>OY970804.1:45000-10045000 GCA_963853775.1 Xanthia togata
GTCCGCCTACGTATTGACCACGTTGCACCCATTTCTACCCTTAATTAAAAAGTTTCCCCTACAACCCTTGTAATTTTTTTAAATTTTCATACAAAATCGTCAAAATTTAGTGTTTCTTCAAAATTTTTTGCCAAAGTAGCGTTAGATTATAGTTTCAATAGTACTCACCCTTCATCCCTGTTCTCTGGTCCGCGATCCGTGTGCCGGTTTTCAGGTGGTGGGGCGAAATTCGAAATTTTTTGTTTCAAAAACTGGTTTTTTGACCAAAACCCAAAAATTTTGTTCGGCACCTACCCCGTTTTATTTCGTAGTTCGCTGGCCCGCGCCGAGACGGTTTTTTGGACACCTCTCACGCCCATCTAGCACGAAAAAAAAAAAAACGTCTTTATTTTTTGAATTTTCGATTTTTTATAGTTTCTGCCTACAGCCAAAAAGCACCTTAGGGGACACGTTTTTAACATAAACGCGAATATCTTCGTTGTTTGGAGTGCGATTTTGAAGCTGTTTTCGGCTAATTTAGACATAACTAGGCGTCCGCCTACGTATTGACCACGTTGCACCCATTTCTACCCTTAATTAAAAAGTTTCCCCTACAACCCTTGTAATTTTTTTAAATTTTCATACAAAATCGTCAAAATTTAGTGTTTCTTCAAAATTTTTTGCCAAAGTAGCGTTAGATTATAGTTTCAATAGTACTCACCCTTCATCCCTGTTCTCTGGTCCGCGATCCGTGTGCCGGTTTTCAGGTGGTGGGGCGAAATTCGAAATTTTTTGTTTCAAAAACTGGTTTTTTGACCAAAACCCAAAAATTTTGTTCGGCACCTACCCCGTTTTATTTCGTAGTTCGCTGGCCCGCGCCGAGACGGTTTTTTGGACACCTCTCACGCCCATCTAGCACGAAAAAAAAAAAAACGTCTTTATTTTTTGAATTTTCGATTTTTTATAGTTTCTGCCTACAGCCAAAAAGCACCTTAGGGGACACGTTTTTAACATAAACGCGAATATCTTCGTTGTTTGGAGTGCGATTTTGAAGCTGTTTTCGGCTAATTTAGACATAACTAGGCGTCCGCCTACGTATTGACCACGTTGCACCCATTTCTACCCTTAATTAAAAAGTTTCCCCTACAACCCTTGTAATTTTTTTAAATTTTCATACAAAATCGTCAAAATTTAGTGTTTCTTCAAAATTTTTTGCCAAAGTAGCGTTAGATTATAGTTTCAATAGTACTCACCCTTCATCCCTGTTCTCTGGTCCGCGATCCGTGTGCCGGTTTTCAGGTGGTGGGGCGAAATTCGAAATTTTTTGTTTCAAAAACTGGTTTTTTGACCAAAACCCAAAAATTTTGTTCGGCACCTACCCCGTTTTATTTCGTAGTTCGCTGGCCCGCGCCGAGACGGTTTTTTGGACACCTCTCACGCCCATCTAGCACGAAAAAAAAAAAAACGTCTTTATTTTTTGAATTTTCGATTTTTTATAGTTTCTGCCTACAGCCAAAAAGCACCTTAGGGGACACGTTTTTAACATAAACGCGAATATCTTCGTTGTTTGGAGTGCGATTTTGAAGCTGTTTTCGGCTAATTTAGACATAACTAGGCGTCCGCCTACGTATTGACCACGTTGCACCCATTTCTACCCTTAATTAAAAAGTTTCCCCTACAACCCTTGTAATTTTTTTAAATTTTCATACAAAATCGTCAAAATTTAGTGTTTCTTCAAAATTTTTTGCCAAAGTAGCGTTAGATTATAGTTTCAATAGTACTCACCCTTCATCCCTGTTCTCTGGTCCGCGATCCGTGTGCCGGTTTTCAGGTGGTGGGGCGAAATTCGAAATTTTTTGTTTCAAAAACTGGTTTTTTGACCAAAACCCAAAAATTTTGTTCGGCACCTACCCCGTTTTATTTCGTAGTTCGCTGGCCCGCGCCGAGACGGTTTTTTGGACACCTCTCACGCCCATCTAGCACGAAAAAAAAAAAAACGTCTTTATTTTTTGAATTTTCGATTTTTTATAGTTTCTGCCTACAGCCAAAAAGCACCGTAAGGGACACGTTTTTAACATAAACGCGAATATCTTCGTTGTTTGGAGTGCGATTTTGAAGCTGTTTTCGGCTAATTTAGACATAACTAGGCGTCCGCCTACGTATTGACCACGTTGCACCCATTTCTACCCTTAATTAAAAAGTTTCCCCTACAACCCTTGTAATTTTTTTAAATTTTCATACAAAATCGTCAAAATTTAGTGTTTCTTCAAAATTTTTTGCCAAAGTAGCGTTAGATTATAGTTTCAATAGTACTCACCCTTCATCCCTGTTCTCTGGTCCGCGATCCGTGTGCCGGTTTTCAGGTGGTGGGGCGAAATTCGAAATTTTTTGTTTCAAAAACTGGTTTTTTGACCAAAACCCAAAAATTTTGTTCGGCACCTACCCCGTTTTATTTCGTAGTTCGCTGGCCCGCGCCGAGACGGTTTTTTGGACACCTCTCACGCCCATCTAGCACGAAAAAAAAAAAAACGTCTTTATTTTTTGAATTTTCGATTTTTTATAGTTTCTGCCTACAGCCAAAAAGCACCTTAGGGGACACGTTTTTAACATAAACGCGAATATCTTCGTTGTTTGGAGTGCGATTTTGAAGCTGTTTTCGGCTAATTTAGACATAACTAGGCGTCCGCCTACGTATTGACCACGTTGCACCCATTTCTACCCTTAATTAAAAAGTTTCCCCTACAACCCTTGTAATTTTTTTAAATTTTCATACAAAATCGTCAAAATTTAGTGTTTCTTCAAAATTTTTTGCCAAAGTAGCGTTAGATTATAGTTTCAATAGTACTCACCCTTCATCCCTGTTCTCTGGTCCGCGATCCGTGTGCCGGTTTTCAGGTGGTGGGGCGAAATTCGAAATTTTTTGTTTCAAAAACTGGTTTTTTGACCAAAACCCAAAAATTTTGTTCGGCACCTACCCCGTTTTATTTCGTAGTTCGCTGGCCCGCGCCGAGACGGTTTTTTGGACACCTCTCACGCCCATCTAGCACGAAAAAAAAAAAAACGTCTTTATTTTTTGAATTTTCGATTTTTTATAGTTTCTGCCTACAGCCAAAAAGCACCTTAGGGGACACGTTTTTAACATAAACGCGAATATCTTCGTTGTTTGGAGTGCGATTTTGAAGCTGTTTTCGGCTAATTTAGACATAACTAGGCGTCCGCCTACGTATTGACCACGTTGCACCCATTTCTACCCTTAATTAAAAAGTTTCCCCTACAACCCTTGTAATTTTTTTAAATTTTCATACAAAATCGTCAAAATTTAGTGTTTCTTCAAAATTTTTTGCCAAAGTAGCGTTAGATTATAGTTTCAATAGTACTCACCCTTCATCCCTGTTCTCTGGTCCGCGATCCGTGTGCCGGTTTTCAGGTGGTGGGGCGAAATTCGAAATTTTTGTTTCAAAAACTGGTTTTTTGACCAAAACCCAAAAATTTTGTTCGGCACCTACCCCGTTTTATTTCGTAGTTCGCTGGCCCGCGCCGAGACGGTTTTTTGGACACCTCTCACGCCCATCTAGCACGAAAAAAAAAAAAACGTCTTTATTTTTTGAATTTTCGATTTTTTATAGTTTCTGCCTACAGCCAAAAAGCACCTTAGGGGACACGTTTTTAACATAAACGCGAATATCTTCGTTGTTTGGAGTGCGATTTTGAAGCTGTTTTCGGCTAATTTAGACATAACTAGGCGTCCGCCTACGTATTGACCACGTTGCACCCATTTCTACCCTTAATTAAAAAGTTTCCCCTACAACCCTTGTAATTTTTTTAAATTTTCATACAAAATCGTCAAAATTTAGTGTTTCTTCAAAATTTTTTGCCAAAGTAGCGTTAGATTATAGTTTCAATAGTACTCACCCTTCATCCCTGTTCTCTGGTCCGCGATCCGTGTGCCGGTTTTCAGGTGGTGGGGCGAAATTCGAAATTTTTTGTTTCAAAAACTGGTTTTTTGACCAAAACCCAAAAATTTTGTTCGGCACCTACCCCGTTTTATTTCGTAGTTCGCTGGCCCGCGCCGAGACGGTTTTTTGGACACCTCTCACGCCCATCTAGCACGAAAAAAAAAAAAACGTCTTTATTTTTTGAATTTTCGATTTTTTATAGTTTCTGCCTACAGCCAAAAAGCACCTTAGGGGACACGTTTTTAACATAAACGCGAATATCTTCGTTGTTTGGAGTGCGATTTTGAAGCTGTTTTCGGCTAATTTAGACATAACTAGGCGTCCGCCTACGTATTGACCACGTTGCACCCATTTCTACCCTTAATTAAAAAGTTTCCCCTACAACCCTTGTAATTTTTTTAAATTTTCATACAAAATCGTCAAAATTTAGTGTTTCTTCAAAATTTTTTGCCAAAGTAGCGTTAGATTATAGTTTCAATAGTACTCACCCTTCATCCCTGTTCTCTGGTCCGCGATCCGTGTGCCGGTTTTCAGGTGGTGGGGCGAAATTCGAAATTTTTTGTTTCAAAAACTGGTTTTTTGACCAAAACCCAAAAATTTTGTTCGGCACCTACCCCGTTTTATTTCGTAGTTCGCTGGCCCGCGCCGAGACGGTTTTTTGGACACCTCTCACGCCCATCTAGCACGAAAAAAAAAAAAACGTCTTTATTTTTTGAATTTTCGATTTTTTATAGTTTCTGCCTACAGCCAAAAAGCACCTTAGGGGACACGTTTTTAACATAAACGCGAATATCTTCGTTGTTTGGAGTGCGATTTTGAAGCTGTTTTCGGCTAATTTAGACATAACTAGGCGTCCGCCTACGTATTGACCACGTTGCACCCATTTCTACCCTTAATTAAAAAGTTTCCCCTACAACCCTTGTAATTTTTTTAAATTTTCATACAAAATCGTCAAAATTTAGTGTTTCTTCAAAATTTTTTGCCAAAGTAGCGTTAGATTATAGTTTCAATAGTACTCACCCTTCATCCCTGTTCTCTGGTCCGCGATCCGTGTGCCGGTTTTCAGGTGGTGGGGCGAAATTCGAAATTTTTTGTTTCAAAAACTGGTTTTTTGACCAAAACCCAAAAATTTTGTTCGGCACCTACCCCGTTTTATTTCGTAGTTCGCTGGCCCGCGCCGAGACGGTTTTTTGGACACCTCTCACGCCCATCTAGCACGAAAAAAAAAAAAACGTCTTTATTTTTTGAATTTTCGATTTTTTATAGTTTCTGCCTACAGCCAAAAAGCACCTTAGGGGACACGTTTTTAACATAAACGCGAATATCTTCGTTGTTTGGAGTGCGATTTTGAAGCTGTTTTCGGCTAATTTAGACATAACTAGGCGTCCGCCTACGTATTGACCACGTTGCACCCATTTCTACCCTTAATTAAAAAGTTTCCCCTACAACCCTTGTAATTTTTTTAAATTTTCATACAAAATCGTCAAAATTTAGTGTTTCTTCAAAATTTTTTGCCAAAGTAGCGTTAGATTATAGTTTCAATAGTACTCACCCTTCATCCCTGTTCTCTGGTCCGCGATCCGTGTGCCGGTTTTCAGGTGGTGGGGCGAAATTCGAAATTTTTTGTTTCAAAAACTGGTTTTTTGACCAAAACCCAAAAATTTTGTTCGGCACCTACCCCGTTTTATTTCGTAGTTCGCTGGCCCGCGCCGAGACGGTTTTTTGGACACCTCTCACGCCCATCTAGCACGAAAAAAAAAAAAACGTCTTTATTTTTTGAATTTTCGATTTTTTATAGTTTCTGCCTACAGCCAAAAAGCACCTTAGGGGACACGTTTTTAACATAAACGCGAATATCTTCGTTGTTTGGAGTGCGATTTTGAAGCTGTTTTCGGCTAATTTAGACATAACTAGGCGTCCGCCTACGTATTGACCACGTTGCACCCATTTCTACCCTTAATTAAAAAGTTTCCCCTACAACCCTTGTAATTTTTTTAAATTTTCATACAAAATCGTCAAAATTTAGTGTTTCTTCAAAATTTTTTGCCAAAGTAGCGTTAGATTATAGTTTCAATAGTACTCACCCTTCATCCCTGTTCTCTGGTCCGCGATCCGTGTGCCGGTTTTCAGGTGGTGGGGCGAAATTCGAAATTTTTTGTTTCAAAAACTGGTTTTTTGACCAAAACCCAAAAATTTTGTTCGGCACCTACCCCGTTTTATTTCGTAGTTCGCTGGCCCGCGCCGAGACGGTTTTTTGGACACCTCTCACGCCCATCTAGCACGAAAAAAAAAAAAACGTCTTTATTTTTTGAATTTTCGATTTTTTATAGTTTCTGCCTACAGCCAAAAAGCACCTTAGGGGACACGTTTTTAACATAAACGCGAATATCTTCGTTGTTTGGAGTGCGATTTTGAAGCTGTTTTCGGCTAATTTAGACATAACTAGGCGTCCGCCTACGTATTGACCACGTTGCACCCATTTCTACCCTTAATTAAAAAGTTTCCCCTACAACCCTTGTAATTTTTTTAAATTTTCATACAAAATCGTCAAAATTTAGTGTTTCTTCAAAATTTTTTGCCAAAGTAGCGTTAGATTATAGTTTCAATAGTACTCACCCTTCATCCCTGTTCTCTGGTCCGCGATCCGTGTGCCGGTTTTCAGGTGGTGGGGCGAAATTCGAAATTTTTTGTTTCAAAAACTGGTTTTTTGACCAAAACCCAAAAATTTTGTTCGGCACCTACCCCGTTTTATTTCGTAGTTCGCTGGCCCGCGCCGAGACGGTTTTTTGGACACCTCTCACGCCCATCTAGCACGAAAAAAAAAAAAACGTCTTTATTTTTTGAATTTTCGATTTTTTATAGTTTCTGCCTACAGCCAAAAAGCACCTTAGGGGACACGTTTTTAACATAAACGCGAATATCTTCGTTGTTTGGAGTGCGATTTTGAAGCTGTTTTCGGCTAATTTAGACATAACTAGGCGTCCGCCTACGTATTGACCACGTTGCACCCATTTCTACCCTTAATTAAAAAGTTTCCCCTACAACCCTTGTAATTTTTTTAAATTTTCATACAAAATCGTCAAAATTTAGTGTTTCTTCAAAATTTTTTGCCAAAGTAGCGTTAGATTATAGTTTCAATAGTACTCACCCTTCATCCCTGTTCTCTGGTCCGCGATCCGTGTGCCGGTTTTCAGGTGGTGGGGCGAAATTCGAAATTTTTGTTTCAAAAACTGGTTTTTTGACCAAAACCCAAAAATTTTGTTCGGCACCTACCCCGTTTTATTTCGTAGTTCGCTGGCCCGCGCCGAGACGGTTTTTTGGACACCTCTCACGCCCATCTAGCACGAAAAAAAAAAAAACGTCTTTATTTTTTGAATTTTCGATTTTTTATAGTTTCTGCCTACAGCCAAAAAGCACCTTAGGGGACACGTTTTTAACATAAACGCGAATATCTTCGTTGTTTGGAGTGCGATTTTGAAGCTGTTTTCGGCTAATTTAGACATAACTAGGCGTCCGCCTACGTATTGACCACGTTGCACCCATTTCTACCCTTAATTAAAAAGTTTCCCCTACAACCCTTGTAATTTTTTTAAATTTTCATACAAAATCGTCAAAATTTAGTGTTTCTTCAAAATTTTTTGCCAAAGTAGCGTTAGATTATAGTTTCAATAGTACTCACCCTTCATCCCTGTTCTCTGGTCCGCGATCCGTGTGCCGGTTTTCAGGTGGTGGGGCGAAATTCGAAATTTTTTGTTTCAAAAACTGGTTTTTTGACCAAAACCCAAAAATTTTGTTCGGCACCTACCCCGTTTTATTTCGTAGTTCGCTGGCCCGCGCCGAGACGGTTTTTTGGACACCTCTCACGCCCATCTAGCACGAAAAAAAAAAAAACGTCTTTATTTTTTGAATTTTCGATTTTTTATAGTTTCTGCCTACAGCCAAAAAGCACCTTAGGGGACACGTTTTTAACATAAACGCGAATATCTTCGTTGTTTGGAGTGCGATTTTGAAGCTGTTTTCGGCTAATTTAGACATAACTAGGCGTCCGCCTACGTATTGACCACGTTGCACCCATTTCTACCCTTAATTAAAAAGTTTCCCCTACAACCCTTGTAATTTTTTTAAATTTTCATACAAAATCGTCAAAATTTAGTGTTTCTTCAAAATTTTTTGCCAAAGTAGCGTTAGATTATAGTTTCAATAGTACTCACCCTTCATCCCTGTTCTCTGGTCCGCGATCCGTGTGCCGGTTTTCAGGTGGTGGGGCGAAATTCGAAATTTTTTGTTTCAAAAACTGGTTTTTTGACCAAAACCCAAAAATTTTGTTCGGCACCTACCCCGTTTTATTTCGTAGTTCGCTGGCCCGCGCCGAGACGGTTTTTTGGACACCTCTCACGCCCATCTAGCACGAAAAAAAAAAAAACGTCTTTATTTTTTGAATTTTCGATTTTTTATAGTTTCTGCCTACAGCCAAAAAGCACCTTAGGGGACACGTTTTTAACATAAACGCGAATATCTTCGTTGTTTGGAGTGCGATTTTGAAGCTGTTTTCGGCTAATTTAGACATAACTAGGCGTCCGCCTACGTATTGACCACGTTGCACCCATTTCTACCCTTAATTAAAAAGTTTCCCCTACAACCCTTGTAATTTTTTTAAATTTTCATACAAAATCGTCAAAATTTAGTGTTTCTTCAAAATTTTTTGCCAAAGTAGCGTTAGATTATAGTTTCAATAGTACTCACCCTTCATCCCTGTTCTCTGGTCCGCGATCCGTGTGCCGGTTTTCAGGTGGTGGGGCGAAATTCGAAATTTTTTGTTTCAAAAACTGGTTTTTTGACCAAAACCCAAAAATTTTGTTCGGCACCTACCCCGTTTTATTTCGTAGTTCGCTGGCCCGCGCCGAGACGGTTTTTTGGACACCTCTCACGCCCATCTAGCACGAAAAAAAAAAAAACGTCTTTATTTTTTGAATTTTCGATTTTTTATAGTTTCTGCCTACAGCCAAAAAGCACCTTAGGGGACACGTTTTTAACATAAACGCGAATATCTTCGTTGTTTGGAGTGCGATTTTGAAGCTGTTTTCGGCTAATTTAGACATAACTAGGCGTCCGCCTACGTATTGACCACGTTGCACCCATTTCTACCCTTAATTAAAAAGTTTCCCCTACAACCCTTGTAATTTTTTTAAATTTTCATACAAAATCGTCAAAATTTAGTGTTTCTTCAAAATTTTTTGCCAAAGTAGCGTTAGATTATAGTTTCAATAGTACTCACCCTTCATCCCTGTTCTCTGGTCCGCGATCCGTGTGCCGGTTTTCAGGTGGTGGGGCGAAATTCGAAATTTTTGTTTCAAAAACTGGTTTTTTGACCAAAACCCAAAAATTTTGTTCGGCACCTACCCCGTTTTATTTCGTAGTTCGCTGGCCCGCGCCGAGACGGTTTTTTGGACACCTCTCACGCCCATCTAGCACGAAAAAAAAAAAAACGTCTTTATTTTTTGAATTTTCGATTTTTTATAGTTTCTGCCTACAGCCAAAAAGCACCTTAGGGGACACGTTTTTAACATAAACGCGAATATCTTCGTTGTTTGGAGTGCGATTTTGAAGCTGTTTTCGGCTAATTTAGACATAACTAGGCGTCCGCCTACGTATTGACCACGTTGCACCCATTTCTACCCTTAATTAAAAAGTTTCCCCTACAACCCTTGTAATTTTTTTAAATTTTCATACAAAATCGTCAAAATTTAGTGTTTCTTCAAAATTTTTTGCCAAAGTAGCGTTAGATTATAGTTTCAATAGTACTCACCCTTCATCCCTGTTCTCTGGTCCGCGATCCGTGTGCCGGTTTTCAGGTGGTGGGGCGAAATTCGAAATTTTTTGTTTCAAAAACTGGTTTTTTGACCAAAACCCAAAAATTTTGTTCGGCACCTACCCCGTTTTATTTCGTAGTTCGCTGGCCCGCGCCGAGACGGTTTTTTGGACACCTCTCACGCCCATCTAGCACGAAAAAAAAAAAAACGTCTTTATTTTTTGAATTTTCGATTTTTTATAGTTTCTGCCTACAGCCAAAAAGCACCTTAGGGGACACGTTTTTAACATAAACGCGAATATCTTCGTTGTTTGGAGTGCGATTTTGAAGCTGTTTTCGGCTAATTTAGACATAACTAGGCGTCCGCCTACGTATTGACCACGTTGCACCCATTTCTACCCTTAATTAAAAAGTTTCCCCTACAACCCTTGTAATTTTTTTAAATTTTCATACAAAATCGTCAAAATTTAGTGTTTCTTCAAAATTTTTTGCCAAAGTAGCGTTAGATTATAGTTTCAATAGTACTCACCCTTCATCCCTGTTCTCTGGTCCGCGATCCGTGTGCCGGTTTTCAGGTGGTGGGGCGAAATTCGAAATTTTTTGTTTCAAAAACTGGTTTTTTGACCAAAACCCAAAAATTTTGTTCGGCACCTACCCCGTTTTATTTCGTAGTTCGCTGGCCCGCGCCGAGACGGTTTTTTGGACACCTCTCACGCCCATCTAGCACGAAAAAAAAAAAAACGTCTTTATTTTTTGAATTTTCGATTTTTTATAGTTTCTGCCTACAGCCAAAAAGCACCTTAGGGGACACGTTTTTAACATAAACGCGAATATCTTCGTTGTTTGGAGTGCGATTTTGAAGCTGTTTTCGGCTAATTTAGACATAACTAGGCGTCCGCCTACGTATTGACCACGTTGCACCCATTTCTACCCTTAATTAAAAAGTTTCCCCTACAACCCTTGTAATTTTTTTAAATTTTCATACAAAATCGTCAAAATTTAGTGTTTCTTCAAAATTTTTTGCCAAAGTAGCGTTAGATTATAGTTTCAATAGTACTCACCCTTCATCCCTGTTCTCTGGTCCGCGATCCGTGTGCCGGTTTTCAGGTGGTGGGGCGAAATTCGAAATTTTTTGTTTCAAAAACTGGTTTTTTGACCAAAACCCAAAAATTTTGTTCGGCACCTACCCCGTTTTATTTCGTAGTTCGCTGGCCCGCGCCGAGACGGTTTTTTGGACACCTCTCACGCCCGTCTAGCACGAAAAAATTTCCCACCCTCCCACCCTGTTCTATACAGGGAAGGTAGACCAGGATTTTTGGCACAAAACGTTTATTTTGCTTTTAGCTCTTCCAGCTGCATTTTAAACGTTCGGCAATCAAAATAAATAAAATCGCCGTCTTGGAAGCCTATTATCGTCACCTGAATGTTTTTAAAATTTTGACTACTATATTCTTTGACCTGACAAAGTCCTAGCTATAGGGTTTTACTTATTTTTATTATTATTATATAACTTGCTGATCCCCCCTATACAGGGAGATAGTATAAGTGTCCTCCTACAACAGAGTGCAGCGCAGCACTAAAGCATAGATGTCCATAATGTTTGGAATTAGGACACCGGTAAAACCAAAAGCCTCGGAAGGGAGTTCAGACACGGAGAGGCCCCAACTGGCACAGGCTGGTCCGTCGGTTAGGCGTAGTGTGGGGGAGTGGGAGGCTGACAGATCAAAGTCTGTACAGCCTCTCAAAACTCCAACTCCACCAAAAAAGGCTCCACTGACTACTCCCCCCAAACTTAAATCCAAAGGAACACTCTCGCTCAAGCAGGATGGACCAAAGCAGGTGAAGGGAACGGAGGAGAGCTCGCCGCGGGAAGTGCAACCCGTGAAGTACATAAATAGGACCACGGAGGCAAAGGCATGTCTCTCAAAAGCGAAAATCCAGCTTTTAAGTTCCCGGAACCTTAAAAAGGAAATTAAGGACGAATTGACCAAAGCTGTCGAAAGATTGTACCAGTTGGTGAAGGAAGCAGAGGTCGAGAGAGGAAAAGCAGTCGAGGGAGTAATTGAACCCGAAAAGCCCCGAGAAGACCTGAGGCCGACCACAGATGAACCGACGGAGCTCATGAAGCAGCTTATGGCAAACCTACAACAGCACAACCAGGCGTTGGAGGAATGCAAACAGCATACACGGGCTCTGTCGGAGCATCTGAAAGAGGCCCCTCGCTATGTTGCAGGTCAGGGCCCGACCTTCGCGGAAATGGCCGCCGGACCAATACAGCGTCCTCAAAAGCCTCTTCACTCGGTAGTTGTATCATCTGTAAATGATCAGGACACCGGTGAAGAGGTTATTGAGAAGCTCAGGACGGCGGTTGATGCCAAGAACGAGGGCACCAGAGTGGAACGACTGCGCAAGGCGAGGGACCAGAAGGTCGTGGTCGGCTTCAGAACCAGGGAAGAGCTGACCAAAGTAACGGACCGGATAAGGAAGACGGGTGGTCTGGTGGTAGAGGAGGTCAAAAACAAGGACCCACTCGTCATAATAAAGGACGTCCTCTCCTGCCATTCCGATGCGGAGGTTACCCAAGCCCTGCAGCGGCAAAACACCCAACTGATGGGGGACATTCCTGCAGAGGAGTTGAGGCTAGGGGTGAAGTACCGTCGAAGGACGAGGAACCCCCACACGTGCCACGTCATTCTGCAGGTGTCCCCTACAGTATGGCAGAGGCTGACAATGGCGGGTCGCGTGCATATTGACCTACAGCGAGTGCGAGTGCAGGATCAATCCCCACTGGTGCAGTGCACTCGTTGTCTGCGGTTCGGCCACAGTCGAAGACTGTGCACGCAGCCCGCTGACCTCTGTATCCACTGCGGTGACCCCCACATGCGGGCTGACTGCCCGTCACGGCTGGCAGCGGAAGCACCGAAATGCCATAATTGCCTATTGGCAAAAATGGACAAGACCGACCATAACGCCTTCGATAGCGAGTGCCCGATACGCGTAAAGTGGGACGCATTGGCGCGCCTGTCGGTGGCGTACTGCTAAGGTGCAACCAGCCATTCCCGGAAGCAGCAACTCAGGCACGACCCGAACCCGACCTCACCTTAGTACCCGCCCAAACTACCAAGTGATCCAAGCGAATCTGCAGAGGAAGAACCTGGCGACCCAAGAGCTAATGATGGTGGCTTGCGAGCGGAAGGTCGCATTCGCACTGCTCCAGGAGCCATATGTGGGTGGGATTAAAAGGATGCGAGACTACCGAGGAGCGAGAGTCTACCAGTGCGTGGAACAAGGAAGTGGAACTGTGAAGGCGGCAATAGTCGTCTTTGATCATGACCTTGATGTCACACAGTGTCCAAAACTCACCACCAATAACATCACGGTGGTGAGGATCCGAACCAGTGCCTGGGAAATCGCAGTAGTCTCGTTCTACTTCGAACCAGACCAACCCATACAGCCATACCTGGAGCAGCTTATTCAGATTCGTGAGGAAATGGGCTCCACAAAAATTATAATGGGAGGCGACGCAAACGCGAAGAACACTTGGTGGGGCAGTTTAGTTTTAGATGGCAGGGGAGAGGAAATGTCGGCGACGCTCGACGAAATGTGTTTGCAGGTACTCAACGTCGGAAACACGCCAACTTTTGACACCATCAGGGGTGGCAGGTCATACACCAGCTTCGTTGACGTGACAGCGTGTTCAACGGACCTGCTAGCCCTGGTGGAGGACTGGAGGGTTGAGGAAGGCATCACGAGCTCGGACCACAACGGTATTGTATTTAACATCAATCTTCAAAAATCAAAAGGGACAAATATTAGAAGAACGACCAGACTTTTTAACACAAAAAAAGCTAATTGGAGCCAATTTCATGAGAAATTGGCCCAATTAAAAGAAGACTACAATTTAAACACAATAGAAATAAATAATATCAATAATAAAATAGAACTTGAAAATAGCGTCAACAATTATATAAGAACCGTTACCGATACCTGTAAAGAAACTTTAGACAAAATTAAAAATAACGACATACTTACAATACCGTGGTGGTCCAAAGAGCTCGCGGATATGATGAATGATGTTAACACCAGGAGACGCCGCATTCGATGCGCTGCACCAGTCCGGAGAGCAGGGGTCGTCGAGGAGTACCTGCAAGCGAAAGAAAATTATGAGCTGCAAGCCAAAAGAGCACAGATCACAAGTTGGAAGGGGTTCTGCGAAAAACAGGATAAGGAAGGAGTCTGGGAGGGCATCTATCGGATTATAGGACGGACCGCTAAACGACACGAGGACTTGCCATTGGTGAAGAATGGGGTGCCACTCGATGGTAGAGATTCGGCTTCACTGCTGGCGGAGACCTTCTACCCCGAAGACCTGGAAGAGGAAGACAACGATGACCACCGTCGGACGCGAGAAGCGGCCAGTCGTGTAAACGAGTGGACGCATGATGAACAACATGACCCACCGTTTACACTTCAGGAGCTAAATTCCGCGGTGGGAAGTTTCAACCCAAAGAAGGCACCCGGGGCGGATGGTCTCACAGCCGAAATCTGTGCCCAAGCCATTTCCCAGGACCCGGGGATGTTTCTTGCGCTGGCCAACAAGTGCCTCGAGCAGGGCCACTTCCCCGGGGCTTGGAAAGTGGCCATAGTGGTAATACTGCGCAAACCAGGCAAGGACTGTTACACAACTCCAAAATCCTACAGGCCGATCGGCCTCCTACCAGTCCTGGGCAAAATTCTTGAGAAAATGTTGGTAGCAAGGTTGAAATGGCATCTGATCCCGCGGTTCAGTACTCGTCAGTTTGGTTTCATGCCCCAGAAGAGCACCGAGGACTCCCTCTACTCCATGATACAACACATCAAAACAAAGCTGAACCAAAAGAAGCTGATCACTGTTATATCGCTTGACATAGAGGGAGCCTTCGACAGCGCATGGTGGCCGGCAATCAGGACCAGACTGGCTGAGGAAAGGTGCCCGGTAAATCTCAGAAGGGTGCTGGACAGCTACCTGGCTGGTAGGAGTGTCCGTGTTAGGTACGCCGGAGCAGAGTGCCAAAGAAACACCAGCAAAGGGTGCGTTCAAGGGTCTATAGGCGGTCCCATCCTTTGGAACCTACTGCTGGACCCTTTGCTGAAGGAGTTGGAAGAGCGAGGAAACCACTGCCAGGCCTTCGCAGATGATGTCGTAATGATCTTCGACGGTGACACAGCATTGGAAGTTCAGAGACATGCCAATGCCGCCCTCGAGTATGTTCGGAGGTGGGGCATCGGAAATAAGTTGAAATTCGCACCACAAAAAACCTGTGCAATGGTAGTTACCAGAAAACTTAAGTACGATGTCCCACTCCTGAGCATGGGCGGGGTCGACATTGGTATGTCAAAGGAAATAAAAATACTGGGGCTTACCGTCGACCACCAGCTCACTTTTAACACCCACGCCGCTAACGTGTGTAGAAAAGCTGCAAATATCTACAAGCAACTATCCAGAGCGGCTAAAGTGAGCTGGGGCCTGCATCCGGAGGTCATTAGAAGCATCTACACTGCAGCGGTGGAGCCGGTGGTGATGTACGCGGCAGGTGCCTGGGCGCCGGCCACAAAAAAGATAGGAGTGCAGAAGCTGCTGAACACTGTCCAACGAGGATTTGCCCAAAAGCTCTGCAAATCCTACCGCACCGTTTCGCTGAACGCGTCCCTAGTACTGGCTGGGATACTTCCACTTGACCTCAGAATACAGGAAGCAGCCGCCCTGTATGAGGCAAAGAGGGGAGTGCCCCGGCCGGACCTTGCGGGCAGGGAGGTGGAGCGTATGGTGGCATTTGCAGAGACGCCACATCCGGCGAAACATATGGCCATGGGGTTCGTGAGTCTGGAGGACCGGTCCCGTGTGGACGCCCATAACAGCCAGGCGGTTAGGTTCTTCACCGACGGCAGCAAGATTGCGGGTAAGGTCGGAGCAGCACTGTCACTGTGGGACGGTGAGGCCGAGATCAAGTCCGTAAAGCTTAGCTTGCCGTCGTGCTGTACGGTCTACCAGGCGGAACTCCTGGCCATATGCGTAGCCACGAGGGAAATCCTCAAGCGCAAAGAGGGAACCTTCGGAATCTATAGTGACTCAAAGGCAGCACTTCAAACAGTCACGAACCAGGGTTCCCTCCACGCCTTGGCAGTGGAGGCGAGAGCAAACGTGGGCGCGGCTATATCCCAGAGCAAAGATGTTTCCTTGTTCTGGGTAAAGGCTCATGCCGGACTTGAGGGCAATGAACGCGCAGACCACCTAGCGAAAGAGGCTGCACTCAAATCTAAGAAAAAGCCAGACTATGACCTTTGCCCGGTTTCATTCGTCAAGCGGCAGATCCGAATGGGGTCGCTCGATGAATGGAACCGGAGATACAAGAATGGTGAAACAGCATCCGTCACGAAAATGTTCCTCCCGGACGCGATCGATGCCTTCAAAATTATCGCTAAAGTGAAGCCAACTGGAGTTGTAACGCAGATCTTGACGGGGCACGGTGGGTTCTCTGAATATCTGCATCGCTTTCGGTGTAAGGGGAGCCCATCGTGCATCTGCGAGCCGGATGTGCTGGAGTCGGTCGTTCATATTTTGACGGAATGCCCTGCGTACGGAGCAGAACGATTGACTGCGGAGATGAAATTGGAGACGGAGATAAATAAGATTAATATAAGTAAATTGATGACAGACAGAAAGTTACGAAAAATTTTATTGGAATACTGCATAATAATAGCGACAAAAGTTATCAAAAGAAATAAAGAAACATAAACTATGCTTTTAATATATAAGTTTATATACAGACAAAGCATAGAATAAATAAATAGATACAAAAAACGAAATAAAAGATAAATTCACGACAACATACATAAAACATAGACAAACATTAATACAAGTAAAACTTCAACATTTAAACTCAATAAAATATCAAAACGAAAAAATCGCAAATTAATATAAAATCATTTTAAAAAGGTCTCTGATCATGTCAGGGGGACACTTAGAAAGGCAGGAGTGGGTTTTAGCCGGTAAGAGTCCGGCACTGCCCAGACTGGCTCCAGTGAGTCAGTCTGGGCGTCCATGAGGATTTCCCACTCCTGCCAAACAAAAAAAAAAAAAAAAAAAAAAAAAAAAAAAACCTAACCTAACCTAACCTAACCTAACCTAACCTAACCTAACCTAACCTAACCTAACCTAACCTAACCTAACCTTTTTTTTTTTTTTTTTTTTTTTTTTTTTTTTTTTTTTTTTTTTTTTTTTTTTTTTTTTTTTTTTTTTTTTGACGCTGAGAAATGCTTTATGCACTGCCGCTCGTGGGGGACGAGACGGGGTGTGTGGGACTCCTGTCAGAAGGACAGTATACCCACTAAAACTCAGCGGTGTTCCCGCTTCGCCGTGATGGGAGGGCCATGGGAAACTGGCGTAGCCTTTACATCCACGACCCTCCCGGCGCATGCCCGCCTAGCTGGCGGGCCCCGCATGCCCCCCAGGTTGGGGGGCTACGGGAATGGCCGGGAACACCTGGCCATTCCCGTCCGACACTGGTGGAGGTCTGTGCAATACAGGCAAGGGTGCCCCCGCACCCGTTGCCTGCTGACCTCCACCTGGTTTGGGGAGAAATACACGCCCATCGAGGCTGTCTCCCCACGCGGCGGCCACGTATCCCGGTCCCTTCTCTAATAGCGAGATGGGAGGGGAGTCCGTGGAAGACCGCGACATCAATGCCACCGAACCGTCCCGATCACCCAGCCAACAGGCAGGGACCCAGTACGGCTCGGCAACCACCGCCACGTCCACTAACCACTCAGCCATTGGTCTACATCAGCAGATCCTGGGCTGCTCTGTAGTGGTTGGTGTTCTTCTGGAGGATGCGATGTCTGACCCTATCCATCAATCAGACATTGCATCCCCCTCTACAGCCGCTGAAGTCCCAGCCTCAGGGACGGCGGTGGTAGCGACAGGCCGGATTGGCGCCTGCTGTTTGCCCTTCTTAGGGGGAGGATTGCACTTCCTCCCCATCATCACGTGGCCCGCCGGGCAGCCACTGGCGGCACACACCGCGCAGTGCGGCATGGCGGCCTTGCAGGAGGCGGACTTGTGCCCGTCCTTGCCACAGCGGTAGCAGTTGTCCGCCCTGTCGACCTCGGACGGACAAAGGGCCCGAGTGTGTCCGATTCCGAAACACTTGTAGCAGCGCAGAGGCTTAGCTGCAAGTTCTCGGACTACACCCGAGCTGAATCCGACGGCAAGCCGTCCCTTGGCGAGGACGGCTATTGCTGCGGCGACTGGGCACTCAAGACGAATGGTGCCCATGCCGCCGCGGCCGGGCCTGATGGCCCGACCTTGCACCGCTGTGACGCCACAGCCCCCCATTGCTGCGATCGCCGCCACCACCTCCTCCTTGGTGACCGAGTCGTCTAGGTCGGTCACCTCCAAGGCCACAGACTTCACGGGCCTGGTCACACTGGCCGCGTCCGCGATGACCTCTTGCATTTTGGTAGCGAAGAGGTCCGCATTGGCGCCGCCCTGAGCCCCCGGAAACTCGAAAATTCGAGCCCCGGCCTGGGTCCGGCGGCACGAGACTGTGCCGATCCCCAATTGAGTAGGGTCAATGTTGGTACGCGCCCGCATCATTATGGACGCGTACGTCTCCCCCCGCTCCACAGCCTCAGCGGTGAGCGTCACCACTACGGCTGCGGTCTTTGGAGGAACCAGTTTCCTCTTTGGCCTGGCGGGGGCCCCATTAACTGCAGGAGCAGCGGTAGGAGCAGCGGTGGTGGGCCTGGGGTCCGACGTCTTCCCCTTCCCCTTTCCCTTGCCTGTTGTCTGGGACGGGCCGGGAGGGGTGGTGGCAGGGGCGGCAGGGGCAGCCACCGTCCTCGATTTCTTTTTGCCCTTTTTGGCCACCTTCGTCCACCCCTGCTGGTTGGATGGGGTGGTGGACGGGAGATGGGCGTCTTCCCTCTGGGAAGGCAGCTCCGGCTCACATGGCCTATTGTCGGCCGCGAGCGGTGGTCGGAGGCGCTTCTCTGGCAAGAGCCTGTCCTCAATGCCCGCAAGACAGGCTCTTGTGAAGGCCCTTTCCTCCGTGACGACCTTGCGGATTATATCCTCAAGGTTGGAGGAAGGGACCTCAGCCGCTGGTCTCGGCTCGGCTTGGTTTGGCCGGGCCGTGGCTTCAGCCAGTTTCTGATGCAGCTGGCTGACCTCTGACTGCAGGCGATCAACTTTCGCCTGCAGTTGCCGTGTCTCATCGGTCGTCTTGCGCTGCACCAGCTCCCCGATGATGCCACGCATGCTCGCGGCCCTGCATTTGAGGGACTTTTGAAAAGTCCCCTTTAAATTAGAGGACTTAGAGGCGACCTCAATTATTTCCTCTTCGTCCTCCTCAGCCATCAGCTCCAACTCGGCTAGGGAGTGGTCCGCATACAGTACGCGCGACGCGCCGTACCCGGACTTGGCTCGGGCGGCGCGCGTCCGTTGCTCCTTGGCCGCAACCCGCTCCTCCAGGTCTTGCTGGAGCTGCGCCCGCCGTGACAGGTCCAACTGGCGTTGGGCCTCTGCCAGACCGACGTCGTGGGTGTCCGACACCGTTTTCTTGGCGGCTTTTGCCTGCCGCTCCTTGGTGGCCGTCTCCTCCAGGTCATCCTGGAGTTGCGCCGCAGTGGCCGAAGTAGAAGTCGAAGCCTTTTTTGATTTCGGCTTCTTCTTCGCCCTACTTCCTACCGACTCCGAGGAGCCCCCGGATACGGTCCGGGGGCTCCTCAGATCGGCCCTCTTCCTCTTGGGGCGGTCGCTCTCGGCCGCCGACGTGTCCATAATGGAACCGTCGGAGTCCGACATCTCGTCCGGCCTGCTGAAGAAGCTGGCCGCAGATGGTGCACGGTCAGCATCCGACGCCAAGGCGTCGCCGGCGTGGCCCTGAGAAGGGTCGTTGGGTTGGCCCTGAGAAGGGCCTTTTGGTTGGCCCTGAGAAGGGCCTTTTGGTTGGCCCTGAGAAGGGCCTTTTTTAAAACGCCCGGAGGCTTCCCGCGAGGGTTTAGGCATAGCCTCCGCAGGTGCCGTAGATTCCGACATAAAATAACAATAAAATACGAAAATGGATTAAAATACGCTACGACAGCACAGTGCACTTTGGCCAACCCAGTCTGCCACTCCGTTACGGTGGTCAGAACTGGGTCGTTTCCAGGGGACGCGACGTGGACGCAAGCACTGTGGGGTGGTCCCCCAACCTAACCTTTTTTTTTTTTTTTTTTTTTTTTTTTTTTTGTTTTTTTTTTTTTTTTTTTTTTTTTTTTTTTTTTTTTTTTTTTTTTTTTGACGCTGAGAAATGCTTTATGCACTGCCGCTCGTGGGGGACGAGACGGGGTGTGTGGGACTCCTGTCGGAAGGACAGTATACCCACTAAAACTCAGCGGTGTTCCCACTTCGCCGTGATGGGAGGGCCATGGGAAACCGGCGTAGCCTTTACATCCACGACCCTCCCGGCGCATGCCCGCCTAGCTGGCGGGCCCCGCATGCCCCCAAGTTGGGGGGCTACGGGAATGGCCGGGAACACCTGGCCATTCCCGTCCGACACTGGTGGAGGTCTGTGCAATACAGGCAAGGGTGCCCCCGCACCCGTTGCCTGCTGACCTCCACCTGGTTTGGGGAGAAATACACGCCCATCGAGGCTAAATCTCCCCACGCGGCGGCCACGTATCCCGGTCCCTTCTCTAATAGCGAGAGGGGAGGGGAGTCCGTGGAAGACCGCGACATCAATGCCACCGAACCGTCCCGATCACCCAGCCAACAGGCAGGGACCCAGTACGGCTCGGCAACCACCGCCACGTCCACCAACCACTCAGCCATGGTCTACATCAGCAGATCCTGGGCTGCTCTGTAGTGGTTGGTGTTCTTCTGGAGGATGCGATGTCTGACCCTATCCATCAATCAGACATTGCATCCCCCTCTACAGCCGCTGAAGTCCCAGCCTCAGGGACGGCGGTGGTAGCGACAGGCCGGATTGGCGCCTGCTGTTTGCCCTTCTTAGGGGGAGGATTGCACTTCCTCCCCATCATCACGTGGCCCGCCGGGCAGCCACTGGCGGCACACACCGCGCAGTGCGGCATGGCGGCCTTGCAGGAGGCGGACTTGTGCCCGTCCTTGCCACAGCGGTAGCAGTTGTCCGCCCTGTCGACCTCGGACGGACAAAGGGCCCGAGTGTGTCCGATTCCGAAACACTTGTAGCAGCGCAGAGGCTTAGCTGCAAGTGCCCGGACTACACCCGAGCTGAATCCGACGGCAAGCCGTCCCTTGGCGAGGACGGCTATTGCTGCGGCGACTGGGCACTCAAGACGAATGGTGCCCATGCCGCCGCGGCCGGGCCTGATGGCCCGACCTTGCACCGCTGTGACGCCACAGCCCCCCATTGCTGCGATCGCCGCCACCACCTCCTCCTTGGTGACCGAGTCGTCTAGGTCGGTCACCTCCAAAGCCACAGACTTCACGGGCCTGGTCACACTGGCCGCGTCCGCGATGACCTCTTGCATTTTGGTAGCGAAGAGGTCCGCATTGGCGCCGCCCTGAGCCCCCGGAAACTCGAAAATTCGAGCCCCGGCCTGGGTCCGGCGGCACGAGACTGTGCCGATCCCCAATTGAGTAGGGTCAATGTTGGTACGCGCCCGCATCATTATGGACGCGTACGTCTCCCCCCGCTCCACAGCCTCAGCGGTGAGCGTCACCACTACGGCTGCGGTCTTTGGAGGAACCAGTTTCCTCTTTGGCCTGGCGGGGGCCCCATTAACTGCAGGAGCAGCGGCGGGAGCAGCGGTGGTGGGCCTGGGGTCCGACGTCTTCCCCTTCCCCTTTCCCTTGCCTGTTGTCTGGGACGGGCCGGGAGGGGTGGTGGCAGGGGCGGCAGGGGCAGCCACCGTCCTCGATTTCTTTTTGCCCTTTATGGCCACCTTTGTCCACCCTTGCTGGTTGGATGATGTGGTGGATGGAAGATGGGCGTCTTCCCCCTGGGAAGGCAGCTCTGGCTCGCGTGGCCTATTGTCAATCGCGAGCGGCGGTCGGAGGCGCTTCTCAGGCAAGAGCCTGTCCTCGATGCCCGCAAGACAGGCTCTCGTGAAGGCCCTTTCCTCCGTGACTACCTTGCGGATTATATCCTCAAGGTTGGAGGGGGGGACTTCAGCCGCTGGTCTCGGCTCGGCTTGACTAGGCCGGGCCGTAGCTTCAGCCAGCTTCTGATGTAGCTGGCTGACCTCTGCCTGCAGGCGATCGACTTTCGCCTGCAGTTGCCGCGTTTCGTCTGTCGCCTTGCGCTGCACCAGCTCCCCGACGATGCCGCGCATGCTCGCGGCCCTGCATTTGAGGGACTTTTGAAAGGTCCCTTTCAAATTGGAGGACTTAGAGGCGACTTCCATAATCTCCTCTTCGTCCTCCTCAGCCATCAGCTCCAGCTCCGCCAGGGAGTGATCTGCATACATAACACGCGACGCGCCATACCCGGACTTGGCTCGGGTGACACGCGTCCATTGCTCTTTGGCTGCAACCTGCTCCTCCAGGTCCTGCTGGAGCTGCGCCCGCCGAGACAAGTCCAGCTGGCGTTGGGCCTCTGCCAGACCCACGTCGTGGGTGTCCAACACTTGTTTCTTGGCGGTTTTCACCTGCCGCTGCTTGGCGGCAACCGTCTCCTCCAGGTCATCCTGGAGTGGTGCCGCAGAGGCCGAAGTAGAAGTCGAAGCCTTTTTAGACTTCGACTTCTTCTTCGCCCTACTTCCTACCGACTCCGAGGAGCCCCCAGATCTGGTCCCGGGGCTCCTCAGATCGGCCCTCTTCCGCTTGGGGCGGTCGCTCTCAGTCGCCGACGTGTCCATAATGGAACTGTCGGAGTCCGACAACTCCTCCGGCTTGCTGAACAAGCTGGCCGCAGATGGTGCGCGGTCAGCTTCCGACGCTAAAGCGCCGCCGGCGTGGCCCTGAAAAGGGCCTTTTGGTTGGCCCTGAGAAGGGCCTTTTGGTTGGCTCTGAGAAGAGCCTTTTGGTTGGCCCTGATAAGGGCCTTTTTTAAAACGCCCGGAGGCTTCCCGCGAGGGTTTAGGCATAGCCTCCGCAGGTGCCGTAGATTCCGACATAAAATACAATAAAATACGAAAATGGATTAAAATACGCTACGACAGCACAGTGCACTTTGGCCAACCCAGTCTGCCACTCCGTTACGGTGGTCAGAACTGGGTCGTTTCCAGGGGACGCGACGTGGACGCAAGCACTGTGGGGTGGTCCCCCTCCCCCAACCTAACCTAACCTAACCTTTTTTTTTTTTTTTTTTTTTTTGGTCTCGGGGTGGAAAATCCTCATGGATGTCCTCCGCCCTGGGGCGGGCGGAGGGGTCTGTCAGACTCTTACTGACTAAAAACCACCCCGGTGTTCCGACTCACACTTACGCCGGGGGTCGCGGGAACGACAGAATCTTCCGCAACCCCCGGCTGGTGCCGGCCCGCCACCGCGGGCCTCGTCTCGGGTCAGGGGGGGGAGTGAGGTGTTTTACTCCCCCCGCGACGTCTCAGAGGGGCGCGCGTGGAACACTACGCGCCGCCACCTCGGGTCCTGATGTGTGGGGGGCGACGGACGTCCCCGAGTCCGTCGTCCCTGGACCCATTTAGGGCGTCGGCGGAGGGCGGACAACGCCCTCTTCCGGCCCGAAGAGGGCGTTGTCCGCCCTCCGCCGACGCCCGGTGCGCCTGCTGCGGGCCGGGTGAGCGGACGAGATCTCCCTCTCCCTTTCCGCAGCCTCCTTCTGCGAGACGACCGTCTCGCAGAAGGCGACCACCGCGTCCCAGGACTCGGCGCCGCCGACCATAGCGTTCACTACGGCCGGCAGCGACAAGTCACTGCCTACTCCTGAGATGAGGGCACGGCGCGGCCCCTCCCAAGCGGCACACTCTGCCAGCGTGTGCCGCGCCGTGTCCTCCCGGCAGTCGACGCAGTGGTGACACCGGGCGTCCGGCTCCCTGTTTATGCGACACAGGTACTTCCCGAAGCAACCATGCCCCGAGAGCACCTGCGTCACCCGAAACGACAGGGAGCCGTGCCTCCTCCCGAGCCAGCGCTCGAGCACCGGCCGGACCGCCTCGACGACGTCGAGGCCGGCGGTAGGGCGCGAAAGCCTGTCCCGCCATTCCGCCACCAGGACCTCGCGAAGCTGAGACCGATGCAGCTCCACGTGTTGCTGCATCGGTCGCTCGCCCCGCGCCCGCGCTTCCTCGCGCCACCGATACGATGACGCGAGTACTTTCGCCTCCAGGTCCCAGGGCGGGGATCCGGCCAGTGCACAAGCCGCCTCGTAGGAGATCGTGCGATACCCCCGGATGACTCTGACGGCCATCGCCCTTTGCGGTCTCCGCATGACGGCGATGCTCCCGGCCGTCAGGTCAGCCGCCCAGATCGGGGCCCCGTAAAGGGCCATCGATCGCACGATCCCCACGTATAGCCGCCTACAAGCGGCGCTCGGGCCCCCCAGATTGGGAAGCAGCGTTGAGAGCGCTCCAGCAGCGCCCAGCAATTTGGGCGCCAGCCGTCGGAAGTGGGGCCCGAAGTCCCACCGGCTGTCGAGGACCAATCCTAGGTACTTCATGGTACCCTCGACAGCGATCCGAGCCCCCCCGACCACGATATGTGAGCCGGGTGACGGCGCCCGCCGGGGGCCATGGAACACCATAGCCTCCGACTTGCTGAGGGCCACCTCCAGGCCTAGGCGACGTATGCGGCTCACCACCTGTGAGACCGCAGCCGTCGCCAGCAACGCTGCTTCCCTGTACGAGCTCCCCCGGGCAGTGACCAGCGTGTCGTCCGCATAACACGTCAGGTCTACCCCCGGCCTGAGCTCGCCCCTCAGCACCCAGTCGTACCCGATGTTCCACAGGAGCGGCCCTAAGACCGAGCCCTGTGGAACACCGCACGACATGCGGCGCTGGAATCCGCCATCACGTCCCACGTAGGTGACACACCTCTCCGACAGATAAGCCCCAACGATGCGGCGGAGGTAGGGAGGCACACCATGATAGCGCAGTGCCTCCCGAATACAACTCCAGGGCAGAGTGTTGAAGGCGTTGGATATGTCCAAGGACACCGCCAACATCACCCCGCCCCGAGACACCGCTTCCTCCGCCAGGACTCTAACCCGCGACACAGCGTGTATCGTGGAGCGCCCATGCCGAAACCCAAACTGACTGTCGTCCAGGTCCGGCCCCTCTCTGCACAAGTGGCCGACGAGGCGGGCTGCGATTACTCGCTCGAACAGCTTGCCCACCTCGTCTAGCAGCACTATGGGCCGGTACGCGGACGACGAGTCCGCCGGGCGCCCCGCCTTCCTGAGCAGGACCAGACGACCAGATTTCCACAAAGTGGGAAACTGGCCCCGCTCAAGACACGCTGTGTAGAGTCCTCTCAGTTGGGGCTCGAGCTCCTTCAGAGCGAGGGCCAACACGCAGCCGTGGATCCCGTCGGGCCCCGGAGCCACGTTCTTGGCCCGGAGCCGCATCACGGCTGCCCCCATCTCTGCCTGTGTCACCCCTGGGACGCTGATGGCGTTCTCCTCCTCTTCTTCTGCAGACTCTGCGGCCGTGGGCAAAGCCATCGGCGGCGGAGTGTGCTCCGCTCTGGCCGGGAAGAGAGCTGCAACCACCTCCTCCAGCAGCTCGGGTTGGAGACTCTCCGTAAGCGGAGGCGCCGCGGCTCGAAGTTTCCCTCGAACCGCGCGATAAGGGCGCCCCCACGGATCCCCGTCTAGAGTCTCCAACATCTCCTCCCTGGCTCGCGTCCTCGACTCGCCGATGGCCAGCCACAAAGTCTGCTTGGCCGCGCGGTACACCTCATACAGCGCGGCCTCTTCGTCAGGGACCCGACGACGTCTCCTCCGGTATCGGGTGTACTGGCGTCTGACCGCCACGCACGCGACGCGCAGCTGCGCGATCTCGGCGGTCCACCAGTACACCTGGCGCCTTGCGGACTGTGCGTGGACCCGGGGCATGGACGCGTCGCTGATTTGCGTCATCGCCCCGCGGAACCACAGCGCCTCCCGCTCGACGTCGACGGGTCCGTTCGTCACCGACTCCCGGCTCCAGGCCTGGACAATAGCGGCCTCCTCGAGAAGTTCCCTGTCTATGCGCTTACGCGCCCAACGCGGACCGTCCGTTCGCGGGGTCGGTCGACCGCGGCCGCCGGTGGTCTGGGCGGAGACGTCGAATCGGATGTAGCGGTGATCCGACAACGTCTCCACCTCCACGGCGACACGCCAGTCGTGGACACGGCTCGCGACAGCGGGGCTAGCGAACGAGACGTCCACTATAGAACCGCCCCGCTGCCGCACGCACGTGTGTACCGAGCCCCGATTTAGGACGGTCAAGCCAGTCGTGACCGCCCACTCCTCCAGCACCTCGCCCCTAGCATCGGTCACAGGGGATCCCCACGCCGCAGACTTGGCGTTGAGATCCCCCAGCAACAGCACAGGGCGAGGGTGGAGTCGGCCCACGACGGCACCCAACTCGACAAGGAACCTCTCGAAGTCGGCGAGACTCTTGTTGGGCGAAAAATACGCCCCAACGGTGCCAATGCCGTCCGCGAGGGCAGCTACCCAGCCGCGACCTCGGGACGGGTTGACAAGAGCCCCGCCAATGATGGCCACCAAACCGTCCAAGTCTCCCACCCAGTTATCCCTGGGGGGGACGAAATACGGTTCGGCGACCACGGCCACATGAATCGACCACTCTGCCATGCTCTGGAGCAAAAGATCCTGAGCTCTAGCAGAGTGGTTGATATTGCCCTGGAGGTAATGGAAGACCGCCATTTATGCGGCATCCATTCCCTCCACCGCACCATTCCTAGGCCGGGAGTCGGCCGAAGGGCAGCCAGGCTGCGGGGGGGGTAAAGAGCCCCCGGCAGCCATGGCAGCCCCTCTCTTCTTCTTCTGCGTCTGCTTGGTGGGCGCGCCACAGGCCTTTCCGCCCGCTCTGTGCCCCGCAGGCCTCCCTGCAGCTGTACAGAGGCTGCAGTTTGGCGCCGCGAGACACTGGGCCGCCTTGTGGCCGGCCTGACCGCAGCGATAGCACTGCTCGCTGCGGTCAATAGCGGCGGTGCACCGTGCCCTGACATGCCCAATGTCGAGGCAACGGTAGCACCGCAAGGCCCTGGGCTGTAGCTGCTTCACCCTCGCTGCCACCCATCCCACCAAGAGACGCCCGGCGTCGGCGACTTTCTTAGCCGCCGCCACCGGACACCGCACCCAGATCGCGCCGAGCCCGGAGGCATCGACGCGAACCTCGCCCGTGCGTACGTCTGCGGGCGGACACCCACCGGTACGGGCGACGGCCGCCACGACCTCAGCCGCGGTCGTCGAGTCGTCCAGGCCATCGACGCGCAACTCAGCTGTCTTCATTGGCCTGGACACCCGGACGTCATCCGGGTTGAGGACCTCCCTCAACTTGGCGGCCAGGACGTCCGCCCTTTCGCCGCTAGAGGCACCCGACACCTCAAGCAGTCGCGCCCCCGTGATCGCCTGCCTCACTCTGAGGCCGGCCGGTACACCTAAGTCGGGGAACGCGACTTTTGCCTTTGCCTCCATGAGGACCGCCTTGTAAGAGACGCCCCTTTCGACAGCTCCGGGCTGCAGCGTAATAACTACAGCCGCGGAGCGTGGGGCTCTCATCTTTGGCGGCCCTTGAGCCTTCTGGGGTGCCGGTGCCCCAGCGGGTGCTGGTGCTGCTGTCGCTGCTGGCGCCGTCTTCTTCTTCTTACGGCGGCCCCTCTTTACCACCGTCGTCCAGGAGTCCGCGGTGGACCCGGGTGCGGTCGCCGAGGGAGCGGGCGCCAGTGGCGCGGCCGTCCGGGACGTGGACGCTGACGAGCCCTCCGCGGGCTTCCTCCCCGGACCCGGCTTAGCAGGCTCCGCCTTCCCCCGCCCGTTGGCAGCGAGCGGCGGCCGGAGAGTCTCAGCAGGGAGGAGCCTCGACTCGAGACCCTGCAGCCGGGCATTCATCATGCCCCCACACTGCAGCATGCAGATGCGGACGATCTTCTCGATCTCCGCATCCGCAGGTGCGGGGGCAGGTACGGACGACGGGGGGGCCGGCGGTGTCTTGGCAACGACGCCGGGGGCGGAACTGTTGGCCACAGGACGCCTCTGCTGCCATTCCGCCCTCTGCGCGGCAAGCTCCCGCTTGAGGTCCTCCAGCTCGGACCTGAGACGGCTGTTCTCCTCCCACAGCTTCTCCGTCTCATCCGTGCCAGTCCGCGCAACGAGGACCTCAACCGCCTCTCTTATGCCCTCAGCTGCCTCCTTCAGGGCGCGCGTGAACGTTCCCTTCAGGTTGCCCGATTTGGTGGCCACCTTCAGGACTACGTCCACGCCGTCCAACACCTGGCGACTGAGCGCCACCGCTGTCGGGCTCCCTCCGGCCATCCGAGCGGAGCGCCGCTCTCGCGCTTGTTGGGCCAGCTCGCTGACCTCGTCAGCCACGACAGCCCTTTGCTGCGCCCGTTTAGCAGCAGCGGCCTCCGCACGGTTACTCCCCAGCAGGGACACAGTAGAGCCCCCGCTCGAGTCCGCCATGGTGAGCCCGGGGTCGCTCTCCGCACTCCCTCCTGGTGTATCAGGGCGCTTGAAGCGACCCCGAAGGTCACGCGCTGTCTTCTGCGCCACCGTGCGACCTTTTCCTCTCTGTGCCGCAGTTCTTTTTGCGGCCCCCTGTGTCTCCTCACTGGAGGAGAGGCTGCGCTTCCGAGATCTGGATCTGGACCTGGACCCAGATACAGATCTGGAGGCGCGCCTGCGTGTGTCCTTATCGGACATTACGTCCATTTCTGGACTGGAGCCTCCTCGGCTCTTGTTGCCGTCGCCGACAAACGGTACCTCCGCCAATGAAATTGGCACGTCATCCACTTTTTTTGGTTCTAAATTATTAACATTTTCCATTTTGTTCCCACGAGTAGTAAGGAATTATTCGTCCACCTAGGCAGAGCCTTTTACCTAGGTAAGCCTATATACTGTAGGGTGCGGCAGGTGCCCCACAGGGGAAGCGCTAATAACTGGACACCCTCCAGCCATTCATCCTCTCGCCGCGCTTCAAAACTTAGGATTGGGTGGTTTTTTATCTTAGAGGTGACCTTCCTCTGGGCCAGGCGGTTAAGCCAAGCCCCCGGCGGCGGCATTAGACATGCCTCCGTTCGCTGTCCGGCCAACCCGACTCAGCGAACCCGCCGAAAGTTCTCTCCTCGAAGACTTCAAGGAGAGATACCTTCGCCGCTTTAATGCGCCTGCACCTCAGCGGCTCAAGGTCACGTCCTCTGTCGATCGACGACCGTCGATCAATCAGGAGCGACCCATCTCCCTTGTTCCTACACTGTGCCCTCTGCAGACAGAGGGACACGTGTAAAAACAACGTGGAGCCTACTGGCTCTCCCCCCGCAGAAATTTGCCATAAACAATAATCTTTTCTAGAAAAGATTATTGTCCATGCCCAGGGTGCACCGGCCCGACAACTGCTCTTCCCCTCGAACGTATCCATAAGGGACCAGCAGGTATCAGGCACACGAGGAGGTTTTCTGCATGCACCCCAACCTAACCTTTTTTTTTTTTTTTTTTTTTTGACGCTGAGAAATGCTTTATGCACTGCCGCTCGTGGGGGACGAGACGGGGTGTGTGGGACTCCTGTCAGAAGGACAGTATACCCACTAAAACTCAGCGGTGTTCCCGCATCGCCGTGATGGGAGGGCCATGGGAAACCGGCGTAGCCTTTACATCCACGACCCTCCCGGCGCATGCCCGCCTAGCTGGCGGGCCCCGCATGCCCCCCTGACTGGGGGGCTACGGGAATGGCCGGGAACACCTGGCCATTCCCGTCCGGCACTGGTGGAGGCCTGTGCGATGCAGGCGAGGGTGCCCCCGCACCCGTTGCCTGCTGGCCTCCACCTGGGAGGAGGAGTCGGAGATGAGCGTCGAACTGACGTCTCCTTCGACCCCTCCTCCGCCTTCGGAGCGGTGCCGCGTCGGGATCATCTTCCCGCACGCGCTCCGCCGCCTCCTTCTGGGACATGACGTGCTCGCAGAAGGAGGCGACCGCCGTCCAGGACCCCTCGTCCCTCAGCATGGCGCCCACCACGCCGGGGAGCGAGAGGTCCAGCCCGATCGCCGCGACGAGACTGCGGCGCGGCCCGGACCACGACGGGCACACCTCGAGAGTGTGCTGCGCCGTGTCCTCCGCCGCGCCACAGTCGTGGCACGACGGCGTCTCCTCCCGTCCGATCCGATGCAGGTACGATCCGAAACAACCGTGCCCGGACAGCACCTGCACCAGGCGGAACGAGAGGAACCCGTGCGGCCGCTCGAGCCAGTCCCGCAGGACCGGCCCGATCGCGTCGAGGGTTCGGCGGCCGAAGACCGCGGCGGCGAGGTCCGTCGTCCAGTGGACGACGATGGCGTCCCTCGCCTCCCGCCGGACGGCCTCCCGCTGTTCCGGGGCGAAGGGCTGACCCGCCGCCCTCCGCCCCGCCTTCCACTCGTACACTCTGGCGAGCACCCACGCCTCGAGTTCCCAAGGAGGGGTGCCGGCCAGAGCGCACGCCCCGGCGAAGCTCACCGTGCGGTGAGCCCGCGCCACCCGCTGGGCTATCGCCCTTTGAGGTGCCCGCAAGGCCGCGGCGTTCTCTCGTCTGTGGAGAGACTCCTCCCAGATGGGGGCCCCGTAGAGGGCCATGCTCCTCAAGATGCCGGCGTAGAGTTGCCGGCATCGAGCGCTGGGCCCCCCCAAGTTCGGGAGGAGCCACGAGAGAGCGCCCGCGGTCTTCAGCAGGCGCGACGACAGCCCGCTGAAATGCGGGCCGAAGCGCCACCTGCTGTCGAGTACAAGGCCCAGATATTTCATCTGGGCCTTCACCTCAATCCTGACGCCCTCCACGAAGATGTGGGCGCCAGGTGGCGGGGGGCGCTGCCGGGGACCGTGGAAGAAGACGGCCTCGGTCTTCTGCAGCGCCACCGTCAACCCTAGGCGGCGGATCCTCCCTGCGACCAAGGATCCGCCCGCCGAGGCCAAGGAGGCCGCCTCCCTGAAACTCTCCCCCCGGGCGGTGAGGAGAGTGTCATCCGCGTAGCAGACGACACTCGTGCCTCGGAGGAGAGTTCCCCGCAAGAGCCAATCGTAGCCGACGTTCCAGAGGAGAGGTCCTAAGACTGACCCCTGTGGAACGCCGGCTTCCGCGGCGTACCGCCGGACTCGGCCAGCCCTGTTCACCAGGACGATCGCCCGATCCTCCAGGTAGCTGGCCAGCAGCACGCGCATGTAGCGAGGCACTCCGTGGAATCGGAGCGCCTCTAGGATGGTGGAGTGGGGAACGGAGTTGAAGGCGTTGGCAATGTCGAACGACACTGCCAACAACCCGTCCCCCGCCTCCATCGCATCCTTCACCTGCCCCTTGAGGCAGGCCAGCGCGTCCACCGTCGAACGCTCAGCCCGAAAGCCGTACTGAGCGTCCGACAAGTCCGGCCCGATGCACCGCAGATGGCTCTTCAGGCGGGCAGCGATTATCCCCTCGAACATCTTACCGACCTCATCGAGCAGAACGATGGGCCGGTATGCCGAGGGGGAGTCTGCCGGGCGGCCCTCCTTGCGAAGGAGGCACAGTTGTCCCTCCTTCCATGGTTTCGGGAACCTTCCAGACGCAAAGCATGCGCCGAAGAGGTCCCGAAACCGCTCCTCCATTTGGGTGGCGGCGATCGCCACCACTCTCGCCGGGACACCGTCGGGGCCCGGAGCCGTCTTCTTGGCGCGGATATGGAGAATAGCCGCGCCAAGTTCCGGCTCCGTGACGGGAGGGGTCTCCTCTTCATCATCAGCTGGCGGGGCTGGTGGGGCCATCGCTGGTGGGGTGAAGTCGTCCCTGCACGGGAACAGGGACTGAACCACCCCATCCAGAAAGGAGGGCTCCAGGGTCTCGGCCACCGGGGGACCAAAGGGGCGCAGCTTGTTCCGCGCCGCCTTATACGGTCTCCCGTAGGGGTCCGCGTCGAGACCCTCCAGCATTTCTGCTCTCGCAGAGTCTCTGGCGGCGGCGATGGCCCGATCGAGGACCAGTTTTGCCGCCAGGTACACCTCGTAGAGGTGGTCCCCGACGGCCTGGTCCCGTCGACGCCGCCGCCGACTCCGCGTGTAAGCCCTCCTTGCCTCCACACAGGCTGCTCGAAGCCCCGCCAGCTCCGCCGACCACCAGTACACGGCCCGTTTGGGTGGTGGTCGGCCAGACCGAGGCATGCTCGAGTTGCATACCTCGGTCAGAGACTCCCTCAGCTGCCCCGCCACGGTGTCCACATCCGGCAGCCGGCTGGCGGAAGGCGGCGAAAGCCAGTCCTGGACGAACGCCGCCTCCCGCGCTGCCTCCCTGTCCAGGCGGGCGAGGGCCCACCGTGGGAACGGTGATCGCCCCGGCAGAGTCCGCGTCTCTCCGGGGCGACTGGTGGAGATGTCGAACCGCACGTAGCGATGGTCCGACATAGTCTCCACCAGGTCCACCCGCCAGTTCAGCACGCGCGCGGCTAACGCAGGGGTGGCGAAAGTGACGTCCACCACTGAGCCACCCTGCCGCCGCACGCATGTCCGGACGCTGCCTCTGTTCAAGAGGCAGAGTCCAGAGGAGGCAGCCCACAGCTCGACTGCCCGCCCGCGGGCGTCGGTGGCCGGGTTGCCCCAGGTCACCGACTTGGCGTTCAGGTCTCCCAGCACGGAGACCTGACGCGGCGCCGCCCTGCCGACCACGGCGGCCAGGACTCCGAGATAGTTCTCGAAGTCCCGGAGAGGGCGGTTTGGGGAGAAATACACGCCCACAAGGGCGAGTTCTCCCCACGCGGCGGCCACGTATCCCGGTCCCCTCTCTAATAGCGAGAGGGGAGGGGAGTCTGTGGAAGACCGCGCCGCTAGTGCCACCAAGCCGTCCTCGTCACCCAGCCAGCTGCCGGGGACGAAGTAGGGCTCGGCGACCACCGCTACGTTCACCAACCACTCGGCCATGACCTGCACCACCAGGTCCTGGGCCGCTCTGCAGTGGTTGGCGTTCGTCTGGAGGATGCGGAGGTCGGAAATTATTATTCCGACATCGCACCCTCCTCAGCCGCCGCCGCCGCCGCTGGAGCTACAGCGGCGACGACGGCGGCGGCGGTGGTGGCAACAGGGCGAACCTGCGCCGGCACCACGCCCTTCTTGACGGGGGGCTTACAGCTCCTGCCCGTCATCCGGTGGCCCGCGGGGCGGCCACTGGCGGCACACGCCGCGCAGTGTGGCGCGGTGGCGGTGGCGGTGCACGCGGCCCACCCGTGTCCCTCCTTCCCGCATTGGAAGCACGTATCCCTCCAATCGGACTTGGAGGGACACGTGGCTCGGGTGTGGCCGAACGCGCAGCACTTGAAGCACCGCGCAGGCTGTGCCTCAAGTGGCCGGACCACCGCCGAGCTGAAGCCGATCAGCAACCGTCCTTTGGTCGCCGCAAGGACGGCCCCGGCCGCGGCGACCGGGCACTCCACGCGGATGATGCCCATGCCGCGGCGGCCGAGCCTGACGGCTCCAGCCTTCACCGCGCCGGCGTCGCAGCCTCCAGCTGCTGCGACGGCCGCGACCACATCCTCTTTGGCGACCGAGTCGTCAAGATCGGCCACCTCCAAGGCTGCGGTCTTTTCTGGCCTGGCGACCTTGGCCACATCCGCGACGACCTCCCGCAGCTTCGCTGCGAAGAGGTCCGCGTTCGTGCCGCGCTGCTCTCCCGAAAACTCGAAAATTCGAGCTCCCGTGAGAGTCCGGCGGCACGTGATTTTGCTGATCCCCAGCTGGGAGGGATCAGCATTCGTACGAGCCCGTCTCAGTACGGACTCGTACGTCTCGCCCCGCTCCGCGGCCTCCGGGGTGATGGTCACCACGACGGCCGCGGTTTTGGGAGGAACCAGCTTCCTCCCACCAGCTGGAGCCCGTTTGGCTGCAGGAGCAGCCGCAGCGGGCTTGGGGTCCGGCTTCTTGGCCTTCTTCCCCCTCTTACCCACTTCCGTCCACGGCAGGTTGGACGGGGTGGTGGAGGGAAGAAGGGCGTCTTCCTCCTGGATCTGGGCTGGGGCCGGGGCTGCTGGAGCGGCAGAGGACCCTGACGCTCGCACCGCGCTCGTGGTGGGGGTCTGAGGAGACGCCGTGGTCCCCTTGCCCTTGCCCTTGCCCTTTCCCTTTGAGGGCTGCCCTTCCAATACAGGGCCTGCTTGAGGCGCAGGTTCCGGCTCCCCCGGTTGGCGACTCTTGTCCGCCGCTAGCGGTGGGCGGAGCCGCTTTTCCGGCAGGAGCCGGTCCTCGATGCCTGCGAAGCAGGCCCTAATGAACGCCCTCTCCTCCATCACTACCTGCCTCAAGGCTGCCTCGAGGCTGGCAGGGGTGGAGGGGGAGGGGGAGGAGGAGGAGGAGGAGGAGGGGCCCCCTGTCACCGGAGCCGGGGCAGGCAGGGCCGTGGCTTCAGCCAGCTTCTGGTGAAGCTGGCTGACCTCCGCCTGCAGGCGATCCACCTTCGCCTGCAGCTGCCGCGTCTCCTCCGTGGCCGTCCGCTTGACCAGCTCCAGGACAATGCCGTGCATGCTGGCGGCACGGCATTTGAGGGCCTTCTGAAAGGTCCCCTTCAGGTTGGAGGATTTTGAGGCGACCTCCAGGACCTCCTGCCTGTCCTCCTCCGCCATGCGCGCCAGCTCTGCCAGGGAGTGGTCGGCATACAGCACATGGGATGCACCGTAGCCATCCCTCGACCTGGCAGCTTGCTGCTCCTTGGCGCTCACCCTCTCCTCCAAGTCCGCTTGGAGCTGCGCCCGTTTCGCCAAATTAAGTTGGCGCTCGGCGTCCACTAAGCCCACGTCATGGGTACAGGCCGTCGGAGAAGAAGTCGGAGCCTTTTTGGGCTTCGACTTCTTCTTCGCCTTGCTGCGGCTGCGGCTTGCGGTGGACTCCGAGGAGCCCTCGGACCGCTTCCGCTTGAAGCGGTCGCCGCTTTCCGCAGCCGACGTGTCCATGTTGGACTCTGTGTCCGAGTCCGAAGACTCGTCCGGCCTGCGGAACAAACTGGCCGCGGATCGTGGGCGGTCTGCTCCTCTCGGCGTCAAAACGCCGCCAGCGTTGGGGTGGCCCTGAGAAGGGCCGTTGGTGGGGCCCTGAGAAGGGCCGTTGGGGTGGCCCTGAGAAGGGCCGTTGGGGTGGCCCTGAGAAGGGCCGTTGGGGTGGCCCTGAGAAGGGCCGTTTGGGTCGCCCTGGGGAGAGCGACTCGGCACAAAACGGCCGGACGCATCGCGTGCCGGCTTTCCTGTCATACTCGCAAATGTCCGCATAAAATTAAAAATTAAAAATCACGATTTAAAAGTCACAGCGCACTTTAGCCACCGGTCTGCCACTCCGTTACGGTGGTCAGACACGGCGTTGCCCAGGGGATACTACGAGGAAGTATGCGCTGTGGGGGATCCCCCACCCCAACCTAACCTTTTTTTTTTTTTTTTTTTTTTTTTTGACGCTGAGAAATGCTTTATGCACTGCCGCTCGTGGGGGACGAGACGGGGTGTGTGGGACTCCTGTCAGAAGGACAGTATACCCACTAAAACTCAGCGGTGTTCCCGCATCGCCGTGATGGGAGGGCCATGGGAAACCGGCGTAGCCTTTACATCCACGACCCTCCCGGCGCATGCCCGCCTAGCTGGCGGGCCCCGCATGCCCCCCTGACTGGGGGGCTACGGGAATGGCCGGGAACACCTGGCCATTCCCGTCCGGCACTGGTGGAGGCCTGTGCGATGCAGGCGAGGGTGCCCCCGCACCCGTTGCCTGCTGGCCTCCACCTGGGAGGAGAAGTCGGAGATGAGCGTCGAACTGACGTCTCCTTCGACCCCTCCTCCGCCTTCGGAGCGGTGCCGCGTCGGGATCATCTTCCCGCACGCGCTCCGCCGCCTCCTTCTGGGACATGACGTGCTCGCAGAAGGAGGCGACCGCCGCCCAGGACCCCTCGTCCCTCAGCATGGCGCCCACCACGCCGGGGAGCGAGAGGTCCAGCCCGATCGCCGCGACGAGACTGCGGCGCGGCTCGGACCACGACGGGCACACCTCGAGAGTGTGCTGCGCCGTGTCCTCCGCCGCGCCACAGTCGTGGCACGACGGCGTCTCCTCCCGTCCGATCCGATGCAGGTACGATCCGAAACAACCGTGTCCGGACAGCACCTGCACCAGGCGGAACGAGAGGAACCCGTGCGGCCGCTCGAGCCAGTCCCGCAGGACCGGCCCGATCGCGTCGAGGGTTCGGCGGCCGAAGACCGCGGCGGCGAGGTCCGTCGTCCAGTGGACGACGATGGCGTCCCTCGCCTCCCGCCGGACGGCCTCCCGCTGTTCCGGGGCGAAGGGCTGACCCGCCGCCCTCCGCCCCGCCTTCCACTCGTACACTCTGGCGAGCACCCACGCCTCGAGTTCCCAAGGAGGGGTGCCGGCCAGAGCGCACGCCCCGGCGAAGCTCACCGTGCGGTGAGCCCGCGCCACCCGCTGGGCTATCGCCCTTTGAGGTGCCCGCAAGGCCGCGGCGTTCTCTCGTCTGTGGAGAGACTCCTCCCAGATGGGGGCCCCGTAGAGGGCCATGCTCCTCAAGATGCCGGCGTAGAGTTGCCGGCATCGAGCGCTGGGCCCCCCCAAGTTCGGGAGGAGCCACGAGAGAGCGCCCGCGGTCTTCAGCAGGCGCGACGACAGCCCGCTGAAATGCGGGCCGAAGCGCCACCTGCTGTCGAGTACAAGGCCCAGATATTTCATCTGGGCCTTCACCTCAATCCTGACGCCCTCCACGAAGATGTGGGCGCCAGGTGGCGGGGGGCGCTGCCGGGGACCGTGGAAGAAGACGGCCTCGGTCTTCTGCAGCGCCACCGTCAACCCTAGGCGGCGGATCCTCCCTGCGACCAAGGATCCGCCCGCCGAGGCCAAGGAGGCCGCCTCCCTGAAACTCTCCCCCCGGGCGGTGAGGAGAGTGTCGTCCGCGTAGCAGACGACACTCGTGCCTCGGAGGAGAGTTCCCCGCAAGAGCCAATCGTAGCCGACGTTCCAGAGGAGAGGTCCTAAGACTGACCCCTGTGGAACGCCGGCTTCCGCGGCGTACCGCCGGACTCGGCCAGCCCTGTTCACCAGGACGATCGCCCGATCCTCCAGGTAGCTGGCCAGCAGCACGCGCATGTAGCGAGGCACTCCGTGGAATCGGAGCGCCTCTAGGATGGTGGAGTGGGGAACGGAGTTGAAGGCGTTGGCAATGTCGAACGACACTGCCAACAACCCGTCCCCCGCCTCCATCGCATCCTTCACCTGCCCCTTGAGGCAGGCCAGCGCGTCCACCGTCGAACGCTCAGCCCGAAAGCCGTACTGAGCGTCCGACAAGTCCGGCCCGATGCACCGCAGATGGCTCTTCAGGCGGGCAGCGATTATCCCCTCGAACATCTTACCGACCTCATCGAGCAGAACGATGGGCCGGTATGCCGAGGGGGAGTCTGCCGGGCGGCCCTCCTTGCGAAGGAGGCACAGTTGTCCCTCCTTCCATGGTTTCGGGAACCTTCCAGACGCAAAGCATGCACTGAAGAGGTCCCGAAACCGCTCCTCCATTTGGGTGGCGGCGATCGCCACCACTCTCGCCGGGACACCGTCGGGGCCCGGAGCCGTCTTCTTGGCACGGATATGGAGAATAGCCGCACCAAGTTCCGACTCCGTGACGGGAGGGGTCTCCTCTTCATCATCAGCTGGCGGGGCTGGTGGGGCCATCGCTGGTGGGGTGAAGTCGTCCCTGCACGGGAACAGGGACTGAACCACCCCATCCAGAAAGGAGGGCTCCAGGGTCTCGGCCACCGGGGGACCAAAGGGGCGCAGCTTGTTCCGCGCCGCCTTGTACGGTCTCCCGTAGGGGTCCGCGTCGAGACCCTCCAGCATTTCTGCTCTCGCAGAGTCTCTGGCGGCGGCGATGGCCCGATCGAGGACCAGTTTTGCCGCCAGGTACACCTCGTAGAGGTGGTCCCCGACGGCCCGGTCCCGTCGACGCCGCCGCCGACTCCGCGTGTAAGCCCTCCTTGCCTCCACACAGGCTGCTCGAAGCCCCGCCAGCTCCGCCGACCACCAGTACACGGCCCGTTTGGGTGGTGGTCGGCCAGACCGAGGCATGCTCGAGTTGCATACCTCGGTCAGAGACTCCCTCAGCTGCCCCGCCACGGTGTCCACATCCGGCAGCCGGCTGGCGGAAGGCGGCGAAAGCCAGTCCTGGACGAACGCCGCCTCCCGCGCTGCCTCCCTGTCCAGGCGGGCGAGGGCCCACCGTGGGAACGGTGATCGCCCCGGCAGAGTCCGCGTCTCTCCGGGGCGACTGGTGGAGATGTCGAACCGCACGTAGCGATGGTCCGACATAGTCTCCACCAGGTCCACCCGCCAGTTCAGCACGCGCGCGGCTAACGCAGGGGTGGCGAAAGTGACGTCCACCACTGAGCCACCCTGCCGCCGCACGCATGTCTGGACGCTGCCTCTGTTCAAGAGGCAGAGTCCAGAGGAGGCAGCCCACAGCTCGACTGCCCGCCCGCGGGCGTCGGTGGCCGGGTTGCCCCAGGTCACCGACTTGGCGTTCAGGTCTCCCAGCACGGAGACCTGACGCGGCGCCGCCCTGCCGACCACGGCGGCCAGGACTCCGAGATAGTTCTCGAAGTCCCGGAGAGGGCGGTTTGGGGAGAAATACACGCCCACAAGGGCGAGTTCTCCCCACGCGGCGGCCACGTATCCCGGTCCCCTCTCTAATAGCGAGAGGGGAGGGGAGTCTGTGGAAGACCGCGCCGCTAGTGCCACCAAGCCGTCCTCGTCACCCAGCCAGCTGCCGGGGACGAAGTAGGGCTCGGCGACCACCGCTACGTTCACCAACCACTCGGCCATGACCTGCACCACCAGGTCCTGGGCCGCTCTGCAGTGGTTGGCGTTCGTCTGGAGGATGCGGAGGTCGGAAATTATTATTCCGACATCGCACCCTCCTCAGCCGCCGCCGCCGCCGCTGGAGCTACAGCGGCGACGACGGCGGCGGCGGTGGTGGCAACAGGGCGAACCTGCGCCGGCACCACGCCCTTCTTGACGGGGGGCTTACAGCTCCTGCCCGTCATCCGGTGGCCCGCGGGGCGGCCACTGGCGGCACACGCCGCGCAGTGTGGCGCGGTGGCGGGGCACGCGGCCCACCCGTGTCCCTCCTTCCCGCATTGGAAGCACGTATCCCTCCAATCGGACTTGGAGGGACACGTGGCTCGGGTGTGGCCGAACGCGCAGCACTTGAAGCACCGCGCAGGCTGTGCCTCAAGCGGCCGGACCACCGCCGAGCTGAAGCCGATCAGCAACCGTCCTCTGGTCGCTGCAAGGACGGCCCCGGCCGCGGCGACCGGGCACTCCACGCGGATGATGCCCATGCCGCGGCGGCCGAGCCTGACGACTCCAGCCTTCACCGCGCCGGCGTCGCAGCCTCCAGCTGCTGCGACGGCCGCGACCACATCCTCTTTGGCGACCGAGTCGTCAAGATCGGCCACCTCCAAGGCTGCGGTCTTTTCTGGCCTGGCGACCTTGGCCACATCCGCGACGACCTCCCGCAGCTTCGCTGCGAAGAGGTCCGCGTTCGTGCCGCGCTGCTCTCCCGAAAACTCGAAAATTCGAGCTCCCGTGAGAGTCCGGCGGCACGTGATTTTGCTGATCCCCAGCTGGGAGGGATCAGCATTCGTACGAGCCCGTCTCAGTACGGACTCGTACGTCTCGCCCCGCTCCGCGGCCTCCGGGGTGATGGTCACCACGACGGCCGCGGTTTTGGGAGGAACCAGCTTCCTCCCACCAGCTGGAGCCCGTTTGGCTGCAGGAGCAGCCGCAGCGGGCTTGGGGTCCGGCTTCTTGGCCTTCTTCCCCCTCTTGCCCACTTCCGTCCACGGCAGGTTGGACGGGGTGGTGGAGGGAAGAAGGGCGTCTTCCTCCTGGATCTGGGCTGGGGCCGGGGCTGCTGGAGCGGCAGAGGACCCTGACGCTCGCACCGCGCTCGTGGTGGGGGTCTGAGGAGACGCCGTAGTCCCCTTGCCCTTGCCCCTGCCCTTTCCCTTTGAGGGCTGCCCTTCCAATACAGGGCCTGCTTGAGGCGCAGGTTCCGGCTCCCCCGGTTGGCGACTCTTGTCCGCCGCTAGCGGTGGGCGGAGCCGCTTTTCCGGCAGGAGCCGGTCCTCGATGCCTGCGAAGCAGGCCCTAATGAACGCCCTCTCCTCCATCACTACCTGCCTCAAGGCTGCCTCGAGGCTGGCAGGGGTGGAGGGGGAGGGGGAGGAGGAGGAGGAGGAGGAGGGGCCCCCTGTCACCGGAGCCGGGGCAGGCAGGGCCGTGGCTTCAGCCAGCTTCTGGTGAAGCTGGCTGACCTCCGCCTGCAGGCGATCCACCTTCGCCTGCAGCTGCCGCGTCTCCTCCGTGGCCGTCCGCTTGACCAGCTCCAGGACAATGCCGTGCATGCTGGCGGCACGGCATTTGAGGGCCTTCTGAAAGGTCCCCTTCAGGTTGGAGGATTTTGAGATTTTGATTTTGATTTTGATACTCGCAAATGTCCGCATAAAATTAAAAATCACGATTTAAAAGTCACAGTGCACTTTAGCCGCCGGTCTGCCACTCCGTTACGGTGGTCAGACACGGCGTTGCCCGGGGGATACTGCGAGGAAGTATGCACTGTGGGGGATCCCCCAACCTAACCTTTTTTTTTTTTTTTTTTTTTTTTTTTTTTTTTTGACGCTGAGAAATGCTTTATGCACTGCCGCTCGTGGGGGACGAGACGGGGTGTGTGGGACTCCTGTCGGAACGACAGTATACCCACTAAAACTCAGCGGTGTTCCCACTTCGCCGTGATGGGAGGGCCATGGGAAACTGGCGTAGCCTTTACATCCACAACCCTCCCGGCGTATGCCCGCCTAGCTGGCGGGCCCCGCATGCCCCCCGGGTTGGGGGGTGGCTACGGGAATGGCCGGGAACACATGGCCATTCCCGTCCGACACTTGTGGAGGCCTGTGCAATACAGGCAAGGGTGCCCCCGCACCCGTTGCCTGCTGACCTCCACCTGGTTTGGGGAGAAATAGATGCCCTTAAGGGCTACTTCTCCCCACGCGGCGGCCACGTATCCCGGTCCCCTCTCTAATAGCGAGAGGGGAGGGGAGTCTGTGGGAGACCGCGCCGTAGTGCCATTCGCTTGGAGGATGCGGTAGTCGGAAAACATCATTCCGACATCGCACCCTCCTCATTTACCGCCGCAGGAGCTGCAGCGGCGATGACGGCGGCGGTGGTAGCAACACGGCGAACCTGCGCCGGCACTATGCCCTTCCTCGCGGGAGGCTTGCAGCTCCTGCCCGACATCTTGTGGTCCGCGGGGCGGCCAGTGCCCTCACACGCCGCACAGTGTGGGGTGGCGGCGTGGCAAGTGGCACTCTTGTGTCCCTCCTGCCCGCATCTGAAGCAGCAGTCTCCCCAGTCGGACTTGGAGGGACACGTGGCTCGGGTGTGGCCAAGCGCGAAGCACTTGAAGCAGCGCATTGGCTGGTCTTCAAGTGGCCGGATCACAGCCGAGCCGAGCCCCACAAGCAGCCGTCCCTTGGTCGCAGTACGCAGTACCGCCCCAGCTGCGGCGACTGGGCACTCGATGCGGATGGTGCCCATGCCGCGGCGTCCGAGCCTGATGGCTCCAGCCTTCACTGCGCCAACGTCGCAGCCTCCAGCCGCCGCAACGGCCGCCACCACGTCCTCTTTAGTGACCGAATCCTCCAGATCGGCCACCTCCAAGGAAGCGGTCTTCACAGGCCTGACGACCGTTGCCACATCCGCGATGACCTCTCGCAACTTCTTTGCGAAGAGGTCCGCGTTGGCGCCGCGCTGCTCCCCCGGGAACTCAAAGATTCGAGCCCCGGTTTGGGTTCGGCGGCACGTGATGCCGCTGATCCCCAGCTGAGAGGGGTCCGCGTTGGTACGAGCCCGTCTTAGGACGGACTCGTACGTTTCGCCTCGCTCCGCGGCCTCCGGGGTGATGGTCACCACGACGGCCGCGGTTTTGGGAGGAACCAGCTTCCTCCCGCCAGCTGGACCCTTTTCGGCTGCAGGAGCAGTCGCAGCGGGCTTGGGGGTTGGCTTTTTCGCCTTCCCCCCCCTGACCACTTCCGTCCACGACCCGTTGGACGGGGTGGTAGAGGGAAGAAGGGCGTCTTCACCCTGCGAGTTCTGTGGGGCCGCTGGGGTGGCGGACGACCCAGTAGCTCCCTCCGCACTCGTGGTGGGCGTTTGAGGGGCCACCGTGGTCCCCTTGCCCTTGCCTTTGCCCTTGGAGGGCTTTGGGGCTTCAGGCTGCCCCCCCGATGCTTGGCCTCCCAGTGGCGCAGGTTCCGGCTCAATTGGCGGTGGCCTCTTATCCGCCGCTAGCGGCGGGCGGAGCCGCCTTTCTGGCAAGAGCCGGTCCTCAATGCCTGCAAAGCAGGCCCTAATGAAGGCCCTCTCCTCCATCACCACCCCGCGGATTAATGCCTCAAGGCTGGCAGGGGAGGAGGAGCCTCCTTCCACCGCACCTGGGGCAGACTGAGCAGGCCGGGCCGTAACCTCAGCAAGCTTCTGGTGAAGCTGGCTGACTTCCGCCTGCAGGCGATCCACCTTCGCCTGCAGCTGCCGCGTTTCGTCCGTGGCCGTTCGCTTCACCAGCTCAAGCACGATGCCGTGCATGCTGGCGGCCCGGCATTTGAGGGCCTTCTGGAAGGTCCCCTTCAAATTGGAGGACTTTGAGGCGACCTCCAGAACCTCCTCCTTGTCCTCCAGAGCCATGCGCTCCAAGTCCGCCAGGGAGTGGTCAGCATACAGTACATTAGATGCACCATATCCGGCCCTCGACCTGGCGGCTTGCGCCTGCCGCTCCTTAGCAGCGACCCTCTCCTCCAGGTCCTCCTGGATTTGCTCCCTCTTCGCCAGGTTTAGCTGGCGCTCGGCGTCCACCAATCCCACATCGTGAGAAGAAGCCGAAGCAGAAGTCGAAGCCTTTTTTGCCTTCGACTTCTTCTTCGCCCTACTTCCAACCGACTCCGAGGAGCCCCCGGACCCGAGCCTCAGATCGCCCCTCTTCCGCTTGGGGCGGTCGCTTTCGGCCGCCGACGTGTCCATGTTGGATCCGTCGGAGTCCGACACCTCGTCCGGCCTGCAGAAGAAGCTGACCGCAGATGGTGCGCGGTCAGCTTCCGACGCCAAGGCGCCGCCGGCGTGGCCCTGAGAAGGGCCTTTGGGTTGGCCCTGAGAAGGGCCGTTGGGTTGGCCCTGAGAAGGGCCGTTGGATTGGCCCTGAGAAGGGCCGTTGGGTTGGCCCTGAGAAGGGCCGTTGGGTTGGCCCTGAGAAGGGCCGTTTGAATCACCCTGTGAAGAGTGACCCGGATAAAAACAAAAACGCCCAGAGGCGTCACGGCTTGGTCCTTTCTTACTCATGTTCGTAGACGACCGCGTTTGTCTACGAATCACAGCGCACTTTAGCCACCGGTCTGCCACTCCGTTACGGTGGTCAGACACGGCGTTGCCCAGGGGATACTACGAGGAAGTATGCGCTGTGGGGGATCCCCCCCCCCAACCTAACCTAACCTTTTTTTTTTTTTTTTTGACGCTGAGAAATGCTTTATGCACTGCCGCTCGTGGGGGACGAGACGGGGTGTGTGGGACTCCTGTCAGAAGGACAGTATACCCACTAAAACTCAGCGGTGTTCCCGCATCGCCGTGATGGGAGGGCCATGGGAAACCGGCGTAGCCTTTACATCCACGACCCTCCCGGCGCATGCCCGCCTAGCTGGCGGGCCCCGCATGCCCCCCTGACTGGGGGGCTACGGGAATGGCCGGGAACACCTGGCCATTCCCGTCCGGCACTGGTGGAGGCCTGTGCGATGCAGGCGAGGGTGCCCCCGCACCCGTTGCCTGCTGGCCTCCACCTGGGAGGAGGAGTCGGAGATGAGCGTCGAACTGACGTCTCCTTCGACCCCTCCTCCGCCTTCGGAGCGGTGCCGCGTCGGGATCATCTTCCCGCACGCGCTCCGCCGCCTCCTTCTGGGACATGACGTGCTCGCAGAAGGAGGCGACCGCCGCCCAGGACCCCTCGTCCCTCAGCATGGCGCCCACCACGCCGGGGAGCGAGAGGTCCAGCCCGATCGCCGCGACGAGACTGCGGCGCGGCTCGGACCACGACGGGCACACCTCGAGAGTGTGCTGCGCCGTGTCCTCCGCCGCGCCACAGTCGTAGCACGACGGCGTCTCCTCCCGTCCGATCCGATGCAGGTACGATCCGAAACAACCGTGTCCGGACAGCACCTGCACCAGGCGGAACGAGAGGAACCCGTGCGGCCGCTCGAGCCAGTCCCGCAGGACCGGCCCGATCGCGTCGAGGGTTCGGCGGCCGAAGACCGCGGCGGCGAGGTCCGTCGTCCAGTGGACGACGATGGCGTCCCTCGCCTCCCGCCGGACGGCCTCCCGCTGTTCCGGGGCGAAGGGCTGACCCGCCGCCCTCCGCCCCGCCTTCCACTCGTACACTCTGGCGAGCACCCACGCCTCGAGTTCCCAAGGAGGGGTGCCGGCCAGAGCGCACGCCCCGGCGAAGCTCACCGTGCGGTGAGCCCGCGCCACCCGCTGGGCTATCGCCCTTTGAGGTGCCCGCAAGGCCGCGGCGTTCTCTCGTCTGTGGAGAGACTCCTCCCAGATGGGGGCCCCGTAGAGGGCCATGCTCCTCAAGATGCCGGCGTAGAGTTGCCGGCATCGAGCGCTGGGCCCCCCCAAGTTCGGGAGGAGCCACGAGAGAGCGCCCGCGGTCTTCAGCAGGCGCGACGACAGCCCGCTGAAATGCGGGCCGAAGCGCCACCTGCTGTCGAGTACAAGGCCCAGATATTTCATCTGGGCCTTCACCTCAATCCTGACGCCCTCCACGAAGATGTGGGCGCCAGGTGGCGGGGGGCGCTGCCGGGGACCGTGGAAGAAGACGGCCTCGGTCTTCTGCAGCGCCACCGTCAACCCTAGGCGGCGGATCCTCCCTGCGACCAAGGATCCGCCCGCCGAGGCCAAGGAGGCCGCCTCCCTGAAACTCTCCCCCCGGGCGGTGAGGAGAGTGTCATCCGCGTAGCAGACGAAACCTAACCTAACCTAACCTAACCTTTTTTTTTTTTTTTTTGACGCTGAGAAATGCTTTATGCACTGCCGCTCGTGGGGGACGAGACGGGGTGTGTGGGACTCCTGTCAGAAGGACAGTATACCCACTAAAACTCAGCGGTGTTCCCGCTTCGCCATGATGGGAGGGCCATGGGAAACTGGCGTAGCCTTTACATCCACGACCCTCCCGGCGCATGCCCGCCTGGCTGGCGGGCCCCGCATGCCCCCTAGGTTGGGGGGGCTACGGGAATGGCCGGGAACACCTGGCCATTCCCGTCCGACACTGGTGGAGGTCTGTGCAATACAGGCAAGGGTGCCCCCGCACCCGTTGCCTGCTGGCCTCCACCTGGTTTGGGGAGAAATACACCCCCACCAGGGCTACTTCTCCCTACGCGGTGGCCACGTATCCCGGTCCCCTCTCTAAAGCGAGAGGGGAGGGGAGTCCGTGGAAGACCGCGACATCGATGCCAACGAGACGTGTTCGCCTGAAGGATGCGATGTTCGACCCTATCCATCAGTCGGACATCGCACCCCCCTCCTCCGCCGCCGCTGCAGGAACGACGGTGCTAGCCGCAGCAGCAGGCCCACTCGGCGCCTGCACTTTGCCCCGCTTGAGGGGAGGATTGCAGTTCCTCCCCTTCATAACGTGGCCTGCCGGGCAGCCACTGGCGGCACACACCGCGCAGTGCGGCGTGGCGACCTCGCAGGAGGCGGCTTTGTGGCCCTCCCTGCCGCAGCGGTAGCAAGTGTCCGTCCTGTCTACCGTGGACGGACACAGGGGCCGGGTGTGGCCAATGCCGAGGCACCTATAGCACCGCAGAGGCTGGTCTTCGAGCGCCCGGACTGCACCCGAGCTGAAGCCGACTGTGAGCCGTCCCTTGGCAAGGACGGCTTTGGCAGCGGCAATTGGGCACGTGAGGCGAATGGTGCCCATACCTCCGCGGCCGGGCCTTATGTCCCGGCCTTGGACCGCCGCGACGCCACAGCCCCCTATCGCTGCGACCTCCGCCACCACCTCCTCCTTGGTGACGGAGTCGTCGAGGTCCGTCACCTCTATGGCCGCCAACTTGACCGGTCGGGCCACCTTGGCCGAATCCGCAATGACCTCTTGCAGCTTGGCTGCAAAGAGGTCCGCATGGGCATTCCCCTCTGCCCCCGGGAACTCGAATATTCGAGCCCCGGCTTGAGTGCGTCGGCAAGATACCCTACCGATCCCCAGTTGGGTGGGATCGGCATTGGTACGCGCCCGCACGAAAAGGGACGCGTACGTCTCCCCTCGCCCCGCAGCCTCCGCGGTGAGCGTCACCACGACGGCCGCGGTTTTTGGGGGGACGAGTCGCCCCTTCACCCTCCCTTTCCCCTTCCCCGTACCCTTTTCGGTCGTCTGCGACCGGCTGGGAGCGGTGGTGGCAGGGATGACAGGGACAGCCGTCACCGACTTTTTCCCTTTTCCCTTCCCTTTCTTTTTCACCTCCGTCCACTCGTTGGACGGGGTGGTCGCAGGCAGGAGGGCGTCTTCCACCTGGGAGGAGGACGGCTCCGGCTCACGCTGCCTCTTATCCGCCGCAAGCGGCGGTCGAAGCCGTGTCTCCGGCAAGAGCCGGTCCTCAATTCCTGCTAGGCAGGCTCTTGTGAAGGCCCTCTCCTCCATTACGACCTTGCGGATGATATCCTCAAGGTTGGAGGCGGGGCCCTCTGCCGCAGGGCTCGTCCCGGCTTGTTGTGGCCGGGCCGTGGCTTCAGCCAGCCTCTGATGAAGCTGGCTGACCTCCATCCGCAGGCGATCCACCATCGCCTGCAGTTGCCGCGTCTCGTCGGTGGTCTTCCGCTGGACCAGCTCCGCGACGACACCGCGCAAGCTCGCGGCCCGGCACTTGAGGGCCTTCTGTAAGGTCCCCTTTAGGTTGGAGGACTTAGAGGCGACCTCGACAATCTCCTCCTCGTCCTCCTCCGCCATCCTCTCCAGCTCCGCCAGAGAGTGGTCCGCGTACAGAACGCGGGACGCACCGTACCCGGACTTGGCCCGGGCGACGTGCGCCCGCTTTTCTTTGGCCGCCACCCGCTCCTCCAGCTCTTGCTGGAGCTGCGTTCGCCGAGCCAGGTCCAGCTGGCGTTGGGCATCCGTGAGCCCAACGTCATGGCTATACGCGGCCACCGTCGGCCTCTTAGTTTCCGGGGAGCCCCCGGGCGAAGCGACCCGCTTCCCCGACCGAGAGTCGTCCGCATCCGACATACTAATGAGTGAGTCGTTGTCGGACGACTCGTCCGCCCCTCTGAAGAAACTGGCCGCAGACAGCGCGCGGCCAGTCTCTGACGCCGAAGCGCCGGAGTGGCCCTGAGAAGGGCCTTTTGGTTGGCCCTGAGAAGGGCCTTTTGGTTGGCCCTGAGAAGGGCCTTTGGGTTGGCCCTGAGAAGGGCCTTTTGGTTTTAAAAATCGCCCGAAGGCGTCCCGCGCAGGTTTTGGCATAGCCTCCGCAGGTTCGTAGACGACAACGCAAGATTAAAATTCGCTACGAGAGCACAGTGCACTTTGGCCAACCCAGTCTGCCACTCCGTTACGGTGGTCAGAACTGGGTCGTTTCCAGGGGACGCGACGTGGACGCAAGCACTGTGGGGTGGTCCCCCAACCTAACCTAACCTTTTTTTTTTTTTTTTTTTTTTTGTTCCGGGGTGGAAAATCCTCATGGATGTCCTCCGCCTGGGGCGAGCGGAGGGGTCTGTCAGACTCTTACTGACTAAAAACCACCCCGGTGTTCCGTCTCACACCTACGCCGGGGGTCGCGGGAACGAAAAAACCTCCGCAACCCCCGACTGGTGCCAGCCCGCCGCAGCGGGCCCCTCCTCCTTCATCACCGGCGCACCAGAACACATGGCACGCCGTGACCAACCCAGGGACCAAACCAGTACATGGGCGCCAGACAGCCCCTTGTCTGGGCGCCCTTGGCCCCTCTTCGACGGGTCAGGTTATTGGCCCCGCCGTCTACCAATTTTCGGCCGCAGAGGATAGGGAGAGCGGCCTACGCTATACCGACACTCCTCTTCCCCTGCGGCCCCGCCGTCTACCAATTTTCGGCCGCAGAGGATAGGGAGAGCGGCCTACGCTATACCGACACTCCTCTTCCCCTGCGGCCCCACCGCGTTCGCCATCAGACGGTGGCGACAACCTAACCTAACCTAACCTAACCTAACCTAACCTAACCTTTTTTTTTTTTTTTTTTTTTTTTTTTTTTTTTTTTTTTTTTTTTTGTTCCGGGGTGGAAAATCCTCATGGATGTCCTCCGCCTGGGGCGAGCGGAGGGGTCTGTCAGACTCTTACTGACTAAAAACCACCCCGGTGTTCCGACTCACACCTACGCCGGGGGTCGCGGGAACGAAAGAATCTTCCGCAACCCCCGACTGGTGCCAGCCCGCCGCAGCGGGCCCCTCCTCCTTCATCACCGGCGCACCAGAACACATGGCACGCCGTGACCAACCCAGGGACCAAACCAGCACATGGGCGCCAGACAGCCCCTTGTCTAGGCGCCCTTGGCCCCTCTTCGACGGGTCAGGTAATTGGCCCCGCCGTCTACCAATTTTCGGCCGCAGAGGATAGGGAGAGCGGCCTACGACCTACCGACACTCCTCTTCCCCTGCGGCCCCACCGCGTTCGCCATCGGACGGTGGCGACCCCGTCAAGGCCGCGGCAGGGAGGGAGAGCGCTGTACCGCAATACACCTCTCCAGCCGCGGTCCCGAAACCGCAGCCGCGATGCCCCCGATACACGACATCGCGGCCCGCCTCAGTTGCGATGTCGCCACCGCAACCTACACGTTGGCCGCTACGTCATGGGCTTGGGTCAAAAAGCCCTGACGAGCGGCCCCTCCTCGGGTTCCTCTTGGCTTCACCGTGGGTGCCCAACCCACGGCTAATGAGCCCCCCCGCAACGACAATGCGGGAACCCTTCGGGGGGGAACCTAACCTAACCTAACCTTTTTTTTTTTTTTTTTTTGACGCTGAGAAATGCTTTATGCACTGCCGCTCGTGGGGGACGAGACGGGGTGTGTGGGACTCCTGTCAGAAGGACAGTATACCCACTAAAACTCAGCGGTGTTCCCGCATCGCCGTGATGGGAGGGCCATGGGAAACCGGCGTAGCCTTTACATCCACGACCCTCCCGGCGCATGCCCGCCTAGCTGGCGGGCCCCGCATGCCCCCCTGACTGGGGGGCTACGGGAATGGCCGGGAACACCTGGCCATTCCCGTCCGGCACTGGTGGAGGCCTGTGCGATGCAGGCGAGGGTGCCCCCGCACCCGTTGCCTGCTGGCCTCCACCTGGGAGGAGGAGTCGGAGATGAGCGTCGAACTGACGTCTCCTTCGACCCCTCCTCCGCCTTCGGAGCGGTGCCGCGTCGGGATCATCTTCCCGCACGCGCTCCGCCGCCTCCTTCTGGGACATGACGTGCTCGCAGAAGGAGGCGACCGCCGCCCAGGACCCCTCGTCCCTCAGCATGGCGCCCACCACGCCGGGGAGCGAGAGGTCCAGCCCGATCGCCGCGACGAGACTGCGGCGCGGCCCGGACCACGACGGGCACACCTCGAGAGTGTGCTGCGCCGTGTCCTCCGCCGCGCCACAGTCGTGGCACGACGGCGTCTCCTCCCGTCCGATCCGATGCAGGTACGATCCGAAACAACCGTGTCCGGACAGCACCTGCACCAGGCGGAACGAGAGGAACCCGTGCGGCCGCTCGAGCCAGTCCCGCAGGACCGGCCCGATCGCGTCGAGGGTTCGGCGGCCGAAGACCGCGGCGGCGAGGTCCGTCGTCCAGTGGACGACGATGGCGTCCCTCGCCTCCCGCCGGACGGCCTCCCGCTGTTCCGGGGCGAAGGGCTGACCCGCCGCCCTCCGCCCCGCCTTCCACTCGTACACTCTGGCGAGCACCCACGCCTCGAGTTCCCAAGGAGGGGTGCCGGCCAGAGCGCACGCCCCGGCGAAGCTCACCGTGCGGTGAGCCCGCGCCACCCGCTGGGCTATCGCCCTTTGAGGTGCCCGCAAGGCCGCGGCGTTCTCTCGTCTGTGGAGAGACTCCTCCCAGATGGGGGCCCCGTAGAGGGCCATGCTCCTCAAGATGCCGGCGTAGAGTTGCCGGCATCGAGCGCTGGGCCCCCCCAAGTTCGGGAGGAGCCACGAGAGAGCGCCCGCGGTCTTCAGCAGGCGCGACGACAGCCCGCTGAAATGCGGGCCGAAGCGCCACCTGCTGTCGAGTACAAGGCCCAGATATTTCATCTGGGCCTTCACCTCAATCCTGACGCCCTCCACGAAGATGTGGGCGCCAGGTGGCGGGGGGCGCTGCCGGGGACCGTGGAAGAAGACGGCCTCGGTCTTCTGCAGCGCCACCGTCAACCCTAGGCGGCGGATCCTCCCTGCGACCAAGGATCCGCCCGCCGAGGCCAAGGAGGCCGCCTCCCTGAAACTCTCCCCCCGGGCGGTGAGGAGAGTGTCATCCGCGTAGCAGACGACACTCGTGCCTCGGAGGAGAGTTCCCCGCAAGAGCCAATCGTAGCCGACGTTCCAGAGGAGAGGTCCTAAGACTGACCCCTGTGGAACGCCGGCTTCCGCGGCGTACCGCCGGACTCGGCCAGCCCTGTTCACCAGGACGATCGCCCGATCCTCCAGGTAGCTGGCCAGCAGCACGCGCATGTAGCGAGGCACTCCGTGGAATCGGAGCGCCTCTAGGATGGTGGAGTGGGGAACGGAGTTGAAGGCGTTGGCAATGTCGAACGACACTGCCAACAACCCGTCCCCCGCCTCCATCGCATCCTTCACCTGCCCCTTGAGGCAGGCCAGCGCGTCCACCGTCGAACGCTCAGCCCGAAAGCCGTACTGAGCGTCCGACAAGTCCGGCCCGATGCACCGCAGATGGCTCTTCAGGCGGGCAGCGATTATCCCCTCGAACATCTTACCGACCTCATCGAGCAGAACGATGGGCCGGTATGCCGAGGGGGAGTCTGCCGGGCGGCCCTCCTTGCGAAGGAGGCACAGTTGTCCCTCCTTCCATGGTTTCGGGAACCTTCCAGACGCAAAGCATGCGCTGAAGAGGTCCCGAAACCGCTCCTCCATTTGGGTGGCGGCGATCGCCACCACTCTCGCCGGGACACCGTCGGGGCCCGGAGCCGTCTTCTTGGCGCGGATATGGAGAATAGCCGCGCCAAGTTCCGACTCCGTGACGGGAGGGGTCTCCTCTTCATCATCAGCTGGCGGGGCTGGTGGGGCCATCGCTGGTGGGGTGAAGTCGTCCCTGCACGGGAACAGGGACTGAACCACCCCATCCAGAAAGGAGGGCTCCAGGGTCTCGGCCACCGGGGGACCAAAGGGGCGCAGCTTGTTCCGCGCCGCCTTATACGGTCTCCCGTAGGGGTCCGCGTCGAGACCCTCCAGCATTTCTGCTCTCGCAGAGTCTCTGGCGGCGGCGATGGCCCGATCGAGGACCAGTTTTGCCGCCAGGTACACCTCGTAGAGGTGGTCCCCGACGGCCCGGTCCCGTCGACGCCGCCGCCGACTCCGCGTGTAAGCCCTCCTTGCCTCCACACAGGCTGCTCGAAGCCCCGCCAGCTCCGCCGACCACCAGTACACGGCCCGTTTGGGTGGTGGTCGGCCTGACCGAGGCATGCTCGAGTTGCATACCTCGGTCAGAGACTCCCTCAGCTGCCCCGCCACGGTGTCCACATCCGGCAGCCGGCTGGCGGAAGGCGGCGAAAGCCAGTCCTGGACGAACGCCGCCTCCCGCGCTGCCTCCCTGTCCAGGCGGGCGAGGGCCCACCGTGGGAACGGTGATCGCCCCGGCAGAGTCCGCGTCTCTCCGGGGCGACTGGTGGAGATGTCGAACCGCACGTAGCGATGGTCCGACATAGTCTCCACCAGGTCCACCCGCCAGTTCAGCACGCGCGCGGCTAACGCAGGGGTGGCGAAAGTGACGTCCACCACTGAGCCACCCTGCCGCCGCACGCATGTCTGGACGCTGCCTCTGTTCAAGAGGCAGAGTCCAGAGGAGGCAGCCCACAGCTCGACTGCCCGCCCGCGGGCGTCGGTGGCCGGGTTGCCCCAGGTCACCGACTTGGCGTTCAGGTCTCCCAGCACGGAGACCTGACGCGGCGCCACCCTGCCGACCACGGCGGCCAGGACTCCGAGATAGTTCTCGAAGTCCTGGAGAGGGCGGTTTGGGGAGAAATACACGCCCACAAGGGCGAGTTCTCCCCACGCGGCGGCCACGTATCCCGGTCCCCTCTCTAATAGCGAGAGGGGAGGGGAGTCTGTGGAAGACCGCGCCGCTAGTGCCACCAAGCCGTCCTCGTCACCCAGCCAGCTGCCGGGGACGAAGTAGGGCTCGGCGACCACCACTACGTTCACCAACCACTCGGCCATGACCTGCACCACCAGGTCCTGGGCCGCTCTGCAGTGGTTGGCGTTCGTCTGGAGGATGCGGAGGTCGGAAATTATTATTCCGACATCGCACCCTCCTCAGCCGCCGCCGCCGCCGCTGGAGCTGCAGCGGCGACGACGGCGGCGGCGGTGGTGGCAACAGGGCGAACCTGCGCCGGCACCACGCCCTTCTTGACGGGGGGCTTACAGCTCCTGCCCGTCATCCGGTGGCCCGCGGGGCGGCCACTGGCGGCACACGCCGCGCAGTGTGGCGCGGTGGCGGTGGCGGTGCACGCGGCCCACCCGTGTCCCTCCTTCCCGCATTGGAAGCACGTATCCCTCCAATCGGACTTGGAGGGACACGTGGCTCGGGTGTGGCCGAACGCGCAGCACTTGAAGCACCGCGCAGGCTGTGCCTCAAGCGGCCGGACCACCGCCGAGCTGAAGCCGATCAGCAACCGTCCTTTGGTCGCCGCAAGGACGGCCCCGGCCGCGGCGACCGGGCACTCCACGCGGATGATGCCCATGCCGCGGCGGCCGAGCCTGACGACTCCAGCCTTCACCGCGCCGGCGTCGCAGCCTCCAGCTGCTGCGACGGCCGCGACCACATCCTCTTTGGCGACCGAGTCATCAAGATCGGCCACCTCCAAGGCTGCGGTCTTTTCTGGCCTGGCGACCTTGGCCACATCCGCGACGACCTCCCGCAGCTTCGCTGCGAAGAGGTCCGCGTTCGTGCCGCGCTGCTCCCCCGAAAACTCGAAAATTCGAGCTCCCGTGAGAGTTCGGCGGCACGTGATTTTGCTGATCCCCAGCTGGGAGGGATCAGCATTCGTACGAGCCCGTCTCAGTACGGACTCGTACGTCTCGCCCCGCTCCGCGGCCTCCGGGGTGATGGTCACCACGACGGCCGCGGTTTTGGGAGGAACCAGCTTCCTCCCACCAGCTGGAGCCCGTTTGGCTGCAGGAGCAGCCGCAGCGGGCTTGGGGTCCGGCTTCTTGGCCTTCTTCCCCCTCTTGCCCACTTCCGTCCACGACAGGTTGGACGGGGTGGTGGAGGGAAGAAGGGCGTCTTCCTCCTGGATCTGGGCTGGGGCCGGGGCTGCTGGAGCGGCAGAGGACCCTGACGCTCGCACCGCGCTCGTGGTGGGGGTCTGAGGAGACGCCGTGGTCCCCTTGCCCTTGCCCTTGCCCTTTCCCTTTGAGGGCTGCCCTTCCAATACAGGGCCTGCTTGAGGCGCAGGTTCCGGCTCCCCCGGTTGGCGACTCTTGTCCGCCTCTAGCGGTGGGCGGAGCCGCTTTTCCGGCAGGAGCCGGTCCTCGATGCCTGCGAAGCAGGCCCTAATGAACGCCCTCTCCTCCATCACTACCTGCCTCAAGGCTGCCTCGAGGCTGGCAGGGGTGGAGGGGGAGGGGGAGGAGGAGGAGGAGGAGGAGGGGCCCCCTGTCACCGGAGCCGGGGCAGGCAGGGCCGTGGCTTCAGCCAGCTTCTGGTGAAGCTGGCTGACCTCCGCCTGCAGGCGATCCACCTTCGCCTGCAGCTGCCGCGTCTCCTCCGTGGCCGTCCGCTTGACCAGCTCCAGGACAATGCCGTGCATGCTGGCGGCACGGCATTTGAGGGCCTTCTGAAAGGTCCCCTTCAGGTTGGAGGATTTTGAGGCGACCTCCAGGACCTCCTGCCTGTCCTCCTCCGCCATGCGCGCCAGCTCTGCCAGGGAGTGGTCGGCATACAGCACATGGGATGCACCGTAGCCATCCCTCGACCTGGCAGCTTGCTGCTCCTTGGCGCTCACCCTCTCCTCCAAGTCCGCTTGGAGCTGCGCCCGTTTCGCCAAATTAAGTTGGCGCTCGGCGTCCACTAAGCCCACGTCATGGGTACAGGCCGTCGGAGAAGAAGTCGGAGCCTTTTTGGGCTTCGACTTCTTCTTCGCCTTGCTGCGGCTGCGGCTTGCGGTGGACTCCGAGGAGCCCTCGGACCGCTTCCGCTTGAAGCGGTCGCCGCTTTCCGCAGCCGACGTGTCCATGTTGGACTCTGTGTCCGAGTCCGAAGACTCGTCCGGCCTGCGGAACAAACTGGCCGCGGATCGTGGGCGGTCTGCTCCTCTCGGCGTCAAAACGCCGCCAGCGTTGGGGTGGCCCTGAGAAGGGCCGTTGGTGGGGCCCTGAGAAGGGCCGGCCAGGCAGATTTCCACAAAGTGGGAAACTGGCCCCGCTCAAGACACGCTGTGTAGAGTCCTCTCAGTTGGGGCTCGAGCTCCTTCAGAGCGAGGGCCAACACGCAGCCGTGGATCCCGTCGGGCCCCGGAGCCACGTTCTTGGCCCGGAGCCGCATCACGGCTGCCCCCATCTCTGCCTGTGTCACCCCTGGGACGCTGATGGCGTTCTCCTCCTCTTCTTCTGCAGACTCTGCGGCCGTGGGCATAGCCATCGGCGGCGGAGTGTGCTCCGCTCTGGCCGGGAAGAGGGCTGCAACCACCTCCTCCAGCAGCTCGGGTTGGAGACTCTCCGTAAGCGGAGGCGCCGCGGCTCGAAGTTTCCCTCGAACCGCGCGATAAGGGCGCCCCCACGGATCCCCGTCTAGAGTCTCCAACATCTCTTCCCTGGCTCGCGTCCTCGACTCGCCGATGGCCAGCCACAGAGTCTGCTTGGCCGCGCGGTACACCTCATACAGCGCGGCCTCTTCGTCAGGGACCCGACGACGTCTCCTCCGGTATCGGGTGTACTGGCGTCTGACCGCCACGCACGCGACGCGCAGCTGCGCGATCTCGGCGGTCCACCAGTACACCTGGCGCCTTGCGGACTGTGCGTGGACCCGGGGCATGGACGCGTCGCTGATTTGCGTCATCGCCCCGCGGAACCACAGCGCCTCCCGCTCGACGTCGACGGGTCCGTTCGTCGCCGACTCCCGGCTCCAGGCCTGGACAATAGCGGCCTCCTCGAGAAGTTCCCTGTCTATGCGCTTACGCGCCCAACGCGGACCGTCCGTTCGCGGGGTCGGTGTCCCGCGGCCGCCGGTGGTCTGGCAGCTACCCAGCCGCGACCTCGGGACGGGTTGACAAGAGCCCCGCCAATGATGGCCACCAAACCGTCCAAGTCTCCCACCCAGTTATCCCTGGGGGGGACGAAATACGGTTCGGCGACCACGGCCACGTGAATCGACCACTCTGCCATGCTCTGGAGCAAAAGATCCTGAGCTCTAGCAGAGTGGTTGATATTGCCCTGGAGGTAATGGAAGACCGCCATTTATGCGGCATCCATTCCCTCCACCGCACCATTCCTAGGCCGGGAGTCGGCCGAAGGGCAGCCAGGCTGCGGGGGGGGTAAAGAGCCCCCGGCAGCCATGGCAGCCCCTCTCTTCTTCTTCTGCGTCTGCGTGGTGGGCGCGCCACAGGCCTTTCCGCCCGCTCTGTGCCCCGCAGGCCTCCCTGCAGCTGTACAGAGGCTGCAGTTTGGCGCCGCGAGACACTGGGCCGCCTTGTGGCCGGCCTGACCGCAGCGATAGCACTGCTCGCTGCGGTCAATAGCGGCGGTGCACCGTGCCCTGACATGCCCAATGTCGAGGCAACGGTAGCACCGCAAGGCCCTGGGCTGCAGCTGCTTCACCCTCGCTGCCACCCATCCCACCAAGAGACGCCCGGCGTCGGCGACTTTCTTAGCCGCCGCCACCGGACACCGCACCCAGATCGCGCCGAGCCCGGAGGCATCGACGCGAACCTCGCCCGTGCGTACGTCTGCGGGCGGACACCCACCGGTATGGGCGACGGCCGCCACGACCTCAGCCGCGGTCGTCGAGTCGTCCAGGCCATCGACGCGCAACTCAGCTGTCTTCATTGGCCTGGACACCCGGACGTCATCCGGGTTGAGGACCTCCCTCAACTTGGCGGCCAGGACGTCCGCCCTTTCGCCGCTAGAGGCACCCGACACCTCAAGCAGTCGCGCCCCCGTGATCGCCTGCCTCACTCTGAGGCCGGCCGGTACACCTAAGTCGGGGAACGCGACTTTCGCCTTTGCCTCCATGAGGACCGCCTTGTAAGAGACGCCCCTTTCGACGGCTCCGGGCTGCAGCGTAATAACTACAGCCGCGGAGCGTGGGGCTCTCATCTTTGGCGGCCCTTGAGCCTTCTGGGGTGCCGGTGCTCCAGCGGGTGCTGGTGCTGCTGTCGCTGCTGGCGCCGTCTTTTTCTTCTTACGGCGGCCCCTCTTTACCACCGTCGTCCAGGAGTCCGCGGTGGACCCGGGTGCGGTCGCCGAGGGAGCGGGCGCCGGTGGCGCGGCCGTCCGGGACGTGGACGCTGACGAGCCCTCCGCGGGCTTCCTCCCCGGACCCGGTTTAGCAGGCTCCGCCTTCCTCCGCCCGTCGGCAGCGAGCGGCGGCCGGAGAGTCTCAGCAGGGAGGAGCCTCGACTCGAGACCCTGCAGCCGGGCATTCATCATGCCCCCACACTGCAGCATGCAGATGCGGACGATCTTCTCGATCTCCGCATCCGCAGGTGCGGGGGCAGGCGGTGTCTCTGCAACGACGCCGAGGGCGGAACTGGTGGCCACAGGACGCCTCTGCTGCCATTCCGCCCTCTGCGCGGCAAGCTCCCGCTTGAGGTCCTCCAGCTCGGATCGGAGACGGCCGTTCTCCTCCCACAGTTTCGCCGTCTCCTCCGTGCCAGTCCGCCCAACGAGGACCTCAACCGCCTCTCTGATACCTTCAGCTGCCTCCTTCAGGGCGCGCGTGAACGTGCCCTTCAAGTTGCCCGATTTGGTGGCCACTTTCAGGACCACGTCCACGCCGTCCAACACCTGGCGACTGAGCGCCACCGCCGTTGGGCTTCCTCCGGCCATCCGAGCAGAGCGCCGCTCTCGCGCTTGTTGGGCCAGCTCGCTGACCTCGTCAGCCACGACAGCCCTTTGCTGCGCCCGTTTAGCAGCAGCGGCCTCCGCACGGTTACTTCCCAGCAGGGACACAGTAGAGCCCCCGCTCGAGTCCGCCATGGTGAGCCCGGGGTCGCTCTCCGCACTCCCTCCTGGTGTATCAGGGCGCTTGAAGCGACCCCGAAGGTCACGCGCTGTCTTCTGCGCCACCGTGCCACCTTTTCCCCTCTGTGCCGCAGTTCTTTTTGCGGCCCCCTGTGTCTCCTCACTGGAGGAGAGGCTGCGCTTCCGAGATCTGGATCTGGACCTGGACCCAGATACAGATCTGGAGGCGCGTCTGCGTGTGTCCGTATCGGACATTACGTCCCTTTCGGGAATGGAGCCTCCTCGGCTCTTGTTGCCGTTGCCGGCATACGGTACCTCCGCCAATAAAATTGGCACGTCATCAACTTTTGTTTTTTTTTCGTTTTCCATTTTGTTCCCACGAGTAATGAGGAATGAATGTCCACCTAGGCAGAGCCTCTTGCCCTAGGTAAGCCTAAATACTGGAAGAGTTCGGCAGGTATCTCCAGGGGAAGCGCTAGCGACTGGTCCCCCACCAGCCACTCATCCTCTCGCCACGCTTCGAAGCTTAGGATTAGGTGGTTTTTTATCTTAGAGGTGACCTTCCTCTGGGCCGGGCGGTTAAGCCAAGCCCCCGACGGCGGCATTAAACATGCCTCCGTTCGCTGTCCGGCCAACCCGACTCAGCGAACCCGCCGGAAGTTCTCTCCTCGAAGACTACTCCTCAAGGAGAGATACCCTTGCCGCTTTAGTGCGCCTGCACCTCAGCGGCATCATGGTCACGTCCTCTGTCGATCGACGACCGTCGATCAATCAGGAGCGACCCATCTGCCTTGTCCCTACACTGTGCCCTCTGCAAACAGAGGGACACGTGTAAGAACAAGGTGTAGCCTACCTGGCTCTCCCCCCGCAGAAATTTGCCATAAACAATAATCTTTTCTAGAAAAGATTATTGTTCATGCCCAGGGTGCACCGGCCCGACAACTGCTCTTCCCCTCGAACGTATCCATAAGGGACCAGCAGGTATCAGGCACACGAGGAGGTTTTCTGCATGCACCCCAACCCAACCTAACCTTTTTTTTTTTTTTTTTTGTTCCGGGGTGGAAAATCCTCATGGATGTCCTCCGCCTGGGGCGAGCGGAGGGGTCTGTCAGACTCTTACTGACTAAAAACCACCCCGGTGTTCCGTCTCACACCTACGCCGGGGGTCGCGGGAACGAAAAAACCTCCGCAACCCCCGACTGGTGCCAGCCCGCCGCAGCGGGCCCCTCCTCCTTCATCACCGGCGCACCAGAACACATGGCACGCCGTGACCAACCCAGGGACCAAACCAGCACATGGGCGCCAGACAGCCCCTTGTCTAGGCGCCCTTGGCCCCTCTTCGACGGGTCAGGTAATTGGCCCCGCCGTCTACCAATTTTCGGCCGCAGAGGATAGGGAGAGCGGCCTACGACCTACCGACACTCCTCTTCCCCTGCGGCCCCACCGCGTTCGCCATCGGACGGTGGCGACCCCGTCAAGGCCGCGGCAGGGAGGGAGAGCGCTGTACCGCAATACACCTCTCCAGCCGCGGCCCCGAAACCGCAGCCGCGATGCCCCCGCTACGCGACATCGCGGCCCGCCTCAGTTGCGATGTCGCCACCGCAACCTACACGTTGGCCGCTACGTCATGGGCTTGGGTCAAAAAGCCCTGACGAGCGGCCCCTCCTCGGGTTCCTCTTGGCTTCACCGTGGTTGGGCACCCACGGCTAATGAGCCCCCCCGCAACGACAATGCGGGAACCCTTCGGGGGGGAACCCAACCTAACCTAACCTAACCTTTTTTTTTTTTTTTTTTTTGACGCTGAGAAATGCTTTATGCACTGCCGCTGGGGGACGAGACGGGGTGTGTGGGACTCCTGTCAGAACAGGACAGTATACCCACTAAAACTCAGCGGTGTTCCCGCATCGCCGTGATGGGAGGGCCATGGGAAACCGGCGTAGCCTTTACATCCACGACCCTCCCGGCGCATGCCCGCCTAGCTGGCGGGCCCCGCATGCCCCCCTGACTGGGGGGCTACGGGAATGGCCGGGAACACCTGGCCATTCCCGTCCGGCACTGGTGGAGGCCTGTGCGATGCAGGCGAGGGTGCCCCCGCCCCGTTGCCTGCTGGCCTCCACCTGGGAGGAGGAGTCGGAGATGAGCGTCGAACTGACGTCTCCTTCGACCCCTCCTCCGCCTTCGGAGCGGTGCCGCGTCGGGATCATCTTCCCGCACGCGCTCCGCCGCCTCCTTCTGGGACATGACGTGCTCGCAGAAGGAGGCGACCGCCGCCCAGGACACCTCGAGAGTGTGCTGCGCCGTGTCCCCCGCCGCGCCACAGTCGTGGCACGACGGCGTCTCCTCCCGTCCGATCCGATGCAGGTACGATCCGAAACAACCGTGTCCGGACAGCACCTGCACCAGGCGGAACGAGAGGAACCCGTGCGGCCGCTCGAGCCAGTCCCGCAGGACCGGCCCGATCGCGTCGAGGGTTCGGCGGCCGAAGACCGCGGCGGCGAGGTCCGTCGTCCAGTGGACGACGATGGCGTCCCTCGCCTCCCGCCGGACGGCCTCCCGCTGTTCCGGGGCGAAGGGCTGACCCGCCGCCCTCCGCCCCGCCTTCCACTCGTACACTCTGGCGAGCACCCACGCCTCGAGTTCCCAAGGAGGGGTGCCGGCCAGAGCGCACGCCCCGGCGAAGCTCACCGTGCGGTGAGCCCGCGCCACCCGCTGGGCTATCGCCCTTTGAGGTGCCCGCAAGGCCGCGGCGTTCTCTCGTCTGTGGAGAGACTCCTCCCAGATGGGGGCCCCGTAGAGGGCCATGCTCCTCAAGATGCCGGCGTAGAGTTGCCGGCATCGAGCGCTGGGCCCCCCCAAGTTCGGGAGGAGCCACGAGAGAGCGCCCGCGGTCTTCAGCAGGCGCGACGACAGCCCGCTGAAATGCGGGCCGAAGCGCCACCTGCTGTCGAGTACAAGGCCCAGATATTTCATCTGGGCCTTCACCTCAATCCTGACGCCCTCCACGAAGATGTGGGCGCCAGGTGGCGGGGGGCGCTGCCGGGGACCGTGGAAGAAGACGGCCTCGGTCTTCTGCAGCGCCACCGTCAACCCTAGGCGGCGGATCCTCCCTGCGACCAAGGATCCGCCCGCCGAGGCCAAGGAGGCCGCCTCCCTGAAACTCTCCCCCCGGGCGGTGAGGAGAGTGTCATCCGCGTAGCAGACGACACTCGTGCCTCGGAGGAGAGTTCCCCGCAGGAAACCTAACCTAACCTAACCTTTTTTTTTTTTTTTTTTTTTTTTTGACGCTGAGAAATGCTTTATGCACTGCCGCTCGTGGGGGGACGAGACGGGGTGTGTGGGACTCCTGTCAGAAGGACAGTATACCCACTAAAACTCAGCGGTGTTCCCACTTCGCCGTGATGGGAGGGCCATGGGAAACCGGCGTAGCCTTTACATCCACAACCCTCCCGGCGTATGCCCGCCTAGCCGGCGGGCCCCGCATGCCCCCACATTGGGGGCAACGGGAATGGCCGGGAACACCTGGCCATTCCCGTCCGACACTGGTGGAGGCCTGTGCAATACAGGCAAGGGTGCCCCCGCACCCGTTGCCTGCTGGCTTCCACCTGGTTTGGGGAGAAATAATGCCCGCAAGGGCTTATTTTCCCCACGCGGCAGCCACGTATCCCGGTCCCTTCTCTAGTAGCGAGAAGGGAGGGGAATCCGTGGGAGACCGCGCCGTTAGTGCCATTCACTTGGAGGATGCGGTAGTCGGAAAACATTATTCCGACATCGCACCCTCCTCATTTACCGCCGCAGGAGCTGCAGCGGCGATGACGGCGGCGGTGGTAGCAACACGGCGAACCTGCGCTGGCACCATGCCCTTCCTCGCAGGAGGCTTGCAGCTCCTGCCCGTCATCTTGTGGTCCGCGGGGCGGCCACTGCCGGCACACGCCGCGCAGTGTAGCGTGGCGGCGTGGCAAGTAGCACTCCTGTGTCCCTCCTGCCCGCATCGGAAGCAACAGTTTCCCCAGTCGGACTTGGAGGGACACGTGGCTCGGGTGTGGCCGAAGGCGAAGCACTTGAAGCAGCGCATTGGCTGGACTTCAAGTGCCCGGACCACAGCCGAGCCACGGCGACTGGGCACTCGACGCGGATGGTGCCCATGCCGCGGCGGCCGAGCCTGATGGCTCCGCCCTTCACCGCGCCAGCTTCGCAGCCTCCAGCCGCCGCAACGGCCGCCACCACGTCCTCTTTGGTGACCGAATCGTCGAGATCGGCCACCTCCAAGGCTGCGGTCTTCACGGGCCTGACGACCGTTGCCGCATCCGCGATGACCTCTTGCAACTTCTTTGCGAAGAGGTCCGCGTTTGCGCCGCGCTGCTCCCCCGAGAACTCAAATATTCGAGCCCCGGTTTGGGTTCGGCGGCACGTGATGCCACCGATCCCCAGCTGAGAGGGGTCCGCGTTGGTACGAGCCCGTCTTAGGACGGACTCGTACGTCTCGCCCTGCTCCACGGCCTCCGGGGTGATAGTCACCACGACGGCCGTGGTTCTGGGAGGAACCAGCTTCCTCCCGCCGGCTGGACCCTTCTCGGCTGCAGGAGCAGTCGCAGTGGGCTTGGAGGTCAGCTTTTTCGCCTTCCCTCCCCTGACCACTTCCGTCCACGACGAGTTGGACGGGGTGGTGGAGGGAAGAAGAGCGTCTTCCCCCTGTGAGTTGGGGGGGGCTGCTGGAGACGACCCGGCAGCTCCCTCCGCGCTCGTGGTGGGTGTTTGTGGGGCCACCGTGGTCTTCTTGCCCTTACCTTTGCCCTTGGAGGGCCGCGGGTTCCGGGGCTGCTCACCCGACTCTGGGCTCAGAGGCGCAGGTTCCGGCTCCGTCGGCGGTGGACACTTATCCGCCGCTAGCGGCGGGCGGAGCCGCCTTTCCGGCAAGAGCCGATCCTCTATCCCCGCGAAGCAGCCTCTTATGAAGGCCCTCTCCTCCAAAACAACCCCGCGGATTATGGCCTCAAGGCTGGCAGTGGAGGAGGAGCCTCCTTCCACCACACCTGGGGCAGACTGGGCAGGCCGGGCCGTGACCTCAGCAAGCTTCTGGTGAAGCTGGCTGACTTCCGCCTGCAGGCGATCCACCCTCGCCTGCAGCTGCCGCGTCTCGTCCGTGGCCGTCCGCTTTACCAGCTCCAGCACAATGCCGTGCATGCTGGCGGCCCGGCATTTGAGGGCCTTTTGGAAGGTCCCCTTCAAATTGGAGGACTTTGAGGCGACCTCCAGGACCTCCTCTTTGTCCTCTTGTGCCATGCGCTCCAATTCCGCCAGGGAGTGGTCAGCATATAGCACATGGGATGCACCATAGCCAGCCCTCAACCTGGCGGCTTGCGTCTGCCGCTCCTTGGTGGCGACCCTCTCCTCCAGGTCCTCCTGAAGCTGTGCCCTCTTCGCCAGATCCAGCTGGCGCTCGGCGTCCACCAAGCCCACATCGTGAGCAAAGGCCGAAGCAGAAGTCGAAGCCTTTTTTGACTTCGACTTCTTCTTCGCCCTTGTTCCTACAGACTCCGAGGAGCCTCCGGACCCAGGCCTCAGATCCGTCCTCTTCCGTTTGCTCGTCGCCGCGTCGCTCTCGGCCGCCGACGTGTCCATATTGGAACCGTCGTCGGAGTCCAGCAAATCGTCCGGCTTGCTGAAAACGCTGGCCGCAGATGGTGCGCGGTCAGCTTCAGACGCCAAAGCGCCACCGCCGGGGCCCTGAGAAGGGCCATCGGGTTGGCCCTGAGAAGGGCCTTTGGGTTGGCCCTGAGAAGGGCCGTTGGGTTGGCCCTGAGAAGGGCCGTTGGAATCACCCTGTGAAGGGTGATTGGGATTAAAACAGAACCGCCCGGAGGCGTCACGGCATGGTTTTTGACTCATATTCGCAGACGACCGCGTTTGTCTACGAATCACAGCGCACTTTAGCCACCGGTCTGCCACTCCGTTACGGTGGTCAGACACGGCGTTGCCCAGGGGATACTACGAGGAAGTATGCGCTGTGGGGGATCCCCCAACCTAACTTTTTTTTTTTTTTTTTTTTTTTTTTTTTTTTTTTTTTTTTTGACGCTGAGAAATGCTTTATGCACTGCCGCTCGTGGGGGGACGAGACGGGGTGTGTGGGACTCCTGTCAGAAGGACAGTATACCCACTAAAACTCAGCGGTGTTCCCGCTTCGCCGTGATGGGAGGGCCATGGGAAACTGGCGTAGCCTTTACATCCACGACCCTCCCGGCGCATGCCCGCCTATCTGGCGGGCCCCGCATGCCCCCCAGGATGGGGGGCTATGGGAATGGCCGGGAACACCTGGCCATTCCCGTCCGATACTGGTGGAGGTCTGTGCAATACAGGCAAGGGTGCCCCCGCACCCGTTGCCTGCTGGCCTCCACCTGGTTTGGGGAGAAATACACCCCCACCAGGGCTACTTCTCCCTACGCGGTGGCCACGTATCCCGGTCCCCTCTCTAAGAGCGAGAGGGGAGGGGAGTCCGTGGAAGACCGCGACACCGATGCCAACGAGGCGTGTTTGCCTGAAGGATGCGATGTTCGACCCTATCCATCAGTCGGACATCGCACCCCCCTCCTCCGCCGCCGCTGCAGGAACGACGGTGCTAGCCGCAGCAGCAGGCCCACTCGGCGCCTGCACTTTGCCCCGCTTGAGGGGAGGATTGCAGTTCCTCCCCTTCATAACGTGGCCTGCCGGGCAGCCACTGGCGGCACACACCGCGCAGTGCGGCGTGGCGACCTCGCAGGAGGCGGCTTTGTGGCCCTCCCTGCCGCAGCGGTAGCAAGTGTCCGTCCTGTCTACCGTGGACGGACACAGGGGCCGGGTGTGGCCAATGCCGAGGCACCTATAGCACCGCAGAGGCTGGTCCTCGAGCACCCGGACTGCACCCGAGCTGAAGCCGACTGTGAGCCGTCCCTTGGCAAGGACGGCTTTGGCAGCGGCAATTGGGCACGTGAGGCGAATGGTGCCCATACCTCCGCGGCCGGGCCTTATATCCCGGCCTTGGACCGCCGCGACGCCACAGCCCCCTATCGCTGCGACCGCCGCCACCACCTCCTCCTTGGTGACGGAGTCATCGAGGTCCGTCACCTCTATGGCCGCCAACTTGACCGGTCGGGCCACCTTGGCCGAATCCGCAATGACCTCTTGCAGCTTGGCTGCAAAGAGGTCCGCATGGGCATTCCCCTCTGCCCCCGGGAACTCGAATATTCGAGCCCCGGCTTGAGTGTGTCGGCAAGATACCCTACCGATCCCCAGTTGGGTGGGATCGGCATTGGTACGCGCCCGCACGAAAAGGGACGCGTACGTCTCCCCTCGCCCCGCAGCCTCCGCGGTGAGCGTCACCACGACGGCCGCGGTTTTTGGGGGGACGAGTCGCCCCTTCACCCTCCCTTTCCCCTTCCCCGTACCCTTTTCGGTCGTCTGCGACCGGCTGGGAGCGGTGGTGGCAGGGATGACAGGGACAGCCGTCACCGACTTTTTCCCTTTTCCCTTCCCTTTCTTTTTCACCTCCGTCCACTCGTTGGACGGGGTGGTCGCAGGCAGGAGGGCGTCTTCCACCTGGGAGGAGGACGGCTCCGGCTCACGCTGCCTCTTATCCGCCGCAAGCGGCGGTCGGAGCCGTGTCTCCGGCAAGAGCCGGTCCTCAATGCCTGCTAGGCAGGCTCTTGTGAAGGCCCTCTCCTCCATTACGACCTTGCGGATGATATCCTCAAGGTTGGAGGCGGGGCCCTCTGCCGCAGGGCTCGTCCCGGCTTGTTGTGGCCGGGCCGTGGCTTCAGCCAGCCTCTGATGAAGCCGGCTGACCTCCATCCGCAGGCAATCCACCCTCGCCTGCAGTTGCCGCGTCTCGTCGGTGGTCGTCCGCTGGACCAGCTCCGCGACGACACCGCGCAAGCTCGCGGCCCGGCTCTTGAGGGCCTTCTGGAAGGTCCCCTTTAGGTTGGAGGACTTAGAGGCGACCTCGACAATCTCCTCCTCGTCCTCCTCCGCCATCCTCTCCAGCTGCGGCCCAGATATTTCATCTGGGCCTTCACCTCAATCCTGACGCCCTCCACGAAGATGTGGGCGCCAGGTGGCGGGGGGCGCTGCCGGGGACCGTGGAAGAAGACGGCCTCGGTCTTCTGCAGCGCCACCGTCAACCCTAGGCGGCGGATCCTCCCTGCGACCAAGGATCCGCCCGCCGAGGCCAAGGAGGCCGCCTCCCTGAAACTCTCCCCCCGGGCGGTGAGGAGAGTGTCATCCGCGTAGCAGACGACACTCGTGCCTCGGAGGAGAGTTCCCCGCAAGAGCCAATCGTAGCCGACGTTCCAGAGGAGAGGTCCTAAGACTGACCCCTGTGGAACGCCGGCTTCCGCGGCGTACCGCCGGACTCGGCCAGCCCTGTTCACCAGGACGATCGCCCGATCCTCCAGGTAGCTGGCCAGCAGCACGCCCATGTAGCGAGGCACTCCGTGGAATCGGAGCGCCTCTAGGATGGTGGAGTGGGGAACGGAGTTGAAGGCGTTGGCAATGTCGAACGACACTGCCAACAACCCGTCCCCCGCCTCCATCGCATCCTTCACCTGCCCCTTGAGGCAGGCCAGCGCGTCCACCGTCGAACGCTCAGCCCGAAAGCCGTACTGAGCGTCCGACAAGTCCGGCCCGATGCACCGCAGATGGCTCTTCAGGCGGGCAGCGATTATCCCCTCGAACATCTTACCGACCTCATCGAGCAGAACGATGGGCCGGTATGCCGAGGGGGAGTCTGCCGGGCGGCCCTCCTTGCGAAGGAGGCACAGTTGTCCCTCCTTCCATGGTTTCGGGAACCTTCCAGACGCAAAGCATGCGCTGAAGAGGTCCCGAAACCGCTCCTCCATTTGGGTGGCGGCGATCGCCACCACTCTCGCCGGGACACCGTCGGGGCCCGGAGCCGTCTTCTTGGCGCGGATATGGAGAATAGCCGCGCCAAGTTCCGACTCCGTGACGGGAGGGGTCTCCTCTTCATCATCAGCTGGCGGGGCTGGTGGGGCCATCGCTGGTGGGGTGAAGTCGTCCCTGCACGGGAACAGGGACTGAACCACCCCATCCAGAAAGGAGGGCTCCAGGGTCTCGGCCACCGGGGGACCAAAGGGGCGCAGCTTGTTCCGCGCCGCCTTATACGGTCTCCCGTAGGGGTCCGCGTCGAGACCCTCCAGCATTTCTGCTCTCGCAGAGTCTCTGGCGGCGGCGATGGCCCGATCGAGGACCAGTTTTGCCGCCAGGTACACCTCGTAGAGGTGGTCCCCGACGGCCTGGTCCCGTCGACGCCGCCGCCGACTCCGCGTGTAAGCCCTCCTTGCCTCCACACAGGCTGCTCGAAGCCCCGCCAGCTCCGCCGACCACCAGTACACGGCCCGTTTGGGTGGTGGTCGGCCAGACCGAGGCATGCTCGAGTTGCATACCTCGGTCAGAGACTCCCTCAGCTGCCCCGCCACGGTGTCCACATCCGGCAGCCGGCTGGCGGAAGGCGGCGAAAGCCAGTCCTGGACGAACGCCGCCTCCCGCGCTGCCTCCCTGTCCAGGCGGGCGAGGGCCCACCGTGGGAACGGTGATCGCCCCGGCAGAGTCCGCGTCTCTCCGGGGCGACTGGTGGAGATGTCGAACCGCACGTAGCGATGGTCCGACATAGTCTCCACCAGGTCCACCCGCCAGTTCAGCACGCGCGCGGCTAACGCAGGGGTGGCGAAAGTGACGTCCACCACTGAGCCACCCTGCCGCCGCACGCATGTCTGGACGCTGCCTCTGTTCAAGAGGCAGAGTCCAGAGGAGGCAGCCCACAGCTCGACTGCCCGCCCGCGGGCGTCGGTGGCCGGGTTGCCCCAGGTCACCGACTTGGCGTTCAGGTCTCCCAGCACGGAGACCTGACGCGGCGCCGCCCTGCCGACCACGGCGGCCAGGACTCCGAGATAGTTCTCGAAGTCCTGGAGAGGGCGGTTTGGGGAGAAATACACGCCCACAAGGGCGAGTTCTCCCCACGCGGCGGCCACGTATCCCGGTCCCCTCTCTAATAGCGAGAGGGGAGGGGAGTCTGTGGAAGACCGCGCCGCTAGTGCCACCAAGCCGTCCTCGTCACCCAGCCAGCTGCCGGGGACGAAGTAGGGCTCGGCGACCACCGCTACGTTCACCAACCACTCGGCCATGACCTGCACCACCAGGTCCTGGGCCGCTCTGCAGTGGTTGGCGTTCGTCTGGAGGATGCGGAGGTCGGAAATTATTATTCCGACATCGCACCCTCCTCAGCCGCCGCCGCCGCCGCTGGAGCTACAGCGGCGACGACGGCGGCGGCGGTGGTGGCAACAGGGCGAACCTGCGCCGGCACCACGCCCTTCTTGACGGGGGGCTTACAGCTCCTGCCCGTCATCCGGTGGCCCGCGGGGCGGCCACTGGCGGCACACGCCGCGCAGTGTGGCGCGGTGGCGGTGGCGGTGCACGCGGCCCACCCGTGTCCCTCCTTCCCGCATTGGAAGCACGTATCCCTCCAATCGGACTTGGAGGGACACGTGGCTCGGGTGTGGCCGAACGCGCAGCACTTGAAGCACCGCGCAGGCTGTGCCTCAAGTGGCCGGACCACCGCCGAGCTGAAGCCGATCAGCAACCGTCCTTTGGTCGCCGCAAGGACGGCCCCGGCCGCGGCGACCGGGCACTCCACGCGGATGATGCCCATGCCGCGGCGGCCGAGCCTGACGACTCCAGCCTTCACCGCGCCGGCGTCGCAGCCTCCAGCTGCTGCGACGGCCGCGACCACATCCTCTTTGGCGACCGAGTCGTCAAGATCGGCCACCTCCAAGGCTGCGGTCTTTTCTGGCCTGGCGACCTTGGCCACATCCGCGACGACCTCCCGCAGCTTCGCTGCGAAGAGGTCCGCGTTCGTGCCGCGCTGCTCCCCCGAAAACTCGAAAATTCGAGCTCCCGTGAGAGTCCGGCGGCACGTGATTTTGCTGATCCCCAGCTGGGAGGGATCAGCATTCGTACGAGCCCGCCTCAGTACGGACTCGTACGTCTCGCCCCGCTCCGCGGCCTCCGGGGTGATGGTCACCACGACGGCCGCGGTTTTGGGAGGAACCAGCTTCCTCCCACCAGCTGGAGCCCGTTTGGCTGCAGGAGCAGCCGCAGCGGGCTTGGGGTCCGGCTTCTTGGCCTTCTTCCCCCTCTTGCCCACTTCCGTCCACGACAGGTTGGACGGGGTGGTGGAGGGAAGAAGGGCGTCTTCCTCCTGGATCTGGGCTGGGGCCGGGGCTGCTGGAGCGGCAGAGGACCCTGACGCTCGCACCGCGCTCGTGGTGGGGGTCTGAGGAGACGCCGTGGTCCCCTTGCCCTTGCCCTTGCCCTTTCCCTTTGAGGGCTGCCCTTCCAATACAGGGCCTGCTTGAGGCGCAGGTTCCGGCTCCCCCGGTTGGCGACTCTTGTCCGCCGCTAGCGGTGGGCGGAGCCGCTTTTCCGGCAGGAGCCGGTCCTCGATGCCTGCGAAGCAGGCCCTAATGAACGCCCTCTCCTCCATCACTACCTGCCTCAAGGCTGCCTCGAGGCTGGCAGGGGTGGAGGGGGAGGGGGAGGAGGAGGAGGAGGAGGAGGGGCCCCCTGTCACCGGAGCCGGGGCAGGCAGGGTCGTGGCTTCAGCCAGCTTCTGGTGAACTGCAGCATGCAGATGCGGACGATCTTCTCGATCTCCGCATCCGCAGGTGCGGGGGCAGGTACGGACGACGGGGTGGCCGGCGGTGTCTTGGCAACGACGCCGGGGGCGGAGCTGGTGGCCACAGGACGCCTCTGCTGCCATTCCGCCCTCTGCGCGGCAAGCTCCCGCTTGAGGTCCTCCAGCTCGGATCTGAGACGGCTGTTCTCCTCCCACAGCTTCGCCGTCTCATCCGAGCTTGTGCGACTTAGGAGGACCCCAACTGCCTCCTTGATGTCGTCAGCCGCCTCCTTCAGAGCGCGCGTGAACGTGCCCTTTAGGCTGCCAGATTTCGTGGCAACCTTCAGGACAACGTCTACGCCGTCCAAAACTTGGCGACTGAGCGCCACCGCCGACAAACTTCCTCCGGCAGCCGCCTGAGCAGTGCGTCGCTCTCGGGCCAGCCGGGCCATCTCGCTGACCTCATCAGCTGCCACAGCCTTCCGCTGCGTCCGCTTTGCGGAGTTCACCTCCGCCTTGTTGCTCTGCAACATAAGCGGGGACGTACGGGATAGTCGGGAAAATGAAGATCAGCAACGTCACTACCCAGATCATGACGGGGCACGGTGGGTTCTCGGAATACTTGAACCGCTTCAAGTGCAAGGAGAGCCCATCGTGCATTTGCGATCCCGACATTGCTGAGACGGTGCCACATATATTGTTCACGTGTCCGGTTTTCGACCAGGAAAGACTTGTGGCAGAGCACTTACTTGACACCAAATTGGAAGCAGGAAATATATGGCATCTAATGAAAGGAAAAGATAGAGAGGTGTTTCTAAAATATTGTGTAAAAATTTGTATGAGGGTAATAAAGAGAAACAAAACGGCATAAGAAAAAAATGCTTTCATAATATTATATAGAATATTACGGTCAAGCATTGAAAACAGACGTAACAAACTGTTTGAAAACGCCAGGAAATCCAAATATGTAAATAATTAATATGTTGCTTTATATAAAATAGTGTAATAAATTGTAAGAAAACCAATTAGACTTAAGAAGACCGTCGATCCGGGATCCACAAAAGTGCCCTTATAAATGAAAATACTAAAAAGTAGCATTAAGAAATAATATAAGTATCAGATGTAATAGTATAATCTAAAGATAAATGTCTAAGTTGCAAAGAACATGTCCTAGAAATAAGAAATAGAGTTAGAAGTAGTCCTAAGAAATTATGTAAATAGAAATAAATAGTATAAGGATTGTTAATGTACCAAACCACGTGTTAAAATATTAAGAACTAAACTATAAATTAATGTAAAAATAAAATTGTTGTACTATCATGTTATGAAATAAGAAATAGATTAAGAAAAACTGTAAAAGAAAATAAAAAATATTGTGTTGTGTTTTAACCTGAAATAAAAACTGAAAAATTGGAATAGAGTACAGATTAGGAAAAGTAGAAGGGCGTCCCACCCTTAGAAAAAGAAAGAAGACGAATGATAGAAAGATAAAGTATGCAGAATGAAAGTGCGAGAAGAATAATTGCGAGAACTAGAATGAATGATAAGCCTAGCATAGGCTCCAATTATGTTGGAGGTAGAAGAGAAAAAAAAAAAAAAAAAAAAAAAAAAAAAAAAAAAAAAAAAAAAAAAACCTAACCTAACCTAACCTAACCTAACCTTTTTTTTTTTTTTTTTATTAAGCGGTGAAAAATGCCTGACGCATACCGCACCGTCCAGGGAGACGGTTTGGTTATGTGGGGCTTGCACCCACTAAAAAACACCGCCGTGAGCCTACTGTCGCCTTTGCAGATGGGCCGCGAGAACTGCTACGCATGACGTTCGCGACCCATCCAGCGCCGCCCTCCTCCGGGCACCAACTCCTTTGGCAATGTCCGGGCTCACCTGAGACATCGCCACCACTCGTGAGGGCCGTGCAACGCGACGGCGATAGACTCCCCGATCTATCGCCCGCTGGCACCTCCTAGGGCGGCATCAGGTCGCCATGGCGCCTTCTCCGCCGCCCTGTCCTCCTGCGACGAATCGCGTCAGCGAAGGAATCTTCCTCCCTGACGCGTTCCGCCGCCTCCTTCTGCGAGATAACGTCCTCGCAGAAGGACGCTACCGCCTCCCATGCCCCCCTGCTGTTGACCATGGCCTTGGCCACGGCCGGCAAGGAGAGGTCTGCCCCGATTGCTGCTGCGAGAGCACGGCGCTGCACCACCCAAGCAGGACAATGCTCGAGGGTGTGAGGCGCCGTGTCCTCACCACAGCCGCACTGGTGACACACGGGAGTCGCCTCCCGTCTAGCCACTTTGTGCAGGAATTTGCCAAAGCAGCCGTGTCCTGACAACACCTGCACCAGACGGAAGGACAACGTTCCGTGGCGCCTCCGTACCCATTCGTCCAGGATCGGCTGGATAGCCCCCACGGTCCAGTGACCTGCACTGGGTGTCTCCAGCCTCACCCTCCAAATTTGCAGGGTTTGGGCTTGGGCCTCCCTACGCCACCTCGTGACCAGCTCAGGTGGTGGGCGTCTGCCACTCTCCGCCTGCAGGTCTGCACCACGCCAATAAACTTCGGCGAGCACCTGCGCCTCTAGATCCCACGGGGGCGTGCCCGCAAAACCTAACCTAACCTAACCTAACCTTTTTTTTTTTTTTTTTTTTTTTTTTTTTTTTTTTTTTTTTTTTTTTTTTTTGACGCTGAGAAATGCTTTATGCACTGCCGCTCGTGGGGGACGAGACGGGGTGTGTGGGACTCCTGTCAGAAGGACAGTATACCCACTAAAACTCAGCGGTGTTCCCGCATCGCCGTGATGGGAGGGCCATGGGAAACCGGCGTAGCCTTTACATCCACGACCCTCCCGGCGCATGCCCGCCTAGCTGGCGGGCCCCGCATGCCCCCCTGACTGGGGGGCTACGGGAATGGCCGGGAACACCTGGCCATTCCCGTCCGGCACTGGTGGAGGCCTGTGCGATGCAGGCGAGGGTGCCCCCGCACCCGTTGCCTGCTGGCCTCCACCTGGGAGGAGGAGTCGGAGATGAGCGTCGAACTGACGTCTCCTTCGACCCCTCCTCCGCCTTCGGAGCGGTGCCGCGTCGGGATCATCTTCCCGCACGCGCTCCGCCGCCTCCTTCTGGGACATGACGTGCTCGCAGAAGGAGGCGACCGCCGCCCAGGACCCCTCGTCCCTCAGCATGGCGCCCACCACGCCGGGGAGCGAGAGGTCCAGCCCGATCGCCGCGACGAGACTGCGGCGCGGCTCGGACCACGACGGGCACACCTCGAGAGTGTGCTGCGCCGTGTCCTCCGCCGCGCCACAGTCGTGGCACGACGGCGTCTCCTCCCGTCCGATCCGATGCAGGTACGATCCGAAACAACCGTGTCCGGACAGCACCTGCACCAGGCGGAACGAGAGGAACCCGTGCGGCCGCTCGAGCCAGTCCCGCAGGACCGGCCCGATCGCGTCGAGGGTTCGGCGGCCGAAGACCGCGGCGGCGAGGTCCGTCGTCCAGTGGACGACGATGGCGTCCCTCGCCTCCCGCCGGACGGCCTCCCGCTGTTCCGGGGCGAAGGGCTGACCCGCCGCCCTCCGCCCCGCCTTCCACTCGTACACTCTGGCGAGCACCCACGCCTCGAGTTCCCAAGGAGGGGTGCCGGCCAGAGCGCACGCCCCGGCGAAGCTCACCGTGCGGTGAGCCCGCGCCACCCGCTGGGCTATCGCCCTTTGAGGTGCCCGCAAGGCCGCGGCGTTCTCTCGTCTGTGGAGAGACTCCTCCCAGATGGGGGCCCCGTAGAGGGCCATGCTCCTCAAGATGCCGGCGTAGAGTTGCCGGCATCGAGCGCTGGGCCCCCCCAAGTTCGGGAGGAGCCACGAGAGAGCGCCCGCGGTCTTCAGCAGGCGCGACGACAGCCCGCTGAAATGCGGGCCGAAGCGCCACCTGCTGTCGAGTACAAGGCCCAGATATTTCATCTGGGCCTTCACCTCAATCCTGACGCCCTCCACGAAGATGTGGGCGCCAGGTGGCGGGGGGCGCTGCCGGGGACCGTGGAAGAAAACGGCCTCGGTCTTCTGCAGCGCCACCGTCAACCCTAGGCGGCGGATCCTCCCTGCGACCAAGGATCCGCCCGCCGAGGCCAAGGAGGCCGCCTCCCTGAAACTCTCCCCCCGGGCGGTGAGGAGAGTGTCATCCGCGTAGCAGACGACACTCGTGCCTCGGAGGAGAGTTCCCCGCAAGAGCCAATCGTAGCCGACGTTCCAGAGGAGAGGTCCTAAGACTGACCCCTGTGGAACGCCGGCTTCCGCGGCGTACCGCCGGACTCGGCCAGCCCTGTTCACCAGGACGATCGCCCGATCCTCCAGGTAGCTGGCCAGCAGCACGCGCATGTAGCGAGGCACTCCGTGGAATCGGAGCGCCTCTAGGATGGTGGAGTGGGGAACGGAGTTGAAGGCGTTGGCAATGTCGAACGACACTGCCAACAACCCGTCCCCCGCCTCCATCGCATCCTTCACCTGCCCCTTGAGGCAGGCCAGCGCGTCCACCGTCGAACGCTCAGCCCGAAAGCCGTACTGAGCGTCCGACAAGTCCGGCCCGATGCACCGCAGATGGCTCTTCAGGCGGGCAGCGATTATCCCCTCGAACATCTTACCGACCTCATCGAGCAGAACGATGGGCCGGTATGCCGAGGGGGAGTCTGCCGGGCGGCCCTCCTTGCGAAGGAGGCACAGTTGTCCCTCCTTCCATGGTTTCGGGAACCTTCCAGACGCAAAGCATGCGCTGAAGAGGTCCCGAAACCGCTCCTCCATTTGGGTGGCGGCGATCGCCACCACTCTCGCCGGGACACCGTCGGGGCCCGGAGCCGTCTTCTTGGCGCGGATATGGAGAATAGCCGCGCCAAGTTCCGACTCCGTGACGGGAGGGGTCTCCTCTTCATCATCAGCTGGCGGGGCTGGTGGGGCCATCGCTGGTGGGGTGAAGTCGTCCCTGCACGGGAACAGGGACTGAACCACCCCATCCAGAAAGGAGGGCTCCAGGGTCTCGGCCACCGGGGGACCAAAGGGGCGCAGCTTGTTCCGCGCCGCCTTATACGGTCTCCCGTAGGGGTCCGCGTCGAGACCCTCCAGCATTTCTGCTCTCGCAGAGTCTCTGGCGGCGGCGATGGCCCGATCGAGGACCAGTTTTGCCGCCAGGTACACCTCGTAGAGGTGGTCCCCGACGGCCTGGTCCCGTCGACGCCGCCGCAGACTCCGCGTGTAAGCCCTCCTTGCCTCCACACAGGCTGCTCGAAGCCCCGCCAGCTCCGCCGACCACCAGTACACGGCCCGTTTGGGTGGTGGTCGGCCAGACCGAGGCATGCTCGAGTTGCATACCTCGGTCAGAGACTCCCTCAGCTGCCCCGCCACGGTGTCCACATCCGGCAGCCGGCTGGCGGAAGGCGGCGAAAGCCAGTCCTGGACGAACGCCGCCTCCCGCGCCGCCTCCCTGTCCAGGCGGGCGAGGGCCCACCGTGGGAACGGTGATCGCCCCGGCAGAGTCCGCGTCTCTCCGGGGCGACTGGTGGAGATGTCGAACCGCACGTAGCGATGGTCCGACATAGTCTCCACCAGGTCCACCCGCCAGTTCAGCACGCGCGCGGCTAACGCAGGGGTGGCGAAAGTGACGTCCACCACTGAGCCACCCTGCCGCCGCACGCATGTCTGGACGCTGCCTCTGTTCAAGAGGCAGAGTCCAGAGGAGGCAGCCCACAGCTCGACTGCCCGCCCGCGGGCGTCGGTGGCCGGGTTGCCCCAGGTCACCGACTTGGCGTTCAGGTCTCCCAGCACGGAGACCTGACGCGGCGCCGCCCTGCCGACCACGGCGGCCAGGACTCCGAGATAGTTCTCGAAGTCCTGGAGAGGGCGGTTTGGGGAGAAATACACGCCCACAAGGGCGAGTTCTCCCCACGCGGCGGCCACGTATCCCGGTCCCCTCTCTAATAGCGAGAGGGGAGGGGAGTCTGTGGAAGACCGCGCCGCTAGTGCCACCAAGCCGTCCTCGTCACCCAGCCAGCTGCCGGGGACGAAGTAGGGCTCGGCGACCACCGCTACGTTCACCAACCACTCGGCCATGACCTGCACCACCAGGTCCTGGGCCGCTCTGCAGTGGTTGGCGTTCGTCTGGAGGATGCGGAGGTCGGAAATTATTATTCCGACATCGCACCCTCCTCAGCCGCCGCCGCCGCCGCTGGAGCTACAGCGGCGACGACGGCGGCGGCGGTGGTGGCAACAGGGCGAACCTGCGCCGGCACCACGCCCTTCTTGACGGGGGGCTTACAGCTCCTGCCCGTCATCCGGTGGCCCGCGGGGCGGCCACTGGCGGCACACGCCGCGCAGTGTGGCGCGGTGGCGGTGGCGGTGCACGCGGCCCACCCGTGTCCCTCCTTCCCGCATTGGAAACACGTATCCCTCCAATCGGACTTGGAGGGACACGTGGCTCGGGTGTGGCCGAACGCGCAGCACTTGAAGCACCGCGCAGGCTGTGCCTCAAGCGGCCGGACCACCGCCGAGCTGAAGCCGATCAGCAACCGTCCTTTGGTCGCCGCAAGGACGGCCCCGGCCGCGGCGACCGGGCACTCCACGCGGATGATGCCCATGCCGCGGCGGCCGAGCCTGACGACTCCAGCCTTCACCGCGCCGGCGTCGCAGCCTCCAGCTGCTGCGACGGCCGCGACCACATCCTCTTTGGCGACCGAGTCATCAAGATCGGCCACCTCCAAGGCTGCGGTCTTTTCTGGCCTGGCGACCTTGGCCACATCCGCGACGACCTCCCGCAGCTTCGCTGCGAAGAGGTCCGCGTTCGTGCCGCGCTGCTCCCCCGAAAACTCGAAAATTCGAGCTCCCGTGAGAGTTCGGCGGCACGTGATTTTGCTGATCCCCAGCTGGGAGGGATCAGCATTCGTACGAGCCCGTCTCAGTACGGACTCGTACGTCTCGCCCCGCTCCGCGGCCTCCGGGGTGATGGTCACCACGACGGCCGCGGTTTTGGGAGGAACCAGCTTCCTCCCACCAGCTGGAGCCCGTTTGGCTGCAGGAGCAGCCGCAGCGGGCTTGGGGTCCGGCTTCTTGGCCTTCTTCCCCCTCTTGCCCACTTCCGTCCACGGCAGGTTGGACGGGGCGGTGGAGGGAAGAAGGGCGTCTTCCTCCTGGATCTGGGCTGGGGCCGGGGCTGCTGGAGCGGCAGAGGACCCTGACGCTCGCACCGCGCTCGTGGTGGGGGTCTGAGGAGACGCCGTGGTCCCCTTGCCCTTGCCCTTGCCCTTTCCCTTTGAGGGCTGCCCTTCCAATACAGGGCCTGCTTGAGGCGCAGGTTCCGGCTCCCCCGGTTGGCGACTCTTGTCCGCCGCTAGCGGTGGGCGGAGCCGCTTTTCCGGCAGGAGCCGGTCCTCGATGCCTGCGAAGCAGGCCCTAATGAACGCCCTCTCCTCCATCACTACCTGCCTCAAGGCTGCCTCGAGGCTGGCAGGGGTGGAGGGGGAGGGGGAGGAGGAGGAGGAGGAGGAGGGGCCCCCTGTCACCGGAGCCGGGGCAGGCAGGGCCGTGGCTTCAGCCAGCTTCTGGTGAAGCTGGCTGACCTCCGCCTGCAGGCGATCCACCTTCGCCTGCAGCTGCCGCGTCTCCTCCGTGGCCGTCCGCTTGACCAGCTCCAGGACTATGCCGTGCATGCTGGCGGCACGGCATTTGAGGGCCTTCTGAAAGGTCCCCTTCAGGTTGGAGGATTTTGAGGCGACCTCCAGGACCTCCTGCCTGTCCTCCTCCGCCATGCGCGCCAGCTCTGCCAGGGAGTGGTCGGCATACAGCACATGGGATGCACCGTAGCCATCCCTCGACCTGGCAGCTTGCTGCTCCTTGGCGCTCACCCTCTCCTCCAAGTCCGCTTGGAGCTGCGCCCGTTTCGCCAAATTAAGTTGGCGCTCGGCGTCCACTATGCCCACGTCATGGGTACAGGCCGTCGGAGAAGAAGTCGGAGCCTTTTTAGGCTTCGACTTCTTCTTCGCCTTGCTGCGGCTGCGGCTTGCGGTGGACTCCGAGGAGCCCTCGGACCGCTTCCGCTTGAAGCGGTCGCCGCTTTCCGCAGCCGACGTGTCCATGTTGGACTCTGTGTCCGAGTCCGAAGACTCGTCCGGCCTGCGGAACAAACTGGCCGCGGATCGTGGGCGGTCTGCTCCTCTCGGCGTCAAAACGCCGCCAGCGTTGGGGTGGCCCTGAGAAGGGCCGTTGGTGGGGCCCTGAGAAGGGCCGTTGGGGTGGCCCTGAGAAGGGCCGTTGGGGTGGCCCTGAGAAGGGCCGTTGGGGTGGCCCTGAGAAGGGCCGTTGGGGTGGCCCTGAGAAGGGCCGTTGGGGTGGCCCTGAGAAGGGCCGTTGGGGTGGCCCTGAGAAGGGCCGTTTGGGTCGCCCTGGGGAGAGCGACTCGGCACAAAACGGCCAGACGCATCGCGTGCCGGCTTTCCTGACATGCTCGCAAATGTCCGCATAAAATTAAAATCACGATTTAAAAGTCACAGCGCACTTTAGCCACCGGTCTGCCACTCCGTTACGGTGGTCAGACACGGCGTTGCCCAGGGGATACTACGAGGAAGTATGCGCTGTGGGGGATCCCCCATGCACCCCAACCTTTTTTTTTTTTTTTTTTGGTCTCGGGGTGGAAAATCCTCATGGATGTCCTCCGCCTGGGGCGAGCGGAGGGGTCTGTCAGACTCTTACTGACTAAAAACCACCCCGGTGCTCCGTCTCACACCTACGCCGGGGGTCGCGGGAACGAAAGAATCTTCCGCAACCCCCGACTGGTGCCAGCCCGCCGCAGCGGGCCCCTCCTCCTTCATCACCGGCGCACCAGAACACATGGCACGCCGTGACCAACCCAGGGACCAAACCAGCACATGGGCGCCAGACAGCCCCTTGTCTAGGCGCCCTTGGCCCCTCTTCGACGGGTCAGGTAATTGGCCCCGCCGTCTACCAATTTTCGGCCGCAGAGGATAGGGAGAGCGGCCTACGACCTACCGACACTCCTCTTCCCCTGCGGCCCCACCGCGTTCGCCATCGGACGGTGGCGACCCCGTCAAGGCCGCGGCAGGGAGGGAGAGCGCTGTACCGCAATACACCTCTCCAGCCGCGGCCCCGAAACCGCAGCCGCGATGCCCCCGATACACGACATCGCGGCCCGCCTCAGTTGCGATGTCGCCACCGCAACCTACACGTTGGCCGCTACGTCATGGGCTTGGGTCAAAAAGCCCTGACGAGCGGCCCCTCCTCGGGTTCCTCTTGGCTTCACCGTGGTTGGGCACCCACGGCTAATGAGCCCCCCCGCAACGACAATGCGGGAACCCTTCGGGGGGGAACCTTTTTTTTTTTTTTTTTTTTTTTTGGTCTCGGGGTGGAAAATCCTCATGGATGTCCTCCGCCCTGGGGCGGGCGGAGGGGTCTGTCAGACTCTTACTGACTAAAAACCACCCCGGTGTTCCGACTCACACTTACGCCGGGGGTCGAGGGGGAACCTAACCTAACCTTATTTTTTTTTTTATTTTTTTTTTTTTTTGGTCTCGGGGTGGAAAATCCTCATGGATGTCCTCCGCCCTGGGGCGGGTGGAGGGGTCTGTCAGACTCTTACTGACTAAAAAAAAAAAAAACACCCCGGTGTTCCGACTCACACTTACGCCGGGGGTCGCGGGAACGACAGAATCTTCCGCAACCCCCGGCTGGTGCCGGCCCGCCACCGCGGGCCTCGTCTCGGGTCAGGGGGGGGAGTGAGGTGTTTGACTCCCCCCGCAACGTCTCAAAGGGGCGCGCGTGGAACACTACGCGCCGCCACCTCGGGTCCTGGTGTGTGGGGGGCGACGGACGTCCCCGAGTCCGTCGTCCCTGGACCCATTTAGGGGGGCTGGAAGAGGGCGTTGTCCGCCCTCCGCCGACGCCCGGTGCGCCTGCTGCGGGCCGGGTGAGTGGACGAGATCTCCCTCTCCCTTTCCGCTTCGACTCCCAAGCGGCACACTCTGCCAGCGTGTGCCGCGCCATGTCCTCCCGGCAGTCGACGCAGTGGTGACACCGGGCGTCCGGCTCCCTGTTTATGCGACACAGGTACTTCCCGAAGCAACCGTGCCCCGAGAGTACCTGCGTCACCCGAAACGACAGGGAGCCGTGCCTCCTCCCGAGCCAGCGCTCGAGCACCGGCCGGACCGCCTCGACGACGTCGAGGCCGGCGGTAGGGCGCGAAAGCCTGTCCCGCCATTCCGCCACCAGGACCTCGCGAAGCTGAGACCGATGCAGCTCCACATGTCGCTGCATCGGTCGCTCGCCCCGCGCCCGCGCTTCCTCGCGCCACCGATACGATGACGCGAGTACTTTCGCCTCCAGGTCCCAGGGCGGGGATCCGGCCAGTGCACAAGCCGCCTCGTAGGAGATCGTGCGATACCCCCGGATGACTCTGACGGCCATCGCCCTCTGCGGTCTCCGCATGACGGCGATGCTCCCGGCCGTCAGGTCAGCCGCCCAGATCGGGGCCCCGTAAAGGGCCATCGATCGCACGATCCCCACGTATAGCCGCCTACAAGCGGCGCTCGGGCCCCCCAGATTGGGAAGCAGCGTTGAGAGCGCTCCAGCAGCGCCCAGCAGCTTGGGCGCCAGCCGTCGGAAGTGGGGCCCGAAGTCCCACCGGCTGTCGAGGACCAATCCTAGGTACTTCATGGTACCCTCGACAGCGATCCGAGCCCCCCCGACCACGATATGTGAGCCGGGTGACGGCGCCCGCCGGGGGCCATGGAACACCATAGCCTCCGACTTGCTGAGGGCCACCTCCAGGCCTAGGCGACGTATGCGGCTCACCACCTGTGAGACCGCAGCCGTCGCCAGCAACGCTGCTTCCCTGTGCGAGCTCCCCCGGGCAGTGACCAGCGTGTCGTCCGCATAACACGTCAGGTCTACCCCCGGCCTGAGCTCGCCCCTCAGCACCCAGTCGTACCCGATGTTCCACAGGAGCGGCCCTAAGACCGAGCCCTGCGGAACACCGCACGACATGCGGCGCTGGTTTCCGCCATCACGTCCCACGTAGGTGACACACCTCTCCGACAGATAAGCCCCAACGATGCGGCGGAGGTAGGGAGGCACACCATGATAGCGCAGTGCCTCCCGAATACAACTCCAGGGCAGGGTGTTGAAGGCGTTGGATATGTCCAAGGACACCGCCAACATCACCCCGCCCCGAGACACCGCTTCCTCCGCCAGGACTCTAACCCGCGACACAGCGTGTATCGTGGAGCGCCCATGCCGAAACCCAAACTGACTGTCGTCCAGGTCCGGCCCCTCTCTGCACAAGTGGCCGACGAGGCGGGCTCCGATTACTCGCTCGAACAGCTTGCCCACCTCGTCTAGCAGCACTATGGGCCGGTACGCGGACGACGAGTCCGCCGGGCGCCCCGCCTTCCTGAGCAGGACCAGACGACCAGATTTCCACAAAGTGGGAAACTGGCCCCGCTCAAGACACGCTGTGTAGAGTCCTCTCAGTTGGGGCTCGAGCTCCTTCAGAGCGAGGGCCAACACGCAGCCGTGGATCCCGTCGGGCCCCGGAGCCACGTTCTTGGCCCGGAGCCGCATCACGGCTGCCCCCATCTCTGCCTGTGTCACCCCTGGGACGCTGATGGCGTTTTCCTCCTCTTCTGCAGACTCTGCGGCCGTGGGCAAAGCCATCGGCGGCGGAGTGTGCTCCGCTCTGGCCGGGAAGAGGGCTGCAACCACCTCCTCCAGCAGCTCGGGTTGGAGACTCTCCGTAAGCGGACGCGCCGCGGCTCGAAGTTTCCCTCGAACCGCGCGATAAACCTAACCTAACCTTTTTTTTTTTTTTTTTGTTCCGGGGTGGAAAATCCTCATGGATGTCCTCCGCCTGGGGCGAGCGGAGGGGTCTGTCAGACTCTTACTGACTAAAAACCACCCCGGTGTTCCGTCTCACACCTACGCCGGGGGTCGCGGGAACGAAAAAATCCTCCGCAACCCCCGACTGGTGCCAGCCCGCCGCAGCGGGCCCCTCCTCCTTCATCACCGGCGCACCAGAACACATGGCACGCCGTGACCAACCCAGGGACCAAACCAGCACATGGGCGCCAGACAGCCCCTTGTCTAGGCGCCCTTGGCTCCTCTTCGACGGGTCAGGTAATTGGCCCCGCCGTCTACCAATTTTCGGCCGCAGAGGATAGGGAGAGCGGCCTACGACCTACCGACACTCCTCTTCCCCTGCGGCCCCACCGCGTTCGCCATCGGACGGTGGCGACCCCGTCAAGGCCGCGGCAGGGAGGGAGAGCGCTGTACCGCAATACACCTCTCCAGCCGCGGCCCCGAAACCGCAGCCGCGATGCCCCAGATACACGACATCGCGGCCCGCCTCAGTTGCGATGTCGCCACCGCAACCTACACGTTGGCCGCTACGTCATGGGCTTGGGTCAAAAAGCCCTGACGAGCGGCCCCTCCTTGGGTTCCTCTTGGCTTCACCGTGGTTGGGCACCCACGGCTAATGAGCCCCCCCGCAACGACAATGCGGGAACCCTTCGGGGGGGAACCTTTTTTTTTTTTTTTTTTTTTTTTTTTTGTTCCGGGGTGGAAAATCCTCATGGATGTCCTCCGCCTGGGGCGAGCGGAGGGGTCTGTCAGACTCTTACTGACTAAAAACCACCCCGGTGTTCCGTCTCACACCTACGCCGGGGGTCGCGGGAACGAAAAAACCTCCGCAACCCCCGACTGGTGCCAGCCCGCCGCAGCGGGCCTCTCCTCCTTCATCACCGGCGCACCAGAACACATGGCACGCCGTGACCAACCCAGGGACCAAACCAGCACATGGGCGCCAGACAGCCCCTTGTCTGGGCGCCGGCCCCTTGTCTGGGCGCCTCGGGGGGGAACCTAACCTAACCTAACCTAACCTTATAAAATTTTGTTCTTTTGTGTAAAAAAAAAAAAAAACTGCTCAACCAATATAAAAATGGGTAAAAGGAAGTCAGAGGAGAAGACAAAAAGGTCACAGTTAATGAAAAAGATCAAGAAACTTGAAAAACGGATTAAATACTTAAATTCCGATTCAAGTGACGAAGGTAAGAAAATGGAATGGAAAATGGCCGCCTTTTTAACGCGTCCTCTTTTAGATCTTTAGTGAGTGTTTTTTCAACTATCACCAGCCTGGAGCATTGAAAGCAACGGTCTAACACCCTGTTCTCTAGTGCATAAAAACGCTACGCTGTAAACATGTATTTTGTGTCATACGCTTTGCATGTATTGTGCAACTGCACGTGGTCTCCAAATTCTACCATGACTAGTGGGAGCACGGTGACTTGCCTGACCTTTTGGGGCGTTCTGTGGGAGCGCACAAGGTTTATTATGGCCATATTGTGAGCGACTTGCCTGACCCTTGGGGCTTTCTGTGGGAATGCACGTGGTCTTTTAATGGCTATATTGTGAGCGACTTGCCTGACCTTTGGGGCATTCTGCGGGGACGCACGTAGTTTTCAAGGCTATGTTGTGAGCTAAACAACCTCCGGGGTGTTCTTTAGGGACACACATGGTTGACTTTATTATAACCTTCAAGGGAAGTTCTGTGGGAACTTACATGGTTATATGGTGCAATGCTTGTTAACTTCACAGCATGTATTATACTTTTCCAGATACTTTAACAAGTCCAGTAAACATTTCACCTGACATACAGGAAAATAATGAAAATATCCCTCGGGAGTTGGTTGAAAACGTTCTTCCAGTGTTGGTAGATGATCCTCCGGAGTTGATAAGAGATGTTCAACCAAATGTGGAGGATGAAAATACAGAGTTGTTAAATGAAATGGTGGAAGAAGAACTGCCTCAGGAAGAGACATTAGATGATCAGGTTTTAGAAATATTAGGTGTGGATCCTAAACCAGAGAAAGTAGGAGAAGACCTACACAAACAAATAGCTCAAAGATGGGATAAGATGCTCCAAAAAGGCTTGACTAAAGAGGAGAAAGAGAAGATTTTAAACGAAAATCCACCATTTACAAATTTAAATAATATGGTGCCACCCATATTAAACCCAGAGGTTAGTGCTGCCATTAACGAAATATCTAGAAAGCGAGATAAAATTATAGAAAACCGACAGCAGCAAATTGCCACAGCTCTGTCATGTCTGGGCTCGGCCCTTCAAATGTGCCTAAGGGAGCGTCCCTTAGGCACATTTGAAGGGCCGAGCCCAAGGACAGAAGATTAATGTAATTAAAAAACTAAATGATGCTTCAAGGCTATTATATTTCAGGCTTCGTCCTCGAGATTAGCATTTTTACACATGTAGTAACGCGTAGTACACACCATTCCACACTATTTTGAGAATATTTTCATTTCCATTTTTTTTTTTTTTTGTGGGTAGATTAGTCCACTTGATTCCTGCGCCCGCAATCCATGTCATTCGCTTTTTAGTGCGGCGCCGTTCCACACTCGCTCGCGATTAGTTACTTATTTAAAAAGTTAATATCTATTGTTGGTGTTATAATTATTATAAGAATGCCTAAAAGAAAAGGTGATGATTGTGATCGTATAAAACATAAAATTAGAAGATTACAAAGAAAATTAAGACGCAAACGGCGTCGATCGCGTGATTCATATTACTCGGATGACTCACAGTTATCGTCAACAACAAGTGTGTGCCGCCGTTCTGCGTTAGATGATCATGATCAAGGTATGGTTTATTTTCGTACTATAATAATTAATCAGTGCAGTTTGACCTACATAATTATTTTTCTTCAATTTGATTCCATAACGATCTTCATCTGTTATTAAAATGAAAGTATACAAGATTACGACTTGTTTACTTTGTTTAAAATTGTATATACCTACCAACAACAATGTAGGTACGTACTTCATAGTTTTTTCTACTCGAGAAATTAGTGTTACGAACAGTACAGTGGGACTGTTTTTTCACTAATACGAGTCTGACAAAATAATATCTTATTATTCTTTAGGAAATAATAGTTTGCGGACAGTACTTGCTTGCATTGGGACTGTTTCTTACTGTTAATTTCTAATCATTGAGTCGTTTAGTAACTAACTAGTGTTTTACATTAAAAACATTAAAGGTTTTAAGACATTTAACAACTTGTTCTATTTTATTGTTACGATAATAATGCAGTCATGATCTCGGCTCACCGAGCAGTACAATGGGACTGTCTCATGGTGCTAGATAAATTTGTTTGTGGACAGTACGTGTTATCATAACTTGGGACTGTCACTTACAATATAATATTGACTCGCATTGCCAGGCTACATGGGAGTTTACGTCTCCTTTTCAGACGGAGAATATACGGGGTTGCTTAACAATGAAGCGATCATATCAGACTTAGATCAGCCTTCTCCCGAGTTACAAACAGATGTAGACCTAACGCAGCCCGAGATGGAGCTGGAACCAGATCCACTCCCTAGCACATCACGCGATGAAAACTCTGTCCAGATTCAGTCTGTCGTGATACTTGCGCCAGATCCTGCGTACCCTTCACCACCCGTAGTGCCAGAGCCTGTTCCGTTTGCAGACGCAACGATACCTGCAACAGAAGACTCGGGTCTTGATAATGAACTGTTGGATATATTAGGCACGGATCCTACAACAGATAAAAAATATGGAAAAAATATACAAAAGGATTTATCCATTAGATTTCAACATTGGACTACGGCGGGGATAACAAAAGAGCTGCGTAAGGATCTCAAAGAAAATTATTTAACTCCTGAAAATGCCAAGTTGATTGATCCTCCAGAATTGAATGCAGAAATAAAAGCAGCTGTCTCCGATATTATAGCTAAACTCGATAAAGCTATTGAAAGTAACCAAAAACAACTTACCTTAGCCATTACTTCCTTAGGAGAAGCCATCACGCTTATATTATCTGCTAAGGAGAAAAACACTGATTTACTCAAACTTCTGATGGATTCTACTCGTATCATCTGTGACTGTCAACATGCTGACTCTGTGACGCGGAGAAACTTCCTATTGAATGCTGTTAAGAAAGAAGTTAGAGAGCAACTACAGAATACAAAAATTGATAAGCTTCTTTTCGGTGAGAACTTAGCCGAAACCATAAAAACTGCAAAAGCCATCAATAAATCTGGTACAGACCTTAAACCACCGGCACCTAAACCTGCAAATAAGAAGTTTACACAGAGCACAGCTAATCCTTCAAGAAATTTAAACTGGAGGAATCCGGGCCCGACTCGCAGGCCGACGGGTCCTCAAAGGATGAAGGAGCCTGCGACGACCTCGACGCCCAATCGGCCAGGCAGCTCATCCAAGCAGTTTCAGCATCCGCAGCAGCGACAGAACTCCAGACGTCGCTAAACACGGTAAAACCTGCTGGTCGATTGTCTTTATTTTATAAAGAATGGTCAATGATCACTCATGATCCAATGATCCTTTCATATATAATAGGTTATAAAATTCCCTTTTCTCGGTTACCAAGTCAATCAGTACCCCCTAGCATTCGGAAATATTCTGAGTCAGAAAGGGCATACTTCATTGAAGCCATCGATAATTTATTATCATTAGGAGCTATTTCAGAATGTGAAGCTCGGACCGACCAATATTTGTCAAATGTCTTTTTAATACCCAAGCCAAACGGAAAGATGCGTTTTATCTTAAACTTAAAATCTTTAAATAAATTTATCGATACTAATCACTTCAAACTGGAAGACTTGAGAACTGTACTAAAACTGATATCACGAGATTGCTATTTATGCACTATCGACTTAAAAGACGCATATTATTTAATTAACATTGATAAAGATGATCGAAAATATCTCAGGTTCCAGTTTGAGCATTCTATTTATGAATTTAATATCTTACCTTTCGGCTTGAATACTGCTCCGTTTGTATTTACAAAGGTTATGAAACCAGTGATGAAATTATTGCGAACACGTGGATACTTATCTACTATATATTTAGATGACATTTGCCTTATTGGTCATGATCAACAAACCTGTTATAAAAACCTGCAAGAAACTCAAACCCTCCTTACGAGCCTTGGTTTTATCATAAATAAGGAAAAAAGTAATTTCTGCCCTTCACACACTTGCAGATATTTAGGATATGTTATAGATACAAGAAAGTTTCAGGTCACATTACCAAAAGAAAAAAATAATAGAATAAAATTAGAAATTAAAAGAATGTCGAATTTAAAACAATGCAAAATACGAGCTTTCGCTAGCTTTATTGGTCTTTTGGTGTCGGCCTGCCCAGCTGTGGAGTATGGCTGGCTCTATACCAAACTATTTGAAAGATGTAAATACCTTAACTTAAAAAATACAAACAACAATTATGAAACAGTTATGAATTTACCAAATTCATTAAAATTAGACTTTTAATGGTGGAAGCATGCTATCGATAATTCTGTTTGTAAAATCAAAATGGATAAATATGACCTTGAAATTTTCTCTGATGCCTCAACAACGGGGTGGGGAATTGCGTGTGGTGATCAGAGGGCTAGTGGTCTGTGGGGAGACGTTGAACTCAACCAGCATATTAACTATCTCGAAATTATGGCTGCTTATATTGGCCTTAAAATATTTGCTAAAGATTTATCAAACTCCCAGATTCTTCTTCGAATTGACAATACCACCGCTATTTCCTACGTCAACAGGATGGGAGGCATCCCGTTCCCCCATTTGACAGAGGTTACGAAACAACTTTGGCAATGGTGCGAACATAGAAATTTATATGTCTTCGCTTCATATATTAGCTCTTCAGAGAACTTTGAAGCAGATCAGGAGTCAAGACGTACGCATCCAGATATTGAGTGGCAACTTGCAGACTATGCCTATCGTAAAATTATTACAAAATTTGGTACCCCAAACATAGATTTATTCGCCAGTCGATTAAATAATAAATGCCCAAGTTACGTCTCCTGGCACAGAGATCCGGATGCGTATGCAGTAAATGCTTTTACAATATCATGGTCAGAATTTTATTTTTATGCGTTTCCTCCGTTTACTATGATATTAAAGTCGTTGCGAAAAATTCAGTCTGATAACGCCAAGGGTATCATGGTTGTCCCATACTGGCCAACACAGCCGTGGTACCCGTTATTTAAAATTCTTTTAGTGTCAGAAATGTTAATATTCAGCGCTAATGATAATTTAATTTTATCTACTGATTTCAGTCGCCTCCACATGCGCAACAGTATTACCCTGGTGGCAGGGATCTTATCCGCGAGGTAATGATAAGAAGAGGTATCCCACTTTCATCTATGGATATAGTACTTAACTCTCTCTCGGAGAACTCTTATAAACAATACGAAGGGTGCTATAAAAAGTGGTTCATTTATTGTAATGAGAATAAATTGAACATGTATGAGGTATCAATTCCAAATATTATGAACTTCCTAACAATGGCGTATAATGGTGGTGCACAATACGGTACATTAAATTCATACCGGTCCGCTTTAAGTTAATTACTAAAGAAAACATTTCCGGTAATGAAGATATTAAAAGATTCTTTAGAGGAGTATTTCGTTCTAGACCTCCTCTGCCAAAGTATAATGAAACCTGGGACACATCTTTGGTATTAAATTATCTGGAAAAATGGTACCCTAATAGAAACCTAAGCCTTGAAAAAAATTCGAAAAAATTAATTACTCTGTTAGCTCTCGTCACCGCACATAGGGTGCAAACGTTATCAAAAATTAAAATATGTAATATTGAAAAGTTTCCAAAAGAAATCAAAATTAAGATTCCCGACCTTGTAAAAACATCTAGAATTGGGGCATCTCAACCCATGCTCGTTATTCCGTTTTTTGATAAAAAAAACCAGAGATTTGTCCAGCAAAAGCCATACTCAATTATCTCGAAATGACTGAAGAACTTCGTATCAATACGGATACTTTATTTATCAGTTTCAAAAGGCCTCATAAGTCAGTAGGTGCACAAACTTTATCTAGGTGGATAAAACATACCCTAAGTTTAAGCGGAATTGATACTTCCACGTTCACTGCGCATAGCACTCGGCATGCTGCCACATCTGCTGCGCAAAGAATAGGTGTTAATATTGATACAATTAGGAAAGCTGCTGGTTGGAGCCCTAGCTCCCAAACATTTGCTAAATTTTATAGTAGACCTGTTAATAATGTGTCTAATGATTGTTTGGGTATGGCTATTATGAATGATTCAATTAGCAAGTAAACCTTTTAGTTACCAACTAAGTTACAAGAATAAGTGATTTTGTTTTTTCGTTATAACAATATAAAATACTTTGCAAGCTGTAGCTCATGTATTTCATTTAATTATATTTTACGATTCATAATATCTCTAAAAGTCTACATGTGTAAAAATGCTAATCTCGAGGACGAAGCCTGAAATATAATTAGAGATTAAACGAACTTACCTGTGAGTGAAGTTCGATCCTAATTATATGAAGGCTTCGTCCGAAGAGATTAGCAACCCTCCCACCCACTCGTTCAGTCTCTACCCTTATCAATCGTAAAATATGAAGTGATTGGGCTAAACTCTAAACTATATGACATGGATTGCGGGCGCAGGAATCAAGTGGACTAATCTACCCACAAAAAAAAAAAAAAATGGAAATGAAAATATTCTCAAAATAGTGTGGAATGGTGTGTACTACGCGTTACTACATGTGTAAAAATGCTAATCTCTTCGGACGAAGCCTTCATATAATTAGGATCGAACTTCACTCACAGGTAAGTTCGTTTAATCTCTAATTATGTGACTCTATATTTCTGGATACAAGGGGACGTAGATCCTTCCTATTATCCGTAATCAATAAAGAAATGAAGGAGTTTTTGCTGCAATCGGAACCAAAGACATACCTATTTGGTGCAGAACTCACTGAAAAAATAAGAACAGCAAAATCAGTGAAAAAATCTGGCCAAGAATTGAAGTTAGTAGAAACAAAGAAGTTCACCCCTAGGCAGAACACATGGGTGTCTAGGCCAAACACTTTTAAAAATAACAAAGCTTTAAACTGGCGGGGCCCTCCTCGTACAGAGGTGAAGAAGAGGGGGGGGCCACCACCCAGAGCACCAGCAGTGGACAGAAAGTGGGAGGACAGGAGAAACCATCAGCGTCGCAAATAAACTCGCAGGTGGGCAGACTTCAATCTAATTTTTGTAATTGGAAACTAATCACCACAGATCCTGTTATTCTAGATTGGTTGTAGGGTATACAATCCCATTTCATACTAAGCCACACCAGAGTTACACTCCGGTGAATGACAAATTTTCTAAACTGGAGTCCTTACAGATAAAATCTGAAATTAATAAGTTACTTTCTTTAAAAGCAATAGAAATTTGTCAACCTACAGATAACCAGTTTTGCTCACCAATTATTCTTGTTAAAAAGCCCAATGGAACTTCCCGTTTTATTTTAAATTTAAAGAAGTTAAATGCTTTTGTTAAAACAGACCATTTCAAGTTGGAAGACTACCGAACAGTATGTAAACTTTTACAGAAAAATGATTTTCTTGTAACGCTAGATTTAAAAGATGCTTATTACATGATCAACATAAACAGGGATAGTAAGAAATACTTAAGATTTATTTTTCAAGGAATATACTATGAATTTAATGTTTTACCTTTTGGCTTGTGTACGGCCCCATTAACATTTACAAAAATAATGAAACCAGTAATAGCTTACTTAAGAGAAAAAGGATTTATATCAGTTATATATTTAGATGATTTTCTATGTATAGGAAATAGTTACATACCATGTTTAGAAAATATGCAGTCAACAGTAAATATACTAGAAAAATTAGGATTTATAATTAACAAAGAAAAATGTGATTTAATACCAAAACAACAGTGTAAGTTTCTAGGTTTAATTTTCAATACCATTGACATGACTCTGGACATAACAGAAGAAAAAAGAAATAATTGTTTGAAGTTAATAAAAGAATTAATTGCTAAAACTCATATTAAGGTTAGATTTCTAGCTCAAGTAATTGGAACTTTAATATCTGTTTGCCCAACTATTAAGTATGGTATTCTGTATACTAAAGAACTTGAGCGACATAAATATCTTATTCTAAATGATAACAATAACAATTATGATATAAACACTGAACTGAATGATGCATGCATACAAGATCTCAAATGGTAGACTATAAACATAGCCAAATCAGGCAATCCTATTAGAAAAAACATTTTTGATTTAGAAATATTTACAGATGCCTCCTCCACAGGGTGGGGAGTGTCTTGTGACTCTCAGACAGCTCATGGGATCTTCCATGATGAAGCTGAGCTTCATACTCAGTCCATCTGGACTGAGGATGAAGCTCAGCTTCATATTAATTCTTTGGAATTATTTGCTGCTTTCTTTGGGTTACAATGTTTTGCCAGACATTTAAAAAAATGTGAAGTCTTATTAAGAATTGATAATATGACTGCAGTATCATACATTAACAGATTAGGAGGAGTTCAATATCCCCACTTACATAAAATTACTAAGAATATTTGGCAAACTCAAAACTCAAACTCGAACTCAAAGCATTTATTTCAATTAAACCATTTACAGGCACTTTTGAATTGTCAAGGAGTCAGTCAGTCAGAAATATGAAGCTAGTTGCCCATTCCAAAACGTAGGTTCCTATGGAGAAGAACGGGCAAGAAACTCCACGGACACTCTTTTAAAAAAAAATATATTCTTACAAAATATTGTTTACATCATTCATGTTGAAATTATACATGTGAGAACAATGTAGAAAGACGTGTACGTAAAAAGCGTCCGTAATAAAAAATCAAAAATAAAACAATTCAAAAATTAAAATAAGCCGTGGCAGATAAGAGATGACCAGTCCCTACTGATGGCGCCCGTTCACGAACATGACGCATGGATCAGCACCGTTTAGCTCAACCATTTTGGGCAGTGGTGTGAATCTAGAAATTTATGGATTTTTGCCACCTACATAAATACCAAAGATAATGTAGAATAGAATAGAATAGAATAGAATAGAATAGAATATTTATTTGCGCAAACATGTGTACACATACAAGAATTTAAAAAAAACGTGCATGCAGAATAACATAGAAAAAAAATACAGGTTCAGACATGTTTGCCATAAGTAATGGCATGCAAATATGAATAGTAATGATTGTAAGTAATTAATTTCAAGTCAATGTCAATAATTTACAAGTAGTGAATTTAGCAAACAACAACCAATTTTAAAAATGTTAATAAAAAATAGTTCTTCTAAGTCAAAATAAATCTATGTCAAAATAAATGTCAGTCAGAAATTCGTTATAAAATTAATATAATCATTATCGTACAATAAAGTCAAGAAGTATTCAAATTAAATTAGAACTATTTTTAATAATTGATTTAGATTAAGTATAGAAAAAAATAATTAAATACAATAATGTCAGAATTTATCAGTTAAGAAATCTGAGACACTATAATAACATTTATGACATAACATAGTTTTTAATTTTTGCTTAAACAAATTAACATTATTTTGTTTGAGCTCCTTTGGCAATTTATTATAAAGGACTGGAGCCATATGAAAAACACTCTTATACATTAAGGCAGTATTAGTTTGGCGAACACAGAGACGACTTTCATCTCTTTGAGTACGATTGAAAGCTTCATAATATTGTGATAGCTGATTTTGAATCTAGAAGAGAAATAAGTAATACAGAATGGGAACTAAGTGATACAAATTACAAAAAGATCATTTCCTTGTTTGGTGAACCTTCAATTGATTTGTTTGCATCACGGACCAATACAAAGTGCCATAGTTATGTATCATGGCACCCGGACCCAGGGGCTGTGGCAGTGGATGCCTTTACTTTGCATTGGTCTCAATTTCATCTTTTCTATGCTTTCCCTCCATTCTCTATGGTTCTTAAAACCATAGAAAAAAAAAAATAACAGACAGAGCAACAGGTATTGTAGTAGTTCCCCAATGGATCACTCAACCATGGTTCCCAATATTTAATAGATTGCTGATAAAGGAACCTGTTATATTTCAACCTTATAAAAATCTCCTCACTTTGCATAATTCCAGATTGTCGCACCCCCTTCACCAAAAATTTACATTGATGGCAGGAATATTATCAGGAAAACATTTATAGACCTTGGAATTAATGATAATGCAGTGGAAATTATGATGAACTCAATATCCAAAAGTACATTGGATCAATACTCGCCTGCAATCGTAGCATGGTCTAAATATTGTGAGTCAAAAAATATAAATATTATCAAGCCCAACATTACGGAGGTTATTCAATATCTCACTTGGAGATTTCAGGAGGGAGTTTCCTATGGAAGTTTAAACTCCCTTAGATCTGCCTTAGCCTTAATTATAGGACCACATTTAGGCACAGATGACAAAATCAAAAGATTCTTCAGAGGTTTCTTTAAATTAAGACCTCCTAAACCTAAATATAATAATACTTGGGATGTATCATGCTTATTCAATTATATTGAAAATAATTACATTCAACAAACTAATTTACAAATTGTAACCAAAAAAGCTGTGACTTTATTAATGTTAGCCACAGGTCAAAGAGCACAAACAATCTCATTAATTAATAAAAATAATATAATGATCAAACAAGACTGTTTAATGATTAAGATTGATAAATTAATTAAAACTTCAGGGCCAAATAGATGCCAACCTTTTTTAACTGTTCCTTTCTTTAATACTAGACTAGTAGTATGCCCAGCTACAGCTGTGGTTAATTATTTAGAATTAACAAAAGGTCTGCGAGGCTGTACCAATTTGTTTATATCAACTAAAAAGCCCTATAAAGCTGTGAGCTCCAGTACAATCAGCCGTTGGGTCAAAAAAGCTATGGAAGAGTGTGGAATTGACATTAGCACATTCTCAACGCACAGTACCCGCCATGCAACAACATCAGCAGCTTACAGTAAGGGGGTCAATATTGATATAAGAAGAGCGGCTGGTTGGACTGGGGAGTCAACAATTTTTGCAAGATTTTATAATAGACCTATAATCAACAATAGAAGCTTCTCTGAAGCAATTTTTTCTACTAACGAAGATAATTCAACATGATTGTAATTTTTCCTTTTTTAGTGAAAGATGACTAATTATTTAATTTTTTTATTCGATTTCGTTAAGAAACATTTAAAATAACTTGTGTTATTTTGTATTAATTTTTTAAATAAATAATAATACTATTGATTTTACAACTGGTCTTTGAACATCTACACTTATTTTCTATCATCATCTTCGGACGAGGCAATAACGAGTATAATTGAATAGTCAAACGAACTTACCTGTAAGTGAAGTTCGACGGTAATTATACGAAGTTATTGCCTCGTCCGAAGATGATGAGTCCCACCCGACCCAAACATTCCATGCTATATAGTTATATGAGCATGGGCCCTGTGTTGTAAAACCAATAAATTGCTATGAACTTAATGAAAATTATTACAGAGGGCAACACACATCCGTACAAGGATGTTCTTTTTTACGTGTCCTTCCAAATTATGTGACGCCACAGACTATAAAGCCGAGACTACACTTGTTTTCTATCATCATCTTCGGACGAGGCAATAACTTCGTATAATTACCGTCGAACTTCACTTACAGGTAAGTTCGTTTGACTATTCAATTATTGAATCTAGTGTTTATTCTTGAAATATAAACCTTTGATAAAATATGATAGTGTTTACCTACTCTTATTTATTCTCATCCCTGAAGTGTTGCAAATGGTTAGCTTCTACTCTAGATATAACAATAATCACCTATTAGTTTTGAGAATGGAAGTAGTTTCTAACATTTCAGAAGTGAGTATGAACACGCCTATTTATACATTACAAGTGCTTCAAATAGTTTTCTGCACGTGTTTAATTTTAACCCAGTGATTAGTATTAATTAATTCCACGTTTAATTAATGTTTTGTGACACTAATAAAATTCGAGGGAAGGACAGAAAAATAAGTTTAATTTTTAGTTGTGGATTTAGCATTAATATCCCTTTCGTGGGGTTTATAAAAGGGTACTGAAATTTGGTTAATTTTGAGCTCAGACGCACCGTTTCTAATATTTGCAAAATACCCTGCAAAACTTTTCGTGTAGTTTTGTTTAGTTTACCAATTCTAACCCATTTATTTTAATGTCTGTTTTATGAAATCATGCCACGCGATTGAGGGACTAGCTCGCGGCGCCTATCAATGCCGTGGAACTCGCAGTCACCGTGGTCTGAGTCTCGTGCGCAGCGCCCGTCGTGAGTGGACCGCGGGATGGGCCAGCGAGGGCCAGCGTGAAGCGGATACAACAGTGCAGCTTGACGCCTGTGCAGCGGGACGCCAGTGCAGCTAGAGGCCAGTGCAGTGCACCTGGTGGAGGGTTCACAAGTATAGAAATGTCACCATGGTTTGTGAGAAGGCGGATTCACTACCACCGTGACTTTTAAATAATGTAATTTATTATATTCATGTATTTATTGCTTGTGAGAAGGAAGGTTCACAAGTAATGTCATCATGGTTTGTGAGAAGGAGGGTTCACAACCATCATGATTATTAGATATTTATGTTATTTCTTTAATTTGTGTTCTATGTCATATTCTTGCAAGGATGGTTTGCAAATAGTTTAAACGAGTATAAGACTTAGAAATTGTAACGTTTAAAAGTAAATAATTTATTTGCTTGTGCATAAGAACACAAATCAACGTCAGAATGATCAAGTTGATTAGGTAGGTGATATTCAAATTCAAATTCAAAAGTCATTTATTCAAACTAGGCTGAGAATCAGCACTTTTCGAACGTCAAAATTACATAAGACAGTCCCCCAAAACGCCCACCCTTCACCACTTCCTAGTGCTTTTGCTGGGAAGAAGAAGTGGCGCAACAAACTCCCTAGCAGCACAGCTGTCTGTTCAGTTAGAAAAAAAAAAGTTTCTATACAATAGCCTACAAGATAATTTACATTACGCAAAACACAATTTAAATTATAAATTAATAGCCATATGACAGCTAGCACACGCAATATACCAACCAAAAACATCGAGTACTATACTCAAGCAGAAATAAAAATAGCTAAACGTAAACAATATCTAAAAAAAGAAAATGAAGCCGCATAAAGGGCGTGCCCGCTTACATATAGCTGTAACTAGAAGTTATAATTGATAAACTAGGACCATCGAGGTAAAATAAATAATTGTCGAGGTCGCTAGCTACCACATATTACAATGCAACTCAAAAAAAAAATACATTGTAATGAGTAGATTATGTCAACAATGAATTAAAATAAATTGACATAAAAATTAAAATTATAAACAATTATATAAACTCATATAACCTGTCAGTATGTAAACTAATTCTGGAGAAAGAACATTGAAACATTGTCTTGAGTTAATCACAGCGACCAACTCTTCTTATCATTTAAGTAGTATAAAAGACACCTTATTTGTGAAGTATATAGTTGGTCATAGGTCATTCATTGGAAGTCGTACAGTGGCTGGCAAGTGTCAGTGCTTGATCAGTGAATCTTGCGGTGCAATGAGTGACGGATGTAATTAATATTGAAAAGTATGAATGAGTCCTACGGTGCATCACTGTAATTTGAATTTCTTTACGCTAAAATTATCATGTGGTAGCCTTAGGCTCGCAGTCCTATCTGTGGGACATCGGATACGACTGGGTGCTGCGCGCCGACCTCCCCAATGGCGTCAGCGTCGTTTGTTACGCTGACGACACGTTGGTCCTGGCGCAGGGGAGGTCGCACCAGGCGGCGGTCGAACTAGCGACACACGGGGTTGCGACAATCGTGGCCAGAATCCGGCAGTTGGGACTCGAGGTGGCCTTGCACAAGTCCGAGGCCATGTGTTTTCATGGTCCTCGGAATGCGCCACCGTCGGGTTCCCAAATAACGGTAGGAGGGGTTCACATCGGCGTCGAGTCGACGATGAAGTACTTGGGACTCGTCCTCGACAGTCGGTGGAACTTCGTGGAGCATTTCCGACGTTTGGCTCCCAGACTGGACCGGGCCGGGGCTGCCTTGAAGCGGCTCCTGCCCAATCTAGGGGGTCCAAACGCCTCCTGCCGGAGGCTATACGCGGGGATCGTGCGGTCCATGGCCCTGTACGGGGCACCGGTGTGGGCGCATTCGTTGAGGCGGCGGCCTGCCCGCCGGTTGAACGCGTCCCAGAGGGTCATGGCCACCCGGCTGGTCCGGGGATACCGCACGGTCTCCGGTGAGGCGGCGAGCCTCCTTGCCGGATTGCCGCCATGGGATCTGGAGGCAAAAGTCCTCGCGCATATTTGGGAGTGGCGCGAGGAGGCGAAACGCCGGGGCTTGACTCCGATGCCGCGAGAAATCGCGGCACAGCGGACAGAGCTCCGACGGGATCTCATGGCAGCATGGAGAGTGCGATTGTCGCAACCCAGTGCTGGGCTCGCCACTATTGCGGCGATAAGTCCCCTCTTTGAGGAGTGGCTGGAGAGGCGCCACGGCGTCCTCACCTTCCGCCTGACGCAGGTCCTCACCGGACACAGCTGTTTCGGGAGGTACCTGTTTCGGATAAGGCGGGAGGAAACGCCCGGGTGTCATCACTGCGTGGATCGCCCGGAGGACACGGTGGAGCATACGGTGGAGGTATGCCCGGCTTGGGCAGAGCACCGCCGTGTCCTCGTGGAGGCGATCGGTGGCGGGGATCTCTCGCGTCCGGCCCTGGTCCAGGCCATGGTACGGAGCGAGAGGGCATGGGAGGCCGTCACCTCCTTCTGCGAAGCAGTAATGCTCGCGAAGGAGGAGGCGGAGCGCGTGAGGGAAAGGCAAATTTCGCGCCCTCACGCCCCTAGCCGCCGCAGGAGGAGACGCCCCGGGCGTCGGGAATCGATCGCGGATTCCCGGCCACCGTAGGCGCGGGCTTGCGGACGGTGAGCAATGGGTAGCTCGCCGTCCGGTAAGGACCAAGCCCGGGTCGACGGCGCGTTGTGTTCCACGCGCGCCTCAAAGAGATGTCAGCGAGTGAAGGGGTCCGATGAGACCATTGCCTGCCGGGGTTGCGGGAAAGTCCGAAAGGGATACCGTGGCCCCCTGGCATTGCACAGGCAAGAGAAGGAACACGGGTGGGTTTTAGTCAGTAAGAGTCTGACACGCCCTCCCGCTCCACCCAGAGCGGGAGGAGTCATTTGATGATTTCCCACCCAAAAAAAAAAAAAAAAAAAAAAGGCTCGCAGTCCTATTCGGTCGGGGTACTCCCTGATAATAAGACGGTGAGGACTGCGTTTCTAACTTGTTCTGTAGACTTGTGGTGTGATTTTATTAATTTAGGGCAGCCTTAGGTCGCGGACTTATTCGATCGGGGTACTCCCTGATAGTAGAGCTACGAGATGAGGGTGTGATTAATTGTGAATCTTTCAAAATAGGTTTTTTTTACCATTTGGTCGGGGCACTCCCCGGCAGTGATAACGTACTTCTGCTATAACCTTTAGTTGCAGTTTTATTTGGTTAGGGTACCCCCTAATTACACAACTGTTTATTGAAGGACTTTTAAAATTTAATTTAGGAGCAATTGTTACAAAGGGCATAATTTGCTAATATTTGGTCAGGGTAACGTACTCCCTAACAATGATGGTAAATAATAGCTCAGAAGCCTGGTTGTGTATACATGCTTGATCGGGGCACTCCCTGATAGTGTTGATAGACAGCTGGGTCTTACAAATTCTCTGTTTTACGTTATGCAATTGGTTTTATCGAACATTTATGTCCTTAAATGTGATCAATTCCAGTTTCGCAATGAAAAAAAATAATAACGATGACGCTCTGTCGTGGGATGTTTCTCCTCATGGTCGCAAAGACAGCCGACGGCCGGCGCCTGCTAACTCCAGTAAGGTGCTCGTCGCATCATCGACGTGATATTTCCGGCGCACGCTGCCGTGGCACTCTAAGTCCTACAAGAGGAATACGAGCCGTCATCTCTCGAAGAGCCGGCAGCACAGCTGCAGCCCGAGCCGGTCGCGTCAACGTGAGCATCAGCTACAAGAGCCAAGCGGAGGCGAGATTCACGTGAGCAGAGCAACAATAGTCTACGTGGCGACGGTGCATCACAAGATTAAAGGTCACGTACTCCTTCTTTTACCGTTATAGATGTTATAGACTTGGTTCACTCTATTATACATGGTTTTACATCTCAGCCGTCTATGGGTGCATCAATTCGGTATGTAAAGTTAAAATTAACCTATGCTGATTCCAAAACCATTTCGAGATTTTAGGTTTGTAAGCCTTATTTTTCTATTTTTAGGTCTTAAAATTTTAAGATCGACTTGACCTCTAAATGACCTCATAAGATTCTCAGTAAAGGAAACTTTCAGTGCCTCTTGTATTAAAATTGTGTACGTGTCAAGTGTCAATATCAACGTCAAGTTTACATGAAGCTGTTTACTTTCGTTGAGCGTACCTCTTAATTAAGCGTAATTCTTTTCACAATAACCCTTGCTTTCCCTTCGGACTTCGATACTTACTGCTACATTGACCATTGCTTGTTATAAGGAACTGCTTGCCTACCCTTTGGATTTGTTTTAAATATGGACCTCAGTACACAAACAATTTGTTTTGGCTATTTGTTGTGGTGTTTTTACATGACGGTCTATGACGGTATGAACCATTTAGCACAAATAGTCTTTGATCGATTCATAATTAATAAGCTTTATCTTTACAATAAGGTACGGATACTGTAAAAATAAAAATCGCTCTGTTATGACAAATTAATATTAATTGTCAAATCAGACAGTTTGACTTTGACTTTACTGAATTTTCAAGTTTAGTTTTAATTATATGTATTATACGTGGCAAAGATCATAAGCTATTCAACCTACTTTATGACGTCAGCACGACAACACTTAAAAAAAAAATATAAAAAAATAACTACAGCTTGGAAAAACAAAAAGTTGAAATTATATATTTTAAATACTCATAATTATCTATAAAATAAAAATATAAAAAAATAACTGAAAAATACTTTACATACCGAATTTGAGAAAGAAAGAAAATAAAGAAAGAAAGAAAAATATTTTTATTTAGGACACGCACAGGAAATAAAAATACAAATTTCGAAGAATGTTGATCATAAAAATATTCTCTCTAATCTTGACCCTTAAGTGAAAAACCAGCGTATTGACATTTGTCTGAGTAAAATAAACAAATTAAGATAAGTTATAGTTATTTGTAAATATGTGTATCATTATACCTACATAATTAAATGCAAATGTGGATTTAAAAGTGGATATCTGTGAGTTTCAACATGTTTTGCCACCATTAGCGTACAAATTAAATTATAGCCACTTGAAATATGAGACAATTAAGAAATTAAAAGTTAAAGGTCTCTTTTGAATACGTTTGGCTGGTTTATATTTTTAATAGCCTCTGGAATCTTATTATATATTAATGGTGTCATACAAAACACGCTTTTATGAAGGAGTGCTGTTTTTGCAGTGAGGCTGTAAGAAGTTCTTATATTTAGTATGTCTATTTCTAGTGACATTGTCTGACAAAAGAGGAAAACAGTGAGGATTGCTTCTAACAAATAAAGCTATTTCCAAGATTTATAGTGACGGAAGTGTCAGTAATATGATACAATTTGTATTTTATAAACATTGGTCCTGCTGTCAGCTGTCGGTATTTTTGATCTTAAACATAGCCCGACTACAACGATTTTGCATTATTTAAACACCATGTCGGTGTTTGTCGAATTACCCAAAAATATTAGACCGTATCTAAGCAACGATTCAACCAGTCCATAATACGCCATGAATAATGCGTTTCTACTCACTTTTGGTGCCAGTTTGTACATCGCAAAAGATAAAAATGTGTACATAGGTCTTCTGTGTGACATTTCCAAATGATTCTACTATCAATTTTTAAACCGAGTAATTCGGCTGTTTCTACTTGATTTATTATATTATTATCATATATAAATTTAAATTTAATTGAATTTTGAGGTCCTTGGCTGTAGTTCATTACATTTGTTTATTCATATTTATTTTTAGATTATTCGACTGCCTCGTTGGTCTAGTGATTGCAAGCGCTACTGCTGAACATGAGGTCTTGGGTTCGATTCCCGGGTCGGGCAAAGTATTATTGGGTTTTTCTATCTGGAATTTCTCAGTAGCAGCCCGGGGTCTGGATTCGTGCCCGGTTGATGGCAATAGGCTCTACATAGGCTATTACATGGGACTTAAACATAACTGGCGAAATATGAGTGTACCTACTACAGGTACACCTCTGCCCAACCCTTCGGGGAAACAAGGCGTGATGTTATGTTGTGTGTTTTAGATTATTATTGATTAGCCATGTTATTATACACTCGAGAGCAATGAATCCGGGTCACTTAAAGAATCCTAAAAATCTCGGAAACTAAAAATGCTAGGTTAATGCAATAAATTGTATTTAATAGACAATGTAATACTCCTTAAATGAAGGTATTAAAACTTCTTAGTTATTGTAAAGTTATATCATAAAAAAATCAAATTTGAAAAAGGGCCACTTTCGAAGATGGAACTACGAAATTACAGCATTTGGTTTTGCTTTTGTTTGTAATCTGTCATTTATGTGGGTACATAAACCATGTTGATAGTGCTCTATATTCATTATTCAAGCTGAAATTATGTCGCTTACGCCTGAAGAATGCACCAGAATACTTACAATGCTGGAAACCGGCCGGAGTCAGCGCGATACAGCCAGGACTGTCGGTGTGTCGCTGTCAACAGTACAAAGAGTTCTCCGACGTTACGAAGAAACTGGTTCTAACCTACGCAGACCAGGAACGGGCAGAACCAGGTGTACCACAGCACGAGAAGACCGATACTTGGTGAACACCATGCTTCGAAATCGCTTTCTTACAGGAACTGAACTCACAAATCAGTTTCGACGCCTCGGAGGAAGTAACCCAAGTGCATGGACAGTAAGACGTCGGCTTGCTGAATCTAACTTAAAACCCCTTAGACCTGCAAACGGCCCTAAACTGGAGCGTGGGCATCGTATTTCAAGACTAAGATATGCCCAGAGCCACGTAAATTGGAGTATTGAAGATTGGTCAAAAGTTATGTTCTCCGACGAATCAAAATTTATGCTCTACAAGCACGATGGAAGACACAGAGTGTATCGAAGACCAGGGGAAAGATTTAAGCAAGCATGCATCGAAGAAAAAGTAGCCTACGGTGGTGGGTCTGTACTTGTGTGGGCCGGAATTTCTTCTGAAAGTCGCACAGAGCTGGTGATCATAGAAAACGGCTCTTTAACTAGCGAAAGATATGTGGAAGAAATCCTCAATGATCACGTTGGTCCATGGTTAACGATATAAAGCTGGGGTGAGGAGGGGTGATCCCCCACAGCACATACTTCCTCGTAGTATCCCCTGGGCAACGCCGTGTCTGACCACCGTAACGGAGTGGCAGACCGGTGGCTAAAGTGCGCTGTGATTCTTAGATACAAACGCGATAGTCTGCGAATAATGTAGCAGAAGATACCAAGCCGTGACGCCTCTAGGCGTTTCTGTTTTAATTTTAATCCGGATCACTCCTCACAGGGTGATTCAAACGGCCCTTCTCAGGGCCAACCCAACGGCCCTTCTCAGGGCCAACCCAAAGGCCCTTCTCAGGGCCACGCCGGTGGCGCCTTGGCGTCGGAAGCTGACCGCACACCGTCTGCGGCCAGCTTCTTCAGCAGGCCGGACGAGGTGTCGGACTCCGATGGTTCCAATATGGACACGTCGGCGGCCAAGACCGACCGCCCCAAGCGGAAGAGAAGCGATCTGAGGCTCGGGTCTGGGGGCTCCTCGGAGTCGGCCGGAAGTAGGGCGAAGAAGAAGTCGAAGTCAAAAAAGGCTTCGACTTCTGCTTCGGCCTCTGCTCACGATGTGGGCTTGGTGGACGCCGAGCGCCAGCTAAACCTGGCAAAGAGGGCGCAACTCCAGGAGGACCTGGAGGAGAGGGTTGCCGCCAAGGAGCGGCAGGCGCAAGCCGCCAGGTCGAGGGCTGGATATGGTGCATCCAATCCACTATATGCTGACCACTCCCTGGCGGAATTAGAGCGCGTGGCGCTGGAAGATAAAGAGGAGGTTCTGGAGGTCGCCTCAAAGTCCTCCAATTTGAAGGGGACCTTCCAGAAGGCCCTCAAATGCCGGGCTGCCAGCATGCACGGCATTGTGCTGGAGCTGGTGAAGCGGACGTCCACGGAAGAGACGCAGCAGCTGCAGGCGAGAGTTGATCGCCTGCAGGCGGAAATCAGCCAGTTTCACCGGAATGATGAGTTTTAATGAAAATAACTCAGTATTATATTTATAAGCAGAAAACTTTAATTAGAATAAAACAATAGGTACTCGTAGCTAAGGATGTCGACAGAGCAGTAGTGATGTGTCTTAAAGTTACTATTAGTAATAATCAACACAGATTATAGAAGGTACGAATTTTAAATACAACACTCCTCCTAAATTAAGGCCTTCTAAAAACACTATTTAGTTTTAAATTTAAACATAGAAACAATAAGTAATTAAGTATTTGTGACTACATGGCAGGATTTTATTCCAATTTTATCTCTAAGATAGCAAAATTTTGCTTTGCACAAAGGTTTAGTTAAAATATCTGCAAACTGCTCATTACTGCACACATAGTTTACCTAAATCAATTATTTTTGTATAATATTTTTCCTTAGTAAAATGAAACTTAATGTCTATATGTTTGCACCGTTTGTCAAAGTTAAAGTTTTTAATTACACTTATAGCACTTTGATTGTCTAAGTTTAAACACACAGACTTTTGATGGAAGACACCAATATCACTCAAAATTTGTTTGACCCATATAGCCTCTTTGGTTGCAGCACAAGCTGCCATGAACTCTGCCTCAGTGGTTGATAGGGCCACTGTTTGCTGTCTCTGACTGGCCCATGTTACTGATGCTCCATTTTTTGTGAAAACATATCCAGTGACTGAACGTCTAGTGCTTGGGTCATTAGCATAATCTGCATCACTGTAGCCTATTACTATATTAGGCTCAGATGTCCATGTATAGCACAGACCAGAGTCTCTTGTTTCTTTAAGGTATTTGAGAATTTTCTTCACTGCACTCCAGTGACTTTCATTGTAAGAGTTTAAAAATCGACTTACTAGGCTCACAGCAAATGAGATATCAGGTCGGCATACTGTAGCTAAGTGCATCAGTGATCCAACTGCTTCCCGGTATGGAATCCTCCATCTCACCTTCTTCTTTTTCCAATTTTATGTGTGGATCAACTGGAACGCTGTTGGGCTTAGCATTACTCAAATTAAATTTATTTAATAACTTATCAATGTACTTAGATTGGTGTATAATAATGTTCTTGTCACTTTTCTCTATCTCCATACCTACAAAATTGGAGACTGAACAAGTTTTCACCTCAAATATTGTCTGTAAAGCAATAATTAACTCCTTTAATGCTGATTTATCTTTTGCGAAGATTAACCCATCATCAACATATAAACACAGGTAACATTTTGATCCATTAATAGTGCCAACATACACACATTGATCTGCTTTACTATTGACTAGCCCAAACTTCTTTAAGACAGTATTAAACCTTGCATTCCAACATCTGGGAGCTTGTTTTAAGCCATATAAAGTTTTGTTAAGCTTACATACCTTATTTCAATTACAGGTCACACCTTCAGGGACAGTCATGTATATTATGTCTTCTTCAAGTTCGCCATAAAGAAAAGCTGTTTTGATGTCTAACTGAATTATTTGAAGGTTATGTTGGGCAGCTTCTGATAGTAATATACGAATGGAATCATACCTGACAGTTGGAGCAAATGTCTCCTGGTAATCAATACCTTTGGTTTGTGCGTACCCTTTTGCACAAAGTCGAGACTTGTAGCGTAGACCAGTAGGTTCTTCTTTGATGCGAAACACCCATTTACTTCCTATTAATCGCATATTGGGGGATCTTTCTACAAATGTCCAAGTATCATTTTGCCGATGAGAATCAAGTTCTTCTTCTATTGATTTTATCCATTTTGAGGCATCTTCAGATTTTAATGCTTTTTCATAGTTTTCAGGAACCTCATTGTAGAATAATTGTTCATCACGGCACACCGCACAGGTAAGAATTTTCTTCTGTATTTATTTTATTTAATTTTTGACTTCTTGTTCTTACTGTTATATTTATTTCAGGTGAAGATTCTATACTCTCATCAGGGATGTACTCGCTGTCTGATTGTGATTTATTTTCAGTCACACTGTCAAAGGAGTGATCACTTGAGATTTCTTCACAGTCTTCATTGTAAATAGATTTCTCATTAGTAGTTAACTCAATGGGCACATAATCTCGTTTAATAGTTGATTCTAGAAAAATTGCATCTCTGCTTTTTATTGCTGTTCTTGAGTTAGGTATTATGAACCGATATCCTTTTGTATTTTCACAGTACCCAATAAAGATTAATTTTTGAGATTTTGAGTCCCATTTCTTTCGTTATTCTCTTGGTAAATGAACCACCGCCTCACATCCGAAAGTGCTCATATGGCTGTCTTTGGGTTTTTGACCAGTCCAAATTTCTTCTGGTGTTTTATAAGACAGAGACTTTGTCGGAGATCGGTTGACAATGTAAGCCGCTGTATGAATTGCTTCAGCCCAATAGATTTTAGGTAAATTGGCATTTAACAGAATACATCTTGCTCTTTCTACTAGGGTTCTATTCATGCGTTCGGCTGTTCCGTTTTGCTCTGGTGTATACGGTGTGGTTGTTTGATGTATTATTCCAGCATCTTTGAGAAAATTAGAAACATTTCTGTTGACATATTCAAGTCCATTGTCAGATCTGAGAATTTTGATGCTACAATTCAACTGATTCTCAACCTGATTTTTAAATTCCTTGAATTTTTCGAAGATTTCTGACTTTTTATGTATTGTATATTACGGCGTCACATTGAAAACAACACGTGCATCAGGCTACGCTGTAGCACTATGGCGCCGTAGCACGCTACGACATTGTCCCACCTCCTCGCTGCTGGGCGGAGTTCGTGATCGCTACGTCGTAGCGCGCTACGTCGTTGCCCCACCTACAATACTACCGTATAAAAGAGTCCGCACGGCGGCGAAATGGCATTCTACCTTCAGGCGTTGCCCGGTGCACAGGTTGTATTGCTTTCAATTATTGTTACTCTGCCTCTCTGTACATTGTTACTATTTTGTGTAAACTAAGCTATTACTGGGTGTCATGGCTATTTGTGTCTTGAAACTGATTAAGTGTAGTTTCGTGTAAAATTAATTGATTAAATAATTTATAAGAAAATCTAAATTCTTATTATTTAAAGAACCTCTTTTATTTTACAATATATCTGATCTTGTGCCTTCATCAGAAGCGGGATCAGACCCACTCCCACCTTTATCTGGGACTGCCAGTAATTTAAAACAGGAACAAATGTAATTTTTTTCGGCTAGTATGGAATAAATTATTAAAAAAAAATAGCATATAATATGACACCTAGCTACATGACACCTAGTTACATGACACCCGGTACGCAGTCAATACTGGTTCCTTTCGATCCTGATGCACCTGAAACCGACATGATCAACTGGTGTGCGTTAAAATCAAGCCAGATAATATTTCATGGGTTGCTGTTAAGGAAATGCTGGTCTTTAAATTTTCCAAATCCATGACAATGAAGGATCATTTTGATTTAATTATCAAATTTCAAATTGATAATATAGTCGAGGCAGGAATGCGAATTTACCGGGAAATGTACTAACCGGTTTTGGCATATCTATCCTGTCACAGTGCAATGACAAAATTTGGCCTAAACTCAATTCTGTCGTTATAAACGATAAGAATCAACTCTTCCGCATACTGCGCAGCTTTTCATTAAAGAGAAGAATTGAAGAACCAGGTACGTCTGAAACCTACACGAAAATGCCCCGTCCGTCAACAACATTTCGGAGAAATTGCAATTCGATCGGTTCTAATAACGTTAATTGCTCACTCCAAATAAAATTCGCAACCATGGTACAAAACAGTTTTGTACCATGGTTGCGAATTTTATATCATATCATGTCTTGCCTGACGAATGTCTCAATGAAAACGTATTATTAGGTCGCGTCATTTTGAGGCAAGGAAAATCCGTTGTAGTTAGTAATGATGCCTTAACTTTTTCCAAAAATAAAATTTTAAATCTTAGCTCTAAATTGGAAATGCCTCTTGACATTAATTCGATTGACACAGATCTTACCGGTAAAGAAAAGGAACTTTTGATTGAAATAAATATTCCTCATATTTTATACAAAATCTTCCCACTACGCGTATTAATACCAAAGAGCTAAAATCGATCTCATAAATCCGAATAAAACTGTACATAGGCGACCTTACAGGCTATTTAGGAACACAAAACAACACAAGTTTACACCGAGTTAGGAATCGTTAATAACAAGGTTCAAGAATTACTAGATGTTTACATAATTCGAGAAAGTTCTTCGCCTTTCGCGAGTCCCATATTATTAATTTAAAAAAAAAGGGACGGTAGCGATCGTATGTGTGTTGATTACCGGGAACTTAATAGCAATACTCGACCAGACTATAAGCTATCCTTTACCACTAATTAGTGATCAAATCGATAAGTTACATGGGGCCTGTTTCTTCTCTAATTTGGATATGGCCACTGGATTTCACTAATTTGCGTCCATAAGGAATCTATAGAAAACTGCTTTTGTTATACCTTTGGGTCAATTTGAGTACCTAACCATGCCGTTTGTTTTACGAAACGCTCCACAGGTTTTTCAAAGGGCTAATGTACGGGTCAACCGCCGTACAGTCCTGGGTCATCATTATTGCGTCACGCGCTCAGTATGTTTCCATCATTATATTATTGCACTTACACTGCAATAGTTCAGTACGTAATTCGGCGGCATACCGTGAGCGTGACTCATAATCCCATATCGTTCACCATATTATTATAAATTAATCCTAATCTTATATTTGTGGAAACAGACAATACAGTGAATTTATTAACCTTAAACTGACTTCATCTTTTATCTCATCCTTTATCTCTATCTTAACCCAACCCCGAACCCCCGTGGTCCTTCGAGCACGTTAGCGGGACCGAAACGCGTGTGCAAAACTTTACGCTTTGTTATTTTGTGTGTGCGTTTTACCGGTTTCGTTATACGCAATTAGAAACCTTGGAAAATACAGTGTGTGTTATCTCGTGATCTTGTTCAATCCCGGTGCCTAAGAAACACTTTGCCTCATCTCGTGATCCCGGTGCCTAGGAAGGCGCCACTTTGCATCATCTCGTGATCCCGGTGCCTAGGAGGGCACCACTCATCTCATCTCGCGATCCTGTTCGACCCTGAAGAAACCCTACAAGTAAGGTATCTTTCTTCTCACTTTTACTATGGCTACAATGGAAGACATCTTAGCTACTCAACAGCAAATCATTGAAGTCATAGATAGACTTTACTCCAACTTCAAGAAAGATGGAGCAGAGCGGAAGACCCCCGACTACCTACGTCGAAGATTAGAAAGCCTAGAGCAATATTTTACGGAGTTTCATAACAATCATATGAATTTGTTATCCTTTGGTGATCGATCTCATGCGTATTTCAACACCGATCAGTATGATCAAATGAAGGTGAAATACAGCAATATTAAAACAGCCATTCAGAATTATAAGCCTTCCACAGACAGACCTCAAGCCCCTGTTTTGAAACCCCCTACTTTTCAACCATCTTCAAAATCTCAAACCTCGGACCTCTCATCTCAAAATAATCCTCCTAAGGATAGCGTAAATATAGAAGACCTCTTGAAGAAACAAGCTACTAATTTTAGGGCATTTTCAAGAGAAGCTGCTGACATTGATCTTAATCTTATCTCTGAAAAATGGGAGTTTGAAGACATCCTAAAAACTTTAAAAACTCGTTGGGCAGCTATTGACACCCTACACTGGGAACTGGACAACGAGCTCAACGGCTCCAACGCCCAGTACGACGAACAATTCTCGAACTACGAGAAATATTATAAAAGTCTGAAAAGGGATATTAACCCAAAGATGTGGTCGGTGGCTCATATTGAGAAATCGACCCCAAGAATAGAAATAGCTACCTTTGAAGGAAGTTATACGTCCTGGATATCCTTCAAAGATCTTTTTACAGAAACTGTACACAATAATTATCGAACGCCCAAAAAATGCAGTTCCTGAAAAGTAAGATCAAGGGCGAGCCGGAAAAATTAATCCAACATCTTCAAATAAGTTCAGACAACTACCTCGTTTGTTGGAATATCCTTACGCATCGCTACGACAATAAGCATCGTATTTTTATGTCTCATCTCAAAAACCTCCTAAATATCCCGACAACTCAGCAAAAATCAGCGAGTCACCACAAACGGATCCACGATACAATGTACGAAAGCGTGAACGCTATAAAAAATCTCGGAGTCGATGTATCTAGTTGGGATCCCTTCATCGTATGTATCCTAGCGGAGAAATTAGACTCTGAAACCAACGATGACTATATAGATTCGTTGAAATCTCCAAAGGAGTTGCCAGTATTGGAAGAATTTCTTCGGTTTTTGGAAAATAAGTTTACGTCGCTCGAAACTTCACGGAAGAAACAAGAACCCTTCATTCAAAAGTCATCTCAATCCCAACACGCATCTTCATCATCTAAAGTATATCTTAATAACCAACCATCTCATTCAAAAGAATTTAATTCTCGTTTCAAACAAAATAACAACACCTCAAATCGTACCTATTCGACAAACCAGGTCATTTCGCAATCGTCAAAGTCCAGTTGGAAAAATAACGATAGACGTAAAAAATATGGTATTTGCAATACAAGCGATCATCGCATACAAAATTGCCAAAAGCTAGCAAAAATGCATCCATCGGCTCGTAGAAACGCAATCGCAAATATGAACCTTTGTGTCAACTGTTTGCACTATCACGAAGGTAGAAAATGCCTTTCGGAAGTAAAGTGTAAAGAGTGCAATAAAGACCACAATACGATTCTACATGAATGTTTTACGTCAAGTAATGCTAATTCGGATGCGTCGCGATCGGGGCCGAACACGGCCACTATTACGAAATCTCCACCTCAGCAAGATATGAACACCTTAGTATCTATGCAAAATGATCCTACAGAAATACTCCTCGCGACAGCATTATTATCAAGGTTCAAGCAGCTGACGGATCTTACGAAAGAATGAGAGCTCTTTTAGATCAGGGATCTCAGACCTCAATCATTACTGAACGAGCTGCAAAGCTCCTGAACCTGCGTCGGCAAAAATGCACTGGACTTATCTCTGGAATCGGAAACAATGAAAATAGCTGTAAGGGCATGATCTCTATTAAGTGTATGTCGTTAATTAATGACTTCACTTTCGATTCAGACGTATTTATAATGAAGAGATTAGTCAAGAACTTGCCTAGTCATACCTTCACTAAACCCAACTGGACAACTCTTAACCAAATAATCCTAGCCGATCCTGAATTCAACAAAAGTAGGCCAGTTGATATCTTATTCGGTGCTGACGTTTATTCCCAAATCCCATTGGATGGTATCTGCCGTCCCGAGGGAATGTTACCCATTGCCCAGCAGACACAGCTGGGATGGATCCTAAGCGGTAACTGTAAAACATTTCAGTGCGATGTGATCCTAAACAATCTCACCGATATCCAACAGTTCTGGGAAATGGAGGATATTCGCGAACCCTTATCAATATCTCAAGAAGATCAAGCTTGCATTGACTTCTTTCAATCCTCAATCTCGCGCTCAACAAGGCGCGAAGACGGCAGCTATGTCGTGAAAAAACCTTTTAAAGAAAATTTTGAAGAACAGTTGGGTGAATCTAAAAATAAATCCATTGCGCAATTATTTCAAATAGAACGGAAATTAACTAAGCAACCAGAATTGGCACGTGATTATAAATTGTTTATGTCCGAGTATTTAGAGCTCGAACATATGATCCCCGTTGCGACACATGTCAACGTAACTCCAGTTTGCTACCTTTCGCATCATGGCGTACTTCGAGCTGAGTCATTAACTACAAAATTACGAGTTGTTTTTAATGCCTCTGCAAAAACCTCAACAGGTCACAGCCTCAACGATCTTATTTACAGGGGGCCGAACCTGCAGCAGGATCTCTTAAGTCTCATCCTAAAATGGAGAAAGTTTAAATACGCATTCACGGCTGATATTGAAAAGATGTTCCGTAATATTTGGCTACATCCTGATCATCAAAGGTTCCAGAAAATTATTTGGAGAAATCATCAATCTCAACCTTTGCAAGAATATCAGCTAGCGACTGTCACCTACGGTACAAAGGCCGCACCTTTCCTGGCCATGATGACACTGAAACAAGTTGCCATCGATGAAAGGCCAAATTATCCCAATAGCAGCGCTCCTGATATCTTAGAAACCTCTTTTTACATGGATGATCTCAAGCATGGAGCTCATACCGCGACAGCTGCTAAACATCTCAAAGCAGAGATGACAAACCTGTCTTAAGTCAGGCGGCCTCAATCTTAGAAAATGGCGCTCGAACTTGCCGGAACTTTTAGACGATCATATTAATCCTCAAGATGAAGAATTTCACTTTAAACAGCCAGAATCTACAAAGGCTTTAGGTCTTCGTTGGAATCCAAAAGAAGACTATTTTATCTTTCATCCAATAGAAATTACCACAGAAGGCATCCCAACAAAACGACAATTCTTGTCTGAAATCTCAAAAATCTTTGACCCCTTGGGCTGGGTGTCACCAGTCACAATAAAACTCAAAATATTATTTCAAGAGACATGGAAAACGGAATTAGGTTGGGATCAACCGATTCCTCATAATATTGCCCTGGAATGGAATAAAATAAAGGCTGACTTACATTATACATACTATATCCCAATTTAAAATACCTCGATGGATACAAGCCACGGAGAATGATATAATTGAGCTTCATGGATTTTGTGATGCCAGCACAAAGGCCTACGCTTGCGTTGTTTATTGTAAAATTACAAGAAACCACAAGACATACGTAACTCTTGTTGCTGGAAAATCAAAAGTGGTACCTCTGAAATAATCTCAATCTATACCTCGTTTGGAACTTAGTGGAGCTCTTTTATTATCAAAACTTATGGGTAAAATAATCTCATCCTTATCTGATCTCAAAATCCAAGCTTATGGCTGGGTAGATTCCATGGCAGTACTAGGATGGATAAGTGGTGAACCAGAAAAATGGAAACCCTTTGTTGCCAATCGAGTAAAAATGATTTGTGAAATTATCCCAAAAAATAGGTGGCGGTATGTGAAATTCCAAGAAAATCCCGTAGATTGCGCTAGCCGTAGTTTGATTGCATCCCATTTAGCAAATCATTCACTTTGGTGGCACGGACCCGATTGGTTACCTCAATACAATCCTGAAAAGAAACCTGAACCCATCTCATATAAAACAACTGAAGATCTCAGAAAGAAAAAGCTAGTAAATACTATTACTGCTGACCCTAGCAATTCTATTATAAAACAATTATTAGAGAAATACAGCAGTTACAAGAAAATTATTCGAGTTTTAGCCTATGTAAACAAATTCAACGACATCTTGATTTACAAAAAGAAGCGTGAAAACTATCTAACTCTGCATGACCTCAAACGAGCGACGCAAATGATAATAAAACATGTGCAACAAGAATACTTTTTCAAGGAAATATCACAACTTGAAAAAGGTGAACCTTTAAGGAAAAAAAGCCAGATCTTGAATCTCAATCCTATCTTAGACAGTCACGGAGTACTCCGTGTCGGTGGACGGCTAAAACATTCGAGTTTAGACCCCGAAATGAAGCATCCCATTATCATCCCAAATCAAACTAAATTAGCTGATCTTATAATAGACGAATCCCATAAATTAGTATTCCATGGTGGAGAGAAAATGACGAGTTGATTTATATGACAAAAATATTGGATAATTGGAGGAAATCGCGCTACAAAAAAACGATTAAGAACGTGCGTAAAGTGTAGGAGACACGATCCCATTCGAAAACATCAACTCATGGGTGACTTACCTTCATCCAGAATAAATCCTAGTCGACCCTTTTATCATACCGGTATTGACTACACTGGACATGTTTTGGTGAAAGCGAACAAAGGTCGCGGCATCAAAACAGATAAAGGATACGTTGCAGTATTCATATGTATGGTTACAAAGGCCATACATTTAGAACTCGTATCTGATCTCACAGCATCGGCTTTTATTGCAGCACTCAGACGTATGTCAGCCAGAAGAGGAGTTTCCGGGCACATCTACAGTGATCAAGGAACTAACTTCATTGGAGCTAACAAGATCCTAAAACAAGAAATCTTAGAAATCTCAGAAATCTTATCAAGCCAAGAAACATTATCTATCGTCGCAGAAATGAACATTGAGTGGCATTTTAATGCTCCGTCATGGCCTTCTGCTGGCGGACTTTGGGAAGCTGCGGTGAAAAGTTTAAAACATCATCTTAGGCGTGTTGTTGGTGAGCAAAAACTCACCTACGAAGAATATAGCACCCTCCTATCTCAACTCGAGGGTTGTTTAAACTCTCGACCACTTTGTCCTTTGAAAGAGGATCCCGAGGACATAGACTTTTTAACCCCGGCACACTTTCTTGCAAGTGGGCCTACCTTAACGATCTTCGAAACAGAAAATGATCTAGGACTCGGTGGCACTTGGCACTCGGTGGTACAAAAAATCTATAGACATATTTGGGCCCAGTGGAAAAATGAATATCTTTCACAGTTATCCATTAGAGCTAAATGGAGACAATCTCAGAGGAATCTCAGTCTCAACGATATTGTTATCATCAAAGATGAAAACCTCCCGCCTGGGAAGTGGGCTCTAGGGCGTATAGTAGAACTGCATCCTGGTTCTGACGGACACGTCAGAGTCGTTACCCTTAAAACCAAAAATGGTTTCCTAAAACGGCCTGTTGTTAAGCTATCTCTATTACCAGCGGACAAAGACAATTATCCTCCTAGTGACACGAAGGTTAAGGATGAAGCACCAAGGAAGAAAAATCCCAAGCGTATCTCCTTCTCGACTATAGCTCTGTCAGTAACGCTATTCTTATTGTCACTAATAAACTTATCTCAAGCATCTTATAGTTTTACCCCTTTGAGCAACAGCAGCGTTTATTTCGATAAAATCTCCAACATGCATCTTATTAGAGACGATTGGCGTTTAATTGTTTATTACGACACATATCCGTACAAAGAAGGCACGTCGGCACTCGAGAAGTATATCAATTATCTTGAAACATTATGCTTCACTATTAAAGAACACACGCCTTGCGACGGTATCATCTTACAACTCGGGCACGAGTTCGAAGAAATTAAACATTATAATAGTATGTTGACAATGAATGAATCATTTGTAACTGGAGAAGAGCGGCGGCGCCGGTGTCATGGTCTAATAGACGGAGTAGGCTACGTCGCAAACAGCTTGTTTGACGTGCTAGATCAGCGTTTCGCGGAGAAATACGCACAAGACATCGACCTTTTGAAAGAAAATGATAAACATTTGTATAACCTCTGGAAAAACCAAACCTCCATCGTGGAAGCCGAATTCAATCTCATGAAAAGAATGGAGAAAGCTGCGAACAAACATCATAAATCGATAAATCAAAAGTTTAATTACCTTAAAGAATCCTATCAAGATCTTCAACGCCATGTACAGAACATGACTTTAGTTACCGATTTCTTCTGCTATGACGGCGAATAACTTACTGTATAGCCTCAGGAAAATACAAGACTCCATTCTTGATACGGTAACTAATATTTACAATGGAAAATTGGACTTCCATCTGATATCTCCTAAACAGCTGAGAACGGAATTAAGTTCTATATCAGCACATATCCCCAAAGACATGGCACTTCCTGTCAACCATTTGAATCTCAAAGATCTCTACAACTTGATAAAAGTGCGGACTAAATACTATAGTAAGTACTTGATCATTGAAATAAGAATACCCCTCATCCAAAGAGACCTTTACGAAATCTTTAACCTCATTCCAGTCCCACGATTATTGGACCACGACATGATACATGTGAAAGTTATCTCAAGTTTTACTGCCATTAACCTCAGAAAAGACTCATACGTAACCCTTAATGATGCTGATCTCCAGTCTTGTATAAGACAAAATCCTGGGATGATTTTATGTCACACAAAAAATCCTATAAATATCTTAAAAGATGACCACAGCTTGTGTGAAACGATCCCACACACAAGAACCTGTGAAACTATTAGAACCCCTTGTAAAAACATTTGGAAGGAATTAACAGCAGATAGTAAATATTATTATTTTTGTTGCAATAAATGCAACTTTAAACTTCTCTGTGACGGCGAAATTACCGCCGTTAAATTGATGAATGCAGGTCTGTTGAATTTGGAGGAAAGCTGTATGATAAAGACGGACAATTTCGTTGTCCATTCTAACAAAATGCTGTCTAGCAAAATTATTACTGGTGCGAGAGTTATTGCGCCACAAATATCACCAATTAATCATATATTCAACATATCTACCCCTGAATCTCCTGAAATTAATCCTAATAATTCTGAAATATTGCGACAATTTGAAGATATACAGAAAAACATTGAGATCATGAAACAAACTGAACCATGGAGTGATAAAATATCCTATCACGACGTACATCTTTATAGCGTCTTGTATGCTCTAATCTTTGGAATCCTGATAACTGCGGCGGTATACTGTTGGCGGCGTCACAGGCGGTCAACACGTCGAGAACCCTCGGTGCCTGCTGGAGAGGCATCTACTGCTACTGCGATCTCTTCACATCCTGGAAATGAGAGTGTTATAAGTGAGTGCAGTGCGGTTAGGGAAAAAAGGCAATCTTTAATCAAAGTGAAAACTGCAGTGAGTGAGTGTTGTGATCTTAGGGAAAAAAGTCAATTTAGTCAATCCGTGAAAAGTGATCCCAAAAATCTTATTAAATCTAGCGAGTGTTTACAAACAGAAGATAGGGCCTCGTCCCCTGTTTTTCGCGTATTTTCCCTTCCTGATCTAAGATAAGTAGTTGTTAGACTACTTGTAACTGTTCGAAATATTGTTAATCACTCACTACTAATCCTTAGCCCTGCCATATTTTATTTAATATTTTATTATATTATTTTAATTATTGTGAATGTGAAGACTATGCAGATATTCCCTTTTGTTTTGTTTTAATTTTTTTTTTTTTTTTTTGTTGTCAATTAGTTTTTATCATGGTCTGGCAGTTTGAGTAATTTATGTGGCCTACCCAAACGTCCTTTCTTTGGTATTGTTCGTCGAATCGTTGAGCTCCTTAAATTCTGAGTTGAGCTGCACGATAACTGACAAATGCGTGCACTGACTGGACAGGTCTTCTCAATCTGAATGGTTATTTCCTCAAAAGACCATTTCAGACATCAATCTACATCGTCTTCACATGATCTGACCAAGATTATGTCTGGACTTTAAAAGAGACTGTGACCTCTGAGTTTGTTTCGGCCTTTCTTCTCAGAGTAGTCAGATAGGAAACGCCGACCTCATCTAGTTTTTAAAATATGATTGACGTGTAAAAGTGTTTGTACAAACCTACTTGCAGAAATAAATCATTTATCATTTATCATATAGTTGATAAGTTGAATATTGTTTATCATCTTGTACATCTCATCTCCATCTTTATCCTACTAACCCCTATCTTTGCCCCCGGGAGCATGTACGGGTCAACCGCCGTACAGTACGTTTACCTGGGTCATCATTATTGCGTCACGCGCTCAGTATGTTTTCATCATTTATATTATTGCACTTACACTGCAATAGTTCAGTACGTAATTCGGCGGCATACCGTGAGCGTGACTCATAATCCCATATCGTTCACCATATTATTATAAATTAATCTTAATCTTATATTTGTGGAAACAGACAATACAGTGAATTTATTAACCTTAAACTGACTTCTTCTTTTATCTCATCCTTTATCTCTATCTTAACCCAACCCCGAACAGGCTATAAATACGGCACTTAAACCCCCTGAATCAGAGACCGTTCAAGAAGAGTTGGTTCGTTTAAATAGATTAACTTTAAAAAAATGTTCATTTATGAAGACAAAAATTGAATATCTGGGTATCGTAATATCCTCTGGAGAGGTTGGACCAAGTTCTCATAAGGTTCAAGCCCATTTCATCTATTTACAGGCCTGGCCACATATTTTCGACAATTTATTCCAAATTTCTCAAAATTGATGAAATCTTTGTATCTTCTAACCGCGGTCAAAAAGGTTACTATTAATTGGACCTGTGAACATAATGACGTACATCTGAAAATAGTAAAATATGCCATTTCTCAGCCAGTAAAAAAAAAAAAAATTGACCCTTTACCCATCGAATTCCACACTGGTGCAAAAAGTGAAGGATATGGGGCTATACTAGAAAAAAAAAATAGTCTACCTCATGTTGTCGCTTATTTTAGTCAGAAAACCACAAGTGCTGAAAGTCGTTATCATTCGTATGAATTGGAAACATTAGCCGTAGTTAAATCTGTGGAACATTTTCGACATTACCTGTATAGGCGTAAATTTACTGATTTTACTGACTGTAACGCCATAAAGGCCTCATTCCAAAAAGGACATTACACCTAGAGTACACAGGTAGTGGGCAATTTCGCAGTCGTATGACTTTTGTTCGACTTGCTCGTTTGGGATTAAAAATAAAAGTGGACTGTATAGATATATAGGTTTGCTGTATTGCCGATTAAGTTACAACTGTCCCGGATAAACATAAAATGTTATGGCGTTTAGAGTGGCGTCCGTCGCGGTGGCCTCCGAGAACGCGAGTGGTCTGCCGGCGTCCGGCCGGCTCCCCACGCCGCACTCCGCTCACTCGCCGACGGTTATGACGCGTAGGTCAATCACGCCGCCTGCGCGTGCTGGCTGCGTATATATTGGGTGCGATTCCCAACATGCTGCCCGGGTTGAAGTGAAGGCTTCAAAAATCTGGAAGGGGCAAATATTATTGAAAGCCCTCCTTATGGTGCCTCTCCTTGTCTTCACATCGGCCACTCTTGCTGTGCCGTCGCTGCCAGGGTAAACCTTTGTGACCCTTCCCAAAGACCAGAGTAGAGGAGGAAGAGCTCTATCTTTTATAAGGACAAGAGAGCCTAACTTCAGCTCTGTCTTCGAAGAGCGCCACTTCACCTTCTGCTGCAGTAGAGCTACGTATTCAAGTGAGAACCGCTGCCAGAAGTGCTGTTTGATGTGTTCTACTCTCTTGAAGCGCTCCAGGTGATTAATATTGCAGTCAGAGACCTGTGGATGAGGTACAGCATTAAGTGGCCGTCCAATTAGGAAATAGGAAGGTGTCAGTGCGGAAAAGACAAGGGGTTCTGAGGAAAGAGGAGTAATAGGACGGGAGTTTAAAATAGTTTCTATTTGCGTGAGGCACGTAGCCATTTCCTCATAGGTGAGATGAGTGGATTGCAATAATCTTCTAAGATGGTGTTTTGTAGAACGAACAGCTGCCTCGGCTAAGCCGTTAAAGTGGGGACTATATGCAGGTACGAATTTAAATTCTATACCTTCTTGAGCTATATGACCCTCAAGGTCTGATTGTACAAGAAACTTTGATAGCTCATTGTAAGTGCCGACAAAGTTGGTGCCGTTATCGGACGTAATACTTTGCGGTTTCCCCCGACGTGACACAAAACGGTTAAGAGCGGCTAAATAGATAGATAGATAGATAGATAGAATACTCTTTATTGTACACCATAAAAGTCACAGACATAAATTTAGAAATTTTACATAGGGTGACACAATGGGCGGTCTTATCGCTTAAAGCGAAATAGGCTTCACTAGATAGTGCAGTAACGAGTTCGATATGACAGGCTTTTGTCGAGTTACAGATGAAGATTGCCAAAAACGATTTAATTAGTCTGCAACCTCTGCCTTTCCTGTCCGCGATCATCACTGGCCCTGCGTAATCAACACTACAATGTAAGAAAGGGTACTCTCTAACTCAGTTCGAGTTGTCGGTAACTGTCCCATAATGGGTTGCACTGATTCCGCTTTGTACCGACAACATCGGACACACTTATTTACAATGGCTTTGGCTAAGCTTCTGCCGCCCAAGAGCCAATAAGTTTGCCTAGCGTTTGATAATAAGAGCTGGGGACCAGCATGTAAATAAATTAAGTGTAGATGCTCAAAGAGTATCTTAGTAAAATTATGTTTACTACACAATAATATAGGATGCTTAGTATCGTACATGTATGGGGAATTTTCTAGTCTACCACCGACACGTAATAGGTTATTGGGGTCTAGAAATGGGTATAAGGAACTAAGTCTATTTTTTTTATGCAATATTTTCGCCGTCTTAAGAATAGCATATTCGTCAGGAAACATTTCCAACTGAACTTTGTGCAATATTAAATTTAAAGATTTTTTAAGTTCAACAACTGAAATTGAACCAGTACGTTTGTTGGTTTTGTTACGACAATTGTGTATAAACCTTTGTAAATATGCCATTGATCTTTGTAAATGAATTACATTAGATCTATTGTTAATCAAACTACTTATCGAATCTACATTGGACAGACTGTTAGTTACTACGACAGAACAAAAAACCAATTCTGGTAGATCGTGTCTCTCGTTGTGATTGGGCATTCTTGGCCATTCACGTTCATCTTTCTCTAAGAAAGTGGGACCAGACCACCACAACGATGAACCACTGATGGAATCAGCCTTCAGCCCACGGGAAACAAGATCCACCGGGTTGTCTTTCGACGGTACGTAGCCCCACACGTGACCCTCTGTGCTTTCTTGAATTTCGTGGATTCTGTTGCGAACGAATTTTTTTAGTTGCAGTGGGGCTGTAGATAACCACCCTAGAACTATAGTAGAGTCACACCAAAATCTACATCGGCTTACCTTTAGAGTAAGAGAGGTTAATACTTTTGTACAAAACCTTGCAGCCAACAAGGCTCCGCAAAGCTCTAGACGAGGTATCGTCGTAGGCTTTATCGGCGCTACCCTACTTTTAGAGGTTAAGAGGTGTATTTTTACTAAACCTGATTGATCCACAGAACGAATGTACAGACAAGCGCCATACGCTCGCTCTGAAGAATCTGAAAAAACATGAATTTCATGAATTCTTGAGCTATGACTGAGAACCCATCGAGGAATTCTTAAGTGATTCAGAAGAGGTAAAGTGTCAACAAATGCAAACTGTTTGCGCGGAACGCCTGCTAAAGTAATCATAGCACTAGTGACGCTATGTGTGTTAAAGCTATAGACTTTTTTATTTTACTAATTTTCGTCTTCCACCGCCAGTTTTTACTTTTATTAATACATTTAATTTTACTGAAGAATTAAGTCGTTTTTTTTTACATCTCCTGCTAAAAAACCTGATAAAATCCCGAACATGGTCCTATCGAGCCTGGATTAGAACTTTTCACGTTGGAAAACTTCGATCAGCTATTATTAATAAGGATTTCAAGAGAATTGGTGGATGACTCGAAATTACACTCGGAGTTGGTTGTGTGACCTTCATTTTGCTGTGTCATTGCGAAGATTTGGAATTTTCCGTGGTCTGGATAATCGAAATCATTATAAGTTCCACCCAACACTCTATAATCAGGTTGTATTTAGTGGTAATTTGTTGTTAATGGCCAGGTTAGTACAGATTCATATACCTAATCGTTGTAAAACCCTATCAGTGCTTACAAATTGTTATAATTGATCAGACTTTAGCCGATTTATCTTGTGATAATCATAGTTATTTGTACCTTCTAGAGAGTAGCTATCAAATAGTTACATTATTATAACTTTATTAGGTAGGTAACAGTTACTGACTCATTATTCATGTAATCACATTAAAAACATAAGATAGGTTCATATAACTGCATTGTGAACATAAAGTAGCTAATAAAGTTTTGTACTAATTTTGTTATTGTTAAAACGTTTCATAGTTAATTAGTATAAAAGTAGCTACCTACAGGAAAACAATTAACAAAAAGTTTGCAGTTAATTTGTACTTCATATGTAGGTATTTATTTTTATTTGTATTCATTACAGGCAGGTATCGTACAACTGTAGACGCGGTTAAAACTTTATTGTATACATTCCAGGTTGTCTGCACCAGCCTACGCAATGCCAGAGGACAAGGAGCTCATTAGAAAAAGGGCAAGTTACAAGGGACGGGTTACAGTATTCCAGAATTATTTAAATTCATTAAAACCTTCTATGAGTCATTCTGAGGTAAGCGAGTTGCAATTACGTTTAAATAGGCTTGAGGCATTGTATGGCCAGTACGATGAGGTGCAATTAGCACTGGAATGTAGCACAGATAATTTGGATGGTCAAATGTTAGAACGAAGCGAGTTTGAGTCTCTTTATTATAAAACCCTCTCTGAAGCTCAGAGAGTGCTCGATGAGTATAAGAAAAAGGATTTAACTGATAGTGAGGTGGGCTCACGTTCCAATAACCACAGCTTCGTTAAATTACCGACTATTCAGTTACCAAAGTTCACCGGTTCTTACATAAATTGGTTGGAATTTCACGATACATTTAGCAGCCTTATTCACTGTAATGACGGCATGAACGACATAAACAAATTTCATTATTTGAGGTCATCACTAGAAGGTTCAGCTGCAGTGGTGATAAACTCAATCCAGTTTTCTGCAACAAATTATTCAGTCGCTTGGAAATTACTCTGTGACCGGTTTGATAATAAACACTTGTTAATTCAACACCATGTTTCAGCATTATTTAATATTGAGACGATCAGTAAGGAGTCGTCTGTGAATTTAAAAGCCTTAATCGATCACATTAATAAAAACTTGCGTGCCTTGGAATCCCTCGGCGAACCTGTTAACCACTGGGACACTTTACTCATTCACATTATGAGACATAAGTTGGACAATAAAACTTACCGTGAATGGGAAGAGTATAAGGGTCGCCTTGACAAGGACTACGAAATTACATTTACCGTGTTCCTCACATTCATTAAGAATCGTGCTGAATTAATTGAAACATTAGAAATGTCAAGTTCAACAATTGATAAACATTCTATCACTAATAAAAGTTCTAAGGTAAGAACAATGGTAATACAGGATTCTAATAATAAAATAGACAAGAATAATCAGGTGAACAACAGTTCTTCTAAACTTAAGAGTTGTGTAAAATGTAACGGTGAGCACAAATTAAGCAACTGTCCTCAATTTTTGGCATTGAGTAATGAAGCACGGTTACAATTGCTTCCGAAATATAAGATTTGTTATAATTGTTTGTCTTCAGGACATTACGCTAATAATTGTAAACAGGCATGTTGTAAAATATGTCGGCGCAAGCACCACACTCTGGTGCATGTCGCAGACCATTCGAAGAAGTCAGACTTGGCTACTACTTCCGCAAATAGTGATGATGCGACCAGTGCCCCTGCTGCGTCAGTTTCTAGTGCAGGTTTGTCTCTTTCTGCTAATGTTGAACGTGGTGACGTGTTGCTATCCACGGCGTTAATTAAGATCATAGGTAAAAATGGTCAACAATACGTTACTCGTGCTGTGCTTGATAGTGGCAGCACATCATGTCTTATGACTGAAAGACTGTACAACCAACTAGGTTTAACTGCCAATACTGTGAACAACTCCATATTAGGTATTAATAATTCATCTTCATATATCAATAAAATGTGTTCTGTCTCAATTTTGTCTTTAAACGATAACTTTTCCGATAACATTAATTGCTTTGTTCTACCTTCAATTACCGATAACATTCCTAGTAGACATGTAGATTTATTAAAATTGAAAATACCATCTAATATTTGTCTGGCTGACCCTAACTTTTACTCACCGGCCCCGATAGATATGCTGCTCGGTGCTGACATCTTTTGGGACTTACTGGGATCCCAAAGAATTAAGTTAGGAGATGGACAACCTATTCTTTGCGAAACTCGACTGGGATGGCTGGTTTCAGGCCCAACTAAAATGAGTAATGCTTCGTCACCATCAAAAATGGTAAAATGTAATTTTACAAAGATTATTTCTGACGGTAATGATGAATTAAATACAAGCATAGATCATCAACTCACACGATTTTGGCAATTAGAAGAGGTCTGTACTACATCAGTGTATTCGCAAGAAGAAAAGCTATGCGAGGAACATTTCAATAAGAATACTACACGTTTGGAGAACGGGCAATTTTGTGTTCGAATTCCATTGAAATGTTCCCCGGATTTGCTAGGTGAATCCTTTCCAAGGGCTAAACATTGCTTTTCTTCTTTAGAGCGTAGATTCAAAAGCCAGCCTCAACTGTCTAAGATGTACAAAGATTTCATGGCAGAGTACGAAAGTCTAGGTCATATGTCGAAATGTAAAAATGTTGAACATTCTGCTCATTACCTCCCTCATCACGGAGTTTTGCGTGACAGCAGTGTCACCACAAAATTAAGGGTAGTTTTTAATGCCAGCAGTGTCACTACTACAGGCACTTCTTTTAATAGTATACAGATGACCGGACCTGTAGTACAGGATGATCTTTTATCGATATTGATACGTTTCAGACAACATAAATATATTATTGCTGCCGACGTAGAGAAAATGTACCGGCAGATAGTGGTTCATCCAAATGACAGACATCTCCAACAAATCGTATGGCGTGATGACCCGTTAATGCAGTTGCAAACGTACCAGCTCAATACCGTGACGTACGGCACCGCCAGCGCTCCATTCCTTGCAACGAGGTGTCTTAAACAGTTAGGTTTAGATTGCGTTGATAAAAGGGTTGCTGAGGTCATTCTACGCGATTTTTACGTCGATGATTTGCTGACGGGAGGAGATGATCTCATTGAAGTAACAGACTTGCGTCATAAAGTAACTTCCACTCTTGCTTCAGCTAGGATGATCCTAAGAAAGTGGAAGTCAAATGATATGCGTTTGGTTATTGGTTTTGACAGTCCCCAATCTTCACTTGATTTGAATATTGGTGGATCTGAGTCTACCAAAACCTTGGGTCTAGGTTGGAAATCACAATCCGATCAACTCTATTTTCCCATTAGTCAACCAATTAGTTGTGGCGATACAAAACGTGACATGCTTTCGATCATATCACAAATTTTTGATCCTTTAGGGTTTCTATCTCCATGCATTATAGTGATGAAGATGTTACTTCAAAAACTATGGTTACATAAACTGTCATGGGATGAACCGCTATCGCCGGACATTAGGAAAGTTTGGGCTGAATTAGTAATGAATTTACCAAAATTAAATGAAATTAATATACCACGCCACGCTTTAATTGATTCAATGCAGTTTTTAGAGATTCACGTGTTCACTGATGCGTCCGAACGAGCATACGGAGCATGCTTGTACGTTCGCAGCGTCAACAGTGAACATCAAGTGTTGGTACGTTTATTGTTAGCAAAGAGTCGTGTTTCTCCTCTGAAACCAACCACCATTCCCAGACTTGAGCTTTGCGGTGCTCTGGTCGGAGTTCGAATATACGAAAAGGTGGTCGCATCATTACGCTTAAAAACTAGGCCGCGTACGTTTTTTTGGACAGACTCCACTGTCGTCCTAGGATGGCTTAAAATGTTGCCAAGTAGGCTGCAACCTTTCGTTCGCAACAGAGTTGCTGAAATTTTAGAGAAGACTGGCAACTGTGAGTGGAGGCATGTCCCAACCGAACAGAACCCCGCTGATTATGTCTCTCGAGGAGTAGACATTAATTTATTACCCTCTTTAGAGGAGTGGTGGTCTGGTCCACGTTTTTTAAAGAACGACGTATCATGTTGGCCTTCTAGATTTACACAATCTATTGATGAGTTATTGCCGGAGACTAAATCAAATGTCACATTACACGGTACTGTTAACGATAACGAGAATGTGGCCAATGAATTTATTAACTTTAACCGATTTTCTAGTTTTTTAAGGCTTCAGCGCACGGTAGCATACCTTTTACGTTTTGTTTCTGTATGTAAAAAACAGTCTATTTATGGTCCCTTTAGTAAAGATGAACTACTAAATTCTTTAAATTTGATAATTCGAATAAGTCAACTCGAGTCTTTTACTGAATACAAATTGTTACTTCTTAATAAACAATTACCAAAAAAAAGTGCTTTATTGAAATTTAACGTTTTCTTGGATGACCATAAAATAATGCGTGTTAGAGGTCGATTACAAAACTCGGATTTACCTTATGATAAAAAATGTCCAATTCTTTTACAGTCTAGTCATCATTTTACAAAATTACTATTCGAGTATGAACATAAACGGTTATTTCACGCTGGGCCCCAGTTGCTGTTAGCTTCTGTACGGGATACATACTGGCCCATAGGAGGTCGCAATTTAGCCAAGTTGTGCTACCGCAGGTGTGTACGCTGCTGTCGTCTTAAAGGTCGAACCGTTACACCGATCATGGGTAATTTACCACGGCAGCGACTTCTAGCGGGAGGTTTCCCCTTTGAAAATATTGGCTTGGATTATGCGGGTCCAATACAATCTGCTGTTCGACAGGGTCGTGGCTGTAGATTGGTGAAAGTATACATCGCAATTTTTGTTTGCTTTACGACAAAATCAATACACCTCGAACTGGTCGGTGATTTAACCAGCAATACTTTATAATGGCACTAAAGAGATTCATCTCGCGTAGGGGTAAACCGGTTAATATATTTTCCGATAATGGCACCTCGTTTGTTGGTGCATACAATGAAATATCTAAATTTCTTAAAACTAATTGTGACTCGTTATCTGAGGAAATGGCTAAAGAGGGAATTCAATTTAATTTCATCCCTGCATACTCTCCTCATTTTGCTGGCCTTGCGGAGGCTGGTGTCAAGTCAACAAAGCATCATTTAGTCAGGGTGTTGGGCCTTTGTAATCTAACTTATGAAGAGCTTTATACCACGCTGGTGCAAATAGAAGCTATTTTAAACTCAAGACCACTGACTCCACTTTCATCGAATCCTGAAGACTTGGCACCATTGACACCCGGACATTTTTTAATTGGACGTCCTTTGACATCCTTGCCGACACCTGATTACCATGACCACTCCACGAGTACCTTATCTCGATTTCAACGCATCGAACAACTCCGACAACATTTTTGGAACAGGTGGAGCAAGGAGTATATATCGGAGCTCCAACTCAGGACGAAATGGCGCACATGTAGGGGTTCTCTGAAGCTAAACACCCTGGTACTTCTGAAGGAAGACAATACGCCGCCTCTGAAGTGGAAAATGGGTCGTATTGTGGCTACCTATCCCGGTCCCGATGGCGTAATCAGAGTTGCAGATATTAAAACCTCCAGTGGCCTACTCCGAAGATCATTCTGCAAGATTTGTCCATTGCCCGTCTTCCCAGAGTCTGAATATTCCAGTTGAAAGACAAGCTTTCAACGCCCGGGGGTATGTTTGCGCGGAACGCCTGCTAAAGTAATCATAGCACTAGTGACGCTATGTGTGTTAAAGCTATAGACTTTTTTATTTTACTAATTTTCGTCTTCCACCGCCAGTTTTTACTTTTATTAATACATTTAATTTTACTGAAGAATTAAGTCGTTTTTTTTTACATCTCCTGCTAAAAAACCTGATAAAATCCCGAACACAAACCATAAATGTTTAGTGTCTTGTGAGACCTCATCATCCCATGAGTATTGATCGATCCACAATCTCTGCATAATGAGTTTGGCTTCGACAATACATGGGCCGACGAGTCCCAACGGGTCAAAGATCTGACTTATTACTGAAAGTATATGTCGTTTTGTAACTTTTTTATTTAACTTTATATTAATTGAAAACGACAAAGTGTCCGAATCACAAATCCAGTTCAGACCAAGAGTTTTTGATGAGACATCCATGTTTGTTTGTGAAAAGTCTAAAATATTTTCATCTATATTATTATAAGAGGACGAAATTTGCTTTAAAATAAATGTATTATTTGATTTAACTTTCCTTAAATTTAATTGGGCTGATTTTAAAGTAGATATGACTCCCTTAGCAATACCAATGGTTTTATTTATAGAATCAGAGCCACCTAGATAATCGTCAACATAAAAGTCGCATTGAATTGATTGTTTGACGTCATCATCCCCTGACTTAGCTTCCAGCGCCCCTGCGCTGGAAGCTAAACTAACCAAACATTTGGTGGCTAAGTAAGGCGCACTTGCCGTGCCATAAGTCACTGTGTTGAGGGTGTAGGTTTTTAAAGGCTCTTCGGAATCAGAGCGGAAGATAATCTTTTGTAGTGAGCGTTGAGAAGGATGAAGTTCAATCGCTCTGTACATTTTCTCTACGTCACCAGTTACAACATATTTATGCTGGCGAAAGCGTAGCAGTATCGAAATAATATCTTCTTGTACAGTCGGACCAACCATTTGGATATCATTAAGTGACACCCCAGTACTAGTGGTGGCCGATGCATCGAAAACTGTACGAAGCTTGGTAGTTGTGCTTGACTCACGGATAACGCCGTGATGTGGTAAATAATAGTTTGTTTCTTTTTTAAGACAGTCCGCCGAAGACTCCTTATCTTCAGTCATGTGACCTAGGCGTTCATACTCTTGCATAAACTCAACGTACCTGCTTTTGAAGGCAGGGTCTCTAAGAAACCTACGCTCTAGTGACATGAACCGACACTTTGCCTTTGAAAAGGAATCGCCTAAGACTGAAGGATCTTTCTTCAGTGGCATGGTTACAACAAAGCGTCCGTCGTCTTTACGAGTGGTATGTTTCTTAAAGCTCTGCTCACAGGCACGCTCCTCACGAGATAAGGAGTGCTTGGCGGCAATGGTATCTAATTCCCAAAAACGAGATAAGTCTGGGTCGGCGTTCTCATTTAAAAAATGACAAACGGGAGAAGAAGAGTATGACTTATGACGGGCAACGTACCCTGACACTAACCAACCCAATTTCGTTTCATATAACTTAGGCTGATTTTTACCTAAGTTTATAGAATTATTACCTAAGACGGACCAAAATACTTCGGCTCCAACAAGGATGTCGATAGCTGACGGTATATTAAATGTTGGGTCAGCTAGACTTATTCCCAATGGAATAGGAATATTATCTATGTCTATAAATGAAGACGGCAAAGCTATAGTGATCTGAGGTAAAATATGACAGTCTATAGTAAGTTTATAGTCGTCATCATAGTGGGACATAATAGTAAGGCTGCATGACTGTGTACAATAAGAAGTATTATTATTTATACCTGTCACGGTGGCGCTCGCACTACGTCGCGACAAACCCAGCTTACCGCATAGTGACTCATCAACAAAGTTGCTCGTACTACCGTTGTCGAGCAGTACTCGGGCAGTGTGCACGTCGCCCTTGCTGTCAACCACTCTCACGAACGCTGTGGAAAGCAAAACATTCGGAGAAGTAGTAAACTGCCGAACATTAGTTGAACCGGCAAAATTAATGACGGGAATAACTGGAGTAGGCGTTGTTTCTGCCTCATATGAATGAAGCAGAGTACTGTGCTTTTTCTTGCAATATTTGCAAGGTACAAGATTGCATCTTGATTCTACGTGCCCCGGTCGCAGACAGTTAAGACAGACCTTTGCCTCTTTAGCCTTTTGCAAACGCGCTTCAACAGATAGGGCTCTAAAGGCCTCACAATTGAATAAGAAGTGAGTCTGAGTGCACATAGGACATGTATACATTTTTTTATTGTTATTGTGGTTGCCATTTGTTTTTTGATCTGATTTTGTAGCTGTAAGTAGGTTAGAATTATGTTTGCAAGTATCTGCCTGTTGTACTTTATTGTTATTTATTTAATGTTCTTGCAACGTTTCTAATAAATCAGCTCTGTTACTCAGGAACTTTAAAAAAAAATCTAAGGGGGGTGGATTATTTAACATGTTTCGATGTTCTTCCCATTCCCTACGTGTGACACTGTCAAGTTTTTCGGACATCATGTGGATTATGAGGGTATCTCGTAAATTAAATTCAGTGTCTTGACCTAACGTTGTTAAGGCACGAAGATTTTTATTAGTGACATCGATAAGGTTACGAATAGAAGAACATGATTCACTCTGCATATATTCCACGCTAAACAATGCACGAACATGATTGTTAACGAGCAATCTTTTGTTGTCGTATCTTTCACACAATAAATTCCAAGCGGACTCATAATTCTGTGCTCTAAAATCTAAATTATCTATAACTAGTAACGCACTACCTTTAAGAGAAGCACGCAGGTAGTGCAACTTATTAACGTTATCCATGTCCTTTCGTGAATGAATAAGTGAAGTGTAAGTGTCTCTAAACTCAAGCCAGTGTTGATAGTGACCGTGAAAAACTGGTAAATTTATTTTTGGCAACCTAACACAATTGGATTTAAAGCCACCTGCCTGTACATCCTCGTCACCCGTTACGTAACCATCTTGCTGACTGCCAGACTGGGGGGGACGAGCGCCGAGCAGACACCGCGCCGTCGCCACCAGTCTATAATACTGGTTTTCAAACTGCTCACGCTCCCTGCTCTCGTCATCGGGGTTCTCCAACGACATCTCGATGTCACACTGTAATTTGTCGAAATCCACATATAAGCTATCAAATTTATTAAATCTAGTTTCTAAATCTAGTAGTTGTAAGCTGCTAAGTTTGTCGCAACTTTCAAGCATGTGAAGGTAGTTGCCAAAAATAGTGAGCTTAGATTTCATACAGCTGCGTTTTTTAACGAGCTTTTCGACTTTTTCGTCAGTCATAGCTATATAGACACACAAGCAAGGATCACAAAAAAAAATAACGAAAGATAAGAAACCAGTTTACAAAATGTGAAGAAAAAAAATAACGTAGCTAGCTAATGAGGTATGACTCAATGTGCGAACAAAGGAACACCTGACGCGCAGGTATGTCACCGAGCGATCAGCTGTTATAGATAAGAAGCGGATTATACGTAAACAGATGGGGTAATTTAAAGGTTGTATAGTAGCTTTATAAGTAGAATAGTTGAGTTTTAGGAAATGCAAGGCTATGAAAATAATGGAAAGCACTCACCCAATTATTGCTATTAAACATGAAATATGATAAAGAATAGGAAAAGATATAAGGGACAAATTGGAACGAACTCACTGAATGTTTAACCATCCACAGAATAACCGATGATTCTTCAAGTTCCTCCTTGTCCTTGACGATGACTCGAACTTTCGATGGGTCCAAAGTCCGTTGTACGGCTGACCTCTAAATGACTTCTTCTGTGGGCGTGTGCGGTAGCTATGCGTAGTTTCTTCGACAGGACATTGACGACTCCTGCAGGAACTGTCACCGCTGAAGACCGCAACCGAAGAGCTTCGAGTTTGAAGTTTTTCGCCCGAGACCGTTGATTTTTGAAAAAAAAAACCGGCGAGATCCTAGAAGGACCAATGTTCGACTTGCTCGTTTGGGATTAAAAATAAAAGTGGACTGTATAGATATATAGGTTTGCTGTATTGCCGATTAAGTTACAACTGTCCCGGATAAACATAGAATGTTATGGCGTTTAGAGTGTCGTCCGTCGCGGTGGCCTCCGAGAACGCGAGTGGTCTGCCGGCGTCCGGCTGGCTCCCCACGCCGCACTCCGCTCACTCGCCGACGGTGATGACGCGTAGGTCGATCACGCCGCCTGCGCGTGCTGGCTGCGTATATATTGGGTGCGATTCCCAACAACTTTGATATCATTTATAAAGAGGGAAAAAATATAGCACATGCAGTCTTTCTTTCACGTAATCATGCTGACACATCTTTTACTCATAAACCAGCTAAAATTGTAAATTTAGTTGAACTAGAGAGGTGTTGGTTATCTGTAGAACAACGTGATTCTGAAATATCAGACATTATTTCCAAATTCCGTTCAAATTACTTGCCATCTGAAATATCACACACATACGATTATTAGACAGAGCATACCTTAACCCAAATGTATCTGATGCTATTAAATCACTTAAAAATGCAGTGAACTTGTTTGGCGCTCCTAAAAGAATAGTTGCATATCGTGGTAGGTCATACGACAATGCTGAATTTAAGAATTTTTGTAAAGATAATCATATCATATTATAGCCACTGGTTCCAGTAGGGCAAATGGTCAGTTCGAGCGTATGCTCACTATAGTTGAAACATATTCGGATAGCTTAGGGCAAGATCATGTAGGCGACATCCAATTAACTCTCAATAGTACTCGTTGTAGAGTAACAGGGTTCACGCCTTTGGAATTAATGTTTGGTATTAAGGGCAGTTCATTAAGGATATCAAGAGTATCTACTAATAATCCTGATGAAGATAGGTTAAACCTCGAAACCATTCGATCCGATGCTTCTGCTAGCATAAAAAGCTGGCTCAATATGATGCAGGTCGATTTAACAAGGGTAAAGCTATAGTTTAACCTTTTTCAGTAGGTGACTCTGTCTTTGTTAAATGCGAAGAAAGACACCAAACGAAACTAGACCGTAAATACAGGCCCCTTTAAAATAACCGCTATTTTGGAAAAATGATGGGTACGAATTAAAACACATTAATGGAAACAATAGAGTCTACAAATACCCTCACGAAAACTTGCGAGAAGTACCCCGTGGACAGTCATTGTTTTTGGAAATCGCAGAAAATTATGATGAGGATGACGTGTCGGCGGATAATAACAACACAGAGGTTCTTGTTCACGAGACTAGGCAACATATTAACTTTGATGATATTCAGTCTACTAATAGTGATACTATCTCTGCCAATAATAATACCATGTCTGCCAATAGTGATACCTCTGTCAATAGTGATACCTCTGTCAATAGTGATACCATGTCTGCTAAAAGTGACACTATATCTACCAGTTCTCATAATAATGCAAATTGTAGAAACCCTGGTTTACGTGCTGTTTCAGTAGAATCTATTGGCCCTGCATCAATTAACATTGTAACAAAAGCACTTGTACATCAGCCAAAGTATTGAGCTATTTGTTAATTAAGCTAAAGGAACAATACTTGTTCGGCCTAGCTAGATCCGGTCCAGTTTAACTGAAGGGATACACCTGAAGGGCAAAACTATTGCCGGACCAGGGGACTGATCTTGTAGGGTCAGAAGTTGACTGGACCAAGCCTTGTAGAGTCATAGCTGACTGGACCAAGTGGTTAAATATCTGAAGGGTATAAGTAGACCGGATCAGAAACAATAGCAGGATGACCAAACGGTACTTAATCAGTTTTTCATGTTCTAGATGTGGCATTGTGAGCTAAGCGTGCGAGGACGTCCGCACGTCAGCATGGCCGTGACGGCGTCACATTGTAAACAACACGTGCATCGGGCTACGCTGTAGCACTATGGCGCCGTAGCGCGCTAAGACAGACATTGTCCCACCTCCTCGCTGCTGGGCGGAGTTAGTGATCGCTACGTCGTTGCCCCACCTACAATACTACCGTATAAAAGAGCCCGCACGGCGGCGAAATGGCATTCTACCTTCAGGCGTTGCCAGGTGCACAGGTTGTATTGCTTTCAATTATTGTTACTCTGCCTCTCTGTACATTGTTACTATTTTGTGTAAACTAAGCTATTACTGGGTGTCATGGCTATTTGTGTCTTGAAACTGATTAAGTGTAGTTTCGTGTAAAATTAATTGATTAAATAATTTATAAGAAAATCTAAATTCTTATTATTTAAAGAACCTCTTTTATTTTACAATATATCTGATCTTGTGCCTTCATATACACAAATATCTTCTTTGAGTAGTCATCAAGGTACGTCACAGAATATCTGGCTCCACCTAATGACTGATTTTCTATTGGTCCACAGACATCTGAATGGATCAATTTCAAGTAGGCTTTTACTCTGTGACTTTTGATTTTTAAAAGGCAGATGTGTTTGTTTTCCTTCCTGACACGTTATACATTTAATATTTTCTTTAACTTGACTTAAGTTTAAATCAGCTGTATTTTCAGTCATTTTCTTCATGCTTTGAAGATTCAGATAACCCAACCGTTGGTGCCACAGGTAAGTATCTTGCTCAATAACATCAGATATGCATGCATAGCCATCAAGCATATTTAACCGGTACATATTATTTATTAAGTTTGCTGTTGCTACTATTATATTTTTTCTATTCAGAATAACACAACCATTCTTATCAAACTTTACTTGGCCACCATTTTGAATAATTTGACTTACAGACAGCAGGTTGGCAGCAAGTCCAGGCACACATAACACATTAGTTAACAATATTTCATTTAGTTGACCTGTTTCGTCATAAACACTTAAGCTTAATTTGCCTGAGCTTTGAACTGGTAGTGTTTTATTATCTGCTACTTTAATGCTTTTTATGGGTGCGTTTGTTTCTTCTTTTAGTAAGTTGTTGTGTTTTGTCATGTAAACAGAAGCGCCAAAATCAACATACCATGCATATAAATATTAATACTGCGGCATAATGAGAGCTAGTTTGCTTATCTGCAATCTTCTGATCTTTTTTAGGTTTGGATTTACACTCTTGACTTTTATGACCATACTTGTTGCATGTATAGCAACGGGGTCCTTTTGAATTTCTCTTGTTTTTATTTTGAAACCTCTGACTTGAAGCAAATGCTGATGAATCACTGTCAGTTTGTTTAACATTTTGTAAAATTTTTGCCTTCACTGAGTCAGAGCATATCTTAATACCTGAACTTTCTAGGGCTAATAACATTGGCTTATAACTTTCGGGCAGACCGGAGAGCAGAAGTGTACCCAGTCACTCATCGTCCACATGGAAGCCAATGTTCCGTAATTTATGTGCTGTCGTCATTACTTTGCTTACATATTCTTCTACATTTAGACATCCAGCTAATGTAGTATTGCATAAGTCACGCAGCAGACCAACTCGGCGTGTTAGCCCGGAGTCGTCAAAAGCGCGAGATAAGTTTTCCCAAACTTGTTTTGCAGTGCTTGCTTCTTGTGAATGAACATAATTTATCGGATCGACAAGAAGTATAATCTTCGTTCTCGCTTTAGTGTCACGTTTTTGATCAACTTTAGTTGGTTCTGTGCATTCGATGCAGTCCCACAACTCTTCATGCTGTAGATAAGTTTTGACCGCAAAACGCCATGTATTGTAATTATCACGGCCCGTTAACTTTTCAATTAATGCCAATGAGTTTTTTGAAGACATTTTAGTTGGGTAGATTCGAAGATGAAAGTTCGAGAAAAATGTGCACGTTTTAGGTTAGGTTTTATTTTTACTCGTGATTTTTACACACTGATTCCACTCACTTTTCGCACTGATTTTATTTACGAGCTTTCTGGGCCCATAACCTGATGAGTTTTAATGAAAATAACTCAGTATTATATTTTTAAGCAGAAAACTTTAATTAGAATAAAACAATAGGTACTCGTAGCTAAGGATGTCCACAGAGCAGTAGTGATGTGTCTTAAAGTTACTATTAGTAATAATCAACACAGATTATAGAAGGCACGAATTTTAAATACAACACGGAAGCTGGCTGAGGTCACGGCCCAGCCTGCCCAGTCTGCCCCAGGTGCGATGCGGTATTGGAGGAGAGGGCCTTCATCAGGGGCTGCTTCGCGGGCATAGAGGACCGGCTCTTGCCAGAAAGGCGGCTCCACCCGCCGCTAGCGGCGGATAAGAGTCCACCGCCGATGGAGCCGGAACCTGCGCCTCTGGGAGGCCCGGCATCGGATGAGCAGCCCCGAGTCCAAAAACCCTCCAAAGGCAAAGGCAGCGGCAAGAAGACCACGGTGGCCCCACAAACGCCCACCACGAGTGCGGAGAGAGCTACGGGGTTGTCTGCATTTCCAGCCGCCGCCCGGAACTCGCAGGGGGAAGAAGCCCTTCTTCCCTCCACCATCCCGTCCAACGGGTCGTGGACGGAAATGGTCAGGGAGTTCAGGAGGATCCGCTTACGGCGCGCTAGCAGTAAGACGTGTCGCAAGACGCTCCGTTAAAATTAAATATTTTCTTTTTATTTATAAGTCATATTAATACAGTTCTACACCAACAACACAGTGCTTAAGTTACAACACGTATTGGTAAAATAATATCTACGAGTTATTCCTCAAATGCGAAGAAATAAGTAGTTTAAAATTCAAAAGAAGCAACACAACACCAAACAACAGTGAGTCACATCTGCGCGAGCTGCTCCTATTCGACGGTTGGTGGTGAGTCAGAACACGCGAAGCGGCTCGGTGCGCTACCATATATGGTCACAAATCGACAAATTGCCCCGCTCACTAAGACCGAGTGTCAGTCGCATCGATCGTTGAGAAACATTATTTCAACACATCATTCTAAGTTGATTTGGTCTAGTGGTAGCAACGCCGCACATAGGGGTATTCTATTAATCTAGCCGGCCAAAAATATTAGTGCGGGTTTTTTGGTTTAAAATAACGGAAATAAAACAAGCGAAATATATACGGACAATAACTTTTATAACTTCATAAAAAAAAGCAACAAGACAAATACAAAAAAAAACTGAAAATAGGCCATATATTTACATTTTATTCTTACGTACACTTATCTACATTACACTATATATTTACATAATCTTACATACACTTATCTACATTACACTATATATTTACATATTCATACATTACTTAATTAATTTACCAATAACAATACATACTTTTTCAAATCAATTCACCTCCTCGTTCTCACTTTCTGATTCTGTTGGGTTTGGTGTAGCAGACAGAAGCATGTTTAATGTTTCAGGCAGAAACGAAGAAATCTTCTTTTTTTTTATTGCCCTTGAGGCACTAAGAAATGGATCTGAGCTTAAAAGAAGCCTGTTTAAAATATCTCTATTACAGGATTCTCTAGAGAATTTCCTTGAGTAATCCTGTCTGTACGTCCTAAAATGTTTGTTGCGTGCCTCTGCTGCTTCCTCAGACAGTTGTCCTATAGGTAACAATGCATTTTTTATTATATCTGATCCGTGTACAAGTATTTTGTGCAGTGTGGGTGTCATTGGGTGCCATGGGTAGAGTTTTATGTATAAACAAGCAGTTTCTTCCGCATATTTTTCATACTTTTCTACATCTATAGTATATCCACTCGAAATCGTTTCTAAAATAACTTTTAATCTATATATTAACTCATAATCTATCCCTGTAATGTCTGAAGCTAGTTTCGGATCTTCAAAGAATCTCCTGCTGGTGTTCCCATCATTCGTATTTCCGAAGTTTGTTTTCGGCATATCTACTAATAAGCCAGTTTCATTGCGAAACCTGGTCTGTATCTCAATTTTCCTATTCTTTTCCATTTCTTTTTCCTCGTCTGTTTTTCTCTCCCGATACTTCTTCACGGGCAATTTGTACGCTAAATGCAGAATGCTTTCGAAAAATCTTATTCTCGCATGTAAAATAGACAATCCGAATTCAGTAGCATCTTTTGAGAGTTTCCTTTTATCCTCCAAATTATTAAACTCTTTAGAAGTTTTTCCACAAATATAGCAGCGACTCGTGGATGTTGTTCCAGTAGCTGCATTGCAAACTTTTCCGTCAACCATTGTCATTACAAATTGAGAATGAATCAAAAACTTTTTTCCGTCAATATCCACCTCAGTCGCAACCAAATTATCAACAGAATTATTGACATAACTGATCTCTTCATTGGTTATATCAGTTGTCTCTTTGACGAAGCGAAATCGTATTAGACGACAAAATCGGGGAGATGAAGGGGTTGGATTTTCCCATAACACCTTTTCGTTGTCCTTGCCGTAAACTAGTCGCACAGGTACAAAGCAGCTTTGAAAAATATTTGCATCAGAGTCAGCCTCATTTTCAAGCTTTTGTTTATATTGTGCTTGCTGGGATCCATCGCAGCCCCATTTACATATCAACTTCAAAGTTTTCCGCTCTTGCTCTTTTATTGTTGATAAGACCTCTTCTAAGAATACCGATAAGCGCCTAATGGTAATATCAATTAATGGTTGCAGTTGGATTTCGGCGCAGGTACTCGTTACCGTGCACGTTTCTGGAGGAGGATAACACTCTTTTTTTGCTTCTTGAATTAAGCTATAACATGGAAAGAACTTTTTGTTCGTGTTTCTTATAATTTCATACTGTCCTCTTGTTAAGTCTGCATCTATAAACATTTGTAATGCTTCCATGGGCGTTAGACGCGATGGTTTTTCACATTTAGACGAATCATAAGCTTTTTTGTATTTCGTTGCACGGGTCGGAGAGCTCATAATATCTTTGAGCACGTGGGAAGCATCACGTTTTCCCGATTTACTTAATTCAACTTGAGCTGCGTGAAGTATTACACCATCTTCTACATTAGATCGGATCCCTTCCGTTTTTCGTCTTTTGGTCCTTTCGCTAGATTCCCCAAACGATTTACAAGGGCGACCTGGACGATTTGCCGTTGTGACTGGAATTTCGAATGTACCTTCCAGCCAAAGTTGGTTGTTTTTCAAAAAAACCTCTTCTTTTTTGTGAGATTTAATCCACCTTTGCTTCATTTCCGATTTAAAATGTGCAAAATGGTTTTTCAGTATTTTTAATTGATCTTCAGTAAGATCGTCACTAGTGAAAAGGTGGTCTCTCAAAAAACATAGTTTTTCTTCCAAATTGCGTAAATTTTCATTTTTCATAATATCAAAGAGAGATTTACGAGTCACTATTCTCACTCCGGAAGTACCCACTATATCTGGAACAAGTAAATGTTGTTTTAGACATAAATACTTTTTTTCACAAATTTAGCTTATTTTTACCGTGAAATTCAATGTTCTACGTTTTTGCGCATCCGCGCTATTCCGCGGCTAATTTATTTAGTATTCGTTACTTAAGGGTCTATATTTTTAATATAAATTACAAAAGTTGCCGGATCTATCCGGATACTAAAACAAATAGCTTCCTAAACATAAATTTCTTAAAAAAATATCCTTATTTCAGACGTTATTTCTCGACCACTAAAAGTATATTAAAATAAAACAAATTTTAACAAATATATCACATTTGGATTGTCACATACCTGTAGTTTCGGAATCCATTGCTATTTTGCACCAGGTAAACACAGAAAACTTCAGTTTAACACACAAAGTTAACGTTTTTGTAAATAGCCGATAAGAGACACGTACACAAGGTTCAATGATCAACTTTCGACTGAATTTACCTGATAACGCGCAACGGAAGAAGGGTGGGGGTGGTGGTCTATTGTTTGTTGGAATGTCCCCTGCCTCAGGTAGTCAATGTAATTAGCATTCCTTAAACTTTGTTATTTTGACTTTTGGCCGCCTAGATAATTAAAATACCCCTATGTGCGCCGGTTTGGGACGTGTGTCGCTGGTTCAAACCCGAGCGACGATAACACTTTTTGTGATTTTAAATAATTGAAAAATGTCGTCCACTTTGAATAAACGGGTAAGCAGTGACCGCAAGACAGCACAAGTTACTTGTAACATTTGCAAGAAATGTGTTAGTATTAAAAGCACTGCTCTATGTTCAATTTGCAAAAAAAGATATGAATTTGACTGTGTGGGATATCCAGAATCCACTTATCGCTTAAAGGACATCGAGGCAAGAAAAAAGTGGAAATGCACTATTTGTATAAAAAACAAAACAGACACAAATGTTGATGCAGCTACATCTAACATAACACTTAGAAGAAAGCATAACGGATCAAGTAAACCTTCTTCTTCTCACCAACAGATGATTCCCAAGCAAAATTTTGTATTAAATGAGAATATTTCTCAAATACCGGCCACCCCAGTACTTGTGGAACATGCAAACAACTATGATAAATTCGAGCCAAATATATCTACGGAAAACTCCTTCGAATCGCTGCCGCTAGATGATGAAGATATCGATATTTTGTCTCATACTTTGGAAAGAAATCCACAACTATTTAGAAGCTGTCCAAATCTTAGATCCAATCACTTTTATTTAATAGAAGAATTAGAAAATAAAGTATCTGCACTGACGAATAAATTAGAAATTGCTGAAAATGAAATAGCTAACCTTTTATCAGAAAACTGCTCTCTTAAAAAACAAATGTCTATGTATGGCACTCAAATTAATCAACTTAAAGATATTTGTAAATCGACGCCCAAAAGATCATCACAGAAGAAAAGGACTAAAGATTCTATACAAACTAAATTAGACTTCTCAGAGCAAATAATTAGTCCTAACGCACAATGCTCACAAGCTAAAGAAGACAATGCAATCCAGGAAATTAACAATGATATGACTGAAAGGATATTAGTGGACTGCTCAAATAAACAACGACTTGTAAACGTCAAACGCGCAAGCCAATTAAAACGTAATTCAAAAAGAAATATCTACATAATTGGAGACGAAAAAGTAAGAGGTCTATCAGCACATCTAATACACACTAAGACTGGTAAATGGAATGACAATTACAACATCGAGGGTAAAGTCCAACCTTATGCTTCATCGAGCGAGATCCTACGAAATCCGGATGTTCTATCAAGCACCCTATCTGACAACGATATTATCATACTGTCAGTTGGTAAACATGATACAAATCCCTACAAGTTGTTAACCAATCTATGTAGTACTCTGTGTAGTTTAAGCAATTGTACAGTGTTGTTGTTGAATGTTTCACAAAATAGATATCTTAATGTTAAAAAACTTAATCATGAACTAAGATTGTTTACCAAAAACTTTAAAAATTGTAGGTTTGTTGAAGTTAATGAGTTGGATGTCAATTACGAAAAGAAGCTCTCAGAGATAGATTTAATATCCTTTAAGCTTAATATAGAAATTGATTTTATGCAATATGAAAAAAGTTCCTCAAAATTGGGTTTAATTGATCGAAACTCACTTCATGACACTAGTAAGAAGAGCAATACATTTTTTCGTTCCTAACTCCCCCATTCATAGAACTTCAGTAATTACTGACAACTCAAAACCAGATGGCCGACTTGGTGACGTGCGAATCTTACACCAAAATATAGCCGGTATCTGCAACAAACTAGCCATGTTAGAAGTAACTTTATCTGAATTAGTAGAAAACAATAAGGAAGCTGATATATTATGTTTTAGTGAAACTTTTGTTAAACAAGGCTCGGAAGCTAACATTAAACTTGATCATTTTAAATTAGCTGCGGTATTTAGTCGAGATAAATGTAGAGGGGGGACTTGTATTCTGACTAATAAGATGTTTAACACCAAAACATTGAGTATTCTTTCAAATCTAGCTACGAAATTTTATTTTGAATGCTGTGGCGTAGAGATTATTGGTTTGAGCTTGATAGTTGTTAATATTTATAGAATACCCGATCAGAGAAAGGCACAAATGAGTATCTTTCTTCATAAACTTGACATGTTGTTAAATTACTTGACAGACCAATACAAAAGAAAGAAAATAATAATTTGTGGTGATTGGAATATCGACATTTTAAAACATAGCTGTGCAGCGAAGGAACTGTTAAGCATACTTCATAACTATAATTTTGAAGCTCACATAAAATCACCAACACGGGCGAACTCTTGCATTGATCAAATCGCCAGTAACGTTAAGAATGTTCAGGCAGAAATTCATCACCTCGGCCTGTCAGATCACGAAACAGCACAAACGATTACTATAAAAGCGAAAAAACACAAAACAATATCTTAATGGTCTGAATTGAAGCGTGACTACTGTTCGGATAATGTCGTTAAATTTTGCGAATGTATGTCGTCTCTTTCATTTTTGGAAACACGTAACTCTGACTCTGTATCAGAAGCTTTTAATTCATTTTATGGAACATTTACTTTATTTTACGATCTGTGCTTTCCGGTAATTAAGGTTAAAGTTAATAATAAACCAGTCACACAAAACTGGATAACGAAAGGCATTAAAAAGTCTAGTCAAACGAAACGTCGGCTATATCAAAAATTCATAAGTAGTAAAACTAATAAAAAACACAATGAGGAAAACTATAAACTTTATACTCGTGTGTTTAAACGATGTGCACAGAAAGCACATAAAATTGTGATGACAGGGCGAATACAAAAGCACAAAAATAAATGTAAAACTACTTGGAATGCTATTTCCTCAACTATAAGTACTAATGACCTATTTAAAAATGACATTGACGAATTAAATTTAAATAATGTGACATATAACAATCCATTAGACATCTGTAATTTATTTAATAACCATTTTATTAATTTGACATCCAATCAGCCAACTAATTCTAATAATGTTAAGCTAAATCAAAATAACAAAAATTTAAATACTATTTTCTTGAACCCTGTAGACGCGATAGAAGTATATAAAATCATTATGTCCCTAAATAATAGCAAGACTAGTGGATATGACGGCATTGCCACGCAAGTTTTGAAAGCGTGTGCTACTTGGATATGTCATCCAATAGCGCATATAATAAATTTATCGTTCTCGGAAGGTGTATTTCCTGAGCAGTTAAAAATGTCTATCGTGAAACCACTTTTTAAAGCGGGAAACAAGTCAGACCCTAATAACTATCGTCCTATCACCATAGTACCTATTATGTCTAAAATTTTTGAAAAAGCAATGCTTATCAGGTTAAATAATTTTCTCTATACACATAAAATATTATGCAAAGAGCAATTTGGTTTCCGTAAGGGTAGTTCAACTGCTCTTGCAATCTTTAACTTAATTAAACTTGTAACAGAAAGCATAAACAATGGCAATCCACCGGTGTGTCTCTTCTTAGATATGAGCAAGGCCTTTGATTTTGTGAATCATTCGAAGCTCTTAAACAAATTGGACTTCTACGGCATAAGAGGAAAAGCTCATGAATGGTTAGCTAGCTATCTAAGAAACAGGAAACAGTGTACCGAGATATCCAAAGTAGTAAAGAAAAATTACAAAACTTATACCAAAGAGATTTTTACTTCAATAGCAATAATAAATAAGTGTGGTGTGCCTCAGGGTAGCATTCTCGGTCCTTTACTTTTTTTGCTATATATAAATGATCTTCCGGAGGCCATTTTGCAGAAATGTATCCTATTTGCAGATGATACTACAGTTATTATAAAATGTCACGACAAAAAAGATTACAAATCAGTCACCGAAAAGACCCTATCAGATATAATAAGCTGGATGGAAAGTAATAATTTGAATATTAACATTAGTAAGACGAAATCAATACAATGTAACTCCTATAATACCAAACAATTACCTTTGGACATTAATTGCAAAGATGAAAAAGTACATCAAGTGGATGAATTAATTTTTTTAGGACTTATTGTAGATAAACATCTAAATTGGAAATGCCATGTGGAACATATTTGTCAGAAACTTGATAGGTTTGTGTTTGCGTTGAAAAAGTTAAGGCAAAATGTATCTGTAGAAGCTGCTCTTTCGGCTTATCACGGCTATGTGTCATCTGTCCTAAGCTATGGACTTATAATGTGGGGCAACTCTACCGATTCTGACAGAGTTTTCAAGCTTCAAAAACGTTGCATCCGGGTTATAAACAAAGCATGGTTCTTAGATAGTTGTAAACCTCTCTTTAAAAAATGTAACATTCTTCCACTTCCCTGTATGTACATAAGAGATATCTGCGTTTTTACCAAGAATCACTCGCATTACTTTAAGCAACGTAGTGAGGTTCTACCAAGACAAAAAAGGGCTAAGTTTCACAACTTATTGTATCAGCCACCTAGTCATAAAGATATTTATAAAAAAAATGTGTTTAATATGTGCATACTGATTTATAATGACATTCCAAATGATTTAAAATTGTTGCAGGGTAATCTATTTAAAAAAAAATTGACCGATTGGCTACAAGGGAGCTGTTTCTATAGCATTAAGGAATTTATGGAATTTAAAAATTAATGTTAGGTATGTACTATTGAATGAAAATGAATAATTGAGTTTAGAATAATTGTAATAAAATTAATTGCATGATAATAATTACATAAATAGACGTAAGTAAATAATTTGCACGCTTGCTTGCAGGCAGAATACAATGACTTTTAGGACATAAGATCTTTCCTTGAATTGGTATGTATTTTCTAGCAAATAAACATTTTTGATTTGATTTGATTTGATTTGAGAGAAAGGCTAAAAAGCCCTCAACCCCCAAGCCCGCTGCGACTGCTCCTGCAGCCGAGAAGGGTCCAGCCGGCGGGAGGAAGCTGGTTCCTCCCAAAACCACGGCCGTCGTGGTGACCATCACCCCGGAGGCCGCGGAGCGAGGCGAGACGTACGAGTCCATCCTAAGACGGGCTCGTACCAATGCGGACCCCTCTCGGCTGGGGATCGGTGGCATTACGTGCCGCCGAACCCTAACCGGGGCTCGAATCTTCGAGTTCTCGGGGGAGCAGCGCGGTGCAAACGCGGACCTCTTCGCGAAAAAGTTGGAAGAGGTCATCCAGGATGCGGCAACGGTTGTCAGGCCTGTGAAGACCGCAGCCTTGGAGGTGGCCGAACTTGATGATTCGGTCACCAAAGAGGACGTGGTGGTGGCCGTTGCAGCTGCTGGAGGCTGCGACGCTGGTGCGGTGAAGGGCGGTGCCATCCGGCTCGGCCGCCACGGCATGGGCACCATCCGCGTCGAGTGCCCAGTCGCCGCGGCTGGGGCCGTCCTCACCGCGACCAAGGGACGGCTGCTTGTGGGGCTCAGTTCGGCGGTGGTCCGGCCACTTGAAGTCCAGCCAATGCGCTGCTTCAAGTGCTTCTCCTTCGGCCACACCCGAGCCTCCAAGTCCGACTGGGGAGACTCGTGCTTCCGATGCGGACAGGAGGGACACAGGAGTGCCACTTGCCACGCCACCACGCCACACTGCACGGCGTGTGCTGCCAGTGGCTGCCCCGTGGACCACAAAATGACGGGCAAGGGCTGCAAGCCTCCCGCAAGGAAGGGCATAGTGCCGGCGCAGGTTCGCCTTGTTCCAACACCGCCGCCGTCGTCGCCGCTGTAGCTCCAGCAGCGGTAGCTGAGGAGGGGGATGCGATGTTGGAATAATGGTTTCCGACTTTCGCATCCTCCAGGCGAACGCCAACCACTGCAGAGCGGCCCAGGACCTGGTGGTGCAGGTCATGGCCGAGTGGTTGGTGAACGTAGCGGTGGTCGCCGAGCCCTACTCAATCCCCGGCAGCTGGCTGGGTGACGAGGACGCCTCGGTGGCACTAGCGGCGCGGTCTTCCACAGACTCCCCTCCCCTCTCGCTATTAGAGAAGGGACCGGGATACGTGGCCGCCGCGTGGGGAGAATTAGCCCTGGTGGGCGTCTATTTCTCCCCAAACCGCCCTCTTCAGGACTTCGAGAATTATCTCGGAGTCCTGGCCGCCGTGGTCGGCAGGGCGGTGCCGCGTCAGGTCTCCGTACTGGGAGACCTGAATGCCAAGTCGGTTACCTGGGGCAACCGGGCCACTGACGCTCGCAGGCGGGCAGTGGAGATGTGGGCAGCCTCCTCTGGACTCTCCCTCTTGAACAGAGGAAGCGTCCAGACATGCGTGCGGCGGCAGGGTGGCTCAATAGTGGACGTCACTTTTGCCACCCCTGCGTTGGCCGCGCGCGTGCTGAACTGGCGGGTAGACGTGGTGGAGACTATGTCGGACCACCGCTACGTGCGGTTCGACATCTCTACCGGTGGCCCCGGAGAGACGCGGCCTACCTCGGTGCGATCACCGTTCCCGCGGTGGGCTCTCACCCGCCTGGACAGGGAGGCAGCAGGGGAGGCGGCGTTCATCCAGGACTGGCTTACGCCGCCTTTCGCCAGCCTGGATGTGGACACCGTAGCGGGGCACCTGAGGGAGTCTCTGACCGAGGTATGCAATTCTAGCATGCCTCGGTCTCGCCGACCACTACCCAAACGGGCCGTGTACTGGTGGTCGGCGGAGCTGGCGGGGCTTCGGGCAGCGTGTGTGGAGGCAAGGAGCTACACGCGGAGCCGGCGGCGGTGTCGTCGAGACCACGCCGACGAGGACCACCTCTACGAGGTGTACGTGGAGGCTAAAATGGTCCTCGATAGGGCCATCGCCGCCGCCAGAGACTCGGCGAGAGCGGAGGTGCTGGAGGGTCTCGACAACGACCCCTACGGGAGACCCTATAAGGCGGCGCGAAACAAATTGCGCCCCTTTGGTCCCCCGGTGGCCGAGACCCTGGAGCCCTAATTTCTGGATGGGTTGGTTCAGTCCCTGTTCCCGTGCAGGGACAACTTCACCACACCAGTGATGGGCCCTCCGCTGAGGATAGCTCCGCCAGCTGAGAAGGAAGAGGAGGCCCCTCCCGTCACGGAGTCGGAACTTGGCGCGGCTATTCTCCATATCCGCCGCCCAGCAGACTCCCCCTCGGCATACCGGCCCATCGTTCTGCTCGATGAGGTCGGAAAAATGTTCGAGGGGATAGTCGCTGCCCGTCTGAAATGCCATCTGCGGAGTATCGGGCCGGACTTGTCGGACGCTCAGTTCAGTTTTCGGGCTGAGCGTTCCACGGTGGACGCGCTGGCCCGCCTTAAGGGCCAGGTGAAGGAGGCGATGGAGGCGGGGGACGGATTGTTGGCTGTGTCATTCGACATTGCCAATGCCTTCAACTCCGTTCCCCACTCCACCATCCTAGAGGCGCTCCGATTCCACGGAGTGCCTCGATACATGCGCAGTCTGCTGGCCAGTTACCTGGAGGATCGGGCGATCGTCCTCGTGAACAGGGCTGACCAAGTCTGGCGGTACTCCGTCGAGGCCAGCGTTCCGCAGGGGTAAGTCATTGGACCTCTCCTCTGGAACATTGCCTATGACTGGGGGAACTCTCCTTCGAGGCACGAGTGTCGTCTGCTATGCGGATGACACTCTCCTCACCGCCCGGGGGGGGGGGGGAGTTTCAGGGAGGCGGTCAACTTGGCTTCAGCGGGCGGATCCTTGGTCGCGGGGAGGATCCGCCGCCTAGGTTTAACGGTGGTGCTGCACAAGACCGAGGCCGTGTTCTTCCACGGACCTTGGCAGCGCCCCCCACCTGACGCCCACATCTTCGTGGAGGGCGTCAGAATTGAGGTGAAGGCCCAGATGAAATATCTGGGCCTTATACTCGACAGCAGGTGGCGCTTCGGCCCGCATTTTAGCGGGCTGTCGTCGCGCCTGCTGAAAGCCGCAGGGGCGCTCTCTTGGCTGCTCCCCAACTCGGAGAGGCCCAGCGCGAGATACCGGCAACTTTACGCCGGCATCTTGAGGAGTATGGTCCTTTACGGGGCTCCTATCTGGGAGGACTCCCTCCGAAGGAGGGAAAACGCCACCGCCTTGCGGGTACCGCAAAGGGCCACAGCCCAGCGGGTGGGCTTCGCGGCAGCATGTGCTCTGGCCAGCACCCCTCCTTGGGAACTCGAGGCGTGGGTGCTCGCCAGAGTATATGAATGGACGGCGGGGCAGAGAGCGAGAGGAGAACGCTCAGCCCCGGAAGAGCGGGAGGCCGTCCGGCGGGAGGCGAGGGATGCCATCGTCGTCCATTGGACGGGGGACCTCGCCACCGCAGCCTTCGGCCGCCGAACCCTCGACGCGATTGGGCCAGCCCTGTGGGACTGGCTCGAGCGGTCACATGGGTTCCTCTCCTTCCGGCTGGTGCAGGTGCTGTCCGGACACGGTTGCTTCGGATCGTACCTGCACTGAATCGGAAGGGAGGAGACGCCGTCGTGCCACGACTGTGGCGCGGTGGAGGACACGGCGCAGCACACACTCGAGGTGTGCCGGTCGTGGTCCGAGACGCGCCGCAGACTCATGGCGGCGATCGGACCGGACCTCTCACTCCCCGGCCTGGTTAACGCCATGCTAGGTGATGAGAGGTCCTGGGCGGCAGTCGCCTCCTTCTGCGAACACGTCATGTCCCAGAAGGAGGTGGTGGAGCGCGCGCGGGAGGACGATCCTCACGCGGCGCCGCTCCGAAGGCGGAGGAGGGGTCGAAGAAGACGTCAGTTTGATAGTCATCTCGGACTCCTCACAGGTGGAGGTCAGCAACAGACCTCCACCAGTGTCGGACGGGAATGGCCAGGTGTTCCCGGTCATTCCCGTAGCGCCCCAACCTGGGGGCGGGCGTGCGCCGGGAGGGTCGTGGATGTAAAAGCTACGCCGGTTTCCCATGGCCCTCCCATCACGGCGAAGCGGGAACACCGCTGAGTTTTAGTGGGTATACTGTCCTTCTGACAGGAGTCCCACACACCCCGTCTCGTCCCCCACGAGCGGCAGTGCATAAAGCATTTCTCAGCGTCAAAAAAAAAGGTAGGGTGAGGAGCCGCGCCGTGCCCTCGTCTCTGGAGTAGGCAGTGACCTTTCGCTGCCAGCCGTCGTGAATTCCATGGCCAGCAGCGAGGAGTCCTGGGACGCGGTGGTTTCCTTCTGCGAGACAGTCATCTCGCAGAAGGAGGCTGCGGAAAGGGAGCGGGAGATTGCTTCCACTAACCCGATCCACAGCAGACGCACCGGGCGTCGGTGGAGGGCGGATAACGCCCTCTTCCAGCCCCCCTAAATGGGTCCAGGGGCAACGGATCTGGGGAAATCCATCGCCCCCTACTCCTTAGGACCCGAGATGGCGGCGCGTAGTGTTCCACGCGCGCCTCTCTATGATGTAAGGAGGTAGTTTAACACCTCACTCCCCCCAAACTCGAGGTGGCCCGCAGAGGCGGGCCGGCACCAGCCGAGGGTTGCGGAAGTATCTGCGTTCCCGCGACCCCCGACGTAGGTGTGAGATGGAACACCGGGGTGGTTTTTAGTCAGTACGAGTCTGACAGACCCCTCCGCCCGCCCCAGGGCGGAGGACATCCAGGAGGATATTCCACCCCGAGACCAAAAAAAAAAAAGTTTAGGTTGGGGTGGGTCCAGGGGCGACGGATCTGGGGAAATCCATCGCCCCCTACTCCTTAGGACCTCAAGCGGCAGTTTGCCGGCCAGAAGGCAGGTCCCGCGCCCACCGGATCGCCGGTCCCGCCGTCCCCGCCGTCGCCCCCGTCGTTAACCCCATCATCGGCCCCTGCACTTGTGGATGCGGAAGTCGAGAAGATTGTTCGCATCTGCATGATGCAGTGCGGACAAATGGTGGGGGCTCGGCTGGAGGCCATCGAGGCGAGGCTCTTTCCGGCCGAAACCTTCCACCCACCGCTCGCTGCGGACAAACGGAGGTTGATTGGCCCCACCCAACCGAGGTCAGCGGTCGTGGTGACTGAGCCTAACGGGTCCGGGAGGGGGGCCAGTATGCCTGCGAAAGACAAGTCTGCGCCCACTTCCCAGACGGTGACCGTGCCCGTTCCCACATCCCAGACGGCTGGTCCCCCGGCGACCGCTCCCGGGCCCTCCACGGAAGCCTGGACAAAGGTCGTCAAGAGGGGCCGCAAGAAGAAGAAGAAGACGGCGCCGCCTCCACCCGCTGAGGCACCGGCACCTTCTACGAGGAGGACACAGAGGCCACCTAGGGCGAGAGCCCCACGCTCTGCGGCTGTAGTAATTACAATGCAGCCCGGAGCCATCGAAAGGGGCGTCTCATATAAGGCGGTCCTATTGGAGGCCAAAGCCAAAGTCGCGTTCCCCGACCTTGGCATAGCGTCCGGCTTCAGATTGAGGCCGGGGCGCGGCTGTTGGAGGTGCCGGGTGCTTCTAGCGGTGAGAAGGCAGACATCCTGGCCGCCAAGTTGAGGGAGGTACTCAACCCGTATCTGGGATTGGTGCTCGACAGCCGGTGGGACTTTGGACCCCACTTCCGGCGGCTGGCGCCCAAGTTGATGGGCGCGGTTGGGGCGCTCTCAACGCTGCTTCCTAATCTGGGGGGCCCGAGCGTCGCCTGTAGGCGATTCTACGTGGGGATCGTGCGATCGATGGCCCTGTATGGGGCCCCGATCTGGGCGGCTGACCTGACGGCCGGTAGCATCGCAGTTCTGCGGAGACCGCAGCGAGCAATGGCCGTCAGAGTCATCAGGGGGTATCGCACGATCTCCTACGAGGCGGCTTGCGCACTGGCCGGATCCCCGCCCTGGTACCTGGAGGCGAAGGTACTCGCGTCACTATATCGGTGGCGCGAGGACTCGAGGGTGCGAGGCGAGCGGCTGACGCAGCGACATTTGGAGCTGCGTCGGTCGCAGCTTCGCGAGGTCCTGGTGGCGGAATGGCGGGACAGGCTCTCACGCCCTACCGCCGGCCTCAACATCATTGAGGTGGTCCGGCCGGTGCTCGACACTTGGCTCGGGAGGAGGCACGGCTCCCTGTCGTTTCGGGTGACGCAGGTGCTCTCGGGGCATGGTTGCTTCGGGAAGTACCTGTGTCGCATAAACAGGGAGCCGGACGCCCGGTGTCACCACTGCGTCGACTGTCGGGAGGACACGGCGCGGCATACGCTGGCAGAGTGTGCCGCTTGGTAGGAGCCGCGCCGTGCCCTCGTATCTGGAGTAGGCAGTGACCTTTCGCTGCCGGCCGTCGTGAATTCCATGGCCGGCGGCGAGGAGTCCTGGGACGCGGTGGTTTCCTTCTGCGAGACAGTCATCTCGCAGAAGGAGGCTGCGGAAAGGGAGCGGGAGATTGCTTCCACTAACCCGATCCGCAGCAGACGCACCGGGCGTCGGCGGAGGGCGGATAACGCCCTCTTCCAGCCCCCCTAAATGGGTCCAGGGGCGACGGATCTGGGGAAATCCATCGCCCCCTACTCCTTAGGACCCGAGATGGCGGCGCGTAGTGTTCCACGCGCGCCTCTCTATGATGTAAGGGGGGAGTTTAACACCTCACTCCCCCCAAACTCGAGGTGGCCCGCAGAGGCGGGCCGGCACCAGCCGATGGTTGCAGAAGTATCTGCGTTCCCGCGACCCCCGACGTAGGTGTGAGATGGAACACCGGGGTGGTTTTTAGTCAGTACGAGTCTGACAGACCCCTCCGCCCGCCCCAGGGCGGAGGACATCCATGAGGATTTTCCACCCCGAGACGAAAAAAAAAAAAAAAAGGCACTCAACCCCGAGGATGTTCGAGTATCCAGGCCTATGAAGAGCGCTGAGCTGCGCGTCGACGGCCTGGACGACTTGACAACCCCGGCTGAGGTTGTGGCAGCCGTCGCCAATGCCGGTGGATGTCCGCCCGATGATGTGTGGGTGGGCGAGATCCGCACCGACGCCTCCGGGCTCGGCGTCGTTTGGGTGCGGTGCCCGGTGGCGGCGGGCAATAAAGTCGCCGACGGTGGACGACTCTTGGTCGGGTGGGTTGCAGCAAGGGCCAAACTGCTGCAACCCAGGGCGCTGCGGTGCTACCGGTGCCTGGACATTGGGCATGTCCGGGCGAAGTGCCAAAATAGACCGTATCGAGCAATGATTTCGCTGTGGGTCAGCCCGGCTACAAGTCCGCCCAGTGCTTCGCACCGCCAAACTGCAGCCTCTGTACAGCTGCAGGGAGGCCTGCTGGGCACCGGGCAGGTGGAAGGGCCTGTGGCGCACCCACCCAGAAAAATAGAAGGGGTGCCAAAGCTGCTGGGGACTCTTTATCCCCCCCGCAGCCTAGTTGCTCTACGGCCGACTCCCGGCCTACAGATGGTGCGACGGAGGGAATGGACCGCGCATAATGGCGCTTTACCATTTCCTCCAGGGCAACATCAACCACGCTGCCAGAGCTCAGGATCTCTTGATCCAGAGCATGGCAGAGTGGTCGATTGACGTGGCTGTGGTCGCTTAGCCGTACTTTGTCCCCCCCAGGGATAACTGGGCGGGAGATCTGGATGGCTTGGTGGCCATTATTGGCGGGGCTCTCGTCAATCCATCCAGAGGTCGCGGCTGCGTGGCCGCCCTCGCGGACGGTATTGGCACGGTTGGGGCGTATTTCTCGCCCAACAAGAGCCTCGCCGACTTCGAGAACTTCCTTGTCGAGTTGGGTGCCGTCGTAGGCAGACTCCAACCTCGCCCCGTGCTATTACTAGGGGACCTCAACGCCAAGTCTTCGGCGTGGGGATCCCCGGTGACCGATGCCAGGGGTGAGGCGCTAGAGGAGTGGGCGGTCATGACCGGCCTGGTCGTCCTAAACCGGGGCTCGGTACACACCTGCGTACGGCAGCGGGGCGGTTCAATAGTTGACGTATCGTTCGCTAGCCCTGCTGTCGCGAGCCATGTCCGCGACTGGCGTGTCGCCGTGGCGGTGGAGACGTTGTCGGATCACAGATATATCCGCTTCGACGTCATGCGCTCCAATTCCGCCAGGGAGTGGTCAGCATATAGTAAATTAGATGCACCATATCCAGCCCTCGACCTGGCGGCTTGCGCCTGCCGCTCCTTAGCGGGGTCCCTCTCCTCCAGGTCCTCCTGGAGTTGCACCCTCTTCACCAGGTTTAGCTCGCGCTCGGCGTCCACCAAGCCCACATCGTGAGCAGAGGCCAAAGCAGAAGTCGAAGCCTTATTTGACTTCGACTTCTTCTTCGCCCAACTTCCAACCGACTCCGAGGAGCCCCAGGACCCGAGCCTCAGATCACCCCTCTTCCGCATGGAGCGGTCACTCTCGGCCGCCGACGTGTCCATGTTGGATCCGTCGGAATCCGATACCTTGTCCGGCCTGCTGAAAAAGCTGACCGCAGATGGTGCGCGTGGTGGCGCGGTCAGCTTCCGACGCCAAGGCGCCGCCGGCGTGGCCCTGAGAAGGGCCGTTGGTTTGACCCTGAGAGGGGCCGTTAGGTTGGCCCTGATAAGGGCCGTTGGGTTGGCCCTGAGAAGGGCCGTTGGATTGGCCCTGAGAAGGGCCGTTGGATTGGCCCTGAGAAGGGTTGTTGGGTTGGCCCTGAGAAGGGCCGTTGGAATCACCCTGTGAAGGGTGATTGGGATAAAAAAGAACCGCCTGGAGGCGTCACGGCTTGGTTTTTTGCTCATATTCGCAGACGACCGTGTTTGTCTACGAATCACAGCGCACTTTAGCCACCGGTCTGCCACTCCGTTACGGTGACAGACAGACAGACACGGCGTTGCAAAGGGGATACTACGAGGAAGTATGCGCTGTGAAGGATCCCCCAAAAAAAACCTAATCTTACCTAACCTAACCGGTATCACGGCACCCCCCGCCGCGGTCAGATCACTTTTAAGTCGCTCCGCGCTTGAAAAATCGCAAAAATAGGTTTTTTCGCCGTAAAGTACCCGTGTGATATATTGTTTTAAGCGGGCTGCAAAGGCGCATGTGATAGTGAAAATCTTTTTGCAAAATTCGTGGAAAAATCGGTGAAAAACCACCCTGAAAAATATTCAGAACGCGACGCTGCTCGATTTTGAGTGGGCATCTGAAATTCTGTGACTGCAGCCAGGTGCGCTACGCAAGGACCTTTCTCTGGACACCTCATTCGGACTTTTCCGAATAAGGGTCCCAGAGAAAACTAACAATAACAAGAAACCACGTGGAACGTGATCGGTGTCCCCGAGGGTTCGGACAGGATTCGGGAACCTAATTCGAAGGCGACACGGACGAGGAGCCGGGAGACCAAAAAACATCAGGAAAATCCGGGAAAACAAGAGCGATAACGTGTGATTTTTATGGGCTTAAAAAAATAGTGTAGGTAAATTCTAGTTATATTTAAATTTTCGTAAAAATTGGTTCAGTAGTTTTTAAGATATATTGTGTTTAAAATTTTAAAAAATCGGGATTGGTCATTTCAACCCCAAAAATGTCTAAAATATTTTATTAATATACGTTATGGGTCTTACCACATAAACCGCTCCATTTTGTATTTTTTTAAGGCACTAATTATTAGGAAAAATTTAAATATAGTGGGGACATTCACGTGAAAGATTTTAAAATTGTACCTTTGGGGGTTGAAAGAGGGAGCTGTGTACACAAAATTTTGAGAGGGTATAATAACGGATCAAGCCCACCTCTCAGCTATATTTTGGATTTTTCGGTGTATGGGAAGACAAATAACAACAGCTTATGCGGTTTGTAAACTGCAAACAACCCTTTTGCGGCTACCTCACACGTAAACCCCTAAACCGAAAAATCCGAAACATAAGTCGGGGGAACAGGTAGTTCCCCCTATTTCAGCCAAAACCCCAAAAACCCATGCGCCTGAAATAGGACGAAAGTTTTGACTCCTGGAGTGGAAGAAGCACCTGGCGAAAGCTGTAAATGTAACTTTGTTGACAAAAAATTACTGTTCACCAAACAAAGCCCACCTCAGTGTTTATTCCCGAAAACAGGAAATTTCTGGAGCTGAGCTAACTTACCCAGAAATTAACAATTTGTTACTTCCACTAAATTGTGTACAATATTTTTTATTTTAATTTTATTATTTTAGTCATTATTGTAATTTTACTCATCAACTGGGAATCGAACCTAGGACTCTAAATTCCTTAAAACGCTTATAACTCCGGAACGGTGCCAGATAGCCTGTTTTTAACCCCTGCCCTGTAAGGACTCGCAGGCCACCCTCTTTTGATTCCCCCCTTATTTTAATAAATTAAAAAAAACTAATTTTATATGGTAATTGGCGATTGTTTCATTTTTATTATCAATAAAAGTACAAAAGTCGTCGTAGCGTGGTCAATCGTGTTCAGAGTCTTGCTTGTATCCAAGTCAAGAAGGATGTGACCCGAGCGAATCCAGATGGGAACCCAACTTGACAGCCGCGCGACGAGCCGAATGACGTCACACCAATCTGTTGACAAATGACAACCGTTTAGACAAGTGACGTAAGCGAGAGTGTAGCGCTGTGGCAGGAGGCAAGACGTACCAGCACGCGCTGGCCGGCGATGGAGATGGCGAGTGGACCACCGGAGTCGCCGCTGCACGTGCCCACCGCGCTGTTTCCACTGGCGCCGCTGGTGCACAGCGTGGATGCCATGATGATGTTGCCGAAGAACTGCGCGCATGCCGCGTTCGTGATCACCTGCAGCGACACGTGGCTCTGGAACTGGCTCTGCGAGATGCCGGCGGCTGTCACAGTGCGGACATGATCATTGCACAATGTTCAAAGAAACGGTACTTACAAATATTAAACTAGAGTAATACGTACCTTCAATAATTTAATTACGATTATTGTAATGCATATATCACGGCCAAATTGTTTGTTATGCTGACGACACTGCCTTTCTATTTTCGGCTGACTCAGAAAAAAAATGTCTACGAGTTTGCGCAATATGGGTTCAATAATGTTAATAAGGCTTCAACACAATTCACTAACACTAAATGCAGACAAGACAAATTACATTACGTTTTCGATGCACAAAAAAACATCAACAAGCTCATCTCGACATTATAATCTTGATTCTAATTTAATGAACGGCGATCTGAAATATGATTACCTACCCGCCCCTAGCTAACAGCCCCAAAGCTGCAATAATTAGTCTACCTAATTCACTAAATCCTTTCAGGAAAACCTAGTGAATGCAAGTATGCGGAACTACTCTGTACAGAAAACAGAGCCTGTTCCTTATCTTAAGGATATTTAAAATAAGTGACATTTCATGTGCTGCCATCGACGGGGATAATTCTATTTAAAAAAAATCTACGATATTCTATCTCTAAAGAAAACGCGACGTTAGACGGTGTCTATTAGGGAATACTGTGCTCATCATTGCATAATTCCTACAGATAACCAATGTATTTGTCCCAACATTAAAATGACAAATACAACAAAATACCTTGGTGTTATAATAGATGAAACACTTTCGTTCAAACAACATAATATTATAAGCTTTGAATAATAGAATTCGCAAGTTGATATTTGTTTTTAAAAAGTTACGCTATATTGCTGATCCAAAACTAATTAGAACTTTGCGCTGTGTCAATCAATATTAACTTACTATAATACCACATGGGCTGGAGCGGGTAAAACAATGTTACTAACCATCGAGGGAGCTCAAAGGGCGATTCTCAAAGTGTCTATACAAATCTTGTGAAGTACGAGTATTAACAGTTAGACAGCTATAATTTACATTTAAGCAAAACTGTACTAATTTTATGCCTTGTAATTTTTTGAATAAATAATTTTATTATATACTTAAGCCGCACAGCAGCACGCGGCTACTTACCGTCGCTGGTCTTGCCGTAGCCGGCGGCTTGCACCCACGAGCCCGCGAAGTTGTTGCTGAGCAGTGCACCGCTCGGCAGCGCCACCGCGCGCACCACGTCTGTAACAGAGGCGCATCGTCAGCTCAGGGCGGTGCTCGTCGTGAGTGCCGTGCGTGTCGTGCAACGCTACTTACTCGAGTAAGGCACCGAGCTGAAGGAGATCATGGCGACGTCATTGTTGAGGTTGTTCGGGTTGTACCCGGAGTGCACCTGCACGCTGGAGGTGGGCACGCGCGTGCCGCCGGAGAAGAGTCGCGCCGAGCCTAACACCAGCGTGAACTGGCGCGCCTGGTTGCGGCCGTCCCACCAGCAGTGCGCAGCCGTGAGCGCGCGCGTGTTGCTGAGCATCGACGAGCCGCACACAGACGTGCCACCCGAGCTCAGTGTGATCACCAGCCCCACCTGCACCACAGAAACTGCTCGGTCAGCCCGAACTATAACTCAGTACACTATAAATCGAATTCGTTATACTAATATATTTTTTTTTGAAAAAAACGTTGCCCCACGCTAAGAATTTCTCCTGTATCGTGGGTGCGTTTACAAACATTTAAACTCACATACACAGCCAGACCCGGAACAACTACTTGTAGGTCATACAAATATTTGTTCCGTGCGGGAATCGAACCTGCGACACGTTAGTGCAGCAGTCAATTGCTTAACCACTGCGCCAACCGTGCCGTCAAAAGTTGCAAGATATACCAAGAAGGGATAGGTGCCGACAGCGGCAGCCGCGCCTCCAATGATCCGGGAGCCGTCGAAGTCGGTGGCGAGCTCGGCCTGCTTGATGCGCGCCGCCTCCGGGATGCCGACGGTCTCGTGGTAGTGCAGCATGATGGACTCCTCGGCCTGCGCCTGCGCCGCTAGCGCCGCCACCAACAACATCAACATGTACTTCATGCTAGGGCTCGTTTTGTGACTACTTTGACTGTTCCTCGCACTCAGACTTTATTATATCCACGGTACGATATAAGATTATCTAATCGCAATGTATTTAAACTAACAATTTCGTAATATGTAAAAGTCCCTGACTAGTGTAGTCTGTGGGCAAAGTCTACAAATCCCGCAGAAGGTCAGCTCAGGGCTAGCTCAGTGCCAGTGAGTAGCCGATAGCAGGTGCCGGCGTGACGGCGTCGGCGTCGTCGGTCGATACTTGTGAAGAACGCGCTGGACACCTTGGACAGGGCATGCGTCCGACTCTCTGCGATGAATTGATGATTGTGATCAGCGACACGCTCCAAACGCTTCTTTTGACTGCAAATATCAGTCAACACTACTTTTGACCGGTTAAAACAATTTTAACAATTTATTACTAAGTTGCATGGTAGGGTTTAGGGAGACCCTTTCAAAAACTTAGTTTTTGTTGTGATTCTAGATAAACTCATATCAAATAACAACAACTATACTACTCGTACTCCACTATTCAGCTTGTTTGAAGTACTTACAATCAATGCAAATTAATTTACTTTATATTAATAGGGATGGAGCGAACGTGGTTTGAACCGAACGAGAAGCCTGGCTATGTTTAATATATATACAAAATTAAAACTAATATATTATTATGCAAACTAAAATATAGCGTCGAAAAATTCATCCGCATCGCTGTCGACTGGTAGTGTGCCCAAGAGACTGGCCGCATTGCCACGTTGTATGGCAATGCTTAGCCTCTATGTTCTATGTTATGGGGTTTGGTTTCCGCACTCAGTCCGTCAGGTGGACCATTGTGCGTGGATGCTTAGCCTCTGGCCAAGGTAAAAACCAGCCCTTGGGTCACGGGAAGTGTCAACCAGTCGTTTAGAGATTTCAGTGAATAGACCATGAGCACTCGGACCCCACGGCCCTAGGGTTTCAACCCCAAACAGCTCGAAAATATAGTTGCCTATGAAGTTATTATACTTTCGCCGCTTGAGGTTTTCTGCAGCCGCAGCGGCAGCGCCAGCACAGCACGCTGAGCCAGGAAGATGGGATGGCGCAAGAGTATCAACGCACGTTGCGTCCCACACTAAAGGCCTACCCACCTTCCATGGAAATAAAGACATGCCGTCCGGTCTCTTGCCATCATCGCGTGCCAAACCATTAGGTTCTAGCACAGCTGGAACGCTGACGGTGACAAGAGCTCGTCGGATGATGTCATTAATGTTCGCGTGCCGCGCTAAGCGACCAGCACTTCGGCTGCAAGATAAGCCGTGGTGTCCGAGGCTGTTGACAACTTCGCCACAGTGACAGCGATGAGGAGAACAACAAGGGGCTCCTAGTCGCAGGGAAGCAGCGATGCGGAAGGTAGTGTCGTCGAACAAAGTGCCTAAGTTCGATGACGTAGCAGACGTGTCAAGTAAATTGTTCTGTACTACTCTGCAGAGCGGCTCATCCCACCGTCTCTAGGAAAATGGGTTGTCAGGTGGATCTGAATTTGGGCAAGCGAGTCTCCAGGCATTCATAGCCTCGGTGAGGCATGGCACATCAAAATTAATCAGTATGGGAGCTAGGATTTTTCTGATTAATTTCTCAGTACCGTGGACCGAGGATATGAAAGCCGGTAAACTAATACTGGAAATTTTGCGAACGCCGAGGCCTCCCATACGGATAGGAAGAGTAGCTTGTGCCCAAGCTCGGTCGTCCATGGCCACATTTAAGATTGAGGTTAATGTATGCCATGTATGATAATTAGGTCCATTTTGTCTAAAAGATGAGTGTGTTTCCATAAATGAGAAGCGCGAAGGAAATATATTAATTTAGGGCCGAAACAGCAGTATCGAATTAAGGTTGTGGCCGAATGCATGTTAATTTGGAGCAATCTTTCCGAAACGTCATTGAAATTTTTAATTTTTTCATCATTATAGTTGCTAATGTATATACAAACAAAAACGTAACAGACGACGACAAGTGATTTTGGCCTTTTTTCGGTCGCGCGCGCGCACCCATCAGAGACGGGTGCGTGTTTGTCGGTTCGCAGTAACTATTCGCGTAAAAATGACGAATCTAGTAAAGTGTAACGGCTGCAATCTAATTGTAGATGAGTTGCTATGTTATGTGCAACAGAAAATATCGATCGCGGACGAAGAAACATTAATAAAGGAAATAATAATAATATAATAATAATTTTTATTGAATAAAACGTTTACAAGAAGTGTACACATAGTCAACAGTAAGTAAATATTATCCAAACAATAATTATAGTGCCTAAAAATAAACTAAAACTAATATATGTTAAGAACAGGTGCAAGTAATCACGGTATGGAATTACAATGTTAGGTAGCGACCCGCCCGACCTAGGTTAATTCAAACTTGTGTTTCAGGCCATCACTTTACATTTTAATTAAATTGGAACACTAAAATTTTAAGTTAAACCGATATAAAATAATCTGTTATAAACTATGAGAAAAAGCATTTTGGTTTGGTTATTAGTTCGAATATGTGCGTCGGCTTTTACTAGTGACGAAATAAAAAATCTAAGACGCTCTTATACGAAACCTTACCAACGGATAAGCGAAAAGTAGTTCGCAAGAATAAAGGCAAGGAAGAGCGTGATCTTTCGGATATTATTGGCCTTTTCAAATCCACAGAACCAGATGATATCCCTGTGTTTGTGGCGCGACAGTTAGATAAGTTACCTCCAATACTGTGGGATCATTTAGATTGTTCGAGGGTGCTAAAGGATATATTAGTAATGAAAACCGAAATTGAGAATATAAAGATCAATTATGCCACTACCGACAGCGTACAAGATATAAAGGCCGAAGTTTTGCGAATAAGAAACGACTCCATACCACCGACGTCTGCTTTCTTCTTTTCGTGTGGTTAGTAAACTAACCTGGTGTCAGAGTTTTAAAGCCGCCCACGGGCCTCTGACTTGGCTTCACATACCGTCGAGAAATATCTCTCAGGCATGCCGGTTTCCTCACGATGTTTTCCTTCACCGTTTTTTGAGCAAGTGATAATTATATACCGACGTCTGTTTGAAAGTAAATACAAAACGAGGAGCGTGGCTGGATAGTGGACCCATGGGGTTGTCGCATGAATACATCAATGACTCGACAAATGAATCCACGAATAAAATATTATCACATTCACCTCAATATAGAAATATATTGGGAGTAGACGGCGAAAAAAGACATGATTATGATGGGGAAGAACGTGAGTGGCAGCGGTCGCGAGCTACGCAACGTAACCAGGCGAGCGCGGGCACCGCGGGAGGGGAGAGCCAGCCGTCGCCAGCGCCGCCGCCGGTGACTCAGCCGGACAGCGCACGGGTTGGTACAGCGAACGCTCCGGGGACGTCATCAGTACTTCGCCCCTCTGCCGCGCGCGCCGCCGCTACACCGCAGGTTTCTAATCAGCTGACGGACGCTATGGACCATCGTGACTTAGAGCGATGTGTCCGGCCGATAGTTGGGATACGCGACACTATGACAAATGAAAACAATGATGACAACGACGGATGGCAGCAAGTGTCTCATCGCAAGCGAAATGTTAAATATCGTTTTGTAGGATAGCGAGAGATATGGAATGTTCTTTTAAAGCTGCTGAAAAGAGAATTCCTATATTTATTACGAACGTTCATAGTTCGACTAAGGAGTGCGATATAGTCCAGTATATACAAAAGAGAACCGAGGAAACTGTATCTCTGGAAGTTATAAACATGCGAGTGCTGCGAGGGTATAAAGCCTATAAGTTTTATATACTGGAATGTAATCTGCCTATGTACATGGACGAAAAACTGTGGCCGGTGGGTGTCATATTTCGACGGTTCGTTAGTTACAAACGAAGAGACATGAATCAGGAGAATAATCCTGCTGGCGGCACAAATAAGTTAAATAATGGATAGTCGGTCTTATCGCTTGGCAAGTTACAATTGTAAAAATGTGAAACGGGCTGTACACGACATCAGAGACCTATGCAGTACGTGTGACGTGATATGCTTGCAGGAGACCTGGCTGCTCCCACACGACATACCTTTCGTAGGTACGATTGATAGCGGGTTCGGCTACACAGCGACGTCGGCCGTGGATACGTCGGCGGGCATTTTATGCGGACGCCTCTACGGCGGCGTCGCGGTGTTATGGCGTTACAATACTTTTCAAGAAGTGTCGGTGATCCAGTGTAGTGAGCGTATTTGTGCTATTAAAATAGTGGCAGGCGATAGGTCAGTGTTAGCTAGACTCGGAAGCCATAAGTACTTAAGTCAAATATTTTTGCATGCAAAAATTTTACAGGAGACAGTTTAATTCGATTGGTGTGAAAAAAATGTACTACGGTTAATGTTTTTATTATTTATTATTACACAATTATGAACTAGTTACAAATCAGAATAAGGCTATTTATGCTTTATTTATTATTTACTGAAATATCTGACTTAAGTTTCTTTGAACATCAAGAAATTGCGACTTAAGTGTTTAGTATCGTACTATAATTACTTGGCTTATTTATTTTATTTTACGATTTTAAAACAAACTATGAAAAATTATAGTTATTAATTAAAATTTTATAATATAATGCGAGCAATAAAGTCAAAAACTAACAGTCACTCTCTTCTGAATCTCGTATATCTGGATCAACATCCTTGGTATCGTCAGTAGTTACTAAATTCTGGTAAAAAGTATGGAAACATTCTGGTATTAAAGTTAAAAGTGATATTATATCACGTTTTTTTTCGACACTTATTGGTACTGGCTTGTCAGTAATCTGCATCAAATTAAACTCTTTATCTCGTCGCGTGTTCCGTTTGAAATTAATAGTTTTGAATGATTCATCTCTAGAAAGAGATGTTTTGTACTTTATGACGCCGTACTCAGAGTCATAACTCAGCCACTTTACATCATGCCACTTGAAAATATTTCCGTCGTCGTCTTTCTTTCGGGCTACTAAAGGACCTTTCAATAAACTAGCGAAATCAAAGAAATCATTTTGTCGCATTTCTTTAACGGTAAATTTTTTGCTACTCGATCTTACTAACTGCATCCAATCGTGTGGGTGATAAATTTGTATTTCGGTTTTTTTCTTTTTTTTTTCAATAATTGCATGGTCTAAGTCAACCTCCATATGTGTATGACCAGGTATCATAAACTTGTGATGTATTAACTTCATTGAAGGTTTTACAGTCAACAAGTACGTGAACATTGCAGCCACGTGAGTGTTCTTGTTTTGTCCTCCACAAGTGTCAGAGTACAAAATCACTTCTGAGATTTCTTCCGGTTGTTCTCGTAAATATGCAAACAAACAAGAGGCTATTTGATTAGCACCGCGACCCGAAATACCCTCATGCCACATATGGTGCGTTGACATTCCAGTTGCGTTGTCATGTATTGTAAGGTTGAAGGTCCAAAGTTGTCTTTTATAAAAGGCTACAGATGATTGTAAAGCTGGGGTTGGCAAGCATTGCTGTAGGTCAAAAGTCAGGCATTTGATTCTGTTATTTGTAATTGCGATATTTTTATCACACTGCTTCTCTTTGTACGCCATATCAGCGGCTAGCAGATGAGAGTCGCGTTCTTCTCCAAGGGCTAATTTTGTGATCTCGTCCATAGCAATATTTAATTTCATTTTAAACAGGTCGCATGTGTGACAAGTGTCCACTTTTGGTTTTTTGAAACTTAAATTTAATTTATGAAATTCTTTGCGGTATATCTTATCACTCACAGGATTTTCATGTGATTCTGAATAAAGAGAATACATTTTCGATATAGTCAAATGCGATGGTAAATATTTGCGGGTGCTTTTACGTCTAGTGTAATGACTTTCATAGAGTGGAAACGAATTGATATGATTAATCACCTCTTGAATTTTTTGTTCTGAATGTTTGTTTGCTGGTGTAATCTTTCCACGTTTGTCTGTTGGTATAATTCCACTCGAGGTGCCACGTTTCTTCAAACCGATTAGTTTGACAAAATTATCACTTATAGATAAGGTTTTTAGAAAGCAACCTTGACACACGGATATTTTTTCACTATTGATGTTAAAATGATACGTATAAGTCCACTGTCTATTTTTTTGTAAACTAGGATCGTCGACCCGACGACGCTCGGTTTTTTTCTCTCGAATGGTAATCAAAGATGAAATGAACGCTGCCCTTAAATCATAAGACCCAAGACTCCAAACCTCTTTGTGAATTATAGCTCGTTGCTCATCACTTATTTTTTGACGACACTTATTTCGACAATTAGGTAGTTCCTTCATTTGACGTTTGCCGATAGTTTTTCCAGAAGCTGTCGAATAGGATTGGCCTAAATTTCTTTTTATTTTGTTTTCTTTCTTCTTTCTTCTACAGGGCACAGTTTTGCTTTGTTGTTGTAATGACGTATCTTCAATATTTTCAGGTAATTCATTCTGTGGTGCTATCTGTACATCTACTGATGCATCATAAACAGTGGTGTCCATCTCATCTTCATGTTGTATAAGCAAACTAGGACTGTCTGGAAAGTAGGTAGGATCAGCAACAGAATCGTCACTAGAATAGTCAATAGCAGCTTCATCATGAGTAATTTGTTTTTGAGTTCCAGATGTACTTGGTTGCGGATTAGTGAATGGGTCTTCATCGCCTGTAAAAGAGGGAAATGTAAACTTTTTGTTGTTAAGGGTTGTAATTGTGTCAACAAAAACTATACATTTATTTTGCATATTGCATAAAAATGAAAGGAAAATATTCAAAACTTACCTTTATTCTCATTATTTAAGGCGAGATTTACTAACTTTCTGGCTCTTGAATCCATTATAAATACAGTTAATGCACGTCACCACTATGACCGTCACACCAAAACACTACTGGAGGAATACGTATTTAATTTTACTTCACTCACAACGTTCGTCAACTTTTTATCAGGCACTTCAAAAAAGAGGGTAAAGTAAGGGTAGATACTTGAAAATATTATCGACACCAAAAACGGATCACTGTTACCAAGTTACTTAAGTCATTCGTTATAAGAGTTGTCATGCCGGAAAAAAAACTTAAGTCAACTTAAGTGGTTTTTGTCGCCGCTTGTTTTGTTGATACGACTTAAGTTTTATGGTACAGTCGACTATTGCGACTGAATGAAGTGACGGTGACTTACGTGCTTATTCCAGTCAACGGATAATACAAAAACATGGGTGCTGTGACTTTTTACAATTTTGATCTAAAATTGACTTAAGTGCTTTTGGCTGCCGCGTCTAGTGTTATAAGTGCGTATTTGCCAAAGAACTCCGTGAATAATCGGATTTTATTGACTGTTTAAGTGAAATTAGTGCGATTGTTGATGAGAGTAACATCGAGTCTGTTTTTGTGTTGGGTGATTTCAATGCGGACCCGGGTGAGTTATTTTACAATGAACTTATTAATGTGTGTAGCGAGGAGAGTTGGTCATGTATAGATGTGGAAATGTTAGGGAGACATTCCGGTACCTTTACCTACATCAGTGACGTTCACGGGACGTCCAGCTGGCTCGATCATTGTATTGTGACTCACGCGGCGAAGCAGTCTGTTACGAATGTTTTCGTTGGGTATGACACTCTGTGGTCGGACTACTATCCTCTCATTGTGGAATGCAACTTAAATGTATTAACGCCCAAGATAGTTACAGGGACGGTCTGTGATGGAAATAGGGATATTATATGGGGGAAAGAAATGAGAAACAGGTCTTACTGTATAATCGGGAGTGTCATAGGAGATTAAAATTAATTGATTTTCCCTCTGAATGTGCACAATGTGCGGACTATTTGTGTGGTAACCATGACCATGAGCGTGTCCTAGATAAGCTATACTCTGACATTGTGTCTGCCCTTCAGGGCGTGGCAATGGTGAATGGGGGAGGCACGCGGAAGTGTGGGTGTGGTGCACGCTTGGCGGGATGGAATAGGCATGTGGGCGAGGCTCACAGGATGGCCAGGCTGACGCTTAACGAGTGGATACTGTGTGGCAGACCTAAGCACGGTTGTGTGTTTGAGGAGATGCGAGAGAGTAGAAAAGTGTTCAAGTCCAGTTTAAAGTGGTGCCAGATCAATCAGGACCAGATTCGGATGGACGCCCTCGCTGAACAACACTCGAAAGGTGACTTCCGTGGTTTTTGGCGAAAAACGAGAAAAGAAAACTCGCGGCCTGGCTTTCCTGGGAGTGTCGATGGCTTATGTGATCCTAAGAGCATTGCAAATGTTTTCAGAGAACAGTTTTCAGTTCGGTCATCGCTTGGTCCGGCGAGTGGGGTGCTGAATGCTGATCAGAACAGTAAATTTGTAGGAATAAGTTTCCTCGCGAAAGATATTTTGAAGGCTATATAGTCAGATTAAGCGGGGAAAGTCCCCTGGCCACGACGCACTCAGCATTGAGCACCTGCAGCACGCCGGACCGCACTTGGCGCGAGTTCTTGCAATGTTCTTCTCGCTGTGTGTGTGCCACTCCTACCTGCCTGCGGACTTCATGAGGACAGTGGTAGTGCCGGTGGTTAAAAATAAAACGGGCGATATGGCAGATAAAAATAATTACAGGCCTATATCGCTGGCAACTGTAGTGGCGAAGGTTTTTGACGGTGCGCTTAACACACAGTTAAATAGATACGTAACACTCCATGACAACCAGTTTGGTTTTCGACCTAAACTGTCTACAGAAAGTGCAATACTGTGTTTAAAGCACACCGTTAGATACTACACGAAGAGGAAGACCCCGGTATACGCGTGCTTCCTCGATTTATCCAAGGCCTTTGACCTCGTTTCGTACGACATCCTCTGGAGGAAGCTGGAGAGCACGGACTTACCGTCAGAGCTCATCAACTTGTTCCGGTATTGGTACGGGCACCAGGTCAATAGTGTCCGGTGGGCGGGAGCGATGTCGGACCCATTTACCAGGGAATGTGGCGTAAGGCAGGGCGGTTTGACCTCTCCTACATTGTTCAACTTATATATGAATGAAATGATCGTCTCGCTCAGCAGTCAATATGTCGGATGCTATATAGACGGAGTGTGTGTCAACAATATGAGTTATGCGGACGACATGGTGCTGCTGAGCGCGTCGATCTGTGGGCTGAGGAGACTACTCAGTACGTGTGCGGAATACGCGCATGGACATGGGTTAAAATACAATGGGAAGAAAAGCCAATACATGGCTTTTCAGGCCGTCGGTGTGTCGAGGCCTATGAACATTCCAAATGTTACTCTAGATGGAATTCCAATAGATCGAGTGGACCAATTTAAATACCTAGGGCATCTACTCACCGAGGACCTTAAAGACCATGCTGACGTGGACCGGGAGCGGAGGGCACTGTCGGTGCGAGCCAATATGATAGCCCGCAGGTCTTCGCGTTGTACTGGGGATGTGAAGGTCACACTTTTTAAAGCGTACTGCACATCCTTATACACGTGCGCCCTGTGGGCTGACTATACTGAAAGGACGTACAGTGCCCTCCGTGAACGCGTTTCGGGCGGTGTTGGGGCTGCCCCGTTTCTGTAGCGCATCGGGGATGTTCGCGATAACACGCACTGATTGTTTTCACGCTTCTATGCGCAAGCGGTGTGCGTCCCTGGTGCGTCGGTGCGGGCCAGCCCCAATGCTATCCTGGCGATGATCGCTAGCAGGCTGGACTGCCCTTATATCTGCCATTGCTGTGGCAGGCATGTTGCTCCGCCAATGTCGGTTAGAAAATTATAATTATTGTAATAATATATAATAATAAATAATAATAATAAATGTTTATTTACCAAAAACAGTGATTACATTTCCTTATAGTCTACATTAATAGCTAGGTTTACAAAAACAAAATAAGACGCAAAGGAAGCATTTTGCTTATGAACTCCACACTAGGTCGAGCCTGTCTCGTGGAGTCAATGGGTGGTATTACCATATAGTGAAAATGCGCATTACATTGATACATATGAAAAACGTTAATTTTTAGGGAATTACAACATTGTTTAGGTTTAAAAATGCAATTAAAACACAAAAAAAAAAAAAGATTAAAACAAAAGTAGGTTAACAGAATATTAAGGCAATGTGCACTATGTGTAAGAGTGTGAGTGAGTGTTTGTGAGTGAGAGAGAGTGTGTGTGTAGGCATGTGTTCGTGTATTATGAAATTACCTTTAAAAGAGATTCAGATTCACCATATGATTGGGCTAACAATCTTTTTTACTTGGCTTGTTCTAGAGTTACTGATACCACACTTTCCTACCGCTTTTTTGTATATGTGGCTGAGCAAGAATTCTTGCATGTGTTGTGCAAAAATTGTACGCGTCCTTATTGAAGGACACTTGAAAACTCGACGTTTGAGAAGCTGCGAGTATTCCGGGGTTATGATTTTATGTTGTTTCAGTACCATTTTTAATATATATAATTGTCGGATATTGAGTAATTCGGCTTCTTTGTACAAAAGGGCTGTGGGGTGTCTAAAAGGCTTCCTGAGCATGACTTTCAGAACCGATCGTTGTGTTCGTTCGCTTTGGATCATGGTGGTGATTCCAACTCCACCCCATACGGTTATACAGTAACACAGAATTGACTCACATAGTGCCACATATACCATGTTAAGAGTGTTTTTATTGGCAGAGTTACGCAAGAGTTTCATTATGTGAATCAATTTTCTAGTGCGTTTGGCCACCAGGTCAATATGGGGCTTGAAAGAGAGCCGCTGGTCTATTATAACCCCCAAATATTTGATCCATTCTACCCTTTTAATTTTCTGGCAGTTGCACTGGAGAGAGTTACAGGTTGCAGAGTGGATAATGATGCCAAGTGGTAGTTTAGGCGCTGAGGCCAGGGTTTTATGAAAACACAAATAGTTCGTTTTGTCGATATTTAACGAAAGAAGATTGTAATCGAGCCAACATTTGATACTAGCCAAACAATAACCGTGTCATCATCATAGCATATGATATCTGCATTTTGTATTAATGTGCGATGTATATCATTTATGTAGATAATGAACAAGGTCGGGCCGAGAACACTACCCTGTGGGACTCCAAAGATCATGTTTTTCTGACAGCTGGTGTTCCCATCCACTTTCACGCACTGGCGTCTATTAGTTAGATAGGTTTTAAACCAGTCTAATGACAGTCCTCTGATACCAATGACCTCAAGTTTCTTTAGGAGTATAGGTATTGCAACGGTGTCAAAAGCCTTGGCAAGATCTAAAAACACTCCCAAGCACTTTTTATTATTGTCCAGATAAGACGTTACCAGTCTGGTCAGGTGGCTCACTGCATCTTCAGTAGATTTTCCACTCCTAAAACCAAATTGTTTTTTGGAGATCAGCTTGTTCGACTCTAAGAAGGAAACTAAGCGTTTATTTGCAACCTTTTCTAGAATTTTGGAGAAGATTCCTAATAGTGATATTGACCTATAGTTCGCAGGGTTATCTTTTAATCCATTCTTAAATATAGGGACAACTCTAGCTTCTTTCTATTTATCGGGGAATATACCTGAACTTAATCTAAGGTTGGTGATGTAGGTTAGTGGAGTTAAAATTTCACTTCTAATTTCTTTGATAATTTTGGGTGTAAGACCATCAACTCCGGCAGCACTGTCACCCTTAATAAAAGGTTAACAATCAGTTTGTCAATCTCATAGACATCAGTAGGTTGCATAAAAAAAGTAAGCCCTACTGGTTCTCCTAATTTTTGTTTTGAAACCACTGACTCCTGGGTTTCATTTATGTCATTTAGAATTTGGCTTGCCAAATTTGTGCCAACAGAGGAGAAGTATTCATTGCAGAAGTCAACTGAATCTTGAGCCGTAGATTTACATTTAAGTAGGTCGCTAGAGCTGTTTCTATTACTGTGTTGCTCGGTGATTGATTTTATAGTTTTCCATAATCCTTTAGTATCCGATTTGTTTTCTTCTAACTTTTTACCTTCGTGTTCGTGTTTAAGCTTGTGAACTAGATTGGTGAAAAAGTTTCTGTAGCGGGTGTAAACAAGTTTCCTTGTTTCGTCTTTTGGGTGTTTGTTAGCTTCTTTGTGGAGTTTATCCCTGTGATTCATACATTTTATAAGGCCAGGTGTGATTTTTATAAGGCATTTTATAAGGCCAGGTGTGATTGTATTGTGTTTATTATTTTTATTTTTACTACTATTTTATTTGATTATTTGTAAGAAAACTTAAGTAAAGTAAATGTAATGTAATTTAATTTGACTATGTTTTGTGATTGTGATACTGATTTTTAATTTGATTTATATTCTTAATTTTTCGACTTTAATTCTGATTTTAATTTTGTTTTTATTTTAATATTGAGAGATGAATTTGATTTAAATTTTAATTATAATTTCTAATTTTGATTTTAATATGATTTTATTATGATGTAATGTGATTTTATTTTAATGTTATTTATGTAATAAGTTATACTATGGGTTATTAATACCTGAAATAAACGATTTATTATTATTATTATTTTTTATTAAAGCTCTTCAGCCGGTACATAAACGGTCTGACCGCCGGACTCAGCAGTATGCGTGTCGGATGCTGGATAGATAACGTTTGTGTAAGCAACTTCAGCTATGCAGACGACCTGGTGCTGCTGGCCCGAAGGTGTGTCACTGCGGGGTGCCAACTGAAAACCAGCGCTGGGTGTCTGACGCCCAGCAACTGCTGAGATGGTAGCCCATTCGGTATAGGCACACTCAGCAAAATTTTACTTCAATTTTATTGTTATGTTTATTGTTCTCTTTTTTTATGCGTTTGTTGCTGTTGTGTTGTGTCTGTGTCGAATAAATGTTTTCTATTCTATTCTTATACATGGTTCTTGAGGCCTCCGGTACACAGCAACCCAGTTGTAATGCTGAATGGGCTGCCACTCAAAAGAGTTGACAAATTTAAGACGGACGTCCCCGAGTCCGTCGCCCCTGGACCCATTTAGGGGGGCTGGAAGAGAGCGTTGTCCACCCTCCTCCAGCGCCCAGTGCGCCTGCTGCGGGCAGGGTGAGAGAGAGAAAGGAAACCACCGCGTCCCAGGACTCTTCGCTGCCGGCCATAGAATTCACGACGGCCGGCAGCGACAGGTCACTGCCTACTCCAGAGACGAGGGCACGGTGCGGCTCCTCCCATGCGGCACACTCTGCCAACGTATGCCGCGCCGTGTCCTCCCGACAGTCGACGCAGTGGTGACACCGGGCGTCCGGCTCCCTGTTTATGCGACACAGGTACTTCCCGAAGCAACCATACCCCGAGAGCACCTGCGTCAGCCGAAACGACAGGGAGCCGTGCCTCCTCCCGAGCCAAGGCTATGAATGAAAAATTATATCTGGCAAATGTCCACCACGACCACGCTGATAGATTTTTAATCACTTTTTGGTAAATGGAGGGTCTATTTCGTTAATGACATCACGGATTTTGAGTTTTAGCTTTTAGCTGCAATCGATTCGATTGGCTCCGTATAGACTTTGTCTATAACATAGCCCTACAAAAAATAATCCAGTGGTGTTAAATCACACGATCTGGCTGGCCACTTAACAGCTGAATTTCGCGAAATTATGCGATCGGGAAATTTGGTTTGCAGTAAATTTATCGTTTCATTGGCTGTGTGACATGTCGCACCGTCCTGTTGAAACGACGTTTCAGTGATATCCATGTAATCAATAATAGGCCAAAATGTTGTGGTTAACATCTCGCGATAGCGTGATCCATTGACCGTTACCGCATTACAGCCTCATCTTCGAAAAAGAACGGCCCAATCACGCCTCCAGACCACATAGCGAACCACACAGTCACACGTTGAGCATGCAAAGGCTTCTTAATAATTGCTTTAGGATTTTCAGAAGCCCAAATGCGGCAATTTTGCTTGTTGACGTACCCTGATAAATGAAAATGGGCTTCGTCTGAAAAAATGATTTTTTCAGAAAAACCAGCAGGTTGTTCCTTAATGAACTGAGAGAATCTACAGCGATCAGCTTTAATTCCTGCACCAGTTGAATCTTGTAAGGCTTCAAAGCCAAATCCTTTCGCGAAATTCGCCATGTTGTGCTTTTGGATAACCCCAATTCGGTATGTAAAGTAAAAATTAACCTATGCTGATTCCAAAACCATTTCGAGATTTTAGGTTTTTAGCCTTATTTTTCTATTTTTTAGGTCTTACAATTCTAAGATCGTATTTATTTTCACAAAAATTCTTAAAATCACTTGACTTTTACTTGACCTCTAAATGACGTCATAAAGTACCCTCTATAGGAAACTTTCAGTGCCTCTTGTAATAAAATTTTGTACGTGTCAAGCGTCAATGTCAACGTTAAGTTTACATGAAGCTGTTTACTTTCGTTGAGCGTCGAAATAATTAGGTAACTTATCAAAAAATCAAGGCAACCGTGCCTTGATTTTTTGATAAGTTACCTAATTATTTTCACTATAACCCTTGCTTTCCCTTCGGACTTGGATACTTACTGCTACATTGACCATTTGCTTGTTATAAGGAACTGCTTGCCTACCCTTTGGATTTGTTTTAAATATGGACCTCAGTACACAAACAATTTGGTTTGGCTATTTGTTGTGGTTGTGTTTTTACATGACGGTATGAAGCATTTAGCACAAATAGTCTTTGATCGATTCATAATTAATAAGCTTTATTTTTACAATAAGGTACGGATACTGTAAAAATAAAAATCGCTCTGTTAAGACAAATTAATATTAACTGTCAAATTTGACAGTTTGACTTTACTGAATTTTCAAGTTTAGTTTTAATTATAAGTATTAAACGTGGCAAAGATCATAAGCTATTCAGCCTACTTGATAACGTCAGCACGAACAAAATTTTAAAAAAATATAAGAAAATAATTACAGCTTGGAAAAACAAAAAGTTGAAATTTATATATTTCAAATACTCATAACTATAAAAAAAAAAAAAAAAAAAATACCTCAAAAATACTTTACATACGTCGTGAAAATGAAAAATGTTGATCTTCTTCAACACTGTGGCTCACGGCGGCGATGTTTTCTGTTGAACGACCCGGTCGGACACGTGTTGGTGTTGGCACATTTTGTACCGAGCCTGTCGACTCAAATTTCGCGACCAAATTCTTAATAGCGGTCTCAGAAGGACGATTATGTTGTCCGAAAATATCACGAATCTTACGAAATGTAACTTTAACAGAACGACCATTTTCATAGTGGATTTGAATTATTTTAATGCGATTTTCGAGCGAAATTTAATTATTCATTGTAACAATTGCCAAAAGCACCTACTACGAATACCGCCAAAAACTAAATGTCAAAACTATCACGTTCTTGGTGTTGCCCCAATTGATGAAATACCCTTTCTTGTTGAAATACCCTTTATATAATATGAGCACTATAGTGGACATTAACACTGCATAATGCATGTGCTGCAAACTTGTTAAAGCATTATCTCTCTAGTCGACACGAGATGTCCTCAGCAACGTTACCGTGCATCGCTAAGTGCATCACGTGCCAGAGAGGGACGTGATGCACTTAGCGATGTTACCCTATAAAGCTAATACTGGTATATACTCGTCGTAAGAGGCAAGTCCCATTTCTATGATCATGGCTAAGATATTGTAAAAAGGTGGTTATAATTATATGCTTTAATCCACGAGCATGAAGGCTACGAGACAGACTTACTTAACCCTGCACATTGTCTGTGTGTTATATATAAACTTGCAAAAGCATTATACTCCCTATAGCGAGGGATTCTATCCCGCTAACTGGATCGTTCAAACTCAAACTCAAAGCATTTATTTCAATTAAACCATTTACAGGCACTTTTGAATTGTCAAGGGGTCGGTCAGTCAAAAATATGAAGCTAATTGCCCATTCCAAAGCGTAGTAGGTACCTATAGAGTAGAACGGGCAAAAACTCCACGGACACTCTTCTAAATAAAAAAATTGATACAAAATATTGGTTACATCATTAATTTTGAAATTATGCATGTGAGAACAATGTAGAAAGACGTGCACGTTCGTAAAAACGTCCGTAATAAAAAGAAAAAAATAAAGAATCATTCAAAAACTTCAAATAAATTAAAATAAGCCATGGCAGCTAAGAGATGACCAGTCCCAACTGACGGCGCCACGGTTATCAGTGACTACGGGTTACTCTTAACAACATTGATTCTATGTTGTTAGCTGGTACATACTTGATATGATGGGGACATGCTTAGCACGAGATGCTCATAGTATATTAAACCAAGACCGTGTGATCTAGCTTCACATCAAGGATGATAATATTATGGAAGCATACTTCAAATTCAAATTTTAAATATTTTATTTCACATAAACCTACATGGGCACTTATGAAACGTCAGAAGCTAGGTGCACGGTTCCAATTGGTCGTTTCCTATACAGAAGAGCCGGCAAGAAACTCCACGGTTACTCTATTAAAAATAATTGGTTTTTACAATATTTTCAAATAACAGTGTTATTAGGTAGGTATGGGAGGAGAGTGCAGGTCTTTCAACAAGTACCAGGTACTTAACAAAATAATTATGGTCAGCAAATATACAGTCCACTAAGCCTACAGCATTCTCACATTCACAAAATAGAAAATAATCTATATAAAGATGAATACATTATTAAAAATAAAAACGTATTATAAACAAAATGACGTGATTGCAATTCTGAATAATTATCATGTTCACAAAAGCCACTAATAAAGATTTGAAGTTAAATTTTAGGTATATAATGTCAAATAATAGCGTGATTATGTCAAGGAAGAATGTAAAAATAAAAAATGTAAAAAAAAAAATGTATATATGAACATGGTAATTTGGGAGCAGTTAATAGACTCTTACACAATTTGCCGTTAATGAGCTACCAGGGAAGCCACATGAGCAGAAGGAATTATTGCCAAACTACCTTGTCTTCAACGTCCTCTTGACTGATTACTTCTTATCAGCTAATGTTATACATGCCCGTGACCGATATAAACACCAGCCCATATATGTATATTTATATTCATAGCTATACCGCTGAGTTGCTATTTTTAACAATAAAATATACTTAATTAAAAGAAATGACCATTAACAAGATACTCAGTGACTTACCTAAGCACTAGGTGACTTAATTATCCTGATACAAATTGATAAATTATATCTATTTTGTACATTAAAACAATAATGCAAAATTGTGTAATTTTACACCCATACATTCAAATACTAGTACAAGATACTATGTTAATATGATCCTGTGATACAATGGCTGATGACAAATGATTATTGCCTACAAAGTATTATTCCATGCTCATATTTATTCATAAGGCATACGCTTTACTCCCAGATTCCCCTAAGCGGAGGGAACAAGGGATTGAGATATTCCAGAAACAAATTGCACTGGTTACCTCTATCATAGGGAAAGCAGTGACTGATTAAAAAAAGTGATTACAGCTACCATTAATTGTTATGCCACCAAGTCCAACGCACTATAAGTCAAAAGCGCGGGCGCGGGGAGCGAGATGGGTGGCACGGGTTGCGGGGCGCGGTATGCGGGGCGCGGCGTGCGGGGCGCGGCGTGCGGGGCGCGGCGTGCGGGGCGCGGCGTGCGGGGCAATGCACGTGGGCCGTGGGGCGTGGAGCGCGGGGAGCAGGGCGCGAGGTCGTTGATAAGCTGTAGTGTCGACATCATCGGTAAACTAGTGGATTATAGGCAGATGATATCAGCTAAATCACCTTGATTAGGGACTGATTGATTAAATACACAAATAGATAGATACTTAGGTAATATTATTACAATATTATTACTTATTTAAAGCCATCAAACACCAAAAGCGCGATCAAATGCGAGCCAACGCCATCTTCAATAACATAACTTCCTATAAACTGACTCTCATTATTAAAATGGCCCTAGGTAATGTCTCTATTTTTTTCATGTTTTTACACCGATTTCACCGTAAATCAGCCATAATAAAATTACTGGGCTGATTTACGTGATTATTTTTAAGCAAAAAGGAGGGTTCTGATTTTGATCGGTATTATGTATGTATGTTCATCTGTTACCTTATAACTTCTAAACTACTTATCATAATTTGACGAATGAGGTATCGTTGGAAGCGTCTTAATTGTTCGCTGTTTATATGCTAGTGACGTCACATTACACTTTATTTTTATTTTTTATTATGCTATATAGGGTATCAAATTAAAGGGCTTGATGAGCAAATTCTAAATATGTACCTCTAAATTTATATCATATTGTCTAAGTAAATAAATATGATTAAATTGTTAAAAACCAAGCAAAATTGAGACTGCGGCGCTCGTACGGCGCGGCTGTAAATTAAATACCTATTTTTGTTTAGGTTTTATTGTTTAAAACCTAAACAAAAAAAAAAAAAAAAAGTAGCTCTGCAAATAATTTATCATGAAATTATACCCCAAATAATTTAAATAAAAAGTTAGTTCAAAAACTAAAACCCGAGTACTGAAAAATCACAATTATTATAAATTAATTACAATCAAGGAATATTTGATTGTAACTGTAATGTAGACCTGCCTGATCTAGGTTTATGAAAATCTGTGTTTCAGGTCATCGATTTACATCAAACATTTAAAAAGGAAGACAACATTAAATTTAATAGAAGCTAAATTAAAAAGAAGATATAATATTTTAAATGACTTAAAAGTAACTATTTGGGTATATTATTAAAACTAGATTATGTAAGATATTTAAATAAATTAACGAATACTAAACACAATAAATACTAAACTAGATAAAGTGGACACTATTATTAATGAGGTACAGGAAGAGAAAAATTTCTAGTAGTTTTTCCGTGTCTGCATAGTTGAGTTTTGCTAAATATTCCTGTAGGTACCTACTGGTAAGTTACACCTATTTTAACTATAAATATTTAGCACTCTGTTAAACTAACTAGTTTACATATACAAGCAGTGCCCTAAAAATAAATCAAATCGATTAGCAAAAGCATGTTTAGTCTGAGAGAGTCTTTTCTTATTCTCCTATCTGAAGGTACTGGGTTAAAATAAAGTTCAGTGTGTTGGAATAGTACTAAATTCAAAACAAATAATTGACGTACTATTAGCACCTTACATCCTACTAATATTATAAAGGCGAAAGTTAGTGAGTGTGTATGTTTGTCTTTTCTTCACGCTAAAACTACTGAACGGGTTTGGATAAAATTTGGCTCACAGATAGTTTATAACCTGGATTAACACATAGAATATTTTTTATCCCGATATTCCCACGGGATCAAAACTTATGCGGGTGAAACCGCGGGGCGCAGCATATAAAACTGGTGTGTAGGAAATATAAATGGACGGAAAGTAGCAACCTTTGAAACTGCTCTTCGGGCGTGTTCTAGGTGCAGTAAAATTGATTTAGCGGCACCACCCCAGGGCGTTATGCAGTAGGTAATCATAGATTGACACAAAGCCAAATAAACCTGTCTTATTAATTGAAAGTTAGCAATAATATATTTTTATTTTTATATTTTTAAGTAAGTATATTAGTTTACGCACTCTAGTGCGAATCGATGTGTTTGCGGAAATTCAGGTATGTATCAATCGTGATGCCTAGATATTTGATATGATCGGTTTTAGCTAAAGTGGGACAAATTCATGAAATGTGAGCATAATTATAAATTATCTACAATTGTTATGCGCTTGAATGTTTTGATTAGTAAGCGTTGGATTAGTGTTTCTCATTGTAAACAATAGGTAGGTACCTACTTGGTTTTATCTGTATTTAATGTTAAGAGATTTTTATGAAACCAATTAGACACAGTATTAAATTCATTTTGTGCTAGTTCAAAGACCTCGGCCTTTGATTTGGCTGCGGACAGTATAGCTGTGTCATGACTTAAGACATAATTATACCCTTTTGGAGTGTCAAATTGCACAGGTCAAAATATTAAAAACAAAGTAGGAGCCAAAATACTGCCTTGAGGGATTCCATAACAGCTATTCTTAAGTTCAGAACTCATGCACTGACCTTTTTTTACACACTGATGGCGGTCGCTAAGGTAATCAGATAATACACACATCAAAAGTGTCTGGGGATCAAGTACGTTTTAATTTAGAGTATCGCCACAAATTGAGATTTTTTTGGATCGTTATTGACTATTTTTAGTCAATTTCCCTATTTTTCTTTAAATTTTGATTGTTAATAGAAAATCAACTGTAAATCAGGATTCCTATAAAAGTGTTTTTACAAAACCATTACAATTTCTGCATCAGAACTGTTGTGTTTATCAAAATATTCATATGTGTCGACACAGAAATATTCTTCTTTATTATATCTATGTGTGTCGACATTTACTAGTTGACATGTTTACTGCACTTGAAATGTCGTGCTATATTTGAATATATTTTTCAATTCTTCTCCTGTCATTGCACGCGTTGTTTCATTTTAGGTTATGGGCACAGACTACATAGAGATACTTTTTATGGGCCCAGCAATTTTTTTTCCAATATAAATGTCGTTTATTTTCTTTAGCTGCTATTGTTTCATAGTAACAATAATTGTAATTTTGACGGAATTAGGTGTTTGAGATAAGTTTTCCAGTTCAAGATGGCTATAAACTACCTGGTCACTGTGCCGAAATTGAAAGGCAGAGAAAATTACAGTGAATGGATTTTTGCTGCTGAGAAAGAAATTTCCTTGTGCTTGAGGGAATGATTCATTGCATCAAGCCGGTTGAAGGAAAAGTTATCGCCCCTGCTGATGATGAAAACTCAAAATCAAAATAAAATTGATAGTGACAATCGATTCAACGCTGTATGTGCATATCAAGAATGTGTCGACGTTTAGACGTCGACACATTCTTGATAAAATCCTTAGGGATTTGAAGGATAAACTAAAAACTTTATTTGATAATTCGGGATTCTCAAGGAAGATAAGTCTGTTGCGTACCTTGACCTCGATTCGTCTGGAAAACAGTGATTCAATGGCGTCATATGTAACACAAATGATTGAAGCTGGACAGAAGTTAAGCGGGACTGTCTTTAAAATAAGTTATGAGTGGATAGGATGTCTTTTATTGGCTGGATCGACTGACAAATATGTGCCGATCATTATGGCAATTGAACATAGCGAAATTTGTATCACAACGGACATTGACATGGTGGAAACGGAAGTCGGCGAATTGGAAATGACAACGCAGTAGCAAAAATAAGTCTATGGTCAGTGGCAAAGAAGATAAAGATGGAGGTTCATCGGGCTCATCTGTGGGCTCATCCAACAAATCACATGTCAAATGATACAAGTATAAACAACCAGTTCATTACCGGAGTCAATGTAAAAATAATGATTCTAATCAATTAAATGATAATAAAATTGTGAGAAAACAAACTAACGAGTTTAATGTTGTGTTTTGAAACGGAAAGTTTAGCAAAGATGACTGGTATGTTGATACGGGCGCAAGCGCGCATTTGACGGCGAATGAAAATTGGGTTAGCAACCCGTGTTATACACAGAGTGATGAGATTGTTGTTGCAAATAATAACAAGTTACGAGCTTTGTGCACCGGGGATGTAAACATTGTCACGAAGACAGAAGAAAAGTTCCAATAAAGGGTGTACTTTTCTTCCCAAATTTGACAACAAACCTGGTGTCCGTAAGCCACCTGATGAGAAACGGCAATAAAGTTACTTTTACTAAGAGTGGCTGCAGTATCTACAATAATAATGGTGATTTGGGGTGGCTGAGGCTTGTGTAGTCAATGGAGTGTATAGTAGTAGTTGATAATGCCTGAATGTTTATTGGCGGCTTCTGCAGTGTCTGGCAATATGTGGCATCGCAGATTGGGGCACTTAGTTAGTCTGGCCATAAATACTGTTACAATTAAAAATAAGAAAGATATTACGTTTGAATTTGGAATCTGTCATTTTTATACGATTGTTCATTGAGTTTTCTAATTTTGGCGCCAATACATATTTTGCGATATTAAAATGGAGTGGGGTGATAAAGAGAACCGAATCGCTGTGATTGCATTACACAAAGTTGGTATGGAGCCAAATGCAATTTTTAAAACTCTCCATACGCTTGGTATTAGTCAAATGTTTGTGTACCGGGCTATTAATAGGTACAATGAGACCTCCTCTGTTTGTGACATAAAAAGATGGCGGCCGTCCACGTAGCCTTCGTAAGAAAACGGTGGTTAAAGCAGCAAAGGAAGGAATTCGAAGAAATCCTGTCCGAAAGCAAAAGATTCTATCTCGGGAGATGAAGATAGCACCCAGAACCATGTCGCGTATTTTAAAAGATGACTTAGGACTTGCAGCCTATAAGATACGCACTGGTCATTTATTAACTGATAATTTAAAAAATAATAGGGTGGTAAAATCTAAACAACTACTGAAGTGGTACGCAAAGGGAGGTTACAGAAAAAAATTGTTTACGGATGATAAAATCTTTACAATTGAGAAACATTTTAACAAACAAAATGTCCGTATTTATGCTCAAAGCTCTAAGGAAGCTTCCCAATTAGTCGACCGAGTGCAACGTGGGCATTATCCGACTTCAGTGATGGTTTGGTGGGGTGTTAGCTATGAAGGAGTGACAGAGCCATATTTTTGTGTAAAAGGTATCAAAACATCGGCACAAGTGTATCAAGATACCATTCATGAGAAGGTAGTCAAGCCCTTTAAAAACACCATGTCTCACCATGACACACGCAGTCTTGGTTGGAAATGAACGATTCGGACTTCATCAGAGCTGAAGACTGGCCGTCGTCTAGTCCCACGATGCCACAGATGCCGCGATAAGAATAAACAATGGGCACAAAAAATGGTCTCCTGCTGTTTATATTGGCTCTCGGCGCACAATGTAAACTGTGTTGTGTTGTTGAATACATAGAGCATCATATTACGTATAAACAATGCTCGTAGGACGAGAATCGTATTTGTAAAAAAAATGTTATTATCAGATAAGGCGGGAAAAACCTGTTTGTTCCTGTTTTGTTTGGCTATTTCTGATAAAACCACTGTTTCAATTTACAGGAAACTTTGCAAGTTACATAATGAATAGATAAGTAATTTAACAAAAGCGTTTGTTTGAGAGTCCTACGTAACATTTTCAAATGATTGAAACTCAAATTTCATAGCGCGCGGAGCCATTTTTGTGAGTTTGCGTACTATTACGCGTAACTTTTATTTCTGATAAAACTACTGTTTCAATTTACAGGAAACTTTGCAAGTTACATAATGAATAGATAAGTAATTTAACAAAAGCGTTTGTTTGAGAGTCCTACGTAACATTTTCAAATGATTGAAACTCAAACTTCATAGCGCGCGGAGCCATTTTTGTACTATTACGCGTAACTTTGAAAATTCACATCCGAGTTACAGTGACTTATTTCATATATTTTTTTTTATTAGGATACTATTTAAGTATACCTTTATTGACGGATATCTACCCCTAACTCGTAATAATATACCATTATAATTGTATCGATCGACATTTTATCGTCACTGTACTGAGCGTCACCATGGCGAACGTCACAGTGAAGAATGTGTCACTTTCAACTTTTTTGTTTTTAGTGTTCCCTGTTAATTTTTTTGGTATTGAAGCATTCAGTGTACAGTAGTACCCAACTGATATGGCTTACCGATGTACCTGCGCAGAAGATGAATTTTCAAAGCGCGGGAAATGCTATTGACCAATCGGCACGCTCCACGCGCCGCGCTTCTTTTTCCTGTACCGCTATTGGTCGGCAGCTGCCGCCATGTTAGCGCGCGCCGCGTGGCATGTTAGTCAGCCGCCATACTTCTGATCGAGTGCACGCGCAGCAGGCGAAAGTACACGTAGTGGCAACAAAAGTGTTTTCTTTTTTATTATTTAAAATGAGTTCTTTTAAAAGGGGGAAACCGCTTAAAAGTCAAGCTCGGGAAATTATTTTCAATGTCCACGAGTTTATGAAGAAAGAAGCTCAGGAGTCTAAAAACACAACATTTATAAAAGATCGATTTTTGAAAATTATTGACCGAACGGCCGAAGCTACACAAATTTCAAAACGAACAATAACGAGAATTCTTAAAGAGAAGGATCAACATACAGGTGAAAACACTGCGGGGCCTTCTTTTAGAACGCCGAAAAAGGGTAAAGTGAAAAAAACTTATCGTAAGGAATTGGACGATTTTTCATACCAAGCCATACGCAGGAAAATTTATGACTTTCACCGCGAAGAAAAACAGGTAGTCACAATGAGAGCGCTATTGGAGAAATTAAAAAGAGATATCGACTTCGAAGGGGGCAGAGAAACTCTGCGCCGAATTGTAAAAGAGATAGGATTTAAGTTTAGGAAAACGCAAACGAACCGTAAGTTGCTGGCGGAAAAACACGAAGTAAGGCTATTAAGAATACGATTTTTAAGAAAAATAAAAAAGTATCGGCATGAAGGCAGACCTATTGTGTATGGCGACGAGACCTATGTTCATTCGACCCACACCAAGGAACAAGCCTGGTCTGACGGTCAAGGCAAAGGCATAAAAAAACCAATTTCGCAGGGACCGAGGTTAATTATAGTGCATGCTGGGGGTGCTAATGGATTGGATACCAAATGCTTTGCTCATGTACAAATCGGCTCAGACCACAGGAGACTATCACAGTGAGATGAACAAAGAAAATTACGAGAAATGGTTGCAAGAGAAATTAATTCCCAACCTCCAACCGAATTCTGTGTTTGTCATTGACAATGCGTCATACCATAGCACATTAGAGGACAGGGCACCGAACAGTAACTCTGTAAAAAAGATTATGCAGGATTGGTTAAAGGATAAAAACATACCTTTCAATATCAAAGCGTATAAACCGGAGTTGTACGATATAATTAAACGCCATAAGCATCTCTATGTAAAGTACTCGCTTGACACCATAATGGAAGCTCACGGCCACACAGTGTTAAGGCTCCCTCCATATCATCCGGACTTCAATCCAATAGAAAACATTTGGTCGCAGGTGAAAGGTCACGTAAGCAAATTCAATATTGCCATGAATTTGACCGAAGTGCAGCGTCTTTTGTCTGAAAAATTCGCATCCATCGGGCCAGACGAGTGGCAAAAAGTTGTAGATCATGCTATCAAATGTGAAGATGAATTTATGACATTGGAAGAGGCCATCGACGATAGATTGGACCACTTTGTAATAAACACCAACGAAGATACATCATCCTCATCGGATAGTTCGAATCGTGATAGTGATGGTAATAGTAGCGACGCTCAGAGTGATATTGGGATAGCAGGAGTGCGGCCTTTAGATTAAGTTTTTTCTATTGTTTACTAAATAAATACCTATTTGTTTATTAAATAAATCGTAAATTTTTAATAGCCTGTATTTTTAATTGAATATACTTATATTTGGTGAAAACTGATGGCCCGATAAAATTGGCACGAAGTGTAATTGTGCGGAGGGGCGTGACTTGCGAGTGAGACGGAACTAACGGCTGCAGTGTATTATGAACCTTATATTAGTGATCTAAGGTTGATTGTAACTTTTAAGCATTCTTTCGTTAATCTTCGGGGCCATACTTTCTTTTCTGTGCGAACGAAGATTCACGACGCGCCTTATAAGTTGGGTACTACTGTACTAGAATATCATTCTCCCCATAGACAAAAATTGCCACAAACGATATAAACCCTTAATTCCATGTATACTTAGAGATTTTTACCGCGTGAACCAGGTGGAACGATATCGTTCCAGCGCGGCTCACAATGCTCACATCCGAGTTACAGTGACTTATTTCATATAATTTTTTTTACTAGGATACTATTTATACCTTTATTGACGGATATCTACCCCTAACTCGTTATTATATTCCATTATAATTGTATCGATCGACATTTTATCGTCACTGTACTGAGCGTCACCATGGCGGACGTCACAGTGACGAATGCGTCACTTTCAACTTTTTTTTTTGTGTTCCCTGTTTTAATTTTTTTGGTAGTGAAGCATTCAATGTACTAGAATATCATTCTCCCCATAGACTAAAATTGCTACAAACGATATAAACCCGTTATTATATTCCATGTATAATTAGAGATTTTTACCGCGTGAACCAGGTGGAACGATATCGTTCCAGCGCGGCTTGACGGCGCGGGACAGGTGGATCAACGTTGATCCGCTCGCAGCTTTATCGGGTGTGGACAGGAATTAAACCAGACGTTAGTCATTTGAGGATTTTTGGTAGCAAGGTTATGGTACACATCTTTGAGGCGGCGGCCAGCCCGCCGGTTGAACGCGTCCCAGAGCTGGTGGAGGCTGGTCCAGGGATACCGCACGGTCTCCGGTGAGGCGGCGAGCCTCCTTGCCGGATTGCCGCCATGGGATCTGGAGGCAAAAGTCCTCGCGCATATTTGAGAGTGGCGCGAGGAGGTGAAACGCCGGGGCTTGACTCCGATGCCGCAAGAAATCGCGGCACAGCGGACAGAGCTCCGGCGGGATATCATGGCGTCATGGAGAGTGCGATTGCGCGTTGCACTGGGTTGAGAGTCGCAACCCAGTGCTGGGCACGCCACTATTGCGGCGATAAGTCCCCTCTTTGAGGAGTGGCTAGAGGCCTCTCTAGCCACTCCTCAAAGAGGGGACTTTCGTCAACGGTGGGAGATTTACTGCGTACTGAAAGGAATCTTCATGGCGGTTCCAGGTGAGTCCTAAAATTTTTGTGATACTATCTAGTTTAATTTCTAACCCTTTCTCTTCTTTGTACTCTTTTTTCTCTAAGTCATTATTTTTTATAATATCCGTTTGTTCTATTGTTTGTTCCTTATTTTCATTTGTTCTAGTTTGATCTGTTTGTCCTTTTTTATTTCTTTCAATTTTATCTATTCTCTTCAGTATTTCCTGACTGCTGCTGTTCCACTTTTGTAAGATAAATCCACCCTTTCCTAATAATGCTACCATTGGCTTATATATTTCTATGCCTTCTTCTACACTATTGCAACCTCTCATAAGATCATCCATGTAGAAGCTATTTAAAACTTTACCTGCTGCAAGTGGATAATTTGTGCCTTCATCAACTGCGATCTGCCTCAAATTATCGTGGCGCCTGCCACGGCGTCCTCATCATCAGATTACAGTAAGTGAAGGGGTCCGATGGGACCATTGCCTGCCGGGGTTGCGGGAAAGTCCGAAAGGGATACCGTGGCCCCCTGGCATTGCACAGGCAACAGAAGGAACACGGGTGGGTTTTAGTCAGTAAGAGTTTGACACGCCCTCCCGCTCCACCCAGAGCGGGAGAAGTAATCTCATGATACCCCACCCAAAAACAAAAAAAGGTTATGGTACACATACTAAAAGAAAAAAGACAGAAATGGGATAGGAAGTCCATAGAACACATATTTGTTGGGTATCCTGAAAATGTTAAAAGGTACAGAGTGTACAATCCTTTAACTAGGAATATAACAACTAATTGAGATGTCAAAATCCGTAAAAATCAAAAATAAAAGTCAAAAGAAGGCAAAAAGTAGAAGAAAAAGAAAGAAAGAAAGGTGAAGTTGTGTAGTAACAGAGTGGCTACTACAGAAGGATGATGCCTACACGGAGTCTTTGCTAACATACATCATCTAGTAACCCAACACAGTCGTCAGCAGTGTTCTTACTGCTCTTACTTTAAAAACATGCACATAATTAGTAAAAATATTCCTCAATCATAAACTCAAACGTGTATGTAACACACAAACCATTTTTTAATATCAAATATCAAAAATATTTATTGGAACAAATAAAATTTTACAGAAAGTTTGTGATTGCTAACAACCGCATTAGTATAGAATACTGTGTCGCGGCCATTAGCATTACATTACATGACATTTTACTTCATTTAATGTACACTACACATAACAAAATTACAGAAGCTCGATGACATCAACACCGTGCATTTGTTGTAATAAACATGTTTAGATAATTTTATTTGGCCGAACACTGTCTCTTAGAATACAGGCTATCCTACTCTAAGGGACAGGGTTATATGCATTTTGTACAGATTTTGCAACCTGTAAGTACATTATGTTGTAGTTATGGAATTTGAGAAAAATACTGAAGTTACTGTTCCACTGCAAGTCTAAGGCGTCTGTTGAGAATATATCAGACTCAGAGGAGCCGGAGGAGAAATGTAATCAAGAGGAGGATGATACACTTATTACAAGTGAGTCCTCAGATGAGAGTTATTCACCTAGTGAAAATGAGTTTGAGGATAGTGTGGACACACATGTATCCATCGCCAGGCCTGTAAGAGAAAGAATGAAACCAGAAAGGTATGGATTAATGAACATGTGTGTCAACGAAGAAACTCTTGATGATGCAAATGGTTTAACTCTTCAAAAAGCACTGAAATTATGATTCAGAACATTGGTCGTATGCCAAAAGAGTTATAAGATATTTAAAGAAAACAAAACAGTTGGTTTAACTTACACCAAAAATGGTAATTTGAAATTCAAGGGTTTTGTTGATGCAGACTGGGGAAGCAATTTTGTTGATAGAAAGTCATTTAGGGGCTTATATTTTACTTTGTATGATAGTGCAATCTCATGGGTATCTAAGAAACAAAAGTCTGTTGCTTTGTCGAGTACAGAAGCTGAATATATGACTACCGCAGAAGCATGTAAAGAGGCATTGTATTTGCGCCGCTTGGTATGTGAAATAACGGATTGACTGCGGCGGCGCTTGGTCGCCCGAGTAAACATACGCTCCGTACTTAATAATCTTTTAAAAATAATACAGTCGCGAACTAAGTGAAAATTCGTCTTAATTAGTGAAAGGACACAACAATTAACATGTGACATTGTTATGCAGTGATAATTGTGACAATTTTTGAAGATTAAATCAAATAAACAAAAGGACAAAAGTGTGAATCAAAAACTGGAATAAAAGTTTAAATATTCTTTTCTAGTACGTGTGACAACCCATAAACTATCTTAGTGTTAATTCGTGTCTTGAGAACAAACAAAAGTATTGGTGAAATTGTGAATTAAACATACAAAAAACAACGTTCAAAGTTTTGAGTGTCCAACCGTCATTGTATCGTCGATAGAACAAAGGAATGACCTTTGGACTATACTGGACACATCAACCTGCCAAACTCAGATGCGGTCAACTATTTCGACAACAATCTACATGTTCGCATAGCCTAGCGGTCATACCGGCGAGTCTCTCGAGGCGCAGCTTGTGGTCGCTAGTTCGATCCCCGCCAGCTGATTGAACTTTTTCCACTATATTTGCTGATTTTAAATAATATTATTTTTCACCTACAATGAATTTCTTCGAGAATATCACGCTACGAAGAACAAGAACTCAATCATTAGCGGAGACTACATTCGATACATCTAATGTAAATAACTCGACACTAGATGGCAGCACAAATAGTCTACCAAATATATCTGACGGTGACAGTGTCGATACACAAGATCTTAAATGTCAAATAGAAAAACTTAAAATGGATCTATTATCTGCTCATGAAGAGATTAATGTACTGTCAATTGAGAATAGCAGTTTAAAATCATCACTGATGGAAATCACTAACAAATGTGAGCTCTTGAAAAAGACAGCGAAGATGCTAACAACTGACGTAGGCTCTCCGAGTTCAAAGACAAGAAAGTTATCAACTACATTAGACAAGCACTTGACACAACAAACGACTGTTGAAGATGTAGCTACCCTAAGAAAATCTATTGCTCGTTCGGGGATACCTACGTCAGTCAAAAAAGTATCCAAGAGTACTCAGCATCAATATGTACAGAAACCTCAAGATCTACATAATAGTGTCACCCCGAAAATACAAACTTTGCCAACAATTACTAACAATCACCCCAAAACATCATCTGCTATCCGTCAACAGGATCATAAGAAAATATGTATGATTTCTAGTAATAATGTAAATAAAATTTTGGACATAGGGAAGACTACGTTTGCAGAATATAAGTTCTGCCATTATATCATCCCAAATGGAGGTATACAGCAGTTGTTTGAAAATTTAGATAAGAAACTCGTAAACTTTTCCCATGATGATTACTGCATCATCTATATAGGTGAAAGAGATTTCGAAGTTTCTAAAAACTACAGATTATTGATAGACTTCATAAAGAAGGAGCTTGATAATGTTATGAATACTAATATTGTGATTTGCTCGCCTAATTTTAAATTAAGTAACAATTTTTCTATATTTAATAAGCGCATTGAAATGTTTAATCAGCTGATGTATTTGGATAATGAATTGTGGGAATATGCTTATCTTTTTGATTCTAATTATTGTGTGGAGTACTCATACGAAATGTTTCGGAAATATTATGCAACGGTAAACAATAATGCAGTTGCAAAAATATTTCAAAGATTACTGAAATTTATTAATTATCTGGGTTCGGGAGCGGAATTTAATGAAGTTACTTGTCATTCTGGTCACTGTTTCGATTATAATTTTGTCGGAGATAACGTAAACCAATCAGTCAATAATAAAAAGAAGTTATATAAAGATCAGTCCACTCAAACTGAAACCACTTCGAAAAATGCGGAGAATGATTTATTTCGTATATAATCAAATAAATGTCTTACATCAAAATATTAATGGATTAATAGGAAAGTCAGATCTGTTGAGCATTCATATAAATGAACTTTTATGCGAAGGGAAAGCAGTGGATGTTATGTGTATCACTGAGCACAACATGAAAAATGATGATACCATGCACCTATATATACCTGAATATAAACTTGCCACTTATTCTTCAAGAAATACCAGGAAGGGTGGTACATGTATACTTATTAGACTTAGATGCGATTACAAGGTCATAGACATAACAAAATTTAGTGTGCCTAGTTTTATAGAGTGTTGTGCCATCGAACTGGTAGCTCACAAGTTGATTATCATTTGCATTTATAGACCTCCAAAGTATACAAAAGAGGCAACTTCTGTTTTCTTTGATAAAATTGACCATATTTTAAACTATTGCGGAGGGAAGTTAGGAAAAAGGGTTTTGCTTTGCGGTGACTTTAATATTGATATTCTGCAAAAAACGAGAATGTCCACTGAATTTCAACATCTACTTTTGAACTACAATCTTAAGCCGAGTATAAAAACACCGACACGATTATCTAGTGGAACCTGTATCGACAACATTATGCATAATGCTAGGGGTGGTACTGGCGAAGTTTTAGAGTTGGCCCTATCAGACCACACCGCCCAACTTTTTAAATTTCCTGTTAAAAAATCGTGTTCAATGGACCACTGGTATATATTGAGTCGAGATTATAGCTCTGAGAATATCTCTAAATTCATTGAAGCCATAAGTAACCTAAGTTTTACTGACGTGTTCAATAGCACGAACCCGGAAACAGCTTTTAATTCGTTTTATGACATGTTTAAACTTTTTTATGACTTGTGCTTCCCTACAGTGAAAAAAAAGATTTCCACTCGGAAAACTCCGCGATGGATATCTAAAGGTATCAAAAATTGTAGTAAACGAAAAAGAGAAATGTTATGGTTGTACAGGCGATCACGAACTATCCAAAATAAACAGTTGCTTAAACAATATTCGAACCGATTAAAAAGAGTTATACATTTGACACAAAAGTCTCAAAACAGTCATGTTATAAATAGTGCGGAAAATAAAATAAAAGCCACGTGGAAATTAATTAATAGGTGTAAATTGAACTTTCCCCCCGAATCTGTAAAGCAAGTTTTTATTGGTGATAGGCAAATTGACAATCCTAAAGACATAGCTACGGCTTTCAATGATTATTTTATAGATTCAGTACATCCTTCAAACAATGATACTAACGATAATGCTTCATCTTTAATTAATCACTATCCAAAAACTCTTTTTATGGCACCGACGGATGCTAGGGACATTTTTAACATCATAAATATGCTGAAAAATACCAATAGCACAGGATTTGATGAAATTTCTACGAAAATTTTAAAATTAGTGTCGCACACAATTGCACCCGTATTAAGTTTTATATTTAACCTATGCGTAGAGCATGGTCACTTCCCAAACAAACTAAAAACAACCGTAATTAAGCCCCTTTATAAGAAAGGTGACAAAGCCACCATTTCAAATTACCGTCCAATAGCCTTAATACCGGTATTTTCCAAAATCTTTGAGAAAGTGATCTATAACTCTCTTAACTCTTTCTTTGAAACTAATAATATACTTGCCAAAGAACAATTCGGTTTTCGTAAAAATAGAAACATTAACAACGCAGTCTATGAGTTAGTTGCCAATATTGTTAATAATGTTGACAACAAAAATCCTATTGCTGCAGTACTCATGGACATGTCTAAGGCATTCGATCACGTGGATCATGCAATATTACTGGATAAGTTAGAACGTTATGGTGTCCGAGGAAATATATTGAGGTTAATCGAAACTTATTTAAAAGGAAGAAAACAAGTCACAGTTTTAAATAGAATGTGTCCTAATTCAAAAACAGAGGTTCCTCACAAGTCATCCATTAGATATACAACTTGCGGTGTGCCCCAAGGGAGTGTTCTTGGACCCTTACTGTTCCTCATTTATATAAATGATTTGCCTCAGTGTACAAACTATCAAACCGTCCTATTTGCCGATGACAGTACAATTATTATACCTTGTAAAAACTTAGAGTCTTATGAAAGTGAAATAAATAATGCTATCGATTGTACTATAAACTGGTTACGAAAGAATAAACTTAAAATAAACCTAGATAAGACACAGATTATGACGTTTCAACAAAGAATGAAAAAACTAAATTTGAATATAAAATACGCAGACCATAAAATACCAGAAACCAGCAGTGCCAGATTTTTAGGACTTCACTTAGATAGTCATTTAAATTGGAAATGCCATGTAGAAACTCTGTGTAAAAAACTAAACCAGTATTCATATGCGCTTTACAATCTTGCGAAGATATCTAATGAATCTGTAGTTTTGATAGCATACAAAGCGTACGTCTCATCAACGTTACGTTTTGGAATAATGTATTGGGGGAATTCCACTGACAAAGACACTGCGTTTAAAGCTCAAAAGAAGTGTGTGCGTGCTGTGTTTAAGCTTCAAAAGACTGATAGTTGTAGGCCATTATTTAAAAAATATAGACTTCTTACTTTGCCATGTATGTTCATCTACGAGACAGTAGTATTCGCAAAATCAAACTTGCATTTATTCCAAACACTTAGATCGAAGCGACGCCATGGAGAGATATGTGCTATTCCACACAAGACAGCGCTCTACTCAAAAAGCTTTTTGGGAATGGTGCCTAAGTTATATAATAAGTTACCTATTTCTATAAAAAATCTTGACAGCATACACCAGTTTAAAAAGGCTCTTCTTAATCTATTAGGCGAAAAAGCATACTACACAGTCAATGAGTACCTAGAAGACAAATTGTAATTTTGACTTTTTAATTTTTTTATTTATTTGTAATTTTTGACATTGTAATTTTGACATGGTAACTTTGACATTGTAACTTTGACATGAACATTCAATTTTTATATTATTTTTACTTTACTAAATGTTTTTAATCTTTTTTATAATTTTAATGTTTTGGTGTCTGATTAATTTATTGTTTATTTTAATTACGAATTTTTAATTTATATTGAATAGTTACAATTACTAATTTTGAATATATTTATTAGTTTGAATGATTTAGAAATTATAATCTGAATATTTGTACGCCGTTGACGGCAAGACATAGTGATCATATCTATTAACATGACAATAACATCTGTACTTTTTATTTACCTATGTACTACAAATAAAAATATTTGAATTTGAATTTGAATTTGGATGAACTGTACAACATTAATAACTATTAATGATAATCAAGGTGCTCTGAAGCTGTCTATGAATAATGTTTTTCACAACCGCACAAAGCACATTGATAAACGTTATCATTTTTGTCGTGATTGCGTTAGTAATAATTTTATCAAATTGCAATATTTAGAGTCAGCAAAGATGCCAGCAGATTTATTGACCAAGATTTTACACAGTGTAAAACATTGCTGTTTCCTAAAAGCAATTGGTATACAAAGTCTACGTAGTTAAATATAAACGGCAGTGATTTAGTTTAAAATAAACTTTAATTACGATATTCACAATAATTAGGTGGTGTGCTCGGTTAGAGCGATGCAGACGGAATGCTTTTACGAACTTATTGGCTATTGGTACATATTTTATTTAAAAAAAAGTGAATCTAAAAAACAATATTTCGAGGAAGGGACCACCAGGCCACTTCAGATCAACGTTAACTTAAGTGTTAGAAAAAGGTGTCGTGTCGAAAGAGATGTATAATAAATAACTGCAATCGCTGACACGGCTATTAACTAAATAATTAATAAAAGTGGTTAGAAACAGCTTAGGGTGTCGAGTGATTTACTACTATGGGAACTGATGCCTGGTATGCATAACTCCTCCCTCCCTAAGTTCAAAATCATTATTTGCATTCTGAGAATGATGGTTTTGATTTCTAATACAAATAGATAATACCTATTTTAGAATTAAATCTAACAAGACACACAATTTATTAATAAGATACTTAAAATTAATATGTAAATGATTAGAGTTCCGATATTATGAATATTCACAAGTGCGTTTCGCTTTTGTCACTGTTCACTACACTTTCACTTTTCAGGGAATGAGTCAGTAGTTAGAAACTGTAAGTTTTCAAAGTCTATTTCATCTAAGTTGATTGGAGGATTTCCTTGTAGGCTGGTCGGTATCTCAATGCTGTGTAGATGCACGTTCGGCGTGATAAGGGCTGCCACCAGAGCTGCTTGTGTGCGTCGTTTTGTCAGTGATTTTTCCCATTTTCCCTTCGCAAATATCGTCTAGAGTCAAAATTCTGGTGCCGAAAATATTGTGCTGATTTATGTATTCTCGTAATATTCCATCAAAAATATGTGCACACCGGAAAATAGGCTCAATTGGACCGGCTGTATAAGTTTGATTTTCACCTTGGAGGATTTCACTTGCAAGGGAAAACACGTTGAAAGAACATTGCCCAGCTGTGGCCCACCTCGAACACATTTTGAAAGTTAATGAAAAAAAATATGTTTTTTAAATAGTAGTATCCGTTTAAGATCTATCTCTAACTATGAAGGCGTGATCCTCTCAAATAAATAAGTAATTTATCGTACAGTCCTACCAACTTATCTGTGAACTGAAAGAGGACGGCACCGTCGATTCAGTGTTGCTAATTAATATAAGGTGCCCAAAATTGAGTAAGTTTTCAAGAAGGAAATTTCACATTAGACATAATCGTTTAATAAGAATTACAGTTTTTACAAATTAAAAACAATGATATCTATATAAAAATAATAAAATAAATAAAAATAATTTGATGATTTACAGTTACGTAGGTACGCTAACAGTTTAGTCTGTCAGCAATAAACAATGGCTTTATTTAAAAAGTAATCCAATGAAGTGGAAATTCAGCAGATAAAATGTTCCACGTTGGCGTACAACTTTCATTTAATGCGAAGTTAAGTAGGTACCTACCCTGCAAGAGGTACCTGGATATCTAGCCGATATTAGCCGACCAGTACAGACATTTACAACATCAAGTGTCAACATTTCAAGAGTGCAGTGACACCCATGTACTGGCTTTGAACCATATTTCAGAACTGAAACAGGAATTATGTGAAGCCCTATCTCTCTCAGGGTCTGTAAAGGTCAGTGAACAGGTTGCTAACACCAATAACCTATTTTATGATTTGGTAGGCAGTAAGTCAAAATCAGTGTGTGAGCCAGCTATAACAATAGATTTGACTGGTGACGATACCATACCATTGTGTCCTATTGTTATGATTCATAATAAATTAAAGAGATACATTTTTAGAAAAATAATTAAACGGTCACAGAAGGCTATTAAAAAACAAAATCTTTTAAAATTAAATCTTTCCCTTAGAAAGGAACGTGTTATCCTTTCAAAAAGTTTAAATAGTTGTACTGTTGAGTTAGATGAATGTAGGGAAAAGTATGATATTGATACTAAGCTCCTTTATAATGATATACTACACAAGGAGCAGCTGCTGAAGGATATTTTAGAGAAATATGAGAATTCACAACTACAACTAAGTGAGCGCTTGTTTGAGGCTGGGGAACTACTGGATTTGGTGAAGTGCAATGCTGAGAGGTATGAGTCTTTGACTAATAATATCTCATGACCAGTGAAGAATAAATTATGTGTTGTTAGTGCTAACAAAGTTAATAACATCAATAGCTGAAGAAACATTTAAAAACTCTCAAATATGTCACTATATTTTGCCAAACTGTGGTATATTACAACTTATTAATAATTTAGATAAGAAAATAGCGGACTTTACAATGTCCGACCATTGTGTCATCTTGATTGGTGAAAAAGACTTTCAGCAAACAAAAAACTATGTTAATATAATTATAGAATTAAGAGAATCCTTGCTTAAAATTCAGCATACAAATGTAATTTTATGTGTTCCTACCTTTAAATTAAGTAACTTCTCAACTATGTTTAATTGGCAAATTGAGACTTTCAACAATTTACTACATCTTGATCTTCAAACTTATGGTTATGCAACTGCAACAAATCTAACCTCCGAAGCAATCTGTTATGGTTAACACTGTCAAAGGCTTTACTCATATCCATGTAAATAGCACATATTGGATTTCTTTTGTCCATATTAGTCAAAATAATGTTAGTAAGTTCATATATCGCAGCGTTAATGGACTTACCCTTGCGAAATCCTTTTTGTTCGCTAGCCAAGATATTATATTTTTCCAAAAAATTGTAAAGACGACTATGAATAGTTTTTTCGAATATCTTTGAGAAGATGGGTATCAAAACTATAGGTCTATAATTTCCCATATTGCTTTTGTTATCTTTTTTGTGGAGTGGAATAACAACCGATGTTTTAAGTTTTTCTGGGCAAGTTCCAGTAAAAAAGCATAAATTTATTATATAACTTAGATGAGCTGCAATTGATTGCGACACTTGTTTTATTACTTTAGTACAGATGCCATCGTAACCCTCACTCGATGTATTTTTAAGTTGCTTAATTTCTCTGTCTACTTCTATTGGGGTTGTGGGGGTAAGGAAAATTGAGTTTAGGTTAGTGTACATGCTTTGATTCGAAGGTGCTTTATTATTATAATTGTTTGTACGCATCGGTTTTGCAGCTTGGTCAATAAAATAGTCATTAAAATTATTCGCAATCGACGTTGGATCTGTAATTGGTTCCCTGGGGAATTTAAATTTAGAGTTATTTATAAGTGACCAAGTGGCTTTCGATTTATTTTGAGCTGTGTTAATGCGATGGTTATTTTGTGCCTTCTGCGTAAGACAAATAATTTTTTTAAATTTCGTAGCGTATTGCTTGAATTTATGTTTGTTTTTTTCAGTCCGGTGTGTTCTATATTGCCATAGTAATTTTCTTTTCATTTTGCTACACATTTTGATACCTTTTGAAACCCATTTAGTTTTTTTGTATAACGATTTTGTTATTAATTTATAAGGAAAGCACAAGTTATAGAAACATAGGAAAAGCTCCAAGAAACGATTGTAGGCTTCGTTTGAATCATTTGTCAGGTAAATGTCAGAGAATGTCAAGTTATTCATACAAGTTTTAAATTTTGTCAAATGTTCCTCACTATAATCGCGTACTTTAATACGCCATGATTTTAATACACAGGATTTTTTGACTGGAAAATGCAATTCAAAAGTCATTTATTCAAACTAGGCTGAGAATCAGCACTTTTCGAACGTCAAAATTACATAAGACAGTCCCCCAAAACGCCCACCCTTCACCACTTCCTAGTGCTTTTGCTGGGAAGAAGAAGTGGCGCAACAAACTCCCCAGCAGCACAGCTGTCTGTTCAGTTAGAAAAAAAAATAAAAAATGATTCTATACAACAGTATGTAAGACATTTTACAATATGCAAAAAATAATTAAAATTATAAATTAAATAGCTATAATTAATAGCCATATGACAGCTAGCACACGCCAATATACCAACCAAAAGCATCGAGAACTATACTCAAGCAGAAATAAAAATAACTAAAAGTAAACAATAACTAAAAAAAAAAGAAAAAAGCCTCCAGGCATAAAGGGCGTGCCCGCTTACATATAGCTGTAACTAGAAGTTACAATTGATAAACTAGGACCATCGAGGTAAAATAAATAATTGTCGATGTCGCTAGCTAACCACATATTGCAATAAAACTCATTAAAAAAAAATAGTAATGAGTAGATTATGTCAACACTAAATTAAAATAAATTGACTTATAAAGTAAAATTATAAACAATTATATAAACTCATATAACCTGCCAATAATTGGGCAGTATGATCCGATAATCCTAATTCAATTATTTGGCTTTTGCATTTATGAATGTTGTGAGCAAAGTTGTCAATGCAAGTGCCACTGATGAGTCTAGTGGGAACTTTAATTTCTATTTTTAAGTTATGACTTTTGTAATGTTCGTATTTTTTTACTTACGTTTTGGCTATTTTAATTAGATATTATGTTCTCTCCAATTATCTGCATGGCCATTGTCTGTAGTTTAAGCAATCCTAGGCCTCTATATTTAGAGCTATTTAGATTTTCTAGTGCTCTCCGAATGTTTGTTTACCTTTTGTAATGTCAGATAATGACAAGCCTAGGTTTTATTTTTAATTTATTGCTGGAGCTGCCAGTAGGTTAGGTTGTATACGTATTAGACCTTGTTATAAATTATTATTCTTTTATGTTCTAGAATCACATTAAAACTTTGAAATGACAACCGAATCGAAAAGGAAGGGAGCCGAGGCCAGCAGACCAGTTTTACTCTTGGGCTCGCCTTGGCAGGAGGTCCTGTTGATAGCGCTCGGTGGGAGGACTGTGCCCTCTGATAGCGGGGGCTGTGCTGGAAGAAAACTCAAACTCGAAACTCAAGTCTACGCGTCTTGGTACACCGGACATCGTTCGTGGGATAACGTCGTGCAAACCTGTGACGCCGACCGCTGATAGCTCTCAGCCCTCTGCCTGTTCTCTCTACCATGGCCTGCCCCTCCGAAGTCGGCGACGTGGAGGCCTGACTCGAGGCCCTTTTCTGCACAATCTACGAGCCTCTTTTCTGCACAATCTACGAGCTTCTTTTCTGCACAATCTACGAGCCTATTTTCTTCACGACCTGCGAGCCTCTTTTCTTCAATAACTTGGACCTTCAATTTTCTACCCCGGTTTCCCTGGCCTTATTTATTTAAAATTAAATTATTTTACCTTTTCTTTTTTACTTTTTGTTTTAAGCCGGGACTCCTCCAGTTCTGGTGACAGTTACCTCGCTGACCTTACATTTTCCCCCTCCCGGGAAAATGTAACGTTACAATCTGGCGCCCAATATTTTTACTAACCCCTCCCTCCTTAAACTTTTTCAGACTCTTCTCAAAATTCAAAAACAAACTTGCTCAAGTGATTTTTATTTGGTAAGCTTTTATTTTCATCACCTCGGCCATCTCAACCTTTACAAGACTTCTTTATACTGAAACAAACACATACACACACACACACACACACACACACACTACTTTTACCTACTGGTAATTGTCATCCATTCTTCGCTTGCAAGTGTTCTTAAAACCATTCGTGGTCACTTACAAGTTGGGGTTTGGCTTACTCTACGACGTACTATAGGAGAATATCCTATAGTCGTTACCACCTAGGTACATTATAACTCTCTACTAATACCTCACTATACTGCATCCCACACACTTGCACACCACTGCGGTTACCCTCTGGTAATCGTAACCAGTCTTCGCTAGTGAGTGTTCTTAAAACCATTCGTGGTCACTTACTAGTTGGGGGCTAGCACACTTCACGACGGCTGCAGGACAATATCCTGTGGTCGTTTATACAAAACTTAACATAAATCAACACATCTTTAAACATTACTTCATTTAGTTTGATTTGTTACCACGGCTAGTGCAACCTGTACGAAGATTACTTGAAAATATACATAAACCTTGACTAAACTAATAAACTCTTAATATTTTTAAATCTTAAACATGGAGAACCAATCTAACCCTCCTGCTCAGAACCAATCTAACCCTCCTGCTCAGAATCAAGCTGACCTTCTCTTCGGTCCTCGAATTTCCGAACCTTGAGGTTCTCGCTTCTTCTCAACCGGTTCCATATCCCACTGCGGTTTGGAGTATGCCACAATATTCCTCGGTAGACCAGAATTGTCACTCTCCGTGCAATTTTGTTAAAGATTTTAAAAGGTTTTCATATGATGGTAAAACATGTCCTAGGTCTTTCCTGCAGAAGTTAGAGGAATTCCGAATTTCTAGGAATATATCAGAAGTAACTTTGGTTAAACATGCTTTTGAGATTTTTGTCGGCGATGCGCTACATTGGTTCAGGTTTCAGCATAGTCGGAATCCTTCGTTGACTTGGAACCAGATCCATATTCTACTGATTAAAGATTTTGGAATTCAGGACTATGATTACAAATTACTAGAAGCTATTAGGAATCGCACTCAAGGGGCAACTGAGACTATCATTGTCTATGTGTCTATTATGTTCGGCATGTTCAATCGTCTTTCCAAGAAACTTGTAGAAAGCGACCAATTGGAAATTTTACTTCACAACCTTGTTATTCAGTTTTCGTTGCGCTTAAAGATGTTAATTCAATCGATTCTTTGATCTCAACCTGTCAGAGCTATGAAAAGATTTCAGAAAGAGATCTGAATTTTCATAAACCCAGATATTCAGATACCCCTTCTTGCGCTGCAGAGTTCGCTTATCGTCCGTTGACTCCTAAAAATAATTCTAACCTTAGTCACTCTAACGCGATACAGAATAAGCAACCACATTTTTCTTCAAAATTGCCCTCTTCCTCGCAAACTCCTTCATGTCCAAGTCAAGATAAGCCCAAGGAAGATTTCTGCTGGCGTTGTCGTGTTAAGGGTCATTCTTTGAGAGCGTGTACTCAACCGAGGTACTTGATATGTTTCAAGTATGGTCTGAAAGGCGTGAAAATTTCAAATTGTCCTAAATGTACACCGGATTCTCAAGCAAAAAACTAAATAGTGACTTGAATAGTTCTAAAGCTCAAAATTTTAACCTTAGCGATTGGAATCAATGGTTAAACACTATCCGAAATTTTATGTTTTATTATAAAACAACTTCTGCGATCTATGACAAGGAAAGGGACTGTAATAGACCTTTTATTAACGTATCTATTAACAACGTAAGTTTTTCAGGTCTTTTAGATAGCGGAAGCTGTTTTACTATTTTAGGAAATAATTCTCATAAGGATATTCAAAAGCTAGGGTTTAAGCTATTCAAGTCATCAGCTCAGGTTATGGTTGCTAATAAACAAAAATCATCGTCTTCTGGTTATTTCCATTTATCGTTGAGTTTTAATAATCAAACTCGTATCATTAAAGCTTATGTTTTTCCGGAGATATATCCATCTTTGATTCTTGGCTGGGACTTCTGGAAAGAATTTGATCTGTGTCCTAAGTTACTTTCGTCTAAACTTAATCCTGATAGTAGAGATTTTACGAACTGTGCTATTGAAAATAAAATCATGTCTTTCGATCACCTTTCCGATAACCAAACAAATATTGCCAGGGTTATGATTGATCGTTTTAAAGACATTTCTTTTGAACAGAAAGGTAAATTAGGTCTTACTAATCTAATTTGTCATCAGATTAATACCGGTAATTCTTTGCCTATTAAGCAACGTTGTTATTGTCTCTCTCCTGAAAAGCAAAAGATTCTTATTGACGAAGTCGATAAAATGCTCGAATTAAAGGTCATTGAAAAATGCGAAAGTCCTTGGTTATCTCCTGTTCTTATAACCCCTAAGTCGAACGGAGAATGGCGTTTCTGCGTTGATAGTAGGAAACTAAATTCAGTTACTCGTAAGGACGCTTATAGCCTTCCTTTTATTTCTGAAATACTTGATAACCTTAAAGGCTGTAAATATTTGTCTAGCATAGATATTGCAAAAGCATTTTGGGAAATTCCTTTACATCCTGAAGATAGAAATAAAACTGGTTTCTATGTGCCTGGCAGAGGTTCTTTTAGGTTTACGGTAATGCCCTTTGGTCTAACTAACAGCCCTGCGACTCAACAAAGGCTTATGGATCACTTATTTACTCCTGAATTCGATAATAAAGTATTCTGTTACTTAGATGATATTATAATCATCAGTTCCACATTTGAGGAACATATCTCTCTGTTACTTAAAGTTCATGAAAAACTTTCTATGGGTTTACTATTAACTTTGCGAAAAGTAAGTTCTTTCGTAAAGAACTCAAATACCTTGGCTATGTAGTTGACGAGCTAGGACTACGAGCTGATCCTAGTAAAATTGAAGCTATTTTAGCTTATCCTGTTCCTACGTCTAAAAAAGAGGTAAGGCAATTCTTGGGTACATGTAGTTGGTTCCGTCGTTTTATTCCCAATTTTAGTTCTATTGCCTCGCCCCTCTGAAAATTAACTGCTGCTGGGAAGAATTCTCCAAAATTTGTTTGGAATCCGGACGCAGACTTCAGTTTTAACACTAAGGCTAACTAAATCTTGAAGAACTTTATATTTATGAATATTTTTTACTAGTTTACACGATCCTCCATTTCTGTTATGTCTATTACAACTTGCCGCTAAAGTGAAATTCGGAATAGTTAGGTAGGTAAATAAGGTCCGAGTCAATCATATTATGTTCGGCTATACATAAAATATCAACTTCTTTCTCAGATTTTTACAGGTATTCAATACTTACTTACACACAATTCATCAGATTTGCTTATCAATCCGTGGAGACTTTGATGCATAACAGTTAGATTATTATAAACGAAAAAATTGTTTGTTACAGTCCTGTTTTCCGAAATTAAAACTATGACTATGATTTTCATTCGTGGACAGAACAGACTCAGACTGTGACAGAGTAGCGTCATTAAACATATTTATCTCAGTGATGAGCTCCAGAGCATCATTTAATGTTGTGTTTATACCGTTTTTATTAATAATTGCCCCTGACCCCTTATTAAACGAGGTATAATCATCGTTTTGATTTAGGTTAGAGTCAAGTACAGTAAACTCTAAAACTCCATCGGCACAAATTAATTATAATTGAATTATATTGCTACTCGAGCACGATACAGCCAGTGAGGTTTGTGTGCAACATTCCACTGATAACACACACTAATGAGCTGTCGTCGTACTACGCGAAATGACATACGCGTCATAGTGGTGAACTGTTCTTTCCATTGGCTTGCTAAAATTCGCGTCTTCCTATCATGTGCTGGTAGCTGATTGAGCCAAGCAATGCGTTCACAAGCAATGAGGTCCGAGTTCGATTCTAAAGTATAACATGTGGCTGTTTTCTGTTTCTTTGAAACAATATAGGTTTATTTATAATGTATTCATGATTAATTTATTTTTTATAAGAATTTAAATATACAGTGTTTGGTGCATCGTGTGCCAAATTAAAATGGTCGACTGAAGGGGTCATCCGCTAGCCTTTTAGACCCCTTAACACCCCTCATGCTCTGTGGATTTTTTTTATCGACTTTTTATTGTTTTCCAAAAAAAAGACCCAAATTTTACATTCAAATACAGATTTTAAAAAAAATATAAGGTGTAGACTCTGAATTTTAATTTTATTTCGATGTGTATTGTTTAAGAATACTTTTAAATACAAAATTAGTTATATTAGTCACCTAGTTTTTTTTAAATTCACTCGCAAAGGTAAAACTTAAATTAAAGCTGTACATGTTACAGCTATTTATAAGGCTACAAAAAACAAAACCAAAAGCGACCGGGATCTTCCAACTCCCTCATTAATTCTCCAGTCTATCCTCTTTCTAATGATAAAAATAATAATTTATTTGTCAGAATATTGTTTTACAAGGTGTTACAAATTATAATATGATGTGCCACATGCCATAAAAGTATTTTAACAACTTTGCGAATTCGCTAGAATTGTGAATCAAGTCACATAAAACTACATTCCAAATTCTAATTAAAAAATATTTATTGCGGAACTGTTACTTGAGAAAGAGGTAAAATTTGTTTTCTCACTCTTTCACAGTAAAATCTATCTTCTATCTCTTTCTTGCATACCTTAAATCGGTTTGAACAAATCGCGCCGCCCGACCCGCCATTTTTTTAGTCGAGACATCACTGCCTCTGCTACCTAACGTGTGTGCTAGTTCACCGTACTCCGCGATTCTTTTATTACTTTGTTATCGTTGAGTTTTGTTGGTTCTTGTTACATTTGTTTAATTTTTGTTGTTATTGTTAAACTTTGAGTTTTTTGTTATTGCAATGGCGTTCTCTAACGAAGAATATGCGGACATCATGATGGCTTACGGAGCCGCTAATGGCGTCGCTCTTTACCAGGAACGCTTTCCTGGTAGACGATTACCTGGCCGCAGAGTCTTCCAAGACACATACCGACGCATACGCGAGACTGGCAGTGTTACTTTTAATGAACCAAGGGGCCATATTGTGCGACATAATGTTGAAGTAGACGAGAGAATACTGGCACTTTTTGAGGAAGACCCTACAAGAAGCATTAGAAATGTGGCATCACATCTTGATATTTCAATATGGAAAGTGTGGAAAGTACTTCGTCAGAACAAAAAGCATCCATTCCACTACACTCCGGTGCAAGGTACGTAATTTTAAACTAACTTTAAACCCGTGCAAGCTTTGTTTGACCTTACCTTTGTTTAGCAGGTAATGGGTATGGTATGGCGTCACTTCCAGGTAGGGAATCTATTAGCACGAACAGCGGGTCCTTTCTTGTGCAATTACTTATTGCCCAAGAGAAATTTAAAAGAGTTTTTTGTTTGTTGCAGGTCTTGAGGGTGGCGACTTTATTTATTTATTTTGGTTTACCAACAATTGTTTACACTGGTTATAGGCATAAAAAACAAGCAAAAACAGATAAACAATAGTGCACAATCACTTATAGGTAAACTCAGCATGCAAAACGAAAGTTGTACGTACAAAAGAGAAAAAAAAGAGGGAACTTTGAGAGACGAGTGGCTTTTTGTCGGTTTCTTTTACACACGGATGTGGATGATCCTGATTTTTTAAAAAGAATACTGTGGACGGATGAATCCAAATTTACCAAGAATGGGATCCTCAATTTACACAATTTGCACCACTGGACAACGAAAACGCAAAACCCACGTGTTAAAAGACAGAAATCTTCTCAAAGAAGGTTTAGTGTAAACGTTTGGGCAGGAGTGATTGAGAATCAGGTAATTGGACCGCATTACCTGCCCGATAATCTTAATGGCGAAGACTACCTGGAATTCCTACAAAATGACCTGCCCGAATTAGTGACCGATGCGCCCGTATTTAATGAACGTGTGCCCATTGTATTTCAAAATGACAGCTGTCCCGCGCTTTGACGATTGACTGTGAGGGAATATCTCGACATGTGTTCCCCAATGCATGGATTGGACGCGATGGCCCTATTCCATGGCCGCCACGTTCCCCAGATCTAACTCCGTTAGACTTTTATGTCTGGGGACGTGCCAAAGAGTTGGTATATGCCACGGAGGTTCCTACTAGGGAGGTATTAGTCCAACGCATAGAAGCGGCATTCAATACTATTAAGGAGGAAATACGACTTCGTACAACAACTGTCGAAATACGAAACAGGTGTCGGGCCTGCATTCGCAACAGAGGCCATCAATTTGAGCAAGATTTGTAACAATGATTAAATAAATGTTAAAAATGCATTTTTTTTTTTCAAGTAAATCCCACGAAAGATACAGATATGAGACACGAATTTACCTAACCATAAAAATGAGATAGCAGATTTATAGGTTTGACAGGTATCATTTAAGAGATTTTTTTTTTAATCATAATTTTGGATATTAGTCTTAGGTGACTCGATTCACAATTCTAGCGAATTCACAAAGTTGTTAAAATACTTTTATAGCATGTGGCACATCATTAGAAAGAGAATAGACTGGAGAATTAATGAGGGAGTTGGAAGATCCCGGTCGCATTTTTTTTTTTTTAGCCTTATAAACAGCTGTAACATGTACAGCTTTAATTTAAGTTTTACCTTTGCGAGTGAATTAAAAAAGAACTAGGTGACTAATATCACTAATTTTGTATTTAAAAGTATTCTTAAACAATACACATCGAAATAAAATTAAAATTTAGTCTACCCCTTATTTTTTTTTTAAAATCTGTATTTGAATGTAAAATTTGGGTCTTTTTTTTGGAAAACAATAAAAAGTCGATAAAAAAAATCCACAGAGCATGAGGGGTGTTAAAGGGTCTGAAAGGCTAGCGGATGACTCCTTCAGTCGACCATTTCAATTTGGCACACGATGCACCAAACACCCTGTAGTTATTGTATTATTATGTAACTATTTATGTGATTGTTTATTTATCTTTTCAGTGTTGGAAGGTGGAAATAAAAAAGACGTGATGAATGCTAACAATTTTTTTTATTAGTTAAGTACCTATACGTATTTATAAAATTAACAAACTTTTATGAGAACTGTGACGTCACATTCCTACCTAGTTATAAGAAGTACTCTTGTAACCGTTCATAAGATTTTGTATTGTATAGCCACTTATTCAATTCATAATAACATAACAAGGAAATGTTATTATAATATAATTATTAATACCCACTTTAATATAGTTATCGGTATTCGGCAGAGTTTATTGAAAATTATTATATGATTTAGACTTTATGCATGTTTTTTTATGTAACGTCACAATGAATGTAATATTGAGGTTATAGCTTAAGTGTTCATTTTCTTGACGAAAAGAAGATTGAAACTAACCCTCAATTTAAGATCATTAAATAATTACGGGTATGTTGAATTTTCCCACACCTCCATGCAATGGCTTTTTAATTGTTATATACACCTCTCATCCCGCGACTCCCACCTTTGCACCTTCAAACCCCATATCTCCGGGTGATTGTGAAACCACGCACGCATACTGCTCGCCCGGTGAATAGGACAATTAATTGTCCTGGACAAATATGAATTGTGTCAAGCCATCCGCTGGGTACATTTTGCGCACAGTAGGTAGCATAACATCGTCTAATACTTCTACATAGTAGAACTGTTGGCGCGTGGAGGAATGAAAGCCAGTGCTTCTGGCCCCGCTGCACTCATCCATCCCCACATTGTAATTGTAATTCGACCTGATTCTGTATTAGGGATCACGTTTTTATCACACCAGCGAGTTTTATCCTTGCGCCATAAATGTCGCCTGCCCTTTTGACTGGATTTAAAGGTTTTTTCATCTGAAAATATGGTAGTATTCCAGTCAAAATCTAAATAATCCCATGCGAAACGTAATCGATCTTGCTTATGTCTTTCTGTCAAGAAGGGTTTTTAGCTGGTCTTCTGTTATGCAAACCTTCCGCGTGGAGGGTACAGTGAACAGTTTGCAATGAGGTGTCGAATAATTCCGCAAAGTATCTAGTTGGTGTGAAACCATCTGTTTCATACTCGGCCACCACATGTCGTCGCTGCGCCTCGCTAATTAGCGACGGTCTTCCACTTCGCTGTTGACTAGCAAGGCTGCCCTCTTCCGAGTATATTTTGATCCAGAGACTTACAGTATTCCTCTAAATAATAATTTATTGCATAATTTTTTGGGATAATTTTTAATTGCGAAATAATATTACATGTTGTTTATATAGTATTGAAGTGGTTAGAGGGAGTGTAAGAACTGAGTTAAACAAGTGATATTATTGGTGACAATTTACGACAAGTGAAAAAGCTAATACAACGTCATAAACAATAACATTCCAGTGCAAAACGATATAAACAATAATTCTGTGTACGTGAACGCAAAATAACATCTTATCGTAAATCATTATGAATATAATTATAACTACTTTTAGTGCAGTCTAACAAACTTTTTTGTGATTTACCTAAAATACCAAGAACGGGAATACCGTTTTTGCAACATATTTTTAAATAATGGACTTTGGACTCGAAATAATATGAATTATTACGACTACTACCGCCAATACGTCCCCAAGTGGTGAGTAGACGAATTAAAAAAGCTACTACTACTAGTCGCCAGAGGGCAAAGTGTTGGTCAGGGATACTAGACTAAATAATACACAGACGAAATATTGTACGACTACTACCGCCAATACGTCCCCAAGTGGTGAGTAGACGAACTAAAAAAACTACTACTGCTAGTCGCCACAGAGTAAAGTGTTGGTCAGTGATACCAGACTAAAAAATAGTAAGTGGAAGAAAATAGTTTTGTTTCAGAAAATAATATGGGTGACAACATAACGTACCGTAACCGTAAACTATTCAGAACAAGCTCGTTACGCGATGTGACTGCAGATAGTTCTGCTCTATTCGAGACTACAATGATGAGTCTACCTAATACGTCACTAAATTCCAGCCAAACAATTACATAACTTCAGAAAAAAAACGAACAGTTGTCCAATGATTTACTAAGTGCCTATAAGGAAATAGAAAATTTAAACTCGGAAAATGTTTGACTAAAAACTTATATACAAAAATACATTAAAATTATAAATGCATACAAGGAAATAAATGTTACTGACTTAAATAATTTGACTCCGCAGTCAGGACGCAAACCTAAAGTAAACCAGAATAGCAAACGAACGCCAATCAATCGCCTCTATACAAAACAGAGAGGATGATGAACCAGCTCACAACAAAAACCAGACAGTATTACCAAAACTGACTCAAAACGAACGAATTCCAGTACTGGACCTGACACTAAACACTGTAATTGACTCGACTTCTAACCACAACATCACACAGGAAAACCAATTGGCAGGAAGTTCACAACAGACAAGCGTAAATAAACCTGCAAACATATCAGAACAAAAACAAATCAATGAAAATTGACGGAACAATGTATCAAAACTGGTGAGCGCCTCCACATCAAACGCCAATAATGTGCTAACCGAAAAAAAGACCGTAGCTCGGAAAATCTGCATATTGAGTACGAACAACTCCAACAGAATACTTAAAATTGCTGACAACACTTTAGGCCCAAACACGCAAATATGTCATTACTTAAAGACAAATTGTGGAATCAAAGAAATTATGAAGGGAATTGAACTTAAATTGCAAAACTTTACAATGGAAGACTGCTGTATAGTTTTGATTGGCGAGGCAGATTTCAACACAACAAATGAATCCATCAACATGATAGTAGCCTTAAGAGAATCACTACAAAAAGTGCAACAAACAAATGTTATTTTATGCGTCCCTACGTTTAAGTGCAAAAGTTATGCTAATATGTATAATTGGAGGATCGAAAACTTTAATAACCTACTGTATCTCGATATCATGACTCACGAACATTGCTATACACTTGACTCAAACAAGCACTTAACGTATGACTACTCAATGTTTTCAAAGAAAACAGGCGTTATCAATCATTTTTTCATGTACACAATTTTCAGGTACATTAAAGCACAAATTGAAAGTAATATAGAATACAACGCCTGCTTATTACAAAATGACAACTCTGCATCATGTGAAATAAGTAACCAAAATTATGTAATTCAAACAAACAAAGATTTACTGTGATCATTTATTTCGTGAATAATTGTTTAACTATCATAATAATAAGAATGTGGAGCAAGTAAGTGAGTTTGTATACTTGGGGAGTCTGTTTACAAGGGATGGGAAGATTGATGAAGATGTGGAAAGGAGAGTAAATGCGGGAAATAAAGTGAATGGTGCTATACATGCGATTGTGACCAACCAGTTGATGTCCAAAAAGGCTCGACTGGCTGTTCACAGTGGTGTGCTGGTGCCCACGCTTATGTATGGAAGTGAATGCTGGGTGTGGCAAAAGAAGCATGAAAGTAGGATAAATGCTGTGGAAATGCGTTCCTTGCGAAGCATGTGTGGTCTAACTATGAATGATAGGCTGAGAAATGATGTGATAAGACAACGGTGTGAGTTAAAAGAAGATGTAGTGACAAAAATTGAAAAGGGTATGCAGAGATGGTTTGGTCATGTTGAGAGGATGAATGAAAGGCGACTAACAAAATGTATTTACAAGGCAGATGTGAATGGAAACGCCGGGAGGGGACGCCCTAGGAGGACATATACTGACCTTATTGGTGATGTTCTTCAGAAAGGACAGGTGCGTAGTACTCGCAACCGGCGTGCGTGTATGACCAGATGTATGAACGTAAACGAGGCAAAAGGAGTATGTAAGGATCGTAGCAGGTGGCATTCTGTAGTTTCTGCCTACCCCCATGGGAAGAAGGCGTGAGTTTATGTATGTGTATGTATGTATCATGCATCAAAACATTAATGGTTTGATTAATAAATCGGATATGCTCTCAATGTGTTTGGATGAATTGGTGACAGAAGGTATGAAGGTAGATATATTATGCATTACGGAACATAACACGAGGAAAGGTGCCGAGGATTACTTACAGATACCGAACTTTATTTTGGGATCATATTTTATGAGATGCAGTAGACATGGGGGCTCATGTATATTAATTAAGAATGGATTGCGATTAAAAGGTATCGATGATATTAACAAAATGTCTATTACAAATATTATTGAATGCTCTGCTATTGAATTAATAGACCACAAAATATTATAAATGAAGGCACAGGATCAGATAAATTGTAAAATAAAAGAGGTTCTTTAAATAATAAAAATTTAGATTATCTTATAAATTATTTAATCAATTAATTTTACACGAAACTACACTTAATCAGTTTCAAGACACAAATAGCCATGACACCCAGTAATAGCTTAGTTTACACAAAATAGTAACAATGTACAGAGAGGCAGAGTAACAATAATCGAAAGCAATACAACCTGTGCACCGGGCAACGCCTGAAGGTAGAATGCCATTTCACCGCCGTGCGGACTCTTTTATACGGTATTATTGTAGGTGGGGCAACGACGTAGCGCGCTACGACGTAGCGATCACAAACTCCGCCCAGCAGCGAGGAGGTGGGAGAATGTCGTAGCGTGCTACGGCGCCATAGTGCTACAGCGTAGCCCGATGCACGTGTTGTTTACAATGTGACGCCGACACGGCCATGCTGACGTGACGTTTCTTGCCCGTTCTTCTCCATAGGAACCTACGCTTTGGAATGGGCAACTAGCTTCATATTTCTGACTGACTGACTGACTCCTTGACAATTCAAAAGTGCCTGTAAATGGTTTAATTGAAATAAATGCTTTGAGTTTGAGTTTGAGTTTGAGTGCGGACGTCCTCACACGCTTAGCCCACAATGCCACATCTAGAACATGAAAAACTGATTAAGTACCGTTTGGTCATCCTGCTATTGTTTCTGGTCCGGTCTACTTATACCCTTCAGATATTTAACCACTTGGTCCAGTCAGCTATGACTCTACAAGGCTTGGTCCGGTCAACTTCTGACCCTCCAGATATTTAACCACTTGGTCCAGTCAGCTATGATTGTAGAGTCATAGCTGACTGGACCAAGTGGCTTGGTCCGGTCAACTTGACTTGACCCTACAAGATCAGTCCCCTGGTCTGGCAATAGTTTTGCCCTTCAGGTCTATCCCTTCAGTTAAACTGGACCGGATCTAGCTAGGCCGAACAAGTATCGTTCCTTTAGCTTAATTAACAAATAGCTCAATACTTTGGTTGATGTACAAGTGCTTCTGTTACAATGTTAATTGATTCAGGGCCAATAGATTCTACTGAAACAGCACGTAAACCAGGGTTTCTACAATTTGCATTATTATGAGAACTGGTAGATATAGTGTCACTTTTAGCAGACATGGTATCACTATTGACAGAGGTATCACTATTGGCAGACATGGTATTATTATTGGCAGAGTTAGTATCACTATAAGTAGACTGAATATCATCAAAGGTAATATGTTGCCTAGTCTCGTGAACAAGAACCTCTGTGTTGTTATTATCCGCCGATACGTCATCCTCATCAAACATTTTTGCGATTTCCAAAAACAATGACTGACCACGGGGTACTTCTCGCAAGTTTTCGTGAGAGTATTTGTAGACTCTACTGTTTCCATTAATGTGTTTTAATTCGTACCCATCATTTTCCAAAATAGCGATTATTTTAAAGGGGGCCTTTGTATTTACGGTCTAGTTTCGTTTGGTGTCTTTACAAAGACAGAGTCACCTACTGAAAAAGGTTTAACTATAGCTTTTACCCTTGTTAAATCGACCTGTGTCATATTGAGCCAGCTTTTTATACTAGCAGAAGCATCGGATCGAATGGTGTCGAGGTTTAACCCGTTTAACATATCTTCATTAGGATTATTAGTAGATACTCTTGATATCCTTAATGAACTGAATTCCAAGGGCGTGAACCCTGTTACTCTACAACGACTACTATTGAGAGTTAATTGGATGTCGCCTACATGATCTTGCCATAAGCTGTCCGAATATGTTTCAACTATAGTGAGCATACGCTAGGCCTGACCATTTGCCCTACTGGAACCAGTGGCTATATGTAATATGATATGATTATCTTTACAAAAATTCTTAAATTCAGCATTGTCGTATGACCTACCACGATATGCAACTATTCTTTTAGGAGCGCCAAACAAGTTCACTGCATTTTTAAGTGATTTAATAGCATCAGATGCATTTGGGTTAAGGTATGCTCTAACAAGACGAATTTTGTAAAACCATCAATAATCACGGAACAATACTCTCAATACTGGAGTTTGCCAGTTAAATCCAAATGAATTGTATGCCATGGAATGGGCAATTTAGGGATTGGATATAGATGGTCCTGCTGGGCAACCGACGGACCTTTGGAAACCTTACAAACGACGCACGAATCTACATTTTTTTTTTTTAAGTTTGAACATTTTTTGGAACCAATAAGGATCGTATAATTTATGTAGCGTTTTTTTTTTCATAATCATGGTGTTTTATTTCTCTGTGTCCATGATTAATCATTGATCAGGTTAAAGAGTGTGGCAATATTGGTAACCATTTAGTGGTTTTATTACATTAGATCTTACGATAAAGTATGCCCTGTCTAATATCGTATTTGTGTGATATTTCAGACGGCAAGTAATTTGAACGGAATTTGAATTAATTTTCGAAAATATGTGGCCAGGCCTATAAATTGATGAACCTGAGTAGCAGTGCTTGGAGGAGGGATATTTTTTAGGGCTTCAACCTTATGAGCACTTGGTCCAACCTCTCCAGAGGATATTACGATACTCAGATATTAAATTATTGTCTTCATAAATGAACATTTTTTAAAGTTAATCTATTTAAACGAACCAACCCTTCTTGAACGGTCTCTGATTCAGGAGGTTTAAGTGCCGTATTTATAGCCCTTTGAAAAACCTGTGGAGCGTTTCGTAAAACAAACGGCATGGTTAGGTACTCAAATTGACCCGAAGGTATAACAAAAGCAGTTTTCTATAGACTCCTTATGGACGCAAATTAGTGAAATCCAGTGGCCATATCCAAATAACAGAAGAAACAGGCCCATGTAACTTATCGATTTGATCACTAATTAGTGGTAAAGGATAGCTGTCTGGTCGAGTATTGCTATTAAATTCCCGGTAATCAACACACATACGATCGCTACCGTCCCTTTTTTTAATTAATAATATGGGACTCGCGAAAGGCGAAGAATTTTCTCGAATTATGTAAACATCTAGTAATTCTTGAACCTTGTTACTAACGATTCCTAACTTGGTGTAAACTTGTGTTGTCTTGTGTTTCAAAATAGCCTGTAAGGTCGCCTATGTTCAGTTTTATTTGGATTTATGAGATCGATTTTAGCTCTTTGGTATTAATACGCGTAATCGGAACATTTTGTATAAAATATGAGGAATATTTATTTCAATCAAAAGTTCCTTTTCTTTACCGATAAGATCTGTGTCAATAGAATTAATGTCAAGAGGCATTTCCAATTTAAAGCTAAGATTTGAAATTTTATTTTTTGGAAAAAGTTAAGGCATCTTTACTAACTACAACGGATATTCCTTGCCCCAAAGCAACCTGTGCACCGGGCAACGCCTGAAGGTAGAATTCCATTTTCAAATCCATGACAATGTAGGATCATTTTGATTTTAATTATCAAAATTCAAATTGATAATTCTGTCGTTATAAACGATAAGAATCAACTCTTCCGCATACTGCGCAGCTTCTCATTAAAGAGAAGAATTAAAGAACCAAGTACGTCTGAATCGTATACGAAAATGCCCCGTCCGTCAACACCATTTCGGAGAAATTGCAAATCGATCGGTTCTAATAACGTTAATTGCTCACTCCAAATAAAATTCCCGACCATGGTACAAAACTGTCTTCTCGATGTTACATATCATATCATGTATTGCCTGACGAATTTCTCAATGAAAACGTATTATTAGGTCGCGTCATTTTGGGGCAAGGAATATCCGTTGTAGTTAGTAACGATGCCTTAACTTTTCCCAAAAATAAAATTTCAAATCTTAGCTCTAAATTGGAAATGCCTCACGACATTAATTCGATTGACACAGATCTTACCGGTAAAGAAAAGGAACTTTTGATTGAAATAAATATTCCTCATATTTTATACAAAATGTTCCCACTACGCGTATTAAAACCGGGGAGCTAAAAATCGATCTCATAAACCCAAATAAAACTGTACATAGGCGACCTTACAGGCTATTTAAGAACACAAGACAACACAAGTTTACACCAAGTTAGGAATCGTTAATAACAAGGTTCAAGAATTACTAGATGCTAACATAATTTGAGAAAGCTCTTCGCCTTTCGCAAGCCCCATATTATTAATTTAAAAAAAGGGGACGGTAGCGATCGTATGTGTGTTGATTACTGGGAACTGTATAGCAATACTCGACCAGACAGCTATCGTTTACCACTAATTAGTGATCAAATCGATAAGTTACATGGGGCCTGTTTCTTCTCTAATTTGGATATGGCCACTGAATTTCACTAATTTGCGTCCATAAGGAGTCTATAGAAAACTGCTTTTGTTATACCTTCGGGTCAATTTGAGTACCTAACCAATGCAGTTTGTTTTACGAAACGCTCCACAGGTTTTTCAAAGGGCTATAAATATGGCCTTAAACCTCCTGAATCAGAGACCGTTCAAGAAGGGTAACTTTAAAAAATGTTCATTTATAAAGATGAAAATTTAATATCTGGGTATCGTAATATCCTCTGGAGAGGTTGGACCAAGTCCTCATAAGGTTGAAGCCCTAAAAAATATCCCTCCTCCAAGCACTGCTACTCAGGTTCATAAATTTACAGGCCTGGCCACATATTCTCAAAATTGATGAAACCTTTGTATCCTCTAGCCGCGGTCAAAAAGGTTACTATTAATTGGACCTGTGAACATAATGACGTACATCAGAAAATAGTAAAATATGTCATTTCTGACAATTAAAAAAAAAAAAATTGACCCTTTACCCATCGAACTCCACACTGATGCAAAAAGTGAAGGTTATGGGGCTAAACTTAAAAAAAAAAGAGTCTACCCCATGTTGTCGCTTATTTTAGTCAGAAAACCACAAGTGCTGAAAGTCGTTATCATTCGTATGAATTGGAAACATTAGCCATAGTTAAATCTGTGGAACATTTTCGACATTACCTGTATAGGCATAAATTTACGGTTTTTACGGACTGTAACGCCTTAAAGGCCTCCCATTCCAAAAAGAACATTATACCTAGAGTACACAGGTGGTGGGCAATTTTGCAGTCGTATGACTGATATAATTTATAAAGAGGGAAAAAATATAGCACATGCAGTCTTTCTTTCACGTACTCATGCTGACACATCTTTTTCTCATAAACCAGCTAAAATTGTAAATTGGGCTGAACTGGAGAGGTGTTGGTTATCTATAGAAAAACGTGATTCTGAAATATCAGACATTATTTCCAAATTCCGTTCGAATTACTTGCGCGTCTGAAATATCACACACATACGATATTAGACAGGGCATACTTTATCGTAAAATCTAACGTAATAAAACCACTAAATGGTTACCAATATTGCCACACTCTTTAACCTGATCAATGATTAATCATGGACACAGCTAAATAAAACACCATGGTTATGAAAAAAAACGCTCGATAAATTATACGATCCTTATTGGTTCCAAAAAATGTTCAAACTTAAAAAAAAAAGGTAGATTCGTGCGTCGTTTGTAAGGTTTCCAAAGGTCCGTCGGGTGCCCAGCAGGACCATCTATATCCAATTCCTAAATTGCCCATTCCATGGCATACAATTCATTTGGATTTAACTGGCAAACTCAGCCGAAAAAGCGAGCGTAAGGAGTATTGTTCCGTGATTATTGATGGTTTTACAAAATTCGTCTTGTTAGAGCATACCTTAATCCAAATGCATCTGATACTATTAAATCACTTAAAATGCAGTGAACTTGTTTGGCGCTCCTAAAAGAATAGTTAATATACGACAATGCTGAATTTAAGAATTTTTGTAAAGATAATCATATCATAATCCACTGGTTCCAGTAGGGCAAATGGTCAGGCCCAGCGTATGCTCACTATAGTTGAAACATATTCGGACAGCTTATGGCAAGATCATGTAGGCGACATCCAATTAACTCTCAATAGTAGTCGTTGTAGAGTAACAGGGTTCACGCCCTTGGAATTAATGTTTGGTATTAAGGGCAGTTCATTACGGATATCAAGAGATCTACTAATAATCCTAATGAAGATAGGTTAAACCTAGAAACCATTCGATCCGATGCTTCTGCTAGTATAAAAAGCTGGCTCAATATGACACAGGTTGATTTAACAAGGGTAAAGCTATAGTTAAACCTTTTTCAGTAGGTGACTCTGTCTTTGATAAATGCGAAGAAAGACACCAAACGAAACTAGACCGTAAATACAAAGGCCCCTTTAAAATAACCGCTATTTTGGAAAATGATGGGTACGAATTAAAACACATTAATGGAAACAATAGAGTCTACAAAGTACCCCGTGGTCAGTCATTGTTTTTGGAAATCGCAGAAAATTTTGATGAGGATGACGTGTCCGTGGATAATAACATCACAGAGGTTCTTGTTCACGAGATTAGGCAACAGATAAACTATGATGATATTCAGTCTACTAATAGTGATACTATCTCTACCAATAATAATACCATGTCAGCCAATAGTGATACCATGTCTGCTAAAAGTGACACTATATCTACCAGTTCTCATAATAATGCAAATTGTAGAAACCCTGGTTTACGTGCTGTTTCAGTAGAATCTATTGGCCCTGAATCAATTAACATTGTAACAGAAGCACTTGTACATCAACCAAAGTATTGAGCTATTTGTTAATTAAGCTAAAGGAACGATACTTGTTCGGCCTAGCTAGATCCGGTCCAGTTTAACTGAAGGGATACACCTGAAGGGCAAAACTATTGCCGGACCAGGGGACTGATCTTGTAGGGTCAGAAGTTGACCGGACCAAGCCTTGTAGAGTCATAGCTGACTGGACCAAGTGGTTAAATATCTGGAGGGTCAGAAGTTGACCGGACCAAGCCTTGTAGAGTCATAGCTGACTGGACCAAGTGGTTAAATATCTGAAGGGTATAAGTAGACCGGACCAGAAACAATAGCAGGATGACCAAACGGTACTTAATCAGTTTTTCATGTTCTAGATGTGGCATTGTGGGCTAAGCGTGTGAGGACGTCCGCACGTCAGCATGGCCGTGTCGGCGTCACATTGTAAACAACACGTGCATCGGGCTATGCCGTAGCACTATGGCGCCGTAGCGCGCTACGACATTCTCCCACCTCCTCGCTGCTGGGCGGAGTTAGTGATCGCTACGTCGTAGCGCGCTACGTCGTTGCCCCACCTACAATACTACCGTATAAAAGAGTCCGCACGGCGGCGAAATGGCATTCTACCTTCAGGCGTTGCCCGGTGCACAGGTTGTATTGCTTTCAATTATTGTTACTCTGCCTCTCTGTACATTGTTATTATTTTGTGTAAACTAAGTTATTACTGGGTGTCATAGCTATTTGTGTCTTGAAACTGATTAAGTGTAGTTTCGTGTAAAATTAATTGATTAAATAATTTATAAGAAAATCTAAATTCTTATTATTTAAAGAACCTCTTTTATTTAACAATATATCTGATCCTGTGCCTTCAAATATATTTAAAGACCGCCGATCAAAACAATCGGAACAATAAATCCTTTCTTTTTAATTTTAAGTAAAATATTAGGTAAGCTATGTAAAAGTAAAAAAAGTATTATTTGTGGAGATTTCAATATAGATATCACAAACAATTCAAAAATATCTACTGAATTTATAGAACTACTGTTAACCTTTAATATAACCCTTCAGTTTAATCAGGTAACACGAAGCGCCAGTAACACCTGTATTGACAACATAACTCATAACATTAAGGGATATAAAGGTGTAATTAGAGATTTTGCGCTATCAGACCACACTGCACAAATTATGAAGTGTCCGGTAAAAAAGTGTAGTCCAATTGAATATTGGTATGTATATAAACGTAGTTTCACTAAAGAAAATAGATGTATATTTGCTAAATATTTAAGTCAAATCTCGTATCACGCTGTATATGAGTCTACAGACCCTAACAGTGCCTACAATTCATTCCATGATATATTCAACTTGATAAATGACTTATGCTTTCCTATTAAAAAAAATCGCGTTAGTAATATATCAAGACCTAAATGGTTATCAATAGGTATAAGATTGTGTAGTAAGCGTAAACGCGAACTTCTCTGGAAGTATAGGAAAAATGCAAACAACGATAATAAAATAAAGTTTAAAGCTTATGCTAAAAAATACAAAAAAATCATCTCTCTAACAAAAATGACCCAAAACAATTATTTAATTAATACGGCTATTAATAAATCCAAAGCAACATGGAAAGTAATGAATGAAGCCAAATATAATTATCCTAAAGAGGGCATTGATAAACTAATAATCAATGACGAAGTACTAACTGATCCTAAGACTTTTGCAAATACCTTTAATGACTATTTGGCTGACATTGCTAAAAAAACTAATACAAATCTTTTCCTGACTCAACACGGTCGTATTCTACTAACTTGACATTTAACACTAAATCAATATTCATGCCCCCGACAATTCCTCCAGACATTCTTAAAATTATAGCTTCTCTGCGGAATACAAATAGCGCAGGTTATGACGGTATTACTACAAAGATTGTTAAGGATGTAGCAACTTTAATTGCTGCTCCCTTAAGTTATATTATCATATCAACTTGTGCATAGAACACGGTATTTTTCCAGAGAAATTAAAACTGTCAGTAGTAAAACCAGTACATAAAAAAGATAACAAATTTTCCATCAGGAACTACAGGCCCATTGCTCTAATACCCATTTTCTCTAAAATATTTGAAAAAAAAAAATATAATTGCCTCTACCCATTTTTATAAAATAATAACATATTTACCCCATGTCAATATGGTTTTAGGAAAAAAAATCTGTTAATATATATAACTTTTTACACAAAGTCCTTCTAAACATGGACACTAGGTAGCTATAGCGCTGTACATGGACATGTTTAAAGCATCTGATCGAGTCAGCCATAAAATACTATTGAAAAAATTATATGCATTTGGCATAAAAGGTAACGTATACAGATTAATAGAATCATATCTCAGTGACAGAAAACAGGTGGTAGAATTAAAAAGAGTCTCTTTCATAATTTGTGCAGTGTGGTCTGATAGCGCAAAATCTCTAATTACACCTTTGCATCCTTTAATGTTATGAGCTATGTTGTCAATACAGGTGTTACTGGCGCTTCGTGTTACCTGATTAAACTGAAGGGTTATAATACATTAAAGGTTAACAGTAGTTTATAAATTCAGTAGATATTTTTGAATTGTTTGTAATATCTATAATGAAATCTCCACAAATAATATTTTTTTTACTTTTACATAGCTTACCTAATATTTTACTTAAAATTAAAAAGAAAGAATTTATTGTTCCGATTGTTTTGTTCGGCGGTCTGTAAATATATTTATAATATTTTGTGGTCTATTAATTCAATAGCAGAGCATTCAATAATATTTGTAATAGACATTTTGTTAATATCATTGAGACCTTTTAATCGCAATCCATTCTTAATTAATATACATGAACCCCCATGTCTACTACATCTCATAAAATATGATCCCAAAATAAAATTCGGTATCTGTAAGTAATCCTCGTCACCTTTCCTCATGTTATGTTCCGTAATGCATAATACACTCGAGAGCAATGAATCCGGGTCACTTAAAGAATGTTAAAAATCTCGGAAACTAAAAATGATAGGTTAATGCAATAAATTGTATTTAATAGACAATGTAATACTCCTTAAATGAAAGTAAAAAAAATATGAGTCACCATACATTTTATTAACACAAAATTACATAAAGAAAAAAACTGCTGATCTCTCCTTAAAACAAAAATAGGAAACATGAAATTTTTGAACTTTATTACGATTTTCTTGAATTTTAATACTTCGTATTGCCTCCTCGTGCTTCCATTACTGCGTTTACGCGGTTTGGCATGCTGTACACCAAGTTCCTTATACGATTTTGGGGAATATTCTCCCATTCCTCTGTGAGAGCAATTTTGAGCTCACGAAGCGTGATTGGGGGAGGGTTTCGTTGTTTTACGCATCTGCCTAGCTCGTCCCAAGCATGCTCGATCGGGTTGATATCCGGGCTGCGCGCTGGCCACTCCATACGAGTAATGTTCATCTCTTGAAGCTAGTCATTCACAATCCTACCTGTATGAGGTCGGGCATTGTCATGCATAAATATAGCATCCTCACCTAAATTGACCATAAATGGACCAACGTGATCATTGAGGATTTCTTCCACATATCTTTCGCTAGTTAAAGAGCCGTTTTCTATGATCACCAGCTCTGTGCGACTTTCAGAAGAAATTCCGGCCCACACAAGTACAGACCCACCACCGTAGGCTACTTTTTCTTCGATGCATGCTTGCTTGAATCTTTCCCCTGGTCTTCGATACACTCTGTGTCTTCCATCGTGCTTGTAGAGCATAAATTTTGATTCGTCGGAGAACATAACTTTTGACCAATCTTCAATACTCCAATTTACGTGGCTCTGGGCATATCTTAGTCTTGAAATACGATGCCCACGCTCCAGTTTAGGGCCGTTTGCAGGTCTAAGGGGTTTTAAGTTAGATTCAGCAAGCCGACGTCTTACTGTCCATGCACTTGGGTTACTTCCTCCGAGGCGTCGAAACTGATTTGTGAGTTCAGTTCCTGTAAGAAAGCGATTTCGAAGCATGGTGTTCACCAAGTATCGGTCTTCTCGTGCTGTGGTACACCTGGTTCTGCCCGTTCCTGATCTGCGTAGGTTAGAACCAGTTTCTTTGTAACGTCGGAGAACTCTTTGTACTGTTGACAGCGACACACCGACAGTCCTGGCTGTATCGCGCTGACTCCGGCCGGTTTCCAGCATTGTAAGTATTCTGGTGCATTCTTCAGGCGTAAGCGACATAATTTCAGCTTGAATAATGAATATAGAGCACTATCAACATGGTTTATGTACCCACATAAATGACAGATTACAAACAAAAGCAAAACCAAATGCTGTAATTTCGTAGTTCCATCTTCGAAAGTGGCCCTCTTTCAAATTTGATTTTTTTATGATATAACTTTACAATAACTAAGAAGTTTTAATACCTTCATTTAAGGAGTATTACATTGTCTATTAAATACAATTTATTGCATTAACCTAGCATTTTTAGTTTCCGAGATTTTTAGGATTCTTTAAGTGACCCGGATTCATTGCTCTCGAGTGTATATCTACCTTCATACCTTCTGTCACCAATTCATCAAAAAACACTGATAGCATATACGATTCATTAATCAAACCATTAATGTTTTGATGCATGAGTGTTAGGTTTTAATTCTTTAATAATTAATTGTTAGTTTTTATTGGCAACATTAAATAGTTTTAGGTATTTATAATATTTTGAAATAGGTCGGTAAAAACAGTTTATCTGTACTGGCAACACCGAAGATTTAAAAAATATGTAGAATAACGGCTCGAGCCGCGGGAACGGTAATTTGGGGGCACTTTGATTCCGACGTTCATGAGAGCTGGTCGTCCCAAGTGACTGGGTCAATGGAAAGTTTAAGTTGGTTATAATTATTGTTGGAGGTCTGCTAGAAAATAAGGTAACTAATTAGTTTATATTGTAAATCTTTATATAGAATTAAAAGTATTAAGGAATGGAGAACATAATATGTGATAATATAATTTGTGGATTATTGAATCTAGTGTTTATTCTTGAAATATAAACCTTTGATAAAATATGATAGCATTTATCTACTCTTATTTATTCTCATCCGTGAAGTGTTGCAAATGGTTAGCTTCTACTCTAGATATAATCAATAATCACCTATTAGTTTTTAAAATGGAAGTAGTTTCTAACATTTCAGAAGTCGGATGAACACGCCTATTTATACATTACAAATGCTTCAAATAGTTTTCTGCAGTGTTTAATTTTAACCCAGTCATTAGTATTAATTAAATCCACGTTTAATTAATGTTTTGTGACACTAATAAAATTTGAGGGAAGGACAGAAAAATAAGTTTAATTTTTAGTTGTGGATTTAGCATTAATATCCCTTTCGTGGGGTTTATAAAAGGGTAATGAAATTTGGTTAATTTTGAGCTCACAAGCACCGTTTCTGATATTTGCAAAATACCCTGCAAAACTTTTCATAACGTTTTTTGTGTAGTTTTGTTTAGTTTACCAAGTCTAACCCATTTTTTTTTGTCTGTTTTATGAAATCATGCCACACGATTGAGGGACTAGTTCGCGGCGCCTATCAATGCCGTGGAACTCGCAGTCACCGTGATCGGAGTCTCGTGCGCAGCGCCCGTAGTGAGTGGACCGCGGGATGGGCCAGCGAGGGCCATCGTGAAGCGGATACAACAGTGCAGCTGGACGCCTGTGCAGCGGGACGCCAGTGCAGCTAGAGGCCAGTGCAGTGCACCTGGTGATGGAGGGTTCACAAGTTTAGAAATGTCACCATGGTTTGTGAGAAGGAGGATTCACTACCACCGTGACTTTTAAATAATGTATTTTATTATATTCATGTATTTATTGCTTGTGAGAAGGAAGGTTCACAAGTAATTTCATCATGGTTTGTGAGAAGGAGGGTTCACAACCATCATGATTATTAGATATTTATTTTATTTCTTTAATTTGTGTTCTATGTCATATTCTTGCAAGGATGGTTTACAAATAGTATATATAAGACTTAGAAATTGTAACGTGTAAAAGTAAATAATTATTTTGCTTGTGCATAAGAACACAAGTCAACGTCAGAATGATCAAGTTGATTAGGTAGGTGATATTCAAATTCAAAAGTCATTTATTCAAACTAGATGGCGGCACACACTTTTCGAACATCAAAATTACATAAGACAGTCCCCCAAAACGCCCACCCTCCATCGCTTCCTAGTGCTTTTGCTGGGACGAAGAAGTAGCACAACAAATTTCCCAGCAGTACAGCTGTCTGTTAAGAAAAAAAATGATTCTATGCAATAGTATACAAGATAATTTACATTACGCAAAACCGGAGTGTGGTATGCTGCCGTCAATAGCATAGTTGCAGTATGTACGCTCTAGACGGTTTCGAGAAAAACGCGGTAAAAGTTTTGGTGAGAAAATCTTCCATAAATCCTTTGTTTGTAATCAGATCATGATGGTTGATACCTTAAATGAAAGAGGACCTCAGCACCTATCTATTACATAATTGGAAACCAATACTGAGTAATTGAAAGACAAAATAAATTCATTATCTTAGTTATACTAAGTATCTCCTAGAGGCTCTCTGATAGGTAACACTTAGCATAAACACAGTAAGTGTGTTTTTTACTGTATTTATGCTAAGTAACCATATAAATTTATGATTAAATTTATATGGTTTATAGGTTTTATTTTATCAGGCTTTTAAGTGATAATAAAACAATTAGTTTTTTGGCTTAATTAATGTATTTGAAAAAAAAATATAATCTTGTTTTAGATATACTGTTATTAACTGCTGCTGAAAGTAACCTAGCAATAAAATTTGACAAATCATGATACGTTTAGTCTAAGAAATTGACATTTTGTTTAAATCGAACTTCTTTCTTACAATTAAGCGCAGGCCACACCGCCAGCTAGCGAGCGAGCGAGCGAGCTAGCTGCATCGTCGTATATTTCATTCGCAGCATTTGTTTCGCTGACGTAGCTTATCTCTGTAGTTTGCGGTGTGAACCGAAGGATGAAAAGGGGTGAACCGATGCCCGCTCGGCTTGCTCGCTCGCTCGTTAGCTGGCGGTGTGGCCTGCGCTTGATCTCATAATCAAAATAACGTTTCTTAATTTTACTTAATTGAATCAGTCTTTTCAGTAAAAAATGACACAACTAAGAATTTAATTTTCTTACATTAATCACCCAACTCAAGTTAACTTATGTATTATTCAGTCTTCTCAATACTAATTATTTTAGAATCACAGATGCTATTATAAGGCAAAAAGAATTATCTAAAGTAGCTTTACATTTCAAATAAACTATAAAATCCTTTCTTCGGTATCAAATCAAAACTTATAGATTTATCTAACAACACTTATGGATCTTATAGATACTTAAGCCGTAAATAACAAAAATTATAACCATTTAGGATAAAAAAAAACTTTCTTCTTTAACATTGAAACTAAATTAAAATATTCAATGAATTAGGAATCACCTCAGTCCTACGAAAACAAGAAGACGAGAACTAATCGTCAAATTCCTTGGAAAGATTCAAGGATGCATCGTCAACTGGCAAGTCAAACCAGAATTGCCTTCGGCTGGGTAACATCAAGGGAACGAGATCTTTGACAATTCTCTGCTTTCGTGAAGAGGCGATACCCCTTGGTGAACCTCTCTGTTCAGTACAAGGGAATTGTTTGTTTTTTAAAATGTTGGCTTGTAAAAAGTTTAAGGTCCTGAATTCCTCATCAGCTTGAAATTTTTTGTACAACATATTGTACTCTCCACGGACAACTTTGACCACAGTGAAATTCTTAACGTATTCCCGGTCTTTCAATGCACACATTTTCTGTTCAGAATGAAAGTCACAAAATTTGTAAAAATCATGGACATCCATTAATTTTAGAATATTTAATCCTGAGTTAGAGGTTCGAACGGCTTCTACATAGTCATTAAAGTCGCAAACATTTTTCATTTTTTGGAGAGATTGCTCCACTTGGTGGTGGAAGCTGTCAGCTGAATTGAATGTATGTCCTGGTTCTAGATATTTTATAGTGATAGAGAGTGCTTCAATTAAATCACTGTTGACAACATTCACAAGAAACGAAAAGAGTGTCCAGTTCTTGTTTTGTGACGAACAATTATCTGCCCAAATCACTAAATGACTTTTGTTTCGGTGGTGTATTAAAAAAGCTCTAAATGTTGAAACAATGTCATGACCATTTCGGCCTGAAATGGCTTCGTGCCATAACACAGCGTAAGGAGTATTTTCTTTAGTAGATTTACCTAAAGGAGCAAAAGTCTCGTTGAATGCGATAATTCGAGGACAGAATATTGCTACTTTGTAGCTGTCCATGCGAGGCAGCATTACCACCTTTTGAAGATCCACACAAACATAAACGGTGTCATTATCTTTATGTTCTTCTACGTTTTTCTTGTCTAATTTGTACGCCTTCCTGCTGTCTGTATAGCATTGGCGATGTTCAACATAATTCTTACATGTTGCACAAGTTGTATTAGGAGCTTTATTGAATTCGCAAGCGTGTATGTCGTATACAGCACAAAGTTCACACTCTTCATTGCCCAGTACGGCGAAGGAAATGTTGTGGCTCTTTACGACTCCTCGGTAAACTTCGTAAGAGCATGCAGAGTCTGGGTATAATTTGTTAAAATCGGCATGCATCCTTGTGACAGTGATATCGCTGGGTAAATACAAACGATGCGGGGCGTGTTCACGGCGGTAATGCGATATTGCAGGGTTATAAGTCATTATGTGTGAAGTTATCAAGGTTTTATCCTTTGACAGCGACGACCTGTCATAGTGTCCACGTTTGTCATTGAGGTCATCGTTTTCACTTGTATGAAGAACTCGAAAAACTTTTGTGTCATTCTTAGGATTGTAACTTAATGTCGCTAAAAAAAACGTCTTGCATACCTGCACTGGACTTTCATGACCACGAACAGTAAATAAGTAATTAAAGGTTTGGTTTCGTTTTGGCTCTTTATTTATATTTTTCCGAGATTTGACATTCGCGACGCTGACATTGTTTTTGATGAACATGCCTTTTCCTGCTGCATCTAGGGCCAAGTAACTTGAATTAATCACCTAACGTTGTTTCATACTAATGTTTTTGGTACAGAGCTTCTTACATGTAGGTTTACAGGGTGTCTTTCAGGAAAAGTTTTTCTATCATACCTTTTTTTTTCCGCACACTGCTGCAAATCGTCTAGCATAAGTAGTCGACAATTTTACGTAGATATTCGAGGAACAGACATAATTGAAATTATTCTTTCTCGGACCTCAAGTTACTGCTTGTATTATAAGACAAATTGAATGACTTTTAGTTACAATGACTTATTATGTTCACAGTGAAGCAACTTTACTGCACTGTATTTATGACGTAGCATTATATGGCAGCAACTTAGATATGCAGTAAAAACGACTTACAATTCTTATAATAAGTTATAACATCATATTATACGTACGTACATCTTAAACATGAGTACAGTATAGCTAATTTACTGCTCCCATGGTAAGTACACCTGACCGTTATTGCTACAACTGCTGTCTAAACATGAACACAGGATGGCTACATGCTCTCAGTATAATAAGTAACCTTATGTAAGATCTGATTACGTTACTTAACATAAACGCAATATCGCATCGAACTGTCTTTGTGGTAAGTAATCTGGAAGCTACGCTTAGGATCGTTACTAAGCATACATGCAGTATCGCAGCATACTGTTTTTACGACTAGATCACTCATTAAGTAAATGTTGGGAAACTGCTTAGGATTAAAACAGTACATCTTCTTAATGTCTATTTGCTAGGCTTATATCCAATTTTTATACAGTAAATGACTTAACATATTAGTGGTACAGATGTCATACTGTACTTTGGCCGAGAGACTCTGAATAAGAACTTCTGCAGTAAGTGTACCCACTGTAATCATGCTTTGTGATGTAAAAAAAATGCCCAACTTACTGCAAATTTTTAATTGTTAAATTTGGTTTAAAAAGCGATTCAAACGAATGGGTAAGATAAAAATGTAGATCTCGGTATCGTGATCACGGCTGTATATCTAACTAATTTTTGACAAAATCCGACTTACTGTAACTATGCTATTGAGGGCAGTATGTGTGTGTGTTTGGTGTTCCGGATTTCGGCTCGCTGTTGCGTCTGCGAATCGCATCACTGACGCGTCGGGTGCGCGACAGCCCCAACAGCCTCGTGGCGACTGTAGCCGGCAGGGTGGATGGCCTTCTAATATATCACTAGATGGCGGCACACAGACCGGTATTCAAATACGTGAGATAGTAGGAGGCCCACATGATTGTGTGTGTGCGTCATTGTTATACTAACATAGTTTTAAGTAATTTGTAATACTAACACGCTATGGGCCTTTGAAGCCTGATAATAAAGTTTATATATATATATAAAACACAATTTAAATTATAAATTAATAGCCATATGACAGCTAGCACACGCAATACACCAACCAAAAACATCGAGAACTATCATATAACATCTATACTCAAGTAGAAATAAAAATAACTAAACGTAAACAATATCTAAAAAAGAAAATAAAGCCTAATAAACTAGAAGTTATAAATGATAAACTAGGACCATCGAGGTAAAATAAATATTTGTCGAGGTAGCTAGCTAACCACATATTGCAATGCAACTCATAAAAAAAAAACATTGTAATGAGTAGATTATGTCAACAATAAATAAAAATAAAATTAAAATAAATTGACATAAAAAGTAAAATTATAAACTCATATAACCTGTCAGTAGGTAAACTAATTCTGGAGAAAGAATATTGAAACATTGTCTTGAGTTAATCACAGCGACCAACTATTCTTATCATTTAAGTAGTATAAAAGGCACCATATTTGTGGAGTATATAATTGGTCATAGGTCATTCATTGGAAGTCGTACAGTGGCTGGCAAGTGTGAGTGCTTGATCAGTGAATCTTGCGGTGCAATGAGTGACGGATGTAATTAATATTGAAAAGTATGAATGAGTCCTACGGTGCATCTCTGTAATTTGAATTTCTTTACGCTAAAATTAACATGTTACTCGCTGTCCTATTCGGTCGGGGTACTCCCCGATAATAAGACGGTGAGGACTGGGTTTCTAACATGTTCTATAGACTTGTGGTATGGTTTTATTAATTTAGGGCAGCCTTACGTTTTGGCTATTTTAATTAGATCTTTTATTATACGTTCTCTCCAATTATCTGCATGGCCATTGTCTGCAGTTTAAGCATTCCTAGGCCTCTATATTTTGAGCTATTTAGATTTTCTAGTGCTCTCCCAATGTTTGTTTACCTTTTGTAATATCAGATAATGACAAGCCTTTTTTTTTTTTTTGGTTGGGAAATTTTCAAATGACGTCTCCCGCTCTGGGTGGAGCGGGAGGGCGTGTCAGACTCTTACTGACTAAAACCCACCCGTGTTCCTTCCGTTGCCTGTGCAATGCCAGGGGGCCATGGTATCCCTTTCGGACTTTCCCGCAACCCCGGCAGGCAATGGTCTCATCGGACCCCTTCACTTGCTGACGCTCTTTGAGGCGCGCGTGGAACACAACGCGCCGTCGACCCGGGCCTGGTCCTTACCGGACGGCGAGCTACCCATTGCTCACCGTCCGCAAGCCCGCGCATACGGTGGCCGGGAATCAGCGATTGATTCCCGACGCCCAGGGCGTCTCCTCCTGCGGCGGCTAGGGGCGTGAGGGCGCGAAATTTGCCTCTCCCTCACGCGTTCCGCCTCCTCCTTTGCGAGCATAACTGCATCGCAGAAGGAGGTGACGGCCTCCCATGCCCTCTCGCTCCGTACCATGGAATGACAAGCCTAGGTTTTATTTTTAATTTATTGCTAGAGCTGCCAGTAGGTTAGGTTGTATAGGTATTAGACCTTGTTATAAATTATTATTCTTCTTTTATGTTTTAGAATCACATTGTTAAAATTTTGAAATGCCAACCAATCTGAAAAGGAAGGGAACCGAGGCCGTCAGATTAGTTTACTCTTGGTGCTCGCCTTGGCAGGAGGTCCTGATTATATAGCGCTCGGTGGGAGGGCTGTGCCCTCTGTTAGTGTGGGCTGTGCTTGAAGACAAACAAGTCTACGCGTCCTTTTACACCGGACATCGTTCGAAAGTCGCTAGACCGGCGATGGCTCCCCTTGGCGTCAGTTCTGGACACTGACGCAGAAAATTCAAGCCCGACATAACCTTAGGCAATATGTTGTAGGATAACTTCGTTGTCTGCAGTAAACTTGTGACGCCGACCGCTGGTAGCTCTCAGCCCTCTGCCTGTCCTCTCTACCACGGCCTGCCCCTCCGAGCTCGGCGACGTGGAGGCCTGACTCGAGGTCCCTTCTTCACAACCTGTGAGCCTCTTTAGAAGAAACGCTTGGACCTTCAACTTTTACCCCGGTTTCCCTGGCCTTATATTAACATTAATTAAATTATTTTACCAATTCCTCTTTTACTTTTTTTTTAAGCTGGGACTCCTCCAGTTCTGGTCATAGCTTCCTCCTTGACCTTACATTTTCCCCGCCCCGGGAAAATGTAACGTTACAATCTGGATTAACTTGAGGGCAATATCTAGGCGAATAGAATATAAAAGGTACTTTATAATTATTTAAAAATCGTTGGACATCATTATACTGAAATTGTGAGCCATTATCCATAATAATGGTTTGTGGTACGCCATGTACTAAAAATACAAAGTTTTCAAGATGTCATTTAATAATAGTAGTAGTAGCTCGTTTAATAGGAAAAATAAGGCAGTACTTTGAAAATGAGCACGTAATCACGAGAATATATTGATTACACTGGCTCGTCATAGGCAAAGGACCCATGAGATCCAATGATATATTCTGGAAAGGCCTTGAACAAATTTTTGGATTACCCATAAGGCCATAGGGTGAATGATTCGAATGTTTATAGGCAAGACATGTTTCGCGCGTAGAACACACTTTTGCCACTTCTCTAAACATACCAGACCAGTAGTATCTTAAGGAAAGCTTCTTGTAAGTTTTAAAGATACCAATGTGCGGATTATTATTTACCAAGCCATGGCAAGATTTGATAAGGTCGAGCCTCTCAGAGGGAGGAGGAACTTCCTTCTATGAAAAATCTTCATTAAGATCATCTATTGAGTTAGAATAACGATATAGCTTACTGTCGCGGATTTTATAGTTAGGATAATCATCAGAGTTATCACGACATTTGGTAAAAAGTTTATTGAAATGTTCCAACTGAGACGTGTTGTCTCTAGACACAGGGGCAACCCCATCTAAAATATCTGTATCAGGGCCCTTATAACGAGAAAGTAAGTCCGGGACTACATTATCCTTACCTTTCTTATGTTTCAGATCAAAATCAAAGCATGACAATCTGGCGCCCAACTTATACTAACCCCTCCCTCTTTAAACTTTTTCAGATTCTCAAAATTCTAAAACCAACTTGCTCAAGTGATTTTTATTTAGTAAGCTTTTATTTTCATCACCTTACGCAATATGTTGTAGGATACCGTCGTTGTCTGCAGTAAACTTGTGACGCCGGCCACTGATAGCTCTCAGCCCTCTGCCTGCCCTCTCTACTACGGCCTGCCCCTCCGAGGTCGGCGACGTGGAGGCCTGACTCAAGACCCCTTCTTCACAACCTGCGAGCCTCTTTAGAAGAAACGCTTGGACCTTCAACTTTTACCCCGGTTTCCCTGGCCTTATATTAACATTAATTAAATTATTTTACCATTTCCTCTTTTACTTTTTCTTTTAAGCCGGGACTCCTCTAGTTCTGGTGATAGTTTCCTCCTTGACCTTACATTTTCCCCCTCCCGGGAAATGTATCGTTACAATCTGGCGCCCAATGTGAGGCAGGCCGCGGTAGAGAGGGCAGGCAGAGGGCTGAGAGCTACCAGCGGTCGGTGTCACAAGTTTACTGCAGACAACGACGTTATCCTACAACATATTGCGTAAGGTTATGTCGGGCCAAGGGTAGCCATCGCCGGTCTAGCGACTTTCAAACGATGTCCGGTGTAAAAGGACGCGTAGACTTGTTTGTCTTCAAGCACAGCCCACACAATCAGAGGGCACAGCCCTCCCACCGAGCGCTATATAATCAGGACCTCCTGCCAAGGCAAGCACCAAGAGACCAAAAAAACCGTCAGACCGCCCCGGCTCCGTTCCTTTTCAGATTGGTTGGCATTTCAAAATTTTAACAATGTGATTCTAGAACATAAAAGAAGAATAATAATTTATAACAAGGTCTAATACCTATACAACCTAACCTACTGGCAGCTCTAGCAATAAATTAAAAATAAAACCTAGGCTTGTCATTATCTGACATTACAAAAGGTAAACAAACATTGGGAGAGCACTAGAAAATCTAAATATCTCGAAATATAGAGGCCTAGGAATGCTTAAACTACAGACAATGGCCATGCAGACAATTGGAGAGAACGTATGATAAAAGATCTAATTAAAATAGCCAAAACGTAAGAAAAAAAATACGAACATACACGGTTAAGCCAAGACCCTCGACCCCCGTCAAATGCCAGAGACATAACCTTGACACTCTTTGGGGCCAAGGTTTCCTCCTGCCTACCCAACGGCAGTGTTAGTGCACGCTGAGCCTGCACACCAACGCTGCTCAACGTGTGCTCTCTCCGAGTACACGTTAGAGCATTCCTCCAACAGGATATTGGCTTACGGACAACGAGACCCCTTACGCACACAGTACCTAATGAGGAGACATTGCCCGCACCCCAGGGTGCACCGTCCTGGAGACTGGCCTTCCCCCCGGACGCTTCCGTAAGAGAACTCCAGCCCACAGGCACACGGGGAGGTTTACTGTCCAAGCACCCAATCATGTTTAGCCTTATAATATAATTAAGACATTTAGTTTTGTTCGCATTAAGTAAAAGATTATTAGCTGCGAACCATTTCGAAAGAACTGCCAGACTATCGTTGACATGTATGACATCCGTGTCTTTTCTATCTACTTAAAAAATAAGAGAAGTTTCATCAGCGAATAGAATTATATCTGATAAGTTAGCCATCATGTGAGGAAGGTCATTAATATAAACTAGAAATAGGAAAGATTGATCCTTGAGGCACGCCCATCTTAACCAGAGACACCAAGGACGTCGCCCCGTTAATCTTTACTTTTTGCTGCCTGTTTGATAGATAGTACAGAACAAGATCACCAGCTTGTCCACGAATTCCGTAGTGGTGTAATTTACAGATCAGTGTTTTGTGTTCAACGCAGTCAAACGCTTTTAAGAGGTCACAGGAAATGCTAATTGCATCCTGGGACTGCTCCCAGGATTCCAAAATGTGACTGATGAGTTTCACACCTGCTTCATTCATTGACCTACCTTTCGTGAAACCAAACTGATGACTATGTAAAATACCATTTGAATTATAATGTGTCAACATCTGGTCTAGCATGATTTTTTCATAAATTTTACTCAATGCTGGTAGCACCGATATAGGTCTATAATTGGCGGGATAGAACCCGATTTGAAAATTGGTACTACTTTACTATGTTTCATTAAATCAGGAACCGCTATCTAAACATTGATTGAGAGACAGGGGCAATTGTGTAAATGATATTCAAGACCCTTAACGGAAATCCTCCATAAGTATTCAGTGTTTTTTATTATAATTATGTTTAGACTTTTGAATGCTTTTTTAATTGTGACAATAAAAATGGGCTTGAATTCAAAACATGGAATGTCCTTACTAAAGTTTTCTTTTAGAAAAGATTTAGCTAATGATGATGAGGGGAGAGATTTCGTAACGTCTATTGGGATGTTGGTAACGATAATTTTCTAGTGTCTCAGCAACTTTTAACTTATCTGAAATGGATTCATTATAAATTTTTAAATAAAATTCATTCTGATCTCGCTGTTTTGTGTTTCCAGTTTCTTTGTTAATTACCTGCCACACAGCTTTTATTTTATTGCTAGAAATACTAATTTGGTTACTTATTACTTTAGATTTAGCTTGGGCACAGACTCGTTTTTGAATATCATAGTTTCTGACATAATTATGAAGGCTTGATCAGAATTCAATGATTTCTCGTTATACAAATTTTATAAAATATCTCAGATTTTTCTAATGCCAGCAGTGGCCCATTAATTAAATTTTTGTTTAGTGAGAGGTCTTAATTCAATGGTTTTATCTAGGTGTACCTTTTTATCTAAGTCAAATGATACAAGTTGACCAGTATGGTCAGACCTGGCGCCACCTAATTAAGCACGAGTCTTGTACTTTACAATATTACACTAATAGTACAAATTACCCACCCGCCACTAGCTAGCAGCCCTAATAGCTGAAATAATTAGTTTACCTAATTCACTTATCCTTCAGGAAAACCTAGTGCATGTAAGTATGCGGAACTACTCTGTACAGAAAACAGAGCTTGTTCCTTATCTTAAGAATCTCTAATAAGTGACATTTCGTGGGTGGCCAGCGACGGGGATAATTCAATTTAAAAAAAAAATTGCAACATTTTACCTAAAAAAAAATGCGATGTTAGACGGTGCGTATTAGGAATACTACTTTGTCAATAATTATATTTCAGATCGCCGTTCATAAAATTAAAATCAAGACTTCGCTTAAAGGCTCGTTTGATTCCCAATTATTATAAATGCGAAAGTGAATTTGTTTGTTTATCCGCTGATTAATTTGGATGAAATTTGGCACATGGGCAGACCATGAGCATGATGAAAAGGACATAGGCTACTTTTTATAACATTCATTCACTAATTAACTTTTTTCATTCATTTTTTTGCAACATGCTGGCCCGCAGGTTTGCACGCTGTACTGATTCTGTTAAGATAACGCTTTTTAAGGCCTTCTGCCAGTCGTTTTACACGTGCAGCCCAAGTAGGTATACCCAGCGGGCATACAGTTACCTGCGCGTACAATACAATAACGCATTCAGGGTGCTTTTGGGTTGCCGTGGCGATGTAGCGCGTCAGGGATGTTCGCAGAAGCGTGCGTCGACGGGTTCGCTGCGGTCATGCGGAAGCGATGCGCTTCCTTGGTGGCGCGCTAGCGCTCCTCCTACAATGGCATCCTCAATGTGTTTTCAGAATGGTATTTATTTATTTATTTGATATAGGCACACCAACAACTTATTTACAAATAAGACATTTACAGACATTTGCGATGGGATTCTGTGTAAATAAGTTACTTATAGGCATGCACATCATTCACAAAAGAAAAGGACGAATCTGAATTACAATTGAAATAATTATCGAAAATAAAGAACACAAGGAAAAGTTAAATTAAAAATATAAACATAACTTAATTACATTGATATTGGTGCCGATTCTCTTGTCACAAAGGCGTCTAAACTAGACTAAAAATCACCAAAATTTAGTTTACTCCTGTCAAACGATGATTTCCCATTCTGAAATAGACTAAAGTGGCACAACTTAACTACCTATATTTTAGTTTGACAGCACTAAGATTGTACTGAGATTTTAATTTAGTGAAAATGACAATTTTGCTATTCTGAATTTGACGTTTTTCACCTAAAATTTTAATTTTCTAACTAATTCTGACCATTTTTAATCGCTACTGAAAATGGTGTGGAATATTATTAGTTGTCATGAACTAAAATTCACACGAACATCTCGACTTCGGGTGCAAAAACAGTACTGTACTGGATTTTTTTCTTTTCTTTTGCTTATATCTCGAAAATGGTGTATCCTATCGCAAAAATAATGAAAATTTCGACCCCCTTTATGAAACTCATATACCCCTAATCCTCAACTAGTTGGTATTTTTTTTTTTTTCATACAAAAAAGTGAAAAATTCCATTTAAACCACGTCGAGGATGCCCCCAATGCGCGCCTCCGGCTCTAAAAAAATTCACGGGGTTGGGCAAACAAGTATGTACCACGTGGAGTCGCAATTGTCAAATTCGATTTAGTTGTGTCAAAATAATTTTTAAATTTAGAGACTTTTTACTACAGAATAGCGTTAAGATTCTCATAGCCAAAAGTAAGGAATTTTAGTGATAGTTTAGTTAGTTTAGTCCGGTGTACAAGAGAATCGGCACCATTGTTTAAATTAAAATTAAATTAAGTACTAATAACTAAGAAAGAAATTACATTTAAAAATAAAATAAAAAATTAAACATTACTATTATATGGTATGGTATTAATGGTATGGAGGGACTTACCCCTCTTACGAAGGTGGGTAAGAGTTCAGATTCACGTCTTATCCAGTTTATTTATTAAAACTTTTCACACTCAAAAAAAAGTACAAAGGCGGACTTAATGCCTTAGGCATTCTCTACCAGTCAACCAAGGGTGTTGAAGAGATTAGATGGCAGGTGCTCTGTTTGAGAGGAACAAAGAAAAAACATTTTTTTATCAAAATATATCATTAGAAATAGTTATATACATACATATTAAATAAAATATATACCTATATTATATATATAACTAGCTTCTGCCTGCGACTTCGTCCGCGGATTTCTTGTTTTAACATTTTTTAATCATAATCATTTTTATTTGTGTAACATAAGTAGTGAATACAGTCGGCCGCTATGTTATGCCAAGAAGCGTACTAATTTTAATATGGTTGCATGCAAAAGAAGATAGAATAAAAAAATAACAATATTAATCATGCGAGACGTAAACACAAATTATTCGGTAGGTATGTCAAAATTAATAAAATGATGATATAATAAATAAAAAGAAAAAATAAAATACGTAGTAATTTCTACAGTCAATTCATAAACAAATAATCATAAATTTACAATTAGTCACAATAGTCAAAATGGTTTCTACAATAAAATAAATAAAATAAGTCTGCATTAATTTATCATTTAGAAATTCATCAGTCGTAAACAAACATTTTAACATTTTTCAACTAAAATTTGTATTTTTTTATTTGTATTGTGTAACATTCTAATTTTTTATGAAATCAGGTTTTATTTATTGTAGATGCGCGGTGCCATGCCTAAAACGCTCTTTCTCACTAAGGCAGTCTTACAACGCTGATTGCTTAAAGAGTATGCGTATGGGCTACGAATCGCAACATCTCGTAACGTTGACACTTTTTCGAATAACTTCGTGTTAGTTTTGACGAAAACACTAATTTCAAAAATATATAATGAAGGTAAGGTAAGTATTTTCAGCGATTTAAAGAAAGGTACACAGCTACCATCAATTTTCAAACCACACATTGATCTTATGCATCTTTTCTTTATCAGAAGAATTTCCCCAAAAAACAATGCCGTATCGCAAAATTGAGGCTACTAAGCCGTGTTATGCAGCTAGTAGCGCATCCATATTTATTTTCCTAGCAATTTGGAAAAGTGCGTATCCTGATTTATTTACTTTCTTTCATTATATCCTATGACACTCGGCAATACTGTAGGTTCCCATTAGTGAGAGAATTTTTGAAATCGGATCAATAGTTCCAAAGATCGAAGTGATCTTGTCTGCTCAACTTAGTCGCCTTTTACGACACCCTACCTCGCGTTGTAATGGTGCAATGGCATTATGTATTTTTAATCCGTACTGTATCGTTCCTAAGTGAGACGATAGCCCTTGAACGAAGCTTATGAATATCTCTATCTAGTAAATATTCAAGGTCAGACTGTGAACTATACAACCCAGTCTCATTTATAACGATTTCCGCAGCGTTAGCGCCCGAGGTTCTAGAAGAAAAAGACCCTTCTCCAACTTTGAGCAACTGTTGTGGAAAATCCGTATTTCCGATAAGGTGGGCTCTCATGTTAGTACGTTAAAGTTAACAACATAGAAAGAGACAAAAGACTAAAAATAATATATTTTAGTATTTTGTTCTATCTATTCTAAACTATCTCAAATCAACTCAATTTTATTGAATGCAACCTGAGACACATACAATACATAACATTAAACAATCGTACAACAAAACAAACGAACATTCGAACCAAAGTACAACCGAACGAAACAACTATTTCAACGAAAGAACCGATATGACCGAAAATAGCCCACAACCAACAATATCAACAATTTGCATCACCCGACTATCGACAATGATGTAAAAATAAAACAAGAGGGGTAATCAATCCGCGGAAAATCTTACTCTTATAATACTTAAAATCTCTCACCGTGATGAATAAAAATGACGGTATTTGCACAACGCCATAATGGATAAAACGTCCGCACAAAGCATGTAGGAATGAAAGTTGGGATTAGCGAATGTTTTATCATTTTGCGTTTAAGTAATCATCCAAACAGAAGTAAGTCAAAAAAATACTTTTTTTAAACATAAAACGAAATGTAAAAGTTAAAATACAAAAGATAGGAATATGGTGTCGCGGACTTTTTTGTAGAAATAATTAAGGCGAACCAGGTTGCCATACATTGCTTTCAATTTTAAACAACTTTTTAGGCAGCGCATGCAAATAATTCTGTTTTCGGAGGTATTTCTTTCCGACTTGCTAGACGAAAATTGTGATAGCTCGGGTAATATTTATCATATAAATATAATTTATAGCCTATAGCACTAAAAAATAATGTAGCTTTCTACCAGTGAATTGGCTAATTAGTTCCGGAGATTACCCCCTACATACAAACTTACAAACTTACAAATTTTACCTCTTTATAATATTAGTATAGAAAATTCAAGGGAGAGAGGTATTGAGATGACTATAATCTATTTAATTTGACAAAAAACTGCAATTTCCGCTTAAATGCATACCGGCTGGCGGCCGTCCTGATATCAAGAGGAAGCGTATTCCATAGAAGAATGGACTGAATATGAAAGGAAAAATGAACAAAGTCAGAAGTATGAGAAGGACAAAGTCGGAGAAGATTATTAGAAGAACGCAGATTCTTAGTGTGTGAAGAACATAGATATTGGAAGTGAGATGTAAGATAAGAAGGAGGAGTGGGAGAGTTGAGAAGGGAGAAAAGCGTGGTCAAAGCGAGCAAACTTCTTCTTTGGCGAATGGACATCCATTTGAGCTCAGACCTATAGCTCGACACATGATCATATTTCCTGAGGTTGAATATGAACCGGATACAATTTTATTGTTGAGCAGTCTGTTGAGCTTATCCAGCAAAACCGAATTCAAGTCAAAGTAGCACACGTCACCATAGTCGATGATAGGGAAAATTAAAGTCTGCACAAGCATAATTTTCGTCTTAGCAGGTAAAAAGTTTCTCAGACGATACAGGGATCGTAGAGTACCGTTGACCCTTTGACTAACACTAGAGACCTGGCGTTACTAGCTAAACGTCAAGTCAAGATGCAAACCGAGATCTTTCACAGTAGAGGTAAAGGGTATGACGGTACCATTGAAAATAAGAGGAGGAAGAGAGCTAAGCGTCACCCTACCTATCATGCGTGAGCTCCCAATTACAATGTCCTGACACTTTGAGGGGTTTACTGACACCCCAAAACTATCAGACCACCTTTTGATGACATCTAAATCTCGGTTTACATCTGCTATAGCGTCCGACAAACCTTCAACCCTCCCAGCTGTATATAATTGAAGATCATCGACATAAAGATGATACGAATGAGTTATAAAATTAATGAAGAACGGCATTCTCTCTCCATTATTATTCTCCAAATAACAATGGAGAGAGAATACTGCCTTGTGGAACACCAGCATCCAGGTCAGGCCAACCCGACGAGCGCTCATTAACGCGAACCGACTGCTGACGTCCCCGAAGATAAGAAGAGAACCACACCAGAGCCTCGGGCGAAACCATAAGATGAGAGAGGATAGAAAGGAAAATATCGTGACTGACAGCGTTAAAGGCATTGGAAAAATCAATTAATACCAACACGGTAACCTTAGTATCCTCCATCGCTTCTCTAACGTCACCAGTCACTTTAAGGAGAGCGGAGGCTGTACTGTGCCCGGGCCTGAATCCAGACTGAAAGGAGCTAACAAGTTTGTTTCGGTGAACAAACCTTGTACACTGCTTGTGTACGCAGGCCTCGAGCACTACATAGCACGAAGTAGTATTATTATACGAATTCGTATGCCTACTACTTGTTCAACAAAAAAAATGAAGAATAGAAACATTTTTTTCCCAAAAATCACGTCTAGTCAAGTCAGTGTCTTTAGTTTTATAATTTCGTTTTTTGCCAACGGCTTCCGAAATAAAATCTCACCGCAGTGTTTTTTTTTTTTAAATTGAATATGGTGCACTATAGAGGCCAACTAAAAAAAAGCCATCTTGGGTATCAAATGAAAGGGCTTGACAAGCACATTACAAATATGTATATGTATATGACACGACGGGGTATCTACCCTGTGCAGTTTCTGACCATTCTCCGGTGTAGTTCTTCGTTGATGGTAGATATAGGTAGTTGGCTTTCAATCACACACAAGTCTTAACTCAAACTACTACTACTAACATTTAATTCAATTATAACATTTACAGGCACTTTTGAGTTATCACTTATTAAGGGGTTATTAAGTTTGAGTTATTTTGTGAAGCTAGTCGCCCATTCCAAACGAAGTAGGTCCTGATGAAGAAGAACGGGCAAGAAACTCCATGGACATTCTTTTAAATCAAAACATGTTTCAGAGATTATTTGTTCGACAGTTATCTCAGTTCTTTCTAACTCAACTTCTCTTTTCACGTTTATTACCCAAACCCGCCATTCGTGGGTGACGCTTCTCTCAGAAGTCCGGCGACGTACCTCGTATTTCAATACAATATCTTATTACTAAGTTTGTTCAATAAAACTTACTAACAATGCTAACATGCTTATCAGTTAATTCTTTTATAATTAAACAATGCTAATATTCACTAATACAAAGGTTATTCAGATTAAAGTTGAATTCGAAGCTTTATTGCTTTCTACAATTTCCGATTTTCTATATTTTACGACACTTCCTGTGATTCAAATGATTTAAACAAACAACGGGTATTCATTAGTAAATTGCAGTGTAAAATAATCTTATTACTTTATAGTTGGTTTTCTATTATTGAAACTTATTTAGTTCTCGTATTAAATTAATAATTCAGTTATTGATCTTAATATTCGCAAATCGCGCCATCTTCGTGGCCTTAGGTATGCAGTGCTTTTCCATAAACAAAACTATGTCACTTGTTAATGTGACTAAAAACACAAAATCATTAAATAAATGTTCCCTTTTAATTTAAACTATAGTTTTAGTTCCAACATCAAAATCAGTAATAGTTTCTCTTTAACTCGTTAACTCACAGTATATTGACTGAGTTCACAAGTTTTGCAATAGATGGCCATTTGATCTCAAAGAAATCGATCATTCACAGATGCATGCAAACGGTTGTAACAGTATTCCTCAGTAACCCATAGAGGGCAGGACTTTATGGTGAATAACAAATAAGCAGTTACGCATAAGATTATGTTATAATATTTACAGGTAGACGCGTTCGCGGCGACATATATGTATATCATAATGTCTAAGTAAATAAATATGTTTAAATTTTTTTAAACAAGCATAAGTGAGACTGTGCTACGTACGGCCCGGCTGTATTTTTTATAACCTATTTAACCTATTAATCAATAAAAGCTGAACAATCAAATTTTAAAGTGGCTCTGCAAATATTTATCACGAAATTATTACCTCCCAAAATAATTTAAAATAATAAGTAAGTTCAAAAACTAAAACCCGACTACTGAAAAATCACGCTCTAAAAAGTATGAAAAAAGGAAATAGTTCAGACACAAAGGAGAATGCCAAGTTGTCCTTCAAGACTCGGCCAGAACCGACAAAAATAAACTATATATCATTAAAAAGGAAAATAATTATAGAATTTGATAGTATAATTAGTTTTCTATAAGAAGTACACCAAAAAAAGTTATAGTTCTTTAAAGTTGTTCACTTAATACTTCTAATTTTAACGATACCAACAAATAAACTATTAAATTATTTATTAAATAATGATTTTTGGCACATATTATCCTCGCATAATATATTTTTTCATAGTAAATATACATTATTATAACATACTTATATTATTTTAGAATGTAGGCATGAAAAAAAACACATGGTTACTTTTTAACAATTTATTATTCATCAGAATCTCTTCAGTCTCAGTTTCAGTATCGTCGCATTCGAAAGGCATTTACTCCACAATTAATGCAGAGAATTATGGTTAGTAGACTAAAGGTCTGTCCGTGTGAGAAAAGCCAGGTCAACAAGTAGGCAGGTTCATATGTTCGGTTGGGCGAGCCGGGGCAGCGAGTAAAACAGCAATATACAACACAGAACTCAAAAACACGTAATCACTTCGACGCTCGTTATAAAACGCGCAGGAGAAGTAGTAAAACTTTTTGACAATCATCAATGACAACTACAAAAACAAGATCAAGTGTTGCCAGCACTATAATAATAAATATTCTAAATTGTATCGAAAATAGAATTAACTTATTTTAAATTGTTATCAAATATATTCAAAAATATAACTAAATACTATTTATTATATTAAGAATTACGAGTTACGACTTATATTTATGTAATAAATTCACTTACGTAGTTTCTTAATCATATTAATGCAATCGATTTGCAAGTGCAATTTCGTATCGATATTATTTTATTTTGGTATTGGCAACATTTCTAATTGAAATTGCAGATAGGAAACGTGTTGAAAAATTGAATAACTATTTAAAATGACTTTTAAACGGTCTACTTCTACAGATTTTATTTATACTCTATAATTCTTACTGTTTTATACTATAAATTATCATAAATATTAAAAGTCTGTCGGACGTTACATGATTCGAGCCGATTCTTGTCATTGTCCTTTAAAAAAAAAAAAAACTATTTTTTTTCAGACAGACGTAAAAAAATGGTCAACGTAAAGCCATTATAATTTTGTAGGTGTACAGGCATATAATTCATATAATTTATTAACTGTCCATTCTCATTTACTTTAAATATGAAATTATATATTTTTGTTTAGGGAAATAAATGAAACAATCAGTATTAGGACATATGAATGTTGTATTATTAGTGTTGTAAAACAGCGTGGTGATCACGTGCCTCAGATCCTGGCGTTGATCCAGGCCGCGAAGGAGGTAACCCTGGCAAAGGCGGCGGGCATGCCGATCTGGCAGCCGCGGGCCGAGCCGAACGACGTCACTCCGATCTGAAGCATAAGTTACACATAATGTTTAGATCCTAATAACTAATAATATTATAAATGCGAAAGTGTGTTTGTCTGTTTGTTTGTTACGCTTTCATGCTAAAACGACTGAACGAATTTAGATGAAATTTGGCACATGGGTAGACCGTGACCTGGAATAGGACATAGAATAGTTTTCAACCCGAGATTCCCACGGGATCGAGACTTATGCGGGTGAAACCGCGGGGAGCAGCTAGAATTATTATAATATTATAAAATGCGTAAGTGTGTTTGTTTGGTTGTTTGTTTATTACGCTTTCACGCTAAAACGGCATAGCGGATTTGGATGAAATTTGGAACATGAATAGAACATGACTTGGATGAAGGCATAAGGGATTTTTATCCCGATATTCTTACGGGATCGAGACTTATGTGGGTGAAACCGCGGGGTGCAGCTACGAGTAGTATACTGTACATTGCAAATACATCACATTACTTACAAATATGATTGAAACGTTTACCCTCATTTGATCTTTTTTGCGTGACTTAGCTTTAAAGATTAAATGTAATTAAAATCGAACAAAAGAAAAGTTTAGCACTAATAGCAATAATAAAGCAAGAATTACAAATTCTTACTAATTATTGTATCATATCAGCCAAAACATCCGCTGAACAAGGTAACACCATATTAGAATTGGATAACTCTATAATACTTAAGTATAGGTATCTACAGTGATTAAGTATACGTGATGTGACAAAGTGAGCAGTGGACTGTGGAGAGTGGCACTCACGAGCACGCGCTGTCCGCCGCTGGTGATGATGAGCGGGCCGCCGGAGTCGCCGCCGCACGTGCCGACGCCGCCGGCGCCGCTGGTGCACAGCGTGGACGCGATCACGGACGAGCTGCCGTACGAGTTCGCGCACACGGCGTTGGTGATCACCTGCAGCCACACGTGGTGCTTGGCCTGCGAGTTGGAGATGCCGGAGCCTGCGAACATACATGTGATCACTCCCTGTACTTGCGTTCTGGTGCTGCCATACTGGTGAGCCATCATCAGTAAATCAATGGAATACATGGTAAACTAATATCAGATGTTCAGTAGTCATCCTAAGTTAATAATATAATAAAAGATCCAATAGTGAAGTTATCTTACTGTCACTGTTTCTGCCGTAGCCGGCTGCGTGCGCCCAGGTGCCCGCGAAGTTGTTGTTGAGCAGAGTGCCGCTCGGGATGATCGCGCGCTGGATCGTGTCTGAAAAGTTTTGCAATGAGAGACATGTTCCACACTCCACGCGGCACGAGGCACGGCTCACGGCGTGGCGTGGTACTCACTGGTGTAGGCCACCCAGTTGAAGGTGATGATGGCGACGTCATTGTTGAGATTGTTTGTGTTCCAGTTAGCGTGCATCTGCACGTTGTTGGTGTTGACGCGCGTGCCACCGGAGAACAGGAAGCCAGAGCCGAACACCAGCTGGAATTGGCGCGCCTGATTGCGGCCGTCCCACCAGCAGTGAGCGGCGGTCACCGAGCGGGTGTTGCTCAGCATCGTGGAGCCGCACACCGAGGTGGCGCCCGTCGTCAGGGTGATAACCAGACCGACCTGGAACACGCAGCGTCAAACGTTACCAACATGTACGACAAATAACTTGCGATGCATGCCTTTACATCAGGTTCTTGAGAAAATAATGAATTCATGAATAGTATCAGTAACGTCGGAGTGACTGACCAGGTGAGGGTGCGTGCCGGCGCCAGTAGTGGAGCCGCCGACGATGCGGGAGCCATCGAAGTCGGTGGCAAGCTCGGCCTGCTTGATGCGCGCCGCCTCCGGGATGCCCACGTTCTCGTGGTAATGCAGCATGATGGGCTCCTCAGCCAGGGCCAGCGCCGCCAGCGCACACAGAATCAACAAGTACTTCATGGTGAGTCTACAGGTATGTTTAGGTGCTGCGAGGGCTGCGCTCTGCATTTTATACGATGCGACGAGAGCCACGCGCACCATTATCTTATCGACGTTCGCAACGGATTAAAATATGTAATTCTATTTTAGCGTTCCGCGCCAAAATTTGCAAGATTACAAAAACCCTGCCGGTAACTTGCTGTTAAAATTCTCTTTTTAGCTGACCTAGCTAATAAGTTTGCTAAAGGAGAATGGGCGTTTCTGCCCTAAAGCTATATAATTACGAGTATACCAATGAAAAGATCTCATCAAGAAGATTTTTTCTTACTATGGAAAGTTCTCTTGATTGTTAGTACGTAAGGAGCTACAGAGCTCTAAATGTATTATTGAAATTCTGGTATTTCGTCAATTAATTAACTTTTATTAATTCGGTGCCTTGCAAACATGATGTTTCAAGCCTATAAACGGACATTAAAACACATTAGCCTCCTAGTTTTTCTCTAAATAAATGGTATGAGTATAAATAAAGTCCACTAATTTAAGTACTGGTGGGGCACATATACTTACCGACGACCTTAAAGATAATGCAGACATCGAAAGGGAACGTAGTGTCCGAGAGAACATGTTGGCCCGTAGGTTCTCTCGTTGTGCGAACCAAGTCAAAATCACCCAGTTCAAGGCGTTTTGTCAAGGTCAATATGCGGGGGGTCTATGTCGCTGGGGGTCTATGTATAAGATCGCTAGATGTATTACGCATCCAGTACAAATGTTTTTAGGATGCTGTTGAAACTGCCCCATTTCTGTAGCGCATCGGAGATGTTTGCTCAGAACCGAACTGACGGCTTCCATGCAGTGATTCGCAAAAAAGCCGCATCTCCGATGTGTAGAGTTCGGGTCAGTGACAATAGCATCCTGAAAACAGTGGTGGAGAACCCTTACTCCCCTTTTCTGAGCCACTATGTGGGGAGAATGGTCAGGTAGCATTTTCTGCACATCCTGTCGCAGTCACCAGCTATTCTTATCATAATCATTTTATTTGCAAAAAGTATTGGTACAGTGTTGGTGTTATAGTCAGTAATAACTTCCTAGTACAAAGTCAGACATTTGACATGCAAAATATTACAATGTATTTAAATGCTAGAGTACTCGTATAATATTTATACCCAATGGCATGCTTTAAATATTTCTATTATTAATTAATTTATATAATACTAACTGCACACCGCGGTTTCACCCGCATAGGTTTCGATCCCGTGGGAATATGGGGATAAAATATTCTATGTGTTAATCCAGGTTATAAACAATCTGTGTGCCAAATTTTATCCAAATCCTTTCAGTAGTTTTAGCGTGAAGCAGAGACAAACATACACACTCACAAACTTTCGCCAAAAACAAATATTAGTGTGATTATAGTGTGATAGTATGATCAGAAAAATCTTCTTTTAAACATTTTTGTTTTGATCTGGACGATATTATCATTTTAACTGGTGCCACGTTGTCGTTGTTAGAGTTCAGGAGTATTAGTTACTTTACTATTTGCTTCGTTACTACGTTGAATCTCGTTCCAACATCTTTCGCATGTACTCGTAGCGTTGAGACATGCCAATGGAAAGATCTCTTCAAGGGGAATATTTCGTTATAAGACGAGTCCTCTCGATTGTTAGTGAGTAATGAGGCTACAGAGATCTAAATTTGAGTAATTAAACATGATTGAATTCATGACCTACTTAGGTGAATAACTCCGAACTGACTAATAATTAGCAAAAGTCGTGTTAGTAGCTAAGGTTCTCCTTAAAAAAGTTATTTTTATTGGTGTTTATCAAACGGATATAGGACGTCAAGAAAACCTTAACTTCAGTGCCAAGTTGTTCAGATTCTGATCCAGATAACTTTATTTGCTCAAACATGTGTGTACGCACAATACAAGGCATGCGAGGTGATATACGTACGTATTGTGTTAACATGTTTGCCATATTGTCACGGTGTGCAAATATTAATACAAGTTAGAATTAAAATAAAATAATAACAACATTCATTAACATTGACAATCAATCTGCCTAGCCTTTTCCCAACTATATTGGGGTCGGCTTCCAGTCTAACCGGATGCAGCTGAATACCAGTATTTTACATGAAGCGACTGTCTATCTGACCTCCACAAACCCAGTAATTGGGTGATACGATACCCCTTGGTAAGACTGGTTGTCAGACTTTCGGGCTTCTGACGACCCGTAACGACTGTCAAAGATCCACGAATGACAGCCGGGACCAATGGCTTAACGTGCTTTCCGAGGCACGGAGGAGTCTCGGTATGTAAAGATGGTCACCCATCCACAGAACAACCCCGGCAAGCGTAGCTTAACCTTATGGATCGACCCGTGCGGCAGTTATTACTTAGGCACGAGCTCCTCCTCATTAACATTGACTTGATTAAATAAATATATAAAATAAAATTGATTGATTACATCATTAATTCATACAAAAATAGATAGGAGTTACATACAAAATTGTCAAATATTAAATTATAAAAAATAAAAAAGCATAATATTATAATCAAATAAAATTATTTAAACGTAGGTCCAAAATATTCAACAGAAACATCATTAACAAAATCATTATTACATGACATACATTTCAGTAGTACGAGTAGTAAGGTAGTAAGTAGTAGTTAACGTACTCTTATTTAGGGACTATTTAGGGACTCTTCCAAGGTCATTTCGAATCCAGACAATGTATCTTAAGGGTTCGTAAAACTAATACCTCGAAGTTTATCTTTGATTTTTGGCAAAAAAAAGTAGCAAGGTGCCAGATCGGGACTGAATGGTGTATGGCTCATTATCTCAACACCCGCCGTAGTCAAATATTCGACTGTCCAACTGGCGGAATGCGCTGAAGCGTTGTCGTGGTACAGTAGGATTCAGCTTCGAGGGCGTTGCTGTCGAACTTTACAAATCTCAAATCGTTTATTGCAATCCATAATGTACAATTACAGTAGGACAACTGGCAAACAATTGTTAATATACCAGTGTGCAGTGGCTGTCCTTTTGTCTTCCAGCACGACTGTCGCAATATGACCCGTCCGTCCAAAGAATTTACTTTTGTTGGCAAATCCTCAAAAGTAAAGACAATCTGCACCCGTTATGCAGATTGTCTTTTAGTTTCGGGTTCATAAAATATATCCAACTTTCATCACCTGTGATGATGCCAAATACAGCATTCAAGGCACCTCAGTTGTACTTTTCTAGCATTTCGTGGTACCAATCTACGCGACGGCGTTTTTGACTTTAACTTCCTGATGCCTAAAAACTCATGTAAGTACGATTTTTTGCACCTGACTCATACCCAGTGGCGTGCGTTTCATAAAGACAGAAAAACACTGCCTACCCTTCCTAACTCAGTATAATCTAGTTCTGATATCTATTATTATTTTATCTACGAGTACGACGAGTACCTACTTACTAACAATAAACAAAAAAATCATCGTCGCTCCAAGCCAGCTCGTTCAGTATTGTGGCATTGCGCGGCACTAGCGCCGCTACGGCTACGCTGAGTACCGGGGCCAATTCTCGATTTTAGAGATGGTGTCGAACTCGACAAAAATTTCTAATGACGTCATTTTTTGGACCAATTTTAAAAGTTGCTATTCTGGGGATGTCGAATTCGACATTTGTCGAAGGCTAACGTTAGAGTTCATGTCGAGTGCTTCTGAGCAGTAGAGATGTCATGTCGATTGTAGAGATACGTCATTTCTGAGTGAATTCGTTGAGTTTTGGATTGTACACTGTGTTTTCTTTTCTTTAATTTTTAAATAAAATACGGCTTGGCATCTCATACCTACTGGAAATTCGATTTATACTCTTTGATTTGTGCATTGTGTTTTCTTGAAACGACGACCTTCGCGCAAATAACAGACTCTGTAATTTGTGTACCCACGATTGGACTTGAAACCACTGAAAGATGGACGAGTTTATTAGCATTTTTATCTCGGAGTTGTTGGAAAGTGGCGAGCAACTGGCCAATACACGGCGACAACAGCGCACTTATCCCACCGTCGATATTTACGACTTGAGCGAAACAGAAGTCATTAAAAACTTCAGATTAGATAAAGATTTAATAAGGGTTCTAATAGATCTATTGGATCCTGTAATTCAGGATACCACGAAAATAGACCTGAAAACGAAGGTAAATAATCGTCTGCTTCATAATTTTATTAGTCATGTATAACTGTTCACTAAACTAACCTTACCCACCAAAAATACTAATTGCACACCCTAAACTAATTATACAGTCAACTGTCAATTTGTTAACTAAATTAATTATACAGTCAATAACTGTCAATTTGTCAAACTGATTATTTTTACACTAAACGTTTCGTTTTATACTTAAATAATTAGGTTTAGTCAGCGTTTTAAAACAAAATCATTCATTAACTCATAGCTACCTAAAAAGTGCGATTCTTCATAATGGTAACATTATCTTCACTCGACTCGACATTTTCGTGACATTTATTTCTATTTTGACTGAGAATACGGAATTCTGCTCAACTCGACATTTTTTGGTAGAGATAGAGATATTTTTAATAGACATAGAGATAGACTTACGATCTCGAACTCGAGATAAATGGCGAAAATCGAGAATTGGCCCCCAGGAGTGCCTCGGGAAAGACATAAACTATTCAGGTTTAAATGTTTATAAGTGTGCTCTCGTGGCCATGCGGAATGAATGGGCGTTCCTATAAATACGTGGCACACAATGTAACAATAACGCACACAACCGTACAGAATAGACAGTGTCTTTTTTACAGCACGACAAATTACGAAATTATCCGTTGTTTTCCGAACCGAAATTGGCTACACAAATATTTTAAAAAGTAGTATAGTTTCATTTATATTGCATCATAACTTACGCTATTTCTTTTTTGTCGTTTTATTTTTTGCACTGTCTCCGAGTTTGTGACATAATCGCCATATTTTTTGTTTTATTCGTTTTGATTTGTTTTGAGAGCCATATTATTTGGTATTTAAGAGCTTAACGTCGGTAATACTCGTAGTATGAAAAATGGATAATATTCACTGTGGAAGTTGTTCAGGTGGTGTGTCTATAAAGAAAATAAAAAAATGATGCGTTTTCAAAACTATCATTCGGTGATAAAAAACAAGTGATGAAATCAGTAAATCTATGGATATTTGAGGTGGCTATTACCTACATCAATATTTATTCGACTAGACGACGAACCAAAACCAACACGCAATAAGTACCTATTTTTGGCTTTTAAAATTTTCTACTTATCCTGTCTAAAAACTCTGTGCACGCCACTGCTCATACCAATGCCTTAGCTTGCCCGAATCTGTTGGTAGGTCACCTTATCAGCCTCTAATGCACCGCACAGTAACTATGTTCTAGGCAGTTGCCGCCGTTGTAGGACGGCCCTCACGCAGGTTATCAGTAAGATTCCTACGACCACGCTTAAACTCATAAAACCAGTTGTAAGCAACGGCACGATGGGGCTTCATCATGAAAAGCTAATCAAAATCGATCATAACCTTGTTGTTGACTAAGACTACAACGAAAGTCGTAATAAATCAAGAGCGAAAATTTTCTCGCTTTAAATTCATTTTGACGCACTAAACGCACTTTTCTGAAATATAAAATACATAGAAAAGATACAGATGTCTTACATGTCAACGATAGTCTAGCTGTTAGCGATGGGACGTTCAAAACCCACATCAAACGCGTCCTTATCAAAAAAGCATAATTATAAAATTATAGACTACGTTGAAGACAAGGAAGTTGGCAATAATTCCTTCTGCATATGTGGCTTTCCTGGTACCTCATTAACGGAAAATTATGAAAGAGTATAGAATCAAACAAGTAGAGTCGTGTTTGTCGAGTATAAACATACCATGTTTATATTTTTTACACTCTTCCTTGACATAATCACCCTATTATTTGACATTATATATACCTACAATTTAATTTCAACTCTTCATTAGCTCTTTACTTGTGGACATGATAATTATTCAGATCTGTTACAGCTGTAATAGCAATCACATCATTTCGTTGAAAATACGTTTTATTCGTTATTAATTTATTTATCTTTAAATAGATTATTTTCTATTTTGTGAATGTGAGAACGCTGCAAGCTTAGTGGATTGTAGATTTGTTGACCATCATTATTCTGTTCATTACCTGCTACTTGTTAAAAGACCTACACTGTCCTCCCATACCTAATAACACTGTTATTTGAAAATTATTTAAGCATGTCTCCTTTATTTATATTTAATGATCTTACGAGTATTATAGAAACTAACCTTATTTTAGGCTGGATGTGATGCGGTATGTCTCCAAGAACCACAAGGTTTCAATCTTATCTTCTCTTTTCCGTTACAATATAAACTTTAGAAAGCCTTAGAAATAATTATATAAATTTACTGGCATTGGGCCTCGAGTCTGCTATTACAATAGTGTCAAAATGGTCTATCATTGATTTCATAATTGTTTATTTTGACAAGTTTGGTAATCTACTAACATAATGGCGTCATTATGACTTTCCAATGGTCAGCCACTGACACTCCATTGAAAGAAATGGCATCTATTGGTAATCTCGTACATAATGAAAAATGAATGACTGACGTAGGCGGTAATCTGCTAAAATTTTGAGAGTTCCTTTGATCAGTGACCTACCATGAGAACGTCATTGTGCAGTCATTTCTTTTAATTCGTTACGAGTATCGTGTTTGTGGAATACATTTCTTGCCAGCTTTTCTCCATAGCAAACGACTGCAAACGACCAATTGGAACCGTGCACCTAACTTCTGACGTTTCATAAGTGCCCATGTAGGTAACATATGGAATAAAATATTTTCAACATTAAAGCTAAAAAGGCACAGATTTTCTCCTCTCAAATGCGTCTTATTACGCATGGTGTGCCCCAGGGAAGTGTATTGGGCCCTACCCTTTTCTTATTATATATTAATGACTTACCAAATGCAACTAAAGAACCCATGACATTATTCGCTGATGACAGTACAGTAACTATAACATCCAAAAATTTATCTGACTTTAACTTTGACGCAAATAATTCATTAAACTCTATAATTACCTGGCTTAGCAACAATAATTTGAAAATTAATCTTAATAAAACTAACATAATGCATTTTAAACAACGTGAAAAATTATACAATTTATCTAAATTCAATTTAACTTACAATGATATTAATGTACAAGAAGCAGATACAGCCCGATTTCTGGGATTAATCATTGATTCGCAACTAAATTGGAAAAAACAGATCGAAGTGCTGAGTAAAAAAATCAGCAGCTCGTCGTTTGCCCTGTATAAACTTGCTCCTACTGTCAATTCAAACACCTTACTAACGGCCTATTACGGACTTGTAGAATCTTTATTGAGATTTGGGATAATTTTCTGGGGCAATTCAACGAACAAAGACACAGTGTTCAAAGCGCAAAAACGGTGTTTACGGGCTATGTTTGGGTTGCAAAGTATGGACACTTGCAGACCAATGTTCATAAAGCACCGAATTTTAACACTTCCGTCACTCTACATATTAGAAATAGCTGTATTTGTTAAAAGTAATCCTCAATGGTTTCCTCTTCTATCAAATAATTCTGATAGAAATAGACGTGAAAAGTATAGACTTTGGGTGCAGTCCCACTCGGCCAAAACAGCATTTCTGAGAAAAAGTGTTGTATGCATGGCTCCATTAATATACAATAAAATTCCGAATGACATTAAGCAATTGAATTTAAATTTATTTAAGAATACACTTAAAAAGCTTCTTACTGATAAGTGCTACTATAACATTGTTGATTTTTTAAATGATAAATTCTGAATTTTCTTGTTGATTTTAATTTTGGGATATGTTGACATATTTTGTATGTAATTAATTTTGACTACTTTTGTACTGACTCTGATTGTATATTTAATTATTGACTATATTTTGCAGTGACTAATTTTATTTATGAAACTGAAATTAATAATTTATTTATAATTGCCAATTTAATTCATAACATTATTATAAACAATTTGTACGCCAAGTGAGGCAAAACATGTTGGTCGATATATTTTGTTTCCATCTTTATGTGCATATTCATGTATCATGTTACACATGTTTGAACAAATAAATTTATCTTTATCTTTATCTTTAATTTGAATTTCAAATTGCCGTCAAATTATAGCAAGAAATAACACATGAATTCATCATCAGGTTTCCTAAGAGTTCTAAATTCGAAATGTAAATTAATTTTTTATTGGATTTGTTTCTAGTCAGCCAGTTCTAACAGCTTTCAGAGTTACCTTTGTACATATCTTATTTCTATTGGGCTTCAGGGCAGAAACCCATTATGTAGGTGCTCATTCTCCTTTCTTGAAGGAGACATGTTTCCAATAAAGTCTATGCAATTTTGGACCCAATATCAGCGCTTCGGCTACAAGTTAACTGAAATTAAAAAAGTTCCATATAAAAGTACAATAGTCTCGACCAAAATGTATGGAACAACAGTTTTTGATGAGTAACATCTTTCCTCTCGCTTTCCTGCAATCTGTGGGAGTGACTTGGTGAAAAGCGACGGAAGTGTGTAACAGAAAGCCGGGGAAGCGTTCGCTATTTGATTTGACCAATTAGCGCGCGCGGTGCTAGAGTTGGCCGCCAGATGGTACTACCAACCAAGAATCGAAGATGTCAGATGTTAAACATCATAAATATGCAGAAAAAAAATAGTTAAAGTTTTTTTTTCACAATGATTAGTTTGATCCCGTAGCTAAAATTGTTCCCTTCCTCAGTGTGTCCCTTCTGTTATGCCATTCTGCATTTATTATGTATAATAGGATGCTGGAGCTAAGATATTGTCTAAATAAAAATGACTGGCGCATGAGGGTCTCGGTCCTGTTGCCATCCAACGGCCAAAGTCGACTCCTACAGCTACAATTGAAAATATGCAGAAAATTTAATTTGGTAGGTAGCTTAGCGGTACCTAGGTACTTATATTCTGGGTATTTCCTGTTTCAGTTCCGACAACAAGGCGTGCTACAAATCGTGTTCTAATCCGACTCGCCACTCACACACGTGAACACTGTACTGATGTGTGCAGATTGTGTCGCAGGTACGTGCATTCCGCGTAATCCGGCAGAAATCGATCGATTATTTTTAATCATAGCTTAATGTGAAGGGAATCCGGATTACAAGATATTAATGTAATAATCATTTTATAAGTGCAAACAAATTCAATTCCAAACAATAGAAAATCGGCCAAGTGTGAGTTGTATACTTACACAATGGTATCCCGTACCCGGACCGTGTGCGAGTTTCAAGTAACTTTAAACAAAGTAGTTTGATCCAGAGCTCTATAATACTGTAGGTATGACTGTAGGCAATGTATTATAGAGGTATGAGAAACAGGTAGGAAAGTCAAACTCAAAATCAAAGCATTTATTTCAATTAAACCATTTACAGGCACTTTTGAACTGACAAGAAGTCGGTCAGTCAGAAATATGAAGCTGGTTGCCCATTCCAAAGCGTGGTAGGTACCTATGGAGAAGAACGGGCAAGAAACTCCACGGACACACTTTTAAATAAAAAAAATATACAAAATATTGGTTACATCATTCATGTTGAAATTATACATGTGAGAACAATGTAGAAAGACGTGCACGTTAAAAACGTCCGTAATTAAGAGATAAAAACAAAAAACCAATCAAAAATTTAAAATAAATTAATATAAGCCATGGCAGCTAAGAGATGACCAGTCCCAACTGACGACGCCCGTTCACAAACATGGCACATGGGTCAGTACCATTCAGCTCGACCATTTGGATGGAGCTAAATGATCCAACACACGCAGCAAAGTTCTTCGTCTTTCATAGAAAAGGGAGGTCCGACCATACGGGTGTTGTGTCTGTTGGGCTCCTGCCGCTACTGCCCAACGGTATTCATATTTAATAATTCAATTCAATTTATTAATTAACAATTTACATTGTGTTTAACTAATTCTATATAACACTAGTATGCGAAACCCGAAACACGTGTCTAGTATTTTTATGTGAAGAATCTATCTATGTACAATATTTCAAAATTGTATCATGAAAAATCACAAAATTCTATGCTTGTTATATTACCTGGTTGTCCGTACAAAAACATGGACAACACGCGGCGCCCGCGCCCGAAAAACCAAAATTTACTAATAAATCACTTTTTAATCTTTAATTATTATCTTTTACAGGTACCTACATTTTAAATGTTTGTGTGAATTGCAATTGCACGGAGAAACTCCAATAAATCCATATTGTTTTTATTATTTAATATTTTTTCAATCGCATTATCATCCCTTTTGCCTCTTTTTTGTGGAGTAGGTCTTCCCGATCCCGCGTTTGCCTTTTCAATTGTCCTATTTGTTATAGCTTGCTCCTTAACAAAAAATTCTATGGTAGCATAAAGATCATGTTTGTGCTTATCAAGCAACGTGTTCCATCTTTGCCATCCTTCAATGATGTTTTGAGTTCTAGGAAAACCCAGTCTATTAGTTATTTAGAAACACAGACCACAGTGAACGTAGAAACATAGGTGACGAGCATGCTATGAGTAATTAATTATTTCTCGTCTCACGAGAATGAATATTTCCCCAAACATAATATTTCCTAACCAGTTGGTGAAATCATTTGTCTCATTGGGTAACACTTCTTCTCTCAATTTATCGAAAGCATCTGGTATCTCATTGGCGTAAATAAGCAAGTGCGATAATGTGTCTTAACTTGACAGCAAACTCAGCATCCTGGCCATATTTACTTTGCAAACCATTTTGTTGAATTTGACGCCATACATTTTGACCTAAGTATGTAGAATAGACAGCATTTCTGTTGCGCATCGGGAAATTCTTGTTTTACACCATTAATGACTGCCATCTCGAAATCCGTCATTATTACTCGTGGGTTCAATTCCATAACATATTCTAGAGCATATGCCTTGAGTGCTTGGAAAAAATACAAGTAACAATTTAGCGTCTTCTTCGTTAGAAACGCATATAATAAAGGTACGAAATAGCGATCTGTACCCGTGTCCACCAAACCATGTATACTGTTTATTATTTTTCTGAAAAGTATAGAACATGTTTCGAATGTACATACCATCCATCAGTCAAAGTTGTTATTTATTTAATAGTATTTTTGATTTAGTTGCAAATAACTTAGTATAGTTATCTCCAAACTTAACCTGACGCCCTAAAAATCTTTCACTATCAACTTTCTGCAATCTATCTGGGACGTTTATATCATACAAAGTAGTCGGTTCCTTGGGCATTTCGTTTCTTCTTGCTCGGCGTGTAATTTGCGATGCTGCTTTTTTGTTTAGAAGGGCACACTAACTTGATTTCGTAATTTTGGCCTCATTTCGCTGAACTATTTGACTCGGTCTATCAAGCGAGCCGGTAGCATCAAAATTCAAAAGTCATTTATTCAAACTAGGCTGAGAATCAGCACTTTTCGAACGTCAAAATTACATAAGGCAGTCCCCCAAAACGCTCACCCGTCACCACTTCCTAGTGCTTTTACAGGGAAGAAGAAGTGGCGCAACAAACTCCCCAGCAGCACAGCTGTCTGTTAAGTTAGAAAAAAAAATGATTCTATAATAATAGTATGCAAGATAATTAACATTACGCAAAACATAATTTAAATTATAAATTGATAGCCATATGAAAGCTAGCACACGCCAATATACCAACCAAAAACATCGAGAACTATACTCAAGCAGAAATAAAAATAACTAAACGTAAACAATATCTAAAAAAGAAAAACAATAAAGCCTCCAGGCATAAAGGGCGTGCCCGCTTACATATAGCTTTAACTAGAAGTTATAATAATTGATAAACTAGGACCATTGAGGTAAAATAAATAATTTTCGAGGTCGCTAGCTAACCAACTCATATTGCAATACAACTCATAAAAAAACATTGTAAAGATTATGTCAACAATAAATTTAAATAAAATTAAAATAAGTTGACTTCAATCAACCTGCCTAGAATTTTCCCAACTATATTGGGGTCGGCTTCCAGTCTAACCGGATGCAGCTGAATAACATTATTTTACATGGAGCGACTACCTATCTGACCTCCACAACCCAGTAACTGGTAATACGATACCCCTTGGTAAGACTGGTTGTCAGATTTTCGGGCTTCTGACGACCCGTAACGACTGTCAAAGATCCATGTATGACAGCCGGGACCAGCCCAGCCCGAGTGGCAGAACAGCCCTAATGAATAAAAGCACTTTCTGTATGGCCACCAAAATATTTAACAAACTGCCTGAGACATTAAAGTCGTTAAATCTGAACGAATTCAAAAGAGTATTAATGAAAATATTTATCGATAAATGTTACTACTCGCTAAAGGACTATTTGGATGACAGTTCTATAATCCCTCCTTTAGATAATAAGTATTAGGTTACCTATTTTGACATAACTGTATTTATTTTAGCTAATCGACATTGCAATCCATTGACATTATTCTAATACTTTTTATTGACATTTAACATTAATGTACTACCTTAGACTTTATTGTTGACATTCTAGGAATAGTTATTTGATTTAATAATTTGAAATTTCTGTATTAATTTTAAATTTTATGATTGACATTGTTTACCTACTACACTTTTTTTTAATTTTAATTTTTTTTTCCTGACATTTTTATTTTTATTATTCCGTAAATTTTATTGTTGACAATTTGTAAATATTTATGTTTCACTCACTTCTTGTTTTTTATAATTTTATTTGATATTAGGATATGTTGCACGTAAATAATTAATAGTTAAATGTAATATTGATCATATTTGTACGCCAAATGGCAAAACATAGAGCGCATTATAACCATGTAACACCTCTCTGTAAAAACCTATGTTAACAAATAAACAATCTGAAATCTGAATCTGACCAACGGCTTAACGTGCTTTCCGAGGCACGGAGGAGTCTCGGTATGTAAAGATGGTCACCCATCCACTGACTAACCCCGGCAAGCGTAACTTAACCTAATGGACCGACCCGTGCGGCAGTTATTACTTAGCCACGAGCTCCTCAGTAAAATAAGTTGACTTATAAAGTAAAATTATAAACAATTATATAAACTCATATAACCTGTCAGTAGGTACCTAAGCTAATTCTGGAGAAAGAACGTAACATTGTCTTGAGTTAATCACAGCGACCAACTAAATAATTTAAGTAGTCGTTGATAGAATAGTATGCCTTTGTATAAAGGTTGGATTTTACTTTAGTTTTAAACGCATTAAAGGGTAAATCTAGCAAAGAAGAGGGTAGCTTGTTATAAAAGGTTATACCAAGCCCAACAAATGAGTTATGAACCTTATGAAGCCTGTAAAAAGGAGCACGTAGTTTATCCTTACTTCTAGTGTTAATTTTATTTTTTTATTTTATTTATTTGGCTCACCAACAATTGAATACACTGATACAATGACATGATACATCCAAAGACTTATAAACTAGTGTACCAATTTCTTATAGGTAAGCACATCATGCATAATTATTGATGTTGAGCGGTTACTCACACAAATGAAAAATTTAAAGCATTATAAAAATCATTATAAAAGTCATTATATAAATTAAAATGCAAACAAAATCAAAATTAAATTAAAAACCAAAACCAAATTGAATTAAAACATAATTGAAACTAAAATCAAAATCAAAATTATTACTTTTATGATCAACATTTATAAGAAAACTAAAATATTTTTACAAGTGTTTGTGCATAATACTTCGGAACCTGCCAAGTGAGTCCGAGTGTATGTCGATAAGGTCACTGTGGCTATTTAAGAGCTTACATAACCGGGGGATTGGAGAATTAGCACCGAGGACAGTTCTGCGAAGAGGAGGACATAAGGGGGTTATAGGAGCTCGTGGGCTTTTTGTGGGTACACGGAATTTGATCCTACTCAGCAATTGGGAACAGTCAATTTTGCGTCTCAGAATTTTAAATAAAAATAACGAGTCCAATAAATCTCTCCTCTTCTGTAGAGATATCATGTTGAAATGTAAGAGCCTCTCCTTGTATGAGCGTTTCCTCTTAGCTATCCCGGAGGTGTATGCTAAGTGCCACAGAAACCGTTTTTGTACCCTTTCCAGCCTTAGTGTGTGCGAGGCATAGTGCGGTCTCCATACAGTGCTGCAATATTCCAACGAGCTACGAACCAAACAATTATATAATATAATTTTAGTCTTATTGCGACGAAAACAGGTAACATTCCTTATGACAAATCCAAGCATTCTAGATGCTTTTTTAACTACATTTTCAATGTGAGGTACAAACGTTAACTGCCTATCGAACAAAACTCCCAAGTCTCTTAACTGTTCCACTTCCTGAACTACGCTGCTGCCAATGTGATAAGTTGATTGTGTTAATTTTGTTTTCCTGGTGAATTTCACATGGTAGCACTTGCTGGTATTTAAGCTCATATCATTATCATCACACCACTTCACTACCATGTTAATGTCTCTTTGGAGCAACTCAACATCGAGGTTTGATTCTTTCACTCTGCAGAATTTTAAGTCGTCCGCATACATGTAGCACTCAGAATACTTCAACTCATTGGCGAGATCATTACCGAATAGGTTAAATAAAACTGGGCCAACATGTGATCCCTGCGGGACACCAGATGTAACCTTGTAGGAGTTCGATTGGTAGCCATTGAGAGCAACAAAGAAGGAACGACCATCAAGATATGATTTGAACCAATTCAGAAAGGAGCCAGTGATGCCGTAAGCAGATAATTTATGCTGAAGTATATTATGAGGGACGCGATCAAAAGCTCTGCTAAAATCAGTATATATTACGTCAACCTGTTTCCCAGAGTCAATTGCATTCGTCAGGGTCTCCGTAAAAGTCACTAGGTTTGTGCATGTAGATCTGGAACTCACAAAGCCATGTTGGGAATCACTAAGGTACAGTTTCAGATGGGACTGTATGTAGGGACAAATCAAGGATTCAAAAATTTTGGCGAGCGTAGACAAAATGGAAATTGGCCTGTAGTTACTTACAAAATTACGATCGCTACATTTATGAATTGGTACCACCTTTGCTATCTTCCAAATATTTGGGAATATGCCGGATGCAAGTGATCGATTAAATATTTGCAATAAGGAAGCTACCAGAGACGAAGCACACATCGAGACAAAATAAGGAGGTATTCCATCGGGCCCAGCGCCTTTTCGACGATCCAGAGACTTCAATTTATTAAGCAAGGCATCACTCTCGATTATGGGTGTTGTCAGGGGTAAACTATAAGCCAATATTTTCTGTATATATTCTGAGGACGATAAATGATGAGTCACATTTTGTTGACTGTACATAGAAGAGAAGTGAGCAGCGAACATCTCAGAGATCTTAATGCCGTCCGAAGACGATGTGATGCCGTCAGTCATTGATAGGGGATAGGAACTTGTGCCACCTCGCTTGTCCTTGATATGAGCCCAAAAATGCTTCGGGTTCTTGATTATTGCTGTTTCTAGGTCGGTAACGTATTTATTGTAACATGACGCAGCCATAACCGAGCACCGTTTACTTAGTAGCTTCAGTTCAAGCTCATCCAAAGGGTTTTTGTAGGTTCTGTATCGCTGGCGTACCCTCTCCTTCTCTCTCAAAGTTCTTATTAAATTCTTATCAAACCAGGGTGGGTGTCTCTTATGTTTTCGTGTGGAAGGGGGATCTTGCATTTCTATAATATTTTCAATTATACCATAGAATATACTGAGCATATCGTTCACATCGTGTGTGCCATCAAATAAAAGGTACCAATCGATCTCATTTAAGTTTTTACAAATAGTTTCATAATCCAATTTGTAAAAATTTCGCCTTTTATTATTATTATAGGGAAGATTTGTGTCCTTATATGCTTTCAAATTAATTTCGATTGGGGGATGCAAAGGATCAATTCTACTGAGAGGAGTTGGAGCAGAACATACGTTACCGGAAGTTAAGTTAGTCAACACAAGGTCAAGTATGCGTCCTGACATATTGGTTATATTGTTAAGTTGAAATAGTTTGTTTATATGAGTAAAATCAGTTAACAAGTGACCGATACCCGGTGCAATATAACCATTATCCAACTCACTTACCAAGTTCCAATCAATATTACTTAAGTTAAGGTCACCGACTATACATGAATTCAAACCCGACTGTTCAAATATTATGTTACAAGAGTCCAAGAAGAGTTCCAGGGTTGAACGAAGTACGGGAGGAGGCAAATAAACTGCGCACAGAGCTAGTTGACGAACAGACTTTGCAATCGAAATGTCTATGATAACCCACAAATCTTCGCAATTGCTTTCCCAGCGAGTCATACGTTTTGAATTAATTTCCTTTAGTACGGCAATCAGAACACCCCCACCATCTTTTTTCCTGTTATCTCTATCTCGCCTATATACTACGTATCTGCCATCAAATAACTCTGAGCTCATTACAGCTCGTTAACATTGTGAATATCACTGTTTTTAGTGTATATTTTGCCTAATATAATAAGATGTTGGCGAAGGTGAATAGTGATGCCACTGTGAGGATACCGATATCTTTGAAAAATCTGTCAGAGAAACTCTGGCACCTAGCTGGTATCACCGTGCGCAAGCCCGCGCCTACGGTGGCCGGGAATCGGCTTGTGATTCCCGACGCCCAGGGCTTCTCCTCCTGCGGCGGCTAGGGGCGTGAGGGCGCGAATTTTGCCTCTCCCTCACGCGTTCCGCCTCCTCCTTCGCGAGCATTACTGCTTCGCAGAAGGAGGTGACGGCCTCCCATGCACTCTTGCTCCGTACCATGGCCTGGACCAGGGCCAGACGCGAGAGATCCCCGCCACCGATCGCCTCCACGAGGACACGGCGGTGCTCTGCCCAAGCCGGGCAGACCTCCACCGTATGCTCCACCATGTCCTCCGGGCGATCCACGCAGTGATGACGGGCGTTTCCTCCCGCCTGATGCCGAACAGGAACCTCCCGAAACAGCCGTGTCCGGTGAGGACCTGCCCCAGGCGGAAGGTGAGGACGCCGTGGCGCCTCTCTAGCCACTCCTCAAAGAGGGAACTTATTCAAATTCAAAATATTTTATTTCACATAAACCTACAAGGGCACTTATGAAACGTCAGAAGCTAGGTGCACGGTTCCAATTGGTCGTTTCCTATGGAGAAGAGCCGGCAAAAAACTCCACGGTTACTCTTTTAGAAGTAAATGGTATTTACAATCTTTTCAAACAGTGTTTATAGGTATGAGAGGACACTGTAGGCCTATCAACAAGTACCAGGTACTTAGCAGGATAGAAAATGATTGACAGATCTACAAGTCGGTTATACCTACAACGTTCTCACATTCACAAAATATAAAAGAAGAGAACCTAAATATAAAAAAAAAAAAAAACCTATTTAAACCAAATGACATGACTGCCACTAAAGCTGTTACAAATCTAATTTAATAAAAAATATAGTATATTGAAGTTATACAGGGTGTTTGGTGCTTTTATAAATACGTATAGGTACTTAACTAATAAAAAAAATTGTTAGCATTCATCACGTCTTTTTTATTTCCACCTTCCAACACTGAAAAGATAAATAAACAATCACATAAATAGTTACATAATAATACAATAACTACAGGTTGTTTGGTGCATCGTGTGCCAAATTGAAATGGTCGACTGAAGGAGTCATCCGCTAGCCTTTCAGACCCTTTAACACCCCTCATGCTCTGTGGTTTTTTTTTCTATCGACTTTTTATTCTTTTCCAAAAAAAAGACCCAAATTTTACATTCAAATACAGATTTAAAAAAATATATAAGGCGTAGACTCTGAATTTTAATTTTATTTCGATGTGTATTGTTTAAGAATACTTTTAAATACACAATTAGTGATATTAGTCACCTAGTTCTTTTTTAATTCACTCGCAAATGTAAAACTTAAATTAAAGCTGTACATGTTACAGCTGTTTATAAGGCTACAAAAAAAAAACTAAAAGCGACCGGGATCTTCCAACTCCCTCATTAATTCTCCAGTTTATCCTCTTTCTAATGATGTGCCACATGCCATAAAAGTATTTTAACAACTTTGTGAATTCGCTAGAATTGTGAATCGAGTCACCTAAGGCTAATATTCAAAATTATGATTTAAAAAAAAAATCTCTTAAATGATACCTGTCAAACCTATAAATCTGCTATCTCATTCTTATGGTTAGGTAAATTCGTGTCTCATATCTGTATCTTTCGTGGGATTTGCTTGAAATAAAAAAACAAAATTGCATTTTTAACATTTATTTAATCATTGTTACAAATCTTGCTCAAATTGTTGGCCTCTGTTGCGAATGCAGGCCCGACACCTGTTTTGTATTTCAACAGTTGTTGTACGAAGTAAGTAAAGAATATAATTATGAACAGTAAGATATATAGTTTTGCAAGAGAAAAAGGAATAACGATCGCAGCAAAATTATCCTATAGTGAAGATGTTATAGGCCTCCAGCACTTATAATGTTCTCTTAACGGTTCTAGTATTTGCTGCCATGCTTATAATAGCAATCATGGAGCTAGTTGGGCCTTATAGTACATCTGATCTTATACATTAACTTATAATTACTTATAAGTCGAAATTAAGGGTGCAATATAAGCTTGGGTGACCTATAAAAGTATCGCGAGGGTCTAAATGCACTCAAGAGTAGATAAACTGGTAAGCTATACTTATAACTGCTAACAAGAAGCGTTATAGAACTACTATGAGTAAAGTACGCCAATAAGAGTTATAAACAGAACTAAACGTGCTGGAAACTATTTTGCATTTATTACTTGGTTTTATAAGGGTTTATAAATTCACTTTACAGAACAATTATAAAATGGAGCAGTTTTATAGTGGTATAAACCAATATTGTTACAATCTTAACACGATTATAAAGGTTTAATATAATATACTTAGTATCCAAAACTATATCCGTGGTGTCCGGTACAAGAATACCTACATTGGTTTAAAATGGTCTTGCAAATGCTGTTATAGTCTCAGTACGGACATTTTAATTTTGTTATGTCGTATTCGTTTTTATTCCTTTCAAAAATGGATCTATATAAATGGAAACGGCTAAAAAGAAGTGGTTATTACAAACGAAAAGTTCAGAAAACCTATAAACAAATAATTCAGGTGTCGGGTTCTAGCTTTGTATCTGGCGAAGAACGAATCGTTGAAATAGAGAAGGTTCCGTACAAAATAGTTACTGTGAAAATTTTAATCAAAATGTTTATATTTATAATTCTGCCCAAAACGACGTTTTATTGATAAAAAATCGATTTAGATTTAGAAGATTGTATTCGTGAGCAACCTGTGCAAGAAGATGAAAGCGATATTAAAGACTATTCCAATTTTCAACTACATAGTGATCTTAGAAAATGGGCTGTAGAATATAATATACGACATGCGGCATTAAATTCTTTATTAGAAATTTTGAATAAGAAGTTTGAAGATTTTTTCTCAGTAGTAGCCCGGAGTCTGGATATGTGCCCGGTTGATGGCAATAGGCTCGCCCCCTATTACATGGGACTTAAAACATAACTGGCGAAATGTGGGTGTACCTACTACAGGTACACCTCTGCCCAACCCTTCGGGGAAACAAGGCGTGATGTTATGTTATGTTAAGATTGAAGATGTCCTGCCTAAGGATGCCTGTACCACTTCTTGACACTAATAAAGAAAATCTGGATATTACTAATTCAGCACCTGGTGAATATTGATATGTCAATATTCTCTATGGCCTTATCAAATGTTAAAAAAATATTTTTCAGAAACTTCCTATTCCACCCGAAGAGATTTCTTTAAATATAAATATTGATGGATTGCCTGTATTCAAAAGCTTTAAATATCCGTTTTGGCCAACTCTGTGCATTATATTTATATATAACGTATAAATCATTGACGGATAGGTAAAGAGAAATCAGAGAAATTAAACCTAAACTGACATAAATTAGGTACGATTGAATAAATTGCCAAGTTCACATTCGTCACTGGTGAAGTGGTCATAAACTGAGTAGAAGCAGCATTTTTCACACCAGAAATTATCTTCTTGTAACAATGATCATAAGTGTTCTTTATTCAGAACGAAGTGTCGTGGCCGTCTTGCAAGATTTTTTGAATCTTTATGGTTACAACCACGACATTTGTGAGACAACAAGAAGTGTGTTTCGTTCCAAGGCCACCTTAAGGTTTTTAAAGGTCGAAAATCCTTTTTAGTCAAAAAGCGATCGACGTCCAGAAACATTATCATTTTCAATGCTGACACCTAAACAAAAACATTAAGATAAGACTTAAGTACCTAATAGCAATATAAAATAACCGTCCGGTTATAGAAAGATTTGCGGAACTCTAATTCCGAACAATATGGCCAAACAATAGTTCTGATATTTACCATTGTTGGACAATATACGCCTATAATGTTTTTTTAATGTATTTGGGAAAACCAACTTTGTCAAAATGGCGACTTTTCGTTGTATGTCTTACTGGAACCAACATTATTTTAAAATTCAACTTAATGAAAACGCTAATTTCAAGGGGCGTATAAATTTTTTGATAAAAAACTTATTGTACTTCACCGAAAATATACGTGCGCCATGCATGCATGACTTATTGTTAACTAACACTCTACTTATAATTGATATCCTAGATAATATTTTTCATAAGAAATGGATGAATAACTTACCTTTATCAATATTAACCTTAACAAATGTGCGCAGAAACTTTCATTAATTCACAACACTTTGTATGAGCTTGTAAGAGATTCACTGTGCACGTTATTGACGTATTTGGTTCCATTAAGCGCTGATAGTTAGCTTCGCGGGAGCAAATAGTTCTATGTAGTCCAACTATAAGGTTGTTATTGGTCAAAGTGTTGTTCACGAAGTCTACTATAGATATTTAATTAGGTAAAATACGCCTATAAATTGGGCCCTTTTCCGTGGTTATAATTGCTTACTATTCCTTTATAGTCCTAATGAAATGGTGGTTTCAGGACAATTACTAGACCACATTTTGCTGCTTGAGGCATATGTACATGAGTTGAACGGAACTGCAGAGAGATATAACAAGACTATTATGGATATGGCTAGATGTCTACTAGCAGAAGCAAGAGTAAATAAATGCTACTGGCCGGAAGTAATTAAAACAGCAGATTATTTGTAAAATAGAAGTTTGGCAAATACTATACTAAGAAAAACACAATTGAAATTTTATGGAAGTAGAGTTTATGTGAGAATACCAGAAGAAAAAAGGAAATCAAAATGGGATAAAAAGGCAGAATTAGGAATATTACTTGGATATGTTGAAGTTGGCTACAAAGTACTGATAAATAATAGAAGAAGAAGAAGAAGTGGCGCAACAAACTCCCCAGCAGATAAATCTATGAATTAAATTAATAAATGAATAAAATGATAAATAAATGAATAAATGGAAGGCAGATGACCTCGTGAATGTAGCGAGAATTCGTTGGATGCGAGATGTGCGGCAGTGGATTTTGTTTGACGGAAATGATCATGATGATGATGACAGGGTGTCAGCTTATTGACTTTGTGAGTTCCTCATGGTTGACGAAAATTCACGCAATCTTGCCATTTCTGCTATGTAAATACTCCGCACTCACTCCTTCTCCGGGTGGGATGTTCGCAGTGCTGATTAGGTTGAAGTAGGCAGTGGGCGGGGCTTTGCGTGACTAATCACAGGTAAGTAGGTGGCGCTTTAATTACCCGCAATGTAAGGGGTTAGGCCTGCGCGTGCGCTGATTTGTCGATGAGGTCTAAGGTGTAAAAACAAGATGCACTCCGTACCTTGGTAGTGGACGAGACGATTAGCAGTACCAGGATGTTATGAGTTCAGTGGAGGTCGTTGTAGCTTCGACACTAGCACGTCTCAGATCTCCTTGTGGGTGATTCAATTCAATTCAATTCAATTCAATTTATTGCAGATAATAAAAATCCATAGTATTACATAAAGTGATGCACTCCTATTTTGCGCACTAATTAAACTGATTCTAATTTGTTTTAAATATTTATGAGACAGATAAATACAGGCAGTAAACACGTCTACACCTTGAGGCGGTCCAGGGGGAAGGGGAAATACATTACATTCCCTATTTTCGCTTCCTATTGAAAAAAAAGGAAATACTATGAACTATAATCGCTTGACAGGACAAAAACTCGAACAGGAAAGACGCAAGTGGCGTAACATGAATTGGCTTGTAATAGACGAGATTTCGATGGTTTCTTATGAACATTTAAGGATCATTCATTTACGTCTACAAGAATGTAAAAACAACGATAAATTGTTTGGCGGGGTAAACATTATTTTATTTGGTGACATAATGCAGCTACCTACCTCCTGTCAAAGGCCACTGGTGCTTTTTGTAAACCCTGTGGTTGGCGGCTGAAGTTCTTATGGAAAAAATCTCATTTTGTGAATTAACCATAAATATGCGTCAGCAAAACGATAGTGCGTTCATTGACTTACTAAATAATTTACCTGTTGGTGAACTGACAACGGCTCAACTGGAGTTGCTTTGCGAACGTCGACGAGTACCTTTGACAGGAGAATTTTCTGATGGATTGGCAGTTTGTATTTATCCCACTGTCCACCATGTAGACGCTTATAATGCACGTATGATTGCTGAAAACGCGAAAACACAGCGTATTTACACGATGAATGCGGTCGATGAATCCCGCGAAATTGCTACTTACGGAAATTTACCTCCCAGTAATGTTATTCCTAAAGATGCAAATAACTGTGGAGGTCTTTTATCAACAGCACAATTAGGTATAGGGTCACGCACGCGTTATGCTAAGGCGAAACATTTCTGTTTCCGAAGGGCTCGTAAATGGAGTTATGGGCATTGTGCAAAAATTTAAATGGCCAGCTTTACGAAGAGAGCAGATAGAGGATGGTGAATTACCTGAAGTTGTCATTATACAATTTGATGATGATACTGTTGGCAATAGGTTAAAAGATTTGGATGGCTGTATTGCAATAACCCCAGTTACAGCTATATTTCAGGCAACAAAGCAACATCCTTCGCTCTACATTTCCGTACCCCCTGTACGGAAATGTAGAGCGAAGGATGTTGCTTTAAAACTTGAGCTGGGCAGTCACAGTACACAAACTACAGGGCACAACCCTGGATTATGATTGACTTAGGGAAGAAAAACTTCGCCAAAGGTCAGAAATATGTAGCTCTAAGTCGCGTGAAACCCCTAGAGGGCATTGTGCGACTTAGAGGCTAATAAATTATTAAATGGGCCATATGATGAAAGAGCATTGGCAGAAATGGCAAGATTGCGTGAATTATCTTCAGCCATGAGGAACTCATAAAGTCAATAAGCTGACACCCTTTCATCATCATCATGATCATTTCCGTCGAACAAAATCCACTGCCGCACATCTCGCATCCAACGAATTCTCGCTACATTCACGAGGTCATCTGCCTTCCATTTATTCATTTATTTATCATTTTATTCATTTATTCATTTTATTCATTTATTTATCTGCTGGGGAGTTTTTTGCGCCACTTCTTCTTCCCAGCAAAAGCACTAGGAAGTGGTGAAGGGTGGGCGTTTTGGGGGACTGTCTTATGTAATTTTGACGTTCTAAAAGTGCTAATTCTCAGCCTAGTTTGAATAAATGACTTTTGAATTTGAATTTTTGAATTAGAATTGAAAAGTTCCGTTGTCTATCTCTGAACCCAGCATCAGATCTGCACGAAATTTCAAACAAAAACAAACATCCGAATTGAGAACCTCCTCCTTTTTTAGAAGTCGTTTAAATAATAAAACATAAAAATCTATCCTTTTATGACGGAGTTATGCCCGTAAAAACATTAATATATCCGAAGAATGATATTTTGAATAAAAAAAAGAAAAAGTTATGTTTTTTTTATTGTTATTTGTGGTACAACTGGAAAGTGCATTTCGTTACAATTCCAACAAGCCCAAACACAGCTAAGATACACTGTCGTATTATGGAGTTCTGGTGCCTGTCTCTTGGATTCATCATCAGATCTGATGGTAGAATGATTCTTATTGAACGCAAATGCTTCAATTGTTGTAGAAAAAATACCAAAATCGCTGAACTTTTGAACTTTACAGAGTAAACGAAAAGATCGTTAATGTAGACAATATAGATATTTTTTTTTGATTTTTGTTGATTTTTCAAAAAGCGCAAGTGCGATTTCGATAAAATTTTCATGGGACCATTTGGAAAGTATACCCTTTCCAACAAAAACTAGGGCTTTCTTTTAATCCATATAAAGCTTTATTTAACTTATAAACTTTATTAGAAACATCATTATAACCTTGAGGTTGTTTTACATTAACTTCTGATACTACTTTACCATTCAAAAAGGCTGTTTCCACATCCATCTGATGAATCTGTAGACTGAACTGACAAGAATAAGATAACAACAATTTTAATGTTTGCATTTTGGCAACAGGTGAGTATGTATCATCAATATTATCTTTTTGCTGAAAACCTCTAACTACTAAATGGGCTTTAAAAATGTTACCTGGTTTCCTTTTGTAAACCCACTTTACATCTAGAATCTCTTTGCCGTCTGGTCTACTCAAACGGTTCCATGTATCGTTTTTAACAAGGCTGCTCATCTCACGGTCCATTGCATCTTTCCATTGATTGGCCTCATCACATTGCATCGCCTCCTGAAATGTACCTGGAATCATAGAATCACAAAAATTTGCACAAATGCAGTAATATCCAAATTCTTCATCAAATCTGATTGGACGTCTGATTGTTCTCTTTCCTCTTCCTTGTTCTTTCTCATCATTAGGGGATCATCATTCATGAAGTTGTCATCAAAACTTGGATCTATTAATTGATTCTCTTCCGATAAGTAATTTTCTATTATTTCCTTTTCTTCTTCTTGTCTTTCTTCCTCTGAATCTATATTTTCATTGTTATTCATAAGCTTGACATCATCTTCTATAATATCAACATGTCTGGCAACTATTATTCTATTATTTATCAGTACTTTGTAGCCAACTTCAACATATCCAAGTAGTATTCCTAATTCTGCCTTTTTATCCCATTTTGATTTCCTTTTTTCTTCTGGTATTCTCACATAAACTCTACTTCCATAAAATTTCAATTGTGTTTTTCTTACTATAGTATTTGCCACACTTCTATTTTTCCAAAAAAGCTGCTGTTTTAATTACTTCCGGCCAGTAGCATTTATTTACTCTTGCTTCTGCTAGTAGACATCTAGCCATATCCATAATAGTCTTGTTATATCTCTCTGCAGTTCCGTTCAACTCATGTACATATGCCTTTATCGTTATTCTTTTTTCTCTTGCAAAACTCCACATCTAACTGTTCATATATTCTTTACCATAGTCACATCTTAATTCTTTTATCATTTTTCCAGTTAAATTTTGAACTGTATTTACATATTATGTAAAACAATCTGCAACTTTGTCTTTGGACTTGATACAACAAACTTTTGCCAATTTGCTGTAGTCATCTATGAATGTCACGAAGTATTTTTCACCACCATATCCTATTGTATTATGTGGTCATTTCTTTAGGTATCCCTTCCAGTAACTGTTCCTTAGGCTCCTTACATAAGATTTCTAGATATTTGAAATTTACATGTCCAAGTGTACGGTGTAATTTTTCCTTCACCGTCAATTTACTTTCACTTATATTTGCCTTTTCTTCGTGTATCTATGTAGATGATCACTTTATATAAGCTATTTTCCTTTTTTGTGCTATAGCTATTACTTTTTCCATTGTCCTTTTGATATTACAGTGTTGTTATTAACTATGATCCTTGCATAACTCAATAAATTTGCCTTCATTTCAAATAATTTATTTCAATTAGGCACAAAAAGAGGCACTTTTGTACGTCAAAATTTACAAAAAATAATAATAACTGATTCTAGTCGCCCATTCCTAAAGGTAGTTTTCGTATGGAGAAGAATGGGCAAGAAACTCATTATATCTTGTATACACTACATTTCTTTTACGTAGAATACATTTTTTACTATTATATATGATTTTGAGAATTACACAAGAAAATGCATTTAAATGTCACCAACCTTTGTGGCCTCCAGCATCCGTCCATCTCCAACTTTCACTTGCACTGGTTTTTTTAATATAACTGACTTTTCAAAATACTCGTCGCTGTTGATTATGTGGTCTGTGCATCCACTGTCTAATAACCATGTAATTTGTGTCTTATTTGACTTATTTTCACTCACATTTAATGTCATGTTACTTTGAATAACGAAGTTTGGAAAGAATTCTGTTCATTATGTGTATTTGATGCACTATGATCAGTGTGTCTACGTCAACCACGATTATTAAATCCACGACCACGTCCCCGATGATTTGGATGACCTCTTCCTCTATTATTATTGTTATTTCTATTATGCTGTCCTCGATTGTATAAACAGTTGCGTTTCACATGGCCTGGTTTTCCACAAATGAAACATACATTTGAGTTAGGGGCTAACTTGGTTTCTGATTTAAAGGCATTTGATTTGTCTAGAACTTCTGACTTTTCTTGTGGTTTTTGTGCCAATTTATATTTCATTTTTTTTTTATTTGTTAGATATTCCACAGTTCTTTCCTCTTTTAAATTACAATTTCTCTCCTTTATCACTAGGTCATCAATCAACGAAAATGGTTGGGCTTGTGGTACTACTATTTTATACAAATCTCTGAAGTCTATGCATAGTCTAGATTTTTTGTTTTCCTCTTTTTTAAACGCCAATGTAAAACAGGTGCAGCAAATGAACTGTAGGATTCACCTTTTAATTTATTATTTAGTAATTTTGCTATTTCTTTTTATCTTCAACCGTGCATCTTTAGGGCCTCAACTACACACAATTACAATTATTTTTTACAATTATTTGTCCACTAATAAGTTTATTCTTGCTTCATATTCATTAACAGTACCCACATCATATTTCTGTTTCGCAAAAACAGAATCATATTTGCAAATCACTATATTTCAGACTCGAATTAATATGCATTCGGCCATTCTTCTTAATTATTACACAAATTAACTTTAAAATTTTAAATGTCGCCATGGACGACCGAGCTTGGGCGCAAGCTACTCTTCCCATTCGTATGGGGCCAACCATACGAATGGGCAAAATAAATCTCTATCTCCTCGCTGCTTCCCTACGACTAGGAGCTCCTTGTTGTTCTCCTCATCGCTGTCACATTGGCGAAGTTGTCAACAGCCTCGGACATCATGGCCTGTCTTGCAGCCGAAGTGCGTGTCGCTTAGCACGGCACGCGAACATTAACGACATCATCCGACGAGCTCTTGTCACCGCCGGCGTTTCAGCTTTATTAGAACCCAATGGCTTGGCATGCAACGATGGCAAGGGACCGGATGGCATGTTTTTATCTCCATGGAAGTTGGGTAAGCCTTTAGTGTGGGCTGCAACCTGTGTCGACACTCTTGCGCCATCCCATCTTCCTGGCTCTGCGTGCTGTGCTGGTGCTGCTGCTGCGGCTGCAGAAAACCTCAAGTGGCGTAAGTATATATAATATATATATGTATAAGTACCTTACAGGTATTATATTTTCGAGCCGTTTGGGGTTGGAACCCTCGAGACGTGGAGTCCGAGTGCTCACGGCGCGGCCTCTTTAATGATATCTCAAAACGGCTATTTGACACTTCCCGTGACCCAAGGGCTGGTTTTTACCTTGGGCAGAGGCTAAGCATTGCCATATAACGTGGCAATGCGGCCAGTCTCTTGGGTACATTACCAGTAAGTAATTAGTTTACCTACTGACAGGTTATATGAGTTTATATAATTGTTTATAATTTTACTTTTTATGTAAATTTATTTTAATTTTATTTCAATTTATTGTTGACATAATCTACTCATTACAGTGTTTTTTTTATGAGTTGTATTGCAATATGTGGTTAGCTAGCGACCTCAAAAAATATTTATTTTACCTCGATGGTCCTAGTTTATCAATTATAACTTCTAGTTACAGCTATATGTAAGCGGGCACGCCCTTTATGCCTGGAGGCTTTATTTTCTTTTTTAGATATTGTTTACGTTTAGTTATTTTTATTTCTGCTTGAGTATAGTTCTCGATGTTGTTGATGTTGTGTTGTTGATGTGTGTGTGCTTGTCTATATTGGCGTGTGCTAGCTGCACACGCCAATATACCAACCAAAAACATCGTCATAAATGGCTATTAATTTATAATTTAAATTGTGTTTTGCGTAATGTAAATTATCATAACAATCAATCAATCAATCAATCAATCAAACTTTATTTGTGAACATAGGTACATAAAAGGTCTTAGAAAAATACATTGTAGCGTGATCTCTATGTTCTACCAATGCAATTAGTATACAAATAATTTGTTATATAATTTAATAAGTACTTTATAATCATTCGAAAACATGCAATAATAATCAAGAGAATTTAATAAGCTTAAATAAATAATTTAAAAAATCAGTCAGTTCCTAATAATAATATAAAACTATGATGATGTCAAAACAAAAATAAAAAATGTCAATAGCCGTTATTATTAAAATGTCAATGTCATAAATTATCATTTAAAAAATCTTCTATGGAGTAATAGGTCTTTTCTAATAGAAATAAGAACAGTTTACTTTTAAATTGGCCAACATTTTCTATGCTTCTGATGCATTTTGGTAGTTTGTTATACATTTTTGGAGCCATTACAAAAATGCTTTTCTTAAATAATGCGGTTCTAGATCCAACTAAATTTAACTGGTCACATCGTCGCTGACTTGATACTCGAGAAAATCTATACATATTATTTTTAACATACATAGCTGCTTCGTATATGTATAAGGAGGGCATAGTAAGGATTTTCATATTTTTAAAATAAGACTTGCAGCTGTCAGTGGTTTGCAGATAACAAATAGCTCTTATGCACCTTTTTTGGCACTTAAATACCATATCTTTGCCTGTGGCATTGCCCCAAAATATAATACCCTACCTCAATGTTGAGGCAACTAGACCATGATAATATCATGGTCTAGTTGCCTCGTCACTATTAAAAAGTAAAGTGCTATCGTCTGCAAACATTGTCATTGGGTAAGTTGATGCTGTTGGAAATTCATTAATATAGATAATGAATAGGGGAGGCCCAAGTACACTGCCCTGCGGTACTCCATATGTTACAGTCCTCTGGCTAGATTTATACGTTATTTCGTTTTTTTTACATAACCTTTTATCCATTGTTATTTGCTGTCTATTACGAAGGTAAGATTCGATTAAGTTAGATATGTTTCCTCTTATTCCGTATGCATTAAGTTTATGCATAAGTATATTATGGTCAACACGGTCAAAAGCTTTTGACATGTCCATGTAAAGCGCTAGAGCTGGTAGCCTCTTGTCCACTCTGCGGCTAACTATTTGTAAGAAATTGTAAATGGCCATGTCAATGGATTTGTTCTTTCTAAAGCCTTTCTGGTTATCAACGAATAACTTATTTTGTTCAAAATAAGTGTTAAGTCTATTGTGTGTAGCTTTTTCAAATATTTTAGAAAAAATGGGTACTAAAGCTATAGGCCTGTAGCACGACATGTTCTCTTTGTTGTCTTTTTTTAAAAGTGGTTTTATAATTGTAACTTCTAATTGTTTTGGAAAAATACCATGAACTATGCACATATTAATCAGATGGCTTAACACAGGCGCAATCAATGTAGAAACTCTTTTCAAAATGTTTGTGCTTATATCATCATACCCAGTGCTAGACGTATTCTTTAGGTAACATTGTAATTACATGAATATCCTGTGGTATTGTAGGTGACATAAACATAGATGCATTAATACTATTTACTGATGTATTATTATTCAAATGTTTACTATTAATTAGCTTCACTTGATCCACAAAAAAAATATTAAAAGCTTCTGCAATCTCAACAGGATTTGTCAATATTTTGTCATTTAATTTAATTTTCACTATGGGGTCATTTGGTAAGTTATGTTTATTTTTATTTATTACTTTCCATGTAGCTTTGCACATATTTTTCGCAGAATTAATTAAACGACTATTGTGGGCTTTCTGCGTGAGATTAATAACTTTTTTAACCGGTTAGACAGCTGTTTTAGGTTAGCTTTATTTGGCTTATTGGGCATTAACCTGTATTTCCACAACAATTTTCTTTTCCTTTTACTGCAATATCTTGATGCCACGGCTAATCCACTTTGGTTTTGCTTTAGTAGATACACGTATTTTAATATTTGGAAAGCATAAATCATACAATAGTTTAAACAAGTCATAGAATAATTTAAATGCTTTAGTAGGATCAGTTTCCTTATATACATCAGCAAAAGTGATATTCTTGATGCAATCATTGAATTTTTTAATTTTTTCTTCTGAGTAGTCCCGTCCGGTGGAGAACCAGTAATCTAACATGCAAGTTTGTCTAACTGGGCATCTTAAAAGTTGCGCTGTATGATCCGATACTGCTAGTTCCAAGACTTCACCCCTAGATCCTCGCACATTGTGAATCATATTATCTATGCAGGTCCCGGTGCTTAATCTAGTTGGAATTTTTATTTCAAATTTAAGAGATATTTGAATTGTTCTAAACATGAAGTGCTCTTCAGAAGATCAATGTTAAAATCTCCACACACAATTAGTTTCTTAGAATTAAAAGATATGTTATTTAGGTTACAAAAGAATATATTCAGTTTTCTTTTTACCTCACTGTTATGTGGGCTTCTATAAATACAAACTACGGTTATGATCAGTAAGTTCTACTGCACAACACTCAATTATGTTGGAGACACTATATTTTCCTATCAACTCCAAAACTTTATATTTAATTCCGTTACGAATCATTATACATGTACCACCATGTCTAGACTCCCTCGTGAAACAAGTTGCAAGAGTGTAATTAGGAATACATAGCAAACTAACATCAGATAACAGCATATTATGTTCAGAAAAACATATCACATCAATGGTTTTTCCTGACTGAAGCAGTTCGTCTAATGCTACGGTAAATATTCCAGATTTATTTAAAAGGCCATTGATATTCTGATGTAAAATAATAATATTAATATGCTTAAATACGAAAAAAAATATCCTCTGTACATTTTTCATCTACAGAAGAGTGTATGTCTATGTCTTCGTTGAAATACTCACCTAACAATTCCCTCAAATTTTTAAAAATATTTTTAATTCCGTAAATATTAAGAGTGCCAAGGTGCTTACAAAACATAGAATAATCGTACGTACAAGTCCAGATTAGAGTCAAATAGTGTTGCATATTTATGAGTGCTTATGTCCAAATACAACATATTACTAAATGTTTCAATTCTCCAATTATACACCATAGAGTAGTGGCTGAATTTGTACGTTGGTAGACACACTATAACATTTGTATTAAGTAATTCTGACAATGATTGGCGAATGCATACTACCACATCACAGAAGTTGTTAGTTTTTTTGAAATCCTCCTCTCCAATTAGTATTATGCAGTATTCATTCGTTGTGTAATCGGTAAACTTGTTTTGTATATTATTAATAATGGTCTTGATTCCACAATTGGGATATAGATAATGACATAGTTGGAAGTTCTGAAAGTTTTCTTCTGCAATCGATAAGATTTTGTTTCTTGAACTGCTACTTAAAATGCATATTTTATTTTTTATTTGCTTTGGTATCTTTATTTGCTTATTTTCTGTTGCGGTTGATGCAGCTGCTGAACTATTCTTCATTTGTTCGGTTTTTTGTGTAATATTCAAATGTCGCTTATTAAGAGACTTTTTAGTACTTGATTGTGCTGGTGTTTGAATATTGTACTCGCATGTTTGTGTCTCTTTATCTGTATTTTCCTTTAATAAGCCTCTGGGGGAAGAGGTGGCACTCTGAGTATTTCTCTCTGGGGTGGACGTGATGCTGTTTAAACTCAGTTTCTTTTTTGGTTTCCGTTTATCTCTAGGAGTAGAACAGCTAATTTCTCCTCATTTAACTTTTTTGTATAGTTCTACCATATTTTTGATTTATTTAATTCTAATTTTAGTTGCATATTGGCGCATACTAGGTTTTCAATTTCTTGGTGTGCGCTTAGTAAATTATTTTTTAGGCTGCTAATTTCTTTCTTAAGTTTTGCAACAATATCGTCGTCGTGTATTGAAATTGCAGGCATGCTCATAGCCGTAGCATCGAACAGTGATAATTCAATTTATTTTAATTTTATTTTAATTTAGTGCTGACATAATCTACTCATTACAATGTTTTTTTTTATGAGTTGTATTGCAATATGTGGTTAGCTAGCGACCTCGACAATTATTTATTTTACCTCGATGGTCCTAGTTTATCAATTGTAACTTCTAGTTACAGCTATATGTAAGCGGGCACGCCCTTTATGCCTGGAGGCTTTTTCTTTTTTAGATATTGTTTACTTTTAGTTATTTTTATTTCTGCTTGAGTATAGTTCTCGATGCTTTTGGTTGGTATATTGGCGTGTGCTAGCTGCCATATGGCTATTAATTATAGCTATTTAATTTAAATTATTTTTTGCATATTGTAAATTGTCTTGCATACTGTTGTATAGAATCATTTTTTATTTTTTTTCTAACTGAACAGACAGCTGTGCTGCTGGGGAGTTTGTTGCGCCACTTCTTCTTCCCAGCAAAAGCACTAGGAAGTGGTGAAGGGTGGGCGTTTTGGGGGACTGTCTTATGTAATTTTGACGTTCGAAAAGTGCTGATTCTCAGCCTAGTTTGAATAAATGACTTTTGAATTTTGAATTTTGATCAGTTTTTTCCTTACCGTGATATTTTCATTAGCCATGGTAAATTTTGATTTTCTACCAAATGCAAAACAATATTTTAAGTGGCAACACTACTGCTTCTACTACTCTTCAATAGGTGCACAATTGGCGCTAGTTGTCATACAAAAACCGTTTCCTCTACTCTCCACTAGAGTTAACAATGGCGCCAGTAGTAACTGCGTAGTTCGTCCACTCGTCACATGTGTGAGTAGCGCTAGTTGTCATAGAAAGTTCAAAGTCCAGTTTTTGAATATTTTTTCGTAACGTTGTCTAGTGTGGGTTCAAAGTTACTATTAAACTTAAACATTGACCAAAAACAAAATTATTACTGAGTTTGCTGTTTTCCAATGCTGTAGTAAAATTCTTGAGAACACTTATTATTGTTTATTACTAAAATAAGTTTCTACGGGAACTTTGTCGTATTGGTGATTTCACTGAACGTTAGTTGTCAGAAACAATATAGCTTGGAGATTGTTGTCCACACACGCACTTTCACAACTTTTTATTTAACTTGGTTAATTATTTCAATTTATTATTAATTTTAAATACGCGGGTCATGTAAACATCGCCGGTGTTGCCAGTTCACGCATGTTCACTACATGTCATATATACTATTGTATAGAATCATTTTTTATTCTAACTGAACAGACAGCTGTGCTGCTGGGGAGTTTGTTGCGTTGTAGAAATTACTTCCACGTTATTTTCATTATTTAAACTTTGTTTACAAGTTATTTTTAATTCTTCATCTTGATTTAGTTTGAACTTTTTTATCAAGTCTGTAGCGGTTACACCGCCACATACGAACTACGCATCAAAGACATGACGTCACACAAATCCTACATCGCGCAATTAGAGTTTACCGCGCGAATGTCATAATATACACGACTATCCGACATCAACAGTCGGTCAGTCGGCCCGCCAGACACAACACCCGTCTGGTCGGAGGATCCTCCCTTTTCTATGGTGGATGAGTGAACTTTACACCCTGTCCCTCATGACCCTAAATTGGTGACCCCGAGTATGAACGTCAACGCAGCCGTCGTGCAACTACTTCAGCGTGACGTCTTCATCATCATCACTCCCGCAACCTTTGTGAGGCGAGTCATACAGACAGCCAGAACCCTCAGCTTCAACGGGTATCCTGACCACCAACATGCAGCGAATGCGAATTCCTGGTCATCACCCTCAGCCTCATCAGCAACCTTGGCAAAGCACTTGCACCTGCACTTTCAGCCGGTCTCACAAGCAGAGCTCTTTCTACCCTCTCCTAGTCGACGCTAGCAGTCAGCCACAACCCAGCGCTATACCACATCCGACTCACTGGATCGTGACGCAGCGCCACCCCGACTCACTGGGGAATCACCGCAGACAGTTCCGACTCACCGCGAACTATGCGGCACCCGGTTCCGACTCACTACAACCTCTACTGGTACTGTGAAAGACATGACGTCACACAAATCCTGCATCGCGCAATTCGAGTTTACCGCGCGAACGACATATATAAGACTATCCGACATCAACAGTCAGGCAGTCGGCCCGCCAGACACAACACCCGTCTGGTCGGAGGATCCTCCCTTTTCTATGGAGGATGAGTGAACTTTACACCCTGTTTCTCATGCCCCAAAAAGTCTAATCCTATCAGAAAATCATACTTGAAATTCTCGTCATCAATTATGCATACATCAACACTTTTTTCTAGATCAAAGATTTTAACATGCAAAGTTGTCAAACCACTTGTTTTTTTAACACCATTAATTGTTACTTAATCTGCTTCATTCACACTGTTTTCTTTTCTCTATAAATTCGACAGTATTGAATTTATCAAAGAAACATTTGAGCCGGAATCATAAACTCCATTAATTTCTAATTTTCCATTTAGCAGTAGTTTGACATATTAATGGTGTTACAATTAGTTTTTTTGATCAGTTTCATTGAACTCCGCTTCTATCACTGAATTGTTTACATGTTTGATGAATTTGTTCTTTACTTTATCATCTTCTTTTGGTCTGAACCAATACACAGCCTCTGAGTGATACCGAGTACCTTTATTTAGCTTTTCAAAAATTTTACATGGATTGTGATCTTCATTTTTACCTTTAGTTCCTTGATACACATTTTTTTTCTTTTCCGTGAAACTCTTTTTATTTACCATCTACTACTGTCTGTACTTGCTCACTTCATTGAATAAATCCACAGTATGTTTTAACATTGCCCTATCAATTTAATTAAGAATAAATTCCGGTAAACCAGCTGCAATAAGAACAATCAAAGTACCAGTGTCAATTAATATTGTCTCATAGGTATCTAATAAGAGTTTTTCTTTTCTAATCATAATCCAACAATGAACCATTCTTGTATTTCAATAGTAATTCATAAGCAACTGGAATCCAGCACTAGAGTTCATTTTTAATTATATAATCATTGACTGTTGTCACATCAAAACGTAAACATTCTTTTTCGAAAATATTCATCCACTGATTTGCATTCGAAGTTTTGCTTATAATTTTTTTAATCACAAACTGTTCTGCAATATGCTTTAAGCTCTGCCGCGGCTGTTTATGTTCCTGTGAATTTTCAACTAATTTATCTAATAAATTCTCCAATGTACCAGTTTCAGCTTGATGTACATCAGCAAATTGTTCTTGATTTATCTCTTCCAGAAATTGATCCTCAAATTGTACATTATCATCTTCATCCATATAAACATTTCTAAGTTGTTCTGTCATTACAATCCAAACTCTTCATATCTGGTAATAGAGAAGAATTTTGTAAAATAATGATTCAATCTAACGAAGTAACTAATTTAAAAGTAAACTACGAAACAACGAATAAACATAGTATGCACAAATCTTTTTAGTGGGACGAATGGCATAATCGCAGATCATATTCCCATTTGTCCCCTCTTGAATTAGGATTGAGACGATCGGGAACAAATTAAATATTATTTTTGTAAATTCCCGTTCGTCCCCCTCGGGGGACGAAGTCGAGGGGACGAACGGGAATACACCCTTTTTTTAACACTGTTTTTACTTTACGATACGCATTCGTTTTTATTATTTCCACATGTAGCGAAGCTGGTTCTAGCTCTTCTTGTATTGCGTATACTTTATTATCACTTGTGGCTATTGCACTTATAGAAAAAATGTTGGATTTTTCATCACTTCCAGGTAATAGTGTGAATTCAAAACGAAGTTTCGCCATTCAGAAGTAATTTTTAAACTCCGTCTCCGGGTCGGAGACTCTGCGTCAGCGGGGGTTACTCCCGCACTATCTTGTATGGGCGTCCCCACGGGTCCCTGTTCAGAATCCCCAGTCTCTCCCCGCGGGCCAGTCCTCTGGCCCGCAGGATCTCCACTTGGAGGGTGGTCTTCGCCGCTCTGTACCTCTCGTAAAGCTCCGCCTGAATGGCTTCCGTATCCGGAGGTCGAATACGGAGCCTGCGGTGCCTGGTGTACCTACCGGTGTCCCGCAGCAACGCACGCATTGCGCAGTATCGTCAGCTCATGTGACCACCAGTACACCTGGCACGAGGCACGTCCGGGCTGGACATTACCACGTCACATATTTTGGGCATGGCCTCCCGGAACCACTTCGCCTCATCATTGATGTCAGCAGGTCTGTCCGGTGATGACTGATGACAAACTGATGACACGATTGAGGCTTCCAGGAGGAGCTGATGGAGCTGGACTAGGGTACAGCTGCATCAGCGTTCACTGCGGACCACTCGGGACCTGTCAAACTGGCGCACTCGAGGTCTGGGCGGAGACGTAAAACCAGATGTACCGGTGGTCGCAATAGCACTCCATATCAGCCCCCTCCCGAGTCCTCTGTGAGGGCCCTGCCACGGCGGCTGCGCCGGCGACAACGACGGTAGAGGCGGCAGTGGTGGCGGTGGCGGCGGCTGCGTCAGTGACGGTGGTGGCAGAGGGCTTGCTCCTGGCTTTTGCAGGTGGGGCGCAGGCCTTGTTCCCAATCCGGTGATCATCAGCCATGCCGCACATACGACGTAGTGCAGCGTGGCATTGCACGAGCCGGTCTTTTGACCGGGCTGACCACAGCGGAAGCAGTGACCGCTGCGGTCCACCTCCGAGGTGCATTTAGTTCCCAGGTGGTTGCTAACCTGGCAGCCAAAGCACCTCTGAGGTCTGGGTTCCAGCAGTTTGACCTGCATGGAGACCCAGCCCACCAATAGCTTTGGCCCTCCCCAGCTATTTTCTTGGCTGCCGACACGGGGTAGCTCACCACAATGACTCGCATCCCCAGGTGGGGTTTACGCTATGAAATTAGTCTATGTATAACGCCTTGATACGTACTGTTTTAGACTATAGCACGTTCCATCTAGTTCCATGCAACAAGGGTGTTTTGGCTGGGCTGGATAAGGTTCAGTCAAAATACCTTCAGTTCATCTCTGGTTGTATGAAGTTTTCTCCCGTAAACGCATTGCAGGTTGAGTGTGACCTCCACTGGCCCTAAACGGCAGTACCTGGCCTCCCGTTTTCTAGCTAGGTTAATATCTAGATCTTCCCATCTCCTTTTAGCAAAATTGAATGAGTTAGATGCCATATGCAGAAGCTCAAATTACTGAAATAACAAAGAAATTCCCCTAATCCTAAAACATTTCGTCAAAGTCATAATTTGGAATGTTCAAGAGAACAGAATCCCCGATTACCTCTTTTCAATTTTCCTTATGAAGTCTCATGTTTCATTCCAAAAAAAATATTTGATATTGGTACTCCGCTTTAGCGAATTCGGCCTTTAATGCGGCGATGGGAGAACGATGGACAGGGTTTGAAAGGTTTTTCACAGACGCTTCAAAATTTAATGATCTCAGTAACACTGGCGCTGCAGTATATTACCGAAGCTCCAGAATGATTTTACAGTAAAAATGCCCTAAGGAGTCTTCTGTGTTCACGGGCGAGTGTGTGGCTTTATTGGAGGCTTGTCTTTTTATAGAGTCACACCACAACATTAACAAACCCGTAATTTTCACAGACTCTCTTACTCTCTCTACAAGCCTTAGTTAACGACCCTTTTAAAACTAAATTGCACAGCTCCCTTGTTCTTAAAATTTTAAAGTCTTTAATAGCTTGTGCTAGTAATCAAAAAGAGATCCAGTTATTTTATTTTATTTATTAGGAACAAAACACAGTTACACGCTGCAGATTATAGAGAAATAATTAAACTCAATAATATTATAATAATATCATATTGCTTTTAAACTTAAATTTAACAAACATGTAACCGACACCATTGTCCTCATTTTAACTAAAGGTTAAGCCACAGTGCTGATGATAAGTAATAAGTGCAAAAACAACAACACAATAGTCGCTACCGCAATAATGCTGTGTTGCTAAGATTAGCTTAATTAACATAACTTAAATCACCTCACCAGTTAAAACATCAAGAGCCATTTTCTCAAACCTAATCATAATTTATTTGCTAACATCATCTGCCTAGCCTTTTCCCAACTACGTTGGGGTCAGCTTCCAGTCTAACCGGATGCAGCTGAATACCAGTATTTTATATGGAGCGACTGCCTATCTGACCTCCACAACCCAGTAATTGGGTGATACGATACCCCTTGGTAAGACTGGTTGTCAGACTTTCGGGCTTCTGACGACCCGTAACGACTGTCAAAGATCCACGAATGACAGCCGGGACCAACGGCTTAACGTGCTTTCCGAGGCACGGAGGAGTCTCGGTACGTAAAGATGGTCACCCATCCACAGACCAACCCCGGCAAGCGTAGCTTAACCTAATTTATTTGTTAACATAGGTAATAAAAAGTACAGGTCTTATGTTTAGTGAACAGAGCGCTATGCTATGCCAGGAGGCAATGAGGATTATAAATTATTTACTCAAACATTTGAAAGTCATGCGTAATGATTCTAAAGTATGAAAATAGAAAAATAAATTGAACAATTACATAATACTTTAGGTCAGACCTAAATGAGGACTTATTAAAATGTCAAAAATCTATGTCAAAATAATTAAAATGTCAAATAATAGGGGTTAAAGTAAATGCATGGTGTAATGTGGGTGGAAATTGCCGTTTTATTGTAATAGGTACTTCGAATTGACATAGAACTTTCATGGTTTGAGATTTTTGAGTGAAACTTTTTTCACATGGTACCTTACCTATGAAGTTCTTCTTTTAAAAAATGTGCAACATTCGTTTATCGACTTTCTGTTGTTTTTTTTTATTCAGTTTAGACAAGAAAGATTCGAAAATTCAAGTTATTTTTGAATACGAGTTCCGACCCGGAACTAACGCGGAAGAAACAGCTCGCAATATCTATGTTGCGTTTGGAGAGGGGACTGCTAATGAACACACCGTGCGATTTTGGTTTTGATTTGAAGAATGAACCACGTGGAAGAACTCCCACACAGGTGAATAACAATGAATTGAAAGAGATTGTGGAAGCCGATCCGAGCCAAACTACCCAGGAATTAGCGGTATGTTTTAACGTTACCTTACCAACAATATTCACTCATTTGCGCCAAATCAATAAAATTAAAAAAATATGAGATATGGGTGCCTCATGATTTGACTGATCTGCAGAAAGAAACACGTGTTGAAACTTGTGTTGCCTTGTTGAATCGATAAAGAAATGAAGGAATATTGGATGGAATTGTGACGTGATGAAAAGTGGATTTTTACGATAACCGTAATCGAAAAATGCAATGGCTGACCCCAGGTTACACGCCGCAACAGTGTCCTAAAGCAAAGCTTGCCAATAAAAAGGTAATGGTAACTGTTTGGTGGTCTCAGCATGGTGTTATTCACTATAGCTTTCTCCGATCTGGTCAAGCAATAACGGCAGATGTCTACTGTGCCAAACTCCGAACAATGATAGCAAAACTAGTAGTGAAACAGCCCCGACTCATGAATCGATCTTCACCATTATTTCTCCATGATAACGCGAGACCTCATACAGCACGAGAAACCGTTTTAACTCTACAGGAACTGCAATTAGAAACCATTCGTCACCCTCCGTATTTGCCAGACCATGCTCCAACGGACTACCATTTTTTTCGTGATTTGGACAATTTTCTACGTGATAAAAAGTTTTCTTGTCAGGAGGCAGTATGGAGGGACAGGCGTGTAAATAGCCTTTTTACCTTGAGAGTCAGTAATGTGTAAATAAATACAACAACCATAACCACTAAAGCTGGCGTCGCAGAAGGCTACGATATTCACTACAGCTTCTCTAAAGACGCCAATGTGGCGAGGAACCTTTGGAGAAGAGAGTGAGGGAAAATCGCGCGTAAAAGCGTAAAACTGATTGGTGATGGATGAATCACTTTTTGCTTCGGAGAAATGCAACAAGGAATGATGTGTTTTCTTACAAATTTTACAAACGCTCTTTGACTCGCATTTAATCAAAGAGTGAGATAGACTTAAACAATTCACACAGCCGCGTTTCTTTTTAATAAATTCGAAACGAGCTTGCGGTGAATTCATATTTTTAAATTGTGGACAATCAAACAGTCGATGATCGACGTCATCGTTATCACACAGCGGGCAATGGTTATGCGAAGCGGGTTCGCTGCATGACACAAACGACTTAGCGGTACTTTGAGTATTTCTTGTTCGATTATGAGCTAAACTAGACTTAGCACGCGGTTCCGTCTGTGGTTTATTGGAGATTAAACGAACTTACTTGAAGTGAAGTTCTATCCAAATTATACGAGTTGCTTCGTCCGAAGAGATTAGGTAACATTGTAGTAATACGTCTAAGATATCGCCTTACACCCACTAAGTTTGAGTTTATTTTTATTTTTTTTGTATGTAGGTACTTCGTCTTCCTTCTCGTTACGCCTGTAGTGTCATTCATTTAGTTGAAAGCCTTTTAATATTTCACTAAAGATATTGGAAGTTATAGGGTTGAGAGGGAACTAATCTCTTCGGACGAAGCAACTCGTATAATTGAATAGTCAAACGAACTTACCTGTAAGTGAAGTTCGACGGTAATTATACGAAGTTATTGCCTCGTCCGAAGATGATGATAGAAAACAAGTGTAGTCTCGGCTTTATAGTCTGTGGCGTCACATAATTTGGAAGGACACGTAAAAAAGAACATCCTTGTACGGATGTGTGTTGCCCTCTGTAATAATCTTCATTAAGTTCATAGCAATTTATTGGTTTTACAACACAGGGCCCGAGCTCATATAACTATATAGCATGGAATGTTTGGGTCGGGTGGGACTCATCATCTTCGGACGAGGCAATAACTTCGTATAATTACCGTCGAACTTCACTTACAGGTAAGTTCGTTTGACTATTCAATTATACTCGTTATTGCCTCGTCCGAAGATGATGATAGAAAACAAGTGTAGATGTTCAAAGACCAGTTGTAAAATCAATAATATTATTATTTATTTAAAAAATTAATACAAAATAACGCAAGTTATTTTAAATGTTTCTTAACGAAATCGAATAAAAAAAATTAAATAATTAGTCATCTTTCACTAAAAAAGGAAAAATTACAATCATGTTGAATTATCTTCGTTAGTAGAAAAAATTGCTTCAGAGAAGCTTCTATTGTTGATTATAGGTCTATTATAAAATCTTGCAAAAATTGTTGACTCCCCAGTCCAACCAGCCGCTCTTCTTATATCAATATTGACCCCCTTACTGTAAGCTGCTGATGTTGTTGCATGGCGGGTACTGTGCGTTGAGAATGTGCTAATGTCAATTCCACACTCTTCCATAGCTTTTTTGACCCAACGGCTGATTGTACTGGAGCTCACAGCTTTATAGGGCTTTTTAGTTGATATAAACAAATTGGAACAGCCTCGCAGACCTTTTGTTAATTCTAAATAATTAACCACAGCTGTAGCTGGGCATACTCCTAGTCTAGTATTAAAGAAAGGAACAGTTAAAAAAGGTTGGCATCTATTTGGCCCTGAAGTTTTAATTAATTTATCAATCTTAATCACTAAACAGTCTTGTTTGATCATTATATTATTTATATTAATTAATGAGATTGTTTGTACCCTTTGACCTGTGGCTAACATTAATAAAGTCACAGCTTTTTTGGTTACAATTTGTAAATTAGTTTGTTGAATGTAATTATTTTCAATATAATTGAGTAAGCATGATACATCCCAAGTATTATTATATTTAGGTTTAGGAGGTCTTAATTTAAAGAAACCTCTGAAGAGTCTTTTGATTTTGTCATCTGTGCCTAAATGTGGTCCTATAATTAAGGCTAAGGCAGATCTAAGGGAGTTTAAACTTCCATAGGAAACTCCCTCCTGAAATCTCCAAGTGAGATATTGAATAACCTCCGTAATGTTGGGCTTGGTAATATTTATATTTTTTGACTCACAATATTTAGACCATGCTACGATTGCAGGCGAGTATTGATCCAATGTACTTTTGGATATTGAGTTCATCATAATTTCCACTGCATTATCATTAATTCCAAGGTCTATAAATGTTTTCCTGATAATATTCCTGCCATCAATGTCAATTTTTGGTGAAGGGGGTGCGACAATCTGGAATTATGCAAAGTGAGGAGATTTTTAGAAGGTTGAAATATAACAGGTTCCTTTATCAGCAATCTATTAAATATTGGGAACCATGGTTGAGTGATCCATTGGGGAACTACTACAATACCTGTTGCTCTGTCTGTTATTATTTTTTCTATGGTTTTAAGAACCATAGAGAATGGAGGGAAAGCATAGAAAAGATGAAATTGAGACCAATGCAAAGTAAAGGCATCCACTGCCACAGCCCCTGGGTCCGGGTGCCATGATACATAACTATGGCACTTTGTATTGGTCCGTGATGCAAACAAATCAATTGAAGGTTCACCAAACAAGGAAATGATCTTTTTGTAATTTGTATCACTTAGTTCCCATTCTGTATTGCTTATTTCTCTTCTAGATTCAAAATCAGCTATCACATTATCTTTGGTATTTATGTAGGTGGCAAAAATCCATAAATTTCTAGATTCACACCACTGCCCAAAATGGTTGAGCTAAACGGTGCTGATCCATGCGTCATGTTCGTGAACGGGCGCCATCAGTAGGGACTGGTCATCTCTTATCTGCCACGGCTTATTTTAATTTTTGAATTGTTTTATTTTTGATTTTTTATTACGGACGCTTTTTACGTACACGTCTTTCTACATTGTTCTCACATGTATAATTTCAACATGAATGATGTAAACAATATTTTGTAAGAATATATATTTTTTTTAAAAGAGTGTCCGTGGAGTTTCTTGCCCGTTCTTCTCCATAGGAACCTACGCTTTGGAATGGGCAACTAGCTTCATATTTCTGACTGACTGACTCCTTGACAATTCAAAAGTGCCTGTAAATGGTTTAATTGAAATAAATGCTTTGAGTTTGAGTTTGAGTTTTGAGTTTGCCAAATATTCTTAGTAATTTTATGTAAGTGGGGATATTGAACTCCTCCTAATCTGTTAATGTATGATACTGCAGTCATATTATCAATTCTTAATAAGACTTCACAATTTTTTAAATGTCTGGCAAAACATTGTAACCCAAAGAAAGCAGCAAATAATTCCAAAGAATTAATATGAAGCTGAGCTTCATCCTCAGTCCATCTCCCATGGGCTGTCTGAGAGTCACAAGACACTCCCCACCCTGTGGAGGAGGCATCTGTAAATATTTCTAAATCAAAAATGTTTTTTCTAATAGGATTGCCTGATTTGGCTATGTTTATAGTCCACCATTTGAGATCTTGTATGCATGCATCATTCAGTTCAGTGTTTATATCATAATTGTTATTGTTATCATTTAGAATAAGATATTTATGTCGCTCAAGTTCTTTAGTATACAGAATACCATACTTAATAGCTGGGCAAACAGATATTAAAGTTCCAATAACTTGAGCTAGAAATCTAACCTTAATATGAGTTTAAGCAATTAATTCTTTTATTAACTTCAAACAATTATTTCTTTTTTCTTCAGTTATGTCCAGAGTCATGTCAATGGTATTGAAAATTAAACCTAGAAACTTACACTGTTGTTTTGGTATTAAATCACATTTTTCTTTGTTAATTATAAATCCTAATTTTTCTAGTATATTTACTGTTGACTGCATATTTTCTAAACATTGTATGTAACTATTTCCTATACATAGAAAATCATCTAAATATATAACTGATATAAATCCTTTTTCTCTTAAGTAAGCTATTACTGGTTTCATTATTTTTGTAAATTTTAATGGGGCCGTACACAAGCCAAAGGGTAAAACATTAAATTCATAGTATATTCCTTGAAAAATAAATCTTAAGTATTTCTTACTATCCCTGTTTATTTTGATCATGTAATAAGCATCTTTTAAATCTAGCGTTACAAGAAAATCATTTTTCTGTAAAAGTTTACATACTTGTAGTGACACAGTACCGGTCACAAGGAAAGCAGTTACCTGATACCTTCAAACCAGTTACCTGATACCTTCAAACCTGTTACCTTACCACGTTTTTGACAGTCTGCCAGAAATAGTGAAACGATCGTCTTGAAAAAGACGTACAACGTTTTCGACACACTCTGCAAGAAACAGAGAAATATTGATCTTGAAGAGGACGAGTACGTAGCCGCACACTAACCTGCAGGATAGTGAACACCCACGCGGTACGAGCGTCATCACAACGCCGCACTCGCTTCGCCGTTTCGCTTCGAAAGAAGCGGTTTTATAAGCATAAGCAGGCAAGCACAAGCACTAGCACACTCCATATCTTCATTTCGCACTTCGGGACCACGCAGATGAAGATTTGGACACATGACGCTGACGACACACGCGCCCCAGATCGGCGGTCTTCTGGTTCTTCGGTCTTCACTCGACGACGGCGCCCGGCGGAAAGGAACGCGCGCGGCACGCTACTCCTATTTATAACCTCGCGACGAATAGTGCCGTGTGCAAAATCGGCGCTCCGCACCCCGCGCGCGGCTCGCCCTACGCGCATCGCTATTGGTCGAGTAATTGTAAATAGGCACAGGCTATCACCTAATTGTAACAATGTTGTAATGTTTAAATAAGCAGGGTTTTATTGGAAAAATATATAGTACAGTTCAGTTCGGTCAAAGAGTTTCATTTATAATTATCAGCAGTACATTCCACTCTAAAAGTGACTACCTACGTCTAAATTGGTGACCCCGAGAAGCCGAACACGATTCTGCAGCCACTGTAATCACAGAAAAGCATCATCATGTCGAAGGATACCGACGATTTTAGCGACGCCCAGGGCATATCGACAGTGAAGAGCGACGTGGCAGCAATCTCACTGCCTGCACGTCTACCACCATTTTGGCGCCAAAACCCTCGCCTGTGGTTCGCACAATTTGAAGCCGCCGTCGCTGCCAGCAAATTGGGAGAAGAGCAGAAGTTCAATCTCGTCGTTCCGCTACTCGGCAACAGTGACCTAGAACAAATAGGAGACATCATCTTGCATCCACCAGTCACCGGCAAGTACAGCGCACTCAAGGACAGACTCATATCGACGTATCAAGAATCAGACCACCGCCAGTTACAGAAGCTACTCAGCGGCCTCGAATTGGGCGATCAGAAGCCAAGCCAGATACTGCGTAAAATGAGAGACCTCAGTGGCAAGCTTCTATCGGACGAAGCACTGAAGGTTATGTGGCTCAATCAGTTGCCCGCACAAGTTCGCACCGTGCTTTCCGTCAACACCGAGTCATCGCTCGAAGTGCTAGCTGCGATGGCAGACAAAATGATGGAGCATTTTGAACCCGCAACAGTCGCCGCAGTCTCCACAGCAAACCCGCCGGCAGCAAATCCAGCAGTGAATGAAGCACAGATAAACGCTATAACGACCCTTCAAATCAACATGCTGACGAAACAAATAGAAAAGTTGACGCTCGAAGTCGCCGAACTCCGCAACCATCAACATTCGTCGTATCGCCGTTACCGCCAAAACTACGCAAATCGTAGCCGCTCACGCTCACACTCAAGACAGCGTACAGATAACGCCCGTAAGCCCGGCGATCCCGACTGGCTGTGCCGTTATCACTACCGATTTGGCAACGAGGCACGAAAATGTGAATCGCCGTGTTCCAAAGCGAGGCGGGAAAACTAGAACGTGCATCGATAGTGGCGGGCGTCGATGTAAACCAAAGAATAGAATAGAATAGAATAGAATAGAATAGAATATTTATTTGCGCAAACATGTGTACACATACAAGAATTTAAAAAAAACGTGCATGCAGAATAACATTGAAAAAAAATACAGGTTCAGACATGTTTGCCATAAGTAATGGCATGCAAATATGAATAGTAATGATTGTAAGTAATTAATTTCAAGTCAATGTCAATAATTTACAAGTAGTGAATTTAGCAAACAACAACCAATTTTAAAAATGTTAATAAAAAATAGTTCTTCTAAGTCAAAATAAATCTATGTCAAAATAAATGTCAGTCAGAAATTCGTTATAAAATTAATATAATCATTATCGTACAATAAAGTCAAGAAGTATTCAAATTAAATTAGAACTATTTTTAATAATTGATTTAGATTAAGAATAGAAAAAAATAATTAAATACAATAATGTCAGAATTTATCAGTTAAGAAATCTGAGACACTATAATAACATTTATGACATAACATAGTTTTTAATTTTTGCTTAAACAAATTAACATTATTTTGTTTGAGCTCCTTTGGCAATTTATTATAAAGGACTGGAGCCATATGAAAAACACTCTTATACATTAAGGCAGTATTAGTTTGGCGAACACAGAGACGACTTTCATCTCTTTGAGTACGATTGAAAGCTTCAGATGCTAACACAAAGAGTTCAGGATTTTGTTTTACGAAGACAGCTACTTCAAATATATATAGTGAAGGCAATGGTAAGATACTGTACTTTTTGAAGAAAGGTACACAACTCTCAGTAGATTTTAAACCGAACATAGCCCTAACGCACCGTTTCTGTGCCTTAAAGATGAGATCTTTGTTGGTGGAGTTCCCCCAAAAAATTATGCCATATCTGAGGATAGACGCCACAAGCCCATGATAAGCAGTTATGAGAGTCTTAGAATTTATTTTATAAGCAAGTTCATGTAGGGCATAAACTGCTCGACTCACTCGCTTACATAAATATTCGATTTGTGGTTTCCAAGTCATTTTATTATCAATATACAAGCCAAGAAATTTTGTAGTGTCTGTTTCTTCAATAGGTTGGTTATTAAAATTTACGTTTAGGTTGTTTAGTACTGGTATTCGCTGTCTAAAATTCATTAATTTTGTTTTTCCTAGGTTGGCTTTTAGATGATTTACATTCAACCAATTCATAACAGAGCTCAAGGAGCTATTCAATTCATCTTCATAAGTGTTTTTGTCTTTACATTTGACGGTAACAGTGCTATCATCCGCAAAGAGAGATATAGGATTGTTAGTGGCGTTGGGTAGGTCATTAATGTATAAGATAAATAGTAGTGGGCCCAAAACGCTACCCTGTGGTACACCGTAGTTTATTTTACGTTTATGTGACATAAAGGTTTCTTCTTGCTTAGAAAGAACATTCACTTTAGTCACTTCAGTATATTGGTTTCGGCCTTTGAGGTATGATTCAAGTAATTTGAGAACGTTACCTCTTATTCCATAGGCATTTAGTTTACCAAGTAATATATCATGGTCAACGTAATCAAAAGCCTGCGTCATATCCATAAAGATAGAGCAGACGGGTATTCTTTTATCAACGTTAACCATAACAAAGTCTAAAAAGTCATATATGGCCATGTTTATGGTTTTATTAGGTCTGAAGCCTTTTTGCTCTTTTACTAAAATATTGTTTTTTTCTAAATAACTATTGAGTTCTTTGTAAATATGTTTCTCAAATATTTTAGAAATAACTGGAACTAGTGCAATGGGTCGATAGTTTTCTAAATATTCTCTATCATCTTTCTTAAAGATCGGTTTAATGATCGAAGTTTTTAATCTCTCAGGGTAGACTCCTGCAGCAATGCATACATTTAAGATATGGCTAAGATGAGTAGAGATGTTTGTAGCTACATATTTAATAACCTTAGTTGATATGCCATCGTAACCCATACTATTAGTGCTTTTTAGACTTATAATAATCTGCAATATATCATTTGGCAAGCATGGTTTAAAAAACATAGACTTTTGTTTAGTGGACAAATATGATTTATACTGCATTTTGTTTGAATCACTATTAGGTACAATTTTATCGACGAAATAATTATTAAAAGCATTGGAAAATTCACGGGGGTCAGTTATAGTTCTATCATACATTTTAATACTAGTTATAGTATCTTTTGGTACATTTTGTTTTGAGTGGTTTATAATTTTCCATGCTGTTCTACTTTTACTGTCTGATGTATTAATTGAATGATTATTTTGTGCGCGCTGGGTTAGTCTTATTATTTTCTTATATCGTTTTGAATATTGTGTCAGTTTAGTTTTGTTTACTTCGCTTGGTTTTTTTCTGTATTGCCATAAAAGTTCACGTTTTCTTTTACTGCAGGCCTTGAGGCCTCGTGTTACCCAATGAGCTTTCCGATAACTGTTAATGGTTACATATTTAAATGGAAAACAAAGATCATAAAATAGCTTAAACAAGTCAATGAATATATTATAGGCTACATTTGGATCGCAAGTTGTGTACATTTCCGAAAAAGTCAATTTTTCTATACAAGTTTTAAACTTCTGAAGATTTTCCTCACTATAGTCTCTACGTTTAATTTTCCAGCTCTTAATCAGGCATACTTTTTTAACAAGACACCGCAATATCTGAGCTGTGTGATCTGATAATGCAAAATCAATGACTTCTGCATTGCATTTATTGTGATAGTTGTGAGCAAAGTTGTCTATGCATGTTTTGCTATTTTTTCTGGTAGGCTCTTTTATTTTAAGCCTTAGATTATAGTTTAGTAGTAAACATTCAAATTCAGATGTGGTATTATTTTGTTTTAAAATATCAATATTAAAATCACCAGCAATTACAATATTATGCTTATTATATGTTTTATTGATATAATTGAGCATTCTATCTATCCTTACAAAGAAATTGTTTAAGTTACTAGATAATGGAACCCTATATAAACAAATGATAATCATTTTGTAGTGTACCAGTTCTATTGCAGAGCATTCAAAGGTTGAGCACTCAGTGAATAACACTGATTTTGGAATCTCTTTCCATTGATGTCCTTTTTTTACGAAGATACACGATCCACCTCTGCTGGAATTATTTCTGCTGAAGTGGGCAGCTAGGCAGAAATTGGGTATCACACCAGTATTTTCATGGCCCGACATCATGAAATGTTCAGTCAGACAAATTACATCAATATCAGTTTTATTGTCTGATAACTCGTGTAAACAGATCGTTAGTGCATCGGCCTTGCTTCTCAAACCTGCAATATTTTGGTGCAATATGGTGATATATTTATTTCCGAAAAAGCTTCTGCGAAGTAGGTTTTTGCTCGTTCATGTTGTTTTGATTCGGAGATATTTCCTCATTTCTGTCAACTTCATATTGATAGTCAGTGTCGGTAGATTGTACATAATTAATAGTATCATAAATATCCTTAAAAATAGATTTAATTCCGCAGCTATTTATTACGCCAGTGCGTCTGTCAAACATGGTGTCGTCGTATTTCAAATTTTTGTTACTATCCAAAAAGTAGGCATATTCGTGAGTATTTGTATCCAAAAATAATAAATTATTAAAGGTTTCCACTCTTGAATTGAATATGTAATTGTTATTGAAGAATTTGTACGTCGGAGTGCAGATAATTATGTTTGTATTAGAGATTTCTTGCAAAACTTGTCTAATTAGTAAGATATTATCAAAATATCTATTAGTGACTTTAAAATCTTCTTCACCTAGTAATATAATGCAGAAGTCCAGGAATGTGAAAGTTGCCAGCTTTTCTCTGACGCCTTGCAACAGCAGTTGCATACTTCCACGAGGAGTGATGTAATGACAAAGTTCACTGGTTTCAAAAGTGCTTTCTGCAATATGAAGCAACTTATTCTTGTTGTCTGTACTTAGGATGCATATTTTGTTACGTTCCAAGTATTTTTTTTCCAAATTATCTCTGCTTTGTTGTATAGGTGTAGCACTATTATTTACTGCCTCCTTCGGCATTTCAGTTTGTGTTTGTTTGGTTTTATTATTATGGGTCTTTTTGGTAGACTTCAGTTTGACAGGGCTACTAGTCACTTTTCTAAATAGGTCATTATTTTTATTCAAATTATCATTTAATGTCTTGAGATTACTGTTTTCCAAAGACAGTACTTCAATTTCCAAGTGCGCAAAATTCAAAATTCAAAAGTCATTTATTCAAAATAGGCTGAGAATCAGCACTTTTCGAACGTCAAAATTACATAAGACAGTCCCCCAAAACGCCCACCCTTCACCACTTCCTAGTGCTTTTGCTGGGAAGAAGAAGTGGCGCAACAAACTCCCCAGCAGCACAGCTGTCTGTTCAGTTAGAAAAAAATAAAAAATGATTCTATACAACAGTATGCAAGACAATTTACAATATGCAAAAAGTAATTTAAATTAAATAGTTATAATTAATAGCCATATGACAGCTAGCACACGCCAATATACCAACCAAAAGCATCGAGAACTATACTCAAGCAGAAATAAAAATAACTAAAAGTAAACAATATCTAAAAAAAAAAAAAAAAAGCCTCCAGGCATAAAGGGCGTGCCCGCTTACATATAGCTGTAACTAGAAGTTACAATTGATAAACTAGGACCATCGAGGTAAAATAAATAATTGTCGATTGTTGTTGTTTCATTTTTTTTCATTTTCATTTCATTTCGAGGTCGCTAGCTAACCACATATTGCAATACAACTCATAAAAAAAACATTGTAATGAGTAGATTATGTCAGCACTAAATTAAAATAAAATTAAAATAAATTGACTTATAAAGTAAAATTATAAACAATTATATAAACTCATATAACCTGTCAGTAGGTAAAATAATTCTGGAGAAAGAACATTTAAACATTGTCTTGAGTTAATCACAGCGACCATCTATTCTTATCATTTAAGTAGTCGTTGATAGAATAGTATGCCTTTGAACAAAGGTTGGACTTTAATTTAGTTTTAAACGCATTAAAAGGCAAATCTAGCAAAGAAGAGGGTAGCTTGTTATAAAAGGTTATACCAAGCCCAACAAATGAGTTATGAACCTTATGAAGCCGGTGAAAGGGAGCACGTAGTTTATCCTTACTTCTTGTATTAACATTGTGAATATCACTGTTTTTAGTGTATAAGTGTATATTTTGCCTAATATATAAGATGTTGGCGAAGATGAATTGTGATGCCACTGTGAGAATACCGATATCTTTGAAAAAATCTCTTAGAGAAACTCTGGCACCTAGCTGGTAAATTGCTCGAATAGCTCGTTTTTGGAGGACAAATATATTTTGAATATCTGCAGCTTTGCCCCACAGCAGAATACCATAGGACATAACGCTATGAAAATAACTAAAATAGACTAACCGAGCTGTATCAACGTCAGTGTATTGCGCGCTCTGCAACTCTAGTTTAAGTGTCGAAATTTGGTCTCGTAGTTTCTTAATTTCGTCGTATTCGTAGTCTGACATCTCCGGTACACTTGTGACAGTCTCGTTTAATGTATAATTAGTAACTACCTCACTGTCGTTAAGTATCGAATCCGACTTTGTCCTGGTACGGCGGAGTGTAATATTATCGAAAGAACTCATGTTCTCAATAACTTAGGTTTGAAATAAAATCTTATAAAAAGTAAATCAGTTTCCAAGATTTGAACTTGCGACACTTCGTGAACGTGATTATAAGGACGCTTCTAATGCCCCTAGACCAATTGAGACATTAAGTTGATAGAAGAAGAAGAAGAAGAAGAAGAAGCCGCCGCCTATGTGTGATCGACATCAACAACAGAGAAAAATTTCTTGTCGACACGGGAGCCGACATATCGGTATTAGCCGCTCGAAACCAGAAACATTCAAGGCCAGCGGAGAATGCAGGCTACAAACTTTTCGCTGCCAATGGAACAGAGATTCGTACCTACGGAGAGCGTACACTCGAGCTCAACCTAGGTTTAAGAAGAAGCTTTAAGTGGACTTTCGTCGTCGCTAACGTGAAGACTTCGTTACTGGGTGCCGATTTCCTAGTACATCATAAACTGTTAGTCGACTTGCACCAAAGAAAACTAATCGACAGTGTAACCGAGCTCAGTGTAAACGCCGTCAAAATAAACAGCAATGAAGAATCAATCTACATCATCAACCGCGATCACACTTATCACGACCTGCTGAAGAAATATCCAGATGTACTTCGACCAATGACACTCAAAACACCAGTCAAGCATGACGTCACACATCACATCGAGACAGCAGGGCCGCCGATCTACTCACGGCCGCGCCCTCTACCGCCCGACAAATATAACGCGGCTAAACTAGAATTCGAGCGAATGATCGAGATGGGAATATGCAAGGCGTCAAACAGTCCGTGGGCGAGTCCACTTCACATCGTGAAAAAGAAAGACGGATCACTTCGAGTATGTGGCGATTACAGAAGACTCAACGCCGTCACTGTTCCTGACCGATACCCCATTCCACGAATTCAAGATTTCACATACAAACTCCATGGCAAGGAAATATTCTCGAAACTCGATTTGAAAATGGCATATTATTGGATACCAATATCAAAACTTGATGCTCAAAAAACAGCGATAATAACACCATTCGGACTGTTCGAATTCACCAGCATGACGTTCGGTTTAAGAAACGCCGGTCAAACTTTTCAACGTTTCATGCACGAGGTTCTACGTGGACTTGATGACAACGTATTCTGTTTCGTCGACGATTTGCTCGTACACTCGAAAAACAAGGAAGAACACCGCCACCACTTAGAACAAGTACTCGAACGCCTAAATACCTACGGCGTCAGTCTTAACATCAACAAATGCGAGTTTGACAAGAAAAAGATCGAGTTCCTCGGATACGAAGTGTCATCAGAAGGAATCAACCCCACTCAGGAACGAATACAAGCCATAGTCAACTATCCGAAACCACAAACAGTTCAAGAACTTAGAAGATTTTTGGGAATGATTAATTTCTACCGTAGCTGTTTACCTCATCAAGCCGATTATCAACATGTATTAAACAAATACCTACATAACAGCAAGAAGAACGACAAAACTCCGATACAATGGTCCGAAGAAGCAGAACAAGCCTTTGAGAAATGCCGACAAAGCATACTCGAGGCAACAACACTGACTCACCCGATACCTAATGCACCGCTATGTTTATTTACTGACGCATCGAATACTAGTATCGGCGCCGTTCTACAACAAAAAGTGGATAACATGTGGCGACCTCTGGCATTTTACTCAAAAACTATGAGCGAGACGCAGCGACGCTACAGCGTGTACGATCGCGAATTATTAGCAATGTACACCGCAGTGCAACACTTACGACGACTCATAGAGGGCAGTGATTTAACAATATTCACCGATCACAAACCGCTAACTTACGCGCTAACAAGAACGCCGAGTAGTAGCGATACTCCACGAAGAGAACGCCAGCTACACTACATTAGCCAGTTCTGTGCAAAGATCGAATATATTCACGGTAATAAGAACGAAGCAGCGGACGCCCTATCACGCATCGAAGCAATCAACTTGTCACACTCCACGATTGACTACAATCAACTCGCAAAAGACCAAGAAAATGATGAAGAACTGAAGATCTGCATGTCTAACCCAAGTCTAAAGTTTGCGCCAATCACATTGCCCGGAGGTCAGCGGTCCATCATATGCGAAACATCAACCGGCAACGTTCGTCCATACCTACCAGCGACTTATCGTATAGTAGCATTCAAAGCGCAACACGAACTAAGTCACCCTGGTGTGCGAACAACAAGAAAAGTAATGTCGACAAAGTTCTTTTGGCCAAGTATGAACAGAGAAGTTGGACTGTGGGCGAAATCATGCATCGGTTGCCAGCGCGGGAAAATACAACGACACGTTATCAGCCCACTCGGCGAGTTTCAAAAATCAACACGCTTCGAACACATTCACGTTGACATCGTGGGACCACTGCCGCCATCTAACGACAACAGATACTTACTAACTATTATCGACCGCTGCACTAAATGGCCGGAGGCAATTCCTATTCGTGACGTCACCGCCCACACTGTTGCTAAGGCGATCTACGAGGGATGGATAACGCGATTTGGCTGCCCGTTACGTGTAACGACGGATCAAGGAAGACAATTCGAATCGTCGTTATTCAACGCACTGATGAAGAAATTTGGCATCACGAGAATTAGAACAACTGCATACCACCCGCAAGCAAAGGGTCAAGTCGAACGCTTGCATCGAACTTTAAAGGCCGCGCTCATGGCGAGAGGCGCCGGCGTACACTGGAGCAATGAATTACCAACCGTGCTGCTTGGACTACGTACAGCGCTTCGCGAGGACACTCAAGTCAGCCCGGCCCTGATGACCTACGGAACGAAGAGAATACCGTCTGATTTCTTCGCGCCTACACAGCCGAAAAATGAAGACGCAGAATTCGTTCGCCAGCTGACTGAAACAATGGCATCACTCGCACCAAGCAGCAAGTCACGTGTCAACAACATGAGCACGTTTGTACACAAGGACCTAGCGACGTGTACTCATGTTTTCGTGCGCAATGACACTGTGCGAAGCCCATTGACCCCTCCTTACGACGGCCCGTTCAAGGTGATTCATCGCGATGGCAAGCATTTCACCATACAGATGCCGCTTCGAACTACAGTTGTCTCAATAGACAGACTTAAGCCAGCGCACCTACTCAACGAAGAGGGGTTCATCACTCCTACAAAATGTGCGCAACATCAAGCGCCATGCACCGAGAGTACATCTACGAGCGTCGAGCCGCCGCCATCGAATCCCAGTGCACCGCGCGACACATACGTCACTCGATCCGGCCGCACAGTGAAACCCAACGTACGCTTCGCTTAGGGGGGAGTGATGTAGTGACACAGTACCGGTCACAAGGAAAGCAGTTACCTGATACCTTCAAACCAGTTACCTGATACCTTCAAACCTGTTACCTTACCACGTTTTTGACAGTCTGCCAGAAATAGTGAAACGATCGTCTTGAAAAAGACGTACAACGTTTTCGACACACTCTGCAAGAAACAGAGAAATATTGATCTTGAAGAGGACGAGTACGTAGCCGCACACTAACCTGCAGGATAGTGAACACCCACGCGGTACGAGCGTCATCACAACGCCGCACTCGCTTCGCCGTTTCGCTTCGAAAGAAGCGGTTTTATAAGCATAAGCAGGCAAGCACAAGCACTAGCACACTCCATATCTTCATTTCGCACTTCGGGACCACGCAGATGAAGATTTGGACACATGACGCTGACGACACACGCGCCCCAGATCGGCGGTCTTCTGGTTCTTCGGTCTTCACTCGACGACGGCGCCCGGCGGAAAGGAACGCGCGCGGCACGCTACTCCTATTTATAACCTCGCGACGAATAGTGCCGTGTGCAAAATCGGCGCTCCGCACCCCGCGCGCGGCTCGCCCTACGCGCATCGCTATTGGTCGAGTAATTGTAAATAGGCACAGGCTATCACCTAATTGTAACAATGTTGTAATGTTTAAATAAGCAGGGTTTTATTGGAAAAAAAAAAAAAAATATCACTCAGCAACTGGCATCGGTTGCGGACGGTCGTGCTGCTCTTCGTGTTCCTGATCACTCAAGCTTGTGGTTCCTGTATCAAGCCGGTGGTTCCTGTTCTTCGCGACTCTCCAGTTCTTCAGCTATTAATTGCTGTCTTTTTCAAGACACAATTAATAAAGTATTTCTGTTAGCAGATTAACAGTCAAAACGTAGCGCGTCTCAGGCCCCTTCAGGGCAAAACCACAGTTTCGTGGTCCTCGGTGGATACCATACGGTGCCAACGAAACCGAGGGGGTGTTGACCCAATTACACCCGCCGAACCCCTTCAGGGCTAGGCAGTCAATTGGACGGGTCCCAGTGTTCGGCCTTGGGGGGTCTCCTAGTCGGCATTGGTGACAGTTTTGCTTCCACAGCTACACACCTAGAGTGGTTGGGTGTGTCTACACCCTTCACACTAGACTGGTCAGGACCCCGTTGCACAATAAGACAGGCAACGGGCAAAAGCAAGCTTAGGGCTCACTTTAAGTACTCAACCTCCCTGCCTATACCCGGCAGGGAGGGTTTCACACATCCCCGGTAGTCCGCCCGGGGAGATAGGATTAGGGCCATTAGGAGCTTTAAAAATCTCTTTTTATTAAATCTTTGTTAAAATGAGCCTCCTTAAGATGGAGGCCCAACTCAGGTCCTTTAGTGACCAGTTAGATACCCTTAGGAGAGACAATATGATCCTCCTACAAGCTATGAGTGAGATCCTTAAGATCGAGCCGTCCCTCTGCAGTAAATTCGGTCCAGTGGTCGAGTCGATCGCTGAGAAGCACCTTCCCCCCGATCCTTCAGATCAATTAGATACTTTTAGCGATGCACTCGCAGCATCGCAATCAGGTCCATCTACCATGATGGATACTAGCGAGCCCGCTTCCTCAAAGCGCGCCCCCACTCCCTTCCCCTCCGATAACGAAGAGCATGCCTCTTCTTCAAGCTCGCAGTCGGACGATGACGGCTTCACAGCTGTCACCTCCGGTAAGAGGAAGATGAAGAAGCAGAGCTCCTCTCAGGCGTCCAAAGTAGTCGCCATCGATGATAGCCCATCTACCCACTATGTAGATAGGGATGCTCCCCCACCCTCACCCACCCCCCTCCCCGTAGGATCCCCCGTAGTTTCCCCCCCCACCCCCCGCCCGATCGCGAGTACGCCATCCTCCGCGCAGGATGCCCCCGCCAAAAACCCCCCCGGTCCCAAGAAGGTCGCGCCCCCTCCCCCTGTCTTCATCCAAGACAAGGAGAAGTGGACGGCCATCTCCAAATGGTGTGTTGAGCAGAGGATCAACTACACCAACGCCAGATCGACCCAACAGGGTATAAAAGTCACACTCGCGACGTCCCGCGACTATAGGGACTTGAATACCCTTCTGCAAGCGAGAGGTGTGTCATTCCACACCTACTCCCTCCCAGAAGACAGACAGATCCGTGTGGTGATCAAGAAGATCCCCAAGGAAATCTCCCCATCCGACATCCTAGCAGACCTTCAGTCGCAAAGGATACCAGTCGATGAAGTGCACCGCATGCACCGTTCGCGCGGTAGAGAAGCATACGACATGATCTTAGTCGTGTGCTCCCCGACCGAGGGGCATCACCCCATTTTCAACGTCAAGACGATCTGCAACCTAATGGGCTTCACCATTGAGAAGCCCTGGAAAAACAGCGCCATAGGGCAATGCCATAATTGCCAGCTGTACGGCCATGCGCAGAAGAACTGCCATGCCAAACCCAGGTGCGTCAAGTGCCTGGGCGACCACGGCACTTCGGATTGCTCACGGCCAAAAGATCGCAATCTCTGCGATAGCCCACCTAGCTGCGTGCTATGCGGGAATATAGGGCATACTGCCAATTACCGCGGATGCCCTAAGGCACCAAAGTCGAACCCAGGCAAACTGACCCAGCGTCTCGACGCTCGGCAGACAAAACAGAGGGAATTCCTCATTCCCTCCTCCCAAATCCCCCAGCGGCTAAGTCCTCAAAGACCTAGCCCCTGGACTCAACTCCACCACCAGCAGGCTTTTCCAGCCAGGGCCACCGCGAGGCCCCCGCTCCCTCAAACCCCCATGTACTCTCTCATGGATCCGCGTAACCGTGTCCCTCCGCCCTCAGCAGCCACCCCACCCACCGCGCCCGCCGCGCCCACCGCGCCCGCCGCGCCCCCCGCGCCCTCCGCGCCTACCACGCCTTACGCTCCCCCCGCACCCATAGCGCCCGCCTCGAAACCCGTACGTGCTCCTCAAGCACCGCACCCCGCGATCAATTATAATATCGCTGCGCAAAACATTAACATCATTGCCAGCGCCTTCGCCATATTCAGCACGCCCCGGGCGGCTCAGATGGCAAGCGATATCGTCGCCGCTAAGCAAAGCGGCGACATCCAATCTCTCCTGGCCGTATTAGTCGCGAACCAGGACATCACCCAAGCCCTCTCTGTTATCTCATCATCATGAATAACACGGCCTTAAGTAGATTTAAACCCAGATCCCTCAACCTCGGCGTCTTCAACGCAAACGGCATCCATGGTCAACGAGATGAAATATCGGAGTTCCTCCGTGATCATCGAATTGACTTATTCCTCTTACAGGAAACCTTCCTAAAACCCAATCACCGTAATCCAGCCATTGCAAATTACCGTGTAATCCGTAACGATAGGTCCCATGCCCACTTGGGCGGCACACTAATTTATTATAAAAAGGATCTGTACTGCATCCCTATTGACCCTCCCCCGCTAGCACAATTAGAAGTCTCCATCTGCCGACTAGCTATGACTGGCCATCAGCCGGTCACCGTAGTATCGGCCTACATCTCTCCCAACCTCGCAGGGGGATTCCAACCCATCGCGGACGACCTAAAAATCCTATTTGGCATGAGTGACTCTGTTATCATAGCAGGCGATCTCAACGCTAAACATCCCTCCTGGAATAGCTCCCTTACCAACTCCAGAGGGCATCAATTGTACAATCTCTCCTTCGCTCAAAACTTTGACGTCATCGCTCCGATGACTCCAACCCACTATCCCCACCAAATTAATCATGCCCCCGACATTCTTGACGTGGCGCTCCTTAAGAACGTCAACCTAAGATTAGACTCAATAGAAACGGTTCACGAGCTTACCTCGGACCACCGACCAGTAGTCATACGACTGGCTCCCCGCATAGGTCCCTCTGACCCCAACCAACCCCCAGCCACCAAAAGGGTGACGGACTGGAGGCAAGTAGGCGATAAGCTGAAAACCAACACGTCCCCCCAATTGGACTCCATCCCAAACGTTTTCGATTCAATCGCGGACACGACGGCTGCAATCGACTCGCTCACTGACCATGTGCAAACCGTCCTGAACGACAGTTCAAGGGAGGTTCCTGAAGCGGATAACCGCTACTTGAAACTCCCGGACGATGCGCGTGCTCTGTTGACCGAGAAGAACGCGGCCACCCGTGCATACAGCAACTTTCCCTGTCCCGCCAACAAAGCCCACATGCGCTACTTGCAGAGATCTGTAAGGACACGTATGGCGGAGCTGCGTGACGCGAGCTGGGATAAGATGCTGAGCGAGTTACAGCCCACCCATCAGGCCTTCTGGGAACTCCAGAGAAAACTCAAATCCAAGCAGATAGCTGCCATGCCCCCCCTAGTACGCCCCGACAAAACCATAGCCTTCGACGACATCGACAAAGCGGAATGCCTAGCCGACAGTCTCGAGGCTCAATGCTCTCCCAGCTCCCTACCAGTAGACCAAGCTCACCTCTCAGAGGTAGACGCTGAAGTCGAACGTAAAGCTTCTCTGCCCCCCGTCGAAGACCCCGAAAGTCCTCTGCCTCCCGTCACTCCAGACGAAGTGCATGACATCATCAAAGGTCTCCACATCCGTAAAGCCCCCGGCTCAGATGGCATCACCAATAGGGTGATCCAACTCTTCCCCGCCCACCTTATTATGCTACTGACCACCATCTTCAATGGTGCTCTAAGCAACAATATCTTCCCCCAAGCGTGGAAAGAAGCCATAGTGATAGGTATCCCCAAGCCTGGCAAGCTCAAAACCGAACCCTCCAGTTATCGCCCCATCAGTCTGCTCAAGGTATTAGGCAAAATCTATGAGAGGCTTATTTATAAGCGTCTCAGGGACTACGCTGAAACCAAAGGCCTCATCCCCAACGAACAGTTCGGCTTTAGAGCCCAGCACTCTAGCGTGCATCAGGTCCACCGTATCGTCGAATTCATCGGCGGCGGCTTCTACCGTGGCATGTCGACAGGTGCGGTCTTCTTCGACATAGCGAAAGCATTCGACAAGGTCTGGCACAACGGCTTAATCTTTAAGCTCTACAAACTCGGAGTGCCCGATCGTCTCGTGCTCATCTTACGGGACTACTTGTCGAATCGCACTTTCCGCTATCGCATCGAGGGAGCCCTATCCTCTCCCCGCCAAATCCGCGCCGGAGTCCCTCAAGGCTCCGTGCTCGCCCCGCTCATGTTCTCGCTCTTCACAAGCGACATCCCCAAAAGCAATACGGCGCAGTTGGCTCTGTTCGCAGATGACACGGCCATATATTGCAGGGGCTATTCGCAAACTCAGATCCACCTTCTCTTACAACGGGCTGTCAATAACCTTGGCAACTGGTTTAAGAAATGGAGAATTGAGGTGAACCCCGACAAAAGTCAGGCGGTTTTATTTATAAAACCGCGATCTAGACCCCCTCACATTCCCCGACCACTCACCTTGTTAGGCAAGCCTATCCCCTGGGAGAAGCAAGCCAAGTACTTGGGAGTCATCCTCGATCATTACCTCAACTTTACAGAGCACATAAGGTCGGTTCGCTCGCGGGCCGCCTTCACTCTCAGTAGACTTTACTACATCGTTAATGCACGCAGCAAATTGTCACTCAAGTGCAAATTGCGCATCTACACAGCGTGCATCCGCCCCATCATGACCTATGCGGGTGTAGTCTTTGCACACACATCCCCCAGAAATATCCATAAGATGCAGGTGATCCAGAACAGATTCCTTAGAAGAGCCACGGGCGCTCCCTGGTATGTCAGGAATATTAACCTCCACCTAGATCTCAAAATCCCTACAATCCATCAGTTCCTAAAACGCATTTCAAAGCGTCATTTTGATTCCGCCGCCAATCACCGCAACCCACTGGTTGTTGAAGCGGCCAATTATACCCCCTCCCGCATTAGTCGATTTCGCCGTCCTAGGCATGTCCTCTCCGATCCAGATGATCCAACCACTCTCCTCCAGGAGAGCAATAGGGCCACCAGTACAGTGCACAAACACACCCGACACCCGTCGTACCGACCTCGCCGCCGAGGTCCTCCGCGCGCGCGACCCTCACGAGTAAATAATACTCCCCCCCGACCCTTGTCCGATGAAGCGCCAGCCCGCGCCGCAGCTGAGCGCGTAGCTTTAAATTCCCCGCATAATAATCATGAAATATCCTTGATCCAGCCTGTCCCATCTTGCTGTCCTCCCCTCAGCGACGCCCTAAGCCGAGGTTCGTACCCCACAGGGGGTGCCCTTAGCGAGCGTTCGCCTAATTTTAATTTAGAATAGTTGCTCCTGGCTGGAGGCTTTGAGTGTAGTGCTTAAGGCAGCCACAGGATTGTTCGGTTGAGCAGTAAATACCTTAGTGGTATACCTGCGAGATGCCATAGTTAAAAAAAAAAAAAAAAAAAATGGAAAAATATATAGTACAGTTCAGTTCGGTCAAAGAGTTTCATTTATAATTATCAGCAGTACATTCCACTCTAAAAGTGACTACCTACGTCTAAATACTGTTCGGTAGTCTTCCAACTTGAAATGGTCTGTTTTAACAAAAGCATTTAACTTCTTTAAATTTAAAATAAAACGGGAAGTTCCATTGGGCTTTTTAACAAGAAAAATTGGTGAGCAAAACTGGTTATCTATGTTGACAAATTTCTATTGCTTTTAAAGAAAGTAACTTATTAATTTCAGATTTTATCTGTAAGGACTCCAGTTTAGAAAATTTGTCATTCACCGGAGTGTAACTCTGGTGTGGCTTAGTATGAAATGGGATTGTATACCCTACAACCCAATCTAGAATAACAGGATCTGTGGTGATTAGTTTCCAATTACAAAAATTAGATTGAAGTCTGCCCACCTGCGAGTTTATTTGCGACGCTGATGGTTTCTCCTGTCCTCCCACTTTCTGTCCACTGCTGGTGCTCTGGGTGGTGGCCCCCCCCCCTCTTCTTCACCTCTGTACGAGGAGAGCCCCGCCAGTTTAAAGCTTTGTTATTTTTAAAAGTGTTTGGCCTAGACACCCATGTGTTCTGCCTAGGGGTGAACTTTTTTGTTTCCACTAACTTCAATTCTTGGCCAGATTTTTTCACTGATTTTGCTGTTCTTATTTTTTCAGTGAGGTTTTCACCAAATAGGTATGTCTTTGGTTCCGATTGCAGCAAAAACTCCTTCATTTCTTTATTGATTACGGATAATAGGAGGGATCTACGTCCCCTTGTATCCAGAAATATAGAGTCACATAATAGCCTTGAAGCATCATTTAGTTTTTTAATTATATTAATCTTCTGTCCTTGAGCGTCCCTTAGGCACATTTGAAGGGCCGAGCCCAGACATGACAGCGCTGTGGCAATTTGCTGCTGTCGGTTTTCTATAATTTTATCTCGCTTTCTAGATATTTCGTTAATGGCACCACTAACCTCTGGGTTTAATATGGGTGGCACCATATTATTTAAATTTGTAAATGGTGGATTTTCGTTTAAAATCTTCTCTTTCTCCTCTTTAGTCAAGCCTTTTTGGAGCATCTTATCCCATCTTTGAGCTATTTGTTTGTGTAGGTCTTCTCCTACTTTATCTGGTTGAGGATCCACACCTAATATTTCCAAAACCTGATCATCTAATGTCTCTTCCTGAGGCAGTTCTTCTTCCACCATTTCATTTAACAACTCTGTATTTTCATCCTCCACATTTGGTTGAACATCTCTTATCAACTCCGGAGGATCATCTACCAACACTGGAAGAACGTTTTCAACCAACTCCGGAGGGATATTTTCATTATTTTCCTGTATTTCAGGTGAAATGTTTACTGGACTTGTTAAAGTATCTGGAAAAGTATAATACATGCTGTGAAGTTAACAAGCATTGCACCATATAACCATGTAAGTTCCCACAGAACTTCCCTTGAAGGTTATAATAAAGTCAACCATGTGTGTCCCTAAAGAACACCCTGGAGGTTGTTTAGCTCAAACATAGCCTTGAAAACTACGTGCGTCCCCGCAGAACGCCCCAAAGGTCAGGCAAGTCGCTCACAATATAGCCATTAAAAGACCACGTGCATTCCCACAGAATGCCCCAAGGGTCAGGCAAGTCGCTCACAATATGGCCATAATAAACCTTGTGCGCTCCCACAGAACGCCCCAAAAGGTCAGGCAAGTCATCGTGCTCCCACTAGTCATGGTAGAATTTGGAGACCACGTGCAGTTGCACAATACATGCAAAGCGTATGACACAAAATACATGTTTACAGCGTAGCGTTTTTATGCACTAGAGAACAGGGTGTTAGACCCTTGCTTTCAATGCTCCAGGCAGGTGATAGTTGAAAAAACACTCACTAAAGATCTAAAAGAGGACGCGTTAAAAAGGCGGCCATTTTCCATTCCATTTTCTTACCTTCGTCACTTGAATCGGAATTTAAGTATTTAATCCGTTTTTCAAGTTTCTTGATCTTTTTCATTAACTGTGACCTTTTTGTCTTCTCCTCTGACTTCCTTTTACCCATTTTTATGTTGGTTGAGCAGTTTTTTTACACAAAAGAACAAAATTTTATAGAGAAACGTGACGCCGTTACTAAGACATAAAATCTGAATGAAGATTATTACAGAGGGCAACACACATCCGTACAAGGATGTTCTTTTTTACGTGTCCTTCCAAATTATGTGACGCCACAGACTATAAAGCCGAGACTACACTTGTTTTCTATCATCATCTTCGGACGAGGCAATAACGAGTATAATTTGGATAGAACTTCACTTCAAGTAAGTTCGTTTAATCTGAATTCGTTTAATGGAATTGACGCTTCATGTATATTAATATTCTGAGTTTTACAAAAGCTTACCCAACGTCGAATTGCAACGTCATATTGTTTTATTGAATTTTCAGACAAGGAAGCTATCATAATATCTAAAGCTGACGGTGGTACTCTTCTGTTCCGTAGTGCCGTCCTGATAACTTCCCTGCAATCAACGTAAGCTTTGGGAGACTGTTGGAAATAGATAATAACACATTACCATTTGCATTTACCGCATTGGTTAGCTGTAATGGTAGATGTATGTATATTTAAATAAATGAATAAATAAACATTAGCAGAAGGTGTAAACTGAATCAATTCGGAACAGAGAAGTTTTTGAAACAGTGGAAACCAGGGTTGCGTGGGCCAATATGGGACCACAACAATACCCTCGGCCTGATCGGTTATTATTTTTCTTAAGACTTTTAGTATAACCGCAAAAGGAGGGAATGCGTAGAAAGATAGATTTTTCCAGCTTAAAGTAAAAGCGTTCACAGCGAATGCTCCAGGGTCTCTATTCCATGATATGTACTTAACACATTTATTATTTAACCTTTATGCGAAAAGATCAATTTTAGGTTGCCCAAAGGCTTGTACAATCTTTTCAAAGGCATGATCTTTGATCTCCCATTCGGTATCGGTGTGAGATTTTCTAGACTCCGCATCTGCTATTTCGTTATCTTTTGAACTTACGAGTATGTACGAAGCGAACACAAATATACCGCGAGCTTCACACCACTGCCACAAGGATTTTGTGATTTCAGTTAAGTGTGGAAATCTTACTCCACCCATACGGTTGATGTACGAAATAGCAGTTGTGTTGTCAATACGTAGTAAAACTTGACGATTTTTTAATCCCTTTGCGAATATTTGTTAACCCAAGAATGCTGCTAGGAGTTCTAGATAATTTATATGTTCGACACATTGCGAATTACTCCACTGGCCACTGGCGGTCTCCTCGCCGCATGCTGCCCCCCATCCTTTTTTGCTAGCATCTGAAAATATTTCTAGCGAGTAGCTGTCTTGTCTAATGGGATTGACTGCATCATCAATTGATTTGAACCACCAGGAGAAATCGTCCTGCAGGTAATGTGGTAAAGACATGTGGCTATCGTAACTATTCGTTTGACACAGTGCAAGGTATTTGCATCTTTCCATTTGCTTAGTATAAAGCCAACCGTACTGAATCGCGGGGCAAGATGAAGTGAGGAGGCCAACCAAGCGCGCAAAATGTCTTATTTTACAACGAGGTTTGAATTGGACCGATTGTAATTCTTGTTTAATCAAATTTCGTTTTTCTTTAGGTAGGCTTACATGAAATTTTTTCGTATCTATAACGAAACCAAGGTATTTGCAAACGTTACTTGGAATCATACAGCTCTTTTCTATATTAATAATAAATCCTAAGGACTCTAAAATACTTCTTGTTTGTAATATATTATCTAGGCAATCTTGATAATTATTAGAAATAATACAAATGTCATCTAAATAAATAGATGACAAATAGCCTAATGATCTCAGTAAACAAATTACCGGTTTTAATAATTTTGTAAAAACTAATGGGGCTGTGTTTAGACCAAACGGTAAAACATTGAATTGGTAAATTTTACCCTCGTACTTAAATCGTAAGTACTTTCTGCAGCTCGGATGTATAGATACGAGAAAATACGCATCCTTCAATTCAAGGGTGGCCATGTAACTGTTTTTTGAATCTAGTTTTAAAGTTGTTCTCAGATCTTCAATTTTAAAATTTTCTGTTATGATGTGCTTGTTTAGAGACTTTAAATTTAATATAAATCTGTTTTTACCATTAGGTTTTTTAATCAGGAAATAACTAGAAAAAAACTGTCCTTCACATGGTTCGCAATGTGAAATAGCTCCACTGTTTATAAGATCAGTGATGGCCGCCCTATATTGAAAGGATTCTGATGAAGACAATGTAGGTAAACTAGGTTCGAATGTCTGATGCACCGGTTTCGTAAAAGGTATCTCGTAACCTCTTATCCACGATAATATAACCGGATCATTGGTCATCAATTGCTAAAAAAAATATGATAATCGTCCTGCGGAACGTACCAGGTCTAGCGCCGGGGGGCTGGGCGCTGCTGCAAGTGCGGCGGCTGTCGCGGTTGCTGCTACGGCCGCGGGCGCGGCGCCGCCGCGCCGGCTCGGTCCTCCTCGCTGCTCCCGCTTGCCGCGTCGGCGGGAACGGAGGCCTCTGGTTTAAAGCCTGAGAAGGAGCCTGCCGTGGCCTCTGCGCTGGTGCAGGTCTTCTGACTGGCGTGTTTATTTTAATTTCAGCGCCTGATTTGGATATGGCTTTTGCAGCTCTGAGAGTATCGGTCAGCTGTTCACCAATTATGAAATGATCGATTTCTGTGTTAAACAAATGATCTTTAATATCTTTTTTTATTGTAGAACATATGAAACTACGCCTTGTCATGGACTCGTTGTGTTGTGAGTCACACATGAGTCACCCTGCTTCGATCAGCAATTTTATTACTGTCTGGTTTTTGTGATCCGAAGAAAATAATATAATGAGAGCTTCACATGCAAATATACATGATATACTGCAGCGACTTGCACCTGTTTATTCTCCAGTGCTTTGTCTTTTTTGATGAGTACATCCGATAAAGCGGCCTTTTATTTCTGGATTTAATATCGGTGCGTCAATCTTTGTGCAGTTTTTTGGAACAATATGTTTTTCTAGCAGCTCCTTTCTGGCATCCTTTGACAAGCGTTGCGATGTGTTCCCAGCGAACAGATAATTCACCTCTTAAATCCGGTCCATATTTTTTTTTTTTTCTTGAGTGTGTTTCGCCCAAGAGATTCAGAATCTCTTTATCCAGTTCAGGGGGATCGAGCGCTGCTTCAACGGGCAGTTCCGATTGCATTGTCTGTACCACGTCTGTAGCAGGTACATGTGTAATTGAGGTGGAGGTACCCGGTTGTGGCTCCTCTGCACTATAAATCGGAACTGACTCGACTTCGGGCTGAATGTCCATTTCATTTGGAATATAATAAGACCAGATGTAGGTATTGGAGAGAAAATAGCGCGGCGATAGTCCTTAAAAACTATCCACAACACTGTTTAATATATTGAATCTATACCTACGTACCTACATAAATTTAAGTAGGTCATTAACTAATGTGAAGGTTCCTTTCAAATGTACACAATCACTAATATGTAGGTAGGTATATAATTTACCCAATGAATTGGGAATCCAAAACTATGTGAAGGTAACATCCCCATAAGATATACACAACACTATTTGGAACATGAACATGACGTCATGTAAAATTATGATACGGATAAAGTCCTTAAAAAGTATTCACAATAATTATCTTCTTTTGTTATAGCATTAATAACAAAACACTTCAGCTTACCGTCATGATCCGATAGCTCAGGCGATAGAACAATATTCGTCGATGAGCTACTGCTTTCAGAACAAATTCGAACTCGCGACCGTTTGGCGCGTTTATTGATTTTCTTTTCAAGTTTTCGAATCTTTCTTCTCAAATAATCACTGTCGTCGTTTTTGTGACTACGTTTCGGCATCTTCTTTTAATGTTAAACGAAAAGTAGAAAGGAAGTGGTGATCGGCGACGCACTAAAACGCGAATGAATGACACTACAGGCGTAACGAGAAGGAAGACGAAGTACCTACATACAAAAAAAAAAAAAAAAAACTCAAACTTAGTGGGTGAAAGGCGATATCTTAGACGTATTACTACAATGTTACCTAATCTCGAAGGACGAAGCAATGAAGTATAATTAACGTGTGAGCGCTGGAGTACCTTAACATGGTCTTGCATAAATGTTATAAACTCCGTATAGGAAGGTAATTCTTTCCCACTCACACGGCTTTCAAATTGTTGAACAGTAGTTGCGTCAACCTTTCTTAAACCAGTGTAATATCACAAAATCTAACAAGTCCTTAATGTCTAACTGCTTCAATGCAGCGACAGATGCTGAATATCGTTCTACAAATGCATTCAGACTAGCAGCATTGCCGGCGCATACCTTGATGTCCAGTATATTATTGAGATAATGAACTACGCTTATCTTGATACCTTTTGACAAGACTGTTCCACATAACACTGTAGGTATCTCCTGTGGGAACAATGCCTGCAGTTAGTGTTAAGGCATCATGCGTAAATTTACTGATCAAGTAGGTACTGCACACGTTGCGAGTCCGTCAGATCAGTATTTAAATGAAAATTACTGCGGAACATTTCATAAAACATCGGCCAATTTTCAGTTCTACCATCAAATGATGGTAATTCGATCGGAGGTCATTTTATGCTACTAGGTACCTTCCTTCTGATCTGATGTTAATGTTTTGTTGTTTGAAAGTATGAGATTACATTTGTATTTAATACTTGAATATAAGTCTTCAATAGAACATAGACACGCATAGTCTGGTGGGGTTTCATCAATTTCAAACCGCAACTCATTGATCTGGTCAATTATTGTTTCAAACTGACTGTGCAATTCACTAATGGATTCAGACTGCGCTAGGAATAACTCGTTTGAGCGTGCATCATAATTAGATATACTTTTCGAAGAATTATAAATGCGATTTGCTCGCTCATAAATCATATTTTTTTTAGCATTAAGCTGAGCTAATTTTGCTTCTTGTTTATGAGTAGCCATTATAAGGCACTATCTAATATCAATTTTTGTAAGTTATCTTAAGTAAGTAGGTACTTACAATGACTTGTACTTAACTGTTATTTTGTTAAAATACTTGTGACTTATTAAGTGATACCTATCCAGGCTCGAATGGACCATAAAGTGGAGGGACAGTTTCCACGCCATGGGCTGAGGACTAGAGAAAAATCTGCGTCTGGAATGCACGCAGATTCAAAATGCCTATTTTGTCCGACAAATTGCAAGGTGATTGGTGATGGTCAGGTGGCGTCTGTAGTTAACCCCAGCAAATAATGCAAAGCGGTACCTGAGTGGTCTTCTTGTTCAGTCTTGATGATTCTTCAGCCGGTGGCCACCTGGCGAGCTCGTACGCAATGGTCATTTGAAAGTCTAGGATTTTACACATTAATCGGACGCGGGTTGATATATTAATATTGAAAAACTATAGAATGGCAAATCCCCAAGGATAACGGGATAATACACGTTAGTATATAGTTTCAGCGGATGCGATGAATTGAGATTTAAAAAAATGCGGTTTTTCGGTGAGATCAAAAATGCGACCGATTGGCGCACGCACACTTTGACATCTGACAACCGTCATTAGCTGTCACTGGCCGCTCAGTCTTCTGATGCCCTCTTGTCCGCGACAGCAATATATGCCTAAGGTCGGACTACAGACACCTGAACACCGCCCACAATCAAATATTCACACAGTTTTTCGAATCTAGATCATGAGACTTCTATCGCAAAGGCATAAATGACATTCCTATTAGATGGCAGCAATGTATAGATAATAATGGTAATTATTTTGATTAAATAAAAGTGTTGTAAATGACACAATTTTTGAAGCTTCAATTCTTTGGCGGCATTGCATTACTTTGGTTTTCTTTATTATTAAATTATTCATATTAAGAGCGTATACGCGGTCTGAGTGCGGTTTGGCTCAAAAACGTGACTTTTCAAACCAGATTGTCCATCAACCACTTATCTTACAAACATAACAATTACTAATAATTTTGGGAAATGTTTTCATTTATAAAGTTAATTAGATACTTTTTTCGATAAATAGAGTGTTTGTGAATACCATCGAGATAACCGAACAGAGGTTTTCTTGATTTCACTTTTTTAACTAATTGCTAAGATCCTTAAGAAAATAGTTAGTTAAAAGGATTTTTTGTTTTATGGGATCGACGTAACACTATTTAATATGATTCTGAATTCAAATAATGTAATGATTTTAGGCTACTTACCTACGAAATTAAAATAAAAACAATGTGAAATTTTTCAGAAATTATAGTCGATAAAATGATTATTTTCACCAATATATCTTACTTAATTTAATATAATTAATACTTACTGTAATAGAAGACCATCTTCTTTATAACTTGCAGTTTAAAAATTCAACTAAATTATCACTATTATTTTTATATAAATATTTTAAAACTACTATAAAACTGCGCGTGAATCGATTCAAATCATGTCCGATGAAGCGCCAGCCCGCGCCGCAGCTGAACGCGTAGCTTTAAATTCCCCGTATAATAATAATATATCCTTGATCCAGCCTGTCCCATCTTGCTGTCCTCCCCCAGCGACGCTCTAAGCCGAGGTTCGTACCCCACAGGGGGTGCCCTTAGCGAGCGTTCGCCTAATTTTAATTTAGAATAGTTTTGCTCCTGGCTGGAGGCTTTGAGTGTAGTGCTTAAGGCAGCCACAGGATTGTTCGGTTGAGCAGTAAATACCTTAGTGGTATACCTGCGAGATGCCATAGTAAAAAAAAAAAAAAAAAAAACGATTCAAATCAGTCGGCCGCGAGCCCTTCCGGAGAGGGGACACGTCGCTGCACGCTGTGGCTGACCCTTGTTGACCTGTGTCGTACGTTTACAGGGATAGTGCAAGCGTATAGTGTGATCGTCAAATCTTAGCACTTTGGTAAGTAAAATATTTTATTTTTGATGACCGACAATATATTTTTATGGTATGATCGTAAGTACTTATCTTACTTTCTGTAGTTAGAGAGAGAGGGAGAAAGTGTGAATTATTTCAAGATGGCTGCGAAAATTTTCAAATTTTTTGTAATGGTTCGCGTTTTCATAGTTTTCTAAGGTGCTAAAGCCGATAGTAACGTTAAAATGTAAATCCAAGATGGCGGCTGCGCAAATTTTCAAATTTTTCGTCATGGGTGTCGTTTTCATAGTTTTCGAGGGTGCAAAAGCCGATAGTGAAGTCAAAATGTAATTCTAAGATGGCGGCTGTGCAAATTTTCAAATTTTTCGTCATGGGTGTCGTTTTCATAGTTTTCTAAGGTGCTAAAGCCGATAGTAACGTTAAAATGTAAATCCGAGATGGCGACTGCGGAAATTTTCAAATTTTTGTCATGGTTGTCGTTTTCATAGTTTTCGATGGTGCTAAAGCCGACAGTGAAGTCAAAATGTAAATCCAAGATGGCAGCTGCGAATTTTTCTTTAAATTTATACGTGAGAAGGAACTTCGATTCTGACGAGGGTTTCCCGACCGCAGTTTTTTTTTATGACCGACATTATTAAAATTTTATAGTGATGACAAATTATGTTTCAGACGCAATGGGAAATAAAACGAAGCTATTTTTAGTAAACAGAAAACGCAAAAATTTAGAAAATATGGCTAAGGCAAGAGCTAAAAGGTTGGTATATTATGTTATATTAGCTTCCCACCCGCGGCTTCCACCCGCCTGAAATGTACTATTTTTCGACTATTCAAAAGCACCAGTGCTGAGGTACATGAATAAAAAGCATATTGAATTAGAATTTACGAGTAGGTTTATTCTTTCAGACAAAAAAAGAATCTAATTGAACAGTTGAGAACAGAACAGTCGAGTAAATCCAATGATGACGAATTAAACGTGATGATACAGGTCATGTAAGTATTTTAATTAGTATGGTTGTTTGCCACGTCAAATACAAAAAAGGCAATCTTAAATTCAACAAAAAATCAGCAAACTAATAAACCCTAACCCCAAAAAGCCGTAATTTAGAAAATACATATATAGAAGCAAGTGTACCTATTTCTAAAATTTATTTATTGTAAGGTAATTTAAAATGATGTGCCATTGCGGATAGTATTTGTCACCAATTATTTTGTAAGCGGCAATATAATATTGAGTTCCCCGCCCTAACCTTACACTTTTTTTTAGGATGTCTTCTCATCATTAATAGATGATCTCGTAATACCGGAAAATAGAATTCAAAGTACTGTAGAGGAATCGAACGATATTGAAGAATTCCAAATTGTAAGTTTCATTCGTTGACAATAATGTTGGGATTGTTGTTAAACAATATGACACAATACCTATCTATTTTCGTTATGTATACTTAACCATGTTTGTTTTAGAGTGTATAATCAAATGTTTCAACCAGGTCACCATTTCGAATTGAAGGTCGAAGAATTGTTGACTTCAATCACTTTTTTGACCAAATGAAAACATTATCTGATCACAATCCGGGTTTAGGTTGTTCAATAAGCAACATACAATCTATAAGAGAGAAGCTTATTGGTTTGGAATCAGTAATCTACTTCCAATGTAACATGTGCAACCAAAAATTTGAAATACATTCTTGTGAAAATTCACCCGATGAGTCCAGTGATATGACTATAAATCATGCTGCGTTGACTGGCGCAATGTTAATTAGCTGTCGACGAACTAACTTAAATGAGTTATTAACAGCTATGTACCTACCAAAATTAAATCCAAATACCTACAATAAGTGTCATAGAGAAGTATCCAATTGGTGGACAGTTGCTGCAGAAACCAGTATGAAAGAGGCAGCTAAAGAAGAAGGTGAACTAGCAATTGAAAGTGGAGATATTATTGACGGAATTCCTGCGATCGTAGTTGTGGCTGATGCGTGCTGATCTAAAAGGTCCTATGGAAATAATTATGCCGCAGCATCGGGAGCAGCTGCAATTATTGGATTTAAAACTGGGAAAGTCTTTTATATGAAGGTAAAGAATAAATATTGTATAGTATGCGCCCGATCTGTATCAAAAAAACAATCGCCACCCACCCATCAGTGCACTAGAAATCATGTAGGATCTTCTACAAGTATGGAACAGACAAGCACAGTTGAGGTATTTAAAACTTCAGTCACCACTCATAACACTTATGATCGCTTTACGAGACGCGAGACTAAGCGGACGTGTGTTTTGTATTTATTATAATGAAATAAACAATTACGACAAATAAATATAACTATTTGCGTCGTCAGTATAAATTAAAGTGTGTCGCGTGTGACGTAGGTTTATACCGACTTTCAAGAGTGTTTTTACCGAAATTGCAAAATGAACTAAATAATTTATATAAACATTAAATAAAGTGTTAGTAGTATGTCTCAACTAGGATCGAGCCCGTTTGGTCGTAGCCAATTACTACGGCGAAGTCCTCCACCGACGCCTACTGAACCATTACCCCCGAGTGAGCCTTACCCACCAGTACCCGAAGAGAATGAGTTGCCGAGTGAAGTCATCAGTACGCCGGAGATCCAGAAATGGTTAGGATCTATTGACACAATTTTAAACGAAGTCTGCACTATTGTCGGTGATGGGAAAATGAACTTAGATCAGAAGCTTCGTGTCTCTACTCTTTGCCGGAAGGTTTCAAGTGGGACTTCTCAGATGGCTGTCTTATACCAATCGTTGAAGCAGAAAACAATACAGGCCCATACCACAATCCAGCACCTACAGGTTCACCAGAACGTTGTGAACTCTCTCCAGCAGTTCAAAGATGTCGTAAAAGCAAAGCTGAATCCCTCAGGAAATACTTCATATGCTAGCATGGTGAAGAAAGGTTCCGATAACTTCGTCCGTCCTGCAAATTTGAGATCAATCGCCATCTATCATCTATCCCAACGATAAGACCCAAACGAGTGACGACACCAAGTCGCTTGTTCAAAAGATAATCTCCCCCGAACAACTTAAGCTCCATGTCCGTGGCCTGAGAAAAGTGAAAAATGGGGGCGTTTTGATTAGCACCGAAAACAAAGGCGATATTGACAAGCTAAAGAATTCAGAAAAACTGGTATCATCGGGCCTTACAATAGAAGAACCTACTAAACGCCGCCCTAGGGTCGCCGTCATTGGTGTTCCCGTAACCCTTACAGAGAAGGAGGTCTTTGAATGTATTTACGAGCAGAACCTTGCAGAGAAGTTGCCAAATATAACTCGTGAGTCCTTCCTTGAGAGCATCAAATTGAGCCATAAATCGGGCAAGAAAGACCTTCCTACCTGTAACTACGTCCTGGAACTACCTGCTAGCATACGAAAAATTATGATAAACCAAAGCCGAATTTTTATTAATTGGACATCGTGCCCTGTGAGAGATTTCACGATAGTCACCAGGTGCTTCAATTGCCAACAGTTTGGACATGCTGCCAAGTTTTGCCGGGAAACTAGTCCTACTTGCAACCACTGTGGAGAGACTGGACACTCCTTCAAGGAATGTAGCAGCAAATCTTCTTCCGCTCAATGTGCCACGTGCAAACGCTTCAAGAGGAAATGTGACCATCCAACTGGTGATGTAAGTTGCCCGGCGCGCAAATATGCAGAGCTAAACTACATTAACTCAATAGACTATGACGGCGCCTAAGAGCGCCACCGAATACTTTATTTAGATAGCACATAAACAGGTAGCTTATCTTTTATTTATATTTCCACTTAGTTTGTAACCATCATGACAAATCAGCTTATTTGTGATCTAGATAGTTTTTCTGTGTCGGAATCTAAAGTCTGTAATGTTGAGGACTGTAAGTACCTTCTTCCTTCTGGTGGAAAAACGTTATCCCTGCTAACACAGAATATTCGCAGCATAAACAGAAACATGAACGGATTTGAAGTGTTATTACAGAATCTTGACATAAGCTGTGATATTATCGTCCTAACAGAATGTTGGTTGTCAAAACAGACGGTCAATTTACCATCTCTTGACGGTTACTATTCTTATAAAACTGACAGAAACATAAACCAAAACGATGGGTTAGTAGTTTATATCAAGAATAATTTACGAACAATCAAGGAAGAACCGGTATCCCAAGATAGTAATTGCCTAATAAACAAAATTATTCCTGATACAGTAGTCATGGCTATTTATAGGCCTCCTTCTCAAAATATGGATAGATTTTTAGACTCCCTTGACACAAACTTAAAAACAATATCAGCTTTTAAAAACATAATACTTTTGGGCGATATTAATATTAACATTACTTCCGGGAAAACCGATACCCATGTACATAATTATCTGAATATTTGCTCATTTCATGGACTTTTACCAGCTCACTATCACCCTACGCATCAGAGTGGCTCATGCTTAGACCACATAATTCTAAAATCAAAAAATCCATCCAAAACATTGGTTACTAATTCATCGCTTACCGATCATCAAGCTGTTTTACTAACATTACAAATATCTTCACCTAAAAAAAACTGCATGCGTTGCTACACTAAAGTCAATATGACAAACCTGGAAAATGACTTACGCGGTATAAATTTTGACCCAGTTTATAATTCCAACGATGCAAATATTACCTTAAAGTATTTCATAGATTCGCTACAATATGCAATAAGGAAAAACACATTCACTAAGACAATGCCTAGAAAGTATAGTTGTATTAAACCCTGGATTACACCCGGTCTCGTTCATTGTATAAGACAAAGAGACAAACTTCATCTAAAATTGAAGCTTGCACCTGATAACGAAATACTTTCTGTTACATATAAAAGGTATCGAAACTTCTGTAACAATCTTTTGAAAAAACTAAAAAATCAGTACGATAAAAATGAATTACAGAAGGCGTGGAAAAATAGTAAACTTGTGTGGATATTTTTAAAAACTAATACATTTAGATCGAAAAATCCCGAACCTCCGTTTGATCTACTATCATCAGAGACAACCTCATCCGAAGCAATGAATAAAGTAAACAATTTTTTTGTTAACGCTGGTAAAAACTTGGCTGAAAAATCTTTAAACTCTAGTATTTTTTCTCGTCAAAACCCGACTACGACATCCTCTACACTAAATTCATTTGTTTTATTAGATACCGACGTTTACGAAGTAATAAGAATAATAAACGGGTTAAAGGATATTTGTGCTACTGGGTGGGATGACATACCTAATAATATACTAAAAAGATTTAAATACCTACTTGCCCCTCCGCTTACACACATTTTTCAGCTATGTTTATCTAAAGGAATATTCCCAAAATTACTAAAAAAAGCTGTGGTAACACCAGTATTTAAATCTGGAGACAAAAACTGTGTGAATAACTACAGACCCATTTCAGTGTTAACAGGCCTCTCAAAAATTTTATAAAAATAATTAACAGTAGATTGATAAAATATCTAGAAGATAACAAACTACTTTCAGATAGTCAATTTGGTTTTAGGCCCAAAAGATCAACTAGCCAAGCAGTGCACAAATTGACTAATTATGTCACTACCAATCTAGATAATGGTATGCACACAATTGGGATTTTTCTAGACCTTGCCAAGGCCTTCGACACTATTTCATGTTCTTTACTTTTACACAAGCTTGAAACACTTGGGATAAGAGGAGTACAACTTCAATTATTTTCTGAGTATCTTAGCGATCGTCATCAATGTGTAAAAATTGATCAGTATACAAGTTGTGAACTTAAAAATAGTTGTTTTGGAATTCCTCAAGGCAGCATTTTGGGCCCCACGTTATTTTTAATCTATATAAATGAACTGTGCCGCCTGGTACTTCAAAATGGTGTCATAATGTCTTATGCGGATGACACCGCTCTATTGTTCTCAGCTAAATCAAGAGTTGAGGTCTATGAACATGCTCAGAATGGTTTTAACATTGTGTCAAATTGGCTTCATAATAATCTACTAACATTAAATACAGATAAAACAAAATATATTTTATTTACAATGAGAAATACTAACATACCGCTTACTAATATAAACATTTACGCACATAATTGTGGCATGTACGCTGACACTGCATGTTTCTGCCCCACTTTAACTAAAGCTGACCATTTAAAATATCTAGGTGTCACTATTGACTCCAATCTAAATTTCCGTAAACATATTGATTTATTATGTACTAGAGTGCGCAAATTAATATATGTCTTTAAGAATTTACGGAACATAGCCGACTATAAATTAATTAAACAGGTTTATTTAGCTTTGTGTCAATCCATTCTTACCTATCGCATAACTTCTTGGGGTGGTGCTGCAAAAACAATTTTACTCCCTCTAGAGCGTGCTCAAAGAGCAATTCTAAAGGTTGCTACCTTTCGCCCCTATAGATTTCCTACACACCAGCTCTACATAGCATGTAATGTACTAACAGTACGGCAATTATTTATACTAAGCATAGTACTACACCAGCACACTGCACTTCCTTTTGACCCAGTACCTTCCGACAAGAGAAGGAAGGACTAAGACCTAGTTTCACCATACACTGTTAGTTAGATTTGACGTCCCGTTAAATAGACAACGGCCCGTTAAGCGTAGTGAGTGTTTCACCAAGAATTAACGAATGGTTAATCCTCTTAACAAGGCGTCAAACTTAATCACTGCTCCAAAGGTCCGTTAATGCTTTTAACGGCTGTTAATTGGTTGTCAGTTGGTCAAATAAAATGGAAGCAGCGTAAAATTTTATTTTTGAACACGGAAATGATGATATTTTAGAAAATTTACAACTTTTAGACAATAAAGTTCAACGTCCTAAAATATACAAAGATCGACGTGACTTATATTTTGAAGAATATGACGATCTAGATTTCAGGACAAGGTTTCGTTTATCGAAAGAATCTTGTACATATAGAGGTCTTGCAAATGATTGAAGATAAACTTCAATATCCATCAAATCTGTTAGTACCTACCTTAAAATTGCCTTATTAGGTATGTGAATTGTAATAAAAATATGCCTATGATTCGACTTACAACTTCTTACGTAAGTAGGTACCCACCCATGATGTTTAATATTATTAGAAATGTTTGTTACCTAACGTAGTGTAAAAGCTCACAGTGGTTCCCACTAGTAATAGGACCGCCCCATCATCACAGAGAGCACCTTCCAACCCTCATTTTTATGAGCATTCGTCACTGCATCTGTTTTTTTGTTTTCAACTACCTTTTTATGTTTTGTAATGAGTCCTATTAAAATTTCTTTTTCACTTGCGCTGAAATTGGGTCGGCGACTTTTTTTCGACATTTTAACACACAAAATAAGTAAAAATTACAATTTAGAAGAATCAAAAATTGTTGTAAGTACCATAAAGGTTATTTAAAATGCACTATGAATTAAGAGTAGTCTTCTTTAGTTGTTGCCTAGCAACTGTTGTTTCTGTCATCCTGTGTTTTACAAATGAAGTTAATTTGTGTCATAATAAAATGTACTTTATTAAACCACTGTGTTACAATGATATCTTAGTTTCATTGTTAGCAAGCTCAGCCAGCAAAAAATACCACAAAACAAAATCATTTGAAAACATTTTTATGAATTGACGTTTAAAACGACTAATAGAGAATTACACTGTTTATAGAACGTTTTGCTTAGACGCCATGACATTTTAATTTGGTTGCATAAAAACGAGAGTGAATGAAAAGTCAGACCGGTCGTTTTTGTTCACTCGATGATAGATAACATCTGCTAGATGTTTGATTTAGCAACGCCTTGTTAAGATCCCTCCATAGAACGTAAAACTTTTTGATGTCTACGTCAATTTTAACAGAGCATTTGCTGATGGCTCGTTAAGAATTGTTTGGTGAAATCGGGTCTATAAACCCTCAAACTAGACATGCGTTTGCTAATCGATTTTATGTGTTTTTAGGACCTTTTCTGTATAATAGGCTCAACAAGTTACTAACCTTCTATAGTGTAAGTTATAAAACATGTAGTAAAATGTTATCAGAACATTTAGCGATACTGAATTACACAGACACAGAAAAACTTATAGAAAATTTGTCATGATGATAATTTATTTCTTCGAATATTTACTTTTGTATATTTACATAGGTTTAGTTTTAGATAATAATGTACCAATATGCTTTTTCTCGTAGTTGTTAATAGATTATTTTATATAGGTTTAACTTAAAATTTTAGTGTTCCAATTTAATTGAAATGTAAAGTGATGGCCTGAAACACAGGTTTGAATTAACCTAGATCGGGCGGGTCGCTACCTAACTTTGTAATTCCATACCATGATTACTTGCACCTGTTATTAACATATTTTAGTTTTAGTTTATTTTTAGGCATTATAATTATTGTTTGGGAAATCATACTGTTGACTAAATGTACACTTTTTGTAAACGTTTTATTCAATAAATATTTTTTTTTTTTTTTTTTTTTATTATAACTTGATATATAAAACTCTTATAGCAGATTGTGATGCAAGCACTTATAAAAAAATATTGGAAAGCAGGCCATATCCTAATGTGCAAGTGCAAAAAATTGAATGTTCAAACCACCTGCTTAGAAACTACAGTAGTAAACTTATGCACCTACAAAAAGATACATCCATTCCACTTTCCGAAAGAAAACTACTTACAAATGAAAGAATCACTCTACTTCGTACAGCCGTAAGAGCTGCAACTCGCTTGCGCAGTGCTCAAAATACCAGCAGTTCCGATAAAATCATTAAATTAAAGGATGATATTATTAACAGCCCAAAGCATATTTTAGGTGACCATAGTAAATGCGAAGCCTATTATTGTACAGAAGAAAAGAAAACAGAGGAAAACTTAGTTCCCTTGGCGACAACTCTGCTTACAAAACTAATGGTCCACACAGTACAAATAGCATTAAACTCTAAAAGCTTGCTGTTTAATGTAAATAATAATAGAGCCGAACACTTTAACAGTATTGTTGCAAAGCATGTAGGTGGCAAACGTGTTAATTTTTCATTGAAAAATTCGTATACAGCTCGGTGTCGCGCTGCAGTTGTAGCTTTCAATACTGGCAAAGCGCAGTACAGTTTGTACAAAACTAACTTTGAAAAAAGCCCCAGGAGATCAATTAAACTGCTGGAGTTGAGACGTTGCAAGAGTAACCGCAACCGTAATCATCGACCAGGCGCCAAAAAAAAAATAGCGTTTCAGAATAACAGGAACGACTACGGCGAGACGTGCCAAAAACCGGATTTAACGCCAGAACAGTATGAAACTGCAAAAAATTGTTTTTGCAAAACTTGAAAGGCCTGGTAGAAAAATGGCATGGGGTAGAACGAGACACAGTATTACAAGCTGAAAGTGCATTGTGGCTGGAGCTACGAAGATGCCTGTTAACAGCCTCATCTTTTAGCAAGGTACGTTTCTATTATGAAATATGAAAATCATCCTTGAAGATGATGTTGATGTTATTTACAATAATTTTTTTAGGAGAGGCGATGTAATATTAGCTCTACGCCACTCGTGAAGTCTCTCGTCTATTCCTATTCTTTGAACAGTGTGACAGCCATCGAATATGGGAAAACGAATGAAAAAACCGCTATCAAGCAACTGGAGCAGCGAGAGGGTATCGTCGTGCAAAAATGCGGACTCTTCATTGACTATAAATATTTTTTCTTGGGAGCGTCTCCGGATAGTCTATTCGAAGAAGGGATCGTCGAAATGAAATGTCCATACTCGGCACGTAACATGACCGCTGAACAGGCCATAATGCACAAAAAAAAAATAAGTTATGGAAAATTGATGGTTCAGTTAAAACCAACCACGGCTGGTACTTTCAAATCCAAGGCCAGCTCCATATCAGGTGAGAATCACTATCATTTAAAGGCGATTTTCATAGTTCAAGTGTAACGAATAACGTTCGGTTGACCGTGCGTATTAGTTAGATTTTAGTTTAGTCGACAGGCATTTAATTTTTTTCAAATAAAATAAAATTTGTTTTCAGTCAAAAAAATGTTTGCCTGTTTGCGATGTGAACAGGACAAGAATTCGATGTGAAGACCACAAAAATTACTAGAGACGACGTATTTTGGACGACAAAAATGGAACCCAAATTATTGGACTTCTATAATAAATGTCTTTAGCCAGAGATGATCGACCCGAGAAAAAGTCGGTCAATGCCAATTAGAGATGTACGATTTTAAAATTAAATACCTACTTGCTTTACTACGTTTTTTTTATTTATTTCAACAATTACGTAGATCCAAAAAAGTAAGTTTAAAAACTAAAACCGACTACTGAAAAATCAGGCTCTAAAAAGTATGAAACAAGAAAATATTGTCATCTGAAATTAGAAAAAGACAGACAAATTAAAAATCCGGAGTCACACGTAATCTGTTCGATTTATGCCCTAACATAACGTGTGTCGGGTTTTAGTTTTTAAACTTACTTTTTATTTAAATTATTTTGGGGTTTTAATTTCATGATAAAGTATTTGCAGAGCGATTTTACATACAAAAAAAACGGTCAAGAGCGATTCAGACTCGCGCACCGAGGGTACCGTTCCGATTTCTTCATATAACCAACGGACGATCAAGACACTTCTAACGATACCTCATTTGCCAAATTATGATAGTTTAGAAGTTATTAAGGAACAGATGAACATACATACATACATACATTCATAGATACATACCGGTCAAAATCATAAGTCTCCTTTTTGCTTCGCCGTAGTCGGGTAAAAATAAAAGTATAGGTCCTTAATAAATAAAAGTATCAAAATGATTCGTGCTAACTATCAACGGTTCAGCGCTCACGCACACAGAGAAATCGTTGTAGTGTGCCGCAGTGAGTATGTCATTCGATAGATCGTGTAGATTGTAGACTTGCGCTAAATCGAACAGCCAATTAATTATGTCAGTAAGAGTATTATTCATGTCAAATTGATAACTATTTAAGTCTTTAAATTTTACTAGGGCAGTGCTGTCGTCTGCAAACAAAATCATTTGTTGTTGTGTCACTTTAGGCAAATCATTTATGTAAATGAGAAATAAAGGTGGCTCAAGCACGCTACCTTGAGGCATTCCATAGTTTACACTTGTCATATTTTACTCTCAGTACATTGCAGTCTGTTACTTAGATATGATTCTAATAGTTTTAAAATGTTCCCTCTGATGCCGTATCTATGTAATTTATCAAAAAGAATTTTGTGATCCACATAGTCAAAGGCTTTACTCATGTCCGTATAGATAGCGCAGATGGGAGTCTTTTTGTCCACTGCAGACATAACACTATCTACACGGTGACATTTGAATCACAGTTTTGCTAGAACAAACGTTATTTACACCATGGTCTAGCATACCATTCTATAGCATCAAATATGTAATTAAAACAAACTAAACTAGGCGTTCTCAAAGAAGTCCTATGTTGCTCAAACGTGTTCAAATTTTAACCGTAACATCAAAGTACTCATCGCGGTAGCAATATGGCTTTCAAAAGAATTATCAGGAGTCCACGTGGACTACAAGGATGTCCGGCATAATGAAAATAAATCATTAGCCAATGACATACAAACGCGTGAAGTATCGACATACAAACGCGTGAAGTATCGTTCCGCCCATTTCTTTTCAACCGACTTCAAAAAGGAGGAGGTTCTCAATTCGGTTGTATTTTTTTTTTGTATGTTTGTTACGCGATTACTCCGCCAATTATGATTTGATTTTGATGATTCTTTTTTTTTTGGTAGAACATACTTCAGAAGTGGTCCCATATAAATTTGGTCATGATCTGATGAGGGGTTTTTGAGTTAGCTTCAATAATACGTATTTTTCCCATCTAGTATATGTGGATGATATTCTAATAGTTCCTATCACTGTAATTTACATAGCAGGTAATGGGTATTCAAATTTTTGTGAGGGTTTTGTGTAGGTACCACAACTAAAAAGTGAAAAATAAAAACTTTTTCACAAAAAATAAAACCGACTTCCAAAAAAAAACACTACAAAGTGAAAAAAACTTTTTCACAAAAAATAAAACCGACTTCCAAAAAAAACACTACAAAGTGAAAAATAACTTTGATTTCGGAAGTCGGTGTCTTTGGGGTTTTATATTCGTTTTTTTGCCACCGACTTCCGAAATAAAAGTTATTTTTCACTTTGTAGTGTTTTTTTTGGAAGTCGGTTTTATTTTTTGTGAAAAAGTTTTTATTTTTCACTTTTTAGTTGTGGTACCTACACAAAACCCCCACAAAAATTTGAATACCCATTACCTGCTATGTAAATGTACCAAACAAAAAAAGAATCATCAAAATCAATTCATAATTGGCGGAGTAATCGCGTAACAAACATACAAAAAAAAAAAAAAAAAAAAAAAACATACAACCGAATTGATAACCTCCTCCTTTTTGAAGTCGGTTGAAAATAACTTTGATTTCGGAAGTCGGTGGCAAAAAAACGAAAATAAAAAACCAAAGACACCGACTTCCGAAATCAAAGTTATTTTTCACTTTGTAGTGTTTTTTTTTTTTGGAAGTTGGTTTTAAGTTTTGTGAAAAAGTTTTTTGTTGACTACCGCGGGCCGCCGGCACCACCCGGGCGCCTAGCCAGTCTACCGAAATCTCTCGAGCGGGGGACGTATGTGCATCCGATGTACTTACGTCACAGGCACGTGTGAGATTATTAATATCTACAGGAGAATATCTAATTGTATTGATCACATAATTATTGATTGTTTACAACAATCTATCACAGTACGAACTTCAGCTGTCAGAATGATAGATGACATTGACTTGTAGAAACGTTCTTACGTTCCATTTCAACAATATTTAATTAAACTTAAATTTACATAATAAAAGATTATAAAGGTTGTAATAATATTTGTTATTTGCATTTCTCTGATTGATATTTCATAGACAGATATATTATTTATAAATGGTTTTTAATGTGATCTAAAAGGCTGTTTCACAAACAACGATTCTAGAGTTTGTGTTAAAGTCATGATTGTGGTTTTTAAAGATCAAAACAAATGTTTATTATCTTAGCAGTACACTAGATAATTAATAATTAATATGATACTAATAACATTTATTACGATTATAATGCAATTTTAAAGTAACATGTTGTTTCAAACGATTTTCCGAACATCCAGTTGATGTTATTACCTATATTATGAGATTTTACATAAAGATTACAAATAAATACATACTAAATTGCTAAATAATCTTATTAAGTTTTAAGATAGTTCCACTACATAAGAATTGTTAATTATTACTCAGGTTATAAGTTATTTAGTATTTATGTATGACCTATGATTCGTCTAAAATGGCGGGAGAAAGGGCGGCAATGTTTGAGGATTGATAGGCTATAAGATGGGGTTATCGCCAATTTTAGGAAGAACTTGGGTTTAGCTGTTGGACGAGAGAAGACCTCTGACTTTTACAGGACAGACCCTGAGTGGTGTCCATGTCCTTAATATTAAGTTACTAAAAGCAAACTTATGGAAATCATATTGCATAACGGGAGTTCTGCTATTATAGTAAAATGGTTTGAAATAATGATCATCAGATCACTTCTGGTGAAATATCGACTGACTACAATGTTCATGTAAGTTAATAGTTAAGTTATCTTGATTATTGCTGATAACTATGTTGTTCTGTATGTATTTTAATATGGCTAATATTGCTACATACGTATTGAACCGGATTAAGGAATATTCATGTTCCATTTCTTTTCATTGATAGAGTTGTTAGCTTTGAGAAATGGTCCAAGAGAATATGTAATAACAATACTAAATGATAATGTAAAATGTGTTGATAAAATACTTTAAAACAAGCTTCCGTGGAGTTTCTTATCCTTCTTCTTCACGAAGACCTAGATTTGGAACGGATAACTAGCTTTCTCATTAACGATACCTTTTATTTATTGACAAGTCTAATTAAAATAAATGCCTAGTCTTGTCTCCATGTGCTTTACTTAAAATCCTTTTCCCTACACACCATATTCATAGATATTAAAATACCTACATAGTTAAATAACTAGTAGGTAACCATCCTGACACTCAAAACTTAATAGTAAAGTGGATCAATGCCTTTAAAGGTAGTCTTTCAGACCACTTTCTAACACACGCATCGCGCGTTTTTTGTGAACATGAGTTCTAACTATTGGAATGTGGAATATTGGAATCAATGTTGTCTTGTTGCAGCCGAAGCTAACTCGGTTTTGTGGTACATGTTGCGTTTTTGTCTTGTTTTGTAATATCCCAATAAATAAGTAATACCTAATAATCTCACTTTAGATACAATAGGTACCCGTACCTAGTACAGTCTGTTGTCAACATTATCTGACCCACCCTAAAAACAAACAAATTTAGTTCCTGTGCATGTAACATTAAGGTTTATTCAATTTATATGAGCTTATCAGACAGTGCTGATTTACAAATACAATAATAATATAGACACGCAAATTTGATCTTTAACACTTAACGTTAAGGTAAACCCACCCAACATTGTTGGAGCCACCGGCATTATATATCATTTTGTTAAGCTATTTTAATCATTATCTCGTTGACATTAAAGTTGAAAGCTTTTAGTCACACTACATAATTACAACCAAATCTTTAATTTCGCTTATTCTCAACAAGTTCTTGTGGCTTAGCGGTTTGATGCTGGATTGGCAACGAAAAACATGTGGGTTCGGAATCAGTATCAGTTCCTTTTTAATTTTGTTGTCATTTCTGCAATATTGCTTGCATTATTAAAGAACGACCAATATGATTTACGCCTAATAACTTATCTTGTAAACAGGTGGGTAAATTAAAAAACTTTAAGTTCACAGAATTTATATTCACCAAGAATGGTTGGATACGAAGTAAAACATACATTTGCTTCGTGAGGTAGATAATAAATTCATGTGACAATAGTTACACTACGCCTAATAGCAGTGACTGCGCACACACATTTTGTTAATCGTTCCACATAACTCGTTAAGTATTTTTAAGCAATTTGGTGTAAAAAAGCATCATATCGCAACTTGATGACTATACCAAACATAAAATCATATTTTTACATGAGCAGAATGTTGGAATTAGGGAGATTGGTCGTCGATTTAATATAGCAGTAAGTGTTTTATTAATACCTATTTTATTTTATTGATTGTGATTAATGAACGCGTAGTTGGCTGTTTTACCATTATATTCACTCCTTACAAGTTACATACACGGTTCCAAAAATGTTTTTTTTTTTGTTATAGAGAAATACGGTCAGGCTAAGACCTTATGGAGACAATGGAAATATTCAGCGGATTCGTCAAGGAGCTAAAGCCATCAAGTATAGTTCTGAATTCGAACGCCATTTATTGTTTCAAGCCATGTTGAAAATCCATTTTTGCGCAATAAACCACAATATTTCAGTGGAAACAGTGAGAAGGCACACGCTGCTCCTGCTGGGATAAGGAATTATAAACCGGAACAGAAAATTGCATTGACACCTGCTCATCGTGAAGAAAGGGTCCGTTTTGCCCAGGAATATTTAAATTTTAATTATATTTATTATTATTTTTATTATTAAACACACCATGTAAGTAAATGCTCAATGGATTGATTGTTAAACCATTATAATGTTGCAGATTATGTGGTGATGTTATTGTTATAAATAGATTTTTTCTATTTAAATAACATGTTTATTCACTACATATAGGCAGCTATACCTAAATCTGTAAAGCATTTCACAGATGAATTCATTTTCTCTATAGCAAACTTTTAAGCATAAGCACGCCTTTTTTAATGTTTATAAATTGTTAGATTTGATTATAGCATACTAATATAATATGTAGAATATTAATTTGGAAATATATGAGCATTTACTTACTTTATTTTACAAACTTTGTTTTAATGAAATAATAAACATTTTAAACCTGCAATTGTTTAGTTTTATTTATATACAAACTGCCCGTTTAAAAAGACAAGACTCCACGTTGTCCACTAAAGAAATGTAAAAAAAGTGTAATAAAATAATTTTAAAAAAACAGCTGAGCAAAAAGCTATAATTAGGTTTAACTTGGTTCGAAGGTAGATAACGATGAAGATCGCACTACCTTAGTGGCCACAAGACCAACTCAACTCTTTTATATCGTATTGAAATTTGATCGTAGTTGTAGGTAATGCTACACGCAATATTCTAAAGAATTTGAACCATATAGTATACGTTCATAAAGTTTATTCTTGCACAGCACAAGCAGCCAACCTTCTCCTCGTGCAAATAGATTATTTTGTATTTTAATAATCACCCCATTGAGCCAGGATAGTAAAAAAAAACCTATAAAATAGAAAATAAAAAATTGTAAAGAGACGTTGTTTTTGCAATTTAGTAAGGCAAGTAATATTATGTTTGCGCGTAGTCACTGCATACCCTTAGGTTTTATAATAAATGAAAATTTATTTTTCAACTACCCACATATTACAAGTTAAGCTAAAATATTACCATTTTAGAAAGTTTGTATTGGAAGGTTATCTGTCTATAGTTCTTTACAATAATACAAGAAATAGTTTTGGAATAAATTCTAAATTGAAAGCAAAACAATGTCTTCAACACAGGATTGATCTCGCATCTAGTTTTTCTCAGTCTTATACACAGACCACGAGACCAGACTTACTCGAATACAATTATTAAAATAAGCTATAACACTAATTATATTATAACATAAACCTAATGCTAACGATTTAAAGATCAAATTTGCGTGTCTGTATTATTATTGTATTTGTTCATCAAGTCCTAGCACTCGCCTGATAAGCTCATATAAATTGAATAAACCTTAATGTTAATGTCAGAGGGTCCAAATTCGTTTGTTTTTAGGGTGGGTCAGATAATGTTGACAACAAACTGTACCTACAGGAAATAATGAAAACCATGTCTGATAGTAGCTACCGTATTTAGCTAAAGAATTACAGTTAGGCAGAGATTAAATATGTATCCATGACACTGTGTATAACAGAATTGTCGTTGACAGCCAAGGAGGTCGTGTTAAGGCATATCACTTCATTCATCCCCGGTCGAGTTTTTACTCCCTTCTCCATCTACCACAAAGTCGCTTAGGTAGGAGGGCGGCTTTCTGGTCCTGTTTGATCTCCGCGGGAGAGCTTTGATCTGGAGTATCGGAGAAGGCGGCGAGCTACGTAGATCCTCTGAACGTTGCGGCGATGATAGCGACGGGGTGTCAGTTTCGGGTGGAGCTGTAGCGCTGTCTACCATCTCTTCAGAAGTTGATTGAAAACTATCACTTCCACTGTAGTCAACGGTATTCGGGAACGGTGCCAATTGACGGTTCAATACTGTTGATGTTTCCTCATTGTCCCGTCGAATAAAATAATAGTGAGGATTAGTTTCAAGGAGTTCAGCTTCTTCGACTAGAGGGTCTGTTTTAGATTGTCGGACATTCTTCTTTACCAATATTGGGCCTGGTGTAAGCCAGGACGGCAGTGAGTCTCCGTTCTGGGATCTTCTAGGGTATGTAAAAAGTTTATCATGTGGGATGGTAATAGTAGCTGTACATAAAAGAGAACGTACACAGTGCAATGCATCCTTCAGTACCACTTCCCAGTTTTCCGGTAATAGTCCCTTTGACCGGAAGCTGAGTGGGATAGTTCGCCAGAGAGGGATTGCCGCACTCCTAAGACTTGAAGTTTAAACTACACTCGAGAGCAATGAATCCGGGTCACTTAAAGAATGTTAAAAATCTCGGAAACTAAAAATGATAGGTTAATGCAATAAATTGTATTTAATAGACAATGTAATACTCCTTAAATTAAAGTGTAGCGGTTACACCGCCACATACTAACTACGCATCAAAGACATGACGTCACACAAATCCTGCATCGCGCAATTAGAGTTTACCGCGCGAACGACATAGATAAGACTATCCGAAATCAACAGTTGGGCAGTCGGCCCGCCAGACACAACACCCGTCTGGTTGGAGGATCCTCCCTTTTCTATGGTGGATGAGTGAACTTTACACCCTGTTCCTCATGCCTCTAAAAAAGTAAAAAAAATATGAGTCACCATACATTTTATTAACACAAAATTACATAAAGAGAAAAATTGCTAATCTCTCCTTAAAACAAAAATAGGAAACATGAAATTTTTGTACTTTATTACCGATTTTCTTGAATTTTAATACTTCGTATTGCCTCCTCGTACTTCCATTACTGCGTTTACGCGGTTTGGCATGCTGTACACCAAGTTCCTTATACGATTTTGGGGAATATTCTCCCATTCCTCTGTGAGAGCAATTTTGAGCTCACGAAGCGTGATTGGGGGAGGGTTTGTTTTACGCATCTGCCTAGCTCGTCCCAAGCATGCTCGATCGGGTTGATATCCGGGCTGCGCGCTGGCCACTCCATACGAGTAATGTTCATCTCTTGAAGGTAGTCATTCACAATCCTACCTGTATGAGGTCGGGCATTGTCATGCATAAATATAGCATCCTCACCTAAATTGACCATAAATGGACCAACGATTTCTTCCACATATCTTTCGCTAGTTAAAGAGCCGTTTTCTATGATCACTAGCTCTGTGCGACTTTCAGAAGAAATTCCGGCCCACACAAGTACAGACCCACCACCGTAGGCTACTTTTTCTTCGATGCATGCTTGCTTGAATCTTTCCCCTGGTCTTCGATACACTCTGTGTCTTCCATCGTGCTTGTAGAGCATAAATTTTGATTCGTCGGAGAACATAACTTTTGACCAATCTTCAATACTCCAATTTACGTGGCTCTGGGCATATCTTAGTCTTGAAATACGATGCCCACGCTCCAGTTTAGGGCCGTTTGCAGGTCTAAGGGGTTTTAAGTTAGATTCAGCAAGCCGACGTCTTACTGTCCATGCACTTGGGTTACTTCCTCCGAGGCGTCGAAACTGATTTGTGAGTTCAGTTCCTGTAAGAAAGCGATTTCGAAGCATGGTGTTCACCAAGTATCGGTCTTCTCGTGCTGTGGTACACCTGGTTCTGCCCATTCCTGGTCTGCGTAGGTTAGAACCAGTTTCTTCGTAACGTCGGAGAACTCTTTGTACTGTTGACAGCGACACACCGACAGTCCTGGCTGTATCGCGCTGACTCCGGCCGGTTTCCAGCATTGTAAGTATTCTGGTGCATTCTTCAGGCGTAAGCGACATAATTTCAGCTTGAATAATGAATATAGAGCACTATCAACATGGTTTATGTACCCACATAAATGACAGATTACAAACAAAAGCAAAACCAAATGCTGTAATTTCGTAGTTCCATCTTCGAAAGTGGCCCTCTTTCAAATTTGATTTTTTTATGATATAACTTTACAATAACTAAGAAGTTTTAATACCTTCATTTAAGGAGTATTACATTGTCTATTAAATACAATTTATTGCATTAACCTAGCATTTTTAGTTTCCGAGATTTTTAGGATTCTTTAAGTGACCCGGATTCATTGCTCTCGAGTGTATAAAACTGGTAATTGCTTGAGTTGGAACGAGGATGTTCATCATTCCACGTTTGCCTTTGCACAATGCAAAATGGCCTTTCTTCGACCACTTATTACAAGTAGCTTTGCTAGCTGGGCACCTTATTCTAGGATGAACATTTCCGCCGCAGAAGAAACAGCACTTGGCTGATTGTGACGAGGAGGACGATGCAAAAATTCAAAAGTCATTTATTCAGACTAGGCTGAGAATCAGCACTTTTCGAATGTCAAAATTACATATGAAAGTCCCCCAAAACGCCCACCCTTCACCACTTCCTAGTGCTTTTGCTGGGAAGAAGAAGTGGCGCAACAAACTCCCCAGCAGCACAGCTGTCTGTTCAGTTACAAAAAAAAAATGATTCTATACAAAGTAGGTTTTGCTGGGAAGAAGAAGTGGCGGAACAAACTCCCCAGCAGCACAGCTGTCTGTTCAGTTACAAAAAAAAAATGATTCTATACAAAGTACCTACCTATGCAAGATTTTTACATTACGCAAAACATAATTTAAATTATAAATTAATAGCCATAATTATGACAGCTAGCACACGCCAATTTACCAACCAAAAACATCGAGAACTATACTCAAGCAGAAATAAAAATAACTAAACGTAAACAATATTTAAATAGAAAATAAAGTCTCCAGGCATAAAGGGCGTGCGCGCTTACATATAGCTGTAACTAGAAGTTATAATTAATAAACCAGGACCATCTTGGGTAAAATAAATAATTGTAGAGGTCGCTAGCTAACTATATATTGCAATACAACTCATAAAAAAACATTGTAATGAGTAGATCGAAGTCATGAGTTAATCACAGCGACCAACTATTCTTATCATTTAAGTAGTCAATGATAGAATAGTATGCCTTTGTTTTATTTTTATTTATTTATATATACTTTATTGTACACCACAAAAACACATAACAAAAAAACAAAATTAACACTACAAAATATACTATGGGCGGCCTTATCGCTATACGCGATCTCTTCCAGGCAACCTTGGAATGGACAGTGATTTGCATGGACATAAAATGGGACTGTCGTTGGTACAAATAAAAAGTATACAATATACTAGAATAGATACACAGATATATACATAATTATCCTAAATAATAGATACATAAATACATACATACTTACTAAATATATAAACAACAAAAATAAATGAAGACTATAGATAATTACAGTTACGAGAACAAGATCACAACGTTAAGTAATGTTCCTTCACGAGTCTCTTAAATATTGGTAACGATTGCGCGAGTTAAGGAACCCCAATCTACCAATATTAGCTTTGTCAGCTAATAAGTATTTATTAGATGTATTATTTTCTAATATTCCATTGCTTGATCAGCGTTCATGATTATCTAGGACATGCGTCATATCTGATCACGTCGTGCATGTACTACGTTAGCAATAAAGTTAGTATATAAGATCAATATTTTGTTAGATTAAATTAATTACTGTTTAGCTGTAACTCTGTCGGAATAAAGTTATTTTTTTTAATTACTTCCGTTGTCGCTTACTTAATTGGCGCAGCCGGATCTCTGTAGTCAGTCTGCCGTGTATACAATTCTACGTGGAGCAGCCGACGTCCGTGTCTACGGTTTAGCAGAGATCGCCGAAAAAATAAATTCATTAAGAAGCCACCTCGAGTTACGGAAGAGGACCAGCCACAGCAGTAGTTCAGGGAGCATGAAGCTAGCTGCGGAATTGTGAGTAAATCTTTTCACCTTCCTCTCAGCTCTTCCATTCATATCCCAACCTTGTAATAAGTCTATGTGTGTGTATTATTAGGGATTGGACAACGCCGTAATAATATTTGCATAGATTTTAATTGTATTAATATTTTAGAGTAGTGATATTTTAGTAGTACATCAATGTAATTTTTTTTTCTCGTTTCCTATAATACTTTCATAACTTTTTCACAATGGAAAACGTGACCCGTGTCCCACAGGAATTGGTTAACATCATACCAATATTCAGTGGCGACGCTAGAGCGTTACCTTTATATATAAAAAAAATGTGAATACATTTTGTCTAAGTTCCAAGGAACCGTAGCCCAAAATGAATATTTATTTCATGTGGTCACAAGTAGGTTATCAGGCGAAGCAGCCAGTTTGGTAGGCGAAAGAGACTCTATAGATACGTGGGATGAACTGAAGAAATTGTTAAACCAACACTTCGGTGATCCACGCACAGAGGATTGTTTAGCAATGGAGTTAGAATCTTGTAGAATAAATAAGGGCGAAAGTTATTTAGATTTTTGCCATAGAATACAGCGGATGAAAAGTGTTTTATTCGCTAAAATATCAGAAATTGTCATTGACGACTCTCTACGTAAGGCAAAACAAATAATTTATAGTAACAGAGCGATGAATGTTTTCTTGTTTAATTTGCCGCCATTCCTAGTTAGATTAGTTCGTTTGCGCGACATTACAACGTTAGAGGATGCGTTAAAAATAGTGTTAGAAGAGCAAAACTTCCAGGCAGTCTATGATTCTAAAACAAACGATAGGCGTAATTTTAGTAGAACTAACAGACCCAATTTGCCTAATTACCATAATGCATCAGAATCTAATAATTATCAAACGAAAAATTCACGAAGCGTATCAAGTACACATGTACCGAATAATGCTACAAACAGCACATCTACACCGAACAATCCGCACCAGTCCAGGCATTATAAGCAGCATAATAATATTCAAAATAATCAAAATAGTTTTAATCGTACAAACAACAATAATTCGTCACCACAGTCAAGTAGGTCATCTTTTCCGGTTGCACAACAGAGCCAACAGTTCGCGGCACATGCACCGGGCACGTCGAATTTTGCAGCGCAAGCATCTACGTCGGGTACGAATACTGACGTTACCATGCGTACTGCGAGTTCGCGACGTGTTAATTACATAAATAATTATAGTAATGATGAACAGAGTTCAAGCAATTCGTATAACGAGTGTCGGGAATTTTCTCCTGAAGATCCCAGGGCAGGATATTTTTGCATAATGGCCTCTACCATAGAGAACGAATAAAAATAAATTGCAATAAACGCTTAAATTTACCACATATAGTTATACCAGAATTAAAAGCAGTTTTTATGATAGATACGGGGAGTGTTAGGTCGTTTATAAGCCCTTATATAGCGAATAAATATTTTAAAAATTATTTACAGTATGAACCCTTCGAAGTTGTTAGCACTCACGCATCGAGCCTTCATAGTGAAACGGCAGTTATTCCATTACCGGTTACGTTTGGAAATAAAGAGTTCCATAAGTTTTATGTCTACAGTGTTGACGATAGGTATGATGGATTAATAGGTAGCAATTTACTGAAACAATTACAGGCAAAGATTAATATTACATTTAAAAAATACTGACATTCCCATCGTATATTCACCGCCTATGAGAGAGGTATATAATCTACCATCTCGTAGTGAACTTAGAGTAAGACTCCCGGTCAACTTATTGGACGGGGAAGCTGTGTTAGATTTTAAACAATTTACGGAAGGGATTCGAATGCCCGCCGCATTAGTTACGTGTGTTAAAGGCTATGCAACAACTGTTATTCAGAATTATAGTCATCAAAATAGAACTTTAGTACTTACAGGACCTTTTCAAGTAGAAGTGCTAATGTTAATTTCATGGATAATAGTATAGAAGTGGACAGTTTACTAACAAAGAATTTAGAAAAATTACAGTTAGATCATATGAACTCGGAAGAACGTACGGTTATTGAAAGAATTTGTAGAGAATACAAAGATATATTTTATTGTGAAACAATTCCATTAACCTTCACAAATCAGGTTAAACATAGAATAAGAACAAAGAATGAAGACCCAATAAACATTAAGGCACATAGGTTACCCCCTACTCAAACAAAAGAAATTAAGAGTCAAGTTGAGAAGATGTTAAGGGATAACATTATCCAGGAATCGCATTCTCCTTGGAGTGCTCCCGTACATTTGGTGCCAAAAAAATTAGACGCATCAGGCCAACAAAAATGGAGGATGGTAGTTGACTATAGACGGCTCAGTGAAATTACAATTGATGACAAATATCCCTTGCCCCACATTAACGATTTATTTGACATGCTAGGTAATAATACCTACTTTACAACCCTCGATTTAGCTAGCGGGTACCATCAATTAGAGGTCCAGAAGCAGGATAGAGCGAAAACCGCATTTAGCACACCTTCAGGGCATTACGAATTTAACAGAATGCCGTTTGGGTTAAAGACAGCACCCGCAACCTTTCAGCGAGCAATGGATAACGTCTTACGAGGCCTTCAAGGCTTACATTGCCTGGTATACCTCGATGACGTCATCATTTTTTCAAAAAGTTTGCCTGAACATGTAGAAAAACTTAGAGCAGTTTTTGACCGCTTCCGTCAAACAAATTTAAAAGTCCAATTAGATAAGTCGCATTTTCTTAGAAAGGAAGTACTCTACTTAGGGCATACTATTACGAATGAGGGCTTGAAGCCAAATAATGATAAAATAGATGCTATTCTTAAGTATCCCATACCAGAAACGGTTACACAGATTAAAAGTTTTTTAGGACTTATCGGATATTATAGGAAATTCATAAAAGATTTTGCCAAAATAACTAGACCATTAACAGCTTGTTTAAAGAAAGGTCGTAAAATTGTTATTAATGAAGAATATAAAGAATGCTTTGAGACATGTAAAAAGCTTTTAACAAATGCACCTTTGCTACAGTTTCCTGACTTTAGTCAAACTTTTATCTTAACCACTGATGCATCCAATTTTGCAATCGGGGCTGTATTGTCACAAGGAACAATAGGTTCAGATAAGCCTGTAGCATATACTAGTAGAACTTTGAGTGACACAGAAGTAAAATATAGCACTATCGAGAAAGAACTATTAGCCATAATATGGGCAGTTAAACACTTTCGACCGTATTTGTATGGTAATAAGTTTACCATATTTACAGACCATAGACCATTAGCATGGCTGTATTCATTGAAAGAGCCCAATAGTAAGCTCACGCGATGGCGATTAAGGTTAGAAGAATACGATTTCAAAATAAAATATAAGAAGGGCGCTCAAAACACGAATGCAGATGCCTTATCTAGAATTAAGATTAACGCAATTGACGACGATTTAGATTCAATATTCGTAAATGTAGGAGATAGGCAAGAATGAATACAAAAAATTATAGAAAACGAATTGCAAGACCTCGAAACTCCAATAGAAACGATAGAACTTTCGGATTCTGATGATGGGGTCACTGCCAATTCAGTTTCAAATAGAGAAAATGAAGGCATTCCTATTTTAGACGAAGCTGTTGATACTAAACCAAAACAGATCTTAGTTCATTCATGGTTTAAAAATAAATTAGTCGTAAAAGATATTTCTAATAATAAACAAAAAATTCTTGAAGTTCACTTACCGACTAATAATGATAAATTAGCTAAAGACTTTTTGAAAGAGTATAATTATAGACCCAAAACATAAGTACTTTTTATACTTTGAACATCCATCTTTTAGAAAAACTTTTTCAAACATGGTAATTAAGTTATTTAAAAAGGATTCAGTTAAGTTAACAGAATGTACAGAAAGAGTTATAAATTTGACAGAATCAGAAGAAGATCAAAAAGAAGTTATTTTGAAATATCACGAAGGGAAAACTTGTCATAGAGGTATTAAAGAAACTTTAACCAAACTTAATCTGTCGCGCGCGCAATTAGCAGACACAATAGAATTTTATTGTTATCTGTCTCCAATATGAGACACCAGTATTATAAAGGTTAAAAGACATTATTGGTGGGCAAACATGAAAGAGACAGTTACGGCAATCATAAAAGCTTGCGAAACATGTAAACGCATGAAATATGACAGAAATCCGATCAAACCTCACATTCAGTTAACACAAACACAAGATAGCCCTTTTCAGGAAGCTTTTATGGATCTATTATATATAGAGGGGAAATATTATTTAACTATAGTAGATGCATTTAGTAAGATAGCACAAGCCATAGAGGTACCAAATAGGAGTACACCAGAGATAGTTAGGGCATTGATTAAGTGCATGTATGGTCTGCCTAGGAAAATTAGTTGTGATTCCGGTACAGAATTCAATAATGCTTTGATTAAAGAAATGTTAAGTTTGTACAAAATTGAACTCCATATTGGGACTCCAAATAATCCCAGTTCAATGGCAATAGTAGAAAGGTTTCATTCTACCATTATTGAAATTTACCGTTTAGCAAAATACGATAAAAGCGATTTAGATGCAGCATCTGTTATGACATATGCCATCATGGCTTATAACAACACCATTCATTCAGCGACAGATTTTACGCCTTTTGAATTAGTATTTGGTCACACTTATTCAGATAATGTATTTAGCGTAGATAGAGAAAAGAATTTAACTCAGAAACTATTGTTAGATCATAGAAAACGCCTTAAAATACTTTATGAATTCATAACGAAAAAAATAGAATCAGACAAAATTAAAGTGATAAATAAAAAAGGTGGTGAAACGACACCGGTACTTGAGCCAGGCGATAATATCTATATGAAAGATACTAGGATTAGAAAAGCTAAAGAAAAACCGCGATACGAAAAAGCGAAAGTAATTGGTGAAGTTGAAAGAAATATAGTACCGGTAGAAATAAAGACAAGGAAAACTAGAGTAGCGTTAAAAAATGTAAAACGTCCTCCACAGATCTTGCCTGGTACTTCTGGTACTAGTGGTGTCAACATTCACGCTGGACCTCCAAAACCTCGGTCAGAATCCGGGAATAGCAGCGATAAAGCTGGGAGTAGCAGTGAAGAGGAATAGTCATTGGACAATATATAAAACTGTAGATTTAGAATCATTAGGCTTACAAATAGATAGTAACATGCGGGATTTTAGTAATTTAAAAATAAAAATTAAGGAAAATAGAGTTAGTAACGAAACCGTAGGAATAGAAAGTCAAATAGAATATCTAATTAAACTAACTAAGGATAGATTTTTTCAAATCTTACCTTTTCATTATAGAAATAAACGAGCTTTGTTCAATCCATTAGGGTCACTTGTAAAAGCTATTTCTGGGAATTTAGATGAGGATGATGCAATTAAATATGATAGAGAAATTCAAATGATTCACAATAAAGAGCATGTAGTCGAACGTAAAGTTTCATCAATGCAAAAGGCTTTTGATAAATTAGTAAATGACTCTGAAATAATAAATTCTAATATTAAAAACTTGGGTTCACATACCATTCAAATGGGAAAATTAATTGAACAGGAGTTCAGGTTTAACAAACTTTTCCAAATATTGAATACTATGTACCAAATTTTAAATAACTTTCGAACTTGTTACGAAAACATACAAGAGATCGAGACGGCAATAGCCTTTAGAAAATTAAATACATTGCACCAATCCATTATAAATAGTACAGAATTATATAATACGTTAGAAGTCATTGCTAAACATGCTAGAACAATATACCCAGTTAGCAAACGTAATTTAATAAAATTAGAACGTAATATCATACTTAAATCATATATAAATAACAACATGTTAGTTTTTGTTTTGGAAGTCCCTCTAATAGATACCAAAACATATAATTATTACAAGGTTATACCCATTCCTATATTCCATTCTCCAAATACCTTTACTATTATACCCAAATACCCTTACCTGATGGTGAATAGATTGAAATACATGCCCGTGGTAAGCCCATGTACTGAGATTGAAAATGACAAATTTCTTTGTGCTGAAACTAATTTAGCCCAGTATCCAACTGAGACCTGCATTGAACAAATAATGTTGATGAAGAACAACTACAAAAGCTGCATACAGAACCATATTGAAATAGAGAAAACTAAGATACAAAAAGTAACCGACAACCAATGGTTGATTTACTCAGAAGGAAATCTCATCATCACCGAGAATTGCAATACAGAAATTATGAAATACACTGTTCTCGGGACCTACATCGTGTAACCTGGCCAACAATGCGAGACACAAATAGGCGAAGTCATCGTTGCCGCTACCACAAACACTACAGCTTCTAGTCTCCAGCTGCCATTGATCCAAATGCCAGAGCTACAACAGGACATCCAGAGAAGATCAAAGAAAGTGGATCTAAGAAATGTGGACTTTAGTGATGTGAAAGAAGTGTTACAAAGTGCAAAATTTAGTGAAGTAGACGATGCAATCCAAACAGTGACAATAGAAATTAGTATATGGACTCTCTTCGAATACGTGATTATTGTAATAGCAATAGTTATCTTTATAATGTATAAATTTCAGTTTATAAACTTTTGTCGAAATTCTCCGAAACCGTCTGCGACACCTTCGGATAATTTCTCTCTTGGGGAGGGAGGAGTTAAGGAACCCCAATCTACCAATATTAGCTTTGTCAGCTAATAAGTATTTATTAGATGTATTATTTTCTAATATTCCATTGCTTGATCAGCGTTCATGATTATCTAGGACATGCGTCATATCTGATCACGTCGTGCATGTACTACGTTAGCAATAAAGTTAGCATATAAGATCAATATTTTGTTAGATTAAATTAATTACTGTTTAGCTGTAACTCTGTCGGAATAAAGTTTTTTTTAATTACTTCCGTTGTCGCTTACTTAAGTCGCGCGTTTAATTTGAACTGGCAATGCATTCCACAAACAAGCGGCCTGGACATTAAAAGACTTGTCGAGGAAAGTTGTGGAATGCATAGGCATTTTAAGCTTCAAGTTATCTGATGACCTTAAAAATTTCGTGTGGGAGTCGCAAAGAAACTGAACTCAAACTCAAACTCAAAGCATTTATTTTAATTAAACCATTTACAGGCACTTTTGAACTGTCAAGGGGTCGGTCAGTCAAAAATATGAAGCTAGTTGCCCATTCCAAAGCGTAGCAGGTACCTATGGAGAAGAACGGGCAAAAAACTCCACGGACACTCTTTTAAATAAATAAAAATGATACAAAATATTGGTACCATCATTCATTTTGAAATTATGCATGTGAGAACAATGTTGACAGACGTCCACGTTCGTAAAAGCATCCGTAATAAAAAGAAAAAACAAGATTAATCCAAAACCTAAAATAAATTTAAATAAGCCATGGCAGTTAAGAGATGACCAGTCCCAACTGACGGCGCCCGTTCACGAACATGACGCATGGATCAGCACCATTCAGCTCAACCATTTTGAAGGGAGCTAAATGATCCAACAGATGCACCACCATCAGCGAGACAATTGAGTGAGCATGACATACTCACAGCCGCCAGGGCACATTCAAGTCAATGAAATACTACATATTATCCGATAAATGGTAGCTCTTTATCACGGTTCCCTATCCATTTGCATAAAATTTTAACACCTAATATAACTTAGCATAATTTTGTTTGGCATAATTATATTTTCGCATAATAATGATTAAGCATAATATTCTAAAGCATAAATTTATTAAGCATAAAGTTCTAAAGCATAACTTTCTTAAGCATAATATCCTAAAGCATAAATTTATTAAGCATAAAGTTCTAAAGCATAACTTTCTAAAGCATAAATTTATTTACGCATAATGATATTAAAACATATTTTTATTGAACAATTTTGTGGGTTTTTTTTTCGCTGTAGGAAGCATGAAGCAAGCAAGCAAACAGCATGCAAGCAAGCATACAGCATGCAAGCAAGCATGCAAGCAAGCATGCAAGCAAGCATGCAAGCAAGCATGCAAGCAAGCATGCAGCAAATAAGCAAGCATGCAGCATGCAAGCAAGCATGCAGCATGCTGAATTCAAGCTAGCATGCAACATGCAGCAGGCAGGGTTTCTGTCACGGCTCCGGCGCTGCGGGCCTCCGGCGGCCCCACGCGTGCTAATCGTAACAGACGGCTTTCGCTCACCACCGCAGCTTCGGCTTGTTGGCCGGCTTCGCCGGCCAGCCTCAGACGCGGCGGCTCGCTCGCAGCCGCCTGCTCCTCAGCCCGCGGGCCGCCTTGCACCTACGCGCCTACGCGATTTTAAATTTCACTCTAGGGGTAGGACAAACAAGACTACGTGGAATCGGTTTTGCAGCAATTCGGTTCTGTCACTAACTTTTGTTGCACAGCATATTAAATTTTTAACCAACAATATTATTTAATTGTTACAGAAACTATAGCAAATTGGTTTGATCAGAATTATGTATGGGGCACTACAAGTTCACCACCACCATTTCCACCCAAAGTCTGGAGCACGTATAGATCTACTAGAAAAAGAAAATATATAGACCTATTATTATTATGCTAATAGTCATTAGGCCTACTAACGTTATGCGAATCAAATTTATGCCAAAACAAATTAGTCTTTAAGTTGATTATGCCAACATAAAAGGTATGCCTAAAAAAATTATGCCGAAGTATTATTATGCCAAAACAAATTGTGCCAAAATCGTTATGCCGAAGTATATTAACACAAAGAACATTATGCGAAAAGAAGGGATCCCCTTTATTACATAGTACTCACACCTGTGCTATGCAATTATATAATACAAAGGAAATTAAGTTTATACAATACAAAGATGGTCTTACAATCTTCAGCAGCTCCAACAGTATTATCAAAATGTTAATCAGTGTGTATTTCAATTAGTTGTGGAGCAGGACCAGCAATGAGCCAAGCATTTTTATCAGTGATGTAATCCCCCAACTTATAATATGCCTCCCTACATAGTGTGCGTTTTAAACAAGATTTGAATTTCGTCTCATTAAGGTGAAGTATGTGGGGAGGAATTTTATTGTAACATTTTAAACAGTACCCCATGAAAGATGAGTCTACCTTAGCCAGTCTGAAACCTGGTTGTACTAATAGGTCCCTATTTATTGTACTATAATTATGTCTATCACCTCTTTTACTAAAAAGATGTAAATTCTTACGTACATGATGTTTTCATAGATATATTTTGTTTAATATCCTTAAACAGTTCCCTAAGAGAGTCGCGTCTGCGAAGATAATAACTGGCTCTGGACCTGCAGTAGGGCATTATTTACGTCGTCAAAATTTGTAGCACGTCTATCTACCTTAAAAATTAAGCAAGTATCGTCAGCAAATAACACCATTTGTGGTTGTTTTTTAAATAAATGGAGAATAATGGATACACTAAAAAGAGGAATGGACCCAATATCGAGCCTTGTGCCACACCCATTTTTACTTTTAAACCTAGTGAATTGATACCGTTTATTTGAACTTGCTGTTGTCTATCATTTAAATAAGATTTTACTAAATTGAGTGCAAGTTTTCCAAGTCGGTAATGCTCAAGTTTCAAAAGTAAGGTTTCGTGATCGAGACAATCAAATGCCTTAGAGAGGTCACAAAAAAATCCTATTGGGTCGTGGGCCTCTTCCCACGTGTTAAAAATGTGTCTTAATAAGGTAACACCGGCGTCAGTGGTACAACGTCCTCTGGTGAAACCATAATGTTGATCGTGGAGGATTTCATTTTTGTTAAAATGATTGAGCATTTGATTAAGCATTACCTTTTCAAACACTTGGCTAAAAACCGGCAACACGGATACGGGTCTATAATTATTGGTGTCTTTACTGTCCCCGGATTTGAAAAGTGGTATTACCTTGCTGTATTTCATTAAATCCGGGAAGACTCCTTGATTCACACACAAATGAAATATTAAGGCTAGGTATGTAAGGCGCTATGGTCTCTATTATGGAGGTACAGATTTTAATGGACATTCCCCAAAGATCTTCGGTCAATTTGATCTTGATTTGTTTAAAAGCTTTTATTACTGTTATTGGGTTAATATGCTTAAAGTTATATTCAATCGGGCATGTTGAAACGTTTGCCCTTAATAAATCAAAAGAGAGCGAGGGCGAGGAATGTAAGGTTTCAGTAGTTTTAAGTTCCCACTTAAAACTACTGAAACCTTCAATTCCTCGTGGTAAAGAAATTTACAGATTCTTGAGCAACTTCTTTGCTATCGAAAATGAGACCATTACATGACGTCTTCAGGATATACTCCGAATTATGCTTTTTGTTCCTGTTCGTTTCATTATTGATAATTTTCCAAACCGTCTGTATTTTATTGTCTGCTGATTTAACCTTGTTGCTAATGTATAAGGCTTTAGCTGCCTTACAAGTGTTCTTAAAAGTTCTAGAGTAAGTAGCAACATATTTATTAAAAGTTTCCGTGTTATTATAAGGCTTAAGGCCATACAGCTCGAAAAGTCTATCCCTACTTTTCCTGAGTCCTTTAGTTGCCCAGTCACTAAATTAAAACTTAGGGCTGATAATCTTAGTCTGATAATCTTAGTGTTCTTCTTAAAAGAATTATCGAACTCGGTTTGGACTACCGAAAATAATTCTTTATACAAAATATTAACATTGTTCATTGTAAGGTCCTGATTACTTAACTTTCAAACTAAGGTGCTATTAAATTTATTTAATTAAGTAGATGTTATTGGTCGGTATTGTATCTGCACTTTTTGCATTGGAATGTTGAACTCAAAAGTTATGGTTTGACCACTGTGATCAGAAGGTAGATAATTAACTATAGCTTTATCTAAATATTCGCAGTAACAAAACACATTATCAATAATGTAGCAGTAGTCGTAGTTATTCGGGTTGGTTCTACAAACACATTTAACAAATTGAATGATTTGAACAAAGGAGATGTTCCAAATCCGGCCCAGTATGTGTACAGTACCTCGAAAAATCTTTACTTTAATTTTAAACGCATTAAAAGGCAAATCTAGCAAAGAAGAGGGTAGCTTGTTATAAAAGGTTATACCAAGCCCAACAAATGAGTTATGAACCTTATGAAGCCGGTGAAAGGGAGCACGTAGTTTATCCTTACTTCTAGTGTTAACATTTTGATGGTGCGGCCGAAGCATTCTGAGGCATTCGTGACGATGAAGCTACCGCCAGATTGTCCGATTCCTTGTCTCGAGAGATTTCAGGTACAGCATTTAGTTGCGGTGAGTAAGTACCGATTGTCTGAGCATCTTTCTCAGCAATTTCCATGGTGATGGGTTGATTAAAAGCTTCAGTAAGAGCAAGCGTAGGGTTTTCTAAGAGTCGTTCAGGGATTTTCCCAGAGAGCAGGCCGGAAATAAGAGCACACGAATCATTCTTTGTTTTCGATTGAATAGGACATGTCGAGCTAGTATCGTGTTTTTTTGTTTGACATAGATGTCTTCTATAGCTTTCATAGATGCTTTATAAGTCGTGCAAGACTTGATATTATGTTTGTAGATCGATGCGGATAAATGATTGATTAACAGCTTACACTCGAGAGAATCCGGCACGTCTTCAGTATTTTCTTTGGCGAGAAAGCTTTTGAAAGTCGATTTCCAATGTAACCATTTTGCGTTGGCGTCCGCGAAATCAGGTTCGACGTCAAACTTGTCGGGTCGGAGATACCTTGATAGCGATGATTTGCCTAATTTTTCGTCAGGCATTTTTAGCTAAATAAATTGTAGCATAATAAGCGTAATACCAAATAGAACGTGGCTTTATTTAGCTAAAGAATTACAGCTAGGCAGAGATTGAATATGTATCCATGACACTATGTATAACAAAATTGCTGTTGACAGCACAAGCCACCTTATGGCAAAGGAGGTCGTGTTAAGGCATATCGTAAGGCTGGGTATCTATAATAGAAAATCAAATTTTGACCTTATGATTACTTATTCCGATCAGAGAATTAACGAAGCACACGAAGCCGTTTTTCTTGGTATAACAGTGAACAGTGGCTGCACATGGAAAGCTCAGTGCTTAAAGGTTACAAATAAGATTAATCGTTTCGCTTTCGCCTTATGGAGACTGTGTAAAATAACTAACCTCAGAACCGCCCTCTTAGCGTATCATGGTTACGTAGCGTCTAACATTAGATACGGCATTGTGCTATGGGGAAATTCTGTTCTTATAAATAGGGTATTTATAGCCCAAAAACAATGTATCCGTGCTCTTTGTGATGTGCCACCATTGACTTCATGTAAACCTCTTTTTAAAGATTTAAAGATATTAACTGTTCCCGATATGTACATATTTGAATGTTGTAAATTTGTTAAAATGCACTCCGAATTATTTCAACGTCTTGGAGACACTGTTACGTTTAACACAAGGTATCCTGAGAGACTAATGATTCCTCCAATGAAAAGCCACTTATATCACAGAAGTTGCTTTCCAATGGTTATAAGGATATATAATAAATTACCAAAATCATATAGGGAACTGCCAATTAATCGTTTTAAAACAGCGATATTCAAATGGCTTATAGATAAATCATTTTATTCTGTGAATGAGTACCTAAACTTAAAACACTCACACTGACATTTTACTTTAATAATTTGACAAATGATTGACATTCGTATTCTTAATATACTTTATAAGATGTATTTTTCCAACTTTATTAGCTTCATTTAATTAATTCATATAATGTTTGCATGCTAGTTTTAGCGAATTGTTTTAGAAACTGATAAATTACCCGACCACCTGTAATGTACTACAATTCTTGCAAATAAATTTCATTTCATTTCATTTCATTTCATTACGTATCTCGTCCCTACCATACACGCTCTGGTGTAAGTCAAGGATCAATACTCGGGCCTCTGTTATTTCTACTCATGGTAAATGACTTACCAGCCGTTGCATAACTTGCTGAGTGTCTCCTTTACGCAGATGACCTTAAACTGCATAGTGCTGTCAACACCGTATCGGATTGCGAAGCTATGCAAAACTATTTAAACGCCATACATGAAAGGGGAGTTCAAAATAAAATGGAGTTCAATTCTTCCAAATTCTACGTAATGACCTTTGGTCGAATGCGGCACCCAATTGATTTTGAATACCAAATAAATGGTACTAAAATAACTAGATCAACCAACATGAAGGACTTGGGTGTCACATTTGACCAGAAGCTTACTTTTCATGACCACATTTCTACAGTAGCCAAAGAATCTTTTAAAAGGCTAGGGTTTGTTCTCCGTAATGCCCGTGATTTTCGCAACGAGCATGTAATAAGGTTCTTATACAGCACACTTGTCCGAACCAAGCTAGAAGCTAGTTCTAGTGTATGGAATCCGCACGAAGCAAAGTATGTTCTTTTAGAAAAAGTGCAAAAAGCATTTCTGCGTTTTCTTTACCTAAGAACTCTCGGTTACTATCCCTACCTCTATCCTACCAAGTTCCTCTTAGGATGTCTGGGATATCATAGACGCTGGTGGCCAGGTAGGCGTTATGCTCAAAGTGTGGAAGTGTATGACGGATGCGCCTGACATCCATAATGAACTGATTCGACTCTATACACCGAATAATTATCTTCATTGCAGAATCCATCAACTGCTAAGCGTGCCTTCGTGTCGGACAGCAGCCCATGCTGCGTCTCCCATACCGCGCGTGTAAACCGCACTAAATAAGGTCGTGGAAGCCAATCCGGACTGTGATCTGTTTTATAATAAATTCGCCAATTTAATGGTTATGTGCCTACATTTTTGTGAGAATAATAGTATTTAATTGTTGTTATTCGGTATGTGTTATGTTTGTACTTATTATAATATACTTGTCGGCGTCACATTGTAAACAACACGTGCATCGGGCTACGCTGTAGCACTATGGCGCCGTAGCGCGCTACGACATTCTCCCACCTCTTTGCTGCTGGGCGGAGTTAGTGATCGCTACGTCGTAGCGCGCTACGTCGTTGCCCCACCTACAATAATACCGTATAAAAGAGTCCGCATGGCGGCGAAATTGCATTCGGATTAGCTCGTGTGCCCTGCGCGATAATCCGCCTTACGTATCGCGTAATTTTTCCGTGCGGACCGCAATATTTTTAACCCGTTCTCTCTGTGTGTGTACAGGATACAACCGGTACCTGTGCAGGCACAGAGAGAGCCGCCCCGTGCTGCTCGGTGAGCAATCACCGCAGCGGTCGCGGAGGCCCACGCCCAATTACGATGCCGAAACCCGGCACGCGCGGCTCGCTGGGCCGCGATGCCGGGTCTCCGGGGGACCGTCCAGTGCTGGATCGGGCGTCGTCTCTGCCTAATATAGGCGATGCGGCGTCCGGTGCATCACTGGCCGGAGCCCAGAAGAAGAAGACGACGAAGAAGACGCGACCGGAAGAGAAACCGGGGGGGGGGACCCCTGCCGCGGTGCCCGCCGGCCCACCGACGACATCGGCGCCTGCGCGCGTTGCGCCAACGCCGTCGTCGAGCCGGCCGCATGCGGTAGCCGTCCGTCCCGCCGCGTTCCGCCCGGTGCCGATCCAGGCCCCGGGGCCGGCCGCGAACCCCAGCCGCGCACCGCAAGCGCGCGCATCGTCGACGTCGACGCGTGCTGCCGCGCCCGCGCTCCTAACCGCGCCCGCGCCACCAACCGCGCCCGCTGCGCGTCCTTCCGCGCCCGCCGCGCGTACTACCGCGCCCCGCGCCGCCTACCCCGCGCTCCCGCCGCCGCGTACCCCCGTGTCATCCGCACGGGCCCGCGCGCCCCCAATACACGCTGCTGCCCCACCGCCGCGGTTCGTCTCGCCGCCCGCGCCCTCTACCGGCGCGATCAGGAAGACAACCCAAGCTGTGTCCGCTCCGCGCACCGCCGCTCCCGACCCCCGCCGCTCGCTGGCGGGGCCGGTGATGGCTGAGCAGGAGCGGCCAGCAAGTGCCGGCCAACGATATAGGCCGGCACCTACTACGATGCAGACGCCCGCTTCGCCGGCGCCACCCCGGATGTCCGCCTGCGACTCGCCCGCGATGCTGTCGGCATGCTCCTCCCGTGCTGGGTCGAGCATGTCGCTGGCGTCCGTGGGCTCGGCCGCGTCCGGTCGTGGAGACATGTCCCCGGACATGACCTCACGACCCGGATCGCGGTCCACCGCGGGCGGCACAACAGCCGCCGCCGCGCTTATGTCGCCGGCGTCGCCTACACCATCGCTGGGGTTTAACTTCGAGTTTGAGCTCGAGGCCAGACCCCAGCGGCGGAGAAGAAGCTCCGGCGAGGCCGCGTCGGAGGAGGCGAAGCGGTACTGCCTCGACCCGCCGCGTCCACAGCGCGAAAGCGCGACGCGGGGTCGGGGTACGCCAATGTCGCCTACCTTCGCCGGCGCGGCCCGCCGCACACCACCGCGGTCGCCGACACCTCCGGCCTCCGCACTGACACACACAGGGGCGAGACCCACCAACTCGCCCCCCCCCCCTGGCACTAATATTCCCCCCCCTGCCCCTGCCGCCGGCACCTCGTCCTCGGCGCCGACTACGTCGCAGCAGCAGAAGGGGAAGAACCGCAAGAAGCTGAGGTACCCTCCGCTGGTAGTGGAGACGCTGCCGAACTGGGCCTCGCACTTCCGGGCCATTCACGCGCAGCTGGGCCGGCCACCGAATGCTCGTCCGTACGGGACCGGGGTGAGATTCACCCCGGACACCGAAGACGAGTATCGGCTGGTCCAGCGCTATTTGACTGGCCTGGAAAAGAGTGCAGGCGTGTCGTGGTTCGCGTACTCACTACCAGCGGATCGCAACCTCAAAGTCGCCATCAGGGGCCTACCGGCGGATACGGACCCGAAGGAGATAGAGGAGGAACTCCGGGCGTTGGGATACCAACCGGAGTATGTGCGCCACATAAAGGGCGCACAAGGACGACCCGGTTGCGTGTTCCACGCAATATTAAAGAAAACCCCGGACGTTAGAGAAATCTATGACACCACCGTGTTCATGTACATGCGTGGTGTCAAGATTGAGGCTTGGCGTGGAAAGCGTGGCCCGGCGCAGTGTCACCGGTGCCAGCGCTTCCGGCACAGCTCGCACCAGTGCCACCGACCGCTCGCTTGTGTGCGATGCGGGGGTGAGCACGCGGCACGAGACTGCCCACGCCCGCGGGAGGAGCCGGCCACATGCGTCAACTGCGGTGGCCCGCACCCCGCGAGCTTCATCAAGTGCCCCGTGTTCACGAAGGAGACTTGGAACAAGCGAGCGGGGACCGCCGCCATCACGGCTACAAACAGAGTAGCGGCCAGGCCACCAACAGTGGCCACCGTGGAGGCCGATGGACCGACGCTGATGGCGGCGGCCAACGAGCCCACACAAAGAGGCCAAGCCTCCGCCTCCTCTAAGCGGAGGAAGAAGAAGAGGGGGGGGAGGGGGAGGAAGAAAACCACCCCCCCGGCGACACAGGAAGTTACAGAAGCCATCCCTGAGGCCGGCCCTGCCTCCATCGCGCAGGTTGTCGACCGACGGACGGCGCACGCGCTAGTGGACGAACCTACTAGTAGCGACAAAACGACGCAGCGGCGGAACGCAGGAACTATAGCTAGTAGGTTCGCCCAAAAGCCGCAAGGCACCACCACCGTCGCCGCCGACGCCATGATGGCACAACGGCCAATCAAGGCCAAGGGAAGTTTCCCTGCGGCGGCGAGTGGTGTCGCCCCTACCGCGCAAAGCGCGACGACGAATAAAGAATTCACAACCTGCGCGATAAAGCTCCTGATGGACCTTATCAGAGCTATAAGGCAGGGCCGAGATATTGAGGCGGTCATCCTCGACGGTCTGGCCACGTTGCTGTCGCTTTGTGATGGCTAGGCCATTGAGGATTGTACACTGGAATGCCCGCGGCCTTAGGGATAAGGTCGCCCCCCTCCGCCACCTCCTTCGGGAACAAGATATCGACGTGGCGCTAATCAGTGAGACGCACCTGGGAACCGAAGATAGGGTCAGGTTCCCGGGTTATCACGTCTACCGTAAGGACGAAAGGTCGGCTCATCACGTCCGCTACCGTGGTCTGGCGGTACTAGTGAGGCGAAGAGTCGTCCACCAGGAGCTCCCCTTGCCGTCGCTGTCCAGCTTCTACGCCCTGGGTGTACAGCTGCATGTCGCCAGCGAGGACATTAACATCTATGCGTGCTACAAGCCGCCCGCGTCTCGCCTTGTTATGGCTGAGCTGCGGGCGCTACTTAGCACGCATGGCAACGCCACCATCCTTGCCGGCGACCTTAACAGTAAGCACCCGGCGTGGAACTCCGCTCAAACAAACAGCGACGGCCGGCGACTCTTCGCGGACGCGGAAGCCTTCGGGTTTACGGTGTCCGGCCCGGAGACGCCCACCCATTACCCGGACCCGGCGGCATACACGCCGGACGTCCTGGACATCGTAGTCCACCGAGGGCTGCACCGCCAGATCACGCAACATGTGATAGACGACGAGCTACAGTCGGACCACCAACCGGTACTCGTCGTCCTAGCGGAGCAGCCGACCCGACTGAAGCCATTAGCGCCACGCCGATCAACGGACTGGACTCTGTTCACAGAAAGGATGCATACCACCACGCCGACTCGGCCCATAGTTTCCTCCGCGGACGTGGAACAAGCGGCGGATGACGTCACTGCTTGCATCCAGAGCGCCTTAGAAGCGGCGACGACGATACAACCGGAGGGGAGAGGGCTACTGCCGCCCCTACCGGCGCGTATCAGCGCGATGGTTGCCGCGAAAAGGCGCCTTCGCAAGCAGTGGCAACAGACTAGATGCCCGACTATGAAGAAAGAGCTCAACCGTCTCGCGGAGAAGGTCAAGGCCGAGTTATCGGCCCACGCCGCCGCGGGCTGGGAAGAGAGAATAGACGCCGCTGTCGACAGCTGGCCGTCTGTACACCGTCTTTGCCGCCAGCTGTCGAATACCCCAGCCCCGGTGCGCCCTCTACTCAACAGCGACGGGGCGCTTAAGTATGTAGCAGAGGACCGGGCGGAGGTCTTCGCCGAGCACCTGGAGCGTCAGTTCCGCCCTAACCCGACCGACGACGTCGAGCATGTCGCAGCGGTCGAGCAACACCTAGGAGACTACTTCGCACAGCCGGTAGCTCCCGAGGAGAGCCCTATCTTCTTCTCGCCTGGCGCAGTTAGACGCGCCATCCTAAGAACGAAGCCCAGAAAGGCCCCCGGTGCTGACGGTATCACCAACACAGCGCTGCGCCACCTGCCGTTCCGTGCAGTAGCGGCACTGGCGCGCCTGTTCACGGCGATACTGCGCACGGGGGTCTTTCCCACCTCGTGGAAGGAGGGGCGCGTCATTATGCTGCCCAAGGCGGGAAAGAATACAGCGAAGCCGGAGAGCTATCGGCCTATCACTCTGCTGCCGACAGTCTCCAAGGTGTTCGAAGTACTCCTGCTGCGACACCTCACACAACACATCGCCCCACGCCTCGAGCAATTTGGGTTCAGGGCGGAGCACAGCACGACGCTTCAGCTGTCGAGGGTACTGCACCACCTGACGACAGCTCTAGATAAAAAGGAATGCTCGGTGGCAGTATTCCTCGACATGGAGAAGGCCTTCGACTGTGTGTGGCACGACGGTCTAGTTTATAAACTCGCCACCTCCGACGCGCCCCGTCGCGTTGTAAAGGTGGTTGCATCCTTTCTGTCCAACAGATCCTTCAGGGTGGTGGTCGACGGGGCGCTATCCGGCGCTCGCCCAGTGCTGGCAGGTGTGCCGCAGGGCAGTTGCGTGTCGCCTGCGTGTTACGCGCGTTACACCGACGATATCCCCACCACGACAGAGACGACGCTCGCGCTGTATGCTGATGACGCCGCGTACATCACCACTTCGCTCAATGCGAAACACGCGGCGCTCAAAATGCAGCGCGCCCTCGATCTGCTCCCCGAGTGGCTGTCGAAGTGGCGGCTATCGGTGAACGTGTGTAAAACGCAGGCGATGGTCGTCGGATACTCGCCCGTCCCGCCACCCCTGAAACTACATGGGGTCGACGTCGATTGGTCGCCCCGGGTCAAATACCTGGGTGTGACCATCGACCGCCACCTCACGATGGGGCCCCATGTCCGCAAGGTCGCCGCGCAGGGTAGGGTCGCCCGCAACCTCCTCAAACCTGTGCTCTCATCCCGCATCCCGGCGCGCGTCAAGTTGGGCGTGTACAAAACGTACATTCGCCCAATCTTGACGTACGCCGCCCAAGCGTGGTTCGCCCTCACGAAGGAGTCGAGCCGCAAGACGCTCCGCGCGCAACAAAACCTTGCGCTGCGGACCATAGTTGACGCTCCTCGCTTCGTGAGGAACGACGTACTCCACCGGGACCTCGGGATTGAGAGCCTGGACGAGTTTGTAGGGCGACTCGCGAAGGTAATGTTCGCGCGTGCCGACGCATCTGCCTGGCCGCATGTCAAGCAGATAGCGCCATTGCACGTGCGCCCACCTGACGCGAGACCCCTGCCCCGCGACCTGGTAGCGGACAACTGACCCCATCGCACCGGATATGACGCCTCGAGTAAGCCACACCCAGGTTACACGCAGCTTACTCGAAATAATAAGACTCTACAGATGTTCACATACATCTGTTGCGTGGTGTGTTCTATGTTAATATAGGCATATCACGTAACTAAATACAGACAACCTTAACTACACATGCATCCAACATAACACGTGCAGGCGCGACGCGGGCCGCGACGCACGTTGACACTGAGCGGTGTTACACAACAACACAAGCCGCTCACACAAGAAAAATACTCAGGCTAAGGAAACCAATAACTTATATGGTGAATTATTCAGTACTAATTGCAACCCTCATTCCTTAATAACAATAGACCTTACTGAAGATTCAATATTGAAACATAATAATAGTTGTTATAAAATAAGTCAAAATAAAATAAAAAAATATGCAAAACTAAATAAAATCATAAATAAATGCAATAAATTCAGGAAACAACAAAAACACAGTTCCAATAATATTAAACTAAGGAAAGAACGTGTTTTTCTAATAAATAAATTAAATAACTTTCAAACTAAATTAGAAGACAGTAAAAATATTTATCAAATTGACACCAAACGATTACAGTCTGAAATTGAGGTACTTGAAGAGTCACTACATTCACTTTATATTAAGTATGTGAGCTCTCAAAAACAAATAAAGGAACACATCCTTGCTGCGAACAAGTTAGTAGAAATGTGTAACGATGAGGCAGACAGAGTGGTCCCAATGTCTCTTAACGCCATGCAATGTTCTTGTCAAAAAGAACCCAACCTTGGGGCTCTTCAACCTGAGGCAACGGAGTACCCGTCCCAGTCTGGAGAGGATCAGGACTGTATTCCTGATCAAGATACACCACATGTTGCACAAGCTTCATCTCTAGTAGCACAGACAGATACTTATTCTCTCCATTGTTTTAGTAAAGATGGTCATTGTTCTATTATGTTTTCAGATAGTTTAGGGAGAGGGTTGGGTAAATTATTGAGTAACAACCTGAGTCAATCTGCAATTAATTATTGTATGCCAGGGAAAACCTACGAAGAGATAATGTCATCAATAACAGGGAATAAATATGATCCGAAAGCCATTATTTCTGTATTTGTAGGCAATAGTAGTAATGTAAAAAAAGATGACATCACTGACAGTGTCACTGAAATCTTGAAGATTAATTGTCAGAAAATAATATTGTGTGCTTTTCCATACTTTCAGCACTTGTCAAGTAGGCAAAATCATTATATACATATGCTTAACAACCATATGCATTTATTAGTTAATCACTATAGTGACAAACTTATATTTTTTGACACCAACACTTTTGTTGAGAAATTAAAATCGACTAGGGATACTGCGTATCTGCCTATTAGTTTTAGACGTCAAATAGCATGGCTATTAGCTTTTACTATAAACTCAGACATAAGTAGTATGTCGAAGTCTTATGTATTTAGCACCACAAAAATTAGTAATAATACTAATATTAAGGTGGTTTGCAATCATAATTTAAACTAGGCAGTAAGACAACAGAAGGTACCTGTAACAATGTTGTTAATCTCACCATCACCAAGCTATCTTCTGGCACGCAATTAGTTAAGTGTAAAAAAGGGGCTAAGCAGAATTCCTTGAAGTTGTTTCATCAAAATATTCAAGGTTTTTCTTCCAAACAATTAGAAATTGAATTGTTTTTAGAAAAAACAATGTTTGATATTATTTGTATAACTGAACACTGGTTGAAAGATTATGAAATGCTAATTAATTTTGAGAATTATAGTGTGGGCAGTTGTTTTAACCGAAAATCCATGCTACGTGGAGGTTCACTAATTTTAATTAAAAATTGTATAAAATCTAAGACTCGTAATGACATAGTTGAACTATCGGTGGAACATAGCATTGAACTGTCCTGTGTTGAGCTAGATAAGCATTTTATAGTGTGCGTTTACAGACCTCCAAATTATCAAAACTACTCTATATTCGAGTCAGTAATGGAAGATGTTTTAGCAAAACTTGCAACTGGTAATAAATCAGTAATTATTTGTGGTGACTTTAATATTAATATTTTAGAAAATAATTCAAATAGCAGTAGATTATTAAGCCTCTTTAAATCATTTAATCTGTCAAATGTGTTTTTAGAACCAACGCGAATAACGTCGACTACTGCCACATGTATTGATAATGTCTTTTGTTGCTGCGACTATTTAGATAAAGCCATTGTAAATTATCTCCCTTCCGATCACAGCGGTCAAACCGTTATTTTTGAGTCCAACACACCAATACAAAAAGTGCAGATTCAAATTAGGCCAATAACATCGGGTAATTTAAATAAGTTTAATAGCTTCTTAATTAGCAAGTTATGTGATCTGGGCCTAAATATGTCCAATGTCAATTTTTTGTATGAACAATTTTTTTCACTAGTGCAAACAGAGTTCAATAACTCTTTTAAGAAAAAAACTAAAACTATTTGCCCTAAGTTTTTATTCAGTGACTGGGCAACTAAAGGCATCAGGAAAAGTAGGGATAGATTATTTGAACTGTATGGCCTTAAGCCGTATATTAACACGGAAACTTTTAATAAGTATGTTGCTACTTACTCTAAAACTTTTAAAACTATCTGCAAAGCAGCTAAAGCGTCTTTCATTAGCAACAAGGTTAAATCAGCAGAAAATAAAATAAAGACAGTTTGGAAAATTATTAACAATGAAATGAACAAGAACAAAAGTCATAATACTGATTACACATTGGACACATCCCGCGGTCTCATTAGCGATAAGATCGAAGTTGCTCAGGAATTTGCAACTTTCTTTACCAATATTCCTATTAAAACTACAGAAACTTTAAATTCCTCCCCCTTACTTGCTATTGATTTATTAAGAGCGAATGTTTCAGCCTGTCCTTTAGAATTTAAATTTAATCATATAAACCCTGTGGTCGTTGTTAAGGCTTTTAAGCAACTTAAGATCAAAATTACCGAAGATCTGTGGGGCATGTCTACTAAAGTTTGTCAATCTATTATTGAGACAATTGCACCCTATTTAGCTTTAATATTTAATTTGTGTGTAGATCAAGGGGTCTTCCCGGATTTAATGAAGTACAGTAAAGTTATTCCACTTTTCAAATCCGGGGACAGCAAGGATACTAATAATTATAGACCCGTATCGGTTTTGCCGGTTTTCAGCAAGGTGTTTGAAAAAGTAATGTTAAATCAAATGCTCAATCATTTTAATCGTAATAACATCTTACACGATCAACAGTATGGTTTTACCAAGGGACGTTGCACAACTGACGCCGGTGTCACTTTATTAAAACACATATTTAACGCGTGGGAAGAGGCACAGGATGCAATAGGTATCTTCTGCGACCTATCCAAAGCATTTGATTGCGTTAATCACGAAACACTGCTCTTGAAACTTCAGCATTACGGGCTGGCAAAACTTGCGCTTAACTTAGTAAAATCATATTTGAATGATAGACTGCAGCAAGTTCAAATAAACGGTGTAAATTCATTGGGTTTAAAAGTCAAAATGGGTGTACCACAGGGCTCGATATTGGGCCCATTCCTATTTTTAGTATACATAAATGATTTACCTCATTTACTGAAAAACCGACCACAAATGGTGTTATTTGCTGATGACACATCACTTATTTTTAAGGTAAACAGACACGCACAGGAGCTTGACGACGTAAATAACGCTATGCTAAAGGTCCATAATTGGTTTACTGTAAATAATTTAGTATTAAATGAGAAGAAAACTAAATGTATAAGATTCGCGTTACCGAATGTTAGAAGTAGTGAATGTCACGTTGTACTGAATAAGGAGACACTAGAATTCGTCGAAAAAACGGTTTTCCTGGGAATCACGCTTGACTCAAAACTACAGTGGGGTCCTCACTTAACATCACTTGCAGGGCGGCTAAGTTCAGCCGCTTACGCTGTTTGGAAAATCCGCCAACTAACAGACGTGGATACCGCGAGACTGGTCTATTTTAGTTACTTTCATAGCATCATGTCTTACGGTATTTTGCTATGGGGACGGGCCGCAGATATTGACTCTATATTTATTCTGCAAAAGAGGGCTGTTAGAGCCATCTACAACCTCCGCAGACGCGAATCTCTTAGGGAACTGTTTAAGAAAATTAATATCATGACGGTACCTTGTCAGTATATATATGAAAACATTATGTATGTTCGAAAAAATCTACATCTCTATAGTAAGATAAGTGACAGGCATAATTTTAACACAAGTAATAGGAACAAATTAGATCAACCACGTTTCAGATTGTCTAAAGTACACACTTCTTTTATGGGGTACTGTGTAAAATGTTATAATAAAATACCACTCGATATTCTTCAACTTAATGAGAAGAAATTTAAAACTTGCATTAAACGCACACTATGTAGACAAGCATACTATAGGCTGGATGATTATATCGTAGATAAAAATGCTTGGCTAAATGCTGGTCCTGCTCCACAGCCACTTGGGCTCACTAGTTAAAAATGAAAAAAATTGGTAGAGTTGCTTCCCCTTTTTTATTTTTTCTGACTACGAACTTTTTGTTTATTTTGTTTTTTTATTTTATTAACTAAGTTTTAATTATTGAATACTCCAATAGATACTATTGATTTTCTTTCTTTTGGTGATAAAATTCTTGCAAACTATAGTTTTGTATAACTTAGACGCATTTTTATTTTCAATTTTTGTAAATGTGAGTACCATGGAGTCGTTTTACTATGTTATTATGTTGATTTTGACTTGAAAGAGCAGGGTAGTTGAGAGTATGTCATGCTCACTTAAATGTCTCGCTGATGGTGGCGAGTGTGTTGGATCATTCGGTTCCCTACAAAATGGTTGAGCTGGATGGTGCTGATCCACGCGTCATGTTCGTGAACGGGCGCCGTCAGTTGAGACTGGTCATCTCTTATCTGCCAGGGCTTGTTTTTAATCGTTTTTGATTTATATATATATTTTTTTTTTACATTGTTCTCACATATAGAATCAACAAGAGTAATGTACCCAGGATTTTATAATTTCTATATTTAAAAGAGTGTCCTTGGAGTTTCTTGCCCGTTCTTCTCCATAGAGATCTACGTTTTGGAATGGGCAACTAGCTTCAACTTTCTGACTAACTGACTCTTTGACAATTCAAAAGTGCCTGTAAAGGGTTTAATTGAAATAAATGGTTTGAGTTTGAGTTTGAGTTTGACACAAACACGACTGTTTATCCCTCAATCCGTAAACGGCTAGATCTGTAAACGGGGCGAGGGTAAACTACATATCTACCTGTAGGTGCGTCGAGTCGGCATCCTTGTCGCTGGTCGTTCTCGTTGAGCCCCCTCCAGGTAACTGGAGGTCTCACTCGATGGGAACAGACCGCCGGGATGTCGTGAAGAAAGCGACGCTATGTGAAATAGCGTCGCGACTCGCCTACAGAAATATTCATAGCAACCATTCACACAGGCGTAGATTGCTACGCCAAACGCTACAGGCCGCAGAGGCCGCGCATATTGAGAGGGCCCGTAGCAGCGGGCCACTGTTTGCTTCTGCGGGCGAGGGGCGAAGCCATGACCTCGCTCGCCACGCCCCCTAGCGGGGGCGTCGCGACATCTCATGAGAAATGGCATTCTACCTTCAGGCGTTGCCCGGTGCACAGGTTGTATTGCTTTCGATTATTGTTACTCTGCCTCTCTGTACATTGTTACTATTTTGTGTAAACTAAGCTATTACTGGGTGTCATGGCTATTTGTGTCTTGAAACTGATTAAGTGTAGTTTCGTGTAAAATTAATTGATTAAATAATTTATAAGAAAATCTAAATTCTTATTATTTAAAGAACCTCTTTTATTTTACAATATATCTGATCCTGTGCCTTCATCAGAAGCGGGATCAGACCCACTCCCACCTTTATCTGGGACTGCCAGTAATTTTATACAGGAACAAATGTAATTTTTTTCGGCTAGTATGGAATAAATTATTAAAAAAAAAATAGCAGATAGTATGACACCTAGCTACATGACACCCAGTACTCAGTCAATGCTGGTTCCGTTCAATCCTAATGCACCTGAAATCGACATGATCAACTGGTGTGCGTTAAAATCAAGCCAGATAATATTTCATGGGTTGTTGTTAAGGAAATGCTGGTCTTTAAATATTTCAAATCCATGACAATGAAAGATCATTTTGATTTTAATTATCAAAATTCAAATTGATAATAAAGTCGAGGCAGGAATGCGAATTTACCGGAAAATGTACTAACCGGTTTTGGCATATCTATCCTGTCACAGTGCAATGACAAAATTTGGCCTAAACTCAATTCAGTCGTTATAAACGATAAGAATCAACTCTTCCGCATACTGCGCAGCTTCTCATTAAAGAGAAGAATTGAAAAACCAGGTACGTCTAAATCGTACACGAAAATGCCCCGTCCGTCAACACAAATTCAGAGAAATTGCAATTCGATCGGTTCTCATAACGTTAATTGCTCACTCCAAATAATATTCCCTACCATGGTAAAAAACTGTCTTCTCGATGTTACATATCATATCATGTCTTGCCTGACGAATTTCTCAATGAAAACGTATTATTAGGTCCCGTCATTTTGGGGCAAGGAATATCCGTTGTAGTTAGTAAAGATGCCTTAACTTTTTCCAAAAAATAAAATTTCAAATCTTAGCTCTAAATTGGAAATGCCTCTTGACATTAATTCGATTGACACAGATCTTACCGGTAAAGAAAAGGAACTTTTGATTGAAATAAATATTCCTCATATTTTATACAAAATGTTCCGATTACGCGTATTAATACCAAAGAGCTAAAATCGATCTCATAAATCCAAATAAAACTGTACATAGGCGACCTTACAGGCTATTTTGGAACACAAGACAACACAAGTTTACACCGAGTTAGGAATCGTTAATAACAAGGTTCAAGAATTACTAGATGTTTACATAATTCGAGAAAATTCTTCGCCTTTCGCGAGTCCCATATTATTAATTAAAAAAAGGATCCGTAGCGATCGTATGTGTGTTGATTACCGGGAACTTAATAGCAATACTCGACCAGACAGCTATCCTTTACCACTAATTAGTGATCAAATCGATAAGTTACATGGGCCTATTTCTTCTCTAATTTGGATATGGCCACTGGATTTCACTAATTTGCGTCCATAAGGAGTCTATAGAAAACTGCTTTTGTTATACCTTCGGTTCAATTTGAGTACCTAACCATGCCGTTTGTTTTACGAAACGCTCCACAGGTTTTTCAAAGGGCTATAAATACGGCACTTAAACCTCCTGAATCAGAGACCGTTCAAGAAGGGTTGGTTCGTTTAAATAGATTAACTTCAAAAAAAAATCATTTAAGAAGACAAAAATGTAATATCTGGGTATCGTAATATCCTCTGGAGAAGTTGGACCAAGTGCTCATAAGGTTGAAGCCCTAAAAAATATCCCTCCTCCAAGCACTGCTACTCAGGTTGATCAATTTACAGGCCTGGCCACATATTTTTGACAATTAATTCAAATTCCTTTCAAATTACTTGCCGTCTGAAATATCACACACATACGATATTAATCAAGGCATACTTTATCGTAAGATCTAATGTAATAAAACCACTAAATGGTTACCAATATTGCCACACTCTTTAACCTGATCAATGATTAATCATGGACACAGCGAAATAAAACACCATGATTATGAAAAAAAACGCTACATAAATTATACGATCCTTATTGGTTCCAAAAAATGTTCAAACTTAAAATTAAAAAAAATGTAGATTCATGCGTCGTTTGTAAGGTTTCCAAAGGTCCGTCGGTTGCCCAGCAGGACCATCTATATCCAATCCCTAAATTGCCCATTCCATGGCATACAATTCATTTGGATTTAGCTGGCAAACTCCAGTATTGAGAGTATTGTTCCGTGATTATTGATGGTTTTACAAAATTCGTCTTGTTAGAGCATACCTTAACCCAAATGCATCTGATGCTATTAAATCACTTAAAAATGCAGTGAACTTGTTTGGCGCTCCTAAAAGAATAGTTGCATATCGTGGTAGGTCATACGACAATGCTGAATTTTAGAATTTTTGTAAAGATAATCATATCATATTATAGCCACTAGTTCCAGTATGGCAAATGGTCAGGCCCAGCGTATGCTCACTATAGTTGAAACATATTCGGACAGCTTATGGCAAGATCATGTAGGCGACATCCAATTAACTCTCAATAGTACTCGTTGTAGAGTAACAGGGTTCACGCCCTTGGAATTAATGTTTGGTATTAAGGGCAGTTCATTAAGGATATCAAGAGTATCTACTAATAATCCTAATGAAGATAATATGTTAAACCTCGACACCATTCGATCCGATTCTTCTGCTAGTATAAAAAGCTGGCTCAATATGACACAGGTCGATTTAACAAGGGTAAAAGCTATAGTTAAACCTTTTTCAGTAGGTGACTCTGTCTTTGTAAAGACACCAAACGAAACTAGACCGTAAATACAAAGGCCCCCTTTAAAATAACCGCTATTTTGGAAAATGATGGGTACGAATTAAAACACATTAATGGAAACAATAGAGTCTACAAATACTCTCACGAAAACTTGCGAGAAGTACGCCGTGGTCAACATTGTTTTTGGAAATCGCAAAAATTTTTGATGAGGATGACGTGTTGGCGGATAATAACAACACAGAGGTTCTTGTTCACGAGACTAGGCAACATATTAACTTTGATGATATTCAGTCTACTAATAGTGATACTAACTCTGCCAATAATAATACCATGTCTGCTAAAAGTGACACTATATCTACCAGTTCTCATAATAATGCAAATTGTAGAAACCCTGATTTACGTGCTGATTAAGTAGAATCTATTGGCCCTGAATCAATTAACATTGTAACAGAAGCACTTGTACATCAACCAAAGTATTGAGCTATTTGTTAATTAAGCAAAAGGAACGATATTTGTTCAGCCTAGCTAAATCCGGTCCAGTTTAACTGAAGGGATAACCTGAAGGGCAAATCTATTGCCGGACCAGGGGAGTGATCTTGTAGGGTCAGAAGTTGACCGGACCAAGCCTTGTAGAGTCATAGCTGACTGGACCAAGTGGTTAAATATCTGGAGGGTCAGAAGTAGACCGGACCAAGCCTTGTAGAGTCATAGCTGACTGGACCAAGTGGTTAAATATCTGAAGGGTATAAGTAGACCGGACCAGAAACAATAGCAGGATGACCAAACGGTACTTAATCAGTTTTTCATGTTCTAGATGTGGCATTGTGGGCTAAGCGTGCGAGGACGTCCGCACGTCAGCATGGCCGTGTCGGCGTCACATTGTAAACAACACGTGCATCGGGCTACGCTGTAGCACTATGGCGCCGTAGCGCGCTACGACATTCTCCCACCTCCTCGCTGCTGGGCGGAGTTAGTGATCACTACGTCGTAGCGCGCTACGTCGTTGCTCCACCTACAATAATACCGTATAAAAGAGTCCGCACGGCGGCGAAATGGCATTCTACCTTCAGGCGTTGCCCGGTGCACAGGTTGCTTTCGATTATTGTTACTCTGCCTCTCTGTACATTGTTACTATTTTGTGTAAACTAAGCTATTACTGGGTGTCATGGCTATTTGTGTCTTGAAACTGATTAAGTGTAGTTTCGTGTAAAATTAATTGATTAAATAATTTATAAGAAAATCTAAATTCTTATTATTTAAAGAACCTCTTTTATTTTACAATATATTTGATCCTGTGCCTTCATACTCTGATTTATGTTATTGTTTTTCTAAGCCGTGTAAATCAAATAAATAAATAAATATCACCTCAGAAGGTCTGCAAGGAAATAATCAAAAATTATCTTCATCAAACAAACCATGGAAAGGCAGCCTTTTATGGAATCAGAAAACCGAAATAACAACTACAAGAATAAAACGCACGGGTCATCGTACTTTAACAAGTCACAAAACTCAGGCCTTCTTCACGACAGCAAAAACATGCCCAATTAGCAAAACGAATCATGTTTTGATGAATTGCGAACAATTCTTAGCTGGGAACTCAAACAAATAGAATGACGTAGTTCGCAACTTGCATATTTGTAAAAACTGCCTATTCAGCCACGAAGAAAAACAATGAAAATGACGAAAAACGTGTAAATTGTGTCATAAGGCCACACCACACACTTATGCATGAAGCTGACAAGAAACTGTAATTTAGGGTATTCCTAAGATAATTAAGTGTTCATTGTATAAATATTCCGTAGGCCACCCGCGACCGCCAGTTAATAAAATAGTGTCGTTTGAACTACATCGTTGTTTTATTCTACAGAAACAAGTAAAAAGGGAGGAAAACCCATCATCGACCCCTTCGGCTTCATAAGGGGTCAACAACGTAACGAACGAAGAAAAGGAAGTATTGTTCAAAAGTCATTTATTCAAACTAGGCTGAGAATCAGCACTTTTCGAACGTCAAAATTACATAAGACAGTCCCCCAAAACGCCCACCCTTCACCACTTCCTAGTGCTTTTGCTGGGAAGAAGAAGTGGCGCAACAAACTCCCCAGCAGCACAGCTGTCTGTTCAGTTAGAAAAAAATAAAAAAATGATTCTATACAACAGTATGTAAGACAATTTACAATATGCAAAAAATAATTAAAATTATAAATTAAATAGCTATAATTAATAGCCATATGACAGCTAGCACACGCCAATATACCAACCAAAAGCATCGAGAACTATACTCGAGCAGAAATAAAAATAACTAAAAGTAAACAATATCTAAAAAAAAAAAAAAAGCCTCCAGGCATAAAGGGCGTGCCCGCTTACATATAGCTGTAACTAGAAGTTACAATTGATTGCTAAGACATTTTAATTTAAATAGCCTCCTTCATAATGAACAATATGGCTTTACAAAGGGTCGTTCGACTACAGATGCGGGTGTTGCTCTCCTGAAACACATATTTAACGCATGGGAGAACTCTCAAAATGCTATTGGAGTTTTCTGTGATCTCTCCAAAGCCTTTGATTGCGTTCACCATGACACGCTTTTGCGTAAACTGCGTCATTATGGTGTGCTAAACGAAGCTCTCAACGTTTTAAATTCATATTTAAATAATAGGTCGCAATGTGTAGATGTTGATGGTGTAAAATCTTCCGGGCTACCAGTTCAGTTAGGTGTACCTCAAGGCTCAATACTGGGTCCATTCTTGTTCTTAGTATATATCAATGACTTACCATTCTATTTAAAGGGTATCTGTGAAGTTGTACTGTTTGCAGATGATACCTCTCTTATTTTTAAAGTAGACAGGAATAGACAAGATTTTGACGATGTAAACAGTGCACTATCAATGGTTACGGATTGGTTTACGACAAATAACCTAGTTCTCAATGCCAAAAAAACGAAATGTGTAAAGTTTGCCCTTCCAAATGTTAGAAATCTAGGACCCAACATCGTCTTAGATAAAGAGGTGCTTGAAACTGTAAACTCGGCAGTTTTTCTGGGCATAACAGTAGATGCCAAACTTCAGTGGGGCCAACATATATCGAGCCTAGCGGGAAGGCTCAGTTCGGCCGCCTACGCCGTCAGAAAAGTAAGACAATACACTGACGTTGATACAGCTCGGTTAGTCTATTTTAGTTATTTTCATAGCGTTATGTCCTATGGTATTCTGCTGTGGGGCAAAGCTGCAGATATTCAAAATATATTTGTCCTCCAAAAACGAGCTATTCGAGCAATTTACCAGCTAGGTGCCAGAGTTTCTCTAAGAGATTTTTTCAAAGATATCGGTATTCTCACAGTGGCATCACAATTCATCTTCGCCAACATCTTATATATTAGGCAAAATATACACTTATACACTAAAAACAGTGATATTCACAATGTTAATACAAGAAGTAAGGATAAACTACGTGCTCCCTTTCACCGGCTTCATAAGGTTCATAACTCATTTGTTGGGCTTGGTATAACCTTTTATAACAAGCTACCCTCCTGTTTGCTAGATTTGCCTTTTAATGCGTTTAAAACTAAATTAAAGTCCAACCTTTGTTCAAAGGCATACTATTCTATCAACGACTACTTAAATGATAAGAATAGATGGTCGCTGTGATTAACTCAAGACAATGTTTAAATGTTCTTTCTCCAGAATTAGTTTACCTACTGACAGGTTATATGAGTTTATATAATTGTTTATAATTTTACTTTATAAGTCAATTTATTTTAATTTTATTTTAATTTAGTGCTGACATAATCTACTCATTACAATGTTTTTTTTATGAGTTGTATTGCAATATGTGGTTAGCTAGCGACCTCGACAATTATTTATTTTACCTCGATGGTCCTAGTTTATCAATTGTAACTTCTAGTTACAGCTATATGTAAGCGGGCACGCCCTTTATGCCTGGATGCTTTTTCTTTTTTTTTTAGATATTGTTTACTTTTAGTTATTTTTATTTCTGCTTGAGTATAGTTCTCGATGCTTTTGGTTGGTATATTGGCGTGTGCTAGCTGTCATATGGCTATTAATTATAGCTATTTAATTTAAATTACTTTTTGCATATTGTAAATTGTCTTGCATACTGTTGTATAGAATCATTTTTTATTTTTTTCTAACTGAACAGACAGCTGTGCTGCTGGGGAGTTTGTTGCGCCACTTCTTCTTCCCAGCAAAAGCACTAGGAAGTGGTGAAGGGTGGGCGTTTTGGGGGACTGTCTTATGTAATTTTGACGTTCGAAAAGTGCTGATTCTCAGCCTAGTTTGAATAAATGACTTTTGAATTTTGAATTTTGATAAACTAGGACCATCGAGGTAAAATAAATAATTGTCGAGGTCGCTAGCTAACCACATATTGCAATAAAACTCATTAAAAAAAAAATTAGTAATGAGTAGATTATGTCAACACTAAATTAAAATAAATTGACTTATAAAGTAAAATTATAAACAATTATATAAACTCATATAACCTGTCAGTAGGTAAACTAATTCTGGAGAAAGAACATTTAAACATTGTCTTGAGTTAATCACAGCGACCATATATTCTTATCATTTAAGTAGTCGTTGATAGAATAGTATGCCTTTGAACAAAGGTTGGACTTTAATTTAGTTTTAAACGCATTAAAAGGCAAATCTAGCAAAGAAGAGGGTAGCTTGTTATAAAAGGTTATACCAAGCCCAACAAATGAGTTATGAACCTTATGAAGCCGGTGAAAGGGAGCACGTAGTTTATCCTTACTTCTTGTGTTAACATTGTGAATATCACTGTTTTTAGTGTATACGTGTATATTTTGCCTAATATATAAGATGTTGGCGAAGATGAATTGTGATGCCACTGTGAGAATACCGATATCTTTGAAAAAATCTCTCAGAGAAACTCTGGCACCTAGCTGGTAAATTGCTCGAATAGCTCGTTTTTGGAGGATAAATATATTTTGAATATCTGCAGCTTTGCCCCACAGCAGAATACCATAGGACATAACGCTATGAAAATAACTAAAGTAGACTAACCGAGCTGTATCAACGTCAGTGTACTGTCTTACTTTTCTGACGGCGTAGGCGGCCGAACTGAGCCTTCCCGCTAGGCTCGATATATGTTGGCCCCACTGAAGTTTGGCATCTACTGTTATGCCCAGAAAAACTGCCGAGTTTACAGTTTCAAGCACCTCTTTATCTAAGACGATGTTGGGTCCTAGATTTCTAACATTTGGAAGGGCAAACTTTACACATTTCGTTTTTTTTTGCATTGAGAACTAGGTTATTTGTCGTAAACCAATCCGTAACCATTGACAGTGCACTGTTTACATCGTCAAAATCTTGTCAATTCCTGTCTACTTTAAAAATAAGAGAGGTATCATCTGCAAACAGTACAACTTCACAGATACCCTTTAAATAGAATGGTAAGTCATTGATATATACTAAGAACAAGAATGGACCCAGTATTGAGCTTTGAGGTACACCTAACTGAACTGGTAGCCCGGAAGATTTTACACCATCAACATCTACACATTGCGACCTATTATTTAAATATGAATTTAAAACGTTGAGAGCTTCGTTTAGCACACCATAATGACGCAGTTTACGCAAAAGCGTGTCATGGTGCACGCAATCAAACTGTGTTGACAACTGTACTTCTGAAAGTCAAAACAATTGATGGAAACTTCATCAACTTGAGAAGCCTACTTGACCAAGCCTCCCAAGTGAGCCTAATAGCGGACAACACGGCACAATGCCTCAGATTACAGTGACGTAAATTGAGCGCTGTGGTATCGGCTGTAGGCACCCTTAGCGGCAACTGCAAAGGGGCAATGAATGACAAATTCAACTTTGAAGCATTAATTATGAAAAAACTCATAAGCAACTTACCTACCGCATCGTTTTCAATCAGCAACTGGGACTATTTGGAAAACTTAAAACTAGCGGGTCCACAGTTCAACCTGTCAGGCCCGATCGATCTGCTCTTGGGCGCGGACATCTACTCAGAACTTATCCCAAACGGCATCATCACGAGTGATAAGAGATACCCAGTAGCTCCACAAACCAAAGTGGGCTGGATTCTATGCGGAAATGTAAAGACATTAAACTACTTGGTGACCCTTATCGATTTCGAAAACATGGCAAGATTTTGGGAAACCGAGGAAATTCATGAAAATTCATCATCAACTAGTAGGAATACGACAACACAACTACCACAAGATTGGCGAACGGAAAATATGTGGTACAAATGCCTATGAAGCTTAACTTCGAAACAAACTTAAAAAATCCAAGGTCACAAGCATTAGAACAGTTCCTTCAACTGGAAAGGAAAATGCTCAGAAACAAAGAACTCAGTTACGAGTACAAGTGATTTATGAACAAATACATCGCTATGGGACACATGAAACCTATACAGGAGAAAGTAGGGGTCAAGTCTACCTACCTCACCATAGTGTGTTGAGAGCTGAGTCTACTACAACAAAACTAACGTTCAACGCGTCGTACTCGTACAAGACAAAAGGAGACAGCAGTCTGAACGATCGCATGTGCTGAGGTCTGAACTTACAAAAGGATATACTGACACTACTAATTAATTGGAGAACGTACAGATACGTCTTTACGGCAGATGTAGAAACACTTTATCGGTTCATCTTCTGGCAATGCGTAGTCTACATAAACTCGCAGAAGATGAAAAAGATACTTATCCGGAAGCTGAAAACGTCCTGAAAAATTATTTCTACAAGGATGATTTGATTTACGGGCAGGGTACTATAGACGCATCGAAAACACTGGTCACACAGTTAATTGAGTTGCTGAAAAAAGGAGGATTCAACTTGAGAAAATGGAAAACGAACGAACCGATTATCTTGGAAGACTTGCAGGATAATCAAAAGAGCCTCAATACGAACATCGACTTTAGCCCAGAATAAACAACAAACTCAAAAGTGTTGGGCATGAGGTGGAATCAAAACAACGATAGCTTCACATACCAATGGAATCTACCAATCAAGAAAAAACTGACAAATCGCGTACTACTGAGTGAAATAAGCAAACTGTACGACCCACTTTATACTATCGCCATCGATTACTATCGCCACTTACATTAAAAACCAAACTTTTGTTCCAAAAAATCTGGATAAGCAAAATCAACTGGGATGAACGCTTACCCGGTGATCTCGCTACGGAATGGGAAGCTATGAGAAAAGATATCGCGTTGCTAAACAAACTCTCGATACCACGATGGTTACAATGTCAAGAAAACAACCTAGAGATACACGGGTTTTGCGACGCAAGCGAAAAAGCTTACTCGTACTCATTTATAGCCGAGTGAAAAATCAAGCCGGCGAATATAACTACACTAATTACGGCGAAAACAAAGGTTACACCAATCAGCAATAGGATAACTGTGCCTAGAATGGAACTTTGCGGGGCCGTTTTACTAGCCAAACTGCTAGAAAAGGTTCAGAACACTCTCTGCAATAAAAACCTACATTTATGGTGTTGGAGCGAACAAACACTGAGTTGCAACAAATAAACTGCTGCGCAGTCACATACAAGAATTGTGAAACAATTGATACATTACTGAATAGAAATACGAGTGCTTGGATGGAGTTTACGACTGAGCAACATTCGTAAGCAAAAACGCACACTAAACTCAACCGATAACTTAGCCGACAGCGGTAAAAAAGGTGGTTATGTGTTTGTCACCACAAGACATTATGGGAGCAACACAATTGGCCATCAATAACGTTCAACATGAAAACTACATATGGCGACGAAATTGAATGTTTAAAGAAAGCACGACCAATATAAACAAAAAGCCACTTGCTGAAGTTAACTTCTTTTTTTGACGATAGTAGAATACTACACGTGAAGGGGCGACTAGCCTACTCAACTTTATCTCCCGAAGCTAAACATCCTATTATTCTTCCGGCTACAGGAAGATTAACAGAGCTTATTATTCAAAAGGCTCATCGCGACACTCTCCTCGGAGGCGCCCGGCTCATTTTGGCCCATTTACGTCAAAATTTTTAGGTCATTGGAGGTAGCAGAACAGTCAAGAATGAGCTTCGACAGTGCGTCCGATGTCATCGTTTCAAATTAAACCGAAACGTCCAACTGATGGCAGACTTGCCAAAGGAGAGAGAGAGAGAGAGATAGAGAAAAAACTTGCAAGGCTTACATATCAATATTCATGCATGGTGACCAAATCTGTGCATTTGGAATTGGTGTTGGACCTGACTACGCAAACTTTCCTCGCCGCATTCAAAAGGATGTGTGCCCGCAGGGGTACACCCCAACACGTATTCTCCGACAACGGAACGAATTTTGTGGGTGCAGCAAAACTACTTCAACAGGAATTTGAACAACACAATACGTTTAAGACTTCTGAATTCTTCGATGAGATGAGCCACTTACAAATTGAGTGGCATTTCAATGCACCGCTTTGGCCAACAGCTGGAGGCCTGTCGGAGGCTGCCGTCAAAGCCATGATATATCACCTACATCGAGTATTGGGGGAACAGAAGCTTACTTTTGAACAATTCACTACTTTACTAAATCAAATTGAATCTTGTCTTAGCTCTCGTCCGCTGTGTGTGTGCTAGAATATCTAACTCCCGGTCACTTCCTCATTGGCGGCCCCCTACTGTCACTACTACAAGAAGAGCAAGAATTTGCTGAGCATGATCTAAGAAACAGATAGAGGCTTGTTGAACAAAAGAACGTGCACATCTGAAAGCGCTGGTATACGAATATCTACATCAACTGCAAATCCGAAGCAAATGGCAGCATCCAAAAGAAAACCTGAAACAAGGAAGCTTAGTATGTATTAGTAAAAGATGAACACTTACTATAGGCAATACCACTACGCTTACTATGGGCTATAGGTAGAGTTCAGCAACTACATCCACGCGCCGATGGTCGAGTACGGGTTGTTACCTTGAAAACTAGGAAAGAGTCACTTAAACGACCAATAACGAAGCTTTCACCATTACCGCTGAAACTCGAAGAAACAAGAGTAAACGAAGAGGAAGAGAAAAGGACACCTACTCCGGAAACTAAAAAACGGGGAGGCACAACAAAAAACAAGAACAATTGGCAGTCACTTATTCTCCTATCCATACTAGCAATGACGGGATTTGCACAATCAGCGCCAACGTCGAATAACTTGAAGGTTACACCTATACCGAGAAATCATCCGATTTACTTGGATGAAGCTGGGAAAATACAACTAATACATTTTGAATGGACCCATTGGTTTACTACAACTTAACGTCACACCGGCAAGCAACTGATCGGATTAATGATTATGTCAAATAGATAAACTATGCCAATGAATATCACACGCCCTGCGAAACAATTGTCGGCCACCTACGTCATGAACGAGTCACATAGCTGACTACAACTCTATGCTGCTCACTCAACACTCAAGACCGAAACGATGTTACTTTGATGGAGTTGGGAAATTAACAAGAACTCTTTTCGGAGTTTATTCACAAGTCATTTATTTAAACTAGGCTGAGAATCAGCACTTTTTGAAAGTCAAAATTTATTTTATTTTATTTTCCTTTATTGGCCAACCAACAATTGTTTACACTGTAAGTATTTTAAGTAATATCTAATATAATATAAGGTTAGTGCAACAATTTCTTACAGGTTAGCACCGCATGCCCCATTAAAATATTAGGCGTGCCACAAGCACTAAACTATGAAACTAATATATAAATTAAAATTATAAAAGCAATTTTATAAATTAAAATAAAATAAAATTACATGATGGAATATAAAACTAATATAAGCAGCAAAAGTAAAATTGAATAAAACAAAACAAACAGATACACAACAAAATCGAGAAAAAATTAAATTAAAATTAAGTTAAAATTAAACATTACTACTAGTTGTTCTATGGAACTTGGCATATGAGTCAAAATGCACGTCAACAAGATCACTGGAGCCATTTAACAATTTACAAAGGCGAGGAACGACAGAGTTTGCACCAAGTATTGTTCTGCGGAGTGGAGGGTTTAGAGGTGTAATAGGAGCACGAGGGAGTCTAGCAGGGGCCCGAAACTGAAACTTGGATAGTAAAAGGGGTCAATCAATTTTACATCGGAGAAGCTTATATAGGAATAAGGAATCAATGATTATTCTACGTTTTTCCAATGAGACCATCTTAAAATAAGATAGTCGGGCTTGATATGATCGTATCCTTTTTGCATTTCCGCTGGCATAAGCCAGATGCCAGAGGAATCTCTTTTGTATTCGCTCCAGACGAAGGATGTGCGTGGAGTAATGAGGTCTCCAAATTGTACTGCAGTATTCTAGGATACTACGCACGATACAGTTGTACAACAAGATCTTTGTCCGACTGCGCTTAAAGCCAGCAACATTCCTTACAACAAATCCCAGCATTCTAGAAGCCCTTTTGACAACGCCGTCAACATGAGGTACAAATGTCAAGGCGTTGTCAAAAAGAACTCCTAAGTCCCTTATTTGATCCACCTCTTGGATAATGTTAGGGCCCACATGATACACACTAGCCGTAAATTTTATTTTCCGGGTGTATCTTACGTGGTAGCACTTTTTTACGTTTAAGCTCATTTCATTGTCGTTACACCATTGAACTAACGAGTCCAAATCCCTCTGAAGTAATGTTTTATCGTTTTCAGATTCGATTATCCTAGAGAATTTAAGGTCGTCTGCATACATGTAACATTCTGAAAATCTTAGGCAGTGCGGGATATCATTAACGAAAACATTAAATAGAACCGGTCCAACATGTGAGCCCTGGGGAACCCCTGACGACGTCCTGTAGGTTCCAGATTGGAAACCATTAACTGCAACAAAGAAGTAACGATTTTCGAGATAAGATTTTAGCCAATTGTAGAGTGTACCGGTGATTCCATACGCAGATAACTTCGACAGAAGTATATGGTAAGACACGCGGTCAAAGGCTTTGCTAAAGTCTGTGTAAATCACGTCAATCTGCTTGCCACGGTCAATGGCATCCGATAATATTTCAGTAAAAGTCGCTAGATTAGTGCAAGTAGACCTAGAACCCACAAAACCATGCTGAGAATAGCTCAAATAGAGTTTGAAGTGTATCTGAATGTATGGACAAACTAAGGATTCGAAAACCTTGGCAAAAGTTGACAAGATAGAGATAGGTCTATAATTTTTTACGTTGTCCTTCTCATCACTCTTATAAATTGGAATAACCTTTGCTTTTTTCCATAAGTCAGGGAAGATACCTGAGCTAAGAGATTTGTTAAAAATCATTGTTAACGGGGATACCAAAGCGGGGGCACACTTATAAATAAATATTGGCGGAATACCATCAGGGCCAGCTCCCTTACGAAGATCCAATAATTTAAGCTTGGTCAACAGGCTCTCGCGATCAATCACAGGTGCCGTCAGTGGTAGACTGTTATTCTTCATATTATAAAGAAAGTCAGACTCCGGTTCACCATGGGTCACATGCGCATCGCTAAACGCGGTGGAAAAGTTTGACGCGAACATTTCACATATTTGTGGACCATCAGATGTAGATAAGGTTTCGTTAGTCATTGTAGCAGGAAAAGAGCTTGAGCCTCCTTTTTTATCCTTAATGTACGACCAAAAGCGGTTCGGATTTTTGGTGATTTCATTTTCTATGTCTTTTATGTAATCATTATAACTGTCAATAGCTAATTTGGAACAACGTTTTCCCAATAATTTGAGTTCGAGTTCATCCCTAGGGTTCCTATAGATTTTGTAACGAGATCTTATTTTCTCCTTTTCTTTCAAAGCTCTTATCAAGCTTTTATTGAACCAAGTAGGATATTTTTTATATTTAAATGTAGGCCCGGAAGGCTCGTGCATATGTGTAATATTTAGTAGCCTGTCATAAAACATACGAAGCATTTCATTAACATCAGGCAAATCCTCAAATATTTTATCCCAGTTTACATCATTTAGTTTCTCGCAAATTTTTATGTAATCAAGTTTATAATAATTAGTTCTTGTAGCCTGAGGGTTGTAAGGAAGTCGGGTTTCCTCACTCGCTTTAAGCAGGATTTCGATTGGAGGGTGGTGGATATCAATATTGCTGAGGGAATTTAGGGCCGCAGTAACGCTACCGGAAGGTAAATTAGTTAATACAAGGTCTAATATTCACCCAGACACATTCATAACGCCATTAAGTTGTGTCAATTTATGCATCTGGGTAAAGTCTATTAGTACATTGCTAATGCCAGTAGGAGTATAATTATTTACTGAGTCATTAACAAAGTTCCATTTTATGTTACCTAAATTGAAATCACCGACAATACAGGTGTGCAAGTTTGTCTGTTCAAATATCACATTACAACAGTCCAAAAAAATGTCCAAGGTACTACGTAATACATGTTAGTTTATGTAACAAAATTATAAAAAGTATGTATGCTTAGGAAGGTACGCAAGCAGATCCATCTATGTTTTTACTTTGTATCATAAACTCAAATTGAATAAACTGTCAGTCGATTACGAAAAGCTAACGTGTTTTAATAGGTTATGGGAAAATATCCAGTATTTCGGTTTTAATACAGTGTAAACTTTGTATAAAACAGTCGAAATTGTTGACTTTTCGTGCAAATATGGCAATGAACTATATTCAAGGTATTCCGAAGCTGAAAGGACGCGAAAATTACGATGAGTGGAGTTTTGCAGTAGAAAATTTGTTGGTGCTAGACAACCTAGTGAACTATATCAAATCGGAGCCAGAGGCAGGTTTCGAGGCAAAACCATCGGATGACGCGAAAGCTAAGGCGAAGCTAGTTTTAACCATTGACCCCGGATTGTACGTGCATATCAAGGAAACAAAAACATCTTTGGAACTCCAAAGATGTTTTTGTTTCCTTGATATGCACGTACAAACATACACACGCACATAGACGCGTCATATGCACGTACATAGTTCTAAGTCTACCCCACAACTGTGGGGTAGACTTAGAACTATGTTCGATGACTCGGGATTTTCTAGGAAAATAACCCTACTACGACATTTAATCTCGTTACGGCAAGAAAATTGTGATTCCATGACTTCATACGTCACGCAAGTGGTCGAAACAGCTCAGAGATTAAAAGGCACAGGATTTACAATAACCGAAGAATGGGTCGGTTCATTATTACTAGCAGGTTTGCCAGAAAAATTTTCACCCATGATTATGGCCATAGAGCATTCAGGGATGAAGATTACCACCGATGCAATAAAATCAAAGTTGATTGATATGGAGGTTTCAAAAAACGACATGGATTCCAGTGGCGCTGCATTCGCTGCAAATAATATCAGAAAGCAAAAGTTTAAAAACGGCGAGACGTCATCGACAAACACAAAAGTGACAGGTGACAAGACCGTGACTTGCTACAAATGTAAACAAACGGGTCACTATAGAAACCAGTGTCCATTATTGCAGAAAAACAAACAATCATGCAAACAATCAAATGCTTTTTAGTGTGGTATTTTTGAACGGAGAATATAGTACAAACGAATGGTACGTAGATAGTGGCGCAAGTGCACATATGACGGCAAACAAGGAATGGATAAAACACGCAAATACGCCATGTTTATCAGAGATTACCGTCGCGAACAATATGAAAGTGCCAGTTTTGTGTTCGGGAGACGTACAGATAACGACTAATTGTAACTACGACATCATGGTTAAAAATGTGCTATGCGTACCAAGCTTAACAACGAACTTGTTGTCAGTAAGCGAGTTAATCAAAAACGGAAACAAGGTTGTTTTTGAAGCAAATCAATGTTATATTCGCAATAAGAAGAATGTTTTGGTAGCCACAGCAGTGTCAACAAATGGAGTATACAAGCTAAATTTAAAAGTAGTAGATTGTATGCTGGCAGCACCTGCTGTAGCAAGTGCAGAGCTTTGGCACAGGCGGTTAGCACACATTAATAGCAATGATTTAAACAAAATGAAAAATGGCATTGTGGATGGATTGTTTTATCCAGATACCAGTGATATGACGAAGGCTAAATGTGTAACCTGTTGCGAAGGTAAACAGATGAGGTTAATAAGAGTGAAGTCTTCAAGATATTCAAAAATTTCAAAGCAATGGCTGAAAATCAGCTGAATAAAAAAATAAAAGTACTACGCACGGACAACGGTGGTGAGTTTTGTAATGGAGAAATGGAAAATTACTTACTCAAAGAAGGAATTATCCACCAGAAAACAAATGCATACACACCAGAGCAAAACGGTGTTTGTGAACGGGCTAACAAGACTGTTGTAGAGAAAGCACGATGTTTACTTTTTGATGCTAAGCTAGAAAAGAAGTTCTGGGCTGAAGCAGCAAATACAGCAGTTTACTTAAAAAACAGGTCGGTAACTTCAAGTTTGGGAAATAAAACACCCTATGAAGCGTGGTATCAAAAGAAACCAGACTTAAGCCACATACGTGTTTTTGGTAGCCCTGTAATGGTTCACATACCGAAAGAGAAGAGATTGAAATGGGACAAGAAGGCACAAATGCACATCCTTGTAGGATTTTCAGAAACAGTGAAAGGATATCGTGTATACGACCTTGAAAAAAATATTATAACTGTGAAGAGAGATGTCATAGTGATTGAAGAAAAAACAAAAACAACAGAAAGCAATAGAGAAGAAACAGCAAGTTGGATACAGGATGATGTTGAAACTGAAGCACACGAACTGCCAGTATCAAATGAAGATGGCAGAGATTCAGTGGGGGAGTCTTCAATGAATGAATCTCTCCATGATTCAGATTCAAATACATCTGTATATACTGATCTATCTAGTGAAAACGATGATGACACTCTAACAACCTCAAACACAGTGACAGATATCTCAAGCAGTGAGCTACAACCAGTTCCAGAACTTCCAGCACAGGGCAAGAGGATGCGGAGACCTCCAGAACGTTTTGGGTATGGTAATATTTGTGTTTCTAGTTCTAGTTCAGAAGTTGAACAGATAGATTTTTCAGAAGCACTGAAAGGACCTGAAGCCGATCTGTGGAGACAGGCTATGCAAGAGGAGTTTCAGTCATTCGAGGACAATGATGCGTGGGAAATTGTAGATAAACCAAGTGATGGGACCATTGTGCAGTGTAAGTGGGTCTTTAATAAAAAACTTGATGTGAATGACAAAGTGCGGTATCGTGCCAGACTCGTGGCTAAAGGTTTTACACAGCGACGTGGCATTGATTATGAGAACACTTTTTCTCCTGTCGTAAAACATTCCACACTGAGAATGTTGTTTGCTCTAAGTGTGCAGTGGAACATGGACATTACACATCTAGATGTGATAACAGCGTTTTTAAATGGGCATTTAAAAGAAAATATTTACATGAGATTCCCAGAAGGTTTTGTAAATAAAAGCAATGGAAAGGTTTTGAAACTTAAAAGGGCTATTTATGGATTAAAACAGTCTTCTTTGGTTTGGTATGAAAAAGTGAAAGACTGTTTGATTAATTTTGGTTTTAAAATAAGTAGATTTGAACCATGCTTGTTTACAAAGTTTTCTGAGAATGTTAAGATTATTGTAACTGTCTATGTCGACGATTTTCAGATTTTTTCGAATTGTACTTTAGAAACTGAAAAATTGAAAACTGTTCTAAGTTCTGAATTCAAATTGAAAGATTTAGGTCCTGTTAGACGTTACTTAGGCATGCGAATTAATGTTAACAAAGAACGTAATACCATAACATTAGATCAACAGGAATATATAGAGCAATTATTATCAAAGTTTGAGATGACAAATTGCAAAACTATAGATACTCCTATTGAAAGTAAATTGAATATAAAAAAGGCTGATAATTGTGCAGTAAACATTCCATATCAAAGACTGATAGGAAGTCTTATGTATTTGGCTGTTTTGACTAGGCCTGACTTATCATATTCTCTTAGTTATCTCAGTCAGTTTAATAATTGTTATGATGAAACTCATTTTAATTACGCTAAACGAGTATTGAAATACTTACAAAAAACAAAACATTATTGTTTAACATATATTAAGGATAATGTAGAGCTGACAGGTTTTGTTGATGCAGATTGGGCTAGCGATACTCTGGATCGAAAGTCTTATACTGGGTTCTGTTTTGTTATGAATGGTTCTGTGATTTCTTGGCAAAGTAGAAAACAGAAGACTGTCTCCTTATCCAGCACTGAGGCAGAATATGTTGCTCTTTCAGAGGCATCTAGAGAAGCTGTTTACTTGAGAAATCTGCTATATGAGATTACTGGTAGAAAATGTGCAATTGAATTGAAGTGTGATAATCAAAGTGCATTAAAATGAGCAACAAGTCATCAGGCACACACGCGGTCAAAACATATAGATATTCGGTTCCTCTTGGTTCGGTTGCTCTGTTCCATTGGCAGCGAAAAGTTTGTAGCCTGCATTCTCCGCTGGCCTTGAATGTTTCTGGTTTCGAGCGGCTAATACCGATATGTCGGCTCCCGTGTCGACAAGAAATTTTTCTCTGTTGTTGATGTCGATCACACATAGGCGGCGGCTTCTTTGGTTTACATCGACGCCCGCCACTATCGATGCACGTTCTAGTTTTCCCGCCTCGCTTTGGAACACGGCGATTCACATTTTCGTGCCTCGTTGCCAAATCGGTAGTGATAACGGCACAGCCAGTCGGGATCGCCGGGCTTACGGGCGTTATCTGTACGCTGTCTTGAGTGTGAGCGTGAGCGGCTACGATTTGCGTAGTTTTGGCGGTAACGGCGATACGACGAATGTTGATGGTTGCGGAGTTCGGCGACTTCGAGCATCAACTTTTCTATTTGTTTCGTCAGCATGTTGATTTGAAGGGTCGTTATAGCGTTTATCTGTGCTTCATTCACTGCTGGATTTGCTGCCAGCGGGTTTGCTGTGGAGACTGCGGCGACTGTTGCGGGTTCAAAATGCTCCATCATTTTGTCTGCCATCGCAGCTAGCACTTCGAGCGATGACTCGGTGTTGACGGAAAGCACGGCGCAAACTTGTGCGGGCAACTGATTGAGCCACATAACCTTCAGTGCTTCGTCCGATAGAAGCTTGCCACTGAGGTCTCTCATTTTACGCAGTAGCTGGCTTGGCTTCTGATCGCCCAGTTCGAGGCCGCTGAGTAGATTCTGTAACTGGCGGTGGTCTGATTCTTGATACGTCGATATGAGTCTGTCCTTGAGTGCGCTGTACTTGCCGGTGACTGGTGGATGCAAGATGATGTCTCCTATTTGTTCTAGGTCACTGTTGCCGAGTAGCGGAACGACGAGGTTGAACTTCTGCTCTTCTCCCAATTTGCTGGCAGCGACGGCGGCTTCAAATTGTGCGAACCACAGGCGAGGGTTTTGGCGCCAAAATGGTGGTAGACGTGCAGGCAGTGAGATTGCTGCCACGTCGCTCTTCACTGTCGATATGCCCTGGGCGTCGCTAAAATCGTCGGTATCCTTCGACATGATGATGCTCGTACCGCGTGGGTGTTCACTATCCTGCAGGTTAGTGTGCGGCTACGTACTCGTCCTCTTCAAGATCAATATTTCTCTGTTTCTTGCAGAGTGTGTCGAAAACGTTGTACGTCTTTTTCAAGACGATCGTTTCACTATTTCTGGCAGACTGTCAAAAACGTGGTAAGGTAACAGGTTTGAAGGTATCAGGTAACTGGTTTGAAGGTATCAGGTAACTGCTTTCCTTGTGACCGGTACTGTGTCACTACAATTATGTTAGAGATGTAGTCAAAAATAAATTGATTAATATTGAATACATTTCAACTCAGGAAATGCCCGCTGACTTGTTAACAAAAGGTCTTTTGTCAACTAAGCATTATAAGTTCATGCATATGCTAGGAATTAAGCCTAAATAAAAGGAAAGTATTTTATTTAGAATTTCAACTTTATTTTGTTAAGTGGGGATGTTAGTTTATGTAACAAAATTATAAAAAGTATGTATGCTTAGGAAGGTATGCAAGCAGAGCCATCTATGTTTTTACTTTGTATCATAAACTCAAATTGAATAAACTGTCAGTCGATTACGAAAAGCTAATAATACAGGGGGTGGCAAGTAGACTGCGCACAGAGCTATTCGACGAAAATGATTCATAAACGGCACCTCAATGGTTATCCAAAGATCCTCACATTGGCTTTCCCAGTGAACCATACGTTTTGAATTAATTTTCTTTAATACGGCGATTAATACACCACCTCCATCCTTTTTCCTACCATCTCTATTTCTTCTGTATACAATATATCTACTGTCAAAAAGCTCCGTGCTTAGAACACTACTATTTAGCCATGTTTCAGTCAATACAACAATGTCATAGTTCTCTAAAGATAATTGACGACAAAAATTATGAGTCTTCGTGCGTAGACCTCTTGTGTTTTGGTAATAAATATTAATGTTTAGAGCCGAGAACTTTAACTATGATTAATACCAAAGCAATTACAATAAATGAAAACGAGAACTAAGTTAACTTATTTAAGGTGTCCATGTTTCTAACCATAATGTGCTCCGATTCTTGTACTTTACGCATAAAAATTCTACCACCTCGAATCCACACAAATTTATAACCCAGTTCTCTGGCTTTGATCCTTGCGGCAGCGTGCAGAGCCCTATACGTTGGGGACAGATGTTCAGTCACGAAAATTTCTGTTTTTGGCACAGAGTAGCCGAGATGCACGCTGTTCAGTTTATTGTCCTTATTGTTTTTATTAAAATTAATAATAGACGCCAGGAATTGATCACGATGTCGGGGGGAAGCCAGCTGTACTACTATTGAACGTGGTCTGGTATTATTTGGGTTGAGTTTGGCAACCCTGGTACAATGCAAAATATCTCTGTTTTCCACTACACATCCAGCCACTTTAGAGATTTCTGAGACGATATTAAAAAGATTTTCGTGTTTCTTCTCAGGTAAGCATTGAATTTCAATATTGTTAGATCGAGTTTGCTGCTCCAGCTGATCCACGCGCACTTTCAGCGAATTGATATTATTGCTCATTTCAAGATTATCCTTCTGCAGTTCTATAATGGTATCCTTAGATAAAGCATGCTCTTTTAGTAGGTCTTCATACTGACTGTTCATAAATTTCATAGAGTCATCCATGGCATCAATTTTCGCATTGATGGGCTGCAACTCTCTGTTCAGTGTTGCAATCATGGTTTCGTTAAGTTTAGACAACATTCTCGATAATTCAGTCTTCATTACTTCCTGGATAATTTCGCGAACACAATCTCGATTTTCAGTGGTCGTCTGAGGTGGAGATCCAAGAGCTTCCCTTTTGTTCCCTCTGGTGGTCGATACATTACGCAGAGGTGTTTTTTCGTGCTTATTTGTGGGAGACGTGTCATCAGCCATGTTTAATTATTTTTGGTATAAAAACAGCGTAAAAATTACCAAATATACTTTATATGGCAGAAAGCAAACAATTGTTACGAAAGAAAGAAACTAAAAGGCAAGCAGTAAAAGCAAAAAATGCAAAAAGAAAGATTGCTCCTCAGATTCGAACCAGCACTCCCGTCAATTAGGTGTAGCTCCAAAGTTTAATTAGCTATTTTTACATGTAAATTTGTTGCAAAATTAGCAATCAGTATTTCGTACATGTGTCTTAGTGAGCAGAGCAGTTGTGGATTTGTGACCTTATATGGTAGCGCACCGAGCCGTATCGTATGTTCTGACTCACCACCAATCGGCGAATAGTAGCAGCTCGCTCGGGTGTGACTCACTGTTGTTTGGTGTTAAGTTGCTTTCTTTAGGTTTATAAACTGCTTATTTCCTCGCATTTGATGAAGAACTCGTAGTTATTATTTCACCAAAACACGTAGTAACTTGTGCACTATTTGATGTTTGATACGGTATTAATACACACATCAACACGGTCTAGGGATATTTTAAAAAAAGCGAATTGCTATCAATGTGTTAATTATTTATATGACATGTATATATTTAAAAGATACGTTATTTAATATTCTACCATTTTTTTATAATGGTTAAGGTACTTAGATTAAAATTTCAGGATTTTATGGAAAAAAAATGAAGCATAGACGGAAACCGTATATGAATTAACTTTTAATTTGTGAGTAAAAACTGAAAAAAATAGAAAAATCATTTAATTTGTGTTATAAACTTGAATTTAGTAGTTTGAGAAAGCGCCCATGATGTTCATAACACATCGGCAACGATTCGGCATGCTCAGAACAAGGTTGTCAATGTCTTGCTGCGGAATATTGTCCCATGTCCTTCTGAGGTGCGCAAAAAGTTGATCTTCTGTAGCCAGATTTTCAGGAACTTCCTTCAGAGCTCTTCTTTGCAGCATATCCCACGCATGCTCAATGGGATGTAGATCTGGTGATTGAGCAGGCCAGTCTAAGGCCCTAACATTATGTGTATGTAACCAAGCTGCTACCGTTCTCGCCGTGTGTGCCCGGGCATTGTCGTGCATGAGCAGGAAATCTTGCCCCATTTGTGTTCTGTGGGGCAAGATTACAGGCCCCAGCACCTGTTGGACGTATCGTTCTGCCGTCATATTGCCCCGCACCCAAACGAGATCCGTCCGTCCTCCAAGACGAATTCCTGCCCAAACCATAATTGTTCCTCCTTGGTATGGGTGAACTTCCTGAGGGTTCTGGAGACGGGTCCATCGTCCAGGAACTCGCCAAACACGCGTCCTTCGTGAATCTGGATGGAAGCCGAACCTGGATTCATCCGTGAACAGCACATTGGACCATTGCTCACGGCCCCAGTCCACGTGGTTCCGAACCCATTCTAATCGTCGTCCACGATTGCCTCTCCGTAAAGGTGGGACCCGTAGTGGTCTACGAGAGCGTAGATTGCTTTCATGCAGTCGCCTTCTTACAGTTTGGTCACTCACAAGCACTTGGTGTTCCACTCGCAGCCTTTGGACCAATTGAGTCGCCGTTGCATTTGGTTGAGCTCGCGCAGTAATTTGCAAAAATCGGTCTTGTCTGGGGGTAGTGATGCGACTTGGCCCCCGGTGCCTCTCCGCTACTTCACCTGTGGCACGATAGCGTGTCCACAATCTTGAAATTACATTTTGATGGGTCCCTATGGCCTCAGCAACATTACGCTGAACAGATCCAGCTTCCAGCATTCCCACAGCTCGTAACATCTCCGCCCTCGTCAAATGTTGGCGTTGCATGGCTACAATACCTCAATTTTAACTTTATCTTTCGTTTAAAAATGAAAAAAAACTGTAACTAAACGTAATTCGTATTGTTTTCTAAATTTCGCACAAATGAAAATTCCCTCTCCTATACATCAAGACATTTTTATGCCACCGAAACAAAAGAATTTTCAAAAAATTTAATTTGGAATTAGTCTGAGATAAATTACAAACAAATCGGTGTATAAAAGATTCCAATGCGGCCAGTACTTTTCGAGTTATTTAATTGAGTATGAAATATCCCTAGACCGTGTTGATGTGTGTAATACTTATAAATAAACAGAAAAGAAAATATTTTTCACGGAGTGACTTGCAATACGTCCTACTGCTAGCGCGTCCAATGATTATATGAAAAAAAAAAAATACATAAGATAGTCCGCCAAAACGCCCACCCTTCACCACTTCCTAGTGCTTTAGCTGGGAAGAAGAAGTGGCGCAACAAACTCCTCAGCAGCACAGCTGTCTGATCAGTTAGAAAACAAAAAAAATATTCTATACAATAGTATGCAAGATATATATAAATTAATAGCTATATGACAGCTAGCACAATGTACGTAATGTAGCACACACGACATATGTGTGCTCGACGCAGACTGCCGAAAAGTACAAAAGAGACATACAGAATCTACAATCCAATGATGACTACCTACTACAACTTATGAAAAACCAAACATTACTGTAGAGGCTGAAAACAACATTATAAAAAGAATCACTGCCTTTATGGATGAACAATTCAAAACATTGCGCGTGTACATGAACCAAACTTGCAGCGAAATCACAAAAATGGTGAACAAGGCGCAAATGCTATTCACGATGAATGACATAAATTCCGCTGCTGATTTTAAATGATTTAAATCGAATATTAGAAATGCTGATAAATGCTCTCGCCAACATTTCACAAGGGGAAATTTAGATACCCGGCTAACCAACTGATCGAACAGCTAAACATTATATCCGAAAGGCTGCCACAGCGATTGTCGTTACCAGTAAAGGACATTCAAAGGGATTTGAAAAATATCTATGACCTTGTCCATGTTACAAACAACTATATACTATTGGAAATACACATCCCATTGCTGAGCGATGAAGGTCATTTAAAACTCGTACAACCCAGTTCAAGCTTCATCGCAATCAACTTTGTAAAAAACTCTTACATAACAATGGAAGAACAAGACATAATAATAATTATAATAAGGTTTTTCCTCGACCAACACCTAAGGAGGCTCTCGTTGGGCAGCTGGATTAAGGGCTTGATCCAGAAAGCGGTACTCCTGGAGACGGCTCGCATTGTTAGGAGGTTCCTCTCTCTGGTGCCCTGACCACCGCACCGGTAGCTTGGATCCTGCTCCCGATACCGGTGGGCTACTATTTTTTATATTTTTAAATGTTTTTATATATTTTTTTCTAAATGTTTAAAAATATAATTTATATGTATTAATGTTAAATAAAGGAAATAATTATAATAAAACTGGCAACAGAACATCTCGTGTACATAATTTTAACAATAATATTAATTTTGACGCATTTTTAACCGACTTCTAAAAAAAGAGGAGGTTCTCAATTCGGATGTTTGTATTTTTTTTATGTTTGTTCGCGCATAACTCCGTCGCTTGCCAACCGATTTGAAAAAATCGTTTTTTGTTGGAAAGGGTATACAATTTTATTGGTTTTTTAAATTTCCAAATGGTCCCATGAACATTTTATCGAAATCGGACTTGCGGTTTTTGAAAAATCAACAAAATCTAAAAAAATATCTGCATTGTCTACATTAATTATTAGTAGTTAGTCTATTGTAATTGGCTGTCAGTCACATTTTCAATGTCCTATTCTGGTTTGTTTAGCTGTAAGTCTTCCAAAGGAAATAAATAAATAAATAATTAAATTAACGATCTTTTCGTTTACTCTGCATTGCGTTTTTTGTTCGCGCATTACTCCGCCATTTACAAACCGATTTAGAAAATTATTTTTTTATTCCAAAGCCTATGCGCTCAAATTGTTCCCATAGTCATCAAGTCGGGATCTGATGATGAACCTTGGCGTAATCGAGGGAACTCTTCAAATTTTATAGGAAAAAGTTCAGTGTTATTTTTTCTACAACAATTGAAGCATTTGCGTTCAATAAGAATCATTCTACCATCAGATCTGATGATGAATCCAAGAGACAGGCACCGGAACTCCGTAATACGACAATGTATCTTAGCTGTGTTTGGGCTTGTTGGAATTTTAACGATATGCACTTTCCAGTTGTACCACAAATTATAATTAAAAAAAAACATAACTTTTTCTTTTGAACCTTAACCTTAATATATAAGGTTAAGGGTTTTATGGGCATAACTCCGTCATATAAGGATAGATTTTTATGTTTTTAAACGACTTCTAAAAATGGACGGCAGATGACCTCGTAAATGTAGCGAGAATCCGTTGGATGCGAGATGCGCGGCAGTGGATTTTGTTTAACGGAAATGATCATAATGATGATGAAAGGGTGTAAGCTTATTGACTTTGTGAGTTCCTCATGGCTGACGATAATTCACGCAATCTTGCCATTTCTGCCAATGCTCTTTCATCATGTGGCCTATTTAATAATTTATTAGCCTCTAAGTCGCACAATGCAATACCCTCTAGGGTTTTCACGCGACTTAGAGCTACATATACTTGCCCTTTGGCGAAGTTTTTCTTCCCTAAGTCAATCACAGCTCTATCCAGCGTTGTGCCCTGTAGTTTGTGTACTGTGACTGCCCAGCTCAAGATTAAAGGCAACATCCTTCGCTCTACATTTCCGTACCCCCTAGTTGCCTGAAACGTAGCTGTAACTGGTGTTATTGCAATACAGCCATCCAAATCTTTTAACCTATTGCCAACAGTATCGTCATCAAATTTTATAATGACAACTTCAGGTAATTTACCATCCTCTATCTGCTCTCTTCGTAAAGCTAGCCATTTAAATTTTTGCACAATGCCCATAACCCCATTTACGAGCCCTTCGGAAACAGAAATGTTTCGCCTTAGCATATCCTACCACCCTATACCTAATTGTACTGTTGATAAAAGACCTCCACAGTTATTTACATCTTTAAGAATAACATTACTGGGAGGTAAATTTCCGTAAGTAGCAATTTCGCGGGATTCATCGACCGCATTCATCGTGTAAATACGCTGTGTTTTCGCGTTTTCAGCTATCATACGTGCATTATAAGCGTCTACTTGGCGGACAGTGGGATAAATACGAACTGCCACTCCATCAGCAATTTCTCCTGTCAAAGGTACTCGTCGACGTTCGCAAAGCAACTCCAGTTAAGCCGTTGTCAGTTCACCAACACGTAAATTATTTAGTAAGTCAATGAACTCACTATCGTTTTGCTGACGCATATTTATGGATAATTCACAAAATGGGATTTTTTCCATAAGTCCACTTCAGCCGCCAACCACAGGGTTTACAAAAAGCACCAGTGGCCTTTGACAGGAGGTAGCTGCATTATGTCACCAAATAAAAAGCTTACCCCGCCAAAGCTTGTTTAATTTTGATTCTAATGATAATTTTTATTTTCGATTCTAATTTCGATTATGATTTTATTTGTTTACTTAATGTTTTGTTCTTTGTTTATTAATTTTTCTATCCTACTACGCTACGAGTAAATAATCTGGTTAAAACGTATATTTAAGAAGCTTCTTTTATGTAAGTGCTGTGTAAGTCTGTAAGTGACTAATTCACCATATCTCAACGATTATGTATTTATTATCATGTCAATGTTTCTAGTGAATAGGTCGTTGGTGTACCTTTCAAATAAATAAATAAAACTAACTTACCGACAGTCTTAATACTGATAATATTGTAAATTGTTATGTAGATGCCGATTAGGCAGGGGATAGTACAGATAGTAAGTCAACAGGTTTTGTTATTGAATTGTTTGAAAATCTAGAAAACAAACTTGTGTACCGAAATTATCTACCTTTGCAGAATATGTTGCATTATCTGAGACTGTAACTGAGATAAATTTCTTAAAAAATGTAATTAGTGATATGTTCATTAAAATTTGTAAACCTATTAGGATTTATGAAGATAATTCAGGAGCACTTGCTATAGCTAAATATGGAAATTTTACTAAAAACTCTAAACACATAGAAGTACAGTATCATTATGTACATGAAAACTATAAAAATAAAGTTATTGAAATTGTAAGGATAAACTCAGATTTAAATGTTGCAGATATATTTACCAAATCTTTGGTTAAATTAAAACTTCTTAAGTTTAGAGAAATATTGAAACTAGAATAGAATACTGAATTACATATGTAAAACTTAAATAAATAAGAAAGTTAAGTTAGTAGATTCATCAGAAAGTTAATAAATAAATAAGAAATTTAAGTTACAAATTTTTGATAAAAAAAGAAAGGTTTTTAAGTTTGATAAGAAGAAAGTTTTAAGTTTGCTTTTATTATGTTAGTATTTAAGATAGATATATAGACTAGTGTAAGTAAATAAAGATTATAGAAGTTAAAAGATTCTGAAGTTTAAGAACTGTAATTTATGTTGCCTAGTAAGAATTTGTTAAAGTAATTAGATGTGAAAATAAAAATATAAGTGTAAGGAGGCGTGTTGAAATATTAGTGTTTTATACACTGGTATACATTTCTATTTATCTAAGTTGGCAACCTCTCTTCTGTCTGTCTTGGCTTGCACCGAAATACTGAATGTAGGTTGGGGAAATGTTACTTCGCATTTTTTAAGAAAATTCAAAACATTTTTTTATATAGTTTATTTATATTTAACTAAAGTATGTAGGTGCCATTTTGTTCGATAACTTTTTGTCATCTTGTAGGTAGGGACATGATCCCATTGCTGAAGAAATTTTGCGACTTTTGATCAAAATACCGCGACAAGTGGTTTTGGCAGTCCTCTCATGATGTTAACCTGACACTGCCTAAGGAGTTCTGAAGAGACCGAAACAGGTGGAAACCTGAAGTTAAAGGTCAGGACTATACGGCAGATGCATTAACACCTCCCAGCCAAACTCTCTTAATTTTTGCTGAGTGGCTAAAGATGTGTGAGGTCTAGCGTTATCATGATGAAAAACCACACCGCTTCTGTTGATTAATCCCGGCCGCTTTCTCTCAACTTCTTGCTTTAATCTCATCAGTTGTTCGCAGTAGAGTTCAGAATCGATGGTCCTGCCTGAAGGTAACAGCTCATAATGAATAATACCCTTCCAATCCCACCACACACACAGCATCACCTTGTTGCGAGTTAACCTGGGTTTTGCCACAGTCTGTGAAGCCTGACCGGCCTTTGACCACGACCTTTTTCGCACGTTCTTATCGTACGTGATCCACTTTTCTTCCCCAGTTATCAGCTTCTTCAAAAATGGTTCGGTTTCATTACGTCGTAGTAAAGAATCACAAATGAGTACACGTTTCATTAGGTTTCTTTCAGTGAGCTCGTGAGGTACCCAAATATCGAGCTTTTTGTGTACCCAGTTTTTTTCAAATGCGACAAAACTGTTTTGTGGTCAATTCCCAGTTCTTCAGCTACGTCGTAACTACTGATATCTCTCTTTATCTTGCTCCACTTTTTCAAAAAAGGCATCCATTTTATTTATTAACATTAACATCAAAATTTCCGGATTGAAAACGCTTAAACCAAATTTGTGCTACTCTCACAGACACTGCATTAGGTCCATAAACATCGCAATTTTTTTTCGCGGCTTGCGTTGCATTTTTACCTTTTTTGTAGTAAAATTTTAAAATGTATCGAATTTCTTCATTAGATTCACTCATCTTGACGGTACGAAAAACAAATGAAAATCACACATTTTCCTAATTTGAATTTGGAATTATGTTCTTTAAAATTTAAACTTTCAATGATACCAAAACCAGCTAGATACAAATAGTATAGCCAAAGAGATTTTATTACAAGTTCATACATACTATGATGCGAAAAGACTTTTCCCCAACCTATGTTAGTTCTGTAATCCCCATTTTAATAAAGAAATATGATTAATAAGTACAAATAAGTGTTTCTTTGAATATAATCTATTCAAAAAATAGTGATAACTTATGTAAACCAGACGTCAGACCTGGTGATAAGTACACTCGGATTATGCCAATAGATGTGAAGAATGTCATAATAAAGATGGAACGTGGAAAGTCACCAAGTCATGACGGAATAAGTACAGAACATTTGCGATACGCAGGTGTACATCTGCTCAGAGTCTTGAGTCTGTTTAACTTTTGTGTAGGACACTCGTTTATTCCGGATGACATGTTGAAAACAGTAGTAGTTCCTATAGTAAAGACCAAGACCGGGGATCCATCTGACAAGCAGAACTACCGCCCGATATCATTGGCCACTACCGTGGCGAAAGTCCTCGACAGTCTCTTGAACGCACAGCTGAGCAATCACCTTCAGATCCATGACTTACAGTTTGGCTTCAGACCCAACCTGTCAACGGAAATGGCGATTATGTGTCTGAAACAAACTGTAAGGTACTGACAGGAATACACCGATTTATGCGTGTTTTCTTGATCTGTCGAGGGCGTTCTACCTGGTTAATTATGATATTCTGTGGCATAAACTACTGAAGAGAGGACTGTGCTGAGGGAGGCGGTATCCCTCCTCAAGTACTGTTACATCAATCAAAAAAATGCGGTCAGATGGGTCAGTTCGCTTAGTCAGGAATATCCTCTGAAATGCGGTGTCAGGCAAGGTGGGTTGACTTCTCCGAGTTTGTTTAACCTATTTGTTAACCAGCTAATTGGCAGGCTCAGCGGAGCTATGGTCGGGTGTTCGATAGATGGCACCATGATAAATAATATTAGTTATGCGGACGACATGGTACTGCTGAGCGCGTCAGTGAGTGCGCTTAGAAGACTTCTGGGCATTTGTGAAGCGTATGCCATATCGCATGGACTCAAGTATAATGCTAGTAAGTGTCCTTATGGTATTCAAGGCGGGGAACAAAGCTCCATCAAATGTGCCACCAATTAGGATCGGGGGTCGTCACTAATGAGTGTGACTGAAGCAAAATGATTAGGTCACATGCTGACGGATCGCCTACAGGATGATGCAGACTTAGAGAGGGAAAGGAGGGCGTTGGCAGTCCGCAGCAATGGCCCGCAGATTCGCACGATGTACTACAGATGTAAAACTGTTACTTTTCAGAGCCTTCTGTCAGTCATTCTACACGTGCAGTCTGTGGATCAATGAGAGTCTGTGGATCAGAACGTTAGCGTGCAAAATAAACGGTCCGTTTACTGTTTACTGGGCGAGTGTTCACTTTCTCAGTAACAGGAAATAGACCGTAGGTAAGTTATCTTGATTTTGTACTAACAAGTTACTAACACCCTGTTTTATTTGTATTTTTATGTGCTCCACTAACAACCCTACTAACGTTTTTTTATTTTATTTTTCTGTTTTTGTTTTTTTTTTGTTAAAAATGTATGGGTCTGAAATAAAGATATATTATTATTTCCTTTATTTTACAATAATACATATAAATTATATTTTTAAATATTAGAAAAAAAATATATAAAAACATTTAAAAATATAAAACATAGTAGCCCACCGGTATCGGGAACAGGGTCCAAGCTGCAGGAGTACCGCTTTCTGAATCAAGCCCTTAATCCAGCTGCCCAACGAGAGCCTCCTTAGGTGTTGGTCGAGGCTCTTGGCAATTAAGCCATTGGCTGATACGACTATCAGCACAATGATCGCTGAGTCCACATCCCACATGTCGACAACCTCGCGAGCCAAGTCAAGATACTTAATTTGTTTATCTTTTTCGGCTTTCACGAGGTTCCCGTCATGCGGGACCGTTATGTCAATGATCATTGTGCACCGCTCTCCTCGATCCACAATCACTATATCAGGCTTATAGGCAACAATAGTCATGTCAGTGATGATGGACCGATCCCAGTACAATGTGATATTTCCATTTTCGAGAACTGGGACGGGCACATACATGTAGTACGGTACTTCCGATTCCACAAGGCTGTATTTCAGAGCAAGTTGCTGATGGATAATCCTGGCTGCAAGGTTGTGTCTATGCAAGTACTCTTCGTTAGCCAGACGAGAACACCCGGAGATAATGTGTCGGATTGATTCTCCTGGACGGTGGCATGCCCGACAGATGTCAACCGTGCCGTCCTTCACAATGAATCTCCGGTAATTGTTCGTCATCATAAATTCGTCCATAATTGCACAGAAAAAACCTTCGGTTTCCCCAAAGAGGTCACCAAAACGCAGCCAGGCTAAAGTGGTCTACACACCAAAGCCGCTGACCCGGCGGCACGGATCGCCGGCCCAACCCGCCGGCCTTATTTTGTACAATCATGCCGCCGGCTTGCGCCCGCGCGGGCAAGCCGGCGGGGCAGCATGCCGATGCCGACGGCATCCCTCTCCACTCACTCAGTCAGTTGCCCGCCGGCTTTCATAGAGTAGTGACGTATCACTTATTCATTCTCTGTTGTTATATTATATTACTATTTGTTATCATAAGCCTTTATAATATGGGGTTGCAGAGGAAACGCGTCATCACCCAAAAAAAAATACGGTACTGGTAGATTCCTTCCGGGTAAAGGGGTTTTATGTGGTATATTCAATTCATTATCATTTAACAATCGACATAATGCTGAATTATTAAAAACCCCACCATCTGAAATCCGACCCTGACATCCCACATTAGCGTAAAAAAGTTGTAATCAGCATCTACTAAAGCAAAGAGCACAATACTGAAATATTTTTTATAGTTTATATAATCACTTCCACTTTTTGGGGGACATTGAAGTTTTATGTGTTTCCCATCCATTGACCCAAGACAATTGGGTATTTGCCATCTTTTTAAATATTCATCTGCAATTTCTCTCCATCCTTCCTGACTTCTTGGAATTTTCATATAATCTGAAAGTCCTTCAACTAAAGCATCACATACTTCAGGAATAATGCTTGAAATTAGTTGAGGAGATACTTTAAAGACGTCGCACAGGCTACTAAAAGAATTTCCTGAGCTTAGGTATTTTAACGTTATTGACAATCTTTCCACTGGTGAAACTGCTTTTCTGTAATTTGTGTCTTGTTTAGCTATTTTGTGTCCAACAATATTCAGTAAATATTCAAAGTCGGTACTGGTTAATGACAGGAAAGTCTTAAAAGAAATGGGTTTGTATAGAACCAAGTCGTCTTCCTTTAAATCACTTAATCTTTGACAAGTACTGTATTTATTGCGACTCATTAAACTTGGCCTAACCTAACACTTTCGTGTGTTGAGGGATCCACCGATAATAACTCCACAAACTGCTATTATTAAATCACTGTTATGGTCCTCCTCCATGTCAATCTGAAAATACTACTTCTGAATTATTCGAAACACACACGTCCAATCTCTACGACTATTTGGCAATTACTAGAACACCACATGCCGCAGCTGTCGTGCCACCGGCATTGCCGCCGGCAAAGTCATTCGGCTTGGACATTCTGAAGCCACCGGGTTAACCCGCCGGCACTAAGCCGCCGGGCTGTGCCGCCGGGTCAGCGGCTTTGGTGTGTAGACCACTTTAGGATAAATCAACATCGGGATCATGTAGAGCCCGGAAGTAGCGTCCGTGAAGCTCCTTACTCTGCCATACCTCCTTGCTGGATAACGAAGGACCGTCCTCCATTGCCCCATACACGACATCAGGAAGGTGCGCAGAGTTGCATCTACTTTATACAACTCCAGCACCCTCATGAGCCATGTATTTGGCATCGAGTCATAGGCGCCTTCTTGTAATCTATCCAACATGTCGAAAGATCCTTTCGGGAACGACGAACCTGTTGGCTAATGGCCATATCAATGAGGAGTAGCTCCTTAGTACCGCGGGATCCGTTCTTACATCTATTTTGAGAGGCAGACATGATGGAGTTGGTGTCTATATGTTTGTTAATTTTAGCTCTCAAAATAGATGTAAGAACTTTATAGACCGTCGGTAAACATGTGATCGGTTTATAATTTTTGGGTTCCGCGGTGCTACCAGATTTATGAAGCAGGTGAGTAACTCCTGTCGTTAAGAACTGGGTTAGCGAACCAGACTCCAATGCAGTCTGGTACTGAGCCGCCAAGCGAGCGTGCGACCTTATTAACCATTTAATCCAGAAATTGTGCAGCCCGTCCGGCCCTGGAGACTTCCAGTTGGGCAACGGACGAATTGCACGAGCTACATAGCTCGCTCGACTTCCCGAGTCTAATCACCTTCGGTGTGGCTGACAGGCGCCTACCAGATACTCCGCCAGAAAGAGCACATGGCATCGTCATCCGAAAGGCGCGTGTCAACCACACCTTGGGCCGGTCGCTCCCAAGCCCTATAAACCCACCTTTCATCACTCTGGAAGGTGCGGTTCTGAGTGTATCGCTCTACTCGCCGCTTATACCTACGAATACGGAGGTTGCCTGGAAGAGATCGCGGAAAGCGATAAGGCCGCCCATTGTATATTTTGTAGTGTTCATTTTGTTTTATTTTTTTTGTTATGTGTTTTTGTGGTGTACATGATGATGATGATGGGACTCCCTTTTCCGCACTTAGACTCTCATTTGGTCCGTTGTGCGTGGGGATACTGGCTAACAGAGCCAGCCTAGCTTCGCCCAAAAGCACAGAAGCCTCCTGGGGGCTTCACAGGCTTCGCGGAGCGACCTCACTGTTCCGAGGATTTCTTCCCGTTGAGAAGCCACAGCCTCGCACTCCAGGATAACGTGGGCGGCTGATTCCTCGGCGTCAAGGCAGCCCCTGCAAAGGGGGCTATCTGTGGCGCCTATGTTGAAAAGATGTTTGTTGAGGGGGTTATGGCCCGTAATTGTTCCTATAATTATTCTAAGGTTATTTCTACCCAGGTTGAGAAGTCTTTTGGTTAATCGCGGGTCTACAATTTGTAAAGCCAATTTTGACTGTCTACAGTCTGTTGCCCGTGACCATCTGTTGTTATGGAGTTCGGTCGATCTTTGGCGAATCCAGGCACGAAATTGTGAGAAAGGCAGAGGGAGAAGTGGATACGGGCCTAGCACTTCCATATCAGAGCCTCTCTTTTGTGGTGTACAATAAAGTATATATAAATAAATAAATAAAATACGGTTCGCCCATGATAACACTTTCTGCTTCAGGAAGTCTATGCGCTCTGTGACACGGGACACATAGTCCTCAGGGCCGATATCAGTCCCTGAGAACGCCCGTCTCACAAAACGCATCACTCTAGGGCGAGTATTGCTCCCTGAAGCAGATAAGTTTGCCAATGAGCGCTCTGGCTCCACCAATACGGCGCTCAATTCTGCACTGCCAAGCTGGTACGGCTGGTTTCGGTCGTGTAGCTCTAGAGACATTTGCAAATTTGACGTGAGCTACACGACATGCCGCTACAGCCGCGCAGTACAGAATCGAATGAGTATCGGTGAGGTCTACGCAGTTATCAAAATAGTTTGATAGCTGCGAATCCAGAGCCGCCACCAGCGCCCTATTTTTGTTATGCATGGGCAAACGAGGTAAGCGTGGTCTAAGTTCGGGTGACATGAACCGATATTCACGAATCGCACCCTCCAAAGCACTCCTCAATTCCTCATTGTACTGGGTACTTACGTTTATAGCCCTGTCATCAATCCCCTCGTCAGCTTGACTTGTAGTCACCTGTGGTGGTACTATGACACTCTGCGACGGGGGGGGGGGGGGGGCGATGACATGGCTACTCCGCATTTCATTTCGTAGGCGATCAAGTACAGTGTCATCCAACATAATGATTACGCTGGATGACCCGCACCTGACCCGACAGTCGTTTTGCCGAAACGTTGACAGCTGGTAGTTTCAGGTGCTTGAACCAGCCATCATTCAAGCACCTGAAAAAGAGAGAGCATCCGAACACGGTACGCGGTCAAAAAATTCAAAATTCAAAAGTCATTTATTCAAACTAGGCTGAGAATCAGCACTTTTCGAACGTCAAAGTTACATAAGACAGTCCCACAAAACGCCCACCCTCCACCACTTCCTAGTGCTTTCGCTGGGAAGAAGAAGTGGCGCAACAAATTCCCCAGCAGCACAGCTGTCTGTTCAGTTAGAAAAACTATTCTATGACCCCTAAAAAGGCATCCTTTTTCATATTGCAAATCGAACTTGCACTGAAAATAAGGGATAACAGACTCACAAATTATTATTCGAGGCCATACTTTTTGCATGTAAGTACCTAATGACTGTTTGGATCACAGTGTCGCTCTCAGTCGCCTGCGTTACGTCGCGTGTCGTAGTAGCGGGCGACGCTTCATCCAAAAACTTGAGCGCGTAAGTGACTAAATAGGTATCTACATTATTATCGGTCTCTTCCGACTTGTTTGTGCAATTTATAGGCGCGCGGGAAAAGTAATCTGCTACTAAATTATTATCACCGGATACAAATATTTTACTACATAATTATAAGCCGATAATGTAATAGCATATCTCTGCAATCTTAGAGCTTCGTTACCATACCCGTCTTGTTATTGAAAATGGAATAGGGAATAGCGGTCGCCTCCTTCTGTATCTGACTATAGTTTCGCTCGCTAGCAGTAAGCGAGCGAGATGCATACGCGAGCGGTCGCTCATGAGCGTCATCGTGCCCACGCTGCGAGAGCACGGCGCCGAGCCCGCTCGGGCCCGCGTCCACGGAGAGCACGAGCTGCGCCGCCGCGCGCCGCGCCGTCGCGTCGGCCTGAAGTGCGCCAGTACGCGCTCCGAGGCTAATTTCACGGCGCACTACCACCATAGCTTGCCGCTGCCTATCTCCCCACCCCCAGGGCATATCGCTCCGTAATATTTCGTGGAGAGGATTGAGTAATGACGAAGCGTTAGGAATAAAATTCCTATAATAATTAACAACGCCTAAGAATCTTTTAACTTCGGTGACGTTGGTCGGCTTGGGAGCGCTAAATATTGCCTTGACTTTTCCAGGACTAGTCATTAGACCCTCTTTACTAATCTCAATTTTAGTGTACAACTCGCCCTCTCCAATCTTAGCAAAAACCTGTTCAATCCTGGGTAAGGGGTATTTCTCAATTACCAGGTCTTTAATGAGTGTTACCGAAAAATCTCCCGCGATTCTGACTTGACCGTTTTTCTTTGACACCGGTACTATCAGTGGCGTATTGCGCGTGATTTATTGACACCAAAATACCTAAACCTACTAATCGCTCTATTTCTTGTTTGACCTTATCTCTTAGGGCCAAAGGCAAAGGGTACAGTTCGTGGCTTAAAAAACTTCGGGACAGAATTTTCTAGGGTAACTGAATTTATTATATGAACCCAACTCATCTCACCATAGATCTGGATATTTTCGAAGCAATAGGGATGATGACTAAAAAATTTTTTTTGTCCGTAATGTAGATTATGAAAAAATAACACACACGTTTTTTTTTATTTTTTTGCGTTATCAAAAGATTACGGCGATACATTGAGTTATAATGTGCCATGACGTCACTTGTATGTAGATTTTATCCATACTTGTGACGTATCAGCCCCCACTCCCCAACTTTAATGCGTTGTATCTAAGTCATTTTTCATTAATATGATAAAGCAAAAAATACGTGTCTAATATTTTATTATTATCTGACTGACGGACTAAATAGAATTTCTTTTTTTTTGACACAGGCATCATCCCTATTGCAGTCCTACATCATTATCGCTACTTAGAGTTAAAAGCGGACATGAAATCCCTATGTCCCTATATTTAAGTACCTGGTACTTGTTGAAAGACCTACACTGTCCTCCCATACATAATAACACTGTTATTTGAAAATATTGTAAAAACCAATTATTTTTAAAAGAGTAACCTTGGAGTTTCTTGCCGGCTCTTCTACATAGGAAACGACCAATTGGAACCGTGAACCTAGCTTCTGACGTTTCATAAGTGCCCATGTAGGTTTATGTGAAATAAAATATTTTGAATTTTGAATTTTTGAATTTTATGGAGGACCTCCATTCTTAACTACGAAAACTTTAATATTTCTTTGTAAATTATTACATTTTGCTCTAATAGTGAAAAAACTTAATGGAGAGATTTTATTTCCATTGTACAAGCACATTTTTACATTGCAATTTTGTAGCTGATATTGCGAAAACTTTTTCAGAATCAGAATCAGAACTTTATTTGCTATGAATGTAGGTACAGGTATAAGATGTTCATAAATTAATAAGATCGGCTACAGTCTAAGTCTAGTGGTAGTTTTGAAATAACAATTATCAGAAATAACAGTGCTGCCCGATCCTGAATCTAGTTCCATGTTAATAAATTGATCACCTAAAACTAATTCGATTTCAATAGGCTTATCAGCCGCGTACCTTATGTTAAAATTTTGGCAGTCCTCACAACCCTTGTCCTGGGGCTGGTTACCACTGCTTCGTTCATTTGAGATTTGAGTCAACGTGATAGACACGCATGTTTTTGAATACCTGCAGATTTTTTTTAAATTGCCTTTTACACCGGTTTTTTTACACGTATAACCCTTATAACGACACTTTTCACCACTATGATTTTTCATGCGGCAAACCTCGCAACGATCGGTATCGCGGCGGGTTGCTGCATCAGCACCACTTGCGCCACGTCCACGGCTAGCTTGACCCTGGAACTTCGCGCGGTACTATACTGGTTCCTCCTTAATAGAAATGGCCTCCGATTCGCCCGGTGAAGCGCGCGCGAAGCGCACGCGTATTGTTGTTTCTGCCGAGTGATTAAATATTTTACGTGTACCTACGTTATTCGTTTTTAATGGAGGAAAATATTGGTGATGAAGATGTCAGTGATTCGGAGGTTTTAGCTAGTTTTCAACGAGAAAGTGAAGAAACACAAATGGATAATGTGGTTGATGAAAATACTTGTGAAGACGGGAGAAGAAATGTGATTAAGAGGAAAGAGAGAGAAGATGATAATAGTGCTGAAGATGATTTTATTACTGTTGTAAGAAGGAAGCCAAAGAGATTTATTCGAAGTGATTCCTTAGAAATACAAAATAACAAGAGGGTAGATCGAAATAAAAATCAAAATGACCAGTTGGAAGATAATATGTATGAAGTTTGTGTTACGACAATGGAAAGTTTGCCTAAACAAATGGCTTTGGCTAAACTTCTTAGAGCTGAGAACATCAAGGGGATTATCAGAATTAAATATAAAAGTTTCAACAAAGTACTTCTTCAGTTTAATGAAGAGGAGGAGGCCAATAATTTACTGGATTTTCAAAAATTTAAAGAGATGGGTTTCAGATGTCAGAAAGTAAATGAACTGTCACTATCCTATGGAATTGTAAAAGGCGTAGACATGGAGTTAAGTGAAAAAGAGCTACAAAATGTATTTGATAGTGAGACCGAAATTATTTCGGTGAACCGACTCAAAAGATTGGACGCAGAGAGTAAATGGACCGACAGTGAGACCGTAAGGGTGTGTTTTAAGGGAAACGTCTTACCACCACACATATACGCATACGAGTGTCGCTTTAAAGTTGAGGCGTACGTATTCCCTGTGACTCAATGTTCAGGGTGTTGGCAGTTCGGGCATATTCTTAAGTTTTGCCCAACAAAAAAGAAGGTGTGTCCAAAATGTGGCGGTAACCATAAAAACTGCGACATAAAAGAATTTAAGTGTCTAAATTGCAAGGGTCCACATTTTGTTTTAGATAAAACATGCCCTTTATATTTCAAAGAAAAGCAAATTAGAATAATTATGAGTATGGAACAGTTACCTTACCGAAGAGCTCTTCAATCATTTATGGAAAATCGCGAAAAGACTGTGAGTTTATCTCAAAATTCACATAGACCTGCTTTTACTACAAGTGCAGCAAGAGGAGTGGATACGGATAGTGACATAGTCGCTAAAGCGACAGTTCATCGTGAACCAACGCCATTGAATATATACTCAATAGAAGGCACTAACGAGGCGCTTGTAGAACCAAGATATAGTAAGGCCGCATCATAACAGTCTAATAAACCCCGGAAGGCGAAGCAGAGAACAGAAGTAGCTCAATCGGTGTCGGAAGATGTAGTGGAAGAAGAAGTTGAAATTACGCAAAAAGAAGAGGGAGAAAAGGGTACCCAACAAAATGAACATTTACGGTATAGATTTGAATTTACTAAACTAATTTTAAAAATGAAGGGTATTGTTATGTCGGAAGATAAATTCGAAGTTAAAGTGGTCTCGGTTTCAAAAATGATTTGGGAGGAATTTTTGAAGATATTAGTGATTTCTAAAGGTGAGGTTATTGAAAAGTTTTTTAGTTTTATAAATGGGTAATAATGCTCAAGATAATATACCTATAAACATATTTCAATGGAACGCACAAAGTTTACGTCCCAAATTAATATCATTTAGGGAGCTTTTAAATCAAGAAAGAATACATATTGCCATTTTATTTAGCACCAAAAAAGGACACAAAACAAATAAACAATGTAAGAAGACTAGAACCGTGGAAGTAACAGTGTTTTCATATTGACATAAAAACTGTTCATAAACAGTGTAATTCCCATTCAAATCAGTGAAGAAGTGAGAAAAGAGCATTTCAAGTGAGAACGGTAAGCAGTGAAAGTGGTAAGCCGTATAAAAATTTAAACTTCACATCACGAACAAATCGTTAAGAAAATATTTTTGAATAACGTAGAACAGTCATAATGTTAAATAATTAAGACAATGCCATCTATATCTTTATACCCAGACTTCGTATCGTCGATAAAACAGAACATTTACGAAATTACTAGAACGACAAACTGATCAACTAATTTGACGTGACTACGTAAGCGCTCGATAGCCGTGAAGCGAAACTGTGTGCCTCTGATGGTATTAACATAGGATCGTGGATTCAAATCACAGTCAAACAAATTACTTTTTGGAAGCTTAGCGACTCTTAAAAATGAATTCTGATAGTATAAATAATATAACGATGCGTCATAAACACAAAAAAACATCTATGTCATTTGAACGACTATGTTTAACCAGCCCATCGTCATCTGAGAAGTCAATAGCAGACAGTCTACCCGACAAAAATTCAAACTACGACGATGACCACACCAAAATTTTAAAAGAACAAATAAAATTACTGACTGATCAACTTAATAGCGCACACGAACAAATTGACGAACTGTTACTGGAGAATGGCTCACTTAACAAAGTAACCAAGGAACAACAGAAACAAATTGCGTACTTAAAAACGATATGTACAAGCACTCCCCAGAGCACTAGCTCGGCCCGTAAGAGGAGAACCAAAAAGCAGTGTAGGAAAACACTTGATTTCGAAAGAGAAGATAGTGATACGGCACTCAAAGACTATGAGACAAGTGAAATTAGATTTAAAACATCACAAGAACAAGATCAAGAACTCTTACAGAATCAAACGAATAGGCAGGCACTTGATAAGCCGAGAATAATCATTCTGGGAGATGAACAAGTTCGAGGACTCTCACAAGTATTAATAGATAGAAGGACAGATAAATGGAATGATGGTTACACGGTCTCAGCTATGGTCAAACCAGGTGCAACATGCTCCGAAATACTGTGTAATGATAATAACTTAGAATTATGTAACTCGGTAACAGGACAAGATATTGTTATACTTTCGGTAGGGACAAATGACAAAAATCCATGCCATCTCCAGAAGGAAGTATGTATAGCACTAAATAACTTGAGAGCGTGTCAACAAATATATTTACTAGGCGTGCAATGTAATAATTATTTAAATAAGAATATGTTAAACCAAAATTTACAACTTATGACTCAAAATTTCACAAACTGTAAATTTATAAATCTAAATGAATTCTCCTATTATAAGCGATACTTATATATTAAGCAAAATAACCGCACATATCTGAATGAACTTAGCTCTAAATTAAATATTGAAATTGACTATCTTAAATACGCAAAAGAATTTATCATGAGAAAGCCTTTATTATTCACTGCACATAATCAGGAAAAACGGAGAGAGATAACTAACATATCGTGCTCAAGTCAGAAGACAATTTTGGATTATTTTAAGCCAATGGCATGTGACAGGAAGGTAGCCACTGACACCAAAGCACAAGTTGATTCTGGAAAGATTTCTGATTCAGCCTGTGATAATCTTTTTCGTGTATGAACATATTTTTGTACTGCACCAAAATATTAATGGACTTGTAAATAAATCGGACTTACTAAGTGTGCACCTTAATAATTTTAAAGATGAGGGTAAATCGGTAGACATAATATGCATAACAGAAACTAACATGAAAAAAGACGACCATATACATCTTTACGTACCTAATTATACACTACACACATACTATTCACGAGAAAATAGGAACGGGGGCTCATGTATACTAATGCGGAATACTTTATTGGGACAAAAAATAGATGTAGGAAAATGGTGTAAACCGAACCTTATTGAAGTTTGCGCGGTTGAGTTGCAGAATCACCCCGTAATAGTTGTATGTGTTTACAGACCTCCTAATATGGATAAGGCCTCAGTGAATACATTCCGCGTTGATTTAGAGATGATTTTTAATGAAATCTGTTTTAAACGTAAGAAAAAGATAATTGTGTGTGGTGATTTTAATATAGATATTTTGAAGGATAACTACGCCTCTCGCAGCTTTAAAAACCTATTGCAAAGTTTTAATTTGAAAGTAGGTGTGCTTACTCCAACACGTCTTTGTAGCGGAACGTGCATTGACAACTTTTTCGACAATATAAGGGGAAGTAAATGCGTAACGGTCGAATTGGCGTTGTCAGATCATACGGCGCAACTACTACAATGTCCTGTTAAAAAAACTTGCGTACTTCCATATTGGTACATATTCAGACGTAGTTTCTGTAACGAAAATATGCAAAAGTTTAAAAGTTGCTTAAAAAATTTGACATTTACCGATATTTATTCCTCCACAGAACCTAATGACGCATTTAATAAGTTCCACGACACATTTAAACTATTTTATGATATGTGCTTTCCGCTTAAGAAATTAAAACGGTATGCAGTAAAATCACCTAAGTGGATTAGTAAGGGTATCAAATTATGCTGTAAACGCAAGCGAGACATGTTGTGGCAATTTCGAAAAGACCCCAACCCCAATACTAAAACAATTTTCAAAACGTATACGAAACGCTTAAAAACAATAATTCGCCTGACTAAAAAATCCCAAAATAACAACTACATTAATAATGCGTCTAATAAGTGTAAAGCTACATGGCAAATAATAAATAAGTGCAAAAATAATAAGCCGGTCGAAGGAATACCAAGACTTAGAATAAATAACGTAGATATAACTGACCCGAAAAGTATCGCCCAGACTTTTAATGACTATTTTATTGAAGAAATTGAATTAGTAACTGACAGCAATATTATTAATCAAAATTTTAAATTTGACATGCATCCTGATTCATTATTTTTAATACCCACAGTTCCCCCCGACATTGTAAAATTAATAAATTCATTAAATAACACTAATAGCTCTGGTTATGATGACATCACAACAAAGGTTATTAAATCTGTTTCTACCATTATAGCACCAGTACTTAGTTATATAATAAATATGTGTTTAGAATCGGGTGTGTTTCCAGATAGGTTAAAATTAGCTGTTATAAAACCATTATTTAAGAAGGGTAGCAAACAGGATCCAGCCAACTATCGGCCTATTGCCTTACTACCCATATTCTCTAAAATTGTAGAAAAGGTGATTTACAATACAATATACACATACTTTGAACGTAAAAATCTTTTTGCTGATGAACAATACGGTTTTAGAAGAAAAAAGAATATTAATATGGCAATTTTTAATCTCTTTCAAAAAATTATAACTGGCATTGATAACAGAAGTCCGGTAGCTGCTTTATTCATGGATATGAGCAAGGTATTTGATTTTGTGGATAGAACAGTACTATTGAATAAGTTGGAAAGGTATGGAGTTAGAGGCAATGCTTTGAACCTTTTGAAATCGTACTTGTCCGATAGAAAACAAGTGACTAAAATGGATAAGGTCTGCATCACCTCAAAAACCGAGCGTACGTATGTATCGAGTCAGAGGGCTAATAACTACGGTGTACCCCAAGGAAGTATTGTAGGATCTTTATTATTTATTATTTACATTAATGACATGCCCAGAGAAACACATCATCCGATGGTTTTGTTTGCTGATGATAGCACGGTCGTTTTTAGTGGTGAAAATGATGCGACGACACTTGAGGGAGAAATAAACCACTGTCTCCAAGTATTAGTAGAATGGATGGGCGCGAATAACTTAAAAATGAATACTGACAAAACTAAAATAATGAATTTTGAGCAAAGGACGAATCATAAAAAACCTGACATAAAATATGGAGACAAGATAATTTCAGAAACGACCACTACAAAATTTTTAGGACTTGATCTGGATAGAGACATGTCGTGGAAAACTCATACAGACAGTCTATGTAAACGCCTGAGTCAACATTCATATGCTTTACGTAATCTCGCAAAGGAGGTTAATCAAAAAGTGTTGGTTACGGCGTATCATGCATATGTTACGTCTGCATTACGATACGGGATTATATATTGGGGTAACTCCTCCAACAAGGAGACAGTATTTAGAGCGCAAAAGAGGTGTGTGAGGGCAATATGCGGTATTCAAAGCACGGAAAGCTGCAAACCATTCTTTTTGAATTTCCGTATATTAACAGTACCATGCTTATACATATATGAGGTGGCCGTATTTGTCAAAACAAACTTCCACTTATTTGAAAAACTACACAGCTTGCGACATTTAAATAAAATAAGCAGTAGGCAACACAAAAAAGCAATATTTCGTAAAAACTTCCTAGGAATGGCACCACATATTTATAACAAATTACCTAATGCTTTGTTAAGTAATAAAGATATCCATCTATTTAAGAAACAACTCAATAATCTACTGATAAGTAAGACATACTACACAATAAATGAATATCTGTCTGATAGAAATCTGGGTGTATAATAATAATACATAAGTATAATTAGGGTGAATACTGGAGTCCGATTTATTTTTATTAAAATTATCTTATTTGTATTGCCAATTATGTGTTGACTGTATTAGAAATTACTTTGACTTTATATATTCTGACATTACATGCTAATTGATTTGAATTTATGACATTGTGTATGGTAATATTTTGAAATTGTATAACTTACTAATGTGAATTTATGAAATGGTATCTATAATTTAAATGGTGCTTAGAATTTTAATAATAATTTTGCATGCCTGAATCGGTGCAACACAGTGAACTGCGCATTCACTTGACATCTAGAAATGTATGATTATGTACTGTGTTGAGCAATAAACATTTGAATTTGAATTTGAATTTGAATTTGAATTTTAAGTGAAACATGGCTGGATAATGAAGTTCACCTTAGTATTAATGGTTATAATGTGTATAGATCAGATAGAGTAGACTCATATGGGGGCGTTTCAATATTGGTACATAAGTCCATTCAATCTTGTTTGTACCCAATTTATGTTTCTAATTCGGGAATAGAAATTGTGTGTGTAAAATTAGTAAATTGTAAAGACGTGGAATGTGTTGTGAGTGTTTATTGTCCTTCCTCTGTGCACACCCAACAATCCCATTGGGATGAAATATTTACAGCGTTCACCAAATCAACTATAATAGCGGGAGATTTTAACGGACATCACACCAACTGGTCTGTAAAAACCGATACAAGAGGTGTACAAATTATGGATTCAGCCCTAGATAATTCATTCGTTTACCTTAATAATGGAATGGCTACGCGGGTAAAATTGGTTAGTGGGAATCTACAACAAACTTCGCCAGATGTTACATTTGTATCGTCTGATATCGCGATAAAATTCGATTGGAAAGTGCTCAACGAAAATATCGGTAGTGATCACTTAATCATTAAAATGTCAATTAATATTTCAAATAGTTTCAGTCCTACTAAAAAAAGAAATTATAAAAAGTCTAACTGGGTGGAATATCGTAAAACATTAGCAAACAATTTTCATTCTTATAACGATAGTAATAATCTTCAGGAGATGTATAACTTTTTTGTAAACCTAATTAATTATGCGGGAGATAAACATATTCCATATATTAAATGTTGTTTTAAACCTACAAATAAGTTTAAGCCGAAAGACTACTGGAACACGCAATTGTCTGGAATAGTTACACAGAGGAGATTGGCGTTGTCTCAGTTTCGTCGTAACCCTACTCCAGATAATTTAAGTAAGCTAGAAGAAAAAACAATAGAAGCACAAAAATTAATAAGCAAAGCTAGGTCATTAGGTTGGCAAAAAATGTGCGACTCCCTTGATCAAGTAGTTTCTGCTTCTGAGATGTGGCGCCGCATGAGATGGATGAAAGGTTACAGACAAACAAAAAGTTATCCCCCTCCTGATAAACAAAAGAAGTTGTTGTCTTCGCTTACTCCCGATTATGTTTTAAATTCTATGCCCAACTTTGCTTCAGTTAATGAAACTTTAGAATGCACTTTTAGTATTCAGGAGCTAGAATGCTGCCTTAAAAATAAAGATTCAGCACCGGGTGAGGACGCGATTTCACATTCCATGCTTTATCATTTTCCTGATGTGGCCAAATCATTCTTACTTAATATATATAATGAAATTTTCAGCTCTGGTATTGTACCCCATCAATGGCGAAATGTCCAAGTAATTCCTATACCTAAACACAATAATAATAGTTCTGAAATTAAGCTTCGACCTATTTCTTTAATCTCTTGTCTTTGTAAGGTGTTTCACTTAATGTTGTTTAAACGTTTAGAGTGGTACACAGAAAAGAAAAGTATTCTTGCATGTCATACTGTTGGTTTCAGGAAATCTCATTCCTGTTTGGACGCAATTACCCGTTTGGTTACATATGTACAAATAGGATTCTCTAACAATCTTCCAACTTTAGCGTGTTTCCTGGACATTGAAAATGCGTACAATAATGTGTCTGTTGATGTAGCCATGAACATGTTGGACCAACTAAAAGTAGGATCAAAGTTTTGTAAGTACTTATGGTCATTTTTAAGTGAAAGACGGTTGAAAATTAAGTTGAACGATAATGATGACTCAATTCTTACCAGATGGACCAATAGAGGCTTAGCTCAGGGAGATCCTCTATCCCCTTTAATTTTTAATTTAATAACATATCGAATAGGCCAATTGCCACTTAGTGTAGTATTGTCGCAATATGCAAACGATTATGTACTGTATATAAGAGACAAGGATATCTATAAATGTGAAAGGTATATGCAAAGTGCTCTCGATTCCATAGTTACGTTGTTAGGTGAACTGGGCTTAGTATTATCTCCGGGTAAGTCAAATTACTGTGTTTTTAGTAGGGGTCGCAGAAGAATATTACCCACTTTAAAGATATATGGATGTAATTTGGGGTTCTCTGAATGCATTAAATACCTGGGTATGTGGTTAGATCGAAGTCTACGTTGGGGCAAACACATAAATGAAGTAATTGAAAAATGCTCAAAACTTTTAAATATATTAAAAGTGCTTGCTGGTAGCTCTTTTGGAATACATACAATGCACATGCGTAGACTGTATATCGCGTTAATTAGAAGCCGAATGGATTATGGTTGTTTTATTTATGATTGCAGTGCGAAAACACATACTCTGAAGCTAGATAAAGTGCAAAATCAGGCCTTGAGGGTAATAGGGGGTTTTATTAAAAGTTCAACGATTCACGTAATGGAAAGCGAATTAAATATAATACCGTTATGCCTGAGAAGGCAATACTTGGCATATAAATATAGTTTGAAATTAATTTCGTGGGACAATAATGTAACTGCTAATAATATTTCGGATCTAAGTGCTCTTTGTAATGTAAAGTATTGGGAAAACAAGAAGAAGCCTTTGCTTGTGAAAACTTACAGGGATGTTTGTCAATTTAATGTTAATTCTGTTCGTATTCTTAGTATGTTTGATTTAGACGTTTGGGTTACTGCAATTGATATTGGAAAAATTATTAGTGTAAATCTTGAGAGTATTAAATGTTCTAAAAAATTCTATGACCCTAATATAGTAGTGAACGATGTCATCGCCGAAGTAAACGAGAGATATAATGGGTGGCATAAGATATTTACCGATGGGTCTAAAAGTAATCTGGGTCTAGGAGCTGGATTCTATGACCTAACCTTACAACATAAAGTAGGATGTAAAATCGATTGTGAAGTATCAATAATGACGCTGGAACTTATTGCAATATATCAGGCTTTATCTTACGGAATGGATCATAACTTGAAGAAAATTGTTATTTTTTCAGATAGTAAGAGTGCCTTGCAACTTGTGGCTCGATGCGCCTCTGGTCGCAGAGGTGCAACGATAGCCTATCATATCCTGAAAGCTATTATTATTTTTAATGAAAGGGGTACAGACTTAAAGTTGCAATGGGTTCCAGCACATATTGGTCTGAAAGGGAACGAACGAGGAAGCTGACCGTATAGCTAAGTTGGCTGCAGTAGACGGCAGGGTAATTGAGTACTTACCGGATCATTGGGAATTAATACCTAGATTTAAATCGGTATGTTTTGATGATTGGAAACAACTATTTGATAGTAAATCTATAGATAAAGGAATATGGTATAAAACCATACAGGGTGAGCTTCCTCGTGTCCCTTGGTTTGATGGCATTCATTTGAGTAGAAATTATGTTAAACTAGCTTTTAGACTTAGATCCGGACACTATCCATCAGCAAAGTTTACTTTCTTAATGAAAAAGTCTGATTCTCCCAATTGCTTAACTTGTAATCTAATTGAAGATGTTCAGCATTTGCTGATGGAATGTGTCCGGAATAAAGATGAACGCGACTTGATGCTGAGCGAATTAAAGTTAAATAGGCTGGATGTAGGTCTGATTCAAAGCATTTTGGCAATCCCAAAATCGGAAGCAGCCAAAAAATTATGTAATTTGGTATTAGTCGTTCAGCAGTGAGCAGCAGCCTTTTAGTATTACTATAATGTAATCTTTGATTTGATTCTCCTTGTGTATTATCTAAGTGTAATTATATTGTAATAAGGTATGATGGGGTTGACATATCCTTATTGGACAAAAACCCCTTTTAATAAAAAATAAAAAGATTTAAAAAAAAAAATGGCCTCCGAACAGCTGCCTAACAAGGCCTTTGCCTCCTTGGCACACGCTGAGGGTCGACGGGTTCTGCTCGAACAACTTTTCGCGTTCTGGACCTGCACTCAGGCCGAGGACGAAACGAGATCTCAAATTCGTTTCTAGGGCGGTGCCGAAGTCGCAATAGGTTGCCAAACCTCTTAATCGCGCCGCCCATTCTACAACGGTTTCGCCTGTTGTTCTGCTGGCAGCAAAAAATTTCGCCTTGTCCACAAATGAGCACTTTCTTAGCTTAAAATGGCTGTCGAGTAGTCCAACTAAGTCTGTAAAGCACAGCGTTTCCAACTCCTTTGGAAATGCTAGGTTAAGTACTAGACGATACGTCTCCTCCGTAAGATGACACAGTAGGTAATATTCCACTCTCAACATAGTCTTTAACGCCATAAATCTTCAAAAATTGCGTTAATTCACCCTTAAATATTTGCCATTCGCTGGTTTTATGGTCAAATGAAGACAGATTTCCGAGAAACGCGGTCATTATATCTACGCGTAGGTACTCGTTCGTACACCTCGTAGCCAATGATATGTATGGAGAGCGGGAAGAGAAGAAAACAGCCGTCTTGATTGAACACTGATTTATTACTGAGTGGGGGATGCGCGCAGCGCGCGTGGCGCGCGCGCTGTCTTCATATACAGGGTGTGGCGTAAATAGTCGTCCACCGGTAAGGATTCGATGAACCAAATAATTAACTATAACAATTAAAAAATTGAACCATTTTCACCCAAGGGTTCCGAAAATATTATTTCCTTTTTGTCTTTTATTTACGAAATTTCTACCTTTTATTACTTTGGTTGTAGTTTCAACAAAAATCATTATTACTAATTTTGATTTCTGTTAATTACTGCTGAATACTAGAGCTATCATGATAAATTATGTTGTTTTAATGTAAATTCAGATCTTTTGAAGAAAAAGTTGGTTCTTCTCTAATTTCAACCCTAATTTTTAACACACCATCCAAGTTCAAGAGCGATTTTTGTAAAAAAAAACGTACTACACTGACAGTGCACATTCATTTAATAATATGTCTACTAAATACCGATTTCAAAATGGTATCACTATAACAGATCCTATTATTTAACAAAAAGATACTTAATTTTAATTGAAGAAAAGAAGATTTTCATTAAACTACTTTTTTAAACTTTATTGCGTTAATACTATTACAAAACGTATTAAAACTTAAAAACGGATACAATGTAACTTTTTATATTTCAAATGTGATTTGTGTTAAAGCACAAACATGTCAGGTAAAAAAACCCCGACCCTTTTTTACCTGAGACATGTTTGTTAACAAAAACCCGTTGAAGCTCTCGCAATCGAGTTACGAATTAGGAGTTATAAGGAAAGGATATAGGGTATTGCTATCTCTTTCACTACTAACGTTAAAATCTCCAGGTATCTCGAAATGATTAAGAACGATCTCGTCACTCGTGTCGTGCGTCGTATGCGTTTCGTTTTTATTCTGCCTGTGTTTACCTCCGCCATTTCTTTACCCCTGCCTGACCCCGGACTCTGTTTAATTTGCCTACTGATTGGACTTTGGTTGGACAAACGTGCAGTGCAGTGACAATTAAAGTACACACCACACGAATATGCTGACATGCATTTGTATTATGGCGAGTGCAGAGGTGTTGGTAGAGAAGCAGCTCGACTTTATCGGGAGAGATATCCCGATCGAAGACATCCAGACCACCGAGTTTTTGGGAGAGTGCATAACGCATACACCGAGGAAAGGATACCTGCCACAGGCGTAGGCGGTGCAAGTGAAGGATGACCACGACGACACAACGATGAAGAGGTAATGAATTTAGTTACAGAAGATCCTTCAACATCAGTCCGTGCCTTAAGTCGCAGAATTGGCATATCAACTAGATCTGTGCATCGAATACTCAAAATACATTAACTGTACCCATACCACTATCAAAGGGTACAAGTCATTGCTACCAAGAGATTATCACTTGAGAGCACGGATTATGCTTGAGAGTAACATTTTGTAGAGTAATGCTACGCAGAATAAGAGAAGACCCTCAGTTTTCTAATAAAATACTACGGAGCGACGAGTCTTCTGGCAGAAAAGATGGATATTTAAATCTACACAATTTGCATAACTGACAGCTAGAAAACCCGCATCTCATAAGGCAAAACAGATCCCAGTATAAATAAATCATAATTTTAAATAAACCTTTGGACCGGAATCATTAACGGACAGAGGTCCACACGAGCTGCCTTAACCTTAAATGCAGAAAGATATTTAAGTTTTTTGCGGATTGACTTGCCCTTGCTTCTGGAAGGTGTCGTTCCTGAAGTCCAAGAAGACATGTGGTTGCAGAACGATGGCTGTTAGAATACGAGAGCGCCTTGATCCAGCGTATCCAAATAGGTGGATAGGGCGCTTAGGTCCAATATTGTGGCCACCACACTCGCCATACCTAAATCCTCTAGATTTATTTTATTGGGGTTGCCTAAATGGAAAAGTTTACAGTAAAGAAATCACAAGTATTGACCATTTGATGACTAGAATCCAGGCAGCAGCTAGAGAAATCAGCGAAAGTGGGTTTGCCCGACGACTTCGGTTGTTTATTCGACGTTGCAGAGCGTGTTTAGCTGCGAATGGGGGCCATTTTGCACATTTCGTTAATTTTTTTGTAATTTGACTGTAATTATGACAAAACTTTTTTTTAAACAAATGGACATTATCTGGCTGTTATAGTGCTTTTTTTTGCAAATATCGTAAGTATCAAAGTTTAAAAAAGTAGTTTAATGAAAATCTTATTTTCTTCAATTAAAGTTGAATATATTTTTGTTAAATAATAGGATCTGTTATAGTGATACCATTTTAAAATCGGTATTAAGTAGGCATATTATTAAATGAATGGGCACTGACAGTGTTGTGCGTTTTTTTTTTACAAAAATCGCTCTTGAACTCGGATGGTGTGTTAAAAATTAGGGCTAAAATGAGAAAAGAACCAACTTTTTCTCTAAAAGATCTGAATTTACAAGAAAAATCATTTATCATGATAGCTCTAGTATTCAGCAGTAATTAACAGAAATCAAAATGAAAAAATAATGATTTTTGTTGAAACTACAACCAAATTTGTAATAATAGGTATAAATTTCGTAAATAAAAGACAAAAAGGAAATATTTTCGGAACCCTTGGATAAAAATGGTTAAAAAAAAATTGTTGTTATAGTTAATTATCTGGTTCATCGAATCCTTAACGGTGGACCACTTTTTAGGCCACACCAAACTCAAATTCAAATCATTTATTCCAAATAAACCAATAGCTACTTTTGAATTTTCAAGGTCGGTCAGTCAGAAAGATGAAGCTAGATGCCCATTCCAAAGCGTAGTAGGTTCCTATGGAGAAGAACGGGCAAGAAACTCCATGGACACTCTTTTAAATCAGAATATTGTTACAAAACATTGGTTACATCATTCATGTTGAAATTATACATGTGAGAACAATGTAGTAAAACGTGCACGTTAAAGCGTCCTAAAAATATTTAAAAAAAATATATATAAGCCATGGCAGCTAAGAGATGACCAGTCCCCACTGACGGCGCCCGTTCACGAACATGACGCATGGATCAGCATCATTTAGCTCAACCATTTTGAAGGGAACTTAATGATCCAACACACACCCTGTAGGTATATCAATTTTGTTATTAATAATTTTCCAAACTGTTTTTATTTTATTATCTGCTGATTTAACCTTGCTGCTAATGAAAGACGCTTTAGCTGCTTTGCAGATAGTTTTAAAAGTTTAGTAGCAACATACTTATTAAAAGTTTCCGAATTAATATACGGCTTAAGGCCATACAGTTCAAATAACCTTTCCCTACTTTTCCTGATGTCTTTAGTTGCCCAGTCACTGAATAAAAACTTAGGGCAAATAGTTTTAGTTTTTTTCTTAAAAGAGGTTCAATAACTCTTTTAAGACGACTCTTTGAAGAGGACAATTCTTTGTCATTGGACATATTTAGGTCCAGACCACTTAACTTGCTAATTAAGAAGCTATTAAACTTATTTAAATTACCCGATGTTATTGGTCTAATTTGAATCTGCACTTTTTGTATTGGTGTGTTGGTCAAAAATAACGGTTTGACCGCTCTGATGAGAAGGCCGATAATTTACAATGACTTTATCTAAATAGTCGCAGCAACAAAAGACATATCAATACATGTAGCAGTATTCGAAGCTATTCGCGTTGGTTCTAAAACAAATTAGACAGATTAAATTGTTTGAAGAGGCTTAATAATCTACTGCTATTTTGAATTATTTTCTAAAATATTAATATTAAAGTCACCACAAATAATTACTGATTTATTACCAGATGTTTTACCAAAACATCTTCCATTACTGACTCAAATATAGAGTCGTTTTGATAATTTGGAGGTCTGTAAACGCACACTATAAACTGCTTATCTAGCTCAACACAGGACAGTTCAATGCTATGTTCCACCGATAGTTCAACTATGTCATTACGAGTCTTAGATTTTATTAAAATTTTAATTAAGATTAGTTAACCTCCACATAGCGTGGATTTTCAGTTAAAACAACTGCCCACACTATAATTCTCAATAGTAATTAGCATTTTATAATCTTTCAACCAATTATATATCTATATTTATCAACTTTCTTTTTTTCTAAAAACAATTCAATGTTCAATTATTTGGAAGAAAAAAAAGAATATTTTGATGAAACGTCTTCAAGGAATTCTGCTTAGCCCCTTTTTTACAGTTAACTAATTGAGTGCCAGAAGATAGCTTGGTGATGGTGAGATTTACAACATGGTTACAGGTACCTTCTGTTGTCTTACTGACTACTTTAAATTATGATTGCAAACAACCTTAATAATAGTATTATTACTATTTTGTGTTGTGCTAAATACATAAGACTTCGACATATTACTTATGCCTGAGTTTATATTAAAAGCTAATAGCCATGCTATTTGACGTCTAAAACTAATAGGCAGTTAAACAGTATAGTACCTAGTCTAGTCGATTTTAATTTCTCACTAAAAGTGTTGGTGTCAAAAAATATAAGTTTGTCACTATAGTGATTAACTAATAAATGCATATGGTTATCAAGCATATGTATATATTATGATTTTGCCTAAAACACACAATTTTATTCTAAGCACACGATATTATTTTCTGACGATTTTAGTCTTCAAGATTTCAGTGACACTGTCAATGATGTATTTTTTTTACATTACTACTACTGCCTACAAATACAGAAATAATGGCTTTCGGATCATATTATTTTATTCCCTGTTATTGATGACATTATCCCTTCGTGGGTTGTCCCTGGCATACAATAATTAACTACAGATTGACTCAGGTTGTTACTTAATCATTTACCTAACCCTCTCCCTAAACTATCTGAAAACATAAAAGAACAATGACTACGAGTATCTTTACTAGAACAAAGGAGAGAATAACTATGTGTCTGTCTAATTGAAACTAAGCTTTTACAAAATGTGGTGTACCTAGATGAGGGATACAGTCCCGAGCCTCTCCAGACTGGGACGGGTCCTCTGTTGCCTCAGGTTGAAGAGCCTCAAGGTTAGATTCCCTATGACAAGAACATTGCGTGGTGCTGAAAGTCATTGGGACCACTCTGTCTGCCTCATCGTTACTCATTTCTACTAACTTCTTTGCAGCAAGGATGTGTTCCTTTATTTGTTTTTGAGAGCTCACATACTTAATATAAACTAAATGTAGTGACTCTTCAAGTACCTCAATTCCGGACTGTAATCATTGTGTCTCATTTTTTTTTACTGTCTTCTAATTTTATTTGATAGTGGTTTTTAATTTATTTATTAGAAAAACACGTTCTTTCATTAGTTTAATCGTTTAAACGATGAAACCACTACCACCAAAAAATCAAAATTCAAAAGTCATTTATTCAAACTAGGCTGAGAGTCAGCACTTTTCGAACGTCAAAATTACATAAGACAGTCCCCCAAAACGTCAATCCCCTTCACCACTTCCTAGTGGTTTTGCTGGGAAGAAGAAGTGGCGCAACAAACTCCCCAGCAGCACAGCCGTCTGTTCAGTTAGAAAAAAACAAGATTCTATACAATAGTATGCAAGATAATTTACATTACGCAAAACATAATTAAAATTATAAATTAATAGCCATATGACAGCTAGCACACGCCAATATACCAACCAAAATCATTGCGAACGAACTATACTCAAGCAGAAATAAAAATAACTAAACGTAAACAATATCTAAAAAAGAAAATAAAGCCTCCAGGGCGTCCTAAAGGGCGTGCCCGCTTACACATTGCTGTAACTAGAAGTAATAATTGATAAACTAGGACCATCGAGGTAAAATAAATAATTGTCGAGGTCGCTAGCTAACCACATATTGCAATACAACTAAAAAAAACATTGTAATGAGTAGATCAAGTCAACAATAAATTAAATTAAATTGACTTATAAAGTAAAATTATAAACAATTATATAAATTCATATAAATTCATATAACCTGTAAGTAGGTAAACTAATTCTGGAGAAAGAACATTTGAACATTGTCTTGAGTTAATCACAGCGACCAACTATTCTTATCATTTACTCGTAAGTAGTCGTTGATAGAATAGTATGCCTTTGAACAAAGGTTGGAGTTTAGTTTAGTTTTAAACGCATTAAAAGGCAAATCTAGCAAAGAAGAGGGTAGCTTGTTATAAAAGGCTATACCAAGCCCAACAAATGAGTTATGAACCTTATGAACCCGGTGAAAGGGAGAACGTAGTTTATACTTACTTCTAGTGTTAAAATTGTGAATATCACTGTTTTTTGTGTATAAGTGTATATTTTGCCTAATATATAAGATGTTGGCGAAGATGAATTGTGACGCCACTGTGAGGATACCGATATCTTTGAAAAAATCTCTCAGAGAAACTCTGGCACCTAGCTGGTAAATTGCTCGAATAGCTCGTTTTTGGAGGACAAATATATTTTGAATATCTGCAGCTTTGCCCCACAGCAGAATACCGTAGGACATAACGCTATGAAAATAACTAAAAAAGACTAACCGAGCTGTATCAACGTCAGTGTATTGTTTTACTTTCCTGACGGTGTAGGCGGCTGAACTGAGCCTTCCCGCTAGGCTCGATATATGTTGGCTCCACTGAAGTTTGGCATCTACTGCTATGCCCAGAAAAACTGCCGAGTTTACAGTTTCAAGCACCTCTTTATCTAAGACGATGTTGGGTCCTAGATTTCTAACATTTGGAAGGGCAAACTTAACACATTTCGTTTTTTTGGCATTGAGAACTAGGTCTACAAGCTGTTCTCGAGGGTCATCACGAATCGTCTCGCGCGTAGGTTCGATGACTTCCAGCCTCCCGATCAAGCCGGTTTCCGAAAAGGCTTTAGTACCATAGACCACATCCATACGCTGCAGCAAGTTATACAGAGAAGTATCATATGCAAACAGTACAACTTCACAGATATCCTTGAAATAGAATAGTAAGTCATTGATATACACTAAGAACAAGAATGGACCCAATATTGAGCCTTGAGGTACACCTAACTGAACTGGTAGCCCGGAAGATTTTACACCGTCAACATCTATGTACACATTACGACCTATTATTTAAATACGAATTTAAAACGTTACGTAGCCTTGAGTAAGCAATGGACTAGTGGAGAGACGGGTGATTTTTATCTGTGGAAGGGCATCTTTTTAAGTTCCAGTTTTTGTTGTTTCCAAAGTCTTCCTCTGAGGATTTCGCTGCTATCCATTTCAGGTTTCTTGTAAATCTCGTTAGCAGTCTTCTTAAGCTTATCTCGGTCTTCAGCCGAGTCCATCCAAAAAAATATTTCCTTGTCGAAGTGAGTCATGTTCTGTTTGAGATTGCCATTACATGCGTAAATAGGTCAGCCAGCTTTCTCGGATTTGGTCTTGTATTGCATGTTACAGGTGTGGTTTTCGGCGCCTGTGCGCATGCGCTAGCTCGTTCTTGATGCGTTTGGTTGCGGTTTTTCTGTCAACGTTATTTTCATGTTTGGTCTTCTGGCTTGGTTTATTCCTAGCGTGGTTAATCAAGTCCTCCTCGTCGTCTATGTCCAGCTCTGACGCGGTACAACTTCGACTTGTAGGTCACCGCTGTTCACCTCAAGTTGACGCAATTGTATTATATTTCTAAATATTATTATGCACACTATTCCGCACAGATAATTAATAAGACAAAACTGCCGACCCGCGTCTCCCAAATTCTTGTTTTTATGTTCGTACAATCGCAGGCGCGCACATCTGGACCCCGTACGGACCATTCCTGCTTGCAGCGCTCGGCCGCTACAGTACCGCCTACCTACGCTCATCAACCCATATCACTGCAGCATCAGATTATTGCTGAGGCTCTTGTTTTTGTAAGTAAAAAGAGAAAAAGACCGTAAAGAACCATCAGAGGTGGTGCGTTTTTTCATTGAAGATGTTTCACAATACCTTCGTCCGGTCGTAGCTCAAGCACGGACGGGACCAGGGATAAGGTTTTCCATGCAATCAGAAAAGTATAAAATTTGCGTCCAGAGTCGAGCAGATTTCTTACATTAGAAACTTTTTCGGTAAGACCCGGAAAACTTCCATTAAACTTTAAAAGCGTAAAAAGACGATACCCACCCGTCATATTTGTTTTAAATTAATGCGAATAAAACCCAATTTCAAGGAATGCACCTAACTATCACCCTGTAGACTCATACTGATGTTTGATTATTTAATACCTAAAAATAATAAATGATAAAAAACAAAGTAGGTATGTCGCATTTAACACCATCTACAGTTACGCTTTCAATGTCAGATTATACAGCGCATTTACTGAGATACCCCGACAAGCATTCCATAATAGACACAAATATCGAGCATCACAAAAGTCAAATTTCAAATTGCTATGCGCCCTTTCTAAGGCCGGTGCGGGCGCACTTCTGGCGCAAAAAAAGGGGGCTGCAATCCAGATGCGGTCATCGAGCGTACAGCGTTCCGTTTTCTATTTGTTAGGTATGCGCGCCCGAGATCGTAAAATCACAAATTTACTATGCAACCCTCACAAAACAATGCTCCGTATTAAAAAACGTTTTTGGAACACTATAAACAGCACAGAGTATTATTAAAAATATCCCACACGCATTATTCTAAAGTTGGGTACATTATTTAGCCCATAAAACAATTAAACCTGTGTAGGGACAAAATTAACAAGTGACTTAAATTGATGGTCTTTTATGAGAAAATAGTTATTTAATATGCGCATAGTAAAATTTATAACATTCAAATTTGTAATATGATACACACATTACATATACGTACATTTACTTAGAAAATAAGAGTTAAATGTGCGCTTGGCACATCACTTTCACGTCCTTTAATCTATCAAATAAAATCCCGCTTTTGCAGAGCAAAGCCCTGAAAGATAAAGAAAGATTTCACCAGATTAACTTGGGTTTCTTGAATGCTCTGGGACGCTCGCCTGATGTCCGGAACGCACTTAGGTAGACACCTCATTTTAGCACTATTTTAATGTATTTATTTGGCGATTAGTAAGGTCACAGTATTATCAAAAACAATATAAAAACACCAGTATCAACGCACTGTTCGAATTCGCGGCAAGCGACGCGATCTTGCCATAAGTACAGAAAGAGTTTTTTTTTTCGCAAAGAAGTATGGGTCGGAGCTCGCTCCCGAAATGACCTTACTGGTCGACGACCAATCCGTCTCTCTCGTTTACAGACATTTTAAGTTCACAAAAAAAAAAAACATAAATACTTTTTGTAAGATCTAAGATAACCATGGCTTAAATGGTTCTAAATTGTCTGTACTATCTTCGCCTTAAAGCTTCCAATCACCCTCATAAATACAAAACTCAGACCAACAAAAAAAAGTTTAAAAAAATAACGTTTTTTTTTCTCCCTGATTTAGACTAACAAGAGGCGGCAACCCTAATCACGACAGAAGGCTGTTTTACCGAACACCTGAGCGACATGTGAACGCGCGGATGTTTTAGGGGTTAAGTGGTACATTGAAAGAAATAAAACGTACTTTTACATTAACTGATTTATTTATTCGTTGACTCCTCGGCAAACTTAATTGGTCCACCTTTATTGCTTCTAACTAGATGCGCACAGATCGCCGCGGTGCGCGGTGCGCTTTGCTCGACGCGCGACGTGCACTCGCAAGCGCGGGCGGGGCGGGGCACGGGCGCGGGCGCGGTGCGCGCGGGTCGGTGGACCAGCGAAGTGGCCGCGGCGGTGCGCGCCGCTCCTACTCTCACACTTAACCTAGCTATGTACAAAATTAGTACCCGTTTGAATGAATGTATATCGAGTCTATTTACATGTGGGGAGGGTGCGGATGACGTCACTGTGCGGGCTGCACCAGCCCGGGGGGCACGAGTGGCGCGGCCGGCGCAGGGGGCGCATGGAGCGCAGGGGGCGCGGGGAGCGCGGGGGGCGCGGGGAGCGCGTTGGGCGTAGCGGGCTCGTCCGGCGCGACAGACGCGACCAGCGCAACCAGCGGGGGCGACGCTGGGGTCCCGGCAGGCCCGGGGGTCGTGGGGGCCGCGGTGGTGGCGGGGGTGGCAGTGGTCGCGCTTGGCGGCTCGGCGCTCGACAGGCGCGCCAGCGTCTTGTAGAGCGGCGAGTTAACGAAACGCGGGTAAGAGTCACGGTGCATGAGCGTGTAGATCTGCAGCTGCGCCTCGTCGAAGGTGTGCGGCGTTGGCTCCACCATGTTGCGGTTCACCACCTCACGCACGCGCGAGTCCAGCGACACCTGCAACCGGCGGCAGTCAGTAATGCAGCAGGAGAGGAGAAGAGGAGAAGGGATCGGGGGTGGGGGCGAGCGCGATCTTACCTCCTTAGGCGACAGGATGGAGATGTAGTCCTCGTAGATGAAGCGCGCCTTCTCCTCGACGGCGTCGGGGTCGGTCTCTCGCTTCAGTTCCTCGCACGCTAGCCAGAACATTATATTCTCCTCAGAGTATTCGCCGCGCAGAAAGTCGCGGAATACTTTCCGTCCGGCTGAAACACGTAAGATAAGTAGGTAAACTATTAGGGTAGGAGGATAATGATCATGTTACGTAGTATGCTGATGAATATGTAAGGCATTACAGCGCGACGCGGACTACACTAACTGACTGCCGGGGGGCGGGGGGTTACGTACCAGCGCTGCGCATGAGGCGGTCGAACGACTGCCCCCAGCTCTGGATCTCGTCCAGCGTGGGCCTGCAACACAAAACTCAGTATTATCGTATGACTGCATGATGATACAAAGGGAGCCACCCGAGGTGTGGTGGGGCATTGCCTACTTATTGTTTTTATATATTTTTTTTGGAAATGTTGGAAAAGCTCTTGCCGACCAGATTCCGAAACATTGTGACCTTTCCAAAAATTAAGTACCGTAAAAGCTGCAACCCGAAATATTTTGTTAAGCTGACGAAGATGAGATAACGAATAGTTTCTGGGCTAAAAGATGACTGTAAGTTGGATGGGATAATATAAGCAATAAGATCCGTATACTCTGTAACCGGCCAGCCAGGCGCGCGGCGGGCGCGCCTGTCATCGCAGCCGGAGCAATTTTCCCTAGTTCACAAAAAGGCAGATGCATATCTTTAAATCTGGAGCAAAGACTTATTTAATAGTTATAATATGCCAATATCCGTTATGCTAAGGTTTATTTGTAACATACGAGTATAAAAATGTACTGTACATGGACATGAACTATTCCAGATATTTACCATGCAAGGAAAAATATGTACTAAATCTGGCAAGATCATTGTTAAAGGAAATATTGTGTGTAAACTATGATTTTAAACTTTTAGTGTATGAGCAAGTAATGAAAAATAAAAATATTCTATAAAGACAAATGTATACAAGTTAGTATGTAGGTATAGTTAGTATGTATGTTAGTGGTATGGACTTTGATCAAAATTTAGTAGATAAAAAGGATTATAATGTTAGGGTTCAATTAAATAGCGTTGCCGACAAACCTTGTCTGAGGTAAAATCAAATAATTTATTTCATATATAACTACATTACTGTTCTCCATCAAAACGTCAATGGATTACTGAATAAATCTGACGTGATAACTGTTTACATAGAGGAGCTAGTTCCTCAGCATGGTCATAATCATAATCATTTATTTGCAATAAGTATTGGTACAGTGTTGGTGTTATAGTCAATAATAAGTTCCTAATTCAAAGTCAGACATTTGACATGCAAAACATTACAATGTATTTAAATGCTAGAGTATAATATTTATGTCCAATGACATGCTTTAAATGTTTCTATTATTTATTAATTTAACATACATTCATTATTAATATTATTGTGACATTAATTTAAAATAGACTATTATCATTATTTATGAATTCATTTATAGAATAAAATCGTTTTTCCAGTAGCCATAATTTTAACTTTGTAAAAAATAAATTATTTGCTAACTCTTTAAAAATTCTGTTAGCTTTTTTGGTTTTAGATATACAGTGCGTTATTGAACATAACATGGCTGACGGTGATGAAGGGTATCTTAATATTCCAAATTATAATCTAGTCTCTTATTATATGCGACATAACAGACATGGAGGTCCTTTTAAATTGATTAAAAACACATTGAAATTCAGGCCTCTCCATGATATCACAAAACGTTCAATTCCCAACCTAATAGAATGCTCAGCGATTGAACTACTGGAACATCAAATAATTGTGTTATGTATTTACAGCGGTTAGTACCTAGATGTTTCAGTACATTAAATAAAATTCTATCTAACATAATATGCACAAAGGGAAAGAAAATCATGGTGTGTGGAGATTTTAACATTGATACTTTAAAATAAACTAGACTATCAAGAGAATTCAAAGAACTTTTATATAGTTACTACTTTACACTACAATTTGAGCAAGTAACAAGGTTCGCTAGTAAAATCTGCTTAGACAATATAGCTCATAATATAAAGAATTAGCAATATCAGATCATAGTGCCCAAATTATCAATATTTCGGTTTAAAAAAAAATGCGCTATAAAATATTGGTACATACTAAAACGTGACTACTCTAAAGATAATAGGGCAGTATTTGTAAAATATTTAAAACAATGAACCAATAGTGATGTACGTATGAATGTACAGATCCAAATAGAGCCATTAACATATTCCATGACAATTTTGATTTGCTATAATGATCTCTGCTTTCCTGTGGTAAAAATTAAAATACACCACAGGTCACGACCAAAATGGATTTCGAGGGGGGTAAAGTTATGTAGTAGCAAGCGTGAACTTTTGTGGCAATATAGAAGGGAACCGGGCCAAACAAGCAAAACCACGTTTAAATCATATGCAAAAACATACAAAACGATAATCGGACTAACTAAGAAGTCACAAAATGACTAATACATTAAGACTGCTGCAAATAGGAGGCTTTATTTTCTGTTTTAGATATTGTTTACGTTTAGTTATTTTTATTTCTGTTTGAGAATAGTTCTCGATGTTTTTGGTTGGTATATTGGCGTGTGCTAGCTGTCATATGGCTATTACTTTATAATTTAAATTGTGTTAACAGACAGCTGTGCTGCTGGGGAGTTTGTTGCGCCACTTCTTCTTCCCAGCAAAAGCACTAGGAAGTGGTGAAGGGTGGGCGTTTTGGGGGACTGTCTTATGTAATTTTGACATTCGAAAAGTGCTGATTCTCAGCCTAGTTTGAAAAATGACTTTTGAATTTTGAATATGCTTTACATTAAAGCGACATGAAAATTAATTAATGATACGAAATGTAAATACCCCATAGAAAGCGTTAACCAATTAATCAACAATATTGTAATAATAAATATTCCTAAAGATATCGCACAATCCCTTAATGACTTCTTCCTCAACATCAATATTAATAATAAAACACTAAACAACTGTACGGAAGAAGAACTATACAGTTTGAGGGAGCGCAGCTTTATAATAAGTTACCGAAAGAAATAAGAGATTCTTCATCAGTGAACATTTTTAAGAAAAGATTAATGTTGTATTTGGCTAACCAACAATAATGAATTCGTGACTCACTGTGTGTGCTCGATAGGTCGAATGACAATTATGTTTATTACTTAAGATATCTTGTTTACTTTCTCATATTTTAGTGAACTATATATGTTCTTTTTGAGAAATAAATTTCTTTAAACTGAAACATGAATACATATCAATTTCCAAACAAAGTGACAAATAATTCAAATTCAATTTTTATGAACCCGGTGGGTCCTGATGACATATATAAAATTGTAATAACTTTAAAAAATACTTTTGAAAATAGTTCTGGCTATGATTTAATAGTAACAAGTATAATTAAAGATGTCACTGGAATTATTTCTGAGCCCATAGCCCACGTTTTTAATTTATGTATTGAAGAGGGTATCTTTCCTGACAAATTAAAAATATCTGTAACAAAAACAGTATTTAAAAAAGGTAAAAAATTAAATATGAATAATCATAGGCCCATTGCACTGATAACTATCTTTGCTAAAATATTAGAAAAGATAATATTTAAATGATTATACACATTTTTTGAGAGTCATAATATATTAACGCCTAGTCAATATGGCTTTGGAAAAAACAAAAGCATAAATGTAGCGATGTATAACTTTCTGAATAAATTAATCATCGACTTGGACCAAGGACTCCCTGTTGTAGCATTATATATGGATATGTCGAAGGCTTTTGACCGTGTTGATCACAGTATTCTCTTAGACCAATTGTATGCTTACGGTGTGAGAGGAAATGTGTACAATCTAATAAAATCATACCTCAAACAGAAAACAGTATACTGAGGTTAAAAGGGTAAACCCTATAAAAAAGTGGAAGAAGTGTACGCCTCAGAAACTGGAACTGTTATGCTTGGTGTACCACAAGGAATATTGTAGGTTGTTCTTCCTTATTTATATCAATGACATGCCTTTGGTTACTAATAATGACATGACACTATTTGCGGATAACAGTACGGTTTTATTTACAAATAACAATAACATTAATTATGAAGTTGACATTAATCAATCTTTAGTATTCATTAAAGACTGGCTGATTAAAAATAATCACAACAACAAGATTAATATTATGAATTTTAAAATAAGAACTAATCGTATTGCTCCTATGGCTATTCGATATTTAGACAATAATATAGAAGAAACTGAAGTAACCAAATTCCTAGGGTTACATATTGACAGCAATGTTATATGGAAATCACATATTGACCATTTATGTAATACACTAGGCAAGTTCTCATATGCACTCTACAGATTGAGCATACCATACATACTATACATACTCGGCATATCACGCCTATGTGAGTTCAATATTATAATATTTTGGGGCAATAGTACAGACAAACAACATGCATTTATTGTTCAAAAACGCTGTGTCAGGTCTATGTGGAACCTGAAACAAACTGATTCCAGTAAACCATTTTTTAAGAGCATGAAAATATTGACACTGCCGAGCCTATACATATTTGAAAGCGCAGTATTTGTAAAATTAAATATTAATCTGTTTAAAATTTGTACCCGAATACGGCATCGCGATAAGTTAAACACAGTTACAAGCAAGACGCATTTTTTCTACGAAAGTATATTTTGTGCGGCTCCACGTTTATTTAATACAATCCCGGCTATCATAAGAAATATACAAGAAATAAAGTATTCAAAAAGAAACTACATAACATGTTACTGGACAAATGCTATTACTCTATAAAAGATTTGTTAACTGACAAATCACTTACACAATATACATAGTTTACCTCAAGCATGATGCGTACAGTAACGATAATGATAATAGCGAATATCTACGAGTACCTATATTGACATTCAATTAATTAGCACTTGTAGTTTTTTTTTTAATGTACTTATTTGTATTTTGTGTGAAATATTTAGTAATGTATTTTTTAATGTATAATAGTTTCTTCTGACATTTATTGCGTATTTTGACTCGTTTAAATTCATTTTGACATTTTATTAGATACTAGGTGATTCTTATTGTATGCCTAAGCAGCGGGACATAGCTGATCCGATTTTTACTTATAAGAACATTGTATGTATTCTGTACTTACCTACCTATGATCTCCAATAAAGAATATGAATATGAATATCCTTACTACCTTCAATATAAAAAATACTAGAGAAAATCACACTAATATTATAAAGGCGAAAGTTTGTGAGTGTGTATGTTTGTCTCTTCTTCACGCTAAAACTACTGAACGGATTTGGATCTTTCCTATCTTTGTTGGTTTGCAACTTTTAACCTATTGATAATTGCACCTATGCCACGTTTGATTTCGTAAATACTCCGATGGGACGGCAATCCGAGATGACCGCAACGTTTAAGAAATATACTAAATTAATTTGATGTCCTAAAATAATAGATTCGATAAAATAAAACTGTAGCAAGTACGTACGTCACTTGTCAATAAAGTACGGCAATTGTTCCTTCTTATGTTGCTGTCAATATTTACGGATCTTTATGAGCGGTGGGAAACATCAAAAACAAAAGAATATGGTTAACGGTATAAGCAAAGACCATTTTTAACCCATTCTACAAAATAAAAATCTTAAATTCAGGATTTTTGAAAATTTTGCCACTAAAGGGGTTCAAATAGGGATGAAAGTTTGTATAGAAATTCGCAATTTTGGTCGATGATACTTTTGATTTGGATTTGGTCGTTGATACTATTACTATTCTACTATAGCGGCACGCAATTATTAGTCAAAGGACGTAAAAGGAAAATAAACACGCTAAGCAATATAATTATTTACATGTCATTGTATAAATAATTAAAATTAACTTTATGTAAAAAATAATAACATATTATTCGTTGCAAGTTTATTGACGACAAACGATTCCTTTTTCTGTACACTTCCTGCTGTTGAAAATAATTAAAAGGCTTTATCGAGAAGATCCCTAGAAAATACCATCGACCAGACCCACACGGCTCGGCTACTTGATAAAATTCTTAAATTATTTTTGTTTCTTTCATCAATAAAATTAGTATATTTTTACAACACAGCACATTCACCGATAACGACATGCACCGCCGACCCGATATCGAGACGATATCGGCGGTCAGATAATCGCATACGTTTAGTACCTACTAAATGCTTTTACATGTGTTTTTATTGTCACCTATATTATATCGTCGCAGACAGCGACAGACACCGATATTGGCAGGATGTCTACCGGCAATGACATAGTACGGGGAGAGGGTAGGGGGCATTCTTTCACTTGAACACACTTTTTCGCACTGCCGACTTCAAGAGGTCGATAAGTACCTACTGTGGTTGTTTGATGCGTCGCGATGGTCATCGATATTCACCAATATCATAGGGCCGATAATAATAAACGGGTATCGAATCGATGTCGGTGTAGTTGCCGAAATATCGGTATCGGGTTGGTGTCTTTATCTGATAATGTGAAAACGCCCATTAGGTACACAGGAAATTTTAAGTTTGGCCATTCTTCTCCATACGATAACTACATTTTGGAAGGGGCGACTAGAATCATTTTTTTTTTTTTATAAATTTTGGCGTTTTTTCTACGTTACTTGACTTTGACTTTGAAATATATTTTTCAGTAGAATTTACATGTGATGGTAGTGCTCTAGTGTGGTGGTAGTGCTCTAGTGTGGTGGTAGTGCTTTAGTGTGGTGATACTGCTCTAGTGTAATGCTAGTGCTCTAGTATGGTAGTAGTTAATGACCTACCCCGTCAAATCCGTCACCCAATGACATTATTTGCCGATGACAGCACTGCTATAGTCGAATGTACGAATGAGACGAACTACGAAGATGAAATAAACAGCACACTTAAAACAATAATAGATTGGCTTAATAGGAATAATCTAGTCATAAATTTACAAAAAACTAAAGTCATACATTTTCACCAGAGGTTACAGCCAAAAAAAGTAATTACTGAATATAATGGCCAAATCGTAGACACAGCTTCAGTGACTAAATTCTTAGGAGTGCAGATTGACGATAAATTTACATGGAAATCTCAGGCTGAAAATGTGTGCCAAAAACTTAGTAAATCTTCATATGTACTCTATACCTCTCAAATAAACTAAACGTAAATACATTAGTTATAGCCTATCATGGTTTAGTTGCTTCATTATTAAGATAAGGTGTCATATTTTGGGGAAACTGCAGTGAGAGGGAAAGAATATTTAGGGCCCAAAAACGATGTCTTAGATCAATGACAGGTCATAAGTTTAATGAAAGTTGTCAACCTGTATTTATATCCCTTAAAATTCTGACATTACCTTGTTTATATATTCTAGAAGTGGCGCTATTCGTTAAATTGAATAATCACCAATTTACCTCAATGATTGACGTAAGACAACGCATAGCACCAATGAGGTCCCAGTATTAAAACCTTTTGCGCACAGGTGGTTATAAAACCGCCTTATTAAAAAATAGCATATTTTTCATGGGACCACTTATATATAATAAATTACCTGAATATTTAAAAGACATACCCATAAAAATGTTCAAAAAACAATTAACAAAACTATTGCTGGAGAAATGTTATTACACAGTTAAAGACTTTTAAAATGACAAAACTCTATGAAAATGTTTTTGATAAATGTGCATTGCCTTTGCTATTTCGAATGTTTTTGATGACATTGACTTATTGACAATTGTTATTTATTTACTAGCGTTTTTTTTTTAAATGCTTGTTCCTCTAAATAAATAAAAGTAAATCTCCAATTACAATATAACATTGTAATTGGAGATAACAGATCTTGACATTACGAGATTATCTAAATTCTTTATCTAATAATAATTGTGATAGTTGTTAATGTTTTGGAATATTGTGACATTAAGCTTTTCGACATTACTCATTTCGACATTTATATTCTTCATTGTATGCTTTGCGAGAGATTTATATGTAATTCATTAATAATTAATTATATTTTTTTTTTTTTTTTTTGTTTTCTGATCTGTAACAACCAATTAAATTCGACTATGGCTAATAATGATCGTAATAGCTGTATCTATATTAATATTTAATTCAAACCTAATATTTTGCATGCCGTAAGGTAAAATGTATCGGGAGACTTAATAAATATTCCAACTTATATGTATACCTACATTTATCAGCAAATAAATGATTTCTTTCTTTCTTTCTTTCTAGTGCTCTAGTGTAATGGTAGTGTTTTAGTGTAATGGTAGTGCTCTAGTGTAATGGTAGTGCTCTAGTATGGTAGTAATGCTCTAGTACAGTGGTAGTGCTCTAGTATGGTGTTAGTGCTCTAGTATGGTGGTAATGCTCTAGCACAGTGGTAGTGCTCTAGTATGGTGGTAATGCTCTAGTACAGTGGTAGTGCTCTAGTATGGTGGTAGTACTCTAGTATGGTGTTAGTGCTCTAGTATGGTAGTAATGCTCTAGTACAGTGGTAGTGCTCTAGTATGGTGGTAATGCTCTAGTACAGTGGTAGTGCTCTAGTATGGTGGTAATGCTCTAGTATGGTGGTAGTGCTCTAGTATGGTGGTAGTGCTCTAGTATAGTGGTAGTGCTCTAGTGGGTACTCACGGCGCGTCTCCGTCGCTGAGGAGCGGCTCCTGTGGGCCGAACTCGCCCGGCTTCTTGCCCGGGCCGCCCTCCGAGCCGCGCACCGCCAGGCTGCACAGTACACTAAATTGTACACTATACCGCGACACACATTTTACTAATGCTCTTACTCCGTTCTACTAATAAGTACTGCATGTACGTTCGTCGGTCACCCGCCCGCCCCGCCGGCCGGTTTGAATTGTTTCGTTGGAAAGTGGAGATGGACTGGTCTTTACGCTGACGCAGACGAACATCAAAACAACCTACCTATCACTAAAAAGTCTACCAAGCGTGTTAAGAAAAAATATATCATATTCACAACCTTATTATCTGAAGAAGTCAAGAGAAGAGTGTCGTAAACGGACTATTTGCGCACTTGTCCACCAATCACCGTTTTTAGCCAGCTCGTCCACGTCTCCCTGCGCTCCTCGTGTTCCCTAAGATTGGTGCCACCGCGTGCTCACGCCGCCCACGGCCAGCCCAGTGCCCTGCCCAGCCTCTCGGGGGTTTAATTAAATCAATAATTAAACTCTCGTGGTGCTGGGCAGATATTCAAGTGGACAGAACCTCACCACCACACTCGAGTATTACATAAACTCTTTTCAACCAATCAAATGGTTTTAAGTAATGCTCGAGTCTTGTGTAAGGTTTTGTAATACGGGCCTAACTTTTCTTTCTGCCAAAGGATACACGACAACACTTTTTTCTTGTTCTGAGCTTTTGTGGGCAAAATTGCGGCCGGTCGCACGTGTATATAGTAGGCGAGCTGCTCCATTCGCAAGGCGTCTGTTGTGACTTCTACAGCTAGAAAAATATTCGGCAGCGTAGCCAATGTTAAACAGTGCTTTTAAGTGATGATGTCGTCTTTTTTGTCACCATCGGTATCTACTACTGAGAGGGGCTCGTGGCTAAGTAATAACTGCCTGCAATATAGTTGGGAAAAGGCCTAGGCAGATTGGTATCCACTACTGAATACTGGCCTCTTCTATTTTGTCACCATCGGTATCCACAACTGAATACTGGCCTCTTCTATTTTGTCACCATCGGTATCGACTACTGAATACTGGCCTCTTCTATTTTGTCACCATCGGTATCCACTTCTGAATACTGGCCTCTTCTATTTTGTCACCATCGGTATCCACTACTGAATACTGGCCTCTTCTATTTCGTCACCATCGGTATCCACTTCTGAATACTGGCCTCTTCTATTTTGTCACCATCGGTATCCACTACTGAATACTGGCCTCTTCTATTTTGTCACCATCGGTATCCACTTCTGAATACTGGCCTCTTCTATTTTGTCACCATCGGTATCCACTTCTGAATACTGGCCTCTTCTATTTTGTCACCATCGGTATCCACTTCTGAATACTGGCCTCTTCTATTTTGTCACCATCGGTATCCACTTCTGAATACTGGCCTCTTCTATTTTGTCACCATCGGTGTCCACTACTGAATACTGGCCTCTTCTATTTTGCACCACACTTTCCTGTCTTGTTCCGGTGACAAGACTTTTTTAGACTTAGCCGGCTGGCATGCCTCTCTCGACTTGGGTTATCTCGGGCCTCCCTCAAGCTCTATGTCCTCTCACCGACATGACAAAGTGCCAGCCCGCACCCTATCAGGGCCGTGTAGACGGCGCTGATAGCGTACGGGCTGGCACCGCGCCCTACGGACGCGACGTGCCGCGGCTCGCGCTGCCGACCGGGCTGGGGCGGGACGACCTACGTCTACATGAGAAGAGAAGGGGGAGGGGTCGCACGACTTCTCTGCACTCACCATTTAGCCCTGGAATAGAATAAACGCACAAGTCATAAACAATCATTATAAAGATCTAGAGGTAGGTAACTATTGTAAAGGCGTGATATATCAGATATGTGAGATAGTAACCTATAGTTATATTTTTATTAACAAGTAAATTAAATCTATCTCGTATCGAGATATTTTTAAATGCGCAGTAGGTATTGCAGTGCATTAACGAGGAATATATTCCGTCGTGAAACAGCTCAAACTGTTTCTTATAAAGATCATCGATCGTAGTAACTGATCGGTAAAGCTTCACAGTTCGTCAGCGCCGGTACAAAGCCGACATAAGCTCTCATGTACGAGTCTAGTGCATCGAGATATAAGCCGGTACTCTAGCGGCGCTTACGTCGATAACTGTTTATGTAGGGCAGATTGTATTGTAGGTAATAGGCAGGTGGAGCTGAGGAGCAGCACAACATAATGCATGTGAGCATGAGCAGTGCGGCTACTGACCAGGAGCACGAACAACAGCAGCACCAGCACAGGCAGCAGGGCTTGGCGGCGGCGGCGGCGGGCCGGCAGCCGCGCGCCAACGCTGCCAGACTGCACATCTGCAACACATCAATACTATTGTACAAATGTCCTGATTGACCATAGGAATCAATCGTGGAATGCAAGGCAGTGCGTGTAGCCTAAAGCCAAGCACACATTACAGCCGCATCGGGTCGCAGCGCAGTGCATTTTCAGCGTAGTTCGGCAGGCGCGGCTCACACTAGTGGCGTATCAGTGTCGCAGAGCAGTTGCAATGTCATTCATCGTGTCTAACTTCAATTGTTTAGATGAGAGTGGACTAGAGGAATCAATCAATCAGTTTATTTGCACAATATAGGTTTACAAAAATGTTACACAGGTAGGGTTTCACCATATTCAGCCTGTTAGCATGTAAATTATAATATTGTGTCATAATATGTAATCAATTAGATCATGTCCTTAAAATATAAATTTTACATTGATAGTCAGTCCATTACAAATAGTCATCACGATATTAAAATAAAAGGTCAAATTCAATAAGAGTAAAATTATTTAGATTAATTTAAGAATTATGCTGGGTAGATTACAATTATTTCAAACGAAAATTACATTTTGGATTACTATTAATTAATTATTAACAATGATTTCGTTACATTTTATCTTCGAGGTACTCTTTAACTGAATAGTAAGCCTTTTCTATAAGTAGAGCTTGAAGTTTTTACATTTCTTGAACTGCGGATAATTAAGGGTTATAAGTTTATTATAATTTTTTTTAGGGTTATAAGTTTATTATTGCCCATGCAAACAAAGCTTTTAAAAAGGAGTGCGGTCTTCCCTGGTGGAACGCATAGTTTATCTGCGTAACGTGCTCTTCTGCGATACTCAAATAGTTCTAGATTGCAATGGATAAATAGTGCTGTGTCATAGATGTTGATGCTGGGCAGTGTCAATAGTTTTAATCGTTTGAAATGAGGCTCACATGAGTCCCTTTGGGTTAAGTTACATATAGCTTGTATGCATCTTTTTTGCGCCCTGAACGCACTTTCCAAATCAGTGGAATTGCCTCAAGAAATGATACCGTATGGAAGAGTAGACGATACATAACCGTGTTAAGCAGTTATTGAGTTTGTAATATCAACGATTTTACTGAGATTGCGTAAAGCGAAAGAATAACTGTTTAATTTATTACTTATGTGTTAAATTTGTTTCTTCCATGTCATTTTGTTATCTATGTATAATCCTAAAAACTTTATTGACTCTACTACTTCTATTATGTGGTCATCATAGTTAATATTTAAATCCTCTATTCCTGGTCTTTGTCTAAAATTAATGGCTTTTGTTTTACTAAATTAATTCATAAATTATTACTTATTAACCAATTAATTGTATTTTTTAGAGTCAAATTTATATTTTTAAGAATGTCATTTTTGTCATGCGAGTCAAAAAGAATGGTACTGTCATCAGCAAATAGTGTTATGGGATTATCGGTTACAGTTGGTATGCCATTAATATATATTAGGAAAACCAATGGCCCCAGCACACTACCTTGTGGTACGCCCTATTTAACTTTCCTCAGGTTAGATTTATATACTGTTATAGTTTTAGTTTTTGGGCAAATGTATGATATTTCAGTTTGTTGTATGTCAGTCAAATAGGATTCTGTAATTTTATGTACATTTCCCTTAATACCGATTGCATAGATTTTATCCAATAGTATGTCATTTTTAACGCGGTCAAATGCTTTTGTCATGTCCATAAATAGGGCAACAGTTGGACATCGATTATCCATATTAGTTAAAACTTGCTTGCAAAAATTATAAATCGCTAAGTTGCTTGACTTGTTTTTCCTAAATCCCATTTGTTCTTTGGCAAGTAGATTATTACTTTCAATAAATAACTTTTTCAAAGATCTTAGAAAAAATAGAAAGTAATGCAATTGGGCGATAGTTGCTCATGTTATCTTTGTCCCCTTTCTTATGGATGGGCTATATTATATAATTTTTAAGTTTATTGGGAAATGAACCGGTTTCTATAGATAAGTTTACTATATGTGATAGTACTGGTGAGATTATTTATTTGAGCGACTCTTTTAACAATATTAGTCTTACTCCGTCATAGCCCACACTAGCAGTGTTTTTTAATAAAAATATGATTTTATGAATTTCAGCCGGATCAGTAGGTGTCATAAATATTGATTTGCTGTGAGATGGGGGGCATTTGAATACGGGGGGTTTGTCTTCCGGTATTATTTGTAAAATAGTTATTAAAGTGAGTCACTATATTGTTTGGGTCATAAATAGGTGCATCATTAATTTTTATCCTATTTGTATGTTCTTGAGGCTGGTTATGCTTGTTTTTATTGATTATTTTCCAAGTTGTTTTTGATTTATTATTAGAAGATTTTATTGCGTATGATTTTGGGCTTATTGTGTCAGTTTTATAATCAATTTTACTTTTTTAGCGTATTTCTGAAATATTGATTTAAGTTTGTGTGTCCGTTTTTTCCTATAATTCCACAGTAGAAACCATTTACGTTTACAACATATTTTTATGCCCTTTGAGACCCATTTTGGCTTCTTAAATTTAGAGATCCTTATTTTTATACGTGGAAAGTGTAAATTGTAAAATAGAGTAAAATGTTCATGGAATTCATTATAAGCTTCATTATCGTCGTTAGAATCAAAGACTTCCTTAAAACTTAATTGGCTTACATTTCAATAAAACTTTCTTATATTATCCTCTGAGTAATCATGTTTATATTCATACCAATGATCAGTACCATATACTCTCTTTACAGGATATTGCAAGATTTCGGCCGTGTGGTCAGACAACGCTAGTTCCACTACACTTGCTTTGCACCCTTGAACGTTATGTAGAATGTTGTCTATACACGATTGGCTAGCAAGTCTAGGGGGTTGTTGAATTGCAATCATCAAATTATTGCTTAAATAAATTTCTTAATTCTCAGAAGATTAAATAGTTTTCTTTAGCAAGTCTATATTAAAGTCGCCACATATTATAAGTTTCTTGTTTATTAACTTTTTATAACCTAACGAATACATACCTATATAACAATACATAACTTTCTAACGAAATTAGTACATCATACGTTTTACTTTCCCTATCCCGCCTAATACGCTTTCTCACTTAAGACTCGTTTTTGTTGGTTTCCTTGTTTCCTTTGAAATCGTCTTAAACGGGTTTTGCTGTATTTCATAGTTCATTATCGTTGAAATTGTTTTATAATTTCTAGTAACTTTTATTTTTCCAGTATTTTCCACCTTTCAATTGAAAAGTTTAGCGGACACATCTTTGCGACTTTAGAAGCGCATAGGAATCTCTATTGACATCCTAACTAATATTAAGGCGGCCATCCTCTCCTCGGTCCACAGTACCGAAAAATGAACCAGTAACATTTTATCTTCATTAACGACATAATTCGTCGGGCCTTGTCACCGCCGGCGTACCAGCGGTATTAGAACCAAACGGCTTGGTACGTGACGGTGGAAAGAGACCAGACGGGATTACGTTGTTGCCTTGGGAGGTGGGTAGGCCTCTGGTGTGGGACCTGTGTCGACACTCTTGCGCCATCTAGCACGCCGGGCTGTTATGGCGCCGCTGCAGCTGCTGAAACCCTCAAACGCTGCAAATACTCTAACCTTATGGGTAACTATAGTTTTGAGCCATTTGGGGTCGAAACGAAGCCCGAGTGCGTGTCTCCTTTTTAAGGAATTTTCTCGCTGACTGGTCGACTCTTGACGTGACCAAAGGGCTGGCTCATTCTTTGGCCAATGAATTTGCATTGCCATTCAACGTGGCAATCCTGCCAGGCTTCAGAGCACGTTTCCGGATGACAGCGATGCGGACAAATACTTCGATGCCTAAGTGTCCTTATGTTTTTGTATTTATTTTTACAGTTAGTTAGTTAGTATTTTAATTTAGTACCTAGTGTAAATAGTTAGACGTGTTATTTTTTTTTTTATATTTGAAACTAATATTATAAATGCGAAAGTGAGTTTGTTTGTTTCGCTTTCACGCTAAAACGGCAGAACGGATTTGGATGAAATTCGGCACATGGGTAAATCTTGTCCTGGATTAGGACATATGATATTTTTATCCCGATATTCCCACGGGATCGACACTTATACGGGTGACACTGCAGGCCGCAGCTAGTATACGATAAAAAGCCACTAGATGTGTGTGTGTGGCGATGTGATGTAGTGGCTTATTACCATATTCTAGCTGCGACCCATACAAACATATGTACCAGTTAGCAAAACTGCTTTTAGACTCAGACCAAACAAAACCAAGACACAGCGCTGCGAACAATACACACTCACACGCGCACATTTACAAGCAATTATAATCAAACTACACCTCACTAAGTGCACACAATGTTTACGAAAGTGGCCTCACGTCTCTGTTGACAGCGCTATTTATTGGTTTTTTATTTGGTCTGAGCTATTGGATAAATCTTATTAGGTACCTACACAAAATAAATGACAAAACTTTTAATTACTTAATTTGAAAAATACTTAGGTAGGTACCTACTATATTTTTTCGCCATCTGCTATATTTTTACAGGCAATGGCTTCGAAAATACTATATTTAATATAAAAAAGTTTGCAACCGTTTGCAATCACGATCGATGCTAAAACTGCAAATGAATTGCACAAACGCAAAAACTATTTTTAAGTGATTTAACTACAATTTAACAATTTTGGGATTTTTTCTTTCCTTTTAGGTAGGTACCTACTGTGCTGTAAGAAGTTAACAGACAAACAGAAAATAAATAAGTAAACATAATATTAGAAGAAGCGGAGTATTTATACAAAAGCCAATGAATACCCAAAACCTCTTAGTAACTTCGTAGTTCGTATTAAAATGATTGTCAAGGTGTTTTGGTGGCACCGGTCACAAACTGCTCGCCCCTGAGATGACATGTTGCCAGCGCCGAGGCTGGGTTAGGTGAGGGAAGTGATTTGTAGGTATTTATATAATACAGGCGACGAAATATCAAATAGGTACCGGTTACCTATTCAACATTATGTGGAGAGTACTAAAACCGATATTATCAGCAGCCCATTCACGTTGAGAACAATTGCCGATATGATATTGTTGTTAAATCTAAGCTAATGGTTGAACCGACTATCCTGAGCAAAATTGAGTTGCATATTCCATCAACAACCAATCATCAGGACCAGCTAGGATAGGATCAACAAAACTCTAGAACAGCAACTCCATGTGCCAGAGTATTGACAAACTACATTTGTTTTCCATCAATGTGCCTAAACTGAAACGTTGTTAACTACTTCTTGAAGATCACTAACACCTGTCTGGTCTCTGGTCTATTCAACATTAACTACTCCTTGAAGATCACTGAAACCTTAACTACTCCTTGAAGATCACTAACACCTGTCTGGTCTCTGGTCTATTCAACATTAACTACTCCGTGAAGATCACTGAAACCTACTGTCTGGTCCCTGGTCTATTCAACATTAACTACTCCTTGAAGATCACTGAAACATGTCGGGTCTCTAGTCTATTCAACATTAACTACTCCGTGAACATCACTGATACCTGTCTGGTATCTGGTCTATTCAACATTCTTTCCGAGTACTTTCACTTTTTCCTTCTCTAGCCCGCCTACGGTCTTTTGTTCTACAAACTTATAATTGACCTTCTTTCAAACATGTTTTACCACCTGTACGTAGCCGCAAGAATTCTGAAGAACTACGAGTAACATAAAATAATATTTGTAAGAAAATATTTAATTCGACTCAGCTCAAACCATTAACATATTTCAATTAAACCATTTACAGGCACTTTTGAATTGTCAAAGAGTCGTCTAGTTGTCGATTTCAACCCGTAGTTTTTTATGGAGAAGAACGGGCTAGAAGCTCCTAGGATACTCTTCAAATCAAGATATTCCAAAATCACACTTCCACAGTACTTTGCTACAAACATATTTGGATGCTCGTGGACGTCAACCTCAATCCCGAAATCTCAGGTTTTGGTGTTCTACGAGAATATCAACTCAATCACTACTTACATGATGATATTCTTATTTAATTACTCGTAGTGGACCATAATAACATAAAGCTTCTATTGGACTTAGAACGAGAGAACATGAAGCTTTCGATGCATAATAATATGATTGAGTAAATGGTTCAACGAGCTCGCGTTGCTGTGAGCGCTGCGAGCACTTGTTGAGCGCGGAGGAGCCACGCGCGTGACCTCACATCGTCTAGTTTTGCCGTGTCCTGCGTTCACGGAACACAGAAACTGAACGTTTACTAAATGTTTTAAATATCGGTTAATCCACTTGGACGCTCGTAATATTCCTACTGTTCCTAATCCAAGTTAATACCTACTCAAGGATTTATTGTCATTTGAAATGTCGAATGTACGGTGTCAGTACTTATTATTCAGTCCAACTAGGTATACTGTACAGGTAGATCTTTGCTTTGCACAGCGCAGGCACGCCACACTGGCGCCACACTCACGCCACGCGGGGCAAGCGACAACGGCGACGCCCTACGGGTGTTGTCAGTTATGTTTGTGTGTTACCCGATTTAGTTGTCATTGTGTGCGAAACCCCCTTCATAAGTCTCTATCGATGTTTAATATGTGTAAATGCTTTATGCCTGCTAGTCCTGAATATCGACTATTACAAATTGACATAGAATATTGAACTGGGAATCACATGGAAGTCAAGCATACAGCTTATCCACAGTGGAGGTGATCTGAATACTATTCCGTGTCTAGTAGATACAGTGGGACGTTTGTTATCAATAGTGGGGCAGTGAAGCAGTGGGCTGTGGCGGGCAGTGGGCATGCGGCCGCCGAGTGCGGAAGTCGCGGGCATCAGCGACGACGCGAAAATAAACAGAGTTTGGAGGGTAGTAGGTGAGGGTCGGCCGGCGGGCAGCGCGGGCGCGCGGGGAAAGTATTTATAGCGCGTCCTCATTGAGGCGCGCGCGGCGTGTTTACTGCGCCACGCTATATCGGTGCGCCGCCGCCGCCGCCCGCGCCGCGCCGCGTGCGATTGTAAACAACCGCCGCCGCCGCCCGCGCGCGCCGCCTGCAGCTTGCCGCCAGCCCGCCGAGCCTGCGGCCGCCACCACACCAAGCTTACTTTAACTTGTGCAGTGCACCGGCGTCCTACACATTTAGATCACTGAACACTCTCTGTCGACTATTAACATACTGTAAAGCATTCTAGTCAGAACTTTTGGACACTTGCTACGCCCTGCGATGACACATGCACGTCAGGGTCGCGAGGGCCCGCGCGGCGCCGAGCTCGGCGGCCGCCGCGGGTAGCTCCGGCCGTGCGGCAGTCCGGCAGGCGAGCCGGGACCCACTATACTGATACACTACACACTGGCACTACTTGCTCGCGGCGACCGCGGAGTCTCCGCGCCGCGTGAGGCCACAGCCGGTCAATATCGGCTGCATAATTCGGAGATACGGGCGTCGGGCGCCGAGCGGGCGCAGGGCGCGCGCAGCACGTGAGCGCCACACATGCGCAGAGCGTCGATCGATGGCGGCCGCTGGGCGTGCGGCGCGGCGTGCTGCGTGCGGCCTGCGGGGTTGGAGCTCACCTGCCCGGGCGCCGGGCGGAGCGGCGGCGGGCGGCTCGCCGGCCACGCCAGCGCTAGCGAGCGCGCGGGCGCGGGCGCGGCATGCGGCGAGCGCGCGGCCGGCTGGAGGCGAGGCGGCGGCGAGGGCTGCACGGGGACGGGCCGCGGTCGGGGCGCGACTGACGCGGCGCGCCCGGCCGCCCGCCGCGCGCCGCCCGCGCCTGCGCGCTGTTGACACTCGCGAATTCGGTCACCCAGCGCGCCTGCGGGCCGTCCGCACCCACCGCTCGCCCCTCGCCCGCTCGCTTCGTTCGCTCAGGTCGCTCTGGCCGCTCGGACTGCGCCGCAGGATGATAACGGCTCTGTTCCTCTTCTGGCGTATGAATGAATGACGATGGCGGAAGCATGAATTGAATTGATTACACAAAAATTCAATGAGCTCAATGAATGAGATTAGGCTAACAATCATGAACATTAGAATGTTCGACCTGAGAGGCTGAGGGGCTGAGGGCAACACACGGGCCACCATCAGCGAGACATTTGAGTGAGCATGACATACTCACAGCCGCCAGGGCACATTCAAGTCAATGAAATACTGCATATTACCCGGTAAATGGTAGCTCTTTAGTAGATAGTACTCACACTTGTGCTATGCAATTATATAATACAAAGGAAATTGAGTTTATACAATACAAAGATGGTCTTACAATCTTCAGCAGCTCCAACAGTATTTACAAAATGTTAATCAGTGTGTATGTCAATTAGTTGTGGAGCAGGACCAGCAATGAGCCAAGCATTGTTATCAGTGATATAATCCCCCAACTTATAATATGCCCGCCTACATAGTGTGCGTTTTATACAAGATTTGAATTTCGTCTCATTAAGTTGAAGTATGGGGGGAGGAATCATCTATATTTTGTATCACTAAACACTAGCGAGCCGCCCCGGCTCCGCACACTAGCGAGCCGCCCCGGCTCCGCACACTAGCGAGCCGCCCCGGCTCCGCACAGTTCTTACAACTTGACAAAACATCGAGATTTCTTATCATAAAATAAATAAGTTTTAAATATGGAAGTTAAATATAATAGGGATGTTGCCTCAAATATTTTCTTTTTGGCCGTCAGGATAGATTATTAAAAAAATATTGGACACGTTTTTTTTTTCTTTTTTTACGTAATCAAAAGATAACGGCAGTATATTAAAATATAGGCAATACGTTAAAATGTGGCATGACGTCACTCCCCGGTAGATTTCATACTGACTTGTGACGTAGCGAGCCTCCCCTCCCCAATTTTAATGCGTTTTATTTTATCTAAACCATTTTTTATTAATATGATAAAGCAAAAAATACGTGTCTAATATTTTTTTAGTGACTGACGGACTAAATAGTTATTTTTTTCCCCAGCCAACATCCCTATTGATATTTAGCAGCACATAAACCTTCCGAAATAAATTCCCTAAATGATGGTGAACAGTGCGGCATACAAACTGTTCGAAGAACAACGCGGTCACGCAGTCAGACACGAACAGCGACTTTCATTTATATTATATATCACACTATATATCACACTAGATAACAGGTAATACGGGCTGGTTTCCGCAACTCCACGTCAAAGCGCTTATTTTGCGTATGGGTGGGAAAAATCGGTTATTCGATCCACCCCAGCTCCTCAAAGAAGCCCAGCAACGCCTTGGTGTTACTGGCAATCTCGCGTAGGGTACCTGGGTTACCGAAGTACTTTGCCCTGTAAGTGGCGACCACCGGGCAGTTTAACAGCACATGAGCTGCTGTCTCGTCGTCCTCCATGCAGGCTCTGCAGAGCGGACTGTCTGTGACTCCTATGACAAAGAGGTGTTTATTAATTGACCCATGGCCAGTTATACCCGCTGTAACCGTACGCAGCTGTTGTTTAGTTAGTCGAAGAACCCTTCTCGTGCCTGCTTAGCCTGCCTACATTCGCCTTGGTCCGACCCTGTCCGACCATAGTTTGATATCACACTAATATTATAAAGGCGAAAGTTTGTGAGTGTGTAGGTTTGTCTCTTCTTCACGCTAAAAATACGGAACGGATTTGGATAAAACACACAGATAGTTTATAACCTGGATTAACACATAAAATACTTTTTATCCCAATATCCCCACGGGATCGAAAATTATGCGGGTGAAACCGCGGAGCGCAGCTAGTAGATTCGTAATACAGGGTTTTCCAATAAGAGGTGTTATTTTGATATTCAAAGAAAAATGCCATTTTTTTATATAAATGTTCTGATGTTTATTTCATTATAAAGAGGAAGGTATGCCGTTAATAGTGGAAAATAACATCAGGCAAATGACCACCACGACCACGCTTACAGGACCATATCCTTTTCATGAAATTTTCCATAACCAAATCGCAAAGTGGCTGCCCTATGTCCTCAATAGCCTCACGAATTCCATCTTTGAGGCCTTGAATCGACGCTGGGCTGTTGGCGTAGACCTTCTCTTTCACGTGGCCTCAAAGGAAGAAGTCGCAAGGTGTTAAATCACAAGATCTCGGTGGCCAATTATGATCACCTATTCGAGAGATAACACGGTCCGCAAACTTTTCCCGTAAAAGATCAATGGTTTCGTTGCTTGTGTGGCACCTAGCGCCGTCTTGTTGAAAGTAAACTTTGTCCAGATCAATACCATCCAATTCCGGCCATAAAAAAATCATTAATCATCTCTCGATAGCGCCATCCATTCACCGTAACTGTTGCTCCAGCCTCATTTTCGAAAAAGTAAGGTCCAATGACTCCGCCAGACCATAAACCGCACCAAACAGTCGCACGTTGAGGATAGAGAGGCTTTTCAACAATAACTCTTGGGTTTTCGCAGTCCCAGATGCGACAATTTTGCCACCAAGGTGGGTTTTCGATGGTGGATCATTTTCATGCATTTCAACGACCCAATCAGCAAAGACATGACGTTTTTGATGGTCGGCTGACTTGAGTTCTTGTGTTAACTGAACTTAATAAGCCTTAAGACCCAAATCTTTATGCAAAATACGGTGTAATGACGTTTGTGGAATGCCTAATTCCAAAGAACGACGAGGAATGGACAAACCTGGGTTTTCTTCAACAGTATTCTCGGCTGCTACAGCTACAGCAGCAATATTCTCGGCTGTTCTTGAGCAACGTGCACGGGTTTTATTCTTCACATCACTAAGTTGTCCCAATAGCTCCAATTTTTCCACCAATTTCTGTATTACTGCGGTCCGACAAGGTGCTTCACGACGACCCAAAAATGTTCGAGTTTTACGAACCGTCTCTGCTAAATTTTCACCATTTTTATAGTGAATTTTAATAATTTCAATGCGTTGTTGAAGCCTGTATCAGTATCTCTAATTATTTAGTCTGTGCGTGTATCGTTCCATTTTTATTAATGGCATAGTTTCTACTTGTCAAATGTCAAAAAGTGACAGCTTCAAAAGTGACATCTTCTGAAATAGCACCTCGTATTGGAAAACCCTATCATGGTTAAAAATATGAACAACCTAAAAATAAATCTAGATAAGACAACCATTATGCATTTTAGGCAACGGACCCAGGCTTTATGTGACCTTAACGCAATATACAAGGACACTGTACTTATAAAGACGAAACCAAAAAAAAAACTGGGAATTATGATTGACGCTAAATTAAACTGGAAGGCACACATTGAATACCTAAGTAAACGGCTGAGTTCTTCTGCGTACGCCTTATATAAACTGGCCCAGAGCTAAACACAGACGCTTTAATAACAGCCTATCATAGTCTAGTAGCATCGTTATTGCGCTACGGTATTATATTTTGGGGGAATTCCACCAACAAAGAAATAGCGTAAGGCCCAAAAGAGATGCATTCGTGCTATGTTCAATTTGAAGTCGACCGAGAGCTGTATGCCATTATTTAAAAAAACACAAACTATTAACTCTACCATCTCTGTATGTTTTTGAAATTGCGGCATTTTTTAGGGTAAATCAAGCTCTATTTCCACGACTAGCTGACACCTTCCCTCGTAACAGACGTGACAAAAATCAATTGTGTTCGCATACGTCAAAGACGGTATTAATGGGAAAAAGCGTTTTCTGTATGACTCCAATTTTTTTCAATAAAATACTAATTAAAAAGTAAGTGTGTTTTAGTCATAAAAAGCATTGCCAGTAAATTTGTTTAAAAAAAAGATGCAAAATTTATTAACAAACAAATGTTATTATATCAGTGACTTTTTGAATGACGCTACTATATAAGCATAGGCACTTGGATTAAAGTGCCTTTAATAATTTAGTTTTTAATTTTGTATATTTTAATTTTTGTAAATTTAAGTACAGTACATTAACGAGCGGCACGGTTGGCGCAGTGGTTAAGCGATTGACTGCTGCACTGCGTGTCGCGGGTTCGATTCCCGCACGGAACAAATATTCCTACAAGTAGTTGTTCCGGGTCTGGCTGTTTGTGTATGTGAGTTTAAATGTTTGTAAACGCACCCACAATACAGGAGAAATTCCTAGCGTGGGGCAACTTTTTTTTAAAACAAAAAAAAGTACTTAAGAGGGCACCGAGTTTTTTTTACGAACAAACATGTTTGAAGTAGTAAACAATTAAATTAAAATATAGGGAAATATATTGGTATTATTGGGGATATATCTAAACATTATGCGCGATGGAAACACGATTTGATAAAGTTGCCTCGATAGAATAAATAGGCAAAGTTACCTCTTATCGAGTAATTTTTTACACTATTTTACTACTTTTTTATATAAATAAGTAATTTTATATTATGATTTATTTACTAAAATAAAGTTCATAGATGACTGGAGCTTTTATGCGCGATAGTTTTTTTATTTAAGAGCAATATGATGAAAGAAACAACGAAAAGCATCGAAAAAGTACAAAAGTGTGGTTATTTCCTTTACTCTTTACACGTAAAGAAAAAGACAGAGACAAAACGAGACGTTGCTTACACTCAATACGGTGTTACAACAGGGCCTCAAGTCTGCTATTACAATAGTGTCTGAATGGTCTATCATTGATTTCATAATTGTTGATTTTGACAAGTTTGGTAATCTACTAACATATTGGCGTTTATGACTTTCCAATGGTCAAACACTGACACTCCATTGAAAGAAATGGCATCTATTGGTAATCTCGTAGATAATGAATAATGAATTAGGCGGTAATCTGCTAAAATTTTGACAGTTCCTTTGATCAGTGACCTACCATGAGAACGTCATTGTGCAGTCATTGCTTTTAATTCATTACGAGTATTGTGTTTGTAGAATACAATGATCAACCAATGATCAACCATTTTGAATTTAGCAGACTACGAACTTTTAGCAAAATGACAATGGGATCATGTTGGAATGACGAATTTATAAAAATAGCAGACTTGGGCCCCAGATTGACTGCTTCAACTGTACTCTGAGTGAATTCACACGGGCTGCATTTTGTAAATTTACTCTTGATTGTTCATAATAGTATAATTTTAAGTCTAATCTTTGTAAGCTATTAAAAATAAAACTACACTATTGTATTAGGTAAGCCTGTGATGATAGTTGTATGTGGATAAATAATTAAATAAATAAAAGCAAAGCTCCTAAGTTGGTAGAAATAGGTGCTTCGAAACACACATCTTACTTCCACTCAAGTGTTCTACTCTTGGGGTTATTGTAAATAACAAATCTTAAAATTAGTTGTCGGTGGTTAAGAATGACATTTTAATATTAGCACACCAAATGTTGTCACTTAAAAAATATTAACATCAAATTCAAATTCAAAATATCTTATTTCACATAAACCTACATGGGCACTTATGAAACGTCAGAAGCTAGGTGCATGGTTCCAATTGGTCGTTTCCTATGGAGAAGAGCCGGCAAGAAACTCCACGGTTACTCTTTTAAAAATAATTGGACTATATTTTCAAACATCAGCGTTATTAGGTATGGGAGGACAGTGTAGGTCTTTCAACAAGTACCAGGTACTCAACAAAATAATTATGATCAGCCAATCTACAGTCCACTAAGCCTACAGCGTTCTCACATTCACAAAATAGAAAATAATCTATTTATAGATGAATAAATTATTAAAAATAAATACGTATTATAAACGAAATGACGTGATTGCTATTACAGCTGTGACAATTCTGAATTATTATCATGTTCACAAAAGCCACTAATAAAGAGTTAAAGTTAAATTGTAGGTATATAATGTCAATTATTAGCGTGATTATGTCAAGGAAGAATGTAAAAATAAAAATGTATATATATGTTACAGGCAACGTGATTAACTGGGCATTATTAATAAGGACCGGCCATTATTAATAATGCCCAAGAGCGATGGGCAAAGTGATTTGTTTATCACTTTGACCGGCCATTATTAATAATGCCCAACGGCCCGTGGTCCATGTAATAAGTCAGTGTTTGATATAGCTTGAATTTATCACTTGGACCAGGCAGTATGAATAATTTCCTACTTGTAGCCGGGCAATGTGATAAATTGGACTGCGGCCGTGCCTTGCAACATGCGAGGGGCGCGTACGTGCGGGGAGAGGGCCGCGCGCGCACGCAGCGACGTATTAGTTCGCAGTAATACTTCGGAACGAGAACACGTGAGTGCATTGAGTACGTTTATCTCGCAAAATGGCGGCATCCATGGATATGATGGATATGAAAAGACGTCTTAACGCTCTCATTTTGATGGACAAGGCTTCCAAGCATTGTAACTGTAGTGGTGACTGCAATTCAAAACGTTGTAAATGCAAGAAATCAAACATCCTTTGCAATTCCAAATGTCACAAAAGCTCATCTTGCAAGAATAAATAATTCTAAACTTAATAACTTTCTTGCACAGTCCCTAATTATTAGATATTTCTGTTGATATTTCTCAGTTAACTAATTTTTAAACTATTGTTCATAAGTAATATTTTTATCAAAATAAAGCAGGTAACTACTGATGATAGTACATTTTGAACTGTTTATTTTTTAACTACTATGTTCAATAGTTTATTTTTTGTTAACTTTTCATGAAAATTTTGTAAGTTTAATTTAATTTAATAAACAAAAACACTACAGTTCACCTATTTTATTACTTTGCCCAAGATAGGGTGGGTATTATTCATAATGGCCGGGAAAAGTGATTGATCCTGCTGTTTTAATCACATTGCCCAATTGAGTCGGGCATTATGAATACAGACCGGCCATTATTAATAGTGCCCGGACTTATCAAATTGCCCGTAACATATATATATATATATAAACATGGTAATTTGGGAGCAGTTAATAGACTTACACAATTTGCCGTTATTGCCAAACTTCCTTGTCTTCAATGTAGTATTTAATTTTCTTGATAAGAACGCGTTTAATGTGGGTTTTGAACTTCCCATCGCTAAGTTCTGTAACCGACTTAGGCAACTTGTTATAGAAGTGGATACTGTTTATAAGAAATGACTTGCTTGGTTTAGTTAATCTAAATTTGGGTATCACAATTTCATGTCTACTACGTGTATTTATACATACATCATACTGCCTATGAAAAACTATTCTTACAAACACTCATTGTGATTCTGATTTTACGAGCTACGAGCAGTGAGTTCTGAGATTAACTATGGAAGTAAAAGACGTCCTGCGCTGAACACTGGTTCGGGATTAGGGCTGGAGGGCTAGAGGGTAATGACGAAGCATATTATGAATTACTGAAATATAGTTTATTCTGAACACAAGTCTGCCTTTCCTTATTGACTTTCAAGCTGCTGGCTGCAAACGCCTATAATTAATATGTCGCGTGACATGTCACATTATAATGTAAACGCTACGACTACACCCGTAGCAGGTGCCGCTACGCCGGCGCGCCCGCTACACGCTACACGCTGCTACGCCGCCGGCGCCGCGCCCCACGTCTACGCAGGGGTGCCTACGAGGCTACGACATCGTGTCGTCGACGCGATGGAACGGAACGCTACGGCAATCATGAATAAATTAGATACCTACACGAGTCTCTACGACAGAAATTTTACTCTGAACCACAGATGAATACCGATGGGCACTCGGCATTTTAGGTATAAAGCTAAAAGTAGGTACGCGGCGGCTCGACTTGCGAAGTTCAGTGGGCGTAACGTAGTCAGAAGATATAAGAGTTACGCGATAGAAAGAGAGGCAACTCCTAGGTGAATGTGAAACTGTAGGTAATTAGCGTTGTGCGACCTGAATTGCACTTTATTGTGTCGTAACAAAAGTCACTTTTTATTTCCATTATTTTACGGATGACCCATCTCTACTAATCTATGTCTGAACATCTTCCTATTTAAAAAAATTGACATGAATGCAGCCAGCACTTAAAATAATAATATTTTTAATTTAGTAATACCTAGGTAATATTTATATTTTAAATCCACAAAAAAACAAAAATTAATAACAATTTCCTTAGAAAAAAAAAATCATATGCAACAACACGTCAAAGATTTTAATAATTGCCTATAGTGACATACGTCACAGTCTCATTAATGTTCCATTCATCATTTACATATTTTCGATCGTCTAATAATTATTTAATGCTAAGAAATAATCGGCCAAAGAATCAGCATAGCCATTCATTTCAACGTAGTCTGAAAGTAATTCTATTAACTACTAGATATTGCCCCGGCTTCGCTTGCGTCGATATAACAAAATGTCCCAAGGAAGCGTACTACCGTAATGAAATGTATCCTACCCTCAGATCATATCCTAGCAGAATACCCGCGACATTAGGCGTTGTTGCAAAACGTTTTAATTAGTGGAGATTTTTCATTTATATTCTTTATGGGCACCTCTTTAGTTCAGGAGCTATCGGAATATCTAAAAATATTTGGCCTGGGTCTTAAGGGGGAGGCGTGAACATTGATTCGCTTTTGTAATGTCGTAGACTCCCAACCCAGGTGTATTTGCAACGCGTGAAATGTAACAGACAGTGTTACTTTCGCATTTATAATACAGAGTGACTGAAAACTTTCACCTTCTCATACAAAATGATCCAATCGAGAATGTACTATGTACCTTTATTATGGGAAAGTCGTTTTGTTTTTATTATTTCGGTTTGTCCCATAGTGCATAGTAGAAGTTGTTTATATTTGATGGATAGATCACCCTTTTCATTTCTGTCGATGGTTTTCAAAGACACCTACACAAACATCTTAAAAAAACCCTGTCCGATCTGTGAGGGTGTGCTCAAGTATCGTACTGAGTCTATTTATGATCTGTGAGGGTGTGCTCAGGTATCGCACTGAGTCTATTTATGATCTGTGAGGGTGTGCTCAGGTATCGTAATGAGTCTATTTATGATCTGTGAGGGTGTGCTCAGGTATCGCACTGAGTCTATTTATGATCTGTGAGGGTGTGCTCAGGTATCGCACTGAGTCTATTTATGATCTGTGAGGATGTGCTCAGGTATCGCACTGAGTCTATTTATGATCTGTGAGGGTGTGCTCAGGTATCGCACTGAGTCTATTTATGATCTGTGAGGGTGTGCTCAGGTATCACACTGAGTCTATTTATGATCTGTGAGGGTGTGCTCAGGTATCGCACTGAGTCTATTTATGATCTGTGAGGGTGTGCTCAGGTATCGCACTGAGTCTATTTATGATCTGTGAGGGTGTGCTCAGGTATCGCACTGAGTCTATTTATGATCTGTGAGGGTGTGCTCAGGTATCGCACTGAGTCTATTTATGATCTGTGAGGGTGTGCTCAGGTATCGCACTGAGTGTATTTATGATCTGTGAGGGTGTGCTCAGGTATCGCACTGAGTCTATTTATGATCTGTGAGGGTGTGCTCAGGTATCGCACTGAGTCTATTTATGATCTGTGAGGGTGTGCTCAGGTATCGCACTGAGTCTATTTATGATCTGTGAGGGTGTGCTCAGGTATCGTACTGAGTCTATTTATGATCTGTGAGGGTGTGGTCAGCTATCGTACTAAGTCTATTTATGTGGTAATTATCAGGAAAAAGAAATTGCCACATTTATTTTCAATGAGGAATTTTACTGGGATTAAATGGGGCGCGGGCGCGGGCGGCCGTCGGTTAGCGGGTGGCGGTACGCTATGACGAATTACTTCATTGAGAATCTTCATCGTGATGTACGGAACTTCGAAATCTTGCTGACGAATTACTAATTTCCAAATGTTCACCATCGAGATTCTGCGAGTGTTTCGCTATTTCGTGTGTAGATGTATGAATGAATGAATGAATGCATTTATTTGTCAGAATATTGTACAAAGTTGTTATGTGCTACAAGTATTACGATCATAATATTCTGCCGTTTCCGGCGTACAAATATGATTTTAAGATTATGGACCATCATTACATTAAAAATAAATGATTAAAATTAGATTTACAAATAATTTAAATAAATTAAACAATAAAATAGATTAGGTAATTATATAATGCAAAATTCAATAAGGTCAAAATATTTAGTCAATGTCAAATATTTAGGTAAATTTTTCGTTCATAAAATCTTCAGTCGAGTTTTCAGTTGTAACATTTGCTAAGAAGAAAGTTAAATAATTTACATTTAAATGTTCTGAGGCTGAGAGTTTTGAAGCTATCAGGTAATTTGTTATATACCGTAATGGACATGCAGTATACATTATAAGAAAACAATTTAATTCTACGCCTAGGAACATTACATGTAAGGACAAGTTAATAAAAATTTGGTAGATGTTAAATGCTGGTTCATTTTAATTTTAGTTAGGGACTATAACTTGTTAAAGTGTACAATTTAATGATTACAAATTAACTATAGGAACAGAAATAAAAATCATAACTTAAATAGTAATTTAAAAAAAAAATGATCCTCACAACAAGCCCTTTCATTTGACATAATATGTCCAACGGTACAGTTTGACATGTCACACGGTAGTTTGAAAAGTGTTTTTAAAATTTCCGTTTTGCCCAAGAACAGTGACCACCGTGTTCGAAGTTCATTTATTTACAGAAATTCATATGGGTACCAAATTGAGAGCCACAAAACTGACATCATATCAAAATTGCAGCTCTCTATCACTTCCGGAACGCGATTAATAGTGTATACAATCACCTACCTGTATATTTAATGGAGGCATCATCGCCTGTTATGTTAAAAAAAACAACTTAAGCGTTTCTTGATAAATAAAGCATATTACAGTGTATTTGAATATTTTCTGGATAAACTATAGGTTTTTTTTTACTAGTTCGACTGATCTCATTGGCCCACTATTGTTCCTCGTATACATAAACGATATGCCTAGAGTTATTCAACATCCCATGACCTTGTTCGCTGATCATAGTACAATTATTTTCACAGGACAAAATAAGGATTCTCATAGTTATGAAATGGATATAAAGCTAAATCTAAACAAGTTAATAACATGGTTAAATAATAACAATCTTAATGTAAATTTAGATAAAACTAATGTTATGTCATTTAGACAAACAATAAACTAAGATAAACTAAATATAAAATACGCTGACAAAACGATAGAAGAAACAAATCACACAAAGTTCCTGGGACTCTATATAGACGAGAATATGAAATAGAGTAAACATAGTGAACATATAATAAAAAGACTAAATCAGTTCCAGTACGCTTTGCATAATCTCAGTAAAGTAGCAAGCCGCGAAACCGTACTGACTGCATATCATGCACACGTGTCTTCTACATTGCGCTATGGCATAATGTTCTGGGGAAATTCATCAGATAGGGAGCTAGTGTTTAAGGCACAAAAAAAATGTTTAAGAGCTGTGTGCCAAAGCTTCTAATAGTTGTAGACCACACTTTATTGACCTAAGAATAATGGCTTTCCCATCTCTATACGCGTTTGAAGTAGCAATGTTCGTTAAAAAAAACTTATATTTATTTGAAACCCTGACTAGTAAACGTCACCGGGACAAAATTCACGCTGTGCCTCATAAAACAGCATTATGTGCAAAAAGTTTTCTAGGAATGGCTCCAAAAGTTTATAATATGATACCCACGACTATAAGACTTGAGAATGATGTTAAAAAATTCAAAAGAATGTTAACAGACCTTATGGTTAAAAAAGCGTACTATTCTATTGGTGAATTCTTATCAGACAAGTTAAATAAATAATAATTAAATAATATATCAAATGTCCGATTTATTTAAGCTTCATTCTATCTAAGTGTAACTATAATATATTGTAATGAATAATAGTATATATTTTGATTTGAATAATACAATGCATGAAAAATCGTAAATTCCTTAATTATTTTGACGTTACATAATCTGATATCGTTGATTACTTTTTAATTTGAATCTATGAAATTATTTATTTATAAACTTAAACCTAAATCATTGTACAAGGCATTATTTTTGAATTTATGACATTATGTAACTGATTAATTGACTATAAAAAAAAAAATTGTGTAACCATAATTATGAATTTTGCATGACTGAATTGGTACAATACAGTGGACTGCGCATTCACTTGACATCTAGAAATGAATAAAATGTACTGTGTTGAGCAATAAATACTTGAATTTGAATTTGAATCTCATTCTTAATTTTGTTCTGTTTAGTTTTTATTTATTTTGTGTTTTCTTTGTACGTACTTTGCATGCCGAAAGGTAAAATATGGTGATACTAAGACCGTGATATACAATTATTACATGAATGTAAAACATCTGCACATTATTTACCCATATTTGCAAATAAATAAATTAGAATTTGAATTAAATTTACAAAAGCAAAAAAAAACGTGTTTTTTTGCGAATGGCCGACGATTCTCTAGACCGATTATGCTCTACTGGGGCTCATTCTCTTTGTTTTTTATTGCACACATTTTTTACATTAAACTTTTTTTTCCGAGCTGTCATTTTTGCTCTAAAAACGAAAAACTGGTTTTTACCATTTTTACCATTTTTTTGGCACCCTGACTCCCTCTATTCGCCTATAAATTTTATTGGAATCAATTCCTGACACTTGAATCTTCACAAAAAAATCCGGTCCAATAAGAATTTCATGCACTTTTCAAGATTTTTTCGAAAATTCTCTCTGACTATTATGGCTTAGGTTTTTTTTCCTTTTTATGTTCGGAACCCTAAAAATGTACAACTTTTATTTTCAATATTAGATTAATAATAAGACTTGATTATTTTTTGGAAATGTTATTACTCTACATATGCGCCCGTTTCTGATCGGACAGGGTTTTTTTTGACATTGATCTAAAATTTTATTATTTAAATCGACTAAAAAATTAGCACGACAAAGGATTCCATTATATTTTGTGTATCTACCTCAAATCTCCGGCTTGTGCCCCGAATTTGATAATTCTCTATTTATTTGAAAGAGCATACTTTCAGTGCGCTCTCATATTAATTTAGTGAGGATCTGATGAAGAACTTTATCGATAGAGTACAGAAATCCTCAATCCTAAAATCCTACCTGAAATGGTTTCCAGTCTTTTCGTACCTTCGCTTCACCTTTTGCACCGTTCGTAACGTCACACCCACCACTCTTGCAGTACGACGCATACTCGTACTGATGCCTAGTTCCAGAAAAGGCATGATCCTAGCACATTTTTCAGGTGAAAGAGGCATGATAAACAGAATAAGTTTATGTGCTGTTGTCTAACTTAGCTTTTGTAACAACCCTCATCGATCAAGAAAAAAATTGAAAACAAATATAGAAACCAAAAATGAATGGTAAAATTGTACAATAATTCGAAATGAATTATTTTAGATTTTAAAGTTTTTTCAGCCATTTCTCAAAAGAAGGTTACCGACTATGAAGTTTTTAAAATGTACAAAATTAAACTCTTTTCGAGTAGGTACTTTTTGTATCGAAAGTATATCTTGTGAACATTAAAAAGAAATTGCAATTTTAAAATTGTGATACTTAGTTTTGCAGGCCAGTGTAGTAACGTAAATGTTCAATCTCATGCCTGTAACTTTGAAAATGACGGATTTCCTTACAAACTTTAATCCTCTATTTCACCCGCTTTGGGTGGAATTTCCAAAAATCTTATCTGAGCGGGCACTTACATCGTATAAATCAAATGAAATAGTTAATTCTGTAAGTAGGATATCGGAATCATTTTAGCAAGTCATATAATAAATAAAAATAAACAACCCCTGAGAAGAAATGGCGTAACAAACTCAAGGGTCAAAGTCTCTTTTAAAGTCCAGACATAATCTTACTGAGCCATAATAATATGATATTGATGGCAATTTTGTTTAAAATAGGGTTTTTATTTATTTATCTTGTATTTAGGTTCTTTTTTTATTTTGTGAATATGAGAACGATAGGCTTAGTGCACTGTTTATTTGTTGACCATTTTCAATTTTAAAATGAGTAAATTGAAACTATCGCACGTATGTCAAGTCGAATGTTTTTTTTTTTTAAATAAATATGCAACAAAAAGCGCTGCTTGTGGGTGACTCAAATCAAAATCTACTCATCTCTGTCATCATACCTATATTTAGTTCCAAATGTCACCGCGTTCCTCTTTTTTTTTCTTTTTTATTAGGTTCTCCATCAATCAATAATTACACTGATACAAACATATAATACATTTTTAAAAGTAAAATAACATTGCATGTTACATATAGGTAAACAAATAAGCTTACTTACTTACTTAGTAATAAGCGCTAATATTGAAAATTTGGTAAGATCGGTAAAAAGTGACATTTATATAAAAAAATATAAAATTAAAATCTGTGAAAGAATTTCATAGATTTTAATTTAATATTTTTTTTGATAAAAAAATATAAAATTGGTAAAGGTAAAATTGACATTCTTCGACATTATAACATTGGTAAAATTGATAAGACTGGCATAAAAATAAAATGGTAAAAAATTATAAAAATAGACAAGAATTGATAAATAAAAAAAACATACATTAATAACAATAAGTAAATTCATAAAAATAATTAACATCTGCACATGGTGATAAACACAACACACACACACACAAACACACACCACTAACACTAGGCAATAAGTTATTTTTTGTATGACACTAACACCTTATGGATATTTGTATGACCGAAATAAAGATATTCTATTCTTCTATTCTATTCTATAAAATTTCCGCGTCAGTACGGTATAGCAAACGTGCATAGCCAGAAAATACCGACCAAACTTTACCCTAGCCAAAGCCATACCAAGTTATAAAAATCTGTTTTATATTAAAACATGATTAAAAATGTTCAACAAAATATTTAAATCGCTGTCAATGCGGTGAAGCAGTCGACCGCCTCGCACACCATGGCCTTTCCTGCAGCAAGAGCGCTGGTCGGTAGGCACGGCACGCAAGTATTAATGACATCATCCGTCGGGCTCTTGTCACCGCTGGGGTGCCAGCTGTCTTAGAACCCAATGGCTTAGCACGCGACGATGGGAAGAGGCCAAACAGAATGACCATAATGCCTTGGAAGTTGGGTACCTAGGCCTTTGGTGTGGGATGCAACCTGTGTCGACACCCTTGCGCCATCCCATCTTCCTAGCACGTCGGGCTGTGCCGGGGCGGCTGCTGCAGGTGTAGAAAACCTCAAACGGCGCAAATATAACAACCTATATTTTTGAGCCGTTTGGGGTTGAAACACTAGGGCCGTGGGTTCCAAATGCTCATCGAATATATCGGAACATCGCCAAACGGTTGGTCGACTCTTCACGTGACCAGACGGCTGGCCAATTCTTAGGACAAAGAATCAGTATTGCCATCTAACGTGGCAATGCTGCCAGCCTTTTGGGCACTTTCCCGCTGACAGCAATGCGGACGAATGTTATGATGCCCAATGAGCTCTTCTTTTAATTTTATTTTCTTATTTGTAGAGTGAACCTTCCAGAAGGGCTCCCGACACTGAACGTGTTAAGTTCTGAGTAAGAGTAAGAAAATATACAACAGATTTGTATATTTTAACAAGATTTATTAGTATATGCGTTGGTTTTAAAAGCATATTTATTTAAAAAAATAATGTGTCAGGTGGCCAGTATTTCAGTTGTTGAAAACCATTTACGCGGTTACAAAATATTTGCTAAAAATTTAAAAGGTTAGACCTGGGATCAGATCGAGTTATTGTACTTTTCGTATTTTTATTATTTCACGTCTTCATGCCACTAGTACATGAACACACTATTTTACTTCGTTTTACAGTCAAAGTCAAAGTCAAATCATTTATTCCTAATACTTTTGAACGACAAAATTTACAAAAAAAATGTATTTATTCTAGTCGCCCCTTCCAAAAGGTTTTAAAGTATATTATTTATATAATTATATATGAAGACGATGTACCTAGCATAAAACTACTATACTACTAGGTAAAAATAATTAAAAATGACGCAACAACAGATAAATTAATTATATGATAGATACATGGTGCTCACATATTTACAAACATTGTAAAAGTAGAAGATGTTCCTAAAATCTTACAGTTAATAAATCAGTGTGTGATGAAGTAATCACAGAATTCGAAAAAAAAATATAAATTATGCAATTAAATTAGCAACCAGTTTGATTTGGTCTAGATTCTAGAATATCCTATGGAGCAGGACCAGCATGGTTCCAAGCATTGTTATCTTGGATATAATCCTCTAATTTGTAATATGCTTGTTTACAAAGTGTACTTTTAATATGAGTTTTAAATTCTCTTTCATTTAATTGCAATATATCACAAGGTTTTTTACTGTAACATTTAACACAGTACCCCATAAAAGATGTGTGTACTTTAGTTAATCTGAATAATAGGTGATCTATTTTATCTTTATACTTAATAAAATTATGTCAATCACTTATTTTATTCAAAAGATGTAGAATTTTTCTTACATACATAATATTTTCATAAATGAATTGGGGACCGTCATAATATTAATCCTTTTACGACGGTGACCTAGATTATAAATGGCTCTGAAAGCTCTCTTATGCAAAATAAAGATGGATTCAATGTCAGCAGCCCGACCACACAGTAAAATGCCATACGACATAATGCTGTGGAATTAGCTAAAATAGACCAAACACGCGGTTTCTACGTCTGTTAAACTGTCTTATCTTTCTAACAGCATAAGCGGCCGAGCTTAGCCGCCCCGCAAGAGATGTTATGTGAGGTCCCCATTGTAATTTCTCGTCTAACGTGATTCCTAGAAAAAACGTTTGATTAATAAATTTCAGTTTATCTCCATTCAATATAATGTCACATTCGCTACTTCTAACATTAGGTAATTTAAATCTAATGAATTTGTTCTTATTTTATTTAGTACCAAATTATTGACTGTAAATCAATCTTGGACCTGAAGAATAGAGCTATTCACGTCGTCAAGATTTTGTGACCGTCGGTTTATTTTAAAGATTAATGATGTGGCATCTGCAAATAATAACATCTTCGGTTGATTTTGAAGTAATTGGGGTAAATCATTAATGTAAACTAAAAAGAGGAATGGACCCAATATTGAACCTTGAGGAACGCCCATTGACATTTCAGACCCTAATGAGTTTACGCCTTTACGTGAACTTTACTTGAACTTTAACCCTTTTATGCTAGCCCTTTTAGCTGAATTCCTAATCCCATAGTGCTCCAGTTAAAGCAGAAGTGTCTCGTGGTCTACGCAATCGAACGCCTTCGAGAGTACGCAAAAGATTCCAATAGCAACTTGTGCTTCTTCCCAGGCATTCAAATGTTCTTTATCAGGGTGACACCGGCGTCAGTAGTACAACGCCCTTTGATGAAACCGTACTGATGTTCTTGAAAGATGGAATTTTTATTAAAGTGACGTAACATTTGATTGAGCATCAACTTTTCAAACACCTTGCTGAGACCTAGTATATAATTGTTGGGTTCTTCACTATGTCCTGGATTTGAAGAATGTAACTACTCTACTGTGTTTCATGAGATCTGGAAAGACTATTTGGTCTACACTGGTGTTAAATATGAAAATTAAATAGGGCGCAATAGTTTCGATAATAGATCTACAGACTTTTACAGACGTTCCCCAGAGGTTCTATTGATTTAATGTTAAGATCTTTAAAAGCTTTTTTAACAGCCTGGGGGTTTGTATGCTGAAACCTAAACCCTAAAGGGTATGCTTTCACATTGTGTCTAAGTAAGGCAGCAGAAAACGCGGGTGAGGAATTTAAAGCTTTCCTGAGTTATTTCTACATCTGAGTTGATACATGCCATGTGCAGTCTCTAAATTAAATTCAGTATTTCGCTGTTTTTTCCTGTTTCATTATTCTTTATTTGCCAGCTAGTTTTTAATTAATATGTTGCAATATACTTATGAAAGCTTGTATTATTCATATTATGTTGCTTTAGGCCATAAAGCTCAAATAGTTTTTCCCTGCTTTTACGAATAACTACATACCTGGAGTCGCCCAGTCACTAAATAAGAACTTTGTGTAAATACTTTTAGTCTTTAGTGGAAAAGTGTCATTAAATTGCGTGTTTAATAGTGAAATGAACTCGGGGGAACTCATTTGGGTCACCTATATTATTAAAACTCTGAACACATAATTTACTGGCCAAAGAATTATTTAATTTCTCGATACTTTTACATGTAATTGACCTAAACCTTATTTGATTTTTTTGTAAAGGATTGTAGGAGCAAAATGTTATAATTTGTCCACTATGATGTGATGGCAACTTGTTTACAATTTGTTTGTGTAAGTAATTACAATTACAAAAAAATATGTATTCAGGTGGCAGGAGAAGCTGTCACTCGGTTCGGTTCAATAAAAACATTTGACAAATCAAATGACCTAAAAAGACCTGATAATCTGACAGTATTCGAGTTATTTTCAGTGTTTTATAACACGGTTTCAAACCTAATGCCGTTGACCGTCCGCGAGGGTTAAGGCGACGATAACCGACTTTTAATGATTTTATACTGAAGATCACGTCTAAACGAGTAGTGTTAATGATTTGAAAATAATATATGTTATAAATTATTATAATAAATTTAATTTAAATAAATTAGGTATAATAAATTAATAATGCGTCTAATTTAGGACAGCGCTCCTTGATGGGCGAGTCCTATTGCTGGTTGGACGTACGACGCTTTGCGTGAGATCTGTACATCTTAACACTAGCGCAAACGTATGCCGGTGACCCTACCGGAGAGTTCACTTCCAAATTTCCAATTTAAGTTTAGGGATATGAGGAACAGGGTGTGAAGTTCACTCGTCCACCATAGAAAATGGAAGATCCTCCGACCAGACGAGTGTCGTGTCTGGCGGGCAACTGCCCGACTGTTGATGTCGGATAGTCATATATATGTCGTTCGCGCGGTAAACTCTAATTACGCGATGCAGGATTTGTGTGACGTCATGTCTTTGATGCGTAGTTCGTATGTGGCGGTGTAACCGCTACATCACTCCCCTCCGGAGACCGGAGGTCGATAGTGGGCTGAGTCATGTATCTTGCGATGCTTCACAGTGCCAGTGGAGGTTCCAGTGAGTCGGAATAACCGAGTGCCGCATAGTTCGTGGTGAGTCGGAACTGTCTGCGGTGATTCCCCAGTGAGTTGATGTGGTGCTGTGTCTCGATCCAGTGATTCGGATGTGGTATAGCTCCGGGTTGTGGCTGACTGCTAGCGTCGACCAGGAGAGGGTAGAAAGAGCTATGCTTGTGAGACCGGCCGAAAGTGCAGGTGCTGTGCCAAGGTTGCTCATGATCCAAATGATGCATTCAACTTGTTTATTGAACAAATTAAATAATTATATGACCTGTACTTCCCCCGTAGACGTATTAAAATACCAACAAGCCAAAAACCTAAATGGATATCGCGAGGACTTAAGCTATGTAGCTTAAAAAAGGCAATTATTATGGACGTCTAGACTTAAACCTACTCAAATAAATACTGCAAAATATTTAAATTATACAAAGATATTTAAAAAAATTATGAATCTGACTAAACGTTCACAAAATGACGACAGTATTAAATCTTCTGACAATAAAAGCAAAATGACACGGAAAATAATAAAGAACTCTAAATTAAATGTACCTAATGATTCAATAAGTACTATAAAAGTTGACAATAAAATGATTAACAAACCGCAATTAATTGCTGAACACTTCAACGACTATTTTATAGAACAAATTATGCCAATACCCGGATCAGGCAAAAGATCGAGTGCGTATATCACAAACAAACAAAAGTCAATTTTCATGCCTCCATGTCAACCGATACAAATATTTAACATTATAAAATGTATTAAAAACACTAATAGCGTAGGGTATGACGATATTTCTACTAAAATTATAAAACATGTTGCCGACTTAATCTCTAAACATTTGAGTCATATTCTTAACCTATGTATCAGCCACTGTGTTTTTCCGGATCGTCTTAAATTAGTGAAGCCATTATAGTGAAGCCTATATTTAAAAAAGGTAATAAGCAACATATGCAAAATTATAGACCTATTGCGCTTTTGCCAATTTTTCCCAAAATATGCGATAAATATATTTATAACGCACTTAGAAAAACAAAAGATTCTCTGCAACGAACAAAAAGAACATGACAACAAATATGGCTATTTATGAGTTTTTAAATAAAATTATGACTAATATTGATAGTAAGACACCTGTTTGTGCTGTGTACTGTGATATGACGCAAGCTTTTGACTGCGTTGACCATACTATCTTAAGAAACAAACTTGACTCCTATGGTATAAGAGGTAACGTTCAGGACATATTAAGCACTTACCTTTCAAAAAGAAAACAATCTACTGCTATAACAAACTTAAACTTAAAGACTAAAGAAGAAGTAACATACTTGTCTAAAGAGCGCACAATATACTTTGATGTACCACAGAGCAGTGTATTGGGTCCTCTACTGTTCCTAATTTACATTAACGACCTGCCCAAAGCTATAGACTTCCCAATAACACTCGTTGCTGACGATAGTACGGTAATAATTGCATGTGATAAACCAGAATCAATATGAAGCTGATGTTAATAACGCGGTGACTTCAATAATATCTTGGCTTGATAATAATAATCTAAGAATCAATCTTGGCAAAACACAAATATATGCATATAATGCACTTTGGCCATAAAAAACCTAGTTCGAAAATGGAGGTCCAATACCAGAATAACAAAATTCACGATGTTGATAGTGCAAAATTTCTAGGTTTGATAACTGACAGACAGGTCAATTGGAAGGATCACATTGAAGCATTATGCAAGAAAATTAGTACTTCATCCTATGCCCTGTATAAACTTGCCCCAACAGTTAACATAGATGCACGCACTACTGACAGCTTATCATGGTCTTGTAACATCTGTATTACGTTACGGTATTATATTCTGGGGTAACTACAAATAGAGAAATCGCTTTTAAAGCGCAAAAGCGATCCATCAGAACCATGTTCAGACTACAAATAACGGACAGTTGTGTACCATTTTACAAAAAAAAACAAAATTTTAACACTACCATCTTTGTATATTTATGAAACTGCCTTATTTGATAAGCTGAATTCCCACCTGTTTCCTAAATTATCAGATACAGTTAAACGTAACAGGCGGAATGATATGTTACGCGGACGAAGAGCTAAAACAGCATTAATTGGAATAGCATATTCTGCATAGCCCCGCCAGTTTTTAACAAAATCCCAAACAAAATCAAACAGCTAAATTTAAATGGGTTTAAAAAGGAACTTAAAGATTTGCTATGTAAAAAGTGTTATTATAATTTAAACGACTTTTTGATTGATACTGACATCCGAATGTAATTGTAATCTTTAAACTTTGAAATCTCTCTTTGATAGGTTGACATCGTCAATAATATTTTTAAGTGACTGTCTCATAATGTAATATTAATTCGTACCTAATTATTAATTCAATTTATCAATATTAACTTATTATTTTTATTTTATCTTTTATTTTGTATTGCAATAATTTTATTTGTGTACTTATCTGATATTTGCACGCCCCATGTGGCAGAATGTGATGAAACCGTTTATTAATTTAGGACCATGCAATGTACCATATTCGGACAAATAAATGAATTTGAATTTGAGGCTGAAGGTGATGACCAGGAATGCGCGTTCGCTGCATGTTGGTGGTCAGGGTACTCGTTGAAGCCGTGGGTGGTGGCTGTCTGTGTGACTCGACTCACGAAAGCTTGCGGGAGTGATGATGATGATGACGTCACGCTGAAGTAATTGCAGGCTGCGCTGACGTTCATATTCGGGGTCACCAATTTAGAGGCATTAGGAACAGGGTGTAAAGTTCACTCATCCATCATAGAAAAGTGAGGATCCTCCGACCAGACGGGTGTTGTGTTTGGCGGGCAACTGCCCATCTATTGATGTCGGATAGTCTTATATATTATGTCTAAACTCTAATGGCGCGATGCAGGATTTGTGTGACGTCATGTCTTTGATGCATAGTTCGTATGTGGCGGTGTAACCGCTACATATGTATGGTGGCATGGCGTATGAGCTCTATAAAAAGTGGGTGGAGACGAAAGTGTTAAGGAGGTCAACGATTCGACGAACAATACCAGAGAACTTACTAACCCCACAAACTATGTTTCGTAAGCGACTGGTAATTCGCTTTTATATAAAAGCTTCGCTCACTTACGACTACGCAACTGATTTTTTTTGTGGGTTTCACCATCTTTTAGAGAATTTATTCCGGAAGATAAATATGTTTAATATTGAATTTGCATATAATATAGAAATCTCGGTATTTTGTCAAGTTGTAAAAACCGTGCGAAACAGGGACGAGTTGCTAGTGATATAATATTATCCTCCAGATATAGAGGCAGGTGAACTTTATCGTCAGGAATGGTTTCCTTTGGAGTTGTCAAGTAATTGTATAGATTCGTGGCGGGCTTTGTCCACGAACACGGTAAGAACAGGTAATAATAACAAAATCTCATAAAGCGACTGTAGGTATACATCCGTGGTACTACACCCCCCCCCCCGCCCACCTACTCGCACCGCGCGCGCCGCACAGCCTCCCTGCTGTAACACGATTAATGGAAATGTAGCCTCTTTATTTCCGGAACATATTAATTAATCGATCAAAATAATCGTTTTTCCTCGTCCAGAGTAAGCTCAATCTCAATCGCTGTGGAGCTTTTACTAGGTTGCAGAAAGACAAGTAGGAACCTACCTACTAAGTACTGAAAAATGAGTTGCCAATCACAAAACATTTTGATAATGATGATGATATAATTTTCATTCAAACAGTTTTTATACAGCTACAGAGGTACTTCTGGAAATAGAAATTACAAGGAAATCTGTGCGTAACTTTCGCACTGTTACCGAAATGGCTGCGATGAGCCTTGCGTTCGATTTCAAAGGGCTAAATAAAACCGAATACAAGTAGGCTTTATTAAACAGATGATCACAGGTACCAAAGGATTTGCTTTCAATTATTCAATGTCACCTAATAAATGGGTCACTGTTCATAACTTCTTCATAATCCTTTCGAACCGAGCTGATAAAAGTGTTCGTGCTGATAAGTCAAGAAACAATAGAGTGCGAGCCGCCCGTGGACGTCGCAGGATCGATCAGTGTGCATCGGGCGAGTGGCGAGTGGCGAGTGACGGGCGAGTGGCGGGCGAGCGCGAAACTTCTCACGACACACCTTAAGCGAACTAGTCTAGCATGCTTGTGCTGCTTAACAGTGCGGAGTGAGTCTTATAGGAGCACTGTACCTACACGCAGCTTGAACCGCTGTGCACTGTGACGTGTTGCCAGGGGCTCACGAAGTTCTGTAGTAGTGAACCGGTGCGTTGGCCAAGTGTCCGCGTAGGCGTAGTGAGACAAAGCGGAACAGTATCGACGGAGGGCGCGTAGACAGCGCGCGCCGGGTCAATACCAGTACCAGCAGTGAATGAAGAGGCGGGCGGGGGGCGACGCGGGTGGCGCAGGGGGAGGGCGATCGATGGGCGGCGGGTGGCGTCAGTCGCGGCCGGCGCGCCGCGCCGTGCTGAGGTGTCGCCCCCGCGCCGACCGCCGCCGGCCAGCCCGCAGGTGAGCCCCCCCACTCGCGATCGATACCTCCCACGCACCGCCGCGCCGCGCCGCGTCGTGCCGCGTCTCCTATCTCGAACATCGACAACTAGGACACGCGGTCGATAAATCCAGACGCATGCAGTTGCTCTATCAGCCAGAACGTACCGGTTCAAATGATCAATATTCAAAACTAATCAGCTGTTTGATTTCTTATTACGATTTAGTTCAAGATTAGATATATTTATCAGATCTTGCTAGCGAATCGTCATTAAAAGGATTCATAGAGATCAGCGTCATAGAGCAACGGTAATCACATTGCGTCCCGAAGGCTCAGAGCCACATGTACTTGTGGCGGACACCCGGCACCGGCCACAGGGCACAGCCCCCCCCCACTGCAACCCCCCGGCACCCGCGCCCCCCGCTCCCCACGACGTACTGCTTGTATGCACATTGAGTATTAGAATTTCAGTTAGATTCTGTAGCTCAGTAGTTTCACTCCTCAACTATTTAGAGCAGACTGAGAAATGTGAAATTCGAAGGCGAGTCTAGTCAAGTAACGAGAGGCAGGCGGTTAATGTGGTGTGTGTTGGTGTGTGAGGTCGAGTACGTGGGCGGCGGGCGCCGGGGGCGCGCGCCGGGGACGCAGGGCGGGGGGCGCGACGCAGTGGTGCAGCTGCAGGGAGGGGGCTCCTCGCGGAACATCATAGGATTCCATTAACTGTGCGATAGATATCACCCTATAGACTATTCTGTCCTATAGTCCCGTTACCTTCGCAACCTATTCAAATACCTTTGTGCGCCCTTGCGTTGTTCACGAGCGAGTAGAACCAAAACAATAACATGTATCTACAATTTATATAATTAAAAAAAACATCGCTATTGATGAGGATCGACTCGAGCGGATCCTGCTTGCGTGTATAATACGTGCTTTTTAATGTTACCTAGCAGGAAAAAATCTTCAACAATTTCATTTCATCTGGATCCGAATGTTTGTTTAATCCATATTTTTAGGTACTTACCTATACAGACATCCGCTAGACAAGTCCCAGTGTTCAGAGTTATAAAAGTTGAGATACCTTCTTGAGATAGAAAATAATACTAACAAACGTATACATCCTACCTACCTACTTGTAGGGTCTCCCAGACATTACCGTAAAACGTATACATAGCCTACCTAACTACTTTTCTTTCTTTTTCTTTTCATTTTTTTTTAAAACGTTGCCCCGCACTAGGAATTTCTCCTGTATCGTGGGTGCGTTTACAAACATTTAAACTCACATACACAAACAGCCAGACCCGGAACAACTACATGTAGGTCATACAAATATTTGTTCCGTGCGGAAATCGAACCCGCGACACGCAGCACAGCAGTCAATCGCTTAACCACTGCGCCAACCTGCAGGGGCCCGGGGAGGCCTACTTGTAGGGTCTCCCAGACATTCCCGTAAAACTGGCTTCTCTGCCTCGTTGGTCTAGTGGTCGCAAGCGCTACTGCTGAGCATGAGGTCCTGGGTTCGATTCCCAGGTCGGGCAAGGTGTTATTTGCTTTTTCCATCAGGAATTTCTCAGTAGCAGCCCGGGCTGCTACTGAGAAATTCCTATAGCCTATTGCCATCAACCGGGCACAAAGACTCCGGAGTCTTTGTGCCTGGTTGATGGCAATAGGCTCGCCCCCTATTACATGGGACTTAAACATAACTGGCGAAAAGTGGGTGTAGGTACTCGTACTAGGTACACCTCTGCCTCACCTTCGGGGATGAATACAAAAAAGTGACAAAAGAAGTGTGAGAATGGTAGGAGATCTTCTACACTCCGAACACTTAAGTAGCACACTGTTCAACATCATTGAGCCATGAAATAATCCTCCTTATGTGTTCCAGGTGTATCACGTGCTGGGTGAGCCACCGCGGACTTTGAACCCAAAGGTGAGTGGACAACGAAATGCATTACTACCAGCAAAGATACAATGACAGTTAGGGAAATACATATAATTAGATGAATATATAAGTAGATGTGATGACGATGCACCTTAGAATAAAATTACTATACTACAATAGGTAAAAATAATTAAAAAATTAAGCAACTACAGAAAAATTAATTATGTGATAGATACATGGTGCGCACATATTTACAAACATTGTAAAAGTAACATAAGGAGCTCGTGGCTAAGTAATAACTGCCGCACGGGTCGATCCTTCAGGTTAAGCTACTCTTGCCGGGGTTGGTCCGTGGATGGGAGACCATCTTTACATAACGAGACTACTCCGTGCCTCGGAAAGCACGTTAAGCCGTTGGTCCCGGCTGTCATTCGTGGATCTTTGACAGTCCTTACGGGTCGTCAGAAGCCCGAGAGTCAGACAACCAGTTTTACTAAGGGTTATCGTATTACCCAGTTACTGGTTTGTGGAGGTCAGATAGGCAGTCGCTCCATGTAAAGTACTGGTATTCAGCTGCATCCGGTTAGACTGGAAGCCAACCTAAAAGGCTAGGCAGATTGATAGTTTTTCTAGCTTTTATTTTTGTATTATGAACTTTACTGTGTTCGGATTAAAATCAAATTCAAAAACTGTCTCGAAGCTTAAAGTCGACCGTCCACGCTCGATGTCCACGGTTCTTGTTTGCCAGCCACGCATTCGGACTACTGTATTCTGTGAATAAAGTTGGTTATTTTAATTGTTTAATTGTTTTTGTTTTTATATTTTTATTACGGACGCTTTTAACGTGCACGTCTTTCTACATTGTTCTGTAACCAATATTTTGTAACAATATGCTGATTTAAAAGAGTGTCCATGGAGTTTCTTGCCCGTTCTTCTCCATAGGAACCTACTACACTTTGGAATGGGCAACTAGCTTCATGTTTCTGACTGACCGACCCCTTGACAATTCAAAAGTACCTGTAATTGTTTTATTTGAAATAAATGGTTGAGTTTGAGTTTGGAACTAATTGTAGGCCATTATTTATACAGGATGGATTTTTGAGTTGGGGCAGTAAGGGCAGAAAACAGTTAGTCTGTTATAGTTTTTTGATCCCTGTAAGAAACCAGTTTCTATAAAAATTGGCCATTTTTTTGGTAACTTTCCAACTTTTTCAAAATCTATGAGTCTGGGTCAATATTTCTCAGAAAATAAGGACAGTCTGCCAAGATCGTTATTTTGTAACTACAACGTTTAAGGTAACCAACCAACCCTTACTGCCCCGTCTCAAACATCCACCCTGTATAGGCGATTGTTGTAGTTATATTTCCATATTAATATTAAACTGCGAACAGGTAGAACTCGTTTAGAGAAAGAATAAGTCGTAATTTTTTAACTCAGAGGAGCTCCGTCTACGTGTATCCCATCCGAATTATAATAATCGTGTTGATCTCAAACGTGAGAAGTGCTTTACAGAACAATGGAAGGTGGGGCGGGAGTGGGCAGCGTGGCGTCGCTGACGATGGACTGCGAGGACATGTTCAAGGAGATCACGAAGAAGCTGTACGGCGAGGAGACTAGCGTGGGCGTGGGCGTAGGCGTGGTGGGCGTGGAGTTCCCGGCAGCCGAGCGCGACCTGGACGATGAGCTGCGCCCCGAGGAGCATATCACGGCCTGGGGGCTCGCTGCACTCATGCAGAATGGCTTCCCGCCGCCCGGCATCCTACAGGCACGTACCACTACACCACCCTTTAAGTTAGAGTTACTAGTAAGAAGTTTTGTGAGTGCCCAAAGATGCAGATCTTATAAAAACAGAGCCTTTAAACAACAAAAAATATATTAAAAACCGAGGTTACTCTGTGCCGAGGTGCAGACATTCACTTAACATTTCTCACAAATTAGACTATCGCAAGCAACATGTCCGGCCAACCCACACATTAGCTCTACCCACGGATATCGAGGGATATGCCTTGGAGGCGTGGCACGTGGCGCCTCGACATTGCTAAATTGGGCTTATGTTCGAACGGCGGCTGTACGCTTCATTCAGTCGCTTTGCAACTGCGAACAGTGTAGGTACTATTGATGAGTAAAAAACCAAAATGCCGAGCTGTGCAGTAATAATTTGTAAAAATAGGTCTAGTACCATCAACCTGAAGACAAACGGCGTGTCCTACCACCGGTAAGTAAACATTTAAGCCACTGTTTAATATTTTAAATCAATTTTTAAATCATTTACTAACTTACGTCCGGAGCGATACGAACTAGCCCGAACTAACCCCAATCTTTCCGAACGGAACGAACGTTTTGGGTTTAGAGAGGTGCAATCGAGGGCGTGCGGCTGATTTTATCGACATGCGTATTATTGCAGTCGAATCTTTTTTTACAGAACTCAATGGATATTCTCGTATTACATGTAGGTATAGTATAAGAGTTAAATTTGTTATCAATTTAATTTTGTTTGAAGCAAATAAAGACATTGTTATTTCAATACAGTTACTCGTGCATAGCATAATATTTAACGGAAAGGGTTCACTTTACCCGGCAATACAATATTTAAAAAAAAAAAAACTTATTTTATTTTAGTAAAAATAACCCATATTTTCGGATAGGTATATAAAAACAAAATAAATTATATAAAGAAAATTAAACGAAGTTATAATAATACAAGAATGTGCTAAAATAAATATCGATAAAAATTATCAAGCGGTCGCACTAGGATTCCTTACTATTCCGCAATGAAGGCATATCTCTGGATATCTAGGGCTCTACCTATATACACTCGAGAGCAATGAATCCGGGTCACTTAAAGAATCCTAAAAATCTCGGAAACTAAAAATGCTAGGTTAATGCAATAAATTTTATTTAATAGACAATGTAATACTCCTTAAATGAAGGTATTAAAACTTCTTAGTTATTGTAAAGTTATATCATAAAAAAATCAAATTTGAAAGAGGGCCACTTTCGAAGATGGAACTACGAAATTACAGCATTTGGTTTTGCTTTTGTTTGTAATCTGTCATTTATGTGGGTACATAAACCATGTTGATAGTGCTCTATATTCATTATTCAAGCTGAAATTATGTCGCTTACGCCTGAAGAATGCACCAGAATACTTACAATGCTGGAAACCGGCCGGAGTCAGCGCGATACAGCCAGGACTGTCGGTGTGTCGCTGTCAACAGTACAAAGAGTTCTCCGACGTTACGAAGAAACTGGTTCTAACCTACGCAGACCAGGAACGGGCAGAACCAGGTGTACCACAGCACGAGAAGACCGATACTTGGTGAACACCATGCTTCGAAATCGCTTTCTTACAGGAACTGAACTCACAAATCAGTTTTGACGCCTCGGAGGAAGTAACCCAAGTGCATGGACAGTAAGACGTCGGCTTGCTGAATCTAACTTAAAACCCCTTAGACCTGCAAACGGCCCTAAACGGGAGCGTGGGCATCGTATTTCAAGACTAAGATATGCCCAGAGCCACGTAAATTGGAGTATTGAAGATTGGTCAAAAGTTATGTTCTCCGACGAATCAAAATTTATGCTCTACAAGCACGATGGAAGACACAGAGTGTATCGAAGACCAGGGGAAAGATTCAAGCAAGCATGCATCGAAGAAAAAGTAGCCTACGGTGGTGGGTCTGTACTTGTGTGGGCCGGAATTTCTTCTGAAAGTCGCACAGAGAGATATGTGGAAGAAATCCTCAATGATCACGTTGGTCCATTTATGGTCAATTTAGGTGAGGATGCTATATTTATGCATGACAATGCCTGACCTCATACAGGTAGGATTGTGAATGACTACCTTCAAGAGATGAACATTACTCGTATGGAGTGGCCAGCGCGCAGCCCGGATATCAACCCGATCGAGCATGCTTGGGACGAGCTAGGCAGATGCGTAAAACAACGAAACCCTCCCCCAATCACGCTTCGTGAGCTCAAAATTGCTCTCACAGAGGAATGGGAGAATATTCCCCAAAATCGTATAAGGAACTTGGTGTACAGCATGCCAAACCGCGTAAACGCAGTAATGGAAGCACGAGGAGGCAATACGAAGTATTAAAATTCAAGAAAATCGTAATAAAGTTCAAAAATTTCATGTTTCCTATTTTTGTTTTAAGGAGAGATCAGCAGTTTTTTTCTTTATGTAATTTTGTGTTAATAAAATGTATGGTGACTCATATTTTTTTTACTTTCATTTAAGGAGTATTACATTGGTGCCGATTCTCTTGTACACCGGACTAAACTAACTAAACTATCACTAAAATTCCTTACTTTTCGCTATGAGAATCTTAACGCTATTCTGTAGTAAAAAGTCTCTAAATTAAAAAATATATTTTGACACAACTAAATCGAATTTGACAATTGCGACTCCACGTGGTACATACTTTTTAGAGCCGGAGGCGCGCAGTGGGGGCAGCCTCGACGTGTTTTATATTGAATTTTTCACTTTTTGTATGGAAAATAAAAAAAAATATTACCTACGTGTTGAGTATTATGGGTATGCGGGTTTCATAGGGGGTCGAAAATTTCATTATTTTTGCGATAGGACACACCATTTTCGAGATATAAGCAAAAGAAAAGAAAAAAATCCAGTACAGTACTGTTTTTGCACCCGAAGTCGAGATGTTCGTGTGAATTTTAGTTCATAACAACTAATAATATTCCACACCATTTTCAGTGGCGATTAAAAATGGTCAGAATTAGTTAGAAAATTAAAATTTTAGGTGAAAAACGTCAAATTCAGAATAGCAAAATTGTCATTTTCACTAAATTAAAATCTCAGTACAATCTTAGTGCTGTCAAACTAAAATATAGTTAAGTTGTGCCACTTTAGTCTATTTCAGAATGGGAAATCATCGTTTGACAGGAGTAAACTAAATTTTGGTGATTTTTAGTCTAGTTTAGACGCATTTGTGACAAGAGAATCGGCACCATTGTCTATTAAATACAATTTATTGCATTAACCTATCATTTTTAGTTTCCGAGATTTTTAACATTCTTTAAGTGACCCGGATTCATTGCTCTCGAGTGTAGTAATGTCTGGCGAACGAGATGTCCACCACTGATTCACCCCGCATCCGCACACACGTGGGGACAGAACCCCGGTTTAGGACGACCAGGCCTGTCTCCAGAGCCCAGTCCTCCACCATCCTGCTCCGTGTGTCCGTATACCGGGAACCCTAAGCCACATTCTTGGCATTGGTCCCCGAGGCCGAGCACGGTAAGGGAACAGAACCCTACTACTCTTCAACTCCGCAAGGGAGTTATGGAACTTGGCAAGAGTTCGGCTCGGGGAGAAGTATACCCCTACCACGATAATCTCCCCAAACCGTGCTGAAACGCAACCCCGTCCTCTCTTAACAGCCTCGAGGGACGGAGTATCGGCGGTGACGAAATTAGGGTTACTGAGCCGCTCAGATCCTCCACCCAATCATCCTTGGGCGGGACGAAGTACGGCTCAGCGACCACGGCGATGTTAATCGACCACTGCACCATGCTCTGGAGCAACAGATCGTAAACTGCAGCGCAGTGGTTGATGTTCACCTGGAGGAAGCGTAATTTGGCCATTATTGGCAATCCATGTCAGCCCCCTTCTGAGCCCTCTGTGAGGGCCCTGCCGCGGTGGCTGCGGCGGCGACAACGACGGTGGAAGCGGCAACGGTGGCGGTGGCGGCGGCTGCGGCAGTGACGGCGGTGGTAGAGGGCTTGCCCCTGGATTTTGCGGGTGGGGCGTAGGCGTTGCACCCAATCTGGTGATTTATGGTGATGAAGTTACAGCAATAAAGATATTGAGTATGGATCATCAGCCACGACGCACATTTGACGCAGTGCAGCGTGGCATTACACGAGCCGGCCTTGTGACCGGGCTGACCACAACGGTAGCAGTGACAGCTGCGGTCCACCCTGTTTTTAATATTTCTGTGGGTCCACCTCTGAGGTGCATTTAGCTCCCACGTGGTTGCCCACATGGCAGCGGAAGCACCTCAGAGGTCTGGGTTCCAGCAGTTTGACCTGCGCGGAAACCCAGCCCACCAATAGCCTTTAGCCCTCCCCGGCTGTTTTCTTGGCCGCCGATACAGGGCAGCTTTTTTGTTCTACAGAAATGGGCTGTTCGACCCATTTGCTACCTAAGTCCGAGAGATTCCCTTCAAGAAAAATTCAAAGAAATAAATATTCTGACTGTAGCCTTACAATATATTTTTGAAAACCTATTGTATGTACACAAAAATATATCAAGTTTTAAGAAGATTTCCGATATTCATAGTTTAAATACCAGGAATAAACACAACCTTGCTGTACATCGCACTCGTCTCCACAGAGTAGGCAACTCGTTCATGGATCAATGTAAACGCTTTTACAACAAACTTCCCATCGATATTCGAAACTTAACCATTAAACGATTTAAAAGCTGTATTAAAACCAATCTTTGTAAAAAAGGGTACTATAAAATTTCAGATTATTTAGAAGATAAAAAAGCATGGGATTAAGGTGCTCGCCCTGCTAAGCCTTGTGATAAAACCATAAAATTTGAATTTTTTTATTATTATTTTATATACATATTGACATTGTTGAAAATTATAATACAAAATGACATGATTCCTAATTGTTTTAATTATTGTGAATGTGAGGACTATGTGGTTTTACGGACGATTTTTACATGCAAGTCTTTCTACATTGTTCTCACGTGTATAATTTCAACATGATGATGTAACCAATATTTTGTAAGAATATTATGATTTAAAAGAGTGTCCGTGGAGTTTCTGGCCCGTTCTTCTCCATAGGAACCTACACTTTGGAATGGGCAACTAGCTTCATATTTCTGACTGACTGACCACTTGACAATTCAAAAGTGCCTGTAAATGGTTTAATTGAAATAAATGCTTTCAGTTGAGAGTTTGAGTTTGGCTCGCATCCCCGTGAAGTCAAGACTCCCCTCACCTGCTCGGCAGAGCACCCCCAGTCCTGACGACAGCGGCCACCACCTGTCCCTCAGTCACTGAGTCGTCCAAGCCCAGAATACGCATGTCAGTGCATTCGGTGGGCCTGGACACTCGGGCCTCGTCCGCATTTAGGGTAGGGTGTCCCTATGCGCCCTAAGCCTTTCGGCCAGAGCGTCAGCGGCCGGGCCACTGGCCGCATCGGGGACCTCCAGCATCCGGGCCCCAGTCGCAAGTCAAAGTCAAATAATTTATTTCAATTAGGCACCTATAAGGCACTTATGAACGTCAAAATTTACAAAAAAAAAAAAAAAAAAATCGCCCCTTCCAAAAGGTAGTTCTGTTTGAGCTCGGCAACTTCCCTAACCAGCTTGGATAAAATGGCAGTTTGTTCGTTTTTCGATGATGTGAGCAGGTGTTCTTGCTCAGACTTCCAAGTTGCTAGCATCTCCATTAACTCCGATTTGAAGAAATCGAAATGCTGTGGATCGGACGGTGTCTCTTTGTTATTTGGAGAATCGGCAAGACGTTGTCGTTTCCGTACGGTGATATTAATGGCGTCTACTTTTTCGGTATTACATTCAATAGTCAATCATTTATTGCATTCCACAATGTATAATAATATGCTTAGGTGGTAAGTAAACATTTGTTGTAACAATCGTGGACCCTGGCGGGCACAACAAAAGAAAAATTTGAAGGAAGAGGACTTATTAGATATACATGCAACTAACTTATGCTAAGTTTATTCTAAGATAACATTTTATTAATTATTAATTTAATCTAAAAAAAAAAAAAAAAAATTCAATTTATATTATCATGTCAGTTCTATAAATTTGTCAATTAAATATTCATTTGTGCTATAATAACATTTATTTAGTAATATCTCTTTTAATCTATTTGTATAAACAGCAATATTTTTCTCATTTCTGAGTACCTCGGGTAGTTTGTTATATATTTTTATCGACATAACCAGTGGACTAGAAGAGTGCATTTTTAAACGGGATATCGGTAGGTTTAATCGTGTTTTGTGTCGGAGTGAGTATCTTGCTTGTATGTCTTCTCGTTTTGTGTAAAAGTCTTGGTATGTGTGTGCAAATTTACAGATTTCCAGTATGTAAATACAAGGAAGAGTTAGAATGTTAAGTTTTTTTAAATGGGGTTTGCAGCTCTGTTCGTTCTCTGTTTGATCTGTTTGTTCTAAATTAACTAAAATCCGAAGTAACTTGTTTGAGTTGTGAACAGCGTCGGTGCGTCTGTGCTATTTCCCCACATTATTACGCCGTAGCCAATGATTTTTATAATAAAAATTACGTAAAGAGGATTTTTTTGGTAAGGGTGTAAAGTTTTTTTTTTTTTTTTTTTTTAAACGTTGCCCCACTCTAGGATTTCTTCCTGTATCGTGGGTGCGTTTACAAACATTTATGCTCACATACACAAACAGCTAATTTAGTTTTAGCAAAATTGATTTCCAGATTATGTTCGTTCATCCAGGTGATTGTTTTAGTGAATATATCATTAAGGGCATCATTTAAATGTACGTTATCATGACATAAGAATGGAAATATCGTCCGCAAACAAAACGCATGGTCCAGATTCCTTTATGGGTTTTGGCAGATCGTTGATATAAATAAGAAAAAGAAGACATCCAACAACGCTCCCTTGTGGTATTGACGCATGTATTGCCTTATTGTCAGATCGAAAGTTTTGAAGTTCGTTCGTTTTGTTGTTGAAGAATTCTATCTCTACTAATTGCGCTTTGTTTTCTAGGTAAGACTTGAACCATTCATACGATTTGCCGCGGATTCCCACTCCGTAGAGCTTATTTAATAATATTCCATATTGCACCTTATCGTAGGCTTTGGTCATGTCAGGCAGTATACCGATTGCGTATTGTTTAGTATTTATTATATTTAGGGCTTCCTGTATAAATTTGTAAACTGCTAGCGATGTGGATCTGTTTCTACGAAAGCCATTTTAGCATTCATCAAATATTTTATACTTCTCACAGAAGGTATACACACGATTACACATTGCTTTTTCAAAAATCTTTGAAGCAGTAGGCAGAAGAACTATTGGACGATAATTATTAGGGTCTGTTTTACTATTTTTCTTGTGTAAAGGTTCACTATACGCCCTCTTCAAAAGATTGGTTTATTAATTTGAAGAATGGCAAAGTGAGTTCGTCTGCACAGTGCCTGAGTAAACTAGGTGGCAATTCGTCTATTCCGTAACTGTTTTTGTTTTTTAGGCTTTTTATCAAAGCGTTTATTTCGTAAGGGTCTACAGGGAAAAGGAACATTGTGTTTTGGGTAGGTGAGAGCACGGGGGTACCTTTCGGCTCGTTTATTCATAAAGGGCTTTTTTCGCCGATGGATGCATAAAAGTTATTGAAGATGTTAGCAACTACCTTTGGTTCCGAGGTTGTTTTAATGTTGTTAGTTTGTAGTGTTATGTTGTTTTTTCCTTTTTTGCTTGTTTTATTGGAACGTTCGTTTATTATGTTCCACATTGTTTTGACTTTATTATTTGATTTATTTATTTTGTTAATGTATTATAATTTTTTAGCTGTATTTACTATTTTTTTTTTAAATATTTTCTCATATTTTTTATAATAGTTTGTTATTAAAGGGTTATTGGTTTTTAAGGTAAGTTTTTTAGTAATCTTTTATTTTTGCAGATTTTGATGCCTTTGGTTAACCAATATTTCTTGTAATACGCTTTTATTTTAATTTTTTGTTTAGGTATGCATTCGTTCAGGATTTTATTCTCTTACAATCTCTTTCTGAGCCCGACAGTCCGACTTGGCAGTTGGAATGTCGGGCTCAGAAATGTCCATGACTCAAGCCTGTATTAGGCGGAGTTCTTTGCATATTGTTGCAGAATTAATAAGAAATTAATTTGGAAAAAGAATATTAAAAAAAAAGGATTTTACCAGATTCGATCCCTCGACAATTAGGTTCGCCTTCGTAGAAACGCGCTACTCCACTATAAGCGAACTGTTACAATGTCGCTTGAAATACGTGTGTGCTTTGCTGTGCGTTGCTTTCGTAGTGCGTAGTGGTTCGGATCGGTGTACGTGATTCCTTTGTGTATCTAATGAGTTCAAAGTCTGAAAAATGAACACGTTTAAAAAGAAAAATGTTCGTTAAGATATTAAAATTGCTCACACACAGAGTTAGTGTCGTCATTTCACTGTTATTTTGCACTTAGTTTGTCACTCGTTTACTGTAGGTTACAACTACATATATAGTTTTGTCGCTGTTTAAAAACACGGAGGTAATTACAGGTAGGTACGTCAGTGCGCGCTGGCTTCACGGACGACGAACGCCATAGTAATCTTATTCTAGGTGCATCGTCTTCACATATCATTCGAAAATATAATTGATGTACAAAGTATTGTGAAAACATATAAAAAAGTAAAGATGGAGTTTCTTGCCCATTCTTCTCCATACGAAAACTACCATTTGGAAGGGGCGACTAGAATCAGTTTTTTTTTGTAAATTTTGACGTTGAAAGGTGCTTTTTTGTGCCTAATTGAAATAAATTATTCAAAGTTGACTTTGAATGACTATTTAACTCTCATCGCCACTCTCGGACTACTTCCCGCGCATTCTCTACTGACCAGAGCTTACAACCGTCTAGATCATATAATGCTTAAATCTAAGAAGATTTCTACTGTGCTATTCATAGACTCTCACATTACTGATCACCAGCCTATCTGTTTATTTCTGCCCCTCAATTCCAGTTCGGGATGTAACGGGCAAAGGACATCATCACAGTATTATTATAAAGCTATTCGGAAAGAACTGGACAACACCGACTTCAGCCCCATCTTAACTTGAACAAACCATACCACACTTCTCAAATTTTAAAAGTACCCATTAACAAAACTTGTAAACTTAAATTTTGGAAAATAAAACGGCAAGACATTTCGAAAGAAAACTTAATTAAATTTAAATCTTATGAATAGCTTATCGTTTATACAAGTTTATGATACCGGAGATGCAAATGACTCTTTTCGAAATTTTATGGATGATTTTTTACTCCTTTATAGACATGCTTTCCAAAAAAAAATTATAACTGTTAACAACTAGCAAATCGACTAAATGGATCTCTAACAGAATAAAAACATGCAGCAAGAACCAAAGATGTCTACTTTGGGAGTACAGACATAATCCTAACTCAAAAAATAAACTGGCTCTTAAAAAATACTCGGCACTATATAGAAAAATAATAAGACTAACGCAGAAAGCACAAAATAATCATTTTGTAAAGACTTCTCAAAACAAATTTAAAGCTGCTTGGCAAATAATTAATAAAACTAAAGTCAGTGTTCCCCAAGAATCAGTATTATTATTAAAAAGAGATAATTTGATTTTTCGCATCCGGTTGACATAGCAAATGAATTTAATAATTACCTTATTGGCACAATTGAAAATAATATTCATACAGATAATACCAATAACAATAATTTTGAAAATCTGACATCCCACTCTTTATTTATGCAACCAGTTACATACATTGACATAATAAAAATAATTAATGAATTAAAAAACACTAACACTGTCGGCTACGACAAACTATCTACAAAAGTTATTAAATATGCCAAGGAAATAATTGCACAGCCACTGGCGCACATTCATCGGTAATGCAGTTATTAATATAACTGCATTACCGATGGAACATTTCCAAATGACCTAAAGAAAGCTATTATAAAACCCCTGTTCAAGCGGAATGATAAAACAGACGTAAAAAATTACAAACCAATTGCCAAAATTTCGATATTTTCAAAAATTTTAGGGAAAGTAATATACGATGCTGTGTATAATTATTTTGAAAAAAATAAACTATTCTGCACTGAACAAAAAGGGTTTCGAAATAATATCAAATGTTATGACTTCTATAGATAAAAGGAATCCAATATGTGCTATTTACATTGACATTACGAGAGCTTTTGAATTTGTTGATCATAACATCCTGCTTCGAAAGTTGTACGGCTATGGAATAAGAGGAAATATCCTCAAACTCTTAGAATCATACCTCAGTGACAGATTGCAGTGTACAGAAATATCTAGAATATGCCCAATCAGTAAGATAGAATCTGTATACACATCTGAATTTAGACATGTAAAATATGGTGTTCCTCTAGGAAGTGTAGTAGGATTGCTATTGTTTTTATACATTAACGATCTCCAAAAAGCGATAAGACACAAAATGGTTCTCTTTGCTGATGAAAGCACAGCAATAAATTGAGTGTACTAATCCTAATGAATACCAAAGTGAAATCAATGGCTGTATAGGTGAAATTATAAAGTACTTAAATTTATTCTTAAATTTCCTTTATTTTACATGATTAAATATAAATTATATTTTTAAATATTAGAATAAAAGAAAATATAAAAACATTTAAAATATAAAAAATAGTAGCCCACCGGTATCGGGAGCAGGGTCCAAGCTACCGGCGGTCAGGGTTCCAGAGAGGGGAACCTCCTAACAATGCGAGCCGTGTCCAGGAGTACCACTTTCTGGATCAAGCCCTTAATCCAGCTGCCCAACGAGAGCCTCCTTAGGTGTTGGTCGAGGCTCTTAGCAATTAAGCCATTGGCTGATATGACTATCGGCACAATGATCGCTGAGTCCACATCCCACATGTCGACAACCTCGCGAGCCAAGTCAAGATACTTAATTTGTTTATCTTTCTCGGCTTTCACGAGGTTCCCGTCATGCGGGACCGTTATGTCAATGATCATTGCGCGCCGCTCTCCTCAATCCACCACCACTATATCAGGCCTATTGGCAACAATAGTCCTATCATTGACGATGGATCGATCCCAGTACAATGTGATATTTCCATTTTCGAGAACTGGGTCGGACACATACCTGTAGTATGGTACTTCCGATTCCACAAGGCTGTATTTCAGAGCAAGTTGCTGATGGATAATCCTGGCTACAAGGTTGTGTCTATGCAAGTACTCTTCGTTAGCTAGACGAGAACACCCGGAGATAATGTTTGATTCTCCCGGACGGTGGCATGCCCGACAGATGTCAACCGTGCCGTCCTTCACAGTGAATCTCCGGTAATTGTTCGTCATCATAACTTCGTCCATAATTGCACAGACAAAACCTCTGGTTTCCCCAAAGAGGTCACCAAAACGCAGCCAGGCTACGGACGCTAATAAATCTACATCGGGTCCATGTAGGGTCCGGAAGTAGCGTCCGTGAAGCTCCTTACTCTGCCATACCTCCTTGCGATCGTTAATGTCAAGTACTACAGGCCTGCGCCAGTTCTCTTTAGCCAACGAGAGCGGGGTAAGGCCCTTGTCCATCGCGACCACATCTCGAAGCATCCCCACGTTGGCTTCTAGGAAATATTCCCTGAGACTGCATATCTCGCGATTGTGGAGGGTCTTAGCGTTTAAAAAGCCTCGACCTCCACACTTTCGCGGGATATACAGTCTCATTACCGATGACCGTGGATGATGCATTCGATATGCAGTCAACAGCGTACGGACCCTCCTATCCAGGGCGTCGAGTTCGGTCTGAGTCCACTTGAGTACGCCGAAAGAGTACATCAAAACCGGCATGACCCAACCGTTGAAGGCACGCACCTTGTTTCCGCCTGATAGAAGACTATTAAATACTTTCTTCAGGCGGCCAAAGAAGCGCTCCTTCAACGATTGTTTCATGTCAGTAACATTGATGCCCAACGCTTCCGACATACCCAAATACTTATTGGTTTCGGATGCGGAGAGGGCTCTAAGGTTTATGGAATCCAAGAGTTGGGTTCCCACGGATTCCACAATCTCCCCTCGCTTTACATGCATGACCGCACATTTGTCCACACCAAATTCCATCCTGATGGCTCTACTGAAAGTTTCAGTTACTTTCAGTAGCTCCATCAGTTGCAAGTTGTTGGGGGCAAAGAGTTTTAGGTCATTCATGTAGAGGAGGTGAGATATAACCTGACCACCTCTCCTCAGCCAATAGCCTAGGCCTGAATACTCCAGCAGTGTGCTGAGAGGATTCAGGGCTAAGCAGAACCAAAGTGGACTTAAACTATCGCCCTGAAATATGCCTCGCTCGATCCTTATCGGTTCGCTATTCCTCTGGATATTTCGACATCCTGGATAGCGAAGGACCGTCCTCCATTGCCCCATACACGACATAAGGAAGGTGCGCAGAGTTGCATCTACTTTATACAACTCCAGCACCCTCATGAGCCATGTATGTGGCACCGAGTCATAGGCCTTCTTATAATCTATCCAACATGTCGACAGATCCTTTCGGGAACGACGAACCTGTTGGCTAATGGCCATATCAATGAGGAGTAGCTCCTTAGTACCACGGGATCCGTTCCTACATCCATTTTGAGAGGCAGACATGATGGAGTTAGTGTCTATATGTTTGTTAATTTTAGCTCTCAAAATAGATGTAAGAACTTTATAGACCGTTGGTAAACATGTGATCGGTCTATAATTTTTGGTTTTCCGCGGTGCTACCAGATTTATGGAGCAGGTGGGTAACTCCTGTCGTTAAGAACTGGGGTAGCGAACCAGACTCCAATGCAGTCTGGTACTGAGCCGCCAAGCGAGCGTGCGACCTTGTAAACCATTTAATCCAGAAATTGTGCAGCCCATCCGGCCCTGGAGACTTCCAGTTGGGCAACGGACGAACTGCACGAGCTACATCTTGGGGGCAGATGGTAATAGCCCCCATTTCTGGTATTGGATCGCAGGCTCGCTCGACTTCCCGAGTCCAACCTCCTTCAGTGTGGCTGACAGGCGCCGACCAGATACTCCGCCAGAAAGAACACATGGCATCATCATCAGGAAGGCGCGTGTCAACCAAACCTTGGGTCGGTCGCTCCCAATCCCTATAAACCCACCTTTCATCACTCTGGAAGGTGCGGTTCTGAGTGTATCGCTCTACCCGCCGCTTATACCTACGAATACGGTTTGCCCATGCATATACTTTCTGCTTCAGGAAGTCGATGCGTTCTGTGACACGGGACACATAGTCCTCAGGGCCGATATCAGTCCCTGAGAACGCCCGTCTCACAAAACGCATTACTCTAGGGCGAGTATTGCCCTCCCTGAAGCAGATAAAGTTAAGATAAGTTTGCCAATAAGCGCTCTGGCCCCACCAATACGGCGCTCAATTCTGCACTGCCAAGCTGGTACGGCTGGTTTCGGTCGTGTAGCTCGTAGAGTCATTTGCAAATTTGACGTGAGCTATACGACATGCCGCTACAGCGGCGCAGTACAGAATCGAATGAGTATCGGTGAGGTCTTCGCAGTTATCAAAATAGTTTGATAGCTGCGAATCCAGAGCCGCCACCAGCGCCCTATTTTTGTTATGCATGGGCAAACGAGGTAAGCGTGGTCTAAGTTCGGGCGACATGAACCGATATTCCCGAATCGCACCCTCCAAAGCACTCCTCAATTCCTCATTGCACTGGGTACTTACGTTTGTAGCCCTGTCATCAATCCCTTCGTCAGCTTGACTTGTTGTGACCTGTGGTGGCACTACAACAGTCTGCGACGGGGGAGCGATGACATGGCTACTTTGCATTTCACTTAGCAGGCGGTCAAGTACAGTGTTATCCAACATATTATTACGCTGGATGACCCGCACCTGATCCGATAGTCGTTGTGCCGAAACGTTGACAGCTGGCTCAAGCACCTGAAAAAGAGAGAGCATCCGGACACGGTACGCGGTCAGGTTGTTTCCCCCCTCTGTAGCCCCATAGTACGAGCGCATGACGTTTTCGTTAATGGATTGTGTCCATCTCATGCGCTGCACACTTCCACCGGGAGCTGGGACCCTATCAGAGGCCGGTGGGCCTCGAGGTCGTAAACCATCCAGCGGCCGGCGTCCTCCCCGTCGACGAGCAGGTGGTGGCGTCGTGGGCGGGGAGAAATACTCGTCGCTCGAGCTCGACGCAACTACTGCGGCCGGTGTCGTCACAGCGCTCATAGTGGGGCTGGGTACCGGCGGCGGCGAGGCGGAGCTGAGCGAAGAGTCCGGAGGTGGTAGGCGTGCTAGGCGTGCGGCCGATCTTGTCAATATCTTCATTTGATCATCATTTTCCTGTATATTCTTGTTTTATCGGAGGTGACATCTGTCATGTCACCTCCGATTCGGCAGTTTTTAATAAAATCCTATTGCATTTTGGTGGATTGTGATCTTTTTATTGAAATTTATTGTGGTTTCCCGGTTTTAGGTATATGTATTAAATAATGTAGAAAAATCTCGTAAAAATGCGCCAAAATTAATATAGTTGTTAAAATTATGTACAGGAGATGTTCCGTTGACAAGGTGTTGCCAGTTAAATCATTATTTTAGTTATACTTAAATTTATTCTTAAATTATTAGTATCCCTTGATATTATTATCAAGGGATACTAATAATTTAAGAATAAATTTAAGTACTTATAACTAAAATAATGCATTTCTATCAAGGTCGTGCAAACCCAACAATCTCCGTTATTAATAGCAACTGTTTGATAGAAGAGATCACTAGTAGTAAGTTTCTAGGTATAACTATCGACAATAAACTCACTTGGAAACTACACGTAGAAGATATTATGTAAGCGCATGAGTAAAGCCGCATACGCACTGTTCCAATTATCAAAAAAAGTAAATATTAAAACATTATTGACAGCGTATCACGGTTTTGTAGGTTCAATTCTCCGATTTGGTGTTATTTTTTGGGTACAATAACTTTTTTTTTTTTGTTTATTAAATGTTAATTAATAAACAAATTCTAAAACAGAGGTGTTATTTAAATATAAACTCGCCAAACTTTTACGTTTGATTGCGAGAGGCGCACCCTCACACAACAATGAACCACCTTACGTATACACATCAGCAGGTCAGGTTACTACAAACCGTCAAATTTTCACATCCGGTTCTGAGAACCATTAACATTTTAAGGTTTAAATAATTTGGAGAAATCTGACAGCCAACTGATGGAGAGACCGTATTCAGGATGCATAAGCGTTGCATTAGGTCTATGTACGGTCTACAATCCACAGACAGTTGTATGCCTTACTTTAAATCATTAATCTGCACTTTTTGTAAAAAGAAACCCGAATTTATTTACTAAACAATCAGAAGTCAAGAAAACTGAATTGCGTGCTCAGTACAAAAATCAATAATTTAAAATAAAATGTAAGACTGCTTTGATGTACAAAAGCTTTTTCGTAAATGCTCCGTGAATCCATACTAATATTATAAATTCGAAAGTAACTGTCTGTCTGTCTGTCTGTATGTTACCTTTTCACGCCTAAACCGCTGAACGGATTTCAATAAAATTTGGCAGAGAGTTAGATTGCATCCCGGAAAAGGATATACTTAGGCTACTTTTTGTTTCAAAAATATCCCTAAAGGGGGGAATATAGGGGATGAAAGTTTGTATGGGAAACCTGTTATTTCTTAAGTTAGGTATATGAAAATTCAAATTTATGCTTTTGGTAATAAATAATGAATTACGTATTTCATAGTTTTTCTAAAATGATCCCTAAAGAGGGTAAAATAGGGGATGATTTTAAAATGTACAATGTAATGTTGACATTTTTGTGTAACTTTTAAAGAGATTTTATGGGATTGGAAGTATAGTCATAGTCCGTATCTGGACATTTAATCTTTATTTCATTAAAATCGGTTCACTCGGTCAAAAGTTATCACTACTGGCAACGGCTTGAAACGGAGAGTTTAGGTTTACCAGTGTGCTCAATAGATGGCGTTGAGGAAATGACGCGGTTTTCTGAATCGTGGCGTTAAAGACTTTCCTCAGGATAGTGACCCTCATTCATGCAACGTTTTAGAGCCGAGTTTAGACAATTGACATGGGTCGTACTTGCAAATCGAGTACCAGGGCCAGGGCTACCAAGTACGTCCACCTTTAAACACAAGCGCCAAAAACCAGGGCTCGAAATATTTTCAAGTAATTTCTTTCTGCATCGAAAATAGATCCCTAAGTTCATACAAATAAGAAGTACAATCGCGTATGCAAAAAAGGATACTTCCAACTTCCAAGCCTTGGTGGAACAAAAATACTTGCAAAGAACATTGGTCCGTAACTTTATTTAAATAAAGAGCACAACAGCGTTTACAAAAAAAAAAACTCCCAAAACCTTTAAAGTAAAAATACTTGCATAGAACATTTATCCTTAGAATTATATAAATAAAGGACACAATCGCGTTTATAAAAAAATACTTCTAAAACCTGTAGTAAAAATACTTGCACAGAAAATTGATCCGTAAATAAATATACATAAGGAGCAGAATCGCGACGAGTGTCGTAGGAGCGAGTAGCCGAATAAAATACCATAATATATAAAATCTTGCGAGTATTTCGGGTCGCGACTTGGTCGGCGTACGTACTTGCAAGTAAATACCTGGTGTAAAAACCTGGTTGCGTAAATACGCACCTTCCCGAGCCGAGTTGGGTTGGTCGTTCGTAGATAGTTGACATAATAATATTGAATTGGTTCTTCTGTTCGCTTCGTTTGTGTTGTTTCTCAGAAAAAAAAAATCGATTGTATCGGTCGAAGTTCTGTTCTGGTTCGATCGGATTTTTTTTATAAGAGGTCCGGAGCTCCGAGGTCTCGCCCCGCCTAGGGTAATTAGTGTTCTGTGGGTCTCGTTCGAGTGTTTCCTAAATCGATCTTCCGTTGATCGCAGTTGACGAGATTGTCTCCGTTGACGTTGACCCTATTTTATTTTAGAAGTGGTGTGCGATAGTATATTTTTATCCCTGTAGTACGTTCCCGTGGGATAATTTCCGACATCCACGTGGGCGAAGCCGCGGGCAAAAGCTAGTACATAATAAAATTCCTAATTCCATAAAGGTATTACCATTGTCAACATTTAAAATTGAACTGCAGAAACTTCTCCTTGACAAATGCTAATATTCAATAGACGAATTTTTAGTCGATAAACAGTTATAATTATTAATGCTGCATTTAAGACTTTCACTTCTGTAATTTTAATAATAATAATAATAACCCTAGTATCTCTACGTTGACGTCGTGGTGGGGCTTGCGCGCTCCGAACTCCAGGTCTATGCCGGTAGAGTTTTTTGCCGGAACAGGTCTGGGATGAGGAGCCAGACCAAGAGATATACAGAAACCCGCAGGGCAGCATGTGGCGAGCTGTTGGGCAGTAGCGACCCCACGGACCCTATCTCCCGGGAGAAATCTTGTTCCTCATCTCTGGCTTGCCTTTATTGGCCGGCTGGAGTGAACACTGACGAGGAATAGAGCTCCCACCTCTTTCTTGCCTTTATTGGCCGGCTTGAGTGGAGATTCGCAAGAGCAAATGTGCTCGGAGGAAGGAAGTATTCCAGTAAGATGCTGGTAGGGATCTTGACCGTACTTCCGGGATTGTCCTGATAGCTGTGGAATACCGCTCCACTCCTTATAAGCACCTCAGGACATGGTTGCCCCCTTGTCGCTTCGACACTTTGTGCTAGCGACCATTTTCAGGGACCCATTATTGAGTGTGCAAGTCACCCCTTGCCATTTTACCTGTAGATTAAATAAATTAAATTCAAGTATAGCTAATGTTAAGTTTATTTCCACACCCGTCTTTAGCCGTAACATATGTACAACCCATAATATACCTACCTATAACAGCCTCGCACTCTAAGGAAATTGCAGAGAGCCCTGGGAGTGAACACTATTGTGATTTGTTTTATGGTTTGCCGTTTGCGTGTCGCAGGCAAACTTCACACCGCGCATCGACCCGAGCGCGGAGGACCGCTGGACGGCGGCGGAGGAGCCGCTGGCGTGGGCGCACTCGCGTATCGCGTCCTACAACCCGGCGCAGCGCCTGTTCAAGTGCGCCGACTGCGAGTGCGTGGGCTTCCTTGCGCGCGTGGCCGAGCACTGGCTGGGCACGCACTCGCAGGCGCGCGCCTTCCAGTGCCCGCTGGCTGGCTGCGGCTTCGCGTCGGGATGGGCGCGCGGCGTGCGCAGCCACCTGGCGCGCGACCACCACTCCGACCCTGCCGCCGCCGACCACCTACTGCGCGACAACCCCGCGCTCGACGACCTCACGCGCTACCTGCAGCGCCTCAAGAACAAGGTAACCAACCTCACTTCACTTCTAACACCTAGCCGACCGGCCATCGGAGTCTGAGAAGAATTGTTCCCTTCCTTTCACTGCATTCTCCATACGCAAGTTTTAAAAGATTTTGTTGTGATCAGGTGGAAGCAATGCGCAACGAACGTCGGCCGAGCACAGGCGAAGCGCCAGTGGGCGAAGTGGCGGGGGGCGTCGTGGTGACGGGCGCGGGCGACGCGGGCAAGCGCTACGTGTGCACGGCCTGCCCGTACGCCACAGACCGACGCGATTTGTTCACGCGGCACGAGAACATCCACCGCGACGAGAAGCCCTTCCACTGCTACTTGTGCCAAAAGCAGTTCAACCGCGCCGACCACGTTAAGAAACACTTCTTGCGCATGCATCGCGATCAACCCTATGATTTGAATCGTATCCGACGTTCGGCGTCGATTGTAAAGCCGAGCACGGCGCCCCCGGCGTTGCACTACTACAGCAAGCAGGCGGGTGAGCCGCCACCCGCGGCACCGGCGCCGACCCCGGCGCCCCCGCCGCCGGCGCCGGCGCCGCAGCCGGAGTACCGGCCGCCGCCCATTGTCAAGCTAGAGCGGCCGCCACTCGGCAAGTCGGAGCCGGGTTCCGCGGCTGCGCACCACAAGCCGGCCGCGCCCTCACCCGCCACAGCTGCTGCTGCCGCCATCAGACGGAAGGTAATATTACCTTACCGCACTTACATTTTTTTTTTTTGTTATTTTTCTCGTGTCCCTCTGACGTTGGTCATCAGAGATCTTGTTGATCAAGTTTCAAATTTCATTTACCTAGGTTTTACTTTCCATCTTATATCTAGTTACATATTGCGAATTTTTTACACTTTTAATAATGTATAATACGTTAATAACATTTTTATAACTTTTGGATTTTAACACTAAATTTTGACAACAAAGGTTTTTACGACTAAATTTTATGACTAACTAATATTTTAAAATCTTTAATTTCACGGCGATTACTTTTTATGTATTCTGGTAATACATAATAGTATATCTTTTTCTTAAACTTTATTATTTTTAATAACTTTACTAGCAATTCCCTCGCAATAAATTAAAAACTTTTTTCTCAGTTTCGAACTTCTCATTATGGTCGGCATGTTTTCTCGTTTTATTTCCATATCTATTTCGGACTCGAGGTCATATTTATTTGTCGCGAATATAGGGCACTCTGTTAACAGATGAGGGATGCTCTCATTTTTAGATGGGTCACAGGGACATGCCGAGCTCTCCTTGCACTTGAAGCGATTCAAGTTCTCGGAGAACCCGCCATGCCCTGTAAGCACTTGCACTATGACTGGGTTGAGCACTATTTTTCGGACTATATGGTAGACAGCAATTGCGTCAGGGAGAAAAAAAATTGTAGTTGCGGCCGTTTCGCCCGACCCGTATCTCGCGCTCCATTCGTCAAGCGACTCCGTCCGGATTTGTCGCTTGACGAATGAAGCCGGACACAGATCGTAATGGGGCTTTGTTTTACTACCTATTGCTGCTTCTTTTGTCAACACGTCTGCTCTCTCGTTCCCCTCCATTCCCGCATGTGCCTCTATCCAAAACAGCTGAAGGGATTTTCCGCCTGGATATTTTTTTGCGTTTTAAATGCTAAGGGATGGAGAGAGACGCCTCCGGTGACGGTTTCTAGGGCTGATCTAGAGTCGCAATAGATCTGGACTACGGTTGAGGGATGTTTCAAGGCCAGCTCCGAGGCCTTATGCAGTTCGGCTTGGTAAACGGTGCAGAAATGATCCAGTTTGAACTTTTGGGATTTGGCTTCCACTCCATTTTCCCACAGACTCAGTGCTGCGCTGACTTTGCCCTGAATTTTGCTTCCGTCGGCAAAGATCTCTGGGATTGTGAGTTCTTGCTGGTTCATCTCTGCATCGTTCACCACGTACTCGAACTGAATACCAATTTGGCTGGCTGGGTGTGGTAGTTCTGTGTAAGGAACTTGTGTTTCGATGTCTCGGTCTCCTGTTACTCTTCGGGAGTATCCTCTTTTCTCTTCATAAAAAGAGGCTGCTTCCCGGATCCTAAGGTCCAGAGGAAGCAGCCCAGAGAGTAACAGGGCCGAGTTCAGCGATGTTGTCCTGTACGCCTTAACTATCTTCTGCACAAAGCCCCGCTGAATGGTGTCCAGCTGCTTCCGCATCCCCTTTTTTTTTTGAAGCCAGTGCCCAAGCACTGGCAGCATACATTATTACCGGCTCTACCACTGCGGTGTATATGGTCCTGATTATTTCGGGCTTCAGGCTCCAGCTGATTTTGGTGGCTCTTGACAGCTGTTTGTATAGGTTAAACGCCTTCCTCGTGACGTTCGAGGCGTGGGCGTTAAACGTCAGCTTGTCATCAACCGTAAGCCCCAGTATCTTGATTTCCCGAGACAGGGCAATGTCCGCACTTACATTTACGTTCGATCGATTGTGAACATGTAATTGAATCACTATAAGTAAGTGTTATTTTCAATACAATATTACTACAAAACAACTAGGTTAATTTAAAATAATGGTAATCAGCAGCATCCGATAAAGGAAGCCGACCCCTACATAGTTGTGAAAAGGCTAAGCAGATTGACTAAGTAAGTAAACTTAAAGAAACACAACACTGCAAGCCCTAAAACAGTCCACACTACCTAAAACAAAATTAATATGAGCTACATAGAATTATCGTAGCGAAGTCTAAACTATACCTACACTGAATATTTTTGAAAAAAAATAATTGCTTCCAGGTCTGGGAACGATTCTAATGCCAAAAATATAGTTTTTAGAATTTTTGTCTATTTGCCTGTTTAATCTTTTTGTCTGCTTGCCTGAAGAGGTAGTGTAGGAACTCAACCTGAACTCGGAAATAAAACTACGACTGTATAGACTATAGATATTCTTCGATATAGTTCTCACAGAAAAGTTAAGCTTGACGTCCGGTCAAAACGAAATTTGAAATTATGAATAGAGCTTATGTTCATCGCGAACAGTTTCCCATATATATAGCCTATGCTATAACTATACACAAAAGTCAGGGCCTAAGTCTAAATAATGCGCTGATGGATATCGGTTCTGCAGTATTCACATCTGGTCAACCTTACGTGGCCCTTTCGAGTGTTACTAGTCTGGACGGCTTACATCTAATTAATGTCGACTTTTGAAGTATTAAAGCGCAGGAATCCTCAATTTGTGAATACGATTAAGAAGCATTTACCGTCCAGACTTGTCAAAAATTGTAACATCAAAGAAAAAAAACCCATAGAGACAGGGAGTGGGCTTTGAGAAAAACTGTAGCTGAAGCTCAAGAAGTAGTACCGGAAAAGAAAAAAAGGAAGACTACCTACAAAAAGAAATGAGATGCCATCAAAGACATAACCTGAAAAAAAAACAAGTCTCGCAACTCAGTTCTTCTATCGTACAAAGTTGTGAGATCCATGTAATACCAAGTCGGTCAATTTATTCAGTCCCTACTTGAGGGTCCTTCTGTCTTATGTTATTACGTAATTGGCTAACCTAACAACATCTTATAGTGACCATATAAATATTAAAAATCTTTTATGTTCTAAATAAATAGATTGACTTGGCAGCTGGCTGATGAAGATTGTAAGACCATCTTTGTATTGTATAAACTCAATCTCCTTTGTATTATATAATTGAATAACACAGGTGTGAGTACTATGTATTAAAGAGCTACCTTTTATCGGGTAATATGTATTTCATTGACTTGAATGTGCCCTGGCGGCTATGAGTATATCATGCTCACTCAGATGTCTCGCTGATGGTGGCGCGTGTGTTGGATCATTTAGCTCCCTTTAAAATGGTTGAGCTGAATGGTGCTGATCCATGCGTCATGTTCGTGAACGGGTGCCTTCAGTTGGTACTGGTCATCTCTTAGCTGATAGGGCTTATTTTTAATTTATTATAAGTTTTTGAATGGTTCTTTATTTATTTATTTTCTTATTACGGACGCTTTTACGACCGTGCACGTCTATCTACATTGTTCTCACATGCATAATTTCAAAATGAATGATGTAACCAATATTTTGTATCAAATTTTTTATTTAAAAGAGTGTTTATTAAATTGCAAAATATCTTTATTGCAATAACAACATTTATAAAAAACGGTAGCATTTTGTTTTAAATATTATTATTGCAAACAAAAATAATATTTGCAACAAACGCGCTGTTCTATACGAGATCAGAACCTAGGCCAGCTGCATCACAGTCCAACGCCTGACACCTAACTGCAATCAGCACATATATTTTTGGTTCGTGTAGTGGGACGCGATACCTACTGCTGTTTGAAGTGCAAAACTGCGTTCTCTGTGGTGTGTGTACCGTGTTGTTTACAGATACAGATGAACGGACTGTACCACGTGCAGCAAAACGACCCTTAACGTGCCCATGCTCTTTCGAACGTACTTTGAACTACTACTGTAGGCACATATTAAACTAACTTGCATTATAATAGGGGTTAAAGTATGAAATTGCAGTTTTATTGTAATCGGTACTTCGAATTGACATTGATTTTTGAGTGAAACTTTTTTCAAATGGTACCTATGAAGTTCTTCTTTTAAAAAATGTGCAAAATGCGATTATCGACTTTCAGTTGTTTTTTTTATTCAGCTTAGACAAGAAAGATGGATACTTCGAAAATTCGAGTTATTTTTGAATACGAGTTCCGACGCGGAACTAACCCAGCAGAAACAGCTCGCAATATCCATGTTCCTAAATATTGAGGTCTCGGCTTTAAGTCTTCTCTAAAGGATCAAGACGTGGATGCTCGGAAATGAAATTCGGTTAGATATTCTATATTTTCTGAGATCCTGTGCGATTTTGTTTTAAACGCTTTCGTGATGGAAACTTTGATTGAACCACGTGGAAGACGGGTGGTCTTCCACATGGTTCACAAGTGAATAACGAAAGAGATCCGAGCCAAACTACCCAGGAATTAGCGGCATGGTTTAACGTTACCTTACCAACAATATTGACTAATTTGCGTCAAATCAATAAAATAAAAAATATTAGAAATAGGTGCCTCATGATTTGACTGATCTGCAGAAAGAAAAGCGTGTTGAAACTTGTGTTGCCTTGTTGAATCGATACAGAAATGAAGGAATATTGATCGAATTGTGATAAGTGATGAAAAGTGGATTCTTTACGATAGCCGTTAGCGTAAAATGCAATGGCCAACAACGCCACAACAGTGTCCTGAAGCAAAGCTTACCAACAAATAGGTAATGGTAACTGTTTGGTGGTCTCAGGAAGGTGTTATTCACTATAGCTTTTTCCGATCTGGTCAAGCAATAACGGCAGATGTCTACTGTGCCGAACTCCGAACAATGATAGCAAAACTAGCAGTGAAACAGCCCCGACTCATGAATCGATCTTCACCATTATTGCTCCATGATAACGCGAGACCTCATACAGCACGAGAAACCGTTTCAACTCTACAGGAACTGTAATTAGAAACCCTTCGTCACCCTCCGTATTCGCCAGACCTTGCTCCAACGGACTACCATTTTTTTCGTGATTTGGTCAATTTTCTATCTTTTTGATAAAAAGTTTTCTTCACAGGAGGCAGTACAAAATGCTTTCACACAGTTTGTCGAATCTAGATCACGAGAGTTCTATCGCAAAGGCATAAATGACCTTCCTATTAGATGGCAGCAATGTATAGATAATAATGGTAATTATTTTATTTAGTTAAATTATGTTAAATTAAATAAATACGAATTTAAATTTTTCAGTACAAATCGGCAATTTCATACTTTAACCCCTAATATTTTACTTGCCAAATCATATATAAAGATTACAACAACAAAGGCCCCATGTGAGAGCCCTATGGTACTCCAGATGGTATAAAGTTGGTCTGACTCAGACACCAATATCGCTGTAATGACCCATAAATACCCATGTCTTTTAAAGTTCAGTTAATTTGTGCAGACGTGTCTTTGATTTAATATTGGATGGCGCGTGCAGGGCGAGCGGCGCTACGCGTGCTGCTACTGCGCGTGGTCGGGCGTGGACAACTGGTGCCTCAAGCGCCACCTCAACACGCACCTGAAGCCGTTCGCGTGCGCGTTGTGCGAGTACAAAGCGGCGCGTGCCGAACGCCTCGCCACGCACGTGCACAAGGTGCACAACAAGAAGGCGTGCGCCAAGTGCCCCTTCCTCGCCGACGACCAGCACCAGCTGGCGCACCACCTGCGCGACGCACAGTCAGTACCTCCCCGCCCTACGAGACACAGGAGGCCAAAGCCATCACGATCTAATGCCTTATCCGACTCCCCACAGCCACATCGAGAGCCGCAATCTGAAGGTGCCCGTGGGAGTGGCGCGCGCGGGTGGTGGTGGCACGTTCGGGCAGGGTGCCGCGCCGGTGCCGGACGTGGTCACGGCCGGCGTCACGGCGGCGGGCGGTGCGGGGCGGCGGCGCGAGGTGCGCGCGGCTGGCGCAGCGAGGCTCTTTGGGTACCTGGAGGCGTCGGACGGCTCGGGCGACGAGTACGAGCCGCCGGCGCTGGCGGCTGAGTTCGCACCGCCCGCGAGTACTGGTGCGCCGCACTATGCGCGCGACAAAGAGAACGCGGCCCCGCTGCACCACGGCATGCACCACGATCACTGCCTGCGCTACTAGCCCGCGCTGGCGCTGCACGCGGCTGCCGGCGCCTCCGCGCGAGCGCCGACTGCAACTCGGGACGGCGCCGGTGCAGACGACGAGTCTTGGCTCAGACGATTACTAACAGCCTAATTATAAAGGCTTCCGATTACACTTTAGGTGAGTAGGAACTTACGCTCCTCACAAAAAAAAACATGACATGTCGCGCAAAGACGTCCGTACTCCGTCTGTTGACTAAGTAAATCATAGTCTGTGACTGACTACTTACTTACGGAATAAGATTCAAATAAGTTACTAAATACTGAGCGTGGGTTCGGTCGGCAAAATTATCCCACGGGAACGTGATGTGCCAAATTTCATCTTAATTCATTCAGCCGTTTTAGTGTGAAAGCGTAAAAAAAAAACAATCAAACAAACTCCCTTTCGCATTACATATTAGTTAGGATAATATCCTCCTGATCGAATTTCGGTCACGGCGGCCGCTCTCAATGGAGATCAGCCAAGTACGCAAGATATATATTATAATATTATACTTACTGCACAATTAAGTTTGTGCGCAAACACACGTGCACTCCCACTTCCATTCTCATAGTCCGATGGGACGGACACATCTCCAACTTCCAAACGGCGGGCTGCTACTGAGAAATTCCTAATAGAACAACCCAATAACACTGCCCGAATCCTGAAAATCAAAACCTACGCTCAGCAGTCGCTTTTGTGTTGTAACCTGTCCAACCTAAGAGAAGTCAAGACAGTCAATCGCTTATGTTACTGATTGTGGGCTTATTCCGATTATCCACCACAAAAAATCCACCCTAAGCTGGATACTCGAAAACGTATTTCTGAAAATCCATCTCAAACGGGGTGGATAATCGGAATTCGTATATTATTTTTCTTCCGATTTTCGCCTTCGACTGTGTACACTCATTAAGAGAAGCATGATAGAAAAACTGGCCCAAGATACTTAATAGAAATTTTCAAACCTATACAAATAAATACATACGTCGGCGTGAGCAAATTACAACGTAAAACGAAACGCAAAGTTCAGTGACAAATATCGCCCCACTTAGTGAATCAGGCCGGAGCTATGTCCCATAAGCCGACAGTCTAGAGGCCCAATGCTCTCAACCAGTTGACAAAGCGCACCTTGACAAGGTTGACGTTAAAGTTGAACGTAGAGCTTCCCTTCTGCGGCACATGAGCAACAACATCTACGAAAGGCTTATTTATAAACGGCTCAAAGACTACTTCGAGGCAAAGAGCCTCGTTCCCAACGAGAAGTTTGGTGTCGAACCCAACACTCGTGCATCCACCGAATCGTTAAGCACTTAAGCGCTAGTTTCCAGCGTAATGCGACAACGGGCGTGCTGTTCTTTGAAATAACAAAAGCATTTGACAAAGTCTGGCACATTGGCTTGTTTTATAAGCTGTACCAACTCGAAGTGCCTGACTGTGTCGTGCTCATTTTACGAGACTTTTGTCGGATCGTACTTTCCGCTATCGCATCGAGGGTACACTCTTGTCCCCTCACCCCATTCATACGGGAGTCCCTCGGGGCTCCGTGCTATCTCCCCTCGTCTTCACGCTATTCACCAGCGACATTCCCAAAAGTAAAAAGGCTCAGTTGGCTCTATTTTCCGACGACAATGCCATTTACTATAGATACTGGTCGCTGTCAAAACTGTACAACTGTACTGTACACTCGCACTCTCCAAACCTCCGCAAACGTTTTAGGCAATTGGTTCTGGAAATAGAGAATCGAGGTTAAGGCCAATTCATAATTACCGCACGCAGCAAATTGTCACTTAAGTGCAAATTGCGCATCTACACCGCGGTCATCCGTCCCATCATGGTCACGGAGATGGTGTGGATTAGCGAGTGCGAAGACTTCTCTTCGCACTCGCTAATCCACGCCATCACCATAAAATGCAGACCCTCCAAAACTGTTTCTTGAGAAAGGTTACGGAAGCCCTCATTCTGTGTCCGTAATTTGGATCTTTACATACGAAGATCTCAAAATGTCCATCGTCCAGCAGTTCATGAAACGCCTCTCAAAGCGTTTCTTTGATTCTGCTATAAAGCAAGGACTAAGTTCGATCGCCGTCCCTCGAACGTGACGTGAGGGCAGTTCACCGGCTCGCGTAGGCCCTGCATCGTCGTGAACCCTAGTTTCAGTTTATGTATGTAATAAAATAAAGCTCCCCAATCTCCTGATTGCGGCAGCCAGCCGTAACACTCCCTCCCGCATAAGTAGGATTCGCTGACCAAGGCATACACTCACCATTCCCGACGACGCTATTACTCTCCTCTAGGAGATTAGTTTCACCACTAGCACAGGTCCGTACCCCACAGGGGGTTAGCCTGAAGTCGCTTAGTTTATAAGGTTTATGCCCTGGCTGGAGGCATTAATTGATTGAGGCAAACACAGAAAATTCCGGTTAACCAGCCGTCCACCTCCTAGGTCGATGTGTGAGATGAAATTCCAAAAAAAAATGCATTGCACCATTCCGATTCTAGCGAACAACCTAATTGTGACACGCCTGAATCATATTAGCATAGTTTTATTAATTATTATTTTTAATCTTTTTGTTTTCTTTCCATTCAATTAATTTTACGATCATATTGATTTTATTTTAAACAATGGCAAATAAAAACCCTCAAGACATCCGCATCCGAAAACTTGGCTGGTGTTCTGGAAAGCCTGTCACGACAGCAGCAAGCTAGTATGCAAACAAATCACCAGTTTCTTGTGGGATTCATAAATAAGACTACGACGCGAAGACCAAGGTTTAGCGATATCTATATTGCACTCTATAACCCCTATGGTGATATTCCGATTCGAGACTGGTGTGAGCACGTTGATAAAGCCATAAATCACACAAATCATACTGGTGGTTGGCTGATTACGAAATATGTAACAAGATAGCTAATCTATAGCTAAGCTTTGTGTCCGGTTGATTTCAATTGACTCGCCCCCTATTACATGGGACTTATAACATAACTGGCGAAATGTGAGTGTACCTACTACAGGTACACCTCTGCCCAACCCTTCGGGGAAACAAGGCGTGATGTTATGTTATGTTATGTTATAGCTAATATATTGCAAGGTCGAGCCAAGGGTATTTTGTGAAATGAAGTGAAAGTCGCCTGTTTAGAGCAAGATGCAAGAAGTCCTGATACAAACGTTTGAACCTGAAGCGCGTTACTCCAATGATATTCTTACGTTGTGCAATTTCAGATTTGATATATCAAATCCAGCAGAATCAATAACCCCGGAACATTTGGAAACGTGTAATAAACGGCAATGAGGATACTGACGCTGTAGAAGCTGTTATTGGCTGCGTGTATAGTGAGAATCTTCGCACACGATTGATATCTAATAAGTGCACAACTGTTCCTGAATTGATCTTTGTTGCAGCTACAATCTGGCCACGAGAACCACGTTAGTTCGAACCACTAGCCAAGCGGACCAAGCTTAAGAGCCGAGACGGCTTTAGGTGTCGCAAGACTGGGCATTATCAAGCAGCCTGCCGCAAAGCAAATGACAGTAAAAGATCCAACGCCAAGCTTAGAAAGTTAATCCAGCACAAGAACACGACGAGATATACTCACTCCTATGATCATTGCTATTGGTAATCGTCAGTTTACTGCATTATATGACAGCGAGGCTGCTTATTCCCTGATGAGACAATCGGTAAACTGTTCATTACCAGGTACATGCAAAGTTTTTTTTTTCTATGTTGAAGGGTGTTGGAAGTAAAGGTGTGCCAATTTTATCCTACCAACAAATCAACACGACTTGTAACATTGTTTATTGTTCATTAAAACGGTAAAATGAATTACACTAATTAACATAGAGATTGAAACACAGGTATAGTAAACAAAAATATTTCAAATACTAACATATAACAGAGGACAACCAAGGTTTTAGACGCCTTGACCAAAACTGGATTTACAGTGAACGCTAAGAAATATTATTTCTTCAAAACATCAATTGAGTATCATTTCATTTCATTTCTCTAATGGCACTGTTCGTCCAAGTCCAAGAAAGCTCTTTCAAAAGGCACCAGTACCCAGGAAAGCAAATAATGCAAATACAACAGTTCTGTGGACTAATTGGCTACTTCAGGCGCTTCATATCATCTTTTTCAGAACGTATGATCCCTCTATACAACCTTACCAAAAACGACACTAAGTTTACATGGACACCAGAATGTGAAAACGTCAGGCTCTATATAATTCGTCGACTTACATCAGCCCCAGTTCTTAATATATTTCAAGAAGGGTTGGCGATCGAGCTCCATACTGATGCCAGCAGTCCAAGATTTGGCGCTGTTCTTATTCAAATAAAAGATGACCGGAAACAAGTTGTGGCGTACATGAGCATGAGGACTTCGGAACCAGAGGGTCCCATTGCCCGAACCATTAAACATTTTAGGCAATATCTATACGGCAGAATGTTTACTATGTCATCATCTCACAAGCACGAACTTTTACCCAGAATTCACAGATGGTGGTCATTTTAAAATTGAAACCATATGAAGCATGCAGATTTCTTCAGCAGAAACACTGTGGCGTGTATTAACCAAACCCAGAATATAGACACCTGACTGTAGATAGAGCAAAGACGTAATACGGAGTTGTCTGATCTGATAAAAAGACTGGATCACGGTGAAGAATTAAATGATTATCGCGTTTATGACCTTATTTAGAACGAAAATACAATGAAGATGAGCCCGGATGTTAGAAGTGGAAAAAGGTGATTTCAATCATATCAATGGAGCATTATTTTTGCATACCACATTGCACTAAAACGCTTCGGGTGGGAGAAGACACTCTTCAAGACTCGTGAACCTTACTGGTTAACCTTGGTGGTAATGAACAAAACAGTCCGACGATTAATCGACAACAACGTCATTTGAAAAACAATTAAAGGAACCTCAGGCGCTAAACAGGTACAAATGTATCCTATAGGAAATAATCAAGTTCCTTTCGATTCTATTCATATACATACTGGTCACCTTACAAAACGAAACAATAAACACGAACATGTCGTCGTAATTGTTGACGCTTATACGAAATCGACCCTGACTTATGCAAAAAAAAAACTGCAAGTTCTAAACATAAGCAATCAAGATACTGCATTCAAAGCTGAATTTGAAGGGTTCTGTAAGCAGTTCAGTATTCACCAACATTTTATTGCACCCGGGGTTATTCGGACCAACGGAAAAGTAGAACGCATAATGGCTGTTGTGAAAAATGGCTTAATTATCATCCGTAATTACGAAATTACGAAACAGTTGTTGAAAAAAAAAACGTTTATAACATGGCGCACCGGAGCAATGCGCCGCGCCATTTTAATCCAATCCAGCCTGTCCCTTGCTGTCCTCCCCCAGCGACGCCCTAAGCCGAAGTCCATGCCCCACAGAGGCAGAGAGGAGGAGGAGAGAGGAAAGAGGTGGGAGGGGGGAAAGTGTCCTTAACGTGTAGTCGTTCCAGCGAGGCCTCCAGCGAGGGCATAAAACTTAGAAACTAAGTTTCTAAGTTTTATGCCCTCGCTGGAGGCCTTAATTTATTGATGCAGCCACAGGAAAGTCCGGTTAAGCAGCCGACAACAGCCTAGGTTGACATGACAGACATTTAAAAAAAAAGCAATGCACCATTCTGATTTTAGCGAGCACCCCGTCCACAGCCTAATTGTGACACGGATCATGCCTGAATCATAGTCAGCATAGTTTTTTTTTTTAATATAATTTTCTTTTCTTTCATTTAAATACAATTTACGATCATAGAACATAGTAATTTAATAGTTTGTCAGTCATACACTTCTAACACAAATTTCACAAACACTGATTAGGAAAACAAAACCTACACAATCACCCAATACATCCTTTGTTATTATATTACACAATTCCATTCCATCATAATCATAATATTCATTACATAAATGCGCCCAATGATATTATAAGTATAATATCATTGAATGCGCCATGTTAATTTTTTGGTAACCAACCAAGATGTCAATCAAAACGTTTTATATTTATAGTTTTACTTCATGGCGATCTGAAATATAATTATTAACAGTGTAGTATTCCCTAATACACACCGTCTAACATCGCGTGTTTTTAGAGATAAAATATTGCAGATATTTTTTTAAATAGAATTATCCCCGTCGATGGCAACACATGAAATGTCACTTTTCTTTTCGCGCGCATTCTGACATCGCAAGAAAAATTCTCTCTCGTCAAAATATTAATTTAAAATAAGTTTATGATACTCTTTACTAACGTACTACTGCTAAATAACTATGCTATGTGATAGAAAGTGTATAAAGTGCATCGTTACGGGAAATCTGAGACGTACTAAGTCTATCGTTAGTGGAAATCTGATACGGCCGCGGCGCTCATCAACGACACGAAGCACTCTCAGTCCTGACGAACATTGGAAGTACTTAGATTCTGAGGCCTCCCACAACCTTAATGCGTGAGAGTGCCTGGCTTCAACTGACCACCTTGTACGTGATACTGACAGTGTTTTATATAATATGAGCACTATGGTGGACAGTAACACTGCTTATTGCATGTGTGCTGCAAACTTGTTAAAGCATTATCTCTCCAGTTGACACGAGATGTCCTCAGCAACGTTACCTCCACGTTACTAGCTGGATAAGAAGCTACCAGAGAGGCACGTGATGCCCCTAGAGATGTTACGGTACATAGCTAGCTGGTATGCCCTTGCTACCATTACCCCTCCAGTCGACACGAGATTTCCTCAGCAACGTTAATTCCACGTTACTAGCTGGATGGGAAACTACCAATGCGGCACGTGATGCACTTAGCGATGTTACTCTACATAGCTAATGCTGGTATGTACTCGTCGTAAGAGGTAAGTCCCATTTCTATGATCTTGGCTGAGATATTGTAAAAAGTTGGTTCTATATGCTTTAATCCATGGGCATGACTCTAGACAAAATCGAACTGGTTGCTAATTTAATTGTATAATTATTATTTTTTATTTTTTTAAACATTTATTTTATTTTATATTTGTGATTATTTGAACTCACACACTGACTTATTATTATTAGTATTACTTATTATAATGTTAGAAATATAGTATAATTTTACAATGTTTGTAAGTATGTGAGCACCATGCATCTATCACATAATTATGTCATTCCTTCATTTTTCATTCTTTTTACCTATCGTGGTATAGTAATCTTATTCTAGGTGCATTGTCTTCACATATAATTATATAATAAGTGTATACAAGATATAATGTTTTTTTTTAAAAAGAGTAACGGTGGAGTTTCTTGCCCATTCTTCTCCATACGAAAACTACCTTTTGGAATGGGCGACTAGAATCAGTTTTATTATTTTTTGTAAAGTTTGACGTTCAAAAGTGCCTTTTTTGTGCCTAATTGAAATAAATTATTTGACTTTGACTTTGACTTTGACTTTGACATGAAGGCTGCGAGACAGCTTTACTTAACCTTGCACATCGTCTGTGTATTATATATAAACTTGCAAAAGCATTATACTCCCTATAGTGAGGGATTCTACCCCACTATCTGGACTGTTCAAAATTCAAAATTCAAATTCAAAAGTCATTTATTCAAACTAGGCTGAGAATCAGCACTTTTCGAACGTCAAAATTACATAAGACAGTCCCCCAAAACGCCCACCCTTCACCACTTCCTAGTGCTTTTGCTGGGAAGAAGAAGTGGCGCAACAAACTCCCGACTGTTATCAGCGAGTACGGGATACTCTTAACAACATTGTTTTTATGTTGCCAGATAGTACATATTTGACATGGTGGGCACATGCTTAGCACGAGATGCTCATAGTATTTAAACCAGGACCATGCGTGATCTAGCTTCACATCAAGGATGATAATATTATCAAAGCACACCCTGTCTTGACTGATAACTAGAGATCGGATATTCGGATGCATATTTACCTAAAGTGAATGTTTGGCTAAGAAATTATGGAAGTGGCTTCTTAATTTATTTTTTCTACAAAAATCCCAGAATTCAATAAAATCCGGGAATGCAAAACTAATCGGATAATGGTATGGAAACGACTTATCAGCCCTCTTGTGAAGGTTACTTTTGCGGTGTTAACATACAAATTTATATACCTACTGTAAACATGTTTTAATGAAACTCAAGGCACCAAGTTGTTTGTCACTGTGAGCTGTGCCAATTTAGCAACCTACTTTATAACAGTAGATAGCATTTTTATAGTCAAAAAGTACAAAATGTATCAATTCCGGAAACGCGAGATTTTTGCGATCGATACAAAAGTGCATTTCATCATAGCCAACACCTGAACGTAAGTAAATATACATTCAATTCTATAATCAGAACTCTAAATCCGTCGATCCCGGAATCCCGGGATTGTTTTTTCGATACAAAAGTGCTTTCCATAATAGCCAACACTACAACTTTAGGTATATATGCATCCGATTATTCGATCTCTACTGATAACTTCTTATCAGCCAATGTTACACATGCACCCTACGGAAAAAAATACCAGCTGCAGCCCATTAAAATGCCATTATATTTATATTCATGGCTACACCACTGAGTTGTTTTTTTTATTTTTTTAACAAACAATTATACCTAATTAAAAGAAATCACCATGTAAAAGATACTCAGTGACTTACCTAAGCACTAGGTGACTTAATTATCCTGATACAAATTGATAAATGATATCTATTTTGTAAATTAAAAACAATAATGCAAAATTGTGTAATTTTAACTCATTCACTCAAACACTAGTACAAGATACTGTGTTATTATGATCCTGTGATACAATGGCTGATGACAAATTACTCAAACTCAAACTCAACCTCCTGCACTGGTTACCTCTATCATAGGAAAAGCAGTGACTGATCCTATGCTTATGAAGAACATAAGCACAAAACAAACTGTTGACTGACATGGCCGAAGAAACAAAATACCTGACAATGTCAACGTTCACTTCCACCAAAATAAAATCAGAACAAAAGTAATATCACCTCTAACTGACACGAATTTCTATTTACTCTATATGATAAACAAACAGATACATTTAACAAACTCAAGCATACAACTTTATACCCACAAACAATAACAATTAACCAATTAATATTAAAACCACAAGAAACTCACTCTTATGATAATAAAGAAAACTTTACAGTCCTATTGAAAAACGTAAAAGCTCATGTTGTACTAACATGAGCTGATCTGTCATAGTAAATAAAAAATTAAAACAACTAACTACAATAACAGGAAATCAATACTGAAAACATAATTAATAGTTGTGGTAGACCTCAAAAACAACCCGGCTTATATCTACACTCCAAGACAACAACTTAAACAAAACAGAAAATTCAGTTTCACTCTGAACCTATAGTTTTAGGTTCAGAGTGAAACTGAATTTTCTGTTTTACTAAGTGAGAAATCCACCATTTGATTGGCAAAAAATGACAAATATTCCCAGTACTAACTCTAGTGCTTAATACTGACAATTTGTACACTATTCAATCATTGTTGTCCAACATACCAAAATAGATTGATGTAAGATTTCATCCTATAAGGTCCAACATACCAAAATAGATAGATGTAAGATTTCCCTTATCACTTTTACCTGCAAGAACCTTCCCATCACCAGATAACCAATAAAGGGTTCATTACATACATTGTCGGATAACTTCCTTATTAGAACCTTGCATACTTTAACTGTATTGACTAAATTACCATTAGTGAATGACACTTACCGAAACAATATTTTGTATCAACCTACTCTGATTACTTACTTGACAAATAACAAGACTGCCATAAATGATAATACCTAAAGATACTACCATAAATGTACTTAAATGTTTGGGATGGCGATCTAACACCTGACAAATTTATGTGAATTGCTAGGTTCTATTGCTAAGTGTTTTTTACATGGACCACATGACTTCAAATACCTATGTAAAAACAAAAGTTAAAGCATTAGCGATCTTAGTCGCATTACATAACATCAGGCCTGTATTTCCCAATGGGCCGGGCAGAGATGGGTGACCTAACTCAAAGGTTATAAAATCAAATATCTAATTAAACATTCAACCATTCCAACTACTAGCCTAAATACTTAATAGTAGATTTCAGTGATGATTACATCATGAAATTGTCAAAGAAAAAAGAGGGCGGGGGGAGGGGCGCATTGTGATGTTAAGATAAAGTATTGATGGATTGTGATCAGAACATGAACAAGGTCAAGTACCATATAATCAATGTAGAGAACATGAATGAATTAACTACAAATTATTTCACACTAAAACTACCTGCTCACCAAGTGCACCCTATAGCTAACTATACAACTTCTTACTTAAACTATATAACTCGTTCCATAATTTAATCTTGGATATAGTATGAGGTCAGAGAAAGAAGTTTCATAATTTGATGCTTCTAAAATGAACTACTTTTTTCGATTAGATCATGTCAATTATATTCTTGAAACAGACACTTTCACTCTATGTAAATTAAGAAAGAAAAATATTTATTTATTTCGGACACACAGGCAAAATGGTAACAAACATTAAGAAGAGTAAGAGACCTGTGCGAGGCCACAAAGCGAAATTTAGCCAAATTAACCTATTAAATGGTGCTTGCAAAAAACTTAAAATAGATCAAGTGTAAAGCTCACTCCGTGCTTGACACACTATTTTCCAAAATAACCTCACTATCCAAACTCGTAAGCTAAAACTGCAAATTCCAGGTTGCTGAATCTGAAAGAAGATGAAATAGTTACACAATTACCCGTGTATAGACCATGTGGGGGGATTGCTTAAGGAACATTGCCGCAATGGCGTCAAATATATAAGAATCCCTACCGATTCTGATAGATGCTATTCTAGTGACTAATGCTCGGTTACTATAAACAAAACGAATCATTTTGCTTAACAATGGTAGCATTTTATATACCAAACAAAAAATAAATAGATTCTAATAAATAGATTCTGTGATAGGTAGTCCCATATGAGAGGGCATCCTTTGTAGAGCTATGGGGTTTTTTGCCCCATTATCGGTAAAGATACAAGGGTCTGAATTCTAACCAATAAGCCAACGCCCATACTACGTTGAATACACCGGTTATCGTCAGATCACCGAAGTTAAGCAACATCGGGCGTGATCAGTACTTGGATGGGTGACCGCCTGGAAACACCACGTGACGCGGCCTACAAATTCCTGGAATTGACCATAAATACACAACATAATTATAGAATTTACGAGCTTATCGAAAACTCACGTATTAAGTTCCACACTGCATCTGAAATAAGTGAACGTTTATGGAGACATCTACGAGCGTTACTTATCCTCTGTCATAGAAACCTAAAAAGTATGCAACCCAACAAACATCATCCTGACCTGAATACAAATACAGAATAAACCTAAGAAAACCCTACAAAGAAGTTGGCTCTAATGCCGACTCTGTGGACTAATAAAACAAATAATGTTTTAAAGTTACCCTAAAGTTTATAACTAAGAATAATAAAAGTGAGGGTGATTCATTCTTCCCTTCACAGGACAAGACATACAGCACCTCAACTTAGACCTGGCATCAATCGAGAGAGACACAATGTGGGGTTACTTGCTGTTGATTATGCTTTTATGCTGATTAACAATAGCTTATTATTCCTTAATAACCAAGGCTAATCGGGGAAATAAAATTACCTATTCAATAAACCAGAATATTTATAATTAGATAATTTACTAACTAACTGAATTATTGCAGACAACTCTAAACATCTACTCTGTTAATAATTATATTTCAGATCGCCATGAAGTAAAATTGGGAATCAAACGAGCTTACCTGTTAAGCGAAGTCTTGATTCTAATTTTATGAATGGCGATCTGAAATATAATTACCCACCCGCCACTAGCTAACAGCCCCAAAGCTGCAATAATTAGTCTACCTAATTCACTTATCCTTTCAGGAAAACCTAGTGAATGTAAGTATGCGGAACTACTCTGTACAGAAAACAGAGCCTGTTCCTTATCTTAAGGATCTCTAAAATAAGTGACATTCATGTGTTGCCATCGACGGGAAAATTCTATTTAAAAAAATATCTGCAATATTTTATCTCTAAAAAAACACGATTTTAGACGGTGTGTATTAGGGAATACTACTCTGTTAATAATTATATTTCAGATCGCCATTCATAAAATTAGAATCAAGACTTCGCTTAACAGGTAACCTCGTTTGATTCCCAATTTTCTGACAGCTGCGCGCAGATTCATTAATTTGTTAATTTATTTAATGTATTGTATTATGAATGTGTTACTTTTATAGTTTTAATGAACGTGTTTTGATTTATTTATTTATGATTTCAAACACAATGTTAATTGTTCCTGAATAAAATTGAATTGAATTGAATCATAGACGTATAAAAAACGGTCTACCGGTCTACGTCACAACGTCAACGCCGCCGCCGTCTCGCATAGGGTCGCAGCATTATTGCATACATTGCGTCATGTTTACCGCAAATAAACGCATTTTCTTTCAATTTTTTATCATATTGGTTTTATTTTAAACAAAGTGTAGCTGCTACTGATAGATGATTGAGGCCGGTGAAATAACTTAAAAACCTTTTTGAGATTAAGTGGTGTATTGGTAAAATTACAGTTTTGATACCCATTAATGTAGAACGAGCACGTTCTGTTACGACTCTTCAGTTCGTTGGTAAAAAGTACTAAAAATCCCTGTCATGGCGTCTACACACAGTCCACGCACCACACACTAAACAATTGTAGTCTTCTGATTGGTTGACTAACCGTCGCGACACCGACGGCCAATCGCAGCGGTCGATTAGTGATTTCCGTTTAGTTTCTGGTAGACATCATAGTGAATTTATAAGTAAAGTAGTGCGGCAACACAAAGGCTAATAAAAACCCTCAAGACCTCATGGATTCTGTAAGAAGTAGGTCTCCTTCACCAATTCTTCAGTCGTTGAAGCTGAAATCATTTTTGTAATTATCTATCATTTATTGTGATAATGACTGTATTTGGAGTAAAAAGTCGGAAGAACAATCATATATGATTTCCAATTATCCACGCCGTCTGGGGTGGCCAGATGAACACGCGTTTCCGAGTATCCACCCTAGGGTGGCTCTTTTAGGGTGGAAAAACTGAATAACCGTGATTGTGTACTTCACACAGGTGCGGGCCCGCAGCGCCGCGCCGGCACCGCCCCGCGCCGCGTGCTGCCGCTACACTTGTTTGCCACAAAGAAGACATTGGCGTATTTGATCAAATCAGTAGCTAACTGTTAAATGTAAATTTATGCTTGTTCGATGATAATATGTACAAAATATTAATAAAGTTACGAATCCCACCGAATACTTGATTTTATTTTATCATCACATCATCCTGTGGGTAACAGCCTAACTATTCTGTAAAATTTCGCCGTGAACACTTAGGCGAAGTGAGCTGTTTCCAAATGCCGCAAAATTCTGTGCCTGTCGATCAATTTGCTGGGCAAATAGATCGACAGTCACAGGATCCTAAGATCTTGCAGGAACATCAGCCACGAAGGCGGGATTTGTCAAACATGCTGTAGGTACTGGGCAGGAGTCCGGTCCGTGCAATCAGTTGCAAATTTCACAACATGCCGCGAGTGTGGTCGTTACAGGCGGCAATGACATTATAGTACACGGGTACCCTCAAAACGCTTACGCTTTCAGTCTGTGCCAAATAAATGTATTGTCTTTCTTTTCTTTACTTGGCTAAATAATAATAATCTTGTCATAAATCTAGAAAAAACTAAAATAATGCACTTTTATCAAAGGATTCCTAATATATACCTTGACATTGACTATTTGGGGACTAAAATAGAGTCAGCAAGTATGACTAGATTCCTTGGTGTTATTATAGACAACAACTTGTCCTGGAAACCGCAAACGGACGATATTTGTAAAAAAGCTAATAAATTTGCATATGCACTCTATAAACTGGCTAAAATTGTAAGCTTAAAATCACTTTTAATGGCCTACCATGGCTATGTTGCATCCACACTAAGATATGGCATTATATATTGGGGCAATTCAGTAAATAAAGAGTATGCTTTGAAAGCCCAAAATAGATGCATCAGAGCTATGTGTGGTTTACAATGTACTGACAGCTGTCAACCTCTATTTAAAAGCCTCAAAATATTAACCTTGCCTTCTCTGTATATTCATGAAGTAAATGTATTTGTTAAAACAAACATCACCCTAGATGAAATAGCTTTTAAAAGCCACTATAGGAAACTACGTGATATAAATAAGTTAGAGCTTAAAGTACCACATGCGGGTACGGCTTTAATGAGGAAAAGCTTTTTTTGTATGGCCCAAAGAATATTTAATAAGTTACCTTGCTCAATAAAAAGTCTAAATTTAGTAAATTTCAAGCATAAATTACGTACTATATTAATACAGAAATGTTACTATTCTCTCAGTGAATATTTTAATGACAACTCGTTGACAATATAATAATATTTGTTTCGTATTTATAACATGACTAATTTTATGCATGCGACTCTAATAGTAATTCTATTCTATATATTCTATTATTTTAATTTTTGAATTGTTTTTATCTTTTTATTACGGACGCTTTTTTACGTACACGTCTTTCTACATTGTTCTCACATGTATAATTTCAACATGAATGATGTAAACAATATTTTGTAAGAATATTTTTTTTTTTTAAAGAGTGGCCGTGGAGTTTCTTGCCCGTTCTTCTCCATAGGAACCTACGCTTTGGAATGGGCAACTAGCTTCATATTTCTGACTGACTGACCCCTTGACAATTCAAAAGTGCCTGTAAATAGTTTAATTGTTTGAGTTTGATGGACGATGTCAATTTTAAACATTTTTCTTATCATCATTTAACATTGACATTTTAATTAATTAACATTGACATTATCGCATTTCGTCTTATAATGACATTACCAAATACCTAATACCTACTGCATTTTTATTAAATTACATAAAATTTATATAAATTGACATTGATACTACTGAATTATTATAAATGAAAATACATTGGCAAAAGCCTCCCATAAATGTATATGAAGGCACAGGTTCAGATATATTGTAAAATAAAAGAGGTTCTTTAAATAATAAGAATTTAGATTTTCTTATAAATTATTTAATCAATTAATTTCACACGAAACTACACTTAATCAGTTTCAAGACACAAATAGCCGTGACACCCAGTAATAGCTTAGTTTACACAAAATAGTAACAATGTACAGAGAGGCAGAGTAACAATAATTGAAACCAATAAAACCTGTGCACCGGGCAACGCCTGAAGGTAGAATGCCATTTCGCCGCCGTGCGGACTCTTTTATACGGTATTATTGTAGGTGGGGCAACGACGTAGCGATCACTAACTCCGCCCAGCAGCGAGGAGGTGGGAGAATGTCATAGCGCGCTACGGCGCCATAGTGCTACAGCGCAGCCCGATGCACGTGTTGTTTACAATGTGACGCCGACACGGCCATGCTGACGTGCGGACGTCCTCGCACGCTTAGCCCACAATGCCACATCTAGAACATGAAATACTGATTAAGTACCGTTTGGTCATCCTGCTATTGTTTCTGGTCCGGTCTACTTATACCCTTCAGATATTTAACCACTTGGTCCAGTCAGCTATGACTCTACAAGGCTTGGTCCGGTCAACTTCTGGCCCTCCAGATATTTAACCACTTGGTCCAGTCAGCTATGACTCTACAAGGCTTGGTCCGGTCAACTTATGACCCTACAAGATCAGCCCCCTGGTCCGGCAATAGTTTTGCCCTTCAGGTGTATCCCTTCAGTTAAACTGGACCGGATCTAGCTAGGCCGAACAAGTATTGTTCCTTTAGCTTAATTAACAAATAGCTCAATACTTTGGCTGATGTACAAGTGCTTTTGTTGAAATGTTAATTGATTCAGGGCCAATAGTTTCTACTGAAACAGCACGTAAACCAGGGTTTCTACAATTTGCATTATTATGAGAACTGGTAGATATAGTGTCACTTTTAGCAGACATGGTATCACTATTGACAGAGGTATCACTATTGGCAGACATGGTATTATTATTGGCAGAGATAGTATCACTATTAGTAGACTGAATATCATCAAAGATAATATGTTGCCTAGTCTCGTGAACAAGAACCTCTGTGTTGTTATTATCCGTCGACACGTCATCCTCATCATAATTTTCTGCGATTTCCAAAAACAATGACTGACTACGGGGTACTTCTCGCAAGTTTTCGTGAGAGTATTTGTAGACTCTATTGTTTCCATTAATGTGTTTTAATTCGTACCCATCATTTTCCAAAATAGCGGTTATTTTAAAGGGGCCTTTGTATTTACGGTCTAGTTTCCTAGTTTCGTTTGGTGTCTTTCTTCGCATTTAACAAAGACAGAGTCAATTACTGAAAAAGGTTTAACTATAGATTTACCCTTGTTAAATCGACCTGTGTCATATTGAGCCAGCTTTTTATACTAGCAGAAGCATCGGATCGAATGGTTTCGAGGTTTAACCTATCTTCATCAGGATTATTAGTAGATACTCTTGATATCCTTAATGAACTGCCCTTAATACCAAACATTAATTCCAAGGGCGTGAACCCTGTTACTCTACAACGAGTACTATTGAGAGTTAATTGGATGTCGCCTACATGATCTTGCCATAAGCTGTCCGAATATGTTTCAACTATAGTGAGCATACGCTCGACCTGACGATTTGCCCTACTGGAACCAGTGGCTATAAAATGATATGATTATCTTTACAAAAATTCTTAAATTCAGCATTGTCGTATGACCTACCACGATATGGAACTATTCTTTTAGGAGCGCCAAACAAGTTCACTGCATTTTTAAGTGATTTAATAGCATCAGATGCATTTGGGTTAAGGTATGCTCTAACAAGACGAATTTTGTAAAACCATCAATAATCACGGAACAATACTCCTTACGCTCGCTTTTTCGGCTGAGTTTGCCAGTTAAATCCAAAAGAATTATATGCCATGGAATGGGCAATTTAGGGATTGGATACAGATGGTCCTGCTGGGCACCCGACGGACCTTTGGAAACCTTACAAACAACGCACGAATCTACTTTCTTTTTTTTTTTAAGTTTGAACATTTTTTTTAAAGTTAATCTACACTGGTCAGCAAATAAACCAAGCCACCCGCTACCTAGGAACTCTGATTCGATTTTCTCAAAAAGTATAAAACTTACAACTATCAAAGTTATACCTTCAAAAAGTGCATTTCATGGTGATTAAAATGACTACAAATTAATTCGAAGGTACCGTCAACTCACATTGTAATCAAGCAACAAACACAATGCTAACGATTTGCTCTGTTTTCACCAGAGTTTGAAATTAGCGTTCTTTTTCTCTACAATGAGGGAAGTCGGATATTTCTTATCATTTCTTTAGTTTTTGTCCATCATTTGCTCAGACGCGTGTGTTTTTACTACTTTTTTCGATTAATAATGGATACAACACCTCAGGAAGCAGCTCAAGTTGTAGCATTACTTCAAGCAGGCATTGCGCAACGTGAAGTCGCTCGAAGGCTTCGAATCAGCAGATCTTCGGTGCAACGAGTTTACAGACGATACCTAGAAACTGGAGCATTCGATCGCCGTCCAGGTACGGGCAGACCTAAGGCTACGTCAGCAGCAGATGATCGTTATATCCACCTTACTGTTCTGCGAAATCGCCACCTCAACGCAGTTCAAGTCCAACAAAGTCTGCGTGACGAACGCCAAGTGGTCATAAGTTCAGATACCGTCAGAAGGAGACTTGCTGAACGGAACCTGACCCCAAAAAGAGCTGCAACAGGCCCAGCATTAACGGTAGCACACCGTCGAGCACGACTTGAATTTTCTCGAGAGCATATGGATTGGACATTAGAGCAGTGGAGTAATGTACTCTTCACTGATGAGACCAGGGTGAGTCTACATGGATGTGATCAACGTCAGAGAGTATATCGTCGCCCTGGAGAACGTTATTCTCAGTGTTGCATCGAGGAAACTGTTGCTTATGGAGGAGGATCTGTAATGGTCTGGGGCGGCATCTCGTTAACAGCACATACAGCGTTACTTTTCATTGAACCGACGGGCCGTACACGTGGACTGACTTCTCATCGCTATATTACTGAAATCCTCGCAGACCATGTGGTACCTTACGCAGGATATATCGGACAGGATACGCAATTGATGCATGATAATGCACGGCCTCATGTTGCTCATGTGGTGACCCAGTATCTACGCGACGTCAGCATTCGTACGATGGACTGGCCAGCTCGAAGCCCGGACTTGAATCCGATAGAACACTTATGGGATGGGCTGAAACGTCGGGTTCGAGCCCGGGTACCTGCTCCAACAAGGCTTGTAATGATAAAATCTTGTGGAATACAATTCCTCAAGATTTTATCGTCTGGCTCGTAAGGTCGATGAATACAAGGATGCTGGCAGTTATCCGAGCAAGGAGAGGGAATACGGAATATTGATCAAAAACTTTTTTTTTATTTTATCTCTGTTTTTGGCTTTTTTTTTTCATTACTAACGATTGTCACGACTGGAAAACGACTCTTCTTTGTAAAATCCTTAATAAACACAGAAATATTGATTAAACCCAATGAGTTTCCTTTCATTTTAATCACCATGAAACGCACTTTTTGTAGGTACAACTTTGATAATTGTAGGTTTTTTAGTTTTTGAGAAAATCGAATTAGAGTGCCTAGGTAGCGGGTGGCTCGGTTTATTTCCTGTCCAGTGTATTTAAACGAACCAACTCTTCTTGAACGGTCTCTGATTCAGGAGGTTTAAGTGCCGTATTTATAGCCCTTTGAAAAACCTGTGGAGCGTTTCGTAAAACAAACGGCATGGTTAGGTACTCAAATTGACCCGAAGGTATAACAAAAGCAGTTTTCTATAGACTCCTTATGGACGCAAATTAGTGAAATCCAGTGACCATATCCAAATTAGAGAAGAAACAGGTCCAATGTAACTTATCGATTTGATCACTAATTAGTGGTAAAGGATAGCTTATAGTCTGGTCGAGTATTGCTATTAAGTTCCCGGTAATCAACACACATACGATTGCTACCGTCCCTTTTTTTTTAATTAATAATATGGGACTCGCGAAAGGCGAAGAACTTTCTCAAATTATGTAAACATCTAGTAATTCTTGAACCTTGTTATTAACGATTCCTAACTCGGTGTAAACTTGTGTTGTCTTGTGTTTCTAAATAGCCTGTAAGGTCGCCTATGTACAGTTTTATTTGGATTTATGAGATCGATTTTAGCTCTTTGGTATTAATACGCGTAGTGGGAAGATTTTGTATAAGATATGAGGAATATTTATTTCAATCAAAAGTTCCTTTTCTTTACCGGTAAGATCTGTGTCAAATTTCCAATTTAGAGCTAAGATTTGAAATTTTATTTTTGGAAAAGTTAAGGCATCGTTACTAACTACAACGGATATTCCTTGCCCCAAAATGACGCGACCTAATAATACGTTTTCATTGAGACATTCGTCAGGCAAGACATGATATGATATGTAACATCGAGAAGACAGTTTTGTACCATGGTTGGGAATTTTATTTGGAGTGAGCAATTAACGTTATTAGAACCGATCGAATTGCAATTTCTCCGAAATGGTGTTGACGGACGGGGCATTTTCGTGTACGATTCAGACGTACCTGGTTCTTCAATGCTTCTCTTTAATGAAAAGCTGCGCACTATGCGGAATGATTCTTATCGTTTATAACGACAGAATTGAGTTTAGGCCAAATTTTGTCATTGCACTGTGACAGGATAGATATGCCAAAACCGGTTAGTACATTTCCCGGTAAATTCGCATTCCTGCCTCGACTACATTATCAATTTGAAATTTGATATTTAAATCAAAATGATCCTTCATTGTCATGGATTTGAAAAATTTAAAGACCAGCATTTCCTTAACAGTAACCCATGAAATATTATCTGGCTTGATTTTAACGCAAACCAGTTGATCATGTCGGATTCAGGTGCATCAGAATCGAAAGGAACCAGCATTGACTGCGTACTGGGTGTCATGTAACTAGGTGTCATGTAGCTAGGTGTCATATTATCTGCTATTTGTTTTTTCAATAATTGATTCCATACTAGGCGAAAAAAATTACATTTGTTCCTGTTTTAAATTACTGGCAGTCCCAGATAAAGGTGGGAGTGGATCTGATCCCGCTTCTGATGAAGGCACAGGTTCAGATATATTGTAAAATAAAAGAGGTTCTTTAAATAATAAGAATTTAGATTTTCTTATAAATTATTTAATCAATTAATTTCACACGAAACTACACTTAATCAGTTTCAAGACACAAATAGCCATGACACCCAGTAATAGCTTAGTTTACACAAAATAGTAACAATGTACAGAGAGGCAGAGTAACAATAATTGAAAGCAATACAACCTGTGCACCGGGCAACGCGTGAAGGTAGAATGCCATTTCGCCGCCGTGCGGACTCTTTTATACGGTATTATTGTAGGTGGGGCAACGACGTAGCGCGCTACGACGTAGCGATCACTAACTCCGCCCAGCAGCGAGGAGGTGGGAGAATGTCATAGCGCGCTACGGCGCCATAGTGCTACAGCGCAGCCCGATGCACGTGTTGTTTACAATGTGACGCCGACATATATTTGATTATTTGTACGCCAAATGGCAAAACATAGAGAAACTATAATTATAACAATCGTAACATCTTGCACACTTTTGGAACCTATGTTTACAAATAAAGACTATTGATTGATTGATTGAAATTAAACATTCAACCATTGCAACTACTAGCCTAAATACTTAATAATAGATTTCAGTGATATTTACATCACTAAAATGAAATTGTCAAAGAAACAAAGAGGGGGGGGAGGGCGCATTGTGATGTGAAGATAAAGTATTGATAGATTGTGATTAGAACATGAACAAGGTCAGGTACCATATAATAATCAATGTAGGCAACATGAATGAACTAACTAGAAATTATTGTACATTAAAACTATCTGCTCACCAAGTGCACACTATATAGCAAACTATACAACTCCCTTACTTAAACTATATCACTCATTTCATAATTTAATTTTGGATAAAGTATGAGGTCGGAGAAAGAAGTTACATATTCTTATGCTTCTAAAATGAACCTACTTTTTTCGATTAGATCTACGCATGTCAATTATTATACATCTGAAATAGACACTTTCACTTTATGTAAATTAAGAAAGAAAAATATTTTATTTCGGACACACACAGGCAAAATGGTAACAAACATTAAGAAGAGTAAGAGACCTGTGCGAGACCACAAAGGGAAATTAGCCAAATTAACATATTAAATGGTGCTTGCAAATCTTAAAATTGATCAAGTCTAAAGCTCATTCCGTGCCTGACACACTATTTTCCAAAATAACCTCAATAACTAAACTTGTAAGCTAAAGCTGCAAAACCTCCCTACCAGGTCGCTGAATCTGAAAGAAAATGAAGTAGTTACACAATTACCCACGCATAGACCATGTGGGGGGATTGATTAAGGGACATTGTCGCATTGGTGTAGAGGTGTAAAATACATAAGAATCCCTACCGATTCTGATAGATGCTATTCTAGTGACTAATGCTCGGTTACTATAAACAAAAACGAATCCTTTTGCTTAGCAATGGTAGCATTTTATATACCAAATGAATTCTAATAAATATATTCTGTGATAGGTACTTCCATATGAGAGGAGGGTAGAGCTATGGATTTTTTGCCCGATTATCGGTAGATACAAGGGTTCAAATTCAAATTCAAATTCATTTATTTCGTGAACACAGGGTACATACAGTAGATGTTTTCATAAATAATAAGATCTGAGCTGTGCTCCGAAAAAAGGCATACAACATTTTAACAGGTTTTACATGCATAAAACATAACTATTTCAAAGTAGGTGATATCACAAAAATATAGATTAAGTATGTAAAAATATGTCAGTTAAATAAAGTATAAGGGCCAAACAATACAAAAGGAAAAAATTATGTCACTAATAATTAAATTCAAATCAATAATCAAAATCATTCAGTATGTCACATATGATAAAACAGACTTAATTCTAACCAATGAGCCAACGTCCATACTACGTTGAATACACCGAAGTTAAGCAACATTGGGCGTGGTCAGTACTTGATGGGTGACCGCCTGAGAACACTACGTGACGCGGCCTACAAATTGTAGGAATCAGCCATAAATACACAACATAATTATAGAGTTTATGAGCTTATCGTAAAGTCACAAGTTCCACACTGCATCTGAAATAAGTAAACGTTTACGTTTACGGAGACATCTACGACTGTTACTTATTCTCTGTCATAAAACCCTTCAAAAGTATGCGACCCAACAAATATCTTCCTGACCTGATTACAAATACAGAAGAAACCTAAGAAAAATCTACAAAGAAGTTGGCTCTAATGTCGACTCTGTGGACTAATAACACAAATTTTAAAGTTACCCTAAAGTTTATAACTAAATATAATAAAAGATCAGAATATATTTCAGATCGCCGTTCATAAAATTAGAATCAAGACTTCGCTTAACAGGTAAGCTCGTTTGATTCCCAATTTTAAATCTTAAATATTAAACTAAAATATTGTCTTAAAAAGTCAATATGTTGTGCTACATAAGTTAGTGGCAGAAACAAATCGCTGTAAAACCGACTCCACCTAGTCTTGTCTACCCTATCCCTAGTGCAATTTAAAATCGCGTAGGCGCGGAGGGGCGAGGCGGCCCGCGAGCTGAGGAGGCTTTAACTGGCTGGCGGTAGCCGGCCAGCAAACCGAAGCTGCGGTGGTGAGCGTTAAACACATCTGCGACGATAAGCTCGCGTGGGACCGCCGGAGCCCCGCACCGCTGGAGCCAAGACAGAAACCATGCCTGCTGCATGTTGCATGCTCGCTTGCATACTGCATGCTTGCTTGCTGCATGCATGGTGTATACTTGCTTGCATGTTTGTGTGAACTTTCTGCGATAGGTATATGATTCTGCTTTTTAATTATTAGGAATATGAAATTTATGCCTAAAGATGATTCTGACTTACAAAATTATGAGTTTTGAATTAATCATGATGAATGAGTGTATGCCAAACGATTTTCTGCGAAATGAAGTTTATACTATCCGCTGTTATGCAAAATAATATTATGACATAAAAAGTTCTGCTATAAACGGTACGGTCTGTTCCGTGCGGGAATCGAACCCGCGACACGCAGCGCAGTAGTCAATCGCTTAACCACTGCGCCAACCGTGTCGTCAATATGATGAATGATGGTTCTGCTTTTTAATTATTATGAATATGAAATGTATGCCTAAAGATGATTCTGACCTACAAAATTATGAGTTTTTAATGTATGAAATGAGTGAATGCCAAACGACTTTCTGCGAAATTAAGTTTATGCTATCCGCTGTTATGAAAAATAATACACTGGATCGCAAAAATTCCGGGTCGCTAATAAATGGCGTGAGTTTCTTAAATACATAAGACTAATTTGCGAAACTATAGTATATTGTAGATGAGTGATTAATATAATATAAAAAATGTGTAAAACGTTTTGTACACTAAATAACTTAATTAAATACAAAAAAATAAGAAAATTTCGCTTCTAACTTATGACAACAAAAATACACTTCGCAGTAAATCTTAAAAAATAAAAGATTTTTTGTCAATTTAATATTTTCTATTTTCTCTACGAGCGTATCACTTCATTAAGACGATGTGGCATGCTTATATTTTTAATATAAGCATGATAAACCAAATTTTTTATACGATTTTGGTCTATGTTTGCCCATTCTTCCCCTAGCGCATTCCTTAACTCGTGTAAGGTAACGGGAGCAGGAGAGCGTTGTCTCACGCATCTCCCGAGCTCGTCCCATGGATGTTTTATGGGATTTAAGTCTGGGCTGCGAGCTCGCCACTCCATGCAGGTAATACCGACGTCTTGAATATATTAGGTGTTTACGGTCTATGAAATTGGAGATTTGTATGATAATTTTAAAATAAGTATAAAAAATTTTTTTTTTTTTTTTATTTCAGCTAATAAAAGTACTGGCCCAAATTATCTATACAATTTTGCCATTTCGATGGCAGTTTGTTTATCCCTTAACTGTAGAAGTCAGCCGGACGGGAGGCGATAAAGTCAGCGATAGCGTTTTGTACTGCCTATCGGGAGTTAAATTTTTTCCCACTTAATAAATTGTCTAAATTTTGAAAAAAGTAGAAATTTGTTGGGTCAAGGTCCGGTGAGTACGGTGTGACGGAGAGCTTCCAGCTATTATAACTCTTGTAGCTTTGCGATGATCTGTCGTGAAGTGTGAGCTCGCGCGTTGTCGTGGAGAAGCAATGGAGAAGAGCGATTGACTAGTCTCTGTTGTTGAATTACGAGCTTCTCCATCATTGTTTGCAATTCTTGGCAATAGACATCTGCCGTCACTATTGTGCCATTCGGTAAGAAGCTGTGATGTACAAGTCCGGCACTGGTCCACCAGACAGTCACCATAATCTTCCTATGAGTAAACTTTTTTTTAGCGCACTGATTAGGTGCTGTAGGTACCCGGGTCCACCCACTGAGACGAACGCTTACGGTTGTCGTACAGGATCCACTTTTCATCGCAGGTAACAATTCGATTAAGAATTCCCTCGTTTCTATGCCGATTCAGTAATGCTATACATGCTTCGACGCGTAAATGTCGCTGTTGGTCGCTTAGTTCGTGTGGCACCCACTTATCTAGCTTTTTTATCTTTCCGATTTGACGCAAGTGCTTTAATGTTGTTTTGACACTAACTCCAAGGCCCGCAGCAAGCTCAGCCGTAGATTGAGTTGGATCCGCTTCCACTATCGCCTTCAATTCGTCGTTGTCGACAATGGTTACCGGCCGACCACGAGGCTCGTTCTTCAACTCAAAATTTCCAGATTTAAAACGATTGAACCAATAATGAACCGTGTTTATGCAAGCAGTATTAGGCCCATACTCGTTCGTCGTTAATGTTTCATGTTGTTTGCGCAGCGGTATTTCCACGTAGGAACTCTTATTCGAAAATTTTATGAATTTTCAGTTTATCCATGGCGCCAAAAACTACCACAATGTCACAAAAACAAAAAACTATCTAAAAATAAATGACTGAATTTGAAATTAAATTAACACGTCTTTCGAATAAAATTCATTTGACTTTTCGAATTGCGCGCCAATCCACAGATAATTAAATCTGAAAATGCTGGTTATAGAATCTCCAATTACATAGGTAAAGACCTATTACATATTGACCAAACGAGCAGTAAGTGGTCGCGCATTATCGTGCATAATAATGGAATTTGCACCCACATTCACTAAGAAAGGACCAGCATGCTCATTTAAAACCTCTTCTACGTATCTGACAGCAGTCAGAGAACCGTTTTCTATGGTCAATAAATCCGTGCGATCCTCTGAAGATATCCCAGCCCAAACCATTATTGATCATCCGCCGAATCGCACCTTTTCTTCAAAACACGCTTGATGATACCGTTCTCCTGCAGGCCTAACATGACACACGCGACAATTACCCACTCTCGCGTGAGTAATTTTTGTCTATTTCGGTCACTTTCTCGTTTTCTGACAGCGCTTCCATACAAAATAGCCGACCCCTTCTGTCAAAATTGATGTTTTCTCGACAAACCCTAACATGGCACCTTAGTTATCTCGAATTTTGACAATTCAACACGAGATAATCTCCGATTCTTCTGTCATTTAGTCGTATTTACTCGTAAGAGTAGAAAAAATTATGATACAAAAAAAAACTCCAAAATAACTGGTAGTTACTTAATTGTACTTATTTTAGTCATCATTTTATTTTACAAATATATTAATAATGAAAATACCTAGTTTTAAACTACTATTTATATCGGAACGACATGTTTTATAAGAAATTTTTCGTTTTTTGTATGGAAAATATGAAAAAATATTACATACATGTTGAGTATTTGGGGTTTATGGGGTTTATAAAGGGGGTCGAAATTTTCATTATTTTTGCGATAGGATTTGTTTTTGCACCGTCGTCGAGGTGTTGTTGTGAATTTTAGTTCATGACAATTAATTTCCACCTATTTAATCGCGATAAAATTTGAAGAACGTAAAATTCTGAATAGCATAATTTTGCTATTTTCACTAAATTAATAGCTCAGTACCGTCAAACTAAAATATAAGTAGTTAAGTTGTGTGTGTCACTTCATTCATTTCAGAATGGAAAATCGTCGGTTGACAGGAATAATCTAAATTTTGGTGATTTTTTTGTCTAGTTTAGAGGCATCTGTGACAAAAGAATCGGCACCATTGAATAAATTAAACGGAATCTCAAGCCGATGTTGCTATCATAAAAATAATTTGATTTTAATAACTTGCAACATCGGTATCTCGTCGCGAGATACGTATGTGTCAAAATGCCTTTTTCGAGTTTACTCGTCGTTTACGGTCATGTTAGGGATTAGAATGACGTCAGAATCGTAGACAAATTTCGAGAAAACGAGAAAAAGAGCTTTCTAGCGCTTGTCATGTTAGCCCTGCTGGTCGTCTTAGTACTCTTCGTCTCCCGTCGTGCGTAAATAAACAAAATCTGGACTCATCGGAAAATATAACCTTGGACCACTCTTCATCTGTCCATCGAATGTGTTCTCGAGCAAACCGTAACCTGGCAACTCGATGTTCTCCGAGCAGTTTGAGATCGTTTGCTGGTCTATAAGGCTTTATATCAGCTTCACGAAAACATCGCAAATCGTATCAGAGCTTACATTGTTGTGGTGAACTTCTTGAAGACTGTTTTCAAATTCAAATTCAAAATATTTTATTTCTCATAAACCTACAAGGGCACTTATGAAACGTCAGAAGCTAGGTGCACGGTTCCAATTGGTCGTTTCCTATGGAGAAGAGCCGGCAAGAAACTCCACGGTTACTCTTTTAAAAGTAAATGGCATTTACAATCTTTTCAAGTTACAGTGTTTATAGGTATGAGAGGACGTAGGCCTATCAACAAGTACCAGGTACTTAGCAAGATAGAAAATGATCGACAGATCTAAAAGTCGGTTATGCCTACAACGTTATCACATTCACAAAATATAAAAGAGGAGAATCTATATTTAAAAAAAAAACAATTTAAAAACCTATTTAAACCAAATGACATGACTGCCACTAAAGTTGTAACAAATCTATAAAAAATATAGTATAGTGAAGTTATATAATGTCAAATAACGAAAAGATTATGTCAAAAAAGTACGTAAAAGAAAAAAAAAATAGGTTAAATCAAATAATCATCTTAATTTGGGAGCAGTTAATAGACATTTACATAGTAATGCCGTTATTGAGGTACCAGGGAAGCCACATGTGCAGAAGGAATTATTGCCAAACTTCCTTGTCTTCAACGTAGTCTTTAATCTTATAGTAGGTATGCTTTTTTGATAAGGACACGTTTGATGTGGGTTTTGAACTTTCCATCACTAAGTTCTGTAACCGACTTTGGCAACTTGTTATAAAATCAAATACTGTTTATAACAAATGACTTACTAGTTTTAGCTAACCTAAATTTGGGTATCACAATTTAATGTTTACTACGTGTATTTATATTATGGAAATCGCTTCTAATTTTGAAAAGTCCTAAGTTTTTCCGAACATACAAAATACTTTCTAAGATAAAATATAAAGAGAAGGCTTAGTTAGTATATCAATTTCTTTGAATTTATTTCTAAGGGACTCACGAGGACCCATTTTATAGATAGCGCGAATAGCCCTCTTTTGTAAAATAAAAATGGAATCTACGTCAGCTGCCGATCCCCACAGCAAAACGCCTTAAGACATAATACTGTGGAAATAAGCAAAGTATACTAACCTAGATGTGGCTACATCAGTCATCTGCCTTATTTTTCTTACTGCATATGCAGCCGAACTTAATCTACCTGAAAGAGCTCTAATGTGGGCGCCCCATTGCAATCTCGAATCTAAAGTAATTCCTAGAAATACGGTTTCTGTAATAGCATCTAGTTTCTTACCATCAAGTTTTAAATTTAGACCTACTTGAGGTACATTTGGTAATGTGAACTTAAGACATTTAGTTTTGTTCGCATTAAGTAAAAGATTATTAGCTGCGAACCATTTCGAAAGAACTGCTAGACTATCGTTGACATGTATAACATCCGTATCTTTTCTATCAATTTTAAAAATAAGAGAAGTGTCATCAGCGAATAGAATTATGTCTGATAAGTTAGCCATCATGTAAGGAAGGTCATTAATATAAACTAGGAATAGGAAAGAGCCAAGAATTGATCCTTGAGGCACGCCCATCTTAACTAGAGACCCCAAGGATGTCGCCCCGTTAATGTTTACTTTTTGCTGCCTGTTTCGGACCTGAACAGCCGTGAGACGTCGATTTCTTAACATAGTTCTTACGATGAATCGGTCTTCTCGTTGTGACTCTACCTAAATTACCCTAGGCTGATAAAATTTAGTTTTTCCTAATTATGTTAATATTAGTGTTTGGGTCGGTTCCCCCTTAAGGGGAAGGGCCGCACTCCACCCCGTACGGCCCTGTAGAGCTCGTCTCCAGACTGGTCACTCTCCCACCGATAAAAGAAATGAATTCCCAAATAAGAAGTCTGATACCTTGTCCCATTACTCAGACGATAACATCAATAAATTTGTGGGCGCTATTGGGAATTTGTCAAGGATTGATGTTCTCGAGCTAAAACGATAGCTTTCATTAATATATTTCATGAAAACTTCTCACTATTTTATAATTTATGTTTTCCCTTAAGGAAAACTACAGAATCACCCAAATGGATAACTAAAGATATAAGTAAATCTTGCATTTATAAAAGACAGCTTAAAAAAATGTGCCACTTAAAAAATAAAAATTATGATTTACGGTCTAGATATTTAAAATATAATAAAATACTAAAATCCTGCATGCTCCGTTCAAAAAAAAATTCAAACCTTAACTTCATACTAAAATCTAAAAATAAAAACAAAGCTACATGGGATAATATCATCCAAAAATAGAACAGACACTCATAAAACATTTAATCAAATAAATGCAATAGATCACGATGGCTGTATTTTAAACGTTCCGAGTCAAATAGCTGACTCTTTTAATATTTTTTTCTTTGATACTGCTAATATAAACTGCAAGAAATACCAGCTGTTCATCTCAACCCTCCAGGAATGATTCCAGTATATTTTTGAACCCATGTTCTGACCCTGAAGTGTTTCGTATAATAGTATCCCTAAATAATAAAAAATCGGTAGGGTATGATGAGATCTCCATGCACATACTCAAATTATGTGCAGAAATAATAACACCAATACTGTGCCACAAAATCAACTTATCTCTATTTCAGGGAATCTTGCCGGAAAAATTAAAATTGTCAATAGTTAAGCCCCTTCATAAAAGCAAGAGTACACTAGATAAAACTAATTACAGACCTATCACTCTTATTCCAATATTCTCAAAAATTTACGAGAAAATAATGCATAGTCGTTTAGTTCAATTTATAAATAAACATAATTTTTTTAATGAAAAACAAAATGGGTTTCAAAAAGGTAAGTCAACAACTTTGGCAGCATTCTCTCTAGTCAGGTCGATAACAGATAATATAGATAAAAAACGCTCTGTTTCAGTAATCTTCCTAGATATGAGCAAGGCTTGTGATCTCGTTAACCACTATACACTGCTAGATAAATGTGAGCGCTACGGCATCAGGACAGGGGCCCGGCGTTAGAATGGCTAAAAACTTATCAACGCAAAAGACAACAATGTATAGAAATATCTCATATACATGATAAACTCGTTGCGATGACATACAGATCCTTATTTAAACACAATGGGTCTGGAGTACCCCAAGGAAGCATCCAAATATAACAAGCCATAAATGCGTACTATTTGCAGATGACGTGTCAGTAATAATACCGGAAAATAATAAAACATTTCATCAACAAGAAGTAAATCAAACTATTAACGATATAATAAATTGGCTAAATGGAAACAACTTAAAAGTAAATTTATCTAAAACAAAATTCATCCAATTTGCAAACTATAAACAAAACCCCCCAAAAATTCATCTAAACCATAATAACGAAATAATTAACAAAGAAAATATTATATCATTTTTAGTTCTAACATTAGATGAAAATTGTAATTGGGGAACACATATTGAAAACCTATGTAAAAAAATAAACAGATTTGTATACGCACTAAGAGAACTACGTAAAACAGCGAATGAAGAAGCTGCACTCAACGCCTATGACGGCTACGTAGCGTCTGTATTGAGATACGGCTTACTCCTATGGGGTAACTCGTCATATTTCCAAAGAGCTTTCATAGCGCAAAAAAAATGCTTGAGAGCAATAACTGGGGTGCCTCCATATGGGAGTTGTAGACCAATCTTTCAAAAGTTAAAGGTTTTAACGCTAGCTTCTATTTATATTTTAGAAATAGCCATATTTGTTAGGAAAAATTCACACTTCTTCTCCACAGTAACCGAAAACAACAGATTTACAAAAAGGGACCCCACCAAGCTAAAAAACCAATTTTGTAACAGCGCTCTCCAATACAGAAACAGCAACCTTTTGTCCATAAAAATTTACAACCATATTTTAAAAGTAATAAGAGAACTACTATTTAATTACTACAAAAAAAATCTAAAAGCATGGCTTCTCCAAAATACATTTTATACACTGAAAGATTTTTTTTATTACAAGAGTAATACATATTAGATGTATTTAGTTTTATAATATCTACAAATATTGTTGTTGTTGTTGTGTTTTATTTTATTTTATATTTTAATAGTCTAAATGTCAAAATTTAAATGTGTGTCTTTATGTCTATAGTCTAAGCGTTTGGTATTGTTATTAGAATATAAGTAATAAATAAGTTAGGTTTTAACCATGTAAATATTCGTATGCCGCTTTTAGCGGCGGATATGTCCTGAACATAATTATACTTAACCAACTTGTATTGTATGTACCATATCCGACGAATAAATATCTTTATCTTTATTAATAAGGCCAGGAAAGGATTGAAAGAGATTGTAAATAAGACGGGAGCTCATTGTTATGAAAATATATTGGATGTGGTTTTAGAAAGCTAATAAATAATAGTGGGATGTAAAGTATTATTATATAAACCTGTGAACCCTTACGTTAGCGTAACAGGTATTTGGTCAGTCATTACTCACACGATACCTCACATCTGCGCTCGGAGTACTCAGAGCAACACTTCCATAAAGTGACGCAAGCGGCTTCTCAGCGGCATTGCGTCGGCATCACGCTCTTTTGGATACATGGTCCCTAGCAGTTCTTTCGAACTGATAAACGTGACGAAGCGGCTTTCCCTGCGGCAACTGAGCGACCGTCCTTGTACAAACAACAGAGCGGCTAGTTCCAGCGGCATTGCCTCGGCATCATGCTCTTTAGGAGACATGGTCCCTATCAGTCCTTGGACTGAATATATATATTATTATGTAGTATTTCATTGACTTGAATCTGCCCTGGCGGCTATGTCATGCTCACTCAAATGTCTTATTCAACAGACCAGCAATGTTTTGATGTAAGATGTTTATTCTATTATAGACGAAAAAAATCTTGGTTCGTTGACTCAATTGTTTCACCAACAGGTGGGTTTTCTGATATAATAACAGTTGCATCGGTATCGTCTGAAGAGAGTTCATCTATTAAAATTTTCAAGTTTTGATACATATTTAACATTCCTTTGTTGTTTATTTTCCCAGTACGCTCCGAAAACATGTTATTGTCATAAGGGTCATTTCACGCAGGCACAATTTTATTGTCTTGTCAATTTCGCGTTTTTTTTTTTTTCTCGAGTCCTAATTCAATACAATCTTCACTGCCATCACTCTGTCGGTAAAGTTATCCGTGTCAAGGGGCATGTAAAATATTATGTTTTTTTGTTAACCGGGCCTGCATTAGAGCTGTGCAAAATATTTATAAACTCTTTATACTATACCTACTCAATTTTGTCTTATTTTAGAATGGGAAGGCGAAAGGAAAAGCAATCAAGAGAAGAGACTTTAGAAAAAAAAAACAGGCTGGAAGACTAAGAAAAAAAAGAACAAAAGATGATCCAGTACTAGGCTAAGAACTAAGAAGAAAAGATAGAGAACGATATAAAAAGAAAAAAGCGAAAGGATTTTTTTTATCGATGGCTGAAATGACTCCACGTGCCCGAAGATTGAAGCAAAAATAAACAGAGCTAAGTTTAAAGCATTTTATGAAAGAAGAAAAAAAAACAAAATTATTACGTGAAGAAAGTTTACCATCCAAAAATGTTCCACGTTGTTGACGTCATTCATTGTTTTCATTATTTGAAATCTGTTTTCTATTACTGCCGTATTATATTTCGTTTCATTAATGAATTGCTGAATTACTTCCAGTTGCGTTTTTACAAAGTCTTTATTTTTCTTGATGACATTGTTTTCTGCCTCGATAATCAGTGTCTGATTTCTTATCAGCTGTAATAGATATTGTTCGTTCGTTTTGATCTTTTCTATGTCCTGGGCGTATTTTTCGGCGAAATCGCTATCAAGGACACCAAATAGGGCTCGTGCCAGATTTCCTACGCCGTTGACGTAGCCACGTCGCCTTCGTTGTTGATGTTGAGCCCGTAATAATATGTTATACTCGTTCAGCTGGTTCATTTCGAACTTGAGTTGTTGTGTCGTAGAGTAACATGGCTCGTTAGGCATCGTGTCGCATAGTCGAGCTATACGATTCACGAATTTCTCTACATTTGTTGTACTTTGCCAGAATGTTGTGAGGTTATAGTATACCAGAAGTTTCCAGTCATCGTGAATAAGTTGGATATTCCCGACGGGGTCAAAGTAAACTGGTTGGTTTTCAGCTAATCGAGTTATTTTAAAATGTTGTAGGGGTGTAGCTAGTCCACATGATAGCATTGTAAATGCTACTAGTAAAACCATAAACAAGCTGTTTACCCTTTTTGGGGTTGTATTAGTCCCTTTCTTATGCTTGCCGTGCTCGATTTCTGGACTCATTTCTTGTGACTCAGTGCTTCCGCATGCCTCGTTTATAGGCAGCGGGGCTAGTTTAGTTATAGATCTTTTTAGTATCCCGTTTTGTGTCTTGAGCGTGACTACTCGTACTAAATTATCGCTGCCTGGGTGCAGTTCCACTACGCGTCCCATAGCCCATTTGCTTGGTGGTAGATTACTGTCCCTGACGAGAACTAGTTGCCCCTTCTGTACGTTTTCTTTAGTTTGTTGCCATTTGTTTCGGTTTTGTAATGAATGAAGGTATTCTTTCGACCAGCGATCCCAATAGTGTCGACGCATGAGCTCAATGATTTTCCAGTTGTTTCTGATGTCTATAGCTTTCGTTTCTACAGGTTCATTGAGTGGTAGTGTTAGTGTTGGACTCCCCGTGAGAAAGTGACCAGGGGTGAGGTATTCCAGATCTTCAACATCCTCCGATAATGGACACAGCGGTCTGCTGTTCATGCACGCTTCGATTTGTGTAAGAAGCGTTGCAAATTGTTCGTAGGTAAGCTTCTGTTGTCCGATTACCCGTTTCAGGTGTGCTTTCATGGAACGTACAGCAGCTTCCCATAAACCTCCTGCTGATGGCCAGGATGGAGCGTTGAAGTGCCACTCGATTTGCAGGTCGTTGATCTCTTTAAAAAACTCTGAAGATAGCATTGTTTTAAATAGTTGGAACTCTTCTTTTAAAACTCTTGCTGCTCCGACGAAGTTGGTTCCGTTATCGGAGTAGATATGTTTTGGGGTGTGCTTCTGGCACACATTCTTTTTAGTGCTGCAATGAAGGTTTGCGTTGATAGGTCCGAAACAAGTTCGATATGTACTGCTTTTGTGCACATACATATGAATATGGCTATGTAGCCTTTGCAGGTTTTTATACCGCGGCCCTTGTTTATCTTTACATCTACATGGCCTGTAAAGTCGATGCCTGTATGTGAAAACGGCCTCGATGGAGTGATCCTTTCTTTTGGAAGGTTGCCCATCAACTGTTCAGGTTGGTTTGTTGCGTATCGACGGCATCGAATGCATTGCCTCAGTATTTTCTTGACAGTTCGATTGCCACTAATAATCCAGTAATTGTTTCTGGTATCAGCTAGCGTTAATCTTGCCCCACCGTGTAAGGTTCGTTGATGCGCCTTTTCAACAATAAGTTGGGTTAGTCTTCCTTCTCCTGGTACGAGGATGGGAAGAAACACCCCATCCTCGTTTTTGTGAAAGATATGTAATTAATAATTGTTTACCCGGTGCCAGTATTAGCCAATTAATTAATAAAATTAATCTGACAAAAATAAACCCCAGTTCCACTGTTATATTATTATATGGGGACAGTTTAACTGTAAGAAAAAAGGACATAATTGAATGTGTCCATTTGATGTTACATCTCAATGAAACCAATAATTGTAAATTTATTTTCTGTGCCTTGCCTTATTCTCGGTATTTGTCTAATGAGACAAATAGGCACATTTATAAATTAAATATGTTAATTTATAATAGGACTTGTCGTCACAGTGACGCTATTTTATATTTTGATTGTAATCAATTTATCACTGATTATAAACTGACAAATTATACAATGTATTTGCCACCTAGTTGTAGAAGACAAATTGCTAATCTTTTAGCATACAATATACACAGTGACACTGGTACCTGTACTGTACCATCGATTACTGTTAGTAGTGGTACTAACACTACTTTTGATACGCCTTGTAGTTTAAACTATTAGGAGCGACACCGGGTGAGCCGCATATATTGAATGTTGTTCATCAAAATATGCAGAGTCTGTCCGGCAAAGAGCTAGAATTAAGTTTATTTATGGAGAACTATGATGTTCAGGTGTTATGTTTGACTGAACACTGGTTGAAAGAACATGAAGTAGTGTTTATCAATGATGATAATTTTACTGTACAAAGTGCATTTGTAAGAAAAAGCGCCATTCGCGGTGGATCTTTAGTTCTTGTTTCAAACAAGTTGAAATGTAAACAACGTTTAGATTTAGTTAATCTTTCCATCGAGCGCACTATTGAGTTGTCTTGTGTTGAACTCGAGCGATACATTATAATTTGCGTGTATCGACCCCCCTCTGGTGATTTTATTAGTTTTGAATCGGTGATGGAGGATTCACTCAATAGGATAAAATCAAGTAATAAAAGTATAATTTTATGTGGAGATTTTAATATTAATATTTTAGATGTTACTCCATTAAGTATTAAACTTCTTAATCTGTTTAGGTCTTATAATTTAATTAACTTGTTTTTTGAACCTACTAGGATCACGGCATCTTCGTCAACTTGTCTTGATAATATATTTAGTGATTGTGATGCCAAAAATAAATTAGTGTTAAGTGACTTAACGTCTGACCACTGTGGTTTATTAGCTAGTTTCCCCATGCCATTACATAAAAAGCCGCATAAAATAGAATGTAGGCCTTATACAGCTAGTCGTTGCAATAAATTTAAAAATAATATAGCTCATAGAATAACACCATCTATAGTAGAACACGAGAATCCTAATGAAATGTATGGAGCCCTTTTTGATGTTGTGCAAAAAGAGTACCAATCTACTTTCAAGACTAAAACTATTAACATTAATGGCACCTCCGTTGGCTTTAACCAATGGGCCACTCCGGGTATTTATAAAAGTAGAGCGAGACTATACGAGTTATATGGTTTGAAAAAATATAGGTTTGATACTCCTTTCCTAGAGTATGTCAAAAATTATTCAAAATTATTTAAAAAGGTTAGTGTTTTAGCTAAATCAAAATTTTTAAGCGATACAATTAAAAATTCCAATAATAAAGTAAAAACCACTTGGAAAATTATTAACAATGAAACGGGTAAATCGGTTAAGCAAGATAAACAACTCGAGATTATGGTCGATAGTAAATTAGTTACTAAAGCAGCTGACGTAGCTGAGGCGTTTAATGAGTTTTTTGCCAACATACCTATAACTACGACTCGCTCCTTAAATTCGTCCCCATCTAAAGCTGAAAACCTTCTGCTTAGTAGTGTGTCTAAAAGTAGTCGCATATTTAGCTTCGAACATGTAACGCCTCGTGATGTAGTTAATGTTTTTAACACACTTAAGTGTAAAAACACTGGTGATTACTGGGGAATCTCTATTAAACTTTTAATTAATATAATAGACATCGTAGCCCCCTATCTAGCTGTTACTTTTAATAAATGTGTTGATTTAGGAACTTTTCCTGATCTCATGAAGATGTAGTAAAGTCATACCATTATTTAAATCAGGTAATAAAAATGACGTTGGCAATTTCAGGCCTATTTCTATTTTACCAGCATTCAGCAAAATATTTGAAAAGTTAATACTCAAGCAGTTGCTAAGACATTTTAATTTAAATAGCCTCCTTCATAATGAACAATATGGCTTTACAAAGGGTCGTTCGACTACAGATGCGGGTGTTGCTCTGCTGAAACACATATTTAACGCATGGGAGAACTCTCAAAATGCTATTGGAGTTTTCTGTGATCTCTCCAAAGCCTTTGATTGCGTGCACCATGACACGCTTTTGCGTAAACTGCGTCATTACGGTGTTCTAAGCGAAGCTCTAAACGTTTTAAATTCGTATTTAAATAATAGGTCGCAATGTGTAGATGTTGATGGTGTAAAATCTTCCGGGCTACCAGTTCAGTTAGGTGTACCTCAAGGCTCAATACTGGGTCCATTCTTGTTTTTAGTGTATATCAATGACTTACCATTCTATTTAAAGGATATCTGTGAAGTTGTACTGTTTGCAGATGATACTTCTCTTATTTTTAAAGTAGACAGGAATAGACAAGATTTTGACGATGTAAACAGTGCACTGTCAATGGTTACGGATTGGTTCTCAATGCCAAGAAAACGAAATGTGTAAAGTTTGCCCTCCCAAATGTTAGAAATCTAGGACCCAACATCGTCTTAGATAAAGAGGTGCTTGAAACTGTAAACTCGGCAGTTTTTCTGGGCATAACAGTAGATGCTAAACTTCAGTGGGGCCAACATATATCGAGCCTAGCGGGAAGGCTCAGTTCGGCCGCCTACGCTGTCAGAAAAGTAAGACAATACACTGACGTTGATACAGCTCGTTTAGTATATTTTAGTTATTTTCATAGCGTTATGTCCTACGGTATTCTGCTTTGGGGCAAAAAAAAAATATACACTCGAGAGCAATGAATCCGGGTCACTTAAAGAATGTTAAAAATCTCGGAAACTAAAAATGATAGGTTAATGCAATAAATTGTATTTAATAGACAATGTAATACTCCTTAAATGAAGGTATTAAAACTTCTTAGTTATTGTAAAGTTATATCATAAAAAAATCAAATTTGAAAAAGGGCCACTTTCGAAGATGGAACTACGAAATTACAGCATTTGGTTTTGCTTTTGTTTGTAATCTGTCATTTATGTGGGTACATAAACCATGTTGATAGTGCTCTATATTCATTATTCAAGCTGAAATTATGTCGCTTACGCCTGAAGAATGCACCAGAATACTTACAATGCTGGAAACCGGCCGGAGTCAGCGCGATACAGCCAGGACTGTCGGTGTGTCGCTGTCAACAGTACAAAGAGTTCTCCGACGTTACGAAGAAACTGGTTCTAACCTACGCAGACCAGGAACGGGCAGAACCAGGTGTACCACAGCACGAGAAGACCGATACTTGGTGAACACCATGCTTCGAAATCGCTTTCTTACAGGAACTGAACTCACAAATCAGTTTCGACGCCTCGGAGGAAGTAACCCAGTGCATGGACAGTAAGACGTCGGCTTGCTGAATCTAACTTAAAACCCCTAAATTCTTTAAGTGACCCGGATTCATTGCTCTCGAGTGTATATATATATATATTTGTCCTCCAAAAACGAGCTATTCGAGCAATTTACCAGCTAGGTGCCAGAGTTTCTCTGAGAGATTTTTTCAAAGATATCGGTATCCTCACAGTGGCATCACAATACATCTTCGCCAACATCTTATATATTAGGCAGAATATACACTTATACACTAAAAACAGTGATATTCACAATGTTAACACTAGAAGTAAGGATAAACTACGTGCTCCCTCCCACCGGCTTCATAAGGTTCATAACTCATTTGTTGGGCTTGGTATAACCTTTTATAACAAGCTACCCTCTTGTTTGCTAGATTTGCCTTTTAATGCGTTTAAAACTAAAGTAAAGTCCAACCTTTGTTCAAAGGCATACTATTCTATCAACGACTACTTAAATGATAAGAATAGTTGGTCGCTGTGATTAACTCAAGACAATGTTTAAATGTTCTTTCTTCAGAATTAGTTTACCTACTGACAGGTTTTATGAGTTTATATAAAAGTATATAATTTTACTTTTTATGTCCATTTATTTTATTTTTATTTATTGTTGACATAATCTACTCATTACAATGTTTTTTTTAATGAGTTGTATTACAATATGTGGTTAGCTAGCGACCTCGACAATTATTTATTTTACCTCGATGGTCCTAGTTTATCAATTATAACTTCTAGTTACAGCTCTATGTAAGCGGGCACGCCCTTTATGCCTGGAGGCTTTTTTTTTTTTTTTTTTTTAGATATTGTTTACGTTTAGTTATTTTTATTTCTGCTTGAGTATAGTTCTCGATGTTTTGGTTGGTATATTGGCGTGTGCTAGCTGTCATATGGCTATTAATTTATAATTTAAATTTTATTTTGCGTAATGTAAATTATGTTAAAAATTATTGTATAGAATCTTTTTTTTTCCTAACTGAACAGACAGCTGTGCTGCTGGGGAGTTTGTTGCGCCACTTCTTCTTCCCAGCAAAAGCACTAGGAAGTGGTGAAGGGTGGGCGTTTTGGGGGACTGTCTTATGTAATTTTGACGTTCGAAAAGTGCTGATTCTCAGCCTAGTTTGAATAAATGACTTTTGAATTTTGAATTTTGATTTTTTTTCGTTTTCACTGGGAAGTTTGAGTGGTTTAGACGTCCTCCAACACGTAAAACTCCATAAGAGTCCAAGAATGGATTAAGTTTCAAAATGGTGCTTCTGTTGAGAAGTTTTCCACCTTTGTTGATAGAATTTATTTCATTTTCGAAATAATCCCGTTGCACTGATTTGATAATTATAAATAGTGCGTTGTTTATTTCATTCAAGTTCAGTTCCTGGCACTCAGTTGACCTTCTTTTGTTTCGTAATGCATCAGCGAAACGTATCACCAAGGCGAGTATTCTTGTAATCCGATCTATGTTGCTATGCCGCTCAAGTAATGAATCGATTAATTCATTTTTTATCGGCGTGGGTTCCGTACTATTAGTCGTGTAACAATTTGTTAGGAAACCCTCGTTTGTGGTATATGTTTGTTTTGAGTTATGGGCTTGTTTTTCTTTCTCCTTAAGCCATGTTGGGGTTGTAAAGCCCAACAGTGAAAATGTTATGTTAATGTTGTGTATTGGGATGTTATGTTGAACGAGTAAACAACCGATTGGTATAAAGGTTTTATTGCTACTAAAAATAACTTGTTGTAAATTATGTACAATTAATGTTGGATTTAAACAAACTGCAACGTTTCACTGTAAGTAGGACAAGTTAGTTGCATGTACAGCGTAGCTCGTACATATTGCCCACTCACAAAGATAACTTAAATGTACATCGGAAATTGTTTCAATATAAAGTTAAAATGTAAAAAGGTAAATACAAAAAAGGTCATAAGTTATTATGGTAATTCACAACGCGCAATAGGCGACGTTGCTTTATTGAGAGTGCGCGCACTCGTTATGTGCACTGTACTGCTGTCGTTTGTGACGTCAAATAAGGCGTTGTTCGCGATGCTCGCCGTCGACCTTCTTCGGGGCATCGGGTTGGGAACAGATGTAGATTCTGGTTTCTGCCGACTTGCCCAATGCTTGCATAGGCGGTTGTAAGCGTAAATTACGCCCGCTAATGCTACTGCGGCAGCTAATTATAAATTCGATGGACAGTTCTTGAGAATCCAGTTCCTTCTTGATATTGTTCGTAAATTTGTCTAGGTTTAGCAGATGTTGGTTAAACAGTTTGTACTGTTTTTCAACTGCATCTTCCGATCGCTTCAGTAAATTATATTCAGCTTCGATCACGGATGTCTGATTTCTTAACAACAATGCCAGGTGTTTCTCGTTTGCCTTGACAAGGTCAATGTCTTCTTGATATTGTTTTGCGAATTCGTCATCTAATACTCCGAACAGGGAGCGCGCGATGGAACCGACACCGTTGATAAGCCCACGTTTGCTTCTCGTATTCACTCGGCCTTGCGGATTCAGCAACATATGGTTGTAGTGTCCTATTTCATCGGTCGAGTGTTGTAGTTGTGTTAAAATTACGTTACATTGTGTTTTCTGTTTTATTTTCTCGCAGACGGTTTCTAGATGATTGGTGAATTTACTGGATACTGCTATACCGTGCCAGTAGGGCTTTACGTCATAGTATACGATAATCTTCCACTCGCCGCGTATTAGTTGCATATTGGTCACTTTATCAAAATATAGCCCTTGTTGAAGCTCTTCAATGTTTGTTGTGTTAGCGGCCGCGACAGGATTTAGGAAATACAGCAGTGACATGACCAGTCCAATGAAGTTTATTTTTCTGTTTGTTGTTTTGCATCGTCTTGAACTTTGCGACTCGCTGTTTAGGTATGACTCATTTATGTTTGATTTGGAAGTAATTTGCTGTTCGGCAGTTTCGCCACTTTTGATAGGTAGGACAGATAGTTTTGTAACAGGTCTTTTCATATGTCCATTTCTTGTTTTTAGGCTAACGACCCGAACATATCCATCGTTCCCAGGGTGAAGCTCTGTTATTCTCCCCATGAGCCATTTTCCGGCTGGTATATGATCATCATGAATAACCACCAGATCGCCTATCTTCAGATTGTTCTGTGGTTCCTGCCACTTTGATCTGCCTAATAGTTGGCACAAGTATTCGTTCCTCCATCTCTTCCAGATTTCTACGAAGATCTTTCTTGTTAATTCCCATCTTGTTCTTGCATCTTCCCTTGTTTCGATGACTGTCAGCCCCGGTCTACCCGATAAAAAGTGTGCTGGTGTCAGACAGTCTAGATCGTCTGTGTTTTCACTCAATGGACACAGAGGTCTGGAATTCAAACAGGCCTCCAGTTTTGTTAGGATTGTGGTGAACTCCTCAAATGTTAGCTTTTGTTCTCCGACTACTCTTTTTAAGTGGTGTTTTAGGCTTCTGACTGCTCGTTCCCACAATCCTCCCGCTGATGGCCAAGCGGGGGCATTAAAATGCCACTCAATTTTCATCTCCGCGATCTCCCTTTGTAGTTGGTAGCTTTTGTAGGTATGTTCGATTTCTTCGTATTGCTCAACGAGTTGACGGTTTGCGCCGACAAAGTTTGTTCCATTGTCACTGTATAAGTGACAAGGGGCACCTCTTCTTGCTGCCATCCGGTTTAGGGCTGCCAAGAATGCTGAACTGGTGAGATCTGATACCAGTTCAATATGCACAGCTTTGGTCACCATGCATATAAAGACTGCTATGTAGCCCTTCGTTGTTCTTGCTCCTCTGCCTTTGTTCATTTTGACGTCCACAAATCCAGTGTAATCCACCCCTGTATGGTAGAAGGGTGGCGCTTGATTGACTCTTGCACTCGGTAGGTTACCCATCAGCTGATGTTCCTTTGTGGGGTTGTTTTTGCGGCACGTCACACATTTTCTGATTTGCATCTTCGTTGCTCGGTTTCCGCCGACGATCCAATATTTCTCACGTAAGTGGGATAGGGTGAGTCTCGGCCCGCCGTGAAAGGTCATTCGATGAGGTCGATGAGAAGATGTGTTAATCGACTGTTGTGTGGAATGATCATCGGATGTTTCATGTTTTCGGTCAGCAAGGCGTTTTTTAATCTTCCTCCTACTCGTAGGATCTCTTGATGGTCAATAAACGGAGTGAGCGCTTTTATTTTACTGTTAGACTGCACCGTGTTGTGTTTTTGTAAATAGCAAATATCTGTGTCAAATAATTTTTGCTGTGTTTGTTTTACGAGCACCTTCGTTGCTTTGTCCAATTCGTGCAACGTCAGATATTTCGGTAGTTGTCGCCGTTTCGGGTTCAATGATCTGAGTATCCATGCGACAATGCGAATAATATGTTCGACGGAGCTGTGATTTTGCAATAATTTTTCCACAATGCTCGGATTTTCTATGTTGTGTTGGGATACATTGGCTTGTTTCCGGACTGTTTTTTCTTCTTGGTCTGTGCTATAATTATATTTTTCTATGTTCTTTGTTTTAAGTGATGGTAGCCATTTAGGGCCTTGCCACCACAGTTGATTTTCTTTCAGCTGACTAGCGTATTGGCCTCTGCTTGCGGCGTCAGCGGGATTTTCCTTTGTTTTGACGTAGTTCCACGACGATCGTGGTATGACGTCAGTAATACTTCGTACTCTGTTTTCTACGTATGCTTTCCAGCGGGATGGATCTCCTTGTAACCAACCCAGGACCACCATGGAATCAGTCCAGCCGTAGACGTGTACTTCATATTGATTCAATGACTGTTTGACTTTGCGCATAAGTTGTGATAGAAGGTGCGCTCCATTCAATTCCAGCCTAGGCAATGTTGTTGTTTTTCGGTGTGGTACAATCTTTGACTTCGCGGCTACAAGTATTATTGATGAGTGGACCCGTGCGTAGATGACACAGGCATAGGCATCTAAGCGTCACTGAACCCATGTAGCTCCATTGTCTGCTTTTCGCCACACTTAAGCCATGTAGGTATTTCGCAAGAGTTTATCGTCCTTACGTCCGCTTGTATCTTGCACCACTCCGCATGTATGTTGTCGGTAACTTCGTCATCCCATTGTAAGTTTCCATCCCACAGTCTTTGAAATAATAATTTCAATTTTGTTGACACTGGAGCCAGCCAGCCGAGTGGGTCAAATAGTTTAGATATTTCGGCTAGTAGGCTGCGTTTGGTCTGTTTCTTGTTCACGTCCGAAATTGTGCATTGAAAGGTAAATTTTTCCTCTTTTGAGTTCCAGTACAAACCTAACGTTTTTTGTGTATTTTCCGCTCTGAAGTTGAAGATAATCTTTTCATTGTTGTGTTGGTCAGAGATATCTTCCAAAAGTTCTTGATTATTTGCTGACCATTTTCGAAGATTAAACCCTCCATTTTTTAATAATTGTATAAGATCAGCGATCAATTTCTTTCCTTTTTCTATTGTATGTGTCCCATGAACGAGGTCATCCATGTAAAATGATTCTTCCAGCACTTTTGAAGCCTCCGGGAATTGTTCACGTTCATCTGTTGCCAATCTCCTGAGTGTCATCATGGCTAGGAACGGCGCTGCCTTGGTGCCGTATGTTACGGTTGTTAGTTGATATGAGCGGATAGGTTGTTCCGGCGATTCCCGCCATACAATTTGTTGCAGTGGTTGATCTGCGGGGGCCACCCAGATAGCGCGAAACATCTTCTCAATGTCCGCTGTAAACGCATATTTGTATTGCCTCCATTTCATCAGTAATGTTTGTAGGTCTTGTTGAAGATTAGGGCCTTTGTACATGAGGTCGTTCAAACTGCATCCCGTAGATGTTTTTGCTGACGCATTGAACACCACTCTGTACTTTGTTGTTGTTGATTCAGCGCGTTGTACGCCGTGGTGAGGTAAGTAACACTCGAGTATTTTGTTACTAACTGTTGATTGCTTCATATGACCTAGATCAATATATTCAGCCATGAAGTCTTTATAGGCTTTTGCCAAATGTGTTTGTTTTTCTAACTTTCTTTCTAAAGTTTTGAATTGGGCGATAGCCATTGGCTTGGACGTCCCCAGTTTGCTCTCAAGTTCATTTTTCATTGGCAGTCTGACTTCATATTTCCCACTCTTCAAGCGTTGCGTAGTGTTGGTGTAGTATTCTATGCATGTTTCATTTTCCAACGATAGGTTGGATTGATCCGTGATGTCTTCGGTTTCCCAGAACTGTTTGATATCTTCCAGATTGTTTATGACCACATTGCAGTGGAATGTTTTGACATTGCCGCATAAAAGCCAACCTAGATAGGTTTGTTGTGCGATAGGTTGAGATACGTCATCGCCTTTTATTATTCCTCCTAGCATGATTTGCGAATAAATGTCTGCTCCAAATAGTAAATCCACCTGACGGCTGTTATGGAAGTCTGGATCTGCTATAGATGTATGTTCTGTATGTGGGACCAAGATGGTTTTGAAAAGGACTTATTTGGCAGGTTGTTAATCAAGTTGTTCATAATAAAGACAGAGGTTTGGAACTTGAAGTCGTTGTAAAGTGAACTGCAAGTAATTGTTGTCATTCCTTTGCAGTGGTTTTCCTTCTGTCCAACTCCAAATATGACTCCTTTGCATCTCTCGCGCTTGATTCCGAGAAGTTGAGCGGCATGTTCCGTGATCAAAGATATCTGAGATCCTTGATCGATGAGGGCTCGCAACTCAATTTGGGTCCCATCAGCTGTTTCTATGTTTACTAAAGCGGTCGCTAGTAGTATCTCCGAAGTATCATCATCCTTTGATACATGGGAAGAATTTGTTTGTTTTTCTGTTTTGTTCTTAATACATGCATCGTGTATCAATGTATTATGTTGACCCGCGCACTTCCGACATCGGTAAGCTGACATACATGTCTTTCCGTTATGGCTGAACAAGCAATTTACGCAAAGGTTCATTTTATTTACTGTACTAAGTTTTAAATGATTCGGCATTTCTAAAAACTTTGCACAATTGTACATGCCATGTTCGTCATCGCAAAGAGGGCATCGAAATGTTGACGCATGGAACGATTTCGTAATTTTCTTGTTGCTAGTTGCTTGATTACTGCTGTATTGTTTTTTAGAGTATGAAGAATTTTGATGTTGACTCGATGACGTATTTGGTTTTTGATTGTTTTCTTGTTTGCGGCGCGATGCTTCCAACGATGTAAACTTCGCTTCTAGGAAATCTAACAGATCTTTCAGTATTGGTAGCTTTCGGCAGTTCTTCAGCGAGTCATTGTACTCTGAATGTGTGTCAGCGTCTAATTTCTGCGTTAAAATATGTACCAGAATCGGATCCCAAGTTTCGACATCCACTCCTAAATTCTTTATCGCATGTAAGCATTCTATGCTGACGTCATGGATTTTCTTTATTTGGGTCACTGACTGCTGTTGCATGTTTGGCAGATTGAAAATCATGTTTATGTGCGATGTGAAGATAAGTTTTTCATTGTTATATCGGTGATTGAGGATATCCCAACACACGAGGTAGTTATTTGAACTTATCTGTAGGTGTTGAATTAAGCGTTCCGCTTCTCCTTGCACTTTGCTCTTCAGAAATTGCATCTTCTGAGCAGATGAAAGGGAATTGTTGCTGTGTATTGCTTCCGAGAAAAGGTCTTTAAATGGAATCCACTGGTTGTAGTTACCGTAGAAGACTGGTATCTCTAATTTCGGTGTTGTTTTCTCACGATGAGCGCCCGACCACATTTTAGTATTCAAAGCCTTTTTTAGTTCATGGAACTGGTTTTCATACCTGGTGTAGCGTTCTTCGTACACTATCATCTTCTCTCCGTTGGTTTCATACTCTATCTCCCAGTGAAGGTTGTCAATTGCTGACCAGCGCGTTTGTAATGTTTGCAAAGCGTCTAGAAATTCCCATTTTTCGGATAGAAACTCCACGTTTGTGTTCGCGACTGCTCTCATGAAGGCTTTGAAGTTTGCCGTCTGTTTGCGCATCATGTCGTCCAGCTTGCTATTGGATCCCGTATCCTTTTTCGCAGTGTTTTGTTGTTCTTGTTGAGTAGGAGGAGGTGATGGTTCTCTGTTTTGATTATCATCCCTAGCTTGGTCTGCCACCTCCCTCTTCAAGGCTTCTTGTTCCTGTTTTGTCTGATCTGAGGCACCTTCCCCTGCTTGTTGGTTGGCACCTCGCAATACTTTTGTTTGAACCGATTGTTGATGTTGTTGTAGAATAAGCTCCTTTACTTCATTGTAACACCGTAATGTTTGATTATAGCAGTCATTCGTAAAGTAGGGATGATTTCCACTTTGTTCCGTAGACAGGCGGTCATGATTGAATTGGTATTCTGACCACAAGTTTTCCAACATTGCATTACGGCGTTTGAAATAATCAGGGTTTTTTCTGTCCCAGCCATCTTTCTTGATATTTACTCCGATCTTCTTTATGCTGTCGTAGAGTTCGTTCTGATTCTGGTATAAATCAGCTGACGACATGTTGTTTATGTTGTTTTCTTGTTGACTTCAAGATGAACTCTTCTGTTCTGAGCGTCGACTGTTGCTCCACACTCCTGGTTTTTGGATTGTGCAACCTTTCTCTTCTACGATATGCGCCTTCTCAATTGGTTACTGGGGCGACTCGCTTGTGAGAGACCAGTCCAACCGATTCGAACCGACCGTAAAAGATATAAATCACACAAAACTAAATTGCTCGAAGGACCAAATGTTGGGGTTGTAAAGCCCAACAGTGAAAATGTTATGTTAATGTTGTGTATTGGGATGTTATGTTGAACGAGTAAACAACCGATTGGTATAAAGGTTTTATTGCTACTAAAAATAACTTGTTGTAAATTATGTACAATTAATGTTGGATTTAAACAAACTGCAACGTTTCACTGTAAGTAGGACAAGTTAGTTGCATGTACAGCGTAGCTCGTACACGTTCACGCTCGTTCTCGATGTTTTGGTTGATATATTGGCGTGTGCTAGCTGTCATATGGCTATTAATTTATAATTTAAATTTTATTTTGCGTAATGTAAATTATGTTAAAAATTATTGTATAGAATCTTTTTTTTTTCCTAACTGAACAGACAGCTGTGCTGCTGGGGAGTTTGTTGCGCCACTTCTTCTTCCCAGCAAAAGCACTAGGAAGTGGTGAAGGGTGGGCGTTTTGGGGGACTGTCTTATGTAATTTTGACGTTCGAAAAGTGCTGATTCTCAGCCTAGTTTGAATAAATGACTTTTGAATTTTGAATTTTGATTTTTTTTCGTTTTCACTGGGAAGTTTGAGTGGTTTAGACGTCCTCCAACACGTAAAACTCCATAAGAGTCCAAGAATGGATTAAGTTTCAAAATGGTGCTTCTGTTGAGAAGTTTTCCACCTTTGTTGATAGAATTTATTTCATTTTCGAAATAATCCCGTTGCACTGATTTGATAATTATAAATAGTGCGTTGTTTATTTCATTCAAGTTCAGTTCCTGGCACTCAGTTGACCTTCTTTTGTTTCGTAATGCATCAGCGAAACGTATCACCAAGGCGAGTATTCTTGTAATCCGATCTATGTTGCTATGCCGCTCAAGTAATGAATCGATTAATTCATTTTTTATCGGCGTGGGTTCCGTACTATTAGTCGTGTAACAATTTGTTAGGAAACCCTCGTTTGTGGTATATGTTTGTTTTGAGTTATGGGCTTGTTTTTCTTTCTCCTTAAGCCATTTAGGGCCTTCCCACCACAGGGTAAAGTTGACCAGTTTTAGCGGCGGGAGTCCTCTTGTTGCACAGTCGGCAGGGTTTTCGTTCGTCTTCACGTAACCCCAGTTTACCGCAGGTACGATGTTTAATATTTGTGTGGTTCTATTTGTTACATACTTTTCGTATTTAGTTTGACTTCCCTGAAGCCATGCTAGAACGACTTTAGAATCGGTCCAGCAGGTAATCCTTAGATCGCAATCTTCAAGGATCTTAGTTATCCTTTGTAGGAGTTTCGCTAGCAAAACTGCGGCGCATAGTTCCAACCTTGGTATCGTAGTTTTCTTCTTGATTGGTGCTACCTTAGTCTTTGCCGCGAGTAGTGTAGTTTCGTACGCGCCGATGGGTGTCGTAGTTCGGCTGTAGATAACGCATGCGTAGGCTTTCTCGCTCGCGTCACAGAAGGCTTGCAATTCGATCGCCCTGTTGTTTTCGTCTTGTATCCATCTTGGTAAACTTATGTATTTTATGTTTGGCAAATCGGATTTAATTTGCATCCATTCCTTTTCTATGGAATCTGGTACATTTTTGTCCCAGCCAATATTTTGACAGTTATCACTCCATAGTTTTTGAAAAAGCAGTTTTGCTTGAAAAGTAATTGGAGCCAACCAACCGAGCGGATCGTAGATCTTGCTTATTTCTGACAGTAGTCTGCGTTTCGTGTATGGTGCATTTTTGTTGTTGCTAGGCGCTTCGCTAGTAAAATTAAATGTGTCACTTGCGTCATTCCATGCGAGTCCAAGTGTTTTGCTAAACTCTTGTTGCTTGAAGTTAAATTCGTTAGTGTTACTTTTCTCTTTCGTCTGTAGTTCTTTGAGAATAGATGGTTCGTTCGTGGACCATTTCCGTAAAACAAAACCCCCTTTCTTCAGTAGTTCGCTTAGCTCTTTTTGCAGTAGCTTTGTTGATTCTATGGTATGGTATGGTAAAAATCATTAGTGCCTTTTGGGCCAGAGGGAAAGCGTTGCCTTCATCTTTGGCCAGCTGTTTGAGAGTGCGCATCGCTAGAAATGGTGCGACTTTGGTCCCGTATGTTAGGGTACACAGCTGCATCTCTCTCAGTGGTTCTCTCTTGGAGTCTCTCCAAATTATTTTTTGAAGACATTTTTTGTTGAGTTTGATGAATAAGGATTTGACGGTACATTTTCTCAATGTCCGCCGTTAGAACATATTTATAGCTCCGCCATTTAATGATCAAGGATAAAATGTCCTTTTGAAGATTAGGCCCTTTTTCCATCAAATCGTTTAGGCTGTGTCCGGAGTCTGTTTTCATCGATGCGTTAAAAACAGCTCGTAGTTTGGTTGTAGTTGAGCACTCCCTTACTACGCCGTGGTGTGGTAGGTAAGCTTGTACTTGACTATCGGACTTTGTCACTGGTTTCATGTGACCTAATTCGATGTATTCACGGATGAATTCTTTGTATAGTTTAGCGAAATGTTCTTGTGTCGCCATTTTCTTTTCTAAATGAAGAAATTGTGCTGTAGCTTGAGGTTTCGAGTTACCAAGGGTTTGTTCATAGTTAGCGTTCATCGGCATCTTCACCATATAACGCCCGTTGCTTAATCGCTCTGTTGTTTCTGTGTAATGTTTTTCACAGAATTCGTTTGTGGTTGTAATTTCGGGTTCCGAAGGGATGTCTTCTATCTCCCAAAATTTCGTTAGGCTGTCTAGCTCTGTTAGAGTAACTAGACAGTTAAACTGTCTGGTAGCTCCGCACAGTATCCAGCCAAGTAACAACTTTGTCTGTTGCGCTACTGGCGTGTCATTGTTATGTTTGATTATTCCTCCTAAGATCACATCGGAGTAAACATCTGCTCCAAGCAGTAAGTCGATGGGTCCAGAGATATTGTAGTCTGGATCAGCCAACTTGATTTTATGAAGGTGCGTCCAGTTTTCTGTGTTGATTGTTGAGTTAGGCAGATTGTTGATGAGTTTACTCATCACTAAAGCATCGGTTTGGAATGTATATTCAGAGTGGATAGACTTGCATTCTAATTTTATCATCCCTTTACTCTTGCCGATTATAGTGCCAACTCCAGTGACTGCCGCGTTCATTTTGTTTCGAGGTAAGTTCAACCGTTGAGCAGCATTTTCTGTGATCAAGGATACTTGAGATCCTTGATCCAGTAACGCCCGAAGGATGACGTAATCTCCTTCTTTGTTCTTGACTCTTAGTTGAAGAGTCGTTAAGAGTATCTCTTGTTCACCGTTAATGTGATTAGATGTTCGCTCAGCCATCGTTGATGTGGTCGGCTTTGATTGTTGCCCTTTCAGATTAACATCATGGAGAAGGGAGTGATGTTTGAAGTGACACGTGCGGCATGTTTTCGTTGAATTGCATTTATTTCCGCCATGACTAAACAAACAATTTTTGCACAAGTTTAGGTTACTTGTTGTTTGGTTTCGCGTTGCGACATCCATGTTCAAAAATGTAGAACACTGCCTCAGCGTGTGTTCGTTTTTGCAGAGTGGACATTTTCGCAGCGTTGCATGGAAGGTTTTTGCCCACTTTTCTGACTCTTTAAAGTTCGTTAACTTGTTGTTGTTATAACTTTTATGTTGGTTATTCGTTGAATAATTTTGTTTTCCGCCATTCTTTTTGTTACGGGATGTTTCCAGCGTCATGAACTGCAGTTCTAGGAACTCCATAAACTCTTCTAAGTCTGGGAGCTCTCTTGTATGTTTCATCGTTTTGATGTAGTCCCCATACGTAACGTCATCCAGTTTGGAGGATAGTAAGTACACGATAAGTGGACCCCATACTGGAATATTGATGTCAATATTTTCTAGGCCGTTTAAACACTCTTTCGTAGTATCATACAGCTTCTTCATGTTAGTTGAGTTCGGTTTTTCGATAGATGATTGATTGAGAAGTGTTTCTATTTATGAAGTGAAAATTAATCGCTTGTTGTCGTAGCGGTGCTGAATAATATCTAGACACGAGTCATAATTCTCAGCACTCACAGGAAGGTGCTTGATCAACTTTTCCGCTTCACCTTTCAATTTTGATTTTAGGAACTTCATTTTTTGCGTTTTGTTCAGCGTTGGGTTGTTATGAATCATCTCAAAGAATAAATCCCGAAAGGAGATCCAATTGTTGAAAGTTCCATTGAACTCCGGTAGTTCCATACGCGGTGTTGTTTTTTCGTAGTGGGATGTTTCAAAGATTTTTCTATTCAGCTCTTCCTTTAGGTTATCGTAGACTTGCTCCCAATGGTCGAATTTCGCTTCATAGTCCCTGTCGTTCCCTTGCAGTAAGTAGCTTAGTTCCCAGTGAATCTTGTCAATGGATTCCCATTTAGATCGTAATATGTTGACTTGATCTTGGAGTTGCCACTTCTCTTTCATATCATCCAGATTAGTTTTGTAGACAGCTCGCTTCAAAGCGTTGAAGTTACACATTTGATTACGTAACAGCGTTGATAGGTGCTTGTCCGTTTCATCTCCGATTTGTTGGTGTACTTCAGTTGTATCAAATTGCGGTGTTCCGAAAGTTTCTGGTATTTTCGGTTTTGATATACCCGAAAATACAGGTTCATTTATCAACTTGTTTCGTGTTTGATTCATAGATTGCATTGTTTCGTCAAACATGCTTCTCGTTATGATGAAAATGTCTTGCTTGAAGTAGTCATGTTCTCTTTGTTTTGACTCGTACTTCTTCAAGATTTCATGATTCGATCGAAATTCATCCCATAGGGATTGTAAGGCTTCGATGCGCTTATTAAGGTAGTCTATGGTTTTTCTACTCACAGCATCCTTTTTGTAGTTAGTTTGAAGAGTTTTGATTCTCTCGTAGCTGCTTTGCTGTTTAGTTATAAGTTCCATAAATTCAGGGTAGTCTTCTGGCAACATTGTTTATGCCTTGTGGCTGCTAATGGTTGGCGTGTAGGTAGTGTGTACTCACGAAGATTTCGGAGCTGAAGTAATCGCAGTGGACGTTATCCCCGCTGATTCTTTGTTGTTTGTAGCGGTAGACGTGATCTCCGCTGTATTAACCGCCGTGGACGTTATCCTCGCCGATTATTTCTTGATAAGTAATTAGTAGCAGTAGACGTTATCTCTGCTGGTTCGTTAGTGGCAGGCACTCAGTGTAGCTCACCCTCCTTTACGTCATGTACAACGTCTCAATGCTACTGGTTAGACCCGCTTGTGGGAAGCCAACAACACCGAATTGCTAACGTAACTGGGATATACCACGCTAAGCACTCTGCTGATGAGGAGACACGACGACTCACAAGATTATTTTCCGTGACATCCGGCTCGAAGGACCAAAAGATGTTGGGGCTTTCTCGTCGTTGACGGATACCCCGGTTGTAGTTGTATGTAGTTAGTTAAGTTACACCAAACCACTGTTAAATTTAATAGTTTATTTATGGAAAGAGTTACAAGTTATGTTTGTTTAGTTATCTGAGCCGCACTTAATATTTTGTTGTTATTGATCAACCCGCACATTAGCGCGTGACGGAGTTTTGGTTACGACTGGTTTGAGTGATTATTAGTGTAAAGTACGCATAAACGTACTTTTGCTGTATGAGCATTATTGGCTCGTACAGGTGGTGAAGTATTGTTATGGGAAAACGAAAAAGGGAACGTAGTAATTCGAAAATACGAAGAAAGATAAAGCGTTTGGAGCGAAAACTATGTGTCTCACCGTCAACAATTAATAAGGATGGTGAAGGTTAGTACTCACACATCTTTAAGTATTATGCTCCTAATTTGAATAACGTAACCAATTATAATTCGTTGCTTAATTTTTCAGATATGATTCTAACAACGTAGTTTCCTTTACTTACTTGGTAACTTCGCACATATTTTAAAGATTTTAAATCGGTTAAGTGACGTTGTTCCGGTACGTCTGTGCCTCTGTGTTGACACTGACGTCTAGCTCATTCCTTTTTCGTGCGCGGTAACTATCGCACGCGCCCTTCAAGCAACATGCCACAACGGAGCGTGCAATCAAAAATTGAGCACTATGCTAGAAAAATTCGCAAAATTGAAGAAAAAGAAAAACTTAGACAAAGAATTAGACCGTTACCATTATCTTCATCAGATGAAGAAGGTAAGCAATTATGCACTAATTAGTGTTTTAAAAGTGAATAGTGAAACTAATAACAGTTTTGTTTATGCTCTGGGATTGACTGCGAGTCAATAACTTTGACATTTTTCAAAACTAAATGAAAGTTATTCTATATTATTGCATCGGGGTTGACTGCGAGTCTTCAACGATGACAAACAAGCACATAAACGTACAATCTAAAGTAGATGTACCGTTAACGTGCAAAATTACATTTTATAACTTTATTTCACGCTACCCTCAAATGATTATCTTCACAACCTTAATTACAAATCGTAATTACAGGTAACGAAGACTACGTCGAGGCCCTTGGTAATGATAATGAAACCATTATGAAACCAATATCCGTGCTACCCGATGTCCCGCAAGACGTGGAACCGGGACCCGGCGATACCCCCAAACAACACGATGGTCAGGCGGCACCCTGTCCTCAAGAGGAAACCAGTGCCAGCGTAGAACCTGAACTAGATCCTGATGTGTTGTCAGCTCTCGGCGAATCCACGTCAGACTCACCTGACTATGGTGACAAAATTCACGGTAATTTATCGCAACTGTGGCTTCCTTTGCTGAGGAAGGGTATGCCTAAAGAAAGTAAAGATGCGCTACTGAAAGAGTACCTTGCACCAGACAATTGTAGGTTCCTACAAGCGCCAAAATTAAACGCTGAAATCTCAGCGGCGGTACCAGACCTGGTGCGTAATCGTGACAAAACACTTACAGCATTGCTACATACAGCACACCCGCTATTAAATTGTGACGTTAAGAAGGAGAGTATAGAAGATTTTTGAGGGGAAAATAAATTAATTTTGTTTACCGTACAATATTGCCACCAAAGCTTAAGTGAAGTATTGTATTGCTGAATAGTACTGTTAGAGAATGATGATAGCATCAGCGTGGCAGAGTCTGCACAGGCACCCCGTCGTCTGTAAGCTTGCCGGAGAGCCTCGCGACACCCAGGGTAAGGTTCTTGTGCAAGGGGTGGGATTCCCTGAAATGAGATTGCAGAAGGTATTTGCTGGGGTTTAAATAAACAACTTCGGATACTATAAGGTTCTGTAACAGTGGGAACCAAGGTTGTGATGGCCGATATACTGGATGTCTTGATGATATCCGTTATTACAATTTTTATTCCATTATCTGAGAAACATAACCTATAGACCGACCTATAGATTCGTCTGAGCCAATATTATTGCCTATGAGGGCTGACAAAGCTGATCGATGAGAATTTGGACTGCCATACTACAGTCTAAATTCTCATCGATCAGCTTTGTCAGCCCTCTGAATCTATAAAGCGTCTCCTTAAAGGCGCGTATAAATTAAGACCTTTAAGGCCAAAATCACTTGGAATCCCCAACTAGTTTTAAATTTTATTTCAACTTGGTTCCCTAACAGAGAGCTGCCGCTTCAAAAAATCACTAAGAAACTTGTGATTCTTTTAGCAATCTGTACAGCTCACAGGGTACAAACACTTTCATTAATTAAACTCGAGAACATATGTTTCTCAGATAATGGAATAAATAACGGATATCATCAAGACGTCCGCACCTGGTAGGGACCAGCCAGTCTTGTTCCTGCCATACTTCAGGGAAAATACTTCCATTTGCCCAGCTGCAGTTTTCTCAGATTATATTGCTATCACTAAAAATATAAGACCTGAGAGTACCGGCAATCTGTTGTTGACGTACAAACGGCCACACAAAGCTGCTACCACTCAAACCATCCACCAAACCAACCATCGTAGATGGATCAAACACATGCTATCAGAGAGCAGCGTCGATATTAGCATATTTGGCGCACACAGCACACGACATGCGTCCACGTCGGCCGCGAGCTTGGCCGGAGTTAATATAGAAACTATTCGCAAAACCGCAGAGTGGACTAGTACATCTAATTCATTTGCTCGTTTTCTTTTGCCAGGTCTGTTTGCTTACCATCAGAAGACCAATCATAGATACTTAATAATTATAATACAGCTCTGAAATGCTTTTTGTTTAAGTTAATTGATGTTAAGATCTTTGTTAAATAAGTTAATAGATAAAAATACCTTTTCAATTAAAAGTAGAAGACTGATTTACTAATGAATAAAACGATAGTGTTTATATTCTTATTGTTTATTTCTCTTTCCAGTCCAAAACTTTCTGACTCTTAACATCTACGTTGTTAGAATCATATTTGAAAAATGAAGCAACGAATTATAATATATGATCAAACGAACTTACAAGTGAAGTTCAAATGAAGCAACTGATCATAATAAAGATCGAACTTCACTTGTAAGTCGCGCACCACATGCCCGCGCACCCGCGCCTCCCGCGTGAGTTACCGCACTCGCGCACCCAACTGCGCCCGCTGCGCGTGCCTCCGTGCCGACCGCACGGGCACACGCCCCCCCAACTCGAACCGCTGCTCCGCCGCCGCGGTTCAATTCGCCGCCCGCGCCCTCCGGGGCTGTGCCCGCAGCTTCGTCTAAAGCTGCGCCAGCTTGACGCACTGCCGCCGCCGGCCTCCGCCTCTCGCTGGCGGGACCTGCGATGGCTGAGCGGGAGCGGCCAGCCAGCACCGACTCGCAAGTTCAGCGGTCCCGCCAACACAAGAAGCAGGCGCCGGAGTCACCGGCGCCACCCAGAGCCTCGGCCTGCGACTCGCCCGCCGTGCTGTCGGCATGCTCCTCACGTGCGGGGTCGAGCATGTCGCTGGCGTCTGTGGGCTCGGCCGCGTCCGGTCGCGGAGATGTGTCCCCAGACATGACCCCGCGATCCGATGCGCGGCCCATCGCAGGCCGGGCGCCGGTGTCACTTCAGCGGCGCCACCAATGTCGCCGCAGCTGGGGTTCGACTTCGACGCCCCAGGAGAAGCTCCGGCGAGACCGCGTCGGAGGAAGCTAAGTGACATTGCCTAGACCCGCCGCGGCCACAGCGCGAAAGCGCGCCGCGGGGTCGGGGCGCCCCAGGACGCCCACCTTCTGTGACGCGGGCCGCCGCCGCACACCACCGGAGTCGCCATCTCTGTCTCCGCCGAGAGCCGGGGTGAGTACACATGTCTTTCCCCCGGGACCCACTACCGGTTCCGCCCCCCCCCCCCCTGCCGCTGCACCCGGCGCGTCGTCGCCTACATCGACGAAGCAGAAGGGGACAAAGAAGCCGCGATTCCCTCCGCTGGTGGTTGAGACGCTGCCCAACTGGGCCGCGCATTTCCGGGCCATCAGTGGGAAACTGGGCCGGCCCCCAAGTGCTCGTCCGTACGGGACCGGGGTGAGATTTACCCCGGAGACCGAAGACGAGTACAGGCTGGTCCAGCGGTACCTGACTGGCCTGGAGAAGAGCAGCGGTGTCAGTTGGTTCGCCTACTCGCTGCCAGCGGACAAGAACCTCAAAGTTGCGATTCGGGGCCTGCCAGCGGACACAGACCCGAAGGAGATTGAGGAAGAGCTCCGGACGTTGGGATACCAGCAGGAGTACGTGCGCCATATCAAGGGCGCACAAGGAAGACCCCGCTGTGTATTTCACGCCATATTAAAGAAGACTCCCGACGTCCGAGCCATATACGACACCACGGTATTTATGTACATGCGTGGTCTCAAGATAGGGGCCTGGAAGGGTAAGCGTGGGCCCGCGCAGTGTCACCGGTGCCAACGCTTCAGACACAGCTCGCACCTGTGTCACCGCCCGCTCGGATGTGTGCGTTGCGGCGGAGAACACGCGGCACGTGACACCCGCGGGAAGAGCCGGCCACCTGCGTGAACTGCGGTGGCCCGCACCCCGCGAGCAACATAAAGTGCCCCGTGTTCGAGCGGGAAGTTCGAAACAAGCGGACGGGGACCGTCGCCATCACGGCCACAAGCCGGGGTGCATGAAAGGAGCCTCCCCGAGCGACGTATCTACAGAGCCACTATACGTCCGGCGCACCCTGAGCAATCAGCGAGTCCCCACGCTGATTGGCTAATCCTTTCTCCACGATGGCAATCCAAAGTCCACTTATTAAACCGGCTCTGTGCGTCTCGATTAACATCGAAGGGTTCTCACGAGACAAATCTGAAATTCTTTCTGATGTCTACCGCAAAACTCACTGTGACATTATTTGCGTTCAAGAGACCGATCGAGACGAAACAAAATCCCTGGACTTACGCTTATCGCCGAGATCTGTCACCCAAAGCACGGTAACGCAGTGTTTGCTGCTCCCGGCGTAAGCATACTATCCACCAAGTGCTCAAACGAGAACGGCATAGACATCATCACCGTTGATGTTGGTAACTGAACCATCACTTCCGTTTATAAACCACCTGGCACCACATTCAATTTCGTTCCGCCAGAGAATTTCAGCAGCCAACCAATTAAGGTTATAATCGGTGACTTCAACAGCCGTAGCTCCAACTGGGGCTACAATGACACGGACATCAGCGGAGAAGCAGTTGAGAAATGGGCTGAGACGAATGATTTGACGCTAATACATGACGCCAAACAACCGGCGTCTTTCAACAGTGGGCGCTGGAAACGCCGTTACATCCCCGACCTAATCTTCGCCAGCTCGTCTATCAGCTCACAGTGCACCAAAAACGTATGTTCGCCTATCCCTCGCACACAGCACAGACCTATTATGTGCTGCATCCAACCGGTGGTCCGAGCTATAAATGTCCCCTTTAAGCGCCGATTTAACTACACCAAGGCCGACTGGGAGTCGTTCACGCGGTCGATTGATGACGCCCTCCTGAGTGTCTTGCCGACCCCGCAAAACTAAGACCAATTCGTTGAGATTGTATCAATTTCTTCCCGAAGATACATCCCAAGGGGCTGCAGGACTTCCTATATTCCAGGGCTGTTGACAGAAACCAGAGACCTACTGAGCCGGTACGAATCACTATATCTCTCCGACCCTTTTTCGGAAGAAACTACGCAGGCTGGAGAAGTGCTGCTATCAAAATTAAAACACTGTTACCAACATCGATATCACTCATAACAGCAAAAAGGCATGGAGCACTATAAGAAAGCTGACCAGCGAGTCCCCTCAACCAACCCCGCCAAGCCAAGTCACCGGTCACCAGATAGCCCACCAACTGCTTGTTAACGGTAAACCATTACGCCGTTCTAGCAAGGTCCTAAGCCACAGAAACCCGACAGCACTTGCGACGATATTAGCAAGTCGTTCAACCTTTCTGATATCGTCGCAGCGATTAGGGGACTTAAGTGTGGTAAAGCCTCTGGAGTGGACGACATCTCAATTGAGCAAATCAAACAGCTTGGCCCAGTTGCTGTGTCGTGGTTGCTGCAACTATATAACAACTGTCTGGAATCAGCTTTTATACCGCGTCTCTGGAGAAAATCAAAGGTCATCGCAATTCCAAAGCCAGGTAAAGCAACGGACGATCCAAAAAACTTTCGTGCAATATCTCTGCTCTGCCATACGTATAAACTGTTTGAGAGACTGCTGCTGAACCACCATTTTGTCCGGCATCAATCACAGTGTCAGCTGTGTGAAATGCTTTTGTACAAACGCGCCTGAGATATAAACAGTAGCTTCTCGCAGGATGGAAATAGCGATGAAAAGTTGTAACAAAGGCAGAGAAATTATTTTGACACGTGACAGTCCTTGCCTGGAGCGAGGATATTAGAAAGCATCAACCTCTATAAGTGTATTCTCCGTTTCAAATTCAAAATTCAAAATATTTTATTTCAAATAAACCTACAAGTTCACTTATGAAACGTCAGAAGCTAGGTGCACGGTTCCAATTGGTCGTTTCCTATGGAGACGAGCCGGCAAGAAACTCCACGGTTACTCTTTTAAAAGTAAATGGTATTTACAATCTTTTCAAGTTACAGTGTTTATAGGTATGAGAGGACACTGTAGGCCTATCAACAAGTACCAGGTACTTAGCAAGATAGAAAACGATCGATAGATCTAAAAGTCGGTTAGGCCTACAACGTTCTCACATTCACAAAATAAGAAAAAGAGAATCTATATAAAAAAAAACCAATTAAAAACTTATTTAAACCAAATGGCATGACTGCCACTAAAGCTGTAACAAATCTATAAAAAATATAGTATAGTGAAGTTATATAATGTCAAATAACGAAAAGATTATGTCAAAAAAGTACGTAAAAGAAAAGAAAAAAAGAAAAATAGGTAAAATCAAATAATTATCTTAATTTGGGAGCAGTTAATAGACATAATTACATAGTAATGCCGTTATTGAGGTACCAGGGAAGCCACATGTGCAGAAGGAATTATTGCCAAACTTCCTTGTCTTCAACGTAGTCTTTAATCTTATAATATGCTTTTTTGATAAGGACACGTTTGATGTGGGTTTTGAAGTTTCCATCACTAAGTTCTGTAACCGACTTTGGCAACTTGTTATAAAATCGAATACTGTTTATAACAAATGACTTACTAGTTTTAGCTAACCTAAATTTGGGTATCACAATTTCATGTTTACTACGTGTATTTATAATGGAAATCGCTTCTAATTTTGAAAAGTCCTAAGTTTTTCCGAACATACAAAATACTTTCTAAGATATAAAGAGAAGGCAGAGTTAGTAGTTTGGCATACGTGTGAACTGATTCGTATGGGTGGCCTTTGTCGGGAGTGTCATGACTAATGACGTTATTGTCATCTAAATTAGTCAGCCCTTTATCGGAGTAGTTGCGGAAACTATTTTGACATTGATGATAAGTTAAAAGCGATAAATTTGTACCTATGGAAATACTGTTCTTTGATCCAATAGTCAAATGAAGCTTTCAGACAGCTAAATAAAAAGTTGGTACTTACTTTGCTAAATTTTATTATGAAGTTATAAAATGAAATAATTAGTTATATATAGGAGCTGGTTGGGCAAATATTAACTTTAATAACGTACACAAAACCGTACTTCGGCGCCATAAATTAATGCACTCACAACATTACAACATACATTTCACACAAAATATTTATGTTGGCAATTTTCTAAAAACCTGCTTTCATATTTACATCACTGGTCGAGTGTTTAACGCAAGCGAGCTAACCCACGACCAGTAAATCTAAGAATCTCACAATCGCACGTCGCCTCTTGCAGATGTCTATTTGATAAAAAGGACCACAAATAAATACAGATTTTTGACCCAACCCCAAACTGATCTAAAATATGTAACAGGCAAGGAATATCAACATTGTTATAGGCGCTTTCGATATCTATAAAACACGCCGCTGTAACCAAGTTTTTAGAAAATCCTAGTTGGATTTCAGAAACCAACCTCGTGAGGTTATCCAGACAAGATCGGGCCTTACGAAAACCCACCATGTCCTCAGGAAAAAGACATTGTTTTTCAAAGAACCACTCTATACGTTTGCCCAAAATAGCATGAAATTGTTTACAAATACAAGATATCAGGGAAATAGGACGTAACGATGAAGATGAACTACTATGTTTGGGAATTAGAACTATTTTAATTTGACGCCATTGTAAGGGAACAAAACCGAGAGAGAAAAATTGATTATATATTAAAAGTAACATATATTTACCGGAAGGTGGAAGGTGTTTAATCATGGAAAAGGAAATTTGGTCTGACCCAGGAGCTGTGTCTGTGGTTTTCATACAATTGACTAATTCTGGCATTGAAATTGGAGACTCCAACATTGCATTATTAGAATTAAAAGTAGGCTGCGAGGGACAAACAAAATCTGGAGTAAGGTCACTAAGCAGGCGCTCGGCTTTTTCCTTATCTAACCAGGCGTATGGAATTTGCCGACCTTTTGACCACCTCATCTTGCGCCACATTTTGGATGCTGAAGAGGTTTCATCTACAGATGAACAAAACTGTTGAAAAGATTTACACCTAGCCCTGCGAATAAGCCTTTGAGCAGTGCTAATTTTTTCCTGGAGAATATCTAAATTCCTTGGAGAGTGTACGTTACCCCAGCAGGAAAGTGTCTCCTAGAGTAATATGAGTGGAACGTTTAATTGGTGCCTTAGCTGCTGTAAATGTGCCCCCACATAAAAAATGTGTGCCCCTTGTCGTTTTGGAAAAAAACGGAAAAAACGATTCCTGCTGGGGTAACGTTTTTCTAGCAGGAAAATTCTAAACGAATGATCGGAGAGAGAAAAAATGTGTATGGCCAGAGAGCTTATAGGTGTGCCAAAATGTGCCCCCAAAAATAAAATCTGTGCCCCTTCAGGTTTTCGAGATATTGCATTTCCTGCTGGAGTAACGTTTTGCAGAATCGTATATCTCTAAAACCATTGCATGTGCCCCTGTAGAATAAACATCCACGAGTAGCTCTTAATGTGTGCCCCATAGTGCCCCAATTAGATTTAAGAAAATATTTATAGTTTTCAAGTTATCGCGGTTTTATGAAAACCCGAAAAAACATCGCAGCGCCTACATGAGACAAGGTATAAGTTCGCTGAAAACTGTATTCGGTCCTTCTTGACGCTAATAATAACCATACAAAGTTTCAAAACTGTTCATGCATGCGTTTTTGAATAATCTTGCTAAAAGTCAAAACGATGGTGTCATAACTTTGACGGCAAAATACAAGGAACCGGCTCAATCCCAGATGTGTAGGAGTAAACCAAAATCTTGTGCCTTTAGTCAAAAATATATGGTGAAAATATTCAGCTTGGAATGTTTCGCATTATGTAAATATTAACAAAAAACCAAAATATGTAAACAACGGCTGGTTATCCGACCAAATTCGAATGACTACTAAAAAGCGACGGATTCATACATATCGATGACCTTCTTTATTGGATGTATTATACCTTTTTTTTTTTTTTTTTTGGGTGGGAAATCATCAAATGACGTCTCCCGCTCTGGGTGGAGCGGGAGGGCGTGTCAGACTCTTACTGACTAAAACCCACCCGTGTTCCTTCTGTTGCCTGTGCAATGCCAGGGGGCCACGGTATCCCTTTCGGACTAATCCCGCAACCCCGGCAGGCAATGGTCTCATCGGACCCCTTCACTTGCTGACATCTCTTTGAGGCGCGCGTGGAACACAACGCGCCGTCGACCCGGGCCTGGTCCTTACCGGACGGCGAGCTACCCATTGCTCACCGTCCGCAAGCCCGCGCCTACGGTGGCCGGGAATCGGCAATAGATTCCCGACGCCCAGGGCGTCTCCTCCTGCGGCGGCTAGGGGCGTGAGGGCGCGAAATTTGCCTCTCCCTCACGCGTTCCGCCTCCTCCTTTGCGAGCATTACTGCTTCGCAGAAGGAGGTGATGGCCTCCCATGCCCTCTCGCTCCGTACCATGGCCTGGACCAGGGCCGGACGCGAGAGATCCCCGCCACCGATCGCCTCCACGAGGACACGGCGGTGCTCTGCCCAAGCCGGGCATACCTCCACCGTATGCTCCACCGTGTCCTCCGGGCGTTTCCTCCCGCCTTATCCGAAACAGGTACCTCCCGAAACAGCCGTGTCCGGTGAGGACCTGCGTCAGGCGGAAGGTGAGGACGCCGTGGTGCCTCTCCAGCCACTCCTCAAAGAGGGGACTTATCGCCGCAATAGTGGCGTGCCCAGCACTGGGTTGCGACAATCGTACTCTCCATGCCGCCATGAGATCCCGTCGGAGCTCTGTCCGCTGTGCCGCGATTTCTCGCGGCATCGGAGTCAAGCCCCGGCGTTTCGCCTCCCCGCGCCACTCCCAAATATGCGCGAGGACTTTTGCCTCCAGATCCCATGGCGGCAATCCGGCAAGGAGGCTCGCCGCCTCACCGGAGACCGTGCGGTATCCCCGGACCAGCCGGGTGGCCATGACCCTCTGGAACGCGTTCAACCGGCGGGCAGGCCGCCGCCTCAACGAATGCGCCCACACCGGTGCCCCGTACAGGGCCATGGACCGCACGATCCCCGCGTATAGCCTCCGGCAGGAGGCGTTTGGACCCCCTAGATTGGGCAGGAGCCGCTTCAAGGCAGCCCCGGCCCGGTCCAGTCTGGGAGCCAAACGTCGGAGGATGTATTATACCTAAGCTGTTGTCCGTACAGTCGCGTTCCAAAGTTTTGGGGGCTACTTAAAAATATATTAAATGCACCTTGTGACCATATTAAATTGTTGATGTGCAACTTTCCAATAAGCGAAATGGGTGGCATTTTGCCTATTGGCAAGTTGCTCCCCGCATGGTTTGTATTATTGTTGTTATAGTTGCCATAGAACATTCTGTAAAAATCAAATCAAGTATTTAGCTGTTTCGGCTAAAAAGATACAGCCCTGTGACTGTGACATGTTGAGTGTTTACGAATTGTGGTAGAGTCTTAGTTTTGGAGTCTTATGAATTCTTGTCATGTTTTTTTTTTTTACATTGTTTCTAGAATTTATTAAGGGATTATATGTCATCAACCTAGCACAAGAAGAGAAAATACGTATTAAACAAAAAAGAAAACAAATGACTAAATCGATTTTGATGATATTTCTATTGGACCAATCGGAAAGTATGTTTTCAATTCAATTCAATTTTTTTATGTGGGGGCACATTTACAGCAGCTAAGGCACCAATTAAACGTTCCACTCATATTACTCTAGGAGACACTTTCCTGCTGGGGTAACGTACACCCTTGGAGAAGGACAACCTCTCAGATTTGCAAGAGCCAACCGTCGCTCCGCAACAGCCCTGGACAACTCTGAAGACCAGTATGGTTTTGGCTTAAATATGTTGCAAATGTTTTGAGGGATTTTAATGTATGGAATATACTTGTCTGCAGCTTTTTGCATTATATTATATAGGAGGTCATATAACTCCTGAGGATCCTGGGGAGTAACGCAACTTTGTAAATAATCGTCTATGAATGCAGCATATAAAATCCAATTTGATTTTTTAAAATTTCTTCTGTTTTGGTATGTACGGTTAATATTAAGTACACAGTTTAATTTAATAATTAAATGATCACTTCCAAGTGATTCGTTTGATGGTTTCCACATAAATAATAAAGATAGATCTGAAGAAACAAATGAAATATCCGGGCTAGATTGCTGGAGAACTCCATCAACCATTCTGATTCTAGTGAAGCTACCATCGTTCAAATGAATGAAATTATAATCCAACATGGAGTCAAATATTTCGGAACCACGCCGATCAGTTGTTCTAGAAGACCAATTAGAATGATGCGCGTTAAAGTCTCCCAAGATAAGAGTTTTACTGTTCCCAATAGAAAAGATCGCGTCCCAATCACTTTGAGTGGTGTATACTGTCGAAGGGCAATAAATAGAAATTATATTCTCCATATGCTGACAATTCAGAATTCTAACATGTAACAATTCAATACCAGGGTTGCGACTTTGCGTTCTACAAACAACAGACTTTACAGAGTGATGAGTCATAATGGCAACACCACCGTAACCATCTTCTCTGTCCAATCTAAATGTATTATATTCACTAATTTTAAAATAACTCTCGGGTTCCAACCAAGTTTCGCTCAACACTGCAATGTGGATTTTTTCTTGACTTAGATGTAATTCAAGTGACCGTCATTTAGGCCTTATACTCTGGCAATTCCATTGTATAATATTTAAGTTCATACAGTCATTATTATCAAGCATTTCTTACAAATATATCGAATAACGAATCAATAGATAAGCTACTTACAATTTTATGTGTCAGCCACTCTGAAAATATGGAGATTGATTGCTGAATTTTATTCTGAAGGGATTCATTGCTTTTTATTATATTTATAATTTTTCTAATTAAATGCCAAAAGTTTAGATTATGGGAAGACTTATTATCAGAATGATTATTTTTCTCTAAAAATGGTGCGTTTAAATTTTCTGAAGAATCTGAAGATTCGGAAACTTGATGCCATATTATATCCTCGGCAGGCGTAGGGGTCCCTGGCCGACGATTTTGCTTCTTTAAATTACGTTTAGGCAAAGGCTTAGTTCGTTGATTTGCTGTAGATGTACCTGGGCAGTCCACTTTAAAGGCTGTGCCGACATTTTCGTCAATCGGAAGTTGCGTGGATACCGAAATGATATTTGTGGCAGTCAATGTAAAAGTCTGTTCGACTTCAGGCATTGGTTCAGAAACCACTTGTTGAATCTTATCAGGGGAGGGAGGAACGTACATCGTAAGGGCTTTCCTGTAGGTGCAGTTAAATTCTGACATTAAATCCCTCAGCTTCTTTTCTTTATTAAAATATGGGCATAACTTATCAAACGCCATATGACGACCTGAACAGTTCACAGTATATATAACTAATTATTTCATTTTCTACCTTCATAATAAAATTTAGCTAAGTAAGTACCAACTTTTTATTTAGCTGTATGAAAGCTTCATTTGACTATTGGATCAAAGAACAGTATTTCCATAGGTACAAATTTATACTCCCGACAAAAGCCACCCATACGAATCAGTTCACACGTATGCCATCAAACGGAGAACACACGTATAGAGGTTGATGCTTTCTAATATCCTCGCTCCGGGCAAGGACTGTCACGTGTCAAAATAATTTCTCTACCTTTGTTACAACTTTTCATCGCTATTTCCATCCTGCGAGTGAAGCTACAGTTTATATCTCAGGCGCGTTTCTACAAAAGCATTTCACACAGCTGACACTGTGATTGATGCCTGACAAAATGGCGACATATGAGGAACATGTGTTGCTCTGGTAGCTCCACAATCACGAAGTATAATGCAATTTTCTTCGGAATTTAATTCCAAATAGGTAACGTTGGCAACACTTTATCACAATCAAGTTGCAAGCCCAATTATCAAGAGCGTTAACTTCGAAAAATGCTCAGTCATAACTTTTAGCAGGATGAGAGAACCACATCATCACGAGTACAAGCTTGAGGGCACAGCAATTGAGAGGGTAGAAAAGGTACGTGACCTGGGTGTGCGCTTGAACACTGAGTTAACATTTCGTGACCATATTGTAAATGTTTGTAAGAAATCATACAGAAGTCTGGGGTTAGTTCTTCGACGAGCATAGGGTTATACAAATATAAAAGCAGTTGCAGCATTGTATAATGCGCTTATAAGAACGCAGCTTGAGTATAATGCTGTCATATGGGCTCCGCATGAGACTAAATATACTCTCATGTTAGAGCGCATACAAAACAAATTCACCAGATTTTTGTACTTGAAACTATACGGTGTCTATCCCTTCTATCCGTTGATGTACCCAACTTTATTTGTTATCGGTATGGTCGGGTACAACAAACTCGAGACAAGGAGGGACTTAGCTATATCCACATATGTACTCAAATTATTACGTGGTAAGACCTATAATTCCGGTGTTTTGAAGGAGATTTGTCTGAATGTGCCTGACAATTACGTATCGCGGCGCCGGAAGCCACGGTTACTAGCAGTGCCACACGCACGAACCAACTTGCTCAGCAAAGCGCCACTGACGCGCGCCTTGCACGCACTTAATGACACGGCTGACAGGATCGATTTATTTTCCTGCTCTCTGAATGAATTCACAAAAATAATATTGCATGTGTTATGTTATTTTTAAGATTTAGGTTAATTAAGGACCACGCTACCGCATTAGGAAAATCCTGTAATGATAGCAGTGTTTGTGATAAATAAACTTTAATAGCACTTTAACGAAGTATTTATTAACATCTTTTTTGCAACTGTTTCAAGTCTTTCTCCGTTTCTATACGACTAGCGACTCATAGGAACGCGACGCAAGACAGAATTCAATGTAAAATGTAACACAATACCTACACGCCTGCCACATTTTTTTCAAATTTTCCTTTGAAGTTGTCTGACGGAGTGCAGCGAGTGGTATGAATAATCATTCATTAGGCAAGGCAAAAACATTCATTCCGTCCTCAAAAACTAAAACCTTGGAACCTTTTGAGATTAGTTAAACTCATTTTTTTTTTTTTGTTTTTTTTTTTACATTTTAACTGATTAAAGATATTCATGGTATATAAGTTCTGTATGGAAAAGGCTTACTTACCAAAACGTGTTGATGCATCGATCATCGATCTCCGCATATGGTGAGTCCATTGTATTGAAACATTATAATTATGCTACCATACCATTACTTTCATAAAATCAGTTTACTAACAAACATTCATAGCATGACATATGTAGGTAATTGGATATAGATAATTTAATGTTATATCCTAATTTATTAAATGAGCAATATTTTTTTATAAGTGTGTAGGTACCTATATCTAGTCTTGCCATAAATATTATCACGAAGATTTTTTTTATTTTTTATTGCAAATAATATTTATTACTTTTACACTGTTTTAGTTTTAATATAAAACAATTTAAAATATAAAAAGCTTATTCGAACTGTACCCTAATTACGTAATGCAAAATCAATCCGAATCTGAATCGTTTTGAAACAGATTGCTAATCCATTGCTCCGTAAGTTCGAAAAAAAAAAACTGCAGAGCAACGTAAATAACGCAATGAATGTTGTTGAACTGTCAAAATGAAACAGATTTGTCGTAATCGTTTACGAAAATATGTTGCGTAGTTAGAAAGCTGGTCTACATTGGCTGCAATACAGTCCTTTAAACGTTGAGGCCAGTTATCAATAGAAGCACGCACTCTTTCCATAGGAAAATTCTTCACTGCCAATCGTATGGATTGTTTTAGGGACTCCAAATATTATCATGGCGTTTAGAGCAAGCCGTACTCTCTAAAACTGACCATAAATTTAATCATAATCCAACGGATTATGATCGGTACCCTAACTACGTAATGCAAAATCAATCCGAATCTGAATCGTTTTGAAACAGATTGCTAATCCATTCCTCCGTAAGTTCGAAAAAAAAACTGCAGAGCAACGTAAATAACGCAATGAATGTTGTTGAACTGTCAAAATGAAACAGATTTGTCTTTATCGTTTACGAAAATATGTTGCGTAATTAGAAAGTGGGACTAGACGACGCGGCGGCCAGTCTTCAGCTCTGATGAAGTCCGAAACGTTCACTTCCAACCAAGACTGCGTGGACCGAGCTTTATGACCTGGCGCCGAGTCTTGTTGGAAGGACCATACTTGGTTATTGAATACTAGCTGTGGCCCGCGACTTCGTCCGCGTGGTTATATAGTGGTAATAATAAAGATTTTAAATGGGGGTTTTCGAAAATTTAATCTATAGTTTTACAGAAAACGATGGACTGACAGGATAGGTCCACTCAAATCTGTGTGGTTCTTTTCTCAAAAGACCATTTCAGACTAATCTACATGGTCCTCATATGGCCTGACCAAGATTATGTCTGGACTTTAAAAGAGACTGTGACCTCTGAGTTTTTTTCGTCCTTTCTTCTCAGAATAGTCAGATAGGAAACGCCGAACTCATCTAGGTAATTTTTAATTATTTTTTTAAGATAATTATGAGAGAAAAGTGATTTCAATATCCTATTTACAGAACAAACAATTTCATTTCTCCTTAATCTGGCCCTGTCGCAAAATCTGTTCTTAGCGGACGTCCACTAAGTAGGTACCTAACTTTTTTTTTTTATTACGTGCGGAAATTTTCCTGGATGTCCTCCACCCTGGGGAAGGCGGAGGGGTCTGTCAGACTCTTACTGACTAAAACCACCCCGGTGTTCCGTCTCACACTTGCACCGGAGATCACGGGATCTAATGCGAATTCCGCGATCCCCGGCTAGTGCCGGCCCGCCTTTGCGGGCCACCTCGAGTTTGGGGGGAGTGAGGTGTTAAACTCCTCCCTTACATCATAGAGAGGTGCGCGTGGAACACTACGCGCCACCATCTCGGGTCCTAAGGAGTAGGGGGCAACGGATTTCCCCAGATCCGTCGCCCCTGGACCCATTTAGGGGCTGGAAGAGGGCGTTTTCCGCCCTCCGGCAACGCCCGGTGCGTCTGCTGCGGATCGGGTTAGCGGAAGCAATCTCCCGCTCCCTTTCCGCAGCCTCCTTCTGCGAAATAACTGTTTCGCTGACTGTTATGATTGACTGCTTAGATCCATAAAGCTATAGCGTGATGATTATCTTTTAAAAAGTTAAATCCGTAACTATCTGCAATATTCTAACCTTTTGGCTAGCCTTTTTACAATTTGCGGTAATCTATAGAAGAATACGAACTTAATGCAATATTGCTCACCCCCCATAGCATAAAGCGTGATAATATTTTTTGGAAAGTCTATTGTAACGTTTCTATTATTTATACCAATTTTCAAGGTAATCAAGCCGCACAGTAAAATCCTCCGCTGTAAAAATTAATACCTACCCCTTTTCACCCCGTGAGGGGTAAATTTTTTAAAAACCTTGATATACGTTATAATTTATTTTCAGTTTTTAGTATAAATACTAAGTTTCGAATTAATCAGACCGCGCGTTAAAATTCTTCCATACAAACTTTGACACTCCCCAATCCTCCTTTAGGGGGTAATTTCCATACATAAGTATTCGCACCAAGTTTCAAGTTTATTAACTCAAGGAATAAGATTTTTCATACAAATAAAATCCCCCCTTTTCTCCCCCTTAAGGGTCGAATTTCCAAGAATCCGTTCTTAGCGGACGTCTACTAACTACAGGGTGGGCCAGAAAGAATTGCGAATTTGAAAAAATGATTTAAAAAAAACTTAGTACAATTCACATACTTACAAATTTTTATTTTTATAAAAATTTACATCTGGGAAATTCATTTCTTTAAATTAACGTCATCCAGGTGTGCACCATCCCGCTGCAAACATTCTTCGAATCTGAACCTCAAATTGGTAAAAACTCGCTGGCACATTGCACGGGGAATAGCTGCCATTTCTTCCCGGATATTGGTCTTCAACTGGTTAATCGTGGCTGGGTTATTGGAGTAGACTCTACTTTTTAGGTATCCCCACAAAAAAAAGTCCAGTGGCGTTAGATCCGGACTTCTAGGAGGCCATGCAATGTCACCTCGGCGCGATATCAGTTTCCCAGCAAACATCTCGTTTACGACCGCAAAAGAGGCATTAGCTGTATGGCATGTCGCGCCATCTTGTTGAAACCATGTCGCACGATTATAGGCTTCAAATTGTTGCAGTTGTGGAAAGAAAAAATCCCTTAACATGGCTATGTATCGGTCAGAATTTACAGTGACAGATTGGCCTTGTCAATTTTCGAAGAAGTAGGGTCCGATAATTCCGTGCGCTTCCGTTCTTGTTGACCTTGGGCGTCCCGCAGGCTTCTGTTTGAGAGTCGAACCAGTATCTTCGAACTTTCTGACCCACGATCGAATCACACTTTCTTTCGGACACTGATTTAGGTCATGTAATCCAAACTCACGCCGAAATAAACGCCGAACAATAACGCACGAATCGCGATTTTTGAAATAATGTTTAACGCAGAATGCACGTTGCGCTCCGGTGAAGTGATCCATCGCGACTAAATTTCCGGGAACCGAGACAGTGTTGCCGTTAGGACAATCTAGTTTGTGGCTACATTTAAGAAAAAAGTTGCTAGCCTTGAAAATAAATCACTTTCGAAATTCCGCTAGAAGTGGCTAAAGTATTTTTGGGCTTAAATATTGATATTACAATTATTACAATTATATTATTTAGGGATAAGTGGGTTTAATAAAACAATATTTAATAGTGTTAAAAATGTATTAAAAACTGGTTACAGTAAAGTTTTCACTAGTAAAACATTAAAATTACTGATAATTAGTGGTAAAAAATTAAAAATCAATTTGAAAGTCTACAATATCATCTGGAAATTCTGAAACCTCTTCGCCAATAGATGATGATGTGGATGGTATTTCAGTTTGTTTTATTAGTTTAACCGTTTTTGTGACTTTGGTTAAAACTTCTGGTGGCAAAACATAATTGTGGCAAGCTTTTTTTAATATTTTTAGTTGGTTTCTAATCATATTTATGGAATTAAGTGTTAATGCACACAGTCTGTTTCTCAATTTATTTTTTACTGTGTTCATCACGCTAAAAAGCCTTTCAACTTCTGCATTAGAGTGAGGAAGGGACAATACAGCAATAGCCAAGTCGGCTATTTCTTGGAATGTATTAACTCCAGCTGCATTCTTGTATTTCAAAACTTGAGCCCAGAACTTAACACTGTCTCCTGAAGTATCCCATTCTGTGAAATGAATAGTTTTCCACTGTTGAACAATTTTGTCTATTCTGTGGTCATCAAATCCGAATTCTTTTGCCAATCCAACCAGTGCATGAGGATCTTTGATTTGTTTCAAAGTGTTTTCTGGACTTAAGAGTGTAACTTTCTTAAGGATCTCGTAATTAGCAGGTATTCTATGTTGTATTTCTTCTACCAACTTGACGTTGAAGTCGATGCACCGTTTCCTGATATTAGCTATTGATTGTGGAGATAACTGGCTTTTACTAGCATGAGATTCGAAAAGATGTCCCAAGTGTGCAACTGGATCTAGATGTTCTCCTACTTGGATTGTAAGGAAATCTTTGTCTGTTGTCGCAGCGCCCGGCATTATTATTCTAATGCAGACAGATCGTAACAAGGTCATCAGAGTTTCGAACAGTTTGACGGGATCCATATTTTCGCCTTCGAATACCTTTATTCCAATTTGGACGTCGTGAAGAATACTTTTCAAATAGCATAGATATAGCCGATTACCCTCGTCACTGTACATTTCCCAAAGCAGTCCCGCTGTATAACACTTCTCTCTAGCCAAAGCAAAATGTAGTTTTAGCTCTTCCCACTGTGCCAATATTCTGACTACAGCAGGCTCTATGGACAACCAACGGGTGTCACAAACCTTTAATATTTTTAATGGATCATCCCCGCAGTTAATTGTTTGAAACAGTGCTTTATATTCATCCCGGCGTTTTGGAGAATTGGAGAACCAGTTGTACGTCTCTCTTATCAAAAATTCTATGTTACGCGGTAGATTGCTTTCAGAGGCATGGCTGACCGCCAGTTGCAAGGAGTGGCAGATGCATCTAACGAGGATCAAATTTGGTAAATTATACTCCCTCTTCAAAATTTCAATTACACTGTTATTTCGCCCCGTCATTACTGACGCATTGTCAGTGCCGATACCAATCATGTTTTGTATTGGAAGACTATGTGACTCCAAACATTTTATTAAAGACGTGACTATACCTCTCGCATCAGCTCTTTCAATAGGCTCCAGAGACAGAAATGAGGACACAATGTTATTCATATTCAGGCTAAAATATCGTACAACTATTCCCAGGTATTTGGATACACTGACATCCGTGGACTCATCTAAAATAATGCCATATTTCTGTGAACCAATATCTTGCAGAAGCGTCTCCCTAAAATGTGGTGCCAGTACTTGATTTATTACTTGTGTACATTTAGTTCTATGCATTTTTATGTCTTTGGCCCACTTTGAATCACAAAAAACTTCTTTACAAAGGTCTGAAAGGTGGTCAATGTTCGATATTGAAGTATGTTCAGCAATAAACAAGGCAAGCTGACCTTCGGCTTTTTGACTGTTCTTTGTCCCACCAGGTGTAGAAGTAAACTGAATTTGTTTATTTTTAGTTATTATTTCACATTTCGCTTTGTGTTTTTTGGATTCACTATGTTTACGCAAATCATAAATTTTAGCAGCAACTTCTACGTGACAATACGTACATAAGGCTTTCGTTGGACTGTCCGGGATTGGCTTTATCCAATGTTTGAATTCTTCATTATTCTCCCATTCAGCCCGATATCTTTGAGTGTAACACTTTTTCTTTAACGGAACGTCCATAATTCACGTTCAAGTATTCACTTAAATAGTATACGAAAAATAAAGAACTGCTCGCGAGTCTTCGGCTAACTAACAATATTTCGTTTCGTTTGACATTTTGACATGAGTAGTATTGACTTTATACAAAACAAACTATGCTTATCTAACAATAGTAATAAAGTTCATTTTCATTCGATCAAATATGAATTACGTTAAAGATAAACATTTATTGGGGAATCCCCTGATGCACCGCGGACCTCGATGGTGTTGCCTGCAGTTAACTATTTTAGTTTGGTGGGAGTAATAATCGTCGCTAGTCAGTACACTTCTAACACTAATAAAAGTAGGTAGGTAGTAATAATGTAAAAAGTAGCCAGAAGTAGCTAGATTCATTATGGTGGCTAAACTAGATTATTTTTTGGCTAATATCGTTGAAAATCCGCTAGATCTAGCCACAAAGTGGCTAAAACGGCAACGCTTGAACCGAGCTACTTAACCCCACCAACCGCGCAGTCCCCTCTCTAAAGCTTCAAACGCAAGAGTGTTTTTAAAATCGTACGCCTTTCTGGCCCACCCTGTATAAACTACCTCCCTGCAAAATTTCATCTTCATACGTCAAGCGGTTTTCGATATTTCGTGATGAATGAGTGAGTGAGTGTGAGTGACCTTTCGGTATATAACTACACTTGTGCCGATGTTTTGATACCTTTTTCACAAAAATATGGCTCTGTCACTCCTTCATAGCTAACACCCCACCAAACCATCACTGAAGTCGGATAATGCCCACGTTGCACTCTGTCGACTAATTGGGAAGCTTTCTAGCTTTGAGCATAAATACGGTCATTTTGTTTGTTAAAATGTTGCTCAATTGTAAAGATTTTCTCATCCGTAAACAAAAAAAATCTGTGACCTCCCTTTGCGTACCGCTTCAGTAGTTGTTTCGATTTTACCACCCTATTATTTTTTAAATTATCAGTTAAAAAATGACCAGTACGTCTCGTATAGGCTGCAAGTCCTAAGTCATCTTTTAAAATACGCGACATGGTTCTGGGTGCTATGATCTTCATCTCCCGAGATAAAATCTTTTGCTTTCGGACAGGATTTCTTCGAATTCTTTCCCTTACTGCTTTGACCGCCTTTTTCGTACGAACACTACGTGGACGGCCAGAGCTTTTTCTGTATGGACCGTTTCGGCGAGCGCTAGTAAAGCGACTAAGTAAATGGATAATAATTTATTTCGTTAGAATAATTATTTGCTTACGTACAGTACCAATTTTTTTTTTTTTTTTTTTTTTTTTTTTTTTTTTTAACTATGGCATCTCGCAGGTATACCACTAAGGTATTTACTGCTCAACCGAACAATCCTGTGGCTGCCTTAAGCACTACACTCAAAGCCTCCAGCCAGGAGCAACTATTCTACATTAAAATTAGGCGAACGCTCGCTAAAGGCACCCCCTGTGGGGTACGAACCTCGGCTTAGGGCGTCGCTGAGGGGGGGACAGCAAGATAGGACAGGCTGGATCACGGATATATTATTATTAGACGGGGAATTTAAAGCTACGCGCTCAGCTGCGGCGCGGGCTGGCGCTTCATCGGACAAGGGTCGGGGGGGAGTATTATTTACTCGTGAGGGTCAGACAGTACCAATGATTTCAAAATGACTATATATGTCTATGCATTGTACCTATTAATAGCCCGGTACACAAACATTTGACTAATACCATAGACGTATATTTTTTAAGTCTATGACTAATACCAAGCGTATGGAGTTTTAAAAATTGCATTTGGCTCCATACCAACTGTGTAATGCAATCACAGCGATTCGGTTCTCTTTATCACCCCACTCCATTTTAATATCGCAAAATATTGTACAATGCATGGTATAATAACATACTTCGCCAGGTATTCTCTTCCCGTGACAGCTGGGTCACGTGATTGGCCTAAGAATACGTCATCAGTTGCGATGCGGTTCTCAAACTTTTTTAGTGGGGAAAAAGATAAAAATAATACAACGAGTACTCAATTTTTATCATTTTTAATAAATCGAGTATAATAGTAATTTTAATCAGTCTATACGTGTATACTGTATATACTCTGCATCGACGATACAGAAACGAAAGAGTTCAAAATTACGATATTGTTATTTATTATGTGTCCGCAGGGACTCGAAAAACACTGATTAATATTTTAGATGAGCCCAAAAGGCCTTGAAGCCAGAGCCGTTAAACCATATTTATTTGAAAAAAATAAAAACTATCTAGCAAGATACGTCAACATTGTCAACATCACTTGAAAAAAAAATACATCTGACTTGGCTGTATGGGCTAAGATCTCTTTGCCTGTCCTTAGTTCTTTTCTTGTGTATCTTTCACAGTACAGTTGTCCTTTTCACAGTAACCAATGTTTGAGAACCACAATATTTTGCTCACCGAGCGAAACAACGCTATAGATAAGAGCGACACGACGATAGCGATGAAATGGCGAGCTGTCAGTATGACACTTGTCAATTCTATGTGTGGCCACTGTGTGTGATTGAATTACCCGAGCAAAATACATTTTTAACTTAACAAAGCAATTATGAACTAATAATTCAATGGTGCCGATTCTCTTGTTACAAATGCGTCTAAACTAGACTAAAAATCACCAAAATTTAGTTTACTCCTGTCAAACGATGATTTCCCATTCTGAAATAGACTAAAGTGGCACAACTTAACTATATTTTAGTTTGACAGCACTAAGATTGTACTGAGATTTTAATTTAGTGAAAATGACAATTTTGCTATTCTGAATTTGACGTTTTTCACCTAAAATTTTAATTTTCTAACTAATTCTGACCATTTTTAATCGCCACTGAAAATGGTGTGGAATATTATTAGTTGTCATGAACTAAAATTCACACGAACATCTCGACTTCGGATGCAAAAACAGTACTGTACTGGATTTTTTTCTTTTCTTTTGCTTATATCTCGAAAATGGTGTGTCCTACCTATCGCAAAAATAATGAAAATTTCGACCCCCTTTATGAAACCCTTATACCCCTAATACTCAACACGTAGGTAATATTTTTTTTTTATTTTCCATATAAAAAGTGAAAAATTCCATAAAAAACAATGCGCGCCTCCGGCTCTAAAAAAAATCACGGGGTAGGGCAAACAAGTATGTACCACGTGGAGTCACAATTGTCCAATTCGATTTAGTTGTGTCAAAATATTTTTTTAAATTTAGAGATTTTTTACTACAGAATAGCGTTAAGATTCTCATAGCCAAAAGTAAGGAATTTTAGTGATAGTTTAGTTAGTTTAGTCCGGTGTACAAGAGAATCGGCACCATTATGTTTATTAATTTAAAACTAAATAGATGAATCACACGATTTACTAAATAGTTTAGCTAGTTGGTAATTTATTTTATTTTCATTAACTAAATGAGAAAGTTCCTAAATTTACTGAAAAGGACAATCAATGGCAACACTTATCGTGACGTAGTCTTAGGCCATCGTCGGAAGAGAATACCTGGCGAAGTATGTTATTATACCATGGTACAATGTATTGCGCCAAAATTAGAAAATCAATGAACAATCGTATAAAAATGACATGATGATTCTAAATTCAAATGCTATGATATCTTTCTTATTTTTAATAGTAGCAGTATCTATGGCCAGACTAAGTAATGACAAAGAATCATAGTTTGAAGTGTTTAAAAAATATTCTTAGGTCAACAAGTTTGTGATCTCATAATTATAATAACTTAAAATGAATGTTTTTACCTGTATTTAGTTACGTTTTTTAATTAAAACAACGCATAATATGATATGAATAGAGGCTTAACTCTAAGAGAATAGTAGACAAACTGAGTTAAGGCTTATTACTCGCGAGATGTCGCCGCAAAAAGGCAAACTTCGAGTTTCGTATTTTCATTGAATTTCGCTTTATGTGATTATGAGCTTCGCCGTCAATTTTTTTTTCTTTTCTATTAGTCTTAGAGCTTTGTCCTTTTGTGACGACATATGTAGAGTCCGACAAATGGAGCATTTTTGTATACCTAAACAAATTTTTGACCGTTTGTATGAGGTTCGCCCCCTTTGCGTTTTTTGCGACGAGTTGTGTCGGCGCGGTACTCCAACAGCACGTAAACCACTTTTTTTTTTTTTTTGATATGGCATCTCGCAGTTGACTCTCAGATTGAGGTCGCAGCTGCTTAACCGGACTATCCTGTGGATGCCTTAAGCTACTAACTTAAAGCCTCCAGCCAGGGGCATAAACTATTCTATGTTAAATTAAGCGAACGCTCGCTAAGGGCACCCCCTGTGGGGTACGAACCTCGGCTTAGGGCGTCGCTGGCGGGGGGACAGCAAGGTGGGACAGGCTGGATCAAATTTTCATTATTATTGATCGGGGAATTTAAATCTACGTTTCTCAGCGTAACGCGGGCTGGCGCTTCTGCGAGCAAGGGTCGGGTGGGAGTATTATTTATTCGGGAGTGTCGCGGGCGCAATGGACCTCGTCGGCGAGGTCAGAATGCGGGTCTTTTTTTATTGTTTTGTACCGTGCTGGTGTCCCTATTGCTTTCCTGAAGGAGGGTTATAGGGTCATCTGGGTCGGAGAGAACATGCCTCGGACGGCGAATCTTACTGATTTTAGAGGGGACATAACTGGCCGCTTTCACAATCAGAGGGTTGCGGTGAAGGGCGGCTTTATCAAAGAAACGCTTTGAATTGCGTTTTAGAAATTGGGCTATAGTGGGGATTTTTAGGTCGAGATGGAGGATCTCGTTCCTAACGTACCAGGGGGCTCCCGTTGCCATTCGTAGGAAACGGTTTTGAAGGGTTTGCATTCTATGCACGTGTCGGGGTTACGTAAACCACATGTGGCAACCAGTATTTTTATGCTCTGTGGCAACCAGTCGGTTATTTTTCAAAGAAACTTTCGGATACACAATAGGGAAGATGACTAAAAAAATGCTTTTTGTCCGTAATGTAGATTATGAAAAAATAACGTACACGTATTTTTTCTTTTTTTACGTTATCAAAAGATTACGGCGATATTTTGAGTTAAAATGTGCCATGACGTCACTTGTATGTAGATTTTATACATACTTGTGACGTATCAACCCCCACTCCCCAACTTTAATGCGTTGTATCTGAGTATTTTTTTATTAATATGATAAAGCAAAAAATACGTGTCTAATATTTTTTTATTATCTCACTGACGGACTAAATAGAATTTCTTTTTTTTGACCCAGGCATCATCCCTATTGAAGTACAGTAGGTACCTACGACCGGGAACTACTTGCAATGTAGGTGGCAGTGAAGCATTTTAGGAAAATGCACGAGGGACGTGAATTGATCGTGTTCACTGACCACAAGCCGCTTACCTACGCTTTGTCAAAATTATCAACGGACAGTGAAACCGAACGAAGAACTCGACAGTTGTTATCTATCACTGAGTTTACGACTGATATTCTTCACATCAGTGGAAAGGATAACGTTGTGGCTGATAGGTACATTATCACGTATCGAGACAATTACCTACCTGCCCCACAACTATAAATATTACTCAAGCCTGAGAGAAGCACAAAATAAAGATGAAGAATTACCCACATTGAAGAAACAAAGTCATATTCAATTCAAGCAAATTACTTTGCCAGATACCAATGACAAAATATACTGTGAAACGTCGACTAACAACATAGGACCGTATTTACCAAATGATTTCCGATTAGCTGCTTTCAACGCACTGCATGGAATAAGTCATCCGGGTGTTAGAACAACGCGCAGACTTATGAAAGATAGATACTTCTGGCCAAGCATGAATGTAGACATCGGCAAGTGGACCAAGTCATGTGTAGCTTGTCAGCGAGCGAAGGTGCTTCGACATACAAGTAGTAAGTTATCAACATCGCACCCACCGAGCGTTTCAAGCACATACACATTGATATCGTCGGCCCGCTCCCTACGTCATCGACTGGTCATCGTTATTTACTTACCATTATCGACCGCAAGACTCGTTGGCCAAAAGCAACGCCTATAACAGACATTACTGCAGAAACCATCGCGAGGACAACATTTATGAGATGTGGATCGCGAGATTTGGATGTCCAGAGACTCTCGACTAGTGACCAAGGACGAAAATTTGAGACTCAGCTGTTCAATGCCTTAACCAACCTACTGGGAATACACCGTGTACGTACAACGCCATACCATCCACAGAGCAACGGTACTATTGAGCGCTGGCACAGATCGCTCAAGGCCGCGCTCACCGCACGCCTCACAAAGGGAAGCACATGGGTCGAAGAGCTACCGACAACACTGCTTGGACTACGCGTTACGTGTCGCACCGATATACCGGAGTTACTGCTGCTCAGCTCACCTACGGTTGTAACCTACGACTCCCAGGTGATTTTTTCTCAACAGCACCCCTCAGTGAAGAAATCATGAACTCAGAATACGTCGATATAATACACAGAACAATAGAGTGTCAAACCATCACTCATCCAGCCGCATAGCAACAACCGTGCCATATTAGTGCATTCTGACCTAGACAAATGCCACGCAGTCTTCATCAGAATTGACGCCGTACGCAAACCAACTGCAACCAACGTATGACGGGCCCTACACAGTGTTGATGCGTGAAAACAAAGAGTTCACACTACAGCTACCAAGCCGGCAAAGTTCAGTGTCAATAGATCGGCTGAAGCCTGCCTGCATACCTACATAGTCAACGACGACGCCTCATCGACACTGGCACCTGACGTTCCCATACAGAAGACCTTATCCGGACGGACTGTCCGGCGACCCGTACGCTTCGCTTGAACGGGAGCACTGCAGCTGCATCCATCATTTCACAATCAATAAGCCGAGTGGCCGACCGTGGAGCCCTAGCGCTCTGCTGCCGCCACCACGATGGTGGCGCCCCCGTCGTGAGTTTAGGGAACTACAGACCAATACGTGCTGTGCACAGTGAACGAAAATAAACAGCTGTGCAGTGATTAGTTATCCAATATCGTATGTTTTTTAAGATATAGATTTTTATATTTGTAAGAATTTTGTATTTATAGATAAGCTTTTTAAAAAATAAACTCAGTACCATTTAGTGACTTAAACTGGTCGTTTTTTTCCGTACCTCAGCTCCTAACAGTATGATGGAGAAAACTGCCCTGGCATATTATGTTTCCGTGTAGCACCTAGCCTTTTCGAACTACACTCGAGAGCAATGAATCCGGGTCACTTAAAGAATGTTAAAAATCTCGGAAACTAAAAATGATAGGTTAATGCAATAAATTGTATTTAATAGACAATGTAATACTCCTTAAATGAAAGTAAAAAAAATATGAGTCACCATACATTTTATTAACACAAAATTACATAAAGAAAAAAACTGCTGATCTCTCCTTAAAACAAAAATAGGAAACATGAAATTTTTGAACTTTATTATGATTTTCTTGAATTTTAATACTTCGTATTGCCTCCTCGTGCTTCCATTACTGCGTTTACGCGGTTTGGCATGCTGTACACCAAGTTCCTTATACGATTTTGGGGAATATTCTCCCATTCCTCTGTGAGAGCAATTTTGAGCTCACGAAGCGTGATTGGGGGAGGGTTTCGTTGTTTTACGCATCTGCCTAGCTCGTCCCAAGCATGCTCGATCGGGTTGATATCCGGGCTGCGCGCTGGCCACTCCATACGAGTAATGTTCATATCTTGAAGGTAGTCATTCACAATCCTACCTGTATGAGGTCGGGCATTGTCATGCATAAATATAGCATCCTCACCTAAATTGACCATAAATGGACCAACGTGATCATTGAGGATTTCTTCCACATATCTTTCGCTAGTTAAAGAGCCGTTTTCTATGATTACCAGCTCTGTGCGACTTTCACAAGAAATTCCGGCCCACACAAGTACAGACCCACCACCGTAGGCTACTTTTTCTTCGATGCATGCTTGCTTGAATCTTTCCCCTGGTCTTCGATACACTCTGTGTCTTCCATCGTGCTTGTAGAGCATAAATTTTGATTCGTCGGAGAACATAACTTTTGACCAATCTTCAATACTCCAATTTACGTGGCTCTGGGCATATCTTAGTCTTGAAATACGATGCCCACGCTCCAGTTTAGGGCCGTTTGCAGGTCTAAGGGGTTTTAAGTTAGATTCAGCAAGCCGACGTCTTACTGTCCATGCACTTGGGTTACTTCCTCCGAGGCGTCGAAACTGATTTGTGAGTTCAGTTCCTGTAAGAAAGCGATTTCGAAGCATGGTGTTCACCAAGTATCGGTCTTCTCGTGCTGTGGTACACCTGGTTCTGCCCGTTCCTGGTCTGCGTAGGTTAGAACCAGTTTCTTCGTAACGTCGGAGAACTCTTTGTACTGTTGACAGCGACACACCGACAGTCCTGGCTGTATCGCGCTGACTCCGGCCGGTTTCCAGCATTGTAAGTATTCTGGTGCATTCTTCAGGCATAAGCGATATAATTTCAGCTTGAATAATGAATATAGAGCACTATCAACATGGTTTATGTACCCACATAAATGACAGATTACAAACAAAAGCAAAACCAAATGCTGTAATTTCGTAGTTCCATCTTCGAAAGTGGCCCTTTTTCAAATTTGATTTTTTTATGATATAACTTTACAATAACTAAGAAGTTTTAATACCTTCATTTAAGGAGTATTACATTGTCTATTAAATACAATTTATTGCATTAACCTAGCATTTTTAGTTTCCGAGATTTTTAGGATTCTTTAAGTGACCCGGATTCATTGCTCTCGAGTGTATTACTAGATTTTTCTTCGACGTTTCAAGTCTGCCATCGCAACGATACTAATGATACTATTACATTTTTAACTGTACATTGGCGGAATTCGTGAGGGTGACTCTCGAGTTAGTAAGTAGTCAATGATTAACGTGTAATCACATTATCGCATTGGGTGTGCACCTGTAATGATAGTGTAAGATTGTTTAAATAAATAAATAAACATTTATGTTGGTTAGAAAAAAAACACGTTGTGTGTAATACTGGTTTATTGAGTACGAGGTTATCATAAGGTATAGATACAGCACATTCGAAAGAGTACAATGTATAATGCGCCGCGGATGAGCGCCGCAGCGGCCGTCGCCGAGCCCGACGCAGCGTCGTCTCCACCGCCACAACTAGGGATGCCAGTACATCAAACTACCCCAAACTGTCAAATTTTCCCAATCAACTTTAAACCTTATACTTTAGTGATAAAGTTGAAAATCTATTAAATAAATTTGACAGATTGTAGTAGGTTGACGTGCTGGCGTCTGTACTTCAAAATATCTCATACATAGCAGTTGTGATTGATGTAAATTTGATGTGAATTTCTTTATTTCAGTTTAGCAGATATTTAGTGTATGTCGTCGTATAATATTGTGCAAGGTAAGTACACATTTGTGCATCCAACCATTAGGGAGCTATTCAAGAAAAACTGTTTCCACTGGAACTACGACATCCTAGCGGCACTTTTTTTTTCATATGGACATACAAGATAAAAAATACATTCAATGATTAAATTTACCTACTGTAACATCATTTTTTAATATTCTGACAAATAAATCTACGTGTTAATACAGATGTAATTATTATTGTAATAATTTCAAGTTTCAAAATAAAACAAGTGACCTACTATTTTTATCATGACAGTTATAGTTACTTTGAAAAACTAGAATTGTGGGTGGGCACACCGGCACACAATTCTTGAACAATTAACGTATTTTTTTCATACTTACCATACACAATTACACGACGTCATACACTAAATATCTGCTAAACTGAAATGAAGAAATTTGGTAATTTTCCGCTACGACTACGCACAGACACACATATATTATGTATGACATGTTTCAAGGTCGGAACAAAGGACAATAAAAGTCTTCCGAAAGTGTTAAATACTCGACAAGATGGCAAGACGACGCGCGAGGACTCTGCACAACATTCACCTACAAAATATTAGCCTCATTCAACGGCTTAAAATGACTTCTAAAAATACGAACCTACCTACTAGCTAAATCTACGGCACGTCCATAGACTGCGGTTCGGTGGAAGCAATGACGGCCACTTTCGTGTTCTTCCGCGGCACGTATAAAAAATAATGACATAGTTTAAGATTATGTTCTTACAAACGTATCGCGCGCTCTCTCGGCCCCACACGCGCCGACTCTCTAGTGCACATGTGCCCGGCACTACGCCCGCCTGCCCCGGGCCGCTGGACCAGCACGACCGGCGGATGTGAGATTCAAAGAAGGAACCGATCTTATCCTGCAGCAAGGAAGATACTTAACATCCTCCAAACGAGATTCATGAGAGATATTTTCTGCCAGGCCGTCAATACACCATGCCGAACTACATAGTTATCGGAGCGAGTCGGGCGGGCACGACCGACCCCGCGGCTAGCGGACGGGGTCGGGGTCGGGCGCGGGGCCGGCGGGGTCGGGCGGGGCGGCGGGGCCGGCGGGGCGCGAGTGCTGCGGGTGCGGCGTGGGCCGGCGCAGCAGGGCGGGCTTGGCGGCCAGCGCGGGTTTGAGCGAGCCGCCCGTCAGCGTCAGCTCCGCGAACTTAGCGGCCACGCGCGCCGTGTTGCGAGCCGGCACCGGGCTGCCGTGCGCCGGCGCCGGCTCGGGCGCGGCCGGCTCCGGGCTGGGCGCGGCCGGCGCGGCGGCGGCCGGCGAGTCGGGCCGGCGCGGCCGCTTCTTGAGCGTGTCGCGGTTGTGCAGGAACGTGTCGGCGGCGTCGGCGGCGCGCGCGGGCAGGTCCAGCACCAGGTCCGGCGTGCTGTCGGCCAGGCGCCTGCAAGGGGAGGCGGTGAGGGCGCGGCCGGGCCGGGGCCGGGGGCCGGGGCCGGGGCCGGGCGAGTTACCTGCGGGGCGCGGACGTGCAGGGCGCGGCGTCGGGCTGCTCGGCCGCGAGAACCTCCACCTGCGCATCGACATCTTCAATCTCTAATAATAAGACGGAGCTGCGCGAGGCGGTCTCATTCACATAAATAGAATGATCAAAATCGACTCTATACTTTTCCTATATATCAATAGGCGTCTCCTTTCCTTGCTCAAGTCAAGAGTTCTGTTAACTGTGGGATCGTGAGAAACAAAAACCGATGAAAAAATATAACATAACCTAACCTAGCCCTCTGAGATATAAAAAAAACATTGCTTTAAAAGAAAAAATAAATTGTGGACAGTTTCAAACATACAAGATGTTAACCGCAAACAATATCGTTTGAATTTATAGTCAATATTTGCGAATGGTCGGTTGTTAGTGTAATAGACGACTACTCGCAACAGGGAACATGCTAATTTTACAGTTCAGGGGCCTTATTATGACGTATTAATGCCACCATTATTCCAGTGTGAGTGAGAGACGGAGCTATACTAGGCCGCTAGCACCATCCTTTTTTCGCAGTGGAATAATGATGGCATTAATACTTCATAATAAGGCCCCAGTTTACAGAACATTCCTATAATAATCGTAAAAATAAAATATCGTCTGCGCGCCGTGTGCACGGCGTGCACGGTGCACACGGTGCGCACGGTGCGCACGGTGCACGGTACCGCTACAGCGGCGCGGGCGGCGGTCCTCACAGAGTGCGAGGCAGGCACGCAGTCAGAACTCTGTGGCGAAGCGCGGCAGTGTCGCGGTTTTAAACAAAATCAAACACACAACATGCAAGTGAAAAACTTTATTTATTTACATATACAGGCACCGCCCACCGCATAGCGTACTACATACACTTACATAACACTAATAATAAATAGTATACGGATAGATTACTTGAAGCTGTAATGGGCGGAAACAGACTTACACAAACGCCACGTCACGTGACATCAATGAAGGTTACTCATTGGCCACATTTCGTCTCGTTGGACTATTTTCGTCATTTGGCCAACAAGCAAGCGTATGATAGCATCGGGTGTTACAAGTGTTTTTCGGGCTTAAGGCACTTGCGCAGCATGCCTACTCTACTACTAAGTTCAGTCTTGACAACAGTGCTGCAGTGGTAACAAATTGTGTGGCCACACGCTTGTATGCGTCGTAGGATGATTTGATCATTCGAATTTTCGCGAAAACACGGATAATTAGACAATGATGATAACATTTCTGCGAGGGATATTGCGAAAACACGGATAATTAACCAACGGTGATAACATTTCTGCGAGCAACGTGGAAGTAGCGTTCGCCGGCCGCTTCCGCGGTACCACTCGCTTCGCTCACTCGGCTCGCGCGCGATTGGTCGCAGTTCTAACCTATGATGATTCTAACCTGAAATGTTTTCACCATTGTCTAATTATCTAATCGCAGGCAGATTGTGTGATTGTTTTATTGAACTGGGTGAAATAGGTTAGGTTAGAACTTGAGTTTATTCATTACAAACAAAAATATACAAATCTTTTCTCTTTATAATATTAGTCGACATATGGCACACAAATGCGGGTTAATTTCTTTAGCGCAACACCGCTAGAACCACGGAACATTTCTCAAACGGTTCTTAACATACGAATATTACGAATAAATCGTTGTCTGATCTGGAGACCTCTGTCTATAGAATGTCTACTACATAGAAATTTATTTATTTCACTTGAACATAAAACGGTCCGAGGTCATAAGGACACTTGAACTAAATTAGCAAATAAATCGGTATCCAGCGTCCGTGTGCAATACTTGCGAGAGGCCGCAGCGGACACGCGCCGGCTCGGCGCATGCGCACGCCCGCGCCCGCGGGCTCGTTGTGAGACAGACTATACACATACAATCTAGTATAGAACATAAAAATAAGACAAAGCGTCATGCAATCTCACTAATGCGGAAATATATTCTGTTGAGTCAAGATCCCGTCTGGCGCGCGCGGCCGGACGCGGACAGGGCGCGGCGGACGGCATCTCAACTGAACGACATCAAAAGCGTCGGCCTGCACACCACACACAAAAGAATAATAATGAAGTTCCTTAAGACGGTGACATATTCCAGCATGCAATTCAATATTCGTTTATTTCTAAGCGATTACATAAACATAACAAATATGACCTCGACCACGCCTGTCTGCACGTTCGAACGTATTCGTAATTTATAGTTTTTCAACAGAAAACACTGAAAAGAATGAGAAATATCACATCGATACACCGATGTGATATCAGTAAATATCGCGTGTCCGCGAACAGCAGACAGTCGCTCGCGCAGGCGGCGGCGCTGGCGTGCCGGCGTGACGTCACCGCGGCGTGACGTCACCGCGCGGCGGGGCGTACCTGCGCGGGCGCAGCGCGGCGCTCGGCGCTGGGCGGCCGGCCCGACCTGCAACACGCACGCGTCACGAGCTGTTGTAACTAACTCGAGTCCTAGGTCTTACAATAATGACTTGAGTCCTCTTTGAAGACTCAGTTATGTTTGAAGACTCGGCTCCGATAAAAAATATTCAGAACTAAGTGCTTTTGAATTTTAATTTTTCAACCGACTTCAAAAAGGAGGAGGTTCTCAATTCGGTTGTATGTTTTTTTTTTTTTTTTTTTGTATGTTTGTTACTCGATTACTCCGCCAATTATGAATTTATTTTGATGATTCTTTTTTTGTTTGGTAGGGCATACTTCAGAAGTGGTCCCATATAAATTTGGTCAAGATCTGATGAGGGGTTTTTGAGTTAGTTTCAATAATACGTATTTTTCCCATCTAGTATATGTGGACGATATTCTAATAGTTCCTGTCACTGTAATTTACATAGCAGGTAATGGGTATTCAAATTTTTGAGAACTTTTGTGTAGGTACCACAACTAAAAAGTGAAAAATAAAAACTTTTTCACAAAAAAAAGTCGGTGGCAAAAAAACGAAAATAAAACCCCAAAGACACCGACTTCCGAAATCAAAGTTATTTTTCACTTTGTAGTGTTTTTTTTGGAAGTCGGTTTTATTTTTTGTGAAAAAGTTTTTTTTATAGGTAGATTCAAGTTTTTTTTTTTAAAGAACTCGAGACTGAGTCTTGTCAGAAGAACTCTGGACTGAGTGATCTGAGTCCTTATCTGGTAGGTAAATAGATGTTTTTAAGCTAATTTTATTATTTTATTCCTTAAATATTGACAACAACACTAACTTTAAAGCTCATGATTCAGTTAAGCTCAAATGACTGGAACAAATGACAAGGACTCGAAAGATTCAAACAACTCGTGACTCGTGAGACTATTAGTCTCAAGTCTTGATAATCGGCCAAATTCTCAAACTGAAGACGAAAAGATTCAAGTCGTTTACAACATTAGCTGCTCGGCTGCAGCAGTGCGCTCACCGATACTCCCCGGAGTCGCGCTCCCCCCAGTCTCCGCTCCCGCCGTCGTCGTCGTCGCTGATGTCGTCTGAACAATAAACACACTCATTAATACAATACGAAGTTTTAAAAAGGAGATGTGTGACGTGAAGCGACACACGCTGTATCATATTCCGTTTACAGAGTTAAAAGGTGCTTTCTTATTAATGTTGTTTTGGAAACCGGCCAAGGGCGAGTCGGACTCGCGCACAAAGGGTTCCGTACTATTATCTATAAAAACATAAAAATCATGTCTGTCGTATGAGAGCCCCCTTAAATATTATTTTATTCTGTTTTTAGTTTTTATTTGTTGTAATAGCGACAACAGGAATACATCATCTGTGAAAATATCAACTGTCTAACTATCACGGTTCATGAGATACAGCCTGAAAAACACTCGCGCAATAAAATGAGGTCACGTGTCGCGCGGTCAGAAAGCTCGGACGGGTTACCGGTGTCGTCGTCGTCGATGTCGTAGAGCGACAGGTCGTCGGGCGCGGGCGCGTCGGGCGAGGGCGCGTCGGGCGAGGGCGCGTCGCGCTCGTCGCGGCCGGGCGCGGCGGGCGCGGCGGCGCCGGGCGCGTCTCCCGCGCCGCCTCCGGCAGCGTCAGCGTCGCCGTCGGCCTCGTCCTCGTCCTCGCTGTCGTCACGCGACAAGTTTGTGAGAAAAAACGCCAATTTCATAGGTGGGGACCCAATATAATACTTTTAATCAAAAATGCTTGTAATTTGATCGTATTTTAACAACTTTCTTTGAGCAAATTGGACCTTTGACCTTTCTTTCCTTAATATCTTCAGCTTGTTATGTTAGTTTGTGCTTATATTAATCTTAAGCAACTAAAATCTGTATATTATGCATTAGTAGAATCCAGATTACGATACAGCATTATGTTTTGGGGGAGCAGTTACGGGTATAATTGCCAAAGAGCATTCATACTACAGAAACGTGCATTAAGAACGATTGTCAGAATCCCACAACGAGAGTCATGTAAAGAATATTTTAAACAATTAGGTATTTTAACAGTGCCAAGTTTATATGTTTTAGTACTACTCAGCCACTTTGCGAAATACATACACGAGCACGAATCACAGGAAGAACGTGAACTTAGAAAGCAAACTAGAAGAAACGTTATAAAAAATAAAATTGCGCCGAAACTTAATATTGCTGAACATTGCTCTAAATACCAAGCAGTAGAATAATTTAATAAGTTGCCTACTGACTTAAGATCATTGATTTACAAAGGTACACTATTCAAAGCCAAACTTAAAGCATTCCTGTTGAATAAATGTTTATATTCTGTAGCTGAATTGGTGACAAATGATGGTGAATAGTTTTTATATTTACAGCCTTACTAATAAAAATAAGTTAAACATCTGTTTAACTATTGTATAGCTATACAATGTATAAGCTGTGAATAGGCGTTACACACTACTCTTACTAATAATCAGTGTATACACAATGCATAGTTACCCACTGCTTATGACAAAAACGACTGGCAACATTAGAAGGTGCGTTCTGAAACTGGTAGTGCGTAATATCATTGACTTTTTTTCATTTGGAAAAACATTCATAACTTGAGACTTATAAGTTAAAAAAATCTGTATTTAAAGAATTACGTCCATTTTATTTCCAAAACGATTGATATTGCGTTCTTTTACGAATTAAAAAAATAGATTTTTGTCACTAGTGATGCATGCATTAGTTTAAGAACGCAACAGTAAAAGCTGTTATAGGGCGCTTTCCGAATTAGAACATAATCGCTCACAGCGCTGACACCGATAATTGGCGTTCCGATTAAGATATCACAATTATGACAGCTGATGCTGCTGTCAACAATTCGGAACGCTCGTGAACGCGCTCACGGTACTCGCTCAACGTCAAAACTTGCATATCATATTTCATTGTGTATATACCACACATTTCTTCTTATTTTTGGGTAGGTGGCGAAGGGTAGCCAGAAACACAATTTTGAAAATGCTACGTTAGTTCAAAGATAAGATGCGAGTCTAAACAAAACAGCACAACTGTCATTTTTGACAGCGCTCACGGTGATATTAGTAAAAGGCTTGGTCGGCGTTATCGCAAGATGGCGTATTTCATGACGTCATCTATGACGATTCAAGACACAATGTTATCATGCCCACGTTAATACGGTACGGTTGTTAGCACGCTCAAATCGATTACAGCGTAACTCGGAATGCACCCATAGTCAATCTTGAACTTCAACATTTAACAAAGCGAATTCAGCACGACTGAAATGATAAAAAATATGAAGATTTTTTTTTTCTATAATATTAAATGGTTGAAACTAATGACATTTGACTAATTCAACAATGTTTCTTGCATATAGTTTGCTGAACCTTTATTTAAAATCGAAACTCATTTTCTTGCAAACAGCAAGGATCATAACGATGTTTATAACATTTTCTTTTACGACTGTCAATTTCATCTAAAATATCGAAATATTGTAAATAATCCATGGTTTTCAAACTCAATACGACAAAAGCAACTAGTTAATATAGGTTATACATTCGCTATACAAGGTCCGAGGGCTGAATAACGGTTGTACAAATTCTCTTTGAATAATGACATCTATTACACCAGATGTATACAACTGAAACGTCAAATATCGTTTATTGGTAACGTTGATGTTATAACCCCGATATACGTCGTGCGTAAAAGTTTATTAGTAAGGCTGTTAGTAATTTACCTTTTTGACATTAAATATACATTCAAGATATTGTTCGATTTTTTGCATTTTGGAGAATAGATTTATAAGAATTTGACATGATAAGATGTACAATAATTTATATTTATAATCTATTGCCATATTAATTTATCATTTATGTTATTGATTTTATTTTTAGTGAAATTTACTGTTTGATATTCATAATTTATTGTTTTTAGCTGTAAAATATTAATTAATGTACTACAAATTCAAACACAATGCGAATTGTTATATGAATAAATAAATAAAGATTCTGCGCTACTGGAATAAGCGTCAGCGAAGTTCTATGGAATTTAAAATCCATTATGGTCGAATTTTGGTTAAAAAATAGTCAAGTGCAAAAAGATTTTATTCAGAATTTGGCTGTATAGCAGTACAATCATCATTGCGTGATTTAAAAAAAGCGTTGCTGGCCACGCAGTCATTGCAGACCGCGGCGATAATGTACTATCAAACTTAGCCATATGACTACAGGGTGCCGGTCGGGAAGTGTTGTAGAGGTTTGTTTCGCCATTTTTTGTCCCCAGTTAAAATACTAGACAGTGCTTAAGGATGGGTCAGAATAGCTGAAACGGATGGCTAGTGTGACGGTATTTGTTATCAGAGGCAGAGGTTAACTCAACGCGGTCGACGGACACGGGAAAGGTAAACATTTGTCAAGGAAATAGTTAATACCGTATTATGGGAACGTAGCATAAAAGTGTGTGGTGTCCTTCGGGGTAGCCACATTATTGTAGAATAAACCTTATATTTATAAAAATAACGTACGTAGGCAAGTAGAAGCACAAAACTATTATAGTGGGCCGTTTATTATCCCTGATAGGCGGGAACTTAGGGTGCTGCTTTATGTAATAGTTGACGATCAATAACTCCTCATTCTCAGGCCAGTTTTAATAAACGATTTTTTATGTCGAGTGTTTCGTTTTTCTCCTAAGGACTGAAGTAGGGCATGAAACCTTATACAGAAGTCCGACGTAAGGAAGTAGCATGAATTAAAATATGAGTGAATACACTCGTGCCGACCTGACGCGGGTGTAGAGCGCGTGCGGCGCCAGGTCCTGCGGGAACACGTCCCGGTGCAGCAGGATGAGGCGCTTCACCAGCTCGTTGAGCAGGTTCTGCGCCGCCACCTGCGCGCCGCCCTCGCCGCACGCCGCCAGCAGCGTGGGCCCCAGGCAGATGGCCAGGTTCCAGGCGTCCATCATGGTGTGCTCGCTGTGCTCCGCCAGGCTGCAACACGGGCTGTGAGCGCGGGCGGACTGCGCCAGGGGCCAGCGGGTAGCGCGCGATACGTACTGCGCGAGGGGGCCAACAGGTAGCGCGCGGTACGTACTGCGCGAGGGGGCCAACAGGTAGCGCGCGGTACGTACTGCGCGAGGGGGCCAACAGGTAGCGCGCGGTACGTACTGCGCGAGGGGGCCAACAGGTAGCGCGCGGTACGTACTGCGCGAGGGGGCCAACAGGTAGCGCGCGGTACGTACTGCGCGAGGGGGCCAACAGGTAGCGCGCGGTACGTACTGCGCGAGGGAGGCGAACAGGTAGCGCGGGGTACGTACTGCGCGAGGAAGGCGAACAGGTAGCGCGCGGTACGTACTGCGCGAGGAAGGCGAACAGGTAGCGCGGGGTACGTACTGCGCGAGGAAGGCGAACAGGTAGCGCGGGGTACGTACTGCGCGAGGAAGGCGAACAGGTAGCGCGCGGTACGTACTGCGCGAGGAAGGCGAACAGGTAGCGCGGGGTACGTACTGCGCGAGGAAGGCGAACAGGTAGCGCGGGGTACGTACTGCGCGAGGAAGGCGAACAGGTAGCGCGGGGTACGTACTGCGCGAGAAAGGCGAACAGGTAGCGCGGGGTACGTACTGCGCGAGGAAGGCGAACAGGTAGCGCGGGGTACGTACTGCGCGAGGAAGGCGAACAGGTAGCGCGGGGTACGTACTGCGCGAGGAAGGCGAACAGGTAGCGCGGGGTACGTACTGCGCGAGAAAGGCGAACAGGTAGCGCAGCACCAGCACGGCGGGCGGCGCCAGCGCGCCCAGCACGTCGCGCATGCGCAGCACGAACTGCTCGTCCGGCAGCGCCGCCGCGCGCAGCAGGCGCTCCTGCAGCTGCGGCGGCAGCAGCGGGGGCCGCACCTGCGGGGGGGGGGGGGGGTCAGGCGGACAGCGATGGACAACTAACTCCATACTTGCTCTTTCAAAATGTTTTGTATTCAGAATGCAATTTTGAGATGGGGCAGCGAGGGCAGGTATCTTTACCGTTGTAGCTACAGAAAAACGGTCTCAAGAGTCGCTTAAGTTTTTGAAATTTTTTGAAACGTTTGGAAATATCAAAAACTTTAGGTCCGGATCCTTGTTATTATCTAACCCACGGAATAGAAAAAACAGTGGAAGTGTCCTTAGACTTCCTTAATACATGTTATGTTACATCAACTTTCAACATTCGAATTTATAAAGAAAAATATATGTTACCGCTCTTATTTTATTTATACAACAAGTTTGTGGCAAATATCTTTAATTATTATATGTTGAGGTCAGTCAAACCGCGTCAGTACGCTGCGAAAGTTGTACAGAATAGGTGTAGGAGCCAATGGTTGTAGGCACCGTACACTATCACTTAGTTGATGTTGGTTTAGTTGTGGAGCACACAGAAAGAACCACAAGTTATGTTTAAAGTTATATTAAAATGTAAAAGGTACAAGTTATAGTGGTAGCGATTCTTAGTCTGACTCGATCTGCCTTGCGTGAAAAGTTACAATTATAGCCTTCACAGTACGTTGATATTGGTAGTGACATCGTTGGGCTTCCAGTGAGAAAATGACCAGGTGTTAGGTAGTTTTGAAACTCATCGGGATCTTCAGTGAGTGGACAGAGGGGTCTTGAGTTCATACAGGCTTCTATTTTTGCCAGTAGCGTAGTGAACTCCTCGAATGTTAGTTTCTGATCGCCTAATACACGGTGAAGATGATGCTTCATCGATTTTACGGTCGCTTCCCACAGACCACCAGCACTCGGCCACGCGGGAGCGTTGAAGTACCATTCTACCTCCATATTTCCGATCTCGTTGAAGAAGTGCGGTGAAAGTTCTAGTTTAAACTTTTCAAATTCATTGCGCAACATCTTCGAAGCTCCAATGAAGTTCGTACCGCAGTCTGAGTACACATGTTTAGGTGTACCGCGTCTAGCGCACAGGCGCTGGAAAGCGGCAATGAAAGTTTCGGTGCTTCAATCAGACACCAGTTCAATGTGTACAGCTTTAGTAGCCATGCACACAAAAATAGCGATGTACCCCTTTGTAGTCTGTAGTCCTCTTCCTTTGTTTAGTTTTACTGGCACGTGTCCAGTGAAGTCTACACCAGTGTGTGTAAAAGGTCGAGATGGGGTAGCTCTCTGTTGAGGTAAGTCAGCCATAAGTTGGTAGTTATCTGTTGGTTTATAGCGGTGGCATCGCACGCAACGTCTTAGTTGAGTTTTTACAGCTCTATTGCTTCCGACAATCCAGTATCGCTGTCGGATTTGTGCCAATGTCAGCCGCGCACCTCCATGAAGTGTTGTAAGGTGTGCTTGTTCAATTACGAGCTGAGTTAGTCACCCCCATTCGAGGAAGAATTGTAGGATTCTTCATCTCGAAGGGCAAGTAGGAATTTCTCAGTCTTCCACCGACTCTTATAACCCCTTTTTCATCTATATAAGGATTCAATTTGTATAAAATGCTCTTGTTGTTTACAGTTCCGCTTGGCCGTCTGAATGTTTTCTTCTTGCTTTCTGTGTTGTATCGGTTGCAGTTCAATCTCTTCAAGCTGATTGTTCGTAGCTAAATGACTCTTAGTTTGGTTTGAGCGACAAGGTGGTCCGTATCTCTTTACAAACCACCCAACAGAGACAATGACGATTACTCCCACAATGGTATAAGAGACGGCGTATTGGTGTATGTCGTGAGTGGAAATGGTTGATGGGAGCTGGTTTTCTCGTGTTTTCATAATAGCTAATCGCTTGTCGATTTCCTCCAATTCTGCAGTATCTGGTGACATCACGTGCGACATATTATGTGTTATGTTAACAATGCTATTTACCATCGAGTTGAGCGACGGTATATTCATGGAAAATCCATCTTCATGTTGCTATTGTATTGATTATGCGAGTGAATTGTTAATTCTTTGGATTGCAACAAGCAACCCTGTGCCAAGGTCAGTATCCCGGAAGTCTGTTGGGTGGTTTGTAAAGAGATACGGACCACCTTGTCGCTCAAACCAAACTAAGAGTCCTTTAGCTACGAACAATCAGCTTGAAGAGATTGAACTGCAACCGATACAACACAGAAAGCAAGAAGAAAACATTCAGACGGCGAGCCAAGCAGAACTGCAAGCGGAACGTCCACGTTATGCAGACAACATCGCATTCAACTTCGATTGGTTTAATTTACTATTTTTTTCTTTGTACTAGTTTCTTCTCTTGACAAGCTTTCATTAAACTTCCGTACATCTTTGTGGGGTTGCCAATATGTACGGTCTCATCAACCGTACATTTACTTTGCGAACGCAGCAACCTACTTGGATGTCGTGCGTCACAAATATTACGCTATAATTGTAACTTTTCACGCAAGGCGGATCGAGTCAGACTACAACTGTGGAACTAACCACTTGTCAAGAGAAAGAATCGCTACCACTATAACTTGTACCTTTTACATTTTAATATAACTTTAAACATAACTTGTGGTTCTTTCTGTGTGCTCCACAACTAAACCAACATCAACTAAGTGATAGTGTACGGTGCCTACAACCATTGGCTCCTACAATAGGTATTACTACACCCATAGATATCCAGAGATATGCCTTCATTGCGGAATAGTAAGGAATCCTAGTGCGACCACTTAACTCCCACCAAAATAATTACAACATTAACAGATAGTGTACTTACGACACACACTTAAAATTTGAACTCGCACACTAAGAAGAAAGCAGCTACACTAAATCAATTTCTAATAGCACACATACATAGAATGGGCGGGCCATTCACTTGTAAACACTCGCTATTTGCGAACATTCAATGCACACGCATGCAATTAGGGAGTCGAAAGCGATGGTCGATAATTTTTATCGATATTTATTTTAGCACATTCTTGTATTATTATAACTTCGTTTAATTTTCTTTACATAATTTATTTTGTTTTATATACCTATCCGAAAATATGGGTTATTTAAAAAAAAAAGAGTTTTTTTTAAATATTGTTTTACCGGGTAAAGGGAACCCTCTGTTAAATATTATGCTATGCACGAGTAACTGTATTGAAATAACAATGTCTTTATTTGCTTCAAACAAAATTAAACTAATAACAAAGGAGATGTTTCAAACTGTATGGAGCCCCGGCCACGTCTTTGTACACCATACAAAAAAAATTGGGAAACACAATTAAAACAGTTTTCAATCATCCAATTACTTTAAGTTGGCTTTGTTTGGTAGTAAAACACAAGAATGTATGCTTGAAATTGCAACACACAACAAAAACCCGTCATGGCGGTAAGCTGTCATGTTGATTGATTATTGACATTTGACATATTTATTTGTTTTGATTGTCAAATCACTACGTTTCGTTCAGTCTTTTGTAGACTCGAGAAATTAAAACAAAACGAACATCAAACCGCGAACGACAACGAAAGTGACTGAAGTGACAGCAGACAGTTCACGATCTATGATCAATGGCCGATCTATGTTTTATTGACATTGTTTTTTAACCACAGAGTATCTAATTTGGCGAGACGCCATGTTGAAAGTCGATAAAAATAATTGATAAATATCAAATTATTACAAGAAAAGTATGCATTTAAGCAATTTATCTGTATTTTTCCCGAATTCCATAGATTTTTCTCGATTTTTCGAGGTACTGTATACATACTGGGCCGGATTTGGAACATCTCCTTTAACTCTTATACTATACATGTAATACGAGAATATCCATTGAGTTCTGTAAAAAAAGATTCGACTGCAATAATACGCATGTCGATAAAATCAGCCGCACGCACTCGATTGCACCTCTCTAAATCCAAAACGTTCGTTCCGTTCGGAAAGATTCGGGCTAGTTCAGGCTAGTTCGTATCGCTCCGGACGTAAGTTAGTAAATGATTTAAAAATTGATTTAAAATATTAAACAGTGGCTTAAATGTTTACTTACCGGTGGTAGGACACGCCGTTTGTCTTCAGGTTGATGGTACTAGACCTATTTTTACAAATTATTACTGCACAGCTCGGCATTTTGGTTTTTTACGCATCAATAGTACACTGTTCGCAGTTGCAAAGCGACTGAATGAAGCGTACAGCCGCCGTTCGAACATAAGCCCAATTTAGCAATGTCGAGGCGCCACGTGCCACGCCTTCAAGGCATATCCCTCGATATCCGTGACTACACTATCCAAAAGGTAGGCAATATAAAAACGCTGAAAATGTGTACAAAAACAACCTACTCTCTTGCTGAAAATATGCAAAAGGGAAAAATAAAGATATTAACATTCTCTCTGCATCTTCGATCAATAATAGCACTAGATTCCCGATAAGCGCTTCAAAAACGGCCCGAAAAATAAGAGCACAAATACTTTTGTGGTCTTATTTCAAATTAGTATGGGCCAAACATAGCCAACGTTAAGACATCAAAATGCCGCAGTGCGCGTTCAAAACTTGTGTAAATAACCACCGTAACACCAAGATTTTGGAAGGAATATCTTTTTTTCGGTAAGTTTATATCATTATGTATGTGTTTTTCATAAAATATTAACAATTAAATAGTAAATATACATCATTTAGTAAATATAATGATTGTTTGGCCAATGTTTGCAACAACGCGCCAACTTTTGTAAAAAACATCGACTGTTCTGGAACAGGGAAATGCATGGAGTAGTATTGTTATTTTATATGTTATTTTTGTTTGTAGATTTCCTAGCGACCTATTTCGCAATGCAGAATGGGCATCTATTGTCGCGAAAGAAAGAGAAGAAATATACAAACCTTGTAAAAATTCAACAATTTGTTCGATTCATTTTGATAAATTGGACATAACCGGAAACACGCAAAGGCGTAGATTAGTAAAAACAGCGGTTCCCATTGCTCCCAAGTTGCAGGTAATTATCATAAAGTATTAAAATAGTTGGTGTAAGATAACGTTTGGCTAAAATAGTAAGTTGATTATGTTTTTTTTTTTTTTTTTTTGTAGATTCACGGACCAATAAAAGTGCAATCAATATGTTCAGAATTGACAAATGATTTATCAAATCAGGTAAATTTTGTAAAAATCTTTGTCGGAAGAAAACTATTCCTGTAGGTATTTTCATGAAATAGGTATTTTAAAACTGTTGTCAGTAAGCTGTGAATGTTTATTTACAGGCCACATCATCAGCAACTTTAAATTTTGAAGATACCACAGGAATACATGAAATGCCTCGGGCTGGTGCAGTTTCTTTTAGGTCTCCTGAAGCATCATTATCTGATTTAACGTCTTTTTGTGACACTTCTAGAAAAGGGTATTTGAAAAAGAAATTGACGACATGTCGCAGAATTATAGATAGTAAATCTAAAATCCATAATTTACAAAAAGTAAATAAGCGACTAACTAAAAAAAAACTTTCTTTAAAAAACATAATTAATTCGCTTTAAAAGAAAAAATCGATTGATGATTCAATATTTTTAGATTTGACAAAAAATGTTGAAGTTGCAGGAATATTTAATGGAATGTACATTAAAAATAAAAAAAATCGTACGAGGGCCTTCATAAAATATCCTCCAGGTGCAAGAAAGTTTGCTTTAAGGCGAGGTTTTCCGTGTCTGTAGGCCTTTGAAACGCTACCTCCGCCTCCCCCAAATGCAGAGTGACGTATCTATTTACGATGCACCGCCGACCATTTCACGGAAAATCCATGCCACAGCATGAAATATTTGCAGTTGATCAACTGAACTAGTTTTTCTTAGATTCGATTTTTTCAATAAGTTTACATTTTATGGGACCTACGGTGTCATGAACTAAAATGATTACTTAAAATGTCCTGTGTACCTAATGGGCGTTTTCAGTCCGTTTCGTCGCTGTCTGCGACGATATAGGTTACGATAACAAGACAAGGCACTAAACGTATCCGATCATCTGATCGCCAATATCGTGTCGATGTCGGGTCGGTGTCGTTATCTGCTAATGTATTGTGTGTGTGCGTGCGTGTGTTTGTTTTGTGACAATCAATTCATTTTATTTATAAAATAAACAACATTTTTTCCTTTTCATATACCTACTGTTATGGGAGAGTTCGTAGAACGTACAACGAAAAACATGAAGTTTAGGCCTCTTCTGTCATCTATGGTTTTAATAAAAATCAATAAAAAAAAATCTAACCATAGCCACCCTTGTACAAACTGCTGATTTTTTTAGTGATAGCTGGGGTAGTCATGAATAATCTGTAAGAAGCAGTTCGTGTATCAGTGTTGTGCCATTAGGTAGTATATGAAGGAACGCAGACGTTTAATAATTCACTTAAAACGAATAACTTCGCAAGCAATGGGAAATTGCTACTGACGAGTGTTACTTGCGCGTTTCGACCTCAGGAGGAGCTGCTTCTCACACGGATAACTCTGTCACTTGCTCGCTAGTCCAGCTAGCCAGCCAGTCGCGTCACCAGTCCTAAATCTCTGTATATTTTGGTCGCCGAGACCAAAACTACAAACAGTGTACAGTGAAGATTTATAAAATGTGGCTGTTATTTTAGTATATAGTGATGTCTTATGACTTTCACGCGAATGAAGTCACGGACAGAAACTAGTTTCAGATAAACATGACTTTGCGGTAGTAAGGTGAAAGTTTAAAATTATAATAGTGCTACTGGGTATCTCAACGGTCACGCAAAATGTAATTTTGATAGAAAATATCAAAGTCATAATTTCGTTCGTTATAAAAAGAACTATTGTGCAAAATTGCATGCTTCTAGACCCAGCGGTTTAGGTTGTGCATTGTCTGTCAGTGAATTTAAGAATTTTATCAAGTGAATTTAAGAAAAAAAATGGCGAATTTCCATACAAACTTTCATCTTTATTTCGTCGGGATTTTTGTTAAGTTGTATGGGCTAAAAATTGTCTTACTGTTTCGCTTATACTGTGACCATATTTTTTTGTTTTGGATATTTCCCACCGCTCATGAAGATTCGTAAATATTGACGGCTATTTACGAAGTAACAATTGCCATAATTTATTGTCAAGTGACGTACCTAATTTCGATGTCCTAAAATAATAGATTCGATAAATTATAGCTGTAGCAAGCTATAATTTATCGAACCTATTATTTTCGAAACAGTAAGACAATTTTTTCCCTTCGAATTCTTTCCCTTACTGCTTTGACCACCTTTTTCGTACGAACACTACGTGGACGGCCAGATCTTTTTCTGTCACAAACAGAGGAGGTCTCATTGTACCTATTAATAGCCCGGTACACAAACATTTGACTCGTAGTATCTCTAAGTAGTCTGTGATTTGACTAATACCAAGCGTATGGACAGTTTTATCGAATCTATTATTTTAGGACATCGAAATTTTAGAACGACATTTTATCGTATACAGTAGTGTCGTATAAAATATCGTAAACAGTGACTTTTTGTATTCAAAACTGAAAGTTGTTCATACTGAGCCAATACGATAAAATCACGGATTCAAGAAAAAAATTGTGTTGCTGGCTCCGCTATTCGAAAAATATTGTTATATTTTATTTGTCTTACGTTTAATATCAGTTTCTCAATTGATTAAGAGTGTTATGTTTTATCTGTGTCAGTTTCATATCAGTTGATCAATTGATTTAAAGTGTTGGTAAAATGAGTGATTCTGGAAGTTACGCATTTTAATAAATAAAATAGAATAAATAAAATAGATAGCGCCGTTGCAAATTAAACATTATTTAGTAATAATAACAAGTGCTAGTATATTTGTTGAGAAAATACAACGACGAAATAAGAAAAGTAACACTGTGCTTTATTTAATCTCCTTACTTCTTAATTGATTACAATATAATTACGATTTTTATCGTGTTCCATACATTTGTTCATGTTAGTATAGCACTTTTGTTTGAAACACCATTTCTTTTTAAATTTTCTTTGTTCTTGCGAGAGTGATAGTTGTTTGAAATATTCCATATGCAACCGACAACCGGACAAATTGTATATGATTTGTTTATTAATGTAGGATTTGATATTAGCAAAGACAATTCGATAGAGAGTGAATATAGTAACATTGATGAATCTGATTAAAAAATCAAAAAAAGACTTCTTCATAAACGACGACAAAAAATTATATATCGATAATAATTTGTAATGTGTCTAGCACTATTGTAAGATGACAGTTAAACGTCATCATATCGCATAGAAATAATCTCACTTTCGAAAACAATGTTATGAATTAAAACTATAATTAAATAACGAAATATTTTTTCTGAGCTGTCGCAATTTCATATATAATGTGTTCTTCTTTTATTAGATTTTTTGTAACAACTGCAGAGAGAGCGTATTTTTAAAATTTTTGACACAGGTCCACCTCCGATGACGTCCCGCAGGACTCTGAGCGCGAGCCGATTTAACCCGATTTACTATATTTGGGTTTATTTTTAAAAAAATCTATTAAACTTAAAAATCCAATCTTTAAATAACCTCTAAAATACGATTACCTCATCATATATGCAATTTTCATATTGTTTTGTGCTGTAATTAGGAAATGAAACGAAAAATGGTTTTGAAATCGACCCTGTTTCGGATTTTTTTTTCGATCGAGCAAATTACAATTTATCGTGTTTTTAACCTTTAATGTCCCTCAAACAAGGATGTATCTATGACATATCTTTTTTTCAGGACCCAAATACACTAGTTTGACCATTTAAAATTGATTTTAAAACAGGCAAATTCGTAAAACCTCCCCTTAACGCTGCATTTTTACTCGCCATCTGCTTACAAATATGTACGTAAAATGTTTAATACATGTTTACCCCACCCCCATACATTATATGAATGGTATCGAAGTGTTAATGCGGAACCTGGATTTTGCACCGAAACGTTAAATAGGCTTGAGGAAAAAGTAAAATTTAGTGACAAAATTATTTTATGTGCTTTAATTGCTGATGAAATGTCTATTAGGAGGCAAAAGATATGGACAGGTAAAAGCTATGAGGGCCTAGTAGATATGGGTTTAGGTAGCGACGACAGTAGCCAAATGGCCACCCAAGCTTATGTTTTGATGTTAGTCGCAATTAATGATTCCTGGAAACTACCATTAGCTTATTTTTTTATCGATAGTATTAAGGCAGACATGAAGGCCAATTTAATAAAGATGGCTTTAGAAAAATGCGATAAAATTGGTGTGCAAATTCGTTCTGTCACGTTCGATGGCTGCAAAAGCAATATTGCAACTATGAAAAACTTGGGTTGCGTTTTGGATGATGTACAAAACTTGAAAACTAATTTCAAACACCCAGTGCTGACTATAATGTAGTTGTATTTTTAGACGCGTGTCATATGTTAAAACTGATGCGGAACACCTTCGAATCTAAGAAAGTAATATATACTACTGGTGGTCTAAGTTAGATTTCCTCCGGATTGGTCTGATTACGGATTGGAAATCTAAATTAGAGAGTTGTATTGATGATTCTTATGATTATATTATGTAAATACACATTTTTTACTGTCGCGAATCATAGTTTGATCAACATACAACCTTACACTGACCTGCGAATTGCAAAAAACGCAAGAACATTTGAATTTCGCGGGCTGCCTTAGCGCAGAGAGACTGATAAAAAAAGACTTAAAGAGACCGATTACGATCGTTCAGATACATTATTGAAAGCATTCACCTTGCACGCACCTTCAGTCATGGTTGTTTACCTACCATACATTCTTATTTGCAGTTTAATTTAAATGCGAGTCGGAATCGCGCACGAACGGTTCCGTACCAGTGTCTATAAGAACGGCAAAAAAAAACACGTTTGTTGTATAGGAGCCTTCCTTAGATATTTGTTTTATTTTAATTTAATAACTAAATATTCTGTTAATGTTTCAAGCGTCTACCTGTTGCCGTTATCAATATCGAGCAAAAACGAGCAAAAAATCACGTTTGTTGTATGGGAGCCCCCTTAAATATTTATTTTATTCTGGTTTTTAGTATTTGTTCTTATAGCGGCAACACAAATACATCATCTGTGTAAATTTTAACTGTCTAAGCATCACGGTTCATGAGATACAGCCTGGTGACAGACGGACAGACAAACGGACGGACAGCGGAGTCTTAGTATTAGGGTCCAGTTGTACCCTTTGGGTACGGAACCTTAAAAAAACTATGTGATTTAATACAAATATTTTTTATAACTTCAAAATCGCGTACAAAAGTAGACGCACCCATTTTTTTATACGGGTTGATTACGATGAGCCAACCCGCAGACAATTAATAGCAATGTCTTAATAAAATAACTATTGTACTAATTTAGTCCTACTACTTTTATAAATCGGTCGAAAATATTTGCTACCTTATAAAACGAACCTTGGCCTAAAAAATATATTATTATTCTGCAACTCTACGTCTTTCAATACTTACTGTGTTCTGAGTATTGAAATGTAAATACCAAGAACTAAGTCTAGTTCCAAAATAGAGTAAGCACGAAATTGTCAACAAAATGTTTTTAACCTTATTGATTAGTTTGTAGCGGTTACACCGCCACATACGAACTACGCATCAAAGACATGACGTCACACAAATCCTGCATCGCGCAATTAGAGTTTACCGCGCGAACGACATAGATAAGACTATCCGAAATCAACAGTCGGGCAGTCGGCCCGCCAGACACAACACCCGTCTGGTTGGAGGATCCTCCCTTTTCTATGGTGGATGAGTGAACTTTACACCCTGTTCCTCATGCCCCATAAAAGTTTTTAAGATTCATTTTAGAATAAATATTTTTGTACTTATTATAAAAACGACTTTTTATTTTCAAGCGACATCTTTAATTTATTGCTTTTACCTTTCTTCTATGATATAAGGACTTAAATATAAATATTTTGCAATCGTAATTAAACTTTATGCTTGAGTGTTAAGGTTTATAATGAATTGAAGTTGTTAATATTATAAAACTTTTTTCTATATTTCGTATTAACAAATGTAATTGTTTGTGTGTGTTAACGTGGCCACTACAGCGACTAATTTTTGTTCCTGATCCTGTATCTAGTGCTATTATTGATCGAAGCTCTGCATTCTTACTTTTATAATTTTTCATACATAAACTGATGAAATAAATAACAAAGTAATGCGCCTGTCTGGGTTCGAACCCACGACTTACTTTTCGTAAGTCGGGGCCGCCACCACTGGGCCACCGCTGCTCAAACTACTTTGCGTAATTTATTTCATCACCTCTGCTCTCAAAACGGTGAAGGAAAACATCGTGAGGAAACCGGCATGTCCTAGAACCAAAACTTCGAAGACATGTGACATCTACCAATCCGCACTGGGCACGCGTGGTGGATTATAGTCCACTCCCTCTCATCGAGAGGAGGACGTGTCCCCGCAGCGGGAACGTTATAGGCTGACGATGATACATAAACTATTAATTTATTTACCCCCTGTCAAGTCACATCAGTAAGTAGTCGACACTGACCTCGCGCAGGTACAGCTTCAGCAGGCCGCACACGGAGTTGATGTCGGACGCGTCGCGCACGCCGGCCAGCGGGTCCTCGCCGCGCTGGAAGGCGGCGCGCAGGGCCTGCACCTCCAGCTGCGAGCCCGACACGCGGAACACGCCCTGGTGGCGCCGCCCGTAGCGCGCGATGACGCGCACGCACGCCGTCAGCACGCCCGGCAGGCGCAGCTGCAGCGGGCCCGCGAACTGGCCGCGCCGGCCGGGCGGCGGCGAGCCCGGCCCCGCGCCCTCCGCGCCCTCCGCGCCCTCCGCGCCCTCGCCCAGCAGGCGCCCGCGCACGGCCGCGCTCTTGCTCTCCAGGCGCGCCAGGCGGCCCGCGCACGCCACGTACGCGCGGAACTTCTGTAAGGCGACGGGTCACATGAGCGGCGCTCGGGCGCGGACCGACGCCCGCGGGCGGGCCGGCACGCACCGCGAGGTAGTAGTCCTCCTGCTCGTCGGGCACGGGCGCCGGGCCGGGCGGCACGCCGGCCGCGCCCGCGCCGGAGGGCCCGAACAGGCCGCTCACGTCCCACATCGAGTCGCTGCCCTCCATCTGTGGACGTAACGTACCTAATGTTAATCCCTTAAACAAAAAAATTGCTACAAATAAAAAATTATCAAACATGGTATTCACGATTATATATATATATATCTTAAAATTAGTTACTAGCTTTCACTCGCACTCGTACGCGTAGTAATTTAAAGAAGATGGAAAATTGTGGGCCCAAGTGTAATAAGTTGAGATATGATCTAAAAAATCAGTAATATTTCATCAGATTATCAAAAATCAACTTAATTCACAATCTGGAACCTGAGAAATAAGAGAAATTATCAATTAATTGAGTAATCGATTACACAATTACAAAAAGAAAACTTCCGCACTAGGTTATTAATGCAAAGTAATTAAATGCACTATACTGACAGGACAGGTCCACTCAAATCTGTGTGGTTCTTTTCTCAAAAGACCATTTCAGACTAATCTACATGGTCCTCATATGGCCTGACCAAGATTATGCCTGGACTTTAAAAGAGACTGTGACCTCTGAGTTTGTTTCGGCCTTTCTTCTCAGAGGAGTCAGATAGGAAACGCCGAACTCATTAGCAATTTTTTTTTTTTTTTAGGGTGACCTGTAAAGTGATTCCAATATCCTATTTACAGAATAAACAATTTAATTTCATTATAATTTATATACAATATTGAATACAGGGTGTTTGGCAGAACGTTGAACATACGAAAATGGTGGATAGGTGGGGTCATCTGCTACTTACTCAACCCATATTTTTTTTTTTTAAATGCAAGTTGAAATTTAGTTTCAAGTATTTTTTTACATATTTCTGTAAGTTTGAGGACTTATAACTTTTTTTCTAGCTAACATCTGAATAAAGCAATAGTTTTATAAGAATCTACCAACATTAACGATAAAAAAAAAATGCCTGTTTTATCCATTTGTGATAAAAAATACACTCTAAAGTTAAGAAAGTGGGGAAACTAGAAGAAAGCAAAAAAATTTTTTTTTTAATATCCTGGGGTCCAGGGCCTATTAAATTAGGGCTGAGTAAGTAGCAGATGACCCAATCTGTCCACCATTTTCGTATGTTCAACGTTCTGCCAAACACCCTGTATAGTGCATTTACTTACAGTCATATTAATAAATAAAATATTATATAATTACTATTCTTTTCCTTTATTTAACTACATAAGTACATATAAATTATATTTTTAAATATTAAAATAAAAACATTTAAAAATATAAAAAATAGTGGCCCATCGGCATCAGGAACAGGGTCCAAGATGCCGGTGGTCAGGGCTCTAGAGAGAGGAACCTCCTCACTATGCGTGCCGTGTCCAGAAGTACTGCTTTCTGAATCAAGCCCTTGACCCAGCCGTGCAATGAGAGCCTCCTGAGGTGTTGATCGAGGCTCTTCGCTATTAAGCCATTAACCGTAACAATTATCGGTACAATGATTGCAGAGTCCACGTCCCACATGTCGACAACCTCGTGTGCTAAGTCAAGAATCTTGATTTTTTTATATTTCTCAGCTTTCACGAGATTCTCGTCATGAGGGACAGCGATATCAACAATCATTGCACGGCGCTCTCGTCGATCTATCACCACAATATCAGGCTTATTGGCTACAATAGTCCTGTCAGTGATACGAGTAATAGATCGATCCCAGTACAATGTGGCATGACCATTCATTCTCGAGAACTGGGTCGGGCACATACCTGTAGTATGGTAATTCGAACTCCACAAGGTTGTACTGCAAGGCAAGTTTCTGGTGGATAATCCTAGCCACTAGATTGTGTCTGTGCAAGTATTCACCGTTAGCAAGACGAGAACAACCGGAAACAATATGTTGGATTGATTCACTGGGACGATGGCATGCCCGACAGATGTCAACCGTACCATCCTTGACAATGTATTTCCGATAATTATTCGTATAATAATTACTATAATTAATATAATTACTGAACAACCAATATAATAATCATCAATTTCATAATGATTAAAATCGGTATTATATTTTTAGTCTATGTCTCTCGCATGAAAGCTGACTGACATTTACACGAGATAGTTGCTGGCTGCTTACTCGTTCCAATTCATTTTGAGTACTTTCCCGATTATTTGTCATTTTCAACGACCGCTGCTTTGTTTTTTACGGATTGTGACCCTGCCTACCTCGTACGACCCTTGCTTTCACACTGGACACCGGGATCGCTCACACGTTTGTCTTGGAATTGTTAATTTGGATTTTACCGCGCCGCTTGAATTTAGATTGGATATTGTTGAAACTATGGACTATGGTTGAACTATGGGCGGCGGGACCTATTCATTCACACCATTTTCATCTCGTTACATTCAGGCCCAAGATTGTATGTAATCGTTTCCGTCTCGGGTTTTTTTGGCCGTTCTCCTGTCATACAAATCCGCTCCGAGGTTTAAGCGCGGAAGCGCGTTTTAATGACGATCGCGGTCGCTCGTCGCGTACCTGCTTGACGAGCTCGGTCTCGGCGGCGTCGAGCGTCTTGGCGTTCTCGCGGCACTCGGCCCGCAGCGCGCGCGCGCCCGCGTCCAGCTGCGCCAGGCGCCGCGCCAGCTCCTGCGCCGCGCGCTCGCCGGCCGCGTCGCACGCCTCGGCCGCGTCCGCCAGCAGCCCGCGCAGCGCCGCGTCGGCCGCCGCGGGCGCCGGGCCCGCCTGCGCCAGCGCGCGCGGCGGCGCGAAGGCCGCGGCGTGCGCCTGCAGCAGGCGGCGGCGCCCGGCCGGCGCGTCCAGCGCGTCCGCGGCCGCGCGCAGGGCCGCGCCCGCCGAGCCCGCCGCGAGGGCCCGCGCCGCCTCGGCCGCGCCGGCCGTGCGCAGCGCGCGCCCCACGCACGCCTCGAAGCCCACCTCCATGCACTGCGGGCGGCGGGACCGTTACTGAGCCGGACCGCCGCGTGGGATGCGACGGAGCGCATCCCGAAGCGGCGACGACGTACACTGTTTATTTACAACTCCCGGCGCCGAGCGGTGCGTTAAAAATCTAGTGCGCGAAAAAAAAGTCGCCCGCGGGGAGAGCTCGTTTTTATTTTGTTTCTGGCTATTTCAAGTTTCCATACAATTCAAAAAAGTAATGCAAATTTCATGACAATGTTACGTAGCAAAATTGAATTTGAATGTTTTCCTAGCCGGAACCGACTCGACGTTACCAGTATGATGTCGGCGATGTCGTCCAGGTAGTAGCGCTGCAGCGTGGCGTTGGCGGCCTCCAGGCCCAGCACGTAGTCGGCGCGCGCGCGCAGCGCCCGCACGCGCGCCGCGCTGTGGCGCGAGCGGCGCTGGGGGCACACACAGGCTTTCAAAAAATATGTTAAGTAGTATCATCTGCATAGGGCTGTCACACAAGTACAACATTAAAGATTAATTTAAATTATTGGGAAATTCTGATAAATTCGGTACGAATTTACAACAAAAAAATACCTAGGACAAAATCTCTCTATTTATATCGCCGTCATCTCGAATTAAGATACATTTTTTTAATCTGCACCCCAAAAACCTTAAAATACTCGTATTCTTGGATTTTAAATTTGACCTCGATTTTGGCATCAGTACTCGAAAACCATAGAAGTATCTTTGCTCCTAGAAAAATATTAAAACACCGACGAACCATAATAGATCGTCGGCGACGTGACCGGAGCGAACACGAGCAGGACGTTACCTTATCGAGCTCCTTGTCCAGCGCCTTGAGCTTCTTGTGGCGGGGCGGGTCGGCGGCCCCGACGCGCTGCCGCTGGTCGTACGCGTGGCGCAGCTTCAGCGCCGCCGCGCGCCAGTCGGCCGCGGCCTGCGCGTGCGCCTTGCCCGCGCCCGCCGCCTCCGCCAGCGCCGCGCCCACCTCCTCCTGCCGCTCCGCCACTGCGGCCGAGACAACTTATATCACACCGCCATCTTCCAAACTCCAGACCGACATTCAGGACCTCTCGCGACGTACCGATGTCGCGACACTTGCGGTGCAGGCGCAGCGCGTCGTCGGCGGCGCGCTGCAGGCGCGCGGCCAGCGGCCCGGCGTACAGCTCGGCCAGCGCCGCGTGGTCGCGGGCCAGCGCGCGCGTGTTGTCCAGCGCCGCCTGCCAGCACGCGTACGCGCCCGTCAGCGACCACTGCTCGCGTCTGCAATACAATGCAAGATACATAACAGTGTCCACAGACTCTACACAAAAACACAGGAGAACTAGAGGCAAAAATTTTATGGTCAATTTTCATAATGTGTTTTAAGTGTTTATTTAAAAAAACATTAAGAGATCCTCAGAACAAGCTCTTTAATTGTATATGTCACACGGTATGACGGTACAGTTCGTAAAACCTTTTTTTTTTTTTAATTTTTCCCCGAATATTTGCCCCCACATTCAAAATTCATTTATTTACGTTACTCGTCTGTTTTTGGATCACAGAAATTCATATATGTACCAAATTTTAACTAAATTGGTCCAGTAGGATTCGGAGCAAATTGACTGTGACAGACGGATAGCCGGCCAGCCAGACAGACAGACACACGAATGATCCGTTAGAATAGAGTAGAATAATATTTATTTGCTTAAAAACATGATATACAAAGATGGTATAATACAAAATAACAAGAGCATACATGTGTGTGTGTACATGTTCGTAGTTAGTTGTAGTGATCGGATAAGGGTTCCTTCTTCTGAGGTACGGAACCCTAAAAATGACTCAGACCAAAATCTGACTTTTGGTTCTTTCATCGGTAATATTTGTTTAGTATGGTAATGTTATAAATCAGTCGGCTGGGCCGCGAACCACTGGATGCAGTAGCAGTCCACGTGCGCGCACTCACTTGTGCTTCTGGTCCTTGTGCCGCTGGTGCGCGGCGCGCGCGAGCTTGTCCAGCGCGCGCGCGTACTCGTGCTCGGCGTCGGCGCGGCGGCGGCAGTAGTCGTGCAGCTCGCCCGCCACGCCCGCCGAGGCCTCGGCGCGCGCCTCCAGCACGCGCGTCTGCTCCGACAGCTGCATGCGGATGTCTGCGATGTTGACAGTTGGAATATATTAGAAATTGAAGAATTGGCTTCAGAAAATAATAATCTCTCGCAGCCTGTTCTAAAATCCGATATTATTTTGCCTCAAACACGCTTAAAAATAGTAGTACTGCAGATATGGACGGTATAATTCTCTACAAAACTAATGAAATATGTGTTAGTAATGATCCATGCGTCATGTTCGTGAACGGGCGCCGTCAATTGGGACTGGTCAGTTTTTGAATGATTCTTTATTTTTTTCTTTTTATTACGGACGCTTTTACGAACGTGCTCGTCTTTTTTTTATTTAAAAGAGTGTCCGTGGAGTTTCTTGCGCGTTACCTACTACGCTTTGGAATGGGCAACTAGCTTCATATTTTTGACTGACCGACCCAATTCAAATTGACAATTCAAAAGTGCCTGTAAATGGTTTAATTGAAATAAATGCTTTGAGTTTGAGTTTGACCTAATTAAGCTTAAAGCACCTGCCCCAGCACATATCTTCAAAAATTTCTTAAGGCGTCGTTTTCCGGGCCTGTGGGCCATGGAAACACTACCTCCGCCTCCCCCAAATTCAGAGTAACGTATTTATTTACGATTCACTGCCGATCATTTCGCGGAAAATCCATGCCACAGCATAAAATATTTGCAGTTGACCAACTGAACTAGTTTTTCTTAGGTTCGATTTTTTTCAATAAGTTTACATTATACGGGACTTACGGTGTAGTGAACTAAAATCATTACTTAAAATGTCCTGCGTACCTATTGAGCGTTTTCACATTAACAGATAACGACACCAGCCCGATACCGATATGTCGGCAGCTATTATACCGACATCGATATAATTATTATCGGCCCAATGATATTGGTGACCATCGCGACGCACCAAACAACCACAGTACCTACTAAGTATCGACGTCTTGAAGTCGGCCGTGCAAAAAAGTGTGTTCAAGTGAAAAAATGCCGCTATTCTCAACGCACTGTGTCTTCGCCGATAGATATCGTACCTATATCGGTGTCGGTCGCTGTCTGCACTAAACGTATCCGATCATCTCACCTCCGATATCGTGTCGATGTCGGGTCGGTGTCGTTATAGGCTAATGTGCTGTGTTGTGACAATCAATTCATTTTATTAATTAAAGAAACAAAAATTTTACCTTTGATATAGTGTTATGGGATAGTTCGTAGAACGTACACAGAAAAACATGAAGTTTAGGCCTCTTCTGTCATCTATGGTTTTAATAAAAATCAATATCTAAGGTTAGGTGACTGTAATGACTATAGGTAAGTCTCCAGGACATGATGACCTTAGCATCGAGCACTTGCAGTTCGCAGGTGTTCATTTACATAAGGTGTTGGTCATGTTTTTCAATTTGTGTGTAGGCCATTCATATTTACCTGGGGAGCTTATGCCATTATTATACCAGTTCTTAACAACAAGACGGGTGATGCTTCCGACAGGGAAAACTACAGACCTATCTCATTGGCAACAGTGATCGCCAAGGTGCTGGATGGTTTGCTTGATAGTCAGCTAAGTGTGCATATAGATCTCCACGAAGCTCAGTTTGGTTTCAGGGCTGGGCAATCGACTGAAACTGCGATACTGCGGCTCAAGCATACTGTCCAGTACTATGTGACGAGGAAGACGCCTGTATACAGTTGTTTTTTGGACCTGTCGAAGGCATTTGACCTGGTGTCTTATGACGTGCTGTGGGATAAGCTCCAAGGAGGAACCAACACACCCAGAGACATAATAAATATGTTAAAGTATTGGTACGGCCACCAGACAAATAATGTTAGGTGGGCGGGTTCGTGTTCTTCGGAGTACAGGTTGGAGTGTGGAGTGAGACAGGGAGGCCTGACTTCACCACGGCTCTTCAACCTGTACGTTAACGAACTGATAGGTGTCTGTGATAGGTCGGCTGTTCAGTTGATGGTGTTTGTATGAACAACCTTTGTTATGCCGACGACATGATGCTGCTGAGCCCATCTGTCACAGCCCTTAACTACCTCATAGGGATCTGTGAGAGGTACGCGGGGTCTCATGGCTTCAGGTATAACTGTAAAAAGAGTGAACTACTTATTTTCAAGGCGGGTAATAAGAGTCCGAAAACCGTTCCACCGGTCAGGCTTGGAGGTATGCCACTCAGTAGGGTCACCAAATTTAAGTACCTGGGGCACTGGGTCACTGAGGACCTCTCAGATGAGTTTGATATTGAGCGGGAACGTAGGGCGTTGGCAGTGCAATGCAATATGCTGGCGCGCAGGTTTGTACGGTGCACAAAAGAGGTTAAAATCGCTCTTTTCAAAGCATACTGCCAGACATTTTATACCTGCAGCCTGTGGGTCAGCTATACGCGTAGATCTTTCAATGCCCTGCGGGTCCTGTACAATAATGGTTTTAGCATGCTGTTGGGGTTGCCTCGCTTTTGCAGTGCATCGGGTATGTTTGCTACGGCCAGTACTGACTGCTTTAGGTCTATAGTACGGAAAAGAGTGGCCTCCCTGATGCGCCGCGTGCGGGGCAGCAACAATGGCCTTCTGAATACCATATTGGGAAGGGTTGATTGTCCGGTTGTTACGCACTGGAATGCCATTCACGGATCTGGAGGGGTCCTTTTTAATGTAAAATAAGTTTAATGTAATAAATTAATCATTTATAATAAGTAATGTTGACATGTGAATAATAATATACTAACATAGTTATAAGTATGATTACTAACAATGTATGGAATATTTTTATTCTGAAATAAATGAATAATAATAATGAGAAATCCCGTGTACAAACTGCACACGGGATTTTTTTAGTGATAGTTAGGTAGTCATGAATAATCTGTAAGAATTAGTTAGTGTATCAGTGTTGTGCCATTAGGTATTATATGAAGGAACGCAGGCGTTTAATAATTCACTTAAAATGAAAAACTTCGCAAGCAATGGGAAATTTCTACTGAAGGCTGCGCGTTTAGACCTCAAGAAGAGCTGCTTCTCACACGGATAACTCTGTCGCTTTCTCGCTAGTGCAGCCAGCCAGCCAGTCGCGTCACTAGTCCTAACTCTCTGTATATTTTGGTCGGCGAGACCAAAACTACAAACATAGTGTACTACAGTGATGATTTATAAAATCTGCCTGTTATTTTAATATATTGTGGTAGCTTACGACTGCCACGTGAATGAAGTCGCGGACAGAAACTAGTTTCAGATAAACATGGCTTAGCGGTAGTAAGGTGAAAGGTTAAAATTAAAATTGCAATGGTTCTACTGCGTATCTCAACGGTCCCCCGCAAAATGTAATTTTGATAGTAAATAATCAAAGTCGTAATTTCGTTCGATATAAAAGCAAATCTTCTGCAAAATTGCATGCTTCTATACCCAGCGTGGTTTAGGTTGTGCATTGTATGTCAGTGAATTTAAGAATTCTATCAAGTGAATTTAAGAAAAAAAACCATACAAACTTTCATCTTTATTTCTTCAGGATTTTTATTAAGTTGAATTGGTTAAAAATGGTCTTACTGTTTTGCTTATACTGTGACCATATTTTTTTGTTTTGGATGTTTCCCACCGCTCATGAAGATTCGTAAATATTGACAGCTATATATGAAGTAACAATTGCCGTACTTTATTGTCAAGTGATGTACCTACTGCTACAGCTATAATTTATCGAATCAATTATTTTAGGGCATCGACATTTTAGAACGACATTTTATCGTACACAGTAGTGTCGTATACGATAACCAGTGACTTTTTGTATTCAAAAATGAAAATGGTTCATATTGAGCCAATACGATACAATAGGAAAGAAAAAAATTGTGTTGCTGGCTCAGCTATTCGAAAAATTTAATTACGATTTTTATCGTGTTCATTCATTTGGTCATGCATTTATAGCACTTTTGTTCAAAACAGCATCCTTTTTCTAATTTTAATTGTTCTTGCCAGAGTGAAAGTTGTTTTAAATATTTTTTATACAACCGACAAGCGGACCAATTGTAGGTATATTATATGTTTATTAATATAGAATATTATATTAGCAAAGACAGTTCGGTGGAGAGTAAATATAGTAACATGGATGAATCTGATTAAAAAAACGTCTTCATATACGACGATAAAAAATTATATATGACTCGCACGTGACTATAATTTTATCGATAGTAATTTGTAATGTGTCTAACACTATTGCAAGATGACAATTAAACGTCATCATATCGCATAAAAATAATCACACTTTCGAAAACAATATTAGGAATTAAAACTATATTAAAATTAGGAAATATTTTTTCTGAGTTGTCGCAATTTCATATCTAATGTATTCTTCTTTTATTTGATTTTTTTTTTAATAACTGCAGAGAGAGCGTATTTTTAAAATTTTTGACACAGGTCCACCCTCGATGACGTCCCGCAGAACTCTGAGCGCGAGCCGATTTAGCCCGATTTTCTATATTTGGGTTTATTTTAAAATTCTATTTGCTGTTACATTAAAATAAACCCATAATCCCCTAAAGTCTTTAATGGTGAACGTATAGACGAAATTTTATTGAAATTGCTGATTTAGTTTTGTAGCTACGAGTATAGCTAGCTTTAAGTACCTAACTTATTTATTTATTTCTTAATATTTGTTAATTTTGGTAATGCTCGTCTAGTGGCAACCACTTATCTTTAAATATGTCTTATCTGTGGATAATGCAGTTGACTGCAACATTACTAATACATGTTGTAGTTGTTTATTATCCCTTAATAAATTAAATTAAATTATAAATATAGGTATTACCGAGGGCATTTATCTCGAAGGCTTGAAGTGTTAATAAAACCGCTCCATAAAAAGGAAGGCAACACGCATATAAAAAATTACCGGCCTATAGCCAAAATTCCTGTTTATTCCAAAATCTTTGAAAAAGTTATGTATACTTCATAATAATAAATCGTTTATTAGTAAAAAAAAAGGGCATATTTACAATAAGTAGATATAATTAAAAATGGTATTTATTATTACCAAGTATAGTATATTTATTCCAATTTATACCAATATCTTCACCAATATAATATTTAGCGCAAAGAACAAAACGGTTTCCGGAGAAATAAAACAATTAACATGGCTATTTACGTCCTTTTAAATAATGTTACTGCTATTTGCGCTACAAACAAGATCTAAACCTTTGATTATGTTGATCACAAAATCTTTCTACACAACTTGAATTGCTATGGCATTAAAGGGAACATTTTAAAATTACTAGAATCATTATCTAAGTAATAGATTATAATGTACTGAAATCACAAAAGTATGCGCAAAAACCAAAACAGAACGAACGTATGTGTCGAATTTCAGAAGTATAAAATATGAAGTGCCTCAAGGTAGCGTGCTTGGACCACCTTTATTTACTTAAATGATTTGCCAAAAGTAACACAACAACAAATAAGTTTGTTTGCAGACGATACACCTGCCATAGTAAAATGTAAGGACTTAAATACTTATTAATTTGACATTAATAATACTCTTACCGACATAATAAAATGGCTTACTATGAATAATTTAATACTTAATCAACGAAAAAATTGAAGCCCCAAAAATTTGTGTCAATTACTATGGCAACGAAATAGAAGAAGTAAAAAGTGTGTTTTTAGGTATCCATGTTGACCTTAATTGGAAAGCTCATATAGAACAGTTATGTAATAAAAAACTGCCTATGCACTTTTTCAATTGACTAGAAAAGTCATAGAAATTAGTATATTCGTCAAAAAAATATACAATTGTATACAAAAAATATTTCGAATAATTATAATTAATTGATAAATGTACAGACGCCTATCCACCTACCCGAAACTGTCAAATTTTCTCAATCAGCTTTGAACCATATATTATAGTAATAAAGTTGAAAGTCTATTAAAGAAATTTGACAGATTGTAGTAGGTTGATGTGCTGGCGTCTGTACTATACGTATGCTATTGACGAATACTTAAATGACGAATTAATTTAGAATTACAATTATTAATAACTAGCTGCACCCCGCGGTTTTACCCGCATACGTTTCGATCCCGTGGGAATATCGGGATAAAAAGTAGGTTATAAACTATCTGTGTGTCAAATTTTATCCAAATCCGTTCAGTAGTTTTAGCGTGAAGAAGAGACAAACATACACGCTCACAAACTTTCGCCCTTATAATATTAGTGGCAAAATTATATAATGTCAACATAACATAATTTTGAAAAGATTTTTTTAAGTTTTAATAATTGGTTTAGGTCTAACATAATTAAAATATTAAATAATATGTAAAACTGCTCTATTTATTTTCTAAGTTAATGCCATAATCATGCATGATTTTCCAATATTTTTTAATAAATTTAAATTTGTAATCCTCAGCTAGATTTGCACAACATACACTCGGCGTCACAAAAATCGCACCTCTTTAAGAATTCCCTTCAGTCATTTTAACCCCATTAATCAATGGTACACATATGACTATAAGGTATCATTGGAAAGGCAATTTATTTAAATTTCAGAATAAATCAATAAATTTGGTTTTTTGTTTGCCAGGGAATAAAAAAACACGCTAATGCAAATGATTAAAAACTTAAATTTTATTTTATCAGTGAAAATTTTAAAAAAGTCCATAAAATCAACTTAAAACCTAGTGTTACCCCCCCTAGCTCTGATGACAGCTTCCATGCGTTCTCTCATGGACCTAATTAATGTGACAACAGTCTCTTGAGGAATGTTGTCCCATTCTGCAACGACGGCATCTTGGAGGTCTTGGAGAGTGGTAGGGGTAGGATCACGTGCCCGTACTCGCCGTTTCAGTTCATCCCAAAGGTGCTCGATAGGGTTCAGGTCTGGACTTCGCGCCGGCCAGCGCATAACAGGGATCCCAACTTCTTGCAGGTAGTCTCTTACAATTAATGCGGTGTGACAGCGGGCGTTATCGTGCATTAACGTGAACCCACTGCCAACAAAACCCGCATAAGGGACAACCTGCTCCTCTAAGATCTCTGTTATGTACCGAGGAGCAGTCAGCGACCCTTGCCCGCGAGCACTTCCAGTCCGAGAAACACACACAAGGTTCGTTTTGCCTTCGATTGACATGCCGCCCCAGAACATGCACGAGCCACCCCCGTATTCCACTGTCTCTTGAATACAGGCTTGTGCGAATCGTTCCCCTTGCCTCCTGTACACTCTTCTACGCCTGTCGTTGCAGAAAAGACACACCCTCGTCTCATCCGAGAAGAGTACAGCCCTCCATTGGTCTATTGTCCAATCCACATGGTCACGGGCAAATTGCAACCGGTCTCTCCTATGCTGTGCAGTCAATTTTGGCCCTGTAGCAGCCCTGTGAGCTGCAATTTTCTTCTCCTTCATTCTTCTTCTAATCGTGGAGACGCTGACAGAAGTTCTGCGAGCTGATCGCAGTCGTTGTTGCAGCTCAACAGCATTGGAGAACCGATTACGTAAAGACGTTGAAACAATGAAGCAATCGTCTCTTTCGGATGTGCACCGTTGTCTTCCAGATCCACGTCTTCGGATATAGCCACCAGTCTCTTGGAAGCGTTGGAACACTCGTCGAACGGAAAAACGACTCAAGTTCAGTTGCCGAGCAACATCACATTGCCGCATCCCTGATTGCAGTAGTGCAATGACTTGAGCGGCTTCATCTGCAGTGGTATCCATCTTCTGGGGTATTTTTCTTGCTGCAGCTGTTCACGTGTGTTCACTTCAAAGGTTGGATAGCGAATGACTCACATTTGACCCGGGTCGCCCGTTTTATACCCTTGTAGGGAGGTGCAATTAGTGGCCGTTGTAATGCGTATTTTGACAACATTTTCTTTAACGTTACGCGCTAATGAGATCTGTTGTGTTTAGGAATTCTAACTGTTGTTAATTTAAAGGTCGTTAAACATACTTTCAATTGATACCAATATTAATAGGGTTTAATGTATACGTTTATGGCGGGACTTGCTTGAAACTTATTTTCGGAGAGGTGCGATTTTTGTGACGCTGAGTGTATTTCTACGCCTCCTAGCATAAGATAGCGCTCTATTCACCAAACATCAACAGATCTCTATTTCTTTATCTATGTTAACAAATAAATAAATATATGATCCCAAATACCTACTAAAGGGTATTTCAAAAAGAACTTTATTTTTCCATTGGGGCAACACCAAGAACGTGATAGTTTTGACATTTAGTTTTTGGCGGTATTCGTATTATGTGCTTTGGCAATTGTTACAATGAATTCAATTTTGCTCGAAAATCGCATTAAAATAATTCAAATCCACTATGAAAATGGTCGTTCTGTTAAAGTTACATTTCGTAAAATTCGTGATATTTTCGGACAACATAATCGTCCTTCTGAGACCGCTACAAAATGTGCCAACACCAACACGTGTTCGACCGGGTCGTTCAACAGAAAACATCGCCGCCATGAGCCAAAGTGTTGAAGAAGATCAAAATTTGCCAATTTCACGACGACGTTCTCAACAATTGGGGTTATCCAAAAGCACAACATGGCGAATTTTGCGAAAGGATTTGGCTTTGAAGCCTTACAAGATTCAACTGGTGCAGGAATTGAAGCTGACCGACCATTCAAATCGCCGTAGATTCGCTCAGTTCATTCAGGAACAACCTGCTGGTTTTTCTGAAAAAAATATTTTTTTCAGACAAAGCCCATTTTCATTTGTCAGGGTACGTCAAGAAGCAAAATTGCCGCATTTGGGCTTCTCAAAATCCTAAAGCAATTATTGGGAAGTCTTCGCATGCTCAACGTGTGACTGTGTGTGTGTGGTGCGCTATGTGTATGATGTGGTCTGGACTCTGGAGGCGTCATTGGGCCGTTTTTTTTCGAAGATGGAGGCTGGAAATGCGGTAACAGTCAAAGGACCACGCTATCGCGAGATGTTTACCACTAAATTTTGGCCTATTATTGATGACATGAATATCACTAAAATGTGGTTTCAACAGGACGGTGCCACATGACACACAGCCAATGAAACGATCAATTTATTGCAAACCAAATTTCCCGATCGCATAATTTCGCAAAATTCAGCTGTTAAGTGGCCAGCCAGATCGTGTGATTTAACACCACTGGATTATTTTTTGTGGGGCTATGTTAAAGACAGAGTCTATACGGAGCCAATCGGCACGGTTGGCGCAGTGGTTAAGCGATTGACTGCGGCGCTGCGTGTCGCGGTTTCGATTCCCGCACGGAACAAATATTTGTGTGACCTACATGTAGTTGTTCCGGGTCTGGCTGTTTGTGTATGTGAGTTTAAATGTTTGTAAACGCACCCACGATACAGGAGAAATTCCTAGTGTGGGGCAACGTTAAAAAAAAAAGATCGATCGAATCGATTGCAGCAAATCCGTGATGTCACTTGTCACTAACGAAATAGACCCTCCATTTTGCCAAAAAGTGATTAATTTTTTTATGAAAGAATCAACATCTGTCGTCGTCGTGGTGGACATTTGCCAGATATCATTTTTCATTCATAATTTTATTGCCAAACTTTCTCTTTGTAATACAATAAAATTTTATTCATTTTCCTCTAAATTCTTTGTTTTATTTTGTTTTACAAAACAAAGTTCTTGTTGAAAAACCCTGTACTAGGAACGATGTACTAAAGTAGGTAGTACGTTCAACCCTGTGGGTCAACCTCAACACAACTCAAGCCCAGCGTTACAATAAAGTGTTCTTATACACGAGCGGCATGCGGCATGCGGCTGCAGTTCTTTTGCCGCATGCCGGCTGCCGCGTGCCGGCACTGCCGGCAGAAGCTCGTGTATATGAGCACCAAACTATGAAAACCGCCACTGCTAAGAAATAAAGCCGCTGTCAAAGTCTAATTGTTAGCATCAACGTGCGATTGACTGTGCACGGTCAGTAGCTTATTTATTGGTTGTGTTTTCTAGCAACATCTTTGCTTTCTTCCGAGGCCGGAAGTTATTTGGTGTTAATGGTTAGGAATATCTCTTCCTGCGCCATCCATTACTTTGCTTGTCAAGCGACTATTGGGCATTCCATCCTCCTTTTTTACAAGTTGTTCGCAAACAATGAAAGCAAACTTAGAAAGGAAGACCTAACACTAACACAGACATGAAAGACATCAGCAGATTTTAGTAGCGTACTGCATACTGCGTCCTGCCGTAGGAACTGGACGTGCGAGTAGTGTAGACACGGGGAGAAACCGTAATGATTGACAAGCGTGAGGCGACGTCAGAGCACGTGAAGAAAACTAGTTTATTTATAACTGCTTCGTGTAAACAGTCACCACCGCTGGCTTCTTAGATATTTCTGAAGGCTTCATTTAGAGTTTATTATGTAGGTATTCCCGAGAATATCTAAGTTTTTGACCATAACTAAACGTTCACTAGATTTAGCAATCGACTGAATATTATGTTCTCCATAACGAAGAAACTGAGTTTCTTTGTGTACCTAGCGTACAACGGGTCGAAGCGGTGGAGTAGTGCGTGAGTATAACGGTAGCTGGGGGTGACACGAGTTGGGCGTGTCACCCCCAGCTACGTCACAAAGGGTTGATGCGAGACTCACAAGCACAAGCTCACAATCAACTCTCACTTGATTACTTTCCGCGAGGGCGAACACGGCGAGAGTTCGCCGACCGCCTTGCCAAAATTTCGATAATTGTATAGTCGACTCGAATCAAATCCGTTTTGCGATTGCGAATGATGCGCAATAATGCCTGTTGCTGACTTATTTAAAAAATGGGCCAACTGTTCTGCGTGTCGGACCGGTTTCGCCAGAAACCCAATATTACAAAACAACTCAGAGAGAGAAACTCGTGGCTAAGTAATAACTGCCGCACTATTTCTATTGCCGCTTTGACAACAAATAATAAAAATTAAATAGGTGAGTAAAGTTACAAATTTAAGGGTATTTTTCTAAACCATTGCCTGTAAAAAAAATAGAACAATACAACAATACAATACAATAAACTTTATTTTTCTCACCACAATATAGGTAGGTACATACATTACAGACAATGGTACACAATTCAGGTAAGTATATATTGTGGGAGACTAGTGCCTAAGCTAGACTCGTTGCCTGTGTTTCAGGACACCAGGATAACCCATTTATATTTTCATTTTATAAATTATGTAGGTACCTACTAAGCGCGCTGAAAGAATGTAGTAAGTTAGTAGATGTGTAGTATGGGTGATTGTGTGGGTGTGAGTGAGAGTTTGTGATAGTACGGGATAAGACGTTAATTATTATTGATAACTCAGTTCTGTCACGGTAATGATAATATTACCGTGGTTCTGTTCCGGAGCTCGTGGCCAAGTAATAACATGCGCTTCACGTCAAGAAAAAGAGTAGTGACATTAAAATATGACAAAATGACATTTATTTTCTGATTTGAAGCTGACATCAATAGATATTAATGTTGCCATGGAAGCTAAATTCTCCAAAAAACGTACACATAGTGGATTTATTTAACTGTCATCAACAATGAGCTAATACATATTGATTAGGAAGTGTATAGAGTGCCGCTATTTGCGGCATAATAGTGGCACTACCTGCGCCCGGCTAAAGTGCCGTAAGCATTGCATTGCCATTGTCACATGTTATTTTGTTTGATGTTTTAAATTAGTTAGCTGTAAAACAGCACATTCCCAAAACATTACATTCTCTTGTGCCTAAACGGACCCTGGCACTAGCCGGCCGCTACCGCGGCACCGCTCGTTTCGCTCGCTCTGCTCGTGCGTTGTGTTGTCACAGTTGTAATTTACGAAAAATCAAAATGGCTGAACATTTTGATTTTTCGTAAATTCAGTCATTGTAGTAACTTGATATAATTATCTATACTCAATACTTTATTGCATTCCATAATGTTAAATAAAACAGTTGGTATGTTAATTTTTGGCACTTTAGCCGGGCCGAGGCTACACCACTATTATGCCGCTAGCGGCACTTTATCCGAAAGACAGAATACCGCTACCGGTACTCTATACACTGCCTATTTATTAATATAAAACATGTTGTAAATACAAATAGGCACTGGCTCCAAAGCTTAGAATAATAGGTACTCTTGGGTTTCAAGGGACAGGAATCGGCTTCTACAAAATGTCTTAGATTCTCTCATAGATGTCTCGAAATCAACCTGCCTGGCCTTTTCCCAACTATTTTGGGGTTGGCTTCTAGTCTGACCGGATGCAGCTGAATACCAGTATTTTTACATGGAGCGACTGCCTATCAACCCAGTAACTGGGTAATACGATACCAGCCGTGACAGCCGGGACCAACGGCTTAACGTGCTTTCCGAGGCACGGAGGACTCTCGGTATGTAAAGATGGTCACCCATCCACAGACCAACCCCGGCAAGCGTAGCTTAACCTGATGGCTCGACCCGCGCAGCAGTTATTACCTACTTAACTACGAGCTCCTGAACAGAACTGAGTTATCGATAATAATTAACGTCATATCCCGTACTATATTGTTTTACAGGCAATGGCTTAGAAAATACTATTTATATATGATATAAAAAAGTTGGCAACCCTAATGATTGGCATACCAAGATTTTATTTTTCTTAAATTTTTAGCTTTATTTATTTAATTTTTAGTATTGTTGTCATAGCGGCAATAGAAATATACAGTCCGAAAATGTCAACTGTCTAGCTATTACAGTTCATAAGATAGGTACAGCCCGCTGACTGACAGACAGACGGACGGACGGACGGACAGCGGAAGCTTAGTAATAGGGTTCCGTTTGGCACCTTTCGGGATCGGCTACGGAATCCTAAAAAGCGAGCGTGTCGTTTAGTGATTGATGTGTGTTGTGTTTACGGACCCGGACGCGGTGACGGCTAAGGGCGGCGGTCGGGGTCGCAGTCCGCACCGTGCGAAGGGGCCAGCCCCACGCACTCCCGTCTGACACCGCCGCTGGTGCATGCTGCACTCGACTGCATCGTTTGCCAAACAATACATTAAGCTTTACTAAATTCAATTAAAAATTGTGCTGTTAAGCAATGTTTCAGATTACTTATCTTTTAAGTTCATTATATAAAATATCGTCTGTCTGTAGATTAGATAGCTACCTGCCTTCTATTCATATAGTCTGTAATCCCATCTGCGTTAAACTGTCAATGCTTTGCTTTGTCGGTTGAATCTCAAAAAATATGTACCTATCTATTATAGGTAGGTAGGACATTGTATAACACAAACATTATCAACATCTCTGTCAAGGGCAGCTACCGAGCGTCTCATACTAAGACTTAGTGGCATCAAACAGGTACTTATTACACCGAACGGTCCGCCTTCTCGCGCATCCGACACAATGCAACGACAACAATAACACAGTTTCACATGAGCCGCGGAACCGCCGCCCGTCGCGCCGCTTCTCCATTCCGGTAAAAACCACAAGTTATTTATTTCTAGTAAGCACAGTTATAATTAGTTATTGGCATTTAACACGAAGCGTCTTTGCAGCCATTAATAGATCATAACGGAGTCATCGGAGTGTTTGCGGAGCGGCGCGACACGCGCGGCTCCCGGCCCCGGCGGCGATGGTCGTACCGGGGAAGGCATTGGCGAGGTCGGGCGGGCCCCAATCGTGGCGCGGCTGCACTATACAGTGAAACATCGCAGACGCGGCTCGCGCCAGCCGGCGGTCGACTGGCGGAGTGGCGGCCGGCCCAGCGCGCAGCCTCCGCGGGATGCGCCCCGGCCGCCCCTCCCGCGCGCCGCCCCGCTCTCGCCGGCTTGCACCCTCCTACGTCACGACACCGACGTGACCTCCGAGCGGTTCACTAACACCCGACCACATCACGTTACATGATTTAAAATAAATAACTACCGAATTTAAAACTGTTTGACACCAGCGACACGCGAAGTAGTACATAAGCTTGGTCTCGGAGTCTATGAGACATCCGGTACTAACTCCGAGATCTACCGAATCTACTACCTAACTTGTGACTGATTGAAGAAACCATTGAATGAAATGAAAAGTTTTCAGATTTAAATCAATTTTGTTCGAGTCATACATAAAAGAGTAACGAGCAATAAACAATGCACATGACGACTTCGAACATTCCGACAATGGAACATCAGCTGCTAGCTGCTATGAAAACCATTTTTCGTCACGAGATGCTGCAGTGGAGACGCAACCTTATCCTAATCCATATCAGCAGCGGGGGTGCAGCCGGCGGCGGCGGAGCGAGCGGGAGGGGGGTCCGGGCAGACGAGATAAATAGATACCTACGAATGCTGGCCAATAGTCTCCTTCTGGAGCGCCGAGCCAATGATTGAGACTACGGACCAGGCTACATTGAACTCTTGATTTAATCACTTTTAATCTTATAAAACTGACTCAATCCCGTATCGCTTGTCATAAGTATCGAAACCATAACGTTGTATTGGTGTCTCAAATGCTGGTTCTAGTGATTCCAATATTTTTTGCAATAGATTCCTTTCTGAACACCTTTTTGTATGGATCATTCAATCATACACATTTAAATACTTAATAACGTATTTTATTTACTTATAATATGGAAGATATGCCAAACCGGAAATGCACCATCTTTTGGAGCTTTTTCATATCACTGACAAACCAGTAGCTATAAAGAATCAGCACTCACATAATTAAAACTATAAGAGAGAGAGACGAGAGTGGAGACCGTCCCAGAGCGTGACTCGATACGAATAGAAACACAAGAGCCGTCAAGAGATCATTGTGCTCACCTTGCCACTAATAATCCTCTGAGATTCGTTGTGGCTGCACTCAGACGCCTACGGCTGCTTGCGAGCTCCACAGACTGCTGTAACACATGACTAAAATGTGGCTGTAACGAGATAACAAGCACATACACTTTTCAGTCAAACAACTTAAAAAGTGTAATAAACTGCTTTTTAACCACCGATATCGAACGGACTTCCAAAAATACGAGGTTATCCATTCGGGTGTCTATATTTTATAAAAAAAAATTTTTTCGGGCTTATTTTGTTAGTTAAATAGGTAAGTATAATGACGGATTTCCAAAAAACTTTTTTTTTGAAAGGGTATACCTACTTCCGAGTTACTCCCAGTGTCGTCAAGTCAGGATCTGATGATGGGATCCTGGAGAAATCGAGGGAACTCAATGAAGGGTTCCGTAGTTGGGATGATTTTATCCCAAGAACAAACTTAACATTGTACCTAGTTGAAAAACATGTTCTCCCATGAGGAATGTATGGGAGAATATGTTTTTCCAACGGCAAATTTAAATTAGTCGATTATTACTCGTTTAACCTGTAAAGCCTATTTAGCTGTGATAGTTTTTCTTTTAACTTCGTTATACAGGTTGTTAAAGTAATTGCGTGCCATAGCTTAAGGGTAGGTTCAGCATCCAAAAGGAAGCAAGAAAAAAAAAAAAAAGATCTACCTATATTAGCACCTACTAACTTAAAATAGCAATCGTTTAGAATTAAAATTATTTTATTTATTTAAATGCTTTAATTACTTGCCTACCATCTAACGCGAATCGAACTAACGCTACGACGCGCGACGGTATGTAAATTACAATTAAAATTTTCCCTCCGTTCTAGGTAGGCACTAAATTAGGTTGAACTTGTTTTTTTTTTTTTTGTTCTGGCTTCCTTTATCGATACTAACCTACCCCTAAGGCACGCAATTACTTTAACACATCCAAGGTGGGGGGGGGGGGGATACATGACTCAACAAAAAAAATATTTCGCAAACGAATCCTAAAATTGAAAAATGGTTCTTCTCACACACCCACAATATTTTTGACAAAGACATGTAGGGCAGATACCCAAAATAAAATGTTTTCTTGATTTTATATTATCCACAATGTTTTCGTGATTAATATGATACCCATGCCAAATTACAGCTTTCTAGTACTAACAGTCTCTGAGCTAAGCCGCGGACAGACATACTGACAGACGAAACTATAAGGGTTCCTTGTTTATTACGGAACCCTAAAAATATCCCATTATAAAAGGTCTTACATTTTCGTTAACAAAATTGCACATCTGCATAAGGAACCGGTGTGAGAAACATCTGCCAGGGGATCAGTAGCCGTCGCAACACGTTTGCCACTCACACCTCTGTCGCTACTCCTTGCGTGCAAGTGACCGTGCGGCGGCGGACGCGGTCGCTGGAGCCAGCAGAAGGGCCGCGGCGTGGGAGTGGGGGCGGGGCGCCGCGAACCGGTCGCAACCCGCGCCGCTCACCGAAACCTATGCCTGGGCCCTCGACACAAGGCTCGCTCAACCTGCGTGGAACTATCACACAGCTATCACACATGCGATACCAAAGGTAGGACTGGCACTAAATTCGCATTTGTGCAATGCAATGCGAATGACTATTTTATACTACTTCTCTCCTCCTCCAGCCTCTCTAAAGTCCCTATTACAGAATCTCAATCGAAAATTCGAAAGTTCAGACTCAAGCATACTTTAAACTAGCTTAAACAGTCATTTAATTGGTTGAAACTAGTTTTTAGTCATTCTAGTTAGGGTTTGTAAATTCTGTAATACAGCCCTAAGACAGAATCAAAAGTCAAAGTGCGTAATAGTGCGTGACAGCAACACTCCTAGCACTAGTAGCAGTGAGAGAATCGCACAGCAGCAGTGCATACTCCCGATGCGTGCGCGGCTCATTAGCTTGCGACGACGCACGCGCGCCGGAAGTCCGAGCTGCGAGCACGCACAGATTATTGAAGCCAGCCGCGTCCCGTCGCGCGTCGGCCGCGCTCCAGCCGCCCACCACCAATGACTATTGAATTCATTACACATTAACTGTATTTCTTCCAATAACTAATTCATACCGAACATGTGCGCAACCTACAAGGTCGATTGTCATGTTTTAATTTTTTCCTTAAACCTTGTAACAAGGATTAACTCAGCGAGTTACCTCCAACTCCATAAAAAAAATACCATTCTGTTATTACTTATTACTGTGAATGAATGAACCGGCTGCTTAGTGCTTACCATACAGTGAAGGAACAAGAAAATTCCTTTCGAGTTTTCGACCTACAAATTCAATTTGCAAGCGTGACTAATTCGCTGTATCTTTTATTAAGTAGGTACTTAAGTTCCATGAGTAGGAAAAATCAAACTCAAACTCAAAGCATTTATTTCAATTAAACCATTTACAGGCACTTTTGAATTGTCAAAGAGTCAGTCAGTTAGTCAGAAAGTTGAAGCTAGTTGCCCATTCCAAAACGTAGATATCTATGGAGAAGAACGGGCAAGAAACTCCAAGGACACTCTTTTAAATATAGAAATTACAAAATCCTGGGTACATTACTCTTGTTGATTATATATGTGAGTACAATGTAAAAAATAAATAAAAAAACGATTAAAAATATAAGATTAAAAATAAGCCCTGGCAGATAAGAGATGACCAGTCTCAACTGACGGCGCCCGTTCACGAACATGAAGCGTGGATCAGCACCATCCAGCTCAACCATTTTGTAGGGAACCGAATGATCCAACACACTCGCCACCATCAGCGAGCCATTAAGTGAGCATGACATAGTCTCAACTACCCTGCTCTTTCAAGTCAAAATCAACATAATAACATAGTAAACGACTGCATGGACTCACATTTACAAGTAAACGACTGCATGGACTCACATTTACAAAAATTGAAAATAAAAATGCGTCTAAGTTATACAAAACTATAGTTTGCAATATATTTAAAGAATTTTACCACCAAAAGAAAGAAAATCAATATTATCTATTGGAGTATTCAATAATTAAAACTTGGTTTCATAAAAAAAACAAAATAAACATTATGTTCGTAGTCAGAAAAAATAAAAAAGGGGAAGCAACTCTACCAATTTTTTCATTTTTAACAAGTGGCTGTGGAGCAGGGCCAGCATTAAGCCAAGCATTTTTATCTACGATATAATCATCCAACTTATAGTATGCTTGTCTACATAGTGTGCGTTTAATGCAAGTTTTAAATTTCTTCTCATTTAGTTGAAGAATATCGAGTGGTATTTTATCATAACATTTTACACAGTACCCCATAAAAGAAGTGTGTACTTTAGACAATCTGAAACGTGGTTGATCTAACTTGTTCCTATTTCTTGTGTTAAAATTATGCCTGTCACTTATCTTACTAAAGAGATGTAGATTTTTTCGAACTTAGATAATGTTTTCATATATATACTGACAAGGTACCGTCATGATGTTAATTTTCTTAAACAGTTCCCTTAGAGATTCGCGTCTGCGTCTGTAGATGGCTCTAACAGCCCTCTTTTGCAGAATAAAGATAGAATCAATATCAGCGGCCCGTCCCCACAGCAAAATACCGTAAGACATGATGCTATGAAAGTAACTAAAATAGACCAGTCTCGCGGTATCCACGTCTGTTAGTTGGCGGATTTTCCAAACAGCGTAAGCGGCTGAACTTAGCCGCCCTGCAAGTGATGTTAAGTGAGGAGAGGACCCCACTGTAGTTTTGAGTCAAGCGTGACTCCCAGGAAAACCGTTTTTTCGACGAATTCTAGTGTCTCCTTATTCAGTACAACGTGACATTCACTACTTCAACATTTGGTAACGCGAATCTTATGCATTTAGTTTTCTTCTCATTTAATGCTAAATTATTTACAGTAAACCAATTATGGATCTTTAGCATAGCGTTATTTACGTCGTCAAGCTCCTGTGCATGTCTGTTTACCTTAAAAATCAGTGATGTGTCATCAGCAAATAACACCATTTGTGGTCGGTTTTTCAGTAAATGAGGTAAATCATTTATATATATACTAAAAAGAGGAATGGACCCAATATCGAGCCCTGTGGTACACCCATTTTGACTTTTAAACCCAATGAATTTACACCGTTTATTTGAACTTGCTGCAGTCTATCATTCAAATATGATTTTACTAAGTTAAGCGCAAGTTTAGCCAGTCCGTAATGCTGAAGTTTCAAGAGCAGTGTTTCGTGATTAACGCAATCAAATGCTTTGGATAGGTCGCAGAAGATACCTATTGCATCTTGTGCCTCTTCCCATGCGTTAAAGATGTGTTTTAATAAAGTGACACCGGCGGCGTCAGTTGTGCAACGTCCTTTGGTAAAACCATACTGTGAATCGTGTAAGATGTTATTACGATTAAAATGATTGAGCATTTGATTTAACATTACTTTTTCAAACACCTTGCTGAAAACCGGCAAAATCGATACGGGTCTATAATTATTAGTGTCCTTGCTGTCCCCGGATTTGAAAAGTGCAATAACTTTACTGTACTTCATTAAATCTGGGAATACCCCTTGATCTACACACAAATCAAATATTAAAGCTAAATAGGGTGCCATTGTCTCAATAATTGATGGACAAACTTTAGTAGACATGCCCCACAGATCTTCGGTAATTTTGATCTTAAGTTGCTTAAAAGCCTTAACAACGACCACAGGGTTTATATGATTAAATTTAAATTCTAAAGGACAGGCTGAAACATTCGCTCTTAATAAAGCAATAGCAAGTAAGGGGGGTAATCAAAATATAAATATGAGTTTTATTTGTCAGAGACAGAAATCACACTACGATTGCTTGTGTTGCGTCAGTCAGATTCATGTAATGGTGGCGAAGGAACTAATGGTGGCGAAGGGGGTATTTAGTATCGGCGGTCTGCACAAAGAGATCAAATTAAGCCATCACGGAAACCGAAACAATATTTAAAACGTTGAAGTCATTTATTTACAACGATGTGGTAGTCTAAATAAAAGTTATCATTGTTCGGTTGCGTGCTATAAGCCGGCGGATTGCCGGCTTGTTAATTAGGTGTAGGGCGACTGGCGAGGGTGCGCCGCCGCCGCCGCCGCCGCCGCGCCGCCGGCCGGTGTCCCGACTGTCCCGAGTGGCCGAGCGTCGCTCGATGACTCGTTCAATCATTCGGGACAACGAACAGAATTACCACTTGTAACAACGGCTTGTAAGGACCTCGGACATTTCGATTGCAAACCAAACTAAAAAGTATAGTCTTGTTTCAATTGGCGTCTCGTTTTTAAAAGCTTATTAAACCGAACACTAAGACTGCTCTAACTCTTCTTTCAACTTATTTTGTATTGTACAATAATACAGTAACTTTAAGATGGGAGTTCCGCTTCGCGCCCTCTGTACTGCGTTGCCGGGCGGTGTACGCACACACTAGTGTTTCTTCGCTGTGGGCAGAGGGCAGCAGCGGACGGCTCCGCCATGGCGGCTGGCGCACAGGCGGTGGATGCTAAATATAGCGCCGGCGCCGCCCGCCGCTGACTCACACATAGCACGGTACCGACGACTGCCCAAACACGATCTTTAGCGCATCTTAACTCTCTACCGCATGATTTATGAAGGAAATCTATATAACGAAAAAATGTTTGATAGTTATTTACAAATTAAAAAAGAAACACACATCAGGTAGCTGAAAAGAAAATTAAGTCATATCAATTATATGGGTTCGTATGCATCCAAACAAATTGTAATCGAAATTACTACTGATATAATATATTATGGCTTCGTATGAAATAAATAAAGAATTAGTAATTTTAGGTTTTAGTAATATAATAAAGGATCACAATAATTTTAATCATGAAATCGGGATAAACAGTTTCTTTTGTCATTGCAACACAAGAAAACCATACATTTCCTACACTTCGTGTAAGTTTTTTGGCCGCAAAATTGTATATTCTTTCAGTTTTTTTTTTCAAGTTGTTTTATAGGTTCTCACGTCCAATGGCAAATCTTAATGTCTGGCAGGAACTTTCCTCATATTATTATTTGGAAGAGTTTGTGTTACAAATACGTAAAAAGTAACTAACAAATAAAGCAAACAATAACTGCACTTATTTTAAATCAAGCGTAACTTACCTTTTTTCATGTTAAAAACTTTTTTGAAAAATTAATTTGTAGCCACTGTGTTTAACTTCACACCTGCGCGCTTAGAAAAGTTAGATTATAACCAAAACGACGTTAGACCATATACAATAAAAACATATTTCGTATTGCCAACGTATTAAAGATAATGTAAACAATGCATGTAGTAACTGCTCATGCATAACTACGCGGAAAAAAAACTTAATCTGGTGAACCACGTTGCGTTTGTACGCCGTAGAGGGTTAAAACCCTACTACTGAAAAATCACGCTCTAAAACGTATGAAACAAGAATATTTCAGACAGAAATCAAGACATAGGTACAAAAATGGTCCGGGTAAAGCCGTCGTCGCATGCCATTATAATTCTGTAGGTATACAGGCGTGCGACCACGGCTTTACCTTCACCATTTCTGTATCTATGTACTCCTCTAGAGGACGCCATATTGATTTGACGTCACATAGCCTATGACCAGCGGACGATCAAGACGCTTCCAATGATACCTCATTTGTCAAATTATGATCCTACTATCATTTTAGAAGTTATAAGGTAACAGATGAACATATATACATACCAGTCAAAATCATAGCCCTCCTTTTTGCTTCGCCGTAATCGGGAAAAACTGACGCAGGACGATTGGAAAGCAGTCATCTTATCTAATTCGAACCATACACTTATGTTCAGAGTGACGGAAACTAACCTGCCATGAAAAATCATCAGCCTGCGTAAGCTCCGCGTGCTACATCGGTCAACACGTCAAACGCTAGTGCTACATCACGATCTACTTCACTACGTTTTAATATCTCCAAACGGCCGACTGACTGCCACTGAAAGGGGAGGTAGGGATAACGATATTATTTCAAGCCTTCAGTCAACAGTCAAAATAAAAATGCATAGAAGTTTATCGTTTTAACATACATATCCTAATTAGAAGCGTCTCTAAAAAGTAACGAGGACAGTCTTTGTAATTGCTATAAGGAAGTCTAGGCTATTAATCATACTACAGTACTGAAAAGGCTAACAATTATATCGGTCAAAAACAATAGCAGTGCGATTTATTCAAATGCTGCACGGTGACGCGCGGCCATTATATCGTATTGTAATTGCTGTCCTCCATGTTATGAGGCTACTTATCATCCAATTATTTTCACCGAACTACTTAGCTACCTGTTCCCAATAATAATAGCGTACGAATAAGTTTCTAACTTCCATTGGACTAGTTACTAAGATGGACCAGAATTTCGAGGTTGTTAGAAGTTGGGTACAAAAGCAATCAGTGCAGATAATGCCTGCTGTATTAGTAATAACGACACGCCATGTAGAAGATCGCGTCATGGACATTTTGAGTATTTTCCCTGAAGTCACAAAATAATCACGTATTTAAAACACAATAATAATTCTCAATCGATGATCATCGTATACTAAGTATACGAGGCCACGCCACCGTCTGCCGAAGCCGAACAGCGAATTATAAGTATAGGATTGAAAATGTTACGTTGTAGGCCGTTGTACCGTCAATAATCATCGCGGTTCGGAGTCCCGACCTGAAGCGAGAGGTTACCCGCTGCATCGATCACCGCGACGAGATCACGGCGTCGTCGTACTGCCCAGGCTGGGCACTCGTCCAGGGTGTGATGCACCGTGTCGTCGAGGCATTGCAGACTGGCGCGACGCGACACCGGTAATTGTTCTACCGTGAAGTTTTCTTAGAATCGCGTCGCGTCAGTCTGCACGAGTTTTAACACGGTCACCACCGTGTTAAGAGCGGCCAACCCGTCATACATTTCATACAAACGCTCGTACGTGATTATGGCGTTGTGACACATGTCATCTTTATTTGATTTTTGGTAACTAATATGTATATTGTGCACTATACCTAGGATTATATGACAGCAAAATATAGAAAATTTGAGAAACAAATTCAGTATAAGCCTCCAAAAATCTGCTTATTTGCACAAATTTCACCTGAACTTTGGCCGGTCATAATGTACTCATAAATAGTAAAAGTAAAGAAAACATCTGCATAGAAACCTTGCACATGTAATGGAGATTCTAAATGACAAACAATTATTTCAAAAGCTTGTAAGGCTTACTCAAAAACACGTATTTGCTGAAACAAATTTTTACACGACAAATTTTTCGTACAATGTTATCGCGGTCTCACTTGCTTGTTAGTAGTTCTCACTGGCTCTCGATGAAACAACAAGCTTTTCGAACATGCTCGTGTTGTCGATAGACGGGCCGGGAAGGGCCCTCTTAACTGCCTCGACGCAAAGTTAACACAGTGGTGGCAACCGGGCCTAGGCCTATTCGACATCGGAAAGTTAAACCCTGCGGAAAGATGCTCACTTGGTGGTAGACTTTACATAGTAGGGCGGGGGACTGGGTGAAATATCTCTTCCCACAACGACCGGGACTCGCACAACATCATCAGGACTCGAAGACGATTTAAGGAAGCTGTAGTCGCTTTATTTATAATCGTTGCGTTGGTAGTTGGGCGCCATGTAGTGGGAGCCTAGCCTCTACTCTAGACAGTCTAGTGTCTAGTATCAGACTCCTGCTTGTTTCCCCACTGCGTAGGTATGGAACATCTTCATGCATAGAACGCTGGAATAATAAAAGCTTGTTTAAATGTTTGGAAAATCCAAAAGTGCACGCCTCATATCGCTCATTCAAAAATACCCGATATGGGTAACATTTCTCACCTCGCAATCTATACGTACTGTCAAGGACTATAATATTTCGGTTTGCTTTGTTGATTGCTAGGCAAAGGAAGAGGGTTGAAGTTGGAAAAATATACAGAGTGGAATTTTTTAACTTCACCTGGAGGGAAAGTACTCTAAATACTGGAGATAGCATATTTTACTCAAAGGAAACATTCCTATATTTTAAAAAATAAACAAATCTGCATTCAATGATTTTCGAAAATTCACTTCCACATGCGGGAATCGAGCAGGCTAAAATCCGAAAAAATTACTCTCTAATATTTTTATGGGATCAGTCGAAGGAGTCAATCATAAGGATCAAATCTCTCTAACAAACATGATAAATTAGATGAAAGGAAAACCATAAAATCTAAACGAATAAATTCAAAGGGAAAAGATAAAGCACTTTTTCTCAAAGGTCCATCAGATTACCTAGTACAAAATTAACAATTATCTTCAGATTTTTCTAAGCGGATATGTTAAGAATCAAATTTACCGAAAATCCTATGCAACTGTAAACGAGTTAAGAACACACTACGATTTCCAATATTCAACACAACTCGCTATTAAAAAATACTGCAAATGAATTCCATAAAAGAATAAATTTATGTATTATGGAGCTTATTTATGGAGCTCATTTCGAGCAACTAATCAGTTAAATTTTCGAAATTCTTTGAATGCAGATGTTTCTTTTAAAAAATAAATACTTAAAGGAATGTTTCCTTTGAATAAAATTTGCTATCTCCAGTATTTAGAGTACTTTCCCTGCAGGTGAGGTTCAAAAATTCCACTCTGTATATAGTATAGATATTATATTATAATAGTTAGTTTTTTACTAATTATAATTCTACTTTGATTAAAAGAGCCATTTTCAATAGGGTTCCTCCTATGGTTGAAATCCATAAAAAAATAAATTACTCAATTAATAGATTTTTTCGCAAGCTACTTTCAGGTAGCACACTTGATTGCCGGGTTTTTTTTTTTACTGTTTTGATGTTTTTTTTTGGTTTCTGCTGCATTAAATAAATTTTTGAAAAGTACAGAATTAATCCCCATTAATTTATCTATATAATGGCATATAAATTACGTAGGTTCTGTGTACTAGCAGGAGTGTAACAATAAAAACAGTTGCAGAAAGGAGGCAAAACAAATTTTTCGATCGCAAAGCACTCTATGCTTCGCATTATGAGTCGTGCAATACATAGGTAACCCCTTTTTGTGATTGAGTAATGCTAATTACTATTGACTACGGTACCTTCTTAAAAAGAATGAATTTATAAAATAGTCAAAAACGTACAGTTTGTCGAGTTCACAGAGTAAGTTTAGTAGTAAGTGTGTTCGTGGTTCGTTTTAAATCAGTAAAACGAAGCAGCAGTTGCGCACCACATGTGGCGTGTATGTGTAGATGTATACGTGTACTACGTGCGTCGTATGTGCCGCTATCAGCTGGCACGGCGCACCACACGATACACGCCTGTCACTGCATGTGTGTCTTTTTGTGTGCTTCCTACAATCCTAAACACTTACTCCTACTCCTTTTTATCACTTTTTTATTATTTCCACGGAAATATATAGCAGGCCATAGATCTCTGTAGAACATTGTGAACATAATGACGTAGAATAATACAGCTAAATGCTAAATTCTCTGATTGTTATGTTAAGAAGACCGTAGTTTCAATCAATTCGACGAAATCGTTCCCATCCTATGGTATCCTAAATTAGTCTAATATCGTATGATGTTTTTCCATTGATGTGGAAAGAGGCAAAAAAATCACTCCTTTACCCAAAAAATCTAATCCTACTTCCTTTTCTGAATACCGTCGTATCTTTATATTGCCTTTCCTCTCCAAAGACCTAGAACGCTTTGTCCACAATCGGCTTAGTGCTTTTCTTTGTAAGAATAGTTTGCTGGGTAGGAGCCTCCTACCCCTAGAGTGTATATAAAAACCGGAGGCGCGGAGGGAGAGCAACCCCCGCCCGCTGTAACTTAGCATAGAGGCGACCAGCAAGCCGAAGCTGCGGAGGTGAGCATGGGTGCCTATCCTTTGTTACGTAAGGGCGAAGGGGTTGCACTTCCCGCAGCGCCGGAGACGTTGCAGAAGCAACTTTTATTGTTTTGAGGTTAGGTTACAATATAATTTGCTTTTCTCAAGAACGATGCGTTACCTTAGAAAATTAGTTAATATGAAAGTTAGGTCAAATGAATATTATACAATGTGGATCTGGACTTACGACATTAAATTAAAACGAGCATAGTACTAGTCCATAGAAACATTTTAAAAGACGAAGATTAGTAGTTAATGGAAAATTGAAAAATTGCAATTTTCAAACAAAATAAATAGCAGAATCAACTGCATAAAAAGTAAACACGCTTTATCTACGAAGTCACTAACCCGTTGCGCGGCCCGATGCGGGTCGCGGCGGGGGGCGGCGCCTGCGCTGCGGTGCGGGGCGTACGTGGACGTGGGTAGGTAGTTTAGTCGGAGAACAACAAATTAGCGGCATAAACTCACTAAGTTGCGCGTTGTTAATTAAAAGATCACTGATTGAATAATTAATCACATAATATCACATCACAATCAGAATTTACATCAATAGTCAAATTTATAAATTTTCAAGGTTTCCACCATTGTTCATTATGCACAAGCGACATCGATACCTAATTAACTAATATTAAACTAACACTGAACAATAAGTCACACTAAATCGTCTTAATCACAAATAACAACTAAATTTTTTCACAAAATCACAAAAATGCGCGCGCGGCTCGTCTCGTGATAAAAAAGTCGCTGTAAGTAGGTGTGCGCTCCTCAAAGGGCGCCGCCTGACTGGACCGAGTCCCGAGACTTTTTGCCGAAAAAAATCCGCTCACACACACACTCGCAATTGTCTATGCACCACTAATGCATAATTTGCGTAAGTAATATTTCTTTTTCTTTCTAATTGTAGTATTATTTTGTGGGACTGGGCGGGGCGCGTCAGAGTGGAATCGTATGACACCTTTCTCTGTCTCTCAAGCATATTGAGACGTAGAGGATAGAATCGTACGTTTTGCACAGGTTCTTGACCTTACAATGTTTACCTATTATTACGGACTCATCTACATCATGTAGAAAAATAAGAAAATGAAAAATAATTTCCTGTGGCTAAAGTATTCATTGGATTTGATTGATTTTTTGTATACGGGTAAAGAACATGACACTCTTTATGTGGTTTTATGGAATGTCAATCGTCCTGCTCCACATTGTATAAAAAAAGCATTATACAATTTGAAAATTATATGAAATGAACGTTATACTTTAATGAAATTAAAGTAAATGAAAATTATATCAAATATAACATTAGATCATAATTATGAAATTAGGTTAAATGTTTTTATAGCATATGAAAATTATATCATATGAAAGTTATGTCAAATGAAATTAGACTATCTGTTATTATACCAAACATTACAGACCCAGTCTTATGATCCTTTGAACTTTTGTTATTATATCAAACGTTACACACCCGGGAGCCATCACCTGCCCCCCCCGGCACGCCCATGATAACACATTTTATAGTAAGGCCTTTTTAATAGGTAATATTTGACAATTCATCAAAATTCAACATTCATTTAATATTTTAAAATAATATATTTTTTCTGCACAATTGCTTAACTTTTTTCAATTACGATTACATATTTATTGTAATAATGACCGATACGATTTGCTTTCACTAAACTTAGGAGACGTCAAATGTTACCTATGGCCTTACTTTACATGAATTCTTAGTGCTGCTATTCTCTTTAACTGTTTTACATCTTTTGAACTATACTACATAAAATATAGCTTGATCTCTGCGACATATGTCAAACTGACATTCCTAGGGTAGGAATTCATTCACATTTGTCACATTTTAATTCAAATGGGATTTTACATAGTTACCAGTTTGGTTTCACGACAGGTAGGTCGACGACTGACGCTGGAGTAAAACTCATCAGTCACATTTTGGAATCCTGGGAGAAGTCCCAGGATGCAATTGGCATTTTCTGTGACCTCTCAAAAGCGTTTGACTGCGTTGACCACACAACACTGATCTGTAAATTACACCACTACGGAATTCGTGGACAAGCTGGTGATCTTGTTCTTTCCTATCTATCAAACAGGCAGCAAAAAGTAAACATTAACGGGGCAACATCCTTTGGGTCTCTAGTTAAGATGGGCGTGCCTCAAGGATCAATTCTTGGCCCTTTCCTATTCCTAGTTTATATTAATGACCTTCCTTACATGATGGCTAACTTATCAGACATAATTCTATTCGCTGATGACACTTCTCTTATTTTTTAAATTGATAGAAAAGATACGGATGTTATACATGTCAACGATAGTCTAGCAGTTCTTTCGAAATGGTTCGCAGCTAATAATCTTTTACTTAATGCAAACAAAACTAAATGTCTTAAGTTCTCATTACCAAATGTACCTCAAGTAGGTCTAAATTTAAAACTTGATGGTAAGAAACTAGAAGCTATTACGGAAACCGTATTTCTAGGAATTACTTTAGATTCGAGATTGCAATGGGGCGCCCACATTAGAGTTCTTTCAGGTAGATTAAGTTCGGCTGCATATGCAGTAAGAAAAATAAGGCAGATGACTGATGTAGCCACAGCTAGGTTAGTATACTTTGCTTATTTCCACAGTATTATGTCTTATGGCGTTTTGCTGTGGGGATCGGCAGCTGACGTAGATTCCATTTTTATTTTACAAAAGAGGGCTATTCGCGCTATCTATAAAATGGGTCCTCGTGAGTCCCTTAGAAATAAATTCAAAGAAATTGATATACTAACTCAGCCTTCTCTTTATATCTTAGAAAGTATTTTGTATGTTCGAAAAAACTTAGGACTTTTCAAAATTAGAAGCGATTTCCATAATATAAATACACGTAGTAAACATGAAATTGTGATACCCAAATTTAGGTTAGCTAAAACTAGTAAGTCATTTGTTATTAAACAGTATTCGATTTTATAACAAGTTGCCAAAGTCGGTTACAGAACTTAGTGATGGAAAGTTCAAAACCCACATCAAACGTATCCTTATCAAAAAAGCATATTATAAGATTAAAGACTACGTTGAAGACAAGGAAGTTTGGCAATAATTCCTTCTGCACATGTGGCTTCCCTGGTACCTCAATAACGGCATTACTATGTAATTATGTCTATTAACTGCTCCCAAATTAAGATGATTATTTGATTTTACCTATTTTTCTTTTTTTTCCTTTACCTACATTTTTGACATAATCTTTTCGTTATTTGACATTATATAACTTCACTATACTATATTTTTTATAGACTTGTTACAGCTTTAGTGGCAGTCATGCCATTTGGTTTAAAAAGGTTTTTAATTGTTTTTTTTTTTAATATAGATTCTCTTTTATTTATATTTTGTGAATGTGAGAACGTTGTAGGCATAACCGACTTTTAGATCTATCGATCGTTTTCTATCTTGCTAAGTACCTGGTACTTGTTGATAGGCCTACAGTGTCCTCTCATACCTATAAACACTGTAACTTGAAAAGATTGTAAATACCATTTACTTTTAAAAGAGTAACCGTGGAGTTTCTTGCCGGCTCTTCTCCATAGGAAACGATCAATTGGAACCGTGCACCTAGCTTCTGACGTTTCATAAGTGCCCTTGTAGGTTTATGTGAAATAAAATATTTTGAATTGAATTCATTAGGTCGGCATGCCCATATAGTATGACATTGACAGTTACTGTCTGTGCTATTATGAAATTCAGAACTTCATAGGCGGTGATTTTACTGACAGTGAGCAGTCGCAGAGATTAAGCTATCTTTTATGAAGTATAGGAGTAGACTTGTAAACAGAAGGGGTTCTTATTAGTGTAGAATCCTTTCTTCCTGGCAAATAAGATAAGTCATTCAATCTCAACATTTCTGTTGCCCTGCCACTGTATCCCTCAGATATAAAATGAACCACCACAAGTATTTAATTTCTTGTACACCCGTACAAGAAATTAAATACTTGACTGTATTACATTTCTTACATTGGGACCAAGTAAGTGACTGGTGGGCTGCATTGGACACAATTCTTCAACCCAACCTCACCATTTGACACTTGTTTGTTTGTTGTCATAGACTGTGAATCCGCCACACTAACCGCGCCAAAATAATGGAGAGCGTTTAAATAGCCCGGGTCGGGTGGCTATTTTTAACTTTTTTTAAAGTACTTTTAATTGTTTTTTTGGCGTTTTTTAACTATTATATGGCGATGTAAACTATCGAATACAATATAAAAAATACATGCATATTCCCTAAGGCTAATGTTTGTAATGAACGCAGTAACCAGTACATACCTACACGTTAGTACATTATTTATTCGGTGGCAGTACCGATTTACTTGCAATCAGTCTGAAGCGACCGCCATGCGCCATCGCGAGTGTCTAACACATTATTTACTGATTGTCCCTCTGGTTAAAGTGCATTGTTTTATCTATTTTCCTTCACTAATTATAGAAGCAAAAGTGTTACAGTAATGACGTAAACAAATGTTGTAACACTTTAAGAGTCCTATTACATTTTTGACGCAAATTCATGATTTTTGACGTTGTAATTTTCAGCAGCAGTAAGATATTTGAATTATTTGATTATGAATAACGATAGTTCCATTCTCTTTATTGTAAGTTGGAGTTGCACATTTTAACTTTTCTTGTTGTGTAATTTACTATGAATATTTTACGAACTCAGTTTACAAGGAAAAACGTCGGCAATGGAACTTTGACGCTCAAATTCACATTGTTTCATTCAGTTCTAATAAAAGCGAAAGTTACTAAACGATAACTTGAATGTTTTACTTGTTTATTGGAGTTCTAGAATTTCTTTAGTTTTCAGGGAAAAGTCGTAAAGAAAACCAATAAATGTCTTGATTTTCATGTCCATTATATTCCAAATAAACACAATTAAATCAAATAAACTAATATGATATAAAACTTCGATCTACAGTGAATACGTTTCATTAGTTTTTGTTTCTCAATATAATAAGACAAAATTACAATAAATTAAATTAAGTACTATATATTCCGCGTCAATTCAGCAAATTACACGAAAATAATGTGTAACTCCAACTTACAAGAAAGAGAATGGCACTATAGTTATTATAATCAAATAATTAAAATATCTTACTGCTGCTGAAAATTACATGGTCAAAAATCATGAATTTCCGTAAAAAAATGTAATAGGACTCTTAAAATATATTAATATATAATGTAACGTTGATTATTGATTTATTCATAACGTTCATCAAGTACGGCACTTCTTCTTAGCGTGTCGATGTCGAATTACCTTTCTCGGCAAGGAATGCTAGGCCCATCGGCATACGTGAAATAACTCTGTTTTTCTCCTTCTTGTCCAACAAAAAAAAACTGTTACTTAAACGTGCCAATTTTTTACAAATAAAAAATGTTCGGCCTTATTCCATGTGAAGGGGTTTAGTTAGCAGCGTATTGCTGCAATACCGGTCAGAATCATAACCCTCCTTTTTGCCTCGCCGAAGTCGGGTAATAAAAACAGTTTATGTACATACATATAAACAGACAAGAAGAAAGGAACAGACAAATACGTTCAAAGGTGATAAATAAAGACTAAACGAAGAATATATTAACCATCTTACATTTTTAATACATTTCAGATGAAGGGGTTGAAGATATTTATATGGATCCTGTGGTAGCGGACATGGCTTAGGTACGAGTTGTAGGTTCCAACCCACACAGGCGCTTTACTTTGTATACATTATTTCATCTAGCCCAGACAAAATCGACACCAAAATAGGCAAACGTAGCAAATGCGCATGTTACTACGATCTTTTGTGGCTTTTAGATATTGTTTACGTTTAGTTCTTTTTATTTCTGCTTGAGTATAGTCACAGTAATATTATCATATACCGTGGTATAGTTCTCGATGTTTTTGGTTGGTATATTTGCGTGTGCTAGCTGTCTTAGGGGCATTAATTTATCATTTAAATTGTGTTTTGCGTAATGTAAATTATCTTGTATACTATTGTATAGAATAATCTTTTTTTCTAACTGAACAGACAGCTGTGCTGCTGGGGAGTTTGTTGCGCCACTTCTTCCCAGCTAAAGCACTAGGAAGTGGTGAAGGGTGGGCGTTTTGGGGGACTGTCTTATGTAACGTTGACGTTCGAAAAGTACTGATTCTCAGCCTAGTTTAAATAAATTACTTTTGAATTTTACCGTTGCTCTATGGGCCATCAGTTATTGTACAAGTGTACAGCGATGCAGTCGCAACTGCAGCGAGATCCTTTGACTCGGGCAAAAAAAACCGACACAAACAAACGGCGGTCGCCAAGACACACCGAGCGCTCGCATCTACATTCTCGCACTCGGTCTGTCTCTTTGTGACTCGGAGAGTGTACAGCCGCCTTATGAGTTAGGCTGAGCTGCGTAACACACGATCAATCATAATCTGAATCATTTGAAGGATATTGATAATCCATTGCTTCATATGTTCGAAAAATTTATCAACAAAGTAAATAACGCAATGAATGTTGTTGAACTGTCAAAATGAAACAAATCGTGATTGATCGTGTTTCGCAATTGCAGTTCTGTTTACTAAGAGATACTAGTTGTTTGAGAACAAGGTGAAGCCAGCAAACCTTGCGTGGGTGCCGGCGACGGCCGCCGGCCGAAGGAAGTCGCCAATGAACAAGGCGCTCGCGTGACGACACAGCACTAATGTGCTGCATTACATCATTATTTTAACTGAGGAAATACTCCTCACGACGGAACTATAAGGCTGCCTCTTGAGACAATGGCCCGCTCGCGTCCTCACACAACACCTCGTCCATCACTCCACCGCGCGCCAGTTTGTTAATCATCTGCCTAGTTTTTCCCAACTATGATGGAGTCGGCTTCAAGTCTAATCGGATGCAGCTGAATATCAGTGTTTTACATGGAGTGACAGACTACCTGACCTCCACAAGCTAGTTACTAATACGATACTCCTTGGTACTCGAGACTTTCGGGCTTCTGACTACAGTCCTTTCACAGTTATTTTACCTCTGATAGCAACCTTACAGCAACGAGAATAAAGATCATGTAAACTGTGATGCAAAATCAGGGGAAAAAAACTGGGAAAGGACTGTACCCATAAGGAATACTGACAACTGAAACCTACCATCCGGGACACGGGAGAGGTCGCAGGCCTAGGGGTAATGGATGATTGGATGGTCACCCATCCGCCCACAGATCAACCTCAGCAAGCGAAGCTTAAGTCCTCGTTCGCACAGGGGATTTTCAACGCAACGAATTTTTATCGCGCACGGGGTGTTCAATGCCCTTCCCAGCGACGAGTTGAAAATCCAACAGAGTGCGTTTTTCAAGCATTCTATTTAAACACAGATTTCCGACATACACAACCAGTTCGATACGATTACGGAATAGGTACATCTTGATAACATCATGCTTTTTTTTCCGCGTCTAAACGCCTCATGCTGACAAACAGCTAACATGCAGGGGTTTTCGTAAGTCGACCGTAGCTATGAATCGTTAGCACGTGGAATGAGGTCAACTATGGCTTGAGGTCATTGCATAATTGCACACATCGTAGTTTTATGCCTAAAACTCGCTATTGTAGGCTGGTTTTCACCAGCTTACAATAGCGCGAGTTTTGATGTTGAACCGGACCATTTCATACAAGGCAGTAGGGCCGTGGGGCTTTTAAGGCAGTAGGGTATTTGTGGCTACTTTACCAAGAATAATCAGAAAACGATATTATTTTGTGTTTATTTTTGTTTAAAAGAAATTATATACAATATAGATACTTACCAAAAAGCTACACTAGTAAAACTAGTTTTTCCCTGTTTACCCACACAACAATCAGAAATTTAAAATTGGTCTCATTGATTTATGAACCAATTACATTTGTATGTACAAGCACTGGATAGTCTGGCTACCATTCAAATTATGAGATTGCTGCTTATAGCAGTATCACAGCATTTTTTTGCAAATAAACCGAACAGGGCTCAAAAATTATCCTCATTTATCTAGTGGTGGCAAGCACTACTGCTGAGTATGTGGTCCTGAGTTCGATTCCCAGGTAAGGCAAAGTGATATTGGGTTATTCCATCAGGAATTTCTCAGCAGTCTGGATTTGTGCCCGCTTGATGGCAATAGGCTCACCTATTAAAGTGTGAAATGTTTGTGTACTTACATACAAGTGCACCACTGCCTAATCCTACAGGAAAACAGGTGTGATGTTATGTAGTTATTGTTCAGCTTTAATGGTAAAATGCCTTGATTTTAAAATGTATTCATAGTTACAGTACCTAACTGTACTGTAAGTAATTTAACTACTTTGTTTAGGCCAACTTTGTTTTTATTTATTTATTATTAGGCTCTTCAACAATGAATACACTATTACTTTACAGTTTGTGCGTTGCAAACTTAAGTCTAATCGCCTCATTACTTAAAGAAATCACAGCATAAACTACATAATGTGCAGATAGTAACACAGTAAAATAATTAAAACAATTAAGTAATACATGGTCTAGATAAAAGTGTAAATTAAATTATTAAAAGCGAAATTGATTACAATAAAATTATAAAGATTAAATTTTTGTATAGTATGATTGGGTTAAAATTTGTTTTTAGACTAGAGATACCCTTTAAATGGCAAGCGCGGTTGTTTTTAGAGCAGGTATTGATGAGTGCATGCAAACAGTTACATAAGTTCTGAAAAAATTATAACACGGAGTTTCACAAGGAAGCGTGATCGCGCCTACTCTATTTCTATGTTATATTAATGATCTGTGTGCGCTCAATCTCGATAAAAGCAAAATCTTCACATTTGCTGACGACACTTCCCTAATATTCAACTCTACTACGTGGCAAAGCACTTTCGAAAGTGCTCAAACTGGCCTGAATAAGGTGTCTAAATGGTTGCATGACAATATCCTTACCCTTGTAATGGATGGGTTGTACATGAGTGTCACATGTGTTGGGAGCTTGCCCAATTTAATAAAAATGTGTAAAGATGGTGTGTTCTCCTATAAAAAAAATACAAATTAAACAATAAAATAATTTCGGGCGCCTTGGAGATGCACACAGTATGTTTCAAATAAACCAAACTTGCCAGATAGAACTCTTCGGAGAGTCAGACTTTTAATCTGCCGGTAGGTAGCTAATTAAATGAATAAAAGAATGGAATTTCCTTTGCTAATACCTTGTTTAATTAATTGCCAGTAGCTTCAGAGTAATAAAATTATGAAATTAAATACAAAAAAAAGGTTATAATTACTTACATTATTATCATTGAATTTACAATATTATTATTATGGAACTTACATTACTATTGCATCTTTGTTGATAAAAAAAGGTAGGTAGTAAAAAAAGAAATGATTAAATAAAATGGTTAAATAAAACGGTTAAATAAAACCTCTAGGATCGTGGCGTTGATGGTAGGGATAAAAATATCCCTTGTAGAAATATATCCAGTAAAGAAAATAAATCGAAAAGAAAAGAAGAAAAAAAAAAAAAGAGACGTCGGGACCAGGTTCGGTCAAAATCCGGCGTCTTTTCCAACAAATGGCAAATTTAAATGCACCACAAAATTCAGGCGGGCGACAAATCACTTAAAAGCCAAAGAAATGAAGGATTATTCCTACGTCACCACGTCCTGAGGGAAAGTTTTAGAAGTTTACGGCATCAATAGGCCGCCAATACCCAGGATTTATCCCGATTAAAAAATGTCGTTAAAATTCAATACTACATCAGGAATGTTCGTCGCAAAAGTGATCACGTCAAAGTTGACAGCTTCCACCAAACACAATCGATGACAGCAAAAAAAACGTTCCGAAATCGACTAACTGACGAGAAGCATGTAACGATATTTTAAACTCGTTACACCCTGAATGTAGACAAAACAAAATACAAAAAAAGAACCTAAGATGTGGCGGGTGAAAGCCTTAGAAAAACAGTTTACTGCGCACTTTGTCAGTCTTTGTTAACCTATTGCATAACAACATGGGGTGGCGCACCTAAATCGACCGTAATCCAACTGGAAAGGGCGCAGAGAGCAATCCTAAAAGTATCTTCTTTTCGACCTTTCCGCTTCCCCACTACCGAACTATACCGAGACAGTGGAGTTCTCACTGTTCGCCAACTATTTATTCTACAGACCACCCTGAAACAACACGAACTTCTTTCCTACAGTCCCACACCTAGGCTCGGCAAGAGACGCTACGACCCTGTGGACCGGTCCCTAAGTAGAGTAACAACCTGTTTTTTAAATTAATAATGTTCGCAACATCTTCCCACTCACAAAACACCTTTGTAAAAAAGGACTTAGTGGATGGCTTATGACTCTGGACTATGACGCAACCGAAAATCTACTTTCTATTCCAAAATAGTCACCCATTTCGTCTATGTTTATCGCTACCACAGGCACATACTAATACGAGTATGGCACTAACAAACAGTTTAACACACACCAACTTGTCCATCACTCACACCCACACGATCACTCCACACGAACACTACATCCTATAAGTCAAAAGGTAAATTATTGTCTAGTTTTAGTCTATGGGAGACCATAATTTTGTACTTGGGGCGGAGACCTGGTGGCCTGAAATACAAGCTTCGGCTTAGCTTAGGCACCAGTCTCCCACAATATTTTTATTTGAGAACATGACCGGACCATAAGATTCTTTATTACTATTTTTTTTAAATGATATTGTGGTGAGGAAAATAAAAATAAATAAGTGAAAGAGGTCAATGTCCACTTCGTCATGGTAATTATGATAATATTACTGTGACTTCGTGCTCTTTTTATGCAGCATACATTCTAGAAAGTGGACAGTATAGCCTCAAGTTGGTATTACGTCTTGGCATGCAGAAAAGCCTCCTATTAGAACTTCTTGGCAGATTACGGGGCACATGTAATAACACCCTACTGAGCAAATCGGGACAGTTCAGAGAGCCTGTTACTAACTTCTTAAGGAAAACCAAATCTAGAATATCCCTGCATTTCTCTAGCGACACCATGTTAAAATACTTCAGTCTGTCTTGCTACGAGTTGAGCTTTTTGCACTTATTACTATAAAAGGTGAGATGCCACAAGAACCGTTTTTGCGGCTCCACTTCGTTTTTCTCCCCAATCGTGCGGAGCTTCAGAATTTTATAGTGTGTAGATGTCTTCAAATAAAGCGTTTTCCCAAAATTTCACACTGAGCAAACGCCTAGTTTTTGAGAAAAAAAATCCTAAAGTTTCAGAAATTTTAACCAATTTACGTAAATTAATTGTCATTTTACCACAGATAATGTACGAGTTTCACTCCTAGGTTGTTCCATTTTACGTTCAGACAAAGTGACAGCGGACTCTTATTGTATAAATATTGTAAGTTTTTAACTTTTGTTCACTTTTAAATAGTTGCTACTGCAATTAACTTTATTATAAAGTAAATAATATAGTAAATTAAATTTAAAAAATATAGTTTTATTTGTACTATTAAAAGATTGTCTGTAACGAAAAATAATCCAATGTCAGTAAAGCGAGCTCGGGACTTAGGGCACCCCGACACGGACAGGTTAGGTTAGAAGGGGATGGCAGGGTCTAGTGAGCGAGCGTAGCGAGCGAATAGACCCCGCCATCCCCTTCGTGGTTATTTTTTTTTAAACCACCCAGAAATAGGAGCCCCGCCAAGCGGGGCTCCGTCGACAACGCTTTACTAAAAATAACCTAGATTGTTACAAGGTAATATTCCAAGATTTGAGCATATTTTGGTTTGACCTTGACTTTTGATGTGTATGACCTTGACTTTGGGGTGCTGACCTTGACCTTGACAATGTGTTTGACCTTAGTATTGCTTGGAAACTAATTTAGACTCGCCTCGTGATCTTCCCCACCCTAAATACTCTGGCGATTTTTGGCCATTTTTTTTAAACTTTGGCAATTTTTTTCTCGGCACCTATGGTTTTGCTCATTTTGGGGATTTCAAAAATAGAATAGAAATGGTCTACTCTATCCAAAAAAAAATACCTACTATAAATGAGAGCTGGGGAGAAAACCGAAGTGCTTCCCATGAGGTGGCTTCTAACTAGCGAGTTGTACATAATTTTATTTATGTTAGGTTTTTTGAAGTTTTTAAACTCTCTCATAACAAAGCCAAGCATCTTTGATGTTTTTAATACAATTTTGTCAATATGTTCGACAAAACTTAGCTTTTTATTTAACTGAACGCCTAGGTCTCATATAGTTTGTTGTTGTGATTGAATCATCAGTGTTCAAAGTCAGCGTGTGAGAATCACAATGGCTTTGTGAATTGAACAATGATAAGTGTACATGTGCAGTAAATATACAAAAAAATATTTTACAACTTTGAAATACCTAAGTTGCTATAAACAAAACAAAAATATTATATACTTTTGAATATACCTAGAGGCCAAAAAGTTGAGATCACACCATAATATCCCAATGTTCTTATTGTTAAAAATGATGACAGAAAATGAAGACATTTTAATTTAAATAGCCTCCTTCATAATGAACAATATGGCTTTACAAAGGGTCGTTCGACTACAGATGCGGGTGTTGCTCTCCTGAAACACATATTTAACGCATGGGAGAACTCTCAAAATGCTATTGGAGTTTTCTGTGATCTCTCCAAAGCCTTTGATTGTGTGCACCATGACACGCTTTTGCGTAAACTGCGTCATTATGGTGTGCTAAACGAAGCTCTCAAAGTTTTAAATTCATATCTAAATAATAGGTCGCAATGTGTAGATGTTGATGGTGTAAAATCTTCCGGGCTACCAGTTCAGTTAGGTGTACCTCAAGGCTCAATACTGGGTCCATTCTTGTTCTTAGTATATATCAATGACTTACCATTCTATTTAAAGGGTATCTGTGAAGTTGTACTGTTTGCAGATGATACCTCTCTTATTTTTAAAGTAGACAGGAATAGACAAGATTTTGACGATGTAAACAGTGCACTATCAATGGTTACGGATTGGTTTACGACAAATAACCTAGTTCTCAATGCCAAAAAAACGAAATGTGTAAAGTTTGCCCTTCCAAATGTTAGAAATCTAGGACCCAACATCGTCTTAGATAAAGAGGTGCTTGAAACTGTAAACTCGGCAGTTTTTCTGGGCATAACAGTAGATGCCAAACTTCAGTGGGGCCAACATATATCGAGCCTAGCGGGAAGGCTCAGTTCGGCCGCCTACGCCGTCAGAAAAGTAAGACAATACACTGACGTTGATACAGCTCGGTTAGTCTATTTTAGTTATTTTCATAGCGTTATGTCCTATGGTATTCTGCTGTGGGGCAAAGCTGCAGATATTCAAAATATATTTGTCCTCCAAAAACGAGCTATTCGAGCAATTTACCAGCTAGGTGCCAGAGATTCTCTAAGAGATTTTTTCAAAGATATCGGTATTCTCACAGTGGCATCACAATTCATCTTCGCCAACATCTTATATATTAGGCAAAATATACACTTATACACTAAAAACAGTGATATTCACAATGTTAACACAAGAAGTAAGGATAAACTACGTGCTCCCTTTCACCGGCTTCATAAGGTTCATAACTCATTTGTTGGGCTTGGTTTAACCTTTTATAACAAGCTACCCTCTTCTTTGCTAGATTTGCCTTTTAATGCGTTTAAAACTAAATTAAAGTCCAACCTTTGTTCAAAGGCATACTATTCTATCAATTGTATCATCATATTGTTAAAAATGATGACAGAAAATGAAGACATTTTAATTTAAATAGCCTCCTTCATAATGAACAATATGGCTTTACAAAGGGTCGTTCAACTACAGATGCGGGTGTTGCTCTCCTGAAACACATATTTAACGCATGGGAGAACTCTCAAAATGCTATTGGAGTTTTCTGTGATCTCTCCAAAGCCTTTGATTGCGTGCACCATGACACGCTTTTGCGTAAACTGCGTCATTATGGTGTGCTAAACGAAGCTCTCAACGTTTTAAATTCATATTTAAATAATAGGTCGCAATGTGTAGATGTTGATGGTGTAAAATCTTCCGGGCTACCAGTTCAGTTAGGTGTACCTCAAGGCTCAATACTGGGTCCATTCTTGTTCTTAGTATATATCAATGACTTACCATTCTATTTAAAGGGTATCTGTGAAGTTGTACTGTTTGCAGATGATACCTCTCTTATTTTTAAAGTAGACAGGAATAGACAAGATTTTGACGATGTAAACAGTGCACTATCAATGGTTACGGATTGGTTTACGACAAATAACCTAGTTCTCAATGCCAAAAAAACGAAATGTGTAAAGTTTGCCCTTCCAAATGTTAGAAATCTAGGACCCAACATCGTCTTAGATAAAGAGGTGCTTGAAACTGTAAACTCGGCAGTTTTTCTGGGCATAACAGTAGATGCCAAACTTCAGTGGGGCCAACATATATCGAGCCTAGCGGGAAGGCTCAGTTCGGCCGCCTACGCCGTCAGAAAAGTAAGACAATACACTGACGTTGATACAGCTCGGTTAGTCTATTTTAGTTATTTTCATAGCGTTATGTCCTATGGTATTCTGCTGTGGGGCAAAGCTGCAGATATTCAAAATATATTTGTCCTCCAAAAACGAGCTATTCGAGCAATTTACCAGCTAGGTGCCAGAGATTCTCTAAGAGATTTTTTCAAAGATATCGGTATTCTCACAGTGGCATCACAATTCATCTTCGCCAACATCTTATATATTAGGCAAAATATACACTTATACACTAAAAACAGTGATATTCACAATGTTAACACAAGAAGTAAGGATAAACTACGTGCTCCCTTTCACCGGCTTCATAAGGTTCATAACTCATTTGTTGGGCTTGGTTTAACCTTTTATAACAAGCTACCCTCTTCTTTGCTAGATTTGCCTTTTAATGCGTTTAAAACTAAATTAAAGTCCAACCTTTGTTCAAAGGCATACTATTCTATCAATTGTATCATCATATTGTTAAAAATGATGACAGAAAATGAAGACATTTTAATTTAAATAGCCTCCTTCATAATGAACAATATGGCTTTACAAAGGGTCGTTCAACTACAGATGCGGGTGTTGCTCTCCTGAAACACATATTTAACGCATGGGAGAACTCTCAAAATGCTATTGGAGTTTTCTGTGATCTCTCCAAAGCCTTTGATTGCGTGCACCATGACACGCTTTTGCGTAAACTGCGTCATTATGGTGTGCTAAACGAAGCTCTCAACGTTTTAAATTCATATTTAAATAATAGGTCGCAATGTGTAGATGTTGATGGTGTAAAATCTTCCGGGCTACCAGTTCAGTTAGGTGTACCTCAAGGCTCAATACTGGGTCCATTCTTGTTCTTAGTATATATCAATGACTTACCATTCTATTTAAAGGGTATCTGTGAAGTTGTACTGTTTGCAGATGATACCTCTCTTATTTTTAAAGTAGACAGGAATAGACAAGATTTTGACGATGTAAACAGTGCACTATCAATGGTTACGGATTGGTTTACGACAAATAACCTAGTTCTCAATGCCAAAAAAACGAAATGTGTAAAGTTTGCCCTTCCAAATGTTAGAAATCTAGGACCCAACATCGTCTTAGATAAAGAGGTGCTTGAAACTGTAAACTCGGCAGTTTTTCTGGGCATAACAGTAGATGCCAAACTTCAGTGGGGCCAACATATATCGAGCCTAGCGGGAAGGCTCAGTTCGGCCGCCTACGCCGTCAGAAAAGTAAGACAATACACTGACGTTGATACAGCTCGGTTAGTCTATTTTAGTTATTTTCATAGCGTTATGTCCTATGGTATTCTGCTGTGGGGCAAAGCTGCAGATATTCAAAATATATTTGTCCTCCAAAAACGAGCTATTCGAGCAATTTACCAGCTAGGTGCCAGAGTTTCTCTAAGAGATTTTTTCAAAGATATCGGTATTCTCACAGTGGCATCACAATTCATCTTCGCCAACATCTTATATATTAGGCAAAATATACACTTATACACTAAAAACAGTGATATTCACAATGTTAACACAAGAAGTAAGGATAAACTACGTGCTCCCTTTCACCGGCTTCATAAGGTTCATAACTCATTTGTTGGGCTTGGTTTAACCTTTTATAACAAGCTACCCTCTTCTTTGCTAGATTTGCCTTTTAATGCGTTTAAAACTAAATTAAAGTCCAACCTTTGTTCAAAGGCATACTATTCTATCAACGACTACTTAAATGATAAGAATAGATGGTCGCTGTGATTAACTCAAGACAATGTTTAAATGTTCTTTCTCCAGAATTAGTTTACCTACTGACAGGTTATATGAGTTTATATAATTGTTTATAATTTTACTTTATAAGTCAATTTATTTTAATTTTATTTTAATTTAGTGCTGACATAATCTACTCATTACAATGTTTTTTTTATGAGTTGTATTGCAATATGTGGTTAGTTAGCGACCTCGACAATTATTTATTTTACCTCGATGGTCCTAGTTTAGTTTATCAATTGTAACTTCTAGTTACAGCTATATGTAAGCGGGCACGCCCTTTATGCCTGGAGGCTTTTTCTTTTTTTTTTTAGATATTGTTTACTTTTAGTTATTTTTAGTTATTTTTATTTCTGCTTGAGTATAGTTCTCGATGCTTTTGGTTGGTATATTGGCGTGTGCTAGCTGTCATATGGCTATTAATTATAGCTATTTAATTTAAATTATTTTTTGCATATTGTAAATTGTCTTGCATACTGTTGTATAGAATCATTTTTTATTTTTTTTTCTAACTGAACAGACAGCTGTGCTGCTGGGGAGTTTGTTGCGCCACTTCTTCTTCCCAGCAAAAGCACTAGGAAGTGGTGAAGGGTGGGCGTTTTGGGGGACTGTCTTATGTAATTTTGACGTTCGAAAAGTGCTGATTCTCAGCCTAGTTTGAATAAATGACTTTTGAATTTTGAATTTTGATGCTGCAATGTGATCCTAAAATTATACAGTGTAATATTGTACTGAACATTTTGTGTAAACAGGGCCATCGTAGAGAGCATGAGGTCTTTTGAATAGCCCAGAAATAATAATAATAAATTATTTGTGGGTGAAAGCTTTAATGCAAGAATGGTCAGCAACAATGATGTTGAATTCAGTGAACATGTTATTTTATAGGGAAGGAAATAAGGAAAATTATTAAATATTTATTATGTCTGCCATAAATAAATGGCATGCAGGAGCATTGTTCTCGTTATCAAACCTGGCGCTTCAGGTTATAATGGCCGTAGGATGAGTTCGAAAGTGCTGGACGCACGTCTGACGTCGGTAGTTTGGTACTCACTGTTGAAGGCGGCCAGCTTCCTGGTGGAGCCGAGGCGCTTCATTGGGGTGCGCGGCTCCACGTCGCGGTCGTCCAGGGTCGCCGGCGCCTCCGTCGCCGTCGGCGTCGTCGGTCCAGACATCGCAGCAACTGAATCACGCACTCCGAAACACCATTACAATATCCATTCCACTTCTATTCACGCGCACAATTTTTTTTTTTTTGGCTTGTTCTAATTACTAAATATATGTACTAAAATAAAATCTAGTTGAAATTCAGCACCCAAATGCCGTATTTGATTACGTCCGGCATCAACGATATAACGAAACAAAAATAACGTCGTTCACCGCACTCAGTTCGTGATTTTGAGTTTTTCTGTACCTATTTCATTTATATTTATTACCTACATTCTAATATTTTTTTGTAAATCGCTTTCAAGTACTTAATAATATAAAATTATCTTCGTTTAAACCAACAAAAACAATTAGGGGATGAAGACTGTTATTCATAAACCACTTTCCGACACAAAACTCAACTCAAACTGGCTTTGTCAAGCATTGTCAAGTTTGTTTGTCAGTTGAGCAGTTGAGCTTGAGTTTGTTTGTGTTAAGCTTGACGAAAAATATCGAGGTATCGATATTGAATAACGAGTTTAGAAAACGTTTAACAAACTATATTTTACACCATTAAAAAAAACACACTAGTTTGAAAGGCTGGAGTTCAAATCCGTAAAAAATACGCCATCTGCTGCGCTGCAGGTGTCTTGTACATACAATTTGTCTTCAATCAACAGTTGAGGCGATTTTTTTACAACAAGAAACTTATTTGTTGAACTTGAGAACGTATTCCTTTTTAATCCTATCAAGAACACAAGAACAATATTATTTTTAAAAAACATCACAAAATAGTTTTTTTTGTTTTTGTTTAGTAAAGCGAAAGCGAAATCTTACGCTTAAAAACATCGATACATTATATTTTATTATATATATCTGGACACCTCTGACATCCCTAGTGTGTCAAATGGCGTGCATTGCTATTGCACGGAGGTTGCATTCGTAAGTGTGAAAAGTTACCATTAAAAAAAAAACAATGCTCTTTGTGAGCTTACTGTTCATTTCATTATTGTTCCCAATAGAGATGGGCTTAAACGTTAAAAAATAATAACACTGCTAAATGATAATGCTAACAATATTTAACAGTTAAAATTAGCAGTTATTTTTAGCAACTGTTAAATTTAATCACAGACGGATTGTTAACGTAATTAATTCTCATTTCCTTCATACTTTTCACAGGCTTAGGACTGTCAACTTTTTCTGTTGGCGTATTTATAATGAGAATCAATTTATTTACAACGATTTCTTTTTTTTATGTGTATTTTTTTATAATAATCATATTTTTTTTGTTTTGTTTTTTTTTTCTTGTATCTTTTGTATTTCTTTCTTAGATCTTGTTTTTTTTTCTAATAGCTACATACCAATTGGTAATATTACTTTTGTTCAAATTTAATATATTTTTTGTTTCCGTTTATTTAACATCTATCTCGGAACTTGTTTAACAGGTGTTGACACAATTTTTTTTTATTAGTGTTAATTCGATTTAACAGTTAGCACTTAGCAGTTAATTAAATCAACTTGCTCAAACTTATCAATCTAACTGTGACTGAATCTGCACGACCATTATTGCTTTGTTGTGAGTTGTGACACTGACTGCTATATTTAACAGCTATCCCAGAACTTATTTAGCAGGTGTTGACACTAAAAAAATTTAGCAGTGTTAATTTAGCAGCTTATTATTTTTAGACCCATCCCTAGTTCCCAATGAGGCTATACAATATTGTACCTGTTTATTTTCAAACGTTACTTGTTCGTAATAATTTGTTTCAATAATTATCTATCACACTCGTTCGTCGTGTCGCGTCGTCGCGTCGTTCGTCCTTAACGTTTCGCGTTCGTTTACAAAACAGTAAAAAACACAATAAAAAAAATGAACTTTTCGTCACTGTAATACAGTAGATAATCTATTTACCAGTTGTCAATGCAGTCGTTCGTGATGGGACGGTCAAGCCCGTGAAACCTTATTGTTTGTTAACTTAAAGTTCAAAGTTGACTCGCATGAACGATGAATTGGGATCATTTATCGTATAATTAGTAAAGTCAGTCGATAAAACGAATTGTGTATTTAGCTAACCATTTCATACATTTTGAATCGTTGATAGTTGTAAGAACAAACAATATTAGTTTCGTCATTTAAGCCGTCCTGAAACCAGTTGCAACGACGACCGTTTTCTGCAACCGTTACCGTCGCGCGTCCCGTCGTCAGGAAAACGGTTGCGTTTCGTTCGTCAAAAATGCGACAACGACCCACTATTATTATGTGACAGCACGCGCTATGTCAATGTCAGGTCACTTAACGACATCCATTGACTTATAAAACATATGGACTTGGCATACCTACAAGAAAAACGTGCCATACCTACACTTTACTGAGAGGATAAAATGGCGTCTACTAGGGCAGCCCTTATCGATATTTCCATGTTATAATATCGATAAAAGATTGTGAGAATGTTTTCATAATGTCACAGTACAATATTTACGGGTAAAAATACCTACTCTAAGTTTTCTAACATAGGTACAGTATGCGCAAAACTTTTTGAGCTCTCGGAAGTTGCACGCGAGTGGCTGCGCAGTAAGTAAAAAATGTTTCACAGCTTACAATAAATGATTTTGCACTCATCTGTGCCCTGCGCGGTTTAGTACTCGGGCCTACGTTCAGAGGGCTCATAAAGTTTTGCGAGAACTGTATGCCTTTCATTTGTTTGTTTAATTTAACTGCTTCGTTGCATATATGTGAGCACTGTTTACCTACTTTAAATCTACCATTTAATGAGTACGTCTTTCATTGACTTGTGCCCTGGCAGCTGAGAGTATGTCGTGCTCACTCAAATGTTTCGCTGGTGGTGGCGTGTGTGTTGGATCATTAAGTTCCCTTCAAAATGGTTGAGCTAAATGATGCTGATCCATGCGTCATGTTCGTGAACGGGCGCCGTCAGTGGGGACTGGTCATCTCTTAGCTGCCATGGCTTATTTTAATTATTTTTGATTTTATATTTTTATTATGGTCGCTTTTAACGTGCACGTTTTACTACATTGTTCTCACATGTATAATTTCAACATGAATGATGTAACCAATGTTTTGTAACAATATTGTATATTCTGATTTAAAAGAGTGTCCATGGAGTTTCTTGCCCGTTCTTCTCCATAGGAACCTACTACGCTTTGGAATGGGCAACTAGCTTCATCTTTCGGACTGACCCTTGACAATTCAAAAGTACCTGTAATTGGTTTATTTGGAATAAATGATTTGAGTTTGAGTTTGAATTCGTCATTCTTTCGCGGCTAAACCGTAGAACTTATTTTGTTGTTTCCCATTGTGATAGGTTGAAACATGGAGGACAGATATATACTTACTTCTTTTATCGACCTAGTATTCTGTAACTGATTTCACTCCATTGTATACTATAAGCAACAAGTTCATCTCGTTGCCGTTATATCTATGTACATTTATACACAGTATACATATAGCTCATGGGAAGCGTGCGATGACGATGACGCGAGTTTCACGCTTTTTGTTCACCCAAAATGTATACATATAGCTCTTGGAAAACGTCCGGTGAAGATGACGGGACTTCCATGATTTTTGCTCACCCAAAAAGTGCTCAACACGCCTAAAGAAGTTTTCACTTCAAAAAAACTTTCGGGCAGTTGCCCGGCAAACACCACACCCGTCTGGTCGGAGGGTCCTCCCTTTTCTATAGAGGATGAATGAATTTTACACCCTGTACCTCATACCTCTAAAAGGTGGCTCCGCCAATGGCCCGCAGATGGTAATTTTTGAATGAAATATTATAATTTATATTATTATTATTTTATCATTTTATCTTTGTGTATCTCATTTTGATCAACATACAAATTTGAATTTCACGGATAACCAGTGAACAAGAAATAAAGAAATTTTGAAAATTGGCGGAGTCACCATAATTAATATTTTTGATGCTAAGTTTCTAACACGCAAATGATTTTAATTAAAAGTCAACACTAAATATAATAAAGTTATATTAAATTGTTCTGAACAATACAATTTTGTTCAGGTAATTTCTATGTGATATTCTTTCAGTAGATTTCTTCCCATAATATTTGTATCTCAAATTCATGTATATCTCTTTTACATTGTGAGTTTGTCTGATTTTGATCATTCTCATTTAAAATGCCAGACATATTTGTTCAAATCGCAGGCTGTAAACAAGCAAAAAAAATATTAGTATTTTTATTGTTTCTTGATTTTATTAATAGAATTTTTAATTGATCTTAAGTCTTAAGACCACACTCAAACACATTCTTTACATCACTCACAAATATTGCAAATGCGGACATCACCATCATTTTCAACACCAGCCACTAGAGAATCATGTTGGACAAATTTATAACATGTTACTTACCAATAAGGTTCGTGAAGGTAAAGCATCGTCACATTATGTTACTTTATTGAGTATCCGGTTGAAATATGGTTCTTCAAAGTGAAAAGAACAAAAATATGAACAGTTTTTATTAACATCTTTAAATTTTCCACACCAATTGTTTTTTTATTTTTTCGTTTATTAGCAGGCAAACTTGAAAGTAAAACATAAAACCAATAAAAAAACCATAAAATAGCATTATCGATAAATAAAATGTCTAAATGCACTACTCTATCCCTTCAATAACAAGAAAATGATTTCGTGAAGTAAAACTGTTGAAAATAATGGTAAAAGAGAAATTATGAATGCTTTACTGTTGAAGCTCTTCAACGAATGCAGAATATTTTGTATATCGTCTAAATCTAAAAATATTTCAGCTGAAATTTATGTACGTACTGGTGCAATGTTATTTTAGGGTGATATCCGCTTCTTTTGATGTCACGTCCGATTATATTGCAATTGGGCATCTTGCTATTGATGATTTCCACCATAGGGCCGAGTTTAAACGCAATAACACAGCAAATAACTCCTAAATTCACAAATTTTAACCACAACTCAAGATCATTTGACAGTTGACGTACCCAACTTTGGTACCAAACAGCGAGAGGATAAAATGGCGAACCGGCCGCAAATAGGTATTTCAATGACTAGAAGTTGCCATTATAGTAACTGTCAAAAACACTAATATCCTTTTTCACTTAGGCAAAATTATTGAAGTTAAAAAGAGATAGCAGTATTTTTTTGATTTTGTCGTCGATATGCCTCGTATTTGTATAACTGTTTTTTCTATAGTCAAACATTTCAAGTCCATATGTTTTATAAGTCAATGACGACATCACAACAAAACATGTTGAAATCTCTAGTTCCTGTCAAATATTGTAATGGAACTTTGACAGAAACTAACTAGGAGTAACTCCAAAATTCACAAATTTTGAGATGAACTTGTTGCTTAAAGTATACAATGAAGTGAAATCAGTTACAGAATACTAGGTCGATAAAAGCAGTAAGTATATATCTGTCCTCCAGGTTTCAACCTATCACAATGGGAAACATCAAAATAAGTTATACGGTTTAGCCGCGAAAGAATGACGAAGCAACAAATGAAAGGCTTATGTTATAAAACTTGGAGTAGGTATTTTTACCCGTAAATATTGTACTGTAACATTATGAAAACATTCTTACAATCTTTTATCGAAAATAGAAATATCGATAAGGGCTGCCCTAGTGGACGCCATTTTATCCTCTCAGTAAAGTGTAGGTATGGCACGTTTTTCTTGTAGGTATGCCAAGTCTATATGTTTTATAACTGTGCGTTTGCACTGGCGAAACATTCACAACAAAACATGTTGAAATCTTTAGTTTCTGTCAAAGTTCCATACAATATTTGACAGGAACTAGAGGGCAGCCTTTGGCAAATGCAGTGATATTTTTTAAGTTATAAATTTGTGTTGTCTCCTTTACAAAACCGTCCTCCATGGTGTTATTTCAATAAAAAATACGTTGGTTGCGAAAATAATAAAAAGCCTTTAAAGATTAAAGGTACGCTGGTAGTTGACAGTTAACACTTTCTAAGTTTACATAGGCGTATGACGTAATAACATGGCGACTTATATCTAATGGTGTTATGAAACAGATTAAAAAAGCTGAAACCTTAAAATTGAATTTTAAAATTTAGTTCGCTATTTTATGAACAAAAATTTACGTTTTCCAACTGCTTTTTGCTTAAGCTATCTCAATAATATATTTTTAGATTTTTTGTCATGTAGAGTAAAACACCCTATTATTTTGAACGTGAATCAGTTTACGATGGGCCTCTTTTACCATTGACACAACCGAGAGAACGCGTTGCCGAAGCATTGGGAATAGGGAAGAGGACAGTAACTCAATTTCTGAAATAGAAATACGGACCATCAGGCTCAGAAGATAATACTTTACGAACACCGAAAAAAAGAAAGAAGGACAAGAAAATTGTTGGCGTTGATAATTTTGATGCTGCTGCAATTCGCAACCACATTTATGGATATTATTCGAGAAAAGGATATCCTACACGGGAAAAGCTAATGAGTTCATTAAAAGACGCAGGCTTATTTTTTGGCGGTAAATCGTCTCTATCAAAAGTTTTGAAATCGATTGGCTTTAGATTTAAAAAATCTGACAAGCGGAAAATCCTGCTAGAACGCTACGATATTATTTTGAAGAGATTAACATTCTTACGTCAAGTAAATAAAATTACCAATAGGGACAGTGTCGTGTTTATTGACGAAATATGGTTGAATGCGAACCATACGGTTTCGCGGACATGGACCGACGATACAGCGGCCTCCACCTCAAAAAGTTCCATTGGGAAAAGGAGCCCGACTTATTATATGTCACGCGGGATCAGCTTCTCAAGGTTTTATTCCAGACTGCCTTCTCGCATTCACCTCTAAAACTACAAGTGATTACCACGAGGAAATGAACTTTGAGGTTTTTAAAGTGGTTTAAGATGCTGCTAGTTAGCTTAGAAAACCTATCGAAAATTATAATGGACAATGCACCGTATCATTCTGTACAAGTTAATAAACCACCAACTCAAGCAAATAAAAAGCAAGAAATTGTCTCGTTGCTGGTAAGAAATGGTGTGGAAGCGAGTCCAACTTTATTAAAAGTTGAGTTGTTAAATCTGGTAAAAGCAACAAGCCGTCCAAGCTCCGCTGTGTAATCGATGAACTAGCCCTAGAGCATGGACACGAAGTTATTCGATTCCTTCCCTACCATTGTTCGTTATTTTTTTATTTTTTTTAACTATGGCTTCTCGCAGGTATACCACTAAGGTATTTACTGCTCAACCGAACAATCCTGTGGCTGCCTTAAGCACTACACTTAAAGCCTCCAGCCAGGAGCAACTATTCTAAATTAAAATTAGGCGAACGCTCGCTAAGGGCACCCCCTGTGGGGTACGAACCTCGGCTTAGGGCGTCGCTGAGGGGGGGACAGCAAGATGGGACAGGCTGGATCACGGATATATTATTATTAGACGGGGAATTTAAAGCTACGCGCTCAGCTGCGGCGCGGGCTGGCGCTTCATCGGACAAGGGTCGGGGGGGAGTATTATTTACTCGTGAGGGTGGCGCTCGCGGAGGACCTCGGCGGCGAGGTCGGTACGACGGGTGTCGGGTGTATTTGTGCACTGTACTGGTGGCCCTATTGCTCTCCTGGAGGAGAGTGGTTGGATCATCTGGATCGGAGAGGACATGCCTGGGACGGCGAAATCGACTAATACGGGAGGGGGTATAATTGGCCGCTTCAACAACCAGAGGGTTGCGGTGATTGGCGGCGGAATCAAAATGACGCTTTGAAATGCGTTTTAGGAACTGATGGATTGTGGGGATTTTGAGATCTAGGTGGAGGTTAATATTCCTGACATACCAGGGAGCGCCCGTGGCTCTTCTAAGAAATCTGTTTTGGATCACCTGCATCTTATGGATATTTCTGGGGGATGTGTGTGCAAAGACGACACCCGCATAGGTCATGATGGGGCGGATGCACGCTGTGTAGATGCGCAATTTGCACTTGAGTGACAATTTGCTGCGTGCATTAACGATGTAGTAAAGTCTACTGAGAGCGAAGGCGGCCCGCGAGCGAACCGACCTTATGTGCTCTGTAAAGTTGAGGTAATGATCGAGGATGACTCCCAAGTACTTGGCTCGCTTCTCCCAGGGGATAGGCTTGCCTAACAAGGTGAGTGGTCGGGGAATGTGAGGGGGTCTAGATCGCGGTTTTATGAATAAAACCGCCTGACTTTTGTCGGGGTTCACCTCAATTCTCCATTTCTTAAACCAGGCGCCAAGGTTATTGACAGCCCGTTGTAAGAGAAGGTGGATCTGAGTCTGCGACCGGCCCCTGCAATATATGGCCGTGTCATCTGCGAACAGAGCCAACTGCGCCGTATTGCTTTTGGGGATGTCGCTAGTGAAGAGCGAGAACATGAGCGGGGCGAGCACGGAGCCTTGAGGGACTCCGGCGCGGATTTGGCGGGGAGAGGATAGGGCTCCCTCGATGCGATAGCGGAAAGTGCGATTCGACAAGTAGTCCCGTAAGATGAGCACGAGACGATCGGGCACTATTGTTCGTTAATGCCATCGAGCTTATTTGGGCACAAATAAAGGGTCACGCAGCGCACAATACTGAACCACCCTTCAGTACTGCTATAATGATGACTCTGCTACAAACTGCGTGAAGACTGAAGACTGGAGAAAAGTCGTAGAGAAAACAAAGATAATAATTTTACAAGATTTTGAACGAGATGTGAGAATATACAATATTATTGAAAATTAATTAATAATAACAGTTCTGATAGTTAAACTGAATAAAGGTTTTTTTTTTTTTTTTGGTAACTTATGTACTTGTCTTATTTTGCTCCTTGAATTTACGAAAGAAAAATAATAATGGGACAGGGATTCCCCTGATGATTTTTAAAATTCACATATGTTTCAAGTCCGTATCGATTCATTCACTATCGATGTTTTTAAGCAGATCACCTCACTATGAAGATAAAACTGACAGACGTCAACGGTCAAATGTTACAATAAAATGGCCTGACTAGATTTTATTATTTATTGATGACCGTCCATAGTTTCTTATTTCTTTAAACAGCATTTTATAACTATATACAGAGTTGATACGACAGAGGGGCTTTCCTTTAAACTGCCTATACTACACTGGACAGCAAATAAACCGAGCCACCCGCTACCTAGGCACTCTATTTCGATTTTTTCAAAAACTAAAAACCTATAATTATCAAAGTTGTACCTACAGAAAGTGCGTTTCATGGTGATTAAAATGAAAGGAAACTTATTGGGTTTAATCAATATTTCTGTGTTTATTAAGGATTTTATAAAGAAGAGTCGTTTTCCAGTCGTGACAATCGTTAGTAATGATAAAGTGAAAAAAAAAATTAAAGCCAAAAATAAATATAAAATCAAAAAAAAGTTTTTGATCAATATTCCGTATTCCCTCCCCTTGCTCGGATAACTGCCAGCATCCTTGTTTGTATTCATCGACCTTACGAGCCTGACGATAAAATCTTGAGGAATTGTATTCCACTCTTCAATTGCGATTCGCAGCTCTGGAAGCCTTGTTGGAGCAGGTACCCGGGCTCGAACCCGACGTTTCAGCTCATCCCATAAGTGTTCTATCGGATTCAAGTCCGGGCTTCGAGCTGGCCAGTCCATCGTACGAATGCTGACGCCACGTAGATACTGGGTCACCACATGAGCAACATGAGGCCGTGCATTATCATGCATCTATTGCATATCCTGCGTAAGGTACCACATGGTCTGCGAGAATTTCAGTAATGTAGCGATGAGAAGTCAGTCCACGTGTACGGCCCGTCGGTTCTATGAAAACTAACGCTGTATGTGCTGTTAACGAGATGCCGCCCCAGACCATTACAGATCCTCCTCCATAAGCAACAGTTTCCTCGATGCAACACTGAGAATAACGTTCTCCAGGGCGACGATATACTCTCTGACGTCGATCACTTCCATGTAGACTCACCCTGGTCTCATCAGTGAAGAGTACATTACTCCACTGCTCTAATGTCCAATCCCTATGCTCTCGAGCAAATTCAAGTCGTGCTCGACGGTGTGCTACCGTTAATGCTGGGCCTGTTGCAGCTCTTTTTGGGGTCAGGTTCCGTTCAGCAAGTCTCCTTCTGACGGTAGGTAATAGGTAATACGGGCTGGTTTCCGCAACTCCACGTCAAAGCGCGTATTTTGCGTACGGCCTTCTGACGGTATCTGAACTTATGACCACTTGGCGTTCGTCACGCAGACTTTGTTGGACTTGAACTGCGTTGAGGTGGCGATTTCGCAGAACAGTAAGGTGGAGATAACGATCATCTGCTGCTGATGTAGCCCTAGGTCTGCCCGTACCTGGACGGCGATCGAATGCTCCAGTCTCTAGGTATCGTCTGTAAACTCGTTGCACCGGAGATCTGCTGATTCGAAGCCTTCGAGCGACTTCACGTTGCGCAATGCCTGCTTGAAGTAATGCTACAGCTTGAGCTCCTGAGGTGTTGTATCCATTATTAATCGAAAAAAGTAGCAAAAACACACGCGTCTGAGCAAACGATGGACAAAAACTAAAGAAATGATAAGAAATATCAGACTACCCTCATTGTAGAGAAAAAGAACGCTAATTTCAAACTCTGGTGAAAATCGTTAGCATTGTGTTTGTTGCTTGATTACAATGTGAGTTGACGGTACAATTTGTAGTCATTTTAATCACCATGAAACGCACTTTTTGTAGGTATAACTTTGATAGTTGTACGTTTTATACTTTTTGAGAAAATCGAATCAGAGTTCCTAGGTAGCGGGTGCTCGGTTTATTTGCTGACCAGTGTAGATACCATTTTCTAGCTCTGTACCAAAAATCAATTGAATAGGAGCAGTAGTTTAGTTTAGTTGAGTATGAGTTTTTAAGTTTTTGCCCCGTTTGAACACGATGTATCATTCCTAACAGCTGATTATGTCTATACGCATAGGTCATGCACCTTAAAACGATAAATATTTTTCGCTGAAAAGATGGCAAAGCAAACCAGGAAGCAATAAATACACACACTTGCACTTTCATTACGAGTGACAATCAATGAAATAGAAATTGGTCAGTGTGTTGTTATTGCATCCTAGATCCTCGCGGTAAGGGGGGGCAGTGGGGCCGCCCCACTGCCCCAAAGGATAGGCTGCTGGCACTGCTCCAAAGGATAGCGTCGACGCTATCCTTTCAGAACGTTTGTTACGTAACACGGAAGCTCCTGCGTCGCTTTTGTTTTGCCGAACTCGCGCGCAGACAATTGTGATTTTGTTTTGATTGTGACAAGACACGTAACTTCGGATTATTATTATTTAAGTTTTTTTTTTTTTGTGATTGACCGTTTTTTATTGTGATAGGACTATTGGGATAGAATAAACTTTGGTTGTGTGTGAGTGTAATTAAAATACAATTGTTAAACTAAAAAATAGGATTATTTTAGCATTTCACAAATTAAAGTACGCAAAGTAGCAACGAACATAATTAGAAAAATAAATAACAATTTTCTCCGTCGGTATAATTTGTGCATTCATGTGAATGGAGAACACATCGATAATTTAAAAATGTAGTGTTTTTGTTGTGTGCGTACTTACATCAAAACCGTATCTATCTTAACGAGTGCCTAAGTCGCCGCTCGCGCCAGCGCCCCGGCCGCGGCCGCCCGCCTTGACACGAGATAACTCGCGGCGCGCGCGCGACGTTGCCGCTTTGTTACCTAGGTATCTAAGGTCAGTAAAATTTATTTACACAGGGTGGTTGCGTTTTACTCTGATTTGTAAGCTATTTAGTTTGTCAGAAAAAAAACATTTTTTATGCCTTTTATTTTTATACCGTATCGAATTTATATATAGTACACTTAATGTAATTTAATGCCCCTCTGTCATATCAAATCTGTATAATTATTTTTAAACAAATATCTAACAGACTTTAATATTATTTGCTACACATATATCTATGTATTTTTATTTAAATATAAAACACTTACACACTATAAAACTGATTTACATCCGTAAGACGTCCTCGTAACATAAAGTCCAGTTGAAAACCAGCGTCAGACACTAGTTATCTGGCATTTATGCTGAACTGGGCCTATTTGGCGTAGTCGTGAGGCACACAGTACTATTTTAAATTATTTTGTTTTTTTTTCTGTTTTAGTGTGAATATTGTGTGCCTTAACCTGAGTCAAATAAATTTATTTTCGTTCCTTTCTTTAATTGTGCGTAATCCGACACGCACTTGGCCGGTTTTATTAGTTGATATTTCTTTTTAAATAACAAATAGAAAGCTCCTCTAAACTGCACAAAAAACGCGCGTGATTTTACATCAATGCTAACTCGGCGTTTTAGTAGGGGAAACACCTTAATAGTGAATCGCTGGTTGACGTCATCTTTTGTTTGGTTTAGTGTGAAATAAAAGAGCATGGTTAGCATAATGTAGTCGTTTTAATCTAGGCCAGCTCATGTGTAGAGGCGCAGCGTGGCGTCGGCGCCCGCGGCCAGCAGCCAGGGCTGCGCGGGAGGCCAGCTATGTGTAGAGGCGCAGCGTGGCGTCGGCGCCCGCGGCCAGCAGCCAGGGCTGCGCGGGAGGCCAGCTATGTGTAGAGGCGCAGCGTGGCGTCGGCGCCCGCGGCCAGCAGCCAGGGCTGCGCGGGAGGCCAGCTATGTGTAGAGGCGCAGCGTGGCGTCGGCGCCCGCGGCCAGCAGCCAGGGCTGCGCGGGAGGCCAGCTATGTGTAGAGGCGCAGCGTGGCGTCGGCGCCCGCGGCCAGCAGCCAGGGCTGCGCGGGAGGCCAGCTATGTGTAGAGGCGCAGCGTGGCGTCGGCGCCCGCGGCCAGCAGCCAGGGCTGCGCGGGAGGCCAGCTATGTGTAGAGGCGCAGCGTGGCGTCGGCGCCCGCGGCCAGCAGCCAGGGCTGCGCCGGGTGCCAGCGCAGCTCCAGCACGCACAGCTGCTCGGCGCGCGCGCCCGCCCGCAGCTGCTTCAGCGGCACCAGCAGCGGGTTCTGCAGCAGGTCGCTGGGGGAAGGTACTCGTTACATGCTGGCCATTTCATTTTATGGACATTTATTCATTAAATAAAACAAGTGGGGTAAAAAGCCGTACTTAGATATAAAAACATACTGTATATCGTGAAACCTCGCGACCAAAACAAAAATCGATCGATCGCGCGAGTACGCAATCGATCTTTTTGGTTTGGATTCGAAGAAGTATTTTTTTTTTCATCACATCTATTCAAAAAGAGCTAGTTTGTTCTTCGTAATCATTGACCAAAATACGAGGGCTGCACTAAAAGTATCGGGAATGGAATATTTCCACTGTTCCTGTCATATTAAAATCTTTTTAATTGAAAACTCCATGGTTTTAAAAAGTTACCTTGTTTTGAGGTTTAAGATCATTTAGTCTCATATGACTACTATTCACTTACATGAGAATATTAAAACTAAATACTTTAAAAAGAACAAAAAGTTAGAACCATTATTTAAACCATTTATTTATTTAAAAAAAGATTCTCGGTCTTGTCACAAGGTTTTGTCAAACTTGTTTAGTCGTTGAGAAAATAGAATTGACTCGAGAAAATTCAAGAGCGATGATTTATTATGATTTTCGAAGTGGTTTAACACAAAAAACAGTGTGTTGACTGGATGATTTCTGCATTTGGTGATGAAGCCCCATCCAAAACCACAATTTATCGCTGGTTTGCTGAATTTCAACGTGGACGTGTCAAGCTCAGTGATGATCCCCGTCAAGGTCGTCAAAAAACTGCAGTCACCCAAGAAAACGTTGATGCTGTGCGTAAGCTGATTGAGGAAGATCGACATGTGACATACCGCGAAATTCAGGCAACTTTAGACATTGGCATGAGTCAAATACAAATAATCTTGCATGAACAATTAGGTGTAAAAAAATTGGTTTCCCGATGATACCGCATTCGCTCTGTGAAGAGCAAAAAGCGGCTCGCGTTACTTGGTGCGTCAGAACTCTCGAAAGATTCCACGCAGGATCCTTAAATCCTGTATACAACATCGTATCAGGTGACGAATCCTGGATATACGCGTACGAACCCGAAACAAAAACCAGTTACGAGTTTGGGTGTTCGAAAATGAGTTAAAGCCAACAAAAATTGTTCGTTCACGGCGTGTTGCAAAAAAAAAATGGTGGCCACGTTTGTCTCCAAAACCGGCCATGTTACGACTATTCCGCTTGAGGGACAAAGAACGGTTAATGCAGAATGGTATGCTAGCATTTGTTTGCCAGAGATCGTTTCTGAACTCCGTAAAGAAAACTGAAACCGCCGCATCATCCTCCATCACGACAATGCGAGATCTCACACCGCGCACAGAACAAAAGAGTTTTTAGAGCAAGAAAACATAGAATTATTAGACCATCCGCCGTACAGCCCCGACCTAAGCCCCAATGATTTCTATACTTTCCCTAAAATAAAGAATAAATTGCGTGGACAGAGATTTTCATCACCTGAAGAAGCTGTGGACGCCTACAAAACGGCCATTTTGGAGACCCCAACTTACGAATGGAATGGTTGCTTCAATGAATGGTTTCATCGTATGGAAAAATGTGTCAAATTTCGCGGAGAATACTTCGAAAAGCAATAAATACATTTTTAAATAGTAATGTTGTGTCACTTCCTTGATTCCCGAAATTATCAGAGCCGCCCTCGTTGCTCTTTGATCCCTAGGGTGCAAAATAGATTTGAATTTGGAATGTGGGATATTGTTAGTAAAACTTCCAATAACCAAAGAGATCAATCACGAACATTGTATGAACAAGTAACAGGCTGGCAGGAAAGAGAAAGTGTGAATTATTTGGTCAAAATGAAGATCCAAGATGGCGGCAACGACACATGACGAAAATTTTCAAACTTTTCGTCATAGGTGTCGTTTTCATAGTTTTCGAGGACGCCAAAGCCGATAATGAGGTCAAAATTAAAATCCAAGATGGCGGCTACGAAAATTTTAAAATTTTTCGTCATGGGTATCATTTTCATAGTTTTCGAGGGTGCTAAAGCCGATAGTGAGGTCAAAAGTAAATCCAAAATGGCGCCTGCGAAAATTTTCAAGTTGTTCGTCATGGGTGTCGTTTTCATAGTTTTCGAGAGTGCTAAAGCCGATAGTAAAGTCAAAATGGAAATCCAAGATGCGAAAATTTTCATCATTCAGGCATCGTTTTATGGTTTTTAAAGCTGCTAAAGTCGATAAAGAGGTCAACACGTAAATCCAAGATGGCGGCTGCAAAAAAATTGTTTTGGTTTTAAATCATACGTGAGAGATGAGGTCGGACCGCACACGTTTTTTTTTCTCATAGAGGGTGATGAAAAGTAGTGTTCACCTCGTGAGCAACACTATTTTAAGCTCGAGTGACGTACTTTGTGTACACGCCATGAGAACCCCGCGCGCTGAATCCTACGCGGGGTGAAGAGGAGGGGCAGTGAAACTACCGAGCGCGGGCGACGCATCCCCGTGAGCGCCCGCGCCGCGCCGCCAGCCGCAGCCATCATCGCCACGGGGCCGCGCGCACGCTAGTAAAATCCGCACACGACGCGGTAGTCGCGGCTAGTCCTCCATTTTGGTATTCATTTCAATGAAGAATAATAAATTTGTACCTACAAGTTTGGTGTTTATTATTGGTGGCTCTCATCATATCTACACTTTGAAGCCCTCCGAATTCTACTCTAGAATCCTTCGCTCCACTCTGGATTCAAAGAAACACCCTCGCCTTAAAAATAGTTTTTGCTCCCTAGGCAAACAATCTACTATTGTCAACTAGTAGGTAAAGGTATGCCACTCAACTCGCAATATAAGATTATGTCAGCAGACTCAAAAGAAGCAACATTCTACAATTAGATAACTTGTAGAGAGCTGCTAATAAGAGAGTTGAGGAATAACTAAAAAAAAATACGTATGCGTCAGGAATATCGACCTGCGAGTGTGAGATGAGTCGGTTCCACTCACTTGTAGACCATGCCGTGCGACACGACGATGTTGTCGTCGTCGCCGGCGGACGCGAACAGCGGGTAGCGCCGGTGGAAAGCCACGCCGCGCACTGCGCCGCCGTGCAGGCGCAGCGTCTGGTACGGCTTCGACGACAGCTCCAGGTCGAACCTGCAATTCACGACCGACTGTTCGTTCAACATCTTCATATTTATAATCGGAATCGTAATTTAATACGATTCGCCAAACAATTACAACGCTACAAGGTATTGTGGCGTGTGGCGAAAATGTGAGCCACCGTCGCCACCTTGTCTTGTCAAATAAACTTCACAAAATGTTCAAAATATCCATGTAGCATTATAAAGGTACCATTCCGTACCCGACCGCAGGCGACATGTCGCGACGTCATTTCGCTGCAGTCATGATTCCGAACCCGACCACAGGCGGCAGCAGCCCGTTTTCTAGTCGGTAGATGGAATATAGGAAAACGTGTTATCGGTCGAGCGTTGGCGGCACTACTGGTCTGCGGTCGGGCTACACGTGTCGCCTGTCGCGCGCCCGTAGCTGCCAACGGTTCGCTAGCTACGGAAGGTATTTCATAGAAATTCATAGAAACCAGTCGTGTCGCAGCGACACGACGCCTGCAGTTGGGTACGGAATGGTACCTTAGTTAATTGAGATTGTTTAAAGACGAATCGCAATAATACCCTTCGTCATAAACGCATTCCTCTTCACATCGCTACAAAACAACGGATGGACGAATTAGTCAGTAATTAGGTTTAAAAGTTGAAAATATCGAAGGTGTTTACGGGTCACTTAATGGCTCACGACATGCCTGCCATATCTCATGGCGTGCACATATCTTAGGTACAATTATTATGATTGAATTAATGATTTTTAAATTTTACACTTTTAACACATTAAAATATATCAGTCACAGCTAAACATTTTTTTTTATATTCAATCATTTATTTATTATCATTGTCCAATACTAGACATGCCTTTTATGTTCTGTCGTTTCCATATTTCCCGGTCACCAATCTTACCAAGTACCGTCTTACCAAGGGGTATCGTATCTCCCAATTACTGGGTTGTGGAGGTCAGATAGGCAGTCGCTCCATATAAAATACTGGTATTCAGCTGCATCCGGTTAGGCTGGAAGCTGACCCCAAAAGGCTAGGCAGATGATGATGTTTCCATATTTCCCGGCAATTTTGAATTTGGAACTGTTCTATATTCGAATGTGTTTAAATGTTGAATCTCAAAACAGTTGAAAGTATTAGGATTAATGCTATTGTTTAGTCACAGCGTCGATTGGAATCGGTCAGGTTACGTACCAAAATGAATCTTTCTAAGGAAAATATTCGTGCAATAATTTTCTACAACTTTAGAAGAGGCCTGACACGGCTTCAGTGTTTTGAAGAGCTAACATCTGGGTTCAGTGATAAAGCCCCATGTCTGCGGACTGTCGAACGCTGGTATTTAGAATTCCAGCGTGGACATACTAGTGTTAGTGACAAATCTCGCGAAGGACGCCCAAAATCCGCCTTCACTGAAGATAACATCATTGCTGTGAGACAATTAATTCTCGAAGATCGTCATGTGACGTATCGAGAGATAGAGGCTCTATTAGGCATCTCAGGGACAACCATTCAGAAGATCTTGCATGAAGCCCTTGGTGTGAGAAAGCTAGTTTGCCGTTGGATACCGCATCTGCTTTCCGACGATCACAAGGCGGCCCGAGTCAGATGGTGTAAGAAAACTCTGCAAAGGTTCAACCGAGGAGAGTCAAATCACATCAATAGACATCATCAGTTGTGACGAATCTTGGATCTATGCCTAGGATCCTGATTCCAAACAACAATCTACAATCTGGGTCTTTCAAGACAAGCCAAAGCCGACTAAAGTTGTTCGTTCTCGAAGCACTTCAAAGAAGATGGTGGCCACGTTCGTTGGAAAAACCGGCTATGTTGCGAATATTGCACTTGAAGATCGTAGAACGGTTAACGCACTCTGCGTTAACCGTTCTACGATCTTCAAGTGCACACCACAGTTTGTTTACCACAAGTCATCGCCGAACTTCGAAAATCTAACTCAAAGCGACGCATCATTCTGCACCACGACAACGCAAGCTCACACAGCGCTCGTCAAATGAATGAGTATTTGAAGCAGGAAAAAGTAGAAATTCTGGACGATCCTCCATACAGTCCTGACCTAAGCCCTAAAGATTTCTTTAAATTTCCTAAAATTAAGAAAAGTCTTCGTGGTCAAAGGTTCCAGTCCGGTGAAGAAGCAGTCGACGCTTTCAAGTCAGCCATTTTGAACACCCCACTGTGGAATAAATGTTATAATAACTGGTTTGAGCGAATGGAAAAGTGTATAGCTACGTTGTGAATACTTTGAAAAACAATAAAAAGTACTATAAGGTTCTAGTTGTGTTTTTTTCTTCAAAAAACTTAAAAGGCATGCCTCGTATTACAGATTACAATTATCACAATGAAGATTTACATTACTTTAATAGGCATTCAATTATTATTATAATGACATTCACAAGGGCGTAGCGGGGTACGGGCCAGGGGCAGCTGCCCCCTCCCCTAGAAGATGCAGGAATGCTCACAAACCGTAATAGTATATTTCATTACAAGTGCGGAAAGGCTGTCATTGCAAAGAGTTCCGACAAATGTCCCGAGCCGAGGCGCAGCCGAAGGCGAGGGTTGACAGTCGGAACAAGTTGCAATGGCGGTTCCGCAGGTGTACTGAACGACTATTTTTAATACAGTTGCGAAAAAATGAAGCAATTTAATAAAATAATAAAAACACAATAAACTCAACTAACTAATCATTTATTTCTTATAAAAGTTATAGTACACAAGTACATTGAAATTGGTACAGTTTTTTAAACTAACTGGGGAAGTTTTAGGTTGCATATTTACTGTTTGAGACAAACTATTATTCATTTCGTATGATTCTTCATGTATATTTGTCATACAATGGCGTTTGCTAGTTGATGGAATTGGATCCGATGAATTATCATTATCAACGAAGGTAGATGGACGAACGTTCTCTTCAACATGTGAAGGAGACGGACTGGACCTTAAATTAATGGATTGTGTGATTTTTTTCCCAGTTTCTAGTTTGTTGTTTAATGAATCACCAATATAACTGTCTTTTTTATTATTATTCTTATTTCCAACCTCTTAGTCGCTTTAAGGACGTCAAATTGGCTCCTGAATCTGCCAATAATGTAGCAGAGGTCCTCCTGAAGCTGTGCCCAGTATAATACTCAGCATCCAGCAGACCAAGAAACGTAGCTATTTCTTTTGGCATATTACCAAATTTGTTTATCCCGATTGCTTGAGCTGTACACTTCCCTTTCTGGTAATTTTGAAAAAAACGGTCGGTTTTTCCTTTTTGGGACCGCTGATTCATATATTTTTGCACTATTCTAAGAAAATCTCCTTCAACAACAAAGCTTCTCGGTATCTTACTTTTTGTGTTCGGAATCTTGATTAGTAGCATATTTACATGGGCTTCAATATCTTTTAAAGTAATATTGGCTAACTCCTCTCTGCGGCAAGCTCCAACAACGCCAAAAATTAGAGCAACCTACAAAAAAAGGGATCTGATGAATATTTTTTTAAATAATGTATTGACTGTATTTTGCGATTTCGTAAACTGAATACTAAAGAAAAATATAAGTACTTATTAATAAATTACCTTTGTGGCTAAATAACGATCATCGGGAGCTTCGTTCAAAAACCTTTCCACTTCATTGGATGTTAATATTTTCGACTTTTTACTTGTAAAACCGTCTGATTGTCGTTTTAAGAAAGCATTTAATTTTGGGTATTCACTTATATCCACGTTGTTCCTTATTTTCAGCATACTTTTTATCATCGAAAACCTCGACCATAACGTAGACGGTTTTAATTTTGCTGAGAGTTCGGAGAAGTATGCCAACATGAAATTTTCTGAAAAAGTATTTGCTTTTTTCTCTTCTCTCCACGCAATAAATTCGTCGTATGTAGATATGTAACGACTTTTTGACTTTTCCGGTAAAATGTTCTCCGAAGCATTTTGTGCAATTATACTGAGTTCCGGTGGTGTTAATTAAAAAAAAATTGGGTCTAAATTACTCATTTTGTGCAACAAACAACTAAACTCGCAAAGAAAATTTCTGGAAAATGGCGCCAACCGTAGAATATAAGCAGAGTTTTTTTTTTCTTCACCCATTTTGGCAGGCAAAGGGAACTATCCATACAGCTTAGTCTTCAGTATATTTTTTTATTGATATGAAATGAAAATGAAATTTAATGAGATGAAATGAAATGAAACCTAACCTACTCATTCAATTAAATCATTAAATCTGATATTGAAATAAAATTAGTACGAGGGCTGCACTAAAAGTATCGGCAATGGAATATTTCCACTGTTCCTGTCATATTAAAATCTTTTTAATTGAAAACTCCTTGGTTTTGAAAATCGAATACCATTTATTTATTTAAAAAAAGATTCTCGGTCTTGTCACGAGGTTTTGTCAAACTTGTTTAGTCGTTGAGAAAATGGAATTGACTCGAGAAAATTCAAGAGCGATGATTTATTATGACTTTCGAAGTGGTTTAACACAAAAACAGTGTGGTGACCGGATGATTTCTGCATTTGGTGATGAAGCCCCATCCAAAACCACAATTTATCGCTGGTTTGCTGAATTTCAACGTGGACGTGTCAAGCTTAGTGATGATCCCCGTCAAGGTCGTCCAAAAACTGCAGTCACCCAAGAAAACGTTGATGCTGTGCGTAAGCTGATTGAAGAAGATCGACATGTGACATACCGCGAAATTCAGGCAAATTTAGACATTGGCATGAGTCAAATACAAATAATCTTGCATGAACAATTAGGTGTAAAAAAGTTGTTTTTCCGATGGATACCGCATTCGCTCTGTGAAGAGCAAAAAGCGGCTCGCGTTACTTGGTGCGTCAGAACTCTCGAAAGATTCCACGCAGGATCCTCAAATGCTGTTTACAACATCGTATCAGGTGAAGAATCCTGGATATACTCGTACGAACCCGAAATAAAAAACCAGTCACGAGTTTGGGTGTTCGAAAATGAGTTAAAGCCAACAAAAATTGTTCGATCACGGAGTGTTGCAAAAAAAATGATGGCCACGTTTGTCTCCAATCCGGCCATGTTACGACTATTCCTCTTGAGGGACAAAGAACGGTTAATGCAGAATGGTATGCTAGCATATGTTTGCCACAGGTCGTTTCTGAACTCCGTAAAGAGAACTGCAACCGCCGCATCATCCTCCATCACGACAATGCGAGTTCTCACACCGCGCACAGAACAAAAGAGTTTTTAGAGCAAGAAAACATAGAATTATTAGACCATCCGCCGTACAGCCCCGACCTAAGCCCTAATGATTTCTATACTTTCCCTAAAATAAAGAATAAATTGCGTGGACAGAGATTTTCATCACCTGAATAAGCTGTGGACGCCTACAAAACGGCCATTTTGGAGACCCCAACTTCCGAATGGAATGGTTGCTTCAATGATTGGTTCCATCGTATGGAAAAATGTGTCAAATTTCGCGGAGAATACTTCGAAAAGCAATAAATACATTTTTAAATAGTAATGTTGTGTCACTTCCTTGATTCCCGAAATTTTCAGTGCCGCCCTCGTAGCTTCTTTTTTAGAAATATACGTATTTGTATGAATCACAAAAACTCTTTAGTAAAAACTTCATGGTTGGTTTTTCTTTTTAATAGACATTATTTTGACAGTTGGGAAAGAGACGCACGAGTTCGGGAAAGGTAAAAAAAAAGGACTAGTATGTAATAGCCCACATCCCGAACGCTATACACCACTCCCTGCAATACACCACTTTTTGAGCAACTGTATTAAAAAGTAATATTACATAAGTAGCCTATTAATTAATCTTTATATAAAAAAGCGAAAGGTCACTCACTCACTCATTCATCACGAAATATTGAAAACCGCTTGACGTATAAAGATGAAATTTGGCAGGGAGGTAGTTTATAGTTGGGGTGCTTGGACAGGAAACCTCCCCGTGTGCCTGTGGGCTGGAATTCCCTTCGGATGCGTCCGGGGGGAAGGCCAGTCTTCAGGACGGTGCACCCTGGGATGCGGGCAATGTCTCCCCATTAGGTACTATGTGCCTAAGGGGTCTCGTTGTCCGTATGCCAATATCCTGTCGGAGGAACGCTCTAACGTGTACTCGGAGAGAGCACACGTTGAGCAGCGTTGGAGTACGGGCTCGGCGTGCACTAACACTGCCGTCGGGCAGGCAGGAGGAAGCCTTCTGCCACCGTTGGTCTCGTAGCCCCGAAGAGTGTCAAGGTCATGTCTCTGGCACTTGACGGGGGTCGAGGGTCTTGGCTTAACCGCCCGGACCGCGAGGAAGAAATCCTCTATAAAAAATTACCCCAAACCTCCAAGCGGCGGCGCACCGTGAGGGAGGTTGTAAGCTTGATTAATGGGTAGCTATTTGATAATTAGTCGCTAGTGCGAACCACAATATTTTGAGTAAATACACAAAGTTTACACTCGTGGGATCTAATATGGAAAAAGACAAAAACAAAAAACCAAACAGAGAGGAGGGGAGTGATGCGGGGTCGGAGTCCGACGCTGCATCGGGCGCAAAGAGCACTGGTCAGAGCTCTGAGCGCGAAGTGGTGGGGGCTGCCCGGAGGAACCGAAAGTTCCTACGGAAGCGGTCCAAACCGGAAGATGGCCAAGGGTCGTCTGCCGATGAGGGGGTCTCGGGCCAAGGCCACAGACGAAAAATTCACTCTAGTCGGCGGGGTGCGGCCCGGGGAAAAGGCGTGGGTAGAGGGCTCACCAATAAGGAGGCTGGCGAGCCGAGCCGGGCCAGCCCAAACGAGCTGGAGAGACCCTCTACGGAAGAGGAAAACCACCTTGTAGGGACGACCACCATGGTGGCCCTTACAGAGTCGGCAGGTGGTGAGCCGGATGCCGCTGGCGGCTCCAATTCGGAGCGAGCGGCCAGGTTTGCGGAGGCCGTGGCTGCCGCGATCAAGGGTTTGGCCTTGAAGAGGACTCAGTCCTCTAAAGACAAGGCCATACCCGCGGTCATGGCCTCTATTTTGGCGGCAGCGGAGGCCTATCACCTCAGGCCTCCGTCGGACGGCATGTCCGAGATGCGGGCGGAGGTCGCCCGCCTGACAGCCGCCATGGAGCTTCTCCGAAAGGAGAATGAGGAGCTCCGAGCGGACCTGGTCCGGCTTCGGGGTGCCGGCCCCCGTGAGGTGCCGCAGAGGAGGGAGCAGCTTGGGCAGGGACGGCCCGTGCCTGCGGAGGACCGGGTTTTGACCCTGGTGAGGCAGGAGATGGCTTCTTTGCGGTCTCGTTTTTCCGCGCTAGAAGCCATCGTCCTGCGCCCTCCTCTAGCGGCGAGCATGCCGGCCTCTGGCCAGCAGAAGACGGCATCGTATGCCACCACCGCAGCTGCCTCAGCCAAACCAGGCTCGTCGGGGCAGACTAAGGGTGGGGTGGCTACACAGGCGGCGAGGGCCCCGGCCCAGGTGGCGAAGGTCCCGGCCCAGGCGGCGAAGGCCCGGGCCCTAGCGGCGAAACAGCTGCCCCCGCCTCCTCTTAATTCTACCCCGGCTGACGCCGAATGGCAGGTAGCCGGGGAGAAGAGGAAGGCAGCGAAGGCAAAAAGGGCGGCCAAGAAGAAGGAGAGGAGGCAGCGGCGCAAGGAGCGAAGCGTCGCGGCTAGGCTTCGCGCCCCGAAGTCCGCAGCTGTAGTGATTACACTACAGCCAGAGGCGGAGATGAAGGGCGTGTCCTACCGTGACGTGCTCGCCAAGGTGGGGGCGGCGGTCGACCTTAAGGAAATCGGCGCCGCTGATGGCATCCGGGTGAGGGTCACTGCGACTGGAGCCCGGATGCTGGAGGTCCCCGGTGCGGCAAGTGGCCCGGCCGCTGACGCTCTGGCCGAAAGGCTTAGGGCGTCCCTAGATGCGGACGAGGCCCGAGTGTCCAGGCCCACCAAATGCGCAGACATGCGAATTTTGGGCCTGGACGACTCAGTGACGGAGGGACAGGTGGTGGCCGCTGTCGTTAGGGCTGGGGGGTGCTCTGCCGAGCAGGTTAGGGCGGGCGCCCTCCGTCCTGACTTCACGGGGTTGCGATCCATTACGGTGAGCTGCCCCGTGTCGGCGGCCAAGAAGATAGCCGGGGAGGGCCAGAGGTTATTGGTGGGCTGGGTTTCCGCGCAGGTCAAACTGCTGGAACCCAGACCTCTGAGGTGCTTCCGCTGCCATGTGGGCAACCATGTGGGAGCTAAATGCACCTCGGAGGTGGACCGCAGCGGTCACTGCTACCGCTGTGGTCAGCCGGGTCACAAGGCCGGCTCATGTAACGCCACGCCGCATTGCGCTGTATGTGCGGCAGCTGGCAAGCCGGCCAATCACCGGATTGGGAGCAAGGCCTGCGCTCCACCCGCCAGGGCTAGAGGCAAACCACCTGCCACCGCCGTCACAGCCGCAACCGCCGCCACCGTCGCCGTTGCCGCCTCAACAGCCGTCGTCGCCGCCGCAGCCGCCGCGGCAGGGCCCTCACAGGGGGCTAAGGAGGGGGCTGACATGGAGTGCCAATAATGGCCCCATTTCGCCTCCTCCAGGCGAACATCAACCACTGCGCCGCAGCTCAGCATCTGTTGCTTCAGAGCATGGCGCAGTGGTCGATTAACATCGCCGTGGTCGCTGAGCCGTACTTTGTCCCACCCAGGGATGACTGGGTGGAGGACCTGAGCGGCTCAGTGGCCCTAATTTCGTCGGCCGCCGCCGGTACCCCGTCCCTCGAGGCTGTTAAGAGAGGACAGGGTTGCGTTGCAGCACGGTTCGGGGAGATTGTCGTGGTAGGCGCATACTTCTCCCCGAACCGAACTCTCGCCGAGTTCCACAACTCCCTTGCGGAGTTGAGAGTCGTCGTCGTCGGGTTCTGCTCCCTCCCCGTGCTCGTCCTCGGGGACTTCAATGCCAAGAATGTGGCTTGGGGTTCCCGGTATACGGACACACGGGGCAGGATGGTGGAAGACTGGGCGCTGGAGACAGGCCTGGTCGTCCTTAACCGGGGTTCTGTCCCCACGTGTGTGCGGATGCGGGGTGAATCAGTGGTGGACATCTCGTTCGCTAGCCCCGCTCTGTCGCCGCGTGTCATTGACTGGCGCGTCATGGAGGGGGTGGAGACGTATTCCGATCACCGGTACATCCGGTTTGACGTCTCCGCCCAGACCTCGAGCGCGCCGGTCCGACAGGCCCCGAGTGGTCCGCGGTGGGCGCTGAAGCAGCTGGACCGGGAGCTCCTCCTGGAAGCCTCGATCGTGCAGGCCTGGGTGTCATCACCGGACAGGCCTGCTGACATCAATGACGAGGCAGAGTGGTTCCGGGAGGCCATGTCCGAGATATGCGACGTGGCAATGCCCCGGGTCCAGCCCGGACGTGCTTCGCGCCAGGTGTACTGGTGGTCGCGTCAGCTGACGACACTGCGCAATGCGTGCGTTACTGCGCGACGCCGGTACACTAGGCACCGCAGGCTCCGTATTCGACCTCCGGATACGGAAGTCATTCAGGCGGAGCTGTACGAGGGGTACAGAGCGGCGAAGACCGCCCTCCAAGCGGAAATCCTGCGGGCCAGGGCAGTGGCCCGCGAGGAGTCGCTGGAGACTCTGAACAGAGACCCGTGGGGACGCCCATACAAAATGGTGCGGGAGAAACTCCGCCCATGGGCTCCCCCGCTGACGCAGAGTCTCCGGCCGCAGCTTGTGGGGGACGTGGTGAGCGCTCTGTTCCCTTCGAGAGGGGAACACGCCTCCCCGCCCATGGCTCCGCCTACTGCGGTGCCTGATGCGGACCACACCGCCGACGACGACGACGATGCTCTGGAGGTGACCGAGGTAGAGATGAGGGTGGCGGTACGTAGGCTGAATGCCAGAAATACCGCCCCAGGACCCGACGGCTTACCTGGGAAAGCCTGGGTCCTGGCCTCAGAGGCTCTCGGGCCTCGACTAAGGGGGCTCCTAAGCGCATGCTTGGAGAGGGGCCAGTTCCCGCTTCGTTGGAAGACGGGCAAACTGGTCCTCATCAAGAAGCCGGGGCGCCCTGCGGACTCTCCGTCCGCTTACCGGCCCATAGTGCTGCTCGACGAGGTGGGCAAGCTCTTTGAAAGAGTCATTGCAGACCGCCTCGTCGGGCGGCTGGTGCGGGTGGGGCCGGATTTGGCGGAGAGCCAGTTTGGTTTCCGCAGGGGGCGCTCCACGGTTGACGCCATCATGCGCGTGCGAGCCCTCACGACGGGGGATGCGGTCGCTCGGGGTGGGGTCGTCTTGGCGGTGTCTCTAGACATCGCCAACGCCTTCAATACCCTGCCCTGGAGTTGCATCAGGGAGGCACTCCGGTATCACCGGATGCCGACCTACCTCTGTCGTGTGGTCGAGGCCTATCTGGCAGACAGGGCCATCATCTACCCCGGTCACCAGGGAGAGTGGAACCGGCGAGAGATGTCGTGCGGTGTCCCACAGGGATCGGTCCTGGGGCCGCATCTGTGGGACATCGGATACGACTGGGTGCTGCGCGCCGACCTCCCCAATGGCGTCAGCGTCGTTTGTTACGCTGACGACACGTTGGTCCTGGCGCAGGGGAGGTCGCACCAGGCGGCGGCCGAACTAGCGACACACGGGGTTGCGACAATCGTGGCCAGAATCCGGCAGTTGGGACTCGAGGTGGCCTTGCACAAGTCTGAGGCCATGTGTTTTCATGGTCCTCGGAACGCGCCACCGTCGGGTTCCCAAATAACGGTAGGAGGGGTTCACATCGGCGTCGAGTCGACGATGAAGTACCTGGGACTCGTCCTCGACAGTCGGTGGAACTTCGTGGAGCATTTCCGACGTTTGGCTCCCAGACTGGACCGGGCCGGGGCTGCCTTGAAACGGCTCCTGCCCAATCTAGGGGGTCCAAACGCCTCCTGCCGGAGGCTATACGCGGGGATCGTGCGGTCCATGGCCCTGTACGGGGCACCGGTGTGGGCGCGTTCGTTGAGGCGGCGGCCTGCCCGCCGGTTGAACGCGTCCGAGAGGGTCATGGCCACCCGGCTGGTCCGGGGATACCGCACGGTCTCCGGTGAGGCGGCGAGCCTCCTTGCCGGATTGCCGCCATGGGATCTGGAGGCAAAAGTCCTCGCGCATATTTGGGAGTGGCGCGGGGAGGCGAAACGCCGGGGCTTGACTCCGATGCCGCGAGAAATCGCGGCACAGCGGACAGAGCTCCGACGGGATCTCATGGCGTCATGGAGAGTGCGATTGTCGCAACCCAGTGCTGGGCACGCCACTATTGCGGCGATAAGTCCCCTCTTTGAGGAGTGGCTGGAGAGGCGCCACGGCGTCCTCACCTTCCGCCTGACGCAGGTCCTCACCGGACACGGCTGTTTCGGGAGGTACCTGTTTCGGATAAGGCGGGAGGAAACGCCCGGGTGTCATCACTGCGTGGATCGCCCGGAGGACACGGTGGAGCATACGGTGGAGGTATGCCCGGCTTGGGCAGAGCACCGCCGTGTCCTCGTGGAGGCGATCGGTGGCGGGGATCTCTCGCGTCCGGCCCTGGTCCAGGCCATGGTACGGAGCGAGAGGGCATGGGAGGCCGTCACCTCCTTCTGCGAAGCAGTAATGCTCGCGAAGGAGGAGGCGGAGCGCGTGAGGGAGAGGCAAATTTCGCGCCCTCACGCCCCTAGCCGCCGCAGGAGGAGACGCCCTGGGCGTCGGGAATCTATTGCCGATTCCCGGCCACCGTAGGCGCGGGCTTGCGGACGGTGAGCAATGGGTAGCTCGCCGTCCGGTAAGGACCAAGCCCGGGTCGACGGCGCGTTGTGTTCCACGCGCGCCTCAAAGAGTGTCAGCGAGTGAAGGGGTCTGATGAGACCATTGCCTGCCGGGGTTGCGGGAAAGTCCGAAAGGGATACCGTGGCCCCCTGGCATTGCACAGGCAACAGAAGGAACACGGGTGGGTTTTAGTCAGTAAGAGTCTGACACGCCCTCCCGCTCCACCCAGAGCGGGAGACGTCATTTGATGATTTCCCACCCAAAAAAAAAAAAAAAAAAAAAAAAAAAAAAGGTAGTTTATAGTTAGTAGACGTCCGCTAAGAACGGATTTTTGGAAATTCGACCTCTAAAGGGGAGAAAAGGGGGATTTTATTTGTGTGAAAAATCTTATTCCTTGAGTTAATAAACTTGAAACTTGGTAAGAATACTTATGTATGGAAATTATAAACTTTGCCATTTTTAGTTTTTCTAAACTACCCCCTAAAGGAGGATTGGGGGGTGTCAAAGTTTGTATGGACGAATTTTAACGCGCGGTCTGATTAACTCGAAACTTAGTTTTATATATTAAAAACTGAAAATAAATTAAAACGTATATCAAGGTTTTTTGAAAATTTAACCCTAACGGGATGCAAAGGGGTATTCATTTTTACAGCGGAGGATTTTACTGTGCATCTTGATTACCTTGAAAATTGGTATAAATAATAGAAACGTTACAATAGACTTTAAAAAAAATATTATCACGCTTTATGCTATGGGGGGTGAGCAATATTGCATTAAGTTCGTATTCTTCTATAGATTACCGCAAATTGTAAAAAGGCTAGCCAAAAGGTTAGAATATTGCAGATAGTTACAGATTTAACCTTTTAAAAGATAATCATCACGCTATAGCTTTATGGATCTAAGCAGTCAATCATAACATGTCCAAGGTCGACGGCGCGTTGTGTTCCACGCGCGCCTCAAAAAGATGTCAGCAAGTGAAGGGGTCCGATGGGACCGATGCCTGCCGGGGTTGCGGGAAAGTCCGAAAGGGATACCGTGGACCCTGGCAATGCACAGGCCACTGAAGGAACACGGGTGGGTTTTAGTCTGACACGCAGCGGGAGAAGTCATTTGATGATCTCCCAACCAAAACAAAAAAAAAAAAAAAGTTGATTTTGAGATAGGGCAATACGGGCACGTACATTAACCGTTGTCGCTACAAGAAAACAGTCATAGGAGACTGTCCTTAACTTATTGAAACATGTTGATCTGCATTAACGTATATTGAAGAAAAAAAAAACAGTCAGCAATAAAATGGCCAATTTTCACAAAAGCTTTTTGATGCCAGTCGATCCTATTTCTTATTACTAGGGTCAAAAAACTATATCGGTCCAACTGAGGTTTGAGTTCAAAAATGTCTGTCAGTATGTTACCTTTCCACGCCTAAACCATTGAACAGATTTCGATAAAATTTGGCAAGGAGATAAATCGCATCCTAAGGTAATATTATTTTAATTTTATGTGTCCAATTTTATTATGTTTTGATTTTAATTTTCTAATTGCTGCTTTGACATTGTTAATTTTATTTCTTTTTAAATTTTATTTTCTAATTTTATTACCAAATGTGTTTTGAGCAGAATTTTGATTTTAATTTTTGTTAGCTTAGTTATACATTATAATTATGCATGCTGTGGTCTCCTGTAAGTGAAGGAGTACACCTACGTGATAAAAGCATCACGTAGGTGTACTCCTTCACTTATTATTTAATGTGCTTATGTATATCCTTTATTGGAGATCCTAAATAAATAAAGACATAGGTTACTTTTTTTCTCAAAAATAATCCTAAAGAGGGTGATAAATAGGGTGGCAGGAAGGTAGCTTAAGGCAGGTAGTTAGTGGACGTCCGCTAAGAACGGATTTTGCGACAGGGCCAGATTAAGGAGAAATGAAATGAAATGAAATTGTTTATTCTGTAAATAGGATATTGGAATCACTTTTACAAGTAATCTTAAAAATATAATTAAAAATTACCTAGATGAGTTCGGCGTTTCCTATCTGACTACTCTGAGAAGAAAGGCCGAAACAAACTCAGAGGTCACAGTCTCTTTTAAAGTCCAGACATAATCTTGGTCAGGCCATATGAGGACCATGTAGATTAGTCTGATATGGTCTTTTGAGAAAAGAACCACACAGATTTGAGTGGACCTATCCTGTCAGTGCAAAATGAGGTTTAATGGCTCTCGCAAGTTTGTATGAAAATCCTTAATTTTTTGTGCTACAAACTTAACATTTGGCTGTTAGGTAATTAATAGTTAGTAGACGTTTGCTAAGAACGGATTTTGCGACAGGGTCGGATTAAAGAGGTCTAAGCACTCTCGCAAGTTTGTATGATTCTGATGTTTTATTTGTACTGTCTACCTGAAATTTAGCAAGTCTAGAGTTTATGAGTAGGAGACAGTAGCTAAAAAAGAATTTTGTGATAGCCTGGACTAAGGGCTTTTATGAAATCTTTGTCTTTTTGTACCTGAAAATTGGTAGAGAGATAGAATATAGTTAAGACATGTCAGGTAGGAACAGATTTTACGACAGGGCCGGTTTAAGGGAATATAATCGCTTTCGCAACCTTATGTGTTGCACAAACATTTATTGATGACTTTTACTACAACAAACTGAAAATACAACTAAATTAAATTCAAACGAAGATAGGTTTTTATATATTTTTTTTACAATAGCAGTAACGTAGGTAAGTAGTTTCATCAAATTATAGCTCGATTTTTTTTTGTTTTTTCCTGGTTACCTCCGTCACGCTTTTCCGTGGTAAAAGGTATCTTATAGCACGGTGAACCTGGTATTCACATATCACCATATTAAATACCAAATTCCAAACTATATGTTATACCTACATGTTTGTTTTTGTTTGTTTATCTTTTTACATTCACCATCGTTTTCTGTAAAACTATAGATAAAATTTTAGAAAACCCCCATTTATAATCTTTATTATTACCACTATATAACCACGCGGACGAAGTCGCGGGCAACAGCTAGTTTTAATATATATGTAATATATTAAAATTAATTAATAGGCTATAAAATATAATTTTAATATTTATAATTAAAAATAAAGTTTATTCTATTGACAGGCGAATTTTTTAAGATTTTACAATGAATGGTTGAATCTAGATTCGCTTTTTTACGCGCGTAGCCGAACTATGGTATAAAAATGGCAGAACAAGGGTATGGACAGAGAAGATTTCGAAAAACTACATTTTACTGAAGTGTTATAGGAGACGAACATTTTCTTTCCCGCAACAAAAAAAAGCAATACTTATTACCTTGGCACAACCTTGCACTACAAGTAACATAGAGAGGTCCTTTCCTACACTGCGTCGTGTTAAAACATGGCTGAGATCAACGATGACTGAAAGCCGTTTGAACGGTCTCAGTGTACACCGAACCATGGTACAAAAAACAGATAAAATTAACTTTTTGACCCATGACATTCCTATTGGACCGGTTTTTTTTTTGTGAAGATCCAAGTGTCAGGAATTGATTCCCATAAAAAATATAGGTGAATAGAGGTACTACAGCTACAGGTAGGTGTGTGAGGTATTTTAATTTTCGAAAACAATAATATTTTTTTAAATTAATAATAATTTTGGCTGCTTTGCATTAAGGAGGAGTTGAACTACAAATTTCCTTTAGATCATTTGACAAAGAATAAAGTTGTTTAAATAATTAATGAAGTTCACGTACTTTTTGCGCGCACGGCGGCGGCGGCGCGAGTGGAGAGGACAAAAAGAGTGAAAAAAAACTTAAAAATACCATTTGCGAACTCTGAAATCGACAAATTTTTGGAAAAATTATGTTGTTGTCTTATTAGACGTTTTTGGTCGCTGATTACGGGAAAAATAGTGAAAAAATTGAAAAATCATTTATCATTGTTAAAACGGTATTTTTAAGTTTTTTTTCACTCCGTTAAAAATGTGGAAATTTGTAGTTCAACTAGAAATAGCATAATCTAGAAATAGCATATCCGTAATGCACAGGAACCGAAATTATTACATTTTTCGTAAATTAAATACCCTCCCAGTCGATTTAAAAAAGGTCCCTTTTGCAAAAGTCGACGGTTTGCCAAAAGCTTGCAACATTTTGATCTGAAAATTCAACTGTAGTTAAAACAAAACTGGAGGGCCACAAAACTGACATATTAAAATGTCAGCTCTCTATCACTTACGTAACGCGAGTTATTAAATTTACAAGATTTGCAAAAAAAAACGTGGTTTTTTGCAAATCGCGGACGATCCTCTGGACCGATTTTGCTCTAACGGGGCTCATTCTCTTTGTTTTTTATTGCGCACATTTGTTACATTTAACTTTTTTTTGTTTGAGCTCTAGAAGCGAAAAACTGGTTACCATTTTTAAAATTTTTTTTGGCACCCTGCCTACCTCTATTAATTTTTATGGGAATTAATTCCTGACACTTGAATCTTCACAAAAAAAAACTGGTCCAATAGGAATTTCATGGACTTTTCAAGATTTTTTCGCTAATTCTATCTGACTACTAAGGATACAATTGAATCTGAGGTGTTAAAACTGTTTTGTGAAAAACCTCGTCGACTACTTTTTTTGAAAAATAAATTCTCTGATGGATATATATTTCTTGGAAATTTGTCTGCCATACGAGGAAACAAATGTGGATTTGTTTTTACGACCATTGCTATTTCTAATATATAAAGCGCAGGTGATGTCAATATATGATATTTAGTGAAATAATTTTTACAACTATCAGTAGTTTTGAGGTTGAACATAGATCTCAAGCAGCACTTTTGTCTTTTAAAGATGATATCCCTATCGGTTGAGTGACCCCAGAAGATAACGCCACATCTAATAACGGATTCAACCAAACCATAAGCCGTTATTAGGGCTTCTATATTTAGAGTACGTGATAATTTATATCACGCATATGCACCACTGCTAATTCTTTTGGCTAGAGCCTCGATATGCGGTTTCCAATTTAAGTTTCTGTCGATTGTGAGGCCTAAAAATTTTGTAGTCTTAGCTATCTGTATTTAAATCGATGTCAAGACTAGAGAATAATGATGATCGTTGGCTAAAGTGCGTTTCATAATATATATCCAGGTGGCAATTGGAAGAAAAAAAACCCAGTTGCCACCGGGTGGCGACTGGGAACTTATTGCCCCACTTCAAATCGCTGTACATTGCGGCGTGGATCGTTAAACCCCCTCATCGCTATCTGTCTTACGGCCGCGATATCGGGGTTGGCGGTCAAATTTCCAATGTGGTTTTATTAGTAGATACGAGAAGTAGCACTAAGCACTGTGCTTCCATTATTGCCCGCAAATGAAATTATGAAAGACTGGACCTACATCACGCGCAAACCTTGTGAAGATGAGAATATAAATAAATTCCGTACCTTTATGGACAAACACAGCCTTATTTATAAAAATCTCGCTAATCACTGATTACCCACTGTTTAGCTAAGCAAATGGTTAGCTCTAAATAGATGGTTAACTTTTCTTTATTTATAAACGCTAGTTAGCAAGTGATTAGTTGCGAAACGAAATAGAGGAGAAATTACGCGTTCGGCACAGATTTTAATCAAAATAGTCGACTAAAAAACAGAATTTTATGAATAAAGTTGTCAAAACCACGATTTCTGTATCTGTTGTGACTTTGACAGACAAAAGTCAAAAATTTCATCGGATTTTTTTATAAATAATATAAATATTTAATAAGTTTATTTCATTGTTTTTGCGATGGTAGGAATGAAAACAATAAGCTCCAATAATTGGAGTAAACAGGAAAAGGTATTTATCTCTGGATTTATATCTACTTACTAATGTAAACCATTATAATCTGACCAAGTGAATAAAAAAGCAATAGCTATGTATTTTCATGTCGTTTTTTTCGTGGTTTGTTCGAGGAACGATGTCGTCATCGTATCGTATATAACCACAAAGTAAAACTATACCTAACCAGGTACTAAACTATCAATCTAGGACATGAAAATACATAGCTATTGCTTTTTCATTCACTTGGTCAGTTCTTCTCAGTCAGTCCTTCTTAACATGAATATACTACCTTAGAAATGTTTGTTTTGTAAGTGTTATTGGATTTTTCCATCTCGAATTTCTCAGTAGCAGCCCGGGGTCTGGATTTGTGCCCGGTTGATGGCAATAGGCTCGCCCCCTATTACATGGGACTTAAACATAACTGGTGAAATGAGAGTGTACTATAGATACACCTCTGCCTAACCCTTCGGGGAATACAGGCGTGATGTTATGTTATGTTTTGTGTATGTTGTACGTTTTATTACTTCCTATTGCTTTTGCACCAAGGCAAGAGTTTCAGTATCTTTTAATAACAATTACTACTTATTTGACATTTCTTTACAGCAAGTTTGACTGCTGCTATGAGCCACTAGCACCTAGCACAAATATTATTCAACCTCGCAAAGATTAGGGAGGAGACCTTGCTCCATGAAAACGATGAGGAATGCGAGTGCCATGAGAAAAGAATGACACCCGTCTTTGGAGGAAGAATATTGGAAATCAATAATAATGAATTTATAACAATAATGTTGCTTTATTATTTATCAAAATAAATTATTTTCTATTATATATCTCTTGTTATTTGTGTGTGACTGCTACAACATAGCTTTTATTTAGTTCTGGGCCTTAGAGCTGGCACAATAAGATGACGGGCTGGCACAATAACGAGATAACACACAAGATAATAACAATTTCGTTGGATTTCGTTGGTCTGGTGGTTGCAAGCGCTACTGCAGCGCTAGTGTTTGGATTTTTTCATCTGGAATTGCTCATTACCAGCCCGGAGTCTGGATTTATGCCCGGTTTAATGGTAATAGGCTCGCCCCCTATTACATGGGACTTAAACATAACTGGCGAAATGTGGGTGTACTATAGGTACACCTTTGCCTAACCCTTCGGGGAATACAGGCGTGATGTTATGTTTGCTTGTAACAATTTCCATTGAACTTCCTTACGAAATCGATTCTCTTCAAATCTCCTGAACACATTAGGTACTGAGCCCCCTCCTAATTGAACTTCACTAATTATCCTTTCATCATGACTGTGTACTTCGAAAGAAGAATATTATCTAAAATATTGTCTAGTTCCCGCCAGCGTTTCAAAATGATTGAATTCTTCTACGTCATTTTCAAATCCCGTAAAAGATTTTCGAAATCAATATTTACTAAGGCACAACTCGTTAATAGAGAATATCGAGCACAAAAAATCTTGTATCGATCAGCTGATTCAAATAAAATCCGCCATCTTGCCGCTTAAGAGCGGGGCGACGCATGAATTGTCCATACAAACGTAATACCCAAATCATTTACAATTTGAGCATATTTCTACCATATTATATTGATATTCGGATTTAGACAGTATTTATCTAGGCTTGTACGTCTTTTTTTTTTCAAAAACCTTACCTAAAAAGAAGTTTAAGTGAATTGAATTTCGCAAATTTTTACTGCGTAAATGACATGTTTTCATATTGTTTTTTCTGTATTATAAACAACAATATTTGTTATATTGTTTCAGCATAGGCATAGCTTATATTGTCAAATTACAAATTATCGAAAAAAAAAAGGAAAAACATTAAGTTTTCATTCATCATTTTGGGTATTACGGAACACATCCAAATTTATCATACATTTTCAATGGCTAGTAGTGCTATCGCGTCAAGTGATTGTCAATGTGTGCATGGGTGGTCGTTATGCTCACGGTAGCCGTGTGTGCTCACACTAACGCAACGTGCTTGAACACGCGCCGGGCGCCGGGGGTTGGGTGGGGTTCGTTCAGGATATTTCATCAGGTGTTTGTTGTTGTTGTCAGTGTTAGACAATTACTTTACACTGCTGTGCGTGCGTACTTATTTGTTTGCTAAATTGTAATATTTCTGACACTATTGACCTATGCTATGAACTTGGATTTTGATTTGCCTTTTGATTTGGTATCGAGTAACTTACATTTTACGACCTTTGTTTTGTTTACGGACCCGGAATATTATTTAGGTTCTATTTTGATTTGGTTGAAGACATGGACTCTGAACGTTGGGATGTATCTCACAGTAAGTATTACTCAATGATATTATAACTTTATAAATTACGAGTACCTATCTACTATTTTTTAGCTACTAATTGTTAAAATTATTTTAAACCCAGCCCAAGAAAACAAAGACGTTGTTTTCTTGGCCCGAGTTTTATACTAGTAGGTACCATCGAAGAAGTTCATATCTATACACCATAAGGACTATTTTGGCTTGCAGCGCTCGGCCGCTATACAACCGGGGCGGGAATAGATGTAGTCGTTGTGTTCACGGGATTTTGTTTTCAAACTGCTTAGATATGAAGTTTTTCGATAGTACCTAAGTACCTATATTTTGTATAAATGAGTATTTACCTACCTATATTTAGATAACATTTAGATCTAAATTGAAGTGTGTTTACATCTGTATACCTACGGACAAACGAGTAGATATCCGTAATCCGTTTCATTACTAATATTATTCGATAAGTACCTACCTACTTATGTGTCTAAAGAGTGTCAGCTGTGGCCTCAGCGAGTATTTTGTAGTTTGTACGTTATAAAGTTGACATAAAGTTCATTATACTTTGACCCAATTTCGTGACAAAAACTCGCTTTTATTCCGTTCCGTGGCAATGTAAATTGAGCCTTAGAGTGAGTATTGGCCGAGCCGGTATAAGCTAGTTACTCTACGTACCTACGCGACGAAGCCGCCACGTGATGGTTGTAGTAGTGTACCTCTACCTACCTATCATAGCGCACTTGTATGAAGCTTTGTCATGTCACTGTTCCGATTATTTACTTTTGTGACAGAGCGGGCGTAATTATAATTATCTCAAGGACACTACTGAGAACATTGCTCGCTCTAGGGCCTTTGCTGATTTGTTGGCGCAGCAGCTGTGCGACATCAGCATGTTCGGATGCCGAAAATATACCGCGTCGCCTGCACCTACGCACATGTCGGTAAAAAATTATGCAGCGCCGCTTAGCCGTCGCGAAATAATGTCGTCTTCTAGTTCGAGTGATGAAGATACTTTAGCTTGTTACACTTGTGACTCGGCAGAATGCAACGGCACAAGTAGCTCTGCATAACTTTTTACCGACATGTACCTACTACGTAAGTGCAGGCGACGCGGTATGTTTTCGGTATCCCAGCATGCTAATATCGCACCGCTGCTGCACCGACAAATCAGAAAAGGCCACTTGTACTGTGATGTTTATCCAGCGTACTCGGGGTAGGGTGACCATACAACCGGATTTTTATGGATAAGTGCGGCTTTATGGCCTCGGTCCGGTTTTTGCTCGGAATTTTTTATGAAATTCCTATTACATAAAACATTGATTAAACTACAATGAAAAGTTCAAAGTCGTTCTAGTTTATTTAATAATTATGCGATTTTTATTTGGACTTTGGTGTCCGTTACCTTGGGGTGGCAGCTCCAATAATAACTTGATAACTAACTGGCTAATATTTTTAAAACGACAGGAGCTATTCGTATACAGCTCGTGTCGACAAGAAGAACTGGTAAATCAACTTCATTATAAACTGCATAAATATTTACAGAGCCACGGCGATCAACTAAAACACGCTTATGGCCATCAGTTCGCAGACGGAAATACGTAACCAAAAATAAAGAAAATAAGCGATCTTTGAGGTGAGTAATCGAGCGTAGTCAAAACTGATTGTGAATTTTAGAGTAGGTACCTATATAAAAATACCTCATAATTATTTACACTTTATTATCACGTAGGTACTGATTAAAATAAATATAAAATATTTTTGTGAACATGATATCACACCATACATGTTACTTACTCTAAGTTGAGATTGGCCGTGGTGACAGAAATCGGTCAGGAGGACATTTTTTATTTTGCTGTCCGATGCTATGAAATAACGCAATGCATTAATTTTGTTGCATTGCGTTAAATTACGTTTTTGAACAGATAAAAAATCTGCTCAAAATATTTGCGTTTTTGAGCAGATTTTTTTTTCGAACTTATGAAACAATAGATTAGCAATTTGTTTTAAAACGATTCAAATTCCGATTGATCGTGTATTACCAAATTAGGGTAAAATATAGGCAAGATCTAAGATGGCGAATTGTAACTAGGAAACGGATTTGTATATATCAAGGAATGACGCCAAAAGGACTGGCATATGAAAAAATTGAAAAAGACAACGTATTCTGGAATTCTATAGTCATAAAATTAGAAGAATTTTATTTCAAATGTATATTGCCTGAATTAATAGATCCCCGTTTGCCTAGAAATCTGCCTATCAGAGACAGAATTTAGTGTGTTTATTTATTTCACAACGCAGTACATTATGTTGTGAATGTGAGAACTATGTGGGTTTTTTTTATTTAGAGTCTGCAGATAACCTATGGTAACAAGCAAATCTTATAAATCAGCGTATTTAGTGTGTATCGTGCACACTATGTATTCTGATTATCATAATTGTAGTTTTTGTAATTGGAACGAGGTCGCTAATATTATGGTCACCCTACACGAATTTATTACGTTTAGACTCATACATATAACTAAATAAATGGTAATTCAAAATCCTTGTTTTTTATTATTCTGAGCTGGGAACGCTGTTATTTATCTGAATTTACGGACATTGCGTAAACCTAATTGGAATATTTGTGTTTTACTAATAGGTACTTTGCATAACACTTTTATTATTTGACTTGTATTCATTATTTAGTAATAAAAATATTTGAAGTTCAGTAAAAAGGAATAGGTACTTACTGAAATAAGACAAAAAAGCCTTAGTTTTTTAAAATATGAGACAACCCTGAAGGAAATAAATAAACATAAACAGATTAAAATAAATAAAGACAATAATAATAAATATCCCAATAATTTATATTTACGCGACGTGTGTGACAACTCTAGCACCGTTTGTCGGGATTTGCCCCCAAGGCCACGCTCGATACGTATAACGTGTAAAATATGACGTATCTACTAGATAGGTTTGCTCTACAAATCCTAGATCTCGAGATTAGTCGAGATATCCCCATTATGTTGAGATATCGGCATGGTAAAGAAATTTCCAAAAAACCCATTACTAGTCTGTACATTCACTAACGATTCCCCAAAGAAGTCAACAAAAATAAAACAAATAATGAACATACCTACTTACTAATAATAAATATAAACGCTGTCGACTCGTTATGAATGAACGGCAAGTACTGCTAATAAAAGCTATAGTATCTATCCACTCACACAAACACACACGGCTACGCAGCGTGTCCGCCCCGCCTTCTTTTGTCAAACAGAGATAGCAATATTCCTAACGAAGTTTGCGCACATCTCGAATTCCAGTTTCGAGCCGAGCTCCCCGTCCCCTTAACATCCTCTTAGCAAGCTCTAAACAGGGCACCGGTGGTGTTTAATTTTGACAGCTACTAATCATTTGCTTAGCAACCTCTTAGCGCTAAATAGCGTTTATGAATAAGAATTTTGCTAATCAATTGCTTAGCATTTGATTAAAATTTAACTAGCGTTTATAAATAAGACCGACAGTGGCTATGAGAAGGGTTTATAGATGTTTGGTGTATATACGGGCAACAGCACCGAACTACAAATTATCTAGAAGGCTGACATAACAAATTAAACCACGAAGTCCGCACGAAGCACCGTAACCTCGTGTTTACTACATGTCTTGCGAAATGATTCTTCATATTCCAGTGTTTGTAATAGCAGAGTAAAACAGAAAAATCCATTGAAAGACAGAGATGTGGGGGTTTGGCGATCCACGCCGCAATGTACAGCAATTTGAAGTAGGGGCAATAAGTTCCCAGTCGCCACCCGGTGGCAATTGTTTTTTTTTTTCCAATTGCCATATGGTGGCAATCCATATGGGGGCAACTGGGAATATACGTGTATTCTTACTATGGCATGGTATAGTTATCGTACTGTGGATGACAGTACGATATATTATCTTCACATATAATTATATAATAAGTGTATACAAGATATAATGATTTTTTTAAAAGAGTAACTTAAGGGTGGAGTTTCTTGCCCATTCTTCTCCATACGAAAACTACCTTTTGGAATGGGCGACTAGAATCAGTTTTATTATTTTTTGTAAAGTTTGACGTTCAAAAGTGCCTTTTTTGTGCCTAATTGAAATAAATTATTTGACTTTGACTTTGATAACTATACCGTGTCAAACAGTGTCATGGGATGTTTAATGGATTTGAAAATGAAAATGAAAAATGTTTATTTGTCCCAAAACAGTAACATAAATTATAAATGAGACTAATATAGAGTGTAAACAGGGGTGGTCAGAGTACATTGCCTTGCGGAACTCCATGAGGGACGGTACGCTCGCATGACGTGAAATTTTTTTCACGTTTGGAGCTCATATTTATTCTACTTTTTTGCGTTACTTGTTTTCTGTCATGTCATGATTGTATTAGATTAAGTATGTTTCCTCTTATACCATATGCATCGAGTTTATTTAATAATATTATATTGGACATAATCAAATGCCAATGTCATGTCGCAGAAAAAGGCACAGAATTAACACAGGATACTTTCTATCCCGATATTCCCACGGGATCGAGACATATGCGGGTGAAACCGCGGGGCGCTGCTAGTTTTATCAATAATTTTCTTATTTATAAAATTTTCCTTAATTTATTTCTTTTTTTCGACTTCCATCCATATATAAATAGATACGTTACCATAAAAATTGCCAAAGCTCTTTATATTAGGAATAAAATAAAATCAGCTGATGATAAAATAAAAACTACCTGGTAAATAATAAATAATGAAACCGCTACCGGTGAAAACACAGTGAAATACTGAATTTAATTTGGAGACTGCACATGGCCCCATCAACTCAGATGTAGAAATAGCTCAGGAATTTGAAAACTTTTTTGCTAATATTCCCCTTAAAACGACTGAAACTTTAAATTTCTCACCAGCGTTTTCTGTTGCCTTACTTACACAGAATGTGAAGGCATGCCCTGTGGAGTTTAGGTTTCAGCATACAAACCACCAGGCTGTTATTAAAGCTTTTAAAGATATTAAAATTAAATAAACAGAAGAGCTCTGGGGAATGTCTGTGAAAATCTGTAGATCTATTATCGAAACCATTTTTTTTTTTTTTTTTTTTTTTTTTTTTTTTTTTTTTTTTTTTTTTTTTTTTTTTTTTTTGGGTGGGAAATCATCAAATGACGTCTCCCGCTCTGGGTGGAGCGGGAGGGCGTGTCAGACTCTTACTGACTAAAACCCACCAGTGTTCCTTCTGTTGCCTGTGCAATGCCAGGGGGCCACGGTATCCCTTTCGGACTAATCCCGCAACCCCGGCAGGCAATGGTCTCATCGGACCCCTTCACTTGCTGACATCTCTTTGAGGCGCGCGTGGAACACAACGCGCCGTCGACCCGGGCCTGGTCCTTACCGGACGGCGAGCTACCCATTGCTCACCGTCCGCAAGCCCGCGCCTACGGTGGCCGGGAATCGGCAATCGATTCCCGACGCCCAGGGCGTCTCCTCCTGCGGCGGCTAGGGGCGTGAGGGCGCGAAATTTGCCTCTCCCTCACGCGTTCCGCCTCCTCCTTTGCGAGCATTACTGCTTCGCAGAAGGAGGTGACGGCCTCCCATGCCCTCTCGCTCCGTACCATGGCCTGGACCAGGGCCGGACGCGAGAGATCCCCGCCACCGATCGCCTCCACGAGGACACGGCGGTGCTCTGCCCAAGCCGGGCATACCTCCACCGTATGCTCTACCGTGTCCTCCGGGCGATCCACGCAGTGATGACACCCGGGCGTTTCCTCCCGCCTTATCCGAAACAGGTACCTCCCGAAACAGCCGTGTCCGGTGAGGACCTGCGTCAGGCGGAAGGTGAGGACGCCGTGGCGCCTCTCCAGCCACTCCTCAAAGAGGGGACTTATCGCCGCAATAGTGGCGTGCCCAGCACTGGGTTGCGACAATCGTACTCTCCATGCCGCCATGAGATCCCGTCGGAGCTCTGTCCGCTGTGCCGCGATTTCTCGCGGCATCGGAGTCAAGCCCCGGCGTTTCGCCTCCCCGCGCCACTCCCAAATATGCGCGAGGACTTTTGCCTCCAGATCCCATGGCGGCAATCCGGCAAGGAGGCTCGCCGCCTCACCGGAGACCGTGCGGTATCCCCGGACCAGCCGGGTGGCCATGACCCTCTGGGACGCGTTCAACCGGCGGGCAGGCCGCCGCCTCAACGAATGCGCCCACACCGGTGCCCCGTACAGGGCCATGGACCGCACGATCCCCGCGTATAGCCTCCGGCAGGAGGCGTTTGGACCCCCTAGATTGGGCAGGAGCCGCTTCAAGGCAGCCCCGGCAAACCATTGCGCCCTAGCATTTACATTAGCTTTAATATTAAACACCAGTGTAGACTAAGGAGTTTTTCCGGATCTCATGAAACATAATAAAGTAGTTCCATTGTTCAAATCCGGTGATAGTAAAGAACCCAACAATTAGGCCTGTGTGAATTCTACTAGTTCTCAGTAAGGGGTTTGAAATTTGATGCTCAATCAAATGTTACGTCACTTAAAAAATCCATCTTTCATAAACAACAGTAAGGTTTCACCAAAGGGCGTTGTACCACTGACGCCGGTGTCACCCTAATAATGAACATTTTTAATGCCTGGGCTGATTCCAATCGCATCTGGTGCTTCTTGCACAATATGCGATAGGAATCTTTTGCGACCTCTCGAAGGTGTTCGATTGCGTAGACCCTTGAGGCGCTTCTGCTAAAACTATGGTATTAGGAATACAGCTCTTGATTTACTAAGATCATACCTGAAAGATAAAGTTCAATTAAACTGCGTAAATTCATTGGGGTCTGACATAGCAATGGGCGTTCCTCAAGGTTCGATATTGGGTCCATTCTTCTTTTTAGTTTACATTAATGACTTACCCCAATTACTTCAAAATCAACCGGTGATGGTATTATTTGCAGATGACACATCATTGATCTTTAAAATCAACCGACGGTCCCGAAATCTTAACGACGTGAATAGCTCTATTCTTCAGATAGATTGAATATTGGTGACGACCAGGGACATGTCTACGCGCACTTACCATATACACTTCCTGTCGTAGGACGCGACGAGCAGGTTGTCTCCGGCGGGGTGCACGGCCATGTGGCTGATCCACTGCGCGCCCGTCAGCAGCTTGCGCACCAGCTCCTGCTTCACCAGGTCGTACACGCGCACCGCGCGCTGCGTCTGCGGGGAGGGGCGCGTTAGCGGACGACGCGCTCGCACAGCACTCGCCGTGCACGAGGATTACCCCGCCGGCGTGACGTATTTATGTTCAGGTATCGGGGTATCGCTCGCTAGGGTAATCCGCGAGCACGACGCGACCGATCGGGCACTCACGGCGACGAAGATGAGCGGCCTGGTGGGGTGGAAGAGCGCGCACTGCACGAGCCCCTTGCTGCGCGCGAAGGGCAGCTGCGAGCGGCGCCGCGACAGCTGGTGCACCAGCACGGCGCGCGCGGCCGCGTCGGCCAGCGTCACGCACACGTAGTCGCCGCGCGCGTGCCACGCCACGTGCGCCACGCGCCGGAAGTGCGTCACGCGCAGGCGCTCGCCGCGCGCCCACTGCGCCGGCGCCACGCGCTGCCACGCCGCGCACGCCGCCGTGCGCGCGTCCACTGCGCGGCGGACGAGGAATCTTATTAGTTCGTGCTTTTCATACATGGTGTCGAAAAATATCGGTAGTCGTTAAAGAAACCTTAGGAAATTAATACTAAATGAAATATAAGACTAATAAGTAGCTAAAGCTTCAAAATCAATTCAAACTAACTTTTAAAAAGAAAAAAATAAATAAAATGCTTTTAAAAAAAAGGCCACAGTTTACTAGCCAGAAATTGAACCCGAACTTTTGTTTAGAAACACCACCTGTATAGTACCGAGCAACAGCGACTATGTTGAGTTATCATCGAGTCCACAGAAAAACGCTCCAAAGAGATTTTACGTGAAGAATTGTTTATAGCAATTGTAGTTAAGAGAGTTTATGGTTTTGTCATGTTGAGATTCAAAATTCAAAAGTCATTTATCTAACTAGGCTGAGAATCAGCACTTTTCAAACGCCAAAATTACATAAGACAGTCCCCCAAAACGCCCAGATGATGAAAGAAAGAAGACCAACAATAAGTACATTACTGTCGCGGCCTGCAAAAGGGGCATTGATGGACAATGCCGAGGCACACATACGTGAGTCCATCAATGCCTGATTGTGCCCAAGGCTTGTATATTACTTTCCTTAAATAATCCGCGGAAATTCAAACTAAGTAAATTAACTACACATTCCAGACTCAATGACAAACAAAGAAAAATTTTCACGCGCCAGTAATAAGTTTATTTGTTTCTTTTTTACTTTAAACAGCTCTATTTGCAAGCGAAATCGAAATTCAAATAAACCAAAAATCCAATTGGTCGTTTATTATGGGAACAAACCAGTAGGATCCGTTTACGTTCGTAAAATATTTTCTTAATTAATACTCGTTTGATACGGGTTTGAGAGTGATCTAATGAATTTAATTGATTTTTATTCAGGCAAGCTATTGCTATCATACACGCTTCGTTTCTCACTTTTCGCACTCTGAAATAGCCCAATTAGTGGAATAATACGGCTATTATTTAATTCGTCGTTCTGTCTCTTCCGTGACGGCTTGACAACAGCTAGCAGCTATTTCTTTTCATCTTTGTTGTATTTTTAAACATACAGGATGTTAAAAGACCCACCACAATATGCTTACAAGGTTAAATTCCGAACCATTTTTTCAGTGTTGTGAAGCAGATAGGCGGGTAGTTCTACGATAAAATATTGCTAGGAATAGACTTTTTATTTTGTAAAAAAAAACGCTGTTTACGATAGGATCAATAGCAATGTAAGCATGTGCTTATGGGTGCAAGCAACGGTCCTTAAGTTGTGGGAGTATTTAATGTTAAGTTATAACATTAATATGTTTAAAAAAAAACAAAACGAAAAAAAAAATTGAAACGAAGCCTGATGTTTGTCCCGCAATTTCACAATGTCTGCAGCAGCCTGCCAATCTGCACACACTGGACATAGCCCAGTGTAACATTAATTAAAATATCAATACATTGTTTTGTATGTATTGATATTTTAATTAATGTAATAATTTGCACGCCGTAAGGTAGACTGTAGCCGATCTTATTAATTTATCTACATCTTATACCTGTACCTACATTCATAGCAAATAAAGTTCTGATTCTGATAACACAATGTGTTACACAATTAGTCCGCAGCAGCCTGCCAATCTGCACACACTGGACATATTAGCCAGTGTAACAAAATCACAGTCACAATCGGAAATAAGTGACTGTCGGCTTAGTTAAGCTTCTTTTTACATCCGTTTAAACGTGTTTTTTATTTCACTGTTTTTGCGTTAATATAATACACTAAATATACCTTAAACCAGTAACAACTTTAATTCGTATACTGTGGCTATGTGCAGGATAACCCTAGAGCCTTAGTTTCACAGTAAAAAATGATAACTATTTAACATTACGTTAACTGGTCGAATCTACATCTTTTTAATAAAATAAGTGATAGACATAATTTTAATACTAGAAAATAAAGATAAAATAGATCAACCATTTTTCAGACTATCTAAAGTAAATACATCTTTTATGGGGTACTGTGTTAAATGTTACAACAGAATACCTTGTGATCAGTGGCGGCTGTACCTTAGGTGCGCTCGTGCGCCGCACTACCATTTTAAACCTTCTAATATCCTACCTCCCTTACCTTCTACCCATACCATACTATCTATACAGTATAAACCTAAGGTATAAACTTTCAAAACAATGATCTATACATATAACTATCCATATACCTACCCTACACCGAAATTACTTTTATGATAACATGGTTTTGTTATTGGAGTTGAGAAAATCAAGCAGACCTATTTTGATTTCTACCGCATAAGAATTAAATCTTATTTTTGCTTGAATAAAAACGGCCGTGCGCTCGGTAAATCGCACGCAGTGTACTCTAACAACTTCTATGAAACAAGATGTAAACCGCCGGGCGCGTGAGACGGAAGATGCTTAGAACAAAATGTATGCATTTTTAGGATAGCTACGTGCGCCGCACGCGACCGGAAATTGCCGAAAGAATGCGAAAGATTCTCGGGCGGCGGGGGTAGCGCGATTGCAGAGTAATTTTGTACCTGCGTAATTAATTACTTATTATCTAAGAAAATAGTGAACATTTTGTGAGTAAACTAAATGAGTGTAAAATACAATATTGAGTAGAAACAATTTAGACTAAAATGTGTTGTGTGTGTGTAAAGTTTTGTGTCGTCGCCTGCATCTCATCACTGCGCCTCGCTATACCTGCCAGTTTCCCGTATACCACGAGGCATGTCTAGATATTTTATTTGAAAATATTCACTAAACCCATGTAGTGCACCACCGGTTTTCTGAGGCACCAGCCGCCACTGCTTGTGATATATTTAGAATTAAATGAAAGAAAATTTAAAACTCATATAAAAAGTACACTTTGTAAACAAGCATATTACAAATTAGAGGATTATATCCAAGATAAAAATGCTTGGAAACATGCTGGTCCTACTGCATAGGACAATTTAGAATCTAGACAAAATCTAACTGGTTGCCAATTTAATTGTATAATATTATTTTTTATAACATTGATTTTATATTGTGATTAGTTGAACTCACACACTGACTTATTATTATTACTTGTTAAAATGTTAAGAATATCGTATAATTTTACAATGTTTGTAAATATGTGAGCACCATGCATCCATCACATAATTAATTTATCTGTCAATACTTCATTTTTCATTATTTTTACCTATCGTGGTATAGTAATCTTATTCTAGGTGCATCGTCTTCACCTATTTATAGAATTAATGTATACATGATATTGTGAAAACATTTTAAGAGTAACGGTGGAGTTTCTTGCCCAATCTTCTCCATACGAAAACTACCTTTTGGAAGGGACGACTAGTATTTTTTTTTTTTTTTGTAAAGTTCAAAAGTGCCTTTTTGTGTCTAATTGAAATAAATTATTTGCTTTTGACTTTGGTGTAACTAACTAGTTAACATTACGTTAACTGGTGTAATAGCTTTAACAGTAAGCTATTACTATAATAGATTATATTTTAACTAAAACATACTGATAACAGTATTTTTCGAACTAGTATAACAGTGCAGGGAATGGCCCTACCGATGGTCCCATACTCAACAGTGAAAAGAATAACATGTCAACCTTCCAATGGAATATAACTTTGTTGTTTGGTCACTTTCATGATGTAGCCCAAAATTTCCTTTCGATTTGGCTTTACAGAAGTTAGCGATGGGAAGTTCAAAACCCACATTAAACGCGTTCTTATCAAGAATGCATATTATAAAATTAAAGACTACCCCTGGTAGCTCATTAACGGCAAATTATGTAAGAGTTTATTAACAGCTCCCAAATTACCATGTTTTTTTTTTTTTACATTCTTCCTTGACATAATCACGCTATTATTTGACATTCTATACCTACAATTTAACTTCAACTCTTTATTAGTGGCTTTTGTGAACATGATAATTATTCAGATTTCTTACAGCTGTAATAGCAATCACGTCATTTCGTTTATAATACTTTTTTATTTTTAATAAAGTATTCATCTTTATATAGATTCTTTTCTATTTTGTGAATGTGAGAACGCTGTAGCCTTAGTGGACTGTAGATTTGTTGACCATAATTATTTTGTTGAGTACCTGGTACTTGTTGAAATACCTACACTGTCCTCCCATACCTAATAACACTGTTATTTGAAAATATTGTAAAAGCCAATTATTTTTGTAAGAGTAACCCTGGAGTTTCTTGCCGGCTCTTCTCCATAGGAAACGACTAATTGGAACCGTGCACCTAGCTTCTGACGTTTCATAAGTATGGGCACTTATGAAACGTCAGATGCTAGGTGTATGTGTGTACCATGTAGGTTTATGTGAAATAAAATATTTTGAATTGAATTGAATTGCTTACAAATAGAGCTGTTTAAAGTAAAGAATAAGCAAATGAACATATTGGAGTGTAAAAAATTATCATTGTTCGTCATTGATTTTGGAATTTATAATTAATTTACTTAGTTTGAATTTCCGCGCATTATAAACACTAAACCAGTCTTGGCCGCTACTAGGTACTGATGGATTCACGTATGATCCATCCCCCTGTTGCAGGTCGCGACATTAATGTATTATAAGTGGAAACGCCCGAAGCGGCTGTTCTAGTACTACGTAGTACTCGCAACCGGCGGGCGTGTATGATCAGATGTATGAACGTAAACGAAGCTACAGGAGTATGTAAGGATTGTAGCAGGTGGCGATCTGTAGTTTCTTCCTACCATCAAAAAGGTGTGACTTTACGTATGTACGAGTATATAGTTTGGACGAACCCTCGGCTCGGACTCACCCTGCACGTCGTGCTGCGGCGGCGGCTCCTCCAGCAACTGGTCGGTGCGCGCGGCCACGCGGTGCGCGCCCACGTCGGCGCCCGGGTTGAGCAGCAGCAGCTGCGCGCCCTGCGCCGCCGCCACGAGGCTCAGGCCGGGCGTGGGGATCCACGCCACGCGCGACACGGCGCCCTCCAGCGTCAGCGTGCGCAGGCAGCGCCCCGACGCGGTCTCCCACACTGCGGAGACACAACGCGCGATATGACGATCGTCAGCTCGACGGCGACACGTCCACTGCCGGACGTGGGCCTCCCCGAGCACCGCCCCTTCGACCGGTTCTGTGCTTCTCGCATTCGGCTGATTCCTGCGGCCTTCACCAGGTCCTCGGTCCACCTTATGAGACTTTCCATCCGACGCTACGTCTTCCGAGACGCGGTCTCCACTACAGAACCTTTCGACCCCGTCGGCCGTCTATACTGCGAACAATGTGCCCTGCCCACTGCCCCTGCCCCCTGCCACTTAAGAGCCCGTATCAATTTCGCGGTCTAAAACAGAAAATTCTAGATTTTTCAGCGCAAATTTCTCAATAACCTTAAGATATCTGTTTTTTTTAATGCAAAGTTATTCATCAAGTATTTAACTAGGTTGTAGACCACCTAAAATTTTGATAACTACTCAATATCAATTACGAAAAATAAAAATCTAACACACGTTTTTACGTAAGCATGAAAAACCAGATTTTTCAATTGCTTTTATAGCTTACTGGTAGCAAATTTTAATCCGAGAAAAATCCTAAATACTGGGCATATATCATCAATTTTTTAAATATTTAACGTTGACGACGATTTTGCACATGATTTAATTGCGTTTTTTCTGCATGGTTCTCATTTTTTTTAAAGTACTCATGCAAACTTTAAAAAAATAAAGCGAAGGATTCCTAATATACTTTAATCTACCAAACTCAATTTTTGTATTTTATTTTTGACTACTTATTTAATTGTTATAATATATCAAACTAATGCCTTATAAATCGATGCGCTCGCGCGAGGCAATCAGTCGCGCCCTCTGTGGTCGCGCCCGTGCGCTTGTCAACGTCGGACCTATGTCGCCCGTGACTCTCGCCACTCCCGACGTAACTCGCGAATAAATCGCGATTTTGTACTACACCTAATCAATTTTGAACACTGAGTATATTTTTGTTTTAATTTATGCATAGTGTGCCACTTTGTGATTTGCTAATGTTATTCATACATATTTATGTTTTGTATTGTACTATTAGTAAAAATAAAATTTATGTTTTAGAAAATGGGTCGAAAAAGTGAACTTTATTATCACGGAAAAAATAATAGTAAAAAGAAAGTATGTTGTATTTTGTTACGCTGTTGCTACACATGTAATGAAAAAAATAATTAAAGGAAATTATATATTTTAATTAGACAAGGGTGGGCTAAAACAAAAAAAAATGTTTGTTTTGAGTAAAATGTTCTATCTTCAAAATTAAAAAGTCATTTATTCAAACTAGGCTGAGAATCAGCACTTTTCGAACGTCAAAGTTACATAAGACAGTCCCACAAAACGCCCACCCTTCACCACTTCCTAGTGCTTTCGCTGGGAAGAAGAAGTGGCGCAACAAACTCCCCAGCAGCACAGCTGTCTGTTCAGTTAGAAAAACTTGATTCTATACAATAAGTACTTATGCAAAATAATTTACATAACGCAACACAAAACATTAAATTATAAATTAATAGCCATATGACAGCTAGCACACGCCAATATACCAACCAATAACATCGAGATCTATACTCAAGCAGAAATAAAAATAACTAAACGTAAACTATTTCTAAAAAAGGCCCGCTTACTTATAGCTGTAACTAGAAGTTATAATTGATAAACTAGGACCATCGAAGTAAAATAAAAAAAACAGTTAATTACTAATAACAATAACAAAACCATGATCAGCAAGACGACCAGTCACCACAAGCAGCACCCGTTCACGAGCTTAACGCAAAGATCAGCCATTACCCCCCTCGCCATATTTGAGGGAAGGAGGCAACCCGACCCCCGACGCTACCGCAAGCAGTGACATCTAAGGGAGCATGACGAACTACTGCCGGTTTTTCAGGAAAAATAAATCTAAACTAATATTATAAATGCGAAAGTAACTCTGTCTGTCTGTCTGTCTGTCTTTGCTTCACGCCTAAACTACTGAACCAATTTGTGTGAAATTTGGTACAGACATAGTTTGGAACTTGAGAAAGGACATAGGATAGTTTTTATTACAAAAAATAAAATAAAAAATAAAATTTATTCCGGACATACAGCGCCATCTATTGGTCAAGAGTCGGCATCAATTCAGTACTGAAAATTCATCGGAAAAATGTAAATAAATAGTAAAAAGGTATGAAAATATAATATAATACAACTTTTAGTACAAAGAAAATGCTCTAACGGAGTATAGATAATTCTATTAGTACTATATGTCGAGTTGGTGATCGCGCAATGGTGTCGTGTCGATCGTTACGTTACACGAGTTTGGTTCATGTTATTGTTTTAATTCATCGGAAAAAAGTAAATAAATAGTAAAAGGTATGAAAAAAATAATATCAATATAATAAAACTTTTAGTACAAAGAAAATGCCCGAACGGAGTATAGATAAATAAACCAAGTTGTCACTATGCTCGATAGATGGCGTTGGGATCGAAATAGATCGCGCTATGGTTTCGTTACACGCATTTGGTTGGGCAAACGCAGAGCTCATTATGTTGATTTTTGAAGAGTTCCCTAGAATATCTTCCACATTTCATTTTTGAAGAGATCCCGCGAGATCGGGAACTATGATGTGGGTAAAACCAAAAATCTGCCGGAAGTCACTTTTCCACGCGAACGAAGTCGCGGGCAAAAGCTAGTAAATTATATGATCAATTTGTCGAGGTCGCTAGCTAACCACATATTGCAATACAACTCATGAAAATCATTCTAATGAGTAGATTATGTCAACAAAAAATTAATAAAATTAGAATAAATTGCCTTATAAAGTCAAATAAAATGAATAATTTACCTAAGCTTATATTTATAACCTGTCAGTAGGTAGGCTAATTCTAGAGAAAGAACATAAACATTGTCTTGAGCCAATCACAGCGACCAACTATTCTTATCATTTAAGTAGTCGTTGATAGAATAGTATGCCTTTGAACAAAGGTTGGATTTTACTTTTTTAAACGCAATAAAAGGCAAATCTAACAAAGAAGAGGGTAGCTTGTTGTAAAAGGTTATACCAAGCCCAACAAATGAGTTATGAACCTTATGAAGCCGGTGAAAGGGAGCTCGTAGTTTGTCCTTGTTTATTGTGTTAACATTGTGAATATCACTGTTTCTAGTGTACAAGTGTATATTTTGCTTAATATATAGAATGTTGGCGAAAATGAATTGTGAGGCAACAGTGAGGATACCAATATCTTTAAAAAAATCTCTCAAGAGAAATTCTGGCACCCAGCTGGTAAATTGCTCAAACAGCTCGTTTTTGGAGGACAAATATATTTTGAATATCGGCAGCTTTGCCCCACAGCAGAATACCGTAGGACATAACGCTATGGAAATAACTAAAATAGACTAACCGAGCTGTATCAACGTCAGTGTATTGTCTTACTTTCCTGACGGCGTAGGCGGCCGAACTGAGCCTTCCCGCTAGGCTAGATATATGATGCCCCCACTGAAGTTTGGCATCTACTGTTATGCCCAGAAAAACTGCCGAGTTTACGGTTTCAAGCACCTCTTTATCTAAGACGATGTTGGGTCCTAGATTTCTAACATTTGGAAGGGCAAACTTTACACATTTCGTTTTCTTGGCACTGAGAACAGGGTTATTTGTCGTAAACCAACCCGTAACCATTGAGAGTGCACTGTTTACATCGTCAAAATCTTGTGTGTTCCTGTCTACTTTAAAAATAAGAGAAGTATCATCTGCAAACAGTACAACTTCACAGATACCCTTTAAATAGAATGGCAAGTCATTGATATACACTAAAAACAAGAATGGACCCAGTATTGAGCCTTGAGGCACACCTAACTGAACTGGTAGCCCGGACGATTTCACACCATCAACATCTACACATTGGGACCTATTATGTAAATAAGAATTTATAACGTTGAGAGCTTCGTTTTGCACACCGTAATGTCGCAGTTTACGCAAAAGCGTGTCATGGTGCACGCAGTCAAAGGCTTTGGAGAGATCACAGAAAACCCCAATAGCATTTTGCGAGTTCTCCCATGCATTAAATATGTGTTTCAAATATTAAAGTACTTTCTCTCCCGCTCGGTTTTTCCACCTTGTACATAAATCAATTTAGTAGCTTTATAATACAACAAGTTGGCTCGCTAAACTATACTCTCATGATGGTCTGCGGTCTTATAGCAACGGAAATAAAGGTACACAGGAGTATTGAAGCGCACTGTTATCTAAATCTATACCAATATTATAAATTCTAAAGTAACTCGTGCCAAGTTTCAAGTCTCAAGGAATAAGATTTTTCATACAAACGAAATCCCCGTTTTCGCCCCCTTAAAGGTGATATTTTCAAAAAACCCTGTCTGTCTGTATGTTTCCTTTTCACGGCTAAACCACTGAACGGATTTCGATAAAATTTGGCAAGGATATAGAGAATCCTCATACCCTCATAATGGCATCCTCGAGAAGGACATAGGCTACTAAATAACCCCAAAGGGGACCCTATATGGGGTTTTCATCCCCATATAGAGGATGAAAATTTGTATGGAAAATCAAATCAATAAATTAAATTGTTGAACAAATTTAGTCACGGATATCGAGAGATATGCCTTGGAGGCGTGGCACGTGCCGCCTCGATATTATAAAATTGGTCTTATGTTCGAACGGCGGCTGTACGCTTCATTCAGTCGCTTTGCAATTGCGTACAGTGATGCGTAAAAAACCAAAAAGCCGAGTTGTGCAGAAATTATTTGTAAAAATAGTTCAAATAATAGTTCAAATTTGTACCATCAACCTGAACACAAATGGCGGGTCCTACCACCTGTAAATAAACATTTAGGTCACTTTTTATATTATAAATCAATTTTTAAATGATTTACTAATTTGTTCCGGAGCGACACGAACTAGCCCGAATCTTCCCGAACGCAACTAACGTTTTGGGTTTAGAGAGGTGCAATCGAGTGCGTGATTTTATCGATATGCGTATTATTGCAATTGAATATTTTTTTACAGAACTATGGATATTCTCGTATTACATGTATAGTATAAGAGTTAAATTAGTTAATAATTTAATGTTTGAACCAAATTAAGACATTGTTATTTCAATACAGTTACTCGTGAAGTGTAAAAAGGCGATCAAGTATGAATAAGAATATAACATTAATCCTGACTGAATTAAACCAGGTGGTAGGCGTTTTTGATTTTTTTATATTAAGTAATAAGTTTATTATATAATTATACAGCATTATATTTAACATAGCGTTCCCTTTAACCGGTAAAACAATATTAAAAAAAATATTCCCATTTTATTTTTAGTAATTTAAACTATTTTTATCGGATAGGTATAATAAAAAATAAAAAAATATATAAAGAAAATTAAACGAAGTTATTATAATACAAGAATTTGCGACGAAGACGCGGCACCTGCAGCCAAGGCAACGGGTGCCAAGGCTGCGCCCTGCATGCGCAGCGCCCCAGGCCTAGAACGCGACTGCGCCGCAGAAGTCAAAATATATATAATGACAATTTGAAATGATGTGAAATGACATTGTTTAAATATAGGAAGTGTGTTTTAGTTATATGTGCGTTTATATTATGGTTTATTATTATATTTTAGGTAAGTTTTAGTGTTTTTATATTATTTATGTTCAATGCCGGCTGTAGCGACGCCGGGACCTGTGCCAGTCAACCTGCCACATCGCTTGATGTCCAGCTGGTGGGATGTCCACATTGCTCACAGGCACGTTTTTTTAAAGGCGAACGGGGTCTGAAGGTACACTATGGCAAGATCCACAAATCACATAGTGTACCATTATGCCCCCCAGCCACATCCCCAACAACAACACCTTTAGAGAAAACCTTGTGGAAAACGATTGCGAAATTCAAAAATTCCACCCCAGTATTAAAGAGAGTTCCCCGGGGCGCGAGACGGTCTGTCGCCCTGAATTTGGCGCAATGTATCCGTCTTGCGACCCAGGAGAACTCACAAAGTGCCTGGGAGCAATTACTTTCATTCCCATATAGGATTCTGCATGTCCAAAAAAATTTGGCAACTAAAAAATCCTTAACGTACCAAATTAAAGAAAATTGTAACAATTCGACTCTAAATTTAGATCCAAAATTACCTGCATTCAATAATCAATTACAAAAAGGCTTATGTTCACATGTGGAATCCAAATTAAGTGAAGGTGACATCAGGGGAGCGGCCAGGATACTGTTCAGCAGCGATGTGGTGGCGCCTTACTCTCCAGAAACGCTAACAGCTCTAGAGAGTAAACACCCAGCGCCTGCGGATAGTCTCACCTTTCCCGATCCCCCCGACCCAACCCTCCTAAATTCAACCTTTGTAAACATTTCGGCGCCCCAGTTGATTGCAGCCGTGAGCTCCTTCCGGAGTGGTTCCGCCGGCGGCCTCGACGGCCTGACTCCACAACATTTAAAGGATCTATTGAGTTCAGGTGCCGGGGACGCTGGTGAGTCGCTTCTGAAGGAGCTCGCGGCTCTGATCAAACTCATGCTCACCGGCGGTGTGAACGAGGCCGTGGTCGATGTCTTATACGGGGCCAACCTATGTGCCCTGCGTAAGAAGGACGGCGGCATTCGTCCCATCGCCATTGGGTGCACCTACAGGCGTATGGCAGCCAAAATATGCTGTAAGCTATACAGCGAATCACTTACAGCTAAGTTTCAGCCTCTACAGCTTGGTTTCGGCTCGAGAGGGGGCTGTGAGGCTGCCGTGCATGCCCTTTCCACCTTTTTAAACTCCAACAAATGTGAGGCTATCCTCAAGGTTGACGTTAAGAATGCCTTTAACTCTGTCAATAGGGACACATTGTTGGCTGAAGCCAAAAAGGAACTACCCGAAATTTATGGTTTTATGTGGCAATGTTATAGGTAACCCTCTAAATTACTATACAAGGACAATGTTTTGGAATCTGCAGTAGGATGCCAACAAGGTGACCCTCTCGGGCCAGTCGTTTTCAGCCTGGCTATCCATCCAATTATACAGAAACTAAATTCAAAATTTAACGTGTGGTATTTGGATGATGGAACGCTAGGATAGTAGACACCATTAGAGCTAGTGATGTAGACACCATTTTGAAAGACCTACAACTCATAAAGCAACAATTTAAATCCATTGGCTTGGACCTTAACCCATCAAAATGCGAAATTTTCCTTTCTGACATTACCGACAGACAATTGACCCTGGAGAAATTTAATGAAATAGCCCCACAAATCAAAATTTTAGAAAAAAGTTCACTTCAGCTCCTAAGTTCCCCAATTTTAGAAGACAGCTTTCCTTCTTTCATCGACGAAAAAATCAAAAACTTCAACGACATTTCGGACAGACTCTCCAAAATTAATTTACATTCGGCATTCACCCTGATCAGATACTGTTGTTTTGGTCCAAATTTTATATATTTTTTACGCTCTTCCCCTTTATGGAAACAGTCACACCTCTTGGACAAAATTGACCAAATTATTCGCAGCACACTATCATCCATTTTAAATGTGGCCTTGGACGACCGAGCGTGGCTACAAGCCACACTACCCATCCGTTTTGGTGGCCTCGGCGTCCGCAAAATTAGCAGTATTAGCTTACCCGCGTTCCTGTCCTCTGTCCGCAGCACTGAAAAGTTGCAAAATTTTAGCCCCCTGCCTGGTTTACTCTGAAGTGCCTTGCTTGACCGATGCGGAGAACGCCTGGAAAGCGGCTTGCCCGAATACAGATCGGCCCGTGAACCCATCTTCCCAGAGACAGTGGGATGAGCCGCTCTGCAGGTTGGTACGGAATAATCTTATTAATACGTCCACCAATACTGCTGAGCGTGCCCGCCTGCTGGCTGTGGGTGAGTGGGAGTCGGGCCTCTGGCTTCAGGCGCTACCATCACCCAACATAGGCACTATGCTGGGTGATACCACCTTCCGGCTCGCTACCTGTCTGCGTCTGGGCGCTCCTTGTGTGGCTCCGCATCGCTGCCGATGCGGTGAAGGTGTCGACTGTCTCGGACACCATGGCCTATCCTGCAGTAAGAGCGCAGGCCGGATAGCACGGCACGCCAGCATCAATGACATCATCCGTCGTGCTCTTGTCACCGCCGGAGTGCCAGCTGTTTTAGAACCCAATGGTTTGGCACGCGACGATGGGAAGAGACCAGACGGAATGACCATAATGCCTTGGAAGGTAGGTAGGCCTTTGGTGTGGGATGCAACGTGCGTCGACACCCTTGCGCCATCCCATCTTCCTAACACGGTGGGCTGTGCTGGGGCTGCTGCTGCAGGTGCGGAAAACCTCATACGGCGCAAATACTCCAATCTTATTGGGACTTATATGTTTGAGCCGTTTGGGGTTGAAACACTAGGGCCATGGGGTCCGAGTGCCCACTTAGTTTTTCAAGACATCGCCAAGCGGCTGGTCGACTCTTCACGTGACCAGAGGGCTGGCCTATTCTTTGGCCAAAGAATCAGCATTGCCATTCAACGTGGCAATGCAGCCAGCCTTTTGGGCACTTTTCCTGTTGACAGCGATGCGGAAGAATTTTTTGATGCCCTATAATTATCCCCCCCCCCCACTTTTTTATGTAATATATACTTGTACATATTATTAATATTATTATTTTAAGTCTGTTAGTTTTTAATTATGTATAATATTTGGGTGTCATAATAGAGAGAATTTGCTAAAAATTAAATATCGATCAAAATTATCGACCATCGCTTTCGACTCCCTAATTGCATACGTGAGCATTGAATGTTCGCAAATAGCAAGTGTTTACAAATGAATGCTCTGCCCATTCTATGTAGATATTATGTGTGCTATTAGAAACTGATTTAGTGTAGCTGCTTTCTTCTTAGAGTGCGTGTTCAAATTTTAAGTGTGTGCCGTAAGTACACTATTTGTTAATGTTGTAATTATTTGGGTGGGAGATTAGCGGTGGCAATTAGGACTTCCTACTATTCCGCAATGATGCCTTCATTGCGGAATAGTAGGAAGTCCTACGTATCGTAGTCCTAAGTATCTCCGGATATCTATGGATTTAGTTGAAACTTGAAAGGTATACACGGCCAGGCCATGACCTGAGTTAGGGCATAGGATACTCTGAATCCCGGTAGCACGTTCCTGTGGGATATTTTTCGACATCCACGTGGTCAAAAGCTAGTAATATATATATATATATATTATATAATATCGAAATAATACAGGAGTAGGTACAATAACACGCGTAATTATTTTCAGCTCGTCACACTTTATAGTTTGCTTTTAATATAGTGTATGCCGTACATGGGTAACGATATTATTGTAGGGTACCTAAACAACTAACGTAAGTAAAAACTATGGAGTGCTGATAATAGCGGTAACGGACCAAGATATTTGGTCCCGATGCCGTGCGACTACGCACACTACGATTGTCAGCGATAGTTCGAACGCACACAGACACACTGCGCTCGGATATATACCTAAACCACGGTAATATTATCTAAACTAGTAGCGCGCCGAAATTGATATGGGCTCTTAAGTTTGTAAATTCTTCGGGCCATGTCGATTACCTTGGTATTCCTTCTTCATTTCTGATTTCATCACATAGGGAAACTGCAACCATTCCCCTTTAGGTGACTTATCAGAAGAGATCGGTATTCGGATGCATATTTACCTAAATTTAATGTGTTGCCTATTATAAAAGGCACTTTTGTATCTAAAAAATCTTTTTTTTTTTTAAATTAAGAAACAAAGTCCATAATTTCTTAGCCAAAAATTTACTTTAAGGAAATATACATCCGAATAGTCTATTATCTCTATTTATCAGCCTTCTAATGAGGACCATTGTGAGCGACCACGTTTCAGTTACATAGGTCATCAGTTCATCACTGGCAACACGCATTGGTAAAAATCTCGAGACTTGAGACACTGTGGTATATAAAACGAGAAGATTAAGTAGCTGTCCGAACGCTGCGCAGCCGAATCAGATTCGCCGATTGACCTCTTTATCGAAGTTAGACCTAGCTAGCAGTTTGTGCTAGGTAAACATAATCGTCCACAACTTCGAGTATACATCTTCGATACTACCGCGCGTCCGGCCAAAGATTTAAATCGTTAGATTTGCCCTCACCTTACTTAGGCCACTCGAACACGTGTCCATATCGTCGAAATCGGCGCTGCTCACGAGGTCCGTGAGGCCGCGCATCTTCAGATGTTTGACTCACCTCTGACGGTAGCGTCGTCTCCGCCGGACACGATGTACTGGCCCGACGGGTCGAAGTCGGCGCTGCGCACGAGCCCCACGTGCCCGCGCAGCTGCAGAGACTCGGCCGTGGGGAAGGGCTGCAGATCGCGCGGGGCCGGCAGCTTCGGCACCAGGTCGTCGGGCCCGATCGTCAGCTGCGGGACGGTCATAGAGGTTGGAGCCAGTTATACAAGCAAAACAAACTCGGACAATTCTGTTGTTACTAGCGTGTGTCGGATGAGGTTACCTATCGGCTACTTCTCTTTTTCAGCTAGAAGCCTTTGGAGATGAATTATCAAAAAACTATGATACGACTAACTTTTACCTGTAAAGAGAAGTATTGTTACACAAATTAACTCATAAAAGTAGGAATCGTATTGTAATATGCGGAGACTGGAATATTGATATCTTAAGAGACACTAAACCAACAAGAGAATTAATATCTATTTTAAATAATTTCAACTTATTGACTCATGTTAAAATGCCCACTCGGAAAAAAAGCTGCATAGATCAGATAGCCAGTAATATCTTGACCCAAGACACTAAAAGTAGTCTACATAACCTAGCTCTTTCAGATCATGATACTGGGCAGTCATTAACGTTCTTTCTTCCTTTAACTAATAGTACGCCGAAGACGACCAACTTTTTTTATGAGGTCAAAAGGGATTACAACAAAAATAATATAAAAAAAATCCTTGATTGTATATCAGCTTTAAGTTTTAGTGAAATATATGATGAAACAGACTGCAACAAAGCATTTAATATATTTCATGACCTATGATACATTTTGTTTCACAAACTATGTTTCCCTGAAATAACAATAAAAAGATATAATAAACCAATAAAAAATAAATGGATTAGTAAAGGAATAAAAATATCATGCATAAAAAAGAGAACCTTATAATATTATAATTACCAACATGATGCCCTAAGCAAAAAATATCATGAAAAAAGGTACCTGACCTATTCTAAAATTTTAAAAAGATGTATATCAAATTCACAATTAATAAATAACAAAAAACATATACATAATTCTAAAAATAAATGCAAAGCGACATGGTCTATTATAAAAAATAATATAAATAACGACGATAATCATAAAAATGAAATCAAAGAATTAATAATAAATGATAAGATAATTAATGACCCTAATGACATATGTAATCAATTCAATACCTATTTTATAGAAATGACCCATAACTTTAACCTCAGCAATTATAATAAAGTCAATAACATTGATATTACCACTAACACTGACAGTATCTTTTTGACTCCAGTAAATGAACAAGACATTATAAAAATTATCAACTCTTTAAATGACACTAACGCTACTGGATATGATGAAATTACCACAAAACTAATAAAATTAAGCAGTAAAGGCATAGCATCACCGCTAAGTTATATAATTAATCTGTCGTTTGAGACAGGAACATTTCCTACTAGATTAAAACAATCTATAGTTAAACCGCTATACAAAAAAGGTAACCGCACGGATATGTCAAATTATAGACCCATTACATTGATACCTATCATAGCAAAGATTTTTGAGAAGGCAATGTACGTAAAAATAATCAACTTCTTAAATAAAAATAACATACTTACCGAGAACCAGTTTCGTTTTAGGAAGAATAGTTCGACTTCACTTGCTTGTTTTACTTTGGTCAAACTGATATCTGAAGCTCTCAATAACAAAATGTCGGTATTATCAGTATTCTTAGATATGAGCAAAGCATTTGATTTTGTTCCACATACTCGCTTACTTTGCAAAATGGAGAAATACGGCATAAGAGGCTTGGCACATGACTGGCTTAAAAGTTATTTATCGAGTCGCCAGCAAAGGACAGTAGTTTCAAAAATGGACAATAACACAAGAAAAACTTATAGTTCAGAGTTAAAAATAAATAGTTTTGGTGTTCCTCAGGGAAGCGTATTAGGGCCTCCATTATTTATAATATATATAAATGACCTTTGCAAGAGCCTAAAACATAATTGTACACTATTTGCTGATGACACTACTTTGACGATAAGAACTTCAAATAGAAATGCCCTAGAAACTGATACTAACAATGAATTACTTAGTGCAATGAAATGGTTGGAATCCAATAATTTACGTGTAAACATTGAAAAAACAAAGCTAGTATCATTCCAAACATATAATTCGTTAGTAAAACCACCTCAAATACAACTTAATCATTCAGTTTTGGAACCAGTACCATCGACCTTATTCTTGGGAATAGTGATTGACGAAAATTTAAATTGGAAAGAACATGTAACAAAGGTCTGCACTCGACTTGACAAATTTGTGTTTGCTCTAAGAAAACTGAGACGAATAGCCAGCAAAGAAACAGCCCTTAAGGCATATCATGGCTATGTTTCGTCAGTGCTACGTTACGGCCTCGTTATATGGGGTAATTCGGTAGACGTGAACAGAGCATTCATTTCACAAAAAAAATGTGTCAGAGCTGTTTATGGGGCAGAATATTTGGAGCATTGTAAGCCATTATATAAAGCACAAAAAATTCTTCCACTTCCTTGTCTTTACATTTTTGAAATTTGTGTATTTATAAAAAGGTATTCGCACATGTTCCCATTGTATGAAAGCATTTCCAAAAGAGTTAATGAGAGAAGCCCAAATAAATTACTTTCACCTAGACAGAGACTACATTTGTATAGCAGGAATTGCAATTGCATGGCGATCAAAATATTTAACAATTTACCCCCAGCCATTAGAGTGTTGCCCATTAATAAATTCAGGAAAACAATATTTGCCTGGCTTTTAGAAAACTGTTTCTATTCAGTTAACGAATTTTTTAATTATAAATTTTGACATTATAAATATTTTGTGTGTTTTTGTGTACTATTGATTGACATTTGACATTATATAATTGGTATATTTTGACATATAATTCAGAAATAATATAAGAAAAAAAATTTAATTGTAATTGGCATTGTATAAAAAATTACCTATTTCATTTCAGAACTAATTTATAATTAATGGGGATTTTAATTTTAATTGTACTTTAATTTTAATATTTCTACACCGGTAACGGTAGTATATGTGAACTTTTATTAATATTAAGATCTTAATGTACCATGTACTGAGAAATAAATTATAAATAAATAAATAAATATCAACTTCCACACAGTCCATCCACCGTTTCTTCGGTCTCCCCCTACTCTTACAGCCATCACATTCATACTCAGAACTTTTCTCACGACGTTTTACTAATTCCTCCGCATCACATGCTCATACCGTGACAACCAATTTCCGCACAACTTTTCGGTCACTCACTGTCCGGACTTCCTCTGATGTACTCTTCTTATTCTATCCCAAAGAGATTTAAGATACTACCAATAGAGGCTATGCGAAGAAATGTCATAGAAATACTGTGATCCCGTGTCTCAGTGACGCCATTGTGACTGTGTGTCATTTATTCTAATTTGTAACAAATTATAATATTTACTTTAAAATCGGCATACGGTTCGGGCCACTTAGAAACACATTAAATCTCCATTTTATGGTTTGACAGCTTGAAACGTTACCCTAATAAATAACAAACGATCCTATTTCTTTAAAATTGTAAAACACTATTGAAGCCCTTAGAAATCCCATCTCACGATGGAAAACATGTTGGCGAATTCTAAGGATTTAAATCAAAGCAGGGATTGTCAACATGTGGTTCTCAAAGTTAGTGGGATCAAGCGTGCTCTTACATGAATATAACGAAAGTAAGGTAACTAACAAATAGAAATCTAGAGTTATGCTAACTACCTAACTAGAATGATACATAAAGCAAAAATTACTTATAAGCCATTCAAAGGTATGCAAATAGTCAATGTTTCCATTGATGTAACCATCTATTGTCCTTTATCTGTAGTTATACTATTGTATTGATAGTTTTATTATTCAAGCAGATAGCTAAAATACTTTAATAGGTTTAGTGCTAAAACATAATAGTATGGTTTTACAATACAATATATATATAAATTGTAACTTTTGTTTCCTACCTTACCTAAAAGGTTGATATTCTCTGAACACTCGCACATGTGTTTCTCATAAATGTTCGCTGATACCCGACCTACTCAGGCAATTAGAACGGACCCTTTTAAAACAATTGAGAATTTTTACACAAAAACTGCAATAAACCTATTCTTCCAAACTGTGGGAAGTTGCTTGTTTTAGGAATGTGGGGAACGGAGGAGATGGATATTTTAAGACAAGTGAGGCAGTTGATTTTGAATCACGAAAGGCGAAGGACATCAGAGTCCAGGCGAGTTAAGCTAGGAGACTTGATGAATATCAAGTGATAGTCCGTAGGCTGTCGTTAGAGACCGAGCCCTATTTATTAAGTTGTTAGTGGGTTTAAGACCACGATATGTAGCGACGACGTAGTCTAAGCTAGGCAGTGAGTTTTGAAGCGCTTCGGGAGACGATCGAGACGACGAAGCGAAGCCCGAGGCTAGGCTGGTAATGTGGGCAGTATCTTGTAAGTGATTTGTAATCTAATTCTCTCTAAGGAATTATTTGGTAAGTGTCAACTTTAATTAACTTTTATCTTTAGTAGTAGTATGTCCATTATTCCTACTAGTTGATTTACATTGTATTTATAGGTAACAGTAAGGTGATACCGCTGACGAACTATTAATGATCGTTTATACCAGAATGGCGAAATAACTCTTATTTATTATCCTGTTTTATAACTAATGTTATATTCTCGTGTATTACCTGTCCATGACCTACCTTGACAGATTAATCACTTGCAGTTGGCTTTAGGGCATGGTGAAGGCCTTCCACCATACTTGACACTGAGCACTAACGCTCGAGACTATTGACGATTGTTGACCTTAAGCTGACTCACCACATTTGGAAGGCAGAACCATAGATACTCACAGCTCATTAAAAGGAACTAGGCTATAAAGCCAATCTGTAATTGTATTATAAAACCAAACGTTTGTGATGATTTCTGTATCCAAAAAGGCCTCGCCACAGAACTCTTTGCGTGAGGCTCGTTGACGTACATTTCTGGGAGAGGGGGTAGGCTTTACCAAGTACCCCAAACTGAATGGATAGTCCGTTCTAAGGAACGCTAGAAACCGTGTCTCGTTAAGCCACAGCCGGCTTTCGGGCCATTCACTAATTTATATTAGCGAGACACGTCATTTGGATGCCCAGATAGAAACGCCCCGTTGTCGATAAGGACGATCCACACGGCAGCCGATTACATTGCAAGCATCCTCTAAATGGGGCAGTTTAAAGAAATGGGAAGAGACGAAATTCCTCTTCGACGTTCACCAAGTACAATCGTAATGAGTTCTGCTAGAGACTGAGTCTACGGTGCGCTTGTGCGAGTCTTGTGTTAACTTAGTAAAAAGGGGTTAAGGCCGCGGTAAGGGAGTCTTTCACATTAGTATGCAATTATAACTAAACTAAACTTATCTTCCTCAATAACAGTTGGACTTCGCAGTACTCTGTCTTAGGATTGTGTAAGATATTTATATTGTAATTAGGGAGCGTGTTCCGTTAGAATCGTATTAGTTCCTCAGAGGTTCTATGCGTTAGGTCTAACGGATCACGTACAATGAGGCAAACGTTGTAAAACGGTTTCCGGTCTCACTGAAGTGGGTACGTTGTAAACAGACAAATTAACGTAACTATAAATAATTATTGAGGCGCAAGCGTAACGATCCCTTCACCCCTTCACTTTATCAAAGCTGTATTGCAGATATTGGTGCTCAACTGCGAGAGGAGGAGACGTTGGCGTTCCAACATTTATAATACTATATTATATATATCATATATTTCTGCGTATCCTCTTATCTTCTTAGCTTCATATTGTATTAATATTATAATACTTGTTTACTAACTGTGGATTCCCAATATTAGATAAAGATAAGATAAAGATTCATTTATTTGCAAAAACATGTGTAGATAATATACATGGTATGATGTTTATTAAAGGTGTTATAGGATATTCTTTGGCACAACATGTTTGACCATGGCTGGTGTACAAATTAGGTTGGGAGACCGTAAGATCTCAGAAAAATAAAATTAAAAAATTATACAAAGTTAAATAATGTCAAAAAAAATTAAAATAAAAAATAACTTAAATATTAAATGAAGACCAAAAAAATAAATTAAAAAAAAAGGTAAATATTCATGTGATTTAAAATAAATATAATAAATTCAGTCAGTGTATCAGAGCGATTTGTCGTTTAAAAATTCATTGACATTATAGTAGGCTTTTCCTGTCAGCATTTTTTTTAATGTTTTCTTAAACTGGTCTGTATTTAGTTTTTCTACACCGATATTGTTATAAATTATCGGTGCTCTGCATACGACGCTTTTGTACAGTAGTGCTGTCTTAGCTGGCTGAACACGAAGTTTACTATTATCCCGGCGATTTCGTATTACAAGGTCCGATATTCGAGGAAACAAATGGGGGTTATATCTTACAAATAAGGCGATTTCTAAAATATAAAGTGACGGGAGTGTGAGGATTTTATGCTTTGTAAAAAGTGGCTTACAGCTCTCAGTACTTTGGATACCGAACATAGCACGTATGCATCGCTTTTGCATTTTAAATGCCATATCTTTATTTGTTGAGTTGCCCCAGAAGATAATGCCATATCTTAGGACAGATTCAACAAGTCCATAATAAGCCGATAGTAACACATTAGTGTTGATAGATGGAGCAAGTTGGTACAAAGCATATGCTTGACTACTGATTTTTTTACATATTGCGTCAATGTGTTCTTTCCAGTTTAGTTTGCTGTCTATAATTAAGCCGAGAAAACGGACATTAGATACTTCATGTATAGTGTAATTATCATGAGTCAAATTTACATTTAATGGATTATGCAATCTTTGTCCAAAGTGCATTATGTTTGTTTTAGGTAAATTTATTTTTAAATTATTATTATTAAGCCAAGAAATTATAGATGTCAGTGAATTATTTATGTCAGATTTATAATTATTAATGTCCTTACAAGCAATTGAAACGGTACTGTCATCAGCAAATAATGTCATAGGTTGAGTCGTTGCCTTTGGCAAGTCGTTGATATAGATAATAAACAACGGCGGCCCTAGGACACTACCTTGAGGAACACCGTATGTGATATTTCTCCTCACGGAGCTGAATGTTTCCTCTTTTTTTGTTTTAGGATTCACTTTAGTTACTACTGTTATCTGTTGTCGGTTCGTTAAATAGGATCTAATTAAATCTAAGATATTGCCTCTTATGCCGTATGCTTCGAGTTTACTAATTAGTATATTATGATCTACATAATCAAAAGCCTGTGACATATCGCAATAAATTGCACAAGCTGGAACTGTTTTGTCAACGTGGCCTATAACATTTTGGATGAATTCATAAATGGCCATATTAGTGGTTTTATTTTGTCGAAAGCCCTTTTGTTCATTGCACAAAATTTTATTTTTTTCTAGATATGAATTAAGTTCGCCATAGAGATACTTTTCGAAAATTTTCGAAAATATTGATAATAGTGCAATAGGCCTATAATTCACCATCAACTGTTTGCATTCTTTTTTGAATAAAGGTTTTATAATAGCTAGTTTAAGATCTTGTGGAAATATTCCAGTTGATATCGACAGGTTCAGAATGTGACTCAAGGCATGGCATATGTCCTCATTTACTGCCTTAATTATTTTAGTAGAGATACCATCATAACCTACACTGCTGGTATTTTTGAGATTGTTTATAATTTTATTGATTTGGTAGGGTGAGCTTGGTGCAAGAAACATTGAATTTAATCGGTGATTAATTAAAGACGTTACTTTTTTCCCGGCACCCGGAAGGGGGTTGACTTTTTCAATAAAATAATTATTAAATGCGTTCGCTATTTCTGTTGGATTAAAAAGAACGTTGTTTTCATCAATTTTTATTTTATCTATGGATTCTTTTGGAGTGTTAAGTCTTGTTTTGTTTATTATCCGCCACGCTGTTCTAGTTTTATTTTGAGACGTTAATATTTTATAGTTATTTTGCGCTCGTTTTGTTAGTTTTATAATTTTTTTGAATAACTGACTATAATTTAAGTACTTTAATCTGTTGTCTTTTGTTGAGTTTAATCTGAAATTCCATAGCAAATCCTTTTTCTTGCGACTGCAAATTTTTACACCACGTGATACCCACTTTGGCTTATGATTGACTTTTATTAGAAATTGTGTTTGTGGAAAACAAAGGTCGTAAAAAAGTTTAAAATCGGTTATAAAGTGTTGATATGCTGTGTTTGGGTCATCCGTGAGGCAAACATCCGAGAAAGATAAGCTCTTAATACACATTTTAAATTTATCAATATTTTCCTTGCTATAATCGCGTTTCCTTGTACGCCAATAATGCAATGTCAGATTTTTTTTAACAGGAACTTTGATTAATTGGGCTGTATGGTCCGACAGGCCTAATTCTAAAATTTCAGTTATACACCCCTTTTTAAAGTTATGTGCAAAATTATCAATGCAAGTTCTACTGGCGAATCTGGTTGGTTCATGTAAAGCCAGTTTTAAATTATAGTTTAACAGTAAACATTCAAAATCTAATGTTACATTATTACGTTTTAAAACATCTATATTAAAATCACCAGTAATTATAATATTTTTACAATTCAATTTGGCTATATAGGTCAGAAGTTTTTCCAGTTTATGAAAGAACGTATACAAGTTATTTGGTTTAGGTACCCTATATATACAAACAATGATTACTTTATAGTCAACTAGTTCAACTGCACAACCTTCTAATATACATTCAAGACAAAATTTGCGGATTTCTGGAATTTCCCTGAATTTATGTTCTTTTTTAAGTAAGATACATGTTCCTCCTCTTTTACTATTTGTTCTACTGTAAAATGAAGCCAAATTGTAATTTGGTAGGTATAAGTTTGACTCCAATCCTGCCGTCATAAAGTGCTCAGTAATACTTATGACGTCCACAGTTTTGTTACTGTCTACTAGTTCTTCTAAATTTACACATAATGCATCAGATTTATTAATTAAGCCTGCAATATTCTGATGTAGGATATACATATATTTCTCAGAGAAAAAACTGGTTGTCGGTTTCTTTTTCATTAAATTGAGGTGAGTTTTTAACAATATAAGGTTCAGTTTGTATGCTACTATTATTCGGTCTTATGTCAAACTGACCAAATGAACACAAATCAATTACAATCTTATTCATAATGCCGTCATAAATACATTTCATTCCATGTTTTTTTATTTTTCCTGTTGTGTTGGAGAACATGTCTAGTGATAGGTCACTGTTGCTGTCAAATAGGTAGGCGTAGTCATTATTTTGAAGGTCAATACTAAGCAGATTATTGAACAGGTCCACTCTAAAATTATAAATTGGAGCTCCTGTTATAAATGTCGGTAAACAGATAATATTATTGGTGTGGGCCACCTTCTGTAGCGATTTTCCTATCATATTTATCATTTTTATATAATTACTCTCAGATTTTATGTCATTTTCTCCAATGAGAATGATACAGTAATCGTTATCAGTATAGTCTTTCAATTTATTTTCTATGTTGTCTAAGAGTTCCTTTATAGTTCCATTTGGTATAAAATAATGGCAGAAATCGAAGTAGTCGGAGAAAACGTCTTCAATCAAGGATAAGTGCCCTGCAGGTTTGGAGCCACTGCTTAGAATGCATAATTTATTCTTTTGATTAGTTCTTGCAATGATATCTGCCAGCTCTTTTTTACCAAGTTTAGGTTTATTACTATTGACGGATACAGATGAGTGTACCTCTTTCAAATTGTTTGCTGGCTGCGTGTGGGCGTAGTTAGAAGTTTGAGTCTCTTTGTCAATCATGATTGTCGGGACTTGAGAATTGTAATCACCAGAAGATGGTTTAGCTATATCACTATCACCGTTTGGAGAACTCGTCTCAGTTCTGTTACGAACCGATATTTTGGTTTTTCGAACTGATTTCGGTGTCCTACTTTTTCTCTCAGGTGATAAGCACATTTTTTTATATGTATTTATGGTTTTTGCCGATTTTTGAAGATCTGATTTGAGACGAAAGTTTTCGCTGTTTAAGTTCTCTATTTCTAGGTGAGCGCTTTGTAGTTGTGTCGTAAGTACTTTAACTTGTTCACTCAAATCATTTATTTCCCCACTATTATCATGCAGGCTATCTGGTATACTCATCATTGTCGTGTCGAATATGTTTTTGTTACTGCTACTTGTCATGTTGGGAAGATCATTTAACGAACTCGTTCGACAGATTTTACGAAAGGTAATATTGTTGCTTTCATGATCCATTATAGGTAAATGAAGCGCCCTCTGTTGAATTCTGCTAGAAGCTCTGCACGGATATTAGTTCCTGCGAGTGCGTTGGTCTGTATGATTTTTATGATTAAGAAATCTTACAAAAAGACAATCATTCGCTGAGGATCGAACTTGCGACAGCTTGTTCCGTAACGTCGAATGTCGGCTCGTGTACACACTCAGCCACGGCGCCCGTTAACTGATGTAATGAAATTGTGGTATAGTTTCTAGTAAGTTTTGGTTTCAAATGTAGTAAATCCGTTAATGTGACTCATTACTTAGGAATTTTTTTCCATGTTCGGTACACTGTTTGACGAACAATAGTCACTTTTTATGTAAATATTCACTTTTGCCGATACGGAACGTGCACTTCGGACGATTTTAGACAGCACAAACTACATTGTTTTGATGATTAGATCACTTAATTGGGGTTTACAGTTTTGTATTGTTATTTTATTTCGCGATAGTTTTTTAAACACTATTTTTACTATTTATGTTTGATAACACTTCTACACATGTACTGATACTTTAGTCACAGAATAACATAAGATTTAGAATATATATTTGGGTTTTACTATTTTTTAAATACAAAAAATACGGAGTTGCTCAAATATTAATCCTAGCCAGGCAGCGCCCTCTATCTCATTGTATTAACTTCACCTTGTTCCCCTCCCTGTCCCCTAGCTTTCTAAGTCGGGACAGGGTAGTCTAGGTTATGGGAATTCTTCTCTTTCTTACGACGGTGGAAGAGTGTCCAGTCTCGAGACGAGCTCTACAGTGCCGCACGGGGTGGGGTGCGGCACTTCCCCCACAGGGGGAACCGACCCAAACACTAACATTCACATAATTAGGAAAAACGAAAATTTTATCAGCCTAGGGTAATCTAGGTACAGTCACACCATCTAGATAGAATACTCTTTATTGTACACCATAAAAATTACAGACATAAATTTAGAAAATTAGCTTAGTATAGCAAACATACGAATTTAATTTATTAAAATATTATTCAGCTATCGCTCGGTAAGTGGCCAGTGGTGAATTGTCAAGGGTTCAGTCAGTCAGAAATATGAAGGTAGTTGCCCATTCCAAAGCGTAGGTTCCTATGGAGAAGAACGGGCAAGAAACTTCACGGACACTCTTTTAAATCATAATATTGTTACAAAATATTGGTTACATCATTCATGTTGAAATTATACATGTGAGAACAATGTAGAAAGATGTGCACGTAAAAAGCGTCTGTAATAAAAACATAAAAATAAATAAAAAAATAAGCCGAGGCAGATAAGAGATGACCAGTCCCTACTGAAGGCGCCCGTTCACGAACATGACGCATCGTTGATCAGCACCGTTTAGCTCAACCATTTTGAAGGGAACTTAACGATTCAACACACACGCCACCACCAGCGAGACATTTGAGTGAGCATGACATACTCTCAGCCGCCAGGGTACATCAAGTCAATAAAAGACGTACCCAGTAAATGGTAGCTTTATATAAGGTACATGGTCACAGTGCTCACACATGTGCTATGCAATTATACAATACTAAGAGATTGAAGTTATAAAATTCAAAGATAGTTTTTTGCAATCTTCAGCAGCACCAACAATATTTTCGAATGCGAATTAATCAATTAGTTTATGCGCCCTTGTGGAGCTGGACTAAGGTTGAGCCAAGCATTTTTGTCAGCGATATAATCCCCCAGCTTATAATATGCTTGGCAGCATACTGTGCGTTTTATACAAGATTTAAATTTCGTTTCATTTAGTTGTAGTATGTCGGGAGTTATTTTATTGTAACATTTTAAACAGTACCCCAAGAAGGACGAGTCTACTTTAGCCAGTCTGAAACCCGGTTGAATTAATTGGTCCCTATTTCTAGTACTATAATTGTGTCTTTCACCTCTTTTACTGAAAAGATTAAGATTTTTCCTGACGTACATGATGTTTTCATAGATATATTGACAAGGTACCGTCATGATGTTAATATTTTTAATCAGTTCCCATAGACAATCGCGCCTGCGGAGGCAATATATTGCTCTAATGGCTCTTTTCTGCAGAATAAAAATAGAGTCGATATCTGCAGCCCGTCCCCATAGTAAAATTCCGTAGGACATGATACTATGAAAGTAACGAAATAGACTATGCCTAGACCGACTAGCCTTGCGGTATCTATATCAGTAAACTGACGGATTTTTCTTATAGCATATGCTGCTGAACTTAGCCGTCCTGCGAGAGATGTCAAATGAGGGCCCCATTGCAGCCTTGAGTCGAGCGTGATCCCCAGGAAAACAGTTTTATCTACGAATTCTTGTTTCTCCTTATTCAATACTATATCACAATCACACTACTTTTAACATTCGGTAAAGCAAATCTTATACATTTTGTTCTTTTCCCATTTAATACTAAATTATTAGCAGTAAACCAATTTTCGACCTGCAATAAGGCGTTATAAACATCGTCAAGATTTGATGCACGTCTATTTATCTTAAAAATTAGGGAAGTATCGTCAGCAAATAACACCATTTGTGGTTGGTTTTTTAATAAATGGGGTAGATCATTAATATATACTAAAAAGAGGAAAGGACCCAATACCGAGCCTTGTGGAACACCCATTTTTACTTTTAGACCGACTGAATTGACACCATTAATTTGAACTTGCTGTTGTCTATCATTTAAACAAGATTTTACTAAACTTGCTGATCGTATAAGATTTGGTTGGTGTTAAAGTGATTAAACAATTGATTTAGCATTACCTTTTCGAACACTTTGCTGAATACCGGCAGCACGGATACTGGTCTATAATTGTTGGTGTCTTTACTGTCCCCAGATTTAAAGTGGTATAACCTTACTGTATTTCATTAAATCCGGGAAGACTCCTTGATCCACACACAAATTAAATATTAAGGCTAAGTATGGTACTATAGCCTCGATTATGGATGTACAAACTTTGATAGATAATCCCCATAGATCCTCGGTCAATTTGATTTTAATGTGCCGAAAAGCTTTAATAACTATCATAGGGTTTATATGTACGTGCCTGGAACGTTCGCTTTTAATAAATCAATTGAGACATCAGGTGAAGAATTTAAATCTTCCGTCGTTTTAGATGGTATATTTGTAAAGAAATTTACAAATCCTTGAGCTACTTCTAAGTTAGAGCTTATTGCACCACGTGAAGTTTCCAATGTGTAATCAGTGTTTCGTTTTTTTTCCTACTAGTTTAATTATTTATAACTTTCCAAACTGTTTTAATTTTATTTTCTGCTGATTTGATCTTATTGCTAATGTACAGGGCTTTAGCTATCTTGCAGGTATTTCTAAAAACCTTATATAACTATATAACTTCTAGAATTATATAACTTCAATATTCTATATTTCTTATTAAATTAGATTTATTAGATTAAATATTTTTAAATTTGTGAAATGTGGTCTGCATCTACTTTGTGTATATTGCACACATCGATCTGATACACCGTTTTTAGGCTCTAAGAGCACGCTCTTTTTCTACAGAGTTGCCCTAGAATATGATGCCATAGCGTATGATTGGAGCAACATATCCATGATATGCAGTTAGTAGTGCCGACTGACTGACAGTGTTCCTTAATCTGTAAAGAGCATAAGAGCCCTGACTAAGTCTTTTGCAGACTTGCTCAGTATGTGACTTCCAATTTACTTTGCTATCAATATAGAGACTCAGAAATTTGGTTACATCGATTTCTTATATGCTGGTTTGAGAGTGACATATATTTAAATTGGCATCAGGTTGAACTCGCTGCTTAAAATTCATTATTTTTGTTTTTTATTAGTTTATTTTTAAGTCATTTTCATAAAGCCATTTTATAATTGTAGTTAGGGCGCTATTTAAGTCAAGTTTTAAATCAGATCTGTCATTACCGGTAAACAATATAATACTATCATCAGCAAATAAGGTCATCTGGTGCATTGTAACTGTCGATTTGTCATTTATATAAATTAGAAAAAATGGTGGGCCTAGAATACTTTCCTGAGGGACACCTTAAAGGATATTTCTAACCTTTGAAACAACGGTTTCTTCAGTTCTGGTAGTTCTCTTTTTAATTCTACCATCTGTTTTCTGTCACTGAGATATGATTCTATTAATCTGTATACGTTACCTCTTACGCCAAATGCATATAATGTATTCAAGAGTTTTTATGGCTGACTCGGTCAAATGCTTTTGACATGTCCATGTACAGCGCTATGGCTGGCGACCTAGTGTCCAACTTCACCCAACAGTCCAAGTATCATACGGCAATTTTCAATAGCCGCTTTTTCAGTGTAAGAATAATGCATTACAACCACGAAGTAAAGAAAGAAGATTACAACCTACTTTCAATTTAGTCGTAGAAATATACAAATTGACCCTGTTCTTTTCAGTGGAGTCGATTTTTAGTATAATGTTAATTTTTATTAAGTATAAAAGCTTTGAACTTTTTCGTATTTAGTTTTAAATTAATATTTATATAATTAAATATAGTTTTTAACCAACTTCCAAAAGGAGAAGAGGTCCTCAACTCGAAGATTTTTTTAAATGTTTTGAGTATCGATTACTTATTTTACTTTTGCTCACAACAATATCTATTATAAAAGTATATATGTATAGAAAAAAACATTCATATTAATTTTAAAAACAAATAATAAGTATAAAAATATATTCGAATCCACTTCATGTCTTGTCTTACCGGCAAACTTCGGTTATAATTTGTTATTGCTTTATAAACATTGCTTTGTAAAAAAAACTTTAAAACACGCGCATAAGGTTAAATTTAAAAAAAAGTATATTTATATCAAGACTATAACTACTTATGTATAGTTGGAGACAGTTTTCAGTTTACTTTTGTTCGAAACTGTGCATCTAGGGTTTTTATATATCAATGCCCAAATACTTGAATCAAAATAATAATCTTTTAAATTAAAATATTTCTTGCAATGTTTTACCAAGTAACGAAAGCTGTGGTGCAAATTCAAATATTATCAGTTATTTAAAAAAATATAATTATATGTTAATTATGTTTGTCTGTGCTGGTCAGATGTTACGGCCCGCGCGGCGACTCCCCGCAGCCCGAGCCCACGTCGGGGCGCCAAGAGTTTTTGAAAAAAGGAAAAAAGAAGACTAGAACAGAGATCGCATGGCGGACGTATCACTCAGAAATATAAAATAGATATGCCAGGCCTAGTTCATTATTTTCGAAGATTCACAGCGGCAACAGCCGGAACACCAGACTTTATCCATGTGCTTTCATCTATTTATTTATCTTTGATCTATTTATTAATTTCGAAAAATCATTCATCAGTTGCTCGCTTTATAGAACTCGAGTGCAAATTTGATGTTTCTACACCCAGCGGATTAGGCTGTGCGTCGTCTGTCAATGAATGTGCGCTTTTACAATTTCTAACGCGATGATATTACCGTGGATGTCAACGTCCATAAAATGTATGGAAATACGTGCACGTTATAACGTTATCGTGGACGGAAATTTAAAAGCGTCTTCATATATTTATTTCTATACATTTTAAATACCCGTGTTACGTGATGTGGACGTGGACGTCCACGAGAATAATTTAGAAATTATAAAAGCGCTTGATGAATTTAGCATTGTTGTTAGATGTGACGAGGCAGCGGTCGCGCCCTCGGTACGTACCCGCATCTTGATGGCCCGCGGCGCCAGGTACAGGTCCAGGCAGCGCAGGAAGCGCTCGCGCGCGAACCGCTCGTAGGCCGGCACGGCGCGCAGGCTGGCGTGCGCGCGCGGCAGGAACGTGTACTTGCGCTTCCACGGCGTCTCGCTCAGCTTGTTCCACTCTTTCAACTGAAACGGTCAACAGCAGTCGGTCGAGCGGCGGGCGGCGCGGAGATGCGCTCGTGTATGTAATGTTATGTCCACGTAAACCAGAAAAGACGTATATCTTAGTTCAGTAATCTTCGTGTTTCCGACATAATGCGAACGTCGCGCCACTGAGTAACCTCCATAGACATGAATGGACTGCGCGTTAGCCACACAAAAGTTACCTCTCTCTCGCTAGAAAGAGACAAAGCGACAGTAGTTCCAATTTTAAATAATAGGAAAAACATTGTAAATGACAGTGACTAATAATAGAAAAAGATTTTCTCTATGTAACTAATTATTATTTCCAGACTATGCATTATCTTTTTTTTTGTACGCTATGTGAACAGTACCTCCTTAGCGTCGAGCAGGTACTCGGGCGGCGGGTTGTAGCTCTCGGCGTGCGCGGGCAGCGCGCGGCGCGGCGCGGCGATGTGCTTGTGGATGTACGTAATGTGAACAGTACCTCCTTAGCGTCGAGCAGGTACTCGGGCGGCGGGTTGTAGCTCTCGGCGTGCGCGGGCAGCGCGCGGCGCGGCGCGGCGATGTGCTTGTGGATGTACGTAATGTGAACAGTACCTCCTTAGCGTCGAGCAGGTACTCGGGCGGCGGGTTGTAGCTCTCGGCGTGCGCGGGCAGCGCGCGGCGCGGCGCGGCGATGTGCTTGTGGATGTACGTAATGTGAACAGTACCTCCTTAGCGTCGAGCAGGTACTCGGGCGGCGGGTTGTAGCTCTCGGCGTGCGCGGGCAGCGCGCGGCGCGGCGCGGCGATGTGCTTGTGGATGTACGTAATGTGAACAGTACCTCCTTAGCGTCGAGCAGGTACTCGGGCGGCGGGTTGTAGCTCTCGGCGTGCGCGGGCAGCGCGCGGCGCGGCGCGGCGATGTGCTTGTGGATGTACGTAATGTGAACAGTACCTCCTTAGCGTCGAGCAGGTACTCGGGCGGCGGGTTGTAGCTCTCGGCGTGCGCGGGCAGCGCGCGGCGCGGCGCGGCGATGTGCTTGTGGATGTACGTAATGTGAACAGTACCTCCTTAGCGTCGAGCAGGTACTCGGGCGGCGGGTTGTAGCTCTCGGCGTGCGCGGGCAGCGCGCGGCGCGGCGCGGCGATGTGCTTGTGGATGTACGTAATGTGAACAGTACCTCCTTAGCGTCGAGCAGGTACTCGGGCGGCGGGTTGTAGCTCTCGGCGTGCGCGGGCAGCGCGCGGCGCGGCGCGGCGATGTGCTTGTGGATGTACGTAATGTGAACAGTACCTCCTTAGCGTCGAGCAGGTACTCGGGCGGCGGGTTGTAGCTCTCGGCGTGCGCGGGCAGCGCGCGGCGCGGCGCGGCGATGTGCTTGTGGATGCCGCGCTGCCGGGCCTCTTCCGCGCTGCTGGCCGAGCCCCACAGGTTGTAGAAGATCTTCTCCTGAAATTGCCTGGCTTAGAATCACAGTTCCGCAGATACGAGTACGAGCAGCGACCGGTCCGCCGACTCACCCTCTTCTTGCGGCGCTCGTCGGCGAGCTGCTTGCGCGTCTTGGCCCAGCCCATCTTCAGCGCGTGCACGAGGCGCGCCACCTGCTGCTGCTCGGCGCGCGACGGCAGGAAGGAGCGCTTGTGCTCGGGGAAGGCGCGCAGCGGCGTGGCCAGCACCGAGCGCGAGAACCACTCCACCCACGGCTGCGACAAACACACGCTCAGCTATGCGCTGACTATGGCTATCGATGCCGTCAACAAAACATGTAAGCAGTTGAACTGTGACGTGTTTAAGTCTAGGATCAGTGGGACAAGAACTATATATGATTATTTTTTCTGAATAAATACTAAATTTTTTGTACTCATAATTATGATTATGTCTTATCTGTATCTATTTTTATGTGTGTACATAAATAATAAAATAAATAAATACATTTTGTAATGCCTATTGTCATTCTTAAAAGGTTACTTGCCTTGAATAGTAAAACGGAACTTATCATCACATTAGCCGGCCCACCCCTCGGCCGCGTCGCGCGTACGTACCTGGTAGTCGTCGTGCGCGGCGTCGGGCACGTGGCCCTGGCGCAGCCGGTGGATGAGCTCCAGGTCCTGCTTGCTCAGCACCACGTCCTGCCCCGTGCTGGGGTCGCGCACTGTGCGCCAGAAGTCGGGGTCTTCGCATTTCCTACAACGAAATACAATTGATGATTAGGAGGGTCCACCTCACGGGTCACAGACGGTCGGCGGGCGCGCTGGTTACTTGAGGAACTCGTCGATCTGGTCGCGCTGCGGCGGGCGCACGATGCGGGCCGCGTCCAGGTCGTAGCCCACGTGCGGGTACTCGTTGTACCACCACATGGGCACGTCGCCCACGGTGTTGCGCCGGTCCTCCTCGTCCGACGTGTCGCCCGACTCGTACTCGTCTGCACACAACACACACTCTTCACATGGACTTTGTCATAAAACTGCTAATTTAAATGTACAGACAGAGAGAGTGACACAAAGAGAAGTAATAATATAATTGTATAACATTAATAATGTGTAATTGTATGACATTGTTGTAATTGTATGATTGTTTGTATTGTATGATATTGTTTGTATCATTGTTTGTTTGTATGACCTACAAGTAGTTGTTCCGGGTCTGGCTATTTGTGTATGTGAGTTTAAATGTTTGTAAACGCACCCATGATACAGGAGAAATACCTAGAGAGGGGCAAAGATTAAAAAATAAATAAATGATACTTGCCTTTCTGTCCTACAGGTTGTATATTGACACTCGCTCTTCTGACAGTGTCTGCCAGGCGATCGATGCTAGCATCAGTTTTGCTTTTTGTTTTGTCTTGCTTTGGTGCTTTTGTATTCTGTTTTATATCCTTAACAGGTTTCTGTTTTGTGTCCTTGGAAGCTTTCTGTTTAGTCTCCTTGGCAGGTTTCTCTGTTTCTGAGTCACTGGCACCAGAGTGTGTGTGAGTAAGTCCTGACTCCGCCCCACTGTCCACACTTTCGTCATCGTCATCACTGCTCTCCTGCTTGTCATCGTCATCATCCTCCTGCGACTCCTCATCAGCCTCTGAGTCTGTGAGCTCCTGAAGCCAATCGTTTTATTTTAATTCATAGGTAAACCACGACAGTAACGTAAAAGTTTTTATACTAAATGTTAACACAAATATGTATGAAATTCAAAATTCAAGTCATTTATTCAAACTAGGCTGAGAATCAGCACTTTTCGAACGTCAACGTTAGATAAGACCGTCCCCCAAAACGCCCACCCTTCACCACTTCCTGGGATGCTTTTGCTGGGAAGAAGAAGTGGCGCAACAAACTATGATTATTGTATGCACCGTACATGAGAAGACAAAACCGGCCCAAGTGCAAGTTGGACTCGCACACGAAGGGTCCCGTGCCACCTTACAATATTTAGCAAATAAATATTAAACGAATAATATTTATCATCGAAAATTTTAAAAATCGCAAAGATAAAACTGTATTTTATAATGATACTGCGAATTACAAAGTTATTTTTGCAGTTGCAAGTAGAAAATTGCCCATAATTAAATTTAAGTTTCAAAATCAAAAGTTTATTGTATGGGGTACCCCCTTTAATTTTTAACTTGATTTCATTTTTTATTATTTGTTGTTATAGCGGCAATAGAAACCCACAACCTGTGAAAATTTCAACTGTTTATCTATTACGGCTCATGAGATACAGCCCGTTGACAGACAGACGGACGGGCAGCGGAGGCTTAGTAATAGGGTTTCGGTTTGGCACCCTTCGGGTACGGAACCCTAAACAAGTAAGCACTTACTGACGATCCTTCTGAAGCAATGTCTGCCTGGTCGTCATCTCCAAAGGTGGAGTCACCACTGTCATCAAACAGGACTTCCTGTGGAAATTAACAACCCCTTATATTATTTGATTATGTTTTAAATGTTTATGATTATATCTGTTGTTAACTATTTCGAGAAAAGGAGAAAAATCTCAACTCAACTGTTTTTACAAGTTTTATTTTTTTATATTATGTTTGGTAATGTTGATGCTAATATTGGGAATTGGTTTTGATTTTTTTTTTCCACAGGTAATTATCCTGTGAACTATCCTACCGATTCCTGTAAGCTGTTATCGTCTCTTTATGTATTGTTTATGCGACTCCAAACAGTAAAATAAAATATTTTTTAAGAAAAGTAATAACCGACTTTAAAAAAGAATATAGGCTGGTGCCAATTATTTTCAACATTATATTATGTAATAACAGAATAAAACATTAAAAAAAATGCAATACATCTTGTTCGTGATCTGAAGCAGCTCCAGCCTCTTCTTCATGCTCGGAGTCAGTTGGGTCATCCGCAGCATCCAGCTCTCCAGTCAATAACTCTTCATCTTCTGATCCATCTTGTGACTGCAAACATAATAATAGCTTACATGCCATGACCTGTTGACATCCTTTTAATTCCAATTAAAAAAATATTCTGTGCAATAGTGTTACATGTCCTGATAGTGAATTTATAAAGGATAAATAAAGGAGGAAGGAGGTTTGTAAGGATTGATGGAGCCATTTGGCAAACATATGCATTGAAAAGTACCCAAAAGTGTTCGTAATTTTGCATTTATCTCGAAATCCACAAGTCGAGCATTGATTGCTATTTGACTATTAAGTTGACCTTTTTGTTAAGTTTGTCGGTATTCAGAAATGTCAAAATATCAAACACTTCAAAGTAATGATTAAAAGTTAAGTAGCAAAATTAGATCATCGTCAGAGTACACCATAGACAGAGTTGATTATTTCAAAATTTTACTATGGCACTAAGCAAACAAATTGTTTGAAAAAACATCCTCATCTTATGGGCTATCCAACGAGCTATAAATATTTAGAGATGCCCGTCAATTGTCTGATAGAGCTGGCAAAGATGGAAAACCACAATTATAAATTTACGAAAACCTTCAACTAACACCTTGATTACGTTGTAACACGTTTCTATTTATGGTTTTACTGTAACCACAAACCCCTGCTCTGCATTTAATATCGTTACTGATATTGCCCCTATTCTTAGTGATAGTTTGTTTTTATGATTTTTGTTAAATTAGTCTCAACACTTCTGGTTAGGCCGCCAGCTGCAAGTTAATTAAAAGAATGTCCTTGGAGTTTCTTGCCCGTTCTTCTCCATAGTTCCACGTTCCACGTTTTGGAATGGGCAACTAGCTTAAACTTTCTGACTAACTAACCAACTCTGTGCCTGTAAATAGTTTAATTAAAATAAATGCTTTGTTTTGAGTTTTTTTTTAACCTATTTAAGTCATTATGGGTTAGGCCACACACGGTCATACGAAAATCAAAGGGTCTGAAGTTTACCTTATTTTTTGTCCATATTTGTAATCTAAAAGTAGACTCCTGACCACAGGGCTCCTTTATGAAACTTAAAATATTTTGTCGGTGTTTTCTTATGATACCACACCTAGTCAGTTATCAAATTGCATATGCTTGGTCAAAAACCCTCTGGACCCTACCATAAAGTTATCACGCAGATTACGCTAACAAACCTCGAAACAATTTCTTCCCGTTTTAACCCAAATTTTTTTTATTGACAATCTGGTCCAAACCACAATGGTGGTTGTGGTGGAATCCCAAAAAATACTTGATTAAAATGATACTAAAAAGCGTGGTGCAAGAATGCGAAATCTTTAAAATAATAAACCTTACCTCGTCAGAAGCTTTTTCATCATGCTCGTCAGAAACATTTTGTTTGGACTCTTCAGAGCCAGCTTTTCTTTTAAGAAGTCCGTTCCTGAAAGGGGGCATTTTAAATTTATTGCATATTTTTCTTAAAACTAAGCGCACACGTGTTTTTGACTTTACCACCAACAAACACAGAAAGAACGTAGTATCTCTAAGTAGTCTGTGGAAAGAACTAATAGAACTATACTGTTCAACAGCAACTGTCATATTGTCAGTCAGTGACACTGACACTTGACATTAGTCAATAATGTTGACATGGACAAAAAATCTAAATATTTTATATGCGCACATGAAACGTAGGGAGAGCAGCTGGCAAGAAACTCCACGGTTCCTGTTGTTGGCTTTTACAATATTTTCAAATAACAGTGTTTGGGAGGACGGTGTCTAGTAAGTAGTCCTTTCAACAAGTACCAGGAACACACGGCTACACATCAAGCTATAATTTTCCAGTATAAGCTGTCCTCGTATTTTTTGGAAAGCCTATACAATGTGAGATCAGCATATACTGGAAATATATAGCTTGATGTGGTATCCGTGAGTAACGAGTGTAAAATAAAATCATTTTAATTCGGACAACTAAGAGATCCATAAATTGTTAGTAACAGGTTTGCACTTAAAACACTATCGTTAGTAACTTAATTAAACTAAAGACTAATTCATGAGAAGACCTACCATCAACTTTCCAAAAAGGGAAATGGAAACTATGCTATAAGTCTTCTCACAAATTGCTTTATTATGACCGAGGAAGTATCTGCCGCCACTGGCTTCAGGATGCTATTGTGACTGCCCCTTATTCTGCTCAGAGGCCGTTTTATTGCGGATGATGGGATGAAATCCATCACATTTCCGAGGCATTGCAATAACGAGGCAGTCAAAGTCAAATGATTTATTTCAATTAGGCACAAAAAAGGCACTTTTGAACGTCAAAATTTACAACAAAAAAATGATTTTAGTCGCCCATTCCAAAAGGTAGTTTTCGTATGGAGAAGAATGGGCAAGAAACTCCACCGTTACTCTTTTAAAATATTTTCACAATATCTTGTATATATGAATTATATAATTATATGTGAAGACGATGCACCTAGAATAAGATTACTATAACACGATAGGTAAAAAGAATGAAAAATGAAGGAATGACATAAATTAATTAAGTACCTACTATGTGATAGATGCATGGTGCTCACATATTTACAAACATTGTAAAATTATACGATATTATGATGTTACCTAACAATATAACTATTGTAGTAAATAAGTCAGTGTGTGAGTTCAACATTGACTTATAAAACATATGGACTTGGAACATACCTACAAGAAAAACGTGCCATACCTACACTTTACTGAGAGGATAAAATGGCGTCTACTAGGGCAGCCCTTATCGATATTTCCATGTTATAATATCGATAAAAGATTGTGAGAATGTTTTCGTAATGTCACAGTACAATATTTACGGGTAAAAATACCTACTCCAAGTTTTCGAACATATGCCTTTCATTTGTTTGTTTTTAATTTAATTGCTTCGTCATTCTTTCGCGGCTAAACCGTAGAACTTATTTTGATGTTTCCCATTGTGATAGGTTGAAACCTGGAGGACAGATATATACTTACTGCTTTTATCGACCTAGTATTCTGTAACTGATTTCACTCCATTGTATACTATAAGCAACAAGTTCATCTCGTTGCCGATATATCTATGTACATATATACACAGTATACATTTAGCTCTTGGAAAACGTCCGGTGAAGATGACGGGACTTCCATGATTTTTGCTCACCCAAAAAGTGCTCAACGTGCCTAAAGTATTCACTTCAAAAAAACTATCGGGCAGTTGCCCGGCAGACACGACACCCGTCTGGTCGGAGGGTCCTCCCTTTTCTTTATAGGATGAATGAATTTTACACCCTGTTCCTGATACCTCTAAAAGGTGGCTCCGCCAATGGCCCGCAGATGGTAATTTTTAAATGAAATATTATAATTTATATTATTATTATTTTATCTTTGTGTACTGTGTGTGTGTCACTTTGATCAACATACAAATTTGAATTTCACGGATAAACCAGTGAAAGAGAAATTTTGAAAATTGGCGGAGCCACCATAATTAATAGTTTTGATACTAAGTTAAATGATTGTGGGTTTTAATTAAAAGTCAACACTAATTATAATAAAGTTATATTAAATAAATCAATCTCATTCAGTTCTGAACAATACAATTTTGTTCAGGTAATTTCTATGTGATATTCTTTCAGTAGATTTCTTCCCATAATATTTGTATCTCAAATTCATGTATATCTCTTTTACATTGTGAGTTTGTCTGATTTTGATAATTCTCATTTAAAATGCCAGACATATTTGTTCAAATCGCAGGCTGTAAACAAGCATAAACAATTTATTAGTAGATATTTTTATTGTTTCTTGATTTTATTAATAACAATTTTAATTGATCTTAAGTCTTAAGACCACACTCAAACACATTCTTTACATCACTCTTTGTTTCCATTAAACAAATATTGCAAATGCGGACATCACCATCATTTTCAACACCAGCCACTAGAGAATCATGTTGGACAAATTTATAACATGTTACTTACCAATAAGGTTCTTGAAGGTAAAGCATCGTAACACAATGTTACTTTATTGAGTATCCGGTTGAAATATTATGATTCTTCAAAGTGAAAAGAACAAAAATATGTGGCCTTCTTTCAACTTTCCACACCAATTGTTTTTTTCTTTTTTCGTTTATAAGCAGGCAACCTTGAAAGTAAAACATAAAACCAATAAAAAAAAAAACATAAAATAGCATTATCGATAAATAAAATGTCTAAATGCACTACTGTATCCCTTCAATAATATATTATACAATATTTTGGAAAACGTCCGGTGAAGATGACGGGACTTCCATTATTTTTGCTCACCCAAAAAGTGCTCAACGCGCCTAAAGAAGTTTTCACTTCAAAAAATCTATCGAACAGTTGCCCGCCAGACACGACACCCGTCGGTCGGAGGGTCCTCCCTTTTCTATAGAGGATGAATGAATTTTACACCCTGTTCCTCATACCTCTAAAAGGTGGCTCCGTCAATGGCCCGCAGATGGTAATTTTTATATGAAATATTGTAATTTATATTATTATTATTTTATCTTTGTGTATCTCATTTTAATCAACATAAAGATTTGAATTTCACGTATAACCAGTGAAAAAGGAATTTTGAAAATTGGCGGAGCCACCATAATTAATATTTTTGATGCTAAGTTTCTAACAAGCAAATGATTGTGGGTTTTAATTAAAAGTCAACACTAATTATAATAAAGTTATATTAAAGAAATCAATCTCATTCAGTTCTGAACAATACAATTTTGTTCAGGTAATTTCTATGTGATATGCTTTCAGTAGATTTCTTCCCATAATATTTGTATCTCAAATTCATTTAAAACTCTTTTACATTGTGAGTTTGTCTGATTTTGATCATTCTCATTTAAAATGCCAGATATTGCCACATATTTGTTCAAATCGCAGGCTGTAAACAAGCAAAAAAATTATTAGTATTTTTATTATTTCTTGATTTTATTAATAGAATTTTTAATTGATCTTAAGTCTTAAGACCACACTCAAACACATTCTTTACATCACTCTTTGCTACCAAACAAACAAATATTGCAAATGAGGACATCACCATCATTTTCAACACCAGCCACTACAGAATCATGTTGGACAAATTTATAACATGTTACTTACCAATAAGGTTCGTGAAGGTAAAGTATCGTCACATAATGTTACTTTATTGAGTATCCGGTTGAAACATTATTCTTCAAAGTGAAAAGAACAAAAATATGTGGCCTTCTTTAAACTTTCCACACCAATAGTTTTTCTTTTTTCGTTTATTAGCAGGCAACCTTGAAAGTAAAACATAAAACCAATAAAAAAAAAACATAAAATAGCATTATCGATAAATAAAATGTCTAAATGCACTACTCTATCCCTTCAATAACAAGAAAATGATTTCGTGAAGTAAAACTGTTGAAAATAATGGCAAAAGGGAAAATATGAATGCTTTACTGTTGAAGCTCTTCAACGAATGCAGAATCTTTTGTTTATCGTCTAAATCTAAAGATATTTCAGCTGAAATGTATGTACATACTGGTGCAAAGTTATTTTCGGGTGATGTCCGCTTCTTTTGATTCCACATCCGATTATATTGCAATTGGGCATCTTGCTATTGATGATTTCCACCATAGGGCCGAGTTTAAACGCAATAACACAGCATATAACTCCAAAATTCACAAATTTTAACCACAACACAAGATCATTTGACAGGTTACGTACCCAACTTTGGCACCAAACACCGAGAGGATAAAATGGCGAACCGGCCGCAAATAGGTATTTCAATGACTAGAAAATGTAGGGTTGCCAATATAGTAACTGTCAAAAACACTATTATCCTTTTTCACTTAGGCAAATTTATTAAAGTTAAAAAGAGATAGCAGTATTTTTTTGATTTTGGCGTCGATATGCCTCGTATTTGTATAACTGTTTTTTCTATAGTCAAACATTTCAAGTCCATGTTATACCGTAAAATGGGGTGAATAGATAGGTCTTCGAACTTTGGTAACGATTTTCGTAACGTTGCAGAATTGATACCCATTTTTTAAAGCATGTATTGTTTGAGTCTCAGGCCAAACTATTGAAATATATTTGTTTTTATTCGGATATGTTTGTAGTTAATAAGAAAAGACACAAAATATAAGTGATTTCTAATTACCACCCATCAGGGGACAATAAACACACCTGAGGGGTGATTAGAAAAATTTCGTAGGGCTGCCTCATTGTAGTTTCCCTAAATATTTTTTTAGGATAAAGGCAAGCTAACTCGAGAAGGTATCTTTAATTATTAGTTTTAAAGAAAAATCATATGTAATTTCAAATAGAAATCATCAATGATTAAAAAAAATGTAATAAATTTAGAGAGTATCACGAAAACAAAACTAAAAAAAAAATGCATGTGACTTTAAAATAATTTTCTTTATATTAAATCAGTCAGGAATATCATTCAAAATCAACAATTATTTATAATAATTACTAATATCAATCAACATATCCTAAACATGAACTACAAACTCGAATTAAAACAAAAAAATGCACTTTGCCTCTTCTTCCATATTAAAATTATAATTAAGATTATCATTTAAGAATGAATATTGAATGGGTTAAAAAATAATCAAGAACATTAAAAACGCTTTATGTAACTAAAAGTGAAATTTGAACTGTAGAATAGAATAGAATAGAATTACTTTATTTCGGACACAATTATCCAATTATCAATTATTAGATAACCACTACAAACTTTGTGGCAGCCCTGACATAATCATGGCTAATCACCCCTCTTTCGTAACTAATCACCCCGTTGCTGTGTCTATTAACCATATTTGCGTGCCTATTAACCCCTCAGGCGTGTCTATTCACCTCGAAAAATTAAAGAAAACAAGGCTTACGAAATACGAACAATTTTATATAATAATACTTATTCTTACCTTAATAATTATAGCACAATATATTTATAACAGCACTGACCGTAATTTGAAGATAACTTTAAACTATTATGACCAAAATTCACCGAACTAGGGAGGTTCAAACTCACTCGTACTTAACGACTTGTTTTGTTGTCAACTTTGACATTGAGTTTTGGACGTTTTTAGCGATGTTCCCACAAATAAAAAGTTGCCAGACTAAGAAAAATTACACCAACAAATTATTAAAATTGCGGGTTTTTTATTGGGGATATCGAGTTTGCCATAAAAAAAAGTTAGAAATTATCTCAAGATTTTTCTCTATTCCCCCCGTCAATTCTATTCACCCCGTTTTACGGTATATGTCAATGTATTTCAATGACTAGAAAATGTAGGGTTGCCATTATAGTAACTGTCAAAAACACTTTTATCCTTTTTCACTTAGGCAAAGAGATAGCAGTATTTTTTTGATTTTGGCGTCGATATGCCTCGTATTTGTATAACTGTTTTTTTCTATAGTCAAACATTTCAAGTCCATATGTTTTATAAGTCAATGGAGTTCAAGTAATCACAGAATTTTTAGTCAATGATAATTGACATTGGCTAAATGCACAAATCATGCGAAGCCACAAAAAAAAAAATTTAAAAAAATCAATGTTACTACAAAATAATATTATAGTATAACATCATTAATGCGGCAGTCAAATTGAATTCAATGGACACTGTCAGGACCGTTCATGTAAAGGTCACGTGTTAATTATTATGATCTTACCGTGCGTTTGCACTGGCGAAACATCACAACACAAAACATGTTGGAATCTCTAGTCCCTGTCAAGTATTGTATGGAACTTTGACAGAAACTAATGATTTCAACATGTTTTGTTGTGAATGTTTCGCCAGTGCAAACGCACAGTTAGGGGCTACCAAAACGACTTTTTCGATTGTCGTGATCGTTTCGAAAAGAATGGTGATTGCCATAGGTGATTAATTGAACTAAGTTATTGATTGCGATTTTGGTAGCGAATAATTGGCGCTTTTGGCGTGTACGAATGGTACGACACGATATCTAATTATGGTACTATTTTCACGGCCTTGAGTTTGGCTGTTACGGTATTCAAATTTTTATTTTTATTTTCAGGTAACATTCGATAACAGCGAACATAAATCTGCCATGGTTGTTAGACAAGGACTCTTAGAGTAAATATGTTCCTTGAGGCTAACGCTCCCTGCTGTGGAAGATGCGCCTGCTCTAGAAGATCCGCCGGCAGTGGAAAACGTAACGTTTAGGCTTCCTGAGAATTACTGCCGAGCCCCGAACACATCAACTACTTTTATGTACCTAACTGTACAAACAAATACTCGTCTTCGAGTTCCGGAAAGTCTAAAAGTGCAATTGCTCATAAACCACAATTACTTTATTCCAGCACATGCACTCGTGTGCCAGGATCATTTAGAAGACAACTCCTGGGATGATCTTTTCGCTGCACGAAATCGTTGTTTTCATTTTAATCCCCAACAAGTCTTCGAAATGTTGGAATTACTAAAACTACCCAGAAGCCACATTATAGATTTTGAAAATCTTAATCAGCAACATGATGCCGAATTATTTTATTGGACTGGTCGCACTCGTGACGAATTCGAAAGGTTGTTCAATGAAATTACACAATTAGCACTAAGATGCCGATGTCCACGGACAGCACTTGGTATACTTCTGTCTAAACTTAGAACTGGAGAATCGAATGAAAGACTCGCCACGTTTTTTAACATGTCGCGAACGACTCTCGAACGGAAGATGAAAACAGCTAGGGAATGCCTAGAAAGTTATTTTGTTCCTCGCCACTTGGGTTTCGATCACATGACCAGAGAACAGATAATAGAAATAAATCTAGCGGTTCCTAATGCTTTGTTCGCTAATAATGAGAAAGCTATTATACTCTGCGATGGAACTTATATGTACAGACGCCATCAGGTCAACCTACCCGAAACTGTCAAAATTTCCCAATCAACTTTGAACCTTATACTTAAGTGATAAAGTTGAAAATCTATTAAAGAAATTTGACAGATTGTAGTAGGTTGATGTGCTGGCGTCTGTACATCCAAAAGAACAGTAACTTCACATTTCAAAAAGTCACGTACAGTCTCCACAAGTACAGAAACCTACTTAAGCCATTTTTAGGGTTCCGTACTCAACAAGGAACCCTTATACTTTCACCATGTCCGTCTGTCTGTCTTTCTGTCCGCGGTTTAGCTAAACAACTATTGGCACTAGAAAGTTGTAATTTGGCATGAGTATACACGTTAATGACGCCAAAAAAGTGGTAAAATAAATTGAAAAAAAAAAAAACAATTTTTTAGGGTACCTCCCCTATATGTAAAGTGAGGATATTTTTATTTTTTTGGTTGGTTTAGTGAACTATAAGTACGTGGGGTTTGTGAAGACCGTTTTTTGATTAAGTAAACCGTTCGTGGCTTATCAAGCTTTAAAGTACCAATTTTCGTTAGAGTCAAGTGTCCCCCCCTCTACCAACTAAACTGTTGTAGTTAGAAATTTCACGGCAGTAGTACCTATATATAACGAAATTTAAAGGAAAACTATCATACTTAAGTGGGCTTTACAACTTTACGAGTAATAATCGACCAACTAAAATTTGCGGTTGCAAAAACATGTTCTCCCATATATTCCGTATGGGAGAACATATTTTTCAATTACAAAGTTAAGTTTGTTTTTACGATAAATTAATTCCAACTGCGGAACCCTTCATTGTGCGTGGTCCGACTCGCACTTGGCCGGTTTTCATTTGTTACAAGTTATGGGCACATTATCGATATTTTTGGACCTTATCAAGCGACTCAAAATGACGCTAATAGGTAATAGGTAATACGGGCTGGTTTCCGCAACTCCACGTCAAAGCGCGTATTTTGCGTACGGGTGGGAAAAATCGGTCATTCAATCCACCCCAGCTCCTCAAAGAATGCCAGCAACGCCTTGGTATTATTGGCAATCTCGCGTAGGGTACCTGGGTTACCGAAGTATTTTGCCCTGTAAGTGGCGACCACCGGGCAGTTTAACAGCACATGAGCTGCTGTCTCGTCGTCCTCCATGCAGGCTCTGCAGAGCGGACTGTCTGTGACTCCTATGACAAAGAGGTGTTTATTAAATGGCCCATGGCCAGTTATAGCTGCTGTAATCACACGCAGCTGTTGTTTAGTTAGTCGAAGAACCTTTTTTGTGAGGCGGTCATCGATTGAGGGTAGTGCCTCCTTAGCCTGCCTGCACTCGCCTTGGTCCGACCATAGTTTCTGATGCTGATCTCTAGTTCGTTTCCTTACCAGAGTGCGTAGGTAACCGAAGGGGAGTGGCACGATGGGTTCGGGCCCCACTGGTGCCAGGCTCGATCCTCTTCTGGCAAGTTCATCTGCAGCATCGTTCCCCAGCGAACCGCTGTGTCCTTTGATCCATTGAATGGTTATTTTGTTGAGGTCACCCACCTGGTTAAGGCGCTGGTGGCACTCGTATATAAGTCCAGAGTCCACAATGTGACTGTTCAGCGCTTGCAGAACAGCCATGCTGTCTGAGAGTATGCGTATCGAGTGGTCCTTAACTTCCCTAGCCAGAATAGCCGAAGCGGCAAGAGAAATACCCATGCATTCGGCCTGGAACACTGTGTTAAGGACTCCCAATGATGTAGCTATGTGGATGTTGAGGTCCTCCGAGAAGACTCCAGCACCTGTACCACTACCTGTTTTGGATCCATCCGTGAAGATGCGCAGCTCTGTTGGGCGCAAGCCCTCACATCGGCGATCCTCGTGAAGTTGGATTCTGTATTTTTTATCAAAGATAAATTGTTTCGGTACCCGGTCATTTATGGCTTTCGCAATGGGGAACTCCTTGTAGAGTCCCTCAAGCAGCGCGGTGTGTTGTGTATCTCTCTTACCCCAGAGATTTGCTGCATTTAGGCGTACTGCCGCCATCGACGCTTCTTGCTGTATAAACAGGTGCAGCGGTGGTAGTCCCAGCAAGGCTTCCATTGCAGCAGTCGGAGTAGTCCTCATGCAGCCTGTGGTCGCCATGCAGGCCAGTCTTTGCATGCGTTGTAGTTTGTTGGAGGCTGTAACCAGCTGGGTGCGGGGCCACCAGACCACGGCCGCGTAGGCTATCATGGGGCGTATCACAGCTGTGTACAGCCATAGTATTATTTTGGGGGATAGGCCCCACTTCTTACCTATCATTCTCCTGCACTGCCAGAAGGTGATGCAGGCTCTGTTTAGCTTATTGTCTAAATGACTGCTCCAGTTCAGCTTACTGTCTAATATGACCCCGAGGTACTTAACTTCGCTGGTTAACTGAAGCTCTGTTTCGAACAGTTTGGGCAGGCGGAAAGGGCCCATAGCTCGTTTGTGGGTAAACATGACTAGTTCGGTTTTAGTGGGGTTCACCGATAGATCGAATTCCCTGCACCAATTTTCTACAATACGTAGTGCTTGCTGAGTAAGGTTGCAGATCGTTCCCGTCACCTTCCCCGAGACCAGGATTGCGAGGTCGTCTGCATATCCTATTGTGTAATACCGAGCGTCGTTGAGTTTGGTGATGAGGTCATTAATCACCAAATTCCATACAAGAGGGGACAGCACCCCTCCCTGGGGGCAGCCTCTGGCTATCATGGCCAGCTGCTGCTCGTCCTCAAGGCGAACCACTCGCTTGCTTAGCATATTCGTAATCCAATCCGTTAGTACCTGTTCCACTCCATGTCTGGAGAGGGCACTGTTGATACTGGAGAAGTTGGTTTTGTCGAAGGCACCTTCGATGTCTATAAAAGTGCCCAGGCAGGTGCCTTTTTGATGAATCGCTTCCTCTATCTGGCTGACCACCAGATGAAGAGCAGATTCAGTCGACTTACCTGAGCTGTATGCGTGCTGATTACTATGTAGCGGTATTGTTATCAGAGCACCGTCCCTCAGTTCCCTATCACAAAGCCTCTCCAGAGTCTTTAGTAAGAAGGAGGTCAGGCTTATTGGTCGGTGGGATTTGGCGTCTGTATAGTCACCCTTACCTGGCTTTGGGATGAATGTGACTTTCACTTCCCTCCATCCTTTGGGAACATATCTAAAGGCCAGGCACGCTCTCATTAAGGGCACCAATCTTGTTGCAACAGTAGCTCCCCCCCACTGTAATAAGGCGGGGAACACACCGTCTGGACCAGCTGCCTTAAAAGGATGGAAGCTCCGGATGGCCCATTGGATTTTCTCCAACGTGATCACCCTGTGTGTGTAGCGCCAATCATTGTCTGATGGTGTTTGAGTTTCATCATGCCAGTCAATTACCTGCGCGAAGACGCAACCTGGGAAGTGAGCTTCAATTAAATTGACGCCGCCTCTCTATTGGTCTAGGGGCGGTGTACGTGAAGTTCCAGGGTCGGAACGGTAGGTTCACAGACGTGCCTCAGGGTTGGGATCCCGCCACGCGAACCGTCTGCGAGCCGCTGGAACTGCCGCAGGCACCTGCAGGGGAGTCCACTCCCCCTTCAAGCAACCCGGAAGCATCCGCGGCTGAACCTGCTGCTGCAGAGTCGGCCGCCCCTGCCGCCGCCACCGTGGGAGCCGTCCCCTCATCGGGCGAGGAGCTGGACGACATGATCTTGTCCCCGGCTTCGGGCCCGGGGGAGGACGGCTTTGACGAGGGCGACCTATTTGCTGGGCTGAGACTTGGGGGGGATGAAGAGGGTTCGACCAGCGATGGCGTCCCCTTCGTCGGCCTGTAAAGTCCTCCAGGCAAACCTCCACCACAGTCAGACCGCGACGGCTCAGCTTCGCAAGTGGCTGGAGGTACAACACACGGCCATTGCCTTAATCCAGGAGCCGTGGATTAGGGCTGGCCGCATACAAGGACTCTCCAATCTTGGCGGTAAGCTCCTATTCACCTCAGATCACGAACATCCCAGATCGTGCATCTATGTCACAGGTAACCTTAAAACACAGCTCTTAACTGACTTCTGTTGCAGAGATATCTCTGCAGCTAAGCTGCTTATACAGCGCGACGATGCCATGGAGGTGGTGATCGTTTTCGTCTCGGCCTACATGCCCGAGGCGGAGGCGCCGCCTCCTCAGGACCTCGCCCGTCTCGTGAGCCATTGCGAGAATTGTGGGTTCGAGGTCGTCATCGGGGCCGACGCAAATGCACACCACCAACTGTGGGGTATGGACACGCAAAATGAGAGGGGTAAGGCCTTGGTTGACTACTTATTCTCGACTAACCTATCCCTACTAAACACTGGCTCCGAACCAACTTTCGTAACCAGGCGAAGCCGCACAATCATTGATCTCACTCTGGCAACAGAGAGCGCGGCGGAAATCATCACCGGTTGGCAGGTATCCAAAGAGGCCTCCTGCTCTGACCACAGATGGATCCGCTTCGACATCCAGGTCTGTGTGCCACCTACAACGCCACGGCGCCACCCGCGTAACACGGATCGAGCCACCTACAAACGCAACCTTGACTGCAAGCTTGCGAGAATAAACAACCCGTCGACATGGACGGACACGACACAGATTGAAGTACAAGTAAGCCATCTTACTAAATCAATCATAGACAGCTATCAGACTGCATGCCCAGAGACCACGCCGCGGAATACACCGGGTAAACAACCCTGGTGGGGCGCGGATCTGGAACGCAAGCGTAGCAAGGTAAGAGCTGCTCTGAATAGAGCTATGAACACATGTGCGGATGAGGACTGGGATAAATACTATGCGGCCAAATCCAGCTACAAAAAATGCATCAGATTCAGGAGCACCTCGGGATGGCGCAAGTTCTGTGGCAGCATTGAATCCTGTCAGCAAGCAAACCGGGTAAGGAAGGTGCTGGCACAACAGTATACACCTGGGCCCATCACCCTTCGCAAACCGGATAACACATTCACGACGTCACCTGAAGAAACAAGACGCGTCCTAAATGACGCTACTATTTTAAATAATCTTTTACAATTAGATGATCCAGGTAGAGTCATTCATTGGCTGTTACAGTTCGGTGATATATTCATTTTAGATAGAGGATTTCGTGACTCTATACCCATGTTGGAATCCCATGGATATATTGGCATAATGCCAGAATCTCAGGCAAGAAGGGCTACTCAATTGAGTACAATCCAGGCAAATAAATCAAGAATGTGCACCCTTTGCCGGTGGCCTGTTGAGGTAGTAAATGGGAGGCTGAAACGTGATTTTAAGATTTTCCGTCATGAATATTGTAATGTAGCCATGAGACATTTTTTAACAGACCTTAAAATCGCTGTGGCTCTAACGAATGCCTTTCACGTCGACATAATAGACAGTCCCCATGCAAGCGATTTTATAAATATAGATAGAGAGCGACTGAATGTTGCCAATAACTTGGCAGATTACGTGGACGAAAAATGAAAATATTACTGTTGAGCAGAATAATGTTACCGCATTTTCAATATTGACCGCTGAAGAATTGACCCTTTTCGCTGTAGGCTCTTACCAAATAAAACTTGCACCCAGTTATTACAGTGAACATGTACGCAGCAGTGGTCGTTTCTTATCCAACAATTTATCGGAGATCTTAACGATCTATACGGTTAAAGATATTTATTTTCTCAAAAGAATTACAATTCACTTACAGAGAAAACATAAATAGGTTTAGGACAAAGTTACGCCAGTAAGCGTACCTAGATAAAAAAAATATCTTAAAACTAACATTACAATAAAAACTTCGACTTAACATACATACATCGTTTTAGCAAGTACAAAATAAACAAATCAGAAGAAGGTAGGTTACACACAAGAAACAACACGATTTTGAGCGATGAGGGTAGGGTGCAATTTAACAGTCGTTGCGTATTGACTAAGGCCTACGACACAGTGCAGAACATAAGCGATTTATTAAATTGTTTTAAGTATACAATGTGGATCTGGACTTACGACATTAAATTAAAACGAGCACAGTAATAATCCATAGAAACATTTTAAAATACGAAGATAAGTAGTTAATGGAAAATTGAAAAATTGCAATTTTCAAACAAAATAAATAGCAGAATCGACTGCATAAAAAGTAAACACGCTTTATCTACGAAAAGTCACTAACCTGTTGCGCGGCCCGATGCGGGTCGCGGCGGGGGGTGGCGCCTGCACTGCGGTGCGGGGCGTAGGTGGACATGGGTAGGTAGTTTAGTCGGAGAACAACAAATTAGCGGCATAAACTCACTAAGTTGCGCGTTGTTAGTTAAAAGATCACTGGTTGAATAATTAATCACATAATATCACATCACAATCAGAATTTACATCAAAAGTCAAATTTATAAATTTTCAAGGTTTCCACCGTTGTTCATTATGCACAAGCGACATCGATACCTAATTAACTAACTAATATCAAACTAACACTGAACAATAAGTCACACTAAATCGTCTTTAATCACAAAAAACAAAATAATTAAATTTTTTCGCAAAATCACAACAATGCGCGCGCGGCTCGTCTCCTGACCGAGTCCCGAGACTGCCGAAAAAATTCCGCTCACACACACACTCGCAATTTTCTATGCACCACTAATGCATAATTTGCGTAAGTAATATTTCTTTTTCTTTCTAATTGTAGTATTATTTTGTGGGACTGGGCGGGGCGCGTCAGAGTGGGATCGTATGACACCTTTCTCTGTCTCTCAAGCATATTGAGACGTAGAGGATAGAATCGTACGTTTTGCACAGGTTCTTACAATGTTTACCTATTATTACGGACTCAGACCTACATCATGTTGAAAAATAAGAAAATGAAAAATAATTTCCTGTGGCTAAAGTATTCATTGGATTTGATTGATTTTTTTGTATACGGGTAAAGAACATGACACTCTTTATGTGGTTTTGAGGAATGTCAAGCGTCCTGCTCCACATTGTATATATATATATATTATTATTTTTTCGTTTAATTGTAAGTACATAATGATTTTATATATTTATGTAGACTATCATTTTATTTTTGACTAATCGAAACGTAGGGAAAGATCTTTTAATATATATTATTTTTAAGTTTTCTTGTAAATGTATGACGATTTGATTTATTTTATGTCTTTAGGTAGTTTGTTATAGAAGTTGACTCCTTCATACATAATATTCCTCTTTCCATATTTAGTCCTAGGCTGGGTTAAGCAGATGTCATTAGCTTGTCTTGTTGAAATTTTATAGGTTTGTGCCCTTTTTATAAATGTTATCTGAGAATGTATATCTTTAGTTAGAATTTTTCTTACGAGTATGCATGTATTGTACTTATATATTTGAAGGAGATTCATAAGTTGTGTTTCTTTGTAGACTTTTTCAGTAGGAGTTAAATAGTTATATCTAAATAGTGTTTTAATTATTCTATTTTGGGCAATTTGGAGTATTTTTAGGTTTGATTTGGCAGCAGTTCCCCAGACCTCAGTCAAGTAGTCCAAGTGCGATTTAAACATGGAGTTATATATAGTATAACGCACATGTCTAGGAAGACATCGCACTATACCACGGAGAGTGATGTGAGCTTATTTTTGATACTCTCTATATGTGGTTTCCACGTTACTTGATCATCAAGTATAAGACCAAGATATTTTTCTTGATGAACTCTCTTTAGCATTTGACCATCAATATGTAAGTTACTGTGCTGACCAATATTATTGTTTTTTGCTGCGAATATAATATAATTGGTTTTAGATATATTTAATGTCAGTAAGTTTGATTTAAGCCAAGTATGTAAGAGGTTTAGATCATGTTGAGCTTGTTCTATAATTGAGCATACTGAGGTACCTGAGTAAAATAAGCTCGTGTCGTCAGCATACAGTGCTATATCCCCCCTTAGACCGATTTCATGGATGCTATTTATGTAGGTCAGAAATAATAATGGCCCGAGGATTGAGCCCTGGGGGACTCCGAAGGTGATTTTTCGGGGTACACTTTGGACTTCACCGATTCTCACAATTTGATATCTGTTACTAAGGTATGATTTTAACATTTTAAAAGCTGATCCTGAGATACCTAGATGACTTAGTTTTAACAAAGTATATTGTGACTAACAGTATCAAAAGCTTTTTTTAAATCTACAAATACTCCCAGTGTTATTTTCTTACTATCAATATTGGTTTTGATTTTTGTCACTAGATCGGTTGCAGCTGTAACTGTGTTTGACTTTGGCCGAAACCCATATTGTTTCTCGTTTATGAACTGTTTCGATTTTAGAAAGGCACTAAGTCGGTTGTGTAATATTTTTTCAAACACCTTTGATAATATTGGTAATACAGATATCGGTCGGTAATTACCTGGATCTGATTTGTTTCCCGACTTATACTACGTGGAGCAGGACGCTTGACATTTCTTAAAACCACGTAAAGAGTGTCATGTTCTTTACCCGTATACAAAAAATCAATCAAATCCAATGAATACTTTAGCCACAGGAAATTATTTTTCACCTCAGCACCTCAAACAAGCAGGTTTTGCTGTCAAAAAACAGTGTGCAAAATTCAATTTTGCTGCGAGCGTGAGACAAAGTAACTTTTAAATTATTTTTTTTAAATGTCGATATCAGGTGGTGGGTCTACTCACAAAATTCTAAAGATTTGAATTTCACTTAGTTTTGTCACTTTCACTTCGATACGAAAAAAGCGAGAGATAGAATCAATCGATTCGAAGTTCGATTTCAAAATTCCATAACTAGTAGGCCCAAAAAAGAAACAAACAATAAAACGTTCGGATACATAATATAAAACCTTTAAATTGCAAATCATCTGATAAGGTTTTATTTAAAATCTGTTTTATTAAATTTTTTTGGAACGAACTTCTTAAAGCGGCTTGCGGTAAGAGTGCACTGGCAGAAATCGTCACGCGAAAAGGTGCTGCGACTGTCTTCTTCTAATTCAAAGAGAAAGAAAGACGGAGAGAGATAGAAAGTGTGAATTAGGTCAAAATGAAAATCCAAGATGGCGGTTGCGAAAATTTTCACATTTTTCGTCATGGGTATCGTTTCTATGGTTTTCAAGGTTGCTAAAGCCGATAGTGAAGTCAAAATAAAAATTCAAGATGGCGGCTGCGAAAAATTTCACATTTTTCGTCATGGGTATCGTTTCTATGGTTTTAAAGGTTGTTAAAACCGATGGTGAAGTCAAAATAAAATACCAAGATGGTGGCTGCGAAAATATTCAAACTTTTCGTCATGGTTATCGTTTTCATAGTTTTTGAGGGTGCTTAAGTTGATAGTGAGGTCAAAATGTAAATCCAAGATGGAGACTGTAACAATTTTGTTTATGTTTTAAATTAAATCATACGTGAGTAGGAACTGCGTGCCTGACAGGGTTGCCCCGATAACACTTTCTTTTTCTAAAAAAAAATTGGTATTTACCATTGAAAAAAAACTGGGGATTCGGATTTCTTTTTTCCTGAAAATTTCCACATAAATATGCTCACAGTACGATACCTAACAACACCCTCACGGATCGGAAATGTTTTTTTTACATGTTGTATGTTCTCGCTGCTGAGGTGAAAAGTTGTATGTGTTACACGAGAGCAAAGATATTTGCATCTCGTGTCTTTGAATCCCTCGCTGCGCTCAGGATTCTAACCTAGAATCACTCGCTACGCTCGTGATTCAATTATAGAATCCTTCGCTTACTCGGGATTCAAAATCAACACTCGCAGCAAAAAACAACTTTGCTCTCTTGTTGCACAAATAACTATTTCATTTTCTTATTTTTCAACATGATGTAGATCTGAGTCCGTAATAATAGGTAAACATTGTAAGGTCAAGAACCTGTGCAAAACGTACGATTCTATCCTCTACGTCTCAATATGCTTGAGAGACAGAGAAAGGTGTCATACGATTCCACTCTGACGCGCCCCGCCCAGTCCCACAAAATAATACTACAATTAGAAAGAAAAAGAAATATTACTTACGCAAATTATGCATTAGTGGTGCATAGACAATTGCGAGTGTGTGTGTGAGCGGAATTTTTTCGGCAAAAAGTCTCGGGACTCGGTCAGTGTCAGTGCAGCGGCACCCTTTGAGGAGCGCACATGGCTACTGTGTTTATTACGAGACGAGCCGCGCGCGCATTGTCGTGATTTTGTGAAAAAAAAAAAAGTTGTTATTTGTGATTAAAGACGATTTAGTGTGACTTATTGTTCAGTGTTAGTTAATTAGGTATCGATGTCGCTTGTGCATAATGAACAACGGTGGAAACCTTGAAAATTTAAAAATTTGACTATTGATGTAAATTCTGATTGTGATGTGTTATTATGTGATTAATTATTCAATCAGTGATCTTTTAATTAACAACGCGCAACTTAGTGAGTTTATGCCGCTAATTTGTTGTTCTCCGACTAAACTACCTACCCACGTCCACCTACGCCGCGCACCGTAGCGCAGGCGCCGCCCCCCGCGCCGCGTCCCGCATCGGGCCGCGCAACAGGTTAGTGACTTTTCGTAGATAAAGCGTGTTTACTTTTTATGCAGTTGATTCTGCTATTTATTTTGTTTGAAAATTGCAATTTTTCAATTTTCCATTAACTACTAATCTTCGTCTTTTAAAATGTTTCTATGGACTAGTACTGTGCTTGATTTAATTTAATGTCGTAAGTCCAGATCCACATTGTATATGGGGCTGACTTTTGCCACTTTCAGGGATTCTGGAAAATTTCCTTCTGTTAGACACCTATTAATACAAAGAGTGAAGTTTTCCACTATTTGATCTTTAATACATTTAATCATTTTTGTACTTATTCCATCAATGCTTGTGTTTGAATCTAAATTTTCAATTATTTTAAGTAAATAAATAAATCATAAATCTTTATTTATCTCAACATCGTATTACAGGCACTGGTTAATAAAAAGCACAGTCTTAAATAGAGAAAGGTGTCTGAGGTAGGAGGATCCTGAGTTACAGATCACCCGGCTCTCTTAGATAGGACATGTTAATTAACAAAACAGTAGTCAAGATATTACTGGTATTACAAAAGTTTGAAAGACCTAACAAAATTAAAACAAAATCAAAGAAAAGCAAGTAAACATAAAATTAAGAGAAATATAGATACCTACCTATTATGTAGGTACATTACGTTACTATATTATTATTCAGTAATTCATACTTAGGTATCTGAATAAGAAAATAAAATAATAATGAGCTTATCACAAAATGAAAAATGGGAATGGGGAATTGCTGTGTGTATTGAATGATTGTATTGTGTAGGTGTGTGTGTAAATGTGTGGGTGTTAAGACATTGGTTTTAATAAGTTTTCCGTGGAAATATAGTCCAGATTTAATAGCCAAGAGCGTAATTTTCTTTTACAAATAGCTTTTGTATGAGTATAGATAGATATTTTTTTAGTAACTGAATTATAAAGAAAAGTGCCAAGAAAACAGAAAAACTTTTGGGAGAAACTAGTGTTATAACGGATGATTGAACAAACATTTGTTGATCGTCTATTTTGTGTAGGTAAATCGTGATCTAAGGGGAGTTCAGTGTGTTTTTTTAGTACTGTCATGAGAATGAACAACTGGCGTACCGTTAACACTTGGCAGTGTTGGTAAAGCTCAAAAGTTGGATAGAGGATTGGGAAAAAGCAACTAACTTTTAATATAGCTCTTTGGGCTCTCTCTAAATGTATCAAATAACTTTTAGAGGTACCACCCCAAGTGGTAATGCAATATACTAGCAAAGACTGGCATAGTGCAAAGTAAACTGATTTAATAACTAATGTATCAGATATATGTCTTAGATTTTTAAATATGAAGATTAGTTTTCGGATTCTTTTAACTAGGGTTTCAATGTGTTGTTGGAAGCTGAGACGGTAATCTATGATTATGCCAAGATATTTGATAGAATTCGTTTTAACTAATACAGGACATGAACAATGGTTGATGAAACTACATGAGTGGGCTTTCAAGTTGAAGTTTGGTTGATCCTGGTGTCTAAGGGAATAAGTCATGTATTTTGTCTTATCGACGTTGAGGGTAAGCAAATTGGAATATAACCATTTGTACACCGTATTAAGACCTTGTTGAGCATAATTTTTAACCTCATCCCACGAGTTAGCATCGAATATCAAGGCAGTATCAACGGCGAAAGTGATGATTTTACCGTTTTGTAGATGTATGTCACATAAGTCGTTTATATAAGTCAGTCAATCAGTTACTCGCGAACACTCACTTAGTAAGCACGCATTTCGCTCGTCCGCTTCGCACTTTGCGCGATCGCTACGCAAGTACCTACGCGCTCCGGTCAACCGGTCCTTTTTTGTCAGTGGTTCTAAACATTTTACTCATCTTCAAACTTTAACGTTATGATGAAGTGTGCAAGCTGCAATTCTGACTTTAATGATGGCGTTCAGTGTGCCTCATGCAAACGGCACCTTGATTTTGGCTGCGCTAGCATCACGGAGGGCGGGTGGAGAAAACTAGGAGCTGATCGAAGGGCGGCATGGAAATGTCCTAAGTGCCGAATTTCCTCACCGTCACCGAGCCCTTCCCCGTCTCCACTACCAACACCTGAACCTGCAACTCTGGAAACGATCCTAAATGAGATTCGTGAGCTCAAGGTTCAATTGGCTGGCCTGCCAACGCTGTCCGATGATGTCAAATGTATTAAAGAGGAACTTAAAGAACTCAAGGTCAGTTGCGAGTTCGATGGTAAACGGCTGGATGATTTCTCTGTCAAACTTGCAGGCATTGAGACTAGGGTTGCTGGTCTTGAACATCTTCAGGAATCTGTTTGTGCTCTTCAATGTGACATTGACTTGATTAAATCGGAGCTGTCTGCTAGTGACCAGAGATCAAGGTTGAACAATGTGGAAATTAAGGGCATTCCCCTAAAAAAGGACGAAAATCTGTTTGCTGTCTTGGATAAGATAAGCCAAAAAGTTAATTTTACATTTCCTAAAACCCAGGTCAACTACATATCCAGGATTCCGATGTTCAACACAAAGGATAAGTCAATTGTGGTCAGCTTTCTGAACAGATATGTCAAGGAGGACTTTGTTGCGGCTGCACGCTCTTGCAAGACGTTATCCGCCCATGACCTTGGATTCACAGGCCATTCGAACCGGGTTTATATCAATGATCATCTCAACCCTGACTCCAAAAAATTGCTGAACAAAACCCGAGCATTAGCAAAGGAGAAAGAGTATAAGCACGTATGGGTCAAACACGGGAAGATTCATGTTCGCAGGCAGGAGGGATCAGCTGTCTTTGTAATTTCTAGGGAGAAAGATTTAAACAAGCTAAATTAGAGTGGCGCATCTTTCGGTTATCATTGTTTTATCAACATATTTTAAATCATAAGTTTAGATGTAAATTTATTTTTATTAATTATGTACTAACAGCCGCAACTGTTTTTCACTATTTATATAAAAGGTTCAACACCACTGATGTGCTCGAAGCTTCGTCACCTCGCTTTTGTACACGTAATTGGGCTTATGCTTATCTTATCGCGCTGTTCTATTCATTAGAATATCCCATTCGATGCTTATCTCGCTCGCACTCATTATTGAATCTAATTACTGCCTGCCTATTCGCACAGTTACCTGTGATATTGCTGCGTTTTTTGTGCCGTTTAACAATTGTGTATGCCTATTTACCCTACTTATTAGTTTATTATTCGCTTCTATTTTGTTCTATTACAATAACGTTGAGTATTTATTGTCCGTGAACATTGTCTCAGTCACTGCAATCGTTAGTCTTTTAGCGCTTTGTTATTTGAGTGGTTGTTATCGTACTAATAATATTGTTGCTATAATTTGTGCTAATTATCGATGGCTGTAGACGTTAAAAACAAACTGCATGTCTATTATCAGAATGTACGTGGCCTCCGTACCAAGACTGAATCCTTCTTTCGCCAACTATGCCTATGTTCATACGATGTAATTGTTTTAACGGAAACTTGGTTAGTCGATGGCATATTAAACTCGGAGTTATTTGGTGATCAGTATATTGTGTGGCGTCGTGACCGGGATTACTGTCTTACGGGCCAGTCTCGTGGAGGTGGTGTCTTGATAGCTACCCGTAAGTGTATTTCTGCTGTTCCCCAACCATTATTTCACTCCTCGGCCGAAGACTTGTGGGTAACGCTGAGTGTACGTCAGCCTAACACAAGAAATTATCTTAAGTTGAATGTTTGCGTCATATATCTATGTAGGCAAAATCATGGTTATTCCTTTTCAGACCAATTATCAAATTTTCTCCATAGTTTAAGTAGTATAGTATTAAACAATCCAACTGATAAGTATTTAGTTATTGGCGATTTTAACCTTAGTGGAATTTTGTGGCAGTTAAATAACAGCACATTATTACCTGTGAATATTTGTAGTGGCGACGAGTACATGCTTACTGATGAATTGCGTATTTTAGGGTTCAGTCAATATAATGGAATATTAAATAGCTATGGTAAGATTCTAGATTTAGTTTTATGTAATTAAATTGTTTCAGTGTGTGAATGTTTGGTGCCTTTATCACCTGTCGACAAATATCATCCCGCCCTCTGTATCGACGTGAACTTTGCAGAATACTCTTATTTAACTCCTGCTCCCGTTACTTGTTACCTTTATGGTAAAGCTGACTTTGCGGCCATTAATAAAGAAATAGCAGCTATTGACTGGACAAACATATTTATTGATATGTCGCTTGGTGACGCCGTAGACTACTTTTATGCCAACATAGCGGATATTCAAAAAAAGTATGTGCCAACTAAGATAGTCTCGCACAGCTCATACCCTATTTGGTACTCCCCGGCACTTAAACGCTTGATCAAAGAGAAGGCTAAATATCTCCGTAAATTTAAGACGTATGGCAGACTTTCTGACGAGGCGACCTTTAAACATTTACGTGAGCGGGTTAACCGACTTGAAGCGGATTGTTACACTAACTACTTAGCTGATACAGAAGCCAACATCGAAAAGAATCCTAAACGCTTTTGGAGCTTTGTGAAGCAGCGATCTAAGTCCAATGCAATACCCAGTTCCTTCAAGTATGGTGATGTGACGGTTTCCTCTCCCGAGTCTATTTGTAATGCATTTTCTTCCCACTTCTATTCTACTTTTCTTGATCCTACCAATGTTGTGACGACTAATTACTGTCCTCCCCATGCTGCAAATTATAATTTACCCTCGGATATTCACTTAATTGACATTGACCTAAATGTTATAGTTAAGCTAATTGGTAAAATCGATCCATTTAAGTCTGCTGGTCCAGACCAATTATCACCTAAATTTCTGATTGGATGCGCTAGAACCATAGCCTTACCAGTATCTCTATTATTCACAAAATCGCTCTCTTCTCATTCTGTTCCCCAAATCTGGAAGTCTGCCTTTATAACTCCGGTGCATAAAAAAGGGCACAAAAATGAAATAGTTAATTACAGACCTATTTCCAAACTGTGCATATTAGCTAAAATTTTTGAGAGGGTTGTCTACGATCAAGTTTACGCAGCACTGAGGCAGTCTTTTAGCCCTTCTCAGCACGGATTTCTTAAGGGCCGTTCAACTGCATCTAATCTGGCTTTGCTCAATGACTTTCTAACGGACAGAATGGATAATGGGGCACAGGTCGATGTCATTTACACGGATTACAGTAAGGCTTTCGATAGAATTGACCACAATATCCTTAAAACAAAGCTTTTTAATAATGGTATCAGAGGAGATCTACTTCGTTGGTTTACTTCATACCTTGAAAACAGATCTCAGGCTGTCGTTATCAGTAACTACATGTCAAGCTGGGTTTCAGCTCCTAGTGGTGTTCCTCAAGGTTCCTTGATGGGTCCGTTACTTTTTATCATTTATGTGAGCGACATCGACTCGTGTTTTCACAACTCAAATTTACTTTGTTTTGCTGATGACATGAAGATATTTTCATCAGTATCATCAGATGATGACATGGATGCTCTCCAATCTGATCTGGCGCGATTGGATGATTATTGCTTGATTAATAAGCTAGATTTGAACCCTGTTAAATGTTCAGTAATCTCCTTTAGCAGAAAACGCGTCCCTCTCCCTACAACTTATAAACTTAAAGGGCAGCTATTACATAGACGCGATGGTGTACGAGACCTGGGCGTTTTTCATGATTCCAAACTTTTATTTAACGTGCACATTGAGCAAATAGTGGCCAAAGCTTCGAGGTCACTGGGTTTTGTTATGAGACTCGCAGGGTGTTTCAAGAAAGCCAAGACCCTTAAGATTATTTATTGCTCTTTTGTGAGAAGTCATCTTGAATATGCGTCACAAATCTGGAACCCGTGTTATGGCAAGTACATTGATCGTATAGAGAATATACAAAAAAGATTTATTCGTTTTCTATGTTTTCGGCTGCGTATACCATACCATTCTGATAATTACATAAATCTTTGCAAGAAATTTCATTTACAGCCACTCATAAATCGCCGTCGACTGGCAGATTGCACTTTCCTCTTAAAAATTATATCCAACGAGATTGACAGTCCTGATCTCCTTCATAAGCTACGTTTCAATGTTCCTCAGAGATCAGTTAGATTCAATCCACCTATCTCCATTCCTTTTTCCTCTTCTAACTACAGGCAAAACTCATACATGGTGCGAGCGAGTAAAGATTTTAATATTCTTTGTAAAGAGTTCTCATTTGACCCATTTACCACCAAAACCTATTCTGCACGCTCTCGGCTAAACGCTGACTTTTTTACAAGTGCATAGTGCATAATACTTATTGTACCTTATATATTATATAATATATATATTCTTAACCTTTTTTATCGTGCTTGTTAGTGTTAGTGATCCTAAGATTTCTACTAATTTTTCTGTTTTTACCCGTGAGAACCTGTAATTGGCTTTATGTTTCTTAGTCAACGGTTATCCATTTGTTATTGCTGTTGGTTCTCCTATAAATAAATAAATAAATAAACTAAGAATAATGTTGGACCGAGGATGCTACCTTGTGGAATGCCGTACTGAATAGGAAGTTCGTTGCTAATCCAATTATCTACTTTAGTAGTTTGTGTTCTGTCGGATAAATAGTCTATGAATAGTTGAAGTGGTAGACCTCTTATTCCCATATTCTCTAATTTTTTTACCAAAATAGGAACAGATACTGTGTCGAATGCTTTAGCTAAATCTAGGTAAATGGCTAATGTCTTTTTTTATTATCTAGTTTGTTGACTTTGTGATCTGTTAGTTCGTGGACGGCTTCAGCAGTTGACCTGCCAGATCGAAAGCCAAACTGTGATGGAGATAAAAGACAATTTTGTTCAAGGAATTTAGTAAGTCTGGTATTCATTAATCGTTCTAAAATTTTTGACAACGTTGGTAGTATGGATATTGGTCTATAATTATTGACACAGTATCTGTCTCCGGCTTTGAATATGGGTATAATTTTGGATTTTTTAAAGGCATGCGGAAATATTCCAGTTGAGAAAGAGAGGTTGCATATTGTTAGATACTGAAGTATGTATGCGGAAGGACGGTGACACTTGTCAATCAAACTCGCTAGTCTGTTGCACACTGGTTTAATCCTTGGACGTTACCACCCGGCGCGGGGAGGGGCGGGGCGCAGCCCGCTTACCTACATAGCACTCGTAAACATACATAACATCCCTTCCCCTTATACTAGGCAAAACTATTATCCTATTTATATCTAAATCTACACTTAACCTATGGTCGTTTCCAATTGTTCGTCATCATCATCATCACTGACGTACCGGGCCGCCGTAGGTGTCGAGAAGGTCGGACTTATTTCCTGCCGCCTGTGAGTTACAGTGACGCGCGGTGGAGTCGCCGGAGTCCCCCATCCGGGATCCGTTATCGGCCCTCCTCCCTCTCCTGGCTGCGTGACGGGCTCAGGGTGATTGGCGACAAGTGACACCAAATCGGGCACCACGTCTGGATCCCAGTCCTGGGCCTCAAGTCTGCTATTACAATAGTGTCAGAATGGTCTATCATTGATTTCATAATTGTTGATTTTGACAAGTTTGGTAATCTACTAACATATTGGCGTCATTATGACTTTCCAATGGTCAGCCACTGACACTCCATTGAAAGAAATGGCATCTATTGGTAATCTCGTACATAATGAAAAATGAATGACTGACTTAGGCGGTAATCTGCTAACATTTTGACAGTTCCTTTGATCAGTTTACTACCATGAGAACTTCATTGTGCAATCATTTCTTTTAATTCGTTACGATTATCGTGTTTGTGGAATACAATGATCAACCAATGATCGACCATTATGAATTTAGCAGATTACGAACTTTTAGCAAAATGACAACGGGATCGTGTTGGAATGACGAATTTATAAAAATAGCAGACTTGGGCCCCTGGTCGTCGTTCGATGATGAGTGCGGTCTTGTCCTTATTTGGTCGATATGCCTGGTGACTTCGCTTCCCAAATGTGGCACGTATACCACATACATTATATTGCCGATTTTTTTCCTTATTATTCCTTGCATCCACTGTGTTTTTTATTATTTGTATTTTTGGTTATCCAGACATTCTCGTTTTCTCTGAAGTCTCTTCTGTGTTTTCCATTGTAATATTTAGCCTGTAAGGACTGATTGCGTGCGACGGTTTGAGTTAGGTCTGTGGACGAAGGTGACGGCGCGGTCGGACTCAACAGATCCAGCCGCGAGCGCAACGCGCGCCCGAATACTATTTCCGCGGGTGTTTTATCAGTGGTACTATTTTTAGAGTTCCTGTAGTCGAATAAAAATTTCGCAATTTTACCTTGAATTGTTTTTTTATCACAACCTTCCAAAATTATAGCCTTTAGCCCCTTTTTTACTATTTTTACAAAACTCTCGGCCTGACCATTACTGGCCGGGTGATATACAGGAGATAAGACATGCTCGATCCCGTTAAGTCTACAAAAGTCCCTAAATTCTAATGAAGTAAAAGATGTACCGTTGTCACTCACCAACGTGTGTGGAATCCCAAACCGCGACATAAAATCATATAATTTACTTATAACCGCTTTTGAATTATAAGTTGAGGACATATCGTAACATTCCACCCATTTACTATACGCGTCTACAACAATTAAAAACATGTAATCATGGAACGGGCCCAAGAAATCTATATGAATTCGGTAAAATGGGTGCGGCGGCAATGGCCAGGGCGCGAGAGTTTCCAATGTGCTTTGCACGCGTGGGTTCGAATCCCATCCTCGTCGCCACGTGTTAGATACTGAAGTATGTATGCGGAAGGACGGTGACACTTGTCAATCAAACTCGCTAGTCTGTTGCACACTGGTTTAATCCTTGGACGTTACCAGTTACAACCCGGCGCGGGGAGGGGCGGGGCGCAGCCCGCTTACCTACATAGCACTCGTAAACATACATAACACATATGTATGTAAGAGGAGGAACAACAATATCAGCAAATCGTTTTAAAAACGATCCAGATATATTATCAACGCCAACTGCACATTCGTTTTTTAGATTAATAATTAAGGACCGTATTTCATCTTCATCAGTAGGAAGAAGAACAAAGGAATTTGGAGAAGAATTTTTTGATTGAATATCGGGTTCTATATTAGGAAAATGTGTATTTTGTGGGAGTAATTTTTCTGACAATGTTTTACTTACGTTTGCAAAAAATGAATTTACTCTATTTATTGATTCAATAGGATTGTCTATTGAAATAAGCTGTGTGGATGTTTGTTTGGCTTTATTAGTATAGGTTATATTTTTAATTGCTTCCCAAAGTTTTTTGTTGTTTTTCCCTGCTTTTTTAATCAGATCTTGCTCATAACTTTGTTTTACTTTCTTTAATATATCGTTGCAAAAATTCCTGTATCTTTTGTAAGTGCAAAGTGCTATCTTATTATCTGGATTTTTTATGGTTTTAATATGTAATTGATCACGATTTCGCAAGCATTTTAATAGGCCAGGTGTTATCCAAGGCTTCAAAATTATTTTACGTCTAGAAGTCTTGATTAGTTTTGTGTTATCATTTATAGCTTGACCTAGGGAGTGTAGGTATAAAAAAATTGGTTGCCTCGTTAACTTCAGTCATACTGAAAATCTTTTCGAAATCTATGTTTTTTACGTACGTTTCAAGACCTGCGTCGTCTATTCGTTTAATAATATTGGAGCCTTGGTGTTTGATAAGTGTACGGTCTAAAAATAGTACAACGCTATGGTGGTCTGTAACTGAAGTTTGAGCAACATACATAACAGAACGCTGATAACTGTCTTTAACATTATATGATATTTTGAAAGGATGAAAGATTGCTTAGACAATCGTTGAGGGACATCAAAAAATTATCGATATTTTTATGACTAGGTGGTCGATAGACAGCAACGATTACAGTGTTTGTTTTTATTTTTAAAATAAGGCTATTTGCGTCAACAATTTCTGGTTCATCAATACTGTAGTGTTCTATGTTTTTGCAGTAAATTACCACACCTTCATTTTGAGTTTGATTTTTGCGTGTAGTGAATGAAATATAACCATCGAATTCAGGAACGGTAGGATTTCGCTGCAACCAGCATTCGGTTAGAACAATAATATCCCAATTCCCAATCAACTTTTGACCTTGCAAGTAATGTCTGAAAGTTGGGAGTGTTGCAATTAATACTACGTATATTTTGAGTCAATATTTTTAGGGTATTGGAAGAGTTTTTTAACAAAGCGTGGCAGTCATCTATGTTACAAGTGGCGGATTGAGCTACAGTAACAGAATCCAGTTCATTATTTAGTATCATGTTAAAGTCATCCATTTTTCAAAACATAATATTTTGGGGTGCAATTTAAATTACCAATGTATTTTACCAACCTTCGAGCAACACTACGTCTCACGCATAAAATCTTCACAGAAATTATTAAAATATTTAATCTATCAAGACATCTGAAGTCCGTGTTTGTATATAATATGTGTGTTAGTGTGTGTGAATGAGTATAATGAGGTGAGAGTTATATCAATATTTTCGAAAATTATAAAGTTAACATAATATAAGGCATTTTGATTTCCGAAAATTGTGAACTTAACATAATATAAGGCATTTTGACTGAGTACTAACATATTTTTTAACATTATTAGAACCAAAATATTAAAGAATTGACTAGTCATTAAGTGTTTTAAAGTTATTAACAAAATCTTAAGAATTAATATAAACAAAGCTAAATAAAATAAAATAAAATAAAATACTGTAGCAAAGAAAAGGTGGCTAGTCAGAGTTCGCACTCTGAGTTAAGCTTATCTAAATCAGCCTCCGAGTTTATACGAAAACGATTATCTCCTTCATTTTTTCGAATAAATATCTTGCCGTGGGCGGCCCAACAATATGCAAAATTATAGGTCTTAGCAAAGTCACGCGCTAAGAAAAACAGCCTTTTGCCTTTGCTCGTTAGATTTTCAGCTATGAAAATTGGTTTGCTGGAGCCATGGATATGCAGATGTGATGTATTCAATTTATTTTCTTTGTGTTGCTTGTTGAAGTTTTTTGTGTGTTCCAAAAATTTTTCTTTGAGTAAAACTGAGTTAAAGTCTAAGATAATAGGCTTGTTTCCTTCCGTTTTTGTGTTGATTCTGAAGACATCTTTTATGTCACTATTTTGAATGGTCACATTTATGGCTCGACCGACTGTATTCACTAACTGAGCAAGATCATCTTTCGTTTCTCCTCTTCTAGGAGGTATATTTCTTATCTCTATACTGGAGAACCTTTGCGCATTTTCAAGGTTTTCAATTCTAGACTCGAGAGTGTAAATGTATTGTAAATTATCTCTTTTTTCCTTTTCGATTATTTCAAGCTGTTTTTTTAGGTTATTATCTATAGTCTTCAGACAGATGCTCAATCGATTCTATAATTCCAATATTTTGCTTTTTAATATCGCTTATCGTAGTAAGGAGAGCGTCAAGCTTAAAGTTTTGTTCATGTTTAAACTCGGCAATTACGTTCCTTATTTCCGACATAAAATCGTTATTCTCGAAATCAGGCGTCTGCTTACTTGATCGCGAAGTACCTCTGCAATAGTTCAGCTGCATCCAGTTAGACTGGAAGCCGACCCCAATATAGTTGGGAAAAGGCTAGGCAGATTGATTGACCTCTGCAATAGTTGCAGGTTCAAATTGTGATAGATTAGCCGTACCTACTATCTAATATGCTAGCGGGTATTTGTAAAGCTTGATGATACGATTTTGGAATTTTACTAGCGAGCTCTGTAGGTACCTATAGTTGAGAAGAATAAGTTAAAACACTCACAGATTTCCTTTATGTCAGTAATTTGTCCTGTTGGCGTGTCTAATTTTACAAAAGTAGAGTTATGTTTTATTTTGTTGCTCCGAGATTATTAATAAGTTGCCACATTTTAAGAGGATTTTTTTCACAATCTTTGAAGGCTTTGTAATAGTACCTATTCATTATTTGTTGATTGAATTTCGTTATACACATTATTCTTCTGCTGTAGGAACTCGTCTTCTACCTCTTTCTCTTCAGGTGAGGAATGTTTTAATTTATGCCACAGAATATTTCTTTTGTTTATGGAGGTGATAAGGTGATTGTTGATCCAGTCTTGTTTTGGTCTGTTTAGTATCTTTGTCTTTTTTGTTTTATTTTTAGAAATAGCGTCCAATACGTATTTTTCTAACGTTGTGAAATCATTATGCATGTCAGAAAAAGTATGATCTTTTATAGTTTTATATAGATTATCATAATCAATAGCTTCGTATGTTACTTTTTTGGGTCTTTCCGGTGTGATTCTGTTTACCTCGAAGTAAATTTGTTTGTGATCTGACATGGCGCTTTCCACTAAAGCCTGAAAAGTATTATCTTTTGAGTTGTACATACATGATCTAATATTGTCTTAGTAGTTTGAGTCATGCGGGTGCAGAACGTTTTATCAATTTTATTTAGTATTCTAAGCCCATTTTCTTTTAGCACTGTCTTATATTCTTTTATAGATTTTTCTTTACTTAGTAGATTCAAGTTAAAATCTCCAAAAATTATACACTCGAGAGCAATGAATCCGGGTCACTTAAAGAATCCTAAAAATCTCGGAAACTAAAAATGCTAGGTTAATGCAATAAATTGTATTTAATAGACAATGTAATACTCCTTAAATGAAGGTATTAAAACTTCTTAGTTATTGTAAAGTTATATCATAAAAAAATCAAATTTGAAAAAGGGCCACTTTCGAAGATGGAACTACGAAATTACAGCATTTGGTTTTGCTTTTGTTTGTAATCTGTCATTTATGTGGGTACATAAACCATGTTGATAGTGCTCTATATTCATTATTCAAGCTGAAATTATGTCGCTTACGCCTGAAGAATGCACCAGAATACTTACAATGCTGGAAACCGGCCGGAGTCAGCGCGATACAGCCAGGACTGTCGGTGTGTCGCTGTCAACAGTACAAAGAGTTCTCCGACGTTACGAAGAAACTGGTTCTAACCTACGCAGACCAGGAACGGGCAGAACCAGGTGTACCACAGCACGAGAAGACCGATACTTGGTGAACACCATGCTTCGAAATCGCTTTCTTACAGGAACTGAACTCACAAATCAGTTTCGACGCCTCGGAGGAAGTAACCCAAGTGCATGGACAGTAAGACGTCGGCTTGCTGAATCTAACTTAAAACCCCTTAGACCTGCAAACGGCCCTAAACTGGAGCGTGGGCATCGTATTTCAAGACTAAGATATGCCCAGAGCCACGTAAATTGGAGTATTGAAGATTGGTCAAAAGTTATGTTCTCCGACGAATCAAAATGTATGCTCTACAAGCACGATGGAAGACACAGAGTGTATCGAAGACCAGGGGAAAGATTCAAGCAAGCATGCATCGAAGAAAAAGTAGCCTACGGTGGTGGGTCTGTACTTGTGTGGGCCGGAATTTCTTCTGAAAGTCGCACAGAGCTGGTGATCATAGAAAACGGCTCTATAACTAGCGAAAGATATGTGGAAGAAATCCTCAATGATCACGTTGGTCCATTTATGGTCAATTTAGGTGAGGATGCTATATTTATGCATGACAATGCCCGACCTCATACAGGTAGGATTGTGAATGACTACCTTCAAGAGATGAACATTACTCGTATGGAGTGGCCAGCGCGCAGCCCGGATATCAACCCGATCGAGCATGCTTGGGACGAGCTAGGCAGATGCGTAAAACAACGAAACCCTCCCCCAATCACGCTTCGTGAGCTCAAAATTGCTCTCACAGAGGAATGGGAGAATATTTCCCAAAATCGTATAAGGAACTTGGTGTACAGCATGCCAAACCGCGTAAACGCAGTAATGGAAGCACGAGGAGGCAATACGAAGTATTAAAATTCAAGAAAATCGTAATAAAGTTCAAAAATTTCATGTTTCCTATTTTTGTTTTAAGGAGAGATCAGCAGTTTTTTTCTTTATGTAATTTTGTGTTAATAAAATGTATGGTGACTCATATTTTTTTTACTTTCATTTAAGGAGTATTACATTGTCTATTAAATACAATTTATTGCATTAACCTATCATTTTTAGTTTCCGAGATTTTTAACATTCTTTAAGTGACCCGGATTCATTGCTCTCGAGTGTAATTCTTTTTCTTTTGATTAGGTGATTTGTATATATTTCAAGGAACTTTTGTACGTTTGCTGCAGGCTGTTTATAGACCACTCCAATATCTAAAGAAAGTTTGTCCAGGTGTACCCATAAAAAGTGATTGTTATCTTCGCAATGCTCTTCCATTAATTCATGTTTAAGTTCGTTATGCACATATATTGACACTCCACCGCCTCTTGAAGACGTTCTATAGTTGTAATAGTGTGTATAGTTTGGTAATTTTTGCCTCAAGGCTTCATTTTCATCCTTTATCCAGGTTTCGACCAGTAATATTACATGTATAGGGCACTTAAACGTTTGTATGATACACTGTATTTCATCAAGTTTCCTTGGCGCTACAATACTACGAACATTTGCGTAAAGGAAGCTTATGGATTTAGTTTTAGTAGTGATATTTGCAGTTATTTGTTAGTTCATAAGTAATTGAGTTTTGCTTTGTTACAAGTTTTCCTAAGTCACCTAGTTTTTTGACTGTTCTTTAACTATCTTTGGTGTTCCCCTTGAGAATTTTATTATTAAGTAAGTCCTTTTCTCCGTTATCTTTCCTCTGTTGTAATTCGTCTCAAAGGTTTTTCATGAACTTTTGTTGTTGAGGAGTCTGATCAGAGTAAATTCGCACACCATCTACTTTCAGGTTAGCCTTATTTCGCAGTATAGTCTTCGCAATTTCCTGGGATGAAAAAGATAATTTAAGTGGTCGTATTTTCTTGCCATCATATTTTCCAACTCGTAACACTTTTACTGCTTCAGGACAATCCGGGACAATTTTTGCTGCTTCTTTTATTTCTGTTTCACGTCTCTCTTCGCTGTTACTTATATGTCTCTCAGGAATACCTACAATAATAATGTTCTTACTACGTTCAGCTCGGTCTTGAAGTTCCTCAAAGAGATCTTCATTAATAGTCTGTTGTGTTGCCTGTGTATGTGTGATCTATCAGCATTTACTATGCCATCCAGTAATGTCCAACCCATACGAGCACACATAAAGAGTAGACATATACCGTCGAAAATATACCACTGCTACATATTGATACATCAGGTCAATCGTGGAATAGAGTGCATAAGAAACTATTGCTGCTCATATTTCACAGGTCGCAGAACAATTGGCAGTAGTTTGGTTTTTAGGATGGGCTACGCACAGGACGCACCAAGACGTTATTAGGCGTCCTGCTCTGTTTCTCGATACAATTATCATCGATGACGATTAAGTGAATAATTATAGATCATATGATGTAAACAAATAATGTAATAATATCAATGTTAGTAATTCATTGTTTAATGTCAAGTAGATAACTGTGAGTATTATTAATGTAAATCAATTCTGAATGTCAGAAATCATGAAATACTTGATTGTAATAATAAAGTGAGTAATTGTTTAAAATAATTACTGCGGTACGTACCATTGGATGTCATTCTTCACCAATAAAAAATCTTAACAAAAAAGTATTTTTTCTCATATCTCCTCGAATAGATTTTGATCAGCTTTCGTTTACAGACTAGTGTTAGCCTAAGGTACATAATGCACTTTGTGTTCATTCTGGGCAGCACTTGGCCTAACTCTTGTAGCAGTTACACCGCCACATACGAACTACGCATCAAAGACATGACGTCACACAAATCCTGCATCGCGCAATTAGAGTTTACCGCGCGAACGACATAGATAAGACTATCCGAAATCAACAGTCGGCCCGCCAGACACAACACCCGTCTGGTCGGAGGATCCTCCCTTTTCTATGGTGAATGAGTGAACTTTACACCCTGTTCCTCATACCCCTAAACTCCCGTACATGGATGGTCAATGTCCTTTCCTTCTTGAAAATTTACTCATTTTTGGGCACCTAATTAGCAACAACGAATCGACGGTGCCGTCCTTTTTCAATTCACAGATAAGTTGGTAGGACTGTATGGTTGTACTGTTGTTGGTCCAGTAGATTCGGAGCAAATTGGCTGTGACAGACAGACACACAAGTGATCATTTATGGGTTCCGTTTTTCATTCAGACCCACAGAACCTTAAAAACTGTAGTGATAAAGGACTTTCATTGCAGACTGTATCTACTTATGTAGATTTTCTTACTAATTAACTGAGTAGGTAAATATTATTTAGGTTAATAAAAAAGTTATTATTGATGCACTTTTCTATTATAATTGATATTTCTAGGACCTATAAGCTACATAACAAAACTCATAAAATAGTAGTATTCTAATGAGACATTTCCTAGTGTATCTTTTAATTTTATACTCCTAGTTTAAAACCACAACTAACAAACTATTCAATTAATAACAACTTCCCATAACTGGGTCATCATAACATTAACTATCAACACAAGTCCTATAGTTAAACAATTCATCCCATCATTATGTTCAACTAGAACAAAAAGGAAAGTTTATAGCCAGTAGATAATCTAATGAAAAGACAAGCTTGTTGTTTTTAACAAGTATTTAAGAACCAACTCTTGGAAGTTTTACGTCTGAAGCATTCACTATTCACATATAAACATCGTCATTATGTTATTTGTCACCAGCTCCAGGTATTGCGGTGTGTATACGGATACCATGCATCTCAGCAATCTCACTTTTCAAGGTTTCAGTTACCAAACGGTGTTGTTTGACTCGAGATAAACCAATAAATTCCTTAGCTTCCACATTCACCTGAAAAAGTAGATTTATTGAGTAGGCATGAGAGGTCAAACAGATAGCACTTTAGTGAAATTAGTAGTATAGCCGATCCTAGCACACTTGGCACAAAAATAAATGGGTTGGTGGGCTTAGGATGATTATGAGTAGGTAAGTACGTACAGCTTTATTGTGCTCCTTGTTGTCAATAACTGAATATCTCACTGAATTTGTACCTCAAACATGGCGCCACATCCCCCCGAGATGTCCTCGATACTGACATACGTGATGCCGGGCAGCGAGCGCTTCAGCGTCTCAGACAGTTGCTGCTCCTTGGACGCGCTGTTCCGCTCGTACGCGCTGCCGCCGCCGTCCGCCGCACTGCCCACCTGCGCCTTCCGCGGCTGACAAAATGAAAATACACATACACACATCAGCGGCAGACAGTCACACAAGAAGTTATCTCAAGTTCTATCCTATGGTAAACGCAACACATGTAATGGTAGGTAACCCCCTGACAACAACAGAGCTTACCAGCTGATTTCTGATAGGATCCAAAATCTTAGCCAAGTTACGAAACATTTTTTGGTCTAAGATTTAATTTTATATGAATAATATATTTTAGAAATTAAATTATAAATTTAGAACAATTTTTTTTTAAATTACAATTTACATTTTACAGATTAATTGTGACGTAGGGTTTCTTTAATAAGCTCTTCTTCTTTGCACAATCATAACCTAAAAGATAACTAAAAATGATGCAACGTTCCGTACTCGGCAAAGAAGCCAGATCAGTCAAACACATTGACATAAAAAACATATGATTTACAGGTCAATGGCCAAACATCAAAATTAAACAAATAATGTCATTGTCAAAAAAACTTATTACAAAAAAAAAAAACCATCGGCTTCGAAAAAAAAGTAAGAACAGACCATTGACTTAAAAAACATGGACTTGGCATACCTACAAGAAAAACGTGCCTTATCTACACTTTACTGGGGGCCTATTATGAACTCTTATTTCCAGGCAGTTTACGGCGTAAACAGAACTGCCTTGCAATTTCGTATTATGAACTCGTCAAACAAGCCAGTCAGTGGTCACGTGACACCCTGGCCGGCTTCTGCCCGACTATTGGCTGGAAATACCGTATTATGAACGTTCGTTTGACATTTCTTGACATATTAAAACTGATATTAAGTAACCTCACAATCCAGTCAATTTCCGCTACTTCATAGGAGTTTTTATTGAATGGTTTTGGATATTTTTGGCGAAATTATTCAGAGAAAATGTCACGTGTGACGAATATGTACCGTTCGAGTTTCTGGAAACTCCGGAAAGTGGCACTTCTGATCAAAATACCAAAATAACGGTAAAATTGAAAAACTCCTACAATGTTTCAAACTAAACATAAGTTAGGCTCCGCCGAGGGCGATAACTCTCATCCATTGAACTATAATAATTTCAACAGCCTAATAAATGGTGCACCATGATAATTACAAAATATTACCATGATAGAAAGAAAGAAAGAAAATACATTTATTTGGCACATACTAAAAGGCACACAAGTAGAAAGAGAAAAAAAAATAAGATAAAAGGAAAGAATACAAAATAAAAAGTGTAAAACTGCGTTGCATGATACCAGCAGGAATGTGTGCCTCGCGGCTACGGTTATAGGTAAATATAACATGTTGAAAACTGGATATTTAGTAAAAACACTCAAAAACACCACACCAACCATATCCATTCTTTATCCATATTTTTGTTTATACTCTGAAACTAGTAGGTACTTACTAGCGCAGGGACATAATACATTCTGTGTAAAAAGTACTGGGAATTGTTCAATAAAACCATTAAGTAATTTTTATTCGTCAATATTTATTTTGTCGGCTCCAAAGTAGGCCCTTTCGCTTGCAATACAGCTACGCCAGCGCTTGACCCAGTCCTCCATACATTTTTGGTAAGCTGATTGAGGTATGGTCTAAAACTCCTTCAGTGAATTTTCTTTTATAGTTTCAATCGACTCGAAACGTCTTCCTCGAAGAGGTAATTTTAGCCTCGGAAACAGGAAAAAATCAGACGGAGCCATATCATGTGAATACGGCGCTTGGTCGATGACATTTGCTGAATTTTTGGCTAAGAACTCTTGCACAATGATGGCTTTGTGTGATGGTGCATCATCATGGTGCAAAATCTATGAATTGTCGTTCCACAAATCTGGGCCGTTTTCAGCGGATATTCTCTCGAAAACGCCTCATAATGCCTAAATAATACTTTATAATCACTGTTTATCCCTCTGGAAAAAAATCGTTGTGCACTACACCGCGGTAATCTAAGAAAACTATCAGCATAACTTTCGTGGTACTTTTTATAGAGAGTATTATACAAACAATACGATAGTATTATTTTATTAATTGCAACAATAAACATTGTCCAAGAATGAAGTTGTCAAATTCCCCGTTGAACATCAAGTGGAATACGTTCGGAAAAGAGAATCTCGCGTTACAATTTACAAACACGGAAAAAATAAATAAAAATTAATTGTATAGCACAATAAACATTGCCTTCATATTTTCACCTACTTTTAGTAACTATATTAAGATATATTTATTATTTTTATCATAAAATACGTGATCTAAATAAAACCGTAAGTTACCGATACATATTTATTTGTGTTTCTGAACGTTACGGCAGTGAATTTCAAGCCAGCCACAGACAAACTAGCCAGCGTGAAGTCGGTCAGAATTACCGATGTCATAATACGAAATATATCCAGCCAGTGAAATGAATTGCCTGGAACTTGCCTGGTTTTTTAAAAGTTCGTAATAGGCCCCCTGAGAGGATAAAATGGCGTCTACTAGGGCAGCCCTTATCGATATTTCTATGTTATAATATCGATAAAAGATTGTGAGAATGTTTTCATAATGTCACAGTACAATATTTACGGGTAAAAATACCCCAATTTATCTAACTGATGCCTTTCATTTGTTTGTTTAATTTAATTGCTTCATCATTATTTCGCGGCTAAAAAGTAGAACTTATTTTGATGTTTCCCATTATAATAGGTTGAAACCGGACAGATATTATATACTTACAGCTTTTTATCGAACTAGTATTCTGTAACTGATTTCAGTCCATTGTATACCATGCAACAAGTTCATCTCATTGCCGATATATCTATGTACATATATACACAGTATACATATAGCTCATAGGAAGTGTGCGATGACGATGACACGAGTTTCACGCTTTTTATTCACCCAAAAAGTACACATATATACACAGTATACATATAGCTCTTGGAAAACGTCCGGTGAAGATGACGAGACTTCCATTATTTTTGCTCACCCAAAAAGTGCTTAACGCGCCTAAAGAAGTTTTCACTTCAAAAAATCTATCGAACAGTTGCCCGCCAGACACGACACCCGTCGGAGGATCCTCGGAGGGTCCTCCCTTTTCTATAGAGGATGAATGAATTTTACACCCTGTTCCTCATACCTCTAAAAGGTGGCTCCGTCAATGGCCCGCAGATGGTAATTTTTAAATGAAATATTGTAATTTATATTATTATTATTTTATCTTTGTGTATCTCATTTTAATCAACATAAAGATTTGAATTTCACGGATAACCAGTGAAAAAGAAATTTTGAAAATTGGCGGAGCCACCATAATTAATATTTTTGATGCTAAGTTTCTAACAAGCAAATGATTATGGGTTTTAATTAAAAGTCAACACTAATTATAATAAAGTTATCCAAACTAATATTATAAATGCGAAAGTAACTCTGTCTGTCTGTCTCTCTGTCTGTCTGTCTTTGCTTCACGCCTAAACTACTGAACCGATTTGTGTGAAATTTGGTACAGACATAGTTTGGAACTTGAGAAAGGACATAGGATAGTTTTTATTACAAAAAATAAAATTTATTCCGGACATACAGCGCCATCTATTGGTCAAGAGTCGGCATCAATTCAGTACTGAAAATTCATCGGAAAAATGTAAATAAATAGTAAAAAGGTATGAAAATATAATATAATACAACTTTTAGTACAAAGAAAATGCTCTAACGGAGTATAGATAATTCTATTAGTACTATATGTCGAGTTGGTGATCGCGCAATGGTGTCGATCGTTACACGAGTTCGGTTCATGTTATTGTTTTAATTCATCGGAAAAAAGTAAATAAATAGTAAAAAGGTATGAAAAAAATCATATCAATATAATAAAACTTTTAGTACAAAGAAAATGCCCGAACGGAGTATAGATAAATAATCCGAGTTGTCACTATGCTCGATAGATGGCGTTGGGATCGAAATAGATCGCGCTATGGTTTCGTTACACGCATTTGGTTGGGTATCGGCCGAGCGCTTCGGGTACTGTCGTGGAATTGTGGATTCAGGATTGATCGTTTCGTAAAGGAGATGTTCCAAATCCGGCCCAGAATGTGTACAGTACCTCGAAAAATCGAGAAAAATCTATGGAATTCGGGAAAAATACAGATAAATTGCCTAAATGCATACTTTTCTTGTAATAATTTGATATTTATCAATTATTTTTATCGAGTTTCATCATGGCGTCTCACCAGTTTAGGTACTCTGTGGTTAAAAACAATGACAGTAAACCATAGATCGGCCATTGATCATAGATCATGAACTGTCTACTGTCACTTCAATAGCTTTCGTTGTCGTTCGCGGTTTGATGTTCGTTTTGTTTTAATTTCTCTTGTCTACAAAAGACTGAACGAAACGCAGTGATTTGACAATTATGACAAATAAACATGTCAAACGTCATTAATCAAACAACATGACAGCTTACCGCCATGACGGGTTTTTGTTGTGTGTTGCAATTTCAAGTGTACATTCTTGTGTTTTACTACCAAACAAAGCCAACTTAAAGTAATTGGATGATTGAAAACTGTTTTAATTGTGTTTCTCCATTTTTTTGTATGGTGTACATAGACGTGGCCGGGGCTCCATACATTTTGAAACATCTCTTTTAAATTGGCTCCGTTGTATTAGTAGATTAAGGTTTATTTTTTGGATTGTCTGGTGGTTGTTTTCAAAATTGGTTCAGTTGTATTTGTCGATTAAAAGGTTTATTTGTTGGGTTGTCTGGTTGTTGATGTTGTATAATGTAAGTTTACTAAGTTTAGTTTGATCTCGATTATTAGTAGATACTAAAATTGTATGTCTAAATTCGTTTTAATTTTTAAATTAATTAGATTGTTCCTTTTAAATTAATTAGTTTTAAGCTTGGTTATTAAGAGAATAGGTTGTAATATAATTTCTTTTAAATTGTTATCAAGTTCGTAATTCGTATTTTTTTCTGCTGCTCTTCTGAAGATCGGCGAGGATCGTATGCCTACCGACTCCGAGAGTATGATCACGCTGAGCAGCGAATTATGCCAAATTGTGGATAGCACATACAATTTACAATAGTGTCTATCCGGATTTACGCGCTAATATCGAAAATCGGGAATGGTTATGCGAAAGGGCGATATTGGCGCCAACAAATGAAATAGTAGGCCGGATAAATGACCAAATTATGTCTGACGTAGAGGGAGATGTCATCGAGTATCTATCAGTAGATAACGTCGTGGATACCGAGCAAGTGACATCTTACCCAACAGAGTTTCTCAACTCCTTAGAGTTATCAGGAGTGCCTTCTCACAAGTTGAGGCTGAAAGTTGGAGTTCCTGTGATGCTTATGAGAAACCTAGATCCACCAAGGCTATGTAACGGCACACGGTTACAAGTAACCTATTTAGGACGGAATGTCATTAAAGCCGTTATTATGACTGGAATGGCAAAAGGCGAAACTGTAATTATTCCCCGCATTCCCATCATTCCAACTGATTTGCCATTCCAATTCAAAAGAGTTCAGTTTCCGCTGAAAACTGCGTTTGCAATGACCATAAATAAAGCCCAAGGGCAAACGCTTAAAGTTGCGGGGGTACATCTTGAAAAAGACTGTTTCTCCCATGGACAACTCTACGTTGCGTGCTCAAGAGTGTCAAAACCACAAGACCTATATATTTTTGCAAAGGATGGCAAAACTAAAAACGTGGTATAAAGAAATGTCTTGGTGTAAGAAACTTTAATAATCTTTTAAGCCTAAAATAATAGAAAATTTGTCAAGGGAGAAACAGTATTTTTTTCTGAAATGGCAAATCAAAATAATATTTTGAAAATAAGGGAAAAATAACATTTTCGCCTTTTTCGATCGGCAATAACGGCTTTAATGCCCTAAGTGAGTATACATATCTTCAATTCAAACGCAGAGCTCATTATGTTGATTTTTGAAGAGTTCCCTAGAATATCTTCCACATTTCATTTTTGAAGAGATCCCGCGAGATCGGGAACTATGTGGGTAAAACCAAAAATCTGCCGGAAGGCACTATTCCACGCGAACGAAGTCGCGGGCAAAAGCTAGTATTAAATAAATCAATCTCATTCAGTTCTGAACAATACAATTTTGTTCAGGTAATTTCTATGTGATATGCTTTCAGTAGATTTCTTCCCATAATATTTGTATCTCAAATTCATATATAACTCTTTTACATAGTGAGTTTGTCTGATTTTGATCATTCTCATTTAAAATGCCAGATATTGCCACATATTTGTTAAAATCGCAGGCTGTAAACAAGCAAAAAAATTATTAGTATTTTTATTGTTTCTTGATTTTATTAATAGAATTTTTAATTGATCTTAAGTCTTAAGACCACACTCAAACACATTCTTTACATCACTCTTTGCTACCAAACAAACAAATATTGCAAATGAGGACATCACCATCATTTTCAACACCAGCCACTACAGAATCATGTTGGACAAATTTATAACATGTTACTTACCAATAAGGTTCGTGAAGGTAAAGTATCGTCACATAATGTTACTTTATTGAGTATCCGGTTGAAACATTATTCTTCAAAGTGAAAAGAACAAAAATATGTGGCCTTCTTTAAACTTTCCACACCAATAGTTTTTCTTTTTTCGTTTATTAGCAGGCAACCTTGAAAGTAAAACATAAAACCAATAAAAAAAAAACATAAAATAGCATTATCGATAAATAAAATGTCTAAATGCACTACTCTATCCCTTCAATAACAAGAAAATGATTTCGTGAAGTAAAACTGTTGAAAATAATGGCAAAAGGGAAAATATGAATGCTTTACTGTTGAAGCTCTTCAACGAATGCAGAATCTTTTGTTTATCGTCTAAATCTAAAGATATTTCAGCTGAAATGTATGTACATACTGGTGCAAAGTTATTTTCGGGTGATGTCCGCTTCTTTTGATTCCACATCCGATTATATTGCAATTGGGCATCTTGCTATTGATGATTTCCACCATAGGGCCGAGTTTAAACGCAATAACACAGCAAATAACTCCAAAATTCACAAATTTTAACCACAACACAAGATCATTTGACAGGTTACGTACCCAACTTTGGCACCAAACACCGAGAGGATAAAATGGCGAACCGGCCGCAAATAGGTATTTCAATGACTAGAAAATGTAGGGTTGCCAATATAGTAACTGTCAAAAACACTATTATCCTTTTTCACCTAGGCAAATTTATTAAAGTTAAAAAGAGATAGCAGTATTTTTTTGATTTTGGCGTCGATATGCCTCGTATTTGTATAACTGTTTTTTCTATAGTCAAACATTTCATGTCCATGTTTTATAAGTCAATGGAACAGACGCCAGCAGCTCAACCTACCCGAAACTCTCAAATTTTCCCAATCAACTTAGAACCTTATGTGCCAGTGTTAAAGTTGAAAATCTATTAAAGAAATTTGACAGATTTTAGTAGGTCTATGTGCTGGCGTCTGTACTAAAAAATAAATTTCAATCAAATCAGTCTCGTTTTGATTTTTTGTTTTTTGCCACCGACTCCCGAAATTATAGTTATTTTTCAGTGTAGTGTTTAATATGGAGGTAGGTTGTAATTTTTTTTTTAAATGGTTTTATTTTTCACGTTTTAGTGGTGGTATGTGTAAACACGGCTACACATCAATGCACATCAAGCTTTATACAATACATAGTTATAGGATTTAAAATTCTCAGTTGTCATCAAAGTTCGGTGAATAACTGAAGCCTGATGGTCACTGACCATGAAAAAGATAGCCAATAGCCCTGCTGGAAATGTATGTGAAAGTGAAACGCTTGTGTCAAATAATACCAATCGGTATTATTTGACACAAGCAATTTGATATTTTGGTTTATTTTCCTTTATTACTTAGTTACCTATTAATATCTAAAGCGCGGATTGAACCATCTGTATTCATCTGTGGTCCTATTTCTATTGCTGCACGCATAAAGTTATGTCTGTGGCTTCATTTGATGCTAAAGATGGTTTTTTTTCTTTCTTGACTTTATTATTATTAGTTAAGGATGGAACGCAGAACTAAACCTTTGCAAAATCAACATGGCGCTCAACTTAAGTGTCAAGATTCACCCCGTAGTATTATTTCAAATTGTAGACGCTTATGAGCGCCGAAATGCAGACTCGCACAGAGTTATTGGTACCTTGTTGGGTAAGTATTGATTATACATCCACTTCGCTGACTAAATCACAATGTATGTATGAAATCGCAGCTTTCTACCGACCGATGTCTTCTGTCATGTGTTCATTGGTGATACATTCTGAGGAGCTTTAATATCGAGTTATCTGACTCGGGATTTAGAGTTTGCTTTTATTGAAACAGCACGATTCAATAATTTCATGATGAAATACAATAATATCATTAAACATCATCATTTAACATAATTTTGAGGTTATGTTGTTATGATGCATAGGCACCTGCGACAAGGGAATCGTGGAAGTCACGAACTGCTTCTGTGTGCCACACAAGGAACATGCCGACCAGGTAGAGGCCGAGCTCAACTATGCCATGGACGTGTATGAGCTGAACAGACGAGTCAACGCGTCAGAGAACATTGTTGGTATGTAGTAATTAGTTTTTTTCAACTTCAAAATATTCACATAAACCTACAGGGACTTATAGTATAGTAAGACGGCGGGCTCCACTTCGTTTTTCTCCCCAATCGTGCGGAGCTTCAGAATTTTATAGTGTGTAGATGTCTTCAAATAAAACGTTTTCCCAAAATTTTACACTGAGCAAACGCCTAGTTTTTGAGAAAAAAAATCCTAAAGTTTCAGAAATTTTAACCAATTTACGTAAATTAATTGTCATTTTACCACAGATAATGTACGAGTTTCACTCCTAGGTTGTTCCATTTTACGTTCAGACAAAGTGACAGCGGACTCTTATGGTTTTTTATATAAATATTGTAAGTTTTTAACTTACGTTCACTTTTAAATAGTTGCTACCGCAATTAACTTAATTATAAAGTAAATAATATAGTAAATTAAATTAAAAAAATATAGTTTTATTTGTATTATTAAAAGATTGTCTGTAACGAAACGTAATCCAATGTCAGTGAAGCGAGCTCGGGACTTGGGGCACCCCGACACGGACAGGTTAGGTTAGAAGGGGATGGCGGGGTCTAGTGAGCGAGCGTAGCGAGCGAATAGACCCCGCCATCCCCTTCGTGGTTATTTTTTTTTAAACCACCCAGAAATAGGAGCCCCGCGAAGCGGGGCTCCGTCGACAACGCTTTACTAAAAATAACCTTGATTGTTACAAGGTAATATTCCAAGATTTGAGCATATTTAGGTTTGACCTTGACTTTTGATGTGTAAGACCTTGACTTTTGGGTGCTGACCTTGACCTTGACGATGTGTTTGACCTTAGTATTGCTTGGAAACTAATTTAGACCCGCCACGTGATCTTCCCCGCCCTTAATACTTTGGCGATTTTTTTGAAACTTTGGCAATTTTTTTCTCGGCACCTATGGTTTTGCTTATTTTGGGGATTTCAAAAATACAATAGAAATGGTCTACTCTATCCAAAAAAAAATACCTACTATAAATCAGAGCTGGGGAGAAAACCGAAGTGCTTCCAGACGGCGTATTGTGCGTAATACTATAATTTTATTAAAAAATATGAAAATCAGAAGCTAGGTGCATCAAAAGCCATTTATTTAAACTAGACTGGGAATCAGGAATTTACGGACATTAAAATTACATAAGACAGTCCTCCAAAACGCCCGCCCTTCATCACTTCATAGTGCATGGCTGGGAAGAAGTGGCGCAAAAAACTCCACAGCAGCCATTGAGATCAATGTAAACTAGAGAAGACACCACAACAAAAAAAATGTGTCCCTTGGATGCCAAGTTTGACAACTGCGGTGCATTGCACTGAGGAGATTCTTACGAAGTAATCAGTACCTGCAGAAGCGACACAGTCTGCTTCTTCTGCCTACTTGATACCTAACACAGTTTTAAATACAGAACATTAGTCTAATTTCCATTGTATTAATGATGAACATTACGTGAGATTGTTCACTTAGCAAGCACGTTACTGGTTTGAATGAAAAATATTATTAATATATTTTATTAAAAAAGTATAATAAACCAAATAAATGTTGCATTTCCGTCTTCGATCAATTATAGCACTAGATACAGGATCAGGAACAAAAATAAGTCGCTAAAGTGGCCACGTTTACACACACATAAACACGTTTCTTACTATGAATTATAGAAAAAAGTTTTATATTAACAACTTCAGTTCATTATAAACCTTAACACTCAAGCAAAAAGTTTCATTAAGATTGCAAAATATATTTAAGTCCTTCTGTCATCAAAGAAAGGTAAAAGCAATAAATTAAAAATGTCGCTTGAAAATAAAAGTCATTTTTATATGAATATTATGATTTAAAAGAGTGTCCGTGGAGTTTCTTGCCTGTTCTTCTCCATAGGAACCTACGCTTTGGAATGGGCAACTAGCTTCATATTTCTGACTGACTAACCCCTTGACAATTCAAAAGTGCCTGTAAATGGTTTAATTGAAATAAATGCTTTGAGTTTGAATAAGTACAAAAATATTTATTCTAAAATGAAACTTAAAACCTAAACAGTAAGGTTAAAAACCATTTTGTTGAAAATTTTGGAAGTAGACGTAGTTCTTGGTATTACATTTCAATGCTCCGAACACAGTAAGAATTGAAAGACATGGAGTTGCAGAATAATAATATATTTTTGTAGGCGAATGTTCGTTAATGTTCATGTTCGTTTATATGGTAGCAAATATTTTTGACCGATTTTAAACCATAGTAGGACTAAATTAGTACAACAGTTATTTTAATAAGACATTGCTATTAATTGTCTGCAGGTTGGCACATTGTAATCAACACGTATACAAAAATGAGTGCGTCTAAAATCGCAAAATGCCGCCGTCCATTCACGAACCGCATTATAACATGCTTTGTTTGTACGGACGTTTTATCCATTTACCCATAGATGGCGTAGTGCAATTACGTCATTTTTCTGAATCGCGGTGTTAAGATTTTCCGCGGATTAATGACCCTATCCGGTTATTGTTTTACTCTCGTCGTTAGGTAGGTGAGTCGTACGCATTTCGTTGCCTGGATATTGTTGGTCTTTAAAATTGTTTTGTTGTTCGGTTTCTTTTCTTAAAACAAAAATACTACTAAATTTTCATTCTTCAAGTTCGAAGCTGTGGTATTTCTGTTTTTGGGATATTGGACTAGGCATGAGTCGTACTTGGAAAATCGAGTACCAGGACTTCCAAGTACGTCCACCTTTAGATACCAGCGCCAAAAACCAGGGCTCGAAATACCTTCAAGTATTTTTACTGCATCGAAAATAGTTTCTTATGTTCATACAAATAAGGAGTACAATCGCGTATGCGAAAAAGGATAATTTCCAAGTCTTGGTGGAAGAAAAATACTTGCGGCCGAACTGAGCCTCCCCACTAAGTTTGATATACGTGGGCCCCACTGAAGTTTGCCATCTACTGTTATGCCCAGAAAAACAGCCAGTCTACTGTCTCAAGCACCTGTTTATTTAAGACGATGTTGGGTCCTAGATTTCTATTCGGTAAGGCGAAATTTAAATAACAATCGATAAGGCCGCCCATTGTATATTTTGTAGAGTAACTTGTTTATTTTTATAATGTATAATCTGGTCTAGGTACAATAAAGTATATAATTATAATAAACAGTCTTTATAAATTTGCAAATAGTTTCGTATGTTCATACAAATAAGGAGTACAATCGCGTATGCGAAAAAGGATAATTTCCAAGTCTTGGTGGAAGAAAAATACTTGCATACGAGTAGAACATTGATCCGTAACTGTATATAAATAAAGAGCACAATCGCGTGTACAAAACATACTTCCTAAACTTTTAAAGTTATAATACTTGCATAGATTATTGATCAGTAACCAGATATAAATAAGGAGCAGAATCGCGTCGAGTGTCGAAGGAGCGAGTAGTCGAATAAAATACTTTGAAGTCTTGCGAGTATTTCGCGTCGCGACTTGGTAGGCGTACTTGCAAGTAAATACCTGGTGTAAAAACCTGGTTGCGTAAATACGCACCTTCTCTATATTGGACAGTTTCAGTGATTGTTGTCTATCTCTATCATGCCTAAAAGGAAGTCGCAAGTCGAACTTTCCCGTCAGACATCCCAGACAAGAGCAGCTCGAGTACGCCGTACGGAAGTCTGCTCTTGAAAATCATGAGCGCCTTTCGAGGAACAGAGAACATATTTCGCAAGCACGCGCTGGGGAATCTAGCGCTGAGCGCTCGCAGAGGCTCGCTAGCCAAAGCTCGAGAACATCGCATGCCCGTGCTCGGGAATCTAGCGCTGAGCGCTCGCAGAGGCTCGCTAGCCAAAGCTCGAGAACATCGCATGCCCGTGCTCTGGAATCTAGCGCTGAGCGCTCGCAGAGGCTCGCTCGCCAAAGCGCGAGAACATCGCAGGCCCGGGCTCGGGAATCTAGCGCTGAACATGCGCAGCGCCTAGCAATAGAAAGACAGCGGGCAGTTACAGTCAGAGCACGTAATCGGAATTTAGCTCATGGACATTGATCAGCTTTCAATTACGATGCCAATGTAGACTATGCTCAGCAAAACACTGTAAAAATAGGCAAAATGAATAAAACATGTCCTAAGTGTTCTGCAAATAAATGGAGTGATGAACCAAATGGTATGTGTTGTGCTGCAGGAAAAGTGGTTATCCCTGATAAGAACCGCCACAAACAGTAAAAGATCTCTTAACTGGTAATCATCCACATTCTGTGCACTTTTTAAAAAAACATACGCAAATATAATACACTGTTTCAAATGACGTCGTTCGGTGCTAAAGAAATTATATGTTGGCTTATCTCGGGTTGGAACTCCTGAAAGACAATATATTTTGGTACCAAATAATAGCATTACATCTAATATAGTATACAGAGAAGTTTTGAATAATTAAATTTAACATAATTTATTTAATCATAATCATTTCATTCACTCATTTGAAACCTGGTAATATAGCCAAAGTGGCACGCAGATACATACATACATATGCAATAAAAATAAAACCCTCCTTTTGGCAGTCAGGAAATAAATCATAGCACTCAGTAGGTACTAACCGAACCACACTCATAATTTCATCACAAGTTAAAATGTTTACCGCCCAACGAAGTGGGCACGGGTCAGCTAGTAAATTAATATATTCAAAAATATAACTAAATACTATTTATTATATGATATTATTATATATTATATTTTTAAACCAAGATTTAAAAATAGTCAGATTTTGTTAGGCAATCAAAATTTTAGATGAAAAACGTCAATTTAAGAATAGCTAAATTGCCATTTTCACAAAATTAATAAACTCAGTGCCATCTTAGTGCTGTCAAACTAAAATATAGTTAAGTTGTGCCACTTTTGTCTATTTCAGAATAGAAAATGGTCGTTTGACAGAAATAAATTAAATTTTGGTGATTTTTAGTCAAGTTTAGAGGCATTTGTGACAAGAGAATCGGCACCATTGGCTTAAGTAAATCACAGATCAATCAGAATCAGTTTATAAAAAAGTCCTTGATAGGATAGTATGCCTTTGAACAAAAGTTGAATTTTAATTTAGCTTTAAACACATTAGAAAGGCAATTCTAGCAAAGAAGAGGGTAGCTTGTTGTAAAAGGTTATACCAAGTCCAACAAATGAGTTATAAACCCGGTAAAATGGAGCATGATAGTTTGCCCTTATTTCTGGTGCTAATATTGTGAATTCTAATGGTTTTAGTGTATGTGTACATTTTGCCTGAGTACTAATGTACTAAAATAGCTGGTAATTTGCTCGAACAGCTCGTTTTTGAAGAACAAATGTATTTTGAATGTCATGGGCTTTGCCCCGCAGCAGAATACCGTAGGACATCGCTATGAATGAATGAAGCTAAAATAGACTAACCGAGCTGTATCAACGTCAGTGTACTGTCTTACTTTCCTGACGGGGATTAGCGGCCGAACTGAGCCTCCCCACTAAGTTTGATATACGTGGGCCCCACTGAAGTTTGCCATCTACTGTTATGCCCAGAAAAACAGCCAGTCTACTGTCTCAAGCACCTGTTTATTTAAGACGATGTTGGGTCCTAGATTTCTATTCGGTAAGGCGAACTTTAAATAACAATCGATAAGGCCGCCCATTGTATATTTTGTAGAGTAACTTGTTTATTTTTATAATGTATAATCTGTTCTAGGTACAATAAAGTATGTAATTATAATAAACAGTCTTTATAAATTTGGTTTTCTTGGCATTGAGAACTAAGTTATTTGTCGTGAACCAATCCGTAACCACTGAGAGTGCACTGCTGACGTCGACTAAGTCTAGTCATATTCATGTCGATATTGACCACTTCACTTGTCGATATTGATCGTAAATGCATACCTGTAGCACTCCTAAATTGTACATTCAAAATAGGCTCAGAGGGTCATACAAGGCAAAACAAACACTTTTTTTCCATAAATAAAAAGTTGTTATAATTTTATCATCGATTTTTTTTAGATATATTTGCGAACTTTTTCAAGATCTCCCTTTTGAGATATATTTGCGAACTTGTTCCAGGCTGGTGGGCCACAGGCAATGAGGTGACGAACCACTCGTCGGTGATCCACGAGTACTACGCGCGCGAGTGCCGCGAGCCCGTGCACGTGACGCTGGACACGTCGCTGCAGGGCGCGCGCATGGGCCTGCGCGCCTACGTGTGCGTGGCGCTGGGCGTGCCGCGCGGCAAGCAGGGCTGCATGTTCACGCCCATCGACGTGGGCCTCACCTGCTACGAGCCCGAGGTGACTGAGCCTGCCACATGAGTGTTTGTTACCATCATCACGTCACAAAAGGCGCTACGGGGCAAAAAGTAAGTTTCTTTTTTATGATTTCAGATCGTAGGACTGAACCTGTGCCAAAAGACGATGGGCGGCGGCGGGCGCTCGCGGCAGGTGCAGCCCGTGCCGGACCTGGCGCAGGTGGCCGAGGCCGCGGCCAAGCTGTCCGGCCTGCTGGACCAGGTTCGTTCTGGCGCTGGGCGGCCGTCCCGACGGGCGCACACTGCTGTGCGGCGGGAGCGACAGTCGCAAGCGGCAACCCGTGCTCTAAGATACGGCTATCTCAAAACGCATATGATATTACTATTCAATTATACAAAGACGAAAAAAAAAAAAATTGGTCCGTATAAATCATAAGAGGGAAAAAAAAATGCTCATCTTAACGTAAAAATAAACAACTATAATACCTACAGTGTTATGAAGAAGTATTAAATAAAAAGGAAATTCCGAAATGTTGCGGAATTAAACATTATGGTGGGTGCTATCCCGCAATATAGTTTTTAATGTTTTTGTTATTTTTATTTAAGAGAATTTGCGCACTTGGTCTCACGGCCAACTAGCCGACCAAGTGCGCGAGTCGTAGCGGTTTCTATAGCTTACCGGCTGGCGCCGCGTCGTGCCGTCTCGTGCGCGCGATCCCTTGTTTATACTTCACTAGCGACCCGCTCCTGCATCGCACGGTTTTTACGACTTGACAAAACAAAATCTGTTGCGTGGGTTAGAAGAACAACGCGGAAATACAGACAAACGTGAAATGCGTAAAGAATACATTTCCCCACCGCCAGCAGGAGGCGTGTCGTAAGAGGCGACTACTGCCTGTAGCACGCGCCGGGCAGCAGCGTCTGCGTGCGAAACCTAATAAAAAACTGCGCTCGCCAACCCGCCTGCCAAGCGTGGCGAATATTGGCAAAAACTCTTCTATGAGAAGTCCAAAAAAAACCAGGCCCCCAGTCTCCGGTAGCCCCGCTGTTCCTGGCTACGGTAGCGGTCAGGGTGACGGCGGGGCAGGGGGTGCTAAGAATCCCCGGAGGCGGAATGTCTACCACCCCGGACGACGACTGGCCCTGGTAACACACAATGTACGCATTTTGAGGACTGACGAGAAGATTGGTGAGCTGGAAGAAGAAATGGGCAGGTTGCACTGGAGTGTCATGGGATTATCAGCAGTCCGACGAGCGGGCGAGGACACGATAACCCTGAAATCCGGCAACCTACTCTACTACCGGGAGGGCGACAAACTGTCCCAAGGTGGTGTCGGGTTTCTCGTCCACAGGTCCCTCATTAACAACATCGTTACCATCGGAAGTGTGTCGAGCAGGGTTGCGTACCTGATAGTCAGAGTATCGAATAGATACTCGCTGAAGGTCATCCAGGTATATGCACCGACCTCGGCACGCCCAGATGAGGAAGTAGAGGCTATGTATGAGGACATAAGTAGGGCCATACATACTAATAAAACTTACTTCAATTTTGTAATGGGGGACTTCAACGCGAAACTGGGCATTCGAGGCGATAATGAGTTGAGAGTGGGGCAATTTGGGTATGGGCAACGGAACCCCAGGGGACAGAGATTGGCAGAATTTCTGGAGAAGGAGGACCTCTTTATGATGAACTCCTTCTTTCAGAAGCCGCCTCACAGGAAGTGGACCTGGATGAGTCCCGATGGTTCCACGAGAAATGAGATAGACTTCATCATGACCACAAAGCGACGAATATTCTATGATGTCTCTGTGATCAACAGGGTTAAAACCGGCAGTGATCACAGAATGGTCAGAGGCACATTGAATATCAACGTCAAGCTGGAAAGTTCCCGTTTGATGAAGTCTACGCTCCGACCCTCAAATGCCCATATCTGCTGCCCCGAGAGCTTTCAGCTCGAGCTGTCAAATCGCTTTGAATGCCTGGAGAACTGCGAGTCAGTGGACGAGATTAACTACAGGTTCGTGGAAACTGTCCGAGCGGTCGGGTCGAAATTTTTCAGACCCCGTCATACAGACAGGCCGCAAAAGCTTACCGATCAAACTCTCAACCTCATGGCAGAACGACGTTCAATGGCACTGCAGACCTCCGATGACGCTAAGGCATATCGGCAGCTCAATAGACGGATATGGAAGTCCTTGCGATACGACATTCGCAACTTTAATACGAACCGTATTAAAGAGGCGATAGAGCGGAATCAAGGCTCCAAAGTGTTCGCAAGAGACATATCTATTGGGCAAAGCCAGCTGATGAAGCTGAAAATGGAGGACGGCAGTATAACGTCGTCAAAAGCCGAAGTTTTGAGGCAGATCGAGAAGTTTTATGGTCACTAAACCTGTTGGTAGCTCAGCCCAAGATCCTAGAGCTAAGCTGACCCGACACTATACCGACGATATCGCGGACATCAGCCTATACGAGATTAGGATGGCTCTCAAACAGCTTAGGAACAACAAGGCGCCGGGTGAAGACGGGACACATCAGAGCGTCTGAAAGCGGGTGGAACACCGGTACTGAAAGTCCTTCAGAGGCTCATCAACTCCGTCTTACTCGAAGGAATAACGCCAGAGGCATGGAACAGAAGTGCGGTGGTACTCTCCTTTAAGAATTACAGACCCATCTCACTTCTGAGCCATGTCTACAAGCTGTTCTCGAGGGTCATGACGAATCGTCTCGCGCGTAGGTTCGATGACTTCCAGCCCCCGCCCTCCCGAACAAGCCGGTTTCCGAAAAGGCTTTAGTACCATAGACCACATCCATACGCTGCGGCAAGTTATACAGAAGACCGAGGAGTATAACTTGCCACTATGCTTGCCGTTCGTGGACTATGAGAAGGCCTTTGATTCGATCGAGACCTGGGCAGTGCTACAGTCTCTCCAGCGGTGCCATATTGACCATCGATACATCGAGGTGCTGAAGTGTTTGTACAAAAACGCCACTATGTCGGTCCGAGTACAGGAGCAGAGCACGAGAGCGATTCCTCTGCAGCGAGGCGTAAGACAGGGAGATGTTACCTCTCCGAAACTGTTCACCGCTGCATTGGCAGACGCTTTTAAGCTCCTGGAATTGGGAAGGCATCAACATTAAAGGCGAGTACATCACTCACCTTCGGTTTGCCGACGATATTGTGGTCATGGCAGAATCGCTGGAGCACCTTGGCACAATGCTCGAAGGCCTCAATAGAGTCTCCCAACAAGTAGGGCTCCAGATGAACATGGACAAAACGAAAGTCATGTCGAACGTCCATGTTGCGCCCTACCCAATATCGGTTGGGTGCTCTACTCTCGAAACTGTTGACAAATATGTCTATCTGGGACAAGTAATCCAGTTGGGTAGGTCCAGTTTCGAGATGGAGGTCAATCGTCGAATCCGACTCGGCTGGGCAGCGTTCGGAAAACTACACAACATCTTCTCGTCCAACATACCTCAGTGTCTAAAGACGAAAGTCTACAACCAGTGTGTGTTACCAGTGATAACATAATTATGGAACTGAAACGTGGCCTCTCACCATGGGCCTCATACGAAAGCTCAAGGTCACTCAGCGCGCTATGGAAAGGGCTATGTTCAGCAGTGGACGTCCTATGGTTGAAATGATGATGATGATGATGATTATGCCTGAAATTTAGTTCAGAGCGAAACTAAGGCCGCTTTCACATTAGGATGTTAGCAGCGCGATAGTATCGCGGCAGAAGCAGATGACTCCACAGTACAGGAGCAGCCGCGCGCCTGCAGGCCGGCGGCAATTTCATCATCCGATGATATCAAAGTATCTTAATAATTATATTTAAACCCATAATAAAACCGGAAATAATTAAACACACATTTAATTAAAATAAAATAACACGAAACAGCCAAATGCGACAAAGAGAGTTAACCATCTTGCTAAACCCTTAATGGAGCTGTGGTTAAATATTTTGACCAATGGTCACATAATATTTAACCACTTGTCGTATTAACTAGGGATCAAAAAACAGAATTTGCAGAAATTTAACCATTTGTTGCAAGTTTGTCGGTGGTTCCGAAAAAACACCAACCCTGAAATGATAAAACCGGCCCTTAATCACGAAATATTTCATAGAGAAATCTGCAGACTCGTTTTTGACAACGCAATACCTTGTGTGCGGTCGGGTGTGCGACATTTGTTTTCATCCGCGTTCCTCTTCGCGCGCTAGGATCACGGGACTGTCACCGACGAGATTGTCAACCTATAGACATAGGCTCTCCAAAGCAGGTACCGAAGCCGGTATGATCAATACGGGTATTTTTTCGGTTATATCATTTATATTTTTACATGTATTTTTAAAGGTTACCTTAAATTGAATACAACCAGTACTAATACCGGTTATCGAAATGAAAATTTCGTCTATTTTACACGTGCCGCCGCGTCGGCATTAGTCATAGGGCGCGCATCGCCTGTGTGTGTAACCGGTATTAAAACGGTAACCTAAATAGAGATAACATGTTTCTTCTTCTTGGTTACCCAGATAGCGATAACCTTAATCGTAGAGGTAACCAAAATACTTCGATATTTGTACCGTAATTTATGAAGGTTTTCGGTATCTGCTCCAAAGCCTTGATTATATACAGGGTGTTGGCAGAACGTTGAACATACGAAAATGGTGGATAGGTGGGGTCATCTGCTATTTACTCAGCCCTAATTTATTTGGCCCTAGCCCCCTGGATATTAAAAAAAAAAAACTATCTTTCTTCTAGTTTCATCACTTTCTTAACTTTAGTGTAATTTTTATCAAAAATGGGTAAAACAGGCAATATATATTATATATATATATATTTTAAATCTTTAATGTTGGCAGATTCTTATAAAACGATTGCTTTATTTAGATGTTTGCTAGAAAAAAAGTTACGAGTCCTCAAACTTCCAGAAAGATGTAAAAAATACTTAAATGTTAATTTCAACTTGCATTAAAAAAAAAAAAAAATGATTGAGGAGTTCCAATACTAGCAAAACATCCCTGGTGTGTGACCTTTCTAATGGTGTGTAATATGTATATAGAAAAAACTAGAATTATTTCATAATTTTAACAAGTAGGAATTTTTTGACGAAACTATATCTTTACGGAAAGTGAAATGTTTTGCGAAATTTAATACTGCAAGGTTGATAAAAATTAACAACCACAGAAACGGGTTTTCTATGGGTTTTGTCGACTGAAGTACTCTTCCGTCGAAAAAGCTCGTAGAAATCCCGTCTGTCTGCTGACACATGTCAGATTGTGATTGTTTATCTGTCATTATTTTGGTCTATTCTGCCATCGACAAATTAAATGCTCTAGATGAAACACATATTCGACAAAACCTTAAACATTCATAAAAACGTAATACCAAAATAATTTGTACATCAAACTTTCTTAAGGTAGTGTGTATTTATTCCGATTGGATTACAGAACATCTAGGCTTCCAAATATATATTTTGAATGAACACTGGTATAAAGACGAGTTGTGAAGAATTTAAAATTTCTATAGAATCATGACCAAACTTATTTTTCTCCTAACTCGTACCACTTATTTTATGCGTTTAAAACTTGTAAAACGTAGCTGCGTGTGTGCAGGTGCTATCGTACGTGGAGGAGGTGCTGGGCGAGCGCGCCGACGCCGACTGCGCGGCCGGGCGCGCGCTGCTGCAGCTGGTGAGCTCGCTGCCGAGCCTGTCCGCCGACACCTTCTCCGCCGCCTTCGCCTCCAGCGTCAAGGACCTGCTCATGGTGAGCCCGCAGGGACCGGCTGTTGTCGTGCAAGTCGGAGGGGCCTATGATCAGCAGTGGGCTGTACCTACTTCTATCAGCCAGAAAACTCCACTTACTTAAATACCCGTTGATTTCTATTGGATTGTAGAACTTTTGTTCTTTAACTATAGGATGATCAGTAAGGTCTTTTGCCCTCTCGATCTGCGCTCAATCTTTATCAGACTATCGCCTTCAACTTCCCAGTCAGATCCTATGATAAAGTTGTTAGCTCTGACTAAAACTGGTGGTGTTCAGTGTACATGTCACAGTTAATACTACACATACATGTACACAGTTTTTTTTCTATCTATATACTTACAAGTGACAATCGCACGCCAAATTAAAGCATGTTCAATGTAATTGCAGGGATTAATGGAAAGGCGTCTTTTTCTGACAAAAGAAAAAAAACTTACAAATTTAATTTCTGCTGTACTATCAAAGGTTTTTGAAAAATAAATGAATAATTTGAAAATTGTCATTGTTATAGCTGTCAGGGGACCGTTGTGTCGTTGGGTGGAACACTTTAAACTAGGAGTTCCCCATTTTTTTAAATCATGAAAAACGAGTTCACCGTATAAAACCAAGCGGTCAATAGATTAAAGCCTTTTGACTGTAACATATACATGCGCTACAGTACGTTTGTCGTGTCGCAGGTGGTGACGCTGGCGCAGCTCATCAAGACGCAGCTGCAGCTCAACGAGAAGCTCACGCTGCTGACGTCACAGTGAGACTGCCGCAACCCTACATACTACTAGCTCTCACGAGCGCGTTGATGTATACAATATATTACATGATATTCATAAATAAATAACTTACCATCAACAACTGGACTTGTATTCTGCGAAAGGACCTATATCTCAGCCTAGCTTTAGTTTAGTTGTTAGAGGTAGAGAGCCAAGGACCGTAAGGGCTTACGCTACAAGTCGCGCATAAATGTACACGGACACACAGACTTGTTGTAAGTACATTTACGTAACTATCCACTCGCTGCGCAGTACCGCACCCCTCACCCCCGCTGACACGTGAATTCGTTTGCGCAGCGACTCGCCTCATGTTCCGAGCCGCCATTAAGTTTGAATCGGGCTGTACTACTGGATCGCTTGGTAGTTCTACGGGAGTATTTTTTACCCGTGGTACTACTGGTAGTAATACTGGTAGTACCACGGGCAACAAACGGCATAGAGTTGTAGCCTATAACTACTGCTCGGCCAACAGAATATCTCCGAAGAAGAACTAAGTTTGCCGAACCGCGTGTTTAGCGGCTAAACGCGTAAACGCGCAGCCTCCTCCCCGCGCTCTTGATGCGCCCATCGCTCGCCCTGAGCAGTCCGCGCTAAAAAACCTATGGAGTAGGCAGGGATAGATACTCGCTCGCGCTGCACATTTGTGTTAAACTTTTTATTGTTTGTAAAGCAATAAACTTATACTATCGTCAGAGCTGTGTTTATTCTGAAGAGTTCCTTAAGAGGGAGACGAACAACGCTCGCAGCCGCAAGTCGAGACGCGTGCGAAATTCGTTCGTAATGTTGCTATCTCTGTTTGACGAAAGATGACGAGCGGGGGACGCGGTGCGGAACCGTGTGTGTATGAGGGGGTAGATATCTATTATTACCTGTACCTACTTGCCATTCGCTCATATTACACTTGCCGTTTTCTGGTTTCGTCAAATCGTAAAATGGAAATGCTTGCTTAATTAAAAACACTTGTAATGTTTTATTATACAATATAGCGATATCTTTTATTATGTAGGTAGGTATTCATTTTGTTTCTGTTTTAAGATACCGTATCAATTTCGGCGCGCTACAACACACTTGCGTGTGCGTTACTCCAGCGGAATGTTGTCGCTTTTCATGATTTCGGCTCGACAGATAATTACATACTGTGCGTGTACGTACGTGTTTTACAAACCAATAAATAATTTTATGTACTTAACACTTTTGTGTGAGTTGGTTTCTAAAAACGAAATCTTGTACTACAAATTTAAGAAGGTTGGCACAATGTACTGCGCGGCCGCTTTTATACAGCCATTCGAATTTGTTCGGTTAATCGTGAAATTTCTTTTCCTATGGTTTTCTTCTTATATCTGTGTAGTTACAAGGATTTTTCAGCAGAAACTTTAAGGATAAGCAATTGAATAAAGGTACTAATTATTTGTCGAATCATAATTAACGTCACTTAATAATAACTCATATAGCACACAATTTTTTGATAACCGTAAAAAAAGAAAAAATACGTGTACGTTGTTTTTTCATAATCTACATTACGGACAAAAAACATTTTTTTAGTCATCATCCCTATTAGCTTACCTCCGCTGTTACCGAGGCCGCATTTTCTATCTATTAAAATGAAAAATAAATAAAAATAGGTTATTTGCACCTTCAAGTAATGTACAGATGGTTTACAATAAAAATCAAAATAGGCCGTATGGTAAGTATGATTGTATGTTAGAGTTTCAACCAATACCTAAGCTAAGATAACTTAATATCTTGTAATTATAGGTATCAGCGCCCACCCTCTCTATTATTATAGGCGATGTTATTGTGCCCAACTGATACTATCATTTTAAACAAGAGGAAAAATTTAATGAAATTGTTTATTCTGTAAATAGCATATTGGAATCACTTTTACACGTCATCTTAAAAAAATAATTAAAAATTAGCTACCTACATGAGTTCGGCGTTTCCTATCTGACTACTCTGAGAAGAAAGGCCGAAACAAACAACTCAGAGGTCACAGTCTCTTTTAAAGTCCAGATATATAATCTTGGTCAGGCCATAATGAGGACCATGTAGATTAGTCTGAAATGGTCTTTTGAGAAAAGAACCACACAGATTTGAGAGGACCTAGCTGTCCTGTCAGTGCAAGCATTTGTCAGTAATCGTGGAGCTCAAGTCAGAACATAAGGAGCTCAACTCGACGAACAATACTAAAGAAAGGACATTTGGGTAGGCCGCATAAACTACTCAAACTGCCAGACCATCATCTGAAAAACAAAAATATCCACTTATTTCTCACATTCACAAAAATTTAAATAATATAATACTTTACATTCTATATAAGTATTTTGTATAATATTTTAGCACCAACATAGGTGATGAACTGAGCAATAAGTGTAGGTATAAAATTTATAAATTACAAATAATTTAGAGAAGAACATCAAATGAGTTTTAATTAGTTTTAATAGGTAAGTTAAGTTACGTTTTTTCGATTCTTTCTTGCTAAGCACAAGAATTGAGACTTTAGGTGCAAAACTAGAATTAAAAACAGGTACCTAAAGGTTGTTGCGCTGGTGAGTGTAGGGGTAAGTGTGAGTGTGTGCAATCGTGGGTGTTTTTGTGTATGGCTGTGTGTATGTCTGTCTGAATGGGTGTATGGCTGTGCGAATGGGTGTGTGTGTGTATGTGTGCGTGCCAAAGTAAAACTTAGGATTTAAAAGTTTAATAAGTAAAATAATTATATGAGTAAATATATCAGTTAAGTAGGTATATCATTCTCATCTATTTATTCTTGCAATTTAAAAAAAGATGAATTTATAAACGTTTTATTTATTATTATATTGTATTACATTTTAATTTTATAATATAAAGACAGGTACAGGTACGCCAAGCAGCTTTTCAGTTTCATCATAGGTTAGGTTAATAAAATTAAGTAATTGTAAGTAGCCAAGTGATCACATTCTGTTTGCAATCTCTTTTTTGATATGGAGATAATTTGCAACTGTTTATTTGCAATGTTGAATAGTCGCGGGCCTAGGAACATGTTAATTTTTTGAGCAAAAGATGTTCTACAGGGTACAGAATTTAATAGATCAAAATGCCTTCTGCTTGCAATTTCTTTATCAGTCCGGGCACTCAGCTTGACACAGGAATGTTGTTTCATGATTAAGGATAGTACCTACAAAGAGTTTACGTACAGTTAGTAACTCACATTCCCTGTAAAGCTCAGTGGTAGAATAATACCTGGGCTTAAAGAAGCTTACTTTTAATAAGGCTCTTTGAGCTCTTTCAGCAATTAGATTATGCGCTTTTGCGGCACTACCCCAGCAAGTAATACAATAAGTTTTATCCGCTTGACACAAGGAATAATAAATCATTTTCATAATAGTACATATCTGTCTGAGTGTCTATTTGTTTAAATACATAAATAAGTTTTCTTATTCTGTTTGAGACATTAATTAGATGTTTTTTTTAAATTAAGATTTTTGTCAAATGAGTCCTAAATATTTAATACTAGCTGCGCCCCGCGGTTTCCCCCGCATAAGTTACGATCCCGTGGGAATATCGGGATAAAAAGTACCTATCCTATGTGTTAATCCAGGTTATAAAATATCTGTGTGAAAATTTTCATCCAAATCCGTTCAGTAGTTTTAGCGTGAAGAAGAGACAAACATACACTCACAAACTTTCGCCTTTATAATATTAGTGTGATATATTATATAGTGTGATGTGATACTGTGATATTCAACGGCGGATAGAGAGGGACAAGAACAATTAATAGATTGATCATGGCAGATGTTAGAGGTTATACGATGTGTTGATTGTAGTATTTGGTTTTATCTGTATTAAGAGAAAGGTAATTTTGAGCAAGCCATTTTGTGGCCATGTTAAAACCAAATTGTGCTTTTTGGAAGGATTCACTCCAAGTATTACCATGGAATGTCAGGGTAGTATCATCTGCATATGATATTATTATGCAGTTTTCAATATTAAGTTGTGTAAGATCATTAATATAAACTAGGAACAACGTTGGACCTAGGATACTACCCTGTGGCACTCCGTAGGTGACAGGTAAGCTATCACTTGTGTAATTGCCAATTTTTACCCTTTGTGTTCTTCCAGATAAATAATCAGAAAGTAGTTTGAGTTGATTACCACGGATACCGAGTTGATATTGACGTTTCTGATCCACGGCTCTTGCGATCCAAGAGAAGATCACTCGAAGATCAGTGCAATGGTTTAGGGCTTTACCTTCAGCACCCTGCTTAAGCTAGCCGTGGCAGTCTGGCTATGCTGGATGATGTTGAGGGGCGATGATGGCGGTGGAGAGGGATTAGTCAGAGATGGATCCATCGGATAGCCTCTCCACTACCTCCTCTCTGTACTTGTCATCGTGTCGTTCGCCCGGCAACGAAGCGAGTAAACGGTCGCTCCTGTCAGGTGATTCGGGTGGTATGGTGTCGACGTCGTCAGCCCTTGCCATGACCTCCTGAAGTTGTTCCTTTTCAGCGTCGGTTGTTTCGTCTTCGTGCTGTCGGTCTGGAGTCTGGACGTCAGAGGGTTGGGTCGTGTGCCAGAAGTGTACGTACATCGAACCGAGTAGGTATAATATGCGTCGAGAGTCTGGCTACGTCGCCTCTGTAACGAGGGACAAATAGCGAGACTCGGACACGATTGGGCACGGCAGATTGTCGTACCGTGAGTCAGTGGTTGGAAGTTTTACTAGGGGTACGTTCTGGATCAGCCAGGTCAGGGCATAGTCGTCCTCACACGGTGCCATCCGCTACCCGTAGGTATCCGTGGAAGGCAGAGAATGGTGCTGTCGAGTCTGAACTCATGACCAGGTTCTCAAGGTCCGTTTTTATGTACTCGGCCTCTTCCTTTGTCAGGGGCAGATTGCCCCTGGAGAATGCTCGGCCAAGCCGTATCATTAGGGCGCCCCCTTTTCGCTGGCCCTGTAACTCGGTCCAGGCTGCGGCTTGGACGTACCTGGCTGGGTGTTATTTGCCGGCAACGCCGGGTGTAGGGTACCACGTTGCTTGCTCCTGCTGTGCTTAGGACTTGGTCGGGTGTGGGTTCCGTCTGTCTTGGGGTCGGCTGTCGGTCCCAGCAGAATCTGTCACGTCCGGCCCTTTTTCGCGCTGAGTTTGCCCTACGCGGACTTGGGGCCGGTCGCGCACCTCCCCTTCATCGTCCGACCGCGCTTTGCGCTGGCTAGTGCCTTCGCGGATTTTACAATTTCGGTAGCTTATACTGTCTTCTCTCGGCCAGGATTTTTTTGCACTTTGTGAGTGGGTGGACTTAATCGCCGGTAACCGAAAGAGTGTAAAGAGCTAGCAGGTCCGTCATCTTTCCCCTTCCCTGTCTGTTATGCAACAGTTTCATAAACTACTATTATGTAAGATAATTATTTTTGATTAACAAAACTTTCGATCTGACAATAAGGCAATAAACGCCTCAATACCACAAGGGAGCGTTGTTGGATGTCTTCTTTTTCTCATTTATATCAACGATCTGCCAAAAACCATAAAGGAATCCGGACCATGCGTTTTGTTTGCGGACGATATTTCCATTCTTACTCCCTGTCATGATAACGTACATTTAAATAATACCCTTAATAATATATTCACTAAAACATTCACCTGGATGAACAAACATATAATCTGGAAATAAATTTTGCTAGAACTAAATTATAATAACTTTACACCCTCACCAAAAAAATCCTTTTTATGTAAATTTTTCTTATAATAATCACAAAATAGAATCAATTAATGAATTCCCACCACTAGGCTTAAGACATATTATTAGGCTATAGATTAAAACATCAATTGGAAACCACACGTACAGAAAATAAAATCTAAACTTTCCAAATTTTTGTACGCTTTTCGAGAAATAAAAAGGACCACAAAGTTGCAAACAGCTATGGTCACCTACTATGCCTATGCTCAGGTACTCCCTTTCTTCTCCTAAAATTGTTTGTCCGAAAATCATTATCCTTAACACGTTTGCTATAAACTTCAGTAACCTTAATGTTAAAAATCCCCAAATTTTGTTCAACATAATTAACTTTAGCTCTAAAAGTATTGTCATAATATCGAGTACTATAATTATTGAATCTCCTAATGTTACATGACCTAAAGTCATATGTCCTAAGTATTGTGTTAATTAATAATGTGTATTATATTATGTTAAATAATGTGTAAAATAAAAAAAAAATCCGAATGTTCACATATAATAAATTGATTAGTACTAAATCATTTGCTAAAAATTAGGTTATTGTGACAGGAACGAATCGCTGTAAATCCGACTCCACGTAGTCTTGTCTGCCCTACCTCTAGAGTGTAATTTAAAATCGCGTAGGCGCGGAGGGGCGAGGCGGCCCGCGAGTTGAGGAGCAGGTGGTGAGCGTTAAACCCATCTGCGACGATACACTCGCGTGGGACCGCCGGAGCCCCGCAGCGCCGGGGCCGTGACAGAAACCATGCCTGTTGCATGTTTGCTTGCATGTTACATGCTCGCTTGCATGCTGCAATTTAGGACTTATAACTTTTATTGAAAACGGTTTTTTGTCTTTTGTATTATTATTGATTGTAATATTTATGACAAACGGATTTAGGAATTTCAATTTTATAGCATGTCATATTATGTGATATTAAGTTCGGGTAAGTTATCATTCGGACAAATGATGATTAGGACAAAACAAGTTATGGCACTTTAAATTATGGATAAAAAAGTCAGGTGACACAATAGATAACCCTATGCTCATGCATGGCGTAGCTACGGCGTAATAATGTGGGGAAATAGCACAGACGCACCGACGACGCTGTTCACAACTCAAAAAAAGTTACCTCGGATTTTAGTTAATTTAGAACAAACAGATAGCTGCAAACCCCATTTAAAAAAACTAAACATTCTAACTCTTTCTTGTATTTACATTCTGGAAATCTGTAAGTTTGCACACACATACCAAGACTTTTACACAAAACGAGAAGACATACAAGCATGATACACAATCCGGCACAAAACACGATTAAACCTACCGATATTCCGTTTAAAAATGCACTCATCTAGTCCACTTGTTATGTCGATAAAAATATATAACAAACTACCCGAGGTACTCAGAAATGAGAAAAAGATTGCTGTTTATACACATAAGTTAAAAAGGATATTACTAAATAAATGTTATTATAGCATAAATTAATAATTAATTGACAAATTTATAGAACTGACATGATCATATAAATTTATAATTTTGTTTTTTTAGATTAAATTAATCTATATATAAAAGAAAGTCGTGTTAGTTACACTATTTATAACTCAAGAACGGCTGGACCGTATTCGCTAATTCTTTTTTTGTTGTGTTTGTTATTGTCAGGAGAAGGTTTTAGGTAGGGTAGGGTGGGTAGGTAGGGTAGGATAGGGTAGGATGGGTAGGGTAGGGTAGGTAGAGTAGGGTAGGGTATGTAGGGTGAGTGGGTAGGGTAGGCGGGATCCCTTTTTTTGCATAATAATAATACTTTGCCATTTTTTTTTGGCATACCTACAGTTTATGTTGGCATAATCATCTTGAATGCTAATTTTTTTAGGCATAAATTTAACTCACATAATATTACTAGACATAATGTAATAATATTACTAGATATAATTACAAAAAATATTAATATAAATTTATTATTAGTATTCCCTTCCCATTTATTAATAATAAATGGGAAGGGAATACTAATAATAAATTTATTTTATAATTTATTTATTTTATATTCAACCATTTGTATATTACTTGAAGGTGCAATTTTTTTTTATTTGCTAAACTTATTTTAATATTTCTTTAAAAAAACATATTAAAAACATTATTATTATTTATTAGTTTTAGTGCACCGCCGATAAATACTTAGTGCTACCCGTGTGAGGCCGAGGCGGGCAGCTAGTAATTAATAAAATGTTACCTTAGAATAAGTTAGTTGCATGTATATCTAATAAGTCCTCTTCCTTCAAGTTTTTCTTTTGCTTTGTAGCGGTTACACCGCCACATACGAACTATGCATCAAAAGAAATGACGTCACACAAATCCTGCATCGCGCAATTAGAGTTTACCGCGCGAACGACATAGATAAGACTATCCGAAATCAACAGTCGGGCAGTCGGCCCGCCAGACACAACACCCGTCTGGTTGGAGGATCCTCCCTTTTCTATGGTGGATGAGTGAACTTTACACCCTGTTCCTCATACCTCTAAATTGGTGACCCCGAGTATGAACGTCAACGCAGCCTTCGTGCAACTACTTCAGCGTGACGTCATCATCATCACTCCCGCAAGCTTTCGTGAGGCGAGTCACACAGACAGCCAGCACCCTCGGCTTCATCGGGTTTCCTGACCACCAGCATGCAGCGAACGCGCATTCCTGGTCATCACCCTCAGCCTCATCACCCCGACTCACTGGGGAATCACAGCAATCATCTCAATCAGCGCAATCACCGCTATCACCTCAATCACCGCAATCACCTCAATCACCACAATCGCCGCAATCACCGCAGACAGTTCCGACTCACCGCGAACTGTGCGGCACCCGGTTCCGACTCACTGGAACCTTAGCTGGCACTGTGAAGCATCGCAAGATACAAGACTCAGCCCACTATCGACCTCCGGTCTCCGGAGGGGAGTGATGTAGCGGTTACACCGCCACATACGAACTATGCATCAAAAGACATGACGTCACACAAATCCTGCATCGCGCAATTAGAGTTTACCGCGCGAACGACATAGATAAGACTATCCGAAATCAACTGTCGGGCAGTCGGCCCGCCAGACACAACACCCGTCTGGTTGGAGGATCCTCCCTTTTCTATGGTGGATGAGTGAACTTTACACCCTGTTCCTCATGCCCCTAAATTTGCTTCAATTGTTATTTTTCTTGACAGGGTCCACGCTTGTTACAATGTTTACTTACCACCTAAGCATATGCATTGTGGAATGCAATACATTATTGAGTATTGAAAGATTTACTGCTGAGAAAAGATTGTTTTCGCCACCTTTAAGATCCGAGTAAAAGGCAAAAAACGAAAATTCAAAACACACAATTACAAAATGATTTTCGGGACCTTTTTCGCACATGGTATCGTAGTGGACTTTTCACACAATATTTCTTATGCCTTTACATTAAGACAATCCCGGTGATAATTCTTCACAAGGATTTTTTTCGCAAACAAAATCTTAATTTCCTGGGCTATTAAGATTTTGTTTGCGAAAAAAATCCTTCCGGAAGGTAATCATATAGCGCAATGCCAGTGTATGATCATCGTCATGGGTGAGGATGTTTGTTTGGAAAAAAAGGGACAGATTGATATCGACAAGTTTTTATTAAATTTTCGTCAAGGTGTGCTCGTGCGGCAGTCGTGCCTGTGCGTCGTGGCAACTGGCCAGCCACGCGGCCGACACTTGGCGCGTGTCCGACACGTGGCGCGTGTCCGGCACGTGGCGCATGTCTGGACTGCGGCCGCGTACTATGTAATCCACCTCACTGCCCTCTGCCACCTCGGACATCTACGACAACGCACATACATTGTAATTGATTACTATTTTACGTAGTAAGAGTTCTTTGTGAGGGAGTTATCTGGGGAAGTACCACCACTGCACCACGCTACGTTTTTAACTGTATTTCGGTTTGAAGTTTGTTTTGGAGCTGTTAAAAATTGTTCTGTCAAAAGTTGTTTTGTTTTACCACTTTTCAAATCCGGGGACAGTAAAGACACCAATAAATATTTTATTTCAGACCTTTCCGTCCATATGTTGTTTGTCATACACACTACTTAAAAACTAGGTTAGTAACAAATGTAGATATATAAAATTGTAATTCATAAATCTGTTGCATTCACCAGAGGCACCGGGTACATGCACATGTACCATCGAAGAAGTTCATATCTGTACACCGTAAGGACTATTTCTGCTTGCAGTGCTCGGCCGCTATAGAACCGGGATGGTAACAGATGTGGTCATCGTTTTCACGGGATTTTGTTTTCAAACTGCTTAGATATGAAGTTCTTCGATAGTACATGCACCCGATGCGCCATAATGGCGTAACACGGCTTATCACTAATGAACTTCAGAATGCCGTTGACGCTCCCACGCACTCTGCGCATCATGGACGCAATCCTTTTTCTTAAGATGGTATTGAAACCATCAGTATGTGCTTCGGCAAACATCCCAGATGCACTGCAGTAGCGTGGAAGCCCCAACAACATTCTGAATGCCTTCAGAATGTTGTTGGGGCTTCCACGCTACTGCAGTTATTATATTGCACTCTGAGGGCGTTGTATGCCTTTTGCGTATATCGAACCCACAGAGTGCACGTGTACAACGATTGGCAAAAAGCCATAAAAAGAGTAATTTTTACTTCTGGTGTACAACGTGCAAACTTGCGGGCCATTATATTGCATCGGACAGCCAACGCCCTCCGTTCTGTTTTGATGTCAGCGTCATCTTTCAAGTCCTCAGTAACTATGTGCCCTAAGTATTTAAATCTAGCACCCTTTCAAGAGCCACACCTTTTAACATAACCAGAGGGATATGTGCTGTTTTTTATATTTTACCCTAAACATTAGTAGTTTGCTTTTCTGTACGTTATAAACAAGTCCATGCGCTTCTGTATAAGGCCTCTGCCTCGAACTTTGCGCGGGGCAGGGGAGCGCGGGCCGAGCGAGAGCAGTCGTCCGCGTGAGCCCGGCAGCACGCACGTACAACCTCCTCGTCCGCGTGAGCCCGGCAGTACGCACGTACAACCTCCTCGTCCGCGTGAGCCCGGCAGTACGCACGTACAACCTCCTCGTCCGCGTGAGCCCGGCAGTACGCACGTACAACCTCCTCGTCCGCGTGAGCCCGGCAGTACGCACGTACAACCTCCTCGTCCGCGTGAGCCCGGCAGTACGCACGTACAACCTCCTCGTCCGCGTGAGCCCGGCAGTACGCACGTACAACCTCCTCGTCCGCGTGAGCCCGGCAGTACGCACGTACAACCTCCTCGTCCGCGTAAGCCCGGCAGCACGCACGTACAACCTCCTCGTCCGCGACATTTTCAAAACATCTTTACTCTTGGTTTCTTCATTACCTCCCTTACAACGATATTTCCAATCCCTTAAATCTCTTGAAATTAAGACACAAAAAAATCAATATTAGATGTGAAATTACTAATCCTTATTTTACCCCTTTGGGGGATGATGATGAGAAATAGAAATTACACATTTCAGCGTTTTTTATTTCTTACCAAAAGCATAACTTTGAATTTTCATATCCCTAACTTAAGAAATGCTGGATTTCCCATACAAACTTTCATCCCCTATATCATCCCCTTAAGGATTACTATTGAGACAAAAAGTCCCCAGTGCCCATCTCCAGTATGCCATCTATCTCCTTGCCAAATTTTATCGAAATCCATTTATTGGTTTGGCCGTGAAAAGGTACAGACAGACAGAGTTACTTTCGAATTTATAATATTAGTATGGATTAGTTAGGTTTTATTCTTTAGAAAGCTACAGTCTAACATCTAGGTAAATAATATTAAATTAGCGCTTTCAGATGCCATTTACAAGCTTCCATAAATTAAAATTAGTATTGATTGAGATAGAGTAATAGAGCCTCAAACAAGTCCTCACCTCGAGCACGAGGCCGCCGTACGCGCACACGTAGCGCGCCATGAGCCGCGCCTCGGCCGGCGCCGCAGCGATAGCGAACGTCAGGCCGTCGAAGAAGTCCGGCAGCGCGGGGCCCGGCGGCGCGGGGCCCGGCGGCGCGGGGCCCGGCGGCGCGGGGCCCGGCGGTCGGGGCCCGGGGCCTGCGCCCTCTTCGTCCGTCGACACCTCGTCCTCCGTATCGCGAGACACAGTGCGCGGCTCGTCACTAGCTATGTGACTGTCACCACATTTGTGTGCGTCATGGTTGGTCTTCGACTCAGTGAGCCGTCGTTTCTTTTGAGCTTGGAGCACTTTTTCTATTTCATCGTCAGTGTCGTCATCTGAAATGTGGTTTTTAATCCTAAATTAATAAGTTAATTAATTTGTTTCAGGTAATTTACACCCATTGCCAAACATTAAGGTGTGGCGGCATCTACAACGCCACATGCCAACTACGCATCAAAGGCATGACGTCACACAGATCCTGCAGCAGCGTTTACCGCGTGACGAGTATACAAGGTGTTCCTTTTGATATTCCATAACTCTAGGGTATTTGAGACCATGATTTTTCATTCAATGTAATTCAACAAAGTCACGATTATTTATGTAAAACACCTTCACGTGACATAGTAGTAGTAGTAGTAGTAGGTATTCAGACTACTTTTGAACATAGTAAAGACAACGTCGCATTTTCTTAGCCTTAATTATGAATGATTGAAAGCGCGTGGACCGTCGACGGCGCACGTGCGCTGCGACGCGTTCGGACCACTGTTGTAGTGTCATGGATTATTTTTTATGAGTGAGTTTGTTGTTTTGTTTTGGTGGTGACTCTGAGTCGCCAAGTGAAATACAATGTAAGCAACATGTACGATTTTGAACTTTTGAACGATTTTTACTATTTGATTATATTTATATTTCTATTATAAATAATAACTTAGCTTTTTTTGATGCATTAGTGACTAAAGCAACCAAATCCTTTATTTAATTGTTCATTTAATCACAATAATTAACAATAACACGTAACATACGTAGTCTACACTAATATTATAAAGAGGAAAGATTTGATTGTTTGTTTGTTTGTATTGAATACCGAAACTACTGGACCGATTTGAAAAATTATTTTACATTTAACATAGGGTACAAAAATTATGTACTACATAATTAGAGTACTCAATTTTGCCATACTACAGTCAATTCGGCTGTGCGTACCAGATGAGTATGTGAGCAAGCAGCTGCTGGCGGTGCCGCCGCGCGCACCGATCTGCTTCAGCGTGCACCGCTGCCGCGCGCGCTGTGCAAGCTCAACAGGGTAGCTGATAAAATTTACTTGTTTTCTTGTTCTCTGAACGACTTTACTTTGGCGACCTCTAGGGTGTTATGTTATAATTAAGTTAATTTAGGTGTTATGTGTGTTTAGTTATTGTGAACTTAGTTTAGAATATTATAGTTTGTAGTTTTTATTTCATTTAGTCTTGACTTGTTTGGAAAATATGTAGACTTAACAATCGCATTAGGGCAACCTGTAAAGATCGATTTAAGGTGTTGTTATAATAATATGGCAACACCAACGTCAACAAAACATCTCGAAATTTTATTTTTCTGTATTTTCATAATATTTAATTTAATAACAACTTTCGACGCAGTATAATAGTTTTTATGTATCAAAAAGAATCCGAAAACCAACTTGACAATGTCATTTATTTAAAAAAAGGAAATTAAACCATAAAATGATACAAAAACTGCCGAACAAGAGGTGACATCAGCTGTCATGTCGCCGAAAAAACTGGAGAAAAATATAAATAAAGAGAAATGTTGACGCGATCAGCCGCACGCCTAGCACGCCTACCACCTCCGGACTCTTCGCTCAGCTCCGCCTCGCCGCCGCCGGCAGCCAGCCCCACTATGAGCGCTGTGACGACACCGGCCGCGGTAGTTGCGTCGAGCTCGAGCGACGAGTATTTTTCCCCGCCGACGTCGCCAACACCTGTACGTCGGCAGGGGAGAGGCCGGCCACCGAGAAGCTTGGGACTTAGGGGCCAACCGGCCCCGAGCCGGGTCCCCGCTGCCGGTGGTTGTGTGCAGCGCATGAGATGGACTCAGTCTATGAACGAGAACGTCATGCGCGCATATTACGGGTCTACAGAGGGAGGAACTAACCTCACTGCGTACCGTGTTAGGATGCTGTCTCTGTTTCAGGAACTAGAGCCAACCGTCAACGTCTCGGCCCAACGACTGTCGGATCAGGTGCGGGTCATCCAACATAATCACAGGTTGGACGATGCCGCGCTTGATAGGCTACGCTCAGAGGTGCTGAGCAACCATATCGCCTCATCTCCGGCACAAACCGCGACACAAGCGTCTCCTACTATTAATGTAATCCCGCCGCGGTCCAATCATAGTGTCGAAGAGGAGGTTGATAGGGTTGCCACAGTAAGTAGCCAGTGCAACGCCCGATTGAGGAGTGCACTGGAGGATGCGTTTTGTGAATATAGATACACCCCGACCGATCTTAGACCCCGATTGCCACGCCTACCTATGCACAAAAAAAATAGGGCGCTGGTGTGTGCCTTGGACTCGCAGCTTAGAATTTTTTTCGAGAGCAGCGAGGATCTCGTTGATACACACTCGATCCTGTATTGCGCGGCTGTTGCGGCATGTCGTTTAGCTAACGTCAAGTTTCCAAACAGTGACGGAGCTACTCGACCAAAACCAGCCGTACCAGCCTGGCAGTGCAGGATCGAGCGACGTATCGATGGGGCCAGGGTACTCATCGGCAAACTATACTTCTTCAGGGAGGGCAATACACGACCACGAGTGATGCGCTTTGTAAGACGGGCATTCTCGGGGACTGGAATCAGCCCTCGAGAATACATGTCCCGTGTCACAGAGCGCATCGACTTCCTGAAGCAGAAAGTTTGTGCATGGGCGAGCCGTATTCGGCGGTATAAGCGGCGGGTTGATCGATACATGCAGAATCGCATGTTCCAGAGCGATGAAAGGTGGGTATATAGAGCTTGGGAGCGACCTGAACAAAATGTGACGGACATGTGCCGCCCGGATGATGCCGCCACGAGTGCATTCTGGCGCAGCATCTGGTCGGTGCCCGTCTGTCATGCTGAGGCTGACTGGATGCAGGATGTCAAGCGAGTGTGAAACTATTCCAGAAATGGAAGCCATACTAATCACGCCATCAGACGTAGCCAGAGCAGTCCGTTCGTTACCGAATTGGAAATCACCGGGACCGGACGGACTGCACAACTTTTGGTTGAAATGGCTGATTAGTTCACACACTCACCTGGCATCTCAATTCCAGTCATCCCTAAAGTCTGGGTCGCTACCACAGTTTCTTACAACAGGCGTTACCCACCTGCTCCATAAGTCAGGTAGTCAGGTAACCCAAGAATTGTAGACCGATCACATGTTTGTCAACGGTCTATAAACTTCATACATCCATTTTGAGAGCCAAAACTAACACACACATTGACAATAATTGAATTATGTCTGCCTCTCAAAATGGATGTAGGAATGGGTCTGGATAGACTATAAGAAGGCCTACGACTCGGTGCCACATACATGGCTCATGAGGGTGCTGGAGTTGTACAAGATAGATGCAACTCTGCGCTCCTTCCTGAAGTCGTGTATGGGGCAATGGAGGACGGTCCTTCGCTATCCAGGATGTCGACAGATCCAGGGGAATGATGAACCTGTATGGATTAAACGGGGAATATTTCAGGGCGATAGTCTGAGTCCACTTTGGTTCTGCTTAGCCCTGAATCCGCTAAGCACACTGCTAGAGGATTCAGGACTGGGCTGTCGATTGAGGAGAGATGGTCAGGTCATATCTCACCTCCTCTACATGGATGACTTGAAACTCTTTGCCCCCAACAAATTGCGACTGATGGAACTACTGAAGGTAACTGAAACATTTAGTAGCGCAGTAGTCGAAAATGGAAATATCACATTGTACTGGGATCGATCCATCATCACTGACAGGACTATTGTTGCCAATAAGCCTGATATAGTGGTGGTGGATCCAGGAGAGCGGCGCGCAATGATTATTGACATAACGGTCCCGCATGACGAGAACCTCGTGAAAGCTGAAAAAGATAAGCAGATTAAGTATCTCTTGGCTCGCGAGGTTGTCGACGTGTGGGATGTGGATACAGCAATCATTGTGCCGATAGTCGTGACAGCCAATGGCATAATAGCCAAGAGATTCGACAAATATCTGAGGAGGCTCTCGTTGGGCAGCTGGATCAAGGGCTTGATCCAGAAAGCGGTACTCCTGGACACGGCACGTATCGTTAGGAGATTCCTCTCTCAGGAGCCCTGACCGCCGGTAGCTTGGACCCTGTTCCCGATACCAGTGGGCTACTATTTTTTATATTTTTAAATGTTTTTGTTATTTCTTTTGTTTTTATAAAAATATTAAAAAATGTAAATTTTATGTGTATATATGAAATAAAGGAAATAATAATATTATTAACTACAAAAAAGTCCACTACGGAATATATCTAACTATCATAGTTAAGTCACAATAGCAGCTTTTGTGTTCTAAAATTAAATTAGATCGCCGGTAGAAACAAAAGTTGCTTACATTCGTATCGTAGTATTAATTGTTATTCAAATAAATCGTTTTATCTACAAGGGTATTTATGTAGCAGTAAAATACTTTTTAATTCATTCGAATCGGAAATTTAACTTCGAAGTTATCACGAGTATAAAAATGCAAGCTTTTCGACGCGCCGCCCGCCGCGAAGTTACAATTCAAATTTCAAAAGTCATTTATCCAAACTAGGCTGAGAATCCGCACTTTTCGAACGTGAAAATTACATAAGACAGTCCCCCAAAACGCCCACCCTTCACCACTTCCTAGTGCTTGTGCTGGGAAGAAGAAGTGGCGCAACAAACTCCCCAGCAGTCTGTTCAGTTAGGAAAAAATGATTCTATATGTTGTTCCCTACTCTAGGTTAGGTTAATTGCTACCAGGTGTAAGTATGAGTCTGATACCGCAAATAGTTTTTATAATTTTTGTCTATTTGTCTGGATGTATTTTCAGGATTGGCACAAAAACGACTGAAAGGATTTGGATGAAAGGACCATGCGTCATTTTGGACCCAACTCTCAGCAGTGATGAAACTTATGCCATGTGAAAGGGGTTAAAGTATGAAATTGCCGTTTTATTGTAATAGGTACTTCGAATCGACATAGAACCTTCATGGTTTGAGATTTTTGAGTGAAACTATTTCACATGGCACCTACCTATGAAGTTCTTCTTTAAAAAAATGTGAAACATTCGATTATCGACTTTCACTTGTTTTTTTTTATTCAGCTTAGACAAGAAAGATGGATACTTCGAAAATTCGAGTTATTTTTGAATACGAGTTCCGACGCGGAACTAACGCGGCAGAAACAGCTCGCAATAACAATGTTGCGTTTGGAGAGCCCACCGCTAATGAACGCATCGTGCGATTTTGGTTTAAACGCTTTCGTGATGGAAACTTTGATTTGAAGAACGAACCACGTGGAAGACCGCCCACACAGGTGATAACAATGAATTGAAAGAGATGGTGATCATAACTTCGAGCGTTTGTAAACGGATGGCGCCGTTTGTATACTGACGAATCATACAATCTGCCTGCGAGTGCGACTATAAACAAAATAATGTATACCTATAACTTTTATTAATAATGTTAAATATACTGTTGGCGTATCTATTTTAAATTAGTAAATTATTGGATTGGAAAACTTGCCTGAGTCATTATCCTGACGCGTGTGGCGGGTATCGGGCTGTGGGTCATCGTCGTCTCGCAGCTGTGCGGGCGAGGGCTGCGGGTCATCGTCGTCTCGCAGCTGTGCGGGCGAGGGCTGCGGGTCATCGTCGTCTCGCAGCTGAGCGGGCGCGGGCCGCACGCGATGCTCTTGCTCCGTGGCGTACCAGCGCCACGGCAGCAGGCGCCGGCGCCGACTGACGTGCTCGAGCCATTCGGCGCGCGCGACCGGCACGGAGGCACCCGCGGCCGCGCGGACGGCGCGCAGCTTCGGCGTGTTGGGGAACGCGCAACTGTACGCATTAGATATCGTCACTGGGCTGGATCGAATTATCGATTACAAACATTAACAGATTGTAGTATTAGTGACGAGTCTGTGTTGTCTAGTTATACTAACAACATAGTGATTAATTATGAATTATAATGTTGTACGAAAGAGGATCCACCTATAATACCAACATCTTTGGAAGCCACTACCAGTCAGATAGGGTATTCTCTTCCTGCTGGAACTCATACGGACATTCTACCTAGATTATAAGCAGTGATAGCCTAGTGGTGTGACCGTCAGACTGACAAGGACAAGACGTAGGTCTCGAGTTCGAACCCAAGGCACGCACCTCTGACTTTTCGGATTCATGTGCGTATTATATATCACTTGCTCAAAAAACGGTGAAGGTAAACATCGTGAGGTAACCTACCGGTATGCCTGAGAGATATTTCTCGACGGCATGTGAAGCCAAGTCAGAGGCTCATGGGCGGCTTTAAAACTCTCGACACCAGGTTAATTTACTAACCACACGAAAAAAAGAAGAAGACCTAGACTTTTCAGTTGTAGTTGTGGAGGTCACTCCGGATAACTCTTTAAACTAGTTAGTAAGACCACAAAAGTTACCCCTTCAAATAACCAATTATTATTAGAAAATAATAAAATGGTATCTTCTCGCAATATTACACATAATAATAATAATTTAAAAAAAATCTCCAAGGTTGCTCCGCCAAATTACTGGAAATAGAAATGTTTTTAGAAAATATCGTTTTATGTCATTTGTTTAACAGAAAATGGGTTAAAAGATCATCAAGTAATGTCAATTAACTATGAATATCGGGAACAACAGTAGGCGGAGCCATGGGCGGAGGCATGTTCCACTCTCGAAGGGAACAGAGCACTCACCACGTCCACGACAAGCTGCGGCCGGAGACTCTGTGTCAGCGGGGGAGCTCATGGGCGGAGTTTCTCCCGCACCATCTTGTATGGGCGTCCCCACGGGGAGATCCTCGCGGGCCAGTCCACTGGCCCGCAGGATCTCCACTTGGAGGGCGGTCTTCACCGCTCTGTACCCCTCGTACAGCTCCGCCTGAAGGGCTTCCGTATCCGGAGGTCGAATACGGCGCGTGCGGTGCCTGATGTACCGGCGTCGCGCAACAACGCACGCATTGCACAGGGTCGTCAGCTGTTGCGATCACCAATACACCTGGAGCGAGGCTCGTCTGGGCTGGACCCGGGGCATTGCCACGTCATATATCCCTCCCGGTCCAGCTGCTTCAGCGCCCACCGCGGACCACTCGGGGCCTGTCGGACCGGCGCGCTCGAAGTCTGGGCGGAAATATCAAACCGAATGTACCGGTGATCGGAATAGGTCCACCCCCTCCATGACGCGCCAGTCAATGAAACGCGGCGACAGAGCAGGGCTGGCGAACGAGATGTCCACCACTGATTCACCCCGCATCTGCACACACGTGGGGACAGAACCCCGGTTAATTACGACCAGGCCTGTCTCCAGAGCCCAGTCCTCCACCATCCTGCCCCGTGTGTCCGTATACCCGGAACCCCAAGCCACATTCTTGGCGTTGAAGTCCTCGAGGACGAGCACAGGGAGGGAACAGAACCCGACGACGGCGTAATGGGGCCATTATTGACACTCCATGTCAGCCCCCTCCCGAGCTCTTTGTGAGGGCCCTGCCACGGCGGCTGCGGCGGCGACGACGGCGGTGGTGGAGGTGGCAAGGGCGAAGGTGGCGGCGGTTGCGGCTGTGACGGCGGTGGCAGAAGGCTTGCCTCTAGCTTTGGCGGGTTGGACACAGGCCTTGCTCCCAATCTGGTGATTGGCCGGTTTGCCAGCTGCCGCACATACAGCGAAATGCGGCGTGGCTTCACACGAGCCGGCCTTGTTACCCGGCTGACCACAGCGGTAGCAGTGACCGCTGCGGTCCACCTCCGAGGTGCATTTAGCTCCCACGTGGCAGCGGAAGCACCTCAGAAGTCTGGGTTCCAACAGTTTGACCTGCGCGGAAACCCAGCCCACCAATAACCTTTGGCCCTCCCCGGCTATCTTCTTGGCCGCCGACACGGGGCAGCTCACCGTAACGGCTCGCATCCCCGTGAAGTCAGGACGGATGGCACCTTTTTTTTTTTGTTTTCGGGGAGAAATCCTCATGGTTCTCGTCCGCCCTGGGCAAGGCGGAGGGGTCTGTCAGACTCTTACTGACTAAAACCACCCCGGTATTCCGTCTCACACTTGCACCGGGGATCACGGGATCTAATGCGACTGCCGCGATCCCTGGCTAGTGCCGGCCCGCCTCTACGGGCCACCTCGAGTTAAGGGGGAGTGAGGTGTTAAACTCCCTTACATCATAGAAAGGCGCACGTGGAACACTACGCGCCGCCATCTCGGATTCTAAGGAGTAGGGGGCGACAGATTTACTCAGATCCGTCGCCGCTGGGACACATTTAGGGGGGCTGGAAGAGGGCGTTATCCACCCTCCGCCGACGCCCGGTGCGTCTGCTGCGGATCGGGTTAGCGGAAGCAATCTCCCGCTTCTTTTCCGCAGCCTCCTTCTGCGAAATGCGAAACAATCATTTCGCAGAAGGATACCACCGCTTCCCAGGACTCCTCGCTGCCGACCATCGAATCAACAACGGCCGGCAGCGACAGGTCACTGCCGACACCTGAGATGAGGGCACGGCGCGGCTCCTCCCAAGCTGCACACTCTGCCAGGACGGATGGCACCTGCCCTAACCTGCTCGACAGAGCACCCCCCAGTCGCTAACGACAGTGGCCACCACCTGACCCTCCGTCACTGAGTCATCCAAGCCCAGAATACGCATGTCAGCGCATTTGGTGGGCCTGGACACTCGGGCCTCATCCGCATTTAGGGACGCCCTAAGCCTTTCAGCCAGAGCGTCAGCGGCCGGGCCGCTGGCCGCACCGGAGCCCTCCAGCACCCGGGCCCTCCAGCACCCGGGCCCTCCAGCACCCGGGCCCCAGTCGCAGCCCCTCACCCGGATGCCATCAGCGGCGCCGATCTCCTTGACGTCCACCGCCGCCCCCACCATGGCGAGTACGTTACGATAGGACACGCCCTTCTTCTCCGCCTCTGGCTGTAGTGTTATCACTACAGCTGCGGACTTCGGGGCGCGCCAGACGCAGCGTCGGACTCCGACCCCGCATCACTCCTCTCCTTTTGGTTTGGTTTTTTATTTGTATCCATATTTGTTCCCACGAGTATTAACTTTTTATCGTCTCAAAAATAGTGGTTCGCACTAGCGACTAATTATCTAATAGCTACCCATTCGTCAAGCTTACGACCTCCCTCACGGTGCGCCGCCGCTTGGTTTGGGGTAATTTTTTTATAAAGGATTTCTTCCTCGCGGCCCGGGCGATTAAGCCAAGAGCCTCGACCCCCGTCAAGTGCCAGAGACATGACCTTGACACTCTTCGGGGCTACGAGACCAACGTTGGCAGAAGAAAAGGCTTCCTCCTGCCTGTCCGACGGCAGTGTTAGTGCACGCCGAGCCCGCACTCCAACGCTGCTCAACGTGTACTCTCTCCGAGTACACGTTAAAGCGTTCCTCCGACAGGATATTGGCATACGGACGAGACCCCTTAGGCACACAGTACCTAATGGAGAGACATTGCCCGTACCCCAGGGTGAGAGACTGGCCTTCCCCCCGGACGCATCCGTAAGGGAACTCCAGCCCACAGGCACACGGGGAGGTTTCCTGTCCAAGCACCCCCTACAATGTAAGCTTAGGTGGTAAATATTTGGCAAAAGATACAATCATGTCGGGCACAGCAAAAGAAAGAAATGTGGAGAAGAGGACTGAGGATGTTTGTAAATATTTGAGCACTATGTATCTATCACATAATTAGTTTATCCGTCATTGCTTCATTGTTAATTAATTCTTTTTACGTATTGTGGTATAATAATTTTATTCTAGGTGCATCGTCTTTACATATAATTATATACATTTTAAAAGAGTAACGGTGGAGTTTCTTGACCATTCTTCTCCATACGAAAACTACCTTTTTGAAGGGGCGACTAGAATCAATTCTATTTTTTTGTGGGTCTCCATTAGGTCGGGTTTCGAAGTTTAAGTAATAGGGTCACTGGGTCACTGATGACTTAAAAGACAATGTAGACTTAGACAGGGAGCGCAGGTGGCTGGCTGGCGGTGGCAACATGCTGGCCAGCAGGTTTGTACGCTGTACTGATTCTGTAAAGATAACGCTTTTTAAGGCCTTCTGCCAGTCGTTTTACACGTGCAGCCTGTGGACCAAGTATGGGTATACTTATAGCGGGCTTTTGACGACCTGCGCGTTCAATACAATAACGCTTTAAGAGTGCTTTTGGGGCTGCCGTGGCGATGTAGCGGGTCAGGGATGTTCGCGGAAGCGTGCGTCGACGGGTTCGCCACGATTATGCGGAAGCGATGCTCTTCCATTATGGCGCGCTTGGGCTCCTCTTCCAATGGCATCCTAAATGTGTTTTTTAAATAAAAAATAAAATAAAATAAAAATAAAATAATCTAGTTTACCATTGGACGACCAGTTCAATGGTTGTTTCTTATTATTCATTTATGTATGTTTATCTGAAATAATATATTTGAATTATCAATATTTTAGTTCACTAGTTGACCACATTTCATATTTTCATACAGTATTATTGCCAAATTAATCAAAACAGGTAAGTAAATATTTGACAGCTATTTGCGACATTGCCAACTTTTAGGATAAACGCTCTTAACCGAAATCGAGTTAATTCATATGTAACTTTATTAATGCGTTACGTTTTAATGTTACTCAATTTCTATTTCGTTACTTCGATTAAGTCGCCTAATATTAAATAAATAAATATAGAACATCTCAGTGTAAACGGTTCCATTTAAAAGTACGGTGAGTGATAGTAATTTATATCTCGAGATGTAATACTCGTATAGTATATCTCATAGTGATAAGTCAGCTTAATACATAACCAAATTTTCTTTCTCCCGGAAGATATGACATGAACAGCTGGGGAGAAGTCACCCCAACTTACACACAGTTTTTTGATCGTAGTTTCAACACTAAGTATTATCGTTCAGTTCTTCCCTTCCTTGTGCAGCTATTATGCCTTATTTTTCTGACTATAGTCCAAAACCCTAACCTCACTGCTTTGCCTGTACTGCATAAGGAAGCTAAACACACAGAAACGGCTTATATTAACGAAGTTTTTGTGGCAGCTAAATTAAAACTGGGAACTTTGATTGCTGCATTTTATCATCCATGAGGAAGCTGTAGTTACGCCCATCGAAACGATCAAATAAACGATATTGATGGATTCTGTGATAGATGACAAGATATGGCTAGATGATATCCGCGATGATGGATTATAGAGATGTATGGGAGAAGAATTGGGATAAGATAAGTTAGAGTGTTACATGAGATGCGTGGCCCCGGGTCCCCAATCACGCTGCACGCGGGCGCCCAGCGCCAGCGCCAGGTCGCGCACGGCGGCGCGGCGCGGGTTCTCGTAGCCGCTCAGCACCAGCACACTGCCGCGCAGCAGCGTGTGCGGGGCCGCGCCCACCGGGCCCGGCGCCAGCCCTGCTTGTATATACACTCGGTGCTGTAGGACAAGCTTGTGCCAGGTAAGGTGGGAATGGCAGTCATCCACTTCATCGACATTTATTTAGAGATTCTAGCATTCCGTAATACAAAATAGAAAAAAAAAACCCGACTACCAAAACGTTCAAAACAAGTTCATGCACTCTGATGCAGCTGGTGGAATCACTATTTTTTTTTTCAAACAGAAAAGAGTCATCAGAGCCATATATGTATAATCTCCACAGGCGCGATTCTCTAAGGGAGCTGTTTTATCATGAAGCGACCTAATCAGTATACAGGGTGACTTGTAATTTGACGTATTCCTTCCAGGACGTGGTAGTGTGACCCATTTGCAACAATTGAGCACCCCGCCTAGGCGAAAATTAATGGGTTTCGACAAAAACCCAATTTATATGTATTTTTGAAAATTTCCCGGATGTCGTCACTAAATATCACTTTTCTCCAAATTTTCAAATTGTATGGCGTTACAGTTCAAAGAATGCTGAGCGACAGTGAAGGAGATTTGTCTGCGCACAGTGCGCACCGCCACATACGCAACGCAGCTTCCGTGCAACTACTTCAGCGTGACGTCATCATCATCACTCCCGCAAGCTTTCGTGAGGCGAGTCACACAGACAGCCAGCACCCTCGGTTTCAACGGGTATCCTGACCACCAGCATGCAGCGAACGCGCATTCCTGGTCATCACCCTCAGCCTCATCACCCCGACTCACTGGGGAATCACAGCAATCATCTCAATCAGCGCAACCACCGCTATCACCTCAATCACCGCAATCATCTCAATCAGCGCAATCACCACTATCACCTCAATCACCGCAATCACCTCAATCACCACAACCGCCGCAATCACCGCAGACTGTTCCGACTCACCGCGAACTGTGAGGCACCCGGTTCCGACTCACTGGAACCTTAGCTGGCACTGTGAAACATCGCAAGATACAAGACAGCCCACTATCGACCTCCGGTCTCCGGAGGGGAGTGATGTAGCGGTTACACCGCCACATACTAACTACGCATCAAAGACATGACGTCACACAAATCCTGCATCGCGCAATTAGACTTTACCGCGCGAACGACATAGATAAGACTATCCGACATCAACAGTCGGGCAGTCGGCCCGCCAGACACAACACCCGTCTGGTTGAAGGATCCTCCCTTTTCTATGGTGGATGAGTGAACTTTACCCTCTGTTCCTCATGCTACTAAAATACCACCAATTTGATCGATATATCGCTGTGCGCAGGTTCAGGCCACCGTTCTTTTTACGTGACGGGACCTGACCCTAATACTTTAACAAACCTCCCGATGTAACCAAATTTCCTAAAATATCAAACAGTTGAAAGTTAAACGAAGTAGTTTATTAATTATTTTTATAAATCATCTACGTACCTCAACTTTGACACCAGTTATCTAGTGTCAGTTATATATATTAAATTTTACTACGGCTTTAAGCGTAAAAATACGGAAAAGACATTTTCATTTAATCAGCTATCTAACGAGGTACACAATTAAAAAATATTGATATGTGGTGGCGAAGGTCGAATTTACGAATTGATGAAATATTAAAAAATTGTTTAATAATCGAATTAATTAACTGGTTTATGCCATCCCACTACTTTCTATCCTAGCAATCCATCACACGTCAGGCACCCAGGTCGTCATGACCAGCTATCTAATTACGCAACACATTTTCGTAAAAGATTACGACAAATATGTTTCATTTTGACAGTTCAACAACATTCATTGCGTTGTTGTTGAGAAGATTTTTTTTTTGAACTTTTGAAGCTATGGATTAGCAATTTGTTTCAAAACGATTCCAATTCCAATTGATCGTGTATTACGTAATTTGGGTACAGGTCACAAGTCGGGGAGCAACTTTTAAGTTTTTAACGGGACAAAAACACAAATGGGTCCTGGAAGGAATACGTCAAATTACAAGTCACCCTGTATACAGGGTGAAATTGAATTCATGGGCAATCTCTTAAGGGGTCATTGTACTCATCATTATAAACAATTTTCACTATGTGACCAATCCAAAAATCGCAAAAAAAAATCAGCTGCTCCCTACATTTTGACGAGCTATGTGAACATAAATGTAGGGAAAAGCTGATTTTTTTTCACGAGTTTAGGGTTGGTCCCATAGTGAAAGTTGTTTATAATGATGAGTACAATGACCCCTTAAGAGATTGCCCATGAATTCAATTTCACCCTGTATAGACTGGCAGGGACATCGACGCGATTCTGAACCCTTTCTGTACTGAATCCATGGTAACAGTTGATGTCATCGCGTCGATGTCCTTGTCACGTATATGAAGACATCATGAGAAAAACCAAGACATCTTTTTATTAAAAACGGTGAAAGATGTAATTATATTACTAGAAATAGGGACCTATTAGTTCAACCAGGTTTCAGGCTGGCTAAAGTAGATTCATCTTTCATGTGGTACTGTTTAAAATGTTACAATAAAATACTTCCCCAAGTTTTCATATTATTCAGTTGAAGTATTCAACTGAATAATATGAAAACTTATATACAACGTACACGCGTGCGCAAGCTCACTGCAAGCGCAACCATTCCGCGATCAATCGACGCCCAGCGTCGCCCCTAAATATGTCACCTTGTATAACATAGGTTCAAAACATGTGTTAAGTCAAAATTTAGTCCCTTCAGCAACTGATTGCAACATAAAAAACAATGAGTTACTTGTAAGTTTAAAACTGGATCAGATCATAGGTAGTTAGAATATAATAGTATCTCCATGTGTGTGGTCCTCAATGACTTACCCTGTATGGGCTGCTCCTGACTGCTGGAGCGCCTGCGTTTCCTCATTTCTTTGTTTTGGTCACTTGTTGGCTTGTTATGATTCCTTTGCGGTCTCGGCGGAGAGTCACTTTTGTTTCTTTTGGGGGTCTTTTTGGGCTCGTCTTTTGTTTTAGTTTCATTTTTTATTTTGGACTCGTCCTTTGTTTTAGAGTCATCTTTTGTTTTTTGATTGGTATTGTTCTGTTTGTCTGTGTTGTCGTGTTTGGTGGTTTTGTTCGTGAGGTCGTGTTCCTTGTCGCGCTCGTGGCGGCTAAGCACGCGGTCGATGCGCGCGTGCGGCTCGGCGTCGCGGCGCGTGTACAGCAGAGCGTCGCGCGCGCGGTCGCCGCGCGCGGCGGGCGGCGAGTGCGCGCGCGTCGCGGCAGGCTTGCTGATCGGAGTCTTCAGAAGCTTCGTTGACGACTCGGGTATATTCTTCAGAGCTTGTGATGTTGCTTGTCTTATTTGTGCACCTGAAAATATCAATGCGCTAAGCCCGATTCGATTTAGATCCGAACATGCTGTTCAGATGTAAAATGACACAAAAAAAATATCCTTGCCGACGATAGCAGCGTCGCTGATAAGAATTTCTAAGCCACTGCGGATCGTCAAAAGCTGTTTCAGACTTCTCTCAGATTTGAACACCCTTCTATCTATTATTTATCTATAGCTATATTAAAAATTAATGCTTTTCGTTGGTAAGTGCATCGCATGAGAACAACTGGACCGAATTGAAAGATTTTTGTTTTAAAATGTTCGTTAAGCTTATAAGGAAAGAAAAATTGGAAAACAATCCCGGAAATTTTTCAATTTCGGGAAAACTGAACGCCTATATTTACTATAGGATTTTTGTATGAAATCAAGACCACAAACCGCAGACCACACTGGGAACGAAGCGAAACGAAGCAAAGTCGTTTAGCTTTCCTCCGTATCTTTTAATACTTCCGTTCATAGTATGAAAAGACGCGAAAGAAAGCTACGAACTTAGCTTCGTTTCGCTTTGTTCCCAGTGTGGCCTAAGTTTAACTCATGATTCAAACAATGGATTGGATATGCATAATTCTTTTATTGGCACGAAGTTCTTAAACTACACTCAGCGTCACAAAAATCGCACCTCTCCGAAAATAAGTTTCAAGCAAGTCCCGCCATCAACGTATACATTAAACCCTATTAATATTGGTATCAATTGAAAGTATATTTAACGACCTTTAAATTAACAACAGTTAGAATTCCTAAACACAACAGATCTCATTAGCGCGTAACGTTAAAGAAAATGTTGTCAAAATACGCATTACAACGGCCACTAATTGCACCTCCCTACAAGGGTATAAAACGGGCGACCCGGGTCAAATGTGAGTCATTCGCTATCCAACCTTTGAAGTGAACACACGTGATCAGTTGCAGCAAGAAAAATACCCCAGAAGATGGATACCACTGCAGATGAAGCCGCTCAAGTCATTGCACTACTGCAATCAGGGATGCGGCAATGTGATGTTGCTCGGCAACTGAACTTGAGTCGTTTTTCCGTTCGACGAGTGTTCCAACGCTTCCAAGAGACTGGTGGCTATATCCGAAGACGTGGATCTGGAAGACAACGGTGCACATCCGAAAGAGACGATCGCTTCATTGTTTCAACGTCTTTACGTAATCGGTTCTCCAATGCTGTTGAGCTGCAACAACGACTGCGATCAGCTCGCAGAACTTCTGTCAGCGTCTCCACGATTAGAAGAAGAATGAAGGAGAAGAAAATTGCAGCTCACAGGGCTGCTACAGGGCCAAAATTGACTGCACAGCATAGGAGAGACCGGTTGCAATTTGCCCGTGACCATGTGGATTGGACAATAGACCAATGGAGGGCTGTACTCTTCTCGGATGAGACGAGGGTGTGTCTTTTCTGCAACAACAGGCGTAGAAGAGTGTAAAGGAGGCAAGGGGAACGATTCGCACAAGCCTGTATTCAAGAGACAGTGGAATACGGGGGTGGCTCGTGCATGTTCTAGGGCGGCATGTCAATCGAAGGCAAAACGAACCTTGTGTATGTTTCTCGGACTGGAAGTGCTCGCGGGCAAGGGTCGCTGACTGCTCCTCGGTACATAACAGAGATCTTAGAGGAGCAGGTTGTCCCTTATGCGGGTTTTGTTGGCAGTGGGTTCACGTTAATGCACGATAACGCCCGCTGTCACACCGCATTAATTGTAAGAGACTACCTGCAAGAAGTTGGGATCCCTGTTATGCGCTGGCCGGCGCGAAGTCCAGACCTGAACCCTATCGAGCACCTTTGGGATGAACTGAAACGGCGAGTATGGGCACGTGATCCTACCCCTACCACTCTCCAAGACCTCCAAGATGCCGTCGTTGCAGAATGGGACAACATTCCTCAAGAGACTGTTGTCACATTAATTAGGTCCATGAGAGAACGCATGGAAGCTGTCATCAGAGCTAGGGGGATAACACTAGGTTTTAAGTTGATTTTATGGACTTTTTTTAAAATTTTCACTGATAAAATAAAATTTAAGTTTTTAATCATTTGCATTAGCGTGTTTTTTTTATTCCCTGGCAAACAAAAAACCAAATTTATTGATTTATTCTGAAATTTAAATAAATTGCCTTTCCAATGATACCTTATAGTCATATGTGTACTATTGATAATGGGGTTAAAATGAATTTGAAGGGAATTCTTAAAGAGGTGCGATTTTTGTGACGCCGAGTGTAGTAGAAATCGTCACGTAACGAAAAAGCGTCATTCAAAATTCTAGTCATTTATTCAAACTAGGCGGAGAATCAGCACTTTCGAACGTCAAAATTACAAAAGACAGTCCCCCAAAAAGCCCACCCTTCACCACTTCTTAGTGCTTTTGCTGGGAAGAAGTGGCGTAACGAACGCCCTAGCAGTACAGCTGTCTGTTCAGTTAATTATAAATTATTTGCCATGTCAGCTAGCACACGCCAATATACCAACCCAAAACATCAAGAACATACTCAGGCAGAAATAAAAACTTGAATCTATACATATAAAAGCGAATGGTCACTCACTCACTCACTCATCACGAAATATCGAAAACCGCTTGACGTATAAAGACGAAATTTGGCAGGGAGGTAGTTTATAGTTAGTAGACGTCCGTTAAAAACGGATTTCTTTAAATTCGACCTTTAAGGGGGAGAAAAGGGGGGATTTTATTTGTATGAAACATCTTATTCCTTGAGTTTATAAACTTGTAACTTGGCACGAATACTTATGTATGGAAATTATAAACTGCTATTTTTAGTTTTTCTAAACTAACCCCTAAAGGAGTATTGGGGGGTGTCAAAGTTTGTATGAAAGAATTATAAGAGTATTATTACAAAAATGCAATTACTTGGTGAAAATAGTTCAGTTTTCTCTTCTACAGTAATAATAAAGCGATTTTTTAAATATTTATTTATTTATTTAGCAATAATCGTTCTCCTGATGCATGTTTACGCATAAACTCATGGAGAACTTATTCGAGAGCTCTAATTTGTGGATTCTGTCGAATATAATCCATCAAAACTATTTTTGTCATATTACTAATATCCTATACTTTTATAATAATAGAATACATTTTTGTTATATTCCTTTTATATAAAGATAAAATGACTGGACCTAATTCAATTTTATACTGAAATGGTTTGGAAACAAGTCTGAATATCTCCGAAGTTCTAATATATACATAAATTATATCATAATTTTGACGTAGTATACTAAAATAATCTCCAGTTTGCTTAAAAATTACAATTTTTTTATATGCTTCTTTAATTTTTTATGAATAAAATAAAAGTACTATATATTTCACCGCGCCGGCGATGTGCGCTACTTTTTTTTTTTTTTTTTTTTTTTGGTTGGGAAATCATTAAATGACGTCTCCTGCTCTGGGTGGAGCGGGAGGGCGTGTCTGACTCTTACTGACTAAAACCCACCCGTGTTCCTTCTGTTGCCTGTGCAATAACCCCGGCAGGCAATGGTCTCATCGGACCCCTTCACTCGCTGACACTCTTTGAGGCGCGCGTGGAACACAACGCGCCGTCGACCCGGGCTTGGTCCTTACCGGACGGCGAGCTACCCATAGCTCACCGTCCGCAAGCCCGCGCCTACGGTGGCCGGGAATCAGCGATTGATTCCCGACGCCCAGGGCGTCTCCTCCTGCGGCGGCTAGGGGCGTGAGGGCGTGAAATCTGCCTCTCCCTCACGCGCTCCGCCTCCTCCTTCGCGAGCATTACTGCTTCGCAGAAGGAGGTGACAGCCTCCCATGCCCTCTCGCTCCGTACCATGGCCTGGACCAGGGCCGGACGCGAGAGATCCCCGCCACCGATCGCCTCCACGAGGACACGGCGGTGCTCTGCCCAAGCCGGGCATACCTCCACCGTATGCTCCACCGTGTCCTCCGGGCGATCCACGCAGTGCTGACACCCGGGCGTTTCCTCCCGCCTTATCCGAAACAGGTACCTCCCGAAACAGCCGTGTCCGGTGAGGACCTGCGTCAGGCGGAAGGTGAGGACGCCGTGGCACCTCTCCAGCCACTCCTCAAAGAGGGGACTTATCGCCGCAATAGTGGCGTGCCCAGCACTGGGTTGCGACAATCGCACTCTCCATGACGCTATGAGATCCCGTCGGAGCTCTGTCCGCTGTGCCGCGATTTCTCGCGGCATCGGAGTCAAGCCCCGGCGTTTCGCCTCCCCGCGCCACTCCCAAATATGCGCGAGGACTTTTGCCTCCAGATCCCATGGCGGCAATCCGGCAAGGAGGCTCGCCGCCTCACCGGAGACCGTGCGGTATCCCCGGACCAGCCGGGTGGCCATGACCCTCTGGGACGCGTTCAACCGGCGGGCAGGCCGCCGTCTCAACGAATGCGCCCATACCGGTGCCCCGGCGATGTGCGCTAGTTAAGTGTGGTAACCCTACTACAATTAGCTTTGTCAGCAATACAGCTTCTTCCAAATCTAGTGAATAAGTAATTATAATGTAGGACATGGTCGTCACGCAACAATTGTCGTCTTAGCATAATTTAGCTATAAGAACCTTGTATCTTTAGGATTAGATCATTATTATCTTTACTGTCACTCTGTCAGTTAAATAAAGTTATTTTTATAAACTCTCCGACTGTCGTTTACTTAATTGGCGCAGCCGGTAGGATCTCTGTAGTCACTCAGTATAGTATAAAATTCTACAATCTGCTGTGACGTCTGTTCCAACAGTTTAACAGAGATCGCCGAACAAATAAATTTATTGAGCAACTTCATCGAGAGGCTGACGCTGAGTGTGGTGATAATAGTCCAAGGAGGAGATGGGAGTAACTTCGGGACTGTGAGTAGAACTTTTTCACTATCCTTTCTGTTTTCCTTTATGATTTCCTCTTTGATTAGATATATGTGTTTGTGTTATTAGGGGTCAGACAATAACCGGGTAACTTACATAATATATTTTATTGCGATAGAACTTTTGTGATAGAATAAATAGGTAGATATAGTTAGTTTTGTACATTTTTGTCATTACGATACAAATCTCGTGAAAAAGCATTTAGGTAGGCATAATTGTTTAGTACCTACAGTTCATTACGATACAATTTTCGTATTAAACTGTGTCACTAAGTAGGTATTTTCCGGGTGTATAGCGTTTCGTGTTTCAATAACAATGGATCAGATCGTACCAATTCCGTCAGCAATGACTAGCATTATTCCGGAATTTAGTGGCGATGCTAGACAACTCCCACTGTTCATTAAGAAATGCGAATATATATTAAATAAGTTCCGAGGAGGAGATGCTCAGAACGAATACTTATATCACGTCGTAACAAGTAAACTTTCGGATAAAGCCGCGAACCTAGTAGGAGAGCGGGATCAAATAAATAATTGGGACGAACTAAAAGATTTATTAGTACAACATTTCGGGGATCCTAGGACCGAAGAATGTTTAGTGTTGGAGTTGGAATCGTTGAAAATTAACCAAAATGAAAGTAATGTAGATTTTTGCCATAGGATACAAAACATACGTAGTATTCTTATTGCAAAAACCAACGAAACGATAAGCAATATCAATGTACGTCAAGCCAAACAGCACATTTATACTAATTCGTCGCTGAATGTTTTTTTATACAATTTACCAGCGTATTTAGTTAGGCTAGTACGATTGAGAAATGTAACGACGTTGGAGGATGCCTTAAGGGTTGTATTAGAAGAGCAAAACTTCCAAACGGTTTATGATCTGAAAAATAGCAGAAATAAGCCGCCAAGGAAATTTACGGAAAACCATAATAACAATTTTCAAAAATCACATAATTCACAAATAAGACAGGCAAATCCGAATATACCTCATAGTTCACAAAATAATGTAAGCCAGTCAGGTTTAGCGAACACATCGTTTCAATCAAGGAATTCGCATTTTGCACAAAATCGAATTCCGCCACAGACTAGGTCAACCGCAAGGACGCCGAGTCAGCATGACCGGCGATGGACGTCGGCACATAATGCACCGGTTGCAAATACAAGTGCAAACACCGATGCTACTATGCGAACTGCGAGTTCTAGACGTGTCAATTATACAAACAATGATTCATTCGATAATAATAATCAGTTTGCGTTTGAAAGGGAACTACAACCAAGTACTTCGGACGAACCCGTATGGGCGGAAAATTTTCATCTAAGGGCCTCGAACAGAGAGAGCACATAGTTTTAAATTGTACTAGTTTTCGTTCTTTGCCATATATTATAATTCCTGAGTTAGGAAATGCAGTTTTTATGTTAGACTCTGGCAGCACTCGGTCTTTTATCGGACCGAATGTAGCGAATCAATACTTTAGAAATAATATGTATAATGAGCGTTTTAATGTCGTTAGCACACATGGTATTAGCGAACATACACAAGTTATTTGTACACAATTACCTAACATTTTTAAATGTTCTGAGAATCATAAGTTTTATCTTTACGATGTGGATAGTAACTACGATGGTTTGATAGGAAGTAATCTAATGAAACAATTGGGCGCAAAAATTGACTACGAAACGTCAACGTTGTGCACAAAAACAACAAACATACCGTTCGTCTATTCGTCAACATTTACATATGTTTTGCCAGCACGTTGTGAAGTAAAAATTAACCTTCCAGTTAATTTAACTTATGGCGAGGCCATTTTGGATTATAAAGAATTAACCGATGGAATAAGGATGCCCTGTGCTTTAGTAAACTGCATTAATGGGTTTGCATATACGGTTATTCAAAATTGTAAAAACAAAGAAATGATCCTTAAGGTCACTAGTCCATTTAAGGTAGAGCAGTGTAATGATAGCGACTTAGCAGTTAATAACCTAAGCGAACGGGATGGATTGGGTGATTTGTTATTAAAAAATCTTAGCAAATTACGACTAAATCACATGAATGAGGAAGAAAGAAACATGGTATGGAATATTTGTGAAGAATATAAGGATATTTTTTATTGTGAGGACATACCGTTGTCTTTTACGAATGACGTCAAGCATAGGATTAGAACTACGAACGAAGATCCAATTAACGTCAAAGCGTATAGGTTACCGCCAGCCCAAACAGAAGAAATTAGGCGTCAAGTAGATAAGATGTTAGGTGACGATGTAATCCGAGAATCAAACTCTCCTTGGAGTGCACCAGTTCACTTAGTTCCCAAAAAGTTAGACGCGTCAGGTCAACAGAAATGGAGAATGGTAGTGGATTATAGACGATTAAACGATATAACTATAGATGATAAATACCCTTTGCCAAATATCAATGACCTTTTTGATAAGTTGGGAAAGAGTATGTATTTTTCAACTTTGGACCTCGCCTCTGGTTATCATCAATTACAAATCCAAGAAGAGGATAGGCAGAAAACTGCATTTACAACACCATTTGGGCTATATGAATTTAACAGAATGCCTTTTGGTTTAAAAACAGCGCCTGCTACTTTCCAACGAGCAATGGACAGTGTACTTAGAGGGTTGCAAGGGTTACATTGCCTAATATATTTAGATGACGTAATCATATTTTCAACAAGCCTACAGGAACACATCGGTAAGCTCAAAGCAATTTTTGATCGATTTAGAAAAACAAATCTAAAAGTTCAACTAGATAAGTCCGAGTTTCTAAGAAAAGAAGTTATATACCTAGGACATACAATTACAAAAGACGGCCTTAAGCCTAATAATGATAAGATAGAAGCTATCCTAAAATACCCAATACCTAAAACAGTCACGGAGATAAAAAGTTTCTTGGGTCTGATAGGATATTATAGGAAATTTATCAAGGATTTCTCTAAGATAACGGGACCTCTTACAGCATGTCTAAAGAAAGGAAAAAGTATAGTAATAGATGATGTATATAGGAAAAGTTTTGAAACATGTAAAGAATTGCTAACAAATGCACCTTTACTGCAATTTCCTGACTTCAACAAGCCTTTTATTCTTACAACCGACGCATCAAATTTCGCTGTTGGCGCTGTTTTGTCTCAGGGCAACATAGGCTCAGATAAACCAATTGCGTTTGCTAGCAGGAAATTAAGTGATACAGAGTCTAGATATAGCACAATAGAGAAGGAGTTATTGGCCATAATATGGGCGGTCAAATACTTCAGACCCTATTTATACGGTAGAAAGTTTATTATTTATACCGACCATAGACCATTAGCCTGGCTTAATTCGTTAAAGGAACCAAATAGCAAGTTAACTAGGTGGAGATTACGGTTAGAGGACTATAATTTTGATATCCATTATAAAAAGGGTCAACAAAATACAAATGCGGATGCCTTATCACGCATCAAAATAAATGTTACAAATGATTGTGAATCGATGATTGGAAATAAAAGTTTAGTTAGGGAAAAGAAAGGAGGAGAAGATAATATACCAAGTGTAGTAGATGGGGACACAATTTTTATGAAAAATACTAGGACTAGAAAAGCTAAAGAGTTGCCTCGTTTTGAAAAAGCAACTGTCATGGGAAATGTCGACAGGAACATAGTCCCAGTTAAGCTTAAAAATAGACGTACGAGAGTAGCATTAAAAAACGTAAAACGTCCTTTACAGATGGTGGTCGATACTTCTCGCCCTAGTGGATCAAGGGACAACTTTGAACATCCAGAAAATCGATCAGAATCCCGGGATAGTTCCGATCAGGATTGGGACGGCTCTGATGAAGAATAATCACTGGGACATCATAAAAACAATAGATTTAAACTCTCTAGCCCTTCAATTAGAGAATAATATACAAGAATATAATAAGTTAAAAATTATTTGTAATAGTAATAGCGAGATATATAGGGAACTTATAGGATTAACCGTACAGATAGATTCTCTGGTAGAATTAACTAAAGATAGGTTACAGCAGATTTTACCGTCAAGACGAACAAAAAGAGGTATTTTAAATCCATTGGGTTCTCTTGTTAAAGTTATAACAGGTAATTTAGATAATGAGGATGCTAGGAAGTATGATTTAGAGATAAGTAATCTAGGAAAAAGGGAACATTCCGTTGAACGAAGGGTATCGTTAATGCAAAGGGCTTTTGATAAATTGCTTAATGTTTCAGACGATATCAATTTCAATACTAGACATTTAAACCTAAAAATTAAACAAATTCAGTCTCTTGTTCAAAATCAAACAAAATACTCCAATTTGATTTCAATTATGAATAGTATGCACCAAATATTAAATAATTTTCGTACTATTTATACCATCATTTATGAACTAGAAACAGCCATTGCCTTTAGCAAGATACACATATTACATCAATCTATAATTAACTCTACGGAACTATTTAATATTTTGAAGGTCATCAAAACGCACCATACTTTAGTTTATCCATTAGATATTCATAACTTAGTTAAGTTAGAGGGTAGTATAAAAATTAAGGGGTATATAGATAGTAGTAAAATAGTTTTTATTTTTGAAGTCCCACTAGTAGACAGTAACACATATATCTATTATAAAGTTATCCCTATTCCAATTTTTAACCCTACCACAAAAAAACCCTATGTCATTATTCCAAAATATCCTTACCTACTGGTGAAAAAGTCGAAATACAGGCCCGTAGTCGACAGCTGCGAGGAAATAGACGACCTCACATACCTTTGCTCCGAAGACAACGTACTTCAGTACCCAGAGGAAACATGCGTCGAGCAACTTATGTTACTAAAACATAATTTCACGGATTGCCAGCAACACCAGGTGAAAATAGAAGAAACCAAGATACAACCCATATCTGAAAGCCACTGGTTGGTGTATACAGAAAAAAGTATCCAGACAACGGAACATTGTGACGACGAAACTAGGAAATACACCTTGCAAGGTACATACATCTTAGTACCAAGTCAGCACTGCACACTGCAGATCAATGATATCTCCATTACAACGCCGGAGAACAGTAGCACAGTCTCCTTCAGCCTGCCAACAGCACAGATGCCCGAACTCCGTCGTGACGTCAGCCCACCGGCGAAGCAAATGGATCTTAGAGGGGTGGACTTAGGTGACATCAAGGACTTAGTGAACCGAGCAAAATACAGTGAAAATGTCAGTGATTTCGAGTCATATATTCGTGTAACAAGTGACAATATCAGTGTATGGACCCTAAGTATTTACGTCATAATCTTAGTTTCTGTTATAGGTTTCATTATTTATAGATGGGACTTATTTAAAATTTGTAAGAGAAATTCCCTAAAGACTACACAGTTGCCTTTAGATAATTTCTCTCTTAGGGAGGGAGGAGTTAAGTGTGGTAACCCTACTACAATTAGCTTTGTCAGCAATACAGCTTCTTCCAAATCTAGTGAATAAGTAATTATAATGTAGGACATGGTCGTCACGCAACAATTGTCGTCTTAGCATAATTTAGCTATAAGAACCTTGTATCTTTAGGATTAGATCATTATTATCTTTACTGTCACTCTGTCAGTTAAATAAAGTTATTTTTATAAACTCTCCGACTGTCGTTTACTTAATTCGCTCCTTAAGAGCGGGCCTAATGCCAGGATAAATTCTGATTTCACCCGCGCGTCTCGCAACCCCCGCATTAGTGCAGAAAACAATCACGGGCGGCGCGAGTGCGCGACAACGCGCGCAACCAAACTCGCGTACTAGTATATGCAATATAGTCAGATAAAACCACAGACATTTAAAAAAAAACTATTATTAATTTTCTTTGGATAAAACAGGACTGTACAAATGGATATGCGCATATGCTATCGGTTTCACAGAATTCGCAAAATATAATTCTAATAAGAGTGTAATCATTGTGCTGTACTAAGTGTAATAATACTATGTTGTATACAAATTTCATAAATTGTGATATTATGTAGTATGGACACACTGATATTTTACTTGTTCACTAAGAATTTAAGTATTCCTTGACTTGTTTTACTATACAATTCAATTATTTTGCTATAAATAAAACACGATGGTAAGAAATATCTTATAATTATCACAATAATATTTTTTTAAATTAAAAAACACCGATTCTAATGAGTCATCAGTAATCAGCAATTGATAATATATGTTCTTCATTTGATGGTTCAGGAGTAAACAACTCTCTAGAATTAATTGTTTCAGGACAGAATTGCTTGCATTTTGAGGGTCCAGCGGCATTTGGTTCTTTGAGCTGACGTTTTTTGGGAATTGTTGGTTGCCTCAAAGGCATGTTTCTTGTTTGGCGTGGGTCAACTAATTCAGGCAATATGTGTTCCATATAAAATTCGGTAAGCTTACCAATCATTTTCTTTTCCCAAAAGTCGTCATCGCGAAATATTGTTTCAACAGTCAGTCTTTGATTTTCACCAGACCACACTGCAAAAAGACACTTGTTTCTTTTACTTATATGTAACTGTCCTTGGACTTGGTAAAACCAAGGGTGGTTCTTGTTAATTAATTTTTTTGTACCTTTTATGGCCCAAAATTTAATTTTTTTATTGTTTATAGCCTCTTCAATAGGTATTTTGAATGCAGAAAGTGGGCATTTTATCTCTACAATTGTGTCGTTACCGACTAAGCCATCTGGGGTAGCTGCCAAAAATGGTATCTTATCGTCTATGAATAGTCCACATGGGTTTATTTCCACACTTTCTTGTCTTGCAAGCTGGTTGAGAGCAATGAATTCATTATCTATACCGTGTTTTATTGAAGCTACGCTTGAAATATTTCGTTTGTATAACAAAGCTTTAACGATACTTGCGCTGGTAGTCGGACGACGATTGATAATCTTCCCAAAGTTTGATGCAGTTAATAAATTTCTACGAAGCTCTAACCACTCACTGCTATCTCTTTGCAAGATTGTAGCTCGTTCAACCTGTGACTTTTCAAGTTCAGTTTTTTCTAAATTTTTCAAGAAACTTCGTTTTGCCAGGTCGTAAACGTCTTCGTCCATATCAGGCTTTTGACAACTGTCTGTTCCATAATTTTTGTCTGCGGTTGCAACCGATGCCAGTGTTTTCCTGAAACTTTTAACATTTCTTCGACACTTATTTTTTTGTTTTCTTTTGTCTTCCAATAATTTCGTTTTTGATTTAGGACTCATGCCCAAAAGCGATTTTTGTAAATTGTATAATGGCCTTTTCGTATTAAATGCCACAACTGCTGCCGCACATCTGGATTGATATGTTTGCCGTTGAATTAAGTTAGTTCGTTTACCGCCTACAAATTTAGCTATTATGCTATTGAACTGTTCAACCGGGTTACTGTCACAGTCATTGATCAAACTTCGTGAGTGCGAAGCAACTAGGCCCACAATGTATTGAACTTTCGCCCAAAACGCAGAACTTTTTACTTTCGGCACGAGGTCTTCATTTTGCCTTTCACTACAACAGTAGTGATCTAAACATTCGTTGTGATGACCGAATGCATGATTATATGAGTTATTAATGTCAACAAATAGATTATGTATTCGCACACCTAATTCAGCAGTATTATTTTTGTGATGTTTTATAGCTGAACAAATAACTTTTCTAATGGCAAGAATTCTTTTTGTGGTGATCATTTTTCTCATACATAGTGGATATTTTGTATCTTTACTGATGGAGGCTAATTTGTTGCACAAATTACGCAATATGTGATTTCTACATTCAATTTTCTCCACGGTAACATTTTTATAAGGTCTCTCTTCCAGGATCTTTGCGTAAGTGCTCGAATCACCATCCGTTATAACTCGCCCATATATGATGTTATACATTTCTACGGAATTTTTGAATCCTTCTACTATTATTTCTGCCTCCATTCCAGAAGAAGAACCCGTGTAATTTCTATAACATTTGTGTTCTTTTGGTGGTACTCCTATATTTTGTGCACGAACACATATGCAACAGAATTTATTTTTCACACCTAAATAAAGAACTTCTTTGAACTTCCTGCCGACTATAGCTGCTGCTCCAGAAAGCGCAGAATAGTTACTCTTATAGGAACGCTTAGACCAGCAGCCGTCAGCAATGACATCAACGATTGCTATCCCATCCATATTTACTCTACCTTCTTCTATTGCTGCTTGTCTTTCGCGTTCCGCTGCAACCGCCATAGCCTGTTGAGCTGTTTTTTCCCAATGTTGACAAATTTCAACGTGTTTTCTTTCGTACATCTGTTCTGTCAATATGGGAAGATTCATTGCGGCACACAACCTTTGAAACTGTTCTAAACCAATGCCAGTGCTTGTGATACCAGATACTGCAGCTGTATTTATATCTACGTTTTGGGTTGGCAGTGGATCTGTTGTATTTACGATAAAATTAGCTTTACACATATTACAGGAAAGTTTCAGTTTCAAATTAAGGCCTATTTTTGTTTCTCCCGTGATGTGTAAGTTGGACAGAGTGCAGCCGAATTGAGGTGAATGGTTAGAAATAATTTTTAATTTTTCAAAAAAATATGTTTTATCTATTATTATTCTTTCTGCAGCATCATAAAGATTTTCGTCATGATCTTTGACTTTCTTACTCTTATTTTTTTTATTAACATGCTTTGGTCCTTTATACACGCGTAGATCAGAGTTTCTGTAATAAAAAGGAATAACGTAATGCATTTAAATGTATGGCAAGATTTTTAGAGGTTGATTCATTGTTAGTCAATTCAAAATTTCTTACGATTTTTGCAATTTTCAGGTCAGTGTCAGGTTGACATGATTTCATGAAAAAGTAACTTAATGGAACAAATCTAACTTAGAAGAGATGTATTAAGGATTCAAATGATTATAATTCCGTAAATGCATATTTGTTATGGTCGCGAATCATATTTTGATCAAGACACAACCTGACACTGACCTGCAAATTGCAAAAAACGTAAGAAATTTTGAATTTCACGAACTAGCACTGCGGGTCCTCTTTATAATAAAGTTCCATAAAATACATACTGTTCGCGTAAAACACTCTTGTCATTATGCAACTCAAGCTCCGTTACGTTGAAACTACTCAAGGAACTGCCAATTGTTTTTGTTAAATCGTTACTGAAATAAATAAAAACATTTAAAAGGACCTTTGGTACATGTGTAAGTATATCACCGAAAAAAAAAACTGACGAAAATACTTTGCAAGAGTTTCAGCTAGAAATCCTTCTTTATTGCTATAAATATCTGGCTGTTCATGCTGAGTGGCTGAAGTGTTACAGCTAACATTCTCCAAGGTCTTCAACATAAGTCTGAAAGTTGGGTATGAAAAAGTCACTATTCACAATTCTTTATGATAGCATAGGTATATACACTACGTATGTGAGATATTGATAGAAGAAATAGATAAATGTACTTCTCTGGTGGCAAATCCTGGTCATCATTCAAATTATTTTCAAAGTCGACGGTACCACCGATCGAACCATCATCAAACTGGATCTCTCGATTACTAAATTTTTCTGGGAACTGATACCTAAAACAAGTGAGTTTTCTGGAATGGTCTTTTATAAACCTTTATTTTGATACCTCACTCGACTAGTTGTCAAAGGGTAACAAGCAAAGAGACAGGGCGAGAGAGAGGGAGATCACAATACTTTTGTATTTCTAATTTTAGTGAGGAAGTGTGGACAACACTCACTAATTCAAAACAAATGACATCTCATTCATCGATATCTATCTAGCCCTTTAAGTTTAAAATAGCATAGTTAATTTATTATAGACCTACATATATTACTATCTACACAGGGTGTTAGGCAGATGGTTGAACATACGAAAATGGCGGATCCGTGGGACCATCTGCTACATATTTAGACCCAATAACAAACCCTGAAGATGTTATTTAAAAATGAAATTAATGACGTTTGAAGTTTGCAACGACGAATTACGAACAAAATTTAAAAAATCGGTGTGGCCTGGGTCTTGTTATTGGGTCTAAACACGTAGCAGACGGGCCCACGGATCCGCTATTTTCGTATGTTCAACAGTCTGCCTAACACCCTGTATAGACACTTTCGAACGGAAACAATACAAGATTGCAACGGTAAAATAAATCGTCTGTTTATTTTGCGTATACAATAATACATACCTTCGACTTCGGCAATTAGCAATCATTTGAGTCTTCAACTGTTTTAGGTCTCGCTTCTTCAGTTTTTTCATTGTATTTTTTTTGTTTCCCATATTACTCAACAAAAATGTAGATATATTTTAAGATAATAATTAATAATAATGGCGGCTACGCGCGGAGCGCAAACTGACATAGACTACCCGTCTCAACAGAGCGAGGGCAACTGATCGCCGATCAGTTCGGTGAGACAAACAGATGTCTCAAGCTCATGTTACGCGAGACGGAAGACAGCGTTTATCGCGGATTAAAAATGTAGTAAGCGCCAAAAGCTTTTTATTCTGTTATCTTTTAGAATAGACAATATTTTAAAAAATCGCTAGGGTCAGCTCTAGGTTTTATATTCGTGATAATATTTATCTAATTTATGGTTCACTAATATGCACCAAAATAAAATGAAAAGCAAAAAAGTTGAAAATTAGAGGTAACTTTGTGATGGTTTTCTATCGAGAAAATTTTATCCTACTATGTTTTTCGTCAGGGCCGACCTTTACATTTATAATGAAGTTTCCTGACATATAATTTTTTTCCAATTTAAACATGTTTTACTACTATGAAAATCTAATCAAAGATTGAAGATTTTGCTTTAGGCCCAATCTTAATGTCCGGTTAAGTAGTCATCACCTCAGAGGTGAGCTACGTCAAAAAAAAAATGTGCGCTTAGTACCGCACGAACGCTTGTCGAGGAAGGACCTTTGTCAGTTGATTTCGCGCTCTTTGTCGTAACATCATAAACTACGACCGCTGTATTTGATCTTCAACTGCGTCGTCGGCCAGCTTCATAAAGTAAATAAAAACGTTTGCATGCTTGCCATATGGACTGGCCCGGATTATCTGGTTAATATAAAGTTTAGAAAAAATAAAAAGTTTTACAAATCCACAAAGACAATTCTGGCAGGAAAAGATGTTACCAAAGTTGCAGGCTTTTTATAAAAAAATGTGTACTGCCTGAAATTATCGATTCGCGAAAAGCTCGATCAATGCCGTAGCGTGAAATATTTTTCTAAAATTATAATTTATTGCCATTTTAAATAATAATGAGTTACATCTGTATGTTTTATTTATTTATAATTTGAATTTGAACAATGAGCGCTAGTTGATTGTCCGTAAACATCTATGGTTTACGTGTAGGTAGCAGAAAACTGAGAAGTTAAATTATCTCTACCGCGGTTTACAACCAAAGTTGTAAAACGCGAGTTACTTTCTTATTATTTGCTAGCGTTTAGGAATTCCATAGGTATTTTTAGTAAATGCGCTGGTATAATAACAGTTTTAAGCCTGAGATATACACCAGCGGCCATAAAGTCCAATTTGAACAATGAGCGCTAATTGATTGTCCGTAAACAAAATTTAAATTATCTCTACCACGTGGTTTACAAACAAATTGTAAAACATGAGTTACATTTGAAACCGCGTAAGAAAGTAATGTACAAAATTATTTGCTAGTTTTTAGGAATTCCAAACAGCAAGCAAAGGGCTTCATTAATACGATTTCAGTTGCCTTTATTATTCTCTTATAAAATATCACGCGATGCAATATTTTTGGCCACTTACAACATAAAGTTACTCAATAATACACTTTCATATTGGTGCCGATTCTCTTGTACACTGAACTAAACTAACCTAAACTATCACTAAAATTCCTTACTTTTGGCTATGAGAATCTTAAAGCTATTCTGTAGTAAAAAGTCTCTAAATTTAAAAATTATTTTGACACAACTAAATCGAATTTGACAATTGCGACTCCACGTGGTACATACTTGTTTGCCCTACCCCGTGAATTTTTTTAAAGCCGGAGGCGCGCAGTGGGGGCAGGCTCGACGTGTTTTATATGGAATTTTGCACTTTTTGTATGGAAAAGAAAAAAATACCTACGTGTTGAGTATTAGGGGTATAGGGGTTTTATAAAGAGGGTCGAAATTTTCATTACTTTTGTGATAGGACACACCATTTTCGAGATATAAGCAAAAGAAAAGAATAAAATCCACTACAGTACTGTTTTTGCACCCGAAGTCGAGATGTTCGTGTGAATTTTAGTTCATGACAACTAATAATAATCCACACCACTTTCAGTGGCGATTAAAAATGGTCAGAATTAGTTAGACAGTTAAAATTTTAGGTGAAAAACGTCAAATTCAGAATAACAAAATTCATGTTCACTTAATTAAAATCTCAGTACAATCTTAGTGCTGTCAAACTAAAATATAGTTAAGTTGTGCCACTTTAGTCTATTTCAGAATAAGAAATCATCGTTTGACAGGAGTAAACTAAATTTTGGTGATTTTTAGTCTAGTTTAGACGCCTTTGTGACAAGAGAATCGGCACCATTATCAGCAGTGTTCTTTTTTATTAGTAGTCGATTTCAATGAGTATGGGACATGATTTTCAGACCACGAAGAGTTAAAATATTGATGTATCCTTTCAATTATTTTATAAAGTATCAACACTAACATTATTGAGTAATGACAAATATTAAAACAAACTTTATAACACAACATTTCACATATTATCTAAAGTTCCTACAAAAACTTATAAATACTGCGGTGGATCAAGATCGTTTAGTCGCCACACTCGCAACATCATGGTGTGAGCGAGTGAGAAGATGTGAAAACTGAAAAGGGGTATCGTTCGTCTCGCCGCGCACACGCGGTGCGTAAAAAATAACTAATTTTGCGCAGCGCCAAAAGAGGGCTCTCAACGCGCGGTCTGATTTACGCGACGCTCAGTATTTATACTAAAAACTGAAAATAAATAAAAATGTATATCAGGGTTTTCGAAAATTTACCCCTAACGGGGTGAAATTAGTATGCATTTTTACAATTTTCTTTAAGTAAAATAATAGAAACGTTACAATAGACTTCAAAAAAAAATATTATTAACGCTATATGCTATGGGGGATGAGCAATATTGCATTATGTTCGTATTCTTCTACAGTTTACCGCAAATTGTAAAAAGGCTAGCCAAAAGGTTAGAATATAAAAAATTTGGCAAGGAGATAAAATCGCATCCTGGGTAAGACATAGGTTACTTGTTGTCTCAATAATAATCCTAAAGGGGGTGATATATAGGTTGGCAGGAAGGTAGGTTAGTGGACGTCCTCTAAGAACGGATTTTGCGACAGGGCCATATTATGGAGGTTTAATGGCTCTCGCAAGTTTGTATGAAAGTCCTTAATTTTTTATGCTGCAAAGGATCATGACCGATGATGTATGGAAATCCGTCTTAAGTTGAAACACAATAGATCTTTATTTTCCGAGTTTTAAAGTAATTAAACAAATTCGGAGATTCTCAATCGACGCATAAACAGTAATGGCGGCTTCCGCAGGCTTAGGGATGGCGATGTAGAATCGATTTTATAGGTCAAGTAAATTGTTTTTTTTTATCGATCATAAACAATGTATTATAGATTTTTTTAATCGATTGTTCGAAACTTGAAAACTAGTTCCGATGTTTTTCCTGCGGATTGCAACTTTTAAGTTTTGATACGCAGTTTCTTTGTAGTGTTTTTTGTAACCAAGAATATTATTTAATTTATTTTGTATTCGATTATTCATTACATTTGACTGCTGCATTGCATTTGCATTTGGCTGGCAACACCAAAACGAATAAGTGATTATCTAAAGCTGTCGATCTAGAATAATGGCGGGAACAGATCTATCAGAACTCAATTTATTGCTGAATCGATTCTTTCCTGAGATTCGGATAGATTTAAAAATCGATCTTTTTTAGGAATAATCGTCATTCCTACCGGTACGTCTGTCATCTGCCTTGACAGTTGCATCTGCGTGAGACGAAACACAAATATAAATATTTTCACAACGGAACTATGAAATACATAATTATACAGTACCTTCGTTATGATTATGATATTACTAATTATTTAACTATCTATGAGTTTAATATAATTTTTGTGATGTTTTTATGTAAAGGCTCATACTTACTGTGCGTTTGCACTGGCGAAACATCACAACAAAACATGTTGAAATCTCTAGTTCCTGTCAAATATTGTATGGAACTTTGACAGAAACTAAAGATTTCAACATGTTTTGTTGTGAATGTTTTGCCAATGCAAACGCACAGTTACGTAACTCGTACAAATGAAGAGAACGAAACGTCCATCATGACTATACGGAAATGTACTGTTTATCTTAAAATCATAATTCCGGATATGAAAATAAAATTCCCGAAGTGAAAAGCTTGTAAAAAATAAGCAAATAATTTGTATATTAATTTGGTTTTCATACGTGCAACTTTTCGAGACTGGTTTTGAACAATCTCCTTTAAATTTGGCTGGGAGGTAATTAATAGTTAGTAGACGTTTGCTAAGAACAGACCGACCTGAAATTTAGCAAGTCTAGATTTTTTTTATAATTGGTGCCTTTAAAAAAGTTGCTTAGTGTGATTGGCATTATCTGTTGACTGAAATCTAAAAATAGTTAGCGTTAACCATAATTAAACTTGATATCTTCATAACCACGCGGACGAAGTCGCGGGCAACAGCTAGTATCTAAATAAGCCTCCAGGCATAAAGGGCGTGCCCGCTTAGATATAGCTGTAACTGGAAGTTCTAAATGATAAACTAGGACCATCGAGGTAAAATAAATAAACAATGAATTATTAATAACAATAAGAAAACCATGATTAGCAAGACGACCAGTCACCACAAGGAACCCCCGTTCACGAGCATAATGCAAAGATCAGCCACTACACCTCTCGCCATATTTGAGGGAAGGAGGCAACCCGACCCCCGACGCTACCGCAAGCACCTTCATCTAAGGGAGCATGACGAACTTGCTGCCGGTTGTTCAGGAAAATAATAATATGATCAATTGTCGAGGTCGCTAGCTAACCATATATTGCAATACAACTCATAAAAAAACATTGTAATGAGTAGATTAAGTCAACACCTATGCCAGAAAAAGTCAGTTTCGTTAGTTACTTGAGGCTCTGTATTAATACATAATATACAGCGAAAGGAACTTCGTTCCAACCGGGTGTCCCACGACGCCTCCCTTTTGTTCAAGGTCATGGAAAAGCTATACAAATCGGGAGAATAGAGAATATTACGCAACACTATCAAGGACAGGACAACGTCTGTCGGGTCAGCTAGTCTATTAATGAAATGTATGTATCCTACCAGTATTACTACTGCTAGTGTTAGTCTGGGCCTCTCCACTGGTGTTCTGCAGGTGCTTGGCGAACAGCTCGCCCGGCTTGAAGTCGTCCTCGTCGGACGAGAAGGCGTCGAGTGCCAGCAGGCGCGGCGGCACGGCACCGCTCGAGGCACCCTCTGCCTCGTCGATGTGCACGAACGATAGCCCGAACTAGACGCCCAGTTATCAACACAAAACAACTTATGACAGCAAACTGGATCATCACTTTAGCAGGACGCGCTAAAGTATTGCAAAAGGATTAGCAAATAGCAGTAATGTAGAAATATATAAAGTTAAGTCAATATATCTACAGATTTATTATAATTTCTGTAAGTTATATCCCACCAAAAACATTTTCATGTAAAATGTTGCCAAGACGAGACCATATGGCTCGCAATGTCAAAAAGTTATCAGATGTCATGTAGAGCCAAGCTTCTAACTCTACAAGCCCTAACTTCACAAACTCTACATCTTAGTCAAAATATGCGGCTTGGCCGTTTCGCTACCGTCACATATTGGCGGTGAAAAATGTATTCACTGTTAATTACTTTTCTGTTAATCAATAGTTAATTATTCATTAATTTAGTTAATTATTTCTCATGTAGAGCCAAGGTTCCAACTCAACACGCCCCACCAATAAATCGACGGCTTTGTTTGGCGGCACCAATAATCGATTTATTGGTGAAATAATTAATTAAATTAATGAATAATTAACTATTGTTTAACAGAAAAGTAATGAACAGTGAATAAATGTCCCTTCACCACTTCCTAGTGCTTTAGCTGAGAGGAAGTGGTGAAACAAATTCCCAACAAAATACGCGCTTGGCGTGGAGTTGGACAACAGCCCGTTGTACAATACAATACCTGGCAGTGCTTGTTGTGCGGCTGCGAGCAGACGAGGCGCACGCGGTCCCAGCGCTGCTCGCGAGCCGGCGCACTGAGCGCGTCGGCGCCGAACGAGCGCACGCGCACCACCGGTGCGTCACGCCGCGACTCTTCGCGCGATATAAACACGCTGCTTGGCACCAACACCTGAAGAAACAGTCCTGTATCACAGTATCACTCTGATGCTGTTTTACTAGTTTTTTTCCAACTGTACTAGCACAGTCTATAAACCAATACAGTCATTCGACGAAGCCGTCTAGACAGGGCAATCGTGCGGGGTGTGAGGGGCGAGGGGCGGGTAGGGCGAGCCCGAGCTGCATACGTCGCCATTGTTAGTAGCTCGGGACATGACTTTCAGGGCTAACGCGTGTCTTGTTTTAAATGTTTTAATTTGTACACAATTAAAATGGTGCATACGACATGTGCTGTGCGAGAATGCATATGTGTATATTAGTAATATTAGCCAATCTGTAGATGAATATGAATTAATGAATGATTAATGAGAAAACGGAAACCGATTCTATAGGTAAAGTATTAAACACTGAATAATAAAATAGTATTTTATTTATATTGTTAACAAGCTCTTATTCCCAAATAAAATACAAGACAGACAGGCAAAAAAAAAAAAAAAAACTAGCGTCACTCGGGACGATGCAAAATTTGTAACGATACCCATTATGTCCAAACTGTTGAGGCATTTAGAAGTTATGGCGGAACAATGAAACGTACATACATGAAACTCTAAAAACATTACCCTCCTTTTCTGGGCAGTTGTGTAAAGTCAGTGACAACACTGACAACCCTAGGTAAGACTGTGGCGGCGGTGTCGGCATTTATGCAAACATCAAAGGCGTCGGTCCACTGTTACTCTTTACACTGTGGTACTAGAATGCAATAAGCATTCTTACAAAAAGTGTCCGGTCGGGGGATCCCCGTCAGGAACAAAGTTCCCTCTCACGTAAGGTTTAAAACAAAAACAACATGGAGATGTTTCATTTTCGGCCATAAAGTGTACAGTAATGAAAAAAAAGATAAAAATTCCACGAATTGAGGAAAAATATTATTTCTTGAATATTCCCCTGATTTTTTCGGCACAAAAATAATATTTTATCGAATTATTGCCATATTCTATTCATGGCGTCGTCTTACTTGCACATTGCTTTCGTCCAGAAGTCATGTTACATTAAAACACAATAATACAAATAAAAAAAAACGTAGACGTTATTATAAATATGAAAGGCGTGTATTTCTGTGCTATTATGATAAGATAATAAGTTATCTACCTTAGTCAACTTTTTTGAATAATTAGAAAGTGTGATTCATCATTTTAAAATAAACTACTTTTGAGGATTGTAGATTTGTAGGTACTTGTGGACGAAAAATTCAAACTTATTGTTTGTGTTGGTACCTATTTGACATCGTCTCGACTTCGTGGCTTTCGGTGTTATTTTGTTTTTTCATCTAACTTCTTACGACTTTGGCTTTGTTTATTGGTTTTTGTGATTGCTGCTAGTTTTAGGAATTGACTTTGGCTTTGGTTAACGGTACTTGAATTCGGATTCTGCGGTGCGATGCGATGATTAATGAAAAATAATATTAATGCAATAGAAAAAAACAGTGGAAGTGCCACGCAGCTATCGCGCGTGTGTCACAATTATGCGGAGCTCCGCAACACCGGCTCAGTCGCGATTAGCTACTTGCTGTGATACGACGTCTCGAACGTAACGAAAAATATTACAAACATGCCTTATGGTGCAATTTTTACATGCATTAATGATAGCAGTACAAAAAAAATATCTTGCGGAGGTGTATCGTATCTCCGGTAAGTTAAAAACTATGATATATTTCAATATAATTGTTTTTATTGACAAAACCATATTTATTACTTTGATGCGAATTAAAAACTACCTTATGTCCATTGTTCAAAGTCTAAATCAAGTTGCTCGCAGTCTTGAATGTTATCGTATACATTCTAGAATTTTCGACGCTACTCGATTAGGGATGGGACACATTCAAATAGTTCGGTATCGATATAAGAATAAAATGTGTATTTTTAAACTAACTTTACTGAACTTAAATAAATAAAATTACGAGAAATGAGTATCAAAGTATGCGTAAATGATAGAGGTCCAAAATCGAATATAGTGAACGGTATACGGATTAAATGAAAGCCATCGCGGAAAATTATGTATCATAAAATATGTATTATACGCATACATGTTAAAATTAAACATAAAACAGTCAAAACGACAATTATTAAACAAATATGTTTTATTTCAAGGACAATTAATATTTTTTAATTTACTAGTTATCGTTTCATTTTACCTTTTATACTAATCGGACTGGTCCATTACATAAGATAAAATATTTGAATTATTACATTTACAAACATCGACATTAAACTAGTCCGCATCTCTAGCTGAGTAGAAAAATAGATAACAGGTGCATTCGAATATGACATCTATTTCAATGATGTTTAGTACAAAAATATTTAATAAATTGTTCTTTGTTTAAGTTACAATATATTGCTCAAGCACAACTTGTCGCGCTTTTTATAAACAAGTTGTCATATTATTTAACATCTCTAGCGTGAAGTGGAGTGCATTAAATACGGCGGCGGTGCGCGAATTTGAGACGAATGATTTTGTTGAGTTTGCGTCCTATAATAATAAATAACTAAATGCACTTATTTTACTCATTGTTCTTAGTATTATCTACTGTTATGTGGTTTGTTCGTGAGTTGTTGTGTCTGGTTAAATCGTGAGCTACAATTAAAATGGATCAACAAAAGAAAAAACGGGGTGAAAACTGGAGTTTTGAAGAAAAAGTTAGTAAACCATGGATTTTTAATTATTATTAGGTAAGCAATGCTTTGTTTCATCTTATTTCGACTACCTATCGCGATTTTGTTATTATTATTATAGGACATTTATTACGTCAACTTATTGCTCAATCAGCACATATGAAGACAAGTCCACGAAAACGTCAGTAAACATGCAGAAAACAAAAGTGGAAGAATATACGGATTAAGTAAGTTTTTATTGCTTTTGATAAGTTTACAAGTACGTTATTGTTTACGTGATATTAATTAATAATTATTTTTGATGTAAATTTCATGTAAATTACATAAATGATTTAATGTAAATTTCGATCAGATGGAGGATTAAAGTTGGCTTGGAAAAGAATGAAGCTGTCCGCTAAATCCAACTTATCTACCCATAGGAGGGAATAATCAAAGACAGGCGGTGGTGAAAAACCACCATCACCTTCTCCTGAGGACTTAGCAATAATTGCTCCTCACGACTTTTTCATTGAAGTTGATGACTACGATAGTGATGCATTGGTAGGTAAATAAAATTTCATAATGTCATACCCTAAAACATTTTAATAAAAATTATCGATTTTAGACGAACGACCCTTTGTAAAGCCATATTTGTTCATAGTGAACAATATGGCTTTACAAAGGGTCGTTCGACTACAGATGCGGGTGTTGCTCTCCTGAAACACATATTTAACGCATGGGAGAACTCTCAAAATGCTATTGGAGTTCTCTGTGATCTCTCCAAAGCCTTTGATTGCGTGCACCATGACACGCTTTTGCGTAAACTGCGTCATTATGGTGTGCTAAACGAAGCTCTCAACGTTTTAAATTCATATTTAAATAATAGGTCGCAATGTGTAGATGTTGATGGTGTAAAATCTTCCGGGCTACCAGTTCAGTTAGGTGTACCTCAAGGCTCAATACTGGGTCCATTCTTGTTCTTAGTATATATCAATGACTTACCATTCTATTTAAATGGTATCTGTGAAGTTGTACTGTTTGCAGATGATACCTCTCTTATTTTTAAAGTAGACAGGAATAGACAAGACTTTGACGATGTAAACAGTGCACTATCAATGGTTACGGATTGGTTTACGACAAATAACCTAGTTCTCAATGCCAAGAAAACGAAATGTGTAAAGTTTGCCCTTCCAAATGTTAGAAACCTAGGACCCAACATCGTCTTAGATAAAGAGGTGCTTGAAACTGTAAACTCGGCAGTTTTTCTGGGCATAACAGTAGATGCCAAACTTCAGTGGGGCCAACATATATCGAGCCTAGCGGGAAGGCTCAGTTCGGCCGCCTACGCCGTCAGAAAAGTAAGACAATACACTGACGTTGATACGGCTCGGTTAGTCTATTTTAGTTATTTTCATAGCGTTATGTCCTATGGTATTCTGCTGTGGGGCAAAGCTGCAGATATTCAAAATATATTTGTCCTCCAAAAACGAGCTATTCGAGCAATTTACCAGCTAGGTGCCAGAGTTTCTCTGAGAGATTTTTTCAAAGATATCAGTATTCTCACAGTGGCATCACAATTCATCTTCGCCAACATCTTATATATTAGGCAAAATATACACTTATACACTAAAAACAGTGATATTCACAATGTTAACACAAGAAGTAAGGATAAACTACGTGCTCCCTTTCACCGGCTTCATAAGGTTCATAACTCATTTGTTGGGCTTGGTATAACCTTTTATAACAAGCTACCCTCTTCTTTGCTAGACTTGCCTTTTAATGCGTTTAAAACTAAATTAAAGTCCAACCTGTGTTCAAAGGCATACTATTCTATCAACGACTACTTAAATGATAAGAATAGATGGTCGCTGTGATTAACTCAAGACAATGTTTAAATGTTCTTTCTCCAGAATTAGTATACCTACTGACAGGTTATATGAGTTTATATAATTGTTTATAATTTTACTTTATAAGTCAATTTATTTTAATTTTATTTTAATTTAGTGCTGACATAATCTACTCATTACAATGTTTTTTTTATGAGTTGTATTGCAATATGTGGTTAGCTAGCGACCTCGACAATTATTTATTTTACCTCGATGGTCCTAGTTTATCAATTGTAACTTCTAGTTACAGCTATATGTAAGCGGGCACGCCCTTTATGCCTGGAGGCTTTTTCTTTTTTTTTAGATATTGTTTACTTTTAGTTATTTTTATTTCTGCTTGAGTATAGTTCTCGATGCTTTTGGTTGGTATATTGGCGTGTGCTAGCTGTCATATGGCTATTAATTATAGCTATTTAATTTAAATTATTTTTAGCATATTGTAAATTGTCTTGCATACTGTTGTATAGAATCATTTTTTATTTTATTTTCTAACTGAACAGACAGCTGTGCTGCTGGGGAGTTTGTTGCGCCACTTCTTCTTCCCAGCAAAAGCACTAGGAAGTGGTGAAGGGTGGGCGTTTTGGGGGACTGTCTTATGTAATTTTGACGTTCGAAAAGTGCTGATTCTCAGCCTAGTTTGAATAAATGACTTTTGAATTTTGAATTTTTAGATATTTTACAGTATATAAGTAGAAAGTGCTCTGTAATCTGCTTTTATAGCATGCAATTTACAATTTAAAATTATATCCTAAAGTTAAAAATGATAGGTAATAATTTCGTTACTTATTAGAAGAGCATTTGGCTGGATACAAGATATTGTGGGTTCAGTTGTTCCCACCCTGGGCACCAAGATATTTTCAATTTCTTTTAATTTTTACTAAATACTTTTATTACTCTAATATTACTTATACATGTTAAAAATAAAATTCCTTACGTAATTCTATTTGATTTTACAGAACTGAAGAAATGCGGCAGTCAATCACACAAAGCAATACAGATTTTAAAAGGATGGAAGTGGAACACAAATACAACATTAAAATTGCTAACTTAAAAGTAGATTTTCTTATTCTAATTTCTACATCCACATACTTACTCTCCTAAGATTACAGTAAAATTCTTATATTTAAATAAATAATAGTGGGTATAATTTCATCCTACTAAAGTAATTCGCTACTGTGCCCATGCACAGCTGTGCATTACTGTCCTACTGTGGTAGAGTGCCTTCCCCAATTTGTAACCAAATGTTCAGTTTTAGACTATAATTATTAACATGTTTGTAAATATCCTGATAAGTGAAATTATTATTTTCAGGTACTTACGTGCTGCAAATATTTTATAATAGATTATTCATTTAAATAAAATACACACTTATTAAATAGTTAAAAGAAAACATGTTCACTGAAAATGAGTTTCAATAAACTGCCTTCTCCTAATATTTCCCCTTACAGAAGTTGCAATATACCTTTGAACCCTATCCCTTTGGTTCCCTAGATGAAACTTCTAATATAATATAAATATAATTATCTTCTTCGCCAGGAAACAGGTCTTCCCTCATGTCAATGGCAATATTGTGGAGGACAGCACATGCAACAACTGTTTTTTTGCTGTTTTAATATCCCCAAGCATGCCTCGTAACAGACAACGAAACCGTTGCTTTAGCAAACCAAAACACCTTTCCACTGTGTTCCGGGTACGAATATGGCTGCTATTATACGTCTCTTCTTGTGGTGTTGTGGGGTATAGCAGTGGTGTAAATAAATAGGGAGTGCAAGGATAGCCACTGTCACCCAATAATATTCCAGAGAATGCGCCAGCCTCAAACCTCTGTTTTAATCTACATTCTCCGAATATTCTGTAGTAATGTACACTGCCACGCCATCGGGTAACAATGTCCATGATTTTCAGGTCAGCATCACAAACTACCTGAAAAGTGACAACTTATTAGATCTTTACATTCCTCTCTGTTTTTTTAATGTGACATTGGTAATTGTTACCAATTTTAATATAATCAAATAAATTACTATCTATAATTGTGTCAAGCATTTTGGGATCCAATTAAAAAGTCATTTGTCAATTGAGACAATCACAACTTAAAATAGGTATTTGTTTAAAAATTACCTGTACATTGATTGAAGTAAATCTTTTTCTATTAATATATAACTGACCCCTATCAGCATTTACTTTCTTTATTCTAGTATGAGTACAGTCTATTGCCCCAATTACTGTAAGAAAATGAGCAATACTGCGGAATTTCCTAATGGTTTCCTCCTGTTCTTTTAGAGTAGTAGGCATTTTTATAAATCTTCGGGATATCCGTGCAATAGGTCCGCTACGTTTTTGCATGTTTTGCTGACAACTGGTTGAGATACACCATTTAAATCAGCTGTATCGTCTTGAATCTACGAACAAAACAATAATGTTAGTATATTATTTGGGCTTTGTCTACTGTTATACGTTAGCATTGATCAAGGTTACTTACCTCAGTCATGGCGAGCCCAGTTGCGCAGTGCTTAAACCACTTGCGCTACAGGACTCAATGGGCATCCTCGAGGGTCGTGGAATAAATCCTCACGTAAAACATCCACTATTTTTTCTCCAAAACGTTTTGTGAACCTGTACTTATACCTAAAATCTTCGTCACTCAATTCAAAAGGATTCACGCGATGACGATGTTGGTAAGATCGCCGAGACGTCTCCAGCATATCCAAATCTTCCAAATCCATCAAGTCAATCATATTAATATCCATTTTTAACGATTTGTAAATAAAAAGACACAATAATAATCATCGACGCTAACCTCAAATAAATTAGTACCGAAGTTAGTTCAATAGATAAACTAGGGGTCTCGGCGGTTTAACTTTAGTACCCGATATTCCCACGGGATTAAAACTTATGCGGGTGAAATTGCGGGGTGCAGCTACTCAGGTAATAAAAATGACGTTGGCAATTTCAGGCCTATTTCTATCTTACCAGCATTCAGCAAAATATTTGAAAAGTTAATACTCAAGCAGTTGCTAAAACATTTTAATTTAAATAGCCTCCTTCATAATGAAGGAGGCTAAAAAAGCCATATTGTTTGGTTTTACAAAGGGTCGTTCGACTACAGATGCGGGTGTTGCTCTGCTGAAACACATATTTAACGCATGGGAGAACTCTCAAAATGCTATTGGAGTTTTCTGTGATCTCTCCAAAGCCTCTGATTGCGTGCACCATGACACGCTTTTGCGTAAACTGCGTCATTACGGTGTGCTAAACGAAGCTCTCAACGTTTTAAATTCGTATTTACATAATAGGTCGCAATGTGTAGATGTTGCTGATGTGAAATATTCCAGGCTACCAGTTCAGTTAGGTGTACCTCAAGGCTCAATACTGGGTCCATTCTTTTTCTTAGTGATCAATGACTTACCATTCTATTTAAAGTATATCTGTGAAGTTGTACCGTTTGCAGATGATACTTCTCACTCTCTCTAAAGTAGATAGGAATAGACAAGATTTTGACGATGTAAACAGTGCACTGTCAATGGTTACGGATTGGTTTACGACAAATAACCTAGTTCTCAATGCGAAGAAAACGAAATGTGTAAAGTTTGCCCTTCCAAATGTTAGAAATCTAGGACCCAACATCGTCTTAGATAAAGAGTTGCTTGAAACTGTTAAGTCGGCAGTTTTTCTGGGCATAACAGTAGATGCTAAACTTCAGTGGGGCCAACATATATCGAGCCTAGCGGGAAGGCTCAGTTCGGCCGCCTACGCCGTCAGGAAAGTAAGACAATACACTGACGTTGATACAGCTCGGTTAGTCTATTTTAGTTATTTTCATAGCGTTATGTCCTACGGTATTCTGCTGTGGGGCAAAGCCGCTGATATTCAAAATATATTTGTCCTCCAAAAATGAGCTGTTCGAGCAATTTACCAGCTAGGTGTCAGTTTCTCTGAGATATTTTTGCAAAGATATCGGTATCCTCACAGGTGGCATCACAATTCATCTTCGCCAACATCTTATATATTAGGAAAATTATACACTTATACACTAAAAACAGTGATATTCATAATGTTAACATGAGAAATAAGGATAAACTACGTCCTCCCTTCTATGTTCTATGTTATGGGGTTTGGTTTCCGCACTTAGTCCGTCAGGTGGATCATTGTGCGTGGGCCATGGCGGCCGTTTGGGGGGTTATTCCAACCAGCCCACCTCCCTCCAGAAGGAAATTAGGTCTCCTGGTTTATTGAGAACATCTGTGTATGATCTGGATGACCCGAGGGAGTCTGTTCTGATCTGGGTGACGCCCGTGCATTCAAAGAGCACGTGCGCAACGGTCTCCTCAGCCTCCATGCACGCCCTGCATAGAGGACTGTCCGTTATGCCTATTGTGTGGAAGTGTTTGTTTAGCGAGCAGTGTCCCGTGATTGTCCCTGTCACCAGGAGCAGGCCGTTCCTGTCCAGGCGCAAAAGATGCCTGGTCAGCTTGCTATCCAAGGATGGCATGGTTTCCTTTGACTGCCGGCAGCCCGGTGTCGAGGACCACCATTGTCCTGCTTGTGTGTGGGTGATTTCCTGTAACCACCTACGTATTTGGTTGTAGGGGATGGGTACGATAGGCTCGGGTCCACAGACTGCTGTGCTGGATCCTCGTCTAGCAAGCTCGTCGGCTGCGTCATTACCTAGCGACCCACTGTGTCCTTTTATCCACTGCAGTGTCACCGTGTTGCGGCTAGAGACCGTTATTTGTTCTAATACCTTGTGACATTCTAGTGTTAGCTTTGAGGTAATAATTTTTTTCCGTAATGATTGGAGAACTGAGGCGCTGTCGGAGAGTATCCGTAACCTTCCTGGCTTCTAGGGCGTGAACCGCATGTATGATGCCCACACATTCCGTCTGATAGACGGTGTTGAACCTTCCCAGCGGTCTGGATATGTTTATGTTAAGTTCGTGTGAGAAGACTCCGATTCCGGTACCGGAGTCGGTCTTCGAACCGTCGGTGTATACTCTCATTTCCCTGGGGCCTGAGTAGTCACACTGTTCTTCTGTAAGTATTATGTTGTAGTGCCTTTGAAAATAGGTTGTTTTCGGGGCTTTGTCGCAGGGTGATGCCATCATTCGCTTTCGTTTGATCGCATCCACCTTTATGCGTGTGTGCTTAATTCTGGAGTTATTACTTAGGGTTCCCGATAAATGGAGCCTAAAGGCGGCCAGGGGCGCTTCCTCCCGCACGATTAGGTGTAGAGGCGGCAGTCGATCGGCAGTTGCCTGTAGGGCAGCGGTCGGTGTAGTTCATAATTCATAATAATTTTATTTGCATAAACATGTGTGTGTACATACATAGAAAGTGCATACAAGATGATAAAGGAAGGTAGATTAAGTGCAAACATGTTTGTCACTACGTGACGTGCAAAATGATAGATTTATACAATTTAACAAATATTAAAAGGTGTCATAATTAATTATTAATGGGTTATTAAAATTAGAGAGTAAATGAACATTATTATACAAAAAAAAAACTAATTATTTATGTCAAGTCAAATTCCTTTTCATTATGGAACTCAGTAACGCTATAATATGCTCTGGCGGTCAAAAAATTACGAAGTTTTTTAAACATAGAATGAGGTAGTTCTCTCCAATTTTTAGGTACTTTGTTATAAATGACTGGAGCCATACAGTATACACTTTTGCGCATTAGGGTCGTCTTAGAGGATTAGAGACAAAGTTGACCATTGTCACGTCTATTGCGTGGGACTATGTCGGCTAGACGCTTATAGTAATGCGGATTCGACTTAACAAACACAGCCACTTCTAATATGTACAAGCACGGTAAAGTTAAATATCTTGTAGTTTTTAAAATAAGGCACACAAGTGTCGGTCTTCTCAAGTTTAAACATCGCCCGTAAACATCTTTTTTGAGTCTTGAATGCTGATTCTTTTTCCGTCGAGTTACCCCAAAATATTAGCCCATAGCATAAATGGGATTCTACTAAACCATTCTAGTTCTCATACAGCTAGTGATTGCGACACAAGCAAACCGCTGCAGTTTCTCGAGATCTCTCTGGGCTGTGCTCAGGTCCGTCCTGGGCCACCAGACCAGTGAGCCGTATGTGATAATTGGTCGGATGACTGTGGTGTATAGCCAGTAGGTGACTTTGGGGCTGATCCCCCAATTCCTGCCAAGCAGTCGCTTGCACTGCCACAGGGATATGCTGGCTTTTGTAATACGTGCTCCCTTTCACCGGCTTCATAACTCATTTGTTGGGCTTGGTATAACCTTTTATAACAAGCTACCCTCTTCTTTGCTAGATTTGCCTTTTAATGCGTTTAAAACTAAAGTAAAATCCAACCTTTGTTCAAAGGCATACTATTCTATCAACGACTACTTAAGTGATAAGAACGGTTGGTCGCTGTGATTAACTCAAGACAATGTTTAAATGTACTTTCTCCAGAATTAGCTTACTGACAGGATAAATGAGTTTATATAATTGTTTATAATTTTACTTTATAAGTCAATTTAATTTATTGTTGACTTAATCTACTCATTACAATGTAAAGCACTAGGAAGTGGTGAAGGGTGGGCGTTTTGGGGGACTGTCTTATGTAATTTTGACGTTCGAAAAGTGCTGATTCTCAGCCTAGTTTGAATAAATGACTTTTGAATTTTGTTTTTTTTTTTAATTAGATTTCATTGTTGAAAATAATATAAATAGACGAAGAGATTATTTTTCAAGTATAGACTCAAACTCAAACTCAAAGCATTTATTTCAATTAAACCATTTACAGGCACTTTTGAATTGTCAAGGGGTCGGTCAGACAAAAAAAAAAAAAATGAAGCTAGTTGCCCCTTCCAAAGCGTAGTAGGTACCTATGGAGAAGAACGGGCAGGAAACTCCACGGACACTCTTTTAAATAAAAAAATTGATACAAAATATTGGTTACATCATTCATTTTGAAATTATGCATGTGAGAACAATGTAGAAAGACGTGCACGTTCGTAAAAGCGTCCGTAATAAAACTAAAAAAATAAGAATCATTCAAAAACTTAAAATAAATTAAAATAAGCCATGGCAGCTAAGAGATGACCAGTCCCAACTGACGGCGCCCGTTCACGAACATGACGCATGGATCAGCACCATTCAGCTCAACCATTTTGAAGGGAGCTAAATGATCCAACACACGCGCCACCATCGAGCTACGTATGGTATTCCGAAATACCGCTCACCGAAAGGACGGTTTTCCGATAACACTATACTCCGACGGTTAGTTGAACGAAAAAATAATAGGCCGATGAAATGTTTCGCCGAAAATATTATTCATCGACGGTTGGTAGTCCGAATTAATCCTTCGCCGATGTAACGGTTCACCGAAAACACTCTTCAACCACGATTGGTTAAACGAACGAATCTTTCGCCGATAGCATTCAGTTTACGCTAGCTATTATATTTTATAATTATGTGCAATGCAGCTAAACAATACTCGAGTCCCATGTTTAATTTTATCAGCATAGATGAATAAATAAATACCGGGAGCTTCCGTATTAAAGATAAGTCCCTAAATGACGCATAATGCACTCATTAACAATGGTACTGAGATTAAACGAGTATTGAATAAACTTGCAATAGTTACATGTAACAAAACAACAAATATCTATGGTAGTATTTATTTATTTTTTGTGGGTAGTTGCGAAATTTGTGACGACAGACCTCGTTACATGAAATGTTTCTCGCTCGTGTTTTGTTTAATCAAAAATGAATAAGTGCAATTTAGTTAAATCTAAACGCGGAGGACATGTGCTAGTAGTGAATGGATATTCTTATCACTTAAATAAAAAATATGATAACAAGTATTATTGGCGGTGTACAAAAAAACAAACAAGTGGTTGTGGTGTAAGTGTAATAACTTTATTTGATTGTTATGAACATACATTTGTTAGTCAAAATTGTGATCATGCACATTTACCAGAGCCTGAAAAAAATATTGATATGAATTTTAAAAACAAATTGAGAACTAGTGCGAAGGAATCTATGGACAGTCCGTCACAAATTGTAAATCGTTGTTTAAAAGACGTAGCTACCATAAGTGCGCCTCAATTGCCGAATAAATCAGCTTGCCGAATGATTGTGCAGCGTGTTAGAAATAAAGGACTTCCTAAGATACCGCAAACAATCAACGAATTTCATGTACCACAATATCTCGCTAAAAGTAATGGAAAGCAATTTTTGCTTGGTCAATATACATATGTAACAATGAAAGTGTTGTCATTTTTGGTACTAAAGCTAATGTTAAGCGTATGAATAATGCACAATGCTGGATCATGGACGGGACATTTTCGAGTTGTCCAACTCCGTTCTGTCAAGTTTTTTCTATTCATGTTTTAGTGGGAACTGCAGGTGGTACAAATAAATTTCTACCTATGGTATACGCACTACTGTCACATAAGACTGAAAGCTGTTATTTCATATTTTTGGAGATTTTGAAAAGATATGCGATCAATACATTAAATACCCATTTGTCACCAGCTAATATATTAACTGATTTTGAAGTAGCAGTGATCAATGCAGTCAAACGACAGTTTCCAGACTGCGCCCACAGGCTATGCTTATTCCATTTGACCCAAAGTATTTAGCGTCATGTCCAGTCAGAGGGTCTCGCAAGGCGATATGCTGAAGATTTCACATTTGCGCACAAAATCAGACACTTAGTTGCCCTCGCTTTTCTTGAGCCCGCTGAGATATCCGAAGCCTTCGAAATCATCCAAAATAAAATATTGCCGACAGAAGCAGCTGACGGCATGGTTGGCGCAGTGGTTAAGCGATTGACTGCTGCGCTGCGTGTTGCGGGTTCGATTCCCACACGGAACAAATATTTGTATGACCTACAAGTAGTTGTTCCGGGTCTGGCTGTTTGTGTATGTGAGTTTAAATGTTTGTAAACGCACCCACGATACAGGAGAAATTCCTAGTGTGGGGCAACGTTTTTAAAAAAAACAAAAAACAAAACAAAAATTGCCCACTGGTTTAAGAAATATTATGTTGGATCACATCACACGCAGCAAAGAACTAACACGGGTTTGATAATAAAAAGAAATCAGGCATTATTTCCACCAGCTATGTGGTCAGTTTACGATCGCACACTTTCTGTTCCAAGGACACAAAATGCATTAGAATCATGGCATGAACGATGGAACACGCTTCTTCATAGAAAAAAATGGAACATTTATAAAACAATTATTGAATTTGCTAAAGAGCAGAAGCATACAGAATGTGTCATTGAACGAATTAACTCCTCGGAACCCATGCCAAAGCGTAGACGTAATGCACAGGTTGAATATGATGCTAGGATACAAACACACTTATCACAAAAGAGTGAAATGAATATTGAATCTTTCTTAGGTGGATTGGCCCATATTCTATACCTGAAAAACAAGAAATAAATTTTTTTTTTTTTTTATATCATTAAAGAATTATAATAATTATAAGTACAAATAATAATAATAACTCACAATTTACTATAACTTCAAAAAATTATCACGTTGTGTTACTTTTATTTGTTTTTTGCTTTGTTCGCACAGTTTATTTAATTTTTTTCTATTGTCGCAGTTCTAATAGAGAAATCATAATAATCATAATCATATTGTTTATTGTAAAAAACAATATAAATTTGCCTTTTTGATTAATTTTCTTATTGTTAAATAAAAACTTTGTTTTTTTTTTTTTTTTTCTATTGCCACTCTTCCATGTATTATTTTATTATTACCTGTATTTATAACATGACTTCTACAAGACCTAAGGGTGTTGTCAAGCTGAAAGAAAAACTATCCATTTGGCAAAAAAAAAAAAATCCCCTACAACGAGTGCTATCGGCGAAAGATTCGTTCGTTTAACCAATCGTCGTTGAAGAGTGTTTTCGGTGAACCGTTACATCGGCGAAGAATTAATTCGGACTACCAACCGTCGATGAATAATATTTTCGGCGAAACGTTTCATCGGCCAATTATTTTTTTCGTTCAACTAACCGTCGGAGTAGAGTGTTATCGGAAAACCGTCCTTTCGGTGAGCGGTATTTCGGAATACCATACGTAGCTCGCCACCATCAGCGAGACATTTGAGTGAGCATGACATACTCACAGCCGCCAGCACATTCAAGTCAATGAAATACTACATATTACCCGGTAAATGGTAGCTCTTTAGTACATAGTACTCACACCTGTGCTATGCAATTATATAATACAAAGGAAATTGAGTTTATACAATACAAGGTCTTACAATCTTCAGCAGCTCCAAGAGTATTTTCAAAATGTTAATCAGTGTGTATGTCAATTAGTTGTGGAGCAGGACCAGCAATGACCCAAGCATTTTTATCAGAGATGTAATCCCCCAACTTATAATATGCCTGCCTACATAGTGTGCGTTTTATACAAGATTTGAATTTCGTCTCATTAAGTTGAAGTATGTGGGGAGGAATTTTATTGTAACATTTTAAACAGTACCCCATGAAAGATGAGTCAACCTTAGCCAGTTTGAAACCTGGTTGTACTAATAGGTCCCTATTTCTTGTACTATAATTATGTCTATCACCTCTTTTACTAAAAAGATGTAAATTTTTTTTCTAACGTACATGATGTTTTCTTAGATATATTGACAAGGTACCGTCATGGTGATATCCTTAAGAGTCCTATTACATTTTTGACGCAAATTCATGATTTTTGACGTTGTAATTTTCAGCAGCAGTAAGATATTTGAATTATTTGATTATGAATAACGATAGTGCCATTCTCTTTATTGTAAGTTGGAATTACAAATTTTAACTTTTCTTGTCGTGTAATTTACTATGAATATTTTACGAACTCAGTTTACAAGGAAAAACGTCGGCAATGGAACTTTGACGCTCAAATTCACATTGTTTCATTCAGTTCTAATAAAAGCGAAAGTTACTAAACGATAATTTTAATGTTTTACTTGTTTATTGTAGTTCTAGAATTTCTTTAAATTCCTTGTGTCAAACCATATTGTATTTATTTTAATCACTTTTAGTTAGAGTAAGTAAGATTATGCAAATTTAGTATCTGTTTTCTAACTAGATGGCGTTGGCGTCTAGTTAGATCTCGATATGGTTTCGTTACCGATGAAAGTATAAGTAGCTTAGAAATTTTTTTTTTTGGTTTTTTGTGTTCTTTCCGACCCCTCCCAACCTCCTTGCACCAAGAGGGTAACGGACTGGAAGAGAGTAAGCACCCAGCTGAAATCCAACACGTCCCCCCAATTGGACTCTATCCCCGACCAGTTCGACTCTATCGCCGACACGACGGCCGCGATCGACTCACTCACTGACCACGTACAATCTGTCGTGAACAACTGTTCACGGGAGGTTCCAGAGAGGGGCGACCGCCTCTGGAAGCTACCCGACGATGTACGCGATCTGTTGACTGAGAAGAACGCGGCTATCCGTGCCTACAGTAACTTTCCCTGCGACGCGAACAAAGCCCACATGCGCTACTTACAGAGAACTGTAAAGAAACGTGTGGCGGAGCTGCGTAACGCGGGCTGGGACAGGATGCTGAGCGAGCTAGAGCCTACCCACCTCGCCTTCTGGGAACTCCAGAGGAAACTCCAGTCCCAGAAAGTCACTTCCATGCCTCCCTTAATACGCCCCGATAAGTCCATCGCCTTCGATGACGACGAAAAAGCTGAGTGCCTAGCCGACAGTCTAGAAGCCCAGTGCTCACCAAGTTCCCTACCAGTAGACCAAGCTCACCTCGCAAAGGTTGACGCGGAAGTTGAACGTAGAACTAACCTCCCTCCAGTCGAAGACCCGGATAATCCTCTGCCTCCCGTCACTCCGGACGAAGTGCAGGATATAATCAAAGGTCTTAAAACCCGTAAAGCCCCCGGTTCAGATGGACTCACCAATAAGGTAATCCAACTCTTCCCAGCCCACCTAATAATGCTACTGGCAACCATCTTCAATGGAGCCCTTAGCAACAACATCTTCCCACAATCGTGGAAAGAAGCCATAGTTATAGGCATCCCAAAGCTTGGTAAGCCTAAATCCGAGGCCTCCAGCTACCGCCCCATCAGTTTGCTCAAAGTTCTCGGCAAGGTTTATGAGAGACTTATTTATAAGCGCCTCAGAGACTACGCTGAGACAAAGGGCCTTATCCCCGACGAACAGTTCGGCTTTCGAGCCCAGCACAGTAGCGTGCATCAGGTCCACCGCATCATCGAGGACATTAGTGCTGGGTTCCAGCGCGGCTCGATGACGGGTGCTATCTTCTTTGACATAGCGAAAGCATTCGACAAAGTCTGGCACAACGGCTTATTATATAAGCTTTACCAACTAGGCGTGCCAGACCGTCTCGTACTCATCTTACGGGACTTTTTGTCGAACCGCACATTCCGCTATCGCATCGAGGGAGCGCTCTCCTCCCCCCGCCCCATCCGCGCAGGAGTCCCCCAGGGCTCCGTGCTCTCCCCTCTCATTTTCACGCTATTCACTAGCGATATCCCTTCTAGTAAAAAGGCGAAGTTGGCTCTGTTCGCAGACGACACGGCCATTTACTATTCAGGCAAAAGCCCCATAGCGATAGCTCACACTCTCCAATCCGAAGCCAACCAGCTCGGCTCCTGGTTCAGGAAGTGGAGAATAGAAGTAAACCCCGATAAGAGTCAAGCGGTCCTTTTCAGGAAACCGAGACTCAGAAGAAAAATCCCCCTCCCCCGACCAATCACCTTGTTTGACAAGCCGATCCCCTGGGAGAAGCAAGCCAAATACCTAGGTGTGGTCCTAGACGAAAAACTGTCATTTTCAGAGCACATAAAGAAGGTCCGCTCGCGAGCCGCTTTCGCTCTAGGAAGACTCCACTACATGCTGAATGCGCGTAGCAAGCTGTCACTTAGGTGCAAATTGCGAACGTACTTAGCATGCATCCGCCCTATCATGACCTATGCGTGCGCCGCCTGGGCTCAAGCCAAACCCCGACACGTGCATAGAATGCAAACCCTCCAAAACCGTTTCCTACGAATGGCAACGGGAGCCCCCTGGTACGTTAGGAACGAGATCCTCCATCTCGACCTAAAAATCCCCACTATAGCCCAATTTCTAAAACGCAATTCAAAGCGTTTCTTTGATAAAGCCGCCCTTCACCGCAACCCTCTGATTGTAAAAGCGGCCAGTTATGTCCCCTCTAAAATCAGTAAGATTCGCCGTCCGAGGCATGTTCTCTCCGACCCAGATGACCCTATAACCCTCCTTCAGGAAAGCAATAGGGACACCAGCACGGTACAAAACAATAAAAAAAGACCCGCATTCCGACCTCGCCGACGAGGTCCATTGCGCCCGCGTCACTCCCGAATAAATAATACTCCCACCCGACCCTTGCTCGCAGAAGCGCCAGCCCGCGTTACGCTGAGAAAAGTAGATTTAAATTCCCCGATCAATAATAATGAAAATTTGATCCAGCCTGTCCCACCTTGCTGTCCCCCCGCCAGCGACGCCCTAAGCCGAGGTTCGTACCCCACAGGGGGTGCCCTTAGCGAGCGTTCGCTTAGTATAACATAGAATAGTTTATGCCCCTGGCTGGAGGCTTTAAGTTAGTAGCTTAAGGCATCCACAGGATAGTCCGGTTAAGCAGCTGCGACCTCAATCTGAGAGTCAACTGCGAGATGCCATATCAAAAAAAAAAAAAAAAAAAAAAAAAAAATGGTTTTTTGTGTTGAAATTCTGCATTCTGATAAAACTTTATTATATTGTGTTATAGTGCTTTATGTGAGTTTTATTGAAGACCTTGGGTTGAAGTTTAACATGGTCCTTCGAAACCAGATCAGTGCGTAATATTTCGCACCGAGTTTTTGTGTACCAGCATAGAAAGCAGTGGTGGATCGCCACTGAAGTGCTTTAGCGTCGCCTGCAGAGGGCGCGACCGTAGAGACCGAGTGTTTCGAGGACGTCGCCTGCAGAGGGCGCCACCGCAGCAAGTTCTGTGGGCTTCCGGACATCCCGAGTGTGGACAACTGGATCTAGAATAAGGCGAAGTGGCATTCAAGTAGCTGAGCACCAAAGCTGAAAACGTACTGCGCGCCCCCTAGCGGGCGTTATCAACAAATAAATCAGAGAAGTAAATAGTGAGTGACGTGTTGTGGATTTAGAAAATAAAACCGTGAGTACAATTTTATTTGTGAAGTTATCAAGATTTGGAACTTTAAATTTAACGTAATAATCAAGACTTAGAATAATTTATGTAGTTTAGACTTAGATTATTTAAGAATAAAGTGAACCGACGGGGAACCTATGCCCGATTTTCTAAAAAGTTTAAAGTAAAAGTAAAAGTAGTAGTCGTTCGGCTTACAGATTAACCCTGCTAAATCGCAGGCCATGATCATAGGCAGCAGACACTACCGCACAGCACTTGACTTGTCATCTTTGACTCCATTATCTCTGGGCTGCACAACCATTGCGTATACTGAAACAGCCAAGGACCTTGGTGTCTTAATTGACAGCAATCTTTCTTGGCGAGCTCAAGTCAGTGAGGTTAGTCGTAAGGTTCACTTTTCGTTTCACTCGCTCAAATCCTTACAGAGCTTCTTGCCGTTCAAAACCAAAATTTATTTAGCTCAAACTCTGATTCAGCCGATCATTGATTACGCTGATGCCTGCTATTTGGATGCCACCGAGGAGCTGTTAAATAAGCTTGAGCGCTTACAAAACCTTGGTATTCGTTTTGTGTTTGGTCTGAGGAAATATGACCATGTTTCTCACTTCCGCAAGGAGCTCAAGTGGCTCCCTATCCGTCTTCGCAGGAACACTCGGATATTATGTCTCCTTTACAACATCCTTTATAACCCTGCATATCCCAGCTACCTGCGTGATCGCTTTTCCTTTACCCGTCCTCCGGATGCTCTGTGTAGATCCCACCTCAGGCATCATCTTAATTTCCCATCCCATAAAACTGAACTGTACTCTTACTCCTTCTCTGTTCACGCAGTACGTTTGTGGAACTCACTTCCGCCTAACATTCGAGATTCTAAAACTTTATTTCTCTTCAAAAAGCAAGTCAAAGAGCATTACCTTTCTTCTCTTCAGTAATATTCTACATATATATGTATGTATATTATAGATAAATATTTACTAATACTAGTATTTTTTTTTTATATATGTGTATGTATTTGTATGTATGTTTATTTTATATAGAATAGTTTTGTTTTGAGTTTTAATTTAAATTTTCTTGTTTCGACTTTTCTACACACTGTGTCTACATATCCAATCCTACTTTCCTCTCGCAGGTCTGCTGGAAGAAATTTTGTAAGAAATAAGCAGTACCTTTGTGCTCTTTTATGTTAATATTGTGTCCTGTTAAGTGTTTTGTGTGTACAAAAATAAATAAATAAATAAATAAAAAACACTTGTAAAATTTTCTGTTTTCGTCATAGAATAATTTAATCAGTTGTAGACTTGTAAAATTTCTGTTCTTGTGCAACTTGTTTTTATTTTTCTGAATTAATTTAACAGTTTTTAGTCATGGATTCATTAATTAACTTGCAACTAGATAACAAGAGAAATATTGAAAAAGGTAGAATAAATTATAAAAAATCTCCTAAAGAACGGATAACATTGTCTTATTTAGAAACCAGGTTGGAAGCATTAGAACAACTGTGGGCTAATTTCATAAAAACGCACAGGAACATAGTAGAAAAACTAGACTTGAAACATAATTACTTTACGTCAGAGACATATGACAATACTGAGGATGTTTACATAACTTATAAATCCGAGTTGAAAGAGTCTATTAAACAACTAACACCTACAAAAGCAAGTGTAAATAAAGAGTCATCGTCAAATACGTATACGAATGTGAAATTACCTAAGGTTGTTATTCCTACTTTCTCTGGCAAGTATACGGAGTGGACTTCTTTCCGTGATTTGTTTTTATCACTTATCCACAAAAATGATTCAATTGACGATGTACAAAAACTGCATTACCTGAAAGGTCATTTATCAGGTGAACCAGAACAATTGTTGCGTCACACCCCTGTGACAGCCGCAAATTATCAGGAATGTTGGCAAATGTTAAATAAACGCTATAATAATAAACGATATTTGTCTAATTCTATGTTGAAACGATTGATAAATCAATCAAATGTAACAGAGTCATCAACTGCAGTTAAAGAATTATTGGATACCACTGTGGACTGTTTGCATGGCTTAAGTACTCTCGGAATTGATGTCAAATCATGGGACGCTATAGTTATCTATATAATAAGCGCCAAGCTAGATAGTGAATCGCGAAAGTTGTGGGAATTGAAAATTAGTGCAGATGAACAATTACCAACTTTTGAAGAATTTAAAACATTTTTAGAGTCAAGGTTTCGCTCTTTGGAGTACTTAGACACATCCAAGTCAAAGCAGAAGTCCACAGATAGTAAACCAAAGGTTTTTCACGTTGTCAAATCAAATAGTAACAACTCTGTACAAATCATGTCCATTCTGTAAACAAGATCATTATATAAGTCATTGTAAACAGTTTAGTAAAGAAGGTTACCAAACTCGAAGTGAGTTTGTCCGAACTCACAATTTATGTTACAATTGTTTAGGCGCGAATCATTCAATTAAGTATTGTCGCGCTAAAACATCATGTCACATTTGCAAGCGTAGACACCACTCATTATTACACCCCAAGGTTTCTTAAAGATCATCCAAAGGTGTTAAAGTACATGTGACAACAAATGTAGAGGATGGGCTGTGGACAAAATATTCATCATCTCAAAAATTGATCAGAGTAGTTGCATATTGTAGACGATTCTTAAGATTTAAGCAACATAAAGAAACTTACCTGACAAGTGAGGAATTGAAAGCTGCTCTGGAAATCTGTATAAAAAAATGCCAAGAACAAGAATTTAAGGAAGACATAGAAAACATTAAGAAGACAGGAAGTGTAAGTAAGAAGAGCCAATTACGACCTTTATGTCCTTTATTGGATGAGCAAGGAATTTTAAGAGTAGGAGGAAGAATTGAAAAGTCTCAACTGTCAGTAAGCATGAGGCATCCTATTATAATTCTACAACGCCATCACTTCACTACTCTGCTCGTAAGTGAAGCTCACAAAACCACTCTTCACGGAGGCCCAACATTAATGTTGAACTATTTGCGCACACAATATTGGATACTGTCTGCAAAAAATATAGTAAAGGCTTACGTACGTAAGTGTGTAGTATGTGTTCGGCATTCAGCAACGTTTAAAAATCAACTCATGGGTCAGTTGCCGACCTGTAGAGTGTCGCCAGCCAGGCCGTTTTTGCATACAGGTGTTGATTTCGCCGGTCCGATTAATATTAGGGTATCTAAAGGTCGTGGCAATAAGGCTTACAAGGGGTACATCTGCCTATTTGTGTGCATGGTCACTCGAGCAGTGCACATTGAGGCCATTAGTGACCTTACCTCTGAAGGTTTTATAGCCGGTTACAAGAGATTTGTCGCTAGAAGAGGCCATTGCAGTGACATTTGGAGCGACAATGGAAAAAACTTTGTAGGCGCAGCTAAGGAACTGCAGATATTAGTCGCTGCTGAACAGTCAGCGATCGCTAACGAAATTAGGAGTTGGCTCAGTTGTAAAGGTGTCAAGTGGCATTTTATCCCTCCTCATGCCCCAAATTTTGGTGGACTTTGGGAAGCCGGCATCAAGTCAACAAAATTCCACATGAAGCGCGTCATTGGTGATTCCACTCTTACCTACGAGGAAATGGCCACGTTACTTGTGCAAATTGAGGCTTGCCTCAATTCAAGACCGATTTCATATATTCCCCAAGCCCCTGATGATCCACTGCCGCTTACACCGGGTCATTTTTTAATCGGGGAACCTCTGGTTCTTGTGCCGGAACGTAATTACGAGCATAGCTCTGTGGGCACGTTGAGGCGATGGCAACTTTTGCAAAAAATGACCCAAGATTTCTGGCGACGATGGTCTAGAGAATTTTTTGCATCGATGCTACAGCATTATAAATGGTCGCAAAAAGAAATAGAGCCAAATATTGGCGACATTGTCCTTGTAAAAGAGGATAATCTACCTCCAGGCAAATGGTTACTAGGTAGGATTTTAGAAAAACATCCTGGTTCGGACGGACTCACGCGAGTGGTGACCATAAAGTGCAATGATTCCGTATTAAAAAGACCAATTTGTAAACTCTGTGTATTGCCAACCAGTGATTGATATAGTTTTTTTTGTCATCTAATTTTATTTTTCTTTGTTAGTTTATAGCCCCCTTGACCTCATGGTGGGCGGCTTTAATTTAAAGGACAACTCATTCGAGCATGTCCTTGGTGGGCGGAATGTCAAACCATATTGTATTTATTTTAATCACTTTTAGTTAGAGTAAGTAAGATTATGCAAATTTAGTATCTGTTTTCTAACTAGATGGCGTTGGCGTCTAGTTAGATCTCGATATGGTTTCGTTACCGATGAAAGTATAAGTAGCTTAGAATTTTTTGGTTTTTTGTGTTGAAATTCTGCATTCTGATAAAACTTTATTATATTGTGTTATAGTGCTTTATGTGAGTTTTATTGAAGACCTTGGGTTGAAGTTTAACACCTTGAGTTTTCAGGGAAAATTCGTAAAGAAAACCAATAAATGTCTTGATTTTCATGTCCATTATATTCCAAATAAACACAATTAAATCAAATAAACTAATATGATATAAAACTTCGATCTACAGAGAATACGTTTCATTAGTTTTTGTATCTCAATATAATAAGACAAAATTACAATAAATTAAATTAAAGTACTATATAATCCGCGTCAATTCAGCAAATTACACGAAAATAATGTGTAACTCCAACTTACAAGAAAAAGAATGGCACTATAGTTATTATAATCAAATTATTAAAATATCTTACTGCTGCTGAAAATTACAACGTCAAAAATCATGAATTTCCGTAAAAAAATGTAATAGGACTCTTAAACAGTTCCCTAAGAGAGTCGCGCCTGCCGAGATAATAAATGGCTCTGATCGCTCTTTTCTGCAGAATAAAAATAGACTCGATGTCTGCAGCCCGTCCCCAAAGTAAAATACCGTAAGACATGATACTATGAAAATAACTGAAATAGACTAGCCTCGCGCTATCTACATCAGTAAATTGACGGCTTTTTCTGACAGCATATGCTGCTGAACTTAGCCGTCCTGCAAGAGATGTTAAATGAGGACCCCATTGTATAGCCTTGAGTCGAGCGTGATCCCCAGGAAAACAGTTTTATCGACAAATTCTAGTTTCTCTTGATTCAATACTATCTCACAATTACTACTTTTGACATTTGGTAAAGAAAATGTTATGCATTTAGTTTTTTTTTCCATTTAATACTAAATTATTAGCAGTGAACCAATTTTGGACCTGCAGTAGGGCGTTATTTACGTCGTCAAAATTTGTAGCACGTCTATCTACCTTAAAAATTAAGGAAGTATCGTCAGCAAATAACACTTTATTGGTTGATTTTTAAATAAATGGAGTAGATCATTGATATACACTAAAAAGAGGAATGGACCTAATATCGAGCCTTGTGGCACACCCATTTTTACTTTTAAACCTAGTGACTTCTAGACGCAAATCACCCGATGCAAGTAGTTTTCCCACAAACGACCATGTCTGACCTTATATTATTTGCTTTGGGGATATACCAAATTAAACAAGCACGGAGTTACTTTGGTGAACATATAAGGCAGAATGAATCATTTGTGATAGAATGCAGTGAAACCATGGTGGCACTGTCATCACATGAAAGTATTTTCGTAAGAGGAAGAATTAGATCTCGAAACCGCAGTAGTAAAATATATTACTCATACACATTAATATCTACCACATAAAGTAATTGGGAAAATAGCTTAGAAGGCTATTATTGCAGTGGTATATGTGGCATCCGAACTGTTGGATGTTGCGCACATGTGATGACAATAGTCTGGTACCTTGGATGGGCTCAATATCAAACTAATGTTGTGGCACCAGCATCTTTTCTTCATGATGTATTAGTAGGAGAAGAAGAATAAATTCGGTAGGGCTGTTAGCACGCTCAAATCGATTCTATCATAACTCGGAATGCGGGGGTACCGTCTTATCAGATGACATGGAAATGATATGGTGCTGATTAGACAATTACATTAATTTATGTTCAGTCCTTCATGTCAAGGACATAATTATTATTAAAAAATCTAGCTTATTTACTATAAGTATAGTCTGATAAAATGATATAACCTGGAACTGTTCACTGGAGGTCTCTGCCCGGCCGACCAACACCTCCACTAGTGCCGCGTGGTAGGCTCCTATGTGCACTCCTGTTATCTGAACAACAACCAAAACTGAATCACCTTGCAAGTCACTCCCACAATCAGCTACATGTGAACATAATGTCATGATCAGTATATAAATGGCTAGATAAGAGAACATCTCATCTCAATCTGCTCTATTTCTTCTTGCATGTGAAACACAACCTTTTTTCTTCTACTTGTGTCAATGACTCATATTTTGTCCAGCTAGTATGTAGCAATCTGGGCACCTCTTAAACCCTGATTCATTGTCATATTTATTTATTTAACCAATATGTATTCATTTGAATTTGCTTCTTATTTCCTTCCCTGATAATTATTTTATTTAATTAAAGTAGGTACACCAACAGTTTTACATTAATTAATAAAAGTATAAGGTAAAAATGATTATGTATAGACCAATTACAGGCGTACACAACATTTACATAATTAATCCAACATTTTGTAAAATTATATACAATTGAAGATTATAGGAATTACAAAACAAAACTAATCTATAGTGACAGTAAGATAGGAAGGTATTTGCACCAACCTTCACAGTTCTGGGCAGTTGCAGAACCACTGAGCAGGAGGACTCCCCTTTCTTGCACAACCACTTCTTCTTGCTCACCTCCCGCTGCAGCAGGTTGCTGGCCGGGTGCTCCTGCAAAAGTCATGGAAAGGGGATACTATTAAAGATACATAATATTATAACGAGAAATAAGTAAGATACCACACAGCAATAAACAGGAATAGGATATTGGTGCTATATGGACTTTTTGAGTAAAACTGTTAGTCAGAAATACCTCACCGCTCACTCCACAGAGTATTAAAACATACTGAACTCATGCCAACAAACAGGGTTAAGTAGTACTTGAAACATGTAACACTAGTGCTGGCCTACGAGAAGCTAAATTTAAATAAATAGTTTATCGAAAACTAGTTAGTGGGTCATCTGACAGGCGAATGTGGTCAAATGTAATGATTACAGTCTAGGAGGTCCATAGAATAGTTATTTAAAATAAAACAGAAGTGGATAATGTGTTGATGATCACGTAAAGAAATGTAAACAAAGTCAGAGGCTGTTGTACTTACAGGATCCTCGCTGCTGAAACTGACGACGTAATCAAGTTTCACTCGCGGCATTTTGTATTATTGTGAAAAGATATGTCAACTCAATTATAAGTTTCTATTAGTCGATAAATTAAACATTAGAATTCTGTATAATTAAATTAAACGTGATGGAAATACACTTTTGTATGCAGTCTTGCTTGCCGCGTTTCATTCATCCAATCTGACACTGACGTATGTAGTAGCATAGATTATATAGAAATGTGTAGTAGTCATTTAGTCAACCAGTTTCTTTTTTTGTCTATACCTTGTTTCTACGGCTACAAAAAGTCTCCAAAACCGTTTTATCAGTCACATCATTGCCAGCGCCTTCGCCATATTCAGCACGCCCCGGGCGGCTCAGATGGCAAGCGATATCGTCGCCGCTAAGCAAAGCGGCGACATCCAATCTCTCCTGGCCGTATTAGTCGCGAACCAGGACATCACCCAAGCCCTCTCTGTTATCTCATCATCATGAATAACACGGCCTTAAGTAGATTTAAACCCAGATCCCTCAACCTCGGCGTCTTCAACGCAAACGGCATCCATGGTCAACGAGATGAAATATCGGAGTTCCTCCGTGATCATCGAATTGACTTATTCCTCTTACAGGAAACCTTCCTAAAACCCAATCACCGTAATCCAGCCATTGCAAATTACCGTGTAATCCGTAACGATAGGTCGCATGCCCACTTGGGCGGCACATTAATTTATTATAAAAAGGATCTGTACTGCATCCCTATTGACCCTCCCCCGCTAGCACAATTAGAAGTCTCCATCTGCCGACTAGCTATGACTGGCCATCAGCCGGTAACCGTAGTATCGGCCTACATCTCTCCCAACCACGCAGGGGGATTCCAACCCATCGCGGACGACCTAAAAATCCTATTTGGCATGAGTGACTCTGTTATCATAGCAGGCGATCTCAACGCTAAACATCCCTCCTGGAATAGCTCCCTTACCAACTCCAGAGGGCATCAATTGTACAATCTCTCCTTCGCTCAAAACTTTGACGTCATCGCTCCGATGACTCCAACCCACTATCCCCACCAAATTAATCATGCCCCCGACATTCTTGACGTGGCGCTCCTTAAGAACGTCAACCTAAGATTAGACTCAATAGAAACGGTTCACGAGCTTACCTCGGACCACCGACCAGTAGTCATACGACTGGCTCCCCGCATAGGTCCCTCTGACCCCAACCAACCCCCAGCCACCAAAAGGGTGACGGACTGGAGGCAAGTAGGCGATAAGCTGAAAACCAACACGTCCCCCCAATTGGACTCCATCCCAAACGTTTTCGATTCAATCGCGGACACGACGGCTGCAATCGACTCGCTCACTGACCATGTGCAAACCGTCCTGATCGACAGTTCAAGGGAGGTTCCTGAAGCGGATAACCGCTACTTGAAACTCCCGGACGATGCGCGTGCTCTGTTGACCGAGAAGAACGCGGCCACCCGTGCATACAGCAACTTTCCCTGTCCCGCCAACAAAGCCCACATGCGCTACTTGCAGAGATCTGTAAAGACACGCATGGCGGAGCTGCGTGACGCGAGCTGGGATAAGATGCTGAGCGAGTTACAGCCCACCCATCAGGCCTTCTGGGAACTCCAGAGAAAACTCAAATCCAAGCAGATAGCTGCCATGCCCCCCCTAGTACGCCCCGACAAAACCATAGCCTTCGACGACATCGACAAAGCGGAATGCCTAGCCGACAGTCTCGAGGCTCAATGCTCTCCCAGCTCCCTACCAGTAGACCAAGCTCACCTCTCAGAGGTAGACGCTGAAGTCGAACGTAAAGCTTCACTGCCCCCCGTCGAAGACCCCGAAAGTCCTCTGCCTCCCGTCACTCCAGACGAAGTGCATGACATCATCAAAGGTCTCCACATCCGTAAAGCCCCCGGCTCAGATGGAATCACCAATAGGGTGATCCAACTCTTCCCCGCCCACCTTATTATGCTACTGACCACCATCTTCAATGGTGCTCTAAGCAACAATATCTTCCCCCAAGCGTGGAAAGAAGCCATAGTGATAGGTATCCCCAAGCCTGGCAAGCCCAAAACCGAACCCTCCAGTTACCGCCCCATCAGTCTGCTCAAGGTATTAGGCAAAATCTATGAGAGGCTTATTTATAAGCGTCTCAGGGACTACGCTGAAACCAAAGGCCTCATCCCCAACGAACAGTTCGGCTTTAGAGCCCAGCACTCTAGCGTGCATCAGGTCCACCGTATCGTCGAATTCATCGGCGGCGGCTTCTACCGTGGCATGTCGACAGGTGCGGTCTTCTTCGACATAGCGAAAGCATTCGACAAGGTCTGGCACAACGGCTTAATCTTTAAGCTCTACAAACTCGGAGTGCCCGATCGTCTCGTGCTCATCTTACGGGACTACTTGTCGAATCGTACTTTCCGCTATCGCATCGAGGGAGCCCTATCCTCTCCCCGCCAAATCCGCGCCGGAGTCCCTCAAGGCTCCGTGCTCGCCCCGCTCATGTTCTCGCTCTTCACAAGCGACATCCCCAAAAGCAATACGGCGCAGTTGGCTCTGTTCGCAGATGACACGGCCATATATTGCAGGGGACGGTCGCAGACTCAGATCCACCTTCTCTTACAACGGGCTGTCAATAACCTTGGCGCCTGGTTTAAGAAATGGAGAATTGAGGTGAACCCCGACAAAAGTCAGGCGGTTTTATTCATAAAACCGCGATCTAGACCCCCTCACATTCCCCGACCACTCACCTTGTTAGGCAAGCCTATCCCCTGGGAGAAACAAGCCAAGTACTTGGGAGTCATCCTCGATCATTACCTCAACTTTACAGAGCACATAAGGTCGGTTCGCTCGCGGGCCGCCTTCGCTCTCAGTAGACTTTACTACATCGTTAATGCACGCAGCAAATTGTCACTCAAGTGCAAATTGCGCATCTACACAGCGTGCATCCGCCCCATCATGACCTATGCGGGTGTAGTCTTTGCACACACATCCCCCAGAAACATCCATAAGATGCAGGTGATCCAGAACAGATTCCTTAGAAGAGCCACGGGCGCTCCCTGGTATGTCAGAAATATTAACCTCCACCTAGATCTCAAAATCCCCACTATCCATCAGTTCCTAAAACGCATTGCAAAGCGTCATTTTGATTCCGCCGCCAATCACCGCAACCCTCTGGTTGTTGAAGCGGCCAATTATACCCCCTCCCGCATTAGTCGATTTCGACGTCCTAGGCATGTCCTCTCCGATCCAGATGATCCAACCACTCTCCTCCAGGAGAGCAATAGGGCCACCAGTACAGTGCACAAACACACCCGACACCCGTCGTACCGACCTCGCCGCCGAGGTCCTCCGCGCGCGCGACCCTCACGAGTAAATAATACTCCCCCCCGACCCTTGTCCGATGAAGCGCCAGCCCGCGCCGCAGCTGAGCGCGTAGCTTTAAATTCCCCGCATAATAATCATGAAATATCCTTGATCCAGCCTGTCCCATCTTGCTGTCCCCCCCTCAGCGACGCCCTAAGCCGAGGTTCGTACCCCACAGGGGGTGCCCTTAGCGAGCGTTCGCCTAATTTTAATGTAGAATAGTTGCTCCTGGCTGGAGGCTTTGAGTGTAGTGCTTAAGGCAGCCACAGGATTGTTCGGTTGAGCAGTAAATACCTTAGTGGTATACCTGCGAGATGCCATAGTTAAAAAAAAAAAAAAAAAAATTTTATCAGTCCTTTCTCGAATTTATTTGGGCTTTTGTTGTAATCCCGTGTTTTTAGAAAAAAAATCGTGTTCGTGACCTCTCTCTGCGAGTGTAGGTTGAAAGAGGGCACCGGATCACATCTTCGAATGCTCGAACAAGGTTCCACCTTTAGATTTTATTTATGTTTCCTTAAATTTAAGATCCCGACTAATTTCACGTCCATAGTTTAATTTTCTCCTCCAGATCTGCTTGTGGCGCTGATGACCTTTATTCGCCAGAATAACATAGTTATGAATTATGTATTCTGTCTGTGTAGGTATGGTGTGCGTATTTTTTATGTTATAACAAATTATAATATATTATCTATTGTATTTTTTTTTTCAGACCTTTACTAACCCCACGCCACGGTGTTATGGGTTGTCGCCCCCTGCTCCCGACAAAACTGTCGGTTCACTTGTGTACCTAAGTACCTAACTACCTACTGTAATAAAACGTTGTAATAGTTAATACAGACTTGTTTATCCCAATAAAATGGGATAAAACAAAAAACCCTGACGATATACCTCTCGGCACTCCTGATCCTACATATACATTATCTTAACTTATCTTACTAATTAACTTATAGAGGCGAAAGTTTGTAAGTGTGTATGTTTGTCTCTTCTTCACGCTAAAAATCCTGAACGGATTTGGATAAAATTTGGCACACAGATAGTTTAGAACCTGGATTAAGACATACTTATACATACATATACTCATAATTTTTATCCCGATATTCCCACGGGATCGAAACTTATGCGGGTGAAACCGCGGGGTGCAGTTAGTATCATATAAATCACGAAATATTTCATAGAACAATCTACAGACTCATCTTTGACAACGCTATACCTTGTGCCGTCGCTCGGGTGCACGGCGTTTGATGTTACCCGCTTGAACCATGGGACTGTCATCACCGGAATTGTTGGCCGTGGAAGTCGTAAGATACATCGCCCGCCCGCACCGCTTACATAATACACGATCAATCGGAATTTGAATAGTTTTGAAACAAATATAGGTATTAAGAAATAAATAAATGAAACGGCTGTGCCGTGCCGACCCGAAAAATGCATTAGGTATTATTAATTTTAATGTAACGTAACATCACGGTACCTGTTTTCCACGAAAGTTTCCGCAGAAATGTACCTACCTAAAAGTACACACATATTTCGCCAGTAATTTTTAAGTCCCATGTAATCCCAGAAGCCTATTGCCATCAACCAGACACAAATCCAGACTACGGGCTGATACTGGGAACCCTCAGATCATATTATTTTATGTTCTGAGGAAAAACCCCAATAACACTTTGCCCGACCCTGGAATCAAACCCGTGAAATCAAAGCTGGAAAGCCCTGGAATCAGAGCGTTTGTGACCACTATTCGACGAGGCAGTCAGGGTATTTTGCATTAGTCTCTAATAAGCGTTTAGCATGCGTCATTCATTATCAACCATCAGAATGAAAAGAGTAATGAGCTGACTAGGTATTTTTTTGTGGATTCTAATTAGGTAAGTACCTACTAGTGCACTATTTGGCAGGAGCACACACAACTTGAGTCTTAACCACATGAACCTACCTAAGCTATCTGATGGTACAGTTCGCGCAAAACTTTATGAGCTCTCGGAACACGCACGCTAGTGGCTGCGCAGTACGCATATTATAGGTATCCGAGGGACGGGACAGGGCGTCGGGGAGGGCACCGGCCCCCGCGCCCCGCGCCGTACCTCCGCTCGCGTCCCGTTGCGCCGTGCCTTAGTGTGAGTGCTACGTTCGTACACAACACTGGCGCGCGTTGAAGACGAAAGTACAGTCGGGTGCAACAATTAATTTTCATTGCTATTGTACTGTTATTTGTTTTCGTTATTTTTATTTGTTTCTGTTATTGTTGTTGTTAAGTTTTGTCACCGTTATATTTTATTTGTTTTTTCTATTAATGTGGTTTCTTACTGTTATCGAACTTTTTGGTTTAATTAAATATGCCTCGCGTCGCCAAACACGTAAAATGGTGTTTGATGTTTTCAACTTTATGAAAAAGGAAGCTGAAGACGGTCTACAGTATGACCTGAAAATGGTGCAAAAGCGAACTGCGGCAGCTAGATGTGTCTCTTTAAGTACAATAAAGAGAATTTTAGCGGCTGCAAGAGACCCAAATATGCCAAGTGTCAGTATGGCACCAGTTTGAAGAAATGTATTGTATGGTGTAGCTCCGTCATAATTAAATAAATGCACAAGTTTTATAATAAAGTTTTTAATTTATTTAAATAAATACCTACCGTACCTGTTTGGTCTAATATCTTACTGCACGTAAAAAACAGGCATAGATTGATATGCATAAATGTATTATGAAAAATTTAAAAAATCTTACTATAATGATTGTGCGCTCAACTGTACCATGCGCGGTTACGTACTTGGGCCTAACTTCAGAGGGCTCATAAAGTTTTGCGCGAACTGTAGGACCTACTCTTTGTGTGTGAGGCCCGTGCGCGTGCGCAGCATTTCGATTGGAAACAGAACAAACAACTAAAACATAACCGTAATTCTAAAATAACTTTTAGCTAACATCGATGTGATTAGCATAGTTTGATTAAATTCCGCTAGAAGGTAACCACGTACGTAACCACTAATCACCGTATGAATTTATTAATAAATTCAGTTGCGTGTGTTAATTGAGCGTAATGACCGGTTGGGTGATTGGCTGGCTATATTTCCCGCAAGCACGACACGGTACTGTCACGGTAATATTATCATACAGTATGGTAACTCGGCCGTATCTTGGAAATAAATACCTACAGCTGCGCGGTACGTAAACATGCGAAAGGGCTGCCCGCCTCCAGCATTTTAAATTTGCCTACTTTGTGTTTCCATTTAGTTTTGTGATTGTAAATATACTTTTTTATATAAACAAATAAAATACTTTGTGAATTGAAAAGGAAGTGTTCAATAAAAATGCGTGTTGTTTTTTTATTGGAAGATTTAATTAAAAAACCATGTGTTTGTTTGCCTCAGGCATTAAGTCCACCTTTTACAGTATTTTTTTTACCTGTGCATGAAGTTTTATAATAAATAAACAAATCAGTCAATTTGCGACGAAAAATATTTGCGCCTCGACTGAGACGTACGAAATGCTTTATTATTAAAGATATTAATCTGAAATACTTAATCTGAGAAAATTTCAACTATCTAAAGACTGACAGACGATCAAATTTATTTTTTCTAGTATTATTAATACACACAGAACAATAAACAACTATTATTAATAATAAAATACCACGTCTTTACTTTGAATTATACAAACTAACAAAACAAAACACACATGCCCGCCTATAACTACCTATTTCACTCGTGTCAATCACTTTCCTTTTCTCTATTCACTTTATTTATTAATCCAGACATCTTTTTTTTTCGGGAGATAAAAGGAAAAATACTTATCCATTAAAAAGACACACATTATGTACCTACCTACTAGTAAGTAACGTTATTTTATATGTATTCCTTTCAGTTTTTTTTTTTTTTTTTTTTTTTAATTTAAACGTTGCCCCACACTAGGAATTACTCCTGTATCGTGGGTGCGTTTACAAACATTTAATAAACTCACATACACAAACAGCCAGACCCGGAACAACTAGATGTAGGTCATACAAATATTTGTTCCGTGCGGGAATCGAACCCGCGACACGCAGCGCAGCAGTCAATCGCTTAATCACTGCGCTAACCGTGCCGACAACAGTTTCCAGGTAATCTAAAAAAAGTTATCTCTGGATGCGTTATTGACGAATTCATGCAACCAAAAACAGCACAATATGTAGATATATCCTACTCATCATATATGTACTTGAACTTATTTTTAGTGAAAAAATCGCGCGGTTATTGTTAAAAAAACAACACACCGTCCGTTCGTCACTGCGGCACAGTCGCGACTGTCTGCATGCCGAACGGATGCCAAGATCGAGGCGCGTAGGCATAGCTCGCTCTTCGTCCGTTTGTATGAAGTTGGAATACTGTATGATAATATTACTGTGGTACTGTCACGTAGTACGGGAACGTCAGCAACGAAAGTTAGTAGATTACTTCCTACTTAATTATTATCAACAAAACTATTCGAAATCCTGCTTTTCATCATTTCAAGGAATAGTTATTAATATTCTAATAAAGTCCTTATTTTTACTTGACTACGGCAAAGCTAAAGGAAGGTTATGATTTTAATAGGCTACGTACCTATATAATTATGTTCATCTGTTCACTGATAACTCCTTAACTACTAGTCATATTTTGACAAACAAGGTATTATTGGAAGCGCCATGTTGTTCCCTGGGCGATAGGCTATATGACGTCATATAAAATCCAAGATGGAGGCTTGTAGCGGATGATATGTGTTATCGTGTGTGGTATCTAATTAAAGGTCTTAGGGAGTACTTACATAAAAAATAGAGTTGTTTTACATTAAAATAAAACAGATAATATGTTATGAAAAACATATCATTTGATTTGAAGAAATGCCATTTAAGAATAAACGTTATATAGTATGAACACATACTTATATTGCTTCCTTGTTACTTTTCTCTATGGAAGAACTCGCGGTGATCTATGGTTACAGCGAGCTGAATCTGTCACTGTCAAGTGTCAATCCTAAATCCATTGACTTATAAAGATCCTTTAAGTCTTCAAAAATCAAGAGCAAGCCATAGACATATACTTAATACATTTTCTAGGTAGTGTATAGAGTGCCCTATTTGCGGCGTAATAATGCCGCTGCCTCGGCCCGGCTAAAGTGCCGTAAGCATTGCATTGTCACTGTCACTTCTTATTTTGTTTGATTGTTGAGTTTAATGGTTGCATTGACAGGACAGGTCCACTCAAATCTGTGTGGTTCTTTTCTCAAAAGACCATTTCAGACTAATCTACATGGTCCTCATATGGCCTGACTAAGATTATGTCTGGACTTTAAAAGACAATGTGACCTCTGAGTTTGTTTCAGCCTTTCTTCTCAGAGTAGTCAGATAGGAAACGCCGAACTCATCTAGCAATTTTTTTTAAGATGACGTTTAAAAGTGATTCCAATATCCTGTTACAGTTTAAACAATTTCATTTCATTTCATTTCGCCGGCCTTTATATTGCTTGATCGTATTTGTTTTAGATAATTATATCAAAAGTCACTACAACGACTGAAAAATGAAGTAGCAAATGAAAATGGCTGAAAGGTAGGTTAGGTTAGGTTAGAACTGTGACCACACAACGCACGAGCCGAGCCAGCGAGGCGAGCGGTTCCGCGGCAGCGGTCGGCGAGTGTCAGGGTCCGTTTAGGTACAAGAGAATGTAATGTTTTGGGAATGTGGTGTTTTACAGCGAACTAACCACAACAAAACAAAATAACAAGTGAATGTGTCTCAGTGACAATGACAATGATAATGCAATGCTTACGGCCGGGCTGAGACTGCGCCACTATTATGCCGTAAATAGCGGCACTTTATCCGATAGGGATAGAGGACCAATAGAGATTTGTTGTTTAGAAAGTACCAAAATTTACTACTTTTTTGCTACTATTTGTCCCGCTTGCGATACCATAATAGGGATGATGACTAAAAAAATGATTTTTGTCCGTAATGTAGATTATGAAAAAATAACGCACACGTATTTTTTCTTTTTTTACGTTATCAAAAGATTACGGCGATACATTGAGTTATAATGTGCCATGACGTCACTTGTATGTAGATTTTATCCATACTTGTGACGTATCAACCCCCACTCCCGAACTTAAATGCGTTGTATCTAAGTCATTTTTCATTAATATGATAAAGCAAAAAATACGTGTCTAATATTTTATTATTATCTGACTGACGGACTAAATAGAATTTCTTTTTTTTGACCCAGGCATCATCCCTATTCTATAGAAATAAAATAATAGATATGCTTGTTTTTATTCTCTTTTCAGTTATGCTTTTGCAGTCGGGTTCTTAAGTAAAAAAAAAAAGCTTTTTAGTTTTTATAATTTCTCATTTTAAATTCCATTTAAACATATTTCAAATCTATAAATAGTTTCCTTTGGCAATGTTACAGACACCCCTCTAAATTACTGTTTCGAGACAACCTTCTGGAATCTGCTGTTGGTTGTCAACAAGGTGACCCCCTCGAGCCAGTGGTTTTCAGTTTAGCCATTCACCCAATTATTCGTCAGCTAAATTCCAAATTTAACGTTTGGTACCTTGATGATGGAACCTTGGGAGGCGATGTAGATACTGTTTCAAAAATGACCTTAAATTCCTTAAAAATGAACTACATTCCATTGGCCTTGAACTCAACCTTTCGAAATGTGAACTATATTTAGCGGACAGTACTGACAGACATCACACACTTTCCAAATTTAACGCTGTAGCCCCAGAAATTAAAATCATTGAAAAAAGCTCTCTCCGTCTGCTTGGGTCATCTATCTTCGAGGATTCCTTTCCCGTTTTTTTTGAGGAAAAAATTAAAAATTTCAATGACGTTTCGGAAAGATTGCTCCAAATTAACATGCATTCGGCCATAACCTTAATCCGATACTGCTGTTTCGGCCCTAAATTAATATATTTCCTTCGCGCTTCTCATTTATGGAAACACACTCATCTTTTAGACAAAATGGACCAAATTATCCGGCATACATTAACTTCAATCTTAAATGTGGCCATGGACGACCGAGCTTGAGCACAAGCTACTCTTCCTATCCGTATGGGAGGCCTCGGCGTTCGCAAAATTTCCAGTATTAGTTTACCGGTTTTCATATCCTCGGTCCACGGTACTGAGAAATTAATCAGGAAAATCCTAGCCCCATACTGATTAATTTTGATGTGCCGTGCCTCACCGAGGCTATGGATGCCTGGAGACTCGCTTGCCCGAATTCAGATTCACCTGACAACCCATTTTCCCAGAGATGGTGGGATGAGCCGCTCTGCAGAGTAGTACAGAACAATTTACTTGACACGTCTGCTACTGCTGCAGAGCGTGCGCGCCTGTTGGCTGTGGGTTAATGGGATTCGGGCCTGTGGCTTCATGCACTACCGTCATCGAACTTAGGCACTTTGTTCGACGACACTACTTTCCGCATCGCTGCTTCCCTGCGACTAGGAGTTCCTTGTTGTTCTCCTCATCGCTGTCACTGTGGTGAAGTTGTCAACAGCCTCGGACACCACGGCTTGTCTTGCAGCCGAAGTGCTGGTCGCTTAGCGCGGCACGCGAACATTAATGACATCATCCGACGAGCTCTTGTCACCGTCGGCGTTCCAGCTGTGTTAGAACCTAATGGTTTGGCACGCGATGATGGCAAGAGACCGGACGGCATGTCTTTATTTCCATGGAAGGTGAGTAGGCCTTTAGTGTGGGACGCAACGTTTGTCGATACTCTTGCGCCATCCCATCTTCCTGGCTCAGCGTGCTGTGCTGGCGCTGCCGCTGCGGCTGCAGAAAACCTCAAGCGGCGAAAGTATAATAACCTTATACTCGTAGGCAACTATATTTTCGAGCCGTTTGGGGTTGTAACCCTAGGGCCGTGGGGTCCGAGTGCTCATGGTCTATTCACTGAAATCTCTAAACGACTGGTTGACACTTCCCGTGACCCAAGGGCTGGTTTTTACCTTGGCCAGAGGCTAAGCATTGCCATACAACGCGACCAATGCGCAATGCGGCCAGTCTCTTGGGCACACTACCAGTCGACAGCGATGCGGATGAATTTTTCGACGCTATACCTATTTTAGTTTGTATAATAATATATTAGTTTTAATTTTTTTATATACATTAAACTACTTAGCCGAGTGGTAAAAAATATATTTAAACATATAATTTGTATATATTTTTGTAATCACCTTTCAAAACCCTTCATTTTGATACCCCACTCTCTGAAAACATGCATTTTGGTGCAAAAGTCCGCCATTTTGGTTTTCTATCATTTTAATATACCCAGTGACACTCGCGCAATAAAGACCAATCTAACGACATATCATTAATCAAAATCAGTTTAGCCGTTTAGTAGTTACGAGGGAACATAGAGACGGACATACATATATACGTACATACACACAGATCAACCACATAACCCTCCTTTTTTGGTTTTATTTATTTATTTATAGTTAATTAACACGGTACAGGTCCAATTACATTAATTAACATAGAATTAATAATAATGAAAATAAAAATGAAAAACAATAACATAACATAAACATGTACAATACAGTTCCATTTCAATGCGTGGATAAAATTATTAATAATTATTTGAGTAAATAGTTGAATAAATTAATCACGTCACATACTAACATGTAACAGTGGACACCCTCGCCTACTGTCTCTCACAGAACTCCAGACAAGCACGCACTATCTTCTTCCATTCATCAGCAAACTCATCACATTCAGGGTCGGCAGTCAGCAGGGCGTTTAGCATCCTTAGGGTTCGAAGCAGTCGGGTCAAAACTAAAAAGTGTTACTCAATATTTTGCTGACCGTACCAAGTCGGTGCCAGTATACTATATCTTCAATATCTATCAGTCATTAAAGCATTCAATTCGGTAGAGGTAGATATTTTTTTGGAGTTTAGTGGTTAAGAATCGATTTTCACATAAGCCCCCGGTTTGTAGGGTAATTGATTTTATTTTTTAAGACTAGGTATAGGTAGTCTAAATTATGATCTAATTATTGTTTCAATATTAGGAAGGTTTTGGGGGGTAGGTTTTTTTTTTAACCTAACTATGCAGGTATGCGAGGCAGCACGTGACCATTGTACATCGCCATCTCTGAGGTCACTCGGTGTGAGGACAGAGTTACCCTCTTTGGAGTTACCACTCGGACGCCCGCAACCTCAAATTCTCGTCTGCCTTAAGTGATGCAGGCAGGGTTTCGGCGTGTTAGATGTCGAGGTGATTGCCAGATTGTCAGGTTTCATTGAGGATAACGACAAACTGATAAAAAACAAGAAGTAGGTAGTATATAAATATTGTCTATATTCAGACTGCGCTTTCTAGGAACTTGATACTTTTCAATGGTGTTTGAATAGTTTATCGCACAAGTCAAACTTTACTGAACCTATGGTAAAGAAGACCGTCGATATGCACTGACAGAGCTGAAGGTTCAGTCATAACTATGAGGTTGAAATTAACAATCATCTTCCTTTCTGGTAAATAATATGTGCAGCCAAAGAAAGTACATGAAAATATCAACACTTATATTATAATGCTATCAACATATCTTACATTCTACAAAGAATTAGTTTTACAAGCGAAACTAAATGTAGCCTTACATTAATATAGTAGACCTCCATCACGAATAAATAAGTGAGTAATTAATAATATATTTACACGGTTATTAATATTGAAACATTAAAACAAAATTGATTTAACCAGTTCAACGGCAGGCCTACCGTTCCTTAACGATCCTGTACTTGTGCACGCGAATGATGTAGGGGGGCACGTCGGGGGGCGCGCGCTTGGCGGCCGACTTGTGGGGCGCGCTGTGGTACGTGTAGCCGCCGGCTGGATTGGGCCGCGCGTACAGGATGCTGGGCTCCTCGGGCGTATTGGACGCCGCCGCGTATAGCTGCGGTGCTTGGTAGTGGCTGGCGTACGACGCGTACTGCGGCGGCTCGTACGAGGCCTCGTAGTCGGAGTGCGTGGCCGGCGCGTAGTCGTCGGAGTAGGGCGCGCGCGCGTACACCGGGTGGTGCGCGGATGGCGCGTGCTTGCGATCGCGGCCGAGCGGCGCGGATGACAGCACACGGAGCACGGGCACGGGCGCGTGCAGGGGGATGGCCGCGTACATGTAGGGCTCGTAGTCGCGCGAGTACTGTGAGTAGTCGCCTGCGTACACGCCGTAGCGGCTGTGGCGGCGCAGTGCTTCACCCAGCGGCTCACCCAGCGCTGTCCCGCACACACATAACACCACCAGTTGCGTCTGAAAGTAACGACACCATCAACATCACACTTATTTAACTCTTCATTTAACAGCCTGTCACGGTCAGCTGCTGGCCCTACTGGCCGCTCCTAATATTTTTAAATCAATGAGTAGGTCTAGAGATTAGATATAGACGAAGGTAATGACGACGGGTCCCGCTACTCATAGCTGGCGATACTTAGCGAGCGAGCTCGACTCGTTAACCCTGCGAGTCTCAGTCTTCAGAGCCTGGTCGGTCACTGCTACAGTGGCCGCCAGGCCCAGGCCACGCCCGCATGCCGCTGACATTCGGTCACCTAGATGCACTTCTCCTTTACAACCCCGTAGCACTGTTCCACTTTCTATTGTACATAAAACTTGAAAACAAAAATATTGAGTATGAATCATGTAGGTATAGTGCACTAGTTACAAATAATATAAGACTCACGAGTGCGTCCATGTCTCGGGCGAGGTGCGCGCACACTGGTGCCGGCGCGCTCCACCCCGCAGCTCCAGCGGGACGCCGTTGCTGCGCGCCTCCGCCGAGTTGCCGCACTGTGACTCCAGGCTCACTTCCTGTGACAAGCTGCTGTTTGAAAAACAGACTGTGTGCAATCTTTGGACAGCTGCTGTTCCTAGTCATGAATACAAAGAGTGATCTGAATCGAATTGATCGTCTGTCTCAACTCTCATTTGTAGGCAAAACAGCAGTTGAGTTAAAGCAGGTGTGTGCCACTAAGTAAATATACTTACATATCAATTAACTACCAACTAACTCAAGGTCATTACTGTTCGACATTTGCGTTTTTGGGGTACCTACTCTAAGCTGATGAAATAGGTATTTATACATTAGACGTAAATCTTGATTATGATTATAATACTACTAGCTGCGCCCCGCGTTTACACCCGCTTAAGTCTCGATTCCGTGGGAATATCGATAATTAAAACGTTAATCTGTGAACAGCGTTGTGGGCTGCAATATTGTCTATGTTTTGTGTATTTCTTGTTTCTATGTTTTATATTGTAGCTGTTTGTTGTTCCTCTTGAATCAAAATAAAATTAAAAGTTTCCTATGTCCTAATTCAGGTCATGGTCTGCCCATGTGCCAAATTTCATCTAAATCTATTCAGCCATTTTAGCGTAAAAGCGTAGCAAACAAACAAACAAACTAACTTACATTTATAATACTATTTATTATTGTAGTTAGGATAGGACTAAGGTGGCTTGATAAAGGTATTATAATTACTGAGCGTCGTTCCTGAATCTTCAGTCGGTCTTGTATTAATATTTATTGTAGACATTATGGTGGTGGTTGCAGCTCTGAGCATTGACCGGTGCGTGCGCAGCTTTGACAGCGCGCGCGACGGGTGCGGGGTGCGGGGTGCGGGGTGCGGGGAGCGGGGTGCGCGGCCGACCTGCCGCGGCGCTTCCTTCCGCGTGGGTGCGTGCGACACAGACGTGTAATTATACACTCAACTATGTGCTAAAAACCACGACTACGTTTTTTGTTCGATTCGATGAATTTAATAATTTACTGCGTTTCCTAAATCACATTATTGTTCCGATCGGCGCGCGGCGCGCGGCGGTAAGATGACTGAAGTGTGCTGATCCGCTGCCAGCGGTGGATAACGTGGATAAGGATACTGGATATGGTGTAGCTTTAAAGAGTCGTCTTTGGTTAGGTCGTAGATAAGTCAGATGTGTTTTGTCGATATTATAAAGTGCGAAATGGAGCTACTGTAGATAATATAATTAAATTGTTATATTATTTGGTGGGAGCAATAGAACTAAAAAAAAGAATTAATAAATTATTACCGTTCGTCCCCCCAAAAAATTTAAGGGAGCCATCGGGAAAATAAATAACGAATTCCCGTTCGTGAGGGGGACGAAGTCGAGGGGACGAACGGGAATACACCTTATTTGGAACCATTCATTCTGTCTACTATTTATTTATTTATTTAATACTTCAAGTACACACATGCGCGGACTTAATGCCATAGGCATTTTCTACCATGACCCTTTGGGTGATGCAGAGACAAACAGTGGTAGTTACTTTGCGCAAACAAACAGCCTTTGACTTATTTAAATCTTTGCCTTTGACAGAATGCTTATCAAAACATGCAGTCCCACAAATTGTGGCCTCTCGGGGACTTCTAAGTTCGTTATCATTCTTTCAGCCGAAAGACGTCCTCTGCTGGACATGGCCCACCCCAAGCACCCCCACTTCGACCGGTTCTGTGCTTCTCGCATCAGGGTCCATCTGGTCACCGGTCCATCTTGTGGCCCCGACCTTCCAACGCTACGTCCTCCGGTAAACGGTCGCCACTCCAGGACCTTTCAGCCCCGGCCCCTTTCAGCTTGGTTCTCCTACGGATCCCTTCATTTTTGATTCGATCATGTAGGTAAACTCCAAGCATAGCCCTCTCCATTATCCTTTGGGTGACTTTCAGCCTTCTAATGACGCCCGTTGCAAGCGATCACATTTTAGTGCTATAGGTCATCACTGGCAACAAGCACTGGTATAACCTGCCTCTATATAAACTTTTGTTTAAACTGCCGCAGCGTATATGTATGTGGTCTCCGGTGCTAAACCCTTTACGGAATCCAGCAGGCTAGAAGTAATCAAACCTGTGCGCGAGGCCGTTCTTGATGACTCTTGAAAATAGCTTGTAGAGATGGCTCAGAAGTGAGATGGGCCAGTAATTCTTAAGCAAAGTCGCCCTTTTTAAAGAAGTGTTGAATTATGAATTGTGAAGAATTGAACTGATCAAATCCAAGTGGTAACACAAATAGTAGAGAAAGTCAAAGAATATGGCAAGACTCTCTCTCTGTACTTATGCTTCGTCGATTACACCAAGGCATTCGATTCTCTGGAACATAGTGCAAACTCAAACTCAAAGCATTTATTTCAATTAAACCATTTACAGGCACTTTTGAATTGTCAAGGGGTCGGTCTATCAAAAATATAAAGCTAGTTGCCCATTCCAAAGCGTAGTACCTGTGGAGAAGAACGGGCAAGAAACTCCACGGACCCTCTTTTAAATAAAAAAAAATATACAAAATATTGGTTACATCATTCATTTTGAAATTATGCATTTGAGAACAATGTAGAAAGACGTGCACGTTCGTAAAAGCGTCCGTAATAAAAAGAAAAAATAAAGAATCATTCAAAAACTTAAAATACATTAAAATAAGCCATGGCAGCTAAGAGATGACCAGTCCCAACTGACGGCGCCCACTCATGAACATGACGCATGGATCAGCACCATTCAGCTCAACCATTTTGAAGGGAGCTAAAATATTCAACACACGCGCCACCATCAGCGAGACATTTGAGTGAGCATGACATACTCACAGCCGCCAGGGCACATTCAAGTCAATGAAATACTACATATTACCCGGTAAATGGTAGCTCTTTAGTACAGTCTGTTGTCAACATTATCTGACCCACCCTAAAAACAAACGAATTTGGACCCTGTGCTTGTAACATTAAGGTTTATTCAATTTATATGAGCATATCAGACTAGTTAGTGTTCGAGGACTCGATGAACAAATAAAATAATAATACAGACACGCAAATTTGATCTTTAACACGTAACGTTAAGGTAAACCCACCCAACATTGTCGGAGCCACCGGCATTATGTATCATTTTGTTATGCTATTTTAATCATTATCTCGTTGACATTAAAGTTGAAAAGCTTTTAAGTCACACTACATAATTACAACCCAATCTTTAATTTCGCACGTTTCTAACAAGTTCTTGTGGCTTAGCGGTTTGATGCTGGATTGGCGACGAACAACTTGTCGGTTCAAAAACACAGTCCGCCTATTATCAGTTCCTTTTTTAATAAATAAAAACACACATGATAATAAAAAAAACTACATAAAACAGAAAATAAAAAATTCTAGAGACATTGTTTTTGCAATATAGTAAGACAAGGTAAAATATGTTTGCGCGTAGTCACTGCATACCCTTAGGTTTTATAATGAATACGAATATTTATTTTTCAACTACCCACTTATTACAAATTATGCGAAAATATTACCATTTTAGAAAGTTTATATTTTAGGTTATCCGTCTATAGTTCTTTACAATAAACAAGAAATGGTTTTGTAATAAATTCTAAATTAAAAGCAAAACAATTATTTAGTCGCAGGATTTGATCTCGCAACTTGTTTTTCCCAGTCTTATATTCAGACCACGAGACCAGAATTACTTGAAGATAGTTATTAAAATAAGTTATTACACTAATTATATTATAACAAGTAGTTATAACATATAACCTAACGCTAACGTTTTAAAGATCAAATTTGCGTGTCTGTATTATTATTGTATTTGTTCATCAAGCCGTCGCTGGTCTTTTAAGCTCATTTAAATTTAATAAACCCTATTGTTAATGTCAGAGGGTCCAAATTCGTTTGTTTTTAGGGTGGGTCAGATAATATTTATTTATTTATTTATTTATCACATGGAAAACCAACAGCTTTACATAAATACAATAAAGACACTGGAATAAGAAACATGAAGCCAATTATAGGTTTTCACGGCTAGCTATATAATAATACAGTAAGAGATCTTATACAAGACAAATTATATCAAAAACACAAGCGCACCAACCATCAAATCGGGTAATGCCAAACATAAACACAACAACAGGAATAAACTACAATAAAATTAAATAAAAATAAGTACCAGAACTAAATTAACATTACGAATTAATTTTGAAGAAATCAAGGTTCAGCCTATTGCGAACGCTTGAGCCTTTCGTTGAAAACAAGTCAAAAGAGAACTGCTTGCATAAGTCATTAAAATCTTTACTCGCTCGCACTAAAAATGAGTTTTGCCTATAGTTGGAAGAGGATAACGGAATAGCGATAGGTGGATTAAATCTGAGTAATCGCTGGGGAATATTGAAATACAGCTTGCGTAGAAGCTGCGGACAATCTATCTCATTGGTTACAATTTTGAGCAAAAATGTGCAATCTGCCAATCGACGACGGTTAATAAGTGGTTGTAGTTGACAACAGACTGTACATAGTACTCACACCTGTGCTATGCAATTATGTATAATACAAAGGAAATTGAGTTTATACAATACAAAGATGGTCTTACAATCTTCAGCAGCTCCAACAGTATTTTCAAAATGTTAATCAGTGTGTATGTCAATTAGTTGTGGAGCAGGACCAGCAATGAGCCAAGCATTTTTATCAGAGACGTAATCCCCCAACTTATAATATGCCTGCCTACATAGTGTGCGTTTTATACAAGATTTGAATTTCGTCTCATTAAGTTGAAGTATGTGGGGAGGAATTTTATTGTAACATTGTAAACAGTACTCCATGAAAGATGAGTCTACCTTAGCCAGTCTGAAACCTGTTTGTACTATTAAGTCCCTATTTCTTGTACTATAATTATGTCTATCACCTCTTTTACTAAAAATAAGTAAATTTTTTCTTACGTACATGATGTTTTCATAGATATATTGACAAGGCACCGTCATGATGTTAATATCCTTAAACAGTTCCCTAAGAGAGTCGCGCCTGCGGAGATAATAAATGGCTCTGATCGCTCTTTTCGGCAGAATAAAAATAGACTCGATGTCTGCAGCCCGTCCCCAAAGTAAAAGACCGTAAGACATGATACTATGAAAATAACTGAAATAGACTAGCCTCGCGGTATCTACATCAGTAAATTGACGGATTTTTCTGACAGCATATGCTGCTGAACTTAGCAGTCCTGCAAGAGATGTTAAATGAGGACCCCATTGTAGCCTTGAGTCGAGCGTGATCCCCAGGAAAACAGTTTTATCGACAAATTCTAGTTTCTCTTGATTCAATACTATCTCACAATTACTACTTTTGACATTTGGTAGAGAAAATTTTATGCACTTAGTTTTTTTTCCATTTAATACTAAATTATTAGCAGTGAACCTATTTTGGACCTGCAGTAGGGCGTTATTTACGTCGTCAAAATTTGTAGCACTACCTTAAAAATTAAGGAAGTATCGTCAGCAAATAACACCATTTGTGGTTGATTTTTAAATCTTCTTTTCGTGTGGTTAGTAAACTAACCGGGTGTCAGAGTTTTAAAGCCGCCCACGGGCCTCTGACTTGGCTTCACATGCCGTCGAGAAATATATCTCAGGCATGCCTGTTTCCTCACGATGTTTTCCTACACCGTTTTTTGAGCAAGTGATAATTATATGTATAATACGCACATTAATCCGAAAAGTCAGAGGTGCGTGCCTTGGGTTCGAACTTGAGACCTACGACTTGTCAGTCTGACGGTCACACCACACGGCTATCACTGCTTATTATTTTTAAATAAATGGAGTAGATCATTAATATACACTAAAAAGAGGAATGGACCCAATATCGAGCCTTGTGGCACACCCATTTTTACTTTTAAACCTAGTGAATTGATACCGTTTATTTGAACTTGCTGTTGTCTATCATTTAAATAAGATTTTACTAAATTGAGTGCAAGTTTTCCAAGTCCGTAATGCTCAAGTTTCAAAAGTAAGGTTTCGTGATCGACGCAATCAAACGCCTTAGAGAGGTCACAAAACATTCCTATTGCGTCTTGGGCCTCTTCCCACGTGTTAAAAATGTGTCTTAATAAGGTAACACCGGCGTCAGTGGTACAACGTCCTCTGGTGAAACCATACTGTTGATCGTGGAAGATTCGTCGTCGAGGAATCGTGCAATATGGAAGACACTAGTGGAACAAGGAATAGACATAAAATATGTAGAGCTACTCCAAAGCATTTATTCAAAAAAATCTGCAAAAATAAAGTTATAATCAGAAATTCCAACTTTTCCGATAAAGGGCGTTCAGTTTATTTTTAGAACAGTTTTATTTAAACTGTGACCTCTTACTAAAAATAAATTGAAAATGTTTAGTAATAATGTTCTTAGCAATCTTTCAACAGCTAGTTTTGATTCACACGAACCCAATATAAACTACGGTACATTATTTTCTACAGTATGCCAAGAATTCAATAAAGCATGTCCTGTAAAAAAAGTAATAATAAATACTAAACCAAAATTTAACGAATGGGCCACTGCTGGCATTAGAAAAAGCAGAGATATTTTATGTAATTTATATAACGAAAAAACATTGACTTCTGATGAAGCTGTTCATAATTATGTAAGAAACTATTCAAAGATATTTAAAAGAGATTTTAAATCAAAATTATTAAGTAACAAAATAAGTATTTCTAACAATAAAATAAAAGCTGTGTGGCAGGTAATTAACAATGAAACTGGAAACACAAAACAGCGAGAACAGAATGAAGTGTCTTTAAAAATTGATACTGGAACCATTTCAGATAAGTTAAAAGTTGCTGAGACCCTAGAAAATTTATTTACCAACATTCCAATAGAAGTTACGAAATCTCTCTCCTCATCATCTATACTAGCTGAATCTCTTCTAAAAAAAAACTTCAGTAAGGACATTCCAAGATAGCGGTACGTTTCCTGATTTAATAAAACATGGTAAAGTAGTACCAATTTTCAAATCAGGTAGCAAGAGTGATCCCCCTAATTATAGACCTATATCTGTGTTACCAGTATTGAGTAAAATATATGAAATAATCATGCTAGACCAGATGTTGTCACATTTTAATTCAAATGGGATTTTACATAGTCACCAGTTTGCTTTCACGAAGGGTAGGTCGACGACTGGCGCTGGAGTAAAACTCATCAGTCACATTTTGGAATCCTGGGAGAATTCCCAGGATGAAATTGGCATTTTCTGTGACCTCTCAAAAGCGTTTGACTGCGTTGACCACAATACACTGATCTGCAAATTACACCACTACGGAATTCGTAGACAAGCTGCTGACCTTGTTCTTTCCTATCTATCAAACAGGCAACAAAAAGTAAACGTTAATAGGGCGACGTCCTTGGGGTCTCTAGTTAAAATGGGCGTGCCTCAAGGTTCAATTCTTGGCCCTTTTTTATTTCTAGTCTATATAAATGACCTTACTCATATGATCGCTAAATTATTGGATATAATTCTATTTGCTGACGACACTTCTCTAATTTTTTTAATAGATAGAAAAGATACAGATGTCTTACATGTTAACGATAGTCTAGCTGTTCTTTCGAAATGGTTCGCAGCTGATAATCGTTTACTTAATGCGAAAAAACTAAATGTATTAGGTTCTCATTATCAAATGTACCTCGAGTGGGTCTAAATCTAAAACTTGATGGCAAATAACTAGATGCAATAACGGATACTATATTTTTAGGAATTACTTTAGATTCAAAATTGCAATGGGGCGCCCACATTAGAACTCTTTCAAGTTCAGCTGCTTATGCAGTAAGAAACATAAGGCAGTTGACTGATATAGCCACAGCTAGGTTTAGTATACTTTGCTTATTTCCACAGTATTATGTCTTATGCCATTCTGCTGTGGGGATCGGCAGCTGACGTAGATTCAATTTTCATCTTACAGAAGAGAGCAATCCGCGCTATCTATAAAATGGGTCCTTGCGAATCCCTTCGAAACAAATTCAAAGAAATTGATATACTGACTCTGCTTTCTCTTTATATCTTAGAAAGTATTTTGTATGATAGCAAAAACTTAGACCTTTTCAAAATAAGAGGTGATTTTCATAATATAAATACACGTAGTAGACATGAAATTTTGATACCCAAATTTAGATTAAATAAAACAAGCAAGTCATTTCTTATAAACAGTGGTGCCAAATCTCTTGTACACCGAACTAAACTAACTAAACTATCACTAAAATTCCTTACTTTTGGCTATGAGAATCTTAATGCTATTCTGTAGTAAAAAGTCTCTAAATTTAAAAATTCTTTTGACACAACTAAATCGAATTTGACAATTGCGACTCCACGTGGTACGTACTTATTTGCCCTACCCCGTGATTTTTTTTAGAGCCGGAGGCGAGCATTGGGGCCTCCTCTATGTGTTTGATATGGAATTTTTAACTTTTTGTATTGAAAATAAAAAAAGTATTACCTACGTGTTGAGTTTTAGGGGTATAAGGAAGGGGGTCGAATTTTTTTATTATTTTTGCGATAGGACACACCATTTTCGAGATATAGCAAAAGAAAAGAAAAAAATCCAGTACAGTACTGTTTTTGCACCCGAAGTCGAGATGTTCGTGTGAATTTTAGTTCATGACAACTAATAATATTCCACACCATTTTCAGTGGAGATTAAAAATTGTCAGAATTAGTTAGACAATTCAAATTTTAGGTGAAAAACGTCAAATTCATTATAGCAAAATTGTCATTTTCACTAAATTAAAATCTCAGTACCTACAATCTTAGTGCTGTCAAACTAAAATATAGTTTGACAGCACTAAGATTGTAGGTACGGTAACTTAACTAAAATATAGATAAGTTGTGCCACTTTAGTCTAGATATTTCAGAAGAGGAAAATCATCGTTTGAAAGGAGTAAACTAAATTTTGGTGATTTTTAGTCTAGTTTAGACGCATTTGTGACAAGAGAATCGGCACCAGTTTCCGCTTTTATAACAAGTTGCCAAAGTCGGTTACAGAACTTAGCGATGGGAAGTTCAAAACCCACGTTAAACGCGTTCATATCAAGAATACATATTATAAAATTAAAGACTACTTTGTCGTACAAGGAAGTTTGGCAATAATTCCTTCAGCTCATGTGGCTTCCCTGGTAGCTAATTAACGGCAAATTATGTAAGAGTCTATTAACTGCTCCCAAATTACCATGTTATTTTTTTTTTTTTTACATTTTTATTTTTACATTCTTCCTTGACATAATCACGCTATTATTTGACATTATATACCTACAATTTAACTTCAACTCTTTATTTGTGGCTTTTGTGAACATGATAATTATTCAGATTTGTTACAGCTGTAATAGCAATCACGTCATTTCGTTTAAAATACGTTTTTATTTTTAATATTTTATTCATCTTTATATAGATTCTTTTCTATTTTGTGGATGTGAGAACGCTGTAGGCTTAGTGGACTGTAGATTTGTTGACCATAATTATTTTGTTGAGTACCTGGTACTTGTTGAAAGGCGTACACTGTCCTCCCATACCTAATAACACTGAAAATACCTAATATTTGAAAATATTGTAAAAGCCAATTATTTTCAAAAGAGTAACCGTGGTGTCTCTTGCCGGCTCTTCTTCATAGGTAACGATAACGACCAATTGGAACCGTGCACCCAGCTTCTGACGTTTCATAAGTGCCCATGTAGGTTTATGTGAAATAAAATATTTTGAGTTTTCAGTTAGACAGGGCGACTCGCTGCCACCTAAAATATTTTCGTCTGTTTTGGAGGTAATATTTAACAACCTTGATTTTGAATATAGAGGCGTGAACATCGACGGTGAATACTTCCATGCCATTACGGCATTATTAGCCATTTACGTTTTGCAGACGACATCGTTATGTTTACAGAAGAGTCGGCACATTTAGAGAACATAATATATCGTAGTGTGTATATTTTGTAGTGTTAATTTTGTTTTTTTGTTATGTGTTTTTGTGATGTACAATAAAATAACAAATAAATATTGCAAAAAAAATATAAAAATAATAAAGAAAATCAAGTAAAGCAATCTCTTTATGATCTCAAATGGCCAATCAACTAATTGAACCACAATGTCAAAAGAATATTGTGAGAAAGACTGTTGACATAGAAATCCAAACTAAATAACAGTTTCATGTGCCATTTAGTGATGAGCCTTCAAGAGAAGAAATTCCATTAGATATTCAACTGGATGTACCAGTGATTGATGAAGGAAGAACAGAGAATACAGAATCTACTGGAATTGGTGATAGAAAGATTACTTTAAAAAGAGGTCCTAGAAGGCCAAAGACTCAGAAAGGACATGTTGGCTACCCTCGTAAAATCTACAAAATGGATGAGGTAAGAATACGTCGACACTGATTATTTTGCTGGAGCTATTGAAACCACGTTAAAGAAAGCTTTGGCATCTGACGAAAAGGTCAAATGGGAGGAAGCGATTCTTTCAGAAATAAGAAGTCTAGTAAATAACGACACGTGGCAAATTATAACAAAACCTTCAGATCGTAATATCGTACTCGTAGGATGTCGACACATGCTGACGACAAAGCTAAATGTTGAAAATACTGAGAAAAATATGGCCAGACTGGTAGCCAAAGGCCTAGATTATAAGACATTCGCCCCAGTTGCGAGAATTGCAACTGTACGTTTGTTGATCGCCTTAGCTGTTGAAATGGGTATGGACATTGACCAGATAGATATAAATAGCCTATTTAAACTGTAATCTGAACGAAGATATTTATACGAGGATACCAGAGAAAGAAGGTTTAGAGAAACCAAAAAATGCAGATGGCGTTAATTCTGCAGTAGATAAAAATCTGAAAAAATGCTTGAAGATATGAAAGCAGGTGACACCTGTCGTCTAAGCAAATCTCTTTATGGTCTCAAACAAGCTGGATGACAGTGGAATACAAAACTGGACGAAAAGCTGAGAGAAAAGGGACTGAGATCTACGATTAATGAACAAGTGCAATAAAGGTGGAACAGATCTTTTAGTTGTTATTTACGTAGATGGCGTATTGATCGCATCGCAAAAGAGAATATACATATATAGATAAATTCAAGCAGGAATTAGCTAGGAAGTTTGAGCTTAAAGACTTTGCTCAAGCCACTTTCTGTCTTAGGAAAGATATAAAAAAAAGTGGCAATGAATATTTTTTGTCACAAAAGAAGTATATAAAAGATATTTTGAAGTTTGCTATGGATAGTTGCAATCGTATCCAGAGTCCAATGAAAATTGGCAATCATATTATTAGTGAAAAAGAAGTAGTAAAAGGGAAATAATTTCCATATATAGAACTAATTGGAGCGCCCATGTATTTAAGTGGTGCGACTAGACTAACGCTATGGCAAAACTTGCGCAGTTTGCAGAAAATCCACAGGAAACTCATTGGACATGGGCATGTTTTGACTGTCGACCTCAAAGATCACGCAGACATGGAACGGGAGCGGAGGGCGTTGTCTGTTAGAGCTAACATGATCGCCCGCAGATTTGCGCGGTGCTCTAATGAGGTTAAGGCTACGCTCTTTAGAGCGTACTGTACTTCCTTGTACTCGTGCAGTCTGTGGGCTAACTACTCTAACAGAAATTACAGCGCCATCCGCGTCCAGTATAATAACGCGTTCAGAGCGGTGATGGGGCTACCCCGACACTGCAGCGCCTCGGGTATGTTCGCAGAGGCACACACCGATTGTTTTCACGCGACCATGCGCAAGCGTGCCGCGTCCTTGTTGCGCAGGGTACGGGTTAGCCCCAACATCGTACTGGCGATGATTGCGGGAAGACTGGACTGCCCCTTCATTCGGCATTGTTCCAGCAGACATGTTGCTGTACCAGTGTCGGAGAGAGGGTATTAATTTTAGTTTTTAATTATTTATTTATTTTTAATTTATTTGATTTATTTTGCTTTTGATTTATTGTATTTAATTAATATTGTTAATTTTGTTAATTTGGCTATGGGTGTTATTTACCTGATAATAAATGAATTATAATTATATAATTGGAGGGCTGCGAAGCGAGTTGTTCGATACTTAAAAGATACGATAACTCACGGTTTGGCGTTTTATGCCGACAGGGTTATGCATATGGGTATGACATGAAGATGCAGATCGGGGTAGCTGCGTTATCGATAGACGATCCTTTACGGGTTATTTTAAATTCGTTCTAGGTGGCACGAGCATATCATTGACTTCACACAAGCAACGAAGAATTCGCAATGAAAATGAAAATTAAGCACATTGATATTTGACTTTTCTTTATAAGGGATGTGCTACGTAATCAAAATGTTGTGCTACAAAAGTTAGTGACAGAAACGAATCACTGCAAAACAGACTCCACGTAGTAGTAGTTTTTTTTGGGTGGGATATTATCAAATGACTTTTCCCGCTCTGGGCGGAGCGGGAGCGCGTGTCAGACTCTTATTGACTAAAACCCACCCGTGTTCCTTCGGTTGCCTTTACATACGTTGCCAGGGGCCACGGTATCCCTTTAGGACTTTCCCGCAACCCCGGCAGGCAATGGTCCCATCGGACCCCTTCACTCGCTGACATCTCTTTGAGGCGCGCGTGGAACACAACACGCCGTCAACCCAGGCCTGATCCTTACCGGACGGCGAGCTACCCATTGCTCACCGTCCGCAAGCCCGCGCCTACGGTGGCCGGGAATCGGCTTGTGATTCCCGACGCCCAGGGTGTCTCCTCCTGCAGCGGCTAGGGGCATGAGGGCGCAAATTTTTCCTCTTCCTCACGCGTTCCGCCTCCTTCTTCGCGAGCATTACTGCTTCGCAGAAGGAGGTGACGGCCTACCATGCCCTCTCGCTCTGACCAGGACCAGGGCCGGACGCGAGAGATCCCCGCCACCGATCGCCTCCACGAGGACACGGCGGTGTCTGCCCTACACCTAGAGTGTAATTTAAGCCCACGTAGGCGCGGACAGGCGAGGTGACCCGTGAGCTGAGCAGTAGGCAGCAAGACGAAGCTGCGGAGCTGCGGCATCTTTACTATTTATGTATTGTATCAGTTGGATTTGGTAAAATAATAAACAATAAAATCGATAATAATAATTACAAAAAATAAAACATTAAATAAATTTAATTTAGGACTTTTATTGAAAACGGTTTTAAGTCTTTTGTACGAGTATATTATTAATTCTGATATTTTTGTTTTTATTTAGGTATATTATATATTGTATTTCGGGATATAAATTTTCATGGCACTTTAGATTATGGATAAAAAAGTTAGGTAACACAATAGAGAACCAGGGTAGACTCATAATAAATCTCTATCGTTGGAATATTGGTCAACTGATAAGATGTTGGCAGATGTCCTCATCAAACGTTTACCTCACGTAAGACACCAGTTATTAACAAGTGCGCTAGGATTGTGTGTGCGAAAGTAAAAATAGGTTTATTTTTGTAAATCATATCGTTTTTGAGTTGAGGGTGTATTGAAGATATATCACCTTCATGTACTAACACTGGCTACTGGCTAGATAGAAATAGCCATACCTTTATGTAGTTTCGGAGCTCCATTTTTACACTTTTACTTACAATATTTCCTGTGTTTTCGCTTTGTAAACCTCCCCAACAATAACTGACATAGTAGAGGCAGTGGCGTAGCGTGGGTGTCGGCTGCCCGGGGCGGAATAAAATTATGCCGCCCTCTTATTTAGGCAAGAACAGTCATCATTATTTTGCATTGTACAGGTTAGATTTTAAATAAAAAGTTTATTTATATTTTACAATCACGTTTATACTTCAACCACTTAGATAAATCAATCAATCAATCATTTATTTTGTTAAACATAGGTATGGTTACAGATAGTATATTGTCTAAAATATGTGCACTATGTTTTGCCAATATATGGCGTACAAAATTTACCTAAACAAGCAATTACAAAGGTGGCATGCCTATAGATTACATTAAAAAATAATAATAATTAAATTTAAAATATGTCAGTTAGGTAAACAGGTCATTACAATTTTAGATAATAAACACATTTACACTTAATCAATAAATAAAATCATAAGTGTTTAATTAGCAAGTCGGAATCGTCATACCTCTGTTTATCAGTAGTATACTCAGTAATGGAGTAAGTAGTAACATCTATCTAAAAGAAATCTAAACAAGGACCTCTTAAAGGATCCCATACACTGTTTATTTCTAATAGCTGCTGGTATACTATTATATATTTTTGGGGCCATACCTAGCACACTTTTGCCGAAAAATGCTGTTTTATGAGAGATAACATGAATGGCATTCTGATAACGGCGAGAGCGCAGTTTTTCAAACAAATGCAGGTTACAGCGGACAAACACTCCCATTTCATATATACATAGACGGTAGAGTGAGCAAACTAAGTTCCTTAAAATTGAGTTTTAAGTGGAAGTATAGTGGATAAAATACTACATAAAAAATAAAGTGACACAACAGATGTTTACATCTAATAATACGAACAAATAACGTTTAAATAATACAAAAGCAGTGAAAATATAATTAAATATAAGTGAAACAATACATTGTTTACAAAATAAAGTGTGTTTGAGAGAATTAAATAAAACTGACGGTTGCGGTAAAATTAAATTGATATGACTTAGGTACCTATCACTTAAGATTAGGTACCTACACCTTGAAGATCGACAAGATTAAATAATTAGCGAATTGAATATAAAACGCAAATCAATTTTTAATTTGAACTAGAATGATACTAAAAAGTAATATGAGTATTTATTGGAATTAAAAACAAATCTTCAGTCTTTAATAAAAAAAATATACGCCTACTTTTTTTTAAGAGCAGTCTTTTATTGCACCATCAATGTCTATGGCATCACACACCTCTTCACCTCTAATCACAAAATAGCCAAATTAGTTAGTCTTAGAGGACCTACTCATTGTCGATCTTAAGATCTAGCGTGAAATGGACAACTGACGATCCATCAATAAAACTTTCTTTGAATTGTCAAAGCATCATGTACTTCCCCGTACCTTAAAGGGACTTCCCCGTACGTGTAGTAAACTATATTGAACTTAATATATATGTAATAGAAGTCATTCTCGCTGTTTATTAGTCATAAACGGGGAATTCCCGCAAGTATAGACGTTGGTGCCAGTCGCTACAAAATATCATTCAAAGAAAAGGGATTCCCCGACTTCGCCACAAAATAAGTAATGAAAAATTCCGTGCTCCTTTCAATCGGTCTGAATTTGTAGTTGCGATATATAATTATAAAATGGTTCAAATATTTACAAAATATTTTTATTATTTATTGTTAGCTTTTGCCGCCCCCTAAATAGTGACGCCCGGGGCGGGCCGCCCCTGCCGCCCGGGGCGGGCCGCCCCTGCCGCCCCCACTACGCTACGCCACTGAGTAGACAGAATAAGAAGTCTGAAATGGAAATGGGCAGGGCACACCAGTCTGTAGAATGGAAAACGAAAGATGGACAGAGAAAATCATAGAGTGGAAAAACGGAGAAAGTCGCTGAGAAACACACATAATTAATATGGAATGGAAATATTAAATGGAATGGAATTATTTATTTATTCCACAAATAAATAATTTCACATGCATGCCAACATTAATAATAATATTTTAATAATTCTATACATTTTTAAACTATATTTTGCTTACAAGCACATAAGAATAATAATGAATATATAATAAAAATGAAATGTGTAATAAACCAGTGATATGATAAAATAATATGCTTAAATTGTTTTATGTATTTTTGGTATTTTATTACCTTTGTTCCATGCCTGTGGCTTTTTACTCTCAAGTATGATGGAATCGATCAGCATCTGGAGGGCTTTAGGAACGGGTTTTTCAACGGCTTACAGGCCGTAATTCCGTCACTACCCGGGGCTCCTTGTTTCAGAGCCATCCTAATCTCGTACAAGCTGATGTCCGGAATATCTTCGGTATAGTGTCGGGTCAATCTAGCTCTAGGGTCATTTGCCAGATTCGTAACGGAGTTACTGGTTGACGTGTATAGCTGTCCATAGAACCCCTCGATCTCTCTTAGTAGAGTAGCTCAGGTTTGGCGGATACGATTCTGCCATCATCGGTCTTCAGTTTCACAAGTTTGCTCTGCCCAGTAACAGGTTCATTGCAAAGATCTTAGAGCCCTTGTTCCACTCTATCGAATCCTTAATACGGTCCGTATTATAGTGGCAAACGTCACTTCCCAAGGACTTAGAGATTCGTATATTGAGTCGTCGGTATTTGAGCGCATCGTCTGAAGACTGTAGGATCATCTCGCACCTTTCCATGAGCTGTAAAGTAGTATCTGAGAGTTTCTTGTTTCGATTTGTACGACGGGTCTTGAAGATCTTAGACCCACCGTATGGACAGTTATAACAGTTTTTTAGTTCCTATTTAAATCGAAAATTGAATTGTTAAAAGTTCGCATGTGTTGTGTGTTAGATGGCGTAAGAGCGTGATCTTGGTCTAGTTTCCTGGCACAGTGATACACTGGCCCCTCCAGCAGTTTGTCACCACATTACGCATGCACTGAGATCAGTACTACGAGCGCGTGTAACAGAACAGTTACTCCGGCTACGCGACGTGAATCAAATAAATGTATAATTATTGCCTAAAACTTTCGATTTCATAAACTGAACACGTGCTAGGACTGTGTTTGTTATTTCTATAAGCCCAAGAGGTGGTCATCTATATGGGCCCTAGAAAATATTTCGTCATACACTTCAGTAAGAATGAAATATGTTGTATGAGATGAAAGTGTGACACATTTTTTTTTTATCTTTCGTGAAGCCAGGTCGTGCACCATTTTGGCTCCACTCATCCCATTCGTTCAACCAGCTGTTCTACCAGGACAAAAGTTATCTTGGCACACAATAAAATAAAAATAAATTGTATTGTATTGTAATTGTGATGTGATGTGAGTTGTGTACTTATTGTGTCGTATTATACGTTGTTTTGTGTGTTGTCTTTGAGTTTACTTCGCCTATGCAATTTTTTTATTAATTTCCTCTGTTACGCTGTAGTTCCAACCGAAAGCAGACACAGGTTAGTCGAAGCAAGAAAAACCTAGTGTAACATTAAATAACATCACCCCTTGTCTCCCCGAAGGGTTGGGCAGAGGTGTACCTGTAGTAGGTACACCCACATTTCGCCAGTTATGTTTAAGTGTCATGTAATAGGGGGCGAGCCTATTGCCATCAACCGGGCACAAATCCAGACCAAGTGTTAATGTGTTGCTATTCCACAAACGATGGTCATGCGTGTCCCGTTGTCTGTTGCTATTCTACAAACAATGGTCATGCGTGTCTCGTTGTCTGTTGCTATTCCACAAACAATGGTCATGCGAGTCCCGGTGTCTGTTGCTATTCCACAAACAATGGTCATCCGTGTCCCGTTGTCTGTTGCTATTCCACAAACAATGGTCATGCGTGTCCCATTGTCTGTTGCTATTCCACAAACAATGGTCATGCATGTCCCGTTGTCTGTTGCTATTCCACAAACCATGGTCATGCGTGTCCCGTTGTCTGATGGCGAAATACATTTAGACCATCGACACGTTAAGAAGAAAAATCACCAGATCTGGGAACGAAGACATCGTCATCGTAGAAAGAACTCTATTCGGGTAGTTAATACTATTCAATCTTGAAATAGAAATGAAGTATTCGAATTTAAGCAAGGGGTTCTTCTAAATAAAAGGTTAGAGTAACATTAGATTATTTATTGTTAACAGAGTATCCTATGTATTTGGCGGTCTGCGGTCACCACCAGCCGGCGGAGTATGAGGGCGCGTACGAGTACGAGACGCGCGGCGCCGACACGTAGTGCGCCACGCGGGCCACGTGCGGGTATGACACGATTTTCTTCACCGACACCACCTGCAGATGTGGATAAACATTAATGCCAACTTAATGTTTGAGGAAATTATCCAGTTTTCTCTGTTCATGAAGGTGGATAATTTAAAAGGAGATACGAACGTCTATGAGATGATGTGATCACTGAAGACAATGAATCAGTCCTGCGTGGCTTAAAAAAAGACAAAGGTGTCCATTCCTTCGTCTTTTTAATCCATACAGCCAACATCGAATTCACAGGAATTTTGCATTACCTGAGGTACACTAACGATTTTCTTCACGGAGACGATGGCCGGCTCATGGATGACAGCGGCGGGTGCGGAGTACACGAGCGGCGCATGGCTGATGAAGGGCGTGTCCAGGCTGTAGGCGCTGTACCCGAGCCCGCCGTGCCCCCAGGACGAGCGCTTGTCGCGCTTGCCGTCTTCCGGCGTGGGCGCTGCCAGCGCGCACGCCGCCAACAGAGCGATGCATACCTGAAGCACACGAGATATAAGTAAGCAGCGGGCAGTGCTGGCACGGGATGGGAATTTTTGAATGAATAAAAAATTAAACCAATTAGGTACATTTTCTTGAAAATATAAATCTTAAATTCCAATGCAATTTAAGATATATTGTACCTCCCTACAGCAAGCACAAATATGAATATCGGCTATTAAATATTATCAAATTACTTTTCAGGTTTATGACTAGAAATCTTTTGAAATACTTAGCGCTTTATCTATGAAGACAAATAATTAGATACTCACGAAAGTCTTCATGGTGATGGTATGTTTTGTGGAGGAGCTGGTGCTACTGATGCCTCGGCCAGAGTCGCGCCGCCGTTATATACTTACGCACTGTGACAAGTTACAAAATTCCGCAAAAACGCCGCCATTGTTGCGAAAACTCATGTTTTATTATAATTAAATAGACCCATTCGGTTTAGTGAGTGACATCACTCTCTTTGAGGCTGAATAACTTATGGATGAGTGTAGCGGGTTGCTGCACACAGTCACGCGTGTCTGTCGCAGTCTTACGCACTCGTCTTCTATGCTTGACATTCTTGTGCGGACTTCACAAACACTTACAGACATTATCTCCCGACTTCTCACGAGCATGCGTTGCATTTAGTTCAGTTATCCAGTGAGGATATCGTCCTGGTTGTATCATGGATGACGCCTGCCGCCGATTTGCGTCGGACAGTTATTTGAAATATCGGTTTATTACCCGACTACGGCGAAGCAAAAAGGAGGGATATGATTTTGACCAAATGAGAAAGAGTGATTCGCCCAATTGTTTTGAGTGTGATGAGGTAGAATATACCACTCATATTTTAGCGGAATGTGTCAGGAACGAGGTTGAGAGGAGTAACTATTTAATAGAAAACGGTTTTAATTATATTAATGCTGGCATGTATAACTGTATCTTGGCTGCTCCCTTGTCCAGGTCAGCCAAAAAATTATACAAAATTGTAAACTTAGGTATTAAGCGGAGATAGATACAGAATACCCCTATGAGGGTTGCATGGTCATACTAATCAAACCCTGTATAAACAATAAAGAAGAAAAAAAAAAAATTTTGACCGGTATGTATGTATGTATATTCATCTGTTCCCTTATAACTTCTAAACTGCTCATCATAATTTGGCAAATGAGTATCGATGAAAGCGTCTTGATCGTCCGCTGGCTATAGGCTATGTGACATCACATTAAATTTAATATGACCCCTCTAGAGGACATAAGTCTCGGGAATTAAAACACGGACTAAATAAATAAAATGTCATCAATCATAATGCCGTTTTGTGAAAAGTTATAAAACTAAAACCCAACTACGACAAAAAAGTCGTCTAAAAAGATGGTGTTTCTGAAATAAACGTTTTTATTAATTTATGAACAAGACATTACCAGAAATTAAAAATCCGGAGTCCGTTCGATTTACTCGTATGCCCTAGCACGTGTGACTCTGGATTTTTAATTTGTCTGTCTGTGTAATATATAAATGTCTTGTTTATACCTTTTTAGATGACTTTTGTGTTATATTTTAGAACTTTTATTTTTTGTTATATTTTATTTAACAGTGCTGCTCTATGCTCTATACCCATCTATGAACACCCCTTGGGTATCAGATTTCGAAATACTGTCTGAAAATTTGAAAGGTCAATCCGTCTTTAGTACCTAATACCTACTTATTTACTTACTACATCTAGTTTGATCGAGTTCACCTGCATTGATATATTAAAGTTTCATCCATGTTGGTGATAGATGAGCTAATGTATTTTGAAATCGGCCTTTTGTTGACATTCGTAATAAATTAATTATTGTAGGTAGATGGTTAGATGGTGGTTAGATGTCAAGTTTTCATGATCAGATTTTTACACAAGCATACATTATTGATCTTGTTTTTCCATACAAACTATTGTTTTATCGCGTGTGCCGTGCATCGTTGATTTGATTTAAAAAAAATAACGGGTTGCACTCCGGGAGTGCCGGCAGAAGTGAAAACTTGAATATTAACGTTGTGCATTTTTGATATTTTGGAATGGTTAGGGAATCATTTTGCACCGGTCTACTCTCCCTCCGTCTTACGAATTTTCGACTAGGTCACGTATCCTGACGCGAGTTTAACATTTTTTATCCATCAAAAAAAAAGTGCACAACGCCGCTAAAGAAGTTTTCACTTCAAAATTAAAATGATCATGTATAAGAAGGTAGTAGGCATGATCTAGTTGCTTCTGACGCTACCACGTCAAGATGTGGACGGACCTGCTTCTTACCCTCCCTATTAGCTACCCATCAATAGTTTCAAACGTTAAGACCAATAACTGTAGTCGGTCGTGTAGAGGCTGATATGATAATAAATCGAAGTGTTGGTAATGAGAGCATTTGGTTGTGTTGTGTTACATGCACCGCATGCGTGTGGAAGTAGGAAACGTCGCGCACTCGGTTACCAGTGAGAGTGACAGCTCGGCTAGTAAAAAAACTCCGGCGTGCTTTGTCCGTCAGAGCCCGATTAATGGCAGCGGGAACTGATACGGTGTGCATGCTGTTTATTAGTGAGCTGGCGATTAAATCACTCAAGCAGGTGTTTATAGTCTATATAGTTTGTAGTGTAAGGTAAGCGGGCAGCTCACATCAATATCATTATTAAACGTTAGATGTATTAATGGATACCCAAACTCTGCCTACCCCAAACAATTGCAGTAGGCAGGACAGGACATAGTTCCTCATCAGATATAAGTTTCCTACGTCTTCTTGACAAATCTCCTTTAGTTAAAGTACTTATTATTTTGGCTACGACTCCAATTATTCATTTATTCATTTATTTATTTAATACTTTAAGCATACAAATGTATACAGAGGCGGACTTAATGCCTTAGTTAGTAAAGTCAGAAATTAATACAATAGAAAGGGGAGTTATTCTTTAAGTATGAACAAGTTGAAATTATCGTGCAGTAATTTATAGTTAAGTACATCAATTAGTACAATTGCCTGCTCCGTGACTGCGAGTCAATGCCGAGGTGGTGTTAATGTTCCTGAACGGAACTGATGCATCCATTATATTCCACGATGATCGTGGTTCATGACCATGTGCATGTTGTGCGTGTCATATTTGATTGCGGTATACACAGTATTTACATTATATTTAAATCGTGTAGGTACAGGACCTATTTGGTTGGTCACAAGTCTTATTTTTCCTTTATACTTTTCTTTTGACCGTGTACGAGTAATAGAACTAGATTCACAATTACTACTGCTATAGACATTATTGAATCTTTGAATCTTTTTTACATCAAGATCTTTAACTTGATGTAAACAAAACTGACCTTTGGGGATTGTCAGTACATACCATGTCTTCAATAATTGATGTTATTTCACCCTTTTTAGCAATTGTTTTTAACTCTTGTATTGCATCTGGTATATTTCCTGACCTGCTGAAACTTAATTCAACTCAATTCAATTTATTTATATTCAAGTAACCATGACACATTTCACTTGAATAAATAAATTGAATTGAATTAAGTTAGTAAACTTATCTTGTTAGTAATTAAGATAATTTTGATCTACATCCTAAACAAATTCCTGTATATTATACACAGCGGCAGCACTGTCCGACGCTTCACCAGAACTCTTTTCAGAGCGTACTGCACTACGTTTCACGTAAATCGCTGCTGCGCCATTTACCATGGAATGGTGCAGCCGCGATTTACGTGAAACGTAGTGCATGCAGTACGCTCTGAAAAGAGTAATTTTATCGCTTACTGAACAACGAGCAAACCTGCAAGCCAGCATGTTTGCTATAACCGACAAGGCCCTCCGCGCCCGCTCAATATTACCATCGTCCCTGAGATCAGGGGTAATTATATGACCAAGATATTTAAATTAGTATGTCCTTTGTAATGGTAAACTGGTGGTACATAAACAGGATAACTACCTACCCCCGGCCATTCATTTGACAACAAATGTTAATAAATTTCAATGCACAGAATTTACTTCATTTGAAACAGTTTGGTATGACAAAGGGTCGTTCAAATACAGACGCGGGCGTGGAATTACTGAAGAACATATTCGAGGCCTGGGAGGAGTCGCAAGATGGCTTTTTCTGTGACTTGTCCAAGGCCTTACACTGCGTACACCATGATACACTCATCAGGAAATTGTACCACTATGGTATGAGGGACAAGGCTCTCGACCTTATGACTTCTTTCCCGAACAACAGAATTCAGAGGATCGATGTTAGTGGCAAGAGATCTGCAGGATCCGCGGTCACCACGGGCGTTCCGCAGGGTTAAATTTTAGGTAATTTATATAAATGACTTACCTTACCACATAAGGGATAATCACAAGATCGTATTAGGTATTCGCAGATGACACCTCCCTTATTTTTATAATCAAACGTCAATTAGTCAACTTTGAACAAGTAAACGATGCGCTCTCCAAAGTTGTGCATTGGTTTAGTGTAATTCTTCTCCTGAACGAAAAATTGTCAGGAAGGCTAAGTACAGCCGCATGTGCTGTTAAAAAAATAGGCAGATACTCTTAACTGACGCAGGTATCTGCGTCATGGATGTATATCCAGAATTGTTTATTTTAGTTTTTTTCAGTCTTATGTTATATGGAATTCTTTTCTGGGGAACCTGTGCGGACATTGATAATATCTTTGTTCGATAGAAAAGAGCTGTTCAAACCATGTTTCCATTTCACAACCTGGTCCAAGAGACCTAGGTCGTAAGTTGTATGCCATCAAAAACCTGTAAAAAAACAAGTCTCGCATCTCAGTTCTTCTATCGTAAAAAGTTGTGAGATCCATGTAATAAAAGTCGGTCAATTTATTCAGTCCCTACTTGAGGGTCCTTCTGTCTTAAGTTATTACGTAATTGGCTAACCTAACAACATCTTATAGTGACCATATCAATATTAAAAATCTTTTATGTTTTAAATAAATAGATTAACATGGCAATCGCACTAAACACAATTTATCTTTTTTTTATTAAAAACACAATGTATCTGTAATAATATTATATTAATTAAATTAGATTGTTTAGTGCAGTTCAAAAAAATAAATATTCTGATTGTAGCCTCGCAATATATTATTGAAAACCATATTGTGTGTGTGTATGTAAGACGTAAGAACACAAAAAAATGTCCGATATTCATAGTTTAAATACCAGGAATAAACACAACCTTGCTGTACATCGCACATGTCTCGCGCTCAAGTTTTACAACAAACTTCCCATTGACATTCGAAACATCGAGACCACTCTTTAAAACCACTTCACAAACAACAGCATGCGTACTCCATAGGCAAGTCAACAGAATCAGCGCTGTACAGCGTGGTTTCTAAAATTGAATGTGGAGTGGACCACAAAGGCTGGTTGCCTTCATTGACATCAATATGGCCATGAAAAGTATAAAGACAGACACAGCGTGGACTCGACCCTGAGTGGCTGGATCACCAACATGCTCAAACTGAGAGCTGTACAAGTCTCAGTAAATGACACTACGAGAGCCATCGTTGTGAAAGGCTGCCCGCAAGGGGGCGTCCATTCGCCGCTTTTATGGAACCTAGTAGTAGATAGCCTCATCAAAACACTCAATGACAAAGGCACCGTAGGCTATGCCGATGACATAACCATAATAATCAACGGGACCCACGAAAACACCCTATGACACCTCATGCGTCAAGCCCTGAAAATAGTAGAGGAATGGTGCAACAAGCACCAACTCTCAGTGAACCCTACAAAAACCGAACTGATTCTCTTCACAAAAAAGAGAAAACGTCAGTTGACACTACACTTACTATGATTTTTTGGAACAACTTTAAGTTTCTCAACTGAAACCAAATACCTGGGCATCTATTTGGACAAACAATTGAACTGGGCAAAACACACGAACTATATCATTACAAAAGCCAGTATATCCCTGTGGCCATTGCAAGCGACTGCTTGGCAGGAATTGGGGGATCAGCCCCAAGGTCACCCACTGGCACTGGTTATACACCATACTGACACGTATTGTCAGTGACAAATGTGTCCGCGGCACCAGTAGCTTGAAACGTCGGACGATGTCGTCCAACCAACCTCTCTAGATATCCAAGCCTCACGACCTTTTCCATCATTTTAGATGTTGCCAGACATATCTAGGGATACGTGTCGTGGGAAGCTTTATGCATCGGAGTTTGTTAGTGTATGACGCACGACACAAAGCGAAAACGCGTTGGTTTGCAGTTGCAGGGCAACAAACCATCGTGCATAGTATTTTTTGGACGAATCCCTGGGTCATATTTTTGGTTTTCTTCATCCAAGGTTTATCTGTGTGCCATCCAAATTGGCGCCTCTAAGGCGAGGCGAAACACCATTTATATATATTTTTTATTAAAAACATAATGTATCTCACAAGTAATATTATATTAGATTAGATTGTTTAGTGAGATTGTCAAGTCAATCTATTTATTTAAAACATAAAAGATATTTTAAAATTTATATGGTCACTTTATGATGTTAAAGTAAACTTAAGACAGAAGGACCCTCAAGTATTAACTGTGACCGGCTTGGTATTACATGGATCTCACAACTTTGTACGATAGAAGAACTGAGTTGCGAGCCTCAAAAGAGTATTTATTTATTTATTTATTAGTTTGGGAAAACAAACAATTACACACTAGAAATAAACATAATAGTAGGTAGACATAGTACATATTATTATTTAAAGTGTGTAACTCACTACGTTATCCACAGTTTATATATGACATACAATTTTGGGAACGTCTACAAGTGAGACTTAGTTTGAGTTTCTTAATAACTAATTATACAAGTCTTATATTTTGTTGTTCAGAGTATTTCGAAATTTACTAGCAGACAGAGAGAATATGTCTACATCTGAGAAGTGTATATTATAATTTTGTGCCAAGCGACGAAGAGGTGCACGGACACCAGCGTTTGTGCGACAAGAAGACACTGCAAACAGGGGACGCGCGCGCACCTCTCGTCTCACTACAGTTCTAGGTACAATATAAGACAAGCTGTTTGTTAAATCCGTACAATCGTATCTATTAGCGCAAAGGTCATAAAGAAACATAGTTTCCAGAAAAGTGCGCCTGGACTCCAATTTTGTTAACCTGTAATGAGTGAGTAATTCTTTATAGGTTAGGGTTCTACGACAGCATCGGTAGTGTGTTGCTTTCAAAAATTTGTACTGTACTTTCTCTAGGTTGTATGTATATTTCTTATATAAAGGGTTCCATATCATGACTGCATATTCCAACTGTGACCTTACCAAGGATTTATATAAGAGTGTGCATGTGTTTGTGCGTTTAAAATCAGTGGTCGCTCTCATTATATTATTAAAAGTAGATACGGGACTTAGTCACAGCGCCTGGTCCTACTCAACTACGGGATTGCCCGTAGTTGGCACTCAGTCGCGCACGGAACATCGTAGATCACACAGCTCAATAAAATCAGTTTTTTTGTAATAAATACGCATCAAAATGACTTCTTGTGCAGCTAAACAGTGCTTTAATAATGCAAGAAAGAAAAATAAGACACATGGGATTACCTACCACTCGTAAGTACAGACAAAAATGTTAATTAGTTGAAAATTACAATAATAATTTGACGTTTGCTTCGCCATATTTGTGAGAGCGAGATAGATATTAAAAACATGCGTGAAAGACACGATACGCACACAATGCGCGAGGTGCTAACGCGATTTCGCTCGCACGTCAGCGCCGTCTCCTATCTCTATCCTCGTCTACGGTAACTGTAGCTTTGCGAATGTGAGATGACACTGATCACAGATGTGTGAGTTTCGGTGCATGTAGTCGTGCGCCGAGCCCAAGTTGATGCGATGATAGCGCGTACATCAATGGTTGCGAGACATGTTTTTTTTACAGGTTATGTTTTTGATGGCATCTCATTTCTTTTTGTAGGTAGTCTTCCTTTTTTTCTTTTCCGGTACTACTTCTTGAGCTTAAGCTACAGTTTTTCTCAAAGCCCACTCCCTGTCTGTATGGGTTTTTTTCGTAGGCTTTGATGTTACAATTTTGGACAAGTCTGGACGGTAAATTGAGGATTCCTGCGCATTAATACTTCTAAAGTCGACATTAATTAGATGTAAGCAGACTTGTAACTCTCGAAAGTGCCACGTAAGCTTGACTAGATGTGAATACTTTAGAACCGATATCCATCAGCCTGGCGCATTATTTTGACCTGAGTTTTGTGTATAGTTATAGCATAGGCTATACATATGGGAAACTGTTCGCGATGAACATAAGCTCTATTCATAATTTCAAATTTAGTTTTGACCGGACATCAAGCTTATCAGATGATTAATTGAACTAATGTACGGCACTCACTGCCGCGCTTAATGTTTTATAAATTAACAAATTACTTAACCCATTATTTTTCTGTCCCATTCTTGCTTTTTCATTCCGTTGACCATTTTATTACAAGTTACTCTAGGTACGTAGAAGTCATAAGCCATTTATTTCATAACAAAATACATTGTGTTGCCTATCTACCCTTATTACCTTACTATCTAGAAAACTGACCCGAAATTACAAAATATTTTAGGTTTTCCTTGATTCATATATTAAACACAAATTGTATTCTAAATTTGAAGCTTCTATGTCTGCTAGAAGTGCCTTAGAGTTTTGATGATCTGCTTTGATTAGTTATAATTCTTAAACTACTAGTTCAAATTGCATGAAATTTGAAATATACCGTGTTTATATAATGCCTGCTTTCAGGCTTCTAGCTTTATCCACAACGAAGTTATAGGGGGGTTGAAAATGGCCCGAACTTCGAGAAAAGGATGGTACGGCGGTGCTGCTTGTTTTTGCTCGACTTGGCGGTGGGTGCCACTACCGTGCCCCCAGATTAGATAACTAATGTATGCCGATCGTCCGGGCGTTCTTCGCCGTCAAAACTAAAAAATAAAATAAATTATTTTCCGTCTACTAGCAGTTCTTTATTATACAATCCAATCATACGCTGACGGCATTTTTTTTGTCTTATTTAGGTACATAATCTATGAAATATACTTTTTGTTCTTCACCTTCTTCACTGCGTTTCATTATAATTATGATCTATGTCGCGCCGGTTTCAACTCCCGGGCGACGTTTCACTTAAATAGAAATATAATTTAGAAATATCATTAAATGTAGTAGAAATACATTTTTTGCTACAATACATACAAATAAATAAAATTGAAAGCGTATATTTGTAATGTTTGACGGCACGGTTGGCGCAGTGGTTAAGCGATTGACTGCTGCACTGCGTGTCGCGGGTTCAATTACCGCACGGAACAAATATTTGTATGACCTACAATTAGTTGTTCCGGGTCTGGCTGTTTGTGTATGTGAGTTTAAATGTATGTAAACGCACCCACGATACAGGAGAAAATCCTAGTGTGGGGCAACTTTAAAAAAAAAAACAGCTTTTTACTAAATGCATATAAACAAAAACTTAAAAAATGTTGTCTGTCTGTTTGTTCCGGCTAAAATGCGAAGGAATCCAAAAGAATGAAGCTACGCTCTTCATTCGCGCTATTAAAGCGCCATCTGTTGCGTGAAGAGCGAACCGCAACCCTATTGGTATGGAGTGTATGCTCTACAAATAGAGAGTTGGATTTGAAATTGTATTCGAAGAGTGTTTTGCTTGATGAACACCCAGCTCGAACGTTTAAATTATGCCTATAATTATGGCGTTCGTCGCAATCAAAATAGAAACACTAAAACTATTCGTAGTGCAACTCATAATAATATGAGGAGTTAATGCTAAAGAGCAACCAGTCGTTGATGTTGAACGTCACATCAATAAATGACGCCCTTTGTGTACAACTTACACCAGACATATTCAATTTATGAACATTTGGATCTTCGATCACCGAATTTTATATGTATATGTCTATTAGGACCTATTATATTAGGGAAACTGCACCATCGATAGAGTAGATTAAACATTCGTCAATTCGTTGCGATGCTAACTGTTGAGCACACAATGTTAACAGGCGCTCTGTTGTTTAACTATCGTCCGTATATGTACAGTGGGGATGTTAGGTACAATATTTAAGGCTGAAATGTGCTGAGAAATAATTCTAGGATGATATCACCTAATAATTATTTTTAATCCTTGACATATTCAGGTAGGTAGGAAGGGTCCAAAAATCCGAGGAGCATTCGATGTTCGTTTGGTTATTACCTACCATAATATCTGAGGGTTTTAGCTAGTGAAGATACGGACAGTGGGACACCGACGCCTACTATTGGCGCTGCGCTGGCAGCTAACTCGATCATAGGTACTACAGACTTAGACAAAGAGCTCGGAGTTTAGGCCATTATAATTATATGCCTTTATAGGGCGTTCCATGAGGTTCTCATAGATTTGTCTAAGTTGAAGCCTCTGACTTCACTCGGGTTTAAATCTTTAATACTAAAAAGAACCTATTTGGTAAGATGCACTTCGTAGATATTGTGTATTAGATATATTTCGTATATATTAGATATATTTTTGTGAAACCTGCGTACAACAGTCTTCATTAGGGTATCACCCCTAATGAAGACTGTTGACTAACCTACCCTCATAGTATGTAATAGTTGTTGTTAGTTATAAGGAAAGGAAGAATGTTGATGTTGTTTTGTTCCGCTTGCTCTGTTGATCGCTTATGTGAGGTAGCGTATTGTGCAGAGGTTGAAGGCCATTCTTTCTTGTGTTTATAGACCACCAGCGTTAAACTTGTCATCATGTTTAATATTAATGGAAGAAATACTAACTAAACCTTTTAGAGATCAATAAAACCGTTTTTGTTTGTGGTGATCTACATAAATCTTCTATCTAATCTATTAGTCTAATCTATTTAATCTATTAGTAAATCTTTCAACAAAAAATGTATATTTTTAATGAAGTGACTAGACTAACAGCAACCTCCGCTACTAGCAAAGACAATACAGATAAAAAGTTACTTTTAGATAAAACTATTGAGTTAAACTTAATGAATGGAATTTTATATAATTTATATCACGAAAAAGCATTGAGTCCTGCTCAAGCCGTTCATAATTATGTAAGAAACCTGATGATTTTGCCGTAAATTTGAATAATATGAACAATAATTACTACTTTTCGAAACCACAGAACAACATTAAATTTTTTTATATCAAAATATACAAAACATCAGATCTATAACAAACAACATCTACTTGAAGCCTTCATCCATGAAAAAACAATGTATAACGCTATATGCCTATGTGAGACTTGGCTATCACCAGAAAAATTTAATAACATACAGTTTAGCGGCTACAAAATTGCAGCATCTTACTGCCGCAGTACTCGAGGAGGCGGCGGCGCGGCGTCTGTATCTTGTTACAAAACCATTTAGAGTACAAAGAAATTTGTGATATTAGTAGTATGTCTGTTGAGTATTGTATAGAGTTATGTGCGAAAAAACAATCTTGGTAAATAATTTTAAAAAAATCATTTACTAAAAACGCAATAGAGTTTTCACCTCAGCACCTCAAACAAGCAGGTTTTGCTGTCTAAAAACAGTGAGCAAAATTTGATTTTGCTGCAAGCGTGAGACAAAGTAACTTTTTTTATTTATTTTTTACATGCCGTTATCAGTGTTGGGTCTACTCACAAAACTCTAAAGATTTGAACTTCAATTAGTTTTGTCACTTTCTCTTCGATACGAAAAAAGCGAGAGGTAGAAACAAGTCGATTCGAAGTTCGATTTCAAAATTCCATACCTACCTACTAGGCCTAAAAAAGAAACAAACAATAAAACGTTCTGAATTCTGATACACATAAAACCTTAAAATTGCAAAACATCTGTTAAGGTAATTAAAAATTTTATAAAACAGAATTTAAACAAAAATTCTGTTTTATAAAATTTTTGGAACGAAGTTCTTAAGAGGGCGTATCTTAAAAGTTGGCAACGTCGCAAATAGCAGTCAAATATTTACCTGTTTTGATTAATTTGGCAATAATACTGTATGGAAATATAAAATGTGGCTAACTAGCGAACTAAAATATAGTTAATGAAATGCAATAATTAATATCGTAACACCGAACAGTTACTTTTATAAGTAAAAAAAGTATTTGGAAACTTTCCAAATTACTTTTTTCCACCTAAAACGGTTACAACATCAAATTCAGTGTTATAATTGCAATTCATTATTAATATTCTAGTGCGCTAGTTAGCCACATTTCATATTTCCATACATTAATGTTGCCAAATTAATCAAAGCAGCGAAATATTTGACATCTATTTGCGACGTTGCTAACTTTCAGAATAAACGCCCGTATGCGGCTTGCGGTAAGAGTGCACTGGCAGAAATCGTCACGCGAAAAGACGCTTGCGACTGTCTTCTTCTAATTCAAAGTGAAAGATAGACGGAGTCAGATCGTAAGTGTGAATTTGGTCAAAATAAAAATCCAAGATGGCGGTTGCGAAAATTTTCATATTTTTCATAATGGGTGTCGATTTCATAGTTTTCAAGGGTGCTAAAGCCGATCGTGAGGTGAAAATGTAAATCCAAGAGGGCGGCGGCGAAAATTTTAAAATTTTTCTTCATGGGTATCGTTTCTATAATTTTCAAGGTTGCTAAAGCCGATAGTGAAGTCAAAATGTAAATCCAAGATGGCGGGTGCGAAAATTTTCAAATTTTTCTTCATGGGTATCGTTTCTATGGTTTTCAAGGTTGCTTAAGCCGATAGTGAAGTCAAAATAAAAATCTAAGATGGCGGCTGCGAAAATTTTCACATTTTTCGCCATGGGGGTTGTTTTCATAGTTTTCGAGGGTGCTAAAATCGATAGTGAGGTCAAAATATAAAACCAAGATAGTGGCTGCGAAAATATTCAAATTTTTTGTCAAGCGTGTCGTTTTTATAGTTTTCGAGGGTGCTAAAGCCGATAATGACATTAAAATGTAAATCCAAGATGGCGACTGTGAAAATTTTCAGGTTTTTATCATGGGTATCGTTTTCATAGTTTTGAGGGTGCTTAAGTCGATAGTGTCGTCAAAATGCAGCCACCATCTTGGATTTAAGATGGTGGCTGCAAAATACGAGGTGATGAATATTATGTAAAAAAAAAACTTGTCCGATCCGAAAAGGGCATAATATGGTACTGCAGTAACATTACAAAAGAGTATTTTTTTATTATTATTGATACTAAAAAAGTCATTGGTATTTAAAATTCACATCTATAGTTCAAAATTACCTAAAATCCATAAAAAAGAAATCATAACTTATGACTTTTAGACACCCGCTAAACGACGGCCGCTGCCCGCTCGCAAAAATGTGGGGATTCTTTTTTTTTCCTGAAAATTTCCACATAAATATGCTCACAGGGTTTTTTTTTACATATTGTTTATTTATTTATTTATAATAATAACCAACTTGAATTTACAGTTTAACCACACATACAAGTTATTGGTTTGTACAAAATAAACTTAAATCATTTAAAAAAGAACAAATTTAAACATACTGACAAGCAAAAATAAATATAAACAGAACAATAGAAATAATAATAATCATTATGTCATAGAGAAATTATTATGCATGCACATTAAAACTTAAATAATAATAATAAAAAAAATAACAATAATCAATTATATGTAGGTATAAATCAAAGAATAAACATAAAATATTGTAATCAAGCTTAATTAAAATTAACACTAATTAAAGAGGAATTGTACTAGAGGGAACACTAGACTCCAGGTAACGAGTAGCAGTGCTAAGGAATGTCAGCTCAGTAGTCGCAAAGATATCTAATGTGTCATCAAATGATAATATGTTGTTTATGAGGGTGAGTGCAACGTATAATGGACTGGTCTTAAGGGATTTGGATGTTTGGGGTACAAAAAATAAAGGACGTTGCCGAGGACGAAGTGGTATGACGGATAGGTAGAGGGATATTGAAAGAAATGTACTGTAAGAGCGAAGAGTTGAAGTAGTAACCACGAATAAGGCGGATGAAATATTTAACCGTGGCAAGATTTCTCCTGACTTCCAAACATTGGTAGGTTACCATACCTAGCACAAATGGTGTAGGATACAGATACGGATAATACCCATACAGTTTCAAATAAAGATAGCGTATAAAAGACTTTTGGACCTTCTCAATGACTAATGTATAGGTTTTCTCATGCGGGTTCCAGATTACACTATTGGTTTCAAGTATACTACGAATGTATGCGTTGTATAAGAGTGTTATAGCTTGTCTATTGCTGAAAATTTTGGCCTGACGCAATACAAAACCTAAGTTTTTGCGGGATTTGTTACATGTCTGAAGTATGTGCTGGTTGAAGGTTAGGTGTGGATCAAAGTTTGTACCTAGGTCACGTATGGTAGTAACACGTTTTAAGGGCTCGTTATTCAAGGTGTAGGTGTGGTGTATGGGTTGTGTGGATTTTGAGAACGTCATGATAGCGCATTTACTAATATTAAGGTTGATGTTGTTCACCATACTCCAAGTGTGAAAATTATCGATGTCAAGCTGTAGTATGGCTGTATCACTAGGGTTAACTATTGGAAAAGCTACTTTGAGATCATCAGCGTACATTAAAACGGTGGAATGTTTTATACATGTAGGTAGATCATTTATAGCTATTAGAAATAATAGAGGCCCGAGATTAGTGCCCTGTCCTATGCCAGAAGTGACCGAGTAGTGCTCGGAATTGGCATTTTGATATGTTACATATTGCTTGCGTCCATTTAGGTAATTAGCAAAAAAATTAAGCAGCGATGCGGAGAAACCCGCCAATGCTAATTTACTTAGAAGAATGTCGTTGTCAACCCGGTCAAAAGCCTTCTGGAAGTCAAAATAGGCTACATCGATTTGCTTTTTGTGACAAACATTTTCTGCCAATAGCGTAGTTATATTGAGCAAATTAGACGTGGTTGAACGATTTGGCAGAAATCCATGCTGCTCGTCTACGAACCACCGTCGTAGGTGTTTATATATTTTTTTGTAGAGGACTGACTCAAATATTTTTCCGAATATGGATAACACTGCTATTGGTCTGTAATTTTCTATTTCACTTTTAGGACCGCTTTTATGAACTGGGAGCACTCTAGATGTTTTCCACTCAGTTGGATAGATATTGGAAGAAGTAGATAGGTTGAAAATAAATGTTAAGGGCAGTTTAAAGATTTCGCACCCATCTTTAACTATGAACTGAGGTATTCCGTCCGGTCCTTGAGTTGATTTGGGGGGTAGCCGAGCCATAGCACCGCGCACATCTGATTCCAGTATACGTTCTATATTTACTAGCTGAGATGCGCAGTTAAGAGATGCATTTGCCGCCGCATGAGCGACTTCGGGATCCAATGATGGTAAATTAAGCAAGAAAACGCTGCTAAAATATTTTGAAAATGCGTCTGCTACTTGCGTCGGCGACATGTCGCCAAAAGTAGCCTGCTCATTGTTCTGTCTGTTATTTTTCACAAAGCTCCAAAAAGTTTTCGGATCGCGTTTGATGTTGGATTGGATGCGATCAGTATATGAGGCATAATCTGCCTAAGTACTTTTCTTTAATAAACGTCTGTAATAGGAAAAAAATGCATAATTTAATTGGTTTTTATTATTTTGTTTGTATAATTTGTGATAGTGATTTTTTAGGTTATTTAGTTTAATAGAGGCAGGTGTAAACCATTTTTGGGTAGTGCAATCTTACTGCTTTATTCTGTCTAAGAGGGACGGTTTGACAGTTAACATTAATTAACCCATAAAAGGTTTCAACAGCAATATTTACATCAACACAAGAGCACACTGGCTCCCAGTCTATAGCAGCTAGTTCCGTGTATAATGATAGAAAGTCTGCCTTACGAAAGTTTCGCATTGATCTTGTATTGGTTGAATTATTTAAACAGTGGGTGTCATAGTTGTTCGGACTGACATAAGGCGTGTTTATATTAATGGAGATATCTAAAGGTTTGTGATGTACTTCAGGTGACACAATGCCGGAACATACTGAAACTGAGACTGCCGCCACACATGAATCAACCAATATAAGGTCTAACATTCTGCCAAGGTCATTCAAAATTGTGTTTTGTTGCAATAAATTACATTCCGAAAGAAACAATTCAAAATCATTATTCAAAATCATTATTTATATTTATTGTATGTTCTCGCTGCTGAGATGAAAATTTGTATGTGTTACACGAGAGCAAAGTTATTTGCATCTCGTGTCTTCGAATCCCTCGCAGCGCTCAGGATTCTAACCTAGAATCACTCGCTACGCTCGTGATTCAATTATAGACTCCTTCGTTTACTCAGGATTCAAAATCAACACTCGCAGCAAAAAACAACTTTGCTCTCTTGTTGCACAAATAACTATTATTTACGGACGTCGGTTACCCTTGATCAGATATCATATATGAAAAAACCCTAAAGTAATCTGTAATGACAGCAAAAAATCTACAAATAAAAAAAAAACAACTAATAAAGTAAAAACTATGTGGAATATAATAAATGAAAGACCAAAAAAACGAAAAAATTAACATAAAATTACATAAAAATGATAACTTGATAACTGAACCTAAGCAAATAGCTAATATTTTCAATAACTTCTTTGCTTCTATTGGAGCAAAACCTCACCTGCAAAAGGAGTACTTAATCATGTTTTCTCATTGGTCTATTATTTATGCATCAAAATTCGAGGAGTTCCGGCTCCTCAGTGCTACTCAATATAAACACACACTGTTTAAATCTTGATTTCTTCTAATCTTACTTTTCAACCATGCTCTGCTGATACCTGAGTCAGAGTTCTGGATTCCTGTTTCAAGTATTCCAATAGCTCTTTTAAAGTTGCATCAGGAAACGAAGAGTTCCCGTTCCTCAGTGCTACTCAATTTATCTTTTTGATTTTTCTTAATGATCCACTGAATTAAATATTAATTTCACCCTACTTAAATCTTTACCCATGCTCTGCTGATACTTGAGTGAGAGTTCTGGATTCTTGTTTCATGTTTTCCGACAGCTCTTTTAGGGGTGCAACAATAAACGAAGACATCCGGTTCCTCAGTGCTACTATTTTTTTCTTTTTGATATTTTTTACTGATACACTGAATTAAATGTCATTTTCAACTTACTTAAATCTTTACCCATGCTCTGCTGATACTCGAGTGAGAGTTCTGGACTATTTAATCATGTTTTCTCATTGATCTATTATATATGCCTCAAAAATCGAGGAGTTCCGGCTCCTCAGTGCTACTTAATATTTTTTTTGGCCTGTTTACTGAAACATTGAATTAAATCTTGATTTCTTCTAATCTTACTTTTCAACCATGCTCTGCTGATACCTGAGTCGGAGTTCTGGGTTCTTGTTTCACGTCCTCCGATAGCTCTTTTAAAGATGCATCAGGAATCGAAGAGCTCTGGTTTCTCAGTGCTATTTTTTATTTTTATGATCCTACTAATTAAAACACTGATTTGAATCTCGATTTCTACTAATCTAACTTTTCAACCACGCTCTGCTGATACCTGAGTGAGCTTCCTGGGATCCTATATCATGTTGTCGGATAGTTCAATTATAGGTGCATCAGGAAATGAGGAGTTCCTGCTCCTCAGTCCTAATCAAATACTTTTTTGATCCTACTAACTTAAACACTGAATGAAATCTCGATTTCTCCTAACCTATCTTTTTCACAAGGTTCAGCTGATAATGTGGTGAGGCTTCTGCTTTTATTTAGTTTTTTTTCTATTATTGCGATCTTCCTTACTAATTATAGCCCTAAGAATCTACGAAAATTCACAAATTACGTCATTCACGATTATTTTATGATTCAGATTCAGATTCAGATTCAGATTTATTTATTTGCCATCAATGTAGGTACAAGTTTAAGATGATACAAATAGCTGAAGGTTACCGCTACATTCTACCTTACGGCATGCAAATGATTGTCTTTTTCTAGTAACTGGTCATAGTTTTTTTTTAGAATAAGGTCAGCAGAACTATTTCGGAAAAGTATAAGGAAATATAGAGCCTCACCACTGCGCACCTAAATCAGTTTTAAAATTTTAATATTGGAAAAAATTATCTGCTAGCGGAAGTTAGCAGAGCATATTTTCATTCGTGGTTTTTCAGGTAAAAAAGCCAGAACAATTTTTTTTAATTATAAGGAACTATGGAACTCACCCGCATGCCAATAGAACTCACATTTTTTTAGGCTCTGCTCGGAAGTGATCTGCCAAGTTCACCCACATGTCGCAGCCACCGAGGTCGAAGTTCAATGCAGCTGGACGCCAGTGCAGCTGGACGCCAGTGCAGCTGGATGCCAGTGCAGCTGGACGCCAGTGCAGCTGAACTCCTGTCCAGCTGGACGCATGTATAGCTGGGTGCTAGTACAGTGCACCTAATGATGGTAATCGGTGCTGTTGCTTCAATAACTTTTTATTGGTTTTCTGTTGTGTCACCTAACTTTTTATCCATAATTTAAAGTGCCATAACTTTATTTGTCCTATGATTAGGACAAAAAAAAGTTATGATTAGTCCGAATGATAACTTACCCGAACTTAATATCACATGCCATAAAATTGAAATCTCTAAATATAATCCTCCTTACTAATAAACGTTGTATAGCGTCTGTATAGTTACACAACGCTTTGTCTTCTTCTTTCGAAAGTCAAATTACTGACGATTGAAAGAGAGAAAACGGTATGTAACTATTCACCTGATTTAATACGTTTATTAGTAAGGCAGAATATGTATAAATCCGTTTGTCATAAATATTACAATCAATATTATACAAAAGACATAAAACCGTATTCAATAAAAAATATTCTTAAGTCCTAAATTCAAATTAGTTACATATTTTTTATTTATAATTATTGTTTACGTTTAAGTATCATTTTGTTATAATTAAAAAATATGTGATTTTGCATTATAATTTTTTATTATACATAAATAAATATATTAATCATGTACTCAATCAAGTAGTTGATTGTGAACATGTGGTTATTGTAAGCAAGCAAGCAAGCAAGCACGCAGCATGCAGCATGGAAGCAAGCAAGCATGCAGCAGGCATGGTTTCTGTCACGGCTCCGGCGCTGCGGGACTCCGGCGGTCCCACGCGAGTTTCGTCGCAGATGAATTTAACGCTCACCACCGCAGCTTCGCGCCTCAGCCGCGGCGGCGAGAGTTACAACCACCTTCTCAACTCGCGGGCCGCCTCGCCCCTCTGCGCCTACGCGATTTTAAATTACACTCTAGGGGTAGAGCAGACAAGACTGCGTGGAGTCGGATTTACAGCGATTCGTTTCTGTCACTAAAACCTAATTTTTAGCAAATATTTTAGCGCAAAAAAATATTATAAATTGAACATTCGGAATAATACACAATACTTAGGACATATTTTATGACTTTACGTCATGTAAAATTAGGAGATTCAATTATAATATACTCGATATTATGACAGAATACTTTTAGAACTAAAGATAATTTATGTTAAACAAAATTTCGGGATTTTGAACATTATGGTTACTGAAGCTTATAGCAAACGTGTTATGGATAATGATTTTCGGACAAACAATTTTAGGAGAAGAAAGGGAGTAACCCTTTTCATTATATCATTTTAGTTACGTATTTATTCAGAAATCATAATCATTTATTTGCAAATAAGGTACTGAAAGTTCTTAAGTAAGATAATTATAATATAATAATAATTACTTTTATCATATTATAATTATAATGCCTTTAATCACGGAGTGCAAATACTGGATTATTATTTTAAGTTTTTTTGTTTAATGTAACCAATTATTGTATTATATAAACAAAGACATAAACTTAGAAAAATTATATACTAACTTAACTAAAACTATTGAAAAATTAAAATATAGCATCGAAAAATTCACCCGCAACGCTGTCGACTGGTAATGTACCCAAGAGACTGGCCGCATTGCCACGTTGTATGGCAATGCTTAGCCTCTGCCCAAGGTAAAAACCAGCCCTTGGGTCACGGGAAGTGTCAAATAGCCGTTTTGAGATATCATTGAAGAGGCCGTGAGCACTCGGACCCCACGGCCCGAGGGTTTCAAACCCAAACGGCTCGAAAATATAATTACCTGTAAGGTTATTATACTAACGCCGCTTGAGGTTTTCTGCAGCCGCAGCAGCAGCACCAGCACAGCACGCCGAGCCAGGAAGATGGGATGGCGCAAGTGTCGACACAGGTTGCATCCCACACTAAAGGCCTACCCACCTTCCATGGAGATAAAGACATGCCGTCCGGTCTCTTGCCATCGTCGCGTGCCAAGTCATTGGGTTCTAATAAAGCTGGAACGCCGGCGGTGACAAGAGCTCGTCGGATGATGTCGTTAATGTTCGCGTGCCGTGCTAAGCGACCCGCACTTCGGCTGCAAGACAGGCCATGATGTCCGAGGCTGTTGACAACTTCGCCACAGTGACAGCGATGAGGAGAACAGCAAGGAGCTCCTAGTCGTAGGGAAGCAGAGAGGCGGAAGGTAGTGTCGTCTAGCAAAGTGCCTATGTTCGACGACGGTAGTGCATGCGTGCGTGACGACGTAGTGACGGTAGCCACAGACCCGATTCCCACTTACCCACAGCCAGCAGGCGCGCTCGCTACGCAGTGGAAGCAGACGTGTTAAGTAAATTGTTATGTACTACTCTGCAGAGCGGCTCATCCCACCGTCTTTGGGAAGATGGATAATCGGGTAGATCTGAGTTCGGGCAAGCGAGTCTCCAGGCATCCATAGCCTCAGTGAAGCACGGCAAATCAAAATCAATCAGTGTGGAGGTTAGAATTTTCCTGATTAATTTCTCAGTGCCGTGGACCGAGGATATTATTATGAAAGCCGGTAAACTAATACTAGAAATTTTACGGACGCCGAGGCCTCCCATACGAATGGGAAGAGTAGCTTGCGCCCAAGCTCGGTCATCCATGGCAACATTTAAAATTGAAGTTAATGTGTGTCTGATAATTTGGTCCATTTTTTCTAAAAGGTGAGTGTGCTTCCATAAATGGGAAGCGCGAAAAAAATATGTTAATTTAGGGTCGAAACAGCAGTAACGAATTAAGGTGATGGCCGAATGAATATTAATTTGTAACAATCTTTCCGAAACGTCTTTGTTTTGTATTTTTTCCTCAATAGCTTACATTTGACTAATAGTACTTCCCAGTTGTGAAAAGGTAAACTAATTTAGTTTTAATGAGGACAAATATGAGAAGTCAATCCGAATAAGTTGTAGTACAATTTTATTGTGTCTAAAATTATTAGTATTACTAGTTAATTATAATGTATAGATTGACTGGTTTGAGATTATTTGATTAATAATAACTGGAAATATAAGGATGAGAATATATATGCGAACTTAGGAAACTATTATTTTGTGAAACTTCTGAGAATATCAAAATTATAATTATATCTGTGGACGTACAGATTAAAGCCAAATCAATTAAATAAAACTCGCTTTAAAGATTACTCTAAACTTTTTAGAAAAATCATTACTCTGACAAAACGTTCACAGAATGACTTTAAAATTAAAACTTCACACAACAAATGTAAAACAGCCTGGCAAATAATAAATCAAGGAAAATTTATTTCGCCTAAAAATTATATATTAAAAATTAAATCTGTTAATGACACAATTACGGACGCGAATCAAATTGCCAATGACTTTAATAATTATTGTATTAATAAAATACAACCTACAGCTTATTCTAGTAACAAAACTACATTGTCTTCCCTTTATCATCCATAAAAAAATGAAAATAATGTAATAATATCCTATTCATCGGAATATAAACATAATAAATATGGCGTTCCACAGGGAAGTGTACTGGGCCCAATATTATTCCTTATTTATATAAATGACATCATAAAAATAACTAACCATAAATGCGTATTATTTGCTGACGATATTTCTATTATAGTGACATCTAATAAAAAAATAAATACCATATCAGAACATGAACTTGACATTAATTATTCAATTGACAAATTATTGCATTGGCTTGGCATTAACCATTTGATGATCAATTTAGACAAATCCGTTTACATCCAGTTTAATCGATCAAATAATTCCAAAAATGACATTAAACTCAATATTAATAAAATCAATCAAGTAACGCGTACCAGATTTTTAGGTGTAATAATAGACAAAGACATTAACTGGAAAGAGCACGTAGACAATGTTAGCACTAAAACAAGTAAATTTGTTTATGCATTAAATCAAGTAAAAATTTTAACTAATATAAAAACTGCTGTAATGTCATACCACGCGTACATCAAATCGTTGTTACGTTATGGACTAAAAATGTGGGGTAACAGTACTGACTTCCAAAGAGCATTCATCGCTCTAAAAAAGTGCATGAGAGCAATTTGTGGACTTAAGCCCGACGACTCTTGTCGACCAATATATAAAAAACTTGTTTTGTTACCGTTACCGTCGCTTTAAATTTACGAAATATGTGTGTTTGTTATGAAAAATAAGCAACTATTCAAGATTGCAAATGATGTCAATCCTCGGAACCGACGAGATCCATATAAGCTGGTGTTAAATGATTTGCCTAGACTGTCTAAATGCAATAGTAACTGCTTGTACATTTATAATAAAATGCCAAGGCATTTCAAAGCTTTAAATACAAAATTATTTAAAATTAAATTTCATAAGTGGTTACTCGAGTGTAGTTTTTATAGTTTAAAAGAATTTATAGATAAAAAATGTTCATGTTGATGTTCTTTTTTTTTTTTTTAAGTCGATTTTTGTTGCTAGTCTTGTCTTTAAGATTTTGCATGCTATGTGTTATCCTAGCTAAACATCCTTGTCCCTCAATTTGTATTTAACACCATTGTATACCATGTTTTACGCAAATAAATATTCTATTCTATTCTATAATAAGAACTCGATGTTCATGGCATCTTGCACACCACAACAGATACTAAAAATTATAATGGCTTTAAAGAACACAAATAGCGCCGGGTCCGATGGCATATCTACCATAATACTAAAGGCAGTAGCGTGCAAAATATGCAGCCATTTGTGTCATATTATTAATCTGATGCACTAAAAATGGAGATCGTTAGACCAATATTTAAAAAGAGGATAGAGAACTCAGGGAAAATTATAGGCCTATTTCACTGATTCCAATAATTTCAAAAGTTTTTGAAAAATTCATGCACAAGGAATTAAACGTTTATATAGAAAAAAATAATATATTATGTAACAAGCAAAAAGGATTTCGTGAAAATAAAACTATAGGTATGGCAATCTACGACTTTATATACACGGTATTGACAAAGATGGACAAAAGAACACCTGTATGTACTATCTTTTGCGACATGACGTAAGCGTTTGACTCCGTAAATCATGACATTCTAATTAAAAAACTTGACACTTATGGAATAAGAGGTAATGTACTTAATTTAATCAAATCTTATTTAGACAATAGAAAGCAAAAGACAGACATAACTAGAATCAATATAGCTACTAAAAAAGAAGAGATATATGTTTCAGATGAACGTCACGTTGCCTTTGGTGTTCCACAAGGTAGTGTATTGGGACCTCCTCTCTTTACTTTATACATTAATGACTTGCCAAAGTCAACTTCACATCCCATGACTCTATTTGCAGATGATTCATTTATTTTGTTGATTTTATTTGATTGATTTATTTGCATGATGATGACAGTGACAATTGCTAATAATAATAATGACATGACCCAATATAAACGTGACATTCACCACTCTTTGACATCTATAATACAATGGTTAGACTATAATAATTTAAAGATCAATTGAATTAAAACTAAGATCATGCATTTTAGCCAGCGTTTGACGAGAAATAATTTGGACATAAATATTGATAATAAAACCATTGAAAGCGTTAATACAACCAAATTTTCTAAGTTCAGACGACGTTGAGAGAATAATCATTAATTTAGAATCTGATTGCGCAGTCGGTTGGGATGGTATCTCTGCCAGTCATGGACTTATTATACAAACAGGACTGAGCTCTCCAAAAATCGTATCATACAAAAATGAACCATAAGAGTTGCATTTTAAATTTACTTTTATTAGGCATCTTAGCCGAGGCAAAACGAGCTGAGCGAGATAGTCAAGCCGAGGCCGTTTGTCCCTTTCTCTCAATTGCCAAAAGACAAAAAATGTTAAAGATGGTAGAAAATATTTTACGAACTACAAGTAAAATATATTACGTATTAATATTATTATCTTTCAGATTAGTTTTAAATATTTTTATATCTGTAGATGTACGTAAAAAAAAAAATAAGTAAAATATACAGAATAATATGAGTTTTTGGGAGCTATCATAAAATTACTCTGGCAGCACTAAAATCTGACATCAATGGTGTCATGGCGACTTTTTTTGTTGTTGTAAGGAGACGCTCGCATTATAAGTTTTAATTACGGATCTTTTTTAATTTTCTGACTGAAAATGGTGAAAAAGTGTTGTATCAAGACTTGTAAAAGTGAATCATATGCTGGTTGTGGCATTTCATTTCACAGGTAAGGAATAATAAAGATTTTGTATTTTGTTTACTAACATAGCATAGTGTTTCATATGTAGTTTGACCATGCTCTAGACCTTTTGTAGACGGATGACACTAAAGCTTCAGTGTATTTCTAATTAAAACTATGAATATTATGCGTTTAGTAAATACAATTTTTAACTATGTATCGTATGATTGAAATAGTATTATTTTTATGTTGGTTACAGCTTTCCATCGAAAGAAGAAATGAAGCACAAATGGTTGGATGTAATTACCGAATCACAAACAATTACCAAAAATTCTGTTGTGTGCAGCCTTCATTTCAAGCCTACAGATTTTTGTATTGCGAAATCACGACGAGCGTTGAATGTTAATGCTGTACCATCGATTTTTCCAGTGGTAAGATTATTTATCATTTTTATCACCAGTAAAATTAGAATTACTCCGAGATGATCTATAGTCAGACTGTGTGTATAGTAACAGGTTAAACTAAAAACTCAAAGCAACAGGTTGTACTATGATTATTTTATTTTGTTAAATATAAACCATGCTTCCCGAGTATAAATGAGTGCAGCAAATCTCTTCACATTTGGTGAATGTTAATAATGGGAGGTTCTTACAGCTGTGATTGTGATATATTTTTATAACATAGCTAAAAACCATATTGTAATCCTTTTATATTACAATACGGATGTAGCTTTTGACATTATCAGAATGAATGCTTAGCCTGTCACTTACCAAGAAATAAGGCATTGTAGATTGTTTCCTGTTATCTGTGAGCTAGCTTTTTCCCAGTTGTTGGCATATTACATGATAGTTATTGATTAATTTTTTAGAAGTTTTAGTAAATTCAAAAGTGTTTTTTTTTTCAGCTGAAGAATAAACAAATTCTAGTGCTAAGTGATATATCACTGCCGTCTCTTCCTGTGTTGAAACCAACTCCTTCAACCTCTCAAGCTGGACTCTCGGAACCTATGAACATCGACCTATCTACACCATGCCAGTCAGACCAACCTCCAGCAAAGAAAGTTTGTTTGAGCTTCAAAGACGTTGCTGTCCAGACAGAAATTCAAAGACATAGTAGCCCTGCAGAAGATGACTTAAAGCGTAAAGTGAAAATTTTGACTCTTAAGCTAAATAGGCGAGAATCTAAGTTGAAAAATTTAGGGTCTATTTTAACTATACTAAAAAAACGTAAAACAAATTATGGTGAAGTTGAACATATGATGAAAAACAATTTTGTCAATATACACAATCATTTAAACACCGATAAAAGTAATAAAGGTGTACGATATTCAGAGGACGTTAAACAATTCGCTCTATCACTTTATTATTACTCGTCCAAAGCATATTTGTTACTGAGGAACCATATAGCATTGCCACATCCTGCAACCTTGCGTAAAATATTGTCAACAAATGATTGTAATGTAGGGTTTATGGCTGAAGTGTTTGCTTTTTTAAAATTATCAGTAGCTAAAAATGATTTACAGGATGTTGCTCTAATATTTGATGCCATGTCAATTAAATCGGAAGAAGTTTACGATAAAAATAAAGATAAGAAGTGGGGTTATGTAGACTTTGCAGGAATTGTCCCATACGATTCGGAACGTTTAGCCACTGAGGTTCTAGTTTTTCAAATTGTGTCGTATAAACGAAAATTTAAATGCCCTATTGCCTATTTTCTCATAGACAAAATTTCAGCTGTCGTACAAGCACAATTGATAATAACAGCAATACGCATGTTATCTGAAATCCAAATTACAGTTCGAAGTTTGACTTGCGACGGAACTGCTGTTAATTTTTCCACATATGAAAATTTGGGATGCAACTTTGCTGTACCAAATATGGTTACCAATTTTAAACACCCTAATAAAAACACAAAAATACACTGCATTTTCGACCCAGCTCACATGCTTAAATTATGTAGGAACGTTTTTGCTGAAACAAAATTGAGTTCTAGAACGGGAAAAATAGATTTTGACTTTGTCAAAGAATTGCATTTATTGCAAGATAAAGAAGGTTTAAGACTAGCTAATAAATTAAATGCTAGCCACATAAATTTCTTTGGAAAAAAAATGAATGTTAAATTGGCAGCGCAAACATTGAGTTCGTCAGTAGCTGATGCCATTGATTTTTTAAGAGTTACTGGTAATGATAAATTCCAGAACAGTCAGGCAACAACCGAATACATTAGAATAGTAGATAGAGCTTTTGATGTATTAAATGCCAAATCTCCATTAGGTACAGGATTCAAGTCACCATTGCGACTTAGTAACAAAGATTTTTGGATGGGTATTTTAAAGGAAACCCGAGAATATTTGGAAACACTCAGTGTTGATAAACAAAACATTCTTTCACACCGGCGAAAAATGGCAGCTTTTGGCTTAATTGTAGATACATATAGTACAGAAAATTTAGCCTTGGATCTTCTAGAACCAGTTGGGAATAATTTAAATTATTTCCTGCCGTATAAATTTTCACAGGACCAATTAGAAATGTTTTTTTCATGTATACGTGCGCAAGGAGGCGGAAATAATAATCCTAATGCTTTGCAGTTCCGGTACACTATGCGTAAACTTCTTTATCGCAACAGCGTTAAGCCAAGTGTCAACGCTAACTGTACGGATGACGATTTTGAACTTTCCCCTGTTTTGGAATTCCGTAATCCTGAAAGGGCTTTCCTTCAGGCAAATGGTTCTGAACCTAATGAAGAGCAACAACTAGACGCCTTAATAAAATATATGGATAAAGTAAATTTGTCAGACTACAAAATGAATATCCTATATTATTTAACCGGTCATAGTGCTAATAAGTTATTAAATAAAATTTCATGCGAAGATTGTCGCAATATTCTTATTACTCCTAAACAGCATTCAGATCATCCATATTTTATAGGCATTACACATTTTTCATCATTTACCGCCTTTATTGATAGGGGTGGTTTAAAATATGCCTCAAGATTTGCCTTTGAGGTAATAAAGTGTGCGGAAAAATTGTTTATATCGGATGTAAGTTGTGGTTCATTCCGAAACACCAGTAAACATAACATTTTGATGCGATTAAAACAAATGTTTTACACAAGACTGAAACATCTTATTAATCCACCGCATCCTATCCAATGCATATCGGATGAAGAACCTCACGAATTACAATTAGTGAAAGCATTGGGTAATTCGTATTTAAATTTAAGAATGTTTCACCATGCGAAATGTAATGCATTAAGAAACTTAGGCAGTAAGATTGGCCTAAGGCAAAAACTTAATAAAACGATTTTGTTTAGCCATGTATAATTTTAATAAATGTTTGTCACACACACTTAGTTTTATTTCCCTTTGCTTCATTTAACCAACACCAACTCTGTAGAGCAAACAGAAAAAGAGAAAGAAAGGGGAATAGCCCCTTGGCTATTCCCCTTTCCCGGAACGAAATTCTACATTCTTGCCTAGTTCATCATAAGCTACGTAGGTATACCGTGAACATATTTGATGATCCGACACATGACGTGTCTCAACAATATTGTAGTCTAGCTATCATAAAACACAGACATAGAACAAAACGATGTTATTTTTAAAATAATTAGCTTCCTGTAAAAGTTAGTTTTTAATTATGGTTTTATTACTTTTTCTTATACATTAATATTTCCCTATTTTAAGTACCTAACTTAATTTCAATAATTTTGTAATACAAACAATAATTTGAAATCTCTTACTTCAATATACTTATCATGAATCACTCATTTAATAAAGACATAAATTACCTCTTTCAAAACGAACTATCCTGTTTGTTAAAACAATGTTTGGTCACCCTATTAGAAAGAGATAAACAGCCTCGGTATGCATATCTCTCTCTGCTCGTGTTTTTGGTACGAGAGCTCAGTCCTGTTTGTATAATAAGTCCATGCTGCCAGTATAATAAAAGCATCTCGTCAAACCCTGGGGCCCTATTATGAACTCTTATTTCCAGGCAGTTTACGGCGTAAACAGAACTGCCTTGCAATTTCGTATTATGAACTCGTCAAACAAGCCAGTCAGTGGTCACGTGACACCCTGGCCGGCTTCTGCCCGACTATTGGCTGGAAATACGGTATTATGAACGTTCGTTTGACATTTCTTGACATATTAAAACTGATAATAAGTAACCTCACAATTCAGTCAATTTCCGCTACTTCATAGGAACTTTTATTGAATGGTTTTGGATATTTTTGGCGAAATTATTCAGAGAAAATATCATGTGTGACGAATATGTACCGTTCGAGTTTCTGGAAACTCCGGAAAGTGGCACTTCTGATCAAAATACCAAAATAACGGTAAAATTGAAAAACTCCTACAATGTTTCAAACTAAACATAAGTTAGGCTCCGCCGAGGGCGATAACTCTCATCCATTGAACTATAATAATTTCAACAGCCTAATAAATGGTGCACCATGATAATTACAAAATATTACCATGATAGAAAGAAAGAAAATACATTTATTTGGCACAGACTAAAAGGCACACAAGTAGAAAGAGAAAAAAAAATAAGATAAAAGGAAAGAATACAAAATAAAAAGTGTAAAACTGCGTTGCATGATACCAGCAGGAATGTGTGCCTCACGGCTACGGTTATAGGTAAATATAACATGTTGAAAACTGGATATTTAGTAAAAACACTCAAAAACACCACACCACCATATCCATTCATATTTATCACATTTTATCCATATTTTTGTTTATACTCTGAAACTAGTAGGTACTTACTTGCGAAGGGACATATTACATTCTGTGTAAAAAGTACTGGGAATTGTTCAATAAAACCATTAAGTAATTTATTCGTCAAAATTTATTTTGTCGGCTCTAAAGTAGGCCCTTTCGCTTGCAATACAGCTACGCCAGCGCTTGACCCAGTCCTCCATACATTTTTGGTAAGCTGATTGAGGTATGGTCTAAAACTCCTTCGGCGAATTTTCTTTTATAGCTTCAATCGACTCGAAACGTCTTCCTCGAAGAGGTAATTTTAGCCTCGGGAACAGGAAAAAGTCAGACGGAGCCATATCATGTGAATACGGCGCTTGGTCGATGACATTTGCTGAATTTTTGGCTAAGAACTCTTGCACAATGATGGCTTTGTGTGATGGTGCATCATCATGGTGCAAAATCTATGAATTGTCGTTCCACAAATCTGGGCCGTTTTCAGCGGATGTTCTCTCGCAAACGCCTCATAATGCCTAAATAATACTCTATAATCACTGTTTATCCCTCTGGAAAAAAATCGTTGTGCACTACACCGCGGTAATCTAAGAAAACTATCAGCATAACTTTCGTGGTACTATTTATAGAGAGTATTATACAAACAATACGATAGTATCTATTATTTTATTAATTGCAACAATAAACATTGTGCAAAAGAATGAAGTTGTCAAATTCCCCGTTGATCATGATCATCAAGTGGAATACGTTCGGAAAAGTTATTGTTATGAGAATCTCGCGTTACAATTTACAAACACGGAAAAATTAAATAAAAATTAATTGTATAGAACAATAAACATTGCGTTTATATTTTCACCTACTTTTAGTAACTATATTAAGATATATTTATTATTTTTAACATAAAATACGTGATCTAAATAAAACCGTAACTTACCGATAAATATTTATTTGTGTTTCTGAACGTTACGGCAGAGAATTTCAAGCCAGCCACAGACAAACTAGCCAGCGTGAAGTCGGTCAGAATTGCCGATGTCCTAATACGAAATATATCCAGCTAGTGAAATGAATTGCCTGAAACTTGCCTGGTTTTTTAAAAGTTCGTAATAGGCCCCCTGGTCCCTCTTATTACTCATGTTTGTAACCTGTCTATTTCGTCGGGCATTTTCCCAAAGGTTTTTAAAGAGGCAGTTGTGCATCCAGTGTTAAGTTGGGTGAAAGAGGCAGTGTCAATAACTATAGACCAATATCAGTCCTTTCAGCTCTTTCCAAGGTACTGGAGCGTATACTAAACAAGCGACTAACGCGGTATCTTGAATCAAATAAAATTTTATCTGGGAGCCAATATGGTTTCCGAACTTGTATATCCACGGAGGATGCAGTACTGGCTCTAACAGAACATGCCATTCGGAATTTAGATAAAAAGCAAAAATGCTTGGGCCTGTTTCTAGACTTGGCTAAGGCTTTTGACTCTGTCTCTATCCTTCTAGATAAGCTGGAACGAGTAGGAGTAAGGGGTATCCCTTTAAAAATCTTTGCCGACTATCTAAGAGATTGTGTAAAAGTGGTGAAAATAGGAAAACATTTTAGTGATGAGGAGGCTATCAACTGTGGCGTTCCGCAAGGAAGCATTCTGGGCCCACACTATTTTTTATATTCATGAATGATTTGTGCGATATGCCCCTCCTAAACGGTAAAATCTTTACTTACGCTGACGACACGGCTCTTATTGTGAACGAAGTTGACTGGTCCCAAGCAAAGCAAAATGCTGAACATGCTCTTAGAATTATTATGGATTGGCTGTCAAATAATCTTCTGACACTTAATATTGATAAAACCCTGTTTATACCCTTTGCAATGCGATCTGACCAGCTGCCCCCACCGACTTTCAAAATTATTACACTCGTGTCTGCTGCCTGCTCCTGATTGCTGTTGCTTGGGTATAACTAGATCTCCCTGCGTTAAATATTTGGGCATTTATATAGACCAGAGTTTCCGTTGGCATAAACAAATTGAAACCGTCACTACTCGGGTTCGAAGACTCATATTTATATTTAAAAGACTTCGTCAGTCAGCAGACACAAAAACCCTGCAAATGGTGTACCTGGCTCTATGCCAGTCCCTACTATCGTACTGTTTGACGGTATGGGGTGGAGCACCTAAATTAACGATGCTACAGCTTGAGATCGCCCAGAGGGCTGTACTAAGGTCATGACAAAAAGACCCTACAGGTACCCTACGGCTGAACTTTACGCTGACTGTGAAGTTCTCACGGTGAGGCAACTGTATGTCCACTTGACCATAGCCCGTAAACACAAGTCGCGGCCTCTACTGGAGCCTCGAGGTAGAATTAAACATAGGGTCTTTAAACCCGATCGAACAAGAGTCTCTTTTGCGGGTAAACATTATTTTATGCTTAGCGTAAGGTAAAGGCAAAAAAACAGTTAGACATATTTCACCTTAACAGAATAAACTGCAAAATGAAGGTAAAGGATTGGCTTACTTCTATAACTGGAAACTGAGGATTTGCTGGATAGCAATAGGTACTGGCTAAGTCATTGCATTCACACCATACGCAACTCAAAGGAATACATCCGCAACTTACCAACACACACACATACACTCTCACACTACACTTACCCTAACACTACTCTCACCCATACACTACACTCACTTCTCCACACATACTATTTCAGAGATAAATTAAGGTGGTTATTCTTTATTGTATTTTTTTTATTTTTTTATCTTATTACTTAGATTATAATTATTGTCTTTGTGTAATGCAATAGAAAGTTTGGCTTCACAAATTTGAAAGGCAGGAAGGAACGCTGACACCTAAGATACAGGACATGTCCTAGTTTGCGTGTCAGGAGTTTCACACAACGTGCTTATACTCAGCCTATTTAAGGATATAAGTTATGTAAGGACATTATGCATTGTTAACCCATTTTTTCTCTACTTATCGTATTAGGCTTATGAAATAAATTATTTATTTATTATTTATAATTTCTTGGACTAATCATTGACAAAAGACGGGACTGGAAATCACATATAGAGAATCTCTGTAAAAAAATTAGTAGTTCCGCTTTTGCCTTACATTCCCTAGCTGCAGTCGTGAATGTAGACACCTTAATTGCGGCCTACCATGGCTTAGCTGCGTCTCACTTAAGATACAGCATAATCTTTTGGGGAAATTCTACCGATTCCAACATCGCATTCAAGGCTCAAAAGAGATGCATTAGGTCAATGTTTAGGCTAAAGACTGATGATACTTGTAAACCGTATTTTATAAGATACAAGATATTAACTTTGCCTTGTCTGTATATCCTCGAAACTGTAATGTTTGTTAAATCGAATTCCAAATTATTTCCACGCTTACAGGACACTGTCCCACGTAATAGACGGGATATAATTCGTGTATATTCTGCTTAAAATGCACTCATGCGCAAAAGTATCATCTGTATGGCTCCAACTATATTTAACAAGCTACCTAAGCGTTGGAAGGAGCTAAATATCAATGCGTTCAAACGTCAGTTGATAATGTTTTTATCGCAAAAAGCTTATTACCTATAGTGTGACTGAATTTTTAGCCGAAAAATATGTCTGACATTAATTTTATTATAGTTAAGTTCTATTGATTAAAAGTAGTAATGGGACTAAAATATTTGTACGCCAATATATTATAAGGCTAAACATGATTGGACTATAAAGTAATTTATTATCATCTTGCATGCTCTTTTATGTATATACCATGTTTATACAAATAAATAAATCTTATCTTATCTTATCTTATAATTTCGAACAATCAGTATACCTATATTTATGTATTTATAATTGTGAGAGGTCCCAAGTTATGCCACCATGGTTGGTGAGAGCGTTCACTACCACCGTGACTCTATGATTATATTTATGTATTAATGCTTGTGAGAACGTTCACAAGTTATTTCACCGTGGTTGGCAAGAGCATTCGCAACCACCGTGGCTTTATGATTCTATTTATGTCTTTAATGTAAAAAGGAAGGTTCACAAAATTATTGTTCGTAAGAAGCTACTGGTTAAAGCTTAAACAGTCAGTTATGATAATAATATTACCAAGGAATTTAATTTTTTTACAATCAGATTATACCTACGGTATCCTTAGGACATTTATTTCTCAAAAATAATACAATTCACTTAATATGAGAAACACAAGGTAATCCTAAAACTAAATATAAGAATTTCACAAGAAGAAGTTAGGTATTCGTAAATAAATAAATTATTCAGTAGACATACAATTTTTGCAGTGTTGCTCTGTTTGATCGTAATTTAATCCTTAGTAGTGAGAATATAACTCGTATGAATGGAATATTTTTAGATACAAGACAGTTATCTGAAAAAGACTGATTAAGTTAATTAAGTTCAATTGATTTACTTCGGAAAACATCCATATTGTATTAGTATTAGAACTTAGAAATTATGTTAGTAGCATTAACATTACAACCAATGTACGATCAACAACAATAGATATATTAAAATCAGAAATAAATTACAATTACATCTAAATTAAATTAATTAAGTTGATTAGGCAGGTGATAATTGAAACACACCTAAATTGTGGAGTATGTAATTGGTCATAGGTTATAAAAACAGAAAAATTGTGTTACATATTAAAGTCAATCGACAGTAGTTGATGCTGTAATTACCGTTTCCGCGGGCTTACTACGTATCATGCAGAAGCCTAGCGATAGCGAAATTTGCGCAAAAGTTGCTCTTAAATATTGCTAATACTTAGAATGTATCAGCGATAACCACACCATAGCAAACTAGCGATAGTGCTGCCTCTAGGGAATAATCAGTCAACTAAAATGTGCAGTGGTTGCATGGTGATCGCGATTATTTCGTATTATGCATAGTTTTTGCTGGCCGAGCGACAGCTATCGGCAAGAAAACTTGGCTGTCAAACTGCGATAACCTTTTCCCGTGGTTTTGATCGCTTGCCTATCGCTCGCTTATTGATAAATACAAATTGGTCTTATATTACGAAGAATTTTACCCGAAATTGTGTACCTACATTAAATTCAACTTCGTCGCGTGTTCATTAGAATAAACTTTGTGTAATAAACGTTGTATAAAAGACTATTCATTTAGTGTATTCTAGTTATGTTTGCGTCTCTATTGAAGTATTGGGTAAGGATGGCTGGAAACTGAAAGTTCATCTAGTTGGTCATTAGACACTATTTGCCATTTTACACTAAAATAGGATTAGGTACTTTTTAAGTTAACTTTATTAAGATAGCATATACCTATTTACTTGCTCAAACATGTGTAACCGTACAATAATAAAAAAAAAAAACGAGTTAGACATGTTTGCCACATGCTATGGCGTGCAAATATTAATAGTTATGATTGTTAATAATAATTTCAATTCAATATCATTCATTTAAAGTAAAGGAGATGGCTAAATGACTGCCCCAAGCATGTATAGGAATCTCACATTTACTCGTGATATTTAAAAAATCATTCATGAATTATTTAGTGTTTAATAATTTCCTAGAACTTTCGTGAACGTTAACCATAAAAAAAGTATATTAATTGCTTTTTGATTTACATGACAAGGTCAACGGGAAATAACACTACTGGTAAGAATCACAGAATAACGAATAATAATAATAATCGTATTTTTGTTGTTTTATTTCAATATCATCATGTCCTTGGTTACTCAGGGCCTAAACTAGATAACGTAGTTTAGGCAGGATTTATCAATCACCCCATACCTACTTACTAAACTAAGTCTCCCTGGCGCGTTTGTCTGTCTGCCTACGGATGTATCAACAAACAGATTTTGAAGGGGTTGTCACTAGTAGGTAGATTGGTTTTGCCGGAAGGTTTAGGCATACATTCGTGTAGGATAATGAGTTGAAATGAAGACAGTTTTCACAGACAATATATAAACAAGTGGTTAAAAAGATGAACCTATTTGAAAATAGGGATTAATATTAACAGACTGACCCAAACAACTATAGATTTTTGTATTTGAGATAGATAAACAATTCTGCTAGGTAGGATACATTATTATATATTCACGCAGGCGAGAGTGGTTTTTGCGCCGATTTTAGAAAGCCCGTAATTACCTCTTTGTAGATATATACTCAAATACCACTGTGCGAAATCAGGATGTGTCGCTAGCCAAAAATATCGTAAGTCATTGCAGAAATATCCAAACGCCTAGGTAAAAGTACATAGCAATATGTCATTTGTTTGCAGTTTTTTATCTCTACCTATTGACGTAGAAGTTACACGAATATATTTTCAGGATTGTAAAGATATGAAAAGTTCTTGAAACTTTTTTATGTGAAATACTAATATTCTGCTATTCAGCATTACATATTGCAAGGTTCCATGTTTATACATTGCTGGGGCAGTCGTCTATACTTCCATTTAGCCATCTCTTTTAGCAAACAATAATAAATTTAAAATGTCAAAAACATCTGTGTTAAAATAAATGCTTCTGTCTGAAATTCAGTAATATTATGCATGACTTTTTTGTTTCTCATATTATTAATAAAATGTACTTTTTGAGAACAGCCGAATATCGTTTGTAGTCCAAGTAAACACTGATTTCACCCACGTACATCTTGTAGCCGACGCTAAGATATTTGGTAAATTGCAACTAGAAAGTGTTTTTTTTTGTAATTTTTTTCATGACAAAGCTTTTGTTACATTTGTTTGAAAGTTGAATTTCTTATTACGTTAACTCAAACTCAAAGCATTTATTTCAATTAAACCATTTACAGGCACTTTTGAATTGTCAAGGAGTCAGTCAGTCAGAAATATGAAGCTAGTTGCCCATTCCAAAGCGTAGGTTCCTATGGAGAAGAATGGGCAAGAAACTCCACGGACACTCTTTTAATAGTTATTTGTGCAACAAGAGAGCAAAGTTGTTTTTTGCTGCGAGTGTTGATTTTGAATCCCGAGTAAGCGAAGGATTCAAAGACACGAGATGCAAATAACTTTGCTCTCGTGTAACACATACAACTTTTCACCTCAGCAGCGAGAACATACAACATGTAAAAAAAAACCTGTCCGATCCGTGAGGGTGTTGTTAGGTATCGTACTGTGAGCATATTTATGTGGAAACTTTCAGGAAAAAGGAATCCCTACATTTTTTTTCAATGGTGAATTTTACCGAATTTTACATTTGGTGCGGGTGGCGGCCGTCGTAATATGAGTTTTGCATTTTTTTTATGGATTTGGGGTAATTTTGGAACTAAAAATGTGAATTTAAATACCAATAACTTTTTTACTATAAATAATAATAAAACAATACTCTTTTGTAATGTCACATGCCCTTTTCGGATCGCACAAGGTTTTTTTTTACATAATCTTCATCACCTCGTATTTTGCAGCCACCATCTTGGATTTACATTTTGACCACACTATCGACTAAAGCACTCTCAAAGCGATGATAAAGATACATATGATAAAAACTTGAATATTTTCGCAGCCACCATCTTGGATTTATATTTTGACCTCACTATCGGCTTTAGCTACCTACGCAATTAAAGTCCTTATATAATATAAACCAGTTTAAGCAGCAAGTTAAATCTTTTCTGGTAGAAAAATGCTATTTAAATACTGTTGATGAGTTTCTCAATGACGTATTTTAGCTGGACCATTATTAAAAAAAATTAACATAACAAATTTGAAATGCTGACATTAAATAATTTAATTGTGACATTGAATAAGGGAAATAAAGGGATGTGTGAATTTTTAATCATAATGACAATAGTAACTGGTTCTGACATGTTTGAATTTTATTAATGTAGTGAATTTTTGATAAAATATTGTTATATTAGATTATTTTGAATTTTTGTGTGTAAATAATATAACTTAGGTAGGCAATGACATTGTATGGAACTAATTTAATTCTGTTTAATTTGATATTATTTTAATTATTTGTGAAATAGTATTCTTGTAAAACATTCAGACACAATGTAAATTGTTATTGAATAAATGAAATGAAATGAAATTAGTAACCTCGAAAATTATGAAAACGACACCCATGACGAAAATGTGAAAATTTTCGCAGCCGCCATCTTGGATTTTTATTTTGACTTCACTATCGGCTTAAGCAACCCTGAAAACCATAGAAACGATACCCATGAAGAAAAATTTGAAAATTTTCGCAGCCGCCATCTTGGATTTACATTTTGAATTCACTATTGGCTTTAGCGACCTTGAAAACCATAGAAACGATACCCATGAAGAAAAATTTGAACATTTTTGCAGCCGCCATCTTGGATTTACATTTTCACCTCACGATCGGCTTTAGCACCCTTGAAAACTATGAAAACGACACCCATTATGAAAAATGTGAAAATTTTCGCATCCGCCATCTTGGATTTGCATTTTGACCAAATTCACACTTACTATTTCACTCAGTCTTTCTTTCTCTTTGAATTAGAAGAAGACAGTCGCAAGCGCCTTTTCCCGTGACGATTTCTGCCAGTGCACTCTTACCGCAAGCTGCCTAATGAACTTCATTCCAAAAAAAAAAAAAAACAGAATTTTAAATAAAACCATAAAACAGATGATTTGCAATTTTAAGGTTTTATGTGAATCCGAACGTTTTATTGTTTGTTTCAGTTTTGGGCCTACTAGTTATGGAATTTTGCAATCGAACTTCGAATCGACTTGTTTCTATCTCTCGCTTTTTTCGTATAGAAGTGAAAGTGACAAAACTAATTGAAGTTCAAATCTTTAGAATTTTGTTAGTAGACCCAACACTGTTCACGGCATTTAAAAAAAATAATTAAAAAGTTACTTTGTCTCACGCTCGCAGCAAAATCGAATTTTGCTCACTGTTTTTTGACAGCAAAACCAAAAGCAAAGCTGTGCTGAGGTGAAAAAAAAAATATATTCTTACAAAATATTGTTTACATCATTCATGTTGAAATTATACATGTGAGAACAATGTAGAAAGAAGTGTACGTAAAAAGCGTCCGCAATAAAAAAAAATAAAAAAAAACAATTCAAAAATTAAAATAAGCCGTGGCAGATAAGAGATGACCAGTCCCTACTGATGGCGCCCGTTCACGAACATGACGCATGGATCAGCACCGTTTAGCTCAACCATTTTGAAGGGAACTCAACGATCCAACACACACGCCACCACCAGCGAGACATTTGAGTGAGCATGACATACTCTTAGCCGCCAGGGCATATCAAGTCAATGAAAGACGTACCCAGTAAATGGTAGCTTTATAGAAGGTACATGGTCACAGTGCTCACACATGTGCTATGCAATTATACAATAAAAAAAGAGATTGAAGTTATACAATTCAAAGATAGTTTTTGCAATCTTCAGCAATTCCAACAATATTTTTGAATGCTAATCAATTAGTTTATGCGCCCTTGTGGACCAGCGTTAAGCCAAGCATTTTTGTCAGCGATATAATCCCCAAGCTCATAATATGCTTGGCAGCATAGTGTGCGTTTTATACAAGATTTAAATTTCGTTTCATTTAATTGTAGTATATGGGAAGGTATTTTATTGTAACAATTTGTAATTAATTGTTAGTTTCGAAGATTGCTACTTATTTGTTTTGGCGCTAGTGTCGATAACTGCTGATTGCTATTTAAAATGCGTAATAGACCTGCTGGTCAGTAATTGGAAGTCGATTGCAAACTTGATTAAAATAATATTTTATATTTTTTTTTTCCGGAAGTTGCTTGGCACGCTGCCTATTTGCAGTTTTCAGATGTAGAAAGGTATCAAAGCAAATGTCAGTGCATTTTAAAGTTAGTTCCGTGTAGAATAAAGAGACAAAACGTGTAAAAAAATATGTAAATGTGAGTACCATGTAGACGTTTATAATTTTATTATGATGTGTGTTGGACTTGAAAGAGTAAGGTAGTTTAGAGTAAATGATGCACACTCAAATGGTTGAGTGGGATGGTGCTTATCCACGCGTCATGTTCGTATACGAGGGCCATCAGTTGAGGCTGGCCATCTCTTAACTGATCTGGTTTATCTTTAATCGGGTACTTTGAATTGTTTATTATTGTCTTTCTTTACATTGTTCTCACATAAAGAAGCAACAAAAATAATGTATTCAGAATTTTGTAATATCTTGATTTAAAAAAGTATCCGTGGAGTTTCTTGCCCGTTTTTCTCCATAGAGATCTACCGACGTTTGGAGTGGGCGACTAGCTTCAAATTTCTGACTAACTGACGACTCTTTGAAAATTCAATAGTAAATGTAATGTGTAAATGGTTTAATATAAATAAATGTTATGTGTTTGAGTTTACATCATACCATCATATCATGACTAGTGGAAATATCAATAATTTTTCTCTCATTTGTATTATGTTTTGGCTAGAAGAATGGTTCTCAGTTTATAAGTTTTAGAAATAACGTGTATAGGTATAGTTGTGAGCCGAGTGTTGGGTTTTAGATGCTAATTCACTTGCGTGCATGAGGACATGCACGATGTCAGGATGGTCGAGTGTTAGGTTTCAATTTATTACCTATACTGGCAACACTGAATGATTCGATATGTTAAAATGGCAGAAGAACTGCCTTCTGGTTCGGGCGCGCAGGACAGTAAGACGTGCTTAGTGGCTGTGTGTGTTGGAGATCTACTGTAAATTAAGGTAACCTATTGGTTCTATGGTAAATATTAGAATACTGATAAAATGGTGATATTATGTGGGGAATAGGAGATATGATGGTATGGTGTAGCTGTAGAATATCGAATCTGATGTTGGCAAAGAAATATAAATGATATTGGCGTAACGACTATAAGATTAATTTGGGTATATCTATTTTGAGGTTAAATAATTATATTCGGAATTAAAGTAGATATTTTAGAGCCAGGATAGTCATTATTTCATTTGTTTGTGAAAGCTTGCTGTTAGGATGAAACTCATGAACGTTATTTATAAGTGCTAAGCATATTCTGGCGTCACCTCGGTTTGTTGAAACATAGATAGCGAAAACAAACCCGAAATCGCGAAAAAAAAACAGCTGTTCCCTACATTTATGTTGGCATAACTCGTCAAAATGTAGGGAACAGCCGTATTTTTTTTCATGATTTCAGGTTTGGTCCCATAGTAAAAGTTGTTCATCAAAGAGGGTCATTGTACTCGTCATACGAGTACAATGACCCCCTTTGATGACTCCTTACGAGGTTAGCGGTGATTAAAATTACACCTTGTATATAAGTAGGTATGCCAAGTTTCAGCTCAATCCGATGCCAGGAAGTGCTTGAAAAATGGATGACAACTGGAGTAATTGGAAACACATACGAACGAAGCAAGCTAATATATACTTTGTAATTAAATGCAGTTGGTTGGTGAGCGCGTCACTTGGCTGGACCGATTTGGTCGTAATAGTCCGAATTTATGGCTACGATAAACTCAAACTCAAATCATTTATTCAAAATAAACCAATTACAGGTACTTTTGAATTGTCAAGGGGTCGGTCAGTCAGAAAGATGAAGCTAGTTGCCCATTCCAAAGCGTAGTAGGTTCCTATGGAGAAGAACGGGCAAGAAACTCCATCCAACTCGATAACAGACTTTAAATGATTTTATACTGAAGATCAAGTCTAAACGTTAATGATTTGTTTTTTTTTTTTGTTAAATTAGAGTATTTTTTGGTATAGGAATATTTTAGATTATGTTTATATTACATAGTGAAATTAATATGTAAAGTTATGTCTAACGCAGATAAAAAACTGAGAATCACGAAATCTATCAAGCGTATTTTTCTGTAACCTTCACCATTTAAAAGATAATTTAATTATTGATCTTTTAGTATAGGTTAAGGTATTATTAAAATACCTTATGTTTTATGTATAATATATTAACAATGCGTCTAATTTGGGACAGTGCTCCTTGATGCGTTGCGTGAGCTCCGTACGGAACACGCAAGCTCTCAAGGTCACTGGTATATAAAAAGAAGTATTGAAAAAGTTGCCTGGAAAATTAGAAAATTTGCGCAAAAACTGAAAGTGCTTTTTTTTAGACAACGTCTGTAGGGTCACCTAGTTATTGATACATAAGTACATTGATATATTTTGTTAATTCATCTTTGCTAAACTCTGGGAATTTCATCTGACTTCCTGACGCCATTTAAATATATAAGGTGGTAAACTAAGTCTTATACTGCCTGCGTGTGGCGTAAATAGTGTTCCAATGTTAAGGGGTCGAAACACCGTGTATTCAGCTATCACGTATCACAATTTGAACCATTTCTTACCATAAGTTTCAGAATAAAATAGCTTTTCAACTTTTTGAAAAAACACGTTGCTTAACTACTTGCGGAAGTTGAACCTGTTACTTAAACTTCAGCAAAAGTCAATTGCTCAAACATTGCTTTAACAGATAGATAAATAGGCTTCAGTTTGAACACTCACTCCTATTTCTTGTTTCTGGAAGTTCTGTAACATCTATACTTTTTGGGAGGTGGTACTATTGTTACGAGTATTGCTTCAGAAGGAGCTGTTTGTAGCACACAACACACTGTGTAAACAGCTGATAATGCTATCCGTGTATAAGTACATAAAACCATCATTTAACAAGTAGCTCGTTTGTGTTATTAGCAGTAAGTGAAGTAACTCGCACTCGTACCGATGTTAATGAGGCGCGTGCGCATTGCTCGCTGGTTAAAATGATTTATGTTCTTAAAATGTTAATCTCTTTATGTTTTTGTATTTTTGTTTTGCGTTAATTCCGAGGCGCGGTCGAGGAAGGTTATGATTGAAACCTTGCGAGGAGATTAATATTCGACATCTTGATGTTTAGCTGGTGATGGCTAGGACTGAGTCACCCCGTGTCTTATGGTTAAAATACTTAGAAAAGAAATTATGGATCCACTACAAATAACATTTTTTTTTATAAAGTCAAAGTCAAAGTCAAATAATTTATTTCATTTAGGCACAAAAAAGGCACTTATGAACGTCAACATTTACAAAAAAAAAGATATAATAATTGATTCTAGTCGCCCATTCCAAAAGGTTGTTTTCGTATGGAGAAGAATGGGCAAGAAACTCCACCGTTACTCTTTTTAAAATATTTTCACAATATTCTGTATACATTAATTATATAATTATATGTGAAGAAGATAATTACAAAGATGTCTGATAACCAATCCTACTTTTTATTTTTTTATTTGTTGAACTGTACCTACTGTTGGATTCTTTTTACATCGCGATATCTGCAAAGATCATTCTAAGATCTGAAACTTGTTAAGTATTGCACATTTCCTGGCAGACCGACAAATCCAAGACTTACATGTAATCTACGTGTCTGCAGTGAATGCATATCAAGGTAATGTAAAATAAAATAAAAGTGCTACTTTATGTTCAGCAGTTATCATGAAGAAATAAATGGGATAGTAAAAATAATTGTGAAACAATAATATTTTAAGTGATTGCGTGGATCTCGGCAATTTCCTCCGCGTACCATCTCCATCAGTCGATCCTCATTAGTTTTACCAGATAAAATTAATTAATAAATATAATTTATAATATATTTATATATATTATAAATTAATTAATTATTATTTATTAATTAATAATTAATTAATTTGTTTTGCATTTGAGAAGATAGTGCGTATACACCAGTAGGTAATTAGAAAGGCTTTCAAGTTAAACATGCGTCATCCTGTGCAGCACCCCCATACTCCTCAGTCTCAGTGGTGAACGTGGATCTAGTTATAATAATAATAATAAAACTTTATTTAGTGCCGTACAGATTACAATCAAATTATTTAAAATATAAAATAAAATACACAAAGTTAACAGTAAAAAAAATATAAAACATGTAATTTGTACGGACCCCCTTCGGGTAAAATCCTCCTTCAAGGAATGCCAGTGATCTTTGTTGCTGACTGTATTTAGCCAGCTTTGACCCGCCAACTCCACTATTTCGTCTACCCATGTAGCGCTAGGCCTGCCTCTGCTTCTAGTGCCGTTTAGCTAGGATCTAGTTACTAAACTCTAAATCAATCAGAAATAGCGCAGACCCAGATTATTTTGAGGTAAACTAATAAAAGAGTAGGACGTAAGAGTATAACTTGGTCAGAGGACCCCGTCAGAAACGAAGTACTCGCACGCACACACACACACTTTTATAATAGAAAGAGACAGAGTGAGAGAGAGAAATTCTCATGGAGTCGTAACGCTTTTTCCTTACGTGACGATTTCTACCAGTCAACTCCTATACCGCAGGACCTTCGTTCCGCTACCGCTATTTCAGTCATCAACATTATTTTTCGAAGCATTGATTTCCTTGCTATTCTAGTCTGTTTTTAGTTATAATGTGAATTCACATAGCTCATTTGATTTATTTCAGTTTTTTAACAACCTCGTTGAATTGTTGATAGATCCGTAATGTTTACTCAAGAATTTAGGTAGCTTTAATTGATTTGTTAATCAAAACGTAATTTATATTTTAGAAAGATACGGATCTAGAGCGATCGATGAATAGGTCAGTTGAGTTAGAGTGAGTCATATCGCGGCGATGTTACAATGATTTGATCTTACAATAAAGCAACAAATAGTCTTAAAACCTGTTCACTTCATCATGATAATAGAAAAACCGGCCAAGTGCGTGTCGGACCACGCATAATGAAGGGTTCCGTAATTGGGATGAATTTAACCCGAAAACCAACTTAACATTGTTGTTGAAAAACATGTTATCTCGTACATCGACATCGATATACGTCACGATCAATTTTCCAACTACAAATGAAAGAAAAATCGCAAAAAAAATCGGGTTGCACTCCGTGAGTGCCGGTAGAAGTGAAAACTTGAAAAGGAGACGTTTCATTTTTGTATGGGATTCTGGACATAACACGTACTCTTTAGAAAACCTGGGAATCGAACCCCTGAATACAATAAAGATTGTTTTTTTTTGATAATATCTAATATTTTTTAGGCACTAAATAAAAACTGAAAATGTTTGACGTTTGTCAGGACAAATACGACCATCGACAGCCAGCCATGATAGGTTGGAGAGACGACGTTTACATAACCTAGACCTAGCAAAACTGAGATTGTTGTTTGCGAAAAAAAAAATCCCGCTGAACGCCAAGGCCGTTTTGGACTTGTTCCATAAAAAAAAAAACGTTTTTGTACCGACACCGAAAGCCACGAAGTCGAGACGAACGAGACTGACAGATGTGATGTCAAATAGCAATACAAACAATACTCGGAACAAAAGTTATTGTTCCAAGAAACAATATATTTGAATTTTTCGTCCAGTACCTACCAATCTAAAATCCACAACAGTAATATTTTTTTTTTAACGATGATTAATATGTTCAAATTAATCAAAAAGACTACTAAGATCCTATCCTATCCTATCCTATCCTATCTTATCACAGAAATACCATTGCCTTTCATGCCATATAAATAACGTCTACGTGATATTATTATGTTTTAATGTTACATGATTTCTGGACGAAAGCAGTGTGCAAGTAAGACGACGCCATGATCAATAGAATATGCCAATAATTTGATAAACTATTATTTTTTGTGCCGAAGTAATCAGGGGAATATTCAGGAAAGAATATTTTTCCTCAATTCTTGGAATTTTTTCCTCTTTTTTCATTACCGTACACTTTATGACCGAAAATGAAATACCTCCTTTCCTCCGTCTTACGAATTTTCGGTCAGGTCACGTGTCCTGACGCGAGCTTAACATTTTTTACCCATCACAAAATAAGTGCACAACGCCGCTAAAGAAGTCAGTCAGTTTTCACTTAAAAAAAAATAATAAGATAAAACTAAAAATAATACGTATAGAGGATTTTTCCTTTACTTGTGCTGTGAGACATTGCTTCTTGCCTAATTTCACGATTCTGGGTCAACGGAAGTACGCTATAGGGTTTGATTTATTTGCGGGTATCGAAAGATGTCGCAAAAATGGCCGTATTGTTTTATTGCGTTAACTTAGGAGCTAGATTGAGCTCCAAGGCTCCGTGGTCCTACGTATTTGATATTGAGGAAGACATATTTATTGAGGAAGGGCTATTACAGCATTGATGAGTTCATTAATGACAAGTGACAGCCACTATTTTAAAGTTTTATGAATTATTTGTTTATAAGTTTTAATTTTTTTTTATCTGGATTATGAATTTTGAAATGAAATGTAATGTTGGTTATTATTTAATTTTTTGTTAATGACTTAGAGCTATAATTATTTATTAGAATATTTTAAATGCTGAATTTTGATATGACTGTAATGTTTTATTTTTTATTAATTGTTTATTATCAGTGTAATATTTTCAACACAATGTATTTTGTTATGAAATAAATGACTTATGACTTATTAATTTCAACTTGATCAACTTGATATCTCTACGTGTTCCTGAGAAAAGGGGTCTTGGTAGACTAACAAACGGTCAACGAAATGAATCCCTTTATTGGTTCCGTTTTTTCCTTTTGAGGTACGAAACCCTAAAAAGGAACAGTAGCTTTTTTTTTGTATGTCGAAACTGACCTCGCACTGTTTAGATGGTAGATATCGCTAACACATACACGACGACTATTACTGCAACTTATTAACTACCGACACTTCGCAACTACTACGACTACATACGATTAAACAAATACATATACGTTTGTATTAGAATACTACTGGTTATCTTACACCGGTGTGTAATGTGGAGGAAGGCAAGTCTCGCCATTAAGTTCCTCTCGAATGAAGTAATATCGTATAATGTTCCATTAACATCGACCTTATTAGTCGCAGTTGAACCGAAGACAAGCAGTGTTGACGAGTTCATCTTGCGACACTTCTCAGTACTTAGGAGTTGACAACGTGTGGCTGTGTTCAGATAAGATATTTGTTGTTGCACTGAGAAACTTCTAATTAGTTTTTGTTTGTTAACTCTTCCCGGTGGATTCGCAGTTGTAGCCCGCGAAATTGAAATTTTCTTAACTTCTAAGTTAAATTTGTTCCATTTGAACTTTTCCATACTCGTAAGAGATTTGTTCTTATGGAACAAATCTAAATTAGAGAGAGGTATTAGATTCTAATGAATATAATTCTGTAAATACATATCAGTTATAGCCACTGATCATACTTTGATGAACCTGACACTGACCTGCAAATTGCAACAAAGCGACACTCCTTTTGAAATAAGATTACACATTTTTAACTACCTTACCTTTTTTACAGTCCGTTCAACCGATTTTGAATTCTATTGCGTTGGTGACTTGACTACTACCATCAACTTAGTATTGTTCAACGTAACATAACAGATGGAATGAAAAGAGGTCATCAGGTGGACGTGATTTACACTGACTACAGTAATTTTTTTGACAGGATAGATCATCGTGTGCTTCGACAGAAGTTATTGTTTAAAGGAATACACGGTGATTTGTTTCGATAGTTTTCGTCGTATATAGAAAATAGATCACAGGCTGTCATGTAACGGGGATATACGCCTCGATGGTATTTTCTCCCTTCAGGAGTCCCCCGAGTTTCGATCTTGGGTCCATTATTATTTATTATTTTTATTTCAGACATTAAAACCTTTTTTAGAAACAGACACATCCTTTTATACGCATAGATATGAAGATCCTTAAAACGGTGCGTACATTATCTGATGCGGAGCAACTCCAGTCCGATTTGGACAGGTTTGTGGTATATTGCTGGGATAATAACCTGCAGCTTAATGTGTCTAAATGTTTTCATGTACCGTTTACACGGCAACAACGTTTAATTGATTCCGCGTATAAATTAGATGGTCACTACATAAATAAACCGCATAGTGTTAGAGATCTTGCCGTGATAAACGACAGTAAACTGATTTTTAACGAACATATAGAATCTATCATAAAGAAAGCCTCCAAAGCTATGGGATCAATAATACGAACTTGTTCTGACTTTCATTCTCTAAAACCAGTAATAGTAGATTGTTTGCCTAGGGAGCAAATAACTATTTTTAAGGCGAGAGTGTTTCTTTGAATCCAGAGCGGAGTGAAGGATTCTAGAGTAGAATCCCGAGCATAGCGATGGATTCTACTCTAGAATCCTTCACTCCGCTCTGGATTCTACTCTAGAATCCTTCACTCTCACACTTAAAGTAGAATCCTGAACGCAGCGAGGGATTCAAAGTACGTCACTTGAGCTTAAAATAGTGTTGCTCCCGAGGTGAACACTCTACTTTTCATCACCCTCTATGAGAAAAAAAAACGTGTGCGGACGTCTTCTTCTCTCATGTATGATTTAAAACCAAAACCAACAAATTGTTTGCAGCCGCCATCTTGGATTTACGTTTTGACCTATTTATCGACTTCAGCAGCTTTAAAAACTATAAAAACGATACCAGAATGATGAAAAATTTGAAAATTTTCGTAGTCACCGTCTTGGATTTACATTTTAACCTCACTATAGGTTTAAAGAACTTTATTTCTCATAAGAACTTAACAGTTCGCTTACAATGAGATACTTAGTGATTATAACTATGTAGTACATTAGTTAGTTACCTCTAGGGTGTTGGAGACATTATATTAGTGATTATAACTAGTAGGTACTATTCATATTAGTTACTTCTAGGGTGTTGGAGACATATTGTAATTAATCTACTTCTAAAAAAAGGAATCGAATGTTTGCATTCTAAGACACAGATTATGGCAACACACCGCAACACTTAGAATAAACTAAAACTTTCAGTTCACCTCGGATGCTGCGATGTATTGCCCCAATCTGCGTTTGAATGTGTTTATATTGTCACATTTTTTCAAATCCTCCGGTAAACTATTGAACAGCTGTGCGCCTTCAACCAATATCGTTTTTTTACCATAATTAGTGCGAGCGTGCGCTGGTTTTATCTGGATTTTGTTTTTATTCCTTACGTTATAAGTTATGTTTTTCATATGTAGTTGTATGTTTGATTGAACAGATTTGGTGATGATTTTTTTAATAAGAATGCATGTGTAGTATTTATAAAGATGAGTTATATTTAGGAGTTTGGTTTTTTTGTATAGTATTCTTGTCGGAGTTAAATAGTGATAGTGAAATAATGTTTTTATAATTTTGTTTTGTGTTCTTTGTAGTGGGTCTAAGTAAGTTTTCGCAGCTGACCCCCATAGCTCAACTAAATATTCAAGATGAGATTTAACCAGTGAGTTATATATTATTTTACGTACTTTTTTTGGAATGCAGTTTGAAACTTTACGCAGTGCTGCCAGTAATGACATCAATTTTGTTTTGATATGGTTGATGTGATGTTTCCAAGTTAGTTTGTCGTCTACATGTAATCCTAGGTATTTTTCATAGGTTGCCCGTTTGAGAACTTCTTTATCTATTGTGAGTGGTGTGAACTCTGGTAACGGTTTGTTTTTGGCGCAAAAAATCATGAAAGATGTTTTTGCGGCGTTAATAGTAAGTAAATTACATTTTAGCCATTCGTTCAGCAGGTTAAGGTCGCTTTGTGCGTCCGTTATAATATCATGAATAGATTTATTGAAATAGAATAGACATGTGTCACGCTATCGGCACACACACTACACTTTCGGCTTTAGAACCCTCGAAAACTATCAAATCGATACCCATGACGAAAATTTAAAAAAAAATCACAGCCGCCATCTTGGATTTTCATTTTGACCTCATTATCGGCTTTGGCACCGTCGAAAACTATGAAAACGACACCAATGACGAAAAGTTTGAAAATGTTCGTCATGTGTCGTTGCCACCATCTTGGATTTTCATTTTGACCAAATAATTCACACTTTCTCTCTCTTTCTTGCCAGCCTGTTACTTGTTCATACAATGTTCGTTATTGATCTCTTTGGTGATTGGAAATTTTGGTAACAATATCCACATTCCAAATTCAAATCTATTTTGGTCCCTGTTTACGAAGAACAAACTAGCTCTTTTTTAATAGATGTGATGAAAAGGTACTTTAGTGTTCTTACGTGCGCAGTACCCTCGATTATGCTTCCCAAGTATGGAATCCCAAGTATGAGACGTATAAATCTCGTATTGAGTAAGTTCAGAGGAAATTTACGAGATACCAAGATTTCAAGGCGCAGCAGTTTTCAGATGACTATGCACACCGGTGTAAGCGTTATCACTTTGAACCATTAGAATTAAGGCGTAATATTAATGTATTTATTTTCTTGTTAATATTGCAAATGGAACAAGCGATTGTCCCGATTTACTTCGTAAAATTTATCTTCGCACCAATCAAAATAACCTAAGATTACGACCATTATTACAAGTACCATTTACAACGACAAATTATAGGCGTAACGCTTTTTGTATACGCAGTGCAATATTATTCAACAACCTGCCATCGTATTTAGAAATTGATTTATTTTCGACGGGTGCGTTAAGAATTAGGACAATTTTGAGTAGAGAATATTTCAATGGGTGAATGTTTGTGGTTTATCTCGGCATACCTACCTATTTTCCATACCTTTATCTTTTTTTTTTCTTTAATCTTGTGTTACAACATTGTAATTTATATGTGGAAGCTTGTAATTAGCAATTGTCAGTTGTTTACTACTTTGTTACCATTTACGTGTATTAGTAAGCATTCATAAAATTATTAAAAAAAAAAAACTGATTTTATTTCTGATTTTAATTTAATTTTAGTTTTGATCGTATATTGGTTATGATTTTAATGTTACTAACATATTTTTAAAGTTGTAGTAGGTACTATTAATACAATATGTATGTATTCCGAATATAATAATTCAATAAATTCAGTTCAAAATGAAAGATCACATCACATCCCATTGTGTCACCCTATGTAAAATTTCTAAGTTTATGTCTGTAATTTTTTATAGAGTATCTACAATAAAGAGTATTCTATCTATCTATCAAGGTTAGCATGAAATAAAGTTGTGGAAAATTCACCGGAAAAGTCGGAAATACACCCGGGCGACGCCGGGCATGAACAGCTAGTAAGAAATAAATCATAATAACATAAGTTGTATTAAAAATATTTATTAAATAAATAACATACGATATCGACTAGAGTGTTCACCACCAGCCCCCGCTAGAGTGACCGCCGGAGTATCCACCGGAGTACCCGCCGGAGGATCCGCCGGAATACCCGCCGGAGTATCCACCGGAGGAACCGCTGCCGTACCCACCACCGTATCCGCCGCTGTATCCGCCACCGAAGCCGCCGGAAACGGGCACGACTTGCTTGACTGTGATGACCTGCGGCACGGAGACCACCTTGCGCACGTTGATGACCTGCGGCACGGTGACCTCACGCTGCACGTTCACCACCTTCTTGACGGAGACCACCTGCGTGGCAGGCGCGGACCAGCCGCCGGAGGAACCACCGGACCAGCCACCGGAGGAGCCGCCGGAGTAGCCGCCGGAGGAGCCGCCGGAGTAGCCGCCGCTCCAGCCTGAGCCGAGCGAGCTGGCACCGCTCCAGCCGCTGCTGTAGCCGCGCTTCTCGCGCACCGCGGCGCCCGCCGCCAGAGCCACCAGCGCGCACAGGACGATCTGGAATTAAAGCAACACATTATAAACCATGTCAAGTAATGCTGACAACAAGCTAAAGGATCTATGTAGTATGTTCACAACTCTCAGCTAACTGTAAGACTTTTCCGAAACACTGCGAGTGCCACAAGAGGAGCTTTTTCATTGAACTTGCGTCATTAGTTATTTAGGATATTATTTTAAAATACATGATTAACTCACGAAGGCTTTCATGTTGTTGTTTTAGTGGCTGGTTGTTGTGTGATGCGTGTGCCGCGCTCCCAGCGTATATATACACGGCGCGTGCTGCACTCACGAAACGCGTCCTCGGCAGAGGCAGCGCTCTGCCGAGCGGGACTCGTACTCGTAGTGGTTCAATGACACTTCCTTGTTGATATCTGGTTAGCCTAGCTAGATGAATAAAACTATATACATTACATTAAACCCTTGCTAGGGTCAGTTAATTTAATAATAGTCTAGGACTCTAGGTTATGGTAGTGAGAATCTTTTAAGTCATATTGTTGCTTGCAAATTACAGATCTTACTATCAGATTTCGATACGTACAAAATTCTTTAAAAAAATACCATATCTTCAAACTTTTGCCAGTTGTAAAGCGTAGCGTTCACAACATTTGACACACTCCGTTTGTGTGGAAAGTTACTGAACGCTCAACTGTGCAGCGTCATCTTTCATAGCCTTTATTGTTTCACTGCCCTAGGAGATGTTTTCCTACAGTTTTGTGGAAATCGGGCCAAGGCCTTCTCGGCCAAATTTAAAATGTCTCATTGTCAACGGCACATCGTCTATTTCAGTTTTCTAACAACCCTATACCCACTTATTAATTGTTAGTACCTATTGGGTTTTGTCACTTTGCTATCAGTTCCGATTTTATAAAGATATTCAATTATTTCAATAACGTATTATGAACACTGCCATTAGTGTTACATAATAAATTATGTATCTTCATTAGCGAACGTTAAATAACATCTCGAACTTGACTTTGGATGCTGTTTTGCTCATAATATTTCTTTGTATCTGATTTTTAGGTTTTGTAATAGAGTAATATGAGTGGTGACCTTCGTACCATTTGTGGATGAAATTAATGTTATATTTACTGTTAGCTAGCTTTCCATTAACTGTTGTAGCTTTCATATTTGAATAGAGCCTTTAGCCATGTTGTAATTCTTCTCATTATTTCTTCGTCACAACCCTTTTGGAACAGCTATAAATCAGATGACGGACTCCCAAAAAAAAAAAAAAAACGTCAGTGTGGGATGGTTACAGAAGAAGTTAATAAGTATACAACCCGCTCACACACATCGCGCTCCCATAACTACACGTAAAAAAAATTAAGTTGCCCCTTCCAGAAGGAAGTTTGAGAAGAATGGACAAGAATAGCCACCGTGACCGCGTCCTATTCAAAAGCGAGCGTCTTTTCTACTTTTTGTTCAGTGAACATGAACTCGTGGTCGCGTTAACAGAGGGCGCTTCCCGGTTTTTCGAACAAACAGTGACTTGTGACCGCGACGACCGCTGTTAAATAGAACGCGGCCTTACTCTTTTAAAATGTTTTACAATATTTTAATAAATATAGGTATTACAAAATAAATTTTATTAATGCATAAATTAATATTTAATTGACAAATCTATAGAACTGACATGATAAAGTAAATTAATAACAAAAAAAAATAGATTAAGTTAATAATTAATAAAATGTTACCTTAGAATAAGTAAGTTGCATGCATATTAAATTTAATAAGTCCTCTTCCTTGAAATTTTTCTTTTGCTGTGCCCGACAGGGTCCACCATTGTTACAACTAATGTTTACTTACCACCTAATCATATACATTGTGGAATGCAGTACATTATTGAGTATTGAATCATAATTATGTGAAAACGATGCACCTAGATTAAAATTACTATAGGTACCACAATAGGTAAAAAAATGCCATGACAAGTAAATTAGGTAATTATGTGGCAGATACACATATGGTGCTCACATATTTACAAACCTCGTAAAAGTAGACGATTTTCCTAAAATTTTGTCAGTTTATAAGTCAGTGTGTGAGAAATTACTTTATGTAATCACAGAGTAATGTCATAAAAAATAATAAATTAAGTATACAATTATCAACCAGTATGATTTTGTCTAGACTATAGATTGTCCTATAGAGCAGGACCAGCATGACTCCAAGCATTCTTATCTTGGATATAATCCTCTAATTTGTAATAAATGCTTGTTAACAAAGTAAACTTTTAATTTGACTTTTAAATTTTCTTTCATTTAATTGCAATATTTCACTAGGTATTTTGTTGTTAAATTTTAAAAAACTCAGTATCCCGGAAAAAATGTACATGTTCTTTAGATAATCTGAAAAATGGTTGATCTGTTTTATCTTTATTTCCAGTATTAAAATTACGCATATCACTGATTCTGTTAAAAAAAAAACCATTTGTCTTACATACTAGCCAAGGCCTTCGACACGGTGTCTGTTTCCGTTCTTCTAAACAAATTAGAGGCCATAGGAATAAGGGGAACGCCGTTGAAACTATTTACGGACTACTTAGTTGACCGATACCAATGTGTTAGAATAGACAATATTACGAGCGATGAGCAGAAAAGTACTGGTTTTGGTGTTCCCGAGGGAAGTATTCTGGGCCCTACGCTATTCCTGATTTATATTAATGACTTGTGTAATCTGAATATTAAAGAAGGCAAAATAATATCCTATGCCGACGACACGGCGTTATTATTTACCGCTAAAACCAGAAGCGAACTGTTCCAAATTGCTCAGCTAGGTTTTAATACTGTGACTAATTGGCTACATAGCAATTTACTAACATTAAATGCTGACAAGACAAAATACATTCACTTCTCCATGCGCAAGCCTCAACTTTACATTACTAACCCTCATCTATATGCCCATCAATGTGGAAATCGTTCAGTCATGTGTAATTGCCCTTTTATCCTCAAAACGAGCAGCATAAAATACCTCGGGGTAATAATGGATGACACACTGTCTTTCAGAAAACATATTGAAAGTCTAGTTAAAAGAGTGCGCAAATTAATATATGTTTTTAAAAAATTGCGAACATTTGCAGATTCAAAATTAATCACACAAGTTTATTTGGCACTATGTCAATCTATAATTAAATACTGCATCACTTCATGGGGTGGCGCACCAAAAACCAATCTACTTCCTCTTGAAAGAGCTCAGAGATCAATTTTAAAGGTAGCAAACTTCCATCCCTTTTTCTTTCCCACAGATCTGCTATATAAATCCTGCAACGTGCTGACTGTTCGCCAACTTTTCATTATGCACTCAGTATTAAAACAGCACACCATGCTTACCTACACTGCTGACAATACTAACAAGAGACGGAATGATATAGTATGCACATCAAATGCAACCTCAAAACATGTCTTTGTAGAAAGATTTTTTACATTCTTAGGCCCATTTCTGTACAATAGATTAAATAGAAAACTTAGTATTTATAATTTAAATTACTTTAGCTGTAAAAAAATTATACTTGAATATTTACTAACCATAGATTATGCACAGACAGAAGATCTATTTGTTGTCTGCAAATAGAATCGCTAACATGCCATTTTACTTTGATTGACCTAATTTTATTTTAGTTTATATACTTTAAACTCCATGTTAATTTATTACATAAAGTATTTATGCACTTCCTAGCCTGAAGCACAGGTTCAACCTAGTTCAGGCAATTAAGCAAATGTGCTCTATTTTAATTATTAAGATACTTATTGTAAATGTGCCCCTTTTTATAAATAAACGATTTATTATTATTATTTTTGGTAAACAAATTTTGTTTCTTAGCTCCTTGGCTAGTTTAAGCTACATCAACGGGCCAAGCCAAGTCAATGTAGCGCGTGTGTGAGTCGTGTGTGTGGGTGACGATTATGTGTCTTTTTTTATGTGGAATTTATGTTATGAGGAGTGATTTCATTTTCCTCAATTTGCATGAACTTTCTGACTATTCTGCAGGTATTTAAAATTGCGGCTTTTTGGAGTGTTATATAAATTGAGTCTTTTAGGTCTATTAGTTTGAGGCTGTGGTGGAGGTGATTGGGTATAACACCCGTTGTGGAGACAACAATGGGTACTACGTAGACTTTTTGTTGTCTCCAAATTCTGGTCACTTCTTCTTTCAGTTCAGCATATTTACTGATTTTCTCACCTATTGTTTTTTGTAAATTATGTGTATTAGGGACTGATATATCTATGAGGTATGTGACTTTATTAACTTTATCTTGAAGGGTTATATCTGGTCTATTATAGTGAACGGTCCGGTCGGTTAGTATGGCACGATCGTAATAGAGTTTGTGTGTGGTATTTTCTAGAACTGTTTTTGGTATGTACTTGTAATAAGGAGTTTTTTTATCTTGTATGAGTTTATATTTAAGTGCTAGTTTTTGATGGATGATGTTTGCTACCTGATTGTGTCTGTGTGTATAGTCTGTTTGTGTGAGTGTTGTGCATGCCCCTGTTATGTGTTGTATGGTCTCTGGTTGACTGTGGCATTTGCGGCATTTATCGTTTGTTATTGTGGGATCTTTTATAATGAATTTCCTGTAGTTTTTAGTATGTATGATCTGATCCTGTATTGCAATTATAAATCCCTCGGTTTCCGGAAATAAGTTACCGATTTTAAGCCATTTATTTGACGCTATTGTATCTATATGAGATTGTTCTAGATCATGAGGGTGCCGTCCATGCAACACTTTTTTTTTCCAGTCTTCTATCTTTTGTTTATGTGGGTCGTCATTCGTAGTGTCTTGTGTATCTATCTGTTCGTGTAGGTTAAGTGGGGTATAACTGAAATCGTTCATAATTACAGCTTTATGAATGTTGCTTGTGTGTGATTTTGAATAAAAGAATGTTCTTAGTGTGGCTATCTGTTTCTGCCAAAGATGATGGACGTCTATAAGGCCTCTCCCTCCGTATTGCCGTTTGATGGTCAGTCTTTCTATTGCAGATTTAGGATGTAGGTTATTGTATTTAGTGAGTGTGGTGCGTGTGGTTCTCTGTATTTGCTGAATGTCCGTTTTTGACCATTTAATCACTCCAAACGAGTATGTTAATATAGGAATCGCATAGGTGTTCAGTGCTTTTATTAAATGTTTTCCGGAGAGTTGAGTTTTACATACTGCGATCACTCTTCTTTTGTATTCGGTGTTTAAGGTGTGTTTTATTGCTGTATGGTCTATTCCTTTGAGTTGCGTGTACCCTAAATATTTATATAAATCCGTTTGTTCCATAGCTGTGATTTTGTCTGTATTATTGACGAGATAGTCACCCGGTTTTATTTTGCCTCTTATTATATGAACTGTTTTGCATTTATCTAATCCGAATTGCATGTTTATGTCTTTACTAAAGTTTGTCGTGTTAACTATTAATTTTTGCATCTCTTTTTCAGACTTTGCGTATAGTTTTATGTCATCCATATAAATAAGATGAGAGATTAATGTTTCTTCTCTGGTATGCTTAAGGGAATATCCGGCTTTGCAGCGATGAAGTAGGTGAGACAGAGGATTCAGAGCGAGACAAAACCATAAGGGACTTAGAGAATCTCCCTGATAAATACCCTTTTTATGGATATTTGTTGAGTAGTGATAGTGTGGTGTCGATAATTTAACTGGAGTGTAGTTTTCCAACGGGACATGATATTCTGTAAGAAGTCTATTATTGTTGAGTTTACTTTATAGATCTGTTATATTTGAATGAGCCAGGAGTGTGGAATACTATCGAATGCTTTTTTATAATCTATGTATGTGCAGTGTAGGTTTCTATTTTTTGTGGCGGCATGTTTGTGGATTATTGAATCTATGACGAGTTGCTCTTTACATCCCATGTGGCCCCTTCTGCATCCCTTTTGTTCCTCTGCTATTATATTATGATGTTCTATGTGTTTATTGATTTTTGTAGTGATTGCTGACGTTAGTATCTTGTATATTGTGGGCAGGCATGTGATTGGTCTGTATTGAGAAGGTTGTGGTGAGTATTTATTTTTTGGTAACATATACGTTATTCCTGTGGCAATAAATTCAGGAATATTTTGTTTCCCTAAGATGATTTCTGTTAAATTTTTAGCTAATACTTTGTGTAATGACTCTAATTTTTTATACCAGTAATTATGAATTTTATCAAAACCATGAGACTTCCAATTGTGTAGTCTCCCTGTAATACTACCTATGTCAGACTCGGTTAATTCAACAAATTCCATTTCTTCTAATGAGCTCCATTTAGTTTCTACGTCTGTTATCCAATTAGATTTTTCGTTATGTTGCACTTGCTCTTCCCATATGCCAGACCAAAATGTTTCTAGTTGTTCCGCTGTTGGTAGTTCAATGTTGTTTTCGGCTGTCGATGTTTCGGTATCAGTTTGCGGTTTCTGTAATTTTCTGTAAAAGTTCTTTTCATTCGTATCGAACAAGGAGTTGTCGTTTTTACGTTCTTGTGCTTTCTTGTATCTTCTCAACCTGTGTACTTTTAGGGCTAATTTCTGTTTCAATGTATCCAAAAACTCTTCTGGTTTTCTATTGTCATTTTCATGTCTAGTGTGGTTAGTCATATTTTTAAAAATTGCTTCTACTCTCTTAACTACTTTATTTGATCTATTGTTGTTAATGTAATGAGTTAGTCTACTACAGTCTGCTCTAAGTTTTTCTATATCTTTTTCAAGTCTCTGCTGCCATGCTGGTTTGTTAATATTTCCTTGTCTTGTGTTGCCTGTGTATTCTGTGATTTTAAAATTAAGTTCTTCGGAAATAACTAATGCTGTGCAATATATCAGGGTATGTATGTCTATAAGTTGAGTTTTTTCGCTAATATATTGGTTAAGAATATTTTGATTAAATAAATTAACGAGGTGAAATAGTTTTGGTGTGTACCTGAGTTTGGGTAGTTTTGGGCGAGCTGCCGGGTCCATACCGGAATATTGAGTGAGAGCTGTTTTAAATTTATCGTGTATTTCTTGGATACGCGTGTCTGTGGGCTGATTTTGATTGGCATCGACTGGGCTTTCTATTTCATTTTCTAACATTATTGTTATACTTTCGGTTTGCGTGGTTTGTGAATATGCGTGTGATTGCAAGTATGGTTGAGATTGTGTCATTGGTTGTGATTGAGTGTACGGCTCTAGTTGTTCTTGTTGGTTATGCTCAGTTGCGTTTTGTGTTAATGCTATAATGATGGTGCCTTCAATATTTTCTGATTCTTCTAGTAGTTGTGTGCGTACTTCGTCTTTTAACTGATCTATTATTTCTTGAGACAGAAGCTTATTTCTTACTATTGTTCGTCTTTGATCTGAAATTCTCTGTTCTGTAACTGTAATCTCTGGGTATTGACGTGTGAAAAGTTCATGCAGTTGTTGTCTGTAGGTGGTCATGTCGGTCTCTAATTTAGTGATGTATAGATAAGTTCGCATGATAAATAGGTTAACTTCTTTGCTCCATCTCATGCGAACTCTTGCTTTCCCAGCCTTGGTGGACGCAGGTAAGAAGGTAGATACCTCCCGCGCAACATTCAAGGCCGGAGTGGGTGTAACTGTATTAAAACTAGATATGGGAGGTGACAATGGTATGGGTGAGGATGGTATTGATGGTGATGATGTTCTTGAAGGTGCGTACGATACTGTACTGGGACTATAAGGCTCTACAGGGGTGTCTGTCCTGTTTGTCAGTCGATCACCATCGTCAATGGCTTCGGCTGTAGTATCTTTGTCGGTGGGAGCCCGCCTGTTCAACTCCTCACCGCTGACGGTTCGCATGCTGAGACACCCAGCGTCAGCTCCAGGTGCGCCCCGGCGATCGCCCCCGGGCAGCGGTCCTATACGTTTTCTTTTTGAACGAGTCTCCATTTTTAATGGGTTTCCAGAGCCACGTTTGCCACGCCAGTAATTTCTCATTCGTGTGTCCGCTCCCCACGTGATTAGATGGTCAATCAGGACGTTTGGTTGTTTAGGGGGCTTATTATTATTATTATTATTATACATAATCCTAACTTCCTAACTAACCTAACCTTTTTAATGTTTTCGTGGGGAAACCCTCATGGATGTCCTCCACCCTGGGGAGGGCAGAGGGGTCTGTCAGACTCTTACTGACTAAAACCACCCCGGTGTTCCGTCTCACACTTGCGACGGGGATCACGGGATCTAATGCGACTTCCGCGATCCCCGGCTAGTGCCGGCCCGCCACTGCGGGCCACCTCGAGTTTGGGGGGAGTGAGGTGTTAAACTCCCCCCTTACATCATAGAGAGGCGCGCGTGGAACACTACGCGCCGCCATCTCGGGTCCTAAGGAGTAGGGGGCGATGGATTTCCCCAGATCCGTCGCCCCTGAACCCATTTAGGGGGGCTGGAAGAGGGCGCTGTCCGCCCTCCGCCGACGCCCGGTGCGTCTGCTGCGGATCGGGTTAGCGGAAGCATCTCCCGCTCCCTTTCCGCAGCCTCCTTCTGCGAAATGACTGTTTCGCAGAAGGATACCACCGCGTCCCAGGACTGCTCGCTGCCGACCATCGAGTTGACAACGGCCGGCAGCGACAGGTCACTGCCGACACCTGAGATGAGGGCACGGCGCGGCTCCTCCCAAGCAACACACTCTGCCAGCGTGTGCCGAGCCGTGTCCTCCCGACAGTCGACGCAGTGGTGACACCGAGCGTATCCCCGGTTAGAACCTAACCTATTCTTTTTTTTTTTTTTGTTCTTGGGTTGGTATATCCTCATGGATGTCCTCCGCCCTGGGGCGGGCGGAGGGGTCTGTCAGACTCGTACTGACTAAAAACTACCCCAGTGTTCCATCTCACACCTACGTCGGGGGTCGCGGGAACGCATATACTTCCGCGACCCTCGGCTGGTGCCGGCCCGCCTCTGCGGGCCACCTCGAGTTTGGGGGGAGTGAGGTGTTAAAATCCCCCCTTACATCATAGAGAGGCGCGCGTGGAACACTACGCGCCGCCATCTCGGGTCCTAAGGAGTAGGGGGCGATGGATTTCCCCAGATCCGTCGCCCCTGGACCCATTTAGGGGGGCTGGAAGAGGGCGTTATCCGCCCTCCGCCGACGCCCGGTGCGTCTGCTGCGGATCGGGTTAGTGGAAGCAATCTCCCGCTCCCTTTCCGCGGCCTCCTTCTGCGAGATGACTGTCTTGCAGAAGGAAACCACCGCGTCCCAGGACTCCTCGCTGCCGGCCATGGAATTCACAACGGCCGGCAACGAAAGATGCGATGGTGTTAACGAGAAAGCTGAAGTACGACGTTCCGGTACTCTACATGTCAGGCACGCGGCTGAACCGGGTCGAAGAGGTAAAGCTGCTAGGTCTCACAATAGACTCCAAACTCACCTTCAACGCGCACGTGTCGGCGACCTGTAAAAAGGCCGTAGACATCTACAAGCAGTTGGCATGCGCGGCAAAGGTGACTTGGGGTCTCAACACAGAGATAATTAGGACAATATACGTGTCAGTGATAGAGCACATCGTGATGTATGCAGCGATTTCGTGGGCCCCCGCAGCTGAGAAACTGATGACAAGGAATCAGTTTGACTCACTGCAGAGAGGCTTCGTGCAAAAGATCTGCAAAGCATACCGCACGGTGTCTCTAACATCGGCACTTATTCTGTCAGGTCAACTCCCACTAGATCTCCGGGTAATCGAGGCAGCTACCCTGTTCAAGATCAAGAAGGGTCATTCCCAAGAGTACATACCACCGGGACGCGAGCTGGAGTGCAACGTGCCCCACTCCCAAAATCCCCACCCATCGCTACTCACGACAACAGAGTACCCCAAATATACACCGATGGCAGCAAGATAGAGGGGAAAGTCGGCGCTGCCCTAACCTGGTGCGAAAACGGGAAGGAGTCAACGTTCAGCACTTTTGGCCTTGAACCTCACAACTCAGTATTCCAATCGGAAATGTAAGCTCTCTTCAGAGCTGCCAGGATGGCCTAGGGTGGCCTCCGTAAGTAACTTAAGAGACTCAAGATCGTCGCTTGACCTGCTGCGGAGACCGTCTGATACTCACCACCTGGCACTTCAAATCAAGAGAAGCGTCCGCGAGACCAGAGAGGAGGGCAGAGAAGTGAGGTTCTTTTGGCTCAAGGCCCATGTGGGAACTGCCCGAAATGAGAGAGCGGACGAGCTGGCCATGGAGGCAGCCCTTAATAATGTGACAGCCGACTACAACAAGGTTCCCGTATCGTTCGTGAGGAGGAACATACGGGAAGAGACTATAAAGAAGTGGCAAGCGCGATACGAATCCTCGAGTACAGGAGCGGTCACAAAAGTGTTCTTCCCAGACGTCCTAGCGGCAAAAAGAACACTTAGAGACGCAGTTCTCACACCAGTCCACGTACAAGTCCTAACAGGACACGGAGGATTCTCAGCGTATCTCCACCGCTTCCATCTCAAAGATAGTCCCTCGTGCGTCTGTGACCCCTGTTGCGAAGAGACAGTCTGGCACCTGCTCTTCGAATGCCCACGATCCAGTCACGACAGAATAGAGCTGGAAGTAAAGATCGGAACCCAGCTAAGCCAGTCCATACTCTACACCATCACGGGGAGACCGGCTTCCAGAAAACTATTCTTGGCTTTCGCGAGAAAAGTCGCCATAGTCGCAGCAGCGGCCAACAAAACGGACGCACCCTTGCGTAGTCGGAACCGACCACCATCTACGACCACAGCAACAACCACAGCAACCACTCAAACCACAACGCGCACACCACTCACCATAACACACACCACACATACAAACACCACTTAACAGCCAGCACCCGTGGTAGCAGCAGCAGCACAAGCCAGCCTACAACCAGCATTCAGCTCCATGTCCATCTCGGAGCTCCTGGCATTCGGAAGAGACGGAGCCCCTGGCGTCAGACTGCGAGGCGTCGACCTCTTCATGAACAGAGAAGGAGAGAGGCTAGGCATAAGCTTCTGCGTAGGCTGGAGCCGACCTGGAGCCCGCATTCCAATATCGCCAGGCCTTGCCGCCTTGATCAACGGAAGCACCACCAAAACGAGCATGAAAGGCAGCAAGTATGCTGCATTACCTCAAGTGGAAGTAGCCTCTCACCGATGCAGTCTATTGCGATCCAAAGGAAAGACGATCGCACTAATCGAGTGGGGAGAGGAGAGTCCACTTGCCCAAGCAAGCTCACTGCTTCAAAAAACCAGGGAGGTAGGAGAGTATATGGCAGTCACAGCCCGTACCATCAGCGTCGACGCAATGATGATCGATGGGGAAAGAGGAAACGTCGCAGATCGCTTCGGCTGTCTAAAAGCCTCAGAACACCATGAGGTAGTAGTGTATGAGGACAGAGGGGAAACTCTGAGTTTCCTCAAAGCCCCCAGACACCCAACAGCCGGCTTGATGAGCTCCACGTCAGGCTCGATCACTCAAAGCGGATCAGAGAGGGCTCAGCAGAAGGCAGCTGCCGAAAATGCTGCAAAGGAGCAGAGCAAGACCACTAGCCCGGAGGACCGGGCTCAGTCGAGGAGTCACCTGAAAGCCTTTGGCACTTTCCTCAGCGCACTGCTCCCGAGCACCAGCCGCGCATCACCATCCCACAAGCAGGAAACAGCAGTGGAGAGGTTCTTCAAAAAGAAGCCCAATGAACCGATATTGCGGAAGCCTACGCCTACAAGAGCCGATAAGGGGCATGTCAGCCCGCCGACCCTCGCAGTTAATTCGGGCACCACGGACCACGTGAAGAGCGCTTTCCTCGAGTACGTAGCAATCGTGAGAGCGAACAGAGAGGTCAATCTCATGACATGCAAGAAGATCCTGCAGACCTTCCAGAGAGAAACAGAAGGACTGCTAAGGGTACTACTCGAGGAAGCAGAGGCAGCAGTGTACGACAACGTCATATCTCAAGTCATCAAAGGGGAAATGACGGGGTCGTACATGGCAGCCTACCTCGCGAAAAACGGTTTTGTGGCCCAAGACGAGGAGGAAACGGAACGCGTGGGAAAAATCACATTTAAAACACCAAATGACGACCCGATAGTGGTTACCGCCAAATGTACCAAGATCATGCTGGACGATAAGATCCTTGAAATGGCACAGTCCATTACGGAGATCCCGGACAACACAGCATCGCAGGAAAGTTGGACGGTACCCAATACCAGGTGGGTAAACGGAGTTCCAGGTTGCGGCAAGACAACCTACGACAACCGAAGCTGCCAAAGACTTCAGAGAGAAGCTTGCGCACCGCTTAGGAGACCGAGTAAAGACAAAGGTGCGCACTATGACCTCAATCTTAGTCAACGGGTTCAAGAAAGAAGAGAAATGCCTAACGGTAGACGAGGCTCTTATGAACCATTTTGGGACCATAATTATGGCAGTAAAGTTGTCAGGAGCGAGCGAGGTTTTCCTCATTGGAGATGTAAACCAGCTACCATTTCTGGACAGAGATAACCTTTTCGAGTTAAGGTATAGCCGTCCAAACCTGGTGGCTGGCATCACTCAGGAGCCGCTTTGCACACACCGCAATCCGATGGATGTGGCCCTCACACTGAGCGAGATATACTCCGGTATATACTCCTCCAAGTCGTCGCTGTCACGAGTTCACTCCCTGAGAGTGGAAGGTTACACAGGAGCGCAAATACCGAGCACCTCCCAAAACACCCTATTTCTGGTTCATACGCAAGAGGAGAAAGCTTCTCTCATCAGCCAGGGATACGGGTCCGGCGAAGGGTTGCGCACGCTAACCATCCACGAGGCCCAGGGATTGACTTTCGACAACGTAATTATCATCAACACCAAGACCAGGAGACTCCAAATCCACGAAAGCATCTCCCACGCGGTAGTGGCGGTGTCAAGACATACAGTCAGTTGCGTCTACTACACCGACGACGCCGATGACGCCACCGGCCGCTTTGTAAAAAGAGCGATGGATGCGCCTACTAAAATGGTCGTCGAATACAACTTGAAGACGGCCATGCAGCATCGAGACGCAGCAGTCGTGCCCTGCTCGGGCTAGCGAAATCCCTGGTCGTGACATCCCACCTCAAATAAGACTCAACAAACTAGACCACACCTCCAACACTTCATTACTAACTAACCAATCCCAACCCTTATAGTATCTACATACTACAGACATTACATCATATACTTACATTTTGCATTCATTAATATTATGTATTATACTCCTTTATTGGTTTTGCATTATTATTTCGCGAATCGTTCTAAAACGATTAGTTTTCTTTAATTTTCATATTCTTCAATGTTATGACACTTACGTCAGGCTGTCAAGCTATCATTATTTTTTCTTCTAATTTTCTCTCATAGTTTTCTTACTGGCTTAGTCCATGAAGGTTACTTTTGATTTATATAATTTAAATTATTTTTATCAATATGTTTAGCTCAAATATTGTATTTTATAGGCAATTATAATTGTTTACTGTATAATATTTGTATCCTAACTTACATTTATAATAATAATTGAAACGCTCTCAGAATTCATCAAAGAGGTTTTTGGTACTGGCCTTTTCGATCACTGAATTTGAAATTAAATTCTGTAAAGAAGAGAAAAAACAGTTGATGTAAAAAAGAACACCTCAGACTCGGATATAAAAGGGGACTGCTGACACATTCCAAAAAAGATCTGGTCTGGAAACGCTCGAGGACTCATCTCCTGTATAAAAGTCTTATAAATTGGACGATATTCATTTCCCTTGAAAACATACTCGAGTCTCGACACTGCGTTCCTGCCAAGAGGGCCATCCACTGCCTGGGAGACCTGTACTGGACTACCTGTGATCCTGTCAAAACAACTGGGAGGCAGATCTGGATGCTTCGAAGCTGACGAGGCCTGACCTGAGTGCCGTATCATACCTCCCTTATAAAACCTCCCACCTTTTTATATATAAATATTTAACTTGTCTACTTACTCTTTTATTTTTAAAAGGCGAGTAGATTCTTTACAGTTTGGCGCCCAATGTAAAATCAAAGCTAGCTCTATCTAATCCTTTTCAAAATTCTAAAACAAACTATCACTAGTACTATTTCCTTTTGGACTCTTATTTGGCTTCGTCTCTTTTTTATAACATGTATTAGGTTTCTAATAGATCTAATACTAACTTACTTTTCCTCTTCAGCCCTCCTCTTGAAGACTTCATTACTCAACACATCTACATACTTAACAAACTTATTCTGCACCCCACACACTTGCACACTACTACGTTTACCCACTGGTAATCGTATCCATTCTTCGCTTGTGAGTGTTTTTAAAACCATTCGTGGTCACTTACAAGTTGGGGTTTGGCTTACTCTACGACGTATTATAGGAGAATATCCTATGGTCATTTATACAAACCTAAACATCTACATAACACCTATTCCAAATACTTCACTTCCCTACACATATACACACATGCAACATACGATGTGCCACGCCTGCCTTTTTTGTTTTTTATCATTGCATCATTTAATCTGATCATATTGAGTCCTCTTTAACACTCTTGAGTCCTCTTTAACACTCTTGAGTACTCTTTAACACTCTTGAATCCTCTTTAACACTCTTGAGTCCTCTTTAACACTCTTGAGTACTCTTTAATACTCTTGAGTCCTCTTTAACACTCTTGAGTCCTCTTTAACACTCTTGAGTCCTCTTTAACACTGTTGAGTCCTCTTTAACACTGTTGAGTCCTCTTGAACACTGTTGAGTCCTCCTTAACACTCTTGAGACCTCTTTAACACTCACTCTCTTGAGTTTTCATTAACCCTTATTAACCCTCATTTACCTCATTATTCCCCATTTACCTCCTTTCACACATTTTTATCCTCTTCAAATTAATTTTTAATCATGGATAGAATTATTTTCTTTGAGCTTTTAAACAAAGCTGAGCTAGAATATGAAATCAAAATAAGATTAGAGGAACCAAAAGATACAGTAATAGAGCTTAAAAAACAAATTCTTCAACTCGCACCTCAAACTTTCTCTGAAGATATTTTAGACTCGTTATTGGATGTTAAAACTGATTTGGACGAACTTACCACTTCACTAAATTATATCGAATCAAAAATACTATTGTTAGAACAGGGTAACCATAGACTCAACAAAAAAAATAACCCTTTTATTAATCATCTATTTCATCGACTAGAGAGGATCGATACTGATTCAGATCCCTCAGAGGTAAATCGTTTAACTCAATCTAAAGAGAGATTTTTCACCTTAGAATCAAAATTTAATTCTTTAACAACTGTTTCCAACGACATCAACCCTCAACCTATAGCAGTCAACCGTCCCTCTTCTACTCCTAATAGTCCCAATGAGACGATGTTTCATACTATACTCCCCGATATTCAGTCTCAACCTCTAAACTCTATTCCCAATAATTCCCTTAACGAATTAAAACGAATAAAATACGACGGAAACTCTTGTCCTCGTTCATTTATCCAGAAAATTCAGGAATTTAGTATTTCTAGGAGTATTTCTTCAAACAAATTATTTGATCATGCGTTCGAATTACTTACCGATAACGCCTAACACTGGTACCGTTTTATACGTGACTCTTTGTTATCATGGGACGAACTTTGCGAAGCTTTGATTACAGACTTTGGCGGTTTTGACTATGACCATAAATTATTAGAAGCCATTAATAGTCGAACTCAAGGCAAGGATGAATCTATAGTTATTTTTATTTCCCTACTGACTGGCATGTTTTCCAGACTTTCAGTAAAACTATCGGATACTAAAAAACTCGAAATCATTATTCGTAACATCCGTCCTTGTTACTCACCTTATATCGCGAATAATAATATTAACTCTATTCTTGCGCTTATTTCATGTTGTCAAAAATATGAAGAATTCCTAGACAAAGAGAAACGTTTCAGCGAACCTCAAACTACAAATAATCCTTTAACTGTCGAATTTAATTATAAACCTTCTAATTTAACGCCAAAGCCCTCAACCTCTAACGCGTTCTCCACTAGTACAAATTTTAATCGTTTTATCATTAAAACTCAAGTTAATACAATTAACAAAACTAATAATAATGCTTTTTATGTACGCTGCCGCATTAATGGTCATACACTAACTAATTGCTCGCAACCTCGTACATTAATTGTTTGTTTCAAATGTGGTTTAAAAGATGTTAAATCTACTGATTGCCCTAATTGTAATAAAACTAAGAACTCAAAAAAACTAAACAATGACTTGGGTAATAAAAACTTTAATCAATCAGACTGGCATGATTGGTTACGAAACATAAAAAAATACTTTCATTGTTACAAAATAACTTCAATTTATGATAATGAAAAAGATTTTTCATCCCACCATCTCGGAAAGAGTATTTTTAATCTTCAGTATCTGAGTGGAAAAGCCGTTTTTATTCTCTAGAGGATAAAGTAAATTGAATTTAGAACATCGTGTGCACTAAGTTTGTGAATTAAAAAAAACATTAAACCTATTTACTGCTACCTCTATGGTGCCGAATATATCATACAACTTTTTTTTAATTTGTTAAAAACTCAGACTCGGAACCTTCTTGGTGTTCTTTTTTCAATTTGCTTTGTACGCGGTTCTTTACGCGGCATTTTTTCACGTCATTAAACCTTAGGTATATTAAAAACAAGAAACTTGAAAACAAGTGAAAAAACTAAAATGAGTGATTCTAGCGACGAGGAAGTTTGCTTGACGCCAACAGAATTGACTGAAACTGTTAATAATGCGCAAACGTTTTTTTTTTTGCATTTAGTCATTTCCTCGCTGAGGTGGAATGAAAAGTTACGTGTTGCACTCGAGTGCAAAGATTTTTCACCTCGTGCTCTTTTGATTCCCTCGCTAACGCTCAGGATTCTAATTTCGAATCACTCGCTGCGCTCGTGATTCAATTTTAGAATCCTTCGCTTGCTCGGTCATCAAAATTGAACACGCGGTTAAAAAGCAACTTTGCACTCTTGTATAACAAATAACTATTAATCGTCCTTTTATTGATATTTCTATCAATAACAAAATATTTTCCGGCTTACTAGATAGCGGTAGTTCTATTACAATACTTGGTAATAACTCCCATCTAGATATTTTAAAATTATTAGGCTTCACATTATCCAAGTCATCTTCAATGACGATTACTACTGCCAGTAATCATAAAAGTAAATCCGTTGGCTTAATTGACATTCCGATTAGATACAATAATCAAACTCATCTAATCCAAGCCTTCGTGTTCCCAAATATATCTCCTTCAATTATTTTAGGGATCGACTTTTGGAAAAAGTTTAATCTTATTCCACTTATTCTTTCTTCGGCTTTTAAAGCAATTACTAAATGTTCAGTGGTTACTGAAACTACTAAACAAGTACTTCCATTCCATCTCTTTAGAGCAAAAAACTATCGCTGACGACTTGATTAAACGATTTAAAGCTATATCCTTCGAAAGTAGAGGAGTACTGGGCCGCACTCATCTTATTAGTCACCATATCGATACTGGTGATACACCTCCTATTAAACAACGTTGTTACCGTCTTTCTCCTGAAAAACAAAAAGCTCTCATTATAGAAGTTGATAAAATATTAGAATGGGGTGTTATTGAAAAATGCGAAAGTCCTTGGCTTTCTCCGGTTATCATTACACCTAAAAAGAATGGCAAATGGCGTTTCTGCGTTGATAGTCGTAAATTAAATTCAGTTACTCGTAGAGACGCTTACAGCCTTCCATTTGTTAATGAAATTTTAGATAATCTAAAAAACGCTAAATTTCTTTCTAGCATTGATATTACTAAAGCATTTTGGGAGATTCCTTTGAAAGAACAAACAGATAAAGATAAAACAGCTTTTTATGTTCCTGGTCGAGGCATGTATCGCTTTGTTATCATGCCCTTTGGTTTAACTAATGCTCCGGCTACTCAACAAAGACTTAATGACATGCTCTTTACTCCTGAGTTTGACAATAAAGTCTTTTGTTATTTAGATGATATAATAATCATTTCTGAATCATTTGAAGAGCATATCTCTTATCTAGTTAAAGTTCTTGAGAAATTAAAGATTGCTAAATTGACTATTAACTTCGATAAAAGTCAATTCTTTAAAAATGAACTAAAATACTTAGGATACATACATTGGGGATGAAAACGGTTTACGCTCAGATACGGCTAAAATTAAAGCAATACTCGAATTTCCTACGCCTACTACTCGTAAAGAAGTGAGAAAGTTTACTGGGACTTGTAGCTGGTTTCGTCGTTTTATTCCTAACTTCAGCACAATTGCAAATCCACTTAATAAATTAACTTCTTCCGGTAAAAACGCCCCTAAATTCATTTGGGATAAAGATGCTTCTCTAGCTTTTAATAAACTAAAAGAAGCTCTTGTTACTACTCCTATACTAGCCTGTCTTGACTATGATCTCCCTTTCTCTGTACATTGCGATGCTTCTAACTTTGGGATCGGTGGTATGTTAACACAGTGAAAGGACGATAAAGAAGTAGTTATTGCTTATATGAGCAAATCTCTTAATGAAAACGAGCGCAATTACTCAACAACAGAAAGAGAAACTCTTGCGGTAATTTCAGCTTTAGAACATTGGCGTTGTTATATCAATAATGGTAAACAATTCACTGTTTATACAGATCACGCAGCAATTAAATGGTTTCTAAAATTGTCCAATACATCCGGTAGGCTCGCGCGGTGGGCTCTTAAGTTATCATCTTTTAATTTTATTCTAAAACACAAAAGAGGTAAAGACAATTTAGTTCCTGATTTACTCCCTAGTAATTCTACATCACTTCCACTTGGTGTTAATCCCATCTCACTTAATCCCCAACCCGTATCTCCAGCTTTGGAACACTATAACAAACTAGTTTTAGAATGTCGTAACAATCCTGATCAATTTCTCAATTATACTATTCGTGATAATAAATTATTCCGATAAACTCAATCTCCCTACGCGTTAACTGAAGATTTCTCGTGGAAAGAAGTTCCACATCCTAATCTCCGGGAAAAGGGTTTCCCGGAGATCAAAGATATCCATGGATCCCCAGATCAGCCTCATTTAGGAATTTTAAAACTTATAAAAAATTATCACTTCTACATATATTACTGGCCAGCTATGTTTAAGGATATTGCTAAAATAATTTATATCTGTGATAATTGCTTAACTTACAAGCACGCAAATCACTCTCCTTTTGGCCTTATGGGTAAACCAAAAATTTGTTCTAGGCCCTTTCAAACAATTTCTTTGGATCTAATGGGTCCTCTGCCTATGACTAGACGTAGACATCAATTTATCTTAGTAGTTAACTGTTGCTTCACTAAATATTCCCTGATCTTTCCACTAAAACGAGCTACTAGTGCTAACATCATCTCTAACTTAGAAAATTTTGTTTTTCTAGTTCATGGAGTACCACAGACTATTATTATGGACAATGGATCGCAATTCCAATCCCATGAATTACGCAACTTTCTGGGCAGATATATCATACCATACATATGTTTCTCTCCTAACTATTGCCCTCAAGTTAATCCCACTGAAAGATACAATCGTACTATAATCACAGCTTTGTCATCTTTGGTTGGTGAAGACCACATATCTTGGGATACCCACCTTCCTAAAGTCCAATACGCTATGAATAGTACAACTAATACTACAACTGGTTTCTCTCCTAACTTTTTGCTCTTTGGCCGTGAAACAGTTGATTCTGGCTCACTTTATACGCCAACTAATAATCTTGATGAAATCGTGTTTTTACCAAGGAACATCTATGCTACTAACATAGGTTTATTGTCTGCAATTTTCGATAAAGTTCAAACAGCCCTCCATATTGCTCGTGCTCGTAACTCTTCTCGTTACAACGAAAGTCATTCCTTTAAAGAATATAACGTAGGAGATACAGTCTGGCGAAAAAAATATGTATATAGTCAGGCTGGGACTTATTTCAGCGCAAAATTTGCGCCAAAATATGTGAAGTCCACTGTGTTGCAGAAACTATCTCCATTAGTTTATATACTAGAGGATACTAATGGTAACCAAGCTAAATGGCATATTAAAGATTTTAAAATATAATATATAATTATGTAAATAATTTAATTCTTCACATTACTAATGATTCATCTCCATCTTCTTTTCGTCTTCTAACTTTAGAGTTCTTTTTTTTCTCTTATTAGACTCATCGGTTGTTAAACCATTAAGAAGATTATTTTAATCTCTCTTATATCTGTTTCTTTTTAGATACTTTAAGGATGTGTTTTTAGGAATAGGTTACCTAACCTTTCTTATTGGTCACCATCAACTTCTGCAGTTGATTGGATCAATTCTTAATGTTGATTCGGAGCGGCTAACAACTCCTTATAAATAAGCCCTTGTTAAATATCAACTAAAGTTGATTCGGAGCGGCTAACAACTCCTTATAAATAAGCCCTTGTTAAATATCAACTAAAGTTTATTCGGAGCGGCTAACAACTCCATAAAAATAAGCCCTTGATAAATTTAAAAAAAAATCTTTATATTTTTCATCTTATTAGTGGTTTTAGACGTGAGCGGATTACAACTCCAAAAGAAAGCCTACTGTTATTGATTTATCAGGTTGAGTAGTGATCATTGAATGTGAATCCTACCTGACCTAACTACGTAAGATGTCGATGTGATTGGATGAAGTATGTACGTCTTGTGAATGCTGTAATAGAATAGAATAGAATAGAATAGAATTGCTTTATTTCGGACACAATTATCCATATGGTGTTAGTAACATACAAAAAATAACTTATTGCCTAGTGTTAGTAACAATCAACCTCCGCACAAACTGCTGTACAATCGGAGAGCCGAAGCTCTCGGCTACAGTTTTCAGGATGCTGTTTTGACTGCCTCTCACTCTCCTCAGAAGCGACGCTGTTTTTTTGCGTACAATAGCATAGAAGCCGTCGGTGCGGGCTTGCGCAAACATATTAGACGCGCTACAGTATCGAGGCAGCCTCAACAACATCCTGAAAGCATTGTTATATTGGACGCGCAGGGCATCCAGCGATCTCTTAGTATAATTGACCCATAGATTGCCCGTGTACAAACTTTGGCAGTAAGCCTTAAAAAGTGTTACTTTAACTTGGTCTGTACACCGCGCAAATCTACGGGACAACATATTACTCCGGACCGCTAGAGCCCTGCGCTCCCTCTCAATGTCTACATCGTCCCTGAGGTCAGCGGCAAGCCAATGCCCTAGGTATTTAAAAGTTGACACCCTATTAATTGGTGACCCGTTAATAAGCAACTCGGGTCCCTCTCCACGGCGTTTGCCGCTGACCTCAAAGACCATGTATTCACATTTTTTTTCATTATATTTTAATCCATGTGCGACAGCGTAGGTCTCACACGTTCTAAGCATCTCTCTGATTGCTCCCGCTGACGGACCCAGCAGCACCATGTCATCTGCATAGCTGATGTTGTTAATTCTAACCCCATCAACACTGCATCCGACACGCATGCTGCTGAGTGCGACTACCAGGTCATCCACGTAGAGGTTGAAGAGCCTGGGAGATGTCAGACCACCCTGCCTCACCCCGCACTCCAACCCATACGGCTCAGAGACTGTATCATCCCATTTCACCTGATTGACTTGGTTACCATACCAATACTGGAACAGCCCACATATTTCCGCGGGTATACCCCTGTCTCCCATCTTTCTCCAGAGCACATCGTAAGAAACGAGATCAAAGGCCTTGGAGAGATCAAGGAAACAGGCGTACACCGGCGTACTGCGATCTTTATAATATTGAGCGGTATGCTTGAGACTTAAAATAGCACTTTCAGTTGATAGTCCGGGGCGAAACCCGAACTGTGCATCATGAAGATATATATACTTACTTAAACAAGAATCAAGCATACCGTCCAACACCTTGGCTATTATAGTCGCAAGAGAAATAGGACGATAATTACCTCTGTCCGAGATGTCACCTGTCCTGTTCTTCACAATGGGAACTACGATGGTCTTCATTAGATTAGCAGGTAGGTACGCGTGACTAATACACATTGTGAAAAACATAGACAAGACTCGCGGCAAATGTACACCTGCGTGCCTCAGGTGCTCAATGCTAAGCCCATCATGCCCTGGAGATTTGCCTCGTTTCATGTTGTTAATGGTTGCAAGTACCTGCTTGCTCGAGAAATGTATCAAAGGTTTCGTGCCAGGACTGATGGGCTCAGAATCATTCACCAAGGTTGAGGGACCCAGAGGAAACTGAACCTTGAAATGGTCCCTGAACTCATTAGCAATTTCCTTCTTAGCACTTATCCCTTCCACACACGCAGAGAGGCCAGGTTTCGCATTCAATTTACCAGTGGACTTCCAAAATTTCCCAAAATCTTTACTAGCTCGTTGTTCTGCTAGCCTATCCATTACAATTTGCTCAGCGTGGTTTTGACAAAATTTTAGTCGACTTTTAAAAACTTTTCGCTTCTCATACATTTCATCATAAGCCGGGCCACACGAAGGACGATTGTTCAGTATCCAGGTCTGAACGCTACACCTGGCCTCGCGATGGGCGTCTCTCACATACTCATTCCACCCACACACTCGCTTACCTCTCCGCGCCCCCCTTCCAGATGTCCTTCTAGATTGCCTAGCCGCCGCACATAGGATTTCTACAATCTGTTCATACATATTGTCCAGAATAACTCTATGCTCAGCCAACCTACATGATCCAACGCTGCACCTTTCAAACTCATGGGGGAAATCAATGTCCCGCAATTTACTGGTACATAAATTATGATAGCTTTGCGTTTCTGACTTAGTTCTTTCACCCCAAAAAACAGAATTGCGGCCAGCGCCCCCAGTGATCAATTTAGGCCTCACAACTTCTAGGTCGCAATCCAGATGTATCGGCAGATGATCCGAAACGTAAACATCCTCCGATACATCCACATTTGCAATTGTGTGCCAAGTTGATACAGATACCACACAGTGATCTAACCATCTCCTGCTTCCGTGCACATCACTTATAAAGGTGTAGGTATCACTATCCACCCCCAGTTTCTTTACATCAGCACAAACCCAGGATTGGTCAGAACAAAAGTTCATTAATTCTTTATAGAATATCTCTTGGGGGTGAGCGTTGAAATCACCCAATATAAAAACATTCTCTACATCACAGCTCGCTATGGTAGCACTAATCTCACTTAACACATCTGTAAAAGTTGGTAAGTTATCCGGACAATTTGTAGGCATGTACACAGAAAATACAATAATAGTACGACCCTTTGACGTTGCTGTAATAGCCGTTAACCGAGGACTGCTACAGTCAACAACAGAGACCTTCTCAAAAATGCCTTTCCTCCAGAGAATGGCAACCCCCCCATGTGGTCTTCCTCTCAACAAGCCTTCAGCAGTATCCACAGCTGACTTACCCGTAAACTCGAAGTCAGGGCTTATTGTTCCTAACATTGGAATGTCATGGGGAAGCAGCCACGTCTCTTGTAAAGCTACTAAATCAGACCACACACATATATCCTTAATATTATCTATAGATCGTTTAACCGACTTACAGTTAAAACTAGTTAACTTAAGATATTTATTACTAATTTTTCTATCCATAAATTACAACATTAATTGACTATAACTTTAGACTCCTGAGATTTCGTTCGATACATAAAATGTACAAATGTAATACTTTAACCATTACAAATATTTTGTTCTAGACCAAAAATTTTCTCGGGGTCGTTGGGGAAATATAGTATCTTCATACTACATACATTACATCATATATTTACATTTTGCATTCATTAATATTATGTATTGGTTTATTTTATATCTCCTGTACCCCTCCTCTCATAGTTTTCTTACTGGCTTAGTCCATGAAGGTTACTTTTGATTTATATAATTTAAATTATTTTTATCAATATGTTTAGCTCAAATATTGTATTTTATAGGCAATTATAATTGTTTACTGTATAATATTTGTATCCTAACTTACATTTATAATAATAATTGAAATGCTCTCAGAATTCATCAAAGAGGTTTTTGGTACTGGCCTTTTCGATCACTGAATTTGAAATTAAATTTTGTAAAGAACAGAAAAAACAGTTGATGTAAAAAAGAACACCTCAGACTCGGATATAAAAGGGGACTGCTGACACATTCCAAAAAAGATCTGGTCTGGAAACGCTCGAGGACTCATCTCCTGTATAAAAGTCTTATAAATTGGACGATATTCATTTCCCTTGAAAACATACTCGAGTCTCGACACTGCGTTCCTGCCAAGAGGGCCATCCACTGCCTGGGAGACCTGTACTGGACTACCTGTGATCCTGTCAAAACAACTGGGAGGCAGATCTGGATGCTTCGAAGCTGACGAGGCCTGACCTGAGTGCCGTATCATACCTCCCTTATAAAACCTCCCACCTTTTTATTTCTGAGTGCTAGGCAGGGTTAGTTATTTTTTAAAATTATTTCTGTATTTTTTAGATTAACTTTATAATATAAATATTTAACTTGTATACCTACTTACTCTTTTATTTTTAATAGGCGAGTAGATTCGTTACACCCTCCAGGCACTAAATAAGAACAGAATCATGTAGAACTTCATGGCAGACCGAGTCTGTCATGCTCACGTAAATGTCCCGCCGATGGTGGCGCTGCGCATCTGGTCGATCAGTTCCCTAAGAAATGGTTGAGCTGAACGACGCGGATGGGTACGTCATGTACGTGAACGGAAGCTGTCGCCTGGGGCTGTTCACCTCGCCCTGCCATGAAGTTTGCAACATTGTGTAAACTATATGTAATGCCTGCTTAAATTGAAACAGTATATCTAATAATTTAATTTTAAATGGTGCATGACTGCATGCATAATAATAATAAAAAAAATATATATACTATATATACAGGGTGTTTGGCGCATGGACCGACACAATTTTTTCAGGGATTTGGGAGGTCATTAGCTAGGTTCTAGCTAAGTTCAAAATAGCTTTTAGTTTTTTTTATAATTAATTTAGAAGTTGTAAAATTTCATTCATTAAATACAAAAATTAACTTTGGAAGCTTGTAAGGAATTTTCTTGAAACCAGTTGTATAAAACAAAGATGTTTTTAGATTTAAAGGACTTTGGAGAATGCAACAAAATTTGTTTTGTGCCACTACACCCACAAACAAAAAAGTTATTTCAAATTAAAGGACACATTTTGGGAATTTTTTTCATTTTAAAAAAATAATCATATGTAACCAACCGTGACATTTGGGACAAAGGGTGTATGGGTAGAACCTAGCTAATGACCTCCCAAATCCCTGAAAAAATTGTGTCGGTCCATGCGCCAAACACCCTGTATATATATATATAAATGCGAAAGTGAGTTCGTTTTGTTTATTTGGTATGCTTTCACTATTAAAGGGCAGAACGGATTTGGATGAAATTTGGCACATGGGTAGACCACCAACAGGGTTAGGACAAAGAATGCTTTTCATCCCGATATTCCCACGAGATCGAGATTTATGCGAGTGAAACCGCGTTGCGCTGCTAGTATTTCCTTCGAAATGTATGGGAATAGTTTATTGCTATATCTGACTTTTTTAGTACTCAAACCTCAGTGTTGTTCCAATATAATTTTTTGGCCCTTAGAAGAAACAGGATCGGCATTAAAAAGTTCTTGTGAAAACTGCCCATTTTCTTGCTGCATGTAATTTTTTGTCAATATCTGTGAAAACTGCATTCACAGATTTTTCCAAAATGTCTCAAAAATTTTAGGACCGTTTCCTAAGACCGTTTTCAAGGGTTAAGGTACCTACTATTACTGCCCCGTCCCAAAAATCCATCCTTTATACGAATATATTAATAACTGAGAGATATTTCTCGACGGCATGTGAAGCAAAGTCAGAGGCCCATGGGCGGCAGAAGAATATTATAAATGCGAAGGTGAGTATATTTGTTACGCTTTCACGCTAAAACGGCTGAACAGATTTGGATAAATTTGGCACATGGATAGATCATGACCTGGGTTAGGACATATGATACTTTTTATCACGATATTCCCACAGGATCGACACCTATGCGGGTGATACCGGTTTTCATAAATGAATTGGCAAGGTACCGTCAGAATATTAATATTTTAAAATATTTCGCAAAGAGATATGTGGCGATTGTCATGATTTCTTGTATACAGTACTATGTTCTGGAATTTTATTTATTTCAATTGGCAACACAACCAACCGCCATGCCGCCATGCCGTTGGTATGGTGTCATGGTGGGGTGAAATAGAGACTAGTCTCACGCTAACAGTTGCTCGGTCAGTTGGTAGAGAGCGGTCGACCTAGTAAGACGTTCTAAATAACGGACTAAAATTGTAAAATGATATTATAGTTGTACTAGTTATATTGAAGGTTTGCTAATTGTAACATTGAGATTATATGTGTGTCCATTGTGATATCAGTAAAATACAATCTATTAGTATAAAGAGTGGTTTTATTATGTATCAGAAGTGACACGTCCAACAGTACGCGCCCACCGGCACCGTCGCTAAATCTTATTTAAAGGTATGTACACACTAAATAACATTTTATTTAACAACTATAGACTGGCAGAGCTTGTGTGGTTATTTTTTATATAACCTATAATTTTTAACACATTGGCATCTTATTCTATATTGGATCCGATAAGATTTGATCAGGGTACTCCTTGATAATGTTACCGGGTCTAAAAGTGCGCTATACTTTTGTTTTAAATACTCGGACGAGGCTACCCTTCGTCAGTATTTTTGGGGGGGTGTAGTGCACTTAAACAATAGATAAATATGCTATTTCTTTTTTTTGAGGAGGTTGGTACGATTTTCATGCTTGGTTAGGCACGTCTTAAATTTTAAAGTCCTAAAAAGTGCACCGTGCTTTTGTCTTGAATACTTGAGCGAGGCTACTCTTCGTTAGTATTTTTGGCCGAGGTATAGTGCTCTTATAAATAATATTACCTGGTTGGAATGATTTTGACACGTGGTTGGGGCACTCCCTGATAGTGTCGTTATCTTTCAAAAATAGATGCATTATATTCCCGTCGAATACTTGGTTGAGGCTACTCTTCAACAGTATTTAGCTGGGTTATAGTGTGTTATGTTATATGGTTTCTTGTTAAAAGACTAAGCATGGGTATTATGTAGTAACTAAATATTTTAGTTAAATGGCTAAGCAAGCCCTGCTAGTTTGTAAGTATATTTTAATTTTGGAGGCTATTGCCACTTGATTATGGAGGCTATTGCCACTTGATTATGGAGGCTATTGCCACTTGATTATGGAGGCTATAGCCACTTGATTTTGGAGGCTATTGCTACTTGATTTTGGAGGCTATTGCCACTTGATTTTGGAGGCTATTGCCACTTGCTTTTGGAGGCTATTGCCACTTGATTTTGGAGGCTATTGCCACTTGATTTTGGAGGCTATTGCCACTTGATTTTGGAGGCTATTGCCACTTGATTTTGGAGGCTATTGCCACTTGATTATGGAGGCTATTGCCACTTGATTTTGGAGGCTATTGCCACTTCATTTTGGAGGCTATTGCCACTTGATTTTGGAGGCTATTGCCACTTAATTTTGGAGGCTATTGCCACTTGAACTTGGAGCCTATTTCCACTTTATTTTGGAGGCTAATGCAACTTGATTTTGGAGGCTATTGCAACTTGATTTTGGAGGCTATTGCCACTTGATTTTGGAGGCTATTGCCACTTGATTTTGGAGGCTATTGCCACTTGATTTTGGAGGCTATTGCCACTTGATTTTGGAGTCTATTGCCACTTGATTTTGGAGGCTAGTGCCACTTGATTGAAGAGACTATGTATACTATGTTTTTGATTATTGGATATGTATCATATTCTGATTCCTGATTTTACGTTTTGAATACTTAACAGCTATACTACCACAATAAAAATTCTCCTTTCATACACACATTTGTACACAAACACACCATCACACACAATGCACCGTGACAAGATATTTCCAATCAATTACATTGATAATGTGGATAGAATGTAACCAGATATTACCTTTCAGCTACAATGAGTGATGCAGAGTCAATTGGTGAATCGCATACTCCTCCTTGTAAGCGAAGTAGATGCAGAGGAAAACGAAGACGATCGTCATCATCATCATCATCCTCGTCGTCTACACCTGAAGAAAGGATACGACAACGGTCTCGAAAACACTCGAAGGGATTGACTACGGAGGACGTCCTGAACATCTTGACTTCCTGGAAAGCTGAACCAAGTAAGAGTACAAATACCTTGCAAAGTAGTCAACTTAATAATGCGATACCTGAATTTGACCCGGCCAATAGGTCACAAAGTATTGAGGCTTGGATACGAAAAGTTAATGAATGTTCACAAATTTATAACTGGGATCTTAAGCAAACCATTCACTTCTCTCTCCAAAAACTGGTTGGGCTTGCGAAGAAATGGTTTGAGTCTCTTCCTACGGTCGTATTTTCTTGGGACGAGTGGCAAGCCAAATTAAAAAGGGCGTTCCCTAGTGAGGAAAATTATGGTAGACTTTTAGAAGAAATGCTGGCTCGTACCACTCGTGCCGATGAAAGTTTACGAGAGTATTTTTATGATAAGTTGAATCTATTGAACCGTTGTGAAATAAAGAGGAAGAGAGCTGTTGACTGTGTAATACACGGAATTATTGATAGGTCAGTTAGGAGTGGTGCACAGGCACTTAACTGTGAGGAACCAGAGGACTTACTTAACTTTCTTTGTGCTCAACGTATTACGTACTATTCGAACAGAGTAAGAGACCAAAATAGGCAGAGATCAAATTCTAGTACTAACAATTCCGGGTTCAACGAAGGTCTTATAGTCTGCTTTAACTGTCGTACCAAAGGTCACCCTTACCACAAGTGTCCAAAACCTGTGATAAAATGTAAGAAATGTAACAGAATAGGTCATGATCATGAAAATTGTAGATTGCGGCCCGTTGCTGAAAATTACGTCCCCAGATCCAAAATTGATGATAGTCGGCGTATCGTAGAGAAAAACACATTAAAAATCATCGCGCTTAGTGATCAAATAAGCCCTGAACCTGTTGATACCTCTAAAGCCTCTACTTCAATCACGGCAGCAAATGATAAGTTTTTCAAACCGGTGTTAGTAAACGGTCGGTCCTTTATGGCATACATAGATTTCGGTCGTGAATGCAGCTTGCTTCGAGAGAGCCTTGCATTGGAACTTCAGTTAGCGCAAAATTCTGACAGCATTCCAGTAATTAGAGGATTTGGCAATTCATGCGTTTTACCTTTGTATAAGTCTACTCTAAACTTAAAACTTGATGATATTGAGACCCCGTTAGACGTCCTAGTAGTCAGTGACGAGTTCATGACTAACAATCTGTTAATCGGACAAAATTTCACCGAACTACCTTTTATTACAGTCTTAAAAGACTGCAATCAATTAGTCTTTTACAGAACTCCAGGAGAAAATCTCTTCCCAATTGAAATCTCTCTTAAAATATTTACCTCAAAGCCCATCAAGATCGCAAATACCGATATGGTACCCATCACAGTCAGGGATACTTCTTATTCAGGTGACGTCTTTGTCGAAGGTTATAACTCATTAGAACCTGGTAGAGAATTTCGTTTGTTGCAAGGGACTTATGGCATCTCAAATGGCAGTGGAGAAATAGCTGTAACGAATTTGTCACGGACACCTCTTATTCAAGTCTGAAACGTTAATTGCGCGGTCGTTACCAGTAACTGAGGCCAATAACTGTCAGGTTAATAGAATTTTAGAAAATTCTGCTCTCTCTTTAGAACCATTAGATAGAACACATATTGAAGTCGGTAAGGACGTCATAAGTAGCAACAAAGTTAGGCTGTATAGGTTATTACAAAAGTATCGCGATTGCTTTGCAACCAATATGAAAGAAGTAGGTTGTGTTAAAGATTTTGAGATGAAAATAAACCTTACGGATAACAGACCCGTTGTTTATAGGCCGTACAGGTTATCGTTTTCAGAACGTGTGCAAGTGCGAGAAATTGTTGATGAACTATTAGATACTAATATTATACAAGAATCTAGTTCGGATTACGCAAGCCCAATATTAATGATCCGTAAGAAATCGGGTGAGCAAAGACTCTGTGTAGATTTTAGAGCCCTTAATAATAAAACTATTAAGGACAGATTTCCTCTTCCACTTATTGAAGACCAGTTAACCAATTTAAGCGGCAATCGGTTTTTCCCGACATTAGATCTTGCGTCTGGTTATTATCAAATTCCTATGTCTCACGAGAGCCGGCGGCATCTTACTGGCTTCATCACTCCTGACGGCCACTATGAATTTAAGAGGATGCCATTTAGATTGGCCAACGCCCCCGCTGTGTTTCAGCGAATGATTAATAAAATTCTTGGGAATAGACGTTTTGATTATGCACTTGCGTATTTAGATGATTTACTTATCCCGTCTATAACTATAGAACAAGGGTTTGAGCGCTTAGAAGAAATTTTAAAATTACTTCGCGAATTCGGACTTACACTAAAATTAACGAAATGCCGGTTTTTCGATACTATGATCAGCTATTTAGGTTACGAAATATCTGCAAATGGAGTAAGACCCGGGGAAACAAAAGTTTTGGCCGTCAAAGAATTTCCTTGTCCCAGTAATATACACGAAGTACGTCTATTTTTGGGGCTTACGGGATATTTCCGTAAATTTATAAAAGGATACGTTGAGATAGCGCAAACACTAACCAACTTACTTAAGAAAAATGTTGCATGGTATTGGGGCAGTGATCAACAAACTGCGTTTAACTCTTTAAAGGAAAGCCTTTTAACTAGGCAAGTTTTAGCGTTGTATGATCCGCATTTAGAGACCGAGTTACATACGGATGCCAGCTCCCTTGGAATAGGGGGAATCCTGATGCAATGGCAAGCATCACCCCGTGTCCTAAGACCTGTTGCTTATTTTAGTAGACAGACTACGGTGGATGAAAAACACTTTCATTCTTACGAGTTAGAGACTTTGGCCGTTGTCTGTTCGTTAAAGAAGTTTAGGGTGTACTTGTTAGGAGTTCCATTCAAAGTATTTACTGATTGCGCGGCCCTTAGGACAACATTGACAAAGAGAGATCTCGTTCCGCGGATAGCCAGGTGGTGGTTGCAAATAAGCGAATATAACTTTGAAATTGAATACCGCCCAGGTGTTAATATGGCGCATGTAGACGCTTTAAGCAGAAACACTTGCCTTAACGCGGAAGGAAAGGTTGGGTCTGTTAATGTTCTTAATATTGAATCGGGTAACTGGCTCTTAACTGTTAAAGTTCTTAAACCTGAAGCTGACCCGGAATTCGAAGATCTAAAACAAAAATATACTGTCAAAAATAATGCACTCTATCGCAAAGTTGATGACCGTTTATGTCTTGTAGTACCACGAAGCGCTCGTTGGCAAGTTTGCAAAGCTAATCATGATGACATCGGGCATTTAGGCTATGCAAAAACATAAAAAAAATAAGGAGCCAATTTTGGTTCGCAAAATTACGAAGATTTGTTAAGAAATATGTAGGTTCCTGCATAGAATGTGCTTATAGTAAGGATAGTGCGACTAAAAAGAAACAGGGTTTACTTTTCCCAATAGATAAAATTAGTATACCATTTCACACAATCCATATTGACCATTTAGGACCGTTCGTTAGGAGCAGAAACGGCAACTCTTACATACTTACAATTGTAGATGGTTTTACCAAATACGTATTCGTAAAAGCAGCGAAAGATACGAAAACAAAGAGCACAATTAAAATATTGGAAAATATTTTCACTGACTTTGGTATACCCGCTAGAATCATTTCTGACCGTGGCACTTCATTCACATCAACAGCTTTCGAAACCTTTTGCAATGGTCTGGGAATAAAACATGTGCTTAATGCAGTTGCTTGTCCCAGAGCAAACGGACAAGCCGAAAGGTTTAATCAAACTATTTTAAATTCACTATCTGCTCAAAATTTTAATGGGAATGAGCGTGACTGGGACAAGTGTCTAGGTAGGGTTCAGTGTTGTATTAACAATACTGTTAATGCGACCACTAAAAAAACTGCAACAGAGGCTTTGTTCAGATTGAAGATGCGCGATAGTTTATCCAATAAATTGAATGTTCCACAACAGTCGCAAAACGAAGATTTGTTGTCATTACGCGAGAATATTAGCGAATCAATTAAAAAGAGTCAAGAAGAACAAAAGCGTAAACATGATATTGGTCGTACTTCTGCCCCTGAGTATCAGGTTGGCGACTTAGTTAAACTAACCCGGACCAATTATAATAATGACGGCAAGAGTACAAAGCTTCTGTCAAGGTTTATAGGCCCTTATAAGGTTATAGAAGTATTGGGTAACGATAGATATAGGATAAGTGATGTACCTGGTTTTAATAGGAAAAGGAATAATAATTATGAAAGTGTTGTATCTTCAGATAGAATTAGACCCTGGATACATCTCAAGGCTCTTGAACTTGATGACAATGTTAATATTAGTTCAGATGAGGATACTAGTAACTAATATGTTTCTAACAGTGTATATTATTAAGTACCCATAAAGGATCCCGAATGTCATGATTTCTTGTTTAGCCTAGTAAAAACATAATTATGTGTAATGTGTAATACTCACGATATTTTTATTTTTCATTCAAGTCTAGAAAATATGATTAAATTAATTTAATTTCTTTATTCACACGTCAAAGTCACAAACATCTGTGTAGCCCTGGCTGTTGTACTAAATATTAATTGATTATATTTTGGCGTTTAGGCAAAATACTATTTTTCTCATACTATGTACATCTGTAATTTGAAATAAGAACTGATTGAGCGTGTTAGAGTGGGAGTTGTGCACCGGGAGTAGCACGTTGTCGGATGGCCGATTGTCATGATTTCTTGTATACATTACTATGTTCTGGAATTTTATTTATTTCAATTGGCAACACAACCAACCGCCATGCCGCCATGCCGTTGGTATGGTGTCATGGTGGGGTGAAATAGAGACTAGTCTCACGCTAACAGTTGCTCGGTCAGTTGGTAGAGAGCGGTCGACCTAGTAAGACGTTCTAAATAACGGACTAAAATTGTAAAATGATATTTTAGTTGTACTAGTTATATTGAAGGTTTGCTAATTGTAACATTGAGATTATATGTGTGTCCATTGTGATATCAGTAAAATACAATCTATTAGTATAAAGAGTGGTTTTATTATGTATCAGAAGTGACACGTCCAACAGTACGCGCCCACCGGCACCGTCGCTAAATCTTATTTAAAGGTATGTACACACTAAATAACATTTTATTTAACAACTATAGACTGGCAGAGCTTGTGTGGTTATTTTTTATATAACCTATAATTTTTAACACATTGGCATCTTATTCTATATTGGATCCGATAAGATTTGATCAGGGTACTCCTTGATAATGTTACCGGGTCTAAAAGTGCGCTATACTTTTGTTTTAAATACTCGGACGAGGCTACCCTTCGTCAGTATTTTTGGGGGGGTGTAGTGCACTTAAACAATAGATAAATATGCTATTTCTTTTTTTTGAGGAGGTTGGTACGATTTTCATGCTTGGTTAGGCACGTCTTAAATTTTAAAGTCCTAAAAAGTGCACCGTGCTTTTGTCTTGAATACTTGAGCGAGGCTACTCTTCGTTAGTATTTTTGGCCGAGGTATAGTGCTCTTATAAATAATATTACCTGGTTGGAATGATTTTGACACGTGGTTGGGGCACTCCCTGATAGTGTCGTTATCTTTCAAAAATAGATGCATTATATTCCCGTCGAATACTTGGTTGAGGCTACTCTTCAACAGTATTAATTAGCTGGGTTATAGTGTGTTATGTTATATGGTTTCTTGTTAAAAGACTAAGCATGGGTATTATGTAGTAACTAAATATTTTAGTTAAATGGCTAAGCAAGCCCTGCTAGTTTGTAAGTATATTTTAATTTTGGAGGCTATTGCCACTTGATTATGGAGGCTATTGCCACTTGATTATGGAGGCTATTGCCACTTGCTTTTGGAGGCTATTGCCACTTGATTTTGGAGGCTATTGCCACTTGATTTTGGAGGCTATTGCCACTTGATTAGGTATGATACACTAACTCAATTTTTGAAAAAAAAAAATCGATACGTAATATTTTCACATTAAATCATTTTCTCGAAAGAATTATCCGCTCTGCGTGGTATATAATAACTTTGTGATGTGATATTTATTTATTTATTTATTAAAACTTTATGCACAAGTAAAAAAAAATACTGTACAAAGGCGGACTTAATGCCTGAGGCATTTTCTACCAGTCAACCTTAAGGTGGTGCAGAGACAAAACATGGCAGGTGCAACATAAGTGATAGATAACTTGATAATGAATACCTACTAATACATAAAACATACATAGATACATACATATAAACCGAATCAACTTTGTCAGGAGAAATAACGATAGGTAGAGGAGAAAACAAATCCAGCAAATCAGCACTGCAAAGATTCTGCCAACTTTTCACGAATATGTTTACGTGCCATCAACTTGAAAGATAACCGACTGGTTGCCATCCTGATATTCAGAGGAAGCGCATTCCAAAGAAATACCGCCTGGACAAAGAAAGAAGAGTGAATAAAACCAGAGCGGTGAGAAGGACATCGTAGAAGACGATTGTTGGTAGAACGAAGATTTTTGGTATGGGCAGAGCAAAGGTATTGAACATGGGAAGTCAGGTAAGACGGAGAAGTGGGTTTGTCGAGTATAGAATACAACATTAACATGCAGAGCCCTCAACTCTCTGCGCTGACGTATGGGTAACCATTTTAAAAGCAATCGATGCGCAGACACATGATCATACTTACGGAGATTGAAAACGAATCGAATGCAGTTATTTAGAAGGCGGTCAAGTTTATTGAGGAGATCTGCATTCAGGTCATAGTAACACACATCACCATAGTATATTATGGGAAAGATTAGGGACTGTACAAGCATTGCCTTTATGTGTGATGGGAGAAGGTTTTTCAACCGATAGAGCGACCGCAGCGTTCCGGTGACTTTTTTACTTACAGTCGTGACCTGCTTTCGCCAGTCAAGACATGTATCAACATGCAGACCAAGATCCTTAACATCGGAGCTAAACGGGATGACTGAGTTGTCAAACATTACAGGTGGCACAATTAAGCCATTCAGCTTCCTCGTACTGTAGGTGCTCCCTACAATGATAGCCTGACACTTGGTAGGATTAACCGCCAACCCAAAACGATCAGACCAGTTTTTAACCACACCTAAATCCCGGTTTAGCTCCTCAATCGCATCGGATATGCTGTCCACACTTGCCTGGCAGTAAAGCTGCAAATTGTCAGCATAAAGATGTTACGCAGTCTGAAGTTCAGTGGTAATGAGATTAATAAAAATGGAGAACAAAAGAGGAGATAATATACCGCCCTGAGGGACGCCAGCTGCAAGATCACACCAACCCGACGAAGAGTCTCCAGCACGAACAGACTGCTGACGCCCCTGAAGATAAGAGGAAAACTATTCCAATGCCTCCCGAAAGACCATAAGATAGGAAAGGATGGATAAGAGGACTTCGTGACTGACGGTGTTAAAAGCATTGGAGAAGTCAATTAATACTAAGACTGTAACTTTAGTGTCTTCCATTCCCCGCCTTATATCATCAGTCACTTTAAGGAGAGCTGAAACGGTACTGTGCCCAGGCCTGAAACCGGATTGAAATGGACTGATGAGTGAGATGGAGTTGCGGTGAATAAAGTGGGAGAATTGCCTATGAACACTGGCCTCGAGCACTTTAGATAGAAAGGGAAGGATGGATATTGGGCGAAAGTGACTAGGAAGAGAGGGATTGGGTATCTTTGGATATCTCAATGTTTTTGTATTGAGTGATACTAAAAGTAAAAACACGTATTCAATGATTTTCGCCAAAGATTAATATATCAAAATTTGGTCGGTGACTAAAAATTCAGCTTGTATTTAAAAAATAACCGACGAAAAATTTCAATTTTTCGTCGGTTATTTTTGTTCAGAATCATGTACTTACTGAATGAAGAAAAATAATAGCTTTTCTTTTTATTTAGTAATTACGTAGAAAATCTCGTAATGCATATTTAGAACAAACGTGCACAGCTCTAAGACACTTCTAATGCCTTTTATTTACGATAATGAGAACCTCGCAAAAATAAGGGTCGTTTTTCAGACAATTTTATCTTCCCCTGTAAAATAACGTTTATTGGAATCACGAGGTTTTCGCTGCACGGCGACGATATGCTACTCCACTTTTCTACCTACACCACAATTATTATGCTTCTGTTCTTGGTATATTGTTCTTGACCTTGACTGAGAAACTATAAGGGTACAATATTTTTAGGGTTGTACCTATTCATAGTTTTGCTCATGTATAAGTCACATCTTTAAGTAGGTACCTATTTGGCATGAGGATTTTATGGTCACGAATGAGCATGAGTTTATCGTTATAAAAACAAGGTATCATCTATATGCAGAGTGAGTCTGTTCTGTCTGTTGTCACAGAATAGAAAATAGTATCTACTTTATTGTGGTGTTCAGTTTGACTTCGGAACTGCACGTAGCGGAGAAGCTCGGGAACGTAGATATTATGTACGTTTAATTCGGTATCATCAGAGTTTTTGAAGAGTCCAATTTGGTGATGGCTGTTTAATTCTTAGATCAGTACTGTATGAAGCTACCTATAGCCATTTATTTATTTGTGTTTTAGTTTTAATAAAAATTGGATTGTAAATGTATCTATGCACATAGGTTGGTTTCCGTATTATCGAGAAGGAAAGTCGCAGAATAAAATGATAAAGTCAATACAGTTTAAAAATATTTATTGAATAAATAACTTCTTCTGCCTTCGTTGACTAGAGTGTTCACCACCAACCGCCGCTAGAGTGACCGCCGGAGTATCCGCTGGAAGATCCGCCGCCGTATCCGCCGGAGGATCCACCGCCGTATCCACCACCGTATCCGCCGCTGTATCCGCCGCCGAAGCCGCCGGAGACGGGCACGACTTGCTTGACTGTGATGACCTGCGGCACGGAGACCACCTTGCGCACGTTGATGACCTGCGGCACGGTGACCTCACGCTGCACGTTCACCACCTTCTTGACGGAGACCACCTGCGTGGCGGGCGCGGACCAGCCGCCGGAGGAACCACCAGCCCAGCCGCTGGAGGAGCCGCTGGAGTAGCCGCCGGAGTAGCCGCTGGAGAGGCCGCCGCTCCAGCCTGACCCGAGCGAGCTGGCACCGCTCCAGCCGCTGCTGTAGCCGCGCTTCTCGCGCACCGCGGCGCCCGCCGCCAGAGCCACCAGCGCGCACAAGACGATCTGGAATTAAAGCAACACATTATACACCATGTCAAGTAATGCTGACAACAAGCTAAAGGATCTATGTAGTATGTTCACAACTCTCAGCTAACTGTAAGACTTTTCCGAAACACTGCGAGTGCCACAAATGGAGCTTTTTCACTGAACTTCGCGTTATTAGTAATTAAAAATATTATTTTTAAATAGGTACATGATTAACTCACGAAGGCTTTCATGTTATTGTTGCAGTGGGCGGTTGTTGTATGATGCGTGTGTCGCGCTCCCGACGTATTTATACGTCGTTTGCGCTGCGCTGACGCAACGCGTCCTCGACACACGGCGCTCTGTAGAGAGCGACTCGTACTCGTTGCAGTTCAATGACACTTCCTTGTTAATATCGAGTCGTCAAAGAAAGCTATTTCACGATAAGTTAGTAAACTGTTTTAAAACTGTTTGTAACTGTGTTACATTGTTTAAAATACGTGTTTTAAAACAACTTGTTTGTTTTATGCCAACCCAGGCTACACCCTTATAATCACGAAAATATTGAAGCAGTTTGTCGGCAGATTCTTTCGTACATTCGATCTTCTTGAACCATTTGTAGCGGTTACACCGCCACATACGAACTACGCATCCAAGACATGACGTCACACAAAGCCTGCATCGCGCAATTAGAGTTTACCGTGCGAACGACATATATAAGCCTATCTGACATCAACAGTTGGGCAGTCGGCCCGCCAGACACAACACCCGTCAGGTTGGAGGATCCTCCCTTTTCTATGGTGGATGAGTGAACTTTACACCCTGTTCCTCATGCCCCTAAACATTAATTATATACGGAGTGTTTTTCCACTTTGTAAGGATTTGGATTTTCCATAATTTATAGTAATATTAATAATAATACTACTAACTAACTAAAACCTATATCTGCAGCCCTAACCACCGGTAGCTTGGACCCTGCTCCCCACACCGGCGGAACACTATTTTTTATATTTTTAAATGATTTTTATATATTAAAAAAAAAAAAAAAAACATGTATGTTATATGTTAGAAAAATAAATAATCGAAATACTACTAATAATTCTTGAAGTCTCGAGTTCGAATCCAAGGCCTCTCACTCTTCGGATTCATGTGCGTATTGTATAATCACCAGTTGCTTCAAAAACGGTGAAGGAAAACATTGTGAGGAAACCAGCATGCCTGAGATATTTCTCGACGGCATGTAAAGCCAAGTCAGAGGCGCATGGGCGGCATGAAATCTCAGACATCAGGTTGGTCACTTCACTAATCACACGAAAAATAAATAAAGACTGTGAACATTGTTTTGGTCATAGGGTTCCTTGTCCGTGTATACATCTTTTTGAAGCAGACTGTACTACTCGTAGTATGAACACAACATTGTAATGGTTAAAGAAATTTGTTCCTATATAAGAAATTACAAGGATTTCACTTACTTGAGACCCTTATAGTTTCGCCATTTCCGTGTGTCAGTCTGTCCATCCGTCTGTCTGTCTTTGGCTTAGCTCAAAAACTCTTAGTACTAAAAAGCTGTAATTTGGCATGGATATACATATAAATCACGCTGAAAAAGTGGTAAGATTAAATATTTTTTTACGGTATTAACTTTACTACACGTAAAGTTAGAAAGTTTTTTTTTCTTATCTTTTCCATGGTGTGGGGTGTCGTTGGTGTGAAAACCATTTTTTAAATTCATTGATCCGTTTACGAAATATTAAGATTGAAAGTGCTAATTTTTGTTAGAGTCAAGTATCCCCCCCCCCAGCTAAATGGTTGGTTTCGGATATGTGAAAAAATTTACGGCAGTAGTTTATATAACGAAATTAAAAGGAAAACTATCACAGCTAAGTAGGCTCTACAAGTTAACGAGTATTAGTCGACCAACTTGGTAGTCCCTTTCTTCTCCTAATATTGTTCCGAAAAGCATTACACGTTTGCTATAAACTTCAGTAACCATAATGTACTAAAATTCCAAATTTTGTTTTACATAATTATCTTTAGGTACTTCTAAAACTATTATGTCATAATATCAAGTACTATAATAATTGAATCCCCTAATTTTGCAAAAAATAAAGTCATATGCAACCTTTGTTTCCCAAAGTTGAATGTTCCTTTGCTTATATTGGATGAGCTTTGTGTATTAAGGTTTTTGTGTTAATAAACTTATTTTTATTTTATTTATTTATTTTATATGTCCTAAGTATTGTATTATATAATGTTTTATTCCGAATGTTCATTTATAATAAAATTGTTAGTCCTAAAATATTTGCTAAAAGTTAGTTTTAAGTGACAGAACTGAATCGCTGTTTAGGAGTATGAGGAACAGGGTGTAAAGTTCACTCATTCACAATAGAAAAGGGAGGATCCTCCAACCAGACGGGTGTTGTGTCTTGCGGGCCGACTGCCCAACTGTTGATGTCGGATAGTCTTATATATGTCGTTCGCGCGGTAAACTCTAATTGCGCGATGCAGGATTTGTGTGACGTCATGTCTTTGATGCGTAGTTCGTATGTGGCGGTGTAACAGCTACATCACTCCCCTCCGGAGACCGGAGGTCGATAGTGGGCTGAGTCTTGTATCTTGCGATGCTTGACAGTGCCAGCTAAGGTTCCAGTGAGTCGGAACCGGGTGCCGCATAGTTCGCGGTGAGTCGGAACTGTCTGCGGTGATTCCTCAGTGAGTCGGGGAGGCGCTGCGTCATGATCCAGTGAGTCGGATGTAGTATAGCGCCGGGTTGTGGCTGACTGCTAGCGTCGACCAGGTGAGGGTAGAGAGAGCTCTGCTTGTGAGACCAGCCGAAAGTGCAGGTGCTGTGCCAAGGTTGCTGATGAGGCTAAGGGTGATGACCAGGAATGCGCGTTCGCTGCATGCTGGTGGTCAGGATACCCGTTGAAGCCGAGGGTGCTGGCTCTCTGTGTGACTCGCCTCACGAAAGCTTGCGGGAGTGATGATGATGATGACGTCACGCTGAAGTAGTTGCACGAAGGCTGCGTTGACGTTCATACTCGGGGTCACCAATTTAGGAGTATGAGGAACAGGGTGTAAAGTTCACTCATCCACCATAGAAAAGGGAGGATCCTCCAACCAGACGGGTGTTGTGTCTGGCGGGCCGACTGCCCAACTGTTGATGTCAGATAGGCTTATATATGTCGTTCGCACGGTAAACTCTAATTGCGCGATGCAGGCTTTGTGTGACGTCATGTCTTTGATGCGTAGTTCGTATGTGGCGGTGTAACCGCTACAGCTGTAAATCCGAATCCACGCAGTCTTGTCTGCCCTACCCCTAGAGTGTAATTCAGAATCGCGTAGGCGATAGGAGGGGCGAGGCGGCCCGCGAGCTGAGGAGCAGGTGTTTGAAACACTCGCCACCGCGGCTGAGGCTGCACGGCGAAGCGTGACAGCATGACTGAAATTTTGTAAATATATATTAATTTGTAACAGAATGTAAACATTTTTGGACAGGTTTCTGTAGTTACTGAGGGGATGAATGTATAATGTATTCATACCGGAACCATTCCACCACCGATTACCATTCATTCTTGGGTATACTCCTGCTCGAATCAAACTGTTCACCTCCATCATTGGCTCCACAGCACTCATGCGCATCATAGCTTCATAATGGTATGTCCAGCTGGAATCTGTGTTGCTGTGCTATATTAAAACTAGGTACTGTGTTTTAAATTATTATTAGGAACACATTTTAGACGGCTTTTATTGACCTGATTTACAGAGTTATAGTGGCATTATGAGTTATATTATTTGAATTAGTTCTCGTATTTATAAATGAGATAGCACATTCTTGTAATTTATCTGTCAACTCAAAATGTAGCTGTCCAAATATTCAGAAAGTCCAATCTGCAAAATATTTGGGGGTAACCATTGATCAAAACCTGAGTTTTTCTGAACACATAAGCAATGTTACTCAGAGAGTTCGTAAATTGACATATATATTTAAACAGCTCAGACATGTGGCAGACTCCAAAGTCATGAAAATGGTCTATTTGGCCCTCTGTCAATCTGTCCTTGCCTACTGTATTTCTTCTTGGGGTGGAGGAGCTAAGAGCTGCCTTATAGAATTAGAGAGAGCTCAAAGATTGATACTCAAGGTGACTCTATTCAAACCAAGACTATTCTCTACGTCGGAACTATATCAATTAGCTGAGGTACTAACGGTAAGGCAACTTTACATTCTTGCTGTCGTACTTAGACAACATAGGCTTCTAAAATTCAACCCAAATAACCCAACATTAGCCCGGCGTCGTAATTTTCAAATTTGCCCTACAGAACCAGCCAGAATAGCTTTTAGCGACAAATTTTTCGTGTCACAAGGTCCGCATCTTTATAACCTTATTAATAAGAAACTTTCTGTTTACGCTAATTCGAAACAAGATTGCAAGAAAAAGGTCATCCAATGGCTTCTGACACTTAAGTACGAGGAGACAGAGAAACTTATCTGTAGACACCGAAACATCTAACACATACACACGCGCGCGCGAGCGCCCACAAACACGCACAAACACTCATAAACACACGCACAAACACACACACACTCACAAACACACCCCCCCACACACACACCTATACACATGCATGATTACTTCTTATTATGCATGCACATTCTCACTCCCTCAGCAACAAACTACTCATTTGAATTGAATTTTAAAATTTTGTTAGCTATTTTATGAACAAAAACTAACGTTTTCCGACTGCTTTGTGCCTGAGCTATCTCGATAATATATTTTTAGATTTTTTCTCGTATAGAGTAAAACACCCTATTATATTATTTGAATTAGTTCTCGTATTTAAAAATGAGATGAGTGTAATGTGCTGGTATGGTTTAAAGTCTTAACATAAGTATTTGAAAAATAAAGACTAATTTTGAATACAACCTCGAGATTTATAAGGTCAAAGTTCACTAGGCGTTGAGATCGCGAGAACCATTAAATAAAATAAATAAATAAAATCACTTATTTTCTCACCATAATATTTAAAGGTAACAAGAAGATATTGTTTAGTAATGATAATCTACAATATTGTGGGAGACTGGTGCCTAAGCTAGGCTAATAACCTGTGTTATAGGACACTAGGTCCTACTACACCCTGAGTAACAACGTCAGGACGTACTAAAGCAATACACTGTTAGTTGTGGCAAGTGCAGTGTTATGGAAAGTAAGTAAAATGAAGGAGTGTATGTGCGGTATGTGTGTGTAATAGTATATGTAGTCTTGTGTGTGGTGTTAGATAGGTGCACGCGTAAATGGTGATTTTTAGGGAATAGATAAAGGTATAACTATAACTTACAGGACTACGAGTTAACTATAAGGACACGTTCGGTGCTATCGTAAGACAACTCCTGCAGCCAATTAGTAAGCTTGGTTATCAATTTATTAAAGTACATACATAACATCACGCCTTGTTTCCCCGAAGGGTTGGACGGGGGTGTACCTGTAGTACACCCACATTCCGCCAGTTATGTTTTTAAGTCCCATGTAATAGGGGGCGAGCCTATTTCCATCAACCGGGCACAATTCCAGACTCCGGGCTACTACTGAGAAATTCCTTTTGGAAAAACCTAATAATACTTTGCCCGACCTGGGAATCGAAACCAGGACCTCAGCTCAGCAGTAGCGCTTGCGACCATTAGACCAACGAGGCATTCTATTGCAGCGAATTTTTTTTGTCGGTTATAAAAAAAAACTATTTCGTAGAAAAGTACAATACCAACGCGATCAAATTGTATGGTACAGCAAATATTTTTTTACTTATCGACGAAATATTTCAACGCAGGTACGTTCAAAAGTAAAAAAATAATTTATTTCAATTAGGCACAAAAAAGGCACTTTTGAACGTCACAATTTACAGAAACAAGAACAGCTAGTAAGATATAAATCATAATAACGTAAGTTGTATTAAAAATATTTATTAAATAAATAACATTTGACATCGACTAGAATGTTCACCACCAGCCACCGCTGGAGTGACCGCCTGAGTATCCACCGGAGTACCCGCCGGAGGATCCGCTGGAGTACCCGTCGGAGGAACCGCCGGAGTACCCGCCGGAGTATCCGCTGGAGGAACCGCCGCCGTACCCACCACCGTATCCGCCGCTGTATCCGCCGCCGAAGCCGCCGGAGACGGGCACGACTTGCTTGACTGTGATGACCTGCGGCACGGAGACCACCTTGCGCACGTTGACGACCTGCGGCACGGTGACCTCACGCTGCACGTTCACCACCTTCTTGACGGAGACCACCTGCGTGGCGGGCGCAGACCAGCCGCCGGAGGAAACACCGGACCAGCCACCGGAGGAGCCGCCGGAGTAGCCGCCGGAGTAGCCACCAGAGTAGCCACCGGAAGAGCCACCGGAGTAGCCACTGCTCCAGCCTGAGCCGAGCGAGCTGGCACCGCTCCAGCCGCTGCTGTAGCCGCGCTTCTCGCGCACCGCGGCGCCCGCCGCCAGAGCCACCAGCGCGCACAGGACGATCTGGAATTAAAGCACCACATTATACACCATGTCAAGTAATGCTGACAACAAGCTAAAGGATCTATGTAGTATGTTCACAACTCTCAGCTAACTGTAAGACTTTTCTGAAACACTGCGAGTGCCACAAGAGGAGCTTTTTCACTGAACTTGCGTTATTAGTTATTTAGGATATTATTTTAAAATACATGATTAACTCACGAAGGCTTTCATGTTGTTGTTTTTGTGGCTGGTTGTTGTGTGATTCGTGTGCCGCGCTCCTAGCGTATATATACACGGCGCGCGCTGCACTCACGAAACGCGTCCTCGGCAGAGGCAGCGCTCTGCCGAGAGGGACTCTTACTCTTCGTGGTTCAATGACACTTCCTTGTTGATATCTGGTTAGCCTAGATGAATAAAACTATATACAATACATTAAACCCTTTCTAGGGTCAGTTAATTTTATAATAGTCTAGGACTCTAGGTTATGGTAGTGAGAATCTTTTAAGTCATATTGTTGCTTGCAAATTACAGATCATGGTCTCGATATCAGACTTCGATACTTACAAAATTCTTTAAAACAATACCATATTCTTCAAACTTTTGCCAGTTTTAAAGCGTAGCGTTCACAACATTTGAAACTCTCCGTTTGTGTGGAAAGTTGCCGAACGCTCAACTGTGCAGCGTCATCTTTCATAGGCTTTATTGTTTCACTGCCCCAGGAGATGTTTTCCTACAGTTTTGTGGAAATCGGGCCAAGGCCTTCTCGGCCAAATTCTAAATGTCTCATCGTCGACGGCACATCATCTATGTATTTCAGTTCCTTAACAACCCTATACCTACTTATTAATTGGTAGTACATACTGGGTTTAATAGCGATTAGTATCCTTCACTTTGCTATGAGTTCTGATATTATAAAGATATTCAATTTCAATATGTATTATGAACACTGCCATTAGTGTTACATAATAAATTATGTATCTTCATTGGCGAACGTTAAATAACATCTCGAACTTGACTTTGGATGTTGTTTTGCACATAATATTTCTTAAGTATCTGATTTGTAGGTTTTGTAATAGAGTGATATGAGTGGTGACCTTCGTACCATTTATGGATGAAATAATTGTTGTATTTACTGTTAGCTAGCTTTCCACTAACTATTGTAGCTTTTATTATTTGAATGGAGCTTTTCGCCATGTTGTAATTTTTCTCATTATTTCTTCGTCACAACCCATTTGGAAAAGAGCAGCTACAAAAAAAATTATGGTCTCCCAAAAATATATCAAGACTGTGGGAAGATTGCTTATCTCTTTCATTTTAAAAGTTAATACGGAAATGTTGGTAAAAGTAATACAGTGAGCAGATTATAATCTCTTTGATTCAAATTGTACGGAACCTAGATCTAATACGTAATTAGCACTCATCATGCGTATCTGTCAAAGTCAAAACCAAATCATTTATTTCAAAAAGTCACTTATAAAAGGCACTATTAAGTTTTAAAAAAAAAATCGCCTCTTCTAGAAGATAGTTTGAGAAGAATGGGCAAGAATAGACACCGTGACCGCGTACTATTCAAAAGCGATCGTCTTTTCTTCTTTTTGTTCAGTGAACATGAACTCGTGGACGCGTTAACAGAGGGCGCTTCCCGGTTTTTCGAACAAAAAGTGACTTGTGACCGCGACTTACTCTTTTAAAAGTGCCCGATCGTCTCGTGCTCATCTTACGGGACTACTTGTCGAATCGCACTTTCCGCTATCGCATCGAGGGAGCCCTATCCTCTCCCCGCCAAATCCGCGCCGGAGTCCCTCAAGGCTCCGTGCTCGCCCCGCTCATGTTCTCGCTCTTCACAAGCGACATCCCCAAAAGCAATACGGCGCAGTTGGCTCTGTTCGCAGACGACACGGCCTCAGGGGCCGGTCGCAGACCCAGATCCACCTTTTCTTACAACGGGCTGTCAATAACCTTGGCGCCTGGTTTAAGAAATGGAGAATTGAGGTGAACCCAGACAAAAGTCAGGCGGTTTTATTTATAAAACCGCGATCTAAACCCCCTCACATTCTCCGACCACTCACCTTGCTAGGCAAGCCTATCCTCGATCACTATCTCAATTTTTCAGAGCACATAAAGTCGGTTCGCTCGCGGGCCGCCTTCGCTCTCAGTAGGTTATACTACATCGTTAATGCACGCAGCAAGTTGTCACTCAAGTGCAAATTGCGCATCTACACAGCGTGCATCCGCCCCATCATGACCTATGCGGGTGCTGTCTTTGCACACACATCCCCCAGAAATATCCATAGGATGCAGGTGATCCAAAACAGATTTCTCAGAAGAGCCACGGGCTCTCCCTGGTATGTCAGGAATATTAACCTCCACCTCGATCTTAAAATCCCCACTATCCATCAGTTCCTAAAACGCATTTCCAAGCGTCACTTTGATTCCGCCGCCAATCGCCGCAACCCTCTGGTTGTTGAAGCGGCCAATTATACCCCCTCCCGTATTAGTCGATTTCGCCGTCCTAGGCATGTCCTCTCCGATCCAGATGATCCCACCACTCTCCTCCAGGAGAGCAATAGGGCCACCAGTACAGTGCACAAACACACCCGACACCCGTCGTACCGACCTCGCCGCCGAGGTCCTCCGCGATCGCGACCCTCACGAGTAAATAATACTCCCCCCCGACCCTTGTCCGATGAAGCGCCAGCCCACGCCGCAGCTGAGCGCGTAGCTTTAAATTCCCCGTATAATAATAATATATCCGTGATCCAGCCTGTCCCATCTTGCTGTCCTCCCCTCAGCGACGCCCTAAGCCGAGGTTCGTACCCCACAGGGGGTGCCCTTAGCGAGCGTTAACCTAATTTTAATTTAGAATAGTTTTGCTCCTGGCTGGAGGCTTTGAGTGTAGTGCTTAAGGCAGCCACAGGATTGTTCGGTTGAGCAGTAAATACCTTAGTGGTATACCTGCGAGATGCCATAGTTAAAAAAAAAAAAAACTCTTTTAAAATATTTTACAATATTTAAAAAAATATATTACTAACATAAAATAACATAACATCACGCCTTGTTTCCCCGAAGGGTTGGGCAGAGGTGTACCTGTAGTACACCCACATTTCGCCAGTTATGTTTAAGTCCCATGTAATAGGGGGCGAGCCTCATGTTCACCAGTGACGCTTACGACCACTAGACCAACGAGGCAGTCCCATATTACTAAATACATGTTATTATAGCATAAATTAATATTAAAGTGACGAATCTATAGAACTCACATGATAAAGTAAATTAATAACAAAAAAAAAATAGATTAAATTAGTAATTAATAAAATGTTACCTTAGAATAAGTTAGTTGCATGTATATTTAATAAGTCCTCTTCCTTGAATGTTTTTTTTTTGCTATTTCCGACAGGGTCCACGATTGTTACAACTAATGTTTAACACCTAAGCATATACATTGTGGAATGCATACATTATTGAGTATTGAGTCATAATTATGTGAAAACGATGCACCTGGAATAAAATTACTATAGGTACCACAATAGGTAAAAAAAACGAATAAAGCCATGACAGGTAAATTAATTATGTGGCAGATACGGAGTGTGACAGTGAGTTCGTTTGTTTATTTGGTATGCTTTCACTATTAAAGGGCAGAACGGATTTGGATGAAATTTGGCACATAGGTAGACCACCACCTGGGTTGGGACAAATAATGCTTTTGATCCCGATGTTCCCACGGGATCGAGATTTATGCGAGTGAAACCGCAGGGCGCTGCTAGTATTTCCTCCGGTACTTCCTTTCTTCTCCTAAAATTGTGTGTCCGAAAATCAGCATCCATAACACGTTTGCTATAAACTTCAGTAACCATAATATTCAAAATCCCGAAATTTTGTTTAACATAATTATCTTTAGTTCTAAAAGTATTCTGTCGTAACGAGTACTATAATAATTGAATCTCCTAATTTTACATGACCTAAAGTTATAGTATATGTCCTAAGTATTGTGTTAAATAATGTGTATTATTCCGAATGTTCATTTATAATATATTTTTTGGCCTAAAACATTTGCTTTTAAAAATTAGGTTTTAGTGACAGAAACGAATCGCTGTAAATCCGACTCCACGCAGTCTTGTCTGCCCTACCCCTAGAGTGTAAGTAATTTAAAATCGCGTAGGCGCGGAGGGGTGAGGCGGCCCGCGAGTTGAGGAGCAGGTGGTTGTAACACTCGCCGCCGCGGCTGACCCTTCTGCGACGATAAACTCGCGTGGGACCGCCGCGCCGGTGCCCCGCAGCGCCGGAGCCGTGACAGAAACCATGCCTGCTGCATGCAGCATGCAAGCAAGCATGCAGCATGCAGCAGGCATGGTTTCTGTTTCATGTTTTCTTACAAAAACCACATGTTCACAATCAACTGCTTTACTGAGTACATGAATTTGTCGGCACGGCTGGCGCTTTGGTTAAGCGATTGACGAACAAATATTTGTGTGACCTACATGTAGTTGTTCCGGGTCTGGCTGTTTGTGTATGTGAGTGTAATTGTTTGTAAACGCACCCACGATACAGGAGAAATTCCTAGTGTGGGGCACCGTTTTATTTAAAAAAGAAAGAAAAGAAAAAGAATTTAGGACTTATAACTTTTATTGAAAACGGTGTTATGTCTTTTGTATATTATTGATTGTAATATTTATGACAAACGGATTTCGGACATATAATATTTAGGAATTTCAATTTTATGGCATGTGCTATTAAGTTCGGGTAAGTTATCATTCGGACAAATGATGATTAGGACAAAAAAAGTTATGACACTTTAAAATTATGGATAAAAAAGTTAGGTGACACAATAGAGAACCATTTCCTCCGAAATGTATGGGAATAGCTTTTTGCTATTTCTGACTTGTTTAGTACTCAAACCTCAGTGTTGGTCCAGTATAATTTTTTGGCCCTTAGAATAAACAGGATCGGCATTTAAAAAGTTTTTGTGAAAGCTGCCCATTTTCTTGCTGCATGTAATTTCTTGTCAATATCTGTGAAATCTGCATTCACAGATTTTTCCAAAATGTGTCATACATTTTAGGACAGTCTCCTAAGACCGTTTTCCTGTAGCTACAACGGTTAAGGTACCTACTCTTACTGCCCCGTCCCAAAAATCCACCCTGTATACGAGTATATTAATAACTGAGAGATATTTCTCGACGGCATGTGAAGCCAAGTCAGAGGCCCATGGGCGGCTTTCAAACTCTGACACCAGGTTAGTCACTAACCATACGAAAAGAAGAAGATTATAATTAATGCGAAACTGAGTTTGTTTGTTACGCTTTCACGCTAAAACGGCTGAACAGATTTGGATAAATTTGGCACATGGATAGATCATGACCTGGGTTAGGACATATGATACTTTTATCACGATATTCCCACAGGATCGACACTTATGACGTGATACCGGTTTTCGTAAATGAATTGGCAAGGTACCGTCAGAATATGAATATTTTAAAATATTTTGCTAAGAGATATGCGGCGATGTAGATTGTACTTAAATGGCTCTGATAGCTCTTTTGCAAAATAAAAATGGATTCAATGTCAGCAACCCGACCCCACAGTAAAATGCCATACGTCAGTGCTGTGGAAGTAGCTAAAATAGATCAAATGCGCGGTTTCTACATCTGTTAGCGGTTTTATCTTTCTAACATAAGCGGCCGAGCTTAGCCGCCCGCATATCCGCCCGCAGTCAGCCAGCATCGTCGTTTCATACTTTTTTCATCATCTCTATTCTCTCAATAATATCGGCACCTGAACAAGGGCCTCACCTTCACGATATGTCACGACTTGCTACCCTGTACAGGCTGGCAGGGACATCGACGCGAAAACTGATACCATGTTTGCCGTGGTTACCGTGCCATATACAGGCTAAATTTTTAGTCACCGTCCAAATTTTTTCTAGGCATTCTTATGATTCACTAACTCCATTTTTGAAAAAAAAAAACGATACGTATTTTCATATTAAATCATTTTCTCGAAAGAATTATCCACTCTGCGTGGTATATAATAACTTTGTGATGTGATATCTCAATATTTTTGTATTGAGTGATACTAAAAGAAAAAACACGTATTCAATGATTTTCACCAAAGATGAATATATCAAAATTTGGACGGTGACTAAAAATTCAGCCTGTATTTAAAAAATAACCGACGAAAAATTTCAACGCAGGGGGTTCAGAATCATGTACTTACTAAATATATTATCCTCGTGAAAAAAAAAATAGCATTTCTTTTTATTTATTAATTACGTAGAAAATCTCGTCATGCATATTTAGAACAAACGTGCACAGCTCTAAGACACTTCTTGATTGGGGATATTTGACAGTTTCGGGTAGGTTGACGTGCTGGCGTCTGTACCTATTTGGCTTGAGGATTTTATAGTCATGAATGAGCATGCGTTTATCTTTATAAAAACAAGGTATCATCCATAAGCAGTGAGTCTGTTCTGTCTATTGTCACAGAATAGAAAATAGTATCTACTTTATTGTGGTGTTCAGTTTGACTTCGGAACTGCACGTAGCGGGGTAGCTCGGGAACGTCGATAATTATGTACATTTAATTCGGTATCATCAGAGGTTTTGAAGAGTCCAATTTGGTGATGGCTGTTTTATTCTTAGATCAGTACTGAATGAAGCTACCAACTCATAGAAGTTAGAGAGAAAGAAAGAATAATATTTATTTATTTGTATTTTCGTTTTAATAAAAATTGGATGTAAATGTATGCACATAGGTTGGTTTCCGTATAAACGAGAAGGACAGTCGCAGAATAAAATGATAAAGTCAGTACAGTTTAAAAATATTTATTGAATAAATAACTTCTTCTGCCTTCGTTGACTAGAGTGTTCACCACCAACCGCCGCTGGAGTGACCACCGGAGTATCCACCGGAGGATCCGCCGGAGTAACCACCGGAGGATCCACCGGAGTACCCGCCGGAGTATCCGCTGGAGGAACCGCCGCCGTACCCACCACCGTATCCGCCGCCGAAGCCGCCAGAGACGGGCACGACTTGCTTGACTGTGATGACCTGCGGCACGGAGACCACCTTGCGCACGTTGACGACCTGCGGCACGGTGACCTCACGCTGCACGTTCACCACCTTCTTGACGGAGACCACCTGCGTGGCGGGCGCGGACCAGCCGCCAGAGGAACCACCGGCCCAGCCGCCGGAGGAGCCGCCGGAGTAGCCGCCGGAGTAGCCGCCGGAGTAGCCGCTGGAGAGGCCGCCGCTCCAGCCTGAGCCGAGCGAGCTGGCACCGCTCCAGCCGCTGCTGTAGCCGCGCTTTTCGCGCACCGCGGCGCCTGCCGCCAGAGCCACCAGCGCGCACAGGATGATCTGGAATTAAAGCAAAGTAATGCTGACAACAAGCTAAAGGATCTATGTAGTATGTTCACAACTCTCAGCATACTGTAAGACTTTTCCGAAACACTGCGAGTGTCACAAATGGAGCTTTTTCACTGAACTTCGCGTTATTAGTAATTAAAAATATTATTTTTAAATACATGATTAACTCACGAAGGCTTTCATGTTGTTGTTGCAGTGGGTGGTTGTTGTGTGATGCATGTGCCGCGCTCCCGACGTATTTATACGTCGTTTGCGCTGCGCTGACGCAACGCGTCCTCGACAGACGGCGCTCTGCAGAGAGCGACTCGTACTCGTTGCGGTTCAATGACACTTCCTTGTTGATATCGAGTCGTCAAAGAAAGCTATTTCACGATAAGCTACTAATCACGAAAATATTGAAGCAGTTTGTCGGCAGATTCTTCCGTACATTCGATCTTCGTGAACCATTAATTACATACGCAGTGTTTTTCCACTTTGTAAGGATTTGGATTTTCCATAATTTATAGTAATATTAATAATACTATTAGCTAACTAATAATATTGTTAGCGATCACAAACTTTCTGTAAAATTTTATTTGTTCCAATAAATATTTTTGATTTTGATTTTTTGAATACAGGGTGGAATTTTTGAAGTCTCGAGTTCGAATCCAAGGCCTCTCACTCTTCGGATTCATGTGCGTATTGTATAATTATCAGTTGCTCCAAAAACGGTGAAGGAAAACATTGTGAGGAAACCAGCATGCCTGAGAGATATTTCTCGACGGCATGTAAAGCCAAGTCAGAGGCGCATGGGCGGCATGAAATTTCAGACACCAGGTTAGTCACACGAAAAAGAAATAAAGACTGTGAACATTGTTTTGGTCATAGGGTTCCTTGTCCGTGTATACATCTTTTTGAAGCAGACTGTACTAGTGTTAACATAATATTGTAATGGTTAGAGAAATTTGTTCCTATATAAGAAATTACAAGGATTTCACTTACTTGAGACCCTTATAGTTTCGCCATTTCCGTGTGTCAGTCTTTCCATCCTCAAAAACTCTTAGTACTAGAAAGCTTGGCGTGGATATACATATAAATCACGCCGAAAAAGTGGTAAAATTAAATATTTTTTTACGGTGTTCTACACGTAAACTTAGAAAGTTTTTTTTTCTTATCTTTTCCATGGTGTGGGGTGTCGTTAGAAAGGTCGTTGAAAATATTGTGTGTGTGAAAATCATTTTCTAAATTCAGGGATCCGTTTACGAAATATTAAGATTGAAAGTGCTAGTTTTTGTTAGAGTCAAGTATCCCCCCTCAGCAAAATGTTTGGTTTTGGAAAATGTGAAGAAAATTACGGCAGTAGTATAATTATGTAACGAAATTAAAAGGAAAACTATCACAGCTAAGTAGGCTCTACAAGTTTTAAAACTATTCTGTCATAATATCAGGTACTATAATAATTGAATCCCCTAATTTTGCATGAAATAAAGTCATATTATGTCCTAAGTATTGTATGAACATGAACAACAAAATAACATTTTTCATTATTAGATTCATCGAATAAAATTGTTAGTTCTATAATATTTACTAATTGTTAGGTTTTAGTGACAGATATGAATCGCCGTTAATTCAAATCCATGCAGTTTGGTCTGCCCTACCCCTAGAGTTTAATTTAGAATCGCGTAGGCGCGGAGGGGCGAGGCGGCCCGAGAGCTGAGGAGCAGGGGGCCAATTCTCGATTTTAGAGATGGAGTCGAACTCGACAAAAATTTCTAATGACGTCATTTTTTCGAGAATTTTAAAAGTTGCTATTCTGGGGATGTCGAATTCGACATTTGTCGAAGGCTAACGTTAGAGTTCATGTCGAGTGCTTCTGAGCAGTAGAGATGTCATGTCGATTGTAGAGATACGTCATTTCTGAGTGAATTCGTTGAGTTTTGGATTGTACACTGTGTTTTATTTTCTTTAATTTTTAAATAAAATACGGCTTGGCATCTCATACCTACTGGAAATTCGATTTATACTCTTTGATTTGTGCATTGTGTTTTCTTGAAACGACGACCTTCGCGCAAAAAACAGACTCTGTAATTTGTGTACCCACGACTGGACTTAAAACCACTGAAAGATGGACGAGTTAATTAGCATTTTTATCTCGGAGTTGTTGGAAAGTGGCGAGCAACTGGCCAATACATGGCGACAACAGCGCACTTATCCCACCGTCGCTATTTACGACTTGAGCGAAACACAAGTCATTAAAAACTTCAGATTAGATAAAGATTTAATAAGGGTTCTAATAGATCTATTGGCTCCTGTAATTCAGGATACCACGAAAATAGACCTGAAAACGAAGGTAAATAATCGTCTGCTTCATAATTTTATTAGTCATGTATAACTGTTCACTAAACTAACCATACCCACCAAAAATTGTGAAATGTAAAACAGCACCCAATAATGATGTAACACAGAGTACATGTAAACATAACAAAAGTTTTGAAGGAACCGCATAAAGGCGCAAATTCTGACACTGACAGACAGTCAACTGTCAATTTGTCAAACTGATTACACTAAACGTTTCGTTTTATACTTAAATAATTAGGTTTAGTCAGCGTTTTAAAACAAAATCATTCATTAACTCATAGCTACCTAAAACGAAACGTGCGATTCTTCATAATGGTAACATTATCTTCACTCGACTCGACATTTTCGTGACATTTATTTCTATTTTGACTGAGAATACGGAATTCTGCTCAATTCGACATTTATTGGTAGAGATAGAGATATTTTTAATAGACATAGAGATAGACTTACGATCTCAAACTCGAGATAAATGGCGAAAATCGAGAATTGGCCCCCTGGTGTTTGAAACGCTCGCCACCGCGGCTGAGGCTGCCCGGCGTAGCGTCACAGCATGACTGAAATTTTGTAAATGTATACCACAGATTACCATTCATTCTTGGGTATACTCCTGCTCGAATCAAACTGTTCACCTCCATCTTTGGCTCCACCGCACTCATGCGCATCATAGCTTCATAATGGTATGTCCAGCTGGAATCTGTGTTGCTGTGCTATATTAAAACTAGGTACTGTGTTTTAAATTATTATTAGGAACACATTTTAGACGACTTTTATTGACCTGATTTACAGAGTTATAGTGGCATTATGAATTAGTTCTCGTATTTATAAATGAGACCAGTGTAATGTGTAGGTCTGGTTTAAAGTCTAAACATAAGTATTTGAAAACTAAAGACTAATTTCGAATACAACCTCGAGATTTATTAGGTCAAAGTTCACTACGCGTTGAGATCGCGAAAACCATTAAATTAAATAAATAAATAAAATCACTTATTTTCTCACCACAATATTTAAAGGTAACAAGAAGATATTGTTTAGTAATGATAATAACTACAATATTGTGGGAGACTGGTGCATAAGCTAGGCTAATAACGTTATAGGTCACCACTACTCCCCGAGTAACAATGTCAGGACGTACTAAAGCAATACACTGTTAATTGCGGCAAGTGCAGTGTTATGGAAAGTAAGTAAAATGAAGGAGTGTATGTGCGGTATGTGTGTGTAATAGTATATCTAGTCTTGTGTGTGTGTGGTGTTAGATAGGTGCACGCGTAAATGGTGATTTTAGGGAATAGATTATACAGGGTGTTTGGTGCATCGTGTGCCTAATTGAAATAGTCGACTGAAGGGGTCTGTTGGGGATAACTCGAGGCTTTTGAAGAAAATAATAACACGAAGTAGGATATTTTTCTGGAGGCAAACGGCGGCGAGGAATGGCGAGCTTCTTATTGTTTCTTCTGACTTGTTCACTTGTCGAGCGCTGGGATCGGAGTGTGTCGACGAACAAAATGGCCCGTCTTTTATACCATTTCTCGCTTCCTCACCCCCGCCACTTTCCTTAGTCTTTATTTTAATGAATATACATTTTACATGGTTTCTACTTATTTTATATGTAACCTAGTGACTTATATTAACTAATAATATATAGCTTGGCTCTCTACGACGTCCCGTTTGGCCGTGGCGTGAGGATACGTGCAGCGTTTCCTCTCCCCCCGCCTCAGTACTATAAAAGAGCGCGGCACCGCGCCCCACCACTTTATTTCTATTGCGGACGGCGTAGAGGCAAGACAAATGAAAAACAAGGAGTTTTAATGCTTTAATACGCTTCAACATATTACTTTACAGCTTTCTATTATAAATGTAACATGGGTTAATATTTATTTACCTTAAAAATGGTCAACAACTTAATTTCTAATTTTTCACATTTTTATACAGTTTAGCTTAGTAAAACGCTCTAAATTCTTATTAGAACATTATATGTACCTATTAGAATCTATTTACTCTTATTTACGTCTAATTAGGTTGACAAACTTACAAGATAATTACACTGTTAATTCACATATTTTCATTTGCTTATATTTTTCTAATGCATAGACCAATTTTCGTAATTCCAACGCTAAAAATGGTTTTAGGGATATACCTAATCATTACAACAAACAGAATTAAAATATCTTCAAAGATAAAAAAGTACTTTTTCAAGTTACGTAATATTTTCTTACACAAAAATTCTCTAAATTTCTCTTTAAAATGACTTTAACGTTACATGACAAGGCTAATCTTTATAATCTAATAGGACTCTTATGAGATCTTTATAATATCACATAAATCACACTATAATCTTACATAATTAAGTAAATACTCACAGTTTTATGTATTTTTCCTAACGTTTAGCACTATGAACACTGATTTCACTACACTACGTACTGGGCGGCGCCGCTACTTGCGCCTACGTACGAGTTGACCTTAGGGCATCGTGCACATTCTCCCGCCGTCGCTAGGCAGCGACTCCGTTGGTAGCACGATGATCTTCTTTGTAGGTCTTCGCAGGACATGGCCGCTGCTGATGGTGACGTCCACAACTCGAACTTCCCCGTCGGCGCCTGGATACAGCTGGCTGATGCGACCTCGTGGCCAGGTGTTGCGAGGTAGGTTGCCGTCGCAGATGATGACGAGATCACCGACCTTGGGCTGGACTCCGGTGCTGGTAGGCTCCCGCCGGTGTTGTAGTAGGGGCATGTACTCTCTAACCCACCTTCTCCAGAAGATGTCCGCCAGAGCTTGCGCTCTCTTCCATTGCTGGCGGGCTGTTACATCGCTGTCTTCGAAGTGGCCTGGTACTGGTACATGCGAGTTGGGTCCAATGAGTATATGGTTCGGTGTCAGCGCCTCTGGTTCGTGCGGGTCCACCGAGACATGGGTGAGAGGTCGCGAGTTTACGGTGTTCTCGACCTCTGTTAGCAGTGTCACCAACGTCTCGTCGCTAGGGTATCTTTCGCTTAGCGTGACCTTTAGTGCTTCTTTTACAGAACGTACCATACGTTCCCACGTTCCTCCCATGAATGGGCTTGCTGGAGGGATATATCTCCAGGTGATGTGACGACATGTGGTTTCATGTTCCAGGGCTTCGAGTGCCGCCGCGCCGAGCTCCTTATCAGCTGCTTTGAAACACGTAGCGTTGTCGCTCCACAGCTCCTTCGGGCAGCCTCTTCTGGCCATGAATCTTCTCAGGGCCGATACTGCTGAGTCAGCACTTAATGAGTGCGCGACTTCGATGTGTATTGCTCTCGAAGTCATACACGTAAAGAGGGCTCCGTACCTCTTTTCATGGTGGCGTCCGACTGTCACTTCTATGGGGCCGAAGTAGTCGAGGCCCGTAAAGGTGAATGGACGCGCGTGGTGTGCAAGGCGTGCCGGCGGTAAGTCTCCTGTGAGAGGGTTCGCTGGCTTCATTTTTCTTATGCGGCATGGCAAACAGCTTTTCACTATTTTTCTTACTGCGGGGCGTATTTTCGAGATCCACAGTCGCTGTCTTAGCTCGTTTACGACCATTTCCACGCCGCCATGATGTAGACTCTCATGTACATGCAATATGTACAGCTGTGTGTAGCTCTGTTTTCCGTCCAATATCGGAGGGTTGGACGTGTCTTCTGCTATTTCTTGTGCTGCGGTGACTCTTCCTCGCAGGCGCACTATGTCTGCAGTGTCGAGGTACGTACTGAGATGACTCAGGCGGTCGCTGTTGCTGGGCTCGCCGTTTTTCTTCATGCGTTCTATCTCAGTCTTGTAACTTTCTTGCTGACTGGCGCGGACCCACAGCTGTTCAGCTTTTAGTAGGTATTCAGTAGGTATTTCTAGGTAGTTACGGGTTTCACTGGGCACTACCCTTTTCACCGACTTAGGCGTCGCCTTTTTTGAATTACGCCTACATGGATCACTTGTTTCTATTTTCTTGTTTCTTTTCCTTGTGGCTGCGACTGTATTTTTTCTTATTCTGCACAGGTCTATGAATTGTAAGACTCGTGCTGTCGACCTTATTAGTCGAAGCCACTTCGAGAATCTCTCGATTCTAGGTAGGTGATCTTTGTTGTTTTCTGTTTGCTGACACGAATGACATTTTTCTCTTTCTTCTCCCGTGTCGTATTTTACCACGTTCTCATCCTGTGGCCAGTGAGATTCTGGTAGCTTCAGGAAGGAGGGTCCATGGTACCATCTATGGGTGGTGGTGAAGTTGTCTGGCGTATCTCTTGTGGCGTCGTCGGCCGCGTTATCTCTGGAGGGAAGCCACCTCCACTCATTTTTCTTCGTGGTTTCTTCTATTTCTGCCAGACGATGGACCACAAATGACTTGTAGACGCGTGGTTCTGACCTTATCCACACCAGTGCTGTGCGTGAATCACTCCAGTAGGTTTTGCTCTCTGGTTTGTAGTCGTGCTCTTCTAGCACCGTCTGTGCGAGTCGTGCGCCTAATAATGCTGCTTGTAGTTCAAGCCTGGGCATAGATATGGGCTTGAGGGGCGTGACACGACTTTTAGCGGCTGCTAGGGACACGTGCACGCTGCCATCTTCGCGTATCGTTCGCCAGTATACTGCAGCGGCGTAAGCTTCTTCGCTCGCGTCGACAAAGGTGTGTAGCTGAGTCGATACGCTCTCCTTGTAGTCGTAGCATCGCGGTATCCTCAGCTGTTTGACGGTGATGAGCGACGTGATCCATTTCTGCCATCTCTCCTGTAGCTCAGCTGGTATAGGGTCATCCCAGTCGGTCTTGTAGCGCCAGGTGTCTTGGAATATTCTCTTCGCTGGCGTAGTGATTGGTGAAATTAATCCCAGTGGGTCGAAGAGTGCCATTATGATGCTTAATGCTTCTCTTTTTGATGGAGCTCGCTGTTTTTCTTCTAACTCTTTAGGTATTTTCATAGAGTTTGTGTTGAACCCTATGCAGTCTTCTTTCACGTGCCATAGCAGGCCCAGTGTCTTCTCTGTGTCTTTTCCTCCTAGGCTTACTGTAGCTGAGTTACTTTCTTCTGGTGGGTCAAACGCTTCTATTGTTCTCATGTCGTTTGATGTCCATCCACTCAGCACGAAGCCCGCTTTCTTATGTATAGAGTCGACTGCTTGTGTTGTTTCACGTGCCTCTTGAATAGTAGCGAAGCTCTGGACGTAATCGTCCATATAATGATTTCTGTGTATCGCTGCGGCCGCTTCTGGGTACTCGCTCGCGAACTCACTTGCGTTCTTATTCTTGATGAATAGCGCTGTACATGGAGACGAAGTTGCTCCAAAAATGACCGAAGTCATTCTGTATTCTTCCGGTTTGCCCTCCCGCCGTTTGCCTCTCCATAGAAATCGCAACGCATCTCTGTCTTCTTCTCTTATTTTCACCTGCATAAACATTTCTTTTATGTCTCCGTTGACAGCGTATGCATGTTGACGGAACCTCATGATGACCCCGGGCAGAGATTGCAGCAGGTCAGGTCCCGAATATAGCATGTCATTGAGGCAGGTGCCGGCTGCTTGAGCTGATGCGTCGTGAACCAGTCTTGGGGGTTTGTGTGGCTTCGCTGGGTTGATGACCGGAAAGTGTGGTAGGTACCACGTTTTCCCTTCTGGTGCTGGAGTAGGCGCTCGCTCTGCATATCCCGACTGGAATAGGTTTTCCATCCTCTCTTCGTATCTTTCTTTGAGGTCTTCTTCTTTATCCAGTCTCTTTTCCAAGGAGTGCAGGCGCCGCTCAGCTGTTTTATAGTTGTTTGGTATCTGACGGTCCTTTTCTTTCCACAACAGGCCGGTTTCAAATCTCCCTTCAGGCAGTCTTCTGCTGGTTCTTTCTAGTATTTGGAGAGCCTTTTGTTCGGGATCTTCTCTAGGTCTTCGTGGCTCGATGCATAGTGACTCGAGTTTGAAGTGATTCTTGATCAGCTCTTCCATCGTTGGCTCTTCTTCTTTTTGTTGCAGCCTACCACAGAACGCTACCTTTGCTGTGAGCGAGCTGTGACAGCCGTGAAGAACCCAGCCTAGCTGTGTGAGTGAAGCTACTGGCTGGTTACGACGACCGGTGCGGAGTTTTCTTGATACAATAAGATGCCAGTTGTCTTGACCAATTAACAACTTCGGTGATGCGTGTTGATAGCTGATCTTATCTTTGATGTCGATCAGATGCTCACATTCTTCTATGTGTTCGGCGTATACTGTCTCTGGTGTGAAGCTTAATCTGTCGACAGTACGCGCGGCTTCTATTGGGTATTCTTCTTCTGCATATTTTCCTTTTATGCTGAGGCTGACGATCTTGCTATTGTCGTGCCTCATCTCGTTGCCGATTCCTTGAATCCACATTGTATTTTCTGGCCCGTCTGCCCCAATGACCTCGGCTATCGATGCGTCAAGTAAGGTGACGGTACTCCCTTCATCTAATAGTGCGTATGTTTCAACGCTGGAATACGGCCCCTTCAGGATTACGGGCGCTATCTTCAAATAGGCACGTCGGTTGTTGCCTGGTTGCGCTGCGGTTGTGACTTCTACTGTGGGCGCTGCTGTTTCTTTCTTCTCTGGTTCACTCATGCTGCTCTGTTCTTTATCATGATGCAGCAGTCTGTGATGTTTCATGATGCACCCATGTTTCCCACACGATGGTGCTTTGCATAGAAGTCGACGATGCTTGCTTCGGAGACAGCGGTAGCAGATGTGGTTCTTCTTGGCGACCTCCCACCTTGCATTGACGTCGAGGGTGGAGTATCGTTTGCAGTCTGGTAGCTTGTGTTCTTGCTTGCAGAGAGGACATTGATCGTCTGAGAATGTCTTCCTCTCGGTGGTGAATGTGCGCTCTGCTCGTCTGAACTTGCGTTCTCTTCCCCCAACCTCGTCGCTCGCAGCTTCTGGTAGGGCATAGGCGCCACATTTGTCAGCTTCTTCGTTCAAGAAGGTAGATATCTTCTTTAGTTCAGGGGTATCTTCTTTCTTCATTGATGCGAAGTCGTACCACTTGTTCTTCAATATAGGCGTAAGTTTTTCTATAATAATTCGCGCCATCTCAGGATTGTGTAGGTAGTGCGGCTTCTTCAATGCTTCAACGGTGCCCACTATGTTTGCGATGCGCCCAGCGAATATGCATAGATCGCGAGGGTTGTCGCTGACTCGATTGAGTGACTTGAGCTTCTCTAGTTCGACGTGAATGAGTGCTTCTGGTCTTCCGAATCTTCTTTCGAGTGCTTCAATGACGACTCTTGGATCTGGCTGGCTTACTAAGAGACAGCCAACAGCTTCCTTTGCAGTGCCGCGCAGGCTCCGACGTATTCGTGCTATGTTTTCATTCTGCGTGAAGTACTTTAGTGTTTCTTCGTACGCTGTTTTGAAAGCGAGCCAATCTGTGCTGCTTCCATTAAAGAGTGGCAACTCTTGAATATACTTCGGTGGTTCCCTTGTGCTTCGTACCGCTTGTGAGAGCGCGGCGGCTAGGGTAGCCACGTCGATCAACGGCTGGCTAGTTTTCGTGCTATCTTCTTGCACTCTTCTTGAGATGATTTTTTATTCTCCGGCTGCGGTCGGTCTGCCCCGGTGTCTTCCAACCAGGTGTTGATGCGGACTGAGGCCAGATCATCTTCAAGGTCTTCATCTTCTGAGGTTTCTGCTTCTGCTTGAAGACGTTGTACTTGTAGCTGTTGTTTTTCTGTTTCTGCCTGGATCTGTGCCTGTTTCAGCTTCAGGTCGGCTAGTCGCTCTTTGGCCTCCAACTCCGCGAGGAGCTTCTTGCGGGAGGTTACGGAGCGGTGTGACCGTGCATTGGCGGGCTTCAATGTTCGTTGAGAGGTCCGTTGCTCATGCGACGCGTCACTAGTTTCTTCTGTCTCTGTAGAGGTGCTTGCTTCTGTAGCAGTCGTAGTACTGGTACCGCTACTAGTACCCGTTTTTGTGGTAGCGGTTCCCGACGTGCCCTGCGCAGGCGGTTCTACCGGCGGAGACTCTTGACAGGGTCCGGTCGCGCTGAGCTCTTCCTGTGGACGTTTTGTTCGTTCTCCATCCTTGCTTCTTGTTAAAACCATCTTCTTTTCTTCTAGGCGCAAGTTTTCTTATCCGGCTCGAAGGACCAATAATGTTGGGGATAACTCGAGGCTTTTGAAGAAAATAATAACACGAAGTAGGATATTTTTCTGGAGGCAAACGGCGGCGAGGAATGGCGAGCTTCTTATTGTTTCTTCTGACTTGTTCACTTGTCGAGCGCTGGGATCGGAGTGTGTCGACGAACAAAATGGCCCGTCTTTTATACCATTTCTCGCTTCCTCACCCCCGCCACTTTCCTTAGTCTTTATTTTAATGAATATACATTTTACATGGTTTCTACTTATTTTATATGTAACCTAGTGACTTATATTAACTAATAATATATAGCTTGGCTCTCTACGACGTCCCGTTTGGCCGTGGCGTGAGGATACGTGCAGCGTTTCCTCTCCCCCCGCCTCAGTACTATAAAAGAGCGCGGCACCGCGCCCCACCACTTTATTTCTATTGCGGACGGCGTAGAGGCAAGACAAATGAAAAACAAGGAGTTTTAATGCTTTAATACGCTTCAACATATTACTTTACAGCTTTCTATTATAAATGTAACATGGGTTAATATTTATTTACCTTAAAAATGGTCAACAACTTAATTTCTAATTTTTCACATTTTTATACAGTTTAGCTTAGTAAAACGCTCTAAATTCTTATTAGAACATTATATGTACCTATTAGAATCTATTTACTCTTATTTACGTCTAATTAGGTTGACAAACTTACAAGATAATTACACTGTTAATTCACATATTTTCATTTGCTTATATTTTTCTAATGCATAGACCAATTTTCGTAATTCCAACGCTAAAAATGGTTTTAGGGATATACCTAATCATTACAACAAACAGAATTAAAATATCTTCAAAGATAAAAAAGTACTTTTTCAAGTTACGTAATATTTTCTTACACAAAAATTCTCTAAATTTCTCTTTAAAATGACTTTAACGTTACATGACAAGGCTAATCTTTATAATCTAATAGGACTCTTATGAGATCTTTATAATATCACATAAATCACACTATAATCTTACATAATTAAGTAAATACTCACAGTTTTATGTATTTTTCCTAACGTTTAGCACTATGAACACTGATTTCACTACACTACGTACTGGGCGGCGCCGCTACTTGCGCCTACGTACGAGTTGACCTTAGGGCATCGTGCACAGGGTCATCTACTATCCTTTCAGACCCCTTAACATATCTCATGCCCTATGGTTTTTTTATCGACTTTTTATTGTTTTATAAAAAAAGACCCAAATTTTACATTTAACGTAAATTTTGGGTCTTTTTTATAAATCAGTAAAAAGTATTTTATTGTAGAAGGTATACTATAACTTAAAGGACTACGAGTTAACTATAAGGACACGTTCGGTGCTATCGTAAGACAACTGCTGCAGCCAATTGGTAAGCTTGGTTATCAATTTACTTCTGGTGAGAGGATATAATATCGAGAAGACAATATATTTTATAACATATTCTAGCACTGAGGACGCCGAACTGCCGGCCCCGGAATGAAGTACGACATTGAGTAGAATTGCAAACTGGATGACCTTTTGCGTTTCTTTGAAATTTTGTTGTCCAGAGGAAAGAATGACGGCGTAGAACAGTACGCAGTATGAATAGTTGGCGCACCGTTAGGACCTTTGACTCGGAGTAGAGCAGGGTTGGGTAATCTCTGCGTTTGAACTGCATAACTTTTAGGACTGCCCTTTGAGCTCGCTCAACCTGAATAAGGTAGCAGAAATGCAGTAAGTAAGAACAGAGACACAAAGGCTCTGGCACACAAGGAATAGAGTTTCTCGATCAGCTGAGTGTCTGAGTTCTTTGAAAATATACATTAATTTCCTAATGCGCGAGCAGAGTTCTTCAGTATGGGGGCGCCAGCTAAGGTACTCATCAATGTGGACTCCGAGGTATTTGGTACTTGGAACCAGTGCAGTGATAGGATTAAGCAAGTGCAAGCATTGGGACTGTGATCCGAAGGGTTCAGGCAAGTATGGCTTTTGACCATACTATATTATTATTAGAACCCGCGGGAGGTGTGCACATGTGAGGGAGAGTAAAGCGAACAACCTTGGTTTTCTCAATATTGAGGGTCAGCAAATTCGCCGAGATCCATGCCATCACTCGTTGAAGTGCCCGCTCCGCTCTCAGCTTACAGTTGTCCCAGTTATTGTCATATATGATTTAGTGCCGTATCATCTGCATAAGTGAATATATGGCAGTTAAGTAACATTAACTTTATTTGTGTGGCCTATTTAATTTACATAGGTTCTACAAGTACTACAAGTAACGTTCTTCTGTCGTTGAATAGGTAGTACGGTGTATCATTACATGTGTGTCCAAAAGTTAAGCGATTTGTTTAAAGTCTGTTTAATAATGGTAATTGTTAGTTCAGTTGATGTTGAGACATCGACCTAGATCAGTTACTTGCCTATTGGATTATAAAGTACATACATAACATCACGCCTTGTTTCCCCGATGGGTTGGACAGAGGTGTACCTGTAGAACACCCACATTCCGCCAGTTATGTTTTTAAGTCCCATGTAATTGGGGGCGAGCGTATTTCCATCAACCGGGCACAATTCCAGACTCCGGGCTACTACTGAGAAATTCCTGTTGGAAAAACCCAATAATACTTTGCCCAACCTGAGAATCGAAACCCAGGACCTCAGCTCAGCAGTAGTGCTTGCGACCACAAGACCAACGAGGCATTCTATTGCAGCAAATGTTTTTGTCGGTTATAAAAAAAAAAACTATTTCGTAGAAAAGTGCAATACCAACGCGATCGAAATGTATGGAACAGCAAATATTTTTTTTTACTTACCGTCGAAATATTTTAACGCAGGGACGTTCAAAAGTTTTGAACGTCAAAATTTATAAAAAAAAAAAAAAGATTTATGAACTGAATTTAGGATGGCTGGTAACAGGTTGCGCGTCTTTGTTCCTGCCACGCTGTATAATATGAATTCTATAAATTAAATATAATAAATCAAACAGTAGAATCCGGTGTCTGGCTGTTTGTTTGTGCACGCACATCTCCGGAATTACTGAACGGATTTTCATGTAGTTTTCACAGGTAGACGAAGATTAATTTTGAGCATAAAATAGGTCGGCTGTATATCATTAAAATTGGATGTTAAAAAAGAAGTTATCGTCATACAAGACGGTATTCTGTTCACGACACGTTGTGCACAATTACTGATAGTATCCTTAAGTATTTCTTGGCTTGCATGCATTCAAGATAGTATTACGAGTACAATCATTAGAATTAAATGATGCTGAAATTAACCTTTTTGGCGCAGCAGTGAGGCACACACTATTATTGCTATATGATTATTTTCAGTTTTAAATTTGTTATTATTTTTCTCAAACTGTGTCCAAATAAATATTCTTTCTATTATTAGGATTTGGATGTTTGACACACAAATAATTTATAACTAACAAAAACTACCAGGCTTGCATGAATTCTAAATAAAAAACTATTGCCGCATGTATGAAAGATCATCACACAACAAGGTTTGAAAAGTCCGAAATACACCTGGGCGACGCCGGGCATGAACAGCTAGTAGGAAATAAATCATAATAACGTAAGTTGTATTAAAAATATTTATTAAATAAATAACATTTGACATCGACTAGAATATTCACCACCAGCCACCGCTAGAGTGCCCGCCGGAGTATCCACCAGAGTACCCGCCGGAGGATCCGCCAGAGTATCCGCCGGAGTACCCGCTGGAGGAACCGCCGCCGTACCCACCACCGTATCCGGCGCTGTATCCGCTGCCGAAGCCGCCGGAGACGGGCACGACTTGCTTGACTGTGATGACCTGCGGCACGGAGACCACCTTGCGCACGTTGACGACCTGCGGCACGGTGACCTCACGCTGCACGTTCACCAACTTCTTGACGGAGACCACCTGCGTGGCGGGCGCAGACCAGCCGCCGGAGGAAACACCGGACCAGCCGCCGGAGGAGCCGCCGGAGTAGCCGCCGGAGTAGCCACCGCTCCAGCCTGAGCCGAGCGAGCTGGCACCGCTCCAGCCAGTGCTGTAGCCACGCTTCTCGCGCACCGTGGTGCCCGCCGCCAGAGCCACCAGCGCGCACAGGACGGTCTGGAATTAAAGCAATAAATTATACACCATGTCAAGTAATGCTGACAACAAGCTAAAGGATCTTTGACTTTTCCGAAACACTACGAGTGCCACAAGAGGAGCTTTTTCACTGAACTTGCGTTATTAGTTATTTAGGATATTATTTTAAAATACATGATTAACTCACGAAGGCTTTCATGTTGTTGTTTTAGTGGCTGGTAGTTGTGTGATGCGTGTGCCGCGCTCCCAGCGTATATATACACGGCGCGCGCTGCACTCACGAAACGTGTCCTCGGCAGAGGCAGCGCCCTGCCGAGAGCGACTCTTCGTGGTTCAATGACACTTCCTTGTTGATATGATATATTAAAGCGTTTTGGTCATACGTCAAGTCTAAAAATCAAACTAATTCGTATCCTTCCTTACTCAAACATAGAAATTGCAATTCAAGTAACGGAGAGGTTATCTGCAACATGTTTGGCAACTATTTTTACTCGAACTTTCTCAATACTGATAGTAGCACCTACGGTAACAACGACCTATCTAATGAGCGTGCGCAGGGTTCTGACATGCATTTGGGCGGTATTACTTCAGACATACATTCGGTCGAAGTTAGTGAATTGGAAGTATTTAAACTACTAAAAGGAGTCGACTTGACAAAATCTGCAGGACCAGATAATATCCCGCCTATTTTTATACTTAACTGTGCTAAAAGTCTGACTACCCCTCTTTCACTTTTGTTCAAGCGATCCCTAGCTGTGGGTGAGGTACCTGCAATTGGAAGTCAGCGTTGATTTCTCCGATTCACAAAAAAGGGCCTAGGGACATCGTGGAAAACTATAGACCTGTCTCCAAACTATGCCTTTTTGCTAAAATGCTCGAAAAAATAGTATATAAGCAGCTGTATGCTACTCTTAAGTTAAGTATTAGTGACCGTCAACATGGTTTCCTGCGAGGTCGGTCCACAACCACCAATCTCATTCTTTGCAGTGATTACTTGACTGAATGTACGTCTCGTCGCATACAAGTATATGTAATCTACACAGACTACAGCAAGTGTTTTTATCACCTGGATCATGCTATACTCTTGCGTAAGCTATTGGCTATAGGTATCAGTAGAAATCTTTTCAGGTGGTTCTCGTCATATGTAGCCAACAGATGTCAAACTATTGTTTTGAATGGATACACATCCAGAACTATGTTTATCCCCTCGGGGATTCCTCAGGGATCGCTACTGGGACCCTTAATGTTCAACATCTACATCAATGACGTCTCTTCATGTTTCTCGAACACAAAAGTTCTTTTGTTTGCGGATGATATGAAGGTTCTAAGTGAAATTGTAACTGAGGAAGATGCTGAACATCTTCAACTTGATCTGGATAGATTCCAAGAGTATTGTGTCGCCAACCACTTGGATTTAAATGTCTCGAAATGTTACTTATGTACGTTCACTCGCAAACCTAAACCTATTCTTTATGATTACAAGCTAACTAACACTTCAATATCCAGAGTTAATACGATTAGAGATTTAGGCGTCACTTTTGACTCGAAACTTATTTTTGACACACACATTGATAAAATGATTAAAAAAGCTTCCAAGGCACTAGGTTTCATCATGAGAATATCAGCCGATTTTAAAAATATAAAACATTCAAAATTCTTTATTGTGCCTTTGTGCGCAGTCATCTCGAATATTGTTCACCAGTATGGAATCCTATTTATGTTACTTACGTTAATCGCATCGAAAGTATTCAAAGGAAGTTTTTGAGGTACATTCAGTATAGATCTAAAATCTATTTACCTGACTATCATAGTCGTTGCAGGAAGTTTCACATTCTTCCACTAATCGAGCGGAGAAAAATTGCTGACATGGCTTTTCTGTTCAATTTAGCTAATGGTTCAACCGATTGTTCTGAACTGCTTGGCAGAATTGGGCTACGTGTTCCATCATTTACCTTTAGGAATCATGATCCTCTGTATGTTCCCTCTGTACGGTGTATATATAGACAAAACTCTTATACTATTAGAGCTAGCAGATCATACAACTCGATGTGTCAGAATGTTGATGATCTGGACTTATTCACCAACAGTGTCAGTAAATTAAAAAAAACTATGTGTAACCGCTTCTTCGAGGATCACTGACACTTCTCAAGTTAATTTTTTTATTATTCGCTCCGAGTTTTTTTACTTCTTACTTTCTCTTACCTGTCTACTGTCTCTTGTTCTATCCTAATTTTTTTCAGTGAAAACTTGTAATTGGCCTTCTTTCACTATTGTTCACATATGCATAACCTAGCTGTAAGTTTTCTTAAAATAATAAAATAAAAAAAAATAAAAAAATATCTGGTTAGCCTAGATGAATAAAACTATATACAATACATTAAACCCTTTCTAGGGTCAGTTAATTTAATAATAGTCTAGGACTCTAGGTAATGGTAGTGAGAATCTTTTAAGTCATATTATTGCTTGCAAATTACAGATCATGGTCTCGATATCAGACTTCGATACATAGAAAATTCTTTAAAAAAAATCCATATTCTTCAAACTTTTGCCAGTTGTAAAGCGTAGGGTTCACAACATTTGACACCCTCCGTTTGTGTGGAAAGTTGCCGAACGCTCAACTGTGCAGCGTCATCTTTCATAGGCTTTATTGTTTCACTGCCCTAGGAGATGTTTTCCTACAGTTTTGTGGAAATCGGGTCAAGGCCTTCTCGGCCAAATTCTAAATGTCTCATCGTCGACGGCACATCATCTATGTATTTCAGTTCCTTAACAACCACCTACTTATTAATTGGTAGTACATATTGGGTTTATTAGCGATTAGTATCCTTCACTTTGCTATGAGTTCTGATATTATAAAGATATTCAATTTCAATATGTATTATGAACACTGCCATTAGTGTTACATAATAAATTATGTATCTTCATTGGCGAACGTTAAATAACATCTCGAACTTGACTTTGGATGTTGTTTTGCACATAATATTTCTTAAGTATCTGATTTGTAGGTTTTGTATGTTTTGTATGAGTGGTGACCTTCATACCATTTGTGGATGAAATAATTGTTATATTTACTGTTAGCTATCTTTCCACTAACTATTGTAGCTTTTATTAATTTAATAGAGCTTTTAGCCATGTTGTAATTTTTCTCATTATTTCTTCGTCACAACCCATTTGGAATAGCTACAAAACCTAGATCCAAGAAGTAGTTAGCACTCATCATGCGTGTCTATCAAAGTCAAAACGAAATCATTTATTTCAAAAGTCACATAAATAAAAGGCACTATTAATTTAAAAAAAAAATGTTGCCTCTTCCAGAAGATAGTTTGAGAAGAATGGACAAGAATAGCCACCGTGACCGCGCGTCCTATTCAAAAGCGATCGTCTTTTCTACTTTTTGTTCAGCACATTGAACATGAACTTGTGGTAGCGTAAACAGAAGGCGCTTCCCGGTTTTTCGAACCAAAAGTGACTTGTGACCGCGACGACCGCTTTTAAATAGGACGCGGCCTTACTCTTTTAAAATGTTTTACAATATTTAAAAAAATATATTACTAAATACATGTTATTATAGCATAAATTAATGTTAACGTGACGAATCTATAGAACTAACATGATAAAGTAAATTAATAACAAAAAAATAGATTAAATTAATAATTAATAAAATGTTACCTCAGAATAAGTTAGTTGCATGTATATTTAATAAGTCCTCTTCCTTGAAATTTTTTTTTGCTGTGTCCGACAGGGTCCACGATTGTTACAACTAATGTTTACCACCTAAGCATTTATACATTGTGTAATGCAATAAATTATTGAGTATTGAGTCATAATTTTGTGAAAACGATGCACCTGGAATAAAATTACTATAGGTACCACAATAGGTAAAAAAAACAAATAAAGCCATGACAGGTAAATTCATTATGTGGCAGATACACATAATGGTGCTCACATATTTACAAACCTTGTAAAAGTAGACGATTTTTAATTAGTCAGTGTGTGAGTAATTACTTTATGTAATCACAGAGTAATGTCATAAAAAATAATAAATTAGGTATACAATTATCAACCAGTATGATTTTGTCTAGACTATAGATTGTCCTATAGAGCAGGACCAGCATGACTCCAAGCATTCCTATCTTGGTTAAAATCCTCTAATTTGTTATAAATGCTTGTTAACAAAGTTTACTTTTAATATGACTTAAAAGAATATCTTTCATTTAATTGCAATATTTCACAAGGCAAAATTTGTTGTTAAATTTTTTTAAACTCGCTACCCCGTAAAAGATGTAGGTACATGTATGTACTTTAGATAATCTGAAAAATGGTTGATCTATTTTATATTTTTTTTAGTATTTGTGGCTTCCCTGGTACCTCAATAACGACATTACTATGTCTATTAACTGCTCCCAAATTAAGATGATTATTTTATTTTACCTATTTTTTTTTTCTTTTACATACTTCTTTGACGTAATCTTGTTATTTGACATTATATAACTTCAATATTCTTACTTTTTATCAAATTAAATTTGTTACAGCTGTAGTGGCAGTCATGTCATTTGGTTTAAATAGGTTTTGATTTTATTTTTTATTATTTTTCTTTTAAATAGATTCTCTTCTTTTAGATTTTGTGAATGTGAAAACGTTACAGGCTTAAAAGACTTGTAGATCTGTCCACCATTTTCTATATTGCTAAGTACCTGGTATTTGTTGATAGGCCTCCAGTGTCCTCTCATACCTATTAACACTGTTACTTGAAAAGATTATAAATACCATTCACTTTTAAAAGAGTAGTTTCTGGCCGGCTCTTCTCCATAGGAAACGACCAACTGGAACCGTGCACCTAGTTTCTGACGTTTCATAAGTGCTCTTGTAGGTTTATGTGAAATAAAATATTTGGAATTTGAATTAAAATTACGCATATGACTGATTCTTTAAAAAAAAACTATTTTTCTTACAAACATAAGCCAAACTTCCTAACAACCTAACCTAACTAATATTATAAATGCGAAAGTGAGTTCGTTTGTTTATTTGATATGCTTTCACTATTAAAGGGCAGACCGGATTTGGATGAAATTTGGCACATGGGTAGACCACCACCTGGGTTAGGACAAAGAATGCTTTTTATCCCGATACTCCCACGGGATCGAGATTTATGCGAGTGAAACCGCAGGGCGCTGCTAGTATTTCCTCCGCTACTCCCTTTCTTCTCCTAAAATTGTTTGTCCGAAAATCAGCATCCATAACACGTTTGCTATAAACTTCAGTAACCATAATATGCAAAATCCCGAAATTTTGTTTAACATAATTATCTTTAGTTTTAAAATTATTCTGTCTTAGTATCGAGTACTATAATAATTGAATCTCCTAATTTTACATGACCTAAAGTAAAGTTAGATGTCCAAGTATTGTGTTAAATAATGTGTATTATTCCGAATGTTCATTTATAATATTTTTTTGAGTCCTAAAACATTTGCTAAAAATTAGGTTTTAGTGACAGAAAAACGGATCGCTGTAAATCCGACTCCAAGCAGTCTTGTCTGCCCTACCCCTAGAGTGTAATTTAAAATCGTGTAGGCGTGGAGGGGTGAGGCGGCCCGCGAGTTGAGGAGCAGGTGGTTGTAACACTCGCCGCCGCGGCTGAGGCTAGTCATCGCCGTCGCCAGAAGCTGCGGTGGTGAGCGTTAAACCCATCTGCGACGATAACCCCGCACGCGCCGGAGCCCCGCAGCGCAAACCATGCCTGCTGCATGCTTGCTTGCATGCTGCATGCTTACAAAAACAACATGTTCATAATCACCAGCTTTACTGAGTACATGAATTTACGACTTAAAACTTTTATTGAAAACGGTTTTATGTCTTTTGTATATTATTGTTTGTAATATTTATGACAAACGGATTTAGGAATACTATATTTAGGGATTTCAATTTTATGGCATGTGATATTAATTTCGGGTAAGTTATTATTCGGACAAATGATGATCAGGGCAAAAAAAGTTAAGGCACTTTAAATTATGCATAAAAAAGTTAGGTGACACAATAAAGAACCATTTCCTCCGAAATGTATGGGAATAATTTTTTGCTATTTCTGACTTCTTTAGTACTCAAACCTCAGTGCTTGTTGGTCCAATATATTTTTTTGGCCCTTAGAAGAAACAGGATCGACATTAAAATAGTTTTTTGTAAAAACTGCCGATTTTCTTGCTGCATGTAATTTTTTGTCAAAATCTGTGAAATCTGCATTCACAGATTTTTTCAAAATGTCTCAAAAATTTTAGGACAGTCTCCTAAGACCGTTTTCTTGTAGCAACACCGGTTAAAAGGTACCTACTCTTACTGCCCCGTCCCAAAAATCCAGCGTGTATACGAGTATATTAATAACTGAGAGATATTTCTCGACGGCATGTGAAGCCAAGTCAGAGGCCCATGGGCGGCTTTCAAACTCTCACACCAGGTTAGTCACTAACCATACGAAAAGAAGAAGATTATAGTTAATGCGAAAGTGAGTTTGTTTGTTACGCTTTCACGCTAAAACGGCTGAACAGATTTGGATAAATTTGGCACATGGATAGATCATGACCTGGGTTAGGACATATGATACTTTTTATCTCGATATTCCCACAGGATCTACACTTATGCGGGTGATACCGGTTTTCATAAATGAATTGGCAAGGTACCGTCTTAATATTAATATTTTTAAATATTTCGCTAAGAGTCAGGCTAAGAGATGCAATGTCAGCAACCCGACCCAACAGTAAAATGCCATACGTCATAGTGCTGTGGAATTAGCTAAAATAGATCAAACGCGCGGTTTCTACATCTGTTATCGGTCTTATTTTACTAACATAATATGCGGCCGAGCTTAGCCGCCCGCAGTCAGCCCGCATCGTCGTTTCATACTTTTTTCATCATCCGTATTATCTCAATAATATCGGCACCTGAACAAGGGCCTCACCTTCACGATATGTCACGACTTGCTACCCTGTACAGGCTGGCAGGGACATCGACGCGAAAAAAAGATACCATGTTTGCCGTGGTTACATTTAAAGTTTAGTCACCACGTTTTCAATGATTTTCACCAAAGATGAATATATCAAAATTTGGAGGGTGACTAAAAATTCAGCCTGTATTTAAAAAATAACCGACGAAAAATTTCAACGCAGGGGGTTCAGAATCATGTACTTACTAAATATATTATCCTCGTGAAAAAAAAAATAGCTTTTCTTTTTATTTATTAATTACGTAGAAAATCTCGTCATGCATATTTAGAACAAACGTGCACAGCTCTAAGACACTTCTTGATTGGGGATATTTGACAGTTTCGGGTAGGTTGACGTGCTGGCGTCTGTACCTATTTGGCTTGAGGATTTTATAGTCATGAATGAGCATGCGTTTATCTTTATAAAAACAAGGTATCATCCATAAGCAGTGAGTCTGTTCTGTCTATTGTCACAGAATAGAAAATAGTATCTACTTTATTGTGGTGTTCAGTTTGACTTCGGAACTGCACGTAGCGGGGTAGCTCGGGAACGTCGATAATTATGTACATTTAATTCGGTATCATCAGAGGTTTTGAAGAGTCCAATTTGGTGATGGCTGTTTTATTCTTAGATCAGTACTGAATGAAGCTACCAACTCATAGAAGTTAGAGAGAAAGAAAGAATAATATTTATTTATTTGTATTTTCGTTTTAATAAAAATTGGATGTAAATGTATGCACATAGGTTGGTTTCCGTATAAACGAGAAGGACAGTCGCAGAATAAAATGATAAAGTCAGTACAGTTTAAAAATATTTATTGAATAAATAACTTCTTCTGCCTTCGTTGACTAGAGTGTTCACCACCAACCGCCGCTGGAGTGACCACCGGAGTATCCGCCGGAGGATCCGCCGGAGTAACCACCGGAGGATCCACCGGAGTACCCGCCGGAGTATCCGCTGGAGGAACCGCCGCCGTACCCACCACCGTATCCGCCGCCGAAGCCGCCAGAGACGGGCACGACTTGCTTGACTGTGATGACCTGCGGCACGGAGACCACCTTGCGCACGTTGACGACCTGCGGCACGGTGACCTCACGCTGCACGTTCACCACCTTCTTGACGGAGACCACCTGCGTGGCGGGCGCGGACCAGCCGCCAGAGGAACCACCGGCCCAGCCGCCGGAGGAGCCACCGGAGTAGCCGCCGGAGTAGCCGCCGGAGTAGCCGCCGGAGTAGCCGCTGGAGAGGCCGCCGCTCCAGCCTGAGCCGAGCGAGCTGGCACCGCTCCAGCCGCTGCTGTAGCCGCGCTTCTCGCGCACCGCGGCGCCCGCCGCCAGAGCCACCAGCGCGCAAAGGACGATCTGGAATTAAAGCAAAGTAATGCTGACAACACGCTAAAGGATCTGGTATGTTCACAACTCTCAGCATACTGTAAGACTTTTCCGAAACACTGCGAGTGTCACAAATGGAGCTTTTTCACTGAACTTCGCGTTATTAGTAATTAAAAATATTATTTTTAAATACATGATTAACTCACGAAGGCTTTCATGTTGTTGTTGCAGTGGTTGGTTGTTGTGTGATGCATGTGCCGCGCTCCCAACGTATTTATACGTCGTGTGCGCTGCGCTGACGCAACGCGTCCTCGACAGACGGCGCTCTGCAGAGAGCGACTCGTACTCGTTGCGGTTCAATGACACTTCCTTGTTAATATCGAGTCGTCAAAGAAAGCTATTTCACGATAAGCTACTAATCACGAAAATATTGAAGCAGTTTGTCGGCAGATTCTTCCGTACATTCGATCTTCGTGAACCATTAATTACAATACGCAGTGTTTTTCCACTTTGTAAGGATTTGGATTTTCCATAATTTATAGTAATATTAATAATACTATTAGCTAACTAATAATATTGTTAGCGATCACAAACTTTCTGTAAAATTTTATTTGTTCCAATAAATATTTTTGATTTTGATTTTTTGAATACAGGGTGGAATTTTTGAAGTCTCGAGTTCGAATCCAAGGCCTCTCACTCTTCGGATTCATGTGCGTATTGTATAATTATCAGTTGCTCCAAAAACGGTGAAGGAAAACATTGTGAGGAAACCAGCATGCCTGAGAGATATTTCTCGACGGCATGTAAAGCCAAGTCAGAGGCGCATGGGCGGCATGAAATCTCAGACGCCAGGTTAGTCACTACACTAATCACACGTAAAAGAAATAAAGACTGTGAACATTGTTTTGGTCATAGGGTTCCTTGTCCGTGTATACATCTTTTTGAAGCAGACTGTACTAGTGTGAACATAATATTGTAATGGTTAGAGAAATTTATTCCTATATAAGAAATTACAAGGATTTCACTTACTTGAGACCCTTATAGTTTCGCCATTTCCGTGTGTCAGTCTGTCCATCCATCTGTCTGTCTGTCTGTCTTTGGTTTAGCTCAAAAACTCTTAGTACTAGAAAGCTTGGCGTGGATATACATATAAATCACGCCGAAAAAGTGGTAAAATTAAATATTTTTTTACGGTGTTCTACACGTAAACTTAGAAAGTTTTTTTTTCTTATCTTTTCCATGGTGTGGGGTGTCGTTGGAAAGGTCGTTGAAAATATTGTGTGTGTGAAAATCATTTTCTAAATTTGTTTTTGTTAGAGTCAAGTATCCCCCCTCAGCAAAATGTTTGGTTTTGGAAAATGTGAAGAAAATTACGGCAGTAGTATAATTATGTAACGAAATTAAAAGGAAAACTATCACAGCTAAGTAGGCTCTACAAGTTTTAAAACTATTCTGTCATAATATCAGGTACTATAATAATTGAATCCCCTAATTTTGCATGAAATAAAGTCATATTATGTCCTAAGTATTGTATGAACATGAACAACAAAATAACATTTTTCATTATTAGATTCATCGAATAAAATTGTTAGTTCTATAATATTTACTAATTGTTAGGTTTTAGTGACAGATATGAATCGCCGTTAATTCAAATCCATGCAGTTTGGTCTGCCCTACCCCTAGAGTTTAATTTAGAATCGCGTAGGCGCGGAGGGGCGAGGCGGCCCGCGAGCTGAGGAGCAGGTGTTTGAAACGCTCGCCACCGCGGCTGAGGCTGCCCGGCGTAGCGTCACAGCATGACTGAAATTTTGTAAATGTATACCACAGATTACCATTCATTCTTGGGTATACTCCTGCTCGAATCAAACTGTTCACCTCCATCATTGGCTCCACCGCACTCATGAGCATCTTAGCTTCATAATGGTATGTCCAGCTGGAATCTGTGTTGCTGTGCTATATTAAAACTAGGTACTGTGTTTTAAATTATTATTAGGAACACATTTTAGACGACTTTTATTGACCTGATTTACAGAGTTATAGTGGCATTATGAATTATATTATTTGAATTAGTTCTCGTATTTATAAATGAGACCAGTGTAATGTGTAGGTCTGGTTTAAAGTCTAAACATAAGTATTTAAAAACTAAAGACTAATTTCGAATACAACCTCGAGATTTATCAGGTCAAAGTTCACTACGCGTTGAGATCGCGAAAACCATTAAATTAAATAAATAAATAAAATCACTTATTTTATCACCACAATATTTAAAGGTAACAAGAAGATATTGTTTAGTAATGATAATACTACAATATTGTGGGAGACTGGTGCATAAGCTAGGCTAATAACGTTATAGGTCACCACTACTCCCCGAGTAACAATGTCAGGACGTACTAAAGCAATACACTGTTAATTGCGGCAAGTGCAGTGTTATGGAAAGTAAGTAAAATGAAGGAGTGTATGTGCGGTATGTGTGTGTAATAGTATATCTAGTCTTGTGTGTGTGTGGTGTTAGATAGGTGCACGCGTAAATGGTGATTTTAGGGAATAGATTATACAGGGTGTTTGGTGCATCGTGTGCCTAATTGAAATAGTCGACTGAAGGGGTCATCTACTATCCTTTCAGACCCCTTAACATCTCTCATGCCCTATGGTTTTTTTATCGACTTTTTATTGTTTTATAAAAAAAGACCCAAATTTTACATTTAACGTAAATTTTGGGTCTTTTTTATAAATCAGTAAAAAGTATTTTATTGTAGAAGGTATACTATAACTTAAAGGACTACGAGTTAACTATAAGGACACGTTCGGTGCTATCGTAAGACAACTGCTGCAGCCAATTGGTAAGCTTGGTTATCAATTTACTTCTGGTGAGAGGATATAATATCGAGAAGACAATATATTTTATAACATATTCTAGCACTGAGGACGCCGAACTGCCGGCCCCGGAATGAAGTACGACATTGAGTAGAATTGCAAACTGGATGACCTTTTGCGTTTCTTTGAAATTTTGTTGTCCAGAGGAAAGAATGACGGCGTAGAACAGTACGCAGTATGAATATTTGGCGCACCGTTTAGGACCTTTGACTCGGAGTAGAGCAGGGTTGGGTAATCTCTGCGTTTGAACTGCATAACTTTTAGGACTGCCCTTTGAGCTCGCTCAACCTGAATAAGGTAGCAGAAATGCAGTAAGTAAGAACAGAGACACAAAGGCTCTGGCACACAAGGAATAGAGTTTCTCGATCAGCTGAGTGTCTGAGTTCTTTGAAAATATACATTAATTTCCTAATGCGCGAGCAGAGTTCTTCAGTATGGGGGCGCCAGCTAAGGTACTCATCAATGTGGACTCCGAGGTATTTGGTACTTGGAACCAGTGCAGTGATAGGATTAAGCAAGTGCAAGCATTGGGACTGTGATCCGAAGGGTTCAGGCAAGTATGGCTTTTGACCATACTATATTATTATTAGAACCCGCGGGAGGTGTGCACATGTGAGGGAGAGTAAAGCGAACAACCTTGGTTTTCTCAATATTGAGGGTCAGCAAATTCGCCGAGATCCATGCCATCACTCGTTGAAGTGACCGCTCCGCTCTCAGCTTACAGTTGTCCCAGTTATTGTCATATATGATTTAGTGCCGTATCATCTGCATAAGTGAATATATGGCAGTTAAGTAACATTAACTTTATTTGTGTGGCCTATTTAATTTACATAGGTTCTACAAGTACTACAAGTAACGTTCTTCTGTCGTTGAATAGGTAGTACGGTGTATCATTACATGTGTGTCCAAAAGTTAAGCGATTTGTTTAAAGTCTGTTTAATAATGGTAATTGTTAGTTCAGTTGATGTTGAGACATCGACCTAGATCAGTTACTTGCCTATTGGATTATAAAGTACATACATAACATCACGCCTTGTTTCCCCGATGGGTTGGACAGAGGTGTACCTGTAGTACACCCACATTCCGCCAGTTATGTTTTTAAGTCCCATGTAATTGGGGGCGAGCGTATTTCCATCAACCGGGCACAATTCCAGACTCCGGGCTACTACTGAGAAATTCCTGTTGGAAAAACCCAATAATACTTTGCCCAACCTGAGAATCGAAACCCAGGACCTCAGCTCAGCAGTAGTGCTTGCGACCACAAGACCAACGAGGCATTCTATTGCAGCAAATGTTTTTGTCGGTTATAAAAAAAAAAACTATTTCGTAGAAAAGTGCAATACCAACGCGATCGAAATGTATGGAACAGCAAATATTTTTTTTTACTTACCGTCGAAATATTTTAACGCAGGGACGTTCAAAAGTTTTGAACGTCAAAATTTATATTAAAAAAAAAGATTTATGAACTGAATTTAGGATGGCTGGTAACAGGTTGCGCGTCTTTGTTCCTGCCACGCTGTATAATATGAATTCTATAAATTAAATATAATAAATCAAACAGTAGAATCCGGTGTCTGGCTGTTTGTTTGTGCACGCACATCTCCGGAATTACTGAACGGATTTTCATGTAGTTTTCACAGGTAGACGAAGATTAATTTTGAGCATAAAATAGGTCGGCTGTATATCATTAAAATTGGATGTTAAAAAAGAAGTTATCGTCATACAAGACGGTATTCTGTTCACGACACGTTGTGCACAATTACTGATAGTATCCTTAAGTATTTCTTGGCTTGCATGCATTCAAGATAGTATTACGAGTACAATCATTAGTATTAAATGATGCTGAAATTAACCTTTTTGGCGCAGCAGTGAGGCACACACTATTATTGCTATATGATTATTTTCAGTTTTAAATTTGTTATTATTTTTCTCAAACTGTGTCCAAATAAATATTATTTTTTCTTTCTTTCTTTCTATTATTAGGATTTGGATGTTTGACACACAAATAATTTATAACTAACAAAAACTACCAGGCTTGCATGAATTCTAAATAAAAAACTATTGCCGCATGTATGAAAGATCATCACACAACAAGGTTTGAAAAGTCCGAAATACACCTGGGCGACGCCGGGCATGAACAGCTAGTAGGAAATAAATCATAATAACGTAAGTTGTATTAAATTATTTATTAAATAAATAACATTTGACATCGACTAGAATATTCACCACCAGCCACCGCTAGAGTGCCCGCCGGAGTATCCACCAGAGTACCCGCCGGAGGATCCGCCAGAGTATCCGCCGGAGTACCCGCTGGAGGAACCGCCGCCGTACCCACCACCGTATCCGGCGCTGTATCCGCCGCCGAAGCCGCCGGAGACGGGCACGACTTGCTTGACTGTGATGACCTGCGGCACGGAGACCACCTTGCGCACGTTGACGACCTGTGGCACGGTGACCTCACGCTGCACGTTCACCAACTTCTTGACGGAGACCACCTGCGTGGCGGGCGCAGACCAGCCGCCGGAGGAAACACCGGACCAGCCGCCGGAGGAGCCGCCGGAGTAGCCGCCGGAGTAGCCACCGCTCCAGCCTGAGCCGAGCGAGCTGGCACCGCTCCAGCCAGTGCTGTAGCCACGCTTCTCGCGCACCGTGGCGCCCGCCGCCAGAGCCACCAGCGCGCACAGGACGGTCTGGAATTAAAGCAATACATTATACACCATGTCAAGTAATGCTGACAACAAGCTAAAGGATCTTTGACTTTTCCGAAACACTACGAGTGCCACAAGAGGAGCTTTTTCACTGAACTTGCGTTATTAGTTATTTAGGATATTATTTTAAAATACATGATTAACTCACGAAGGCTTTCATGTTGTTGTTTTAGTGGCTGGTAGTTGTGTGATGCGTGTGCCGCGCTCCCAGCGTATATATACACGGCGCGCGCTGCACTCACGAAACGTGTCCTCGGCAGAGGCAGCGCCCTGCCGAGAGCGACTCTTCGTGGTTCAATGACACTTCCTTGTTGATATGATATATTAAAGCGTTTTGGTCATACGTCAAGTCTAAAAATCAAACTAATTCGTATCCTTCCTTACTCAAACATAGAAATTGCATTTCAAGTAACGGAGAGGTTATCTGCAACATGTTTGGCAACTATTTTTACTCGAACTTTCTCAATACTGATAGTAGCACCTACGGTAACAACGACCTATCTAATGAGCGTGCGCAGGGTTCTGACATGCATTTGGGCGGTATTACTTCAGACATACATTCGGTCGAAGTTAGTGAATTGGAAGTATTTAAACTACTAAAAGGAGTCGACTTGACAAAATCTGCAGGACCAGATAATATCCCGCCTATTTTTATACTTAACTGTGCTAAAAGTCTGACTCTCACTTTTGTTCAAGCGATCCCTAGCTGTGGGTGAGGTACCTGCAATTGGAAGTCAGCGTTGATTTCTCCGATTCACAAAAAAGGGCCTAGGGACATCGTGGAAAACTATAGACCTGTCTCCAAACTATGCCTTTTTGCTAAAATGCTCGAAAAAATAGTATATAAGCAGCTGTATGCTACTCTTAACCCCTTACCGCATACGAAGCCATTCATGGCTTCTAAAGTTTGTTATTTTTTTACAGTTTAACTAATCATTAAATGATCGTAAAATAAATTGTACCTTATGAAGTGTTTCTTCTTAAAACGAAATGTATTTTTTTTGTATGTGGGAAATCATCTGTGTCAAAACTATTTGCGGTTATTTCATAACGCGGCCGGCGAGTGAAGTGCAACATTTTATTGAAACTTTTATCAGTGAAAAATAATAGTAATAAAGTGACTGAGATCTTCAATAAAAATTGTTGTTTACTCTTAGAATCATCGACTACGATAATAGTAAGTTATTTTTGTAAATAGTTTTATTTTCGTTTGATTTTTGACCGGTTTTTTGCAAACTCCAAATATGGCTTGGTATGCGTTCCCGTCAAAATACTGCCCGTCAAATATGGCTTCCTATGCACTCAAGCTTCTGTACTATGCTTTTTCATAAATGGATCCTGCACGCTTCAAGCATGTAAATCCTATACTAGATGATGACTTTTTGAGTGAAGATAGCTTGCTTCAAATTCTGACCTGGAATACGAACCTTCTTCTTCCCGCTTACCTAAAAAGACGCACATTATCGTACCTGAGTGTGACCTTTACAGTATACTGTTTATACTGTTTTACCTTTCAAAAAAACTTTGTAAAACAGTATAAAAAGACCCGGCTGTATGGAAGAACGAAAAAATGGAGCCGTCGAAGAACATTTTAAATTCACAGGCAACACGAATTTGCCGGAAGAAATGAAACAATTGGATTCACCAGCCGACTTTTTCAGTTTTTCTTCACGATATAATTGATTCCATAGTTGAGCAGTCAACGACAATATTTACATGCCATTGTTTGATTTTAAGCTTGCAGTTTCTAAACATATGCGTAAAGCAGGGAAACTGCTCTCACAGGCAAAAAAACGTGGTCATCCAGCCAGCCTTCTGGGAACAGCGATGACGTCTAGAGCTGGAACTCATTGGGCCGAACTGTTACTTCATCAAGCCGAGCTGGCACTCCATCAAGTATGCCTGATTCTCCAATATCCTCAAAAAAAAAACGAAAAGCACCAGCTTATGCCACTACGCAGCAACATATGATATCAAGATATGCCACTGACGTCCGTACGGACTGACAGCATTGACCACTTTCCTGTTTGGGTAAAAAAATAATCGTCAATTGTGTCAAAACTGCTCAAAGTTACGCAGTTACACAAAAAGTGAAAAATGCGAGGTCTTCATAGGCTATAATGACAAGCAGAACTGCTTCAAAGGTTTTCACAAAATGTAACAGCTATGCATACAAAGCCAGATATGTCCTTACTTGATTTTCACTAGAATGCATACGAGGCCAGATGTGGCTTTTTCATGTAATTTCATAAATAATAATAATATTTTTTTTCTTTTGACTGATTTATGTTCAATAAAGATAAATAAACACGTTTCTACGAAAAAAAAATTTTTTATTAACCTCCATCATAATTCATGCAGTAAGGGGTTAAGTTAAGTATTAGTGACCGTCAACATGGTTTCCTGCGAGGTCGGTCCACAACCACCAATCTCATTCTTTGCAGTGATTACTTGACTGAATGTACGTCTCGTCGCATACAAGTATATGTAATCTACACAGACTACAGCAAGTGTTTTTATCACCTGGATCATGCTATACTCTTGCGTAAGCTATTGGCTATAGGTATCAGTAGAAATCTTTTCAGGTGGTTCTCGTCATATGTAGCCAACAGATGTCAAACTATTGTTTTGAATGGATACACATCCAGAACTATGTTTATCCCCTCGGGGATTCCTCAGGGATCGCTACTGGGACCCTTAATGTTCAACATCTACATCAATGACGTCTCTTCATGTTTCTCGAACACAAAAGTTCTTTTGTTTGCGGATGATATGAAGGTTCTAAGTGAAATTGTAACTGAGGAAGATGCTGAACATCTTCAACTTGATCTGGATAGATTCCAAGAGTATTGTGTCGCCAACCACTTGGATTTAAATGTCTCGAAATGTTACTTATGTACGTTCACTCGCAAACCTAAACCTATTCTTTATGATTACAAGCTAACTAACACTTCAATATCCAGAGTTAATACGATTAGAGATTTAGGCGTCACTTTTGACTCGAAACTTATTTTTGACACACACATTGATAAAATGATTAAAAAAGCTTCCAAGGCACTAGGTTTCATCATGAGAATATCAGCCGATTTTAAAAATATAAAACATTCAAAATTCTTTATTGTGCCTTTGTGCGCAGTCATCTCGAATATTGTTCACCAGTATGGAATCCTATTTATGTTACTTACGTTAATCGCATCGAAAGTATTCAAAGGAAGTTTTTGAGGTACATTCAGTATAGATCTAAAATCTATTTACCTGACTATCATAGTCGTTGCAGGAAGTTTCACATTCTTCCACTAATCGAGCGGAGAAAAATTGCTGACATGGCTTTTCTGTTCAATTTAGCTAATGGTTCAACCGATTGTTCTGAACTGCTTGGCAGAATTGGGCTACGTGTTCCATCATTTACCTTTAGGAATCATGATCCTCTGTATGTTCCCTCTGTACGGTGTATATATAGACAAAACTCTTATACTATTAGAGCTAGCAGATCATACAACTCGATGTGTCAGAATGTTGATGATCTGGACTTATTCACCACCAGTGTCAGTAAATTAAAAAAAACTATGTGTAACCGCTTCTTCGAGGATCACTGACACTTCTCAAGTTAATTTTTTTATTATTCGCTCCGAGTTTTTTTACTTCTTACTTTCTCTTACCTGTCTACTGTCTCTTGTTCTATCCTAATTTTTTTCAGTGAAAACTTGTAATTGGCCTTCTTTCACTATTGTTCACATATGCATAACCTAGCTGTAAGTTTTCTTAAAATAATAAAATAAAAAAAAAAAAAAAAATATCTGGTTAGCCTAGATGAATAAAACTATATACAATACATTAAACCCTTTCTAGGGTCAGTTAATTTAATAATAGTCTAGGACTCTAGGTAATGGTAGTGAGAATCTTTTAAGTCATATTATTGCTTGCAAATTACAGATCATGGTCTCGATATCAGACTTCGATACGTAGAAAATTCTTTAAAAAAAAACCATATTCTTCAAACTTTTGCCAGTTGTAAAGCGTAGCGTTCACAACATTTGACACCCTCCGTTTGTGTGGAAAGTTGCCGAACGCTCAACTGTGCACCGTCATCTTTCATAGGCTTTATTGTTTCACTGCCCTAGGAGATGTTTTCCTACAGTTTTGTGGAAATCGGGTCAAGGCCTTCTCGGCCAAATTCTAAATGTCTCATCGTCGACGGCACATCATCTATGTATTTCAGTTCCTTAACAACCACCTACTTATTAATTGGTAGTACATATTGGGTTTATTAGCGATTAGTATCCTTCACTTTGCTATGAGTTCTGATATTATAAAGATATTCAATTTCAATATGTATTATGAACACTGCCATTAGTGTTACATAATAAATTATGTATCTTCATTGGCGAACGTTAAATAACATCTCGAACTTGACTTTGGATGTTGTTTTGCACATAATATTTCTTAAGTATCTGATTTGTAGGTTTTGTATGTTTTGTATGAGTGGTGACCTTCGTACCATTTGTGGATGAAATAATTGTTATATTTACTGTTAGCTATCTTTCCACTAACTATTGTAGCTTTTATTAATTTAATAGAGCTTTTAGCCATGTTGTAATTTTTCTCATTATTTCTTCGTCACAACCCATTTGGAATAGCTACAAAACCTAGATCCAAGAAGTAGTTAGCACTCATCATGCGTGTCTATCAAAGTCAAAACGAAATCATTTATTTCAAAAGTCACATAAATAAAAGGCACTATTAATTTAAAAAAAAATGTTGCCTCTTCCAGAAGATAGTTTGAGAAGAATGGACAAGAATAGCCACCGTGACCGCGCGTCCTATTCAAAAGCGATCGTCTTTTCTACTTTTTGTTCAGCACATTGAACATGAACTTGTGGTCGCGTAAACAGAAGGCGCTTCCCGGTTTTTCGAACCAAAAGTGACTTGTGACCGCGACGACCGCTTTTAAATAGGACGCGGCCTTACTCTTTTAAAATGTTTTACAATATTTAAAAAAATATATTACTAAATACATGTTATTATAGCATAAATTAATATTAACGTGACGAATCTATAGAACTAACATGATAAAGTAAATTAATAACAAAAAAATAGATTAAATTAATAATTAATAAAATGTTACCTCAGAATAAGTTAGTTGCATGTATATTTAATAAGTCCTCTTCCTTGAATTTTTTTTTTGCTGTGTCCGACAGGGTCCACGATTGTTACAACTAATGTTTACCACCTAAGCATTTATACATTGTGTAATGCAATAAATTATTGAGTATTGAGTCATAATTTTGTGAAAACGATGCACCTGGAATAAAATTACTATAGGTACCACAATAGGTAAAAAAAACAAATAAAGCCATGACAGGTAAATTCATTATGTGGCAGATACACATAATGGTGCTCACATATTTACAAACCTTGTAAAAGTAGACGATTTTTAATTAGTCAGTGTGTGAGTAATTACTTTATGTAATCACAGAGTAATGTCATAAAAAATAATAAATTAGGTATACAATTATCAACCAGTATGATTTTGTCTAGACTATAGATTGTCCTATAGAGCAGGACCAGCATGACTCCAAGCATTCCTATCTTGGTTAAAATCCTCTAATTTGTTATAAATGCTTGTTAACAAAGTTTACTTTTAATATGACTTAAAAGAATATCTTTCATTTAATTGCAATATTTCACAAGGCAAAATTTGTTGTTAAATTTTTTTAAACTCGCTACCCCGTAAAAGATGTAGGTACATGTATGTACTTTAGATAATCTGAAAAATGGTTGATCTATTTTATATTTTTTTTAGTATTTGTGGCTTCCCTGGTACCTCAATAACGACATTACTATGTCTATTAACTGCTCCCAAATTAAGATGATTATTTTATTTTACCTATTTTTTTTTTCTTTTACATACTTCTTTGACGTAATCTTGTTATTTGACATTATATAACTTCAATATTCTTACTTTTTATCAAATTAAATTTGTTACAGCTGTAGTGGCAGTCATGTCATTTGGTTTAAATAGGTTTTGATTTTATTTTTTATTATTTTTCTTTTAAATAGATTCTCTTCTTTTAGATTTTGTGAATGTGAAAACGTTACAGGCTTAAAAGACTTGTAGATCTGTCCACCATTTTCTATATTGCTAAGTACCTGGTATTTGTTGATAGGCCTCCAGTGTCCTCTCATACCTATTAACACTGTTACTTGAAAAGATTATAAATACCATTCACTTTTAAAAGAGTAGTTTCTGGCCGGCTCTTCTCCATAGGAAACGACCAACTGGAACCGTGCACCTAGTTTCTGACGTTTCATAAGTGCTCTTGTAGGTTTATGTGAAATAAAATATTTGGAATTTGAATTAAAATTACGCATATGACTGATTCTTTAAAAAAAAACTATTTTTCTTACAAACATAAGCCAAACTTCCTAACAACCTAACCTAACTAATATTATAAATGCGAAAGTGAGTTCGTTTGTTTATTTGATATGCTTTCACTATTAAAGGGCAGACCGGATTTGGATGAAATTTGGCACATGGGTAGACCACCACCTGGGTTAGGACAAAGAATGCTTTTTATCCCGATACTCCCACGGGATCGAGATTTATGCGAGTGAAACCGCAGGGCGCTGCTAGTATTTCCTCCGCTACTCCCTTTCTTCTCCTAAAATTGTTTGTCCGAAAATCAGCATCCATAACACGTTTGCTATAAACTTCAGTAACCATAATATGCAAAATCCCGAAATTTTGTTTAACATAATTATCTTTAGTTTTAAAATTATTCTGTCTTAGTATCGAGTACTATAATAATTGAATCTCCTAATTTTACATGACCTAAAGTAAAGTTAGATGTCCAAGTATTGTGTTAAATAATGTGTATTATTCCGAATGTTCATTTATAATATTTTTTTGAGTCCTAAAACATTTGCTAAAAATTAGGTTTTAGTGACAGAAAAACGAATCGCTGTAAATCCGACTCCAAGCAGTCTTGTCTGCCCTACCCCTAGAGTGTAATTTAAAATCGTGTAGGCGTGGAGGGGTGAGGCGGCCCGCGAGTTGAGGAGCAGGTGGTTGTAACACTCGCCGCCGCGGCTGAGGCTAGTCATCGCCGTCGCCAGAAGCTGCGGTGGTGAGCGTTAAACCCATCTGCGACGATAACCCCGCACGCGCCGGAGCCCCGCAGCGCAAACCATGCCTGCTGCATGCTTGCTTGCATGCTGCATGCTTACAAAAACAACATGTTCATAATCACCAGCTTTACTGAGTACATGAATTTACGACTTAAAACTTTTATTGAAAACGGTTTTATGTCTTTTGTATATTATTGTTTGTAATATTTATGACAAACGGATTTAGGAATACTATATTTAGGGATTTCAATTTTATGGCATGTGATATTAATTTCGGGTAAGTTATTATTCGGACAAATGATGATCAGGGCAAAAAAAGTTAAGGCACTTTAAATTATGCATAAAAAAGTTAGGTGACACAATAAAGAACCATTTCCTCCGAAATGTATGGGAATAATTTTTTGCTATTTCTGACTTCTTTAGTACTCAAACCTCAGTGCTTGTTGGTCCAATATATTTTTTTGGCCCTTAGAAGAAACAGGATCGACATTAAAATAGTTTTTTGTAAAAACTGCCGATTTTCTTGCTGCATGTAATTTTTTGTCAAAATCTGTGAAATCTGCATTCACAGATTTTTTCAAAATGTCTCAAAAATTTTAGGACAGTCTCCTAAGACCGTTTTCTTGTAGCAACACCGGTTAAAAGGTACCTACTCTTACTGCCCCGTCCCAAAAATCCAGCGTGTATACGAGTATATTAATAACTGAGAGATATTTCTCGACGGCATGTGAAGCCAAGTCAGAGGCCCATGGGCGGCTTTCAAACTCTCACACCAGGTTAGTCACTAACCATACGAAAAGAAGAAGATTATAGTTAATGCGAAAGTGAGTTTGTTTGTTACGCTTTCACGCTAAAACGGCTGAACAGATTTGGATAAATTTGGCACATGGATAGATCATGACCTGGGTTAGGACATATGATACTTTTTATCTCGATATTCCCACAGGATCTACACTTATGCGGGTGATACCGGTTTTCATAAATGAATTGGCAAGGTACCGTCTTAATATTAATATTTTTAAATATTTCGCTAAGAGTCAGGCTAAGAGATGCAATGTCAGCAACCCGACCCAACAGTAAAATGCCATACGTCATAGTGCTGTGGAATTAGCTAAAATAGATCAAACGCGCGGTTTCTACATCTGTTATCGGTCTTATTTTACTAACATAATATGCGGCCGAGCTTAGCTGCCCGCAGTCAGCCCGCATCGTCGTTTCATACTTTTTTCATCATCCGTATTATCTCAATAATATCGGCACCTGAACAAGGGCCTCACCTTCACGATATGTCACGACTTGCTACCCTGTACAGGCTGGCAGGGACATCGACGCGAAAAAAAGATACCATGTTTGCCGTGGTTACATTTAAAGTTTAGTCACCACGTTTTCAATGATTTTCACCAAAGATGAATATATCAAAATTTGGAGGGTGACTAAAAATTCAGCCTGTATTTAAAAAATAACCGACGAAAAATTTCAACTCAGGGGGTTCAGAATCATGTACTTACTAAATATATTATCCTCGTGAAAAAAAAAAATAGCATTTCTTTTTATTTATTAATTACGTAGAAAAGCTCGTCATGCATATTTAGAACAAACGTGCACAGCTCTAAGACACTTCTTGATTGGGGATATTTGACAGTTTCGGGTAGGTTGACGTGCTGGCGTCTGTACCTATTTGGCTTGAGGATTTTATAGTCATGAATGAGCATGCGTTTATCTTTATAAAAACAAGGTATCATCCATAAGCAGTGAGTCTGTTCTGTCTATTGTCACAGAATAGAAAATAGTATCTACTTTATTGTGGTGTTCAGTTTGACTTCGGAACTGCACGTAGCGGGGTAGCTCGGGAACGTCGATATGTACATTTAATTCGGTATCATCAGAGTTTTGAAGAGTTCAATTTGGTGATGGCTGTTTTATTCATAGATAAGTACTGTATGAAGCTACCAATTCATAGAAGTTGTATATTTGTTTTAATTAAAATTTGATTGTAAATTTATGCACATAGGTTGGTTTCCGTATTAACGAGAAGGAAAGTCGCAGAATAAAATGGTAAAGTCTGATTACAGCTTAAAAATATTTATTGAATAAATAACATTTTCCGCCTTCTTTGACTAGAGTGTTCACCACCAACCACCGCTGGAGTGACCGCCGGAGAATCCGCCGGAAGATCCGCCGCCGTATCCACCGCCGTATCCGCCGCTGTATCCGCCGCTGTATCCGCCGCCGAAACTGCCGGAGACGGGCACGACTTGCTTGACTGTGATGACCTGCGGCACGGAGACCACCTTGCGCACGTTGACGACCTGCGGCACGGTGACCTCACGCTGCACGTTCACCACCTTCTTGACGGAGACCACCTGCGTGGCGGGCGCGGACCAACCGCCAGAGGAACCACCGGACCAGCCGCCGGAGGAGCCACCGGACCAGCCGCCGGAGGAGCCACCGGAGTAGCCGCCGTAGGAGCCGCCGGAGTAGCCGCTCGAGAGGCCGCCGCTCCAGCCTGTGCCGAGCGAGCTGGCACCGCTCCAGCCGCTGCTGTAGCCGCGCTTCTCGCGCACCGCGGCGCCCGCCGCCAGAGCCACCAGCGCGCACAGGACGATCTGGAATTAAAGCAATACATTATACACCATGTCAAGTAATGCTGACAACAAGCTAAAGGATCTATGTAGTATGTTCACAACTCTCAGCTAACTGTAAGACTTTTCCGAAACTCTGCGAGTGCCACAAATGGAGCTTTTTCACTGAGCTTCGCGTTATTAGTAATTAAAAATATTATTTTTAAATACATGATTAACTCACGAAGGCTTTCATGTTGTTGTTGCAGTGGTTGGTTGTTGTTGGATGCGTGTGCCGCGCTCCCGACGTATTTATACGTCGTGTGCGCTGCGCTGACGCAACGCGTCCTCGACAGACGGCGCTCTGCAGAGAGCGACTCGTACTCGTTGCGGTTCAATGACACTTCCTTGTTGATATCGAGTCGTCAAAGAAAGCTATTTCACGTTAAGCTAGTAAACTGTTTTAACATTGTTTAAAATACGTGTTTTAAAACAACTTGTTTGTTTTATGCCATCCCAGGCTACACCCTATAATCAAGAAAATATTGAAGCAGATTGTCGGGAGATTCTTTCGTACATTCGATCTTCGTGAACCATTAATTACATACGGAGTGTTTTTCCACTTTGTAAGGATTTGGATTTTCCATAATTTATAGTAATATTAATAAAGCCAAGTCAGAGGCGCATGGGCGGCATGAAATCTCAGACACCAGGTTAGTCACTTCACTAATCACACGAAACATAAATAAAGACTCTGAACATTGTTTTCGTCATAGGGTTCCTTGTCCGTGTATACATCTTTTTGAAGCAGACTGTACTAGTATGAACATTATATATTTAATGGTTAGAGAAATTTGTTCCTATATAAGAAATTACAAGGATTTCACTTACTTGAGAACATTTTAGGAACTTAAAATTCACATTCAAACTAGGTAGGTTTTGTTTTTCTTTTTAGGGTTTGTTATAGGTAGTTTCGCCATTTCCGTGTGTCAGTCTGTCCATCCGTCTGTCTGTCTGTCCGCGGCTTAGCTCAAAAACTCTTAGTACTAAAAAGCTGTAACTTGGCATGGGTATACATATTAATCACGCCGAAAAAGTAGTAAAATTAAATATTTTTTTACGGTTAAAACTACACGTAAAGTTAGAAAGTTCTACACGTAAAGTAAGAAAGTATTTTTTTCTTGTCTTTTCCATGGTGTGGGGTGTCGTTAGAAAGGTCGTTGAAAATATTGTGTGTGAAAACCATTTTTTTAAATTTAGGGTTCCCTTTACGAAATATTAAGATTGAAAGTGCTCATTTTTGTTAGAGTCAAGTATCCCCCCCCCCCCCCAGCTAAATGGTTGGTTTTAGATACCTATGTGACAAAAATTACGGCAGTAGTTTATATAACGAAATTAAAAGGAAAACTATCACAGCTAAGTAGGTTCTACAAGTTAACGAGTATTAGTCGACCAACTTGGTAGTCCCTTTCTTCTCCTAATATTGTTTGTCCGAAAAGCATTACACGTTTGTTGTTTGGTTGAATGTATAATGTATTCATACCGGAACCATTCCACCACAGATTACCATTCATTCTTAGGTATAGGAACTCGTACTCCTTCCTGCTCGAATCAAACTGTTCACCTCCATCATTGGCTCCACCGCACTCATGCGCATCATAGCTTCATAATGCTATGTCCAGCTGGAATCTGTGTTGCTATACTATATTAAAACTAGGTACTGTGTTTTGAATTAACTCGCTGTGATAATTTGATTCAACAAAATATAATTAAAAATTGTATGGCTTCCTTTGCAGGCTAAGATGAGGAACACATTTTAGACCACTTTTATTGACCTGATTTACAGAGTTATAGTGGCAATAAGAATAGGGTATTACACCCATTTTTAAAAAGTGTCTCAATTAGATTCTATAGTGCTAATGAACCACTAAAAATTCACAAAAAAATTATACAATCGTTAAGTGTATTAAAATGCATTTATATTTTGCATTTTCAAATTTTGCGCGTAATTTGACGAAAACGCTGGACGCAGTAGACGCCATATTGCTTTGTGGTCATGACGTCAGTTGGCTGTGTAAACAAATGCAGTGATATTTATTAAGTTATAAATTTGATAGTTGACAATTAACAAACTTGATGCGAATTGTCTACTTATTAAGATCGGTACTAACACGGTAATTATTTCAATCTATAGACCCCCCAGCTTCAATAATATCGATGTCTTTGAGTAACTCCCCAAATTCATTGAGTAACATTCTAAACGACCTATCCACTTTTAGGAATATCTGAATAATTGGAGATATTAATCTCAATATTCTCGACTCGAACTCTCACACATCACCCTACTTAGAATTGTTATCATTTCATGGCCTTATTCCAGCGTACAGCTTTGCAACAAGGGGAAAAGTTGTATTGATCACGTAATTTTAAAAACGAATCAATTGTCATTGTCATTTGTGCTTAACACAACTATAACAGATCACGCATCGACATTATTTTGCCTTAAAAATAAAAGAGTTAACTTTACTAACAATAGAACTGTGGATAAAATGGTCTGGTAAAATGGTGTGGATAAAATCAATTTTGAAAATATTGTTTTGGAATGCAAAAATACTAAGTTTTATGAACTTTTCTGCAACCGAGATCCAAACTCAGCAAGCAATATTTTTGTGAATTATCTACAAAATTTAGTAACCGTTAAAAATAAAATTCCGCAAAATAAAAATTAACACTTAAGCCTTGGATTACGGTAGGATTATTAAGATGTATAAGAAATAGGGATCGAATGCATCAAAAACTTAAACGTGATTCAAATAATACCATACTTATCTCAACCTATAGGAGATACAGAAATTTTTGTAACGGCATAATGAAAAAGTGTAAAATAAAATACGAACGAACTGAATTAGAAAAGGCAAAAAATAATAGTAAGATGCTTTGGCATAGTATTAAGAATATAGTAAATTCACACAAATCTAAATGTAAAAGTTGTGAATTACTATCTATTGAGGAAACACCGGCTGACGCTGTTACTGTAGTCAATGAGTTTTTTGCTAGTGTTGGTGCAAATCTGGCTAGTAAAATAATTCCTATTTCACAGACATCAGACACAAACTATGTTGGTACCTCTGCGGCGTCCTTTGTTTTGCTTGAGACAGATTGTGATGAGGTTAGGAGTTTCATTGCCAACTTAAAGGTAAACAGTAGTACTGGACTTGACGGTATCTCTAGCCAACTGCTTAAATTGATCCAAGAGTAGGTACATTGTACCCCCACTGACTAATATCTTCAACAGCTGTTTTGACCTTGGCGTATTTCCTGATGCTTTCAAGCAATCGATTGTGGTACCCATTCATAAGAGTGGCGAGAGAGACTGTGTCAATAATTGCCGTCCGATATCTTTACTACCCTCGCTATCAAAGGTATTAGAGACGATTATTAACAAGAGGCTCGTTAAAATTTTAGAATCTAAAAAAATACTTTCTGATGCACAATACGGCTTTAGACAGGGTAGATCAACCGATGATGCAGTACACACATTTACCGATTTTATCACGAGAAAGCTTGACGACAAAAACAAATGCCTTACAATATTTTTAGACCTTGCTAAGGCCTTTGACACGGTCTCTCTCTCCAAGCTTCTGGTGAAGCTTGAAGGCCTCAGTATTAGAGACAAATAATTTTCGTTATTTAGAAGCTACTTGTCAGGTCGTTCGCAGCGGGTCAGAATAGGCGACACATTGAGCGCCGACTGTCCTGTTGACTTTGGAGTGCCCCAGGGCAGTATATTGGGCCCTACCCTATTTTTATGCTACATCAACGAACTGTGTAAACTTGATCTTATAAATTGTAAAATAATTTCATACGCTGAGGACACAACTCTCACCTTTTTTGGGGAGTCTTGGACAAAAGTATTTAAATATGCTCAAAAAGGCCTCAATAGAGTATGTCATTGGTTAACTAACAACTCACTTACATTATATATATTTTCTTTACGAAAATCCGTTTCTTCATCACACCAAATCATAGCACATTCTTGTAATTTATCTGTCAACTCAAAATGTAGCTGTCCAAATATTCAGAAAGTCCAATCTGCAAAATATTTGGGGGTAACCATTGATCAAAACCTGAGTTTTTCTGAACACATAAGCAATGTTGCTCAGAGAGTTCGTAAATTGACATATATATTTAAACAGCTCAGACATGTGGCAGACTCCAAAGTCATGAAAATGGTCTATTTGGCCCTCTGTCAATCTGTCCTTGCCTACTGTATTTCTTCTTGGGGTGGAGCAGCTAAGAGCTGCCTTATAGAATTAGAGAGAGCTCAAAGATTGATACTCAAGGTGAGTCTATTCAAACCAAGACTATTCTCTACGTCGGAACTATATCAATTAGCTGAGGTACTAACGGTAAGGCAACTTTACATTCTTGCTGTCGTAATTAGACAACATAGGCTTCTAAAATTCAACCCAAATAACCCAACATTAGCCCGGCGTCGTTTTCGGGAGGTACCTGTTTCGGATAAGGCGGGAGGTAACGCCCGGGTGTCATCACTGCGTGGATCGCCCGGAGGACACGGTGGAGCATACGGTGGAGGTATGCCCGGCTTGGGCAGAGCCCCACCGTGTCCTCGTGGAGGCGATCGGTGGCGGGGATCTCTCGCGTCCGGCCCTGGTCCAGGCCATGGTACGGAGCGAGAGGGCATGGGAGGCCGTCACCTCCTTTTGCGAAGCAGTAATGCTCGCGAAGGAGGAGGCAGAGCGCGTGAGGGAGAGGCAAATTTCGCGCCCTCACGCCCCTAGCAGCCGCAGGAGGAGACGCCTTGGGCGTCGGGAATCGGTTGCCGATTCCCGGCCACCGTAGGCGCGGGCTTGCGGACGGTGAGCAATGGGTAGCTTGCCGTCCGGTAAGGACCAAGCCCGGGTCGACGGTGCCTTGTGTTCCACGCGCGCCTCAAAGAGATGTCAGCGAATGAAGGGGTCCGATGAGACCATTGCCTGCCGGGGTTGCGGGAAAGTCCGAAAGGGATACCGTGGCCCCCTGGCATTGCACAGGCAACAGAAGGAACACGGGTGGGTTTTAGTCAGTAAGAGTCTGACACGTCCTCCCGCTCCACCCAGAGCGGGAGAAAAAAGCCCGGCGTCGTAATTTTCAAATTTGCTTTTAGCGACAAATTTTTCGTGTCACAAGGTCCGCATCTTTATAACCTTATTAATAAGAAACTTTCTGTTTACGCTAATTCGAAACAAGATTGCACACTTAAGTATGAGGAGACAGAGAAACTTCTCTGTAGACACCGAAACATCTAACACATACACACGCGCGCGCGAGCGCACACACACACGCACAAACACTCATAAACACACGCACAAACACACACACACTCACAAACACACCCCCCCACACACGCACCTATACACATGCATGATTACTTCTTATTATGCTTGCACATTCTCACTCCCTCAGCAACAAACTACTCATTTGAATTGAATTTTAAAATTTAGTGAATATGCTATTTTATGAACAAAAACTAACGTTTTCCGACTGCTTTGTGCCTGAGCTATCTCAATAATATATTTTTAGTTTTTTTCTCGTATAGAGTAAAACACCCTATTATATTATTTGAACTAGTTCTCGTATTTAAAAATGAGATGAGTGTAATGTGCAGGTATGGTTTAAAGTCTTAACATAAGTATTTGAAAAGTAAGGACTAATTTTGAATACAACCTCGAGATTTATAAGGTCAAAGTTCACTACGCGTTGAGATCGCGAGAACCATAAAATAAAATAAATAAATAAAATCACTTATTTTCTCACCACAATATTTAAAGGTAACAAGAAGATATTATTTAACTACAATATTGTGGGAGACTGGTGCCTAAGCTAGGCTAATAACCTGTGTTATAGGACACCAGGTCTTACTACACCCTGAGTAACAATATCAGGACGTACTAAAGCAATACACTGTTACTCGTAGTTGCGGCAAGTGCAGTGTTAAGGAAAGTAAGTAAAATGAAGGAGTGTATATGTAGTCTTGTGTGTGGTGTTAGATAGGTGCACGCGTAAATGGTGATTTTTAGGGAATAGATTAAAGAAGGTATACTATAACTTACAGGACTACGAGTTAACTATAAGGACACGTTCGGTGCTATCGTAAGACAACTCCTGCAACCGCTTCAGGAGTTGGTGCAGATGTTCGGTGTGCTGGGCTGTCGTCTCTGAGAACAGGAGAATATCGTCTAAATAGCAGTAGCAGAACGACAGGCCCCGGAGTACCTCATCCATGAAACGTTGGAACGTCTGTGCTGCATTCCTGAGACCAAACGTCATGTATGGGAATTCATACAGCCCGAACGGTGTGGTGATCGCAGTCTTGTGGATGTCAGCTGACTGGACAGGTATCTGATTGTACGCTTTAATAAGGTCGATTTTACTGTATATTCTGCTGCCAGCCAGCTGATGAGAAAAGTCCTGTATGTGCGGAATGGGGTACCTGTCCGGAATGGTGCGGGCATTTAGTGTCCTGTAGTCCCCACATGGCCGCCAGCTGTTGTCCTTCTTGGGAACGAGGTGGAGTGGGGATGACCATGCGCTCTCTGACGGTCGTGCCGTGCCGTTCGCTAGCATTGCCTCAAACTCCTTCTGAGCGACCTTGAGCTTATCCGGTGCGAGTCGGCGAGGTCGACTGAAAATGGGTGGACCTGGGGTAGTACGGATGTGATGTACCGTATTATGACTAACCTGTCTTTGTTTTCCCGCAGGGCGCGTGATCTCCGGATACTGCCGGAGAAGGTCATGGTACTCCGTACTACCACCAATGGACTTGACTGAGGCAATGTCTGCTGCTGAACCGGCTGCTGATGACGCCGTGGAGGACAGCTGGGTTAGCCCGTCGATGAGGCGGTACTGCTTTAAATCAATGAGCAAGTTATAATGCGCCAAAAAATCTGCGCCTATGATGGGTTTTGTGACGTCCGCGACCACGAATTTCCACGAATACACACGGCGGAGCCCTAAATTCAAGTGGAGCTCGACCCAACCGTATGTATCAATGGCGGTACCGTTGGCCGCGAAAAGCTGATACGTCGTCTTGCTGCGCCGCTGCTGTAGTGCTGTACGTGGGTACACGCACAGATCAGACCCTGTGTCCACTAGAAATGTGGTTTTAGTGGTCCGGTCTGTCACGAATAGGCGGCGTGGTTTATTTGGGCAGCCATTTGCCGCTACTTCCGGCTGCCGGTGGCATTTCCCGCGTACGTACACGGCGAGTTGCACCGCCTGGCCCTATCACCGAAATTATTGTGGTACCAGCAGTGCTCTTCGTTCCACGGGCCTCTGGAGTTTGAGCGGCTACGCCGGCCTGGGGTCGTACCTCTGCCACCACGCCTAAACCGGTCTGATGATCGCGAGCGGTGATGGTCCGGACCACGTGTTTGCAGAGCCGCCACCTGCCTTGTTAATTCTGCTATGCATTGTTTCAGCTCGCTGATCTCGCTGCAGGTACTCGTACTTGCCACGGCGGGAGGTGATGTGAGCGCGGGTGCGGGCGCTGGCGCGATCTCGTGCACGCGGTCGGCTAAATCTGCGACAGACTGGAGAGGAAGATCAGGTTGTGACGCTATAACCGTTTGGATGTTGGTTGGCAACCTGCTCGCCCATAACGTGGACAGAAAAGCCTCTGGCACATTTGTTCCGGCCAGGGTCTGAAGGTGTCGCAAAAATTGAGAGGGTTTGCGGTCGCCTAACTCCTCGTGGGTGAGGATTTGTTGCACCCTTTTTTCGCGCAAATCAGAGAGCCTACGTATAAGCTCAGCCTTCAGCTTTGCGTACTTGTCCTGGGCCGGCGGGTTCTCTATGATGTCCCTCGCCTCCACCATATAACGGTGGTCAAGCTGGCCCACGACAGTATAAAATTTAGTACTGTCTGCGGTGATACCGGCGATCGTGAACTGACCTTCAACCTGGGCGAACCAAAGTGCTGGCTCCTCTGGCCAAAATGGCGGCAGCTTCACGCTGACTCTACAGACGTCCTGCTTCTCTGCTGTCGCTCCTCCAGTCGTCGCTCCTGCTCCGGCCGGCATGATGTCTCCTTCAGGCTTTTGTGTTCTTTATCGGGGTCACCAATGAAGTGTTACGGGCAGATGCAATAAAATACGACTTCTGAATTATAAAACTTGTATTACTGCCTACCCCGGCACTTCCTTAATATATATAGTTACAAAACAACGATTACGACTAGGACAAATTGTACGAACGAAACAGTTATTACACAAAACGAATAGAAGCTAATGTACAAAGATCTGGGACTTAGGAAGCCTAGATTTTGGAGGAAGACTGAACGTGCGTGCGAGCGAAGGTAGGATCGTGCACTGAGGTCGCAGACTGAGGTCATTGAACCCTGAGAATGATTTTCTGCAGGTCATACGTGTGTCCCATTTCACTGTCCTAACGCACGTTCCGTTTCTCCACATATGATTAATTACATTTAATTATAAGGTGTGGAGTGTGAATATAATTGTTAGATTTGTTAAATATGTTTATAGATATTATGTGCGTTGTAAATATAGTAAATAAGTAATAGTTGTAAATATAATTTGGTTAGTCATGTTGTGCAATAGATAATGATATATTCCTTGTAGATGTCTATGAATGAAGTATGAATGTGTCACTCTGTGGTCGAAATGTCAAACGAGAAATATGATGTAATAGGTTATGAAATGTGCGGTGTAGTGTTTACAATATTAGTTTTAAATAGCATTTTATTATAAACTAAAAGTGGTAACCGCTACAAGTAAGCTTGGTTATCAATTTATTAAAGTACATACATAACATCATACTTGTTTCCCCGAAGGGTTGGACGGGGGTGTACCTGTAGTACACCCACATTCCGCCAGTTATGTTTTTAAGTCCCATGTAATAGGGGGCGAGCCTATTTCCATCAACCGGGCACAATTCCAGACTCCGGGCTACTACTGAGAAATTCCTGTTGGAAAAACCTAATAATACTTTGCCCGATCTGGGAATCGAAACCAGGACCTCAGCTCAGCAGTAGCGCTTGCGAGCACAAGACCAACGAGGCATTCTATTGCAGCGAATTTTTTTCGTCGGTTATAAAAAAAAACTATTTCGTAGAAAAGTACAATACCAACGCGATCAAATTGTATGGAACAGCAAATATTGTTTTACTTATCGACGAAATATTTCAACGCAGGTACGTTCAAAAGTAAAAAAATAATTTATTTCAATTAGGCACAAAAAAGGCACTTTTGAACGTCACAATTTACAGAAACAAGAACAGCTAGTAAGAAATAAATCATAATAACGTAAGTTGTATTAAAAATATTTATTAAATAAATAACATTTGAGATCGACTAGAATGTTCACCACCAGCCACCGCTAGAGTGACCGCCTGAGTATCCACCGGAGTACCCGCCGGAGGAACCACCGGAGTACCCGCCGGAGTATCCGCTGGAGGAACCGCCGCCGTACCCACCACCGTATCCGCCGCTGTATCCGCCGCCGGAGACGGGCACGACTTGCTTGACTGTGATGACCTGCGGCACGGAGACCACCTTGCGCACGTTGACGACCTGCGGCACGGTGACCTCACGCTGCACGTTCACCACCTTCTTGACGGAGACCACCTGCGTGGCGGGCGCGGACCAGCCGCCAGAGGAAACACCGGACCAGCCACCGGAGGAGCCGCCGGAGTAGCCGCTGGAGTAGCCGCTGGAGAGGCCACCGCTCCAGCCTGAGCCGAGCGAGCTGGCGCTGTTCCAGCCGCTGCTGTAGCCGCGCTTCTCACGTACCGCGGCGCCCGCCGCCAGCGCCACCAGCGCGCATAGGACGATCTGGAATTAAAGCAATACATTAATACACCATGTCAAGTAATGCTGACAACAATCTAAAGGATCTATATAGTATGTTCACAACTCTCAGCTAACTATAAAACTTTTCTGAAACACTGCGAGTGCCAGAAGAGGAGCTTTTTCACTGAACTTGTGTTATTAGTTATTTAGGATATTATTTTAAAATACATGATTAACTCACGAAGGCTTTCATGTTGTTGTTTTAGTAGCTGGTTGTTGTGTGATGCGTGTGCCGCGCTCCCAGCGTATATATACACGGCGCGCGCTGCACTTACGAAACGCGTCCTCGGCAGAGGCAGCGTTCTGCCGAGAGGGACTCTTACTCTTCGTGGTTCAATGACACTTCCTTGTTGATATCTGGTTAGCCTAGATGAATAAACTATATACAACATATTAAACCCTTTCTAGGGTCAGTTAATTTAATAATAGTCTAGGACTAGAGTCCTAGACTATTATTACTTATTTTACTTTGACTTTTATTACTTAAAAGATTCTCACTACCATAACCTAGAGGTTATGGTAGTGAGAATTCACTACCATAACCGAGAGGTCACTACCATAACCTAGAGGTTATGGTAGTGAGAATCTTTTAAGTCATATTATTGCTTGCAAATTATAGATCATGGTCTCGATATCAGACTTCGATACGTAGAAAATTCTTAAAAAAAATACCATATTATTCAAACTTTTGCCAGTTGTAAAGCGTAGCGTTCACAACATTTGACACCCTCCGTTCAGTGTGGAAAACTGCTGAACGCTCAACATGTGCAGCGTCATCTTTCATAGCCTTTATTGTTTCACTGCCCTAGGAGATGTTTTCCTACAGTTTTGTGGAAATTGGGCCAAGGCCTTCTCGGCCAAATTCTAAATGTCTCATCGTTGCACATCATCTATTTCAGTTCCTTAACAACCCTATACCTACTTATTAATTGTTAGTACCTATTGGGTTTATTAGCGATTAGTATCCTTCACTTTGCTATCATTTCTGATAATATAAATATATATTCAATTATTGCAATATGTATTATGAACACTGCCATTAGTGTTACATAATAAATTATGTATCTTCATTAGCGAACGTTAAATAACATCTCGAACTTGACTTTGGATGTTGTTTTGCACATAATATTTCATAAGTATCTGATTTGTAGGTTTTGTAATAGAGTAATATGAGTGGTGACCTTCGTACCATTTGTGGATGACATGAATGTTATATTTACTGTTAGCTAGCTTTCCAATAACTATTGTAGGTTTCATCATTTGAATAGAGCTTTTCGCCAAGTTCTAATTTTTCTCATTATTTCTTCGTCACAACCCATTTGGAATAGCTACAAAAATATTTATGGTCACCCAAAAAAAATTGATGGTTGCTTATCTCTTTCAAAAGCTAATACGGAAATGTCGGTAAAAGTAAAACAGTGAGCAGATTATAATCTCTTTGAATCAAATTGTACGAAACCTAGATCTAAGAAGTAATTAGCACTCAAGAATAGCCACCGTGACCGCGTCCTATTCAAAAGCGATCGTATTTTCTACTTTTTGTTCAGTGAACATGAACTCGTGGTCGCGTTAACAGAGGGCGCTTCCCGGTTTTTCGAACAAACAGTGACTTGTGACCGCGACGACCGCTTTTAAATAGGACGCGGCCTTACTCTTTTAAAATGTTTTAAAATATTTAAAAAAATATAGGTATTACTAAATAAATGTTATTATAGCATAAATTAATATTTTATTGACAAATCTATAGAACTGACATGATAAAGTAAAATAATAACAAAAAAAAAAATTGAATTAGTAATTAATAAAATGTTACCTTAGAATAAGTTAGTTGCATGTACTTAGTCTGGCCATAAATACTGTTACAATAAAAAATAAAAAAGATATTACATTTGAATTTGGAATGTCATTTTTATACGATTGTTCATTGAGTTTTCTAATTTTGGCGCCAATACATTGTACAATATTTTGCGATATTAAAATGGAGTGGGGTGATAGAGAGAACCGAATCGCTGTGATTGCATTACACAAAGTTGGTATGGAGCCAAATGCAATTTTTAAAACTCTCCATACGCTTGGTATTAGTCAAATGTTTGTGTACCGGGCTATTAATAGGTACAATGAGACCTCCTCTGTTTGTGACAGAAAAAGATCTGGCCGTCCACGTAGTGTTCGTACGAAAAAGGTGGTCAAAGCAGTAAGGGAAAGAATTCGAAGAAATCCTGTCCGGAAGAAAAAGATTTTATCTCGGGAGATGAAGATAGCACCCAGAACCATGTCGCTTATTTTAAAAGATGACTTAGGACTTATAGCCTATAAGAGACGCACTGGTCATTTTTAACTGATAATTTAAAAAAGAATAGGGTGGTAAAATCGAAACAACTACTGAAGCGGTACGCAAAGGGAGGTCACAGATTTTTTTTTTGTTTACGGATGAGAAAATCTTTACAATTGAGCAACATTTTAACAAACAAATTGACCGTATTTATGCTCAAAGCTCTAAGGAAGCTTTCCAATTAGTTGACAGAGTGCAACGTGGGCATTATCCGACTTCAGTTTTGTTTTTTAAATTGTTTTATATTTATGTATTAAACTAACACACTGTAAAAGTAATAAATATTATTTGCAATAAAAAAAAGAATCTTCGTGACAATATTTATGGCAAGACTAGGTATATTTAAAAGCCCTCTTCCTTGAAATTTTTCTTTTGCTGTGTCCAACAGGGTCCACGATTGTTACAACTAATGTTTACTTACCACCTAAGCATATACATTGTGGAATGCAATAAATTATTGAGTATTGAGTAATCATTATGTGAAAACGATGCATCTAGAATAAAATTACTATATGTACCACAATAGGTAAAAAAAAAACAAATAAAGCCATGACAAGTAAATTAATTATGTGGCAGATACACATATGGTGCTCACATATTTACAAACCTTGTAAAAGTAGACGATTTTTCTAAAATTTTGTCAGTTAATTAGTCAGTGTGTGAGTAATTACTTGTAATCATAGAGTAATGTCATAAAAAATAATAAATTAGGTATACAATTATCAACCAGTATGATTTTGTCTAGACTATAGATTGTCCTATAGAGCAGGACCAGCATGACTCCAAGCATTCTTATCTTGGATATAATCCTCTAATTTGTTATAAATGCTTGTTAACAAAGTTAAATTTTAATATGACTTATAAAAATATCTTTCATTTAATTGCAATATTTCACAAGGTAAATTTTGTTGCTAAATTTTTAAAAACTAACTACCCCGTAAAAGATGTACATGTATGTACTTTAGATAATCTGAAAAATGGTTGATCTATTTTATATTTTTTATAGTATTAGTGGCTTCCCTGGTACCTCAATAACGACATTACTATGTCTATTATCTGCTCCCAAATTAAGATGATTATTTTATTTTACCAATTTTTTTTTCTTTTACATACTTCTTTGACGTAATCTTTTCGTTATTTGACATTATATAACTTCAATATTCTTACTTTTTATTAAAATAAATTTGTTACAGCTGTAGTGGCAATCATGTCATTTGGTTTAAATAGGTTTTAATTTTGTTTTTTATTATTTTTCTTTTAAATAGATTCTCTTCTTTAGATTAAATAAAAGATAAAGTATACTTTTAATCTTACTTTTAAAATTATCTTTCATTTAATTGCAATATTTCACAAGGTAAATTTTGCTGTTAAGTTTTGGCTGAAACGCCGAATATAGTGAAACCCATAGATATTAAGAACTTATGTTAGCAACCTATATTCTTGCAAATAAAATATATCATTCATTCATTCATTAAAAAAACTCAGTACTCCGTAAAAGAAGTACATGTACTTTAGATAATCTGAAAAATGGTTGATCTATGTTATGTTTATTTCTAGTATTAAAATTACGCATATTATCACTAATTCTGTTAAAAAGAAACGATAACCTAACCTAACTTCCTAACAACCTAACCTAACTAATAATATTAATGCGAAAGTGAGTTCGTTTGTATATTTGGTATGCTTTCAATAATAAAGGGCAGACCGGATTTGGATGAAATTTGGCACATGGGTAGACCACCAACTGGGTTAGGACAAAGAATACTTTTCATCCCGATATTCCCACGAGATCGAGATTTATGCGAGTGAAACCGCGGGGTGCTGCTAGTATTTCCTCCGAAATGTATGGGAATAGTTTATTGCTATTTCTGACTTGTTTAGTACTCAAACCTCAGTGTTGGTCCAATATAATTTTTGGTCCTTAGAAGAAACAGGATCGGCATTAAAAAAGTTTTTGTAAAAACTGCCCATTTTCTTGCTGCATGTAATTTTTTGTCAATATCTGTGAAATCTGCATTCACAGATTTTTCCAAAATGTCTCAAAAATTTTAGGACAGTCTTCTAAGACCGTTTTCCTGTAGCTACAACGGTTAAGGTACCCACTCTTACTGCCCCGTCCCAAAAATCCACCGTGTATACGAGTATATTAATAACTGAGAGATATTTCTCGACGGCATGTGAAGCCAAGTCAGAGGCCCATGGGCGGCTTTCAAACTCTGACACCAGGTTAGTCACTAACCATACGAAAAGAAGAAGATTATAATTAATGCGAAAGTGAGTTTGTTTGTTACGCTTTCACCCTAAAACGGCTGAACACAATTGGTTGAATTTGGCACATGGATAGATCAGATCATGACCTGGGTTAGGACATATGATACTTTTTATCACGATATTCCCACAGGATCGACACATATGCGGGTGAAACCGGTTTTCATAAATGAATTGGCAAGGTACCGTCTTAATATTAATATTTTTAAATATCCCTGCCTGCCGGGGTTGCGGGAAAGTCCGAAAGGGATACCGTGGCCCCCTGGCATTGCACAGGCAAGAGAAGGAACACGGGTGGGTTTTAGTCAGTAAGAGTCTGACACGCCCTCCCGCTCCACCCAGAGCGGGAGGAGTCATTTGATGATTTCCCACCCAAAAAAAAAAAAAAAAAAAAAAAGGTACCGTCTTAATATTAATATTTTTAAATATTTCGCTAAGAGATATGCGGCGATGTAGATTGTACTTAAATGGCTCTGATAGCTCTTTTGCAAAATAAAAATGGATTCAATGTCAGCAACCCGACCCCACAGTAAAATGCCATACGTCATAGTGCTGTAGAAGTAGCTAAAATAGATCAAACGCGCGGTTTCTACATCTGTTAGCGGTCTTATCTTTCTAACATAAGCGGCCGAGCTTAGCCGCCCGAATATCCGCCCGCAGTCAGCCAGCATCGTCGTTTCATACTTTTTTCATCATCTCTATTCTCTCAATAATATCGGCACCTGAACAAGGGCCTCACCTTCACGATATGTCACGACTTGCTACCCTGTACAGGCTGGCAGGGACATCGACGCGAAAACTGATACCATGTTTGCCGTGGTTACCGTGCCATATACAGGCTAAATTTTTAGTCACCGTCCAAATTTTTTCTAGGCATTCTTATGATTCACTAACTCCATTTTTGAAAAAAAAAAACGATACGTATTTTCATATTAAATCATTTTCTCGAAAGAATTATCCACTCTGCGTGGTATATAATAACTTTGTGATGTGATATCTCAATATTTTTGTATTGAGTGATACTAAAAGAAAAAACACGTATTCAATGATTTTCACCAAAGATGAATATATCAAAATTTGGACGGTGACTAAAAATTCAGCCTGTATTTAAAAAATAACCGACGAAAAATTTCAACGCAGGGGGTTCAGAATCATGTACTTACTAAATATATTATCCTCGTGAAAAAAAAAATAGCATTTCTTTTTATTTATTAATTACGTAGAAAATCTCGTCATGCATATTTAGAACAAACGTGCACAGCTCTAAGACACTTCTTGATTGGGGATATTTGACAGTTTCGGGTAGGTTGACGTGCTGGCGTCTGTACCTATTTGGCTTGAGAATTTTATAGTCATGAATGAGCATGAGTTTATCTTTATAAAAACAAGGTATCAGGGTCATACTCAGAAAAAGTGTACATTTGGTATCTTTTCTTGTCCCGCTACTTTATATTAAAGTAAATATCTAATATTATGATATTTTTTTCTTTTTTCCCCTTTCGTTGTTATATTCGTCTATTAATATAAAGGTTATTCTGGTATTTTAAGTTTAATTTTCATTAAAAGAGTATATTTTTTGACTTTCAAAACATCGTCATAAATATCATCATACATTTTTTAGGTGTCCAAATGATCATTACACTTTTTCAGAGATGAATTGTTACGAATATTCATCGCTTTACTTAACACTGACTGTGGCTATATTATTCTTGATGAATCTATTTATTCGTAAATCATTTATAGAATAATTTATTTTAAATAAATTATTTTTGTCCTAAATTTATGAAGTTTCGTTACTCAGGGTTAGTAACACGCAATAAAATTTGAAACGCAATTATTTGAAGTGGTATAAATATATTTTCTAATTCAGAAAGCACTATTAGCTACGTCAAAATCACTGTCGCGGCAGCCATTATGTTTTCGCCGTAGTCGTGAAGTCAAACCGTGTATGTGTTTATTTACAAAAAAATACCTCAGGGTGATAAACGACTATTATTATAGTAAGTTTATTATATTTTTTGTTTACTTACTATGTACTTTTCTTATTTTGTGTATTATCTTAACGAATATGCTCAGTGCTTGCGTGGTAAAATCGTGGTTTACGTAAAAATATTTTTAAAGGTTATAATTTCTCAGATTTTATTCTCATTTTCGTTATATTGCGTTACGCTACGAAACTGAGAAATTGTTAAGCTTAGTTTACAAAAACAAAAAGTACGTTACTATAGTTACCGGGACGTAAGTTGGCCAAAGGTTTTTTAGTGGGTGTAAAACCCTTTAATTTATAAATAAGTTTCTACAACAAGAGCATAATTTGTAAGACAAGTTATAAACCACTTATATTCGCTTCAGTAAAACACCAAGGCTGGAAATGCAAAAAAAAAACATTTAGAGAAAGTTAAAATAAATTAAGAAGCAGAACCAAAGCCAAAAAGAATAAACAAGACAGAAGTAGAGAGAATACTCTGATCGCTACTATAAAAAGAAGAAAAATAAATCTATTATTTAGAGTTAATATACGAATAAGAAACATTATGTTCTCGTAATAATAAAATTGAAAACTCGTTTTGATATTATTAATTTCTACTTAATTTTATATAAATATTTTTTATTTGCTAATTTAACTAACGGTGTTTATACTATTGCCTTCTTACTAATAAACAGAATAAAGTTATTAAGTTTAAACCAATGAAAATGTATGGTTATTCCTTTGTTATTCCTGGTATAACTTTATTCTGTGTTTATCAGTAATAGGGTAGAAGTTTTTATTAAAATTAAGCTAAATAAGACTGATAAACCAAATATAATCACGTGTTTTATTCGGTCAATTCATGTGTACCATACCTTATGACATCAGTTTCGTGACGGAGATTCTCAGTATCGTTACCTATCAGTTTAGTTACAAATTTAAAATGTACACTTTTTCTGAGTATGACCCATCATCCTTATGCAGAGTGAGTCTGTTCTGTCTATTGTCACAGAATAGAAAATAGTATCTACTTTATTGTGGTGTTCAGTTTGACTTCGGAACTGCACGTAGCGGGGTAGCTCGGGAACGTAGATATGTACATTTAATTCGGTATCATCAGAGTTTTGAAGAGTTCAATTTGGTGATGGCTGTTTTATTCTTAGATCAGTACTGAATGAAGCTACCAACTCATAGAAGTTAGAGAGAAAGAAAGAATAATATTTATTTATTTGTATTTTCGTTTTAATAAAAATTGGATGTAAATGTATGCACATAGGTTGTTTTCAGTATTAACGAGAAGGAAAGTCGCAGAATAAAATGATAAAGTCAGTACAGTTTAAAAATATTTATTGAATAAATAACTTCTTCTGCCTTCGTTGACTAGAGTGTTCACCACCAACCGCCGCTGGAGTGACCGCCGGAGTATCCGCCGGAAGATCCGCCGCCGTATCCACCGCCGTATCCACCGCCGTATCTGCCGCTGTATCCGCCGCCAAAGCCGCCGGAGACGGGCACGACTTGCTTGACTGTGACGACCTGCGGCACGGAGACCACCTTGCGCACGTTGACGACCTGCGGCACGGTGACCTCACGCTGCACGTTCACCACCTTCTTGACGGAGACCACCTGCGTGGCGGGCGCGGACCAGCCGCCAGAGGAACCACCGGCCCAGCTGCCGGAGGAGCCGCCGGAGTAGCCGCCGGAGTAGCCGCCGGAGTAGCCGCCGGAGTAGCCGCTGGAGAGGCCGCCGCTCCAGCCTGAGCCGAGCGAGCTGGCACCGCTCCAGCCGCTGCTGTAGCCGCGCTTTTCGCGCACCGCGGCGCCCGCCGCCAGAGCCACCAGCGCGCACAGGATGATCTGGAATTAAAGCAAAGTAATGCTGACAACAAGCTAAAGGATCTATGTAGTATGTTCACAACTCTCAGCTAACTGTAAGACTTTTCCGAAACACAGCGAGTGTCACAAATGGAGCTTTTTCACTGAACTTCGCGTTATTAGTAATTAAAAATATTATTTTTAAATACATGATTAACTCACGAAGGCTTTCATGTTGTTGTTGCAGTGGGTGGTTGTTGTGTGATGCATGTGCCGCGCTCCCGACGTATTTATACGTCGTTTGCGCTGCGCTGACGCAACGCGTCCTCGACAGACGGCGCTCTGCAGAGAGCGACTCGTACTCGTTGCGGTTCAATGACACTTCCTTGTTGATATCGAGTCGTCAAAGAAAGCTATTTCACGATAAGCTACTAATCACGAAAATATTGAAGCAGTTTGTCGGCAGATTCTTCCGTACATTCGATCTTCGTGAACCATTAATTACATACGCAGTGTTTTTCCACTTTGTAAGGATTTGGATTTTCCATAACTTATAGTAATATTAATAATAATACAGGGTGGAATTTTTGAAGTCTCGAGTTCGAATCCAAGGCCTCTCACTCTTCGGGTTCATGTGCGTATTGTATAATTATCAGTTGCTCACAAAACGGTTTAGGAAAATATTGTGAGGAAACCAGCATGCCTGAGAGATATTTCTCGACGGCATGTAAAGCCAAGTCAGAGGCGCATGGGCGGCATGAAATTTCAGACACCAGGTTAGTCACACGAAAAAGAAATAAAGACTGTGAACATTGTTTTGGTCATAGGGTTCCTTGTCCGTGTATACATCTTTTTGAAGCAGACTGTACTACTCGTAGTATGAACATAATATTGTAATGGTTAGAGAAAATTGTTCCTATATAAGAAATTATAAGGATTTCACTTACTTGAGACCCTTATAGTTTCGCCATTTCCGTGTGTCAGTCTGTCCATCCATCCATCTGTCTGTCTGCGGCTTAGCTCAAAAACTCTTAGTACTAGAAAGCTGTAACTTGGCATGGATATACATATTAATCACGCCGAAATAGTGGTAACATAAAATATTTTTTTACGGTATTCTACACATAAAGTTAGAAAAAAAAATCTCGTCTTTTCCATGGTGTGAGGTGTCGTTGGAAAGGTCGTCGATAATATTGTGTGTGTGAAAACCATTTTTTTTATTCAGGGATCCGGTTACGAAATATTAAGATTGAAAGTGCAAATTTTTGTTAGAGTCAAGTATCCCCCTCGTATCCTCGTGGAGGCGATCGGTGGTGGGGTTTTCCCGCGTCTGGCCCTGGTCCAGGCCATGGTACGGAGCGAGAGGGCATGGGAGGCCGTCACCTCCTTCTGCGAAACAGTAATGCTCGCGAAGGAGGAGGCGGAGCGCGTGAGGGAGAGGCAAATTTCACGCCCTCACGCCCCTAGCCGCCGCAGGAGGAGACGCCCTGGGCGTCGGGAATCTATTGCCGATTCCCGGCCACCGTAGGCGCGGGCTTGCGGACGGTGAGCAATGGGTAGCTCGCCGTCCGGTAAGAACCAAGCCCGTATCGAAGGCGATTTGATTAACAAAATATAATGAAAAATTGTATGGCTTCCTTTGCAGGCTAAGATGAGGAGCACATTTAAGACGACTTTTATTGACCTGATTCACAGAGTTATAGTGGCAATATGAATTATATTATTTGAATTAGTTCTCCTATTTATAAATGAGACCAGTGTAATGTGTAGGTCTGGTTTAAAGTCTAAACATAAGTATTTGAAAAATAAAGACTAATTTCGAATACAACCTCGAGATTTATCAGGTCAAAGTTCACTACGCGTTGAGATCGCGAAAACCATTAAATTAAATAAATAAATAAAATTATTTTCTCACCACAATATTTAAAGATAACAAGAAGATATTGTTTAGTAATGATAATAACTACAATATTGTGGGAGACTGGTGCATAAGCTAGGCTAATAACGTTATAGGTCACCACTACTCCCCGAGTAACAATGTCAGGACGTACTAAAGCAATACACTGTTAATTGCGGCAAGTGCAGTGTTATGGAAAGTAAGTAAAATGAAGGAGTGTATGTGCGGTATGTGTGTGTAATAGTATATGTAGTCTTGTGTGTGTGTGGTGTTAGATAGGTGCACGCGTAAATGGTGATTTTTAAGGAATAAGTAGATTATAGAAGGTATACTATAACTTACAGGACTACGAGTTAACCATAAGGATACATTCGGTGCTATCGTAAGACAACTCCTGCAGCCAATTAGTAAGCTTGGTTATCAATTTATTAAAGTACATACATAACATCACGCCTTGTTGGGAAACAAGGCGTGATGTTATGTATGTACGAAGGGTTGGACGGAGGTGAACCTGTAGTACACCCACATTCCGCCAGTTATGTTTTTTAAGTCCCATGTAATAGGGGGCGAGCCTATTTCCATCAACCGGGCACAATTCCAGACTCCGGGCTACTACTGACAAATTCCTGTTGGAAAAACCCAATAATACTTTGCCCGACCTGGGAATCGGAACCAGGACCTCAGCTCAGCAGTAGCGCTTGCGACTATTAGACCAACGAGGCATTCTATTGCAGCGTTTTTTTTTCGTCGGTTATAAAAAAAAACATTTCGTAGAAAAGTGCAATACCAACGCAATCAAAATGTATAGAACAGCAAGTATTTTTTTTACTTACCGACGAAATATTTCAACGCAGGGACGTTTAAAAGTAAAAAAAAATAATTTATTTCAATTAGGCACAAAAAAGGCACTTTTGAACGTCAAAATTTACAAAAACAAGAACAGCTATAGTTGACAGACAGACAGACAGAGGAGTTCGTGGCTAAGTAATAACTGCCGCACGGGTCGATCCGTCAGGTTAAGCTACGCTTGCCGGGGTTGGTCTGTGGATGGGTGACCATCTTTACGTACCGAAACTCCTCCGTGCCTCGGAAAGCACGTGAAGCCGTTGGTCCCGGCTGTCTTTCGTGGATCTTTGACAGTCGTTACGGGTCGTCAGAAGCCCGAAAGTCTGACAACCAGTCTTACCAAGGGGTATCGTATCACCCAATTACTGGGTTGTGGAGGTCAGATAGGCAGTCGCTCCATATAAAATACTGGTATTCAGCTGCATCCGGTTAGACTGGAAGCTGACCCCAACGTAGTTGGGAAAAGGCTAGGCAGATGATAAAGAACAGCTATAGTAAGAAATAAATCATAATAACGTAAGTTGTATTAAAAATATTTATTAAATAAATAACATTTGACATCGACTAGAATGTTCACCACCAGCCACCGCTAGAGTGACCGCCTGAGTATCCACCGGAGTACCCGCCGGAGTATCCACCGGAGTACCCGCCGGAGGAACCACCGGAGTACCCGCCGGAGTATCCGCTGGAGGAACCGCCGCCGTACCCACCACCGTATCCGCCGCCAGAGACGGGCACGACTTGCTTGACTGTGACGACCTGCGGCACGGAGACCACCTTGCGCACGTTGACGACCTGCGGCACGGTGACCTCACGCTGCACGTTCACCACCTTCTTGACGGAGACCACCTGCGTGGCGGGCGCAGACCAGCCGCCGGAGGAACCACCGGACCAGCCGCCGGAGGAGCCGCCGGAGTAGCCGCCGGAGTAGCCGCCGCTCCAGCCTGAGCCGAGCGAGCTACCACCGTTCCAGCCGCTGCTGTAGCCGCGCTTCTCGCGCACCGCGGCGCCCGCCGCCAGAGCCACCAGCGCACACAGGACGATCTGGAATTAAAGCAATACATTATACACCATGTCAAGTAATGCTGACAACAAGCTAAAGGATCTATGTAGTATGTTCACAACTCTCAGCTAACTGTAAGACTTTTCCGAAACACTGCGAGTGCCACAAGAGGAGCTTTTTCACTGAACCTGCGCTATTAGTTATTTAGGATATTATTTTAAAATACATGATTAACTCACGAAGGCTTTCATGTTGTTGTTTTAGTGGCTGGTTGTTGTGTGATGCGTGTGCCGCGCTCCCAGCGTATATATACACGGCACGCGCTGCACTTGCGAAACGCGTCCTCGGCAGAGGCAGCGCTCTGCCGAGAGGGACTCGTAATCTTCGTGGTTCAATGACACTTCCTTGTTGATATCTGGTTAGCCTAGATGAATAAAACTATATACAACACATTAAACCCTTTCTAGGGTCAGTTAATTTAATAATAGTCTAGGACTCTAGGTTATGGTAGCGAGAATATTTTAAGTCATATTGTTGCTTGTAAATTACAGATCATGCTCTCTATATTAGACTTCGATACGTACAAAATTCTTTAAAAAAAATACCATATTCTTCAAACTTTTGCCAGTTGTAAAGCGTAGCGTTCACAACATTTGAAACCCTCCGTTTGTGTGGAAAGTTGCTGAACGCTCAACTGTGCAGCGTCATCTTTCATAGCCTTTATTTTTTCACTGCCCTAGGAGATGTTTTCCTACAGTTTTGTGGAAATCGGGCCAAGGCCTTCTCGACCAAATTCTAAATGTCTCACCGTCGACGTCACATCATCTATTTCAGTTCCTTAACAACCTTATACCTACTTAATGTTTAGTACCTATTGGGTTTATTAGCGATTAGTATCCTTCACTTTGCTATCAGTTCTGATACTATAAAGATATTCAATTATTTCAATATGTTTTATGAACACTGCCATTAGTGTTACATAATTAATTATGTATCTTCATTAGCGAACGTTAAATAACATCTCGAACTTGACTTTGGATGTTGTTTTGCTCATTTTATTTCTTTGTATCTGATTTGTAGGTTTTGTAATAGAGTAATATGAGTGGTGACCTTCGTACCATTTGTGGATGAAATGAATGTTATATTTACTGTTAGCTAGCTTTCCAATATCTATTGTAGCTTTCATCATTTGAATAGATCTGTTCGCCAAGTTCTAATTTTTCTCATTATTTCTTCGTCACAACCAATTTGAAATAGCTACAAAAATAATTATGGTCTCCCAAAAAAAATATCGTGACTGGGATGGTTGCTTATCTCTTTCATTTTAAAAGCTTATACGGAAATGTCGGTAAAAGTAAAACAGTGAGCAGATTATAATCTCTTCAGGAAACAACAAAAACACACTTCCAGTAATATTAAACTAAAGAACAAACGTGTTTTCTAATAAATAAATTTAAAAAAACTATCAAACTAAATTAGAAGACAGTAAAAACATTTATCAAATTGACACCCAACGATTACAGTCTGAAATTGAGGTACTTGAAGAGTCACTAAATTCACTTTATATTAAGTATGTGAGCTCTCAAAAACATATAAAGGAACACATCCTTGCTGCAAACAAGTTAGTAGAAATGTGTAACGATGAAGCAGACAGAGTGGTCCCAATGTCTCTTAGCACCACGCAATGTTCTTGTCAAAGAGAACCCAACCTTGGGGCTCTTCAACCTGAGGCAACGGAGCACCCGTCCCAGTCAGGAGAGGCTCAGGACTGTATTCCTGATCAAGATACACCACATGTTGTACAAGCTTCATCTCTAATAGCACAGACAGATACTTCTTCTCTCCATTGTTCTAGTAAAGATAGTCATTGTTCTATTATGTTTTCAGATAGTTTAGGGAGAGGGTTGGGTAAATTATTGAGTAACAACCTGAGTCAATCTACAATTAATTATTGTATGCCAGGGAAAACCTACGAAGAGATAATGTCGTCAATAACAGGGAATAAATATGATCCGTAAGCCATTATTTCTGTATTTGTAGGCAATAGTAGTAATGTAAAAAAGATGACATAACTGACAGTATCACTGAAATCTTGAAGATTAATTGTCAGAAAATAATATTGTGTGCTTTTCCCGTAGATAGAGAATGAACTATAGATTGGTCACTAAAATAACAATAATAAACAGAGCGGGACACATTTATTAAAGCAGTAGTAAGAGGAAGCATGACAGATATAGGGTTTTTCTATCCCTTTTTGCGACTCACCTTTTTTTGTTTGGAGCCAGTTTAGTTTGGCTCCCAACAAACAACAACTGTCAAATGTCAGTACCATCGTGATAAAAATTCTTTGGAAAACTGTGTTTTCGACGCTTTCTTTTTATTTGTGTGAATGTGTAGTTGCAGAACACAATTTAAATTACCTACAATATGGAGCGCTGTAGTGTATTACGTTGTAAAAATCGACCAGAACAAAAAAATGCAGACATAACCTTTCATCGGTAAGTGAGTTAGTTTTTCTAATAAAATAGTAGTAAGTATTTACGTTTTATAACGTTTATAGAATTCGTCATTTTATTATATTAACACGTAATTATCACATGTAATGATAAATTAAACGTGTTTTAAACTGTTTTATTTCATTAGTTTTGTAGTAATATTGTTGTACCTACTGTGTATTGATAGTTTGAGAGATACCAGTGCTCGGCAAGTTTACGCATAAATCCAAATTTCTATCAATTTTTTATTATAATAACGCTTTCTTTTTTACCAGTTTCCCAAAAAACCAAGAATACGAAATCAGTGGATTCTCCTTATTGGACAAAAAAAAAGCTTGAGCGAGAAAAACATTTTTCACAATATTTTGCAAAAGTTGAAGAATATTGCTTGTCCATCAGATTATTTTGTCAAATTGCCCAACATTTCCAAAATCAATCATTCCTGGATTGCCAGTTTCCACTTCTAATTAAAGCAATCTGCATGAAATACTTGATTGTTAAGATGCATTTCGCAACAAAAAAAAACTGTGAAGAGGATGTCAAGGTCCAAACAAGTTTTATTTAAGGGTCAGTAACTATGTATTTTGAATAAACGTTTTTTCTTTCAACTGTCTCATTTTATTTTTACCCAATTGCGTCTAAGCATAAAAGGCTATTTTTTTAATAAACATACAGATCTCGTTTTATATGATTATGGGTAAAAGGTCGACTACCCATGAATATGGATAAAATTATTCTGCTGGCAACCTCCATTTAATGTCATAAGACTATAGCCATCTCATGTCGGTGCACGCTGATAGCGAATCTATAGTTCATTCTCTATCTACGGCTTTTCCATACTTTCAGCACTTGTCAAGTAGGCAAAATCATAATATACATAGTTAATCACAATAGTGCCAAACTTATATTTTTTGACACCAACACTTTTGTTGAGAAATTCAAATCGACTAGGGATACTGCGTATCTGCCTATTAGTTTTAGACGTCAAATAGCATGGCTATTAGCTTTTATTATAAACTCAGACATAAGTAGTATGTCGAAGTCTTATGTATTTAGCACCACAAAAATGAGTAATAATACTAATAATATGGTGGTTTGCAATCTTAATTTAAACTAGGCAGTAAGACAACAGAAGGTACCTGTAACAACGTTGTTTATCTCTCCATCACCAAGCTATCTTCTGGCACGCAATTAGTTAAGTGTAAAAAAGTGGCTAAGCAGAATTCCTTGAAGTTGTTTCATCAAAATATTCAAGGTTTTTCTTCCAAACAATTAGAAATTGAATTGTTTTTAGAAAAAAACAATGTTTGATATTATTTGTATAACTGAACACTGATGAAATGCTAATCAATATTGAGAATTATAGTGTGGGCAGTTGTTTTAACCGAAAATCCATGCTACTTGGAGGTTCACTAATTTTTTTTTTTTTTTTTTATAAAATCTAAGACTCGTAATGACATAGTTGAACTATCGGTGGAACATAGCATTGAACTGTCCTGTGTTGAGCTAGATAAGCATTTTATAGTGTGCGTTTACAGACCTCCAAATTATCAAAACTACTCTATAATTTTTGAGTCAGTAATGGAAGATGTTTTGGCAAAACTTGCAACTGGTAATAAATCAGTAATTATTTGTGGTGACTTTAATATTAATATTTTAGAAAATAATTACAATAACAGTAGATTATTAAGCCTCTTTAAATCATTTAATCTGTCAAATGTGTTTTTAGAACCAACGCGAATAACGTCGACTACTGCCACATGTATGCTGGTGTGCAGGTAGACGTGGCATATTTTGATTTTAAGAAGGCGTTTGATACCGTCGACAATGATGTACTGCTAATGAAGCTGGCAAAAATTGGCTGCACTCCGACCCTCTTACAGTTCTTCGCCAGTTACTTGAAAGACCGACAGCAGTACGTTGACTACAACGGGATCGAATCCGAGCCATACTACACCAGGTCAGGCGTGAGCCAGGGCAGCAATTTGGGTCCTCTCGAATTTATTTTAATGATAAATGACTTACCAGACGTAGTCAAACATAGTTTATGTTTATTGTTTGCAGATGACCTCAAATTGCTGCTCGAGGTCAGGGGTGAGTCGGATTGTGAGAAATTGCAGGAAGACATAGATAGAGTGGTAAAATGGAGTCATGAAAATAAACTCTATTTCAATACAGCGAAATGCTCAGTGATGACATTTACGCGAGCGAAGACTGCCTTAGCCTACGAATATAAAGTAGAGGAAGTGCCGATGCAGCGAGTGTCTCAGGTACGAGATCTAGGAGTACTGCTTACCCCGGATCTAACTTTCCGGGATCATATAGTTAAAACTTGCAAGAAGGCGTACAGGAACCTGGGTTTCGTGCTGAGACAGTCGCAGGGATTCACCAACATTACCACGCTCAGAGTGCTGTATGACGCTTTGGTAAGGAGTCACTTGGAACACAGTGGGGTGATTTGGGCTCCCCATGAAGCGAAATACAATGTCATGCTGGAGCGAGTGCAGAATAAATTTACAAGACACTTGAACTTCAAAATTTATGGGGTTTACCCATTTTACCCGCTGATGTATCCTACACTGTTTGTACTGGGTATGGTGGGGTACAACGAACTCAGAGTGCGCAGAGAATTTACTCTCGCGGCGTATGCGCTAAAGCTCCTGCGTGGAGTAGCACATAACCCGGGTGTACTGCGTCATCTGAAGCTGTGCGTGCCAGACCAGTACGTGTGGAGGCGGCGGCGACCGCCACTGCTGGCTGTACCTGCAGCCAAAACCAACCTGCTGGCTAAAACACCTCTCACCCGGACAATACGGGTTCTAAACGAAGTGCATGAGAGGATTGACATATTTTCGTGCAATCAAAAATTAGTTTTAGAGCAATTGCAAAGGTTTTTTAACAGACATAAATTATTACATAACAAGCAGTTCGGTTTTACAAGGGGTCGTTCAACTACTGATGCCGGTGTTGAACTTTTGGGACATATTTATAATGCATGGGAAGATAAATGCGATGCCTTGGGCATCTTTTGTGATTTGTCCAAGGCATTTGATTGCGTTGTTCATGAAACGCTAATCAGGAAGCTCCGCCACTATGGGATCCGAAACAGTGCTCTGGATCTTCTAACTTCATACTTGAGTAATAGGATTCAGAGCGTTGACGTTAATGGAAAAAGATCTCCCGGATCTATAGTAACAATGGGAGTCCCACAGGGCTCAATTCTTGGTCCTTTCTTGTTTCTTATTTATATTAATGACTTGCCTTACCTCGTAAAGGATAACCATGATATAGTGTTGTTTGCGGATGACACTTCACTTTTATTTAAACTTAAACGTCAGCAGCTGGTTACTGACGATATAAATAGCGCGATCGCGAAAGTAGTTCACTGGTTCAATGTTAACAATTTACTTCTCAATGAAAAAAAAACCAAATGCATTAAATTTACACTGCCTCACGTTAGGCAGGTGAAAACTAATGTGTTGATAAAGGGCGAAGAATTGAATCCTGAAGATAGCACAGTATTCTTGGGCTTAACTTTGGACGCTAAGCTTCAGTGGGGCCCACATATAGATAAATTGTCAAAAAAGCTAAGCTCCGCAGCGTATGCAGTTAGAAAAATTCGTAATTTAACAGACATAGAGACAGCCCGTTTAGTGTACTTTAGCTATTTTCATAGTGTAATGTCGTATGGTATTCTATTGTGGGGAAATGCCGCCGACATTCAGACTATCTTTGTTTTGCAGAAAAGAGCTGTTCGATCAATTTATAAATTAAGTCCGAGACACTCTCTCAGAGAGAAATTTAAGGAGATTAATGTAATGACTGTGCCTTCTCAGTATATTTTTGAAAATCTCTTATATGTCCATAAAAATTTAAACTTGTTTAAAAAATACAGTGATATCCATAACATAAATACTAGGAACAAACACAAATTTGTTGTACCTACAACAAGGCTCAAGAAAATAGGTGGCTCGTTCAGATGTCAATGTATACGCTTTTATAATAAACTTCCAAGCCGCGTACAAGACCTAAGCCTTAATAAATTCAAATCATTCATTAAACGTAAGTTGTGCCAGAAAGCGTTTTATACCGTTAAAGATTTCATTGAGGACAAAAAGGCTTGGGATTGAGCTGCTCCAATTTATTATACTTATATATTTTTTTTTTTTTTCATTTTGAATTTTGTTTGTTTTTCTGCTAACTTTAAATTATATACAAAATGACATGAATATTTACTTTGTGAAGTATAATATTATTATTATGATGTGAGGACTATGTGGGTCATATATTTAGCTATATTTTACTTTTTGTTATGTTAATCTGGCAGTTTGAGTACTTTATGCGGCCTACCCAAATATCCTTTCTTTGGTATTGTTCGTCGATTCGTTGAGCTCTTTTTAAGTTCTGAGTTGAGCTACACGATTACTGACAAATGCGTGCACTGACTGGCCAGGTCCACTCAAATCTGTATGGTTCTTTCCTCAAAAGACCATTTCAGACACAAATCTACATGGTCCTCAAATTGAAATGCTCTGACCAAGATTATTTCCGGGTTATTATATACACATTGACATTAATTAATGTTATATATTCATTGACATGAATATTTACTTTAAAGTATTATATTATTTTAATTATTGTGAATGTGAAGACTATGCAGATATTCCCTTTTGTTTTGTTTTAATTTTTTTGTTGTTAATTAGTTTTATCATGGTCTGGCAGTTTGAGTAATTTATGTGGCCTACCCAAACGTCCTTTCTTTGGTATTGTTCGTCGAATCGTTGAGCTCCTTAAATTCTGAGTTGAGCTGCACGATAACTGACAAATGCGTGCACTGACTGGACAGGTCTTCTCAATCTGAATGGTTATTTCCTCAAAAGACCATTTCAGACATCAATCTACATCGTCTTCACATGATCTGACCAAGATTATGTCTGGACTTTAAAAGAGACTGTGACCTCTGAGTTTGTTTCGGCCTTTCTTCTCAGAGTAGTCAGATAGGAAACGCCGACCTCATCTAGTTTTTAAAATATAATTGACGTGTAAAAGTGTTTGTACAAACCTACTTGCAGAAATAAATCATTTATCATTTATCATAATCGGAGTGAATTCGCAAGAATTTTGTTGAATTTTGTTAGTTATATTTAAATAGGTTAGGTTTATTATTTTAAATTTTTTATTATGTGCACATAAATAGTAAAGTAAATAAAAAGGTATTATTAATATTTGTATTTTAGGTTAAGAAGTAACGCAAAAAAAAAAAGAGTTAATTTTATTAATACATTGTGTTTAGTGTTGCTTTATATATTATTTTGAAAGTTTAGTTCGCAAACCACTATTGTATTGGGTCTTCCTGTAATGATAGTGTGTAAGTTTAATAAATAAATAAATAAATAAATGTATTGATAATGTCTTTTGTTGCTGCGACTATTTAGATAAAGCCATTGTAAATTATCTCCCTTCCGATCACAGCGGTCAAACCGTTATTTTTGAGTCCAACACACCAATACAAAAAGTGCAGATTCAAATTAGACCAATAACATCGGGTAATTGAAATTAATTTAATAGCATCTTAATTAGCAAGTTAAGTTATACATATTTAGACCCAGACCGGTCTAAATATGTCCAATGTCAATATCTGTCTATTGTCACATAATAGAAAATAGTATCTACTTTATTGTGGTGTTCAGTTTGACTTCGGAACTGCACGTAGCGGGGTAGCTCGGGAACGTAGATATGTACATTTAATTCGGTATCATCAGAGTTTTGAAGAGTCCAATTTGGTGATGGCTGTTTTATTCTTAGATCAGTACCGTATGAAGCTACCAACTCATAGAAGTTGTATATTTGTTTTAATTAAAATTTGATTGTAAATGTATGCACATAGGTTGGTTTTCGTATTAACGAGAAGGAAAGTCGCAGAATAAAATGGTAAAGTCTGATTACAGCTTAAAAATATTTATTGAATAAATAACATTTTCCGCCTTCTTTGACTAGAGTGTTCACCACCAACCACCGCTGGAGTGACCGCCGGAGAATCCGCCGGAAGATCCGCCGCCGTATCCACCGCCGTATCCACCGCCGTATCCGCCGCTGTATCCGCCGCTGTATCCGCCGGAGACGGGCACGACTTGCTTGACTGTGATGACCTGCGGCACGGAGACCACCTTGCGCACGTTGACGACCTGCGGCACGGTGACCTCACGCTGCACGTTCACCACCTTCTTGACGGAGACCACCTGCGTGGCGGGCGCAGACCAGCCGCCGGAGGAACCACCAGACCAGCCACCGGAGGAGCCGCCGGAGTAGCCGCCGGAGTAGCCGCCGGAGTAGCCGCCGCTCCAGCCTGAGCCGAGCGAGCTGGCATCGCTCCAGCCGCTGCTATAGCCGCGCTTCTCGCGCACCGCGGCGCCCGCCGCCAGAGCCACCAGCGCGCACAGGATGATCTGGAATTAAAGCAATACATTATACACCATTTCAAGTAATGCTGACAACAAGCTAAAGGATCTGGTATGTTCACAACACTCAGCTAACTGTAAGACTTTTCCGAAACAGCGATTTTCCGAGTGATTGCCAAAAATTGAGCTTTTTCACTGAACTTCGCGTTATTAGTAATTAAAATATTATTTTAAAATAAATGATTAATTAACTCACGAAGGCTTTCATGTTGTTGTTGCAGTGGGTGGTTGTTGTGTGATGCGTGTGCCGTGCTCCCGACGTATTTATACGTCGTGTGCGCTGCGCTGACGCAACGCGTCCTCGACACACGGCGCTCTGCAGAGAACAACTCGTACTCGATGCGGTTCAATGACACTTCCTCGTTGATATCGAATCGTCAAAGAAAGCTTTTTAACGACACGCCAATAAAAAAAGGTTATTTTTTGTAACCCTGGGTTTACACAAAAATAACCGTTTTTATTTTATTTTATAAAACAAACAGTTCAAAATGTTGTATCACTTCTTTTTTTTTGGGCCATTTTGATTTCTAGACAATTTTAAAATTGACCTGCGGAAACAATTAAAAAAAACGATCAGAATAACATAACAAAAGTTAAAGTTTGAAATTGGCAATTTGTACAAAAAAAAATAAAAATCGTTTTTTTTTAATTTAATATATTTATTTTATCAAAATAATTACCATTATTATATATACATTGCTGCCATCTAATAGGAAGGTCATTTATGCCTTTGCGATAGAACTCTCGTGATCTAGATTCGACAAACTGTGTGAAAGCATTTTGTACTGCCTCCTGAGAAGAAAAGTTTTAATCAAGTAGAAAATTGTCCAAAACACGAAAATAAATGGTAGTCCGTTGGAGCAAGGTCTGGCGAATACGGAGGGTGACGAATGGTTTCTAATTGCAGTTCCTGTAGAGTTATAACGGTTTCTCGTGCTGTATGAGGTCTCGCGTTATCATGGAGCAATAATGGTGAAGATCGATTCATGAGTCGGGGCTGTTTCACTGCTAGTTTTGCTAACATTGTTCGGAGTTCAGCACAGTAGACATCTGTCATTATTGCTTGACCAGATCGGAGAAAACTTTAGTGAACAACACCTTGCTGAGACCACCAAACAGTTACCATTACCTTTTTATTGGTATGCTTTGCGTTAGCTTTGCTTTTTTTGTTGCGGCGTTTGACCTGGGGTCAGCCATTGCATTTTTCGCTTACGGTTATCGTAAAGAATCCACTTTTCATCATATGTTCAATTCGATCCAATAATCCTTCATTTCTGTATCGATTCAACAAGGCAACCCAAGTTTCAACCCGCGTTTCTTTCTGCAGATCAGTCAAATCATGAGGCACCAATTTCTCTTTTTTTTTATTGATTTGACGCTAATGAGTCAATATTGTTGGTAAGGTAACGTTAAACCATGCCACTAATTCCTGGGTAGTTTGGCTCGGGTCGGCTTCCACCATCTATTTCAATTCATTTCCTATGTCGGTCTTCCACGTTGTTCGTTCTTCAAATCAAAGTTTTCATCATGAAAGCGTTTAAACCAAAATCGCTCGGTGCGTTCAGTAGCAGTCCCCTCTCCAACCGCAAAATTGATATTGCGAGCTGTTTCTGCCGCGTTAGTTCCACGTCGGAACTCGTATTCAAAAATAACTTGAATTCTTAACGAACATTAATTACATACGGAGTGTTTTTCCATAATTTACAGTAATATTAATAATAATACAGGGTGGAATTTTTGAAGTCTCGAGTTCGAATCCAACTTGGCCTCTAACTCTCAGTTGCTTCAAAAACGGTGAAGGAAAACATTGTGAGGAAACCAGCATGGTTTTTTTTTTTTTTTTTTTTTTTTTTTTTGTGTGGGAAATCATCAAATGACGTCTCCCGCTCTGGGTGGAGCGGGAGGGCGTGTCAGACTCTTACTGACTAAAACCCACCCGTGTTCCTTGTGTTGCCTGTGCAATGCCAGGGGGCCACGGTATCCCTTTCGGACTTTCCCGCAACCCCGGCAGGCAATGGTCTCATCGGACCCCTTCACTCGCTGACACTCTTTGAGGCGCGCGTGGAACACAACGCGCCGTCGACCCGGGCTGGGTCCTTACCGGACGGCGAGCTACCCATTGCTCACCGTCCGCAAGCCCGCGCCTACGGTGGCCGGGAATCCGCGATCGATTCCCGACGCCCGGGGCGTCTCCTCCTGCGGCGGCTAGGGGCGTGAGGGCGCGAAATTTGCCTCTCCCTCACGCGCTCCGCCTCCTCCTTCGCGAGCATTACTGCTTCGCAAAAGGAGGTGACGGCCTCCCATGCCCTCTCGCTCCGTACCATGGCCTGGACCAGGGCCGGACGCGAGAGATCCCCGCCACCGATCGCCTCCACGAGGACACGGCGGTGCTCTGCCCAAGCCGGGCATACCTCCACCGTATGCTCCACCGTGTCCTCCGGGCGATCCACGCAGTGATGACACCCGGGCGTTTCCTCCCGCCTTATACGAAACAGGTACCTCCCGAAACAGCCGTGTCCGGTGAGGACCTGCGTCAGGCGGAAGGTGAAACCAGCATGCCTGAGAGATATTTCTCGACGGCATGTAAAGCCAAGTCAGAGGCCCATGGGTGGCATGAAATCTCAGACACCAGGTAGGTCACTTCACTAATCACACGAAAAATAAATAATGACTGTGAATATTGTTTTGGTCATAGGGTTCTTTGTCCGTGTATACATCTTTTGGAGCTGACTGTACTAGTATGAACATAATATGTAATGCTTAAAGAAATTATTTCTCTATAAGAAATTACAAGGATTTCCCTTACTTACTTGTAGAACCCTTATAGTTTCGCCATGTCCGTCTGTCTGTCTGTCCGCGGCTTAGCTCAAAAACTCTTAGTACTCGTACTAGAAATCTGTAATTTGGAATGGGTATTCATATTAATCACGCCGAAAAAGTGGTAAAATTAAATATTTTTTTACGGTACCTATTCTACACGTAAAGTGAGTTTTTTTTTTCTCGACTTTCCCATGGTGTGGGGGTGTCATTGGAAAGGTCGTTGAAAATATTGTGAACGTATGAAACCCATTTTTCAATTCAGGGACCCGTTTGTGAAAAATTAAGCTTTAAAGTGCTAATTTTTGTTAGTCAAGTATCCCCCCCCCCAGCCCCCGCCGGCTAATTGGTTGGTTTTGGATTTGTGAAACAAATACAAGTAAACAGCTAAATAGGCTCTACAAGTTAACGAGTATTAATCGACCAACTTACGTTGGCAGTTACAAAAACATGTTCTACCAGACATTCGGTATGGGAAAACACGTTTTTCAACTGCAGTGTTAAGTTTGTGCCTGGGTTAAATTCATCCCAACTACGGAACCCTTCATTGTGTTTTTAACAAATATATCATTTTATTCCGGACGGAAATAACATTAACGAACACAAAACAAATTAATAATGAGCGTGGTCAATGTGATCACATTGTTGACGGAAGTTGTTCTTGTTACTGACCTTCTCAGCTGCACTTCTTGACAATGTTGACAATGTTGGTCTCTGTGTTGGTCTAATGTGGGTCTGGTATCTTCTTACATTTATTGAAGTTACAAGTATCTTTTAAGTAAGTTTTTTTTTTGTTATTATAAGTGGATAGAAATAGAAAACTAGAAGGAATCCTGTTTGGGTTAATATTATTGTATTTTAATTTCCGAAAAATAATTTTGACTAAGATTTGCTGCCGAGTCTTATGGGGAGGATACATAAATCATCATTAAATTACAGGTTTATGTAGTTGCTGAGGTGATGAATGTATAATGTGAATGTGTGTTGACGGCACGGTTGGCGCAGTGGTTAAGCAAATGACTGCTGCACTGCGTGTCGCAGGTTCGATTCCCGCACGAAACCAATATTTGTATGACCTGCAAGTAATTGTTCCGGGTCTGGCTGTTTGTGTATGTGAGTTTAAATGTTTGTAAACGCACCACGATACAGGAGAAAATCCTAGTGGACGTGTGGCAACGTATGTGACAACGTTTAAAAAAAAAAAAAAAAGAATGTATTCATACCGGAACCATTCCACCGCAGATTACCATTAATTCTTGGGTATACTCCTGCTCGAATCAAACTGTTCACCTCCATCATTGGCTCCACCGCACTCATGCGCATCATAGCTTCATAATGGTATGTCCAGCTGGAATCTGTGTTGCTATGCTATATTAAAACTAGGTACTGTGTTTTCAATTAACTCGCTGTGGTAATTTGATTAACAAAATATAATGAAAAATTGTATGGCTTCCTTTGCAGGCTAAGATGAGGAACACATTTTACTTTTACTGTCCTGATTTTCAGAGTTATAGTGGCAAAAAGGATTGTATTATTTGAATTAGTTCTCTTATTTGTAAATGAGACCAGTGTAATGTGTAGGTATAAAGTCTTAACATAAGTATTTGAAAAATAAATACTAATTTCGAACACAACCTCGAGATTTACTAGGTCAAAGTTCACTACGCGATGAGATCGCGAAAATAATGAACTTTATTTGTGTGGCCTATTTAATTTACATAGGTTCTACAAGTACCACAAGTAGCGTTCTTCTGGCGTTGATTAGGTAGTAAGGTATATCATTACATGTGTGTCCAACAGTTAAGTGATTTGTAGTCTGTTTAATTATGGTAATTGTAAGTTCAGCGTTGATGTTGAGACACCGACGTAAAGAATACAAGATCAGTTACTTGCTTATTGGAGTATAAAGTACAATACATAACGTCACGCCTTGTTTCCTCGAAGGGTTGGGCAGAGGTGTACTTATAGTACACACACATTTCGCCAGTTATGTTTTTAAGTCACATGTACCTAATAGGCGGCGAGCCTTTTGCCATCAACCGGGTACAATTACAGACACCGGGCTACTACTGAGAAATTCCTGTTGGAAAAACCCAATAATACTTTGCCCCACCTTTTTTTTTTTGGGGCGTGTCAGACTCTTACTGACTAAAACCTACCCGTGTTCCTTCTGTTGCCTGTGCAATGCCAGGGGGCCACGGTATCCCTTTCGGACTTTCCCGCAACCCCGGCAGGCAATGGTCTCATCGGACCCCTTCACTTGCTGACATCTCTTTGAGGCGCGCGTGGAACACAACGCGCCGTTGACCCGGGCTTGGTCCTTACCGGACGGCGAGCTACCCATTGCTCACCGTCCGCAAGCCCGCGCCTACGGTGGTCGGTAATCAATGAAATCCCGACGCCCAGGGCGTCTCCTCCTGCGGCGGCTAGGGGCGTGAGGGCGCGAAATTTACCTCTCCCTCACGCGCTCCGCCTCCTCCTTACTTTGCCCCACCTGGAAATCGAACTTAGGACCTCGTGCTCAGCAGTAGTGCTTGCGACCACTAGATCAACGAGGCAGTCTATTGTAGTGACATTTTTTCGTCGGTTATTAAAAAATAACTGTTTCGTAGAAAACTGCAATACCAACGCGATGAAAATGTATGAATAGCAAATATTTTTTTTACTAACCGACGAAATATTTCAACGCAGTTTGATTCAGAATCATTAGCTGAATTCAGGTAGGCTGGTAGCAAGTTGCGCGGCGTTCAATTCAAATTCAAACGTCATTTATTCAAACTAGGCTGAGAATCAGCATTTTTCAAAGTTACATAAGACAGTCCCCCAAAAACGCCGCCCTTCACCACTTCCTAGTGCTTTAGCTGGGAAGAAGAAGTGGCACACAAAACTCCCCAGCTGCACAGCTGTCTAAATAGTTAGAAAAACTTGATTCTATACAATAGTACTTACGCAAAATAATTTACATTACGCAACACAAAACATTAAATTAAATTATTTTCTATACATCACCTAGCACACGCCAATATATCAGCAAAAAAGTAAAAAGAATTTAATACCCGAATGAAAGCTTCCATGCATAAAGGGCGTGCCCGTTTACATATAGCTATTAAAGCTGTAACTCGGAAATCACAAATGATAAACTAGGACCATCGAAGCAAAAATAAATAAACAGTTATTTACTAATAACAACAACAAAAACCATGTTCAGCAAGACGACCAGTCACCACAAGCAGCACCCGTTCACAAGCATAACGCAAAGACCATATTTGAGGGAAGAAGGCAACCTAACCCCCGACGGCGACGCTACCGCAAGCAGTGACATCTAAGGGAGCTTGACGAACTTGCTGCCGGTTGCTCAGGCAAGAATAATATGATCAATTTTCGAGGTCGCTAGCTGACCATATACAACTCATAAAAAACTAAAACAGTGTAATGAGTAGATTAAGTCAATAATAAATGAAAACAAAATTAAAATTAATTTACTTATACAGTCAAATAAAATAAACTAAACAATTAAATTAGTATGGAATTAGTCCCAAGCCTTTTCGTCGTCTAAGTTATCTTTAACTATATAGAAACCTTTTTGAAATAGTTTGTGTTTATTAAATGATTTTAAATTTATTAAGGCTGAGTTCTTTAAAATGGCTTGGGAGTTTGTTGTAAAAACGTATACTTTGGCACATAAATGAAATACAATTTTTTTGAAGCCTAGTTCTGGACACAATAACTAGTATTTACGAGTATGAATGTCGCTGTTTACATAAATCAGGTTCTCAAATACATATTGAGATGCGACTGTCATTATGTTTATTTCCTTAAATTTATCCCTCAGTGAATGCCTACAACTTAGGTTATAAATTGCTCGAATGGCTCGTTTTTGCAGCACAAATATAGCCTAAATGTCGGCTGCATTTCCCCACAACAAAATTCCGTACGAAATAAGCCCCACTGAAGCGTTGAATCCAAAGTAATACCTAAGAACACAGTGGTGTCCACAAGATCCAATTTAACCCCATTTAACTACTAATACTTTGGTTTTCACCTGCTTGACGTTAGATGTCAGAAATCTAATACATTTAGTCTTTTTCTCGTTTAAAAGTAAATGATTAACAACAAACCAATGCACAATTTTAGAGAAAGTACTCGTCGGTAACGGTCTGTTGTCACTTAAGCTTAAATATAAGTGACGTGTCATCTTCAAATAACACTATTTCATGACTGTTCTTTTTAAGGCAATGTAGGTCATTAATATAACGAGAAATAAAAAAGGGCCAAGAATTGAACCCTGAGAAACTCCCATACTAACAAAAGAAACCGGGGATCGCTTGCCGTTAACGTCCAATCTTTGGATCCTATTATACAAAAAAAAAAAAAAATGAATATCCAAGGCAGTGTTTCTAACACCATAGTAATGCAATTTCCTGACCAACATTATCATGAGAAAAACAAACAAAAGCCATAGTAAGTATAAGTCTCTAAAATACGTAGGGCATCATGTGACTTCTCAAAAATATGCGCGTTGTTCCTGCCACCCTGTATAATATGAATCTAAATCTACAATTATAATAAAACAAACAGTAGAATCCGGAGTCTGTATCTCTGTTTGTTTGTTCGCGCACGTCTTCGGAGCTACTGAACGGATTTTCACGTAGTTTTCATTTGGAGCAGAAAATAGGCTTGTATCATTAAAATCGGTTGTTGAAAAAAAAGTTATCATCATTTAAGGCGGTATTCTGTTCACGACACGTTGTGCACAATTTAGCACGATAGTAGCCTTACGAAAAGAACTAGGCTTGCATGAATTCAAGACAGTATTACAATCATTAGTATTATCCGCTTTAAATGATCTGGTTCTAAGATTGAGTGCTCCGTCTCGACGGACTAGGCACACACAGCTTTTCGATGTACCGCACAGTGGTACAAACTACGCTCAAAATACTGTCGTTGGTAGGATATTAAGAAATTTTAACAAGAAATTCTCTCATCTTGATATATTTAACACCAAAAAAGGTGTATTCAGGAAACTTTTAGTGACTTCTGTATGCGACGAATTGACTAATAATTCTAAATAGAACTGTATAAAATAATCCGAAAATCCGAAACAAGTCCTCACACACACCCACACACTCCTACACACCCACTCATACACTCCTACACACCCACTCTCACTTCACACTTAGATATGCTTAGAAGGTGCTAGCATGACATCCTGTTTGTTTCTGATGCATGTGTAGTTATTAAATTGTAAATCCGTAATTGGCTGTAAGTTTAGTTTATATTATCCTAAGTGAAATTGTTAAAGAGCTGTGGATTTTGTGATTAAATAAATAAATAAATAAATAAATCCCATTATAAATGATGCTGAAATTAACCTTTTAGGCCCAGCCGTCAGCCGTCTTACACTACTTTTGCTATAACATTATTTTCACTTTTTATTTTGTTATTATGTTCACAAACTGTTTCCAAATAAAGATTTTTCTTTCTTTCTTTCAAACTACTATTAGAATTTGGATGTTTGGCACACAAATAGTTTATAGAATTAAAACTAACAAAAACTACCAGGCTTGCATGATTTCTAAATAAAAATATATTGCCGTATGTATGAAAGATCATCACACAACAAGGTTTGCATGAAAGAAAGTTTTGGAAAATCTACCGAAAAGTCGGAAATACACCCGGGTGACGCCGGGCATGAACAGCTAGTAGTAAATAAATCATAATAACGTAAGTTGTATTAAAAAATATTTATTAAATAAATAATATTTGATATCGACTATAGTGTTCACCACCAGCCACCGCTAGAGTGACCGCCAGAGTATCCACCGGAGTACCCGCCGGAGGATCCGCCGCCGTATCCGCCGCCAAAGCCGCCGGAGACGGGCACGACTTGGTTTACTGTGATGACCTGCGGCACGGAGACCAACTTGCGCACGTTGACGACCTGCGGCACGGTGACCTCACGCTGCACGTTCACCACCTTCTTGACGGAGACCACCTGCGTGGCGGGCGCAGACCAGCCGCCAGAGGAACCACCGGACAAGCCACCGGAGTAGCCGCCGGAGTAGCCGCTGGAGAGGCCGCCGCTCCAGCCTGAGCCGAGCGAACTAGCACCGCTCCAGCCGCTGCTGTAGCCGCGCTTCTCGCGCACCGCGGCGCCCGCCGCCAGAGCCACCAGCGCGCAAAGGACGATCTGGAATTAAAGCACTACATTAATACACCATGTCAAGTAATGCTTATGTTCACAACTCTCAGCTAACTTTAAAACTTTCCGAAATACTGCGAGTGCCGCAAGAGGAGCTTTTTCACTGAAATTTGCGTTAGTAGTTATTTAGGCTATTATTTTTAAATACTCACGAAGACTTTCATGTTGTTGTTGTAGTGGGTGTCTCTTGTGTGATGCGTGAGCCGCGCTCTTGAAGTATATATATGTTGCGCACGCTGCGCTGTCGCAACGCGTCCTCGACAAACGCAGCTCCGCAGAGAGCGACTCGTACACGTCGCGGCACTCGTACAATGACACTTCCTTGCTAATATCGAATCTTCATAGAAAGATAATTTACGATACACTTCCCTTTCTAATGTTGGTCATGGTCACGAAAATATTAGAACAGTTTATACGCAATTCCTTTCGGACTATCCTTCTTCTTGAACCAGCAATTACAAAAGCAATACTTTCCCGTTTTGTAAAGATTTAAATTTTCCTAGAACTTATTTAAGTCCGTATCCATAGAACAACGTCCCGTGAATGTGTATCTAGGATATGAAAAACATCGATAAGATCTCATTAGTCCTATTTAAGTGCCTGTTGGAATTGTTAGAGACGTGAAAGCCTTAAACCTTTGCCAGCAACTGCGGTGTAATGGTCAAGTATGTAGGTTCCTTTTAAATTGTATGTTAGTTCAATATCATTCCATACTTTATAGTTGGTATTGTTAGTACAATAACGACACTAACATCTTATACTACGGATTTGTTTTTCGTCGGATTATAGATTAACCGTGGACTTTCGATTTGGTTTTCTACATTACATCTTCTGTGGAAATAGTTCCTCGTTATGCAGGGTCAAATTGAATTAGCTAGGAAACTCCGCAGTGGTGGGTATTGCTATCTAAGCATGATATATATATATCGTAAAACGCTCGGATACGTTAGATTTTCTTTTGATCATTCCAACAGAGCAAAAAATTACTTGCTTTGTCGACGTTTGAAGAAAAGCCCATGAATCAAGACAAGAAGAAGAAGCGAACCTCAAAATTTTAGCACCCCGCCTTGAAAAGGTTCTGTTTTCTTTTAACCTATACAGAAAGAGAACTTACTTTGTCGAGAATAAAGCCTTAAACTTGTTTTACGGCAGTTTTGGTTTTGAAATCTGGCCCTAACCCGAGAGTAGTTGTGCACAAATATAGATAGTGCAATCCACGACGACGCGCCTCACTCCGCTCCGTACTAAAGTACGGCTTACAGTACAGTCATCGCGGAGTGGGGCGCGTCTTAGTGGATTGCACTATCTGTACCGGGTTTGCTTCGCTCGCTCTTGCATCCTATAACCTCTATTTTTACAACAGGCTTTTTTTCTTAATGTTTTTGTATATGCCCATCGGGGTCACTGTGGCTCAAGTTTTTAGATAGTAAGACACGATAGTAAATCATTCAGGCTCTCGACAGGTTGAATGATTTTGGGGGGGGTCATGACCCTGGGACCGCGCCTGCTGGAATCTATGTTGCTGTGCCATAATTAGTGGAGAGTTGAATTAAGGGTGAATTCAATGTAGTAATTTAGCATATTGAGCCATGTCGGTCTCACTGGTAGGGTACAGGCCTCCTCACTGTGAGAACGAGTGATAGTTGAAACATTACACGTTTTGCCGAATAATTTGCAAGGCTTCAGTTGCATGCTAAGGAACACATTTCAATTATAATACGATTTTTTATAATAGGTTGATTTGCAGAGTAATATTGGTAATGAAATAGTTGTCCTATTTGGATATGGGTGTGTCAGTATAATGTGTAGGTATGTATTAAGGTGTTAATGTTACTAGGTATTTGGAGAATAGTTCAGTACTAACATTCAGTTGGGCAATAGTACCATACCAATACAGCTATAAAGAGGACAACGTGTGTTTGAAAAGGGAGGAGCCAGTGCTAGACCATGGTGTCGCATGGATACTCTATTGAGACTCTGGGAGCATATTATCAATGTATGTCAAAAGGCTTACAAGCGACTGGGATTTGTGCTTCAGGTTTCACAAATATTAAATCTATTTCGGCATTTTGTATGACGCTCTAATAAGGAGTCAGTTGGAGGGTAATGCGGCAGTATGGGCTCCACATGAGACAAAATTTATAGTCTCATGTTGGAGCGCATACATAACAAGTTTACGAGATACCTATATCTAAGTATATCCCTTTTACCCCTTGATATATCCAAGTTTGTTTGTGTTGGGCATGATTGGATACATCAAGTTGCAAACTAGTTGGGATCTAGCACTGGCGTCGTAATATATACTTGGAGTGTTCCGGGGTAACATAAATAATCCGAGTGTTCCTACAGGGGATAGGCTTGTGTCTGCCAGATGGGTACATGCAGCGCCGACGACGGCGACGGCCCAACTTGTTCGCGGTGCCACGCGGTCGAACTAAACTGTTGGACAATGTCCCTCTGACGCGAACAATGCGCACACTTTTGGTTGCCGACAGATTAGATCTTATCTCATGTTCACTGAGCGAGTACACAAGGGTAAAGTTATATACGTGTTATGTTTTTAATTTGTAAATCTCATGCTGCAAATTATTTCATAAAATGTTAATTAACTACACTAGCTAATTGGGACACTGTAATTGTAGCTTATGTAATGAATAAATAATAAAAAAAAAAATGATAATCGATTAATTTCGGATACAACCTCGAAAGTGCTCGAGAGCTCGACAGCTTTGAGATCGCAAAAATAATGAACTTTATTTGTGTGACCTATTTAATTTAAATAGGTACTGCAAGTAACGTTCTGCTGACATTTAATACATAATAGGTTCAGTAAACGCGTGTCCAAAAGTTAGGTACCATTGCAGTCTGTTAAATCATATTAGTTCAGCGTTGATATTGAGACACCGACCTAAAGATTACAAGATCAGTTAAATTTATCGTTTTGTTTTTTTTTTCACTAAATTGAATCCGAATAATAAATAAATAGGAAAAAAATGATAATTAAATCAAATTGTGTTAAAAAATATTTATTAAATAAATAACATTTCTGCTGACGTCGAATATAGTGTTCACCACCAGCCACCGCTGGAGTGACCGCCGGAGTATCCACCGGAGTACCCGCCGGAGGATCCGCCGGAGTATCCGCCGGAGGAACCGCCGCCGTAGCCACCGCCGAAGCCGCCGGAGACTGGCACGACTTGGTTTACTGTGATGACCTGCGGCACGGAGACCACCTTGCGCACGTTGACGACCTGCGGCACGGTGACCTCACGCTGCACGTTCACCACCTTCTTGACGGAGACCACCTGCGTGGCCGGCGCGGACCAGCCGCCGGAGGAACCACCGGACCAGCCGCCGGAGGAGCCGCCGGAGTAGCCGCCGTCCCAGCCCGAGCCGAGCGAACTAGCACCGCTCCAGCCACTGCTGTATCCGCGCTTTTCGCGCACGGCAGCGCCAGCCGCCAGAGCCACCAGCGCGCACAGGATGACCTGAAATTTCACACATACGTTGTTACACCGTGTCAAGTAATGCTGACAACAACCTAAAGGATCCGGTTTGTTCACATCTCTCAGCTAACTATAAAACTTTTCAAAACACTGCGAGTGCCGCAAGAGGAGCTTTTTCACCGAACTTTGCGTTATTATTAGTTATTTTATGATTGACTCACGAAGGCTTTCATGTTGGTGTTGTAGTGGGTGGTTGTTGTGAACTGCGTGTGCGGCGCTCCCAACGTATATATACGACGTGCGCGCTGCGCTGATGCAACGCGTCCTCGAAAGACGCAGCTCTGTAGGGTATCTTTAACGGTTCAATAACACTTCCTCATTGATGTAGAAATGAATGAAGTAACTGCAACTGTCTTTCTCTTCTTACATTCGTATGAATGGGTAAAATTTTTGAACATGAAGATATCATTACATGTAAAACATAAGATTTACCGCAGTTTGAACTTTCAACAGTTATGTATAATGTGGGTGTATGGGTACCTACTTATTTCGATTTATAGTATCTACTAACTTAATTGCGAAATATTGATAAAATTATCAAGTAGGTCCTTGCAGAGAACAAAAATGGCTATTCATTGTGATTTCTCAACGCAAAATGTAGGACAGGAGCTGATTTATCTACATTTTCGCAATAGGATTATGTTTATCAAAATGTTCGGCCTTGGATTATATCCCTAAAGTTCTGACAACAAGGGATAAAGATATATTTTTTATGTAACATAAATGGACAATAAAAGTGTAGATGGTGTATTAGGTGGAAGCTACTTTAGACAGTACTTATTTGGTACAATACGAAATATTTTATATAGATTATATTTTATAGGAGAGTAGCAAGGCTGAATTTCAATAGCAACCCGTAATGCAATGTAACTATTAAACTCTATTTATTACAACACTGATACTTGATTCGCGCCCTGTCCCAGTTAATGTTATACAGGTACCCACATCCCAATCTGATGAGCACGTCTCGGACCAGTTCTATGCCGACGTGGACAGCATATCACGCTCCACACTATCTAGGGAAGTTGTGATCACGCAAGAAGACTTTAATGCTAAAGTGGGATGCACCAGGGGTGATCCTCTTCGGGTTACAGTCGTTGGTTCCTATAGCCTTAGTAAAAGAAATGACAGGCGGAATCCTCAGACTAACGTTCCCCTGAAAAAACAAGCTCTAGACCACTTCTAGCAAACGATCGGCGACAACATCAAGTCACTAAAATTAGTTCCATTAGACTCAAGTGAAGCTGACTGGAATAACCTTAAGAGGACTGTTTTAGATACGGCCAAAGTGAATCATAATGTTTTAAAAACTATACGGAAGAAGGAAGAGTGGATAAGTCTGAAGTTAGGTTAAGTCCGTGAGTCTTGAAAGTTGATTGAGGAAAGGAAACAGCTGAAAGCAGAGTTTCTGAGTTCTGATAGACAGAGAAGCAGATACTATCAGCAGCATGCCGAAATTCAAATATCTACTCGGAAGGATAGGGATGTGCACATCAGCAGCATCTGCGAGGAAATTGAGGGACATTTTTATATTTTACGTTTATATTCACTATTTTATTGACGTTTATTATTCTTCATATATTTATATAGTGTCAATGTCAGATAGTGATGACGACAGCGACACCGAAAGCTTTTTGTCGGCTTGTAGTAATGACAGCTTTGTGAGTTTTCCGTCCCTTGCTGACACGCTTGAATCTCAGTTTTCTGATGTACCTAAATTTTAATCTAGTCCAAAATGCCCAAATGTCTAGTGAAAATGCCCAAAGTATTCCGGTATGTTACCCTGACATGCTAGCTAACCTAGACTGTAAGAACATCCATGCTATCCTTGTCTCAGAGTCTTGGCTTTAGCCATGTCTTCCTTCAACTTTCTTGCTGCTGAAAAGTGATCGAACGTGAATGTCAAAGAGATGTGGTTTTGGCGTAGGTTACTTCGTATACCATGGACCGCCATGAGAAGGAATGAATTCATACTGGAGGAACTCAATATCACCAAGCGGCTATCTACAATATGCCCAGAGCGTGCCCTCAGCTTTTTCGGAAATGTTATGCGTTCACCTAAGCAAGTTCTGGAAAGGCTTATGTTACTAGGCCGGGTGGAAGGAAAACGCGCTCAAGGCAGAGCACCGGTGAGATGGTCAGACGCGATCAAGAAGGCTGTTGGAGGCAGCATGTACCAAGCGGTCCACACTGCAGAAATGCCGCATAACTTGGAGACGCGTCGTATGTGGCCGCGGTCCTCAGCATTGAGGGCATGACGAAGAAGAGATTGCAACACTAGATAGACGCGACTTATTTTTGACATATTTCGGCCACATAATGCAAACGGGAGATAACAGCCTTAAAAAACTGGCCACTGTTGGCAATACCAATGGAAAAAGAGCACGAGGCAAAACAAAACGATGGTCCGCTCAAGTAAAAGAAGCTACGTCCTCAAGCAAATTGTAGCAGGTGGTGATAGCAACTTTGGGCCGGAGCCGATGGAGGCAGATTGTCCGTTTAAAGGAGACCACGATCCTCAGTAAAGAGGGGCCGATTGAAGAAGAAGAGATTACAACACTAGTGACCCGCACTTGCTTCGCACGGTTTTACGACTCCATTAAACATCGCGATTTATTTATTAGATGTAAGCTTAATATTATAGAAGGATTTCGTAAAAAAATCTCGTTCGATTCCTGGCTGAGGTGGGAGCTTTTTAAATAAACAGAATATGTAGTTTAATTCTGGTTGATTCGCACGCATGTACTCGCCTTAAACGGGCAAATCGACATTTTAAAATAATATATTTTTATTTCTATAGGTGATTCGCACGAAGTTAATTTATTTGTGGGCGAATCGACAAGTCAGTGTCCTTTTTTTTACCTTTGTTGCATAAAAATCATAATGTTCCAATTGCATAATACGTATTTCTGGAGTTGTCGAGTTGTCGAAGTCGTTTTATGTCGTTTTGACAGTACCGATTCTCAGCCTGAATCTGAATACCTACCTAAATTACTTTTAATTTTGATTTTTGTTACGGTATGAAATTACATTTATAAAAGTTTTTTCTTACAACTTTGACATGTTTTAACTTCGGAATACGGCTGGAGCAGCTGACGCTCAGATCTCTTACTCTTACGCACTAAGGGCAAACTATTATTGATATATGTTATGTCGTTGTTGTAGAGTAGTTCAGAAGTACGACGCGGTCACACGGACAGACACGAAAAGCGACTTTAATTTACAATATTGTATGTGTCGCAGGCTTATGACAAAATCAGGTTTTTCCTAGAAAAATCTAAGCTTTTGATGACGAACCGGGCAAAGAAAAAAATATTACTTTATGTTATCAGAATCCTGAGAAAATCCAGTTTTTCTAGTCAAAAACCTGATTTTGTCATAAATCTGCGAGTTAAAAATAAGATTAGAGTGACCCACCAACGTGTGATATGTTTTTGAATCGTACCTTTTATTAGAGTTTTAGCTCACCTGGAGTGTCCGTATGGATTGAGGAGCCATGTCTCATATTATTTCAACGGGGTAGTAAATTAACCGATTTTGTAATGCTGGAATTTTTAGTAAAACCCATAAATAGTTACAGGACGTTCTAAGGTGGCTACCAATTACAACATATTTTTAGTATAATTAGTAAATGTGTTGTAATTTGTAGTATAAAAATAAAATGGAAAAACGATATAATTTCGCTAATACAACACATTTTATGTGGCTGCTCAACCCTGACGGTCTATAGAAAATATATTTCTATAGAAATATTGGCGTAATCCAACGTCCTGCATACTCAGTATTTCAAAAGATATGAATAAAATAAACATTCCTTAATAATTTAGTGTGGTACGAGAGCCCACGACCAAAACCATGTCTCATCGTTTTACGGCGAAAACCGTATAAAATCGTTAGCTTAGTTAATTCTGAACCCAACTCGGTGGGAACTACCGGTCAGAAACGTCCCAGTTTTACGAGAGTCCATTTCAGCTATGTTAAAAACAATAAGCAGACGGTTTCATCACAATATGTCTCATATTAAAAATATGCATAGGTTTTGTTTTATTTTTATACTACAAATTAGAACACATTTGCTACTAAATCATACTAAAATACTTTCCGAGAAACAGCGCAGTGAAATTTATGGATTTTTATGAATAATCAAACCACTGTAGCTGTCTCAAATTTAGCCCTGCAAAATCTTTTTTTTTTGTACAGACTTTGTCTACCAAATATTCAAAAATATCTGTCGGCTAGTTTTCGAGTTCTAAGGTGGCTCCTCAATTCTGACGTATGTATAATTGAGGAGCCACCTTAAACGTCCGGTAACTTTTTAAAGGTTATACTACAAATTCCAGGATCGGGCCTACAAAATCAGCTAATTTTCTACTAAATATGGGTAATACCCGCGTTTAAATATGAGACATAGCTCCTCAATCCATACGGACACCCCCTGAATTTAAGAATTAAGTAGGTACTGTGTTGAATCTATGTTGGTCATTATAATATTGAGCTCGAGACCTTAAACTTTGTTTGGACGAACAGCTGGGAACAAGAAATGCATTGATCGTTTTGTAAATTAAATAAAAACGATCAATGCATTTCTTGATCCCATCTGTATCTAACTAATAGGTAACTCTATGTGCTAACCGCTTCTGGCTAAGTCTAATGATTTGAGATGAGGATCAGATGATGTTAATTAGTAAATTTTTGATCCATTTTGTTCGTGTAGAGGTCACAAACGCCATTTCTAAGAGTGGTGTAGGATTCTATCTCTGGGTCAGAAGAAGTGCTAGAGGTTTTGTCCACCAGAAAGTTCTCTCCAGCAGCACGTAGGTGTTGCTACCGGTTAATGGCGAGAGGCGTGTGGGAGGTCTTTTAGTTTTAGTGCATGGAATGTGAATTTAATATAACTAATTGTGGCTGTACACTGTACACATTTTGATGTAACAAACAGACAGTTTAGCTATTTTTAAGATTGAAACAATCAAAGCAAATAAATGTGATTAAATGTGTGTTTTTAGATAGGTACCCACTTATTATGTGCTTTGAGATCTAATCCAGGCTATTCCAATGGACACCGTAATAATGATTGCCATGACTTTCATTTATAATTGAAAATAATTATTTCAACAGATAAATATGATACAATTGTCAACTCAGCCTTCTCTTCTCAAGTACTTTTGGAAAACAAGAATACTAAATACCACCCAGTTCATGTTATCGTATATATACGATAACATGAACTGGGTCAGCGTTCAACAGCCTGCTTGCTCTGCAAAGCGGTTCTGATCCTGAGTCAAAAGTCAAATCATTTATTTCAAATAGGCCCATATAAGGCACTTTTGAACGTCGAAATTTACAAAAAAAATACAATTAGGTAATTCTAGTCGCCCCTTCCAAAGTTTTGTATGCAGAAGAATGGGCAAGAAACTCTACCGTTACTCTTTTAAAATGTTTTACAATATTTTGTATAGGTACATTAGTTAGTTACCTACATCTATGAGGTACATTCGTTATATAATTATATTATGTGAAGATGATGCACCTAGAATAAAATTACTATACTACAGATAAATCAATTTGATACATGATGCTGACAATTTACAAACATTGTAAAAGTATATTATAATTTTCTAAAAAAAAAAACAATTAATAAGTCAGTATGTGAGGAAGTAACCACAAAATGTAAAATCAATGTCATATATTAAAATATATAAACTATACAATTAAATCAGCAGCCAGTTAGATTTTGTCTAGATTCTAGATTGTCCTATGGAGCAGGATCAGCATTTTTCCAAACATTCTTATCTTGGATATAATCCTCTAATTACCCGACTACGGCGAAGCACAAAAGGAGGGTTATGATTTTGACCGGTATTTATAATATGTATGTTCAACTGTCCATCTATTACCTCATAACTTCTAAATTACTAATTTAAGAAATGAGGTATCGTTGGAAGCGTCTTGATCGTTAAATGGTTATAGGCTATGTGACGTCACATTAATTCAATATGGCGTCCTCTAATAGGACATAGTTATGAACAAAAAAAATATGCCATGTTGGTTATCAAATGAAAGGACTTGACGACCACATTTCAAAAATACATATATTATAACCCCAAAATAATTTTAATAATTATAAAAAAGTAAGTAAGATGTGTATAAGTAAACAAGACATCACAAGACAGACTAATTAAAAATCCGGAGTCACACTTTTTATTCAACTTTTTTGTCGTAGTTGGGTTTAGTTAATAACTTTTTTTTTTTTGTAATACGATATGCTTGTTTACAAAGTGTACTTTTAACATAAGTTTTAAATTTTATTTTATGTAATTGCAATATATCACAAGGTATTTTGTTGTAACATTTAAGAAAAAGATGTGAGCGTGAGGTACCTATCAATACAAAAGACTAACCCTCCTACACTGAAGAGGCCTAAAGTCGTCCTCATTACCAAGATATCCATGCTCATTACTGAGATAATTATGCTAAATAGAGATGTGCTGCCAGTATTCATCTACTCATAGTATTTAAATCTAGAAACAAAATGATACCACTGTGTTGTATTAAAATAGTTTTTTTATTAAACAAACTTTAAATAAATCACATTCTCACTGATATTGACTAGAGTGATCACCACCAGCCACCGCTGGAGTGACCGCCGGAGTATCCGCCGGAGGATCCGCCGCCGTATCCACCGCCGTATCCACCGCCGTATCCGCCGCCGTATCCGCCTCCGTATCCGCCGCCGTAACCACCGCCGGAGACGGGCACGACTTGTTTGACTGTGATGACCTGCGGCACGGAGACCAACTTGAGCACGTTGACGACCTGCGGCACGGTGACCTCACGCTGCACGTTCACCACCTTCTTGACGGAGACCACCTGCGTGGCGGGCGCGGACCAGCCGCCGGAGGAAACACCGGACCATCCGCCGGAGGAGCCACCGGAGTAGCCCCCGGAGTAGCCACCGGAGTAGCCGCCGTCCCAGCCCGAGCCGAGTGAGCTGGCACCGCTCCAGCCGCTGCTGTAGCCGCGCTTCTCGCGCACCGCGGCGCCCGCCGCCAGAGCCACCAGCGCGCACAGGATGATCTGGAATTACACATACATACATTAGTATACCATGTCAAGAACTTAAGGGTTTTGGTATGCTCGCAACTCTCAGCTGACTGTACAGTGTGCCGCAAGAGGAGCTTTTTCACAAAAATCATTAGTAATTGAGGATATTATTTTTAAATATATATTATGATTAACTCACGAAGGCTTTCATGTTGTTGTTGCAGTGGGTGGTTGTTGTATAATGCGTGTGCCGCGCTCCCAACGTATATATATCACGCGCGCGCGGTGCGTGGTGTGGTGCTGACGCAACGCGTCCTCGACAGACGCGTCACGCAGGAGGGATGATGCATCATCTCGTACGCGCCGCGGTTCAGTGACATGACAGTCTCGTTGATGCTGAGGCTCATTCAGGCCAACAAAAAAACATTTTTGGGATGGATACCAAATTAGGAGAAGATCATTTTCTTATACATTGTTTTGTATTTGTAGAATTTAATTTTATCATTGCCCGTTACAATGAACGATCGAGAGCTAATTTGGTTTTATGCACCATTATTGTCAAGTATTGGTGTTCATAATATCATCTTATAAGCGCTAGGACGGTTTGGAGTTTTGAAAGGTCCTCTAGATGAGCAGCGATGCTTGTTGGTAAATCTATTCGAGAGAGGAATGCTGCTGCACAACATCATCCCTTACAAGGGAGTGAATAGGTTAGTTAGTTTTAAGTCAAAGGCTTTACTGTATTGTATTATGTAACTGTTACTAAAGCTTGCCTCTCGAATATAAGTGTGAGTACTAGTGTGTGTTACAACATGCGCAGCACAAACTAGCCCTCCGGTCTACTTATGAGTCATGGTCACGGAGCAGTGGCTTGGACAGAGATCGTTCAACCGTTCTGATTCAGTACATTTCATAAAGTACTAGCGGCCCGCTCCTGCATCGCACGGATTTTACGACTTGACAAAACATTGCGATTTCTTAGGTACCTAAACGTAACATTAACTGATTATACACAAAAACCTTTCGGAATAAATTTTCTAAACCACGATGGTGAAAACCTAATCAAAATCTATTGCGTGGTTTAGAAGAACAACGCGAACATACGTTTTCTAATGGTAATGGTGGTGTTATAATATTAATAATATAATAAATAAATTATGTATAGCTATGTAATTTTTATTCGAGTATTCAATAAATGCTATTGAATGCGTGTTGACGGCGCTCTGGCACCGTTCTAAAGATTTTAATAGATACAGTTGGTACTTCAATAATTCGATTTTGAAAAAAAATACGTATGTTTTCAGTATAACATTGCATAATCTGTTTTTAAAATTGAAACAAGCCGGGGTTTGTTTCAACCGGGCGGCGGCTGTGCAACATATTGTAAGCTGGTTATTAGAATATAAATTATCTCGATCGTGTCGCGACTGGCGAGCAGTAATTATACAATTAAGCTGATTTCCTAATCTAGACTAGTCTCAATTAGTGTGCAAGTGTTAGTTTTTTTTTGCTAGTGGCACATCGTGTGAGCGGCGGCGGATGACGGCGGCGCGGGCGCAGCCTGCCGGTTGATCAATAGGAGCAGCTTACAGGTTCTATTGCACATGCACACTCGTGTGTGGTCTTATTTGCAAATAGACCACTCTATTGCATCGCACGGAATGTATTGCCGACTATTTTTACATTCTATTGTGAAATATTTTATAATTAATTCTGAGCAATTTTTGCAAAATCCCGAAAAATTCATCCGGAATTGTAAGCAGGTAAGCGGTTTTCCGAATTCCAAATGTGCAATGCTAATCCATTTTAATTTCAATAATGTTGGATTGATAAATTTGTTTGATTGTTAAAGAAAAAAAGACAAGAAAGGAAGAAAAAATGTTGTTGTGATAATTTATAAGTTTTTGATTAGTTCGTTGGATATGTTCTTCAAATAATTCAAATACTCACAATGTTTTCAAATAAACGTATGTTTGTACCTCATCGTCATCATCATTTCAGCCACAGGACGTCCACTGCTGAACATAGGCCTCCCCCAATGATTTCCTAATTGCCCGGTTGGAAGCGACCTGCATCCAGCAGCTTCCTGCGACCTTTATTAGATCATCTGTCCACCTTGTGGGTGGACGTTCTACGCTGCACTTACGGTGCCGGTACGTGGCCTCCATTCCAGAACCTTTCTGCCCCATCGGCCGTCAGTTCTGCGCGCTATGTGCCCCGCCCACTGCCATTTCAGCTTGCTAATCCGTTGTCAGCCAGCGCGTCTTCTTTACATTAGTTTTTACTGTTGTACAGGTTATGTCAGCCAACGCGTCTTATTTACTTGCAAACATCTAAACTACCGAGTGTAAGTTTTCATCGAATAATTATTATTATAGGGAAAAGCTGTACCTAAATAAATAGCTTTTGTGCGGATTAAGTACCACTACTTCTAAAAACCAATAAAAGATATTGATGAATATCCTCACCATACAGGTGTATTCTCCCAACAGTAACTTAAAAATCCATAATTACAGAAGTGACAATTACAAAGTTAATCAGAATTGGCATCTTTGTTAAGGTCTGATTAAGACGTTAGTAAGGCTAAAAGCCACTAGAATATGGTATTATGTTAAAATGGAAACATTCTTGAATTTTAGAGATCTCATAATCTGATACATCTCGGTTAACAGATTAAAATCAATAGAATTAGAATTAGCATGCGAACCTCGTGCCACAGTTGTAACATACATAGATCAAGGTTCAGTTCAGTTTGACCCTCTCGCAGTCGGGTGTGAACTGTGACACAATCTTACGGTACGTGCAACGTACTGGAGTGTGTGAATGTAAACATGATGGAGGAGAAACAAAACCGCAATATGTTTCCACGATCGTTACGACCAGGCTTTGTTTTGTGTGTAGGTCAACTTATCAGTTTCTCAGTAAATTGAGATAGCAAACCTAGAGACCTAGTAAGCCTAGAGACCTAGTAAGCCTAGAGACCTAGTAAGCCTAGACTAATAGTTATTCGTTAGTCAGTTGACATTGTCAGTATGTAGGTACCTCAAATAAAAAGCACGACAACAAGCGAATCCTTATCTTTAGGAAACAGTTAGGCAAATTTAAATGTATGTATATGAATAGCTTACATTAGGTATAATAAGTACTGTGAGGGATTAACCTCACAGGGGGTTGGTAGCTATAAAATAATATATGTGGAGGTACTTTAAGAGGTCCAGAGGACCGCTATATTATAAGCTTACAAGTAAATACAATAATAAGATGCACGCTTGCACGAGTCGGGGGCCTAGCACGATCTGTCCCAAGACAAATGCTAGACACGTAAATATCAAAAAGTAATTCTAAGTTTAAATGTTGGAATGTCGCTGCCAGTCATACAAACTGCCAGCCACTAAAGCACTACAGTACACACATCAAAAAAAGTTTGCGATTAGTTAGTTTTTTGTTTTTTGTTGTTAGATTATAATATAATTTTTTCTTCTTTTTAGATTGTTTACATAAAATTATAAAATTAGAACATAAAACAAAAAAAAACAATTCTTTTTCATAAAGAAATTCAATCCAAGCTTTCGGTCATTCAGAAATCGAACTTAGTCAATTTTAACGGATTTATAATATTTTTTGAGGAAAGTTGTTATTGATAAAATTCCAAGAGGATTATCAGAAGTTTTACGAGCTAGAATTGTAACTTTGAGGGAAGAAGGATAGTACACGAGAGAAATGGCACGCAGAGTTGAGTGTCGTGGTCACGTTGCAGAGGTACCACAGTGTGGATAATTCAGCTGACCGACCCCACAGTGGCCACCCAAATGTACTGACTGTTGCTCAGAAACGCTATATCAGATTGCTGGCAGTCCGTGCTGGCATCCGTCCGTCTCACGCCACTACAATAAAAGCAGAAGTGCGGGCCGCCTTTGGACTTAAAGTTAGCACTTAGACCATTCGGAATTGCTTACACCAGGCTGGACTAAGAGGGAGAACACGGCGCGGCATACTCTGGCAGAGTGTGCCGCTTTGGAGAAGCCGCGCCGCGCCCTCGAGTCCTGGGATGCGGTGGTTTCCTTCTGCGAGACAGTCATATCGCAGAAGGAAGCTGCGGAAAGGGAGAAGATCACATCCTCTCACCCTGCCCGCAGCAGGCGCACTGGGCGCCGGAGGAGGGTGGACAACGCTCTCTTCCATCCCCCCTAAATGGGTCCAGGGGCGACGGTTCGGGGAAGTTCGTCGCCCTCCATACATCGGACCAGAGGTGGTGGCGCGTAGTGTTCCACGGGCGCCCCTCTAAGACGTTGCGGGAGGAGACAAACACCTCACTCCCCCCCTCGAAACGAGGAGAACAGGGAACAACCAGTCGAGGGTTGCGGAAGTATCTACGTTCCCAGCAACCCCCAGCGTAGGTGTGAGATGGAACACAGGGGTGGTTTTTAGTCAGTACGAGTCTGACAGACCCCTTCGCCCGACCCAGGGCGGAGGACATCCATGAGGATTTTACACCCGAAGACCAAAAAAAAAAAAAGGCTGGACTACGAACATGGAGGTCTTGGCGAGCATCTCTGAATTCACGGCAAGGTCAGCGACGGAGATTGCAGTGGGCTAGGTCCGGCAAAACAAAGAAGATGAGGTGAAAACATTTGGCAAAACTGTCTCTTCGTTGATGAATCGCGAATACTACGTCGGTTATCGAGATAACGGATGTGTCCGTGTCTGGAAAAGACCTGGAGACTCTGAAAGGCAAAGAACCACTGGAACCGTTCAAAAAGGAGGGAAATCGGTGTCCTTTTGGGGTGGAATTATGATATGATATAATTATTGATAAAGTTAAATTTTAAAAATATATCAGCTTCTCCTAGTGATCACACAATTTTTTAATGTGTGTATGTTCTCCTTCGATTAGCTTCTGTAAGGTGTTATGTTTATTTTATGCGCATCATAATTAAATTATAAAATGTTTTTGTTATTGATGAATATTGATTTACAATGTTATTGTATATTCAACATAAATATGTTCTATTTATAAAACTAGTAACAAGACTAGTTTTATAAATAGAACATAATTAGTTTCAGACAACAATATAATCTTGATTTTCTTGTAGGAATTATTATTAACACTTGTACGAGTATCATTAGGACATCAAATTGTGCACATATTTGAATTAGTCAAGATCAATTTAAGTGAGAGTTTTTCTCAATACTGATTAGTTGTAGGTAGCTAATTAATAGAGAGAAAAACTTGCGCGACCATAACCGCCTTTATTCATCTAGTGCTACTAAGTAAGTTAAGCAAGTTACGCACGTGTTAGATATTTACTTACTGAACATTACGCCGGGATGGTCCATCGCGACTCGCGGCCAAGCTACGCACAAAACAATTGCTGGCAAACAAATGAACCGTGGTAAACCTCGCTGCGCACATTCTGCGTAGCAGTGGACGGTCGACTTAATATAGACAACCACGCGGACAAAGTCGCGGTTAAAAGCTAATTATTGATTCGGTTCGTAATCATAGTATGTTATTTAACAATATCTTATCTTTGTGCTAATATGCGTTTGTAAGATATTGGCATCAGGCCAGAATGAAAAGCGTTTTATAATCATAATCAACCGTGAGAAGGTTATAATTCTCATATTGGAAAGCGTTGGCGTTTAAGTAATTTTGGAAAGATATTATATTATTATAAGTAGGTAGATTTTGAAGGGTTTTAATGTTTCGGTAAAACAATTGAGTCGCATCGGCTATTAGGGTGTGACTGTTCGGGCTTATGTCAATTTATCTTTCGTCATTCGGCGTAACATAGAGAATCCCAAAATATTACCAGTCCTATATCGACCACTGAAACTATTTTTAACTTAGATACAAGAGCGGTTCGCTTCAGAGTCCTTCAGGGTAGTGTCTTCGGCCCGGTACTGTCTACTACTGCTCTTATTTCTATCTGTATTATCATAATCAGCCTATAATGTTCATACTGTTGGGCCACAGGCCTCCTCTCTGTGAGAGGGAGTGGGTTGTAATCCACCACGCGGGCCCCGTGCGGGTCACATGGCTTCGAATTTTTTAGGACATGCCGGTTTCCTCACGATGTTTTCCTTCACTGATTTGAGAGCAGTGGTGATGAAATAATCTACACAAAGTAAAGCACCTGTCAGGGTTTGAACCTACGACCTACTACTCTTAAGTCGCAGCCGTTACCTCTGGGCCGTCACTGCTCATCATCTGTACTAAAAATCGTAATTTTATTTATTTATTCTTCAGTAGTTGTTCATGATGTAGGTGACAATGAAGTGTATGAAGTGTGATAACGATGTAGGTACGTAATATAGGTAACAGGCGCTCTGCCGTCGGTAAAAAAGTCTAGATAAAGTCTGCATTAGCTACATCGATGAAAGAAATGTAGGTAGGTATTATTATATTAGGGGTGCTACACACACCGGGCCGGCCGAACATAAAAATGTAGGTACATATATGTTCGCGAAAAAGCCGTTTGGCTTAGCTCTAATTGTGCCAAGCCGACCAGAACTGACGGAAACCGTGTCGTGCACCTGCACACAAGCTGTAAGCATCATCGCTTGACCTCTCATTAAGTAGCCGGCTTCGGTATAATGCGCGCGAGTTGAAGTTCACGCGCATGACCTCGTCGACCAACGAGTAGGCGCGGCATTTGGAAGTTTTTATTATGTGTTTTCATTAAATAATCTTGTGATTTCTTTTCAGTTTGTTGATAGATCGCTAATCAGTGGATATTTAGATACCAGATAAAAATCTGGAAAAATTTGGTAGATAATAGCGGCCCCAGGCGGTACTCCTGAACATTTCACATATTGCTCACAGGTCATTCTCTGTGGAACAAACGGAATTTTATGTTAAGCTGAGGCAGCAGTCGGCGTCGGCACCACCAAGACTCTAGGTACTCGTAAACAAAGCAAAATGTGCGCGCGGCAACATTGTCGACTTAATTATATCCTTGTTAAATGTGGATTAAATTAATACCGAAACTAAAAATGTTAAAATATAACACCGCCGTATCTCTACGTTGACCGTGTAGTGGAGCTTGCGTGCTCCTATGAACTCTAGGTCTGTGCCCGTAGAGTTTACTTTGCAGAAACAGGCCTAGGATCAGGAGCCATACCAAGAGAGTTACATTAACCCGCAGGGCAGCATATGGCAAGCTGTTGGGAAGTGGCGATCCCGAGGACCTTTTTTCCCAGGAGAATTCTTGTTCCTCATCTCTGGCTTGCCTTTATAGGCACGCTGGAGTGAACAAACACAAAGCATTTATTTCAAATAAAACAATAATAGGCACTATTGTATTGTCAAGGGGTCTTCAACACTGACGAGGAACAGATTATCCAACTGTTTCTTGCCTTTATTGCTGGCTTGAGTGTAGATTCGCAAGAGAAAATATGCTCGGAGAAAGGAAGTATTTCAGTAAGATGCTGGAAGGGATCTTGATCGTACTTCCGCGATTGTCCTGACAGCCGTGGAATACCTCTCCACTCCTCAATCACCTCAGGACATGTTGCCCCCTTGTCGCTATGTCACTATGAGCTAGCGACAGTTTTCGGGGGCACATTATTGAGTGTGCAAGTCACCCCCTGCCATGTTATCCATGTATATATAGGTATAAATCATTGATCAGGCAGGGGCCATAGACCTTCCTGAGAACACTATGGAAGGTCTATGGTAGCCAGTCCACTTTAGCCACCCAAACCAATATCTTTATTTAATATATAATTTTGTAAGTCAGAATCATCTTTAGGCATAAATTTCATATTCCTAATAATTAAAAAGCAAAACCATCATATCGCAGAAAGTTCACACAAACATGCAAGCAAGCACACACCATGCATGCAGAAAGCTTCGGCTTGCTGGCCGGCTGCCGACCAGCGTCAGCCACGGCGGCGAGCGTTAAAACCACCTGCTCTCAGCTCGCGGGCCGCCTCGCCCCTCCGCGCCTACGCGATTTTAAATTACACTCTAGGGGTAGGGCAGGTAGGTATTTTGTATTTCTACAATTTCTTCATCGAAGCTTAGTTGATACACCAATTTCGGTTATTAAACATTAATATGTAACTATTGCGTTGCAATTGGCTTAGTACCTGTTTCATTATTGTAGGCATAATCGCGGTGCGACTATGCGGACTCCCCGTTGGGTGAGCGATAGATGGACAAGCATCCTCGTGTTACGACGATGCTCCTTTCCGTTGGGAAGGTGTAAATACCGACTTGGTATCTAATATACTACTTTTGCAAAATCCCGTTGGGATAAGTTTGCGGAGCTATGTTGTTCAAAGTCAGCAAATTAAGTTGGAATTTTGGTTCAAAATCTAACAATAATTTATTCCATTGTTCATATAGCTCTAAAAGTCAGGGGAGATGTATTGATGCATTAGCATATACCTACCACCAAACACAGGTTGGTAACCAAATGTTTTTTCTTTATTTTATCATGTATGTATTTATTTTTAGTTCAAAACTTATATGAGAATATTGAGAACATTGAGAACAACATAAAGAGCATAGACAATGTTGAGATCATAGACAGCATTGACCAAGAATCCCTTGAAGAGCCTGAATTGTCAAAATAATTTTTAGAGGCGCTCGGGGTGCCTAAAGAGACTGAAAAAAGATTTTGCACTCCCATCAATATCAACATTCTACAACGATTTGAAAACATATTGATAGAAGGAATGAAAACAGAAGAAAAAGAAAAGATTTTGAAAGACCTTTGTTTTCCTGAAAATGGAAAATTAATGCAAGCACCAAAGCTTAACATAGAGCTTACAGGTTAAATTGACACCTGCAATGAAATTGAGGGACAAGATGCTTGAAGAGAGACAAGAGGATACAGGTTATGTTATTGCCACTATTTGTTACACAATAGACATGATGACAAAACCAAACATTGATAATTTGACAATTGTCAAAAATTTAAGCGATGCCACAAGACTGCTCTGTAATTTACATCATAAGTATACAGATATTAGGAGAAAGCTGATCAGTCCCTTATTGGACAAGAATCTTGACTTTAACCTCAAAGATAACAAGAGGTCTGAGTGGCTGTACAGTAAACTAGATGATGCTGTGAAATCAGTGTCGGCTATGAAGAAAGCAAGCTCAATTCTAGCACCTCCTAAGAAGACAAAAAACTGGTAACCACCTCCTCGCCAGCTAAGTCACTTTCATCGAGGGAAAGGAGTAGCTCGAGGAGGATACCTACATCAACTTCGGTACCAGCCACGACCCCCTGCACGACAAAGCCAACAGCAGGGCCGTCGTCCAGCTCCTGCTCCATCGAGTTCACGGGGAATGACCAGAGGCCGATCCCGCTACCCGTAGAGGTAAAATTTGCAGGCAGACTGCAGTATTTTTATTTAAATTGGGAATCACTAACTCAGGAACCTGTATTATTGCAGTGGATAAGAGGTTACCATATCCCTCTTACACATACACCTAGACAAAACTATTCACCATGCAATAATAATTTTAATTCAACCGAGAAATTAATTCTTTCCAAAGAAATTAATAAGCTTGTTGAGCTAGGAGCAATATCATCTTGCTCCCCAGTTTGTGGTCAATTATCTCAAGTATTTTTACTGTACCTAAAAATGATGGTACTCACAGTTTCAAACTTAACTTAAAAGCGTTTAACAAGTTCGTAGAGACTTCTCATTTTAAATTAGAAGATGTCAGGACTGTGTGTAAACTACTATTAAAGGGGGACTATATACAATACAGACAATATAATATCTACAATATATATGAAAAATGCCTATTTCCTAGTGCCGGTCCAAGTAAATCATAGACATTCTTTAAGATTCATGTTTTTTGGTAAATTATATCAGTTTAATTGTCTACCATTTGGTCTCGAATCAGCGCCATTTGTTTATACGAAATTACTTAAGCCTGTTGTAGAACATCTGAGAAACAAGGGTATACGTATTGTACTGTACTTAGATGATGCAATCTGTCTTGGATCTTCATATGAGGAATGTCTCAAAAATACTAATTATGTCACAAGTTTACTTGAGAAATTAGGTTTTGTTATTAACACTTTCCGGGACACTGAACGAGACACAATAAAAGTTTTATTGTTATCACGTTTATAGGCGTTTAGTGTCCCGCAAAGTGTTAATAGCACAAAGAGTTGCCTGAAACCTTCCAGAGTGAGAGATTATTTAGAATTAAATCTTAATTCTCAAGATTTGACAATTAGTCCTACTGATAAGAACTGATAAGACTAACTGTTTTAATTCAGTAGTTCTTGAAAAGAGACAGCTGTACAATTAGAGAGTTTGCAAAATTATTAGGAAATTTAGTTTCTGTTTGTATGGCAGTTGCATATGGTTTTGTTTACACAAAAACCTTAGAAAGACAAAAAAGAAATCCTTTGAAGCTTGTGGAGGCAACTATGATAATAATATAATAATCAGTAAAGAACTTAAACAGGATTTACTATGGTGGAAAAGAAATATAGTCACTGGTTATAGTAGGATAAAACAATATAATTTTCAATTGGAAATATTTTCAGATGCGTCAGGCACTGGGTGGGGAGCATTTTGCAATAGTCAGAGTGCTAGAGGTCAATGATCTGATGAAGAACTTGGTTTTCATATCAATTATCGTGAATTATTAGCTGCATTTTTTGCACTAAAATGTTTTGCCCAAGACTTAACAAATTGTGAAATCCTGCTTCGAATTGATAACACCACTGCGATTTCTTATGTTAACAGACTAGGTGGAGTTCAGTATCCCTTATTAAATGGTTGGGCAAGACAGATTTGGCAGTGGTGTGAAGCTAGGAAGTTATGGATATTCGCTTCATATATAAAATCAAAGGAAAATATAAATGCTTTGTGTCCCGAGTAGTTAATATAGATACAGAGTGGCAATTATCAACTGACGCCTTTAATGTTAAAATTACGAAACTAGGGATGCCTGAAATAGATATTTTTGCTTCGCGTGTAAACGCTAAATGTGATAAATATATATCTTGGAATAGGGATCCATCTGCTTGGAATGTTGATGCATTTACTGTTAATTGGTCAAATTTTTTCTTTTACGCATTCCCGCCTTTTTGTTTACTTTTAAAGTAATTCAAAAAATAAGGACAGATAGAGCAACTGGTATTGTAGTTTTCCATATGTGGCCATCTCAGCCCTGGTACCCGTTGTTGATGTCTATGGTAGTGTCAGAAATAGTTTCCATGAAGCCTTCAGAAAATCTTTTAACTGCTTTCATGAAACCCCACCCACTAAACAAGCAGCTTTTCCTGGGGGCGTGCGTCTTATCAGGGAAGCACTTAAACGAAGAAGTATCTAAGAGGACGCAATAGATATAATGATGTTATCACTATTCCTGAATACTATAAAGCAATATAATAGCTGCTTAAAGCAGTGGGGGAGTAATACCAAAGATAATGATATCAATATTTTCAGTGCATCCATACCTGTCATAATTTCCTATCTAACATTGGTTTTCCAGAGAGGTGGTTCTTACCAAACCTTAAATTGTCATCGGTCATCGCTTTCTCTTATTATCGGAAATCACGTAGGTACTGATGATAGAATAAAGCGATGGTTTAAGGGAGTTTATAAATTATGACCTTTGACACCCAAATATAGCAGTGTGTGGGACCCTTCGAGAGTTTTATCATATGTTTGTCACTGGTACCCATTGAATGACTTAAGCTTAGAAAAGATCACCAAAAAGACGGTAATGCTATTAGTACTGGCTACTGGCTAAAGGGCTCAGACTATAAATTCCATTAGATTAAACAATATTAACTTAACATTTACTGGTGTCGAAATAATTTTTACTTCCTGATAGGCATCAACCTAAAATAATTTTACCTTATTTCACTGCTCAACCCGAAATATGTCCCGTTAAAACACTTACATAGTATATAGAAGTAACTAGAGGATTGGGAATTAATGATAATTCATGTGATTATTTGTTTATTACTTTTAAAAGACCACACCATCGTGCTTCTTTTCAGTCAATCAGCAGATGGCTGATGCAAGTTATGTCGGACAGTGGTATAGATATCACTCGTTTTTCCGCGCACTCAACGCGCCATGCTGCTACTTCATGTGCCTATAGGGAAGGTCTCTCGGTAGACAGTATCATTTAAAGCAGTAGGTTGGTCTCCAAGGTCATCGACCTTTGCTACACATTATAACAGACCACTAAATAATGAACCTAACCAAGTGTTGTTTGCTAGAGCGGTACTCAATAATTCAAACTGATTTTAGCTATAAGTTAATTTTAAGGCAGAAGTTGCCCTTTTTAGGTTGTTTTATGTTGAGAATAATAAATGCTTTGTAATTTTAAGCGTTATGTTCTTCTCTGAACATCTACATCAGTTATCTCGGACTAAGTACGAATATAATGATAGGATTAAACGAACTTACCTGAAGTGAAGTTCAATCCTGATTATATGAAGTACTTAGTCCGAGATAGAATATCCCGCCCTCCCTCAATTGGTTTAATTTTTCATAATTAAATTAATTTTCCCTCCTTGGGGGCTCTGAAATATTGACAATGACGTGTAGTATTGCCAGGTGGAGATTTTTGTTTTCTGCTTTTGCTTTTAAATTCGCGTATAAAGAGTGTGGAACAGCAAGTATCAAAAAAAAATAAAAAAGGGGTAGGGCAGACAAGGCTACTTGGAGTCGGTTTTACAGCGATTCGTTTCTGTCACTAACTTATGTAGCACAACATATTGACTTTTTAAGACAATATTCTAGTTTAATTTAAGATTTAAAATAATATTTTATAGAAATGGCATTATGCTTAATAAAATTATACCAAATAAAATTCTGCCCTCTTAAAAGTATGCCATTGTAAATTCGGACATATAAACATTCGGCTAAACAATCATTATATTAAATATTTTTTATGCCTAAAATATTCGTTTAAAGAAGATTATGCCAAGTGTGTTATGCCAAATAAATTTGGGAGCATCAAGATTCTGCCAGATAGAGGGAACCCTTGTAGTAACGGCTAAAGCCTCGATGCCCTGATTCAGAAGGCAGTACTCGTCAATACGCCACACATCGTGAGGAGGATCCTGTCTCTAGAGTCCTAACCACCGACGGACCACATTTTTTTTTTTCTTTTTTAAGAAATAATAAAAAATATGTCTGTTGAGGAAAAAGCTGAAAAAATGACATAATAATATTTGCGTGCATATACGTAACCCAACCCTGTCTTTGCTGTCGCGCAGTCGGGTAAAAAGGAGGGGAAAAAAACATAACGTATCAAAAAATACTGTCGCATCGCTGTCAACGATGGTTGAAGGTTAAAAATAAGCATACTATGTGATTCAAGCATACCTATTAGTTCTTGTGATATTGAACTACTTCACCATATACTACTTCTAAAAGTACGTACTAGGTAAATAATTGCGTTTTGACGTTAGGTTAATAATCTGACCTGTTAAAAAATCCTTCATTCTTATAGTCTTAAGTAGCTCCAAAATGATTAAAACATTTTTTTTATTTTTATACTTTGCCCCACACTGTATTTCTCCATTTCTCCTGTATTGTGGGTATGTTTACAAACATTTAAACTCACATACACAAACAGCCAGACCCGGAACAACTACATGTAGATCATACAAATATTTGTTCCGTGCGGGAATCGAACCCGTGACACGCAGCTCAGCAGTCAATCGCTTAACCACTGCGCCAATCGTGCCGTCAGTTCGAATTAACGAACGCCTTCCTGCATAGACCTGCTACCTAATGTCACAACACCGATACACTGACTGAATTAGTCTTACAGATTATTCCTGACAAATGGCTATCACTAAAATAATATAACAGTTCAGCAGATTGTAAAATACCGGATTCCGTGTTAACAGTCACCTAAGTACCTACATATATATACTCGTATATTTTTAATATAACCATAGTTGACAAAAGAGGCCTACACTGCACGTATTTCCGTTTACGTTATTTATTTAGTTACTATCCCCTTCCCCCCTCCCCTTATAACAGTCATTACAGGTTTCATTACCTTATGCAATAGTACCTACGGTCTCTTAGATAAACATTACAATTATTATTTTCAATTTAACGTTATTAGGAAATTATGCTGATAAGTTCTATGATGTGATTTAGTTTAGGTACGTACTTAGCGTGGCAACAAATTAATATGAAGATAATTATGATAAAATAAAGTACCCCCTGTATCGGAAGGTTAATATCTGATTATATAAGTCGCATCTCTATGTATTTTACTGTGTGTACATAAATAATAAAATAAATAAATTAGCAATTTGTTTTTGCAATTTTTATGAACAGGAAATTTTCCATATCCAGTATTTATCGGATTGTCTTTATGATAATTATGATAGTGACAGCACGTTGCCAATGATATATGATTGTTCAGTTAGCCATTTTGACTATTACTAGTTTAATAAAGGTGCCGATTCTCTTGTCACAAATGCCTCTAAGCTAGACAAAAAACCACCAAAATTTAGTTTATTCCTGTCAAACGATGATTTCCCATTCTGAAATAGACTAAAGTGACAGAACTTAACTATATTTTAGTTTGACAGCACTAAGATAGCCTTTTCATTATCTAGTGCAACGGTGCCCTCTAGCGGGAGAAATTGGCAGGAAGTTTTTTTTTTTTGGCTTCCTTTATTGATACTAAACCTTCACTTAAGCTATGGCACGCAATTACTTTAACACCATGTATAGTGTATGTGGTGTTAGCCTGTAAGTAATTGTTGCACTTATATATGTTTAACGTGTACTTTTTGTAATATGAAATGAAATGTGTAAACAATTGTAGGCCAACCTCTTAATTTTATTTTTTGTTTTTTTTTTATTTTTTTTGTTTTATCATTCCCTTATTTTAGACGTTACAGGGGGGCAGGACACATTTTACCACTTTGGAAGGGTCTGTCGCGCAAACTATTCAGTTTAGAATAAAATTATATAGAAACCTCAATATCATTTTTAAAGACATATCCATAGATAACCCACACGTAGGTACGGGTTTCATGAAAAAAAAAAATTGAGTTTCAGTCCTAAGTATGAGGAACCCCCAAAATTTATTGTTTTTTTTTTTCTATTTTTGTGTGAAAATCTTAATGCGGTTCACAGAATACATCTACTTACCAAGTTTCAACAGTATAGTTCTTATAGTTTCGGTCGTGTGTCGGGGTGTCGTTTAGTGGCTGTGACATACGGACGGACAGACAGACAGACAGACATGACGAATCCATAAGGGTTTCGTTCTTTGCCATTTGGCTACGGAACCCTAAAAACACATTCAATTACTTCTTACGTAATAAAAACACAATCTTGAATAAATAAAAATGTTTTATTGACAATAAACTGATAACATATAAATGAGAATAAATATTTTGACTAGATTGTGTCATCATAATCACCATCCGCTGGCGTACCCAGCGCCGTATGAGGAAGAGGCGGCCGCGGAGTACAGGGAACCGATAGACGAGGCGGCGGGGTATGCGCTCTGCAGCGGCACCAGCTTCCTTTCGATGATGACCTTGGGCTCGCTAATGACCTTGCGCACGTTGACGACCTGCGGCACGGTGACCTCGCGCTGCACCTGCACCACCTTCTTGACGAGGATGACGCGCGTCGCGGGCGCTGAGTAAGACACGGCGGGTACTGAGTAGCTTATAGCTGGAGCAGAGTAACTGACGGCCGGAGCTGAGTAGCTAGCACTGGATGCCGAATAGTCGATAGCGGGCGCCGAGTAGCTGGTGATGGGCGCCGAGTAAGACACAGCAGGCGCCGAGTAGCTCACAGCTGGCGCGCCGTAGCTGATGGATGGTGAAGAGTAGCTGACTGCCGGCACGGAATAGGAGCTGCTACCCAGCCCGTGCACTCCGTGCAGGAAGCCGCGCTTGTCGCGCACGTTGCCGGCGCTGGCCGCGCACAGCAGCGCGCACACCACCACCTGAAACATGTAACTGCACTGTCACACTCGCCTGCAACACTCGCATGCTACTGCACTGTCACACGCACTGCCACCTGCACACTCGTCACCATCACATACTCACCAAACTCTTCATGTTGCTGCTTGTCATGGTGCTCGCTAGATCACTGATGCGTGTTGTCTTCGCCACGCACATTATATACGCACGCTGTGCCACCGCATCCTTGCCGCCGTCCTGCCCTACGACACGTGTCGGAACTAGACCAAAATTATAATATTCATAACTTATCTCCGATTGATGTGCTTAATTATGTGTTACGAAAATAGCATTAGCATACATTTGACGAATAATTAGGTAGTCTTGTAAGTATTAAACTCACGCAATATAGAGCCACCTAAGTACGATTAAGAACATATTATTATTTGATGATAATTATGTAAGCTAGGTACAACATTTTCAGTCAGTAGTCTCGGTTCACTCAACTCACGCGCACCTACCAAGTATCAGCAATGAGCTGGCCGATAATCTTATTTATTAGGTTTCCTTTCAGTCGAATGAAAAAACGAAACCTTATAGCATCACTCGTGTGTCTGTGTATCTGTCCGTCTGTCACAGCCAATTTGCTCCGAATCTAATGGACCGGTTAGGTTGAAAGGTACATATATGAATTTATGTGACCCAAACACGGAGGTATAACGGAAATAAATGAATTTTTAATATCACTTTTGAGAGACAATTTAAAATGCAATATAATGTGACATATCAAATGAATGGGCTTACTGTGAGGGTCTCAAGCATATTTTATTAATAATTTTGAAATAAATAGTTTTATAGTTATTAAGAAAATTGATCATCCCCTCATTATTAAGAAAATACCTATATTTTTTTTTTTTTCATTTATTGATATAGTATGTAGACACATAGACAGCACGGCGACGCATTGCATTCGCTCGCACTGTCGCTATATTACTATGTGTTTTGTAACTCATGATTTGTCAGTTCGGCAAACTAATTAAATTTTAAACTCTTGTATTTATTTTAAACTTGATGAATATTATAATATTGCTCCAGTTCCAACGCTTATCGTAGGGCAGTAGGAAGGCCACGGCGACGTCAGATCGTGTGGTATATAATGCGTAGTGAAGACAACACGCATCAGTGACCCATCAGCGAGCAACATGACAAGTAGCAACATGAAGAGTTTGGTGAGTATGTGATGGTGACGAGTGTGCAGGTGGCAGTGCGTGTGACAGTGCAGTAGCATGCGAGTGTTGCAGGCGAGTGTGACAGTGCAGTTACATGTTTCAGGTGGCGGTGTGCGCGCTGCTGTGCGCGGCCAGCGCCGGCAACGTGCGCGACAAGCGCGGCTTCCTGCACGGAGTGCACGGGCTGGGCAGCAGCTCCTATTCCGTGCCGGCAGTCAGCTACTCTTCACCATCCATCAGCTACGGCGCGCCAGCTGTGAGCTACTCGGCGCCTGCTGTGTCTTACTCGGCGCCCATCACCAGCTACTCGGCGCCCGCTATCGACTATTCGGCATCCAGTGCTAGCTACTCAGCTCCGGCCGTCAGTTACTCTGCTCCAGCTATAAGCTACTCAGTACCCGCCGTGTCTTACTCGGCGCCCGCGACGCGCGTCATCCTCGTCAAGAAGGTGGTGCAGGTGCAGCGCGAGGTCACCGTGCCGCAGGTCGTCAACGTGCGCAAGGTCATTAGCGAGCCCAAGGTCATCATCGAAAGGAAGCTGGTGCCACTGCAGAGCGCATACTCCGCCTCCTCGTCTATCGGTTCCCTGTACTCCGCGGCCGCCTCTTCCTCATACGGCGCTGGGTACGCCAGCGGATGGTGATGACACAGTCTGGTCAAACTATTTGTACCTATTTATGATTTTATTAATAAAAGGTCTTGATTTGTTTTGAAAACAAGTTGTTTATTTCGTTTAAATACAATTCAAGCTCTTGGTAGTATGAATTCCTATTCTCGCGCACATGTCGCTCTCTCTTTTTAATGAAAATTGTTTTAAATTGTAAACTGATCGAACGGAGCCTCCATTCTCTCAATGCTTTCCGTCATCAACTCCTCACGTTCGGAGCGCTGAACTGCTTCCAATGCGATGCGATGGAATAGGGATGATGGCTAAAAAAATGTTTTTTGTCCGTCATGTAGATTATGAAAAAATAACGTAGGTACTTTTTTTCTTTCAAATCAAAAGATTACGGTGGTACATTGAGTTAAAATGTGCCATGACGTCACGAGAATGTAGATTTTATACTTACTTGTGACGTAGCGACCCCCACTCCCCAACTTTAATGGGTTTTATCTAAGTATTTTTTTATTAATATGATAAAACAAAAAATACGTGATTAATATTTTTTTATCATGGACGGACTAAACAGAATTTCTGTTTTTTTGACCGAGGCAGAATCCCTGTTGTTCAAGTATCTCTATGTCGAATATTCGTATATTGACGCAGTCTCTCATGTTTCCCGGTCAAACCGCAATCATAAGCTGCGTGTATCCGCTGATTACATTAGCTGCAGCACTTATGTACTCGTATCGTATGTTCAAGTTGTTGCGACTCTTTACGACCACATCTAACTGAGACGCACATTATAAATACGAGAATAGTTCAAGATGCTTTAGTGATTAAATATTAAGAAATTTATTGGGAAAAGGGATTTCCCTTCGAGAAACTGAACTGTCAGGACCGCCAAACACACTAGCGCCACCAAGCGGGAGCAATGGCGGACATTCCTGCCATTGTATTTGCAGTCTTAATTTCAAAATGGTGACTGACAGAACCTACTACCAATCACATGACTGCAAAATTCAGTGATACCAATCGCGTCACGGGAAAAGTTACAGTGAACGGACGGTCTGTAGTTATCTTACGTCAGCAATAGCATGTGCCAATCCAGGATGGGTGTCTACGACCCTAATGACCAATGTCATCAAAGAAGAAAATTGAGGTTACAAGATCATTATTTGTCCAAAACATAAGTATACACACACATCGCATGAAAGCCCAGTCATTATTAGGTACGTAGGTATACGAGTACTTAACTTTTGAATTATTCTGGATCTGTTGATTCTGGACAAATATTTGCACTTACAATTTTTGACTATTGCCAAAACAAACATAACTATAGTATTGTATAACATACAGGGTGTCAAGTAAATAGCACGACATACTGCAGGGGGTGATAGCTAGGGTCACTACCTATCAATACAACACAATATATGTTCAGCAAAATCTTACGGATTTACAGTTTTACAAAATTGAAAGAAAGAAAATTGTTCTGTGTAAATTTTAACAAAAAAAACTATTTCTTCAAAACATTCTTGTTTTTGATAAAAAAAAAAAACTTATAATGAGTAGAGTAACTATTCACGAATAATTTGATGTAAAAAAAGTTCTAGAAAAAGATTTTTTCATTACGAGATGCTTAAAAATCTGTTTCAAGGTAGAGATTTTTCGATATTTCGGAAAATTTTGTAAAACTGTAAATCCGTAAGATTTTGCTGAACATATATTGTGTTGTATTGATAGGTAGTGACCCAAGCTATCACCCCCTGCAGTATGTTGTGCTATTTACTGGACACCCTGTATACAAGAACTTGAACATCTCGTTTAAAATAAAACTTATTTTCCAGTGTGAAACGCTAATTAATCTAAATTACACTAAAATACTACTTAATAAGATATTTTTTTATTTTTAATATGTTTCTATCTCACCACGCCACGAAATATGTTTGGTGGCAGCAGAGGATGCAGAAAAATCCAATTCTATTTGATGAAGTTTAATGTTAAAAGAGCCAAAATATTACAATTATGTTCTATTTCTAACTATATTTAATATTGTATTAATTAGTCGACGATTGACCAAAGAATCTCATGCGAAAACGGATGGATCGCGTAAGCGGTATCGCGTTCGGCACGTGTTGCAGCGTCAGCTTCTAGGTAGAGCGCAGTTGTTGTCGAGTGGAATCAGGGCATTGCATACTAGTGATTTCCCTTGACTATTCCTGCGTAACACCTCCCCCCGTAGAACAGCGGCTATTGAAGACCTTGGTCGTAAATTGCGCTGGGAGATGATCCGGTCCATTCCTTTGAGTGTCTGGGATAGCATAGATGCCCTGTGGTTGCATCTCTTTAATTTCAGATTTTTTTCTCTTCAGATGGTATCTTCGGTACGTTATGCCACCAATGAGTGCGCATGCACAGAATAGTAACACGTATAGTGGTATAGTTGCATGATATATACTGATATTTGAACTCGTGTCGATAAATGTTGGCGACTGCAGTGAAATTTCCTTGATAGTAGCGTGGAGATGATCCATGTTAATAGAGTTAAGCTTGAACAGTGGGCGTGTTACTGGGCTAGATAAGTCTTCCTTAGGAACGTCTATTATCTTCAGGGCTTGACCCCTCAATCGGTCGTTGACATTTGATATAGTGAACTCGGCCGTCTTGATGAAGCAGTTATGGGGAATTACCGCGAGTTAAAAAAAAAAAATAGTGTATTTTTCTGTAACTTTCTTGTACAAATATTATTCTGTGTCTAGAACCTCCCAGGAAGCATGTAGTAATGCTTGTGTTGGGTGGTTCTGCTCCTCCCTCGGATCAACATATTTTTAGGTAACTAGATAACTAAACAATTTTACGTAATTACAAACAAGTACACAATAAATGAAAAGTTAGAAATAATGGTATGGCTTCTCTTTATGTGTGTGTGTGTGTGTCATGAGTGTGTGTACGTGTGCGTGTGAGAGTGTATGTGTGAGTGTGTGCCTTTACGATAGTTAGAACATACTATTTCTCATATAGCCTGTGTGAATTTGACTCCTAATTAGGAGACTTCTAGCCCTACGATGTAATATCTTAGGATCGGGAAGTACCACTAGAAGTCACGAATATTGTCTAGAATTCGTATTTAAATAATAAGTTCTCTATATCACAGTACCCAAGTCGCTCGAGCTCGTGAACGATAGTTTTGTTGCATTCATGGAATTGAAGGTTGTATATTGTATATTTGTTGTGAAGCTTATTATATAGATAGGCAGAGTGGGCTTGAAATTGACGTCTGGCAAAAAGAGTTCTACAGCGAGGAGCAGTAACCCCATCACATTTTCTTCTACCTGTTTGAGCTATATAAACGTAAGGTAATACTTTATGTAGTTTAAGTACTGAGTTGATAATATAAAGTTTTCGAAGTGACAATATCTTATGATTTAGATATAGTTCGTCAGTAGGAAATCTAAATGGCTTAAAGAACATTGTTTTTATCAAGCATCTCTGGGCTCTTTCTGCTTCAAGGAATTTAATTTTAGTGGCACCACCCCAGATGGGAATACAATAACACATAACTGTTTATGCCAATGCAATATAAGTACGCTTTAGGAGGTCTTGAGAGGTGACATGTCTCAACTTTTTAAAAACCCATGTGAGTTTATGGATCCTATCATTTATAGCTTCAATTTGAGGGTGCCAGGAAAGTCGGTGGTCCAAGATTACTCCAAGGTATTTGGTGGATTTAACACATCCAATCTCTTTGCACCCACATTGCGTAGTGTAAGAGAAGTCACAGGTATGAATCCTCAATACCCAGTTTGGGGGGAAGGGGGGGGGGAAGTGTGCGCTTATTTATAGCAAAGCAAATGTAGTTTGTTTTGGCGATATTTAGGGTAAGAAGGGCAGACTTTAGCCAGTTTGCAACCTTATGGAGACCATGCTCAGCAGCTTCAAAAACGGAGTTCCAGGAAGTACCATTAAATACAATGGCAGTATCATCCGCATATGAGAATACTTGTCCTCTTTCAATTTCGAGATTAGTTAATTCGTTAAGGTATATCAAGAATAATGTGGGGCCTAAGACGCTACCCTGGGGCACGCCGTACTCAATTTTAGTGTCGGAACTAGTGACATTGTCAATTTTTACGCGCTGCGTACGGTTTTTTAGATAATCAGTTAAGATATTTGGTGGCATACCCCTAATACCCATATACTCCATCTTTTTCACAAGAATGGGGACAGAAACAGTGTCGAATGCCTTTTTTAGATCTAAGAAGACTGTCAGACACTTTTCTCCACGGTCTAGACACTGAGTTTCCAATGAGGACAATCCTGAGACGGCATCTTCTGTAGATTTTGCTTTTCTGAATCCGAATTGTGAACTGGATAGAATTTTAAATTTTTCGAGATAATAATTAGGCGTGTGTTGATTAGCCTTTCAATAACTTTTGAGATAACTAACAATACTGAGATTGGTCGATAATTATCGATATCTCTTTTATCACCACCCTTGTAGACGGGTGTAACAATAGATTTTTTAAGTAAGATCGGGAATATACCTTTTCTGAAGCAGAGGTTAGCAAGATGGCTAATAATGGGAGCAACGAGCGGTTTAACCATTTTTAAGAATTTAGTCTGGATACCGTCCCAGCCGGGGGCACTGTCAGTTTTCAGGTTTGATATAACACTGTCAACTTCCATTGGGTCAGTCTCCAGAAGTACGAAAGAAGATAGTTGTGTTTTTGGAGTAGATATTAGACCTCCAGCTGGCTGCGTGGATCCACTGAGGATGCTTTCTGCGAGCCGCTTGCCGACACATGCAAAAAAACTATTGACACAATTTACCGACTCTATAGGAGAACTTCGAGTAATTCACAGCTTCCAACTTTAGACGTGTTAAGGTGCGCTATTTGCTTGATAGATTTCCATAGGGCTTTAGAGTTTTTAATATTAGTTTTTAGTAGTTCAGATTCATATTTACGTTTCAATTTTTTAATTAATTTGTTGCAATAATTACGGTATCTAGTAAATGTTATTTTTAATATTTAATATTATACGGATCGGACCTTAATTTTAGCTGCATTCTGTTTCTGTTCCTAATACAGCGTAATAAACCACTGGTGATCCAGGGCTTAACAATGCGTTGTTTGCTGGAGATCCTCTTTACCTTGACACTATCATCCAGGGATGATTTAAGTTTATTAATTAAATGTTCGGTTACAAAGTTAGGGTCATCGCTAAATAATAAGTTGGATAGATTTTTGTTTATTAGCTTTTCTGCAGCTGCTTCAAAGTCAATGAAGGTCTTGATAGTTGGAGAACGGTAGTTAGCTTTTATTTTAGATATTATGCTCATGAAGACCGAGGCGTGATCAGTTATAGTAGTGTTTAAAACTGCAATACTCGCCGATAGCTTGGTTTTGTCAATCTTTAAAATGTAATGGTCAAGACAGCTATTTTCCCGCGTAGGGATTAAGTGTCCTGGTAAAAGACCATGAGAGGACACCATGTTAAGGTAAGAGGCCCGATTACTACATTCATAAGAGGATTCATTCTGTTTTATAGCTAGGTTAATATTTATATCACCAGAAATTATAATATTCCGATTGCATTTTATCGTGTCTAATAGAATATTAAGTGAATAAATAAAATTAGACGCATTTTGATGTGATGGTGACCGGTATATTCCCAGTATAGTACTCCCACAAATGTTTAATTGTATGCACGACGCGTTATCCAGGTTATGTTCAATAAAAACTGGATTTAGCTTCGCTTTAGCGTAAATGACCACTCCATCATTTTGATTACAACTGTACGTAGTAGCGTAATGATTATAGTTTATTAAAGAGGGGACGGGTTTGTTTGTGTTGAGGCGACATTCGGTAAGTAATAAAACGTCAATTTCTGAATTAAGATCTGAGTGTGGCTTCAAAGTTGCAATAGATACTTCTTATATTTTGTTGGATTAATGTTAGGTCATTATTGTTATATTTTATGTTTGTTTAAATCCACCAAGTCACATGTTACCGACTTTGCAACCACGATATCGTCCAATTCATTTAAGTTTCTGAGGTTATCTATCATTTATTTTTAGGGATCCAGGCTGAGTTTCATTTAGCGGGGGCGTGGTCACTTGCAGCAAAAGTAAGTAAGAGCGCTTAAAGTGAAAAGTAGAGTTAGTTTTGTTTAGGGCTAAAGTGTATTTATAATAAGTGTTAGAAGTGTGTGTTGTGTATGTGAATGGGTGGAAGTGTATGCGAGTGGTTTTGAATGTACTGGAAAGCGTGGTGAGTGAATAAATGGTAGAGCTTTTTACAATATTACACAAAACATGAAATAGAGATACCAGTGTTAAGAAACAAAAAACATGGGCACTAATATTACCACAGTCTATAAATAAATCTAGTCATACAGTGTTGAAAAGCTGTTTGACTTGAGCTTCATTTGTGATAGTTATTTTTGGAGAGTTCTCATCCTTTTTAACGTATACATTTCCGTAGGCCGTCCAACAGAAGGTAAAAGTAGTGGACTTTATAAGATCCCGCACCAGAAAATATAGTCTTGAGGCCTTGGGTGTCAACTGCTCAGAGACGAAGACAGCGGTCTCTTCGTTTACAACGAATCCCAGGTGTTTTGCGCGAAGTTTTGCTTTGTTAAGATAACTTCCTTGTAGAGATCTAGTTCGCTGGATAGACGTATTTATGTTGTTGGAGATGGGAGACTGATAGTGTAATGGTGATCATCAAGTTTCTCATAAGCTGGCTTCTGTAAAGATGTGGTGATTGGCTCGCATGCTGGAATTCTCTGCTGCGTAGTGATGAGGGTTGCAATACAGTCCGGCGACTTTCGGCTGTCTACGTTGTGTATCTCTTCACATAGATACCCTTTAGTATATACTTCGGGCATTCAGCCTCTGTGTACTTGAAATCTTTCAAATGGATGGCAAGGAATTGGAAATGAGGGGTAAGGATTTCATGATGCTTGTTGGGAAGGACAATGGATATGTTATACAAATTATACCTAGTCTTGCCATAAATATTGTCACGAAGATTTTTTTTTTATTGCAAATAATATGTATTACTTTTACAGTGAATACATAAATATAAAGCAATTTAAAATATAAAAAGCTTATTCGAAGTGGTCTCCATTGGCTGCAATACAGTCCTTTAAACGTTGAGGCCAGTTCATATCAATAGAAGCACGCACTCTTTCAATGGAAAAATTATTCACTGCAAATCGTATGGATTGTTTTAGGGACTCCAAATTATCATGGCGTTTAGAGCAAGCTGTATTCTCTAAAACTGACTATAAATCATAATCCAGCGGATTAAGATCGGGGCTAGACGACGGCCAGTCTTCAGCTCTGATGAAGTCCGAAACGTTCACTTCCAACCAAGACTGCGTGGACCGAGCTTTATGACCCGGAGCTGAGTCTTGTTGGAAGGACCATACTTGGTTACTGAATATGGTGTTTTTAAGGGGCTGAACTACGTTCTCAAGAATGGTATCTTGATACACTTGTGCCGATGTTTTGATACCTTTTTCACAAAAATATGTCTCAGTCACTCCTTCATAGCTAACACCCCAAGCTTCCTTAGAGTTTTGAGCATAAATACGGTCATTTTGTTTGTTAAAATGTTGCTCAATTGAAAAGATTTTCTCATCCGTAAACAAAAAAAATCTGTGACCTCCCTTTGCGTACCGCTTCAGTAGTTTTTTCGGTTTTACCACCCTATTATTTTTTTAAATATCAGTTAAAAAATGACCAGTGCGTCTCTTAAAGGCAGCAAGTCATAAGTCATCTTTTAAAATACGTGACATGGTTCTGGGTGCTATCTTCATCTCCCGAGATAAATCTTTTGCTTTCGGACAGGATTTCTTCGATTTCTTTCCCTTACTGCTTTGACCACCTTTTTCGTACGAACACTAGGTGGACGGCCAGATCTTTTTCTGTCACAAACAGAGGAGGTCTCATTGTACTTATTAATAGCCCGGTACACAAACATTTGACTAATACCAAGCGTATGGAGAGTTTTAAAAATTGCATTTGGCTCCATACCAACTTTGTGTAATACAATCACAGCGATTCGGTTCTCTTTATCACCCCACTCCATTTTAATATCGCAAAATATTGTACAATGTATTGGCGCCAAAATTAGAAAACTCAATGAACAATCGTATAATAAAAATGACAGATTCCAAATTCAAATGTAATATCTTTCTTATTTTTAATTGTAACAGTATTTATGGCCATAATAAGTATACCTGGGGTAAGTTAATAGGGAATTTGTAGACTGTGATTATTTCGTTACCTACATAATATGAGTCTAATTGTATGACGTCGTAATATTCTCGGGCTGCTATATCTAATACCTTATCACTACCGTAAATACTACGTAATTTACCGATTATAGACCTAATGAAATTAAAAATTATGGCATCGTGGTGTGCTGTAGATTTTCTTATGAATGCCAAAAAAATCTGTAGCTTTGATATCTCTAGCTACAACATATCAACGTTGTCGATAATTATTAAAATAATTTGTCCTAAATGGGCATATTGAACTAAATCTTGTTTGCCTTTGTCTAAACTATGACTGATATTTTTAGTTAGAGCTGCTAATTTGTTCTGATTGTCTACGATATTATCTATTACCCCAGAGTGTTGAGTCATACAATTCTTAGTCAGGCTCACGTGATTGTTAAATTCTGTTAGTAATTTGTTTTCGTTATCCTGAAGCGATTTTATAGCGTTATTGTAGTGCACCGCATCTGTGTAATCAAGATTACCAGTTATACTTTTTACAACGGAAACTAGACTTTTTGGTACGGCTAATTTCAAATGAATGCAGCTGTTCGAAAACATTTAGAAGTTTATCTTTTAAATACTCAAGAGGTTCGAATATAGATAGCGTTTTGTTGTTGAGGTCAGGGCTTAACTCATTTGGCTGGCCATGAACAGTAGTTACTTTGTCCTGTAGTTCCTGAAGGTTTATATGTTGTAGGAATGAATGATAGTTGGATACTGCTACAGGGGCCTAATTTGAAAAGTAATATACCGGGACCATCGTCGAGATTTTCAAGTTTTATCTCCTGCGCTTGGGCTGCATGCAGGAGCAGGTGAAGTTTCAGGAGAGTCCTGCAACAATTGGGCACTTTTAGGTACTCTCTTTAGTCTGGACTTAGCAATGGGTCCGAGTTTTTTACGTGTATATATTATATGTATTGGAAGGTCTGCCATGACGGTGTCGTGTGTGTAGCGGGGCGCTACTTTCTGTCGAGAGGCAAGAGGGTTTTGCACGAATATCTGTTGCTCGGGGGTGTATTGGTTTTCTATTTCCCTAGATTTATTGCGATTATCTATTAAGTCCTTGCAATGGATCAAACTGGACTCATGGATTAGACATGGATTTAATCATTTTATTCTTATGTTCGGTGGTGTATTGCTGTAACAGATAGGCGGTTAAATCTAAATCTAATGGATCGCGTGGATCAAAGTGTCCTGTTATAACGTCGAGTGGTCTTCATTTCGTTAGACTGTGTATGGAACTATTATAGGCCAAAAGGGCGTAGTTTATCAGATTTTATACGGATAAATTCTTTAGCTCTACTTTTGCGTAAGTGTTCTAGAATTGTTGAGTGGAATCTTTCTACGATTCCATTTTCATTCGCGCTGTGAGGTGCTATTTTGCAGTGTTGAATTTTGTGTAACCTTATGAATTCAGCGAATAGCTGATTGGCGAACTCCGGTCCATTATCTGTCACTACAGTGTAAGGTATTCCATGATGAGTACAAAACTTAATGAATGCCTGCACTACGTTTACTGCTGTTACATCTCTCAAGTAATAGACTTGAGCATACTTCAAAAGAGCGTCAACAATGGTTAAGAACTTTTCGCTCTGAATGGTTAATCAATCTAGATGAACGAGTTCAAAGGATATTACTAGGTGGTGGAACTAGGCAAAATTGTTGCTTCACAGGGTTACGGTCATATTTAGCTTGGCCGCAAACCGTACATTCGTTAATTAATTTCGTGATTATGCTCTCGCATTTTCGTCCAATAGTACTTATGAGAAAGGGCTAAGTGGCATTCATTTATACCCCTATGATTTGTTTTACCATTATTATATGTTTTAATTATTTCCTGCTGTCTTAAGTATTCCCTTACATATTCTAGCTCTCTTTTTGCTATCATAAAATTCATTGATGAACTTTTAAAAGTTCCCTGTATTATGGGGATTATCTTGTACATAGCTAATGGCGGATTTACGAGTAAGCCTGTTTTAATTTTGGGGTGAACATATTCTTTTATTGCACTAATGGCATCTTCCTCAATCATCTTTCATCATCATTCATCTTTCTCTGGAGATGCTGATGTTGACACTTCCTCGAACTCTTGCAGTTATCACAGCTATCATTAACAGATCGATTGTCACCTCTTCTTTCCCTGATCTGTGGAAAATGGCAATAGTTAGACGTGAAGGACCTTCGTCCGATTAGCCTACTGCCATGTCTCACCAAGATTTTGGAGAGGGTTGTCTCCAACCAGTGTAGGGCATATCTTGAGCACCATAGTATCTTGCCACTGGCTCAGTCCGGATTTCGCCATAGCACAGTGACAGCACTCCTGGATGTAGTCGGTAACATTCTGGATGCCAGAGACCAGGGCATGGGGTCCCTTCTTGTCTTACTGGATTTTTCGCGTGCTTTTGACTCTATTAATACTTCACTTCTTCTCTCCAAGTTGTCTTACTATGGATGTGATGTCGGAGCGGTAAAATGATTTGAGAGTTACCTCACTAATCGATCACAGTTTGTCCAGGTGGCATGCGACAGTAACGGAGATACCATGTATTCTGGTCCGGAGCGCGTGGATAGGGGCGTACCGCAGGGATCGATCCCTGGCCCGCTTCTCTTCATCCTTTACAGTGCTGACATTGCCAACTGTCTCATCAACACCAAGTTCCACTTTACGCCGATGATTTGCAGTTGTACCTCTCCTTCCGCTCCCAGGATACTGCTGAAGCTGTAAAGAGAATAAATGAGGATTTAGAAAGGGTCTCTTCTTGGTCCAGAAGAAACTCTTTGGTCCTGAACCCTAGTAAGTCCAAGTATATTGTGATTGGGATCTAGGGATTTCCTGAACAAATTACTTGCTTGCAACCTGGACCTCAGGATCGATGGTTGTGGTGTGGAAAGGGTTCTGGAGGCTCGTAATCTTGGGGTAGTATTTGACGGGCAGCTGCATTTCGTAACTCACATATTGGAGGCAACTGCATCGTTGTGTTTGGTGCGCAACTGCTTCTACCGACTCAAGCTCTTGTATCGTGTACGTCCCTACATAAGTGTGGATATGCGTGTCATGCTGTGTGAGTCACTTGTTCTATCCAAGCTGAACTACGCTGACACTGTGTATGGGGCGTGCATTCTCAGTAGAAGCGAAAAACTTATCCAGCGGGAGCAGAATGCTTGCGCAAGATTCTGCTACAATGTTCCACCACGATCCCACATCACTCCTTGTTTAAATAAGGGTAATTTGATGAGAATGTCAGCTCACAGAAAGCTTCACCTGGCTACCCTACTCTTTGCACTATTCTCACAAAGAAACCAGCTTTCTAATTACGCAACATATTTTCGTAAACGATAAAGACAAATCTGTTTCATTTTGACAGTTCAACAACATTCATTGCGTCATTTACGTTGCTCTGCAGTTTTTTTTTTCGAACTTACGGAGCAATGGATTAGCAATCTGTTTCAAAACAATTCAGATTCGGATTGTTTTTGCATTACGTAATTAGGGTACAGATTATTTATAAAAGAAGCTGCCTTGGTCGCGCGATGTTAACAAGATTAAAACTAGAGCATCCTCGTACCTCTTGTTGGCCTCATCGCATAGAACTGCTGCTTTCCGTGGTAGTTTCAAATTCGCTGCCTCTCGTTGTTGGAATGACCTGCCACCTCCTTTTCATGCTATAAAGACAGTTGGCACTTTTAAAATAAAATTTAAACAGCACTTAATACTAAATACAGCTTTAAAATGATACCACACAGATCATCGAACTTACCCTTGATCTGCACGCGTCTAGATGGTGACGAGCGCTTGGCAGTGATTTTTCACTGAGACACAGCAGTTGTTTCGCATTTGTCTTGGTTCTTTTTTTCTTTTTCATTGGTGAAATTTGAAATTCTTAAACCACTAATAACATTTGTTTATGCTTATCTCTCCATATGCCGTGAACTGACTACCACAAAACTGTTGTCATCATTTTATTACTTTTATTAATGAGCATTAAACAGCCGTAATGTAAACAATTTTTCACAGAGTATATTTTATCCGGTGTCGTTGTCTGCGTCTCTTTACTTGTCATAACGATGCCACAGACACTAAAGGCATAGACAAGTAACTGATGTTACGTCGGATGCAGACACGCGGACTTTTTAATTTTTTATTAATTTTTATTTAGTATTTTTATCTTTCCGTGACATCACTGCGGGCCCTATCAGAATACCAGCGCTGCGGCATTTATTATTAAATGTCGCAGCATCATGCTGAGATAGGAGCCTTTTGGCCTCGCACAGGACTTTCTGATATATTTTAAGTTTACTTGTGTGTTAGCTATATTGATATCTCTTGTGCTTGTCCCAATAAATACTTTTTCTTTCTTTCTTTCTCAATGTTGGACATCCGATATTTAAACAGTAGTACGCGTATGAGTTTCGCAAGTTTTTGTGACGGCTGGTTTTCCTTTGATATCACCTACAATAGTTAAGACTAACTGTTTGGTGAATTTGTTTATCGGTTCTTTCGTAACTGGGACTTCGAAGATAGGGTTTTCAATTTCAGTATGGACTGTTAAAGTTGCGGAGTTTTCCGGAGCCTCTGAGGCTGTCATTGTTCTGGAGTCATCAACTGATGGCTCTTTTTCAGATAGGTTTACGACTATTGAGTTTATCTCCTCATTATGAATTTCGATACACGATAATGCGTCGGCATTGGTGTTAAACTTGCCTTGTTTGTATAATACTGAGAAATCGTACTCCGATAAGTTTAAGCGCCATCTTGTGAGCCGTTGGTTGGGCTCTTTCAGGCTCATTACCCATTCTAAGGGCTTGTGGTCAGTAATAATTTTGAACGTTCGGCCAAAAAGATAGGGTCTGAAATACTTACAATCCCACACAATAGCTAACAATTCCTTCTCTATTGTGTTATACGAGTAGTTCAGCTCGCTTGGATTCAAATTTCTGGAAGCATAGGCAATAGGTTTATCGGAACCTATGGGTCCCTGGGATAATACGGCACCTATTGCAACATTGGAAGCGTCAGTGGTCAGTAATAACTCTTTGGTGAAGACTGGGTTTTGTGATTCATGCAAAGTCCGGTATGAATTTCCTGTAATATCCAAGCAGACCAAGGCTATAGTGGATTTAGGTAATGGATAAGTTTTTATAGCGCTAGTCTTATTTGGGTTTGGTTTAACCCCGTCTTTAAAAACAATATGGCCTAAAAATTCTGTTTTTAACTTCAAGAATTCTGATTTGTCCATCTGTATCTTGAAGTTAGATTCCCGTAACCTTTTTAAAACCTTTTCCAAATTAATTATGTGTTCCTGCAGGGATGTACTGAATATAATGACGTCATCTAAGTACACTAGACAGGCGTCCTGAAGGTCTCTTAGGATATTGTCCATTACACGCTGAAAAGTTGCCGAGGAGTTTTTTAAACCCATTGGCATTCTCAAGAAATCGTAGTGACCATTTTCTACGTTGAAAGCGGTCTTGTGTATATCGGCAGGGTCGAGTACCTGGTAGAATCCGCTAGCGAGATCGAGGGTGCTAAAGTATTGACATTTGCCTAATTTATCTAATATGTCTGAAATGTTGGGTATGTGTAATTCAAGTATTCGTTTTATTCGAGTATTCACCTTTTTTACTATTCGTATACTAGAAGTAGTAATCGAGTTTTTAAGTAAGTTTTTGTATCCAGCTTTATTAAACAAACTCTTCATGCTTACAGAACAACAAAAACCCCTGAATGGTAAACATCAACTGCTGCCATTTTGGCAATCATCGTATCCAATATCTCTTCATTTGCAGGGCGAAAAAAATCATCAATTTTATATTATATTCGTAAAATTCGTAAAACTGGAATACTAAAATCGGACGAATATTGCATGCCCTAGGTATGGGGTATTTATCGTCGATAGTTTTTTCGTTGACTTTGCGAAAATCTATCACAAGACACCATTTGGTTTTACCGGATGCGTCTGCTTTTTTGGGGACTATCCAAATAGAGAGCTCCATGCAGAATCCGAAGGCCTAATAATGTTTTGTTCGAGCATTTTATTAATTTGATCTCTAACTTCCTGTTTATGGACATATGGATACCCGTAGTTCTTAGCGTGTATTGGGATCTCGTCAGTTGTTCTAATTATATGTTTAATTTTATTCGTGAAAGTCAGGGGTTCTTCTTCAAGATAGAATACATCAGAGTAACGTGCGCATAAGGCTTTTAAATTCACTAACTCTTCCGGATTTAGGTGATCAGTCCTGAGGCGAGATAAGACTTCTTGTGTACGATTTGACAATTGTTCTAAATGTTCGCTCTCAAAGTTAAATAGCTCAGCAGTAATAGGACGATCCATAGAGAAAATTATGTCATTAGGTGAATTATTTGAAATCTCAACCCAATCTCTACTATTTTTTACTGTAGTAAAGCAATCAGAGATTAAACAGTTGCAAATTATTTGATCATGGACAAATACATCTCCATCTTGTGAGCATATAGGCAATTTAACTAATTTAGATGAACTTGGACTGAACTTCGTAAAGATTAGCGTTTCGAGAGTCGTACTAGGTAGAGTAGTAATAGGTATTTCGGTATTTCTGGTAATTAACTTTTTATTTCTTAGATCGATATTAGTATCCCACGCATCTAATAAATCAAAACCTATAAGACCATCAAAATAATTATGGAAATCTAAAATGAATAAGGTAATATCACCCTTTTCTTTAAATTCAGGAAAACTAGGTAAAGTTATGGAGTAATTAATTTTACAAACGGTATGCACGTTGGTGACCTCAAACGGGTCATAATTAAGAGGTAAATTAGAAAAGTACTTTTGAGCGGCTTGGGGTGATATAAACGAGTGGTTGGCTCCAGTATCTATGAGAAATTTCATAGGCGGGTTGTGGATTTGTATGTACCCGAGTTGTCTCTGTATATTAAAATTCACTTTTATTCTGGCTTTTCTAATTTCGAGTCCTTGGAAAAAAACTTATCCTGCGCGTGATCATTACTCAAGTTAAGCTCTTCCACTACTGGGGATTCATATTGCTCATAATTAGTAAAATTATCCGGATAGGCTTCATAGGTTTTAAATTCCGGGTTGTAGTCTAAATAGTAACAATCATAGTACGGTCCGTAGCTACTTTCAAGGTGGTGGTTGACTTGACGTGGCTTGACGTGGTCGGCGGCGGGTTGCCAGACCTGCTCCAATCATGTCCAGTTAAAGGCTGACGCCACTCATAGGACGTGGTACATTATTAAAATTGTTAGTTGGCTGCATGGGCGGCCTGTTTGATGACCTAAAGACATTGCTCTGAGCGTTATAGTTTGGAGGCGGTGCACGGAACATCTGTTGTGTCCATGTGGGACCGTGAGGTTGTTGCACCTGGGGTATATTATGCCTCCAACCCTGGTTAGGTTGCGGAAAGAATTGTTGAAGCCGCGCTGGACCGGGCATATTGTATGTCTGTTGCTTTGAGGGACCGGGCAGTGGCACAAAATTATCTAAAGGTAAATTTAAATTAGGCGTAGATGGCTGCTGAGGATTATCTTTCCTACTAGGCCCGCCAGCCGTGCGCTGCTGCGTGTAAAGCGTGTTGAGCTCATCCTGAACGAACTCAAGAGCCTTTTCCATAGACTTAGGACGCATACAACGTATCCTAGAGCCTAGAGGGTCTTTCAGACCGCGCAAATAACACTGTAATGTTAATTTCTTGTAAAGGGAAAGGTATGTCATTATGGTGCTAAACAAATTTTGGCACCGTTCATAGAACTCTTGTGGGGTAGAAGACCCTTGAGTCTGTAATGATAAATCGTTGTACAAAGCGGTCTCGTTGCGATGATCAGCAAAATTGTTAATAAGTGCGCTGCGAATACCAATCCAATTATCTGGAATACCGCTAGAATTGATCAATCGAGCCGCGGAACCTGTAACCTTATTTAAGATACCATTTATGAGGTCTAAATTGGTTAATTCATACCCGGTTCTATTCTAAAATATGCAAGCACCAATTGGTCGCAAAGGTTTATAAAACGTTTTAATACATGAGGATTGCCGTCACAATCAGGCAAAATCCTGAGCGACTTATAGATGTCATCTATCTTATTTTGAGACATAGTTGTGTCTGGCTGCTCAGTTAGAGCTCAGAATGGTATAGCGAATCACTCTTCGCCGAAATCACTCTTAGTCGACGGTTGGTTCTACGAATAAATCCATCGCCGATAGAACTATTCGCCGAAAACACCGTTCATCGATGGTTGCTTCAGCTAAAACACCTTTTACCGATGGAACGGGTCGCCGAAATACTTAAGTAAATTTCTAATAAATTAAACACTATGGTTTTTCGGTCGGACCTTATTCTATTATTAATAGAATGTAACATTAATTTAATTAAACCTAAAATTATTGGATCCAACATTTCTTGTAACAAGGTTGTGTGGGGTGAGAGGGATTCAGAACTGATAAATAAGTATTTTGATTACTGAAATAACAGCTTAAAAGAATTAGATTTTCCTTCCGAATTTTGTGAATGTGCTGATAATATGTGTCACAAACCTGAGCATCGGTTGGTTATAGACAGATTGTATAATGAATTAATTTGTATTTTGGAAAAAGGAGCCGAACTCTCTCATGCGGGTTCTGTTAAAAAGCGCCATAAAGGAAATTATGTAGTTGGGTGGAACAAACACGTTCGCGAGGCTCACCGTGATGCCCGACTATGTTATCAAATGTGGCTGTTATACAACAAACCTACTTCTAGATTTATCTATGAAAATATGTGTACATCGCGAAATGTCTTTAAAAATAAGTTAAAATATTGTCAAAACAATCAAGACAAAATTAAAATGGATATGCTAGCATCTTGTCATAAAAGTAAACAATTTAATAAATTTTGGAAATTAACGAACAAATTAAATCATAGGTCGGGGGTTCCGGTGAGCGTCGGGGGCGTGAGCGATCCTACTGAAATAGCCAATGCTTTTCAAAATCATTTTAATGTAAACTCGCGTTTGTGTGGCTGTAGCGAACCGTCAAGTAGCGGTGCGGGGGTGGCCGTGACCGGGGCTCCCCCTGTCAGGTTCTCCGCTAAAGAAGTCGCGAGATGTATACAGAATATGGTGAGGGGTAAGTCCCCCGGTCACGACGGCCTCAGCGTCGAACATCTTAAATACGCCGGGTTACACTTGCCGCGAGTGTTCGCTTTGATTTTTAACCTTTGTCTAAGTCATAGTTGAACTTTGGAACTTGTGGAACTTAGTAATACGATCGTTGTGCCAGTAATAAAGAATAAGACTGGTGACGCCTCCGATATCTCCAACTATAGGCCGATATCGCTTGCCACTGTCTGTGCCAAGGTATTGGATAGTTTGCTTGATAAAATTCTAGCTAAGCATATCGTTCTAGAGGATGGACAGTTTGGTTTTAGACCGAACTTGTCAAAAGATAGTGCAATTTTATGCCTTAAGCAGACTGCCCAATATTATACAGACAGAAAGACCCCTGTAATGGCATGTTTCCTGGATTTATCGAGGGCGTTCGACCTGGTCAATTATGACCTGCTCTGGCATAAGCTCACTCACGACACTATTGTCCCAGCTGATGTGATATCCCTGTTTAGATATTGGTACAGTAGTCAAAAGAACACAGTTAAGTGGGCAGGCTCATATTCTGATATGTATGGGCTGGATTGTGGGGTGAGGCAGGGGGGTCTGAGCTCCCCCCGTATTTTTAACCTACACATTAACAAGCTGATAGGTGGGCTCAGTAGCACTAAAATCGGCTGCCACGTGGACGGTGTTTGTGTGAACAATATCAGCTACGCTGATGATATGGTGCTGCTGAGTCCATCTATAGGAGCAATGAGAAGGCTACTTAAAATTTGTGAAAGTTATGCAGTGGCTCATGGGCTCAAATACAATACCGATAAGAGTGAATGGTTGGTTTTTAAATCAGGTACTTCAACCTACGAACAGTTGCCAGGACTCTCACTCTCTGGGTCTCCTTTAGGTCGGGTTTCGAAGTTCAAGTATTTGGGCCACTGGGTCACTGATGACTTAAAAGACAATGTTGACATAGATAGGGAGCGCAGGTCGCTGGCTGTCCGTTGCAACATGCTGGCCCGCAGGTTTGCGCGTTGTACTGATTCAGTCAAGATAACGCTTTTTAAGGCCTTCTGCCAGTCGTTTTACACGTGCACCCTGAGGACCAAGTATACCCAGCGGGCATACAGCGACCTGCGCGTGCAGTACAATAACGCATTCAGGGTGCTTTTGGGGTTGCCGTGGCGATGTAGCGCGTCAGGAATGTTCGCGGAAGCGTGCGTCGATGGGTTCGCCGCGATCATACGGAAGCGATGCGCTTCCATGATGGCGCGCTTGCGCTCCTCCTCCAATGGCATCCTGAATGTGTTTACAGACCGGTGGGACTCTCCCCTCTTTCGAAGGTGGGTAAGTGTACAGACACACTTAACCAAATAAACTGGTGTACATAACGAACAGTTCAATGGTTCATTAGTAATCAACTAATGAGCCATTGCACTGTGTGTATTGTTATAAATTTAATTTTAATACTAATATTAGGCTAAGTTCTACCACTACTAACACATATATGGACGATTATCTGAAATAGAATAATTGAATTGAATTTACAAATATTTATTCGGATTGTCAGATCAAAACGGTAGAAATATAAAAACAATTTCACTTTTAATTATAATATGTAATAACACTCTGAACAGTTTTAGTTGGAATGTATCTATTTCTTAGCTAGTCTTCTTCTTTTCGTGTGGTTAGTAAACCAACCTGGTGTCAGAGTTTTAAAGCCGCCCATGGGCCTCTGACTTGGCTTCACATGCCGTCGAGAAATATCTCTCAGGCATGCCGATTTCCTCACGATGTTTTCCTTCACCGTTTTTTTTTTGCAAGTGATAATTATATAATACGCACATGAATCCGAAAAGTCAGAGGTGCGTGCCTTGGGTTCGAACTCGAGACTTACGACTTGTCAGTCTGACGGTCACACCACTAGGCTATCGCTGCTTAGCTAGTAATTTTTATCTTATAATTATTTCTTATTTTTTAAGTACAATATTGGACTAGCCAATTTAATAATGTTTTTAGGTCCATCTCACTATTTAGAGAGAAGTGTTTCAGCAATCTAGCATTATATTCAATCTGTGTGCAGAACGTTGGCGTTTCAGCATGGGTTCAGAAGAATTTATTCGTTGAATCTCGCATTCAGTATGCTTTTGCTTAAATCCATCCACTATTAGCACATGTGCGCCGCGCTTAGATCTTACTAAATTGCACGCACTCATTTTTCTCAACAAAGCTTAAATGATAATAGGGATGATGCCTGGGTCAAAAAAAAAGAAATTCTATTTAGTCCGTCATTCAGATAATAACAAAATATTAGACACGTATTTTTATCATTATCATATTAATAAAAAATGACTTAGATACAACGCATTAAAGTTGGGGAGTGGGGGTTGATACGTCATAAGTATGTATAAAATCTACATACAAGTGACGTCATCATAGCACATTATAACTCAATCTATCTTTTGGTAACGTAAAAAAAGAAAAAATACGTGTACGTTATTTTTTCATAATCTACATTACGGACACAAAACATTTTTTTAGTCATCATATATGCACGAAATGTTTTGTCAAACATACACCGCAAAATGACTAATAAGGTCTTCATAGATATTATTAGTTGCCAGTACCTAACTAACGTATTGTTTGCATGTTGTGCATATCCTAAAGAGGAAATCACTGTATGTTATGATAAGACACCAGTAAGCTGATGTGAAATTATTTGTGTTTGAAGTATTTCGGCGATCCGTTCCATCGGTAAAAGGTGTTGTAGCTGAAGCGACCATCGATGAACGGTATTTTCGGCGAATAGTTCTATCGGCGATGGATTCAAAATTAAAATTCAAAAGTCATTTATTCAAACTAGGCTGAGAATCAGCACTTTTCGAACGTCAAAGTTACATAAGACAGTCCCACAAAACGCCCACCCTTCACCACAACTCCCCAGCAGCACAGCTGTCTGTTCAGTTAGAAAAACTTGATTCTATACAATAAGTACTTATGCAAAATAATTTCCATAACGCAACACAAAACATTAAATTATAAATTAATAGCCATGTGACAGCTAGCACACGCCAATATACCAACCAAAAACATCGAGATCTAGATCTATACTCAAGCCGAAATAAAAATAACTAAACGTAAACAATATCTAAAAAAGGAAATAAAGCCTCCAGGCATAAAGGGCGTGCGCGCTTACATATAGCTGTAACTAGAAGTTATAATTGATAAACTAGGACCATCGAGGTAAAATAAAAAAACAGTTAATTACTAATAACAAAAATATAATAATAAATAAAAATACGGAACCCTAAAAATAAATCATGCAGACAGAGTGAAATATAAACTTTAAGATGCTATACGATAAGTATAAGATTAGATATAATGGAAAGAGGGACAGATATAAGATTAGGATAATAAGTTAATAAGGACTTCAAAGATTCAAAGTACTTACAACATCGTTTTCTTGCCGAATCGATGTCTGGATTCACCTCTGTTGGCGCCTAACGATGTAGATTCAGGATACTCGAGAATCGGTAAGTCGCGCGGGACTTCGGTCCGATTTTAGGGGAAATCTTGACGCGTCACGTACCTATTTATCTCGAATATCCTACCGACTGCGCCAAATATTTTTGGTGGCAGCAGAGGATGCAGAAAAACCCAATTCTATTTGATGAAGTTTAATGTTAAAAGAGCCAAAATATTACAATTATGTTCTATTTCTAACTATATTTAATATTGTATTAATTAGTCGACGATTGACCAAAGAATCTCATGCGAAAACGGATGGATCGCGTAAGCGGTATCGCGTTCGGCACGTGTTGCAGCGTCAGCTTCTAGGTAGCGCGCAGTTGTTGTCGAGTGGAATCAGGGCATTGCATACTAGTGATTTACCCTGACTATTCCTGCATAACACACGTGTAAACTGTAAATAAAGGTCAATATTATATTTACTATTCTGTTTATTAATAGGTTTCGATGAATACAATACAATGATTTCGCTAATAATAAAAGATTCTAAAGTGTTATAATTTCCCTTTATTTTATATTCACTTATGGTTGCAACACTAATTGTTTTAGTAACCTTCGTACGTCACTGGCCACTCCGCAATTCAAGTAGTTTAGAAGAGAAACAATAACATTTGGTTCAGAAGTCATTTAATAAACTAGTGCTATCAAGTGTTTGATCACTTCACCACCAGCCGCTGTTGTCATCGCTGCTGGTTGAACTCGAGCCGCTGTAGTCTCCCGCGTATTCCCCAGAGTAAGCCCCATAGGCACCGGAGTACGCCCTGGCGTTGGCACCAGAGTACCCGTAGCCGTTCGAGTAGCCAGTAGATCCTACGCTGCCGTAGGCGGTCGATCCCACGGTTCCGTAGCCGGTCGACCTCACGTTGCCGTAGCCTGTAGATCCCCCGCTACCGTAGCCCGTGTACCCGGTGGAAGGAACTACTTGTTTGACGATGATGATCTTGGGCTCGCTGATGACCTTGCGGACGTTGACGACCTGTGGCACGGTGACCTCGCGCTGCACGTTCACCACCTTGCTGACGGAAACCACGCGCGTGGCGGGTGCGGCGTAGCCTGTCGACGCGGCGTACGAGGAGGCGGGGTAAGCCGCGGGAGACGCGTACGACGTTGAGTACGAGTCAGAGGACGAAGAAGGGTACGTGTATGGCACGGCTGCTGGCGCGGTGTTGCTGTAGTAGCCGGTACCGCTGCCATACGCGTTGCTCCGGGCTATTCCGTAGCCGCTTTGGCTGGTGCCGTAGCCGTAGTCTTTGCTGTAGCCACTGCCATAGCTGTTACCGTGGCCGCTTCCGTAGCCCGTGTAGCCGCCGCCTAGTAAGTCTAAGCCCAGCCCTTTGAAGAAGCTTCGCTTTACGCGCCTCTCTGTGGCAGATGTCAGAGCCGCTAGGGCGCACAGTAGTAGCTGGAAAATTACAAAAACATTAATTTCACGAAACTTTGAATTTGTTACAGGTTGCACAGAAGTAAACACTGCATTTTGAGATGTGAGATGTTTCTTAGTTGTTACTGAAACAAAACGTATCTCAATATAATGTCTATTAACGTATTTTTTTAAATATATTTTTTTCCTCTGTTTACTTGTACATAATTTGTATATTTTAGTGTTAGATGTATATTATATTTAAGATGGTAAATGAAATAAATGATTACATGTCTATGTTATCGTATCTGTATTAGTTGACACGGTAAAATCTTTGACACTCAATTGTTAAAACTTTCGAATCTTAATAATTAACCTACACTTGAAATATTACGAAGAGGTGAAATTAGGGATAATTAGTAATACTCACGATGGTTCTCATGTTGTCGCGTGATGAGTGATGCGCGGTCGAGGTCGCCGCGACATATATAGCGGAGAGCTGTGACGTCACGATGCAGGCAACGCCCTACGTACAGGAAACTAAACGACAAGACAGTAATTAGGACAAAGTATTCAGTTGTAAAAATGACAAACAGTTGTAAAAATGATGAACATTACGTGACGGATGCACCGATAGCAAGAGGCGTCTCGAATGTGACCAGTTTTACAGAAAACCTCCTTGACTCTTGACTTTTGCAAAGTCTAGCTGTGTCACAAAATGTGTTATTTTGACGAACTTATAACAATCTAACTTCATTACGAATGTTAGTGAGGGATTCACATATATTAACACACATATTTTGTTATTGCTGTTTCACAGATAAGATGGATGCTTAGTAGTAATGTAAGGCTGTATTATCTTGTACATACCTCTCTCTCGTTGGTGTGAAGATACTTTCTTCTCCATCAGCAGAAGTACATGTTACGTGGCAGAGTCTCGTGGTACGACTAAACTATAATGTTGTGTTCACCTTGGCGAGCAGGTTACAAAATATTCTGCAATTAGTACATCCCACTGTTTACCAATTGTGTTCAAATTGTGTAAATACTGCGTTTTATTAATTCAATTCAATTCAATTCAATTCAATTATTTATTGCAAATCACATGTGTTTTACAAGATCTTATAATAAAAATATAGTTCACATGGACCCTGTCGGGCACAACAATTTTTTTTTTTTTTTTTTTTTTTTTTTTTTTTTTTTTTTTTTTTTTTTTTTTTTTTTTTTTTTTTTTTTTTTTATTATTATGTAGGTTTGCTGGCGCTTCTCGCGCGACCTTCCAAGCGACGGTTCCAGCTTGAAGGGACTGCTTTTCCAAGATTTCTTTATGTCTTCATTAGGTCTTTCTTACGTCTTCAACCTGTTCTGAGGCTGGTCCTCCACGCTTGTTTGCTACTCCTCGTTCCTCGTAGTCCCCCACAGGTAGGCAATAGACCGATTACGAAGAGACTGACGAATACTTTTTCATTCTAAACACTATAATTATTAAAGTAAAACCACTATATACTGTACACCACACAATATTTTTTAGTTTAGTACTTGAATTCCTCCACTGATATGTGTGCACAACCTAGACTGCATGCGGAACCGGCTTTCAACAAGACGATGATAGTGTTGCTAGCGCGACTCCTATTTGATTGTTTTTGTGGTAATTATTTAATATACAGGGTATCTCAAACGATCAAAGGCAAATGGAGTAAAGTGGAGGTGGCCACCTGACATTTAAAAAATTAAAAGTTGGGATATTCTCAACAGTTCAGAAAATTTCGCAAATTTAATAATTTCCAAGAAATGTTACACTTAAACTTCGATTTTTTGACCCTGTGTACATAATTTTCGACGTAGCAAGTTCAAATCTGACTGGAAAATGCCTTGATAGTATATCTTGATGTTAATCCTTACTCGAAGTGTGCCAATTGGAACTCTATTATTAAGCCTCCGCTACCCGTCCGTCCGTCTGTCTGTCAGCGGGCTGTATCTCATGAACCGTAATAGGTAGACAGTTGAAATTTTCACAGATTGAATTACCCCCGGTATATATATATATATGATATATGATTGAATTTTAGATTCTATTACCCCCTTTTCTATTTGTTAACCCTCATAATATATCATTTTCTCAATCTGCTTTTGGAAATGACTACATTTTTAGCGTTAACAAATGTAATAGAAATACACTATGGAAATTTCAACTTAAATTGTAAATAAAACTTAAAGTGTGTGTAAAACTTTAAATTGTTTTGACAAATGGAGAAACAAATAACATGAATTTATTAGAAAACCGGCTGCCATATGCAAGTTTTAGCATGTAGTATTAAGTAGCGAATCTTGTTAAATATTAGCCTTTAATTAAATCTGTATGCAACTACAATAAAAGTGTTGGGCTTCATCCGTTATTTTATTAGTTTTTAAATATCAATCCGACATTCAAGTCTTGCGCAGGACTTAAGTAGCAGCGCAGGTTTTAAGTACAACGAAATTATGGATATAGCAAAATTAAGTACATTTTATGGGCTTAACTGAAGTAATATAAGTAAACAGGGAGGGTGTATTGTTTGATTTGTGTGAAGTTTGGAACAAAAAACACTTCAAAAATATTGTTTTGATTACTAGCATTCGTTGTCGACTTATCGCTTGAATGTTTGAGATAGCGCTATGTTAACATTGATGAACTTCAGAAATCGAATAAACGGATAGCAAATTTACAAAAGTGTGGTTCATTAATGCGGGTCGTATTATTTACCTTGTAATGTGGAAATACCGCGAGATGATCGCGAACGGTCGGTCAACATTGACAGCTCGTTAAAGTCCGAGTTACTTCTGTTTGCTAAAGGCGATACCCTGCTTTATTGCCAAGTGCCGAGCAGTTGGTGACGGAGAGGATTTTTTTTTACCTCATCGTCTTGTCAACGTGACTAAACGAGTATTTTAAAAGAATTAACAACGTATTTTCTTAAAATAATCTGATCTGGTCCAAGCCAAGGTCAGGGTGAAAGAGCTAACTATGTCTATTGTCTATGCCTGCTGTTAATCAGTTAGAGATGGGCGTCGGATACCCACCCAGGTAAATTCTCATTTGAGTAAATATCGGGTATTTACCCTGGTAAATACCCAAAACCTTGGGTAAATATATTTAATAATAGTAATGTTAATTTAAGATGCGTACACGTGTGTGCATACTTCTATTTCTCGAACATTGACTATTTTAATTGATTGAATATTGAAGTTTAATAAAAAAATGTTAAATTATTAAAAACTTAGGTAATAAAAATCTTAAATTCACAGACAGACAATGCATAGAATCATGAAATTTTGCATAAGAGTTCCTTATATATCTTGAGTGAGCACTAGAAAAGGATTTAAGAAATTTCATCCCCTAAAGGGTTTGAATAGGGAATGAAAGTTTGTATGAAGTTCGTCATTTTAGCCGTTGGTAAATCCCACCAGGCACATAGGCTTGTCTACTTAATAAAAATCTTAAATTCTCTGACAGACAACGTACAGCCAAAACTCCTTCGTCTGCGCTCATGAAAGTATGGTCAAGAGTACTTTTTTAAATTCCTTTTGAATTGAAGGAGTTTTGAAAATTAATCCTCTAAAAGGGTTAAATAAAAAACATTAGGTGATGAATAACATTCTTACTGGGTTTACTGATTAAGACTTATCATTATATCCGAATAGTCTTCATTATCAACTCAGCCTGTCGCAGTCGACTGCTGGAGATAGGCCTGTCCCACGCCACAACATACTCTCCTCCGAGACGAGAAGACTTGACAAAGTTTTCCAAATGCTGCCCAACCCAACTGGATCCTTCTGTAGGCTTCTATCTATCGAGCTGGGTGAATAGCCCCACGGTAGACATACTCGTTCACAACGTCAAGAAGTGACCCTTCAATGTGGATTGGACTCGGCAAGACGTGTGAATGTCTTGTCCAAATTCATGACGAGACCAACCCGCCAAGAGGCTCCATTTAGACTGTGCAGCATCTGGTCTAACTATTTCAGCGTCTCTGCCTTTATGACGATGTCATTGGAAAAGCAAAGGTGTTAGATGTACTAATCAGTCCAGCGTCTTAAAGACGTCCTCCAACGCATTGGTGTACTGTTTCTATCACATCACCCCTTTGAGCAGTTGAATGGAGCTGGTGTTCTTATCCTGGATCTGAGCAGTCATCGTGGGAGCGTCATTCAAACAATCTCAACACTTCAACGTAGCGCCAGTCAATTCGAAGCCAGAACTGACCATATTTCGATGAAGTCGAGGGTTTTCTTGTTGTCCACAAATACCATAGCACACAATGCCACAACGGCTGGTCTTCTTTACAATTTTCCAGACGGTACGGGCAACTGAAGCCTTTTCGAAATCCAGCTTGTTATGGTTGCTGGAACTCGTCAAGTTTCTTGGTGAGACGGTTCGCGACCACCTCGAGAACCGTATTATATATGTAGCTCAAAAGTGAGATGAATCTGTAGTTCTTCAGTAAGGTTTTGATACCTTTTTTGAAGTGCAGAACCACCGCACCTTTACTCCATATCTCGGACGTTGTTATGGTTTTGTCATCTTCGTTTTCAAATCCATATTCTTTTTTTTTATCGCAAATAAAAGTTTTTTTTTATTTTTTTATTCTCTTTCTGGATTTAGTTGGTTCCACTTAGAGCAGTGCACGTGGCCGAGAACACAAAATGATAATTGTACTGCTGCCAAGGTACATCGAACAGTTAACGAACAAATTTCTATTTTACTGAGAGAACTTAACGCAGATATCCCTTTCCACCAAATCACAGGATCCTTAGCTGTTACATTTCTCCATATAAATGATATTCCCCAAAAACCTTTCCCTTCCCGAAATCGGTCATTATCTATTTACATAAAACATGCACGTGAATTCTTTTTTTTTTCAAATATCTTTGTCTGTTATTTTTTTTATTGTACACTTAGATGTGAAACACAACAAAATTATGACGAAATTGAAATTCATAATAATTAGAAAGTAAAAATACACGAACTTCAAAATTCATACTAAATTATATCGTTGATTTGTGAATGATTTGTTGATTCTAATCATTACACACACACACTCAAAAACTTTCGCCTTTATAATATTAGTGTGATATCAGATTATTAAAATAGATAAAAAGATAATTACGAAAAAGAAAAACTTTTGCGCCTCTTTTTCGTAATTTTCTTTTCGTCTATTCGTCTTTCGATAAAATGATTGTTGCATTACGACAGTACTATCATTGTTAAATTTGACAAAAATAATAAAGACTTTGAAGCTGACATAATCAATACAATCCTACAACAAGCCGTTAACTGGCTAGAACATAACAATTAAATTATAAATTTGAAGAAAACAAAAATTATGAATTTTCGTCAAAGAGTAGCTAATTTGGAACAAAATGTAAGCTTGAATAATGAAAAAAATTAAGAAGTTGCAAATACAAAAATTTTAGGCTTAAGAATCAACAATCAACTTAATTGGAAGCAACGTACTTCAATACTAATTTAAAAAAATTGTAAGTTTGCCTTTGCTTTGTATAAACTAAAGAAAGTTGGTCAAGGTATTGGTAGGATATTTAATCAGTGTTCACAACAATATGTAATTAATAATTGTTTACCCGGTGCCAAAATTAAACTGACAAAAATAAACCCCAGTTCCACTGTTATATTATTATATGGGGACAGTTTAACTGTAAGAAAAATGGACATAATTGAATGTGTCCATTTGATGTTACATCTCAATGAAACCAATAATTGTAAATTTATTTTCTGTGCCTTGCCTTATTCTCGGTATTTGTCTAATGAGACAAATAGGCACATTTATAAATTAAATATGTTAATTTATAATAGGACTTGTCGTCACAGTGACGCTATTTTATATTTTGATTGTAATCAATTTATTACTGATTATAAACTGACAAATTAATTATACAATGTATTTGCCACCTAGTTGTAGAAGACAAATTGCTAATCTTTTAGCATACAATATACACAGTGACACTGGTACCTGTACTGTACCATCGATTACTGTTAGTAGTGGTACTAACACTACTTTTGATACGCCTTGTAGTTTAAACTATTAGGAGCGACAACGGGTGAGCCGCATATATTGAATGTTGTTCATCAAAATATGCAGGGTCTGTCCGGCAAAGAGCTAGAATTAAGTTTATTTATGGAGAACTATGATGTTCAGGTGTTATGTTTGACTGAACACTGGTTGAAAGAACATGAAGTAGTGTTTATCAATGATGATAATTTTACTGTACAAAGTGCGTTTGTAAGAAAAAGCGCCATTCGCGGTGGATCTTTAGTTCTTGTTTCAAACAAGTTGAAATGTAAACAACGTTTAGATTTAGTTAATCTTTCCATCGAGCGCACTATTGAGTTGTCTTGTGTTGAACTCGAGCGATACATTATAATTTGCGTGTATCGAACCCCCTCTGGTGATTTTATTAGTTTTGAATCGGTGATGGACGATTCACTCAATAGGTTAAAATCAAGTAATAAAAGTATAATTTTATGTGGAGATTTTAATATTAATATTTTAGATGTTACTCCATTAAGTATTAGACTTCTTAATCTGTTTAGGTCTTATAATTTAATTAACTTGTTTTTTGAACCTACTAGGATCACGGCATCTTCGTCAACTTGTCTTGATAATATATTTAGTGATTGTGATGCCAAAAATAAATTAGTGTTAAGTGACTTAACGTCTGACCACTGTGGTTTATTAGCTAGTTTCCCCATGCCATTACATAAAAAGCCGCATAAAATAGAATGTAGGCCTTATACAGCTAGTCGTTGCAATAAATTTAAAAATAATATAGCTCATAGAATAACACCATCTATAGTAGAACACGAGAATCCTAATGAAATGTATAGAGCCCTTTTTGATGTTATGCAAAAAGAGTACCAATCTACTTTCAAGACTAAAACTATTAACATTAATGGCACCTCCGTTGGCTTTAACCAATGGGCCACTCCGGGTATTTATAAAAGTAGAGCGAGACTATACGAGTTATATGGTTTGAAAAAATATAGGTTTGATACTCCTTTCCTAGAGTATGTCAAAAATTATTCAAAATTATTTAAAAAGGTTAGTGTTTTAGCTAAATCAAAATTTTTAAGCGATACAATTAAAAATTCCAATAATAAAGTAAAAACCACTTGGAAAATTATTAACAATGAAACGGGTAAATCGGTTAAGCAAGATAAACAACTCGAGATTATGGTCGATAGTAAATTAGTTACTAAAGCAGCTGACGTAGCTGAGGCGTTTAATGAGTTTTTTGCCAACATACCTATAACTACGACTCGCTCCTTATTCGTCCCCATCTAAAGCCGAAAACCTTCTGCTTAGTAGTGTGTCTAAAAGTAGTCGCATATTTAGCTTCGAACATGTAACGCCTCGTGATGTAGTTAATGTTTTTAACACACTCAAGTGTAAAAACACTGGTGATTACTGGGGAATCTCCATTAAACTTTTAAGTAATATAATAGACATCGTAGCCCCCTATCTAGCTGTTACTTTTAATAAATGTGTTGATTTAGGAACTTTTCCTGATCTCATGAAGAGTAGTAAAGTCATACCATTATTTAAATCAGGTAATAAAAATGACGTTGGCAATTTCAGGCCTATTTCTATTTTACCAGCATTCAGCAAAATATTTGAAAAGTTAATACTCAAGCAGTTGCTAAGACATTTTAATTTAAATAGCCTCCTTCATAATGAACAATATGGCTTTACAAAGGGTCGTTCGACTACAGATGCGGGTGTTGCTCTGCTGAAACACATATTTAACGCATGGGAGAACTCTCAAAATGCTATTGGAGTTTTCTGTGATCTCTCCAAAGCCTTTGATTGCGTGCACCATGACACGCTTTTGCTTTTGCGTAAACTGCTTCATTACGGTGTGCTAAACGAAGCTCTAAACGTTTTAAATTCGTATTTAAATAATAGGTCGCAATGTGTAGATGTTGATGGTGTAAAATCTTCCGGGCTACCAGTTCAGTTAGGTGTACCTCAAGGCTCAATACTGGGTCCATTCTTGTTTTTAGTGTATATCAATGACTTACCATTCTATTTAAAGGATATCTGTGAAGTTGTACTGTTTGCAGATGATACTTCTCTTATTTTTAAAGTAGACAGGAATAGACAAGATTTTGACGATGTAAACAGTGCACTGTCAATGGTTACGGATTGGTTTACGACAAATAACCTAGTTCTCAATGCCAAGAAAACGAAATGTGTAAAGTTTGCCCTCCCAAATGTTAGAAATCTAGGACCCAACATCGTCTTAGATAAAGAGGTGCTTGAAACTGTAAACTCGGCAGTTTTTCTGGGCATAACAGTAGATGCTAAACTTCAGTGGGGCCAACATATATCGAGCCTAGCGGGAAGGCTCAGTTCGGCCGCCTACGCTGTCAGAAAAGTAAGACAATACACTGACGTTGATACAGCTCGGTTAGTATATTTTAGTTATTTTCATAGCGTTATGTCCTACGGTATTCTGCTTTGGGGCAAAGCTGCAGATATTCAAAATATATTTGTCCTCCAAAAACGAGCTATTCGAGCAATTTACCAGCTAGGTGCCAGAGTTTCTCTGAGAGATTTTTTCAAAGATATCGGTCTCCTCACAGTGGCATCACAATACATCTTCGCCAACATCTTACATAATAGGCAGAATATACACTTATACACTAAAAACAGTGATATTCACAATGTTAACACTAGAAGTAAGGATAAACTACGTGCTCCCTCCCACCGGCTTCATAAGGTTCATAACTCATTTGTTGGGCTTGGTATAACCTTTTATAACAAGCTACCCTCTTGTTTGCTAGATTTGCCTTTTAATGCGTTTAAAACTAAAGTAAAGTCCAACCTTTGTTCAAAGGCATACTATTCTATCAACGACTACTTAAATGATAAGAATAGTTGGTCGCTGTGATTAACTCAAGACAATGTTTAAATGTTCTTTCTCCAGAATTAGTTTACCTACTGACAGGTTTTATGAGTTTATATAAAAGTTTATAATTTTACTTTTTATGTACATTTATTTTATTTTTATTTATTGTTGACATAATCTACTCATTACAATGTTTTTTTTAATGAGTTGTATTACAATATGTGGTTAGCTAGCGACCTCGACAATTATTTATTTTACCTCGATGGTCCTAGTTTATCAATTATAACTTCTAGTTACAGCTCTATGTAAGCGGGCACGCCCTTTATGCCTGGAGGCTTTATTTTCTTTTTTTTTAGATATTGTTTACGTTTAGTTATTTTTATTTCTGCTTGAGTATAGTTATCGATGTTTTTGGTTGGTATATTGGCGTGTGCTAGCTGTCATATGGCTATTAATTTATAATTTAAATTTTATTTTTGCGTAATGTAAATTATGTTAAAAATTATTGTATAGAATCATTTTATTTTCCTAACTGAACAGACAGCTGTGCTGCTGGGGAGTTTGTTGCGCTACTTCTTCTTCCCAGCAAAAGCACTAGGAAGTGGTGAAGGGTGGGCGTTTTGGGGGACTGTCTTATGTAATTTTGACGTTCGAAAAGTGCTGATTCTCAGCCTAGTTTGAATAAATGACTTTTGAATTTGAATTTGAATTGAATTTGAATTTAAAGAGTCAATCAAGCAGCGGTAGTCACTGCATACCTACTATGGATGTGTCGATTCTATACTACGCTATGGAGTCATGTTTTGGGGCAACTCCTGTAATAAGGGCATGGTGTTCAAATCGCAAAAAAGATGCATTAGAGCTATTACCGGTATAAAAATAACTGATAGCTGCAAGCCTTATTTTGTATGGTTAAAAATAATGACTTTACCTTGCTTGTACATATTTGAAACTGCTTTATTTGTTAAAAAGAACATGCATCCATTCACAAAAGCATCTGTACATCGCTATAAAATGATTAGACAAGCATATAAACATGAGTTTCGAGCGTTCGACAACACAATCAAAGACCGCCTTGTTGCACAAAAGCGTACTTTGCATGGCCCCAAAAATATTTAATAAATTGCCAAATTAAATTAAGGACTTAAATATTATTCAATTTAAAAACAAATTAAGTCAATTTTTACTGATTTTTTTTTATTATAAAACTGAAAATGTTATACTATTAACGAATTCCATAGTGATAAATTGTAAATTATTGGTATCTATTTAATATTGACATTGTATTATTATTTTTAATTCCATTCATTATTTATAATATATATACTCAATTGTTAATGTTTTGCTAGTATTTTTGCGTCCTATTTTATGTTGTGTTTTGCGTTTTATTTTTATTTTAATATGTTGACTATTCTTTTTAATACTATGTGAAAGAGTGTATGTAAATCTTTAAGGTAGATTTTTGAGGAACAAATAATTTATTATTAAGATCTCATGTAAAATGCACCAAAAATCACACCAATAAATGAATTTGAATTTGAAAATAAAAGTTTAGGGCAAATTTTGGATACAAATAAATAAAGACCCATCGTCTGGGAATTTACCCGGGTAAATACTCGGTGTTTACCCAAATTTGAATTTACCCGGGAATTTAACCGGGTAGAATCCCATCTCTAATGAGGAAAACTGCAGTTCAGTTTGAAAGGCAAATCAAGGAATGGTCAATGACATGCATGGGATAATAAACTTTGCCTCAAAGGTTGGCAACTAACGTCCAATCCCTTGGAGTCACCGGTGCGTCCAGACAGCGGTAACCGTCTTATCAGACAGGACGTCCTGTTCGTCAACCACATAATTATAGACACGATGCAAAGCACGTGATCTTTAAATAACTACTTACTACTTGACGCGAATCACAAGTCGTAACATTGTAGTGCACATTGATTGCGAGTCAATTACGCTGATAACTTCGTTAATGTGTTACAGCCAACTAGTGTGGACGATCGATTAGAAAAATGAAATGCAAAGTAAACGTGACATATTATGTGTATAGAAGGTAGATTTAAGGTTTTCAATAACATGTTTTTTTTTTTTTTAATAAAAATAAACTTTTTATTTCAGGCGTATTTGGCCCATACATATTGTTAGTAGAACGACTTAAAACTACGTTAGTATTTAAAATTTGGATCTTAATTTAAGTATTTGCCGCTTTCTGGGGCCCCGGGCACACGCACTTGTGCTTGAACCCAGTGCCCCAGAAGGGGGCTGTCCAGCTTGTGACTGAGCACGTTCAGGATGGTGTTGGCGCTCCCACGCGTGCGGAACATCAGCGACGCTATACGGCGCCGCAGCACAGTATGAAAGCCGTCTCTGTGCGCGTGCACAACAATTGCACACGCACTACAGTAGCGTGGGAGCCCCACCAGCACCCTGAACGCGTTATTATATTGTATTCGGAGAGCGTTGATGGCCCGCTGCGTGTAGTTGACCCACAGATTGCTGATATAGAGAGTTTGGCAGAATGCTTTAAAGAATGTAATCTTTACCTCTAAAAAACAACACCTTGCAAATCTGCGTGCCAACATGTTACAGCAGACCGCCATCGCTCTCCTCTCCCTTTCGATGTCTCCATCGTCTTTTAAATCCTCGGTGACCACATGGCCGAGGTCTTTAAACTCTCTCACTCTTCGAAGAGCGACAGCGTTAAGCAGCACAGATATAATATCAATACGTGCACACATCATTATTTGTGTCACTGGACCAAACAAGTTGGTGCTGAAAGAACAACAACTAAACGACACTGTTGAACTGTTTGCCAGTTAATCACATTAATGGTACCTATATAATACCTACAGAGAATTAAGTTGGTATTGTCGAGGTATTGTATCGTTTGCTGTCTTCAATAATGCTGGGGCTACATTGGTGACGATTCTCTTGTACACCGAACAAACTATCATTAACTTTCCTTACTTTTGGCTGTAAGAATCTTAATGCTATTCTGCAAAAAATTTTCAAATTTTGTTAGACAATCATAATTGAAATCAAATCTTCAATTATGAAAAACGACGCGAATAGCAAAACTGTAATTTTCACTAAATTAAAAACTCGGTGCCATTTTAGTGCTGTCAAACTAAAATATAGTTAAGTTGTGTCACTGTAGTCTTTTTCAGAATGGGCAATCGTTGTTTGATAAGACTAAACTAAATTTTGGTGGTTTTTAGTCTAACTTAGAGGCATTTATGACAAGAGAATCGACACCATTGTCACGTTATCGCAAACTATACTTCGTGCGCTCTCTGCTGCTCAGCGAGACATCGAGTGGCGTGCGAGAGAGAACGCGTGAAGTTTAGTTCGCCTTATCGCGACAATGTGGCCCCAGCATTAGACATAATATATTCTATAAATAGATTCATAAAAAATATTCGATAAATAGATAGTAGATACTTTCTTTTCGTACAAGATTTAGAGTGATTACGAAGTTCTAACAACAACTTCCTTCAGTGAAGGTCGGAGCAAGAACCAGGGACCCTACCACCACCTCTTTTAGCAGTATTATTTGAATCTTACTTGAGCGCGGGCAAGAGATGGAGCTAGGCGTCCTGTATAGCTCCAGTTCTTTCTCGCACTGAAGTAACAATAAAATAATACTGCTTAAAGAGGTGGTCTTTAAGCAGTATTATTTACATCACGGTCTTGAACTGACAAGACGACTAACTATGAAAGTAATAATCACGTCATGTAGACCAGCCCTATATTTTGTAAGGCACCGCACGTAATGTAGGTACCAGGTGTATATAGTGTCGTGAGAGCTAACTAGTATCACTGGTCTTACTAGCGTACTTCGAAGCTGCTTTCTTTAGGCATGTGGTTTAAGAACTTTATTATTCCTCATTGAGAATTCATAACAAATAACAACAATTATTCACTTAGTCATGGGTGCGTTCCTATTCAAGAAAATGAAGAACACGTCGTTCATTAAATAATAATATCAAAATATGTATCGAATCGTATAAGCATTGTCTGAACTTGACACAAAATATATTATAATGCATCTTATTAGTTGCTCGGCCTAGATGTGAGTGATGCGTATCTCAGGGCTAAGCTCAAGGCCGGGGTCGCGACACACTGGCGAGACCGGTGATAGTGTCACCAAATTATACATTTATCAGCCTCACCATTAGGACTGCCAATATTTACATAATCATAAGCCAATCGAAGAGAATACCAATTGCGTCGCCACTGAACTGTGTGCTAAAAAACAAAATATTTCTAACCTTAACCTTCTTCAAATATGATCTAGAATATTCAAATGGTTGTAAACTATTTGCATAAAACGATTTGGTTTTCGAGATGTTTATTGAATTAAATAGCTCGTTCGAATATAATGTACCTACTGGCATTTAAACTTGCAATGTACCTGAAATCCATATGAAGTAAAAAAAATATCATATGTGGTGACAATAATTATGTCAACAACGTCACAACTGCATGCGTCTCATTACATTTTATGAACACCTTCAATTAATTAAAAACACACATAAAACAGATTAATATTCCACTTCTGAAATAAGCCTAAAGTGGGATAACTTGTTTAAAGTTCAAATACTTGACCTTTGCCGTGTATGTGCTGTGTGTGCGAGGTAAATACAGCGGCGTTGGTTTATATAATGTAATCACTATGTACCTACTGTATGACCCAGTGAGAGGGGCGTAGCGTAGGTATGAGAACCGTTCATCACAGTAAACTATATGAGCATGAATGAAGCAGTCTTCATTGAGTATTTGAGGAGATTGACGGTCATCACTTTCGTTTTCCACTGTCAGACGTCATCATTACTTCACCAATAAGATTTCTTGGTCTAATTTAGAAATTTCTTGGTTTTTATAACACGGAGCGAAGTATCTTTATTATTGACAGAAGCAGTTTTAAGACACATTCATTGAGATACGAGTATGTATGTGTAATTCGAGCGACAGTAATCAACATAAATTTAGATTGAATAGTAGTTTATGAAACTGTTGCATAATGAGGGTTTATGTTGCCCCTAGTAGTTTTACATACTGCTAGGGGCGCGAAATTTACCTCTTCCTCATGCATTCCTCCTTCGCGAGCATTACTGCTTCGCAGAAGGAGGTAACGGTTCATGCCCTCTCGCTCCGTACCATGGTCTGGGCCAGGGCCGGACGCAAGACATCACCGCCATCAATCGCCTCCACGAGGACACGGCGATGCTCTGCCCAAGCCGGGCAGACCTCCACCGTATGCTCCATCGTGTCCTCCGGGCGATCCAAGCTATGATGACACCCGGGCGTTTCCTCCCGCCTTATCCCGAACAAGAACCTTCCGAAACAACCGTGTCCGGTGAGGACCTGCGTCAGGCGAAAGGTGAGGACACCGTGGCGCCTCTCTAGCCACTCCTCAAAGAGGGGATTTATCGCCACAATTGTGGCGTGCCCAAGCTGTATGTGGCCTGGCGTTGTCATGCATGAATATTGAATTTTCACCCATATTCATTAAATAATATGGACTGACAAATATGATCTAGAATGACATGCTCATCAAGATTTTTTTCCACATATCTTCCACTAGTTAGCGTACCATTTTCTATCAGGCGCTAACTCCGCGCGACTCTTTGAAGAAATTCCAGCCCAAACCATAACAGATGGAATGAACGCCGAATGGCGCTTTTGTCTCAAAACAAGCTGGAATAAAACGTTCCCCTCGCCGTCGGTAGACTCTTCGCCGCCCGTCGTGTGCTACAGCATAAATCTGGATTCTTCAGAAATCATTACTCTTGCCCATTCTTCGTATCCCCGTTGTGCGTGTTCTCGGGCGTAACGTAATCTTGCTACCCGATGTTCCCTTTCAAGTTTTGGTCAAATTAGCTTCAAGGAGCCGCCACCTTACAGTCCGCTCGCTACGGATCTCCCGAAGTTGATTTGTTACTTAAACTGCCGTGAGGTGCCGATTTCGGAGCATGGCTGTAACAATAAATCGATCCTCTCGAGCTGTAGTACATCTCGGTCGGCCGGTTCCTGGTCTTCTTATGTTCTGCCCAGTTTCTCGGAAACGTTGGACGACTCGCTGCACTGTAGAAAATTACACGCCCATTGTTCTTTCTGTACTTCGCTGACTTCTGCGTTCTTCTTAAAAAGTTCGTGAAAGACTATAATGACGGCCTCTTATCATTTTGATTCGACAGATTGAAAACAAAATTGAGAAATCAAGCACAGATAAAACGACGGCAAATTGAATTTATGTCCAAATTCGAGGTTTTTAATATTATAATAACTTTTTTAAATTATGTTGTAGATCATTTAAGATTTTATTTCATATAATATTAAAATTATCTGTAATATAAAGTTAGTTTCATGCATGTACCAATATGAATTTGCAGGTTACAGGGATTTTCGTCATCGACCCGTATTATTTGACCGCGAGTGTAGGTATAAATCACGCGTGTGATACTATTGAAAACCTCGCCTTGTTTTAATACGAGGGGTATTAAAACACGGCGAGGTTTTCAACTAGGCAACAGTTTCATAAACTACTATTATGCCAATAAAACATAAAATGCATTAAACTGCTAAACGCGAATCGTTCAATCAATGATTAATGATAATTGATGGAACGATTCACTTTATTTTCGACGTTTTATTAATTGCAGATACAATCTTATTAAGTATTTACTGATATTTTATTCAAGTGATGTGTTAATTGGCAAATCATATTACTATCAAGGGCAACGTTCGGTTCCGACTGGCTGCAGCTGAACCATCGCTGACAACCTCTAATGTAACCTGTGCGCGTGAACGTCTCTCTGGTTAGTTACATGGAACTAAGTTCGAGAACATCAACATTCTAAAAACATTGTAAATGCAAAATAATTTGATTTGATTGATTGACCGCTTCGGAAGTATTAATTATCGCTGCTGATAAGCGTGACGGATATGTCGTACTAATGTAAACTATAATAATCGAGTCACCGTAGTACCGTCTTAATGATCAAGGTAACAATAAGAAAAATGTAAGGTAGGTCTCAATAAGAAAATATTGTAAATGTTCTTGTACCTAGAGGTACAAGTCCGTAGCCGACTGCAGGCAGCAGCAGCAGGCGACGTGTCGCTGCCACACGACTGGTCTATGTCTATGAATTACGAATCATAGCTAGCGACACGGTATTTCACAGAAATACTAGAAGCCAGTAGTACGATCTTGTACCTTTAATCGTTTTAAGTATATGATCTAATCATTTTGCTGATTGTAGACATATCATTATTGTTAGAACAATTCGCATGTTAGCGAAAATTGAATACACAATACAACATTCCACCGCAGCGCATCGTCCACCACCTTTCACTCCCCCCCAGTACCACCAGCACATCGTAGCCGTGACCTTGACAGTGGCAGCGCGCGCCGCTCGCGACTCTCACGCGCATGCGCTCTCGACGCCATGCTCTTACGACTTATGTAATGTTTTCATTGTTTACGTATGTATTGTCATACAAATCAAGATGTTTGAGTTAACTTTGCAAACAGCACTTAGTGAGCAATTGATTATGAATAGGTGCCTACTTACATATCGATTAATTGATTAAGTGGTCAAGAGTTCGTGATGTGTTTAAGAGTGCGTAGATGTTGTTATGTTTCAAATGCTCTCTCTTGGCAAAACCTCACTTAGTATAATATTATCAACAGTTACAGACCACCAATAACTAGAATTATATCGAATAAGTGCGTGGTGAAGTAAAGTACAATTGAGCCAATATTTTGGTTCCTAACATAAAATAATACTACTTTTTATTTTTATAAAAAATTCAAATACGCGTCTCCGGCAAATATTGTTGTGGAGGGCTCAGAAGACCCTCTAGAACCCCCGAATAACCTCACATTCTTTCAAGCGAAGCGGCACGTTTCTAAACCCAACCCCTCTACTTTTTGCACCTATTGCGAAATAATTGTAATTTTGGTAACATTAGGCTAAGTTATACTCGTATTAACATTGTTACTATTAACCAGCTTTCACAATGTGAATTCATATTGGTCAAAACTGTAAGTGCTACAATTGAATACGAACCAATTCAATATTAGTGAGCAGGTGGTGTGACATAATTATTTGAATATTATTAAGTTGTATATGGCTAATCTGGAAGCCAGCTGGCTTCAAACATGATTGGGAAAGAAAACATAAAACAAACTCCTTTTAGAATGTTATTTACTAACAGAGCAGTTGTTTGTGTGCAGTTTTAAGTAATCGCAGCAATAAATCTATCAAACAGTTTGTATCTGATGCTCAAGCACCCCATAACTCAACGTGTCCGTAGTCGTACACAGTGCTGACCTCGGCTACTTAATTACGAATTGTAGGTATTATGTTATTTATATTAATATTAAAATCAGTGGCCTCGATTCACAGCACTTAAATGTTTATCATTAGATAGTGGAGTTTTCCATAATTACATTGTTTTTCCCATCATAGGCCTTCAGCATCCAGTATTTTAAAGTGGTCAGTCCATCTTAGAAAACATTGTAGAACGTGTTCTGGAGATAATTTTATAATTGTGTGTAAAAATATTAGAAAACCAATGAGGCAATGGTTGTATGATCTAAATAACCACCAACAAGATCTAAGGTTTATTCCGATACTTCTAGATTCGCTGCAATGTTGCAACACCAACAGTAGAACGGCTATGATTAATTATAATTACCACAGCTTGGCGAAATATGCCATAGTATCGTATTACAAGTGCTACAGAGACACTCCTCAGGTATCGAATTAAACAGGTGTGTTTGACGCTGACCGACAAACTGACGGTAACTACATGTTGTAACTGTAGGTACACTGATATGGGCAGAGATAGTTGTACAAATGTAAATAAGTACTGCCTCGTGTGTCTAGTGGTCGCAAGCGCTACTGCTGAGCATGAAGTCCTGGGTTCGATTCCCGGGTCGGGCCAAGTGTTATTGGGTTTTTCTATCTGGAATTTCTCAGTAGCAGCCCGGAGTCTGGATTTGTGCCCGGTTGATGGCAATAGGCTCGCCCCCTATTACATGAGACTTAAACATAACTAGCGAAATGAGGGTGTACCTACTATAGGTACACCTCTGCCCAACCCTTTGGGGAGACAAGGCGTGATGTTATGTTATGTAAATAAGTACCACCTGCGGCTGTAGGTAGATAGGGACGTCATTATAACATAACATCACGCCTGTATTCCCCGAAGGGTTGGGCAGAGGTGTATCTACCCTATTGTACACCCACGTATCGCCAGTTATGGAAGTCATTATTAGTGGTCCCTGATTTCGTAATTAGCTTTGGACTTAAAATAATGTATAGAATTAATCATTATCCGAATACGTTAAGTACGAGGTGATAGCCGAAAATCTCTTCAGTTTCTCAAACATTTGAAACCTCAGACCAAATCAACTTTGAACTGTAATGAACACTGTCAGAACATCAATTCATCTTGATTATAACTCTATTAATAGAAGCTATTAGTTTAATATAATGAACAAAATTAGTTTAATTCACTGTATAATTAGATGATTATGGATATGATTTGTCATGATTAATGCTGATTTGATAATGTCCGTTTAGGTAAACTAGGTTGTTTGGTTTGCAAATATAATGTAAATATTTCAAGGATGTCCGATTGCGAAATATAAACCAAGTTGTTGAATATTTCGATGAAACTAAGGTTAATAAAATTCCGAGAACCAGTGGATGTCCTTTTGTAGCGGTATTGGTCAATAGTTTCCGAGCCGTAACCGTACGGTAATGTTTGTTAAACCCGCGGTTATTATCCTCAAAGCTCGTGAATAGCTTGGATATTGAGTTTTGAAGCCATTTCGTAACGCGATAGTGTGATGTTATCTGTGCCCTTTCGAATATTGAAGAAAAAAATAATAAAGGAAATAAAATAACGGAAACTAATTAAAAATTCATAAAGCCAAGTCGATAATCGTGGATGATGATCGTTTTGTTCTGAATTCGATACTCACTATTATTTTAAGGTATAGCCATACTTACTTACACTACAATCCTTGCATTATTTTTTTGTGTCAACGCTAACATAATTAATTGATTATAGTATCACAGTATAAATAAATAGATACTGAGTTTTAGAAACGGTCGCATTAGAATGCGAATGTTCAAACATTTTTTGACAGATTGTGATTGAGATTAGAATCTCAATCTGTCCAAAATGTCATTTACCACATAGATTAAATTATACTAATAAGGTTTACTCACATTATTGACATTTGATTGTTGCTGAGATGAAATTGAAAATCGTTTTCTGAAATCTAGTCAGATTTTGAGAATCAATTTTCAATTCATAAAGTTGTTACTTCACGTTTATTAACTGCTTTCAATCCTCGTAATCTCATGCGACAGTTCTGATGAAAGTGTTAGGTACTGCCACGGCGTGGGTCTTGCCATACTCATAGTATTTGTTTTTAATGTAACTAACTCCCAATCGTCGCGAACGTTTGTTACACGCAACATTGTGGAATAGTGACCGGACACAGCCTACCTAATGAAAAATGATGATGGTGATTAAACTATACTTGCCGTAGTTTTATTTACCGATCAATTAGGAAGGAGTTTCAACAGAATCAGATAGAAAGAAACAGATCAGAATCGAAAAGCCAGAATCATTACTACGCTGGGGTATATTTGCCACATTTAGCTAACAGCGATATCGATCGGGTTTTACCGTTGTGTGCAAACCGTACAAACCTTTATAGTTGAGGAATGGACGATTCGAATACAAGATTGGCTATCTGAGAGTAGTCCGAAGTATCGCTCTGACTGCATTGAGCAAGACTTTGCAACGTCGGGATGAGGCGCGGCGGTCAAAAGCCCCATTTACACGGTGCAAGTTTCTGGAACGTTCAAGAGCAATAAGCGCAGGTCATAAAGCACGTTCAAATATTGCCTTTCAAGAATTGCATGCAAGTTTTTACACGCGTCACCCTAAGGTAATCAGTTCATTTGTAAAAATAATTCAAATTTTGCTGACTGCCTTAATAATCGTCTAGTGGTCTCAAACACGGGAGCTGATTAAGGGAACCTGGTTTCCTCAGGACGAGAAAGAATTGCTTAGTTTTTCCAATAGCAGTAAGTAGTTTTAATTTGCGCCCGGTTAATGGAAACAGACTGGCATTACATACAGACATAATTGGAGAAATGTTTATACGTAACTAAACTGTACACTGTAATTCACCAGATATGTTGAAACGGATTGCAGCTGGCTTGAGGGCGTTGCTATTGACATTATAAATATTATACCACCGAGTGGAGAGGGCAGTCTGTTCTAGGCCAAAAATAGACTAACGGCATGTAAGTGTACTCACCAGTCACCTCATGCTTTCCCAATCACTTAGTAAAAGTTGCTAACACGAAACTAGACTGATTAGCTAAAACGAAACACTTTCATGACAAATTAATTGATTGCTTTTAGTAATTAACTACAATTATTCATGTGTTTGTCCGAGTAGATAGTCTTTACGAAACGTTGAAACATATTATGAAATGATTTGACACTTGAATTGAGCTGGAAATAGATTTTAGATTACCTAAGGACGTACAGTGGGCTGCAGAGAAATCTCATCCCCTAGTAATGTAAAAAACAATGCAAGGAGGTGAAGTTTCTCTGCAGCCCACTTTACCATTCGGAGTAACAAAAATGTGTCTCATCCTAGTCCTAACTATATATAATATTATATTATGCTAATATTATACACGCGAAAGTGAGTTTGTTTGTTCATTTATTTATTTGTTTGTTTGTTACGCTTTCCCGCTGAAACGGCGGAACGGATTTAAATGAAATTTGGCACATGGGTTTTTTTTTATCTCTTTAAAAAAATCCTGCCCCACACTAGGAATTTCTCTAGTATTGTTGGTGCGTTTACAAACATTTAAACTCACATACACAAACATAATAACTACTTGTAGGTCATACAAATATTTGTTCCAAGCGGGAATCGAACCCGCGACACGCAGTGCAGCAGTCAATCGCTTAACCACTGCGCCTACCGTGCCGACTTGCCCGTGCGTTTGGGTAGACCATGACCTGTAAAAAGACATACATAGGATACCTGATATCACGATATTCCCACGGGATCTAGACGTGTGTGGGTGAAACCGCGGGACAAACATGACAAAATCTTTTAAATTGGAAATTATAAATTAGGCACCTATTTAAATGTTGACGCCAGCTGCTTGTGTTTGAAGGATTTTGAGGTTTTAAGGACATAATTATATCGATAATATAGTTCAATAAGAGAAGATAGTTTGGTTTATCGAACACATTCGGTTTAATACTCCCAAATAGATCACAGTATTTTACAAAGTTTTATTGACAACTAAAGGAGTATGTGAGAAACTTATAGCTATTTACAAATAATCCTCCTGCAATTCTTTGGTGATTTATCTACCACCATCCTCCTGAGCCACCGGTCCATCCAGACTTTCCCTTCCATCCAGAGCCACCGGTCCAGCCGGACTTTCCCTTCCATCCAGAGCTACCAGTCCACCCAGAGCCTCCAGTCCATCCCGAGCCACCAGTCCAACCGGTTTTTCCTTTCCACCCTGAACGACCCGTCCATCCAGAGCTACCAGTCCATCCAGAAGATCTTCTTTTCCATCCAGAACTACCGGACCATCCGGAGCTGCCGCTCCATCCGGGGCTGCCAGACCATCCACTCTTTCCTCTCCAACCGGACCCACTCCACCCACCGCCGCCGCCACCGCCTGAGTAGATGACCACTGGACCAGACCACCCTCTCTTGATGTAGCCTGCTGAAGCTACTGCCAGCGCCACCGACAGAACTACGATGGAGATCTGAAACCAAAGGGAAAATGTATTTTAATATGACACATGGCACTAAAACCATCCACCATTTAATTATTCCATAATCTTATTTCTTTATGTAAAGTTAATGAAGTAAAGTAACAAAGAAATAGTGGCCAATTCAAAAATGAAATTAATGCAAAATGTCGAATGCCAGTAAATGTCCATACAAAAGACATCAACGCGCAACACATAAAAAAATATTTACACCAATTGCATGATAGCGAACTACACACGACATTAACCCGAATTTCTCTGGTGACTAATAGTATGTGTTATGTTGAAGGTTAATGTAATTAAGTGTGTAACTTCGACAGTGGTTGGATGAAACATCTATATGATTCTAAATTAAACTTGTTGAGATATTGAGCGATCAACACTTATCGAAATACACATGATAATGTTCTCATAGTATCTTTAAAATTATAATAAAACTAGGTAACCCGGTGGACTTCGCACCACGTGAGACAAAATTTTGAATTTTTCGGATATTCCTTTGGATTTTCCCTAATTTTCTTTTTCTCTAAACCACCGTATTGAGGCGAACAAATCAATATATATATATATATATATATATATTATATATTCAAATCGATCGAGCCATTTTCGAGTTTTTGCGAGACTATTACAACGTAATACCTTACAAACAATAATAATGAAATGTGGCAACGGTTACATGTCATCAAGTAGGTATACCCTACTAGATGAAATGAAACCGCTGCCACATTTCTAATATTGCAGAAGCCTATAAACTTCTAATCATAGCCCAGATGAATACTCCCACAAATTTAATTTTACATGTATTTCTAATAAACGCATGTTATATTAGAGCAGTGCAGCCTGCAGTGTTGCCACACCTCGTAATAAGAGCACTCTAAACCTGTATTTTAACACAATTACTTGGACTCGCTTTATCATCATTCGTTTCGACACGTCCCTCGTAAAGTCTCGCAACTGCGTTACTTTTGGCATAAATGTTACACAAACAGACGTGCACTAAGCGGCTCTAGCACATTCGGAAACCTTTCATCTTAAGTAATCCTTTTACATCGGACAGTAAATTAATTTTATTTCTTCCTTATTGCAATTCGCTATTTGATTCGCGCGATATTTTAGCTCCTATATCGTATTTTATTCAAATTACTTAAAAAAGCGAGAGAGAGAAGAGTATTATAGAGTACGTTTTAAACGCATGAAATATTGTAAACTTCGGGTTGCAACACGCAGCCAAACGATTCGAGTGTCACCTCACGCCATAATCTCCTACTTTAATAACATTAAATGAGCACTAATAAACTTAACGGCGCAGTATGTATGATACAATAACATCTTACTTTACGACACCTGCGTATGCGCCGATGCATCATAAAAATAAGCTTGTCACACATGGCTCCTATTGATGTATATTAATGTACATATTTGACATCCCGAATTCCCGACGTGTAAATTTGTACATCACTCTAACGTATCGAGTATGTAGCAGGTATTGTTACTTTATTTGACTGCGGCACGTCGAGATTGATCTCAATCTAAACAACATTTTACTGCCGGCACGTCGAGATTGATCTCAATCTAAACAATATTTGTCTGCCGGCACGTCTTGATTGATCTCAATCTAAACAATATTTGACTGCGGCACGTCTAGATTGATCTCAATTTACACTTGCATACGCGCAGTTTAGTGCTCTGCGATCGGGTGTCAAAGCGGCCGGGGCATTAGCTCTGTATTTTGCTAGCGTGTTTGTGCCTGATACACCTGAGTTGGACCTTAGAAAATTAAATGTGAGTAGTGAGAGAGATAACATTCCTCTTCCCTTTTTAACCCCACAGGATGTAGTTAAGGCGATTGCTAAACTCAAATCCTGTAGCTCGGTTGGTCCTGACAACATTCCAGCCTTTACTCTTCAGGGATGTCATGATATTTTGGTAGCCCCTCTATGTTATATCTTTAACCTAGCCCTCCCTCCAGTCCCGGCATATACCCTGAGCAATTGAAAAGCTCGCGAGTCACTCCCATCCCTAAAACCAGTGACAAAACATCGTAGAGAAACACAGACCGAGGCTTTCGAGCGCTTTTATTAACTAACGTGTAAATATGTCCTTATCTGATGTCCAACACGGTTTTCGGCCGGGTCGCTCCGTAAATTCGAGTTTACTAATTCACGTAGACTACATATCCCGTTGCTTGGACATCGGTGCACAGGTTAGCGTTCTCTATTTCGATTTCCGAAAAGCATTCGACAGAGTTGACAACGATGTGCTTTTGACCAAACTGGGGGCCATCGGTTTCTCGTCCGGTCTTCTTAACTTTTTTCCCTCTTCCTATCTGCGCGATCGCTAGCGGTTTTTAAGACATGGCTGTTCGAGTCCAAGCCTTACAATATACGCTCGGGCGTAAGTCAGGGATCCGTGTTAGAGCCGCTTCTTTTCCTGAGCATAGTCAATGACCTCATAACTAATGTTAAATTTGCCAAAAGCCTGCTATATGCCGACGACCTTAAGCTAGTCGCACAAATCCGAATTGACGAGGATTGCAAAATCCTATAAAGGGATATTGACGCCACCTATGAGTGGAGCATTGTGAAAAAGCTATTTTTTTATACAAACAAGTGCTACGTCATGCGTTCATGACATACGGTAAAAGGTTGCGACCAATCCATTATAACTATAGTTTTGGTGGTGAAGTTACCAACATAAACGACTTGGGAATGAATTTCGACCGCTGTCTGACTTTTAGAGATCACGTTTCTGCCCATGCGAAGGAATTTTTCAAGCGCTTGAAATTTATTTTGTGAAATGCTCGTGATTTTCTCAATTCAAATTTTATTAGGCAGTTGAACACCGCTCAGGTTTGAAGCAAACTTGAGTCCAGTGCCTGTGTTTGGCACTCCTATACCGTGACCAAAACACTGATGCTAGAAAAGGTACAGAAAACATTCCTAAGATACCTCTTCTAAAGGTTAAACCATTTCTTTCCGTTTAAGTAACCAACTATCTTATAGGGACAGAGACGTTAGGCTTTAACTCGTTGGAGGTGAGAAGAGGTCTTGATCATCTCACCGTAGCCTGTAAAACCTTACAGGGATGTATCGACTGCCCAGAGCTCCATGGCCTTTTCTGCCGATTATTTTTGACAAATACATTGGATACCGTCAGAGCCGCTGACACAATCTGTTGCGCAACTGTCATCTAAAACTGTAACCAGAGTCGAATCCCCAGTGTGCCATACTTAAAAATGCTTAACGCCCTTCTGACTGCCAACCATGAATGTGATGTGTTTGCAGATGAATGGAGTAGAATTATGCGTATGTTGTTCTATGAGAGAAAGTATGCTAGGGGGTCCACAGTTCCATGTTAGTTTTAAATAAGATTATTGTCAACGTTACAATTGTTTCTATGTTAATTAATGCCGTACCGTTTAAAAAAAAAACTATGCTTTAATGTATCTTTTCGTATTGCAAGCAGGCCTTAATCTGAAAGATGTAAAAATATTTATTATCACTCCCATAATCCCATCTATGGGCTCTTGTAGAATCTACTGACAAGATGTTTTAAAATAAAATGTCTTGTTAAAATATGTATACATTTTACTGCCGTGTGTGACGGGCTTTAATCCACAGGACGCAACCACACGCGAGCATTGTCACTGGACCACCAAATGTTGGTCAATTGTGACACCTCTCACGAATGTAATGTGAGTAAATCTTTGAGAGATGTTGAGGTTTGACGCCACATCGTGATCCGGAAAGTTTTTGTGTGCGATTACATTGTGAAACAATTACTTTAATGTTTGTTTTATTGTTTTGAAATAACTATAACTGCAGAAATTATTAAGGATATAATTGCTAAACGAGCACTAATCAATCCATTCTTCTTCAAATCTACATGCATTTACTCTTGTCGGTGAAGCATCTTTTACATAGATTTATTTAGTTAGAATAAGTTATTTATTATAAATCCCATAACAACAAATCCTTTTCGAACTAATCAATACTTTCTTGCACCTCTTGGATTATACAGTAAATAATATATAAATTATTATACATATGATAAAGGATTATACTCATAGAAAAAGAAAAAATACCTAAACTTTTATTGAAAGCCCTTTAATTTGTTAGATAGACTTAACTGACACTTGCACTTATTATTTCGTTTAGTAAAAATAACGAAAGGGGTGTAATTAAGTTAATTAACTAGTCCTAAGTACACAGACGTGTAATATAATATAGTGATAATTGATAGAACTGGACTTACAAGAAACTTCATGTTGGTAGTATGTGTTGCGACACTGCACTCGGTATGCAGCATGGGGGTCATCCTCATGCTTTTATATCACATACACACCCATCTCATCACAGAACTGACGTCACATACTAGCTGACATTGTTCTAAACACCAGTGTAACCAATTCTTCATACATAACTCCGGCTAAACCAAAACATTGAGCAATATAATTTACTCTGTGACGTTTTCCCTAGAGCGTGGCCAGTCCTACTGAGTTCGTAAAATCACTAAATCTAATGTCAACTCCGAGATTAGATCCATTGCTGGTTTTGTTAAGTGATAATATGTGCCAGGCTATTAATAGCGGGCGATGCATAGTAAAAACGTACTACGCATCACATCTTAGAATTTTTATCTCAATGGATCTTGTGCTTTAATGGTCTCATTGATATTCGGAGGCGAGCAGCATTCAGCTCTTAACCCTAGGTCACTGACTCCGAAACAACTGCAAACGATATTAGACGAACATTCGCATACATAATAATGGAGATTGATTGTAATGTGTGACCTCGGCCACGCGGCGGTCATCCGCTTTTGTTTTCAAATTCCGATTATTATGCTTAAATTATGCATTAAATTATTAGCATTTCTAATTGATGCAAATCATAATTTACGATTCTTTATAATGAGAAATATGCCCAAACATTTAACAGCTACGAGTATTATGTATATTACCGACAAAATACGATGTCTGATTTTTACATATGCATAAAAAAACCGTGCAGAGAAGGAAGTTATGATTAATACTCACGAATAAAAAAGAGTCTGGATGGCTTGTTACTACCTTCTGTTTGACTACCTGTTGCCAAAATTGCACATTACAGTTATTAGCGTTACGGCGTGACCTTTTTCGTTGCCTAACAAAACTAAGTTGCACAAATAAATTAGCTGCCATGATCTGCAAACCACATATAAACAGGAAGAATATACTTAATTGTCTGCTCCGACAATTGACCTACTTTATAATTTACCTCCGACGTTCGTGCCCTTTGGAAAGGTGTGCAACAATGGAAAGTTCAAACAGGATCGCTAGTGTGTCTGCAGCTTGACGTAACAATAATATTGATAGCCAATAAAGTTATGATCCATACATAATATCTCCGGTAACCAAAACTACATTATGGATCATCCATGATATGTACACATACTTACTATTGATGAGTACTGTTCGAGAGGACACATCTTGTTGGCCTTAATATATTTTTATTTGGGGTTTTAATTATTTGTAGGAATTATTTTGATTACTTAATCGATCTGTCGTACGAAATAGTTTCGTATGATTTGTGTACTTTTGTCGAGTGGTAAAATCAAGCTATCTTTTTGTGCTTTTTTCACGTCAATAGTGGAATAGTGGAAGTGTGGGAGTAGGATGGGGTGTGATCACAATGACAAAGGTGTCGAATTCGACTATTTTGCCATTGGGATAACTTGATTTTGGTTTCGGGATTGGGATATTTTCATCGGTTTTTGTTGAGATGATCTTGTTTTCTATATAGATGGTGACTGGTTTATACTTTCCTAATACGGGTAATGTCATTGACTTATCGACAACTTCAATACGCGAAAATTCAGATTAATAGGCAATTATTTTAGACCGCTCACTGATGCCACTCGTTCATTCATTATATTTGATTACTATCGCGCCGTACAAAGTAATCTTTGAATGCATCCTTAAGTTTAATCGGTGTACGAGATGTGATTCATCATCATGATTATTAATTATTGTCCGTAAATAATATTTTGTATTGTTTAGATAATTGAATTGTCTGGTTGGTCACCTGCAAATAATGGGCGATCCTTTCTCTGCCTGATGCATGCGTGTCTTAAGTTTTGCGGTTGTTATGAGTCAAGCTTCGTGCAGACTAGCGCGACGCGACAGCGGTTATCGTTACCGTGAAGCTTTTTTAGAAACTGTATTGTTCGAGTCACGTCGCGCCGTCGCGTCGCGAGCAGTGCAGGAGTGTCGGTCTAAGTACTAATTATAAGAGCTTATATCACCATTCACCAGTAAGTTTGTCCGGTAGATTGGCATAAAAATGTTTTCTTAATTAATGGTTCTTTTGCTGATCTAAAGTCTTTATTTGTTTAAGTGTTGAGATATGTCGTTTTAAGAACCAAGGTTTTTAGCGTTACTCTCAATTTTCATTGAAATGGTGATGCCTTACGTTTACAGAGATACCAAAAAGAAAAAAAAAATAAAGAAAATACGCTATACCTACGTACGTTTTTTTTTTTCTTTTTACCACAGCTTATCTTCACATTGGTGCCGATTCTCTTGTCAAAAATGCGTCTAAACTAGACTAAAAATCACCAAAATTTAGTTTACTCCTGTCAAACGATGATTTCCCATTCTGAAATAGACTAAAGTGGCACAACTTAACTATATTTTAGTTTGACAGCACTAAGATTGTACTGAGATTTTAATTTAGTGAAAATGACAATTTTGCTATTCTGAATTTGACGTTTTTCACCTAAAATTTTAATTTTCTAACTAATTCTGACCATTTTTAATCGCCACTGAAAATGGTGTGGAATATTATTAGTTGTCATGAACTAAAATTGACACGAACATCTCACTTCGGGTGCAAAAACAGTACTGTACTGGATTTTTTTCTTTTCTTTTGCTTATATCTCGAAAATGGTGTGTCCTATCGCAAAAATAATGAAAATTTCGACCCCCTTTATGAGACCCTTATACCCCTGATCATCAACACGTAGGTAATATTTTTTTGTATTTTCCATACAAAAAGTGAAAAATTCCATATAAAACACGTCGAGCCTGCCCCCACTGCGCGCCTCCGGCTCTAAAAAAAATCACGGGGTAGGGCAAACAAGTATGTACCACGTGGAGTTGCAATTGTCAAATTCGATTTAGTTGTGTCAAATTATTTTTTTAAATTTAGAGACTTTTTACTACAGAATAGCGTTAAGATTCTCATAGCCAAAAGTAAGGAATTTTAGTGATAGTTTAGTTAGTTTAGTCCGGTGTACAAGAGAATCGGCACCATTATATTCCACAGCTTAGCGTCCGTGTGTCACTGCGGGGTGCCAACTGAAAACCAGCGCTGGGTGTCTGACGCCCAGCAAATGCTGAGACGGTAACCCTTTCGGTACGGGCACGCTCAGCAAAATTTTTACTGCAATTTTATTGTTCTCTTTTTTATGTGTTTGTTGCTGTTGTGTTGTGTCTGTGTCGAATAAATGTTTTCTATTCTACGAGTATTCTATTCGTATTCTATTCAATTCTTATTTGTTCAACTGTAACTGTAAATATACAGACTTGTAGCGATGATTGACTTTCTAACCACATATTGGCACAGTTCTGATGACCTTGAACGGATTGAACTCTCACGGCCATTGCTTTTGATCTAGAGCCCAATTATGTACTCACCTCACTTTGAGAGAACCTTGGAATTCATGAAATCGAGATTAAGATCGTTTCTATTATTTAAACACGCGTTTTTTTGTTATTACGATGCGGTGGTCGCGACCGCGTCTGCCGAGCATGAGGTGTCGAACTCGATTCTCTGTTCGGGAAAATAAGTAATTGGGGGTTGCGTTTAGAACGTTCTTCTAACACGATTGGCCGTTGGTCTTGCATCTGTCTATTTACTTGACAATATGCTGGCACAGTATAATCACCCTATAATGCTCCCACTGCTAGGACACAGGGCTCCTGTCTGTGAGAGAGAGTGGGCCGTAACCCACCACGCGGGCCCAGTACCGCTTGGTAGGTGTCATATATATATGTCGCAGTCATCTGGTTAAATTAGCCAGCCAATTGGATGCCTAGGCCGATAGTTAATTGAATTAGTATCATTCAATGTTTAACAACTTGGCGTATAGAAAGTCAGCCCTTTGAAGATGACTGAACCAGACTCAGCCAAGTGATTCAAATGGTGAAAAAAAATCTGCGAGCAACTTGGAAATAGCGCTCGCTCGGCTCGCGCGCGGTTGTTTATATATCTAACCTTTTTTTTTTTTTTTACGGCGGGAAATCCTCATGGATGTCCTCCGCCCTAGGTAGGGGGGAGAGCATTATCTGCCCTCCGCCGACGCCCGGTGCGTCTGCTGCGGATCGGGTTAGCGGAAGCAATCACCCGCTCCCTTTCCGCAGCCTGCGTTATGACTGTTTCGCAGAAAGATACCACCGCGTTCCAGGACTCCTCGGTGCCAACCATCGAGTCGACAAAATAATGACCATCGAGTAGAGTAAATCTTTATTTTTTTCTTAGTTCTTTGTAATTATGTCAGGTTAGTTTCCGACCAGTGCAATCAAATCGACACCAATGTTCATAAATTAGTTAAACAACTTAAGAAATAGATCATTATACAAGAAAATACGATACAGCATCAAATAACAGCCTAACGAAGTTGAAAACTTCCATCATAGAAGTCTAGCAATAATTACATTACTGCACACATACCACCCAACATGGCTGCAGCGTGACTGGTCATTTTTTGTTATTGAATGATGCACCAACTCCTGGCTCGCAGCTCGCCTCAGAGGCGGCTAGTCAGGGACAACATTAGAGCAACTCATTAGCCTGTTTGAAGTGAAACTGTTGGATCTAGATTACGGGTTTTTACTTATCTTATGACAATATTGTATTTAGCACTTAGTAGAATTAGTTTATGAGCATTAAGGTAAATTAATTCTGCATTATTCTTATGCTGTGGGAGTGTTGATAAAAGTGGAAGTCAACAGACACGGCAAAACTTTCAGTAAATGGTCCTGTAGCAATGCTTCATATGTAATATGGCAGTCAGTTGAAAAAGGTATGTTGCGCCGAACACAAATAAATGTACTGAGGGCAAGAGAATGATTGACTGACGGATCTTACAGTTGTTTTGGAACAGGTATACGGGCCTATTTCATACTTACCTACTATAAGGATGTTTATAGGTAGAGAATAAAAAAAACATCATTTTACATGTTTAATTAATTAAATATATCAATATTGACATTCCAGTTCGCGGTCAAATCTTCAAAAAAACCGGAATCAATAATAAGGAAATTATAGATCGTAATTCATAAAAATATCCTAATGTGTAAGAGTAAGGTCGCCTGGTGGTCTGTGGTTAAACCCGACGCATCTTAAGAGCTTTGTGCACCCAAACTTATTAGAACGTAGGCGGCCGGCATAGATACAACGAAGTGCAAAAGATCCACTCCAATCATAAGATGGCTCAATTAATGTAGTCAAGGGTCAAAGGGGCTCGTTCACCACGCCAATGTGTCATCCTCCTGGGATGAGGGTAAGAGGATAGTGGTTAGTGGATGACCGATCAGGAGTTAAATGGGGCAAGGATTCATTAATATTTGTAGTGCCGACAGAAGGCCGATGGGACAAAAGTACTAGAGTGTCTCATGTGTACGCCAAGTCACAGCGAGGGAAGACTCCAAGCAAGAGGGTGGACCGACGAAAGGTGACGCGAATCCTCTGGCCATGGCACAGGACCGCTCCGTGTGATTGTGACCATGCTTGGAACAGTCTCTCGGCTGACTAATGGTGATGATGAATTAATGACCTTTAGATATACCTACATCAGATTATTATGTAGGTACTTATTACTTATGGATGTGAAAATGTTTGTAAACGAACCCGTTACTGTAGATATCTTTAGAGATTGACTTTGATCGAGTTTTACTGAGTTTTAATTGAGTTTGACTTCTGTATTCATTTACTTCGCGCTACCGGCCACCTATTGCACATTTATGATGAGTTATAGCCGATAAATATGATTACCTATGGATCTGCACTTAGATATTAAATTATGTACCAGCAGGTAGGTACTTTTTTATTATACCAATTTACTATGAAGTGTGTACTGTGTATCATTACGATTTATTTTTATAAATAGTTTTATTCGCATCGATATTATTCGATATATGTAATGATTAAATTATGTCGGTGATTAATTTGTTGTACGATTAATTTTCTGGAGCATGGTGTTCTCACCAATAAGATGAAATATTCCTAGAAAACTGCGGAGAAAGAACTCCAACGCGTGAATTGAACGAAAACTTAAAAATATCTGAAATATAGAAACGAGTGACTTGCAATGATTATTTAGTTAATTAGCCGTTTAACTGTACATCACATCAGTCTGCCTTACAGTGTATCTAGTTATGAGGAACTTCCCTATAAACCAGGCTGTAAAGCGTGGCCAGTGTGTAGTCCAATCTCCAATCAGTGACGACCTAATTACTTGTTGATTGGTTTATTTCGCTTTCATAACATTTAAACATCTGAGTTTCGAATTCTATGATCCTTACAAACTCAAACTCAAAGCATTTATTTCAATTAAACCATTTACAGGCACTTTTGAATTGTCAAGGAGTCAGTCAGTCAGAAATATGAAGCCAGTTGCCCATTCCAAAGCGTAGGTTCCTATGGAGAAGAACGGGCAAGAAACTCCACGAACACTCTTTAAAAAAAAAAAAAATCTTACAAAATATTGTTTACATCATTCATGTTGAAATTATACATGTGAGAACAATGTAGAAAGACGTGTACGTAAAAAGCGTCCGTAATAAAAAATCAAAAATAAAACAATTCAAAAATTAAAATAAGCCGTGGCAGATAAGAGTCCCTACTGATGGCGCCCGTTCACGAACATGACGCATGGATCAGCACCGTTTAGCTCAACCATTTTGAAGGGAACTCAACGATCCAACACACACGCCACCACCAGCGAGACATTTGAGTGAGCATGACATACTCTTAGCCGCCAGGGCATATCAAGTCAATGAAAGACGTACCAGTAAATGGTAGCTTTATAGAAGGTACATGGTCACAGTGCTCACACATGTGCTATGCAATTATACAATAAAAAAAGAGATTGAAGATAAACAATTCAAAGATAGTTTTTGCAATCTTCAGCAATTCCAACAATATTTTTGAATGCTAATCAATTAGTTTATGCGCCCTTGTGGAGCTGGACCAGCGTTAAGCCAAGCATTTTTGTCAGCGATATAATCCCCAAGCTTATAATATGCCTGGCAGCATAGTGTGCGTTTTATACAAGATTTAAATTTCGTTTCATTTAGTTGTAGTATATGGGAAGGTATTTTATTGTAACATTTTAAACAGTACCCCATGAAAGATGAGTCTACTTTAGCCAGTCTGAAACCCGGTTGAACTAACAAGCAATCAATTCCAAACTTTACTAGTTTTGCAGATTCCTTCGTTGATTGTTTTAATCTAATAGATTTAAACTAGCTCTGACAAGGTGCTGTGATTCCCATATGATGTCAAAACATTAATTTTCTCTAACGGATCTAACGAAGGTCTTGTCTGTACTAATTGATGTCAATTCTGCTCGATCTCCAGTCCAAAGTGTTCCAGTTTAAGTGGTTATGACTAGCTAACCTTACTGGTCTGAATGCAGGTCTACGTTCATCAGTGGATATTTGTGCTCTGGCATGACACACGGCTAAATCTGTCAGTAACTAATTTACAAATAGATTTATTCATTCATGGATGCAATCTTAGTCTAATTGAGTTTTATTACCACGATCTGGTGGAGCCGCGGGCACGTGTGGATAAATATCCTATATCTGAAGCCTGAGGCTCATATGGCCAAATATTGTACGTGGGTAATATAACCGCATCTCTATAAATATCAAGGCTGTGTATTGCTGTTCGGTCGTCGTTTCCTGTTGACGCCGACGGGTTTGGTCCATCGCCGTCATTGCGACACGCGGCCTCCTCTACACCAAGTTGGTACTAGGATTTTATGTTGGCCAAATCATTTGTGATTCAGCCAATGTGAAGAACTTTAAGCCAGCAATTTAGATCAGGTGATTTTAGAACATTACATAAAAAGTTCTTGTAAGTTGAACACGCTTGTAACAATTGTGCCTGTAAGTATTGTGACTTATTTCAAAACTTAATCTTACGTTTACTTAATCTTACGAATAGAATAAAATAACATTATAAAACAACTCTAAAATAACTTCCGATTATACCTAATTATTATTATGTATGCAGTTTTATACACTACAGATAGGCAAAAGGTTAATCGTCTGTAATCATGGTTTGCACAACTTATTTAAAGGCTGGGCTTTGTCGTTTATAACTATATGAATAGATGACATCATGGATGCCCAAGCATTAGGATAATACAAGCATTTAAATACAAGCAGTATTTAACATTGCTTGTATTTGAATGCCTGAAGTTTTAACATCTCGTTAACTCGATAAATATAGTAAAGACAATAAAAAATCGTTAATTTAAATTAACGATATAACTACTATAAGACAAAGACATCAGAAAGCCACATCGCAACTAATAAATAAATATAAATATTACCGACCAGCAACACATAACATCAACACGAGTTAGTTCCCTTCAAAATAGTTGAGCTTAATGGTGCTGATCCATGCACGGGCGTTATGTTCGTGCACGGGCGCCATCTGTAGTGACAGGTCATCTTTTATCTGCCACGGCTTATTTTAAATTTTGAATTGTTTTTATCTTTTTATTACGGACGTTTTTTATGTACATGTCTTTCTACATTGTTCTCAAATGTATAATTTCAACATGAATGATGTAACCAATATTTTGTAAGAATATTATGATTTAAAAGAGTGTCCGTAGAGTTGCTTGCATGTTCGTCTCCATAAGAACCTACGCTTTTGAATGGGCACCTAGCTTCATATTCCTGACTGACTGACCCATTGACAGTAAAAAAGAGCCTGTAAATGGTTTAATTGAAATAAATGCTTTGAGTTTTTGAGTTTGACACAGATACAGCGACGTATTCCTCTCCAAGTGACATAGCGAAAGCTTTTAACAATTATTACATTGATGAGGTCTTGAAAACGAAATCTATTGACACTATGGACAATAATAATAATAAAAAAATGACGTTAATTTTTAAACATACAGGATTAATTCTGATAAACATTTAAAATCCATGTTCATGAGCCTGGCGCTCCCAAATGGCATAGTTTCAGCCATCAATAAACTAATAAACACAAAAAGCGTTGGCCATGACGGCATTGCCACAATAGTTGTTATTATATTATAGTTCGTAGCTAAAACAATAATTTAACAATAATATCATAATTTAATAATTAATCTACAGAATGCAATTTTATCAAAAAATACTTCTAAGAAAATAAATATCAATTATAGCGCTATCTCTATGCGGTGGGCGCTGAAGCAACTGGACCGGTCCAGGCCAAGTAACGGAGTGAGAAGGCATGGAAAGCCGTCAGCTCCTTCTGCGAAGCAGTAATGCTCGCGAAGGAGGAGCCGGAACGCGTGAGGGAGAGGCTAATTTCGCGCCCTCACGCCCCTAGCCGCCGCAGGAGCATCGCGCGCGGGAATCCCAGGCCAATTCCCGGCAACCGTAGGCGCGGGCCTGCGGACGGTGAGCAATGGGTAGCTCGCCCCGCCTGCTAAGGACCAGGCCCGGGTCAACGGCGCGTTCTGTACCACGTGCGCCTCAAAGAGATGTCAGCACCGCTGTCAGAGTCGCGGGAAAGTCCAAAAGGGATTCCGTGACCCCTGGCAGCACAGGTGAACACGTGTGGATTTTAGCCAGTAAGAGTCTGACGCGCCCTCCTGTTATTTCATAATTTCCCACCCAAACAAAAAAATAAGTTTACTAAATAGCCTAAAAAATGTTGTACTGTAAACAGCACAACAAACTCACGTGGAAAGATCAAACTGGTGTATATGCTCTTTTTAAAGTCGTTAAACCGTAAAACCGTACTAACTGCATATCATGGTATCGTAGCATCTGCCATACGCTATGGAATCATATTCTGGGGAAGCTCAACTAAAACACTTCTGATATAAATTAGAGCACAAAAACGATGCATTCGAGCTTTGTGCGATTTGATAACATATTAACTTTTCCATCATTGTATATTCTAGAAGTGCAACATTTGTCAAAAAAAATGAATATTATGTGTATACTAAATTGCTAAATATATTTACTAAATTGTCTCAAATACGTGCTCAATATCAAAACGTGTTATGTGCCAAGAAATGCACCAAATAGCACCCAAAATATACAATAAGTTACCTGACTCCTTGAAACATAAAGACTAAAGATTACGAGCAGAAATAATCAATGTTTCTACTTAATCCATAAATAATAAAGATAAGTAAATAACATCAATTTATCACCTATTATTTGTTTTGTTGTGGTCTACTCTACGTGGAGGTGTTATAATTTACAGTCTGCTACGATAACATCATTCCCACGCTTATGCTAAAATTATTTCCTAACAGTTAGATGAAAAGATCAATGTCGGAGAACCTTGTTCAGCAGTCTTTTTAGGTTGTATTTGTTTCGCTATGATGACAAACGATAGCATATTAATAATAGCGTATTTTCCGAAGTGGCAACCTTTTATTGTACACTCATATTTTTATACGACTGACCAAAAAAAGAAGTTAGATGTTACTTACGTTACAATGTGTCTGTAGTCAGCAGTGTTATTTTACACCTGTTCATTTGACACTAAACAAGTACTCAACCGCATAAATTGTAAAAAAAGCGTAAACAAGCCTTGAGCGACTTCGCAACTGCCCCCTGTGCAAGGTCACTAACTGTCAACGACTTTTTATGGAGTGTTGTCAAAACGTGAATAGTAAGTAAGTAGCCTTCGTATATGGAGGGAGACGAAATGGTATGCAAAGTTCGTGTATTGTAAGGATAGGCCTTTTCAGTGAAATGAAACTAGTTCGGCGTTAAAGAAATCTATGGACTCCAAATACTGTAATGGTGTAGAAATCTATGGGCTACTCTACCAAAGGACGATGGGAACTGGCGTCTCCAAAATTGAAACTTAGTCAACAGACTGAGACATATTATCTCATTTAAAAGGTCTTGGCTTACTGATCATTCTTTACTTTCGTGACGACCGGCAAAAGTATGGCGTTTTAAAATATAGTCACATTTTGTAGTAGACAATAAGAATAACAATTAAAAATTAAAAATCGAATATGTTTGTTATTTTACTTATATGAAGTATCTTCTATATTTAATCTTGAATCGGATATATTTGATCTCTTCCATTGTGGAGGAAAGTACAAGTATAGTATAATTCAAAAATTCAAAAGTCATTTATTCAAACTAGGCTGAGAATCAGCACTTTTCGAACGTCAAAATTACATAAGACAGTCCCCCAAAACGCCCACCCTTCACCACTTCCTAGTGCTTTTGCTGGGAAGAAGAAGTGGCGCAACAAACTCCCCAGCAGCACAGCTGTCTGTTCAGTTAGAAAAAAAATAAAAAATGATTCTATACAACAGTATGCAAGACAATTTACAATATGCAAAAAATAATTTAAATTAAATAGCTATAATTAATAGCCATATGACAGCTAGCACACGCCAATATACCAACCAAAAGCATCGAGAACTATACTCAAGCAGAAATAAAAATAACTAAAAGTAAACAATATCTAAAAAAAAAAGAAAAGGCCTCCAGGCATAAAGGGCGTGCCCGCTTACATATAGCTGTAACTAGAAGTTACAATTGATAAACTAAACTAGGACCATCGAGGTAAAATAAATAATTGTCGAGGTCGCTAACTAACCACATATTGCAATACAACTCATAAAAAAAACATTGTAATGAGTAGATTATGTCAGCACTAAATTAAAATAAAATTAAAATAAATTGACTTATAAAGTAAAATTATAAACAATTATATAAACTCATATAACCTGTCAGTAGGTAAACTAATTCTGGAGAAAGAACATTTAAACATTGTCTTGAGTTAATCACAGCGACCATCTATTCTTATCATTTATATATAGTGTACCTATAATTAATTGTAGCTTAGAAGTGTACCATTGCCTCCCCTCCGGGTCATACTGGTGTGATGTTATGTATTTCACGTTATATGCGGGGCATCATTAAATACCTAACTTGCGAAGTCGGGCTGTCTTATACATCTCTGCCTTCCGTTAGAGGATTACAGGCGTAATGATATGTTATGTTTTAAGTTTAATTTTATATTAGTTGGCTATCATTGTATTTGATCTTGGTCATTTTGACGAAAAAATACACTACAATACCTCTGCCTACCCCTCCCTTCGAGGAATAATATTGTGATGTTATGTCAGTACAATGAATAGAATAGATGAAATCGCGAAACATAACATAATTATATTGCGAAATGTGAAAGTTCCACACACTTCTGCCTACTCCCTCGTGGAATGTAGGCGTGATGTTTTGTTGTTTTATGTTCCATATTATATAAGTCGCCAATAATTTGGTTTTTCTCTATTATTGTAACGAAAAATAGAAAATAAACATCTATATTTTCATTAGATAAATGACTGAAAGATGATTTTTTCAGTAAACCCTAATATTTAAAAATTGAAACAAACGGTTGGTTATTTTGTAGACTATAAAAAAATGTGAGACGAAATGAGGTCCGCTGGATCAAAAAAATATTGGGGACGGGGTCCGGGACGGGGACGGGAGTAGACTGCCTATCGTCCTTTTGAAAGTGGAGTCCTTTCTCGTATGTGTAGTAGTAGTGTGTGGCTATAATTAGGCACACGCCCATCGCAAGAGTGCCCCTCTTTAGTCCTTTCATAATTTTAGTGGTATAAACTTTTAGTCCACTAGCTTTGTTTGTAAACTCTTACTGAAATATTTAGACAATAAAGATAATAAAATCACGTCTATTTTTCCCGAAGGGATCGGTAGAGGTGTACTTACCTATAGTACGCCCATATTCTCATAATTTTCTTCATCTGGAGGTCTAATTAAATAAAACACACGCACGTTTTATTAATAATGTTTTATTATAAATCACTCAGGTCGTCGTTCACCACGATCACCACCAGCCGGATGCGTACCGAGGAGCAGCCACTCTGATGATGACGGGTGCGCGGCGCTGGTGGCTGTGATATCCGTGGTGGAGCCCGTGGCTTAGTAGCGAGGAAGAGTATCTTGGATAATGCAGAGCTGAGTGGCTTGAACTTGGGTAGGAAGAGTGGGTCAAACTTAAGGGAGACGAATGAGATGAATAACGAGGGTAATAATGGCTCAATCTTAAAGACGGTGAGTGGCTCAAACTCAAGGAAGGAGAATGACTAGAATAGTGGCTCAAACTGAGAGACGGTGAGTAGTTCAAACGGAGTGCAGAGTGCAAAGGGGCTGAGTGACCCACATGTAAAGGTGCAGCATGAATAATTCGAGCAGAATGCAATGACGGGGAGTGGTTGTATGCACTCAAAAGTGGGGCTGAATGTAGACTAGAGTGGGAATAGAGTGGCACGGCGTGTGTGTACAGAGGCGCACGGAGCAGAGAAGATGTGCTTAGCGAGGGGGCAGAGTGGAGGGAATGAGAGCTAAGCAAAGGTCCATGGTGATGTAGATGAGCTCCATGTGAGCTATGCAAGAGTCCTGAACTTGAGCTGCCGGACAGCAGGCCGTTGAATCCGCTGAGGCCGCCGGGCTCGCCGTAGATGCCGCGCTTTTGTCGGGAAGCGGACGAACTGGCTATCAGCAGCACTGTGCAGATCTGTGAAAGAAGAAAATAAAAATTCAATGACACGATTATTGATTTGGATTCTGATTGATTTAACTAGAATAGAATATTGTTTATTGGTACAAGTGGGCAAATAAAACTAGTCAGAATTAAAAAAAATAGAGTGCTTTTAAAACATACCCCTCGGGTGAACAGTAAGCATAAGCACATACATAAAAACCATATTCTAACATGCATAAACAGAAAACGAAACTATGTATGTACAAGATAATGTAAGATACTTTTTGATGTACGGTGCTCAAATTATTGGTAAGAGAATTTCTCAGGCTTCCTATGTGAGCTATGCCTTAGTACACTCAATACAGTAAGTACACTCATAGTATACTCAGTTATTTGTTTTTTATTTTATTTTATGTATTTTATTTCTTTTCTACTCTTACACACGTTGTCTACGCTGGTATGCTGGAAGAGATTTTTTTAGAATTAGCATCACCTTTGCACGTATTTTTCTGTTATTTTCATCTTGTATGTTTATATATGTATGTACATAAATGTTTAAATAAATGCCTTACCAATTGCAAACTAAAATTTTAAAAAGCCGGTCGAGTGCGAGTCGGGCTCGCGCACGAAGGGTTCCGTACCATCTATGAAAACGGCAACAAAAGCCCAAGGTAAAAAAAAGGGTTCCAATTTTACCCTTTGGGTACGGAACCCTAATAAAACATCATAGAAAAATAGATGAAATAATAGAAGCAATCTGGTTTGTAGGTGCAGCAAGGCTAGCCGCGAGCCATAACTTTACGATGCCATGATTTATCATAAATTATAGTAATTTGGCAATAACGCATTTATTTCAAAGGTAATGTTGCTTCACTAATAAATCACAATAATATTCATAGCATTGTGAAATCCGATTAACTGTTTAATTAAATAATTTATTCTCACTAAATAGAACAAAGTGTATTGTGTTAGAGACACTTGAAGCACCGAGGGATTGCAGATGCGTTGTAAAGATGAAAGTGTGTGTATATCCAAAGGTTTAGAATTGGAATCATTGTTAGTTTTATTTTAATGTTTGTTAATATAACATAACATAACATCACGCCTTGTTTCCCCGGAGGGTTGGGCAGAGGTGTACCTGTAGTAGGTACACCCACATTTCGCCAATTATGTTTAAGTCCCTTGTAATAGGGGGCGAGCTATTGTTGTATAATAGATTTTAAAGCCAGAAATCTTTGTAGTTATTGTAATCTCAGCTTTTGACGACTGCCCCTATCACAACTTATTATGAATCTTATCTTGGTGATGATTACATTCTCTTCTTAAAGATAACAAATTAAAAAAGTATTTTGTTTACTCACAAACAGTTTCATCGTGAGTGCGTGTGATCAGAGTTCCGGTACAGTTTTGACGCCCGACTAATGTCACACACAATATATACCGATATCGGATTAACTTGAATGTTGTCCCCGACTGCCCAGAGCCCTCAGAGCGGACCAAACGATTCCAAAGGTACCATTACGTAACAGTTAACATTTAGCCGAAGTCCGAACATATATCATTAGCTAATAGTAATAAACTTAATTATGAATATGGAATGAGCAGATTATACCGGACGTGTGGTTAATATGCGCATGACCGTGGCGCTTCTCCGCCGAGATGGTGCCATATTTGGGCATTAGGTGTGGATCAAAAGGTAACGATACACATTCCTCGTTTTTATCCTTATGGTGTAAATACAACTTGCCAAAATGTGGGAGTGAAGCCTGCGATGCGCAGATTTTTTATTTATATGACTGTGGTTGAATCAAGAACGACCTGAAAAAAGCCCAAGTCACCTTACCACCAGAACGGACACGTCTAGCTATGAGCGACGAAAAGCCATCCCACATGATGGGGAGAGCCGACACCCCACATGACGGGGAGAGCCGACCACACATGACGGGGAGATCCGACCCCACATGACGGGGAGAGCCGACACCCCACATGATGGGGAGAGCCGACCACACATGACGGGGAGAGCCGACCCCACATGACGGGGAGAGCCGACCACACATGATGGGGAGAGCCGACCCCACATGACGGGGAGAGCCGACCACACATGACGGGGAGAGCCGACCACACATGACGGGGAGAGCCGACACCCCACATGACGGGGAGAGCCGACCACACATGACGGGGAGAGCCGACCCCACATGACGGGGAGAGCCGACACCCCACATGACGGGGAGAGCCGACCCTACATGACGGGGAGAGCCGAACACACATGACGGGGAGAGCCGAACACACATGACGGGGAGAGCCGACCCCTCATGACGGGGAGAGCCGACCCCAGATGACGGGGAGAGCCGACCCCACATGACGGGGAGAGCCGACCCCACATGACGGGGAGAGCTGACCCCACATGACGGGGAGAGCCAACCCCACATGACGGGGAGCCCAACCCCACATCACGGGTAGAGCTGACCCCACATGACGGGGAGAGCCGACCCCACATGACATGGGATAAGGATAGGCAGCGAGAGAGGCCAAAACGTAGGATACAATTAATTTCACAAAACATACCTAGATTTTAGTAGGTTCCCACTAGCCAGATTTTTATTCATTTCTTAAGATCATAGAATACATTCATAATGATTTCTGGTCGTAGATAAGGTGATAATCAAGTGATGTAACTATTATTTGGGTAATATGTCGATTTATAGTAGTGCACGTGTATCTTTCCGATTTCTATCAAGTGTGTCAACTTCCTTTTTATGATCTGAGGTGTCAATAGGGGCTCTGTTGACACCTCCCGAGGCCCATCCGTTTCCGAAGCGTCGCGTCGTGTTATCTCATAAGATTACATATTAATATGTTAGGTGAGTTATATAGCTCACAGTAAGATGGCGAACTTGTCTTCCCGGAAAGGCTTGCCTACATTGCCAAAAAAACAGAAATGGAATTTTGTAAGTAGGTACCTAGATACAGTGTGCTGCAAAGAAATCTCACCCCCTAGCCATATAAAACACAAAGTCCCTTTAAAAAAAAAAAAAAATGTGTTTATTATCTTAAATCTATACAATTAAGTTGCCGGGGCTTCCCAGAAAGTAATCCGAAGATACTTGTGATGGGATAAACCTCGCTCTTCCTCAATTAAGTAACACTTGTGTCTTTGTGCTAATGAGGTATAAGTTACACATTTTTATAAAACCAATAAAAATAAAAACAATAAAAAGAAAAATGAAAATCGTGTTTATGGCAGTGTGTAAAAACTAGAGTGTGTTTTGTATAAATGTGTGTTTATACGTGTGTTTATGAGTGTGAGAGTGTATATTATGTGTGTGTGTGTAAGAGTGGGTGCGTGTGTGAGTGGGCGTGTGTATGTGTGAATGAGTGAGGAGGTGTGTTGGAGTGTGTGTGTGTGTGAATGAGTGTGGAGGTGTGTTGGAGTGTGTGTGTGTGTGTATGAATAGGGTTGTGTTGGAGTGTGTGTGTGTGTGTGTGTATGTTAGAGTGTGTATGTGTGCGTGTGTGTGTGTCAGTATTCATGACGCTCAACCCAGAGTCGCCAAAATGTCTTCCACGGCATCATAATTAAGCGTGAAGAGCCATTCAGTCAATGTTCTCTTACACTCGTACAGCTGCATAGGGTAAATGTTAAGTATGCGATTTACTTTATTATAGACACGTGGGGCTTGAGTTACATTTTGACGACTAGCAAAAATTGAACGTGCTGAGTATGTAGGGGCTACTATATCACACCGTCTTTTTTTAAGTTTGGCATGGCTAAAGGGTAGTATTTTGTGATATCTTAGTACCATGTGTAGTATGTGGAGCTTTCTAACGGAGAGCAGCTTAGAGCTTGCGTATAGAGTTTCAGTAGGGAACCTGTAAGGCTTACAGTACATGACCTTGATCAAGGATCTCTGTGCCCTCTCTAGATCTATAAAATACGACTTAGCTGCTCCACCCCATACCGAGATACAATATATGATTACAGATTGGGCCAGTGCGATATAGATTTTATTCAGTAGTTCTGCATTCATAACATGTCTCAGAGATTTGAAAACCCATATGAGTTTTCTTACCCTTGCTATAGTTAGTTCGAGGTGTGGGTACCAGCTTAACCTTTGATCTACAACAATACCCAGGTACTTGACGGAATTTACCTTATGAATTTCAGGGCAACTGCAGGTAGATAGGGTTGGGGTACGACAAGAATGTATTCTAATATTAAAGTCAGGGGAAGGCTGAGAGTTTGCGTATTTAGTGAAGCAGACGTAGTTGGTTTTTTGGGTATTTAGCGTAAGTAGATTCTCACATAGCCAATCACCAACTCTAGCTAGCCCTTTCTCAGCCTCCAGCCTAACCTTGTCCCAGGTCTTAGCAGAGAAGATAATAGCAGTGTCATCTGCGTAGGACAGTTGCCTCGCACCGTTGATAATAAGGTTACAGAGCTCATTTATATAAATCAAAAAGAGCGTCGGGCCGAGGACACTGCCCTGTGGGACGCCATACGTCACGTTCTCTTCGTCACTTACATATTTTTCAATTTTTACCCCCTGCTTTCTGTTATGAAGGTAACTGCTGAGAAGAGAGAGAGCAGAATCTCGAAATCCTAAGTTCTCCAGCCTGTGTATAAGTTTAGAGATAGAGACGGTATCAAAGGCCTTCTTGAGGTCAAGAAAGGCCACTAGGCATTTTCTCCCCTTATCTACTTCCTTGGTTATCTCAGTAGCAAGTGCCTCCGTAGCATCTTGGGCCGATATTCCCTTTCTAAAACCGAATTGAGAGGAAGATAAGACGTTATATTTAGTCAGGTAGCTAACTATTCTAGAGTTCAAGAGCCTCTCAATGATCTTAGAAATGGAGGTCAACACAGAAATTGGCCGATAGTTATTAACGTCGTTGCATTGTATTTTACATTGCTAGGGGGTGAGATTCATTCACATTCCTATATTTATTTTAAACAGATGATCAGATCAGATTTTTTTGCAGTAGACCACAATCAAATCCCAGCTAGAAATATTCTCCAGGGATTATTAGCAATTACATTTCCCCTTTACATCCCAAATATTAAAATCTGAATTTTGTACAGCGAGCAGCGCCTACCTATTTCATCACGCGCTGCCACCGTCTGATTCAGTACTACAAAACATAGCAAGACACACGCTGGTGTTTGTGACGAGAAAACCTCAGATTGCACAGGCGCTTGGTAGTCAACCAGTAGTATCAGTTTTAGTACTAAAATGTTGTTAATCTAAACATATTATGTAACAAATATTTTGTATGTCCGGGGCTCCGGGCTTTACTGACATTAACAAGAGCTAAGCAAGTTACCTCAAATACTCCAGACCAAAATATGCCTACAAATTGCTAGGTAAGTAACAGTATTCTCTATAATCGTATTTGATCAATCTCCAGTTGACAAGAACCTTAAAGTCACTGCTAGCCTGTCATAGGCTGGAATCGAATCTCATAATTAGTGTACGATACCCCAGCTCTCTTAAGTAAACCATTCTTTAAAGCTTTGGACATATAATGACACTGCAGCTGAGCTTTTCTTTCTTGCTGATATTTCGGGTTACAAGTAGGCATTGGTTAGTAAGATAATTTTTCATAACTAGATGTTTAACACATTTCTTGGCATTGAAAATACGGACATCTACGTTGTTGACATAATACATTTTCCACATTGGAATTAATAACAGAGCCTTGAACTAAACCGAAATGGTTCCAATGCCGCGCTGGCCTTCACGAGTATCACGCCGGGCGAAGATGGCAGCCCTTTAGCTCACCTATTAGTGGGTCACCTGCACCAAATGTCAGACTGACCTTAAACTTCGACTTACTATCTAAACGGATTGTAATTACGCCATATAGATTAATTTGTAAACATAATGTATGATAATAATTAATAATTTTTAAATTAATCTATAACAACAAATTGTATTAATAATTAATAATGATAGCATGTTAAATTAATTAAAACCTGTCGCCTATACATTGCTGTGCCCTAGCAGGGTTCATTGTTTGGAACTATCATAATGTAACAACCTGTAAACAACATGAAATGCAATAAATGAATATGAATATGAATAAACATACAGCGAGGATGTCTTTATAATGTTGTTTGATTACTAAAGAGGATAGACAGGATAGCATAGCTTCCGATCAATGCATTGCTATAGCAGTAGCGGATCCAGGGGGGCTGGCTAAGCCCCCCCCCCCAAAGCACCTGAGGTCTTCTATGAAAAATCTTAAAGTGAACCTGATATAATTGTAATTAAACTTTTTAGCAAGCACTACATACAATTGACATCGTTAATAGATATTCAGGGTATTATTTTTCAGGGTCCATAATGTTATTTCCTGGATCAGAAACTGGCATTTTTTTTTGGGTATGAAATTATCAAATAATTTATCCCGCTCCGCCCAGAGCGGAGAAATCAGACTCTTACTGACTAAAACCCACCCACTTCAGTTGCCTGTACGTTGCCAGGGGCCACGGTATTCCCTTTCAGACTTTCCCGCGACCCCGGCAGGCATCTCTTTGAGGCGCGCGTGGAACACAATGCGCCATTGACCCGGGCCTGGTCCTTATCGGACGGCGAGCTTCCCATTGCTCACCGTCCGCAAGCCCGCGCCTACGGTGGCCGGGAATCGACCTGCGCTTCCCGACGCCCAGGGCGTCTGCTCCTGCGGCGGCTAGGGGCGTGAGGGCGCGAAATTTTCCCCTCTCTCTCATGCGTCCCGCCTTTGTTTTCGCGAGCATATACTGCTTCTCAGAAGGAGATATATCATTCAGGGCTCAGAAATGTCATTTAAAATAACGTTTTTAAAACTTTTGTAACAGTCCTCGTTCTTCGTTGTACAACATTTTGTTCGGAACGAAAATGAAATGAGATCGTTTTGAAAAACCGGTTCTTTCCGCAAAACGCAACCGCGGACGGTGCGTGCGCCGACAAGCATAAACTTGTTTAGTTAAATTGTACCTTATCTTCATTAAATTACATCATTGATTCCAATGCGCTTGCCGCTTACGTATTGATTAGGGTTGTGCTGCGAGTTTCCTATCGATCAACCCAAAAAAGATTAAAAACCGTAAAAAAAAATGTATTAACCGATAACGATTATAATTTTATTCTTCTTTTGAAACGTTTAAATAACGTTTCTGTTCGAACGTAACAGAAACAAATCGTTCCTTAGGTTTTTAAGACAGTTTCGAAAAAAATACCGTTATCCGAGCCCTGATAACATTACGATATAACTTTGTAACTCACTGTGACACTTTAATAAGTGCACTACTCGCACTATTATAAACTGCACGTAATACGGGTTTAAAGAGCATGAGATTTTATCTGTGGAACTACTTGCGTGATTATGATATGATTGATAGCCACTAGCGGTTACATGTGTCCACACATTCCCTGCCGTGAGGTGTCGTAAAAGAAGACTATTTGAAGTGACTTCCGGAAATGAAATGAAAGTCAATCCGTTATCAATAGGATAACGGAAATACACGTCATATTAAAAATATATATCTAAATATTATTTATACGTACCACTTTATTCCAAATTGACCGCTTTGACGGATTGGGTTAGGTATGTAATGTCGACATTTCCTATCTGACTACCCCTGAGTAGAAAATATTTAACAAACTCTCTTTAAGTCCAGACATAATCTTGGTCAGATCATGTGAGGACCATGTAGATTTGTGTCTGAAAGAAGAACCACATTTGATTGAACCAGTGCAGTCAGTGAAATCATTTGTCAGCAATCGTGTGGCTCAACATTAAGGAACTCAACGACTCGACGAACAATACCAAAGAAAGAATGGATATTTGTATAAAGTACTCAAACTGTCAGACCATCCTTAAAAATGAGTAAGAATAAAGAAAAAAACCGGCCAAGTGCGTGTCGGGGCACGCGCACTGAAGGGAAGTGTTCCGCAGTTGAGATGAAGTCATCCCTTTTACAAACTTCACATTGTAGTTGAAAAACCTGTTCTCCCTTCCTTGTTCCTCTCGTTCCATGTATGGGAGAACATGCAAACGGCAAATGTAAGTTGGTCGATTATTACTCGTTAACCTGTAAAGCCTACTTAGCTGAGATAGTTTTCTTTTTAACTTCGTTATATACTTATATACCTACTACTGCTGTGATTTTTTTCACAAATCCAAGAACAACTATTTAACTGGCAGGGGGATCCGTTTGCGAAATATTAAGCTTTAAAGTACTACTTTTTGTTAGAGTCAAGTGTCCCCCACACTTGACTCTAACAAAAAGTAGTACCTACTTTAAAGCTTAATATTTCGCAAACGGATCCCCGAATTAAAAAGTGGTTTTCACACACCCACAATATTTTTCAACGACCGAGACCGAGAAGAAAAACATCCCTACTTTACGTGTAGGAGAGGTAGCCTATTTTTTTTCTTGATTTTATTTTACCACTTTGACGACCTTATTGGGTGAACCTATGAAATTGGCGTTTTTTTTTTCACAAATAGAACCTCGTCACTTAGATCTATGTTTTAAAATATTCATCATCATCATCATCTGCCTAGCCTTTTCCCAACTACGTTGGGGTCAGCTTCCAGTCTAACCGGATACAGCTGAATACCAGTATTTTATATGGAGCGACTGCCTATCTGACCTCCACAATCCAGTAATTGGGTGATACGATACCCCTTGGTAAGACTGGTTGTCAGATTTTCGGGCTTCTGACGACCCGTAACGACTGTCAAAGATCCACGAATGACACTAATTCATCAATTGCTTGATATTATATCGAATAGTTTTATTTATTAGAATTAGTTTACCTACTGACAGGTTTTATGAGCTGCTGGGGAATTTGTTGCGCCACTTCTTCTTCCCAGCAAAAGCACTAGGAAGTGGTGAAGGGTGGGCGTTTTGGGGGACTGTCTTATGTCATTTTGACGTTCGAAAAGTGCTGATTCTCAGCCTAGTTTGAATAAATGACTTTTGAATTTTGTTTTTTTTTTGAATTTTTGAATAATGACCATCATAGACAACTACCAATAGTAAAAAAACCTTATTACTTATAGTTTTCTAAATATAAAAAAATACCTTAAAAATGACTCCTCTTTTTGTTAGCAGAAATGACCACAAAAACTTATCAGTTACATACGTTACCTTGGTTTTTAAACATTAGTGCATATATGTTTTAAAACATTAGTGTTCATGGTTGTTAAATAAATTAAGAAAATGTTAGTATGAAAAATGCAAAAACTTCTTTAAAATTCTCCCTACAAAACGCTGATTTCATAGGTGGTTCACCTAATAATATGTATATCCATGTCAAATTACAGCTTTCTAGTACTTACCGTCTCTGAGCTTAGCCGCAAACAGACAGACAGACGGATATGGCGAAACTTTAAGGGTTCCTGGTTTACTACGGAACCCTAAAAAAAACCCACATTGTCATCACATTCACAATAATTAAAGTAATCTAGTAATTAACAAAGTAAATATTCGTGTCATTTCGTATAGAATATATAGGTATACGAAATGACACGAATATAACTTTAATAATACTATAGCTTTTGCCCGCGGCTGCGCCCGCGTGGATGTCAGAAACAGTCCGACGAGAACATACTATAGTTATTAAAAGTACCCTATATGCTAACCCAGGCTATAAACTATCTGTGTGCCAAATTTCATTCGAATCCGTTCAGCCGTTTTTGCCCTAATCTGGAACATACATCCGGACAAACAGACATAAAATCTAAAAACAATATTTTATAAAATAATATAAATTTTATAAACGGTATCAGACTCCTGCCCATACCTCATAGCAATGATGCGCGGAAGTGTGTTCGCGCTAGTGTCTCTCGCGCCGATATCCCAGAACCTTTTATTATTATGTATCAGGTTTTGCCCGCGGCTCCGCCCGCGTGGATGTCGGTAAATATTCCACGTACCCTATGTGTTAATCCAGGTTATAAACTATGTGCCAAATTTCTTCCAAATCCGTTCTGCCGTTTTTGCGCCAATCCGGAACGTGGTTACCTATCATCAGTTCGAAAAATGTTTGACCGAATTTCATTTCACCTAAAACTTTTCAACTATTATCGTTTCGTTTTATATTTACTTCATCGAAGTCACGTCCGCCACTGTGTCAGTTGACCTATTATCAATTCGATTTTTTTCGTTACTCCGTCGCGACATTGTTTCATTTGTTCGAAAAACTTTTTACCCAAGTTACACTTAGCCGAAATAACATTGCGGGCATTTATTCCGTATTTTCAATTCACCAAACGCCTAGAAAGTTTGTGCACACTATTTTGTCCATAATTTTTGCTGTTACTTTTTTATCAGGCACCATTCTACGCATAGCACCACGGACTAGTGCTTAGGACATAAAAAAATTGTGAACGTTGGTATTCCATTATCATAAATGACATTTGCTGCTAATTATATAGTTGATGAGCGTCGTACCTAGTCGTTGCAATTCGGTATGTAAAGTAAAAATTAACCTATGCTGATTCCAAAAACATTTCGAGATTTTAGGTTTGTAAACCTTATTTTTCTATTTTTAGGTCTTAAAATTTTAAGATCGTAATTATTTTCACAAAAATTCTTATAATCACTTGACTTTTACTTGACCTCTAAATGACGTCATAAAGTACCCTGTATAGGAAACTTTCAGTGCCTCTTGTAATAAAATTTTGTACGTGTCAAGCGTCAATGTCAACGTCAAGTTTACATGAAGCTGTTTACTTTCGTTGAGCGTACCGTGCCTTGATTTTTTGATAAGTTACCTAATTCTTTTCACTATACACTCACCCTTGCTTTCCCTTCGGACTTCGATACTTACTGCTACATTGACTATTTGCTTGTTATAAGGAACTGCTTCCCTACCCTTTGGATTTGTTTTAAATATGGACCTCAGTACACAAACAAATTGTTTTGGCTATTTCTGGTGGTGTTTTTACATAACGGTATGAAGCATTTAGCACAAGTAGTCTTTGATCGATTAATAAGCTTTATCTTTACAATAAGGTACGGATACTATAAAAAAAATTTCGCTCTGATAACAAATTAATATTAACTGTCAAATTTAACAGTTTGACTTTACTGAATTTTCAAGTTTAGTTTTAATTATATGTATTAAACGTGGCAAAGATCATAAGCTATTCAGCCTACTTTATGACGTCAGCACGAACAAAACTTTAAAAAAATATAAAAAAATAACTACAGCTTGGAAAAACAAAAAGTTGAAATTATATATTTCAAATACTCATAACTATAAAATAAGAATATAAAAAATACCTGAAAAATACTTTACATACCGAATTGGTTATCATTTTACTTTCGGTAAAAGTATTAATTATGAGTGAGCGATTTGCTACTGTTTATAGACACATCGACAAAAGGACAATTGAAATTATACTATTGTGGCTTTAGTTATAACCAAAATCAATATCACTTTAGTGATTAACCACCGTTATTATTGGATTTTTGAACATCGAAAACACGAAATATATAAATGCATCTTTAGTTACAACTATAAATGAAACTAATGAGCTACTTCACAACTTGCACAACACACCAGAATTATCCAATGATAGCCAGGAACCAGATCCTCTGAGGAAAGAAATCACGGATTTACGGCAAAAAATAAAAACTGAAGCACAAACTGTATTAAAACCCTGTCAAATTATTCAAAATAAATAAAAGTACTTGATCGTAAATTTTGTTGCCATCTTCCGTCGATGAGTTATCGAGCGAAGTCCAAAGACCTAAAAAAGGTGGAACCCAGAAGCATTTTTTTCGAAATAGACGAATACGAAACTCAAATTAAAGACGAAAATTTTGTCATCAAAGACATAACCTACGATGAAAATAAAAGAATAATACTAATGTCCACGAAGTATAAGTATTATGGATTTATTGTATAAAGCGGATTTCTGGCTACTAGACACAACATTTAAAATTGTACCATCTATTTTTCGGCAATTACTATACGATACACGGCAATATATCAGAAACCGCATCTCATGTTTGAGTTATTAATGGGATGACGTTTTCGCAAAAAGTTTGTATCCTTGATTTCGAAAAATCAGCTACATATAAATAAACTAGCCAGTTTGCGAGCAAATTTTGATGACATAAAACCTACTACATGTATGCCACTTTCATCTGGGTCAACTTTTATATCGTCAAGTCCAAGCGCGAGGCTTAGCGACTAGATATGCCCAAGATCTAACATTTAAAACTGATATCAAGTGTAATTACTTGCCCTTAGTTTTCTGCCCGCTAACGAAATAGCACTATATTTCCATAAATTTAAGGATAATCTTGAAGGTAAAGTTGTCCATGCGTTACCTACTTAACTTACCAAACAAAAAAAAAAAAAAAAGATAGTTTTAATAAATAGTTTAGGTAAACGAAACAATTAAGTCGGTTTTAATACTGTTTGTCTTTTTCAGGTGAAGCTAAAGACTTAGCTGATTGGTTGACAAGAATGTACTTGTAGGTATGCGGCACTTAATAACGGTAGGAGGGGTTCACATCGGCGTCGAGTCGACGATGAAGTACCTGGGACTCGTCCTCGACAGTCGGTGGAACTTCGTGGAGCATTTCCGACGTTTGGCTCCCAGACTGGACCGGGCCGGGGCTGCCTTGAAGCGGCTCCTGCCCAATCTAGGGGGTCCAAACGCCTCCTGCCGGAGGCTATACGCGGGGATCGTGCGGTCCATGGCCCTGTACGGGGCACCGGTGTGGGCGCGTTCGTTGCGGCGGCGGCCTGCCCGCCGGTTGAACGCGTCCCAGAGGGTCATGGCCACCCGGCTGGTCCGGGGATACCGCACGGTCTCCGGTGAGGCGGCGAGCCTCCTTGCCGGATTGCCGCCATGGGATCTGGAGGCAAAAGTCCTCGCGCATATTTGGGAGTGGCGCGAGGAGGCGAAACGCTGGGGCTTGACTCCGATGCCGCGAGAAATCGCGGCACAGCGGACAGAGCTCCGACGGGATCTCATGGCGTCATGGAGAGTGCGATTGTCGCAACCCAGTGCTGGGCACGCCACTATTGCGGCGATAAGTCCCCTCTTTGAGGAGTGACTGGAGAGGCGCCACGGCGTCCTCACCTACCGCCTGACGCAGGTCCTCACCGGACACGGCTGTTTCGGGAGGTACCTGTTTCGGATAAGGCGGGAGGAAACGCCCGGGTGTCATCACTGCGTGGATCGCCCGGAGGATACGGTGGAGCATACGGTGGAGGTATGCCCGGCTTGGGCAGAGCACCGCCGTGTCCTCGTGGAGGCGATCGGTGGCGGGGATCTCTCGCGTCCGGCCCTGGTCCAGGCCATGGTACGGAGCGAGAGGGCATGGGAGGCCGTCACCTCCTTCTGCGAAGCAGTAATGCTCGCGAAGGAGGAGGCGGAGCGCGTGAGGGAGAGGCAAATTTCGCGCCCTCACGCCCCTAGCCGCCGCAGGAGGAGACGCCCTGGGCGTCGGCAATCTATTGCCGATTCCCGGCCACCGTAGGCGCGGGCTTGCGGACGGTGAGCAATGGGTAGCTCGCCGTCCGGTAAGGACCAAGCCCGGGTCGACGGCGCGTTGTGTTCCACGCGCGCCTCAAAGAGTGTCAGCGAGTGAAGGGGTCTGATGAGACCATTGCCTGCCAGGGTTGCGGGAAAGTCCGAAAGGGATACCGTGGCCCCCTGGCATTGCACAGGCAACAGAAGGAACACGGGTGGGTTTTAGTCAGTAAGAGTCTGACACGCCCTCCCGCTCCACCCAGAGCGGGAGACGTCATTTGATGATTTCCCACCCAAAAAAAAAAAAAAAAAAAAAAAAAAAAAAAAAAAAAAAAAAAAATATGCGGCACTTGCACTGCGCCCGCAAAACAGCCCTAGATTTGGAATTGTGAAGTGGTGAATAAATTGGGCATTCGAACACAACATTCCGCAGAATCGTGGCACCATCAAATAAACCAAGTTATTAACGAAAAAGGCTGGTTATAATTTATTGCACGAGCTGATTAAGGAATCAAATTAAGAATAAAGAAACAAACATTCAAAAACTCATGGAAATTAAAGACAATTTGAATGAAATTAAATATTTGAAAGAGCTTTCAAAACTAATGTAATTATTACACTGGCGTTATAGAATAAGGCAACAGGAACTCATTTCAGATTATTTTAACCTACTATTTACTACTACATGCAGCGTGCAAGCAGGCATGCAGCGTGCAAGCAGGTATGCAGCGTGCAAGTCGGCTTGCAGCATGCAGCAAGCACTGTCTCTGTCACGGGTCCGGTGCTCTGCGGGGTTTGGGCGGCCCCATGCGAGCTTATGGTCGCAGAAGGTTTTAACGCTCACCACCGCAGCCTCAGCCGTGGCGGCGGGCCTTCAAACCACCTGCTCCTCAGCTCGCGGGCCGCCCGCGGGCTTAAATTACACTCTAGGGGTAGGGCATACAAGACTGCGTGAAGTCGGTTTTGCAGCGATTAGGCTGCTTAGATTAGATCTGTAGGCTTAATGGACTGTAGATTTGTTGACTATCATTATTCTGTTAAGTATCTGGTACTTGTTGAAAGACCATACGGTCCCATACCTAATAACACTGTTATTTGAAAATATTGTAAAAGCCAATTATTTTTAAAAGAGTAACCGTGGAGTTTCTTGCCGGCTCTTCTCCATAGGAAACGACCAATTGGAACCATGCACCTAGCTTCTGACGTTTCATAAGTGCCCATGTAGGTTTATGCGAAATAAAATATTATGAATTTGAATTCGTTTCTGTCACTAAATCAACTTTGTTACCAGAGTAATCTCCTCTAGTTATCATCTCTACGCAGATGACTTGCAGCTCTACCGACATTTCACTGTAGCTGACGCGGGTTCAACTATTGCTGCTATGAACCATGACCTGGCTTCCATCAGCGTTTGGGCTAAGTCGTTTGGTTTGCAAATTAATCCAAGTAAATCCCAGGCTATGATTATAGGCAGCAGATTCGTTCGCAATGCGGTTGATGTTGCATCTCTGATGCCTTTACATCTCGATGGTGTTCACATTGACTATACCGAAACCGCCAAAGATTTAGGGGTCATTATTGATTCCAATCTTTCGTGGCGTGCTCAGGTCAATGAGGTCAGTCGAAAGGTACATTTCTCCTTTCATTCGTTGAAAGGCCTCCAAAGTCTCCTGCCCCTGAAGACTAAAATTTCTTTGGCACAAACACTTATTCAGCCGATCATAGATTATGCCGACTCCTGCTACCTGGATGCTACTGAGGAGCTATTAAACAAGCTTGAGCGCTTGCAAAACTTGTGCATTCGCTTTGTTTTCGGACTTAGAAAATATGACCATGTTTCCCATCTTCGCAAGGAACTCAAGTGGCTCCCAATCCGCCATCGCAGGAACACTCGGATCTTATGTCTCCTCTTTAACGTCTTACACAACCCGTCTTATCCTTCCTACCTGCGTGAGCGTTTTTCTTATGCTAGGGCTAGCGACGCACCGTGTCGATCACTCCTTAGATCCCTCCTTAAATCTCATCCTCATAAAACAAGCTACTATTCCTATTCTTTCTCTGTCCATGCAGTAAGGTTGTGGAACTCACTACCGCCTAGCATTCGTGACTTAAAAACTGTTTCACAATTCAAATATCGAGTAAAAGAGCATTACCTTTCCGCTCAACTGTGAGTATTTATATACCTATAGTATGTATGTTTATATATTTAAGCTCTATGTATTTATTTAAGTATATGTTAATTTATTACGTTATACGTGTAGGTTTATTTCAATATTTTAGTTTAAGACTTCGCATATTTATAATTTTTTCTCTTCTTGTTCTCACACACTATTGTCTACATTTCTTTCTCATTTCTCCTGTCGCAGGTCTGCTGGAAGAAATTTCTTAAGAAATAAGCAGTACCTTTGTACTCATAATTATGATTATGTCTTATCTGTATCTATTTTTATGTGTGTACATAAATAATAAAATAAATAAATAAATTTTGTAGCACAACGTATTGACTTTTTATGACGCTCTTTTAATTTAATATTGAAAATGCTACCAACTAACCGGCTATATATTTGTGAGCAAATAATATTACGTAAAATGTTGTCTCGGTGTGGTGAAAATATGGCAAATAAATCATTTGGCAAATGAAAAAAGTTCAAAAGAGGCTTCGGCCAATAGCTAAAAGTTATTTTGTAAATCGGTGAAATATACACTCGAGAGCAATGAATCCGGGTCACTTAAAGAATGTTAAAAATCTCGGAAACTAAAAATGATAGGTTAATGCAATAAATTGTATTTAATAGACAATGTAATACTCCTCAAATGAAAGTAAAAAAAATATGAGTCACCATACATTTTATTAACACAAAATTACATAAAGAAAAAAACTGCTGATCTCTCCTTAAAACAAAAATAGGAAACATGAAATTTTTGAACTTTATTACGATTTTCTTGAATTTTAATACTTCGTATTGCCTCCTCGTGCTTCCATTACTGCGTTTACGCGGTTTGGCATGCTGTACACCAAGTTCCTTATACGATTTTGGGGAATATTCTCCCATTCCTCTGTGAGAGCAATTTTGAGCTCACGAAGCGTGATTGGGGGAGGGTTTCGTTGTTTTACGCATCTGCCTAGCTCGTCCCAAGCATGCTCGATCGGGTTGATATCCGGGCTGCGCGCTGGCCACTCCATACGAGTAATGTTCATCTCTTGAAGGTAGTCATTCACAATCCTACCTGTATGAGGTCGGGCATTGTCATGCATAAATATAGCATCCTCACCTAAATTGACCATAAATGGACCAACGTGATCATTGAGGATTTCTTCCACATATCTTTCGCTAGTTAAAGAGCCGTTTTCTATGATCACCAGCTCTGTGCGACTTTCAGAAGAAATTCCGGCCCACACAAGTACAGACCCACCACCGTAGGCTACTTTTTCTTCGATGCATGCTTGCTTGAATCTTTCCCCTGGTCTTCGATACACTCTGTGTCTTCCATCGTGCTTGTAGAGCATAAATTTTGATTCGTCGGAGAACATAACTTTTGACCAATCTTCAATACTCCAATTTACGTGGCTCTGGGCATATCTTAGTCTTGAAATACGATGCCCACGCTCCAGTTTAGGGCCGTTTGCAGGTCTAAGGGGTTTTAAGTTAGATTCAGCAAGCCGACGTCTTACTGTCCATGCACTTGGGTTACTTCCTCCGAGGCGTCGAAACTGATTTGTGAGTTCAGTTCCTGTAAGAAAGCGATTTCGAAGCATGGTGTTCACCAAGTATCGGTCTTCTCGTGCTGTGGTACACCTGGTTCTACCCGTTCCTGGTCTGCGTAGGTTAGAACCAGTTTCTTCGTAACGTCGGAGAACTCTTTGTACTGTTGACAGCGACACACCGACAGTCCTGGCTGTATCGCGCTGACTCCGGCCGGTTTCCAGCATTGTAAGTATTCTGGTGCATTCTTCAGGCGTAAGCGACATAATTTCAGCTTGAATAATGAATATAGAGCACTATCAACATGGTTTATGTACCCACATAAATGACAGATTACAAACAAAAGCAAAACCAAATGCTGTAATTTCGTAGTTCCATCTTCGAAAGTGGCCCTTTTTTAAATTTGATTTTTTTATGATATAACTTTACAATAACTAAGAAGTTTTAATACCTTCATTTAAGGAGTATTACATTGTCTATTAAATACAATTTATTGCATTAACCTAGCATTTTTAGTTTCCGAGATTTTTAGGATTCTTTAAGTGACCCGGATTCATTGCTCTCGAGTGTAGTTCGGTAAAATAATACATAAGACACATGATACTTCGATGATCTAAAAATATGTCAAATAATGCATATAGCAAAAAAGACGTCGGGAATAGTTTTCGGTAAAATGAAATTCGAACAAAGAAAAATCGGAAAAGTGATCGGTTCCCCCGGAACATACATCCAGACAAATAGACAAAAATTCTAAAAACTATATTTTCGGCATTAGTTCTCAAACCTCACAGCAATTACTTTTTTTATATCACGATCCATGCGTCGCACAGTGTTCGGAATGATTATATTACGAGCCACTTTGATTTTTATATGAAATTTTTAATTTTAATGTAGGTATGTATAAAAACACATATATTACTAAGTATATGTTGTGTTTATAGTGTGTGTACATATAAATATAGTCTTTAAATAAAAAAAAGTTTTTTTACGTTTAAGACATTTAAATAGGCGGCCCTGAAAAAGGCCTTTGTCTACTCGCTGTTTGCCTCTTCATCGGATGACTGCGTCCTTTCAATAATTGTAATACTTCTGGCGCCAAAGTACTCGATTTTCTCTTAGGCAATGGTCTGATGTATCATAACGTATCGGGTGGCAGAAGCGAGTGGAGGAAGATCTCGGGTTTTGTCAAAAAATTGTCTCATATTCTGACTGGCTGCTGCTTCCGTCAAATCCCCACTTTGATTTAAGGTAGAATTTGCTGTTTCCATCTTCTATCACTACACCTGCTATTACATCTAGCTGAACTTTAACTAGTCTTTGTACAGTATGATCAAGCAAACTTTGCAGCTTAACTTCGCCTTTCGTCTCAGTTATTATTATGTCGTTCGGGTCTCTTTTCGGGCTTTGAGAACTCTATCATATGATGGGTATATATCACACCCTCTCTCTTTAGCTCCTCTGCGAATCTGTTTATACTGGTCCACGCTCAGTTTGGAATTTGTTATCAGAGCTAATGCTTCATCGGGAGTATATGGACGTATAAATCTCTGCGTTATTTTCCTTCTTTTAATCATCCGAAGTGATGTAGGTGACGACATAGATACTGCCTTATAGGCAAGCTCCTCCGGAGAATGGCCCGCCACCAACATCTCCGGTTTTTCTTTGCTGATGCACTTAAGCCAACCAAATCCATCCTTCGAGCTACAGCAGATCGAGCAAGTGTACATTCAGATAGTCCATCACCTTGATTTTGTACTGACCAAAGCTCTTCTTGCAGCCAGTCGTTGCATTTTAAAACAAACTTCTTTTTGTTCCTGATAGCACTCCATTTCTTGGTTAGCACAGCAGAAAACACCTTTATTTTATTTTTAATAACTTCTACTCGATGTCCTGGAATATCTGAAGAGACATAGTCCACCATCCGAGCAACAGGAGATTCCTTATTCGCTTGATTGACCAGTTTATGACGACATAAAAGGTCGAAAAGGTGAAGGCGAGTTATTCCTCGGGTATCACCTAGTAAACGAAAAAATTAAATTACTCAAAAGTCGCGGCGAGTCGAATATTAAGACTAGATTCATTCGAAAGCTAGATAAATTCTAGAGTTTCACAAAAAAATATAGATGGCTGGAATTGGCTGGGAGAAAGTTGGAATCTATTAAACTTTTAAACTTTTTGTAAATTTCGTTATTTTTTTCAATTCATATTTTATTTATTTTCTCATAATATGAATTTATATATGATTAACAAATTGGTGTATATCTTACCTGTGGATGTGGAACCCATGATGAAACAATTTTTTTATTAAAAAAACTCAAAAATAGTTGTAAGAACAGAGCGTAAACACATGCTATGATTAGCGGCTAACAAAAGCGACTGACCGGTATTGTTATCGCGTGGGATTAGTGCAGTGCTGAGCGGTGAACATTTCCCGGAATCGGAAAATTTGGCGTGGGAACGAGTTGTACGACTAATAATGTACCTTAATCACTTGCAAATTTCAATTTATATTGCCATGATGTTTGTACCTAAAGTAGCTCGTAATATAATAATTCCGAACACTGTGCGTCGTGAACAGTATAGGGCCATACAGGTGGTAGGTGATGTGGGCAAGTAATGCTCATGACGCAACTTGGTAAAGTTGCGTCATGAGAAACATGGAGATCATGCGCCCATAGCAACCATGGTATGTTTGGTGGTGGTGCCGCGTTGAACGTGATATTCAATGTACAGATTTTATTGTATAGAAGATTCATCGACGTCAATGCGTATATAAAAAGGTAGGTACATTAATAATGATTTTGCATAATAATTAAAATGTGAAGTTTTATGGTTTATTATAATAATGGTTTAGGTGGCTTTAACTTCGATCCAACCAATGTTACAAACATTTCTCCATATTGGTAATAGAATTCTAGACCAGATAGGGCAGTGTGAGAAACATGGAACATGATCATGTAGTATGTCGTAACCAGCGTCGAAAAAAACGAGTTTTTTGCCACGGATCTTTGTGTGCGGCCAGCGCTGTGCCCATTCCGAACAACCCGACCCCCGCCTGCCGCGACATACAGACGCGGGCTAGGAAAGACCATTCAACTTGTGGCACGGTGTAAAACGTTTTTATAAATGTACGTAGGTAATTGTTTTTAATGTTGGTGTTTATTGAATTATCATTGAGACAGGTTTAAAGGCTGGTCCTGACTTTATTTTTGTTCACTGAAATGTAAGGAGAATTCTAGTGATTTTATAAAGGTTTGTCCCTCCAATAATCTTATGATACGAATGAGTTAGAGTCAGAAAGTGTAGGATATTGACTTGAATTAGAATGGGTCAAACTTTAGGTAGAGTTCATTTTATAAATAATAATGCTACGTAAACTTAGATGTAAAAAATATATTAATTATTTGCGCCTATCTAATTTATTGATTGAAGGCATAGTACACTTTACCTAAGGAGCAATGGATCTCTCCACCACTATGTTTAAAAAGGTACATTAATTACACAATTTGCGGGTTTTCCCTAAAAGGCTCAGTATTTACTAAGTTATCGACAAATGTAGTTGAATTATGAAATGGTTCGACATAGCCTGATAGTGCGGCATGGAGACCGCGCCGTGTCAGGAAAACTATCTGTATGTATGTCACGCGAGAACCAGATCTATGTGAACTGTGGGAATCAGGAAACGCATTATCAGACAGACTTATCGAGACTTGAAGTTCTTAATAAAACGGTGGTAAAAGAAAGGAAAGTTTAATATATTGATTCCATAAAAATTGCGGGAGAGCAAGCGTATTTTTTAAAGAATGAATAAAGTCTGAAAGTAGGCCATTGCACTACATGTGTGTGTCTAATATGCATACTTATTTTAATATAGATAATTGATGGTCTGTGTCTCTTCGAAACTAAATGGGCAGTACGAACCTGGCTCATGCACGGACGGATACCTTTAATAACACCGCTGTTGAACATTCGCAGGCGTAGAGTCAATGACCCATAATGAGCACTTAACCCATTTACAATTCGCAATCGATTCACTAAACCACTATTGCTACTAGATTCAGCAAATGTTGACACAACCACATATTTCGCAACTTCCGGGCGATGCTGGCGTAGCTTCCGCTTGCGACACGCCATCTAGCGGCAAATACATTAATAACTAGTCGCTGATGAGGGAAGTATATAATTTGTTGGAAATGTGGGATTGGGGACATCGGGGTCAATTAACGTCTGAGTCAACTGTCAGCTAGAGTAGGTGCATCGAAATATTAGCGTAGTATGGCTCGTAGTAAAGCTTTCTAGTAATAAAAAATCGGAAAACCATGAAAAACATGTTCTCCCATACATTTCAACTACAAACGTGTACGCACAATATTGAGTGATTTACCATGTTATTTTAGGACCATAGACATCTTATAAGTAGGTTTTCCTTGTAATCTTATTGAATTTTTGGTGATGAAGGGCGAATGGTCAATGTTCATCTATTTTCTTAACTAACTCTTAAACTATTTATTTCAAAATTATAAGAAATATATATTTGAGACCCTCATAGTGAGCCCTTTTATTTGACGCACTGTACAGTTTGCTGTGTTTGTTGTTTTTTTATCTATATTAATGTAAACCATCGAAGTTTTAGGCATCTACTGAAATAAACCACTAAATCACACGAAAAAATATTTAATGATAATTTTTTTGCATCAAATCAATCAATAACGAAAAACTTTGTAATTTGGCACTAAACAAACACATTCACAGAACGAACTTATATTATGTAGGCTCAATGCCAGCCATGGCCGAGCCCAAGAAGAGGCGCACTGTAGTGTCCGCTGATCAGGGGGGCGGAGTATCCATGTGACACGATGGGGGCTGACGCTACCACCCCATGGCCGAGCCCAAGTCCGTAGCCATGGCCTAACCCGCCGTAGCCACCGAAGTCATACCCGTGGCTGATAATCGGCGCGCTGTGGCTGATGATAGGCGCGCTGTGCGAGTACAGGCCGAGCCCGTGGCCGCCGTAATAACCGCCGTGGCCGAAGCCGCCACCGAGCCCGTAGCCGCCACCGAGCCCGTAGCCGAGGCCTAGCAAGCCTCTCTTCTCGTTCTTCTTCTCTTCTGCGCCCGACACCAGGGCTACTAGCAGCAGGACGACGCACAGCTGAAACATGAAGGACATTTTAAAGGTTGGCCAATGTTGTCGTCACTCATGCTCATCTTCGTCGGACAACCGTTAGCAGGGTATGTAGACTCTACATTGTACACGCATTGCAAGTTTCAGTATCCAATAAAGAAAATCTATGTAGGTAATACTCGTATTATCATGCTGCATAGATTTTAGATCGGTCCGATCCGTTAGTATTTTCTATAACTGCCCAGGGTCCTGACCCAGCCCGGCCCTGGGCAGTAACTCCAGCTACCTACCTTAAAGAATAGCTTATCTTTTTCTCCGATGTGAGCTATTCCCGTGTTAAAATCTCTAATATAGATGATAAGTAGATCTATTGGTGTCTAGTGATATAGACTCCAGCGTTTATCGTTGACATTTCCCAATAGAAACAATCGTGTGTTGGCACCCAACCGAGCTGCCATCCGCCACGCATTAGCATAGCATCGTGAGTGATCGTTGACGATTGATGGTGATCGTGAGCCGCGGGTCGCGCGTCGTGTCCCGGCTTCGGTACAATTGCGCATCAATCGCTTAGTTGGTCAACTCGAGCAGTAATGAGCAAATAAGTCAGTTACGGTTAGATAACTGACTTCATTGAAGCTTCAATAATTTAAAAATCTTTCGAGTTAAGTACCTACTTTTTACCTACGAACTCCATTATATGAAAAAGTTATGTTGTGACGTAAATTACATAGGAGAATAAGTACTTCGATGATGATTGTTAGAGAGTCAATGAAATAGGTGATTATTACATCTTTACATACCGAGACTCCTCCGTGCCTCGGAAAGCACGATAAACCCCCGGTGTCGACTCTTATTCGTGGATCTTCGACAGTCGTTATGGGTGGTCAGTAGCCCGAAAGTCTGACAACCAGTCTTACCAAGGGGTATCGTATTACCCAGTTACTGGGTTGTGGAGGTCAGATAGGCAGTCGCTCCATGTAAAATACTGGTATTCAGCTGCATCCGGTAAGACTGGAAGCCGACCCCAACTTAGTTGGGAAAAGGCTAGGCAGATTGATTGATAGGTGATTATTACAAGTGCCATTAGGTTGAAACTTAAGCAAGGCTTGAAATAAATTAATCTGCGCCAGATACGTTTTTAATAATTTCTGGTTACAGATTACAAAATGAGAAGAGTTCTTGGCTTGTGATGATAAAATGAATAGGAGCGTTCCTAACGATACCAACACATGAGGATTTGTGCAATAACTCTAAAACAAGAAATAAGTCATATGCACGGTTACAGAATATAGAAGCTGTTTCGCTGTGACACGGCACTTTGCAAACTTAGGCTCATTTATGAATTGATATTTGATCAATGTGGAAATACATTTTAATCCAGCCAAGCTTCCAGTATCTCAGAGCTGGGTTGGTCAGAACACCCGTCAATTATTCCATGTGATCAGCCTTAATATTTGAATTTTGATTGTTTGACGCTCCAAAGCAAATACGTACTTAGTCTTAATTTAGTAAAAAAAAAAAAAACAATAGTAACTTACAGCAGCCTTCATGTTATCAATGTGTTGGTTGGACAAGCACTAGTCCTTCGCCTGCGCCTGCGCACCTTATAACTCCTGTCCACCCGCGTACCACGACACTAAGTACTGAGTGCTAAGTGCAGCCCCTCGTAGACCCCGTACCAAGATAGCTGAGTTATAGTCTCGTACTATAGTCACTATGTCTATAAACGGTACGAAATTATTAAAACGACACTACTTGTAATCTGTATGTAATCTGTATGGTGCACATTCTAAAAAGTATTCGATTCTATTCAGTTCCATATTTTAGTACCTATTCGTTTGAATTTTGCTGTTGTTCAGTTCACATTCATTTACTTTTTGGTCCCGTTTCGTCCTCTGATATGGCTATGGACAGGTCTTCAGGTACCTAGCTCAAAATGGCACGAGTTTTAAGGATTGTTAAAAGATTACTAATGCGCAAGAGTGTGTACTACATAGCTCCAGTATAAGATAAAATACCAAAAAGTTGGAAATAATTGCCCATATTGTTATTTAGGAAAAGGCTAAGAAGATGTTTAACAGTCAAAGCATACTATAGCGTAATAGAGTTCTTGAGTGAAAAACAATTGTAAATTAGACTGTTTGTAATGTTTAAAAATAAGAATTATTTATGGGTTTTGTGTTGATTTTTGTTGTGTTTGTTGAAATGTAGTAGATTAGTTTATAATTTTTGTAACTTCTGCACGCCTACTGATAAAATATGGCTTAGCCTATTCCCTATATCACCATGATTGTATTGCACCCATATTTGCAAAATAAAATAAATTTATCTTTTTAAAGGTGTAGATTTCGTCACCAATAAAATACACAGAAAAAGAAGGTTCAATTCACCTTACTAATTAGATTAACACAGATTGCGTGAAAAGGTTGTAGGTTAGGGTGTGAGAATATGCAAGCAGATCAAATCATCATCATCATTTCAGCCATAGGACGTCCACTGCTGAACATAGGCCTCCCCCAATGATTTCCAAATTGGCCGATTAGAAGCGACTTGCATCCAGCGGCTTCCTGCGACCTGTATTAGGTCATCTGTCTACCTTGTGGGTGGACGTCCTACGCTGCGCTTGCTGGTATGTGGCATCCATTCCAGAACCTTTCTGCCCCATCGGCCGTCAGTTCTGCGCGCTATGTGCCCCGCCCACTGCCACTTCAGCTTGCTATCGAGTTGCTGAAGTGTTTGTACAAAAACGCCACTATGTCGGACCGAGTACAGGAGCAGAGCACGAGAGCGATTCCTCTGCAGCGAGGCGTAAGACAGGGAAATGTTATCTCTCCGAAACTGTTCACCGCTGCATTGGAAGACGCTTTCAAGCTCCTGGAATGGGAAGGCATCAACATTAACGGCGAGTACATCACTCACCTTCGGTTTGCCGACGATATTGTGGCCATGGCAGAATCGCTGGAACACCTTGGCATAATGCTCGAAGGCCTCAATAGAGTCTCCCAACAAGTAGGGCTCCGGATGAACATGGACAAAACGAAAGTCATGTCGATCGTCGATGTTGCGCCCTACCCAATATCGGTTGGGTGCTCTACTCTCGAAACTGTTGACAAATATGTCTACCTAGGACCACTTGTCCTAGAGGTATCCAGTTGGGTAGGTCCAGTTTCGACATGAAGGTCAATCGTCGAATCCGACTGGGCTGGGCAGCGTTCGGGAAACTACACAACATCTTCTCGTCCAACATACCTCAGTGCCTAAAGACGAAAGTCTACAACCAGTGTGTGTTACCAGTGATAACATACGGAACTGATACGTGGCCTCACACCATGGGCGTCATAAGAAAGCTCAAGGTCACTCAGTGCGCTATGAAAAGGGCTATGCTCAGTGTTTCTTTGCGAGATCGAATCAGAAATGAGGAGATCCGCAAACGAACCAAAGTCGCTGACATAGCAGATCAATATTTGCCTATAATTTTGAATTTACTTTCTACATAGTTTAAATGACCCTTGTCTTGTGATGTGTATGTACCTATAGTTCATGCACAGTATGAATTATACTGTGGTTCATGCGAGTGAGTACCTAGTAAATTATCTATGTTGCACTTGATAGACTTCTCCCAATAAGCTTCTAAACAAATATCATTATTTGCATCGGAGGGAACTGTGCTGTAACGCTCAAATTCTTGCTTAAGTCATATATGTACCAACACGTTCTACACAAATCTTAATTAAAACGTACGGCTTTGCTAACTTTTTAGGACTTTTACGAGTGTTTTTCCACAAGTTTGTAGTACTAGTTTTTTCCTTATTGAACTGGAATGGCCAATAGATCTGCATAAAAAGTTTATACATGCATAGACATACACTTTCGTCGCAACGAGGTTGAGTAACTGATACCCTTACAAGCCTTCCATGCTTGGAATGCATTCTCCCATTACCTTTGAATCATATATGTATATGCAATATTAGCAAAATCATATTAGCAAAAACTTTACTTGGTCTGGGCTGTCAACCGTCAACAATTGTAACACTCACATAATGCTAAGTTAGGGCTTTGACATACGTATGTACAGTTGTACACATTACCATTTTAATGGAATTTATTTTCATATGACACGATATAGGTACAGGTAGTTTCCCAAAAACTATCTAAATATCAATGATTTCTACTACACACCACACCTAAACATGTAACCATATTGTTAATCTTTAAAATCATTTCATCACTTTTTTTCAGTTCATATATCTCATGAACTTCATGAAAATGTTGTCAATTTTCAGAAATTACCACGTCCTTTCTCCCCGCGAGTCTGTCGGTGTTTCAGTTAATAGAAAGAACATTTAAAAGTTCAGATTTATTTGCAGACGTTCTTATGTCCGAGTCCTAACTCACAAGCATAGGTTCTGTGGGTCCCACAATAGAGCACAATGAGTCGCTCGTGCGCCGGCCCATTGTTCCACGCAGCGCTAAATTGATTAGCCAACCTAACTATTGATACGAGAGAATGAACCTGAGCTGCTATTCTATTGTCCATTAATAACACGTAATCTGCCTTTTTATTGGGTGCATTGTAAATCGAATAAATCACTTTGTTTTATGTTTACCTTTTTCTAATATAAGAGGAGGTAAGACTTATACATTGTAAAGTTGTCTGTTGAAAAGTAACTGGCTTATAGCAATCAGTGTGAACTACACAACTGGCGTGGCGTATTTTCTATTAATCAATGTGAACTACACAACCGGCATGGCGTATTTTCTATTATTCAACGTGAACTACACAACTGGCGTGGCGTATCTTCTATCAATCAGTATGAACTACACAACTGGCATGGCGTATCTTCTATCAATCAGTGTGAACTACACAACTGGCATGGCGTATCTTCTATCAATTAGTGTGAACTACACAACTGCCATGGCGTATCTTCTATCAATCAGTATGAACTACACAACTAGCATTGCGTATCTTCTATCAATCAGTATGAACTACACAACTGGAATGGCGTATCTTCTATCAATCAGTGTGAACTACACAACTGGTATGGCGTATCTTATATCAATCAGTGTGAACTACACTACTGGCATGGCGTATCTTCTATCAATCAGTGTGAACTACACAACTGGCATGGCGTATTTTCTATTAATCAATGTGAACTACACAACTGGCGTGGCGTATCTTCTATTAGTCAGTGTGAACTACACAACTGGCATGGCGTATCTTCTATCAATCAGTGTGAACTACACAACTGGCATGGCGTATTTTCTATTAATCAATGTGAACTACACAACTGGCGTGGCGTATCTTCTATTAGTCAGTGTGAACTACACAACTGGCATGGCGTTTCTTCTATCAATCAGTGTGAACTACACAACTGGCATGGCGTATCATTTTATTTCCTTACTTTACTCGTCTACTTCTACGCTACTATGTAGGTCTGAAATGTTAAGTACTACGAGTATGATTAAAAATATCGCATATTTTCCTTCGCAGTAGTCGTTTTGACTAAATCAAAACGACTGGAATGTTCGGTTGTAAACAGTCGTATAAGGTGTGTTTGCGATACGGTTGCCAAACGAAGTCCTCGTAAATGCCTGTATGTGTGTGTGTAGGGCGGCACGGAGTCGGGCAGACATTGAGCCAGAGTTATTTGTTAGTGCATATTGCGATGCTTTACTAGGGTAGGTAAGGATATGCATTAATATATTGGTGGTAAATGACTATTGCTTGATACGGGACTACATTGCAGTTTATATAGTTCGTGGAACTAGGAATATAGCCGCCATCATCATCATTAGAATATAAAATTCCACTGCACTGAAAAATGCCTCTCAAATTGCACACCATTTAGCTTGATCCTCAGCTATTCTGGTCTAGCTGCTATCAGCCACCCTGCAAAGTCAGTCCACCTAGCGTAAGAGCGAGCCACCATAGTTGATTTGATAAATATATCGCACGTTTTACCTACGTAGCGTTTAAGAAAAATAATAAGATTGGCTGCTTGAACTCCACGAATAACACCTAAAATTGCTGTCACTAATCCCACTATCACTAAGTTTTACTTTGATAATTTTTCTTTCCTTATTTTCAATACCAGTTAACTTGAAAAGAATACTCTGATGAAATAAAGAAGTTAATGCAAATAATTGCGCATATTAAGTTGTAATTCAAACAATTAACTTCAGTTAATAAGGTGGAAGAAATAACATAAAATAGGAACAAGGTGACGACACACGAGTGATTTAAATACGAGTAAAAATTTTTTGCACCAATCCTGAATTAGCTGCGAGACACACTGGAGTCGATTTCAATTTGATTTACCGGCTTAAAGTCGTCCTCGAATTTAATTTCAAGTGATTACAAGCTCTATTTGCATAAGTTTGCAGAATATTGCATTGAAACTGCAAAACTTTACATAAGTTTATAACCATGGAATTCTATGACGCATACGATGCTTTCGCCCGTGCACTAAGATCTTAATCCACGGGGCAACTGTTATGGAAAACGTTGTTGCCAATTGGATTGCTCTCCGAAAAAGCCAATGAGGCAAGAAACAAAAAAAAATCAGTCTATTCAGGCAGAACTTCGCGAGAAATCCAGGGAGAATCCATAGAGTGTTACCTTGATGTTTTAATTAAACAGGCTCTTACTAAACTCTGACCCGCTGAAGATAGTAATCATGAGACCGGCTCCCAAAAAGAAATCAATGCTGTTCTTGAAGGAATCAATTGAGTTAATGATTCCCGCTGAACCCGTATCTGAAGATGACTTAGAATAAGATTTCGACGAAGTTTCTGAAGACAGAGACCAGAGTGAGCAGGATGAAGGAGACCTTGGCACTCATCATCATCTTAAATATATAAATTATTTAATTTGAGTTTTTTTAAATATAGTTTTATTTCTCTAGAAAATCTTACATTATGAAACGCATTCTTTTATTACAAAACACTTTCTATAGCATAAACTCATTCTCATTACAAATAAAAAAATCGAAAGAAATCATTTTGACGGGCTAGGTAGACCAAGTAGGGTCTACGTGCGTCGTTCAGCTGTTTTAAATAAGGGAGCTGTTTTGTAAAGCAGCTAAGTAGCGGTTATGTAAAAAAGCTAACTAAGCAATCTATCTGCGGCTTCTAATATTCCAGCACCCTAATTGCGTAATACAGGATCAATCAGAATCTGAATCGTTTTGAAACAGATTGCTAATCCATTGCTTCATAAGCTCGAAAACATTATCTGCTCAACAACGTAAACAACACAATGAATGTTGTTGAACTGTCAAAATGAAACATATTAGTCGTAATCGTTTACAAAAATGTGTAAAGTAATTAGATAGCTGGTTGTTAAATTACACAATAATGCAAGCTGTGTGGACACCCTAGTATCAATCAAACTAACTGTCAGGTCTTTCCTCTTGACACTATCAGTTGTATGAGTAATATGCGCAAACGAGTTAAATGCGTTGTTTCAGCCTTGTGTTTATTACGCACGGTTGATATCTCACCGTATGTCGTTCCTTTCTAATGTGTATCCTGGCAGGATATTATGCGCCGGTCAGCTCCGTTCACCTGACGCCATTACCTCGCTACTCCCTAAGGGTAAATCTGCACATTTGTCTATCATGTCAATGTTTCAGTTGTTTCGGTCGTGTTAATGGTGTGCTCACGACTTTAATCGGTAATGTATGTGTATAGTTACTGTTTATGTCCGTAGTAAATTATTTGCACTAGAGATTGTGCTTACTGTGAGCAGATTCTTATACGAGTATATATATATATATTTTTTATATCCATAATATTTTCAGTCCGTTGTGCAGTTGTACGGTCTGAGACAGAATTATTATAAATACTCATTGGTAGGCAAATTAGAGTCCAAATCCACTATTAACCTGTCTTCAATAGGTACCTAATAGCTGACTAGACCGACAAGGGTAATCTTGGTAACATACATTAGGTACCTATTCACAGACGTCAACATACCCGAAACTGTTAAATTCTCCCAATCAACTTTGAACCTTATCGTTTAGCGATAAAGTTGAAAATCTATTAAAGAAACTTGACAGATTGTTTTGAAGGTTGATGTGCTGGCGTCTGTGCCATAAGCTACGTAGGACAAATACATAATCAATTAATTATTTTAAATAGCATACCAATTCAAATGTTTATAATTGGTACAATTGTAAGTATTTTGTGCTTTTAAGCAATGACTTGAAAACGAAATGAATTTTGTTCCGTTACACTAACTTATAACGTTTCAAAGTTTGTAACGATACTAGAACAAAAACAACAACGTTACAAAAAAATAACGTTATAAATTTCATTTTTGTAGAATCATATTTTAAGTTATGTTATGTAGCGGATCTATAAGCATAATGATGCTTATAATAGATCCGCTTGTAATGACGTTACAGATTCATTATAAAACGTTATTTTGAATAACATTTCCTGCTGAGCATCGCTCCGTCGCGTCGTCGCCCACAACCACACCACACCGGCGGCCAGCGGCCGGCTGGTGCTATATAACCGCCGTATTCAAACATTCGAGAATGCGCATCTATTACAGACAGTGTTGTGAATGAAGAGTTGTGATTACCGGCCTACTTTTATATTTATGCGATTGTGTCAACTTTATTTTTTATTACTTCGTTATAACGATATCGATAACTAAATCTAATCGGATCGTATCGTTCGTTCGTCAAGATTTCGTTAAGTTTGTTAGTATAGTTTTAGCCAAGGAATTAATTTTGTTGCGATCCTGGTAGAACGGTACAATTTATCGTTACCAGAACTACGCGTAACGTTATTTTGAGTAACGTTTCAAGTCCCTGCTTTTAAGTGTAGGCTATTCAACGTAATTACACTGGTGTTACAGTCAACATGGGTGTGAGCGGCGGTGGCGCGGGCGCAGGGCGCGTGGCGGTAATATTTAGACTACCTAATCTAGTGCTTATAGCATACAGTACAGTACCTCACACACGTGCGGCCCACATTGTCAACTAGCCACCACATGTCCGCTGTCTATTGCCAAATAGTTAGCTCATTCTGCCGCAGTTGTAGGTACCTACCGACGATTGAAACAAATCCTGAGCTATTACACTAAGGATTAATAAGAAATTAAGTGTAATAGCTCAGGATTTGTTTCAAAATGTAATTATATAAGTGAAGTGGCTGCCAAATGTTGATTGATGACAGTTGCGTTATTCGGACATACGCAGTGATGAAGTGTCTACTTGTTGTGGACAGTGGTCACTTACCATGTCCTAACTACGCAACGCCCTTTTCAAATAAAACAAGAATTCAATTCAACGTTCCAAAATATTTTTTTAAAAATAAATAAATCTTTCTTATAACTATGTTAATAACTTAATCTACCTAATTTATGTTATTAGGCAACAAATGAACATTAAGTTTGTCTATATATATACACAGCGGCCGAAACACGAGCAGTTATCTAACGACAGATTGCAGCTCGGTCTCACGACAAATCTCATCTCATCTACTGATTTATAAGTTGTAGCACTTGTAACATATGTTTTACTTTTACTAGCATTCAGTTAGATATTCACAAAAAAATTGTTTTACTGAAGAGCGACAGATTTAACACGTGTACCTAATAGGTATCTGGTATGCTATTAGTTTTAAAAGATAAACTTATTTCTTGTTACAGTGAAACTTTACAGTCAATAGAGCACTCACACCTTCCATTCACTTGTCGAAGTAACTGATAAATACTGAACATTGTCTACACGCGGTGAACCAAACTATCGGAAATGTTCGAGCGGCCTCTCCAGAGGCGGCTGCAGCATCAGCGGGATGTGGTTGTGGTACTGAGGCTCCTCCTCACCCTCCGCGCTGCTTCGACCCTCAGCGCCTTGGGGAACACCGTATTCAGGAGCTGGTTGCTGCTGGCTGAAGTCCTGACCGAAATTCTGACCAGACTGGCTAAAATCCTGGCCAAAATTCTGTCCTTGTTGACTAAAATCATGACCTTGCTGACCAAAATTATTCTGTCCTTGTTGACTAAAATCATGACCTTGCTGACCAAAATTCTGCCCCGGTTGACTGAAATCTTGGCCGCCGTTGTGACTAAAACCTTCTTGCCCAAATTGCGGGACTCCGTAATCCTGGTCTGGTTGCTGATGTTGTTGTTGGTCGTATTGCGCCTGCTCGAGTTGCTGTTGTATGTGATGCTGCAGTTGGTTTTGTAAGTCGTGGTACTGCTGTTCGCCGTTTTGCTGCTCATAAACTTGCGTGTCTTGCTCTTGGGTGAACTGGTGGTGGCCGTTTTGTACAAATTGCCCATCTTGTTCAAAGTGAGCTCCATGTGCCAATTGGCCGTCTTGACCGAAGTAGGCGCCCTGAGAAAATTGACTGTCTTGACCAAAGTGGGCACCCTGAACAAATGGACCGTCTTGACCGAAGTGACCTCCCGGTTGAGCTACCCCATCATGGGGTTGCGTTTGTACAGGATGCCAGCCGTCCTGGTCAAGCGTCGGCTGAGTAGGCTGCAGGTGTACAGTTGCTTGAGTAGGCAAGATACCTGGCTGCGCGGTTTGTAGCACGCCGGGCTGAGCACCGTGCAGATGTACTTCAGGCTGACCCTGGTGGAGGTGAACCTCCTGCTGTCCCGGGTGAAGATGAACTTCTTGTTGACCTTGGTGAAGATGTATCTCTTGCTGACCCGGTTGTAGATGGTATTCGGGTGGACCTGGTTGTAGATGGTATTCTGGTGGACCTGGTTGCAAATGAAACTCTGGTTGACCTGGTTGTAGGTGATACTCTGGTTGACCTGGTTGCAGATGATACTCTGGTTGACCTGGTTGCAAATGAACCTCCGGCTGAGCGGAGTGCAGGTGGACCTCTCGCTGACCTGGATGTAGGTGTAGGTCAGGTGACAAATGGACGCCTGGTTGCACTGGCTGCAGATGAAGACTTGGCTGTGTAGGCTGCAGATGTACGGCGTGTTGAGGAATCCCTCCATGAGCGTGCAGGAATGTTGGCTCTACGTGAGCACCTGGCTGCTCTAACACCACGCCCTCTTGACCTGCTTGTGGAGCTAGATGGAAGTGAGGCGCTTGAGGACGCTCAAACAACACCTCACTGACAGCTGGGGGAGCTTGAGCCAACGGGAAAATTGGACTTTGGTAATTCAGGAATGGATATCTTGGGTAATTCGCGAAGAAAGAAGTTTGGACTGCATTACCGGGACGCAAAACATACTGAAATTGGTTGGGATATTGCAAAAGTGGAGAATAGGGATGATGAGTAGGTGCTGGAGCAGCATGTACTACAGGCCTTAGGTGGGTATTTTCCTGAGGAAAGAGGTGTGTATGTGCTAGGCCTGCAGCTGGGAAGACAGGTGCAGGCGCGGGTATGGGCGCTGGTTGGAGGAGCAAAGGTGGAGAAGGTGCTGGTATGGAATGGGCCACAGTCGCCGTAGTCTCTCCTAATGGTAGCACGGCAGTAGCGGGCACAGCCGCCGGCACCACAGGTAAAACTGGCTTAGGAGGGACATGATGATGATGGTGATGGAAATGATGGTCGGGTTTGGGAAATAACACTGTTTTTGTGTGATGAGGAAACTTGAGGCCGTAATGAGAATGAGGAGCTTTATGTCCAACTGGAACAGGGTAACGCGTGCTCAAAGGATGAGCGAGAGGGACTTTCACATTGGTTACCGCTGCTGCGGAAGGGTATGACACTACGACAGGTTTCACGACGGAGTGTGTTACGACTGGGATGTCGTATCCTAGCTTGTAGGGCGGCACTGCAGACAGCAGTCCCCGTTTGTGATGCTTGCCCTTCACGAGCCGTCCAACCAGCTTCGCCTTGGCAGCCTTCAGATGTGCTACATCTGCCACCGACAAGAACACGCACGTGCACAACACCAACGCGATCTGAAATACACCACGCACCATTTTTATTAGGATCCACACTTAGATTGATCACAATATTCTCGATCACTGTCACTGTCACAACATTTCACTTTTGTTCCAAAGCTTCGATACTTACGATTGTAAGTCTCATGTCGATACGGTCGCCCGGCCGGCGCGACAACCACTCTGAAACCGATTGTCATCGGACTGTTCCACCCATACTTATAACTTAAAAAATATCAAATTAGTATGTAGCCAGCGTGCAGGTTTCACTAGGCAGCCGGACGTGCCAGCTGCGAACTTCGTCCTTACGCGATTATGCTTTCGACCGTTCCTAAACGAATGCAGTTAAGTTCTTCTTCCGATTTATCGTTACACAATATTGAATTCTATGACATACATGTAGAGTTGAATTTGGAAATGGTTGAGAATGTTTTAGGTAGCACGTAGGTGGCTGCCGTCATTCCTGTGTAACAAGTGTGCGTACGCGCATACTAATTAATCAAAAACGTAATCGAGAGAAAATTGTACCAGCCGGTACAGGGACGAACTATTTTGGTCGACCACCGATTTTAGGTACCTAGTTGTGATTAAGCAGTATTGGCAAAATCAAAATATTTTGTATATGCAGCAGGTGAAAGAATTAGGACACGCAACCTTCGATGCTAAAATAATTGATTGTAAACATAAACAATGCTACACATTGCAAAACAATGCTGCAATACTTCACAGTTGTTTGTCGAGGGTGATGGTTGATTTATTTAGCAAAAATAACACAGTCCGACTTGGAAATAAGACCCGTCCTAGGTTTTAATTCCTAAGTTGGGGACCCACGCTCAGCAGCTGCAACCAGGAGTCACTAACATTACGTCTTATCGATGTAGGTTACGTAGCTATAAATAGCCACGCGATCGACAGTGATGTTCTTACTCCGTCCCTGCTCCGCCAGGACATCGATATGCGGACACACGCCCAGCGGTTACCAAATGTACCGCGATCACTTTCCTTGGCTCTCACCGATGTTGGCGGCAGCGGCGCGGGCGCAGATCACTCGGCAAAGCCACCGTCTAGCGACACACACACTTGCGTAACTTGATTCTATATATCATGAAGCAGATAGTTGCAGAAGTCCAAATAGGTAGGTACCAAATCAGAAATACGGACCAACCTACTTCTACTTCTAAGGGGATGCATAAATGAAACGAAGCATTTAGTTAACCACAACACAGCTCAGTACCAGATGATTTTGCAATATGCAATTTTGTTTTCATAAGTTACAGCGGCGGAGGGTAGGTGTCTATGTACCTACTGTTATCTCCTTTGTGCTGATACTATCCGAAACACGATTCCGACTTTTAAAGATTTTAAGCACGTAGCTAAGGCGATTTTACATACTCGCTCGGAATAAAGATCTACTAAGACAGTTATTGCGCTGCGTTAGGTAATAAGTACCTGCTTTTCATTTCTCGACCTACGTTATTTGGGCTAGGTTCAAACCTATGGCACATTGCCAAATGTCGACGTATAGAGAGTTTTACAATTAAACGTAGTAATGAATAACGGCCCATACATTTTTGACTTTTGAACGAATGTTTAATAAACCCCCTGCGTATTTTGATTTAAAATTGGGTGTAATGTCAGTTCTGTTTTTATTGCGATAATTATAGGTTTTCATTATTATTTTATTGTACTCATGATACTTTTGTAATAATATTACTAAAGTTTAAAGTTAGTTGTCTAAAAGTGTATAATCTTGATGATTTCAACAGTAAAAATTATGAAAATATACTTTCTGAACGAACTTTCTAAAAAAGAGTGACACTTGATATTGACAGATGACAGTTGTTGTTGATAGACAAACAAATATTGAAAAAATATTTACTTATTTTACTTATTCTTTAAATACTTATGTTATCTCCGTAATTTCAAGAGTATCAAGAAAAATCAGTAACGATGGATAAATTCAGCGACGAGACGATGTGCAGAATATGTTTTAAAAAGCAAGAGACAGTGTTCTCATTGTTTCGTAAATTAAAAGGCATTTCTCCTTGCGAGAAATTGAATAAAATTGGAGTAAAAGCTGATTCGAATGATACAGGACCTTCTTGCATCTGTTGTGACTGCCTCACGCAGTTGGAGACTACGGTAGACTTTTTAGAAAAATGTGAGAAGTCAAACCAAATTCTTGCTGAACATTTGGGTGATATTTTGAGAGACAGCAATGCTCTTCACTTTGAGAACAGACACATAGATAGTATCCAGGATGAGTGTGAGGTTAACGTTAGACAAGTATTGAAGAGTGCTGAGCAGTTGGGGGTGGAGGAGGCTCACTGTGAGGAGTGTGGGTCGCGCAGACGCTGCCGGCACTGGACGCCGCCCGCCACGCACACCTGCCCCAAATGCCACAAAGTATTCAACAGGAAGTTCAACTTTAAATTACATCTGTGAGTATGATTAATGGTATTGGTATCCTTCTATCGATGTTTAAATCAGCCAGTTCCTACAAATCCACCATAAGTGCGTTTTTGTATTTCTCTCTAGCAATTAAGTAGTAAAATACTTAATATCAAATTCTAAGAATATAATTATTGTATTGTATGACTGTTTTGCTGGCTCCACTTCGTTTTGCTTCCTCTGTTAAGTTTACAAATATATCTGTTTATTATTCTGTGCAAGTTATAGAAATGTGCTACTCATATAGAATTATTTAATAACTTACTGCAACTGGTCTTGACATTGTAACTGTTAGTTAAGTGTTCTGACAACCTTGAGTAGCAGGGGCATTGTGCTTAACATAACTTCCTTTTCTCAAAACATACTCTTTGTACAGGCCCGCCGTAAGCGGGCGTGCAAGGCGTGCACCGCACGCGGGCGGCATGACCTAGGGGGCGGCAAATCGAGCGACTTATCACGTAATATTTAAAAAAAAACAACAAAAAAACCGACTGGCGCGTGGCGCAATCTTTACGTTAACATCGCCATCTATTGGCAACCGTTAAGACTAAGATGCAATAGCCAATACTTAACGTCGTCCCTTCAAAATGGTTGAGCTAAACGGTGCTGATCCATGCGTCATGTTCGTGAACGGGCGCCATCAGTAGGGACTGGTCATCTCTTATCTGCCACGGCTTATTTTAATTTTTGAATTGCTTTTTTTTTGTTTTTTATTACGGACGCTTTTTACGTACACGTCTTTCTACATTGTTCTCACATGTATAATTTCAACATGAATGATGTAAACAATATTTTGTAAGAATATATTTTTTGCTTTGGAATGGGCAACTAGCTTCATATTTCTGACTGACTGACTCCAAAAGTGCCTGTAAATGGTTTAGTTGAAATAAATGCTTTGAGTTTGAGAAGATGCAACCGCCCATCGCCGCTTGGTGGCGCCCCAAATTCGATAGAAGTATCCATTCATAGTGACTAGTGTCACTTAACTCTATGAAAGACAGGACTGGTAAAGTTAGGGGAATCCCCTGAAAACTTATTTCTCAGTTGGTAGGTTGGTAAGGTACCTACTAGTACGTAATTCGCATGCTGGATAAACAGTCACGATCGCAAATTAAATTGCAATTAAGTTGTTAAAACTTGTGTTCTGAGGTGTGTCTAGGAATAATTAATGATAATTAAACTTTTTAAGTGTGAGAATAATAAAAAGTATCACCGGTCAGCGCAAAACAGACGTGCAAAGGAATTGTCATTATGGTAAGTACTTTTTTACGTTTATTTAATGACTAATCTCAATAATTACTATTACTAACAAGAAGTGCGCAGACTTTGCCGCAAAGTACATATTTTAATAATATTCGTCGGTCAAATCACGAAGGGGCGTAACTCAGTATTTTATATTTTACAGTAGAGTGAATTGAAAAAAATATGTGGTTTGACTGATGATGCTAGTAACTACCCATTTATTATTATTTTAAGTACCTACTATGAAAGTTTCTGTTACCTATAACTACTTTTAAATAAATTGTAATTATTACATATCCATTACCTATTCATTAAATTAAATGTAACAAATATTTAAGGGGGACTCCCAATGCTCCCATACAATAGACATTAATTTTTTGCCGTTTTTATAGATAATGGTATGGAACCCTTCGTGCACGAGTCGGACTCGCAGTTAGCCATTTGTTTTATATTGTTTAAGTTTCATACTTAAACTACCGGATTAGGCAGTAACTTAGTGTAGAAAATGTTAAGTGTGTTCAAATCCAATTTGACTGAACTTTTATATTCTTTTTTAGGGTTCCGTACCCAAAGGGTAAAACGGGACCCTATTACTAAGCCTCCGCTGTCTGTCTGTCTCATCTGTCTCCAGGCTGTATCTCTGAAACCGTGAAAGCTAGAAAGCTGAAATTTTCACAATTAATGATGTATTTCCGTTGCCGCTATAACAACAAATACTAAAAATATAAAATAAAAATATGTTTAGCCCCCCTAAACATATTTTTATTTTCTTCCCCATACAATAAACGTGTTTTTTTCGTATTTTTTTTGCTCAACATTAAATAGATGATAGTACGGAACTCTTCGTGCGCGAGTCCGACTCGCACTTGACCGGTTTTAAGTACCTACTATGAAAGTTTCTGTTACCTATAACTACTTTTAAATAAATTGTAATTATTACATATCCATTACCTATTCATTAAATTAAATGTAACAAATATTTAAGGCGGACTCCCAATGCTCCCATACAATAGACATTATTTTTTTGCCGTTTTTATAGATAATGGTATGGAACCCTTCGTGCACGAGTCGGACTCGCAGTTAGCCATTTGTTTTATATTGTTTAAGTTTCATACTTAAACTACCGGATTAGGCAGTAACTTAGTGTAGAAAATGTTAAGTGTGTTCAAATCCAATTTGACTGAACTTTTATATTCTTTTTTAGGGTTCCGTACCCAAAGGGTAAAACGGGACCCTATTACTAAGCCTCCGCTGTCTGTCTGTCTCATCTGTCTCCAGGCTGTATCTCTGAAACCGTGAAGGCTAGAAAGCTGAAATTTTCACAATTAATGATGTATTTCCGTTGCCGCTATAACAACAAATACTAAAAATATAAAATAAAAATATGTTTAGCCCCCCTAAACATATTTTTATTTTCTTCCCCATACAATAAACGTGTTTTTTTCGTATTTTTTTTGCTCAACATTAAATAGATGATAGTACGGAACTCTTCGTGCGCGAGTCCGACTCGCACTTGACCGGTTTTTTTTTGTCTAATATTATTGTAACAAAAAAACTTAAATTTAAAATAAATACTTAATATATGTATATAATTTCAGGAAGCGCAGAAAAGGAAAAAACTTTCAGGAGCGCAATTTCGACAGCAAAAACGAGAAAAAGAGGAACAGAAAGAATAATTGGCGGGTTCTTTAATTACATTTTTAAGTAACCCAGAAAATAAGGAAACCGAATGTCAAGAAAATGTTGACGTAGCTTTAACAAGCACAGATTTAAATCAAGAAGCTATGGACGTATCTGAACAAACAGTAAACAAATATAATTAATGTACCTAATTAAAATAAATATTTTATCATTACGAATTTTTCTTTTACTTTCCATGATGAAAAAGCCTTTTTTTGACAAACCCAGCATAATATGTAGTCGTAGGGCGGCATAATCGGTTTTGCACGCGGGCGAACAAACAGCTAGCGGCGGGCCTGTCTTTGTATTACATAAATTATGTAGGTACTTAGGTTTGTTTTGGTGTTGTAAAATACTTAGTTTAGATTAGATCAACTAGAAAGACTATCTTGGCAGTTTGTGTACATTCATCATACCACCCACTCTGAATAAATTAATTGGTTTTTCATAAATATTTGACTTTCAGGCTTACAGTCTTAATTGTTTAAATATTTGGCAGGTTTTTTTCATGTACGATTATAAAGTTTATAATTAAAAAAAAAAAAATATTGTTCATATTATCTGATCAACTTTACTTCTATTTCAACATACTTATTTTATATGCATAATGTGTATGGCCCTAAAGCCATTAATACTGCACCTAATATAACATGTTTGCCAACAATGCATGCGGTATCAAAAAAATGTATGATTCAACAGTCACCCGTCAATGTGAAAGTGAAATTAAGTGTGTACTGTGAATGCTACGGCATGCGGCAGTATCAATGGGTTTGTGTGTATTAGGTACGGGATTCCCAATCATTATAAGGGCCACCCACTAATTACAGGAAAATAATTAACTTCCAGGCTTACCAGATTCAGTTATTTTACATCAAGCGACTGCCTATCCTCCACTACCCAATTATGTGGTAACATGATACTCCGAGTAAGAATGACTAAGGCATAAAGCAAAAAAAAACATACAGGAGTTGAGTTAACAGTCAGCCAGTGCAACCATCAACCTTCATAAACGATTATCTGTGTTCTGCGTTGCAGGGTGCGCCACAGCCGCGAGCGGTCGTGGTCTTGTGCTAGATGCGGCGCGAGCGCGGTGTCGCGCTGGCTGGCGGCGCGGCACTGCGCCCCGCGCCCGCGCCGCCTCTGTCCCGTGCCTGGATGTGGGAAGACGTACACTACTAATACTAATCTTAGTGTGCATCTGAGGGGACATAAGGGTTGGTATTTACTAATATCTACTTTAATAATAATAATATAATTAGAATAACCTACTCTAAGGGGCACTATCACACTTGATCCGGTCGGCACGATTCAGCTCAGCCGAGGGCAAAATCGAATATAATTATATACCTTATATAGATATTATGTTCGGGAAAAAGTTGCTAAACTTAACCCGAATTGCGTCGAGCAGACCAGCATAGCTATTGAAAACCATTCAACAGGCTTACAAGTCGAAAATGACACATTTTCGGTTACCTGATTGCCTACTAGTCCCCGACAGCAAAAAGCCGTTGGAGAATAGTGGTCGTCTAATTGGTTTAATCTGTCAAAATCCGAAACCCGAGAGTTTTTGGATTTGTGAACAGCGTTTAGAGGACTCCTTCGATAACATTGATTGATGTTTGATTCGACTCGGAAGCGTATCGAATGGTTGTGAATAGCTATGCATATATAGCATTCGATTATTCAGCGAGGGTAGATATGTCGACAATCGATTCGAAAAACACTGCCGAATCGAATGTGTGTAGCATTCCAAAGGTGAGAGATTATCTTTAAGTTTTAAATATTTAAGTCTCTGTTAATATTAAAATACAATAGACGACGTATATTTAGTAAACCGAACGCAAAGTTAAACTCTGCGTTTGGCGCTTGGCGTGGCAACACGCCGTGTCCGGGTTCGTAACAAGTCTATCGTCATGCCGAGGATGCTTTGTTGAGAGGTGAAACACGTGTCGATTTCTTACAGGATTATTTAGGACTCTTTATGGGGATTACCTCACTCAAATCCTAAATATACTGTAGGTTTAAAGAAGATTGTACCTAGATGAATCCTTTTGTGCGTTTTCCATTTAAAAAATATATGGTATACTTAAGGTCATCACAAATACATTGTATTGTAATTTTAATAAACTTTCCTAAATTTTGGGAAAAAATCTTATTAAATAGGTCCTTCTTCAACCTAAATTGTAAATTTTCTCTGTAACGGCTGAATAGTTCGGCATGAATTTTCTACCAAAAATATATAATGACGTATTGGACAATTTGTATTGTTTTTTTTTTGTTATTTCTTTTAATATTTTTAACTATTGAACAAAAACCCGAAACTTCACCAGTACCCCACTGGAGCACCCCCGCTAAGGCCTGTGACGCGTACTCGGGACGCGACACGTCTGACGTCAGTGTCCTGATGACTCTTGTGACGGAAGGACTATACGCGCGTTATTTTTTCCAAATAAAATCTAAAAGTTTACGTTTTGAATGATTTTTGAATGAAATCATATTTTAAATAGTACAAATATAAATATTTCGTAAATCAACCATACAAATTAAGTTTGTAAATATATGTAAAGCAGTTTGTAATTTCGTTTTGTTTTTTGAACCTGTCATAGAGTAAGCCTGACTATGCCTAAATATAAGAATAAATGTAAGGTGAAGCGTGGCCGAGCTCTCCAAAACTATTGGTAAGTACCTAACCTATTGAGTACATTATTTCTAGTGTGTTTATTTTTTATCGTTTTTAGTTATCTTGAGAATTTCGTTTGGCGGAGGATGGAGACCGACCGTGTCTAGACGATTAATGATGTCACTTACCTGATGGTGGGCTGATGGACTCCGAAGGTGGGTATAGGATCTCATTGACGGCACTACGTAGAACCATCGTGTTTGGACTCATTTCAAAGGTCTCTTGGAGACCTTGTTCACTCATGATGTCACCTACCTGATGATGGATTCCGAAGGTAGGTATAGGATCTCATTGACGGCACTTCGTAGAACCATCGTGTTTGGACTCATTTGAAAGGTCTCTTAGAGACCTTGGTGACTGATGATGTCACCTACCTGATGATGGACTCCGAAGGTGGGTATAGGATCTCATTGACGGCACTTCGTAGAACCATCGTGTTTGGACTCATTTGAAAGGTCTCTTAGAGAGCTTGGTGACTGATGATGTCACCTACCTGATGATGGACTCCGAAGGTGGGTATAGGATCTCATTGACGGTACTTCGTAGAACCATCGTGTTTGGACTCATTTGAAAAGACTCTTGGAGACCTTGGTGACTGATGATGTCACCTACCTGATGGTGGACTCCGAAGGTGGGTATAGGATCTCATTGACGGCACTACGTAGAACCATCGTGTTTGGACTCATTTCAAAGGTCTCTTGGAGACCTTGGTGACTGATGATGTCACATACCTGATCATGGACTCCGAAGGTGGGTATGGATCTCATTGACGGCACTTCGTAGAACCATCGTGTTTGGACTCATTTCAAAGGTTTCTTGGAGACCTTGTTCACTCATGCTGTCACCTACCTGATGATGGATTCCGAAGGTAGGTATAGGATCTCATTGACGGCACTTCGTAGAACCATCGTGTTTGGACTCATTTGAAAGGTCTCTTGGAGACCTTGGTGACTGATGATGTCACCTACCTGATGATGGACTCCGAAGGTGGGTATAGGATCTCATTGACGGCACTACGAAGAACCGTCGTGTTTGGACTCATTTCAAAGGTCTTTTGGAGACCTTGTTCACTCATGATGTCACCTACCTGATGATGGACTCCGAAGGTGGGTATAGGATCTCATTGACGGTACTTCGTAGAACCATCGTGTTTGGACTCATTTGAAAGGTCTCTTGGAGACCTTGGTGACTGATGATATCACCTAACTGATGGTGGACTCCGAAGGTGGGTATAGGATCTCATTGACGGCACTACGTAGAACCATCGTGTTTGGACTCATTTCAAAGGTATCTTGGAGACCTTGTTCACTCATGATGTCATACCTAGATAAAATACGTTTTAGTTTTTTTTTGTGGTGTATATGCTTTTACGAGACTTATAGCAAAAACATTACCTTAGCTCACTCACGCTTTGCTCATTGCTTCGTTATTATTTTTCAGGCAATTAAGAAACCAGCAAAATTCCGAATTGCAGAATCAGCATCTATCGAAATGTATGGTCTGATTTATGGTCGTCTCATTTCTGACGGGGACTCTAGCACGTATGCGAAAATATTGGAAGCAAGACCTTATCCTCAATTTACTGTTGAAAAGGTAGAATGTAGGAACCACCTTCTAAGAAACTTGTGCAACAAATTAGAAAACCTGACCACTGATACGAAATATCTTATATGTTTTAGAAAATTAATCACAAAAAAACGCATCATGAGCATTAGGTCAGCAATACGAAAATGCAGCAAAAAATACCACGACTCGTTAGACAATTTAGATTTTAGTACTCAGAGACTTTTTGAGGACATTCAGACTGTACATTTACATGCCTTTGGGAACCATACTAAATGTAAAAGCCATTTCTGTAGCAGTCCACAAAATATTGAAATCTTACCGCAAGCTTTTTTTACAAGTTCCTTATGGCAGAAAATATGTTTTTTCATTAACACTATTGCAGGGCATTCCAGAAGTCTCGTTCATGATGTTGACAGTAACATCGTGGAAAGTTTTCATAGCGTGGTGGCCAAATTTGTGGGTGGTAAAAGAGTAAATTACTCGTGCCGGCGTGGATACCAAACTCGATGTTCAGCGTCTGCAGTCAATTTTAATACTAAAAGAAAACCTGTTTCCATGTTGTATAAAACAACTGTCGGGCAAAGTCCTAAGGGCAAAATGAGCACCTTAGATAACAAGTATCGCAGAAAAAGAAATTTGTTGAAACATATCAATTACAAAAAACGACAGACACATGGCGCCGTAAATAAAGATTATGGAGAACAAACCTTAAAGCCCGATGTTTGCGATGCGATGCTAGAACAAATGAAGGAGAACTTTCTATCCAACTTAGATAAAAGTGAGGAAGAAAGAAGTCAAATTGAAAGGCAAACAATTTTGCAGAGCGAGTCGAGCGAATGGCTCGAACTCCGGCGCTCCTTGTTGACAGCCTCAAACTTTGGAAGAGTTGTTAAAATGAGGCCTGATACTAGTTGTGCCAGCATAGTTAAGCAACTGCTCTACAAAATAAATATAGATGCTGCCCCTCTACAGCATGGAAGAGAACACGAAAAAAAAGCACTAGATCAGCTATCTATACAAGAAGATGTTGAAATTAGACCATGCGGACTTTTTATAGATCCCGAGATTCCATATTTAGGAGCTACACCAGATGGGCTAATTGGAGAAGAAGCGATAGTAGAGGTGAAATTTCCAATCTCAGCGCACAAGATAGGACTAGACGAAGCCATTGCTCAGAAAAAAGTAAATTTTTGGGTTAAAAATAATTCGGGCACTTTGCAGGTTAATAAAACCCACAATTGGTATTACCAAGTTCAAGGGCAATTGCATGTGACTCGCAAAACAAAATGTTTATTCGGAGTATGGTTCAGTGAGTCAAAGCCTCTGAAAACAGAAACAATTATTAGGGACGATGATTTTTTTGAAAATAAAATGAAATTAAAATTATGTACATTTTATTTAAATTGTATTTTGCCGGAACTTTGGATCCGCGGCATAGTCGAAATATGGCAATTAGAAATCCGCCATATATTTTACAGGCAATAAAGAACAAAGAAAACCGCAAAAAGGTGCATAACCAACAAAAACCAGAAGACGAAAATATGTGCGTACTTCAAGAAAACCTACATGCTCCATCATCACCAACATCAATCCCGATAAATGACCAACCGACCTGTTCACGGTATTTGAATTTCAGTGACTTTTAACGAGAATTAAGAGTTTGAGACTGTGTTATTATTGTATTTAGTTTCTCTGAGAGATTTTTTCAAAGACATCGGTATCCTCACAGCGGCATCACAATTCATCTTCGCCAACATCTTTTATATTAGGCAAAATATACACATAAACACTAAAAACAGTGATATTAACAATGTTAACACTAGAAGTAAGGACAAACTACGTGCTCCCTTTCACCGGCTTCATAAGGTTCATAACTCATTTGTTGGGCTTGGTATAACCTGGACTTGGTTCTTGCTTCAGAATTAGTTTACCTACTGACAGGATAGATGAGTTTATATAATTGTTTATAATTTTACTTATTTTAATTTATTGTTGACACATCAACACAACATGACATCTACTCATTTTTTTATTTTTTATTAGTTGTATTGCAATATGTGGTTAGCTAGCGACCTCGACAATTATTTATTTTACCCCGATGGTCCTAATTTATCAATTATAACTTCTAGTTACAGCTATATTTAAGCAGGCACGCCCTTTATGCCTGGTGGCATTATTTTCTTTTTTTAGATATTGTTTAAGTTTAGTTATTTTTATTTCTGCTTGAGTATAGTTCTCGATGTTTTTGGTTGATAAATTGGCGTGTGCTAGCTGTCATATGGCTATTAATTTATAATTTAAATAGATTTTTGCGTAATGTAAATTATCTTGCATACTATTGTATAGAATCTTTTCTTTTTCTAACTGAACAGACAGCTGTGCTGCTGGGGAGTTTGTTGCGCCACTTCTTCTTCCCAGCAAAAGCACTAGGAAGTGGTGAAGGGTGGGCGTTTTGGAGGACTGTCTTATGTAATTTTGACGTTCGAAAAGTGCTGATTCTCAGCCTAGTTTGAATAAATGACTTTTGATTTTTTGTACAATTAATTAAACAATTTAGGAACAGTCACAGTGGCAACATTAAAACAAAATCAAAACTTAAATTATTTTTTTATTTATACCAGTCGATATCAGACATCCAACTTTATTACTGGTGGGAATGATGTAAAAAAAATGGTCAAATTAATTAGCTGGCGATACCTATCACGTCTGTGAAGTTTTGCCAGCTAATTTAATTTGATCTTGTGAATAAGGTGTAAACAAAATACCCGGACAAACTTTTATAAAACATAGTACTCATGAATAGGAGTAACTTTTACCATGGATGGGACCAACTCAGAAATATTTAAAAAAAACAGCTGTCTCATATAATTATTATGATCATGTACCTATTTCACTTTTGTACAGAACTGCTATTTTTTTTAAATATTTTGTTTTCACAGAGATAATATTGTTTATGGCTCACATACAAATATACCAATACATACCTATATCCTAATACATATGATATTACAAATAAAGAATAGGGGGGTATAAACACCTAACTATTCCCGTTACCGAGAACCGATAAGTACTTACCTGGTCATCATCATACCTTCAGAATGTATCATGTAGTAGCACCCGTGCTTAATTAGATAAATGTTGAAAACTAAATCATTCTAACTATTCCCGTTACTGAGAACCGATAAGTACTTACCTGGTCATCATCATACCTTCAGAATGTATCATGTAGTAGCACCCGTGCTTAATTAGATAAATGTTGAAAACTAAATCATTCTAACTATTCCCGTTACTGAGAACCGATAAGTACTTACCTGGTCATCATCATACCTTCAGAATGTATCATGTAGTAACACCCGTGCTCAATTAGATAAATGTTGAAAACGTCATTCTAACTATTCCCGTTACTGAGAACTGATAAGTACTTACCAGGTCATCATCAGACCTTCAGAATATATCATGTAGTAGCAGCCGTGCACAATTAGATAAATGTTGAAAACTAGATCATTCGAACTATTTCCGTTACTGAGAACCGATAAGTACTTACCTGGTCATCATCAGACCTTCAGAATGTATCATGTAGTAGCACCCGTGCTCAATTAGATAAATGTTGAAAACTAGATCATTCTAACTATTCCCGTTACCGAGAACTGATAAGTACTTACCTGGTCATCATCAGACCTTCAGAATGTATCATGTAGTAGCACCCGTGCTCAATTAGATAAATGTTGAAAACTAGATCATTCTAACTATTCCCGTTACCGAGAACCGATAAGTACTTACCAGGTCATCATCAGACCTTCAGAATGTATCATTTAGTAGAATGAAAGCTATGTCAGCAGGCATAGTGCATCGTGTAGTGCAAAATAAATATAAATTTATGATGTGGTAGATACTCGTACCAGACTATAAAAACTAGAGGAACAAAAATATGTATTAGAATATCTTAGAGAGCGAATAAAATAGGCAAAAACAATGACAACTCTGCGACACATCTGTGTTCTTCTTTAATCTTCAGTCCGTTTTATTTTAGTATGGACGTTGGTCGGTAGGTGGCGCCAAATAAACAAATACTAGTACAGAGGTCAAATCTTTAAGGTCAACGGGCAAGGTAATACCCTTAAGAACAGTTAGTAGTACATTAGTCATACATTATTTTGCCATCTTCCCGACGGCACCACACCCCTCTCATCTCCACGCACACACAACATACATAAATACATACGTCACCAACCACGAAAATACACATCTGTAGTTACACTACGTTTTCTTTTTCTTTGCACTAGTACATAACCTTATCTTTGACAATATCTCATTCTAAAACTTGTACGCTCACAATAATCTCTCTACCTTAATGTAACGCGAAGACACTGCCGCCCAAGATACAGGATTTTCCTAGTTTGGGGGGCAGGATACCTACTCTTATTGGACTTGACCTCATTACCTACCTTTTGTGTAACATATTTTACCGTCAAAGTTTATGTATTTTGTGAATAAAAAAAAAAATTACTTCGTATCATAGTTAAGCGGATTAGGTTAGGAAATAAACGTCTATTGTATTTTCTAATGGATTTCCGCAGTCACGCCCGAGTCAATTAACTATCTGTTAGTATTGTTTCAGGTGAGAGACCATTTGAGTGCAATGACTGCGGAAAGAAGTTTTCTAGCAAGAATACTCTACAGAACCACATCAGGATACACACAGGTAATTGGCAAGAAGGAAGTTAACATTCACTGTGTTATTTTTAAACAGAGTTAAATTCTTCTTGTGGCTCAAAGGATTCCACACCTGCTAGCAAAAAGCCCAAAACCTACAAGTGTTTTAAATATAGTGCTGTATTCTGGCAACCATGACATTAATTGAAATTTATTCTGACTTTATTATCCTATCATATCACATATCGTCCCAAGTTTTCAGCTAAAGATACCGCACATCCCTCAGGTGCGCTGCCCTACATCTGCCCCACGTGCGGCAAGCAGTTCCGCACCAACAAGCTGTCGGCGCACATGGCCACGCACGCGGGCGCGCGCTACGCCTGCCCGCAGCAGGGCTGCAGCAGGCGCTTCGCGTCGCGGGCGGCGCTGCGGCGCCACGCGCACGCGCCCGCGCGCCCGCCCGCGCACGTGCCCGCACTCGCGCCCGCGCGCCCGCCCGCGCACGCCTGCGCGCTCTGCGCCGCGCGGTACCAGCACAAGCAGTCCCTGAACAAGCATGTGAGGAAGCAGCATGCACAGGTCGGTTCTGAAACTGTTGTGTAGGCCTGGGCTGACAGGGGCGGTCATCGCAACTACCTTAGAGCGAAAGCTCCAGGACAGACCGCAAAAATCAAATTACCCAATCGAATTACTATTTCATGGAATCTTTACGTTTTAGGCCAATTCTCATAGATGTTGTATTGATGATTATAGTTCTATTACATATGTGTTACGGTCGCGAATCATATTTTGCTTAACTGATATGCAAATTGAAAAAAATCTAAGATCTGAATTTCGCGGGCTATCTTATCCGTTGCAGACAACGGACAACGTTCTGAGAAGACCATCTCTAACTAATCATAGATTTCGGAAAAATAGTACAGTCAGCTAGAAAAACACGTAATTTCACAAGTTTTATTTTATGATGCCAATCGATGCAGTTTCTTGTAAGTGTTAAAATAATTCTAGACCATTTCTAGCTAAGCCTTCATAACGCTTCGCCATGCGACTGATCTATGCATTAATGTGCGTACTCATAAGGTAGTGTGCACATCATACGCGATACACATACGGATATCGGGTCCAGTACTCTCACTAATGACGTCAGCTACTTGATATTCATCGCGCACTCATTTGTCAACAGCGTTATTTTATTTATAAAACTAGAGTATAGTTTGAAAAGCTCTCAGCTTCAAATTCTCAATTCATAGACTGGGTGTTAGGCATTGATGTAAATCAAGGATTTCCCGTCACCAAATTTTAAAATTCAAAAGTCGTTTATTCAAACTAGGCTTAGAATCAGCACTTTTCGAGCGTCAAAATCACATAAGACAGTCCCCCGACACGCGCATCCTATGCCTTCACCACTTCCTAGTGCTTTAGCTGCAAGTAGCGCGAATAAAGGCGCAGTGCAAAATTTCACCGTTCAGCCTTTAAGCCTTTAGAATATTTAATAAAGACTATAAAAACAAACGTTTTATTATTTCAAAATAACCTCCTTTTAAAATTAAGTAGGTACACTTTTCGAAACGAGTATGCTGACGCGTGACGTACAGTCGACAATTTTCTACGTCATTGTGTGACAGATGACAATTTAGCACAAATCGTAGATAGAGAATGAACTATATATTCGATATCAGCGTGCACCGACATGAGATGGCTATAGTCTTATGACATTAAATGGAGGTTGCCAGCAGAATAATTTTACCCATATTCACGGGTAGTCGACCTTTTACCCATAATCATATAAAACGAGATCTGTATGTTTATTAAAAAAATAGCCTTTTATGCTTAGACGCAATTGGGTAAAAATAAAATGGGACAGTTGAAAGAAAAAACGTTTATTCAAAATACATAGTTACTGACCCTTAAATAAAACTTATTTGTTATAATAATTTCGGACCTTGACATCCTCTTCACACTTTTTTTTTGTTGCGAAATGCATCTTAACTATCAAGTATTTCATGCAGATTGCTTTAATTAGAAGTGGAAACTGGCAATCCAGGAATGATTGATTTTGGAAATGTTGGGTAATATGACAAAATAATCTGATGGACAAGCAATATTCTTCAGACTTTTGCAAAATATTGTGAAAAATGTTTTTCTCGCTCAAGCTTTTTTTTGTCCAATAAGGAGAATCCACTGATTTCGTATTCTTGGTTTTTTGGGAAACTGGTAAAAAAGAAAGCGTTATTATAATTAAAAAATTGATAGAAATTTGGGTTTATGGGTAAACTTGCCGAGCACTGGTATCCCTCAAACTATCAATACCAATGATTTCAAAAGGAAGGATACGCCCATCAGAACATTTGACATAAACCTTCTTCATACAAGAAAAAACTAGCGCCATCTGTGACAACTCATACGAACTACGTGAATGCCGCTTTGCATAGGTCCACGACGTAACCTTGTACACACGGCTACATTTATTTAGTCCTACACAATGCGAAACTAGAAATTATAGCTTGATATGTAGCCGTGTGTACGTGCGAACATGATTTTTTAATCAAATTTTATCGGAAATAAGTTAAGGCGAAAGCGTCAGAGTAGCCCGCGAAATTAAAATTTTCTTACGTTTTTTGCAATTTGCATGTCAGTAACAGGTTGTATATCTATGATTCGCGGTCGTAACAAATATGGCTACCTTAGCGTTTCCCCCTTAAATTCCATTGGGATCATAGCGAGGTTGCGAATTACATACCTAGAATTTAAACCTATTAATCTCTGTCATAAAAATGTTCAGAGCATACTCTTGTGTTTTTATGAGGCTTGAAATAAGGCTCTTCGTTGTTTCCTAATAATGCGACTCCAAATCTCTTTACGCGTTGAATCATTTGGAAATCTGTAATTTAAAATTATTTGAATCCTAATTCGCCATCGCATATTTGTATTTTTATAAATCTCCTCCTATCCATTTTTACCAGAAGCAAGCTTCCGGTAAAAAATGGCGCAAGCTGAGCGATTGCTCAGTTTGCGTGAATAAATAAAAACAGCATTTCAAAATATTAGAATTCGATTTTCATATCATTTCTAAACTTCCTTTTAAATTTTTGTACTCTTTTTGTTTCACTCTTATGTTGAATATAAAACATATTAGGTACTTACGTAAAAAAAATCAAAATTACTTACTGAGTTCCTAAGATAAAAATAAAACACAAATAAAAAATTACGTCCGTACAAGGTTACTTCACACGCTGCCGACAGCGCGGGACATGGCCGCCATTGTGTATTTCGGTAGTAAAATTATCACTTTAAAAATATGTTTATTTAATAATTTAATTGCAACAAAAGTAATGTAAGATTACTTTCCGATGATACGATATCCCATGTTCCTTTTTAACCTTAGTATCATAATTTTTGCTGCCTTTTACTACGCAACTGGGCGTTTTAATGATAATACTGTGCCGACTAACTCATCCGCGTGCGGACCGCGTTCGACTGAGTCGCGCTGGCCCTAAACTAATATTTTAGGGCCAGCGCGCTGGTGCCATTTCGTCGCGCGTTTAGCCTGGTCCTTACTATTTAAGTCTATGATCAATACACAGTAGGTACAAGAATATTACTACAAAACTAATGAAATAAAACAGTTTAAAACACGTTTAATTTATCATTACATGTGATAATTACGTGTTAATATAATAAATGACGAATTCTATATAAACGTTATATAACGTAAATACTACTATTTTATTAGAAAAACTAACTCACTTACCAATGAAAGGTTATGTCTGCATTTTTTTGTTCTGGTCGATTTTTACGACATAATACACTACAGCGCTCTATATTGTAGATAATTTAAATTGTGTTCTGCAACTACACATTCACACAAATAAAAAGAAAGCGTCGAAAACACAGTTTTCGAAAGATTTTTTATCACGATGGCACTGACATTTGACAGTTGTTGTTTGTTGGGAGCCAAACTAAACTGGCTCCAAACAAAAAAGGTGAGTCGCTAAAAGGGATAGAAAAACCCTATATCTGTCATGCTTCCTTTTTCTACTGCTTTAATAAATGTTTCCGGTCTGTTTATTATTGTTATTTTAGTGACCAATCTATAGTTCATTCTCTATCTACGGCACAAATGAAGTAGTATCCCTATGTAGTCTGTGCACAAATGTGATCATCTTTTGACGAGGTAAGGCGTATCCTTCGATGTAAATCGATGGTGTTAGGTCCTCCCGGTCGCCAGACGCATACGTAGTATCTCTATGTAGTCTGTGCCAGACGCCTTGGGTTATTGGCAACGTGCAGTGAAACATTGCAGTTTGTTAACTGGTTTTGGTGTTTTGGCCAATTAACAAGGCTAGAAGCCGGGATCTTTTAAAATCTAAATACAGAAAATGTTCTATGTCATTCACAATATGTCTCTTGTTGCAGCACGCTGTACCGGCAGCAGAAGTGGAAACCAACGACATCGCCAAAGATATTGAATGCGATCTAGATAACGAAAGTACAATTTAATTGACTTCATCAATACTTATGATGAAACATTAGAAACATACCTATTGGGGAAGAACCAATTATTATCGACTGCGATACAGGTGAATAGAGCCTAATTTTACATTCAAGCAAAAAAACCTTATCTAACAGATATCGAACCAAAAGAGTCCCGCAGACCGAGGTATACTTCACAAAAGATAGGCATGCCGACCTAATGAATGAACTCCTACCCTATGAATGGCTGTTTGCCATATGTCGCAGAGATCAAGCTATCTTTTATGTAGTATAGGTACCTAATATTGAAAACAGAATAAGCCAAAGACTAGATTAAGTAAGTTTCATTTAATTTGTTATCATAGGTTTTTTTTGTACCTTTTTATATTTCTATGTAAGATATCAGCTGATAATTTGTGTGTTTTACAAATAAATCGAATTCAGCGAGTGTTTTTGTGGTAGATGTGGTTTAGTGAAACCTGTGCAATGAACTGGCGGTCAAGGCCGGGACTAGGCCGACCGACTGTTCTTTATAATAAAACTACTTATTTGTCACAGATTATAGGTACCTACGCTTATTTTGTTTGTTATTCTATTTATTAGAGCTCTGATGAAAGGATTTAGCAATTGTAATGCTGTCAGTCATTAGGTAAGATTAATTGGAAATGAGAAATATATCTTACAAGAACAGGTGAATATTGCGTTTCTATTTCACCTGTCCATTTTATTATGCGTTTATTAAATTAGTGATTAATGACGTAAATGTTATGATGTAAATGATTCGGAAGCCGCCGCACGGTCGCCCTCGCGCGGGCGGTCGGTGCAATGTTGGTTGTAACGCTCAACAATGGCTTGCAGCTTTGCGAAAATCAATTAGGTCATTGCACCTCTCTTGAAACGGCCTTTTCGACTCGTTTTCTACTCGACGAGGCACCGGGACCTTCACCCACTTGCCGACGGTCCCCGACCCGGCGATTTCACGCCCCAACAATGATTCGACTCGGGTCTCTCAGTAATGAAATCGATTATTTAGAAACAGTTTATTTAGAAACTTATTTATTACAATTCGCTATAGCTAAGTATAAAAATAACAAGACTATCGACATCAACATGTAGGTACATTACAACTAGAACATCACAGGCAGGCGCTCCTCTGTCACACATAGGAACCGATCGTTCGCACATATCTACACATACTTGAAATTATCGCACTTCGAAAAGTACTCGCAGATGACATTTCACGCGCACTTCGCGAGGAAAAACCTCTATTGTTCTCCGCTAAATTCTATTACATTGAGTTTTATAAGTATGCGTGCGTTATCAAGTATGTAATCCGCTTGGATTGTATCATAATATTTTATTTACAATCGTTTCGAGTCACCAACTCTTCCCAATAAATAATAATTACAATTATGGCGTGTGTAGTGTGGCGGGTCACGCCTGACCGGTGCTGGTCTGTTTGCTCTTCACGCTGGCGATGGCTGGGCGCGGGTCGTCCACCTGCACGTTGGTGGCGCGCACGTAGTTGCTCTGGTAGCCGGTCTCCCGCACGCGTGCGTTGGGGCTCAACTTGTCTGTCCTCTCCCGATCATCCGCGCGGTCCTCCTCGCCAGCCCTCTCTTTATCCTCTACAGACCTCTCCTTGTCCTCTGCTGAGTGCTCCTTATCTTCGACAGAGCGCTCCTTATCGTCCGCTCGCTCCAAATCATCCTCGCGTTCAGAATCATCGCTCCTGTCGTCGTCACGGATGCGGTGACTCGGATCGTCCCGTAGCCGTTCATGATCTTCCAAAAAGTATCCGCTATCGACTGGCTTCTCGTGTCTCGCGACGTCTGCGTCCAGCGTCGGCGGTGGTACTGTTAACTCCATGTAAAACTGTTCCTCTTTAGAGACGGGGACCTTCTTGCCATAGTAGTCATAATCGCCAGCGGTGTAGTACTCTTTCTCGACGGCTCGCGTCTTGCGGCTCTGCTTGCGGCGTCGCTTGCGCTTGGCGGGGCGCTCGGTCTGCGGCGCTAGCGAGCTGTCATCGCCGTCCGCGTCCTGCTCGTACTCCCGCTCTCGCTCGCGGCTGCTGAAATCTCTTTCACGGGAGTCTCCATGCTCCTCCTCATCTCTGTCCGGGTGTTCTGGACGCTCTCGGTGCAATTTTCTCGGTCGCTTCTCGCGGTATATTGGCGGCACTCGCACCGTTACTGTATCAATTTGGTTCGGGTTGTGCTCGGTCGGAGGCAACACACGCGGCTTCAGAGGTCTTCTCGGATCTTCTGTTGTGGTCGTAACCTCTGTATCTTCGTCAGTTTCAGGCAGAGACAGTGGGATTATGTTAGGCCGCGGACGTTCGCGTTGAAGACTCTGGTGGGACTCGTCGCGGCGACGGATATCATTGGCTAGATCTCGATCCCCGAAATGTACGTTTTGATAATGATTTGCGGGAAGTCTCTGCGCCTTCTGCTGAGCCGGCCTTCTCTGCTGTTTCTTATTTTGCCAGAACTGGTCGACAGCGTTACCAAACTGTCGTACGGCTGCCTCGCGGTCGCGGGACTCCTGCACATCCTCGTAGTCATCGTCGTCCAGCTGTTGTTGCGCAGTGTCGTCGTCATAAGCCAGGTAATCCTCATCGGCGTTATTTGCTCGTTGTGCGTCGAACTGTTTGGCGTCAACGGTGTCCACTCGACGCGCCACTCCGTTTCTGACAACGAATGCGTCGACGTACACTCGCGGCTGTCGTGGCTCGGTTTGCGGAAGTTTCGCCGCACGAGGTTCGATAGCGATCGGCACAAACTGCTCCTGATTATCGAGTTCGGCTTGATCGTAATCGGCGATTGCCTCGGCGGCTGGTGCTTGCGTCGCTGGGGTGACCGGAGCACGGTTAAAGTCGAAGTTCAGTCTGAGGTTGGAGGTGATCCTCTCGAGGTTGTCGGCTTTGGGCGGTGGAGGAGGTGGTGGAGGAGGAGCACAGGGCGCGGGGGTGGTCGGGTTCGCCCGCGGCTGAGCACATGGAGGTGGCGGTGGGGGCGGCGGCGGTGGTGCTGGCTTGGGTTTGGGTCGCGGCGCAGCTCGCGGTCTTGGGCAAGGTGGCACTGCTTTCGGCTGCGGTGGTGGTGGTGGCGGCGGGGGTGGTTTCACAGCTCTGCAGGGCGGGGGGCCGGCTGCACGGGGCTGCCCACACGGCGGCGGGGCCGGGGCTGGCGGCGGAGCTGGCGCGGCTCCGGCCAGCGGCGCGTCTATGCCGGGCACCGGCGCCAGCGGCGGCGGGAAGTCAGCCTGCGGGGGCTTCCTCGCCACATTGTACCCGAGTACGTCGGCCAGTCCTCTGAACACTATGTCTCCGAACGTCCGTTTCTTTCGCACAACTTCTTCGGGGTTACCGTCTAGTGGGATGACAGTGCCGTTAACATCGCGCAGCACGAGCGTGCCGTTCTCGTTGTCAACGACGATGGTGTCATTGCTGATGAGTGTGTCGATGGACTCGTCGGCGATGACTTGTGGGAGCTCGTTGGCTGCGACTGTTGCCAGCAGCAGCAACAGCAGCGGAGGCGCGCGGCGCATGGCGGGTGTGCGAGTGTCGCGCGGGAGGGCGGCGCGCGCTGTTTTGTCGCGCCGGGACTTGCTCAAGCGTCGTCACGGTCCACCGCGCACGTACACTTTGTGTCAGACATCTGATTGATATAATTATGAATCGCTGGGTACACAGAGGTGGGTCTTGGTTCACTCTCAAATAATTAACTCAAACTTATTGTCTCTGTTTATGTATTTTTAACTTTTATCTAATTTTGTAACAATTTATTGTGTTTGTTTAATAGTCGCAAAATCAATTCGTTATACAGAGCAATCTATCGAGTTTTAGGTTGAAATAATTGTATATTCTAGAATTTTCGCTGTTTAGTCTTTGATACAATATCCAATCTTCTCTTAAATAAGGACTCGTTTTATTTCAAGAAAAGTCTGAAAACGATATCTACTGTTTTTCTCTGAAAATATAGAGTTCGATGAGTTCTGTTGCAAGTAGTTAAGTGCTCGTTATGCTCAGGAGATCTAGACGGGCTCGTTCATCTTTAGCATAAGGTAAAAGTTTTATTTCATCTAGGTATATATTTGGTCATCTCTCTTGAATCTTATCAATTCTAACGACAATATGTCTCTATAACTAGCCTTGAGGCGGGTTAAGCAAATTCGTCGCGAAAATTATTTACGTGATTGACCAAGGTGTCAAAGTCAACTATTTCAATGTGAAAAAATTGGCGATCTTGAAAACAATTTGTAATTTTATTACAACGTTGATTTAGAAGGAAAATAAAATATTTGGCAAAAATTTGAATAAAATTTGAATATATGATTAAGTAATATGTATATTTAGTCCCAGACTTAGCTAGCACCCATTTATAAGCGTTGACTAGATAGCGCACTGCAGAAAGCATAAACAATTTCATACTGCATTGAGTGCATAGGTAGCTAAGTAATTCCCCCCAGACTTAGGTACCTACTACGCTTTGGAATGGGCAACTAGCTTCATATTTTTGACTGACCGACCCCTTGACAATTCAAAAGTGCCTGTAAATGGTTTAATTGAAATAAATGCTTTGAGTTTGAGTTTGAGTTCAATTGGAAGGCAATTTTATGTTCTGATTTTGCCTTTTGGTCGCTACTGTGACTGCTGAACGTAGGGCCCTGAGTTGGATTCAGAGATCGGGCAAATTGATTCTCAGTAGCAGCCCGGAATCAGTGTCACAATAGTAACCAACATGCTAAAGAAAATGCTTAGCAAACATGTAACCACAGTTATCCTCGCATTAATAAAATAATTAAAAGAAATTAAGGAGTGATTTGTGCCTTATGGTAATAGGCTCGACCGCTAGGTACTACCTACATGGGACTTAAACATAATCGGCGAAAAGTCCTTTCGAGGAATGCGTGATGTTGTGTTATGTGTTTTAGAATTCCAAAAGCATCACCTAAAATGGTGTCGATAGGGCTTAACATAGTCCATCGTCTATCTGCATAATTACAGAATCTAATACATTTCGCCACATCGCACTTGCTTGCTAGTGCCTACTGCACCAGTAAAAGTAACTTACAACATATTGTTTTATTACGAAAGCCATGGTAAACAGAAACTCAATTAATATAACAAAAACCACATGAAAAAGTGAATGTCAATATAATGGCGATTGCGGTCAGCTCCGTTAATTGCTGGTAGGTACCTACCTACTACTGGGTCAATGAGACGGTGTGATAAGGTGAGATAATGATCACTAGCTACTATGCTAATATTTGTCTGAGCACAAAGCAGGTGTGTTCGAGAAAAGCCGTTGCTCTCGCAACTACTCTGATCTCATTCTTAACGCCAGCCTGGGTTTAAAAATACTTCTAGGCGGTGTCGGATAACGTGGTGGTTTATAACGGGTTAACAGTATTTTGTCAAATTAAATCAAACTTTATTTGTGAACATAGGTAGGTACAGTCGCCGTCAGATATATTGTAGCAGACACGCAGCAGACCCCAGAATCCAATCGTAATACGACCACTCCGACGATTAGGCAGCACATTTTCTTCCAAGTACCTACCGTGTATTTTCTGGTCTCCACAAACTCAATCTGCCTTTAATCGATGAACAGAAAACTTTCTCGTCCATAAAGATAACTTTATCAAAATTGTGATTTAAATAATTGGCCGCAAATTGCAGCCGCTGAATTTTGTGCCTTGGTGTGAGAGTTGGTTTTCTTGCCGGTACTCTATTTTGTAAACCTCCTTCTTTTAATCGTCTTCTTACGGTGCTACTGGATACTTGAAACGTACTTGAAAACTGTGTAGTATTAATTCAAAGTCAAAGTCAAAGTCAAATAATTTATTTCAATTAGGCACAAAAAAGGCACTTTTGAACGTCAAAATTTACAAAAAATAATAAAACTGATTCTAGTCGCCCATTCCAAAAGGTAGTTTTCGTATGGAGAAGAATGGGCAAGAAACTCCACCGTTACTCTTTTTAAAAAAATCATTATATCTTGTATAGGTACACTTATTATATAATAATAAATCTTTCACTTCGGGTCTTGTCTAGAATAGCCATGTCTTGGTTTCTTGCTGTTGCACGCGGACGACCATCTTCTTCAAGATGGCAGCAAGAGGGTACTTTTGAAACTAGATTTATCAAACTCAAACTCAAACCATTTATTTCAATTAAACCCTTTACAGGCACTTTTGAATTGTCAAAGAGTCAGTTAGTCAGAAAGTTGAAGCTAGTTGCCCATTCCAAAACGTAGATCTCTATGGAGAAGAACGGGCAAGAAACTCCAAGGACGCTCTTTTAAATATAGAAATTACAAAATCCTGGGTACATTACTCTTGTTGATTCTATATGTGAGAACAATGTAAAAAAAAAAAAATATATAAATCAAAAACGATTAAAAATAAGCCCTGGCAGATAACAGATGACCAGTCTCAACTGACGGCGCCCGTTCACGAACATGACGCGTGGATCAGCACCATCCAGCTCAACCATTTTGTAGGGAACCGAATGATCCAACACACTCGCCACCATCAGAGAGACATTTAAGTGAGCATGACATACTCTCAACTACCCTGCTCTTTCAAGTCAAAATCAACATAATAACATAGTAAAACGACTCCATGGTACTCACATTTACAAAAATTGAAAATAAAAATGCGTCTAAGTTATACAAAACTATAGTTTGCAAGAATTTTACCACCAAAAGAAAGAAAATCAATATTATCTATTGGAGTATTCAATAATTAAAACTTAGTTTAATAAAAAAAACAAAATAAACAATAAGTTCGTAGTCAGAAAAAATAAAAAAGGGGAAGCAACTCTACCAATTTTTTCATTTTTAACTAGTGAGCCCAAGTGGCTGTGGAGCAGGACCAGCACTTAGCCAAGCATTTTTATCTACGATATAATCATCCAACTTATAGTATGCTTGTCTACATAGTGTGCGTTTAATGCAAGTTTTAAATTTCTTCTCATTTAGTTGAAGAATATCGAGTGGTATTTTATTATAACATTTTACACAGTACCCCATAAAAGAAGTGTGTACTTTAGACAATCTGAAACGTGGTTGATCTAATTTGTTCCTATTTCTTGTGTTAAAATTATGCCTGTCACTTATTTTACTATAGAGATGTAGATTTTTTCGACCATACATAATGTTTTCATATATATACTGACAAGGTACCGTCATGATATTAATTTTCTTAAACAGTTCCCTAAGAGATTCGCGTCTGCGGAGGTTGTAGATGGCTCTAACAGCCCTCTTTTGCAGAATAAATATAGAGTCAATATCTGCGGCCCGTCCCCACAGCAAAATACCGTAAGACATGATGCTATGAAAGTAACTAAAATAGACCAGTCTCGCGGTATCCACGTCTGTTAGTTGGCGGATTTTCCAAACAGCGTAAGCGGCTGCACTTAGCCGCCCTGCAAGTGATGTTAAGTGAGGACCCCACTGTAGTTTTGAGTCAAGCGTGATTCCCAGGAAAACCGTTTTTTCGACGAATTCTAGTGTCTCCTTATTCAGTACAACGTGACATTCACTACTTCTAACATTCGGTAACGCGAATCTTATGCATTTAGTTTTCTTCTCATTTAATACTAAATTATTTACAGTAAACCAATTATGGACCTTTAGCATAGCGTTATTTACGTCGTCAAGCTCCTGTGCGTGTCTGTTTACCTTAAAAATAAGTGATGTGTCATCAGCAAATAACACCATTTGTGGTCGGTTTTTCAATAAATGAGGTAAATCATTTATGTATACTAAAAAGAGGAATGGGCCCAATATCGAGCCCTGTGGTACACCCATTTTGACTTTTAAACCCAATGAATTTACACCGTTTATTTGAACTTGCTGCAGTCTATCATTCAAATATGATTTTACTAAGTTAAGCGCAAGTTTTGCCAGTCCGTAATGCTGAAGTTTCAAGAGCAGTGTTTCGTGATTAACGCAATCAAATGCTTTGGATAGGTCGCAGAAGATACCTATTGCATCCTGTGCCTCTTCCCACGCGTTAAATATGTGTTTTAATCAAGTGACACCGGCGTCAGTTGTGCAACGTCCCTTGGTAAAACCATACTGTTGATCGTGTAAGATGTTATTACGATTAAAATGATTGAGCATTTGATTTAACATTACTTTTTCAAACACCTTGCTGAAAACCGGCAAAACCGATACGGGTCTATAATTATTAGTATCCTTGCTGTCCCCGGATTTGAAAAGTGGAATAACTTTACTGTACTTCATTAAATCCGGGAAGACCCCTTTATCTACACACAAATTAAATATTAAAGCTAAATAGGGTGCAATTGTCTCAATAATAGATTGACAAACTTTAGTAGACATGCCCCACAGATCTTCGGTAATTTTGATCTTAAGTTGCTTAAAAGCCTTATTTCAGAGAAATACTGTATATTTATATATTATAAAGTATTTCTCTGAAATAAATACAGTTTTACATTAACATTCTTAATGTGTATTACCTAGTATTTTGATAGTAACTGTGTTAAATGTTTTTAGCGTTCATAGCCATAATACTTACGGCTATCCCTAGCTCATCGGCGATGTCTGTTACGGTTAGACCATCATCCTTTAACCGAATTATTTTATATTTTAATTCAGCATCTATACGGTATGAGCTCATATTACATTCATTAAAATCATAATACAATATCTATAATACGTTGCTTTCCTGAATTTATTTATTACGTGAGTTCACACATGAGTTGCATGATACAAGACTCAAAACTACAAAATGTTATAAACTGTGTATAAAACAGCAAAAGAGTTCATAATATATTTATTGTATTTATAGTAAAGTTGGAAGCACTTCCTACTACAATTTTTCCTCAACTGCTCAGATATCTAAGACTACTCCATCTGCGTAGATACACTTGACGTTGTAAGTGTTCAGATAGTTTTGAGTTAGTTGTGTGTATAGAATTTATTGACAAGCATCTGCTCAGATATTAATGAACTAATGAATGTTCCGATATTAATGGTAACTTGTAGTGTATGGAACTTATTGACATTTTAAATTGTTCAGAAGTATTTGGTCACCTTGTCTGCTACAATATATCTGACGGCGACTGTACATAAAAGGTCTTAAAATATACATTTTAGCGTGATCTCTATGTTCTACCAATGCAATAGGTACAATATACAAATAATTTGTTATATAATTTTAATAAGTACTATATTCGGAAACATGCAATAATAATAATCAAAAGAATTTAATAAAATTAAATAAATGATTTCAAAGCGTCTATGTTCAAAGGTTCCAAGACAGTTACTAACAATGTCGATAGTGTAAAAAAATTTCAATAGCCGTTAATTTATAAAAAAAAAAAAACTTAATTGGCCAACATTTTCTACACTTCTTATGCATTTTGGTAGTTTATTATACATTTTAGGAGCCATTACAAAAATGCTTTTCTTAAATAATTCGGTTCTAGATCCAGCTAAATTGAACTGACTTGATGCAGATAGTGAACGACGACGCGCCCCACTCCGCGATTACTGTACTGTAAGCTGTACTTTAGTACGGAGCGGAGCGGATTGAGCGCGTCGTCGCGTCGTCGCGTCGTCGTGGATTGCACTAGCTATACTCGAGAAGATACAACCTACATATCATTTTTAACAAACATAGCTGTTTCGTATATGTATATGGAGGTCATAGTAAGGATTACAAATAGCTAGACCATGATATGCTGTTAAGACTGTTGTCCGTTTTGATTATCATAAGTAAAACATAGAAAAATTGATTAAGTTTACTACATACTTTATCGATATTGACGACACGGTTGGCGCAGTGGTTAACCGATTGACTGCTGCGCTGCGTGTCGCGGATTCGATTACCGCACGGAACAAATATTTGTATGACCTACAATTAGTTGTCCCGGGTCTGGCTATTTGTGTATGTTAAGTTAAATGTTTTAAATGTACCCACAATACAGGATAATTTCCGAGAGTCCCCACTCTAACGCTTTAAAGTTAAAAAAAAAAACTGCTTTAGTATGGCATTTTACCGTGTTTTCTATATTTAATCCAAGAAAGGTCACATTGGTCTCATTAATTTTGTGATTATATCTAATATTTACTGAAGCCTTTTCGAAAACTGGTTTGTTCTGGTGGCTGGAACTCGTCAAGTCTCCTGGCGAGACGGTTCGTGACGACCCTCGAGAACAGCTTATATACGTGGCTCAGAAGTGAGATGGGTGTATAGTTCTTTAGCAAGGATTTGTCACCTCTTTTCAAGATTATAACCACCGCACCTCTACTCCACGCCTCATACGTTATACCCTCTTGGATGACGGAGTTAAAGAGACTCGCTAGCTCTCAGGACTGGAGCCCCGCTCGCTTTAAGGAGCTCTGTCGTCCGTCATCACCTGGTGTCTTGTTGTTCTTTAGCTGCCCGAGAGCCGCCCTAATCTCGCACTGGTCACATTCGCGATGTCCTCCGTGTTGTGGCGGGTTAATTCGGCTCGATGGTTATCTTCACTATGTCCCGCTCGTTTCGCCGTCCGCGTTGTAAGTGCCCGTAAAAGTCCTCGACTTCCTCGAGTATATCTGACTTCGATGTCACGACCCTACCGTCCGGAGTTCTCAGTTTCGTCAAATGGGACCTCCCTAACTGCTGTGCGAAAAATTTCAACCCTCAGTTCTGCTCAACCGTGACCTTAATGTCACGGGTGTTTGAGCACCGAAGGTCGCATCGCATCAGCTTTCTCATTTTTATGTTTGAGGCCCTCTTATCTGACGTCAAGACGCCTGCGTGGATGGCAGCTCTCGTCTTTCTCTCGATAAGTCCGAGAGTCCGACGAAAGTTTGGACACCTTTCTTTTTCGCTGCGACGGGAAAAGTCTGCGGGATGCGTCTCGTAGTGTTTTGACCACCTCGTCGGCTTTCTTGTCAACAGTGCCCGTGGTTTCCAGTATTGCGAATCGATTTTGAAGTTCCAATTTGAACTTTTCGGAACCTAGAGTGGCTTGGAGCTGCGTAGGTCGGCGGGTAGGCCTCATAATGTGGATTCTCTCAGCTCGAAAATTTATATTTAGAGTGCCTCGGACAAGTCTGTGATCTTCCGGTATTAAACCTGCTGATCACGGAGACATCTTCTTCAACTTTCGACTGGCCGCGTTCTTGTACACTCATTCAAATCATTTTTTTTTTTTATATTGAATTGGCAACGTACCTGACCTCGGCTGTCTCGTCAGACTATGTCGAAGTTGACGCATATACCTGTATCAGTTTCAGGTAGTACCTGTCAGTGAGTTTCAGTACAAGGTACGCGACCCGTGTCGACACACTACTGATATCCACAACGCTGATAGTGAGTACCTTGTTGACGAGGAAGCCGACACCGCCTTGGAAGAGCTGATCACCTTCGCGGAAGTAGAATAAGTGGCCTGACTCCAGGGTTATTGACTCCTCTCCCTGTCTTCGGATTTCAAATAACCCTAGTATACGCCAGTTAATGCGACATCACTTTAATTCAAGTTCGGCACGGTCATGGTCCAGCCTCATCCAAAGTCCATTGTACGTTGCCAGATGTAGTCGTCGATGGTAGCCTCCCGTAGCCCGGGGAACCTTCGCAACCCCCGTCCCGCCGTTACCGCTATCTTGACCAGGAATAGCGGGACCACCGGGAACTGGGGGCTTGTTTAGGTACTTTTTTAATTAGGGAGGTTTAATGCCCGTAGTCACCACGCTGAGCAAGCGGGTTGGTGACCGCAGAGCCAATCCTTTCACAACAATGACGCTGGCGCCCGACATCGCTCTGGAGAATTTAGGTTGGCTTATTGAATGGTTATACCGCCATAGATACGATTTCTCAAAAAAAAAAAACGTACACACGGGGTGAACTTTTCGCGGTACTTATATATTTTTTCAATTATCATGCTCTGAAAGTGCTTATTTGTGCAGGACATAGGCTGCACAAAATCGAATTTTGTGCACTTGTGCATTAACGTACCTATCTACTCAAAAAAATATAAAATCGTTGTAAAATCTACTATAACATACGTACTCACTTGTCCATACCCAACACGTTAAAAAATAATTAATGCAAAGTTAGCTTAAAATTCGGCGTAAATTCCCCGAACTATCAGCAAGTGATATTCTTGATGCAATGCTTGAATTTTTAAATATTTTCTTCTGAGTATTCCCGTCTAGTGGAGAACCGGTAATCTAACATGCAAGTTTGTCTAACTGGGCAACTTAAAAGTTGCGCTGTATGATCAGATACTGCTAGTTCCAACACTTCTCTTTCACTTCGTCTTCGTTTAAATACTCACTTAACAATTCTCTCTTTATGTTCCATGTTTTCAAATGGAGAGATTATTTATTTCCTTATGCGCCTGTATTGGCTCCAACTTTTGCTTCTGTATTTATTGTCTCAAGTCCCAAACTTCATCAGTTTCGTCGGCCGAAATATTTTGCAGACTGGTGCCATCTATGGTAGAGTTGTTTGAACTATCATCGTTTATGGTATCGTCTGTCATTGATCGAGTACGCGTTCTGCGAAGCGGCATATTTTTAAAGAAATTCATTTAATGTTATGATGTAATTGCCTCAGGGTGATACGCCTCATACATTTTTCAAGTTTGAGTCCGTCGGATCGGATGCATTGCCTCTAACAAATACAAATGAAAAAATAATATAAGGCAGCAGAAAAGGCTACCTTCTTGGTGGCCTTTTCTATACTACCTCGGCATTTTTGTGCCTAACTAATTCTACGTCAAAACAGACTACTCGATAGGTCAAGGGAAAATAATGTGATCCAGTGATCTGTCAATCCAAACACCAGCAGAAAGCATGTAAACACCTTATTAACTGAATGTTACATCAATGTTAAGAAAGATCAATCAACCGTTTAAACCAAGGAAGCTCGCTGAACAGAATCTGTAAAATCGGGTGTTGTCATTGTCTGTGATTTACAGCATTTTATGCAACTGCTGCTCGGACGAGCTTGCAGGTTGATTACATAATGACTTAAACCTTGTCGCTTAGTTAAGTAGATACTTACTTACCTACCTACTATAAAATATTTTGAGATAATGAGTTACCGTCTTGTATTGCAAACCGAATTTAGTTGTGAAGCTGTGTATAAATTACCAACAGATCAATTTCGTTAATGGTGCCGATTCTCTTGTACACCGAACTAAACTATCACTAAAATTCCTTACTTTTGGCAATGAGAATCTTAAAGCTATTCTGCAATAGTCTCTGAAAAATTATTTTGACACAACTAAAATCGAATTTGACAATTGTGACTCCACGTGGTACAATACTTGTTTGCCCTACCCCCCCAACTAGCAAAGTAATCCTATAAAGAAAGATTATAAGTCTGTCACTACTAATAACGTTCTTATAAAGGCATGCGGTAGACAATTTAACTTATAACAGAATTTGCCTAGCCTTAACATACTCAAGCGCATTAGTTTTTATATCTCGGTCTTATAGTTTGCTACAAGACTGACCTATAAAACATGTATAGGACACTTTTACTAGTAATAGCATTTCACAAGCGTAGATATTCTCAAGAGCATTTGCTTTTATATCTCTGTCTTATAGTTAGCTACAAGATTATCTTTTAAGACACTTTTAAGAATAAGTCTCTTATAATTGTTTACAGTAAAACTAAATAATCCTGAATAACATTTTGATCCTATAGTAGCATTTTGTGAGAGAATAAGATATTATAACATACTTGGCTGAGATCACTATAAGTTTACGCCGTTATAGTTTTGCTCGAGACTCTTTTAAATCTACTAGTACTTGATAAGAGTGCTATATTATCAAAAAAGCTTATAAGCTACTAGATCAATAACTTTATTAGTAAACCTCAGCCATTTTGTTGAGATTCAGTTGTTCCCCTTTGTCTTGAGGAAATTGAACATGAATTTAACCGATTGGAAACGATTGAAAAGGAGTGGTGGTTACAGGAGAAAAGTGACAAATAGGTATAAAGAATTAATGAAGTCAAGTTCTTCAGAAATAAAATCAACAGGATCAGGAAATAAATCAAACGCGTCAAGTGCAAACGCAGGTGAAGTCAATGAGGGTTCTGTGACCGAAAATATTTTTTCACCCCTAGCCCACCACTCAGAAAGTGAAGAAGTTGAAAATTGGGAAGAAGAATACGATTTACATATCGAACAAACCACTGACTATGAAAAAAATCATGAATTGCTTAAAGATATGCAAAGCTGGGCTATAAAATTTAATATACCTCATCTAGCCCTGAATGAACTATCTACTATTTTGAACAAAAGATTAAGTAATGTTTTACCCAAAGATTCACGGACTTTATTACATACCAACAAAGAAAAGTTGCATATTACAATCTCGGATCCAGGACAGTATTGGCACAACGGATTGATTAAATGTCTAAAAAATACGCTACAGGGGCTGGATTTGAATAGTTTAACAAATACGATTTCATTAAATATAAACATAGATGGGTTGCCAATAAACAAAAGTTCAAGATATCAACTCTGGCCTATTTTGTGTAACATCTTTGAAATATCTCACATCCCTTCCTTTGTGATTGGTCGCCTCCGTGGCGGCGATGACCTCCTCATTCGATCCATATCTATTCCCGGTGAGTGATTTTTTCAGATTAGGAAACAGAAAGAAGTCACAAGGGGCCAAATCTGGAGAATACGGTGGATGGGGCAGCAATTCGTAGCGTAATTCGACCAATTTGGCCATGGCAACGGCAAACGTGTGAACCGGTACGTTGTCGTGGTGAAACAGCACTTTTTTCTTCGCCAGATGGGGTCGTTTTTTCTTTAATTCGGCGTCGAATCGGCCCAATAAATCGGCATAGTAAAGCCCTGTAATTGTTTTACCCTTCTCGAGGTAATCGATGTAGATCACACCTTGTGAATCCCAGAAAACGGTGGCCATAACTTTTCCGGCCGATTTTACAGTTTTCGCCTTCTTTGGAGCACGTTCCCCGGTCTGGATCCATTGTTTTGATTGTTCCTTGGTCTCTGGTGTGTACCAGTGGATCCAGGTTTCATCGACGGTCACAAAAAGACGCAAAAACTCCGCTGGATTCCGCTTAAACAGCGCCAAACACGTCTCCGATGTAGTCTCACGGTTGCGCTTGTTTTCTGGTGTGAGTAAACGCGGCACCCGTCGCGCCGACAGCTTTCTCATGCCGAGTTCCTCGTGAAGAATATGATGCACTGTTCCTTCTGAAATGTGTAACAAATTGTGCATTCATCTTCGATGTAATGGTCATATATGCTGTACTGGGAGCAAGTCGGGCACCAAAAAAAGATTTGATGCAATAAAACCATTATGTTTTCTTGACTACAAATGAAATGAGTAGGTCTATACATATTGCTTAAAGAAACTGGAAATCCACACCCATTGCAGCTTTCGGATAACACAAAATGTGTATTGGTCCAAGGCCATCTCATATTTGTCAGTAAAATCTGTGATATTTGGTCAAAAAACAGTCGACATCAAGAAATACAACCATCTTGTTAATTAAATCCTAAAAAAAGTAAATTCAAAAATTAGCAGGCATATTTCAAGGGAACCCTAATTTGTTTTAAAATGGAGGCGAGTTATCTGGACTGAAGCTGCTACAAGTACTTATTTACCTACAATGGTTCTACAAAGTACTTAATGAAGAGCAATTTCAAAACATGGCGAATATTCATCAGAATTGATGAAATATTTTATTTACAACAATATACTAATGTGCTATTTTTCTGAGGGGATTGTGAAACTAACTAAATTGCGGTACACATTTACAGTAAAAATGACTTCCCCACGAGTTCATAACTATATTTACAATATATATTTACTAATTAATGTTCTACAATAATACAAAATAATAGTAATAGAAACTTACGTTTTTATTAAGTATTTACCACAAAACAACCGAAACCACCAGCCGCGCAACAACAATGAAAACCTCTATTAAAATATACTTATAACTAATAACTAAGTATGTTACTAGTGCATTATAAACAAGATTGCTTTAGTAAGATACTTATGTCAGATACTAACAAGAGCGTTTGTGCTTGTAATTGTGTAGTCTCATATCATTATAGAAGCTATTGCGCTTCGTCAAGTATATTATAGGGCTTAGTAATATTTAATAAGTTGATTATAAGATACTTATAGAAATAAACTCTCCAATAACTGCGCCCAAATCCAGCTTTGTAGCATAATACAAGTTTTTTATAAGTGAAAATAAAAGTAGTCTTGAGATCGTTTTAAGTGCTGATTTTGCTAGTTGTGATTTTTTTTAGACCCGGAGGTAGGGAAAGGGAATGGTTAGTTAGAGAATTAAAATTTTAGGTGAAAAACGTCAAATTCAGAATAGCAAAATAGTCATTTATACTAAATTAAAATCTCAGTACCATCTTAATACTGTTAAACTAAAATATAGTTAAGCTAGCCACTTTAGTCAAATCAAATCAATTTATTTGTGAAACATAGGTATTAACATTATAGATGGATCTTAAGAACTAGATAGCGCGCTATGTTTTGTCAATTTTGACATACAAATATTTATAGAAAAACATGCATGCATGCGTAGTTATGAGCTTTATATAATAAAAATTATTAACAGATTGGAATTAAATTAGATAGTTAGTTTACATTAAATTACAATACTTTAAATCTTTAGTCTATTTCAGAATGGGAAATCATCGTATGACAGGAGTAAATTAAATTTTGGTGATTTTTAGTCTAGTTTAGAGGCATTTGTGACAAGAGAATCGGCACCATTGTCAGTTAAGAAGGTACTGAATTTTTCGGAACCGGAAAAAATGCAGCTGAAAACTAATAACTCTTTGAGACAACGACAACCTTGTTTTAGTAAAGGTAGTGCTAGACATGGGATCGATGCGAGACGACGCTTTTTGGCAAGCAGGTCAAGGGTACGCGGTCGCAAATTCGCCACTAAGTAAATCAGTTACTAAAATAATGTACTTAAAACCGTTTAATTTTGATAAGAACAATTAGGTACTCGGCGTCTAAAAGCTCATGTAAATAAATCAGCGGATGTCCACTGGCCTGATACACGATGAACTGTCTGTTTTTCAACGCATACCTACAATTAGAAATCCGAACGAACGAATTTTTGCATGCCAAATGTTAGAATATACCTGGAACGAAACATTGCTGTGTAACAACTTACCTGCATTTCTCACCTATTCTAAAATGATTTGATGAAACAAGCGCCTGTTCTAACTTTTGTAGCGTTTGCTATTGGAATTGTGTCAGGCGTTAGTGTATAAATCGCAATGCAAAAATCAAACATAACTCTTGCTTTGAGTTTACTGGTAGGCGTTATTAATTTTTCATCAAATCTTTAAAGTTTCTACTGTAGGTATTTTACTTTATTACAAAAAGTCTGCTTCGTGACACTCAATGTCAGACGAAAAACGGTATCAACAGCAATCCTATTAAAGGCGGCGCGGACGAGAATTGGATCATTCACCCCTCGATAATTGACTTTAATTGGGTTAGTGCTGAACCTGTAGATATGCTATTGACAGCTTGTTAGAGATTAATTAGGGTGACGATAATTAAATATGAAACCCACTGATGACCTTAATCACTGGCTCAACTATTAAGCCTCGACGTGTCTATCGCGAGAGAAGAAGAAATAAACTTGAAACTGATTGAAAGCAGGCTTTTCTGTAGTAACTGTCCAAATGTAAGTGATATTGAAGTTCCTATCTGTTAGAGCGATATCCAACCCTCAGCTATTGCCTTTCATAACGCCCTCATGATTGAAAAGCGATATCTCCTTTTGTTGCAGGGTCCTGATAAAGGCACAAGTTATACTTATTTTGCTACCTAGATATCTCCATAACATAACAGTTGTCTCGTCTCATATGGGTTAGCATCGGTACCGTGATGCGAAGCTGACAGTAATTGAATGTGCTCGGAACAGTCGCGTGTTGATCGTCACGCGCCTGTAATTGGATTTCGGCATGTACCGTCAGTACACTCAGCAGTAAACTGTCGGTACCGTTGGCAGATTATCGAGCAACTGTCCATACTCGGCGTGATCGAAATGAGAACATATCAATAAATAAATATTGCTATTCATCGAATAATTTAAAGAAATTTCGAGTCAGAATTTAAAATGATCCGGATAAAATCTTCGAACACGTCCATTCATTCACAGGCTTGACTTTGAGGGCAGCTCAGAGTCTGCTATTAATTTGGCTTTTGGCCTAGCTTGGTTAACTGTGAGAGCAACGAGGAAGTCGTGGTGGGGTAAACGTTTACTCCACGACGATCGTCAAATAGTCAAACAAAAATAAATATTTTGTCATTCCATCGTGATTGGAAAAAGTCGGGTCTATCGGTTTACAAACACTTCCGAATAACTGTTACAATTGGGGTAGTTCATTAATTACGTGAGGTGATTTTGGCGATTTTTCGGCCACCCCTCCCCCCTTGATGTGATGTCGTGAGATTTGGCTCGACCTCCTCCCCCCCCAACCTAATCTCTCGTGAGATTTTTCGTATTTTTAGTGAAAATACGTCATTGGATTTATAAAAAAAAAATCATATGATTAATTATTTAACACTTGTTAAGACTAGTATTTAAGACTACTAAGAACGTAGTTTTGAATCACAGTGAGAAAATCGAACAATAAAATAATTGTAACTACTAAATTTCGTAAAAGTATATTCATTCTAAATCAGTCCAAGGGGACTCATGTGTGGTCTCAAGAGTGACCACTGGAACCCAAATGTATGTGTTTTTCAGTAAAATCATCTGCTCCTTCAACCTCGCCCATAAGCCGTTGTCACTTTCACACAGAACCTCAGTAGATTGACGTATGAAAATCCGTGAGGGTTTCGTGAAATGAAAAATGAAATGTAATGAAATTGCGTGCGGGATAGCTCTCGTTTTTGTGTAGGATTGAGGCATATTTTAGTGGAGAAACATGTTTTACGTAATTTAACCCAATATCACACAGTTTCTTGCGGATATTTTTCGAGACCAACGTGAGATTGGGTGAGATTCGGCTCTCCCCCCTAAACTTCTCACGTAATTAATGAACGTCTCCTTAAATATAGTTAACAGCTCAGCTATGAAAGAGCTGTACAGTGCAATCATTGTAATTAACCAAGGTAACCAGGCACACGACAATTGTTTTCGTATACCTAGTACCTACGTACAGTCATGCGCACGTTCAAGTTTGACTTTGACAACGCTTTATTTTAGATCCAAAATTACCTGCATTCAATAATCAATTACAAAAAGGCTTATGTTCACATGTGGAATCCAAATTAAGTGAAGGTGACATCAGGGGAGCGGCCAGGATACTGTTCAGCAGCGATGTGGTGGCGCCTTACTCTCCAGAAACGCTAACAGCTCTAGAGAGTAAACACCCAGCGCTTGCGGATAGTCTCACCTTTCCCGATCCCCCCGACCCAACCCTCCTAAATTCAACCTTTCTAAACATTTCGGCGCCCCAGTTAATTGCAGCCGTGAGCTCCTTCTGGAGTGGTTCCGCCGGCGGCCTCGACGGCCTGACTCCACAACATCTAAAGGATCTATTGAGTTCAGGTGCCGGGGACGCTAGTGAGTCGCTTCTGAAGGAGCTCGCGGCTCTGATCAAACTCATGCTCACCGGCGGTGTGAACGAGGCCGTGGTCGATGTCTTATACGGGGCCAACCTATGTGCCCTGCGTAAGAAGGACGGCGGCATTCGTCCCATCGCCGTTGGGTGCACCTACAGGCGTATGGCAGCCAAAATATGCTGTAAGCTATACAGCGAATCCCTTACAGCTAAGTTTCAGCCTCTACAGCTTGGTTTCGGCTCGAGAGGGGGCTGTGAGGCTGCCGTGCATGCCCTTTCCACCTTTTTAAACTCCAACAAATGTGAGGCTATCCTCAAGGTTGACGTTAAGAATGCCTTTAACTCTGTCAATAGGGACACTTTGTTGGCTGAAGCCAAAAAGGAACTACCCGAAATTTATGGTTTTATGTGGCAATGTTACAGGTACCCCTCTAAATAACTATACAAGGACAATGTTTTGGAATCTGCAGTAGGATGCCAACAAGGTGACCCTCTCGGGCCAGTCATTTTCAGCCTGGCTATCCATCCAATTATACAGAAACTAAATTCAAAATTTAACGTGTGGTATTTGGATGATGGAACGCTAGGAGGTGATGTAGACACCATTTTGAAAGACCTACAACTCATAAAGCAACAATTTAAATCCATTGGCTTGGACCTTAACCCATCAAAATGCGAAATTTTCCTTTCTGACATTACCGACAGACAATTGACCCTGGAGAAATTTAATGCAATAGCCCCACAAATCAAAATTTTAGAAAAAAGTTCACTTCAGCTCCTAGGTTCCCCAATTTTAGAAGACAGCTTTCCTTCTTTCATCGACGGAAAAATCAAAAACTTCAACGACATTTCGGACAGACTCTCCAAAATTAATTTACATTCGGCATTCACCCTGATCAGATACTGTTGTTTTGGTCCAAATTTTATATATTTTTTACGCTCTTCCCCTTTATGGAAGCAGTCACACCTCTTGGACAAAATTGACCAAATTATTCGCAGCACACTATCATCCATTTTAAATGTGGCCTTGGACGACCGAGCGTGGCTACAAGCCACACTACCCATCCGTTTTGGTGGCCTCGGCGTCCGCAAAATTACCAGTATTAGCTTACCCGCGTTCCTGTCCTCTGTCCGCAGCACTGAAAAGTTTAGCCCCCTGCCTGGTTTACTCTGAAGTGCCTTGCTTGACCGATGCGGAGAACGCCTGGAAAGCGGCTTGCCCGAATACAGATCGGCCCGTGAACCCATCTTCCCAGAGACAGTGGGATGAGCCACTCTGCAGGTTGGTACGGAATAATCTTATTAATACGTCCACCAATACTGCTGAGCGTGCCCGCCTGCTGGCTGTGGGTGAGTGGGAGTCGGGCCTCTGGCTTCAGGCGCTACCATCACCCAACATAGGCACTATGCTGGGTGATACCACCTTCCGGCTCGCTACCTGTCTGCATCTGGGCGCTCCTTGTGTGGCTCCGCATCGCTGCCGATGCGGTGAAGGTGTCGACTGCCTCGGACACCATGGCCTATCCTGCAGTAAGAGCGCAGGCCGGATAGCACGGCACGCCAGCATCAATGACATCATCCGTCGTGCTCTTGTCACCGCCGGAGTGCCAGCTGTTTTAGAACCCAATGGTTTGGCACGCGACGATGGGAAGAGACCAGACGGAATGACCATAATGCCTTGGAAGGTAGGTAGGCCTTTGGTGTGGGATGCAACGTGCGTCGACACCCTTGCGCCATCCCATCTTCCTAGCACGGCGGGCTGTGCTGGGGCTGCTGCTGCAGGTGCGGAAAACCTCAAACGGCGCAAATACTCCAATCTTATTGGGACTTATATGTTTGAGCCGTTTGGGGTTGAAACACTAGGGCCATGGGGTCCGAGTGCCCACTTAGTTTTTCAAGACATCGCCAAGCGGCTGGTCGATTCTTCACGTGACCAGAGGGCTGGCCTATTCTTTGGCCAAAGAATCAGCATTGCCATTCAACGTGGCAATGCAGCCAGCCTTTTGGGCACTTTTCCTGTTGACAGCGATGCGGAAGAATTTTTTGATGCCCTATAATTATCCCTGTAAATAATACTTGTACATATTATTAATATTATTATTTTAAGTCTGTTAGTTTTTTATTAGGAATGACATAAATTAATTATGTGATAGATGCATGGTGCTCACATATTTACAAACATTGTAAAATTATACGATATTCTTAAAATTTTAACAAGTACTACTAATAATAAGTCAGTGTGTGAGTTCAAGTAATCACAGAATATAAAATCAATGTTATAAAAAATTATATTATACAATTAAATTGGCAACCAGTTAGATTTTGTCTAGATTCTAAATTGTCCTATGGAGCAGGACCAGCATGTTTCCAAGCATTTTTATCTTGGATATAATCCTCTAATTTGTAATATGCTTGTTTACAAAGTGTACTTTTTATATGAGTTTTAAATATTCTTTCATTGAATTCTAATATATCACAAGGTATTCTGTTGTAACATTTAACACAGTACCCCATATAAGATATATACTTTAGATATAACTTTAGATAGTCTGAAAAATGGTTTATCTATTTTATCTTTATTTCTAGTATTAAAATTGTGTCTATCACTTATTTTATTAAAATTAAGTAGATTTTTTCTCACATACATAATATTTTCATAAATGAATTGGCAAGGTACCGTCATAATATTAATCTTTTTAAATAGTTCCCTGAGAGATTCGTGACGACTTTGATTATAAATGGCTCTGACAGCTCTCATCTCATATTATAAATGGCTCTGTCCATAGTGGTATTCTATGCACATTTCAGCTGGAGGCGTCACATCGTCCGCGCCTGTTTGTCCGTCATCGCTGTCAATCTGTCCGTCAACCGTTGCATGTGGACTATGGCCCCCTGGCTTGCTTTCTATGATATAAAACTAATTGCTAATTGATACCTGTCTTTAAGGTAGGTTGGTAGGTACCAAATCCACATACATAACTAGACCCAAATTCGTTTAGATATGCAGGGGTATCTACTGAGTCTGACGCATGATATCCAAGACTCAAAGCCTAATAGGTATCCAGTTCCTAAAGGACCTATCGATATGTCGAAACTCGAGATGCGCTACAATCTAGAAATCACGAGATGCAGTTAGGTATTTATTTTGATAATGCACCTCTAAGGTTGGATGGACGCCTAATAATGTAGCGTTCGGCTTCGTTGAAAGCGGTCGAAAATAGCCGTTTTTATATAGGTATGTATGTCATGATTGACTGCTTAGCTCCTTAAAGGTATAGCGGGATGATAATCATATATAAAGTAAAATCTGTACAATTCTGCAATATTTTAACCTTCTGGCTGGTCTTTTTACCTTTTGCGGTAAACTGAAGAAGAACACGAGCATAATGTAGGAACCTAATATTGCTCATTCCCCATAGCAAATGACGTGATAACACCGACGCGGGCGAGCCTACAGGCTGTCCAGACTTATAGGGAATATCTATGCAAGATTTGAACAGAATCTATCCGGTAGTTTTTGCGTGATGCTGGAACATATGTACATTCAGACAAACAGATGAAGAAACAAAAACTCTAAAAACTATATTTTCGGCATAAGAATCGTTGCCAGACCTCGCTGCATTTACAATTTTTTTTTAAATATTCAATGTACCTACCTACAGTTGACTTCGCTACGATTTTATTATTATGTAGGATGATGATCTCATGGCGTCATGGAGAGTGCGATTGTCGCAACCCAGTGCTGGGCGAGCCACTATTGCGGCGATAAGTCCCCTCTTTGAGGAGTGGCTGGAGAGGCGCCACGGCGTCCTCACCTTCCGCCTGACGCAGGTCCTCACCGGACACGGCTGTTTCGGGAGGTACCTGTTTCGGATAAGGCGGGAGGAAACGCCCGGGTGTCATCACTGCGTGGATCGCCCGGAGGACACGGTGGGCATACGGTGGAGGTATGCCCGGCTTGGGCAGAGCACCGCCGTGTCCTCATGGAGGTGATCGGTGGCGGGGATCTCTCGCGGCCGGCCCTGGTCCAAGCCATGGTACGGAGCGAGAGGGCATGGGAGGCCGTCACCTCCTTCTGCGAAGCAGTAATGCTCGCGAAGGAGTAGGCAGAGCGCGTGAGGGAGAGGCAAATTTCGCGCCCTCACGCCCCTAGCCGCCGCAGGAGGAGACGCCCTGGGCGTCGGGAATCGATTGCCGATTCCCGGCCACCGTAGGCGCGGGCTTGCGGACGGTGAGCAATGGGTAGCTCGCCGTCCGGTAAGGACCAGGCCCGGGTGATGAATTGGTCACACAAACTTGACTCAAAACCTTCTAGTTAGGTACCTACCGAAGGCAAGGCTAGTAAATCTGACAACTTTGCTTTGTGAAACAGAGCATCTACTCAGTATTTTCTATAACAGTCGCTTCGGGTTTCTGGCTGTAGCAGCCAGAACAACAACCTGATTTAGCCATGTTAAGTATTGATATTTATTCATTCCCGTTACTTGTCTTCAACTTAACTACATAATCAGTACACTGCTAAAAATAAGCCTCTCGACTTCTCTATGTAATCCAGCTGCTCCCAGCCACCCTACAAAGACAGTCGCTCCACCCAACTTGTAACATTGAAAGCCAACCTCAAGATAAGCTAGGAAATATTGTTTGACACATAGTGATACTGAATTATATACAGCTGAAGCAAAATAGCATGTTAGTGTCGCAATCCGTTGAACAGTGATGACTGTGTTTGCAAGTTGTACGTCACACTGTGGACGTCTTCCGCGTGAACCGGGTACCTACACTTCCGCGCATTAATTATACGAGTACCTCATTATTTTATTATGTTTATGTAACTTGACGTTGATTGTTATTGTCTTTGTCGCTAATTATTGCACGATTGTGTTTTCTGTAGAATCTAGAATCATATACTTTTTTCATGATGGTTTGCAGTAGACCTGTAGACGTATGTACAATTAAAAATTCAGATTTTTTATAAATTTTTGCCGTAATAAAGACCTCTGTCCTCCAAGTTTCGCTCAACATTACATGCTAAACAATTAATTAGGTACTAAAATGACTTTTATCTGTCAGTTACACCTAACAGATCCAAAGCCGTTCCCGGAGAGTTTGTAGCGTACCTATACCTACACCTTTACCTAGGTTTTTGTAACTAATTCTAATTTGGTATTTTCACCACTAATTATTTTAGAACTATAAAGCCTATAGGTAAGTACCATCGAAGAACTTCATATCTATACATAGTAAGGACTACTTCTGCTTGCAGCGCTCGGCGGCTATTCAACCGGGGCGGTAACAGATGCGGTCATCGTGTTCACGGGATTTTGTTTTCAAACTGCTTATATATGAAGTTCTTCGATAGTACCTACTACTTTTGATGCTTAAAATCTTTAATCAATTACCTACCTACGTATTGTTATTGTGCAAAGTTAATTAATACACTTTGTTCTAGGATAATTAGGTAAATTACAACAATATTTAGACACCGGACTAACAATAAAAGTTAATGAATAGGTTACCAGTTCCTTTATTAGCCAACCCGCTAACTGTTACACGTGTGACGTGCGCACTATAGGACGATTAGACAATAATCATCACTTCACTTTAGCCGACGATCCTAACTTTAAATTAGTTGCTTTGTCGGTGGCTTTCTGAAATTATGTCCTAGGTACCAGACTGGTTGTAATTTAGCAGATGCTTTTACACTGCTCTTTCAGGAAGATGAGCTGAATATAGACGCACGAGTCCGTTTTTTCATTCGGACGTACGAAACCCTAACAACAATAGATACTTACCTACCTATAGTTAAGCATTTACATTTTTTGAATAGTTAAGTATTTTATCTACGGAAACTGGCTATCACACTGGTAAAACTTATAAAATTCTGAACCCATAGGTTAACAGATAATCCCATCACAATCGCATTGATTGATTTCCTTCTCAGTCAAAAGATCATTAATTTAACTACGCCAGAGAAAGTAAGACGGATAGTCTTTAGTCGTTATTGATTACAATGACCGGTGGATGATCAGCGTCGTTTGGATGAGCGACGGATGATCGTGGATGATCGTGGATGATCGTGGATGATTGCTTCCTGACGCGCGTGAGATCGACGCCGGAAGTATGTAATTGATGGATGTTGAGCTAACATGATCACTGTCCTTTGGTGTGGGACTGTTCAATGTTGTAATGTTCGGAAGAGTCGTCTTGTTGGGAAATTATACTGTCATTGCAAGCTTGAGCGGGAGCTAAAGGAACTTCCGCTTCTGAAATTGAAATAGCAACCATGTTTACAGCTTATTTCTAATTGGGTAAGTTTTCAAATAAGTAGCAGCCATGGTATTGGAAAACTGGCCAAATCCTTAATATATAGAGATAGTATATATCTTCAAAATTCAAAAGTCATTTATTCAAACTAGGCTGAGAATCAGCACTTTTCGAACGTCAAAATTACATAAGACAGTCCCCCAAAACGCCCGCCCTTCACCACTTCCTAGTGCTTTAGCTGGGAAGAAGAAGTGGCGCAACAAACTCCCCAGCAGCACAGCTGTCTGTTCAGTTAGAAAAAAAAAAAAAAGATTATATACAACAGTATGCAAGACAATTTACAATATGCAAAAAATAATTTAAATTATAAATTAAATAGCTATAATCAATAGCCATATGACAGCTAGCACACGCCAATATACCAACCAAAAGCATCGAGAACTATACTCAAGCAGAAATAAAATAAATATTCCTTCGAGAGTTTATAACTCTTTTGCTACTTCAAGTTTTTAAAGTACCTACTTATTTTAATTCTACATAGGTACCCAATATATTAATGTCCCTGCACTTGCGTTATACCAATAAAATACTATATTGAGTAATGTGAAGTGAAAGATCGCGATAAAGCGGCGCCTCGGACCATATACAGTTTATATATGAATATTTAATCCTGACGGCGACTGCATAACATTTAACTCTTTAAATTTTTAATGCACAATCGGCGAGAAAGTGTTCGATTTAAAAAACACCGAACTGTCTTTTCTTACCGTTGCATCGGACTACCCGACCAAGTGCGAAAGACCAGAATTTTCTCAATATTCACCGAAAACAAGGTGCATTTTCATTTAGTAGAGTGTCCTGGCCGAATTCTCGGGCTGCAAATTCTCTGCCTCCGTTTTACATAACTGTATCGACAAGATGCCGCATGCCGTGATCAGCATTACTTTTGTATAATTCCGCAAGTTTGCTGACGTTCCTACCCTGTCGGTCAACATCTCTCTATTATTGTATATTTTAAGCTTCTACAATGCATGTCTTACAGTTAACAAGTTTCCAAATCGGTCTATTGTGTTTCAAAATGCTTTGCAAAATGTTCTGTTGGCAAACTGTGTTAATTTCAAGCGTTTTATACTTTTATTGTTAGTGATGTGTCCTGTTCATGCTTTAATTGATCGTTTGTATTGCAGCACCCATCTGAAAGCTTTATTTTTATTGAAACATTCGACGAAAAGAGGTTGTCTAAACGTTGAAGGTCCTATGTAGGTGTTGAGTTACTGGACCAATGACCATTGGCCCACAAAGGCACATATACTAAAATCCTCAGTACCTACCTAACTCAATCTTGAGTACCTCGATTGTGCTGGAATTTTATGAGGCCTACAAATATCTACCTATTTATTACTTTCTTGTTCTCTATAAAGAGATCTTTATTTAATTTGACCACTGTCATTACCCCCATCTATGAGATTCCCATCCTAAGTACCAGGACATAGTAACTATCTAAATGTCAATCTCATTACAGCATATTTGACGACTTGGCTAGTTGATCACGGTAAAGTCCAGCATTGCGAGTAGCTGTCATTGAGGTTACAATCATTTAAAAATGACTGTCCTTCTGTTGTCGTTCTTGTTTAATAATAAATAGCTATATTTCCTTGATCATGATCATAGAAAGTGCTCACTGAAGCCATGGTAGCCGTATTAGCGCTGAAAGTCTTCAAGTCACTTTCACAAATGAAACGAAATTGTTTATTCTATAAATAGGATATTGCAATAATTTTTACACGTCATATAAAAAAATTAAAAAAATATTTGCTAGATGAGTTCGGCGTTTCCTATCTGACTACTCTGAGAAGAGAAGAGAGGCCGACCAACTCAATCAATTTCCATAAAGTTTGGGAAATCGATCAGATGTCGAAATTTTACTGACTCGCGAAAATCAACACTACACTTTGACTGAACTGAATTTGACTGATTATGGTCATGATTAGGTATGTTTATTTAAGAAGTGTGCTGTGATAAGGCGAATACAATGTTGGGTAGTAGTGAATGGTCTCGCTATTAGTAGGTACATGTTTCAATTCTCAAAATCATGTACCAATAAGTACTAATAACGTTACCTACTTAGAAGACTATTACAAATACTGTTACAAGCAAATGCGGATAACTAACTGTGTTTTACTATTTTAATTTTCACAGTGTATTTAAAATTGTATTACATATTCAAGAGGTTTAATCAAAAACTAATAAACTTTATTCTTCCCAAATATCTGTAAGCTATCGATATACCTATACCTAGATAATATACTTTTAAACACAGTTTACTTTTTAATTCATGACAAAAGCCAAAAAACCGGCCATGCGAGTCGGACTCGCGCACGAAGGGTTCCGTACCATTATCTATAAAAACGGCAAAAAAAAAACATGTCAGTTGTATGGGAGCCCCCCTTAAATACATATTCTGTTTTTAGTAATTATTGTTATAGCGGCAACAGAAATACATCATCTGTGAAAAATTTCAACTGTCTAACTATCACGGTTCTTGAGATACAGCTTGGAGACAGACGGACAGACGGACAGCGGAGTCTTAGTTTTTAGGGTCTCGTTTCACCCTTTGGGTACGGAACCCTAAAAAACAACAAATTAATTATGGGTAATGAAATCGAATAACGAATCGCTTAGACAATCGATTAGTTGCATCGAGTGCAGCGGAACAGCCGGGACCGTGACGCGTCTGCTTTTGACACCTCGCAGGGTGGAAGAGAAAATGGTATAGCCAATCGCGATCACAATGCTTCGAGGATTGTGTTTACTGATACATCCGTGTGCCTGCTCCCTTTTAAATGTAAATCATTTTTAATGTTTCAACTTGAATCTTCGCAGGATTAGAAAAAATAAACAGCATTCACGGGAATAAAGCAGAAAGTTGGTGTGACATTTGGGGCTTAATTTGGGTTTCCGAAGAAACCATTTTACTAAACTTAAGCTAGGGCAACCAAAGCAACTGCAAATTCGTCATCGAAATGAAAAGACTACCTTTTCATTTCGATGACGAATTCGCAGTTGCAGGCGAACAGCGAAGAAATCGATCAGATCTGATACAGACCAGATCGTCGAGGGGTCAGAAGCCACTTTCCTCTGTGGCTGATTCAGCGAAAAAAATAGGAACTTGGGTACCTAAAATAATAATTGGGTAGGTTATTTAATGTCTGTAATTTTTATAATGTACAATAAAGAGTATTCTATCTAACTATCTATCTAAGTCGTATACTCCGGACTCCTCGTCTAAGAGAGTACTTCTAAAGCCACGTGGTGTAACGGTAACATACATTACAATCGAATAAGGCCAGCATGCGCCTGCGCCGGACATTGAGCTCTCGTCACGGCGTCCATTGCCGTCAGTCACGAGCAGAGAACAGATAATATAGCGTTTGTAAAGCTCACTCAATCGCTTTTCACTTACAGGAAAAAATGTACTGCATCAAAATACAATGGCACATGCCGCGGTGGCTTTGGTGTTAGTTGCTGTTTTGTACAGAAAACGTTTGAATAAGTTGGTCGTACACTTTCAATGAACCTGTATCATACAAGTATCGTTATTGTAGCCTTTCTATAGACAGTTGACGGGACGGTTAGCATGTCGCGGGTTCGATTCCCGCTCGGAACAAATATTTGACCTACAAGTAGTTGTTTCGGGTCTGGCTGTTTGTGTATGTGAGTATAAATGTTTGTAAACGCACTCACGATACAGGAGAAATCCTAGTGTGGGGCAACGTTTTAAAAAATAAGTTATATATTTAGTGCTCAGATGCATTGTTCGAGAATGGTCAAATAAGACATCGTTTTGGCTTCTATGTTACCGGGACAAGTAAAAAGAACATAAAAAAAAATATACAGTAGGTAGGTATTTAACAAACAAATCAAAGATCGAAGTTCATTTTTATTGTCAAAGTCAAAGTTAAATAATTTATTACAATTAGGCACATGAAAAGCACTTTTGAATGTCAACAAGGTAGGTTGTATAGGTGTAGCTTCCGCCCGCGTGATATCTTGATTAATCAAAGCCTAGTTGCCTGCACCCGCGGTTTGGCCGGCGTGGAGGTCGCAAATTATCCCACAGAAACGTAAAACCGGGATAAACAGTATCCTATGTGTTGATCCAGATTATAAACTACCTGCGTGTCAAATCTCTTAAGCCGTTATTGATTGTGTGATTAAGTAACAAACATACAAACTTTCACTTTTATAATATTAGTAGGATAGTAGGAAGTAGGATGTTGTTCAGTGATGTGATAAACTGAAAAGTTAGCATTCTATTGTAGGGAGAATTTTTTAAATAGGTCTTTAGTATTTGATTTAATTAATTACAAACAAAATTACAAATATTTTATTTTTATAATATTAGTGTAGACTGGTTGTGTCCGCGGCTTCGCTCACGACTGTCTTCTATTGGCATTATAGAGAAGGTGTAATCATTTTAAATCAAACTAGCCTGAATCCAAACAAAATACCGCTGACGGTAGTCTATGGGCTATCTTCTGCTCTCTAACTTCATAATTAGTGACCAAAGAATCTACTTGTAGTGTTCAGCACCGGAGCGCACTGCATCGACTACTTGCCTACAAAACTTAGGCGATGTTACCGTGGTATAAACCATTGAGGTCCTATTGCGTCTGTGGATGACGTCATTCATTAGGAGAAGGCAAAACCGTTCCATACATAGATAAGATAACTCGAGGTCAATTACAATGATAACTGTGGGTGGTGCCTCCTGTGGCACGCGCAGGTAATCCGATCACTCACTTTTTGCACGACATTTTCCAATAGGCATGACTCTCACACAAACGTACGTAATTACATTACTGTTAACTTGTACAGTACCTACAAGATGAATTCGCAGGATTTTCATCTCTTTAGGATAGGCGAAGTCGGAGATAGGTAGGTACCTAACTGAGTACCTACTCAGAGTAACTAATCAAACTTAAATCTGGGTTTTTTCTTTTCAAAATATTAATTGAGGATTTATAGTAATGCAAGCATCTAGCTAAAAGTTTGAACATATCTCGGAACGGCGTATAATTAGCAATTTGGTCTGAAAATTAACAAATCAGTTACATATGAACATAGCTCGGAATGGCGTATAAACAGCAATTTGGTCTGAAAATTAACAAATCAGTTACATATGAACATAGCTCGGAATGGCGTATAAACAGCAATTTGGTCTGAAAATTAACAAATCAGTTACATATGAACATAGCTCGGAACGGCGTATAATTAGCAATTTGGTCTGAAAATTAACAAATCAGTATATTTATATTTTGTGGACGAGTTAGTCGAATAGTCGGTTAGACGTTCTTTTTGAGAAGAACCAACAAGAATTCTCTCAACATCGGACACTCACTACTACTGTTATGATTAAACAAGTGTGCCTCAAGGATATAGCAGCCATTCCTCTGAAGAAAGCTCTGTGACTAAATAGTATCAATACAGAACATTATAAGTACATACAATACTTATAATATTGAGAATACCTCGCTCAGGTAAACAATGTGAAATGTCTGTTTGTTTGCTCGCTAGTCGCTGACTCACCGAACAGCCAGACAAGAAATATACACGTGGTTCACTTGGCAGGATACATTCTGAAGCTCCACTTCATACAATATTGAGAATACTTACGATGAAATTGACAATTAGTATTGTGATAATGGAGACGACTCCGTACCAACCCACTGTGATAACCAGCTTTCTAATTACGCAACATATTTTCGTAAACGATAAAGACAAATCTGTTTCATTTTGACAGTTCAACAACATTCATTGCGTTATTTACGTTGCTCTGCAGTTTATTTTTTCGAACTTACGGAGCAATGGATTAGCAATCTGTTTCAAAACGATTCAGATTCGGATTGATTTTGCATTATGTAATTAGGGTACAGATCATATTGTATAAATAGACGTGTGCCTGAACTGACGTAGTACGAGTAGGTAGTCCGTTTTCAGTTTGTGTAAAGCTGCTATCTAATTACGCAACACATTTTCGTAAACGATTACCACTTTTTTTTTTCTTTTTGACGTTTCAACAACATTCATTGCGTTATTTACGTTGTTGTGCAAATTTTTTTTTCGAACTTATGGAGCAATTGATTAGCAATTTGTTTCAAAACGATTCAAATTCCGATTGATCGTGTATTACGTCATTAGGGTACTGATCTGCCAGTCTTAGCGAGTAACTAAGGGCGAGTACGCTAAACCAGTTCAGGGGACTTCTTAGTGTAGCTAAAGTGATTCCTATAGGTACGCCTGCTGAACTAGAAGACATTTCGCGAAGGCACTCTCCAACATCAAGGCGTGTACGTACGAACGAACAAGAACATTGTGAACACCAACATCGAACACTTTATTCGCATGTGCGTACCTCTACCAAACATCAAACACTGTGTTCGTTTAAAATGTTCATGGTGATCCAAATTCGAATCCATAGTTACTAAAGAGAGCAGCGCGATTGAGCGCGAACACAAGTTGAACTGCGTTCGTGTTCGCTTTGCTAATTTTACGTCCACAAGTACCAACCAAATGTTCCGTGTTCGATGTTCGTGTTCACCACGTTTTGTCCGGTCATGCGTACACGCCTTCAGACTTCTGCACTTTCCTTTGCTGTGTTCACACACACTATTAGTACCATGTGTAATGATAATGACTATCATAAAACTATATAAAATTGGACGTGACTCACGATCAGAAAAAAGCCTTAAAAACAACTCGTTAATGTTTAGCAACGATCCGTAATAGGTATAAGATAGATATACTTAGGTAACATACAAATATGCACTTTCGATTATTTAGCACTTGCGTCTGGAGAAAGTAGACGTTTTGATGTGGAACACCTACGTCACGAGATGTGTAACAAAAAACGATGATGTTGAAAGAAGCAGACAGACGGATTGATTTCATATTATTTTGATTAACTACACCATAAGCTTGGTTACAACTCCTATGGAAATAATTTTCGTACCCAAATCGGTGAACATGTGACTAAAAATGTGTTATTAGAAGAATGTGACTGTGAGTAAGATTTATGTTTACACAAGTGTGTATGGTCATACGTAAAGCCAAGCCTGGTTAAGTTAGCGTAGCGCGTAAATGTCGGGGGCCTTGTCAATTTAGCATGGCTGCTACGGCTTCTGCTGTGTTGACACCCATCTGCCATCATATTCACTACTCCACCCAACTTGCCTGTTGACTGAACAATCCCCATTCAACCAGATTGGATTTGGTCAGCTTGACTGAGTACCTATAGGTAGTGGTATGATCTGTCGGACTTTGGTGCTTCGTCGTTTAGCTGAAATCGCGAAGGCAAGAGGTGATTATCCTTTAATCAGCTTATTGCCTTCACACACAACTTGGTGCTCTACTGATAAAACTGATGGACTGATAGCTTATCAAAACTGAACATGTCTCTAATTAGAACCTGCGTCAGTACTTAATTTAATCTTTGTTAAATTTGATCAGAGGCGGAATCGGAAATCCGTGTTTATAAATATGTACAAGTATCCACAAGTAAGTTTCTATCCTTCCCAGAACGAAATACATAAACAATAGCGTTGGCATCTTTAACATAATGAGCGGCAGATGTACAAAGAGTGCGCGCGGGCGCAGCCGCCACGCGACGCTTGCACGTCGTTAGCTGGAACATCCGATACTGTGGACTTTCTCTTATTTCTGTAATATTTAGTATATATTAATATATTAGTTCCTGATGACTCGACCTTCGTGAATGAGGATAATTTAACTTACGCACGTCCAGTGCACATAGCCGCCCCAGCCTACAACTTTGCTGATTCGCTATTTTTCCTGCACCTAATGGTCTCTCATAATAAGTATATCCTCAAAACACAGCTCGTGTAAGTTCGTGATTAAGACTTATTATGGTGGCGTTATTCTGACTTCTTAATTTATTTCGCAATACATAGTCCCTGCACAGAACTGATCCTTTTAGAAATATAGCAGCATTGTGCGTTAATTAAAATTAACAGGAAGATGAATAGCACTTACATGTCCCGGAACAGATATGAACGATTCAGAAACACGAAAGATAGTTGCAGCAGAAGATAAAAAAAGAGAGAGAGTGGGAGATTTTGGGGAAATATTAATTAAGTTAAGTAGGTAGGTTTGGGTACATCCGCATATACAAGGCACAGCATCTACGTCGTAAGCCATATTAAATATAGCTAGCGTAGGGATGAGCCGTTTTTTTTTTTTAAATAAACCACTTGAAAGTTTCAAGTTGTTCATTTAAAAAAAACCGGCCAAGTGCGTCTCGGACCACGCACAATGAAGGGTTAGCCTAGCAAGGAGAACACGTCACCCACTTGATTTCTAGATATTTTATACTGAAACTAAAATTGTTACATGTACTACAATCTGTTTTTTATATAAATAAGGAAAGTATAGTAAAATATATATATATATATATGAATATTAATTATATTATATAAATTTTCATCAATTTACTTAAATATATTTAAATGTATTTATTTCAGATCCTCGCAATAAGCCCTTTCATTTGTTATGTCACACGGTACAGTTTGCAACTGTTTTTTTTTCTTGTTTGTCCTTCAAAAGTGACCCGTATTCAAAATTCATTTATTTACGGTACACGTCCGTTTTTGGTTAACAGAAATACATATGAAATTTCAACATAATCGGTCCATTAGATTCGGAGAAAATTGGCTGGGACATACAGAGACACACGAGTGATCCTATATGGTTCCGTTTTTTGCTTTTGAGGTACGGAACCCCAAAACCTAATTTTATTAGCCTGCCTTTTCCAGTAGACATACACAACGACCGCCTCGTTCCTAAACTGCGAGTTAAATATTACGTGATAGTAAATGAGTCCGTTTATTACTATCGTCTAGTAAAGTGCACGGTATATATATTATTGTGATAGTTCCGTTAGAATGACCATTATTATATGAACCATGTCTGTTTGTTCCGTCATAACTTAAACCGTGTCTACAACATTCCTACCTACTTGTTGAATGCTTGTTATCGTGTCAATTGTAATTCGCTTATTTTAACCGCACATCAATTTTTATTATCTAATCTACATATTAAAATAACCACAACACAATGTATTGATGTATTTTCTAGTTGACCTGTGTGGCATGGTTCTAATTTACCAGACGAGATGGAAGGCTGTGTGGCTTTTAGTATGATTAGCCAATTCAAAATAATGATCAACAACTACCGTAGCAATTTGTCAGTTGCCAATTCTTGGCCTATCAAGACAATCGACATCGTGCACAGCATAACTCTACAACATATTGTATGCACACATCGTTGTATATGAAGAGACGGCTGCTACAGATAATGTACCCAGTGATCATTCTTATTCATCGTATCATCAATCAATCTCTTGCAAAAAATCGAAGTGAAAAAAAATATTTCTACGCATTTGACGTGAGATCTATACGATACAGACTTAGACATTGGAACAAAGTATTCATGATTAGATTTAGTCTTTCGCTAAAATAAAATGCTTTTTATCAGTTCCCGCCCATGGAACATGGTCATGCCTACAAGATTCCATATGTCTTGACCATCACTTCCTACTTCCTCTACACATAAGTTAACATCCTCCAGACAAGCGGCTAGTACAAAAACACCGTCAGTCGGTCGATCTCGGTGGTATCGCAGTAGGTAGGTACATGACGCGCCGACAGCGCGTGCGCAGCGTCACGGAGCGTTTTTGCATGTCGACTACATTACGGTACTTGATAGTAGTTGATAGGGTTACCAGACATGGTTGATGGTTTTAATTACAATGTTAAATTCTTATGTGCTGTGCTTTGTCGGTTGCATTTTCTCAGCATTCAGCTTTGTGTCTTACTGAATCTAATATTTTCTTACAGGTACCTATATGATTGTCTCATGAAATATGTTTTAGAGACTTCCTTCGAAACATTGATGTAGGAATTATTGCCCGATTTCTTATTTTTCTAGAAGTTATTGTAAAGACATAACATCCCGTGGTTCCTTGTTACGGAACTAACGTGATGCGCACGCGGTCAATTACACGCACGCGCGCGCTATCAGCGTGCTCGAGTACAGAACATGCTGGTAATCACTGTCGCTTGAACTTGACTGCTTTTTATGTGTCGCAACTTCGGGAATTCCAGGTATCTCATCTATTCTTGAGTGCAGTGAAGTGAAGAGCAGTTCGTAGGCTGCTGTATATTGGCTGGTGTTTTGCTACCATTCCAATTAGCCAGGATTTTATTAACATTAAAATACTTGTATAAATGTTTTTGATATTCCAGTAGTTTTTATCCTAGAGACATTATTTTGTCAGCAACATGATAGATACTCGTACATTTCAAGAGCAATTCCAACTGTGCCACACACAACGGCATCTGGTATTGAATCGTGACTGAACTGGGATCATCTTCAATGGATCATTTAATAACTATTTTCCCAGTCCAAAGAAGATTGTTTTTTTGGGCCCCAGTTATAAAACTAACCAATGTACCATTTAAAATGGTAGATTTTTTTTATAAATTCTAATTGGAATCACGAAATCGTAATAAAAAGAAAATGTTCTGATAATGCACAATATTGATCCAATTACTATGAAAAAAAAAAAAAAAAACTAATTACGGTTCAAGGTAACCAAATCTGTCTTTATTAAGTACAAAAATATACCACTGATGTTGCAGTAGGTCCTCCTATCCTTAAGTATTTTTATTTATTTGTTAAAACTTTATGAACAGGTAAAAAAATACTGTACAAAGGCGGACTTAATGCCTGAGGCATTTTCTACCAGTCAACCTTAGGGTGGTGCAGACAAAACATGGCAGGTGCAACATAAGTGACAGATAACTTGAAAATTAATACCTACTAATAAATAGATACATACTTACATATAAACCGAACAAACTTTGTCAGGAGAAATAACGATAGGTAGAGGACATTTTATCTTGAACACGCTATCAAGATGAGAGGTGGAGCGACCTGCATCGTTTTTAGATGAAATACTATCTACTTGTAAGGCGTCGGACTTTGAAATTGATATACTTACAGTAATAAAAATGCTTTGTTACGTGATTTTTTATTTCATGAACCGTTCAGAATACCCTTTATCCCTACTATTTATTACTGAACAATGCACTATTTTACTATAATATCATAATACTAGTGAGGCAAACCTACTCACTAAACAATAGCTCTTTTAGTGATTTGTTAGGTTATGGTCGTATCTCTCTATATTCCCGTTAGACGAAGTAAAATTATTACTACCACAGTAATCTAGAGATCATAAGGAACAAATCAACATGCGTTTCATTAATAGACGCCACAGTTTTTGGTGGGCCTAAAAAGTCAAAGTCAAAGTCAAATAATTTATTTCATTTAGGCACAAAAAAGGCACTTATGAACGTCAACATTTACAAAAAAAAGATATCGCCGAACAAAAAAAACCCATCTCCTTTTTAGTTAATATTACCTGTACTTATATATCGAGAGAATTTTGAGAAGCCAATCATACGCTGCAGGAATGTTAACTGTCGATAATTATTTTTCTCGCAATAATCATTTAATGTACATTTACAGTTAGTTCCGTTTCTAGATCTCGCTTCAATAGATTCAGTAATTAAATTCTTACCATCTATATTGTCTACTGCACTATGAGGTTCAGCTCTTAAAATAGTGAGTACCTGTATGATTATTTAGTTTCCATATTCCACCGCAGGTTTAGTTAAGTAAGACATAATGACCAAAACAAGAGCACTTCCAAAAATATGGGATTAGTGCAGGGTATCAAATATAATGCTGTACTATCACACGCTGCTATCATTATCAGTTTGCGTATTCCTAGAAACGAAATAAACAAATTATAATACTTCGTCAAATATTTTACCGCTTTGTTAATCAATTTAAACCCAACTTGGAATAATTTCTTCAAAAAGCCATGCGCTTAAATTATTTTCCATTGACAGCTATCTAATGTAGATTGTCAATGTAAGTACCTATAAACCAGTCAGCCAATGAAGCAGTGAGATATGAATCCTCGAAAGTGCTTTGCCTAAAATTTGAACGCACCAGCCCTGTGCTCCAGCTTAGTTTTATAAATTGTAAGGTGATCGTTTGGTACAGCAGTGAGCCGATCCCGCGCTATCTCGAGCTAGATCAGATGGTACCGATTGTAACAGATTGCTCGGCTATCCTCCACTTAGCTAAATTGTATGTTAATGGTAAAGGGGCTGTTTCACAATTCTCAGTATATCCTTACATCTAAGATTAAAGAAAAGCAACACAGCAACCCAGATATCGAAAATTTTCCCTAATTGCGCTACTGTTCAGATATGTATATTGAAGAGTTGTTAAAATTAACGGTACCATATACGTCGTTTAACATAAATCCGCAGTTGCAGCCCGCGAAATTTTTTTTTTAAGTGTTTGTAATTTGCTGGTCAATCTCAGGTTGTATCTTGATCAAAATATGTTTCGTGACTATAACAGGTACCTATGTATTTACAGAATTCTAATCATTAGAAAAAACGTAAGAAAATTTGAATTTCGCGAGCTGCAACTGCGGATTCACCTTAATCATTACGTTCTATGCTAGTGCTGTGCAGAAGTAAGGGACGAATTCACAATACCTAAAACTATTAAGTGATTTTTGTTTATGTTATGTTTTACATGTTTATGGTATGAGTACATAAGTCGTTGAAGTTCCATATCAATAAATAAATAAATAAAATGCTTGAACACTCCAAGACTATAATTACCTATCTAGTTGCAAATTGAATAAAGATAAGTAATGTGGTGGTGTAAGTATCTACCTGTGTTCAACAAATAAATATTCATTAATTTTACATAACGTGAAACAATGCTGAAATGCTTTTTTAAAGTAGGTATCTTTAAAAAGTTTTTTCTATCTCCTCTTATCTTCGATCCCAATCAAGTGGGAGTATGTCAGGACGATTGCGAATTTACGATATTGGAACAGCCCCTAAACCTACACATTTACCTGGTGCTGGTGTAGTGCTGCCGCTATGAACACATTTTCAATTTGATGTTAATATTTACGTGATACCTATTGTTATATCGTAGGTGGCTAGTCGGTAATACGTTGATCGTCGTCGTAATTTATGTGCCAGTCAATTAGAGTCCTTATATTCTAGTCAATTTATGTCTTCATTGTGTTTCTCGGTACTTTTCTGGTTTCGGTCGCTTCTCGTCAACGAAGATTACGCTTACGGAGATGTCACTGCAAATAGGGTATGAGGTAATTAGAGGCAGGGAATATTTACTGCTGAAATGAGTCTGGGCTATTTACTGCTTTACTGCACTGTTCAGACTTCAAAAGTTTACCATCTATCTTTATGATGGACTTGTTACTAGTTCGTTGGACGAGCGCATCTGATTATAATCTGCGACGCGGCCGCTCGCTCATTAGTGACAGACACCTGATGAGAACTAGGTGAGCTATCATTATGACGTCACTTCACACCTTGTCTTCTACGGTGACTGTTAAGTAGACTATGATTAATTTGTTATTTTTTTTATTCGATTTGAAGACCACAAACTGTCTCCATTCTTACTGGAGGAGTCAGATAGACGTGTACCTTAAACGTTCCTTAAAATAGGTACTAAAAGATACGCTGGTATAATGTTCAGGACCTATATTTTACTCTTATAATTCTCCTGCCTGGGTCGGTTGGTTGATTTCTGACAATACTTAACTCTCATCTCATTATGACATAGATAAAGTATTCACAAAAGTTTCTAAAATATTAGGAAATAACCTAAATTCCGATCCATTACATAACGAGACGTAACAACTTCCGACGGTCACAGGTCGTCACCATCAGTTGAAAAATGAAACCAAATCACTTGCACTCGACGATCAACGCACTGAATACGCAACTCACGCGCATAACAACCCAACCAAATTAAATAGCGCACTGATAACATTCAGGATGATACACAATAAGGTCTTCTGAAACATGTCGTGTAACCAAATGTTTACGTTTAGGTAACAGAATCGCGTGCATGACCTTTGCAGTTTTTTGCTTTACTTTCCTTATTGCGTGTATGTAATCTGAGTAATGGGCTGAAAGGCTCCACAGATTAGGCTGTTTTATAATGATTACATATTGTGGGGATGATCCGTTGAAGGTAAAATGATGATGATGAATGATTGTGAGTATCGTGTAAGTTATTACCTAACGTGGTCATTACGTCTTGCGTGTAATACGTACTGTGCGTATCTTAAATACAAGTGTTTGAAACTAAAGTTATGCAGAAAATGTCGCTGTTGGCACACATTTATTTGAATAGGTACAGTCTTATAAGGAAATTTTTATGACTTGTAGATTCTTGGCCATAAAAGTTGTCCACAAAAGGGTAAAAAAGGTTTATTTCAAGTACCTAACTAAACTCCAAAACAAACATATTCATAAAAGGATACAGACAGGATAAAAATCATAGACAAAAACGAACACTCACAAGGTAACAATATCTCTGCTGCAGCATTGCCGGATATAAGAGCAATCCAGTCTATCGCCGATCATTGCCAAGACGGTGTAGGCGCTGCCCCGCACTGCGCACCAGAGACGTGCACCGCTTGCCTTTTCCTAGAGTACCATATTTGTGTGCCAAATATGATTTATTCCTTCTATTTCGATCAACATATTCGTATATTTACTTACACTGTGGCAATATCACTCATCTTATATCTATCTCGGGTGAAGAATTCTGCAGTCGATCTACAAGGGTCAAACTCAAACTCAAAGCATTTATTTCAATTAAACCAATTATAGGCACTTTGTCTACGGTAGATGACGCAGATACATTAAACTGACCTGACAATAGCATCCTAGACAGCTCGACAAGTGATATAATTATGAACTAGCAACCGCTGCTGCTATAAGCCCACATAGTCGACTGTTAAAACCATACTCTTTGCCTTTACTCAATAATTATCAAACTCCATTAGAAATATTATATACACTTATACGGAGGAGCTCGTGACTAAGTAATAACTGCCGCACGGGTCGATCCAACAGGTTAAGCTATGCTTGCCGGGGTTGGTCTGTAGATGGGTGACCATCTTTACATAATGAGACTCCTCCGTGCCTCGGAAAGCACGTTAAGCCATTGGTCCCGGCTGTCATTCGTGGATCTTTGACAGTCGTTACGGGTCGTCAGAAGCCCGAAAATCTGACAGCCAGTCTTACCAAGGGGTATCGTATTACCCAATTACTGGGTTGTGACGGTCAGATAGGCAGTCGCTCCATGTAAAATACTGGTATTCAGCTGCATCTGTTTAGACTGGAAGCCGACCCCAACATAGTTGGGAAAAGGCTAGGCAGATTGATTGATTAGAATACACTTATATATGTACTCATAGTGAAACCAATCTACAGTCATATCAACACCGTCTTCATTTTCAGTCGTTTCAGTAGCTTCAGTCATGTGTGCTGTCAGTTCTTGTTTGACATAGACACATTCTCATCATGTCTATGTGATAGCTCTCAAGTTATTGTACTGACTCAAAATGAAAACCATAACTACACTTCTCACTACTTTCGCCATTGTTCGTTCTTTGTATTTATGGATTCGTGGCCCATATGAGCTAAACAGATAGATGGAATAATTTACTGGTGTAAGTAGCTGTCTATAATTATGTATCTTAACGCTTACATCAGCCGCCTACTTTTCATTCTTTAAAGTTCAAAAGATGCTTCTCTTCAGCTTTTGAAGCAATTAAAAGCTTATAACTTCTTGTGATTACGAAAATTTCTCTTTCCATTTATTAGGAGACTCATGTTAAGCAATGACAATGACGCAACGGATTCATAACTTTTATGATCAAAGTGAGCCACACTTTCATGAGACGGAAAGCTCTGAAACATTATCTGTTCAATACGGTACTCAATTTTACGCATTTTTACCAGTCTGTCAAAAATTATAGCTTATGTATATTTTTTACTGTTGTTTCAGCATTTTATTACAAAATCATTCCGAAAAGGATTGTGAAGTGAAAGTGCAATGAAAGCTCGAAACATGTCTACACGATCACATGAGGTTCGGCAATATTCGATAACAGATGCATTCTTGTATACTTGTAATATCGAGAAAGTAGAATACCATCTCCTTGTAAGGAAAAAGGAAGTAAATTATTCACGAGACACAACGTAATACTCGTTTTCGAATCCGTTATCTATTTGTTGAATAGTCTCAATCTCTTTAACCATTACTAAAGACTTCAAATATTATTTTCGCAGCATTTGTCTCGACAAAGGAATCAAACCCGGAACAAAACTTCTGGCATTCATAAGTTGTCAAGAGACGTACGGCGTAACTGTGAGAGAACGCTCATTAAACAGTTAGCAATCTATCTTAACGAGCAATTAGCTGCGCACACGCATCTGTGTGTATTAGTTAGTTACTATGACTACTGTAGGTAAGGTATGCCCCTTACAACTTACTGGACGAAAGGAAACTACTGAAAATAGCACAACATCTAGCAAAAAAATATATATTAAGGTTTTGTCATACAGACAACGAACGGCTGATGGATTCTGCGAGCTTAGACTTCAAGCTCTACCTACTCACGGACAAAACCAATTTCTTTTGAAGAAACCTACAACGTGGTAGATAAGTACTTATCTACGGGAATTGTATGGCGTCGAACTTCTTCTCGTATTTACTTCATGTTTGATGGTTTACCTACATTATCATAATTTCTATTAAATTGTTTATTTAGAAATCATAGAAAATGAATGCGTGACAAGTGAAACTATATATGAAATGACAATATGTTACATTCCGTGGTCACATTATTACAATTACAAGATTCTATTGTGTTGTGTTAAATTATGTGTTTGTGTTTATAAGTTGTTTACGTTGACACGCGACTTGAGGATGTTGCTCATGTTGCTCGTGGGAAAGAGCAAGCACGACAATAATAGGCAACATTCGTAGGTGGCGGGAGTACCTATTGTGCGAAAAACTTTTTGCCCTACTTTTCTCGGCAAGTACTGCTTCAACTTTGTTCAGCAATATCATGTTCTGCTGACTGCTAGGTCACTTTCAATAAAATTGTGTGATCTGACAAAGAAATCATGTTTTCTTCTGAAAAAGGAATATGTAAACTCGAATACCAATGTATTACCACAATCTGTAGAAGGCGTGAGGTCTGTGTTGTGCGTCGCTGCCTGTATTATTACCATGGATGTAGGATTGCTATGCGGACGCTCAGCATGTCTTGCATCTTTTGGTCAGCTTTGGAATACCTCGATTACTTAACACGCTTTTAGCGTTGAATACTAATGTGGCATTAATTAGCATTCATTATAATTATCCAACACTTCCATAACATTAAATTTCTAAGTTGTGCAATACCTAACGCGACCAATTGATCAACCACTTGCAATTGCATGTTTTTATGATAATAATGACGATGAGTTTATATTATGCAACATTGACCACAGTCCAGCCGGAACCAGCAATTAGTTTTCTTCAGACTTCAACGTTTCAAATCAATTATTTTGTAATTTCGGATGACACAAATGGTCTAGATAACCTTTCCGGCTCATTATTTTACCGAAAACTACCTATTATGTAACAGTCGTATCTCTTCTCACAGTCAGTAGCACATTACAGCGAAATGTAGAGAAACAGAAAGTTCAGTTTATAGACAACGAAAAAGTTTATTATGATCGCAAGCCAAATTTCAGCAGAACCAATGCTAGCACTGCACTGAAGTGTTGTTAGCATACGAGAGGCCTATGGTACGGTCAGGTCAAGCTAATTGATGGCGTAATTTTTGGCTATTTTATGTACCGTTTCCAGCGGGGCGAGCACGGCCTTGTGACATGGCTCGAGTCACACATTTTATCACAGTTTAGTCAAAAAAAATGGTGTGACTCGAGCCATGTCACAGTAGTCCTTGCTCGCTAGCCAGTGTGAATTTCCGGGAGAATGCAAATGGTATGGTTGTAAGAGGTACAAGTGAACCTTCTTTGCGTATCTACTGTGTGTCCATGTTCCACGCACGTAGGAATGCATTATATGACGCGCCCGCGTGCTTCCGGCTTCTCACTGCACTTTACGTAATGCGCTCCTAATTGGAGGTCACTGCACCGGATCATCTCTTAACAACCGAGATAACAATCGTTATAAACAATGTCGCGTGTGACATCTTTGAGAAACCACTCGTTTTTTTCACCGAGAAGTCAAAAGAGATGTGGTGTAATTTTCTTTAGTGACAGTAGCGTTTGCTTAAGTCTCATGTATTGGCGAGTCTATTGCCGCTAGTTATTAACCGGGAACACAACCAGACTGAACAACTCCTAATGGATAACCCATATAGCCATATATGTATAGCCAGGCTTACCTGGTAGCCGAGCTGCGACCACTAGACCAACGAGGCACTTATTTTAACATGATTGAAGAAATAATAACACTTTTCTTTGCCCAAAGCCTGAACCCGAGAGTTCAAAGCGGAAGCGCAGCGACGACGAGGCCGCGGAGCCGGTCTGAGAGAACCACAATTATACAATTAGCAATAGGTACTTCGGCTTAATAGACAATTAGACGCGGTTGTTCATAATTCCCACCTGTGTATTACTATAGAAATATTATATTTTGTAGTGAGAGAAAGATCCCTGTTGCGGCAAGTCTTGAACTTGGACTCCAGATTATAATATGCAGCTCCTATCGAACCACGAGGAAGCCTTTACTGGACAGTAAAGGTCTCCTCATGAGTGTTCATCATTACGTCATTATTACGTCATTGAACACTTGATTTTTTACTTGCCCTATCAAACTTGCAAGGAATGGCCAAAGCTGGGTGTCGAAAACTGTTGCATTACTACACATCTGTTGAAAGGTCAATTCAAATAGATTCGAAATCAATCACCCGTAAAGGTTAATAGATTAATCAATGCAAATGTTAGCATCAAAAAATAATTATTAAACTGCCACTTTTGCATATACATGAGGGTGTTGAAACTTCAAAATACGGAGACACATCAGCCACTATTTGGCAATTCAGCTTGCTTGCTTACAGACATTTAACTTAACCCGCAATTATACAATTATTTATTTTTCTCGATGGTCCTAGTTTATCAATATTATTATAACTTCTAGTTACAGCTCTATGTAAGCGGGCACGCCCTTTATGCCTGGAGGCTTTATTTTCTTTTTTTTTAGATATTGTTTACGTTTAGTTATTTTTATTTCTGCTTGAGTATAGTTCTCGATGTTTTTGGTTGGTATATTGGCGTGTGCTAGCTGTCATATGGCTATTAATTTATAATTTAAATTTTATTTTGCGTAATGTAAATTATCTTATAAATTATTGTATAGAATCATTTTTTTTTTCCTAACTGAACAGATAGCTGTGCTGCTGGGGAGTTTGTTGCGCCACTTCTTCTTCCCAGCAAAAGCACTAGGAAGTGGTGAAGGGTGGGCGTTTTGGGGGACTGTCTTATGTAATTTTGACGTTCGAAAAGTGCTGATTCTCAGCCTAGTTTGAATAAATGACTTTTGATTTTGATTGATTTTGATAATTAGGTATGCAACTAGCTCCAGTGCAGCGTGCAGTCCTGAACACAGGCTCCCGGGGAAGATGCTGTTGCACACCGTTGTAAACTAAAAGATTTGATCACAACTGATACCTATAATATACGTATGTTTAGGTACGGGTGTACGTACTGTACAAGGTGTAATTTTGGACGATTCATGGCCCAGGGATGACCCACGATAATTATTAAACGTTGGTGGCCAGGCAGCTGTGTTGCTGGACAAATATGCAACTTCAGTTAAAAAAACTTCCTCAAAAATAGAATGTTCAGCAGGAGGTATAAAGAGAAAGTGTAACAAAGTAATATGTTTATTTGTTAGTTCAACTGACGGCTAGACCATACATAATCGATAACAGCGGCGCGCGTGCATCCATTTGTTATAAAGCAAAAGATATTGAATTGTCGTGAAAGTTACAACAACAGCTAACTGGGAAAAGATAAATTTAAATTTTTTTATTGTCCGAAGCGACCCAAAAAGTAGAGAATTGCATATATTGCTTCTTCAATCACCATTTTACTGCATCGCTTTCATTGGAATGGGGCAATGTACACCGTTCTTAACATCTTGGTCCATTATTGCCAATGTTTGGGGCGTTAATCGGGTGTGTCCGATTGTTCGAAACATTTGCAAAACGATTTAGATTATGTTCAGTGGAATTGGATTTCCTTATCAAATGGAGAGGTAGTTACTTAGGTTATGTACTGTAATCGATCAGCTTTGTTACCGCTGCAAAGAGCGTGTAGTTTATAGTTTTCTAATATGGATCTTGAAGCTAATTTCAGCTCTCTATCACTTCCGGAACGCTAGTTTGTGCTCTAGAAGCGAAAAACTGGTTTTTACCATTTTTTTGGCACCCTGCCTCCCACCTATAAATTTAATTGGAATCAATTCCTGACACTTGAATCTTTACAAAAAAAAATCCGGTCCAATAGGAATTATGGACTATTCGAGATTTTTTCGCTAATTCTATCTGACTATCCCTAAGATGCATAATTTTAATGCCTGTTTTTTTTTTTTTCTTTTTTTAACACTATACTTGATCCTCGCTCACAACCATGCTGTGTCCACGCTATATGCTCGTTTACGGATAGTTTGGATACATAACGATGTGTGACAGCGACAAGCTGTGTCGGCTGTGACACGCATTAACATCACAATGAGCTGTCACGCCGCGACTGAGGCTTCACGCCCCGCGTGTCCAATCTGAACTAACCATTGGGATAGCTACAATTTTGGGATAAATGTTGGTAAGGATTCAAAAATATTATTGACTTTTAGGCGAAACAGTGAGTTTTGTATTGTAAGAAGGATCTTATTGTAGGACCTCAACATGGTTGGCGAAATGTGGATGCTACGGTAAGGTGAAGGTACCTATACCTCTGCCTAACCCGTCGGATAACGGGGTTACAGTCGTGATGGTAATGTTATGATTATAATAATTTAGTTGTGAGACGAAATTCTAAGTTATTATTATTAGTATTACTTATTTTATTATAATGTTAGAAATATAGTATAATTTTACAATGTTTGTAACTATGTGAGTACCATGCATCTATCACATAATTAATTTATGTCATTCCTTCATTTTTCATTCTTTTTACCTATCGTGGTATAGTAATCTTATTCTAGGTGCATTGTCTTCACATATAATTATATAATTAGTGTATACAAGATATAATGTTTTTTTTTTAAGTAACTGTGGAGTTTCTTGCCCATTCTTCTCCATACGAAAACTACCTTTTGGAATGGGTGACTAGAATCAGTTATTATTATTTTTTGTAAAGTTTGACGTTCAAAAATGCCTTTTTTGTGCCTAATTGAAATCAATTATTTGACTTTGACAAGGGATTTTTTCAATATTATGAAATAAAATTAGATCATACTATTGATGAAACCTATAGGTACTTAAAGTTAATTGAAAGTGCAGACTAATATTTGAAACGGTGTCACAGTACGCGTTATCTACCTCTGATATTGATCACCGGACAATCCTACCAATTTTTCTCTTTTGGCTACTGTCATCCATAAAGTTACCAAAAACTTGACAAATTGATACTTTGTCTAGGACCTACACATTGTAGATACAAGTGTTGACGACTACTCCGAATATGTAGAGAGGTTCTGTGTTATCGCATGTGGGACAATGGGGGTGAATCACATGAATTATTCAGATTGGTGCACCGTGTCAGGAATGTGGGGAGGACTTTGTTCTATTTTTTTTTTGTTTCTTGACATTTTTTTGGACATGCATAAATATGTAAATTGGTGAAAAAGAAGGAAGAGATTTGAAGTAAGTTCATATCATCAAGCGTAGATTTTCAAGAATGACGTAGGTACTTAAGTGAGGGACATTTGCAAAACAGCCTGAAAAGATTACCTACTTACCAACATGTTACAGTTACACAGGTAGAAACTTGCTGCTAGTTTTCTTCCATATCATATGCCACTTAGCAAATCTTTAAAAACATTCTCAACACTCCAATGGGTACTACGTCATGCACTTAAAAATAACTCAATAACACCTACCAAGCTTATCCAATCGTTTAGTTCCAGGTACACTTGTTATTTACTACGGTTCTTCACATTCTAAAGGTTTATAATATTACCGTAACGACGTAATTGCTAGGTATAACGTAACATGAAATAAAATTAAGGCAAAAACCTTATTATTATTTTTTTTAAATAAATACACAAACAGTTTCCTCTTAAAAAAGAAAAGGATACTGCGTAATGTAATGTGTTTTTGATGCAGAAAGTTCTACCCATTCTTCATATCATACCAGCTGCTGCTGTTAGGAAAAAGACATTATCATAGTCCTCACATTAGAACAACATCACAGAATAGAAGAATAGAAAGATAGATGTAACATCTATCTTTCTATTCTTCATATCATAAGAGTTTAAAAAAAAATACTCTCGCTATAATTTCATTAGCATCAGAATTATAAATTAACACTTAATTCAAATAACAATATTCTTAAAATCAGCTTCTGTTTTTCACTTAAGTATTTGATTAATCCGTGGACAAATAGTGTGGGTAATATGTTTAACTATTTATCTTAAGAACCTTATTGTATCGCCTTAACATGTAACTGTTTTTTTGTCCCTAATAAATAAATAAATATCATAAAATATGTTTAAAAAAACTGTCCGATCCGAAAGAGGCACATCTGTACTGCAATAACATTACCTAAAAGTAATAAAACATCTTATTATTATTGATACCTAATAAAAAACGTTCAAAATCCCTTTTTAAGTAGGTACCAAAATTACCCCAAATCCATTAAAAATTTGCAAATTTTCAACAGGGAAAAAGAAGAAAGAAATAAATTTATTTGACTCCGGTTAAGTTACACAATATTCACAAAAAAACAAAATAAAAAACTTGTGTAGCGTTTTTGGGTTCGTTGGATTTGTCTTTACAAAATATGTTCCTTTATTGAAGTTGATAGAACTGATATTTTAACAAATTCTAATGTTAAAAAGTACAAAACAAAATTTTAGTACAAACTTTTTTTTAAACAAGCTTTCAATTAATTAAAAAGTACTAAATATAACTTTAATATTATCTTAAAAGCTTGAGGCGTGTTCGTCCTTCTTACAGTTTAAGATAAGCGGAAAATATTAAAGTTTACCTAAGTTCTATTTAGTTTTTTTAGTTCACTAAAAGCTTCTTTTTACTAAAATTGTATACTTCGTACAATAGCTGTTGTGGTCACATAGGTAATTGTGTTTAATAGGGGTGACCTGCAATTTTCAGATAACAGTACACCCTCTGGGCGTAAAAACGCACGAATCGTGTCGAATCAGCGCTGAACTTAGCACAATGCAGATTCGATTAAGGGCGTGTCATACTCGGTCGCACCGTGTCGGATCGGTTCCCCGCCGATTTACTACTGTTTGTTTTTCCCGCTACTCCTTCCGCTAGGAACAGTTTTTTAATTTTGCGAATTTCACAGAGACGTCTTGCGGTTTGTTGTGAAAATCTGTGAATGGACTCTTTTGAGCGGTCTTTGCTTTTGCACTGCTGATCATCACTACTTTACTCGGAGTTTTCCTCAATTAAATCTTTTAGTTGCATTGGATTTAGTGTCACTGGCTGTAGCTGCATTTTCCGTGGGGTTCTTACTGGCACATTGAGTTTCTTGCTTGTAAAGATAAGGGAGAACATTGATCCTGTAAAATGCATAGTTAATTGCCAGTTAATGTCTGTCATTTTCATTAACCACCCAAGATGTTAGTTCAATATAAACGCCATAATAGCCCTAATGTCTTGTCGTCAACCCTCTATAAAAATAAGTCAACAGCATTAAGCCTTCGCCTATACTGATGGCTATATAAGACGTGGGGGTCGAAGTGGGTCAGGGATGGGCCCGCCCGTCTGTCCTCGGTCGTCGCCATTATGACACTATCTATGTTCTCCAGTAGTCTGTGGTTCTAATGATTTGAGACATAACTGTTTGGAAAGTGATCGTTCAGGCTGGAACAACACTATTTCAATATCGAACGCTATTTCATTTGTTTTCGGACAGTTTTTTGGAAAACTAATCTTTGCTACAAACATGGTGACGGCCGACCTTAATCCTATGTTCCAACAATTGTAATTTGTAAAAATACGTACTTTGACACCAATCTTTTTAGGGTTCCGTACCCAAAGGGTAAAAACGGGACCCTATTACTAAGACTTCACTGTCCGTCCGTCTGTCCGTCTGTCACCAGGCTGTATTTCATGAACCGATGCTCCCGTACAACAGACATGATTTTTTTGCCGTTTTATAGATAATGGTACGGAACCCTTCGTGCGCGAGTCCTACTCGCACTTGGCCGGGTTTTTTGAAGTTTTTTCAGCAGTATCTGCAGGGATTCAGCAGAATATCAGCGTCAGGTATATTTGCCTGGCACATGCTGAGCTGGACTCCCATTTGGCGCAACCTTGAAGCGCACACCGCACTTTTTTTGTTCGTTAATCCATTATTTTAAAGTGTGTCATAGCCAATAGTGTCATCACAATGTCTTGATTTCTTCCTTTTATATAAATGTTTGTATATTGGCACCTTGCAGCTATTACCTAATAGCTAATTAGTAATTATTTAATCGTGCTTTTGTATGTTGTAGGTACTGTTTTTTGTGTGCACTAAAGAAACTATCTATCTATATACGAGATCTATCTCAGCCTCTGACAAATGAAGCTGGTAGCCATCGATTTACAACTCTCTTAACATCTTGAAATTGCTTTATGAGGAGAACACAATAATTTAACCGCAAAGGTGATTCAAACAATACTGGTGCCGATTTATTTATTTATTTATTTATTAACACTTCAAGCACATAAATGTACAGAGGCGGACTTAATGCCACAGGCATTTTCTACCAGTCAACCTTTCAAGTCAGCCGATTCTCTTGTACACCGAACTAAACTAACTGTTCTACACTATCACTAAAATTCCTTTTATTTTCTGCAATAAAAATTCTCTAATATTAAAAATTATTTTGATACAACTAAAATAGAATTTGACAATCGCGACTCCACGCGGTACATACTTGTTTGCCCTACTCCGTGAATTTTTTAGAGCCGGAGGCGCGCAGGGTGGGCAGCGTCGACGTTATTATATGGAATTTTTCACTTTTTGTATGGAAAATATGAAAAAAAATTACCTACGTGTTGGGTATAAATTGGTAATTATTTTTGCGATAGGAAACACCATTTTCGAGATATAAGCAAAATAATATAAAAAAATCCAGTACAGTACTGTTTTTGCACCTGAAGTCGAGGTGTTCGTGTGAATTTTAGTTCATGACAACTAATAGTATTCCACAGCATTTTTAAGCACGATTAAAAATGGATTAAAAATGGTCATATTTAGTTGGACTATTAAAATTTTTGGTGAAAAACGTCAAATTCAGAATAGCAAAATTGTCATTTTCACTAAATTAAAATCTGTGCTGTCAAACTAAAATATAGTTAAGTTGTGTCACTTTTGTCTATTTCAGAATGGAAAATCATCGTTTGACAGGAATAAACTAAATTTTGGTGATTTTTAGTTTAGTATATAGGCATTTGTGACAAGAGAATCGGCACCATTGTATACCTCGTTGAGAGTCCACTAACAGGTTTTAAATACAATATCGACTGGATGTGGACGATGTGGTCGGGGATTTACATTCTACGACTTGGCATTGGCAATACCGATGATTGGGACACAATTCATTTATATCACACATGCTTATCATTTAGATAGTGCATATCTATTGAATTCCATAACAGTGCTAATAATCATAAATAGTATAATTTGTTATAGATAATTTAATTATTTTAATGGTCAAGTGTGTACCGCAATGAAGCATACTTGTAAGAATGTGATAAGAAAATTAAGTGTTGACTTTATCTTTTCCACGTCTTAGCAGTCGAAACAATAAGCTAAACAAAAAATATCAACACCTTGACAAGCAATCCGACGCCATCTGTTTCACGTATAGCTAAATGAAGACCCTTTTACCAGTAGTAAACATGACCAGTCGACTTACGACGATAAAGTCACTGCTGCAGCAAAAAGTACTCAAGAGAGACATACTCTACATGAGCATTGAGCTGTTATCACCATCACCACATTCACCACGTAGGAAAAAAGTTTTGTGATCTCCAATTTTTTTGTAGAAGAGGATGCTGTTGTCAACATGGACAGCAATATAATAAGACAGATTGACCAGAGACCTATTTTGTACCATGGATAAAGATTAAGGAACATCAATCAATAACACGAGATTCCTAGGAACGAAGACTATGAAGCTTGCACACTAACAAACATGGCGGTCGCGGGGGCGATGAACTAATTCAATAATCTCGAGCCAGCAGATAAACGTCTATGTAAATCCGAAGCGCACGCGCAGCCAAATGTGTATGTTGTGTGTACAGACAGGACGACAAGGCGAAAAGATGTCGTGTCTTAAGTAACTATTAATTGAGCCAAAGTAGAGCCTGCAACTGAAGAAATGTATGTTTTTTGACATAGATCTTGGAGAATCTTAACGTTGTATCGTCACAGGGTATCATCATCATCATCGTAGCAGAAAGAGGTCTCCTGTGGGACATAGTGTCTCTCGTAAGCATAGCCACACCGGCAGGGCAGAGCAGGACATAACATTACCATCAGTAATCGAATCCTAATTGAATTATTATTTAAAACTTACAATATCGGGGTAGTTCTTTCCCTTTTGCGCGGGTTCTACCATCGCATCGTGCCAAAATGTCGTCTTTTCGTCGGACCCTACTTTTGACCGATGACCTTGTGAAGGCCGCAGGAAACCGCTGGATGCGAAAAGCACAGAATTGGTCGAAGTGGCAGTGCTTGGGGGACCAGCAGTGGACGTCTTTCGGCTGAAATGATGATGATACTTTTGTTGCTGTCTGTCTTTCGAGATGTGAGCAAATAATGTGTTATGTAAATACGTGATTATTTACTTTTAGCATCAGAAGATGGAACACGTTTGAATGTAAACTATTTGCTATGACGTCACGCGTCGCCTGCGCATTATCGAATGCTATCGATTAATGATAGAAAAGCTTTCCACGTTGTTATCAGATGGGTGTGGAATATGGCGATTAAAATAATTCATTTATTTATAGCAATCGGAACTTATTTAAACAAATATGTAGATATTTGTAGAAATTACTATGTGCTATAATTAGGAAATGTTTGGATACGTGATGCCCATTACCACTTTTTGTTATAGTGTTTATTATAATAAATTATCTGCTGCGGTGAAGATGTTGACAGTCTCAGGCACCATGGCCTGTCCTGCTGCAGGAGCGCAGGCCGCATAGCAGGGCACGCCAGCATCAACGATATTATTCGTATATCACCGCCCGCCGCCGGCGCGGGCGTACCAACGGTATTGAGACCAGACGGAAGGGATGACGTTGCCTTGGAAGGTGGGTAGGCCTCTGGTGTGGGACGCAACCTTTGTCGACACCTTTGCGCCACAGGTTACCTTAAAGCGACGCAAATACTGTAACCTTAAACTACAGTTTTGAGCCGTTTGGGGTCGAAATGCTCGAGTACTGAGTGCGCGTCTCCTTTTTAAGAAAAATTCTCGCCGACGCGACGTGACCAGAGGGCTGGCTCGTTCTTCGGACAAAGAATCAGCATTGCCATTCAACGCGGCACTGCTGCCAGGCTTCTGGGCACGTTTCCGGATGACAGCGATGCGGACGAGTACTTCGACGCCTAGGTGTCCTTTTGTTTTCAACCGACTTCAAAAAGGAGGAGGTTATCAATTCGGTTGTATGTTTTTTTTTTTTTGTATGTTTGTTACGCGATTATTCCGCCAATTATGAATTGATTTTGATGATTCTTTTTTTGTTTGGTAGGGCATACTTCAGAAGTGGTCCCATATAAATTTGGTCAAGATCTGATGAGGGGTTTTTGAGTTAGCTTCAATAATACGTATTTTTCCCATCTAGTATATGTGGACGATATTCTAATAGTTCCTGTCACTGTAATTTACATAGCAGGTAATGGGTATTCAAATTTTTGTGGGGGTTTTGTGTAGGTACCACAACTAAAAAGTGAAAAATAAAAACTTTTTCACAAAAAATAAAACCGACTTCCAAAAAAAAACACTACAAAGTGAAAAATAACTTTTATTTCGGAAGTCGGTGGCAAAAAAACGAAAATAAAACCCCAAAGACACCGACTTCCGAAATCAAAGTTATTTTTCACTTTGTAGTGTTTTTTTTTGGAAGTCGGTTTTATTTTTTGTGAAAAAGTTTTTTGTATTTACTTGTTCAGTTAGTTAGTTTTTTAATGTAGTATTTTATTTATTTATACTTTATTTCAGACTTAGTTGTCCATAGAGTGTTAGTAATACAATGAAACTTATGAACTATGTCAGTAATACACATATACAAAAACAAACTATAACAATTATCCTATATGTAGGCTAATCCAGTGCTTCCAGATAGGACTCTCGATGTGTTCAGCAATAACCTTCAGGTAGCTCTTTTTCTAATTATGGCATAATATCCATCTACATGTGATTCTGCAAACACCGCTGACGCACTGCAATAGCGACGCAGCCCCATCAACACCCTGAAGGCATTGTTAAACTGAACTCTCATAGCACTCGCGACCCGCTGCGTGCAGCTGGCCCACAGGCTGCAAGTGTATAAAAAGACTGGCAAAAGGCCCTAAACAGCGTTTTTTTGACTGCCTGTGAACTTCCGGCAAACCTGCGGGCTGCGGGCCAGCATATTACAGCGAATCGCGAGCCCCCTGCGTTCCCGTTCCACATCTAGGTCATCAGTCAGGTTCTCATCACTACATGTCCTAGGTACACAAACTGAGAGACTCGTGTTAGCGCAACCCCACCTAGTGTCACGGGCGGTACTTATGAAGGATTCATTTGCCCCGCCCGAAACACCAGCAACTCGCTGTTTTTGACGTTATACGTCAATCCATGTGTTTCAGCATATAGTATGCCTCACACACACCTAGAGCCTACGCAGGGCACTTATCAATGGGCTCAACAATCGGCGTAACTAATGTTGTTGACTACCTAGTATAAATAGTCAGTTGTCTTAAAAAAATATTACGTGCACACACAGTCCTTTGTATTTTTGTTTCGCTAAATTACCTGAAATACAGGGTGATTGGAAGATGGGTGCAAAGCTTTAGGCGAAGATAGCACAGACAATTTAGAACCATTTAAGTTGGGTTGTCTCAGACGAAGTCTTACCATTTTTTTTTTTATAACGTTTAAAAAACGGTTTGATACAAATTTCTGAACTTTAAATGTCTGTAAAAAAATTCTAATGTTCACAGAAGCCTAAAAAATGTTTTGCTTGATTGCTTACACATTACTTTGATTAAATAAATAAAAAATGAACTCATATATCATTCAATTTGGCCATAATTATGCAGTTTACATAAAATTTTGGGAATTTCCGAAAAAAAAATCAAATATTAGGTTGAAAACATTGGTAAGACTTCGTCTGAGACAGCCATGGCTTAAATGGTTCCAAATGGTCTGTACTATCACCGCCTTAAAGCTTTGCACCCATCTTCCAATCACCCTGTATAACGGGTAATAAAAATAATCTAGGTAAACATATTTTTGTCAGTGTTGTTGTCATCTAACTTAAATGTTTAGTTTCTAGCTTAAATCTTTCTCCGAAACAAAAAAACCAGCAAGATTTCCGTGAGCAAATGAAAACTGCATGATAGTGCAGTTTTGACTAATCGACAATTCAGTTAAATAATGTTATGGCTATGTTTTCCATGTCATCGTTTATTTTTATATTTTGCTTTATCATGAAGGGGCGGTAAGCCTGTTGATTAATGATTTTCAAAAACTGCAGACAGCAGAAATTACACAATGGTGCCGATTCTCTTGTCACAAATGCGTCTAAACTAGACTAAAAATCACTAAAATTTAGTTTACTCCTGTCAAACGATGATTTCCCATTCTGAAATAGACTAAAGTGGCACAACTTAACTATATTTTAGTTTGACAGCACTAAGATTGTACTGAGATTTTAATTTAGTGAAAATGACAATTTTGCTATTCTGAATTTGACGTTTTTCACCTAAAATTTTAATTGTCCAACTAATTCTGACTATTTTTAATCGCCACTGAAAATGGTGTGGATTATTATTAGTTGTCATGAACTAAAATTCACACGAACATCTCGACTTCGGGTGCAAAAACAGTACTGTACTGGATTTTATTCTTTTCTTTTGCTTATATCTCGAAAATGGTGTGTCCTATCGCAAAAATAATGAAAATTTCGACCCCCTTTATAAAACCCTTATACCCCAAACACTCAACACGTTGGAAATATTTTTTTTTATTTTCCATACAAAAAATGAAAAATTCCATAAAAAACACGTCGAGGCTGCCCAACCGCGCGCGTCCGGCTCTAAAAAAATCACGGGCGGCAAACAAGTACGAGTATGTACCATGTGGAGTCGCAATTGTCAAATTCGATTTAGTTGTGTCAAAATATTATTTAAATTTAGAGACTTTTTATACAGAATAGCGTTAAGATTCTCATAGCCAAAAGTAAGGAATTTTAGTGATAGTTTAGTTAGTTTAGTCCGGTGTACAAGAGAATCGGCACCACTGTCACACAAAAATATTAGATGCGCAATGAAAAATTAGAAGCTTGTGTGATATATCTAACTAAAAAGCTACCTAAGTACATTATTTTAGTAATATCACAATGTAATTATTGAAGCTTTCCACACATTATTCGTTCAGTATCAGTTTTCTCTTTTGAACATAGCCCAAGTAACAGGTGAGTACTAAGTTGTACTAAGATGCTAATAATTATATTATACTGCTATTGTATGGTTTCAATAGTATTTATTGTACACAGTTGAGACTTCCTTCTGGTGTATATTCGCAAATAACCACTACTGTTAAACAAAAACAACTCAAGTTGGAGTCAACTCTATTGACACGCCACTAGATACTGTATCGTGCCAATAGAGTTGTCTTTCATTGAAGTTTATTCCCACTGGTGTCTGTAAATTTATAAACTAAGACAAGTAGTGTGAACACTTGAACCGTTAGTAAGTTGCAGTAAATATTGTCTACAGCTGGGAACTCTCATTGCTATCTATAAATTAAGATGTAGTGTGAACAGTTAGTGAGTTGCAGTCAATTAAATAGTACTGTCTACACTTCTACAGTTGATATTTCTCACTGCTGTGTATAAATTAAGTCATGTAGGTAAGTGTTGACAGTAAAGCAGTCAATAGTGCTGTCTACAGGTTGATAACGTCGTCGCCTGCTAATTGATTGCTATGTTCCGCTACAGTTCAGTACCGTGCAAGTCACGAGCGGATAGCTAAGCAGGAGCACACCCGCGCCTATATAAGAGGTTAAGAGGCAATCATCACCGCTGCTGTGATGCCTGTGATGTGATTACCATGTTTCTTGTTGGACCATCAACCAGCTCCGTACTAATTGCTTTTGCTTTCTTCTTTCTTCTTTATTCGTAAATCGTAACCGTAACCAAAATATGAGCCTGGAAATTTCAACCAGATAAACTTAGAGTATATCAGGCATTTAATTAGTAGGCACCAGTACATTTATTTTATTTTATATTGTTCTCTTTCAAATACTTGTATGTAGCTGTTGGTGTTCCAAATATATAAATAAAACTTCAGACACAGACTCGAAACAAATAGGAATAGTCAGTTTGTTTTGCTGGGGATACGCATCGAGTTGGCAAAACCGTGGGTCATGGAGTGTTCACGAGTCAAAGTCAATCAGAAAAATGAGAGTATTTTGGGAGATGAGAACCCCGCTGTCCGCTCGTCACTCGTCCACGATCAGTCAATCAGCATCAGCTATGCACGGAGAATGTTGCGTACGATTCCCTGCCCGTAGCGCACGCGCGTCGTGCGTATACCTGTATGTATGTATGTATGTGTGCGTATGATCTGTATCGCGTTACGGTACAACGCGCCGCAGACAGAGTATGTGGGAATTGGGTGTGCCAACAGTAGCTCGGAGTACTCGGTATATTTAGATGTTTTAGTTACAATATGATGCGTTAGTCCAGGCAGCCCATAACATACTGAGAAACCATCGGAAAATACCTACCTATACGAGAACAGATACGCTGTCAAAAGCTCGAATATCAGATCTAGCAATATATCTCAACAGTTGTCCCCAGTCTGCGGATATTGCATCGCCATCCCATCGTGCATTTTAAAAGGTGTAGAATAAAACAGCGAAAATACCTCTTCGCTAGGTTAGTACTCTACGAAGATATGTAGGCTCTTTAAGTAGGTACGTACAGTTGTGAAGAGGCACAAATTATCATGAATCGGATCACATAATCATAATGCATGCGGCATTATGATTAGCCGCTCCAATACATCTTCGATATCACCATTACTAAGGACAGGGGGTCTACTCCGAAGTGATAAATCCGAACTATCGGGCCGAATGTTCGGACGCTTCCTACTACGAACTTTATTTTATTTCGTTCGGTCGGTTCGGATTCGACCGAACTTCATTTTGACGTTTGTTGTATCGTAAGCCCTTCTGAACGAGAAAAGGCCGACCGATAATTTGAGTTTGACAGGAGTTACATCGTGAAATTTATGTCAAAATTCACGACGGAAAAATAGTATTAAGTTCGAAAGTTCATCAATTCTAATACCTACCTACAATTACTTTAAAAGTTTATATGTCGTGAGGACAATTTCTAGAAAGAACTACAGTAAGTAAAATAAATTAATTCTATGATGAGAGAATTTATAGCAGAGATATTTTAAATTATGTTGATTCTTTTCAGATTTTATGGAAAATGTAATTTACCGGGTGTGATTGGGTGTATTGAATGGCGTACGACGTGAGCTGATATAACAAACAAAAACAACAAATTACACCCCCAATGGATAAAGACAAATGTTCCGTAACTCACAACACAACATAATGCATCGGTGTGATATCATTGTGTTCGATATTATTGGTTTTGTCCTGAGTCACCGCGGCGTACCATCACCGCTGTGCAAGGTGCTCGCTATCAGCTATAGTGATAAGTGATAACGTATCGGTGTGATCGCGCCAACTGGACGACTAATTAATTCATAATATCGTCAGAGCGCGAATATTTTTTGAAATGACATCAGTTTTGGTGTGTTGGGCATGGATGTTTTGCAGGTGCAAAAGAATGGTATGATACAGGAATAAAAAACCAGGCCTCTGCTACATAAAAGAGGAAAAATCAAAATAATTGTTGCCTTGTGTAAATTCTCAAACAAAAAACCCGAGTGCAAAAACTCATACCTAACTGCAATACTTACCAAAATTCTTTAGATTATAGGTACCTACCTAATTCTTGTTTTTCTCTTTTCAGTTTTGTGTTTTTGTTGCAGTTGGGTTTTTGTTTTTTAAAATAATTTGCTTTATTTCAAGGCTGTTAGTTTTATTATTATATTATTATGCAATGTGTGACTGCATTATGAAAGTAGTTTGTTCTGAATCGTTTACTGAATCGATTACCGTAATTTTTAATAAAGGTAACTTTTTATGCCAAAAATAAATAAAACTACGTAAATTACAGTCACACGTCCACTGTACAGTCAAAACAAACCAAAATGGACGAAGTGCCCTACGCTGGGCTCTTATTATAGATTATAGTAATTTGTGTATGTATTATGATGATTATACGAGTATCATAATATTCTAACTGGGACATGTTGCATACAGGGTACACGCTACAGGGTAGGGTACAGGGTACATCGCCCTGCGCTGAAAGTTTACTACAATTATTTAAAAAAAAAAACAGCTTTTTCATAGAATAGTGCAATACTTACGCAATCAAAATGTATGGAACAACAAATTTTTTTTAAATTACCGACGACAAATTTCAGCGCAGGGGATTCAGAATCATCTGAATCCATGGTAACAGGTTGCGCGTCGATGTCCCGGCCACCCTGTCTGTGTTCATATATAAGTATATTTGGAATGACTCATTACTAGCTTTTATTTGATACCAACAAGTAACCCTTATAGTTTCGCCATGTCCGTCTGTCTGTCTGTCTGTCTGTCTGTCCGCGGTTTAGCTCAAAAACTATTGGTAGATACTAGACAGTTGTAATTTTGTATGAGTATACACGTTAATGACGCCGACTCTCTACAAAAAAAACGATAAAAATGATGTTAAAAACTATCGTCCGATAACTCTTATACCCATAATATCTAAATTATTTGAAAAATGTATGCAAACACCAAATTACACCAAATTGTAAATACCTGCATTCAAAGCAAATAAATTTATTTCATTTCATTTCATTTCATTTCATTTCATTTCATTTCATTTCATTTCATTTCATTTCATTTCATTTCATTTCATTTCATTTCATTTCATTTCATTTCATTTCATTTCAAAGAGACTTTCCGACTACTGTAGAAAATACAATATCATAACAAAAGAACAGTATGGATTTCAAAAGCACAAGTCAACAACACTAGCAATTGCTAATCTTTTAGGGCATATCCATAATTTCCTAAATAAAAATTATTTAACGACAGGATTATTCTTCGACCTGTCACAAGCCTTCTACTTTGTGGCACATGGCATATTGTTGAAAAAATTAGAAAATTGTGGAATAAGAGGTTTAGCACTGCAGTGGATCGCGTCTTATCTAAGCAACCGAAATCAATACGTTGTTATTAATAAAGTAAATGAAAATTTGTTAACCTCGTATTCATCTGACTATAGAGTTAATAAGTGTGGCGTCCCCCAAGGGAGTGTGTTGGGACCCATATTGTTTCTATTATACATAAACGACTTACCGCTAGTGACTAATCATAAATGTGTATTATTTGCAGACGACATTTCAATTATTGTGACATCTGACAAAAAGTATAAAACTAAATCTGATCATGAGGAGGACATTAATAATACTATTGAAGACATTATAAAATGGTTACAAGCAAATAAATTGAAAATTAATTTAGACAAATCTAATTTTATACAGTTTAATAAATCAAAACACACCAAATACAATTTCAAACTTCATATTGACAGGTTAAAAGAAGTTCCACAAACTAAATTCTTAGGAGTACTCTTAGACCAAGATCTGAATTGGAAAGTACATTTGGATAGTTTGTGCAGTAGGATTAATAAGTTTGTGTATGCTCTCAGACAAATAAAGAACATAACCAATAAAAAAACAGCAATTACAGCATATCACGCCTACATAGAATCTATCTTACGATACGGGCTTATCCTTTGGGGTAACAGTACAGATAGACACAGAGCATTTATTGCGCAAAAGAAATGCATTAGAGCCATTTGTGGTATCCGTCCTGACGAGTCATGTAGACCGTTCTTTAAAAAGCTAGGTATATTACCACTTCCGTCACTGTACATTTTTGAAATTTGTAATTATGTTTATAATAATAAGGGATTGTTCAAAAGAGCCTATCAATTGAATTCTCGAAATAGAGATCCATGCAGACTTGTGTTGCAGGATACTCCTAAATCAGCCAAGTACGCAAAAAGTTTCCTAGTCATGTGTATACGCATTTATAACAAAATACCCAAAGAATTAAAATTGTTATTTAATATTAACTCATTTAGAAACAAATTATTGAAATGGTTGAAAGAACACATGTTTTATGACATTAAAGATTTACTTAACAATAATCTATAATTTCTGAACTTTTGTCATTGCGAAAACTATTATTATTGTATTAACCTTGTATCTGTGACATTGTACTTTAAAATTTACTTATAATTATTATTTTGCATGCAATTGATACAAATATCCTGTATAGCTAAACATGCGGACTTTAGATTAATATCTGACTGTAACAACTTTATACCATGTTTAAGGCAAATAAAGACTTATCTTATCTTATCTTATCTTATCAAAAAAGTAGTAAAATAAAATTTTGCAAAAAACAATTATTTAGGGTACCTCCCCTACATGTAAAGTGGGGATGATATTTTTTTTCTTTTCGTCCTTTCCATAGTGTGGGATATCGTTGGATAGGTCTTTCAAAAATATTAGGGGTTTGCGAAGACCGTTTTTGATTAAGTAAACCGTTCGTGACTTAAAAAGCTTTAAAGTACCAATTTTCTCCCTCTACCAACTAAAGGGTTGTAGTTAGAAATTCAAATGTCACGGGAGTAGTACTTATATATAACGAAGTTTAAAGGAAAACTATCATACTTATGTGGGCTTTACAAGTTTACGAGTAATAATCGACCAACTTAAATTTGCGGTTACAAAAACATGTTCTCACATATATTCCGTATGGGAGAACATGTTTTTCAATTACAAAGTTAAGTTTGTTCTTACGATTCATTAATTCCAACTACGGAACCCTTCATTGTGCGTGGTCCGACACGCACTTGGCCGGTTTTTTTTTTATATCTCCCCTTCTTTTTTTTGTATTTGCAGATGGAATATATAAATCGTAGGTATATAAATAGACTATGCCACTCCCACAATTATGACGAAACTAACGACACCTCATACGTTAAGATCCATCAAGCTGTTTAGGCTACAGAGCATGCCAAAGAAATAGACATACCTACGTATACATGCATACATACTCTCGAATAACATTACCCTCCTTCTGGGTTAGTCTTGTAAAACCAAGTCCCTTTGCCAAACAAGTGTTTATGATATGTAAGTTATGGTTCCATCGCTGAGGAGATCTGGGAAAGTTGCTTATCATTCATTATTTATTGTGATGGCTATTGTATTGCTATATACAAGGCGTTTTTTTTTTTTCATAACTCGAGGGTATTAATGAGACCAAGTCAAAGAATCTAGCACATAAATTATTTTTCTATTTTTATTTTAAGTTAACTTACCACTAGACTCGACTTGTGTCTAAGTTTCATTGATAAGTACAAGTAAATCATTTTCATTCAAACCTCATTAAATATAAATTCTTATTTTGAATGAACAAAAACACGCAATATTTTTCTCAGAACGTCGGAAATCACAAGCAACAAACTATCTTGTTCTCAATCAAACAAAATTATAACGCGTATTCGTTCGAAATTTGAAATACTACCATTTTTTCTTTATTTTCGGCCAGTCTTTGTAAAAATGTATGGGAAAAGTTTTTTACGATTTCTGATTTTCTAGTACTCAAACTTCAATTAGTCCAGTAGAGTTTTTTGATCCTTATAAGAAACAGTATCGATTGGCATCAAAAGTTATTGAGAATCAGAATACCGCCAATTTTCTTGCACTGTTTTTTTTTCAAAATCTGTGTATGCAGATCAAAATGTCTCAAAAAGTTAAGGACAGTCTCCTAAGACTGTTTTCCTGTAGCTACAACGGGTGAGGTAGCTGCCCTTACTGCCCCATCTCAGAAATCCAACCTGTATTATACCTATATAGTCACATCAAAATGGATTTGCGATCATTACACCATTTCAGTTTTAACACGTAAATCAAGTCTGAAATAATCAGTGAGTCGTGTAAATCACTCGATGTTTCAGACAAACTGTATTTTACATAGTAAAAGGAAATGTTGTAGTTATTGTAAAAACAAAGACTTGCATAATTATTTCGCAAACAGTTAATTACGCAGCGGCAAATAATATTCATTCCGTTAATGAATATGACTTCGTTTCTTATTGCACTAAAATGCAACTATTGTGCAAACGTTTCTAAAAACATTTTCTACAATACATTCTCACTAATATTTTATTTATTTTAAAGTGCTATTGTTTCATGTGCAATTTTAAGTTGTAGGTAGGTATATTTTTTATTTTTATTATGAAATCTTTGTACGGAAGCGCCTGACACACTGACCTTCAAGGTAAATACTTAGGTATCTTAAAGTGTTAAATTATGTGACACCTAGCACAAAATACCTATACACATTATAATAAGTTAGTATCAACACATAAAATAAAATAAGTTAAGACACGTATAAATTAATTTTATATTACGGAAATAATAACTACTCACATCGTCCGATACAAATTCCTAAACCTACTTATTGCTTACCTAATGCTTTCGCTTATGCAGAAGAAACAGTACACGAGACATATCCAGTCGCTGCCAATTGACAGTCTTTTACGTCAGCTGACAGCAACGTGATAAAAATGAGGATTTCTGAAAACCAACCGCCTGAGAAACCAAAAAGGATGTCGTATGTCGTATTGTAAAGGCAAGTAGATGCATAAATATGTCTTACGACCAATAAGATGATACGATTTTTCGAAAAAGAACATTCTCAGCTCTCGCAATCGCAACAATAACAAGTGCGTATCGGACACAATGAAGGGTTCCGTAGTTGGGATGAATTTATCTCAAGAAAAAACTTAACAATGGTGCCGATTCTCTTGTCACAAATGCCTCTAAACTAGACGAAAAATCACCAAAATTTAGTTTACTCCTGTCAAACGATGATTACCATTCTGAAATAGACTAAAGTGATAGAACTAAACTATATTTTAGTTTGACAGCACTAAGAGCACTGAGATTTTCATTTTGGGAAAATTACAATTTCGCTATTCTGAATTTGACGATTTTCACCTAAAATTTTAATTGTCTAACTAATTCTGACCATTCTTAATCGTCACTAAAAATAGTGTGGAATATTACTAATTGTCATGAACTAAAATTCACACGAACACCTCAACTTCAGGTGCAAAAACAGTACTGATATTTTTCTTTTCTTTCACTCATATCTCGACCCCTTTATAAAACCCTTTAAACCCATAATACACAACACGTAGGTAATATTTTTTTAATATTTTCTAAACAAAAAGTGAAAAATTCCATATCAAACACGCTGAGGCTGCACCCCTGCGTGGCTCCGGCTCTAAAAAAATTCACAGGGAAGGGCAAACAAGTATGTATCACGTGGAGTCGCAATGATCAAATTCGATTTTAGATGTCAAAATAATGTTTAAATTTAGAATTTTTTATGCAGAATAGCTTTAAGGTTCTCATAGCCAAAAGTAAGGAATTCTAGTGATAGTTTAGTTAGTTTAGTTCGGTGTACAAGAGTTTCGGCACCATTGTAGTTAAGTTGGTCGAATATTACTCGTTAACCTGTAAAGCCTATTTAGCTGCGATGGTTTTTCTTTTAACTTCGTTATGTATACAGCTGTGATTTTTTTCACAAATCCAAATGTAAACATTTATCTGGGGACACACACACGACTCACAAAAATTTGCACTTTAAAGGTTAATATTTCGCAAACGGATCCCTGAATTGTAAAATAGTTTTCACACACCCTCAATATTTTTGAACGACCTTGCCTCATCACAACATGGAAAAGACAAGGAAAAAAGAAAAACTCCACTACGTGTATGGGTGGAACCATAAAAAAAAACTTTATTTTATTTTACCACTGTCGGCGGGATTAGTATGTATACCCATGCCAAATTACAGCTTTCTAGTTCTACCAGTCTCTGAGCTAAGCCGCGCGGACAGACGGACAGACAGAGAGAGAGAGACAGACATGGCGAAACTCTACGGGTTCGTTTTTTACTACGGAACCCTAAAAAGGAATAAAAGTCACACCCGCTGAAGTTACTCTCAAAGTCTCCTTTATGAACTTGTACTTGTAACTGAAACAGCTGACACTAAATACACAGACATTTTAACTATTCCCACTTGACATTGATGCCACACGTGGCCACGTGCCCGTGTGCGTGTGTGTGTCACCCTGTCACCCACACCACCACGCACTATCGACTATCGATCAGCTGATTACAAATATCCACCGATACATACACACGTATAGTTGTATCGTGTGGTATGCATGTTATCAGCAGCGAGGATAAGGACCCTGTTTGATTGCGATGTATGAAAACATACAAAACTTGAGTCCAAGGCAAATATTTAAAGTTTGCTTTGTTATCCTATATGATTTATAGACTTAAATATTATTTCGTTTTCCCTAGGCATTGATATCAAATGAATACGATTGATGCATTATTTTGTTTCTTATTTAGTGAAGTGTCAACACGAAAAATTAATATTCTTCCACATTTACCACTCTGTGTTGCCTTTTCTGGGCTGGATATGCCATGAACACTTTCATCTTAAGTCCTCGAGTCAGCCTTTCCTAGGCAAACTTTGGCGACAGCGCTTGTCGTTATACATTTGACTGCATGCGGACCTTGGACGATGGGCGTTCATGAAAGCGACAGCTAATATCGACGATAGCCTGATTTACTTCTAGTATGCGTAAATATTATGACAATGACATTAGCAATGTTAAGTACCTATCTGTTATGGCCAATCAATACTTGTTTCAAGTGCCATATTATATACCTAGGTACGTTCTTGTTATTATCAAACTCTGAAACCTTCAGTACAAAACGTAGCAAATCTATCTGGTACCTACATAAAGTACATTGATTATATCATGATTCATGAAGCAAAGGACCTTATTGCATCAGAAACCCTCTAATCAAAAACAACTATATTATACTATTTAATTTATACTTCTTTACCGATACGATCATCAAAGTACAAAAAGTGGCACTATATCTACCGCGACAGACTGACGGACACACTGAAGTGGTTCCAATGGTTCCTTATTGCCAATTTTGCTACGGAACTCGGTGTTTTCTCCCTGAAAGTCACTGTCTAGACGTAGGAAATCTACTGAAGAGTAAAAGCGTTACATTGACATACAATACAAACACAATCAACAAACATATGACAATAAAATAATCCAAGCAAACATTATTTATTTATCAAATGCAAAATGGACGAAACTTCAATTCAACTTACGAGAACTGTTATTTCAGATATAGATTTTTAAATGTTTCTATTTTACGTTGGTGTTATCTGCATATAGCTTCACGTATCTACATAACACAGTGCTTGACCAATGACGCAGATTACATGATTTCACTTCGAGAGGTCATGGACCATGCGTCATTGAGAGGAAAATCCTACAGACGGAAACTTTTTATTAATGATATTTATTTGCTTTTATTTACCTATATATTTTTGCCATTGTTTTCCTTGAATATTCTTAGGAACTTTGGAATTACTTGGAATACATTACCTTCTGACCAGTTATTGAGGGGTTCTTTTGTGGACGGCTATGGGCTGACGTGATGTTGATGTTACTTTTCTTCTGTCCACATAAGATACATCCTATCCCTCGGCATTTTGTTGTAACACCCGTTAGGAAAGAGAAAAACAACTTTTAACAAAAATACTATTACTATAGGAAGACTACCTGTCCTTCTGTATTCTGATGTGGGGCAAAGCTGCTGATATTCAAAATATTTTTTTTTTTTCCTCCAAAAACGAGCTGTTCGAGCAATTTACCAGCTAGGTGCCAGAGTTTCTCAGAGAGATTTTTTCAAAGATATTGGTATCCTCACAGTGACATCACAATATTCATCTTCGCCAACATCTTATATATTTGGCAAAATATACACTTATACACTAGAAACAGTGGTTTTCACAAAGTTAACACTAGAAATAAGGACAAACAACGTGCTCCCTTTCACTGGCTTCGTAGGGTTCATAACTCATATTTTGGGCTTGGAACCTTTTACAACAAGCTACCCTCTTCTTTGCTAGATTTGCCTTGTAATGCGTTTAAACTAAAATAAAATCCAACCTTTGTTCAAAGTCTTATTATTCTATCAACGACTATTTAAATGATAAGAATAGTTGGTCGCTGTGATAAACTCATGACAATGATTATGTTCTTTCTCCAGAATTAGCTTATCTACTGACAGGTTATATGAGTTTATATAGGTAATGGTTTATTTTATTTGACTTTCTAAGTCAATTTATGAAAAAAAATATTTTAATTTATTGTTGACATAATCTACTCATTATAATGTTTTTTTTTATGAATTGCAATATGTGGTTAGCTAGCAACCTCGACAATTGATCATATTATTTTTTGCCTGAACAACCGGCAGCAAGTTCATCATGCTCCCTTAGATGTCACTGCTTGCGGCAGCGTCGGGGGTCGGGTTGCCTCCTTCCCTCAAATATGACGAGAGGGGTAGTGGCTGATCTGGTGACTGGTCGTCTTGCTGATCATGGTTTTGTTATTGATATTACTAATTAACTGTTTATTTATTTTATCTCGATGGTCCTAGTTTATCATTTAATAACTTCCAGTTCCAGCTATATATAGCTATATGTAAGCGGGCACGCCCTTTATGACTGGAGGCTTTTATTTAGATATTGTTTACGTTTAGTATTTATTTCTGCCTGAGTACAGTTCTGACATATTATGGTTATTAATTTATAATTTAAATAATGTTTTGTGTTGCGTAATGTTAATTATTTTGCATACTATTATATAGAATCATTTTTTTCTAACTGAACAGATAGCTGTCCTGCTAAGGATTTTGTTGCGCCACTTATTCTTCGCAGCTAAAGCGCTAGGAAGTTGTGAAGGGTGCGGGTTTTGGGGGACTATCTTATGTAACGTTGACGTTCGAAAAGTGCAGACTTTTGAATATTGACTATTTCTAAAGGGAAGACAATTTCTGGTGAGCTATTCTTTACCTGAAACAGTACCTTTGTAATCTAGAGTTCATAATCAGCAAAACAATAGTGTATCACTTATCATGTTAATGTTATGAGTGGTTTTCTATTTTTACCGACTGGTAGGTGATCGGAACATTACTCATCGCGTACGAGTACAGGTAATCTGGATGACCCAATCATGCGTGTTATGTAAATTATTCGCTGATACCTGTGTACATTCGTATCAAATTAAATCATGAAGGCAATCGCTCCATTCAAAATACGAGTAAAAGACTTCAACGCCGAAGTCTACTCGCTCTGATGTCACGGGATAGTACAGCCGCCAATATGTCAGTCATTTTAATTTGACTTATTCCACCTTCGATCCAACGCGGCAGGTAGTGTCTTGTTTCCCTATTACCAGTACCAACATGTGATACTATGCCGTCACTGGATCGGGACACAATATTAACATTTTGTATCGGTTCACGCACCAGAAGGCAAAAGCCTCCGGAAACATTCCTTACCAACCATCAGCCTTCTTTTATTTGTATCTGAACAAAGCATTCTAAACCAAAACAATACCACAACACCAAACAGTTTGTTTCCCCTGAATTCCTGGGTGGAGGCTGGTGTGCGCAGGTGTGCGCCAACAGTTGGACATTCCTGCGCTCGCTTTCAAAAGCGGCGCGTTCGATACGACCCGTGATATCACTTCATTATGTGCTAATCTTAATGTAAGCGGCTACTGGTCCTGCCCGGGACTAGTTTCTAGCTAACTTGTCACGAACCGTGCCAAGGGTTGATTAGTTACAGGTAACTTATCTATGATTTACGTACGTAAAGCTACAGGACTGACTGATGTGATGACTGATGGCCCAACTGATGTGACGTAAATAGGATGTTAGCATTGCACCTGGCGTCCAGCCAAAAAGTTGAAAGATCTTTGTAATTTCATCGACACCCCTCTGGCACTTGGCAAATGTCACCCTTCACTCCAGAGCAAGTTCGCTTTGTGGCAGAAATATTTGGTAACAATCACGATCTCTTTAGCAAGTCTATTTTTCATGTATTCAATACTTCAACACAACTGTACAGAAGCGAACTGAATGCCATAGGCATTTTCTACTAGTCAAACTCCGGGTAATGCAGAGACAAACAGTGGTAGGTGCAATTTCCAAATAGAGGATCAAACGGTTGATTCATCCTAGTTCAAAAAAAGTTTAGCCACACATCTAGCGTAGCGAAACTGAGGACCTCGAAAGTGAGCTCTATTATGTCTGGCATAGAAGAGTTAGTTTTGAGACACTAGGCACTCGGATGGTGCAGGCCCTAGAGTATTAATAATATTGATAAGCGTTGTTCGCGAGGGCGAGTTGTAACATTCCGTCGAGAGTAAAGCGGTCCCTATGCGAGCTGCGACCACTTTCCTTACGCGGAGATCTGCCAGCTAGATGACGCGGGTAATGTACCTACTGGCTTCACTCGACGATTTATGGTTCTATTAGCGTGTAGTAAATAAAAGCTGTATACAAGAGACTATAAAAGAGAACCTGTCGGTATAGAAATCATCAAGTCGCTTCTTTGACTGACAAATGTCAACTAGGTACCAGAAAACTTCCAGTAGGTATGTGGACATTTGTCTGTTAACTGAATGAAAGAACAAAATAAAGATTGATATTGTAGGTCATGTCATATCGTAATATGAACTTTGTGATAGGTGTTTATGGTGGCACACAATAAATGCAAGTGGACCCACCTGTTCACATATAGCATATGGCTATGCTCATCGCTAAGTAAGTATACCGGAACAGCATCTCGCCATGCATGCGGCATGACAGTATGTTCATTCATCTTATTCAAGATACGCTCGTTTACATGCACATCACAACATTGATAACAGCCAAATATACAAGTAAATATCCATAAAGAGATATATCTACCTATATGTATTCATCTTCTTGGACTTGTAAATCATAAGTATGGTTTTCAAACTGTACCTAAAGTGTCTCTGGGGGAAAACGGTACGTTTTACCGGAATTCTGCCGACTAAAGTAAGGCCATTTTAATAGGTATCATTTGACGTCTGTCAGTTTAGTGAAAGCAAATCGTAAAATTACTCGTATCGATCATTATTACAATAAATATGTAATCGTAATTGAAAAAAGTTAAGCAATTGTGCAGTTCTAACAAAACGAAAAAATATATTATTTTATGCCAGGTGGCGTTACAAGGTTACGTTGTTGAATTTTGATGAATTGTCAAATGTTACCTATTAAAATGGCCCTACTTTAATAACCCCACCGCGCTTCATCCATTTGTGACATGGTATGACTTGATGATAACGTCAACTACGGTCCCGAAAGGTGTCCATCATAACTGCAAGTTCATTGAGAGTCGAATCTGTGATAGACAGCTTGCTGGTTTAATTCCGATACCATTTGGCGATTTTTAGGGCCTGTTATCAGACAAAGATAATGTTTCGCTTACACATATTCATAACACCCCTATTGTGATTCCATCACTCTCTATTCAAATCTGTAATATTTAGACAAACAGGCCAGTTAGTAATCATAAACAACACATATTACCACCCTCAGTGCCATTATTGCGTCACGTAAGGAGACTGCTCCGTACGAATATAGACTCAACTCCTAAACAGGGGGCCAATTCTCGATTTTCGCCATTTATCTCGAGTTCGAGATCGTAAGTCTATCTCTATGTCTATTAAAAATATCTCTATCTCTACCAAAAAATGTCGAATTGAGCAGAATTCCGTATTCTCAGTCAAAATAGAAATAAATGTCACGAAAATGTCGAGTCGAGTGAAGATAATGTTACCATTATGAAGAATCGCACGTTCCGTTTTAGGTAGCTATGAGTTAATGAATGATTTTGTTTTAAAACGCTGACTAAACCTAAATATTTAAGTATAAAACGAAACGTTTAGTGTAAAAATAATCAGTTTGACAAATTGACAGTTGACTGTCTGTCAGTGTCAGAATTTGCGCCTTTTTGCGGTTCCTTCAAAACTTTTGTTATGTTTACATGTACTCTGTGTTACATCATTATTGGGTGCTGTTTTACATTTCACAATTTTTGGTGGGTAAGGTTAGTTTAGTGAACAGTTATACATGACTAATAAAATTATGAAGCAGACGATTACCTTCGTTTTCAGGTCTATTTTCGTGGTATCCTGAATTACAGGAGCCAATAGATCTATTAGAACCCTTATTAAATCTTTATCTAATCTGAAGTTTTTAATGACTTCTGTTTCGCTCAAGTCGTAAATATCGACGGTGGGATAAACGCGCTGTTGTCGCCGTGTATTGGCCAGTTGCTCGCCACTTTCCAACAACTCCGAGATAAAAATTCTAATAAACTCGTCCATTTTTCAGTGGTTTCAAGTCCAATCGTGGGTACACAAATTACAGAGTCTGTTATTTGCGCGAAGGTCGTCGTTTCAAGAAAACACAATGCAAAAATCAAAGAGTATAAATCGAATTTCCAGTAGGTATGAGAAAGAAAGACAGTGTACAATCCAAAACTCAACGAATTCACTCAGAAATGACGTATCTCTACAATCGACATGACATCTCTACTGCTCAGAAGCACTCGACATGAACTCTAACGTTAACCTTCGACAAATGTCGAATTCGACATGCCCAGAATAGCAACTGTTAAAATTTGTCGAAAAAATGACGTCATTAGAATTTTTTGTCGAGTTCGACACCATCTCTAAAATCGAGAATTGGCCCCCTGGTTTGTGAAACTGATATTCGTACCAGCTCGTAAAGTTTTACGATTATGTCCAGTATTGTCCTGTCTAGTATATCGACCTCAAAAGGAATCTGCATTTGCGGATTAAAAGTAATATGTATTCAAAAATTGAACACAAAGGAGTTTTCTTCTACCACCATGTCATCCAGTGATAAGCGATTAATCTTGCAATACCTTAGTCTATTAAAATTTTGCCATTACAAAAGTACCTACTGAATATATTCAGCCAAATTGAGCTTAAATTCACGACTCTATAGGTACGTGATACGATGTGTCAATAATTTAGCCAACTTAACGTAACTCCACCAGTTCGCCACTGTTAAGTTAACCCACACACACGTGTCATGTCATCAGCATGTGCTCGATGTGTATCAGGAACTATTTCGCAACACGTGTCCACATCACGTCTGAAGAAACTCTAGGTAGGCTAAGTAATTCACACGGTCATACACCTCGGTATGAGCAAGACGACATACAAATTATATACCTACCATGCAATAAATCGTAAATTGAACAGCCGAGCCAGAAGAAAAGGCATAAGTATAGGGTACTTCCTATTTCCCTAAATCAAAGCAGCATCTCATAAGCATCCACGTTCATATTCAGGCCAATTTAAAACCACTATCATGTAGATTATTCAATAGCGAAAATGTATCTCATTATAATAACTCAGACCGTATCATAATACCACCCAAGGCCCTAATTTATCTTTAAGCCAGTAAATGTCATTGTACTACAAAATGTATCATTGTCACTGGTTTCGTAACAGAAGATCCTATTACCATAATATGCTATTACCATTCCACGGAAGGTACGGACGGCCAGGTCGGTCAGAGTTGGCAGACGTACTGGAGCGTGGGTCATAATAACCGACCGGTATTCGTCACTTATATGAGTCGTATTGGAGTTGTATTACTAACTCGCATTTTGGACGCAAGTGGTGTCAGTTCAGTATCAGATAATTTAAGATATTAATAAATAAATAAATAAAATAAAAATTATTTATTTCAGACATTACAGTCCATAGATTTATAAGTAATAATATATTTCATGTGTTTTAGAAAAAAAAATTGCATGACCTGAACTTAAAGTACCTACCAATTGCCTACTTACCACTAGATAGGTAGTTACCATAGAACAGGCAGAAAAAGATGACGTGATGCACCGACCCCAAAAAAATGGTGACAAGGGCATGATTTACCATGTAGGAATGTAGGAAACAGATTATTTAAAACACGCTTCAGAGTTTATTTCCCAGCACCCGTTCAAGATATTTATAGAAACAATATGATTTGCCCCAGTTAGCTGAGTGCCGACCTCCGGCCTCCGACACAATTGTGTAGAAAGTACTAAACAGCTTAATGACGCCCATCATTGTATTAGATCCGCAACATCAAGTGCACTCTGCACCTCCAGGGCTGACAAATAAACAGTTTTCTTCCTCAGTTGTCAATTAAAGAAAAAAATTCTAGGACATTTTGTTGGTAGCTAAACGCCATGAAAAGTTTCCTAATGACCAATATTTAAGGAGAATTAAGCTCAGAAAAGTCAATTATCCAACGACTATCCAAAATGGAGAATCATCTTGAATAATCGTTGGATAATTGACTTTTCTCGTTCGTTGAGACTTTTCTACCCCAGCGACCAACGAAAGAACAGCTGCAGGATGTATTGTGCGTGAAAGTAAAAGTCAGCTTGCCCACATTTGACTATCTAAGCAGCTTAAAGTGGCGTGGGCCAGTGTGGGAGGCCTTGTATTAAAAATTATAATACCCAGAACATTCACATTCCGGTCGGGTGATAGCCCTAACTGCATTCGACATTGCAGGGCCGCTGATGGGCCGATACGTCATAATTGCCCATTGTCTATGTTGGGCAAGGCTTCCTTATCCTGGCTGTACGCGTTATTGCCCCGTAGCGCATACCATATGACTGTACGACATTGATGGCGTGATAACCCTAATAGTACGGTAGTCCGTAGTGTCCGCTTTAAGCGGTCAGGATCACACGATTGATTCGCACTTAGGAGGCTCGCTTCAGACAATAGTTGGTATAGCGTGGTATCCCGTACTTTGATGTTAGCTAAAATTGAATGGTGCGTTATCTTGACTCGTTACATATTGACAGTCACTAAGTAAATGCAGCCACTTTCAGTTCACTTCCATCGCCTTTTCTGTTATTAAGAATAGCTTTTTAAAAATATTAAAGATGAGAAAGGTTCCTTCCTATATTTTCTAATCTTAATTTGATTCGAAGGTTAATTTACTAGTTTTCCAAACAATAACAATCAGATCAGAGGTCATTGTGTAGCTAACGACAGTGTAATACGTGATATCCTGCCTGCTGCCTGCAGTACAAATAAACAATGTTCGGCCTCTTCCGCACTCCTTACGTTACGGCGCATTCTTACGATGAGTATGGTCACTGGTCAACAAGCTAACACGCGCGACTGTGACAAGCTTCAATCAACATACCTACCTACAACACAAAAGTAGCAACACATTGAGATACAATATTCTGAACAATTAAATAAAGTCAGCGAAGTTTAGTGTAACGTTTAAAATAATCTATTTAGCAAGGAGGTAATGATAGGGAATTCATAACCGATACTCGGAACTTATATTAGTTGGCACTATAATTTTCGAATCAATATAGAAACATAGCGGACAGTTTGTTAACCACCGTTCTAGTTTACATGTCCATTCATGAAATATGTACAGACTAGTGACAGTCTACTGTCTACACGGAATGAATATACATAGAAACAGTAGGTCCAGTTCATACAATATGCAATGAACTGCACACCAAAAAAAACATTCCACAACTGCACCAAATTTAATCTTTTCAGATATTAACTGCCCTAATCAATTAAGAAAAGCGACGTTTTCCTACAACTTCAATCTCATCTACACGGATACCACCCAGAAAATGATGAACATAGCCATCCAAATTGTACACTAGTGATAGCTGATCCTGATGAGTTCCAAGTGTTGACTTCTAACCTCATTTTCGATAGAGCCTATTTGTTTTCAGCGATCCGGACTAACCGTCTATTCCTTCATACAGCTTTAATAGAACTAGGTTAATGAACTTCCGAAACTTCTCTTTACTCGTCATCTTCGCGTCGTATCTAGGCCACTGCAAGGACGTTGTGTCATCGAACGTGAGAATTTGACTTACTTTTACATTACGGTAAACTTTTTCCTCTCCTTCCTTTGTAAGATGAGGGAAAGAGATACGACATTTTTGGCAGGTTCTAAGATTTGAGAGAAAACTTTTTGTGAGCAAATAAAGCAGCGGATGTAGTCGTGGGCGATAGATTAGCATCCTGTAGATAATAGTAATGATTTACAGTCATAGTTATTGTAAAGGCCACCTAGGTGCAAAAAGGCTTTTTGCACCTATGTTAATATGGAGACATTGGTGCCGATTCTCTTGTCACAAATGCGTCTAAACTAGACTAAAAATCACTAAAATTTAGTTTACTCCTGTCAAACGATGATTTTCCATTCTGAAATAGACTAAAGTGGCACAACTTAACTATATTTTAGTTTGACAGCACTAAGATTGTACTAAGATTTTAATTTAGTGAAAATGACAATTTTGCTATTCTGAATTTGACGTTTTTCACCAAAAATTTTAATTGTCTAACTAATTCTGACTATTTTTAATCGCCACTGAAAATGGTGTGGATTATTATTAGTTGTCATGAACTAAAATTCACACGAACATCTCGACTTCGGGTGCAAAAACAGTACTGTACTGGATTTTTTTCTTTTCTTTTGCATATATCTCGAAAATGGTGTGTCCTATCGCAAAAATAATGAAAATTTCGACCCCCTTTATAAAACCCTTAAACCCCTATTAATGAACACGTAGGTAATATATTTTTTATTTTCCATACAAAAAGTAAAAAAATCCATATAAAACACGTCGAGGCTGCCCCCACTGCGCGCCTCCGGCTCTAAAAAAAATCACGAGGTAGGGGCAAACAAGTATGTACCACGTGGAGCCGCAATTGTCAAATTCGATTTAGTTGTGTCAAAATAATTTTTAAATTTAGAGACTTTTTACTACAGAATAGCTATAAGATTCTCATAGCCAAAAGTAAGGAATTTTAGTGATAGTTTAGTTAGTTTAGTTCGGTGTACAAGAGAATCGGCACCAATGATTTCTTAGGACACTTATTTCAAGGGCAGTCCTTAGTTTTAGTCAGACAATTTAATGAATACCTATTCACTTACTGTTTTTCCATTTTTTGCTAATTAGTCCACTAGGTAATGAAATGTGTTACAAGATTCAAACAAGGAAGGCTTGTTTTTTAAAAATTACAATTTATAACTTTGTTGTGAAATGAAGGAATAACAAAAATACACCAATTATGTACAATATCAGCATTACAGAGCACTTCCTAACATCTCACAGAATAGCTCAATTTTGGGCATGAAAAAAACTTGCCTACTTTTCCATCACTAACTAAAGGATGGAGGAAATCTACGGAAACTCCCGCAGAGGCGCAGAATAGGTATAACATTCTGCTCATGTGTCTGTGGTCTGTCACACTGTGAGTGTCGTCATTACCCATGCTCGGCATACGCATCGAGGGGATTACATCAGGCGCCATGACACCATCACACCATGCATCATTTGCATCTGCTTGCTTCACTCAGTTCACATGGTTATTTATAGACTTGCTCTGAGCTAACCCTAGAGCTAATGGTTGCAAGCTTGGACCTTATCTTAGGACATAAACTGTAGCAAAACCTTTGCTTGTTAAACTTCCAATGTCTAAGCCTGTCTTTAGTTAACCGAAAAGATGCCGAAACAGAAAAAGGCACAAAGGGATCTTGTGCCTTTTTCTGTTTCGGCATCTTCTCGGTACCAAGGAACAAGAGGGAAACTCGAATTACCATAGATCATCGATAGAAGCAGAAGACAATGTAAGTTGATAAATAATTATATCTTATTGTGTGCAAAACTACAATCGTTAGTTAAATTTGTTTGTTTCTGTAATTTATGATGGTGTTACGTGTTCTGTGATGGGATGATACAGCGCTGAACAAAATAAACTAAATATAAAACGTTGCACTGGCGGTTTAGATTGGGACATAGCGCCACAGACCAAGTGCAAAGACATTGACGATGACATTAATTACAGTAAATTATATTTCTTACATGTGCTGTGATCCAGGGGGTATGAGGTACTGATATAGTTGTGTCAATTCAACCATACTGTGATTCCCAATTTGTGTATCAGGCGTGGTGTTTCCAATATTAATATCTTCGACCATGAAATTGGCAGCGGCCGCTTATGGGTTGACATGTTACTTATAATAGTTAATTCCGAGTGTGTGTACACCGTGCACACGAGTCGACTGCGGAACTCCTCAAAACGATCAACTGCGGTAATTAAGTGCGTTGAGACTTTCTTTCTGCATTCTGTCGCGCCTGCGGCTAATCTCTCCGATAATTTAATTTAGAGATTTAAATTAGTCTTAAACGTCAACGGCGTTAACTCTTGTTTAAAAAGTGAATAACTTTTTAAACGCATCTTCTTTTCTTTTAACCAATTTTACGGGTCGGCTTTTTCACTAATTAGTGATTAGTAAATAATGGAAATGTAATGTAATGTTTGTAAAGTCCATATCCAACTGTCTACACTGTACTCAGTGGAGTTGCGTGACTGACCAACCTGACCAAGGATCTGAAGATGAAGATTTAGTTTATTTTGCCTTCATACCATTTTTGTTTTTCAATACATCTAACATATATTAACAGAATTACAAGAATGCGTTTCTACTTCTACAAATAACAAATAAGCTGGATCATCCTTCGAGCCGTATACGAGCACAGCTCAATCAAATCAACACAAGCTCATATCTCATCAGTAGGCGGCGCACGCGCTTGCAAATCGATGTGTTAGTATGCGCGCGCGCATCTTACTGTACAATGTTGACGCTAAGTTGCAGGACCACAGAGAATTACTAATTGAATAACATGGAATTGTATTAGGGTCGACCAAAATGAAAGAGACAGGGAACAATCAATGAGATGTGATTTCAAACAAGTTGTTCGCTCGTTGTGTGCTTGTTTTCCCAGAACACAATTTTCTTTCTCATCTTTCAGCGCTTCTTACCTTGCAACACCTAATATTTTAAGTAGGTAATTAACAGTCTCGTGAAAATAAAAGTGGGAACTAGCTACAGCTCGGCTGGAAATTTCAACATACACTCCTAGATAATTATTGGACAATAAAATTCCCCGTTAGGTAAGTACCTACTAAAAACCATAAAAAAAGAAACTTACAAATATCAGTAATTATTGTAATCAAGATAACAGATCGATTTTTAACGAGAATAATTCAAATAGTATCTCCAATATCTATATAATAAGTAGTTGGTACTATCTTCAGCACCATCGCCTCCCACTCAGAGATTGTTCGTCGGATACAACTCGCTACATCTAGTCTGGTTAGCGTCGCAGTAGTACCGTTGTAAAAATAATTGTTGCTTTCCAATTAAGGATGCCATCCGTCATTAACATACAACCGGACGAAGCCATCCAATCCAAAACCAACTTTACCTTAATTTAAATAGAGTTGGTTTTCAGTCTGGATGCTACAGTCAGGTTCGATTAATCGCATGATCAACCAGTCAAAGTAGGTAATTGAAAAGTGCGGGTGCTGCGTGTAATGGCCGGCGATAACGCGTAATGCTACATTGCCGACCAGGAAGACTGTGTTTTGTGGTGCACTTTGTTTTGTCGTTTGGTCTACCTGTTGGTGGTAGTGGAATCCGATGTTACCACTTGTGTAGTACGTAGTACCTACCTACTGACCCACCTGGCGACTCGTGCAGTGGTAGCAGTCCGTAACTGGTACCTATTCCTGAAAAGTTGCTATACTTTTTGAACGGTAGGTACTCAGAGATGAGCTCATTGACATTGTGGCAAATTCTGGTTGAAAACCAGACAGCTACGATGTCACTTACTGGAGATATTAATTTTGAACAATAAGACCAAAAGATACCAAGAATAAAGCTGATACTAGGGGAAATACTTTATAGAAATTTCAGATGAATACAGCCAGTCCTCGAATGGGAAAGTGTCCACCTGCGTTATTATGTCTCCTGAGCAAAATAATTAACCCGGCCCTTTGCCCCTTTGCCTATAATGCACCATAGCCATAGATTGTCTATGGTTGTAAATACACTCTCTATGTCCAAGGCACGTGAGGCGAAGGCGACCTAGGAGCAAGTATACATACTAGTCTATCTTTAAATAGTTACAAAGTTTCAAGCTGTTCGCGTCCGTCTGTTACCGCTTAGATCTTCTTAACTACACAATGGATATTACTGCGGTTTTTACCATCATTTAGAGAGATTTGATCAGCAAGGTTTATGTTGTGTATAATACATTACTATTTAACTTAGTTATAGCACACAAACCTTGATGTTTTGACAAGTCGCCGTCGCTCCCGTGCGAAGCAGGGGCGGGTCGCTAGTCAAGTATAATTTTTTAAACGTGAGAATGTTCCCACGAAGGCTGGTGGCTGGTGTAGTGCAACCCTTTGACGTTTGCGGTGTCAATCGACGTTCCGTAGTTAGGGTTTACCCTTGACCAGAAAAACGTCAATGTTGTTTGGTTTTTGTACATGGAAAGTATTATAGTATAGCAGTATAGTTGATGGTACCCATCAAATTGTACCTAACACTTAACATACACAGTCGGGCTTAAGTATCTACCAGTACAGGGTACCTATCTCTCGAGATACTTAAATGCTTTTTAGGAGGACGTTGGGGATTTCTGTAGCAGCTTATAGGATTAGAAAATAAAAGGGCGTCAGTTTTTTATTACAATTGTTTGTAGCAAACACAATTCACGATCGTTCAAATTGTTTTTAATTATTAATGTTAGACTGCAATTTTTACGAAATGTGATACAAATATGTAAGAAACCTCGAAATCATCTATAAATATGTATAATAGCAATATGCCAACGTAGAATGCGAACAGACAGACGAATTGTTTCGCAATTGATCTATATTCTATATCATATTTCACTAACGCAAATCAAACTTGTCATAAAGTAGGTCTTTATTGGCGAGGTGACACTGCGAGCGTAGCGGCAGCGATTTCGATTTGTTTTTTTCAACAGTTGAGGAAGTTAAACGACTGTTGTTGAAGCCCTATTCAATTTTACAGGTAACTTATTTTAAGTTATTTTTAGGTACTAAACACTGCAGCAATCCAAGTAGGTAAACATGAGTTCTGACAGCTACATATTCTGTAAAAATCCAGCTGTCATTCCACCCGATGCTAGGGATTGACACTATTGACAGCTCACTTCACCTAAGTCGCTAGTTCACTCGTTTTGACGGCACGGTTCGCGCAGTGATTAAGCGATTGACTGCTGCACTGCGTTTCGCAGGTTCGATTCCCGCACGGTACAAATATTTGTATGACCTACAATTAGTTGTTCTGGTTCTGGCTGTTTGTTTATGTGATTTTAAATGTATGTATACACCCACAATTTTTACAGATTTGACCCCGACCACTTTTCCCCTCTTCTTCTTTGGTAGGTCGGGTCGGGTAATGCCTCTGCATTACCTGACCCCTCTGACAAGGAAAAAAAAAGCTGCCCGTACTAATCAAGCTCTCAGAAATTATGGAAGACTTAATTAAGTAAATCTAAGCTATTAAAAAGACGTGCAAAACTACGTACGCTAGATCATCGCTATCAGTAGAACCTCGCCCTACCACATAGTTGGGTGAAAGCGCGAAATAAAATATCATCAATTAAATGTCAATAAAGTCGATGACGTGTGTGTAAAGTATAACGACGCGCAAAGGCAATTTCATACAGTCAGCGAGCATTTTTGATTTGTGACTTTTACTCGGTTATGTTGTTTTTAATTTACGGTTCTATTGCACTTTTTGGCTTTCGAGATATTTCAAGTAACATTTCAACTATTTTCAACGCCTGTCGGCCTGTGGTTAAATACAAAGGTCATCTAACCACATTTTGGTCGCTCAAAAAGCCATGTCATCTATAATAATCGCGTGTAATATGTACCTAACCAAGTCCGCTTCAACAACACAGCAGTCTCATTTAAATAACAAACGCAGCCAAAGGTAGCCAGTCAACTAGTAGGTACCACTTTAAAACGTGCTACCGAATGTCATAAAAGGTTTGCCCTATTAAATATGACGGCGCAGAAAGTGGCGCCGTCTAGTTTTGTTACGAAGTTACTGGAATCACCGAAGAGGTCGGATACAGGCTGGTGACAGTCACTGAGAGTCGCTTCTGAGACAGCAAAGAGTATAGTAACTATATAAAGGGACAGACGAGCCGCTGTGGCCACGTCCACGACGAACTGCTATATTCCGGCACAATTCTGATGATATTAAAGCTGAATGACGAATACGATGACCAATTAGTTGTTGAATTGACCAATGTTACTGATCACTTGACGAATTGCTTTGATCTTCACACGATTTTGTTAGTTATACTTATAAAAGTGAGAATCTACACTTACTGATCAAAATGCTTACTGATTACTCCATAGTTCTTGTAGTTGTTAGTGGCAACGGCAAGTAAGTGAGCAACGCTAAGAGGCTTACCAAGTTATTATGATTACATAACCTTTAGTTCAGTCGAGCAAAGCCAATTAGTTCTGGACATCCAGGCGACCGGCGACTATTCCCTTCCTCACCTAGTTATAAAGAATCACTGTGTCTTGGCAACGCGTACAGTTTTTGAGACGAAGCAGTAAGGGCCGGTTCGTTAACGGTTTATTGTTTATGGCTTTTCTAGTACGCCTACGTCCTAGGGTCTTGAGGCGTCTTTTAACCTTTATTCGCGTCGATTGGCATCATAAAAATAAAGCGTAAAACTGATTGTATTTTTCCAAAGTTAAGGCCAGTATAGTCTTCTAAGCTAAGAACGTTTAACTGTAGCTACAACGGTTAAGGTACTTACTGACCCGCTTCAAAATTCAATCCTGTATGAAGTCCTACTAAAAACTTCGTACATTCAATAGGGCTGATTTCATCAATGAAACTGAACGCGATCAGCATTTCTAAAATGCGTTCAAGAGCTGTCAGTGTCAAAATTGTTATGGAATATTGTACACTGACAGCTCTGAACGCGTTTAGATGTGCTGAACGCGTTCAATTTCATTGATAAAATCCGCACGTCGTCGTTTTCAGTTCACTTTTTTTTTGCTTCATTATGGGTTTGCATAATAATATGAAATATTTTCTCATGACTGACATGAGTAGATATTTAAGGGTTTGCTTGCATTTAGGGGTTTATTTATAAACGTTGCTTAAGTTAAGTAATGATTAACGACTGTTTACCCATACATTTTCGACGTTTAAACGTCACTTAACTTTAAGCAATGTTTATAAATAAACTCCTAAATTACCGAAGTGAAATTACTCACATAGAATTTTAATTCAGAAGATAACATGGTTACCTACACGGTCATGGGATTAGAAGATTTAATAACATCATTATTTAAAGAACAAAAAATATTCCGAATACGAGTCATATTCATGTATAACCTACTAAAAGAATGTAATATAATCGTAATGTCGTGTACCTGTGATAAATTAATAACAGTTTAGACAAACATTATCACTCATAATATCCTACCCGTCCCGTTACCTATCCGTCGAAACTGAAATAGTATTTTTTCTTGTTATTTTATGGTAGAAGAGACGACACTATCGTCGCCACTCGTGACAGTCTCTTGACACTAACGTATGACACAGGTGACACTCGTGACACTCTCGTCTGACCCTCGTAACACTTATGCCTGTTTTGTTGACACTCGTGACATTCTGGTTTGACACCCGTGACACTGAAAACTTTTAATTTAATTGGTCGGTGCTGTCACAAGGTTCTGTAATGGTGCATGTGGTGTCATTTTACAGGAAGTTGACACTTGTTACCCTTGACTTTTTAACGACTTGTGTGGTCTGCTGACAGCTGTGTTTTCAAGAGAAGCCCTTGATGGGTTTCTTTCATGGCTAGTCGAGTAACTAAACCCAAAATCCTTCACACTACACATCTGGTCCTTGATTGTAGGGATCTACATACAGCCAAAATTTGGGCACAAGTAATATGTACTAATCCTCATGCTGCTGGCAAAAAGCTCGTGCTCGTTCTAGAAGTCAAAAATCCTCCTTATTTGATTACGTTTTTACGGTCATTAGAAGTTACTTCTCTCAAGAATCATTATTTAGTCACGAAAACGACAAGCTCAGTATACGTCAGTTTTCGGAGTAACCCGACCGCTGCAGCGGTCTCGTCGTCACATTACAGGAAATAAACTTTTTCCTTTTAACTTTCAATAGCAACCTGTACCATACTCGTATTACGTGTGTTATGTACTATTAGTAAGTATATAAGTAATGCCAGTGAACGTAGCCACTGGCCGTGACGGACATGCCGCTAAATCGGATTTTTAGTAACTGTTTAGTTTAGTGTTGTTGTAATTATGTTAGAAGTTAAGGAAGAACACGAGTGTTGATGAAGGTTAATTATTATGTTTCTAAAGTTCTTCTTTTCCTTGTAGCTGATTGTTTCAAGCCAAGGAGTTTGTCTGTTGAGTGTTGCACGATGTCTGCGGTGTCTTAACTCATGTTTTCTCTTAAAAGTTGAATTGTACATATCCATCTTATTTTATATTGGATCCAGTATGCTGTGACAGTGTGACTATACTTCAACTACAATATTTTTTAACTATCCAAAGATATTCCAAATTAAAATTCTACAAAATTCTGAGTCCAAGTGTTTTACACGTAATATTCTGGACATTAGCACTCCAGTTCTAAAGGAAAAGACGTGACCACACAAAGGTCGTCTGCCCTAACGCGGCACAGTTGCCAGACGAAAGTGAACCCTGTCTCTATAACCATAAGTAGTTGTGTAAGCGTGACGAACCAAGGTGAGCGACTCATGCCTCCGAACTTGACATTCTGTCGACTATACATAACGGAGATAGCTATTTAGATATAGAAGATTTTATTACGAGTACTTGTAATTCAGTCTAAGCTTGAACGAAGTGTGAATATCTTAAACAGACAGATCTCGACAACGCGACGCGACTCTAGTAGAACAATTTTTATGAAATATAGAGATTGTTCTACCAAAATCATGTCACACCGTCGCGTCGCAACTGTCTGCCGGAGCCTTAATTTTAAATCGTATTATGGAACAGAATATGACTTTAGACTTGATTATAGTTCACCCGGTGTAGCACGGGTGACAGGTGACAGAAAGGGTAGAATATATTATAATTTACTTGTTTTTACTGATTCTGTATTTTACGACTGATCCGTACCTACATACAGATTGTGTACATAATACGGACTCAGTGATAACTGTAGTAAATTAAATAAATTTACCCTTTCTGTCACCTATCACCCGCACCATGCTACACCGCGTGAACTATTTATAGTTCAGCTACATTACAAAGACTTTATAAAGTCTTTGTAATGTAGCTGACATGGCGGTTAAAGTTGAAAAGAAAGATAAAATGGGAGATAAGCTTTAATTCAGGCTTGCTGATCTGATATTTAAAGGCAAAAGGATGGATGCTATTCATATTGAAATCAATGCAACGTTACGTCAATCACTTTATTTGCAGGTAGCAAATCCGTAAATAGCCCGGAAATAATTCAATACGGTACTAAAAGTTTTGTTTATTTATATTGTGAAAATGTACGGCATACCATAACGGCATGAATGTAAATACGATAGTAATCAGATGACACTAATGATCAATAAAAATGCCGTTTCTTTTATAAGCAGTTATATTTTATTGAGAGCAAAAGACGCTGTCCTTATTTTTTGTGCCGAATCAAAATAATCGTAGCACTGATTTTGAATGAGCGAATAATGTATGACTTGACTAGAAATATTTGGAAATTCTGAATAAGTTAACGGTAGTGTTTGAATATCGGAAGTCATTATAAACTTGTCCAAATAGACATACAAACCAAGAGATTCGGTATGTAACCTAGTCATTCTGTCTAATGATTTGTCGATACAGACAAGTATACCAGGAATGGTGACTACAACACTACAATAGTGAATGATCATCGTCGTATGCTTTTGAAGCTGCAGATCACATTATAATAGGTAATGATTAATTTTGGATGAGTAAATACTTGTTGACTTTTGTTTGAAAGTAACGGTAACAGACGTGTATCGTATCTCATCTTCGGAAGTCACCAAAATTACCAAAATTGTAGTAATTCTGCTTAGTGATAAAATTTGAGTGGGTAAATAAAATAAGAATACCTGCAGAAATATACAGAAAGAAATGCTGCAAACGTTTAGGAAAATCTTTCCAATTTCTATGTGATAATAATTCTTATCAGATATATTTTAATCTAGTTATTCTAAATTCATATTTCGGGAGCGTGTGAAATGACACAGGTAAGCGGTTACAAACAGATAGATAACGAAGAGTAAACACACGGTACACAGGATGGATTTATCCTAAACAAACTATTACACACAGATTGTATACAGGTATTATAACAGTTGGAAGGTAGAATGTAAACATTGGTTTCTTCAAAAGGGTTACAGGTTACAGAGGTCATAATGGAAGTAAAGCACTTTAAGAAGTTATTTAGCAAGATGAATAAACTATTGATGCCTTTATAGCAGAAGAAGAATAAACAAGGAAAAATGAAAACAGAGAAATTCCAGAATCTGAAGATAAACAATAAGACTAAATGATCACATAACGACCTGCAAATATAAATGCTGCCATTCTCATTAACGACCCACTAATAACTAAGAGTAACCACTCAATTATCGCCTCTTCCAACACGCAACACGGTCTACAATACCGTGAACAATTACCAAGACTTCTTACATCTTCTGGCGTGACTTAAAAACCGTGCCAACGATTGTTCCCAAGCAAAACTTATTATCAAAGATAAAGACCTATTATATATCCGTCCTCATTAATAGCCATTATTTCTATCATTCTTCATCTGAAGCTATTGTCCATTATAATTGAATTTTGAATTATGGAAGTGATAAACATGAATTGGAAACAATAGATTATGAAGCGGGTCCATTGAATTCGTTGATGTCAGCAATGACAGCTGTTGTGGACGATAATCACGATCGGTGAGGTAATTTGATGTTTTTTTTGGCACGATGTTTACTACTGAACTTTATGAAATGTATGTCACTGCAGTTACAGAATGTTGTGTCCTATTGTTATGTGGCTATGCCGAGTATCTAAAACGACAATTAAAGATGATTTTGCAACAGCTGCATCCTCGAAAGGCTTTGATCCCATTATTGAACCCTGAGGCATGCCTGTTGGGCCAATAAAGATAATCAATTCGACTCATATAATTTTTATTTTAGAGTGTAATTCCTAGAGCGTTTAAATGTTCAGCTCAGTTCTTTATTAATACCAGCTTGGGTCCTCGACTCTATCCGCTTGGAAGCTAGCTATACCATAAAATATATCCTATGGCATCGGCAATAGTGTAAGTTTGTATCAGTGAAAGAATTTTTGAAATCGAATGAGTCGTTTCGTAGATTACCTCCTACATCCAAACTTATAAACTTTTCTCTTTATAATATTATTATATATTATAGATCACACTCAACCAGAAAACTTGTTTTCATAAAACATAGAACTTGGAAGTGCTGATAAGTTAATTAAGTGGTTTGTGTGGAAATATTAATTTTAGATACTTTAATACAAGCAGTTTGTAAGTTGTTTCTGTGACTCGATAAGCATCTACTCATAATATAAATGAAACTTAAGTATATTTTCAAGTTTTTCCTGAACTTTTACTTTTCCTAATGTCACAGCGTTATTCGAAAGGTGAAAATATAGAAAACCATGATGGGACTATATAGCGTTCAGGAATACGCAATGCGGCACCCGACACCGACCTTCTGCGAGCGAAGCCTCCTCGACCTGTAGTGACCGAAATAAAACATGCCGTCGTCTTTTTACAATATTTATTGCGAAAATTCTTAAACAAACATAAATTAACATCTGATATCTAATATGGACAGTATAGGTACCTCTTGTAAAGTTTACGAGTGTCATACAACGTACAAATAGTTTCACTTTTTATATATTATTATTTTAAGGCAATTTCATATCACAATTTATTAAGATTATGCTGAAAAACTATACTTTTGTATAAATAGGAATTTGTTTTATCAAGGCTTCTTTTAACAATAAATATTTGTTTACCATGTGGCACTGATCATAAATAGAAACAAACTTAAAATGACTACTTATAAAATATTGCAACAATTAACACTATCAATCTCAGTAATTATTATTTTGATCTATGCACTATACCATTAAATTAAAATTGACTAATTTATTTGTATGCTAAAGGAAAAAGTTTCGTTTAAGTACTAATAAATAATTTATACATTTAGTACTAGTGACGTGGTTGTTGCTAGTGCTAACAGTATTACTAAAATTGTCATTGTTTGACATTTAAAAGACAACACTTAACGAAGATTTTAGTAACGGCTTTTGTTTTTAAATATCATATTCGGAATACATCATTATTAGCTAAAGGCAGTACTTTTATACACTTTATTTGAAAATCAAAACGTTGATCTCTTTATTGATATAATAGGCATCATTAAAAAATATTATAAAGTAGAGAAATTAGTAATTTACTCCAATCAGCATTACTAATATCTTCGTTAGCTTTACTTAGAACAGCTCTGTCACAGAAATACATAGGAAATGCACATTTCTTGCATAAGAATTGCTTTTGCATTTCTTGCTTAATTAAGATATTGTGCTAAATTCTAGTGTAAAAGGTAAGGCACAGACTATTTGACACTTCTAACAATGAACATTACTTCACTAATACACCTCACTTGTGTAAGTACGTAGTATTCAGCCAAGTACGAGTATCTACATACAGATACATAACAACACTGACTGGGCTCACTAATTTAAGACATTTTGTCATTTCGTAAAAGGCTTAATTCGTATCATAAATTCGAAAAAATAAGGCTTTCTGCATATTGTCGATTAGTTCTACTAAGTTTCATCTAGGCAGTAAATAGTAACGTTAAATGCAACTGTAAAACATGAATTCATCCAAGTTGCTTCTATTAGGTATGGCCTAGTTTTCTGAACAACACAATTGAGTATGTGGAAGGCCTAATGTAAGATATTCTTTAAATCAGTGAAAATGTTAATTACAATAAATACAAAACACGAAGTCCAGCTTCGACTAGCTCATATCTACCGGCGCTCGAGTCGAACTACCGCGCACTGGCTACAGACGCCACAGTGGCCACACATCTCAATGTTATGAGAAAGAATGCTATAATCTTTTGAACGATGAATAAATCATGTAACCGCGCGGCATAGTGAATGCAATAAACGAAAGTACAACAGATAAGAGTTAATCATATTGTTTCTCGCGAGGAATTAATAACTTTAGCTAAAGCGAAAGCATTAAATTCTAAGTAAAAATTGTCTCTGCATTAATTACCTACTTGAACGTATGGAGGTGTTATGAAAACTTTGCATATTATACGCCACTACTTAAGTGCTTACAAACTAAACCGGAAACACGCTCTAATGGCTCATAAATCTATGCGAGTGCGATATGTCGACAATACTGAGAGCCGATTTCAAGGTGTTATTAGCTTCATTCTTACACTCAATAAATTTTCTCACAATCACAAAGAGCGTGCCAGTGCAGCGTCGCCCGCGTGGCATACAGGCCCATACCAGAGAGGCACTGCACGGGAAAGCGGCGCCACACCGAAAAAATCTATTAAGTTTTTCAGCTAACCAGATTGCCGTGAAACAATAGGAAAAACCATTTTACTCACACTTGGGAGACGAGTTCGCATCGTGTCGGCTGCTTTCCAAGTGCGCGAGCGCGCGATATAATTGCTGTTATGGATAAGCATCATTTGCATTGTTCGCAATCTGGAGAAAATTAATTGCTTCACAATCGATTGGTAGACGAAAGAAATCGATCAGCAAACAAGACTCCAAACGCGCACTGGAGGAATTTACCATTTAGATACGTTAAACTATTAATCGTAGCCGTATTAAACCGAGGCGATTTTTGATTGGATGCTAAACTTCACTCACACCTCTTCGTACTATCGTCTGCGCACGAACCGAAGCCACCCGAACGTTGCCACTTTCGACCTTGCATACAATTTTCACCATCCGGCAGCTGCTTCCAAACGCGACGGTGTTAGCTGGCGGCACGCGCCCGTTATATCAACATATTTGAACCAGTTAGCCTTCCCGAACATTTGTTACGATCCTAAGCGGCGCCGGCCTCTTGTTTCTGCTGTATGAGGGACTCCCACTTGGCTATGAGCCGCGTAGAGCTGGGCGCAAGGAACTCTTCTCCTGGGGCAAGCGTGCACAATTCCGCTAGCGACTTAGCCGGCTTGAGACTACCAATGGAGTCGTTTCCCGAACTATTCCGTGGCGAGGGCGACCGCAGCTCCTCGTTCAGAGCCTCGTACAGCTCTCCTATCGACTTGGTCGGTTTCAGCTTGCCAGGCATGGGGATCTCCTCGTCTTCCGACTCGGAGGTAGTCTCGTTGTCGCTCAGCTCCAAGTCGTAAGGCTTTTGTTTCTTCCTCATCTTTTTGAGCTCGTGCTCTCTGTCCTTCATTTCCTGTAATTCTTTCTGTATCTTCTCCTCGACAGGTACGTAACCTTTTCTGACGGGTTTGCCTTCTGGTGTGCGGCTGATGACGGGAGGGGAGACCACGGCGGGCGCAACCACTGGTGACGTAGGAAACACGAGAGGTGGCGCATGCGACATTATAGGGGTGGTGGGAGGCATGGGGCCTCCAGGGGAGGCAGGCATCTTGCCTTTGTTTGCGATAAATCGCTGCATGATTCCTTTTGTTCCCGTCTGGGGTGTAAACCGTCTCGTGTATCCATTTGTGTTGAGGAGTGCGGGTGTGACGGGGGGCGACGGCGGCGCAATGGGGCCGAGCAAGTGTGAGGTGGACACGGCTCTGTTGAGGGTCTTCTGCGGCTTAAGTTCCGCGTCGCCGTTCATGTGGCCATTCTGATGGTTCACGTCGATAGTAGACTCAGACATCAGTCTGTTGATTCGGAAGTGTCCCTCTTTAAATTCTCTTTCTCTTTCCGTAACTTCTATGATCTCTCGCTGGATCCTGGAGAGGGGATCCTCTTTCAGCAATGACTGTAACAGAAATAAAAAAAATTGTTTATTTCATCCTCTTTAGCAATAATTTCCAAATCGCTGAAAATCTCTAATTCTATAATAATCAATCATACCAAACAATCATCAATGTAAAACGAATACAACATGAGAAAGGAGGCAACTCACAATTTGTCTTCTACAAATGAATGACTCGCACAACATTCAAGTCGTTGAGGAATCAAACGTCTGTTTAAGCCCTTTAGTGTTTACGTGTTTCAATGTTACTATTAATAGAGACAGAACCTAAGCTATTAACATAGCGGTCACTATCATTATTACGCCACTTTAATAGTCGGTAGGTACAGGTTTTTCTGCATCATACTCGGTAAGCTGATGTGTGTCTCGGTCGAGTTCGATCAAAGTCAAAGTCAAGTCAAAGTCAAATAATTTATTTCATTTAGGCACAAAAAAGGCACTTATGAACGTCAATATTTACAGAAAAAAAAAATATAATAATTGATTCTAGTCGCCCATTCCAAAAGGTCGTTTTCGTATGGAGAAGAATGGGCAAGAAACTCCACCGTTACTCTTTTAAAATATTTTCACAATATTCTGTATACATTAATTATATAATTATATGTGAAGACGATGCACCTAGAATAAGATTACTATACCACGATAGGTAAAAAGAATGAAAAATGAAGGAATGACATAAATTAATTATGTGATAGATGCATGGTGCTCACATATTTACAAACATTGTAAAATTATACGATATTCTTAACATTTTAACACGTACTACTAATAATAAGTCAGTGTGTGAGTTCAAGTAATCACAGAATATAAAATTAATGTTTAAATAAATAATATTATACAATTAAATTGGCAACCAGTTTGATTTTGTCTAGATTCTAAATTGTCCTATGGAGCAGGACCAGCATGTTTCCAAGCATTTTTATCTTGGATATAATCCTCTAATTTGTAATATGCTTGTTTACAAAGTGTACTTTTTATATGAGTTTTAAATTTTCTTTCATTTAATTCTAATATTTCACAAGGTATTCTGTTGTAACATTTAACACAGTACCCCATAAAAGATGTATTTACTTTAGATAGTCTGAAAAATGGTTGATCTATTTTATCTTTATTTCTAGTATTAAAATTATGTCTATCACTTATTTTATTAAAAAGATGTAGATTTTTTCTCACATACATAATATTTTCATAAATGAATTGGCAAGGTACCGTCATAATATTAATCTTTTTAAATAGTTCCCTGAGAGATTCGCGACGACTTAGATTATAAATGGCTCTGACAGCTCTCTTTTGTAAAATAAAAATGGATTCAATGTCAGCAGCCCGACCCCATAGTAAAATGCCATACGACATAATACTGTGGAAGTAACTAAAATAGACCAAACGCGCGGTTTCTACATCTGTTAACTGTCTTATCTTTCTAACAGCATAAGCGGCCGAGCTTAGCCGCCCCGCGAGAGATGTTATATGGGGTCCCCATTGTAATTTCTCGTCTAGCGTGATTCCTAGGAAAACTGTTTGATTAATAAATTCCAGTTTTTCTCCATTCAATATGATGTCACATTCGCTGCTTCTAACATTTGGTAATTTAAATCTAATGCATTTTGTTTTTTTATTATTTAGTACCAAATTATTTACCGTAAACCAATCTTGGACCTGAACAATACAGCTATTCACGTCGTCGAGATTTTGTGACCGTCGGTTTATTTTAAATATCAATGATGTGTCATCTGCAAATAACACCATCTTTGGTTGATTTTGAAATAATTGGGGTAAATCATTTATATAAGCTAAAAAGAGGAATGGACCCAATATCGAACCTTGAGGAACGCCCATTACCATTTCAGACCCTAATGAGTTTGTGCCGTTGACTTGAACTTTAGCCTTTCTATCTTTCAGGTATGATCTTAGTAAATCAAGAGCTGTATTCCTAATCCCATAGTGCTCCAGTTTCAGCAGAAGTGTCTCATGGTCTACGCAATCGAAAGCCTTCGAGAGGTCGCAAAAAATTCCAATGGCATCTTGTGCTTCTTCCCAGGCGTTAAAAATGTTCTTTATTAGGGCGACACCGGCGTCAGTGGTACAACGCCCTTTGGTGAAACCGTACTGTTGATCATGAAAGATGGAATTTTTATTAAAGTGCCGTAACATTTGGTTGAGAATCAACTTTTCAAACACCTTACTGAGAACTGGCAGAATTGACACAGGCCTATAATTGTTGGGTTCCTTACTATCACCGGATTTGAACAAAGGAACTACTTTACTATGTTTCATGAGATCCGGAAAGACGCCTTGGTCTACACTAGTGTTAAATATGAAAGCTAAATAAGGCGCAATGGTTTCGATGACAGATCTACAGACTTTTACAGACATTCCCCACAGATCCTCTGTTGATTTAATTTTAAGATCTTTAAAAGCTTTTATAACAGCCTGGGGGTTTGTATGCTGAAACCTAAACTCCAAAGGGCATGGCTTTACATTATTTCTAAGTAAGGCAGCAGAAAGCGCGGGTGAGGAATTTAAAGCTTCAGTGGTTTTGTGGGGAATATTAACAAAAAAGTTTTCAAATTCCTGAGCTATTTCTACATCTGAGTTGATGGGACCATGAGCAGTCTCTAGATTAAATTCAGTATTACGTTGTTTTTTCCTACCGGTTTCATTATTTATTATTTGCCAGGTAGTTTTTATTTTATCATCAGCTGATTTTATTTTATTGCTAATGTGAAGAGCTTTAGCTATTTTGCACACACTTTTAAAAGTTTTAGAATATTTTGCAACATACTGATGAAAGCTTATATTATTCATGTGTTGCTTTAGGCCATAAAGTTCAAAAAGTTTTTCCCTACTTTTGCGAATACCTGGAGTCGCCCAATCACTAAATAAGAACTTTGTGTAAATTGTTTTGGTCTTTAGTGGAAAAGTGTCAGTAAATTGTTTGTTTAATAGTGAAAAGAACTCGGCGTAGAACTCATTTGGGTCACATATATTATTAAAACTCTGAATACATAATTTACTTGCCAAAGCATTATTTAATTTATCTAGATTTTTACATGTAATTGGCCTAAACCTTATTTGAATTTTTTGTAAAGGTAGGTAGGAGCAAAATGTAACTGTTTGTCCACTGTGATCAGATGGCAACTTATTTATAATTTGTTTATGTAAGTAATCACATCATCAGTTGCGCACACGTCGCGCGACCTTCCAGATATGAACGGTCGTTATCGTTCCAGCCATGAGCCCATATCGATAGATTATATAAGTAAATAAATATTGGAACGATTGCTATTGAGACTGAATGATTTGATAGATGAACGGTTGTAATATTTTCGCATCAACAATAACGTGTCAATTGATGTGATTGAAAAGATTCAATCTTCTACTCAGATCTGGACCTTAATTCAATTTGCTCGCAAACTCCCCGTATTCAATAGCTTGCCACGTTCTGCCTTCCCAAATCCCAATTCTTATTAGATCAACAGACTGATACCTACTGTCAAATCTTTGGTCACTTTGTATGATTTGTTACAATTTGACTACGGATTTCCTGATTGGCGACTTGATCCAGCTCTGTAACCCGAAGTAGGTAAGAGAATCAAAGTGGTATATCCACTTCCAGGCAGATTAACACACGGATTCACAGACACAATTAAATGTACAAACTATTAGATTATAGTATCTACTGTTAAGTACTGGCCGACAACAACACGGAAAAATGTTTCAACAGCGCGGGAGATTAACATTCAACCTCCTTGAATTAATAGACCAGACTGGCCGCTAATCGCTTAAAAGAAAAATCGAGAAAAGATAACGATAATGCTTCCATAGTTCTGCTATCTCATTAATTTAATCGACTGATTGCATTCATATAGATTAATTTTCAGAAAAATATTTGTTATCAGATAAAGACATTGAAGGTACGTTTGTTATAATTTTATCAAATTAGATACGTGGCTTTTAAAATGCTATCCGGGTAGATGTTTATCTACATTTAGGAAACTAATTTCCTATGGTATAAGAAGATAGCGGCGTCCTGTATCGTATGTAAATTAGTTAACTATCTATTTTTAGATCTGTACGTATTTGCTCTAGTATGTAATATGTAGGTACAACGTTATGTATCATCAACACTCTCGAGGGTAAGTTATCACCAAAAGCTCCTGTTACCGATAACTATTTATTCATTTTGCTAGCCTTCCTAGTTCCTAGTCGAAAAAACATTACTGAACCACTATGAAATTATGAACCTAACTTTACCTAGGTACCTACTAGAAGCTGCTATTAGGTGTTTACCTACTACAGACAGGGCAAACGTAGGTAGGTAGGTACAGGTTGTATCTTAGTTATCCAGACATCGTTCCTAAAAATGACAGAAAGTTCAGGGCGAGACATTATGTTGGAAGCGTAGTTTATTTTACTTTGAGGGCAATGAGCTGCGAAAATGCTGACTAACCGCTTTATACCTAGCAACTACACAGTGACTAGTATCAGAAATGAGTTGGACATGTAACTTCAGCGATAGGTGATGAACTTTAACCTCAGGTTAATATCATAACGCTTGAACTTGCTCACTAAAAGGCGAACACTTGCAACTCATTCCGACACACGATGCTAATGTTATTTCCTTTTTTTTTCCTTCGCACTCAGAGGCTTCCTAAGGAGACGGTTTTCTCTCAAAACACCATCAAATTATAAAGATAAAGCAAAAAGAGCAACGAGAACAAGTTGTGAATTGTGAAATAGCTTGCCAGTTTCTTTTTATGTTAATCTGTATAAAAACCGTAGAATTGTACAAGAGCCACCGTAGTGTGTAGGTATTATAGTAAGCGTGGGACTCGAGTATTATTTACTTCTTTTTTTGTTTTTGACCTCCTTACAGATGTTATTACAACTAAGAGTACCTACCTATAAGTATATTATAATATTATGTCCGACTCTGAGATTCGGCTGACTAACGAGTTAATCGAATTAAGAACTTTCTTTGATGTTCGTATGTTTGTCAAATAAATTAAATTCCGCATCAAATGTTTTGTGTAGCGACAGCAGATACGTGCTAGGTAAGTATTTCATCATTACATGTATTTTATTACTGGAAAAGAGGTCACTCTGTTGCAGCGGCGTGTGCAATATGCTCGGTGACCTACGCATTGCCATAATCAGTTTCACTGACCGGTCCACTTCGCCTTACTGGCGAGCATACCTACTAGTTTAGGAGACCGGTGACCGGACCAAGAGTTATCTGCTAAGGAGTTAATATTAGCCTACTTCACGCAGGGACAAAGTGTTATTATCTCTTCCAAGTATCGGTAATCGTGACTTTATATAGTAGGTAGGTATTAATAAGAACTGATAGATTAAAACAATACAATCGACGGCTACACGTAACTATAACCTGTTAATTCCTAGAGATAAGACAATGGCCACTCATTTGTTATTGCAAGAACGTTGGATGCCAATAAATATAAAAAATGGAACAATATCAATGATAATGTATCGCGTTATCAGATGTATAACAGTACCTACACCGAATACTTTTACCGATGCGATGTGGCGGTTCGGCGACATGTCTCGGAGCTTTCTACTGGGCTTCGATCTCGACACACATACCCGAACACACCATCATTGTCGAGAGTATGAAAGCGTTAATTAATCTGGAGGGAGTCGCGAGCACTGACCCGCAACACCGCGCTGCACAACAGTACCTCATGCCGACGACCTACGAACCTACGATTACGATCTCACAGGACTAGCCTCTCCACCACCATCTAAACTAGAGCACGCTCGCATTCCGCACGGACAATACAAAACTACTCACTTCACCCATAGTGAAACACGAAGGTATCCGACAATCCGCACAGGTATGGTAAGTCAGGCACTCACGAACTGTAACACGGTTTAAATCATCACGGTACCGACACCTGCCACGATAGTACTGTAGTCGCGGGGCGGCACGTGCAGCACGTCGGACGGTCGCGGGCTAACGTCCTCTACGCGAGTCTACGGCGACTCGCGAAGCCTCCGCGTATCACTCACCTGGCCGCCTAATTGGCGCGAAAGCGAGACAGCACAACATTTTCATACGATGAAAAGAGAAGAGAATAACAACTCACAACACCTGGTGCTGTTTTACCGACGCTGGTGACTGTTTCATCTGAGAAAAGTGAGGGCGCGCGTTTGAAACTTGACCGCGGATTTCCGCGCCATTGGCTGCGAGGGTCTGCGTCTGCGCTCGCTCCCCTACTGTCGGACAGGAAGAGGACATTAATTAAGGAACCTGTTGATAATTCCTGTAACGGAACACTGATTAAAATATCTTTTATCGTGTGAGAACTGCCAGTTGAATTAACTAAACTTGTTCGATGGAGCACCTTCATTATTTCTCCACCACTAATGTCAGCATTGTAGGCAACAATTGGAACAACATTAAGGTAATTTTCATGTTTTTACTTTTACTTAAGTAACAGCTGGCCGTCGTAGGCGGGATTCCATTCTGAATAGCAACCACTCAACGAAGTTTCAACATAAAAAGAATAACATTACAACGTAACATCACGCCGGTATTCCCCGAATGGTTTGCAGAGGTGTAGGTGCTTAGTACACCCACATTTCGTGGGCGTTACCCCAGCCAGATAATGTCGAAAATCGTTATCTAAGTGCAATAGATAATTAGAAATACAGCTTCTGTAATTGGTAAGCAGATTTTTAAATTTGGTATAAAGCTGATAGTTTTTTAATATTTTGAATAAAACAATTCCGGCTGGAGTAACGTTACCCCAGCCAGATCTTTTGTTTTCTAATGGATATTTTGAAATAAATGTTATCTAAATAATTAGCTATCAATTTGAAATTAATGGTACAATTTAATTTGTAAGTATTTGTATTTGCTATGGTTACGAAGATATTTAAAATCCTGCTGGAGTAACGTTTCCAAGATTGCTGTATCTCGGAATTCTCGGTGAAATTCCCGGTGTGGACAATACTGCCCGACCCGAGAATCGAACCCAGGCAGCAGGCTCATGCTCAGCAGTACTTAGTGCTTGCGACCACCAGAACAACGACTACCGCCTAGTAAAACGGATAGTAATTAATTAAAGTATACGGGTTTAAGCTCGCCGCGGGGCAAATCATCCTTCAACCAGCCTTCCTGTCTATGGCTACTCTATACCTATCTGTATATTGAGTTGGGTTATGTTAAGTTAGAAAAAAAATACCTTGTGACGGTAAATTGGACTCATCAATAAAACAACCTCGTAATTTTATAGAAAATAATGTTTATTTCTCATAGAAAACAACGACTAGCACAAACCCTAATGCTTTGATAAAAAGTTATAATGGTATGTATACAAGGAATCATGGCTGTAGTCAGAAAGGAAGCCTACCTACCCGACTACTCCCAGTTTGGTGAGTTGTACAATATGTTAGATGTACAACGTTCAGAGGCGGACTAGCCGCCCTAGGCCGCCCTAGGCCGTGCGAAAATTATATAACCATTGCATTCGGTATAAGATTAAATTATACATAAAAACTTTTTCACAAAAAATAAAAACCGACTTCCAAAAAAAACACTACAAAGTGAAAAATAACTTTGTTTTCGGAAGTCGGTGTCTTTGGAGTTTTATTTTCGTTTTTTTGCCACCGACTTCCGAAAACAAAGTTATTTTTCACTTTGTAGTGTTTTTTTTGGAAGTCGGTTTTTATTTTTTGTGAAAAAGTTTTTATTTTTCACTTTTTAGTTGTGGTACCTACACAAAACCCCCACAATAATTTGAATACCCATTACCTGCTTTGTAAATTACAGTGACAGGAACTATTAGAATATCGTCCACATATACTAGGTGGGAAAAATACGTATTATTGAAGCTAACTCAAAAACCCCTCATCACATCTTGACCAAATTTATATGGGACCACTTCTGAAGTATGCCCTACCAAACAAAAAAATAATCAACAAAATCAATTCATAATTGGCGGAGTAATCGCGTAACAAACATAAAAAAAAAAAAAAAACATACAGCCGAATTGAGAACCTCCTCCTTTTTGAAGTCGGTTGAAAAGGAGATCAATAACTTTACTTACCTACATTAACTGAGCTGTTAGATAAGTAGGTACTCACGGCTACACATTTTATGCTGATCTCGCATTGTATAGGATCTCCGTACAATGCGAGGCACATTCCCCAATCCCATTTTTAGGGTTCCGTAGTCAACAAGGAATCCTTATAGTTTCGCCATGTCCGTCTGTTTGTCTGTCCGTGGCTTAGCTCAGAGACTCTTTGTACTAGAAAGCTGTAATTTGGCATGGGTATAACATAATAGTCACGCCGACAGCGAGTGGTAAAATAAAACCATGTTTTTTTTTTGTTAGTTTCCTCCTACACATAAAGTGGGGATGATTTTTTTTTCTCGTTAATCCCATGGTGTGGGGTGTCGTTGGAAAGGTTGTTCAAAAATATTGTGAATTTGTAATAATCATTTTTGGATTTAGGAAAATTGTCTTAGGAGACAGTCCTTAACTTTTTGAGAGATTATGATCTACGTTCACAGATCCTGATTCTTTTAAGGAACAAAAAACTCTATTGAACCAAATGAGGTTTGTTAACATAAATACTTAATAACTTTTCCCATACTTTCGTAGGAAAGGAGACTCCAACCTACTTTTCACGATGGATAGTCTGGCCAAAATAATTAATAGGGAATCTTCTAATTTATATTTGCATTATTAGGTCAACCAGACGTCGTAGCTCATAAGTAAAGAAGTTTAAAACTGGTTTAGGGAATCAATCTTTGAATTGACAATTAGGTACCCTCGAGTTGTCAGGGCTCAGTTATTTTCCATGGAAAGCTGGTTTGTTCAGACGTGCTGCTGGTTGGACGAAACTGAACGAACCACTTGACATAGAGCTAGGATGAACTAGTTCCAAAAACCGTAGTCCGTTAAAAATGTTTTCACAGCAGTGGAAAAATAATTTAAAATATTCAGTTAATAGAAAGTTTTTACCTAACCATACGCCCAGAAGTAGTAATTACAAATGTCACCAAGGAAGCCATGTATTATCATCAGTCCAAAAAAAAAAAAAAAAAAAAGTTAATCTATTTACCTACAGAGGTATGAGCCTTAAGATACAGAATTTAATTAGGTACAGTCAACTGTACGTCCATCGTAACAATTAGACTATTTAGCGCCTAGGTATAAGTCGAAGCAACAAGAAGGGTTTTCGGGTAGTTCACGTATTACCACTTACATGCAGTTGACTGACTGTACTATATTGCCTGCTCAGCTGAAAGGCGCTATCTCTGAGATACGGTCTTTTAGTTTTTTTTTTTATGTAACATTCAATAGTTATAACAATTTTGCATCTAATTGTATAAGCTAAATAGCGCTATCTAACTTAAAACATTAAAAAAAAACAATAAGAATACAAAAAGTAAAAAGTCAATTTTGTCAAAACTTACTCCGATTGAGATAGCGCCTTTCGGCTTAGGGAGGACAGTGTGCCGTCTGTCTGTTCATATTTTTATGATGATTGATTGGACAGATACAGAAACAATCTTTCTTTGGGACACACGGCTACACATCAAGCTATACATTTCCAGTAGGTCTAAGCTAACCTCGCATTGTACGGAAATCCTATACCATGCGAGATCAGCATAAACTAGAAATGTATAGCTTGATGTGCAGCCGTGAGCACATGCTTATGAGTTTTTAAATAATCAATTATCGAATACTTTAGATTTTTGTTATGCCACTTAGCTATAAATGTATAGTTAGCACTAAATACGTATAGAACAATAGCCCGTATTTTAGAACAAAACTTTGTACTTATATAATTTTCGTTTTCACTCGATTTAAAACTAATTTGAGTCGAGATTAGTATTGAAAAAAAAACCGGCCAAGTGCGTGTCGGACCACGCACAATGAAGGGTTCCGTAGTTGGAATGAATGAATCGTAACAACAAACTTAACTTTGTAATTGAAAAACATGTTCTCCCATACGGAATATATGTGAGAACATGTTTTTGTAACCGCAAATTTAAGTTGGTCGATTATTACTCGTAAACTTGTAAAGCCCACTTATGTGTGATAGTTTTCCTTTAAACTTCGTTATATAATATAGGTACTACTCCCGTGACATTTGAGTCTCTTAACTACAACCGTTTAGTTGGTAGTAAGTAGGGGGGGGGTGGACCTTGACTAACGAAAATTGGTACTTTAAAGCTTGATAAGTCACGAACTGTTTACTTAATCAAAAAACGGTTTTCGCAAACCCCTAATAAAATATCAACCCCACTTTACATGTAGGGGAGGTACCCTAAATAATTGTTTTTTTCAAAATTTTATTTTACTACTTTTTTGGCGTCATTAACGTGTATACTCATACTAAATTACAACTTTCTAGTACCAATAGTTTTTGAGCTAAACCGCGGACAGACAGACAGACAGACGGACATGGCGAAACTATAAGGGTTCCTTGTTGACTACGGAACCCTAAAAACGGAACTCATAAAGCATGAGTGATGCTTAGGGTTCCGTTATTTTCATGCGTCTGTCTGTCCGTCTGTCACAGCCAATTTGCTCCGAATCTATTGTACCTATTATGTTGAAATTTGGACATATGTATTTCAGTGACCCAAACACGGACGTCTATTTGTACCGTGTAACATATCAAATGAAAGGGCTTATTGCGAAGATTTCAATATTTTTTTTTTATAATTTAAAAATAAATACTATAAAATGTATCTACGGAAAAATATGAAAATTGACCATTCGCCTCATATCTCCGAAACTACCGACCCTCAAATTCTGAAAAAATACAGAGAATGGTTCTTTACTTATAGATTACAGGAAAACCTATATGAAGTCTATGGTCTTAAAATAAGTCTATGGTCTTAAAATAATGGTGGTAAATCTCTCAATATTGTGGTTACAAACTTACATTTGCAGTTAGAATGTATGAGAGAACATGTTTTTCAAATACAATGTTAACTTTGTTCTTGGGATAAATTCATCCCGACTACGGAACCCTTGATTGTGCGTGGTCCCGACACGCACTTGGCCGGTTTATTTTATTAAGTTTAATTAGAAATTATTTCATGGGTTCTGTAGATATGATGAGACAATATTTTTAAGTGAAAATGACATAAAACAATCAAATCTCAATCAGTAAATCTTTGTCTTAATTATAATTTTTATCTGGATTATCCCAACATGATAACTGTGATATCATGATGTACCATACCCACATGAGTACATACTCAAAACTGAACAATTCACCACTTAGTAAGTATCATTAAAAAAACAGTAAGTCCCAATGATAAACTTCAAAATGGATTCAAGGTTTAGTCAAACAGTTCAATTAATAGGAGATCCTGATATCAGCGGTCTCAATATTCGAGGTTCAATGGTAGTAGCAGTTTCCATATGACTGACTCTAAGATGTCGGGACAGATCACTCGTCCTGAAGAACCCTCTGGAGCAGTGGTGGCAAATATACGGCGTGTGGTTAGTGTGCTGCTTCAGAAGGTGGAACTCCAGCATCATAGCAGTTGGGAATGTCTTGGTACATTCTCCTATAGAACACTTGTACTTGGAAGCATTCTCATGTTTGAATCCAACATGGTTGGACAAACTCCTTTTGCTTGCAAATGCCTGATCACAAAGCTTACAAGCAAATGGTTTCTCTCCAGTATGTTTACGCATGTGTGCCTCTAAATCTGAGAATGTCTTTAAACACACACTGCATTGGCCAGACCTCTCTGAATGTATCCTTTTTATATGAACTTGTAGGTTGCCCTTAAAAGAGAATGCCAGTCCACAGTAACTACAAATAATGTGCTTTTCATTCGAGTGTATCCGAATGTGAGCCTTGAGAGCATTTCTAGTTTTAACAGATTTATTGCACAGGTGACAAGTGAAGTTCTTCTCATCAGAGTGCACGGCCTGGTGTCTTTTCATGTGGCTCTTGTCTATGAACTTCTTGAAACACACAGAACAAGTGTATGGTTTTTCGCCAGTATGCATGCGTTTATGACGTATCATTGAAGCAATCTGCCGGAATGCTTTACCGCAGAAAGAGCAAGAATATGGCCTTTCATCAGTATGAACTCTAATGTGTGTTATAATGTCACTCTTTGAGTAAAAGCTGCTGCCACAGGTTTCACAGATGAATTTCCTTTCTCTCTGCATATGGTGTGTCCTAATGTGTCTCTTAAGTGTCCCTTTAAGGTTGAACCGCGCCTCACAGGAGTCACATGCAAATGGTTTCTCTCCGGTGTGAGTCCTCATGTGACCCTCCAGGGCAGAGCGACATGATGCCATTTGCCCACATACCTTGCACCTCACTGGTCCTACTTTAGGCCTTAATTTCCGCCCATCTATTTGTAGTTGTGTGTATTTGCCAGACCTTATATACTTTCTTTTTTTTACTTGCTTGATATTGTAGTTATCACTACAGTGTGTGGGGTCATCTAATAAGAAATTATCGAAATGATCTTGGTCATCAGTGCCGCTTTCCTCCTTGATATTTTCTAACTTTATTTGGAGTTCAGTTTTAGGCAATAACTCATCATAAAGGTTAACAATGTTAGCACAGCGCAGGGACTTGTCAGATGCCTCGCATTTGTTCACGAACTCATACGATGCGGACAGTTCCGCAGCACAGTTATTGCATATGTTGTCAGGAAGCCCGTCTCCCTCGACTACCACCACATTGACGCAGCGCATCACCTTGGTGCTAAATTGAATTTCATCCTCTCTATCAAATATGGACATTGTAGCTGTTTTCATGAGACAAATACGGCATACTTTTGACTCCATAATTGGCTTTCCGGCCTCTTGGTACCACAGTAATAAATGGTGTATTTTAGCGACAAATAGGATTATTAAAAAGAAAGAAATTAAAGTTTTCTATCTCAATTTTTCTAACTGTGCGATTGGAGTAGAGCTGTCAAAGTCGTAGGTTGTTCTAATATGTATTGAATTCACCCAGGTTACCTCCCCAGTAGGAGCCCGACGCCTTTTAAAACATAATACGATCTACACAACTCCTGTCGTCTCCACAGTTCCGACATAGTATTCGTTAAGTTGTTTGTTATTAAAAACCACATAAATAAACTGTATTAATTTGACGTTGACAGATGCACACCACAGATAAAAAACATCTGGTCTGGTTACTGTGCGTTTGATGTTTGCACTGGCGAAACATTCACAACAAATGTTGAAATTTCAGCCGTATTTACACATTCGCCGAGTGACGAGACGAGCAACGAGTCGAGGCACGAACACGAATATTTAAACGGTAGTTCGTCATTCGCTTCGTGTTTCGCCTCGCCGCTCGTGACCATCACGTCGGGAGCGGTTTTTTGGATAAGAGTCAAAGGGAAAAGAGTGGCGAGACCAACGGCTACAATATATGTAAGGGCGAGACCATTGACCTATAATTTATGTCATTGGGCGAGACACACTAGCCCTGCATTCCGAGTTACGATGTAATCGATTTCAGCGTGCTAACAGTCGTACCGTATTAACGTGGACGCGATAACGTTGCGTCTTGAATCGTCATAAATGACGTCATGACGTGCGCCATCTTGCGATAACGCCGACCATGCCTTTTACTAATATCACCGTGGGCGCTGTCAAAAATGACAGTTGTGCTGTTTTGTTTTGACTCGCATCATATCTTTAAACTAACGTGGCATTTTCGAAATTGTGCTTCTGGCTACCGTTCGCTGCCTAAACAAAGAAGAAGAAGAAATTTGTGGTATAAACACAAAGAAATATGATAAGCAAGTTTTGATGTTGAGCGAGTACTGTGAGTGCGTTTACGAGCGTTCCGAATTGTTGACAGCCCTCAGCTGTCATTATCGTGATATCTTACTCGGAACGCCAACTAACGATGACAGCGCTGTGAGCGATTATGTTCTAATACGGAATGAGGCCTAGTATTTACACATTCGCTTTATTTATTTAAATTTAAATAAACAGGGTGATTGGAAGATGGGTGCAAAGCTTTAAGGCGAAGATAGTACAGACAATTTAGAACCATTTAAGCCATGGTTGTGTTACACGAAGTCTTACCATTTTTTTTTTAATAAGGTTTATAAAACGTATTGATACAAATTTTCTGAACTTTAAATGTCTGTAAAAAATGTCTAATGTTCACAGAAGCCTAAAAAATGTTTTGCTTGATTGCTTACACATTAATTTGATTAAATAAATAAAAAATGAACTCTTAATATCATTCAATTTGGCCATAATGATGCAGTTTACATAAAATTTTAAGATTTTCCGGAAAAAAAAACAATTATTAGGTTAAAAAAATTGGTAAGACTTCGTCTTGTCTTCTTCGAATTGGTAAGAATTGTTGTTATTGTTACGCCGTTTTAATACCTACAAATGACTAGTTCATTTGTAGGTATCAAACGGATTATCAAGAAACAGCACCTGGTTGACGGAGCTCTGCTCTGGTGAAAATAGGGAATGCTCATTTAATAATTCTTACTAACTCCATGCTGCCATGGTAGTAGTTACAGACACTAGTACGTCAACCTACTACAATCTGTCAAATTTCTTTAATTGATTTTCAACTACATATAACACTAAAGTCTAAGTTTTCAAAGTTGATTGGGAGACAGTTTCGGGTTGGCTGATGTTCTGGCGTCTGTACGTACTAATTCCATGCTGCCATGTCATTATCTTTGTGAGACATATAAAATTCCACTCAATGACCTATCATAACATAACATCACGCCTTGTTTCCCCGAAGGGTTGGGCAGAGGTGTACCTATAGTACACCCACATTTCGCCTTTTATGTTTTAAGTCCCATGTAATAGGGGGCGAGCCTATTGCCATCAACCGGGCACAAATCCACTCATTTATAATTCCATTCATCTAAGGTAATATTGCCAAAAACAGGTTTGACAGCTATTAGCGACATTACCAACTTTTTTGATAAACGAACTCTGATTACAGTCCTACCAACTTATCTGTGTGTGCTAATTACTAAAGGGTGCCCAACATTTTATTGAGTAAGTTTTCAAGAAGGAAATTTTACATTAGACATAATTGTTTATTATGAATTACAGTTTTTACAAATTAAAAATAATAAAATAAATAAAAATAGTTTGATAATTTACAGTTACGTAGGTACGCTAACAGTTTAGTCTCTCAGCTATAAACAATGGCTTTATCTAAAAAGTAATCCAATGAAGTGGAAATTCTGCAGATAAAATGTTCCACGGGGGGAATCTCAACTTTCATTTAATACGAAGTTAAGTAGGTACCTACCCTGCAAGAGGTACCTGGATGTCTAGCATTTAGTTTTTAATTTTTTTTATTCTTTATTTGTTTTGGGGTTTTTGTCTAAACAGATATGTCCTAGTAGTCTATGGATATGTCAAACCCATCGTGCCATGACCGTACCTAACCCGTAACACCAGATTTGATTAATTATAATTATCAGTGGTACCTACTGGTAGTGTAGTGTAATAAAAAAAACAAATTGCTTTACAATCATTTATTGAAAACCTGGTTTACAGTAATTGTGATCTTTAGATGAACCTGCATACACAACTTCATCCTGGTTGTGAGGCCATACTCCGCATAAAGTTATATCCGTACCACTATCATCATTATCACTATCGCTTTCGGTTTCAGTGTCACTAACCACTTCTTAGAAGTTTTATCTAAATACAAATAATGTTTTAAGTATTCTCCTTGTTAACAATGGTGTGCCCACTCATGAACTGTAATAGCGTCAAAAGCTTTTCTAACTAGGCGGGGAATTTCAGCATTTTTGTGCTCAATATTTACATCAGCAACTTTTCTTTTCATTGTGCTCCTTAAGAGTTCAATGGCATTTATGTCTATTGTGTTCTAAATATGTTTCAATCTCATAAACCTGTTTATGAGATTGAAAAAAATTTAGCAGAATAAAATACTTGTAAGTACTTTCATCCGTATAACTCCCATGTCAAAATCATGCACAAATACACTTTTACGTTTTCTCTCTTTGCCTGGAGTCCGAATTTTTGTACCAGTTTCTTCTGCTGCGTGCCCTTTCTTAACTATTTTTGAAATTAGTCCTTGACTCACACCTGAAATTTAAGATAATAAAATAAATGTTAGTAGAAATTTGAAATCTAGCAGGTTACCTAATAGATGTAAGTAACCGTTACGCTAACCTGCAGCAAGAATAGAAACGGATATTTCGTCGACTTAAATAATTAGTCAGGTATCGGGCACTAACCTGTCGCTGCGGAAATTCGCTTGTATATTTGATTAAATAGAATAATCGGAAACCCCGCCCGAGCTTCTTCTACAATAAAGGTTTTAACCTTTAGAATAATGTTCCGAGCATTACTTTTAATAGCTTTCGGTATTTAAATTTATAAATTCAAACTAACAGAGAACCCGAATGCGCGAATGTAGTAGACACTGACAATCGAATGACATTTCAACATGACGGCCGTAGTTCCAATTTTCGCCATTTCACAGTTATGTTGGTAGGAGTGTATCAAAATCACCATTGCACTGTCAAAAACGCCAGTTGTGCTGTTTTGTTTTTTTTGTTCTGAGTTGCATCGTAACTAAAGTGACATTTTCGAAATTGAGCTTCTAGCATTGACCTAAAAAACATATGGACTTGGCATACCTACAAGAAAAACGTGCCATACCTACACTTTACTGAGAGGATAAAATGGCGTCTACTAGGGCAGCCCTTATCGATATTTCTATGTTATAATATCGATAAAAGATTGTGATAATGTTTTCATAATGTCACAGTACAATATTTACGGGTAAAAATACCTACTCCAAGTTTTCTAACATATGCCTTTCATTTGATTAATTTAATTGCTTCGTCATTCTTTCGTGGCTAAACCGTAGAACTTATTTTGATGATTCCCATTGTGATAGGTTGAAACCTGGAGGACAGATATATACTTACTGCTTTTATCGACCTAGTATTCTGTAACTGATTTCACTCCATTGTATACTATAAGCAACAAGTTCATCTCGTTGCCGATATATCTATGTATTTTCACTTCAAAAAACTATCGGGCAGTTGCCCGCCAGACACGACACCCGTCTGGTCGGAGGGTCCTCCCTTTTCTATAGAGGATGAATGAATTTTACACCCTGTTCCTCATACCTCTAAAAGGTGGCTCCGCCAATGGCCCGCAGATGGTAATTTTTAAATGAAATATTATAATTTATATTATTATTTTATCATTTTATCTTTGTGTATCTCATTTTGATCAACATACAAATTTGAATTTCACGGATAACCAGTGAAAAAGAAATAAAGAAATTTTGAAAATTGGCGGAGCCACCTTAATTAATATTATTGATGCTAAGTTTCTAACACGCAAATTATTGTGGGTTTTAATTAAAAGTCAACACTAATTATAATAAAGTTAATAAATCAATCTCATTCAGTTCTGAACAATACAATTTTGTTCAGTTAATTTTTATGTCATATTCTTTTAGTAGATTTCTTCCCATAATATTTGTATCTCAAATTCATGTATGTCTCTTTTACATTCTGAGTTTGTCTGATTTTAATCATTCTCATTTAAAATGCCAGACATATTTGTTCAAATCTCAGGCTGTAAACAAGCAAAAAAATGATTAGTATTTTTATTGTTTCTTGATTTTATTAATAGAATTTTTAATTGATCTTAAGTCTTAAGACCACACTCAAACACATTCATTACATCACTCTTTGTTTCCATTAAACAAATATTGCAAATGACGACATCACCATCATTTTCAACACCAGCCACTAGAGAATCATGTTGGACAAATTTATAACATGTTACTTACCAATAAGGTTCGTGAAGGTAAAGCATCGTCACATAATGTTACTTTATTGAGTATCCGGTTGAAACATGATTCTTCAAAGTGAAAAGAACAAAAATACGAACAGTTTATGTTAACATCTTTAAATTTTCCACACCAATTGTTTTTTTCTTTTTTCGTTTATTAAAACCAATAAAAAAAAACATAAAATAGCATTATCGATAAATGAAATGTCTAAATGCACTACTCTATCCCTTCAATAACAAGAAAATGATTTCATGAAGTAAAACTGTTGAAAATTATGGCAAAAGGGAAATTATGAATGCTTTACTGTTGAAGCTCTTAACGAATGCAGAATCTTTTGTTTATCGTCTACATCTAAAGATATTTCAGCTGAAATTTATGTACGTACTGGTGCAATGTTATTTTCGGGTGATGTCCGCTTCTTTTGATGCCACATCCGATTATATTGCAATTGGGCATCTTGCTATTGATGATTTCCACCATAGGGACGAGTTTAAACGAAATAACTCCAAAATTCACAAATTTTAACCACAACTTATGATCATTTGACAGTTGACGTACCCAACTTTGGTACCAAACACAGAGAGGATAAAATGGCGAACCAGCCGCAAATAGGTATTTCAATGACTAGAAAATGTAGGGTTGCCATTATAGTAACTGTCAAAAACACTTTTATCCTTTTTCACTTATGCAAAAATTATTGACGTTAAAAAGAGATAGCAGTATTTTTTTGATTTTGGCGTCGATATGCCTCGTATTTGTATAACTGTTTTTTCTATAGTCAAACATTTCAAGTCCATATGTTTTATAAGTCAATGGCTTAATGGCTTATAGCTACCGTTCGCCAAAGAAGAAATTTGTGGTACACACACAAATAAATATTTGTGGAAATTTGACGTTGAGCATGCACTGTGAGCGCGTTCCGAATTGTTGACAGCCCTTCAGCCTGAATCGGAACGAAAATTATTAATGTCAGCGCTATGAGCGATTATGTTCTAATTCGGAAAACGGCCTTGTTTATCTGTTTTTCTTGTTTACTAGTTTTTTGTATTTCTCCTCTTCATCTTGATGTCTGTTGTATCTAAACGCTTTCCTTACTAGAATAATGAATAAAAAACTGTGCAGATTGTGTTGTGGAAATGAAGCTTCCTCCTACATTTTTATTAATAAAGGAAATAACGAAATTGCGCTTAGTGCAAAAATAATGTATTGTTGTTCAAATGTAAATATTAAAGACGGGGATGGACTTCCATCGCTTATATGTGATAGCTGCGAAAAAGAACTCTTAACCTGCTACCAATTTGTACTAAAATGCGAAGCTTCTGATAAGAAATTAAGATCTCAAGATTTTGAAGTAATTTCCCAAGATAACGCAGATTTCGACGACTGCTCGCCGAAAATTGAAGTAAAACTTGAATTGGACTGTAACAGCGACGATGATCACCTTTATGAACATTTACAAAACGATGATATTACTCTTGAAGAAATGAGGAGAAATAAATTAGAAATAAAATTGGAAAGTGTAGAATCTGAGATAACCCCTAAACGAAAACCATACAAACAAAGATCTAATAAATACAAACGTTTAGAGCCATGTACTTGCTCAGTTTGTGGGCGAACTTGCGCTAACCCATCAGCCTTTAAGACACACATGAGATGCCATACTAATGAGAAACCGTACCCCTGTCCTTCATGTGACAAGAAATACAAAGACAGCGGAACTCTCAAACGACACATGGATAGAAACCACCAACAAAAGCGCCAGCGTGACTTCATTTGTGAAAACTGTGGCAAAGGTTTCTACTCCAAGAATGATGTGAAGGTTCATATGCGTACACACACTGGGGAAACTCCATATGGTTGCTCCATATGTACCCTCAGATTCACTCAGATCAGTGCCTTACAAAGACATAAAAAACGACACACTGGTGAGAAGGATCACTTGTGCACAGCTTGTCCAAAGAGGTTTTGTACTAAGGAAGAACTAAAAAGTCACCTCTTGGTACACAGTAATGAGAAAAACTACTCTTGTCCTCTCTGTAATGTATTATTTAAGTACCAAAATAATTTGCGGAAACATGTGAGACTGCACTCTGAACCCAATAGATTTGTGTGCAACTACTGTGGACGTACATTCAATGTTAAGGGGAACCTGAAGATTCACATTGACAGGCAACATTCTGAGAAATCTGGTCACTGCAATGTTTGCTCAAAAAATGTTGCGAATATCGAGGTACACATGTGGAGACACACAGGACAAAGGCCATTGAAATGTGAGGTCTGTACAAGCAGCTTTTATGAACTGAATGCTTTAGCTCGTCACATGAACTTTAGACATAAGAAAACTGATAGATTTAAGTGTACAGTTGAAGGGTGTTTGATGACATTCCCATCCAGACCAATGCTCGACTTCCATACTGCAAAGCTGCACGGTACCCATATCCCATTTCCATGTGACAGGTGCACAAGAGCATTTTATAGGAAGAATGATCTTGCCAGACATAAAATTGGCACACATAAAGAGAGACTCATTTAATTACTAAAAAGTATTATTCAAGTGATAAGCTGATAACCATAGAATACTTTTTTACTTGTCATTTGTTGTCTAGTCTAACTATAAATGTTTAATAAATTATTTAAATAATTATTTTTTTAAATTTAATTGATCCAGATAAATAATAATAAATACATTTCGATTTGTGTGAGGTGTCTGGGAATGTTGAATCTTCAAGGAGATATAAAACAAAACACCGCATAATGTTATACAATATTTATTTTTAGTGCTGATGAATATCATTATCCATGATCCAAAAACAAACCGTATCACAGTCCGCTACAGATTAGTAACTAAAGCTCTTGAACACAGATGTGAACGAAACAATTAACAGAACAAGAATTGAGGTATGTGGGGTAAAGAATAAATATACTCCATAGACTTCTGTACAATTGGCTAAATATAAATATCTGTAGACAGCTTGTAAGCCCCAAACGAAACAACTCACTAACTCATAAACCAATACATTTCTTCTCATAATAAAATTCAAAATCATTTGCTATATAATATTATATTATAATCTGTCATCAACACATGTTTTGTACAAAACAATAACCCTTATAAATACAATGTGAACTAGTTCATTATTTACATTAATTCTATAAGTTTATAATATAGACAAAATATTGCATAAATAAAAAAATAATAAATTGCACACATTACAATCAGATTTTTGATCCAGTCAAAACATTAATTGCTGAATATAAATATTCATTAGACTAAATAATAAAGATTAAAATAAAAAATAATAATAGTTTGCGAACTTTATAAATTATGCAAACATCAGTCAACAACGTTAATAACTAATTCACGTTAACATTATAGGTAATTATAATAATCGTTATGTGTCGCGGCTGATCAGTCGCATAAACAGTCACTATCAATAATAACCTGGTCAGTACACAGACAACATTTATATATTCACAGTACGAGGAGTCGGCTGGCGCCTCGAGGAATGCGGTGAGCGCTCCTGTTCGTCGCTGGAGCTACACAGGAGTGGGAACTGAAGGCTCGCTTCACTAGTTCGTTTATCTAATGCATTGCATGTACTGCTCTTACCATAATGTGCTCCTGCGACTCGTCTGGTCGGTCGTGGGATGTCAGCCAAGTCCCCGTACGATACGTACATGATACATTACGTTCACGTGACAACGTACACTATCTACGGCGTCCGTCCCACGGTCACGTGGTCGCGCCCTGCCTACCTACACTATACAGCTAACTACAAATAAAACCTCGCAAAAATTAGCACCAGAGAAATTTAGGATACGATTAGTTGTATACGATCGAGTCGATGTCACCGATTACACTAGTATTATTTTTAATGAATACTTACGGTAAGTATTCAGGGAGTGAAACTATATAGTGACCGAATGCGGGTGATTGTTATAAAAAGCTATAATCCCTGCCTACCTAGTAATAGTTTGTATACGTTAACGGCAGGGCGTCGTTCGGTCGCGAGACTCGTCGACGCCGAGAACCGCAATTTCTCTAGCTACTTGCGTCACTAAGGGTCCCCGCGAGCCCGACCCACACAACTGAGGACTTCATAAGGAATCGTGCGTAAGTAAACTTACGTACTCGTAAAACAAACATATCCGTCGTCGCCTCAGAGCGGAGCTCGCGCGTCGTCCGTGAAGCGCACCGTGCGCACCGCCGGGGGCCCGTCCGAGTGGCGGCGCGGGCCCTCGGGCGCGGGCCGCGCCTCCGGGGGCCCGTCGGAGCGGCGGCGCGGCGCCGGGGCAGGGGGCCGGCGGCGGGGCCCCCCGGCGCGGAGTCAGTCGATGGCCTGCTCCGTCATCTGCAGGCACAGCGCGTCCAGGCGGGAGTAGTCCGGCTGCGCGGGCGGCGCGCGCGCGGGCGGCGGCGCGGGCCAGCGCGCGCCGGCCGCGCGCACCGCGCCGGGCGGGCCCGGGCGCCATCTGCTGCCATAGCATTACATTAGATACACCTGACAGGGATATTCTTTATACAAAGTTCTATTAGTTAGCGAAACTCCACAGACGTGGTGGGTCGATATCTAAACATGATAATATAAAAAATAAACTACTCATACTACAAGTAACTAGACTATCAACGGTTGTTGAGCTAAAAAACAATCACCAATTTTTTTTATTTTTTATGTTAAGACTATTGTTTAGACATCGAAACCCATCAAATCTCTAGAGTTTAGCTAGCTAATTTAATTTGACCCTGTATAAATGGGGTGTGTAACGTTTGATATAATAACAAAAGTTCTAATGATCATAAGACCTAATTTCATATTTTTTTTTTTTTTTTTATATAACGATTATAATATGATATAATTTCATTTAACCTAATTTCATATGGTATAATGAACAGTTTATATAATGCACATTCGAAATAATATTCAGTTGCTATAATATTCAAAATCTATAAGTAACGTTTAATTTAATTTGTTAATAGGTTGAATCTGCTCCAAAACCGAATCGGGCCACTCCGACTTTATGTAGTCTTTTGGTTCTCCTAAGTTGGTTGGCCTCTCCTGGACCCCTAGAATGTATATAAAAACCAGAGGCGCGGAGGGAGAGCAACCCCTTCGCCCTTACGTAACAAAGGATAGGCACCCGTGCTCACCTCCGCAGCTTCGGCTTGCTGCTACGTAAGGGCGAAGGGGTTGCACTTCCCGCAGCGCCGGAGACGTTGCAGAAGCAACTTTATTGTTTTGAGGTTAGGTTACAATATAATTTGCTTTTCTCAAGAACGATGCGTTACCTTAGAAAATTAGTTAATATGAAAGTTAGGTCAAATTAATATTATATAAAAAGAGCATTATACAATTTGAAAATTATATGAAATGAACGTTTTATTAAATGAAATTAGAGTAAATGAAAATTATATCAAATATAAAATTAGATTATACGAAATTAGGTTAAATGTTTTTATAGCATATGAAAATTATATCATATGAAAGTTATGTCAAATGAACTTATACTATCTGTTATTATACCAAACATTACACACCCGTATAAATGGTAGATTGTCGTGGTCGAGAGACCAAACTTTTATTTCAGGACTTATCTTTGAACTAAATCTTCCCATTTAGAAGCACAGTCTGTACATATGGTACTAGTAACTAGACAAACATACCTGGGCTTAGGACACCTCCTGTTGAGCGGCATGTCCGACACGTGGTGGAAGAACTGCCTGGGCGGCAGGCGGTGGCGCAGTCCTTTCAGAGCGTCTTGTAGCTCGGGACGGGTGAATGCCTCGTGGTGTAACGCCTAAAATAAAAATGATAATGTTTTTACTCAATTGCATTATTTTCATGTATTTTCAGTGGCCACAATGTTATAATAGGTACGAGTGTACCATATGAAAACAGCTTTTGTCGTTCAAAAAAAGACCTTAAGAACTATAGTATAGACATGCTTGGACCATGTGATACTAAAAACCAAGTTAAAAGCGTTTACGTTTTCCTTGGGTACTAGTATCACAGATCATGACGCGGTTTTATTCTGTATAAAAACCCAGGTGGTTAAGCCTAAAACCACGAAGATGAAAATAAATTTCAAAATTGACATAGATAAATTAAAATCCGAATGTAACAATTTAAATTTTGACAAAGTGTATCAGGAAACAAATGTAAATACCGCTATGAACAATTTCATTAACATTATTCAATTATTAATATCAAATAACTCTATAAAACGACAAATCCCGAGAAATAAAATTATAATTAAACCTTGGATAACTACTGGTATGTTACGTTGTATTCGGACCAGAGACAGAATGCATAAGAAATTAAAAACAAAAAATAATGATGTCATTTTGAAAATATCCTACTTGCGATATCGGAACTATTGCAATAACCTACTAAAAAAACTTAAAAAACAATATGAGCGAGATCAACTAATAATGTCTAAAAATAATTCCAAAAAGCTTTGGTCTACCATTAGAACAATCACCAACAATAATAATACAAATCAGCTACCACTACAACTGTTAACTACACATAAAACCCCTAAAGAATCAATAAATAATACAAACGAATACTTCTCAAATATTGGGAAACGACTATCAAACATGATTCCTCCCCATAACTCTTGCATTAAGAAAGTCTCTAAGCCCCCAACAAACTCTTTCGTTCTCCTACCCACGGACACCGAAGAAGTTGAAAGAACGCTAAAACTATTAAAAAGTGACTGCTCGCCTGGCTGGGATCAGATTAGTGCTGATGTACTAAAGAAAATATCCGCTTCTATAACACCCGTTCTAACCGACTTAATAAATCGCTGTTTTGTTTTGGGAGTATTTCCCCTCGCATTAAAAAGAGCTGTGGTACATCCTATACATAAGGCGGGAGACAGAGGCAGCGTCAGCAATTATAGGCCAATTGCGATCCTAACAACACTATCAAAGATATTTGAACGCATAATTAACAATAGGCTTACAAAATACCTAGAAAAATACAACTTGTTTTCTGATACACAATACGGTTTCAGAGCCGGCCGCTCAACTGACAACGCAGTACTTGATCTTGTTAACTTTTTAGTTGATAAATTAGATGGTAAAAATAAATGTTTGACTATATTTCTTGACCTGGCAAAAGCCTTTGACACTGTTTCTGTACCCCGCCTTGTGCAAAAACTGGAAGATCACGGTATTCGAGATGTTCCACTGAACTTACTTTCGGATTATTTAAAAAATAGAACTCAATCGGTTAAAATTGGAGATCATATTAATGACGAACTGCCAGTTGAATTTGGGGTGCCACAGGGAAGTATATTAGGCCCCACTCTTTTTCTCTGCTATATAAATGAGCTCTGTTCCCTTAAGATTAAAAATTGCCGTCTCCGCATATGCTGACGATACCGCCCTAACCTTTTTCGCCGACTGGAATGAGCTTTTTTATATCGCGCAAAATGGTTTTAACACTGTGTGTAACTGGCTATCCTGTAACTACCTCACTTTAAATGAAGATAAAACCAAATAAATTGTATACTGTATTCGCAATCAAAGTGGACTTGCCAACCGCACTACTTACAATATCCTGGCACATAAATGTAATTTCCCTCCAACTCCAAACTGTAACTGTCCCACTATAAATCCTACAAAAAGTCTTAAATACCTTGGAGTTGAAATTGACGCAAATTTAAATTTTGAAAACCACATTGGCTTTCTATGTAAAAAAATACGGAAGCTCACCTACATTTTTAAAGGACTCCGTGACGTAGCAGACAAACAAACGATGAAGATGGTATATGAGGCTCTAGTGCAATCTATCATTGGCTATTGCATTACCACATGGGGAGGGGCATGTAAAACAAAACTGATAACAGTAGAAAGAGCCCAAAGGATGATACTAAAGGTTAGTTTATCCAAGCCTCGTCTTTTCAACACCATAACTCTTTACGAAGAAGCACAGGTGCTAACTGTTCGCCAGATGTACATATTGCTTACTGCACTTCTCCAACACTCAAACCTACCCGAAGAAAGGAGAAAACGCATAGGTCTCTCCAGGAGAAACTTCGCAGTATGTGGGACGACTGCTGTTGGTACGTCCTTCGCGCAAAGATTCTTCCCTTTCCGTGGAGGTGAATTGTACAACAAATTAAATAAAATTATAAATATAGCAAATTGTAGTAAGGTTGAGTGTAAATCTAAAATTATCAAATGGTTGTTAATGTTAAACTATACGGAAACGGAAAAATTACTTGAGGTAGCCAAGTAGGCAGGCTAGGTAGTACTCACTTGCGTACTTATACTATTTATGTAAGATTATATATTCATAAAATACTTATTATGCAATAATTTTTTTTTTATTTATTTATTCATATAACAATTCGCATTGTGTTTGAATTTGTAGTACATTAATTAATATTTTACAGCTAAAAACAATACATTATGAATATCAAACAGTAAATTTCACTAAAAATAAAATCAATAACATAAATGATAAATTAATATGGCAATAGATTATAAATAGTAATTATATAAATTATTGTACATCTTATCATGTCAAATTCTTATAAATCTATTCTCCAAAATGCAAAAAATCTAACAATATCTTGAATGTATATTTAATGTCAAAAAGGTAAATTACTAAATATAAAAACTATTCACCATCATTTGTCACCAATTCAGCTACAGAATATAAACATTTATTCAACAGGAATGCTTTAAGTTTGGCTTTGAATAGTGTACCTTTGTAAATCAATGATCTTAAGTCAGTAGGCAACTTATTAAATAATTCTACTGCTTGGTATTTAGAGCAATGTTCAGCAATATTAAGTTTCGGTGCAATTTTATTTTTTATAACGTTTCTTCTAGTTTTCTCTCTAAGTTCACGTTCTTCCTGTGATTCGTGCTCGTGTATGTATTTCGCAAAGTGGCTGAGTAGTACTAAAACATATAAACTTGGCACTGTTAAAATACCTAATTGTTTAAAATATTCTTTACATGACTCTCGTTGTGGGATTCTGACAATCGTTCTTAATGCACGTTTCTGTAGTATGAATGCTCTTTGGCAATTATACCCGTAACTGCTCCCCCAAAACATAATGCTGTATCGTAATCTGGATTCTACTAATGCATAATATACAGATTTTAGTTGCTTAAGATTAATATCGTCCCTGAGGCTTCTTAGCGCGTAACAAGCTGAAGATATTGAGGAATCCATGGCGGTGAGCTCCTTTTTCCAATTTAATAGGGAATCTATATAAACTCCTAAAAATTTAACTTCGTTCACCAGGCAAATATTTTCCTTTTTAAGCTTGACATCTATGCTATCTTTGTTGCGTGACGTTGTTTTAAATAACATAACATAGGTTTTGTTTGGGTTTATTATTAAATTATTTGCTGTAAACCAAACAGAAAGATTATTTAAACACTTATTTACATTTTCTGTCAACTCATTTAATTTTGATGACCCGAGTATGGCGTTCGTGTCATCAGCAAACATTACAAGTCCTGCGTCGGGTTGGGTATTATTCTTAAAATTTAGTAAGTCATTTGTAAAAATTAAATATAATATTGGTCCTAAGATTGAGCCTTGAGGCACTCCGCGGCTTATGTTGGTCATTTTTGACTTATATATTACTTCATTCACACACTTTACGTCACAATTGTTTGAGTTAATGTCTTTTATTTCTACGTACATTCTACGGGTTTTTAAATAAGATGTCATAAGTTTTAACGCTTTTCCTCTAATACCATAATGGTCTAGTTTAGCCAGAAGTAGCTCGTGATCTACTGTATCAAACGCAGAACTTAAATCAATAAATAAGCCAGCTACCTTCATTTTGTCATAAATTAATTAAATGTATATGTACATACTTATATTTTATTCACACACACACATACACACCATCATCAGGTTCGCACTATTTCCACGTTGACAATCACTATTTATGATGTGATGGGGGGCTTGGAGTTCTGAAATACAGGCCTAGGCTTAGTTTAGACTCCAGATCTCCCACAAATTACAAGTTTCTGCCAAACTACCTGTCAACCTATACATATAAAACGATGTAATTTGTGGAGATGAATAAACGTTTTTTATTTTAATTTTATTTTTATAGTGAGAATTCCACACTGGGTATCGTGCAAGGAGTATTTTAAATATCTACAGATATTAACGGTGCCGTGCTTGTATATTCTAATAGTACTCACTGAACTTATCAAAAAGCTGAACAGTACCCTAATTACGTAATGCAAAATCAATCCGAATCTGAATCGTTTTGAAACAGATTGCTAATCCATTGCTCCGTAAGTTCGAAAATAAAACTGCAGAGCAACGTAAATGACGCAATGAATGTTGTTGAACTGTCAAAATGAAACAGATTTGTCTTTATCGTTTTCGAAAATATGTTGCGTAATTAGAAAGCAGGTTCGAAACAGCAGAAGAAAGAAATAAGCGAGAAGCTACAAGGCGTAAGGACTTGCAGTATGACATACACCCACTTATGAAAGTGGTTAGTCATGCAACAAGTTTTCAATCGATTAAATTGTACAATACACTACCTATGGAATAAAAGTCCTTATCTAATATAAACCGGTTTAAGCAGCAAGTTAAATCTTTTCTGGTAGAAAAATGCTATTATAGGTACTTTTGATGAGTTTCTCAATGATATGTTTTTGATAGACCATTATCACAAAATTAAACATAACATTATTGGAAATGCTGACATCAATGAATTTAGTTGTGACATTGAATACAGGTGATAATAAAGGGATGTGTACATTTTTAATGTTATTGACAATAGTAACTGGTTCGTTTGGATTAATTTATGTAGTAAATTTTAGATAAAATATTCTAAATTTTTATTATTTTGAACTTTTATGAGTGTAAATAATATTAAATGTAGGTAGGCAATGACATTGTATGGAACTAATTTAATTTGTTATTATTTTAATTATTTGTGCAGGTATGTAAAACATTCAGACACAATGTAAATTATTATTGAATTTAAATGGAATGGAATGGTACAAGTCTAAGATTACTCATCATTTTATTGAAATTAGTCTCAAGAAATAATGATTTCGGTTGGATCAATTACTTTCTGCACTCAAAAATAAAAAAGCCTAGAAATGGGTATCCAATATCCATGGTAACAATTTGACATTGACAGCGCCTGTATGTCAGGTCAGTAACTGCATGCGACGTCACATTCACGTACAGGTAAACCAGAAAAGGTATGCGCTTCGGTAACGCTCCACAGAGTAACCCCTCACAGAGACAATCCTTGTATGTCAGGTCAGTAACTGCATGTGACGTCACATTCACGTACAGGTAAACCAGAAAAGGTATGCGCTTCGGTAACGCTCCACAGAGTAACCCCTCACAGAGACAATCCTTGTATGTCAGGTCAGTAACTGCATGTGACGTCACATTCACGTACAGGTAAACCAGAAAAGGTATGCGCTTCGGTAACGCTCCACAGAGTAACCCCTCACAGAGACAATCCTTGTATGTCAGGTCAGTAACTGCATGTGACGTCACATTCACGTACAGGTAAACCAGAAAAGGTATGCGCTTCGGTAACGCTCCACAGAGTAACCCCTCACAGAGACAATCCTTGTATGTCAGGTCAGTAACTGCATGTGACGTCACATTCACGTACAGGTAAACCAGAAAAGTTATGCGCTTCGGTAACGCTCCACAGAGTAACCCCTCACAGAGACAATCCTTGTATGTCAGGTCAGTAACTGCATGTGACGTCACATTCACGTACAGGTAAACCAGAAAAGTTATGCGCTTCGGTAACGCTCCACAGAGTAACCCCTCACAGAGACAATCCTTATAATAAGTTTTCTACTGCCGCACTTTATGTGCACCTATCATTCTGTTTTTATGAAGTTTTCTCTTTGTCGGGTTACCTACTCCGGGCACAGTGTGTCACCCAAAAGTTTAGATTTTTTTGTTATTTTATTGTCTCGGGTGCAATGTATTGATGCACCCGTCAACATCCCAATGTTCATACGGTTAAAAACAAAATGCAGTACTTATGAAACTACCAACAAACGGCCGGATTTGGATAGAGTTGTGAATCTATAATTTTGTAAATATGGTAATACTAAATAGGCAAGTACTTCCATGGTTGTAACAGTTTATCTCTTCACTACCCTTGGTTGACTGGTAGAGAATGCCTAAGGCATTAAGTCCGCCTTTGTACTTTAAATTAGTGTGAAAAGTTTAAATAAATAAATATATTAGATCTCATCATCGCACGTTCGTACTTCCAAAGACTGACGATGATTGCCGAAGCTCATACTTCTCTTTGTATAGTTGTAATGTTGCGTGTTACCTTCTCAACGAGCCAGCAGTGTAGCGACATGGGGTCGACGGGCGGCTCGTGCTCGCCGTCCTCGGTCAGCAGCTGTGACGTCACGCGCACGGCCGGCGGGCACGACGCGTTGTTCAGGCACTTTGATGCTGCAACAAATACAGTGAAGGGTTATGTAGAATACATACTGTATACGTGATAACATTGTCCGGGGGTGGTGCAGTTCGGGTTTGAGATATCTTTATTTCCCATAAGAAATTTCACTTACATGAGAAATATTTAACTAATTGAAAATCATTATTGATTAGCGTACAGTTTCGGCGAACAAAAAATAAAACAAAATTACAACACAAAAATATTCCAAAAGTGTAGGGTAATCGCTAATAATTTAACACAACATACACGGAACGCGCGTGTTATATAAATGTAATTATTGTGTCTAAAAATAAATAATATGATATATAAATGTAATTATACTTGTTATACCTATAAATGTAATTATTATCTACGATTAATTTACTAAATGAATTTAATAACAAACTTATTTTTTATAAGTCAAACACTGATTTGACTCAACTGTTGTTATTGTCTCCAATATCTTGGTTGAATTATGTAGTAGGGTCACACTGATTTATTTGTTGTTCCTATATTTAAATACTGAATGATTGAGGATACAAGTTTTATTAAATTATTTTGTTAAGAATATCTAAGAGATTAGTTTACGTATAAATTATATTTTTGTAAAGGTATTATTACAGTTTATAGTTTAAAAGTATTTGTTTTGTACTAATAGTTCAGTTCATTTTATCTGTGGCAATATTCATGTTAGATAGGGTAAGGTAGACAACTGTCATTTGAAATGTTTTAAAAGGTCGTGTAACTTAATTCTTGTTCTCTTTTCTGTACGTGTCACTGGACTGAAGTTCTGCTTTTATTGTAAAATGGATTGAAATAAGGATCATCAGATCACTTCTGTATGTATTAAAATATTTATGAATATGGTGTGTAGGGAAAAGGATTATAAGAAAGCACATGGAGACAAGACTAGGCATTTATTTCAATTAGACTTGTCAATAAATAGGTATTATTAATGAGAAAGCTAGTTACAGAACATCATAGTTATCAGCAATAATCAAGATATAATGACAATTTAACTTACATGAACATTGTAGTTAGTCGATCTTTCATCAGAAGTGATCTGATGATCCTTATTTCAATCCATTTTACAATAAAAGCAGAACTTCAGTCCAGTGACACGTACAGAAAAGAGAACAAGAATTAAGTTACACGACCTTTTAAAACATTTCAAATGACAGTTGTCTACCTTACCCTATCTAACATGAATATTGCCACAGATAAAATGAACTGAACTATTAGTACAAAACAAATACTTTTAAACTATAAACTGTAATAATACCTTTACAAAAATATAATTTATACGTAAACTAATCTCTTAGATATTCTTAACAAAATAATTTAATAAAACTTGTATCCTCAATCATTTAGTATTTAAATATAGGAACAACAAATAAATCAGTGTGACCCTACTACATAATTCAACCAAGATATTGGAGACAATAACAACAGTTGAGTCAAATCAGTGTTTGACTTATAAAAAATAAGTTTGTTATTAAATTCATTTAGTAAATTATTCGTAGATAATAATTACATTTATAGGTATAACAAGTATAATTACATTTATATATCATATTATTTATTTTTAGACACAATAATTACATTTATATAACATTTAAAATACATAACATAACATCACGCCTTGTTTCCCCGAGGGGTTGGGCAGAGGTGCACCTGTAGTAGGTACACCCACATATTAAAATGCCTACATGATTAAATAATTAACTAATAGGTAACCTGAAAATCCTGACACTCAAAAGTTGATAGTTAAGTGGATATCAATGCCTCTAAATGTAGTATATCTAATAATCTTTTTCTCACACGCGCAACTAGATGTGGTATGTAATGTAGTAGCATGTGTGTGCAGTTAGCCGCAGTAGTAATACTTGAACTGCATTGCATGCGTACTCCACTGGAAAAGCCACAGAATCCGCGCTGCACAGCGTGGTTTAAAAAAAAATATGCATAGTGGACCACGAATGCTCAGCACTGGCCGCCTTCATTGAAATCGAGGGCGCCTTTGACAAAACCATGTCCAACACTATAAACATGGCTCTCGACAGACACAGCATAGACTCGACCCTGAGTGGCTGGATCACCAACATGCTCAAACTGAGGGCTGTACAAGTTACAGTAAATGACACTAGGAGGGCCATCGTTGCAAAGGGCTGCCCGCAAGGAAGCGTCCTTTTTTGTTTTTGTGTGAATATTGTGTGCCCTATCCAGAGTCAAATAAATTTATTTTCTCTCTTCTTTTTTTTTTTTAAAAAGAGTAACCGTGGAGTTTCTTGCCGGCTCCTCTCCATAGGAAACGACCAATTGGAACCGTGCACCTACCTTCTGACGTTTCATAAGTGCCCATGTAGGTTTATGTGAAATAAAATATTTAGAATTTTTGAATTTTCTTTCGCCGCTTTTATTGATCCTGGTAGAAGACAAGCCTCATCAAAACACTCGAGAACAAGGTTACTTCACCGTAGTCTTCGCCGATGACATAACCGTAATAATAAACGGTACCCATGAAAACAACGCAAGCTACCTCATGCGACAAGTCCTGAAAATAGTAGAGGAATAGTGAAACAAACACCAACTCTCAGTGAACCCTACAAAAACCGAACTGATTCTCTTCTCTTTTTGTATATTTGTTACGCGATTACTCCGTCAATTATGAATTGATTTTGATGATTATTTTTTTGTTATGCATACTTCAGAAGTAGTCCCATATTTGGTCAAGATCTGATGAGGGGTTTTTGAGTTAGCTTCAATAATACGTATTTTTCCCACCTAGTATAATAACAAATAATAATATTATGTCGACGATATTCTAATAGTTCCTGTCACTGTAATTTACATAGCAGGTAGTGACATTCAAATTTTTGTGAGGGTTTTGTGTAGGTACCACAACTAAAAAGTGAAAAATAAAAACTTTTTTACAAAAAATAAAACCAAATTCCAAAAAAAAAAACGAATAACAGAAATTCATTAAAGAAAATAACGCTGTAAATTCAAGTTCATAATTGACAAATTCTTGCCGAGTGTACCTGAAATCTTGCATCTTCCTCAGAGTGCAAGCCTCAACAATCGCACCTCAGATACAATCTTATATTATTCCCGTCACATATTATAATAACCCCTGGATACGACTCTCCAAGACATTTCGCGCTTATTTTTTTCGCGCACTGTATTTTCAACGTTAATGCTTAGCGTCGAGAGTTGAAAATCTAATAGTTTGTTTTCTTGACGCCCTAGGATACGCTCTGTTGGATTTTCAATGCTCGGCTCCATAAAGAGTTGAAAATACAGAGCGCGAAAAAAAACATGGGCTTAATTATTATTTTTTATTGAGAAGTGTAACCACAGATAGAAAAAAAACATACAAACGAATTGAGAACCTCCTCCTTTTTGAATTCGGTTGAAAAAGAGGAAATTGACGACACAACTACCGCGATTCTTTCGAACAACCCTAAGGTTGCGTTTCCACCAGAGATGAGAGAGGATCCGTAGCGAGGGATGTGTGAAACTAACCAATAACAACGCTAGCTTAGCTCAAGCTATGACAGTGAAGCGACGTTATTAGTTAGTTTCACACACATCCCTCGCTACGCATCGTCGTTCATCTCTGGTAGAAACGCAACCTAAGCCTGTCAACTGAAACCAAATACCTGGGCAACTTTTTGGACAAACAGCTGAACTGGGCAAAACACACCCAACTATAATCTCTACAAAAGCCAGGATACATAAATTATGTCAATCTGTCAAAATAATCTATGTTTATCTCATTTCTTCTACCGTTAAACTAATTGCGCTGGAATGAGACAGGACATTGTTATAGGAGAAACGGCCAGAGTTGCCAATTATTACCAACCAAATTTCCACATAGTGGATAAAGGTTTTATTGAATCAATTACTATGAAAGGTTGTATTATGAACTTTCAATCGATTAAAGATTTACAGAAATTGACAAGGATTAGGGTTAACTTACATAAAGGAAGAAAAATATATTTAATATTATATAAATCTAATTATTAAGATTGTGTCAAATAACATTGTTTAGAATAGAATGATATTATTTCTATGTTTAAAACAGTTAATTAAATTCATTAAAGTGATGTAACGCGCTAACCAGCCAAATACTTAGAACAGTAATATCAATACAAAAATAGTAGTTTATTAAAACACGAGTGTTTAGTACCTATTAAGTGCAGATTCATACACTACTTTATCTACTGTCATACATTGGTATTGAACCTGCTAAATAAATTATTAAAGTTAAAAGAGTAAGAAATCGTATAATGCTTATAATAATTATACAGGCAGACAGTTGAACATACGAAAATGCCAGATCCGTGGGGGCGCATGCTACGTGTTTAGGCCCAATAGTGACTCAGTGACAATGACAATGGAAATCTGACGGCACTTTAGCCGGGCCGAGGCAGTGCCATTAGTATGCCCCTAACGGCACTTTATCCGATTGGGATAGAGTGCCGCTAACGGCACTCTATACACTGCCTACTTTTTATTATGTACACTATATGAACTGCAGATATAAATAAGGTACAGACCGACAGAGTGATGATGTAAGTGATGTTTTAAAGACAACCTTGATGGATAAAAGGGCTATGGAGAGTCCGCTTACCCAGATGCAGCGCCCTGACGATGGCGGCCGGCAGCTCGGAGGCGGGCGGCATGGGGCTGAGCAGCACGGCGCGCAGGCGGGCCAGCGCGCGCGCCGCGCCCGCGCCGCCCGCGCGCAGCTCGGCCGCCGCGCCCGCCAGCACGGCGCCGCGCTCCGACAGCTTCTTGATGGACAGCAGCAGCTTGTGGCGCGCGCCCTTCGTCACACCTGCCGAGAGACCTCCTGCGTCAACGACTCGCCGACGGACTCGAACGATCATTTTGATTTTTACAAGTTTAATAACTTAGCCCAGGAAAATAAGATATTTTCTATGAAAAAATCAAATTGATGAATTCTCGCCGGGATTATCTTTATTTAGGAATTCGAAATACTGTGTGAAAGGTCCATTGCATTGCATTTGATAATATCTGTAAAAAAAACTAAGTGGCTGTCAAAGGTCACGCAAATCAGTTTATTGCCTAAATCTCGTAAAGTATTCGTTTAACGTTTTTACAAATTATCTACCTAGTCTTGCCATAAATATTGTCACGACGAAAATTTTTGTTTTTTATTGCAAATAATATTTATTACTTTTACAATGTGTTAGTTTAATACATAAATATAAAACAATTTAAAGTATAAAAAGCTTATTCGAAGTGGTCTCCATTGGCTGCAATACAGTCCTTTAAACGTTGAGGCCAATTATCAATAGAAGCACGCACTCTTTCCATGGGAAAATTCTTCACTGCCAATCGTATGGATTGTTTTAGGGACTCCAAATTATCATGGCGTTTAGAGCAAGCCGTACTCTCTAAAACTGACCATAAATCATAATCCAGCGGATTAAGATCGAGACTAGACGACGGCCAGTCTTCAGCTCTGATGAAGTCCGAAACTTTCACTTCCAACCAAGACTGCGTGCAAGCTTTATGACCCGGCGCCGAGTCTTGTTGGAAGGACCATACTTGGTTATTGAATATGGTGTTGTTAAGGGGCTTAACTACCTTCTCAAGAATGGTATTTTGATACACTTGTGCCGATTTTCTGTCACTCCTTCATAGCTAACACCCCACCAAACCATCACTGAAGTCGGATAATGTCCACGGTGCACTCTGGCGACTAATTGGGAAGCTTCCTTAGAGCTTTGACCATAAATACGGTCATTTTGTTTGTTAAAATGTTGCTCAATTGTAAAGATTTTCTCATCCGTAAACAAAAATATTCTGTGACCTCCCTTTGCGTATCGCTTCAGTAGTTGTTTCGATTTTACCACCCTATTCTTTTTTAAATTATCAGTTAGCAAATGACCAGTGCGTCTCTTATAGGCTGCAAGTCCTAAGTCATCTTTTAAAATACGCGACATGGTTCTGGGTGCTATCTTCATCTCCCGAGATAAAATCTTTTGCTTTCGGACAAGATTTCTTCGAATTCTTTCCCTTACTGCTTTGACCACCTTTTTCGTACGAACACTACGTGGACAGCCAGATATTTTTCTGTCACAAACAGAGGAGGTCTCATTGTACCTATTAATAGCCCGGTACACAAACATTTGACTAATACCAAGCGTATGGAGAGTTTTGAAAATTGCATTTGGCTCCATACCAACTTTGTGTAATGCAATCACAGCGATTCGGTTCTCTTTATCACCCCACTCCATTTTAATATCGCAAAATATTGCACAATGTATTGGGTGCCAAAATTAGAAAACTCAATGAACAATCGTATAACAATCGTATAAAAATGACAGATTCCAAATTCAAATGTAATATCTTTCTTATTTTTAATTGTAACAGTATTTATGGCCAGACTAAGTATATAATATATAAAAGAAAGTCGTATTAGTTACACTATTTATAACTCAAGAACGGCTGAACCGTTTTGGCTGAAAATTTGTGGGGAGGTAGCTTAGAACCAGGATACGGACATATGATACTTTTTATCCCAGTAGGGTAGGTAGGGTAAGGGTGCGCCGTAGATAAGTACTTAGTGCTGCCCGTGCGAAGCCGGGGCGGAAAGCTAGTTTAATATAAAATGCAGTGTTATTCATATTAATAAATACTAGGAACAAACACAAAGATGTGGGTACCTACAAAAAAAACTAAAAAAAATATGAGTCTCGTTATGTAATTATAATAAACTTCCAAACCACGCTCAACAAGTAAGCCTTAATAAATCTCCCTAATATTATAAATAATAAAGATAAACTCTAAAAAAAACTATTGGACCGATTAAAAAAAATATTTCGCCAGTAAATTGCTATATTATCACTGAGTAACAGACTATAATTTATAATCATTCATCGTTCATCACAAAATGTGTGCTATACCAGTAAGCCTTTTATACTGTGAATGACTATACGGCCTGAATTTTTAGCCACCGTCCAAATTTTTATGTCTTTGGCGAAAATCATTAAATACTCGTACGTGTTTTTTCTTTTAGTATCACTCAATACAAAAATATTGAGATATCACATCAGAAAGTTATTATATACCACGCAGAGCGGATAATTCTTTCGAGAAAATGATTTAATATGAAAATTTTACGTATCGATTTTTTTTCAAAAATGGAGTTATTGAATCATACATAATGCCTAGAAAAAAATTGGACGGTGACAAAAAATTCTGCCTGTATTGCGGAAAAAAGGTTTGGGATTCAGCTTGTCCAATTACATACACACTGAATGTGGTTTTTCTTTGCTAACTTTAATTTTTTTTAATACGTATTATTTCTGACATTTGATGAACATTATGTACATACCATGGTATGAATATTTATTTTGTAAAGTATTAATGTGAGTACTATAAATTAAATTAATTAAATTAAATTATTTTATTTGTCAGAAAACAATGATCCATTTATGTTAGTTGGTTAGTTACAAAAGAAAAAACTTAAAAGCTATGTTAGTCTGTTATTACGTACCTACTAAGCTCACAGAAAAAACAATATTTAAATATGTACATAAATGTGAATATAACTATGTGGGTCATTTTATTTTTTTCATGATTTTCTAGCAATTTTAGTACTATGCGGTCTATCCAAGTTTCCTTTGTTTGGTATTGTTCGTCGAGTTGTTGAGCTCCTAAAGTTCTGATTTGAGCTACACGATCACTGACAAATGTGTGCACTGACTGGACAGGTCCACTCAAATCTGTGTGGTTCTTTCCTCAAAAAACCATACCGAGACATTAATCGGCATGCTCCTCATTTGACATAAATAGAAAGATGTTTTGTATTCGTTTTGCACTAAACGTGTTTAGCGATCTGTGGTTCAAGTGGGCCTTAACATCTTGCTTACTCTGAAAAATTATTTAGCTATTGTATAGAAAGGAAGACTACTAAGACGTCGGCTAATATAGTAGGGATGATGATATAGGGAGGAAGATTTGATGCGCCGAACTCAAATAAATAGCATATGGATAGACCAAATGATCAAAGACCATTTGAAAGTTACAATATAAAGAGAATTTCGTTTTGCCTCAAATTGAATGAAATTCTCTTTAACAATGAAACAATACAAAATAAGGCAATACATTGTGTTTAAAACTGTCACTCAAACGTCAAATTATTGATCGAATCATTCTTCTAACAGAATAACTGTTTTGCATTACAACAGTTATTATGTGTGTAGAAAAAGCCACACTAGACATTATTTAGCCTTCTCTGAAATACAGTTTCACCTAATTAAGTTAAGAAACAAGTCAACCAATTTAAATCTTAGTGCCACTACACAACTACACATAAATTAATAATAATAGATTATTATTTATGTATGTGTACTTGTTATGTTGATTCACACAATTTCAGTAGCAGACAACTATAGTGGTGTATAGTGAGATCAGCATCAATAAAGTGGGCTGTTTCCTCTGCCACTGCTACAGTGAGTCACTATGCAAACAGTAATGCAATGAGATATAATTCATCACTCATCATTCTGTAGAAGTTTTATGAGGAAAATGGTGATTAAGGTTTATGGATCGAATGTCAAAGTTCGAAACATTTCATGTAAAGTGTGCATAGAATATGACTAAGGCGAGTCAAGTTAACACTTTCGACTGCACACAGATTTCCACCTCTCATATGCCATGCCGCCATACATATTGGAAGTGAACTCTCTGAGAGGGTCCCCGGCATGATTCCAGAATTAAGCACACACGCATAAAGGAGGATGCGATCAAACGAAAGCCAATGATGGCATCACCCTGCAACAAAGCCCCGAAAACAACCCTTTTTCAAAGGCACTACAAAATAATACTTACAGAACAACAGTGTGTAGTCACACTGTTCTTCTGTAAGTATTATGTCAGGCCCCAGGGAAATGAGAGTATACACCGACGGTTCGAAGACTGACTCCGGTACCGGAATCGGAGTCTTCTCACATGAACTTAACATAAATATATCCAGACCGCTGGGAAGGTTCAACACCGTCTATCAGGCGGAGTGTGTGGGCATCATACATGCGCTCCACGCCCTAGAAGCCAGGAAGGTTACGGATACACATATACGTATACTCTCCGACAGCGCCTCAGTTCTCCAATCATTACGGAAAAAAATTATTACCTCAAAGCTAACACTAGAATGTCACAAGGTATTAGAACAAATAACGGTCTCTAGCCGCAACACGGTGACACTGCAATGGATAAAAGGACACAGCGGGCCGCTAGGTAATGACGCAGCTGACGAGCTTGCTAGACGAGGATCCAGCACAGCAGTCTGTGGACCCGAGCCTATCGTACCCATCCCCTTCAACCAAATACGTAGGTGGTTACAGGAAATCACCCACACACAAGCAGGACAATGGTGGTCCTCGACACCGGGCTGCCGGCAGTCAAAGGAAGCCATGCCATCCTTGGATAGCAAGCTGACCAGGCGTACGGCCTGCGCCTGGCGACAGGGACCATCACGGGACACGCTGCTCGCTAAACAAACACTTCCACACAATAGGCATAACGGACAGTCCTCTATGCAGGGCGTACATGGAGGCTGAGGAGGAGGAGCATGCGCACGTGCTCTTTGAATGCACGGGCGTCACCCAGATCAGAACAGACACCCTCGGGTCACCCAGATCATACACAGATGTTCTCAACAAACCACGAAACCTAATAACCTTCTGGAGGGAGGTGAGCTGGTTGGAATAACCCCCCAAACGGCCGCCATGGCCCACGCACAATGGTCCACCTGACGGACTAAGTGCGGAAACCAAACCCCATAACATAACATAGAGGGTCCCCGGCAATACATTTGCGCTAAAATTAACCATCGCGGACGGTCAATGGCATTAGGTTTGAAAACGAAGTAAAATTGTGTTTTCAGTGTCTTGTCGCTATACGTAGTATCTCTGGGGTAATTACATGTACTAGTGGGGTGGGGATGTGAAATAATTAAAATATAAAAATTGAGAAAAGTATAATAACTCGCGTAGTAGTGAATATTTGTAACAGTGAAGGCTAAGTAATAACTGGCGCACGGGTCGGTCCCTCAGGTTAAGCTACGCTTGCCGGGGTTGGTCTGTGGATGGGTGACCATCTTTACGTACCGAGACTCCTCCGTGCCTCGGAAAGCACGTTAAGCCGTAGGTCCCGGCTGTCATTCGAGGATCTTTGACAGTCGTTACGAGTCGTCAGAAGCCCGAAAGTCTGACAACCAGTCTTACCAAGGGGTATCGTATCACCCAATTACTGGGTTGTGGAGGTCAGATAGGCAGTCGCTCCATATAAAATACTGGTATTCAGCTGCATCCGGTTAGACTGGAAGCTGACCCCAACGTAGTTGGGAAAAGGCTAGGCAGATGAGCATTATACAAATAAATCTTGTTAAAATCATGCAACTCACCTAATTTCTCCAAATACTTTTCATCCATGGTCATCATCTGTTCGTAGCTCATGTTGCTGAACAGCCACACATACTTGTGCAGGCGCAGACTCTTCAGCCACTGCGCCACGTTGGACATGCCCGGGTGCTCTCCGAAGTTGTGCGACCTCAGGTCGTCCAGCCGCGTCTCACTGCCCGTCGTCCCGTACATTATACTAATAGGCCTTATCTGACTCAGACTGTGCTCACTTGACAGTGAAAAACTCCTAGGTTTTTGTACAAAAGGTTCATCACTCAAATTCTCAGCCGATGAAGACATATGCATGAAATTACTCGAAGGAGGTGTCAGGCTATTCGATCTCTGTGACTTAGGCTGTGCTATCGTCGCGTCAAAATTCAATTTCTCTCCTTCTATACTTATATCTACGTCTCGGCCATTTTTCGAGAATGATTCTTGTAGTAAGTCCGTACTGAAGTGTTCAACAGTGTCTATGATGCCTCGGAACTCGACGTTCTTGCCGATGGTCCGTCTGAATGTGTTGTTTGTGCTCCAAATATTTGAGTCCGGCATTAGGCAGGGGTCTGTTCTTGGTTGCCATACGCTTTCTGTTCTGTTGCCGGAAATGTGGTTCTCGAGGTATCTTAACCATTGATTTAGTATCCTGAAATAAAGCATGATATAAGTGGTGAAATTAAAATAACTTGAGGGTATGTTGTGTATGTTGAACTTAGCAGTGAACTCCCACAATGTCACAAACTACCTTCAATAAAGTGACATACCCTTTGATTAGGTCAGTGTCATGGTGGCCCAGTCAGGGTTCAAATCTGGGCAATAACCAAAGTGACTTTTTCAATTCATATGTATTACCTACTTTCAAGTTTATATTGGTCATCCTCATCACTGACATCAATGAAGGAAAATATCGTGAGGAAACATGGACTTATAATTGAATATAAGTCTGAAATCGCCGATCCGCCTTGAGAAAGCCTGGTGATCAATGCTCACGCCTTCTTTGTATGATAAGAGGCCTTTGCCCTGCAGTGGGTCAGTAATAGTCTGGTATTACTTACCCTTGATCATTATGCGTGAGCGCGGGATGCACGAGCAGGTACGACAGCAGCTGCCGGCACAGCTCGGGCACGACGGCCGAGCGGCGCGGCGCGTCCACGCAGCGCTGCACCAGCGCCGGCGCCGCCGCCACGTACACGTCCTTGCAGCGCTCGTTGTCCATGCGCAGGAGCGGCAGCAGGCCTAGCAGGCGGTGGAGACGCTCACACCCTGGACATAATATTGAAAACTTTACTTGGTTCAAAAAACAGTACCATTTTAAAAAACTAGTGATACATCATTACATAGAAGCCTTAGGCGCTAGATTTTTACAAATTTCTTGGACCCTACATTAGGATTACTATGGGGTCCGGTCTATTCCCAAGTTAGGCAAACATGTTCATATTAAAGGTGATATGGCAATGTTCTTACTGCTGTTGGTTTTGTCTTCTCCATACGAAAACTACCTTTTGGAATGGGCGATTAGAATCAGTTATTATTATTTTGATGTTCAAAAGTGCCTGGAGTTTTTTGTGCCTAATTGAAATAAATTATTTGACTTTGACATTGCAAACTATAGTTTTGCATAACTTAGACGCATTTTTATTTTCATTTTTTTGTAAATGTGAGTACCATGGAGTTGTTTACTATGTTATTATGTTGTATTTTGACTTGAAAGAGCAGGGTAGTTGAGAGTATGTCATGCTCACTTAATGTCTCGCTGATGGTGGCGAGTGTGTTGGATCATTTGGTACCCTACAAAATGGTTGAGCTGGATGCTGCTGATCCACGCGTCATGTTCGTGAACGGGCGCCGTCAGTTGAGACTGGTCATCTCTTATCTACCAGGGCTTATTTTAAATCTTATATTTTTAATCATTTTTGATTTTTATATTGTTTTTTACATTGTTCTCACATATAGAATCAACAAGAGTAATGTACCCAGGTATTTGTAATTTCTATATTAAAAAGAGTGTCCTTGGAGTTTCTTGCCCGTTCTTCTCCATAGAGATCTACTTTTTGGAATGGGCATCTAGCTTCAACTTTCTGACTAACTGACTGACTCTTTGACAATTCATAAATAAATATTATAAATGCTTTGAGTTTCAGTTGCCAGAATGTGGTGGTGTTCTAAGCTCAGATTTACTAATCTTCCTTCTTCCTACTGAAAGGCATTACATAAAAAACAAAAGTGTAGAAATATAAAGTTTTTCATAAGCTTAGTTTATTGTTCAACAATTCTCTTAGGGCCCCATATAAAATAAGGTCAGTCAGTGATGAGAAATATTGTTAACGCTAAACAGGAAAAGACACAAAAGTTCAAATACTGCTTTTCTTCATAATTATGCAGTTATGCACCTCATAGTTGCTTTCTAATTAATGTCTCAATCTTATCACAAGAAACTGGATGAGATATTTTCTTATCCCAGTTACTTTGGCTATCATCAAATATTAACTTTTGAATATAGTAATTTTACACACAGGAAAAATACTTTTTTTTAACAAGTTGGTGTATTGTGATTTGAAATATAAGACTACCTACTGACATATATTCCAAAATAAACTTATTAATGAAACAGTTGTAAAAATTACTTACTAAACATGACCATTCATAAAACATGAATGAATCTAATTGGCCTTCATAAGTGCCTTGATTATTTTATTCATGGAAGGAGTAAAGGCAAACCACAATTTAGAAAAAGGAAGGTTAGGTGAGGAAGGACACTGGACTATAATAGGCTAATAAGACGTCCTATTATGCATTATTGAATAAATTTATATTAGGTTGTTTTTAATTTAAAAGATGTAAAACTGTGCAATGCCTCTTTGAATCAGTTAATGTTAGGTCACAAAATCAAAATTATTCAACTTGAACCTGGTTCACACATTACTGCTACTGCCAGTGAAAGCTGTGAATGAGTAGCAGACTACTCTGATTGTCTATGATGACACACTGCCCACAGTTAGTTTGTTAGGAATAAGATGATGTCTCAAAGCATACAAGTTTATGATGCTGCAGCATCGGAGGCCACCATGGTACAGAAATATATTTTTTTGCCAGTTCTCAGCTTTATTTTATAAAATTTTGTGAAACATAAAGGAATGCTTTTTATAAGGTCACACACAGTGATTATAATTGCAATGATCCTACATGTGAATATGCTAGCTACATGTTACCTATATGTAATTGATTATTCTAGAATGTTTATAAAGGAGTTCTGTAATTATTATGTATAGTGTAATGTTGATTGGAAAGTCCTAGTTTATACTAGAAAAGACCTTCCAATCAATGTTTTATTATAACTTAGTATGGTTTCTGTGAACCTACTGATAAAAAGTTTTCTAGGGTAGGTTGTCAAATATCACAAGATTTGTAACAATTATACAAATATTGGTTACACTTGCTGACAAAGCAAGTTTTCTGATCAAGCTATACAATTAGGATCTTGTCATGAACAGTTCTGTACTCACATTCTCCGTTTAAGGAAAACAAGATCGAAAACATGGTGTAAGTGTACAAGCGGTGGTACGTACCGTCGTCATCGTCGTCGTCGCGCACGAGCAGCAGGCTGGCCAGCTGGAGCTCGTCGTTGGCGTCGCGCTCCAACCGCTCGTCCTCGACGTGGCTGCGCAGCGCCGCCTCCACGGCCCGCTGCACCAGCTTCAGGCCCGGCCACGGCACCCGCCGCGCCAGCGTGCACGCCAGCACCGTCTGCTCGCACGCGCCCCATTGCTCAAACACCCCGGCTACACCTCCGAGCTGCTCGTTAAACGTGCCGTTCATCGTGAAAACAGCATAGCAAACCCAAAATATCAGATTTGTTTGTGTTCTACACGTCAGTAGTACGTGACAGCTGATCGTTGGGACACTTTTTGAACCCCTTGGAGACAAGCGGCACACGAGGCGATGATGGTGTTGAAAGGGCCGCGATAATGTCGCTTAATGGGAACGTTAATTTACTAACAAAATCACAGGTAGATTGAAAAACATCAAAATTGTTTCGACGGTCAATCAGATTATCAAAATCCAAAATGGCCGACCACAGATAACAAAATGTTTGCACTTTTTTTTTAATGACAACTGATCGAAGTGTAATTTTGAGAGTAAAATAAAGAACCAAATTGCGTGTTTTTTAAATACTAAAACTTAACTTTACTCAAATACTGTAACGTTTGAAACAAAAGTGATAAACACAGTTTTTAAAACCACACTTTTTAATACTACTACATGCCGCTAGATGTCTGAAGTTACCCACTGGGAATGAAAAGCTTAGTATAGTACTTACTGCTACTTGATACCAGATGTCAGAAATAACCCTAAGATTTGAACGTTTTTATTATCTTTAGATTATAACAAGAAACTACCCACCCGCACTACCTACATAATAATAAATTGACCTAAGCTAGTTTGGTACTAACGACGAGTTTTCCAAACAAATAAGTAGGTAATTACACTACGTGTTCTTACAGTTTGTATTCAGTTATTGGAGAAATATGAATACATGTGTTTTGCTCGACTTGGCGATCTAGTTTACAGTGCCATGTGCCATAGATGTCGTAGAAGAGCAATCGAATGAAATCGAATCACTTCACCTGAAATTTTATGGATACCATCGCCCGGGATACCTAAACAAACAAATAGTAAGAAAGTAACTCACTACTTTGTATTGTAAGTAAGCTTAATATATTTAACTCTTCAAAAAAACGAAAGAGTAATTTTTTTGAATGATACTTGGATAATTTAGCATCACAGTTTTTTTTTTTTTTTCTATCCCAGGGTACTGAGTGCTGGTGGTCTTTGTGATTGTACAACTGAAGACTGTCGCCTTATCTTTTGAACAAGTGGACCGCCTACGCTGACTTAGCTATTAGACAATAGTAGACGGCGTAGACGCAATACTTTAGAAGATTTTCTACTCCAGTGCCTGCGTAAAGTCCGTGGAAGCTAAAAAGTTTAAGTAATAGGTAGGTACTTTAAATCTTTATGAATAGTAGGTATAATACTTACATGTTAGGCTTAAATGAATATACATACCACAATACTGCCGTGCTAATTAGAAACGCAGTAAGGAAGGATTAAAAATGAGTTAGGTAGGTACCTACTTACCTACATAGTATAGATTTGAAATTCTCGTAAAGAGCTTTATATAGTGATTTGATCCATATTAAGTACTTATATAGGTAACTGTTCGGGAAGTGACACTTTGCCTTCCAGTATTTGTTTGAACATTATTTATTGTACTTACTTTTAATAAACGCAGTAAGAAACGCTTGCTGCTGTTATGATTTGTAAATTATGCTTAGTGAATAATATAAGGATACTATTTATAAATGCAGTAGGTAATATTGGATACTGCACCTTTTCTAAGCGCTCCATTTCATTTGAAAGCTAATTTTTCTCGCTGCTTTATACTTACTTAATAAAATCTAGTAACAATCTATAAAGTCTACAAAATATAGAAATATTAATTTAAAATAGGTATAATACCTACTGTCACACTTCTATTAGCTATCTGTTCTCCATTCTTATTCTTCTTCTTGTCTTTTTATATAGAGGGGCGTAATTCTCGTAATTTTTAAGAACGTTCGCATTCGCATCTCATTTGCAATCCGTCAAAAATACAATCAATTTGTTTGACAATGGTGCTGATTCTCTTGTACACCGAAGTTCACCGAACTAAACTATCAATAAAATTCCTTACTTTTGGCTATGAGAATCTAAAAGCTATTCTGTAAATTTAAAAATTATTTTGACAACTAAAATCGAATTTGACAATTGCGACTTCACGTGGTAGATAGGTACCTACATACTTGTTTGCCCTAGCCCTGAATTTTTTCATAGCAGCAGTCGGGCTTGGTGGGCAACCTCGACGTGTTTTATAAGGAATTTTTCACTTTTTGTATACTTAGAGAATATAAAATAGTTAAGTATTTGTTATACAAGAGTGCAAAGTTGCTTTTTAACCGCGTGTTCAATTTTGATGACCGAGCAAACGAAGGATTCTAAAATTGAATCACGAGCGCAGCGAGTGATTCAAAATTAGAATCCTGAGCGTTAGCGAGGGAATCAAAAGAGCACGAGGTGAAAAATCTTTGCACTCGAGTGCAACACGTAACTTTTCATTCCACCTCAGCGAGGAAATGACTAAATGCAAAAAAAAAAAACGTTTACAATCACAAGATAGGTACACTTTTATTTCAGTTTAGGTATTAATTACTACATTATGACAGGTAAGTATTACAGAATAATCTTTAAATTATAACAAAATAATACTAAGGTATAATTAAGAAAATTTTAAAGTAACGTTGCTACAGTTATTTAAATTGAGTGTAATATTTTTGTTTGGTACTGTAATATTGGTGTTAGTCACTTGTGTACTGTTTTTCGGTAAACTATCTGTCATACTTAATAGTTGTACCGATTCATCGGATTCCCTTGGCGTGAATGTTGGAGAGAGAGGGAGATGGTTAGGTGTTTCATAACGGCTTATTTTTGATGTAGAAGGGCCAGTACAAGGATCCGATTGAGGCTCTTTCAGTGTAATGGCTCCTACGATGCCTTCACATATTTTAGACTTATTTTGGATGGAATCCTCTATGTATCCCTCTACAACTGCATTGGACTTCCAGCCTCCGTGGCGCTTAAGGGACAGCAGATCAGCTCCGGAATCAGCCAAAAGTGTGGCTGAAGTTCGTCGGAAACAATGACCCGTGTACAACAGGGGTTCTGGAAGTTCAAGAAATGTTGCTATTTCTCGTGGGATACTGCCAATTTTATTAGTACCCATAGGCTGTCTAACACACTTTCCATTGCGATACTGTAGAAAAAATCGATTGATTGGAGTGTTAGGCGGGCGTAAGGCTTGATATTTCTCAACAATCGTTACGTATTCCTTGCGAATGACGAAGTTGCGGTCTCTTTTTGTCTTTGTATTAGGTAAATTAATTAATAGTAAGTCATCTGAATGTTTCTCAATGTTTTTGACATTAAGTTGTGTTAGTTCATTAGTTCGACATGCTCCGTTTATTCCAATAATAAGAACAACCTGTAACGTAAAGAGTATTGTAGTAGATAAATGAATAAAATTGATATGAACGCATAATTATGCCTATCAACATCTACTAAGTATACTATTTAATTGAGATTAATATACTTAAGTAGATACTGAATGTGCAACTGACTTACTTTTGCCGCCAAATATACGGAATCGGGTGCTTCGTTAAGAAACTTTTCAATATCAGATACTGTGAAAACCTTCGATTTTTTTGGTTGATGACCAGATGAGGCTCTTTTTAAAAATGCCACTAATTTAGGATAGGTATCGATATGTTTGTCTTTTTTCATCTTTATTGTTGCTTTTAGCATCGAATACGTACTCCATAGAGTGCTTGCTTTCTTGTTCTCGGATAATTCTATAAAATATGCCAGCAAAACGTTTTCTGAGAAAGTTTTGGCTCCTTTTGCTAGTCGCCACGTGTTGAACATATCGTACTGTTTTAAATACTTCTCGCGTGATTGTTGAGGGAGAAAGCTCATTTGCGCATTATTAACAGTTTCAGTCAATTCTGTTGGCGTCAAGCAAACTTCCTCGTCGCTAGAATCACTCATTTTAGTTTTTTCACTTGTTTTCAAGTTTCTTGTTTTTAATATACCTAAGGTTTAACAATGACGTGAAAAAATGCCGCGTAAAGAACCGCGTACAAAGCAAATTGAAAAAAGAACACCAAGAAGGTTCCGAGTCTGAGTTTTTAACAAATTAAAAAAAAGTTGTATGATATATTCGGCACCATAGAGGTAGCAGTAAATAGGTTTAATGTTTTTTTTAATTCACAAACTTAGTGCACACGATGTTCTAAATTCAATTTACTTTATCCTCTAGAGAATAAAAACGGCTTTTCCACTCAGATACTGAAGATTAAAAATACTCTTTCCGAGATGGTGGGATGAAAAGAATATTACCTACGTGTTGAGTGTTAGGGGTATGAAGGTTTTATAAAGGGGGTCGAAATTTTCATTATTTTTGCAATAGGACACACTATTTTCTAGATATTACAATACATACCTGACACATAAATAAACTGTTCGGAATATATTATGAGTTGAGTACCTAATTCTGTTACTTTCTGTATTTTAAATGGGCAAGAGCGGGGCGGAACTACGTAAGTGAAGCTAAAGAAAAGAAAATAATCCAGTACAGTACTGCTTATGCACCTGAAGTCAAGGTGTTCGTTTGAATTTTAGTTCATGACAACTAATAGTAAGTACCTATTCCACACTCGCGATAAAAAATGGGCAAAAATTTAATCGCGATTAAAAATGGTTAGATTTAGTTAGACAATTAAAATTTTAGGTGAAAAACGTCAAATTTAGAATAGCAATTGGCATTTTCACTAAATTTAATCTCAGTACCATCTTAGTGCTGTCAAACTAAAATACCTATATTTAAGTTTTGCCACTTTAGTCTATTTCAGAATGGGGAATCATCGTTTGACAGGAGTAAACTAAATTTTGGTGATTTTTTATTTTTTTAGAGAGGCATTTGTGACAAGAGAAACGGCACCAATTTTGACAGATTGCGACTTGAATGTGAACTTTTTCAAGTAGGTACCTACGAGAATTGGTTTTCAGATTCATTAATCAACTTCAAAATAATCTTATTTATGTCTAGGTATGGCAAATACAGAAATAAATCAGTTCGAATTTTCGCACGTCTGATTACTTATCATTAAAAAGATTTCAGTCTTCTAATGGAAAGTATAAAAAAACTAACAAAAAAATTCAAATATTTAAAAAGTAATAAAGAACTACCCTCGACTGCCTCGTTGGTCTAGTGGTCGCAAGCGCTACTGCTGATCATGAGGTCCTGGGTTCGATTCCCAGGACGGGCAGTGTCATTGGGTTTTTCTTTCTGGAATTTCTCATTATCAGCCCGGAGTCTGGATTTGTGCCCGGTTGATGGCAATAGGCTCGCCCCCTATGACATGGGGCTTAAACATAACAGGCGAAATATGGGTGTAGGTAGAGGTAGGTACCTACTACAGGTACCTACACCCATATTTCTACCCAACACTACGGGGAACCAAGGCGTGATGTTATGTTTAATAAAGAACTATCTGGCGGCCAACCACGACCGATGTTATTTTAATGTCACTTCAGTGCGAGAAAGAAATGGAGCTATACAGAACGTCTAGCTCCATCTCATTCTCACGCTCAAGTAAGATTAAAATAATAGGTACTGCTAAAAGAGGTGGTGGTAGGGCCCCAGGCCGTTTGTCTCCCGCACCGTGAACGGGACGTCAACGAGAACGAGACGACGCACGGTGGATCGAAAATGGGCTGTAGAAGACATAGGATCTCGATTTCTTAAATGTTATTTTTTTTGCTGGAAATGACTTCTGCTGATCATTACTGTTCTATAAAATGTCATATGAAGTAAATGTGTGCACAAATGGAAGAGTTATAATTTTTATAAGAAAAAAATGTATGGAGCTAGTATGAAAAATCGAATTATCTCCTAAACGGCATGTTTAACCGTACCATCCTTGGAGGTGGTCATAGTGCTAATTATTTATAATTTTTTGGTTGCGGATTTGACGAAAAATTTAATGCCGTTTTTTTAAAAAAAATCGTCAAAATATTTTTATTTATTTTTACATGTAAAACGATCCCTTTTAGTGTCCAAGTTAAAAAGTTCGATATGTTATTAACCCAAATATTAAGAACACACAAAACAAGAAAAATTAAATAAAAAAATTGCTGTTTTTTGACACATTTTTATTAATTTAAATAAAAAAAGATTACCAAACTCTTATTTAAGTAACATATAAAGTTATATTATACACAAAATAATTTAATTGAAGGAATTAATACTAAGCATTTGTAAAATAAAGTAAAAAAATAAAAAAAAAGACAAAATATCATTAAATATTACAAAAAAAAACCCAAACAGACTCAAATACAAATTTACAAATGTATAATTTTTTTACAAATTTTCCTTATCACTCTCGTTGTCAGACTCCAATTCTGAGTCAGCATCCAGATTGGATATGTCCAAAAACTCGAACTCAGTTTCCTGAAATTGAATTAAGTCGAGAGTTTCAGCAAAAAAGCTCTGCTTTTTCTTGGCATCTAACTTAGGCCTTTGTGCACTTAGCAAAGGATCCGAAGAAACAACAAGCATATTTAAAATGTCTTGATTGGAATCCTGCCTGCTTCTTTTCCGCGAATGATGTTCTCGAAACCTCCTAAAATCTTTGTTTCGAGACTCTGAGGCTTCTTCCGAGAGAGTCCCAATCGGCACAATATTATTTTTCTCGATTATGTCAGCCCCATGGATTAATAATTTATGAACGGTTGACGACATGTAGTACCAGTCGTATAATAATACGTACTTTTCTGCTGTTTTGCGGGCATAATCTCTAAATTTTATTATATCGACCTGCTCTCCAGATGTAATTGCTTGTAAAATTACAGCAAATCTTTTGATGAGGTCTTCATCCAAACCGGTTATAGCTGCGGTTTTATTAGGAAACTCAAAGAATTTTCTTGCAGTATTCCCGTCATTGGTGGTTCCCGAGCCTTGTTTTACTATATCAATCAACAGATTGAGTTCATCTTTGAATTTATTTTGAATTATTTTCTTCCTTGTCTGTAGCATTTCTTTGTGCTCATCACTTCTCGCTGCCCACCGTTTGAAGTCGAGCCTGTATGCAATGTGTAACAGACATTCCATACAATTTATACGGGCGTGTAGGGATGACAAGCCTAATTCATAAAGGTCAGAACACACAATTTTTGATGTTACAGCATCTAAGCGGTTCATTTCTGTAGGCTTTGCTAAGCACAGGTAGCACGATGCATTTGATCTAGCTTCAGAAAGGTAAGTGCAAACTTTAGCGTCGATCATCGTCATCATTAGTTCATGAGTCACCCTATTATTATTATTGCACTCTGTGGGGATAAGGGCCTCAATTTCTTCATCCATTTGTTTTTTCAGCTCAAGGACAACTGCTTCACTCTCCTTTACAAAAGTAAACTGAACTGGACGACAATACAAAACTGAGCATGGTTTTGGGTTCGTCCATAAGATGTTGTCTCCATCTGTCAGTTTAAGTGGCACCAAGGAGGTCATAAAAATGCTCGAGTCATCTTCCTCACCCTCCATTTTCTGCTTGTATCGGCTTTGGTTAGAAGCACCATCAAATCCCCACTTGGATATCAGCTTCAACTGCTTGTTATGCTCTTCCTTAGAAAGGCTTTGAAGGATTCTTGTAACTGTGATATCAAGTAAAGCTTGAAGTGTAATCCTAGCCGATGAATCAGTAACTGTCACTGATTGCTTCGGAGGGTAGCAATCAAGCTTAGTTTGTTGCACTTTATAGTAAGATGGATAAATATCCTTAGCACCTTCCCGAATGGCAGCCTCTCGCAACGTAATATATTGCCACTTTGAGAGTTTTAGCGAAAGAAGCAATCCAAGCGCCTTTTCTGACGTAAATATGATTGTTTTCGCTGGTTTCTTAAGCGTTTCATTTAATTTAGCGGCTGCTTCAGGATTTTTCATCATGTATTCGATGACAGAGGCGATATCTCCATGCCCTTCTTCTTTTAAACGTGCTGCAGCTGCATATGCCAATTCACTGGAATCTTCGCCTGTGTGTTCATCAGATCTTCTCTTTTTTTGTTTACTTCCCAGATCTTCGAATGGTTTACGGGATCTTTTCGTCATTGTTCCAATGGACGTTGATGTCAACGGTTCTGGAGAGACTGAGGGCGCTCTTGGTATCTCATCAACACTTGGTTCTTGATTAACTAAAGTTTGCACAAAACTCGGCCAATCAATATTTGCTCCCAACCAATTCTCGTACTTTCTCCTGAAATTATCAAGGAATCGGTTGGATTTCTGCCACCTTTGTAAAGCGGCTCGCGTAAATCTCCGACAAAATTCTTTGAGAACAACACGATCTTCGTCAGACAGGCAATCGCCTATGCGGGATACAACTGCACTGAACAATACTTCATGATCAAATGAAGTACTCTCACTTCGTAGAAGAACAAACAAGTCTAAATTCGTGATTAAACTTTCCATTCTAAGATTTTATAGTCGCAGATTTAGTGTTAGCAGTTACACAGTTGTGAACAAACTAAATTATAAAACAAAACTTTAGCCCTTTTATTGCAAAACGCCAATAATTAGGTAACTACCCTCATTCGTTATCTTCTCATTAGCTAATGAAAATTTATAATTGTCACTAACTATTCTTAGAACTCATAGCACTGCTAATTAACAAATTAGCTTACTTATCAAGAAAAGTTGAATGTAATCCATAGTTGGCATTGTCGTGAGATATTGAAAATCATTAAATCACCTATAAAGACTCATTAGAAGACCTAATCAGTGTAGTTACTTAATCACTTCTTTTCGGACTCATTAGAAGAGTAAACAATTGGTAATTTGGTTGTATGAAAGGTTTTAAAACTCATGATGTGTTGATAAATATCTAGCTCAAACATAGTTGTCTACGTGTGGGTGTACTATAAACCTCTGCCAACTCCTTCGGAAATATAGGAGTGATGCTATTTTATGTTACGTGTAGTTAAAAGTCCGTGTTCTTCAACATAAACACTAAAATGAATAGTTTTATATGAAAAAACAAATAAAAATATTTTGACGATTTTTTAAAAAAAAACGGCATGAAATTTTTCGTCAAATCCGCAACCAAAAAATTATAAATAATTAGCACTATGACCACCTCCAAGGATGGTACGGTTAAACATGCCGTTTAGGAGATAATTCGATTTTTCATACTAGCTCCATACATTTTTTTCTTATAAAAATTATAACTCTTCCATTTGTGCACACATTTACTTCATATGACATTTTATAGAACAGTAATGATCAGCAGAAGTCATTTCCAGCAAAAAAAATAACATTTAAGAAATCGAGATCCTATGTCTTCTACAGCCCATTTTCGATCCACCGTGCGACGCCGGAAGTAGCGACAGTAGGTACTGATTTACCTAAGAGATATCTTAGGTAAATTCTTGGCCAAATTTTACGTAGGTACTTTGTGAATTGAAGAAAGATCTGATTATGAGTAAAAATCGGATACTTCCATTATTTTACGTTAAAATCATTGAAGTTATTCAATTTTTGTTTTGGGCTGAACAATTTCCCATCCAGAAAATAACGTGATCTTTGTCGCAAACAAAAATTAGTGATAAAGTTGAAAATCAATTATAAAGAAATTTGACAGATTGGGAGGTTGCTGAATTTACTCGAAACTACGAATAACCTCCTTACTGCACTTGTAATTAGCGCGGCAGAATAGGTACCTAGGTATTTGGTACCTATTCTGCCGCGTACCTACCTATTTGGTACCTATTTTACCTTCACAAAAACCCTGTCACTTATTCGTCAGCGCCTAAAGTGAAAGAATAAAAGAGTTTTCCTATCTTCAGTAGGTACCTATTTTCGACCGATTTGGCAATTCTTAGATTTCTACGAAATCATGGCACTCTAACGGAATCTCAAGATGTCAAGACTCCATGTTTGGCTCTTGGCTCAGACATGCTTATTAATAATTAGTGCAAGTCAACATTCTCGGAACTAACCCTGCAAATGCAACATGCAAATTGTATAATCTGCATTGTCCACATTTGCAAAGGACCAACCCTTTTATGCTACGCGGAAGACAATGCCACGTTTTGCAAGTTTGCAAAATAGAACTTTCTCTGGGACAATAAAACCGTTATTTACGCTGTTTTAAAGGCGACAGGGAGTGTTGCCTGGCGGTGTACCTATACTGTTTATGTAAAGGTGACTGTTATTTGTTCTGAAATCTAAAAAATAATTTCTGAGTGAAAGGATGGCTCACCATGATTGATACTATCTCTGTACCTAAGTTGTGCTAAGGCTAGGCCTATAGGTACCTATGGGGCTACTACTAATAATACGTAGGTAATATTGAGTTCGGTTTAATCTTCATTTAAATTAGCTTTCACAATAATTTTACCTATTCAATTTCCATTATGTGAAACAGTCGCGTGCGCAAAGATAACACGAATCCTTTCAACGAACAAACATTCTCAGCTTGTTCAACTCGACATTGCCGCGGCGGCCGCCATCAACCGCGATGGCAGCCATGGCCGCCACGCGCCAATGTTTTTACAGCCAGACTCAAGTGAGAAATGTGTGGGAATAATAATATGATCGAGTAAATGAACTCGAAGTATAGTTTTGCGACTTTTGCGAGTAGATAAATAATTTGAATTAGTTGTGAGAAACTGCAGATCATGTTTAGGGTTCTAGTAAAATGAAAAGGACAAGCGATGTTTCACTTTGCTCAATGTTATTCATGCGAGATCTAATGAAGGCAAGTATTACTTCCCCCAACATTTGACAGTAATTTCTGCACATTAACCGGAAACCATAAATAATAACTTCAAAGAAATAATCGCTTGTCCAGCGCACGCTTTCATACGAATTATCAGTGCGTTAATAATGTCGCAACTGTCGCAGTTCGGACATGAGCGTCGAGTTTTTGTCGCACAGTCGTATTGTGTGGCTCAATAGTACTTCCGATATTCTACTATGGAGTACTACCTTCTGCCCACGGCTTCGCCCGCGTGAGGTTGGAAATTATCCCGCGGGAACCTGCTATCGGGATAAAAAGTATCCTATGTCTTAAGCGTAAAAAGGTTAAAGATACCTACACAGACAGATAATAAATGGAAATAATCTTCTCTTTTTTAAATTAAACGGGTTTTTATGATTCTAAATTTAAATAAAATAAAATTAAAAAGAAATAATTTGAAATACCCTAGTGCCGCCGCCATTGACCACGTATAGGTATAGGTAATCCTACCTACCAACTAGTTATGTTATTTTATAACTTTACCAGCTGTTGCCGCGACTTCGTCTGCGATCCAGGACGAAAGGTAGCCTATGTCCTTCTCCAGATCATGCAAATTGGACTCGGGGTCACCAATTTGGGGATATGAGGAACAGGGTGTAAAGTTCACTCATCCACCATAGAAAAGGGAGGAGCCTCCAACCAGACGGGTGTTGTGTCTGGCGAGCCGACTGCCCGACTGTTGATGTCGGATAGTCTTATATATGTCGTTCGCGCGGTAAACTCTAATTGCGCTGTGCAGGATTTGTGTGACGTCATGTCTTTGATGCGTAGTTAGTATGTGGTGGTGTAACCGCTACAGACAGATTGTATTCCCAATCCGTTAAAAATCAATCTGCCTAGCCCTTTCCCAACTACGTATGTTGGGGTGGGCTTCCAGTCTAATACCGGATGCAGCTGAATACCAGCATTTTACACGGAGCGAATGCCTATATATTCTGACCTCCTCAACCCAGTTACTGGGTTACACTATACCCCTTGGTAAGACTGGTTGTCAGACTTTTGGGTTTCTGACTACCCGTAACGACTGCCAAAGACCTACGAAACAAATGTCGGCCGGGACCAACTGCTTACTCTGCCTTCCGAGGCACGGAGGAGACTCGGTATGTAAATATGGTCACCCATCCACGGACCGACTGCGGCAAGCGTAGATTTACCTGACCGATCGATCCGTGCGGCTGTTATTATTTAGCCACGAGCCCCTCACTATATTACAATCCTTTAATAAGACGCTGATAAATGCCAGTGACCTTGAGTGGTTAGCTTGCGTGTTCTGTACTGAGTTCACGCAACGTATCTTACGTCCAGCCAGTAATAGGACTCGCCCATCCAGGAGCGCTGTCCCAAATTATTATTAATTTGTTATACTTACATAAAACAAAAAGGTATTTTAATAAGACTGCAAGGTTTGGTTATAGTTGCCTTAAATATCTTAAAACGAGGTAGGTACACAACTATTTCAATTATCATGTGAATTTTAAAATCATCACAATTACGTTCATTTTAAATCCATTCAGTAGTGTAGGCGTGAAAAGGTAACATACAGACAGACAGACACTTTCGAATTTATACTAGATACTTATTAATAAAGTGTGGTAAGTAAGCATGGACAGTGTTTGCCTGGGGTCTTAATTTGAGCCCAAAGAAAATTAAGTATACCAGCTAGTTTACAGAAGCAAAAAACAAACTTTTACCTAGTTTAATGGATTTTAGAACAAATTATTTTATTGCCAAGCAAGCTGGGCGTAAAGTGCAGCTTTCTTATCTTCTATTAAAAAACAATCCGAATACCTACTAAAGATAACACCTGCGGAGTACGGTATCCAGGTCATAAACATTGGTGCTTATATTATTGCTATTGTTTTTACAACTACAACTTAGTAAGTTAGTTAAAGGTCACACCGCCTTATAATCTTAAGATTATCTGCTAGAAAATAGTGAATTGAGGATTAAGTTCGAAATCTTTGAACACGGAATCGGAGTGAAATCGACACAAATGTTAAAATATTACTGTTAATGCTATATTATGTGGAACTAATCTGCTGAAGTTTCGGATTTATCAGGATTCAGTGAAAAAAACTCGAATTGGCAACCATTGTTCAAAGAAGTACCTACTTATTACTTTAGGTATACTTACCTAAGTACGTTGGATACCCACTGTGCATTAGTAATAAACTTCTATTTCTGCTTAACTTTTTATTAACTGAAATGAAAGCGGTTTAATTACCTAATTTATTTTTTTACTTCAGTAGGTAGGTAGGTAATATATTTTTCATCCCACCATCTCGGAAAGAGTATTTTTAATCTTCAGTATCTGAGTGGAAAAGCCGTTTTTATTCTATATAGGATAAAGTAAATTGAATTTAGAACATCGTGTGCACTAAGTTTGTGAATTAAAAAAAACATTAAACCTATTTACTGCTACCTCTATGGTGCCGAATATATCATACAACTTTTTTTTAATTTGTTAAAAACTCAGACTCGGAACCTTCTTGGTGTTCTTTTTTCAATTTGCTTTGTACGCGGTTCTTTACGCGGCATTTTTTCACGTCATTGTTAAACCTTAGGTATATTAAAAACAAGAAACTTGAAAACAAGTGAAAAAACTAAAATGAGTGATTCTAGCGACGAGGAAGTTTGCTTGACGCCAACAGAATTGACTGAAACTGTTAATAATGCGCAAACGTTTTTTTTTTTGCATTTAGTCATTTCCTCGCTGAGGTGGAATGAAAAGTTACGTGTTGCACTCGAGTGCAAAGATTTTTCACCTCGTGCTCTTTTGATTCCCTCGCTAACGCTCAGGATTCTAATTTTGAATCACTCGCTGCGCTCGTGATTCAATTTTAGAATCCTTCGCTTGCTCGGTCATCAAAATTGAACACGCGGTTAAAAAGCAACTTTGCACTCTTGTATAACAAATAACTATTGAATATTTTGGAGAAGACCAGAACGTACCTACTTCCAATAATAATAATACCGTTAACTAACTTGCACGCGGAAGGGTTCTGCAATTGACAACCAAGTGACGATCTAATCCTTTTTGTAACCCAAGTTTACACAAAAATAACCCTTATTTCTATCCAGATAAAGTTCATAGTTGGTAAATGAAAGCCAATGCAGCTGTGTCCAAAAGTATTTGTTTCGTAATACAATCTTTTCATAGAGATGACGCAGGGAACAGCCCTTATGTAATGGTCAACGCTAAAAGAAGGGTTAAAATATGAAGTCAAAGTCAAATAATTTATTTCAATTAGGCACAAAAAAGGCACTTTCGAATGTCAACATTTACAAAAATAAATAAAAAGTTTGTCCCCCTTCCAAAAGGTACCTACTTTAGTTTTCGTATGGAGAAGAATGGGAGAGAAACTCCACCGTTACCATCTCTATTCTTTTTAAAATGTTTTCACAATATATTGTACCTATACATTAATTAAGTATACATATAATTATAAGTAGGTATGTGAAGCCGATGCACCTAGAATAAGATTTAGTAATGTTACCAATAATTACCACGATAAGTAAAAATAATGAAAAATGAAGGAATGACAGATAAATTAATTATGTGATAGGTGCACATATTTACAAACATTGTAAAATTATACGATATTCCTAACATTTTAACAAGTAGGTACTTAATACTAATAAGTCAGTTGTGAGTTTAAGTACCTAATCACAGAATGTAAAATCAATGTTATAAAAAATAATATTACATAAACAATTAAAATATCACCCAGTTAGACTTTGTCTAGATTCTAAATTGTCCTATGGAGCAGGACCAGCAATGCTCTAATTTCTAATAATGATTGTTTACAGTGTACTTTAAAAATGAGTTAAATTTTCTTTCATTTAATTCTAATAAGTATATCACAAGGTATTCTGTTGTAACATTTAACACAGTACCCCATAAAAGATGTAGTATCTATGTATGTACCTAGGTACTTTAGATAGTCTGAAAAATGGTTGCTCTATTTTATCTTTATTTCTAATAGTATTAAAATTGTCTACTTATCAATTATTTTATTAAAAAGATGTAAGTCGATTTTTTCTCTACATAATATTTTTTTTTCATAAATTAATTGGCAAGGTACCGTCATAATATTAATCTTTTAAAATAGTTCCCTGAGAGATTCGCGACGACGACGCGACGTAGATTATTAGTAGACATCTACATAAGCGGTAAACCATTTTGGCATTTTGGCATGCTATAATGGTTTACGGTTTAGTCACGGTAATATTATCTATTATTACCGTGTTTTAGTTTAGTGTACCTACTCTACAAGGAACTTGTTACTTAATTTTGTAGTTGTTGTATGTCATCCCGCATGCGGGTAAACCACCGCAATCCTTTCAGATTTGGCCATTTTAAGAATTAGCTAGAAGTTGGCAATGTTACGGGTTATAACACCCTCGACGTAGCACCGACACGGTTACACGGAATTTACACCATCCGAAGGTAGGTAGGTACCTACTCATAAAAATAACGCATAAGATCATAATTGACGGCGCTTTTTGGACGTGTACCGAATAATTTATCTACTAGGCAAGCACCTAAATTACAAACTGAAGATTTACTTAGATATTAGGTACATATAAGTATTATAATAGGTATTACCTACTTGCGTTTTTCTGATGTAAAATTAAGTAGGTAAACATCCTAATTAATTATTAATTACCTTCCTAAATCGACTCTAAGGTTATAATAGAGAACTGAAAAACAAAATCGTTAGCGGAGTGTTTATGATTGATTAATGAGTCACATAACAATAATGGACCAGCTAATTACTATCAATACTCACCTCGAATTTCACTTTAACGTTATGTTCATTTGCTCCATTCAAAAAACCCGATAGAAACCCATAAATCATCCAACATTCGAAGTCCGTTAGGGTGGCTACCTGCATTCAACCCTTCCTCCGGGGGTGGTCACTTAGGCCCCGCCTCTTTTAAACGACAGTCGCCCGCCAAAATAGACGGACATTCGTGATTTGCACGTCAACTAGACAAGTTCTCAACATGGCCCTGTGGACTCCTTACGCGCAGGAAGCGGCCTTGGACTTGAGTACCCACGCGGTGAAGGCAGAGAGAGCGTCTCCTCCCCCCGCGTTTAGTGCTCCTCAATCTCCACCTCTGTCGGGACTGTACCCGTCGTACTCGGAATCCCAGTACTACGTCACGTATCCGTACCAGCAAGCTTCGTATGCAGTGCCATCGGCGATGTCTCCCGAATCAATCGGGAGCTGGTCGCACAGCAAACCGAACGCGCCCTCACCACCGGAATCACCAGAGTTCTACGACTCAGAATCCCTCAGTGATGACGTGGAATACCAGGCGTTTGAACGAGATGCCCTGCGAGCTATGGCGGAGAAGAACGGAGGAGCATTACTGGGCAACAACCCGAGAATGCGGAGGGCGGTGCAGACGACCCAGACAGCTGACGACTCGTATAGGAAACAACGAGAGCGGAACAACTACGCAGCCAAGCAGAGCAGAGACAGAAGGAAGCTGAGAGAGGTACGACTGGCATTCCAAGTGACTTATTTGAAGAAGAAGATGGCGGATTTGAGATCGAGATTAACTGCCGGCGTTTGTGGACGCTGTCGACAGATTTGCGAGTGTTGATAAACAAATTGTTCAGTGACCGGACTTCAAAGTGTTCTAACTAAAAACTAGCGATGGTCTTGTATGTATCTAATAGTTGTAAATAATAAAATATCGCAAATAGATTAGTCTGTCGGATAAGTTATTTAAATTAAAGGATTATAAAGTGTCGGTAGACCCAATTGAATTTAATTATTAGATAAGTACTGAATGGATTGTATTTATTTTTGTGCAATTGTGTGAACGATCTATTGTATAAATTAATTAAGTGTATAAATAAAATTTATAGACAAAAATGAATATTATTTTCACTTACGTACAGAACCTTATACTTTAGTGTTAAAGTTGAAAATCTATTAAAGAAATTTGACAGATTTTAGTAGGTTAATGTGCTGGCGTCTGTATCTTACTTTACAAGAGAATTTATGTAGGTACCATCAAAATACCTACAATAAGTACCTAACCAGTTTCTGATAAATTACCAAACGCTGCAACAGTATCAAGTAGGATAGCTGATTACCTATACGGGGCAGAATTCTTATTTAATTAAATACCTATAATATGGAATCTGGAATCCTTATTTTGTATTTAGTTTCTCTTGGTTTTTACCTAGGTACTTTGGGTTCTACATAATTATAACTAACGAAACTTTTTATTTATGCGTTGAGATCCAGTCTCTAGATTCTCTATTTCTGACTAAAGACATTAAAAAGGAGTTAACACCAATTTTTATACCTAGCACCAAATTCTAGACACTAGAAGTAATTTTATTGCTAAGTTGCTAGAAAATTATAATCCCCAATAAAATGATTTAGCTAGAGGATTAAAAAGTCCCGGTGGCGTTTATTCCTGCCGCGCGTTATTGCAAAAGTTAAAGTAAAAAGAGTGGCAATAATACGGCCATTTATGAGCCGCCGCCCGCCGCCGTCCATCGGATTAACTCGGCAGTCATAGGGTTAGAGATTAATTTTATAGCCTTTACCTGTTACTTGAATATTTTTTTATATTCGTTCTAGAACTTCTGCAGGACCACAATCTCCGCATATTTCGGGTTTAAAAATATTATTTACTTACAACTTACAAATACTTACGTATAATAAGTAGGTACCTACCTATGTAGGTACCTAAATCAAAACCAAACTTAACTATCTATCTACTGATGTTTGAACCTACCTACATGAATAGCAATATAAATATATATTTCTATTCTAGGTAAGTATAAAGGTAAATACATACTTAATACATGAGAAATAATAATTTAAAACAGCCAATGGTTTAATACGCCAAGAGCTTCGACTAACACCTGAGGAGGCTCTCGTTGGGCAGTTTGATCAACGGCTTGATTCAGAAAACGGTAGGTTACTTCTGGACACGGCTCGCATTGTTAGGAGATTCCTGTTTGAAGCCCTGACCTCCGCGCGCCGGTAGCTTGGACCCTGTTCCTGATACCGGTGGGCTACTATTTATTTATGTTTTTAAATGTGTTTTTTTTATAAAAAGTATTTTCAAATGTAAGTAATTTATAAGTATTATACGTAATTCGTGACGTTTCTCGCAAAACCTTTTCCGATGGCAGATCGGCTCGAATGCTCGATATAATAATATTTTAATAATGAAATGCATCGTGCAATATAATGCAATAGGTACAAAACATATCTATGATCCCTGCTTGCTCATTGGTCGGTAAAAGACGCGCACGTGCCCTAAAGATACCTACACACGGCGCGTGCGCATGCCGCGCCCACTAGCGTATTATAAGAGTTCTTATTATGATAAAATAGTCCTCTTTTAGATTATTTAAATGGTAGGTATATACGAAACTGCCGCGCAATTCCTGAAAGCCACACTTCCGGACGTTTTCGGGGATTATTAAAACAGTATCAACTATCAACCCGGCTCATGCTGACAGATCGGCACGTGTAAAGCCCCGTATTTGAACAGGAAAGTTCTACGAAACCCCATCACATCTCATATAGATGGCAATCATAATATCTGCCATTTCGTTGAGAAAACATTCGGCACGAGGACAGAAATGTGGCGACGAAATGAAGAGATGTGACACGCGTCACTGGGGAGGGATTCTTTGTGGCTACAGATTTTGGTTAGGTAGAAAATCTTTGGAAACTTTTTTATAGTGAGTGATTCCTTGTGCCACTAACCACAACTCTATTAGACCGTAGAACACTAATCAGTAACTACCTACCAAAGTATTTTAAAAGGTCTAGGTTCTGTCACAACCTAATCTATGTCTCAAACGAGTGAACAGTGCTACAAAGACCAGCCAGGTAAGATTGTGGCTTCACTGCTGTGTAAAACTAATTTTATCTACCTAGGTACTTAGGTACTGCTCTTTTATCAACCGAAAGATCCAAACAACCAATCGATCAATGCTCACGCAGCGAGCAATACATTGCGCCCAAACGCAAGGGTTTATGTATTGCGCTGGTTAGGGGAGCTACCCCTGCCCTTCAGACCCTCACTCAATTAGTATTGCACCCTCCGTGCGACGTGACCAGGGGTCTAATCATCCATCGAAAAATGTTCCGAGAACCGAAGCTGTTTTTGGATTTTACACTCATGGTACTGCTTAATTTAAGATTGTCTTCACCAAACCATTCCCCGATACAACACAAAAAAAAACACATTTTAGCTTTAGATAGCATTTTTTGGCTTTAAATTAGAAGTTCTAAGCAATAAGTGCTTTATACAAAGACAGCAGGTTTATCGCAGAGGTATTGGTGTTTTAGTTAAATAATAAGTAGATACCTACCTACTAGCAGCCTGCTGGAATAATCTGGCACTTCTCCAGAAAACTAACTAAGCTAACAGGGAAGATTGTTTCCATTTTTTGTCGCTAGATGTTTGTACGTTGCACCATGGTTTTTGAGGGTTAAATAACGACATATTGTAATCTACAGCTATTCTATTCTGTAGTCTGACTTTCTGCCCCTGTCTGTATACTGGCCTGCAAATCAATCAAATTTAAAGAACATAATACATACTTACCAACAACAACAAAAGATCGGTATTTGACCTACTCGAGCATTGGTTGCACAAGTTCCATTCATAGAATTCGTACCGCCTCTCGCCTCTCCAAAACTTAGAGGTGGTGCGTTGCACAATGCGCACACATTGTAAGGCATGTGATTGGTCGAATTCTGTAAAGCTTATTGTACTACAACTTTGCTGTAGGAGTACCTACCTAGTATTCGTATGTTTTTTTTGCACCGTGGACTCTAAAAGCAGGCTCTGTATATAACTTGTTACGTTCCCTACCTATTTTATGTTAAAGATGCGCACACTGCACACATACGAGGAGCTCGTGGCTAAGTAATAACTGCCGCACGGGTCGATCCATCAGGTTAAGCTATGCTTGCCGGGGTTGGTCTGTGGATGGGTGACCATCTTTACATACCGAGACTCCTCCGTGCCTCGGAAAGCACGTTAAGTCGTTGGTCCCGGCTGTCATTCGTGGATCTTTGATAGTCGTAACGGGTCGTCAGAAGCCCGAAAATCTGACAACCAGTCTTACCAAGGGGTATCGTATTACCCAGTTGCTGAGTTGTGGAGGTCAGATAGGCAGTCGCTCCATGTAAAATACTGGTATTAAGCTGCATCCGGTTAGACTGGAAGCCGACCCCAATATAGTTGAGAAAAGGCTAGGCAGATTGACACTGCACACATACGTTTGTTCTGAGTGCAGCGGTAGCGTAGAGCAGTCACCCTGATGCCACAAAAAACAACAGCCAACAGATTAGCAAAAAAACTTCACGCTAGTCTGCTGCACCCGAACCCACCACAATACTGTTAAAATCCTCGCTGCAAGACAATTTCAATCAGATAATAGTGATAATTCCACCATTCATGTCTGTCCCGTTTTCTTCGCAAGCTACGCAGAATGTCATTGTTTTAGTTCTTGCGTTAATCCTTTACGAATGCCCCACGATGCAGTTTGCATGTTGTACAGTTTCAATAACACTTTGTTTTATGATCGTAAGCGCCTTTAGAAGGGCGCTTTGTTTTTATAGGGCCCGGTAGATTTCGCTTTCGGTTGTTTTTGATTTAGGATAATGTAAATCTTTTACTGAAATTAAGTTAGTAATATCTAGTAATATTATTGTAAGTCCTTGCTTGTAATTAAGGACTTAACTACCTTCATCTTCTTACTAAGACTAGATCAAATAAATTGATATCCTTTATTTCTAGGTTGATAGGGTTACTAGATCTTTACACGCTGCAATAAACATGTAATAAGCAGTACCTTTGTGCTCTTATATCTTTATCCTATGTATTTTTCTCTTACATTTTTTGTGAGTACAAAGGTAGCATAAATAAATAATAAAATAAAATACTAGTTATTGCTTGACTTTGACTTAGTTACTAGCACTGCACGCGGCTTCGCTCCCGTGGTCTTTCCCGCGGGATCCGTTATTTTTCCCGGGATAAAAAGTAGCCTATGAAAACTAAGCTCTCTAATGGTAAAAGAATTTTTCAAATCGGTCCAGTCGTTTTGGAGCCTGTTCAATACAAACAAATAATCAAATCTTTCCTCTTTATAATATTATTAGTATAGATAGCTTCAGAGTTTGTACATAGGTACCGCACAAAACCCTTTTCTTCGAACTGTGCCTACCACTAGGTAGGTATGGTACCTACGACACACCTTGTAGATCCCGTTTAGCTCCTTAAAAGGCGTGAGCGACCCACACGTGACAATAAAAATAACATTCATTGTCGAATAAATCAATATCTCTGTGCATCTGTGACCTTACCAATATCCCAAACTATCGTACTAAAAAAATAAACCTATATATCTTCTAAGTAAGGTTTATTTTACGGTGTTACTAGTTAATGGGTAAATATTGGAGTTTCCTCAGATGTCAACGTGCTGTCAATAGTTGCGACACCCCTCATCGAAGGGGTGCAGCTTATTTATGTAATATTTGGGATAGGGGCGATAAAAATTACTGTTACTTCTATGTAAGTACTATGATAGAATATAATTGTTAAATTTGCAATGTGCCTTGTGAATGAGAGCGCTCTACAAAAATGCCCAAATGAAGGCATCTAGAGGGGTATCTAGACAAGGGCATACCTAGTTCATGATCATCAGCTAGGTAATTTGTGGTACCTATGCTACTTTTCAAACAACTTAGGACCTAAATGTCAGTCCTAAATGATGGTTTGAACCTTGTAACAGTTGCTATCTATCCTTTTGGTAGCTCGAAATAACACCGGAGCTAGCAATTTATTATGTAGCTTTTCAGTTTGATAAACATTGCTGCATGCATTTCAAAAGCAGTTTTGCTCTTGCCATTGACATTGTTACTAATTCCTATTACAGAAGCACAGGAAATACACAAATAATTACGCCGCAACTGCACCAATTCCCGCTATACGACGACACTGGTCGATCGATCAAGTTGTCCAACAGTGGTCGTCGTGGGACGGCAGCCCATTCACTGGACGCCGTCGCCATGCAGTAGGTACCATTGTGTGAGAGATTGATGAAGTTATAGTTCCGGGCACAGCTTGATGGAACTGGTTGATTGAGCGTTTTAATTTTATTTTAATAGCCCACGTTGTGCTGGAAAATATGATCTCACTCATCGTTGCCGCGGTGGTACGAATTCAAATGTTAGCTAAAGATGCAGTATCTACTACCTATGTGTACAACGTATTTCAGGGGTTGGAAAAAACCATAAAGGTTGAACGAGAAAATATATTAATTAGAAAAATGTTTCTGTATCTACTACAACTTAGTCTCATGCTTATCATTATAAAACAAATGGATTTCTGTGAGAATGGCTAATCAAGTAAATCCCAAATGCTCCCCAAAGATACATTTAACCGGAGACCATATTTTCAATTAGCCACCGACAGACTGTCCGATCTATTATACTTATCATTCAATATTCTTACAAATAATTTCCGTAACATCTCAGTTGTCCACTCACGCGCATGTCCACGACACAGCGCACATTAGAGTCGGCCATGCGACAATAATGTCGCAACTGTCGTCCGGCAGGCGCACTGTGCGTGTAACTCTTTACTGCGATTATGATGTCACGGTGGTCCGGTGAATTGGGATATGTTACTGACATTATTCAATGGATTTTTTTCCATGGATATGAAGATTTTAAATTCTTTGGAAGTATAAGTGACGCTAACTGTCCAGTTAGCTTTGTTCATTCTTAAACGTCCGCATTGAAATAAGTCTCGATATGAAGAAGACAAGATAAGCAGTTGGTATTATTTTTGGATAGGTTACTACAACAATTAAAGTTTATAAGCACTAGGGTCATCGGGGCGAATATTTAAAAAAATGTCCTCTCGTATTTATTTATTTTACCTACCCTCATTATCTACAATTATGAGTTACTTATTTTGAAAAGAAAAAAATATGCAACTGTTGGTACCATAAACTGGGAGAGTTCTAATTTTTTAGGAAAATTCCTGATACCGATAGTATAATCCACAAACGAAATGCGTTTAATACACCGAAACCTAAAAATATTGAACACAGCATTATCTTATGCGGGCCCTAATTGTAAATGTAATCCCTACCCTACTAATCTTCTAAATAACAAAAACAACAAAAAATAACGGAATTAATTTGCCGCCTTCATGAGCGTCTACAATAAAACATTATTATTTACATTTGAGCAAATTTTAATCCACTATCTCTATCTCGAAAAAGATCCGTTCGTAAAAGTTTTTAAGTCGTCATAAAAATGGCTACCTTTTTTAGATTACAGTGTAAAATAATGCACCCGTATTGTAAACGGGTGTCTATGGTCGAGACAAAGGTAGTTCGGCGGCCGGCAGGTAGGCTGTGGTCGGCGCGTGCCTTTGTGATGGTTGATAAGTAATGTGACTTTACCTAAACGTTTTGTTGGTATTGCATGTTATTGTTTATGTTGTTTCATAAATAGGTAGGTACCTAGTTTTCGTTATGTAGGTAAGTAGGTATGTGTGGGAAGTCTGTCGTTGCATAATTTTAAAGCGAAGCACAAAGATTCTTTCAAAAATAGGTATTTATACCTACAGCTAATTTTAGATCAATTGTACTGGAAAATGCTATCTGTTTTGAATCCTAACTAATATTATAAATGCGAAAGTGAGTTTTTTTGTTACGCTTTCACGTTAAAACGGCTGAACGGAGTTAGATGAAATTTGGCACATGGGTAGACCGTGACCTGAGTTAGGACATAGTATTTTTTTAATCCAGATATTCCCACGAGATCGACACTTATGCGGGTGAAACCACGGAGCGCAGCTAGTATAAAATATGTATGTTTTCTAAAGAACCAAAAATAAGTTAAAGGACCCGATTCAAGATGTTAGTTTTTTTTTTTAATTCAGTTCAACAGCTTTTTATGCATCACTTACTTAATAACTTATTTTTCTTAGTGTCTAGCAATTTAAAAACATAATAAGGAAGACATCTTCAAAGCTCATTATAAAATTGTTTACGTCCTCAGTTGTAAGGCTATTAACGGATTACAACAGATAATGATTACTAACTCAGGTCATTTGCGCAGATAACTAAACATGAGGTGGAAAACAAAGTGATTAGCTAATTAATATGAACCAAATATTTTGTGCATCATTTAGAGATCTGTTTACTTACCATTGCAAAATAACGGTAACTTGTTGTTGTTTAGTGCCTAAGCAGTTTAATATTGATTTGAAAATAAATTAAACCTATGAAATTATTTGTAAATTACTTATCAATTTTCTTAATTTATTCAATCTTTATTTCACTTAAGTAGAAACCAATGTCTTTTCTAGAGCAGTTGATATTTTGTTGAGCAGAAGTTGGCAACCGAATAAACCCATCTCCTTCCCAGTACAGAACAATAACACACGCAACAAACATTTTGAATAACAGTAGGCATATACCTACACAATACATTGCACCACAAACTTATTTGCACACAACTATACACCCCATTGTTTTCTCCCACAGTTCCGTTAGGGGAGACCGCGGCGATCCCACCCCTCGTGAGCGCTCCCCTACCACCCGCCGAGCTCCGCCCCTTTGCATAAAAGAGCGTCCTTACCACCCCTTCGGATCATTCACCGCTCGCACCCCAAACCACGAACACGCAAACATGGCTCTGTGGACCCCGTACGCTGACGACGCCGCCTTGGACTTATCGAAGACGGCAGTCGTCCAAGAAACACAGTTTCCGTATTCAAGAGAGTTTTACGCACCGCAGTTGACAGTGCCACCGGACTTTCTACCTTACAACGGGTATTACGCGCCTGTTGGACAAATTTCTCCTGGAGGCAGTTCTTCGGGATATGATTCAGTGTCATTCAGCCCGATGACGGTGCGTCACGTGGCGTTATCACCGCCTGCATCACCGACAGAAGCTCCAGCGAAGAGGCCTTATCACATGATCGACGCAGACTCGCTATCCGATGACCCGGGCTTTCAAGAGTTCGAAAGGAACGCGTTAAGAGTGATGGCGGAGAAAAATGGCGGCGCGTTGCTAGGCAACAACCCACGCATGCGCCGCACCGTCCGGTCCACCAACTCCGACGCAGCTGATGACACGTACCGACGTCAGAGGGAGAGGAACAACTACGCAGCCAAGCAGAGCAGAGATAGAAGGAAGCTGAGGGAGATTCACTTAGCTCTCAAAGTGAGTTACTTGAGAAAAGAAGTTGCTGCACTAAAATCAGCCTTAAGTACAAGAGTTTGTGGTCACTGCCAGCAATCGTGCCTATGCTGACGTCAAAAAATTTTTTGTTAGAATAAGTTTGTAAATTATGTTCCTATCAAAAGACTGTGCAATGTAAATAGTTTTAAGTTAGTTTAAGTAGATGTTTGTGAAACTTGTATCTACCTCTGTAGTTCTTTGTGCAATTATTTAAATTAATTTATAGATACGTACAAATTGTGTATGTGAGCTTGTAGGTAACGATTGTAATTTATGAATAACTTAATGTAAATAGTTTAAGTAAAAGACTGTCCTAATTTAATAACACGAATTAAAATTAATTCTACAACTTGAACATGTTGTTTCTCTTTTATAACCCTATAAACACTGACTTTCTGGAAAACAACGAACCAAGTACAATAAGCTATAAACACGAAACGCTGTGTATTTAACACTTGTATTTTTTCAATTAGTTTCAAATTGTTTAAGAATCAATGACTACGAATAATTACTTAACAATTACATTTTCATCTAAACTAATATTATAAAGAGGTAAAATTGTTAGTTTGTTATGTTTTGAAGCCGCGGGCCGATGCTTACTTATATCTCATAATTTAATGTGTATGTATAAATGCATCTTTCAATAGGCGTGGCTTGCGCAGGCGCACCTTCCCGCGAGCGAATGCTATCCAATAGAATTAAAGTATCCGCGAATAGGACTATATCCCTGCATGTTATTTCATTTGATACCTTTTCACTTTAGTTATATGAATATAAGTTACGACGAAAGTTTGTCAATTTCGAGTTTTATCATACCCGTTATATGCTGAACTACTAATGATTTAGGGAACGCCCTAAGCGGCTTAGTCTACCGGTTTATTCCAAAGAGCTTAATTTTTAATCCCTGCTACTTAATTATATAATATAGTTAAAGAGAGTTAAAGTTTTAATGATAAAATATTTGATGGAAATTACTTTAGTGTGTAGCTTTGTAGTTCGTAATAAAACCGCGATATATTCTTAGGCTATCACTATATTGAACTAAGGGCACTACATCTACAGGTTACACTTTCTGCTTGATCACTTGCGGCAGGTCGTACTTGCCGCGGACGCACTTTAGCTTCACTCCGGGACAGTCCTTCAACCTGGAATGTGATGATGCGGATATTAGGACTAGTAGCAAAGGACCACCTACATTACAGTACATTTTTATACTGTGATCATTGTATTTTTTTGGTTTTTGGTCAGTTTTCAATCCTTTGAATCTAGTCTAGTACTTACCTAATATTAAAAATTACACCATACTGTGTAGGTATATAAAATGCACCATTACGATGTTACAAGACATATTACCTACTCATGTTACAATACGGCATGTTTGACGGCACGGTTGGTGCAGAGGTTAACCTCAAAATGGTTGAGCTGAATGGTGCTGATCCATGCGTCATGTTCGTGAACGGGCGCCGTCAGTTGGGACTGGTCATCTCTTAGCTGCCATGGCTTATTTTAATTTATTTTAAGTTTTTGAATGATTCTTTTTTTCTTTTTATTACGGACGCTTTTACGAACGTGCACGTCTTATTACATTGTTCTCACATGCATAATTTCAAAATGAATGATGTAACCAATATTTTGTCAATCATCATCAATTTTATATTTTATTTAAAAGAGTGTCCGTGGAGTTTCTTGCCCGTTCTTCTCCATAGGTACCTACTACGCTTTGGAATGGGCAACTAGCTTCATATTTTTGACTGACCGACCCCTTGACAATTCAAAAGTAAATGGTTTAATTGAAATAAATGCTTGAGTTTGAGTTTGAGAAGAAGAACTGTAGGTCTGTTCTGTAAAATCTCACCGGGAAACTGAAGTGAAGTGAGCTGTCAATCCCAAAGGTAAAATGACAGCTCACTTCACCTCAGATTTCACGGTGAGATTTTTTACAGAATAGCACTACTGTATTATTTTAATCATGGATGCTCCCTCACCTGCCAACCCTGACGAGCACAATGTTGTGCTCCTGCAGGTTGTGTCCGATGCCGGGCACGTACGCCACCATCTCCTTGCCGTTGGACAGGCGCACTAACACGCACTTTCGATTCGCAGAGTTGGGCTTCTTTGGTTTTTTTATTACTGTCTTTAATACTACGCCCTGAAAATACATAATGGTACATGTATACGTATTTATTTGAACGCAATTTGAATGCAATGATCACTTAAAAAATAATTATCTTAATCACCAACACAAATCCGTCAAGTGTCAGTTGAATAAGGATGATGCCTGGGTCAAAAAAAAAGAAATTCTATTTAGTCCGTCAGTCAGATATAAAAAAAAATATTAGACTCGTATTTTTTTTCGCTACGTCACAAGTACGTATAAAATCTACATACTCGTGACGTCATGGCACATTTTAACTCAATGTATCGCCGTAATCTTTTGATAACGTAAAAAAATAAAAAATACGTGTCCTACTACCTACGTTATTTTTTCATAATCTACATGACGGACAAAAAAAAATTTTTTTGTCATCATCCCTATTCGTATGAGCGAATGAAAAATAGTTTGGTAAAATACCTTCGCAAAAGGATTTCCACTGAGTGGATTCCTAGATTTCCGAGACTTGATATGTGGTCCTGTCCTGTGCATCTGGCTGAGCGATGCCATCGCCCTGGCCAGCAGGCCCATCGGCTGGACAACTGCTGGCGCGGTGACTGCCACAGCCGGGAGTGCTGGAACTTATCGTTGAAGACGAATACCAGTTTATGATTCGTTATGATTAAGGCTTGATATTGCAAGTATATCCTTCAGGGCTTGTCATAGTAATTGATTTTGAACGAGGCAAGTTTTTTTAGAAGAAGTGAGTGATTAGAATAGTATATTGTTTCATGCTACGATTAATAATATATTTTCGTTTTCTTCTTTTTATTTAACATTTTACTTTACAACGCCTTAGATAGGTATAGTCGTGGTCGATTCGGGCAATATAACGGAAAAGATAGAAGATTTCAAGATGTGGTGTTGGCAAAGAATGCTCCGCATACCAGGGACCGCCAAGAGAACGAACAAATATTATATACAGGGTGTTTGGCAGAACGTTGAACATACGAAAATGGTGGATAGGTGGGGTCATCTGCTACTTACTCAACCCATTTTTTTTTTTTTAAATGCAAGTTGAAATTTAGTTTCAAGTATTTTTTTACATATTTCTGTAAGTTTGAGGACTTATAACTTTTTTTCTAGCTAACATCTGAATAAAGCAATAGTTTTATAAGAATCTACCAACATTACCGATAAAAAAAAAATGCCTGTTTTATCCATTTGTGATAAAAAATACACTCTAAAGTTAAGAAAGTGGTGAAACTAGAAGAAAGCAAAAAAAATTTTTTTTTAATATCCTGGGGTCCAGGGCCAATTAAATTAGGGCTGAGTAAGTAGCAGATGACCCAATCTATCCACCATTTTCGTATGTTCAACGTTCTGCCAAACACCCTGTATATATATATATATATTTTTACAGATGTTTTAATTATATTACTACTTACTAGAGAGATCGTATTTCGAACTTTGCATATTATTTAAGATTTTAAGATTTATTTTCTCACCACAATATTACAAAATACATATTAGATGGTATCAGAGTCAGACAGCATTTTAATATTGTGGGAGACTGGGGCCTAAACTAGGCTCTAGGCCTGTATTTCAGGACACCAGGTCTCCGTCGTTTTACAATAATACATTTTCTGTTGCTAAGTAGGTACTAGTACAATGACAACCAAAGGATATAAAAACAACATTATAAAACGATTATCAAACAACTACGCATAAGAGATAGACTATCCACGATCTGTTACCAAAGGGTTCTCGGTTACTTTGGTTACATTGGCCGTCGGGAACCGGATAACCTTGAAAAGCTTGTGGTGGGCACGGTAGATGGGAAATAACCTCGCGACCGGTCATCTAACCGCTGGTCAGGCCAAGTAACTGCCCTCACTAGACTCTTTGTTACCGCCCTGAGAGAAGCGGAGACCCAACGATGATGAAGAACATCATTCATAAAGCCACGAAGGCCTTTCAGGGACACGACCTTCAGTAATGAAGTACGCGACCAAGAAGAGAAGATAGGTATATTTATAACAGTTATGTTGTGCACGTAGATCTTAAATAAAACGATACTACAAATTGGATGACAGAACTAATCTAGAAATAAACTTTAATAAAACCAAAATAATGACGTTCTACTCCCGCCAAAAAACACCGTTACACAGACACACATAAATTTACATAAATACATACATAAATTTTGTTTTAAAGACTCGAAACTAGAAGCTGTTATTAAGTTCACTTTATTAGGCATAGACTCACACGTTGATTGGAAGTTCCATATCCAAAAATTAAAGGCAAAGTTATCTAAATTCTCATATGCACTCCGCGAGATCAAAAAGACTACAGACCTTAAAACTGCACTGGTATTACGCGTAGGTACGCATAAGCATGGCTCAAATTTGGCGTCATCTTATGGGGTAATAGTACTGACGCGCCCAAATTATTTACTATACAAAAAAGCTTATTAGAACTCTGGTCGACATAGATGAAACTGACAGTTGTAAGCCTCACTTTGGGGAGCTGAAGATTTTGACCTTGCCTTGCCTTTATATGTTTGAAATTTGTACGCTAATATCCGGAATTATACACCAAAAGAGAAGACATACAGGATAGATTTACTCTAAGACATAAAAACAGACAAAAAATTCCAACATCACGGCTTAAAATGCATTCATCAAGTACATAAATGTAATGTCAATAAAAATATATAATAAACTACCGGAACATCTTAAAATATAAATAAATATAATATGTTTAGTAATAAATTAAAGCTATTTCTAATAAAAAAAAGCTACTGTATAATAAATTAATACATGAATGATAAACTGTGACTGAAATTGCAATAACATTTAAATATTTAATTGAGATTACTTCTACATTCGCCAATTACATTCACGCATATAAAATAAACAATAAATATTGTATAATTATTATAATCTAAATACATTTAATTTAATTAAGAATTATTAATGTTCTAAATGCTATTACTTATTAATAATAATAATGCGATTTTAATTATTTATCCTTACTAATGTTGCTGTGCCCTTAACTGTATCTTAGCTTTAAGCCTATTTGTAACAACTTAATTCACATTATGGTACGCAAATAAAATAAATAAATAAAAATAAAACGAGACTTTTAGTATAACATGCATGAGCTTGCAAAACCTTGCTGAAATCTGCATTGAACAATAATTTGATAGATTATGGAAACCCATGCTGGTAAATGATAATCTACAACCTACCTAGTTCTTTCTATAGACATGTGCCTTTTTCAAAAATAATCTCATGCACAACAGTGCAGTATTGTCAAAATTATCGAAACCATCCTTGCATACCGTTACGAACTCAAAATGCCCAAATTTCACAATAAAAAGCAGGTGCTAAGGAGACATTGTCATACGGGATTAACCTTTCAATGAAGATTTGCTCCAAAACTCAAAAAACACGTGCTCCACAACTCTATAAGTACGATATTGAGTCTTATGTAGTTGGAATAAGTGAGGTAGATAACGCAAAAGATGGTGGTGCATACTGAAGGACCAAAAAGGGCTAAAATAAAACAGTTATTTGGTATTGACGGAGGTTTCGAGGCGTTCCCGTAATACATTGTATCAATTGTGGGCATTGTGGAGGCTCGCGATTCGATTCGCATAAGCCTGCGATTTGCGTGGCGGTTTGATTGACATGTCAATGTAGCTGGCCAGTTTGTTCGCCTTTGTACAGGAAGAGTTTGTGCGAAATGTGGGAAACTTGTGTGGATACATGTGGAGTGAACGGTAAAAGGAATTTAATAATAAACTTTTGGTACAATGTTTAGCATATCTTGAGAGTATTTAGTTCCAAACACGATACAAAAACACGAAATGAGATCGATCCTTTTGTTACAGACAACACTTTCAGGATTCTCTACCAGTTACACCTGAGTCGTTGTGCATTAAATCAGCCAAACGACTCCTTTTGGGTAAAGACCAGTGAAAGGAAGAAAATGACCAGTTTTCAATAGCCAAAATAGCCCAAGCCTAGTGAAAATGTCAGCTCAATCTATTTAAATGGTACAACTTATTAGAAAAATGGACAAGATGCATTGATATAGAGAGATTTGCGGATAGGAATGTTAAATGGAACAATTTTAGTTTATTTAACAGCTAAGAAAGGCCACTGTGAACCAAATCCTTTTGCTCCTTTTATACGCACAAAGGCGAAGTGAGAAATTTTAATTTAACCCACAAACAGGAGTAACATAATCACATACATTCTTCGACCACATTTCTGAATAATTTGTGTTCTTTCTGGGAAGGAGCAGAAATTGGTAGTATTTGTGCACAGCTTAGAATAACAAACGCAACAGCAAGTGACTCCCTGAAGACTGGTCACGTTTCGGTCAGAACTGCATGTTATTGTTTGGGATAATCGACAGATCCCGTGGGACGATGACGAGCAATGACAACCTTGCATCTGCTAATGCAAGCAAATATTACGACGCAAGGTATAGGAGGAAGCGATATGTGTACGTGTAGACTTTGCTAGAGCCTAGGGAATTTTGATATTTATGATTTCACGGATTACTAGCATAGCTTGCAAAACAAATTAACGATTCAATTTAAACAATACTTTTTCTCGTATAAATGTTAACAAGCGTTAGCAAGAAATATGGCCAAATGAAGCTAACCGCTGAAACACGAAACTTTCGTTTTGTTACTGATAAACTACATATGAGAACGAATATATTGAATGTTAATCATGTACCTACCTACGCAATCAACCACGCAACTATCACAACCGTCGCATCACTTGGACCACAGTCCGTGGTCCACACGACAGTACCTGCTCTTTTTGCGGATTATAATCCGCTAATAGTGGGCATTGTCCACAGATGACGGACACACGGACTTAAAACGATTCCTTTCTGACAGCATGACTCTTGTTACAATCGCAGAGGCCGAGAAAAAACCGGGGACAGCAAATACAATGGGCAAGAGTTACCAACCAGCTTTGTCGTTCTGGGAAACGCTGTAAATCATATTTGTGTAAGAATAACATTAATAACTGGTGGTGATGATAACAATCAGCAAAATGTGCAAGATTCTGCACCGAGAGAAAGACATTCTTTGATTGTAAACGGCATTGATGTGCGCCTAAGATTCCAAAGGGTGCAAAAAAATAACATCTTGTTTCAGGAAAGGAGGACCAAAATTTGAGGGATTCCCCAGGGACTAAGAACTGACAAGATTTTGAAAATCGACATTACCTCTAGAACCAGAAAATTAAAAAAAAAAATGAGTTATAATGACTGCAACGATACCCTTAACGTTGGTAATGATGTATAGGTTTCCACGTCCAATAGGACTTGTTTTTAAATTATATGACTATCAAAACCCATTTTCATCGTCATCTTCAAGAACAGCGTCAAATAAGACGTAACATTTTCGCAAATCTGGCAAAGTCCGGATTAGACCAAAATATTGAACAGTCGCAAACTAACCTCGTGCTTCAAAGATTTAGAAAATCTAACACAATTCTATCACAAAACTGATAAATGATAATACATCCAGAACCGAGATCCATTGTGGCCGTCCCAATCCCAAGCCTTTCGCAATTGTCATTCATCCACTCGACAAAGAAAGCTCAGTTGTAACAAATAACAGGAATTTATCATTCGCTAATCCCTCGCGACTATTACGCAGTGTCTGCCTGCCTTTCATACAAAACTCATATTTTTCCCAGAAGGATCTGTTATGATGAATATGATTAGCTTCAGTTCTCTCGTATTTGTTCAAAATATTGAATTTGGGAAGAAATTTTAAAAGGCTAGGCTATTTCTGAAAGGAATCATGTTATGTTTAGATTTATTTAGGTAGCTCGCCGCTGCACTGAAATAACTAAAATTATTTTTGAATACTTAATCTGCCTACTACCTTACGCTACTTGAAAGCGATTCATGAAAGGATTTCAAAAACGGTATCTAAATAAAACTTGACCAAAAGAAATTAAAAATAGGTGTAGCATCCGAAAACATCGCAGATAAAGCTGTCTTGCAACACATTGTCGATAGCCACTTCCGTAGATGTAAATAAAAAGGTAATGTTTGCTGGAGCGATCTTGAGTGAGGCGATCGAGGGTAAGGCATTCATTCCCGGACGCTGTCTATGAGAAACTCTCCCACGGGGAGGTCCCACGTTACGCCTTCACGGACCAATGTGGTTATGTCATTAGACAGTTGTCAAAGGAAACTGATGTACAGTTAGAAATAAATGTATTGTGGAGAGAATATTTTAGCTTTCAATCATGTTATTTTTAACGCTCTGGGTAATTTAGATGGCAATCTTCGGGAGTTATTCCAAGATGAAGAATATCTTAGAGGTCCTAGATCAATCTTCTGCAAGCCTGTGAGATTTAGCCCGTGGCATCGAAACAGCGGAAGCCAATAATCAAGATTATACTTCTAGAGCTCCCATAGTCCTTTCGAAAGATACGTTGCGGTTAAATTATTCAACCTAAGGGATTTTTTAGCAAGCTATTGAGCAACAATTTATCATTGTGACTTCATTTCCAAATGTAGATACTTGTAAATCCAACAACTTGCGGTTACAAGGACCATTTAGCGGAGCTGTCGTAACTTTATCCAAATCAATTCTTCAGACGTTGTCAATTCAAGAATCCATACAATTTCAGTCAAATTCGATTTGAAAGCGATAAAGGCAGATTGTTGAGTAAATAGAAACATCAAGTCACGCGATGTCGGGACAATGGCCGCAAGTGTGAATGGGGATGGCCGAACGGGCGAGATTACGGGAACCATACGCAGTTGTGGTCAGCGCGGATCTGCTGACTCACCGCAACCCTTCGCACTTTTGATACGTGTGGTTGGCAGAAAAGTAAATAATATGGAACATAGATTTTAAATGTGAGTACCTGATTATCTTGATCTTTCAATCAATTCGATAATTATGGCCAGAATTGAGCTTGTTGGAACACTACTAGTAGGCTGTTAAAAAGACAGGCCTTGTAGCGAAGAAATTAAAAATTAGAGCCATTTACAGAAAAACGTTTAGAGAGAACAAAATTAACTATGCTATAGGTAGGTACCTACTTATTGAGGTGGTGGGCCAATGTAAAATATTGATTTCTCATTAATTGAAAAGACCGAGAAATCGATTTTATTCGGAAAATACAAGTGGTATTTTGTGTTTTGTTACAGAGAAGAGTATGCAAATTGAAATATAACACGATCCCAAAATCACAACAGCCCACCAGTATTGCGTTTCGACCGCCGCCGGCGCCGCCGCCAACAATTTGAACACGTATTAATCACTAACTCAAACACTCAAAAACAAAAGTACAGTTATCTTTCCTCAAAATATGTAACACAATATCTTTTTTTGTGGACCGTGCCGATCCCCGGGGACTTAATCCGTGTCCACGCGGAAGGGGTCCAAATGACAGGCGCGCGACAAACCCTTGCAAATATTATTTTACGACTACATATCAAGCAAAAATAGAGCTTAGAAAGCCAGTTATTAGGTCCAATTTTGTGCGATGACAGTCGCAGCTGCAGTGAGATGCAGATGTCGATAGTCCGCTATATTTGACAGTTATGTGCCATTTCCTATATACTTGTTTGTGATGCTATCGAACGGGTTCGGATTTTGGTGAAATGTGTCGCCATAATCGGCGCACCTAATCTTTTTGGGTGTCATTTGCGTGAGTGCCGACTGTCGCTTGCATGTTCCATTTTTGGAATGATTTTACATGGCTTATTAAATAAAACAATAGGTCTGTGATAGATTTGATTTGCACCAGAAGCAAAGTAGAGGTTGGTTTGTGATATATGAAGGGCTCAAAAAATATACAGAACATCACAGACAGACAGTTTTAGGTTTATATTAAGTTGCCAATGTATCAAAGCATTTGCAATACAAGTCTTGATTGGTTCCAGTTTAACAACATTATTTCAATAGTGTTGTTAAACTAGTGTTGGTGAGCAATAATAAAAGTAACAGATATCCCACATCTCTAAGGGCTGACTGCTAAGTTGGGGATTAATGTAATGAAGGATATTCTAATTATAAATAATTTTCATTATCTTTACTATGGACTTTAAATACTGGTATTCAGCTGCATCCGGTTAGACTGGAAGCCGACCCCAATATAGTTGGGAAAAGGCTAGGCAGATGATGATCTTTACTATGGCCTGACATGATACGTAGAATGCAACAAACTGTCCTAATATTGCATACACGGAGGCCTCATTTATGAAAACTTAGTATTTGGTTTCTTTTCATACCAATTAGTTTGATTATTTATTTAAGAGATGAACATAAGGGCAGTTATGAAACACGAACAGGGTTAGTTGTCAGTAAGACCTATCGAGGATAGTATTAAATGAGTTGCCTTATTGTTTCTGGGTAAACAACATTTTATTTTTCGATACTCAGTGTGTTATAATTTTGTAATTGATACCTGCCATAGGAATTTATAAAGATTGTACTTTAAATTAATAATAACAATAGTTTACAGGGCAGTGTCTGTTGTTTGTGTTTATTTTTATTGACTTTAGTTTTAACTGTTTGCGGAACAATTAGCTTGCCTGGGCAATGGCACTATAATTTTAAAAGATTTGAATGTAAGTATTCCTTTTTATAGATATTTTTGTACACAACCAAAAATATGTCAGTAACCCTATAGCCATAGGGATAATAAAATTGTACTTTTATTTATACGTTTGATAAGGACAGTAACCCTTCGGGAATACAGGTAATAAGACTTACCTGGGATTTGTTTACATTGTGCCTTGATACCAATTGAAAGCAGCGATAAACCTCTGCGCAATAAATTCATCTAAAAACAAAGAATTATACTGTAGAAGGCATTTGAATTTTATGCACTGATGTGGTAAGGTTATATATTTTACCTTTTGATAATGATTATTACAGTATGCGTGTAACAATTAATTTTATTTCCCCAACAAAATCAAAAGTTAAGAATGGTTTTCAATTCATAACCTCTCTGTTTTCATTTTGACAAGACAAATGACATTGACAATCAAAAAAATGTTGTTGCTTGCTATTAAAATTATAAATGGTTTCATAAAAATGATGTAGTGTTTTTTCAGGTTACACATAACAGCTCCAAATAGCAAGTCAAAATTTTTACTACATAATGACTATATTCTCGATTTTGTAGTTACTTAAGAATAGGTAGATTATACATAACTTTATTGGCGGACTGTGGCGAGACGGCCTTCTTGCGCCATCTTGCGGGGAGTGGACGCATTATGGCGGTTAGTCAGTGAGTAAGACCATTGCACTTCTCATATATGCCCATAGATGGCAGAAAACCAGAAGCAGCAAGGAAAAAAATTAAAAAGGATAAATTATTTAGGGATGGGTCGAAATTCATTTCACATCCAGTTCCTTGGCCTCCTTTGAGTATATAATATGTTCTGTGTCCTTGGCACAATTGTACTTTATAGAAAGCCAAATTTTTATTTGCGTGTTTGTTCTTTAAGTTGAACGTTTTTGCAAAATTTCACAGCAAGCAAACGCGTGGTTTTCGAGAATAAAAATCCGTAGTAAAATAGTTACGGCTTATAATAAATTTATCCGATTTTTAGGGGATAAAATTGACCTTTTACCACAGTTATTGTACGAATTTCACTCTAGGTTGTTCCGTTTTGACACTTTGTCACAGCAGATTTTAATGATTTGTTTGTAATAGACATATTGTAAGTTTTGAACTACCTCAAGCACTGACGTATTATTTCGTAACCTTACCATTGATATTCGATTGACATTGTGTACCGCAAACAAACGTATATTCTTTCCTTCTTTCTTTTCTTTACTTAGGTCTCAGTTTTAAAAATCTCTGGACCAGTCATTTAATTTTTAAAGGATATCTACAATATTTTAAAACAGAAAAAATATTCATAGTTGTTTTTAAATCAACATGCATAAATTTAACATAAAAAACTGTTAACTATAGGAACTGTTTTCTTCTTTTTTTATGTAATTATATCTAAATGTTTTTAAAAGACAAAAATCGTATTTCTAGTTAATATCTTAATTAGACACTGGTTTTGAGCACTGCAAGCAAATCCATACCTGTACTATTGGAACCAGTACTTTTAATCAGTATCAGTATTGTACCGGTACCAAGACCGGTAGCTAACAAATATTTCGCTCCCCTACATTACAACTAAGAAAGGGGTTTAAAAGGGGGGATTTAATTTAGGTATGGGAAAAATCTTATTCCTTTGGTTAATGAACTCGAAACATGGTACGAATACTTTTATAAGTAAAAGTGTATCATTATGGGTTATTGGAAACTACCCCTCACAGGAGGTTTACTGACTACTATGCTATACGGTATGGTGCAGTTCTCATGCCAAGGAGTACCAGTGGAAGTGCCTTGCTCCACGATTGGGGATGGCACATTAAAGAAGCTTTTAGTTGGCGGTGCATGCGTTCTACCATGCCATTTGCGCAAGGGTGGTAACTGGTTGTGCGAATCCGCTTTGTTGCGCACACGTTCATAAGGCGCCGAAACAAGGCGGATTCAAACTGACGACCCTGGTCGGTCGTCACGGTGCTTGGTACTCCGTAACGGGATATCCAACCGGTCACCAGCGTGTCTGCCACTTCTTCCGCCGTGATAGAAGTCATAGGCCACGCTTCGGGCCAACGCGTAAACCTGTCAACCGCGGTCAGACAATATGTGAAACTGTCTGAAGGTGGCAGTGGTCCTATGATATCAATGTGGACATGACAGAATCTGTTTGATGAGATTGGAAAGGACATCAGCGGTGCAGATGTGTGCCTAGTTACCTTACTGCGTTGGCACTTTAGGCATGACTTCGCCCAGTTTCGGCAGTCGGTGTTGATATGTGGCCATACGTAGCGCTCAGCCACCAATCGTAAGGTTGCTCTCACGCCTGGGTGACTGAGACCATGTAGTCGATCGAAAGCTGCTCGACGGAATGGTTAGGTGAGGTATGGGCGAGGTCTACCTGTCGACGTGTCGCAGAGTATTGAAATGTTAGTTCCGGGAACAACGATTTTTGACAATTTCAAAGAAGTCAATGAGCCCGCGTCTTTTAGTTCCTCGTCTCTCTCTTGCGACTCTGCGAGGGCTTTGTAGTCCTCTTCTAGTGAAATGGATTCAACCCGCGACATAGCATCTGCGACTACGTTGTCAGTGCCCTTAATATATCGTATGTCGGTGGTAAATTGGCTGATAAAAGTTAGTTGGTTGAGTTGTGTTGGTGGAAGCTTGTCGCGACGCTGCATGAAGGCATACACCAAAGGCTTATGGTCAGTAAAAACTGCTGAGTTTTGGACTTCTAGTATGTGCCGAAAGTGTTGAACGCTCTCATACACAGCTAGAAGTTCTCTATAATAAGCAGGCCACTGAGATTGTTTCTCGTTTAGCTTTTTGCTGAAATATGCTAGAGGTTGCCAGTTATTAAGTTATCATGGACTTTTTGCTGTAAACATGCACCAATGTGTTTGCTGGACGCATCGGTAAAAAGACCTAAAGGGGCCTCACAATTTGGGTGCGATAGTGTGGTAACATTAGCTAGGCTCTTCTTGCAGTCATAAAAGCATTGTTCGAGCTCGGGCGTCCAAGGAAATGGTTTTGCGCCTTTGCTGTTAGTTGCAGCGACTGCATCGATTAAGGGAGCCTGATACTTGGCGGCGTCGGGCAAAAATCTGCGGTAGTAGTTAACCATACCCAAGAACCTACGCACGCCTTGCACGGTCTTTGGGGGAGGGCAGTCCACTAAAGCACGGATACGGTCCTCGGGAGGGAAAGTGCCTGCAGCATTAATACGGTAACCCAACAATGTTACCTCGGCTGCCCCAAGTACACACTTCGCCGGATTGATGACCACTCCATATTAGTGCTTAAACAAGAGCCGACGGTGCTCAGCATGTTGCTGGGGGTCTCTCGAGTACACGAGGATGTCATCGACGTATGCGAAACAGAAATTAAATCCCCGCACAACTTCGTCTATGAACCTTTGAAATGTCTGTCCGGCATTTCTAAGGCCAAAGGTCATATAGGGGAATTCAAAGAGTCCAAAAGGTGTGATTATGGCTGTTTTACAAATATCATCAGAATTTACTGGAATTTGCTGATATGCTTTAACTAAATCTAGGGTACTGAAAACTGAGCATCCGGACAAGTTGTGGCTGAAATCCCCTATATGACGGACAGGGTAGCAGTCCGGAATTGTGCGGGCGTTCAGAGCGCGGTAGTCGCCGCATGGAAGATAAGTCTCATCTTTTTTAAGCGCGAGATGTAGCGGGGAGGACCATGAGCTGCTGGAAGGTCGGGCTGTGCCTACGCGAATCATCTCCTCGAATTCTTTCTGAGCAGCTCGAAGCTTTAGTGGGGCAAGGCGACGTGGTCGCGCTGTCACTGGTGGGCCATCGGTAGTTTTTATAAAGTGTACTGTAGTGTGTTTCACCTCTTTAGGTGCGCCAGGGGGACGTGATATGCTCGGGAACTCGGTCAAAATGTGCGAGTATGGCGAGTCAGGTGATTGAATGAGTTTAACGCTGGGTTGGTCGATTGAGGAGAATTCAGTTTCAGCTGATAACCCTGTTTTACCATCTCGCAACCTTCCATGAGCACAGTCTGGCAAAAGGTGGTAATGAGCCAGGAAGTCTGAACCAATTATTGGAGTTGCTACTTCTGCGACTATGAATTTCCATACAAAGTCGCGTCTTAAACCTAAGTTTAACTTGAGTTCGACCAGGCCAAAGGTATTTATTTTAGTGCCATTGGCTGCTAAAAGTTCGTACGGAAGTGGCTGCTTTTTACCCTGGCAGAAACGTCTAGGTAGGCACGAAAGATCGGATCCGGTGTCGATTAAAAATCGTCGGCCCGAATACCGATCGGTAACGAATAGACGGCGACTTGCTAGGGAGCAGTCAGTGGTCGCCACTACTGACTGCTGTTTAAGTTTCCCTGTGGTACGGGGGCAGACCACGTGCACGGTTGTATACACCTGGAGGCTTTTGCAGCGAATCGCCTGTGGTACCAGCATTGGCCGTTAGAAATGCGTGAGCGCGAGCCTGAACGACTGCGGTTATTCCTGTTATTGCTTGTAGTGAGGCCAGTCACAAGCCGTGTCAGGTCCGCCACTTGTTGTTGGAGCAACTTAAGTTGCTCCTGGGTGTCATCACTACATGATGATGATGATGTCCTACTTGTTGCGTGGACATTCATTGGTTGCGGACTGATTTCTTGCAGCTTATCAGCCAGCTCGCCCAAGTCCTCGAGGGATGAATGCTTTTGGGCAACTAAAATGCCTTGCATGTAATGAGGCAACCGATTCATCCAAATGGTTTGGATGAGCTGCTCTGGGAAGGATGAACCAGCAAGAGTCCTGAGGTGACGCAAGAATGACGAGGGCTTCCTATCCCCTATCTCCTCTTTCTCAAGGAGCCTCCTAATTTTTTCCTCATAGGACTCAGAAAAACGTGAGATAAGAGCCTTCTTTAGACAAGTGTAAGGTTGATTCTTAGGTGGCTCAATAATTATGTCTTCAACTTCAGTTGCGGATTTCGTGTCGAGCTGACTTACAGCATAGTAATATTTAGTCAACTCCTGTGTGATGCCACTGATATGAAATTGTGCTTCTAGACTTGCGAACCAGAGGCCTGGCTGGTCAGGCCAGAAGGGAGGGACACGGATGGATACTCTATTGATTAATATAGGTTGAGATCTAGATGTGGGATCAACAGACTGTTCACCACCAGTTCCAGGTTCCGGATCAAGGAAAACCTCCTGTCCCTCGGTAGGCATTGCGTTACTATGCAAATTATATTTCACAAACAAAAATGCACAACCCTAAGAAGAGGGTTACAGCATGTATTATACAGTAGTAGTACAGCAGTAAAATCAAAAAGTTAAATACTCATCATGAGGAAGCACATTCATAATAAAGAGAACATAATAAAAAATTATACATGCAACACACGGGTAAATAAAATGTAAAACTAAGGGTGCAGACAGTAAAAAATAACAGAATAAAAGTATTTGTGCCCCCAATGGAATATAAATTATTATAACGAAATATTTATTAAAATCAAAACATGTAGAATGCAGAAAACTTATAGAAGAGAATTATAAGTATATTGTAATTGTTAAATCATCCAGTTTAAATTAAGCACTTATTGTTCATAGGGAAACCATACTATATGTGAGATGACTTGTAGGAATGTCCATCCATGCACAGTTTATAATAAAATAAAATAAAAACTTACAAGCTTTGGCTGTCACACTTTTGAATACGGAACACACTTTTACGTTTCGAATAACTCTGGAACGCAGCCGGTTTACGTTTGGCGTTTGCAGACTGTGATGACAGGCGACATGGTGTCAGGCTCCGTCAAGTGTCAAGCTTCGCGCGATAACTTTGAAGATTCAATAGAAAAACCGCACAAGAAAAAAAGGCGCTGCTATCGCGGAATTCGATGATTTTTCTTGTTTCAGGTCGATAAAGTTCAAATACGGTGCAATTTGGCGCAAAAGGTATGCAAAGCAGAACACTGTCGTTAGTTTGAGAATGTACTACGAATGTTCGAAGAAATATGATTTTCGTAACTAAACTCGCGTAATAGCGGCGAGTAGGTAGGTACCGGCTAGAAATTGTTTACGGAGAAAACCACTGCTCGGGATGAATGTGAGCTCGTTGCGCTTTGCAATACTGGATTCCAGTTCTTCTGATTGCGTTAATATGTTCTTCTATCGTCGGGGTCACCAATTTAGGCGCGATAAAGCGCCATTTAAATGAAACTCGATCCAGCTGTAATAGACGTGTATTTGCACCACACAACACAGTATTCCAACGGCAGCGAAAGATTACGAGTATACATACGCGAACACAGTATAATAATAATGGTTATTGCACGTTACACAGTCTGGTAATAATATTCCGATGATCTATCTTTCTATTCAGATTCAAAAAGCCTCTCGTCTTCTATCAACCATAGACTAACTGCCAGTGTGGCCATCTCGAAATCACCGATCCTGCCATAGCTTTGTTTTAAACCTGCTAAATCCTGCCAAAACCTCGAGTAAAAAATGCCAAAAAATTGCCAACTTCGTTTAGCGTTGTAATAGTAGTATTCGTAGTTAAAAATATAATATAAACACTTGTTTTAGATATTTTGTTTTATAACTTAGGTCAAATGTAAATAAAACATGGCAATTAGCCTCATATTCTATTCATACTAATATTATAAATTTGAAAGCAACTCTTAACGCCTAATCCACTGAACTGATTTTGACAAAATTTGGCAAGGACAAAGACGGGGGAGATAGACTGGAGAAGAACATAGGCTACTTTTTACCGACACACCGCGCGGGCGAAGCCGCGGTTGGAAGCTAGTCTCTTTATACATGGCTTTATTCATATAATTTAACATTTCCTTACATTCAACAATTATCAACTTTAAAACTACTTACATTAATGTTCTTAGTTGAATGAGATACAAACAAATATTTGTTTATATTTTCTCAAATATCGTAGCATTATGCTGAGTTAGGAGCCTTTTTGGCCTCGGACAGGTTTTCTTTTTCTGTTCCACGTTGTTTTATTTTAATTTTATTAACTTGTTTTATTGATTTTGTTAGTTTTAATGTGTTTCTATTGTTTTATTTCCTGTGTGAGTCCCAAATAAAATATTTTTCTTTTCTTTCTTTCTTTCTACTAATATAACACGAGAAGTACAGGGGAATTCCCTACGATCTGATTTTAGGGTTGCTATTTTCGAAAGCTGTTATGGAACATTTATTTTCTATACTGCAATCCTGCCAAAAACTGCCAATTTTCTAAAACGTCAACCAATCATGCCGGCGGCTAAAATTGGAAGCCAATCCTGCCAAAAAGGCAGGAAACTGCCACATATGGTCACACTGCTAACTGCCTTAGACCAACTAGTGTTGTCAGGTTAAATCTAACAGTGGGAACCATAGATAATTAGTTGGTTCGCCACAAGGGCAAAAATCGATATATCTAAATCTATGGTGCGAAGTAAGTATTCAACGTAGTAGTGTTTAACGTACTCATATTGTAATATCTATCGAACTTCACTTTTGCAAGTTCGTTTGATCATATAATTTCGACGTTTCATTCTTCAGATAAACATAGGTAATAACAACAATGTAGGTGTTCAATGATGTGATGAAAATTTTGTGAAATAAAATAAGCAGATTTTCGAAAGGAATAAAGCATCGTCTTTTATTTTCTGTAGATAATTAATACTCTAAATATTAATTATTATTCATACAAGTACATAAATCCTAGAAATTTGCAACATTGTGTTGTGGGTGTAGACTACTTTTATCAAAGTTTACTACAAAACCTAAACAATTCAGTAATTTAAGAGTTTCGGTAACATTTTTATGACACTCATCGTAGGTAGGTATCTCCTAGGCATAATAAATCGTCAAGATACATAACAGATATAAATCCATGATGCCTTAAATAACCTACAACTTCTTTCATGATTTTTGTGAAAGTCAGAGGTTCGGAGTATAATCCGTAAGGCAAAGCGTTAAATTCTTGATTAATTGCGTAATTTTTCGTCTTAAAATTGAACTCTTAAATACCAGCGATGAGATGTAGCTACAGGGACAAGTAAGTACATGATTCTTTAAGATCAATGGTTGCCATGAAGCCATTTCTTGCTATCATTTTTGATGCAGTTCTATGGTCTTCCATCATAAAATGTTCATTTGAAATGAACTTTTTAATTGCTTAAGATTTAGAGTTCTATAGCTACCATTCGATTTTGGTGTCAAAAAAATGTTATAACAAATTGATCAAATTTAGGTTTTCGTTCCGTAATCGCGCTACTTTCAGTTCCCGTTTTTTTTTTTGTTCCCGTGGATGTAATAAAGTTATGTGTCTCAATCAAACAGCTCGTGAGGAACGACTGATTTATTGGTAACCACAAGGTACCCTCTATAAAATCTTACGTCTACCTACAACAGTAGAGATCAGTATTCGGCAGCTGTCTGACAAAAAATTTACAGCTTGTACCTTGTCATCACCGGTCAGCAGCAGGGTCATTGCCTTGTTGATGGCCGAAATAAATAAATAAATAAATAAATAAATAACATTTATTTCAGATAAAAAAATCCATAATAACATACAACACATACACATTTAAAAGCTAATTCACATAAAAATAATAAAACTAAAATAAAACATCACATAAAATAAGAAAAGTTAAGGACACATTTACACTTATTAGGACCGGGAAAAACTGACCACTGCTCACAGTGCAGTATGCAAACGTATCCAGTGGTGCAGCAGTGGTGAGTCCCACCGGTCGGCGAACACGCTTAACAAACTGTTGCTACTGGACCTAACACGCTTCAGCAGCGACGCACACTGCTTCCTTATAAGAGCATGGAACCCATCAGTGTGCGCCTCTGCGAACATAGTCGAAGCACTGCAGAAACGTGGTAGCCCCAGCAGCACCCTAAACGCGTTGTTGTATTGAACACGCAGGGCGTTGTATGACCCAAGTGTGTAGTTAACCCACAGGCTGCACGTGTATAGTGTTTGGCAGTAAGACTTAAAAAGAGTCACTTTCACTTGTGTACTGCTACGCGCGAACCTGCGGGCCAACATATTACACCGGACAGCCCGGCAGCCGGGCAGCTACGTGCCCTTTCCACATCCGCGTTATCCTGTAGGTCCTCGGAGACCCAGTGGCCCAGATACTTGAACTGAGCGACTCTATTTAAGGGGGTACCAGCTAAGGTGACTGTAGGTAAGGTCACGTAATTTTTGCCCCGCCCTTTAAATACTAGGAGTTCACTTTTCTTCGCGTTGTATCAGAGCCCTTGGGCCTCCGCATAGGACTCACAAATCCGTACCAGCTTACGCAGACCGCCGATCGATGGACTCAGCAGCACCATGTCATCGGCATAACTGATATTGTTGAGACAAACGCCGTCTATGTAGCACCCGACATTGGCACTGCTGAGTTCACCTACCAGCCGGTTAATGTACAGGTTGAAGAGCTTTGGCGAAGTCAGTCCACCCTGTCTCACCCCGCACTGCAACCTGTACACATCTGAGAAAGAGCCTGCCCATCTGACACAATTTTTCTGGTTGTTGTACCAATACCTAAAAATAGATGTAACTTCCGGGCTGCAATCTGTCTCATCCTCGAGCTTGCGCCATAGTTTGTCATATGACACCAGGTCGAAAGCTTTTGAGAGATCGAGAAAGCATGCAAAAACAGGTGTTTTCCGATCACAATAATATTGAACAGTCTGCTTAAGACACATAATAGCACTTTCCGTTGACAAACCAGTTCGAAATCCAAATTGTGCGTCATGGAGCTTAATATGTCTGCCCAGTTGATGGTCAAGCAGACTGTCCAGTACCTTCGCAGTAACCGTGGCTAATGAAATCGGTCTATAATTTAATAAATCCGAAGTATCACCGGTTTTATTTTTAGGAATTGGCACAACAACAGTGTACATCAGTCTATCAGGTAGGTACGAATGGCTAACGCACAGATTAAAAAACATGGACAACACCCTTGGCAAGTGAACTCCTGCATTTTGCAGATGCTCAATGCTGAGGCTGTCGTGACCAGGAGATTTACCTCTTTTCATATCCCTAATAATGCCTGCCACATCCTTGGCTGAAAACCTGACTTTAAGATCTCCGATGGCTGACTCAACCTCAAGCATCCGCGGTGCCGCATCCAAAAGCGAATCAACTTTAAAAAGCTGTTGGAAACGGTTGGCAATTGCCCGTGGTTCATGCACGCCAGCCACACTCACAGGGTGACCAGGCCTTGGATTTAACTGATTTGTCTTTTTCCAAAAACCCTTAAAATCCTTCTTGCAGTGGTGGTCTGCAATTATGTCCATTTTAATTTTTTGCCATCTTGCCATGCCAGTCAGCCATCGGAGATCTTAAAGTCAGGTTGACTTTAAGATCTCCGATGGCTGACTCAACCTCAAGCATCCGCGGTGCCGCATCCAAAAGCGAATCAACTTTAAAAAGCTGTTGGAAACGGTTGGCAATTGCCCGTGGTTCATGCACGCCAGCCACACTCACAGGGTGACCAGGCCTTGGATTTAACTGATTTGTCTTTTTCCAAAAACCCTTAAAATCCTTCTTGCAGTGGTGGTCTGCAATTATGTCCATTTTAATTTTTTGCTCGTTATCCTGACACCACTTCAATCGGGACTTGAAAAGTTTCCTGGATTCAGACATTTTTTCGTAAACGTATCCGACAGATGGTTTTCCATTTAGCACCCACATCTGAAAGCAAAGCCTGGCCCTCACATGAACATCCCTGACGTATCTGTTCCACCCGGTTATGCTACCTTTGTTACGTTTCTCTCTAACAAACGCTGAACATTTAGACGCTTCTGTTAATATACATACTATTTCATCATACAAGTTATCTAAACAATGTCTATGGTGTACGTTGGAACACATTTTATCAGCACAACTACTCATTTCAGACGGAAAATCAACATTTTTCAGTTTAATATGACATAGCCTATTGTATTCATAAATTTGGTTACGGTCCCTTTCACCCCATGCCACTTGATTACCACTAATGTCAGTTTTAGTCAGCACGACTTTGGGTTTTATTAATCCTAGATCACACTCGAATTGAATAGGATAGTGGTCGGACCAGTAAATGTCATAAAGAACAGACGCACCAACAACAGCGTGCCGCGCGGCACTAGTGGCAACACAGTGGTCAAGCCATCGCCGCGATCCGTGTGCGTCACTCACAAAAGTGTATGTATCCGACGGCAATAGTTCTCTGTCGACGCACGACCACAGCTGGTCGGCACAAAAATATTTTAGTTTAGTATCAAAAAGCTCAAATTCAAATTCAAATTCAAATTCATTTATTTGTCCGAATATGGTACATTGCATGGTCTTAAATTAATAAATTGTTTCATCACATTCTGCCACGTGGGGCGTGCAAATATCAGATAAGTACACAAATAAAATTATTGCAATACAAAATAAAAATAATAAGTTAATATTGATGAATTGAATTAATAATTAGATACGAATTAATATTACATTAAGAGGTTAAAAATATTATCTAGGTTAATGTCAAAGTATTATTCAATGTCAAACTATCAAAGAGAGATTTCAAAGTTTAAAAGATTACAATTACATTCGGATGTCAGTATCAATCAAAAAGTCGTTTAAATTATAATAACACTTTTTACATAGCAACTCTTTAAGTTCCTTTTTAAACCCGTTTAAATTTAGTTGTTTGATTTTGTTTGGGATTTTATTAAAAACTTGCGGGGCTATGCAGAATATGCTTTTCCACATTAATGCTGTTTTAGCTCTTCGTCCGCGTAACATATCATTCCGCCTGTTACGTTTAACTGTATCTGATAATTTAGGAAACAGGTGTGAATTCAGCTTAACAAATAAGGCAGTTTCATAAATATACAAAGACGGTAGTGTTAAAATTTTGTATTTCTTGAAAAATGGTCCACAACTGTCCGTTATTTGTAGTCTGAACATGGCTCTGATGGATCGCTTTTGCGCTTTAAAGGCGATTTCTCTGTCTCACCTGGATGTGCGTTGAAATCACCCAATATAAACACTGATTCTACATTATTACTTTCAATAATTGAATTTATTTCACATAAACATTCGGTAAATTCTACTAAGTTATCAGTTGAGTTTGTTGGCATATACATAGAAAAAACGATTATAGCACGATCAGTGAGTTCGAGTTTCACTGCTAGCAGACGCACATTGGAGCACGGTAACACGGTCACTGTGGGAAACGAACTTTTCCTCCATAATACGGCCACACCTCCATACGGTCTACCCCGAAGTATGCCGGCAGAGGTATCCACAGCTGAGTTACCGACGAAACCAAAGTCATTGTCTATGCTGCCCAGATACGAGACGTCGTGAGGTAGCAACCAAGTTTCTTGTAAGGCAATTACATCTGCCGTCTTACAAATTCGGCGTATACAATCAACCGAACGCGTCACACTTTTGCAGTTGTAAAAAGTTGTTGTGTGTTGAAATGCCCAGGCCGAGTTGGTTCTGTTTGGTTTAAGCTTTTTATCTCTGTTTCTTACTAAATCAGTGACAGCAGCTGATATTTAGACGTTCAAAGTAGGTGCTTTGAGTAGCTTGCAATTGTTAGGAATCGTATATCCTGTAGCGGTTACACCGCCACATACGAACTACGCATCAAAGACATGACGTCACACAAATCCTGCATCGCGCAATTAGAGTTTACCGCGCGAACGACATATATAAGACTATCCAAAATCAACAGTCGGGCAGTCGGCCCGCCAGACACAACACCCGTCTGGTCGGAGGATCCTCCCTTTTCTATGGTGGATGAGTGAACTTTACACCCTATTCCTCATGCCCCTAAAATCCTTTCAGAAGCGTTTCCTTGGCTTCGCTTTGTATACCTTTTTTAAGAATTGGTAACCAACGTTGAGCCAGCGTATCGTGTATGTCCGGGCCGTATACTGGAATATCGACAACAGCATCGCCCAAAGCTTCTAGTAGCTCTGGGTCGAGTTCAGGCTCAGTGTTGACTAGTTCTGAGGCTGGTGGCTGGTTATCGGGTGACTTGGATGTTGATGGCACATCTGGTGGTGTTTCATCGAAATCAATGTGTTCCTCTACGTTCTGCGTTCCGTTATCAGTTTTTTTTTGGTTGAGGGTAGTCAACAAGAATAAATGTTAAGAACATTCTTAGATTCTATTTTTTCCAACGGTTACACTATTTTTGTTGTTTTGCAAGAAGAAGCCTTTGTGTTAACCCGCAGTTGATCCTCCAGGCTGATATTTTCTAGCATCATGCTAACCCATCGTGATAACCCGCAGTTGATCCTCCAGGGAAGCTTATAGACGCTGAACGCATAAATACATTCCACTTAGGTACTAACAATAATTTCATCAGTTCACTTTGTAATGGAACAAATAAACTCACCTCGTTTTTCCTCAGAATCAGATGATGAAGAGTAAACTATTAAGCGACTACGCCTTTTTTGCTTGCCTTGCTTTTTCAACTTGTTTATTTTTGCACTATAATGTTGAATTCTTGTTAGTTGATGAATCTGAATCTGTTAGCAACATGGCAACAAGCTATTCTTATCTATAAGTCTGAATATAATGATTTTTTACCCCTACCTACTGATCATTTTACCTATACTTACTTAAGATCAATGCATAAGAAGAGATATTGGATCATTGCCAATCATTGGGACCGGTGAAGCGGTGGTGGGTTCGCTTACTGATTCGTTTACGTCCCGTACTGCGGTCGTACGGTTTCCATTGATGTAAATCATCGATGACGGTTTCCTAGTAGGTAGCAGGCGCTACAACCCGCGGAAGACTCGCGTTGAGGCTGGTAGGTTGTGCGTTTGACTATATTTTAAATACATAAGTTACGAGTACCTACATACTTTGTTATTTTTTAGGGTTCCGTAGTCAACAAGGAACCCTTATAGTTTCGCTATGTCCATGAGTCTGTCCGCGGCTTAGCGCAGAGATGTGTGCTGTAATTTGGCATGGGTATGCATATTATTCACGCCAACGCGGCGACGGTAGTAAGTGGTAAAATAAAACGACGACAAAGAAAAAAAAATTACCTTTCCTCCCCGTACGTAAAGTGGGGATGTTTTTTTTTCTCGTCAATCCCATGGTGTGGGGTGTCGTTGGAAAGGTCGTTCAAAATTATTGTGAGTGTGTTTGAAAACCATTTTTCGATTTAGGGATCCGTTTGCGAAATATTAAGTTAGCTCCCCGCCAGCTAAATGGTTAGTTCTGGATATGTGAAAAAATTCATGGCAGTAGTATATATAACGAAACTAAAAGGAAAACTATCATATCTAAGTAGGCTCTATAAGTTAACGAGTAATAATCGACCAACTTACATTTACAGTTGCAAAAACATGGTCTCCCATACATTCCGTATGTGAAAAAAATTATTTATTTATTTATATATACTTTATTGTACACCACAAAAACACATAACAAAAAAAACAAAATTAACACTACAAAATATACAATGGGCGGCCTTATCGCTCATTATCTCTTATCGAACATTGTATCCCAACAAACAGAATAACAGTGTATCCCAACTACAGAACCCTTCATTGTGCGTGGTCCGACACGCACTTGGCCGGTTTTTACAAGTAATTTCAAGTTAATCATTAAAAAAAAATTTAGAAGAAGGGCTGCGTAGAAAATGGAAGGAGCTAAAAGATCGTTACCAAAAAATATCAAAGACAGGCTGAAGAATTATCAGGTGGAGAGTCCACAACTGCTCCACATATCACAAATAATGCTGGGCTGAAAATTTACAGTTTTTAGAAAGTTGAGGTTACATTTGTATTAAGTCGCCGAGAGTAAGTTCAGTGTCACTCCATGATTGGTTAGACTCCGAGTGGCCGCCATAGCTCAAGCTCGTATCCACTGCGAGTATTCCTACAACACCGTCACTAAAAACAGAAATTGTTTATAGAATCATTGGAAACATTACAATTGACTCTGTAATAGAAACTAGGTTTCTTCCACAAACATCACCGGTGGTACAGTCAGTCCGACTATCGGAACCTTCATTCAAGCGGAGATCTTCAACAAAGAGAAATAATACAGTAACTCGGCTCACGATGGCGACAAGATACATTTGCGCACCCAATGCGAGGAACCATTCGGAGCTATCGCTCTCATTTTTAAGAGTTATGCTGAAACATTCAAGATTTTCTGCTAAAAAACAAGTATCACTAAAAGTTAAATTAGCTACATTATTTGCTGATGCAGAACTAGATGAGATGAAGGAACCTTCGGTGGTGTTTTCCTCAGCAAGCGTGGATGAAATTGATTATACACTCGGTATAGATGTAGAGACAATGAAGCACTCGCCAGATAGTGACTTATCCAGTATTGACTGAAAACATGTCGAAGGCTGCTGATGCTACTTTGATTGATCTGGTTCAATTGGTTCACAAGACATTGTGAATGTCTTTATGTAAGACATGTTCTAGTGGTGATTTTTATAACATTATAATATATCCATGAAAAACATTCGGTTTTTTATTTTTGGCTTCTATAGAATGATAGAGGACTATAATACTAATTTCAAAGTCTACAACTCTTTGTACCATATAACAGCTCTTCCTTCGGCCCATAATATTGTATAGGAGACAAAGGATCGAATAAAATACTTGCGATATAAGAAGGATTACCAATAAAAGTGTCATGTTGTTTTAAAGCACTTTTTATTGGAAGATCGCTCCGTGACAGGCAAATGAATAAAACAATAGGCAGGCACTGCTCCTAAGCTTTTATTTCTCATACATTTAGGATTAAATTAAAAACTTCTGTCGTAATCCAGCCAAGTTTTATTGGGCCGCTTCGCGATTATTTGACTTTTAACATTTATATTGGATTTTTAACATAATCCTGCAAAAAGTGATTCTTAAGTGATTCCTACTTGATACCTATATAAAATGTTGGAAAGGTTTTATTTCTTCAGTGACCTTTTGATAATATTCTGCTCAGATGAAATGTGCTGAGTTGCTGACGTTTACTGAACGTAAATGCTTTAACGACTGCTATTGTGCGAGGTTTTTGTCAGCCATGTAATGTGCTGGGTGACCGGCGAAACTCTCTTGAATGGGTCCAATAACGTCTGCGAACAGACAGCCTCATGATCAACGAGAATAATGTAGTGTCAACAGTTTTCTAAATGAGATTAACTTGTATAGATCATTCTAATGTTTTACCATACTAATAAAAAAAAAACGTTAGTAATTAATTACTTATGTTGGTATATAAGTTTTTTGTATCTCGGCACTGATATGCCCGTTTTATAGGAAAACGTGAACCGAAGCCAAGTGCTAACCTAAAAAGTAGGTAGGTACTAACTTAAGTGGTAGGCTACGTGATAACAATTATGGTGTGATAATACACTCCGGCTATATAATTACGCAACACATTTTCGTAAACTATTATGAAAAATTTGTTTCATTTTGACAGTTCAACAACATTCATTGCGTTTTACATTTACGTTGTTGAGCAGATTTTTTTCTCAAACTTATCAAGCAATTTGTTTCAAAACGATTCAAATTCCGATTAATATAAATCGTTTATTTATAAAAAAAAAAATATAAATCGTTTATTTATAAAAAGGGGCACATTTACAATAAGTATCTTAATAATTAAAATAGAGCACATTTGCTTAATTGCCTGAACTAGGTTGAACCTGTGCTTCAGGCTAGGAAGTGCATAAATACTTTATGTAATAAATTAACATGGAGTTTAAAGTATATAAACTAAAATAAAATTAGGTCAATCAAAGTAAAATGGCATGTTAGCGATTCTATTTGCAGACAACAAATAGATCTTCTGTCTGTGCATAATCTATGGTTAGTAAATATTCAAGTATAATTTTTTTACAGCTAAAGTAATTTAAATTATAAATACTAAGTTTTCTATTTAATCTATTGTACAGAAATGGGCCTAAGAATGTAAAAAATCTTTCTACAAAGACATGTTTTGAGGTTGCATTTGATGTGCATACTATATCATTCCGTCTCTTGTTAGTATTGTCAGCGGTGTAGGTAAGCATGGTGTGCTGTTTTAATACTAAGTGCATAATGAAAAGTTGGCGAACAGTCAGCACGTTGCAGGATTTATATAGCAGATCTGTGGGAAAGAAAAAGGGATGGAAGTTTGCTACCTTTAAAATTGATCTCTGAGCTCTTTCAAGAGGAAGTAGATTGGTTTTTGGTGCGCCACCCCATGAAGTGATGCAGTATTGAATTATAGATTGACATAGTGCCAAATAAACTTGTGTGATTAATTTTGAATCTGCAAATGTTCGCAATTTTTTAAAAACATATATTAATTTGATCGTGTATTACGTAATTAGGGTACCGGACTCCTAAATCAAGCCACCCACTTCTGCAGTTTTTGTATATTATAAGTCTGTAACTATTCAAATGGTTGTGAATTCAAATTCGGAACAATGATGATCAGTAATGGGCGTTTTCACATTGGACGATAATGATAACGACATGATATAGTCCGACTGGTAGTGTCATACAATTACTACTAAACGCCTTTCACACTGTGTCGGTGTAGTGTCGGAAATTTACTACTAAAATAAAAACCGGCCAAGTGCGAGTCGGACTCGCCCATGAAGGGTTCCGTAGCAGCAAGTAACATAATATAAAAGTTCTTGTAGTTCGTTGTAACTTTGATCGATGTTTTAATAATAGTTTACGATTTATGACGTATTAAAAAAAAACTACGTACTAGATCTCGTTCAAACCAATTTTCGGTGGAAGTTTACCTGGTAATGTACATCATATATTTTTATTAGTTTTATCATTCCCTTATTTTAGAAGTTACAGGGGAGGACACACATTTTACCACTTTGGAAGCGTCTGTCGCGCAAACTATTCAGTTTAGAAAAAAATGATATTAGAAACCTCAATATCATTTTTGAAGACCTATCCATGGATACCCCACACGGTTGGGTTTGATGAAAAAAATGTGAGTTTCAGTTCTAAGTCCCCTTAATTAGAACTGAAACCCAAAATTTATTGTTTTTTTTTCTATTTTTGTGTGAACATCTTAATGCGGTTCACAGAATACATCTACTTCAGTTTCAACACTAAAGTTCTTATAGTGCCGGAAATAAGTGGATGTGACATACGGACGGACAGACAGACAGACATGACGAATCCATAAGGGTTCCGTTTTTTGCCATTTGGCTACGGAACCCTAAAAAGGAAAATCAGCGCCTTTTCTCGAGGGCGTAGCCTACTGAGATTTCTGCATTTAACAACTGCATCTGCATTATGTCAGATATTGTCGTCGCTTACAATATCGCGACTTCTCTATTTTGTTAAATTGCTTTGCAATTATTTTGACAAGGCAGTCATCACTCATTAAGAAGGCGCAATAACGTCTTATTGTTCTTATTTATGATTTTATTTAACTTGGCATGATAACCCTCAAGAACATTATTTGTTCTGTGTGTCATACAGAAAACACTGAGCAAATCCAAGTATTTATTTTTAATCCATGTGTGTTGTACGTATTTTTTTATAAATTTTTCAACAGAAAGTGTTCACTTTCTGTTTTTATATTAGACCAACCTTCCTCGAGCAATTTTCTCCTTATCTTTTTAGTTTTTCCTTTTTTTTATTTTAGAAAATAGTTGTGAGAAAAAATAAATTAGTTTAGTTTTTTTTTTAAGTAGATATTTACGGTACTAACACGGGCTTTGTAATTTTTCCCTTCTAACAACTCAATACTAGAGTAGTAGGAAGGGTGATTAAAATGAACAGTATTACAACTGGTAGTAAGATTGGTAGTAACTAGGGCAACAAAGATTACAAAGCGTGGTCGTGGTCGTGTCGTCCTCCTTGAAGCAGTATAGTTTGGCGATGAGTAGGTACCCTGGCTTCATCGATACGTCGCTCGATCCTGCACTGCCAGGTTGGTGCGGCTGGTTTTGGGCGAGTAACGTCACAGTTTGGGAACGTGACGTTAGTTAAACGACATGCCGCAGCAGCCGCGCAATACAGGATCGAGTGTGTATCAATGAGATCCTCGCTTCTCTCGAAAAAAATCCTAAGCTGCAAATTATTTTTATTATTATTTACAATTCCGATAATTAATATTATTTAGGGCACCTCCAGATCCGTGAACGGTGTTCCAGTACCTCACAACCGGGCAATAAACTCTTCCAATTATAGTATTCAGAAGGCTGTTGCACGCGGCGCACCAGGGAGGCAAAGTCGAAGTCTAAATTGAAGGCGAAGTCGAAGTCAGATGGCGAAGTCGAAGTCAGATGACGAAGTCCAAAATTTACAAATTATAGAATAGTGTGAATATTAGACTCGCCCAACCGCTGTTTCTACATGAGTTGTGGCGGTAATGGCGGCATATTATCGCAAAAGCTGATCGGGTGCTGTGGCGCGTACCCCAGCCACAGTATACTAAAGTACAGTACGGTGTCCTCGTGTTTTTTTGATTTGGGACGGATTTGGGCGTCATATTTACGATAATATATTTACTACGTTTTTGATGAAATTGCAAGAGTTAATATAAAATAGTGTATGAAACTGCACATGACTAGGTATTCCCCGGTAATTTAACAGTTTCATCTAATCCGAGAATCGAATTGGTTTTTATTACCTCGCATTAGGTGCGAAAAGTATTTTCCTCGTGGATAAAGGTATCTTCGTCTTGGGCGATGTTGAATCCCTCGCTGAACTCAGGATTCTAGTCTTAACTCCCTCGCTTCGCCCTAGAATGCTTTGTTGCGTTGGGGATTGAAAATAGCGCCGGCGACATTAAAACACTGCTTTTTCCCCTTAGTATTAATCAACTATATTAAAATAATTTACCATATTAAATAGTTCCCTTCAAGAGTCGCATCTGCGGATGAAATATTTAAGGCTCTGATGGCTCTTTTGTGGAGAATGAAAATAGCTTGTTACACATACAATCTAACTCATAACTGACGTTCATTCCACTAGAAGAGCAAATGTTCGACGCCTTCGTTGATGTTTTATTGGGGCTGGCCTTGCTTGGTGACCTGGATCTGGCAAATGTAGGGTTGCCGAAGGTGGCACCAGTAGTCCCGGAGCCCAGGATTCACAGCGTCCATGCCAGCGCAGTGGGGTTCCTGCGCATCATCGCTGTTGGAGAAAAGGTTATTATACTTATGTGCCTTCAAAGAGTAAGGGAAAGATCAAAGAAACGAGAGATGGATTGTGTGGAAGATGATATTGCTAGAACAAGAATGACGGCTAATAAGAATAAAATGATCTTGCGCAACACCGACAGCAAATAAATTAGGATAAAAGCAGGTGCATGTTGATAAAGGGGAGTGTTTAAAATGGCTACATGGAAAGGGTAGCTACCTGTATCCAACATGATTGCTGGCCCACTTGCTGAAACCAGTTTCATTGATGTTCTCACCTGAAAATTAAAGAGCATAATTACCTATTGAGATCACGAGTTCTGCTGCGAAACAGCGATGGTGACAGCTCAGTAAGGCTCACTTCACCTGAGGCTGAGCATTGATACTATTGACAGCTCACTTAGAGCTCACTTCACCTGTGGCTGGGCATTGATACTATTGACAGCTCACTTAGAGCTCACTTCACCTGAGGCTGGGCATTGATACTATTGACAGCTCACTTAGAGCTCACTTCACCTGTGGCTGGGGATTGATACTATTGACAGCTCAGTAAGGCTCACTTCACCTGAGGCTGGGGATTGATACTATTGACAGCTCATGAAGGCTCACTTCACCTGAGGCTGGGCATTGATACTATTGACAGCTCACTTAACCTAAGTTTTCATGGTGAGATTTAAACTGCTGAGACTGCTGACATGCACAACTACTGAGCTGGTATGCTCAGTACTCGTGCATGCGACAGAATAGACCGGCTGGTCTCCGTGCTCAGCAGTCGTGTATGCGACATAATAGACCGGCTGGTCCCCATGCTCAGCAGTCGTGCATGCGATCACAGACCAACGAGGCAGTCAACAGAACCGTTGTCACTTTACCGTCGATGTTCCTCCAGACAGTGTACTCGTCAAGGTTGTTGATGCCGAGCCAGACCAGCAGCTTGTACCGGGTGCCCGTTACCTGCGGGTAGCTCATGCCGCGGACCAGCTGTTGTAGGAACTGGAACTCGTCCTAAAACAGAGAACGGTTACTGAGAATAAGGTTGGTTAATTAATGTTTGCCGTAATTTAAAATACAATAATTTTATATGCCATACTTGTATTTGCCATAATTTCACTAGAAATAATGCTTCAGTTGCCATAATCGTGAAATTACATTAAGTCATTTTCACTAATTTCATGCTATAATATATGATTATACGATACAGATATTTTTATTGATTAAAAATAATACCATGCATGCTTGCTTTGTAAAAGTAGAAATCTAGTTGTGTGGTCACAGTTCTAACCTAACCTAACCTAGCCGTTTCGACTTTGATAAACTGTTAATTGTCTAAAGATTGTTTGCTGTAATAAATCATTTGATTACAGAGCAAATGCCATAGCGACATTATTTTTTGTACAAAACAATAAACGTTTCTAAATTATATTAAATGTTGCTTATGTCTAGTATCAATTATGTAATGCGCTACTTATAGAAACTATTAATGATTATATAACACATGTTATTATGGAAACTTATTTTATGACAAATAAAAGTTATGACTAATAAATTGATATGACAAGCGTTATTAGTATACATGATAATAGTGCAAGTAAATATTATGAGGAGGACGATTATGAAAACAATAATAGTGCAAATTATTTTATGGAAAACCAGACAGTACTAATAAGGTTTGTATCACAACAAAGGCAAGAGCATATTATTACAATCGCATCGGGCCGCAGTTCATACAACAAACAAAAGTAATGAGGGAGGATAAATGCGTTACGGTCCGCCCTACTAAAATGTGTAATGCCTTAATAATACATCGGAAATATTCTATTTGGCAGATAGAAAACCCCCTAACAGTGAACTGTTGATAAGTGGATCGCTCACAAAATTCTCTTTAAATCTACTTAAATTAGTTTAGTCGGTGAACAATCGAATCAGCCCCCAGTGCAGTCCCTTTCTCTTACCTGTGAACGATAAACTATGATTTGAGTTTAGTTGATTGGCAACAAAGCCGCGCTACAATACAATATAGGTACCCAGTACTTACAACGAAAGTAAAGATCGTATCGGCAGTCAAGTTGCGAGAGTAAACTGTCACCGTTTAATGTTGCCGTAGCCGCCATTGTACAAACTTATTTCTTGAAACTCTCACAGCCGGCAAACTTGGATTGCTTCTCGTTCTGCTTGTCACTTAACTTTTTCTTGCTAACACTCAAGTTACGCTGTTTAGTTTGAAATGTTTTCAGGTTTATAGGCTGAGCAGCCGTTCAGGTACTTTGAATAATCAATTTCATCTTAGTTTAATACAAACTTATTCATAAATTGTTGTCAATATGTGGGGCGTCGTGGGTGACCATTCTCTATCATAATTTCGTCCCCTCTAAAGTGGGAATAGAGGTTGCTCGACTCCAGTCGAGGATTATTACAATAGTGTTGTTGCAGTCACATAGGATCTTACGCTTTAATTTTACCAGGATATCATAGACTTACCTGTGATTTAGGCACAGCCAGGGAGCCGCCCATCTGTACACATTCCTGGCTGGCGAGGAGCCACGTTTGTGCTTGGTACATTAGTTTGTATGCCTTGCTGGCAGAGGTGTTCACTATGAACCCTGAAATTATTAGAAAGTTGCTTAGAACTACTGTTTTATTAATTAAGCTTCTTTAAGAGGGAACAGGGCCAGCGATTCTCCATAAAAATGTATTCCCATTTTTTCTTCCTGAATAATGCCTTTAAAGCAATATTTGTTTTCATAAAATTTTAGTCTTCTGTGTAAGACTCGTCCCTGTCATTTCTTTTTTTTCAGCAACTTATTGGTAAAGAAAATATGACCCTCCAAAAATTACAAAAATGCCCCATTTTTACCGCCATGATTAGAAGACTACCACACAAATTCGAAAAGTTTTTATTATAAAAGAAAATAATAGGAACTTAGACACTCTTTCTTAAAATTTTAATTAAAAAATAATTGAATCGGCTCAGTTTTCGAGGAGAAAAAAGGGGAATATGAAACGTCGAACTCGTCAAATTTTTTTGTGATATATTCGGTCTGAGGTGTAGCTGTCCCTATAGCACTCTACGGAGGCAGACTTGAGGTAAGACGACGACAATAGTTTATTCAAAAACCTATTTTACAAATTCCTCGCAGGCCCTGTTCCCTCTTAAGAAGATATAGGGCAGATATAAAAAAAAAAGCTAGTATTCAAAAATGTTGTAATGATGAAAGCAATATTAATAAGCTTTAGTCAGAACGAATAGGATCATATTTATTTTTTTCAATAGTATCGAAAGCGTTTTCTTTGTAGTAATTAGTAACTTCAGTACCGTCTGGGATTTCAGTAAACACTTTGCATTGAACGCCGACCACCGCTGTCAAAACCGTGAAGACGAGTATTCTGCGAAATAATAAAATCAGAATCAATCTGCATTTCCTTTTAGCAACTATGTTGAGGTCTTCCAGTCTAATAGGATGCAGCTGAATACCAGTATTCTACATGGAGTAGTCGCTCTATGTAAAATACTGAATAGATAGTCACCTATTAGACCTCCACAACCCAGTTACTGGATGACATGAAAATCTGCCGCATGAGAATGACAGCCGGGACTAACGGGTTAACGTGCTTTCCGAGGCACGGAGACGGATAATTATGGAGACCACGAATATCGATGGATATCTATGATGGAGACCCTCCATAATTATCCAATGGATGGTCACTTATCCAGGAACCGACCGCAGCAACCTTCGATCGACCCGTGCGGCTGTTATCATTGAGCCACAAACCCCTCTGCCCTCTGGGTAATAATGTAACTGTAAATATCGATGGGATCACTTTGGCAGCTACCTTTCAAACTCAAACTCAAAGCATTTATTTCAATTAAACCATTTACAGCTTTTGAATTGTCAAATAGTCGGTCAGTTAGTCAGAAAGTTAATTAGTTGCTTTAATTAAATATGAAAGGTTAAAGGCCACTATTATGAGTTTTGAGTTCGAAAAGGCCGAATACGAACTATGGCAAAAGCGCCAATATTAAGGTATACTCACCTCATGTTGCAAATATAAATTCCTTGTTCTTATTGGTGATAATTTATGTAATAAGTACCACTTTCTTCTAACTAAACACTTTCTTTATTTCACACGTTTATTATATTTTAATATTCAATCGATTATTTATTCACTTGTTGACTCGTCTGGGATACGATATGGTATACGATATGAATTGAAACCAATGCTTATATAAAGATGCCGAGTTCACGACGATCTAGCGTGATTGATCTTTAGAGATATCTACTCTAGACTAATCTACTGATAATAATTTAGAACACTTTCGTTTTATCTTCGGTAGACATCTTGGATAAGCGTCAGCCGGTTTGAGAGAAAAGCTTAGATGAATGAGGAATTGAAAATAATGTTTAACAGCATAAATGTTTGGTTTGCCCATAATTGAGTCACGATTTATGGTCAATGGGTCATAATAAAATTGATAGAGTTACTACTATAAATTGTTAATTATGTAGAACAAACAATTCGTGTCGTCAACTGTTTCGACTGTTCCTAAAATATCCGATAAAAATGTAAACAAATGAATCAGAAAGCGTACCTGAGGAGCCAACTTGTAGCGCCACTTACAAATTGAGTGCTTTGATTCGATTATTTGAATAGTAAAGCCCAAAAATCCAATTTTAATTTGAAAATTGAGTTTTATTTTAGGAAGTGTATAGAGTGTGTTTTTGCGGCATAATTAAAAATTTTTGTAGTAGCGCTGCCTAGGCCCGGCTAAAGTTCCGTAAGCATTGCATTGTCATTGTCACTTGAAAATGGCTGAATGGGTTAGGTATGGTTAGGTCAGACTCGTGCGTAAAATTTTTGGGGGTTTCCCATACTTAGAACTGAAACTCAATTTTTTTTTCATCAAACTCATACCTGTGGGTAATCTATGGATAGGTCTTCAAAAATGATATTGAGGTTTCTAATATCATTTTTTTCTAAAATTCGCTTATTTTAGAAGTTACAGGGGAACTTTTAAAATAAGAGAATGATAAAACTAAAAATAAATATATGATGTACATTAATTACCAGGTAAACTTCCACCGAAAATTGGTTTGAACGAGATCTAGTAAGTAAGTAGTTTTTTTTAAGACGTCATAAATCGTAAACCGCAATTTAAATTTAATTCAATCAACTCAAATATAGTTACAACGAACTACAAGAACTTTTATACTATGTTACTTGCTGCTACGGAACCCTTCATGAGCGAGCCCGATTCGCACTTGGCCGCTTTTTAATACATGTTATGTTTTTTTATGGGATCTCATTTCTTTTTGTAGGTAGATACCCCGATAGTGATACTGAACCTAAGTCAGTTTAATAAAACGTGTGGATTTGTGTGTTTATCTGCGGCATCGTCTTAGATCCCATACCTAATTATTATTGGTTCTTCATTCAATTTCAATGCAGTTTAATTGACAACTGATTTCGTTTGTTGTCTATTTTATAACTGATTATCTATATATTTTATGACTGATTGTGCCTACCTTTATGTTCCATTAGATACTCGTAGGTACACTAGGCACCTAGTCCCTATCTATGTGAAAAGGGTAGGTTATCTATTTATGTAGTGTAAGTGACGAAAACTTGCATGAACTGCGAAAGTAAGTAAAAAGTAAGCGAATAAAAATTAAAATATACCTCAATTTCAGTCCCATTTTCGAGATATACGATCTGCATATGTAACTTTGTAATCTATATACAGGGCGTCTCAAACGTAGTGGTCCGAAGGCTTGGTAATTTTTGATTTAATATTGAATTTATTTAAGTTTATTATGTTTAATTTCTTTTGTATAATTTTATATACGTGAATACTTAACACGCAGTAATGGTGTTTTGCAAAAGAGGTTTTGCGCTGTTGGTGTACAGCACAAAACCTCTTTGGGGGACATAATTATGTTCGCTTCCTTGGGTCAGGTAGGAGCCATGTACTCTGAGGACAGATCGATGAACAAACAGCTGACGTACCGTCAGAACTTTGATAACTATTAAAACATTTGAAAAATTCACGAAAAAAAAGATATGACGAAAAATCATGTTTTGATACCGGTATAAATGCCATAAATCCTAACAAAAAGTACTAGGCTTGCATAAATACACGAAGTATTTTTTTTTGTGGAAAATCCATTGGAATCAGGGTGTTAGGCAGAAGATGGAACATACGAAAATGACGGATCCGTGAAGCCGTCTGTTACGTGCTTAGGCCCAATAACAAGACCCAGGCCACACAGATTTTTGTAAAGGATTTAAAAAAAAAAAAAATTCGTCGTTGCTCAAACTTCAAACGTCATTAAAGGGGGTGAAAAAGGAAATTTCGTTTGTATGTAAAATCTTATTCCTTGAATTAATTGGACTTGAAACTTGGCACGAATACTTATCTAAATAAATCATTAATTTGTAAGTTTGTAATTTTTTGTTTTTATTTTGGGGGGTGTCAAAGTTTGTGTGAAAGAATTTTTACGCGAGGTCCGATTAACTCTAAACTCAGTACCTATTTATACTTCAAACCGAGAATAAAGAATAACGTGTATCAAGGTTTTTCTGAAACAACCCCTAATGGGGTGAAAAGGGTTAACATATTTTATATGCATCGCAATGACCTATCAAGATACACGTAAAGACATAATTTTTTTGGAATTTACTATTCACAATTGTGCCCGGTGGTAGGTGGTGCTGCAATCGAGGTTCAAGACGGTGTTCTGTTCACGACACGTGCACAATTTTGTGAGCCTAACAAAAAGTACTAGGCTTGCATGAATTCACGTTAGTATTCAATCATTACGTTATGCTACTAAAAGGATTTGGATGATTTGATACATTTGATGATTGCCAACAGTTAGTTTAAAACCTGGATTAACATAAAGAATACTTTTTTTATCGCGGTAGTACGTTTCCATGGGAAAATTTCTGACATCCACACGAGCGAAGCCGCGGGAAAAAGCTAGTCCTATATAAATAATATACGATTACAAAGTTACTTATGCAGCTCGTATATTATCTACAAAACGGGACTGAAATTGCGGTATATTTTATATTTTTCATTGCTGTATAGGCTAAACACTAATTGGGTTCAACATTTGAAGCTGATCGGTGAGTAAGAGAGTCAGTATGTTAGTGACAAAATTAACGAACTTTGACCTGTAATAGTTCTTAAGCTACCAGTAGCTTAAGAACTATTACAGGTCAAAGTGTAAGTTCAAGTTGAATGTAATTTGCGAACATACCTAGTTATACTAAGCCCTCTAGGTGAATTCAGGCTTCTAGCTTTATCCACAACGAAGTTACAAGGGGTCGAAAATGTACTGAATGGTTTCCAGAAAAGATGGTGCGGCTGTGCCTTTGTGTTTGTTTTGCTCGACTTAGCATATTAATAAATTCCCTTTAGTGAGTGATTGCATTAGACTTTAACCTGAACAGGGTGTTTACACCTTCATCTGATAGTTTTGGAACACATATTATCTACTATGCTTCTCCTACTGAACCTCCTAACCCTTCTGGCTTAGAAAAACTACGTCAACAATGATTCCACTAAGTAATTGCAAAACAAGGCAGACTGCTAGCACAGTGACCCATTTGTTCACCCTTTCGGCTTTCAGTTGAAAGCAATCGTACTCAATCGAGTTTTAAGTCGCGTGGAAAAACTGGCGCGTTCTCCTCAACGAATTGCTGCAGATAAGTAGCTGATACCGGCTGTTTTTATTTTGGAGGTCGGGGCGAAAAGCAAAGGGGATTATTAGCAACGTTTGGGTTTGAATAGGGGAACCTGAATATTGTGTCTTTATATTTCTACCATTAATTAAAATTCACTGTGTCATGTTGCCACTTTATATACACTATTAAATGCACACGATTAAATGGGGGTAATCTCAATAAGTAAAGATTCTTTAGAACCTTCGGAAAAGCCTCGACAGTCAGCTCTGGCTGCAACCTACATTGATAAGGCCGGCTATCCTTTTAAATGCTACAACACACACATGATTGGATTTCTGTCTGAGTAGGTAGTCTACTGATGAAAAAGCGATTATTTTTTAGGTCATGACAAACTTCAGAACTTGGGAACCCAGTCTCTGATCATCGGCATCACATGCGATTGAAGCGTGTTTGTCTCAATTCACGTTATCACATCTTCCCGCAGACGCTGAGTCCAGACGTAGATACACATGTCTACTGATAAGATTATACATAGTAGGTCTAGTTTATAATATATCTGTTTACATAACAAAGATATTGACCTCACTACTATCACAAGTGAACCGCCTGACTGCATATGAACATAACTTTTTTTATGTCCTATTTCACACATTTCTATTAAAGTCCGTGTATTAATCGATTACCAGTCCATTACAGATTCTCGTGCAGAAAATGCTTGGTGATTTCAGACTTAAATTAAGGCGTCGCCTCCCATGCACGAGGTTCTGGGTTCAAATCCAGGCAAGTCCAAGTACCAATGTGACTTTTTCAATTCATATTTATTTTCTGAGTTTATCTTGGACATTACTGACTTCGATTAAGGAAAAGATCGTGAGGAAACCTGGACTTATAGTTAGGTAGTATATAGTCTGAAATCGCGGACCCGTCTTGAGTAAGCGTGGTGATCGATGCTCGTGCCTTTTCTGTATCCTTTGCCCAGCAGTGGGACAATAATAGACTGGTATTATTATAATATTTATTTTTTGCGAAAACTCATTAATTACGTATTTACCTAAATAGTTTTGAATATGTAACTATCCTATTTACGTGTTTTAATGATAATTATCGATTTTTACTTAGACCCGTATTACAGAACCTCACTCAAAACTCAAGCATTACTTAAAACTGGTTTCAACCAATCAAAACGAGTGTTAAGTAACGCTTGAGTTTTGAGCGAGGTTCTGTAATACGGGCCTTAGTATTTTTACTACGTGTTTCATATATAATATGAAGCTAACTAACCCATTTATTCAAAAGAGGCAATGTAACAACGTAAAAAATTATAACAGTATTAAGTAATTTGTCAAAACATTAACTAAACAAATTACATTTATACCAGACGGTGAATACTCAGAAAATAATAAATATTTTCTGAGTATCGACAAGAGGTGCTGTGCTTAGTAATGCCAATTGTCAATCATATGCGTGGCTACATGGAGTGGCAAGTCCTCGCCATGATTATCCACATTCTTATGCGTTTTTATTCACGTTGTGATGACACTGTTAGTAGGAAGGACAATAAATATTAACTCAATGCAGTTAGTTATTAATCCTTTGAGTTTATTGAAAAAATATGTATATAGGCGCAAATTAAATTAGTTAGCGAAACCAAGCAGACGTGGTGGGTATCGATACCGAATAAAGACAAAAAAAATCGGGTCATCGACCGCTTAGGTATAGTGTTACAAAATAACATTTGATTTTTATATATTTTTTTACATTGTTCTCACATATACATATAATCAACAAGAGTAATATACCCAGGATTTTGTAATTTCTATATTTAAAAGCTAGTCCTTGGAGTTTCTTGCCCGTTCTTCTCCATAGAGATCTACGTTTTGGAATGGGCAACTAGCTTCAATTTTCTGACTAACTGACTCTTTGACAATTCAAAAGTGCCTGTAAAGGGTTTATTTATTTATTAACATTTCAAGCACATAAATGTACGGTCATGTATGTAAGGGTTTAATTGAAATAAATGCTTTGAGTTTGAGTTTGAGTTTTGACAACAAAAACTGCTTTATTTTGTTTTATCATGTGTACCCACGAATCTTTTTTCACAGAACTCAATGGATATTCTCGTATTACATGTATAGTATAAGAGTTAAATTTGTTATAAATTTAATTTTGTTTGAAGCAAATAAAGACTTTGTTATTTCAATACAGTTACTCGTGCATAGCATAATATTTAACAGAGAGGGTTCCCTTTACCCGGTAATACAATATATAAATAAAAAAACTCATTTTATTTTAGTATAAATAACCCATATTTTCGGATAGGCATATAAAAACAAAATAAATTATATAAAGAAAATTAAACGACGATATAATAATACAAGAATGTGCTAAAATAAATATCGATAATAATTATCGACCATCGCTTTCGACTCCCTAATTCAAAATTAAAAAGTCATTTATTCAAACTAGGCTGAGAATCAGCACTTTTCGAACTTTTCGAATTGTATGCGTGTGCATTGAATGTTCGCAAATAGCAAGTGTTTACAAGTGAAAGCCCCGCCCATTCTATGTATGTGTGCTATTAGAAATTGATTTAGTGTAGCTACTTTCTTCTTAGTGTGCGAGTTCAAATTTTAAGTGTGTGTCGTAAGTACACTATTTGTTAATGTTGTAATTATTTTGGTGGGAGATAAGCGGTCGCACTAGGATTCCTTACTATTCCGCAATGAAGGCATATCTCTGGATATCTATGTATATAATTATATTATTACTTAGCTAGCTTATTTTAATTTGACCCTGTATAGTTATAGAAGCAACATTGTGAAGAACATGTGTAAGTATTGTTTACTTGACAGAGATGACTCTATCGAGGGTCAAAGTGGCAGTGGGTACGTCGTTCTACACATCGATAACGGAATGAATTGGATAACAACAAAATTTGTTTACTAACATTCTAGAACAGATCATAAACGTCTAATATAAATAATTACCTACAGTTCTATTTTTATCAAAATTTTTACTTACTGAATGACTGACAGTAAATTTTATTGGAACGTGAACATTTTGCTACTAGGTATTTGACAAAAATTGCAAAAATCCTATGAAAATATTATTTCACCGAATAATTTTAGCACGGTAGCATACCTATCTCAATGATTGCTCACTGTTCGCCTGATAAATTTTACCAGTTATATAGGTTTCATAAATTCCAATACAGAATAAAATACATATTTTGACACTATCTAAAAATACACTCAAAATGTATCACAGGTCAGCAAATGAATTAGGTAACGGTACACAGACTCGCGAACTTTGCCCACCCACAATAATTTAACAAAATATAAATTATTCATTCGCACACCTTATCTCGACACCTCGTTTAATTTGAACACACATTTCTTCACACAAAAAATTACCAAAAATAAAAATTCTAATTTTTTGGCTTAGATTTCAACGATGAATTGTAAATTAATCACTTCGGACGTCAGCAATTGATTATCTTATTTATTTAGCCTTTTTAACTTCACTGTCGTGGACACTTCTATACGATGTCGGTGACTAACCGTTGTCACGCGGCGAAAGTTATGCAGAACTAACTGGTAATAGCCGAATATGTCCACTTTTAATACCGTTACACAATTAGGCATGCATTGTGACTACGTTGTTGTTTTTACAGCCGTGAAATAACGAGTTGTTTGTCTAGAACGAAAAGAAAGTTAATATTTTCTTTTCAGGAGAACACACTGCTATTATTATTTTGATGAAATTAAGTTGTTGTTGCTGTTATTATATTAGAAATGTTTTAAAATCATAACATCAAACACGATAAACTCATCGTCAGCCTGCCAAAATTACCTATTGTTTTTGGTAAATATTGCTATTTGTATCATGAAATCTAGTTGATGCACGCTATAACTATTGATAGATGTTGAGAAAAATTTTTTTTGGCAAAACTAATGCATATCGAATGATATGTAGTAATTATTTGCTACAGAACAAAATTAATACAGTACATGAACAATATGCTTAATATTTTATCAGGATTTCTCCTCTGTTATAGGTAAACTTATGCCAACACCAATACTTCTGCTAGCTCTATTTTCAGTCAAATGACGGACAAAGGCTTCTCAAAAACCCTGTAACTCACAGCATCATCAAGAAATCGTTTGCTAACCCTTGAATTATAATTTTTGCACGACCTGGAAATGAAACAGGAAACATCTCACAATCGTCTTCTTCAATGTCCCACTCACCGCACAGACTTCATTCACTCTTCCTTCTTCATTCAGTCTATCTCTTCATTCAGACTATCTTTTAAAATTAAAGTTCGCGAGCACATTTGCAAGAAGCTGGCAGTATCATCACAACGGTTATGTTTTCTCATTGTTTGTCTTATTTGTGCTTATATTTATATATAATTAGGTGTATTTATTATATTTATAGTTTTTAATAGGTATAAACTCGTATGTATATCTTTTATTTAAATAAAAAAAAAACCTCAATTCTCGCTATTGCACCTACCACAGTTTGTCTCTGCATCACCCAAAGGTTGACTGGTAGAAAATGCCTGTGGCATTAAGTCCGCCTCTGTACATTTATGCGCTTGAAGTGTTAATAAATAAATAAATAAACAGGACAACGGAAACGGAAACCACAACTCACATCGATACTGCAATATGCAAATTTATCTTAATTCGAACCAAATGTTGTGGCTTTAGTGTAATAACAGCCATTTTTTGTCCAGCTGTGGGCCTTCCATACAGAGAAGGGCTGAGCGATGATATAATACTGCTTGATAGTGTGTGGAAAGTCAAAGTCAAATATTTTTTTCAATTAGGCACAAAAATGGCACTTTTGAAAGTCAAAATTTCCAAAAAAAAAAAAAAAAATCTAGTCCTAGTCGCCCCTTCCAAAATGTAGTTTTCAAGGAGAAGAATGGGCAAGAAACTCCACCGTTACTCTTTTAAAATGTTTTCACAATATCTTGTATACATTAATTATATAATTATATTATGTGAAGACGATGCACCTATAATAAGATTACTATACCACGATAGGTAAAAAGAATGAAAAATGAAGGACTGACAGATAAATTAATTATGTGATAGATGCATGGTGCTCACATATTTACAAACATTGTAAAATTATACGATATTCTTAACATTTTAACAAGTAATAATAATAAGACAGTGTGTGAGTTCAAGTAATCACAGAATATAAAATTAATATTATAAAAAATAATATCATACAATTAAATTGGCAACCAGTTAGATTTTGTCTAGATTCTAAATTGTCTTATGGAGCAGGACCAGCATGTTTCCAAGCATTTTTATCTTGGATATAATCCTCTAAATTGTAGTATACTTGTTTACAAAGTGTACTTTTTATATGAGTTTTAAATTTTCTTTCATTTAATTCTAATGTGCATGTGTTGTGTAATGTGTTTACGATTTTCTTTGTGATGTTCACTCTCTGTTCCCTTGAGTGTAATCAGTGTTATGTAGTGAGTTTGATTACATTACATTAGCTGGAATAATGACATTTTGGTCAGCATGCCAACAAGTTTTTATCGTGTTGCCTGGTACTTTAGAAGATACAACTACCGAGTTACCTCGACATTAGGTCGATGTTTGGTCATCGTTTTCTGTCAATGTCGTTTCGTCATTATGGTTGTATGGCTCATCCATTCCTGGTTCGCAAGGGAGGGGGACCCATGTTTTCTCGCCATTTATTCTGATGGTCCTATCAATCAATAATTTCGTCTCATTATTTGGTATGCAAAGTACATCATTCTTTTGACATGTAAATGGTGTACGTGCCTTTTAACTTCAGAGCTCAGTGGGACAATACAGAATTAATGAATTGATAAGGTAAGACATGTTTTCGTAATAAGTTCATTTGTTATATAATTGCAAGCAATTCAGAATATTTGAGTACTTATCGCGCATAATATCTCATACCTACATTATAGGGCTCATTCACACGAGGACGATTCGTGTTTTTTGACGAATCGTCTTTTTTCACGATTCGTTTTTTTTTTGACGGCGGCAAAGCTTTTTAAATGCTCGTGTTCACAAGCATCACGAATTGTAAAACATTACGGACACATCTTAAATATATCATGAATCGTGATTTTTTTGTGACGGATCCGCTGAAGCGCTCGTACAAGACTGAACTCTGAATCACGAATCAAGTGTGAACATCTATTCGGATATTTTGACAAATCGCGAAAAAACTCGTTTCCGCATGCAATGTGAACGTGCATCCGTCAGCGTCATGATTTTTTTTGACGAATTGTCAATGACGGGTCCCGTGTGAATGACCTGTTAAAGATATAAATTTTAATATTAAATTATGATGTTACTAGCAGTTCCCCGCGGTTTCACCCGCCTCACCCGGCTCCTGTAGGGTCGTAGCGTGATTTTAAGTAGCCCATAACCTGTAACGATTAAAAAACATCTTTCATCATAATAAGGTCAGTAGTGTCCTCTTGTAGTAAACATTAAGAATCATGGTACAAGTTTACCACAAATCAACTAGATGGCCCTAGGGTCTAATCGATTAAACAATATTTATATGTCTTGGAATGTGTGTAAATAACCAATAAAATAAAGATACAGTTCTCTAAATAATTTATTGAATTCTATGGGATCCTGCCGTTTTGCCGAAAAGATTTTGCCAAAAAATCACTACCCAAACAAATTTTTGCAACCTTTTTTTATACCAATGCAATGTTTGGAATTATTTTAGTACGCACATTTTCATTAGGTCAAATTTTTACTTGGCAGAATATTATCAAGGATAATGTCATTTAGGCATTTGGTCTTTAATATAATTATTTATTACACCAAACAATCTTTAGACAATAAACGTTTCGTCATACGATTTGGTATGACAAAAATATAAAGGTTAGGTTAGGTTAGGTTAGGTTAAGGGTCAGGGCGGCGCCGCGTCAGGTCTCCGTGCTGGGAGACCTGAACGCCAAGTCGGTGACCTGGGGCAACCCGGCCACCGACGCCCGCGGGCGGGCAGTCGAGCTGTGGGCTGCCTCCTCTGGACTCTGCCTCTTGAACAGAGGCAGCGTCCAGACATGCGTGCGGCGGCAGGGTGGCTCAGTGGTGGACGTCACTTTCGCCACCCCTGCGTTAGCCGCGCGCGTGCTGAACTGGCGGGTGGACCTGGTGGAGACTATGTCGGACCATCGCTACGTGCGGTTCGACATCTCCACCAGTCGCCCCGGAGAGACGCGGACTCTGCCGGGGCGATCACCGTTCCCACGGTGGGCCCTCGCCCGCCTGGACAGGGAGGCGGCTCGGGAGGCGGCGTTCGTCCAGGACTGGCCTTCGCCGCCTTCCGCCAGCCGGCTGCCGGATGTGGACACCGTGGCGGGGCAGCCGAGGGAGTCTCTGACCGAGGTATGCAACTCGAGCATGCCTCGGTCTGGCCGACCACCACCCAAACGGGCCGTGTACTGGTGGTCGGCGGAGCTGGCGGGGCTTCGAGCAGCCTGTGTGGAGGCAAGGAGGGCTTACACGCGGAGTCGGCGGCGGCGTCGACGGGACCAGGCCGTCGGGGACCACCTCTACGAGGTGTACCTGGCGGCAAAACTGGTCCTCGATCGGGCCATCGCCGCCACCAGAGACTCTGCGAGAGCAGAAATGCTGGAGGGTCTCGACGCGGACCCCTACGGGAGACCGTATAAGGCGGCGCGGAACAAGCTGCGCCCCTTTGGTCCCCCGGTGGCCGAGACCCTGGAGCCCTCCTTTCTGGATGGGGTGGTTCAGTCCCTGTTCCCGTGCAGGGACGACTTCACCCCACCAGCGATGGCCCCACCAGCCCCGCCAGCTGATGATGAAGAGGAGACCCCTCCCGTCACGGAGTCGGAACTTGGCGCGGCTATTCTCCGTATCCGCGCCAAGAAGACGGCTCCGGGCCCCGACGGCGTCCCGGCGAGAGTGGTGGCGATCGCCGCCACCCAAATGGAGGAGCGGTTTCGGGACCTCTTCAGCGCATGCTTTGCGTCTGGAAGGTTCCCGAAACCATGGAAGGAGGGACAACTGTGCCTCCTTCGCAAGGAGGGCCGCCCGGCAGACTCCCCCTCGGCATACCGGCCCATCGTTCTGCTCGATGAGGTCGGTAAGATGTTCGAGGGGATAATCGCTGCCCGCCTGAAGAGCCATCTGCGGTGCATCGGGCCGGACTTGTCGGACGCTCAGTACGGCTTTCGGGCTGAGCGTTCGACGGTGGACGCGCTGGCCTGCCTCAAGGGGCAGGTGAAGGATGCGATGGAGGCGGGGGACGGGTTGTTGGCAGTGTCGTTCGACATTGCCAACGCCTTCAACTCCGTTCCCCACTCCACCATCCTAGAGGCGCTCCGATTCCACGGAGTGCCTCGCTGCATGCGCGTGCTGCTGGCCAGCTACCTGGAGGATCGGGCGATCGTCCTGGTGAACAGGGCTGGCCGAGTCCGGCGGTACGCCGCGGAAGCCGGCGTTCCACAGGGGTCAGTCTTAGGACCTCTCCTCTGGAACGTCGGCTACGATTGGCTCTTGCGGGGAACTCTCCTCCGAGGCACGAGTGTCGTCTGCTACGCGGATGACACTCTCCTCACCGCCCGGGGGGAGAGTTTCAGGGAGGCGGCCTCCTTGGCCTCGGCGGGCGGATCCTTGGTCGCAGGGAGGATCCGCCGCCTAGGGTTGACGGTGGCGCTGCAGAAGACCGAGGCCGTCTTCTTCCACGGTCCCCGGCAGCGCCCCCCGCCACCTGGCGCCCACATCTTCGTGGAGGGCGTCAGGATTGAGGTGAAGGCCCAGATGAAATATCTGGGCCTTGTACTCGACAGCAGGTGGCGCTTCGGCCCGCATTTCAGCGGGCTGTCGTCGCGCCTGCTGAAGACCGCGGGCGCTCTCTCGTGGCTCCTCCCGAACTTGGGGGGGCCCAGCGCTCGATGCCGGCAACTCTACGCCGGCATCTTGAGGAGCATGGCCCTCTACGGGGCCCCCATCTGGGAGGAGTCTCTCCACAGACGAGAGAACGCCGCGGCCTTGCGGGCACCTCAAAGGGCGATAGCCCAGCGGGTGGCGCGGGCTCACCGCACGGTGAGCTTCGCCGGGGCGTGCGCTCTGGCCAGCACCCCTCCTTGGGAACTCGAGGCGTGGGTGCTCGCCAGAGTGTACGAGTGGAAGGCGGGGCGGAGGGCGGCGGGTCAGCCCTTCGCCCCGGAACAGCGGGAGGCCGTCCGGCGGGAGGCGAGGGACGCCATCGTCGTCCACTGGACGACGGACCTCGCCGCTGCGGTCTTCGGCCGCCGAACCCTCGACGCGATCGGGCCGGTCCTGCGGGACTGGCTCGAGCGGCCGCACGGGTTCCTCTCGTTCCGCCTGGTGCAGGTGCTGTCCGGACACGGTTGTTTCGGATCGTACCTGCATCGGATCGGACGGGAGGAGACGCCGTCGTGCCACGACTGTGGCGCGGCGGAGGACACGGCGCAGCACACTCTCGAGGTGTGCCCGTCGTGGTCCGAGCCGCGCCGCAGTCTCGTCGCGGCGATCGGGCTGGACCTCTCGCTCCCCGGCGTGGTGGGCGCCATGCTGAGGGACGAGGGGTCCTGGGCGGCGGTCGCCTCCTTCTGCGAGCACGTCATGTCCCAGAAGGAGGCGGCGGAGCGCGTACGGGAAGATGATCCCGACGCGGCACCGCTCCGAAGGTGGAGGAGGGGTCGAAGGAGACGTCAGTTCGACGCTCATCTCCGACTCCTCCTCCCAGGTGGAGGCCAGCAGGCAACGGGTGCGGGGGCACCCTCGCCTGCATCGCACAGGCCTCCACCAGTGCCGGACGGGAATGGCCAGGTGCTCCCGGCCATTCCCGTAGCCCCCCACCACGCAGGTGGGGGGCCTGTGGGGCCCGCCAGCTAGGCGAGCATGCGCCGGGAGGGCTGTGGACGTAAAGGCTGAGCCGGATTCCCATGGCCCTCCCATCACGGCGATGCGGGAGCACCGCTGAGTTTTAGTGGGTATACTGTATTTTACACAGGAGTCCCACATACCCCGACTCGTCCCCCACGAGCCGGGGATGCGTAACGCATTTCTCAGCGATAAAAAAAAAAAAAAAAAAAAAAAAAGGTTAGGTTAAGGGTTCCCGCATTGTCGTTGCGGGGGGGCTCATTAGCCGTGGGTTGGGCACCCACGGTGAAGCCAAGAGGAACCCGAGGAGGGGCCGCTCGTCAGGGCTTTTTAATAAAAGCCCATGACGTAGCGGCCAACGAGTAGGTTGCGGTGGCGACATCGCAACTGAGGCGGGCCGCGATGTCGTGTATCGGAGGCATCGCGGCTGCGGTTTCGGGGCCGCGGCTGGAGAGGTGTATTGCGGTACAGCGCTCTCCCTCCCTGCCGCGGCCTTGACGGGGTCGCCACCGTCCGATGGCGAACGCGGTGGGGCCGCAGGGGAAGAGGAGTGTCGGTATAGCGTAGGCCGCTCTCCCTATCCTCTGCGGCCGAAAATTGGTAGACGGCGGGGCCAATGTCCTGACCCGTCGAAGAGGGGCCAAGGGTGCCCAGACAAGGGGCTGTCTGGCGCCCATGTGCTGGTTTGGTCCCTGGGTTGGTCACGGCGTGCCATGTGTTCTGGTGCGCCGGTGATGAAGGAGGAGGGGCCCGCTGCGGCGGGCTGGCACCAGTCGGGGGTTGCGGAGGATTTTTTTCGTTCCCGCGACCCCCGGCGTAGGTGTGAGACGGAACACCGGGGTGGTTTTTAGTCAGTAAGAGTCTGACAGACCCCTCCGCTCGCCCCAGGCGGAGGACATCCATGAGGATTTTCCACCCCGGAACAAAAAAAAAAAAAAAAAAAAAAAAAAGGTTAGGTTAGGTTAAAACTGTGACCTACGCACGAGCGAAGCGAGCGGTGCCGCGGCAGCGGCCGGCGAGTGCCAAAAACGACTAGATTATATAGAAAGAAACTATGGAAAAAAGCAGGCTACCCGAAACGAACTAGTTACACGAAATTAATTATTTAAAAAAATCTACTAAATATTTGGCAATTTTTTTTTGCGTAAAATGAGTAATTCCAACTGAAATATTTGACTACATAAAAATTGGTAAACAAGTTATTGTATAAACGTTCACATGCTAAACATTAGGTTTGCGTTACAATTATTTGTAAAGAGATTTTTTGCTAAGTAATAATTTGGCAAATGAAATTATGCTTAAAATTGTTTGGGAAGTGATAATTTGGCAATTTCTTTTCGATGAAACAAGGGAGACCCGAATTCTATATTTAAATTAGGAAACTTGATTCAAGTTGTTGATGAGCAGAGGTGCCAACTGAGAAAGACTAAAAAGGAACGGCGAATGTTCTCTTCGGTTGGTATATGGCTTCTTTTAATAAGCGCCTTGGTGTAAACTCAACTTATTGTATAGATTGGCTAATTAATATAAACAAGACTTGATGTCTCAGACAAGAGGAGAATCCAGTGTAAAAATGAAAGGTATCACGATTATGTGGAGCTAAGGATGCAGGACCTTAGGATATTTTAAACTCTTATAAAATGGTCATCTCTTACAAATAAATTATATACAGGGTGATTGGAAGAGGGTGCAAAGCTCGAAGATAGTACAGACCATTTGGAACCATTTAAGCCATGGTTGTCTCAGACGAAGTCTTACCAATTTTTTTAACCTAATATTTGTTTTTTTTTTCGGAAATTCCTAAAATTTATGTAAACTGCATAATTATGGCCAAATTTAATGATATATGAGTCCATTTTTTATTTATTTAATCAAAATAATGTGTAAGCAATCAAGCAAAACATTTTTTAGGCTTCTGTGAACATTAGACATTTTTAGTTCAGAAAATTTGTATCAATACGTTTTTTAAACCTTATTAAAAAAAAAAACATTGGTTAAATGGTTCTAAATGGTCTGTACTATCTTCGCCTTAAAGCTTTGCAACCATCTTCCAATCACCCTGTATATTATATATTTAATATTATCAACGCCAGCTCAATGAATAGGTTACTACTTGAATTGGCATGATGATCTGAGTTGATCACATCTTAGCAAACACAGAAGCAACGGGATCTGAACACAAGATGTCCACGATTATGCTGCCAGGATTCTTCGCGCCGCGCGAGGTTGAGGAGCTCATTACCGAAAAACAGGTTAGTCCATGTGAATAATTATTATAAAGCATTTTATCCATAACGACTGTGCTCCGTGAAGAATTAGGCAGAACTGTAAAGGGGTCATCCATTAATCACGTGTTTACCCCTCCCTACGTATGTCATGGCGTCCTGAGTACGCTCATGCATTTATCTGGGCCCACCAGTGAAAAATGACGGCAGCACTACCATTTGACCAAATTGTTCGACTTCAGAATCCTGTCTACAGTTCGTCCTGTCTTTTAGATGCATGTAATTATCCGCGCTTAGCTTTGTTTGGTTCTGTTTGATAAAGTTCAGCCTTTCCGTCTCTATTTTAGCGTACTCATCTACCAGATATTGGCTAAAAAGAGATCGAAAAAGTATTAGATGATTTTCTTCTCCTCCTCTAACCATTATACGATAACTGTAAAAACTGGCAGCGGAGACGGTTTTTTTGAGAGGCGTGTGTTGATGCTTTCCAAATACAACCGCCTAGGCTAACGGTACCTACTGGATGTGATACCTCATGATTGTTGGTTCAAAATAATGTGTGTCCATTCAAAATATATATTTGGGAGTCTAGATGTTCTGTAATCCAATCGGAATAAATACCTTAAGAATATGACGGATTTACAAATCAAAACATAATACAAAAAACATATTTTGGTATTACGTTTGTATGAACTATGCATGCTCCGCAGGCCCCATAACGGTAAATGTATGCCTCTTAAGTTCTGCATATTGATTTGTATTCATCAGGAAGATCTTAAGTGACTAAATTAGTTGAGACGATCAAGTGAAAGACTTTACTTTAATCAAAACCTCATGCGAAAACATCCCTGATACTCGTAGTCTCATGCATATATTACTACTGACTAAGAAAAACTATCCTTACAAACCTACCTCAAGGATTGGGCTATCAAATGCATTTTTTTTTTAATTTTTCGTCTTGTAGTTTCCAGAGATTAGCGCGTTCAAACTCTTCAGCTTAAGGACGCGTTCCCACTATGTCGTGACGATTAATTTATCGTTGGAAAATTGTAAACGAAACTCGTGGCCGACAGTTAATCCGTGTATTGTATTTAAATGGACTTGTTCCTGTTGTGAACAAGTCCATTTAAATACACAAGCCACGTCTCTTTAAACGACACGATAATCTGTCGTCACGACACAGTGGGAACGCGCCCTTATTCTTATCTAGTAATACGAGGGTTTTTTTAAAACTTTCCGACCTCAACGTAAAGATACCAGCCATCGTCAATAAAAGCTAGTGAATGTAGTTGTGCATCTTTTGACAGCTACTCACCAAAGTTTCAGCCATTTTGGACGCGCAGTTTTTAGTCGACAATAGTTTGAGTGAGTTGATGTGAGTGTTTTTGTGAAAATGGAAAAAATTGAGTATCGAGCTGACTCAAATTTTGGTTTTTGAAAGGCAATACGCCTACGTAAATCAAAGATGAGTTGAATTCTGTGTATGGGGACTCTGCACCATCATTTACCACATTGATATTTTGGGCAGCTGAATAAAAACGTGACCGTAAGAGCTTGGGGGACGATGAACGTTCGGGCCATCCAAAAACTGCAACTATTGACGATAACATCGCTAAAGTTCACCAAATGGTGCTAGACGACTTAAAGTGAGACAGATATCAGAGGTTAGGAAAATGTCCAAAGAACGTGTATGTCACATATTAAATCAAGATTTCGGCATGAGAAAGCTGTCCGCGCGTTGGGTGCCGCGTTTGCTCATGTTAGACCAAAAATGTGTTCGAATGAACATTTCCAACGCTCTGTTGGCGCCGTTTAGGCGCAATAAATCCGAGTTTTGTAAAAATGTGTAGAGTTACAAGGAGACTATGTAGGATAACCGGCCAAGTGCGTGTCAGACCAAGCACAATGAAGGGTTCCGTAGTTGGAATGAATTTATCGTAAGAACAAATTTAACTTTGTAATTGAAAAACATGTTCTCCCATACGGAATATATGAGAGAACATGTTTTTGCAACCGCAAATTTAAGTTGGTCGATTATTACTCGTAAACTTGTCAAGCCCACTTAAGTGTGATGGTTTTCCTTTAAACTTCGTTATATATAAATACTAATGCCGTGACATTTCAATTTCTAACTACAACCGTTTAGTTGGTATTGGGGGGGGGGGGACACTTGACTCTAACGAAAATTGGTACTTTAAAGCTTGATAAGTCACGAACGGTTTACTTAATCAAAAAACGGTCTTCGCAAACCCTAATATTTTTGAAAGATCTATCTAACGATATCCCACAGTATGGGAAGGACGAAAAAAAAATTATCATCCAGTACCCTAAATAATTGTTTTTTTCAAAATTTTATTTTACCACTTTTTTGACGGCATTAACTTGTATACTCATGCCAAATTACAACTTTCTAGTACCAATAGTTTTTGAGCTAAACCGCGGACAGACAGACAGACAGACAGACGGACATGGCGAAACTATAAGGGTTCCTTGTTGACTACGGAACCCTAATAATAAAAATTAAGATTTTTTTTCTTGTATCATTTTTAGGTCGGAAACTTTTCAGACCACCTTCGTAGATGTTGATATGGATTACCTACTTCTGGCTATCTACAAGCTTAGAGAAAGAGTTCGTGGTTAGGGCCAATGGGGTCACTGCTGCAGAGTGCTGATCTGTTTTCTTCTTCCTTTGGGTTTATACTTCCAAAAATAAATAGATAGATTGAATACTAATTAAATATCTACTATTAATAGGTACTATTACTATTAGTTACTATTATTGTTTACTAATTTATGTCTGTAATTTTTATGGTGTACAATAAAGAGTATTCTATCTAACTACACTCTTTATTGTACTCCATAAAAAATACAGACAACAATTTAGAAATTTTACATAGGGTGACACAATGGGCGGTCTTATCGCTTAAAGCGATCTTTTACAGACAACCTTTGGATGTATTAAAGGTAACATTCACAAAGTATAAACTTTAAAATCATCTTCTTCAATTTTTATATAGTTTAAGGATATTCTAATTACCCAGCTACAATTCAGGACCAACCAAATCAACCACGGATGTTCGACTATCAGTGGTCCAGCGTGAACACCCATCGTCATTGCAGGCTGTTGCAAGCAATCGATCTCTCAAAAAGAAGTATATATTTCGGATGTTGGTCTAATTTGTTACTTGCTCTTGAATTCGCAGATCAGGAAAAATAATCATCCCCAGTCAATAAAATCATGAGCGCTGAAGTTGAACGTCATCAATAAAATTCAAGGAATAATTTATTTGTCGGCTACACATTTTGCGCAACAAACAGCCGCTCCAGATAAAAGGAACAAATGAACATTGCTAAAAGTTACAATTACTTGACATGGCACAGAAGATGCAGAAAGTCAATTTAAAAAAAATAGAGTTGCGGTTTACTGGCGATGGGATTTATGTGCAATCAGAGGTTTAAATTTCTTCCATAGCTTGTAATGAATTGGTTAACATCTCTGATGAGCGAGGCTCTGATGATCGTGAAGGGGTGAAGGGTAGGTCAAAACATTGATGGGCGTCATATATGCTAGCTAGCCGAGAGGACTATCTCAGAATCTGGAAAATACTAGAGTTGATTTTAACTGTGGTTCCAGCAGTTGATGATGAAAATCTAAGAATATCGTGGCGTATATTGAGTGTGTGTAATTTTTTTAACAAAACCTTACTTTACGTTGGTAGTTCTCCTTTGGGTGCGTTTACAGTCACGTAAGTATATACAGTAAATGTTCCGCCATGTTGTAATAGCTGGGAATTTTGTACCTATATATAATATACACTGCGGGCCATTGCGGTGCACCCGTGTGTTTTCACGAGCCAAATATTTGGGAACGTCATAATTGTATTACTACACATCCGTGCATGTAAATTGAGGTAAAACATTTAAAAATTGGACGTTCCTTTTAATGTTACTCTTTCATTTTTTAGTTTACTAATTTAATTCTTCTTTGTACCCGAATGTTTAATGTGACTGTTCGCTGCTCAGGGACGCCAGAGTAGTTAATTATTCGTTTTCCGATGAAAAGTTTTAATGAAAGTTAATATTAATTATTCTAATTACATAGCGGTAGGACCAGAAATTAGGTACCTACTGATAGATTCTAACCAGCTTTTATTCTTCTTAGCATTTATTTGCTCTGTACAAAGTGAGTTTTGCTAAGAGAAATTGTTCAGGCGTACTTGAGGTATTTGCTGTACCTAGCGTATGAAGAAATTCTTCATCCTCATAGTTTCAGGTTTTATTTTCACTATGATGACACGATAAACAATTTACTAGTTTTAAGAGTACCTATGCTTGAGCAAAGAATATGACCATGTAGTTACTTTGCCAGCCTGTAAAGTTTCCTGCCAGACAGATGTCCTCATTTATTGTATATTTGAATATAATAAAATTAATTAAGCAAGGATATTACAATATAACCTAGTCCATTACTTCAATATCATAAATCCTTCAGCTTCACCTCTGACATCACGCGTGAGATGAGATGAGGAGCCGATACTCATGGTCTATTCAAGCTGATAAACTGGCCTATTGGAATTAGTTATGAGGATGAAATAACAACATATAATAAATAATTAATTTATTAAACAATAAATAGAACTACTACTGACATATTTGCTACCCAAATATATGGAACCCATGTCCCGCGCCCTGACCGCCGAAAAATAGGCCTGAACCATAACCTCCGTAGAAAGTCCTGAATCGATTCACTTCTTCATTGTCGTTATTATCCTTTTTCTCCATTACCGTGTAATGTTCCAGCTTCTGGTCCAACTTGTGAACAGATTTCTGTAGCGGTATTACCGACAAATCTTGCACCGGTACCAGGTGGTGATGTATCGGGATTAAAATCGGTATTACCGACGCCGATGTAGGGTGAGTGATGTTAGATGTACTATGAGACACAGTTTGGGAGATTATCGGGATTTTTACATTGTCATGTGTTATTATATGTTTGACGTCTGTATGAATGGCACTGTGGTGTATGTTCGATTGGGGTGGGCCGTGGTGGAGTTGTATTATATGGAACTTCGGTAAAAGGATCTGTTGTATCGGTATCGAGATGATGTTGGGGCTCTTCTTCTCTCTGGTCGGCGTGTGGATGACGACATGTGGTATCGGTAGTGTTGAGTGGTGTTGGGGCAGTAGCTCCGGTATCTCCTGGCCAGGTTTCAGTTCTCGGAACTGTCGCAGCGGTGTGTTGAGCGCTCGGTGTAGCTGAGCGAGTATTAGCAGCAGAGTAAGTTTTGTCACCATCTGAAACAGAGGAAAGTAGGTTATAGCAATATTGTTGGTAGTCTAAATAATAATAATGGTTTGCTAAAAATAGAAAATTCCTGAAACTTCTAAATGAGAAAAGTATTCTTTTGTCTAAAACATAATTGTTCAAAATATAACAATGTAAAGGTTTAACCGTTTGAAGACATTTTGGAATTAGAAAATGAGTTAATGAAGGAAAGTTAAACGTCTTTTATTGTTAATTACTCCAGAAGCAATCGTTTTTACTTTTATAGCTGTGTATTGTAGATTAACTAAGTATTGTGTTTTAGCTTAGATCTAGATTTTTATTTACCTACGAGTACGAGCCCCTGAATAATTTACACGCGGATATTTTGTGTTTTAAAAAGTAGGCTCTATTAGTTTGCACACAGTCGCTGGCCTTCAAAATAGCTTAATAGTATTACCCAACTCTGTGATTACTTACATTATTTCTTCCTGCAATAACTCGCCGTTCATAATATCAGGTGTATCTTTTAATAACCGCTGTCAGTTACCGCTAATAAAGCGGCCGCTCGTCAATACCGATACTTGTACCGCTTAATTGGTGGACTGCGGGACACACTGGCATTTAGGCATAGATGTATTATTTAAAACTAGCGTTTTGGGGATTATGAAGAGAGTGTATGCTAATACAGTTAAGAGTGAGTGGATGGGCGAGACCGATCGGTGATCATTTCACAATTTTGTGATTTGAAAATGATTGGTGTTCAACGCTACAAAGTTCTTTTATCAATAAAATTTCTGTGACAATTTCACCACCGATGTTTACCAACAACAACAACAACGCTCCCTCTGTCATTCTGGCGCCAAAACGTCCTTGAAGCACTCTACCTATTGTTATTTGATTAATCCCATTCCATCCAGTAGGCATAGTGTTCTAGAGGAACAGGATAGTTTAATCCTGTTACTGAATAGGGGTTATTAACAGACGTAGAACTTAAGTTATCGGACGATGGAATTAAGTTGGGTTTGGGATTTCTAAAGCCATTATGGACCTTGGAAACATTTAAATCTCTCCGGGGCGTGTACGTGAAGAAAGGGATTCATACGTCATTTGTCAAAACCAGTAGTAATGGCTTATTGGCGAGTGTTAAAAAAAAGTTGAACGAACTATATTCAATGTTAACTTCTATGTAATTTGTAACCAAAATCCACCACTGACGAGACGCACCTAACCATTCAAAAAACAAGCCAAAACCATAATCCTCTACGGATTCTAGAGAAGTAGGGATCACTAGTGTATAAGAGGGTTATATCTCAACTTTTTCCAATATAGAGTTGTGAACGAATTAGTGTGTAGGTACTAGCAGGGGTTGTCGATCGGCGTTCAAAGGGTAGATAATCTTGTTCATTGGGATATCAGGGGTGCTACTACACATTTGTTTCAGAGAGTATTTAAAATAATGATGGTGTGGTAGAGAGTTCAATTAAATTGTCGATTGTGACCGTAAAACCAGAGGACCTTGGCAAAGTAATATTCTATCAGCGATAACGATGATGGATAAGTGAAAATGTATTGGATTGACATTATTAAGTTACCGGAGAGCTTATGTCAATACTGTTGAAAGTCGTTGTAGGTAGATATTTATACGAAACACTTTGATAGCTATTGCCACTTGTCTATTTCATGCCCTCAGGTATTTTACTTGGGTAAACATCTGATGTAACAGGTGAACCCACTGATGTTAAATAGTAAACTTTTCAATACCACCACCTCGTCGTAGTAATTACCGTTTTATACGTATAATTTTGCTAAGTCCGGAGCCAGAGGTCCAAAAGCAGCGCTATGAAGGATTCTAAAGTCTAGCTAGATATTCCAGAATTCTTATAACTTATTCTCCTTCGTACTGGCCCTATCGTAGGACCTAATAGTGGTGGTATGGTATTCCCAAAGCATACGTCAGACGCAAAATATTTGGACTTCATTAAGCACTGGCTAGTCCCAGTGGAGCCTAAGCGTGGACTGCAGGCGGATTAATACTGAAACCACTATCGACGCGTGACAACATGACCGGGCAGGTACATAATGCGACTTGTTTTACTAAATGAGGTATGATTAGAATGTTTTGACGTTCATTACATTCTTATATTAGTACATTCAGTTTCATTCATTCAGTTAATTACATTCGATTATGTATACCACAATATTCTGCTAAATAAACTTGAAGCCTACGGTAAGTAAGTAAGTAAGTAAGTATTTATTTGCATAAAACATGGTATACACGGTGTTACAATAATTTACAATATAGATCTTACATGTTTTGCCAGAATTGTACTTAGCATGCATAATTATGTTCACTTAATACTAACATGAGAATTTCTTATCCATAAATTCTTTGAGACTATAGAAATTTTTCGAATATAACCAGTCAAACAATTTTCCCTTGAATAATCTGGAGTTTAAGTTTTTTATGCTACACGGTATGTTATTATATATACTAACACAGTTATATAAGCAGCTTTTATTATATTTAGCAAGCTTGGGAAGATCATGCAGAACGAGTCTCTGTGGATCACGCCGGCTCCGTGGATTAATATCATTGGCTGATATAAACAGGTCTTTATGTTTATTAACGAATATACATATTTCAAATATATAAAGGGACGGCAGCGGTAACAAACCTAGTTTCTTAAATATGGGTTGACAAGATTCCTCCGAGTGCATCCCGTAAATTGCCCTAATGCACTTTTTTTGAGCAACAAATGCTCGGTTTATATCTGTACTATTTCCCCATATTATGAGCCCGTAACGTAGTACCGATTCTACATATGCATGATATGTCATGAGAGCTGTTTTTAAGTTTGTAATATTTTTAATTTGTTTAACAGCATATACAAATTTATTTATTCTCTTTGCAGCGTTATCCACATGCTCTTTCCAATTCAAATTCTCATCAATAATTACGCCTAGGAACTTCGTTTGTGCTACTTCTTTAATTTTTGATACGTTTAGTTTAATATTATATTTAGGATTATTACATTTATTGAAATTAATATAAACTGATTTATTCAGATTTATTTTTAGATTATTTATGTCAAGCCATTGTATTAATTTATCTATAGTATTATTAATGTCAGTCTCATGATTATTTCTAAAATTATTACATTTTTCTGTCGCTATAATAATAGCTATGTCATCAGCAAATAATATACATCGGTGGTCAGTTATATTAATAATATCATTTATGTACAGTAAGAACAGGACAGGCCCCAATACACTTCCTTGTGGTACACCACATGTACTGTGCTTGTATTCTGATGAAAAAGGCACCTTAACCTGATTTTCATCAATTTTATCAATAATTACTCGTTGTTGTCGGTTACTGAGATATGATTTTATCCACTGAAGTGTAGGACCCCTGATACCTACCAGTTCAAGTTTTTTGAGCAACAGATTGTGAGAAACTAAATCGAAGGCTTTTGAGACATCAAAAAATAGCCCAGTGGTGAGATTTTTATTATTGATGTTAGTAACTACAGCCCTAACCAGAGAGAATACTGCCAAAGTAGTGGACTTGTTTTTCTGAAAGCCATATTGTTCATTGCTAATTATATGAAATTTATCACAATAAGCAATTATTCTTCCATACATGCACTTTTCATATATTTTGGACAATATAGGTAATAACGTTATAGGACGATAGTTATTAACATCAGATTTTTCTCCTTTTTTATATAAAGGCTTGACTATCGAGTATTTCAGGGCATCAGGAAAAGTTCCCGATGCAAACGATAAATTAATTAAATATGTCAGAACAGCAGTTAGTTGATTGGTACACTCTTTAATAATTTTAGTGTTGATTTCATCATAGCCCACAGTATTGGAATTTGACAATAACAGTATTTCTCGTCTAACCTCGCTTTCCTCCATAGGTTTTAAAAACATCGAGTTAACGGATGCACTAATACGAGGTTCTATGCATTTCTGAGTGCCCGTATGTGATAAATTGATATAATTATTATTAAAGGCAGTGGCAATTTCAATAGGATTTGTTAGTGTTGTATTGTTAACTGTGATTTTCTCAATGTTTCCTATGCAATTTGTATCGTGAATTTCATTTTTAATTACTGCCCACGTGGCCCTACATTTGTTTTCACTCTTGTTTATATATTTAATGTTTGCGTTTTTTTTTGAATTAATTATAATTTTTTTTAGAATATTGGAATATGTCATATATTTAATTTTGTTATTTGTATTTTTATTTTTATAATATTTATATCTTAGTACACGTTTTTTTTGACAAGATTTCTTTAAGCCTTTACTTATCCATTTTTTGTTATTGTTATTATTGTTATTTATTTTTACTTTTACTTTTGGGAAGCAAAGATTGTAGAATAAGCATAGCAGTTCATGAAACTCACTAAATATATTTGCATCATTTTCGATGTATATTTGTGACCACGATAAATTATTTAAACATTCCTTGAACTTACGAACATTGTCCAAACTGTAATCTCTCTTATACATATGATAAGATGAGCATTCTTGAATGTTCTTTTCATTTATAGGTACAAGAGGTAATGTCTTGGAATTTTTACAATCATATCTAACAGACAGACAACAAATAACTCAAATATCTAAATTCAATATTAAAGCTAAAAAGGCACAGATCTTCTCCTCTCAAAACCGTTTTATTACGCATGGTATACCCCAGGGAAGTGTATTGGGCCCTCCCCTGTTCTGATTATACAGGGTGTTTGGTGCATCGTGTGCCAAATTGAAATGGTCGACTGAAGGAGTCATCCGCTAGTCTTTCAGACCTTTTTAAAGCGACCGGGATCTTCCAACTCCCTCATTAATTCTCCAGTCTATCCTCTTTCTAATGATGTGCCACATGCCATAAAAGTATTTTAACAACTTTGTGAATTCGCTAGAATTGTGAATCGAGTCACCTAAGGTTAATATACAAAATTATGATTTTAAAAAAAATCTCTTAAATGATACCTGTCAAACCTATAAATCTGCTATCTCATTCTTATGGTTAGGTACATTCGTGTCTCATATCTGTATCTTTCGTGGGATTTACTTGAAATAAAAAAACTAAATTGCATTTTTAACATTTATTTAATCATTGTTACAAATCTTGCTCAAATTGTTGGCCTCTGTTGCGAATGCAGGCCCGACACCTGTTTCGTATTTCAACAGTTGTTGTACGAAGTCGTATTTCCTCCTTAATAGTATTGAATGCCGCTTCTATGCGTTGGACTAAAACCTCCCTAGTTGGAACCTCCGTGGCATATACCAACTCTTTGGCACGTCCCCAGACATAAAAGTCTAACGGAGTTAGATCTGGGGAACGTGGCGGCCATGGAATAGGGCCATCGCGTCCAATCCATGCATTGGGGAACACATTGTCGAGATATTCCCTCACACAGTCAATCGCCAATGCGCGGGACAGCCGTCATTTTGAAATACAATGGGCACACGTTCATTAAATACGGGCACATCGGTCACTAATTCGGGCAGGTCATTTTGTAGGAATTCCAGGTAGTCTTCGCCATTGAGATTATCGGGCAGGTAATGCGGTCCAATTACCTGATTCCCAATCACTCCTGTCCAAACGTTTACACTAAACCTTCTTTGAGAAGATTTCTGTCTTTTAACACGTGGCTTTTGCGTTTTCGTTGTCCAGTGGTGCAAATTGTGTAAATTGAGGATCCCATCCTTGGTAAATTTGGATTCATCCGTCCACAGTATTCTTTTTAAAAAATCAGGATCATCCACATCCGTGTGTAAAAGAAACCGACAAAAAGCCACTCGTCTCTCAAAGTCGCCACCCTCAAGACCTGCAACAAACAAAAAACTCTTTTAAATTTCTCTTGGGCAATAAGTAATTGCACAAGAAAGGACCCGCTGTTCGTGCTAATAGATTCACTACCTGGAAGTGACGCCATATCATAACCATTACCTGCTAAACAAAGGCAAGGTCAAACAAAGCTTGCACGGGTTTAAAGTTAGTTTAAAATTACGTACCTTGCACCGGAGTGTAGTGGAATGGATGCTTTTTGTTTTGACGAAGTACTTTCCACACTTTCCATATTGAAATATCAAGATGTGATGCCACATTTCTAATGCTTCTTGTAGGGTCTTCCTCAAAAAGTGTCAGTATTCTCTCGTCTACTTCAACATTATGTCGCACAATATGGCCCCTTGGTTCATTAAAAGTAACACTGCCAGTCTCGCGTATGCGTCGGTATGTGTCTTGGAAGACTCTGCGGCCAGGTAATCGTCTACCAGGAAAGCGTTCCTGGTAAAGTCGTTGCGCTGCACGAGCGACGCCATTAGCGGCTCCGTAAGCCATCAAACGATGTCCGCATATTCTTCGTTAGAGAATGTCGCCATTGCAATAACAAAAAACTCAAAGTTTAACAATTACAACAAAAATTAAAAAAATGTAACATGAACCAACAAAACTCAACGATAACAAAGTAATAAAAGAATCGCGGAGTATGGTGAACTAGCACACACGTTAAGTAGCAGAGGCAGTGATGTCTCGACTAAAAAAATGGCAGGTCGGGCGGCGCGATTTGTTCAAACCGATTTAAGGTATGCAAGAAAGAGATAGAAGATAGATTTTACTGTGAAAGATTGAGAAAACAAATTTAACCTCTTTCTCAAGTAACAGTTCCGCAATAAATATTTTTTCATTAGAATTTGGAATGTAGTTTTATGTGACTTGATTCACAATTCTAGCGAATTCACAAAGTTGTTAAAATACTTTTATGGCATGTGGCACATCATTAGAAAGAGGATAGACTGGAGAATTAATGAGGGAGTTGGAAGATCCCGGTCGCTTTTGTTTTTTTTTTTGTAGCCTTATAAATAGCTGTAACATGTACAGCTTTAATTTAAGTTTTACCTTTGCGAGTGAATTTAAAAAAAAACTAGGTGACTAATATCACTAATTTTGTATTTAAAAGTATTCTTAAACAATACACATTGAAATAAAATTAAAATTCAGAGTCTACGCCTTATATTTTTTTTTAAATCTGTATTTGAATGTAAAATTTGGGTCTTTTTTTTGGAAAACAATAAAAAGTCGATAAAAAAAAATCCACAGAGCATTAGGGGTGTTAAGGCATCTGAAAGGCTAGCGGATGACCCCTTCAGTCGACCATTTCAATTTGGCACACGATGCACCAAACACCCTGTATATTAATGACTTACCAAATGCAACTAAAGAACCCATGTCATTATTCGCTGATGGTACTGTAACTATAACATCCAAAAATGTATCTGACTATAAATTTTGACGCAAATAATTCATTAAACTCTATAATTATCTGGCTTAGCAACAATAATTTTAAAATTAATCTTAATAAAACTAACAATGCATTTTAGACAGCGTGAAAAATTATACAATTTATCCAAATTCAATTGAACTTACAATGATAATAATATAGAAGAAACAGATACAGCCTGATTTCTGGAATTGATGTACTTAGTAAAAAAATCAGCAGCTCGTCGTTTGTACCTAAAAAATGTAAATACAAGATTATTTTAAAGTAAATTGTATGATTGGCTGACCACTAATAGTTTTTATAGTGTAAAAGAATTTTTTGACAATAAATTTAAATTACTGTAAGATTTTAAATAGTAAATGTAATGTACCTACTTATGCACGAAAAATTTGCAAGCTTATAATGTTAAGCAAAAACATGTATGCTCTGTATTTAATTTTTGTACCATCTTCTATACCATGTTTTTATGCAAATAAATATTCTTATTCTTATTCCTCTATAAACTTGCTCCAACTGTCATGATACAAACATCTTCCTAACGGCCTATTACGGACTTGTTGAATCTTTATTGAGGTATGGGATAATTTTCTGGGGCAATTCAACGAACAAAGACACAGTGTTCAAAGCGCAAAAGCGTTGTGTTTGGTCGGGCTATGTTTGGGTTGCAAACTATGGACGGTTGCAGACCAATGTTCATAACGCACAGAATTTTAACACTTCCGTCACTCTACATATTGGAAATAGCTGTATTTGTAAAAAGTAATCCTCAATGGTTTTCTCTTTTGTCAAATAATTCCGATAGAAATAGACGTGAGAAGTATAAGACTTTGGGAGCAGTCACACTTGGCCAAAACAGGATTTCTAAGAAAAATTGTTGTATGCATGGCCCCATTAATATACAATAAAATTGCGAATGACATTAATTTTAATGTACCTAGTCTTGCCATAAATATGGTCACTAAGAAAAAAAAAATCGAAGTGGTCTCCATTGGCTGCAATCCAGTCCTTCAACGTTGAGGCCAGTCATCAATAGAAGCACGCACTCTTTCCATGGGAAAATTCTTCACTGCCAATCGTATGGACTGTTTTAGGGACTCCAAAATAACATGGCGTTTAGAGCAAGCCGTACTCTCTAAAACTGACCATAAATCATAATCCAGCGGATTAAGATCGGGACTAGACGACGGCCAGTTTTCAGCTCTGATGAAGTCCGAAAACTTCCAACCAAGACTGCGTGAACCGAGCTTTATGACCCGGCGCCGAGTCTTGTTGGAAGGTGTTTTAAGGGGCTTAACTACCTTCTCAAGAATGGTATCTTGATACACTTGTGCCGATGTTTTGATACCTTTTTCATGTTGTTTTCCACAAAAATATGGCTCTGTCACTCCTTCATAGCTAACACCCCACCAAATCATCACTGAAGTCGGATAATGCCCACGTTGCACTCTGTCGACTAATGGGGAAGCTTCCTTAGAGCTTTGAGCATAAATACGGTCATTTTGTTTGTTAAAATGTTGCTCAATTGTAAAGATTTTCTCATCCGTAAACAAAAAAATTCTGTGACCTCCCTTTGCGTACCGCTTCAGTAGTTGTTTCGATTTTACCACCCTATTCTTTTTTAAATTATCAGTTAAAAAATTACCAGTCTTATAAATGATAAATGATAAATGATTTATTTCTGCAAGTAGGTTTGTACAAACACTTTTACACGTCAATCATATTTTAAAAACTAGATGAGGTCGGCGTTTCCTATCTGACTACTCTGAGAAGAAAGGCCGAAACAAACTCAGAGGTCACAGTCTCTTTTAAAGTCCAGACATAATCTTGGTCAGATCATGTGAAGACGATGTAGATTGATGTCTGAAATGGTCTTTTGAGGAAATAACCATTCAGATTGAGAAGACCTGTCCAGTCAGTGCACGCATTTGTCAGTTATCGTGCAGCTCAACTCAGAATTTAAGGAGCTCAACGATTCGACGAACAATACCAAAGAAAGGACGTTTGGGTAGGCCACATAAATTACTCAAACTGCCAGACCATGATAAAAACTAATTGACAACAAAAAAATTAAAACAAAACAAAAGGGAATATCTGCATAGACTTCACATTCACAATAATTAAAATAATATAATACTTTAAAGTAAATATTCATGTCAATGAATATATAACATTCATTAATGTCAATGTGTATATAATAACCCGGAAATAATCTTGGTCAGAGCATTTCAATTTGAGGACCATGTAGATTTGTGTCTGAAATGGTCTTTTGAGGAAAGAACCATACAGATTTGAGTGGACCTGGCCAGTCAGTGCACGCATTTGTCAGTAATCGTGTAGCTCAACTCAGAACTTAAAAAGAGCTCAACGAATCGACGAACAATACCAAAGAAAGGATATTTGGGTAGGCCGCATAAAGTACTCAAACTGCCAGATTAACATAACAAAAAGTAAAATATAGCTAAATATATGACCCACATAGTCCTCACATCATAATAATAATATTATACTTCACAAAGTAAATATTCATGTCATTTTGTATATAATTTAAAGTTAGCAGAAAAACAAACAAAATTCAAAATGAAAAAAAAAAAAAATATATATAATAAATTGGAGCAGCTCAATCCCAAGCCTTTTTGTCCTCAATGAAATCTTTAACGGTATAAAACGCTTTCTGGCACAACTTACGTTTAATGAATGATTTGAATTTATTAAGGCTTAGGTCTTGTACGCGGCTTGGAAGTTTATTATAAAAGCGTATACATTGACATCTGAACGAGCCACCTATTTTCTTGAGCCTTGTTGTAGGTACAACAAATTTGTGTTTGTTCCTAGTATTTATGTTATGGATATCACTGTATTTTTTAAACAAGTTTAAATTTTTATGGACATATAAGAGATTTTCAAAAATATACTGAGAAGGCACAGTCATTACATTAATCTCCTTAAATTTCTCTCTGAGAGAGTGTCTCGGACTTAATTTATAAATTGATCGAACAGCTCTTTTCTGCAAAACAAAGATAGTCTGAATGTCGGCGGCATTTCCCCACAATAGAATACCATACGACATTACACTATGAAAATAGCTAAAGTACACTAAACGGGCTGTCTCTATGTCTGTTAAATTACGAATTTTTCTAACTGCATACGCTGCGGAGCTTAGCTTTTTTGACAATTTATCTATATGTGGGCCCCACTGAAGCTTAGCGTCCAAAGTTAAGCCCAAGAATACTGTGCTATCTTCAGGATTCAATTCTTCGCCCTTTATCAACACATTAGTTTTCACCTGCCTAACGTGAGGCAGTGTAAATTTAATGCATTTGGTTTTTTTTTCATTGAGAAGTAAATTGTTAACATTGAACCAGTGAACTACTTTCGCGATCGCGCTATTTATATCGTCAGTAACCAGCTGCTGACGTTTAAGTTTAAACAAAAGTGAAGTGTCATCCGCAAACAACACTATATCATGGTTATCCTTTACGAGGTAAGGCAAGTCATCAATATAAATAAGAAACAAGAAAGGACCAAGAATTGAGCCCTGTGGGACTCCCATTGTTACTATAGATCCGGGAGATCTTTTTCCATTAACGTCAACGCTCTGAATCCTATTACTCAAGTATGAAGTTAGAAGATCCAGAGCACTGTTTCGGATCCCATAGTGGCGGAGCTTCCTGATTAGCGTTTCATGAACAACGCAATCAAATGCCTTGGACAAATCACAAAAGATGCCCAAGGCATCGCATTTATCTTCCCATGCATTATAAATATGTCCCAAAAGTTCAACACCGGCATCAGTAGTTGAACGACCCCTTGTAAAACCGAACTGCTTGTTATGTAATAATTTATGTCTATTAAAAAACCTTTGCAATTGCTCTAAAACTAATTTCTCAAAAATTTTACTAAAGGTAGGTAGTACTGAAATAGGTCTATAATTTGTGGGGTCTGATGTACTACCTGATTTAAACAAAGGTATTATTTTACTATTTTTCATAAGATCAGGAAACTTCCCACAGTCGATACAATTATTAAAGATAAGAGCTAAAGTAGGTGCTACAATGTCAATAATAGACTTGGCTACTTCTACAGAATTACCCCACAGATCTGCAGTCTTTTTTACATTTATAGTGTGAAAGGTTTTAATTATGTCTCTACAGGTAATATGTTCAAAAAGAAATTCCGAATCGCAAACATTAACATTTTCCTTTAGCAAAGACTCAGCAACAGAAGGTGATGAGTTGAGGGATTTAGTAGTTGAAACGGGAATATCTGAAAAGAAATTTTCAAAAGCCGTGGCGACTTGTGAGTCTGATTTCACTATGTTGTCATTAATAGAGAGGCTGTAGTCAGTATTTCGGTTATCAGACCTTCCCGTTTCACTATTAATAATATTCCAAGTCGTCTTAATTACATTACTACTGTTTTTAATCTTCGAACTCAAATAACGCGACTTGGCCATATAACAAACTTTTTTAAATAATTTTGAATAATTCCTAACATATAAATTAAATTTTGCCGTGTTTACACAAGTTCTTTCATTGTACAGCTCATACAGCCGTGTTCTACTTTTATGAATACCAGTGGTAGCCCAATCACTGAAAGATGCGTTACTATTAACCGAGATAGTCTTGGGAATAAACGTGGAATTAAATTGCTTACAGTATATATTAAAAAAATTATCATATAGATGATTAGGATCAGCATGAATAGACAAAACTGGTAATTTATTTATGAGTTTAACCTTAAAAGTTTCCAAGCGACTTGAAGTTTTTGGGTTAACAGTGATATCCTTTTTAGCCACTTTGTTGTATTGGATTGGGATAGAAATCCTCTGCCCGCAATGATCAGAATCTAGTAAATTTATGATTTCTTTGTGGCTTGGTATAACATTTGTATAAATATTATCTAGGCATGTGGCACTAGTAGGGGTTATTCTTGTGGGCTCCAAAAATAGGTTTACAAGATTGTAGGACTGAAACAGACTTATTATTTTACTACAAGAACCTGAGTTTTCTAATAAATTAACATTAAAATCACCACAAGTGATAATGGACTTATTCGAGTTACAAATCTTGTGTAACACTTCATCCATTACCTTTTCAAAGCAGTCATACAATCCTGAAGGAGGTCTGTACACACTTAATACAATAAACTGCTCCAATTCTATACAAGCTATTTCAACTGTCCGCTCAACAGATAGGCTCACAATATCTTTACGGTCTTTAAATTTAAGCTGGTTACTTACTAAAATTAATGAGCCACCATGTATAGCATTAACTCTGCTGAATGAACTACCAACCTGGTGATTATTAAAATTGAACAAGAACTGGTGGCTTTTAAGCCAATGTTCTGTTATACAAAGAATATCAATACTGTTAAAATTCATAAATAATTCTACTTCTAAATCTTTGTTCATAAATCCTTGAATATTTTGATGCACCAGGTTCATACTATTAACAGATTTTAAACTTTTATTTGATTTTACTTTGCAATTCTGTACACTATTGCTAGAGGTTGCCTCTATTGTCATAATTTCTAATTTAAATTATTAGCAATGTGAATTTTGGATACCAAATTATTGTCTGAATTATTTAACATGCATTGCTCAACAGAAGCAAGTTGTTTAGCCAAATTCTTGGCTGTAATAGAAAAATAATATGATAGCGACACAGCTATCTGTCTTTTACAATACTTTGAAAGATAGTACTTATCCACATAAAAACTATCTTTTGTCAAATATAAATGGTTACCAACATAATTGTTAGTGTCAATTAAATGGAATGAATTATTATTACATGTTAGATTATGTAATGTCATATTCATTTCAGATCTAAAATAGTTTTCTTCCTGTGGCAAACTTTGGCTGTATGGGAATGTGAACATCACAATTTGTCTTAGACTCAGGTTGCACAATGATCTATAATATTGGAGTAATTCTCCTTTGTTCACATTACCCCTATTACCAATAAATATTAATAATATAGTATTCTGGTTAAAATTACATGTTATAACTTTTTTCATAATGTCAAGTAACGAACAACCAGGCATACAGTAGTTCATTATTGAGTGTCCTGGATATTTATTTGTCAACAAGTGGCCTAGATCCTTTCCAATTTCATCACAAAACAATACAATTTCTTTATTTACACTTTGTATAGGCAAACAGTTAGTAATTGATGATGGCAAACTGGCACTAGACTGCGGTATGGTGTGATTACATATTGTCAATGAATGCTCCGGTGTTGGTTCAATAGATGGTGGTTGACAGTGCTCACATTTGTTAGTTTGTGATCTTACCAGCTCATTCATTGCCAATACATATTCCCTCATTTGGTTTTCAGAGGCTGTATATTTGATGGTCATAGAAGTTAGTTTCTCCTGTAGTTGGTCAAGTTCATACTGCAAGTCTTCTGTGTCAATTTGGTATTTCCTAGTACTTTTGTCTAAGTTAAAAGAATACATGTCTAATTGTTTCAGTAGATGCAACCTTTCTCTATTTAGCTTCACATTTTTGATGAAGAACTTTTGTTTTTTGACCATTTTCTTAGTTTTAACTATGTATTTGTTAATTTTTATGTATTTTTTAATTTTATTTTTACTAGTAACTACCCTCACTGATTTACTTGATTTTGAAACATCATGACCTGATAAATCTATTGTGTAAGAGGGGTTTATTGCAGAAACCATTGATGGGGCTATAGGCACCAATTCATTGAATAGACTCTGATTCAACGAGGCAGTGATGTTTAGATTTGTAGTCTCGAGTTGGCTCTAAGTCCTAAGTCATCTTTTAAAATACGCTACATGGTTCTGGGTGCTATCTTCATCTACCGAGATAAAATCTTTTGCTTTCGGACAGGATTTCCCTTACTGCTTTGACCACCTTTTTCGTACGAACACTACGTGGACGGCCAGATCTTTTTCTGTCACAAACAGAGAAAGTCTCATTGTACCTATTAATAGCCCGGTACACAAACATTTGAGTAATACCAAGCGTATGGAGAGTTTTAAAAATTGCATTTGGCTCCATACCAACTTTGTGTAATGCAATCACAGCGATTCGGTTCTCTTTATCATCCCACTCCATTTTAATATCGCAAAATATTGTACAATGTATTGGCGCCAAAATGCCAATATTGCATAATTATTGGCTATATTTAGCACTGACTCTAATTTTATACATGAAACTGAAATGAATAATTAATTGCTTTGTATTTAGATAATAATAGAATAACTCCTGAATCTAAATTGAAAGAAAAAATTGACAATTTAATTAATAATATTATTATAAACCTTTTGTACGCCCAGTGGGGCAAAACATGTTGGTCCGGTAAGATTATGTTTCCATCTGTATGTGCATGTTCACGTATCATGTTACACATGTTTGAACAAGTAAATTTATCTTCATTATTGGTTAAGTGACGATCTCGTGTCTTCATAAACATCGAAACAGCTTACCATAGACGAAATGTTGAGCATTTAATTTTAGAAACGTTACTATTTAGCCAAGGTTATTCAGTCCTCTGGACTAGTTATAATTTCCAAATCACAAAATGCGGCTGCTAAGCAAATCGTTCCGCAAATCCGAATAACTCTATGAAAAACTATTGTTATTTGAAATCAATGTTTCAAACTTTTAGAATCTCGCTGTTAGCTATTTATATTTAGTAGGTGTTTTAAACCGGAACATAACATCTTTTATGCATTCCGACAGGTCCTGATGACGGAACCAACTGTACCTACCCAAATTAAAATCATTAATCTTTTGATCGGTAATAGATGTCCAGTTTGTCCACACTCAACGAATTACCCGTGACCTTGTCAGCGATAACGGAAACTATTCATCAAGTAGAAACTGACAAATCACCTGTGTGTCTAGGATTTAAAGAAATTCATTAATTTGTATTGATTTAGAAAATTTGATTTATTAATTTAATGTGTGTCAGCAGTTAAATGATAGAGCAGGTTTAGATTTAAATACTAAAAAATGATCTCGTGTTGAAAAGCATATACTAGAATGAATTGTTGTTTGTAATTGATTAGATGGACTTGGAGGTCTCCCGACGGCAAAACAAAGAACGAATTGGATTATATTCTGTCAAATTTTCCTCAGAACATGCAAAATATTGAGGTTCTAAATGTAGAATACCCATCAGATCATAGACCTGTAAGAACAAAAATTAAGATTAATTTACCAAGGAAAAAAAGAACAAGTTATAATAAAAAAGAATACAAAAACTTACTTAAAACCGAGGAACAAATTTGTAAATACCTTGAATCTCTTCAATGTAACATAGAAAACCTACTAGAAGACCAAACTAATTTTACAACACAGGAATATTACAACAAACTGATAAATATTATTGAAACTAGCCTATCAAATGCCCAAAATTCTTACACTAACACTAAAAAACAACTAGTAATTACAGATCACACAAGGCAGTTAATACGTCGTAGGCACGAGATACAAAGCATTAAACCTAAATCTCGAAGTACAAAAAATGAGCTGAAGGCCCTTTACAAACTAATTAGCAAGTACATACAGCGAGATTATAATACATACAGGTCTCGGACATTAGAAAGACACCTAAACACCACTGGAAGCTTGAAACGAGCATTCAAAGAATTAAGAACCCATAAAAATTGGATAGAAGGACTACAAGGGCAAAATAAGATACACAACAGCAGAGAAGAAGTTTTAAACATTGCGACTACCTACTATAAAAACTTATATAGCTGTTCTACCCAGGCGTTGTTACCGTACAGAGACCCACCCCACATGGACCACACTAAAGAGGATGAACCAATAGAACCCATAGACATAACGGAAATAATCGATCAAATAAAGAAGATGAAAGATGAAAAGAGTCCCGGCCCAGATAAACTAACTAATGAAGTCATTAAAATAGGTCACTTAATACTAGCAAAACCACTAACAAATCTTTTTAATATGATTATTGAAAACACTTGCACCCCACATGAATGGTCCGAATCAAACATAATTCTGTTATACAAGAAAGGAAACCCAAAAGATATTTCTAATTACCGACCTATAAGCTTGTTACCGACCCTATATAAACTATTCTCTACAATAATAGAAAAAAGAATTGGTCAAGTACTTGACAGTAAACAACCGATAGAACAGGCAGGTTTCAGGAAAGGTTATAGTACTACGGACCATATACACACACTGGAGCAAGTTATCGAAAAATACCAAGAATTCCAAAGACCGTTATACGTCGCCTTTATCGATTACCAAAAAGCATTCGATACGATTTTACACTCGGCTATTTGGCAAACTCTACTTACACAAAACGTCAACCAAAGATACATAAACATACTGAAGCACCTATATGAGAACAGTTACAGTAGAGTACAATTGGAAGACACAGGACCACCTATAAAAATAGAAAGAGGGGTGAGGCAGGGCGACCCCCTTTCGCCTCGCCTTTTCATAGCAGTGCTAGAGGCGGTTATAAGCAGTCTAAATTGGAGAAACTTGGGAATTAATATCAAAGGAAAAAACCTCTCCCATCTAAGGTTCGCCGACGATATTGTTCTTTTAACTGATAATCATAAAGACCTACAATATATGATATCCACTCTGAATAGTGCCAGCAAGGAAGTAGGCTTAGAAATAAACTTAAATAAAACAAAAGTAATGACAAGCAGCAGCCACGACCCTATCAAACTTGAAGATGTCCAACTAGAATATGTGAGTAACTACATATATTTAGGAAAACAAATTTCATTTAGCGCACAAAACAATCATCAAGAAGTAGACAGGAGAGTTCAAAAAACATGGAGCAAGTTTTGGAGCTTTAAAGAAGTACTGAAAGGCAATTTTCCTATAAAACTGAAAAGAAAAGTAATGAATTCATGCCTTCTGCCCTCTTTGACATATGCTTGTCAAACGTGGAAATTCACTCAGAAGATCAAAAACAAAATAAAAACAAGCCAAAGAAGTATGGAAAGGAGTATGATGAAAATAAACAAACTTCAGAAAATACCACATACAATAATACGCGAGAAGACAGGCACTATTGATGCCCTGAGTCACGCACTAAAATTAAAATGGAGATGGGCGGGCCATGTAGCCAGACTGACCGACGACAGGTGGACTATACGAGCCACAGTATGGCCAGGACCAGCCGGCTACAGAAAGAGAGGCAGACCGCAAACACGATGGACAGATGACGTCACACATATTGCTGGCCGAAACTGGGTTTCAGTAGCAAGCAACAGGGACATTTGGCAATCTCTGGAGGAGGCCTTCACCTGAAAGGGGTTCTTGCTCACAATTAATTGTTTTTGTATTTAATTTAATTTAAAAAATGTAGATTTTGTATGATTTAATTTAATAAAATTCGAATTAGTTTAATATAATGTAATAATAAAATCTAATAATGTAATCTTTTATAATCTAATTTATGTAAGTACTTAATTTTACTGGCAAGAAATATAAGGCTTTTTTATTTTATTTTATTTATTTATTTTATAATTGATTACGTATTGCTAAAACTTTTATCTTTAGAACAAACATATGGTTTTCAAAGCTGCGCAAGTTGGCGAGGAAGCTAATTACTGAATTATAAACTTTGAACTAAAAGTTACTGATTTTTCTTTTCTTGGTCTTCGGAGCGTCATTATAAACACTGTAGGTACTTATATGACAAATTAAAAAATAAAACACGCTGACAGTACCTACAATTGATATGAATATTGAAAAGTTGTGTGGCCTCTGACTTTGAGCACAAAATTGATCACGTTTGACCTCTGGCTAAATAGCGCTTTATCGCACGTTATGACGCTAAACATAATCAGTGTTAGCAGGTAATATGGTAAGCAGGTGTGACCTAATTACTTTGAGGCTAAAGCGCGTTAAGCTGCTGGATGGTCGCTATCAACGCGACGCATAAACTAAGTTTAACTTATGCACCGACTGAACTTGATGTGGATTTTATGTAAACTGATTGTGATGCATTTTCGACAAATGGATTTTACAACACGGTTTTGGCAGTCGCTTAGTGATTGATATTGCGTGTAGCGAGTTCGATTACCGCAGGAAACTTACACTTACAACAGGTAGGTATCTACCTGTATGGCCTACAGTCCACAGATAAGTCATTGCTCTGGGTATTATATACGTACTCTCCTCTTACTCAGATTTTTTCTTAAATCGTAAGTCTACGGTAGTGGAAAAAAAAACAGAGTAAGAGTAAATAATTTAAAGAGTGCAGAGTATAAAAGAAGAGGACTTTTTTTAAACCGTAATTCAAATGTTGACATAAAAATGTTTTAAATTAGTATACTATTTACATACATTTTACATTCAACTTACGTTTGGGTACAAATCGTAATTTTGAGTCTGATTTTTTTTCGTGAAATTCCCAACATCTATCCGTCATGTGTGTCGCTCTACTTTTACAATGAACATTAATGGCTATATTATTTTAATTTAAACACATTAACATTATTTGCTGACTCACAAATTAATTTCTATCTTAATTATAAAATAAAAAACTACATGAACTCATTGCTTCGGATGCAATGAAATGGCCAACTAATCTGTTCCAATTTGTAAAACAAAATGATTAAATAGATGACAATTTGAACCGGATATTAGATAGCTAATTTCCAATCAAAATGTTTGAAATACAAATGCACATTTTGATTGGAGTGTGGATCTAGGTTTTTGAATAGGTACTTTCAGTTAATCTAATCCAGCTAACACCAGTATTTCATCAATAATTTCAGAACCACAAAGTTTTAGTTGCTTATTTCCCGGGAAATAAGTAAAAGGTTGATCAAAAAATTGGTTTTACCTGCTAAGTAGGTATGGCTTTTCTATGCCTACAAGACATGCTTTGTCCAACCCAGGAATCGAAACTAGTGCCTTATACTCGGCCTGTGTGCATGAGGAAACTATACTGTCACTGTGTCACCTTGCATGGCGCCTATGAGTTGAACTAGGTCAATTCGTATCCATCTCTATGATTTTATAAAGTTAAAACCGAATTATTTAAATTAAGCCCATAGTCCACGCATATCGTACGCTAACTAGGCGTCCATATAATATTTGCATAATATCAATAATGGTCAAACAACAGGTTTCGGCGCGAGCGGTCTGTTCTGATCCAATTGGGTGACACTGACACGAGGACGAGTCCTAGAGTATCTGGGCGGAGAGCGGACTAATCGGTTTGATGAGAAGACGAAAGTAGGCAATCTTACTAAACCCACTGCTATTGTCACTATCGTGTCATCTGGGCATTCTTGTAAAATATGCATATTTCTCAAAACAAGAAGTTCTTTAGCTGACTTTAAAAAAAACTTTAATAATGTGTTAGTGATTGAAAAGTAACTGTCAATAGAAAGCAAGCACGCCATCATTAATCAATTTACCTTTTCCATGAATAGTTCAGAGTTTTAATTTTGGGTTAAATGCCAGAAACTCTTGTCTCCTCTTTCCTAAGCATCTTTCATTTAAACCTTTTGTTTTTGTGAAAAGGGAAATGATATTATTTTGTCGGGCTGAAATACGATCTAATTTTCTCTTTTTATCCCACATTTGTCTGCCCAGATCCTGATATTTTACAAAAAAAGTGTTAGTTAGTACTAGAGTGGAAATAATCCACTCTTCACCGTGAAATTCGGTTTCAGACACGTCACGTTGTTCCACCGTCATTCCATGTGTCGCGTCTGCGCTACGTGTGCGCTATCGGTCGCGCTCGATATCCCGCACGTGGCGTTTAATTACTGCTTGTTATGCGCCGATCATTTACTACTGTTTTACGTAAGGTATGCAGGACCTTCGAGATTTACTGGCTAATTGGTTTGGTCTGTATTTTGTATAAGGATGTTGAGTCCAGAGATGGTTGTCAGCTTTGAACGAAAATATTCGAAAAAATCTTAACAAAATAACTTTTTTATTTTTAGGCTGTGTTTCCCACCGGTCAAGTTAGACCCGCCATCTTCTCCTGGGTCGGTCTCGATGTCACCGGACGTTTTCTGGGATCCTCATGGTGGTAGATTTGGCCTATGAGTCCGGCCCAGTCCAGGTTAAGCTTGGCTGCTTTTTGGGTGACGTCGGCGATTTGTGTTTTGGAGCGCAGCACTGTGTTCCTAACTCGGTCCGATAATCTGACTCCAAGAAGGTTGCGTTCTATTGCTAGCTGGGACATCTCAAGCTTGAACCTCTGCTGGACTGACAAAGACCAGGTTTGAGCGCCGTATGTGAGGTCAGGGAGTATGCACATGTCCATTAATTTGCGTTCATGGCAAATTGGTAGGTCTTTCATGACGTTTTTCATTAACCGTTGGCGTAGGTGTATTCGATGCGTCTTGCAACTTATTTTTCTTGTTTGACCGAGGAAGATGTATTCTCCCTCTCTCTCTCATGGTCTTGATCATGAATTTGGTCTTTGACATGTTCATTTGAAGTCCAATCTTGAGGCTCGCCTTGTTTACGTCCCTTAGCATTTCGCCGTCGAAGATGAAAATAGCACTAAATCATCAGCGAAACGCAGGTTGGTCAACCTTTTTTCGCCTATGACTATGCCTTTATCTACCCAGGTATCAGTTAAGCTTTTAAAAACCTTTTCAAGGGTGGCACTGAACAGCTTAGGCCCTTAGGGGACCGCGGGTCTACTTGCTTGACATCTCTTTCAATAGGGAAGGATGGTACAGTGGTGTTAGTTTTTAGAGCTGCTGTACTGTTGCGGTATATGGTTTTCAAAAGATTAACATAGGTGGTATCTAGACGATGATTCAGGAGTGCCTTAAATAATGAATTATGGTGAATGCTGTCAAACGCTTTGGCGTAGTCAACGAATGCTAGATACAGAGGAATTTGAAATTCTGTGCTTTTCTCTATTATTTAGTTTAGGTATTGTAGGTTTCAGGTATCCGACGAGGTCTCTCCACTACTGACCGTAGTGGAGAGACCTCGTCGGATACCTGCTTGTTCAGGTGGGAGTCAAGTTCACTTGAAATATGTTTTTCAATTACTAAACAAAAAAACAAACAAAAAGATACAAAAACATTAATAAACAATTTGTCTTTTCTTTCTTTGACTTTTATAAACGTTTTATACAAATGGGACACCAACCTAATGGGGCGATAGTTACCAATTTCAGATTTAGCACCTTTTTTGTGTAGCAGTAGGTATTATTGTGGAATGGCAGAATTGAGAAGGAAATGAACAAGTTTGTAGTATTGAGATGAATAGATTTGTGATGTGCGGAAGTAACAGATACGGGCTTTTCAATTTTAAGAGCTTCCGTAGAAAAACTATTTTCTTCAGGGCTTCTAAGATATTTTAGGCTGCGCAAAGCGCAATGGACTTCGAAACCTGAAATCTGGGGTAAAATCTTCTGAAAGATTTCAACGTCTACTGTCTTGAGCTATTTAGAAAATTATTAATTATTAAATGGATATCCCGCCGTTTGTCGGTCGTCGTGCACCCTGCTGCTTACTAACGGGGCTCTCGGAGGAGGTGAGGTTGACGTTTCGGGAGTCTGGTTGTTGTGCGCTACCCCTTACACCCCATAACTATCGATGACTTAACTGACTTAAATAATTGGAACATAATTAATATAACAAGTACGAACTGCAGCCATAGAGATCAGGCTGTCAGTTTTGTCCTCGTGGAGGCGATCGGTGGCGGAGATCTCTCGCGTCCGGCCCTGGTCCAGGCCATGGTACGGAGCGAGAGGGCATGGGAGGCCGTCACCTCCTTCTGCGAAGCAGTAATACTCGCGAAGGAGGAGGCGGAGCGCGTGAGGGAGAGGCAAATTTCGCGCCCTCACGCTCCTAGCCGCCGCAGGAGGAGACGCCCCGGGCGTCGGGAATCGATCGCGGATTCCCGGCCACCGTAGGCGCGGGCTTGCGGACGGTGAGCAATGGGTAGCTCGCCGTCCGGTAAGGACCAGGCCCGGGTCGACGGCGCGTTGTGTTCCACGCGTGCCTCAAAGAGATGTCAGCGAATGAAGGGGTCCGATGAGACCATTGCCTGCCGGGGTTGCGGGAAAGTCCGACATGGATACCGAGGCCCCCTGGCATTGCACAGGCAAGAGAAGGAACACAGGTGGGTTTTAGTCAGTAAGAGTCTGACACGCCCTTCCGCTCCACCCAGAGCGGGAGGAGTAATTTGATGATTTACCACCCAAAAAAAAAAAAAGCCTGTCAGTTTTATTATTTAGAAATAATATTACCCACAGGAAATTAAAAAAATAAAACTTGAGCCTTCAGGACTGTAAGAAACCCAAGTATAATTTACCTATTAGGATTATAGCATGTAAATTAATTAGAGATAATCAATAGCATTTGTATCTATCACATACCTAATTAATTTATCTGTCATTGCTTTATTTTTAACATTTTAGAGTGTACAAAATATTGTTAAATATTAGGGGTATAAAGTATGAAATTGCCGATGTGTACTGAAAAATTGAAATTCGTTTTTTTTTAAATCACGAAAAAAATGGTAATCCGTTGAGTCGGTTTCACTGCTAGTTTTGCTATCATTGTTCGGAGTTCGGCACAGTAGACATCTGCCGTTATTGCTTGACCAGATCGGAGAAAGCTATAGTGAATAACACCATGCTGAGACCACCAAACAGGTGGTGTATTGTAATGGTAACATTACCTTTTTATTGGTAAGCTTTGCTTTAGGACATTGTTGCGGCGTTTGACCTGGGGTCAGCCTTTGCATTTTTCGCTTATGGTTATCGTAAAGAATGCACTTTTCATCACATGTTACAATTCGATCCAATATTCCTTCATTTCTGTATCGATTCAACAAGGCAACCCAAGTTTCAACACGCGTTTCTTTCTGCAAATCAGTCAAATCATTTCTCATATTTTTTTATTTTATTGATTTGACGCAATTGAGTCAATATTGTTGGTAAGGTAACGTTAAACCATGCCACTAATTCCTGGGTAGTTTGGCTCGTATCGGCTTCCACCATCTCTTTCAATTCATTGTTATTCACCTGTGTGGGTGCGGTCTTCCAAGTGGTTCGTTCTTCAAATCAAAGTTTCCATCACAAAAGCGTTTAAATCAAAATCGCACGGTGAGTTCATTAGCCGTCCCCTCTCCAAACGCAACATTTATATGAACCCGTATTAAAAAATAACTCGAATTTTCGAAGTACGAGTATCCATCTTTCTTGTCTAAGCTGATTAAAAAAAACAACTGAAAGTTGATACTCGAATGTTGCACATTTTTTAAAAGAAGAACTTCATAGGTACCGTGTGAAAACAGTTTCACTCAAAAATCTCAAACCATGAAGGTTCTATGTCAATTCGAAGTACCTATTACAATAAAACGGCAATTTCATACTTTAACCCTTATTATTAAAAGAGTAACTATGATGCTTTTCTTCCATTCTTCTCCATAAGAAACTATCTTTAAATCATGTTGAATGAATTCTATTTTCTTATAATTGTTGACGTTCAAAAGTACCTTTTATGTGCCTAATTGAAATAAATGATTTGACTTTGTCTTTACATATAATAGGCTGTGCTGCCTAAATTACCCTGAATCAAAGACAAACAGCGCAATAACTATTAGTTTATACATATTTCATAACTATAACTTTCCCTTGATTAAGTTTGTCTAATTTCGAGCCCGGAACTAAGTTAAATATACATTACATTCAATCAAGGAGTTTGATCGAAACCAAGTTAAGATTAATTTCTGCGCAGTGTTTAACTTATGGTTTTTAATTATGATTTCAGGTTTACGTTTGTATCGGCAGAGATTCAGTTACCTAAGGTTGTAAGTTCTATTTATATCGCTTGTGAAAAATTATATTTTTACTGGCTGTTACAAGCGTTTTTTTTTCAGAGCCAGCCATTTTCAGGCAAAATGATTACAATGTTACTGTCTCTGATGGTTTTCGATCGTATCTGCTATTTCTTTTTCTTTTATATAGAATTTTGAAAACTTTAAACGCTTACTGAATTTCTCCCCCTTGAGACCCCCGAACAGAGACCTTCAGAATATCCAATGGTGGACATGGGTTGTTCGTTACTTTGCCAGGTAGGTGTCACAGGAAAACATCTATAAACGTCCAGGTCAATGTAGTTCAAAGACTGATACACAAACACAACGTAGACGTAATGATACCACCATTTTCCTTCTGTTATAAGGAAGAGATTTTCTACTGTTTATGGTCATAATAGTATCATGATAAGTTTGGAGGTCTTCATAAAATTTAAATGTTTTCCTTAACTCCTTTGTGTATTATAAATTATTTTTGTTAGTAAGATGACAGATAGAATACTAATCAGCTGTCTTTTGTTTTCTCTGTAGACCGAAAACCGGAATTGTATATTGAAATTATTCAGTTCATTCATTGATCTTACCAGCTCATTCATTGCCAATACATATTCCCTCATTTGGTTTTCAGAGGCTGTATATTTGATGGTCATAGAAGTTAGTTTCTCCTGTAGTTGGTCAAGTTCATACTGCAAGTCTTCTGTGTCAATTTGGTATTTCCTAGTACTTTTGTCTAAGTTAAAAGAATACATGTCTAATTGTTTCAGTAGATGCAACCTTTCTCTATTTAGCTTCACATTTTTGATGAAGAACTTTTGTTTTTTGACCATTTTCTTAGTTTTAACTATGTATTTGTTAATTTTTATGTATTTTTTAATTTTATTTTTACTAGTAACTACCCTCACTGATTTACTTGATTTTGAAACATCATGACCTGATAAATCTATTGTGTAAGAGGGGTTTATTGCAGAAACCATTGATGGGGCTATAGGCACCAATTCATTGAATAGACTCTGATTCAACGAGGCAGTGATGTTTAGATTTGTAGTCTCGAGTTGGCTCTAAGTCCTAAGTCATCTTTTAAAATACGCTACATGGTTCTGGGTGCTATCTTCATCTACCGAGATAAAATCTTTTGCTTTCGGACAGGATTTCCCTTACTGCTTTGACCACCTTTTTCGTACGAACACTACGTGGACGGCCAGATCTTTTTCTGTCACAAACAGAGAAAGTCTCATTGTACCTATTAATAGCCCGGTACACAAACATTTGAGTAATACCAAGCGTATGGAGAGTTTTAAAAATTGCATTTGGCTCCATACCAACTTTGTGTAATGCAATCACAGCGATTCGGTTCTCTTTATCATCCCACTCCATTTTAATATCGCAAAATATTGTACAATGTATTGGCGCCAAAATGCCAATATTGCATAATTATTGGCTATATTTAGCACTGACTCTAATTTTATACATGAAACTGAAATGAATAATTAATTGCTTTGTATTTAGATAATAATAGAATAACTCCTGAATCTAAATTGAAAGAAAAAATTGACAATTTAATTAATAATATTATTATAAACCTTTTGTACGCCCAGTGGGGCAAAACATGTTGGTCCGGTAAGATTATGTTTCCATCTGTATGTGCATGTTCACGTATCATGTTACACATGTTTGAACAAATAAATTTATCTTCATTATTGGTTAAGTGACGATCTCGTGTCTTCATAAACATCGAAACAGCTTACCATAGACGAAATGTTGAGCATTTAATTTTAGAAACGTTACTATTTAGCCAAGGTTATTCAGTCCTCTGGACTAGTTATAATTTCCAAATCACAAAATGCGGCTGCTAAGCAAATCGTTCCGCAAATCCGAATAACTCTATGAAAAACTATTGTTATTTGAAATCAATGTTTCAAACTTTTAGAATCTCGCTGTTAGCTATTTATATTTAGTAGGTGTTTTAAACCGGAACATAACATCTTTTATGCATTCCGACAGGTCCTGATGACGGAACCAACTGTACCTACCCAAATTAAAATCATTAATCTTTTGATCGGTAATAGATGTCCAGTTTGTCCACACTCAACGAATTACCCGTGACCTTGTCAGCGATAACGGAAACTATTCATCAAGTAGAAACTGACAAATCACCTGTGTGTCTAGGATTTAAAGAAATTCATTAATTTGTATTGATTTAGAAAATTTGATTTATTAATTTAATGTGTGTCAGCAGTTAAATGATAGAGCAGGTTTAGATTTAAATACTAAAAAATGATCTCGTGTTGAAAAGCATATACTAGAATGAATTGTTGTTTGTAATTGATTACGTATTGCTAAAACTTTTATCTTTAGAACAAACATATGGTTTTCAAAGCTGCGCAAGTTGGCGAGGAAGCTAATTACTGAATTATAAACTTTGAACTAAAAGTTACTGATTTTTCTTTTCTTGGTCTTCGGAGCGTCATTATAAACACTGTAGGTACTTATATGACAAATTAAAAAATAAAACACGCTGACAGTACCTACAATTGATATGAATATTGAAAAGTTGTGTGGCCTCTGACTTTGAGCACAAAATTGATCACGTTTGACCTCTGGCTAAATAGCGCTTTATCGCACGTTATGACGCTAAACATAATCAGTGTTAGCAGGTAATATGGTAAGCAGGTGTGACCTAATTACTTTGAGGCTAAAGCGCGTTAAGCTGCTGGATGGTCGCTATCAACGCGACGCATAAACTAAGTTTAACTTATGCACCGACTGAACTTGATGTGGATTTTATGTAAACTGATTGTGATGCATTTTCGACAAATGGATTTTACAACACGGTTTTGGCAGTCGCTTAGTGATTGATATTGCGTGTAGCGAGTTCGATTACCGCAGGAAACTTACACTTACAACAGGTAGGTATCTACCTGTATGGCCTACAGTCCACAGATAAGTCATTGCTCTGGGTATTATATACGTACTCTCCTCTTACTCAGATTTTTTCTTAAATCGTAAGTCTACGGTAGTGGAAAAAAAAACAGAGTAAGAGTAAATAATTTAAAGAGTGCAGAGTATAAAAGAAGAGGACTTTTTTTAAACCGTAATTCAAATGTTGACATAAAAATGTTTTAAATTAGTATACTATTTACATACATTTTACATTCAACTTACGTTTGGGTACAAATCGTAATTTTGAGTCTGATTTTTTTTCGTGAAATTCCCAACATCTATCCGTCATGTGTGTCGCTCTACTTTTACAATGAACATTAATGGCTATATTATTTTAATTTAAACACATTAACATTATTTGCTGACTCACAAATTAATTTCTATCTTAATTATAAAATAAAAAACTACATGAACTCATTGCTTCGGATGCAATGAAATGGCCAACTAATCTGTTCCAATTTGTAAAACAAAATGATTAAATAGATGACAATTTGAACCGGATATTAGATAGCTAATTTCCAATCAAAATGTTTGAAATACAAATGCACATTTTGATTGGAGTGTGGATCTAGGTTTTTGAATAGGTACTTTCAGTTAATCTAATCCAGCTAACACCAGTATTTCATCAATAATTTCAGAACCACAAAGTTTTAGTTGCTTATTTCCCGGGAAATAAGTAAAAGGTTGATCAAAAAATTGGTTTTACCTGCTAAGTAGGTATGGCTTTTCTATGCCTACAAGACATGCTTTGTCCAACCCAGGAATCGAAACTAGTGCCTTATACTCGGCCTGTGTGCATGAGGAAACTATACTGTCACTGTGTCACCTTGCATGGCGCCTATGAGTTGAACTAGGTCAATTCGTATCCATCTCTATGATTTTATAAAGTTAAAACCGAATTATTTAAATTAAGCCCATAGTCCACGCATATCGTACGCTAACTAGGCGTCCATATAATATTTGCATAATATCAATAATGGTCAAACAACAGGTTTCGGCGCGAGCGGTCTGTTCTGATCCAATTGGGTGACACTGACACGAGGACGAGTCCTAGAGTATCTGGGCGGAGAGCGGACTAATCGGTTTGATGAGAAGACGAAAGTAGGCAATCTTACTAAACCCACTGCTATTGTCACTATCGTGTCATCTGGGCATTCTTGTAAAATATGCATATTTCTCAAAACAAGAAGTTCTTTAGCTGACTTTAAAAAAAACTTTAATAATGTGTTAGTGATTGAAAAGTAACTGTCAATAGAAAGCAAGCACGCCATCATTAATCAATTTACCTTTTCCATGAATAGTTCAGAGTTTTAATTTTGGGTTAAATGCCAGAAACTCTTGTCTCCTCTTTCCTAAGCATCTTTCATTTAAACCTTTTGTTTTTGTGAAAAGGGAAATGATATTATTTTGTCGGGCTGAAATACGATCTAATTTTCTCTTTTTATCCCACATTTGTCTGCCCAGATCCTGATATTTTACAAAAAAAGTGTTAGTTAGTACTAGAGTGGAAATAATCCACTCTTCACCGTGAAATTCGGTTTCAGACACGTCACGTTGTTCCACCGTCATTCCATGTGTCGCGTCTGCGCTACGTGTGCGCTATCGGTCGCGCTCGATATCCCGCACGTGGCGTTTAATTACTGCTTGTTATGCGCCGATCATTTACTACTGTTTTACGTAAGGTATGCAGGACCTTCGAGATTTACTGGCTAATTGGTTTGGTCTGTATTTTGTATAAGGATGTTGAGTCCAGAGATGGTTGTCAGCTTTGAACGAAAATATTCGAAAAAATCTTAACAAAATAACTTTTTTATTTTTAGGCTGTGTTTCCCACCGGTCAAGTTAGACCCGCCATCTTCTCCTGGGTCGGTCTCGATGTCACCGGACGTTTTCTGGGATCCTCATGGTGTTAGATTTGGCCTATGAGTCCGGCCCAGTCCAAGTTAAGCTTGACTGCTTTTTGGGTGACGTCGGCGATTTGTGTTTTGGAGCGCAGCACTGTGTTCCTAACTCGGTCCCATAATCTGACTCCAAGAAGGTTGCGTTCTATTGCTAGCTGGGACATCTCAAGCTTGAACCTCTGCTGGACTGACAAAGACCAGGTTTGAGCGCCGTATGTGAGGTCAGGGAGTATGCACATGTCCATTAATTTGCGTTTATGGCAAATTGTTAGGTCTTTCATGACGTTTTTCATTAACCGTTGGCGTAGGCGTATTCGATGCGTCTTGCAACTTATTTTTCTTGTTTGACCGAGGAAGATGTATTCTCTCTCTCTCTCTCATGGTCTTGGTCATGAATTTGGTCTTTGACATGTTCATTTGAAGTCCAATCTTGAGGCTCGCCTTGTTTACGTCCCGTAGCATTTCGCCGCCGATGATGAAAATAGCACTATATCGTCAGCGAAACGCAGGTTGGTCAACTTTTTTTCGCCTATGACTATGCCTTTATCTGCCCAGGTATCAGTTAAGCTTTTAAAAACCTCTTCAAGGGTGGCACTGAACAGCTTAGGGGACCGCGGGTCTACTTGCTTGACATCTCTTTCAATAGGGAAGGATGGTTCAGTGGTGTTAGTTTTTAGAGCTGCTGTACTGTTGCGGTATATGGTTTTCAAAAGATTATAACATAGGTGGTCTCTAGACGATGATTCAGGAGTGCCTTAAATAATGAATCATGGTGAATGCTGTCAAACGCTTTGGCGTAGTCAACGAATGCTAGATACAGAGGAATATTGGAATTGGAATTGAAATTCTGTGCATTTCTCTATTATTTAGTTTAGGTATTGTAGGTGGTCAGTAGTGGAGAGACCTCGTCGGATACCTGCTTGTTCAGGTGGGAGTCAAGTTCACTTGAAATATGTTTTTGGATTATTACACAAAAAAAAAGAGACAAAAACATTAATGCAATTTGTCTTTTCTTTCTTTGACTTTTATAAGCGTTTTATACAAATGGGACACCAAACGAATGGGGCATAGTTACCAATTTCAGATTTAGCACCTTTTTTTGTGTAGCAGTAGGTATTATTGTGGAATGGCAGAATTGAGAAGGAAATGAACAAGTTTATAGTAATGAGTTGAATAGATTTGTGATGTGCGGAAGTAACAGATACGGGCTTTTAAATTTTAAGAGCTTCCGTAGAAAAACTATTTTCTTCAGGGCTTCTACAATATTTTAGGCTGCGCAAAGCGCAATGGACTTCGAAACCTGAAATCTGGGGTGAAATCTTCTGAAAGATTTCAACGTCTACTGTCTTGAGCTTTTTAGAAAATTATTAATTATTAAATGGATATCCCGCCATTTGTCGGTCGTCGTGCACCCTGCTGCTTACTAACGAGGCTCTCAGAGGAGGTGAGGTTGACGTTTGGGGAGTCTGGTTGTTGTGCGCTACCCCTTACACCCCAACTATCTATGACTAAACTGACTTAAATAATTGGAACATACGAGTAATTAATATAACAAGTAGCATCCTAGGAACTGCAGCATTTATTCGTCTTCTAAAGAGCTTCAGCCATAGAGATCAGGCTGTCAGTTTTATTATTAAGAAATAATATTACATACAGGAAATAAAAAAAAAACCTGAGCCTTCAGGACTGTAAGAAACCCAAGTATAATTTACCTATTAGGATTATAGCATGTCAGTTAATTAGAGATAGTCAATTATTACTTTGCGTGTCCACAAAGTATCTGTATCATTATTGTCTGTAGCATTTGTATCTATCATATACCTAATTAATTTATCTGTCATTGCTTCATTTTTAACATTTTAGAGTAATTGTAGTCCAGGTACATCGTCTCCACATAGGTAATTAATGTGTACACATCTGCCGTTATTGATTGACCAGATCGGAGAAAACTATACTGAATAACACCATGCTGAGACCACCAAACAGTTACCATTACCTTTTTATTGGTAAGCTTTGCTTTAGGACACTGTTGCGGCGTTTGACCTGGGGTCAGCCATTGCATTTTTCTAAGCGGTTATCGTACAGAATCCACTTTTCATCACATGTTACAATTGGATCCAATATTCCTTCATTTCTGTATCGATTCAACAAGGCAACCCAAGTTTCAACACGCGTTTCTTTCTGCAGATCAGTCAAATCATGAGGCATCCATTTCTCATATTTTTTTATTTTATTGATTTGACGCAAATGAGTCAATATTGTTGGTAAGGTAACGTTAAACCATGCCACTAATTCCTGGGTAGTTTGGCTCGTATCGGCTTCCACCATCTCTTTCAATTCATTGTTATTCACCTGTGTGGGCGCGGTCTTCCAAGTGGTTTGTTCTTCAAATCAAAGTTTCCATCATAAAAGCGTTTAAATCAAAATCGCACGGTGAGTTCATTAGCAGTCCCCTCTCCAAACGCAACATTGATATGAACTCTAATGCAAAAATAACTCGAATTTTCGAAGTATCCATCTTTCTTGTCTAAGTTGATTAAAAAAAACAACTGAAAGTTGATACTCGAATGTTGCAAATTTTTTAAAAGAAGAACTTCATAGGTACCGTGTGAAAACAGTTTCACTCAAAAATCTCAAACCATGAAGGTTCTATGTCAATTCGAAGTACCTATTACAATAAAACGGCAATATCATACTTTAACCCTTATTCATAAGAAACTATCTATAAATCATGTTGAATGAATTCTATTTTCTTATAATTGTTGACGTTCAAAAGTACCTTTTATGTGCCTAATTGAAATAAATGATTTGACTTTGTCTTTACATATTTAGGCTGTGTTGCCTAAATTACTCTGAATCAAAGACAAACAGCGCAATAACTATTAGTTTATACATATTTCATAACTATAACTTTCCCTTGATTAAGTTTGTCTAATTTCGAGCCCGGAACTAAGTTAAATATACATTACATTCAATCAAGGAGTTTGATCGAAACCAAGTTAAGATTAATTTCTGCGCAGTGTTTAACTTATGGTTTTTAATTATGATTTCAGGTTTACGTTTGTATCGGCAGAGATTCAGTTACCTAAGGTTGTAAGTTCTATTTATATCGCTTGAGAAATTTTTTATTTTTACTGGCTGTTACAAGCGTTTTTTTTCAGAGCCAGCCTTTTTCAGGCAAAATGATTACAATGTTACTGTCTCTGATGGTTTTCGATCGTATCTGCTATTTCTTTTTCTTTTCTATAGAATTTTGAAAACTTTAAACGCTTACTGAATTTCTCCCCCTTGAGACCCCCGAACAGAGACCTTCAGAATATCCAATGGTGGACATGGGTTGTTCGTTACTTTGCCAGGTAGGTGTCACAGGGAAACATCTATAAACGTCCAGGTCAATGCAGTTCAAAGACTGATAAACAAACACAACGTAGACGTAATGATACCACCATTTTCCTTCTGTTATAAGGAAGAGATTTTCTACTGTTTATGGTTATAATAGTATCATGATAAGTTTGGAGGTCTTCATAAAATTTAAATGTTTTCCTTAAATCCTTTGTGTATTATAAATTATTTTTTTTAGTAAGACGACAGATAGAATACTAATCAGCTGTCTTTTGTTTTCTCTGTAGACCGAAAACCGGAATTGTATATTGAAATTATTCAGTTCATTGAACTCTGGACGTGTGACAAATGAAAAATTGGACGGAACAGGAAAAAGTAATTGAGCTCCATAAAGAAAAAAAAGTGTAAGAGCCCTTCGGGAGAAATTCTACCAACATATGTAGGTACTATACCTAATAATATTAAATATGATTATTTACGTATTTCTACTGTCAAGCAACATTCAGCTTTCGAAGCATAGTTTCAAAAGCATGGCTGAAATGGTTTTTATATACTTTGACTTTGCAACGCCCGAATCCCTTGGCTGGCGTGATAGAAGGCGGTATTCATTTGTTATTTCCACATTTCCCTTATATGGGGGCCATTGCTCGGCCCGCTTATCAAATTACCACTTATAAACAGCATACTGCATAGTTATATGCAGGAACACCTTCCTACTTAAATCTAAACCTATTATCTTTCGTAGTAACAGGCTTACCGGTAACCTTTACCTTTACTGAAGTAATTAGACCAAAGTCAACTCTACTATGCACATTATTATCATAAAATATCTCTAAGGTCACTATCAGGAAATTTTTATAAAGCGTTTGACTCACTTCCGCGTTTGTTGGTTAGTAGAAGTTTATTAATACAACATAGAATGCAAACGTCCGTCTCAGTTATTTGTCGATTTGAATATGTTTTGTTGTCTTGCAAATTGCAATTATATTTAATACCTAGGATCTAACTATTTTGAAATATTAATTATTATTATTATATTACACAAATTTATTTTATTTAAGTATACATACACCCGTTGCGGTATAAAACTGATTTACATCCGTCACCTCACACTTCAGGTACAGTTGAAAACCAGCGTCAGGCACTAATTGTCTGGCATTTATGCTGAACTGGGCCTATTTGGCCGCGAGGCACACATTCCTGCTAGTATCATGCAACGCAGTTTTATTTTGTATTCTTTCCTTTTACTTTATTTTTTTTTCTTTCTACTTGTGTGCCTTTTAGTCTGTGCCAAATAAATGTATTTTCTTTCTTTCTTTCTTTCAAACTAATAATAATTATAATTACTTTCATGTGGTTGGCAAGATCAAATTGCAAGTTATAGGATTGGTATAAGTAAATATTTAGATATCTATTGGAGCGGCGAATATTTGCAGTCTGTAGGTCAAGACTGTCAAATCGATTGATCCTTGTGTGGAAGGCTAGATGTGGACGTTTGGTATGTTGGTTATTTGCATAGTCATAAGGGCAATAAATGGACAATGGACATATACGGCGGTGATGGTCGACAATTAATTTATAAAGAATACGCATGTGACTAAAAGATTGATGAATAGAATTGTAGATGGATGGAGAGGGAGATGAAGGCCAAAGAAAAGATGGATGGACTGTGCAACGGATGATATGAAAGAAAAGAGAGTGAACGATAGCGTGACGGTTGACGGGGGAATGGAAGAAGACCGATATCCCTTCTTCTTCTTCTCCTAAAATTGTTTGTCCAAAAATCATTATCCATAACACGTTTGCTATAAACTTCAGTAACCATAATGTTCAAAATCCCGAATTTTGTTTAACAAATCAGATATTTTTTAATTATAATAAAATTATACTTAAACGTTTACAATAATTATTGAATAATTTAGTCTTAATTATAATGATTAATTTTAATTCGTAGACAGATTCTAAGCTAATTTTATATTAGCTGCGATTGCCTTAAGAAAATCTCATTTTGTATATTCTGATTGCTTTTTTAAATGTTTTCAATTCTTGCTGTTTTGTCAATTATTTTTTTCTTTTATTTGGAATAGTAACGCCGTTCAAATTTTCGCCGTTCGAAAAAGGTTTCAAGTATATTATTGATTATAATATTTATGACAAACGGATTTATCTATTATATTTAGGGATTTCAATTTTATGGCATGTGATATTATATGATATTAAGTTCGGGTAATTTATCATTCGGACAAATGATGATTAGGACAAAAAAAGATATGGCACTTTAAATTACGGATAAAAAAGTTAGGTGACACAATAGAGAACCAAGAAGACCACGTGTTGTGGCGACCCCAAGTAACATGGGGCAAGGGCAGGAAGATGTTGCACTAATTGAAACGCAGACCGTTGACGTGGTTCGACGGCTGTCTTACTTAAGTGAAGCTAGGCTGGCAGAAGACCCCATTAATCTCCAAAAACAATAGTTTCACTTATTACTTGTTTTATCTCTTGCAAACGATTGTCGTTCCCATTATTATAGCATTATGGAGCTTGTTTATATAATTTGGCATTACGCCAGGTGTGGCGTCCAAATGTGTTTCAAGCATTGTTTGTGCATCAAACAAGTTGTTGGTACATTGACAAATAAGCGAGTACAGTGTCGAGAGAATGTACAACGTAATGTCAATAGAATAACACAATCGTAACTATGATACTCAGATAAGACTGACAGAGATTAAAGAGATTAATAATGGACATGTCATAACAAAAATGTGACTTCGCTCTAATTATTTATTGACTACCGGCACACCGTTTTAAGGGCAGTTAGTAAACCTGACATGACACCTACCAACCTATCTCCTGAGAGCGGTAAGTGAAAATAAGAGAGAACCTCGTCATGTGCCGGGGTCAAAAGAGGCAGCCAATAAGGTTGGTAGCTTAGAATTCGACGTAACGCATCGTGGAGCTTCCACGAGAGGACTCGACTGCAGCAAAGCCAAAAGGCTGGCTACGTCATTAACACTTTTGATCTTTTAAATGGTGGTCTTGTCATATCCTTGGACTCTAATGTTGATAAAGTACCCAGTTACTTTTATGCAATTGTGATAGTGATTGTCGACTTCAACAAGTTATTGCTTAACTATAGGTAACTTAAAGAGCACAGTTAAGTGAAGCAACTTAGAGCTTTGCTTAGGTAATGATGGTTACAATCAATAAAGGCTGGTTCAGACTGATGATGTTATGTCATTGTTAATGATTGTGATGTTACGAAATATACGTTGATTTGGGCTGATATTGAATAACAAATAATTAGGAGATTGTGTTTGGTGGTGGATTAATTTCAGTGTTGAATTCCGATCTATCGACTCAGTCGGTTGATTTTGATTTCAAATAGCCTTTATTAGCAATCCAATTTTTTTTTTTACAATTTATTTAAATTATAGACATCAGAGTTCTCCAGAACTGCTTTTGCTTTTTAGTATAGGCCTCCCCCAGGCTTTTCCATAGCTCACGGTCGTGAGTTTTTTCCTCCATGTCCTTCCCGCAGTAGTTCTCAAATATTCTTCCCGTCTTTGAAATGGTCTTCCTCTTACCTTCTCTGGGATACCATTCTGTTACTTCTCTGGCCCATCTTTTTACCCCTCTGGTTTTTACCCCTGATGACATGACCTGCCCACTTCTATTTTAGTTTTTTATTTGTGTAAGTAACGTCTGCTACGTTTGTTTTTCTTCTTATAAGATTCTTTTAAGTCGGTTGATAGATTATATCAATTTGAATCGAGAGTCGACGCCTGACCTAAGGTGAGGACGCATTTGGTCTCGCGCGGGTTGAAAGTTCTTGTTTACTTGTTTTGTTACTTTTTTAAACTTTTGTCTATTTATTAACACCTTCGCCGATGAACATTCATGAGCGCTATACTAGTTTACAGGATGAGGTATAAATATTGCACTTGCCAGATGATCACTGATCATAGTGTTTTTATTAGCAGACAGAAGGGAGAGCTCCTTAGTCACGTTTTACGACATCCCAAGTTAAAGGGGGCTGGCAGTAAAGTAACTATTTTTTTTCGAGAATAACAATACTTTTTACTTTTGTCAAAGTTAACAGCTACACAACAGACTCCCCTTTAAAAACTAAAAAAAAAGAAAAAAAAACACAAAACCTACCTTTCAAAAAACACTTCCAAAATTCACTTGATTAAAACTTTATCTATATCAAAATATACTCAAAATACTATAAACTTTAATAGTGCTTGAGGCTAGTGGCATGGTCAACTCCTATCGAAACACTGCAGAGTTGAGTCCAAGTGAGGGACGGAGCGGGCGGGACGGCCATTAAACAAGCGATAAAATGAGAGTAAAAGTTAGTTGATGATTAAAAGTGGTTTACTTTTGAAAAAAAATTTTATGGTTGGTGACGTTGTGGGTGCAAATAAGTGCAGAAATAAACGAGACGTACCTACGATGTCCACAACTCCACAAGCATGTTTATTTACGCTAGCAGGCAATCTACTTGCTCTGTCGAAACTCTTATATCAAAATCTTTTTGTACACAGCATGCCAGTTTGTGTTGACTCTTTGGCTAGCTGGCACAGTTTAATGAGCATTATTTCACAGGATTGTTATGAGTATTAATTTATAAGTTTAAATATTCAAAACTCTCATACAATAGTTAGTGTTACTCCAACGTTATCTATATTAATCACTTAGGAAGAAAATATGTAAATAAATATACGAGATCAAACAAGAGAAGGCTAACCTACGGTTGATAATGTTTTTATGCCCATTGGAAAAAAAAATAACTATTTTCTAATACCATCTAGATTTTGAACGCAGAACCAGGGATTTTTGACTAATTGCATTGCATCCAAATGTATAATTTTTTGATTACTTGATTTAGTCCTTGTCCGTCTCATCTCGCCGGTGTTATGGCCTAGTACTCAGTTGCATGCTTAAAGCGTAACGCGTAAAGGACACCATATAACTCCTTGACGCCTTTGAATATGTGCCATCGCGCATGTATGAATATTTTATGACAAATTCAACAATATCCTTGTGTGGGTAAATCGGGGAAAGGAAAAATGCGTTGGAAGTCAAGAGTGGTCATTGTAACTCGTAAAAGTCGATTGAAAAGAAAAGTGGCTATAACTCTTTGGAGTGTAGGCATAGAAATATCTAATATCTATGTGTGTAGGCCAGTAAGATAGTTGCTGGATATCGATTTACAAGATTTATGTAAAGAGTGGCTTATCGTGACCTTTGTAATAAATTGTGAATACGAATCCGATCCGTTTTGAGAATACATTTATTTTATTTTATAGTTTTTTTATGCTGTGAAAGTCACAAGGAGAAAATAGGGCAACGGTGGTATTTTGAGATACCAGTTTTTTGAATCGTCAAAATAATGCTATTTGGAAATACCTAATAATATACTTCCCCCTTTAATCTACAACAACGAACGCGAGTTATCTCCAACATTTAAAACTACCCAATACTTCTTCACTATCACCCGCTGTCCCAATCAGAGCGATGCCGTTATTTCTCCACAACAATAAAACCTGCCTGTTTGCCCAGGTAGGCACACGCATGCCCGGGCATACGGTTATTTAGTATTCAGCCGGGCATCCATGATTAATGCCGAGTCGTGCCAAGCCGTGCCGTACCGTACCGTGTACGCTGTACCCGGGAAATGCATTAGGTTTTACGTGTTTTTTACCAAATTGAGACTGCTTTTTTGGCAATTTGATGGTTTATTTCTTATTCTGCGGTCGCGCTTTTTCGGGAAGGTAATTATGTACGTGAGCTGTTGGGAGAGGAAACTATTTTTATTATTATTTTAGTGCGGTGAATCTATTTATAAATAATTAATGATCTGTGTATTTTTTATGAAAGAGGAAGTAACAATTGTACGTAGGTACACCTACAGATTTTTTTTGAGCTTGGTTTTTGGCTTGTATTTTCTTTTGTATTACCTGGAGTCATGGCCATTTGCCCTATGAATCCTTGTTCGATCTTGGCTGATTCGAAAAAAATAGTGTCCCCTTAAAATATGTAAGGGACCTTTGAAGAAATGTCTTTCACATGTTCTCGTGGACATGTGATGTCTTCCTATAGGATTGCCATCAGTCTATCCATGACCGGTAGCAAAAGTTATAAGATCCATCAAGCACTTCACCTTGAGCCTGTCTGCCCTCATAACGGTCTGCGAAATATTATGTAAAATATGTATGAATGCATTGAAGTATAAATAGTATCGTTTTACGTCCTACATAATATATACTCGTATCGATAAATATCATTGTGATTGTAGTCGACCTTAATCTATGCAGCCACTGAGAGAGAATTGGGTGAGGTTTCGAGAGTGATGAGCACCCACTTATATAATAATATTGAATTCAAACGTATTTAAAATAAAGCACCCAATTTACGACTTTACTCGTACCTACATACGCGGTGCATCGTGATTCCTGACCTTGGCCCTGATGTTTCGGCGTCTAACCATGAAGCTCTGGCAGGCAGGCCAGATTTATTTAGGAAGCAGAGCACATTAAACCTGGTAACGAAGGGAACCACAAATGCCAATGCTAAGCCGCTAGATTTTATTTTGGTTATTTCATTTATTGACGGGTTCATTCTTGTGCCTGTATTTTTAAAATCAGTTTTTCGAGATAATCGGCTAAAATTCTACTCATCTTTTCGGAAAAAAATCACAAAATAAACCGTCGTCACAGGTCGGTACCCGCTCGGTCGGTACATACTTAACAGTCATTTATTCAGTATGTAAAATAGAATCACAGTCCAATCATCGTGGAATTGAAAATATACGTCCGCGTAAAATTTAAGCAGATTACAGCTGTGTCCGATTTTTACATAATCATGTCGAGGCGGACGAAAAATGGGATGAGCCCGCATTTTATTAGAGAATCGCCGAGTGGGCTCACATGGAGCGGATAATGTGTAGCGTGTGTGAGTGCCGATGAAATGTACGTGATGAATCTACAGTTTGTAATTGCATAGAGCCACAATACAACTCCTCGATTAATGTTACAGTTTCTTACATTGTATTCTGATTTTCTTAACCTGATAGAGATAGCAGAAGTTAGTCGAGTGAGGGTAGTCTATCTCTTTCTCGAGACGAGATCTTATGGCTTGGTTAAGTTGTGCACCGTCGCTAATAATATTGCAGCTAGATCACAGTGTGTGTGCAAAAACAATGTGCCGAGAAATTGATTGATGAACCGAGATTTTTAAGTTTCATTGTTATAAGGGAATCAATCTTACGTATACAAGATTCACTGCAGATAGCGACTTTAGAATGCAAGTCGGATATTTCTCAGCTCGAGATTTTTCTCCACATCACACTTTTGGTTGAATAAAGAATCAAACGCCGGACCTCAACCACGTCATTGCAACCAGAGCAAATGGTTCGTATGTAAATTATTCGGCATATGTAAATGTTCGGCCTCCCACAGGCCCCCAGGCCTCCAAGCGACCTTATTCTTTTGTCTCTGCTCTGTGGCCGCACTATTTGACTTTCTTTGCCTCCAATTTTGATAAGGTCGGCAAGGATAGACTGGCGCTTTAAGCCTGAGATTAGTTTAGCTAGACTTTAGGTATCTTTTGAAGACGGTTGGTATTTAGATTTACGTATATTATGCTAGGTTTTATGTCTGACCCCTGTTACCTTTTTGACCGTTGTTAGTTTATACCTGAGAAAATAAGGCTCACTTTTCATTTTTAATCCTTCTTTGCCAATCCTAACTATATCAATACTAATATTATAAATTCTACAGTTACTGTCTGTCTGTCTGAATGTTATCTTTTCACGCCTAAACCATTGAACGGATTTCGATAAAATTTGGCAAGTAGATACTGATGGCATTCTGGGGAAGGACATAGGCTACATTACTTAGGGATGAAAGTCTGTATGGGAGACCTATCATTTCTTATGGGCTATGAAAATTTTAACTTATGCTTGCTTAAAACGCTGAAATACATATATTAATTCATATTTGTTTTGTTTTGGCGAGGAGCTCGTGGCTAAGTAATAACTGCCGCACGGGTTGATCCATCAGGTTAAGGTACGCTTGCCGGGGTTGGTCTGTGGATGGGTGACCATCTTCTACATACCGAGACTCCTCCGTTCCTCGGAAAGCACGTTAACCCGTTGGTCCCAGCTGTCATTCGTGGATCTTTGATAGTCGTTACGGGTCGTCAGAAGCCCGAAAGTCTGACAACCAGTCTTACCAAGGGGTATCGTATTACCCAGTTACTGGGTTGTGGAGGTCAGATAGGCAGTCGCTCTATGTAAAATACTGGTATTCAGCTGCATCCGGTTAGACCGACCGAAGCCGACCCCAATATAGTTGGGAAAAGGCTAGGCAGATTGATTTGTTTTGGTAACAATTTTTATTTTTTTATTTCAGCGTTTTTCAAAAATCATCCCTCAAGAGGGTAAAATGGGGGATAATTCTGAAATTCACATGTAATATTGTTTTTTTTATGTCTTCTTTTCAAGAGATTTAAGGGATTGGAAATATAGTCATAGTCCGTATCTTGAATTAACATTTAGTCTTTATTTAATTGAAATCTGCCCACGTGGTCAAAAGTTATAATAATTTAAATTTATAAACTAGTTATTATGTGCATAATAATAAATGTAACTACTATGATAATAATAGTAAAATGACTAATTACTCGTAGTACTTTAAAAAAGGCTTGTAGAATCATATAAACCTGTTTTTTTTTAACAGCGCTAATGGGAGTAGGACTTGCGCCCTGAGGGTTCCGTCTCAAAGCTACGCTTGCTCGGCTGCCCGAATTTCCAAATCTGGATTGAAGGACAAACTTAACTTTTCGATTGAAACTTTTAATAGAGTTATGAAATACATACTAAATGTTACTTCAAGACACGGCCTATGAATTTTTGATCCCAGATTGAAGAAACAACTTAACTTTGCAATTTTCGGATTTACCTCTTTACGAGTACTTGACCTTACTTCTCGTCAAACTTCATGCTGCTGGGCCAACGGGAAGTACCAAATAAACTGGTTTATTTGCGAGTGTCAAAATATGCGGGAAGTTTGATTTACGTTCTAGCTCCAAGAGACCGTAGATCTAAGTTTTAAATATATTTCGTATTTCAACTTGACTTGCCTCAACGCGTTCTTAAGAAAAAGGGTCTTGACAGACAACGAAGTCATCCTTTAAAGGGTTTAAATTAATTATGAGGTACGGAACCCCAAAACAGATTTATTTTCTGCCTGTTACCTTTTCATGTCGTAACAGCTGAATGGATTTAGATGAAAGGCATACGGATAGTTCCTGACCTGGGTTAGGATATAGGATACTCCGAATCCCGGTAGCATGCTCTTGTGGGATTATAAATGCGAAAGTGAGTTTGTTTGTTTGTTACGGTTTCACGCTAAAATGGCTGAACGTATTTTGATGAAATTTAGCACACGGGTAGACCATGACCTGGATTAGGACATATGATACTTTTAATCCCGGTAGTACTATCCCGTGGGATAATTTCCGATATACACGCGGGCGAAGCCGGCAAAAGCTAGTAAGTAGTATATCATAATTTTCACTGGTTATGGATGAACAGTCATTCGGCTGTAAGCTTTATCCTGCTGTGGGTGCTGAAAGACAGTCTGCTGAACTTTCCATGAAAGCTGATCATGTAAGTAAAGCTCAACTTTAACCAGGCTAATTCTGATATATAATAAATTTTATGGTATTCAGCAGTTAGTACTAGAACCACTAATACAATTTGTAATGCATTACCAACGTCTGCATATGTTTGCGCGCAAAATTAGTACTCACTGATGCAGTCAGCAGATTAATTTGGGTACAAAGGGGATTTGTGGAACCAGAGTTTTTTTTTAATTCACTGCTGACGTTTGTTGTAGGTACATCTCTATAAAATATACGGAATGATTATCATTTATTATTCCATTTTAAATAATAGGTCTTTACTTAGGTAATTGGAGATTCTATAACCAGCATTTTCAGATGTCTCTGAATCTGTGGATTGGCGCGCAATTCGAAATGCAAATTAATTTTATTCGAAAGACGTGTTAATTTAATTTCAAATTCAGTCATTTATTTTTAGATAGCTTTTAGTTTTTGTGACGTTGTGGTAGTTTTTGGCGCCATGGATAAACTTAAAATTCGTACAATTTTCGAATATGAGTTCCTACACGTGGAAATACCACTGCGCAAACAACACGAAATATTAACGACGTGTACGGGCCTAACACTGCTTGCATAAACACGGTCCATTATTGGTTCAATCGTTTTAAATCTGGAAATTTTGAGTTGAAGAATGAGCCTCGCGTTCGGCCGGTAACCATTGTCGACAACGACGAATTGAAGGCGATAGTGGAAGCGGATCCAACTCAATCTACGGCTGAGCTTGCTGCGGGCCTTGGAGTTAGTGTCAAAACAACATTAAAGCACTTGCGTCAAGTCGGAAAGAGATAAAAGCTAGATAAGTGGGTGCCACACGAACTAAGCGACCAACAGCGAGATTTACGCGTCGAAGCATGCATAGCACTACTGAATCGGCATAGAAACGAGGGAATTCTTAATCGAATTGTTACCTGCGATGAAAAGTGGATCCTGTACGACAACCGTAAGCTTTCGTCTCAGAGGGTGGACCCGGGTACAGCACCTAATCAGTGCGCTAAAAAAAAGATTACTCATAGGAAGATGATGGTGACTGTCTGGTGGACCAGTACATGGCCGGACTTGTATATCACAGCTTCTTACCGAATGGCACAACAGTGACGGTAGATGTCTGATGCCAAGAATTGCAAACAATGATGGAGAAGCTCGTAATTCAACAACCAAGACTAGTCAATCGCTCTTCCCCATTGCTTCTCCACGACAACGCGCGAGCTCACACTTCACGACAGACCATCTCAAAGCTACAAGAATTACAGCTGGAAGCTCTCCGTCACCCACCGTACTCATCGGACCTTGCCCCAACAGATTTCTACTTTTTTCAAAATGTAGACAATTTTTTAAGTGGGAACAAATTCAACACCCGAGACGCAGTACAAAACGCTTTCGCTGACTTCATCGCCTCCCGTCCTGCAGACTTCTACAGTAAAGCGATAAACAGAATGCCATCAAAATGGCAAAATTGTATAGATAATTAGGGCCAGTACTTTGATTAGCTGAAAAAAAAAAAAAACTAAAAGTTTTATATTTTAAAATTATCATACAAATCCCCAATTTCATAGGTAAAGACCTAAAATATTATTATATTATGCATGAATTAGAAGTGATTCATTCAGACAAAATTGAAACTCAAAATTCTAAATTCATAAGTTATTTATTCAAACTAGGCTGAGAATCAACACTTTTCGAACGTCAAAGTTACATAAGAAAGTCCCCCAAAACGCCCAACCTTCACCAGTTCCTAGTGCTTTATCTGGGAAGAAGAAGTGGCGCAACAAACTCCCCAGGAGCACAGCTGTCTGTTCAGTTCGAAAAATTGATTCTCTAAAATAGGATTGTAAAATAATTTACATTACGCAACAAAAATATCGAGATCTATACTCAGGAAGAAATAAAAAAATAGAGACTAAACATAAACAATATCTAAATAAAAGCTGTAACTGGAAGTTATAAATGATAAACTTGGACCATCGAGGTAAAATAAATAAACTGTTAATTACTAATAACAATAACGAAACCATGATCAGCAAGACGACCAGTCACCACAAGCAGTACCCGTTCACGAGCATAAGCAAAGATCAGCCATTACCCCCCTCGCCATATTTGAGGGATGGAGGCAACCCGACCCCCGACGCTACCGCAAGCAGTGACATCTAAGGGAGCATGACGACCTTGCTACCGGTTGTTCAGGCAAAAAAAAGAGATCATAATTATGATTATGTCTTATCTGTATCTATTTTTCTGTGTGTACATAAATAATAAAATAAATAAATAAATGTTCAATTGTCAAGGTTAACACACCACCACAACCACATATTGCAATACAACTCATAAAAAAACATTGTAATGAGTATATTATGTCAGCAATAATTTAAAATAAATTGACTTTTTATACAATGTGGAGCAGGACGATTGACATTCTATAAAACCACATAAAGAGTGTCATGTTCTTTACCCGTATACAAAAAATCAATCAAATCCAATGAATACTTTAGCCACAGGAAATTATTTTTCATTTTCTTATTTTTCTACATGATGTAGATCTGAGTCCGTAATAATAGGTAAACATTGTAAGGTCAAGAACCTGTGCAAAACGTACGATTCTATCCTCTACGTCTCAATATGCTTGAGAGACAGAGAAAGGTGTCATACGATTCCACTCTGACGCGCCCCGCCCAGTCCCACAAAATAATACTACAATTAGAAAGAAAAAGAAATATTACTTACGCAAATTATGCATTAGTGGTGCATAGACAATTGCGAGTGTGTGTGTGAGCGGAATTTTTTCGGCAAAAAGTCTCGGGACTCGGTCCAGTCAGGCGGCGCCCTTTGAGGAACGCACACGCTACTTTTTTTATCACGAGACGAGCCGCGCGCGCATTGTTGTGATTTTGTGAAAAAATTTAGTTGTTATTTGTGATTAAGACGATTTAGGGTGACTTATTGTTCAGTGTTAGTTTAATATTAGTTAATTAGGTATCGATGTCGCTTGTGCATAATGAACAACGGTGGAAACCTTGAAAATTTATAAATTTGACTATTGATGTAAATTCTGATTGTGATGTGATATTATTATGTGATTAATTATTCAATCAGTGAGCTTTTAATTAACAACGCGCACCTTAGTGAGTTTATGCCGCTAATTTGTTGTTCTCCGACTAAACTACCTACCCACGTCCACCTACGCCCCGCACCGCAGCGCAGGCGCCGCCCCCCGCCGTGACCCGCATCGGGCCGCGCAACAGGTTAGTGACTTTTCGTAGATAAAGCGTGTTTACTTTTTATGCAGTTGATTCTGCTATTTATTTTGTTTGAAAATTGCAATTTTTCAATTTTCCATTAACTACTAATCTTCGTCTTTTAAAATGTTTCTATGGACTAGTACTATGCTCGTTTTAATTTAATGTCGTAAGTCCAGATCCACATTGTATAAACAATTATAAACTCTTATGTAATAACCTGTCAGTAGGTAAGCTAATTCTGGATAAGGAACATAAACATTGTGTTGAGTTAATCACAGCGTCCAACTATTCTTATCATTTAAGTAGTCGTTGATAGAATAGTATGCCTTTGAACAAAGATTGGATTTTACTTTAGTTTTAAGCGCATTAAAGGCAAATCTAGCAAAGAAGAGGGTAGCTTATTATAAAAGATTATACCAAGCCCAACAAATGAGTTATGATTCTTATGAATCCGATGAAATGGAGCTCGTAGTTTGTCCTTATTTCTAGTGTTAACATTGTGAATATCACTGTTTTTTGTGTATAAGTGTATATTTTGCCTAACATCAAAGCATTTATTTCAAATAAACCAATTACAGGCACGTTTGAATTGTCAAAGGGTCGGTCAGTCAGGAAGATGAAGCTAGTCGCTCATTCCAAAGCGTAGTAGGTTCCTATGGAGAAGAACGGGCAAGAAACTCCATGGACACTCTTTTAAATCAAAATATTGTTATAAAATTTTGATTACATCATTCATGTTTAAGTTATACATGTGAAAACAATGTAGAAAGACGTGCACTTAAAAAGCGTCTGTAAAAAAAAGATAAAAACAAAGAACCATTGAAAACTTAAAGTAAATGGAAATAAGCCATGGCAGGTAAGAAATGACCAGTCGCTACTGACGGCGCCCGTTCACGAAAATGACGCATGGATCAGCACCATTTAGCTCAACCATTTAGAAGGGAACTAAATGATCCAACACATACGCCACCACTAGTGAGATTTTCGAGTGAGCATGACATACTCTCAGCCGCCAGGGTTCATTCAAGTCAATGAAAGACATGCCCAGTAAATGGTAATTTTGTAGTAGGTCATAGTGCTCACCATTGATGTATTAAAAGAGGTAGATACGGGACTTAGTCACAACGCCTGGTCCTACTCAACTACGGGATTGCCCGTAGTTGAGTATTGAGTAGGACCAGCACTCAGTCGCGCACGGAACATCGTAGATCACACAGCTCAATAATTTCAGTTTTTTTTGTAATAATTACGCATCAAAATGACTACTTGTGCAGCTAAACAGTGCTTTAATAATGCAAGAAAGAAAAATAAGACACATGGGATTACCTACCACTCGTAAGTACAGCCAAAAATGTTAATTTGTTGAAAATTACAATAATATTTTGACGTTTGTTTCGCCATATTTGTGAGAGCGAGATAGATATTAAAAACATGCGTGAAAGACACGATACGCACACAATGCGCGAGGTGCTAACGCGATTTCGCTCACACGTTAGCGTCGTCACACGTCTCCTATCTCTATCCTCGTCTATCGGTAACTGTAGCTTTGCGACTGTGAGATGACACTGATCACAGATGTGTGAGTTTCGGTGCATGTAGTCGTGCGCCGAGCCCAAGTTTACTGATTGCGATGTTAGCGCGTAACATATCTTCCTCCTTTTAATACATCAATGGTGCTCACACTTTTTTTTTTCTTGCCCAATGAAATAAAGAAATCAAGTTTTCTGTGTATATTATATCCTGTCCCCAGTGGTTACAAATATCTTCAAATATTCATAACAATTCGTGTAAAGTTTTTTTTTTAAACTGTACTTACCTGTGTCAAACGTTAAACTTTCAGTTTCAAAGTTGAATTCAAGAGTAATTCCAGAGATGATAACATAAAATGGTCTAGACAAGCAAACTCGGTTTGTGTCGTCTTGTCATTTTATTGTGTGGGTGAAAACGTTCCTAAAGTTGCAAGGTAAATTGTACTCACATTGAAAATTTCGGACATAATATATCCCTAAATATTTCATCATTTGCAGATAACACTTTCCAACATAGACGCTTTATTGAACAACTGTGAAACTTTATTGTTGGCTGCTCTTCGTCTCATCTGGAAGTCTGGAATAGGTAGTTGGACAGGTATAAATAAATGTGCCGGGTTAGACAGGCTATTTTTTTGGGTGGGAATTTTTCAAATAACCTCTCCCGCTCTGGGCGGAGCGGGAGGGCGTGTCAGACTCTTAATGACAAAAACCCACCCGTGTTTCTTCAGTTGCCGGTACATTGTCAGGGGCGGACGGGACGTGGGGGGTACGGTATCCCTTTCAGACTTTCCCGCGACCCCGGCAGGCATCGGCTCTAGTGGACCCCGCCAGTTGTGCTGACATTTCTTTGAGGCGCGCGTGGAACACAAAGAAAGAAAGAAAATACGTTTATTTGCGGTAAAATATGACGCAACTAAAGAAAAAAAAAACACGAAAATAACAACGCACCGTCGACCCGAGTCTGGTCCTTATCGGACAGCGAGCTACCCATTGCTCACCGTCCACAAGCCGGGCCTACGGTGGCCGGGAATCGGCCTGGGATTTCAATAATATAAGTTTACATTTTATCAATATGTCGACATGTAATGCGAAACAATATGGCCAACTGCTTAAAATTTAAAATAATAACAATAAAATAATTAACAAAAAATAAATTTGATAGATTGATAGAATTAATTAAAAATAATAATATTAAATTTATAGTTAAATCAATAAATCAGAATTAACCAAATCTAATAAAATTTTATATGGTTTTCTCATAAAAATAAAAATTACAGCTCTTCTACCGCATATATGTAGATACTTATTCAATAGGAATTCCTTTAGTTTTATTTTGAAGGTGCTACTGTACACAGCACTTTATGTCTAAAGGCAACCTGTTGAATAATTTTGAGGACTGGTATCGTGGACTGTGCTTAACAATTCTTAGGTTATGATTATTGACATTTTTATTCTTCAAGTCCAGTCTACGGGTGCCTTCCCTTATCTGCCGCTCTTTTACTGTCATAGTCTTGTATGTATTTGGCCATATTACTCAAAAGTACATAGAGACTTGGTAGGTACTGTAAGTAAACTACTAAACTGATAAAATGTTGTCGGCAACTTTGACTTTGTGTTATGCGGACCATAGTACGAATTGCACGTTTTTGTAGTACGAAAGCTCTTTTACTATTATATTCATAGCTGTTTCCCCAAAAAAGTATGCTATATCTAATTGTTGACTCCACCAACGCAAAATATACCATTTTTAGCTGTTCTATGCTGATTTCATTTCTCAGAGCGTAACATGCAGACAATACAAACGCATCAATTGCTTTTAATTCTGGTGTCCAGTTTAACAGTATCTCAATAAGTATACCTACAAAATTTACTTCGGCAACGAGCGAAATTCCGACTTCATTTAAGGTAACATTTCAATTATCTTTGTTACGGGCCTTAAATAACTTTATTTGAGTCTTTTTACTATTAATAAATAATTTATTTGCCGTGAACCACACATGAAAAGCTTGTAGCGTAGCATTCACCCTTTCTGTCAACTCTAACATATCATTAGCTGCCACTATGGCATTTGTGTCATCTGCGAAAAATACTAATTCAAATTCCGGTAAAATTGTATTTAGATAATTAATCAAGTCAATATTAATAATAAAATAGGTCCTAAAATAGACCCGTCGATGTGCGCACAATTTTGGATGTATACCTTTTCTTATAATGATTCTGAGTTTTGTCAATTTCAACGTAAATCCGCCTGTTGTGTAGTGCCATAAATCTTTCCTGGTTAAAATATGATGCCGACAAAAAACTCTCTTATGCTTTTTTCTGAAAAATCTGTAGTCCTGTCAGAATTTGTTTAAATCAAACATTATGGGATACTGAAAATTCACATTTATTTGTAGCTTTTATGAATTAATATGGCGATTATATTACATAGTAACATCTTAACCATTTCTCAAGTATTTCGGGCTCATCAAACAGTCCCAACAATAACGTGAGGGCCAAAAGGCACACATCCTTCCAGTTCTCTAGATACTGAGTACACAGGCTCTTTGTCAGGCCCCCATATCCCGGCAAGGCCAAGCCATAATAAAGCGCTCTTTTGTCTGACGTCATAATGGGCTTGATTCCCGATAACCAATAAGGATTTGTATCTTAATGTCTGTTCGAAGACGTTGTTCCGTTGTACTTGTTATAATGGAGGAGCTTGTGACGTCAACTGAAGGGATTTACTTTGTCTTGTGGTGAAAATTTCATTAGATTTACCAAAAAGCGTTTTTGGAAAATGTGAATGTTTTTAGGGATACGTATCTCAAAAACAAAAAAACGGAACCTATAGGATCACTCGTGTGCCTGTCTATCTATCCGTCTGTCACAGCCAATTTGCTCCGAATCTAATGGACCGATTAAGTTGAAATTTAGTACACATTATTTCTGTGACCCACACACGGACGGGTAAGGGCTCGTCCACCCGAGAACGATTCGTGTTTTTTGACGAATCGTCTTTTTTCACGATTCGTTTTTTTTAACGGCGGCATCGCTTTTTAAATGCCCGTCACACGCATCACGCCTTAAATCACAACAATGAAAAAAAAAAAGATAATTAAAAGACGATACGTCTTTTAACTATCATTTTTTTTTTCATTGTTTTTGTTTGGCTGAAAACATTATAGTTTTGTTTAGACTTTGTAAAAGATAGAAACACAAAGTGTAAAAAACATTGCTTCAAGTAAAGTTATTTCGGTATTTTTAATTTCACACAAACAGCACATAAATATCTCCCACGATACTTCAAAATATCATAATTCCATCCAAAAAATTCTCAGCCCTCAAACAAATAATAGGAAATATAAAATAATGAGTAACAATTTAGGCGTCGCTCCCCGAATTCCACACAATACGCCTCGGTTGGCTCATTACCAACCTGTTACCAACATTTTCAGGTATTTTTAGGTACTTTTAGGGTATTTTCAGCGTCGTTACCGTCTACACCGTAATTATTATACTCAGCATCAGACGATTACATCAAAATGACATGAAAATTTACTAAAATATTCTGGGGATGGGATATTAAAGTAATCTTTAGTAGTGGTTAAGTGGTGGTACCTATGTAGGCGTGCTGTGTACGAAGGCCTTAACGAGTTTGCTCGTTTTGTGGAATTTAATGTTACTTTATGAAGTTAACATCTTCCTTGGTGGTAATTTAGATATAGTCCCTACCTGTTTGCTGTCTTGATATAAGTATTGCGAGGCAAATGCCTTACTTTTCATATTATTGCGATAAAAAGAAACTCACTTGTCATGCAGAGTATAAAGATGCTATTAAATTAATGTCAGGCGCGCGAGCTTGATATATTTAGGCAGACAAGTGTGTCTAAAGCTGCGTTTACATTGATAGAGTGAGAAGTTTAGTATGTTTTGCGGAGCACTGACCGTGTGACTGAAAAGTGAACTGAAGTGTTGACTGTAATGAAAAAGTGGATATGGGCAGTAACAACCTTTGCGGTTATTAACAACATAGTCACTGCATTCACCAATACATTTACCCAGCATTACGAATTTGTAATTAAAGAATTGTTTATTGAAGCGTTCTTTAGCATGAGAACTCCAAATTATTAAAAATCTATTTTATCACTTTTTACTAACATCTAGGTAACTATATATATATATACGCCACTACAAGCCTTACTTGTACTGTAGTCTGTACTGGAGCCTGCACCAACGACCAGTATAAACTGTGCCTTAAGTCCTAAGTGTCGTGTTTATGACATCTATATTTATTATTTGATCCTAATGTTCAAATGGAAATAAAAGGGGAGGTGAAAAGTAACAGTTCTGACGAATTACCTTAGTCGAAACGTTAGGAGGTGTAAACTATACATTATATTTATTGTATCGCGGCCTAGGAATGCGCGGTGAGGCGGGGGGCAGCGTTGACGAATGAGCGGTAGGACGCCACGCGGTGAGCGTTGTCGAATGAGGCACCACGCACTTACCTCACACCCGGTACAATGGTCTCGATCAAACTATAGTACGTGGCTCGTTTACTGAGAAAATATCTATTTTAGGTTAATAATAATGACATGTGGAGTAGAGACTGCGAATCAACAAATGATTATGATTATGAATGTAAGACAAGACAGGACGCACGCTCAGGCGAAGCGATGATCTTCGCAGGATGACTGGTAGCAGCTGGATGACAATAGCCGAAGATCAAGTTGAATGGCGTGTGATTGAAGAGATCTATATCCAGCAGTGAACTTCAATAGGGAGAAAATCGCTCGAAAGCAAGAAAGTCTGCGCCACCGTATTCCTAGATTTCGCACAAGATTTTGACAAAGTTTGGCATGAGGGTCTGATATCCAAACTCAGACGCATGCTATCTCCAGAATTCGCTATTATTCTAGAGTCTTATAAGTAACAAAATGTAACAGAATAAGATAAAGTTGCATATTCCGAGCTGAAAACTATAAAAGCTTGGGTACCACAAGGAAGCGTGTTAGGGCCAATCCTGTACTTGTTTTACACAATATGTGATATCCCAGAACTGGAAAATAAATACCACTGCTATCACAACAGTGGAAGATCAAATTAAATGTGTCAAAATCAATTCACATTGACTTTACTAAAAAACACTGTGATTACCACCCAATCCATTTATATAAACGGCAGCCAAGTGCCTTAAGCTAATACATCCGCCATAATAATAACGCCAAGCTGCGATGAAGATCTCACGTCAAAAAGAAAAAACAGTTACTCGATATACGTTACCAAAGTATGTATGGGTTACTCGGAAGGAAATCCTGTTTATCTATACATAATTAAATATATTCTTATGCTAAGTGCGGAAACTAAACCCCTTAACATAACATAACATGCAAATTTGGACGTACGGTATCCAACTTTGGGACTGTACTAAACGAAGCAACGTTAATATAATACAACGATTCCAAAATAAAGTACTCAGGGATGCTGTAAATGCACCATGGTATATTAGAAATGACGACCTTTATCGAGACCTTAAAATGGAACTCATCCATCATCATAAAAAATCTGCAGAAGTCCACGAACACAGACATCACCGACATGTGAATATTGAGACAATCCTGCTGCTAGACCACACGGATATAGTGCGAAGGGTAAAGAGAACTAAACCATTTGAGTTAGTGTAGTTCATAAATAGTGAATGATTAATACACTCGAGAGCAATGAATCCGGGTCACTTAAAGAATCCTAAAAATCTCGGAAACTAAAAATGCTAGGTTAATGCAATAAATTGTATTTAATAGACAATGTAATACTCCTTAAATGAAGGTATTAAAACTTCTTAGTTATTGTAAAGTTATATCATAAAAAAATCAAATTTGAAAAAGGGCCACTTTCGAAGATGGAACTACGAAATTACAGCATTTGGTTTTGCTTTTGTTTGTAATCTGTCATTTATGTGGGTACATAAACCATGTTGATAGTGCTCTATATTCATTATTCAAGCTGAAATTATGTCGCTTACGCCTGAAGAATGCACCAGAATACTTACAATGCTGGAAACCGGCCGGAGTCAGCGCGATACAGCCAGGACTGTCGGTGTGTCGCTGTCAACAGTACAAAGAGTTCTCCGACGTTACGAAGAAACTGGTTCTAACCTACGCAGACCAGGAACGGGCAGAACCAGGTGTACCACAGCACGAGAAGACCGATACTTGGTGAACACCATGCTTCGAAATCGCTTTCTTACAGGAACTGAACTCACAAATCAGTTTCGACGCCTCGGAGGAAGTAACCCAAGTGCATGGACAGTAAGACGTCGGCTTGCTGAATCTAACTTAAAACCCCTTAGACCTGCAAACGGCCCTAAACTGGAGCGTGGGCATCGTATTTCAAGACTAAGATATGCCCAGAGCCACGTAAATTGGAGTATTGAAGATTGGTCAAAAGTTATGTTCTCCGACGAATCAAAATTTATGCTCTACAAGCACGATGGAAGACACAGAGTGTATCGAAGACCAGGGGAAAGATTCAAGCAAGCATGCATCGAAGAAAAAGTAGCCTACGGTGGTGGGTCTGTACTTGTGTGGGCCGGAATTTCTTCTGAAAGTCGCACAGAGCTGGTGATCATAGAAAACGGCTCTTTAACTAGCGAAAGATATGTGGAAGAAATCCTCAATGATCACGTTGGTCCATTTATGGTCAATTTAGGTGAGGATGCTATATTTATGCATGACAATGCCCGACCTCATACAGGTAGGATTGTGAATGACTACCTTCAAGAGATGAACATTACTCGTATGGAGTGGCCAGCGCGCAGCCCGGATATCAACCCGATCGAGCATGCTTGGGACGAGCTAGGCAGATGCGTAAAACAACGAAACCCTCCCCCAATCACGCTTCGTGAGCTCAAAATTGCTCTCACAGAGGAATGGGAGAATATTCCCCAAAATCGTATAAGGAACTTGGTGTACAGCATGCCAAACCGCGTAAACGCAGTAATGGAAGCACGAGGAGGCAATACGAAGTATTAAAATTCAAGAAAATCGTAATAAAGTTCAAAAATTTCATGTTTCCTATTTTTGTTTTAAGGAGAGATCAGCAGTTTTTTTCTTTATGTAATTTTGTGTTAATAAAATGTATGGTGACTCATATTTTTTTTACTTTCATTTAAGGAGTATTACATTGTCTATTAAATACAATTTATTGCATTAACCTATCATTTTTAGTTTCCGAAATTTTTAACATTCTTTAAGTGACCCGGATTCATTGCTCTCGAGTGTATAATCTATCTCGTAAAATATTAAGTTAGAATTTAATTGCTTATTAGTATTTTTGGCTAGATTGTAATCAATTACTAAGAACTTTCGTTCTTAATAATACAGAAAAAAGGGATACGATGATGAGTACCAGTACACCTACCTACAAGTTATTTTGATAAACAACTTATAAAAGTCATTTATAATTATTATACCTTGTGCAAGAAATGTTCTTTGTTTTGATGGAGCATTAAAACCTCTAAATTGCCACTATATTTTATCCTCTCTGATCCTCCAACAAAAAGAATAACGTCATGTGTAAATTACTGTTGTTCCCCATGACGAGAACATAATAAGGAAAAAAATAGGGAATATTATAAGCTGTTTCCTTTACGAAATGAATATCTTCTGATCAACCGTAACGATAATATCTATAGCTTTAGACCAAGGAGTATGGTGTCTTCATTTCTTCTTTATTCTGCTTCTTCTCTCAGTCTTTTGTTTTTCGGTACCGATATCGTTGTGCAGTATCGTTATTTTTTATTCTTCGTTATCGTTTTGTTTTACCGTTTATGAGGCTGGCGTTGTGAGGAAGTTACTGTGTTTTTTTCAGATCTTTTCAAATAATCATTTGAGATTGTTTAGAGAAAAGGATGATAATGGGCAATAGAAAGGTGATGACTTTGATAATAATATTCAATTGAATTAAAATGTTGAAAGGTATGTGTGGTCTGGAGGAAAAAAACATAATGATAGATCTTTATTCCACACATTCTTATTTCACAATTTCAAAATTCAAAATATTTTATTTCACATAAACCTGCATGGGCACTTATGAAACGTCAGAAGCTAGATGCACGGTTCCAATTGGTCGTTTCCTATGGAGAAGTGCCGGCAAGAAACTCTACAGCTACTCTTTTAATTTTGTGATTATGGGTGCTTAGTATGAAATTCGTCGATTGGAATTTGATGTACTCAGTCTCAGATGAAAAACTATTGTTGTCAGCTCAATTCAATTCAATTCAAAATATTTTATTTCACATAAACCTATAATGGCACTTATGAAACGTCAGATGCTAGGTGCACGGTTCCAATTGGTCGTTTCCTATGGAGAAGAGCCGGCAAGAAACTCAACGGTTACTATTTTAAAAGTAAATGATATTTACAATGTTTTCAAGTTACAGTTTTAATAGGTATGAGAGGACAGTGTAGGCCTATCAACAAGTACCAGGTACTTAGCAAGATAGAAAATGGTGGACAGATCTACAAGTCTGTTAAGCCTACAACGTTCTCACATTCACAAAATCTAAAAGAAGAGAATCTATTTAAAAGAAAAATAAAATTAAAAACCTATTTAAACCAAATGACATGATTGCCACTACAGCTGTAACAAATCTAATTTAATAAAAAATATAGAATATTGAAGTTATATAATGTCAAATAACAAAAAGATTATGTCAAGGAAGTATGTAAAAGAAAAAAAAACAGGTAAAATAAAATAATCATCTTAATTTAGGAGCAGTTAATAGACATTTACATAGTAATGCCGTTAATGAGGTACCAGGGAAGCCACACGTGCAGAAGGAATTATTGCCTGATTATTTGATAAGGACACGTTTGATGTGGTTTTTGTACTTTCCATCGCTAGGTTCTGTAACCGACTTTGGCAACTTGCTATAAAATCGAATACTGTTTATAACAAATGACTTACTAGCTATGTCTGTCATGATTATGTTTACATAGCTTTGAGTGCGTACGAGTTGTGAGATGGTCACATCAGTGTGGGGGGCATCTATACACTCGCATCTAGACGCGCGTTCAGACGCGAGTCTAGGGACACATTTAAGTTGGAAACTACAACAATGCTCTGAAAGTCTACGTCAACAAACTGTTTAGTTTACAGCATACTTGACATGAGTAAAATTATGGCCTTTGCAGTTTTCAACCTATCCTTTAACTTTTGGCACCCGGCCATTAGATATCAGAGCGATCTGATTTACTGCTGGTCTGCCTACTCTCTCAACAAAGGTAACTAAGGTGTACATAATAAAAAGTGGTTTATTTATTTATACTATATAAGGGATGGCAAAAAGTATATACCAGAAGATATTTAATATCAAAGACCGAAGCTTGCACCTTTCCAATCACTTATTTATCGCTAAACCAAAGTGCCAAGTTGTTTTGTTTTTTTTTGTGTGGTTATAGTGACTAACCTGGAGTCAGAATTTTTATGCCGCCAGCCTCTGACTTGGCTTCACCATGCCGTCGAGAAATATCTCTCAGGCATTCCGGTTGCTTCTCGATGTTTTCCTTCACCGGTTTTATACGCACATGAATCCGAAAAGTCAGAGGTACGTGGCTAATTGGGTTCGAACTCGAAACCGAATTATCAGACCGATGGACGGTCCCACCACTAGGCTATCACTGCTGTTGTCCAAGTCCATCAGTACCAAGTTATAAAATAAACATGTGAGTAAAAAATCCGTAAATGTGTAGGTAGTTGTTTGTGCGTATCCATGCAATGTCGAGTTGTTTGCTGTCAGAAACTAATGAAGACTGACATCAGATAAAGTGGCTTCACTCTAGGTGCGAACGTAACAATATGCCTTTGATTTTTTAATGATTTCGGGTTATTTAAAATTTTGTTCGAATTCTACTAACTTTTATAATTGTTGCGAGAGGGTTGTCAACTTTTTCTAACATATTAACACGTCCCGGGGCAGACCACCTCTCGCCGTTATCTCGGTATATCGTTACGTGACAGTGCGGCTAAGGGTGGTGAATTTTATTTCATGTAATTTGGCAAACCGTCGATAGCCACTGCTTGCCCATAACAATCCTAAGAAGCAAGACACACATACACAGTGCTTAAGCAACACATTCACAACGCCGACAGGCGTAGACTGAGCCATGCAAGTACAATGATGTTGATATTTACTGTCACGGCATGTGCACGTACGGCCGGTAGTACACTTGAAAAAATTTATGGGATTTTGAAGTGACATATTTCATTTAATTGGTTTATTCATTAACAAATAACATTGTGTTGAACATTACATAATAAATAAAATTATCAGATTCTAAAACAATACATTATAAAGCCTAATTAAAATTGAAGTGAAATTTTTAGTTCAAGAGTCAATTAATTAAAAATATGACAACAGTGTCAAATTAATAGCAGATATGATGTCAAATTCAATGTCAAAATATTAAGAGTACAACTTTATCCAGGACCTAGTGATGATGTGTGTTTAAGTCAAAAGATAATTTTATTTAAGCTTGTTTACTGCCATTATTATAACTAGCGACTATTTTTATCATTTGACATGAATTCTGATACCGAGTATAAACATTTTCCCAAGAAGGCTTTTAATTTAGTTTTAAATGAGTGAGAGCTATGAATTAATAATTTTAAATCATTCGGTAACCTATTATATAACTCCACTGCTAGGTATCTGGAACAAAGCTTAGCTATGTTATAATTTGTGTTCATTTGTGTTTGAATTCTTGTGTTTTCTCTTATCTTACGTTCCTCTTGTGATTCATACTCATGAATATACTTATCAAAGTGGTTTACTAATATATATATATAAACTTGGCACTGTTAAAAAGTCTAATTCTGTAAAGTGCTCTCTACATGAATCTCTTTGTGAGATCCTTCCTATGGTCCTTATGGCACATTTCTGTAAAATAAACGCTTTATGACAGTTATAACTATAGCTGTTACTCAAAAGCATCATGCTGTATTTTAATCTAAATTCTACCAGCGCGTAATATATAGCTTTTAGTTGCTTTAGATTCAACATATCTCTAAGGCTTCTGAGTGTATAGCATGCTGATGAAATTGAAGAGTCAGTAGCAGCCAGCTCCTGTTTCCAATTTAAATGCACATCTATGTAAATCCCTAAAAAAATGACTTTGTCCACTATTTCAATCTATCTCCTTTGATTTGTACGAGTATTATCTTAATTGTCATTACGGCGAGTTGTAGTCTTAAATAAAATGATGTTAGTCGTACTTGTATTTAGCAAAAGGTAAACCAATCGCAGAGATTTTGTAGGTTTTTATTTACATTTTTGGTCTAATATTTTAAGTCATTCGCCCTTTATTATATTTGTATCATCTACGAAAACAACAAGTTTTACATCAGGACTATGTTCAGCCCGATGTAAAACTTGTTGTTCATTCAACGATGAAGAGCTTTACTTTCATATACCTTTCCTTTCCTTACACCAAAATTTTGTTTATTCGTGTTAAACGACGATTTCCCATTCTGAAAAAGACTAAAGTGACACAACTTCACTATATTTTAGTTTGACAGCTCGAAGATGTCATTTAGTTATTAATTTAGTGAAAACGGCAATTTAGCTATTCAGAATTTGACTTTTTTCACCAAAAATTTTGATTATCTAACTAAGTGCGGATTTCACCAATGACATTGAAAGCGTTCAGCACATCTCAAGTGCTGTCAGTGTACAACATTCCATAGCAATTGTGACACTGACAAATCTCAAATCGTTTATTGCAATCCATAATGCACAATTACAGGTGGTAAATAAAAGAAATAACAATATAAACAATTATGGACCCTGTCGGGCACAGCAAGTTTTTAAATAAGTAGAGAGAGGAAGAGCGCTTTATTAATTTTCCTTGTTATTAAGTTAGAATTCAACTCTTGAACGCGTTTAAGAAATGCTGATCGCGTTCACTTTCATTGGTGAAATCAGCCCTAAGTCTGACTATTTTTAATCGCGGTTTAAAAAGGTGTGGAATACAATAAGTTGTCATGAACTAAAATTCACACGAACACCTCGACTTCAGGTGCAAAGACAGTATCTTTTTTTCTTTTCTTTTGCTTATATCTCGAAAATGGTGTGTCCTATCGCAAAAATAATAAAAATTCGATCCCCTTAACATATATGTATACAACCCTCATGGCTTTACCATTTAGGTAACAATTTTTCATATTTACCATGCAAAAAGTGTTTTTTTTAATATAAAATATGTCGAGGCCGCTAACCATGCGCGCATCAGGCTCAAAAAAAAAAAATCACGGGGTAGGGCAAACAAGTACCATTTGGAGTCGCGATCGTAAAATTCGATTTTTATTGTATAAACGTTATTTTAAAATTTAGAGATTTAGTTTTGCAGAATAGTTTTAAGATTCTCATAGCCAAAAGTAATGAATTTTAGTTCGGTGTACAAGCGAATCGGCATCAATATTGACTTACAATACTTACTAGCTAGCTTCACATCGGTTTTGTGGCCGCCATTTTCGAAAGTGCAGAATTCCTAAACCGTTCCTTTCATGCGGTTTCAGAACCTATTTTTCTCTACATTACTTAAGTCTGAAAATGATTTTTTTTTTCCTAAGATACAGTGTTTAGTATACTCGTATAGTCTCTATACTTTTTACGATTTATTATCCGAGGAACAATGTTTCAGGTATATTTTGATACACATAAATCACGAGATAACCTGAGATAGGGTTAGTAGAGTCTGCAAGTTAGCTGATAACATAACTCAGTAAGATGAGGTGAGGATGGAGGCTGTATTATCTCATATTTATGTGTTAACTTCGTTATAAGTATTTCAGGATAACCTTAGGATCGTAAAGTAGGCCGTGTTTAAAATGCTTCTTTGTTATTGTGAAAAGGGTGCGTACCTACTCAAAGGGAAATTATATTTTTCGAGTATCGTTCATTAGTTATACAGGTTATTTGAAAGGTAGTAACTTTAAGTTGGTCTCATACAAATTTGATGAGGATCATCGGCGTGATGAGCAGAATAGCTTCTCAAAATGCAGTAAATTGCTCACTTTTAGATTTCTACCAGTGGAAAAAATACCACTGATGTTGATGAAGCACCTGGGACCACCTTCTCATCACAAAACTAGAGAATTCTGAAAATAGTACTTTTAATTATCTTACACGTTTTACAATAAGGTCACTAGATGGCGCTACTGTGCACCGCTAGATAAAGTAAAGTGGCTTCAAAAGTAAAGTCTCGTGTTTAAGGCGAAATGGGTCCCAAAGAAGAGGTTTTAACGCATTTCGGCTGCACGCAAAATCAATTTTTGTCCTCAAAAACTACTAATTTGCCTTATTTTTTTTCATGATTATAAAAATTGAAGATATTTTTTAGTGAATTATGAGGGCCAAAACACGATTGACATAATTTGGCTCGATACAAAAAAATCGCAAAGTTTCCTCAAAATGTAGATTTTTTATGAGAAAAAATGGTTTTATTCGATTATAATTAAAGCAATTTCAATCAAATTTCGTCTATACGTTCACCATAAAAGACTTTAGGGGATTATGGATTTATTTTAATGTAACAGCAAATAAAATCTTTAAAAAAACCCAAATATAGTAAATCGGGCTAAATCGGCTCGCGCTCAGAGTCCTGCGGGACGTCATCGAGGGTGGACCAGTGTCAAAATTTTTAAAAATACGCTCTCTCTGCCGTTGTTAAAAAAAAATCAAATAAATAAAGAACATATTAGATATGAAATTGCGACAACTCAGAAAAAATATTTCGTAATTTTAATATAGTTTTAATTCATAATATTGTTTTCAAAATTGTGATTATTTCTATGCGATATGATGACGTTTAATTGTCATCTTACAATAGTGTTAGACACATTACAAATTATTATCGATAAAATTATAGTCAAGTGCGAGTCTTCTAAAATTTTTTATAGTCGTTTAAGAAGAAGTTTTTTTAAAGATTTTTTTATCAGATTCATTCATGTTACAATATTTACTCTCCACCGAACTGTCTTTGCTAATATCATATTCTATATTAATAAATATACAATTGGTCCGGTTGTCGGTTGTATAAAAAATATTTAAAACAATTTTCACTCTGTCAAGAACAATTAAAATTAGAAAAAAAATGCTGTTTCGAACAAAAGTGCTATACTAACATGACCAAATGTATAGAACACGATAAAAATCGTAATTATATTTTTCGAATAACTGAGCCAGCAACACAATTTTTTCTTGAATCCGTGATTGTATCGTATTGGCTCAGTATGAACAATTTTCAGTTTTGAATACAAAAAGTCACTGGTTACGATATCGTATACGACACTTCTGTATACGATAAAAAGTCGTTCTAAAATGTCGATGTCCTAAAATAATAGATTCGATAAATTATAGCTGTAGCAGTAGGTACGTCACTTGGCAATAAAGTACGGCAATTGTTACTTCATGTATAGCTGTCAATATTTACGAATCTTCATGAGTGGTGGGAAACATCCAAAACAAAAAAATATGGTCACAGTATAAGCGAAACAGTACGACCATCTTTAGCCCATTCAACTTAATTAAAATCCTGAAGAAATAAAGATGAAAGTTTGTTTATATTGGAACGACGTGTTTTATATGGAATTTTTCGTTTTTTGTATGGAAAATATGAAAAAATATTACCTACATGTTGAGTGTTAGGGGTTTATGAGTTTCATAAAGGGGGTCGAATTTTTCATTATTTTTGCGATAGGACACACCATTTTCGAGATATAAGCAAGAGAAAAGAAAAAAAGACATTATTGTTTTTGCGCCGTCGAGGTGTTGGTATGAATTTTAGTTCATTATTTAATCGCGATTAAATACTTAGACAATCTAAACTTTAGGTGAAGAACGTAAAATTCTGAACAGCAAAATTGCCATTTTCACTAAATTAATAGCTTAGTGCCGTCAAACTAATTAATTATCTTTTAATTAATTATTTATTAATTGACCGTAATTGTTTTTTTTTTACTTCTATAAATGTATTTAATGAATTTTATTTTAATTGCAATTGTTTATTGTTATTACTTACTTTTTTTTAAATTTTCAACACAATGTACCTATATTGTTATGAAATAAATTACTTATGACTTATGACTTATGACTAAAATATAGTTAAGTTGTGTCACTTAGTCTATTTCAGAATGGAAAATTGTCGGTTGACAAGAATAATCTAAATTTTGGTGATTTTTAGTCTAGTTTAGAGGCATTTGTGACAAGAGAATCGGCACCATTGAATGAATGAAACGGAATCTCAAGCCGATGTTGCTATCATAAAAATAATTTGTTTTTAATAACTTGCAATATCGGTTTCTCGTCGCGACATATAGAACTGTCAAAGTGCCTTTTTCGAGAAATCTCGTCGTTTACGGTCATGTTAGGGATTAGAATGACGTCAGAATCGTAGACAAATTTCGACAAAACGAGAAAAAGAGCTTTCTCGCGCTTGTCATGTTAGCCCTGCAGAGGTCTAAACGCGCAGCCTTCAGTAGAAATTTCCCATTGCTTGCAAGTTTTTCATTTTAAGTGAATTATTAAACGCCTGCGTTCCTTCATATAATACCTAATGTCACAACACTGATACACTTATGGATTCTTACAGATTATTCATGACTACCTAACTATCACTAAAAAAATCCCATGTGCAGTTTGTACATGGGATTTCTCATTAACAGTCACCTAACGATATAGGTACGATATCTATCGGCGAAGACACAGTGCGGTGAGAGTAGCGGCATTTTGTCACTTGAACACACTTTTTCGCACTGCCGACTTCAAGACGTCGATACTTAGTAGGTAACCATCGCGACGCACCAAACAACCACATTGTTTGGTGCGTCGCGATGGTTACCAATATCATTGGGCCGATAATAATTGTATCGATGTCGGTATAATAGCTGCCGACATATCGGTATCGGGCTGGTGTCGTTATCTATTAATGTGAAAACGCCCATTAGGTACACAGGACATTTTAAGTAATCATTTTAGTTCACTACACCGTACCTTAGTCCCATAAAATGTAAACTTATTGAAAAAAATCGAACCTAAGAAAAACTAGTTCAGTTGGTCAACTGCAAATATTTTATGCTGTGGCATGTATTTTTCGCGAAATGATCGGCAGTGAATCGTAAATAAATACGTCATTCCCCCTTAGGGGGAGGCGGAGGTAGCGTTTCAAAGGCCCACAGGCCCGGAAAATGTCGCCTTAACAGATAGTAGTTGATTAGTTGAGGGTTCGTTTATTTCTGTTTGATTATATGTAGTCTTGCCTCCATATGCTTACTGTCAGTTTTTTTTTTTTAAGTTTGATAGGTATAAAATATTAACTATAGGATTTTAATCTGACATGGCTATTTTCACTACCAATGTTATTTAAAACGTTTTCAATAACTTTAGTCTACTGTTCGCAAAACTAAATACTAGTTATTGTGGGTTCTATGAAGGTATATTGTTGCTATACTAAAGGAACGCTTATCATCCTTACTAAAAGAAGTAGGTATTTTTTTTTTTTTTTTTTTTTTTTTTATACTTACGTGATAAAATTCACTTTAGAAAAGTAAGCTTGGTCTTCTGATTTATAATAATAATCTAGCATAAAAACAAACAAACGAGCAAGATACCACACGACTTTATTAAAAGAAGCGATACAAGTCTCAGCATATGGCATCACATTCGAGCACACACCATCAGTCCCACAACACATTCTATCACCCACAGCTAATATAACAATACTCATAACAGTAATACTAACATTTTATGTACATAGCCTACACTTATCATATTATTTACAGGCGAAAGGTATCTCCAAGACTTTTTTAGAACAAAATAATTTCAGGAGCGAAGTGTTAATTTTTGGTATTTTCTGCAATATAATAGCAGCCTCTTTTTTATTAATTCTAAATCTAATACAAAAATAGTTTTCAATGTTCATTTTGATTTCAATAAGAGCGAATTTTAATGATGGTGATTACCAAATAAGGTCTCCGCGAACTTTCCAAAATACTGAACATCTGAGTAAGATGGCACACCCAAAAGTGGGTTATATTCAGGCTGGGCAACCAACTGTTGTTGGTGAGCATATATTTGAGGGAGATCCGAGGAAGTTAGAGGAGGACCCAAGTACGGTTGATCCACATTAGGAGTAGGCTCTGATAAATGTTCTGGTTGCTCTTTAGGTTTTCCTGTTGTTGGCTGAGGATTCGACTGCTGCTGCAGTTGGGGCTGAGATTCTGATTGCTGTTGAATCTCTACCGTTTCAGTCTGCTTCTCAGTATCTTGAGAAGGCTTAAGAGTGGATATCTGGATTTGATTGTTAAAATCCAAATGGTGTTCTTGGTATTGCTGTTGTTCTGATCCTTGTTGCTGTTGTTGAGCTTGATCTGATCCATGTTGCTGTTGTTGTGTTTTTTCTAATCCTTGTTGGTGTTGCTGTGCTTGTTCTGATGCCTGTTGTTGCTGTGCGTTTTCAGATTCATGTTGTTGTTGTTTTGCCTGGTATACCTGTTGCTGTTCTTGAGACTGTTCTAATTCAGATTGTTGACTCAGCTGTTTTGGATGGGAATGGTGAAATTGAAGTGGATGGGAATGCTGTTGAATCAGATATTGTTGAGGCTTTCCTGGCTGAGATGAATCCGGTTTTTGTGGAGATTTCGAGTGTCGTGCTTCAAGTTGATATTGTTGGGAATAAATATCTTGTAGTTCGCCTTGGAATTGCAGAGGCTGTAACTGTTCAAATAATTGATGATGAGGCTGAGTCCGTAACTGGTGTACTTCCCGTTCTTGTTGAGGAACAATTTGTGCCAGCTGATTGTGGTAATGGAGAGTGCTGGAAGGTAGAGGAGATGGTTCAAAAAATAATTCTTGAATCTCCTGTCGCTGAATCACAACATCATGTCGTAGTGGCGGGGGGCGTATCGTAGACTGATAAACAGGCTGAGGAGTAGAATATGGAAAATATCTTGATTGTGGTTCATGCGTAACAAACGGCAGGTATGTTGTTGATCGTACCGATGGAGTTCGAACTGTTGGCTGTGACGGGTGAGTTATTTCAGGTTTCAGTAGTTGAGATGCATGAGACTGCGGTTGGGTTTCTTTTTGTATCGATTGTTCCTTAGGGTTTTCTTGGACTTTTACATTAGGTTGTATAGTTGTTGATGATATAAGTTGATCGAAAACGGGCTGTTGTTTTGGGATGAACATGGGAAGCGGTTGCAATGGAGTTGGTAAAAAACCTGGTGTAGTGTAAGACTCTGGTTCCAAAGGTTTGACTAATTTGCTGTAATTATGCTTTAATGGGGGCAAAGGGGTTACTTGCGTCGATGCTGGTTCTAATGGAAGATCAAAGTTTTCTGGATTTTGCATAGATGGATCTTCGTTATTAAATGGTCTTGGTGATCGTTCTAATATCACTGGTGATTGTTTTGTTTGTTGTAGAAAAGGTTCAGGTGATAGTAGTGAATTAGGTAATGGCTTAAACGCAGGTAGACGCTGCAATTGAATTACATGAGGATTAGATAACTGACGAAGATCTTGGAGAAGTAAATGTTGTTGAAGTGCATTTAACATTCTGGGTTGATTTTGAATTTGTTGTTTAAAAGGAATGAATTGAGGTTGTTGCTGATAGACTGGTTGATATTTTTCTAGGTCTTGAATGAGTCTATGAAACATCGCTGGAATCCGAAATTGTTGTTTCACTGGGGCCAATTTTTGTTCTTGGGATTGCAGCATGACTTCAGGCTGAATTTGTGATGGTAGCTGTGCTGGAATCTGTTGTGATTGTAACTGTGTTGGTTTCGGTTGATGAAAATTTACAGATTGTTGTTGCGGCGCTGATTCGTAATGTGTGTTGACAGGTAAGTTGTGAGTGAAACTAGCAAAACTAATTGCGCCATTTGGATGTGCATGGTACCCCTGAAAAATGAATAAGTAAGTAAGTAATAAATAAGTCGAGTTTGGGTAAAGTCAATTCAAATAAATTCAATAATTGTTACTATTTTCATAAGAACATGAGAATATTTTAAATTTATTTTGCTAACCTGATTAGGCACTGGTATGTCAATCAGAAGATTATTTTGTCCAGCTCTTAATTTTTCGTGATTTTCTTGATTAGGATAATTCTTATCACGGTTCCCTTCCTGGTTACTGTAGCCTAAATAGGTTCTAGCAGGACCAGTCTCGTATAGGCCATTCCGGTGTAAAAATTGGGATTGCACAACCTGCCCTGGGTATCTAAAGGGTCCAAGCTGATCGTATATCGGGAACAATGAAGCCTTCCTAGGCACTTGCTGTGGCCGAAAGATCTCTTGAGAAGGGTTTTCATGTTGACGAGAGAGCCCAGAGTCCAATGGTTGAGGGGACGCTTCAAAACGAAGTCTTGGTTGGTTCACCGTATAGAGCGGTATACCTCGGGAAGATAGCTCCACCTCTTTTGGTGGAACTTCTTGTAGCTTCTGTTCATTTTCTGGGTCTGTCTGAAGTGTCTTTGGAGTTGAGTAGGCTGACTGTGATGCTGCTGTTGTGGGTACTTCAAATGACGTTGGTAATGAGAGCTGGAAAAAAAATATATAAGTGTCACTTGTTTTTGATGTAATTGAACATATCCCATGATTCTCGTATATAAATGTATCAGAGATTTAATGGGGTGAACAGAATAATGCAATAAGTACTATTAAGCTCATGAATTTATTTGCCAAGCATTGATTATATTTATCCTTAAAGAGACCCTTTTGGAGGCTTTAGTTAAGTATTCAAAATAAGTAGTTAAAATCTTAATAGCTAATAACCCAATAACATTACTGTACACAAACTAGCCTGATGAGGATATGATTTAGTTGCAAAATGTAGTTTAGGCGCGAGCAGTATTTGAATCAGTATTGGTTTGGCACAGTCGCGGTATTTAGTGTTTATTAGCTTAGTTTAACTCGCCTATTGACTACTGATGCCAAATCTGAAATATGATTATATTCTATATAATATATTACAGGCGTTTGTGAAATGTGGGTTGTGAATTTCACCGTATCTATGCCTACTATAATATTTAAAATGTGTATACTCGTAATATATGTATGGATATTGTTATTCAATCACGCAAAAACGGCGGGATGGATTTGGATTAAATTTGGCACACAGATAGTTTATAACCTGAATATAGGATACTTTTCTATCCCGGTAGTACATTCCTGTGAGATAAACTCCAACGTCAACGCGGGCGAAGCCGCGGGAAAAAGCTAGTTAGTTATAAAATCTTTATGTTTATCAATGTATTTGATTAAACAATCAAATATCTTGCTTGTTTATTTGAGTGCAATTATTTTGTTTCAGATATTTGTTGAAGAATTTAAACTTCACATTAATTACTATTCCCGTCAATTTAGTTCATGTTCCTCTGGTATTTATTTAGAATCAAGAGAAATAGGTGTTTTATAATGTGCATACGATTACTGCATCTTAACTTACCCTGGAATGGTACACGGATATGGGAGAGTAGAGGTGTTTGGCGAGCGCCGCCTCAAAGGACGGACCATGCCCACTCAGCACGTCGGATATCTTGGCGATTTGGGGCAGCCGCTCGCCGAAGATTTGCTGAAGAAGAAAACACTTTATCATCAATATCAGAAGGTTGGAATTCAGTTAGTAAGGTAAGGTTATTTTTGAATGTTCACTGATCATTGATTATGCGCGCAGATTTAATGGGCTGATGACTAAGAGGCAGACAGTTTAAGTATTAAGTAGTATATTGTCTATTAAATCTGCAAAAACAGGGTTTCCACAACAAATTGAGTGTGCACTCCTTTTTCTTAGTGTAACACAATAATAATCGGCAGACCCTAGACGCCAGCTAGAGTGTCAGACACTGACCTAGCTGAAATGCTGATTGTGTCTCGCCAAGCTCTGCTAATGACCGGTGTCGCTTCGTCTCGGCAAAATTTTGGATGGCGTAGCTTTTGGGGCCTTAGTATTATTGAATTTTAAAGCCAGTGTTCAAATAGAGATAGTGGTAATTGTTGAATTAATTGTTGACTGAATTTCATTGAATCAGCTTCTGTCTAATTGCTAGATACTAGGATGGTTGGGAGGGGGCGGTACCCATTTAGCAGTGGACAGAAAAGGTTTCAAATGATAATGGTGTTCGTCAACGTGGTGATAATGATTGCAGAATTAAATTATCATTGTTGTTTGATGAATTTTACGTTTCGATTGTAAACAGTATAGAGATTAAGATAACATCGTGTTAAGAAAAGTCTTCCATGGTTAACATGTGTAACGTACGTTCAAGATCATACGACAGCAAAAATATTTTTTACTAACAGCAATAAAAGAACGTCTCTCCAATTTTTACGTTGATCCTCGTAAAAGGTTAAAAATAAATACAATAACGAACGTTTAATATCTTCCAGCAGTGTATCATGGCGGACATTTTAATGTATATATTTTCGCGTTGCCTGTCCCCACCTGTCCCCTCCTGTCTCTGCCTGTCCCCTCCTGTCTCTGCGACTAAGTAGAGAGTCACTTTTACGCAATTGGCACACAAATCACGAAGCAACAAAGTGGAGGGCCACATGTGTAGTCCGGCTAGGTTGCGTATAATTGTTTTTATTGGTATTTAATTCTTAGGTTACCTATAACAAATTCATAAGGATAAATAAGGCTATACCTAGGTACAAAAAAACCGGCCAAGTGCGGGTCGGATCACGCACAATGAAGGGTTCCGTAGTTGGGATGAAATTATCGCAAGAACAAACTTAACTTTGTAGTTGAAAATCATGTTCTCCCACACGGAATGTATGGGAGAACATGTTTTGCAACCGCAAATGTAAGTTGGTCGATTATTACTCGTTAACTTGTAAAACCTACTTAGCTGTGATAATTTTACTTTAAATTTTGTTATACTACTGCCGTGTATTTTTTCACATATCCAAAACACATCATTTAGCTGGCTGGGGGGACACTGAACTATAACAAAAAATTATAAAGCTTAATATTTGGCTAATCGACCCCTAATTCCTAAAATGGTTCTCACAAACTGAAAATATTTTGAACGACCTTTCCAATGACACCCCATACCAGGGGATAGATGAGAAACCCCCACTCCACGTGTAGTTAATGATTTTATTTTACCACTTTGTCGGCGTGATTAATATGTATACCCCTGCTAAATTACAGCTTTCTAGTACATAGAGTCTTTGAGCTAAGCCGCGGATAGACAGACAGACGGATATAGGGTTCCTTGTTTACTATATACGGAACCCAGTCTTCGATTGTTTAGAGTTTTAGGGAGGCTTGAATGCATTAATTACATCAGCTATTTACTGTTAACTTTTGCATAAAGTAAAATCACTTTAGAAATTAACACATGAACAGAAGCTGTTAATAGAACAATACATCCACAAGAGTAGGTAATTGAATTCTAATTTCTTCGTCAAACAAATCCACACAAATCGTTTACCACATCCATTTCAATTCTTTACTCAGACTATAAATACGTCCCCAAACGAGTGAGGACCGCGTCGACAGAAAGATTTCCCGGCGGGAAATAAAAAGGAGGCCGTACTTAATACACAGACGTAGAGGCTCCGTCCATTACACTCCGCTTGATAAGAACCGTCAATTTCATTCATTAAACCTTACTTACGAAGGTATTGCTTGTGACTTGTGACCATATAGAGATAGACTTGGAAAGCTTTGATTTAGATGGCAACCAATAGAATTTCAAGGAAGGCTTGTAGGATTGTAGGATTGCCTTTAAGTTAGATTTTTTATTTGGGATTTAAGTAGAGCTTTCTGAACGTGAGTACCTTTTCCGGACACTCATGAAATTCGTGTAATTCGATCCAACATCATACAATAAATGTACAAATGTATTGGCCAGATGACTGTAAATGGGTTCGGTTAGTGAGTAATCTGTGAGTAATGTGTGAGTAGTCTGTAGGAAAGAAAACGTGTCATTCAGGTAAGATTTACTATTACGAGTACGATTTACCATTTAGTAAATAATTTTATCTGTACCTATATAGTGAGAAGTTGTTTAGTACTTGTCGTCAAATAAATACGTAATTATTTATACTCGAACCTTAATTTAAACTTCATCGCATCAATAAACAGTCACAAACAAGGTTAATATTAAGCATTATTTAAGTTTTTATCGCGAGCAGATTGTGACGTTTCTGGTATTAATTCGCGCCAGTAAATTTCTCTTCACTGGGCGACACATTCTCTCACTCTGCTACAATGTCACAAAATGATGACTAACAGAAGGTTTATTTTCACGTAACTAGGCGTAAAGTGCAAGTAAAAAATTAGGACTCTAGTTACGAGGTGTATAGGAATCAGAGCAAACCAGCCTTAATGTGAACCCAGTGTTCCGCTGAAGGTGTACAAAGGCATTCGTTTAGATTTCCAATCGACCATATTAATCGTCGTGTGTTTGACCAAGTTCTTTATCACCACTGTTATAAAAGATTGGTCGAGATTTAGAAGGCATGTGACATTCTCCAAGCCGTCGTGATAGATTAAAATCCACAGAGCTGCCTGTGCCCAGCAGCAGAACATTTCGCTAATTACCGATGTGCATTCTTGAGCCCAATATCTATTGTTCGGACCAGACCTTCTGACCCCACCTACCCGGAGCCATTATTATGACACTAATCGCCTTATCTCGCCAGCTCCCACAGGCCGCTGGCTCAGACACTTGCCGCTAATAACATTACTCACATAACCTTCACGAGCTTCTGACTAAACAATTTCCTGTCGCCTATCTTGTTCGAGACGTAATCACTTTTTCTAAGGTTATTTAGAAAAAAGTTTTGGTAAACGTTAAACAGTAATTAGCCTTTGCTTGAGGGATTTTTGGATCGTGAGTTGTAATACAAGCATAAATAAAAAACGTGATGAATTCGTAAACGTGTCCTCGTGTCAGCTGTGTAATGGTAGAAAAGAATTAATCTTCTTTCAGTTTTGAGACTTGGTAAATTGTGCTTACATTTTAATAAAAAATTCAATGGCACTTAAAATAAATCTTGAGTAGCATTTTTGGATGGTTCAGGGTATTTTCCACTTTCCGTTTGTGTAATGTCATGTAATTTATTTTCTCCAAACCTTTTTCATTTCATCATAGATTCGAAGAGTTATCTCAGCCTGAAATATCCCAGCCGCAATCCGAGTAACCATTAAACAGCACAAAGCACCGGTATATAATATACGCAGACGTTTATTACGATAACTTGCATTATGTCTTGGACAGTCTCCAACTCCTCTGCCCGAAAACCGTCCACAATTTATAGCCGTTTAAAAGCTTGCGACAGTTTTACGAAGTCACTCTTTTGGATGCATTATTGAGATTCTGGACAGATGTATGGAAGATGGCTGTATCCTTACCGGCAGGAAACCACAACCACAGAGATCCCTAGTCACTACTACACACTAGACCCTTATCAGCATAATTGACTCCATATAATGTATGAACAGAAATAGCTTGGCAAGCTATGGTAGAAGTATTAGCTGGTGAGCACTGGTGCGTCGGACTTATGTGTATTTGTCACTCGCAGAGGCACCTTCAATGCACCTGTATTTATTAATTTTCAAATTCAAATTCAAATAATTTATTTCAGACATGCGTCCATAGTGTTAGTATACAAGATAACTTAAAGACTATTGTTAGTAAACATGAAAATGAATTAAGTTAGTATAAAAAATAACTTAAAGACTAAGTGTTAGTAATAATAAAAATAAATTAAAAACGGTAATTGGTGTGGATTCTCACCCAGTGGCGCAGCAGGGGGGAGTCCCACCGATCTGAAAACACGCTCAGGAGACTGTTGGTGGCGGTGCGCAGCCGGCCATTCATGGAGGCGGTCCTCTTGCGTAATATGGCGTAAAAGTCATCAGTATGCGCCTCCGCAAACATACCGGACGCACTACATCGCCACGCCCGCCCCAACAGTATCCTGAACGCATTATTATATTGGACACGCAGATCACTGTATGTCCTCTGCGTAAAACTGGTCCAAAGACTGCACGTGTAAAAAGACTGGCAAAAGGCTTTAAAAAGAGTTATTTTTACTTCGTCAGTACAACGTGCAAATCTTCGAACCAGCATATTACATCGAACAGCCAGCGACCTGCGTTCCCTCTCTATATCCGTATTGTCCTTGAGATCATTAGTGACCCAATGACCCAAGTACTTGAATTTCTTTACCCAAGCAAGCAAGTGCTTTCCCAATTTATTGGGAAAGCACTTTTTCAGCTACGACACTGTGTTTGTGTACACATCTCATGATAATCCTCATAGATCACAGATGTCAACTTTTACAAACGACACACAACACTCTCTGTGAAATAAAGGTGTTCAAAGTGTGCAAGAGGAATTGGAACTGAAGTCAAACATGGTTTTCTATTCACGCCGGTGATACATCTCCGCCGCGAAACCATAACAGCGAAACCGCAGTAGTACAATTCACCCCGGTAGCACACTTCCGTTTCGAAACCATAGCAGCAAAACTGTAGTAGTTCAATTCAATAGAGTCGTGTCATTTTCCGCTACTCGCATCCAATTCGAGTAGGGGGACATGACGCGAGCCAGTTGAATTGAAGTTCTACGGTTTCGCAGCGGAGGTGTGCTACTGGCGTCAAGTGTGTTTTCTAACTGGCGCACCACTCGCAAAGTTTTTCGCAACAGCGTGCGTCGCAACAACGCCATTCAAATCTTCATATCACTCCCGTTCGTGACAGCTAGACATGTAATTATACGACGCGACATCAGGATCAGTCCCCGACAATTTCAACAATGACACCAAGCACTGATGGGCTACATAACGCGTACGTCATAATACGCCGGTGGTACAGTCATCAGTGGCCGGTAATAGGCCGGCCCATGCATAATAAGAGGTCATTAGTTTCGGGACCGACGAGCTCTTGTCGACAATCCCACTATGTTTGAACAGTTTGAATTCATTTGGTTGTACTCGTCATTGTCTTGAGTGGGCTTGAATAATACAGTATGTATGTAGGAACAAAGCATTATGATTTTATAATAGAAGAGTGAGCCCAAAAGAGATGGCAGGACTACTTAGGATTGTCCAGAGTTACATGCAACAGACTGAAAAAACTGGGAAGACGGAAAGCTCTGCAGGGGGACACAAGTTGACACAATAGGTTCATAATAATAATAATAAAATATCGAATACACAAGTGTGGGAAAAACGTTCCTACGAGTGTCTTTTACGTGATACAGGTAACAACAAGAAGTTGCCTCGCACGAAAACTTTTCCGTCCGCGAAATTGACCATGATAAAATTGACCATATTATATCCGTTTTTATAACAACTTACGAGTATGTAAGGAAAACCATGTTTAAGATCGATCGCTTTATAATAACTAAATTTTTAAGGACATAATAATATCTAATATTAGTTCACAGGTGTAGCTGACGCATTGGGAAAATTAAGGTAAGTAAAAGAAAACTAAGTGTCTTTCTAGGGTGTTTTGATAGCTCGTGTAAGTTATAAAAGTAAGTTGTAAGCAACAGGTCGCTAAGCTGCGAGCAGATTATGATGGTGAGATTACATAGATAGCTTTATTTATTCACCGTGACACATTTTTATATTATTTGTTCCATGTTGTCGAGGATTTGGAAATATTATAGAGATTCTTATCAAAAATGCTGGGATGAAATAAATGGTACAGAAACTAATTGAACACTCGCCTCTCTTACAATTTTAATTTCAACATAGCCTTTGAACTTTTCCTAATAAAAACCACAATAGTAACACTAAAATAGGTATAAAACTTGAATATAGCTGCAAAGCTACAAGTCTAAAAAGATATACTCGTAACTCGACAGATATTACTTTTTTCTCATAACGAAGAGCCACGGAGCCATGATTTGTCGCCGGCCAGTTCGCTAACTTTCACAATAATTTTGACTTGTTGCTTGTAAATTGTGCATAGTAACCGAAAAATACAGAAGACCCACTTCATACAAAAAGCGTTCACGTCACATACAGAAAAAGGAACAGAATTAGCGCGTCTGAACGCGAAAAATAAACCAAAGACTGTAACTTGCACAAAGATATGCTGCCATTGTGTCGTAACAACTTTTGATTGATGAATGTCACAATGGTACAAATGCATACTTTTGTGCAAGTTACAGGCATGTGTATTACGTGCTTTATAAATATACACACTCCCATAACCAATTCGTTTGCGAGGCTTGGAGGTCCGATGGGTTCAGCAAAAATGACGATGTTCCGTACAAACCATTCCCTATTATATTATGGGATGAATTGTCAAAAATCCTTCCTTAGTGCTCAGTCTTGTTAAAAAAGTAACTCTTGAGTAAAATTTTGTGCTTCAGACGGTGCAGGCTGTGCGCTTTGTGTCAGTGAATGAAATTAAGATACTGTTTATTAGTATGAACTGAAAGTTCGGACACAGGAAGTTTACGTGTTAAACTTACGACGTCAGAGGTTTTAGGCCGAGCCTGTTTATTAATGTAAAATTGCTCTACCGCGTTATAACGTCTTACAACCAACACATTCGAAACTTACCCATTAAACGATTTAAAAGCTGTATTAAAACCAAACTTTGTAAAAAAGGTACCCTTTTTCACAAAGTTTGGTTTATATACAGCTTTTATAAAATTTCAGATTATTAATTAGAAGATAAAAAAGCTTGGGATTGAGCTGCTCGCTCTTCTAAGCCTTGTGATAAAACCATAAAACTTGACATTATAATTATTCAGTAAAATCATCAATATATACCTGGGGGCGAACCACCACCTTTTTAAGCAGTATTATTTTTATGTTACTTCAGTGCGAGAAAGAACTGGAGCTATACAGGACGTCTAGCTCCATCTCTTTCCCAAGCTCAAGTAAGATTAAAATAATACTGCTAAAAGAGGTAGTGGTAGGGCCCCAGTATTATGTAAACATTGAAATTGTTGAATAAACAAAATGACATGATTACTTTGTAAAGTTATGTAATATATAACTTCATAAAGTAATCATGTTCACAAAAATTTAAATAATATTATTATTTTAAATAATATTATTATTAAAATAATATTATTATTTTAAATAATATTATTATTAAAATAATATTATTATTTTATTTTTTTTGAATGTGAGGACTATGTGGATATTTTTATTATTAAATATTATTTTTTATTTTTATCTCTCCTTTTTTTTCAGTTAATATTAATGATGGTCTGGCAGTTTGAGTAGTTTATGCGGCCTACCCAAATATTCTTTCTTTAGTATTGTTCGTCGAGTTGAGCTCCTTAAGTTCTGAGTTGAGCTCCACGATTACTTACAAATGCTTGCACAAACTGGACAGGTCCAATCAAATCTGTGTGGTTCTTTTCTCAAAAGACCATTTCAGATGAAAAGATTATGCCTGGAATTTAAAATAGACTGTGACCTCTGAGTTTGTTTCGGACTTTCTTCCCAGAGTAGTCAGATAGGAAACGCCGAACTCATCTAGCTAATTTTTTTTTTTTTTTTTATTATGACGTCGTAAAGTGATTCCAATATCCTATTTACAGAATAAACAATTTCATTTCATTTAGTGGGTTTTCTGCTCACATATTTTATAGTGTCCAATTTTTCCATAACTTCTGTGACAAAATAACTTGGCACTTTTGTTTTTTATTAATATAAGAGGCGAATGAATGTCTTTAAGAATAGAAAGGAGAAAATTGAGATTTCCTTAATGAATATTTTATTGATCTGCTTTACTGAGAAAACCATGAATATAGTATGAGCGATGAAAATTTTGCTATAAGTTTTCCATATTTCCATAACGTTTCTTTGCTAACACGACTACGAATTAAGTTAGGAGTTCCATGTAGGTTTATGTGAAATTATTTTATTTCACATAAACCTACATGGGCACTTGTAAAACGTCATGCTGAAGAAGGTGCACGGTTCCAATTGGTCGTTTCCTATGGAGAAGAGCCGGCAAGAAACTACACGGTTACACTTTTAAAAATTATTGGCTTTTACAATATTTTCAAATAACAGTGTTATTATGTATGGCAGGATAGTGCAGGCCTTTCAACAAGTACCAGGTACTTAAGAGATTAGAAAATGGTCAACAAATCTATCTCGATCTTTAAGTTAAAAAACACAGTCACCGGGCATGGGAAAAGTAGTTGATGCAATGAGTTTTATCTACTTACTGCATATTTTTTTCTAACCAGCTAGTTTTCAGCCATCGAACAATGGACGATCACCTTCCATTCGATTTGGACTGAACATACAAAAGCGCAACCATTCAAAAAAGTTCCATTCACGTCATCTCAGATCATTAACCTAACAAACTTCACAGTTTGCAGGCCCATAATAAAGCTCAAAGGAATTACGCATAGACATACCCTCATTTCCACTTCCCTTTCAAGTCGCACCGTGAGGATAATTCAAGTAAATTGTATCGCTACGAGCTCCTTCCGCCATCCGTGTCGTGTTGCACAGCTATTACTCAATACTTCCCTTTATTTATCACACAGGGAAACACGAATGACTCGACTATGTAGCACGTGTAGATATAAGGGTGGTCTTTTTCTGTTTGATTGTTGGGAAGTTAGAAAATATTGTATATATACTCGTATGGGTTAAAGTATGAAATTTCCAATTTGTACTGAAAAGCTGAAATTAGTTTTTTTTTTAATTTAACAAATTTATTAGCATTATTATCTATGCATTGCTGCCATCTAATAGGAAGGTCCTTTATGCCTTTGCGATAGAACTCTCGTGAACTAGATTCGACAAACTGTGTGAAAGCATTTTGTACTGCCTCCTGAAAAGAAAATTTTTTATCACGTAGAAAATTGACCAAATCACGAATAAAATGGTAGTCCGTTGGAGCAAGGTCTGGCGAATACGGAAAGTGACGAATGGTTTCTAATTGCAATTCCTGTAAAGTTAAAACGGTTTCTCGTGCTGTATGAGGTTTCACGTTATCATGGAGCAATAATGGTGAAATCGATTCATGAGTCGGGGCTGTTTCACTGCTAGTTTTGCTATCATTTTTCGGAGTTCAGCACGGTAGACATCTTTCGTTATTGATTGAACAGATCGGAGAAAGCTATAGTGAATAACACCATGCTGAGACCACCAAACAGTTACCATTACCTTTTTATTGGTAAGCTTTGCTTTAGGACACTGTTGTGGCGTTTGACCTGGGGTCAGCCATTGCATTGTTCGCTTACGGTTATCGTAAAGAATCCACTTTTCATCACATGTCACAATTCGATCCAATATTCATTCATTCAAGCAGCGGTGGCCCAGTGGTGTCGGCCCTGACTTACGAACAGTAAGTCGTGGGTTCGAACCCAGATAGGCGCATTACTTTGTGTAATTTATTTCATCACCACTGCTCTCAAAACGGTGAAGGAAAACAACGTGAGGAAACCGGCATGTCCTAGAAACAAAAATTCGAAGACATATGTGACATCTATCATTCCGCACTGGGCACGCGTGGTGGATTATAGCCCACTCCCTCTCATTGAGAGGAGGCCGTGTCCCTGCAGTGGGCTGATGATGATGATGATGATGATTCCTTCATTTCTGTATCGATTCAACAAGGCAACATAAGTTTCAACACGCGTTTCTTTCTGCAGATCAGTCAAATCATGAGGCACCCATTTCTCATATTTTTTATTTTATGGATTTGACGCAAATGATTCAATATTGTTCGTAAGGTAACGTTAAACCATGCCGCTAATTCCTGGGTAGTTTGCTCGGATCAGCTTCCACCATCTCTTTCAATTCATTGTTATTCACCTGTGGTCTTCCACATGGTTTGTTCTTCAAATCAAAGTTTCCATCATGAAAGCGTTTAAACCAAAATCGCACGGTGCGTTCATTAACAGTCCCCTCTCCAAACGCAACATTGATATTGCGAGCTGTTTCTGCCGCGTTAGTTCCGCGTCGGAACTCGTATTCAAAAATACCTCGAATTTTCGAAATATCCATCTTTCTTCTCTAAGCTGAATAAAAAACAACTGAAAGTCGATAATCGAATGTTGCACATTTTTTAAAAGAAGAACTTCATAGGTACCATGTGAAAAAAGTTTCACTCAAAAATCTCAAGCCATGAAGGTTCTATGTCAATTCGAAGTACCTATTACAATAAAACGGCAATTTCATACTTTAACCCCTATTATTATTGGGTAAATGGATGGGTTATCGAATTGGAGGGGCTCGTGGCTAAATGATAAAAGCCGCACGGGCACGATCAAAGTTTCAGCTACGCTTGCCACTGTCGGTTCATGGATGGGTCACCATCCATTACGTATCGAGACCCCTACGTGCCTCGGAAAGTACGTTAAGCCGTTGGTCCTGGTTGCGATTCGTAGATCTTTAACAGTCGTTACGGGCAGTTAGAAGCCCAAAAACAACCATTCTCACCAAGGGGTATCGTATTACCCTGTATCTGGATTCTTTTCTGTTTCGTGTTGTTAGTGACTAACCTAGTTCCTCACGATATTTTCCTTTACCGTTTCTGAAGCAAGTGATAATTATACAGTACGCACATGAATCCAAAAAGTCTGAGGTGTGCCTTGGGTTCGAACTCGAGACCTATGACTTGGCAGTCTGACGGTCCCACCACTAGGCTATCACTGCTATCACAGTATCTAGGTTGTGGAGGTCAGATAGGGAGTCGCTCCATATAAAATACTGGTATTCAGCTGCATCTGTTTAGAATGGAAGCCGACCCTAATATAGTTGGGAAAAGGCTAGGCAGATTGATTGATTGATTTGAAGCTTCTTCTCTTTTATCTTTCCGCAGTTAGGACTTCGATGGGTGATCATTCCGTCCACATCGATCCCGTTTTGCTCCTAATAGCATGTTAAGCTGTCAGTTTCACCTGTCACGTCAAGACTGTGGCAAGTGACTGTTAGGGCGACCGCAGATTTACAATAATAATTTGGCCAACTAAATCGCATAGTATACCAATAGATTTAGTGACTAGCCCGTACATCTTGTCCAACTAAATCTTAGTAAGTTACTATCAGTTGGCCAACTTACAATTGTATGTCTGCGGGAGCTTTTAATTGTTTCCGATATTTTAATCCAATTGAAAAACCCGAGTAAGATAAGAAACATAACATCACGATACTATTTTTTTAAGGGAATGACGGTGTATATCACACCAACTTGTTGCCAGCTATGTCATAAGTCCCATGTAACACAAACCTAACTACGGTGACTCCACCTTCACTTATGTCTCTTCACGTCACATAACGTAAATCGAGCGTGAAGTGTCACCTAGGGCTCTGACGCAGAATGTCCACTTCTCAAAATGTCCACTGGTCGCAAAATGTCCTTTTCTCAGAATGTCTCTTTCGCAAAATGTCTCTTTCGCAGAATGTCCACTTCGCAAAATGTCTCTTTCGCAGAATGTCCACTTCGCAAAATGTCCCTTTCGCATATTGTCCTCTTTTCATTTCTGACTTACTTTAATCATAATTCAATTCATTTTAGCAATTAATTTTCACACATCATGTTTGACGTGTGTTTATTTGTATCGATATGGGTAAGCAAAAAAAAAAATAAAAAAAATATAGTACAAATCACATTTATTTCTTTGCATAATCGCTTGATTTATAGCAGTTCTCGCAATCATAAAACGGTTAGACCATAAAACTCGTAAGACTTTTGATTCCTAGCTGGTGTACTAGATGGCGCTGCATGATGTCGTTGTATTATTTTATTTGTTACATATTTTACTATGAATAATAAACAATTTTCAATAAAAATAAACATTATATTTTTAATAAAATTTAAGAAACTATTATAACACAATGTGTTTCTAAACGAAAAAACGGAATATTTCAATAAAGTATAATGAGGGTACCTACAAAATATTTTAAGTTGTGTCATATCAAGTAGAAGTGGTTATTAGAAATTATCGTTCATTTGTGTATCCTATTCTACTATTACTAATTAACAAAAAACATTATGGAGCAAGAAATCCATTTCGTTAATAATCAAAAAGGACAACTTACACTCATTACTGGTAATCATAGATACAGTAAAAAGAAAACTAATACAAGTGGTGGTACTTTGTGGAGGTTTATAAATAGACGCGAGTGCAGTGCTTCGTTAACGTTAGATAAAACACGTACAACAATTACAAGGAAAACTCGTCATACATGTGAGTCAGCTGATATAAAATATGCAATTCAAGAACACATTTCAAGTCTTAAGAAGATCGTTTGTGAAGATTTCAGACCTATTCCGCAAATTTTTGAAGAATATCAAACAAACCTCCATGAAAATAGATCTGATTGTTTACCTTCATTTCGATCTATCAAAGATACCTTGTACAGAGCACGTAAATCTTTTTTAAATACAGATAGACTACAACATAACAGCACTGAAACTGCAAGTGTACCGGAAGTATTGGGAAAAGAATTCTTAATTTGTGAAGATGGAGATACTGAGAAAATTTTAATATTTGCAACAACTCAAGCAAAAAAAGTTATAAAATTACCAGGCTCATATTTTGCAGATGAGACTTTTATGTCTGCACCAAAACCATATTATCAAATGTATGTCTTACATTTAGATATGAACTCAAGTAAAAAATGTACAAATATAGTACCGGTAGTATATTCGTTATTACCCAACAAGACACAAGACACATACACCCGCCTTTTTCGAATTTTAAAAACCAAATTGGGCATTAAAATAAGTAACTTCAAATGTGATTATGAAATTGCACAAATGAACGCATTGGAAGCTGTATTCCCCGATGCCAGAGTTAGTGGTTGTTACAGACATTTTAATGCCGCTATTTGGAAGAATGCAAAAAAAATGGGCTTATTAAAATCAAAAGAAGGTAGAAATGTTGCAAGAATCGCTGCGATGATACCGCTCGTGCCAGCAGATAAAATACCAGCTACGTGGTGTTATATTATAAACCAGGCGCCGAATAGTTCTGAAATGCACCGTTTTAGAAAGTATTTCGAAAAACAGTGGTACCCCAAAATGTCTACCACGTTGTTGAGTTGTGCTTTCCAACGCCATCGAACAACGAATGCTTTGGAAGGCTGGCACCGACGCGTTAATACCGGACGTATACCAATAAAACCAAGTCTGTACATGTTTGTCTTTAAGTTGAAAAAGGAAAGTAAATACTGGGATAGGAAAATAAGGAACAGTCTTTTTAAAAATGTGCAGCACAAGGCATTATTGGTTCAATTAGAACGAAATAAGTTGACATTGCCACAATTTATAAAAAAAAGTAATATTTTTACAGTTAACGGTTCGTAGGTAATTAAAGAGTGTTCAAGTTTCTTATTTTTTTATTGCGAGTTAATAACAATTAAGTTGGTAAAATAATTACTTTAAATCAAGCGATTATGCAAAGAAATAAATGTGATTTGTACTATATTTTTTTTATTTTTTTTTGCTTACCCATATCGATACAAATAAACACACGTCAAACATGATGTGTGAAAGCTAATTGCTAAAATGAATTGAATTATGATTAAAGTAAGTCAGAAATGAAAAGGGGACAATATTCGAAAGGGACATTTTGCGAAGTGGACATTCTGCGAAAGAGACATTTTACGAAGTGGACATTCTGCGAAAGAGACATTTTGCGAAAGAGACATTCTGAGAAAAGGACATTTTGCGACCAGTGGACATTTTGAGAAGTGGACATTCTGCGTCGGAGCCTCACCTAGCTGTCGATAATTACGGGAAACGACTGTCTGTGGCAACCGTGTCAATGGACTAACCATCTTTAATTACTGTTTGTCGCAATACGACACTTATACGACGCTTGTGTGACGTTTGTATGGCTGTCTGAACTTTGAGTAACGGGCTACTTAGTCTTGGTAACAGTTATGTTAATATGATGTTCTATCGAGGGTAATTGGTTGAAAGTAATTTCGTATCTTAGGTAATTCCTAGATTTTATAGCTTAGTATTAAAATCCTAACATCATTTAGAACCGTTTACAGGCAATTAATACAATCATGACATTTGACTTTTCAAATGACCTCTTAGGTAAACCTAGATATCAAATAAATTGGTTTCGTAAAATCTCTTACTGTATTAAAAATGTAATTTTGACACACCTCGAGAATAACGAATTTAATAAAGTAAGAAATAGAGATACAAATCTTATATCTTGCAACCTATATTTCGTGTTTCATCAGAATTAACACAGCAATTTCATCTAAACTTACAGACACATAACTCTTTACAAATTAAACTGAGATTAAATTGTGAAAAAAAAAACTTAATAAAGCGCCTGATTTCTTAACACAGTGTTTGTATTGTCCAAGTTTGGGGACACAACTTTATCGCCGTCTACGTAATGTTGCTATATTTACCGAAGGGAGGTTTTCTTTTCTTTTATTAATGTTGGTCTTCTTACAGTCTGTTGAAATTGGACTCTAGAGACAGTTAAGGTTTTAATTGAAGGTTATTTGGGAATATTATTGGCTTTATTAGTGGTTAGTTCTTGCTTCTGAGATTACATTAAATCTTGACCTGAAAACAGTCTATTACAAAATATATACCTAAGCACGTCCATATAGTATAACCTTAGCCTCTGTCTTTGGAGAATACAGCGTTACCCATCTCAACGTCTGGTCAATTAGATTGGATCTAAATTTTGGCTGAAAATTCATTTTACATTTTAAGGTATGTACCCTGTAGGTACTGTTCTACAACAATATCCGAAGTAACCCGACCGTCGTTAAAACAATACGAACTCATCCATCGGCATTACCACCGTTTAGCGGAATGCGCAAAAAATGCGTGAACAGCCGTCACGCGTTAATATGCAAAGCGCGCTCTACCGCGGATCGCGCCGAGTTGTCCCGATTCCGTCCGAATTGCAAGCTCGTAAGTCGACAAACGGAGCGGTAAATCGCCATCTCCTTAGACAAAAAGGATCAGAAGGTCCACTGCTCAAACTATTGAAAGTGTAATCAAGTAACCGAAAACTGAAACCTTATTCGTTGCCCCTAGCACAGGCTAAACTGACTTCTTTAGCCACTGCTGCTAGAAAAGCGGTTCATTTCATTCGTCATAGGACTAAATCACTGCATTTGCTGGTCTTCAACTCTTCAACAGCATAAAATAAGTATGTAGATGCTGGTAAGTTAAACCTGCTGAATAACTCGTCAGTCTACGGTAAACTGAAGGTCGGAAACATGAGATATCAATGCAAGGTATCTGCTTGCGTTAGCCGTTAGCCCCGAAACCTTCACGACTGTGAAGCTTCCTACAATCAAACGATGCACACCAAACCTAGTAGACAAAGTTTGTGTAATTTATTAAATCCACTGCGCCGACCGCCGCACACCGCGGCGTGGAGTTCCCGCGATAAACACAGCGATTTTACACTATTTAAAACTGAAAGTGGATAAATTATTGTTTTAGTTTCAGTCTAGTTATTGGTTTTGTGTGCAAGTATTGCTTGCGTATGAGTACCTATTAGAGAATATGTGGGTAGTTTGGATAGATAATGGATATTTAGCCAAATAGCATCAGCGGCAAACGTTTTAAGGTCTTTCGATTATATAGTCGCTTAATTAACGGTGCCGAATATATGGCCCTCTTCAGTCAACACATTGTTATGAAAGTAATGACTGTAATGAGTCATTACTATCGTTGGCAGTCCACGTTAGTACTATTGATCTTGATATCATTGACGTACAAATTCAAATAATTTAATTTCACATAAACCTACATGGGCACTTATGAAACGTCAGAAGCTAGGTGCACGGTTCCAATTGGTCGTTTCATATGGAGAAGAGCCGGCAAGAAACTCCACGGTTACTCTGTTAAAAATAACTGGCTTTTACAATATTTTCAAATAACAATGTTAGTAGATATGGGAGAAATAATTGAATGGTCAGCAAATCTATAGTCCACTAAGCCTACAGACTTCTCACATTTACAAAATTGAAAAGATTCTATATAAAAAAGAAATAAATTACTAAAAATTAAAACCTATTTTAAAATAGAAATCACATGATTGCTATTACAACTGTAACAATCTGAATAATTATCATGTCCACAAAAGTCAATAATAAAGAGTTGACATAAAATTGTAGGTACTTATATAATGTCAAATAATAGGATGATTATATCAAGGAAGAATAAAAAGAAAAGAAACATGGTAATTTGGGAACAGTTGAGACTCTTACATAATTTGCCGTTAATGAGGTACCAGGGAAGATACATGTGGAGAAGGAATTATTGCCAAACCTCCTTGTCTTCAACGTACTCTTTAATTTCATAATATGCTTTCTTGATAAGGACACGTTTGATGTTGGTTTTGAACTTCCCATCGCTAAGTTCTGTAACCGGCTTAGGCAACTTGTAATAAAAGCGGATACTGTTTATAGAAATGACTTGCTTGTTAGAGTTAATATAAACTTGGGTATCACAATTTTATGTCTAACGTAGTACCTAAACATAAAATTGTGATACCCTAAAATTGTATTTATATTATGGAAATCGCTGCTTATTTTGAAAAGTCCTAAGTTTTTGCGAACATACAAGAACATAAAGATCATTTATTTGTCCAAAACATGAATAATGCGTTGTTAAAATATTGGAGGGAATGTACAACGGAAAAATTAAGAAGTAGGTTAAAAATCCTTCTTATAGAGAAAGCCTACTACAGCATTGACGAATTTCTGAATGATAAATTAATCTAATTCTTATAATTGTGTATTCCTAATTACTTTGACATTAAATTGACAAATTTTATTATTATTATTTTAGTTTTTAAATTTAATTTCTCAGGTAAGTTCCTGGTATTTTCAGAATCTCACGGGTGTTAACCAAGGTGAGATTCTAGTTATTATTCTAAGAAGGTAAATTGCTCTGTACTGCAGTGAAATTATTATCTAAGTCTAGTTGTAAAAAATTTCTTACTATGTGGCAAGTGTTTAATATGGCAGCTTTTTGTAGTGTTAGGTATGTGTATTTGGATAGATTGAGTGCATTAAAACTATTGAATATTTGTTTCGGGATAACACCTGTTGTTGATATTACTATTGGTAGGTACTATAGTGACTCTATTCATTTTCCAAACTCTGGTAATTTCCTCTTGTAGTTCTGTATATTTCCTGATTTTTTCTGTGATAGTTTTTTGTATGTTATTAGTGTTTGGGACTGCTATATCTATTATAAATGTGTGTTTGCTTACTTTATCAACTAGTGTTATATCAGGTCTGTTGTTATATATGGTGTGGTCTGTAATTATAGTGCGATCATAATATATTCTGTAGAATTGGTTTTCTAAAACCGGTCTAGGCGTGTACTTGTAATATGGTGTGTAAGGATCTTGCATGAGTTTAAGTTTAGTTGCGAGTTTTTGGTGTATGATATTAACAAGATTATTATTATTATTCATTTTAATTTCAAGTTACAAAGACTCATTTATAAACACATACAATAAACACACAGAATAAATTAAAACATTACAATACAACACAAAACAATAACCACACAAAACACATTTATGTTGATAGCCGATGACTGTAGGTGACGTGCAGGTCATTGCAGCGTCTGATGTATGGACAGTCGAGCCTGTCAGCTATCATCACCAGCACGCTGTTGGAGCTGCCGCGAACTCTGCGTACCAGGGATGCGCTCCGCTTACGCATCGTGGCATAAAAACAGTCGACACTAGCGACAGCGAACATGCCCGAGGCACTACAATGTCGCGGCAGCCCCATCAGCGCTCTAAATGCGTTGTTATATTGGATGCGGAGGGCTTCGTATGCCTTTTGAGTGTGATTCACCCACAAGCTGCACGTGTACAGAGAGGTACAATAAGCCCTGAAAAGGGTCTGCTTGACCGGCCCTGAACAACGCGCAAACCTGCGAGCTATCATATTTCCTCTTACAGTCAAAGCCCTCCGCTCCCTCTCGATATCAGCATCATCTCTGAGACTGGCTGTTACTACATGCCCTAGGTATTTGAAATGGTCCACTCTGACCAAGGGAACCCCGTACAGTTTGATGGGAGGTACTGCTATAGGACATTTAGAGCCGGCCCCAAAAACCATGAACTGATTTTTCGTCACATTATATTTAAGACCATGTTCTTCTGCATACGTCTCACAAATCCGCAACAATGTTCTCATGCCACAAACCGATGCGCTCAGCAGCACCATGTCGTCCGCATAGCTAAGATTATTTAGGCAAACTCCATCAATATGACAGCCGACATGATGACTGCTGAGAGCAACAATCAGAGCGTTCACATATAGGTTAAAAAGTGCGGGGGAGCTCAACCCCCCCTGCCTCACCCCGCACTCCAACCCATATGGTTCCGACAGTGAACCGGCCCACTTAACACTATTGATCTGGCCCCCATACCAACATTTAAATAAATTTATAAGTTCCTTCGGAAAGTTAATCTCCTTCAATTTCTTCCAAAGAATGTCATAAGAAACCAGATCAAAAGCCCTGGACAAGTCGAGGAAGCACGCGTACACAGGAGTATGCCTGTCTGTATAGTACCTGACGGCATGCTTGAGACACAATATAGCACTTTCTGTGGAGAGTCCTGGCCTAAAACCAAACTGGTTATCGTGCAGATGTAGATATTTATTTAACTGTGTATCAAGCAAACCGTCAAACACCTTCGCAATGACAGTCGCTAATGAAATGGGCCTATAATTATTTTTATCTGACAGGTCCCCTGTTTTATTTTTAACAACTGGCACTACTACTGTCCTAACAAGGTCAGAGGGCAAGAAGGCATGACTGACACAGAGGTTAAAAAGCATTGCCAATACTCTCGGTAGGTGATGTCCAGCCTGCTGAAGATGCTCAATGCTGAGACCATCATGGCCAGGGGACTTGCCTCTGGACATTGACTTAACAGCACATGCTATAGTTTTTGAGCTAATTCTTGTACCCACTTGACCGTGACATGTCTCAACATTAAGCACCTCCCAATGAAGGCGACCCCAGGGGTGATTTCACATGAAAATGTTCTCGAAAGAGATCCGCAACACCCTTAGGGTCACTCACACCATTGACGCCCACTGGGAGGCCAGGCCGAAGTGTCATTTTATTAGTGTCTTTCCAGAAGTTACGGAAGTCTTTTTTAGAATGATGTGAAGCAAGGATATCCATTCTAATCTGGTGCTGATTATATTATGAGTTGTTGACACTATTTTGTAGTACATTTTAATTTTGTAATTCTTATTTGGACGGTTAATTATTTGAATAATGGATAAAACTATAACTAATTGAATAAATGTAATAACCTACCTACTTATATTTTGTACGCCAATAAGGCAAAACATGACTGTGACCTAATTTAATTGTAAAATCTTGCATGCCACGTGTGTTTATAAAGAATTGGCGCCATACAGAATATACTTTTACGCAGTAGAGCTGTCCTGGATCTAGGAATGCAAAGTTTGCTATGGTCGCGTCTATTTCGAATTACTTTATCTGACAATGGGGGAATAGATTTAGATTCGATTTTACAAACATAATGGTCTCTAAGTTGAACATGGATGGAAGGGTTAATATTTTTTTTTTTTTTTTAAATGGTTTGCAGCTCTCAGTAACATGAAGTCCAAACATAGTCCAAGGCACCTCTTGTGGGTTTTAAAATGACATTCTTATTTGTTGAATTGCCCCAAAAGATAACTCCATATCTTAAGTTAGAGGACATTATGCCATGATAAGCAGTTAGCAGCGCATCAACATTTAACATGGGGGCTAAGTTGTACAGTGCATATGTGGAATTACAATTTTTTTTGCTTAAGGCTTCCGTATGTGCTTTCCAATCTAATTTACTGTCAACTCCAAGAAATTTGGTTGTGTTAACTTTGGCTATGTTACAATAGTGTACAATAGTGTTTGTTCACAATAGTGTACATTAACATTTGGAATGGTTGATCTTTGGGCAAAATGTATAATAATAAATATTGGTTTTTCCAAGATTTATTTTAAGATTATTGTTTTCTAACCATTTGATCATTGACTCTATAGAATTGTTAATGTCAGCTTCGTAAGTGTCTCTATTTTTATAAGCAATTGTAATGGTACTATCATCGGCAAAAAGTGTCATTGGCTGGTCGATACTTTTGGGTAGGTCATCAATATACAGTATAAAAAATAGTGGTCCTAACTCCTACGACAGTAACTTGCGGTATGCCAAATTTAACCGCACGCTGTTTTGATTTATGAATAACTTCATGCTAATTGCTTTTATTTACTGCTGAAATTTCTGTAAATTGTCTTCTGTTGCTTAAATAGGATTGAACAAGGCTTGAGGCATTCCCTCTAATGCCATATGCTTCTAATTTCTCAATTAGTATGTCGTGACGCACATGGTCGAATGCCTGTGTCATGTCACTAAATATCATACATACAGGGATATTCGCATCTACTTTTGGCATGACATTATGTAATAAATCATATAATGCCAAGTTTATTGTTTTACAATTTCTGAACCCTTTCTGTTCATTTGCGAGTATATTTTCTTTTTCGAGATAAGTATACAACTTTTTACAAAATAATTTCTAAGAGATAAAGAGAAGGCTGTGAAAGTATATCAATTTCTTTTGAATTTGTTTCTATGGGACTCACGAGGAACCATTTTATAGATAGCGCGGATGGTCCTCTTTTTTTAAATGAAAATTGAATCTACGTCAGCTGTCGATCCCCACAGCAGAACGCCATAAGATATAATACTGTGAAAATAAGCAAAGTATACTAACCTAGCTGTGGCTATATCAGTCATCTAACTGCCTTATTATTCTTACTGCATATGCAGCTGAACTTATTCTACCTGAAAGAGTTATAATATGGACGCCCCATTGCAGTTTCGACTCTAAAGTAATTCTTAAAAATATGGTTTCCGTTATTGCATCTAGTTTTTACCATAAAGTTTTAGATTTAGACCCACTTGAGGTGTATTTGGTAATGAGAACCTAATATATTTAGTTTTGTTCACATTAAGTAAAAGATTTTTAGCTGCCATTTCGAAATAACAGCCGGACTATCGTTGTTATGTAAGATATCTGTTTTTATCTATTCAAAAAATAAGAGAAGTGTCGTCAGCAAATAGAATTATATCGGATAAGTTAGCCATTGTGCAAGGAAGGTCATTTATATAAACTAGAAATAAGAAAGGGCCGATTGAACTCAAGGTTCTTTCTTATTTCTAGTTACGCACGCCCATTTTAACTAGAGACCCCGAAGACGTCGGCACATTAACGTTTACTTTGTGCTGCCTGTTTGATAGATAGGAAAGAACAAGATCAGCAGCTTGCCCACGAATTCCGTAGTGGTGTAATTTACAGATCAATGTTTTGTTAACCGACTTATAAAATGAGGATGTTATCAATTCAAATGTTTATATATTGTTATGTTCGGGCATACCTCCGTCATATACTTAGTCTGGCCATAAATATTGTTACAATTAAAAATAAGAAAGATATTACATTTGAATTTGGAATCTGTCATTATTATACGATTGTTCATTGAGTTTTCTAATTTTGGCGCCAATACAATATTTTGCGATATTAAAATGGAGTGGGGTGATAAAGAGAACCGAATCGCTGTGATTGCATTACACAAAGTTGATATGGAGCCAAATGCAATTTTTAAAACTCTCCATACGCTTGGTATTAGTCAAATGTTTGTGTACCGGGCTATTAATAGGTACAATGAGACCTCCTCTGATTGTGACAGAAAAAGATCGGCCATCTACGTAGTGTTCGTACGAAAAAGGTGGTCAAAGCAGTAAGGGAAAGAATTCGAAGAAATCCTGTCTGAAAGTAAAAGATTTTATCTCGGGAGATGAAGATAGCACCCAGAACCATGTCGCGTATTTTAAAAGATGACTTAGGACTTGCAGCCTATAAGAGACGCACTGGTAATTTTTTAACTGATAATTTAAAAAAGAATAGGGTGGTCAAATCGAAACAACTACTGAAGCGGTACGCAAAGGGAGGTCACAGATTTTTTTTGTTTACGTATGGGAAAATCTTTACAATTGAGCAACATTTTAACAAACAAAATGAACGTATTTATGCTCAAAGCTCTAAGGAAGCTTCCCAATAAGTCGACAGAGTGCAACGTGGGCATTATCCGACTTTAGTGATGGTTTGGTGAGGTGTTAGCTATGAAGAAGTGACAGAGCCATATTTTTGTGAAAAAGGTATCAAAACATCGGCCCAAGTGTATCAAGATTCCATTCTTGAGAAGGTAGTTAAGCCCCTTAACAACACCATATTCAATAACCAAGTATGGTCCTTCCAACAAGACTCGGCGCCGGGTCTTAAAGCTCGGTCCACGCAGTCTTGGTTGGAAGTGAACGTTTCGGACTTTATCAGAGCTGAATACTGGCCGTTGTCTAGTCCGGATCTTAATCCGCTAGATTATGATTTATGGTCAGTTTTATAGAGTACGGCTTGCTCTAAACGCCATGATAATTTGGAGTCCCTAAAACAATCCATACGATTGGCAGTGAAGAATTTTCCCATGGAAAGAGTGCGTGCTTCTATTGATAACTGGCCTCAACGTTAGCCCTACGATCTATTGGGATGTTGGTAAATAAATTTTCTAGTGTCTCAGCAACTTTTAACTTATCTGAAATGGTTTCATTATCAATTTTTAAAGACAATTCAATCTGATCTCGCTGTTTTGTGTTCCCAGTTTCTTTGTTAATTACCTGCCACACAGCTTTTATTTTATTGCTAGAAATACAAATTTTGTTGCTTATTAATTAAGATTGCTTGGGCGCAGATTCTTAAATATCTTAGAATAGTTTCTGACATAATTATGAACAAACACTGCATTTACACAAATGCGGTTAATATAATGGGCTTGCTCTACTGACCTACTGTCAGTCAGACCAAGCCTACGAAAACTAAACTACGTTTTAGATTTGTCTGATTCTACAGAAAACTGAAAAATCTGCAAATTTTTAAGCTTTTTCGACGAAGAAAATACAAAACGAATTCAGAAAAAATAAACCGATATTAAATAATGTATCTAAACACGTCGCACTACATAACCCTACTTACGTCACACCAAAATGGCGTGGCGAGTAGATTGCCAGACGTCGGGCAATAAAGTCGCGGGGCTATCGTGGCCGTCATAGCCGATAATGCGGCGGATTACCGGGGCTATGGGCAGCGGGGCTATTTTCCCTCCGGATTCCAAGGGTTTAGTAAGGTTTAAGTAAGTGGAGGTGTAAGAGTTTAAGTCACGTACTTACTACATTGCGTGAGGTAGGGACGTTTTTTGTTTTATGTTAAGGGGTACAGAGAAGAGAAGAGTGTTAATGAGGTGTAGTATATATAGTTGGGCTACTAAATGCTTTCAAAAGTCTGCATCTGGATATTTACTTGAAAGTTAAAGGTGAACATGGAAAGAACGGACAATCTGATGGACATAGACACAATATAGCAGCTAATCATGCAGATACGACTACGGGACGAGACAATAAATTAAGTGAGTAAACAGTAACTGCCAATAATAACAATTTATTATTAATTGAGATTTTAATAACATAGGTCATAGGTACATTAAATTTCAAAGAGCATTTACGTAATTGTATAGTGCAATGTATCTCCAAAATGTGCAAATTTTATCACCACTATTTAACAAAATAATCGACCGCACATAAAGCTCGATTCACTCAAAGCGAAATTAAAAATATAAATCATGTACATCGCGTACTTTACACCCGTGAAATTATTATCTGCCGGTACAATACATCATTGTTACCGCGGTAACTGTCTTAATTCCGAGATTAAAATTAATGTTGCGCGGAAACTTAGAACTTCGGTAGTAAAAACATGGTCTCTCAACAACTCATCTCTGTCTGTTGTAAACTTCTACTGGATAATCTCTTGTAATTGAAGGAGTTATGCTCTCTGGATTCCAGAATATCGTATAAGAAGTAAAACCATAGCTAAATCTGTCCGGAAGAAGTCGATTACTCTCTGCCTGCCTCAGAAAGTCAGAACGGAGGGATAAATGAGACTTCGGTTGAACATGTTCGTATTTTAGAAAACGACTAGCTATATATATATATATATATGTCACCTAATTGTAGATATAGTTTTCCATTTCTTATCTGATCATCTCATTAATATTATGCAGCATTTTACATGAAGCTAGCACAACATCTGTACAGACCTATGTTAAATTAATTTTTAACGGTAACAAGATTAGGTGTTTGTTTCTAGATGGTCCGTAGTTTGGGTATCAAATTGTCAAAAACGAGAGTAAAACCGTAAACATTAATTAATGGAAACTATCATCTCCTAACCCTCTACCGCATGAATTATGAAGGAAATGATTAATAAATGTTTGATAGTTATTTAGGCTTTACTACAATTTATATTTAAAAAAAATACAATAACAAAAAAAAAAAACATAATATAAGGGTTCGTATGCATCCAAACAAATTTTAATCGAAATGACTACAGACAGAATGAAATAAAGAAAGACTTAGAATTTTTTGTTTTTACTAATAAAATAAAGGATCACAATATTTTTAATAATGAAATGCAGATAGAGTTTCTTTGTCGTTGCAACACAAGAAAACCATATATTTCCTACACTTGGTGTAAGTTTATTTTTAAAAATTGTCTTTTTTGTCCATTTTTTTTGCCATTCAAGCCTGTTTTATAGGTTCTCACAGAGTTCAAGGGCACACTTGATGTCTGGCAGGAATTTTGCTCATTTTCTTTGAAAAGTTGGTGTTCCTGGATTGGATGGAGCAGAACTTTCGAGGCTCGTAAAACTTATTGGCGTTTCATCTCGACTATGATTTACAGGACGCTCTCTTTTTCGTGTCATTACAGCTTTACCAGATTTGCGTAAGTGTTCTGAAACGGCTTGTTTGAAATCAATTAGACACATGCATATGTCTGGGTTGTTGCTGCGCCAAAGAATACAAGTATTTACAGTAAGCCATCACTTGGTATAGGATTAACTTGCTTACTAGAGTCATAAAAGTGAGCAGGATTCATTCTGCAAACAATGAAACACAATTCCACGATGTACATGCCTATCACAAAAGAGCATACGAAACCATATCTGGTTCCATCGAATACGGTTAGGTTAAGTTAGAACGCATGCGAAACCATATATGGTTTCATAGAAAAAGCCACCCAATATGATACAAATACGCAAAATAGTAACAAACAAAAAAGTTAGTTTGTGAACAACAGAATCGGCACCAATGGTGCCGATTCTGTTGTTCACAAACTAAACTAAATTTAAGTTCAGTGCATCTTTTTCTTTCTATTTCATTAAGAAAAGGACAGTAGATACATTTTAGTTTAGTCCTGTCAAATTAATCAGCCCCTGATACTAATCCATACAAGTTTTGACATGATTAAAAACTTGCCCACTAAAATTACGTCAATTTACGTCAGGCGCTGATTAATTTGACAGGACTAAACTAAAATGTATCTTCTGTCCTTTTCTTAATGAAATAGAAAGAAAAAGATGCACTGAACTTAAATTTAGTTTAGTTTGTGAACAACAGAATCGGCACCATTATCTAGCAAATACAGATGTTTATAATATTGAGCACAATTCAATGCTGATTTATTTAGCAGACGGCGGGATTAAAATATCGTTAGAGATGTTTCTGCGCAGAGTAAGGCGCAAACCTTTTATATGATTGCGTTTTTAATATTGGGAAGAAAGATACGGAATGAATAGACTATTAGTTATCAGTTTCAATATGGTTCAACCATGACGAACAAAGCATTGAAGGAGCGAATCCGTAAGATCTATTACCGAATTTAGTTTTATCGAAAGAAAACATTTTGTTGTCTTATTTTCTTAAACGTTTTCTTGTCAAAGTCAAATACACGGTATGCGAGAGATATTGACGCGCAAACTGTTGCTGCTGTGTTTGTATATTCTAGACATGGCAACAGCGTTGAAATTTTTCTTCGATAAAAAAATAAATGTTGTTGCATACATTTTGACCGTGTAAGTATTGCGCTATTGGAACTCGTGGCTAATTAATAACAGCCGCACGAGTCGATTCAATAAGCACGTTAAGCCGTTGGTCCTGGCTGTCATTCGTCGATCTTTGACAGTCGTTACGGGTCGTCAGAAGCCTGAAAGTCTGACAACCAGCCTTACCAAGGGATATCGTATTACCCAGTAACTAGGTTGTGGAGGTCAGATAGGCAGTTGCTCCATGTAAAGTACTGGTATTCAGCTGCATCCGGTTAGACTGGAAGCTGACCCCAATATATGTAGTTGGAAAAAGGCTAGGCAGATTGAAGTATTGCGCTTTTGTATGAAACAGCTATTTTTTTAATAACTGACGAAAAACGTTTGCGCGACGATGTCTCTAACAATCTGTATACTCGTACTACACATAGAACTATAATCATCTCAATGTAAAAATAATTCATCATCTCTCTATTCCCCTTTTTATTCGGAGTAACAGTTCTGTTACTGAGTCGCACAGACGGGTCCACTCGGGTCTCACTACGTTCACTAGATGGACGCGCGGACAGGCGCACAGATAACCTCACCTACATAAAAAATGGCCTGCTATGTTGTACTGCTTTGAGAGCATACGAGAATGAGGGAAGGACGGTGCGTTTACAAAAATTAAAAGTATCATACATAGTAAGTAGTATACCATTACTTGCTCCATTCATCAGGTTTTGAAACTAGTGTGTTGGAAATGGTTTATAAAAACATAACATCATGCCTGTATCTCCCGAAGGGTTAGGTAGAGGTGTACCTACAGTACACCCACATCCCCAGTTATGTTGATTTTGGTTTATAAAATAAATCATTAATCTGGTAAGCGATGATCTGGTGGAGCACGAACGGATTTTGCGCGCGTCAGGCCAACTTAAGTTGCATGATTGGGAACTAACTATATCAAAGTTTGATCTAATCTAAAAATACGTATTTTGTAATTTTTTGTCATTTTAACAGTTTGTAAAACCAGAGACGAATGAACTTTCCACTCGCTTGCTCACATCACAATTTTCGTAAAAGTTCAGTGTGCCCGTACCAATGAAAATGTTCCGTATGTTTCCCCTGATTTAAGTATCAGAGTGGGCGGTCCATTTGCACTGATAACTTCTCTCCGATATCGTTTTTAGAATAATCTAAGTTTAAGTATTTCTTCAAGCGCAAGTAAAACTGGATGTGTTCAGCTTTATAAGTATTTATTAATGGATTGGATTTGGGGGCATGTTTTAAAACAAAATTAGTAGTTAGTTGATTGCACTACATGAGGTCCTGGGTTCCAAGTTAATGATTTGATGTGGCGTAGTAACGAATTGTTTTGAATTAAGTATTGTACCTTGTTGCTAGTTATAGAATTCTATAGAAGGCCTTACCCTTCTGTAGAAGAATGGCTCTATACTGGTAATAATTTTATTCTTTCAATAATATCTTTCATGACAGTCTATTGCTCACTCTGCATGTAACTAAACTAATAGGTAGGTACTTTGTTTTAGTGATTATGTTTCAGATTTGATTTAACTTGCGACAAAGTGTGTAGTATCTATCTTAATATAGGTGCATAACAAAATGTTTTGTTGCTCATTTTCAGTTGCAAAGTGCGGTATAACGTAACAAACATTCCATTCCATGTTATATAAATAAATAATTGCCTCTTCACCGAACATTCAGAAGCCATTACAGAGACAGAGCCGGCGATGTAACATGAACTTCATTACGTGTCGTTGGCGTGGACAGCGCAGTCACACGATATGAAGACGTTTCGCCCGTTTGGATCCGACAGTTGACCTTTAGGGGAGGTTGCCAGCTTCCCTTAGATTTATCCCCAAAAGTTCTGTATCTTTTATTGGAGTTTAGAATATATTGCTTTTATACTTTTTGGGCTCTCTGAGTTATATCTAGGGGTTGCAAAGGATCGAACTATTTGGTCTAATTCAAGTGGTTTAGCAGTCAGATTAAACTGTTTAAATAACTATGACATTGACAAACTTTTCTGTCGCATTTCAATGAAAATGAAAATTCTCTTGACGCTAAAACACAGATAAGATTTTCGGGGTCATTCGTAAGCCCTGACAACACTGCTCCTAGAACCTGGTCGTTTGATCTGAAGCGGTATGCGTGCAGCACATTCCTTGCAAGCTAACTCTACGACCAGGGAGTGACAACTATTCTATCACTACACCATTTCATGTTTGTTGTAATTATTTACTCTTTGTACCTTATATTACACAAGTTTAATTAATCATAACTACGAAAGATATTGACTGAAGTATTGACGCAGTTGCTAACAATTTCCTAACGGAGTAATATCCGATAAATTTACCAAACATAATTTATTAACTTTTGTTAATGTTATTATGTATTTGCAATCTAAGAATCAATCTAACCTACTATAAAATTCAGGTTTAGAGCCAAGCTTCTTCTTAGACCATTGAATGAATAAAACAGATTATCACAAACACAATGAAAGGTATCAATGAGTATTAATGCCATAACTTATAATAAAGATGATTTATTTATTTATATTATAGTTAATCAAAACGGTACAACACTAATTTCATAAATTAACATAGAAACATAAAAAAGGTTCCTACATAATGTTGACAAATATAATTTATGTTGTATATAAGTAATTTGTTTAATAAATAATATTATGGGACAGTGGACTCCCTTGTATATCTATGTCTCTCAGTACTCCAGACATACAGGGTTATTCATATTACATTTTAAAATATAATATATCAAATTACTCGAAAATGTTTGTCATTTGCATAGGGGTCATAAGGGGTTTGGTTGCAAATGACCTGTCCAACATCCCCTTAATGTATTGCCGACAAACTACCAATAACCCTATATATACAATTTTGTATCTAATGATGAACACATAACCACCTTAGCAAGAGTATGTGGAACTTCCCAACACAGCAACGAAAATATGTTCCAGCCGTAGTGCAGTTTGTAATAGGCGCATGTTTGAGTTGAAAGCTGTTGCATGTGGGGCTGAGGGCGATGCAACTTAGTTTCAAACGCTGCTTGTTGACACGCTTCAACTACGCAGTGCTATGCGTGAGGAGTGTTACAGAAATTTAATCAGTCATAGTTGATGGTCACATGGCACATACTAGCAAGCAAATAGTACAAGATATTGACAGACGTCGTCCAACTATGTAGTTTATAATACTTACGTAGTTTATGTACTAACTTAAACTGGAAATTAAGTCCTGTGATTTGATTTCCTGAAGATTGGACCCAAGTGTGAGCCTGTTAGCTAACTTTTGTCCACAAAGCCAAAAAATAGGACACAAGCAATAGTTTACGACCTATAAACTGAGATTCTAGTTTTTTTTCACAGTACCTACTAATGAAATAGGTACTAGGCCAAAAGGTAATTAAGTTACGAAATCGACTACGAAAGTTAAAATTACTTGAAAATAGTTTTAATCTTTTAAGTCTCAAAACAAAGCAAAGAATTCTGCAAACAATAGATAAGAATTGCGAAATCGGCAAACAATTTAAGATAGATTTTGAAATGTAAAATGGCGTCAGACGTTGTGTTTGTCAATTAATTGTTAAGGTATTTATATTCTAATGACTCAAGCCTCAGCCCAGCATAAATACTTGAAGGGTTGGGACAGGGCTGCGTGAAACTGTGACCACATTCTGACCACAAGATAAAGACAATTTTGAGGAGCTTTGAATGTAGCATTTTAGCTGAAAATGTTATCAACATAAAATTTGATATTTTATTGACTTTTAGTCTGAATAAGGGCGTGAATGTAAGTTTTTACGCTCAGGCATACCAAAGCAGTAAGTTTTTATGTGCTAACAAAAGTAATTAGTTTCATCCCTGCCGAATACTTCCAAATTAAGGTTACGTACTTGCTCAGTGAGTTATCCCGAACCTTGAAAATTGGAGCGATCTTAAAGTATGGCTAGACGCCGTAAAGCAAGCCGGGTTTAACCGTACTAAGTAATTCACTACATCCTCAAGTAATCTCAATAATTGATCAAGACGATATAATTTCGAGTTCTAAGTTATAACACGTAATACATATATTTGGAGAAATATATCGCTGGGCTCACACAAGTTTGGCGTTTTTATGGACCCGCACTTCCAACCGAGCGAGTATTGAATTATTAATTCTTATTCTTATTCTGTAACTCATGTTTTTGTGGTCCATCAATCTACTACCACTATATTATTACCAGTGGTGGTAGTGATGGTGTGGTATGGTGTGTGTGGTGATATGACCCAGTGGAGCGCCACCGTCTACGTTACAAAACTATTTTTTCAAGGCGTTTCTTTTGCTATCTAGGCGGTTACTTATATAATAAAACTCATAAGGAGTTACACATCTTTAGTCTCACAAAGAATATATGCAAAAAGAGGCTAACTGACTGGCTACTACAATTAAACTATATTGATACTGAAAACATCCTTATAACGTCCTAAACACACCATCACACACTCTCTCACATCACCCACACACTCACTCACCCACACACTCACCCATACTACACATCTACTAACATTCGTCTCGCATACTAACCTAGCTATTAATGATTCCTTACTATATTCTTTCGGCGCGCTTAGTACATAATTTATTAAATGAAAATATAAATGGGTTATCGTGGTGTCCTGAAACACAGGCCACGAGCCTAGCTTAGGCACCAGTCTCCACAATATATACTTACTTACGTACCTGAATTGTGTACCATTGTCTGTAATGATGTATATTGTGGTGAGAAAATAAAGTTTATTGTATTGTTGTTAAGGAAGCACACGAAATACCTACCTAATAAACTGATTATTGTTAGTAAGTACATCTGCACATGTCTAAATAGTATCAAGTCAAATCATGTGTGGATATTAATCAAGTCGGGACATGAAGTCCAGTAGGTAGCATCAAATCTGGAAAGTTTTGGCCCAGTTCTAACATGTCAACTAATATAGAATGTTTCGAATAAATGATCCGACAAGTTAGAACAAGAAAGTCTAATAAAATCAAAGATTCCTGACACAAAATCAGGTCTCTAGCAATAACCAATGTACCTATAGACACCGACTTAACTAAAAAATGTGTTAGACATTTGTCCGTGTCTACAGGTAACTAAAAATACCTTATTTTCTCTTGTTTACCTGTCCTTATGTAATAAAAGGTATATAACTCCGTTGTCAGTCATAATACAATGTTTTGATTATGACTACAACACTGACTAGACTATTTCCCACCTGAATACCTATTTAAAACCATGAGAATACCTATCTGTGTTTATAATTACGTAATCCATTGTTCTAGAAGTAATTATCATGTCATAACTTGCACCTGCGCAACCCTGCCTCCCTCATTCGTGTAAACACCCTCGTCATAGCAAAATGGGAAATACCCAGCTATACCCCGACCCTCTGTCGCGTCCCTGAATAGCGAACTGCCCTGTTGTATAGGAGCAAATTATTGTGTTTGCACAAGTGGTACCCGCTACTTGCCCTATAGTAAAAATCTACTTAAGGTATCGGGTCTGATTTTACAATTGTAGTTGCCTAGTAGTAGTTGCCTAGTACTCTCTTAGAAAGTCTCAGATTCTTAGTCAGTTGAGCTTTAACTTCGTTCCTACAAACATCTCGCTACTTGAGGTATAAATTCGTGCCGAATAAAGTATTAAATTCGGATTACATCTAGCTCTAACCTTTGTCTGTATTACTGTTGTGTATTTTAAATATATTGTGTGTGTGTGTTTTATGTGCAATATACGTGGATCTATTACATTAGCTGCTTGTGGTTTTTCTACTGTGCCAAACCTTACAACAAACCGCCCCCTTCAAACGACATAAGCTGGTCGTTTACATTTTGGTCATTCGACAGCCGGATATCGTTTACATTTTGGTCCTTCGAGCCGGATAAGGTTTCAAGTAATCATGAGTCAGCAGGGCTCCATCACAACACGCAGCAAGCTAAGGAAGCTAGCCGAAGAGCAAAACGCACGTAAGGATGACATCACAACGGACACCGGGTTGCAGTCCGATAGGGGACCAGGTTCGCCGTCTGTGGCGCCGACCATGGCATCAACGTCTGCACTCAACATTCCTCTGACGGGTGGCCGAGTAATCGACTACAGCGATTTAAGCACGTCAGAGGGACACCTAGGAGCACGGACACCAAGGGATCGCCGGAAATCGACCAGCAGAGCGTCATCCAGAAGTAGCCGCAAGAGTGTCGATTTCTTACGAAAAAGAATCGAATACGAGGCCGAAAAGGAAAGAATCGTCCTAAATGAAAGCCTAATCAAGGAAAGAGTAGAGGCCCACAAGGAACGAGTCCAGCTAAATGAAAGCCTTCTCAAGGAACGAGTCCAGCTAAATGAGAAACTCCTCAAGGAAAAGGAAAACCTCCTTAAGGATAGGGAAAACCTCCTCAAGAAAAGAGTGGAGGCCGACATTGCCGAGATAGAGGCAGCTACCGAGAGCGAAGACGACGCCTCCAATTCAGACGCGAGTACAGCACAGCGGGTCGACCAGTGGATAGATACGACGCCGCAAGTTGGCCAACAGGAAACAGTGTTGCGTAATTCAGTTAGTGTTTTACGGCAATCGAGTACAGTGTTGTGTCAACCGGATGCAGTGTCGTGTACCCCGTCTGCGGAGCGCAGGCCCATGGAAGTGGCCGCGCCCCGGATCCCTACCGTGAGTTATTCACAAACCGTAAGTACGCTTGATCCGACTACATACCGTAATAATGTGTCGCACATACTAGGTACAACCGTGCCGGTACCGTATTCGAGTACGATACCTAAAGCACGGACGTATACACCGATGCCTACCGAGAGAGTTACGTCCCGATTACCGACCAATAACCCCGTCTTTACCACTCCGGCCGCAAGTGGACCTCGTGTTTCGATACCCGAGTCGGATTCACAGCGGCAGTTGAAGTACGGAGATGATGTTAAAGAAAGACGGCGGGAGTCTTCGGTTGAAAGGGACTCTGTGTTAGATAGGCTGGCAGAGGCAATAACCAGTATGGGGAGACCGCGACCGGTACCGCGACAGGCGTACGAATTACCACATTTTAGTGGTGATCCATCCGAGTGGATATGTTACAAAAATATGTACTGGGATACCACTCAAGAGTATAGTTATAAAGTTCACGAGAACTTAGCCCGGCTTAGAACGTCTTTACACGGCGAAGCTAGAACCTCAGTGGAGGATTTATTAAGTTCAGGTACGGATCCCAACGACATAATGCACGCGCTCGATCAAGAATATGGTCACCCGACTTTAATATTACAAAGCGCGTTACAAAAGATTAGGGACCTACCTAGAATATCGGAGAGCTGCCGCGAGCTTAGAAAGTTCTCGTCAACCGTGCGAAATGTAGTGGCCCTACTTAAAAATATTAAAGCTGACGGCTATCTAAACAATCCACAACTAGTTAGCGAGCTATTAAACAAGCTAACTCCTATACAACGCGCGCGATACGGGGACTTTGCCATGGGGTTAGATAACGTGCAGGGGGTGGACCTAAGAGTCTCACCTAACCTAGAATACTTATCTCACTTTTTAATACAATTAACGCATACAACGTCGTATTATTTACAGCCATCTATAATAGAACCTAGTGCTTCTAGGCCCCCAATTAGGCAACAGGAACAAGTCTTCGGTCAACGACCCATGAATACCGCGCGTCAACTATTCAGTAGGCCACAGCTGACTCATAAGATAAATACACAGAGTGATGAGTCTAGCCCCGTACCTAAGAAATGTATCATATGTCAAGGTGAACATACTATAGAAAAATGCGACACCTTTAATAAAATGACAGTTCAACAGCGATGGAACATCGTAAAAGAATTAAACACGTGTTTCAAATGTATAGTAAACAAACACAACAAAAGGTTTTGCCGCGCCGATAAATGCAAAAAATGCGGTTATTCCCACCATCTATTATTGCACGCCGATAAGCAATACAATGCGAGCGATAAGCATAAAGATAAGCCCGAAACTATTACAAACATCGGTGAATGGAATGCTTCTGCGCTTTTAAAAATACTGCCAATAGAATTGTGTCATGACAAAGACAACAATAGTCATAGTTACGCGATACTCGATGGAGGGGCGACAATTTCATTGATCGACAGCTCGATCGCTACCGACTTGAAAGGGCCAAGCATACCTCTTTCATTAAAGACCGCGGGCGGTCACGAGATCACTGACCTGACGTCGCGAGCGGTTGAAGTAAAGGTCAAAGGGCCAAATGGACAGTGCCACAACATTAAATGTCGCACTATACGTGATTTAAATTTGCCTTCTCAAACCGTGTCTCCGGCAATGCTTAAAGACAATGCCCACCTCCGCGACCTGGGATGCGTGGAAATGAGGGGCGCCAAACCGCTGGTATTGATCGGGCAGGACAATTGGCAGCTAGTTGTAGGCCGGGACGTCCGTCAAGGAAAATCCGGTAAACCAGTTGCCTCCCTTACTAAGTTAGGGTGGGTCATACACGGTCCGTTCGACCATAACGATTTAAAAAGCGAACAAATTAACTGTGCGGCAGTTTCCCTGCCTGACCTACATGACCTAGTTAAATCACAATTCGAGCTAGAAGCGATAGGTATTTCTGAGAACGTACGTAAGATCCAATCAGATGAAAGGGCCTTAGAAATACCGGATAAAACTAACCACCGTGTACCAGATGAATCACAGTGGGCAGTAGGTTTGTTACGAAAACATAACAACATAATACCTACCAATTATAACGGTAACCTTTTGACCGGACCCGACCCATTATTATTATCACCTTTTCAAGAAAAGGAAACCGAGACTTGTTTCGCTCGGCTTAATAACCTGCATCGCCTGGAACGGATAAAAATACCAGGGTTGTATGGGCTAGATCTAGACAAGGATCTAGATCTAGATTTACAAATGTTTAGCGACGCAAGCAAACAAACATGCGCAGCGGTCGCGTACCCAGTGGGCTACTGGGATAGTAACCTAGCATCAGTGACGATGTTAGGTAGGGCTCGCGTAGCCCCACAAAAAGTAGTCTCAATTACAAGGCATGATTTACAACCAGCCTTATTAGGTAGACTATCGGACCGAGGCAACTGGCACTGGGTTCCTTCCGCGGACGACCCCGCGGGCAAAGCAACCAGGTCGTCTTGGCCCGAGAACCATACGGCGTGGCTGTGCGGCCCCCCGTTTTTATGTGTTCCACAGGAGCGGAGGCCGGTGTGTCGAGAGGCTGAGTCAGCAGAAGTGGACTTGGAGCGCATTCAGCGGGTCCACTCTACAACAGCGACGCCGGCGCACGCCTACCGTGCGGCGCCACTTCTCAGCTACGAGCGCTACACGTCGTGGGCGCGTAGGAAACGCGTCACGGCTCAAATACTCAGCTTTGTCGGCCGATGTCGTAAGCGTCGGCCAACACAAGATCTACAGCAGCGCGATCAAGAGGAAGCTCACAACCATCTCACAAGGTTGTGCCAGGATGATAGCTTCAGTGAAGAAAAGCACTACGAAGTACGCTCAGGGAGCGTGCCCCACGTGAGGAGGTCCTTTACACCCTCCTCACAGAGGCCGAGCTCATCATAAATAGCCGGCCTCTCAGCTACGTCTACGATGACCACAACCAGCCCGTGGCCCTGACGCCGAACCACCTACTCCTTGGCACTGCGTCCGGGAGCACTCCGTTCGCGCCGGGAGATATCGAGGACGTCGACTCCCGCTGTCAGTGGCGGCGTGTGAACGCGCTCGCCGACATGTTCTGGCGTCGGTGGCTACGGGAGTACCTACCTACTCTACAACGTCGAGAAAAGTGGACAAATAACGTACCAAATGTGAGTGTCAACGACGTAGTGGTTATCGTAGATAACACCAAAAACCGAAGTGAGTGGACTAAAGGAATAGTCAAAAATGTGTATCACGGAAGTGACGGGATAATCCGTGTAGCTGACGTAAGAACAATGAATGGGGTCCTGCGTCGGCCCATTGTTAAGTTAATTGTGCTTCCCACCGTCCATGTGTAATGCGGCGGAACCCTTTTACAGGGGGTGGAATGTTAAGGAAGCACACGAAATACCTACCTAATAAACTGATTATTGTTAGTAAGTACATCTGCACATGTCTAAATAGTATCAAGTCAAATCATGTGTGGATATTAATCAAGTCGGGACATGAAGTCCAGTAGGTAGCATCAAATCTGGAAAGTTTTGGCCCAGTTCTAACATCATCATCTGCCTAGCCTTTTCCCAACTACGTTGGGGTCAGCTTCCAGTCTAACCGGATGCAGCTGAATACCAGTATTTTATATGGAGCGACTGCCTATCTGACCTCCACAACCCAGTAATTGGGTGATACGATACCCCTTGGTAAGACTGGTTGTCAGACTTTCGGGCTTCTGACGACCCGTAACGACTGTCAAAGATCTACGAATGACAGCCGGGACCAACGGCTTAACGTGCTTTCCGAGGCACGGAGGAGTCTCGGTATGTAAAGATGGTCACCCATCCACAGACCAACCCCGGCAAGCGTAGCTTAACCTGACGGATCGATCCGTGCGGCAGTTATTACTTAGCCACGAGCTCCTCCCAGTTCCCCAGTTCTAACATGTCAACTAATATAGAATGTTTCGAATAAATGATCCGACAAGTTAGAACAAGAAAGTCTAATAAAATCAAAGATTCCTGACACAAAATCAGGTCTCTAGCAATAACCAATGTACCTATAGACACCGACTTAACTAAAAAATGTGTTAGACATTTGTCCGTGTCTACAGGTAACTAAAAATACCTTATTTTCTCTTGTTTACCTGTCCTTATGTAATAAAAGGTATATAACTCCGTTGTCAGTCATAATACAATGTTTTGATTATGACTACAACACTGACTAGACTATTTCCCACCTGAATACCTATTTAAAACCATGAGAATACCTATCTGTGTTTATAATTACGTAATCCATTGTTCTAGAAGTAATTATCATGTCATAACTTGCACCTGCGCAACCCTGCCTCCCTCATTCGTGTAAACACCCTCGTCATAGCAAAATGGGAAATACCCAGCTATACCCCGACCCTCTGTCGCGTCCCTGAATAGCGAACTGCCCTGTTGTATAGGAGCAAATTATTGTGTTTGCACAAGTGGTACCCGCTACTTGCCCTATAGTAAAAATCTACTTAAGGTATCGGGTCTGATTTTACAATTGTAGTTGCCTAGTAGTAGTTGCCTAGTACTCTCTTAGAAAGTCTCAGATTCTTAGTCAGTTGAGCTTTAACTTCGTTCCTACAAACATCTCGCTACTTGAGGTATAAATTCGTGCCGAATAAAGTATTAAATTCGGATTACATCTAGCTCTAACCTTTGTCTGTATTACTGTTGTGTATTTTAAATATATTGTGTGTGTGTGTTTTATGTGCAATATACGTGGATCTATTACATTAGCTGCTTGTGGTTTTTCTACTGTGCCAAACCTTACAACAAACCGCCCCCTTCAAACGACATAAGCTGGTCGTTTACATTTTGGTCATTCGACAGCCGGATATCGTTTACAATTGTATTGTAATGTATTATTACAGTTTAAAAAATTATAGATACGTTTTTTTATTTATAGTAACGGCATTATCGATATGTTTGGCTTTCTAGGTTAGTAGGTTACGATTATGTGGTTATCTTTAAGTCGTGCGCTATGGTTGAAATCAAACCACACTCGATTTCTTATTATGGAAAACTAATGACAGAAAATGATGCACAAAATATGATGAAACTTATTTATGCTCATTATATTACATAAGGTTATGCGGAGATTGTTAAAGGTATTGGATCTAGTGACGACATAATTTGTCTTGTTATTTATTTTTGTTCAGATTTGATCTTTGTATGAAACATAAAACTCAATACTAAAAGCATTTATTTAAATTAAACTATTTACAGGCACTTTTGAATTGTCAAAGAGTCGGTCACTCAGAAAAAATAATAATAATAATTTGCCCATTCCAAAGCGTAGTAGGTACTTATGGAGAAGAACGGGCAAGAAACTCCACGGACACTCTTTTAAATCAATTACAAAATATTGGTTACATAATTCATGTTGAAATTATACTTGTGAGAACAATGTAGACATGCACCTTAAAAGCGTCCGTAATAAAAATATAAAAAACAAAGAACCATTCAAAAATTAAAATAAGCCACGGCAGTTAAGAGATGACCAGTCCCAACTGACGGCGCCCGTTCACGGTCATGACTCATGGATCAGCACAATTCAGCTCAACCATTTTGAAGGTAGCTTAATGAACCAACACATGCGCCACTATCAGCGAGACATCTGAGTGAGCATGACCTACTCATAGCCGCCAGAGCACATACAAGTCAATGAAAGACATACTACCCGGTAAATGGTAGCTCTTTAGTACATAGTACTCACACCTGTGCTCTGTATGTTAAGTAATGAAAAAAAAAATACATCTTTATTGAAGAACACCAGACAAAAAAGTAATGGATCCAAAATAATATTATGAAAGTCACCTTTGTCTACTTATCTACTAATGATTTTGTTAATCATTGTATGATTGGAGATTTTTTATTTGTGTCATAAAATTTGACTTTTTCTTGTGGCTCTATTTTATTTCGTGGTCACAAAACAATTTCGTGGTCGTGAAACGAAACGATCAGTCCCTGTGAGTCTCAGCCCAAGTATTAACGTGAATTTGTCATGGCGGCCGCCGTCGCCCTAAAGCTTCTCAAATTAACGCTTCGACCCTTTCCCGGCCGGGGCCGCCCGGAATTCGGACACGCTCTTCATAATTATTTTTATATTCCTTTTGGCGTACAAGATGTTTTGTTTAATTATTTAATATTTTAATTTTCGTGGTTTTACGACTATCAAAGGGAAGGTTGAATAGGTAAATGGTACCTTTTTGCATGTGAAGTTATCTTGTGAAAGGAAAAATCTTAATAGGTCTTTCATCTTTTCCTGAGTTTGACGGTATAAGCTAAAATATACCTAAATAAAAAAAAGACGTTTCCGAAAAGTTGGCTGGTCTTTCAGAATGCAGTAATATTATAAACGGTAGTTTTTTTTTTAAATTGAAAGGTTTTCCGACGGTTCATGCAAGTCTATTTTAGTTCGTTACCCAACTCTCGTGAACCCACTAATTAATTCCCTTTCCTATATTTTAAGATGATATGTATATTATGTTAACTCCACCTAAAAGTGAAGTTTGAAAGTGGTGAAAGTGACAGAAAAGTTGAAAAGAAATCATTTGGCTTAGTGTGGCATTGTTTGGCATGTGACGAGAAGGGATTAAACGCATGTGACTAAAAGAGTGATGAATGTTAATGACGAGAAAGGAGTGAATGATAGCGTCATGGTTGACAGGGGAGAGTGGAAAGAGAAAACGTGGTGCGCCAACCCCACGTACATGGGACAAGGGCAGGGAGATGATGGTATTTATGTTAACTCCTTTTTTTATCTGGCGGAGTACATCACATTAAGTACCTACTAGTCCTTAATAACAATGCTAAAGTTACTTGAAATTTAAAGCTTTGGTAAGTATTTAATATTAGTTAGTTTTAACTTAACAATGTTAATTTTGGACCAAATGAGCTAAACGTATTTAAAACCGGTTGTCACTATTACGTGTGATCGGATCATGTATGTGTTAGATAACTAGTGGATCAACTCTCTCTGCGTGCGCGGGCGCAGGTGGACTCATTTCTTGTAGGGACAGCTGCGCCGGTGACTTAGATATTATTTAGAGAGTAGTGAAATGTTATAAGTGTAAACTGTTAATGCGGATAAGAAAGAATTAATAGCACATTGAGGTTCTTTTAACCAGAGGCACAGACTGTCAGAGGGCAGGAACTGCACATTTAAGTATGTCAGTTAATTTAAATATTTCAACTGCATTCTATTTATAGCAGTTACATAAAAGGGTATGACAGTTCACCATAGTAGTATTCAAGACAAGTCAAAAATTATCTTTTGTCAGTACAGGGTCAAATGAAATTAGCTAGCGGAACTCTTCAGAGGTCACGGGTATCGGTATCTCTAATCTGTCCGCCTTTTTCCAACTATGGGTCAGCTTCCAGTATAACCGGATGCAGCTGAATACCTGTATTGAAGACTGGAGCGAGTGCTTGACCTTCACAACCCAGTAACTGGGTAATACGATACCCCTTTGTAAGATTATTTATCACTCTTTCTGGCTTCTGACGACTCGTAACGACTGTCAAAGATCCACGAATGACAGCCGGGACCACCGGCTTGACGTGCTTTCCGAGGTATGGAGGAGTTTCCGTATGTAAAGATGGTCACCTATCCACGGGCCAACCCCGGAAAGCGTAGTTTAACCTGATAGGTCGACCCGTGCGGCTGTTATTACTGAGACACGAGCGCCTCGATATCTAAACACGATAAAATAAAAATTATTTCATGTTTTTTGGGGTCAACCCCTGGTAGTTCTGTTACTTGAAATTTGAGTTCAGATTTTTTAAAATCTTATGTCTTATCGTGTTGAGATACAACAACATATATAACGAATGTGAAGTTTACACAAAAAAAAAAAACAGATTATTTAGATATTTTAAGTGACTACACTAACTGCGGTCGATGTCCCCACAAAAAACATCAAATTAATAAGTTTTTGTTGTATCATGTTTAGATTCCGATACCCATCACCTCTGCGCAGTTTCTCTAGCTAACCTCATAAATATATGAACATTTTCTTCGTGAGTACAACAACGCTCATACGTTTATAATGTTAAAACATTCGCTTCCTGGCTCTGCAAAGCTTCGCGAAGCTTTGTTAACTAACAAAACTAAGAACAGTGTTGTGAACAACATGCACATACTATCTGTGTGTTAGTATTGTCACGGCAACGCAGATAATCGTCTCACACAGAGAAGTAAAGAGTAATAAACACCGCAGCTAGAACGAACTCAATATTTGCAAGTCCATATCTCAACCACAAAGTTAAGTCACTTGACAAATACCTACCATTTTGTTTTCCTTTTAAATTAACATAGAAGTAAGACACTGTAAATCTTCCTGTACACAGAAGAAAACAAGTTAAGGTGCTTCCCTGAGCAAATAGCCTTAAGCATTCGTTCCCGCACCACGTTACAGTAGTGAACACGCACAGATTTTAGAATAATTTCTTTATAAAAACAAATTTTGATCTTTTGGAAAAATTCAATCGTGCAAATGTTTAGTATTCAATTGTCTTTCCATTAGTGTCAGTCGCAAAATTAAAATAGCTAACATATCAAAATTAAATAAAAATGCCAACTTCACGAGGAGATGTATGTTTTCTAGCATTATTTTTCTTCGGTTTTGTAGTAAGGAGATCAATTAAACATAAACTCGTTTAAAAAAAAAAACTTGAATCAACCATTATGGAAACAAGATTAGGTAAAAATTTAATGTAATTTTATTACTTGATATTTCTTTTAAAAAACAAGTAGATAGCTCCAAAAAACTGGATAAAAACGGCTAGTGCGTCGTTTTGCATGGGGACGCCAAACACATTCTTTTCCCGTATAATGGACTCAATGTCACCTTTTTGGATAATATTACATTCGGAAAAAAATAAGTCCAGTGCACGCACATTTTTTTTACTCATACGTAAATATTTACATAATGGTGTTTAACCTTTTCATTCCTCGTTGTACAAGTGAACGTTTTAATTAATTTGTTGTATTAGTCTCACAGCTCGTCCTAACATGTAAAGTCTCAATTTAAGACGGTTTGTTTATGAGATCGTCTCAGTGAAAGGGTATTGTCTACTTTAATCATAGGAATAAGGGTCGGTATTTTCAATCCTCATCAAGTAATTAGAGACGGATGTAAGTACTACTATTTGTCCAGCGATGTGGAATGAGGAAATTATTAACATAAGGTTCAATTCCACGCTTTGACAAAGTGTGGATTTTGTTTGATTTTCTCATTTTTCGAGTTTGGAAGGCAAATGTTTACCATTTATGATATCATTATTCTCCTGCCTTTATCGCAATTTATTTGTGGTCGGCGCAACATGTCCCTTTGTTCCATACTTCTCTATCAGTCGTCATCTTCTTAGTCACTCCCTTTCTAGCCATATCATCTTCTACACAGTCCATCCACCGTTTCTTCGGTCTTCTACTCTTACAGCCATCACATTCATACTCAAAACTTTCCTCACGACGTTTTCCTAATTCTTCCGCATCACATGCTCATACCGTGACAACCAATTTCCGCACAACTTTTCGGTCACCGGCGCCACTTTCAGACTTCCTCTTATGTACTGATTTCTTATTCTATCTATTTGTGTAACACCACCCACACACCTTCTTAGCATTCTCATTTCAGCTGCATGAAATTGCCTTTCATTCATAACTTTTGTAGCCCCACATTCTGATCCATACAAGACAGCAGGTCTAACCATTGTTTTGACGGCACTGTTAGCGCAGTGGTTAAGCGATTAACTGCTGCGCTGCATGTCGCGGGTTCGATTCAAATATTTGTATTACCTACAAGTAGTTGTTTCAGGTCTGGCTGTTTGTGTATGTGCGTATAAATTAATGTTTGTAAACGCACTCACGATATAGGAGAAATCCTAGTGTGGGGCAACGTTTTTTAACAAAAAATAAAAATAAAATAAATATTCTCCTTAAGTTTAATGGGAATACGGAAGTCGCAGATTGTTCCCGTGGCCTGCTGCCATTTCATCCATCCCGTGTTAATTCTGTGCTTAACCGCCCGATCTATTTCGCCATCGCTTTGCACGAGTGAACCGAGATACTGGAAGTTGGAGTAGACTGAGAGACGCGTGCCTTCGAGTGCTATGGCTCCAGAACTGGAGAGACCGCCGAAATCGCAGAACATATGTTCAATTTTGGTTTTGCTGATTTTCAAGCCAACACTCTCCAGCGTCTGTTGCCATTTTTAGAATCTGCTCTGGATCTCAGGTTCATCTTCACCGACAAGAACAATGTCATCGGCAAATAGCATGCACCAGGGTGCTTCTTCCTGTATGTCCGACGCCAGAGCGTCCATAATCAACAAGAAGAGGTAAGGACTTAAAGCCGACCCTTGGTGCAAGCCTACAACCACAATGAACTCGTCGATATTGCCAGCAGCCGACCGGACATACGTAAGAGATTGACTGTACATAACACGAATTAGCTCTACATACTTCCCGGGCAAACCTTTTTCTTTCAAGGTCCACCACAACACATCCCGAGGTACCCTATCATACGCTTTCTCCAGATCAATGAACACCATGTGCAAGTTCTTGTGTGCACGTCTGTACTTTTCGCACAGTTAGCGGAGTGCAAAGGTGGCGTCCATAGTTCCTCGACCTGGCATAAACCCAAACTGATTTGGGGTAATCTCAGTGTCCTCTCTCAGTCTTTTCTCTATTACTTTCTCCCATACCTTCATACTATGTGACATGAGGTTTATCCCTCGATAGTTTTTGCAGTCTTGTACATCACCTTTACTCTTGATGGGCACTAGCGAACTATTGCACCATTCTTGTGGGATCCCTCCTTCATGAAAAAACTTATTAAAGTCAGCCACGTACATCTATCTTCTTTTAAAAACTTCCATAATTCTACTGGTATATCATCTGGGCCCATGGCCTTTAGATTTTACCCATTTATAATAGGTATATGGAATTAATTATCCATAGTCAAAGACCAGTGGGAGTTTATTTTCAGCTTGGCCAGTCAAGCTATGGCCCTCATCTAAAGACGTTCAGTAGGTATTTGAGATTATAAATTATAATAATATAGATCTCTCTCTATCTGAAACTGTATAGTTTCAGCGTTATTTATAATGAAATTATCCAAATTTTATTTGCAAGAATTGTAGTACATCACAGATGATAAAGTTTTTTTCGGGTTCTAAAACAAGGTATTCGCTAAAAATACCATGCACAATTATTGAATACATTAATTAAATAAGTGATATCGTTTCCGTTCGATGAGATTCCATACTCTGAGACATTAATCGTATCAACCAGGACTCGCATCTTCATCAATCATGGCTCCCTTGACCACAATACTTAAGTAAAAAGCCATCCGCTTGTAATTAATCACGATTGGACAACAATTCGCTGAAACGAATATTTTTTACGAATTGTTAATCGAATAGGTAAATAATTCAACTCAAATCTTGGAAAATGGGGTGTTTATTTAGTAATGGAAATTCAAATAATAAATATGATAGTGCTCCGGAACAAATTATAACCGTTCAATGAACATTCAAATACCTACTGCCGATTTATTAAAATCATATTCCATCCATAACTCATTATATTGAATGACAATAATTATTTGATAGCTAGGCTACCGAACAATGCCGAAAATCTGAATAATTCAATTATTATTTTTAAGACAAAAGCCCATCACTAAATCCGAGTGGAAATAAGACGTCTTCCGAAACTTCTCGAAACTCGTATTATTGAAATTAATAAAAGTTGTTCTTTTAATTAATTTCTTTGGCTCGTTCTTTTTGGCCAAGTTCGGAGGAAATCGGGCTCAGTTCAGAATTAGCCAAACGGAAAGCAATAAGGATTTATGAAAGTTTCTTCGAACTGTTCATGAAGACATTATGACTGGGTGTGAAATGAAACGTGGGCTTTATGTGATTATAGCTTGATCAAATTTTTAGTTTTAATGATTTTTTTAGGTCTGGCCTATTTCTTCTTCATCCATCGACAAAGGCTCCAGACGCAAACCGGCGGCACGCGACGACACGACGCGACAACGATAGAACAATTTTCGAGGTTTTTTTATTATAAATTGTCAAGCGACAGCCTTAAGAGTAATGAATAAAGTCAATGTCGGCAGTAAACTTGACCCTACACGAATTAAAAAACTGAAAAGAAATGAACACATAATATCACGCCTGTGTTCCCCGAAGGGTTAGGCAGAGGTGTACCTATAGCACCGATTTGTACACATGGGACACTTCGCAATATCATTTAAATAAAAAGCGACTCCTGCTACGACACAATAAAGTGCAATTCCGGTCTACAGTTATATTCACCAGAAGTTGCCTCTCTTTCTATCGCGTAACTCTTTTATCTTTTGACTACGTTTAACCCACTGAATTCGACAAGTCAAGAACTTCGCGTACCTACTTGGAGCTTCATACCTAAAATACGGAATGACCCATCTGTATTCCTCTGTGCCTATAGCACACTCAAATTTCGCCAGTTATGTTTAGGTCCGATGTAATGGCACGGGCGACCCTATTGCCATTAAGGCTCGTGCAGACCATTGCGACGCGACAGCGCGCCGCGACTGGAACAATACAATTCCTAAGAAAAGGTCACGGTATAACAATAACCGGTGTTGCGTCGCGCTGTCGTGTCACGTTAGTCTGCACGAAGCTTTGACCAGGCACACATCCAGACTCCGGGGTACTACTGAACAACGTCTTACTAATAATAGGTCTTTTAATGAATGAGTAGGTAGTTGTGTACCTATCTGCTGGGTCAGTAGGTGAGCATTTGTTACGCATGTAGCGAAGATTAAGATTGTTATTATCTCATTATAGTAACAAAGTGTTAGCTCATCGTCAACTGTGTAAGCAGACATAAGCCTGTTACGTCACACAAACAGTCTAATATCGTAACTCATTAGCAATAGCCAATAGCAATCTTATAATCTAATAACAAAAAGGTCGCACAAATCCAATTACTATTCATTACATGACAGACCGATATTTTGCAAAAGGCTGCATGTAAGTTATAAATCAAAATAAAATATATAGACAAATTGAAAGCTGTAATCGAGTTGTTTCTCGAAGATAAAGATAATCTAGATTGTGTTGTAATGTAATTTGGGCTGTTTATCTTGAGAGGCGATTGGAAAAGTAATAGAAAGGCGATCGCTGCAAGTGTCTTGGGATATCACCTGCCATCTTGAAGGTGTGTTTAAATTGGTAGATTCGAAGGTCTATAAATAGTGCTATACTCAAGAGTAACTTTGAATAGTGTTAGCAGTAGTTTCCTCATCGATTGAGGCTAACCAGTTAATATACTATTTAAAAAGGAAATTGTGGCATAATAAATGAATATCGGCTGATAATGCTGGCTGGTAGGCTGGTGTGCAAAAAAAAAATAGTTCCTGCACCGACCTCAAACGCGGTAGGTATGTAAATGGTGTAATGGGCAAAAGTTGAATTTTTCGATCTATTTAATTAACTTAAGCATGCTAGGTAGGTACCTATTACTTACGCTACAAAAATGTAAAGCTTTTTTTATGCTAGCATGGTCGTAGAACTTTCTCCAGTACTAGACTATCACTCGACCGCGTGTGAACGCACCCCAAGTTATAGCGAGTCGACCCTGACCTAGTCGTATTACGTAACACTTGCTATCGCTATTGGACCTATTAAGTATTTGAAGTTGAAGGCATTTATCGCTGCGAGTGATCGTGATCGGATTAACAGTCTGTGAGACAAATATCTGACCTGTAATATTTTATCTGTTAGTTAATTTGTTAACTGTCAAGATCTTTTTAACTGACTAGACATGGATAAATAAGCATTTATTTACAACAGCTATTATAATAGTTGGGTGGTTTTACATTATCGCTGATTGAATTGGTAAACAGCTTACTAAATGGTTGTTTATTGCGTGATTCACTGTTAAGTAGAGCCTTTGTCATCATCAGAAAGAAGTCACCTGCTGCACATAAGCCTCTTCAGTTGCACGCCACCACACATGATACAGCTTACTGCTGTTCTATCAATGCTTCTATAATAATAAATTAGAAATGCGAAAGTAATTCTGTCTGTAATCTTTTTTCGCCTTAACCCGTCGCACGCGCAATTAGCAGACACAATAGAATTTTATTGTCATTTGCACACATGGGGTGCAATCGACATTTTAAGAGAACGACTGAACGGGTTTCGATATTATTTTGGCACACAGATACTTTGACCATATCCTGGGTAGAATACCTTTATCCCGGTAGCACGTTTCCGTGGGATGATTTTCGAACTCTATACTGGCGAAGCCGCGGGAAAAAGTTTACCTACAATTATTAAAACCTACAGTTTCACTAATACTTCATATTATTATTTTTCTTTGGCAATAGTTAGGTACCAACATTTCAAATGTTTTAAAGTTTTTTGTGAATATTTTTACTAATAATGGTAGTAGGTACATACTACAATCGTGGGAGACCGATACTGGCAACATTGGCCCGGTTCTCAAGCATTGCAACATTATGTGGGTTAATAACCCAGCATGGCTACATTACAAGATTATGATTTCAGCTAATCTTACAAATGTTTTATTGAAACAATGTGCTGTGTTTGTAAGTAGCATTCCGGGCTACCTTTACGCTTATGATAGGTTTCTTTATGTGTAGGTTTATAAAAATAAACCATACTTTTAAACACAATATTAATATATATTATGTTGAACTACGTTGTTAGCATTGATCTTTCGTTTTTTTCCCTACTGTAACTAATTAGAAAATATGGTCACGAGTATAATATTATATTATTACAATGTTGAATACTTTTGAATAATTTAAATTTATTCAATCTAGAGTTTGTCAGAGTCACGATCAATCTCAACTGAAATTGTATAGGACGGCTCAATCTTCCAGTTCACAAACAGACGCTAGTTTTATAATTTAAAGCCTATCAACACCGCCTAACCTTGCCTTGAGAGCGGGTACAAGCTCAAGGGAAAGCCAAAACATTGTACTTAATACCATTTCCATACATAAATTAGGAATATTATAATTAATTCGTTAGTTAGCTTACAAATTAATTATATCCCGTGGACCGACTTTACTGTGCCTAACGTCTATGTAGATACCTACCTAATATAATTATGTGTTATTAGTACCGACTGCCTCAAAGAGTATACATCGACAAAAAATAATTAATTAATTTAATACTTTAAGCACACAAATGTACAGAGGTGAACTTAATTGTCAACAATATTTGTTCCATAATAATTATTGTATCAATTTGTGGCCACAAAACATAATCACACATTGGGTATGTACTTAATTGTAGCTATCATACATTGTTATACTATAAATAGTGCCATCCACGAAGTCGCGCCCACTCCTAAACGCGATTACTCTACTGTAAGCGATGAGGAAAAAGAGTGGGCCGTGTATTCTTGGATGGACTAACTATACCTATTATGGAGCACAAGTTGTAGACCATCAAATTAAATCTGAAGGCCGACTGTACATGAAGACTGTTAAAGATGCAATAGGCACGTCAAGGAAAGCTGGGCTTAAGAGGTGATAGCCCAAAGGTTAGTGTGACTGTGGACTAGTTATCGAGAAGTCGACAATTTCGTTTATTTGGAAGAATCCAATAATAGATTTATCGAAAGTATTGTTTTTTCTCCAAAATAAGGCAGTATAATGTATAAGAGGCTTTTTACTGCACTATTTTTACGAATGACTAATACTGCTGAATGACATTGCTTTTATTTGAAAGACAACATGACTTATATTTTCGAATTATACAATAGAATGTTGGAGTATAGCAAAAACAAATCATTCCTACTACGGCTCAGTCGCAGAATGTACCTTTCGCAAAATGCACCCCATGCGCAAAACGTACCATTCTCAAAATGCACCTTTCTCAAAACGTACCTTTCTCAAAATGCACCTTTCTCAAAATGCACCTTTCTCATAATGCGACGGAACGATTCCTACTTCAACACTATATTATTTCTCTTTCTAACTCATAAATATTATTTTTTCTAACCGAGCCCGCCCTTAACCACTTGATGAAATCCTTACTTTCTTATAGTGACTGTACTATACTTTTAGCCTTGTGTGGGACCACACCTAAGGAAGATCTATATCATCTCACAGAATACTAGTAAAACACACCTTCCTGTATATAAAGAAAAGGATAATAATCGTATTATTGAAATCCTTAGAACGGTCTTTCCTTTGGTGTCAAACCTTTAACCCTAACATAGAATAGACGTACTACGTTCAGATTGCTTGCTCACGGGAAGCTGCCCGTGTTTAAATCTAAACACAAAACTAGTTATACCCAAAATGATTAAACTACACTTGGCCAATGAGATGCTGAACGCTAATTACAGATCTATGTCATAATTATGTTAATGTCTATCCGTCAGTCAGTATGCAAATCTTATATGTAATGTTGACGCAAATGCCAGATGATCGTCTTCCGTGCAATATGCTTTTGCAAAACAATTACAGGTAGAGCAGTTAAATAACAATGCAAGAATAACATTTCAATTCCACTTGAACAGTTATTTTTGCATTTCTATTTAGTAAACATTTCTTCATGCCTCCTTTCAGTAATGTTTTCAGTCAATATTTAGAAAACGCTTCTGTTGAAAAATGTCATTAGTGATCTGGAGAATGGAATTTTGCACAATGGGCTAAGTGTTCGCCATATTTTATATGACATCAGACTGAACAGTATCATCGCAGGAAACGCAAGAATATTTGTTTTAGATTAAAAACTTAAAATTGAAATTAATTTCGATCGTCACGTCATCAACGGGTCAATTTTTGAAAAAAACAAATGTTAATTCCTATTTTCCATTTTTCAAACGACCGTATCTCCCCAACATCACACTCACACATCCTCCCGTAACCTCAAAGGCGGGGTGACAACCTCAACATCCCGGGCCAAGTTCAAAGAAATTTAATATAAAACTTGCCGGTACTTGGACGGGCGTAAAAAAGCGACGCCTCCTCCATTTTGTTGAACACATATTTTTTAAGTTTCCTTATGAATAGTTCGCGTGATGTTACACTTTTTAAGAACTTTTATTGCTTTAGTAGATATCAAAATGTTCAGGATAAGTTCGTAATAAACTTGGTCATCGATTTTCAGTCTTATAATAATAACGTGCTTTTAGGTTTCGGTTTTCATAAGCCCAATCAATTCAACAAATCTGATGATAAAACTCTTGTGATTTGTTGACCACCACCACAATAAATATGAAATCACTAGATAAGATTGTATATCTAATTATGATTAAAAAAAAAAGGTATGCAAAAGGTCGATTGGCGTGCAAATGAATTTTCCCATCAAGGTTAAAGTTCCTTAACGAATGCACTCGATGTGGACGTACGTACCTGCGATGAAAGTCTCAACCATCTCATCAAATAGTATTTCAAATTAATAAACATTCATCATAATATTATAATTGTAATAGAAACATGTATTGCTAAGAAGACAACTAGGAAATACAATAACAAAATAGGTAGTAAATAATTAGAACCTGAAAACTGTCATTGATGAGTGTTACGTACTCACAATCGAACTTACGCTTTAGGAAACATTTGTTGAAAGTAAGCCTTAATTATTCTAGTAATTAACTAACTTAAATAATCAGTATGGATACATTCATGATAAGAATATCTAACTGATCCTACTAATATCCTACTTCCTACTATTATTATAAACGTGGAAGTTTGTATGTTTGTTACTCAATAACGCAAAAACGGCTGAACGGATTTGGATGAAATTTGACAAACAGATAGTTTATAATCTGGATTAACATATAGGATTCTTTTTATTCCGGTAGTACGTACCCGTGGGATAATTTCCGACCTCCACGCGGGCGTAGCCGCGGGCGAAACCTAATATATTATTATAATAAATGATGAGTTTGTTTGTAGTTGGTGTGTTTCTCTGTGTTAACGATAATGAGTAACTCAGTAGTTTATCTAAACTGGTTTCAACCTATTTAATAAGAGGCAAAATGTACTTAACCGATTTCTCACTTTTACCTGTATTGAAAACAGTTTGTAAACAGCGCTACCGTTATATTGTTATTATGAGTAACCACGTGCCGACTTTTCTATAATGCTAGTTCAAAAAAATCTAAAGGTATGATACGAAATATGTGTAGTTAATTTTGGCAGTATACTAGTAACATCTAGTGCCCAATAAAATAAAATGTTCATGCTCGTAACAATAACAACAGTTTTCAGTCAATTAATTTCAACATCAGAGCCCCGTAATGCAATAGTTTTCAGTAACCACAAACCACAGTTCAAATTACTACATATTTGAATACAAATTTTATTAATTATGTATTCTAATTAAAATAAACTTTTTATCAATAATTTGTGATTGTTTCAGAAATATAATTAGGTACATTTTGATAAATAACTACATGAATCTGCGCATTTGTCTCCCAAACAGACACAATTTTTTTTTTGTTTTCTTATAACTGCTTAATAAGTTGATCATTATAGTTAAGATGTTGTTTTTGTACCTATTGCTTTAGGTAAAGGCATCAATAGAATACAGTTATATACTTACATGGGTTGGTGACTGCTCTGAAATCATGTCTTGCAATTCTTTGGCATATACGATCTTCGGAGGTGGTCCTGTGACTTCTGAAATATAAAGGGTACAAAGTCCAATATTAATTATATTAGGTACCTAATTACCTATTGAAACTTGGCGGTTTAAGTCAAGATTTGGTCAGAACTACAAAAATACTGTTTATGTTTCTCTTAGGTTTCTGTAAAAATGACTGAAGAAGTTATTACTGGGACTAAGTAGATGTATGAAACTGCAACGAAAACACCCTGCTTGACAGACGAATTATTTACAGTTTGGATTAGGAAATAGTTTCCCAAGTCACTCATTAATACACCAACTTCAATCCTCACTACAGCTACTGCTATTAATTACCACTCTTTTCAGAATTCGACAAATTTTTGGTTCTTATCCCTAAATTATTGCTAGAGGGACAAAGTGTTAAGTCAATGTAGAGCTTCCTGAACAACTAAATTCAAATTCCAAGTATTAAATCATCGCTAAACCAAATTCAATTAATCACGTTGGGAAACACGGAAGTCCACGTTTGTATGTAAATTTAATAGCATTAAATAGTGAGTAGCACTATTATTTCAATGAAATCGGTTAGTTTTGATAATGGTTTGATTGCATTTCACGCCCGTCGCGGTGTTTGCGTGTCCGATGTAATTATATGTTCATATTTTGTTTTGACAGTGATGACAGTTATTAGTTATTGTTAAATCTTTAGTGCTTAAATAGATTTATTGTTTAGCGGTTTTCAGAATAAAATGAGCCTGTTTTTAGCGAATGGTAAAACAAACAATCGGTTAATATTACACGACAGATCAATCGTTTAAAGCCGGATTGAGAAACTAATAGAACTTTTAAAGCTATAGAGGTTAGAGAGGATTGGTAAACCACAGAATTATGTATGTTCCTGCACTGATCCTGTGAAAGTTTTGCACCTCTTAGTGAAAGTGATCAAACATAAAAATAACGCATCATTTGTTTCTTGGCTTTTTTGAGCCGTCAGACACAACTCAAACTTAAGTGAAGCTCTTTAATTTAATTAATTAAACTGAATACACGCAGCACGCTATATTTAGTTATCGCTTACCATATTTCAGTCCTAGAACAAGCTCCTTATTCCGTTCCCCGAAGTTCCCTTCATACAGCTCTCTCTTACTTGTCTGGTTGTCGTCCTTCTGCTTAGCCACCGAGCTCTTGGCTAGTGGGGTTTTGGCCGCTGAGCTCTTGGCCACTGGGATCTTGGCTTCTGATCTCTTGGTAACAGGCTGCTCAGTCAGCGCCTGGCTAAGTGCCGCCAACACGAGTAGCAAGATCTGAGGAAGTGTAATGAAAAGCTTTTGAGTTAAAGTCAAGTTGAGTGTAGTCATTTTTTTGTGACCTTTAGTGTCAAACTGAGCCATCTGGTTTTCATAGAAATACTCATATAAAAGCTATCATGGATTAATTTGAAAACGGGCCAGCTCATTTACATGAGACGGCCCATTTTGAGCAGTGGAAGTTTAGAAACAAAAAAACAATATTTCAGTTTTACATAAATTGGACAGTTTAAAAAAGGGACACAACTTGACAATATTAAGGGGATGTTTGAATGTGTACATAATCAGTGAAGTGTGCAACCCCATGCTTATTACTACTCTACAAGCCTGAGAGTGACATAATAATTTTTAAAAGTGTTTTAATAAAATAATTTCAATGTAATGTTTTAAAGCTCGTATTTTGTTACAGGGCGGGCGGGGCGTAACTGAAACATCTTTCATGTACACAACTGAAGAAAATTTGCGAAATTGCCGCGTCGAAACTGGTTTTCTCTTATGAACACCGATTATAAAATAAACCAATCGCACTAATAATGACACTGAATTCCACGTGAGACTAACCGGCAGCTTCATTTTCTCGAGTTTTTTCCCACACGTCTGACCCGAGTGTGCTGCGCAAGACGACTCACGAGTACTCGCGACCACCACCGTACTGCGCATGCGTGCCCCCACGAGAGGGGCTTATATGCTCTCGCACATAAACGAGGGATAGTGATCAAGTTAATCATGAACATTACTAAGTAATATGGAGTTCACTGCATCTTTTTTCATTTTGAAATCGATTTGAGAAAAAGTTCAGCAGGTATGTAGAACGGCTGAATGTACGGGCATGTATTTCAATTTTTTTGTCATTGGGTTTTTTATAACTGACAACGTTATGTCATAGTTTATGTGGCAAAATTTTCTAGAATTAACTGAACTGGGTTAAACAACGTGTAACAGAATGGTATGTATGATATAGCTTTTAATCTTATATTTAAGCAACAAAAATAATGTATCCAGGATTTTGTCATATCTATATTTTAAGAGTGTCCTTGGAGTTTCTTGTCCGTTCTTCTCCATAGAGATCTACGTTTTGGAATGGGCAACTAGCTTCAACTTTCTGACTAACTGACCGACTCTTTGAAAATTCAAAAGTGCCTGTAAATGGTTTAATTGAAAAAACAAATGCTTTGAGTTTGAAAGATGTAAAGATTACTTACATCAGGCATAGAATCTTTAGGCAAAGTTTCAGCTCAAGATAAATTACTCAAATAATTCATACAGATGGTTTCCTAAGTTTATTGATAATTACTTTCAGTTTGTTTGTTTGTTTTCCTGACTTCTGTTTTGAGGTACAATCATTAATACATCTCTCTTAGTTAGATTTGCTCCATAAGAACTAAAAGTTCATAAATGTAACAAATCTACATTAGAGAGATGTATTGATGATTCTAAGGATTATAATTCTGTAAATGCATATTTGTTTTGGTCGCAAACAAAGCATATTTTATATCAAGATACAACGTGACACTGACCTGTAAATTGCGAAAAACATAAGAAAATTTGAGTTTCGCGCGCTACATGCGGATTCACTTTATTAAGTATACAAATTCAAAAGATCCTAATAAACTCAACTCTGTGAGGATTTCATCAATGAAATTGAAAGCGTTCAGCACATCTAAACGCGTTCAAGAGCTGTCAGTGTACAAGATTCCATAACAATAAATTTTGACACCGACCCTTGAACGCGTTTTTAGAAATGCTGATCGCGTTCAGTTTCCTTGGTGAAATCCGCCCTAAGTCTGTTAACTCTGTATCACCTGTGCTTTTATTTCTTTGGCTAATGTTTTCTTAAATAAATGTTATTACTGGACAAAATAGTAGACTTGTAAAAGTTTATTTAGTGTACTTATTGACGCTTAAAAACACAGGGGATGGACATAGTCACATAGTAAGAATAAGTATTTAATTTACTTTATATATGGTACTAAAACAAAAGTTATCGAGAAAATGCTCAAGATGATGGAATGCTTTTGTGTCATCTTAATAATGTGTATCATCCAACGATTTATTATAAAAGCGAACAAGAGAGTGATAATTTACTACTAGACAATCTTGAAGGTTGGTGTCTGCTGGAATATTTCGGAAAAGTTACAGCCTAACGTAATGGTTAGGCTGTAACTTGTCAGCAAAATTCAATAAGAACAGAGAGGTAGGAATTTTCTGCTGACGCAGGTAGCTAATCTTATAACATAATATGTGATTGTTTTATTATTATTTTCTTAGAAAAGTATTGGTTCATTCCAAATAAATAAAATACCTATGCTTTGCAGTGATGCTTGAAATTGCTTGAACACCCAGAGATTGTACATTATACATGATGTATGGTTGTTTTGGTTAAATTAACAGCCAACAGTGAGTTCTGAATACCCACTGTGGCAACAACCGGTCTATTAAATTAAAATCTCACTCTGAAAACTTAAAGATGAAGTGAGCTGTCAATTCCTAGCGTCAAGGTGGGATGACAGTTTACTTCACCTAAGTTACCATGGTAAGATTTTTATAGAATAAGGTAGTATAATAATTCTTACAGGTAGGACCGGCTCAAAGAGAACATTGACGCTTTTAATAGCTTGCAGCCTGGACTCCACCAAAGAGGACATGAGACGAGAGGAGACGAGATGTGTTTTAAACAACCAATAGAATTTCGTTATTTAGTCATCTCGTCTCCACTCAGGTAGGAGGAGTTCACTAAAATATTGGCAATATGCATACCATATTTATAAAAAAAGAAATGACAATCTCCCGAGATGAAACACGCTTCTTTGCATTGTTTCAGACCATTACTTCTTCTTCAAGGCTGACATGTCTTCAACGATGGTCTACTTAGATAAGTTATGCAAAGTGCAGTCATATCCAAGTAATTATGATGCATTACTCTTAACTGGATCACTGTTAGGTAACAGTTGCTTGAACTCTGTCTGTTTGCGAGCGACATTTAATTAGGTAAGTATGCAAATAAATCTAGTATATTATGTAATTTTCATGATTGCATTCATCATTTTCCACATTGTTGAGGTTTGGTCGAATATGATACACTTCAGGATTGTTAGGTACAACCAATTGTACTATTCTCTAAGATCACAATAAGATGGCTTTTTTTTATTATTCTTTTGACTTCAACTTTCAGTGGTCTTTATAATCAGCCCATAAGTATGATTAGTTTTTTTTTAACAAGTTCCAGGATTCAAAATTTAGAAGGAAAACTGACAAAGTCACCTGGATCCTATATTGACATATTGAAATCTATTAAACCAAGTTTCTTCATCTCTAAATTTTATCCTTAATAATCTTTACACGCTTTACATACTTTATGACAGGTCTCAGAGTCGTATGTACTCTGTAGTGTTTATTTATGGCAGTAACAAAAGTTGCTTGTATTTCTTATTGAATCCGACTTAAGTAATTACTTAAGCTTAGTTGGACCAAATTATTGGAGTATGTGGTGTTGCGTCAGATAGTATCCGGCGAGTTGACCTGCTGACTGCTATGTCCTGTTTCCTGACTTACCTTGTAATTACTGTGCACTTACATAAGGTGCAACATTATAAGGTGCAGTATTTTTAGGGATTGCGGGGCAGAAGTGGGCCTGGTATACCTTGGGTGGAAGTGGCAGGGATAGTATTAAATAGATTTTGTCGTAGATGAGTGGCGACACTAAAATGTACGTACTGTGCACCCTGGGCTACCAGTTTTCTGATTGGCCAGGGTTAGTTTTATGTAGGTAAACAAATAATTTTAATTAACATTGTGTGACAGTGTCAACATAAAATGAGAATTATTTTTGCCCGAATACGGCGAAACCAAAAGGAAGGATTATGTTTTAACAGTCTATGTATGTATAATTTATTTGTATTTACGTATGTTCCACCGTGGCGCCTAAACTACTCATCCGATCTTGATGAATGAGGTGTCAATCTGATGACTCCGGCTATAAGAAAACCGATAAAATACGATATAAATAGGTGACCTGTTTAGTTGACGGTTTTGTCTTAACTTATTAAGCTCTGTGTGTTATTGCATTATCCGTTAGTGATATTTACTAAAACAATGTGATGTTCCTCTAGGTGTTTGCTTTGTCTCTTGGGATTAGAAGAAAAACAGAGCGAAAGAGTATTGATTTGGTCATGCAACATGGAAAGCTCTGTCCAAACCATCCCGTGGGATCATAGAACACTGTCTTTTGTAGAAATCTACGTAGGTTTTGTTGAAAAGGGTGGATGGTCCTATACAACATGTAAAAAAACCCTTTCCTATTCGTGAGGGTGTTTTTAGGTATCGTACTGAGAGTCTATTTATGAGGTAATTTACAGAAAAAAAGAACAAATACATCGCTATATTTTTTTTAAATGGCGAATATTGCCGGGTTAGTTACGTTAGTTAGTACACGGGGCGTGGGCAGCAGTTATTTAGCGGGTGTCTACAAGTCATAATTTATGACCCTGTTGAAAATTTGCTAATTTTTAATGGGTTGGGAGTAATTTTTGTAGTAAAAATGTGAATTTTAAATAGCAATAAGTAACTTTTTTACTATCAATAATTTACTACTTTTTGGTAGTGTTATTGCAGTACCTATGTGCCCCTTTCAAAACGGACTGGGTTTTTTTTACATAAATTGTATAAGAGTAATTTTTTTTTAGAAATAATTATCGATTAGACATCGATTCATACATTAAATAAATCAAAACGAGGCTCAAACAATGTCAGTAATTAAACGTAAAATATGAACTGTTATCATGACAGACAAATTGTATTTAATCACTGGGACGTTATGAAGTGCCGCAGATTGTAACACCTCACAAATAGGTGCAGAAGGTTCACTTCATAAACCAAAAAAGAAAAATTATTTAAGTACTTAAGTTTTCATGCGCATGCCTTTGTCCTTTCACCAATGAAATTAATAACTAAGATACAGATACATCTAATGACATGATACAGTTACTCGTGTTCCTTTAGTAAGTTGCACCTGACTTATCTGTATTCGGGACTTGCGAAACCACTACAAGATAAATGTTTGCAGCAATAGATGTTTTGTATGCTTAAAAATGTATATTTTAGGGCTGTTGTCTGAGATACAGATATTTATCTAGTACAGACACGGGTGTCTTGTCTATTTTCGGTTAGTATAAGCTATTTTAAGATATGTTTTTTATTTATAACAAAAAATGTAGATCATGTAAAGAAAACAGTAAAAATTGAACTCAACACAATGTGATGGTTTATCCTGCAACTCCCCCCTCTGTCACCAACTTCTTGTAATTTATGAAGTGTAAGTAATACATAAGTTATTTATTCCATCCCTCTTCGTTGTCAGTGAACATTCTGCAGAGCTATTTATTTTCTGTCAGTAACAGTAGGTAGCGACATTACAGGAATTAACTCGCGAGTCACAGCTGTGCTCGGCGTGCGTGTTGCTAAACTGACGGCCACGCTGTCAGCTGTATGTACTAGCCTTTATGTAGCTGCCAGGTGAGGAGATTGAACTTTTATTATTGTTGGTTTAAATGTGTATGTGTAGATACTCTTGGGAAAACCTCTATAGTTTCTTGCTTGTTTCTTCGTCTGTCAATGCTGAAGAAAGAGCTTGTTTTATACACAGGAGCTTTACTTACTGTATTAATACATAAAAAACTCATGTGTGGTAAAATGTATGAACAGTCAACAATGTGGTAGGTGGTGGCATGAGAGGTGCTGGTAGCCCAAGGTGATTCGGACGTTCATTTAAAAATCACCACTCGTGGCGGCTATTTTAATGCCCCGATACATGTGCAATAATATTAACTATAATTTTTCCCCTACATTACTCATAATAATTATGTGGGGCACAGCTGTGCCTAAGTCTAGAGCGTGTGTGTTGCGAAACACCTACAATATGCACTGGACTGTACGCTAATCGCCTCAGGGCTTTCAATGTTACGAAATCTTTTGCGGACTCATATGAACATACTTAAGCTCGTACTATGGCTATTTGATATACTTCAGAAACTTGTTTACTTTAATGACAGCTCCGTTTAAAACAGGAGGCAGGATGAAAGGAAGAAATAAATCAGATGGTTACATAACTCACCTCCCAAATTGAGGTAATGCAACCCTGGGTGGACCGTGGTGAAGGCCGCAGGATTTCCGCTGGATGCAGGCAGGGCAGGGCTCAGTAGCGAACGTCTTACGACTGAGAAGACGATGATATCCACTGACTAACAACAATCAAATTAGACAGGTTCTTGCATAAGTTCTAAGCTGGCTTAACCAGTGGCTGAGAAGGTCCCTTAAACCGATCGGAGGCAACTACTTTGAGACTAAATTAAAACTTTAAATAACGTATTTTCCTAACATTTTTGCTAACGCAAGTTTTACCAACACCATTTACTTTTAATCTACATTTCTTAAAAAGTATTTTCACTCAACAACTTTAGCAACATGTTCGAGCGTGTATTGTGACGTGGTAGCGACGTCACAGGCGCTGCCCGTATTTACGGGGACTAGTACAAAATTATGGGGCAGAAGTGCCACAGTTGAACAACCTTCCTTTATTACAACCTCTCCAAGATGCAGTATGGTGAAAATATAGCTGAAGCGTGCGTACTAGGAATATGACGGAAGATATCTCATGCTGTGAAAATATTAGTTCATCAGCAAAGTGGTAGCGGAGCTGACTGCCCGGGGTATCGCTACTCGTTGAGGCTGTATTAATGCACCGCTCTCCAATCTACGATAGTAGTTCTGAAGCCAAGACTCGTAAATATTTACTGCTGAACATGGGCCTTCGAAGATCGTAACAAAACACGTCGTGATCACCAGGAAAATAAATGTTTTAGAACCACCAGACTTGGCAGCTGTTTCTTCACACAGAAACGATCAATTGAATCGTGCCCATAAATTCTGACTTTTAGTTTATCTGCAAGAATATCTTAGAAATACATAAGTTTTAATTATTATAACAGTACCTACTATTGGTTAGCCTCGTGACATCATCCCCTATATTGTTTCATGCGTCGCCTGTAGGACTACATGGCGTTCACAGTATTACTTTGTATTATATAAAGCATATTGCGAACATTGGGTCTTCTGTTCCTTTTTATTGGGATACTACGTGGCATTAAGTATATGATTGTGTAGTACTAGTGTGTACCGAAGATCGGCAATAACTCAATATAGCATGAATAGTGTGGGAAAGATTTTTATGGATATTACTAAACTATTTTGACACTATCTAAATATTATCTCTATACAATTAAACACCCATTGTGTCTCGCGTGGATCTGTGTTCCGGAATACGAAGGGTTAATGGATATCCGATCTTCTCTATCTATAATTTGCCTGTTGCCCTGAAGGGTTAGGCAGAGCTGTACCTACACGCATATTTCGATTAATGAAGAAGCTTTGAATAAAAATAAAATACTCAAACAACAATAAACAACTGATGACATTATCCATTCAGCAGTATATTAATAGCACAATGCAGATAATGGCAATATTAGTAACATGTTCTAAGAAAAAACTATGCTCTTGTAAAACCGCACGACAACTTGTAGATATTTTCCTAACAATCTTAAGTGTACAACATAGTCTAGAAATAGTACGCCTTAGTTAAAAGAACATAACTTTGTAACCTAAGCAAGGTACACTACAGCGGGCCGGTGTTACGAGCGCGCATAATACCTGCTAATCCTTTACTTTGCTTAACATGGAAATGTTACTAACTTTATACACAAAGTTATTTTTAATTTTCTTTTTGCTAGCGCTAACCGGAGTTTAAATTTTTTCTGTACAGTTTTTTTATACCTATTCTAATTTAAATTTTGTAACGGAGGTCTATTTAAGTGACTGTTGTGAATTTCTAAAATAGTATACCAATAATCACTCGAAACCAGGTAGGAATTAAAGTTCAGCAATTTTAGAGTAACATCAATCGCACTATAGAAAATGAGGACGACAACGAGAAAATTGAAACATTCTATGATGAAGTTGTACAATTTTTTTTAAGTTACCGTAAAGCTTTAAAACATTGTAGAACTTCAAAGCCTGTACTTGCAAACGGAGTTTATTTTCAATTTCTAGGTAAGCTTAGAAGTGAAATGAATAAGTCTTTCTTTCACTCCTTTATGCTCGGAATTTTGCTAAGTATGAGCACAATACAGGGCCCTAATTGGGTCAACAAAACTGCAAACTTGAATGTATCTAGGACTCGAGGCCCAGCTTCAAGTTTATAATACCACAATTCTACGCATTTAGCATAAACAAAAGAAAACAATGCCGATCTTAGACCCGTTTGCTCACAAATGGATACGCCTAAATCCGGTTATGTGTGTTCAGTAATCCTTTCTCCGGTAGTAAATTCGTAAGCATCCACTAAGAAGGGTTCAAAATGGTTCGCTGGTTGTAGGGTTCCGTAGACAATTTTACGTTATTTATGCACTGCCTTGTAGGACCCAATAGCCAAACCAACACCCAAAACCTAGAAATTACAGGTACACAAAAAACGTTAAAATCACTTTTAAGAAGATTACAAAAGTCGTTTTTATCACACAAAATTGCTTCAGTACTCGTGTAATAATAATACTGTTATAAAGCTGGGCCCGCGGGCTGGATTACGGCCCACTCCTTCTCACAGAGAGTAGGCTTGTGCCCCAGCAATGGGCACATTACAGCCTGATTATGCTACTGCTATATGAGATAGTGGGAGGCCCGCAGTTTCTCTATTATATTATTACTAGCTGTCCGCCCCGGCTTCGCACGGGTAGAACTAAGTGCACGGCGGACCTACCTACACTACCTAACCTAATCTAACTTACCTACCCTACCTACATACCTACCCTACCGGGATAAAAAGTATCCTATGTCCGTCTCCTGATTCTAAGCTACTTCCCCACCAATTTTCAGTCAAATCGGTTCAGCCGTTCTTGAGTTATAAATAGTGTAACTAACACGACTTTCTTTTTATATATATAGATATTATATTATAGATATAACTCATTTTTATTTATTACTTAAAACAAAGGATGTTTCAGTAACCAACTAAGTACGCCCTACGGAATCTCTAACACATGCACCACAACGCACTTGACGGGTATATAACTGTTTTTGCGTAACAGCGTTAATTTAAATAATACTAAGCGCATCCATGTTAATCCCACGGTGTCTTTAACGTTTGTACTCGTATAGGGGCGACACGTTCTATACGATTCTCGGTAATTTATTATATTTGTTTGCAGTTTCGTTTAAGGGGTTTTCTGCACTGTTTTGTTTACGATTTCGATCTACACCATATCTACGACTGCGACGTATTTGTTTTTATTCATAAAAACAATCCATTTATTGGTTAGTAACATACCTAAACACGCAGTTTCATGGTTAACTCTTGGTAAAACTGTAGCTTGCAAATGGTAAAACATTTACCATTTGTAAGCTACAGTTACTACGAAAAATAACTTACGTAGTAACTATTATCTAATCTGTGACATTACTTAATTACTTACGAGGTGATTAAGCCTCTATATTACTTCTTTAAAAGAAGTATTCGTATAATATTAAACCCATTAATCTTTCGGCATCCTTTGTGAAAATCAGAATTCCATCAAAGTAGTCAACAATCCATCAAAATTGTGTCCTTGACCATCTCCCAGTATTAGTAGACAATAATTCTATGACCCAATGACTCTATGATGACCACAGCCGTTTTGTTTTAGATGACGCTTTCGTAATGATCTGTAGAAATGTTCCTAAAGATGATTTTTCTTTTAAATTTGAGACAGCAAAGAGATTGCGATGAGAAGCCGGATCTCGCCATCATAATTAGCAAATGTTTCGACTTTAACTTAAATTTTCCTGACGTCTGGCTTTGTGTGGCCTTGACCTGCAGAGCTGGTAACGAAATATTGAATACCTAAAACAGTAACAATTGTTACTGTAGGTACTATATTAACTATTTTATTTTTACTATTCGAAATTAGATTTTCGAGAGTTAGGAGAGGCGCATTAGGAATGATGACGTAATAATAGTTATTTTTGTTCTCATAATTAAGAATTTTTTTTCGAGCGGCGGTGGTCAGCTTGGCTGAGTTATCTTTCTAAAAACCTTTTTATTAAGTATTCCACTGAGTTACTTTCTGTCCTGCTTTATTTTACCTGATGACTTTGCAAGATTATTCATGGCACTTCTAGTTGGTTCTCTCTGAAGAACCTAAACTTAGGAACTGTTCAGTTGACTTAATACCTACTGATCTTAGCGAAATGCCTACAAAAATAAGACTGTTGACATAATTTTGTCCATAAAAATACCAACATCATTTTCTATGCCCATTATTATTGTCTTTTGAAACCTGAGATATACTGGAAATACAATTTTTCCTCCAGGAAAACGATTCACAATGAGGCAGTACAAAAATATTTGTTACCCACTGTATAGGACTGGTATACAACGAAATGTATTTGTCGTAAGCAGCGCGTAATGTGTATAGTACATATCTGACGTAAATCGGCAATTCTACCCTCCTTCGGGAACGGAAGGGGAGATGGCAGGAAAGCGGGGAAAAGGGGGTGAAGACAATGTAACCTAAATGTTTACTGTCCTCCGGGACTCAGGAATTTTAGGTATCGAAAATATTAACTCTATAGTACATAATATGAAGTGTGGATATGAGCGTACTTACCTTACATTCATTTTAGTGAGGTATGTTATTGTTTCGTAGTTACCTATTGATACGGATATTTTTGGAAAATATTATTTATACCTTGTATGTAACCACTGAACTGTCAAAATTATATAAGACAGTCCAACAAAACCTTCACCGCTTCCTAGTGCTTCAGCTGGGAAGAAGAAGTGGCGCAATTACTTATCCAGCAGCGCAGCTGTCTGCTCAGTTAGAAAAACTTGATTATATTAAGCAAACTAATTAAACTAAAATATTTGCCATGTGTCGGTACAGGAGCTCATGGCTAAGTAATAACTGCCGCACGTGTCGATCCATCAGGTTAAGCTATGCTTGCCGTTGTTGGTCTGTGGATGGGTGACAATTTTTACATACCGAGACTCCTCCGTGCCTCGGAAAGCACGATAAGCCGTTGGTCCCGGCTGTCATTCGTGGATCTTTGACAGTCGTTACAGGTCGTCAGAAGCCGGAAAGTCTGCCGACCAGTATTAACTAGGGGTATCGTATTACCCAGTTACTAGGTTGTGTAGGTCAGATAGGCAGTCACTACATGTAAAATGAATGTATTTAGCTGCATCCGGTTAGACTAGAAGCCGACCCCAACATAGTTGGGAAATGGCATAGAGGCAGGCACAGAGGCCATGTGTGCCATGTGCACACGTCAATATAAGTTGTTTTGTAATCGTGTTTGTTTGTTAGTTTGAACCCCCAAAAGTCGACACAGATCCAGTCTCCTGGGTGTAAAATATCAGACTGTAAACTAAAATATGGTTTCCGTCTTCACCATTGCCAATGGTATACTTGAAAGTTCTTTAAAAAAGACCTGACTAAAGAAAAAGCAAAGAAAAGAATTTGAAAAGAATTTGGCACAGACTAAAACGCACAAAAATAAATAGAAAAAAGAAAATAAAATGAAAGAATACAAAATGAAAAGTGTAAAAGTGCGTTGGCTAGATACTTACTTCTGCATACCTTTCAAGTCCGTGGTTGAAATAAGAGGCTGATGCAAAGCATGTCTCAGCCTCTTATTTCAATCACGGTCAAATATATTTGCCTACCTTCCTACGTAGATATTAACATAGCATTTAATGTCAGAGCTTGGCAGACCTGTTCAATAAACATGACCCAGGTCTTAGTCTCTGTACCTGAGTCCGGCTTAGTGCTGCTGCAATTATATTAGTATGCAAACAACGCCGGGTTGCAGTAACGTGCTACCTGAGTACGTTGCGAGCTATTTCTGGAGACTTTGTACTGACCTTAACTTAGATTAAAGTTGCGTCACGATAGTTCTTTGTCATAATTCTTTTTTCATGTGCAGTCTCACTTGTGAACCACTTTGGTGTCACTCCAGTGTCACCATCAGTAGTACTGATATCACTTACCGTGAGTCACTCTAGTGTACCATTCAAGCATCACCAGCAGTCATACTAGAGTCGCCGTGTGTCAGTTTGGTACTCTGTCTCTGTCCCATGGTGTGGTACTTTGGTATCACGGTATAATAGCGGTTATACAGCCTAGAGAGGCGTCGAGAAGTGAGAATAACCAGATCATATTAATGTATTTTTATTAATTTTATAATACTAGTTTATCGATTGAATCAAATATGTACCTACTTAAACTCACTATGGTAATTTAATATTTGAATGCGAAAATTGCGTATGTTTTTATTCAAGCTTGCTGAAGCGATTTTCATAAAGTTGTTGGTATTAGCCGCTTTGTTTTATTTTATATCTGCACTACGGTTTCAGCCATTTTTCATAAAAATAGGTTTATATTATAATTTAAAACAAAATGCCGGTTTAAACCATGCTATATTACAACGATAATAAAAACAGGCCCGTTTGGAAATTAATTCAGATTTCCAATCCTAAAAGTATGTATAAACTCAAAACTCAAACTCAAAGAATTTATTTCAATTAAACCATTTACAGGCACTTTTGAATTGTCAAAGAGTCAGTCAGTTAGTCAGAAAGTTGAAGCTAGTTGCCCATTCCAAAACGCAGATCTCTAGCGCATGCTTGCGGGCATGCAATGCGGGTATTAAATCTACAACCCTGGGAAAACCAGAAGGTAGACAATTAAACACGACCCCATTGTTTACCTATATAGTTATCAAATCATGTTGTTTGATAGGAATGACGTTCAAATGCCATCTAGCGAATGTAATCAAAGTGTTTCATCACTGTATCGTGAGTCCACAATAACCCACCTTTACCGAGCCCTTTCTCAATAACAAGTATTTCTTTACTACAATACAAACACAGACAAAGTTCAATGACAATCTTAAACTAACGCCACGGAACGAGTGCGGAAAGATATCAGTGACAATAGTATAGTGAAGTTCTCAAATAATGTAACTAACTGACAGAATATTATTCTCACGGTACAGTTACTTAGTAGTATGTGTGAAGTATGGCGACACATAGTGAACTTATTATAGTAACTTAGTAACATACATGACATCACGACTGTATGCCGAAACAGGTAGGCAGAGGTATACATGGTGTAAAAAGACCCATCACATAGCCGTTATCTACATCAAACTTAGTAACATTGAGGAAACATTATTGCTGGGAAACAGCTTTTTTTGAAGACTCTGTTTACGGAGCGCTGTTTAACGCGCGTCAAACATTGTGCTTATGTTTACGACAGCGCGCGGTATTGTACGCGCGTCAAATTTTGTGCTTATGTTTACGGCAGCGCGCTATGTATCGCACGTCAAACATTGTGCTTATGTTTACGACAGCGCGCTATGTAACGCGCGTCAAACTTTGTGCTTATGTTTACGGCAGCGCGCTGTGTAACGCGCGTCAAACATTGTGCTTATGTTCACGGCAGCGCGCTATGTAACGCACGTAAAACATTGTGCTTATGTTTACGACAGCGCGCTATGTGACGCGCGTCAAACATTGTGCTTATGTTTACGACAGCGCGCTATGTAACGCGCGTCAAACATTGTGATTTTTGTTTACGGCAGCGCGCTATGTAACGCACGTCAAACATTGTGCTTATGTTTACGACAGCGCGCTATGTAACGCGCGTCAAACATTGTGCTTATGCTTACGACAGCGCGCTATGTAACGCGTGTCAAACTTTGTGCTTATGTTTACGGCAGCGCGCTATGTAACGCGCGTCAAACATTTTGTTCATTTTGTATAGATGTAGCGGTACGGGAGTTGTGGGATGTTAAATCATTTAAAGATTGTCTAGGTAACTGAAAAAATAATTGAAACTTTGACCACCAATATCTCCGTAACCAGAATGTTCGCCCGAATGGTCGCATACAAAAAATATGATCACAATGACGGGGAATACGAGTGACTATTGTGTTACACTTTCAATCTCAATCCGAGGGTTTTGAAGGATATTACTATATCCATTGTTCATAAATTTGCAAAATTGCCTGCTCAACAACGTAAATAACGCAAAGAACGTGGGTGAATTTTCAAAATGAAACCCATTGCAATAAATTATCATTTTATGTGTTTTACGCAATTACACCGCAGTTAGGCCTGAACTAATTATTATGCTATTGGGTTAATTGAAAAAATGACAAATGTTTCACAACAACAGAAGAATAACAGATTTACAATAAACAATTCAAATAGTTTTCGATCAAGTGTTTACAGTATATATTAGCATAACTGCTGCTCTGTATAAACGGGTACTATTACTTGCTAAGAATATCGGAATGCTAGAATATTAACGTTATTAGTAGTACCTAATTGTTGTAGTTGTTACGCGAATTGTAAATATACAGAAATGCTAAAACAACACTTATTATTTCAAAGTAGACAGAGAATCAGCAAGTCTTGGGTTCATTAAAAAATTACAACAATTCTTCCATAGCGATATCTCTTCATGTTATTATGGAACACTACATAGTGAAAAATAACTTTACTTTCGGCTTTAATTATGTCACCGACTTAAAATGTTAATACTGCCCTAACGCTTGCGGTCCACTGACATATAAATTGTGTCGTGTCCCGTAGCCTTTCTATCAGCTAACCCACTTCACATAATACCTGTAAACATAATTCGATACATGTAGGCAAAAGTAGGAATATTATGAATTAACCGTTTACTTACGCGGAATACGCCCGTTTGATTGAGGTGGCTATAGGTAATCGTTATAAGTGATGGTAGTGATGGACCTTCTTCCTATACTCCGTGGTCATAACATGACATCACAAACATCACGCCTGTAATGCCCAAAGTGTTAGGCAGAAGTGTATCTATAGTACACCCACAGTGATGGTTATACAACGATATATTATTATTAACAAAGTGTTGGAAAAATTTGGTACACACAAGGAAATTAATTGTTAAACAAATTGACGTTCTACATAACTTTGCCTTGTTATGGCCTTTTCATACAAATGTCAAATAATGACAGATAGATACGTACATACGGACAGTTTAAGTAAGTAGTCAATTTGATAACAATAAACTCTGACTGTACCTACATAGGTAGGGTACCCACTCGACCGATCAATTGAAGTGCAAACGCTTAGATAGGTAGGTACATATATCTTCTAAGGAGCGATCACTAAAGCTTCGTGCAGACTAGCGCGACGCGACACCGGCTATTGTTATACCGTGAAGTTTTCGTGCAATTTATATTGTTCGAGTCGCGTCGCGTCGTCGCGTCGCGCCGTCGCGTCGCGCTGGTCTGATTCGTCGAGGCTTGATTCGTCGGCCAGCTTAATAATTAAGCTGCAATGTTTGTGCAAATGTGCACTCATTGAAATAAGGGTCATGTCTAGGTTGATGTAGCAAAGATTCAGAATGGAAACTACTCTAAGGTTGTCTCGAAAATATCACTTTTAACAATAAAACTGACCATTGAGTCACCCCTTGTAGAATTTCTACATTTACCTTAGATCTGTAATCCTGTATCCGGGGGAACGATAGTCGATTTAGATGTAAGGTTTGTAGAGTTGGAGGCTTGGCTTTACATTAGATCTGATATTTTTTTAACAGTGAAAGCGTAATGTAAGTCTTGGCAGCCTACTTTATGAAATATTTTTGGTGAGATTCTATCTGTCTAGTTTCCATTTTGATTTGTTCTCTCCTATTTTTGATGTTTTCTCTTTCTGGATGTTGTTCTTTGTGCAAGCGTGAAGGTTGTTGGAGTCAATATAAAGCGAATTGTAATACCTATTTTTGCCTCCTTAGAGGCGTGATGAAAAGTAACGTTATGTTTTTCTCAAACGAACATTTACATCAATCAACTTCAAGGCATCATATCCATTTACATAAGTACGTTGAAAGTCTCCTTTGCTCGAGGAAAATTATATTAGGCACCAACCTACCTACTTGAAAATGTATCACTTTTTATGTTACTTCACAAATTGTTGAAAGTCAACGTTGATAGGTCTGCTATGCCCTGTAAATATGAAAAATAGCACATGATTCTCTTCAGCTAGGATTTTGAATATACAAGAGTAGGTAGGGACTCTGATAGGTAGACCCGAAGATCGATTTAATTGTAACCAATTTATTGCGTTTAAAATAGTTTTCAGTCATAACTATATTACTCAAACATAGGTGAACCCTTCGGTTCACGTGTCGTAACACTATCTGTGGTTTTTCGAATAGCAACTTACAGTCCATAGCAAAAGAAAGTTAAAAAATGATTAAAATTGTTAGTTATTTTATCCCACATGTGCTCGTTGTTAACCTGTCGAGTGAGCCAAATACTAAATTATATATTCGATTTTAATGATCGTGGCAAAACGAAACATAATTTTTCCAATCCACCCCGCGCTGTCCTATCTTAGCCACGAGCCCCCCTCTTACTTAGCCACGAACCCCTCTTCCTTATACCCACGTCCTTTCTTTCCTTTAATTAAGGACAGGTAAATACCCTATTACGCCGGTCTCAATTACCTTTATAGTGACCTGCCTACTTCGCCCGAAACGTGTCGGTTACGTTTTAGCCGTCTTTTATTAATTAGCCACAAGAAGGCCGAGAAAGTGGGGGTAGTCGATCAACCTTAATTGATTGCATTAGGACAACGTCTTTATGTAGGGACTAGTTTAATCTGTGGCGCTTAGAAACTATTTAAGCGATTTCATGCAGGGAATAAATGAATAAACTTTCTATCATCATTATTCTACTTAATGCCTTTATAACACTGAGTCTTGTTGGTCTAGTGGCCGCAAACGCTACTGCTGAACATGAGGTTCTTGGTTTGATTCCCGGTTCGGACAAAGTGCTATTGGATTTTTCCACCAGGAATTTCTCAGTAGCAGCCCGGAATCTGGATTTGTGCCCAGTTGATGGCAATAGGCTCGCCCCCTGTTGCTGACTTAAACATAACTGGTGAAATGTGGGTGTACTTTAGGTACACCTCTGACTAACCCTTCGGGAATTATAGGTGTGATGTTATGTCTTTTAGAACATACTCGTGAACCACAAAGAACAATAGATGAATGTGCAATGCGTAATAATAGTAAATATTTATCAGTATAGTTATCTGTCGTACCACAATTATGCATTCTTCATCTCTTTTTAAATCTCCTCTCACGAAAATAAACCATGACGGTAAAGAAAGATAAATTATAAAAATTAGGCAAATCCGAATGTACCGTCACAACACAATATTTAAAAATAAACTACATGACATGTTACTGGTCAAATGCTAATACGCTTTATAAGATTTCTTAACTGAAAAATCACTGTGTGCGTTACCCCAGCCAGATAATGACGATAATCGTCATCTAATTGCAATAGATAATTAGATATACAGCTTCTGTAATTGGTAAGCAGATTTTTAAATTTGGTAAGCTGATAGTTTTTTAATTATTTGATAAAAACACTTCCGGCTGGAGTAACGTTACCCCAGCCAGATCTTTTGTTTTCTAATGGATATTTTGAAATAAATCTTATCTAAATAATTATATATCAATTTGAAATAAATGGTACCTACAACTTAATTTGTATTTGTTTTTGCTATGGTTGCGAAGATATTTAAAATCCTGCTGGAGTAGCATTTGCACGATTGCTGTATCTCGGAATTGACTATACGGATGATTGTAATATTTGTACATGAGATCTGGCTAATTAGTTATATTTTTTTACGCAATAAACCAATCCACTATAATGCACCGTTTTGAAGTTATTTTAGTAAATAGAAAATATGCTTTAATAGTTCCTAGCACTTCCAATAAGCGCCCCAAAGACTAAACTTAAACGTTATTACGTAGGTAATTACCGTCTATAAATGGTACTGAAGTTTCATTAGTATCCTATACGTAATTAAAAAATTATGATAATGTTCCGACCACGGCGCGCAGGTGAGTTATTTGACGACCGATTAACCGAGTTTACTGTAGGTAGACGTGGTAACTGAATCTTATATAAATAATTAGAAATACAGTTCAATTATATAAATGTGAAATATCAGACTTGTACGCTAATTAATTAACGAGATAATCGAAAAAATGATGTATGCGTGGTAACCCGACCAAATCTAGAATGTTATAAAAAAGCGGCCGCGCAATACATTATACCAACCTTCTAAAATTATTAGCATAATTCATAATATCCATAATAAAGAATATGAATATGAATATAACACATCGTAGCACCCCCCTGACACCCCCATACAGCCCTGACACCTATATCACCCCCATACTTCCTGTTTATTCGCGAGTGAAAATGTCAAGCGATGTATCTGTTTTTGTTATATTATTTTATTCAACGCGAATCGCAACTGAAATCAGGATTTATGAAAATAAACTGTAGGAAGATCCCATAGCGTTGTGCAAGAAATCACTCCGGAAGTATAAAATACTGGTCCAATATACAATAAATAATAGCGTCTTTCTTTGAAAACGTATGAAAAAAATAAGAAAATGCTAAAAAGATTTGGGCTCGTCCGGGATTTGAACCCGGGACCTCTCGCACCCTAAGCGAAAATCATACCCCTAGACCAACGAGCCAGCTGACATAGATGCCGAAATAGTCAATCTAATACATTGACACGATCAACATTAACATCCGCGTCACCTTTCACTGGTAACAATCTGGGTCACACCTCACACACTTATCAAGTTTTATTACCATGTTGAACAAGAACTGTGATTACAACGATATTGAATTAGTGTTAATTCACTCCATGATTGAGACCATTGCAAAATATTCAATAGGTAGGTACCTACGATCTCCAATCATTACGTAGTAGGAATGATTATTCTTCGTACCTTATTTGTTTATTTTAGTGTTACTGCGTTAATGTGAATAATTTTAGAATATCTACCTACTTAGCTGCATTGCCGTTACAATGTGTTTGACAACTTATAATAGAAGGTCTACCTAGACCTTCTGTCTCGGTCTCTGTAACAAAATGTGACTTAATAAGTAGGCATGAGAACAGTCCAATAAATTCACTGCATTACATTAAGTAATCTTTCTATGCTAATTTTTCTCCTCTTTTATCTTCCATCTTTCTTGCGATTAATTCAGAATACTCGGCATACTTAATTAAGAAGGTAATAGGTACTTAATTACTATACGACGGCAACACCTCTGACAGCTGGTCTTGGTCTATCAACCAGCCAACGACCAAGCGACCAATCAACTGCTCTTGACCATGCGGTACCTACCTGTCCACTTCAGGTTAAAAGAAGGAACGCCACTAATCCCAGCAGCGACCACTGATCCCAGCAATCCTTTTAACCGATAATCTCCGAAGCAATAACATGTGTAGGTAATCGTTATCATTGTTATTGAGCAACAGATAAGATGATACGTAATTCGAACGCACCCTATTACCGACAGGCCCATTTCCTCTAAGACCCAATCCACATTACCGTGCGACAATAGGTTTGATAGTGAGATGTGCCGAGATAAGGCGTAGCTTTAATATGTGTCAAGGACAGCGATATCCAGTGAAGGTGATAATAATTACCTGTTTTAATTAAACTGTAACAATTTGCAGACGAATTGGTTATCCTGCTGAGGTGATATTGGAAAATACTGCAAACTATGCTTATCCGGATACTTACTTCTGCCCGCGACTTTATCCTTCCTCAAGAATTGTGCTATCTAAATGTACGAGTATGTGCTACTGCCAAAATAATTTTTCACATCCGACTGGCAGTTCCGGAGAGTACCCCCTACATACAAACTTACAGACAAATTTTACGTCATTATAATAATTATTAAGTATATTAAAGTATAGATTGTTAACCGCCCAGGTTTCGTTATCGCCAAGAAATACGACGACGAGACGCTTTTTCTGCCTGAAACTTTTAGGGCCTTGATTCACTATTTTACTATGTGATTCGACCACATTATTATTATATCTCTGCCCAAATAATTTGTGATTTAAAGTAACATTATTTTTACAACTAGTCAAAATCAAAATATTTACTTTAAAAAAAAAGTTTTTGTCACCTGGATCTGGCTTTCCTTTCAATTTTTTCAAGGCTATCCTTTCATACGATATTGTCACTTATTCATCAGTTTTTTCTCTGCTAATAAGGGCACAAAAAAGAAACAGCTACATAACACAATTTATTTTTATACCACTTTGTAAAATATTACAGAAATGGCAACTAATGTTCTGAGAGCAAAACGGAGCGTTCCAAGGTACTTTGTAGCAGAGTCGGCCCAGTAATTATGTGATGGATATTATCATAAATGTGATTTCAACGCCATTGTAGCGGGATAACGTGGAATCGATGGGGGCAAGTCATCGTCAAGGGAATGCATCAGGTCTACAACCTGCTTAACTCCACAAAACTGCTGGTTAATTGCGTAACAGAATTACAATGGCAATGCTTTTCGTATTGACAATTCAACAACATTCATTGCGTCATTTACGTGTTAGGGCAGACGATTTCTCAAATATATGAAGCATTGGATTAGCAATTTCCTTCAAAATCATTCGGATTGGGATGAAAAGTGTGTTAGGCAATTGGAGAGCTAGTTCAGTACTTTTGAAACCATGTGTCATTATTATTTTACATCCGGCTTGTCACGTGGATCGTGGCCGTAGTGTGACCTAAGTAAAAGTACTAAAGGTTGTGTAAATCTTACGAGTTCAACTGCTACTAATGAGACACAATAGAATTTTAATTGTTATCGAACTCCTGGAGTCTTTGTAACGCACGGGAGGTTGTTTGAATGGTGATATAGCCAACGCTACTGAGCATTGCTTTAAAATTATGCTATTTTCTCGATCATTATGTTTAAAACCGACGTCTACTGTCAATTCTACATTAACAAGTGTCGTAATTACTAATAAATTTATTGTTGCAGGAAGCGATTCGTTATATAAGTTAGTTGTTATTAGCAGCATAACATGGCATGCTCATTAGTTCTCATAACCCTTATCATGGTTTACTCACTTTTCATAATATAGTGTTATAGTTATACCTATTTGATTTTCTTGCTAATACTTCAGCACAAATGTGTTATTAGTTTTTAGAATCAAAAGATGACTGATTCTGCAATACATTTTACATTTAAAATGACTTGCCCCACCCAGAAATAACGATAATATTATAACCGATATTTCTAGTTTGTCAAAGTAAAATAAATATAATAGGCACTTTGTTTGACGACACTACTTTCCGCATCGCTAATTCCCTGCGACTAGAAGCTCCTTGTTATTCTCCTCATAGCTGTCACTGTGGCGAAGTTGTCAACAGCCTCGGGCACCACGGCTTGTCTTGCAGCCGAAGTGCGAGTCTCTTAGCGCGGCACGCGAACATTAATGACATCATCCGACGAGCTCTTGTCACCGTCGGCATTCCAGCTGTATTAGAACCTAATGGCTTGGCACGCGATGATGGCAAGAGACCGGACGACGTGTCTTTATTTCCATGGAAGATGGGTAGGCCTTTAGTGTGTGACGCAACGTGTGTCAATACTCTTGCGCCATCCCATCTTCCTGGCTCAGCGTGCTGTGCTGGCGCTGCCGCTGCGGCTGCAGAAAACCTCAAGCGGCGAAAGTATAATAACCTTATAGGTAACTATATTTTCGAGCCATTTGGGGTTGAAACTCTAGGGCCGTGGGGCCGAGTGTTCATGGTCTGTTCACTGAAATCTCTAAACGACTGGTTGACACTTTCCGTGACCCAAGGGCTGGATTTACCTTGGTCAGAGGCTAAGCATTGCCATACAACGTGGCAATGCAGCCAGTCTCTTGGGTACACTACCAATCGACAGCGATGCGGATGAATTTTTCGACGCTATATTTTAGTTTGTTTGGGCATCAATGTTACTGACATGAAGCAATCGTTGAAGGAGCGCTTCTTTGGCCGCCTGAAGAAAGTATTTAATAGTCTTCTATCAGGCGGAAACAAGGTGCGCGCCTTCAACGGTTGGGTCATGCCGGTTTTGATGTACTCTTTCGGCGTACTCAAATGGACTCAGACCGAACTCGACGCCCTGGATAGGAGGGTCCGTACGCTGCTGACTGCATATCGAATGCATCATCCACGGTCATCGGTAATGAGACTGTATATCCCGCGAAAGTGTGGAGGTCGAGGCTTTTTAAACGCTAAGACCCTCCACAATCGCGAGATATGCAGTCTCAGGGAATATTTCCTAGAAGCCGACGGGGGGATGCTTCGAGATGTGGTCGCGGTGGACAAGGGCCTTACCCCGCTCTCGTTGGCTAAAGAGAACTGGCGCAGGCCTGTAGTACTTGACACTAACGATCGCAAGGAGGTATGGCAGAGTAAGGAGCTTCACGGACGCTACTTCCGGGCCCTACATGGACCCGATGTAGATTTATTAGCGTCCGTAGCCTGGCTGCGTTTTGGTGACCTCTTTGGGGAAACCGAAGGTTTTGTCTGTGCAATTATGGACGAAGTTATGATGACGAACAATTACCAGAGATTCATTGTGAAGGACGGCACGGTTGACATCTGTCGGGCATGCCACCGTCCGGGAGAATCAATCCGACACATTATCTCCGGGTGTTCTCGTCTAGCTAACGAAGAGTACTTGCATAGACACAACCTTGTAGCCAGGATTATCCATCAGCAACTTGCTCTGAAATACAGCCTTGTGGAATCGGAAGTACCGTACTACAGGTATGTGCCCGACCCAGTTCTCGAAAATGGAAATATCACATTGTACTGGGATCGATCCATCATCACTGACAGGACCATTGTTGCTAATAGACCTGATATAGTGGTGGTGGATCGAGGAGAGCGGCGCGCAATGATCATTGACATAACGGTCCCGCATGACGGGAACCTGGTGAAAGCCGAGAAAGATAAACAAATTAAGTATCTTGACTTGGCTCGCGAGGTTGTCGACATGTGGGATGTGGACTCAGCGATCATTGTGCCGATAGTCATATCAGCCAATGGCTTAATTGCTAAGAGCCTCGACCAACACCTAAGGAGGCTCTCGTTGGGCAGCTGGATTAAGGGCTTGATCCAGAAAGCGGTACTCCTGGACACGGCTCGCATTGTTAGGAGGTTCCTCTCTCTGGCGCCCTGACCGCCGGTAGCTTGGACCCTGCTCCCGATACCGGTGGGCTACTATTTTTTATATTTTTAAATGTTTTTATATTTTCTTTTATTCTAATATTTAAAAATATAATTTATATGTAATAATGTAAAATAAAGGAAATTATATTAGTTTTAATTTGTTTTTACATAATAGAACTGTTAAATGTGAAGTTAAACAGGATTTTTTTTGTTGTAAATTAATATAATAAATACAATGAAAATATATATATTACCTAATAATTTGTACTTTGACAGTGTTGAAACAGTGATATTCTAATTCGGTCTTAAATAATATTTGTTTTTCAATTAAATCAAAGATATTGACATCACGACACCTACCAGGTATTTCTTAGCTATTTCTGAATATTTTAGATTTTCTTTGAATATGCTGCTAAAAGTATCGCAGCTCCCACCTGTGTACCTTCTCCTAAAACCATACTACGACTGTAAGCTGTGTTCGTATTATTACAACCCCAAGATTTAGACGAAAACATGTAGAAATCTCAAATACCTACTATTGGACCTTTCATCAGTTTGAAAAAGAAAGTACCCCAAGTGTCCAGTATCAAACATAATGTACATTTTATTGCTTGCCTAGCAAACCTTTAGCCTTTGAAATTTATTGTCACTCCACTGTTGTTTTCAAACCGAACCCTAAAAACACTCGTTTATCATTTACTTTTTGCCAATCATTAATTTATTATTAGGTATATCTGATACCTAACAATAGTAACAATACAACTGAACAGCGTCTCGATCAAATGTTTCATACTAGCCAATCGCCTCACAGACAAAGGACAGTTTCTCACAGTTTGACCCACTAACTGCGCCTGCGCCCTGATTGTAATGGCGTTTAATGAACAATGTTCATTGATCAATGTATAGTGTACACTGTTACCTATTAACTGCTCATTTGTTTCCACTTGCACATATTATACAGGTTTATGAGAATTCATTAAATTAACCTTCTGCTAGATACTCAGAAATTACATATAATTAAAAAATACTGAGGAATAAAAAACATAGAAGAAGGTACTGCTTCTTATTAAAGCAATTCCTGCCGCGTCTTACAAAACCTTCGCAAAGGAAGATTAACTGGACGTGGTGCAAATAGCGACGCATTCAACTAAATCTACTAGAGTGCACACAACTTGGTGAGACCTAATTATCCGCTCAACTTAAACTAAATTCTTGGCTGAACTTCGGAAGTTTCACAACGCTAACCACGATATGACTCACATTGGTCAGTGAACTGGGATACCTTTACGAGATAGTTTTACTAAATGCTGTGGCACATGGCATTCGATAGATAACTACTAAGGTAATAAATAGTGTCTGTCTTATTACCTTGATGTCTACCTGTCACTCGAGATGTCATAGGCCTGTCAGTGACGGTGAAAATATGCGGCAATACGTATAATATTGTCGTATACACATATTTACAAGTCTTAGCAAATCAAATGGTATATTGTACAATGTAGACACTTAGATATTGATTAAGAAGTTTGCCGAGTTATCACATTAAAGTGGTTTTGTGCTGGCTATGTCTTCTATAGGACTGGATTTCAATGAAGCAGATAAATTCTTGAGTATATCTTCTCTCTATCGCTCCACTGCTACATAGGTACACCAAATATTTAAAGAAAGTGTCTACAGCCGTCTTACGGTATTTAGGCTGAGGCCTAGTCAGTTACTTTCTGGCCTAGACCTTGATGTTGTGGCGCTATTTAGATGATACTTAGGTTGATGAAATAATAATGTTCGTCTTCACGGAAGTGCAAGACGGTGGCCTATTGTATAGTTTGCTAGTCTCATTGCGGTAACTAAGAACACAATTATCTTGTAGCGACTAAATTAAATCGCTAGAATGGGTAGCCAGACTGCAGTCTAATCTGCTAGGCGACCGCAGTCCTTATGGTGCCTCTGGGAGAACTCACTGCAGAGGTTCACGTTAAAGTCAAGTGCTCACTATTAGGCTTATATTTACGAGCTACGAAATGAAACGTCAAGGTATGCATGCATGTGCGCAGCTCGTGTAATAAAGCTTAGATGCATTTTGGAAGAGCATACTAAACTTTGCTGTAGTTTAGAACGAAATTCCCCAAAAATTCAAAGCTGTGAAAGAATAAAAGTTTCCAATTTATTTTCACTAAACAGTTTTTCACGCTTGACAAACATGTTCATTCCCGGCCATCATTGTGCTCGCATCATAAACAGGGGCCGGTTTTTTGCCAAGAACAGTGTGTTTGCAGCTCTATCATTTTACCTACAATCTCAGTCGATGGTGACTCTTGTGTGGAACTGTAGATAACTACTTATCTCCATATCCACACAAGGGTCATCATCGACTAAAAAATAAAGCAAATAATCTCAAGCGTCCGGCCCGCGGGTCCATCTGTTATACTGCCAAAATAGTACTGGATTTTAAGACTAGAACTGGTAGTACCCGGAACGTATGACATGACTTTTTTTAGGGTTCCGTAGTCAACTAGGAACCCTTATAGTTTCGCCATGTCTGTCTGTCCGTCCGTCCGTCCGTCCGTCCTCGCTTAATCTCTGTGAGCGTTAGCACTCGAAAGCTGAAATTTGGTACCAATATGTATATCAATCACGCCAACAAAGTGGTAAAATAAAAATTGGAAAAAAAAAATATTAGGGTAGCCCCCCTATATGTAAAGTGGGAAGTGATTTTTTTTTTAATTTCAACCCTAACGTGTGATATATTGTTGGAAAGGTATTAAAAAATGAATAGGGGTTTACGAAAATCTTTTTTTGATAATGTCAATAATTTCGGAAATAATCGCTCCAAAAGTAAAAATCAATGTGTCCCCCCCTCTAACTTTTGAACCATAAGCTTAGAAAATATGAAAAAAATCTGAAAAGTAGAACTTTATAAGGACTTTCTAGGAAAATCATTTTGATGGAAACAACAGTTTTTGTACAAAAATGACAAAAAGTTGTACAAAATAATTTCTGGACTAAGTTTGTAGTATAATCGTATATGCAAGCAGGAACACTTATTGTGACGGACGGGAAACTACGGAACCCTACACTGAGCGTGGCCCGACACGCTCTTGGCCGGTTTTTTGGGTAATATGGATGCTTGAGTGGAATGATGAGTCGTGGTTCCATGTAGTTTTACGTATTATATTGGATCTTTAACTATTATGCTCTTTGACTTCTGTTGTATAGTCAGCATAAAAAGTGATTATTACAATAATTTGTATTATAACTTTTCACACTAATAGAATCAATAAAAAGTACTTATCGCTTTTGCCGAAAACCTCTGAATAAGAATAATCTGGCTAATAATTTTTAGACTGCCCTGGGGGCCTATTACGAACTTTTAAAAAACCAGGCAAGTTCCAGGCAATTAATTTCACTGGCTGGATATATTTCGTATTATGACATCACTAATTCTGACCGACTTCACGCTGACTAGTTTGTCTGTGGCTGGCTTGAAAGCTTAGCCAAAAATTCAGCAAATGTCATCGACCAAGCGCCGTATTCACATGTTAAGGCTCCGTCTGACTTTTTCCTGTTCCCGAGGCTAAAGTTAACTCTTCGAGGAAGACGTTTCGAGTCGATTGAAGCTAAAAGAAAATTCGCTGAAGGAGTTTTAGACCATACCTCAATCAGCTTACCAAAAATGTATGGAGGACTGGGTCAAGCGCTGGCGTAGCTGTAGGTATTGCAAGCGAAAGGGCCTACTTTGGAGGCGACAAAATAAATTTTGACGAATAAATTACTTAATGGTTTTATTGAACAATTCCCAGTACTTTTTACACAGAATGTATTATGTCCCTTCGCAAGTAAGTACCTACTAGTTTCAGAGTATAAACAAAAATATGGATAATGAATGGATATGGTGGCGTGGTGTTTTTACTAAATATCCAGTTTTCAACATGTTATATTTACCTATCATGGTAATATTTTGTAATTATCATGGTGCACCATTTATTAGGTTAAATTATTATAGTTCAATGGATGAGAGTTATCGCCCTCGGCGGAGCCTATTAACTTATGTTTAGTTTGAATTATTGTAGGAGTTTTTCAATTTTACCGTTAATTTGGTATTTTGATCAGAAGTGCCACTTTCCGGAGTTTCCAGAAACTCGAACGGTACATATTCGTCACACGTGATATTTTCTCTGAATAATTTCGCCAAAAAAATCCAAAACCATTCAATAAAAGCTCTTATGAAGTAGCGGAAATTGAATGGATTGTGAGGTTACTTATTATAAGTTTTAATATGTCAAAAAGTGTCAAACGAACGTTCATAATACGGTATTTCCAGCAGTCGGGCAGAAGCCGGCCAGGGTGTCACGTGACCACTGACTGGCTTGTTTGACGAGTTCATAATACGAAATTGCAAGGCAGTTCTGTTTACGCCGTAAACTGCCTGGAAATAAGAGTTCATAATAGGGCCCCTGTAGCCCGTAGGTAGGTACTGTTCGTGTGTAGTTTATGCCAAATGTATTGCATTTGTGGCTATGTTACGCAAGCAGGTTGTAGATCCATCCGCATTCAAGGCAGGCATGCAAGCAGAACAAGTAGTTCCAATGAAAATCACGAAAGACTAATAAGAAAACTTGGACTAATTGCTGGCCTCTGCTTAGAATGCTATAGTTTTGTTTCATTAGTAGGTAGAAAAGCTTCGCATTTCCTCAGCACTTTCTATTTGTCTCACGATTCCAATTCTGCATGGCAATGTATCCAAAGTTGTTGAAGCATGTTAATTAGTATCGGGCTTTTTCATTAACTGGGGCTGATTCCAAAGCCGGTCGGCAATTTTAAAAGAAAATAATAAATCACCTGGTCGGATTTTCCTTATCTTATTCCTTAGGTACCTACTTACCTACTTTTTTAAAGAGACTATTTTTTTCATTATCTTTTCAGGTAATTATTTTAACTGGCTGTTAGCAATCCGTGCTGTTGGTGCGTGAACCTTTTTGCATTTTTCAGGATCCATTTTCTCTTTAAAGATTCTGCCACTATTATTTACACATTCTGACAAGTGGTCCTGAGATGATGCCATGTGATAGATGGGCAGATGAACGAAGTATTAAAACGTTTACCGTATGTACAGCACGGGGCGGGATTCCCGTAGGCACACTCTCACAGACTATGTCATACAGCGTCATGACGTGCCAGATGATAAATGGCGGTCCAAGTGCGTATCACTGATAATGTCGTGATATCTTATTAAAATATTGTGAGAGGATAAATAGAACTATTAGGGCTACGTAGGCAATAGTTGGGAAATAAATATACTGATTTATTTAAGAGAGTAATATCCACTTCTCTTTGTGCAGAATAAACAATATTTTTTCTTTCTTTCTTCTTGTTTTCAGTTTTATCTTGAGCAAATGAAATAATTACCTTATCATATCACACGATATTTAACGATACCACTTACTAATGGTACCTACTTTAAACCAAAACCTAGATCAACCGTGGGTTTTTTTTGAGGATAGAATTACATTTGTTAAGGTAGGCTTAACAAATTTAATTCTATCCTCTAAAAAAACCCAAACTCAATTACCTTTCGGCAAACAAAATAAACAAACGAAACCCTTCTTCAAACATCCAGTCCGTTCCTTATAACCTTAGTTCAAAAAGAAAGAAAAAATAAACAAGAGAGCATCGCCGGGCTACAATTAATTCGGTCCCAAAGCAATTAAAGCTAAGCTAAATTGCCATATTTTGTAACTCACACATTTTTTGCGTCGACACAGAAATTTCCTCTCGCTTAATTTATGCTAACGTAGAGGCAAGAGGGCAGTGAGGGTCCGGAGGGGCCGGGTTCCCGATAGACGCTAAAAATAGGAAGGTTCAGATATTAAAATATTTTGTTTAAAGTGTGATAGCCTCATGCTTTTAGGAGAGTTGTAAATTAGGGCGACCTGTGTGGACTCTAGAAAATTGACCACCTGCTCTTTACCTAAGGTTTTCATAAAAACCAGAAGCGTCTAATACGAGGTTGAATAATTTATTATCATGTATTCAGCTTTCTAATAACAACAACAAATTGCGACTGGTCTTAAAAGTGTGGTGATTATGGTAGAGCCGAACCGTTACTATTGTGGCAGTCATCAGATGCAGGATCAGGATCGACCTCTTGTCTTCTGATAACAACAAACAGTGGTCACTAAGCATTCTTATGTCAGAACACTAAGTTCATCAGCATCATCATTATTTCAGACGAAAGACGTCCACTGTTGAGTATAGGCGCTACGTCTTCCGGTACGTGAATGCCACTCCAGAGTACTAGTTAGATGCAGGGATCTTCTCAAACATTTTACTTTCTTTTTGCTCTACGGGACCCAAGCCTGTTTGTTGTATTAAGCTCAAGTCGACGTCGAAAAACGTGAACTAAGTTTAACTCGGTTTAACTACATTTAAAACTGTGTTCCCGACGAAACATCTTTGAGGATATCGCTTTCTTAGAATATATTTCACGTTGTATTAGTTTTTCGAAGATATTAGAATCTTGGGTAATTGTAGAAGAAAGTTGATATTGCTTCATTGAACTGTTTCAATCGAAGGGAAAAGTGAAATATCGTATCCTTTCAGTTAAGTATTGTATGGGGTTTGAACAGTGCCTGATTTTGGATAATATCCGTAGCTATTTCCCCACCAAACGGATGTTGGTAAAAGCGCCTGCCGTATAAATTGCCGCAACGAGCGTAACCATAGAATATTGATGTAATAATTAAGCAAGGTTGTAAAAGGAGCGTATAGCTTGAACTTTGAAGATTAAGAAGTTCCTTAAAATAATTCTCTAAATTAACTTTAAAACATTATAACCTAAATTACACTAACTTTAAACTTTGAGTAAGTATATGTATAAAACTGTGTTGTTATAGATTATTCGATTTTTTTGTATTTATATATGGAGGCTTGTCACAGGCAACCCGGCAATCAAGTTGTGTATTATTATAACTATAATGTTATTATTAGTAAAGCCCTTTTAAAATGTAAAAATTAAATGAAACATTTCGTATTTATATACATTTTATGTGGGCCATCCAAACACTGGTCCATGTTGGCCCTGAATCGGCACTCCAATTGTGTAGACAGTAGCACACTTTCTTTCACAATCTGAAGAATTTTGAAATAATTTTTTAATCGAATGCTTCATAATTATGTTTGAAAAAATCGTCTGCTCGACAACGTACTAATAACGCAATGAATTTTGAAGAATGGTCGAAATTAAAGGCATTGCAATTGTTAGTGTTACGTATGTAAGTGTCGCAGTTTCATTTAAATAATTACGAAGTTCGAAGTTCTAACAGACATTATACAAACATTTACGAGTACCTACATTGCGCTTTTTCACAAAACCTTTTGTACAAAATTCTTTAAAAAAAGTCGATGTGTCTCGCGGAAATTAAATCATGTTACAATATCACCCTGGGCAAAGGGGACAACTCTTGAGGTATTAATATAATACTGTCAATTATCTGAATTGGACCATACCGCGTTATGATAAGGTGCATATTGCAATATGTATGGAACCACGGTGCTCATGTTGGAAGTTATGAATGGGTCATGCCGTGAAAGGGTAGCGATTTTATTTGCACGAAACTTTTTGAAATAAATACGGCCCTTCTGGAATACCAGACCAGCCGGCCTATTCTATGGAAATCTTCCTGTGCAAACTTAAACGTAATTAACGTAAAGTGAGGTCACTATATTTCACTTAATGCTATGCATTGACACTATTGACTTACATCGAGCTCACTTCACCTAAGTTTTCACAGTCAGATTTTTGAAGAATAGGCATTGAGAATAGATCGACAGTGCATCTTATTTTCTCGGGAAAGGCAAAATTCCTTAATTTCAGCATATTTATGACATTTGTTTACTTCAAATCAAACTAGAAAAGTAAAGTTGTTCGATTTAAATGAATTTTGGCTGAATATGGGATTGACTGTTTAATTGACTTCTGAAATGGACTCATTTTGTACGTTATGTTTTCCTGCAGCTGTTAAACTATCTAGCTAAAACGAAAAAAGTCATAAAATACCTCAACGTTCCGATAGACAAAGAAACTCAGCGGTTTTTTCCTGTTGCAACACCAACATTTTTCTTCCCATATCGCTCCATTTTATCATTCACGCCACACTGCTAGCCCGCAATAGTGGACGTAATAAATAACGAGAGATGCAGTGGCCTCTAAATTAGCTTTGTGCGAGATCTTGTTGTCAGCACTGGTTTGTTTTAAGGCTAGAATGGAATGACGCTGGGCTGGGTAGGAGCACTCTGGGAACCAGAAAACCATCTTAGTTTTCCAACTGAAGATTGTCATAACGTGGCTAGTAATTAGTTTGTTTGTTGCTCCCTTGTGATGGTGCAGCGTTGTTTCATTTGAGATGGAATGTAATTTCCTTGAAGATTTCTTGTATTCTTTCATTTGATCTGAGACGAGATTTATACTTTATTTGATGTGAATTTCAGAAATTATGCAACTTGAAGCATTGAGCAATATTCAGTCGTTTGGTGTTTAGTCGTATACAATTGAAGAAGACAATTAAAAGCAATTAAAGGAATAAAATAATATTATATAAATTGGAAAATTGTGTGGTGATTAGCATCGACTTTCCTATTGATAGGTGTAAATTGATAGAAATAGTATCAGATTCCTACAGTGGACGTGTGAAAAGTTCAAGTCTGACTGCAGAACGTGTGGTGCTTGTTGTTTTTCAGACGAAGTTTTCAAGTGGCTTTGAATTGCTTCTACGTGTTCACCGAGCAATTTATAAAAGCCAGCATTACGCTTTCAGCCTTACCTGAATAGCCCCAAGAAGTGGTCCAAACGACGGGCTAGCTTTAGACGGTAGCTCAAAGGTCTTGGGCAATACTTGGCAATGGAGCCAAGAGCAATTTCTAGTCGATTGAACGTTCCCATGAGAATCCGAGCTACGATCGGGATCACTTTAATTCTTTGCTGAACGTCGTCGCGTCGTTAGGAGCTGATCTTTATAGCCAATTGTGGAACCGTCGCGACGTTATTGTCGCAAGGTTTCTCCTATGCAATTGAAAGGTTACTGGTAGTTTGTGCTTTTCCGCGGACACAGAATTGCAATGGCTTTGATTTGTATATTAAGATGTTTATCTTATCGGTACAATAAAAAGTGAAGTATATTTCGGTATTGTTTTTCTTTTGATCCCCGGTTTTTCACGACTTGACTTTTTACCGTCCTGTTTCCTCTCTCATCTCATTTATTTATATAACTATTTAATTATATACCAATTGTATATTAGATTTAATACTTCAAGCACAGAAATGTACACAGGCGGACTCACTACCCTCACGTTTCTTAAGAAAACCCTATCAGTCGCCATCTTACAGTAGTAATTAATAAAGGTGTTCCTAACCTTCAGTCCAGTTAACCCTGCCTTGCGGGTAACCTATCACCTATAAACTATGGGACGGCTACCTGTCACGAAGCGAGGATGGATGAGTGACTCGTACCTACAATATTCACGGGGAATATATGATTTAGTGGCGTGTCCTGGCTGAGGCCTGTGTGAAAATAGTGGTGTTAAATTGTTAGGGAAAACTAAGGGTCGTCCTTAGTCATTTTAAAGTAGTGCCGGTAACCAAGTATGTGTTAGCCTGTAATTTTACACTAGCCTTAATTCTAAAACACGAAGCTAAAAAAATGCTACTCAAATATTATGTTTTTTTTTTTTTTCAATATTTAAATTGCTCAACAATTTAATTCACAAACAATGGTACATTTAATATCGTGCCCAACATGTCCTGTTGTCTACACTTTATGTGAACTGATGAAGGCTCTGAAGATACCAAACTCTTAGCCAAATTATGGACCGGGACACTATTTAGATTGCGACACGCTAGGAAGAAGAAGTGCATCTGTCATACACAGACCGAAAATTATAAATAATTGAGATTTTAGTACTTTTGATTATTCGATTTTTACGACTAAATAAAGATATCAACCCTTTTCCTTAATCTCAAACCAAAAAACCCATGGAATACGTGTTTAAATAAAGAACACATCCACCCACATATGACCCGCAAATACAGTACCCCGCAAATACAGTAACTCAATCTAAAACCGCTCAATCGCCGCGATCCGCTCCAAATCTGTACAAACACAAACAGTTGGGAACAAATTCTTGCTGACAATCTGTTTGAAGACAGGCGTAGGTACCAGTAGGTATCTGGTAGCTGCTGCAGCGTTCGGCTACTTTACCTAACAGTCCGCGTTCTATGTGGGGCTAGGGAAATAGCGACTATAAACCGGAACTTTGTGTGTACCGATCGTTACGTCCGCGTCATCCAACCGGGCCGATTCGTCGTATTTGAAGCGGCAATAGTCCAACAGGTCTGAGGTGAGAACTACATTGCAGTCGTTGTCCCTATTGTAGAATTGATAATTTTTTATTTAGGTAAAAAATCCTCAGTAACAACTGTTTTGTTTCCAAATAATATAGTCACAAACTTACGATTGCCTTGATGTTTTCTTCGCAGATATACTGTTACAAGGATCGCGGAAATGTATACTTTTGCGCGTTTCTAAGTAACTGGGAATAAAACTATGGATGTTTTTAGACAAATAAATAAAGGTAAACCTTTCCTCTCATCAGCTCGCTATCTTCAAAGCCACAGCAACTATCACAGTGTATTGGAGCACACCACGTATTAACATCGGTGAACTGTTCGCCGCTCTAACGTTTTGCATTCAATACGTAACGTAGCACAGAACATAACAGTAAGTTTCGGAGCCTCGCCGAATATTGCAGCATTTTACTTCGTGTCAATAAAATCTACACCAATTTTGTTTGAAACTACACTCGCAACGGTATTGGGTTTAAAGTGCATAGCGTTTTTATAGCGACGTGTTTTTGTGTTGTTGTTAACAAGTACGGTATTCCTGTGTACCGTTTTGCTGGTGCTGTGAATATATTAGACGACAGAAATCAGACGGATATAAACTATAAATCTCTTGGGAGATCAATTTCTCTCAAGAGTATATTAATAAAAGCATAGTACCTAAATACAATTTCAATATTTTGTAACTGAAAATTAATTAATTTATTTATTAAGACTTCAAGCACATAAATGTACAGAGGCGGACTTAATGCCACAGGCATTTTTTACCAATCAACCTTTGGGTGATGCAGAGATAAACAGTGGTAGATGCAACAGCGAGAATTGAAGAAAAAAATATTTATTTAAATATAAAGATATACATATAAACCTATTAAAAACTATAAATATAATAAATACACCTAATTATATATAAATATAAGCACAAATAACACAAACAATGGGAAAACATTACCGTTGTGATGATACTGCCAGCTTCTTGCGAATGTGCTCGCGAACTTTAATTTTAAAAGATAATCGGTTGTTCGCCATCCTGATTTCCTGGGGGAGAGCATTCCACAGAGAGATAGACTGAATTAAGAAGGAAGAGTGAATGAAGTCTGTGCGGTGAGTGGGACATTGAAGAAGACGATTGTGAGATGAACGTAGATTTCTATTGTGGTTGGCGCAAATGTACTGAAAGTGGGGGGCCAAATAACTAGGGGAAGAGGGAGAGTCAAGAAATGTAAACAAGGTGGTCAGCGTCCTTTGCTCTCTGCGCTGGCGTATGAAACTCAAACTCAAAGCATTTATTTCAATTAAACCCTTTACAGGCACTTTTGAATTGTCAAAGAGTCAGTCAGTTAGTCAGAAAGTTGAAGCTAGTTGCCATTCCAAAACGTAGATCTCTATGGAGAAGAACGGGCAAGAAACTCCAAGGACACTCTTTAAAATATAGAAATTACAAAATCCTGGGTACATTACTCTTGTTGATTCTATATGTGAGAACAATGTAAAAAAAATATAAAAATCAAAAACGATTAAAAATATAAGATTAAAAATAAGCCCTGGCAGATAAGAGATGACCAGTCTCAACTGACGGCGCCCGTTCACGAACATGACGCGTGGATCAGCACCATCCAGCTCAACCAATTTGTAGGGAACCGAATGATCCAACACACTCGCCACCATCAGCGAGACATTAAGTGAGCATGACATACTCTCAACTACCCTGCTCTTTCAAGTCAAATACAACATAATAACATAGTAAACGACTCCACGGTACTCACATTTACAAAAATTTAAAATAAAAATGCGTCTAAGTTATACAAAACTATAGTTTGCATTGTATTTAAAGAATTTTACCACCAAAAGAAAGAAAATCAATATTATCTATTGGAGTATTCAATAATTAAAACTTAGTTTAATAAAAAAAACAAAATAAACAATAAGTTCGTAGTCCGAAAAAATAAAAAAGGGGAAGCAACTCTAGCAATTTTTTCATTTTTAACTAGTGAGCCCAAGTGGCTGTGGAGCAGGACCAGCATTTAGCCAAGCATTTTTATCTACGATTTAATCATCCAACTTATAGTATGTTTGTCTACATAGTGTGCGTTTAATGCAAGTTTTAAATTTCTTCTCATTTTGTTGAAGAATATCGAGTGGTATTTTATTATAAAATTTTACACAGTACCCCCCATAAAAGAAGTGTGTACTTTAGACAATCTGAAACGTTGTTGATCTAACTTGTTCCTATTTCTTGTGTTAAAATTATGCCTGTCACTTATCTTAATAAAGAGATGTAGATTTTCTCGAACATACATATTGTATGGGCAACCATCTTAGAAGCGACCGATGCGCAGAGACATGATCATATTTACGCAGATTGAAAACGAATCGAATGCAGTTATTGAGAAGACGGTCAAGTTTATCGAGGAGATCTGCATTCAGGTCATAGTAGCACACATCACCATAATCGATGATAGGGAAGATTAAGGACTGCACAAGCATTGTCTTCGTACTCGATGGTAATAAATTGTTCAATCGGTACAGAGCCCGCAGCGTTCCAGTAACCTTCTGGCTTACCCTAGCGACTTGAGTACGCCAGTTCAGGGTACTATCAATGTGCAAGCCTAAGTCCTTCACGTCAGAAAAAAAAAAAAAAAAAAAAAAAAAAAATTATTGAAATTTATTTATTTTCAAAATAATACAAGTCTACACATACATAAAAAACCGAGCAAGACCATCATACATTCCCACTGAATTTCAGCAAATAAAATAATCACATTTCATAACAGAAATTCCGTCCTAATTGTAACTTCCACTAGGACCCTATTACACGACACCCATTAGCCCGACATACTTCACATAACATAATATATCGTCCATATACGTCCACGCATCTTACAGGCGCTTTCTGCCAGATATTTTTTAATTAAAATTTCATATTCTGTCATGCGGGGACTAAAAGGGTTGGGTCGGTTGGTTAGGGATACGGAGTGGTTAGTACATGAAGTGGTCATTTATCACGGCTCATATTATGCTATGGAAGTAGGTACTGCAACAGTAACCACGTTTAGCTTACTTTGATAAGATCATAAGAAAGCTAGTGAAAAAAGTCGGTGTCTAAAAATCTAACAAAACTAAAGACGACTACAATGTGAAAGACAATTTTAGTTTGGTACTCCGTGACTTCCAAACCAAAATTTTCACACATTGTAGTTACTTTTTTCCACTTACATAAACTTTTTATTATCCATCATCGCTAACACCGCGACAGTAAAATACATCGAAAACTATGTCAGCAAGCAGGTTATCACTTCATTTTTACACACCTCCATGGTCAGCAAGTGTGGTCCCCTTGATGAATTGCCTCGGTTACTTTATTTAGTGGAATATAGGGCGGGTGTACCCCTGTCTTACCTGGCTTACGTTCATGTTATAATGTACCTACTGTATAGAGGGTGAAGTGTATGGAAATGGAGGCTTGTAGGATATGGGAATTTCGGAATTTATAGTATAGCAATGTTGTAGCAGGCAGGTTCTGATACTATTAATAACTTTATTTATATGGAAGGGATACAAATGTGACGCCATAGGTAAGATCATTAAAGAGATCAAACGGAGGTGGGAGTCGGGGGCGAAAGACTTCCAGACAAACTTGTTTATGCAACAAAGTGTATTACACACATTGGTACTAGGAATCAGTAAGTCTTTATGTTTTTTGTGTCATACTACTCGTATAATATCGACAATCAACATGTTATTGAAGATGAAGCTAACTAAAAGTGACAGTAAAAACAATGAAAGAAAAACTACTACGTATCTATTTAAATACACTGACGTCGCAATATAAAAAAGCCACTAACTTATCATTAAATATTTCTGGAACCACGAAAGATGGTAAAAACAACATTTAAGTGTATTTAATAGTGCATACAAAACACGATATAAAACGGTTTTCAAGTTTTTTTTTCCTTCATGTAGCTAACTTTTTGCTAGGTTTGGGAGTTATTTTGATTTTTGTGGCACTTTGCAAGTGGCTTTTTATAATAATGCTCGTCAGTGTAAAACCTGCCAGGTTCTATTTAAATAGTTTGTAATCCAAGATCACGCTCCACTGCATTTGAATGATTTCGACGATTAGAAAACTGAAATTACATTCTTGAAACCTGCGATCAAAAGACTGAGAAATATCACCATGCTACGTGGTCTGCGGGATAAGCAGATGTAATCGAGTGTGCCGTCGTGAACGCAGACGTATTATTCATCGTAGCTTCTTCGTACGATCTTATCATATTATTTTTAAAGTTGCTTTCAAGTTTACCTTGTGTTTGTGAATTTATTCATTTGAAAATAAATAAAATGTGTTCTACGAAGTCAATTACCAAAAAACAATGGTTTCAATTATGAATAGCGGAAGTTTATGTTTACCAGTGAATATTTCAGGAAGAGTTAAAACATATCAGCGTAAAGGTGAAACTGATCTCGAGCATTTGATAAGTCAATCTCCTGTCAAGTCTCAGATTGGTCTTGTAATAAACCTGCAGTCATACAGGTTATGACATTTTGCCTAGATATTTTTAATAAACGCCTTGAAATACTACTTGTGAATGCACGCAACACTACAAGCTACGACTTCCAAGTGTCAAACAAACACTTAAGATAACTTAATAAAATATTGATATTGTAACCAAAATGTCACGCAAAACATTTATTGACAGACATGACTTCACTTTTACATGACTTACATTTAATTTGACAACATTGGTCCACTGGTTAGTACAACAAAACTTATCAACTTAGGCTTAGTATTTATTTACGAATTACACACATAATTATTATTATTATTTCATTGATATTACCTACACATTATTATTTCATTATTATTACACATTACTTTTATTATTATCATTAATTCTCATCCCTGCCGCACGAGCAATCGGACAGAGTGTCTTAGCAGTGGTGCATCGTGCTGTTCAGCTAGGGTTTTCAAGATGCTGTTGCTGCTAGCCCTCATTCTGCTTATTAACGTATATACCGGTGTATGGATACATGGGATAGGATTCTCCCATAAATTAGTGTTTTTGTTTTTTTTCAAACAGATTTTAATCAGTGAGCCACAAGTATTCACAAGTCATCGATGTTTGGATCAGTTATGTTGAAATCTAGCAACTGGAATTATGCTGAATTCAATCAAATAGTTTCATTTTAGGCATTGAATTTTGAAGCTAACAAAAACATTCCTGTTTTTTGCTTTCTATAAAGATCAGGTTTCGACGACGCACATTATTACCAAATTTCCATAAGATTACGCCCAATTACTAAAACCAGTTTTTAACATCGTTATCAACATGTTCTATTTACTACGAAAAATAAAGTAATTGTAGCTAAAAGTGCATGCGATAGTCATGTTGGTATTGTAAACAGATAAGCCTGAAACCTTTGCTGAATTTACTCCTGCCTGATTGGATTACAGAATATCTAGGCTCCCAAATATATATTTTGAATGGACACTGATTTAAAGACGAGTTATGAGAAAAATAAGTTTTCTATAGAAGTTTTAAATTCCTCATTATCTCGTCTTTATATCAGTGTTATGTATTTTGGTATTACGTTTGTATGAACTACGCATGCTCCGCAGGCCCCATATGATAGACTGTCATCTCCGTCACCAGCCTTTTGGACAGGCCAATAATTTCACCATGGTATGGTACCCCTATTCTTCCAACATTTTGGAAATTAGATTGGGCAGCCGTGAGGCACATAATACTGTTATTATAACTGTTTTTTTGTGTGTTATTTTATTGCGTGCCTAAATCTTGATCAAATTACAATTTTTTCTTCATTTCTCACTAGCTCAGTGTTCAAATTATCACCATGGTATTTTAGGCTATGGTTTTCTTACCAGAAGCGGAGAAGTTTAATGTCCTTTGTGAATAATTGAGGATATTGCTAAATTTTGATGAGAAAACTTTCCAATGGGCTCACAAGGTAGCTATAACTTTGAACTCCTGCAGGAAAAAAATGTTTCAGTAAAAGGCCGCATGCGGCCTTTTACTGAAACATTTTTTTTTGTGATTATAAGGAAAATTACATACCTACCTACCTTATTACATATTAATTATTTTGTAATTATAAAGAACTTCATAGCTATTTATAATAACACTAGCGACCAGCCCCTGCTTCGCACGGTTTTTACGACAAAAAAAAAATATCGAGACTTCTTAGTTAGGTATAAAATTAATGTAAGTTCAAAATCAAATCAAATCAAATTCAAATCAGTTTATTGCAAACATGTTGTACAGAGGTTATAAGAGCTATAAGTTTCAAACATATACCCCGTAAGGGCACTGCAAAACAAAACTAAATAAATTACATTTTTAATTACCTATGTGTAATTTTTACAAAAGTCATAGTTTAAATCAACAGAATGGAATAATTATTGCTTATTGTTGCTATAGCTATCGAATTATAATATTTATTTTATGTAATAAATAATAAGAATAAGTTAAATCAAAATAAAATTAATCAATTAATATAAATTGCAATTTATTTACTTAATATTTATTATTGACTGCGTGCACTATGACACGCTTTTGCGTAAACTGCGACATTACGGTGTGCAAAACGAAGCTCTTAACGTTATAAATTCTTATTTACATAATAGGTCCCAATGTGTAGATGTTGATGGTGTGAAATCGTCCGGGCTACCAGTTCAGTTAGGTGTACCTCAAGGCTCAATACTGGGTCCATTCTTGTTCTTAGTGTATATCAATGACTTACCATTCTATGTAAAGGGTATCTGTGAAGTTGTACTGTTTGCAGATGATACTTCTCTTATTTTTAAAGTAGACAGGAACAGACAAGATTTTGACGATGTAAACAGTGCACTCTCAATGGTTACGGGTTGGTTTACGACAAATAACCTAGTTCTCAATGCCAAGAAAACGAAATGTGTAAAGTTTGCCCTTCCAAATGTTAGAAATCTAGGACCCAACATCGTCTTAGATACAGAGGTGCTTGAAACCGTAAACTCGGCAGTGTTTCTGGGCATAACAGTAGATGCCAAGCTTCAGTGGGGGCATCATATATCTAGCCTAGCGGGAAGGCTCAGTTCGGCCGCCTACGCCGTCAGGAAATTAAGACAATACACTGACGTTGATACAGCTCGGTTAGTCTATTTTAGTTATTTCCATAGCGTTATGTCCTACGGTATTCTGCTGTGGGGCAAAGCTGCCGATATTCAAAATATATTTGTCCTTCAAAAACGAGCTGTTCGAGCAATTTACCAGCTGGGTGCCAGAACTTCTCTGAGAGATTTTTTTAAAGATATTGGTATCCTCACTGTTGCATCACAATTCATTTTCGCCAACATTCTATATATTAGGCAAAATATACACTTGTACACTAAAAACAGTGATATTCACAATGTTAACACAAGAAACAAGGACAAACTACGAGCTCCCTTTCACCGGCTACATAAGGTTCATAACTCATTTGTTGGGCTTGGTATAACCTTTTACAACAAGCTACCCTCTTCTTTGCTAGATTTGCCTTTTAATGCGTTTAAAACTAAAGTAAAATCCAACCTTTGTTCAAAGGCATACTATTCTATCAACGACTACTTAAATGATAAGAATAGTTGGTCGCTGTGATTGGCTCAAGACAATGTTTATGTTCTTTCTCCAGAATTAGCCTACCTACTGACAGGTTATATAAGCTTAGGTAAATTGTTCATTTTATTTGACTTTATATGTCAATTTATTTTAATTTTATTAATTTTTTGTTGACATTAACTACTCATTAGAATGATTCTCATGAGTTGTATCGCAATATGTGGTTAGCTAGCGACCTCGACAAACTGATCATATTTTTTTATTTTTTTTCCTGAAAAACTGGCAGCAAGTTCGTCATGCTCCCTTAGATGTCACTGCTTGCGGTAGCGTCGGGGGTCGGGTTGCCTCCTTCCCTCAAATATGGCGAGGGGGGTAATGGCTGATCTTTGCGTTAAGCTCGTGAACGGGTGCTGCTTGTGGTGACTGGTCGTCTTGCTGATCATGGTTTTGTTATTGTTATTAGTAATTAACTGTTTATTTATTTTACCTCGATGGTCCTAGTTTATCAATTATAACTCTAGTTACAGCTATATGTAAGCGGGCACGCCCTTTATGCCTGGAGGCTTTATTTTCTTTTTTAGATATTGTTTACGTTTAGTTATTTTTATTTCTGCTTGAGTATAGATCTCGATGTTTTTGGTTGGTATATTGGCGTGTGCTAGCTGTCATATGGCTGATAATTTATAATTTAATGTTTTGTGTTGTGTTATGTAAATTATTTTGCATAAGTACTATTGTATAGAATCATTTTATTTTTCCTAATTGAACAGACAGCTGAGCTGCTGGGGAGTTTGTTGCGCCACTTCTTCTTCCCAGCGAAAGCACTAGGAAGTGGTGAAGGGTGGGCGTTTTGTGGGACTGTCTTATGTAACTTTGACGTTCGAAAAGTGCTGATTCTCAGCCTAATTTGAATAAATGACTTTTGAATTTTGAATTTTGAATATATATATTTATTTAATTACTTAATTATACAACAACAAGTAAAAAAATTAGTCAAATAACCCGCCCCTAACTGTTCCCGGCGCAAAGGTGCCCATAACGCTTGCAGCATTACCACGTTGGATGGCAATGGCTAACCTTTGCACCAAGAACGATCCGGAGCGGGAGTCACCCGTTTTATCACGGAGCCTGTGCCCTATATCATTGATGAGTTTCTTGGCCTCAGTGCCCCAACACCCCATGGACTCAACGGCAACGGGCACAAAAAGGTAACGGTCCGCCAACGGAGCGTACTTCACCCTCTTCCTTACAGCAGCGTCTTCAGCTGCAGCCGACGGCGAGAGGACCGTGCGACCAAGGTGGCTGGCCGCAACAGTGCTGACGCAAGTTGCGTCCCATATTAGGCACTTGCCGTTCCTCCAAGGCACCAAAGTCAGCCCATCCGGCCGCTTGCCGTCAGTCCTGGACAGACCCGGCGGCTCCAGTACGCAGGAGACATCTGCCGACACGAATGCCCTCCTCACAATATCATTGAGCGCATGGTGACGCGGGAACCTCCCCGAGCAACGACGACAACTCAAAGCGTGATGGCCATCGGCCTCCACCATAGAACCGCAGGTGCATCTGTGGGGTTCACACACCTTGCAGCCCAGGCGGAGGGCCACCGCCACACGCAAAGAGTCATCATCAAGCAACGTGCCCAGGTGAGGCGAGGGAAGTGCGTGCAACCATGCTCCCGATTCTGGCTGCGATACAGCCCTGAGTCTGGCTAGATCAGCCCCCGAGGAACCCACCAACATCTGCTCCTGGATCAGCTTAGACGTGACGTCATCCCAAGCTCGCTGAACATGCGTTGCGTCGGGGCTTGCTGCACCCATGTTGAGGACAGACCAAGCTGACCCGGCATCCAGCATAAATGGTATGTTTGCCCCATTGCCATTGGAATGTAAAATAACAGACACGAGGTCAGCCACCCCATGAGTCGACGCCAGGAAGGCCGACAGGCCCACATCATACACACACCGCACCCCAAGACCCCCGAGCCGGATAGGAAGAGCTGCCTGCCTCCACTGCGCATCATTAAAAGACACATTCAGGATCGACTCAACCGAAGATTTTAAAACACATTCAAAAGAACATACGTCCTCAGGGCAAAGCCAGGTGGGAGCGGTCCGCAAGAGATATGTAATCTTGGGTAAGGCAAAACACATGCGCAACAACAAAATCGCAACGTGCGCGGAGAGATCCTTGAGACGTTCCCGAGCATTGAGTAGAAGCTGTTTACGGGAGGAAATGGCTTCTGGCACTGCGTCAAGAAAAATGGGAGATCCCAAAAGGAAGAAAGAGAGAGGAGAAAGTTCCTTGAGACCAGGTAAATGAGACCCAAAGCGTGAGAAGTGTGTACGAGCACCAACGCCACAGGGAAAAAATTCGCACTTAGAGGAATTCACCTCCAGACCCAGCTCCTTAAGTTGAGGAACAAGAACCTCCAGGTCCTGGCAAACTTCTTCCAGTGATCCACCAATAATGCCATCATCGAGGTACCACAGGTTCAGAGACGATTTCAACCCAGAGATGACTTTGTGGATTGCTAAACTGAACACAAGTGGCCCCAATGGATCCCCCTGCTGCGCTCCCACTTGAGACAAAATGAGACTATCACTAAAGAATAGATTAGAAGGAGAATAATATACCTGATAGAGAAAGGGGTATAGAGAAGGAATTTTATCCTTGACCTCACTCAAAAGAACGTCTCTTTCTAGGGTGTTAAAAGCATTGCGTATATCAAGTTTCAGCACCACGCAATCCGAGTTCTCAGGATCCATGACGAACGCACGCGTCGCATGGATAGCGGCCTCGCACCCCCGACGCGTCCCAAACCCTAGTTGATGCGGCTGCAAGTATTCAGACATAGCTACCCTTACGGACTGGCACGCCAGCTTAGCTGTCAACCTTCTGAACACGCTACCGATGGCTATTGGTCTCAGGCCTCCGTCTTTTTTCTGGAGTGCGCAAAGAGAAGCACCATACAAATAAGGACAAACTACCGGATTGAGCTGACCACTCATTAGAAAGTTTGCGAGCTTTGTCAAACACTCCAGTAAACGCCGCCCGTTTTCACCCGCAGAACCAGATGTTAGCTCTTTCAAATGCCCCGGACGAATTCCATCCAAGCCTGCCGCAGAGCCACTATTAAAAGAGCTCAAAGCCAACGCGACGTCCTCAACTGATGCAGTTATCCCTGGAAATGACGAGTCCGGCGCCGATGGAAAATTAAGCGGACGCGATGGGCTTGGGTGCTTGACCGTAAGGGCGTTTAGCGTGCCAGGGTCGTGTTGCGCGAATGAGTCGTCTGAAACCAGCAACCGAACCGCCCCCCGGAGGTCTCCGTCGAACACCTTAGACTCGATGGCTTTTCGAATCCTGCACGACTTAGAAAAACCTGCCACACAACCCGACTCATCCCAAAACTGGTCAGCACCGACTGACTCGACGTTTGCCTTCACCTTTGCAGTCATATTTCCAGGTGCGTCCCTCGAAGGAACTCTCAACCCACCGAACGCAAAACTGAGAAGCACGCCCCAGTCCTCCACACCGTTACAGCTAACGCATTTATCAATAATGTCGCACAGCTTGCCTGCTGCCTGGTTTCGCGCACCCTTAGGTACGTGCCTAAGAACTGGCGTACTTACCTTCAAGGCAGAGAGCCTCTCCAACGGGCAGGGTCGCGAAACAAGCGGCACCTGTCTCACTAGCTGGGAATCGGTCACAGTATACGACGTCTCAGGAGTGGTAACCGGCTGACGCGCATTTCTGTGCATACGGCCTATATGGATCTTGAGCCCATGCGAGCTAAAAGCACGTGAAGACCCAGGGCAGTGAGGACAGGACAACATTGTAGACAAATACAATAAATTAAAACTGGCTACCAGCAATATCACACAAAGCTCAAATTGACAATTATAAAATTTTAATATAAATATTAGTTGAAACAATTGGAAAATTAAATAAAAAAAATAAAAAAATCTTCCTTACATAAAAATATTCCTAACATAGGTAATATTGCACCACATTATAAAAATAAAAAAAATAAAATAAAAAAAAAACTAGAAGAAGCGTTCTCGTGGCTGCAGACTGCAGAAACCGTTTCCTTAGGACAGGTCCTGCCATCTGTAGTAACCGGAACTGGAGGATGTTGAATTGTTGTCTGCAATGTTTGCCTTCCGGAACCTCAGACAATACACAAGCTTCGTTCTCTTTAAGGATTTTACCCTCATAACAGTCTTTGATCTTGCTACACCAGTTGTTCAGTTCCAAAAAAAAAAAAAAAAAAATTATAGAAAATAGTTAAAATCAATCCAATTTAATGTTGAGAATAATATTATTCTGTAATTATATTAATACAAAAAAGACAATCATTTCATGAAATCCGAACTCGACCACCCATGTATGGCATGCGCACATCATACGTATAGAGTCAACGTGGGAGTTTTTAATGTTGGTGAAATTACTGTTTAGTATGATACAGTTTTAAAAAGTTTGTTGGAATGTCGTTACCAAGCTTTCATTTCAAAAATCGACGCACTGTTAGAAATTTTTTACACTGATTATCTTAATGATAATGAAAGTTAGAAACTATTGAAATATGCCTGTTTATGGGTTTCCTGAGCTAGTATTATGGTTTTAAGTCACTTTCGTAGCACAAACACAGTTTTGGGATGAAAACGGATCACATAAGTAATAGGGTTAATAAAATCACTATTTATAGGTCCACAGAGTTTGTTAACTTTAGATAACACTAGCGATCATTGTCTGTACTAAATGGATCGTAATTATGTTAAAATTAGGACGGAAAAACTATTATAAACATATTTTAATAAAAAAACAAACGGAGCGCGATGTTTGCGTGATGGCAGCGCCATCAATATAAATTAAATATATAGGTATGTATACAAACAATGGTTAATGGTTAGCTATTTTTGTCATGACTTTTTATTAATTTAACAATTTTTTCATTATTAAAACTTGCAATGTGTCTTCTGGTTCAATTAAGTGAACAATTTTGTTTTATATAAACTGTTACTTTTTATGACATTACATACGGGCCTGAATGGAAAATTGATAGTTTTGAAACCGGTAATGCTAGATCGTTTTGGTGTCGCTATTATCGTGGCTGGGTGTAATGATCTTTATTTAAAGGGAAAAGTGATATATTTTTCCAGACAATTATTTGTCAGGAAAAATATATCACTTTTCCCTACACTCACATATCTGTATATACAGATATGTGAGTGTAAGGATATTGTGTTCTGTAAAATGTGGTCTACTGCTGTCCATACCTTCTATATTCGTCAAGATACGTATGCATTATTTTGTAACTTGAACAGCTTAATCTGCGTTTGTACTATTACCCCAAAGTATTACACCGCAACAGAGCCAAAAGTGAGCGTATGCGTTATAGGCTGTTTTAGATTTAAAATCTGTAGATCTTTTCAATTCTGATACTAGAGAGAGATAGGTGTGAGTACTATGTACTAAAGAGCTACCATTTACCGGGTAATATGTAGTATTTCATTGACTTGAATGTGCCCTGGCAGCTGTGAGTAGGTCATGCTCACTCAAATGTCTCGCTGATGGAGGCGTGTGTGTTGGATCATTTAGCTCCCTTCAAAATGGTTGAGCTGAATGGTGCTGATCCATGCTTCATGTTCGTGAACGGGCGCCGTCAGTTGGGACTGGTCATCTCTTAGCTGCCATGGCTTATTTTAATTTATTTTAAGTTTTTGAATGATTCTATTTTTTCTTATTTTTATTACGGACGCTTTTACGAACGTGCACGTCTTATTACATTGTTCTCACATGCATAATTTCAAAATGAATGATGTAACCAATATTTTGTATCAATTTTTTATTTTATATACATATAAGAGTGTCCGTGGAGTTTCTTGCCCGTTCTTCTCCATAGGTACCTACTACGCTTTGGAATGGGCAACTATAGCTTCATATTTTTGACGGCCGGCTGGTCCGGGGATACCGCACGGTCTCCGGTGAGGCGGCGAGCCTCCTTGCTGGATTGCCGCCATGGGATCTGGAGGCAAAAGTCCTCGCGCATATTTGGGAGTGGCGCGAGGAGGCGAAACGCCGGGGCTTGACTCCGATGCCGTGAGAAATCGCGGCACAACGGACAGAGCTCCGACGGGATCTCATGGTGGCATGGAGAGTGCGATTGTCGCAACCCAGTGCTGGGCACGCCACTATTGCGGCGATAAGTCCCCTCTTTGAGGAGTGACTGGAGAGGCGCCACGGCGTCCTCACCTTCCGCCTGACGCAGGTCCTCACCGGACACGGCTGTTTCGGGAGGTACCTGTTTCGGATAAGGCGGGAGGAAACGCCCGGGTGTCATCACTGCGTGGATCGCCCGGAGGACACGGTGGAGCATACGGTGGAGGTATGCCCGGCTTGGGCAGAGCACCGCCGTGTCCTCGTGGAGGCGATCGGTGGCGGGGATCTCTCGCGTCTGGCCCTGGTACAGGCCATGGTACGGAGCGAGAGGGCATGGGAGGCCATCACCTCCTTCTGCGAAGCAGTAATGCTCGCAAAGGAGGAGGCGGAACGCGTGAGGGAGAGGCAAATTTCGCGCCCTCACGCCCCTAGCCGCCGCAGGAGGAGACGCCCTGGGCGTCGGGAATCAATCGCTGATTCCCGGCCACCGTAGGCGCGGGCTTGCGGACGGTGAGCAATGGGTAGCTCGCCGTCCGGTAAGGACCAGGCCCGGGTCGACGGCGCGTTGTGTTTCACGCGCGCCTCAAAGAGTGTCAGCAAGTGAAGGGGTCCGATGAGACCATTGCCTGCCGGGGTTGCGGGAAAGTCCGAAAGGGATACCGTGGCCCCCTGACATTGCACAGGTAACAGAAGGAACACGGGTGGGTTTTAGTCAGTAAGAGTCTGACACGCCCTCCCGCTCCACCCAGAGCGGGAGACGTCATTTGATGATTTCCCAACAAAAAAAAAAAAAAAAAAAGGGGTAGAGCAGACAAGACTGCGTGAGTCGGATTTACAGCGATTCGTTTCTTTCACAAAATTTTGTAGCACAACATGTTGAATTTTAGTTTATTGAAAATCGGAATGTCGTTTTTCGGACCGAGAATCCTTGGAGCATTTGATTCTTCGAACGTATGAAAATTACTTTCGGTTAAATAAATTTCGTGATTTTTAATAATAGACATTATAATTCTTAGGTTTAATATAAAAAGAAATTTCTTAATATAAAAAAATAATGAATTGTTTGTCAAATAATACGTTATTAATAAAAGTTTATCGGAAAATTATTTTGCTAAGTGAAATATTTGGTAAACTTGTTGTTGTAGAATGATGAAATGACAAATAATGTTTTTGCCAATCGTTGCTTGTCAAGTAAAAAATTTTGAAGTAATGTTTGGTGAACTGACTGGTCACCGATTCTTTTACTTACGTGTACTATGTGAGATTTCAAATTTAAGTTGGTGTCAATATAGAGGCCCAACAATTTGAAATTATCAACGCAGTCTAATTTAGTTTTGTTGAAGGTAAAATTTATTTTGAGAGGTCGTTTTTGATAATATCTAAATTGCATTATTTTAATTATATCTAGTGAAATTTAGTTCAAGGTTATGCTCGTTTAACCAAGCAGTTATGTCAGATAGAAATCGATGGATGTCATTGTTAAGGGTCAGGTTATTTGTGCAGGGACCGCTTACAGCATCTATTATTTTGGGGAGGTCGTTGATGTAGGTATGAAATAATATGCATCGGAGTACGCTACCTTGTGGCATTGATTTATTGATAGTAGTTGTTTCAGATTTAACAGTCGTGATTTCTCCAGTACTATGGTGGAACGGTTTTCAAGATAAGACTTGAACGTACACCTATTCCGACCAATTTATTTAAGAGGATGTTATATTGAACTACTATTTAATCATGTCTATAGAGTATTTCTTCACAATGATATTTAAGATCAGCCGGTCTATTCTGTAATAATCTCACGGTGAAGACTTCGGTGGAGTGAACGTGAAGTGAGCTGTCATTCCACCTGCTGCTAGGGACAGCTCACTCCGAGCTCACTTCACCTAAGTTTTCACGGTGAGATGGTTACAGAATAGCACTGCTGTTGTACATATCTGTAAACTGCATTGATTGTTGATCTATTCATTCTGAATCCATTTTGGCTATCTTTAAATATATAAAATCTTTACAATATGTGAGTTCTTAAATTATAGATAAGCAAAGTTCTAAATATGATTTCACTAGTAAGTAGTAATATAATTAAATAACGTAATTTTTAGGGATTCTAATTTTTTATTTGATCTCAATAGTAACAATTGAAGTGGTAGTTGTATATAATTTTATTATAAAGTATTTTTTGCATGCTGAATTATGTAAGTAAGCAAAATATGTGGAACTTATATTTAAGAACTTTTATGTACCATGTAGAAAGAATACAGGCGAGTCGTCATACAGGTTTCTATTTTTTTTGAAAAGGTAGGCAAAAGGGCTATGGGGCGATAATTATTGCAGTCAGTCTGAGAATCTTTTATGTGAATTGGTTTGATTACTGAGATCTTTAGTAAATTGGGGACGGTTCCTTCAGTAAATGATTGGTATTTAAAGAAGCAAGTGGTATGGCTAGTTCCCTTGGGCATTTTTTTATTATTGAGGGTGGGAGTTCATCAAAACCATAGCTTCTCTTGTTTTTAAAGTTTCTTATAATTGTGTGTATTTCATAGGCATCTAACAGGTTTGACAAACATTTAGTTATCATTTTTTGTAATGACTGGTCGACCGGTTTGATTGCCGGACTTTCCTCCAACTGACCTAAAGAAGACGTTGAAGGCGTTTGCGACAATGGTGAGGTTTTCCGTTAACGTATTTGTACATTTAGTTTAATATTTTTCTTAGTTCTTTTGGGTGTTTTATTTCTGCGTTCTTTAATTATTTTCCACATACTTTTAGAAATATTGGTGATATGTTTCCTTTTAATATTATTGTTTTTTTCCATTTAGAAACTGCTTTTTTAAAATAGTTTTCGTATTTTTTGTAATATTGTAACAAGTTATGGATTCATTATGTGACAGAAATGTTTTAAGTAGACGTTTGTTCTGGAAAAACAATTTTAAACCAGTTGTTAGCCACGATTTCTTGGTTTTGTGCTTAATTTTAATTTTTGTTTTTGGAATACAAGCATGTCTCATTTGAATGATGTCATGAATTTGAATTTGAATTGGTCAAAGTTATGGCTAGTCATAGTTTTAAGTAAATCTGTAGCGCTGCGCTGTTTGAATTTCTAAAATGTTGATATACAAGTCTCCTCCATTAATAATATTCTTTTTACTGTCTTTGATTGTTTGCAATTGGAAAAGTTTTTTGAGAGATCTATAAAATACATCTGTCACAATTTTTTTTTTAGGTCAATTTATAACTACAATGATGACATTTTTTTCATTTTTTGGTATATTTCTGTTGCACACTCTTCGAATACAAAATCAACAGTCAACGATGTTATGTCTTGTCGCTCTAAGGTTTTGATATTTTCCTGTATAAAATGCACAGGCTTCCACCTTCGCAGCTTCGTAGTCTTTCCTGTTGTAACAGGAAGCCATTTTATATCCGTTTAGGTAAAGTAGTTCAATTGTCTTTTCTGTGATCCAAGTTTCTGTTAGATATATAGCGTGAAAGTTTTTTCTTTCTTCAATGACTGATTGTAGCAAATATCTTGTATTCATTTATAATATTCGTTTAAACAATTATTTTAGAAGTATCGTTCGGCGCATTCTGAGGGGTATCGTTCACGTACTGATGCATTTTTTATTTTGTAGCTCGGTTATTTCTGTTTTAAGTTTTTTGTTTTCGATTCGAGTTATTGTATGGTTTCATTTTAATAAATAATATTGGTGTTTATTTTTGTTTGCTCTAGAGAAAGTTGTTCAGTTGTTTGTTTATTTCTTGTTGGAGTTTTAGTACAGCTATATTAATTTCTGATTGGATTGTGAAATAGATCGAACTGTTGTTATTCTAGTTTTCGGTCTAATAATTGACTAATTTGTTCTCATGTGATTGGCTTTGTATGTTTTAAGATGGGTGATATGATTGTGGAATTATCTTTAATTGTTGGTGTCTTTTCCTGTTTTCTTGTATGCTTTGATCGTCTAGTATTTGATCGTCAATAGACATTATTGTGTCGTTAAGTGTCGGTGGAGATTGTCTCATATCAGGTATGTCATCATTTCTTATTTGTTTCGTAGTAGTTTTGCATGACGGGCAGCCATGAATGAATTAGTTTACACTTATTTTCTAGATAATACGATGATGTCTTGTTTATGCATCGGTAGTGGTACAGTTGTTGGCAAGTACACCATCTTAACAATTATCCGCGAGCTATTAGTTGTTTACATCCAGCACAATTAATATTTTGTGGGTATATGATGAAAATGTTTCGTAAAATATTAACGTATGCACATAAACCTTCCGGAATTAATTCTCTAAACGATGGTGAAAACCTCATCAAAACCAGTTACGTGGTTTAGAAGAACAACGCGGTCATACTGACAAACCCGAAAAGCGACTAATATGTATGAATAGAAGCGGTTTCTTATCAAATGAACTAAAAGAAAATAATATTTTCTTTCGATCGAACGTATTTTTAAATAAAGTATAATGATTCGAGTTTTTATTAATTATTCATCTGAACATTGTAATTTTAATAATAATTAATGACATCAATAAGTAAACCATATCTCAGTTTATTTACTGATATTCATTTGACTGTCACTGTATGGCATATCTGTGTTATTACTTTTGTAGGAGTCGGTGAAGTAAGTGGACTCTCAGTCATGGGACAGATAAAGTTTAAAGTTAGTGGCGTGGAATACTCCGGTAAATAAAAATCTTTTCTTATAAGTATAACCATCAATAAAATAGATTTAAATTTATTGTAGTGTAAAAATCGTGACTTGTGATATTAAACCGGTGAACAGTAGCATCGATATGGTTGTTTTTGGGTTTATAGTTTTTCAGCTAACGCGTCGCTGATCGTGAGGGTGGAATAATGTTGTAATATGTACGTACAATACGTAGGTGTATAGGTATCATCCTACGTTTTGTCATAGACGAATAAGAAGTAGGTAGATAAACTCTGTGTTGTCGAATTTCAATCACCGATGAATAATTAATTTTATTTATTTGGGACAAAAAACAGTTATGCGTTCTAAGGTATAATAGTAAACAAACGCACAACCCAAACTATTGTCCACGGATAAATATCAATTTTAAAAGAAATAAGGAAACGGACGTATACAGAAAGGGACAGTAAGGAAATGAAAATAAACCTGAAAAGTCACACAAACCAACTCAAGACAGCGCTCACCGTCCAGATTTAGTCTGTAGTCACACCATAACATCAGCAAGAAGCAGTCATCGCTAAGGACGACCAGAAAGTAAATCAATAGCCATTTTTCTAAATTTGTTCTGTGTATGTTTTGTTTTGTTAATGTCACCAAACACGCGGTGTAGCTACTTGAGAGCTGTCTCTTTATCATGTCGCCGTTCATAAATAATTATTTATTAGGTCTAATTATTTGAAAAGCAACTACAATGTTATTTGTTCTTTTAAAACATCTAAATCTATGTTCCCCAGTGGGATATGATGTGAGCTCTGACGTGACGCTGCTCGATTATCTACGAGATCACATAGGGCTCCGAGGCACCAAGTAGGTACTTGGTGCCTCGGAGCCCTATGTGATCTCACCAACTTCACGAAACATGTAGGTACATGTTTCGTGAAGGCGGCTGTAGTGGGAGCGTCGTCAGCACGCAGTCACTTTCTGCCGCGCAGTATGCTATCAACTCGGTAATGATCATTATCATCAGCATCTATCATAAACATCGTGAGTCTTTTTCCAATAATGAAGTTGAAGACGAAAGTCCTTTTGCAATATTTTAATGTCAACCCGAAGAATCCTGACTGTGTTTCTCCCAGAGGGTACCAAAAACATAGTATTTGTAGACCCCCCTTTTCACGAAAAAGCCGGTTTTATGTATGAACACAAACGAAATGGATAGCAAATAAAACTTAGTCTTCCTTTCATTTGAAGAAAAAAGTATACTATTTGTACTCGATTAGTCTAGATAGATTGACGATATTAGTGTACAATAGAGCATATTCTATCTACCTATTTGTAGTCAATCATAATAGTATAAAGAGCGGCGGTGGCCCAGTGGTAACTTTTTTTCGTTTATTTATTTATTAATTACAACGGCTATACACCAGTGACAGTAATTAATTAATTTAATAAGTGTTATATAAATTACAATTTCATCTGGAAAGGTAGGTACAGCGTTATTATTAAATAAAATTAAAAATACATTTCGTTGAATTATTACATACACATACATTTACATTTATTATTATTGGACATGCAATTATTCATAAACAATGTCTTTCGCAAAATCTCGAGCACAATAATATGATTTGGTTGAATCTGTCGGTCAACACGTCACAATCGGGTAGGTTAAGAATAAGGGCATTGATTGCGCTGCTCATGCGACACAGCGGGGAATGCGCACGGGATACCGTGGGGCACTGTGCAGTCGCGAATAGTCTGTGCTGTAGGTGGCGTAGGTAATTGTCAGGGACATAAAATGTGCATAGTATGTTGTGCAATTCTGGGGAGTCAATTATATTCCGTATAATTTTCAGAGCAGTGATGATCTGCGTTCGAGACGGCCGCGACTTACAAAATTCAAAATTCAAAAGTCATTTATTCAAATTAGGCTGAGAATCAGCACTTTTCGAACGTCAAAGTTACATAAGACAGTCCCACAAAACGCCCACCCTTCACCACTTCCTAGTGCTTTCGCTGGGAAGAAGAAAGTGGCGCAACAAACTCCCCAGCAGCACAGCTGTCTGTTCAATTAGGAAAAATAAAATGATTCTATACAATAAGTACTTATGCAAAATAATTTAAATAACACAACACAAAACATTAAATTATAAATTATCAGCCATATGACAGCTAGCACACGCCAATATACCAACCAACCAGTACGAGTTCAAGGTTCGAACCCTGACAAGCGCTTTACTTTGTGTAAATTATTTCATCACCATTGCTCTCAAAACGGTGAAGGAAAACATCGTGAGGAAACCGGCATGTCCTATAACCGAAAATTCGATGAAAAGTGACATCTAACAACCCGCATTGAGCCCGCGTGGTGCATTACAGCCCATTTCCTTTTACCGAGAGGAGGCTTGGGGCCCAGCAGTGGGCACATTATAGGCTGATTATGCTAACTAGCACACACGTATACTTTCAATTCTGTCACAGTGCATCAGACCCGTAACATCCTGCCACGGTTGGGAATTCACGACCATCGAAGGGTTGGGCAACAGGCAGTGTTCAGGAGCTCAGGGAGATTAATAAATGAAAGCGTGGACTGTATACTATTTAAATTGTATTATGAAAAGGCGAAAAATAGGTAGCGGTACAGTGACGTTGCTAAAAGGGGGATGCGAGTGTTGTCTTAGCCGTGCGATCGTGAATTGCCACCCGCTGCCGCGGCACACCGCTCGCCGCCGTGCCCGCGTCGTCTACCCCGCGCCCGCGCCTCAGCCGCCGGTGACGTCAGTCCGCATGATCACGCGCTTGGTGCGTGAAGATCGTTCCGCCTGTTGACTTCTTCGAAGGGAAGAGGGCAAATGTTGTTAAACCCTCTTGTGATGACTCCTCTCTTTGTCTTCACGTCTGCCACGCGTGTGTTGCCGTCGACGCCCGCATAGGTTCGTACTACGCGACCTAGTGCCCAAACAAGTGGTGGAAGCGCCTTGTCTCTGATGAGCACGAGCGTTCCTTCTCTGAGCTTCCTGTCTGAAGCAACTGACCATTTGGTTTTCTGTTGGAGTAAGGAAACGTATTCATTAGAGAACCGCTGCCAGAAGTGTTGACGAATGTATTCGATCCTTTTGAAGCGGTCTAAGCTGCTGATGGTTTTGTCAGGAACCTGTGAAGACGGCAAAGACGTGAGTGTTCGTCCAATTAGAAAATGGGAAGGAGTGAGGACAGATAAATCGGATGGGTCGCAGGACAAGGGAGTTAGAGGACGGGAATTTAGAACGGCCTCTATTTGGCACAGACAAGTTGCCAGTTCCTCATAGGTAAAATTGGTGAGACTTAGCAACTTCTTAAGATGGTTTTTGGTGGACTTTACGGCAGCTTCTGCCATGCCATTAAAGTGTGGAGAATAAGGAGGAGCAACAACAAATTTAATGCCTTGCTGTGCCATTTCAGATGCAACATCAGAGTCAGTAATAATTCTTTTTAACTCATTATTAGTCGCAACAAAGTTAGTGCCGTTGTCTGATAATATGCTTTGAGGTTTACCCCGACGAGACGTGAAACGATTCAGAGCCGCAATGAAGCCTTCTTTTGTAAAGTCGGAGACGAGCTCCAAATGGACCGCCTTTGTTGCATGGCAGACGAAGATGCATAAATAAGACTTTGTAAGCTTACAACCGCGACCTTTTCGGTCAGCTATCAGCACTGGGCCAGCATAGTCAACACTAGAGTAAAAAAATTGAAATTTAATGTTGGTTCTCGAGCATGGAAGTTGACCCATAATTGGTTGTATATTTTGACACTTGTATCTAAAGCATTTTATACATTGTTTGACGACAGCCTTAGCAAGGTTCCTGCCGCCTAGAGGCCAATAGTTGAGTCGCATATTTGCCAACAACAATTGCGGGCCAGCGTGGAGCAACCTTTTATGAAGCATATGAAATAGAATTTTCGTAAGGTGATGTTTACTACAAAGTAAGATCGGATATTTTGTATTATAATCGTAAGGTGAGTTATCAAGCCAGCCTCCTACGCGTATAATTCCTTTTGAATCTACAAATGGTGTCAATGAAATTAAACGATTTTTATGAGGCAGAGATTTTCTGGACTTCAATATATTGCACTCTTTTGGAAACATCTCTGCTTGTGCACTAAGTAGCAAGCATGTTAAAGCTTTATCTAATTCGTCACTAGAAAGCGAACCATGCAATTTACAATTCGATTTTTTAAAATTATAAATAAATCTATTGATGTAAGCAATGATTCTTTGAAGATGATTGAAATTAGAATTACTGTGAATTAATGACTGAATTATTGAATTATTAGTTGATTGATCAGAATTAATATTAGTGTTATTTTGATTAGTGAAATGACACACTACTTCAGGTAGATCGCGTTTCACGCTATTACAGGGCATATTAGGCCAGCTACTTTCACAGCCTTGCAAGAAACTAGGGCCTGACCACCACAACGAGCATTCACCGATGGAATCGGCCCTCGCCCCGCGAGAAACGAGGTCCGCCGGATTGTCCTTCGATGGTACGTACCTCCACCGGTCTCCAGCAGTACTTTCCTGAATTTCAGCGACTCGATTACGTACGAAAGGTTTTAGTTGGTTTGGTAACATGTTAAGCCACCCTAATACGATCATCGAGTCGCTCCAAAATAGTCGATTAACTATAGGCATAGTCAGGGATTCTATTACGGAAGTACACAGTCTTGCATCCAATAGCGCTGCACAAAGTTCAAGGCGTGGAATGGTTACGGTCTTTATTGGTGCTACACGATTTTTGGACACTAAAAGTTGTACATGTACTGATCCATCACTACATACTGACCGAACATATATGCATGAACCGTAGGCCCTTTCTGAGGCGTCACAAAAAATATGTAGTTCATGTTCCACTGCTAGATTGCAGCACACCCAACGTGGAATATTTAAATTGTTCAGATTGGGAAGTGTGCGAACAAAGGCACACCACATCTTCGTTATCTCAGGTGAGACTTCCTTATCCCATTCGGACAGCTCAACCCATAGCCGCTGCATTATTAACTTTGCTTCCACAATGCAGGGGCCAACCAGTCCTAGGGGATCAAACACCTGACCGAAAGAATGTGTCGCTTTGTTATTCTTTCCTTTGTTGAAATATTAATTAAGAAGGATAAGGTGTCAGTATTACAAAACCAGTGCAGACCCAAAGTTTTAGAAGACTGGGAGTGACTGGACAAGTCTAATGAACTAGATTTTCCTGAGTTACCTATTGCTTCGAGGATTTCCGGACTATTAGATTGCCACTTTCGCAAGAAAAAATGTGCAGATGAGAGAATGGAATTAATTTGTTTCACTAGATCTATAGTTCCCGATATTGTCGAACTACCGCCCAAGTAATCATCAACGTAAAAATCCCGTGAAATTGCAGACCTCACGTTGTCTGTGGTAGCTTCGTCCGCCAGACTTACAAGACACTTTGTTGCTAGGTAAGGTGCAGATGATGTCCCATAAGTGACTGTGTTTAATCTGTAAGTCTTTAACGGTTCTTTGGGATCTTTTCTAAAAATAATTTGCAGTAATGATCTTTGTGAATGAGCCACCTCTATGCAACGATACATTTTTTCGACATCACCAGTAACAACATATTTGTGTTGCCGAAATCTTAACAAAATTGAAAATAAATCATCCTGTACCTTGGGCCCTACCATTTGAATATCATTAAGTGATACTTTAGAGGAAGTAATGGCAGATGGAACATTAAATGTTGGGTCACCTAAACGAAGGCTTGACGGTATAGGAATATTCTTCATATTAATGTAAGACGATGGCAAATGCTTTGTAATCTCAGGTATAATTAGGCAGTCCAAATTAATCCTATAGTCACCATTAAAAGACTCAATACTTAGATTGCAAGACTGTGTACTGTAGGAAGACTGTAGGTTGATACCTGTGACAGTGGAGGTAGTTTTACGTCGTAACAAACCCAGTTTGGTGCAGAGGCTCTCAGTCATGAAGTTGGCAGTGCTGCCGCTGTCAAGCAGGACTCGAGCGTTGACTCTTTCACCGTTGTTGCTCACCACCTTCACAATAGCTGTGGACAACAATACATTGGGTGTACTAGTATGGTGTATAGTATCAGCTGGTAAGACGACACTATTTGAAGTATCGATTGGTAAGACGACACTATTTGAAGTATCGATTGGTAAGGCGACACTATTTGAAGCTGAAGGCATGGGGTCTTGATAAGGGTGCTCAGTCGGTTCAACATGCAGGAGAGTATTGTGCCTGGATTTGCAATATTTACAACCAGCTAATCGACATTTCTTGGTTACATGACTCGAGCGCAAACAATTTAGACACACCTGTAATTCCTTAGCCTTTTGTATTCGTGATTCAGTAGGTAAACCTTTAAATAAATCACATGTATATAAAAGATGATCGTTAGAACATAGAGGACATGTTAATTTGTTTTGTAACTTGTTACTATGTGATTTTTTATTTTCTAAGTTACTATTCATCTTTTCTTTGTGGGTATTCTTATTTTCTTTGGAACTTGAAGTGACAAAACTTTTTTGTCTATTATTCCCACTAGTGCTTAACTTACTTTGATTTACCTCTAGCGTTTCTAAGAGATCAGCCCTACCACTAATAAATGAAATTAAAGGAGATGTTCCAAATCCGGCCTAGAATGTGTACAGTACCTCGAAAAATCGAGAAAAATCTATGGAATTCGGGAAAAATACAGATAAATTGCTTAAATGCATACTTTTCTTGTAATAATTTGATATTTATCAATTATTTTTTCGAGTTTCAACATGGCGTCTCACCAATTTAGGAACTCTGTGGTTAAAAACAATGACAGTAAACCATAGATCGGCCATTGATCATAGATCATGAACTATCTACTGTCACTTCAATCGCTTTCGTTGTCGTTCGCGGTTTGATATTCGTTTTGTTTTAATTTCTCGAGTCTACAAAAGACTGAACGAAATGCAGTGATTTGACAATTAAGACAAATAAACATGTGAAACGTCATTAATCAAACAATACATTGACATTGTTTTATAAGTCAATGAAACAATATGACAGCTTACCACCATGACGGGTTTTTGTTGTGTGTTGCAATTTCAAGTGTACATTCTTGTGTTTTACTACCAAACATAGCCAACTTAAAGTAATTGGATGATTGAAAACTGTTTTAATTGTGTTTCTCCATTTTTTTGTATGGTGTACATAGACGTGGCCGGGGCTCCATACATTTTGAAACATCTCTTTTGACAAAGTAGGAGCTTCCGACAATGCATTGCGGTACTCTTTCCATTTTTGGTTTGTATTTAAATCTAATTTTCTAGACATCATAAATATTATAAGAGTATCCCAATACTCTGTCGGCTCCTTTAAGGTCTTAAGTGCCCGTATATTTTTATTTATGACATCTATAAGACGTCGCAAAGAAGACGATGATTTATTCGTTATGGGTTCTTCATCAACAAGAGCCTGCACATGATTATTAATTAAAAGGCGGTTGTTGTTGTAGCGATCACACAATAAGTCCCAAGCCAACACATAATTTTCACCCTTAAAATCAATGTTCTTGATTATTTCCGACGCACGATCCTTAAGGGATGCACGGAGATAGTGAAACTTATTAATGCCATCGATACAATCGTTGTTATGAATTAACGAAATGAAAGTATCCCTAAATTCTAGCCAGTACTGGTATCTACCGTCAAATTGCGGTAAATCAATTTTCGGTAAGCGAACAAAGCTATTTTTAAACGATGCACCTGGTTTCGAGTCCATTATAGTGCCCGTCTCCGAACCCTCACGCTCAGCGCAGCTAGTCTGGAGCTGCCTGCGCGCCTTGGCGATCAACGAGTGGTACCGTTCTTCAATCTGATTTCGTTCCACGTACTCGTCTTCGGGGGCCACCGACGCTAACTCGATTTCCATCTGTAATGCATCAAACACATCGTACAAAGCTTCAAATTTGCTCAAGCGGCCTTCTAAATCAATCCGTTGTAGTTCGGATATGAGCTTTGAAGACGAAAGTGCAGTAATGTACTTTTCAAAGTTGGTGAGCTTTGCTTTAATGCACTCCGCTGTTTTACTAATTTATCGATATCCATATTGCACTTAAATTTGAGAATTAAAAAGACTTTAAAAACCTTTAAGACTTGAAATTAATTCGAAGCAAAAGTAACGGTTTATTTTAAAGCAAAAACGTTCAAAATCAAGTAGCAAATTTACAAATAAATCAATTCAAAAGAACAGCCAGCTGACCAATTACCAGTTAAGTTGCATAAAAAAACAGTTAGGTCGGTAGCAAGCACAGCTGATGCGAGAACAAAGGAGGTGAGTCACCGTACGAAAAAATAACGGACGGCCGGTAAGGCGCACTGACTAATCGTGTTGCATAAACAACTAAGTAGCTGGGTAAAGCACGCGCGATACAGCGATTGCGAATTACTTAAACACTGCTTGAAACAGATAGAATGCTAGCAACCAATTGTCTATCTCAAATAAAGGCGAAGTAAGCGATAGTTGGAACAGAAATTGATTTAAAAAACACACTATTTGTGAAATGGATATATGGGAAAGAGTAATTAATTGGAACGAACTCACAGAGGCCCTTAACCGTTTCACTCATTGACTTCTTCAGCTGCAACGGTGATTTTGCTGATCGAAGACGGTTGACATTCAAATCCTCTTCAACGGTTCACTTGATGACTGCTTATTCTTGCTTTTTCTTGTTTACTCCTGGATGTTTCCCGGTAGAAAAACCATGTTCAGGAGCTCAGGGAGATTAATAAATGAAAGCGTGAACTGTATACTATTTAAATTGTATTATGAAAAGGCGAAAAATAGGTAGCGGTACAGTGACGTTGCTAAAAGGGGGATGCGAGTGTTGTCTTAGCCGTGCGATCGTGAATTGCCACCCGCTGCCGCGGCACACCGCTCGCCGCCGTGCCCGCGTCGTCTACCCCGCGCCCGCGCCTCAGCCGCCGGTGACGTCAGTCCGCATGATCACGCGCTTGGTGCGTGAACAGGCAGAAAGGCTACCATCCAATGCAGATTACACAAGCAGAGAAAAATGGCTCCCAGTGTGGATACTGTTCACCTTCCTGGGTTATGGCGATGTACAGGTAAGGAAACACACTCAAAACTAGCTAAGAATTTATGAATATTATATCTGCACTTATAACGATTTAATTTCACATGCGGGCCTCTGCAAGAATTTAATTTTAGGTTTCAACCACCTGTATAAACATCATCATTTTATTTTGGTGAGCAGATATGTTATTTTGTTCTGATCTTTGTGGTTTGACGTTCATAAAGTGCTGATTCAGAAAAATTTGAATAAATAACTTTTGATCTTATGAGTATGTCTAATTAAAAAAACTCTCTCATTCTGGAACAGCAGTCTCCTTTATAATATTATAGAAATAAAAATAAATATAGGCACCATGTCCAAAAGTACCAGTGGAGTTTCATTCCTCCACGGGAGTCAGGGTAAATCGGTTTCGTAGCAAACTGAATTTATTATTGTGCAATGAGTAACAACTCTTTTAGATTCATAGAAAATCAGCACTACTGTAAAATTTGTTGTAAGCTTGTTATTATTTTGGCAAATAAAGATTATATTATTTTTTAACTATTCTCGGGGAAATGGGTAGCTCGCCGTCCGATAAGGACCAGGCCCGGGTTGGCGGCGCGTTGTGTTACTTGTGTTCCACGCGCTCCTCAAAGAAATGTCAGCAAGTGAAGGGGTCCGATGGGATCGATGTCTGCCAGGGGTTGCGGGAAAGTCAGAAAAGGATACCGTGGCCCCTGGCAACGTACAGGCAACTGAAGGAACACGGGTGAGTTTTAGTCAGTATATAGACACGCCCTCCCGCTCTGCCCAGAGCGGAGAAGTTATTTGATTGATTTCTCACCCAAAAAACGTCTTTTGGTACAAGGAGCCGAACGCAGAGGCCCCTTAGACAAATTTAAATGGAATGTGGCACCAACTGACGATTATCCCTGTTCGCACTAAGCAAGGGCACAACCCAAGGACAACCCGCGGTTGGCGTAGGATTATTGCAGGATATGGAAACAAAGTTATGGGTTTGGGTGGCTAAAGTTGACTGGTTACCTGGAACTATAGGACTGTGGCCCCTGTCTGATCAATGAGTCGTTACTTGGGACTTGTTAATTGATTATCCACGTTAATCTACAGATATAAATTTGGACCCTGTCAGTCAAAATAAGACAGTTTAAAAAGATTTGTCTAATTGGTTTTTGGGTGACGTCTCTGAGTGTGGAAATTATGACTACATTTTTGTATTGGGTTCCGACCTGTAAAAACAAATCTAAGTGGTAATAGTAAATAAATAAATGTATTTACACGGATAAAATGGCAGAGGGCATAGTGACGTAGCGACAAGGGGGCAACATGTCCTTATTTTTTTTATTTTTTTTGGGTGGGAAATCATCAAATGACTCCTCCCGCTCTGGGTGGAGCGGGAGGGCGTGTCAGACTCTTACTGACTAAAACCCACCCGTGTTCCTTCTCTTGCCTGTGCAATGCCAGGGGGCCACGGTATCCCTTTCGGACTTTCCCGCAACCCCGGCAGGCAATGGTCTCATCGGACCCCTTCATTAGCTGACATCTCTTTGAGGCGCGCGTGGAACACAACGCGCCGTCGACGCGGGCTTGGTCCTTACCGGACGGCGAGCTACCCATTGCTCACCGTCCGCAAGCACGCGCTCCGCCTCCTCCTTCGCGAGCATTACTGCTTCGCAGAAGGAGGTGACGGCCTCCCATGCCCTCTCGCTCCGTACCATGGCCTGGACCAGGGCCGGACGCGAGAGATCCCCGCCACCGATCGCCTCCACGAGGACACGGCGGAGCTCTGCCCAAGCCGGGCATACCTCCATATGGGCATACCTCCTCCGTATGCTCCACCGTGTCCTCCAGGCGATCCACGCAGTGATGACACCCGGGCGTTTCCTCCCGCCTTATCCGAAACAGGTACCTCCCGAAACAGCCGTGTCCGGTGAGGACCTGCGTCAGGCGGAAGGTGAGGATGCCGTGGCGCCTCTCCAGCCACTCCTCAAAGAGGGGACTTATCGCCGCAATAGTGGCGTGCCCAGCACTGGGTTGCGACAATCGCACTCTCCATGCCGCCATGAGATCCCGTCGGAGCTCTGTCCGCTGTGTCGCGATTTCTCGCGGCATCGGAGTCAAGCCCCGGCGTTTTGCCTCCCCGCGCCACTCCCAAATATGCGCGAGGACTTTTGCCTCCAGATCCCATGGCGGCAATCCAGCAAGGAGGCTCGCCGCCTCACCGGAGACCATGCGGTATCCCCGGACCAGCTGGGTGGCCATGACCCTCTGGGACGCGTTCAACCGGCGGGCAGGCCGCCGCCTCAACGAACGCGCCCACACCGGTGCTCCGTACAGGGCCATGGACCGCACGATCCCCGCGTATAGCCTCCGGCAGGAGGCGTTTGGACCCCCTAGATTGGGCAGGAGTCGCTTCAAGGCAGCCCCGGCCCGGTCCAGTCTGGGAGCCAAACGTCGGAAGTGCTCCACGAAGTTCCACCGACTGTCGAGGATGAGTCCCAAGTACTTCATCGTCGACTCGACGCCGATGTGAACCCCTCCTACCATTATTTGGGAACCCGACGGTGGCGCGTTCCAAGGACCATGAAAACACATGACCTCGGACTTGTGCAAGGCCACCTCGAGTCCCAACTGCCGGATTCTGGCCACGATTGGTCGCTAGTTCGACCGCCGCCTGGTGTGACCTCCCCTGCGCCAGGACCAACGTGTCGTCTGCGTAACAAACGACGCTGACGCCATTGGGGAGGTTGGCGTGCAGCACCCAGTCGTATCCGATGTTCCACAGATGCGGCCCCAGGACCGATCCCTGTGGGACACCGCACGACATCTCTCGGATGTTCCACTCTCCCTGGTGACCGGGGTAGATGATGGCCCTGTCCGTCATATAGGCCTCGACCACATGACAGAGGTAGTTCGGCATCCGGTGATACCGGAGTGCCTCCCTGATGCAACTCCAGGGCAGGGTATTGAAGGCGTTGGCGATGTCTAGAGACACCACCAAGACGACCCCACCCCGAGCCACCGCATCCCATCGTGAGGGCTCGCACGCGCATGATGGCGTCCACCGTGGAGCGCCCCCTGCGGAAACCAAACTGGCTCTCCGCCAAATCCGGCCCCACCCGCACCAGCCGCCCGACGAGGCGGTCTGCAATTACTCTTTCAAAGAGCTTGCCCACCTCGTCGAGCAGCACGATGGGCCGGTAAGCGGACGGAGAGTCCGCAGGGTGCCCCGGCTTCTTGATGAGGACCAGTTTCCCCGTCTTCCAACGAAGCGGGAACTGGCCCCTCTCCAAGCATGCGCTTAGGAGCCCCCTTAGTCGAGGCCCGAGAGCCTCTGAGGCCAGGACCCAGGCTTTCCCAGGTAAGCCGTCGGGTCCTGGGGCGGTATTTCTGGCATTCAGCCTACGTACCGCCACCCTCATCTCTACCTCGGTCACCTCCAGAGCATCGTCGTTGTCGTTGGCGGTTTGGTCCGCATCGGGCACCGCAGTAGGCGGAGCCATTGGCGGGGAGGCATGTTCCCCTCTCGAAGGGAACAGAGCGCTCACCACGTCCCCCACAAGCTGCGGCCGGAGACTCTGCGTCAGCGGGGGAGCCCATGGGCGGAGTTTCTCCCGCACCGGTGATCGGAATACGTCTCCACCCCCTCCATGACGCGCCAGTCAATGACATGCGGTGACAGAGCGGGGCTAGCGAACGAGATGTCCACCACTGATTCACCCCGCATCCGCACACACGTGGGGACAGAACCCCGGTTAAGGACGACCAGGCCTGTCTCCAGCGCCCAGTCCTCCACCATCCTGCCCCGTGTGTCCGTATACCGGGAACCCCAAGCCACATTCTTGGCATTGAAGTCCCCGAGGACGAGCACGGGGAGGGAACAGAACGCAACAACGACGACTCTCAACTCCGCAAGGGAGTTGTGGAACTCGGCGAGAGTTCGGTTCGGGGAGAAGTATACCCCTACCACGATAATCCAAGTCCAAGCCCAGAATACGCATGTCTGCGCATTTGGTGGGCCTGGACACTCGGGCCTCGTCCGCATCTATTGACGCCCTAAGACTTTCGGCCAGAGCGTCAGCGGCCGGGCCGCTTGCCGCACCGGGGACCTCCAGCATCCGGGCCCCAGTCGCAGTGACCCTTACCCGGATGCCATCAGCGGCGCCGATCTCCTTGAGGTCCACCGCTGCCCCCACCTTAGCGAGCACGTCGCGGTAGGACACGCCCTTCTTCTCCGCCTCTGGCTGTAGTGTTATCACTACAGCTGCGGACTTCGGGGCGCGGAGCCTAGCCGCAACGCTTCGCTCCTTGCGCCGCTGCCTCCTCTCTTTCTTTTTGGCCGCCCGTTTTGCTTTAGCCGCCTTCCTCTTCTCTCCGGCTACTTGCCATTCGGTGTCAGGTGCCAGGGCCGGGGCCCTCACCGCCTGTGCAGCCGCCCCGCCCTTGGTCTACCCCAACGAGCCTGGTTTGGCCGAGGCAGCTGCGGTGGTGGCATATGAAGCCGCCCTCTGCTGGCCAGAGGCCATGCTCACCGCTAGAGGAGGGCGCAGGACGATGGCTTCTATCGCGGAAAAACAGGTAAGATAATTCTGGAGAAAGAACATTTAAACATTGTCGTGAGTTAATCACAGCGACCAACAATTCTTATCATTTAGTAGTCTTTGATAGAATAGTATGCCTTTGAACAAAGGTTTTTTTTTTAAACGCATTCAAAATTCAAATTCAAAATATTTTATTTCACATAAACCTACATGGGCACTTATGAAACGTCAGAAGCTAGGTGCACGGTTCCAATTGGTCGTTTCCTATGGAGAAGAGCCGGCAAGAATTAAAAGGAAAAGGCAAGGCATTAAAAGGAAAATCTAGCAAAGAAGAGGGTAGCTTGTTATAAAAGGTTATACCAAGCCCAACAAATGAGTTATGAACCTTATGAAGCCGGTGAAAGGGAGCACGTAGTTAATCCTTATTTCTAGTGTTAACATTGTGAATACACTGTTTTTAGTGTATAAGTGTATATTTTGCCTAATTTATAAGATGTTGGCGAAGATAAATTGTGATGCAACTGTGAGAATACCGATATTTTTGAAAAATCTCTCAGGGAAACTCTGGCACCTAGCTGGTAAATTGCTCGAACAGCTCGTTTTTGTAGGACAAATATATTTTGAATATCAGCAGCTTTGCCCCACAGCTGAATACCGTAGGACATGGGTCCATGTAGAGCCCGGAAGTAGCGTCCGTGAAGCTCTTTACTCTGCTATATCTCCTTGCGATCGTTAGTGTCAAGCACTACAGGTTTGCGCCAGTTCTCTTTAGCCAAGGAGAGCGGGGTAAGGCCCTTTTGTCCACCGCGACCACATCTCGATGCATCCCCACGTCGGGCTTCTAGGAAATATTCCCTGAGACTGCATAGCTCGCGTTTGTGGTAGGTCTTAGCGTTTAAAAAGCCTCGACCTCCACATTTTCGCGGAATATACAGTCTTATTACCGATGCCGTGGGTGATGCAGTCGTATTATAGGTTTCGGATGCTGAGAGGGTTCTAAGGTTTATAGAATCCACTAATTAGGTTCCGACAGATTCCACAATCTCCCCTCGCATTACATGCATGAACGCACATTTGTCCACACCAAATTTCATCCTGATGGCTCTACTGAAAGTTTCAGTTACTTTCAGTAGCTCCATCAGTTGCAAGTTGTTGGGGGCAAAGAGTTTTAGGTTATCCATTTAGAGGAGGTGAGATATAACCTGACCACCTCTCCTCAGCCGATAGCCTAGGCCTGAATACTCCAGCAGTGTGCTAAGTGGATTCAGGGCTAAGCAGAACCAAAGTGGACTTAAACTATAGCCCTGAAATATGCCTCGCTCGATCTTTATCGGTTCGCTATTCCTCTGGATATTTCGACATCCTGGCTAGCGAAGGACCGTCATCCATTGCCCCATACACGACATCAGGAAGATGTGCAGAGTTGCATCTACTTTATACAACTCCAGTACCCTTATGAGCCATGTATGTGGCACCGAGTCACAGGTCTTCTTATAATCTATCCAACATGTCTACAGATCCTTTCGGGAACGACGAACCTGTTGGCTAATGGCCATATCAATGAAGAGTAGCTCTTTAGCACCGCAGGACATTACTACATCCATTTTGAGAGGCAGACATGATGGAGTTGGAATCTATAAGTTTATTAATTTTAGCTCTCAAAATGGATGTAAAAACTTTATACGTTGATAGACTACGGTGACTGATTTATGGAGCGGGTGGGTTATTCCTGTTGTTAGGAACAGGGGCAGGCGACCCTGACTCTAAAGCTGGCATAGGGGGGCTTGGGATGGGGAACTGGGATGTCAAACGGGCGTGCGACCTTTGGAACCACTTTATCCAAAACTTGTGCAGCCCCTCCAGCCCCGGAGATTTCCGGCTAGGGAACGGATGGACTGCACAAGCTACATCTTAGGGGCTCATGGTTCCTTGCCGGATTGCCACCATGGGATCTGGAGGCAAAAGTCCTCGCGCATATTTGGGAGTGGCGTGAGGAGGCGAAACGCCGGGGCTTGACTGCGATGCCGCGAGAAATCACGGCACAGCGGACAGAGCTCCGACGTGATCTTATGGCGTCATGGAGAGTGCGATTGTCGCAACCCAGTGCTGGGCACGCCACTATTGCTGCGATAAGTCCCCTCTTTGAGGAGTGGACAGAGAGGCGCCAGGGCGTCCTCACCTTCCGCCTGACGCAGGTCCTCACCGGACACGGCTGTTTCGGGAGGTTCCTGTTCGGCATCAGGCGGGAGGAAACGCCCGGGTGTCATCACTGCGTGGATCGCCCGGAGGACACGGTGGAGCATACGGTGGAGGTCTACCAGGCTTGGGCAGAGCACCGCCGTGTCCTCGTGGAGGCGATCGGTAGCGGGGATCTCTCGCATCAGGCCCTGGTCCAGGCCATGGTACGGAGCGAGAGGGCATGGGAGGCCATCACCTCCTTCTGCGAAGCAGTAATGCTCTCGAGGAGTAGGCAGAGCGCGTGAGGGAGAGGCAAAATTCACGCCCTCACGCCCCTAGCCGCTGCAGGAGGAGACGCCCTGGGTGTCGGGAATCCATAGCCGATTCCCGGCCACCGTAGGCGCGGGCTTGCGGATGGTGAGCAATGGGTAGCTTGCCGTCCGGTAAGGACCAGGCCCGGGTCGACGGCGCGTTGTGTTCCACGCGCGCCTCAAAGAGATGTCAGCGACTGAAGGGGTCCGATGGGACCATTGCCTGCCGGGGTTGCGGGAAAGTCCGAAAGGGATACCGTGGCCCCCTGGCATTACACAGGCAACAGAAGGAACACGGGTGGGTTTTAGTCAGTAAGAGTCTGACACGCCCTCCCGCTCTACCCAGAGCGGGAGAAGTCATTTGACGATATCTCACCCAAAAAAAAAAAAAAAATAAAGGGTCTGATGGTAAGTGCCCACATTTGTGGTATATGTTCGCACGCTCGCTCGATCTCCCTAGTCCAATCTCCTTCGGTGTGATTGATAGGTGCCGACCAGATGCTTCGAAAGAACGACCACATGGCGTCATCATCCGGCAGGCGCGTGTCAATCAAAATGCGCGTGTCATGTGGGTCTCTCTCAAGCCCTGTAAACCCATCTTTCATCGAGTGTACCGCTCCACTCTCCGTCTGTACCATCGAATACAGTTTGGCCATGCACAGATCTTCTGCTTCAGGAAGTCGATACGCTCTGTGACGTGGGTCAAATAATCTCGAGAGCTAATATCAGTCCCAGAGAACGCTTGCTTCACAAAGCGCATCACTCTACGGTGAGTATTGCCCTCCCTGAAACAGATTAGCTTACCGATGAATACTCTAGCCACACCGATACGCAAATCAACGCTCAATCCAGCACCGGCAAGCTGGTACAACTGTCGGTCGTCGGCGGTGAGAAATATTATTCATCGCTCGAATTCGACGCAACTGCAGCGGCCGGTGTCACTGGACTCACGTCTGAAGCAGGATCTGAGCGATGCGACAACTGCGAGGCGGAGCTGAGCGATGAACCCGAAGATGTTGGATGTGTGAGTTCAGTCAATTGTCGTGCCCGACTTCGCGTCAGCATTTCAATATTCTCCGTATATGTATGTCTTACATCCTGGTAGTCTATGTTTCGGCTTTGATACCTTAATCAGGTTTCTTTTACAATATTGTTGCATATTTAATGTGTAAAAAGTATTAAAAAATAGCCGGAGCAAAAATAATCTTGACCGTCATTTTGACAGTCACGAAACAGATTATCATTATTTCCTTTATTCAACAACATATATTACATATGAAGGCACAGGATCAGATATATTGTAAAATAAAAGATGTTCTTTAAATAATAAGAATTTAGATTTTCTTATAAATTATTTAATCAATTAATTTTACACGAAACTACACTTAATCAGTTTCAAGACACAAATAGCCATGACACCCAGTAATAGCTTAGTTTACACAAAATAGTAGAGGCAGAGTAACAATAATTGAAAGCAATACAACCTGTGCACCGGGCAACGCCTGAAGGTAGAATGCCATTTCGCCGCCGTGCGGACTCTTTTATACGGTAGTATTGTAGGTGGGGCAAAGACGTAGCGCGCTACGACGTAGCGATCACTAACTCCGCCCAGCAGCGAGGAGGTGGGAGAATGTCGTAGCGCGCTACAGCGCCATAGTGCTACAGCGTAGCCCGATGCACGTGTTGTTTACAATGTGACGCCGACACGGCATGCTGACGTGCGGACGTCCTCGCACGCTTAGCCCACAATGCCACATCTAGAACATGAAAAACTGATTAAGTACCGTTTGGTCATCCTGCTATTGTTTCTGGTCCAGACCGGACTTATACCCTTCAGATATTTAACCACTTGGTCCAGTCAGCTATGACTCTACAAGGCTTGGTCCGGTCAACTTCTGACCCTCCAGATATTTGACCACTTGGTCCAGTCAGTTATGACTCTACAAGGCTTGGTCCGGTCAACTTCTGACCCTACAAGATCAGTCCCCTGGTCCGGCAATAGTTTTGCCCTTCAGGTGTATCCCTTCAGTTAAACTGGACCGGATCTAGCTAGGCCGAACAAGTATCGTTCCTTTAGCTTAATTAACAAATAGCTGAATACTTTGGTTGATGTACAAGTGCTTCTGTTACAATGTTAATTGATTCAGGTCCAATAGATTCTACTGAAACAGCACGTAAACCAGGGTTTCTACAATATGCATTACTATGAGAACTGGTAGATATAGTGTCACTTTTAGCAGACATGGTATCACTATTGACAGAGGTATCACTATTGGCAGACATGGTATTATTATCGGCAGAGATAGTATCACTATTAGTAGACTGAATATCATCAAAGTTAATATGTTGCCTAGTCTCGTGAACAAGAACCTCTGTGTTGTTATTATCCACCGACACGTCATCCTCATCAAAATTTTCTGTGATTTCCAAAAACAATGACTGACCACGGGGTACTTCTCGCAAGTTTTCGTGAGAGTATTTGTAGACTCTATTGTTTCCATTAATGTGTTTAAATTCGTACCCATAATTTTCCAAAATAGCGGTTATTTTAAAGGGGCCTTTGCATTTACGGTCTAGTTTCGTTTGGTGTCTTTCTTCGCTTTTAACAAAGACAGAGTCACCTACTGAAAAAGGTTTAACTATAGCTTTACCCTTGTTAAATCGACCTGTGTCATATTGAGCCAACTTTTTATACTAGCAGAAGCATCGGATCGAATGGTTACGAGGTTTAACCTATCTTCATTAGGATTATTAGTAGATACTCTTGATATCCTTAATGAACTGCCCTTAATACCAAACATTAATTCCAAGGGCGTGAACCCTGTTACTCTACAACGAGTACTATTGAGAGTTAATTGGATGTCGCCTACATGATCTTGCCATAAGCTGTCCGAATATGTTTCAACTATAGTGAGCATACGCTGGGCCTGACCATTTGCCCTACTGGAACCAGTGGCTATAGGAATATCTTCGTTGTTTGGAGTGCGATTTTGAAGCTGTTTTCGGCTAATTTAGACATAACTAGGCGTCCGCCTACGTACTGACCACGTTGCACCCATTTCTACCCTTATATAAAAAGTTTCCCCTACAAGGTTTTTTGGACACCTCTCACGCCCGTCTAGCACGAATAAAACGTCAAAAAATTGCCCTCCCACCCACCCTTTTGTCACTGGCCAGGTAACCTTTGATTTTGCCAAAATATTATAAATTTACTAAATTAATAAAATAACTTATATCAACTCTTTTAAAACTAAGTTCAGGCCAAAACCAACGTGTTTTCTCATCTTTAGGCATCATTTTACGGGTTTCTTTATTTTATTATTGACCTTATATCTTTTATTGACCTTACGGTCTTGCGGCCGTAGGACAAGTTCTTTTTATTTTAATTAAATTTTTATTTTTATTTTATTTTATACTTCCTGCTTTTGTCCCCCTTTTACAGGGACCTAAAAGTTAGCGCCAGTGTCCTCTGAGTGGTTGTGGATGAACACCACCTTCACACAGACCTCCAGCATGTTGCGTACACCGACCAAGGACGCGAGCTCGTCGGGTTCCACAGAGAAGGCAGGACCTTCGCTTCCATCTGTGAGGCGTAGCATCGGGGAATGGGAGGCCGGGAAAGCTGAGCCCAAGGCCAAGTCCCCGGCCAACCCAAAGCGTGACGCCACCACAACTGCCACCAGCACTCTGGAGACGCGCCGACCAACAAAGAGGACAGAGTCCGGGTACCCCAGTCTCACAGCGGAGGCGAGAGCTTGCCTAAATAAAGCTAAGCTTCATTTGGGCAACTCTCGCAACCTCAAGACCGAAATCAAGACGGCGGTGATCGATGCCATAAACAGGCTGTATGAGCTGGTGAAAGAATCGGAGCAGAACAAATCTCCTGTGACGCCTGCTGCCACACCGGCAGTTGCACCTGCAGCTACGCCAACTGCCGATGAAAGTACCCAATCCATTCGCATCGAGAGTAGTACTTATCAGATCGAGCTCATGAAAACCATGCAAGAGCATAGCTCTCTGATAAAGGAAAACACCGAGCGAATGGATAAACTTCGGGATGCTTTGGCGCATCGAGGAAGCGTTGACGAGAGGACCTATGCCGGTGTAGCGGCAGCGCGCGAGTGCCAGACCGGGGTACAGGCCCTGGAGCGAGCGACGCTGCACTCTGTGGTGGTCACCTCAACGCAGGAATTCGACACGGGAGAGGAAGTTTTAGAAAGAATTAGAAAGGCAGTAGATGCGAAAGAAGGATGGGTGCAGGTGGAAAGAGTGAGGAAAGCGAAGGACAGGAAGATTATAATGGGTTGCACAACAAAGGAGGAGAGAAGAAAAGTAAAAGAGAGACTTGAAGCAGTCGGGGAGAACCTCGTCGTCGAGGAAGTGACGAACAGGGACCCGCTTCTGATTCTGAGGGACGTGTTGCTGGTACACAGCGACGAGGAAGTCCTCAAAGCCCTCAGGAATCAGAATCGGGAAATCTTTTACGACCTTGGAGGCGAAGAAGGAAGAATGAAAATTAGATACAGAAGGAAAACTAGAAACCCGCACGTGAGCCACATTGTTTTAAGTGTATCCCCCACGATCTGGAGGAGGGCTATTGAAGGAGGGAGGCTCAGAGTAGACCTCCAGAGAGTGCGCGTCGAAGACCAGACGCCACTGGTACAGTGTACCCGCTGCCTAGGATACGGCCACGGGAAACGCTTCTGCAAAGAGCCAGCCGACCTATGTAGCCACTGTGGTGGCCTGCACCTCAGGGCAGACTGCCCAGACCAACAGCTAGGTGAAGCAGCGGTTTGCATTAACTGTACCAGAGCCAAGACAGGGAACAACGTACACAATGCGTTTAGCAGTGATTGCCCGGTGCGTAAGAAGTGGGACGCATTGGCCCGAGCCTCAATAGCATACTGCTAAGGATGGCCCAGCGACTTCCCGAATCACTATAAGACGGCAACGGTGCCACACTAACTGCATCGATGCTACGGCGTGCTCACTTAGCGTGATTAAAGCAAATTGGTGCCAGTTTCATGAGAAACTGGCCCAATTAAAGCAGCAACATATGCCGTGGTGGACATTACGCTGTACTGTGCTAGTCCAGAGAGCGAGGGTCGTTGAGCGGTCATACTTGAAGCGGGTCATGAATTTTATTATAGTTATTAAAGTAGTTACAATTAATGTAGAAAATATTGTTAGGATAGATAGTAAACAAACAAAAGTAGATTAGAAAATATGACTATGTAATATATTGTTATATATTAGGATAGCCATAGAATAGTATAGTAAAGATAAAAATAGTATAGATACTGATAATACAAGTAAGTAGAATAAACAATATAGAAAATACAAATAAAAACAAAAATAAAATTCCAAAAAAAAAACATCTATTTAATTAAGTTATTTATATAAGAGCGTGTAAAAGTGCAAGCCATTAGTATAAGCTGTTATTATATCACATAAAAAATACAAATAAAAAACATAAAAAGACAAATTCTTAAACTATATATTTAGGCATTAATTTAAAAACAAGATGTATAGAATCGACAGATCAAAGAATTCAAACAAAATAAAAAAATGCTATCCTTTAAAGTGTAACGTACTACAAAAGGCTCTGATCATGTCAGAGGAAACTGGCAAGGCAGGAGTGGGTTTTAGCCGGTAAGAGTCCGGCACTGCCCAGACTGGCTCACCAGTGAGGCAGTCTGGGCGTCCATGAGGATTTCCCACTCCTGCCAAACAAAATTTAAAAAAAAAAAAAAAAAAAAAACCAGTGGCTATAATATGATATGATTATCTTTACAAAAATTCTTAAATTCAGCATTGTCGTATGACCTACCACGATATGCAACTATTCTTTTAGGAGCGCCAAACAAGTTCACTGCATTTTTAAGTGATTTAATAGCATCAGATGCATTTGGGTTAAGGTATGCTCTTACAAGACGAATTTTGTAAAAACCATCAATAATCACGGAACAATACTCCTTACGCTCGCTTTTTCGGCTGTTTGCCAGTTAAATCCAAATGAATTGTATGCCATGGAATGGGCATTTTAGGGATTGGATATAGATGGTCCTGCTGGGCACCCGACGGACCTTTGGAAACCTTACAAACCACGCACGAATCTACATTTTTTTTTTTTAAGTTTGAACATTTTTTGCAACCAATAAGGATCGTATAATTTATCGAGCGTTTTTTCATAACCATGGTGTTTTATTTCGCTGTGTCCATGATTAATTATTGATCAGGTTAAAGAGTGTGGCAATATTGGTAACCATTTAGTGGTTTTATTACGTTAGATTTTACGATAAAGTATGCCCTGTCTAATATCGTATGTGTGTGATATTTCAGACGGCAAGTAATTTGAACAGAATTTGGAAATAATGTCTGATATTTCAGAATCAGGTTATTCTATAGATAACCAACACCTCTCTAGTTCAGAAAAATTTACAATTTTAGCTGGTTTATGAATAAAAGATGTGTCAGCATGATTACGTGAAAGAAAGACTGCATGTGCTATATTTTTTCCCTCTTTATAAATTATATAAAAAGTCATACGACTGCAAAATTGCACACCACCAGTGTACTCTAGGTATAATGTTCTTTTTGGAATGAGAGGCCTTTAAGGCGTTACAGTCCGTAAAAACCGTAAATTTACGCCTATACAGGTAATGTTGAAAACGTGTGTTGTTCCACAGATTTAACTACGGCTAATGTTTCCAATTCATACGAATGATAACGACTTTCAGCACTTGTGGTTTTCTGACTAAAATAAGCGACAACATGAGGTAGACTATTTTTTTTTATTTTTTTTTAGTATAACCCCATATCCTTCCCTTTTTGCATCAGTGTGGAGTTCGATGGGTAAAGGGTCAATTTTTTTTTTAACTCTCTCAGAAATGACATATTTTACTATTTTCTGATGTACATCATGTTCACAGGTCCAATTAATAGTAACCTTTTTGACCGCGGTTAGAGGATACAAAGGTTTCATCAATTTTGAGAAATTTGGAATTAATTGACGAAAATATGTGGCCAGGCCTGTAAATTGATGAACATGAGTAGCAGTGCTTGGAGGAGGGATATTTTTTAGGGCTTCAACCTTATGAGGACTTGGTCCAACCTCTCCAGAGGATATTACGATACCCAGATTAAAGTTAATCTATTTAAACGAACCAACCCTTCTTGAACGGTCTCTGATTCAGGAGGTTTAAGTGCCGTATTTATAGGCCTTTGAAAAACCTGTGGAGCGTTTCGTAAAACAAACGGCATGGTTAGGTACTCAAATTGACCCGAAGGTATAACAAAAGCAGTTTTCTATAGACTCCTTATGGACGCAAATTAGTGAAATCCAGTGGCCATATCCAAATTAGAGAAGAAACAGGCCCCATGTAACTTATCGATTTGATCACTAATTAGTGGTAAAGGATAGCTGTCTGGTCGAGTATTGCTATTAAGTTCCCGAAAATCAACACACATGCGATCGCTACCGTCCCTTTTTTTAAATTATAATATGGGACTCGCGAAAGGCGAAGAATTTTCTCGAATTATGAAAACATCTAGTAATTCTTGAACCTTGTTATTAACGATTCCTAACTCGGTGTAAACTTGTGTTGTCTTGTGTTCCTAAATAGCCTGTAAGGTCGCCTATGTACAGTTTTATTTGGATTTATGAGATCGATTTTAGCTCCTTGGTAATACGCGTAATGGGAAGATTTTGTATAAAATATGAGGAATATTTATTTCAATCAAAAGTTCCTTTTCTTTACCGGTAAGATCTGTGTCAATCGAATTAATTTCAAGAGGCATTTCCAATTTAGAGCTAAGATTTGAAATTTTATTTTTGGAAAAAGTTAAGGCATCGTTACTAACTACAACGGATATTCCTTGCCCCAAAATGACGCAACCTCATAATACGTTTTCATTGAGAAATTTGTCAGGCAAGACATGACAGTTTTGTACCATGGTTGGGAATTTTATTTGGAGTGAGCAATTAACGTTATTAGAACCGATCGAATTGCAATTTCTCCGAAATGGTGTTGACGGACGGGGCATTTAAGTGTACGATTCAGACGTACCTGGTTCTTCAATTCTTCTCTTTAATGAGAAGCTGCGCAGTATGCGGAAGAGTTGATTCTTATCGTTTATAATGACAGAATTGAGTTTAGGCCAAATTTTGTCATCGCACTGTGACAGGATAGATATGCCAAAACCGGTTAGTACATTTTCCGGTAAATTCGCATTCCTGCCTCGACTTTATTATCAATTTGAATTTTGATAATTAAATCAAAATGATCTTTAATTGTCATGGATTTGGAAAATTTAAAGACCAGAATTTCCTTAACAACAACCCATGATATATTATCTGGCTTGATTTTAACGCACACCAGTTGATCATGTCAGTTTCAGGTGCATCAGGATCGAAAGGAACCAGCATTGACTGCGTACTGGGTGTCATGTAGCTAGGTGTCATACTATCTGCAATTTTTTTTTTTTTAATAATTGACTCCATACTAGCCGAAAAAAATTACATTTGTTCCTGTATTAAATTACTGGCAGTCCCAAATAAAGGTGGGAGTGGGTCTGATCCCGCTTCTGATGAAGGCACAGGATCAGATATATTGTAAAATAAAAGATGTTCTTTAAATAATAAGAATTTAGATTTTCTTATAAATTATTTAATCAATTAATTTTACACGAAACTACACTTAATCAGTTTCAAGACACAAATAGCCATGACACCCAGTAATAGCTTAGTTTACACAAAATAGTAGAGGCAGAGTAACATTAATTGAAAGCAATACAACCTGTGCACCGGGCAACGCCTGAAGGTAGAATGCCATTTCGCTTTTTTTTTTTTTTTTTTTTTTTTTTTTTTTTTTTTTTTTTTTTTTTTTTTTTTTTTGATATGGCATCTCGCAGTTGACTCTCAGATTGAGGTCGCAGCTGCTTAACCGGACTATCCTGTGGATGCCTTAAGCTACTAACTTAAAGCCTCCAGCCAGGGGCATAAACTATTCTATATTATACTAAGCGAACGCTCGCTAAGGGCACCCCCTGTGGGGTACGAACCTCGGCTTAGGGCGTCGCTGGCGGGGGGACAGCAAGGTGGGACAGGCTGGATCAAATTTTCATTATTATTGATCGGGGAATTTAAATCTACTTTTCTCAGCGTAACGCGGGCTGGCGCTTCTGCGAGCAAGGGTCGGGTGGGAGTATTATTTATTCGGGAGTGTCGCGGGCGCAATGGACCTCGTCGGCGAGGTCGGAATGCGGGTCTTTTTTTATTGTTTTGTACCGTGCTGGTGTCCCTATTGCTTTCCTGAAGGAGGGTTATAGGGTCATCTGGGTCGGAGAGAACATGCCTCGGACGGCGAATCTTACTGATTTTAGAGGGGACATAACTGGCCGCTTTTACAATCAGAGGGTTGCGGTGAAGGGCGGCTTTATCAAAGAAACGCTTTGAATTGCGTTTTAGAAATTGGGCTATAGTGGGGATTTTTAGGTCGAGATGGAGGATCTCGTTCCTAACGTACCAGGGGGCTCCCGTTGCCATTCGTAGGAAACGGTTTTGGAGGGTTTGCATTCTATGCACGTGTCGGGGTTTGGCTTGTGCCCAGGCGGCGCACGCATAGGTCATGATAGGGCGGATGCATGCTAAGTACGTTCGCAATTTGCACCTAAGTGACAGCTTGCTACGCGCATTCAGCATGTAGTGGAGTCTTCCTAGAGCGAAAGCGGCTCGCGAGCGGACCTTCTTTATGTGCTCTGAAAATGACAGTTTTTCGTCTAGGACCACACCTAGGTATTTGGCTTGCTTCTCCCAGGGGATCGGCTTGTCAAACAAGGTGATTGGTCGGGGGAGGGGGATTTTTCTTCTGAGTCTCGGTTTCCTGAAAAGGACCGCTTGACTCTTATCGGGGTTTACTTCTATTCTCCACTTCCTGAACCAGGAGCCGAGCTGGTTGGCTTCGGATTGGAGAGTGTGAGCTATCGCTATGGGGCTTTTGCCTGAATAGTAAATGGCCGTGTCGTCTGCGAACAGAGCCAACTTCGCCTTTTTACTAGAAGGGATATCGCTAGTGAATAGCGTGAAAATGAGAGGGGAGAGCACGGAGCCCTGGGGGACTCCTGCGCGGATGGGGCGGGGGGAGGAGAGCGCTCCCTCGATGCGATAGCGGAATGTGCGGTTCGACAAAAAGTCCCGTAAGATGAGTACGAGACGGTCTGGCACGCCTAGTTGGTAAAGCTTATATAATAAGCCGTTGTGCCAGACTTTGTCGAATGCTTTCGCTATGTCAAAGAAGATAGCACCCGTCATCGAGCCGCGCTGGAACCCAGCACTAATGTCCTCGATGATGCGGTGGACCTGATGCACGCTACTGTGCTGGGCTCGAAAGCCGAACTGTTCGTCGGGGATAAGGCCCTTAGTCTCAGCGTAGTCTCTGAGGCGCTTATAAATAAGTCTCTCATAAACCTTGCCGAGAACTTTGAGCAAACTGATGGGATGCCATTTCGCCGCCGTGCGGACTCTTTTATACGGTAGTATTGTAGGTGGGGCAAAGACGTAGCGCGCTACGACGTAGCGATCACTAACTCCGCCCAGCAGCGAGGAGGTGGGAGAATGTCGTAGCGCGCTACAGCGCCATAGTGCTACAGCGTAGCCCGATGCACGTGTTGTTTACAATGTGACGCCGACACATACATATATATTTTAAATATTAAAATATATTAAGATAATGTTTACGTTTAGTCTTTATTTTTTTTATTTCTGCCTGAGCACAGTTATCGATATTTTTGGTTGGTATATTGGCGTGTGCTAGCTTACATATGGCTATTAATTTATAATTTAAATTATGTTTTATGTTGTGTAATGTAAATAATTTTAATATACACACACACACATACACATAAACTCACGCCTTCTTCCCATGGGGGTAGGCAGAAACTACAGAATGCCACCTGCTACGATCCTTACATACTCCTTTTGCCTCGTTTACGTTCATACATCTGGTCATACACGCACGCCGGTTGCGAGTACTACGCACCTGTCCTTTCTGAAGAACATCACCAATAAGGTCAGTATATGTCCTCCTAGGGCGTCCCCTCCCGGCGTTTCGTAATTTTAATATTTTTTTTCTAATTGAACAGACAGCTGTATTGCTGGGGAGTTTGTTGCGCCACTTCTTCTTCCCAGCTAAAGCACTAGGAAGTGGTGAAGGGTAGGCGTTTTGTGGGACTGTCTTATGTAACTTTGACGTTCGAAAAGTGCTGATTCTCAGCTTAGTTTGAACAAATGACTTTTGAAAATAAAAAAATGTAAAAACATTAAACAATTTAAAAATATTATTATTCCTGTTATTTTTGCAGTCTCCTTCAAGCCAATTCAAACATCACAATGCTTGAAGTAGAAAAGTCACTAGGCAGTCAGACCTGCCGCTGTACCGGCTACAGACCAATCCTTGAAGCCTTCAAAAGTTTTTCCAAAGACGCTCCAAGACAGATCAAACTCCAAAATATTGAAGATCTTCAAATCTGTAAGAAGAATAGCGGAATTTGTGATAAAAGTAATTGTGAGGATAGTGAGTGTTGCATTGTAGGTAAAGATGATGTTATAGAAGATATTATTGAAATTAAACTAAGAGATGACAAACTTTGGATTCGAGCACTAGAAGTCAATGATATATTTTCGATTTTGGGAAGGGCAGGAGATGATTCGTATATGCTTGTTTGTGGGAATACTGCCAAAAGGTAAATACACATTGTTTACATATTATTTTATACTTTACTTTCTTTGAGTTCAAAATTATATTTCTTTGAAATTAAAGTGGCTCTGCACGAAAACTGTAACTAAGCAGAATTTTAAACATTTGGCACAAGACAACTCAAGATTTCGATTTTAAAACTGGCAATGATCCGATCTCTGGCAGTGGATTTTGTAGTTGCAGTCTAAACATATTTTATAGTTTCAACTTCAGATGACTAACTGGATAAGTATAGAAAGAAATGATAATGTTTATGTTTGTAAGAGTATGTACATCCAATAGAAGATTTCCCTCGTGTTCTCATAGACATAAGTGGGGTCAAAGAACTGAAAAATATACACTTGACCAGAACTTAATAGTGAACGCTGGGACAACACTCATGGAGTTTCTGGAGATTCTACAAACTGTATCTAAAGAAGAATACCTTGGATATCTACAGAAGATTTACGATCATATACAAAAAGTTGCACATATTCCTCTTAGAAATGTACGTTAGATACTTTTTCTAAACTTCCAAGAACAGCCTCGTTTCTAAAAAAGTCATAGATAAAGAGTCATCAGTGTGCCTTAGGCAGACTTAACTGCAAACAATGTACCCGATATTATCAACTAGAATCATCATCATTTTTTCATTTTTAGAGGCAGATTCTAACACTAAAACATCTTAAACTATTTGTTCTAACAAAAAGTTACAGTATGGAAATCTCTTAACAGAAGTTTGCCTTACATTTGGCCTGTTTTGTAATTTAGATGTGAGGTTATTTGAATAGCGAGGAGCCTGAGAGGTTTGCAGCTCTGACATGTTTAATGTATTTTTTAGGTGGCAACGATTGCAGGGAACCTTATGATCAAGAACCAAAACAAATGGTTCACGTCGGATTTAGAAATGATTGGGGCACAAGTGGCCATACGTAAGTAAATTGTGATAATAAACCATGCCTGATTTAAAAAAATGTGCATCTACCAGTCTTCCTATAGTTGTGAAACGAAATTAGTAAACTTAAAAAAAATTAAACAAACTATATTTAATTTTAGAGAAGAAATTGTGTGCTAAAGAAATGCTGACAATGCAACAGTTTCTCGAAGTGGACATGAAAGGATCCGTTATTTGGAATGTGATGTTACGGGCATTATGTGATGACTGTCACATTTTTACTGATAAGGTAAGGATAATTTTTGATAATCATAGATTAAAAATATAACATGAGTTTTATAAAGTGCAGATGTACAGTCAAGTGTTTCATATCTTCGTCAGTTTTCAAATTCTTTACTTTATCAAACGACACACAAAACGTTTTGAAGCTCTGACTGCACACCAGACTATTGCGTCGAAAACTATCTTAATTACTTTAAAAAAAGATAAAAATAGCATACAATTTTGGCCAATGTCGAGTTGATATCAAACTAAAACCATTTTAATGGCCTGGTCATTTTATGAAAATAAATCTTTTGTTTTTTAGTTAATGACCTGTGCCAAAAACATCTTAAAAATGGTAAAATATTTAGTTACGCAGACGATACCGTATTAATATGTCACGGTGAGAGTTGGGAAGCAGCGCAATAAGCGGCAGAGCTGGGCTTACGGGAAATAATCCGTTGGCTGGAAAGTAACTTACTAACCCTGAATATTTCAAAGACCTCATTTCTGAAATTTACTTTCACCTTAATACTAGACCCTTGGAAATAAGTCTCAAAGCACACTCCTGTAATGATTTTAACGGTTACCAATGCCTATGTCTTCAAATCTCACAAAAAAAGTCAGTGAAGTATCTAGGTGTACGTGTACTTCTGGATGAACGACTAAGCTGGCGTCCTCTTGAATTGACCAATTCCCGTGTTAGGAAACTTATATGGGCATTTAAGAAGCTTCGACACGTGGCTCTGTTTGAACTACTACGAACGGTGCATCTTGCGCTGGGGTTGTCAATCATAGACTACGGTCTCACGGCCTGGGTAGGCGCTTGCTTTATGATTTCATTTCAGATTTCCCTTTATGATTCACCTCGAAAGAGCCCAAAGATCCCTGCTAAAGGTCATGACATTCAAACCATACCGGTTTCCTATGAAAGATCTGTACGAAAATTGTCAAGTACTTACCGTGAGACAGTTGTGCCTTCTTAATCTCACAGTGAGACAACATCAATTTACACCGGTAAATCACACCACATAATTGAAGAGAACGATTACTCGTACTGACATATGTAGCCCAGTAATTTATAAAACCGCGTCCGCTAGACGACAACACTTTTACATGGCTACGTATATTTTAGGCTTCAAACACTGGATTATCACCGGACGGAAGACCTAGTACAACAGCAGTACTCATAAGACACAAACCCACACACCACTACCAAACCCACTTAAACATACACCATCACACACACACCATCACACACGTGCACACACCCTCACACACCCCCACACCATCCCACACATACGCACACACATACACACACACATTTATGCACAGTTATTGCATACCAAAAGAGCTTGCGTGCATCTTTAATTTCTTTTATGTTTTTAAAATAATTGATTGCACAGCTTATATACTATGAAATGTACCACAAACGGGGGAAGACACTGGCTCCTGTAGCACAGGTTGCTACCTAGCTCAGGAGCCAGGGTTTCAAATAAGTATGTTACACCTGTATTTTGTGTCAATAAAGAATTTGTTTATTATTTATTTAATTGTCAGTCTGGTAATGTCACAATTTGTATTCGGTCTGACATGTGAAGAAGTTAGCTGGCTGTATGTCATTCTACTGTTTTGACATTACAACGCAATTTATATAAAATGCTAAGTCGGTGATGCAGATTCTACTGTGCAATGAGCAGACAAAATTAGCCCTTGTGGTAACGAATATATTTTGGATGTGACTGTACAATAAAGCTAGAAAGCTAAAACATATGCTATCAGTGTCACCAAAAGATTAAAATTATATTAAAATTTTCGTTCCAAAGTCACAATCACATCTACCTAATAATTATGCAATAAAAAATGTAAGAGTATAATTAATTAAAAGAGTATTCTGGTCAATTCAGATAAAGATTCACAACTAGATAAAGATAAAACAAATGTATGGACGGAACGGATCAGACAACGTTGTTATAGATTTATTAGTTATGGTCCTCATAATATGGCCTGACCAAGATTATGTCTGGACTTTAAAAGAGACTGTGACCTCTGAGTTTGTTTCGGCCTTTCTTCTCAGAGTAGTCAGATAGGAAACGCCGAACTCGTCTAGCTAATTTTTGATTATTTTTTTATGATGACGTGTATAAGTGATTCCAATATCCTATTTACAGAATAAACTATTTCATTTCATATAAATTGTAATAAAATAAGGCTTATTTAGAATCAGATAAAAAAAAACGAAATAGCTACATCAGCAAGACTTGGAGGTTTTCAGAGATGATACACAGTACACAATAAACATACTAAGAACAATGTAAATGTTACAGGCGATGCCATGATCCGAAAACGCCCATGCAGGATTTTTGTATAGTTGAAAACTGACAACGTGGTGGAAAGTGCAAGAATAGTTGTCGGAGCTCTTTGCCCATCATTCATAAGGGCTGGCGCCACGGAGCAATTCCTGGTTGGGAAGAATCTATTCACCAATGAGACTCTGTCTTCAGCACTTAATATCATGGAAGAAGAGCTGGTGGTTGAGGTCAATCCACCAGACTCTTCAGTGGAGTATAGGAAGAAGGCTACTTTGGGATTGTTTTACAAAGTAAGGATTTCCTTGTTATAATTATGTAGTTTTAAAAATAAATTCGTCGATAATCGGAGAACAAATAAGGTACGGCAAGCTATGGCATTTACTGGGAGTATTCTGTCAGTTCAATAAAGAAAACAATAAAAATGGGTCCAAACGCCTGACTTAGTCTAAAAAAGCCTGAACAATTTGAAATTAAAATTTTTGCGGCATGTTGAACTAGTTAATCGACGTAGCTTCCGTGAATTGCTTCTATCACTTTTTGTTCGCTCGTACTAAGCTGTTACAGATGAAATTGCTTTATTAGAATTTCAATAAAGAAAATGAACAAGTGAGTTCGTTGATTTTTGACGACACTATATTATTAAAAAATTCAAGATTCAATACTTTCAATATAATTTTTTTATAGGACTGACATTTAAATAGAGACTATCAGAGAGCAGATTGGAGGTGTGGTGGCAAAGACTGGAGAATGTTGGCCTAAAATTAAGTAGGACCAAAACAGAATACTTATTCTGTGATTTCGGCGGTCTCTCCAGTCCTACGCAAATAACTCTTGCCGGAACGCCCATACCGATCTGTTCCGATTTCCGGTACCTCGGGTCGCTTGTCCAAGGGGATGGTGAGGTAAACCGTGACATAACGCACCGGATCAACTCAGGATGGATGAAATGGCGACAGGTCACTGGAACAACTTGCGACCCACGGATGCCCCTCAAGTTAAAGGGGAAAATATACAAATCCGTGATTAGACCTGTCGTATTGTATGGATCGGAATGCTGGGCTGTGAAGAAGATGGACGAAATAAGATTTCATGTAGCGGAGATGAGAATGTTGAGGTGGATGTGTGGTGTGACAAGAATGGATAAAATAAGGAATGAGCATATTAGAGGAAGTCTGAAAGTTGCGCCACTTACAGAAAAGTTGAAAGGGAATCGACTGTTTTGGTATGGGCATGTGATGAGGAGAGAAAAATTGCATGTGACTAAAAGAGTGATGAATATAAATGTTGAGGGATGGAGAGGGAGAGGAAGACCAAAGAAACGATGGATGGATTGTGTGAGGAGTGATATGAAGGAAAAAGGTGTAGATGATTGCGTGACGGTTGACAGGGGAGAATGGAAGAAGAAAACGTGTTGCGCCGACCCCAACTAACATGGGATAAGGGCAGGAAGATGATGATGATTAAAATAGAGACTATATTGGTTTACCAAAACATCAAACTGAAAAATATTTTATTAATACCCACGGTCTGCTATCGTTATCACCGGAGACATCTTCACGCTCGTTACAAATCGGGAGCCACTAACTTGGCTGATACCCGTCCAGTGTCCAGAGCTACTCAAGTGTTTGATACCAACCAAACAGTTTGGCCCTTGAATCAACCCATACAGAAAGTGGAAGCTTTGGTAAAGAATAGTAAATTATTTATACAGCTATAAACAAAAAAAAAAACTTCAAGCAAAACCACTGTCATTAAGTTCAGCATAACCAGAGTTTTTTGTTTCACAATTGTGTTCTTTCATTGTGCAGGAGAGGCTTTCTACACTGAAGATCTACCTCAATTCCCAAACGAAGTATTCTGTGCTTTAGCACTTAGTACAGTCGCGGTGGGAGATATTGTGTCTATTGATGCTAGTAAAGCTTTGGTAAGAATTTGTTACAACATAATAACTACAAAATATTTTTTAAGGTTACAAACAAATGAAAATCATAACGTTTATAACCTCATTTTCTTTTCCGTCTTTCACATAGGTTTTGCAACGCATGCAATGTAGGAATTAGATTTTTTGAATAGTGTTATGGGTCGATGACGCATATACAGATCCCCAGTCGAAGACTGGTTTTTATTTATTCGGGGGGATCAGTTCGATCTTAAAAAAAAAGTTATATCGTGTTAGGTATCGTTAGCTTACTAAAAATATATTTCTTATAGTATTAAGTCTGTTTAAAAAAAAGTATTTTCTTACCGTTTTAACTCTACCGGAACTGCAATTAGAAACCATTCGTCACCCTCCGTATTCGCGAGACCTTGCTCCAAGGGACTACAATTTTTTTCGTGTTTTGGACAATTTTCTACGTGATAAAAAGTTTTCTTCTCAGGACGCAGTACAAAATGCTTTCACACAGTTTGTCAAATCTAGATCACGAGAGTTCTATCACAACAGCATAAATGACCTTCCTATTAGATGGCAGCAATGTATAGATAATAATGGTAATTATTTTGATTAAATAAATAAGTTAAATATAAAAAAAAACGAATTACAATATTTCAGTTCAAATCGGCAATTTCATACTTTTAACCCCCAAAATTGAAAAAAAGAGGCAACTTCTTTAGATTAGGCGGCTTCTTCCTAGGACATGATTTTATTAAATCAATTCCGTAATTGCCTTTCTTACAGGAACGTTAGATCATGTCACAATGTCAGAATTTATAATGGAACAGATCGCATATGAGATGAACCTAGATTCTTTAGACGTAAGGCTAGCCAATTTAGATTCACGATATAGCACTGACATGAAAGAAATGCTAGACTACGGTATGATACAATCCGATTATCCCAAGAGTCGAGAAGCAGTCAACAAATTCAACACTGAAAACAGATGGAAGAAAAGGGGACTCAGATTTGCTTTTATAAGGTGGACTCCCGTTGGAGAAATCAATCTTAACATTAATTTATCAGTATACCGTGGAGATGGTAGTAATAACACACGGTGCTATAGAATTGAGTCAAGGAATAAACACAAAAGCAGTCCAAGTAGCAGCTCATTTGCTGAAGATTCCTGTTGAAAAAATCATAGTGAAGGAAAATAACACTGTGATAGCACCAAACTGTGCTTTATCTGGCGGTAGCATCATGAATCAGAATGTAATATTAAGAGTAAAACGAGCTTTTCAGCAATATTTAGATAGACTAAAGACTATGATAGCATGGACAACCCTACTTGGGAAGAGTTGATATCAAAAGCTTTTATTGACAATGTGGACTTGCAAGCCCATAGCTTTACGAGGACGGATGAGGAATATCCATTTGTTGTTTATGGAGTTACTTTAGCCGTTAGCGGAAGTAAAAGTCGATAAATATACTCACTGGATACTCTCAGTTGCTGAGGGTGGACCTTTGTGAAGATGTTGGACAGAGTCCTGAAATTGATATTGGTCAAGTTAGACTTTTCAGAAACCTCTAAAAGAATGTATTATTGAATATTATTTTCAATCTAGATATTTTTTTTCATAACAAATCCTTATCTTCTTTTAGGTAGAAGGAGCCTTTATGATGGGTGAACTCCTTACCAATCGATCCTGGAATTACCATGTTTCGTTGTCCAGTGACATTCCTCAGGACTGGAGGGTCTACTTTAGGAAGAATTCCTATAGCCATGATTCCGTTTTTGGATCTAAGTGTACGTTAGTGTATGTTTCTCTATTTTTTGTTTGTAACAGTGACATAATTATCTGGTTTAAGCCATCTATTTCACTAAAGATTTTTTTTTTGTGTCTCAGGACTATCTGAACAAAACGTATTAAGATTTCAATTTTTAAAATCATAAAAACACATTGGGTATGTGGCAAAATAAATCATCAATATTGCTAAATGGACAAACGCGAGATTTCCAATAAAAAAAGTGAATTGGCCATAATCACTTTTTTATTGGAAAGTCTCACTTATTGTTCCATGAATATTAAAACTAAAAACTAGGTACTGTTAAAACTGTTTCTTATTATTTAGCTTAAATTAATCGAAAAGAAGATGGTTTGGCAATTTACAAGTAAACTCGTAATAATTGCATTTTTTGCCCATTTATTTGGAGCATTAGCATCACGATTGTATATAAATGGTAATTGGTTGGCCATTGTCTACGATAGCTGTAGTAATTTATTTCCTTGGGTAACTCTTATCATTGGTCTCCATTATGAGACTATTATTCGTCTTTTATTTATGGTGTTTCATTAGAATTTTATTTTAATTTCCTATTAAATTTTATGTATATAGCAGTTTCTTTATCCCTAAGCATTGTCATCCGATCTCTGTATAACGTTTAAATTATGAAACGGTCACACATTTTGCTTCAGAAATTTAGGATTCAGACATTTAATAATATTTTCATGGTTTTATCACATATCGGTTTTCACATTATATAATTTATGTTTTTATGAACAGGTATCGATGAGCCTCCAATATGCATGGCAGTGGTCGTAGCCTTTGCCATCAGGGAACCAATTACTGCAGCTAGACTTGATTCAGGCATTGCTATGCCTGAATCAAGTCTAGCTGCGTTTGCGGAAGGTTTGCGGAAGGTATGCAGTGTTTATATTCAAATACATCCGTGATGAACCATTTATAAATTGTTATCTACAGAGAAGGTACCTAGATAGTAAAAAAACAAGAACTGATGTGTGTGAGTTTAAAACATTTGGAATTGTTTACGACGTAATGACAGTTTGCGTCCTTGCATTAGAAAATTGGTAAAGAAAAATGAGATGGTATGTTTTTTTTAAACCAGTGTTTTTCATATTACAGACGGAGTCCATACACGGTTGAAAGGAACTTTTTACCGTCGTCGACAAATACTGCAGATATTAAGTTTAATTTTAGTCATAAGATTGTGAATCTTAGAATCTCTAGACCGTTCATTGCGGTGATACTTGGAAAGAGCATGATATAAAAATATTTTTGTATTTTTTATTTGACGCCTGCGAAGATGTTTTGGGCTGTTTGGCAGAATATTTTCAAGTTAACACATTTTTAATATAGTTTTCCCGTTTATGACTTAAATAAGAAGACCAAGGGAGTATGTATTGTATTGTCCTCATATGGCCTGACCAAGATTATGTCTGGACTGTAAAAGAGACTGTGACCTCTGAGTTTGTTTCGGCCTTTCTTCTCAGAGTAGTCAGATAGGAAACGCCGAACTCATCCAGCTTTTTTTTTTTTTTAATATAACGTGGAAACGTGGTTCCAATATCCTATTTACAGAATAAACAATTTCTTTTCATTTCATTTGTATTAATTGATATTACAATAAAATATTTAAAAAAAAAAAACAGAAAAGAGGTTTTGGATGTTTTTTTTTGTTCATTATACCAGTTTGAACTAGTACATTTTGATAACATAGATAACTTGTTATTTTTTACAATAAAGGGGAATGCCCATCAGTCACACAAAAAAATGCCTGAAATGAACAATAATGAAATATACGCCAAATTGCACTACAAATCGTAGGGAACCCATGACAATTTCAATAATTTTATTACCAAAAAACTTGGTAGAAGCCAGTTCCAAACATTTTTTCTAAAATATAGGTTAAGTCAAGGTTAAGGATTAATATGCAATAATTAAACAACAAAAAAGCATTTAAATGTTTTAATCATCATTAAAAACCACTAATATGTCATCAAGAAACTCTGCAGGAGGATAAATATTAAGTTGGTACCGGGCCCATGCTAATTACCATATTATTGACATGGTATGGGCACAGGTACCAACTGTTCGCCGTCCCACTAGGCAGTTACAATAACGATGCTGTAAAGCCCCAATCCCAGATAAATAATTGTTAACTATTATGTAAACAAAATATATTTTTTGAGAAATATGTCTGCCATGTATTTTTCCTCGCAGTAAAAAACAATTACCTTGAAGAGCTCAATCCTCAACCAATGCGTTATCAATTTCCCTGCATATCTCAATCGTATCCTGTACCTTCTGGTGTTATCCATGCCTGTATTAACAACGTACTTCATCATTTTGCACTGATATGAGATTACGTCTCATCGTTGCAATATCGAGATAGCAATTAATACAGTGTACGTTTCTATCCATTCTTAAATGTACACGGTGCACAAGTCCAAAACAACAGCAGAGTCGTATTTAAAGCAGGTTCAGGTCCGACGTCAAAAAACCGAGTCGTCGTTTAGGCGGGTCCAATCTAAGTCGTGTTCAAAAATGGGTAACGTGTGCAGAAGTAAAATCAAAATCCTTAAAAAATAGCCACAGTCGTCGTTATAATATAATATCCTGAATTTACTCGAGCCACAAACGCAAAAATCCGCAAAAACATGAATCGAAAAAATGAAAATGCATTCATGTCAAACTGTCAATAAGGCAAAGGACATGTGATGCATACAGCCTACGATACGATTTATAATTCGAGTTTTTTGATTTTAATTATGTAATATTCACACGCATATACTATTTTAATTATATTTACGGTATAAATAGGTCGAATAATATTAAATGAATGATAACTATGCAATAATTCTATAAAATAGTTCGTTATGGATTATTTGACGATTTCTGTTTGGCTGAATGTCGATTACTCATGTCAAATAAGCACTGACCGCCATTATAAATTAAGAATGACTATGACGGATATCAAAATAAATATTTTAATTATCGTTATATTTTCACCCTAGGTAAACAAACTTGAGATACATTTCGTTATACATATTTTATTCTAAATAGAATTAAGAACTATTAGTAGTTTCTGTCTATTTCAGGCATTTTTTGGGCGTTTTCCTTTATAATCCATACCAAATTATTACTTCTTCAGACCCGTAGAAGCAAAAACAAAATAATAGTGCAAAATTCAATTGAGCAGCATGACGTGACTGTCATTAACATTCTCTAATTTATAAAAAAATATAATATTTAATTTAATTTAAAATCTGCGTACGATTTGGGCCACTTAGAAACACATTAGATCTAAATTTTATGGTTTGACAGCTCGACACGTTACCCTAATTTATAACAGAAGATCCTATTTCTTTAAAATTGTAAAACAGTATTGAACCTCTTAGAATCTTAAATCATGAGGTTCTCAAAGTTAGTGCGAACAAGCGTGCTCTTACATGAATATAATAAAAGTAAGGTAACTAACAAATGGAAATTTAGAGTCATGCTTGAAACTTAAAACAACAATTACTTATGAGCTATTCAAAAGGCATGCAAAGCCAATGCTCCCATTGATGTAACCATCTATTATTCTAGCAGATAGCTTAATTGTGCTAAAAACATAATAGTATGTTTTACAATAAATTATATATAAATTGTAATTTTTGAATCTTCCGTCTCAAAAGGTTAATATTCTCTGGACTCTCGCACATCTGGTACTCACAAAGGTTCCCCGATACCCGACCTACTCAGGCAATTTAACAAAAACAGCCATAAACCGATTCTGCGAAACTTTGGGAACTTGGGCTGACCGTGGTGTTTTAGGAATGTAAGAAACTGAGGGATGAAGGAGAGGGACTTGGTTTTAGACCATGGTAGGGTGCGGACGTAAGCGAGTCTTAGGCGAGTTTCTAGCCGAGTTATATTAGCAGACTTGGTGAATACCATAGAGGCTTTGTCCAGTGGCTGTCGTAAGACAGCTAGTATTATTTATTATAGTTAAATATAATTGGGTTAAAGCCCGGATTAGACTAATGTAGTATTTAACGTATTAGGTGTGTTTGTTGGTGCGACTGTGTGAGTGTTTAATTATAATAATTATCCTAGGCTGGTGATGTAATTAAAGTTCTTGTAACTAAACAGACAGAGACGTGTTGCTGGGGAGTTTGTTGCGCCACTTCTTCTCCCGAGCTCAAACACTACGAAGTGGAGGGCGCTTTGAGGCTGTCTATAAGCCTTCAAGAGAGTTGATCCACAACTTTATTGATTAATGATTCTCGAAATAAGATTCTCTAATCTAATATCTAGTACCTAAATCTTGAATTTTGTATTCTTTGCCTCAGACCAATAATATTTATTTATTTATTTACTATTACCACTTACATTTTTGTTTTTACAAGTCGGAACCCAATACAACAATGTAGTCACAATTTCCATACAGAGACATCACCCGAAAACCGAATAACACCACCACCAACTAAAATGAAGTCTTTTTAAACTGTCCTATTTTGACTGACAGGGTCCAAAATTTATATCTGTAGATCATCGTGGATAATCAATTAACAATTCCCAAGTAACGACTCTGAGTACCAGCACTAGTTATACAGAGGACAATATGTTAAGTGTCACCCTCTGGAATTCTGCCAATGAGCATGGTAAAGATATCCACTTGCAGAGAGACGCTATTGAGTATCTTTATTGCCCGCCCCACTGATGCAAACTTTAACAAGTTTGTACGGGCCACCGGGACTTTAAACAGCCTCTCTCTCGGCCCTTGCCGAAGCCTATTGTATGGAACGAGCAATCCCAAAGATTCTAGTATTTGTAGATTATTCAGCATACCACGAAAAACCATAAAAACATATTTAACAAGTGCCAAATTACGCCTTACCTCCAACTTATAGTAATCAACCATCCCTATTACAAAGAGGATTGAATACGTAAGTGGATAGAATGGGTAGACGCCAAATTGCTTCATTATAAGGAACCAGGTAAATTAATTTTGCATTTTGTCTACCATCAGACAATACTTCGTTTCAAATGGATTCCAGATAATAGCACTCGTTTTCAGGTTACTTCTTACTGCATTATAGAGTAACTTCACAGCAGCAGCTGCTGTGTTAGTAAATTCACGGGTTTCACGCATTATAAATCCAAGATTTTTGAAGGCTTTCTTACACACCTGTACGATATGTGTGCGAAACGACAGATCTTTGGAAAACGTGACCCCAAGATCTCGCACCGACACTGCCCGCGGTATCGCATATTCGTGATGTCGGGGAACCACGGCCCGCGTAAAAGATATCACGTTACACTTTGCCACATTACAGAATAGTTTGTTCTCAAAACTCCACCCTAATACACGATCAATGTCCGGCTGCAGCAGTCTGCAGTGTGACTGATTGGTGATCCGCATGAACAACTTCATATCGTCGGCAAATAGTAAGCAACCAGCATCTTTCATAATTTCAGGAAGGTCATTTACCAATAAATTCCAATGGTCCTAAATTAGTACCCTGGCTTACCCCTGTAAGGGTGCAATACGAGTCCGTGGTAAAACTAGCGTATTCTAATATTTGTTTCCGATTACCCAGATAACTGGAAAAGAACTTTAGAAGAGCTGGAGTGAAACCAGCCCTTGTAAATTTCATTATCTACGCTATCAAATGCCTTCCTGAAATCGAAGTAAGCGACGTCCAGTTGGGCCCTGCGTCTGAGTCCAGCACAAGTGGGCGGCCTGGTTCATAAAAAAACATTAAGTTGGAGTTTGTGCTGCGGCCCGTTCGGAAACCATACTGCGCATCAATAAGCTGAGTTACTACTTACAATTGGATACAAAAGCACAACGCAGACTCGAAGACCTTTGCAAATGCTGACAGTACAGCAACAGGTCTATATCCACTGACTTCAAAGGTCGGAGCACCCTTTGGTACCGGAGTAACCCTAGTCAGCTTCCAGCCGTCCGGATACGAGCATTATCGTAGGAAACTATTAAATAAATGCAAGAGAGGTCTGGCCAGTACATTCCTACAATCTTTCAACTATTTAGGGTGGCACCCCGTCCGGCACAACCGAACGCTTAGGCTTGAGGTAAGCGAGCGCCGCGCTCACCTCTTAAGAGACAGCTGACCCACGTGAATGCGCGCGCCGCGCTCGGGTGCCGCCTGCCCAGCGACAGCCGCAGCCAGCCGCGGTGCCACCTCTCCATAAACCGAATGAAATTAGTCTGCGAACGCCTGAGCCCACTCATGCTCGGGTAACATTTTTTACTACTTAATATGGGCTTTAAGAGAGATTATCCAAAACTCTATTAAATAAATAATGATTCTTGAGTTTGATTCTCAATTCTATTAGTTAGTAATTATTGAATGTATATGTATGTATGTATGTATTCTTTATCTCCGACCAATAATTCGGTCAGACTGACATGAACACGTGTCTTGCAGATATGCTTGTTGGGTTTGGGTGACCACACAAATAAGTCAAAGGACTGATAGGGACCATGTCTCCTAAAGAGCTTGATGCCGACGCAATGCCGCTGGAACTAGCCGCTCTGTTGCTTGTACAAGGACTGTCGCACAGTTGCCGCAGGGAAAGCCGCTTCGTCACGTTTATCTGTTCAAAAGAACTGCTAGGGACCATGTCTCCAAAAGAGCGTGATGCCAACGCAATGCCGCTGAGAAGCCGCTTGCGTCACTTTATGGAAGTGTTGCTCTGAGTACTCCGAGCGCAGATGTGAGGCATCGTGGGAGTAATGACTGACCAAATACCTGTTACGCTAACGTAAGGCTTACTCACAGGTTTATATAATAATATACTTTATATCCCACTATTATTTATTAGCTTTCTGAAACCACATCCAATATATTTTCATAACTATGAGTTCCCGTTTTATCTCTTTCGATCTTTTCCTGGCCTTATTAATGGGACAAGGTATCGGACTTCTTATTTGGGAATTCATTTCTTATATCGGTGGGAGAGTGACCAGTCCGGAGACGAGCTCTATAGGGCCGTACGGGGTGGAGTGCGGCACTTCCCCCAAAGGGGGGACCGACCCAAATAATAATATTAACATAATTAGAAAAACTAAAATTTTATCACCCTAGGGTAATTTAGGTACAGTCACAATGAGGTTCTCTAGATAGACAAAAGAAAAGTAAGTCAACCAATCAACTTCACTAAATAATTCTTTCAGACTATTGAAAAGATATCTGACTTCTGGTTTTTATGCAATACGAAGATTAATGATGTTCAAGGGTGGCTCATCTACTACTTAATTGTTGCGTTATTGCAATCAAGTGGAGAATAATTTCCATACTAATCGTCTACCTACGCTATGTACGTATGTTTAAATTGAAGATATTTATCACTGGAACGTAACGTATTCATACGTCAATTCGATGAAAAACAAGTTCAACATTTGCATCTAGATAATGTTCTACTTTTTAACTCTATTAATTAACGTTTTTTTTTTGGGTGGGAAATTATCAAATATGTTCTCCCGCTCTGGGCGGAGCGGGAGGGCGTGTCAGACTCTTACTGACTAAAACCCACCCGTGTTCCTTCTGTAACCTGTATGTTGCCAGGGCCACGGTATCACTTTTGGACTTTCCCGCGACCTCGGCAGGCATCGGCCCTAGCGGACCCCGTCAGTTTTGTTGACATTTCTTTGAGGCGCGTGTGGAATACAACGCACCGTCGACCCAGACCTGGTCCTTATCGGACGGCGAGCTACCCATTACTCACCGTCCGCAGGCCTGCGCCTACGGTGGCCGGGAATCGACCTGGGATTCCCGACGCCCAGGGCGTCACCTGCCGGAGGCTAGGGGCGTGAGGGGGCGTAGCTAGCGACTCTGAGACTCTTAATGTGAGAAACCCAACTATCTCACTAACCGGATCTACTCCTAAGCAGTATAGACTTTTTATTTTTTATTTTTTTTCAGTACAATTTGGTTACTAAACAAAATAACACCTTATCTAAAGACCTTTTAAGGTTTATGTGACAAGGTGGAGGAAGCAAACACGCTCACAAAATATTACTTCTAATTATGTTAACATTACCTAGGTACAGACGCCAGCAGGTCAAGCTAACCCGAAACTGTAAAATTTTCCCAATCAACCCAAACTCAAACTCAAAGCATTTATTTCAATTAAACCATTTACAGGCACTTTTGAATTGTCAAAGAGTCAGTCAGTCAGAAATATGAAGCTATTTGCCCACTCCAAAGCGTAGGTCCATATGCAGAAAACGGGCAAGAAACTCCACGGACACTATTAAATTATAATATTGGAGGTACCTCACATTTTTACAGATTTTGTTGATGATGTCTTCAAAACCATGAGCAAATTTGTTACTTAAAGAACTAAAGTCTTCATTAAAATGCTTTTTAATTACGTCATCTACTGCATTACACATCTTCCCACATATATTGTTAATTAACACGTAAATGTCACGGCACGCAAACGTAGGTAAACGTGAAGATGAAATGGTCGCTTTTATGCAAGATATACGGGACTTATTAAAATCGTCCACCGCTCAATCGGATAATAAGAATCAATGAGCGAAATTATAGCATAGAACTAAGAAATGAAAAAATCTCTAGCCTTCGTCACCAAACAATATGATGACATAATATTGAAAATAGATGATATCGATAGAGAGCAAAAAATCGATAATGCCTACATAAATCAGCTCGAAGATAAAGTTGAGAATCTGGAGCATATACTCTTATTATGTCTCACAAAGACAGAGATGAGAAATATCCCAAAGAAGGAAGGAGAAAATAAAGCAGATCTGCATCGTATCGTATCAGAAACAGCAAAATTTCTGGATATGCCTCTCGAACAATGCGATATTAAGGACATTTTCCGCTTAAATAAAAAAAGGTGGAGGGCCATCTATTGTAGTCGACTTTGTCTCGGTAACTACAAAGGAAAATATTCTGCAGAAAGTGCGTAACTTCAATCGCACTAACGCCAAAGCTAAGTTAAAGACATCCCATTTAAATACACACATCAACACGGTCTAGGGATATTTCATACTCAATTGTATAACTCGAAAAGTACTGGCCGCATTGGAATCTTTTATACACCGATTTGTTTGTAATTTATCTCAGACTAATTCCAAATTAAATTTTTTGAAAATTCTTTTGTTTCGGTGGCATAAAAATGTCTTGATGTATAGGAGAGGGAATTTTCATTTGTGCGAAATTTAGAAAACAATACGAATTACGTTTAGTTACAGTTTTTTTTCATTTTTAAACGAAAGATAAAGTTAAAATTGAGGTATTGTAGCCATGCAACGCCGACATTTGACGAGGGCGGAGATGTTACGAGCTGTGGGAATGCTGGAAGCTGGATCTGTTCAGCGTAATGTTGCTGAGGCCATATGGACCCATCAAAATGTAATTTCAAGATTGTGGACACGCTATCGTGCCACAGGTGAAGTAGCGGAGAGGCACCGGGAGCCAAGTCGCATCACTACCCCCAGACAAGACCGATTTTTGCAAATTACTGCGCGAGCTCAACCAAATGCAACGGCGACTCAATTGGTCCAAAGGCTGCGAGTGGAACACCAAGTGCTTGTGAGTGACCAAACTGTAAGAAGGCGACTGCATGAAAGCAATCTACGCTCTCGTAGACCACTCCGGGTCCCACCTTTACGGAGAGGCAATCGTGGACGACGATTAGAATGGGTTCGGAACCACGTGGACTGGGGCCGTGAGCAATGGTCCAATGTGCTGTTCACGGATGAATCCAGGTTCGGCTTCCATCCAGATTCACGAAGGACGCGTGTTTGGCGAGTTCCTGGACGATGGAGCCGTCTCCAGAACCCTCAGGAAGTTCACCCATACCAAGGAGGAACAATTATGGTTTGGGCAGGAATTCGTCTTGGAGGACGGACGAATCTCGTTTGGGTGCGGGGCAATATGACGGCAGAACGATACGTCCAACAGGTGCTGGGGCCCGTAATCTTGCCCCACAGAACACAAATGGGGCAAGATTTTCTGCTCATGCACGACAATGCCCGGGCACACACGGCGAGAACGGTAGCAGCTTGGTTACATACACATAATGTTAGGGCCTTAGACTGGCCTGCTCAATCGCCAGATCTAAATCCCATTGAGCATGCGTGGGATATGCTGCAAAGAAGAGCTCTGAAGGAAGTTCCTGAAAATCTGGCTACAGAAGATCAACTTTTTGCGCACCTCAGAAGGACATGGGACAATATTCCGCAGCAAGACATTGACAACCTTGTTCTGAGCATGCCGAATCGTTGCCGATGTGTTATGAACATCATGGGCGCTTTCTCAGACTACTAAATTCAAGTTTATAAACACAAATTAAATGATTTTTCTATTTTTTTCAGTTTTTACTCACAAATTAAAAGTTAATTCATATACGGTTTCCGTCTATGCTTCATTTTTTTTCCATAAAATCCTGAAATTTTAATCTAAGTACCTTAACCATTATTAAAAAATGGTAGAATATTAAATAACGTATCTTTTAAATATATACATGTCATATAAATAATTAACACATTGATAGTAATTCGCTTTTTTAAAAATATCCCTAGACCGTGTTGATGTGTGTATATCAGGTGAATTAAAACCTATTTATCTGTCAGAGAGCTTGACTATATAGGGACAACGTTTATTCTATCTTGCGAGGAAATTTGCGAGCTAGAATGGCTTTAGGTTCTGCTGGACCTCATTTGGAAAAGTTTTTCTTCGACTAAAGTATAGAAATCAATACATAAATGTAAGAAACGAGGCTGATCTAAAACCCAAATTATTATTATTAAACACAATGACTGGATATAAGACTTACGAGTCCCACTTACCTACTGCTATTTGCTTTATTTTAATTTTTTTATTTGCAATTGCTCTCTTATTGTAAACAAAAATCAATCAAACACATTTTTATCAAAACCATTTAACACAAGAACACAACAACATAGTTATACATCTAACAAACATAGACATCACTTACATACATATAAATTGTTCTCTTGTGGGTATGCCTGAAATCATTCTTTCAGATCTTATTTTTACCACGTCTATCATAGTAATACGCACAATAACATGTAAAAAAAATGGTACACGGTTATTCAAAGTCGTAATTAGGAGAAGAATGGGCAAGTACCTCCACCGTTACTCTTTAAAAAAAATCATTATATCTTGTATACACTAATTATATAATTATATGCGAAGACAATGCACCTAAAATAAGATTACTATACCACAATAGGTAAAATGAATGAAAAATGAAGGAATAACATAAATTAAATATGTGATAGATGCATGGTGCTCACATACTTACAAACATTGTAAAATTATACGATATTCCTAACATTTTAACAAGTAATACTAATAATAAGTCAGTGTGTGAGTTCAAGTAATAACAAAATATAAAATAAATGTTATAAAAATAATATTATACAATTAAATTGGCAACCAGTTCGATTTTGTCTAGATTCTGAATTGTCCTATGGAGCAGGACCAGCATGTTTCCAAGCAATTTTATCTCGGATATAATCCTTTAATTTGTAATATGATTTTATATGAGATTTAAATTTTCTTTAATTTAATTCTATTATATCACAAGGTAATCTGTTGTAATGTTTAACACAGTACCCCATAAAAGATGTATTTACTTTAGATAGTCTGAAAAATGGTTGATCTATTTCATCTTTATTTCTACATAGTATTAAAATTATGTCTATCACTTATTTTATTAAAAAGATGTAGATTTTTTTCTCACATACATATTTGCATAAATGAATTGGCACGGTACCGTCATAATATTAATCTTTTTAAATAGTTCCCTGAGAGATTTGCGACGACGTAGATTATAAATGGCTCTGACAGCTCTTTTTTGTAAAATAAAGATGGATTTAATGCCAGCAGCCCGACCCCACAGTAAAATGCCATACGACATAATACTGTGGAAGTAGCTAAAATAGACCAAACGCGCGGTTTCTACATCTGTTAACTGTCTTATCTTTCTAACAGCATAAGCGGCCGAGCTTAGCCGCCCCGCGAGAGATGTTATATGGGGTCCCCATTGTAATTTCTCGTCTAGCGTGATTCCAAGGAAAACTGTTTGATTATAAATACCAATTTTTCTCCATTCAATATGATGTCACATTCGCTGCTTCTAACATTTGGTAATTGAAATCTAATGCATTTGGTTTATTTTTTATTTTTTATATTCAGTGGCTAATACGAACACTAAACTTATATCTCAGCGCAGATAGATAACTTTACAGTGGCATCTTGTCATCGCTGCGATACCGACGCCTGTAAAGAGATCATGAAAACCACTAAATCATCGCTAAAAATTATAACTCAAAACATCCGAAGTGTCTATAAAAACTTAGATGGATTACAAGCTCAACTGGCCAGGATGTCGTGTGAAATTGACAGAATGTTGGCTAAATGATGACAAACCGATACCGACTATGGAAAATTACGTGACATACTTTAGCAACAAATGTCTAAATCAAAACGACGGCATTACAATATTTGTTAAATGTACAGTTGAAGAACCGGATCCAACAGGTGCCAAATAATTTTCTACTGTTAATAATAGATTCGGATATTTTTATTCTAGCTTCCTATAGATCCCCATCAATATATTGTACTGATGGCTTCCTTAACTCCCTAGAAGCATTTTAAGTAAATTAAAAGCACATAACATCATTCTGATAGGTGATATCAATATAGACATAAAACCTAATAATTCTGATAGAAATAGTTCATCCATCATTCATCATTATCTTAATCTAACTGCAGAAATGGGCCTTCTACCGGCGCATACCCATCCTACAAGACTGCATAACTGCCTCGATCACGTGATGATTGGTACCAGTACTTGTGCAATTGTCATGGTTATAGATTCCACAGTCAGCGACCACGCCTCCGGAATGCTATGTCTAAGTAACGCCCCCTATAAAAACAAGAAGCATATGAGGAGATACATTACAAAAGTAAACTATGAGGGCGCTGTTGATCAATTAAAAACTACGGATTTTACTTTTATCTTACAGAATAGTGATGCAAAAGAAGCCGCTTCACGGTTTGTCGAATGTTTTATGTCCACGATATCCCAACACTCAAAAGTAGCGTAAGTCCGGGAAAAGCACCGCAGACGCAGTCAATCAACTCGTTGATTACGTGACTGGAAAAGTTGACTCAAAGCAAAAATGTCTGGGTGTTTTTCTGGACCTAGCCAAGGCGTTTGACACTGTCTGTATTCCAACCCTTGTGAACAAGTTAGAACATGCTGGAATCCGGGGAAGGGCTCTAAGCATATTTACAGACTTTCTCAATGACCAGTCACAAAAAGTGATGATTGGTGAGGTAATTAGCAGTGAAGACAGAGTTGATTATGGTGTGCCTCAGGGTAGCTTCCGAAACGATCTCCGGCCGCCTTAGGGTGAGGCCTGCAGGCAACAGACTTCGAAAGTTTGTTGCCTGAACAGTCAAAGGCCCGAGACGGCGGCGCGTCGTGTTCCACGCGCGCCTTTCTTTAGAGGAATTGCGACCTTATGTGGCCGCTGAGGGTGACGGGGTCCACGTGAATTCATGCGGGTCAACACCTAGCCGGAGGAGCGTGATGAAATGCGCAAGCACTCCAGCACTCCGGCTAAAGGTAGCAGCAGGACACCGTGTGGTTTTAGTCAGTAGGAGTCTGACAGACCCTTCCACCCAACCCAGGGTGGAGGACATCCATGAGGATTTCCACACAATAAAAAAAAAAAAGAAAAAAAAAAGGGAAGCTTCCTATCCCCGAGTCTTTTCCTGCTCTATGTGAATGACCTTTGCCAGCAGTCTTACTAACGGTAAAATATTTAGCTATGCAGACGACACTGTACTAATATTTCATCGAGAGAGTTGGGAAGCGGCACGGCAATCTGCAGAGACAGCAGGTTACGTAAAATAATCCACTGGCTGGAAGTTAACTTACTATCACTTAATATCTCGAAAACCTCATTTATACAATTTAGATGAGGGACTTAGCTGGCGTCCCCATATAGAACATACTACCTCCCGTGTTAGGAAACTTATATGAGCGTTCAAGAAACTACGGCAAGTGGCCCACTTTAAATTTCTCCGTGCGGTGTATCTAGCACTAGCACAGTCAATCATAGGATACATATGTCACGGCATAAGAAGGTGCTTGTAAGAACTATATGATACACCTCGAGAGAGCTCAAAGATCTCTGTTAAAAGTCATGACCTTTAAACCATACCAGTTCCTTACAAATCCCTGTATGAGAGTTGTCAGGTACTTACAGTGAGACAATTATACCTTCCTTATTTCATAATAAAAATAATAAAACAGCATAAAATTACATCGGTAAACCATACAATCAAACGTAAGAGAACTAGGACCGCATCCGCTCGACGGCAACGCCTATACTTTTTTTTTTAGTTACTTATATTTACAGCTTTAGCTTAAGCTTAGCTTGCTTATATTTTTCCTGTAGTATTGTCTCTCCTGTTACCTTTAATCCATCCAAAGGTTGTCTGTAAAAGATCGCTTGAAGTGATAAGACCGCCCATTGTGTCACCCTATGTCTAAATTTATGTCTGTAATTTTTATGGTGTACAATAAAGAGTATTCTATCTATCTATGTAACTATATTTATAATAAAGTAAAAAAAAAAACTCAACATTAACCCACTAACAAAAAATCCATATCCACATACAGAAAACATACATAAAGAACAATACTCGTGATAATTAGTAAAGTAGGCAAACAAATCCTCACATATAACCCAAAGACCAGCCACCAAGAACAATCGCTCACTCTCTCTCACACGCATATATACATACATACACACACACATATACATACATACACACACGCACACACACACAAAGACACACACACACACACAAACCCAAACACAACAAACACATAGCACACAAACCATTTAAGCGCTTGCATGCACTAAATTGGTTTCCTGTATGTTATATTATTTTATTTTTTATTTTATTGCATACATTGTTAATGTTCAAAATACGGGTGAAGACACTGACTCCTGTAACACAGGTTCCAACTAGCTCAAGAATCACGGCTTCAAATTAAAATGTAACAACTTTTTTATTATTATTATTATTTTCTTTATTTTACATTATTACATATAAATTATATTTTTAAATATTAGAATAAAAGAAAATATAAAAACATTTAAAAATATAAAAAATAGTAGTAGCCCACCGGTATCGGGAGCAGGGTCCAAGCTACCGGCGGTCAGGGCTCCAGAGAGAGGAACCTCCTAACAATGCGAGCCGTGTCCAGGAGTACCGCTTTCTGGATCAAGCCCTTAATCCAGCTGCCCAACGAGAGCCTCCTTAGGTGTTGGTCGAGGCTCTTAGCAATTAAGCCATTGGCTGATATGACTATCGGCACAATGATCGCTGAGTTTACATCCCACATGTCGACAACCTCGCGAGCCAAGTCAAGATACTTAATTTGTTTATCTTTCTCGGCTTTCACGAGGTTCCCGTCATGCGGGACCGTTATGTCAATGATCATTGCGCGCCGCTCTCCTCGATCCACCACCACTATATCAGGTCTATTAGCAACAATGGTCCTGTCAGTGATGATGGATCGATCCCAGTACAATGTGATATTTCCATTTTCGAGAACTGGGTCGGGCACATACCTGTAGTACGGTACTTCCGATTCCACAAGGCTGTATTTCAGAGCAAGTTGCTGATGGATAATCCTGGCTACAAGGTTGTGTCTATGCAAGTACTCTTCGTTAGCTAGACGAGAACACCCGGAGATAATGTGTCGGATTGATTCTCCCGGACGGTGGCATGCCCGACAGATGTCAACCGTGCCGTCCTTCACAATGAATCTCCGGTAATTGTTCGTCATCATAACTTCGTCCATAATTGCACAGACAAAACCTTCGGTTTCCCCAAAGAGGTCACCAAAACGCAGCCAGGCTACGGACGCTAATAAATCTACATCGGGTCCATGTAGGGCCCGGAAGTAGCGTCCGTGAAGCTCCTTACTCTGCCATACCTCCTTGCGATCGTTAGTGTCAAGTACTACAGGCCTGCGCCAGTTCTCTTTAGCTAACGAGAGCGGGGTAAGGCCCTTGTCCACCGCGACCACATCTCGAAGCATCCTCCCGTCGGCTTCTAGGAAATATTCCCTGAGACTGCATATCTCGCGATTGTGGAGGGTCTTAGCGTTTAAAAAGCCTCGACCTCCACACTTTCGCGGGATATACAGTCTCATTACCGATGACCGTGGATGATGCATTCGATATGCAGTCAGCAGCGTACGGACCCTCCTATCCAGGGCGTCGAGTTCGGTCTGAGTCCATTTGAGTACGCCGAAAGAGTACATCAAAACCGGCATGACCCAACCATTGAAGGCGCGCACCTTGTTTCCGCCTGATAGAAGACTATTAAATACTTTCTTCAGGCGGCCAAAGAAGCGCTCCTTCAACGATTGCTTCATGTCAGTAACATTGATGCCCAACGCTTCCGACATACCCAAATACTTATAGGTTTCGGATGCGGAGAGGGCTCTAAGGTTTATGGAATCCGAGAGTTGGGTTCCAACGGATTCCACAATCTCCCCTCGCTTTACATGCATGACCGCACATTTGTCCACACCAAATTCCATCCTGATGGCTCTACTGAAAGTTTCAGTTACTTTCAGTAGCTCCATCAGTTGCAAGTTGTTGGGGGCAAAGAGTTTTAGATCATCCATGTAGAGGAGGTGAGATATAACCTGACCACCTCTCCTCAGCCGATAGCCTAAGCCTGAATACTCCAGCAGTGTGCTGAGAGGATTCAGGGCTAAGCAGAACCAAAGTGGACTTAAACTATCGCCCTGAAATATGCCTCGCTCGATTCTTATCGGTTCGCTATTCCTCTGGATATTTCGACATCCTGGATAGCGAAGGACCGTCCTCCATTGCCCCATACACGACATAAGGAAGGTGCGCAGAGTTGCATTTACTTTATACAACTCCAGCACCCTCATGAGCCATGTATGTGGCACCGAGTCATAGGCCTTCTTATAATCTATCCAACATGTCGACAGAATGATCCTTTCGGGAACGACGAACCTGTTGGCTAATGGCCATATCAATGAGGAGTAGCTCCTTAGTACCACGGGATCCGTTCCTACATCCATTTTGAGAGGCAGACATGATGGAGTTAGTGTCTATATGTTTGTTAATTTTAGCTCTCAAAATAGATGTAAGAACTTTATAGACCGTCGGTAAACATGTGATCGGTCTATAATTTTTGGGTTCCGCGGTGCTACCAGATTTATGGAGCAGGTGGGTAACTCCTGTCGTTAAGAACTGGGGTAGCGAACCAGACTCCAATGCAGTCTGGTACTGAGCCGCCAAGCGAGCGTGCGACCTTGTAAACCATTTTATCCAGAAGTTGTGCAGCACGTCCGGCCCTGGAGACTTCCAGTTGGGCAACGGACGAACTGCACGAGCTACATCTTGGGGGCAGATGGTAATAGCCCCCATTTCTGGTATTGGATCGCAGGCTCGCTCGACTTCCCGAGTCCAACCTCCTTCGGTGTGGCTGACAGGCGCCGACCAGATACTCCGCCAGAAAGAACACATGGCATCATCATCAGGAAGGCGCGTGTCAACCAAACCTTGGGTCGGTCTCTCCCAATCCCTATAAACCCACCTTTCATCACTTTGGAAGGTGCGGTTCTGAGTGTATCGCTCTACTCGCCGCTTGTACCTACGAATACGGTTTGCCCATGCATATACTTTCTGCTTCAGAAAGTCGATGCGCTCTGTGACACGGAACACATAGTCCTCAGGGCCGATATCAGTCCCTGAGAACGCCCGTCTCACAAAACGCATTATTCTAGGGCGAGTATTGCCCTCCCTGAAGCAGATAAGTTTGCCAATGAGTGCTCTGGCCCCACCAATACGGCGCTCAATCCTGCACTGCCAAGCTGGTACGGCTGGTTTCGGTCGTGTAGCTCTAGAGTCATTTGCAAATTTGACGTGAGCTACACGACATGCCGCTACAGCCGCGCAGTACAGAATCGAATGAGTATCGGTGAGGTCTTCGCAGTTATCAAAATAGTTTGATAGCTGCGAATCCAGAGCCGCCACCAGCGCCCTATTTTTGTTATGCATGGGCAAACGAGGTAAGCGTGGTCTAAGTTCGGGCGACATGAACCGATATTCCCGAATCGCACCCTCCAAAGCACTCCTCAATTCCTCATTGCACTGGGTACTTACGTTTGTAGCCCTGTCATCAATCCCTTCGTCAGCTTGACTTGTAGTCACCTGTGATGGTACTATAACACTCTGCGACGGGGAGGTAATGACATGGCTACTCCGCATTTCATCTCGTAGGCGATCAAGTACAGTGTCATCCAACATATGATTACGCTGGATGACCCGTACCTGATCCGACAGTCGTTGTGCCGAAACGTTGACAGCTGGCTCAAGCACCTGAAAAAGAGAGAGCATCCGAACACGGTACGCGGTCAGGTTGTTTTCTTTTGTTTTATTATTATTTCCTTTATTTAATTTAAATACATATAATTTACATTTTTAAATATTTTTATAAAAACAAAAAAAAAAACAAAAACATTTAAAAATATAAAAAATAGTAGCCCACCGGTATCGGGAACAGGGTCCAAGCTACCGGTGGTCAGGGCTCCTGAGAGAGGAATCTCCTAACTATACGCGCCGTGTCCAAGAGTACCGCTTTCTGGATCAAGCCCTTGATCCAGCTGCCTAACGAGAGCCTCCTTAGGTGTTGGTCGAGGCTCTTGGCTATTATGCCATTGGCTGTCACGACTATCGGCACAATGACTGCTGTATCCATATCCCACATGTCGACAACCTCGCGAGCCAGGTCAAGATACTTAATCTGCTTATCTTTTTCAGCTTTCACGAGGTTCTCGTCATGCGGGACCGCTATATCAATAATCATTGTGCGACGCTCTAATCGATCTATCACCACTATGTCTGGCTTATTGGCAACAATAGTCCTGTCAGTGATGATAGATCGATCCCAATACAACGTGATATTGCCATTTTCGAGAACTGGGTCGGGCACATACCTATAGTACGGTACTTCCGATCCCACAAGACTGTATTTCAGAGCAAGTTGCTGGTGGATAATCCTGGCTACAAGGTTATGCCTATGCAAGTAGTCTCCGTTAGCCAGACGAGAACAGCCAGAAATAATGTGTCGGATTGATTCCCCCGGACGGTGGCATGCCCGACAGATGTCAACCGTGCCGTCCTTCACAATATATTTCCGGTAGTTGTTCGTCATCATAACTTCGTCCATAATCGCAAAGACAAAACCTTCGGTTTCCCCAAAGAGATCACCGAATCGCAACCAGGATACAGACGCTAACAGGTCTACATCGGGCCCATGTAAGGCACGGTAAAAGCGTCCGTGAAGCTCTTTGCTCTGCCATACCTCCTTGCGGTCATTAGTGTCTAATACTAAAGGTTTGCGCCAGTTCTCGTTAGCCAAGGATAGCGGGGTAAGGCCCTTGTCCACTGATACCACATCTCGGTGCATCCCCACGTCGACTTCTAGGAAGTATTCCCTGAGACTGCATACCTCACGGTTGTGCAGGGTCTTAGCATTTAACAAGCCTCGACCTCCGCACTTCCGCGGGATATACAGTCTCATCACCGATGCTCGTGGGTGATGCATCCGATTTGCGGTCAGCAGTGTGCGGACCCTCCTATCCAGGGCGTCGAGTTCCGTCTGAGTCCATTTGAGTATGCCGAAAGAGTACATCAAAACTGGCATGACCCAACCGTTGAAGGCGCGCACCTTGTTTCCGCCTGATAAAAGACTATTGAATACTTTATTCAGGCGGCCAAAGAAGCGCTCCCTCAGCGATTGTTTCATGTCAGTAGCGTTGATACCTAACGCTTCCGACATACCCAAATACTTATAGGTTTCGGATGCGGAGAGGGCTCTAAGGTTTATGGAATCCGAGAGTTGGGTTCCCACGGATTCCATAATCTCCCCTCGCTTTACATGCATGACCGCACATTTGTCCACACCAAATTCCATCCTGATGGCTCTACTGAAAGTTTCAGTTACTTTCAGTAGCTCCATCAGTTGCAAGTTGTTGGGGGCAAAGAGTTTTAGGTCATCCATGTAGAGGAGGTGAGATATAACCTGACCACCTCTCCTCAGCCGATAGCCTAGGCCTGAATACTCCAGCAGTGTGCTAAGAGGATTCAGGGCTAAGCAGAACCAAAGTGGACTTAGACTATCGCCCTGAAATATGCCTCGCTCGATCCTTATCGGTTCGCTATTCCTCTGGATATTTCGACATCCTGGATAGCGAAGGACCGTCCTCCATTGCCCCATACACGACATCAGGAAGGTGCGCAGAGTTGCATCTACTTTATACAACTCCAGCACCCTCATGAGCCATGTATGTGGCACCGAGTCATAGGCCTTCTTATAATCTATCCAACATGTCGACAAATCCTTTCGGGAACGACGAACCTGCTGGCTAATGGCCATATCGATGAGGAGCAGCTCCTTAGTACCGCGGGCCCTGATCCTACATCCATTTTGAGAGGCAGACATGATGGAGTTGGTGTCTATATGTTCGTTAATTTTAACTCTCAAAATGGATGTAAAAACTTTATAGACCGTCGGTAGACAAGTGATCGGTCTATAATTTTTGGGTTCCGCAGTAAATGGATGTAAAAACTTTATAGACCGTCGGTAGACAAGTGATCGGTCTATAATTTTTGGGTTCCGCAGTTATTATTATTATTATTATATCATTTATTTCGGGCTACGCCCATAGTGTTAGTAACAATGGTCTTAAATACTAGTGTTAGTAGACATAGGTACAATAAAACTGTTTTATTTAAATTTTATACTCGTATTTTCTTTAGTAAGTAGCAGCTTAAACTTGTAGATACTTGTGTTTTATTTTATTTATTATAGGTACCTACGTGCACGTAACGCGCACGCGCAGGCCTCTAGTCTAGGAACAAAATAGAATAAAACAAAATTAAGTTTCTGACTGATTATCTGTTTTGCAATTTTATTTAAAACCTCCCTAAATATCAATGTTTAGACACTTTAATACTGGCTTTAAAATACCTAATAATAAAATATAAAATACCTAAAATAAAAAATGATCAATAGAATTAGAATAAAAAATGTAATTAAAATCTCGATTATGATTTTAAATGTAATGCTTGGTCATCCCTAGCATCAGCTAGGATGACACTGACAGCTCTCGCCATGATCACTTTTCAAGTTTTGTTAAAGTTTTCACGGTGAGATGGTTACAGAATAGCACTGCTGGTTTTTATGCAATACGGAGATTAATGATGTTCAAGGGTGGCTCATTTACTACTTAATTGTTGCGTTATTGCAATCAAGTGGAGAATAATTTCCATACTAATCGTCTACCTACGCTATGTACGTATGTTTAAATTGAAGATATTTATCACTGGAACCTACATGTGTCATTTCGATGAAAAACAAGTTCAACATTTGCTTCTAGATAATGTTCTAATTTTTAAATTACTTTAATTAAGGCTTATCGGATGTTTGTGGAAGGTGCGGCAACAGTACTTTACTGATGGAAATTGATCCGTCAATATTGCTGTGTTATTACTGAAAACCGAGCCGGTGAAGTGAGTCGTCAGTCATGGGAGTTATTAAGTTTAAAGTCAATGGCGTAGAATATTGCGGTAAATATCACTATATATTCCAGTAAAAATATAAATAACATTGTTACTTTCGTTTATTCATGCCGGTAGCATACCTCCGTCGCGAAACCGTAGCAGCGAAACCGCAGTAGTTCAATCCACCCCAGTAGCACACCTTCGCTGCTAAGGTTTCGCTGTGGAGGTGTGCTACTGGGTCAGTACAGATATAAAATTAGTTGTGAATCGAGACAAGTTGTCCCGCTTAAAACATTTCTCAGTAGATACGTTATAGATCTAACACCACTGCAATGCACAAAATTATATCTAGTTCTACTAGCTAAAGGTAACCCCCCAACCAGCAAAACAGTCTCAGAACCTGCACTTTATAAGAGTGGTAGGCTTTAAGCGCTCTTATAATTGTTTTGGAACATGCATATTTTCTAAGCTCGTTTGATTTTCTAATAGACTTGTTAAATGCTATTTTAAGAATGTCAGACTAATATCAGCATTGCATAAGAGCACTGTGAGTACGTGCATTTCTGATCTTATTTGAAACTATTATAAGATCAATAGCACGGGATAAGTATGATATTAGAGTGATATTGGATCAACATATTTACAATACAAAAGACAAGACCAATATTAGAGCGTTTGATCTTAGATCGATTTTGGGAATACTAATTTTAAGAGTAAGATTTTGCTGGCCAAATTTTATTTCAAATTTTAATAGTATTCCAATCCAAGAATATAAATAATGGATTACAAAAACTGGAAAAGTAGTTGTAGTTAAGAAGTATAATGAAATGTTAAAAAGCAAAACAAATATACCGCTGCTAGGACAAGGTAGTGTAGAGAAAAATATCAGTGAGGGTTCTGCAGGTTTTGCTTTCGTTCAAGAGGTCGATAATAACGACGGAAATATAGTCTGTTCCATAAATGATTTCAGTGAATATGAATCTCCAAGCGAGGACAAAACCGACTATAAAAAAACTTTCGTGTTAAAAAATTATGTCGAGAAATGGGCGTTAAAATTTAATAAATCGCATGCAACACTAAATGAATTGTTATTTATTTTAACTCATGATGTCGATTTCAGCCTCAGCGTCATGATTTGTTGGAATATCTTTCCTTTTGACTATGCAGCAAATTTTTGACCATTGATTATAATCCGCAACTGAGTTTTATTTTTTTCTTTGTTTGTTGTTTTTAGGCCATAATAGCACGCCATTATGCTCCCACTGCTCAGGTACTGTTGTTAGACTATGATTTCCTCGCTCAATGGTCTGCACAATCTTGAATGGCATGTTGTAAATCTTCAATAAACAAAAGTTCAAAATCTGTAACAAAATCGTAAAAATGTAGGTAAAAGTAATAATAAGAAAAAATACTAAAATACCTATTATTAAGTATTTCAACGACCTCAAAATCTTAACAAATGCGATGTAGTTATTTGATCAGGGGTACGAAAACCACGAAAGCATGTTGAACGAAATGTACATAAACAATCAATGAAGTGGCAGAACGATTGTCGTGTCGATGTCTCGAGTTTCAATTTTGATTGCCAAGTGCGCGACCACTACTTCCATTGTTATCGATAAAATCTAAATAAGAGAGATGTATGAATGCTTCTAATGATGATATTTCTGTAAATACATATGTGTTATGGTCGTGAATCATATTTTAATCAAGATACAACCTGACACTGACTTGCAAATGGCAAAAAAACGTAAAAAATTGTGAATATCGTGAGCTCCTGCGACTGCGGATTCATCTTAAGGTTAAATTCATTTTCTTTTTCTCTCTGTTGATTTAAGGTTTTATGTAAAATTGCGAGGAACCCTAATTTATTTCAATATGGAGTTATCTTTAGTATTCCCATGCTAAAATTAGAGTAAACAATCTTACAATAGTCTAATATTGCGCTTGTAAAATGCAGCTATACTAATGGCGACACTATAATACAAATTAACAAACAAAATAATTAAACGAGAACAGGAAATACCAAATTTAATAAGGCGCATGAATTTTGAAGCGTAAAACGAGGTATACGTAACAGTAAATAATATATTCCAATACGAATACTTACCGTAAAACTTAAATAACGGCACTTTAGTATTTAAACATTAACTTCACAGCAACTTTAATTGTTTTTTCTTCCTTTGTAACTTTGAAATCAACACACACGAACTTCAAAGTTTACCTGACGTAAAATCATAATGAGCTCGTATTGCCTCAAAAGATTCTAACCTTAGACCAATATAAGCCTATGCAGGCTTACAAGATACTAACGTAAAAGCAATATTAGCCTAAGTCGGCTTAAATTAATTTTGGCTTAATTTCTGTAAGTGCAAACATCATTCAATTAGACTAATATTAGAACGATATTAAACTAAATATGCTTATAATAGGTGCCCAAACCCAGGCTTATACGATTATATAGGAGTGATGTAAGAGCAAAAAACAGTAGTCTTGAGATTGTTGTAAGCCTAGTTTTTGCCATCAAAACATAACATGTAGAAAAATACAAGTCTCGCAACGCAGTTGTTCTACCGCAATGACTTGGCAATCGCACACAGCAATAGAATCTACATTCTACATAATATAACAGAATATTAGTACCCTTTATTTAATTAGTACTATTTTAAAATAGTAGATTATCCATATGTGATTATGACTTGCATTTTTACTTTCTCTCTCATTTCTTTTTGGAGGTAGATACCGGGGTATCTATATACTGATACTGAACCTACACCAAGTACACTAGGCACCTAGTCCCTATCCATGTAAATAGGTATAGGTAGCGCAGGTGATAAATAATTTTATAAACCGTTTTTTTATCTATGAAATTCAAATATACGTACCTATATTAAGGTAGTCTAAGTGACGAAAAATTGCATGAATTGCAGTAAGGAAAAATTAAGTAAGTAAAACTAAAATATACCGCAATATCAGTCCCGTTATATATTTTAATTCTTCCGTGCTTTATGGGCTAAACACTAATTGTGTTCGAAATTTGAAGCTTGTCTTCTGCTAGAAAAAATATAGCAAGTTTGTTAAAAAAATCGGATGATTTATCAGTATGTCTAGATCAACTAGCTGATAAACAAATATGTATTGATGTAATATGCATCACCGAACATTTCATTATGGAAGGCTACGAGACCCAGTTGTATGTACCCAATTATAGTTTAGCGTCGTCTTATTGCAGAAAAGGGGAAAAAAGAGGGGGAGCATGTATTCTTGTGAAAAATGGCCACAAATGGAAAGAACTGCCTTAAATTGCTAAATTATCAACTTCTGGTATTTTTGAATGTTGCGCCATTGAGCTTATAAGCTATAAGATAATTGTTGTCTGTATTTATAGGGTACCAAATGTAAATAATTATAATGATTGCTTGAATAAGCTAGAGAGACTTTTACAAATGATATCAAAGACAACTTGGAAAAATATTGTTATAGCAGGAGACTTTAATATAGATTTACTAAAGTCCAATAGACTTTCTGCTACATTTGAGTGTCTACTATTAAGCTATAATTTACAACTAGTATTTAAACAGCCGACTCGCATGGCCAGCCAGACATGCATCGACAATTTTGCGCACAATTTTAGTAAAGCTTGTAAAAGCGAAGTAATAGAGTTTGCATTATCGGATCACACAGCACAGCTACTTCAATGCCCGGTGACAAAGGCGTGTGCCATAGACTATTGGTATAGTACAAGAAGAGATTACAGTGAAGAAAATATAGTTAAATTCCATCACTGCATGCAAAATATTTCTTTCTCAGAGATATACGATACGAACCATCCTAATAAAGCTTATAATGCATTTATAGACACTTTAATGTTGTTTTATGACTTGTGTTTCCCGCTTATTCGATTCAAAATAAACGTAATAAATAAACCTAAAGGGGTGTCAAAAGGTGTTAAATTATGTAGCAGATAGAAAAGAAACCTTCTGTGGCAATTGAGATTAAACCCTAGCCGAGAAAATAAAATATAGTTGGTCAACTATTCTAAGTTACATAAAAAAAATATAAATCTGACACAAAAGGCACAAAACAACTACAGAATAGAAAAAGCCACAAACAAGGCAAAAACTACGTGGCAAATAATAAACCGAAAGAAATTCAATACTCCCAAACATCAAATTGATAAAATTAAAGTAAACAATAATAATATATTAGATCCTAAGGACATTTCTAATTCGTTTAACAACTACTTTGTTGACAAAATACAGCCCATAATTAATGACGCTAGCCAGCCCAACCCACAACGTAAGATACACACAAGATGGTAAGTCGATGTTCATGGCACCAAGTGTACCAGATGATATATTTAAAATAATAATGTCACTGAAAAACACAAAGAGCGTAGGTTATGACGGCATCTCCACGAATGTGATTAAATCTGTAGCTAAGAAATTGTGTGTCCGTTTAAGTTATATACTTAATCTCAGTATAGCTGCTGGTGTATACCCAGATGCTTTGAAAATTGCCATTGTTAAACCACTATTTAAAAAGGAAAACAGAGAGCTAGTGGAAAATTATAGGCCAGTCTCACTGATTTCTAATATTTCAAAAATATTTGAAAAATATATTCACAAAGAGCTACATAAATATCTTGACAAATATAATATTCTGTGTGAGCAACAAAAAGGATTTAGACCAAGAAAATCTATAAATATGGCGATTTATGATTTTATATATAATGTGGATAAACGAAACCCAGTCTGCGCCATTTTTTGCGATATGACGCAAGCATTTGATTATGTCCACCATCCTACACTACTAAAAAAACTGGAAGCTTATGGTATAAGGGGTAATGTTTTAGAACTTTTTAAATCTTATTTACAAAATAGACGACAAATAACCGAAATCAACAGGATAAATGTAATTAATAAACATGACGAGATATTTAGATCAGAAGTGCGAAAAGTTAGTTATGGGGTACCGCAGGGTAGTGTAGTGGGTCCCTTGTTATTTATAGTATATATTAATGACTTACCGGAATGGATTGAACAACCATTGACTCTATTCGCAGATGACAGTACAGTGACAATACCTTCGAAAAGCGTTGATACATACCAAAGTGACATTAATAATTCGTTAAAATTGATTATAAAATGGTTAGAGGAAAATAACTTAAGAATAAATAAAAAAAAAACAAAAATAATTCAATTTAACCAACGCATGACAGATACGGACAAGCTCAATGTGCAATATAACGATAATAAAATTAACGAGGTAGCGAGTACTAAATTTCTTGGTCTAGAAATAGATAAAAAACTTAACTGGAAACAACACATTGAGTTACTTTGCAAGAAACTAAGTTCATCGGCATATGCTCTTTATACCTTATCGGCTATTGTAAATCTGGATGCATGCCTTACTGCGTACTATGGTATAGTTGAATGCCATCTGCGATACGGAATTATCTTTTTGGGCAACTCAACAGAAAAAGAAACTGCATTTAAGGCACAAAAAAGATGCATACGGTCTATTTTTATATGTCTATAGCTGCGTGCCATATTTTAAACAATATAAATTATTAACCCTACCAAGTTTGTACATTTTAGAATTGGCAGTGTTCGTAAAATTAAACCCGGATCGCTTCGCACGAATGGCTGTCGTATTTCCACGGAATAGGCGTGACAATAGTAGCCTATGTATCCTTAGTCCTAGAACAACTCTGATGCGCAAGGGTGTCTGCTGCATGGCACCGGTGATATATAATAAAATACCAAGTTTTTGGAAGGACTATAATTTTACACTATTCAAAAAAAGACTTAGGAACTTTTTAGTAGACAAAGTTTATTATAGGGTTGAAGATTATTTATTGGAAAAAGAAATTGTTTGACTATTTTATATATTGTATTAACTATTAGAAATTGTGAAATTAATTTTATTATTGACTGATGAATCAGAATCATTTTATGTAGGTATTGAATGAATTGATAATTATTAGTGAATGATGAACTAAAATTGTATTATGTAATGGAATAGTAAATATTTAATTTTAATTGTAATCTCTATACTTTTGCATGCCCTGTAATTGGCAAAATATGGCTGTTTCTGTATTTATATTATGTACCACTATGACTTGTACCTGTATTTGCAAAATAAAATATCTTTATCTTATCTTATCTTTAGAAGTACCTTAGAATTTTGATGATCCGTGAGTGAGTGAGTATGTCAGTGACAAAATTTAGAAACTTTGACCTGCAATCATTCTTAAACTACAAGTTCATTGTACTTAGCCCTCTTGGTTATGGAAAATTCAGGCTTCTAGCTTTATCCACAACGTACTGAATGGCTTCGAGAAAAGATGGTACGGCTGTGCCTTTGTGTTTGTTTTGCTCGACTTGGCGGGGGCAAAGTCAAAGTCAAATAATTTATTTCAATTAGGCACGAAAAATGCACTCTTGCAAAAAAAACTAGTCGCTCCTTCCAAAAAGTAGTTTTCGTATGGAGAAGAACGGGCAAGAACACATTATCTTGTATACATTAATTTTATAATTATTAAGTCACTGTTTGAGTTCAAGTCAATCTGCCTAGCCTTTTCCCAACTATATTGGGGTCGGCTTACAGTCTAACCGGATGCAGCTGAATACCAGTATTTTACATGGAGCGACTGCCTATCTGACCTCCATAACCCAGTAACTGGATAATACGATACCCCTTGGTAAGACTGGTTGTCAGATTTTCGGGCTTCTGACGACCCGTAACGACTGTCAAAGACCCACTAATGTCAGCCGGGACTAACGGCTTAATGTGCTTTCCGAGGCACGGAGGAGTCTCGTTATGTAAAGATGGTCACCCATCCACAGACCAACCCGAATCTGATACGCCCTCCTGCTCCACCTAGAGCGGGAGAAGTCATTTGATGATTTCCCACCCACAAGAAAAAAAAAAGGGGGTAGGGCAGACAAGACTACGTGGAGTCGGTTTTACAGCGATTCGTTTCTGTCACTAACTTATGTAGCACAACATATTGACTTTTTAAGACAATTTTAGTTTTATTTAAGATTTAAAATGATATTTTATAGAAATGGTAATAACCTACTAACATTATTCCAAATAAAATTCTGCCATTGTTAATTCGGACATATAAACATTCGGCCAAACAATCATTACATTAAATATTTTTTATGCCAAATATTCGTTCAAAAAAGATTATGCCAAGTGTGTTATGCCAAATAAATTTCGGAGCATCAAGATTCTGCCAGATAGAGGGAACCCGTTTACTAAGTGTACTTTTATATGAGTTTTAATATTTTTTTCATTTAATACTAATATATCACAACCGTAATCCCGATTTACTTAATGTTGTGTTGTTTTATCTATTTTGCTATTAATAGTTTTCTCGATTGAAAAATAAACAATCAAATATAGAATAGATATCTTAGATGTGCTTAGAAGGTGCTAGCATGACATCCTGTTTGTTTCTGATGCATGTGTAGTTATTAAATTGTAAATCCGTAATAGTTTAGTTTATATATCCTAAGTGAAATTTTTAAAGAGCTGTGGATTTTGTGAATGAATAAATAAATAATAAATAAATCAAAAGAAAGTCATTTAGTGTTGAAAATGAATATTATGTGTTAGTACAGCAAATAAAAATTTTGTTAGATACTTTAAATGTCAGGAAATATGATAAAATAAATTACCTAGCTAAGCATCTTATTATATCATCCTAATACTAGTGGGATGCGATGTGAGCTCAGACGTGATGCTGGTGGACTACTTGCGGCTGTACATAGGACTCCACGGCACCAAGTACATGTGTCGAGAAGGCGGCTGCGGAGCCTGTGTCGTCAGCGTACATCGACCCAATGTCAAGCCGTATGCTATCAACTCTGTAAGTGAATTAATCGGCAATAGAACTTTTAGTTGTTAGTCAAGTCAAAGCATTCGGTCAGCTAGTCAAAAAGTTGAAGCTAGTTGCCCATTCCAAAACGTGGAGAACAGTCTCTGTGGAGAAGAACGGGCAAGGTACTTTATCCTGGTATCTTACTTATTTGGCCGACCGTCGGCCTCTAACATGTAGCTAAAACTTATTGTAGTATGTTCTCATAAAACATATTTAATTCTACTACCTATAGCCAGTAATGGCCAGAAATATGGTATTCATGTTTTTACTCAGACTTATACTTCCCGGCTAATCAGCTCTTCAGTTTGACAAACTGTCGAAATTTACGAATAATGTCCTTTTAGTTCTGTTCCAAAAATATTCTTCAATGTTTGATTCACGACCACTGCATCTGTACTTGGTATTAAAAAAACATTATTTTATCTGGTAGTGCATGAAACCAGTAACAGCATGCCATGGATTGGAGATCACCACCATTGAGGGATTGGGCAACAGGAAGATAGGTTACCAGGAGTTACAGACTACACTGGCTAGAGAAAATGGTTCTCAGTGTGGATATTGTTCACCGTCTTGGGTAATGTCGATGTATAGGTAAGGAAAATAAATATTATTTTGTCTCGAACAAAGATGGCATCTTCCAGCCATCATCCACTTTATAGGACCCAACATTCCAATTAGTCATGGAGATTTGTTCTTTTATTTGCAGTCTGCTTAAAAGCAATCCCAAAATAACAATGCTAGAAATTGAAAAGTCATTAGCTAGCAATGTTTGTCGCTGTACCGGCTATAGGCCAATCCTTGAGGCCTTCAAAAAGTTTGCCATAGATGCTCCAAGACAGATCAAGCTTCCAGACATTGAAGATCTTCAAATCTGTAAGAAAAGTGGTGAAGCTTGTGATAAAAGTAATTGCGAGGATAGTGACTGGTGCTTCATAGATCAAGAAAATGGAAAAGAATGCACCATTGAGATCAAATTGAAAGATAAAAGGCTTTGGTATCGTGTGCAGGAAGTAAGAGATATATTTACGATTTTGGATAGAGAGGGCGATGACTCTTATATGCTTATTAATGGTAATACTGCAAGAGGTTGGTAGAAATTTTCGTTATTCAAAATTATCGACGCTATAAAAATAGAAGACCAATAGAAGGAGATTTACTAAACTTTTTGTTTGCAGGAGTATATCCTATAGATGAGTATCCTCGTGTCCTTATAGACATAAGTGGTGTCAAAGAACTCAAAGGATACACACTTGACCAGAACTTAATAGTTAACGCTGGAACGACACTCACGGAGTTTCTGGATATACTACTAACTGTGTCTAAAGAAGAATACTTTGGATATTTGCAGAAGATTTACGATCACGTACTAAATGTTGCTCACATTCCGATAAGAAACGTGAGTAGATTATCCAATAATAGCCTTCATTAGTCATATCGTTGAAAAGGTTGAGCTTGTTGTTGGTCAGGTTATAATTAAAATATTCGTGTCTGCAGGTGGCATCGATTGCCGGGAACTTAATGATCAAGAACAAGCACCACTGGTTCGCGTCAGATATTTTCTTGCTTTTAGAAACAGTTGGGGCACAAGTCACTATACGTAAGTTGTATACTTTGGTTCATTATTTATAGTTTCAATTTGGTTCTATGGATTTCAAACATGGAAATTAAGAATTGAAAGCATTACAATTCTTAATCTCCATGTAATCTCCGTGTAAAAACATTAAGTACTGAAACTTGAAAATGGTCATATTAAGATTATCTTATTTAAGGAAGTTACATTTTATATACACCCACAATCTATTGATTTTAGAGAACAGTTTGTCTGCAAAGGAAACGTTGACGATGCAACAGTTTCTCAGGGTGAACATGAGAGCAAGTGTTATTTGGAACATTATGCTACCTCCGCTATGTAACGACCATCGTTTGGTTACCTATAAGGTAAATAAAAAAAAATCTATTTTTATTGAATCTTGTTATTTATATCCAGACTAAAAATTGTATAGTTTCACGAAATTAAAGTAATTCACCAATGATTAAAGTTAAAACCACTAAAATGATAATAATGTCTGCTGACTTCCAAAAAAAACACTACAAATTGAAAAACAACTTTAATTTCGGAAGTGTAATTTCTTTAATTTCGGTGTCTTTAGTTTAGAATTTTCTTTTTTTGCCACCGACTTCCGCTAATAAAGAAATTTTTCATTTTAAAGTGTTTTTTTTTAAAGGCATTTTTGTAAAAAAAGTTTTTATTTTTGTCTTTTTAGTTATGGTACCTACCACACACAGATTCGAATACCACTACCTGCTATGTAAATAACAGTGACAGGAAGTTATTTTATCATCATCCACATAGACTAAGTGGAAGAAATACGTATTATTGAAGCTAACTCAATAATAACCCAAGCCAAGTTAATTAATTTTTTATGGGACCACCGCGCAAGTTTTCTCAAACAAATAAAAAAAAAAACGAAATTGATCCACAATTGACGAAAATATCGATGGACATAAATTAAAAATTAAAATAAACATATAGACGAACATGATACCTCCTCCTTTTTGGAAATCGGTTAAAAATGAAATGATGTTTGTTGGTAAATGCATACGAGTAACTTTTTACAGAATGGCTGGAACGATTTGGATTTTCTTTTGTTTCCCGTCCCCTTTATACAATCAAAGGAATCCCAGTTGTTCTATTATTTTCTACTTTGAACGATATCTATAAATAACTTCACACCCCAGTAGGTAAAGACAATAATGAAAATCATCACAGTTTATATTAAACTAGTTGAACCGACAGACGTTGTCCTGTCCAAATTTCAATAATTTATACAGATTTCCAATAGAAATTCCACTTTCTGTATTCCCGATTTTTTTTTTCTTTCCGTAAGAACTTAATTGGACTATTACGAACATTTTAATAGAGTACCTATATAAATTGCAGGTGATGCCACGCTCCCAAAATGCCCATGCTTTAGTTCATGCAGGATTTCTGTACAAAATGGCTACTGGCAACATAGTCAAGTCTGCAAGGATAGTCATCGGACCTCTCTCCCCAAAATTCATCAGAGCTACTGCGACAGAGAAGTTCCTGATTGGGAAAAAGCTCTTCACCAATGACACTCTGACGTCATCACTTAAGATTATGGAAGCTGAGCTGGTGGTTGAGGATAACCCACCAGATCCTTCAGTGGAGTATAGGAAGAAAGTGGCTCTGGGATTGTTTTATAAAGTGAGTATACCTGGCATTATTATTTACAGTAAAATGAAATATATGTTCTGTGAGCAAGTTCTGCTTGTGAATCATATCACAGAAAAAAATATAAATTCTCGCCAATTTTGAATGACAACAAATGAGCTTTTAGTTAAGATAAAAGTCTCCAAACAGAAAAAGTTCTGATAAATTTCCTAATTTTTTTGGGTGGGAAATTATCAAATAACTTCTCCCGCTCTGGGCGGGGCGGGAGGTCGTGTCAGACTCTTACTGACTAAAATCCACCCGTGTTCCTTCAGTTGCCTGTACTTGTTAGGGGCCACGGTACTTTTTTCGGACTTTCCCGCGACCCCGGCAGGCATCGGTCCTAGCGGACCCCGCCAGTTCTGCTGACACGCGACGACTTTGAGGCGCGCGTGGAACACAACGCGCCATCGACCCGGGCCTGGTCCTTATCAAACGGCGAGCTACCCATTGCTTATCGTCCGCAAGCCCGCGCCTACGGTGGCCGGAAATCGGCGACGCCCAGGGCATGTCCTGCAGCGGCTAGGGACGTGGGGGTGTGAAATTTGCCTCTACCTCACGCGTTCTGCCTCCTTCCTCCTTCGCTAGCATTACTGCTTCGCAGAAGGAGGTGACGGCCTCCCATGCCCTTTCACTCTGTACCATGGCCTGGACCAGGGCCGGACGCGAAAGATCACCGCCACTGATTGCCTCCACGAGGACACGGCGGTGCTCTGCCCAAGCAGGGCAGACCTCGAACGTATGCTCCACCGTGTCCTCCGGGCGATCCACGCAGTAATATCACCCGGGCGTTTCCTCCCGCCTTATATGGAAAAAAAACCTCCCAAAACAACCATGTCTGGTGAGGACCTGCGTCAGGCGTGAGGTGAGGACGCCTCAAAGCTTATCACGCCTCAAGGCTTATCGCCACAACTGTGGCATGCCCAATATTTCAAATAGTCTAAGATCCGATTAAGGACGACCTTCACCCATCTGTTTAATGAATGAAAAGTATTTGACATTAAATTTAGTATGTTAAAAAATATATCGCGAGTGGGTTGGCTAAAAAAATCCAGGCCAGATTATGATTAATTAAAAATTCAAAAATAACTTTTTTTTAATTATTATTTTATTAATTAGTTTTAGTAAAAAATGTTTCTCTTAAAAAGCACTATCCATTGATATAATATAATTTATGGCTATTTGGCGACAAGAAAATTCCTAAACTTAGGTGGCCAAGTAATCTATTTAGGTCATTTACTCCGAATTGACTATATTATTATTAAATTATTTTATTTATTTTTCTGGGTTGTGGAGGTCAGATAGGCAGTCGCTGCATGTAAAATACTGGTATTCAGCTGCATCCGGTTAGACTGGAAGCCAACCCCAATATAGTTGGGAAAAAGCTAGGCAGTTTGGCTCCGAATTGACTAACAATTGGCAAAAATCGAGTTAGTAGCAAAGGTTTTTCTTGAAAAGCTTCAATTCATGTATATCTTGAAATGTAAAAAAAGTCATTTTAATTTTTTATTAATCACATTGTGGCCAGGAATCTCTTAGTCTCATAATCAGGAATTTTTTAGCCAACTTGCTCGCGATATTTTCTAACATACTAAATTTAATTTAAAATACATACTTTTCATCCAATAAATAGATGGGTGAAGGAAACGTTTGTTTGCGATGTGTCCTGTCCTGTCGCTTTCCGCTGTCTGTCGGTCTCTATGTATGCTTAGATATTTAAAACGACTACCTACTACTTTGATGCAGTTTTCACCAATGGATGGAGTGATTCATGCGGAAGGTTTTTGTGTATAATTCATTACGGTTTTGTGTAAATTGGCGGAAATATGACGATTATTGTCGAAGATATCGGAAAAAATTATGCAGACTGGGAACTTTACTGGCGTGCGCCGCGTAAGCCGTAAGAGATACATCAAATTAATGTTCTACAAAGTGCACCAAAAAAAGTCCGGGTTAGCATAATTATGTCTATCTTCTAAGGATGACTTACAGTAACCATTTTCATCTTTCAGAATTTGATAAAAATTTCATTGTTATTTCCGAAACTATTCTAACCGGTATTAAAATATATACCGGTTAGAATAGTTTCGGAAATAACAATGAAATTTTCCTTATCCAATAAAATATATTATTTAAATTGGACATCTAACTAAGTACTATACAAACTAAAATATAGCGTCGAAAAATTCATCCGCATCGCTGTCGACTGGTAGTGTACCCAAGAGACTGGCCGCATTGCCACGTTGTATGGCAATGCTTAGCCTCTGGCCAAGGTAAATCCAGCCCTTGGGTCACGGAAAGTGTCAACCAGTCGTTTGGAGATTTCATTGAACAGTCCTTTCCTCTGTGGATCCTATGCTAAAATTATTATTTTTTCAAGCAATTGTTTTTAAATGGGTAAATCGGTATAGGTGTAGCTAATATCCTAGTACTTATTTTTTGGCGTTGCTAGTAATGAGCACTAAAAATTTAGTTATTAACTTTGCATGAAACACTGCTCAACAAACTGAAATTAACTATTTTCTACAATCCCAGGGTTTACTGTCGCTATCTCCTGATACAAATGTTCACGCTCGCTACAAATCTGGAGCGACCGTCTTATCGGATACCCGTCCAGTGTCCAGAGGTGTTCAGGTGTTTGAAACTAACCGATCAGTATGGCCCGTGACACAACCTATTATGAAAGTGGAAGCTTTGGTGAGAAAACTCGAATACTATTTCAAGCAATTTGTTTGTTGACTACAAAGTTTCTCTGTTTTATCCTTCATACGTTGGTTGTAGATACAATGTGCGGGAGAGGCTTTCTATACTGATGATTTACCAAATTTTCCCAACGAAGTATTCTGTGCCTTTGCATTAAGTACAGTCGCTTTGGGTGAAATTGTGTCCATTGATGCCAGCAAAGCTTTGGTAAGAATTTTTAATGTACAGGTTAGAGACCTAAAAAAAGAATAACAACATTAGAAATCTTTTTACAGGCTTGCCCAGGCGTAATAGCGTTCTATAATGCAAATGACATCCCAGGAATAAACTCTTTTACTCCACCCGACTCGTTTTTATACTCTGCCAATGAAGAAGTCTTAGCTAGTGGTACCGTGAAATATTACAACCAGCCATACGGCATAGTTGTGGCTGAGACTCGTTATATTGCAGACAGGGCTGCGAAACTAGTCGAAGCTACATACACAAATGTTAGAAAACCACTCTTAGATGTAAGGCAGACTATAAATAACTCAAGCAGAAGCACCCAATTCATTGCAATAGAAGCTACCGACAGAGGCACAGATGTAGTAGATAAAGAAATAAAAGGAGTTAACTCAATATATGGCCAATACCATTTTACTATGGAAACTCTGACTACTGTCGTTAAGCCCTCTGATGAGGGACTGGACGTGTACTGCTCAACACAATGGATGGAAGGCGCGCAGTTGATGATATCTAGGGCTTTGGATATGGATCAAAACAGGTTTGTTATTTTAGGACACAACTATCATATACATAGATAGTTCTGGCGATGATTTACCTATGGAATGGTTTTATATCTTAGGATTGACGTGCACACCCGACGTGTCGGAGGCTCGTATGGCCTCAAATTGTCGCGCAATATTCAAGGGGCAATTGCCGCCGCGCTTACAGTAAAGAAACTTAACAGACCTTGTCGGTTCATCCAATCTATGACCGACAATACGAGAGCCGTAGGCAAGAGACTACCCTGCTGTTCTGAATTTGAGGTATATAATAGTTTCATTTACCTAAGTTTAATCTCATTCCTTAATGCTTTTCAGCCAGTTAAAGACGCCACTTGTTTTTTTTTTTTTATATTACCTCCTGCTCTTAGGCTGGCGTGAACAAATCTGGAGTAATTCAGTACATCAACTACAGGGTATTTGAAGACAATGGATATAAAACCAACGAACAATTCACTTTGCTTGGCGTCGGCCAATTCAATAACGCCTACAACAGAGCTCGATGGAACTATACCAGCTTCGATTGTACAACTGATACGGCAAAGAATACTTGGTGTAGATCACCAGGTAAGGCTATGTTATCGACTATGTTCTCCTCAACAAGGACTTGAGGAGTGCTTTATTTCGTTTATTTACGCATTCTGAATTCCAACAGGAACACTAGAACACGTAGCGATGGCAGAACTTGTGATGGAACAGACCGCATACGTGATGAACCTGGATCCTTTAGCTGTAAGACTAGCCAACCTAGACGCGCAATATAGCAGTGACCTAAAAGAAATGGTTGACAACATTATCATAAAGTCTGATTATACGAAACGACGAGAAATTGTTAACAAATTCAACCATGAAAATAGATGGAAGAAAAGAGGTCTGAGATTCGCTTTCCTAAGATGGACTCCCGTTGGAGGTCTAAATTTTTACATAAATCTATCAGTATATCGTGGAGATGGTTCTGTAGTAATAACACATGGCGCCATAGAAATGGGTCAAGGAATTAATACTAAAGCAGTTCAAGTAGCAGCCTATTTGCTTAATATTCCTGTGGACAAAATCATTATAAAAGAAAATAATACTGTAATTGCACCAAACTGTTCGCTAGGTGGAGGAAGTATTATGAATCAAAATGTAATTGTTGGAGTGAGAAGAGCTTGCCAACAACTTTTGGATAGATTGAGACCAATCAGAGAGCAGATGGATAATCCTACTTGGGAAGAGTTGATAACAAAAGCTTACAATGAAAATGTGGACTTGCAAGCCCATGGATTCACGAGGACTGATGAGGAATATCCCTTTGATGTTTTTGGAGTCACTTTAGCTGAAGTAGAATTAGATGTACTTACTGGACAATTTGAGTTGCTGAGGGTAGATCTTTGTGAAGATGCTGGACAGAGTGTTAGTCCTGAAATTGATATAGGCCAAGTAAGTATTTAGAAATGATAAGATTTAGATTTTAAACCAATCTCAAAGAATAAGGAAAGAGTAATGTTATACAGAGTAACTTACTTTCTTCTTAGGTTGTGGCACGAACCCAGGCGGCGAGAAGTGATAGCAGAGCGGGGCGGTGGCGATGATACAAAATTGTTCCGTCGCTACCGCCCTGCGCTTCCATCGCTTCTTGCCACTGGTTTCATGCCCGCAGCCTTATTTCATTATTAGATTGCATATTCTATCAAAAACATGTATAAAACACCACCGAGTTTGCATTACATGTATGCCCACTTAGGTAGAAGGAGCCTTTATAATGGGAGTGGGTTACTGGACTTGTGAGCATCTTGTCTACGCTGCGACTGGTGAACTTTTAACTGATCGTACCTGGAACTACCATGTGCCGTTAGCCAGGGACATTCCTCAGGAGTGGTGGCTTTACTTTAGGAAAAACTCTTTTACTGAAAATATTGTCTTTGGATCTAAATGTAAGTAATATTTTATGAATGCACGCAATGCAATTCTTCACGTTATTCTTCAAGCAAGAAAATTAATATTATTATTTCTTCTGTGCTCAGGTATCGGTGAACCTCCAATATGCATGGCTGTGGCTGTAGCGTTTGCCATGAGGGAAGCTATTGTGGCTACTCGCCTTGAGTCGGGCATTCCTAAAACACAGTGGTACCAAGAAGGTAAACAGATAACCATTATCTTATGAGTTGGATGTTTTAATTCATTTGGACCGTAACGTATACCATTCCATAGAAATGTTTTCGACTAATATTTTAACCTTTTCTCATGATAGGTTATAAAGATGATTAACATTTTTTTATTTTTCCAGATGGGCCCTACACCGTTGAAAGAAACTATCTACTATCGTCGACGAATCCTGCGGATTTCAAGTTCAATTAGTCACATTACGATTGTTATAGGTTTTGAATAACTTGAAATTATTCCATTTCAATGCTGCTCTGCACTGCATTTAGAAATTACTTAATTAATTCAGAACATTTTATTTGCATTCAATAAATTACACTTAAGGTTATTATCAGCAGTCTTGCAAATTGTACTAATTAGATAAGAATTAATGTTACGGGGAAGACTATGGCTGTGCACTTTAATTATAAATGAATTAATCATTATGTTCCATATTTTTATTTTCTATTGAAATCCGTTTTAGTTAATAAGATTTAAATTGGTATTAGATCAAAACATGGACCAAATTTATTTAAAAACAAGATAACCCTGTCTGATCCATAAGAATAATATCATTGGACAAACATGAACTGTCGAGTGTGCTTTCTCCTGTATGTATGTGTATCTAATGTCAAAGCAGCGGACATGAACAACAATTCCATCACAACCACGATGATCTGGGGTTGCCTGACTAAAAGTTCTGGGCTCGCTCGTTGTAGGTCTCCCTTCAAGTATTTCCGTTTCATATTCAAAAGCATTTATTTTATTTATTATGTTATACTTTCTCCAGGGTTTACCCAGAGGTTTACTACGAGTAAATATCTCGAGTGATTAGTGCATTTCCATACTTTTCACACTCCTATCTAGTTCATTTATTATTTATATATAGCACATATTTACAGGCTATGGAGTACTTGACCTTGTTAGAGCGCAGTATGTAGGATCATTTAACATAACTAGGTAAAAAAAAAAAAAAAAAAATATCGTTTGGCTTACATTGCCATATTGTCTATCAAGGAGTCTCCATTTAGGTATAGAAAATGCCTGTAGTTGAAGGCTCCGCTCTTTTCTTACATTATAAACGTACAAGCACAAACAGGTATATTGAGAAACAGTAAGGAAAAATAAAAATAGAAATACTATCATTTTTTTCGAGTGTGTGTGCGTGTGTGTTGGGGTGTGTGAGAGAGAGTTTTCGAGTGTACATGAGTGGCTAGATAAGCGAATAACATCACCAATAATATTTATAGTTATTAAGTCACACGTTGCAAAAGTAACTCTGTGTCATAATAATTTAAACTGTGGAGCCATATTTATTTATTTATTTCTACATTCATGCGAGTCAGTGGACGAGATTTACTACAGGTTCGTGGAAACTGTCCGAGCGGTCGGGTCGAAATTTTTCAGACCCCGTCGTACAGACAGGCCGCAAAAGCTTACCGATCAAACTCTCAACCTCATGGCTGAACGACGTTCAATGGCACTGCAGACTTCCGATGACAGCTCAATAGATGGATATGGAAGTCCTTGCGACACGTCATTCGCAACTTTAATACGAACTGTATTAAAGAGGCGATAGAGCGGAACCAAGGCTCCATAGTGTTCGCAAGAGACATATCGATTTGGCAAAACCAGCTGACGAAGCTGAAAACGGAGGACGGCAGTATAACGTCGTCAAAAGCCGAAGTTTTGGGGGAGATCGAGAAGTTTTATGGACAGTTATACACATCGGTCACTAAACCTGTTGGTAGCTCAGCCCAAGGTCCTAGAGCTAAACTGACCCGACACTATACCGACGATATCCCAGACATCAGCCTATACGAGATTAGGATGGCCTTCAAACAGCTTAGGAACAACAAGGCGCCGGGTGAAGACGGAGTCACATCAGAGCTTCTGAAAGCGGGTGGAACACCGGTACTGAAAGTCCTTCAGAGGCTCCGTCTTACTCAAAGGAATAACGCCGGAGGCATGGAACAGAAGTGCGGTGGTACTCTTCTTTAAGAAAGGGGATAATACCTCCTTAAAGAATTACAGACCCATCTTGCTTCAGAGCCATGTCTACAAGCTGTTCTCGAGGTTCATCACGAATCGTCTCGCACGTAGGTTCGATGACTTCCAGCCTCCCGAACAAGCCTTTTTCCGAAGAGGCTTTAGTACCATAGACCACATCCATACGGTGCGGCAAGTTATACAGAAGACCGAGGAGTATAACTTGCCACTATGCTTGGCGTTCGTGGACTATGAGAAGGCCTTTGATTCAATCGAGACCTGGGCAGTGCTACAGTCTCTCCAGCGGTGCCATATTGACTATCGGTACATCGAGGTGCTGAAGTGTTTGTACAAAAACGCCACTATGTCGGTCCAAGTACAGGAGCGGCGCACGAGAGCGATTCCTCTGCAGCGAGGCGTAAGACAGGGAGATGTTATCTCTCCGAAACTGTTCACCGCTGTATTGGAAGACGCTTTCAAGCTCCTGGAATGGGAAGGATTTGGCATCAACATCAACGGCGAGTACATCACTCACCTTCGGTTTGCCGACAATATTGTGGTCATCACAGAATCGATGGAACACCTTGGCACAATGCTCGAAGGCCTCAGTAGAGTCTCCCAACAAGTAGGGCTCCGGACGAACATGGACAAAACGAAAGTCATGTCAAACTTTCATGTTGCGCCCTACCCAATATCGGTTAGGTGCTCTACTCTCGAAACTAATGACAAATATGATCCAGTTGAGTAGGTCCAGTTTTGAGATGGAGGTCAATCGTCGAATCCGACTTGGCTGGGCAGTGTTCGGGAAACTACACAACATCTTCTCGTCCAACATACCTCAGTGCCTAAAGACGAAAGTCTACAACCAGTGTGTGTTACCAGTGATAACATACGGAACTGAATCGTGGCCTCTCACCATGGACCTCATAAGAAAGCTCATGGTCACTCGGTACTTGGTTCGGTATTTCTTTGCGAGATCGAATCAGAAATGAGGAGATCCGCAAACGAACTAAAGTCGCTGACACAGCCCAACGGATTAGCAAGCTGAAGTGGCAGTGGGCGGGGCACATAGCGCGCAGAACTGACGGCCGATGGGGCAGAAAGGTTCTGGAATGGAGGCCACGTACCGGCAAGCGCAGCATAGGACGTCCACCCACAAGGTGGACAGACGACCTAATAAAGGTCGAAGGAAGCCGCTGGATGCAGGTCGCTTCCAAACGGCCAATTTAGTAAGCATTGGGGGAGGCCTATGTTCAGCAGTGGACGTCCTATGGCTGAAATGATGATGATGATGATGATGTACATTCATAATTTTTTTAATCATATATAAGTATTCGTTTATTTATTTTATTGTATAAAAAAGCTGAGCGTTTTTTGTATTGCCTACTGGCAAATTCTGTCCTAGTTGTGGAAACGTTTATTAAGCAGTGTTTTTTTTTGTATTTTAGCATCATACCATAGGCTAGGCATAGGCATAACTTGACATAAAATATTGCATACCTATTAGATAATATTACAACATACATATACCTACCTATTACTAACTGACCGAGCGAGCGAAGCATCTCTGCTTCAAGTCTGGCAAAATAGGGGGACTACTGGATAACACGGCCTTGTGATATTCGATGTCGATGGTCCTTTTTTTATTTGAAATCTTTAAGTTAGTCTCATAAAAAAATGGTGAAGTACCTGGGACCTCCTCATCAAAAAACTAGAGAATTCTGAAAATAATTGTCAGAATTCTCTAAAACGTTTTATAATAAATAAAGTCAAACTCAAAACTCAAACTCAAAGCATTTATTTCAATTAAACCCTTTACAGGCACTTTTGAATTGTCAAAGAGTCAGTTAGTCAGAAAGTTGAAGCTAGTTGCCCATTCCAAAACGTAGATCTCTATGGAGAAGAACGGGCAAGAAACTCCAAGGACACTCTTTTAAATATAGAAATTACAAAATCCTGGGTACATTACTCTTGTTGATTCTATATGTGAGAACAATGTAAAAAAAATATATATAAATCAAAAACGATTAAAAATAAGCCCTGGCAGATAAGAGATGACCAGTCTCAACTGACGGCGCCCGTTCACGAACATGACGCGTGGATCAGCACCATCCAGCTCAACCATTTTGTAGGGAACCGAATGATCCAACACACTCGCCACCATCAGCGAGACATTTAAGTGAGCATGACATACTCTCAACTACCCTGCTCTTTCAAGTCAAAATCAACATAATAACATAGTAAAACGACTCCATGGTACTAACATTTACAAAAATTGAAAATAAAAATGCGTCTAAGTTATACAAAACTATAGTTTGCAAGATTTTAACACCAAAAGAAAGAAAATCAATATTATCTATTGGAGTATTCAATAATTAAAACTTAGTTTAATAAAAAAAAAACAAAATAAACAATAAATTAAAAAAAAAAAAAGGGGAAGCAACTCTACCAATTTTTTCATTTTTAACTAGTGAGCCCAAGTGGCTGTGGAGCAGGACCAGCATTTAGCCAAGCATTTTTATCTACGATATAATCATCCAACTTGTAGTATGCTTGTCTACATAGTGTGCGTGTAATGCAAGTTTTAAATTTCTTCTCATTTAGTTGAAGAATATCGAGTGGTATTTTATTATAACATTTTACACAGTACCCCATAAAAGAAGTGTGTACTTTAGACAATCTGAAACGTGGTTGATCTAATTTGTTCCTATTTCTTGTGTTAAAATTATGCCTGTCACTTAACTTACTATAGAGATGTAGATTTTTTCGAACATACATAATGTTTTCATATATATACTGACAAGGTACCGTCATGATATTAATTTTCTTAAACAGTTCCCTAAGAGATTCGCGTCTGCGGAGGTTGTAGATGGCTCTAACAGCCCTCTTTTGCAGAATAAATATAGAGTCAATATCTGCGGCCCGTCCCCACAGCAAAATACCGTAAGACATGATGCTATGAAAGTAACTAAAATAGACCAGTCTCGCGGTATCCACGTCTGTTAGTTGGCGGATTTTCCAAACAGCGTAAGCGGCTGAACTTAGCCGCCCTGCAAGTGATGTTAAGTGAGGACCCCACTGTAGTTTTGTGTCAAGCGTGATTCCCAGGAAAACCGTTTTTTCGACGAATTCTAGTGTCTCCTTATTCAGTACAACGTGACATTCACTACTTCTAACATTCGGTAACGCGAATCTTATGCATTTAGTTTTCTTCTCATTTAATACTAAATTATTTACAGTAAAACAATTATGGACCTTTAGCATAGCGTTATTTACGTCGTCAAGCTCCTGTGCGTGTCTGTTTACCTTAAAAATTAGTGATGTGTCATCAGCAAATAACACCATTTGTGGTCGGTTTTTCAGTAAATGAGGTAAATCATTAATATATACTAAAAAGAGGAAAGGACCCAATATCGAGCCTTGAGGAACACCCATTTTTACTTTTAGACCGAGTGAATTTACACCGTTTATTTGAACTTGCTGCAGTCTATCATTCAAATATGATTTTACTAAGTTAAGCGCAAGTTTTGCCAGTCCGTAATGCTGAAGTTTCAAGAGCAGTGTTTCGTGATTAACGCAATCAAAGGCTTTGGATAGGTCGCAAAAGATACCTATTGCATCCTGTGCCTCTTCCCACGCGTTAAATATGTGTTTTAATAAAGTTAAACCGGCGTCAGTTGTGCAACGTCCCTTGGTAAAACCATACTGTTGATCGTGTAAGATGTTATTACGATTAAAATGATTGAGCATTTGATTTAACATTACTTTTTCAAACTCCTTGCTGAAAACCGGCAAAACCGATACGGGTCTATAATTATTAGTATCCTTGCCGTTCCCGGATTTGAAAAGTGGAATAACTTTACTGTACTTCATTAAATCCGGGAAGACCCCTTGATCTACACACAAATTAAATATTAAAGCTAAATAGGGTGCAATTGTCTCAATAATAGATTGACAAACTTTAGTAGACATGCCCCACAGATCTTCGGTAATTTTGATCTTAAGTTGCTTAAAAGCCTTAACAACGACCACAGGGTTTATATGATTAAATTTAAATTCTAAAGGACAGGCTGAAACATTCGCTCTTAATAAATCAATAGCAAGTAAGGGGGAGGAATTTAAAGTTTCTGTAGTTTTAATAGGAATATTGGTAAAGAAAGTTGCAAATTCCTGAGCAACTTCGATCTTATCGCTAATGAGACCGCGGGATGTGTCCAATGTGTAATCAGTATTATGACTTTTGTTCTTGTTCGTTTCATTGTTAATAATTTTCCAAACTGTCTTTATTTTATTTTCTGCTGATTTAACCTTGTTGCTAATGAAAGACGCTTTTGCTGCTTTGCAGATAGTTTTAAAAGTTTTAGAGTAAGTAGCAACATACTTATTAAAAGTTTCCGTGTTAATATACGGCTTATGGCCATACAGTTCAAATAATCTATCCCTACTTTTTCTGATGCCTTTAGTTGCCCAGTCACTGAATAAAAACTTAGGGCAAATAGTTTTAGTTTTTTTCTTAAAAGAGTTATTGAACTCTGTTTGCACTAGTGAAAAAAATTGTTCATACAAAAAATTGACATTGGACATATTTAGGCCCAGACCACATAACTTGCTAATTAAGAAGCTATTAAACTTATTTAAATTACCCGATGTTATTGGTCTAATTTGAATCTGCACTTTTTGTATTGGTGTGTTGGACTCAAAAATAACGGTTTGACCGCTGTGATCGGAAGGGAGATAATTTACAATGGCTTTATCTAAATAGTCGCAGCAACAAAAGACATTATCAATACATGTGGCAGTAGTCGACGTTATTCGCGTTGGTTCTAAAAACACATTTGACAGATTAAATGATTTAAAGAGGCTTAATAATCTACTGCTTTTTTAATTATTTTCTAAAATATTAATATTAAAGTCACCACAAATAATTACTGATTTATTTCCAGTTGCAAGTTTGGCTAAAAATCTTCCATTACTGACTCAAATATAGAGTAGTTTTGATAATTTGGAGGTCTGTAAACGCACACTATAAAATGCTTATCTAGCTCAACACAGGACAGTTCAATGCTATGTTCCACCGATAGTTCAACTATGTCATTACGAGTCTTAGATTATAAACAATTTTAATTAAAATTAGTGAACCTCCACGTAGCATGGATTTTCGGTTAAAACAACTGCCCACACTATAATTCTCAAAATTAATTAGTATTTCATAATCTTTCAACCAGTGTTCAGTTATACAAATACATAATATCAAACATTGTTTTTTCTAAAAAACAATTCAATTTCTAATTGTTTGGAAGAAAAACCTTTAATATTTTGATGAAACAACTTCAAGGAATTCTGCTTAGCCCCTTTTTTACATTTAACTAATTGCGTGCCAGAAGATAGCTTGGTGATGGTGAGATTAACAACATTGTTACAGGTACCTTCTGTTGTCTTACTGCCTAGTTTAAATTGTGATTGCAAACCACCTTAATATTATTGTTATTACTAATTTTTGTGGTGCTAAATACATAAGACTTCGACATACTACTTATGTCTGAGTTTATAGTAAAAGCTAATAGCCATGCTATTTGACGTCTAAAACTAATAGGCAGATACGCAGTATCCCTAGTCGATTTCACTAGATGGCGCTACTTTTTAGTAACCTACAGCAGCTGTTGGGTTTTTTGTAAGTTGGTAAGGTATACTAATTATAGTATTTTAAACTGACAGGGTTACTTTTTTTTTTTTTTTTTGGGTGGGAATTATATTATCAAATAACTTCTCCAGCTCTGGGCGGAGCTAGGGCGTGTCAGACTCTTACTAACTAAAACCCACCCGTGTTCCTTCAGTTGCCTGTACGTTGCCAGGGCCACGGTATTCCTTTCGGACTTTCCCGCAACCCCGGCAGGCATCTGTTCTATCAGACCCCTTCAGTTGTGCTGACATCTCATTGAGGCGCGCGTGGAACATAACACGCCATCGAGCCGGGCCTGGTCCTTATCGGACAGCGAACTACCCATTGCTCACCGTCCGCAAGCCCGCGCCTACGGTGGCCGGGAATCGGCCTGCGATTCCCGACGCCCAGGGCGTCTCCTGCGGCGGCTAGGGGCGTGAGGGTGCGAAATTTGCCTCACCCTCACGCGTTCCGCCTCCTCTTTCGCGAGCATTACTGCTTCACAGTAAGAGGTGACGGCCTCCCATGCCCTCTCGCTCCGTACCACGGCCTGGACCAGGGCCGGACACGAGAGATCACCGCCACCGATCACCTCCACGAGGACACGGCGGCCTTGCTCTGCCCAAGCCGGGCAGACCTCCAATCATGTGATCAACGCAGTGATGACACCCGGGCGTTTCCTCCCACCTTATACGGAACAGGAACCTCCCGAAACAACCGTGTCCGGTGAGGACCTGCGTCAGGCGGAAGGTGAGGACGCCTTTTTTCACTACTTAAGTTATTTAAAACGGGATATTTACCTACCATGTTTTTAGCAACAAAAAAACATGGTAAATATCCCGTTTTAAATAATTAATTATAGCAAAAAAGATTGTGCTCCCGAGGTCTATTGTTCGCAGAACTACTAGTAATATTATAAACGAATTCACTTATTAACAATTTAAAATAGAATACTTTTTATTGTACATCATGCATACGAGTATTGCAGATATAAATGTAGAAATTTTACATAGGGTGACACAATGCGCGGTGTTATCGCTAAAAACATTTCTGTATGTGAAAGCTAAAGGATCTTAAATCCATTTTTTGTCATTTTTGTATTATCAATGATTCTTATTCAGTATACCCGTATTGATCAAATGGTAAAAGACATAAGTCCTACAGCCACTAATTTCGTGGATGTAAAATTATAATTATTCATTGATTAAGGGAGAAAGCAGAGATAATACTGCAGCTAGTCGGTGGTGTACCATTTAAATATACACAACAAATACATACAAATAAAAGAAAATACGAAACGAAGAATATTTTTCATCTTAAATTTAAAAAATTGCATAAATTTTGTATTTTATAATGATACTGTGAATTACAAAGTTATTTTCGCAGTTGCAGAAAATAGCCTTTAAATAAAATACCTTATTAATCGGCGTTTTTAATATTTGTTGATGAAATACAGTATAATATTATGGTACATGATATACAGAAGTTTTAAACTCCTAACTTATTCAGCTGTTGCGATAGAGCTACCACAAAAAAAAAAACTATATTTGATGAATTCTAGACACCTCACATGCTAGGGTAAGAAAAAGAAAGAATGGATAATTAAATTGTTGTCTAAGCAAACAATAAATAAATAATTATCTACCATGTAGTGTTTTGCAACTACCTAGAATTTTATTGGTTATTATTTATTTAGTTTCCCTCGACGTCTTTTTAGTTCCGTACCCAAAGGATGAAACGGGACCCTGTTACTAAGACTCCGCTGTCCGTCTGTCACCAGGCTGTAACTCATGAACCGTGATAGTTGAAATTTTCACAGATGATGTATTTCTGTGGCCGCTATAACAACAAATACTAAAAACAGAAAAAACAATATTTAAGGAGGGCTTCCATACAACAGAGATGATATTTTTTCCATTTTTATAGATAATCATGGTATGGAAGCCTTCATGCGGGAGTCCGACTCGCACTTGGCCGGTTTTTAAGTTATACATCAGGTGGTGCTAGTATAGTCGTTAAGATAGTAGAACTTTACTTATGAAATTCAAATAAATGTTTATCAAATAAATAATGAAGGTACTTTATTTACTAGGTACGTTTATTTGCCGATAAAAAGTGTAGCTGTCTAGGATAGCTGTGTTATTACTTAAAATCGTGCCGATGAAGTAAGTCGATGTCCAAGTATGGAAGCTATAAAATTTAAAGTGAACGACGTGGAATATTGTGGTATGTAAAATAAAAAGTATAATAAATGAGGAAATAACGTTTATTATTTTATTCTTAACTCAATATCAAGAAAAAATACCACTTTTCAACCGACTTCAAATATGAGGAGGTTCTCAATTCGGTTGTGTGTTTTTTTTTGTATGTTTGTTACGCGATTACTCCGCCAATTATGAATTGATTTTGATGATTCTTTTTTTGTTTGGTATACTTCAGAAGTGGTCCCATATAAATTTGGTCAAGATTTGATGAGGGGTTTTTGAGTTAGCTTCAATAATACGTATTTTTCCCATCTAGGATATGTGGATGATATTCTAATAGTTCCTGTCACTGTAATTTACATAGCAGGTACTGGGTATTCAAATGTTTGTGGGGGTTTTGTGTAGGTACCACAACTAAAAAGTGAAAAATAAAAACTTTTTCACAAAAAATAAAACCGACTTCCAAAAAAAACACTACAAAGTGAAAAATAACTTTGATGTCGGAAGTCAGTGGCAAAAACACGAAAATAAAACCGACAAAAAAAAAAGACACTGACTTCCGAAATCAAAGTTATTTTTCACTTTGTAGTGTTTTTTTTGGAAGTCGGTTTTATTTTTTGTGAAATAGTTTTTATCTCGTGGTTTATTATAAAATCGTCATCCCCTAACTGTGAATACTAATGAATAATCCAAATATTTTTGTGCTAGTTTCGGAATGCGATGTAAGCTCGCATACGACGCTACTGGACTACTTGCGGCTGTACATTGGGCTCCATGGCACCAAGTACATGTGTCGTGAAGGTGGCTGTGGAGCCTGCATCGTCAGCGTCCATCGCCCCTCTGGCACGCCGTACGCTGTTAACGCGGTTAGTAATCGAGCTATCTATGCGTATTCATCACCAGCATTATCATATCAGCCTTTGTGTTCCAAGTGAGCCTAGCTGTCCGTTGCTGGATACAGGGCACGCCGCTTAGGTTGATCCTTGCTTTTGATGTTTTTTGTGTCTCAATTGAGCGTAGTTAAATAAAAAGTGACCATCGACGAAAAACGCGTTTTGAAATATGGCCGTTTTAAGGTATTTTCCCTGCTATTTTTATACAATAAAAAAAATATTGAAATGTCGTAGTTATATCAAAGTATACAACAAAGGCTACAAAATAAGCTATTGGAATCTACCAAAATACTTTGTTTTGTGCATGAATTATCGAGTTAAACTTGTAGTTAAACTTGTAGTTAAAAGGTAACATTTTTGCAAATATCAGGGTTGGTCACTTTCTGCTTAACTACACACAATTTATGAACAATATTAAAATTTAAGAAAAGAAAAGAAAAAGTCTTTTGAAGAGAAATCTGTTGCTGTCTCATTGTAAGATAATTATGATCTAAGATAACTTCAAGGCCCTATACCACAAAACTCTAAGCCAAACAATTGTAATGGAAATCCTGACGCAGAATTTAAATTGTAGTGACTAGTCTACAATGTAGGTATACAAAGTCCTTAAGCTTTGTGATACGCTTTAAAAAATGTGAAAGAATTGTATATTGGAAATTGTAACCAATACATAATATTTGTAATTTCTGTGATACGAATTTTTTTCTACAATTTAACAATTTTGTTGAATTGTAGACTTGTAAAATTGTGTGCCCAGGTTGATATATGTAAGAATATTATATGTGTCGCTATTGAGCGTTGTGTAATTTTTATTTTGGTTGTTAGTGCATGATGCCCGTAACATCATGCCACGGTTTAGAGATTACCACCATCGAAGGTTTGGGAAACAGGCAGAAGGGCTATCATGAGCTGCAGAGAACTCTGGCTAACGAAAATGGTTCTCAATGTGGGTACTGTTCACCTGCGTGGATTATGTCGATGTATGGGTAAGGAAAATTAATGAATGTTTGAACTAAATTCAATTTGTCAAACTTGTTAGGTTGTAACGTTGAAAAAAATAGTAGGTCAAAATAGAAAAAAAATTAGAAAATTGTGAATGAGGGTAACTGAATTTGCATGTTTCTTTTTAAATAGTTAGGTAGCATAACGTTTTCGTTGAAAAGTGATAAATGTAGACGAATAAAGATTTCATCTTATTATTTTTAACCGCAGAAAAAACAATATATTTAATGTTTTTTTTTTTAATTCATAATATCGTATGCATTGTCAAGAACTATCTCGTTTTATTTAGAACTATGCAATTCCTTTTTTATTTATTTTTTATTTTTTTAAATTTCAGTCTTCTTCAAGGAAACCCTAATATAACAATGCTAGAAGTTGAAAAATCATTAGCTAGCAACGTTTGTCGCTGTACCGGCTATAGGCCAATCATGGATGCTTTCAAAAAGTTTGCCAGAGACGCTCCAAGGCAAATCAAGCTTCAAGATATTGAAGATCTTCAAATCTGCAAAAAAACTGGTGAAGCCTGTGATAAAAGTAATTGTGAGGCTAGTGAGTGGTGCTTTGTGGATCAAGAATTTGGAAAAGGACACATTATACAGATCAAATTAAAAGATAACAGACTTTGGGTTCGAGTACAAGAAGTTAAGGATATATTTACGATTTTGGAAAGGGAAGGTGATGATTCTTATATGCTTGTCAGCGGTAATACTGCAAGAGGTTAGTATTTTTTTTTTGGTTTACTTAAATCTTTGATATTTGTTTTAACAAACAAACAAAGTGATCACTTTCTTAATGAGAATGTAAAAGTGTAAAGAACCTTAGAACACATGATGATGATTCATTGGTGAATTTGTGTTGCAGGGGTATATCCCTTAGAAGACAACCCTCGAATTCTTATAGACATAAGTGGAGTGCAAGAACTTAAAGGATACACGATTGACCAGAACTGTATTGTAAATGCAGGAACAACTCTCACAGAGTTTTTGAAGATACTACAAACAGTAGCTAACGAAGAAGACTTTGGATATCTGAAGAAGTTATACGACCATATTTTAAATGTTGCACATATTCCTATACGAAATGTAAGTTATGGAAACTTGTGTTAAACTTAATTTGTAAACAAGATATCTGAGTCTTAGAGATTTACAGCAGCTGCATCATGTTTATTTGAATAATGTATTTATAGGTGGCGTCAATTGCAGGAAATCTCATGATCAAGAACAAGCACCACTGGTTTGCATCTGATATTTTCTTGCTTTTAGAAATGATTGGGGCACAAGTCACTATACGTAAGTTTATTTGTTATTTTGGTATGAGTACCTAATGGTAAGAGTAAATGAATAATTATATTCATTACTATAGCAAAACTGTGTAAAAATGACACCAGGTACAATCTTTCTGTTTTAGAGAACAGATTAAGTGGAAAGCGAACGCTGACGATGCAACAGTTTCTCAAAGTGAATATGAGAGGAAGTGTCATTTGGAATGTGATGTTACCGCCACTATGTAAAGATGATCACGTGATCACTTTCAAGGTAAACACAAGTAAACTTTGTATGAAAATACCTGAATGGACATGAGGAATAATTTTTTTTTATGACGTTTCTTGTTGGTCCACCTTGTATTGGTCCACCCTGTATATACTATTGCCGAGATTTTTTCCCTTCTCCAAAAACAACCATTTAGCCTAAATGGTTGTTTTAACACACAAACACGTTTGAGTCTAACAAAAATTTGCACTTTAAAGTTTAATATTTCGAAAATGGACCTTGAATCGAAAAATAGTTTACACACACCCACACGACACTCCACAATATGGGACAGACGAGAAAAAATATCATCTCACTTTACATTTAGGGAGAGGAGGTATGTTTAGGGAGGGTAGGAATGTTTAGGACGGGTAGGTTTTATTTTACCACTTTGTATGCGTGATTACTATAGTCCCATGCCAAATCATAGCTTTCTAGTACTAAGATTCTCTGAGCTAAGCCGCGGATAGACAGACAGGCAGACGGACATGGCGAAACTATATTCGTTCCTTGTTGACTACATAACCCTAAAAACCAGAAAAAATATGAGTAAAAATTTGTAGTGTCCTACAAATTTTTAGAAAAATTAACTTAAAGGTTTTAATAAATAGTGAGCTATTTACTGCATTTTGAGGATCTGTTCTGCTTATCATGCCGAAAATCCTCATCAGAACGTCACAAAAATAAATTGAGACCAACTTAAAGCTACCACCTTAAAAATAAAAAAAGATCCATCAAAAACGGATCTCATAAGGCGGATAAATCCAGTAGCCCCCTTTTTGCTCCATTTTGGAGGAAGTACCTACCCAACCAAATATCTGATCAATCACATATTCCTGACGAAAAAAAAAATCAAAACTTGTGTGCCAAGTTTCGTCCAGATCGGTTGTAAAATACAACCTATAAAGGAGGGCGCACAACTTGAAGCACGAAAGCAAACTGTCAGACTTGATACACAGATGCTTCGCTTGCTACGCTCACTCGGTCAATTTTAACATTAGCTTAAAACAGTGTTTATTGTATTTTATTATTATAATTATGACATCGCCACAAATAATAAATATAGATGTATTTTTTCAGGTGATGCCACGCTCCCAAAATGCTGCAGCTTTAATAAATGCGGGATTTTTGTATAAACTGGGTCCGAACAATGTTGTGAAATGCGCAAGAATAGTCTTCGGAGCTCTGTCCCCATCATTTATTCGGGCTTACTCAACGGAAAAGTTCCTCATTGAGAAGAATCTGTTCACTAATGAGACTCTGACGTCAGCGTTGAAAATATTGAGGGAAGAACTGGTGATTGAGGATAATCCACCAGCACCATCTGTGGAGTATAGGAAGATAACTGCTCTGGGACTGTTTTACAAAGTTAGGACACTTTTTTAAAACAAAATTATAGAAATATATGTTAAAACAATTTTCAGAATAATTCTATCAACCGTTGTTAATATTTCTTAAAATGACTGAATATTTCGTAAAACCTTTGGTTTTTACAGAAACCATCATCATTATCTAGAACTTAAACCAATTTATTTGGGGTCGGCGCAACATGTCTCATAAACGTCTACGTTTTTAATAAAACAATTTTACTAACACCAGGGTCTATTGACGCTATGTCCAGAGTCGAATCTTCACACACGCTACAGATCCGGAGCTACTGTTTTGTCGGATACCCGTCCAGTGTCTAGAGGGGTTCAGGTGTTTGAAACTAACCAAAAAGTGTGGCCCGTGTCACAACCTATACCAAAACGAGAGGCTTTGGTAAGTAAAACGATATGAGACCTCCAATGAATACCTGAAAGCTATAATGAACTACCAATTTTCTTCAAAAATAAATATTTTCTTTGTCATAGATACAATGTGCGGGAGAGGCTTTCTATACTGAAGACACGCCACTGCAACCTGACGAGGTGTTCTGTGCATTAGCACTAAGCACAGTCGCGAGGGGTGATATCGTGTCTATTGATGCTAGTGAAGCTATGGTAAGCGAAAGAGAACATTTTTAACGAGATAGAAAGCTCTGGAATGCTCTGAACAAAAGTCCATCTACAATGTTTATTCTTTTATAGGCATATCCAGGTGTCATCGCCTTTTATACAGCAAAAGACATACCAGGAATTAACTCCTCCACTCCACCAGACTCCATCATATACACTACCAACGAAGAAGTTTTAGCTAGTACAGCCGTCAAATTTTACAACCAGCCTATCGGCATAGTTGTAGCTGTAACCCGTTATATTGCAGACAGAGCTGCTAAATTAGTAAAAGCTACATATACGAATATCAAAGAACCACTTTTAGAATTAAAGGAGGCAATACATGTTCCAAGTAGAACGTCAACATTTATAAAAGTGGATGCTACAGACAGGGGAACAGATGTAGATCGAGTAATAACTGGGATGAATTCGATTAATGGACAGTACACTTTTATGTTGGAAACTCTAACTACCGTCGTTAGGCCGTCTGATGAAGGACTCGATGTGTACTGTGCAACGCAATGGATGGAAGGTGTGCAATTGATGATTTCGAGGGCTTTGGGTATGGATCAAAACCGGTTAGTAGTATTATTATTTTAATACTGATTTATGGTTATGATTATGATACTGGTATGGTTTTTGTTGTGGTTTCGTGTTTGGGCGTTAATAGGCATATTTTTGGATTTTTTTATTAGAACATTGATAAAAAATATATGGAATGTTTTCAGAATCGATGTGCACATTCGTCTTGTTGGAGGTGGGTATGGCATCAAACTATCTCGCTGTATTCAGGGAGCAATCGCAGCATCGTTGGTAGTAAAGAAACTAAACCGACCTTGCCGTATCGTTCAATCAATGACCACTAATACTAGAGCCATTGGCAAGAGGCTGCCTTGTATTACTGAATTTGAGGTATTTTTTTGTGTTTTTTAGTATCCCAAGGAAGAAGTATAAAAAAACATATTTCATTAAAAACATTCTAATTATTTACTGATGTTGTTGAAATATCACGTATTTGTTTCAGGCCGGTGTGAACAATAGTGGAACGATTCAGTACATAAACTATAACATATATCAAGACGCTGGTTACATGGTTAATGGGCAGTTAATCAATTTGTTGGGCATCGGTCAATACAATAATGCATATAACAGATCCCGTTGGAATTATGAGAGTTTGAATTCTGTAACTGATACGGCTAAGAACACTTGGGTTAGAGCGCCAGGTAAGTCTAGATTTCGAAATGGGAAGACACCAAGTATTATTATTGTTTTTCCTAAGTTTACTATACTATTTTACTACGCAATACTACTATGATAAGGTAATTTTAACAACGTTATAAAAAAGAAAAAAAAAATGAAAACATAGAACTTGTTTTAAAAGTGCCTTTCACTAGTCCAAAAAAAATCCTGACAAAGCACTTCAAATGAACATTTGTATCCAGTTACAAATTTAAAAAAATTGTCCCGACAGGTACTTTAGAACACGTGGCAATGGGAGAACTTGTGATGGAACAGATCTCATACGAGATGAATCTAGATCCACTTGACGTCAGACTAGCCAACCTAGATGCAGCATATGCTAGAGATATGAAAGAAATGCTTGACTATATGATTATAAAATCTGATTATATAAAGAGACGAGAGATTGTCAGTAAATTTAATATTGAAAACAAATGGAAGAAGCGAGGTATGAGATTCAGTTTTCTGAGATGGACTCCCATAGGAGGCCTCAATTTTTACGTAAACCTATCAGTATACCGTGGAGATGGTTCTATAGCTATAACACACGGAGGAATAGAAATGGGGCAAGGAATAAACACAAAAGCTGCTCAAGTAGCAGCTTATATGCTAAAAATTCCTGTTGACAAAATTGTAGTGAAAGGAAACAACACGGTGATAGCTCCAAACTGCTCATTATCTGGAGGTAGCCTGGTGAATCAGGACGTCATTGTAGGAGTGAGAAGAGCTTGCCAACAACTCTTGGATAGATTGCGACCAATCAGAGAGCAGATGGATAATCCTACTTGGGAAGAATTGATAACAAAAGCTTATAATGACAATGTAGACTTACAAACTCATGGATTCACGAGGACTGATGAAGAATATAACTTTGTTGTTTATGGAGTAACTTTAGCTGAAGTAGAACTAGATGTGTTGACTGGACAGTTTGACTTGTTGAGAGTAGATCTCTGTGAAGATGTTGGACAGAGTGTTAGTCCTGAAATTGATATCGGCCAAGTAAGTATTGCTTAAAAACTGTAGATCTAATTTAACAATATTATGGTTATCAAGGCAAGTGTTAAATATGGTAAGTAATATAATACTGTCTTCCTTTAATTTAAAGTTTGCCAAAATGAATGTGAAATCAACTTCATTTACATTTTATGCCTGGTCTCTATTTTATGCCCGAGGGTATTCCGGGCACATACGAATCCGCAAGGAAGAGACCGCCTTGTTAGTCTAACAGTATTTACATTTATTTAATTCCAGAGAGCCGTTCCATTATTATTTGATTATGGTGTAAAATATTCTTGTTAAGTCTTTTTACTAAACATTTTTTTTGTCCTGAATTGTAATTTTAGGAAAACATTATGTTTCTCTTTCTCATCTACGAAATAATTTTTGCTGAGTCAAGTGGCATATGACTGGAATTTGCATTTAGTTACAGGAAAACATTCAACTAACACTTTTTATTGGTCCTTATTGCACTAACAGGTGGAAGGAGCCTTCATCATGGGTCTAGGCTACTGGACGTGTGAAAATCTGGTCTACGCTCCATCGGGGGAACTCCTCACAGACCGGAGCTGGAATTACCATGTGCCGCTAAGCAGGGACATTCCTCAGGACTGGAGGGTCTATTTTAGGAAGAATTCTTATAGTGATGACGTCATTTTTGGAACTAAGTGTGCGTATTATTTAAATTCGTATTTTTTTTAAATGAAATTCGTTTAATCGTTTAAAAAAAAAAACGATTCGACAGCGTCTTCAAAATGTTCTTTAAATACAAGAGTTCAAAATTAGCTGTCCATATAGTATTTTTAATGTCTGTCAACAGGTATCGGTGAGCCCCCAATATGCATGGCAGTGGCTGTACCCTTCGCATTGAGGGAAGCCATTACTGCAGCTAGGCTGGAGTCAGGCATTCCTAAATTGCAATGGTACCCGGAAGGTTAGCAGAGAAACAGAACAAAAAATAATTTAATTTTTTATTTTTAGTATTATATATAAGTGTTAAAAAAACAGCTGTTTCGTACATTAAGGTTCACTTAAATGTATGGAACAGCTGATTTATTTTCGCGATTACAGGTTTGGTGGGTTTAAAAGTTGTTCACTATCATTTCAACTTCACATTACTTAGGAGTACCTAAGTAATCACACTTAGGTACTCCGGTTTAATCCCTACGATAACCTAACGTTACTTTTTATTTACAGATGGGCCCTACACCGTTGCAAGAAATGCGTTGCTTATGTCCACGAACTCAGAAGATTTCAAATTTAATTAGACGTCAATATAATACAATTACTGAGTCCTTTAAATATCTTACTAGGCCATGGAGGCTTTTGATACATTTTACTTTAATTTATTTTTTTGTTGCTAGGTACCCTACTGCCTTTTGGAAAACATCTAGACATTTGTTAATGTCACGTGACTAGAGTTCCTATTATAATTACAGTCTCAATTTGTCAAAAAACCTTCTAATTGACTTACATTTTTGACAAGCTTTTGACATTTATGATGTTTAACGAAACTTGCGAGAGTGCTTAGACCTCTTTAATCCGACCCTGTCGCAAAATCCGTTCTTAGCAAACGTCTACTAACTATTAATTACCTCCCAGCCAAATTTAAAGTTTGCAGCACAAAAAATTAGGGACTTTCATACAAACTTGCGAGAGCCATTAAACTTCCTTAATATGGCCCTGTCGCAAAATCCGTTCTTAGCTGACGTCCACTAACTATAACCTACCTTCCTGCCAACCTATATATCACCCCCTTTAGGATTATTTTTGAGACAAAGGTAACTTACGTCTTACCCTAGGATGCGATTTATCTCCTTGCCAAATTTGATCGAAATCCGTTCAGTAGTTTAGGCGTGAAAAGGTAACATACAGACAGACATTCTTGTTCCTCACTTGGCCTGATATAGTTTTTTGACCCTAGTAATAAGAAATAGGATCGACTGGCATCAAAAAGATTTTGTGAAAATTGGCCATTTTATTGCTGACTGTATTTTTTTTTACGGATTAGCAAGCTGAAGTGGCAGTGGGCGGGGCACATAGCGCGCAGAACTGACGGCCGATGAGGCAGAAAAGTTCTGGAATGGAGGCCACGTACCGGCAAGCGCAGCGTAGGATGTCCACCCACAAGGTGAACAGATGACCTAATAAAGGTCGAAGGAAGCCACTGGATGCAGGTCGCTTCCAACCGGCCAATTCGGAAATCATTGGGGGAATTGGCCGGTTGTTGGTGATTCAGCAGTGGACTTCCTATGGCTGAAATGATGATGATGATGTTTTTTTTTTTAAATCTGTGATTGCTTTTTATTTCAAAAAGTTAAGGACAGTCTCCTAAGACTGTTTTCTTGTAGCAACAACGGTTAAAGTACGTGCCCTTATTGCCCTATCTCAAAATCCAAATCAAGCCGCAAAGTTCAAGGTAATCAAGCCGCACAGTAAAATCCTCCGCTGTAAAAATGAATACCTCTTTTCACAAAACAGAAATCCCCCCCTTTCTCTCCCATAAAGGTCGAATTTCCAAAAATCCGTTCTTAGTAGACGTCTACTAACTATAAACTACCTCCCTGCCAAATTTCATCTTTATACGTTAAGCGGTTTTCGATATTTCGTGATGAATGAGTGAGTGAGTGACCTTTCGCTTTTATACGGCCTGAATTTTTAGTCACCGTCCAAATTTTGATATATTAATCTTTGGCGAAAATGATTGAATACGTGTTTTTCTTTTAGTATCACTCAATACAAAAATATTGAGATATCACATCACAAAGTTATTGTATAATGTATACCACGCAGTGGATAATTCTTTCGAGAAAATGATTTAATATGAAAATTTTACGTATCGATTATTTTTAAAAATGGAGTTAGTGATCATACCTAGAAAAAATTTAGACGGTGACTAAAAATTCAGCCTGTATATAAGATTGTCGCTGAGATGAGATTGCAACTTGAATTTGAACGTTTTTAAGTTCTTACGACTTTACGAGAATTTATTGTCCTTCTGATTAATGTTTAAAAAAACAGCTTTTGATTGTACAATTACACAAAATTTCATTCAGAATTTAGGAGTGAGAATTTAAAATAAAGGAGATTTTAATTGGGTTCGCCAGATCTTGACTTTTTTGTGACTTATAAATCTCATCTGTTTTTTGGGCCATTTAGTCATTTGATCCTTCAGTCTTCTGAGAATAGACCTCACCTAATGGTATGACTCATTATAATTTACAATAACAATAACTGACTTTTCATAATTTTGCACTGAAAAGGGTCATTGGCCAAACAAATGGTTTTCAGTAAAAAAGGAAGCACAAGAATAATCAACGGTTCTGTAGGTAATAATAATCAGAAAGCATCGTGACCTTCGAAAAATCGACATTCAAAACGGCCTTATTATTTTGATGAATTTGATTTGCGAAGGATCGTTCCAAGGCCGGCCTGGATTGGAATTTATTTGATTTTCATTCTCATTGAAAGAAAAGCGAAATGAGTCGATGGTTAGTGTCGGCACGTTCTATCGTTCTGTCGGCATTGACTGGGATACGACCAAGTAATACTACACTGTGCTATTACTTAGAGTTTGTTTTAAATTGGTTTCGTTGAGTTTAAGAGGACGAAACAGGCTCGTATGGATTTAGAATCCGATTTTGTGGTTGCTATTCGCATTTAGAATTGCTGATTTTTTATTTTAAATTTTCTAGTTTTCTAGCTGTTTTTCACTAAAAACTTTTCAATGTAAAGACATTTCGACCTCTACGATTGTATTATAGCAATATATGGTTAATTTGGACAGTCTGATGTCTCCCTATACCTGTTTGAGTATATACAGTATGTATGATCTTGTTGAAAATGTAGGCATTATTACCACTTTTTTTCGATGAAAAGTCAAAAGTTTACCCAAGGCTTATTAAGCGCAGGTTCTTAAGATTCTTCTATCCCATATCCTCAAATAATTTTGTAAAAGTAATTTGTTCAAACTTTACAAATTTGGTGCCAATCTATTATATTATTAATTGGGTGCAGTTTTGTTTACAAACAGTCAAGAACGACACGCAACGATAACGCAAACTAAAAGTTAGATAGTTACATGTAAATTATAAGTGGGCTCGTGTCAAAATGTCTGTATTAGTTCCGGGGTCAGTGGGACAACGACACTTGCTGTATTTTTATATTTCGCGGATTTAGGGTGACTGTTGTTTTACGCGTAATGTAATTTAAATAATAGGCGTTACACGACCGCGACGTGACTCGACGAACTTTTACGCGAGTAGAGCTGTTTACAAACACGTAGTATGGGTGTTTTTTTAGTTATTGTGTTAAATATTAGATTAAAAAAATATATGTAATATAAGGAATTGGAATGTAAAATTATGATTGCAAGCAGTGTTTATATTATTTTTTTGTAATTCAAACAGCAAGAAATAAAAGGCTTTATTCATTTATTTTTTTATCAATATAGCTGGTTGAGTATGAAATTATCGTTTGTTTTTTTTTAGTAAGAAGAGCGGGAAGACTATGATAATAGGGATGATGACATTTTATTTTTTCATAATCTACATGCCGTCATGTACTATTAAACAAAGATAAGCATACTCACTTAAGAAAATATTCCTGCGAGAGCGCAGCTAGTGACAAACCACACCCCTTCCTAGTTTCCCCCAATTAGAGACAATATGCATTTGTGTGAGTAATGAACGAGTAACATAAAATTATAAGTATTAAACCAATACAAGGAACAACTGCAAAACATTTGAGATAATCCTAAGGTAATAAAAAAACGTATGGGCCGTCCTCTCATTCCCACTAAATAACAATGGGACTTAGATAATGAACTTATTTTTATTGCAGTTGCAAGAGTTGTGCGGCTTGCGGCCTTGCGGCAGCTATAAACAAAAAGCTCTGATAGCATTGTATGAACTGCGCAGAGTATTGGTTCAAATATTACTGTAATTTCCAAGTATTCCCAAATTGCCCAAGTATAAACAAACACATAGAAATTTAGATAGTTATTTACTTTTAATAAAGTCGATTATACACAAAAAAAATCAATATAAACATTTGATACCTTCATGCAGTGCCGGTCAACGCACCTATACCTACCGTATTCAGGGAGCCGTGAGATAAAAAGTAAACAAACCATAAATGTCCGTTCAATCGATTTTGAATGCTATTGCCTTGGTGGCATGACAAATGGCAGCTGCAGTAAACAGTTGGTATTGTAACCACTTTTTTGCCTTTAATGCCATCCATAAGCCTACGGAATAGAAGTCAAAATCGGTGGATCGGACTGTAGTAAAACGGTTCGTTTCAATGTCTCATCTTATTGTGAATGGAATATGGTGCGGTCGCTGCGGCATGCGGCATCACATAGGATATGGTGAAAATTGGAGAGGCAGTGAAAGTGTTCATAAATGACCTATATCTATAGACCCGATAGAGAGAGGAAAATATTAAAATGGATTAATACATATAAATTGTAGTTTGACATATTTGTTATTAGTTATTACAAATTATTTTTGTAAATACTGCAATACCAATAATACATTTTGTAAACCAAACAAACAGAAGATATGAGTACTAAAATTAATTCTTGTCAATAATAAAATAACATTCAATTCAATAACAAAGAGCTTACGCCGCGCTGGCCGTGCCCATTAAAAACTCGTCTCTTATCAGAAACAAGTGAGCATAGTACGCTCCTAGTGTGAGTGTCACACATTCTATACATGATTATACTAATACGAACACCACTAAAATACGCTTTGTGCATCCTATTGGTCAAAACTCGTTCATTGTGCGATCGAGTCGTGAGTCGTGCTATGCGATTATCACCTTTAAGGTGAGCATGCGGAAGTTAGGCTGATTGTACATTATGAAAAAAAGAACGTAAGAAAAAATAACGTACACGTATTTTTCTTTTTTTAAGTTATCAAAAGATTACGGCTTACAGATTAATATGATAAAGCAAAAAATACGAGTCTAATATTTTTTGATTATCTGACTGACGGACTAAATAGAATTTCTTTTTTTCTGACCCAGGCATCATCCCATCATCCATCATCTTTAATATCTGTATTTATTTTGTAGTTTATTGTGATTTCCATTAATTTTTTATTTAATTTTAATTTTGTATTCAATATTGATTGTGCTTTTTAATTTCTGTATTTAATTTGAATTTTAATAGCTTTAATTTATCTGGTTACAACTTATTACTATAAGGGGCATGCGGTGCTAACCTATAATACATTGTTATACTAACCCTTTGATATAAGAATCTTTATTTGAACATGTAATAGTATAAACAATTTTTGGTTGACCAGAAATAAATAAATAAATATATCCCTATTCTGAATGTCAATTCTTAGAGATTTCAGGGAATTTTTCTTGTCCAAAATAATTTACAGGTCTTTGTAAAGACCGAACGACTGACTGGCTGACTGTAACGATTCTTTTGAACAGTTTTAAGTAGTGTACTACTTAAAACTGTTCAAAAGAATCGTTACAGTCTGTATTTTGTTATTATTTTAATCCAGAAATTAATATTGCACGGTGTTTTAATTAGCAGAATTGGGATTAACCCTAAGCATTATAAATATTAACTCAAGGATCATGGCAAGAAATGGCTCATCATTTATAAAGCTAAGGCTTTTGCCGTTCCCATAATATTAACTATGAACAAATAGCCTTCAGCCATGAGAATAATATTAAATGATCGCATGAAACAAACATAGTCCCATCAAAGTTTTATACCTCACGTATTTGGCGGTGTTCTCCGTCTACCTTTTTGTGAATAAAAGTAAAACTTTACTCGCGTTTACACTCGACTTGCACGCGACTGTAGCATTTATATTAGTGTAATAAAAGCTCTTTTACTGTAAAAACCACTAAACTTACACTTACAAGATAAATTAGACTTTATAACGTACTCAGAGAGTTGAAATTGCAATGTGAAATGCGTGGTAAGTAACGCTTAGAGTATCATAATGCGTCTTGTTAGCCGACTCTTCGTTTTAATTCAGTTGGTTAATCTGCTAAGAGATTTGATGATTGCACTTTTATTTCTCTTTCTTTATAATCGCTTAATTATATCGATACCTTTTGTACCTTTACGGAGAGACGATTTTAGCGTTTTGATAATTGAAAACGGGTTTTGTGTTACTACGAATAAGATAAAAGTGCCGGTTTAGATAAGAGCAGGTCTTGATCCTTAGGTTGTTCATTTTGGTTAAGCATTGGTTTCCCTGGAAAACGGTTCCTTTAAATTAAAACGAATGTCATGAAAATCTATTATTTTCACCATATTTGACATTAAGTTGTCAAAAAATGCTCTGTACTGGACAGCCGTTATTGTGTGACGGTTCACCGCTTTCTTAATAAACCAAATAATTTCGGCCATTGTATGGTTCAAATTGCTCTGTCAGCCGGATCCCGTAAAGGGTCACATTTCAAAACCAACTTCTAAATTATGCATTAGTTGCTTAGCAGCTACATTTCTATAAAATAATTTTCAGAATATGGTGTATGTTTGTAGACTTATATTATGGCAACCTGTTTAAAAATTGCCCCACATTGTCACTTTGCCCCTATATACATAGGGATTTGCCCTATGTAGATTCAACTACTAATTAAAACAAATGATTCTCGTCACAAGCTACCGTAACTAACTAACATGACACGACCTTTCCAGGTATAATATTATAATCAGATAATTTGCAGCCAATCCCGTCACAATGTTGGCGCTTCCTAGCCAAGCCCCGACGAAATAGTTGCGGTGACTGGTCTATGGCAGATATTTCAGAAATTCTGTCGGTTATTTCGCCTAATACCGGCTTGGTAGCTTCATTATTAGAACTAGGAGTTGCCTGTGAATTTACCTATGTCACACTGAATATTTAATGAGTAAAAATGAAACTTAGAAGATAAAATATAAATGTCAGTATCAAATATGTTATGAATATTAGAAAATAGAAAAATATCTGAAATTCAGCGTAGATATTTAGGGAACTAACTGATATTATTAGGGATAAAAGTAGGGATCAACATATTTTCATAATAAATGTAACTTGAAATATCTAATCGACTTACTTAATATCGCCTCTTGTGAGCATGATACTTTAGATATATTTTCTTCTCAAATTCAGCTTAGATTTGTGCTGTACAAAACTACTTAACAAACTGAAACTTTATTACCCGGCTACACTGTCTATTTTATCGATTCCTATAACTAACTCATACTTAAAACCCAGCCCACTCCATAGAATTTAAACAGCTTGAAGACAAACAAGTATTTCAGAACCTTATTAAGTTGGAGCCAGCTAAATAAATAGCAGCAAGCTCACTTAGCTCTCCGCTCACTGGCTCGGAGATACGTTTCATGAGTCGAGTGTTAATTGCAGGAGAATAAACTGGGCATTAATGAGTAGAACATGTTATTAAGAACAGGGTTATGCCTTATTGTAGGAGTAATTGAGTAATTGAGTTATCGGATAAAAAGTCTCTCTGAGGGATCGAATAAGCAACGAGGTGGTCCGGCCGAACACCAAAGTTGTCGACATAGCGCACAGAATAAGCAAGCTGAAGTGGCAATGGGCCGGCCGGGTAGACGTGTTCTTGAGTGTAGACCGTGAATCGGCAAACGCAAGGTATAACGCCCTCAGGCTAGGTGCTATCTTCGCAGGGTGGCTGATAGCAACTGGATAGGAATTGCCGGAAATCGAGTTGAATGGCGTGCTATAGTGGAGGCCTATGTCCAGCGGACATATAGCCTGGTGATGATGATGAATTGTGAGATGGACTGAAAATAATTGTAAGTATTGTATTTTATCTTCGTCATTTGAAAACTCCAAAAAAACAATTGCAGTGGAGTAGGGTTCTATATTAGGTCCGTTCCTAATATTATCAGTTTGAGGTTGATAAAACATAGAATTTCAATATATAGGATATCATTACACTCCTTTTTTTCCACCTGGGTAATTTATTATAATAATAAAATAAATTTTCTGACATTGCCATCTGATTTAGAAAGATTTGGAAGTTCATGGATTGGTAAAATGTTACAGCACTGACTGCGTAAGGTTTGCGTTAACCCTTCTTTGCATGATTTTTTCTATTTTTTTGAAATAAATCATGGTGATGTAATTCATGCTCTAGATTAAAGGAAAAATAATTTAAAAAATCCAAATATAAATAAATAATATGAAATAAGTAAAAAACAATATGATGGAAATATACACCATCATGCAATGTTACATGTTTAGCTCAGTACTAAATAAATAAAAAATAGAATATCTTTGTACATTCTTTATTGCTGATGATAATTTAAAAAACAATTATTATTCTTATTGAGGCATAAATTAACTCCACATTTACTACATGATATTGTAGAATAACCTTTGCATTTAGGATATTTACACCGGAGGGACCCACCTACTTTTGGCCAATGTTCAGAGCCATCTTTCCTTATGTCTTTCGGAGGTGGAGGAGCTGGACAACCTTTTCTTTTTTTTATAGCAATTCTTCTTCTAAGATACTGCTGCTAGGACGCCCTTTTTTGGCATCTTTGGTGGTTCCTTTATTGCATAGCACAAAGGCCAATTCATTTCTGAATTGGCCCATTGTAAGCAGACTCTTTTTAGGTTCACCCCTTTCCTGAGCATTTTTTTTATATACAATCCAAGAGTTTATTACTGCAAAATCAAACAAATGAAAAAAAATACGCAGGTACCACTTTTTAGACCTCATTGTTATGTGATTTCTGCCCAAAAAGCTATCCATCAGGTCTACTCCTCCCATGTGTTTATTGTATTCTTGGACAATCAACGGGCAAGTAATATCAATTTTTTCTTTTTTTGCCTTGTCATATCTATTGACTTTAGTCACAGGCAATGCTCCAGCATAAGTAGATAACAGGGTTACTACCTTATTATCTTTCCAAGCTACACAACTCATATCTATACCATCAAGCATAGAAATTCTCTCTTCATAACTGCCTCTGGGCACTGATTTCTTCATAAAATCTTTTTTATCTGGTAATTTATTATTTGGAATCCTGTTTTGTTGCACAGTTCCCACAGTGTGAATTCCTTCTTTTGCTAAAAAATAAACTAATGGCAATGAGGTATAAAAATTATCAAAGTATATGATGTGGTTTAGCATTCTTGGCACTCCTCGAAGCAAACGTACTACAACATTTCAACATTTTTTATAAATAATCCCAAGGGACTAACAGCTTTACAGCATTCTTGAAAGACGAGCCACTTTTAATAAATCCACTTAAATCTTAAATATCATCCCTTTTAAAACCCTAAAACTTTCATCCCACCAACTATACAGACTGCGCACAGGTATGACCTCAGCCCTATTTCTGAATATTCATATTATGAAGGCTAAATAAATTCGGAATATTAATGCAATGGCCACTCTCGGACACAGCTTCATTAACATTGCTGTCAAATACTTTGCATTCGCTTTGGCTATACTGTTGAATACCCATGTTATATTTATATTTTAAGTAAGCAAAGCGAGGTGCAGAGAATAATGTTTGGGAACTGAATTACTCACTTAGTTGGAACTGAAAGGTTTCTGCCCGCTGATCATAATAGGCCTGAGGATCGATGCTGAAAGGATGAGTTACTGCATCTTTCTGGTATGCTAAGGACATAATTAAATTAGGAAGAAAAGAATAGCATAGAATACTATTATTATGTACACCATAAATATCTATAAATTAACAGAAGGCCAATTCCCGTAACTCAGAAATACACAGAATTGAATCTGCCGTCCTAGCTAGGTTACATACCTAGCTAGGACGGCAGGCTCAATTCTGTTAGTTTTTACTCTCTTCGGGGTTTATCCGTTAATTGTACAATTATATTTGATTTATCAGACCACACTTTAAAAAAAAACTTAACAACGTTCAAATTCTAGTCGCAATCTCATCTCAGCGACAATGATAAGAATGTTAGAAATCTAGGATCCAACATCGTCTTGTAAAGAGGTGCTTGAAACTGTAAACTCGGCAGTTTTTCTGGGCATAACAGTAGATGCCAAACTTCAGTGGGGCCAACATATATCGAGCCTAGCGGGAAGGAAGGCTCAGTTCGACCGCCTACGCCGCCAGGAAAGTCAGACAATACACTGACGTTGATACAGCTCGGTTAGTCTATTTTAGTTATTTTCATAGCGTTATGTCCTACGGTATTCTGCTGTGGGGCAAAGCTGTGTTGGATCATTAAGTTCCCTTCAAAATCAGCATCATTTAGTGCTGATCCATGCGTCATGTTCGTGAACGGGCACCGTCAGTGGGGACTGGTCATCTCTTAGCTGCCATGGCTTATTTTAATTTTTGAATTACACATTTTTGTTTTTATATGTTTACTAGCTATTGCCCGCGACTTCGTCCGCGTGGTTATGAAGATATCAAGTTTAATGATGTTTAACGAAACTTGCGAGAGTGCTTAGACCTCTTTAATCCGGCCCTGTAGCAAAATCCGTTCTTAGCAAACGTCTACTAACTATTAATTACCTCACAGCCAAATGTTACGTTTGTAGCACAAAAAAATTAAGGACTTTCATACAAACTTGCGAGAGCCATTAAACCTCCTTAATCTGCCCCTGTCGCAAAATCCGTTCTTAGCGGACGTCCACTAACTATAACCTACCTTCCTGCCAACCTATATATCACCCCCTTTAGGATTATTTTTGAGACAAAAAGTAACCTATGTCTTACCCTAGGATGCGATTTATCTCCTTGCCAAATTTGATCGAAATTGGCCATTTTATTGCTGACTGTAATTTTTTTTACGGATTAGCAAGCTGAAGTGGCACAGCGGGGCACATAGCGCGCAGAACTGACGGTCGATGAGGCAGAAAAGTTCTGGAATGGAGACAACGTACCGGCAAGCGCAGCGTAGGACGTCCACCCACAAGGTGGACAGATGACCTAATAAAGGTCGCAGGAAGCCGCTGGATGCAGGTCGCTTCCAACCCTATAATCATCATTATCATTGGGGGAGCCCTATGCCTCCCCCAATGATTTCCGAATTGGCCGGTTGTTGGTGATTCATCAGTGGACTTCCTATGGCTTTAATGATGATGATGATGATGATGTTTTTTTTTTAATCTGTGATTGCTTTTTTTTCAAAAAGTTAAGGACAGTCTCCTAAGACTGTTTTCGTGTAGCGATAACGGCTAATGTACGTGCCCTTATTGCCCTATCTCAAAATCCACCCTGGACATATTGTTATGATTGACTGCTTAGATCCATAAAGATATACGTGATGATTATCTTTTAAAAGGTTAAATCCGTAACTATCTGCAATATTCTAACCTTTTGGCTAGCCTTTTTACAATTTGCGGTAAACTATAGAAGAATACGAACTTAATGCAATATTGCTCATCCCCCATAGCATATAGAGTGATAATATTTTTTGAAAAGTCTGATGTAACGTTTCTATTATTTAACTTATAGATTATTTATATGAATTTTCAAGGTAATCAAGTCGCACAGTAACTTCCTCCGCTGTAAAAATGAATACGCCTTTTCACCCCGATAAGAGTAAATTTTCAAAAAACCTCGGTATACGTTTTTATTTATTTTCAGTTTTTAGTATAAATACTGAGTTTAGAGTTAATCAGACCGCGCGTTAAAATTCTTCCATACAAACTTTGTAAACCCCCGATCCTCCTTTATGGGGCAGTTTAGAAAAACTAAAAATGGCAAAGTTTATAATTTCCATACAGGATTATGATTTTTCATACAAATAAAATCAAACCTTTTCTCCCCCTTGAAGGTCGAATTTCCAAAAATCCGTTCTTAGCGGACATCTACTAACTATAAACTACCTCCCTGCCAAATTTCATTTTTATACGTCAAGCGGTTTTCGATATTTCGTGATGAATGAGTGAGTGAGTGAGTGACCTTTCGCTTTTATTTCTATATATATACCTAGTCTTGCTATAAATATTGTCACGAAGATTTATTATTTTTATTGCAAGTAATATTTATTACTTTTACAGTGTGTTAGTTTAATACATACATATAAAACAATTTAAAAAATTAAAATGCTTATTCGAAGTGGTCTCCATTGGCTACAATACAGTCCTTTAAACGTTGATGCCAGTTATCAATAGCAGCACGCACTCTTTCCATGTGAAAATTCTTCACTGCCAAACGTATGGATTGTTTTAGGGACTCCAAATTATCAAGGCGTTTAGAGCAAGCCGTACTCTCTAAAACTGACCATAAATCATAATCCAGTGGATTAAGATCGGGACTAGATGACGACGGCCAGACTTCAGCTCTGATGAAGTCCGAAACGTTCACTTCCAACCAAGACTGCGTGGACCGAGCTATGACCGGCGCCGAGTCTTGTTGGAAGGACCATACTTGGTTATTGAATATGGTGTTGTTAAGGGGCTTAACTACCTTCTCAAGAATGGTATCTTGATACACTTGTGCCGATGTTTTGATACCTTTTTCACAAATATATGGCTCTGTCACTCCTTCATAGCTAACACCCCACCAAACCATCACTGAAGTCGGATAATGCCCACGTTGCACTCTGTTGACTAATTGGGAAGCTTCCTTAGAGCTTTGAGCATAAATACGGTCATATTGTTTGTTAAAACGTTGCTCAATTGTACAGATTTACTCATCCGTAAACAAAAAAAATCTGTGACCTCCCTTTGCGTACCGCTTCAGTAGTTGTTTCAATTTTACCACCCTATTCTTTTTTTAAATATCAGTTAAAAAATTACCAGTGCGTCTCTTATAGGCTGCAAGTCCTAAGTCATCTTTTAAAATACGCGACATGGTTCTGGGTGCTATCTTCATCTCCCGAGATAACATCTTTTGCTTTGATAATTTTTAATTGTAACAGTATTTAACAGTACAGTACAGTACAGTAGTACAGACTAAGTACACTCGTATATACTTATAGATCACGGACGCTTTTTAACGTGCACGTCTTTCTACATTGTTCTCACATGTATAATTTCAACATGAATGATGTAACCAATATTTTGTAACAATATTCTGATTTAGAAGAGTGTCCATGGAGTTTCTTGCCCGTTCTTCTCCATAGGAACCTACTGCGCTTTGGAATGGGCAACTAGCTTCATCTTTCTGACTGACCGACCCCTTGACAATTCAAAAGTACCTGGTTTATTTGAAATAAATAATTTGAGTTTGAGTTGGCTGCTGATATTCAAAATATATTTGTCCTTCAAAAACGAGCTGATCGAGCAATTTAACAGCTAGGTGCCAGAGTTTCTCTGAGTGATTTTTTCGAGGAGGAGCTCGTGGCTAAGTAATAACTGCCGCACGGGTCGATCCATCAGGTTAAGCTATGCTTGCCGGGGTTGGTCTGTGGATGGGTGACCTTTACCTTTTTTTTTTGTGGTGTGATCTTTGCATACCGAGACTCCTCTGTGCCTCGGAAAGCACTTTAAGCCGTTGGTCCCGGCTGTCATTTGTGGATCTTTGACAGTCGTTACGGGTCGTCAGAAGCCCGAAAATCTGACAACCAGTCTTACCAAGGGGTATCGTATTACCCAGTTACTGGGTTGTGGAGGTCAGATAGGCAGTCGCTCCATGTAAAATACTGGTATTCAGCTGCATCCAGTCAGACTGGAAGCCGACCCCAATACAGTTGGGAAAAGGCTAGGAAGATTGATTGGTATCCTCACAGAGTAGGTAAAAGGGAGTCAAACTCAAAGCATTTATTTCAATTAAACCATTTTCAGGCACTTTTGAACTGTCAAGGGGTCGGTCAGTCAAAAATATGAAGCTAGTTGCCCATTCCAAAGCGTAGTAGGTACCTATGGAGAAGAACGGGTAAGACGGAGACTTCACGGACACTCTTTTAAATCAAAAATTTGATACAAAATATTGGTTACATCATTCATTTTGAAATTATGCAAGTGAGAACAATGTAGAAAGGCATGCACGTTCGTAAAAGCGTCCGCAATAAAAAGAAAAAAAAATAAAGAATCATTCAAAAACTAAAAATAAATTAATATAAGCCATGGCAGCTAAGAGATGACCAGTCTCAACTGACGGCGCCCGTTCACGAACATGACGCATGGATCAGCACCATTCAACTCAACCATTTTGAAGGGAGCTAAATGATCCAACACACGCACCACCATCAGCGAGACATTTGAGTGAGCATGACATACTCAAAGCCGCCAGGGCACATTCAAGTCAATAAAATACTACATATTACCCGGTAATGGTAGCTCTTTAGTACATAGTACTCACACCTGTGCTATGCAATTATATAATACAAAGGAAATTGAGTTTATCAAACTCACAAACTCAAACTCAAAGCATTTATTTCAATTAAACCATTTACAGGCACTTTTGAATTGTCAAGGGGTCAGTCAGTCAGAAATATGAAGCTAGTTGCCCATTCCAAAGCGTAGGTTCCTATGGAGAAGAACGGGCAGTAAACTCCACGGACACTCATTTAAAAAAAAAAAACGACCTTGTCAATTGTCACAAAATGTTGGTAAATTACAGGTATTATTGACAGGTTATGAGAGAGACTAAGATTAGAATGCGAACGTTCGAAAAAAATACGGGAATCGTTCCTCAGATATTAAATGTAGAAATGTACTCGTAATGTACCAATATTTTCTTCTATCACTACTTTTAGGGTACGGCCCGGCCTCTACCAAAGCGGAGATGAGAGGTGGACGGGCAGATGTTCGTGGAGAGAAGCAGTGGTGTCACAGACAAATTCCACAGGAAAAAGTTGTCCAAAGAAGAAACATATAGGTCCCAATTGTCTCCTGTGCACACTGCTGCACCACAGGGCTCCATACTGGGTCCGATATTTATAATTATTAATAAAAAAATATGACATTTTAAATTCATTCGATTCATAAATAAAATGACCAGCTGAGTTTTATCTACACGAATGAGCTCAACTGCCTGCAAAGAGCACAAGTATTTGAATAAATGTTGCCATCAAACTTTATATTTACTTTAGTGTTGCCAGCTCAACGTTATTTCATAAATGAAATAAATACGGGTCGGATCTCAAAGTTGGGCCGTAATAAAAATGAAGGATGGAGTTTCTTAGTTCCTACAAAAGCTTGTCTTTTATATATTTTATTATGTTGTACAATATGGCTTTATTGATTGATAGATTCTATTGGATTTCTATAAAAGTTTTTGTATTATTCATTTTGGTTTGCAAACTGAGCTTTTTAGCTTACAACTGAGTTTTGGTCCACTACAAGGAGTAGTGGCTGCCAACATGGAAGTGTTTTCCGTAGGTATTCTATTAATTTGACGATGCGTCACTTGCACATACATACATAAACGTACGCCTTTTTGCTATTGGGGTAGGCAGAAACTTCAGAACACCACCTACTACGATCCTTACATACTCCTTATTCTTCAGCCAGTAAATTATAGGCCCATAAGACTGAAAACTTTGGAAATCTTTAATAACAAGAACCTCTCTGCTGTGAGTTGACCTACTTAGCCAAAAAACCCGTGTTTCTATTCCATGTAAAACTTAAATTAAATTCTTCGTCCTTCTGAAAACAGGAGTACTCTAAACTCATTATGACCCATATTTTCTCTTCATTATTTCATGCGTCGGACGACATTTTTCCGTCACGCCCCAACGTGAATAAAATTCATAATAATTAAGACAGTAAATTGAGTTCATAGTTTGTTTGCACAGACTAATTAACTGGCGTGACGAACAACTTTGTTAATATTACGGTGTTATTTTAACGCTGGTTTTCGACTGAAATTAATGTTGGTGTGAAGTGGGCTCTCCTCTCTTGTTGACGTGAAGTGTAGGAGAATAGAGGAGTCGCTCCACAGCGGCCCACGGCTAAGCTTTGCACCATACAAATGCTGGTAAACCAATAAACCGCGCAGCTGGCAAACCTCTCCGAGCACATCTTACGTCGCAATGGACGTGTCGACTTAGTTCATGTTCACGTAGTTTGGCGAAATGATAATCCAACCTCGTACTCTACTAAATCTGTATTGGGGCTTCAAGAGAGGGTGTGAATGTGAAACTTAGATGTCAGCTTTGTCAACTGTCAATCTTACATACCAAGTGTCACTTTTTGAGAGCATAACCTCTCCATTTGGTCACAAAACACCACATCAGACGGAACACTGCTGAGCACGCTGCTGGTCTTGGCGTTTTGTTATTAAAAAAACTGTTCGAGCAACTCTTTTAAATTCCATTAATAGCAAGCTTTAGATATAAGCACATAGATACCTTTACCTATCCACTGCATAGACTCAAACAACCTAAACACAAAGCCTACACTCTCATATTTAATTCCGAAACCATTCTCTCTTCTCTCACATAAGACATCTTCAAAGACTGAAACCGTGGGATAACATTGTTTAAAACTAGCTGTATTATCGTTTAAACCCCTGCACGTTGGAACAGATCCCTCCAGGTGGAACAAAACCCTCTGGCTGGGTTACAAACACCGTTTTTTGCGTTGGCTATGCTAATCTGTCTTTGTGCCCTTACGCGGTGACAACGTTTTACGCCATGCATTATGTCGGCGGTACTGCAGTGGGGGCGAACTTCACTTTTTAATTAGGAAATTAATCAAGAGTTGAAATATTAGTATTTTTTGGGATATTAGTAGGTAGGTATCATTGGTGGGTTTATTCTGGTGACACTTTAGATTTTTAGCTGATACTTACTAACTATTAATTCGCCAATAGCCGTTCTTAAAGAATTCCTTTAGATTTTTAGGAATATAAGAAAAGAAAATATGAAATTGAGGATGGAATTAATTTGTTTCAAATAGAGTGGTTGAATGAGAACTAAGAACCTACAGACTTGATGGAATTATGTTAAGTATTCATAGTTAGGTCTAAAGAACCGCTGAAAGTTTCAACTTCGGCGGTCTTAAACTAAGATATTAAGAAGTATTCCAATAAAGGCTATTGACATAATCTTAATGGCCCATAAATGTCAACTTCAGAACGTAGACTTTCTAATAGATGAATCAGGCGTTAAAAACCCATAATTCCTCTTATTACCAACCACAACTTGAAAAAATCGTAAAAACTGTTACTATTGTCGCGAACAGCCGCACAGTTTTTCACGAGAGCCGTAAACCGTCCCCGTCCGCTTCAAAAATGCAGAGCGCAATCTGCATAACAGATCAGATGTGCTTTGTTACCGTCATTTTTGTGCGCTAATTGGCCGGTTCATGCGCGTAATGCTATTTACTGCTGGAATACATGAGTGGTTTAATGTGTTAAAGGATTGTAAATGAATGTGTTGGGTTATTGAATATGTGCGTTGCGTTGTTTCACTGTTGAGGGAGATCACATAAGTGATTAAACATGGAATTGTCCTTACATTGTGCTTACATCCCTAGTACATGCGAGAGCGCTAAAGCTGATATCAGACGCTTCTCAAGAGTGAATAGTTTACTCCAAAGAATAATCATTTTTGTTTCATTCAATGTTCACACGACGCTGACAAAATTATATAGAAAATAACGTTTTCATCCCACCATCTCGGAAAGAGTATTTTTAATCTTCAGTATCTGAGTGGAAAAGCCGTTTTTATTCTCTAGAGGATAAAGTAAATTGAATTTAGAACATCGTGTGCACTAAGTTTGTGAATTAAAAAAAACATTAAACCTATTTACTGCTACCTCTATGGTGCCGAATATATCATACAACTTTTTTTTAATTTGTTAAAAACTCAGACTCGGAACCTTCTTGGTGTTCTTTTTTCAATTTGCTTTGTACGCGGTTCTTTACGCGGCATTTTTTCACGTCATTGTTAAACCTTAGGTATATTAAAAACAAGAAACTTGAAAACAAGTGAAAAAACTAAAATGAGTGATTCTAGCGACGAGGAAGTTTGCTTGACGCCAACAGAATTGACTGAAACTGTTAATAATGCGCAAATGAGCTTTCTCCCTCAACAATCACGCGAGAAGTATTTAAAACAGTACGATATGTTCAACACGTGGCGACTAGCAAAAGGAGCCAAAACTTTCTCAGAAAACGTTTTGCTGGCATATTTTATAGAATTATCCGAGAACAAGAAAGCAAGCACTCTATGGAGTACGTATTCGATGCTAAAAGCAACAATAAAGATGAAAAAAGACAAACATATCGATACCTATCCTAAATTAGTGGCATTTTTAAAAAGAGCCTCATCTGGTCATCAACCAAAAAAATCGAAGGTTTTCACAGTATCTGATATTGAAAAGTTTCTTAACGAAGCACCCGATTCCGTATATTTGGCGGCAAAAGTAAGTCAGTTGCACATTCAGTATCTACTTAAGTATATTAATCTCAATTAAATAGTATACTTAGTAGATGTTGATAGGCATAATTATGCGTTCATATCAATTTTATTCATTTATCTACTACAATACTCTTTACGTTACAGGTTGTTCTTATTATTGGAATAAACGGAGCATGTCGAACTAATGAACTAACACAACTTAATGTCAAAAACATTGAGAAACATTCAGATGACTTACTATTAATTAATTTACCTAATACAAAGACAAAAAGAGACCGCAACTTCGTCATTCGCAAGGAATACGTAACGATTGTTGAGAAATATCAAGCCTTACGCCCGCCTAACACTCCAATCAATCGATTTTTTCTACAGTATCGCAATGGAAAGTGTGTTAGACAGCCTATGGGTACTAATAAAATTGGCAGTATCCCACGAGAAATAGCAACATTTCTTGAACTTCCAGAACCCCTGTTGTACACGGGTCATTGTTTCCGACGAACTTCAGCCACACTTTTGGCTGATTCCGGAGCTGATCTGCTGTCCCTTAAGCGCCACGGAGGCTGGAAGTCCAATGCAGTTGTAGAGGGATACATAGAGGATTCCATCCAAAATAAGTCTAAAATATGTGAAGGCATCGTAGGAGCCATTACACTGAAAGAGCCTCAATCGGATCCTTGTACTGGCCCTTCTACATCAAAAATAAGCCGTTATGAAACACCTAACCATCTCCCTCTCTCTCCAACATTCACGCCAAGGGAATCCGATGAATCGGTACAACTATTAAGTATGACAGATAGTTTACCGAAAAACAGTACACAAGTGACTAACACCAATATTACAGTACCAAACAAAAATATTACACTCAATTTAAATAACTGTAGCAACGTTACTTTAAAATTTTCTTAATTATACCTTAGTATTATTTTGTTATAATTTAAAGATTATTCTGTAATACTTACCTGTCATAATGTAGTAATTAATACCTAAACTGAAATAAAAGTGTACCTATCTTGTGATTGTAAACGTTTTTTTTTTTTGCATTTAGTCATTTCCTCGCTGAGGTGGAATGAAAAGTTACGTGTTGCACTCGAGTGCAAAGATTTTTCACCTCGTGCTCTTTTGATTCCCTCGCTAACGCTCAGGATTCTAATTTTGAATCACTCGCTGCGCTCGTGATTCAATTTTAGAATCCTTCGCTTGCTCGGTCATCAAAATTGAACACGCGGTTAAAAAGCAACTTTGCACTCTTGTATAACAAATAACTATTATATTTTGGTTATTTCATTCTTCGATTATTGTACCAACTTTGCTACATTATTTCGATATGCACGGCATTATTGGTCAAATGTTGCTTGTTTCAAAAGATGAAGAATGAAGAACGAACTATCCAGGGCGGCAGTCTCGACATAGATAGCGATTGCTTTACGACCGAATTCGGTCGCAAAGTCTTAAAGGGGACCCTAGACGGTTAACATTTCTTGACAAGCACCTACCTGCAGTCTCGACATAGATTGCGGGAAAATTTTAGAACATGATTAATAAAAATAATTGTTTTTCTTAAAAATTGTATAGTGAATAAGTAAACCTTTTTTTGAAAACATTATTTTTCATGGAAACTAATACGTAGCAAAAACCATTATAAAGAATTAAAATAACTTGTTAAATATCTAGGGGCATTAAAATTTGCCGCCTTGCAACACTACGCCGGTGCCAGCCAAAACAACTTTTTGACATGAAAACAAATACGGCGAATTTTGAATGTATGTGTTGTTTGATGTCTCGTATCTCTCTTTTCTCTAAAATAAAATGTTTGGAGGACGAAGTGAATCAGGTGCAGCTGCTGCAGGCCCGACTCCGAGCGGCGTCAAGTAAGAATCTCAACCTACAATACCTATTTTCGAATCTAATTTGTCGGTTCAATATTGAACGCTTTTTCTATTGACTATTGTAATCAACTAATGTTAAGATTTTGAATATTTTCTAGTGTACTTAAATATTTCAGGCGTAAACGTACACCGCGTGCTACGAGTGGCCAAGTGGATGCCCTCTTGTCCATTTTAGAAGCCCGGCCTTATCTGCACACCCGCAAGTTTACCGGCCTTCAGGGCCGTGAAAATTTTGACGAGGGCTGGAAGGAGGTTGCTGCGGAGTTAAACCAGCTGCCAAATTCTTCAAAAAGAACACCAGAGCAGTGGATGACGGTAAAGTTTACACCCATTAGTTAGGTACCTACATACAGTGCCAATGTTACTAATAATATTATTTAATTCAAATGTTTATCTTTCCTGTAGGTTTGGAGAGACTTTAAAAGCCGGGCCTGCAGTAAAGCAGCCCGACTGCAAAAAGAGAGGGTGCAGACGGGCAACCGAGCCGTCACCACTGCTCCTCTGACTGAGGTGGAGCGTCGATATAAGGTCAGGTATAAGGTCATGTTGTCATGCTACAGATAATTTGCAAACATTTCTCAATCCATCCGTGTTTTTAATTGCAGATGCTTGCAGAAGCTGCAAAAACGCAAGCGATGGCGTCCGTCATGTTTGCGAATGCTGCGGACAAAATTAGCGATGCTATGAAAACACAAGCGGAGGCATCGCTCGTTTTTGCAAATACTGCAGATAAAATTGCCGGAGCCCTAATTAAAATAGGAGAAAAAATGTGATTGTTGTTGTGATGTGATTGTGTGTGTGATTTATTAATTATTACAGTTTACAATTTTATTTAATTAAACAATCATTGATTTTTAAAAAGGAATTTTATTTGTAAAATTAAATTAATTAAGTAAAACAAGTATTGATGAGATGCCTTTGGATTGTTTCTGCAACTGCTCACTGGGAGAGCAGTTGCAGAAACAATCCAAAGGCATATAAATCCATAGGCTAGTTACAAAAAAAAAGACAAGATAAGAAAACATTGGATTTTATGATTATTCTGATATTACCTATACAACTACATATAGTTTGTACTAAGTAGTGTTATGTTATGTTTGTGTTACCTATTTATTTCTTTATTAAGAATACCAACAGCATTTAATATGCTTGGCACACTTACTATAAATAGTAGGTATGTAGGTAAAGTATTATTGATAATGCATAAAAAATATCATTCAAAGTAAATAAAATTCAAAGAGATAAGAAATCAGACAGAAGCTGCCTTTCTAGATGCAAAATATTAATAAACGGCAATAATAGAAAACAAAATTGGAATCAGTGAAGGCCATGAATGATCCTTTCGTGGTGCAAACTTAGTACTTGTAAAAGTGTAGTCTATATCATATGTTAATACATAATATTACTACAACAGAAATGAGGTCACTGAATGTTATAACCTAAATACTAAATTTATTTAAACTAGCTAGCTGACATCATTTAATCATCATCATTGGTTGATGTGGTGGAGTCTGGTTCTTCCATCAACCTGTATTTTATTCTAATGTTGTGGAGAATTGCACATGCGTTTATAATTAGGCCGGCACTATAGGGCTCGTACATCAATTGGCGTTGATGTGAGAGACACCGAAACACCGACTTCAGCACACCAAAGCATCGCTCTACGATGTTCCTTGCAGAGCAATGAGCATCTGTATAGCGACGCTCCGGTGTGCCAATGCGCCTATGTTTCACTGGAGTCATCAGCCATGGCTCCAACGGATATCCATCATCACCTAAAAGATTAAACATTGATATTATATTTGGCGGCCTTATTCGCAACCCCTCTTGCTGACAACTTTGGCCTGTTACCTACCAAGCAACCATGTACGGTGGTCTCCTCCATCATCCATCAGTCTCTGCAGAGATGGCTGAAGTTCAATTACGAGCTCATTGAACATTTCTTTATTAATTCTGTATAAAGACAGAAATTCAGAATCCTCCAAATCCATTACATTTTCACAGTCGCGCCGATTTTTTCCGATTTGTCGTCATTCAATAATGTCGCGTCTGTGTTGAAGCACGACTAAATCCCACACCAAATATGCTTCCGCCATAATTAAACTGTGATTTACTCGATATCTTACTTTCCTCTATGCTGTGATTTCTTCCTCTTAAAACTTCTAACAACATCAATAGCAATCCTACCGAATCACTTTGCGGGCTGTCAAAAATGATCGCAAAATATATTCGTAAACAGCGATAATTTGCGACAACCTTCGATAACATACCGATGACAATCGAAATACTCTGAAGTATCGAAACTACCAAATAACGTTACATCCGGATCGTTAGGACTTTGCGAACGAATTCGGTCGTAAAGTGATGGCTATCTATTCAACCATTGGTTGAAAAGCAATGTTGACCGTCTAGGGACATCTGTAGGTCTTTGCGACCGAATTCGGTCGTAAAGCAATCGCTATCTATGTCGAGACTGCCGCCCCAACGAAGAACCTACCTAGCAAAAGTTTTTTTTTATATTCAAGCTTTACACGTAACAAGAGTAAACTTATGAAAATAGCACGTGCCATAAAAATAATATTTTGTGCTTACTACATAATATTTTTTAAGTTTTTTTATTCAAATCTCGTTTTCTGCGTAACGCTTAATTTCGCACAATTTTACATATTTATACAAGTATTTCGCAGTGCGTAGTACCTATTTATATTTATGCGGGTGACGCGGCCAAAATCTTGTTATCATAAAAAGTATAATTTTAAAAAGAATACGAGTAAACCGTGCTCTGCTTATAGTTACGGAATTACTGAACAACGCGACCCTGCAGTAAAGTTGTTGAGTTGTGTGTGCTTTATAGTACATTTTATTTTCACAAAAATATCTCGATATCACGAAAGTTTTTTGCAGGACAAAATATTTAGAATACTTCCGACATTACCTACATGGGACCTACTTTCAGGTGAATTCCGATGGTTTTAGTTTTGTAAGAGTCGAGCATTTAAAGGACACAAATATGTTATTGTCTTCGCACATGGCATATTTCCAAAAAAATAAAAAAGGCAAAGTATTTGGAAGTCATAAAACACCCTGCAATTCTATATTTATGTGGATACATGGGATCCTGTTGAAAACATTTTGAACACATCGTTTTTTGTTCCTTTGATTGAAAGGGTATTTAAGTATTCCTTACATGGAAGTCTCCCCTTAAAACTTCACAAGATCATTATGCCCGCAGAGCCATCCGTTGCCAGCCAACCGTTGTAACCGTCAATTTAGCAAATTGTTAAAAAGGTTTTGCTTCCATGATCACCAAACTAGACAAATGCGATTTTAGAATGCTGTTTACGAAAAAAAAAAAAAAAAAACTGTTTGTCTTCCAAACTTTATTTTATTTGTAGCTACGTGTTTACATACACTTCGGTTCACACCATGAAGTATGAAAAGATGCGGTAGTTATATAGAGGCATGCCACCACAGCTACATGAGCGAGACTAAACGAACTAAGCTTCGTTCCCAGTGTAGCCTGCGCTTTAGTGAGAAGAGCCTCGTCGTATTATCAAGTAACTGGTTTGTGGAGGTTAGATAGGCAGTCGCTCCATGTAATATACTGGTATTCAGCTATATCCGGTAAGACTGGCAGCCGATCCCAACATAAATATTTGGGAAAGGATAATGAATGATATTGCTAGCATTTGTCAATTTAACTTCATTCTGCCTAAAAGGATTTTGCTTATTCCCCAAAACAGACAAAATCTAAACGAAGCCTCATAGCCTCATTTTCATAGCACTCACCTAAAACCAACAAGTCTTCCTTTAAAACAACAGAAGCATAATCTTCGTCTCCACAATTCAGAGAACAAATCAAGGTCTGTCATACGAGTACCAACTAGCGTATAAGCGAAAGCCGTACAATATTTATAGGAGCAACTAAATTTCCGGTCCTGGGACACGGAGCACGGACCCCTTCCGGGAATTTGTCCCGGACGGTTCAAGGCACAACACTTCACTAACTTTCTCATCTTTTGAGCATAATCTTGGGAATGTTCTTTTCATTTTTATTTCTTGCGGAGAAGTTGGATATGCTGGAGAGTTTGATGCGCTGCAGTAATGCACAATCTTTGAAGTTTGAGTTAATAATCACTAAAACTGACTTTCTGAAAGACCAATTTAATGGAGTATTTTTGTAATTATTCGGAAAAAAAACTTTTCTACATACGGATACCTGAAGCAATTCTTGCGTAAATAAGGAATTTCTCTCTCAATTCTTGTTTATAAACTCGTTTTTTGGAGGTCTTTTGAGATTATTATTGTCAGTGTAATGTGATTTAGGTGCTATTTTTTTTAGTATTTGCTTAATGAACTCTTGGTTTTAAAATAATCTAATTATTACATACATACGATGCATAGTTATTATGGAACAAACCGTTTATTAGGAAATAAAAAGAGAAAATTTTGAGGAAATTGTGACCTCTGAATTAAAAAATAAAACATAATTAGAAAAAACTAATCAGCGCATTTTGAAGACGAGAATTTTGAGCTAATTATGCGCTGAACAGATTTGTTTATTAATTCTTCATTGCCATAAACTAAGCGCACAAACAGAACTCGAAATGATGTCGGGCGCGAAAGAGCTGTATTTAACACTTGATTTACCTAACATAATCCACCTAGATGCACTTTCAAAAACTACATTTATAACTAGCTATTACTTATATTATGGTTATTTATATGCAATAAAAATATTTGATGTTATTTAATTATTTTGTTAAAAATAAAAAATACAAAGTTGCGCAAATAATTCGCCGCGACTGCATTTTGCGAGACTTAGCCTTAAAGTAAGCCAAGGTAGCATTCGTCGAGCAAGTTTTCTGATTTTACCAAAGATGAGAACTAAGTTTAAAAATAAAAAACTTTTTACAAAAAAAAACAATCACAACCATAAAAAAACACTACCAAACATACAAAAAAAAAAAAAAACATACAGTCGAATTGAGAACCTCCCTCTTTTTGAAGTCGGTTAAAAAACTTTGAAGGAGCACAAATAAGCAATAAAAGACCCTATTGTATAAAAACTTACACTCAATCAATGCATTCAAGACTAAATATTTAATTGCAAATAACACCGTTCCTAAAAACTAAATGCACTGGATGGGTGCATCGTAATTGACAGAATGCAGTAATGATTGTGACGAACTATATGTTTACAAATTATCTTAGAAAAATTGACATACTTTAATTGTAGAGATCAATCATTATCTCATAGGACAAGTTAGACTCAAGTTTATTCAAGCGTGTGTCGCTTAGTCAAAATCGAATCCAGAAGAACCTCAAACAAAAGGCTAATCCACTGAAACCTTTATTACAAAAACATGGCAAGACATACTCCCATATTAAGCATAGCCCCATAAAATTCCATCCGTTAATAAAAAAGAAAATATTCAATCGTACCTCCCTTTGCATGTAATATACTGAAGGGTCACTCCTCAGTAATTTAGCGCACTCTTGGCCAAACTGGTTTGTTTAGCTCTCCCTAAGGAGGCTGTGTAACCTCCCTTTGGCTCTGTAATTGATAATGAAAAGGAAAGAAGGTTCATGTCCGGAGGGGTTCTAGATTTGCTGAGAAAAGCAATTTTTGTGGTGTTTGTTTTCCTGTAATCTGCTGCTAAGGTAGAAAATATTCTCTTTCAGTTTGAGTCAAGTTGGCCCGGTTTTTATTTCAATATGATAGTTCATACTAAAAGTTGGCAACGTCGCAAACATCTGTCAAATATTTACCTGTTTTGATTAATTTGGCAATATTAGTTATCAGTTATAATAAGTATGGAAATAAGTCAAGGTCAACTAATTCATTTAAATTAGGCACATAAAATGCACTTTTGAACGTCAAAATTTACAATAAATAGAATTGATTCTATTTGGCCCTTCCAAAATGTAGTTTTCGTATGGAGAAAAATGTTTTCACAATATCTTGTATACATTAAATATATAATTATATATGAAATATCGCTAACTAGTGAACTAGAATATTATTAATGAATTACAATTATTATAACAAAAAAAAATCTAGAGATCCAATGTGTAGAGGGCTTAATATACAAAGTCTGCTACTAGTGCCACTTTTCCCTTCAGTAGCCATTATTGGAACTAATTTAATTAATTTCTGCCATCTTTGAATGTCATATACTGTTTCCTCGTTGGTTTACTGCATAATAAACTCTTGTGGTTTACTGTCATGGGGTCTGTTTATACGGAGCCACTTGCTTTCAACGTGTTTCAGACTATTTTTACGATTGTACGCGAAGTCTGAGTGCGACACCTAAATAACATGGGGTGCTGCCATTCTTCTTTCGAAATCCTTTTTTTTTCATCTATAACTAAATATTCGGTATTACGATACTAACTATTACATTCCATAATCAATATTTTAGTTCACTAGTTAGCCACATTTCATATTTCCATACAGTAATATTGCCAAATTAATCAAAACGGCGAAATATTTGACATCTGTTTGCGACTTGACCCACTTTCAGAATGCACGTTCTTAAGTACTTAAAATTAGTTTTTAGATATGGACTTCAAGCGAAAACATAATCATCAGAGAGAAAGTTAAAGTGACGTTTTCATTTAACAACAATTTTTCAGATACTTGTGAGAAAGTTTGACTGAGAGGCTAAGGATTTAAACGGATGAAAGAATTCTCACAGATACTTTCCTTTTAGCCCTGTTTATGAACCCAGATTTAATAACAACTTTCATGAATACATAAACGAGCAATGAGCATTATTAAAAATTTGGTTGAAAATAAAGCATATTCTAGTAATTGATTTATCTATTTAGACCACTTCCAATCAAAAAGTTCTGATTAAATTAACCTTTAGCTCAACGAAGTCTAGGGAACGAGCCAACTATATCAACTTATTTATAAGAAAACTCTTTAGTGAAAGTACTGGCCACAAAAGATTGTAAATATTGGTTGAACCTGCATTAAATAATAATCGTTTGAAAAAAGAAAAAACCTAAAAGCAAAAGCATTTCGAATAAGGAGGGAAAACTTCACTTGGTCGCAGCGTACGGCGGGCAATACGTAATAACTTTAGAGATTACCGTCTTTTATTCGGCTTTTTATTCCTGTGAAAAAAAAATGGAAGGTCCAACAGATTATTAAAAAGTTGTTTTTTATTTAATGTTATCTGGGCGTTCGTTTTTTTTTTCATCTACAAAAAGTGATTTTTTTCGGTTTTAGTAGGTACCATTTTATATTTTCGAAATAAAAATATTTATTTTTCACTTTGATTGTTTGTTTGTATTGAATAGGCTCCGAAACTACTGGACCGATTTGAAAAATTATTTTAAGTATAATCCTTTTATTTAATCAAACAATTAAAATCGTGTGTGTTACAACAAAGTGTTGAAATTAAAATAATTAAATGAATACCTTTCTTGAGTAGTGTACATAAAAATAATTCCTTATCCACACAAATAAAATTGAATTTTACGTTCAAACTATTCTCCAACAGTAGCATTTGTCCACAACCTCTTCCAAAGTAAAACCGATTATATAATCGAAGATCTCATAGCGAAGGAAATCCTACACATAGTAGCTGCCCGGGAAGAATAAATTGTGCCCGACTGAACGCAAGATGGCGCCACTCTCGACACGGATGGGCATGGGGGGTATGATGGTTGGATGTGGCATTTAATTAAGAGCAAACCAACCATCATGACCAAACATTGAAAGCTCGTAACTTTCCTTCCGTGCTACACAATTTGTACAATGTCTTAACGCTTTGAAATTGCAGAAAAAAAATCAAAAGAAGGTGCAAAATAAACATAAAATGCAGAAAAAATTCGTATAAACTTCAATTTATATATTTATTGCAAATTAATATCTGAGTGAAACATAATGTTAGGGTGCCACGGTATCCCTTTCGGACTTTCCCGCAACCCCGGCAGGCAATGGTCTCATCGGACCCCTTCACTCGCTGACACTCTTTGAGGCGCGCGTGGAACACAACGCGCCGTCGACCCGGGCCTGGTCCTTACCGGACGGCGAGCTACCCATTGCTCACCGTCTGCAAGCCCGCGCCTACGGTGGCCGGGAATCAGCGATTGATTCCCGACGCCCAGGGCGTCTCCTCCTGCGGCGGCTAGGGGCGTGAGGGCGCGAAATTTGCCTCTCCCTCACGCGTTCCAGTGGTGAAAAAAAAAAGTAAGATTTTGCTGAACATATATTGTGTTGTATTGATAGGTAGTGACCCTAGCTATCACCCCCTGCAGTATGTCGTGCTATTTACTGGACACCCTGTATATAATACCTAAACTTTTCTGCAAAAGTAAAGTAAAAAAAAATGTAATCCAAAATGAACGCGTATGTTTCATTCTCACATCCGTGGTAAGCGCGTGCTCACTGGGCAATCTGCGATAGTTCCTGTGAATGCATTTAATCCTAGCTGACAAACGCCAGTGTTGCCAGTCTTATAGATTTTACTCGAGATTATAAAATAATTTAGCCATGGTACGTGAACTTTAATAAAAGATTATATTCTAGCTTTTCTAAGCTCGAGTTTCATAAATCTTGATTTAAATTATTAGAATGGTTTCGCTACAGACCTACCCAATAAGGCTCCGAAAGGACTTTTTTCTACACATGATGTGATCTATACAATGTGTAGGTAACTGAATTAAATCACATTAAGAAAGTACTTAGTTCGTTCAAAATCGTTTAATGAATCAATTTTTAATATACGTAATTTTAAACTCTAAAATAATTAGAATTACGTAAATTACAGTCACTTTTCTACTGTAGGTACGGGTGCGACTGATGTGTGCGTGTGTAGAAATCCACGAAATTTTATTTATCCTGATTGTAAGACAAACTGAGAATGTTGTGGTCACATACCTTTGTATGTGACCACGATTGTCTCCTACAATCAGTACGTAAATCTAATTTAATAAATAAACAATGTTTTATACATTATAATAAAAATTCAGTGTATGTATTACTATTATAACATAATATTCCAGTTGGGTGTTTGGTGGTGTGCGATAGCCAATGGACAGCAAAATCTTTGACGATATTATGCCTACGGACACCAAATTGATGATGATGATGATGTCATTATGCCTATTTTTAGGGTTCCGTACCTCAAAAGAAAAAGACGGAGCCCATATAGGATCACTCGTGTGCCTGTCTCTCTGCGTATCTGTCCGTCTGTCACAACCAATTAGCTCCGAATCTAATTGACCGATTAAGTTGAAATTAGGTACATATAATTATGTATTTTTGTGACCCAAACACGGACGTATAACTCTGTGGACAAATAAGAATATTTAAAAAACAGTTTTGTTAACTGCACCGTGTGACATATTAATATATTATGAAAGAGCTTGTTGCGAAGATCTCAAATAGGTACCTATTTTTTATAATTTTAAAATAAATACTTTTAAAGATAATTAAGAAAGTTTTAATTTACCATTCCCCCTTATCTCCGAAACTACCGAGCCAAAAAAATCTGTAAAATATACAGAGAGTGGTTCTTTACTTTACCTATAACATGGTAAATCTCTCAATATTGTGCGTACAAACTTACATTTGCAGTTGGAATGTATGTGAGAACATGTTTTTCAACAACAATGTTAAGTTTGTTCTTGGGATAAACTCGTCTCAACTGTGGAACCCTTCATTGTGCGTGGTCCGACACGCATTTGGCCGGTTTTTTTCTGTTCACCACCAATGCCAATGATGGGTTTTCAGGCTCAATGAATTTTATTTGTACATTTCATATCAAGGGAAAATCATAATTGTTTGAGTGTAAAGAACCACACATTTCACAGTCAGCTGACTCGTTTCTATTTTTGGTTTTCCTCATTCGAGTAAGAGAGAGAGACTTTTTGGCATACTAAACCTACAAAATTGACCTCCCTTCGATAATGGGCAGAGGGTTTCTACAGAAATATTCATAATTTATGGAAGAGCCTAGTTGGAATTCATAATGGATGGAACGAGTGGGCCTCTCCAAAATATTATATACCTACATAAATATATGTATAGCTTTTAAAATATCCAACGTTCTTGCTTTCCTGGTAAAATATTGCGCAGATATATTCTGGGATGATCCCGGGTGAATTAAATGCAGAGAACTGGTATTAAGGGATCAGGACGTACTTATCATGTTTAATGTGATTCAACAGCTAAATGGCGCTATCGTTAGAAGGTTTTTGTGAGTTCAAGTCCCACCTGTTGAATGGTTGTGGTGAAGTATGTACAGATATTAGGCGTTGCACGACTGTAAACAGTTATATTTTAGTGCCTAATTAATGGTTAATCTTATTAATTTAAAGGTAAACAGTTCAGGGTAAACCAGAGACAAAAAGCACATGTACCAGCAACAATAACCGTTCTACTTCAGGTAGTCTGTAAGTCTGTATGCTGATCAACAGCAAAAATTATATTCTACTACAGTATCTAGTATATTCCAAACGTGGTTATTTTGGTAACGCACACTTTATACTCGTAACATCACGCCGGTGGTCTCCAAAGGGTTAGGCAGTCTTGCACCAGACCCATAGGTACCGGGTTCGATTGCCAGCAGGGGCAAAATTTTCTGTTAGGTTTGGTTGTTCTAAGTCCGCCTGGCTAGCTACGATCATCTTAACTAAATCTTTCGCCATAACAACAATGTTGATAACATTGTTGTGTTTTGGCAGTTAGAAGTAAGATAGCCAGTTCCTCTGTGGTTGAGGATTCCAGGTGATGCTCGCTTTCACCTTCAGCCTGATCATAATTTACCATCAGGCCAAGATGGAATGCCGATTCCCGGCCACCGTAGGCGCGGGCTTGCGGACGGTGAGCAATGGGTAGCTCGCCGTCCGGTAAGGACCAAGCCTGGGTCGACGGCGCGTTGTGTTCCACGCGCGCCTCAAAGAGATGTCAGCAAGTGAAGGGGTCCGATGAGACCATTGCCTGCCGGGGTTGCGGGAAAGTCCGAAAGGGATACCGTGGCCTCCTGGCATTGCACAGGCAACAGAAGGAACACGGGTGGGTTTTAATCAGTAAGAGCCCACCTGCTACACCCAGAGCGGGAGAAGTCATTTGATGATTTCCCACCCAAAAAAAAAAAAAAGGCCAAGATGGAATGGGGATGAAGGCCAAGAGCGACCATAGTAGTAAAAAAAAAACAGACACGAATCCAGACTCCGGGCTGCTACTGAGAAATTCCTGATGGATTATGACAAGTTTTGATAATATCCGTATTTTATATTAAAGATCCTTTTGCTAGTCAAATATTTAATATTAACAATTAGTTTGCCATTAAAACCGATTTAAGTCCCTCACCATTCTAAAAGTTCGTTTTATAACTTTACTTGACGAGCCATTAACTCTCTTGGGTACAAAATGGGGCACTAAATAGATATGGAGCTCATTATTCATTCACTATGACATTTATTTGAGTTGTGTAGAGAGAATCACGGTTTTTGTGTAAATAATGGATATTTTAAATGTTATTTTCATTGTAACTGAGGTTAGAGTGCTACAAGGGTCGTTTGGCACCTGAATGACATTGACAGGAGCGCGTTGATGACAGTTGGGGGCAGAAATAGTATTGAAAAATCAAGATGGCGGCGTCATGCTCCAATGGCATGCAAGCTACTTGCTTACTTTTGTAAGAGATACTGGCAGTGCATTCTAGGCTTTCTTAGCAGACATGGGGACACTGCTTGCTTACCATACTCGTGACGTAATCCTTTACTCGTTTTTTCACGACACCAATTGATGGTAAATGATTACGGGCTTTCACAAAAACGCATACTTACTTAACTCTACATAATCTTGCATGTCACAATTCAACCTCAGTAACAGATTTCGTTCAAACACATCTATTTAGCATTTGACACGAACAAAATTGATTCAATCCTCACGAGCAGAGCCTGCCACATTTGATGTGACAGGAGATTATTGAATTGAAATTTTATTTTATTGGATATAACTGAAAATGGGATTAGGACAGCGATTTTATGCTCGCATATTTGTAATTTTGATGTTACAAAAAAGCTTAGCTTAACTTTCAGTGTCTCAGAAATAATATGGCTTTTGTATGGCTTATTCAACAAAACATGAAGGGTTCCGTAGCAGCAAGTAACATACTATAAAAGTTCTTGTAGTTCATTGTAACTTTGATCGATGTTTTAATTATAGTGTATTTTTTTAAATTAAGTTTACGGTTTATGACGTATTAAAAAAACTACTTACTAGATAGAGAGACTTTTTAGTTTTATCATTCTCTTATTTTAGAAGTTAAAGGGTTCACACACACACACATTTTACCACTTTGGAAGTGTCTCTCGCGCAAACTACTCAGTTAAAAAAAAATGATATTAGAAACCTCAAAATAACTTTGGAGACCTATCCATAGATACCCCACACGTATGGGTTTTTGAGTTTCAGTTCTAAGTATGGGGAACCCCCAAAATGTATTGTTTTTTTATCTTTGTGTGAAAATCTTAGTGCGGTTCACAGAATACTAGATGTATTCTGTGAACCTTACCTTACCAAGTTTCAATTTCAACAGTATAGTTTCGGAACAAAGTGGCTGTGACATACGGATGGACAGACAGACAGACATAACAAATCCATAAGGGTTCCGTTTTTTGCCATTTGGCTACGGAACCCTAAAAAAAAAATGACATTTCTATCATTCTTACCTACATACTTTTTTTAAACTTTATCCATCTATGAAGACACAATTACCATTATAACAGAATAGTTTTAAATTAAGAACCAATTAACTAGTAGGTAGATACAAAAGTTTTCATGAGTAACAGAAATTACAAAAAAAAAAAAAATGTAAATGTATTGTAATTTCTATTTTTAACATAAATAAAAAATTACTGTCTGCGAGTAGAAAAACGTATCATCATAATGAAAACACGTAGGTAGGTACAAACTGAAAATCTCCATTTAAACGGTCACCCCCAAACCTAACGTATATAACGTATATGTTCAAAAGCCTTTCCCACTTTTTCATTCTTCTTTCACGATTTTCTTCCACTCCTCGATTAAGGTGACAGACGGAATCTGCTATCCACTTAAGCCTAATGAATTTTTCGCATAATACGGCATTCAGTGCCAACGGGATTATTCTATTCACCCTAGAGGTAGGTGATTTTCTCAAGCGTAATTTTTAGGCAGCACGGCTGAAAATCATATCAAACGTAGAATTAAGTTTATTTTTTTAAAGAAAGTAGACGAACATATCTTGATCAGGCCGTATAGTAGAAAAAATTTAGTAGTTAGAAAAAATGTTTGGTGGCGCGTCCACAATCGGTTTTTCTGGTAATTAGCACCGTTTAAACAAAATTACACTAGTTTACTAGAAAATATTAATTTTAGTGTTAGTTTTTCTATCTGATGACAGTTTTATTCTTATATTTAGTGCAATAATTTTTCCTAGAGAAAATCGAAAAGGACTATCCGCACGTAAAATTAATATTTGGTGCATGTAATGTAAGTAGTGTAAGTGTTAAGTGGCTCGTATAGATAAAAAACCCAGAAGGACGACACTACCACCGTTCACTTCATTTAGCCAGGAGCTCACACTCAGCAGTGATAGATTTGTGCCATCCTGTTGTGATTTTCCGCTTTAAACGTAAACAAGTATTTTCGTTGCGATCGGACATAAAACCTGCAATTATGGTGTTAATGTTTTAAAACATTTTATAACTAAGTCAGTATTGTATTAAATATGTTTAATAAATTACTGATACTCGTATGCTTACAAATAATATGCTTAATATATGATAGAAATGTAATTATCATATTCTTAATAGTTTTTTTTTATTTTGGTTATTTTAATAAAATTAAACAATGTTCTAATTTTAGTGTTCCAATTTTGGTGGTTTTGGTGGTATATTACCAGCCAAAATTAGTGGTTAGAGGCACGTACTCAAAGAAAAACGAAATAGAAGCGATACATTAGATTAAAGAGTGAACAAAAATTAAATGGGTACTTGGTATTTAGGTTGTTGAACGGTGAAAAAATATATTTAAGATAGGTATTATTTGTATTCCAGCATGACAAAGAAAAATTCAAAGTTGTTGTTGAGGAAAAAGGTGTCAAAAAGTAGGAAAAAAGAAAAAAATCTGAATGATCCCGTCAAACTAGAGGAATTGCGAAGAAAAGAAAGAGAAAGATATCATTTAAAAAAAAGCTCAAGGGAAAATCGTTGTATTTTTAAATTGATCTCATTATGTATATGTTTTTTTATCATATTAAAACATTTTATTCACTATGAAAAAGGTTTTTATTGTTATTTTATTTATAATTCTCTGTAGTAAAATAATTTAGAAGCTTTCAGAATTAAATAAACTGCTTTTACATTTTAGGTAATTGAATACGTATTTCTTGCATAACAACATGCTATATTATTAAAAAAATCAGAAACAAACATTTCCATCAAAATTATGTAATAATTAAAATAGTTTTCGAAAGTTTCAACTTCAAAATCATTATTTATTTTAAATACTTATATATTTTAATATTCGTTTTAATCCTAACGAATATTATAAATATGAAAGTGAGTTTGTTCGTTTGTTACGCTTTCACGCTAAAACGCCTGAACAGATTTAGATGAAATTTGGCAAATGGGTAGACCATGACTTGGATTAGGACATAGAATACTTTCTATCCCAATATTCCTCCGGGATCGATACTTATGTGGGTGAAACCGTGGCGCGCAGCTAATATTATATAATGTGACTCAATTGATACAAAATTGACTGTGCCCTTACATTTATTCTTATTTCATTACATATGTAAACGAGCACGCTCTTTATGCCTGGCATTCATTCGAGTATTTACTCTTCACTTTTTTTGTTGGTATATTGGCGTTGAAAATAATTTAATTTAATTTAATGTTCTATGTTGCGTAATGTAAATTATTTTGCATAAGTACTTTGGTATAGAATCAAGTTTTTCTAACTATTCAGACAGCTGTGCAGCTGGGGAATTTGTTGCACCACTTCTTCTTCAAAGTCAAAGTCAAAGATTTATTTGCAGATAAATATGGTTACAAAAGTTCTTACAATGGAGTATATAGTAGCTTAACATATTTAATCATAACATAATGACATGCAGGTACAGGTAAAAATATATCATTTAGATTTAAACTGAAGGAATTCTTTTTCAGTATAGAAGGGATTTTCAATAAGCCACTTGTGTAAAGCCCTTCTGAAGCGGACCATTGGAAGTTCTTTAATTTGGTTAGGAATCTTGTTATATATTTGGATACACATAGGATAGCAACTTCGCTTGTATAGCTCTGTTTTCGTTTGAGGAATAATTAATCTATTAGGATATCTAGTTTTGAACTTGCATTTATCTCCCAGTTTTTCAAACATATCAGGGTGAGATTTGGTAAATTTACATATTTCCTCGATATAAATACCTGTAAATGTAAGTATTCTAAGTTCTTTAAACAGTGGTTTACAGGATGTAAGTGGGTCTACATTACAAATCGCACATAAACACCTCTTTTGTGCGACGAAAGCTCTTCCGAGATGCACCGAGTTTCCCCATACCAGTATACCGTAACGTAGTATTGAACCAACATATGCATGGTAAGCCTGTAATGTGGCTTGTCTACTTATTAGGTTAGATATACGCCATAGAACGTAAGCAAACTTACTGAGTTTTCCACATATCATATCAATATGACCCATCCAGGAACACTTCTCATCTAGTACTATCCCAAGAAAAGTCATACTATCTGATTGTTGTATTTTTTATCTTTAAAAGTGATGTTTAAATCCATTTTATTCCAATTTTTGTTACGAAATTGTACGTATTTGGTTTTATTTATGTTTGGTTTAAGGTTATTCTTTTCCATCCAAGTTATTACTTTTCTTACGGTTCTTCCCAGCTAAAGCACTAGGAAGTGGTGAAGGGCGGGCGTTTTTAGGGGACTGTCTTATGTAATTTTGACGTTCGAAAAGTGCTGATTTCTCAACCTATTTTGAATAAATGACTTTTGAATTTGAATTTGACAGGGTTATGACATTTTAATTTGTGCCTAATAACCAGTATATGGTACATCAAATCTAACTGAATTTCTAAATAATACTAACTGTTGACAATACTAAACACCCTTTTTACGTTACGTTTAATCTTTCTCTCACCCAATCAGCGCACACACATCCTTCACCCCACATACACGGAAGTCCATGTTAGTGCACGAAATATAACCCCGGAATGTTCGCGAACATTGCGCAGTATGTCACAAGGATTGCGGAGCGCGCGACGAATTGACTGTAGTGGTATATAGCAGCAGCACCAGTGGACGAGACCTTAATGTTGTTATTTTAATTTTCAACCCGTGAATTCCTAATGCTTTTCACGTTTTATGCTACTAACAGCCCTGTAGATCTTTTGTAATGAATATTATGATCCGCGAAAGGATGATGTCTTATTCATAATTACCTAATCATTGAAATCGATCAACATAATTTATCTAAGTCATAAAATTATTATGCGCGTGTCATGTTTTCATGAAGTCATATTTTCGGCAAATAACTATGTATCTCTTTAAGTTTTACGTATTTTCAAGACGGTGGACGTGTGTAAGTAGGACTTGATCTAATGTGTTTTTAGCAGAAACGTCTAACTACCAATGTATTAAAACTGACCACATTTTATAAAACTGTAATACTCACCCAAATTTAAAAGAAAAAACGCGTCAAGAAGTTTCTTATTACCACAATTAAACCGGTTTCCACCGAATAAACGGAAGAACTTTAAAAAGGCAGTTGAAATTCAAAAGCCTTCAATACAGATTATTATCTGCACAGCTGAAGAAAGGCGCACTTCTCCGGCGGCGCCTCGGTTCAAATCAAGCGGAGATGCGCCCCTTTCATACCTCTTTGTAAAGGCGCATTGTCGTGGATAGATGGAATATGGAGCGAAATTGATTTTGTGCCTATTGCTGTGGTTCCTCTAGGAGAATTTCAATTGGATGATAATATATAATACGTGTGTAGCTGTCGTAGTCAGGTCTTAAAATTTATCATTTCTTGAAATGATCATTTTTAAGACCAGATCATTGAATACTCAACGTTTGACGATATGAACAGTTAAACGCACGACTACTTCATGATGTGGCAAAATATTAGTGATCATATCGTTAAATATTTAGATTATCCACCGGTAGAGGCGTAAATGTTAACACTAGAAACAAGGACAAACTACGAGCTCCCTTTCACCGGCTTCCTAAGGTTCATAACTCATTTGTTAGGCTTGGTATAACCTTTTACAACAAGCTACCCTCTTCCTTGCTAGATTTGCCTTTTAATGCGTTTAAAACTAAAGTAAAATCCAACCTTTGTTCAAAGGCATACTATTCTATCAACGACTACTTAAATGATAAGAATAGTTGGTCGCTGTGATTAACTCAAGACAATGTTTATGTTCTTTCTCCAGAATTATCCTACCTACTGACAGGTTATATAAGCTTATGTAATTGTTCATTTTATTTGACTTTATAAGTCAATTTATTGTAATATTATTATTTTTTTGTTGACATGACTCATTAGAATGATTTTCATGAGTTGTATTTCAATATGTGGTTAGCTAGCAACCTCGACAAATCGATCATATAGTTATTTTCCTGAAAAACCGGCAGCAAGTCCGTCATGCTCCCTTAGATGTTACTGCTTGCGGTAGCGTTGCCTCTTTCCCTCAAATATGGTGAGGGGGGTAATGGCTGATCTTTGCGTTAAGCTCGTGAACGGGTGCTGCTTGTGGTGACTGGTCGTCTTGCTGATCATGGTTTTGTTATTGTTATTAGTAATTAACTGTTTATTTATTTTACCTCGATGGTCCTAGTTTATCAATTATAACTTCTAGTTACAGCTCTATGTAAGCGGGCACGCCCTTTATGCCTGGAGGCTTTATTTTATTTTTTAGATATTTATTACGTTTAGTCTTTATTTTTTTTTATTTCTGCTTGAGTACAGTTCTCGATATTTTTGTTTGGTATATTGGCGTGTGCTAGCTGATTTAAGGCTATTAATTTATAATTTAAATTATGTTCACTGTTGCGTACTGTAAATAATTTTGCTTATGTACTATTATACAAAATCATTTTTTTTTCCTAATTGAACAGACAGCTGTGCTGCTGGGGAGTTTGTTGCGCCACTTCTTCTTCCCAGCGAAAGCACTCAAAGGCCACAAAACGCCCACCCTTCACCATATGGTGAAGGGTGGGTGTTTTGTGGGACTGTCTTATGTAACTTTGACGTTCGAAAAGTGCTGATTCTCATCCTAGTTTGAATAAATGACTTTTGAATTTTGAATTTTGTTTGTTTTTTTTTAATAATGTCGTTTTGTTTTTGTTGTGAAAGTCAAAGTCAAAGTCAAATAATTTATTTCAATTAGGCACAAAAAAGGCACTTTTCGAACGTCAAACTTTACAAAAAATAATAAAACTGATTCTAGTCGCCCATTCCAAAAGGTAGTTTTCGTATGGAGAAGAATGGGCAAGAAACTCCACCGTTACTCTTTAAAAAAAAACATTATATCTTGTATACACTAATTATATAATTATATGTGAAGACAATGCACCTAGAATAAGATTACTATACCACGATAGGTAAAAAGAATGAAAAATGAAGGAATGACATAAATTAATTATGTGATAGATGCATGGTGCTCACATACTTACAAAAAAACAAAGTACACCCTACTTTGTTTTTTTTTTCACAACAAACCACGCAAAAAATTGATGGACTTTTATTGGGTTTCCAAATAATATGGAAAGCGTTCAACTTGGAAGTAGCGCTCGCCGGCCGCTGCACAGCGTGAAGTGCAACATAGCACTTAAAATTAGTTTAAAAAATAAAAAATTACACCCCGACTAAATGGGTTAGGTTCAAATCGCGCACGAGCCGAGCGAGCGAAGTGAGCGGTGCCGCGACAGCGGCCGGCGCGCGCTACTTCCAAGTTGGTCGCAGTTAGTTGGCTATTTGTAATAATAATAATATAATTAAAATAAACAATAATAAACCATTATAATATACCATTTATTTCAGGCGACACAGGCAAATAGAAAAATACCTTAACCTAAACATACATATTTTAATAACAAAAACTTGTGTTAATAAATAAGACTTAGAGCCTTAGACTATGTTAGTAGCACTTCACTTTGCACTTTTACTACACCATAAACCATGGATACCATGAATGATATGGCCAAACGCCGACTGACATATCATTAAACGTTGACGTTTAAACGATATGGCCAATGTTAGCTGGCCATGTCATGAAATGGTCAATTCTAAGATCTGGCCACGACATATCTAATATGCAGGGTGGTAGGTACAGCATAATCAGCCTATAATAGTCCCACTGCTGTTCTCTCGGTAAGTGATGAAGGGTGCTGCATTAATCAAATTACACATAGCATAACGCCTGTTTTCCCCAAAGGGTTGCGCAGAGGTGTACCTATAGTGCACACACGTTTCGCCAGTTATGTTGAAGTCCCATGTAACCCAATTTAATCAGTCGTTCTGTGTATATACAAGTTTTAGTTGCAAAAGTACGAACGAAGCTTGCAGACATTTCGTTTTCGCAAACTTGCATCTCCATTAAGATGAATACAGTGCACTTTTAATGCTTTGAATCTTTGCTAAGAAAACAGTCCAGACTCCAACGTACCTCAATAATAAGAAAAACGTATAAGCCCAGTACTTCTTCAAGTTAATACCGTCCACTTAAACTAACAATTTTATTCACGACTATAACCTAATTTTATTCTTTGCCCACTTATTCTTACGGCGATTTAACTCAGAGTTTATTCTGTGGCTCCTTCGTTTTATACCGTTATACGTTCCATGAAACTGGCACTTCTGCTCATTTAACTCATAACTCGACTAGAAAGTGTGGAACAGTATCTATTGCGCGTTCATTACGAACAGCGAGGAGATAGAAAGAGAGCTTTAGATAGAGTGGCAGCAATGGATGTCTACCACATCGATAACGATTGTTATATCTCGTGATGGGAGTTGAAGAATAGTTGAATGAATTGTGCAGTACTTTAAATTGCATCTCCGTTGAATAAGCGCGCTTTATTTCGAATGCTCACTGAGAGTGGATGAAAGTTAAATTTGTGGAAAGTTGAGTCTGTGGTGACAATGCTATGTTTTTATTCTTATATGCAGACGGGAATAGTTATGGTTGAGTATTTTTAGGAGCGCTCTGTGATTTCGTTTCCGCTTGAATTTAATCATTGTTTTTTTGTATAAGGAAGAAGTGTTTTAATTTTTTGAATGCAAATTGTTAGAAATAATGAATTTTGGTTTTCAGTTTTTACGGACATAATTATAAACTTTAATAAAGATCTCGATTCAATAACGCCTTTAAAACAAGACTAACTAAGAACAATAACAAACCTATTAGCCTTAATAAAGTGAAGATATAAAACGTGAAAGAGTTCATAATAGAGGTTACTTACTCGTAGTTACCCAATTAACTTTCTTTAGCCGTAAAAGATCATCGGCAAATGCACATTTCTATTAAAGTGAAAAAGCCCAATTTTGTTCGTTTATGTGTTGATAGTTAAAAACAACTAAGCGGAATTTAATGCATATTTTACGAGTGCTGGAATAAAGACTTAAAGATCTCATAATTGAATCATCAGCCTTTTTATAGGGGGTCATCATAATGATCATTATGATGGAAATTATAGCTGTAAATTGTCAATATTTTTACTTTTAAAAGCATTCTAATATTGCTGAAAGATCGTGGGTCATTTGATAATGCTGTTGCATCATACGCTAATTACCTAGACGTTTTCATTTTCAGCCCATCCAACCATAATAGGTTTTAGCGGTTACTTCTTTCTCTTAAAATATGTTTTACTCTTAAAAATACGACTTCTTTGTCCATCGAAATAAATATTATACGAGTTCAAAAAGCACGTCTGCTTCCCAACTATATCACTCCAAAGTTAAATAGAGCCACTTGAAGACATTTTCTAATAAAATTGTCTAAAAGTACATTTAGCGGCCATCCCGGGGGATCGGATCGGCCCTTTCTGCCGGGACCCGGGACAATATGCCGGGAATTGACTTCGGGATTCTAGACAACTCGACTATTATCCGAACGGTGTTGTGGTGTGAGTAACTAGCGGACTGCGGGAGAGATTGGGTCGGTAAGATTATATTTTGGAAAAGGAGGAATGAAAGAAGAAACAATATGATAACAATAGAAGGAGTAGATGATTACATTTGAGGTCTTAAATGAGAAGCTGTCGCTATTCTTTACCTGCTTTTAGCAGTTGAAATAATTGGGATGTAGTGAAAATCAACGGGTGAATGAGTTGATGAACATAAATCGCTGGAAATAGTAGCTATGCTGCATGCCATAGCTTAGGGGTAGGTTCAGTATCGATAAAGGAAGCCACAAAAAAAAAAAACAAGTTCAACCTAATTTTGTATCTAGTACGAAGGGAAAATTCGAATTATAATTTACATATTGTCGCAGCGTTAGTTCGATTCGCGTTCGATAGTAGGTAAGTAATTAAATCATTTAAACAAATAAAATAATTTTAACTTTAAACGATTGCTATTTTAAGTTAGTAGGTGCTAATATAGGTTGATCTTTTTTTCATTTTTTTTTTCTGGCTTCCTTTATCGATACTGAACCTACCCTTAAGCTATGGCACGCAATTACTTAAACACCCTGTATAATCTAAGAGTGTTTTACTTTAAAATAAGCTGCAAGGCATTCGTTACTTCCCTGCTGGCTAAGTGCCCAGCTTAACTTATTCAAAACATAAGACATTTCTGACGTAACTAATATTGCTGCAGATTATAATAATACTAGCTGCGCCCCGCGGTTTCATCCGCATAAGTCTCGATCCCGTGGGAATATCGGGATTAAATCTTGTGTCCTATTCCAGGTCACGGTCTACCTGTGTGCTAAATTTCATCCAAATCCGTTCAGCCGTTTTAACGTGAAAGCGTAACAAACAAAATATACACTTTCGCATTTATAATATAAGTTAGGATTTTTTCAAAAGCATTTTCCCGCTCACGCCTGTAATTTGCACCACCATACAATATAAAAGTGTATTGGTGGTGCGAGGCGCTTTGTGTCCCGTACAATGCTGTGGTGTATTAGCTGCCGCCTCTCTGCCTACCCTCGTATTACACCTGCGCAATCACATACATTCGCTATTACAGTTCCATAGTAGCTGTTTAGGGGATTAGAATCGCGAAGAAAAGGAAAAAGTTTGCTGAGTAAGGGTTTTTATCGCAATGTTAACATTATCTTCCAGATAGAGTTTTTCCTACTCTATTTCGTCTGGTAAATAATAACATGGAAACTGTCCCATATTTTACGCTGATGGTAATTGTCACTCATCTTTATTACCTACTTTAAGATTGCAAATTATACCTAATGCCAATAACATTAAGTATATTTTTTATTGATGTTGACATTTTCACGACGATGTAGGTATCTTGGTACACTGGCCACAAATTCAAACATGGATAATAATGTGATAATGTAATAAACATGACAAATTTTCGTTCCTCTTTAGTAATACATAAATCTATAATATACGGACATCTGTGTGTGAAACATGTCTAAGCTGACACTAGAGCTCAATTTAAAAATAATTCCACTGCCCGTCCTGTTTCAATAATCCCTAAAGCTCAATAAATCCGTAATATTAAATTTATAAGTACCAGTAAACCTGACCAAGAGCCTATATTAATTGTGTCTATTTACTATCAATAATGTGCGACCTCCACACCGATCCCTAGTCTCACATAAAAAGTATAGATCTAGTAGATTGTGTGATCAATCTGGCAGTTTAATGAGTAATAGATCAGAGAGTGATTACTTGACAGGACTAGGCTCTCGACTACCTACTAAATGAAGGAGAAAAAGATTATAACCGATTAGCTACGAGTGACTGATCACTGTTGCCTCAAATAAGTACTTATAAATACTTGTTGAAGTTTCTAGACTTTCGTGAAAGTCACTTTCAGACTAATTTTATTCTTGCCAATAAAGTGAGTATCGTTGAAAATGTGAAAATTAGTGTTTCTTCTCTTTATCTGAAACGTTTTTAAAACTAAACTACCAACCGATTTTCAAGTCCCAAGCGCGACTGCTGAGGCTCTTGGGTTCCCTAGATCAGATTTAATATTACGAATTTCTCAGTAGAATCCCGGGGTCTCAATCAGTGTGCCCAGCCTATCATGACTTACGGAGCCGAAACGTGGACACTCACGGCACGGTTGATTCATAAATTCAAGGTGGTTCAGCGAGCTACGGAATGGCCTTTCCTTGGAATCTCTCTGAGGGATCGAATCCGCAACGAGGTGATCCAGCAGAGAACCAAACATGTTGACATAGTTCAAAGAATAAGCAAGCTGAAATTACAATGGGCCGGCCATCGCCGAAGGCGGAGCAACGATGTTCGCAGGGTAGCTGGTAGCAGCTGTATGAGAGTTGCCAACAATTGAGCAGAATGGAGTACAATCGTGGGTTTCCATACGCTTACGCCTATCCCTTAGGGAACACAGACGCGATGTTAATTTATTACTACGAGCAACTTTTCTAATATCTTTGAATAAAGTCTCCAGACATGTCCATTAAGTCTTAGGCAAACATGTCATCACTACTGATTACGTCATAATTATGACAGATGTGTATCCCGGGAATAACATAACATAACATCACGCCTGTAATCCACGAAGGGTTAGGCGTACCTATAGTACACCCACACAATACCACTTTGCCCGACCCGGGAATCGAACTCAGGACCTCATGCTCAGCAGTAGCGCTTGCGACCACTAGACCAACGAGGCAGTCCCAGTGAGGTATCCCGGGAATATAATTTAAGATATCAAGGTCAACTTTAGGTTCAACTAATGATTTTGAAGCACCTCAGAGACTCATTTACTTTTCTTCAAAGAAATAACTGGGCTTGTCAGTTTGTCACGAATCTTACATTATTCTTTCGATTTATGATGGTCATGAGAATTCCGTAGATTGTGATTTAGTATGAGAATGTTTGGTGAATTTGTTTTCTTTCATTCATTTAATATAATAATTGCCATGCTTGTTATTCCCATAGGAGTGAGCAAAGATCTTTTATTGCGCACGAATATTCTTATACGGTTTGTCAATGTTTGTGTGGGTCCTAATGTACGATATTGTAGCACGAATAAAGACGCTTTCTTTATTTTCCCTCCTAGCAAGGATTCATTAGTTCGCTCAAGGGATTCGATGTATCACATACAAACTACCTTCTATGTTGTATGTGTGCAGTAATCAGTGTTTAATATTCCTTCATCTGTCTGATAGTAACAGATTTCTGAACTTTATTTTACATAGAAATCCTAGCGTTATTGGGTGATTCTATTGACAGGAATATTTTTAGGAGTAAACCTAGTTTGCATAAAATAAAACAAAATAATGTAAAAACAGAATATATTTAAATCATCATCACATTTTCGCATAGAAAGATAAAACGCTACCTCACGGGACGAGTCCCATGAAATACATAGACTTCACTCCGGGCACAGTCAATAACAATATCTTTCACTATTAATCTTTTAATAACTTGTATTATTGCTTCATTAAACTATCTTCTACGTATTTTATACTTTATCCTACGAGTAAAATATGTAATGATTATTTTATTTACAAAGTATTTTTAAGACTTTTTAAGTTGCGATCAAAATAAGAATAGAAGAAAAAGCCCAGGACCAAAACTTTATACGAATAAAAATCTTATGAGACGCAATTCAAATCAAGTTAATTTGACAGCTTGAACGTGACAATATTATGGCTTTAAAAAGTTATTTCTGTTCTAATTTTGATCGTACCTTAATTTTGCATGGAATTTGCAAACATTTCGTGCAATGCTTTTCAAATAACAATTATCTAAATATTGTTATTGACTCCACCCGCATTGCGGATAAAAATAGACCAACAAAAACGTTAAAAATTGTTTAATTCACTAATACTTATTGCAATATTTACAGTTCAACGTAACATATTAGATTATTTTAATATAGGGAACTGTTTTTTAAGGAAAAAGATATTGGTTTAATAGAATACCGTCTACTTTGCAAGTACTAAAACGTTCTATTAAGCCCGACTTTGGATAACATTTCATTATTTATAAATGTCCTTCTATCTATTTTACAGATAGACTATAGACAAAACGTCTTATACAATATCATTAAATTATTTAAAGTTTTTAATTAACATTATGATAAAACGATTAAATACATGGATTCTTATAAGGAACCCTGTTGTTTTTATGTACAATTTTACAATTTATGATCTAAATAGATTACAATAGACAGACATCTAATATTATTGTTTCGTTATTTATGAGTATTGCTTAAACAAATTTACATTGAGCCGACAGACACAAGACTTTAGTTGAGCAACTTAAAATTACTTTATACTTTGTTCTAATCTTCACGCCAGAATTTATTTAACGAAGAAATCAATTTGCAAGTTACATACAAGTTTTCTTTTTGGTACATTTTAATCTAGGCAAAGTTTTTGACGGAGACAAACTCATTGAGGTAACTAAAGTGAGGAAATTTTATAACTTTGTACTAATCAAAATATTATTTTTCTACAGAATATGAGCAACATAAACAGGCTTAAAATCAATGAGATCTAATTGGTGAAATATTAAATATTTATATCAAGTTGCCTCACAACTTGTGGGTAAGACAGGTGACAAAAGTATTGAAAATTATTTGCTTCCCTAAATTAAATAATATCTAGGTACTACTAAGGTATGTATTACTTAGAACTGAACAGGTGAGCGAGAATTTTAAATGTATCTTAGGATTGCAAATTAATTCATATTTCATATCTGTTAAAACTGAATACTTTTGGAGGATTATTCCACTAATCCTATTATGAGCTCTATGAGACATGAAAGATGGATTTGTGGAAGAAGATTTCACAAATCCCCATTGATGGGGAATGTCAATGGGGATTAGTGGAATTACCCTTTTTGAACATGTGGTGCAAAACTACCTAGAGAGAGTGTAAATAATTATTAACTAATGATCATAAATAAAAAAATATACATAAATAAATCTCGAATTCAATTTTATGTGCTTTATGGCACGACCATTGTAACTTATACTGCAAATATTGCCGATCAATAAAATTGAGCAAATTAAAATTAGATTATAATATGAGAATATCTAAGTCTTTTTATTGAAAACATTTATAATGTTTAGAGCCTGAAAAAAATGTTCATAAAGGTTACTTTTGAATTTCTTGACGTAAATAATATTATTAGAAATTTAAACTACTAGTGAGAGCTATATTATATGATTTATTCTTTGATCTTTGGAAATTAAAGTTTTAGCCCTTGAAATATAGTTTCTTGGAAGATCATTGATTGCCAAATTTATTTATATGTATAGGTACTGTTAATTACTTATTATACAAAATAATGAGCTAGTTAATACCTACAAAACAACTTTGATATGATATTAAAATGTGTTATATTTGTAGCAAATAAGTAACGATTGAGCTTTTAAATGTACAATATAATTTATTTTATTTTAAATACAAATCTTTAGTAACTTCTCAATGTTTGATTATTTTTCAGTGATCTGGAATTGTAGTTCTTCAGTTTTTGTTTAGCTGGGTAATTGCTTAACACACTTACACGCAATGGCTTTCGTTTTGACAGTTCAACAACATTAATTGCGTTATTGACGTTACAGAGCAGTAATTTTTTTCGAATATTATGTAGCAATGGATTAGCAATATTCTTCAAGATAATTCAGATTTTTATTGAAAGGGTGCTGAACATAACGCGTTGGTGAACTTTGTACTATTTAAATGTTGGCTCCATCATTACTTTTTGTTACAATTGTCCTAATATTTTCATATATTATTTGGCAAGTTATTTACATACTACCTCGTCAAATCTCGCAGTGCATTGTCTTCCTTTGACATTGTCATTCGTACAGCTAAGATTATCTAATTTTATTCATAAATCTATTACAACTAAATAACTAGGAAGGGTGAGAAAATGGGATAAACGCGTGGACGGAAAAGGCAAGAAAAAGTATTTTACAAAGAGAAAATATAAAGAGAATTAGTTTTGAGTATTAGATTCATTTCTTTTCTTTCAGTTTTTATTAAAAAAGTAAGCAACGTTTTGAGCAATGTGATACTCGCAAGTAATGAGGACTTTGCATTAATATTTTTAACACACTTATTTTCATTAATGAGCTCGAAATTAAATCTTTGGTTTTCTTAATTATTTCACTACTTTGTCTTCTTTTTGTTATACATACATGCCGTCTCATTATTTAAATACAACTAACACTTCTTTTGTTGATTGTACATTTACACTATGGTACAGTTAGAAGAAAAACGAGTAACGATAAAATTGAAAATTAAAATAATCACAACCTTAAAATTAACTAAAGCTTAGTAATATCGCTTCTAAAGTTCTTTGGCGTATAATACTGATGACTAGAATATCATGAGCTATAAGCAAGCTTTCCAATACTAATACATTCTTACAATAAGTTATAATTTTGTAAATTACAATTTTAAATACATTTGATATGCTATGTTTCTACGGCTAACACACGACACGTTTAATTTATTGGTTTATCACATTAAGTATGAACATTATGTTGTACGAGTATGTGAGTGTACTTTGTACAATTTGGCCGTCCAGTAGATCTCTTAGAAATATCATTGAGAAGAACTTAGATTTTGATGTAGATTTTTTGAAACACATTATTTTGGAAAGTTCGCCCACTTTTGGCACACTATGGCTGCCAGACACCAATTTTTACAAACTTTAGCCATTTGAGTTTGAAATCAAAAAACTTTTCAAATCCTTCTGATCAGCACACATGCCAGTCATTGCAGATTGTTGTCTTGTTCATCATGAATGACAAGTCAATAACCCAAACTTGTTCCACCACGTTTGGCTCAGCTTCTAGCTTTCCAACAAAGCTTACTACGTGACTGGTAGGTAGATATTGCTATTATATTCAATATTCTTCATCAACTTCCAAATGTTTTAATATGTATCCAAAAATCTCCTTCACAAAATGAAATCTACTGAGTGAAGACGACCAAATAGTCCGCGGGCTAGGTGCCACAGTGGAGTATCTTCCTAAACGCCTTCCGGAACTCAGGGTTGAAGATGGTGTAGATGACGGGGTTGAGGAACGAGTTGATGTAGCCCAGCCACGTGGTCAGGATGAACACGGTCACCCCAGGGTCGAAGGAGAGGCCGATCTTGTCGCAGATGGCACCGAGGACTGAGCACGTGAAGAATGGCGCCCAGCAGAAGAGGAAGACACCTAGAAAGATTAAGCTGGTAAATGATCATATATTACGGGATTAACGATATGTAGAAAGGGTCATTAGTTGTCTTTGAATAGCGTCTCATTCTACAGAATAACTTAGATATGTAAGCTTAATGTAACGTTAGCTAGTGGTAGTGGTGGGCTATATAATGATTGTACATTGATGGTAAAGAGAACGCTTCATTTCCTCCTTTGCTTTTTGCTTTGTTTGATAACCTTATTGCTTGTTCATCTCTTGCAAGTCTTACGGTCTTGGTATTTGCTTTTAACCAAATATTTGGTTACGTAATGTTCATTATATAAAGCTTTTAAACTTACCTAAAACTATCGCCAGTGTCTTAGTGGCCTTCCTTTCCTTCTTCGCAGAAGACTTCTCTCGCTTTTTCTTGCTTGCTTTATTCGCTTTGTATATTGTGAAGCGAGCTGTTGCTGCACTTGCTTTTCTTTCTTTCTTGGAGCTGGACCCGTCTCGAAGGTCAAACTGACTGGCTGTAACTTCGTCGTCTGACCGCAAGGCTAGGGAGACGTTTCTAGAACAAGAAGAAGATTTCCTAAACTTAACACGTCGTTTTCCTAAATATTATTATGAAGGAATACCGTGGGAGGGTATGAATCAAATGTGCCTTGTTGGCGTAAAACAAAAGGAGTATTATACCCTGAATTGATTTATAGGGAAGGAAGATTACATTGTCTCTTTGTTCCAATTCCAAAATAATGCAAATAATAATCCTCGAGAAAAACTGGAATTTGCGTATTTCATCATTTTGACAGATTGTTTTAATCGTTAACTCCGTGAGATGAGATACAGTTCAATGTTAGGGATTTCCTGCCGCTTTCAATTACAAATTTGCACAGCTCTTAACTACATGCAAGAACAACAAAGAACGCCAATTGTTCAGAATAAATATAAAAAACTTAGTAAAACGACTGTATACTGGATAAAATACGTAAAACTTCCGGAGGTGCGCTGAAAACTACAACACAGTTTGTAACTACTACAGTTCTCAACAGTACTTTATTTCTTTAAATTGTACTCGTTGTTACGCAGTGTTTAACAACAATGTGGTACTTCCTCTAACGTAACTAGACTGAATTATGAAGTGGAAATAGTTGTATCCAACTTGAATTGTGATCGCTATATTTAGCCAATACAATTCTTAAGATGGAATTCTGCAAAGCAGTATTGCCAAGTAGCATAATGTTGTTGGGTTGTTTTGATTATATTACTTTATCTACCCTTTATCTCGTATTATAAGTGAGTTTACGTCATTTAGTATCTAAGGGACATCTCAGTAACAAGGATAAGAAGGCAGTCGGTAACAATTCAGCTGCATCTGGTTAGAATGAAGTTGACCTTAACATAGTTGTCAAAAAATTATGCAGATGAAGATATTAACCAAGGGAATAATATAGCAAAGAGCTGTAGGACATTCTCTGAAATGAAAATTATAATATTATCTTTTGTTACCTCGAATCTGCCGCCAACTTAGAAGTCTTTCCATTCTTTTTCCACTTTGAGCCATCGCAAGCCATGTTCTTGAGCACCGTGGCGTCTTTCAACCCTGGCGAGCCGGGTGGAGATACGTGCTCTCTGATCGTGTCCTCAAGGTTGGACGGCGCGTACCCCGAGTCGTTGTTGCCGTTCGAGTCCGGAATTGGTTGGGCTTTGATTTTTCTTTTTGGAGTGCTGATGGAAGAAAGTTGGATTAGGATTGGTTCAATAAGAGCCATATTTAGTTGCTAATGGGTCACAATGATTTTGTTGTCGATGGGCATGAGTAGGAGGCGATTGATGATCCGTTTTCGTGAAGGTTTTTCCTTTTACAAGTTTGTTTCAGGAATTTGAAATAGTTTTCTTTTGGCTATATAATGTTAGGTAAACTACGAGATAGTTTATAATATTTTAAAATTTCACCTCACCTTAGGTCTGTTATTAACATCAATAAATTCCCTACTGGTCCCGTGACTATGCGTAGGTACGGGAAAATAATTTCGACTTAGAATCCTAATTAACGTTTTGATTAGAATATAGGCACAGAATATTATTAGGTAAATAAATGCCGTTGAAACTTTAGTGCTTACATTATCAGATTCTAGGGATCTCGCGCCATTGTTTGTCTGTAATTGTAACATCAGTAAATAATACATTCAAAGCAACTTGAAATTCATTAACAATATTGATTACAATAACCTAATTACATAAAATGCCACACACTTGGTACAATCTCGGAGATATAATTTTGGCAAGAAAATTAATTTTGCGTATACGTAATGAAATCAATATAAACCATGTAACTCCTTTCATTTGCAATCCTTTTGAAAGTGATGAAATGTTGGCGATATTTTGAACAATAATAAACGGACTGCTGGGTAATTAATTACTGATCATTTAAACCATGGGCGTAATGAAAAATGTCCACAACAGTCGTGAAAATGAATTCTTAAGCATCCGTAAATTCTCACTTGGACTTGCGTTTAAACTAAGTAAAGTAAAATAAATCGTCAATATTTTGGTTAAAAACTAGACTAATTACGGTACAAGAGATTTAAATACCATTTACAGTTTTGTAATTTTGAATAATTCAATATTTACGAGTCATTCACTTGAAGAGTTCCCACGGGTTTGCACCGACACGACGTGCCCTAATTATTGATGATGCCAAGTGGATGTTTCCAAAACATACATACTATTCTTTCTTATAATTTAAGCTCGTACGTACGAAACGTACAGTACCGCTTGTGGCCAAATCCATCCCCTAAAAATTAAATGATGTGGACATCATCCTAAGAAGGTGGCTTAGAATGATGACCACATCATTTAATTTTCTGACCAATTCGCCATAAACTTGTTCGATTTATCACCACGCCAGCGTTTTCTAAGCCGGAATCGACGGTGTACGGCTATATAGGAGTCAATTGCGTGACATCACGACTCTAGCCTATCAGATTCAGTTCTGATGCCACTTCAACCTAGCAGAACTGGAAGACTATACCTACTATAAAATAATAGGCAGTTATTGTACTAGTTATATTCTTACTTGGCTGTCTCCTCAGCAACAGTTGCCAGCATGAACTCGGTGGACTTGTCGTTGGGGATGACGTGGCAGTCATCCGCGTCCGCCTCCAAGTCTGCCGATCTCTTGTCGAAACTGTTTCAGGAAAATATAAAGTTAGGAACTCCGTAGAATTTATTTTACTTTATTTAGTAGTCAAAATCTTTATCCCCAGATACCACCAAAACTAGCACCTAACTTGACATTTTTAACCTATAAAAATCAAACTAAATAACGTTGAACATAGTAGTTATAATATGAGTAAAACTAACCTTTTAATTTTAATAAAATGCTATTCAAGCAAAGCAAAATAATTGAAACCAGCGCCGTCGGTAGTAAATTAGCGCCTTCTTAGTTTTTCAGTTACTCCTAAATACACGTTGAAGTAAATAGAAACGTTTTACCAAATAACAACAACAGATGAGCATCATAGACAAGTAACATTAATTATTTAGGTTGTGGTAATTGAAACAGAATCCTCGCAGTAAATTGAGATCTTTATACAGGTTATACAGCTACCATGAATTCCTAGAAATCTTTCAGTTATTGTCTCATCAGAAAAGATCAATGTTGTAAAGATCAACATTTTAGTTAGCTTGAAATTAATTTCTTGAAATTTCATTTTCAGTTAATATTGTCTCAAAATTGTGGTTGAAGTCTGAAACTTCAAATAAATACAAAAGAGCCAGTAGTAGTTAGTAAGTATAAGCGTAAGCGTAAGTATAAGTAAATAATAAGCGAGGAACTCAACTATAATAATATTGCCTAAATGAAAATCAATACAAAGTTCCTGGCAACGAAAGAAGGGAAGCGATTTATTCTTTCTACATTTGGCCTCTCCAAAAATAAAGGCCAATCTTGCACAGTTATTTTAGTGTCGTGTCAAGAAATAAATAACTTTTTATTTCACCTCTGATTGAGGTCACCAACTTTCGCACGTGTTCCAATAAATAAATCAGCCTATGTTGTCCCACTAGGGCAAAAGCCTGGTGTCCAAATAATAATCATAAAGTCAATATTTTATTACCTCGATATTAAATCATTGTTTATCTTTTCAAACTATGTTTGTTTACTTCCAAGTTAGAGGTACAATACACAATAATAACATCAAAACAAACATAATCCTTTGTAATTAAGATCTCAGCTTTACCGGTGTATTCCGCTTCGTTTACCCTCAACACGTGTGCCACAGGTTATTCCGAGACTTAAGAAAATAATTATGTTACACTTTCCATCGTACCGAACGCAATTTGGCGCTCCCGGCTTTTGGCGGACCTTCAACATTATTTTCTATCTAGTTCTAAAAGTTATCTATGTCATGATCGGATTTTTGCTATCTAAATAGTTACTGCTAGTCTAAGTCTTGGATGATTCTAAGGGACGGTTTATCCACTATAGAAAAAGGAGGATCCTCCGACCAGACGGGTGTTGTGTCTTGCGGGCAACCGCCCGACGATTGATGTCGATAGTCTTTTATATGTCGATTGCACGATGCAGGATTTGTGTGACGTCATGATTTTGTGTGACGTCAGGTCTTTGATGTGGAGTTCGCATTTAGCGACGTAGATGCCGCCACAACGGAACTGTGTTGGCATGTTCTCCTAGTTAACATTCTTATTTTCTAGTACTTTAAACCACATAATCCCATATTGCGTCGGTCACCTAACCCAAGTATCGTGTCCTTGGCTTTAATGTCTATGGTCCCAAATATCTTCACTACTTATATCTTTAATTTCAGGATCATCTTTCATTCATGTATGCATCTGTCTATCTAGGTATCCTTATTCCCACAAAATCTAATTTTGACCGTGAGCCTATTTTCAGCTTGTGATTTTTTAAGAACCTATATTACCTTTATTCTTAGTTCTCACCTGTCTTCATGATCATCTTCATTGCTCCCAGACCCTGTGTTAGTAGGTCTGTCATCATGTAGTGCAGTCTCTGCCAGCCTTCTGGTCTGCGCCACGTTTTCTATCACCACGGCAGTGGTGGCTCCTGTGTTAGGGTCCCCAGATACAGGAGGCTTTTTGGCTGCTCTCTGCTTTTTTGCTCGTATTCTTAACGCCTGGGAAAAAGGGGTCAGGTTAATTTGAGGCAACAATAGTCAATCGTGTTATCATATCACGATTGATTATTGTTGCCTCAAATTTTTGCTTTATAAATCTTATAAAAAAATAAAGTATATGGATTAACACTGCTCTGACTTGAAGATCCTTTGGTCAGATGGCATCCACTGATGTTACTTTTCTTGTATTGTTTTTTTCTTTTTCATTTTAAACTATAACATAATTAGCAATCTGAATTTCTAGCTGTTCTAAAGAACTCAGTCATTAAATCTCGCACGTGTTACGACTTCGACCTATAAATCTTTCCAGCTTGCAAAAATACGAAACAACAGTATAACGTGTACAAGTCCTAGTATGTTGTACACGAGCAACAAAACCAGGTATGTGCCAAAACGTGTCCACAACGTGTGCTGGCTAGTACTAGGCTAGCTCTGGAATATGTAGAACTTTGCTCGGTGAAAGTTCTTTAGTTTCTGGGCAAAGTGTTATTGGGTTTCACTGGTAGGAAAATCTTAGTAGTAGCTCGGAGGTTGGAAATATAAAACTAAACTTCTCTTTTATTAAAACTGCTATGTTATTGTTTAGTTGTGAGTGACTTCACTTCACTAATTACGTTTCTGAATGCCATGCCAAAGAATAGGGAACACGAGTTCCCGCACCACTTCAAATATAAATTGCAGACATTTATATTTGAACTTCTAATATACCTCTGCCTACCCTTCTTAAATTAAAAGCGCCGCCGTGGTATATTTGTTAAAATCCGAATCAATTCACGAGTCTGAACACGCTACGCCAGCCATAAAATGTCGGTCTCATTCATCTTAAAACCGCGGTTTTTGCCAAAAGCTTTAATGGATAAATTCACGTACACATACATTATCCATTGGTTTGTCTCATGAAGACACGTCAGTATTCCGAATATGTTATTTCTGTGCGTCTAGACATTTCAATTGAAATGCTCTCCGATTTCAACCCTAATGCCAACTTAGAGGTCACATATTTCGGCTCTAATTGAAACTGGGATGGCAACCTTGTTAATACTAATCTGAGAGGTGGTTTGGTATTCCTACTTGCTACATAATATAACATTATACTCTTAGATAGTTTACCGACCTATTTCGAAGCTATATTTGGTGTATTGTGTTTAGAAATAGCAAATACATACTTATAACTTTGAGATACTATTTACTTCTTCGTGCTACATTATTATGCGTTTTTCCCAAATGACTACTTATTTTAGTTCATTACGATGATACGGATACTGAGAAGTGGTCTGAACCATCATCAGATGAGAGCTACCAAGACAATGATAAAAAAATAAAAATAAACTTACCTTAAAAATATTATAATAAAGGAACATCATCATGATGCAGGGGATATAGAAGGATCCTAGTGAAGAATAGATGACGTAGTTTTGACTGTTGAAGAGGCACTCGTCAAAGTTTCTGTCCGGCGTGTCGTTGAGCCCCAGGACGATTGGAGCGCCAATGGCTGCCGAGATCAGCCACACCAGCACGATAGTGAACCACACCCGCCTGTTGTTCTTGTGTTTCGCGTATTTTATTGGTTGAGTTACTGCTATGTACCTGGCGAGAGAAATTTTGATGAGTTATCGGGTTTTACTCTACAGCATACGTATACGACCGCTTGTGTCAAGCTAAACATATTTATCAACCATCTAGACATGGGTCTTGTATTGTAACCTTTTGGCTACACAAATATTGGATGAGTTCTAAACTTGACCCTATTATTGTCTTCATCCGAGGGATAAGGGATAAAAGATAAACATAGGTCCCTCCATTTATAGACTTGACAACAGTGCCCGGCGCTCTAATAGCACTATAACGACTCACACCTCTTAAACACGAGGCCGGGATCTGTGCTTCGTTCTTCATTTTAGTACAATAGTTTTGATCACTGATGGAAGAGGTTGATTCTTATAGGTTGATATCTTACCTATCAACAGATATGGCGACGAGGTTGAATATGCTGGACGTGGAGGAGGTGACGTCCATGGCAATGTACACGTCACACACGAAGGCAGGCAGACCCCACGAGCCGTTTACCTGAAACAATAACATTGTGATTAGGTCTTTAAAATTGGAAGTTACCAGTTTTAGTATACGGCAGTATTTTATTCCCAGAATGTTGTCTTGAAAACGAGGGCTACGTTATGGCATAACACAAATAAAGTATGAGCCAGTGTAGACCAGCATATATTGGTTCATATTGAATTGGTATTTTTGTTTTCGACGTGAATTTCAAGAATATTTTTAAGGTTTCGTCAGAAGACTTGTTAAATTGCCATTGTAATTGCCTTGTATCCTATTAACTAACTTATTTCATTTAAAATAGCGATTAACACAAACAAGAACATTGCAATTGAAAACCCAGATAATACGAACCAGGAAACCAGATCGCATCCCAAGATTAAACACAACCACAAGGGTGTCCCAAATTCAGAAATAAACGCCTCCAGGCCGATATTTAATTTCGATTAAACAAAACGTGTTTACAGTAAATGATATCGGTATCGTATTTGCACTTCAGCGTGATATAACAAATGTGACCATCTGTCACGCTGCGTGATTTATTCGAGTGACGTGATGCAGCGTGTCGAGTACTCACTAGGAGTGACAACAGATTATGTGGGGATTCTATTTGGAATAGCCTAAAATACTCGTATAAATGTGTTCATAATAGGTACCTTATTCAAATATTAGTTTTACAGTTAAATGAAATTGTGTATTCTGTAAATAGGTTATTGGAATCACTTAGATACACGTCAAATTAATAAATATAAAAAAAAATGCTAGATTAGATTGGCGGTTCCGCGTAGGCTCTGACCTCTGAGTATCTTTTAAAGTCCAGACTTATTCTTGGTCAGGCCATATGAGGACCATGTAGATTAGTGTCTGAAATGGTCTTTTGAGGAAAGAACCACACAGATTTGAGTGGACCTGTCCAGTCAGTACAAGTATTTGTCAGTAATCATAGACCTCAACTCAGAACTTAAGGGCTCAACTCGACGAACAATACCAAAGAAAGGACATTCGGGTAGGCCGCATAAACTACTAAAACTGCCAGACCATCACTAATGGGCACGCCACTATTGCGGCGATAAGTCCCCTCTTTGAGGAGTGGCTGGAGAGGCGCCACGGCGTCCTCACCTTCCGCCTGACGCAGGTCCTCACCGGACACGGCTGTTTCGGGAGGTACCTGTTTCGGATAAGGCGGAAGGAAACGCCCGGGTGTCATCACTGCGTGGATCGCCCGGAGGACACGGTGGAGCATACGGTGGAGGTATGCCCGGCTTGGGCAGAGCACCGCCGTGTCCTCGTGGAGGCGATCGGTGGCAGGGATCTCTCGCGTCCGGCCCTGGTCCAGGCCATGGTACGGAGCGAGAGGGCATGGGAGGCCGTCACCTCCTTCTGCGAAGCAGTAATGCTCGCAAAGGAGGAGGCGGAACGCGTGAGGGAGAGGCAAATTTCGCGCCCTCACGCCCCTAGCCGCCGCAGGAGGAGACGCCCTGGGCGTCGGGAATCGATTGCCGATTCCCGGCCACCGTAGGCGCGGGCTTGCGGACGGTGAGCAATGGGTAGCTCGCCGTCCGGTAAGGACCAGGCCCGGGTCGACGGCGCGTTGTGTTCCACGCGCGCCTCAAAGAGATGTCAGCAAGTGAAGGGGTCCGATGAGACCATTGCCTGCCGGGGTTGCGGGATTAGTCCGAAAGGGATACCGTGGCCCCCTGGCATTGCACAGGCAACAGAAGGAACACGGGTGGGTTTTAGTCAGTAAGAGTCTGACACGCCCTCCCGCTCCACCCAGAGCGGGAGACGTCATTTGATGATTTCCCACCCAAAAAAAAAAAAAAAAAAAAAAAGACCATCACTAAAATTAACTGAAAAATAAAAAAAATATGAAAGAGAAAAAAAAAACACATAGTGTACATTCACAATAATTTAAATAATAATAATAAAACCCCACCGCCGTATCTCTACGTTGACGTCGTGGTGGGGCTTGCACGCTCCGAACTCCAGGTCTATGCCGGTCGGGAATCGATCGCGGATTCCCGGCCACCGTAGGCGCGGGCTTGCGGACGGTGAGCAATGGGTAGCTCGCCGTCCGGTAAGGACCAAGCCCGGGTCGACGGCGCGTTGTGTTCCACGCGCGCCTCAAAGAGTGTCAGCGAGTGAAGGGGTCCGATGAGACCATTGCCTGCCGGGGTTGCGGGAAAGTCCGAAAGGGATACCGTGGCCCCCTGGCATTGCACAGGCAAGAGAAGGAACACGGGTGGGTTTTAGTCAGTAAGAGTCTGACACGCCCTCCCGCTCCGCCCAGAGCGGGAGACGTCATTTGATGATTTCCCACCCAAAAAAAAAAAAAAAAAAAAGGTCTATGCCGGTAGAGTTTTTTGCCGGAACAGGTCTGGGATGAGGAGCCAGACCAGAGATATACAGAAACCCGCAGGGCAGCATGTGGCGAGCTGTTGGGCAGTAGCGACCCCACGGACCCTATCTCCCGGGAGAAATCTTGTTCCTCATCTCTGGCTTGCCTTTATTGTCCGGCTGTAGTAAACACTGACGAGGAATAGAGCTCCCACCTCTTGCTTGTCTTTATTGGCCGGCTTGAGTGGAGATTCGCAAGAGCAAATGTGCTCGGAGGAAGGAAATATTCCAGTAAGATGCTGGTAGGGATCTTGACCGTACTTCCGGGATTGTCCTGATAGCTGTGGAATACCGCTCCACTCTTTATAAGCACCTCAGGACATGTTGCCCCCTTGTCGCTTCGACACTTTGTGCTAGCGACCGTTTTCGGGGGCCCATTATTGAGTGTGCAAGTCACCCCCTGCCATTTTACCTGTGTATTTTATAATTATAAATAATTATAATATCTTATATAAAATTGAGGTGGTCTAGATAACCAGTTCACTTAGCCACCCAAACCCATAATCCAATATCATTGTTTCCATATCTTGCAATAGTCCTGCACTAACCGGGGGTTGTCCTTGAGTGCACTAGATTAGTGCGTACAGGGATAATCGTCGGTCTGTAGAAATGGGAACTGTTTATTTTACATTATATACAATATACAAACTAAAATCTAGCGTCAAAAATTCATCCGCACTTCATAATAATTTAAACAATGAAACAGTAAAAAAAAGGTTTTAAATCGTATAATGGGTAAGTTTCGACTGACAATGGGAAGTTTTTTGTAAAAGCGTATACAAGTGAAGAAAAACATCGTGAGGAAACTTGCCAGAAAGATATTTAAAAAATACATAATTAATTTAATTTATCTGTCATTCCTTCATTTCTCATTCTTTTTACCTATCGTGGTATAGTAATCTTATTCTAGGTGCATCGTCTTCACATATAATTATACAATGTGGATCTGGACTTACGACATTAAATTAAAACAAGCACAGTACTAGTCCATAGAAACATTTTAAAAGACGAAGATTAGTAGTTAATGGAAAATTTAAAAATTGCAATTTTCAAACAAAATAAATAGCAGAATCAACTGCATAAAAAGTAAACACGCTTTATCTACGAAAAATCACTAACCTGTTGCGCGGCCCGATGCGGGTCGCGGCGGGGGGCGGCGCCTGCGCTGCGGTGCGGGGCGTAGGTGGACGTGGGTAGGTAGTTTAGTCGGAGAACAACAAATTAGCGGCATAAACTCACTAAGTTGCGCGTTGTTAGTTAAAAGATCACTGATTGAATAATTAATCACATAATATCACATCACAATCAGAATTTACATCAATAGTTAATTTTTTTAAATTTTCAAGGTTTCCACCGTTGTTCATTATGCACAAGCGACATCGATACCTAATTAACTAACTAATATTAAACTAACGCTGAACAATAAGTCACACTAGATCGTCTTTAATCACAAATAACAACTAAATTTTTTCACAAAATCACGACAATGCGCGCGCGGCTCCTCTCGTGATAAAAAAGTAGACGTGTGCGCTCCTCAAAGGGCGCCGCTATGCACTGAGACTTTTTGCCGAAAAAATTCACACACACACTCGCAATTGTCTATGCACCACTAATGCATAATTTGCGTAAGTAATATTTCTTTTTCTTTCTAATTGTAGTATTATTTTGTGGGACTGGGCGGGGCGCGTCAGAGTGGAATCGTATGACACCTTTCTCTGTCTCTCAAGCATATTGAGACGTAGAGGATAGAATCGTACGTTTTGCACAGGTTCTTGACCTTACAATGTTTACCTATTATTACGGACTCAGATCTACATCATGTTGATAAATAAGAAAATGAAAAATAATTTCCTGTGGCTAAAGTATTCATTGGATTTGATTGATTTTTTGTATACGGGTAAAGAACATGACACTCTTTACGTGGTTTTAAGAAATGTCAAGCGTCCTGCTCCACGTAGTATAATTAATGTATACAAGATATTGTGAAAACATTTAAAAGAGTAACGGTGGAGTTTCTTGCCCATTCTTCTCCATACGAAAACTACCTTTTGAAGTTCAGAAGTGCCTTTTTTGTGCCTAATTGAAATAAATTATTTGACTTTGACTTTGATTTCTCGATAGCATGTGAAGCCAAGTTAGAGGCCCATGGGGGGGTTTAAAACTCTGACACCAGGTTTGTCACGAACCACATGAAGAGAAGAAATATTTATCTACATATTAGGGTCCTTAAACACATGGAAATGTTCGCAAATTGTCAATGAAGTTGCTATCTTTATCGATGGCTACTTTGTAGATAAGTATGTTTATTTCATCATTTGCGTCTTATTTGTGCAGCATAAACAATTTTTCTTTCTTTCATATTTTTCTGTCAGAAAAGGTTAAGATTTTCATATGCCGCCGGCTGTTCATATTACCTCTAGTTTTCCTAACTTGTAACTGCTTCACCACACCAGCAAACCCCGACACGTGTTACAATATCAATAACATTATAAACACAGACACATGTAACTTTTCCAATTTGCCAGCCCCCGCAACCTGATCACATGGATCGGCATCGCATCAATATCATGAATATTGATGCGCAGGCATCGAACTGTGTACCGACCGCACGCCGATGTAACCTACGTCAATATGTGGTCGATGAAAGAATGTGTTGCTATGGTAATTTCGCAGGTTGTTTTAGGAAGTTAAGATTGAGGTTCCGAGAAGATGGTGGATTCAGATTTGTGTCTCTGACTATGACATTTTCTGCTGGGTCAGTACCTTTATCAACTTTTTGGCCTTCCTTAGGTACTTTTGCGGATATCATTCGGATAAGAATCCTAACATATTAATTCATTTCATTACCATTAAAGCTATAACAATTTGAAGATTATTTATAAAATAGTAAATTATTAATACTTGAGTGGTAGAATAAAACAATCAACCAAAAACATTAAAAAAACACTACACTACACTGGTATGTCAAAAATAAAATCTTTTTGATTTTACGTACCTCCGTTACAAATTATACACAACAGATTTCGGAGTAACAGGCATTCAAGCATCAGTGCCAGGAAATTACAATTTCAAGGTTCTTATTAAAACAAATGAAAACTTCAAACAGCTTTATTAATTCCAAAACCCTTATTACTTCGTGACGTCATCCCACTTCCGGCCCGGTGTCCTCCACCCGGTGAACATAACGTGAGTCCGATGTTCCCCGTTGTCCCCCGACCTCTGTCTTGTCCCTGTTTTATTAGTTTGTCCTCTCTGAGTTAGATCTGGAGTGGGCTTTATGGCTTTAGAGAACACGACACGAGGACGATGCGATTAGTTTTTTTAAGTTTTACTGGACGTGAGTTAGCTTAAACTGTCTAGATTTGGTCGTTAGTCTGTAAAACAGATATTAATTGATGTAACCTTTTCCTTTAAGCTAACTATGGTGATATAACACGGCTTTGGCTTACAGAAAAATTGCATTACAATTTTGATGAAGTAAACCCTTTCCTTGATACTGAACATGATTCACGGTTTACCATGAGTTAAACAATTATGTTTAACTCTAATTGTGTTTATCTACTTCACAAACAGTAAACCCTATAAGAGACATTTTTAAGCAAAACCAATATAATAACAGTTAGCGTGGTAATACCTAAAATACAATCGTTTTAACGACTTAAATCATAATATAAATCAGAATCATACGAATAAATCGTACCGTATAAATATTTAATAAGCGCACATCTGACACGAGGGTCCCTCGTTGCACATTATAAACGGCCATGCTGGCCAGCAGCACCAATGTGTTGTCTTGAGCACTACGCTATTAGTAGCACTGCAGAGCCAAGGGTACAAGAAAAACATACCTTCAACGTAGGACGGACTTATGTTTTTACAAGATTTTTAGATGAGAATAATTTCGAACAAGACACAGCGGACAGTTTTACGCATCATTTTAGTATAAGTTGTTTATCTAAGTCACAAAATGAAGTAATAACATTAATCTTTCATTGCTGAGGATGGATTGATGGCAGATGGCGTATTAATTTGGTGGAGTGGATGCTGATAAGCAAAATGAAACGTTGTCAGCATGGGCACCGCCAGGTTTATTTTCAGGGGGTGCATCTTCAGCTCCACGGGTCTTCAGTTCACCACGGGGCCAAAGCCCAGCCATATGTTAGGTTATCGTTTTTCCATTCATACAATAAGGAGTAACTTTGTCGACAAGCAGAAAAGCTTAACAAATAAGAGAATGTAGGAATCAGTAATTTTTAGGAATCAAATATCTCGCCTCGAATGGGATAGAATTTATTTTGTCCATTCATACACAAAGAGGACTAACTGTGTCGAGTTATACAAAGAAGCTTAAGAATTAAGATATATTCGGATGCAATAGTGAGCGAAGCAAGCTCGACAGTGTTAGCTCCCCGACAAGGGCCGTTTAGATTTTTAAAAATAGGATCGGTACTTTGTCGACTAATGCGCAGAAGATTTAGAATTGAGAGATTGCAGAATGCAAGGGCGAGAAAAGCAAGCTCGAAAATTTTAGGATCCCGCCTCGAATATTGTGTTAGGCGTTTTTTTGATATTTATTTAGTTCTAGATGTTTTTGCATCTATATTTTATTTTGAATCCAGGTACAATTGCACCCTCTTGTACCCCGCTCCCAGCGCTCACGGCTGTCAGACCAGCCGAGGATGGAGTGGCATCTTAGAAATTGAAGCAATTGCAAAAAACAAACACGGTAAAATAGTAAAAGCAAGGATTTATATCCCGTGGAGTGTCAAGAAACAACAGATTAACTTAGAAAGAAACCATACCACTTGATTTGCTCATAAATGAAGGCTCAGTTTGAGTTTAAAACTACCCAATCAGGAAATCCAAACAAACACTATAAACTTGAAAAAAACAGAGTACCTACTAATTTTATCATAAGTACTAATTGCTCTGTTTTTTGAAGCCTTAGCAAATAAAACTTAACAAACCTCAATAGGTTTGTTTACTGAGGCTTTTAATATAACTCGCCCCATCCAGGCTCCGAGTTTCTAATATCAGGGTAGGTATGTGACCTCCTTCCGTTATAAATGACACTAGATAAGCGTAATGTGTTTTCGTGGGGACTCGGCTGGGCGTCGGATTATATTTGATACGGCATCTGTTTCCCCTTATGATTAACCTATTAATAATGAAAGAGAACCAATTATATTAGGATATTGTGTTGCAGTATTTGACGTTAGAGTTAAATGAGGGATTATACTGGAGATTAAGGAACTGATGAAAAATCAATCTATCAATGCAATTAAAAAAAGGTTATCGAGAGATAATGGTCTTACCTACGCTCGTCTGCACCGCTACTTACTAAATACGTTTAGTGTTATCAAATTAAAAACATCATTCTCTCTTTGTCAACTTCAAACGATTGACAAAAATGCATTTACTGATTTGCATGCCGGCCTTAAAACAAGTTTTCCAATAGCATTGTACACTATATAACTTAGGAACCACTTGTTCTTAAGTAACTAAAGTTAATGTTGATTAGGACGTCAATGAAAATGGGCATTATCTTTAAGTCCATCATAATTCCAAAGTTGGGCCAAGTTGGTTAGTTGGCGTTGGGCGTGTTATCTTCCCCGAAATCGGAACGCGATACGCTTTGGTCAAAACTTCTTCATAATAGTCAAGTGGTAACAATAGGGCTATCGTATAACTTGATCTCTCATATAATACGAGCGGTTTACGTTGAGAACTTCTTATTTCCTGCCGTGATATTAAAAATTTCATACTGGTCTGGCTTTGATACCGAATTTAATGGCTGCTGACACTTGAGCAGGTTTCATAGATAAACCAATTTCATAAAAGAGAAGAAAAATATGTGGGATGGTGGTTTGCCGCTACTAGAAGCAAATTTTTAAGGTACAGTCACCAGTAGATTTGAATACCTCACAGTTACGCAAAACCCACAAGCGTAAAACTCGTGATATAAAAAAAAAAAATAATAATAATATGTAAATTGCAACTTTGAACCTATTTTATTTATAATAATTTTGAATTTGTCAAATATAAAATATCTATCAAGGGGGCAGTCTTGGTCCTAGGCGAGGCTGAGGCGCTTTACTTTGTGTAAATTATTTCATCACTACTGCTCTCAAAACGGTGGGAACCAACCCGCACTGGGCCCGGGTGGTAAATTCTAACCCACTCCCTCTCGAAGAGACGAGGCCTGTGTTTTAGCAGTGGGAACATTATTGACTGATTAGACTATGTTATGCTTATCAATACTTAAGGAGAAAATCACTATCGAATCTTGCGAAAATGTAACGTATTAATTTATATATTATTACCAGTCTTAATTATAAAACAGTTGATACCGTCGACCTTGGAAAATGAACTAGTTTGATGAACATGGATGGAATTCCCAAATCAAAATAAACACCAAATATAGATACAACTCAGTCCCCTACTGTCCCGATAACAAACCGCTTACAGGCAGTAATGTCATAAAAAGCGAGGCTTCCACATTTACGCTCACTCATACTTGCTTTACGTTCTATAAACGGGCCTCGAGGAAAAATATAGCAAAACAAAGGAGATTGTGCGCACAAGTATCGGCCGTAGACACTCGGTTACGGAATCATCGCGCGTTTATCAGTCCGTTTGGGTTAGTATGGCTGTCTGTTAGGTTAGGTTGGTCCGTTGTTGATTGCTGTTGTCACGGAAAATCATGTCTGGTTGGACATTTTGGTTTGAAAGTGATCGTGTAAAAATAATTAGGTATGAAGGGAAAATAATTGTTTAGCTTTCTATCAACTTACATTGTCCGTATATTCTAATCACAACTCTGACAGTTGTATGAAACGGTTATAACACGGCAAATTGGTGCAGTGTGTCAATTTGATGAACAATTAATTTCCCTGAGTGTACAGTCGTATTGATACCAAGTGATTGAAAAAAAATGTGTTTTCAATAACGATGTATATTATACTTTCAAGACCATTATTTGGTCGTAACATAATATCAAGAAAACTATTTCGATAAAACCTGGAGTCGTATTATTCGTGTACAATACCCACCTATTATGTTGTGTTACCTTCTGTAACAAAACCTTTATTCTCAAAGGTTTTTTTTTCTATTTTGATACGAAACAAACTTGTTTGTGACCGCTTTATTGCTAATATCTTGGACATAGCATTGTGTACAGATGCTGTATATAAAATAAAAAGGTTTTTCGTACTTAGGTCTTAGAAAATGTAAGATTTTCATTTATTCTTCATGTGCATAGTAACAAACCATCTCAAAATAAAATACTCGTCTTGTACAATCAATAATATATTGTATTGTCTATTTAACTCCAAAATAAATACTTTTTGACAGCCGAATGCATCACAGATTTGCAGTGCGCCCGCGTCCCTTCGCTTCTCACCATAGATTATACACACTATTGTCTATACCATGGACAAGTGATGTTGGAACGTCGGGCGTGATTAGTTAAAGATTATTTAATTATTGTTACAAATAATAATTAAAATTAAAAAATATAAATAAAAACCGAAGCTACGGTTTTTATTTATATTTTTTAATTTTAATTATTATTTTTATTGTTTTATTTAATTTTTTGTAATCCCCTGGTCTAAGTCCGTAGGTGTGTCCGTGGTATCACAGTGGGCCTTATCAGAATACTAGCGCGGTGGTATTTCATTTTTAAATATCGCCGTATTTAGCTGAGATAGGGGCCTTTTTGGCCTCGCACAGGTCAGTATTATTTTTGTTAGTTTTTTATGCTCCTTTTTTATTTTACTTGTATATAATTATGTTTTCTTTTTTTTTAAATATTTTTACTGTTTGTATTTCCTGTGCGTCTCCAAATAAAAATATTTTCTTTCTTTCTTTCTTTCTTTTCACTAAAACCACATTTACACGATACAAGTTTCTTGTCTGTGGCACGCACACAATAAAATCTAGGAAGTGTATAGATATAGAGTGCGCTATTTGCGGCATACTAGTGGCGTAGCCTCGGCCAGGCTAAAGTGCCGTAAACATTGCATTATCAATGTCATTGTCACTGTCACTTGTTATGTTGTTTGATTGTTGAGGTTAGTTTAGTGTTGTATTGTTTTTTTTTTTGATAGAACAAATGTCACTACAATGACTTTTTTTTTTTTTTTTTTTTTTTTGGGTGGGAAATCATCAAATGACGTCTCCCGCTCTGGGTGGAGCGGGAGGGCGTGTCAGACTCTTACTGACTAAAACCCACCCGTGTTCCTTCTGTTGCCTGTGCAATGCCAGGGGGCCACGGTATCCCTTTCGGACTAATCCCGCAACCCCGGCAGGCAATGGTCTCATCGGACCCCTTCACTTGCTGACATCTCTTTGAGGCGCGCGTGGAACACAACGCGCCGTCGACCCGGGCCTGGTCCTTACCGGACGGCGAGCTACCCATTGCTCACCATCCGCAAGCCCGCGCCTACGGTGGCCGGGAATCGGCAATCGATTCCCGACGCCCAGGGCGTCTCCTCCTGCGGCGGCTAGGGGCGTGAGGGCGCGAAATTTGCCTCTCCCTCACGCGTTCCGCCTCCTCCTTTGCGAGCATTACTGCTTCGCAGAAGGAGGTGACGGCCTCCCATGCCCTCTCGCTCCGTACCATGGCCTGGACCAGGGCCGGACGCGAGAGATCCCCGCCACCGATCGCCTCCACGAGGACACGGCGGTGCTCTGCCCAAGCCGGGCATACCTCCACCGTATGCTCCACCGTGTCCTCCGGGCGATCCACGCAGTGATGACACCCGGGCGTTTCCTCCCGCCTTATCCGAAACAGGTACCTCCCGAAACAGCCATGTCCGGTGAGGACCTGCGTCAGGCGGAAGGTGAGGACGCCGTGGCGCCTCTCCAGCCACTCCTCAAAGAGGGGACTTATCGCCACAATAGTGGCGTGCCCAGCACTGGGTTGCGACAATCGCACTCTCCATGCCGCCATGAGATCCCGTCGGAGCTCTGTCCGCTGTGCCGCGATTTCTCGCGGCATCGGAGTCAAGCCCCGGCGTTTCGCCTCCTCGCGCCACTCCCAAATATGCGCGAGGACTTTTGCCTCCAGATCCCATGGCGGCAATCCAGCAAGGAGGCTTGCCGCCTCACCGGAGACCGTGCGGTATCCCCGGACCAGCCGGGTGGCCATGACCCTCTGGGACGCGTTCAACCTGCGGGCAGGCCGCCGCCTCAACGAACGCGCCCACACCGGTGCCCCGTACAGGGCCATGGACCGCACGATCCCCGCGTATAGCCTCCGGCAGGAGGCATTTGGACCCCCTAGATTGGGCAGGAGCCGCTTCAATGCAGCCCCGGCCCGCTCCAGTCTGGGAGCCAAACGTCGGAAATGCTCCACGAAGTTCCACCGACTGTCGAGGACGAGTCCCAGGTACTTCATCGTCGACTCGACGCCGATGTGAACCCCTCCTACCGTTATTTGGGAACCCGACGGTGGCGCGTTCCGAGGGTCACTACAATGACTGAAGTCACTAAAATGGTTGAGTGCACGTCATTAACCCTTAAACAAACACGAGCTCCTGTGGATATTTAGGAAAAAACGAGGTTTTTTTCTAGGTAATTAGGGGCCGCTGATTTCATTTTTGATGTAAAAAAAACAAAAAAGGGGAGGGAAAGGGGGTTTTTTGGGTGGTAAATATCTTACCATTATCCATTATCGACTTGTAAAATATTACGATGGTGGTAAAATAGTTACCATTATCCAATACGATTTGAATAAATTCCTATACTAGTTGTTTTCCCTGGATTTGCTTGTGTAATTTAGGTAATACACTCATTGCTTATTTCAGATCACTGAAATAAGCGAAATAAGCAAAGCTAAGCTAATTAAAAAATATGCATCATACACAACCCAAAAAATACATATTATTTTTTATATTAGTAAATCCAATTTACAGTTAGGCACGAATGCACAATGGTATATAATTTACCACTATTACCCATAACTTCGCACGATCAAAAAACATGCATATATTACCGGATTTTTCAACCTAATGGATGCAAAACTACAAGAATATAACATAGTTTATGAATCTGAACGCAAAAATCAATTAAAAGATTTTTTGTTGAACAAAACTAAAAAAAAATTTGGAACGTCACAAAAATTTCAATTTTTTTTCACCAAACTGCCGACTGGCTCCCTTTGACATTTACGTATATGGATGGGTGACGATTTTGAGTAAAATATTGTCAGTAGTTGTATTTAAAAAAAAAACAACGTTTTACTTACTAACAAATTCAAGTGTTGCCGGTGCACGAAAAATATTTTTTTAAACAAAAAACTCAAGTGGTAAGCATTATACCTTTATTTTAATAAGGGTAGGATTTAGTGTCATATATTGCAGAGTATGAAAATCAACATTTCATACAGTTGTGGAAGCGTGATACATGTAAGATAGAATCAATGAAAAAAGTATGTCCACATAAATTGATCAATTGTAACAATACTATACGAGTAGTGTAACATTTTTGTGTGTTCAAGAGGTGGTCGAAAATTTGAGTCAAAAGGTCACACAGCGTAAACATTTAGTTTTTGAGAAAAAATCATAAAGCATATGAAAATGGCTGAAAGGTAGGTTACGTTAGGTTAGAACTGTGACCACACAACGCACGAGCCGAGCGAGCGAAGCGAGTGGTGCCGTACAAGCGGCCGGCGAGTGCTAGGGTCCGTTTAGGCACAATAAGAGTGTAATGTTTTGGGAATGTGGTGTTTTCCATTCTCTTGTGCCTATACGGACCCTCGTGCGTTCTGTGGTCACAGTTCTAACTTAACCTGACCTACCTTTCAGCGATTTTCATTTGCTACTTCATTTTTAGCCAAGCCGTTACGGCTACAATTAAGTTTAGCCGGCTAAAGGTGAAATCATTTATCGAAAATACACATTATGTTGAACATTAGGTACTCTCTCCTCAAAAACAAAACTCAGGTTTAGCCGGCTGATGTTAAGTTTATTTCCACACCCGTTTTTAGCCATAACATATGTACAAAAGGCAATGTTATTACTACTATTACTAAGAGAACTTAGGATGCAAGAGTGAGCGAAGCGAGCTCGGGACTTGGGGCACCTCCACTCGTATAGGTTAGGTTCGAAGAGGATGGCTATCCCCGTCGTGGTTATTTTTTTCCATTATTTTAACCATTCATAAATAGGGATTTATGAATGGTTAAGCGAAGCGCGAAGCGGGACTCCGTCGACTTTTGCTTGCAAACAAATTTTGACCCGCTAAGTGATCTTCTCCAACCTTAATACTCCCATTACCTCACAAATCTCGAAAGATACTTTAGCGACTTTTTTCTCAGTTTTACGCACTTTGGGGTTTTCAAATGTACAACAAAAATGGTATATTCTATCCAAAAAAATAATTGCTACTATAAAAAAGCGACGGGTAATAAAATGCCGTGGTACCCCGTCATATCGTACTGTTACCCCTTGCGTCTTTTTAAAATAATGTAGGTACTAGTATGTCGCAAATTGACGGCACTCTATCACGGCTGTGTATTAAGTGCCGCTAGTGGCACTCAATACAATGCCGAGATAAAGTGCCGTTAGCGACATTTATTACGTTGCCAAGATAGAGTGCCATTAGCGGCACTTAATACACTGCCGTGATAGAGTGCCACTAGCGGCACAACAAGTGACAGTGACAATGACAGTGCAATGCTAAACAATAAAAAAAAATAACAAGTGACAGTAATAATGCAATGCTTACGGCACTTTAGCCGAGCCAAGTCACCTCTACTAATAAGCCGCAAATAGCGGCACTTTATCCAACAGGGATAAAGTGCCGCTAGTGGCACTCTATACACTTCCTAAAATTTAAACAACAAAGTTAGTTAAGTTAAGTTAGTTATTGGTATGCCACAAGCAACTAAACCGCACCATTTAAATCAAGCCTTAGATATTTTTTTTAATAATATTATTTTTCCAACATTTAAGGAAACCTAACGAGGGACGTTAGGTTTCCTTAAGTAGACCGTAGAGACCTCACCATTTTATTTATGCCAAATTAATATTATGTATGATAAATGATAATATGAGTATGTACATAGTGACGATGAAACAGCATAATATCAAGAAATGAAATGAAATTGTTTATTCTGTAAAAAGGATATTGGAATCACTTTTACACGTCATCTTAAAAAAATATTAAAAAATTTGCTAGATGAGTTCGGCGTTTGAGAAGAAAGGCCGAAAAAAACTCAGAAGTCACAGTCTAGTCTAAAGTCCAGACATAATCTTGGTCAGGCCATATGAGGACCATGTAGATTAGTTAGTTAATAAGCATATGCACTTTTTAATTAGTCATTATAGTGATAAGCTTGTATTTCTTGACACCAACGGTTTTGTGGAAACTTTAAAATCGACTAGGGATACTGTGTATCTGCCTGTTAGTTTTAGACACATAATAGCAAGGCTATTAGCTTTTTATATAAACTCAGACATAGGTAGTATGTCAAAGTCTTGTATTATTAACACCACAATGATTAGTAATAATACTAATAATAAGGTGGTGAACCTGAATAAATGTAGCTCAAATGCTATTAATATTTATACAAATTGTACGAAGGAGGTTCCATGTCCCTCGCTCACTATGAGCTCACTGCCTAGTGATGCCATTGAAGTCTTGGGGTTAACTCCGGATAGTCATTTAAACTAGTGTGTAAGACAACAGAAGGTACCAGTAAGAATATTCTTATTCCTAACAACAACAAGGTGTCTTCTTGCTCTAAAATAAATAATTATCAAAAAGGAAATCAGCAGAATGCCTTGAAATTATTTCATCAAAATATTCAAGGTATTTCATCAAAATTATTAGAAATAGAAATGTTTTTAGAAAAAACAAAGTTTGACATTGTTGTTTTACTGAACATTGGTTAAAGTATTACCAAATGCTGATTAATTATGAGAACTATAGTGTGGGCAGTTGCTTTAACCGGAAATCTATGCTGCGCGGAGGTTCTCTAATCTTGATAAAAAAATGTTTAAAATCTAAGCAACGTAATGACATATGTTGACAAACGGTAACATTTAAGTTTAAGTAACAGTTAAGCAAAAAGTGCAAATACAATTTAGACCAATAAAAACTGGCAAATTAAATAGATTCAATAGTACCCTACATAATAAGTTAAATGCTTCGTGCTAATGGCCGCGACACAGTATTCTATACTAATGCGGTTGTTAGCGATCACAAACTTTCTGTAAAATTTTATTTGTTCCAATATATATATTTTTTTTTTTGATGCTCTGGACCATAATATGGACGATGCAAATAAGTTGTATGAGGATTTCTTTTCATTATTGCACACTGAATTCAATCAAACTTTTGAAAAGAAAACAAAAAATATTTGCCCTAATATTATTTTTAGTGACTGGGCAACTAGTGGTATTAGGATAAGTAGGGAAAGACTGTTCGAGCTGTATGGCCTTAAGCCTTACATTAACACAGAAACTTTCAACAAGTATGTTGCTACATATTCGAAAATATTTAGAAATACCTGCAAGATAGCTAAAGCTCTGTATATTAGCAACAAGATCAAATCAGCAGAAAATAAAATAAAAAAGGTTTGGAAAGTAATAAATAATGAAACTAACAGGGAAAAAATACGAAACACTGAGTACACATTGGAGACTGCACGTGGTCCCATAAGCTCTAACTTAGAAGTAGCTCAAGAATTTGTAAATTTCTTTACTAATATACCTACAAAAACGACGGAAGCTTTAAATTCCTCACCCGATGTCTCAATTGATTTATTAAAAGCGAACGTTACAGGCTGCCCGGTTGAATTTCAATTTAAACATATAAACCCTATGATAGTTATAAAAGCTTTTCAGCAAATCAAAATTAAATTGACTGAAGATCTATGGGGATTATCTATCAAAGTTTGTACATCCATAATCGACACTATAGCACCATATTTAGCTTTAATATTTAATTTGTGCGTGGATCAAGGAGTTTTCCCGGATTTAATGAAATACAGTAAGGTTATACCACTTTTTAAATCTGGGGACAGTAAAGATACCAACAATTATAGACCAGGTATCCGTGCTACCGGTACTCAGTAAGGTGTTCGAAAAGGTAACGCTCAATCAAATGCTTAATCATTTTAACACCAACCAAATATTACACGATCAGCAATATGGGTTCACCAAAGGACGTTGTACGACTGACGCCGGTGTCGCCTTATTAAAACACATATTTACAGCATGGGAGGCGTCTCAAGATGCCATAGGAATCTTTTGTGACCTTTCCAAGGCATTTGACTGCGTAAATCACGAAACCTTACTCTTGAAACTTGAGTATTACGGACTAGGTAAGCTTGCGCTCAGTTTGGTAAACTCTTATTTAAATGATAGACAACAGCAAGTTCAAATTAACGGTGTCAATTCACTCGGTCTAAAAGTAAAAATGGGTGTTTCACAAGGCTCAATATTGGGTCCTTTCCGCTTTTTAGTATACATTAATGATCTACCCCATTTATTAAAAAACAAGCCACAAATGGTGTTATTTGCTGACGATACTTCTCTAATTTTTAAGATAAATAGACTTGCATCAAATCTTGACGACGTAAATAACGCCCTGCTGCAGGTCCAAAATTGGTTCACTGGTAACAATTTAGTATTAAATGGGAAAAAAACTAAATGCATAAGATTTGCTTTGCCGAATGTTAAAAGTAGTGTTTGTGAAATAGTATTGAATAGGCAGAAACTAGAATTCGTCGATAAAACTGTTTTCTTGGGGATCACGCTCGACTCAAGGCTGCAATGGGGTCCTCATTTAACATCTCTTGCAGAACGGCTAAGTTCAGCAGTATATGCTGTGAAAAAAATCCGTCAATTTACTGACGTAGATACCGCGAGGCTAGTCTATTTCAGTTACTTTCATAGTATCATGTCTTACGGTATTTTACTATGGGGACGGGCTGCAGATATCGAATCGATTTTTATTCTGCAGAAAAGAGCCATCAGAGCAATATATGGCCTCCGCAGACGCGATTCTCTAAGGGAACTATTTAAAGATATTAACATTATGACGTTACCTTGTCAATATAAATTATCTATGAGAACATCATGTACGTAAGGAAAAATCTAAGTATTTTCAGTAAAATAGGTGATAGATACAATTATAAGACTAGAAATAGGGACCAATTAGTTCAACCGAGTTTCAGACTGGCTAAAGTAGACTCATCTTTCATGGGGTACTGTGTAAAATGTTACAATAAAATACCTCTCCACATACTCCAATTGAATGAAATGAAATTTAAATCTTGCATTAAACGCACACTATGCTGCCAAGCATATTATAAGTTGGGGGATTACATCGCTGACAAAAATGCTTGGCTCAACGCTGGTCCAGCTCCACAAGGGCGCATAAACTAATTGATTAGCATTGGAAAATATTGTTGGAGCTGCTGAAGATTGAAAAACTATATTATTTACATTGTATAAATTCAATCTCTTAGTAATAGATAATTGCATTGCATATATTATGTGAGCACTGTTTACCTACTTTAAATCTACCATTTACTGAGTACGTCTTTCATTGACTTGAATGTGCCCTGGCGGTTGAGAGTATGTCATGCTCACTCAAATGTCTCGCTGGTGGTGGCATGTGTGTTGGATCATTAAGTTCCCTTCAAAATGGTTGAGCTAAATGATGCTGATCCATGCGTCATGTTCGTGAACGGGCGCCGTCAGTAGGGACTGGTCATCTCTTAGCTGCCATGGCTTATTTTTATTATTTTATATTTTTATTATTGTCGCTTTTAACGTGCACGTTTTACTACATTGTTCTCACATGTATAATTTCAACATGAATGATGTAACCAATGTTTTGTAACAATATTCTGATTTAAAAGAGTGTCCCCATGGACACTCTTTTAAATCAGAATATTTATATAATATACAAACTCCATAGTTTCTTGCCCGTTCTTCTCCATAGGAACCACTACGCTTTGGAATGGGCTACCTGCTACCTACTAGCTTCATCTTTCTGACTGACCGACCCCTTGACAATTCAAAAGTACTTGTAATTGGTTTATTTGGAATAAATGATTTGAGTTTGAGTCTGAAATGGTCTTTTGAGAAAAGAATCACACAGATTTTAGTAGACCTGTCCTGTCAGTGCAAGCATTGGTCAGTAATCGTGAAGCTCAACTTGACGAACAATACCAAAGAAAGGACATTTGGGTAGGCCGCATAAACTACTGAAACTGCCAGACCATCATTAATTGAGAAAAAAAAATTACCACATAGTCCTCACATTCACAAAAAATAAAATTATATACCTAATACTTTTACAAAGTAATCAGGTATTCAACAATGTCAATGTTTATATAATATTGTTGTATTTTTTGGAACTTTTATGACAACCAATCATTCCATTTACTCACATTCAGTCACCGTGAAAACCCCATAATTTTCCTCACACATCCCTCCACAGTCCACAAAAGATTTGAAACCATGTCAAACAGGAGCTCAAGCTAGCTATGACGTATTTATCGCGTCTGGTATGCGTTTACTTAGGACCGTTATACACACAGTGTACCTACATATTCCCATGTATAGTCGCACGTTCGTGGACATCCTGCGGTTAACGGGCCCAGTTAAAGGTCGGATGAGTTGACCTCGATCCTTTTTATTGTACCGGTACAGTCCCAGTGGCACCTGGATGTAGCCGATTTTAAACGGGAATGTATTTGAGGTTATGATCATTTTGTACTGTCGATGAACTGTTAGCGGTTATGCTGTTATTTAGTTTAGTCCTCGTATCTACAAGGTGGGGCAAAAGTAATGTCATAATGTGAATATGTCATAATTTTTGCTAATGGCCTCATAATGTCATTGTGATTTGACACCTATGTTGTAGACAGATAGAGAATTTGTTGACAATGCAATGGACTCATACACACAGCACAGGAGCCTCAGGTAATGACGGACATTTGGAAACACCAATTTCTGGGCAGTATAATCTTTGGCGATTTGATCTGGCTGGCTCGCCAGCTCTGACGGTGCCAGACTTCTTCCTTTAGGACTTCTTGAAATCTCGAGTTTTCAAACATAAAGCACAACCTTGCAAGTATTGAAAGCCAACATTGAACAATAAATCACCAAAATGGAGACAGATTAACTCAAAATGCCGTAAAACGAGCAGAAATGTGCATCAACTCGAAAGGTGGTTATTTGACCGATATTTTTTTTTTTACTTAATCCCATCAATTTTACACCTTTAAATAATCTATCCGTGAAAACAAGGCCCATTTTTTTTTCATTTTCAACAAAATAGCAGCCAATTCACAATAAGACATTACTTTTGACCCACCCCGTATAATAATAGCCTATTCAATTTTGTTTGTTTTGTTTTGTGTACAAATAATATTTTTTTTTCGATCGTAATAAAGTATGTAATGTAGTTTCGTCGAGTTTATTGGTTGTTTAAACTTATTTAATAGTGGTTCTTTTGGTCAACTATTTAACTCAGATTGTTTACTTCTGAAATAATTGCTCGGGTTTGATTATGTAGTGACATTTCAAAAATGAGCCATCGGTATGCTTTAAAATCGTAAGATATAGATGATTTAACAAACAAGTCAGTAACATTTAATTTAACTTCTGGAGTGAGATTTGAAATGAACCTTACAAACTAACTCTATTGGTACTTTCATGGTACTGATGAGTTAATCCCAAATAGTCATGGTTACAATTCGTCACCAAAACTTTAGTCCATTCAAGAAAGTCCGATTTGACACACCTGATGAACTTTATTTTCATTGACACACTTTACTGTCACATCCTAGGACCAGCCCTAGTTTGACTGAGTGCCCGTATCTCTGCCCGGGCATTTTCACCCCATACAACGACGGGATAATGTCACCGAGTGGCCGAGGATTATCGCTGATAGATTGTGTGTGCCATTGCTTATGTTGTTTATAGGTCGGTGTTAAGGTTATTTTTGGTGGCCTGACGACTTATTAGAAATGTCAATAGAAGGGGTTACATCCTTCTTTCATGCATTACGTGTCTTTGGTATCTTTGTGTTTCTGTAAACTATAGAAATAATAGAAAAGAAAAGCATAGGTAGGTAATTTAAAACCTGCATTGTTAAGAAAATACAACAGTATGCGATAGCCTGTTGACACGAAAGTAACATTTTCGTGTATAAAGGATAACATTACAAGAAATACAGTCAAAATTCTTAATACTTTATTCTTCCCAGACGCGACCATCTAGAACAAACTTTGAATACAAAACAACTTTTATTCAACCTTTAAAATGGCGAGAGCTAGTAACTTCGAAATCCCTACCGCACTGCTATATCACTTAAGATTTTTTCATATTCAACTGCCGTTATTCCCAGAGCGGGTTGCACAAACTTCTTTTCAACTTCTCCCGAGCGAGTTTGGACTCTATAATCGATAGGGTAAGATTTACGAAGGCTGAATAACAAAGTTTGTTCAAGTGTTCCCACTGTGACAGCCAATCGTGGTGAAGTAGAACCGCTCTACGCCAAGCTTCTGTTACAAGAAGGCTATCCTTTTTAATACAGCCTCCTTTTTACCCTTTGAATTTGAAATAATACAGTCACGTGGTGCGATCGTGATCGGAATATTGCGGCTAGGGCTGAGAGTACGCGGATATTTTGCTACATTTCGGCTATGTTTGCGGTTATTCGGATACGGGAAGGGTTGCATACTTCTCAAGTAAGGAATTGAAAATTGTTGTGTTCCGCAATGTACCGTGTAAGCGGAATACTTATAAGGAATTGCTTCGGGCATGCAAATTATGCAATAGTTCTTACTTATGTATAGGGGGCGGCGTCGAACCGTCTTCAGAAATTCTGTTTATAAAGCGGTTTACTGATATTTTCATGGAAAAAATCTTATATTATTTGAAGAGTTTTGTACTGCTTTTAAACAAACATTATTTTAAGTGAATTTCATTCTTGCATTCTTGTTTTTACAAGTGAACGAACATTGAAATAGACAACCAGCAGCAGCCCCTCTGGATTTGTGACCACTTAACGGTAATAGACTCGCCCTTATCACATGGGACTTAAACAAAACTGGCAGAGTCCTGCCTCTTTAGGCCGAGTCCTGCCTCTTTATAAAACCGTCATATTATTAATTTTATAAATGTATGTTAATCAATCAGAAAACAATAATCTAATCTTAATTTAAGTACGGGACATAATGTTGATAGAATTTTGCGGATATTATCATTATTCAGATTTTCTGAAAGCCCTGAACCAATCTCAAAACCAATGTGTTCTTATATCTGCGACATTTTGTGGAATAAAGTTTATCGTGTAATATGATCGAAGTTGGGGGCCTACCACGTAAATCTCATTGGTTAGGTTAGGCTTCGAATTTTTAGTGCCTTTTGATACTTTGTAGGGAACATATTATTTTTACTCTCCCTTTGTTAAGCGGAAGTTAAGTGATGTGTGTATGTCCATGATATTATGGGAAATATCTTATTATTTATATCAGAGTTTTACAAGCCTTCACGAAGTAGTCATCTACGCATTCTGTAGATCAAACTACGTAACTTTGTGCAAAAATAATTGCAAAAACAACTTTAATTTTAGGTGTGAAAACTTCCTGTTTTACTGTAAACAGCGAATTCAGTCCTAGTGCGCATCGTAATGCACGCAAAACATTGTGCAATGATACAAAGATCGTGGTTGTATTAAAGTTAAGTTATATAACTTAAAACATGTTTTCGTAAAAAAAAAAAAACACTTCAATATATCCATATCCAGAAGATTACCAGATATGAACCAGTACAAAAAATAACATAATAATGGGAAGTACAAGTGACTTGACTTCGTTATGGGTATTTCCGCACCCGTTATCTATCTAAGACACTCCTGGTATCGCGGAGATTCATAAAACCGCTTATTGTTGATGTGCATACAAATTTCAACGATAGTTTGCTTCAAAGCCTATTTTGTCTTTCTTCTTTCAACGCCTTTCTGGCTTAACTCTGTAATTAAACTCAGTATGAATATCTGGACTGCCTGAAATCACTAAGATCCAGTGTAAAATCGTCGTGATCAATGCTTCAGAAGAAACCTTCGCCTTGTACTGGGATAATTCAGTTAATCAGCCCACTGCAGGTCTCCTATCCTCGAGAGGGAGTGGGCTATAATCTACCACGCGAGCCATGTGTGGGTTGGTAGATATCACGCACCACCAAGCACCCTAGCACCAGCTTTTCGACCAATTCTGTGCTTTACGCATCAATCGGATTCCTGCGGCCTTCACCAGGTCATCGGCCCACCTTGTGGGAGGCTTTCCAACGCTACATCTACCTACCGGTACGCGGTCGCCACTCCAGAAACTTCGGCCCCTTATAGCATATCATATGCATGACATAGATGGATGATATTAGTATTGCGAGATACTGATTTTAATATGTACTATTGGAATCATCCTATAGGTAAAGTTCCCTTTTTTTGGAACTCAGGCTTTTTCTCTGTGTGTAACATTATATATATTTGGATTCTAAATTTGTTTTTATCCTGTAAAATCTCACCTGAACAAACATTACACGTCATTATAAAAAAAAGTGTCGGACCACGCACAATGAAGGGTTCCGTAGTTGGGATGAATTTATATTGAAAAACATGTTCTCCTATACATTTCAACTGCAAGTTTAAGTTTGTACGCACAATATTGAGAGATGTTATTTTAAGACCACAGACTTCTTATAGGTTTTCCTGTAATCTTTATAGATTATAGAATGATGGTAACAAAATGGTTCTTAACTTATGTAAAGAAACATTCTATGTATTTTTTTTTTATTTAGACTTCAGTAGTTTCCAAAATAAGGGGGGAGGAGAATGGTATATTTTCAGAAATTTTCGTAAATACCTATAAAAGTATTTATTTTAAAATTATAAATAAAAAAATTAGATCCTCACAACAAGTCTTTCCATTTGATATGTTACACGATACAGTTTTCAATACTATTTTATTTTTTCCAATTTGCCCTTGAAAAGTAACCGCCATATTCAACATTAATTCATTTACTTTAGACGTCCGTATTTAGGTCACAGAAATTCATATGTGTACTAAATTTCAATTAAATTGGGCCAGTAGGACACGTAGAATGAACGTAAATATGTGTTTAGTATTCCTAATAAATAGACAAATAAAAAGTTTTATAATTTCTAAGAACACCAAACACAGTCGTCACGCTACAGTAACTTTTAAGGGCGATTTTTCTGAATATTTTTAAAATGTTATTTTCTCACCCAAAAGTTTGTAAAATACCTAAAAGTAATTCGTTTGAGTCATAACAATAAGTCTAGAACGATAAAAGGTCAATTTAATTAGAGTCTAGAACAAAAATAAAAGTTTGTAAAAACAGCTTTGATGTTTCCAGTCAGGAATGAAAATTAATCAATTAGTGCCTAGAATTAAGTTACATTACTAAATTACCATAGAAATTAAATTTCAACATGCACAAAAAAGTATGTAATTACATACTGCCTATTTTTTGTACACGTTTCCAAAAAAAAAACTGGCGTTTTGTGGAAACTTTTAAGGTAGTATTTTTAAACGTACATACGGTCTAAGATCCTATTATATAGATATATTTTATTCCTGAAAATAAAGGATTAGAAGGCAAGGCATGTCTTAAAAGCATAGGTAATTAAAACTACATCGAAATGCATACAAAACCTAATATTACCAGCTCTTACTGTCATATTCATAAAATAACTAAAACCAATCCATTCCACTTAGCATACAATAATAATAATTATACAAATAGTGACAATCCTTGCACTACTACCCACCTTTCCCCCAATGTAGCCCCAAAATTACTAACAATTGAAATCATAACCCAACACGATCAACTGACCATTTTATCGAGCAGAAACCAGCCCGCGCTGATTGATTCGGCCTAAACGATAACATTAGGGTTGTTCTCCAGGCTGAATTCGGCACACGTCCGGCAAAGAAGGGTTTCGGATATTACGCAGGGTAACGTATCCGAATAGTGCGTGGTCATTCGTACCCGCGGTGTTATTGCACGAGTTATTAAGTTATCTTGCTTCGGGTTACATGTGTTGGTAATTTTGGTGATTTATTTGTATGGAGTCATGGCTTGTGTGGCAATATTGTGTGGATAATAATGGTAGGGTTGAATTCATTTGTGTCAACATGGAAATAACGATATCGAAGGAAATGTTTGTATTGATTATGAGGTTGTACCTGTGTGATGAATGATAATTTGGCATTAAATACACCTTTTAAAACTATTTAAATAAAACAGCAAGTTAAAAAAATACCTTTCCTATTTTTAACTGTTACTAACTAATCAGACTAGAAGCTTTTCGAACTTCACATTTTAAATAAAATTAATAATACTTTCTTGCTGATTAAAAATTATGATTACATATTTTTTAACTTACCTTTAAATGTCTCATTATTTTACACTAATACCCAAAAAGGTTAGATAAAACTGATCCATTTTTCCTAAAATCAAATATTAACAAAAAAAAGTTTTTCATTCGTTTTTCTAACACTCGAGCAATAAATTCTCTAAAAACTCAAATTCATATTTTCATCCACATTCATGGTCAGTTCATTGATCAATGACTTCTGCTCAGCTGACATGGAACTCCTAAGACTCGCCACACAAGTCTTACTTCTCCTCAAAGGTGGTCTTCCTCGAATTCTTCCTTCATACTTCTGCCTCTTATGGTTCACTGGACTCTCGGAGTCAGAGAGCTCGTCGCATTTACGTTTAGATGACGATGATGTGGAGTTGAAGGAGAATGATCTATGTGGTGTTATTGTAGCTGAAAAACATAGGATAGGTGTATTTAATGTTGAAAAAGGAGTAAAAAATAAGATACACAAAATAGGGCTTAAAAGAGAGCACAATTTGGAACGAAATGTTTTTGATTAATGACAATATTGTGAATTTGTGGTTATGATAGAATAAATCATAAAATTAACAACATTAATCATCTTGATAATTACAAGGCAACAATTATAGTCAGATTTATAAATTCTAAAGCGTCGAGCGACAAAATTACATGATTAAACGTCACCATCAATCTAAAAGTCAAGGGAAAAAAAATGTAAGCAACAATTTCCGAAGCAGAAGAGCGGAAAGTAATAAATTTAAAAGAAAAAGATTTGAGAACGCAAGAAACAAAATTATAAGGCGCCGTCTCGCAATATGATTGAAGCGAGCCTTCTCATGAATAGAAAAATGCAATATTGCCTGCCACTTGACACGGAACGGAATTACGGCGCGTTGCAAAATTTACGATTTGAATTCTATCCGCCGGAATTTTTTTCACTCTAGAAATATCATTCTGACGTTCCTATAAAGTTTTTGGAGGATATCCAGTCGTCTTCAGTTTGGAAGCTGGTAATAAAATTGGGGTTGGGAAAGTATTTCTTAGAGAATTTTTGCTTATCTCAAAGAAACGAAGGGAGTATTGTAAGACCAAGGATTTATAACTGAACACAAAGTAAAATGGAGCAGTAAAGTCGTGAGTAAGTAAAGGCTTCAATCATAGTGATCGAAGCGTTAGGTCGTGTTTGGTATCGTTTTCATATAATTCAAGGACGACTAATTCAAATAAGTGATTGACATAATTTTAATACTAGAAATAAAGATTAAATAAATCAACAATTTCTCAGACTATCTAAAGTACATAAATCTTTTATGGGGTACTGTGTTAAATGTTACAACAGAATACCTTGTGATATACCTATTAGAATTAAATGAAAAAAAAAAACTTTGTAAACAAATAATACAAATGAGAGAATTATATCCAAGATAAAAATGCTTGGAAACATGCTGGTCCTGCTCCATAGGACAATTTAGAATCTAGACAAAATCTAACTGGTTGCTAATTTATTTATTTATTAAAACTTTATGCACAGGTAAAAAAATACTGTACAAAGGCGGACTTAATGCCTGAGGCATTTTCTACCAGTCAACCTTAATTTAATTGTATAATTATTTTTTTGTAACATTGATTTTATATTCTGTGATTACTTGAACTCATACACTGACTTATTATTAGTATTACTTGTTAAAATGTTAGGGGTATCGTAATATTTTACAATGTTTGTAAATATGTGAGCACCATGCATCTATCACATAATTGTCGTGTCGGCACGGTTGGCGCAGTGGTTAAGCGATTGACTGCTGCGCTGCGTGTCGCGGGTTCGATTCCCGCACGGAACAAATATTTGTATAACCTACATGTAGTTGTTCCGGGTCTGGCTGTTTATGTATGTGAGTTTAAATGTTTGTAAACGCACCCACGATAAAGGAGTAATTGCTAGTCTGGGAAAAGGTTTAAAAAAAAAAAAAAAAAACTGTAATTCCTTCATTTTTCATTATTTTTACCTATCTTTTAATATAGTAATCTTATTCTAGGTGCATCGTCTTCACATATAATTATATTATTAATGTATACAAGATATTGTGAAAACATTTTAAAAGAGTAAAGGTGGAGTTTCTTGCCCATTCTTCTCCACACGAAAACTACATTTTGGACGGGGCGACTAGAACCAATATTTTTGTAAATTTTAATTTTTTGAATTGCCTTTTTTGTGCCTAATTAAAATAAATGATTTGACTTTCACTTTGACTTTGACATTTCTGGTACAAAATTTTCACACGTTCTGGCCACTAGCACATCTCCGCCCCGAAACCGTAGCAGCGAAACCGCAGTAGTACAATTAGACTGGCTCGTGTCATGTTCCGCTACTCGAATTGCCAATAGCGGAACATGACGCGAGTCAGTTGAATCGAACTACTGCGGTTTCGCTGCTATGGTTTCGCGGCGGAGATGTGCTACCAGCATCATAGAAAAAAAAGGAGTTCGTCGTAAAGATAGTAAAATAAGAAATACAAATTCTTACAAATTCTATGCCTACAATTAAACCACGAGGTTATGCTTTATAAAAAAAAAGAGTTGTAAGTAGCCCTGTTTATCTAAAATATATAAACATAAACTTTCTTAATAGATTTAACTTAATATATGTAAAAAAAAATCATTTGTGTCGCGCGGTGGAGCTGCGTACACATAATATAGGGTCAACTTTTAGACCAGTACCTACAAGACCGGCCATGTCCTGCTGACTGGGATTGGATCAAAAATAATAGAATATGGAAGCCTGCGTGGACTACCCTACCGCCAGCAGCCGTTGCTTGGTTGGAATTTATAAGATGTCCATACAAGCAAAATGCCCAGGAAGGTGCAACTGTTTGAAAAGAGAAATAAGTTGCACCGAACTGTGTGGCTGTAGCGGAAACAATAAATTATGTTGATATTTTTTATTACACTTCTTATTTACGAAAATTATACTATTGTGTTTCACTTCAATATTATTTTTACTTAAAAAAACGCTCTTTTGAAGTAAAATAATGGGAACACCGATTTGAGCTCACATGTTTAAAATAAGTTGGAATTGTGGTTATCTCAGTGACTATAAAAAATATTTGTTTTAACATTATGAATTATCTCTAGATATTTCTTTGAGAATACTAAATGTAGACATCGAAGCACCTGTACCTACTAATCAGTGTCATTATTAAACAATATATTATGCCCAATCCTACCCGAAATACGCACTTCTCCTATCGCAGTTCTGCCGCGCGACGCAATTAATTTTTAAATATAATTAAATATTAAATCTATTAAGAAAGTTTGTATTTATATATTTTAGATAAACAGGGCTATTTACAAATATTTTTTTATAAAGCTTTATGTTGTGGTTTAATTGTAGGCATAGATTTTGTAAGAATTTTTATTTCTTATTTTTCAATTTTTGCGCCGATCTTCTTTTTTTCTATGAACGAGTGAAAATGTTGTTACAGAAATGAATGTCTCGTCCTTGATTTATAGGAAAACAAAACAAGCCACGACCTATTTGCCAAAAAAATGCAGATATCGACGTAAAAGTGCAGCGCGGTAGATCGGATTCTTTTAACCTTCCAATAATTTAGACCTTGTCAACTTATTGTGAAAGTATACTTTTGATTGCTTGACATTTCTAAAAGACAGACGGCTTAAATCCGTCTTTTATATCCGAATAAGAATGAAAATAGACGCGGGGTTTAGAAGTAAATGACGAACAATTCGTTATTGTTGCTTGATTCTGACAAAGGCTTGTTACTTCGAAGGGAAGTTTATTTCCGGATAAAGGAAACGAAAACAATATTATTGTTACAGACGAAAAGGTAAAAAATAAACGAGCAGTAAGTTGGAAAACATGTTTTGCTAATCCAAAAATAGTGTTTTTTTTCGTTTAAATAAGATTTTCATGTACCTACAATTGGTTGTTCGTACAGCCTTAAATTTGATTTCCTTTATTTAGTAACTCCGTTTCTTTTACAAACAGATAATATTTGATTAAAGATTGCTATTTCCATGATTGTAAATATTCATTATTTGATCACTAAAAAAAACGGATTCCACAGGGAAAAGGTCAGTTTAAATTTAGAGTTCTCTGACTAACATAACATAACAGCACGCCTTGTTTCCCCAAAGGGTTGGGCAGAGGTGTACCTGTAGTAGGTACACCCACATTTCGCCAGTTATGTTTAAGTCCCATGTAATAGGGGGCGAGCCTATTGACATATAACGGGCACAAATTCAGACTCCGGGCAGCTACTGAGAAATTCCAGATATAAAAACCCAATAACACTTGGCCCGACCCGGGAATTGAACCCAGGACCTCATGCTCAGCAGTAGCGCTTGCAATCACTAGACCAACGAGGCAGTCAGTTCTATTTAAAGAATTACGAAATGCCACTATCGAATTACTATTGTAGCAGAATTTCAGTATATCAAATTAAAACGCAAAATTAAAATGCCATAGGTGCGTTTAACCCTATTGCACCTTACCTAAATTTTAATGGCCCATGAAATAAGGTATATTTTCCAATAAACATTTGAAGTTAAGAAGTTTTGATCGCGAAACATGACGATATTTGCGCGAAGTGTTTGCCGTTCGCAGCGAGGGTGGGCTAATATGTTGATTTTAGAACGTAATTATTGGAAAATTTCAAGCAATATGAAAATTGGTGAAAAATTGGATGTGGGTTTTACCAGAATAGTCTGACGATTTCATCTAGTGGAGACTGAATTCGAAACTGGATTTTCTAATTTGGAAAATTGTAAACATATTTCGAAATATGGGCAAAAGTATGACTTGTAAACTAGCTTTTTCCCTCGGCTTCGCCCGCGCGGATGTCGGAAAATTATCCACGGGAACGTACTACCGGGATTTAAAGTACCCTTTATGTGTTAATCCAGGTAAACAATGCATTAATTCCGAAATACATTGTTTTCATATCTCTATTGATTTACGCGGCGCACGCCAGTAAAGCTCCCAGTCGACATGATTTTCCCGACATCTTCAACAATCATCGCCATATAATTTCAGCCAATATACACAAAACCTTAGTAAAATTACACATTTAAACATGAATCACTCCGTCTATTAGTGAAAACCGTATGAAAATCCGTTCAGTAGTTTTTGAGTTTATCGCGTTCAGACAGACAGACGTGGCGGGGGGACTTTGTTTTTGTTTTATAATATGTATGTATGTAGTGATTGTGCAATTTATTGGTGAAATGAAAATAAATCTACTATCATTATGAAAATAGTTAAAAAGCTAATTGATTCCAATTTATTGATTTCCACTCCATTAAGATAGAACAAAACATTTTCCTTACTTCCTCAAATGACAGTGAAAAATAATACACGCCAATAAAAGTTATGGCGAACAGAACCACTAACTTCGGCCGACCACAAAAGTAAACAAGTAAAGACCCCCATTAATAGAAAGGAAACCAATAAACGTACTCACCGAAATTACCGCCCTGCTCACCCCAAAACACATTTTTCACGGCTCTCGCCACGCTCGACCAGATGTTCTCTTTAATCGATTCCAGATTCTTATCGATTACACTCGATTTTTCATCAACCTTGCCTTCACATTGCTCCACAAGCCTCTTGACGTGAACTTTTCTTTTCGTTATAACAAACTTGAACTGAATCTCCGTTTCTTCTTCCGTGTTCATTAAAACCGATGAAAGGCAGTTCTGAAGCGTCCCGGCTATGTTCGTTGTTAATGCTGATATTGCGTTCATGCCTACTTCTGGAGTATCGATACACGTTTTGAATAATTCATTCGATTCTTTTGAGTACTCTGATTCGATTTGGGGACTGTCTTCTTTAAAGTTTATGGCTCGTGCGGGCATGCTTGAGGGCTCCCCGACAGGCGGGGTATTATCCTGATTGTTAGCAGTTTTATCCCTTGTTTTCGGAGTTCTTGCCATGATAATGCCCTGGTTTTCAAAACGGTTGATTAACGCTTGAAAGCGCGGGTTGTAGCCGAATCTGGGTTTCTGTGGTCCAGGGGTTAGCATTCTTTTCGGTTTTCTAAACTCTGAAAAAATTATCAAACATGAAAAGGACTCAAGAAAGTTTATTGAAGGAGAAGAAATTTCTAAGCTTTGACAATTTAAAGGGGCATTTTATGCAAAGAGATTTAAGTTACTGCAATGAAGAGGGCAAATCACCGAAGTATCAGCTGAACAGTGAACATTAAAACTTACAACAGCTTTAATCATTTTAGAGATTGATGTGATAATATTATATTCAACACCAACTCATTTAACTTTTACGTGAGAATAATGTTATAGTTCTGAATTCTGGAAAACACCTAGCAATAAGAGTATATAATATTACTGATATACAAAATGCTGCTAGTTTTACACTAAATATTTCTTGATCGTTTTTAATTTTTAATTTCACTGACACATAGTGGTAATAAAATATAATAGTATATTTTCAATATCTCAAAACCCTTTACAGATTTTTATTATAACCATAGATGACAAATCTTTTACACACTCTCCAACAATAAACTCTACTCTCTCTCTCAACTACTCGTCTGCATCGTTGTCAGCCGGAGATGTGCCCAGGTCAACAAGCCAACAAACGCGCCCACAACGAGCCCACAAACGAGCCAAAAAACGTGCCAAAAACGCGCCCAGATTCAACATGGCAATGCTGGCACCATTGCCACGTTGAATCTAGGCGCGTTGGCAATGCTAATTAATTGGTCAGAGAACGAGGCATTAAGTCCGCCTTTGTACTTTTTATAAGTGTGAAAAGTTTAAATAAATAAATAACGAGGCAGCCCTGTGGTCACGTGAAGCGTCGATCGTTTTTGAAATTATACCTATCTTATTTTGACATTGGTTATATACATTTTCTCTCACCTCGTTTAACCTTGGGTTGTTCAAACACGGTATCATCAGCAAACTTGACCTTCTTAGTTTTTAAGGAGCCTTCATTCGAATCCTGAAATGTGACATGTTTCTCCGTACTATCCTGACTCCCGATGCGAATTTTGCTGCCTGTGACTATGATACTCTTCAATTTAGGCACTGATTCTAGATCGGATTTTGATGGCTGTGGAAATAAATAAATGGAGGTTGAATAAAGAAAATACATAGTTAGTTATTCTGTTATATCGGAACCATAGATGTATTATTAAAACTATCGGAACGAACTATTGGTCATTATCATCGACTCTGAGCCTATTGATCAGTTTATAATTGCAACGATATTTATTAAGTTTGTCGCTTAAAGTTCATAAAAAAAATTAGGCCATATGCACAAATGTGATGTTTTCTACTTGTGTTTAAATTTTTTTGCAGTCCAGAATTTTGAACAGTAAATTAAAGCTCCTACCTCAATATTCATGCTCTGAGCAGCACTCTCGGTTGTCTCAATCTCTGAGAGTGGAGAATCAGCTCCCTGGTCAGCGAACAGTGGCCAGCCGTTACCAGCAGGATGTGTGGGAGTGCTGGTGGTAACGATCTGAGCCAGCTTAAGCAGGTGCGGCAGGTGGGATGTAGGGGTCGTCATCTCATTTTGTGGGTCTGAAACAGATGAGGGTAAATGAGGTTAGTTTATTTATGTACAAACAGCAATACAAACAAAACTACACTAATATCGACCAAAAAACAAATGCAAATTCATGAACATACCTTTCGCCATACAGACAATGACATGCTATTGATCATTTATAGTAAGTACAATGTAATTTTATGACTGGCAAATTTTTGTTTTATTGTTTGAATAAAAGTCATAAAATCACTTACCTAGATTACTCTCCGTTCTTACTGGTGTAGTCTTTGGAGACTCACCGAAAACTTCATCACCAATTCTTTCCTCATATTCTACTACCTTTTGCCTCATCATACTAAGCAATTTCTTCGTGTGAGGAGTAGCCGCCCTCTGTCTCTTCAATCTTGGAGTTTTTGGAGCAATCTTTGGATGAGGAGTCATTCCTCCTTGCTTACCTTCATCTTCACTTTCACTAGACTCGTAATCTACTAGATATTTCTTCCTCACGATCGGTGTTATAATAGCAGTTTTACTATTCTTATTAACAGAGATAATGCCTTCAAAGTTCTCGCCATATTTATCAGCTTTTTCATAAATTGAATCAAACTTTTCATCTAATTCTTTAATTTTGGAATAACTAACTTCAGCTTCGTTGCCAACTAATTCGGATATACTAGTACACTTATCTATGTTTAAGAAGTCCTCCATTTTGTAGAATATCTTGCTGCACTTTCTACAGTGTAAGGGAGTATGTTCGTTAGTTAGGTGTCTTATGAAATCTTGGTTGAGTTGTTCTGGTCTGCAGAGGAACTGGAAACCTCGGCATATAGGGCAGTCGTATGTGAGGCCGTGGGTCACTCGCTCGTGTCTTCGACGACAATCAGCGCAGCAGAAAACTAATTGGCACACTATGCAACGTACCTGAAAATGGGGATGTCATTTATGAATGACAAATATTTAAAAGCTACACATCAAAATATTAACACAGTCAAAATCGCAAAATGTTTTGAACTGTTAATTGAAATCGTTGAAATATAATATTTTAGACCAGATGTGAAATAAATTTTACATCAACTGGATATTAATTTCCATAAAATTTTTGATTGTAGTGTTTACGCCAATTCTTAAGTGGAATATTTTAGTACTAATAATAATAATACCAGCCTATTATTATTTGAGTATTTTCAATTTACATATAAAATTAATTAAGCTCAATCTTCGCTCAATAGTCGTGGGGAACAGCCGTTGCGGTTGGTTGAAGCGGGCTGACACTAATCGGATACAATAGAAATAAAACAGTCTCAGTATTTAGACGTTACTTTGAAATAATAGTAGTATCTAAACATTATTTGAAGTCGCATTATATTTGTTATATCCCCAAAACTTCAATTGAACATTCTAATAGTCTGCTTCATTAAGTAACATCTTCATTCAAATGTTCTCTAATTTGTCACTCCAAAGCTTCCACTCATTCATCGACAAATTCCGTTCTACTGGGAAACTATTTCCTTATCTGCCGGTAATTAGAGGCTGCATCGTCTGCATGTGTTTGCGGTTCTAATTGCGTTGTTGACCTGATTGCCGACAGTCAGCTAGTAAGCCACGATCATCTCATACGAGATATACTGATTGGTATCGTGATAGTCTAGAATTAGATTGTTGATGATTTGAGTGTAGGTCCAGTTGAATTCTTGTTAATAAACGGTTACCATTAAACAGAAATATCTTCACAATTTTATACAAACGATATTCTATATCTAACTGGACTTCAAAGAAAAAGCACTTTCATGAATAAAGTAACAAGTGGCTCTTTAAAAACAACAAAAACCTAGACGAGATTCAACTAAGTGGTTATGATAGATGGTCTCAGTACTTAGGCAATAACTCACAAGCCAAAAAAGTAATCTATCTTGTAATGGTGTGAGAATGTTTCTTATACGTCGCTGCAAAGAATATATAATATTTAATAAACTTATTGAACTAATCCAGATTTCTACGGTGCGATTGTTATGCCTATATCATACCATAATTTGAAGCAACAGTAAAAGTTAAAGGCTAAGTTCCTGAATGTAATGCACACAACAAGTGTTAGAAGTCCGAGTGTTTATGAATGTGCATCCACACTACAGGAAAATGCTATTGTACATAAACCGCAACACCAAAATACTCAAACAGAACTACAAACTAACATAATTTAAAGATCACAAGACCAAAGCTACACTAAGTTGAAAGTCTAACTAAGTCACAAGTCCGAGTACATTTCCGAGGCAGCATAACTCTGAACTACGCAGTCGGTACGTGCCGGGCCGGCTTAGCAAAAAGCGAAAGCGTGTTCCGACCAACCGTATTACCAACCAAATGTGTGCTACATGCGGCCAAGGTTACTGAGGGGAATAAGGACGAATGTGATGCTAGGAATGTTTTAGTGGAATAGTGGCATAAGGTCGTTGGAAGTTTTTAGTAAAGTTTTAAATTTGAGAAGTAATTCTTTGGAGAGGAAAAAAGTCCTGTGGTACCTCTTTGAATGTCATATGTCCTCATTCATGACTCATGCTTATGCGTCAAAGCTTATTTCAGGTTTTCTTTTAAAACTAGTGCGGCATTAATTGTAGACAATTGCCCTTTAAAATCAACCATTTAATAGTTTCAAAGTTTCAATAATTCGTTTAGCATAATAATATGATACAGACTTCATACACACACCTGACAAATTGATACATAATACACAGCTAAGTAAATACCTACATTTTTACCCTTTTCATGCCACGCAGTAAGTAGGTAAGCTCCAAATGTTTTGACACGTTGTCACGGAATGTCTCGGCGGGGATCAAACAGGTAATCATATTGGAGATACGTGTTCATAGAGGCACCGTAGCGTGGAGGTACAACGTAGTATGTGTTATAAATGTTATAATAGATGTACCGATGCGTTAAGGTACATTATAGTATGTGATATAGGTAGAGGTGCCGTCGTGTGGAGGGGGTTAGCTTAAGTTACATGAGGATTTTGATGTGTGTCGTGCTTGCTTGTTAGCGGTAACGTGTGTACGAAGGGATCTTGTATAAGATTTGGAATCTGAGACTATGTGAAATAGGTAGGAAGACATTAAGTCTTATTATTTTTCTTCTTCTTGGATATGTGAGTTGTAGTTTGGATAACCTATCGGTTGATGTATTTTCTGAACTAAATCAAGTTATCTGACATGCTTTGCGATAATACCTGTAGATTTCAACTGTTTTGGCTCACCGCCAAAGCAGTTTAAAATCTACAGTTACTATGTAGGTAAATTCGCAAGTTAATTTGTAGAAATTACAAGAATATCAAAAGTAAAAATACAGTGACACACAAAAGTATAAAATACCCAATGTGACAACAATTAACTTCTATTTCACTTTTACAAATAGGTAAATACTTTTATACTCTCAACAAAACACCGGAAAGAATAATACATAATCCTAAAAAACAGTGCATTTTTCATGAAACTCGTATGTTCTGTCAGTTCCCAATCGATAGTAGATTAATAACTAAACAGTGATGTCCAGCGATGCCGGGATCTGGGATCCCGGATCCCGGATGGAACTATTCCCACGGGAACGCTCAACTGAACGGAGCTATACAGATGCAATTAAGATTAACTTTCAACGCTTTTTTCATTTTGCAATTTTTTGCTGTAAAACGATGTATCGGAAATTGTCGTATTTATCATAGTGCCGTTTATTCGCTTAATAGGAATGTTTTTGTATAAAGAATCAGATGGGATACGTTTTTAATATTAAGTAAACTTTACGTACGTAATAATGGATCGCCTGAAAATCTTCTAAATTCACCAATCACTATTAAATAGAAATAATGTTAGACTAAGTAACTTACCTAATTCAGTACTTATTTAAAGTTTTAAATTCAACCGTTAAATAGTTTTTAGATAACAGCGGTAAAAATGCAAGCTGCTTAAAAATAAATATACCTATAATACTATAATCCTTGCTTAAGATCTTCGGAACATGTATTATTATTACATTACGTGGTTCATCAATAGTTATTTATGAAACTGTTGTATTAAAACACGAATGTGGGTTTATCACACGAGGTGAAGCCGAGTTATAGTATCACATGAGTGTTTAAATACCTAATTATGTACAGTTGCATACAAGTCGTTATCTACACCCATGATATGAATCCTCTCTATAAGGTTCTGAAGCCATAGTACAGTGTTGCATGACAATGTTAATTTTTTTTAATTGGAGTTGCATAATGAAATTTAATCCAACATTATAACACTCGTTTGGATGATATTATGGTTACTACGGCACTGGTTGTTTAATGTTGGCAATAAGCTAACTGTTTCAGAAACTGTTATAGAGGATTTATAGCATGGGTGTAGATAAAATAGTTAACAATCCGTTACAAATAAAAGACATAGCACTGTCAACAGTGACGTGGGGCCGGTTTCGTAAACATGTGTGCACTTTAGTGAGGTGCATGCTTCACTGTATTGTTCACAGCGCCGTCTTGGTTTTTTATTTGGTCTGATCCCGTTAACATGCAATATTTTATCATCAACTGCCCTTAGTCCAATTAATTGGGGATCGGTGCAACGTCTTTTTATTCTGTACCTAATTCTCTATTAGTCACAACCATACATCACACACACCACACACACACCACACACTACATACTCATACATGCTTCATACTGCATACCTACTTAAAATGTTTACTTTTAACATAAACGAGGAATCTTTTATTGACATGATCATTTTCACAGCCCTCAGTATCAAACACTACTTACACATAATTAAATTATAATTTTAGTAAAGATTAATTAAATATTTGTACTTACCTCAACAGATGGAGTCATTCTGATTCCATTGTACACCAAATTGAAAAAATAAAACAATCAATTAAATCACAGCTGTTTTCAATATTTTAACGACGAATTCACTAAATTGTACTTAGTTGGTGAAGTAACGAAACTTACCCTCAATTATTTGATTTTCGAACACTTCTCGGATAGGCGTACCAGTGTTTTAAATTCATTATGAACACGGTTACCAGATCAAAATAAATATTTCGCTGAAAGTTATTAAATTTAAAAAGAAAAATAAGAATAAGAATTTAAGAAAAATAATATAAAATGGTTAATTAAACTCTTGAGCGTTGACAGAAGAGGTGCTTGATGTCTTTTATTTTAAATTAACAATTAGTGAGGAGCTCGTGGCTAATAACTGCCGCACTCAGGTTAAGCTACGCGTGCCGGGGTTAGTCTGTGGATGGGTGATCATCTTTACATACCGAAACTCCTCCGTGCCTCGGAAAGCACGTTAAGCCGTTGGTCCCGGCTGTCATTCGTAGATCTTTGACAGTCGTTAGTCAGAAGCCCGAAACTCTGACAACCAGTCTTACCAAGGGGTATCGTATTACTAAGTTACTGAGTAGTGGAGATCAGATAAGCAATCATTCCATGTAAAAATACTGGTATTCCGCTGCATCCGGTTAGACTGGTAGCCGACCCCAATATAGTTGGGAAAAGGCTAGGCAGATTGGTTTAGACAATTAGTGTCGTTTTTAGTGACATTTCACAGATGATATATTTCGGTTGCCGCTATAACAACAAATACTAATAACTGAATAAAATATATATTTAAGGGGGCTCCCATACCCAGATATTTTTTTATTAATCTACCTCTGATCAAACCCGCATTGTGCAAAAAACGGATACCCATTTGTTCGCAGGGTGCTCATTCTGGAGTAGATCACGTCAACACCCGTCACTCATACCGGCGAATCCAATTTATTGACGCGCTCAACTAGCTAAAAATACTCGTATCCAAACCTACTGTAAGGCTTGCCTGTTTTTGTTCTATTTGTGAATGTGACAGTTCTCGAGATCGTTTTGTAATTAGTAGGATAACAAGCTGGGTTTAAAATGAATAGTGATGTGAAACACTATAGACTATGACAACAGGGTAAGCAGTCGTGTGAATATTCAGGTGAGCGAAAACAATATCCAACTTATAGTACGTAGGTATGTTTTAGTAAATTTTGGCCTATTGGTCAGTCTTTGGGATTTATATGTAAACGTTGCTTAAAGTTAATTAATGATAAGCGACTGTTTAACCATACATTGTTGACGTTTGAATGTTACTTGAATTAAAGCAACGTTTATAAATAAACCCCATAAAGGTGGATCAGTCAGGCCGCGCGCACTTTGGACACGAATTTGTATCGTACGTAAACGTACGGTCGTATGAATTGAGTGTGCACACTGAATACTTACGTTTTTCTCCGTTATCAATGCAGTGTTCCGGTGATATCACTTTGAACGTATAAAAATCTCAACAAGTTCGGGTTGTTTTCGGACGTCGAAACTATACGAATTATACGGCTAACTTGCACCCAGTCTGCGCGCTCCCTTTGTACTTTGCAGGTCTGTATCATTCATTCCCAGCTAAAGCACTAGGAAGTGGTGATGGATGGTCGTTTTTGGGGGACTGTCTTATATAATTTTGACGTTCGAAAAGTGCTGATTTCTCAGCCTAGTTTGAATAAATGACTTTTGAATTTTGAATTCACGCGTGTTCGTATGTGTTTGCCCGAATAAAATTCGTACAAAAATGCGTCCAAAATGCGCACGGCCTAATAGTCGCTATAGCGTGCTATAGCTTACTGTTCTTGAAGCAAAAATAACTAAATCCATTGTTATCAAATGTTGTCATAGTCGTTTGTAGCCGTCATAGTATTTGTTATCAATTAAGAAAAATTGGTAGCATCTAAGCCGTAAGTTTTTGTACAGCCAGGTAAAGACTGTCATCGTGAAACATCTCTTTTGTGGGTCCTTTTGAATACAAACCTTTTAAATCTAAACCATAAGTTGTCCTATTAAAAACCGCCTCGTATTAGAACAAGCCTACGAGTGAAACTAGCCCGTTTCCTGAAGGCTGGCACAAAGGAGACAGGAAATTGCGGCGCGTCCACCCGGAGTGAGCAGTGTGGGCAGCGTACCGCACTTGTTAGTACACCGCTCATACATACTACCAGTGTGACGTGAGTTGGAAGAAGTACGGCTTTAGAATCAAGATGTTTAAATGTAAGTATGTAAATCAATGTTTTTATAAATGACTGGCACTTTGTACGCGGCTTCGCTCTCGTGGTCTTTCCCGTTATTTTTCCCGGGATAAAAAGTAGCCTATGTCACTCCCTGAAAACTAAGCTTTCTAATGGTAAAAGAATTTTTCAAATGGGTACAGTAATTTCAGAGCCTATTCGGTAGGTACAAACAAAAAAATCTTTCCTCTTTATAACACCAAGTATAAGTATAATCTAGCACTTTGCCCACGGCTGCGCTCCCATGGTCTTTCCCGCGGGACCCGTTATTTTTCCCGGGATAAAAAGTAGCCTATGTCACTCCCTGAAAACTAAGCTTTCTAATAATGGTAAAAGTATTTTTCAAATCGGTCCAGTAGTTTCGGAGCCTGTTCAATGCAAACCAACAATCAAATCTTTCTTCTTTATAATATTAGTATAGATAGCAACCGCACAGGTCGATGGAAAGATATACCGCGCTTGCTGTGGTCGTTTCTTGGATCGGTGACCATCTATTACATACCGAGACCACTCCGGGCCTCGGAAAGAACGTCAAGTCATTAGTCCCGATTGTCGTTCTTAGATCTTTGACAGTTGTTACCGGTAGTTAGAAGCCTGAAAGTCTGACAACCAGTTTTACCAAGGGGTGTCATGTTACCCAGTAAATGGGTTGTGAAGGTCTATTAGGCAGTCGCTTCATGGGAAATAATGGTATTTAGCCACTTTCGGTTAGACTGGAAGCCCAATATACTTGAGAAAAAGCTAAACAAATTGATGTGTTTACTCATGTGCGTGTTTGTGTATGTGTAAACTGCCCTTGATCGAAAAAATTATAACACTCACCCCGGTAGCACACCTCCGCTGCGAAACCATAGCAGCGACACCACTGTAGTTAAATTCAATAGACTCGCGTCATTTTCCACTACTCGAATCGAGTAGCGGAGTAATTTAACTGCTACTACGTTTTTAATAATGAATTGCAGTTATAACACTGAATTTGATGTTGTAACCGTATTAGGTGTAAAAAAGTCATTAAATTTGGAAAGTTTTCAAATACTTTTAATACATCTGAAAACTACTTAATCGATTTTACACATTTCATAATCAATATTTTATTTCACTAGTTAGCCACATTTCATATTTCCATACAGTAATATTGCCAAAATAATCAAAACAGGTAAATATTTGACAGATATTTCAGACGTTGCCAACTTTTAGGATAAGCGCTCTTAAAAAGGTTTGTTTATCTGTGTCACTCGTAATGGTTTTATCGTAGTTACGGGCTCTCAGTTTACCCATATCAACAATTATATTATATAACAATGTTCAAAAAAGAAAACTATGTAATTAATTACCGTGATTGTTTAATCATATGGTTTTCTGTCTTGACGCAGATATGTTGTTGTTGTAGCGTCATAATGCGTATATAGACGAACTATAATTACCTGCCAGGAGTGGTTCTGTATTCACTTGGTTTGAACTTACCTGAAACAAAAATAGAAATAATTATTAGACGGAAATAAGTAGGTACCTAATAGATAAGTAATAATAATTATATTAATATAGATAACTAATAATTGCGTAACACAATTTATTTATTTCACAATCCCAAGGATTTTGAAGGAAATTCCTTGAAAAACGCGTTTTCTCGACAACGTAATTATAGCAATGATTGTATTGTGAGATTGTTAAATTGAAAGACATTGCAATTGTTAGTGTGTTACGCATTTACCCCGCTGGTGTCCAATCAAGGTAAAAGAAGTGACCATGAAGTTTCACGACTCAGACACACTTTATTCAGCAGCTGTCTTTGAATTTCAAACTAGCAAGCAAACATAATAATATAAAGTTTGTTATCTGCGTCCCATCGCAACTCGAGAAATTCGATAAGGATTTCCGTGTGCAGTGCGCAGTAACACCCAAACTTTTCCTGAGTTTTCTTTCACTAAACCTAGAAAGAAAGTGGAGGAACTATTAGTAACTGTAGGTTTTTACATATGTTTCTTATGTTACATCCTGCTTTAAAATTATGGTTTCCTGAAGTGCTTGTCTTTACGGGCTATTAAGCCGAATTTTCATTAAGAAACTAGTTGCGCAAACTAAGTTATTCATTGATGTTTCACGCGAAAATAATTATCTATTTACACTTGAAACTATCAATGAATAACTAAGTTTGCGCAATTACGTAGTTACGTAACGTACATTCGGCTTTATTTCAATCAAGTACAATGTCAACTTCCAAATTGAAACTACTGTCGTTATACGAGTACCTATACATACTGAGAACCGGATCGCAGGGCATACATCACTGGCTGAGCAAGCTGTATCTGGGAAGTTAGAGAAGCGTCAGCTTCCTGCGCTTTCAAATTAGCGGGCAATTGTATATCAATGTAGGGGTGTAATTAGTGAAGTTATTAAAGTAATCGGTAAGTAACACTTTTTTATTATTAAGTCTAAATAGTTCCTAAAGTATTATTCCTGTACGGTATTCGAACCTGGAGTCATTCGCGCAAACTTCAATTATTTAGTCACTGCATTAACCAAACTACCTTTATGGATTGAGGAAGTCGCAAATAATCCCCACAGGACATTGTCTGCGTACCCCAACAAGACAGTGTTGTTCTTTCATTTGTCCACAACAATAAAAGTATACAGCGTGTGTAAAAGTACACAAGCGGATACCTATATTAGCCGGCTTTGGAACCACCTGTCGGCCACCTGTTGCCAGGCTCATTTTAAATTTCACAGCAGAGAAACTTTACACTTGAAGTATAATAATGCTTTCTTTACTTACCTACTGACTAGTTTAGCGAGTATTAGGTACTGCATGGAAACTGGGTAAACGTTGAGTGGGTTTAAGTATTGTATTCAAACTTACAGGTTATAAACAGCATTCATTTGTAAGTTGATGTTTGCATTGTAAACAAAAACATGCTTACGCTTTGCGTCAGGTTCAAAACTGAGAAAAAACTGTTTGAAAAAACAGTATTTTGCTATATATATTTTTTGTCTGTAATGTTCCGGATAACTGAATAAGGTCTTGATCACCACGCAGAGCTTGCTCAGTGCGGATTGACGGTGATTTCAAACCGAAAGTTCAGGGTTTCCTCACGATGTTTCCCTTCACCGTCGATCAGTGGTGTCTAAGAAAATTCAGCAACTTATAAAGTACGCATAACTTTGAATAAGTCTATTGGTACTTACCGGGTTTGAAACTCGCAACTTGGGGCGTAAGATGCGGATCAGATAACATGCACGCCACCACGACCTTCTAAATCTTACATTAACCAATTCAAGTTTGATGAAAGGATAATAATCGACGATTTAATTGTTTCCAGGGACAAAAATGGAAACGGTAGATGCATTTCAAAACAGACATAACCAGGCAAAGGAAGGAAGGATGGTAATTAGATTAATTCGTTTGTCATAGTTTTCATTTTCTTGAAAACAAACCATAGCTCACCTATTGTAACTTAAAAAAATCTGTGCCACAACCTAAAAAAATGCATACTTACATTTACCAGCGCTCGAACGGATGGATGGCCTTAGGTACAGACGAACAGACGGACGGAAGAACGGGCCAGTCGCTAATTGGTTCACTTTGTCGCCTAGGGCGTCGCGAACGAGTCAATTTTTTGCTGTCTTTTATTCAATTTACTATAGTTCTGGTGTTATTTTTTTACATTTATTTTCGTGAATTTACAATTAAGGGAAAATTCTAGTATGGTAACTGGGTTGTTGAGGTCAGAAAGACAGTCGCTGCTGCTTGCAATATACTGGTTTTCAGCTGCACCCGGTTAGACTACAAGTTGGCCCTAACATAGTTGGGAAAAGACTAGATAGATTATGAGTTCTATTTAGTATGATACATGGCTAAAATACGCAATAACTTTTCATATCGCGTGTGTAAGGATAAGGACAGCCGTATTCCTCTCAATTTAAAACTTGCTCCAATCGCCATTTTTTTTGCCAATCGTGATAAGAAATGAAATGAAATTGTTTATTGTGTAAATAGGTTATCGGAATGACTTTTATCTACAAAAGGAAACGACAATTCATATCTAACAACACCTGAGAAGAACTGGCGTAACAAACTCAGGAGAATTATACCAGTGTCGGTAACACGGAGTAACACCGGTACACGTCCAAAATGGTATTGACTAAATTCTGCAGGTCATGTATGGCATGTGGTCGCCACTTACAGGGCAAAGTACTTCGGTAACCCAGGTACCCTACGCGAGATTGCCAGTAACACCAAGGCGTTGCTGGCCTTCTTTGAGGAGCTGGGGTGGATCGAATGACCGATTTTTCCCACCCGTTCGCAAAACACGCGCTTTGACGTGGCGTTGCGCAAACCAGCCCGTATTACCTATTACCTATGGCATGCGGAGTATGATTTGATGAAGTAGGTACCTACTTAGTTAATGCCCAGTAATAAAAAAGAGGGGAAAGTTGTTTCCCGTTAACCCACTATGCATACCTACATCTAAACTTATTCACATAATATTCTTCCTCCACATACAAATCTCTTATGTGATACATTCGCTCATATATCATCATTAAGTAGGTCCAATTATACATAAAATTCTGTTTGGAACTTAATTGAAACCACACGAGGCTCGTGTGCCCGGGTAAGTCTATTAGAACCTCCTAATTTGAAGAGCTAGCGGACATAGTAGGGGCGGGAGCGGTCGCGGGTTGACGAAAACTTTAAAATAACTTCAAACTAGTTCCAGCACGAGTAGGACAATTTAGTTAACTCTTAGTAAAGGTAACCTTCCAGAGTCTTGTAGAATAGAAAAACGTTGTATGCACCAGCTGGTTTGAAGGGTTTGAAGCATCAGCTAAATCGCAACTAAGCTAGCGTGATGGATACGTCACGTCAAAATTGTAGTAATTTTGAATGTGTAGGATCTTCCTTTATTCTGATCCTGATGATCCTGAGTCAGGGTAATTTGTTAACTTTTAACAGTTGTTAATGAATGACAGACCTGTTTTGAATATATGGAACATTATAGTTGTGTAATTTGATTAAAAATTAATTTGTATCTCTCCTTGTATCTGACAGCAAAATCTGAATTATGTAATCTGTTGGACCTCTCATAAAGCCATCTTGACTAATTGAAGCGAAGTTTTATTCTCCTTGACCCTCTACTCTCTCGCCTTTATCTCGCCACTATAGCCACATCCTCCACGTGTTTGCGTATTCTTTTTGTCAAATGTACTTCATCACGCGTCTAATTACTCGGTACATTTTAACATACATTAAGTAACTCGGAGCTTGCCGTGACTTGCAGAATTTTCAATAGGCCAGTGATGATATTGTGTAAGTTATACGAGATTTTATGCTTATTGGAGCGTATAGTTTAACGTTCGATTCTAAAAAATTGAATTTACTGGTCAGAAACGACACGCTGCGGGTACCTCCAAAATAGAGGGTCGCTGATTTGAATTATAATCTACAAATTGCAAATAGCCTGACGGAAAACAGTACGAAAACCTTGAGGAAACTCAGGAAGGCCTACCTTGCTGGCCACGTCTGCGATCAGCTCCAGAGGGACTGCTTCAACTGCACTCAAAGCCCACTTCACACACCAAAGTTCATAGTTCAAAATGTTATTCCAATTGCGATGGGCCCAGGGACCCGCGGGTTTATTTATAACGAAGATATGGACAATCTCAGCAATCACTTAGCTTGAGATGCGATGACGCGGCACACCGAATCCCTTTTTGTAGGATAATCAACGGACGCCCGCGCGGCGGATTCGACAGAGACGCCATATTGGCATATTTTTTTCTGTTGCTCACGTGACATGAACATAGTCACGGTGCGATGCGACCAGCAGAGAACTTCATACCGGTTGAGCGGCAGGAACACCGCTCCAGGAGCGATTGCCAGACATTTTCAACAAAGCGAGCCATTCCTTTGCGTACCTTGTCGGTTTTCATGTCCAACGTCAAGCATTATATTTATTTATAAGTAAGTATTACACGCACACCATGTTGGCGTAACCACTTATTGTTACAAGTTTACGAACAAGTTCCAATGTGACTTTTTCAATTCATTATGTATTTTCGTAGTTTATCTTGGACATCAGTGTCAGCGGTGAAGGAAAACATCATAAGATAACCTGGCCTTGCACGTATGTAATAATTATACATTTTTAATCACGAAACATTATACATTTTTAAACAATAACACGGAAAATTCCTCAATATTGTGCGTACAAACTTACATTTGCGGTTGGAATGTATGGGAGAACATGTTTTTCAACTGCAATCTTTTAAGTTTATTCATCCCAACTACGGAACCCTTGGCTTGACACGCACTTGGCGGTTTTTTTAATGTACCTAATGTTCAAAAAAGTGGACTGTTTTTTGTAGTCACACTCATTGCCTACCTACCATTACATTTCTTAGAAAATAAACTAAGGTAATTTCTACACTGTACGTAACAATTTGGTAGTCTGTGGTGCTACATTTTATTACATAATTTATAAATTTGTCATTGTTTTATATTGATTATTCAGAAATACAGGTTAAAAAACATCTATAACATAAAATTATATTAATATGACGCCACTGGTTTCTGATATATTATGTTTTCGATATCTAAAATCTATAGTTCAACTACATTCTGAAAGTCAGACAGACGGGACGCGGAAATTTTTTGTAATAAGGATTTTTGAATTTCAAAATAACCAAATCTATCGATTTTGTACGGTTTTGTTCGTAAAACGATAAGGCAACAGTTTTGATCATTTGCTCTCGTCCCAAAAGTATTAATTTGAAATTGGAATTCTAAATGAAAGCGATACAGTTTTGGTACAGAGTGCTTTTCGACCAATGAGGAAACATAAGTAGTGCGGTATCGTTTCCGTATTATACCAAAACATTGACCAATTAGGAAACGGCCTTAGAAGAACAACGCGGTCACACAGACAGACACGTAAAGTGACTTTAATTTACTCAGACCAAATTAAAAACCAAGACAGTGCTATAAACAGTGTTGTGAAGCCGGTTTCATACACGTGTGTGCACTTAGTGAGGTGTAGTTTTTGTAGTTTGATTGTAAATGTGTGCGTGTGAACGTGTATGCACAGGGTGGAGGTGTAGTTTTGGCATGCTTCACTGTGTATTGTTTGCAGCGCTATCTTGGTTTTATTTTTGGTCTTAATGGATAGATATAGACACGGAAGATGGAACAAATTGCGGGTGAAAAGTGCTAGAATTCTTTTACTGGTAGTTGACTTGACTTACAAATACAATACATTCGACGTCATGTCATCAGTCGGTGCGAGTGATCTTTAACTGTCAGCCAAGAAAGTTAGAATGAACATATTGAAACAACGGATGGCAAGAAACTTGATTATAGCCCGTTACAGACGTAGCTATAATATATATTAATATACTTCGCTATTGCTTGTAGTTTTTGGTGCGTACTGAAATACTTATATATAATTATATACTACGTCTGTGACGGGCTTATTTCCGAGAACTGTGTAAGTGAATAGAAAGATCAAAACGTTTCAATTAAGGCATTTATTTATGTTAAATATTGGTTAATGGGTCTTAAAATGAAAAAGGTTATCGATTAAATACACACTCTCAGAGGATTGGCGGTGTTTAGTTTGTAAAGGGTTAAGGAAAAATTCAAAATTACTTTTTAGCCGGATTCGACTGAAAAAATGAGGAGGAGAAGGAGTTATGTATTCGGCGGGTTTTCGTGCCAAATATTTTGATTCTTCTGCGTATTGCAGCCTCTTTAAATATTTTAAAAACTAAAAAGTTATTTATTGTGGTTACATTCTTAATTAACAAAACGTTTGAATGCATCTTGCAAGTGTCCTCTAAACCCTTTGCAAGTTAATTTGACTATAACTTTTTTTTTTTTTTTAGGGTGTATTTGCGAGGAAAACGATTCATTAATTTGCTTAGTCTGGTTTAATTTTTTTAAATCTTGGACCAAATTCATTGAAAATTATGTTTGCTTAAGTGACGTATTCCCTCCAAAAGTTACCAATTAACAAACACGTCATTACGGAATAAATCAACACCCATAAACACCAAACAGATCGCGACAAATCGGGTTAGGCCTTATTACAGTGACGTCATTAAACGATGACACCTACCTTCGTCAAACTGACGGCTATACCCGTTCGGTGACGGAGGATGGCTGTCTATTGATGGGATGACAAGGATGGGCAGTATTGACGGTCAAAGCTGTGATGTGTGAGTTTGTGAAACAAACGCGTTTGAGATGGGATGATTGAGGGTATTTTGGTAAAAATATTGTGCTTTAATAAAGTATTTTTTGTAATATTTTCTACCTTACAGATGCATGTTACTCCCGTAGACGGCTTCACCTCTTTGCGCGGAGTCATTTCAATTAAGTTTCACATAATATAGCAGTTCAATGAACTGATCAACACAAGGCTGCTCAGTTAGTATACTTTTCCGGTAACTTATATTTGAAAGATCACAAAGCTCGAAAAACGTCATAATTATCCTAAACTCACATCAGGTCTCAATTCTGCCGTAATATTATTATGTTATAAATTAAATGTTGTACCAAATTACCCTTCATTGTCAACCCTTATCATTGAACTATCAGACGCAACTAACTATTGATTACATTACCAGCATCATAAATCAGCGACTTCAATTAATTCAATTGTTCAATTAATTATATCTGAAATCGTGTCATTTAATTGGTGCAGGGTGATTAAAGTGTTATTATGTTATTTCTGTTTTTTTTTAAATATGTTTAGGTCATTCCCAAAGCCTTTTTACTCTCTGTGAGTAGCCTATTCTGTGCAATCTTCCATAGTGAAGGAATCGAACCTGTGCCAGACAACACAAAAACCAATACTTCAACCACGCCAACCATCCCATATTTTAGTCTTTCACCCTTTGAAATTCACCTAAAATTACGGAACCCTCACTTCAAGCTACATATTTCAGTGCTACAATACTCCGGAAGGACCCGATGCCCTCGCGAAACTAAGCCGTGACCCTGTATGATGTAATATATTAAGACCGTCATCCATTTAGGAACCGGTAGGCTCCCCTTTCTTACGCAAAGACCTTGGGGTATGAATGAGGAGCGGACCGCGTGACAAGTGATAAGTGATCAAACTGTTATAGAATACCAATTTTTGCGGCGAATTACGAGTATCTAGTTATGATAAATGATGATTGATACCTACTGATTAATTTGACGCTATATATAAGTAGGTTCAACTTCTGTTCGGGAATAAGAACTACTTTCTTATTCCCGAACAGAACTTGTACTATCGTAATATTTGGTCCACGGAACTGCGTTGTGGGATTTTTAATTGTAATCACTCGTTTAGGATACTGAATAAATCCGTCGTATTGTATGGATCGGAATGCTAGGCTGTGAAGAAGATGGACGAAAATTGCATGTAGCGGAGATGAGAATGTTGAGGTGGATGTGTGGTGTGACAAGAATGGATAAAATAAGGAATGAGTATATTAGAGGAAGTCTGAAAGTTGCGCCACTTACAGAAAAGTTGAAAGGGAATCGACTGTCTTGGTATGGGCATGTGATGAGGAGGGAAGAATCGCATGTGACTAAAAGAGTGATGAATATAAATGTTGAAGGATGGAGAGGGAGAGGAAGACCAAAGAAACGATGGATGGATTGTGTGAGGAGTGATATGAAGGAAAAAGGTGTAGATGATTGCGTGACGGTTGACAGGGGAGAATGGAAGAAGAAAACGTGTTGCGCCGACCCCAAGTAACATGAGATTAGGGTAGGAAGATGATGAGGATACTGAATAAATCCTATAAATGACATAAAAAATGATTGTGAAAGCTCAAGTTTTGTAACTCAATGAAATGTCTAAAATTGCTGTGAATCCCGCTCCCTATGAATCACGTCTTCGAGAGTATAAATAAGAGCTACAGCTGTTATTTATACTCTTGGGTCCCAACGTAATTTCCATAACAAAACCAGCTCGACCGGAAGGAGAGGTCGCTAATTACACTATATTTCTTTCGCACGACAGACGTGCCAATTTTGCAGGGTACCTATATTCAGATGTATGGCTAAGGTGATTTTTTTCACTTAACAATAATGCCTATGTTCATGGTAAATTGCAAACCTACTATAGGATATGCAGTTAACTATTCATAGTTTGGATCGGTGCAATCAATTATGCAACTAATTTGTAGGTAGGTTAGGTATACCAACCTACATCCTAATTCTCACTAATATTATAAATGCGAAATTGGATTAGTTTGTTTGTCACGCTTTCACGCTAAAACGGCTGAACGAAATTTGGCACATGGTTAGACCATGTCCTGGGTTTCCGTTCCCGTGGTATAAATTCCGACCTCAACGCAGGTGGAGCCGCGGACAAAAGCTAGTTCAGGATAAAGCGAAATTGACATAATCAGTAGCTGTCGTTAAAATGTAACCTACCGATCGTCCTTTTTAAGTTATTTTCTTAAAAATACTGGGATATTTTTATTAAGATAAAATATATTTAAAATATTTATTCAAAGTCAAATAATTTATTTCAATTAGGCACAAAAAAGGCACATATGAACGTCAACATTTACAAAAAAAATATATAATAATTGATTCTAGTCGCCCATTCCAAAAGGTCGTTTTCGTATGGAGAAGATTGGGCAAGAAACACCACCGTTACTCTTTTAAAATATTTTCATAATATCCTGTATACATTATTTATATAATTATATATGAAGACGATGCACCTAGAATAAGATTACCTACTATACCACGATAGGTAAAAATAATGGAAAATGAAGGAATGACATAAATTAATTATGTGATAGATGCATGGTGCTCAATACGCTTACGAGTAAAATAGCTGCCTTGCAGTTTTCAACTTGGTAAGTACAAAATTATATTTGTAAATATTAAACCCTGTTAGGCGAATACATACAATCGCCTAACAGGGCTTACAGTACAATTAGTAGTCGGGTTAACTTACTTTATTTATAATTTAATTTTCGTGCATTTACGAGTTTTGCAGAATAGAAATAAAACAAAATATCTATTAGTTTACATTCATGAGGCGCTCCAAAATATGAATTTTAATTTAAAAAATATTTTTGCTAAAAGGTAAACTAAAAGTCTTTGACCAGTGCGTGTTGCCTGTGATAACTTATATTACTGAAACGTGGTCGTTAACAATGGGCCTTATTAGAAGGCTCAAATTCACCCAAAGGGCAATGGAGAGGGCTATGCTTGGAGTTTCCCTACGTGATCGAATCAGAAATGAGGAGATCCGCAGGAGAACCAAGGTTACCGACATAGCTCGAAGAATTGCCAAACGTTAGTGGCAATGGGCAGGGCACATTGCTTGCAGAACAGATGGCTGATAGGGCCGAAAGGCTCTGGGTTATGGAGGCGACCACGTACCGGAAGACGTAACGTTCGAAGGCCTCCCACAAGGTGGACCGATGATCTTGTGAAGGCTGCCGAAATCCGCTGGATGCGGGAAGCACAGAACCAGTTGAAGTGCTGCTTGGGGGAGGCCTATGTCAGCAGTGGACGTCTTTCGGCTGAAATAATGCAACTGAAAATTACGGTATTTATTCATCTACAAACACATATTACACAAGTTGACCTACACGTCGCTAAGCCTTGGTTAATTTAATAGTGATCGAGACAGTCACTGATTCGAGCACATATATAAGTGAATCAAAATTATTTACTAAACGTCTAATCATGATATACCTACTAAAAGAGTAGTGAACACAAGAGTAAAGGCGACCTCCATCTGATAATAGCAACAAAAAGCGGTTCCATAAATACCATTACCTACCCGCTATTTCCATAATACAACAATAGATAGGTCCCTATATATTTTTCTCAATTAATATGGAATACTAAAAAGTCTTAATTTACTGAAGTGGCTTCGTAATTAATACAGCAAGGTCTTCCCGGGAGCTAATTTAGTAGCAATCCGTAAGAAATTACCATTTTCACTGGGACTCGGCAAAAAATGGCATTAATTATAATGGCTGGCGATTCCATTTATTGTAAAAGAAAAAAGAAAGAAAGAAAATGTGTTTTTTTACGAAAAGTATAATGTTATGCAGAGCGAGCTTTTGAAATGGGATTGCCAGGCGCGGTCCGACACTGAGACTGCAAAACAGAAACAGAAAAACGTTATTTATAAGAAAAAAATACAGCTTAACTCCTCCAAATATTTCGCCCACACCCGTATTATTATCACCCTGGTTATGTTATAATTGTCTCATGTAATTGGGGCAAGAATTCTCCTGTATCGTGGGTGCGTTTACAAACATTTAAACTCACATACACAAACAGCCAGACCCGGAACAACTACTTGTAGGCCATACAAACATTTGTTCCGCGAACCCGCGACACGCAGCGCAGCAGTCAATCGCTTAACCACTGCGCCAATCGTGCTGTCAAAGAGACTATTGGCATCAAGGCACAAAAATCAAGATTTCGGGATTTCTAAAATCCCAAAAACACTGCCCGTCTCAGAGATCCAACCACTTAGCAGTCGCATTTGCGACCACGAGCCGATGTTTCAGTCAACAAAACATTGTAACGTAAGTATTACCAATGTGTAGTCTACTATATTACCCGCGTCCAGTAGATTCTTAATGAATTCACCGTACAATGTAAATAATATCAGTAATAATCCGTAATATTCCAATTAACTGAATAACAGATGATTAAAGCAAACACAGAGCCTGTCAGACAGCTAATAATGTACATTTGTCATTCCAAATCAACGCTCAGCCGAGTGATGGAGACTTGACGTGACTATGCGAATCACTCCCCACCTGTTGATTTTAATTACTGTTGATTAATTCAAGCTGTATTATCGTGGGATCTAATCTGGGGATTCTATTGTTGTCAAGTGATTGTGCTGTGTCCAGCTATGTTATGTTAATTAGTTACTGTCTAATTGCAGGGCGAGGGTTGCCCTAAATTGGCCTCCTAATAATCTAAATTGCGTAGTCGTTTTTAATTGAATACCTACCCAATTTAGATAGCCGAGAGAACTCTTCAGTAACTACTGTCATTTATTTTTAATGTTCAATTTTGATACTGTTTTTTTTTGCTGACAGTCTAATTTCATCATGACACGAGCTAGTCATCAACGAAGTCCTCTTTCGTAACCAATACTGATATGATAAAATAAATCATCAATGTTGTTAGCCTGACTACAGTGATCTAATTTTTATTTTATTTGGGAGTATGCTGCTGGTCATCTTGACGTAATTCCGTTCCTTTTACGACTCCCAAGGGTGGTTAAACAGTAGCTAACTTACCACATAAAACACGTACAGGACGTGCCATATTAACTTAAATCTTTTCCCTCCATAGACATTACAAACCTACATCTTCAGGACACTAGAACTAGGGACATAAAGGGCTTAATCGAATAGATCCAAATGCGCATATAAGTCTGTCTCCAAACAATCCAATTATTGCCACCTTTTATTACCTGAGTGTAAAAGGATTTATGGGCCCTCCGAAATCAGGGTCTTTGTCGAGACGAGGCTGTGAAACATGCGACATTATAGAAGCAGGGAAATGCCTTTCAAACATTTTCTGATCGATCAGGTGAAAAGTGTAACCGATCAAGCAACCTATGGAGCCTAAAAGACCGTCCCTACACATAAAATATTACAAGAAAAATTACTTAGGAATATTCCTACAACAGCCTCGTTGGTCTAGTGGTCGCAATCGCTACTGCTGACCAAGAGGTCGTGGGTTCAATTCCCGGGTTGGGCAGTGTTATTGGGTTTTTCCATCTGAAATTTCTCAGTAGCACCCCGGAGTCTGGACTTGTGCCCGGTTGATGGCAATAGGCTCGCCCCATGGACTTATACATAACTGGCAAAATGTGGGTGTAATAATAGGTACCACACACACACACTACACTACCCAACCCTTTGGGTAATACAGGCGTGATGTTATGTTATTCCTATAATATTATGTAAACTAAGTAAAAATGCTGTTTATTTATAAAAGGAAAGTCGTTTTCAGCAGACCTGTTAGATGAAAAAAGTATGAAAGTGATTTAAAACCGAGTTTAGAATTAAGATGATTCTAATAGAGAGGCTTGTAGTAAACTAAAGAAGGGTCCAGTTAGTTTCACTGAGGATAACAGAGTTTCGGTACTGGATAAAACCAAAATGAAGTAGGTACAGAAATCTCGCGCATTTCATCGCGTTTTGAAGCATATTCCATCAACAAAAAAGGTAATGTTATGAAACACGATCTAGCTTCATTGTTGCTAACAAAGGCCTTTTGATACTGTATTCGATAAAAACTTACGTCTCAAGAATACAACCATTAGTTACCTAACGATCAATGCTATAAAAACATACTGCCTAAGCCTACCAGACCAAACCCCGAACACGTCTCCATTCACAGGCATTGAAAACCGATACAGGCTGAATAGAACCCTGCTCTATACAAGTAATTGTCAATACCACAATGCGTGATGAATAATGTAACTCTCGGGCGTGTCGCAGTTCTCCGTCGCACGCTTCGCGGCGTGAATGTCCGACTTTATTTGCCGTAATTAATTCGATTACGCGAAGCATTATGCGCGTGACAGCGGCCCCTGTGATAAGGGTCAACTTTTCATCAACTTATTTGTCGTATTGCTTTGTTTTTTGGGCTAATTGTCGATATTTCTAAAAATAAATCGGGGTGGGTGCTAAGAGGTTAATTAGGGTGGATTGTGGAGTTCTATTTTTGAATGGAAGTGGCTTACTTAATATTTATTATTAGGCTTAAATGTTTTTTTTAGATATCGTAGGTAAATTTAGCCAAATCATAAAAATGGGTTATCTTGAAGAAAAAAAAGAAGTCATTTTCACCAATAGTTGCCAACAGAGTTGCATAGTCTTCTATCTGATACTCTGGTTTCCATTTGCAAAAACGATTTTCTTTTGGCACATATTACCTACTTGGGTAACTTTTGGGTGCATCCATACCTATTTCTTGGACTATGATAAGTTACGTAAGAGAAAGACAAAAATCTGTTGTTGTAAGTTTGTCAAAAAAATAATCACTAAGTAATTTGACTATATGTTTCTGTAATTATTTTAAACACTTAAAGGGTGTTCAACCAATAATAGTAAGTTTGATCAAATAATTCTGATGATTTAACTTCAAATCGTACAAAACAAGCCTGTTGAGCAAAATAGGATTTAACTTAAAAGCAAATCGTTAAAATTAATTAATGTCTTATTTGAGTAAAAACACGTAGAAGGTTTTATGTTTTAATTAACAATGTTTGAATAGAATTTTCAAAGTAAAGTTGTTACTTAAAACTACTTTATAATAGGTATCATTGTTTTTTTTTTGTGAGTTTTCCTAACGAAATATTAATAACTACAAGCAAAACTTGATTAAATTAAACATTTGAAAATAATAAAAGCTAGAATTATTAAGCAAACTATTCTAGTTTGTGTAGTCAAATACATTCGTATTTACTATAAACTTATTAATTTTATGCTAAAGTCCTTAGCCAGCTTTGAAATTAACAGAAATAAAACAACATTCTTAAACGAATTCACAGAATACTTTATATCTTTTAATTTACTACAACATTATCTTAAATTGGCGGGATTGCACATAAAATTCGACCCTCGTATAACCAGGAATGTCACATTGCTTTCCAAGATGGCGGCCACACAAAATGGCGGGGTTATTGCTTATTTATTTAAATGAGCTCTAATTAGGGAGGTCGATGTGTTTTTTACGGGAATTATTTATTATTTGTACGCGGCGATTATAATTATTGTTACGTTTTAGGCAAACATTCTAATTAGCTGAATTAACGATACTTGACTTTTTTTTCAAATTAGAGCGCTCATGTAAGTGTGAGTGTTACATAAAATGGTTGCTTTGGTACTTCTCAGCGCGCATAGAGCGCGTTTTCGGGGCGATTTCTCGTGATGCCTAAGTGGTTATGTAAATAGCCAAGTGATAAATAAAAAAGTTCTCTTCAGATATTTTCTCTGGTAAATAAAAATCTAGGTAAGTCGGTTCTACCCATTGGTTGTGGTCCTACCATGTGTAAAAGTGTTTCTGCTTGATTTACTTATATTCTTATTATTTCGTAAGCATGTTTCATGTCGGTTCTTAATATTCTAAGTGTTAAAAAACTGGTTTTGGTTGATTTATTGTAGATTATAGTCCAATTTACAATCATTCAGCCAATACCAATTCTATCATTAAAACTGCGACACAAATTTTTTCTCTCACAAGACACTCAAATCACTTCGAAATAATGAACGAGTATAATAATTAAACTCACAATCGAATCAGACCAATCAACAAAGCATCTCTTCAAGCTGAAACTGTGTCGCGTGCAGAAATTTCAGAAGAACCTAGATAAAGGTTCTTTCAGTGGCTGAAAAGGAATTTGAACAATGCTGGCGAATGCGGAATGGGCATCCGCGGTCCTCAGGGCTTGTCCCATAAGGAATTTTGGACGGCGTTCATAAGATTTTTGGGGCTGTTTATGATATTGAAGATATTGAATTGAATTTTTTTTATCATAAAAATAATCATAATAATGTGAGGTCACATGTTGTCATTTCTGTATAAGAGCATCATATTATTTGAACATTCGGTTTCTGGTACGAAAATCAACACAAAAGTTAGCTGGCATATATCTATATGCTGTAATTGGTTGAATGAACTATCCACAATCAGAACACTTGGACATGACATGACTGTAATTTTGTCGAAACTGTAATAAGTCAAAGGTCAATCTTATATAGCAGCTACATAAACGACCTCAGACAGCATTCATTGCAACTCGTAATTTAAGCGATCCCTGCCATCTCACATCCACAATTTTCCTAAACGAAAATAATATTTCATGCTTCTTAGCAAGCAGCCAAGTCACACATCACGATCACTTTTATAAAAACTACCGCTCAAATTCAGCGACCATTCGTGGCCACCCCTGATATTCGTCCAATCAGGCCACGCATCCGTTCTGAAGACTCTCTTTAAGATATTTCGCGCGCTTCACACAATGAAGTAGTTTCCAACTCTTTGGTCTAAAGTGCACGCCACTTCTAACATTTATCTTATATTCCGTGTATTGTATGTGGCCAGTATGATTTGTGCTTGTGGAGTTTTGTGGTGCAAGTAATAGATTGGTTTGTGGGGAGTAATGGGATTGCTAAGACTTGGTTGTTTTAATTTCACTGCACTGATTAAGTACAAGAATTTACTTATAAAATAGATAGCATAAGTAAGTCATCGGTACAATGATTTAGTAGATCTTTATAGTAAGTAAGCCATAAGAATAGTCACACTCAATATTCTTTTGGAGTTTTAGTAATATGAATTTGTTGAATTCTTATGTCACCCTTTTGCTGTTTCATCGACATTATGTGGACTCGTAGCAATCTATTCGCATTCTATTATCAAAATAAATATAAATATTATGTTTTATTAATATTAGTTTGCATTCAAACGTTCTGAAACAAGACATCATGGGAAAATTCGCAATCTTTTTCACGATGTCTCAACTACAACAAATCCCTCGCTGAAACTCGCCAGCTAAACTAGGTAGCTATTGTCATTACACTTAGTTGCAGTTGTTAGAAACTCCACCATGTTTACAGGCCATTGTCGGCTGAAACAATGGCGCTAATAGATTGACAGAACGTCACACGAGAGAATGAGTTGGTGAGGATTAAGTCTGATTTACACGGTGTGATTGCCTATGACATGCCATAAGTTGAAATAACAATAAAGAAGTTAAGATATTGAATGCTTCAAGTTTATTGTATGCAAGAAATAGTCTTGAATCGTGTAAATAGGGCTTTAGGAAGCATGTGTGATTGGTTGCGAGTATCTCTAACGGAATATTTTATGTTACCTTCTATTTGTATCGTTAGTCTTAAAGGATGTTCTAATCAATATATTTATAAAAGTAAAACAAAGAAAAACGTAGATGGGTCATTCTCAAAAAAATACTTAAAATAAAAATATATTTTTAGTAGTAATCCACGCGGGTGACGTCCATGGAGATGACAATTTTAACTTAGATACAGTTTTTTCATAACCTCAAATGCTGATTACAAAAAACGACAAAATTCCAAGATAACGGCTTATTATTTTACGATATCCAATAGATATTCATTAAATAAATACTTTTTGATATTTCATCCACAAAAGTGACCGAAATAGCTTATTTTAAAAAAAAATCGTTCCTTGGAGGTCTTTTCTCCAAAATACTGACAAACTGTAAAAAAAATTCAAGATGGCGTTGTATTTGTGGTCTTCTAAGGAAGTTCATTAACCAAAGAAAGAGGCAGAATCGCTGTCTATTTAAACATATCAGACAGTTATTTGACTTAAGCTTTATTTACCAATCAACATATACTTACATTTTCTGCTTTTTTTCCTTGTTATGTGGCCTATAATGGTCACATAATAAGGAAAAAGACTCTTGCAGTTCTTTGGTTACAGAACGGAATAGAATGTCAACTCCAGCGCACCCTGGGTAGTCAGCATGCAGTCAAACTTGCTGATAGTCTAAAAAAGGAAACTATAATCAACTGCACTTAAAATGGACACTAACTATCATCCAAATGGCATTATTATTATTGCTTCCCTAAAACGGAAAGTCGTAATCGATTCGTCGGAAACAATATTTTTCCTTAATGCTTCGCTTACGTTCAAAGCCGTCTTCTGATTACCTTCCCTGTCAGTATTGGGCTTGAAGGATATCTTTGGAGATAATGCTCGCTTAGGAAGCTTAACGCAATTATTATTGGTCCTACAGTATTTTTGTGGAGACTACTGGCTTCGTTTTTTTTTTTTTTTTTTTTTTATTTCGTAAGAGGAAAGTGTTAATCGCGAACACAAAAACAATCGATCGATCGTACTTTAATACGCTAATCTTTCGCGTTATTGTTAAATTGTTTGGTCCCGGTGATATTTCGGAGGTATTTCCACTCAGAGCACTGATTTCAACGGCACTTGACCGAACGGCAACTAAGCTGTTTCACTCACCGCACTGAAACAATTTCTTTATCAGTGCGGTTCAGTGGAACAGTTTATTCATATCACGAACGGCACGTTCGTTACAAAAAAATGGAGGAGGTTCTATATTTGTCCCATGGAGGTGATAGAGTGCTCTGGATTTGAAATAATGTGTGTAAAGTGCAATAATTCGTGGAAATGTTAAATAGCTATCCATATTATTAATATAGTAATTACAATACCAATAGTAGTTACAAGATCACTACCTATTAGATAGATACAATTATCCTTAACGGTGTCCACTTATTTACATAAGCCATAATTAAAGTATTTAACAGAAAGCATTTCGACGAAAAATGAGCCAGAAATAAAACACAACACTACGTCCCATAATGTTAAAGACGGATGGTGTTTAGAACACCATTAATTTTACTCCCCCATAAACGTCAAGCAGGTGGGGGCTTAATATCTCGATATTTGACGCCATTGCCCACCATGGAATGTGAGGCGCACACGACTATGGGAATCCGATGAAAATTCTCCCGTCGCTGTGAATAAATAATGAGGCGTTTGTTGACGTATTAAGATCCAAAGATCTGGTGAATAATTCTAAGATGAAATAGTATAATATAAGTAATTAATTTTAAGATGAAGAGTTGTCTTTATTAAACTTACTTCATACATAAGAATTAAAAATCATCGACTCCGCCTATCGCAGTCCACTACTGAGCACAGGCCATATTTATAAGGTCATTGGGCCATCTACCCGGGGGGCGTCCCACCCTACGCTTGCCAATACGCGATCTCCACTAAAGGACTCGTTCGTTTATTATGCGCGACAAGATTGAATAATGTATTTTTTTCATCAACATAAATTACCTTATGTATAATTAACTTGTGTATAAAGTAATCTGCCTAGCCTTTTCCGAACTATATTGGGGTCGGCTTCCAGTCTAACCGGATGCAGCTGAATACCAGTATTTTACATAGAGCGACTGCCTATCTGACCTCCACAACCCAATTACTGGGTAACACAATACCCCTTGGTAGGACTGGTTGGCAGACTCTCGGGCTTCTGACGATCCGTAACGACTGTCAAAGAATGACAGCAAATGTGTATAAAGCAATAAAGGGTTCAATTTGATTAATTAGTTTTACTGCGATTCAATGATATTATATTCACAGTAATTTTCATCCCTGGAAAAAGTTTGTTTGCACAAATGGCGACACATGTGCAACCCACGCAAAAACGAGCGAGCCTGTGTTGCCTCTCTGTAACCTGTTGTTTACAAAAGTTTGTTTTGATGTGAGGATAAGCCCACGCGTGTTGTCACAACAGATAAAATAAAAGAAAAACACACAGGAAACAAACTCTGTTTTTAGGCAAGCAGATTAAAGTATAACAAAATATTGAAACATAATATTTTAGCGACCCAACCCTATTCCGCACTGCACTGGTGCAATTTCGACGTGTCAAAACATCGAGACTACTTACATTTAACTTGCAAACTACAGTTTGAGTTAAATATTTATGTATTACTAGTGCTTCGCACGTGTGCAGTTTACTACTGTGATAATATGTCTAAATATTGAGATTTCTGTGCTTTATCTATGTTAAATACTTTAATTGTATTTAATACAATATATACCTTCCGGAATACATTCTCTAAATGATGGTAACAATCGTATAAACATCCATTGTTTATTTTATATGATCTAAGCGGTAACACAGACACACACGAAAAGCGACTTTGTTTTATACTATATAATTATAGTTCAAAAGTGCCTTTTTGTGCCTAATTGAAATAAATTATTTGACTTTGACTTTGACTTTAAAATTATATTTATAGACGATTCGCCCGCTATTACATGGGACTTAAAACATAACTGGCGAAATGTGGGTGTACCTACTACAGGTACACCTTTGCCCAACCCTTCAGGGAGACAAGGCGTGATGTTATGTTTATAGACGATAAAATTAACGCGATCTGAAGGCACTTCAAGGTACTTAGGTAGGTTTACCTCCAAGAGCAATAACAGGCTACACTGCTTTGTGCTACGAAGCGATAGAGCTACGATATTACTGCTACGCGAGCTACGCTGTCGTAGCAAATCAGCTACGCACTATGTCGTTATGAACGAACTTAGTTCTTTTTCAATTTTTCTGTGATTTAATTTCAACTTTTTTATCTTCTGACTAGTTCGTTCGACACTTACACAATAAGAGATTGTCTTAGTCGACAAAACGTAAATGTATGTAATGTAAGTACTGTGTGTTGTTAGTTAAACATAAAAAAAAACATTTTGTCTCACCAGTCGCTCAAAAATACACAAAACAAAGCTTTTAGACATTCCCTGAAAGTAAAAATTTAATTTCTTTAATGTGAACGGAGATCTCCAGTCTCTCTAGAGTGCCGGTGTGCTTAAAACTATCTTACATTAAGATAATAGCTTCAAGTGCTGGATTTCATGTTCACTGCGAGCTCATTTTGTGAAAGATACTTGTTTTTAAGTACGAGAATCATATCTCGGTATATTTATCTGCGTTTTGTTGTTGTAAATAAAGGTTAACATATTAATATGTTCTAGTTACTTGCTCACGAAGATTTGTTTGATATGCTCTTAAAATAATGAGGTACACCGTTTTTTATTACGAATATTATAGTAGTTACTAACTTCTACGAAATAGTAGTAGAAACTGTATTATTTTATTGTAACTACCTATAGTTTTTCACAAATGAATCAGCAAAAATTCAATTTTTTGCTGTCGTATTCCCGAAAGTAAAACTATTCTACAAATAGTGTTTATAAAACAAAACACTAAAGAATAATTGAAATTATTGCTTAGTGTTATTACCTAAACGGGCAGCAGTGGTTTCCCAGTGTTAACAGCCGCGTGACTTACGAGTTGTGGTCGTAGGTTCAAACCCAAAAAAAAAAAAAAGTTCAAACCCATTCAGGCGCTTTACTTTGAAAAGAAAGAAGAATAATATTTATTTGGACACAGTTCGTGAAACACAACAACAAAATAAAAAGGTAAAATAATCATAAAAGCAATAATAGTAATTTAAAAAAAAATCATCACCTCTCAAAACTGTAAAGGAAAACATCGTGAGGAAATCGGCATGTCGTAGAACTAAAAATTCGAAGACATGTGACATCTACCAAACCACACTGGGCCCTTGTGGCGGATTACGTACTACGCATTACGTAACCAACGTAGGTATGTAAAGTCAACAAACTTTACGCATGCTCGGTTGTTATTTCTGAGGCAGTGCAGCTACCAAACCTCTTGCATTGGGCGCTCGAGTCGTAAGCCTTGCTATGTGATTATCACCTTAAAGGACCATGCGGAGGATTACTTGATTGTACCTCCCCTACCCTACCAACCATAATGTGTTAGTAGCTCATCGTAGAGAAGTATTTAGTAATATTCAGTATCTTTTGAAGTGAAAACTTCTTCAGGAGCACTTTGCGCTCCTTCCGAACAGTGAACGATACTGAACTGTCTGTCTGTGTTTTTTCAAAACTATTACAAATCAAACCATGTTGGCATGCCTGCCAATTTCTGCCTTTGCATATCGTTTCCGGGATCGATTCCGAGCGAAAAAGATTGACGCAAAATAGGTTAGAGGTGGGGTACTAAAAATTTTAAATAGTCGGGTACAAATTAATATGAAATATAAGTGTAGATCTGCCTGAAATGTAACGACGGTTCTCTTTAGATGTCTTTAGAAAACTATTTTTCACTCCCATTTCACCGATTTCCGTACGTTTTCAGTTTAAGGGGCTGACGGAAAAATAAATTTAAAGGTTTGATGTCATAATCAAAATATTTTATTTCACAGAAACCAACATGGGCACTTATGAAACGTCAGAAGCTAGGTGCACGGTTCCAATTGGTCGTTTCCTATGGAGAAGAGCCGGCAAGAAACACCACAGTTACTCTTTTAAAAATAATTGGCTTTTAAAATCTTTTCAAGTAACAGTGTTAATACATATGGGAGGACAGTGTGATTTTTAAGCATTTGAATAAGACTTAACTATTTAAGCTAAGGCTAAAACTGCTTCTTCTCAAAAATAATTGATGAATCTAGGATGGGTTATGGGAATTGTCAATAAAATGTGAATAATAAAGCTAAATATTTTCTAGGACATATAACTAATGACTGCCAGTAATAAAAGGCTTTTGTGTGATTCTATTCCATTAAACTTTCTAATTTTCCTAAAAATGCAACCTACACGGATTGTGTATCATAGATAACGTTGGCAATACTACTAGATAGTACAAATCAAAATCGTATCGTCATACTTCCTGCCTGCGCTGCCATTTGGCTCATATCTAGGGCAAGTTGCATGAACTGACTGAACATCGTATAAATATCCGTTTTATTTGTATTGTGAAAGTAGTATTTCAAAAATTGATATAAACTTGCTGAAATTTGCAAAAATTAAGGGAATTCAGATATTTAATAAAACAGACTGCAAGTCATACAAACAAAAAATCGTACGAGTAAAAATAACCCCGGCCTACGCATACGGTTCTAAGGTGCTACGGCGTAGATGATGGCTTCTATGGCGTTCCCATGTCGTAGAAGCCATTGTCTACGCCGTAGACCCCGAAAGTTACTAATTCAGAGCGCTTATCCTAAAAGTTGACGACGTCGCAAATAGCTGTGGAGCTAAATGATCCAACACACGCGCCACCACCAGCGAGATATTAGAGTAAACATTTATTTATTTATTTAACATGACATACTCTCAGCCGCCAGGGCACATTCAAGCCAATGAATGACATACCCAGTACCTAAATGGTACCTTTTGAGTCGGTACATAGTACTCACAAATGTGCTATGTAATTATACAATGCTAAGATATTGAATTTATAAAAAATACAAAGATAGTTTTTTTATATTAATAGGCTATAGATAATTGCAAGACTTGCAAGACTCTTGCTGCAAGACCAAGACCGCAATACCAGGACCAGGTGTATTGACGCAAGACCAAGACCAAGACTGGTCAAAGTCTCGTCTTGGTCTTGCATTTGGGCAACACTAGCTCCAACGGTAGTTTCAAATGCTAATCAATTAGTTTATGCGCCCTTGTGTAGTAGGACCAGCGTTGAGCCAACCATTTTATCAGAGATGTAATCCCCCAACTTATAATTATGATTGGCTGCATAGTGTGCGTTTAATATAAGATTTAAATTTCGTTTCATTTAGTTGAAGTATGTGGAGAGGTATTTTATCTAGTCTAATCTGATATATAAAGACCTCAAACTGCGCTAATTTCACTACTTGAAGAACCTCGGTCAAAGAGTCTATGTTCCCAGAACAATAATAGTCAGCAATTGATTGAATGTGAGCCTTTTAAACAAACTTGTCTGCCAGTCACAGAGGTATCAGTAACAAAGGAGTTCTGCTACAAATGGCACAAGTGACTCGCCTTTCAAATGGAATTATTTTAATCGGGAGTGTCAACCATAATCAATGTAGGAGCCGTTGATTATTAATATCATTGTAACGAGATGTTTTTACAGCTGTTCATTTTGTGCTTGAGTAAGTTATTCGGTAAACGTTCAGTGTTGTTGTGTAAACAAGTCCTTCGAAATTCCTTTACAATATTGTTTAAATAAACTTCTCAGTTTCAGTTACACGATGTTCAAGGTATTTCTTAATATAGGCGTCTCCTATCCCACGCATGGCTCTATGGATTCAATATAGGTTGAATCACCAACGAATTACAATCACCGATTTATGACTGCTATTGCTGATAATTGCCATTTCTCATTTGATTATTTATTTTTGTAACTTTAGTACCTCCTCAATTCAACGCCTAAGGTGGCGTTCGTGAGTTAGTGAGTCACAGCTAGTACAGGTAACCTGTAATTTGCTACCCACGTTATAAATTCTGTATTAATCATACTCTATATATAATCAGATACCGTATTCACCTATATAACCTCTTTTGTATATAATAAACGTTGTGTAATACAACATTTTACGGCCGTGACAAGTCATAAAATAGCGGATATCTTATATAAGGGAGCTCCATAAAATGTAGGGATCGGTTTACGATAGATAAGTTCGAAACAAAATACAATTGACGAGCAAATGTTGCGCTCTGTTGAGTTATTATTGAGCTATGTTCGTGACAGCCGAAACGGGAGAGTGTACAAAGCGAATATTGTATGAAAAAGTGTCATGGAGTGATAGAATTTTCATAAAAATAGCTTTTTGATAGATTTGGGTGATGGAAAGTTATGAAATGTGAAGTTTTTTTAATGGGTTCTAAGAAACAGGTTAACAGTATATTGTGATTGTGTTGTTGTTGACTGAAGTCAAAATGGGAACCCGAAATTTATGGTTTTATGTGGCAGTATTACAGGTACCCCCCCTCTAAATTACTAAACAAGGACAACGTTTTGGAATCTGCAGTAGGATGCCACCAAGGTAACCCTCTCGGGCCAGTTATTTTAAGCTTGGCTATCCATCCAATTATCTAGAAACTAAATTCAAATTTTAACGTGTTATTTAGATGATGGAACGCTAGGAGGTGATGTAGACACCGACAACTCCTCACACAACAATTTAAATCCATTGGTTGGAACTTAACCCGTCAAAATGTGAAATTTTTCTTTCTGACATTACCGACGGACAATTGACCTTTGAGAAATTTAATGCAATAGCCCCGAAACAAAATTTTAGAATTAAAGTTCACTTCAGTTCCTAGGTTCCCCAATATTAGAAGACAGACAGATTTCTCCTTTCATCGACGATAAAATCAAAAATTTCAACGACATGTCGGACAGACTCCAAAATTAATTTACATTCGGCATTCACCCTGATTAGATACTCGTACTGTTGTTTTGACCCAAATTTTATATGTTTTTTGCACTTTTCCTGTTGACAGCGATGCGGACGGATTTTTTGATGCCCTATGATTATTGCCCCCCTTTTTATACACTTGTATTATATTTTTATTATTATTTTAAGTCTGTTAAATTTAAAATCATGTAAATACGTGTGTGTAAATAAAACTATTACTATCAATCGCTATCGTTGTGCTGTGTAAAAGCCATTTATTTTACATTACGCGAGTGATTGACTAAATCGGAATGTTATCGATTCTCCTATTTATTATGGTACTTTTTAAACATTTTGGGAGTTCCGGAAAAAAAAAAAACGATATACATATAATAAGATATTATAAATAAACAACACGCAGCTAAAAAAATAAAATATTTAGTAAATCAAAAATTTCAACATTATGAGAAAATTGTAATGAGTATAAAACTAGATTTCACATCGGTCGTCCAATCAGGCTATAACTGTTGACAAATTGAAGAATAAACTTTAATAGTAATATAAATTCAAACGATCATTGAAATTGCTGTCGATAGCCTACGATCTGGGCACACAAGCACATCACTATTTCGTCGCAAGATACAGCGGCCGTACTACGCGATGCAACCGCCTAAATGAAGTATCGTGATTTTTACATTGCTTGTCCAGTCACTAGCGAATACACACTTAACTGGCAAAGCAATGTATTTACTGTTAAAATAGTACAGTCGCTGTGATGTGAAAACAAAAATAACGTAGTACGAGTATCTAATAGGTATGAAATATTTTACGATTTGTTTTATCTCATGATTTTCACACAAATATACTTGTGCTGATTTATATATATAAAGTTTCTAGTTTGGCTTCGATGTTTACAAGAAACCACTGAACGACACGCAATTCTTAAATGTTGTCACGATCGCGGTCAAAAGCACACTAGTTAGCGGAGACGGCCATTCATTTGCCTATGACATGAGCATCGTGATCACGACGCGCGGACACAGACACGCCCACATGCCACTTCTCCTGTTATATTTCTATGCGAAGGCGGCATAGTCTTTGCTTGTATTTTCACCTCACAAAACCACATACTCAGCATCTCCTAGTAATGAAGAAACTTTGTGAGATTCTCAGCTGTTGAGAGGTATTCCAGAATACTGGTGTATTTTTTGTGAAGGGGTAGTTAAATTTTATTTTGCTTGAGATTATTTTATTATTAGTAAGACCCTTTGATTAATAATGTTTAGTGTTTTGGTCTTAGGTAACCATATTACCAAAACACTACAAAAAAGTTGTGAAACTAAATCGTTTTATAAGAAATTATGTTGAAATTATAAGCATGTAGTACAAGAAAACTTAAATGAAATAAGTCTAACTTGTAACTAAGCACATACACTTACAGGTAATCAACCCGAACGTTAAATATATTATTATTTTTTGTTAAAAACGTTTCCAGTATCAAATAAATAAAAAGTATCGGTACACGTGACAGCCAGCCGCAGGTCCGTGCTTGCTGAATACTAAGAAAGAAATGACACAAAAGTTTGAAAAAGGAATTCGTCGGTTCTTTTTTCTTGCGGCGCGAATGAAATACGATGTTACTACATGAAAAAGTACTGCTAATGTTTCTCCAAGAAGAATTGAAATAGAAAGGAAACAGAATTTCAGCTTCTTGTGATTCTGTACACATCGTAACAGATTGACGATCGAATCGGAAGCACATTTGCTGTTTGTACAGTAACTTACTGCTAATTCATGATAGTTGCGAATTCGACATAGCTTATTGAGACTTCTACAATGACTCTTTGTCTATCCCCAAGGTTGGTGGCGACCTATGTTGTTCTGGAGGTACTCTAACATAGTCACTATTGTGGAGGCTCTTTTGATTATTTCCCTCCATTTTCGATGGAAATAGATACCTAGGTACACAAAGACATAACAGGAATATCCATTACACTACTTTCTCTTCTGTTTATTGATACCTTTTTGTCATTATATATCTTTTGTGGCTCAAATGAATTACTCCGCTGTATTGAATGGGCACAAAATATCCAATATCGGCCATCAAAGATGGAACTTGTGACGTGATGGTCTCTCTTTGAATAAGTATTTTGTTTTCGTAATTAAGTAGTAGATATTTCTCGGCTGAATATGTTTCGTGATAAATTATAATCCCATCAAAAACATAACATCAACCGCAAAACGTTGTGAATCTAATGTAATACATTGTTACATATTTAGTTAACTAACAACATTTTATAGTGACCGTATCAATATTAGACATCCTTTATTTCTTTAATCAATATAAGGACTGGCAATCGCACGGCAACATAATTACATTCGAATAATCTACTATTTTAAATAGTCCTAATGAAATAAAGCGCAAATATTAGGTCGATTTTGTTGTGTGTAAAATGTATATTCTATTGTCATGTGCGATTGCCAACTTCACAAACAAATACGGCTCTGTCTTTGTTTGTTTGTTTTGCTCAACTTGGTGGGGGCATGGTGTGCCCCCCGATTTAATATATTTATTAGTGTATCAGGTACCCACACAATTCATGATAGTTACGAATTCGACATAGCTTACTATTTTTTCGGTGGGATAGTAACACGCTCATTAAAATTCAAACTCAAACTCAAAGCATTTATTACAATTAAACCATTTACAGGCACTTTTGAATTGTCAAGGAGTCAGTCAGTCAGAAATATGAAGCTAGTTGCCCATTCCAAAGCGTAGGTTCCTATGGAGAAGAACGGGCAAGAAACTCCACGGACACTATTTAAAAAAAAATATATTCTTACAAAATATTGTTTACATCATTCATGTTGAAATTATACATGTGAGAACAATGTAGAAAGACGTGTACGTAAAAAGCGTCCGTAATAAAAAATAAAAATAAAAAAACAATTCAAAAATTAAAATAAGCCGTGGCAGATAAGAGATGACCAGTCCCTACTGATGGCGCCCGTTCACGAACATGACGCATGGATCAGCACCGTTTAGCTCAACCATTTTGAAGGGAACTCGACGATCCAACACACACGCCACCACCAGCGAGACATTTAAAAGTTAAAATAAGTTTTGTATCGATCTACACAGGCAAAATACGTTTTTTAATGACAAAGCCGTTGACTCTTTTGTAAAGATTCGCCAAGTTTATAACTATTTTTTTATTAGAGTTGTTTTTATTACTAAAACATTTAATAAAGACAAAGAAATACAATACACAGATAAAGAAACCCATTAGGCACCTATTTGGCGCAAATCATTATTATTTTGCCGCTGTCGTTAGGACTGGGGGGTACTCTGCTGAGCAGGTGAGGGCGGGCACCATCCGTCCTGACTTCACGGGGATGCGAGCCGTTACGGTGAGTCGCCCTGTGTCGGCTGCCAAGAAAATAGCCGGGGAGGGCCAACGGCTATTGGTGGGCTGGGTTTCCGCGCAGGTCAAACTGCTGGATCCCAGACCTCTGAGGTGCTTCCGCTGCCATGTGGGCAACCACGTGGGAGCTAAATGCACCTCGGAGGTGGACCGTAGCGGTCACTGCTACCGCTGTGGTCAGCCGGGTCACAAGGCCGGCTCGTGTGACGCCACGCCGCACTGCGTTGCAGCTGGCAAACACCAATCACCGGCTGGCCAATCACCGGATTGGGAGCAAGGTCTGCGCCCCACCTGCCAAAGCCAGAGGCAAGCCCTCGGCCACCACCGTCACAGCCACAGCCGCTGCCACCGCCGCCGTTGCCGCCTCCACTGCCGTCGTTGTAGCCGCCGCAGCCGCCCCAGCAGGGCCCTCACAGGAGGCTAAGGAGGGGGCTGACATGGAGTGCCAATAATGACCCCATTTTGCCTCCTCCAGGTGAACATCAACCACTGCGCCACAGCTCAGGACCTGTTGCTCCAGAGCATGGAGCATTCTGGCCGGATTGCCGCCATGGTATCTGGAGGCAAAAGTTCTCGCGCATATTTGGGAGTGACGCCTGGGTGTCATCACTGCGTGGTTCGCCCGGAGGACACGGTGGAGCATACGATGGAGGTCTGCCCGGCTTGGGCAGAGCACCGCCGTGTCCTCGTGGAGGCGATCGGTGGCGGGTATCTCTCGCGTCCGGCCCTGGTCCAGGCCATGGTACGGAGCGAGAGGGCATGGGAGGCCGTCACCTCCTTCTGTGAAGCAGTAATGCTCACGAAGGAGGAGGCGGAATGCGTGAGGGAGAGGCAAATTTCGCGCCCTCACGACCCTAGCCGCTGTAGGGGGAGACGCCCTGGGCGTCGGGAATCGATAGCCGATTCCCGGCCACCGTAGGCGCAGGCTTGCGGACGGTGAGCAATGGGTAGCTCGCCGTCCGGTAAGGACCAGGCCCGAGTCGACGGCGCGTTGTGTTCCACGCGCGCCTTAAAGAGATGTCAGCAAGTGAAGGGGTCCGATGGGACCGATGCCTGCCGGGGTTGCAGGAAAGTCCGAAAGGGATACTGTGGCCCCCTGGCATTACACAGGCAACTGAAGGAACACGGGTGGGTTTTAGTCAGTAAGAGTCTGACACGCCCTCCCGCTCCGCCCGAGCGGGAAAAGTCATTTGATGCTTTACCAACCAAAAAAAAAAAAGCAGGCCTTTCCCAAGAGGCACTTTAACAACCGATCTAAAGCCTTGCGCCATAACCGTTCTAAAAAACCAAAATTAAGTCAAAAGTTCATTGACTAAAAATCCCGTCAACTGTACAGATTTTCATCATATTCATATCTACAAAAATGAAAGTCCTACCCACCCTATAAACCAATGCAGGCGAGAAGATAAGCCAGATCAGTCCATTTGCACTCTGATCACGTAAAACCCATTGAACTGAAATAATATGAGGATTTATTTTATTGTCCTGCGAGATACAGTAGTAGCTCTATCTTGATGGATGGTAGACTAAAGTTAGGAAGTCGGTCGAAGAAACATGACGTAGATTTTATAGACACACTGCAACATGCACTTGTGTCATGCATATATTTGTAATTTATAAGGATGTATTTCTGTCAGTTTCATTTGGAAGCTAGGGTAAACAGCTATGGTAATATTTTACGGACTAGCAAATTGAATGTAATTTTGTATTTAATTTCCAAAATGATTTGAACGTTACTGAAGCTTTTTTCAAACAATTTACGACTCCGTTATCACAGCGTTGTTCGATAACGATATCAAACCAGAAAACATAGAAATGCTGAAACTACAACTCATAACAAAACCCTTTAATATATCGTATTTATAGATTAAACATGGTCACTTATACATCACCCTTGGCTAAACCATCCAAAGACTTGACTCCCACATCGATGTCATAAATTGCTGCTTGTCAATCGTCATCAAAAACCACCCCGGGCTAGAGTAAGCGCGAATTTATAGCCATTTATAGCGTGTCCTCAGCACTTAAGCTTCCATGTTTATTGCCTATCACTAAACGACGATTCTCGATATAATTTATCGACTCTTCCCAACCATTTGTTTTTATTTTTTTATTTACGATTCGAATTCTGATTGCAATTTTTACGATTGATCGTACCGGCAAGGTAAGGTAAGGTTACCTAATTATGCCGTTAGGCATTATGGTAAGGGTTTTTATATGGGCGTTTTGAGGTAAAAACACATGGGGCCTGCTTGATAAATAAATTGGATTTGAACGTGTTATCTGTATAAATTCCATTTAGGAATGGCTCATAAAATGGGTTGATGTAAAGGAAAAATATAATAATTTAGAGTTGGGTTCGTCTGAACCGCAATTTTATTTATTTTGCCGCATTTTTGTATGGTTACCGGTCAAAATTTGGACACTTTAATCAACACTCGTACATGCAAGGCGTCTCTGAAATTTCGTTGAAAGGAAAAGGTCTCACTTTTCACTCTATTCTGCTCACAAGTTTTCCTTCTCCACCCATTAGTAACAATTTCATATAGACATAAAATGGGACTGTCGTTGGTGCAAATAAAAAGTATACAATATACTAGAATAGATATACAGATATATACACCCTTTCCCCTTCACCACTTCCTAATGCTTTAGCTGGGAAGAAGTAGCGCAACAAACTCCCCAGCAGCGCAGCTGTCTGTTCAGTTAGAAAAACTTTGCCCTATCATAAGTTACGTACCAAACAATAACTTAAACCAATCTTTAATATTATCCTTCTTTTAATAAAAGGAGTTCCACCGCCCAATCTCGAGCACACTCACATCGTAAGCCCACATAAAGCGGCGCACTCGCTGTCAGACATAATCCGCGTCACGGCCGCGACACCGCGCGTCGGCGTCGGTAAGCGGTCGCGCGTCACGAGCGTACTGACGTGACCAGACTGTAAGCTCAGTGTGACACCTCACAGAGATGGAATATTATACAATTGTGTTAATGTGATAAAAGCTTTTCAAAATGGTCCTTGTATGGTTTTTTTCCATCTTCATATTCATACCTATTACTGATGATAGAATGGCATCTTAGAACGTCAAAGATGAGAGAAGATTACATCGTGAAACAAATTGAATAGGAAAGAAAGGAAGTCGTATTTGTGTAACAATGACTTTGCTTTGAAAATCGGACCCCTTGCCTCCCGCGGACGCGATATCGGCGAGACACAATGGCTCTTTAATTGTTCTTTTAACTACGGGATTTGACGGGTTAATGTAGCCAAAACAGAATTTGTTTAATTTAACCTAATATGTGTGTACACACATGAGTATTTCTTACAAACTTACTACCTGTACCTAAGAAACGAGCATTTAATAAAAACCATTTATTTTTATTTTTAAATATGAGTATCTCAAGAAAGTTATAATTAAAAAGTTGAATAGAATTACCTCCTTGCATTTTATGTAAACGTGAATATATTTTAATTTTCTTTTCATTTTCAACGCCGCTGGCCGGCACGGACTGCGCGGCGTCTTGTTTGTTAATCCACCCGTCTGTCAGTACCATTTTTCTTCTAAGTATTAAATACGGAGCATCTCAATATTTAACTAACATTTCCAAAACTAACTTTTTCACGGTTCAAATACCCAATCTATACTTTGGCAAACCGAAACATACCTTTGACAGCTAAAAAAACAACCAATTCTGTGTCAGTTGCCCAATAAAATGAAATAAAGGTGACAAATACTGCGTAGATATAGTATAGTATTGTCAAAAAAATGTTTTTGTATTTTTAAATACCTTTACGAAAACCCGTGGCGAGTGTTAGCGGTTCGGGCCGTCAGTTACCGAGAGGTACATTCTCGAACAGAGAGCCCGAACGCGAAAACATGACTTTATGCGACTGACAGGTTTCACGCGGGCGAGCTGATGCGACTTTTTAAATCATTTTTTTATCTTCCTTTTTGTGTCGGGAAATCGGTGAGCTGTGGCTGGATTTATTTACGGTTGAGCAAGAGGCGTGTCGTGTTTGTCTGTAAAATTTATAGGCTCCTTTTTCGATGTTGATCGGTGTGTGGGAAAAATGTTACGTTCGTTTTTCTTGGATATTCTGAGCAATGCGTATGTGTCTTTGTATGTGTGAATAAATTGCTCAGGATTTTGTGCAACAAGAAAGCGCGGAAATTATATAAATTGAGAAATGGTCGTTCAGTCAGTTCAGTTCAATGGTCGTTCGTGGCAGTCGCTTCATGTAAAATACTTACCATACTGTATACTGCACCCGGTTAGACTGGAAGCCGACCTCAACTTAGTTGGAAAAAGGCAGGCAGATTGATTGAGCAATGGTCGTTCGATCCACACATCTAGATGATGTGAAGATAATTATTATTTTTCATAAAATATTATGTGATGTGCGTTAGTGGCAGCCTAATTTATTTCTGGCTTGATTAAATATTGTAGAATACGGCCTTAAATATTTTTATGTATAATCGTAAAAATATTTGAGGTTTGATACTTACAATAATTATTTTAAAAAAATCTTAGAAGACGAAATTATCTTTACGAGAAAAATCAAAAAAATCAATCTGCCAAGCCTTTTCCCAACTATATTGGGGTCGGCTTCCAGTCTAACCGGATGCAGCTGAATACCAGTATTTTACATGGAGCGACTGCCTATCTGACCTCCACAACCCAGTAACTGGGTAATACGATACCCCTTGGTGAGATTGGTTGTCAGACTTTCGGGCTTCTGACGACCCGTAACGACTGTCAAAGATCCACGAATGACAACCCGGACCAACGGCTTAACGTGCTTTCCGAGCACGGATATCGAGGGATATGCCTTGGAGGCGTGGCACGTGGTGCCTCGACATTGCTAAATTGGGCTAATGTTCGAACGGCGGCTGTACGCTTCATTTAGTCGCTTTGCAACTGCGTACAGTGTACTATTGATGCGTAAAAAACCAAAATACCGAGCTGTGCAGTAATAATTTGTAAAAATAGGTCTAATACCATCAACCTGAAGACAAATGTCGTGTTCTACGACCGGTAAGTAAACATTTAAGTCACTGTTTAATATTTTAAATCAATTTTTAAATCATTTACTAACTTACGTCCGGAGCGATACGAACTACGCGTATTATTGCAGTCGAACCTTTTTTTACAGAAGTCAATGGATATTCTCGTATTACATGTATAGTTTATGAGTTAAATTTGTTATTAATTTAATTTTGTTTGAAGCAAATATAGACATTGTTATTTCAATACTGTTACTCGTGTATAGCATAATATTTAACAGAGAGGGTTCCATTTACCCGGTAAAACAATATAAAAAAAAAACTCATTTTATTTTAGTAAAAATAACCCATATTTTCGGATAGGTATATAAAAACAAAATAAATTATATAAAGAAAATTAAACGAAGTTATAATAATACAAGAATGTGCTAAAGTAAATATCGATAAAAATTATCGACCATCGCTTTCGACTCCCTAATTGCATGCGTGTGCATTGAATATTCGCAAATAGCAAGTGTTTACAAGTGAATGCCCCGCCCATTCTATGTATGTGTGCTATTAGAAATTGATTTTGTGTAGGTGCTTTCTTCTTAGTGTGCGAGTTCAAATTTTAAGTGTGTGTCGTAAGTACACTATTTGTTAATGTTGTAATTATTTTGGTGGGAGATAAGCGGCCGCACTAGGATTCCTTACTATTCCGCAATGAAGGCATATCTCTGGATATCTATGTTTCCGAGGCACGGAGGAGTCTCGGTATGTAAAGATGGTCACCCAACCACAGACCAACCCCGGCAAGCGTAGCTTAACCTGACGGATCGACCCGTGCGGCAGTTACTACTTAGCCACAAGCTCCTCTTTACGAGAAAAAATATTAAAAAAAACAATTCATAATCAAATTGCACCCTTTTATCAGTTCAACGACCTACAACAAAAAGTTTAAATATATCTTCCAAAAAACAACTCTCAATGCGACATATTGGTCCAAAATACCGTCATAACACTCATAACGTAATTGTACCCAAGATACACGTTATCAAATTTCGAAGGACGCACGATCCGATTCGCCATTTTTTATTAAGTTACGTAGATACCTCACGATTTGTTGTGAGTCCCCAAATGCGATCTATGTCCCGAATTTGATTTATCCTGAAAATAACAAAGTTAACTCACCTAAATTCGTTACAGGATTTTTTGTTAAAGTCAATACTTACCTGAAATGAGAAAAAAACATATGTTATTTTTTACTGTAGAAGAATTTTCAAAAGGTACTTTTATTTATTTAGAAGTGATGTATATCGAAACCAATGAATCGGAATGACTTCAAAAAAACGTGCGGGTAGAGTGAAACTCGTCGTTGTTTTTTTTCTATTTTTCCAGACTGCTTAATTGAACTTACTTATTGAAAGATACGCTGGTTTATTTCGAACAAGGTTAAATACTATTTAAGATTCTGTAGGGCCGACAATCTTATCTTTTCAATCGTAGATCCATCCACCAACGATCCGCCCCGACCGTCTACTGTCTACAAGATAATACTTCTTTGACCTAATCTCCCAGGGTACAAAACTATTTTCATTCATGGCAATGAATCAATAACACTCCACCTGCCCTTCAATCTTCATTCACTGCATTAAACCTAATAGATGCAATAAAGTGTAATACACCCAGTGAGATTGCCTCGCCGTATTAAATGTCCTTCCAGCATCTCATTTGATTGCTAAAACCATTAATTGGTTTTAGTGCAATGAAAGCGATTTAATAGAAAGTGAGCAGTGAAGGGTTAAATACATACGTAAAATCACATGGAGGGTCTCAGACGGATTAATTAGAGTTCAAATTAGTGTCGAAGTACTTGATGCTTGAACGCTTTGGGAGCATAATGACCTAAAATTAGATGCGACGTTTTTGGACTTAGAAGGGTTTGGTTACGGGAATAATTATGAGTTACGACCTTGTTGATTAATTTAAAACCTTTCAATGGGGGACAAAGATCTTTATTAAAGAACAAGGTGTTGAAACCACTCATCTCTTCTTTTAATACATTACTATGCTAAGAAGACATTATGCAGGGTGGATTTTTGAGCCGCAAGACGCTATTTTTTGCTTTTGGATTTTTGGCTGTAAGGGTACCATAACCGTTGTAATTACAGAAAAACGGTCTTAGGAGACTATCCTTGTTAATCCAGTATATCCATCATTAAAAAAGTAAGTTGGGAGTTTCATGTCCTACGAAATGTATGGGACAAGTTTTTTGCATTTCCGACTTTCTAGTACTAAAACCTCAGTAGGTCCATTAGAAGTTTATGATCTTTATAGGAAACGGAATCGATTGGCATCAACAATTTTTTTGGTGAAACTTGCGCATTTTCTTGCTGACTGTACCTACAATAAAAAAAACTGAATGCAGATTAAAATATCTCAACAAGATAGCCACGGTCTCCTAAGCCTATTTTCCTGTAGCTTCAACGATTAAAGTACCTACATTACTGCCTCATCTCAAAAATCCACACTGTATAACATTTACGTAAATCCTACACTTAGTGTCGATACAAAATATTTTCATAAACGAGACAAACCCAAATGAAACCACAAATAAAATACAAAACTGTTGTTTCTCGTTTACAAAACCCAATTTCACGAATTAGCCTCAAAACACTCTGAATAAAATGGAACAATTTTGTTAGCACTGAAACGTTTCAGTCTAAAATTATTCTTTTACATAACACTTCAAGAGCTTGCTGAAAAACTTTCACAAAATAATAATGGATTCCACAAATCGTGAGTAAAAATACTGAAATTCTTTCGTATTTACCGTTATGTTTGTACATAAAAATAAAGCTAACCTATAACTTTATGTAATGTAGAGGTGTAAAAGCTAAAGATCTAATAGACCTTAGCAATATTAGGGTCGTATAACATAAAGTGTTAATAAAAGCACATTTACATGCATAATGTCGGTTATCCGAATAAGACTTTATTACACATTTGACAGTCAAGTTTTGACAGCTCATATGAAATGCGAATGAAATGTCGCAGCGGAGATGAGGTGAGGGTACCTGTAAAATATTTTATTTTGAAAGTTATGGGAAGGAATTAATTTGGAATATTAGCAGGAAGATTACATTTTCCTGAATCTAGTCCGCAGCAGTTTCTTTCACAGTGTAGGTTCGAAGTCTGGCAGGTAGATACAATTGTAGTGGATTGGCAACGATGCGGGGGGCCTTCTGCCGGCCCTGCTAATAACGAGATGTGCCAGAATAGAATCAAGGCTTAAATGGTGCCAAGACCATCAGCACCAGATTAGAATGGATATCCTTGCACATCATTCTAAAAAGACTTCCGTAACTTCTGGAAAGACACTAATAAAATGACACTTCGGCCTGGCCTCCCAGTGGGCGTCAATGGTGTGAGTGACTCTAAGGGTGTTACGGATCTCTTTCGAGAACATTTTCATGTGAAATCACCCCTGGGGTCGCCTTCATTGGGATGTGCTTAATGTTGAGACATGTCACGGTCAAGTGGGTAAAAGAATTAGCTCAAAAACTATAGCATATGCTGTTAAGTCAATGTCCAGAGGCAAGTCCCCTGGCCATGATGGTCTCAGCATTGAGCATCTTCAGCAGGCTAGACATCACCTACCGAGAGTATTGGCAATGCTTTTTAACCTCTGTATCAGTCATGCCTTCTTGCCCTCTGACCTTGTTAGGACAGTAGTAGTGCCAGTTGTTAAAAATAAAACAGGGGACCTGTCAGATAAAAATAATTATAGGCCCATTTCGTTAGCGGCTGTCATTGCGAAGGTGTTTGACGGTTTGCTTGATACACAGTTAAATAAATATCTACATCTGCACGATAACCAGTTTGGTTTTAGGCCAGGACTCTCCACAGAAAGTGCTATATTGTGTCTCAAGCATGCCGTCAGGTACTATACGCGTGCTTCCTCGACTTGTCCAGGGCTTTTGATCTGGTTTCTTATGACATTCTTTGGAAGAAATTGAAGAAGATTAACTTTCCCAAAGAACTTATAAATTTATTTAAATGTTGTTATGGGGGCCAGATCAATCGTGTTAAGTGGGCCGGTTCACTGTCGGAACCATATGGGTTGGAGTGCGGGGTGAGGCAGGGGAAGTTGAGATCCCCCGAACTTTTTAACCTATATGTGAACGCTCTGATTGTTGCTCTCAGCAGTCATCATGTCGGCTGTCGTATTGATGGAGTTTGCCTAAATAATCTTAGCTATGCGGACGACATGGTGCTGCTGAGCGCATCGGTTTGTGGCATGAGAACATTGTTGCGGATTTGTAAGACGTATGCAGATGAACATGGTCTTAAATATAATGTGACGAAAAGTCAGTTCATGGTTTTTGGGGCCGGCTCTAAATGTTCTATAGCAGTACCGCCCATCAAACTGTATGGGGTTCCCTTGGTCAGAGTGGACCATTTCAAATACCTGGGGCATGTAGTAACAGCCGGTCTCAGAGATGATGCTGATATCGAGAGGGAGCGGAGGGCTTTGACTGTAAGAGGAAATATGATAGCTCGCAGGTTTGCGCGTTGTTCAGGGTCGGTCAAGCAGACCCTTTTCAGGGCTTACTGTACCTCTCTGTACACGTGCAGCCTGTGGGTGGATCACACTCAAAAGGCATACAAAGCCCTCCGCATCCAATATAACAACGCATTTAGAGCGCTGATGGGGCTGCCGCGACATTGTAGTGTCTCGGGCATGTTCGCTGTCGCTAGTGTCGACTGTTTTTATGCCACGATGCGTAAGCGGAGCGCATCCCTGGTACGCAGAGTTCGCAGCAGCTCCAACAGCGTGCTGGTGATGATAGCCGACAGGCTCGACTGTCCATACATCAGACGCTGCAATGACCTGCACGTCACCTACAGTCATCGGCTATCAACATAAATGTGTTTTGTGTGGTTATTTTTTGTGTTGTATTGTAATGTTTTAATTTATTCTGTGTGTTTATTAATGAGTCCTTGTTACTTGAAATAAAAATGAATTAAATTATTATTATCAATATTTTCTTATTCAATCACAGACTTCTTACAGGAAAATCTCAATCTCAATGTTACATGAATACAGCGTGTGAAAAACTGGATATTACCTATTATAATCTCGTCTTATATCGAAAATAAAAATGTATTAAACGACACACGTATTATACTAGGACGGGCACATTTTTTGCTGTTGGTGGTTAACTTTACATTGGTGCCGATTCTCTTGTCACAAATGCGTCTAAACTAGACTAAAAATCACCAAAATTTAGTTTACTCCTGTCAAACGATGATTTCCCATTCTGAAATAGACTAAAGTGGCACAACTTAACTATATTTTAGTTTGACAGCACTAAGATTGTACTGAGATTTTAATTTAGTGAAAATGACAATTTTGCTATTCTGAATTTGACGTTTTTCACCTAAAATTTTAATTTTCTAACTAATTCTGACCATTTTTAATCGCCACTGAAAATGGTGTGGAATATTATTAGTTGTCATGAACTAAAATTCACACGAACATCTCGACTTCGGGTGCAAAAACAGTACTGTACTGGATTTTTTTCTTTTCTTTTGCTTATATCTCGAAAATGGTGTGTCCTATCGCAAAAATAATGAAAATTTCGACCCCCTTTATGAAACCCTTATACCCCTATTACTCAACACGTAGGTAATTTTTTTTTTTTTTTCCATACAAAAAGTGAAAATTTCCATATAAAACACGTCGAGGCTGCCCCCACTGCGCCCCCGGCTCTAAAAAAAATACACGGAGTAGGGCAAACAAGTATGTACCACGTGCAGTCGCAATTGTCAAATTCAATTTAGTTGTGTCAAAATATTTTTTTAATTTAGAGACTTTTTACTACAGAATAGCGTTAAGATTCTCATAGCCAAAAGTAAGGAATTTTAGTGATAGTTTAGTTAGTTTAGTCCGGTGTACAAGAGAATCGGCACCATTGTCAACTTAAACCTAATTAGAAAAAAAGTAAGAAAGAAAAATAAGTTTATTTGTGACAAAAACACGTGCATAAAAAACCGGCCAAGTGCGTGTCGGACCACACACAATGAAGGGTTTCGTAGTTGGGATGAATATATTCCAAGGACCAACGTAGCATTTTGGTTGAAAAACATGTTCTCCCTTATTGTATATTCCTACTGCAAATTTTGTACGCACAATATTGGGAGATTTACCATGTTATTTTAAGACCATAATACTTCTTATAAGTTTTCCTGTAATATATGACTAGGGAACCATTCTCTGTATTTTTTTCAAAGTTTTAGTCTCAGTAGTTTCGGAGATAAATAGGGCGGGCCGGAATGGTCAATTTGCATCAATTTTCTATACAACATAGCAACATTTTATAATTATGTCACACGGTGCAGTTTACAAAACATTTTTTTATTTTTTTTTATTAGTCCCCCAAAAATGACTCCCATATTCAAAATTCATTTATTTACGTTACACGTCCGTGTTTTGGTCACAGAAATACATATATGTATCAAATTTCAACTTAATCGGTCCATTAGATTCGGAGCAAATTAGCTGTGACAGACGGACAAACAGACAGACACACGAGTGATCCTATAGGTTCCGTTTTTTTCCTTTTGAGATATGGAATCCTAAAAAGATAATTAACTCTAGTAGAACAATAAAATAAAGCACAATAGATTTAAATATAATCACGGGCACAAAACAGGAATAGTCGGCAGTTGCTGGCACGTCATCACTGTGGATTTATGTACTTGTGTAGGTACTTGAATACAGTAGTATTATCCTCTAGACCCTTGGGATATTAACTAACATACAAAGTATAATGAAACAGTGACTTTATGACAGAATTAAAGTCAAAATATGCTATACGAGACACCTTTTATGTTTTTTACCTACAGCTGAGTTAATTCGCTGTATAAACTTTGATGAGCTATAAAAGTTGTGTGAATGTATGTTTGCCTATGTATCTACACAATTTTACTGGAGTTACGTGGGTGTATAATAATCTAGGCTTTGGAAGAGAATGTTTTATTTCGTCGTCATTATCGCGATAAGGTTTTCAGTGTTAAAGTTCGCAACGTTGCAAATAGCTGTCAAATATTTCGCTGTTTTGAACAATTAATCAAAATGACCAGTGAAATATCGCTCTATAATTATAACACTAAAATATTGATTATGAATTGCCGTATCTAATATCTGAATATTGTGTCAGAGGTGTAAAAAAATTAAGTTTTAAAAACTATAGAACCCGAGTACGATAAAAAACTGCATTTTGCTTCGCCGGTCGAGTAAAAAAGCACTTATTGGAAACATTCCAAACGTTATTTTTACATCTTAAACACGAACTCCTAATTCAGTATTATTATTGCAATATATAATGAAAGAAAGAAAAAAAATACGTTTATTTGCGGTACATATTATGACGCACACTAAAAAACCAATTTGGAGGAAAATATAATAGGCCATCACTCAGCATAATGCTGGGACCCTATGCGAGACAGAGCCCCAGCGCTGGTTTTCAGTGACAGCCAGCGTTGACGTGATGACGTCAAACCGGTGCAGCATAAACAGAAATAATACAATAACACAAAAATAAAATAAAATAAACACAATAGTTAATCTAAAATATATAATCAGTATTTTGTTTATTAAGCGATATTCAATAATTTCATTTAGTAACATTGATAAAATTATCAAACAAAATAGCGAAATATTTGACAGTTATTTCCTACTTTCAAAAAGCCTAAGAGATTCTAGTTCAAAGTTGGTTAGGCATCTTAATTAGATTGGAACTTTAGAATTGTCAAAACAACAATACTTTACAGTTACCATACTTAAACCTATTTACTTTGTATTATATGTTTGTCAAAAATCAAAAAATTATTCAGATAGTTCCAAAAATCTTTTACAGGAATGAAGACTAATATGAGGATCCTCAATTATAGTACAAAATATTCCTGGAAGGATAATAGGTAATAGGTAATACGGGCTGGTTTCCGCAACTCCACGTCAAAGCGCGTATTTTGCGTACGGGTGGGAAAAATCGGTCATTCGATCCACCCCAGCTCCTCTAAGAAGGATACCTGGAAGGATTGAATAGTTAGCTTTGACTGTGCAATGGACACTTCGCGGAAATATGTACAAATGGACAATGGGTATGAAGAAGAATGCTCTTTATCTTAAGTTTTTTCCTATTACCGTGAGATTCCTATTACCGTGTAGTTTTTGCAAATTTTTGACCTGATTATTAGGCTGAAGTCAAAGATGGGTCGCACTTTACATTGACTTTGGCTTTTCCATCAATTAGGAATACAGCAAGAATAATGTTTCTTATGACTATATTAGGTATTGTCCGCTGATGAATATCCCACGGGGCGAGCTACCGGGATAAAACTTCTAATCCCAACCCCCCAGGTCATGGTGTATCCGGGTGCCAAACTTCAAATCGAGTTACTTTCGCATTTTTAGGGTTCCTTACCTCAAAAAGAAAAAACGGAAACCTTATAGGATCACTCGTGTGTCCGTCTGTCTGTCTGTCACAGTCAATTTGCACCAAATCTAATGAATCGATTAGGTTGAAAATTGGCTCACATATGTATTTTTGTGACCCAAACATGGACGTGTAACGTAAATAAATATTTTTTTAATATGGGGGTCACTTTTGGGGGGAAAATAAGAAATAAAAATTGCTATCTGTACTGTGTGACATGTCAAATGAAAGGTAAATATCTCAAATTATATTTTTAAAATAATTTTTGAATTAATACTTTTAAAGATAATTAAGAAAGTTGATGAAAATTGACCATTATCTCCGAAAAAATTAAAATAAATTGACTAATAAAGTAAAATTATAAACAATTATATAAACTCATTTTAGTTGAAAAACATGTGCTTCCATAAACTCAAACTCAACGCATTTATTTCAATTAAATCATTTACAGGCACTTTTGAATTATCAAGTGGTGTCGGTCAGTCAAAAATATGAAGCTAGTTGCCCATTCCAAAGCGTAGTAGGTACCTATGGAGAAGAGCGGGCAAGAAACTAAACGGACACTCTTTTAAATCAATAATTTGATACAAAATATCGGTTACATCATTCATTTTGAAATTATGCATGTGAGAACAATGTAGAAAGACGTGCACGTTCGTAAAAGCGTTCGTAATAAAAAGAAGAAATAAAGAATCATTCATAAACTTAAAATAAACTAAAATAAGCCATGGCAGCTAAGAGATGACTAGTCCCAACTGACAGCGCCCGTTCACGAACATGACGCATGGATCAGCACCATTCAGCTCAACCATTTCGAAGGGAGCTAACATACATTCCAACTGCAAATTTAAGTTTGTATGCACAATATTGGGAGATGTATCATGTTATTTTGACACTATAGACTCCTTCATAATACTCCTTCCTTATAGGTTTTCATATAATCTATGAGTAAAGAACCATTCTCGTGTATTTTTTTCAGAATTTTTGGCTCAGTAAGCCAAACATTCTGAAAAAAATATGGAAGAACATGTTATTCAACAAAAATGAGTTTATATAATTTGTTTATAATTTTACTTTTTAAGTCAATTTTTTTTATTTTTTTCGGAGATAATGGTAATTTTTATTTCTGCCTAAGTATAGTTCTCGATGTTTAAGGGTGGTATATTGTCGCGTGCTAACTGTCATACGGCTATTAATTTATAATTTAAATTAAGTATGTTTTGCGTAATGTAAACTCATCATTTTTTTCTAACTGAACAGACAACTGTGCTGCTGGGGAGTTTGTTGCGCCACTTCTTCCCAGCTTACGCACTAGGAAGTGGTGAAGGGTGGGCGTTTTGGGGAACGTGTATTAATTGGACCGATTTAAGCAAAAATGATTCAGTCCACACTAACCTCATTTCGAGATAATAGAGTTTAAAGTTTATTTCGGTATTTCTCTGGCTTTGTAGTTCTAAATGTTATGTTTTTAATTTTATGTTATTCTAAGTGTTCTAAACTAATTTACATGCATGTATTTAGTAAATAAATTTTAATAGTTTCGTAGATATTCAAGAAAACTTGCGCGTGGATCATTATTACATAATACATTTTGTATGGAATTAGCTGTGTAGGCTGCGGAAAGAAAAATGCAAAAATGTTCCAAACTATGACAAAAATAAAAGCTTAAAAATGTTTATTATTTTTATTTTATTTAAAAAAACACAAATGTTACCCTACTCCTCATCCAAATCAAAGTCGGGTTCATCACAATAACCATCTATATCGTCTATTATTGCATCGTCTCCCTTCAGTTTTTTATAATAACCAATGCAATCATTTGGTATGAGATGGAATAACGATTTCAAATCGTTTAACTTCTTTTTGTTAATCAGTTTTCCTGAAGGCCATAATTCTTGCAAATCTTCTTCTATGACACCCAAATCAACACCTTTTAATTTCTTTTTAATATTCAGTTCTTTGTAGTCCTCATTAAAGGAAGTTCTCATGAACAAAGAATGTTGAGTCTTTTTTGTGATTAAAATTTCTTTTGTTTTGAGCCAGTTTACTTTGCTCTTATCATTAAATATTTTTCTATTAACTATTTTCTTTTCTAGAATTTGAGATCCAACAAAATCACAACTTTCCATTTTATGGACCTGTAAAGGATTTTTGTTTTTGCATTGTTTCATAATGGCAATATAATCATCCACGGAGTATATCCTTTCATATTGCTTGAGTCGAGTCTCAATTTTAGCGAAGTCGTTGTCATTTGGTAGGAAAGTGTGTCCTGATTCTAGGTAACGGAAGCTGATTGTCTCGAGAGTGGGGTGTCTATTTAATAAAGCCTTTAAAATCAAAACGATTTTGATATTCCTGTTTTGCCCTCCGCAACAGTCACTCCACAAAATCAATTTTTTTACTGTAGGAGGTAGCACGCACTTAATATATTTCCTCAAACATGAACCCACTTCTTGGGCCCCTCTGCCTGCCTCGCCTTCAGCCCAAACAAAACAATTCCCAACACCGTTGGAAGCCGAGTGTATACCGCAGTTGTATACCCATAACTGCCTTTTGTAGAAAACTATATTGGTCGGTATTCTAGGTAAAGGCAAGGTTTTCTCCAAATCGTAAGTCAGACATTCAGTTTCTTCACAAGTTTTAGCCTGTTCAAAATCTTCCTTCAGCTTCTTCCTTAAATCTTCGGCAATTTTTTGGTGTTCTTCTTTTTCTCTTTGGGCATTTGCTCTTTCAGCTGAGGTAGTAGAATTTTTCAATGTCATTTCATAAAGATCACATTTGTTACACGTGTCTTTCTTAAGGCTCTTGCACCTCAAATTGAATTTTTGTACAAAAATATGTCTAACAACATTGAAGGATGGACATTTTTCATCTTTTCCAAATTCTTTTTCGAATTCTATTTTGAACAATTCGTAGATTTTTGGTACCGTCATTCCTGGCTGCAGATATAAAGCATCGCTGTTCTTTTCTCTACGATAATGTGACTCGTATTTTGGCAACCTTTTGATAACATCGATAATAAGCTCAATATGTCTTTGTGGCGTTTTATTCCATCCGCCTGCTGTTTCTCCTCTTTTATCTTTTATTTCTCTGTCATTGCGTTTTTTTCGAAGACTGACAGTAACTTTTTGAGGTGTTATTTGCAGAGTTCTACAAAACATGTCTCGACAAACAGGTATATTGCCAAGTGTATACGTGCGAATAAATTCGCGAGGTTTCCTCTTCGACGGGGAGCATAATGTAACGTAACTTCGTTTCTTTTTGCTTTCTGTAATGTTAGATGTTATGTACAAAACTTGAGCTGCGTACGATTCAAGATGTACGAATCTATGAAATTCTCGTTCCCTATCTTCTTTTGAAACTAAATTAGCACAATCTTTTTTGCATGAACATTTAAAATCTATGAATTTTTTAGATGATACTTCCTTCTTTTTAGTTTGGTAAGGTAAATTTTTGTATTTCCTTTCTTTAATTTCCTGACGACTGTATTTTTGTTTGAGTTTCCTTCCTCTTTTTTTACGACCTTCATTTTCGTTTTCTGGTGCATTCTCTAAACTGCATACGATATCGTTAGCAATTTCTTGTCGGTAATTAATTTATTTTTCCGCTTCTTCACTTTCTTCGGTGTTATTTTCTGTTTCACGTTCTATTTCTTCCATAACATCTTCAACATTAAGTCTCTCCGTTGATTTTCTTTTTTCAGTTGCCGTACTCGGAAAATGGATTAATGCCTGTGTGGTTTTGATTCTTACTTCATCACAATCAGTGTCACTTTCTGAATCTGTGGTATCTTGTGCTATAAAATCTGGATCTCTTACGCTATCGTCACTGTTATATGTTAGGTTATCATTATCTTCTAATCTTAGTGATGTTGGTTCTTCAACTATTTGGTCTAATGCAATGTGCGTATCATTAGGAACACTCTTCATTATATAAGGAGTCAGAGGTGAATATGACGGCGGAGGAATTGACAAATTGGATAGTAGCGTTGGACTACTGACATCATCATTATCTGAAAGATTAATTGCAATAAAATTAAGATGTTGATTATTGTATTTTGAACTTTAGTCTAACGAACATTTTACTGTCCTGGTATTAAATAGTACCTTACCTTCAGATATTCGTTTTTGGAAAACTTCACCAGAAGCCATTTGGCTAACATTGATTGGCGATTTGTTAACTTCGGTTTCTTCAATAGCATTCTCTAAAATAAAAGATCTTTCCCGATCTTTCAAGTTACGTACTTCATTCGTGCAATCTCGCTGTAAACAAGAGGCTAATTCCTCGTCATCACTTGCCTCGATATATGTTTCTTGTCGACTTTGAGTATTGTCAATGCGCTGAACTACTGTGCATTCTGACCCCGACATAGAGTTTATGACATCTTTTGGCTTAAAAGGGCATACCGTTTCCTCATCATTACTGTCGCTTGCTTCTACATATGTTTGCCTTTCATTAAAATGTGAACTATCTTTAATACTAACAATCCCCTGAAGTGGATTTTCAGAGCACCGTTCAACAAAAGAGTCTTCACAAGGTTCTTCAAGCATCTCATTTGTCAAAATGTTGAAAATTTTTTCCGTTTCTGGAGACATTTCTCTGATTGGCGATGACGTACAAGATTGTTGATTTTCGTCATCTGAAACAATATGGAGCCGTCGTGTATATTTTTGTATCCCTGATAAGTACTTTAACTCTTTACGTTCCACCTATTTAAAATTACGTCGGGCCACGTTCAATATAGGGTCTCAAACAAAGCGCGAAAAAGCAAATCAGCTGTTTCACACATTTTGGTTAAGTAGGTATAAACATTTTGTATAAAACAGCTGTTTTTTTTTTCTAAAAAACACTTTAAAAACAATGTGGTAATAAGTAGATACCTAGTATTATGTGTTCTTACCTAGCTTACTTTGAGCGGTTTGACGAGAGTTTTTATTGCAATAGTCTTTCTGAACCATCCTTATAATGTTATCACTCCTCTTACATTTCTTTGAGAGATGTGAATAATTAAGAAGCGAACCGCCACCTTCTACGGCAAAACAAAAAAAATGCAAATAGGTAAATAATAAGTAAGTAGGTACGTACGGTCGGCTGTAGTTAGATAGTAGGTAGGTTAGTTCCAAATAATTTGGAGCTCACCTATAGCTGTGTTTCTAGGTACCTACCAACTTATTCTGAGTAAAATGTATAGGTAGCAAGCCGGGCATAAAGGTTATTTAGCGGCTAAATATACCTAAAAGTTCATCCGTAGATTAAGTAGATAATGTCACCTGCACGTAATAGTAATTATTGTAACAAAATATGATTATAAAATACATAAACCACAGAAGTTACTGCAATGAAAACAATTTAAAAGAATATGAGTAGGTACATAAACACAACGCGATCGTAAAATATCTACGAGACATATTAATAATTATTACCAGTAGCTATCTACAATAATAAAATTACTTACCATCATCTTTTTGCCCTGCATCTGTTCTTTTACGTACACTTTTTAATATTGAATCTTTTCTATTCATTTCTAGGTTTAAGACTAAACTTTTGATAAAAACTCGAATCACCAACTTTACAAAACACAATTTAACAAATTCAATTACAATGAGATGATTATTACTCATGCACTTTTCTTTATTTTTACTACGCTGCAATAAATTTCACACAACGTTTCAATAGACGAGATCAGTACGAAATGACGACGCCCGCTCCCCACTCCGCCCGCTGCAGCCGCACATATTACGCGTTTGCAGCGGCGCGAGTAGGTAAGTTTATTTAAAGTACCTACCCACAACCTAATAAAGTAATAATGTTTGCAATGAGTGCAGTTTTTTGTTTTGAAAAATATTTAATGACACAATAGTATTTACTCAACAATTACTTAATAAACAAATTTGCCATAAATTGCGAAGTGGATCCTTTTTGTTTATTCAATTAAAGTATAATATAGTTTTCATTTCAAAATTGCAAAAACGTTTCAAGCTCTGAAGTTCATTTTGTGTTAAAATTTAAATGAAGAAAACACGCAGCAGCATTATTTGCAAAAAAGATTCAAGTGAGGTGGATCGTTTTTGTAAAACTTTAACAGTAATTTTTCACTGCGCTTAAAGTTTTACAAAAACGATCCACCTCACTTGAATCTTTTTTGCAAAACTTTAGCGCATTTGAAATGGTTGGTTTAGAAATATGCAAAAATGATCTTCAATAAGTTTGTCTACATGACCACATTATTCTAAAAAAATAGAATAAATTTCATGCAAAACATACAATTTTATTGCAGGTACAAAAAAATGCAATAAAAGATAGAAGGTTTAAATAGTTATATACGTATTTCATTAAAGTTTTCGGTATAAAAATAATATTTTGTTTACTTTTTAGCCGAGATATTAATGATAATTTTATATTTAACCGTGAATCGTTTTTTAAGAATTGAATTTTTCGTTTTTCTTTAATTAAATAGAATAGTCATGTGGTCTGAATCAGTATACTTCTGTAGTCGAATGTTATTTGGAATTGAGTTAAAATGATTCAAGGTTATTGGAACATTTAAGCAGAATGATTTTTATAATATTTTCCATATTGTATAAAAAGCATTATTGTTCCAAGTAGTTTGAATCATTATAGCAAAAAACAAAAAACCTATATCAGGGCAACCAAGAAAATGCAAAAATGATTCTAATAGCTTGAAACATTTATGCATTATGAAAAAATGATGTTCGCTATGACAGTTGTGGTTTGGACCATACGGATTTTCGTCAATTATTAACATAGAGTTCCGAGTCTTTGATATGTTAAAATATACCTTATTTAGAGTACATAAGTCACAAAAACTCGAAATTGTCGAGATTGTGGGTTGGATCATTTTTGCATAAATCGGTCCAATTATGAGTAATTATGACGTTCGAAAAGTGCGGATAGTAGTAGTATATTTATTTATTTAGCTACATCGGTTACAACCAATTACAGTAACAACTATTATAATAAAAACAAAAGAGATAATTTTAAACCACACTATAATATACAAAATAAAAACATGAAAACATAAAAAAACAAGAAAACATAAATTAAATAAAAGAAGGTTAACAACACTGTCATAAATTCCTCTCACAGTACTTCTATTTTTTTTTTTTGTGTGGGAAATCATCAAATTACTTCTCTTGCTCTGGGTGGAGCGGGAGGGCGAATCAGAGTCTTACTGACTAAAACCCACCCGTGTCCCTTCTGTTGACTGTGCAATGCCAGGGGGCCACGGTATCTCATTCGCACTTTCCCGCAACCCCGGCAGGCAATGGTCCCATCGGACCCCTTCACTTGCTGACATCTCTTTGAGGCGCGCGTGGAACACAACGCGCCGTCGACCCGGGCTTGAATGTTAAGTTTATTCTTGGGATAAATTCATCCCAACTACGGAACCCTTCATTGAGCGTGGTTTGACCCGAACTTGGCCGATTTTTAATATTAACTTTGGATATGGATTTCTAACACCCATGATTTTATTACCATTACACGAGACTTCTTTTTATTAGGCACTGACTTTCTACTTCTCTTCCGCCATTTTCTTCACCGTTAGGACTTTTTACGTTTTGGAGTTAATTTGAACCATAAAGCTTGATGAGTCTTAAACTCGTTTTATTTAGTTTTGATGTGACAAATATGAAGATAAGTGATGTAATTTCATTCTTGTTTTTAAAGGGCTTTTTATTTGAGCTTGTTATTTTCATGTGTCATGTGTGTTATTATGAATGGTCGTACGAACGTGTTTTCTCAATAAAATGTCATGATTTTTATGATTGACTGTGGTAGGAATGGTCACTATTGCTTTAATCTAAGGCCCATTGTCCACGAAGATTGAATGTCACAGCGCTAGTAAGTATTTCAATGGAGGTCCTTAAACGACGCAACTAATCACAAACTAGTTAATAACGCGTTAGTAAGTCGCGTCCGTATGGACCGCCATTGAAATACTTACTAGCGACAGTGACATTTTGATTACTCATTGGTTAATTGAGTTTGAAATACATTACTTTTTAGAAGACAAGTGCCTTTATTGAGCCTAAGTCTTAAGTTGTATTCCACTTCACAGCTTGTTCAGCTATGATCTAGGCAGGCCAGGTATTTGACTCTGTGGTTATTTGTGTATCTTTATAAAAGCGGTTAAAATAATTCATACTGCTACAACAACGCAAAAAGAATCCTACTTCTCATTTGTAAATCTTGTATTAATCATTGCACACTACAGGTCACCGCGTTTTTAGAGTTCCGTGCCTCGAAAGGAAAAAACGGAACCCTTATAGGATCACTTTGCTGTCCGTCCGTCTGTCTGTCTGTCAAGACCCTTTTTCTCAGGAACGCGCGGAGGTATCAAGTTGGAATTTATATTAAATACTCATGTTTACTGTCCCTTGGAGCTGTGAAAAAATCAAACTTCTAAGCCAACGCAATCAAAAGATACAGCCGTTTATGCCGCAAATTTCCGCAAATTTTCGACACTCGCAAGGGAATCAAAACCTACAGGGCACTTCCCGTGAACTCAGAATCTTGAAATTTGGTACGAAGCAACGTCCTAAAGTTCAAACAAAGGAAAAATTGTGACAACCGTAAATTTGTAGTTACATCATATAATAAAAATATTTTTAATAATTTTAAACATACTACCCCTTTCCTCATGAACGCGTAGCGATATTAAATTGAAATTCATATAAATACTCAGATCTATAATACCTTTAAGCTGTAATAAAATCAAACTTCTATGTCAACGCAATCAAAAGAAATATCAATTTAAGCCGCATATTTTCAAACTCGCAACTACTCGCAAGGGAATCAAAACCTAAAGGGTACTTCCAGTCGACCTAGAATCTTGAAATTTGGCATATCAATGTTTTATAGCACATAATAAAGGAAAAATTCCGAAAACCTTACATTTTTTGTAACATCACATTTTTTTTTTTATAATTATAAACTTATTACCCTTTTCCTTATGAACGCGTAGAGATATCAAGTTGAAACTCATATCAAATACTTAGGTCTAATTGCCTTTAAGCTGTGAAAATAAAATAAATTTCTAAGTCAATGCAAAAACGCAAAGGTACAAACCATTTATACCGCATATTTTGAAACTCGCAACTACTCGCAAGGGAATCAAAAACTAAATTTAAATTGTGATTATAAACATAATTATAGTTACCGCAATGACCGCAACTTATCTCTATCTTCAATATCAATTTTAGAATGAATCCCCAAAATGGAATTTCCACATATTTTTCATCCATAAACATGTTTCCGTTATTAAACACTTACACGAAGTAGTATAACTATAGCTAACGTTTTTATAAAATAAATGATATGTGTTAGTATAAAATAAAGGATTACTGAAACGATAAAGAGACCTTTGTCTTTAATTTATGCTCCTCCAGCTTTCCATATTGTAATGTTATGGATTTTATTTTGCAATAAAAATACCATAACTATGACTCGATTGTCGTGATGGGTGAATTTTTACTTATATACCTACAGGTTTATACGAAACCCTCGGTGCGTGCCTCGTATATTGTATTGAATTGCGATGCGTTGCAGCTCGATGCGGCTGTAGTGTGCGCTTTACGTGTATTAAATCATTTTCACTTTCGAATTATTTCATGTCATATACAAATTCCACAATTCCCCTCGATAGTTTGCGCTGAGCAGCAGCTATTATTCTTTCATCCACCAAGTTAACCGACTTCATAAAATCGGTAAAAATAGAAGTAAAATGTAATTTCCACGCCGAGCTGTTTCTTGAGTTAACATTGGAGTTCAGAAATTAAAAAAGTGCTCATTTCCTTTATAGTTACAGTTATACTTGCGGGATGGAAGATAAATATAGGATCGCTTCTTCTTCTATTGTTTTCTAAGGCTCATCCGGCTAGACTCTTCCCAACCAGGTCAGGGTTGGCTTACAGTATATCCAGATACCTACGTGTGAAGAGTAGTAATGTGACTGCAGTCTCTGACCTGGTCATTTACACAATCGTATTATTAAGCAATGTCGAGATAGCTCTAGGGCAGTTTGTCACATTTGTGACCTTTTGACTAACCGTGTTCACTGTAGATATTTCTATGATAACCGTGATATCAAGTTTGAAGTGTGCTGCAAAGAGGATCTCAATAATAGAGGAATGGACACCTATCCTCGGACCTACTGCGGCTAGCGCAGTCTGATCTTCTAGATTTATCGTTTTGTTATTGTTTTTAAGTTATGAATATTGGTAATTATATGTTCACTAAACACCGGTTAGGTTTCTTTATCTTTGAAATGTAGTACTTATCATTACCAAATCGTCATTGTTATTCTTCATAATGGTTTTAAGAAATAATTTAAATAAAATGACCTTAAGATCTCATGCCTCAAAACATTCGTATACCTATACATTAATCTTAATATCAGCATATTTGCTTCACACGCATAATTATTTAAAAACAAAGTAACAAAACAAGGCTCGAATCCTTGCTTAAAACTTAACTCAACAACTTCGCGCAGTATAAATTATAAAATAATTTGAAGTTCACAGTTTTGTTTAAAAACATTTTGTTTACAGATTCACGTACATTTTGAGTTGGAGAGAGATTAGAATAGGAGTTAATGTGTTCCTTATAAATTAGGGTTATATTTGTTTAACACAACCTACGCTTTTTGTTTTTGTTAAAAGGAAAACTCTTTGCTATGCACAATGTAAAAGAAACTTTTTTTCAACGCAGTTATCTCCACCCACGCTCCCTATGTGCCTTTGGCATTATACCTTCGAAATTTTTTACAGAGGTAAAAGAATAACCCGTAAAAAATTTCCTCAACTATATACCTACCCCAAGTTTAACTGGGCCTTAATTAGCAAACCATTATTAATTAATTCCCTTAATCAAAGCTGACCTCATTAGTAATTTAGTAGTTAATTTTGCATGAGTTAAGTCTAGGCAATGATTGCTTTTCGAAACGCCTTGTAATCAGTGATTGGATAATCGGGCGCTTATATACCTAAACTTCACTTTTATTCCCACAAAAGAAAAATACGGACATGCCTTTCAGAATCCGTTTCTCAGTCTTCTGATCACTAATCTGTTAGATAGATAAATCAATTTCCACTACTTGACCACATTGTGCACATTATCATCGTTTATTGATATTCAATTTGTTTTGAATAAAATAAAGATACTAAATCAAAATAACCACTGCTATAATTTCATTTTGTTATAGTTGTTTTTACAAAATTGTTCAATCCCGGGAACCCGGGATTACTTATTTATTCAGAAAGGACCATATTGTCCGTATATATATGTCCATATTATTTTTTCGTGGGAAGAAGTTTAGGAATATAAGCGCCCGATTATCTGATTACTGTTTATAATATAAAACGTGTAAACAGGTCTAAAATTGGTCTGCAGAATTGGAGTTGTACTGCCCTAATCTTATCATTTAGAGCAAAATTATCCAAAGTTGCTATTCTGGAACCAACTGGGTTCAGTGAAGTAACTAACTTATCTGAACGCAGTTTGTAACTACCTAATATGCCTTATAAACCTGTAATAGAGGCTGCAAACGTTTATTTTCGTCATCAAGCTTTGATAATAGTAGTAGACATACATGCATGCATGCATGTGCGTCGTTGGTCTAGTGTTCTATTCCTGGGTTCGATTCCCGGGTCGGGCAAAGTTTTACAGGGATCTTCCATCTGGAATTTGTCAGTAGCAGCCATGATTCTGGATTTGTGCCCGGTTGATGGCAATAGTTTGGGACACAAACATAACTGGTGAAATATGGGTCGTGCTATAGGTACACCTCTGCCTAACCCTTTGGGGATACAGGCGTGATGTTATAAATCATATATATCTGTGTATCATAGGACTAGTCTACCATTTGATTCTGCCCTCCTCTCCCAAAAACCAACAACAAAGATGGCGGCCGTAAGAGGAAGTATTCGCCCCCAATAAAAAGTACTTCGAAAAGAAATTTAATAACAGATTCCGGCAAAGTTGCAGCGCCGTCGTTCCTTGTTATTTGACAACTTCGCCTTATTGCATACATTTGTTTATCCGTAGTTCTGTACGGGGAAATCAAAATACCTGACTAGCTCTGATAATGGAGGTCCAACTTTGCGATTAATATTGGATCATTTTAACGAGTCTTTTTCATTGGTTCTGATAGCGCGTTTTGCTTATAATTGTGTATAAAAGACTCCACGCTTCGGTCATTTAAAAAAAGATAAGGCCTCAAAAGTACAGATATTATTATTACTACCCTCTTCTTAGGACATTCCTAATTTATTGCGTATTTGAAGTAGAACTTAATTAACAATTTAGAAATTATTTGAGTAATATTGCTATTACGAGTACCTACTAATAGCATTAGAGCCTAAATGTGTGACCGTCAGACTGCCAAATCATAGGTCTCGAGTTTGAACCCAAGCACCTCTGACTTTTCGGATTCATGTGCGTATTGTATAATTAACCCTTGCTTCAAAGAGAGTAAAAGAAAACATATGCTGAGAGATATTTCTCGACGGCATGTGAAGCCAAGTCAGAGGCCCATGGGCGGCTTTAAAACTCTGACACCAGGTTAGTCACTAACCACAAGAAAAGAAGAAGAAGGGTCTTGATAGGTACTCGAAGACCCTTTGAATGTGTGAATAGTTGGGCAAGTTATGCGGCATATAAAAATAAATGGCAGTAGGTATATTTCATATAAATACTTTTGAAGTCAGGCACGCAGTCACGGATAGTTGGTATTTCTGTTTGTTTTCCAACTTTCCTTTTATTATTGCATACAACTACTGTAAATATCTTGTTTAAAAGCAAATCTAGGATAAGGTTATGTTTTGCAATTAGATTTACAAAACAAGCAGCTAGTTCTGGTTCCACTTTTTGTGGTTTTATTGCGTGAAAAGCAAGTTATCTGATAATTACTTCATGTTTTGACTTATTCTTATTCTTTCCTCCAATTGTGGTTAGGTAGCTAGCAACAGTATTCCACAATATTTGAAAGAACGGCTTCTACATTTATAGGTGTAATAGGAATTAGGATTTTCTTCTTCTAAAAGCTGAACTAAGATCATTAAAACTTCTGTCCAAACCTCCATTGATATATAACCACTTCACAGTCCGTGCACGAAACAAAAAACTATTCTCATCAGTCCGCGCCTGTGAGATACGATAGCGAAACGGCCCGCGCCGCGCACCGACACCCTCGCGAGAAAGAAATGCTTAAGTATATTTCGCAAACTATTAAATGCTTTGTTGAAATAACTATGATCAGAAAGCTGATTTAATAAGCAATATGGAAATTTTAACTTTAAAAACATATCAACCACTCTGATCTCCACTCTTTCGGTTTATCTGAGCAACTTTTATCAATGTTTTTTTTTTTTTTTTTTTTCGGATGGGAAATCATCAAATGACGTCTCCCGCTCTGGGTGGAGCGGGAGAGCGTGTCAGACTCTTACTGACTAAAAGTGTTCCTTCTGTTGCCTGTGCGATGTCAGGGGGCCACGGTATCCCTTTCGGACTTTCCCGCAAAACTTTTATCAATGCTAACTTACTCTTTAACGACAAAGCCCAAATCTTGAAGATCATTTTGGTATAGGTATAATAAATAGGTAATAAAAATTATACAATTATAATAATAAGAAGTGCCGGCATTGTTTTGAGCCAGTATCTATTTCATAGCTTCGCATTTTTTAACTCGAGAACGGTATTATTTTACGTCGAGGGTCTACAAATGGTGTCAACAACGTACTTCGTTTCAGAACGCTCTCCATATCATATAATATCGGTGTAGATTGAACAAGTACGTCTATTACGTAGTTGGTGCTGAATCCAACTCCCGTGTTAAGTTTTTTGAGATGATGAGACAATGTTCCAGTTAGATTTTGAGATTATTATAAGCAATTTAGGGATGACTGTACCTCTTTGAAGCAATCATGAGGAAACTTTTTTTTTTGTTATTCTGTGCTGTCCCACTGCTGGGCAAGTGAAGGCAAAAGCAAGTCCTTCAAGGTCCACGTCACACCGTCACCTCTTTCTGGGCACACATTACTCTTTTTAGGGTTCCGTACCTCAAAAGGAAGAAACGGAACCCTTCACTTCGTTGTCCGTCTGTCTGTCTGTCAGTCTGTCAAGAACTTTTTTCTCAGGAAAGCGTGGAGATATCAAGTTGAAATTAATATCAAATACGTGGGTCTCAGTCCCTTGAAGATCTAAAATAATTTCTTAGTCAACGCAATAAATAAGTATAATTATGTATGTAGTATGAATCTCACTGACTATAGTATAACTTGTTTTAGGAGTCAGCTCTGTGTAACCTTTTACGTCAAAACAATGTCTATTTTCTTTCTTCGTTTTTAAAAGCATTAATATTTCTTTAACATGGTACCTACCTATCTATAGTAACTATGACATAAAGTTGTGTGTAAATCAAGTTTCAATTTCTAAATGCTTTCAATGTCTGGGAAAACATCAAAACACTTCGCCACTCAGCACAAATATCTTCACAAGTGATGGCAAACTTTGTCAACATCTCATCACTATACTCTGACAAACAAGACACAATAAAAAGAGCAAAACAAACAAAAACAAACAATTATTGTTTACATTGAAAATAAAAGCAACCATCCAGCCGACAAATTGTTCAAAGATGTTTAAAACATCAATGTTGTATCTTTTGGAACATTTGTGTGTCTATCAATAGTTACCAAGGTTAGCTTAATGTCAAAGTCAAATAATTTATTTCAATTCGGCACATATAAGACACTTTTGAACGTCAAAATTTACAAAAAACAGAATTAATTCTAGTTGCAACTTCCAAAAGTTAGTTTTCTTATGGAGAAGAATGGGCAAGAAACTTGTTACTCTCAATCTTTTCACAATATCTTGTATACATTAATTATATAATAAATTATATGTGAAGACGATGCACCTAGAATAAGATTACTATACCACGATAGGTAAAAATAATGAAAAATGAAGCAATGACAGATAAATTAATTATTATGTGATAGGTACATGGTGCTCACACATTTACATACGTTGTAAAATTATACGATATTCCTAACATTTTAACAAATATGTAATACTAATAAGTCAGCGTATAAGGTAAGTCGATAAACATAATACTTAGTCTGGCCATATATACTGTTACAATTAAAAATAAGAAAGATAATACATTTGAATTTGGAATCTGTAATTTTTATATGATTGTTCATTTAGTTTTTTTAATTTTGGCGATATTAGCAATATTTTGCGATATTAAAATGGAGTGGGGTGATAAAGAGAACCGAATCACTGTGATTGCATTACACAAAGTTGGTGGAGCCAAATGCAATTTTTAAAACTCTCCATACGCTTGGTATTAGTCAAATGTTTGTGTACTAGGCTATTAATAGGTACAATGAAACTAAAGATCTGGCCGTCCACGTAGTGTTCGTAAGAAAAAGGTGGTCAAAGCAATAAGGGAAAGAATTCGAGGAAATCCTGTCCGAAAGCAAAAGATTTTATCTCGGGAGATGAAGATAGCACCCAGAACCATGTCGCGTATTTTAAAAGATGACTTAAGACTTGCAGCCTATAAGAGACGCACTGGTCATTTTTAAATGATAATTTAAAAAAGAATAGGTTATTAAAATCGAAACAACTACTGAAGCGGTACGCAAAGGGAGGTCACAGTTTTTTTTTTGTTTACGGATGAGAAAACCATATTTTAACAAACAAAATGACCGTATTTATGCTCAAAGCTCCCAAAGGAAGCTTCCCAATTAGTCGATAGAGTTCAACGTGGGCATTATCCGACTTCAGTGATGGTTTGGTGGGGTGTACTATGAAGGAGTGACAGAGCCATATTTTTGTGAAAAAGTTATCAGAACATCGGCACAAGTGTATCAAGATACCATTCTTGAGAAGGTAGTTAAGCCCCTTTTATTCAATAACCAAGTATGGTCCTTCATCAAGCCTGGAATCCCCGAAGTGTTAGGCAGAGGTGTACCTATAGTACATCCACATTTCGACAATTATTTTTAAGTTCCATGTAATGGTTAATGTTATTTTTAGCTCTGATAATGTTAAACCGTTACTCTAAATTGTCATGGGAAAATAATGATTGTTCGCCATGACTGGGAGTCAAACCGTCGCGTCGCTCGTGCTCAATCTCCTCTGCCTCCCACAATCTCTGCTCTCTACGCTAAGACTGACCGTGATGTGTTTGCGGATGAATGGAAGAGTATCTTGTCAGTATGTCTGGAGTATTGTGAGATGAGCGTATGATGTCGAGTACTTGTATACTTTATGTTATATTTGTCTTTAACTAATGTAATTGACCTTGGCTGTTTTATAGTAAATAAATAAATTAATATAATTAATATATTTAACATAAAACAGCCAAGTCCATAAGAGTTACAATACTTACGACATATATTTTCCTCAAGCCAAGAATGCTTTAGTTACATTTCTGTTTACAAAAGCTGCAGGTGACACTAAGCTACTGCATAAATTGTTCCTAGACATGTCAAATTCCACTGCCTGTAAAATAAAATTCTACATCTTTGAATTTTTCGAAATTCTACCGAAGGTGGCAATTCTCGCAGTACCATCGTTGCACTTTAGACTGAGATAGCGCAGCAAAACGTTATCGCGCTGGTGCACCACTATTCTAAGGTACGAAATGCGGGGAATGTAATAATTTACCACTATATTTCTCCCCAGATTACCATGCGGAAACATCGTTCCTCATTCCCAAATAGCAAAATTCCAATAGAAGCCATTCCCAAAGTGAAATAATAACATCTTTATGTAAACGAAGCTGAATGCTCGTCGTTTTGTGAACATAACACACAGATTCGAGTACTCTGAATTAATTTTATTGTTGAACTTAACTTGTTTTTGGGAGCCATAACTGTAACTGGATCAAGCATTGGCCTCTTCCGACAACATTCATTTGATTGCTCCTCAAGTGTTTGGAAGTTGAACGAGTTTGAGATCTAAATAAAAATATATTTTGAAAAAGTTTGGTTGTTCAGGTTTCTGGTATTCATAGCAGCTAATCATTATTTTGTTGGGTTTGGTTTGAAATCATAATTTGGTATTTCTTCAATAGAGTGATCATTACTTTAGTCTCGGTAATTAACCTGATTCCTATCGTCTTAGACTTTATCGGAGGACTAAAATATACTATGGAGTAAAGCTTCGTGCAGACTAGCGCGACGCGACAGCACGACGCGACATTAGTTATTTTTATACAGTGAAGTTTTCTTAGAAATTGAATTGTTCGAGTGGCGTCGCGCTGGTCTACGCGAGCCTTAAGTAAGGATAATAGAAAGAAAGAAAGAAAGAAAGAAAATATGTTTATTCTGCACAAACGAAACGCACATTATAACATAAGAAAAAAAATAAAAATTATACAAAAATACAAAGGTAGCCAAAAGCCTCGTATTCAACCAGCAAAAAAAAAAAAAAGAAACGTTTTGAAATGTTGTTCATTGGTTGATGTCAAGGCCTCGGACCAAAGAAAATATTGCGTAATTACTGTTGCGACATTACATCATCTGTGGTTGCGACATTGTCAAATGACAACAAAAACATAACAAAAACAAAATGATTACAGTTACAACTACATTTGTAATAAATAATATGAGAAATTAAACTGTGCGTCGTATCTGTGCAAGAACAGGTCATTGCTCAGCGAAATGCTGTGACTTCGGGCCAACCTAACGTCAACAGCGCTGGTTTTCAGCAATTACCTATGGAATGACATAATGACGTCCCCCTGTGTGATGTAATTTATCGGGTAAGTACTCCTTTTCACTGGATTATGTGTGATTCAACCGAACGTAGTGTATGTACATGTAATAACAATAAAAATATACCTTTAACTGTAAATGTGCGTAACATAAATTTATGAAACAATAATTTAATACATAAACTAAGACATTAAAACAATGAGAATATAAAAAAGTACCAAATTACTAATTAAACGATGTGTACAGCGTGGTGTGTTTTCCTCTTCATTCTTGTTTTAGTAATTATAATAATTATGTTAATTCACTAACAATCCATAAATTAAAATAAGCCTACATTTATACACCATAGATTCCTAGTTGCACTATGGGAATTGCGATTTGTCACTCGATGGCGTGGCGGCCATTTGCATAGCGGTAGGCAATGTAGGCATCGAGGCATGGGGTTGGTAAAAGTCAACCATGCTTTTTCAATGTTTTTCAATCAAAGCGGTAAATAAGCACACACGCTTGGTACAGCTTGATAGTGTTATATTTATGGATTCCTTAATATTATTCTAGTGGGATGATCCATTGATCTACGAAGGAGTAAGAACCACCGACATACGTAATGCAAAAACGAACCGCCTTCGAAGCCTCCTGATCTTAATCGTAAGTATAACTATCGGTATTAATTAGTACCTATTGTATTATTATAAACTAAATGAAGTAGAAAACCAGCCTAATATTAAATAAAATGGGTATATAATACTTTCACTTTTACCTACAGACCAGACCTAAACAGGGAGGAATCAAACAAAGGCCACTCACACTGCTGGAAATCCATACTTATCCATTGCCCGTAGTCCGTGACCTTTAAGGTAAGTACAAAAAGAGCAGCTATTATTACTAGTTTTAGTTTAAGTACCAATCATGTAGATTGTTGTATCTTCAAGAAATATTTCTTTAAGATATTCAGAAAATGCTTTTTTGTTCTCAGGACTCTTACCGGTGGAGGAATATTATTCCAACAGTGTGTGGCGGCGTATTTGAAGCTTCCCCTGAATGCTGCGGTCCTATGCTTTGATGTACCAAGAGGATTGGTAGAAAAACGTGGTTCGTATTTGCTCTGTCTCCAACTTAACTTCTCAAAAAGGTAGTGTGGCTTTTGTGTAGTTACCACTCCAAAAAGTAAACTGGCCATATGTAACTTTCTCCTAGCAGCCATTTTCAAAATATTATTGTCATTTATAAAAGGAGTGACATGACTTCTACGAGGTATCGTTACACAGAACCGTGTACATGCATTTTGTATGCGTTGTATCAGCTTCTCAGTTCTTGCTAACAGGCATGGACCATACACGGTATCGCAGTAGTTAAGTCTTGATAAAATTAAGCTATCTACTAATTGTTTACGTAGGTCAACACTCAGATAGTCTCTAATTGAATACAATAGTTTCAATCTATAAAAACAATTTCTCATGGAGTTACTTATGTGTTTCTCAAATCGAAGTTCAGGATCCATGGTTAACCCAAGGTTGCATGCTATCTCCACCCTATCAATCTTGTCACCCCTGATGATAACTTCTGGCTTGGCTGACAGTATAGCACTGATCATTTTCCTACTTCCTAAAACCATAAATTTAGATTTCTGTGGGTTTAATACGAGTGAGTTATTATCTGACCATACCACCACTCTTTCAAGATCATCATTCATTTTTTCCACTGCCTCCAATGTATCAGCTGGTTTAAAAGTTATGTATAATTGGATGTCATCTGCATACATATGATACCTGCAATGCTGGAATGACATAATAATGTCTGCGCTGTAAAGAATATACAAAAGGGGCCCCAAAATTGATCCCTGAGGCACACCACGTAACACCTGACGAGGGGGGGAAGACACCTTTGATCCATCCTCCCTCTGGATTTCAACGAGCTGTGACCTATTTTGCAAGTAGCTAGCGAACCACAGTATTGTTTCCGTTGTAAATCCATAATAGGTCAACTTGGAAAGTAACAAAGTGGAGTTTATTGCATCGAAGGCCCGCGAAAAATCAAGAAGTGTAAGGATTGTTCCTTCCCCCCTGTCCCGTGCTTCTAGGATATTTCCTACCACGTCAGATAGAGCTGTAGCCGTGCCACGGCCTTTCCTAAAACCAGACTGAAGATCTGGGAGCATATTATTGGCTTCTAAGTATTCCAGCATTTGGTTATAAACCACCCTCTCTAAGACTTTCGATAGACAAGGCAGAATGCTAACAGGTCGTAGGTCTTTAAAAGTACTTGGGTTCCCAATTTTGGGTAAAGGACGGACAATAGCACACTTCCATAAGTCAGGGAAAGTGTGGGTATCTATTGACTTATTTACTATTGTGGTGATAGCCTGAAGGGTGGTTGGTAACGTTAGCATTATCATATCCAGACTCACTCCATCAATCCCTTTAGCATTTGAACCCAAACTCTTCATAATTTTCGAAATTTCTTCCTCATTAATATTTCGTAGCTCAAATTGGGTTTCACTAAATCTATTAGTATCAAAATATGATAGTTGCGATGCGGGCAATATACACTGACCTGGTACATTCAAAAATGCCTTGTTTATTTCGTCTGGTTCATTAAATTGACTGGGAAGCATACCATCACTATGCTCTGAGAAAACATCTGATTTGAGACTTTTCCAAAGCTTTTTGGGGTTTTTTATTTGAGTATTAATGTGCCTGTCAAAGTATACCTTCCTTTCCTGCATTAGTGCTGTAGCAGCTTGTTTTTTTAAATCCAAATAATATTTCTTTGTAATATCTAGCTTGTCCTTATGATAATTATTTTTTGCCTCGTCTCGCAGCCTAAACATCAATTTAATATTATCTGTGATCCACGGCGTGGGTCGGTCTCTAAATGTTCTACTTTTTATGGGGGCATGTAAATCATATAATTGGGTGATAAAGACATTAAAATGTTCAATCATGCTATTAACATCTGGCAGTGAATCAATTTCAAACCATGGCATTAATTTCAGATCCACTGCAAAGTACTCCATCAATATATCTCTTAGCGGCCGATATATAACTAGCCTAGGTTTGCTATTTACCTTCTTTATGACGGTATCACATACAATAAATGAATGATGACCAAGTTCACTGACATGACTGACTAGTACATTACGAACCCCTACATCGGTACAGATCACGTCTATGAGAGTACCACTATCCCCTACAAAATGTGTTGGTGACTGTACTACCTGATTTAGATTGGTGTAATTTAGGAATTCCATCATCTCATTTGTTTTTGTACTATTTGTATCCAATAGATTAACATTGAAATCCCCCAGTAACACCAAATGATCGTAAGGAGCCAATGCGCTAATACTGTCAGTTATACCATCCAAAAATTTTGCCAATTCAAACCAGGGTGGCCTGTATGCAGTGCCAATCAACAATCTTCTACCATTGATAGTTAGATTCAACCACATTTGTTCCACATCAGACTGCTCTGAGTATGACCGTACGCGCGCCCTAATTCCCGTTTTAATGTAAAACGCGACTCCTCCGCCTCGTCCCCCACGTATAGCCACAGGGCGCGGCACGTGCTTCAACCTATATCCCGGAACCTTTGGCGCGCGTCCCTCCTCCCCAGGTCGCAGCCACGTTTCGTTGATTGCCATTATATCCACTGAGTGTTGTGACATTGCAATTAGAAACTCGTCCTGGTTAGTTGCCAGAGAGCCCGCATTAAATAAACCTAACTTTAATAATTTTGACTTAGTCATGGAATGCAAATAGTAATGGCTGTATATGTGTATTTAGATAGTAATAATAATGTTTTGTTAATATATATATTGTGTAAATAATAATTATTGTACTTATGTGTTAGTTCTGGTAGTAAATAAATAACTCTGTTACCTTTAAAATAATTCTCCCAATCATTATGAGTTGAAAATAATAAAATATATATATTATTTGTAAATAATGTTGTTGTTTGTGTGTAGATAATAATATGTATAGATAATATAACTATGATCCTGATTCGGTTGCAGTACTTACTTTGATATTTCCAGCTACCCAGATCACGACAGATACGACACACAGACACCATGTTTACTACATGATTACAGTTAGAAGAGATATGGATTATTACATAATAATGTGCAGCATCAAACAAGGATTTATTTATTCGCGTCCGTGTAAGGTCCAATAAACTGACTAATATCTTCCTCAGATGCAATCCTGTGTGTAGGTTCTCCAGGCTTTTGCCGGACCAAGATGCGACCGCGCTTTGTCCATACGAACCGCCAGCCCTGAACCCCTGCAGCTGCCTTTGTCTGACGAAACAACTGCTGATTCAACCTCGTCAGCCTCTCATTTACGAAGAAGCGTACGGGTTTCCCAGTGAGTCCGAGACTTTCTGTCGTGGCGTCACGTCGCACGCGGGCGCCGTTCAACACGGCGTCACGTTGGTCACGTCGAGCGAGGCGCACCATGATAGCACGAGGGCGGGGCTGTGTTGAAGCTATGGGGCTTGTCGCTTTAATGTGTCTGCCGCCGACTCGCTCTGCGCACACGATGTCACGGTCCTCCAAAGCGACTCCCAGCTTTGCGGCAATTAGCTGAAATAGGTGTGTTGGGGTTTCTGCTTGCGACTCAGGTACGTTCGCTATCACCAGATCGTTTGCCATAAGCTCCTGATCCCTGTCATTGAGGTCCCTCTTGAGCTGTTGGACCACACTCTCCACCGCATTTAAATTTGCTGTCGGGTCGCATCCGGCATCGTGACGCTTTTCAAGCGCCTCTAGTCTCAACTCAATGCCATCCATGCGCGTGTGACACGAGTCGTTAGATGCCTTCAGCTCCGCTACGTCTTTCCGAAGCTCTGAAACTTCAAACCGCAAAGTACGTATCTCCTCCACTACCAATCTTAGAGTAGAGCCCACGTCCGGCGGGAACTCAGCGATCACAGGCGACGACGGTGCAGCGATTGACTGGGGCGTCAATGGTGCAGCAGTTGACTGAGACGTCGGCGATGCGGCAGTTGACGTTTGCGTCGTCGTAGGCGTCGTGGGCTCCTCACTCTGTACTTCTGCCACACAACCTCGTACCGGCGTTTCGGCCTTATTGTCCCTACGGACATGTCTCTTGCACTCAGGGCAATGCCAGGCAGAGACTATGGGGCCTTTCGCAGGGAGGGCGACGCACACTCTGTGATATGAGACGCTACACTTTGAGCACCTTGCAGTGTCAACCGCTGACACAAATTTACCGCATCCACCGCACTTCACCGCCATTCTAATAGCAGGACTAAGTTTAATGAACTTCCCTAATGTGACACACAAAGATTGATTACTTTAACAGTTTATCGTCGCAAACTTATTTTTATAAAAAATTGAGGGTATTTATATTGTGTTATTTATTGTATTTTGGTTTATACTAAAATTATGCACTCCAGGAGCACTCACAAGACCTCACTACACTGTTTATGCTGTATTATGTTGTTAAAGATTTAATTAAAGACTTTTCAGACACTTTATCGACGTAATTTTATTTTATTTCCGTAAAAAAAATCAGAACGATCCCACTAGTAGAAACGTCAAAACGTCACTCATACACAATAGCAGGTGGCGTTCTGTTGATTCTGCCTACCTCATAGGTAAAAGGTGTGAGCTTATGTAGGTATGTATGTAAAATATATTTACAGCTGAACTTCCATTAAAAATATTTAAATCCATGAGTTTTAATTTTAATCTAAAGCAAATACCACCAGAGAGATGAAATACTTACTATTATCGCTAATCCGACGAGTTCTTCGAAGACATCGGTGAAATGAACTGCCATTGCGGCCAAAATTTGCTATTCCCATTCCAAAAAGATATCAAACAAAGATAATTAAACACTAACTTGCTCCAAAATATTTCACAAGTGACACTTCCAGATGAAACTTAACCCAAAAACTGATTAACTTTTACGATACGACAAGTAGCGGTCCCAAATTGTCAAGTAATGCAGTCTTCAGTATTTTGTTTCGCAGTCTAGTTTATTATTTTTGTAATCACACACTAGTAGGTCAAGGGTGCACTTAAGGTTGAAGAGAAAGAGATGTTTGTGAAACAAACGAGTTCGTTTGTGAAGTTTTTGTTATGAAAAGGTTCCATGTTAGTAATAAAATGAAAGAATAACAGATTTTTTAAATGTAAGAGGCAATTGAAGAATAGTTTGAAGTGGGCACAACGTGATTTGAGTGGAAATTTCATTACTTTAAGATGTCAAACATTTGCATGGACATATACTTACAGGATTTTGTAAATGAAGAAAGGAGAATGTTCCGCACAAATGGCTCAGAAAATTCTCATTTCTTAAACCGACGACGACTCGAAAGTTTGAGGGTAACAATCAGAACTTTAGTAAAACATTCCTTTTATCTCAACTGTCAAGTCTTGTCACTTTTATGAAATAACTCAAATTTCTGCTCACTTTAAACCGAAATAAACGAAACAAAGGAAAGACAACCAATTTATCACATTTACATAACAGAATCAGCCAATATCGTCTACAAAGCGAGTCTGAAGACCATTCCTGCAGAATAAGTGGAGGCCATAATGGGCCTCCAGGCTGAATGTGAGGCCAACAGCCTGTTTGCTTGGCGCACACTTCTAGGGCAGATAAGTCACGCTTTACGGACTTGGTAGGGTTGGCAAAGAAAATATTATAAATGGATTCTAGGACCGGTATAAACATAGTTCATTTTTGATGATTTATAAAAAATATATAAGTTATTTAATATAGGCATTTGCATGCCATGCATGCATGTTTATAGTCACAAATTCAATTAAGTATATTTTTTGGAACCACCAACGTGTGAAATGTCACTGTATGAATATTTATTTACCATGTAAATCTCGATTAACCATAGCAACCTGTGGCTTTTAAATTGGGCATGTCATGCTAATGGATTTTGTTAGGGTTAGCATGTTGAGTTTACATTTCTCTTTATAATGAAAACACATGCTCTAGACTTATTAGTTATTATTAGTTCTCCTTGTTCACTTTTGTGTTTATGAAAACAAATTTTAACAAAACTTACTATTTAATATTCTCTTCACCAGTTATCTCCAAAAAATAAATAAGCAGCAATTCTCGACTGCCAATGTCAATTTTCTTTTTTTAAATTTTGAATTCTAGATAAAAACATAATTTTTCAAAAGACAGCCCTACATTGTCGTCGGCTCTCACAACGAAACATGGCGTCATAAGTCCTGCTGAGTTTCGTTCCGGTGTACGTGTGTATTTTTGTATTGTCGCTATAACATTGAATCGCACCAACTCAATCTTCTTGACTTTTACACCTTTCTTGTTATGGGCAAAGGCCTCATCTCATACAAAGACGGCACGGGGATTGATCATCACGGTTGCTCAAGACGGGTGGGCGATTTCAGACTCATATTTATAAGTCCAGGTTTCCTCAAGTTTTCCTTCACCGATTTCAGTGATGTCCAAGATAAACTTAGAAATTATGAATATGAATTGAAAAATGTCAAACTGTTACTTGCCCGGATTTGAACCAACAACGTCCATGAGAGGCGACGCCTTGACCACAAAAAGTAACATCTGATTTTATGTTGAGAATGATGGATTGACTGGATCATTATAAAAAGGATTCAGCCCCCATTGATTCAACTGAAACCCTTTTAAATTATATTTTCCTTAATGTGAGAAGTTGCAATAATGGGAATAGATTATCATTCTAAATCGATTTTCATTTATTACTTTTTCGGAAGTGATAATTGAATTTGGCGTTTTGTACCAATATTTTTTAAATTTATTTTTATTTGATTTTAAATAAATAAATGCCAATCTATATCTATACATATTAGAGCGCTAACACACTGGAATACTGTGGCGACGTCGCCGGCTACGTATCCAAACAATTGGTATTGAAATGTATGACAGTAACTTACTTGGCTACGGTCTGGTGACGTCGCCAATTTGGAAGCGTAGCCACGACCGACCGGCCCCTACATGGAGACTGGATACTCTGGCGACCTGGTGACGCGTACCCAAGTCGCCAGTATTTTGTATACAAGTAAGTCACGCCTCCCTCATTCAATGGCCAACTGATCGCCAGGACGGACGCCCGCGTGTTCGTCCTCCATTGGCTCCTCACCTCATTTATACAGAGAGCTCATATACATTAAAGTCACTTTTCGTGACAGTCTCTGTGACGGTGTTGTTCTTCTAAACTACGCAACGCATTTTGATGCGGTTTTGGCCATTATTTAGAGAATTTATTCTGAAAGGCTTATGTGTATAATACTTTAGTATTATAACTTACATAATTTAATAAACGATGGTCATTTCCTTGACGTTCAAAAAGATTTTCAGCCTAGTTTGAAAATAAATGACTTTTGATTTAGATTTTTGATTTCGTAAGAACCGTGCAAGTCTGGGGCGGCTCGCTTTTAATGAATAAATATTTTTTTTAGCTAATCTAGTTCATTTTGTCAATTTTATAAAATCATGTGTTCGTCGTTTGAATGAGTCGACTGTGCAAGAAGCACACACAGTTGACTGAAAACTGAAAGTATACTCAAGTAGTTACAAGTTGCTACAGTACTACCATGTTTGCTGAAGGACCGACGAGGCCTTCGCCAAGTTTTGTAAAATTTATGGATTTTAAAACTTTGGATAATTAAGGGGGCAACTTTAAAAAAGACGATGCCTATACAGGGTGTATCAGAAAGGTGTGGTCAAAATTAAGAGTGTGGTACAGACCATCAGTCTGAACAAATTTCTCCATGGGACCAACATCGTAATCGCGAAAATAAATTCAGTCGTCTGATACATTTGCGTCTGTACTACACCCTTAATTTTGAGCATACCTTTTTGATACACCCTGTATAGGTTACTTAGCACAAAAGCTTTAACTTTGACACTTTCCCGTCTCTATCTTGCAAATGTAGTTAGACAGTTGTGCGACAGTGACAGAAATAACACTAAGCCGAAGTACGTGGTATGTAACGTTTATAGATGTCGATCTACGACACTACTTTGATAAAAAAGTAGTATATTATTGGGTTTTACTGATATCCATTTCAAAGAGGTTTAAGAAGAAGATATAGTATATTATTGGGTTTTACTGATATCCATTTCATCAAGGTTTCACGCCTTGTGTTGGGCTCAATTGGAGCCCATTCTCATAAGCTAGTCTACCATCTCACTGAACTCTTTTCATTACTAACACATCTGCTAAGTGCAGCTGCTCCGCCCCATATTTTATCTCCCTAAGAAAATAAAATGTAGACGTAAGAAATAACTTTTATTCAGAACTTGTATCAAAGCTTTCAGTGCGAATATAAAATCCCTCTTTATGTTATCTCGATGGATTTGAGATGAAAAATTTTCATTTGGAGGGTTCCGTTGGCGAATTTCTTATTGCGATCATAGACGTACCATCGTGGGACATACGGGATCATATTGTGGTCGCACACGTTGAGTGTGTATGCCTCTTATTTTTGCCTTAGATACTGTTGCATCAATGATCGGTTTTTGTTTTGTTTCGTCGTGCTTACATAATCAACATTACACGGTAGTCACGCGAGTTTATGTTATTGTAGCGGTTACACCGCCATATACAAACTACGCATCAAAGACGTGACGTTACACATATCCTGCATCGCGCAATTAGAGTTTACCGCGCGAACGATATATTTATAGACTATCCGACATCAACAGTTGGGCAGTTGCCCACTAGACGCAACACCCGTCTGGTCGGAGGATCCTCCCTTTTCTATGGTGGATGAGTGAACTTTACACCCTGTTCCTCATGCCACTAAATTGGTGACCCTGAGTATGAACGTGAACGCAGCCTTCGTGCAACTACTTCATCGTGACGTCATCATTATCATCACTCCCGCAAGCTTTCGTGAGGCGAGTCACACAGCCAGCCAGCACCCATGGCTTCAACGGGTATCCTGACCACCAGCATGCAGCGAATGCGCATTCTTGGTCATCAGCCTCAGACCCCGACTCACTGGGGTATCACCACAATCATCTCAATCAAGGCAATCACCACAATCACCTCAATCACCACAATCGCTGAAATCACCGCCGACAATTCCGACTCACTGGAACCTTAGCTGGCACTATGAAGCATCGCAAGATACCAAGACTCAGCACACTACTGACGTCCGATCTCCGGAGGGCAGTGATGTAGCGGTTACACCGCATGGTGGATGAGTGAACTTTACACCCTGTTCCTCATGCCACTAAATTATATTAGGCACCGAAAAAAAAAATTACTTTCATTTGGGTACTTTGACAAAATTAAATCCATACAAATCTTCACATTCATTCGTCTTGTTTTATCCAGTCTTCACATAAATAGATCTTCCAACGTTAATTACATTTTCATAATTACTGATAAACATAAAGATACATATTAGGTACAAAACACACATCTCACCACAACTCCATTAACAAAATTCCTCAACGTCAACCCGTCCGGAACCCCGCCGCCTGCGCGCCACAATCACCCTCCCGTACGTTTACAGTCCCTAGATGTGGTGTGGGTAATGGATCTAAGATCGATCCTCTGTAATATCCATTTAAGTCTTGAGGCATGTTCGATCAACACTGTGTACATTGCAATACGAGAAGGACACAATTTGTGGCTATTTGGTATGCTAAGTGTGGTGACTAGGGGTGGGTATCTATTTGTATTTTTATAGTATTTTGAGATGTTCTCTAGAATTGGTTCGTGATTTTCGTTTAAATAAGTCTCGGTAGTATTCTTTGAAAATGGGATGAGTTTCTTCGGATGCATAATTAAAAGCATTTTGGTGTTGTATGTTTTAAAGCATGATAAATTCAGAATCAATTTTTTTTAAAGCAAAACTTGTAGCGATGCGGAGAGAATCATTCCTGTCATTGATTGGAAAATTCACTTGAAATAACTCTCTGTTATCCAATTCCCTCAGGGCTAGCAAGCAATATTTTTATCATTCAGCATCAGCTCATAAAAATATTTCAGTACCTAACACTGAAAATAGATTTTATATTTTCAACGTAAATATTGATTAAATGGGAAAATTTATACTCATGATGACAGTTGTCACAAGATAGTCCCGTTTATTAACCCCCGCGGTATGTAGAAACATTATCATCAAATTTCTAATCAGTGAACCCGCTGTCAAGTCCTACGTTAGCTTTTGACTACTAACGTAATACACGTTGACATGAACTTAGACAACAGATTACATTAAACAGGCGTGCAGAAACTTGGGGTTAACTTAGCCGACAGTTTACAACTTAAGTGGATCAACGCACAGCTAACACCCTTAACACTAAACTCTTTATCCAAACACCATCAAACCATAACACGGAAGTCTTTAACACACAAATTAACGAATCATTTAAACAATGAGACAGTACCAATTACCAATTCAAATCCTAACGTTTACCATCAAGTTTACGTTCGTAATCTGTCTTGTTGGCGTTTCGGTGAGATTGCAATTAAACGAGGTTTAATTCGACGATTAGTCTTAACTGGCATGACCCAATTACTACTATTGAGTTACATGCAAACAGAAGATTTAGGGAAATTGATGTATTGCACAACCGCAACAAGCTATTTCGTCGATCGGTAACTTACTGTACGCAGCTGCGTTCTATCCACGATGGTTCTACCAGTTCCCATTTTCTTAGCAACTGTAACTATAAATGAAAAATTATTGAGAAACATTTATCAATACGATGTGTTATACGATTTAATGACAAATCTTTAAGAAGAAATCCGAAGAAACATACGTCATAGAATAATTTAAGGACCATTAATTTAAGAAAGACTACACTGTTTATGAATCATCTCACAATCTGATCTTACAATAACTACGTAAATTGTTAAAAAGAAAAACAAGATGAAACACAAGGTTGTCATAAAAATGATGTACCTATACATACATACGTATAATTATATTATAAATAGTATTTAGTTAGTAGGCATTCTAAGTTTCATTCTTGTCAGCTATAAATAAATCCGTGGACTGTATCTCTACACTAATTCAGCGTTTAAAAGGCGAAAGGAGGCGTTACATAGATGTCAACTGTCCACCAACTTGAAACTAACTTGGCGAGGGATTTCCATTGGCATTGCCATTTACATTCGTAAACAAAATTAAAGTTTTGGTAAAGAAAATAATACAAACCACCCGAAATGTCTAAAATGTTCTAATGATAATTGGAAAAGTTGGAAGTCTAGAAACGAAAACACCAAAAGTATTTAAAATTGTAGAAACTCTGGCTGCTTCGAAAAAACCGTTTATGATATTCTCTACAACTAAAAATTCTTACAAACGATAATATTCTCAAAATCAATCAACAGAATTGGCAGCCAATACATCGTAGAATTGAATATTGAAAATAAAATTCACTAAATCTTATTTTTGAAATTCTTTAAATCACAGTCTATATCTACAATACAAAGCTTCCAATCTTCGACCAACTGCCCAAAATTACATGAAATCTTGCCAAAAGTTGGAGCTAAACAATTCCGATTAATTTTAAGCCAACCGCGACTTTTGTGCAATCTACAAAATTGGAAACATTGTCGGCACTCTCGTTAACGACGGCCGATTTGAACTATATTCCATTTATTAAGTAAGCTTGATAGATTGTTTTGTTTCCAATTTATACTCAAAAGTTTGTTTTGTGAGTGATTCGGTGCATATTGGTTTACATAACTGTATATATACTGTAACCAATGAATGTTCAAAAAAAAATTATTTTCGAGCAAGTGCGTAACCCAGACTACTGTCTACTGTTAACTGTATTGGTATCTAAGATGTGTCGGCATTAAACATAGTCATTTTGATCATAAATAAGTAAATTTTTCACCAAGGTCATCTTCTGAACGTAAAAATCGGAAAATAACAGCACTTAGTTATTTGGTTATCTGTGCAAAAATATCCCACATTTTTAAGATTTTTAGGACTGATCAAAGGGTATTTCCTTATGACTAAAGATTTTTATTTATTAAATTCCGATGCAGAATTTTAATCATGCTGAAGTTCTTTAATATTAAGGGGTTGGAGTTTGAATTTAGCGATATATAACAAGTATGCGTTTGTGTAGAGTAAGAAGTTAATTAATACCTCTTGAACACTACAGCGTAAAAGTATCGAATAACCGACAAAACGAGTAACTATGTGGGGGCCCATTTGCAACAAAATATACGGGTTTACCAATACTTTAATAGGAAATAGACCGAATCAAAGTCAAAATGTATTAAAACGTGCACTGTCAGATAACGACTAACTTTATTGACAGTTATAAACAGTTAACAATTGAATATCATAGATGGCATTACTTGTAACATTTTCTTACTAAAATATAAAAAAAAAAAAATACTTAACGAAATATTTAAAACATGAAAATTCTCAATCTTACATTTTAATTGGGGACAAGACCTATCTTTTCTAAGAATTTATAATGTTTATTTGACAATAAGCCTTTTGCTAACAAATCAGCAGGCATCTTTTGGGTTGAGATATACATAATATATCATATTAGATATACATATTAAATATATAGTAACTTCAATTAATTTTTTTATAGCATCTTTGAAATAATGACGTACGTTTGAAGTAGTGACGTAGTGACGTACGTATGTAATTTAGTTCTATTGAGTGATTGGTTACTTGTTGCGCCAATTTCAAAGCACTGATATCACAATGTAACATGACACTGACAGCACATTATCTATCTGTAATCTAAATAAAGAAAGAAAATAGATTTATTTAACACAGACTAAAAGGCACACAAGTAAAAAAAAAAAAAAAAAAAAAAAGGAAAGAATACAAAAAAAAAAGTATAAAAGTGCGTTGTATGATACTAGCAGGAATGCGTGTCTCGCGGCTGCGCCAAATAGGCCCAGAAAAATGCCAGACAACTAGTGCCTGACACTGGTTTTCAATTGGACCTGAAGGGTGAGGAGACGGATGTAAATTAGTTAATTTCATACATCAAATTTCTTAAATATATGGCTTCTCTAGTTGCTTTTGATAATGCAACATCAGCTTCAGTACTTGACAGAGAAACTGTCATGTGAGTCAATTGCAGTATCAACACTAGTCTCAGGATCCATAAAAGCTTATAAATCAGAACTTGGACTAGAAAGAGATTCATTAGTAGTAATATCCCCCACTGAATCTCTGCTCTCTATACTAGGCTCCTGCGCATCATGTGTTGTTTGAGTATCCTCTGTCTTGACCAAGGTTTTTTTCTTCATTCTGAACCCATATAGAATTTTCTTCTGTACTTTCGATTCCTTTTTTTCCTTCCATCTCTACTATTATCTCTTTCCAGTGTAATAACATTTTTCTCTGGATCATAAACACGATATCCCTTCGCATTGTACGAATATTCAACAAATATGTACTGTTCTGCCTTTTTGTCTCATTTTAACCTCCGTTCTTTGGGAATATATACCATCACCGGGCTTCCAAACACACGTAAATGGCTCAAATCTGGTTTCTTTTGATACCATGTTTCATACGGTGTTTTGTTTATCAAACTCGCAGTAACAGACCTATTTTTTAGTAAACAGCTGTATTTGCTGCTTCTGTTCAATATTTCTTGGGCAATTTTACATCAAATTCTAGACATCTGGCTTTTTCTATTACAGCTCTATTTGCTCGCTCACAGACACCGTTCTGTTCTGGTGCATAAGAGGTTGTTTTGTGATAAATAATACCTTCTGTGGTTAAATAGTTTTTCATCACACCACTGCAAAATTCAGAACCATTATCAGTACGTAGAATCTTTATCACAAACGAAGCATCCGCAAACAAACTAAAGTCGCTGACATAGCCCAACGGATTAGCAAGCTGAAGTGGCAGTGGGCGGGGCACATAGCGCGCTGAACTGACGTCCGATGGGGCAGAAAGGTTCTGGAATGGAGGGCACGTACCGGCAAGCACAGCGTAGGAAGTCCACCCGTAAGGTGGACAGACGGCCTAATAAAGGTCGTAGGAAGCCGCTTGATGCGGTCGCTTCCAACCGGCCAATTTGGAAATCATTGGGGGAGGCCTATAATCAGCAGTGGACGTCATATGGCTGAAATGATGATGATGATGATGATGAGAATCTTTATTTTCTTTTAATTTCGTTTTTGTGTATAAGGAAGTAAATAGATAGACAGATAGATAGAATACTCTTTATGGTACACCATAAAAATTACAGACAAATGTTATATAGGGTGACACAATGGGCGGTCTTATTCAGACAACCTTTAAAAATAAATGAATGTCATCCGGCTGTAGTCACCCGCAAATAAGACAAATAATTGTGAAACCCCAATTGACTTGACTTCCTAGGCCCACATATATCGGCATGGACTATTTCTGGTGTCTCCATGCTGTTATGTTCACTACGTGTGAATGGCAGTCTCATTTTTTTTCGCTCACAACAGGTTACACAGTTTTCTTTCTTTGTGTCACTAGGAGAAGAAAATGTCACTACTACAATGTATCGTCGTATGTATCTTCGTGTATTATTGTTAAAACCACTGTTCGACACAAATGTAAATTTGTTGAAGAATAAATAAACAAATAAATGCCATTTCTCATTTTATTCAAAGCTAACTACATTTATGTGTTCCAGACGCATGTGCCACAACCCCGCACTTGCCAATGCTGGTGCTGCTAACATACAATATGTTATTACAAGCTTTTATCTATACTCAACTTGTTAAGTGTGTCGTCGCTACTAGCTCATTTCTAACACTGCGAATGTAGCAATTATTATTTTCAAACACAACTTTGTTTCCGTTTTTTATAAGTTCACTTATCAATAACAGGTTTGTTGACAAATTTGGAATACACAAAAAATTCTTGACTGTGATGTTGTAGGTTCGATCTGTAGTAATTTGAACATCTTCGAAGCACAATACAAGCACTTTTGTATTCTCGGCAACTAAAACTTTATAATTAAGCTAGTGGTCCATTGACTCCGGTGCAAACACACATATGAAGTCAACTTCATATGTGCGTTTGCATCGGAGTCAATTGTATATTGCGGAATACCATACTGAACGCATTAGATTGCTTAGTTCTTTGTAATATAAGTCGCTTGTGACGCTTGTGACGGAGACGTATCATTGTCGCCATTTTGTTTTCTAGTATTGTTCCGCGTCTTCAAATATGATTTATTCGCAGCGAATGCAGCGCCACTGGTATTCTAAATAGTATAATTTGAAGATACCTCCATATAAATTAATTTCGATTATATTGCGCCGGTGGTTATCTGTATTTTCGAATGTTCTATCGCCGTGATCATAGGATAATACTTTTCTGGCAAACCAGCTAATAAAAATGATCCTATTCATTCGTCCGTAATTGCGAATCCCGTTCCTTTCAGTCTCTGTGCTGTGTCGACAGTTTGCGTTACATGCGTCACATAATTAGTCATTGAATCACAACTCTCTTGCTTTATTGAAATTAAATGTCGCAGCAAAGATATTTTTCTGGAAAAACCGGAATCGTCGAGCATGTTTTTTAGCTTAGTCCACAATTCCATCGAGGTTTTTGTTTCTTTCATATGAACATATGAAACGGAATTGATAGTCAAAGTTAGCTTTGCCTTAGTCTTTGCGTCTTCTGCAGGCTTTGTTTCAATGCCGGGCACTGGCTTGATGTAATGAAGCATACCTTCTAGCACCAACAAGTTCTCTGCCGCAAAACTCCACTCATCATAATTTTCCCTTCCTTTGAGTTTGGGAAAACATTGTATATAGTTCACAGCCGCAGCAGCAGCAAAAATTCAGCATTTTTTTTTAAAACTGTAACCCGAATTTACTTATGAAATTAGAACAAAAGCCCATAACCTATTGAAAAGTCAAAGTCAAAGTCAAATAATTTATTTCATTTAGGCACAAAAAAGGCACTTATGAACGTCAACATTTACAGAAAAAAAAAATATAATAATTGATTCTAGTCGCCCATTCCAAAAGGTCGTTTTCGTATGGAGAAGAATGGGCAAGAAACTCCACCGTTACTCTTTTAAAATATTTTCACAATATTCTGTATACATTAATTATATAATGATTGAAACGTGTACTCTCGGATAACGACTAATTTTAGTGACAGTTATAAACAGTTCAATTGAATATCATAGATGGCGTTACTTTTTACATTTTCTTACTAAAATATATCAAAATTCTTTATAGGAGCACCAACATTGAGCTCCGGTAGAAAACCAAACATTACCGGAATCGGATTAATACGATTATTGGCGTTCAAATTAGATTTACGAAGCTCACCCTTTGTTTGCACGACGCCATATTTCAGAGAATACATTATAGTATTGAAATAATTAATTTTGAAGGAAAATTTAAGGACTTTGTTTTGCTGTAACTTAGATAACTAGGGATGTATTTACTAGTAAAAATACGTTTTCCCTGGTAAAGCTACTTGAAGTATTTTAAGACGCTTTAAGATTCGACCAAATTAAATGCGTGATTCAGATAGGTACCTACGATAACACCTTTGTGTCTTTTGATTTTGTTTAGAGAAAGCGATCATTAGTCTAATATAAATATTAAATTGACTATAAATAGGCAAGCAAGAACCACAACAACAAAAAAAAAAAACGAAGAAACGACGTACAAAATCAAAATCTAATCATCCGCAGACCAGAAAATCTACCTTATCAAACAGAAACGAATCTTGTCCATAAAGTCCTATCTGGATTGTTCCAAGTCGTTCGCCAATAAGGAGTGTTTTCCTCTCGTTGCAAACCCTCCGCAACCTCCTTAGTAGAGACATAATGACCTATTTTGGAGCCATAAAACGGGAAGACGTGAAGTATCGAAAATAGGATGTTATTTTTTGGGGATTTTTGGTGAAAATACAGAATTATGTCATAAATATGATGCATGTAGTGTTTTGAGTGTTCGCTAGATGTAAGCAGAAACAGTAAGGTAGGCTTAAACCATAGATAATGCATAAATACTTTAAGTGGATCATTAATTACACCAGTAAACAAAAAATGCACTGTGAGGGAAATCCAATCCTGAACATGATCAAAACAAGAAAGCAAACCAATAAATTATGGAACTAACAAAACAGTCACATCAATTATCAAAAAAAACAGGTTCTTAAAAATCAGTTCACGTAGTCGAAAACGTAAAAGAAATTAAAACTAATTAAACGTTTTATAGCCCATAACTAAGAGAAAGTGTTTGTGCTTTTATTTCAGAAAAAACAGAACGAAGCAGTCGCACCACTTATTGCAAAAGGGAACTTTATTCAACCGGTGGAATTAAGGCGCTCTATAGAAAGAGGAAACTGAACCATTTTAATTAAACCGCTAAAACTATTTTAAGATCTAGCAGTTTTGTTATAGTTTAGAGAATAATAAGAAATAAATGGCGTTCATTTTAAACGTTTTCCGGATGATAGCCAAAGAAAAGAGCTTTGTTTGATCCTAAAACCGGAAGATTTGATATTGAGTTGTAAACTGTTTGTGCCTTTCATTAGCTGACTGCGGCGAAGTCAAAAAGGAGGATTATGTGTTTGAACTTTATGTTTGTCCGTATGTATGTTCCCTCGTTACTCCTAAACGGCTGAACCATTTTTGATGAATGATGTGTCGATGACGTCTTTAATGCGCGAGCTTCGACGATGTCTCCAAAAATCACAATTTAAAATTATAAAAATCAAAACGGCGGATTTTTGGCTCCCAAATGAATGTGTAAAAAAATATTGCAATACCAAAATAGAATAAAAACAAGTATTGTAATCTGTAGAAGATTACAATACTTGTTTTATTCTATTTTCAGTTATGAGTTTTTGCAGTCGGTTATTTGAGTTTTTTTTAATAGTTTTTTTTTTCAAAGAAGAAGCCTTCGTCATTTGAAGCTCATTAATATTTTTGGTCCCAGAAGTCTTGGTCACATCCCGCCTATCTAGATAACTCTTGCTGTTGATAAAAGTCAAGCGATCCGACCAGAGACCAGTGGAGGCCCAGTAGAAACCCAGACAGGCGTTTTACTTTGTGTAAATTATTTCATCACCACTGCCCTCAAAACGGCGAAGGAAAACATCGTGTGGAAATCGACATAGCCTAGAACCAAAAAAAAATTAACATAGGACATCCACCAACCCGAACTGGGCCCGCTTGGTGGATTATGACCAAGTCTTTCTCACAGAGAGGTGAACTATACCAGCAGTGGGTATAATTATAGACTGATTTATGCTGGAACCCGAAGTTTTTCATGCTAAGGGTAGCCATCGTGTGGTTAAATCCTTAGAGCTCTTTCCGTCTCCAACGCAAACTCAAAGAATTTATTTCATTTACAGGCACTTTTGAATTGTCAAGGAGTCAGTCAGTCAGAAATATGAAGCTAGTTGCCCATTCCAAAGCGTAGGTTCCTATGGAGAAGAACGGGCAAGAAACTCCACGGACACTCTTTTAAAAAAAAATATATTATTACAAAATATTGTTTACATCATTCATGTTGAAATTATAAATGTGAGAACAATGTAGAAAGACGTGTACGTAAAAAGCGACTGACTTGACGGGGCGTACGAATTCATGACGATTTCCACAGGATAAGAATCTGTTAGTAGATAAATAAAGTTTAAAAACGTTATTTAGAGACGGCAAAATTACACCTACTGTATTTCCTCTTACTCCTCGATCAGCAATTGAAATGGTTCCACAAATACATATATGTACGGCCTCTTCGAAGGGGTTCCTTATGTGCTTCCTCCTTCCGGGACCGTTAAACAAAACAATTCAATTTTCACACAAACTCCGGGATGCCGTGTGGTATGTTATTGGGTGCAGGTTATTTTTCTAAATAAGAGTAGTTTAAATTCATTTTTACACTTCTCGTTTTTAATTCTGTTAAACTGAAGATCTTTTTCAGTGGTTATTGCGGTAATTGGAAAGGGTGAACTATTTTCAAAAGTTTTTTAATAATGCCAAAATATTGATATCGCTGTACAAATTGTTCGATTTGGATCGAGATAGATGAATGTAGTCGTTCGTACGCGTGATTTAAATATTTAATTGCGAAAGTATATCCCTCTGGAAAGTATTATTGGTCAGTCCTATTAAGAGTTGGAAATACAGCCTGAATCGATTGTATAAATTACTGGGCAATTTAACCCTTTTGTAATCACAGAACTTAATTCTATTGACGACTCTAGGGAAAATCCCGGTTAATAGCGATTTATCAATTATCGACTCTCAATAGAGATATGTCAACAGTTAATTTATTGGTGCATAGAATATCATTCGATTCTGGGAACCGTTTAGATCCAAGCCAAATAGTAATTGTGTATTCTCGCAATCTAAACAATTACAGTAGGTACCTAAAATTAAAATTTTATTGCTTTATCCACAGCTCCACAGTACCTCAAAAAAAATCAACCATTTTCATTTTATTTTTTCTCCTAATTCGCCACCACCCCGCTACATACCGCACAACAGAATGTCATATAAAAACGCTGGCGTTTAATTTTATTTTGTGTACTCACACGGTGCCTGAGGGGACAGAGTCTACAGGAGGGGGGAGGAGCGAAGGACGCTATAACAACATTGTCACCACTGCGCGCCGCAATTTGCCTGATTATACCAGCTCGAGGGTTCATTGACTCTAATATCATGTTTATTTTGGGTAATAGAGAAGCATTATGTAAAGTGGCGCCGTCTACGGGGGGTTTGGAGAACTAGATAGGATGCTGAATTTAATTTTGGTTGGTTTGAGTAGGGAAAGTTAATTTAGCTTCAAAGATTTTCAATGAAGGTGTGAGTATAGATGCAGGTAAATACGCTAGATTGTGGTTGATTGACATTCATCGCTATCATTGACTAGTGTAGAGCATGTCAACCGAGATAAGCATGACAGACGTAGAGGGTACCTAGTTTTTTTTTGAGGTTGATTTATGCAAGTGTGCCGCCTGCGGTCGGCTACGAAATTTTAGCGGCTGAGACTCGCAAGTCGTGGCCGTTGCGGCGGTCGCAGGTTCGAACCCAGACAGACAGAAGCTTTACTTTGTGTAAACTATTTCATCACCATTGTTCTCAAAACGGTGAAGCAAAACATTGTGAGGAAACCGGCATGTCCATAACCAAAAATTCGAAGACATGTGATATCTACCAACCCGCACTGAGTCCACGTGGTGGATGACGGCCGCTCCTTCTCAACGAGAGGAGGTCTGTGTGCCAGAAGTGGGAACATTATATATATTAGGCTGATTGTGTTTATGTAGTCTCAAAGCAAGTATGCTCCACTGCAGAATATAAACCCTTCCATGAATGCCCAAAATAACCATACTTGGCAGACGGATTGATAATCGCACAGATTGGAGCCTCATCGTCATTCCTCTAGACGAAATCCCTTAGAAGCTCTTTACGACACCAACAGGAATACGCAGTGTGCTTTATTTTTTCGAGAATAGCCGGGTAATTCTGACAAAAAAAACACAGAAGCGTAGAGTGGTTGCTAATAAGCCCGCCGAAGAATTTAATTATTTTTTCTTCAATATAATCGTCCAATTAAATAATTTTCATCATTAAAATACCACGCTTCAAATATTATACCGGAGCTATAATATTAGCCCGTGGAATATATTAATTCCGACCGGATTAATCATTTTGCAGAGAATTTTGAGTAAAAACTATAAAAGAAGACCGGGCTCGTCCGGGATTTGAACCCGGGACCTCTCGCACCCTAAGCGAAAATCATACCCCTAGACCAACGAGCCAACTGGTAATCTTGCTCAATTTGCGACTGACATACATTAACAACTTAAATTATTTAATTGGCAGCTATAAACTAACTTCAAAGATAAAGTCTAATCCCAGGATAAGTTAACGTTGTCATTATCAGACACATTTTTCGTATCTATCTATAATTTATGGTTAGGATCAATGCAGATATAGATAACTACTAAATTCCAACATTATAACATGGTAAAGCAGTTTTGTAGGTAAACTGAAATAGACCATCAACTGTTTGTTTTAACTTAACCCGTAACAAGAACACTACCACTCCCATGCCACGCTATTTCCCTTCCATTAAACCTCATAAACCAATCCAATTCGCTGCGACATCAAGTTTATACCTGCCCCACATAAACAACAGATACAGTCCCCCATTGCGTCGTAAACACATAAGTATGCACCCTGCCTTACTATAGCACCATAAAGAGTCATATAGCACCTTATAGGTATTGTACAGACGTGCGACATCGACAACAACACCTCCATAGCGAAAAAAAATTCGCAGGGCGGTGGATCGTGTTGTCACTGCTGCTGTTTGAAATCATAAACATCTTCCTAACCTTTTCCCAACAATTTTGTGGTCAGGTTCGAGTCTAACGGGATGCAGCTGAATACCTGTATTTTATATGGTGCCACTCCCTATTGCATCTGCTTGAATTAGCAAGCCTAAACTGCATTGTCGTGATGTCGCCGATATGATCAGAAAAACACAGGCCATGACTGCAAGCTGTAGTATATACTGCACTTCGACTGGTCAACAAGCAGAGACGCAGTTCTCTCCTGGTCTTCATAGTAGCCAGCAATAGTGCTGCGTAGTCAGTAGCATTTTTTTTTTATAGAATGCTGAGCTCGTCCACATTTTTATCGCTCTGATAGTGGCACGTCTGAACACACACAGACTCTAAGAATACCATTACCGCCAAGTGACCCAGTTTAGAGACGGACAGATTTGGACATGAACGCACTGAGGTCGGGTTCGAGACGAGTTGGTTTAATTTTATGTGTTCTAGGAATCTTGTTGCAGCGTCGACTGAAACGTCTCGTGTGGTAGCGGGACATTGAACCGTTTGTATCTGGATTTTCTTTTTGATGACTAGTTACGTTACGTGTAGGGTTTATTCTCTGGACTGGGCTTGCCTATTTTAGATGATTTTTTGACCCTTAGGAAGGCGTTAACTAGTGGCAATCGCTTTCAAAGCGTTTCTTATTTCTTCAACCACTTTCAACTCCAATGGTTTGGATTGTTATAAGTTTTCAGTAGCAAGTAAGTAAGTAATTATGTCGTAAGTTTCCAATGTCGCATTGTTAAGGCATTCGGAGGTACTTTGTTGTTTTGTGAAAATGTAGATCATTGATTTACTGAAGCGTTGTGTAAGAGAAAATGCAATTTCGAACAAAGGAATGACGAAGAACTTCATCTACATGATCAATAATCATACTCATAAAACATAATTATTTTTCTGACCTATAATACCTACTGCCAAACGTGTGTATATTATCGAAAGCTGAAACAATAACAAGTAGTACCTACGAGTACTTCAGCAATTTCTCTCAAAATGATTGATAATACAATTTGTAACAACAGAAGGGACTGGCGGCAACATTCAGTCTCTAAACAGATCCGTAGTTAACAGAAGATTGACCTACTTGCACACGCGACTCCCCAATTTTATCAATAGGTTTGGAACGCACCGGGGTCTGCCATTGACGAGATCGTAAATGGCGAAGTTGCCAAATGAAGGAATTTTGAGATGTAAGTCAACTGGAAAATAGGCCCTCACAAGTTTGAAACGATGCATTGCAGTGGGCTTATAAGGTAATCAGTTTGGTACCTCTTTTTGTAAGTACCTGTACCTATGGTATTAAAGAACTAATTACTACCTAAAACATAAATAATGTATGGTATTTCAGTATAAATTAACTAATAATTTCCAACAACGCCATACGTTTACAAGAAGTTCTTCTTATTCTGTGACTAAAAAGTGCCTCGTGGTATCCTAATTTAAGTTGTGAGTTGTCGTGTAGTAAAATAATTTTGAATTAGATGTTTGAGTATGCCTTGATGAATAAATGTTTATTCTGTTATGCACAATGATAATCAAATAATTTACAGTTAATTTGACATTCCATTCCATTTTGATGTAATGGATTGTTACCTACTAATTATTGATATTAAATTATGGCGAACGAATATTCAATAATGAGTCATAAATATATTTTGTTGATTAGGACGCTATGAATAGTAATTATTTCATATTAATTAGAATCATTCGCTGTTCATTTATTGTTTAAAGGTTTCGGTTGACTATAAATTAACTGCAACTTTACACAAATAATAATTACCTATTATGGCAATAGACGGGACATATAGAAACATTTTGAAACCAAAAAAATAATACTCGTAAATCGTTTGTAACTGGTTTAAAACATTATTTTATTCATTAAAATTTTGGGGAGTGTTTTTTCTGTAATCTTCTATAGTATAATATATAATACAGGCCAAATAAGAAGTATACAACTTTTTTAGCCCTATACTGATTTGACGCCAAATTTGACAATTGATTGGTGTCTGATATTTAATTAGAATGCAGCACAGTCTATAAGACCATGATCACCTCAATACTTTTATTAATTTTATCCTGAAGTTCTAAAAACGAATTTAAAAACGACCCAGTTTTTCCGAAAAAAATCTATAAGAGGTACGAATACCATTTTGATCACTAAGGATTTCGAGACACGTCCTGACTCTTTTTCTGTGGGGTTATCTAAAGAGACGTATCGTGGTCAAGCTTGAATACGAAAAGTAGAATATTTGTGACTTTGTTAGTGGTATACCTAAAAAAGTATGCGAAAATGATGAAATTTCATGAAAAACACGATGAAAAGCGCAATCGCATTTTTAAGATAAAACAGGAGCAGATTAGGCAGATCGTTTCACCGTATAAAATTGCCAAGTCCGAAACTGACTCACAGAAAAACAGGACTTAAATCATACGACTATATGACCATATGACTGTAGTTGTGAGGATGGAGACTGTGTGTTACGACTCCACGTAGTGTTGTCTGCCCTACCCCTAGAGTGTAATTTAAAATCGCGCCGGCGCGGCGCTGCGGGGCTCCGGCGGTCCCACGCGAGCTTATCGTTGCAAATGGGTTTAACGCTCACCACCGCAGCTTCGGCTTGCTGGCCAGCTACCGCTGGTAGTGGTGACCGGTAATTTTCGTCAGTAAAAACTTTAAATTAATTAAAGTTCCTAATATTGACCATTGTATTCTAATGCGAAAGTAACTCAGCCTGTGTGCAGTCTGTCTGTGACCTTTTCACCCCTAAACCACTGAACCGATCGTTGTGAAATTTTATAGATAGATAACCTGGGTCATGGAGAAGGAAATAGGCTACTTTTCATCTTGAATCGCAGACGAAATCGTGGCCAACAGCTATATAGCTAGTATGCCTGATGATATTGAAATGATCCATGCGCTCGTTGCATCCCCATCTCACACACCAACTAACTAGCCAGTAGATCGTAACCACCCTCGGTCGATCTCCGATTCAAATTTATATTTACGACGAAAACAAACTATCCCCTCTATTCTATATTTATGTGTAGGTGTTATTGTTTTTATTGCATTTTTATAGGCTGAAGAATATCTTTAAGAACTTTGTTTGTCGAGTTTAGGCGCATGAGGAACAGGGTGTAAAGTTCACTCATCCACCATAGGGTGATGTGCCTGGCGGGCAACTACCCTGGTGTTGATGTCGAATAGTCTTATATATGTCGTTCGCGCAATAAATTCTAATTGCGCGATGCAGGATTTGTGTGACGTCATTTCTTTGATGCGTAGTTCTTATGTGGCGGTGTAACCGCTACAGAGAAACAATCGTTTTGTAAAAATATACATTGCAGCATTTTAAATTAAAAAAAGACAGGAAGGGTTTTTCTTCCAAAAAATCTCTGAATTTGTTCGTCTGAATAAGTACCAAAGTCAACCCTTACAGTATATTGCACCTGTAATCGGCAAACATCACTGATAAGCATAATTTGAAGCATAATGGCATGTGCTTCAAAAAAGCCCTTTTACTGCAACACAAACATCAAAATAATTTCCACCTCGGTCCATCAAATAATCCCTTGAAACCATTTCCTTAACATATCTCAACTTCACACACTCCCACATAAATAATCCTTGCAAACTACCTCTAAAATAAATTGGGGTAATACCTGCACCCTGATTCATTTTTAATAGCGATGTGTTGTTAAATTGCTCGTTAGGGTTAATAAGGGGTTCCACAGAATAAATACGTACAGAAGGTTTGGGTCTATAAAACGAGCGAAAATGCACGCACACAAAGAGATGCTTTTATGTTCAGCAAATGCAGCCAAAGCGTAGCTTCGACGGGACAAATCGCTGAATGTTTGTCACTTTTACTTAAACTTAAAAACGAGCAATCAGCCAGAATTCAAAACATCTTGTAACGAAATTGTCAGCAAGGAATTGGTAGCTGGACATTGGTATGGTCGCCCAATGTATATTTTTAGTGTTAAATTTATTTTATGCTATTTATTTTCTGGTGTACAATAAAGTATGCATAAATAAATAAATAGTTTCAGATCACCATTCGAGCAAGTCTATGCTTGCGCCTGTTTTCAATCGTTTTATAGAGCTGGCCTTCTGCACCTATCTACTCTGTGGTAGTATGAAACCCCTATCCTAACGAGAACAGAACTGCTCGTATAAAAGGCTGGGGTAATGAGACCGGCAGTTTGGACATTAAATGTCCAGCTTCAAGTTATGTACTTTGAGAATGGGGGGAATATATTATTAAAATAAATAGGGTGAAGATTTTTGCAAGGAAGTGCAAGTTCAGTGTTTTGTAGAGTTAGCTTTCGGCATGTTTTAATCGAAACTTTAAAAAAACCCATTTTGCTTTCCGCAAAAAAATGTGAACCTCTAGTAACTCCTATTCTGATGTGCATTTGGATTGAGTGATCTTTATTTTATTTCGTGATAAAATCTGATTGTAAAATAGTCAAAACCTCATACCCCAAAGTAAAAAAAAAATTCACTCTCAAGCGTCTTCAGTTATTGCCGAAAATGTGGATCACTCAATTAAGACATTTCGCAAAAACGGCTATAAGCTAAATCTCAACAAAAACTTACTCTACTGACTAAATTTATGTCTCATAAATTTGTTGAAAATTTGTCACGTCATTTTTTAAACCCATCAAGGCATTTAAAGCTTCTTCCAGCATGTCGATTCCCGTAACCACTTCACCGTGAAACCATGTGAAGTGAGCGTGGAGTGAGCTGTCAGTGTCATCTCACACTGTTGGAATGACAACTCACTTCACCTAAGTTTTCACGGTGAGATGGTTACAGAATAGCACTGCAGGTATCTTTGGACAGTATCCTTAGATCACTCAGTACAGACACCATTTTGTCTCAGAGATCGTTGTAATAAGGTTTGGATGACTTTTTCTATAGATCTATTGTTTATCCTAAAATGTACATGTTCCGAATATATTTTGTACAATAAATATCGTAATACAAATACCTTTTCATAAAAAATTATGAGTAACTCAATGTTTTTAAATTTGCTGAACTGAGTGATGCATAAGAATACTTATAGGTATATACCTGTTTCGTATTGATTTACACAAACTACGATTAATTTTTGTACAACTTTATGACTTAAGTTTTACATAAAAATAATTTATATTATATACAGCTTAATTAACGAGATATTACATTTTTTTTCATTGTTAGGGAAAAGTGCAGGAGTGTGACCATATAATATTCTCATATTATATGGTCACACTCCTGCACTTTTTTTCTTTTTTTTCGTCATCTGAAATATGAATGATACAGTAAGTACCTACCTATATAATCGTCAGTTGTAATATCAATTAATGTAACCAGGACTTAACTTGACTTTACAGGAGAGTCAAAAAAAACTAAATTCTATTCACAAAAAGAGTTGTAACTTTTTGTTTTTTCATCCTATTACAATGCTGTTTAGAGCATATTTCTCCTAAAATGTTGTTATCTGAAAGAGACCATGATGAAGCCTACTATTGTAGTTTCGAAGATGATATCGTGGTTATGTTTTTTTTTTAAATATCGTGTTACTATAACGTAACTTATAGAATATACAATCTAGGGAATATACAATTTACACCCTATTCTGGGGTCCTAAAATACTAAATAGGCAAGTAATTCCAACCAACTTGGATGTAGCGTTCGTATATGAATGTCAATTTTAAACCAAGTTCGAAAACTTTCTGCCAAAAATAATCACTAACGGGTTAAAAACTCTGCTTCAATTACATTAACCGCTGTGGGTAGGCAGGTACTTGCATTGTAGCTTAGTACAGGCATTCAATGGTAATACGGGTACGTGTAACAGCTAGGAACGTTCGTTCGTTACGTATAACACGTCTTACCCACTTTTACCTACCTCTTAATAGCAGATCGTTACATTAGATTGCGAATACAGGCGCTAGAGGTGGGTGTAGCCGTGTCGATAGATTTTGTTTGAAATTATAGGGGTAAAATGAAATTGCGCAGAATTTTCTGTGTAGAATTTTCAAATACCTTATACTACATTCAATTAAATTTGCATAAACGTTGCTAGATTGAAGTTTGCTTATACGTTTTGTATATATTAATTACAAGTGATCAAACTAATTACAGTGTAGGTACTGTAGGTACTCACAGTAAACAATGTAAAAAGTTTCATAGCATTTATAGTAACTATAGAAAAATATATTTAGGTAGCTAATAGAGAACATTTTCTTTCTTCCTTAGCTTGATTTATTCGTAGCTTTTTATGATTTTTTATTTAAACAATTCCACTACAAGATTATCGATAAAACGGACGCCAGCTCTATCGGAGCTAGCACAAGAGCGGTGGTCGGCGTACGATAATGTTAACGTTAATCACTGGATCCCCGCGCCGTAATGAAGTTTCTTGTTAACTTTACGAAACGCAACCTTCTTCACGCTCATGTCAACCTGGTATTTTAATGTGAATTTGATCATAGTGTATAGTAGACTGACAAATAGACAGACGGACAGACGGCGTATAACCACTGATTAAGGCAGATAGTTCACTCCATAGGAAAATATAGATACCTAACGATATAATTACCTACAAAAATATTACAGGCGTTCGTGCGCGCTAAAATGTACCTTACAATACGTCTAGTAGAGCGTCTCTACTACATCGTCTGCCGTGTTGTCAGGAGATCACATTGTACGTAACGCTAGGGCTGTATATGCTAAGGAATTATTGCACAAAATAATGGGCATGAGTAAAAACTGTTTTTTTTTTTGCATTTGAATAAATATTTTTATTTACTGAAAATCACAAATGCCTTACTTTAGTATAATGGTCAATGAACTTTTTACCCTCCCGTAAATTTCGATTATTAATCGAATTATATTCACATACATACCTACAAATCTTTGAAATTCTTGGTATACTTCTGCTTTGATTTTTTTCACATATCCAAAACCAACCATTTAGCTTTCAGGGGAGGGACACTTGACTTTAGCAAAAATTTGCACTTTAAGGCTAATATTTCGCAAACGGATACCTGAATCCAATCCTGGTTTTGGTTGCTGTGATTAACTCAAGACAATGTTTCTCCAGAATTAGCATACCTTCTGAAAAGTTATATGACTTCATATAATTGTTTATAATTTTACTTTTTATGTCAATTTATTTAATTTATTGTTGACATAATCCACTCAATGCTTTATTATGAGTTGTATATGTGGTTAGCTAGCGACCTCCTAGACAATTATTTATTTTATTCTGCCTAAGTGTGCGTGTACTAGCTGTCATATGGCTATTAATTTATAATTTAAATTATGTTTTGTGTTGCGTAATGTAAATTATCTTGCATACTATTATTTTATTTTCTTGCATATATAGAATCATTTTTTTCTAACTGAACAGACAGCTGGGGAGTTTGTTGCGCCACTTCTTCTTCCCAGCTAAAGCACTAGGAAGTGGTGAAGGGGCGTCTTAGGGGACTGTCTTATGTAATTTTGACGTTCCAAAAGTGCTGATTCTCAGCCTAGTTTGAGTAAATGACTTTTGAATTTCAATGTTTATTGAATTTCTGACATACCTACAATATTTTTGAACGACCTTCCCCAATCCCCACTTTATCCCAAAAAAAAACATGCTTTTATTATACCACTTTGTCGGCATGATTAATATGTGTACCTACCCGTGCAAAATTACAGCTTTCTAGTACTAAGAGTCATTGAGCTAAGACACGGACAGACAGACAGATGGACATGGCGAAACTATAAGGGTTTCTTGTTGACTACGGAACCCTAAAAACATAAAATGTTGTTGGTCGTTTTATTCTGACAGCCGTCTACCCGCGCCTTCAATAATGGCTAAATCTCGTGCAATATGCACGAGATTTAGCCATTATTGAAGGCGCGGGTGCGGTACGTACAATCGAGCGGGCGTATGGCAACTGACTGGATGTTGTTGCCCCGGGGGAACGCGAGCAATAGGTATGTTAGCGCATGACCTCGAACGAGTGACGTAGACGTGGTATAACCCTGCAAGTGCTTACGCAGGGGGTTCAGAAGCCTAAAAGTGCTCTCTGCTGATTTTGCTCCCGATGTACTTACCTATGGACTCATTTTCAATTAAATCTGAGGTCAGGGATAGATATTTTATCCAAAGACTACAATGATTTGCCTTATCTTCAATTATTGTCATAATTATAAATATAATAATATAATTTAATATATATGTATAGGCTGTCGCCTACGGACGTAATAAAAAACACCACTTTCAAAGATCGCAAAAACATTCTTATAAACAATATTAGATTTATTAATCCAGCATTACCTATAAGAAGTAATAATAAGAGTCAGTCACCAAATAAGAGGACAAGAAGATTAATTCTTTCAAGACACCTTCACTTACCGAGACAAGCAGGAATATATGTCCCAAATACCTATATACCATCCATTAATTACAACGAGTACAACGTGTGTGTGTATCTGACAGACACAAAATGTCTTGCTTGTGTCTCATGACCGTAAAAACTTTCTGGATAACACTCGGCGAATAAAAATAAATAACTGAGCGTATGACATAGTTTTGATGGCAGGTTAGTTATATTTCTGTGTTAAATAAAGCAAAATTTATTTTGCGCTAATAAATTTTACTTAAAATAAGATGTAACACCATCATTGGACAAACTGTTATAAAATGTTACTCACTCAGAGTAACATTTTATAACACCTTTTCCTTTTTTCACAAAATGTACCATAATCATCATTTCAGTCTACAAATACTGTAATGTAATATAATATAATATTACTATCTATATCCTGCATAATATGGCTGGGTATATCTATCTATATCTACCTCCTCTCCTTTTTTTGCCGTTCTTCCCGGTACCAGGCGTCCATCATCCAGTTGATTCCCTTGTACAAATGTATTTTAATACAGTCAACTTTACATAGCGAGTTCTAGGTAAATGCAGATGATCCACAAACTGTGGCGGCATCTACATCGCCACGTGTGAACTACGCATCACACTGACGTCACGCGAAATTAATCGCGCAAGCAGAGTTTACCGTGCGATCAGCATATATAACTTCCCGACAAAAAACGTGGATCCTCCTTTTTCTAAGTAGGATGAGTGAATTAAACACCTTCTTCCTCATACCTCTAAAAAATCATCCCGAATCTTAAATTCAGTCCACAAAGAAAATAAGAAAAGAAAGAAAATACATTTATTTAGCGCAGACTAAAAGGCACACAATGAAATAAACAGCAGATAAAAAAACACAGAAACAGAAACTGGTATAAGGAAAATATTATTTAGACCTTTTTGGCTGCGTAATTATGACATCTATTCAAACTATGAAACAAAAGCAGTCCGGCCCTCTAACCACAACAATAACCTAATTAAACGATAACATGCGAAACTGCCTCCTAACAATTTGCTAGCAGGAGCCCAAATCTGTCAAGTTTGGCCATAAGAGCACTATTACAGGCCCACGTTATTGCAACATGTGGTCGAGGCCAAATTGATTTTATGCTACAACTTTGACACCTTGTGTTTGTCCTTAAGATGTCGGATCAAGGGCGCCAAGTTTTAGGACAGTTTAATGGAATGTCATTGGCTGTAGAGTTATACTTAAGAGCTGAGGAAACAAAAGGCTTTGTGTTGTAGAGATTTTGTTTAGCTTGTTTTACTTCCTCTTCTTCCAATAACTTGTTTCTGGGTATCGAAATTGTATCCGCCCAGAACTTAGCTATGAGTATTGAATTAACAGAAACGTCTAAAAGTTTGTAATTTACTAACTGAAAATACCATTCTCTAAAGCCCACTTCTTGTAATTCTGCCAGTTTCCAAGGAATTTTCTGACAATATTTCCCTCACCATTTCCTCCACTTCTTGTAATACTAAGCAGTATCAAGGTTTTACCACTTCAAAACTAACATGACCTTATCTCTAAAGTGTTATATCTAGGTACTAATACTGTAGCAAACAAGCTTTTAGCTCGGTTGGAATTACAACTAAAATAGGTTGCTCGAATCAAGCACTAAATTTTTACTAAGAAAGGTCAATATTTCAGAGTAAACTGGGTAAGTATTAGTAATGTTTATAATCATTTTGTTCAAAACAAAGTTACTGACCCGAATAAATTCCAATGTTACCCAAAAATATATTTTACAATCCTCGTTTAATGAAACAAAAGAACAGTCATGTAATCAATTTACACCCTCTGTGTCCCGGGGGTGTCGAAAATCAAACCTGAAATAAAGCGATATAATATAAAAGGGCTGGATTTAGGCTTATAGGCAAAGTTTACAATTTATGAACCCTGCCCACCTGCCGGGTAAAGTTTGTGATCTAGGGTGAGCGATATGGAGCGGTTAAGTGCGTAAGGTACGCTATACACGCACTTAAGTTAAAGTAAAATCTAGTTTTAATTATTGTCACACTCAGGCGTCTTCCCAAACAAACCAGAGAAGGATTGATCTTAGACAATTTAGCTCAGGTTTCCTCATAATGTCTTTCTTCACAGTCTGCTTTTATTTATACTCAAACAATAGAAAATTATTATACAACTAACTATTTACACTAGGTACTAAACCTCATTTGGTTTAGTACCTAGTGTAAATAGTTAGTTGTAACCAACCAACTAATTATGGTTCAAAAATGCAAATCAAGTCTTGGATTCAGTTAGAAATTTGGCTTCGTCAATAAGAAGAAGCTCTATTACAATCCAAAAATAAAATAGCTACAAATCTATACGTATTAACGTGCCAACACCAAATCCATTTGAAAATCCACTTGCACAATATATCAAATACAGCGAAGAAATAAATTAAACAAAATCGTATACGCAGAGCTCTGCACACAGTATCGAGCTTCGTCGAGGGCAAATTAAACAGGGCCCGATTCGCGAATAAACAATTATTATGGACTAGCATCTGCTGGCGGGTTTGCCCGGCAATCTACGGCCTATCGCTATCTATACTGCTAAATATAGGCCAACTGATATATGGATCGGCCTGTAATTATTCCGCTACAGGGCAAAGGGTAATTTAGAAAAGGAAGGAGGAACTGATGAACTCAAGCTGATCAACGCATTTGCTCAATTTTAGTTTGCGATTTTAGGCAAACAACGTTATGAGCTAGATGTACCAACGACCTTATTACTGGACGCGGAAAACCTTTCTCAATTTGCACCACAACACGTGGGTCCAGGTGGTGTTTTGTGGATTAGGAGAGGTCTCAGCACTGATAAAAGCCGATTTGATTATTATTGATTGTTCCAAAATGTGACGTCGATGTCATTTTCATCGTAAGTTATTTGTGTAGAGCAAATGAAGAACATATAAGAAGTAAAATGACCTGTGTGTGTGTGTAATGAATGAAAAGGAAGTACATAGACCACTTGAGACATCTCAGCACCTAAATATTTAAATTATTTGGGTTTGAACCTGCTGATTTTAATGGGGTGGTCATTAAAAATCAATTACCGATTAAAATAACCAAATTTGTCGATTCCCAAATCCGTGTCATTCCCATCAACACAACAAAACAAAACAGTTGAAATCCTATTTTAATTGCCAGCACAAGGATTAACGCGAAATCGATGGAAATTGTGAAACAATGGCATTGGTCGGGATTCAGCTGCATTAGTCTTGGGACCGCGGCGGCATCCGCAAGAAAATTAATTAGAATAGGAAAGTTCTGTTAGGTAGTTTCTTGGTTGGTGCGAAACATGTTGTGGTTCTTAATGGTTGTATTCGTACTGTAAGCGATTGGCGCGGTGCGTTACGAGTTACATGTACTCTGGGAGATGTATTGCCTTCAGAATAGTAAAGTAAAGTTATACTACAACAATATACATATTTCCACCGGGTCTAGGTGTTTTTGCCTGTGAGATTTGTGCCAGATCCGGATGTGTAACAAAGTATTTTTATTTTTCATTAAGTTTTTTTATTTGTTTTTTTTTTTAAACAAACCTTGTTGACTTACGACACGTGTCAAATAAACATAAATTCTTAGTTTAAAAAAATAAACTTAGTATTAACGCGTTTTGTGTCGCATCCACCTGGTCTAGACCTTGGTAGATTACGGCTTACTCCCTCTAATGCGGCCCGGATACCTGATCCCAGCAGCCGTGGGAACATTAGCTGGTTATTTCTTTTGCTGACTGTATGTCTAAAATTTAGACAAGAGAAACAAACACGAGATTTACGAGAATAGATCATTTAGACTCTAAATGATCTATTCTCGTAAATCTCATGCAAAAACAAGAAGCTACAATAGATTATCTGAAATCTTACGGCATGGTTAAGTTACTAATAACTTAACTATGCCGTAAGATTTCAGATAATCTATTCTTAGTGTTTCAAACTAAAACAAACATTTAAACTCCCACTTAAATTCGAAAACTTTACAACCACGGTCTATATGAAGAAATTTAATATGAAATTACTGAATACAATAGATTTACTCGATACAAACCATCAGATACGTTTGATAAATAATTAATAGAAGAGATTATCATTAAGTTTACACGCTGGGAACTATTGATAAATAACTTCGTTAAGGCATCTATTAATTGCAAATTAATATAATATTACGAGAGTTATGAAGGTATACCTAATGCTGTTGTTAATGGGTTTATGTAAATCAGGTTTTGGATGACAGTATCGATGGCGTGGATCGTTATAATTTATCGATTAAAAATTTTGTGATTGTAATTCAACAGTATAGTTGGTTATAGATGTTTGTAAAGTCTGGGAAAATAATTGTTAGCAACTTAAACTGTCCGTATATTCTAATCACAACAGGTCATTCTTTCACAGTTGTATGAAATGGCTATAACACGGCAAATAGACGAAGGTTATCAATTTGCTTCACAATTTATTTCCCTGACTGTACTCGTAACTTACCTACCGTAATAGTCTGTGGGAATCACTAACACAATAATAATTAGTTGCCTTAATATAATTATCTGTCACATTAAACTTTATGCTATTTAGTTAGAAGCGTTACGCTTATTCGTGTTTGCCATAAATGCACCAGTCGGAACTGGAACTCACAACGTTCTAGTGTACTGCATAGCATCTGTACAAGTTCTTTTTAAACCTGTAGAAATAGCTATGCTGGACATACACCACCCCAAGCTCAACCTAACTTTCAATACGAAAATATTCATATAAAAGTGACTTTCTGTTACATTGTCAGGGTTATAATGGTGAACATTAAGGTGCAGGTAGTGACCTGAGAAAGGCCTACCTTACTTAAATACCTACTTAGGTATCACTTAAAGAAAACAGCAACCTTGGAAGGGAATAAAATAGGGCGTTGAAGTTTGTATGAGAAAATCCAAAATCCACACGGACGAAGTCGCGAGCTAAGTGCTTGTATTCAATAAACTAGTTCACACTCACCACCAGTTTACACCATATAATTACCATCAACCTATTTAATGCAAAACTTGCGTGTACCAGTGTATAATAAAAGGCCAATGTCAGCGGTCAAGTACACCCGTGCAATCAAGTGCTGCTGACAGATTTATGCGAGGAAGTTCCTCCTAGCCTTCGTGGTCCACAAAATTTATGGGTACAGGATCGATATTAAAATGCTTTCAGATTTATCGTTTTGCTTTTATAGATAAGGGTAACAAGGGTTGGGTCAAGGTCATTTGGAGGTGGGTAATTATTGTATCGTGGCCTTGTGAATTGAGAATATGCGTAAGGTGATATCAGATAGGCACGTTCTTGAGAAGTTATTAGCAAGTAGGTTTTTTTTTACAGCGATTTCAATTTCATTTTGGTAGATGCTCCTTTACTTAAAAACGATGTTATTTTCCTGGTTTTGAACACCCAGCGGCTTTTAACACTATATAGAAGATAGGATAGAAGGCATTTCTAATAATTTCTGTCATTAAAGCGTTTTTGTTCTATCATAAAAACCTCCTTCGTTGTTCCTTTTGAACCTAGTTCTACCTAACTTGTATTGCCTTGTCTTGTTAGGTAACAGTTTAAGGAGTTTATTTATAAACATTGCTTAAAGTTATGATGAGCAAATGTTTAACCATACATTGTTGACGTTTGAACGTCTCTTAACTATAAGCACCGTTATTAAATAAACACCAAAAATCTTTTGTTTTCTTGATTAATTGTTTTTCAATGATTTATAAATCAATTAAAAACGATTCCCGACCAAATGAGACGACCCCTATGAAAAGAAGGCGTGAGTTTATGTATTTATATAGATAAATCTATCCAAGATCTCCATTTTCCGGTACTCCGTTTTTGTCAGTAGGTACTCCATTTTCGTCAGTACTCCATTTTCACATTCAAGTTAAGGATACCTCTAGGGAAGTAATAATATTCTGAAAGATAAACATTTTCAGTGCAAATTATTACTATTACAAAATATTACTCCTGAATAATTTAAATTCGTTTTACGTACCTAATTAATTTGCGCCTGAAGATAAGCTGAAACTATTTATTCCAGTTCATTCAGGGTTAATATAAAATTAATACGTGATTAACGTAGTTTATCCAATAAATTAATAGCTTTACCAAATGAGCTCAGTGATAGGCAATCGATCAAAATACAATAATATTAATATAAGTGATTTCTGTGAATAATAAATGTTTTATTGACTACAATATTTTCATGGTTGGCAAATATGGAACGTTAGGTAATACGGGCTGGATCCGCAATTCCACGTCAAAGCGCGTATTTTGCGTACAGAAATATGGAACGTTGATTTTCAGTGATTAAATCGTTGGGTTTAATGAAACATAACATAACATCATGCCTGTATTCTCCGAAGGGTGAGGCAGAGGTGTTCCTATGGTACACTCACATTTCGACAGTTATATTTAAGTCCCATATAATAAAGGGGGCGAGCCAATTGCCAGCAATCGGGCACTAATCAAGACTCCGGGCTGCTACTGAGAAATTCTAGATGGAAAAATACAATAACCTTTGGACGACCAGGGAATCGAACCCAGGACCTTATGCTCAGCAGTACCGCCCCGCAGCATATCCGCCATTGCATTAACTTAATTGAAATAGTAGGTACGTATGTTCTTTATCTAGTAGTATCTTGTCTCAAGACAAGTAACGACGGCTAACAAACAGGATACATGTAATCCATCCATCGTATTAAATTCCGCTTCCATCCTGGTCCCGTATCGTGAGTTATCCCCCTATCCCCCTGTCCCGCTGTCCTCCAAGTTTCACCTTGACAATGCGTTACAATTAGTGGCTAGTGTCAAGTTTGTAGAGACTTGGCACGTCCCGCTGGGACTAATAACCTCTTGTGGCGTAGTTTCTAAGTTTATAGTGTTTTGAATTAGTAGCTTTTACATATTTTTTTTGGTTATTTGGAACATGCTAAAACAGGTGTGATGTAGGTTTTTAGGGTACCTTAGTCAACAAGGAACCCTTATTGTTTCGCCATGTCCGTCCGTCTGTCTGTCTGTCTGTTCGCGGCTTAGGTCAGAGAATTTAAGTACTAGAAAGCTGTAATTTGGCATGGGTATAAATATTAATTACGCCGACAAAGTTGTAAAATATTTTTTTTATCACATCTATTCGAAAAGAGCTAGTTTATTCTTCGTAAACAGAGACTAAAATTGCTTTTTAATCCCTAGGGACTAAAAGTTATTTGAATTTAGAATATGGATATTGTTAGTAAAAGTTCCAATCACCAAAGAGATCAATCGCGAACATTGTATGAACAAGTAACAGGCTGGCAAGAGAGAGAGAAAGTGTGAATTTGTTCAAAATGAAAATCCAAGATGCGGCTACGAAAATTTAAAAATTTTTGGTCATTGGTATCTTTTTCAGAGTTTTCAAGGATGCTAAAGCCGATAGGTCAAAATGTAAATCCAAAATGGCGGCTCTGAATATTTTCAATTTATCATCATGGGTATCGTATTCATGGTTTTCAAGGGTGCTAAAGCCGATAATGAGGTCAAAATGATAATCTTAGATTGCGGCTCCGAAAATTGAAAATTTTTTCGTCATGGGTGAAGTGGAGTTGTATTAATTTTCTCGTCTTTTCCATTGTTTGAGCTATCGTTGGAAAGGTCGTTCAAAACTATTGCAAGTTTGTGAAAACCATTTTTGGATTCCGGGATCCGTTTGCAAAATATTAAGCTTTAAAGTGCAAATTTTTGTAAGAGTCATGTGTATGTGTCCCTGCCAGCTAAATGATTGGTTTTGGCTACGGGAAAAAAATCTCGAGACGGCCGGTTTTTTTAAATATCTCTACTCGACAAACAATGATAATTTTTTTCCTAATTGATTGTCATCTATAGTATTTATATCGATAGTAATCAAAATTTTGTCAGTCCAGAACTGTGCTATCCCTAATTATTGAATTATCAATAGCGCCCACGAGTTCATTTAACGTGCAGTTATCAGGTATCTACCATTTGGATGTATCACCAACTGCAAAAAGGAAGCTTTAAAATAGCAAGCTGTAGGTAACGCAGGTAAGTATTGAAACCCACATAAATTATGACAAAGCATTTTACAAAGAAAATAGTACGCTATACAAAAAAATAAAGTCTTTTAACAACACCCCTATAATATCGCTTCAATGTTACCTGAAAAAGAAATACCGTTCCAAAGCACATGGCAGTACAATGAGAGAGCTTTGCCAAGCTTGCCGGCAGAACTTGGCGCACCCTGTATAATATCCACTCGTGTGAAGTTTACACCTATTAAAACCTGCGAGTAAGCATATTCAGCGGAAAGTGTTATTTTACTAGCAAGAGGAAAATATTTTATGAAGCTGGGTTTCAGGGCAATATTTTTGCTGCAGTTCGTGAGAATTTTGTTGTGATATGCATGACTTAGGATTTTTGTGTATGAAATTTGCATTATGTCTATACATTTGCACTTTTGACAGCCTCGTTAATCTAGGAGTCGCAGATGCTACTGCTGAGCACGACGTCCTGAGTTCGATTCTCACGTAGGGCAAAGTATTATTGGGATTTCCCAACAGGAATTTCTCGGTAGCAGCCCGGAGTCTGGAATCATGCCCGGCTGGCAATAGGCTCGCATTACATAGGACTTAAAAACATAACTGGCGAAACGTCGGTGGCAAACGTCAGCAGCGGTAACTGTAGTACGTTACACCTCTGCCCAACCCTTCGAGGAATCAAGACGTGATGATATGTTATGTGTTTTGTTTTTTTTGTTGTAAATCCTTAAGGATAACCTAATCGACAAGTTACCTTGGTGAGTAATTCTTTGTTTTAGTAGATATCATAGAGAATTCTGTTTAGAGAGAATGGAGGGTTGGGGTAGACTATCATCCGACTGTTTCTTCCAATTAGGTACCGTAGCAGGTGTGTGAAACACGCATTTTCCGCTTTTTCAACAATTTCCCTTCCGCTGGTGTTTTAGGATTCCAACATAATAAGGAAAGTCTAGAAAAATAAAAATAAGTAAGAAAGAAGATTCTTTATAAATTTTATCAAAAACTTTTCCTGTATAATCGGTACGGAAAAACACGGATCCGGCAATCCTGCGGAGGCACAATAAATAATTAATTATGAGCGTCGCTAATGAGGGCGCGCAAGTTTTTCAATTAAAAGGTTTTCTTGCTTACTGCAAGGCGTAGATATAGGTAGGTATAATGGGAAGAAATACGATAACGTAGTGGTCATTTTAACGAGTAGAATTGTTTATTTTTATGTGACTTTGTGATGGTAATGATTTCTCTTACTGTATTTGTACACTTGTCTTTCATATCTGCTAAATTGCTTCTCAAACTTTAAAACCGAATTGAAAACAAATGGCTTCGTTTACTGTGCCGCCTTCAGACAGCGATCAGCCAAGCATCTAGACTTTGTTGTGAAACATATTAGCCATTTTCAATTTTTCAATTATTATCGCCTAAAGTGCTCTTCCTGCTACTGCGCTGTCACTGTTAAACTGTTACGATAGACATGCCGTTGACTTGTACTTTACTTATACCTAAGATTAACATTGATAGAACTCTATCAAAAACAAAGTCCATCAATTTTCAATATTAGACTTTATAATCCAAGCCACTTGACCCACTACTCCCAAAATTATAATACGAAAGTACAGTACTTACCTGTGAGCGGACGAGTCGTTCAATTACTGATTTATAACAAAATAGCATAGCACCGTTAGTACATGCACATTTCGCCAGTTATGTAATTTGTCCTATAATAATAATAGGAGCAAGCCTAGTGCCATCAACCAAGCACAAATCCAGACTACGAGCTACTTAGAAATTCCTGATGGAAAAACCCAATGAGGTTCGATTCCCAATCTGGGAATCGAACCTCATTATAACAAAATTAGTTAGGTATTACAATTTTAATCTTTGACTTACTATTTTACGAGTATAATTGTTCTTTTGTTCTACTGAAACTATTTATGTTTCACTGAAAAATAAGTTACCTTTTAACGTCTAGAGATGGTATAACTCTTGGTATATGTAGAAGACAAAATAATGGTTCGTTCGTGTTCATATAAATCCAATGTCTAACGTCAATCATTGAAATAGACAGTCGATTGGTATAACGTATGTTTGTTTATCACGAAAAGGAAAACAAGACACAAAGTGCTATGATGTTTCGCAAGTCTTTGAACTGTAATGGAAAGAGAGGTAGGCTGCAATTTTTTTTAATGAAATAAGCCCCATTTACACGATGCAAGTTTCTTGTGTTAGTGTTCTTGTCGTTTCGAAAACAGACATACATTCATTTACATATAAAATAAGTTATTTTGAATTATTAGTTAATTTATTTGTTTAAAACATATTTAATTAATAACCTTAACGTATTTATTTATTTTGAGTAGCCTTTCTACTCAAAATAAATACGTTAACATATTTAAAAGTATATTATCTGATTAATATTTAGGTTGGCAGCTCTGGTAATACAATACTCCTTGGTAAGACTGGTAACTGTCAGACTTTCGGGCTTCTGACGACCCGTAGTGACTGTCAAAGATCCACGAATGACAGTCTGGACCAACGGCTTAACGTGCTTTCCGACGCACGGAGGTGTCTCGATAAGTAATGGATGAATGGATGGTTACCCATCCACGAACCGACCGTAGTAAGTGTAGCTTAGCTTATAATTTTGCTACGAGCCCCTATAAAAGCATCATCCACACAAGTACTAAGTTAAACTTGACGGACCATGAAAACCCACTGGTGTGAAAACTTAGGCTCAACGTCCACGATGCTACTCAAAATGATGACTTACTACACGACACGATTTACTAACTCGTTGTGATGGGTTGCGTCGCGTACGGAGGGCCGCGCCGAAATACTGGAGCTAAGACATTCTGGCTGATTTGAGTTTGTAACTGGTTACTTTTGAATAGAGTCGTGGGCGATGGACCTTAGAATTCTGGGAACAATAAAGACTGGCTGGAAATAGTAATGCAATGACACTTTTTGCAAGGTTCCTATGGGTAGGCTTAAGACCCAAACAGTGTTTTAGGTTATTAGATTATGAGTCGCATTTAAATATTTCACAAGAATTTATCAAACAAAATATGAAACAAACTACTGAAATTCAATTTAAACATTGATTTGTTTTAGCAAATTGATTCATGTAATTTGTTTTAACATTGTTAAGCATTGTAAAACGATATTTTAGATCAAAGACCCACCCTTAAACGTTGTTCGATCGAAGTAAAAATGGTTTAATGTGTTTGTTTTTTTGGCACAATTCTGTGTTATTCTTGTCCCAGAATAACACACAATTGTGCCGAAAAATTGTGTGTTTTTTGTGTTCACATTAACAAATGAAGTATTTGTTTTACTTGTGTCTTTTGTGTTTTGTATTATTTATACATCGTGTTGTAAATGCTGAATAAGGAAAAATAATTGTTGTAAAAACGTACAGTCAGCAGAAGAGGTTAGTATTTATTAGTTGGCACTACCAATCCGTGTATGTTTTAAACATTCCATCTTATCTTATCATTCTATCTCATTTTATCTTATTTCTATTCAGGTCAGCCAAAATATTTATAAAATATTATGGCTAATTTATGTGCAGGAAGTTTGTGTTGGTTACTTTGTGACATAAGTACTTAACGAAGAATCTCTTAATGATCAGGCCGAAGGTGGAAGCGGGCTTCACCCGGAATCCTCAACAACAGAGGAACCTAAGATACGATACGGTAACATAGCCAGTTCCTCTGAGTCTCTGAGCATTGTTATGTTGTTACGTAAGACAGCATCTGTCTGGCATTAATGCTGAAATGAACCTTTTTGGCGCAGCCGTGAGGCACACATATACACTATTACTATTATTGCTTTAAGATTATTTTCATTTTATTATTTTGTTATTGTGTTTCACGACCTGTGTCCAAATAAATATTATTCTTTCTTTCTTTCTTTGTTAACATTATTGTTATGGTGACAGACTTAGATAAGATGGTGGTAGCTAGCCAGGCAGATTTAGGACAAGCCCTACCACCAACCAAACCGAACCGAAAATTTTCTCCTCTTGGAATCGTACTGGGGGATCTCTGGGTCCGACACAGGTGGCCTTATCACGAGACAAATAATAATAAGTATGGTAGTTGAAATATTACCATATTAAATTTGAAATAAAACTAGACATTAACTATACCTTTTTTACAGTCCGTTCAACCGATTTTGACTTCAACAACTCACAGTTAACAGCAAGTACCAGCTTTCAACTGTGAGTTATTATTAAATGCTGATATATCGATCTAATGAATTTCGGACGGCGGACGTTCGGACTTAGATACTGAAGTGTTTTCTAATTGTAATTTGGCACCAAACAGGTCCACTAAATCTATTATCTATATGTAATGAAAATAGCCTATCTGTGAATTTTGGACAGGAAACCATAATTCAAATTTATACCCATGGTAAGATATCAATTACTAAAATCAAATAAAAAACAATCCTATTCTGGGCTACATAAATGACACAAACAGTAGTTGACAGCCTCACAGATCCGTCCGATTCATCCTACAATCCTACATTCCGAAAATTGGCTCTAAATCTGTTTAATTACTCCCGTTAATTAGTGTCTGATGTTAGCTCTGTTCCTACTACCGTTTGCCTATTCGATTTTAATCAAGTTTTCGGACAATTCGGATAATTACGCGGTCACCGCTCGGTGGGAACATACGCGCTGATTATTTTCGGTTTCTAATTGAAATTTCCCGGTTCTGGCTAACGAATAGTTTATTTATAATTATGTTCATTAAACTTACGTTGAGAAAAATGTGGAAAAGTTTTTACAGTTACTTTTACATTTAATATTAGGTAGGTAGGTTTGTCAGTAATCTTGAGCTCCCTTTGTTTAAATAAACAAGTATTTTTAATGACTTCGTATTAGAAATTTATGTTCGCAAAGGAATATAAAAATCGGAGGATAAAACATCGACTTATATTCTGTAGAATTTTTATTTTAATAAATAATATAATATTAGCAGTAAATTCTCTCTCAATGAGCTACTCATTGAGAGAATTGGTTCAAAGAAGGTGCTGTGTTACAAATGCTACAGTCATACCTTAGGAAGGGACAGGAAGGCCAAATAAAAGATGGATGGATTGTGTGAGGAATGATATGAAAGAGAGGGCAGTGAATGATAGAACGGTTGACAGGGAGAGTGGAAATACTGTTTACACTTTAGGCGTTATCCAAGATGGCGGTGACCCTACGAAGTATGACAAGCTAAGATTGCCAGTTAACATCAATCAGGTGAGAGTGTAATTAGAAGCTAATTTACATTAACTAATTAACAGAGCTGATGACTTATGAGATATCATTAGGTATCAAAGCGTAGGTTATGACAAATTGTTTCGGTTTGGCTTCTAGAATAATAAACAGTTTATGTTGAATTTAGAAGAAATAAACAAGAAACTTAGACGTTTTTAAACGACTTAAAAAAGGAGGAGGTTCTCAATTCAACTGTAAGTTTTTTTTTTGGTTCTGTCTTAGGCGTTTAGGTACCCCGCTAATTATTCAGAAATGATTTTGATGATTTTTTTGTTTGGTAGGTACTTCAGAGGTATATAAATTTTACTAACTTTGCCTGGGTAGTTCTTGAGTTAGCTTCAATAATACGTATTTTACACACTGTCACTGTTATTTACTTATCAGGTATTCGAATGTCGGTAGCAAAACACGAAAATACAGAACCACAGACACAATACAAGATGCTAAATAAATGAATTATCTTTCTTTCTTTCTCTGAAAAAAAAAACAGACAATAAAAAAGACAAGGAGATAGACCTATAGAGAACCTAGGATACTAATTTTATTGAGTACGCATATTTTTAGGTTCTTATAGGTGTTGTGGATACAAAATTTAAATAATTCAACTAATAACATTAGATGCACAAGCACACACCCACACCAATTCGAAGTCACAGATCGGTAACGGGCAAACAAAAGCAACCTTTTTCAATAAACTCTATTCGTTCCGACCTTTTAAACTCGTTAAAAAGCCATCGAGCATAAGTTTGGGCTCATCCTGGATTTCAACCCTCCTCAAGCGAAAATCATACCAAAGAGCCAGCTGATGGCAAAGTTGATTTTTCTGTCGTTTAGCCTTTTACTTTAAATATTTTAATATAAGTACCCACCTGAATCAGTCTATAAAATTTGTCCAGTGGATAAGCAAAGCAAACAGATGTGTAATTATTATAAATCTAAATGAGATTCTTTATAATACAATTTTATATAATGCAGTTTTGAAATTCAGCCAAAAGTTCCACTATATGTAGGTACAAAAAACGTAGACTATTTTAAAAAAACATCAAAACGATGGACATTCCTCACACACTCCATCCATCTTTTCTTTGGCCTTTCTCTCCCTCTCCATCCATCAACATTTATAATCATCACTCTTTTAGTCCAAAGTCCAAGTCAAGTTGGAGAGGAAGACCAAATAAACGATGGATGGATTGTGTGAGGAGTGATATGAAGGAAAAAGGTGATTGCGTGACGGTTGACAGGGGAGAATGGAAGAAGAAAACGTGTTGTGCCGACCCCAAGTAACATGGGATAAGGGCAGGAAGATGATGATGACTCTTTTAGTCACATCCGATGCAATTAAATTACCACAATAATAAAAAAAGGAAGAGGAGTATGTAAGGATCGCAGCTGCAGGTTGCGTTCTATAGCCTCTGCTTACCCTCTTGGGAAAGAGGCGTGAGTTTATGTCTGTGTATGATAAGTAAATGCGGATGGTCTACTTATCATCTACAATGTTCACGCACAATTTCACTACAAAGGTAATAAGGAAGTATAGAAGAAATAAAAATTATCGCGCCTACAATCTAGGTCACCCTCAATCAGATGCTAAAGTGCTGACATCGAACACGTCATGACGTCACTTCTTATGAAAGTCAGATGCAGCTAAGTAATTTAAATCACTCATTATTTTAAACTTAGTAAATAGGTAATGTACAGGGACTTAATACAACTATGATTTCACACAGCTCTTAGTGGAGTAACCGTTAAGTACTCGTATAAAGGTTATGTTGATTAAATGATTATGAGCAAGACACGAAATAGTCGACATTATCTAAAAGTAGTAAATAAAATAAATACACAAACATTCTTATTTCTTTAATAAAAACCTATAAATTAAAAAAACTTGGGCTCGTCCGGGATTTGAACCCGGGACCTCTCGCACCCTAAGCGAAAATCATACCCCTAGACCAACGAGCCAACTGACTAAAGTGTTAAAATTTAATATCGTATAAATAATCATATGCTATCTTTCACTTCATCACGAATTCATGTAAGGCCCGTTGTCCACGACGCTACTCAAAAGTAACGTGTTACAAACTCAAATCACCAATGAGTAGCCAGAATGTCACAGCACTAATATTTCAATGGCGCTCCTTATACGACTACGATGGATCTGCAGTGTGGTAGCTCGCGAAATTAAAATTTTCTTACGTTTTTGCAATTTGTAGGTTGATCAAAATATGATTTGCACAAATCTCTTATGGAAAAGTTCTTATGGAACAAATCTACCACCACCACCATTGAAATTCTAGTGCTGTGAATTTCTGGATACTCATTGGTGACTTGAGTTTTTAGGTAACTGGTTACTTTTGAGGAGCGTCGTAGATGACGGGCCTTAAGCTTTAGTTCTCTAGCGGGCGGCGATGGTAGCGCAGCGGATTTTAATTTACATTTTCACGTTAACACCATTTCTGTTTTACCATGTTAACGTTGGTGGCTGAAAACGGAGTTGTGAAGAAATATTAATAACTATCGTAAATGTGAATAGATTAATAATAAAATTGCAGTATGTATTTGTTTACTGTTATTGTGCTAGGTAGATTCTAGTACTATTATATTGTAGGAAATCCATTTTCGTACTTTGATTGATATGCAGTGCAAGCCTGTTAAGTGATTAGTAGGTATTTGAAGTAAATCGGATTCTTAATTAAGAGGCTGATCATAATCCAAGGAAACATACGGATTAATCCTCGTTCCCAGTAGGTACTATAAAAAAAAAACATCATAATATGCAATTCAAAAACGTAATTTTACAAAAAAAATATTTAAGTATCCATCTACCCTAATTCACAAGAATTAATTAACATCGACCAATTTTATTGATAATCTTAATTTAACCTTAAATCAGCTTGAATAGTTTTTCAAACATCTAACCATCTGAATTAAGCAGCAGTATTCAGCCATATTCAGCCTCTTAATAAAGCTAACAACGCTGGTATAATATGTAAATAAGCTCAAGTAGTGTTCGGATGAATCAATTGAGGTCATCAGTGTAAACAATTGGCTTGATCTGCTACTAATATGGTTTGTTAGTTCAATAAATATGATAATTTGAAGCTTCCATTAATCAAATAAGCCTATTGCAGCCTTCTGCTGGACTTAACTTTGGGAGAATCGGTGGCCGGTGGTAATTGCCGCGAATTACGTCATGGATTCAATCTCAAGCATGCCCTTTGTGCAAATGATTTCATCTCCACTGCTCTTAAAACGGTGAAGGAAAACATCGTGAAGAAACCGGCATGTCCTAGAACCTGTGACATCCTCCAACTTGCACTGGGCCCGCGTGGTAGACTCTCACAGCCAGCCAGCAATGGGAACACTAGGTTTATGCTGGACTTAAGTCTTTCTTAAGTATTTCCAATGCCTGGTTTTCCGCCCTCAATACGTCGCGTCGGTCATAAGAATGAGAATTTTTATGATATATTTTATTCCATGACTGATTCCTTATATTCTACAGTCCTTTATTATTGTAACTTTCTTCTAATGCGTATAATGTTTTCATATTTTGTATAATCGAATGTGAGCAAGCATGTCATACGATGTATATCGACATTAATATTATACTCATAGAGTTCATAATCGTATGAAACACTTACTTAGCAAAGTGAATCGAAGTGCGATCTGTGAATATAACCCTATAACTCTCTTATTTTCAGGAATATCAAACAGTTTTATAGTTTAACCCAGAGGTTAAATGTAGAAAAGTTAAGAAGCAAAATCGTCATCCGAAAAATCTTTTCGAAACTTTTTAAAACTTTGTGGTAATAAAAAAACGACTCGTTTTAGAACTTCGAATTACTAAAAAACTGAACAGTATTAAACAGCTGATTGGAATACGGTTTATTAGTTCTAAATAAATTTGCAGGCAATAAATTTTTGTTATCCTAGATATTTATCAGTTTAATTTATTGCATCTTTTATCAATACAACTAATCTTTATTGAGAGTATTATGGTATGTATTTATTGTATGATTTACTTTATAAGTATTTATTTGTTCAATAATCTTTGATGTATTCTCATAAATAACGTAAGTTTTACATACACGAAACATACCAAAAAAACATGTTGAACAACTTATAAACAATGCATTGCTTTTGGTACTTACCTAAACGTCAGTCAAATACCTAATATTTATTTTTTACATCACAAAAACATTTGGGCTCGTCCGGGATTTGAACCCGGGACCTCTCGCACCCTAAGCGAAAATCATACCCCTAGACCAACGAGCCAACTGACATGTAACTTGAAATTAGTCATCACTATCGAACTCGCGTAGTGAAAGGTGCCCTACATACATGCGTTTACGCATTCCGCAACCGTGAAGACGTCACGATCACGAAACGTGTTTTAATATAGAAAGTATCAACATGTTAAAATGTTATGTATACAATTCGCAACGAGGTATTAAGAAACACCTTCTGATAGGCAAATTCAAATTTAAGGACAGGCGGCTCGTTGGTCTAGGGGTATGATTTTCGCTTAGGGTGCGAGAGGTCCCGGGTTCAAATCCCGGACGAGCCCAATCTTTTTTTTGAAGACATTCAGACAGGAATGATCCTTGATCCTCGAGGAATGAATTTACGTAACCACATAATGAGTAGCTAGTGTTAAGCTAACGGTTTTAATTTCGGTTGCTATTATGTAATTATAATTAGAATTACTAACATAATATTTTTACAACAGTTAGGAAGCATTCAAAAAATGTATGAGGTCCGAAAACTACAATAGTACTGTACTCGTATTGAAAAGAATCGGTCTATATGATAATAATCCTTGGATTCCCCTTTATCCTCTTATAGCAAGTAATTCGCCGTATACGCACCTGATTGACCTTTTTATGGCACATCCTGTAAGGTCAGATCCTTTTTAGTTTCCCCTTCCGGGTCACCTTTATAAATCCCAACTAGATTTGTCTTTTATTTCCTGTCCCCAATACAAAATCAACTAGTGTTATGGGGAAAATGAATGAAAAATAGGATTAGGTATTACGTTGATGTCACTTTTTGTTTTGTGGCCAACTTCCGCGTACCGACAGGCGTAGCGTTGGAAGGCCTCACAGAGGGTGGACCGATCACCTTGTGAACGCCACAGGAAGTGGACGTCTTTCGGCTGAAATTAATGATAAGCCATATTCTTTTTATTGTGGCTATTAAGTACCTTCTACTGTGCAGAAGTTCAACTACCCAAAAATATGACATGAATTTAGAAAAATCTTTTTCCCTTTTTTCATTCGAGGATCCTTTATACAATAGGCTTCTTAAATTGGGTATTTACTGCTTTCCTTTATAGACTATTGCGTGATGTTATGTACGTGTCTATATCTACGTAATGAAATGACTTCAATTATGTAATTCTTTTAGTGAATGGCGTCTGATACACGTTGGTTGTGGTCTTGTGTTTCGGCAAGTTAGTCAGTTGGCTCGTTGGTCTAGGGGTATGATTTTCGCTTAGGGTGCGAGAGGTCCCGGGTTCAAATCCCGGACGAGCCCAAGTTTTTACCCTGGTATTTAAAAGAGTTCTTACAAAGAAAACACACACTAATTACTTTGTGCAGTTGGACTTTTTGCAAACGAACTCTGTGCTAATCAGCATACTTTTTTATTATTTCTTCTAATCAGTCACAATTTATATAACTGTACGTCAGGAAAACAAAGATTTATGATTAAAGTCAAAGTCAAATTATTTTATTTGTTGAACATAGGTGATATATGGTACATGGCATAAAATTTGCGTTGTATCACTATGGTTTGCCTTGCAAGGCGTACAAATTAGGCGTAAAAAAAAACTACAAACTAAATAAAACTGTTTCAAACAAGTAACGTCGTAAACAAGACAGTTTAACAAGTGGATCGGACATTTTTAGAGTCACTCATTGATAGAGTAGTAAGCCTTTTCAATCAAGATTTTTTTAATTTGCGATTAAAAAAATCTTGATTGAAAAGGCTTACTATTTGCGATTTAAGATGGTTTATGTTGGTCATGCTTTTTAAAGTTCCTCGGCATGGGTCCAAAGATTTACAGTAAAATACCAATTATTGTAAATCTTTGGACCTATTCCGAGGCAACTCTTTGAGTAAAGAGCAGTATCTATTGTGTTTTTTAGATTTTAGTGTGCTTTGGTGTCGTCTAGTATTAAGTTTTTCAAATTTAGACAGATTCTCCCTAACAAATGTTGAAATTTCATAAATATAAGTATATGGAAGCGTAAGTATTTTTAAACTAACGAAAAATGGTTTGCAACTTTCGGTGTTTTTTTTTTTTCAATTAAACCATTTACGTACGGGTCGGTCAGTCAAAAATATGAAGCTAGTTTCCCATTCCAAAGCGTAGTAGGTACTTATGGAGAAAAACGGGCAAGAAATTCCACGGACATTCTTTTAAATAAAAAAAAATGATACAAAATATTGGTTACATCATTCATTTTGAAATTATGCATGTGAGAACAATGTAGAGAGACGTGCACGTTCGTAAAAGCGTCCGTATAAAAAGAAAAAAAAAAATAAAGAATCATTCAAAAACTTAAAATAAATTAAAATAAGCCATGGCAGCTAAGAGATGACCAGTCCCAACTGACGGCGCCCGTTCACGAACATGACGCATGGATCAGCACCATTCAGCTCAACCATTTTGAAGGGAGCTAAATGATCCAACACACGCACCACCATCAGCGAGACATTTGAGTGAGCATGACATACTCACAGCCGCCAGGGCACATTCAAGTCAATGAAATACTACATATTACCCGGTAAATGGTAGCTCTTTAGTACATAGTACTCACACCTGTGCTATGCAATTATATAATACAAAGGAAATTGAGTTTATACAATACAAAGATGGTCTTACAATCTTCAGCAGCTCCAACAGTATTTTCAAAATTTTAATCAGTGTGTATGTCAATTATTTGTGGAGCAGGGCCACCAATGAGCCAAGCTTTTTTTCCAGTCATGTAATCCCAAAACTTATAATAATGCCTGCCTACATAGTGTGCGTTTTAAACAAGATTTGAATTTCGTCTCATTAAGTTGAAGTATGTGGGCCATACGTTTTAACAAGCGTATGGCTCGAAGACATTGTTTTTGGGCCTTAAATGCCTCTATTGGTAGAGTTGCCCCCAAATATTATGCCGTAACGAAGAGTTGTGGAGACATATGCATGAAATGCAGTAAGGACAGTATTACGATTTGCAACCTTATTCAAATTGTACAATGCATAGCAAAATTGATGTTTTTTTTTTATCATAGTGTCCATGTGTGTTTTCCATGTCATGTTTTCGTCTAGCCAAATACCTAGAAATTTGGTTCGTTCCATTTTAATAATCTTATTTTGGTCATAATAATTCATGTCAAGAATTCGGTATGTAAAGTAAAAATTAGCCTATGCTGATTCCAAAACCATTTCGAGATTTTAGGTTTGTAAGCCTTATTTTTCTATTTTTAGGTCATAAAATTTTAAGATCGTATTTATTTTCACAAAAATTCTTAAAATCACTTGACTTTTACTTGACCTCTAAATGACTTCATAAAGTACCCTGTATAGGAAACTTTCAGTGCCTCTTGTAATAAAATTTTGTACGTGTCAAGCGTCAATGTCAACGTCAAGTTTACATGAAGCTGTTTACTTTCGTTGAGCGTACCGTGCCTTGATTTTTTGATAAGTTACCGAATTCCTTTCACTGTAACCCTTGCTTTCCCTTCGGACTTCGGTACTTACTGCTACATTGACCATTTGCTTGTTATAAGGAACTGCTTGCCTACCCTTTGGATTTGTTTTAAATATGGACCTCAGTACACAAACAATTCGTTGTGGTGTTTTTACATGACGGTATGAAGCATTTAGCACAAGTAGTCTTTGATCGATTTATAATTAATAAGCTTTATCTTTACAATAATGTACGGATACTGTAAAAATACAAATCGCTCTGATAAGATAAATTAATATTAACTGTCAAATTTGACAGTTAATATTGAACTGAATTTTCAAGTGTAGTCATATTTATATGTATTAAACGTGGCAAAGATCATAAGCTATTCAGCCTACTCCATGACGTCAGCACGAACAAAACTTTTAAAAAATATAAAAAAATAACTACAGCTTGGAAAAACAAAAAGTTGAAATTATATATTTTAAATACTCATATCTATAAAATAAAAATATAAAAAAAATACCTGAAGAATACTTTACATACCGAATTGTATAATTAGTTCTTGGTTTAAATGTCATTATTTGAGTTTTATTTAAATTAATCTGTAAGTTGTTATTATTTCTTAGGTAGGTACCAATAATAATTTCAGTAGGTACCTTAATGGAAACATAGAATTATATGTTAATGTTTAGGTTCTGTACTTCTGTACCGTACTGATTGATAAACATTGTTTAACATCACGAAGTAGCTTATAAATCTGCTTACCACGTAAGACACATAAGGCATTAAGCCCGCCTTTGTACAGTATTTATTTATTTATTTATGTACACACAAAACACTTAAACAGGACACAATATTAACATAAAAGAGCACAAAAGTACTGCTTATTTCTTAAGAAATTTCTTCCAGCAGACCTGCGAGAGGAAAGTAGGATTAGATATGTAGACAAAGTGTGTAGAAAAGTCGAAACAAGAAAATTTAAATTAAAACTTAAAACAAAACTATTCTATATAAAATAAACATACTTACAAATACATAAACACATATATAAAAAAAATACTAGTATTAATAAATATTTACCTGTATTATATATACATATATATGTAGAATATTATTGTATAGAAGAAAGGTAACTACTAACTGGTATCTTTGATTTGCTTTTTGAAGAGAAATAAAGTTTTACAGTATGTATTTGTTTACCTGTGCATAAAGTTTTAATAAATAAATAAATAAATAAGCAATATCTATAAGAAACACACACACACAGACAATACGTGACTTTCTACAAGACAATTACGTCACAGCTGCTATAAATTTAAATAGTCTTGTTATTGAATGATCTTGTGGCGATAAAACTACTAACTGGTATCTTTGATTTGCTTTTTGAAGAGAAATAAAGTTTTACAGTATGTATTTGTTTACCTGTGCATAAAGTTTTAATAAATAAATAAATAAATAAGCAATATCTATAAGAAACACACACACACAGACAATACGTGACTTTCTACAAGACAATTACGTCACAGCTGCTATAAATTTAAATAGTCTTGTTATTGAATGATCTTGTGGCGTTAAAATTCAACTCGGTAATCAAGTGGCTCGTTGGTCTAGGGGTATGATTTTCGCTTAGGGTGCGAGAGGTCCCGGGTTCAAATCCCGGACGAGCCCAAACCTTTTGTTAATTAATAGATACACGACGACGACTTGAATTCTCGGGTAGGCAGAGAATTCTTAACGACTACCTACTAAGATTTGTACCAATAATGAAGTGGCCGCAAAAGACAACTTTTTATATATTTTATTAAAATTATAGGGTTTTACTAGACAACACTTTTCCTTTGGAAAATCAAAACACTGAAAATGCAAACAAAATAAATATAAAATAGCTATTTTATACATAAAATATTCACCAAATTATAACATGAATTCCAAACATTTTTCATACGGGTACAATATTCGACAAATATGAAATAGTGCTGCAAGAGTAAATATCTCAACATGGAATACTCTCAATATGCTGTATCGTAGAACATATCGACATATGGAAGCTAATATTTGTGTATGTATTGCCGCCTTTGAACGTCTGTAAGATGTAGTTCACAGAGCTTCAAAAGTTCTAGATTCTGGCAAACGAAAGTAGATACTCGAATTCTTCGCAAAGTTTTTATATGGCAATGCTTTACTAATGTCAACCTCAATTTGATCCAGCATGTTGTGATCGTGATAAAGCAGTTAGTGACTCTAATGAATCTTTTCACATGGAATTTTTAGAATCACATTTTGATTATGGCAGTGAATATTAACCAAAATTATTATAGAATATGTTTTTTTTTTTATATTTCAAATTGCTGCATAATAAGTTATAATAACTAAAGTCGTATTTTTATTCAGACGAAGTTAATTGATTTTTCGAAATGACACGAAACGTCTCTGATTTGGATCATTAAAATCATGCTACCTAAGCATGATTTTAAACAAATAATTCTAAAGTATCAAATTAGGTTATTCCAGGTATGTCATACTAATTTTGGGGTTGCTGCGCTGATATTTTTTAAATTTGCCGCACTTTTTCAGTCTCTACTTTCGTTTTCCAGACTATCACATACTATTTTATAGAATAGACTACTTTGAAATTGGAAGGTAGAGTTGCTTGCTTGTCTTTACAAAAAAAGACCGCCATTTTACATACAAAATGACAGCAAACTACGAAACGATTTTTGTTAGTGGACAAATATTAATTTTCCTTGAAAATCGTTTTCTTTTCATTTCCAAAATGAGATTCACTTGTTTTCAAAATAAACTAGAACACTATTTTTCAAATTCAGAATTGCTCGTAATTTTTTACTTACCGTTAAAATCGAGGCAAGGTTTGCTATTTTAAAAGCGCAATACAGGTGCATATTAAACATATTTTATGTTTCTAGGAACGTTCTTTTTAGGGCAGAACCCCAAGTTACGATTCCGGTTTCAGAATATCCTCAGATGCCTAGGGTCGTAATTTCGGATTTCGGAGGCTTAGCTGATGTTAGGAGATTCGATACCACAACCGGCTTAGTTTTGTTCCAGGTTGCTGTTGGGCCGCTATAAGGCGAACCTGTTAGATCGATTAAGAGCTAAAACAGTTGCTAGAATATCGACAGTAAAAGACAAAGAAGCACTGACATTATATTTTCAGCCCGTAAAAACTGCTACCACCGCAAGAAAACTAATTTTCTCTTGCAGAAAGATATCGATTAAGCTCATCACTGCCAAGTAGTGTTCAGATTAACATTTATAGCAAAATCAAGTGAAGTCATTGTTAAGAAATTTGACAACCAACTTAAATTGTCCGTATATTCAAATCACAACTGTCATTAAAAGTCAAATTATTTAAAATTTATTTCAATTAGGCACATTAAAGGTACTTTTGAATGTCAAAACTTACAAAAAAATAGAATTGATTCTAGTCGCCCCTACCAAAATTTAGTTTTCGTATGGAGAAGAATTGGCAAGAAACTCCACTGTTACTCTTTTAAAATGTTTTCACAATATCTTGTATACATTAATTATATAATTATATGTGAAAACGATGCACCTAGAATAAGATTACTCAAACACAAATTATTTATTTCAAATAAACCAATTTCAGGCACTTTTGAATTGTCAAGGGGTCGGTCAGTCAGATAGATGAAGCTAGTTGCCCATTTCAAAGCGTAGTAGGTTCCTATGGAGAACGGGCAAGAAACTCCACGGACACTCTTTTAAACCAGAATATTGTTACAAAATATTGGTTACATCATTCATGTTGAAATTATAGGTACATGTGAGAACAATGTAGAAAGACGTGCACGTTAAAAGCGTCCGTAATAAAAATATAAAAACAAAAATAATTAAAATAAGCCATGGCTGCTAAGAGATGACCAGTCCTCACTGACGGCGCCCGTTCATGAACATGACGCATCGATCAGCATCATTTAGCTCAACCATTTTGAAGGGAACTTAATGATCCAACCCACTATACCACGATAAGTAAAAATAATGAAAAATTTAGCAATGAAAGATTTAAAATTAATAATGTGATTAATTATGTGATAGATGCATGGTGCTCACATATTTACAATTTTTTTTAAAATATACGATATTCCTAACATTTTAACAAGTTACATTAGTATTACTTGTTAAATGTTAGGAATATCGTGTTTCTGATGAAAACACACACTGACTTATTAAAGTCGGTGTTTGTTTTCAAGTAATCACGAATGTTTAAAAAAAAAATGTGATAGATGCATGGTGCTCACATATTTACAAACATTGTAAAATTATACGATATTCTTAACATTTTAACAAGTACTACTAATAATATGTCAGTGTGTGAGTTCAAGTAATCACAGAATTAAAAAAAAAACAATGTTATAAAAAAATAATATAATTATAGTTAAATTAGCAACCAGTTTGATTTTGTCTAGACTCTAAATTATCCTATGGAGCAGGACCAGCATGTTTCCAAGCATTCTTTGACAGTTGTATGAAATGGCTATAATGTGTGGTTGTAGTGTGTCAATTTGGGAAGGAATTAATTACCCTAACTTTACATATCTAAATAATCAATACCTACAGGTTTAATTGTCACTTTGTAATTATTATTTTTGGTATATCTACAACTGTGTAACTGTTCAACCTATCAATATAATCAGCCTCTCGCCTCTATGAGCCCTCTCACAGAGACGAAGCTTGCGTTCGAGTAGTGGGCCGTAATCCACTACCTACGGTCCACTACGGCTGCGTGTGATCTGGCGGATGTCACATATCCTCGAATTCTTGGTTCTCCAGGATATGCCGATTCCTTACGATTTCTTTTTTCTTCAATTTGAGAGCAGTGGTGATGAAATAATTTAGACAAAGTAAACTGCCTACTTGGGGTTCGAACTCCCGCATGAGTTGCGGCCGTTGCCACCGCTACTCAACATAATAACACAATCCAAATGCGAATGTGAATCCACAACCTAAGGCAGCGGGTCCATTATACCCCTGGGGCATCACAATAAGAAAGCGAATAACATGTTAATATTACACCTAAACACACAAACTATTGATGCAATACAATTTGAAACACATTCGTGCAAAATAATATTCAATAGTGGAGCTCAATCTAAATAAATATTGTAATATTGAGAGAAGATGTGCGATCCCTGTATATTTCAACAGCAAATATGGCGGATAAGGCCGTTTGCACACGAGATTGGATTCAAACGCGCGTTGTGGATTAAGTGGATTACTTATTTTGCGTTAAGTTTTTGCATAGGTATAGGAAATAAAGTTTGAAAACGTCGACAAGGGATTAGGGTCGTTTTTAATACTAGGCAGAACAATATCTACTATCAAATTCAAATTATTTACAAGTATATTCTTATTAGATTAGAGACCTATTACAATTTAGTCATATAAAAAAATTATATAAAAATCTTTAAAACATTGGGCTCGTCCGGGATTTGAACCCGGGACCTCTCGCACCCTAAGCGAAAATCATACCCCTAGACCAACGAGCCAACTGATAGAACTATCAAAATATTCGTGCACAGTAAAGATTGCAATGCCTTTCGCCGACAACATTGTGAAGCAATAAAGATTAACGTATTACTTAATCACTTTAATAGTAGTTTCAAATATTATTACATCAGTCTGACGTCAGTTTTAGAGTAAATTCGTCGTAGGGTTGCCAATATTATCTTAATAATTTATTGAAATCTGGGTAATTTCTGATCAAAAGGAAATCATAAATTAAAAAACCGGCCAAGTGCGAGGTTCTGTACCACCGTGCATTATTTAGCAAATAAATGAAAATACTAAACGAAGAATATTATTATTTTTCATCTTAATGAAAGTCGCAAAGATAAATATCTGTTCCATAATGATACTATGAATCACAAAGTTATTTTTGAAGTTGGAGAAATCACCCTTAATTAAAGAAATACCTCATGAATCGGCGTTTTTAGAAATATATAGTAGGTATATGGTACATGACGTACAGAAGTTAATTAGTCAAATTTCGAACATGTTTAGTTGTTGAGATAGAGCTCGTACAAAAATGGTCTAAAACTGACAAATTTTACAGCCCCTATTTGATCATTTTTGAAGATAAACAAAAATGTAAATATATTTGTTCTCTACTTGATGCGTTCTAGACAATGACACCCCACATGCCTAAGATAATATTTTAAGGTAAGATGATATTTTTTTTCAAAATTGAAAGGAGAACCCCTTTATTTTTAAATTTTATTTAATTTTTACTATTTGTTGTTGTAGCGGCAATTGAAATGCATCTGTGAAAATTTCAATTATCTAACTATTACGTTTCATGAGATACAGCCTGGTGACAGACGCACGAACGGACAGCAAAGTCTTAGTAATAGGGTTCCGTTTTTAACCTCTTCATCATATCCAATTCTTTTTGCACGCCTACATAATACGATTTTTTCTCTATTCTAATTAACTAGATGACATAAATCCGTGTAATAGCGCGACAAATGTCACATCGTCTGTAACCCGCCTAAAACAAACATAGTACTCAACAAGCAATATCGTGTACTGCGATGTCCGTACTTTTTGTGTTAACAGGAGCAGGGGTGGACACTTGATGTTACAAATACGTGTGTCATGTAACATCCAGACTGTTTTGAGTAAAATACTGTTATTGTTTTGAGAGAGAACATGCGATTAACACATGTACTCGTGTTGTTAAATGGTATGATCATCGATCCAACGGGATTAGTGCTATACTGATTATTTGAATGACAACATGGTAGAAAAAAATATCAAAAGAGCCCTACCTACCACCAAGAGTTGAGTAACCCTGAGGTTTCGGACAGAATATCGGACTCACGAAATTCAGAATTTGCGACACAACACAAACACCATGTTAGTAACTTATTTTACTATGAAAATGGATTAAAGCAGTGAAACTAACAACATGAATATGTATTTCAATAATAACTAATAATATTGATTGTTACGTACATTACGATGTAATAAAACAATAAATGATGAGAGACCTATTACAACACAGTGAAAGGCAAAACGATTTTTAATTTGAATGTATATTTTGATTGCTCTATCAGTCGGCTCGTTGGTCTAGGGGTATGATTTTCGCTTAGGGTGCGAGAGGTCCCGGGTTCAAATCCCGGACGAGCCCAATTTTTTTTTTTTTTTCCGCTCAAAACTGAGTGATTCTTTTCTCAAAAAAACCGGCCAAGTGTCGGACCACGCTAAATGAAGGGTAAGGAACCCTTCATTTTTTGCACCCTTCAGTTTGGTTGAATTTATCATACATTCCAACTGCAAATTGCTTTCCACTTTACTACTACTTTTTCCACTTTTTTTTTCTTTTACATACTTTTTTGACATAATCTTTTCGTTATTTGACATTATATAACTTCACTATACTATATTTTTTATAGATTTGTTACAGCTTTAGTGGCAGTCATGCCATTTGGTTTAAATGGGTTTTTAATTGTTTTTTTTTTTTAATATAGATTCTCTTTTATATTTTGTGAATGTGAGAACGTTGTAGGCATAACCGACTTTTAGATCTGTCGATCGTTTTCTATCTTGCTAAGTACCTGGTACTTGTTGATAGGCCTACAGTGTCCTCTCATACCTATATACACTGTAACTTGAAAAGATTGTAAATACCATTTACTTTTAATAGAGTAACCGTGGAGTTTCTTGCCGGCTCTTCTCCATAGGAAACGACCAATTGGAAGACCATAATAATATATTTCTTATAGGTTCTCCTGTAATCTGAGTAAAAAACCGTTCTCTATATTTTTTTTTATTTTAAGCTCAGTAGTTTCGGAGTTATGGGTCAATTTTTATCTATTTTCTTAATTATATTTAAATGAATTATTTTCAAATGGTTTTTTTTTTAGATCCTCGCAATAAGCCCTTTCATTTGGTATATGATACGGTACAATTTGCAAAGAAAGGTGTGAGATAGGAAGAGTCACATTGTCGCCAAAACTTGTTTGCAACCTTAGAAGGATTTTTTTTAAACCTGAATTTGACTGAGTGTGGTATAAAAATGAATGGAGCATCTTTCAATCATTTGAGATTCGCTGACGATCTCATAATCATATCAGACAACCCAGATCACCTGCAAGTAATGTTGGAACAACTAGTAACGGAAAGTGGAAAAGTAGGACCGCAGTGATGACCCGTATCTCAAAAACTAAACTGATGACCAACCACATAGAAACGCCCATCAAAGTAAAAAAATGTTATAATTGAATATATTCACGCGGGCCAAATCATTTTCCCTGCACAACTCGCATCGAAATAAATTGTCGTGAAAAAGATACTTGGTCGCTAAAAGAAGTTACTAAAAACCCATCAATACCTCTCAAACTAAAAAGTCACATATGTAATTCCTGCATTCTTCCTAGTATGACCTACGGTTGCCAAACGTGGCCCCTTAGCCTAACCTAACAAAAGAAAACATAAAAAGATTGGAAACATGTCAACACATTATAATATCATGCTAATATTCCCCATAAAAGTACTGAAGCTTTAAATTTCTCACCTGCGCTTTCTGCTGCCTTACTTAGAAATAATGTAAAGGTATGCCCTTTGGAGTTTAGGTTTCAGCATACAAACCCCCAGGCTGTTATAAAAGATTTTAAAGATCTTCAAATAAATCAAATCTATATAATATAGGGAATGTCTGTAAAGGTCTGTAGATCAATCATCAAAACTATTGCGCCTTATTTAGCTTTCATATTGAACACCAGTGTAGACAAAGGAGTATTTTCGGGTCTCATGAAACACAGTAAAGTAGTTCCTTTGTTCAAATCCGGTGATAGTAAGGAACCCAACAATTATAGGCCTGTGTCAATTCTGCCAGTTCTTAGTAAGGTGTTTGAAAAAATGATGCTCAAACAAATGTTACGTCACTATAATAAAAATTCCATCTTTCATGATCAACAGTACGGTTTCACCAAAGGGCGTTGTACCACTGACGCCAGTGTCACCCTAATGAAGAACATTTTTAACGCCTGGGAAGAAGCCATTGGAATCTTTTTTGACCTCTTGACGGCGTTCGATTGCGTAGGCCATGATACACTTCTGCTGAAACTGGAGCACTATGGGATTAGGAATACAGCTCTTGATTTGCTAAGATCATACTTGAAAGATAGAAAGGTTAAAGTTCAAGTCAATTGCACAAACTCATTAGGGTCTGAAATGGTAATGGGCATTCCTCAAGTTTCGTTATTGGGTCCATTCCTCTTTTAGGTATATATTAATTATTTACCCCAATTATTTCAAAATCAATCGAAGATGGTGTTATTTTCAGATGACACATAATTGATCTTTTAAATAAACCGACGATCACAAAATCTTGATGACGTGAATAGCTCTATTGTTCATGTCCAAGTTTGGTTTACGGTAAGTACTAAATTTGAAAAAAAAAACAACAAATGCATTAGATGTTAGAAGTAGCGAATGTGACATCATATTTAATAGAGAAAAACTGGAAATTATTAATCAAACGGTTTTCCTAGGAATCAAGCTAGGCGAGAAATTACAATGGGGACCCCATATAACATCTCTTGCGGGGCGGCTAAGCTCGGTCGCTTATGCTGTTAGAAATACAGTTAACACCGTTACAGCCGATCACCGAGACAGTTAACAGATGTAGAAACCGCGCATTTGATCTATTTTAGTTACTTCCACAGTAACGTATGGCATTTTAATGTGGGGTCGGGCTGCTGACATTGAATCCATCTTTATTTTACATAAAAGAGCTTTCAGCACCATTTATAATCTATGTCGTCGCAAATCTCTCAGGGAACTATTTAAAAAGATTAATAGTATGACGGTAACTTGCCAATTCATTTATGAAAATATTATGTACTATGTGAGAAAAAATCTACATCTTTTTAATAAAATTAGTGATAGACATAATTTTATTAAAAAAAGGAGTAGCTCGTGGCTAAGTAGTAACTGCCACACGGGTCGATCCGTCAGGTTAAGCTACGCTTGCCGGGGTTGGTCTGTGGATGGGTGACCATCTTTACATACCGAGACTCCTCCGTGCCTCGAAAAGCACGTTAAGCCGTTGGTCCCGGTTGTCATTCGTGGATTTTTGACAGTCGTTACGGGTCGTCAGAAGCCCGAAAGTCTGACAACCAGTCTTACCAAGGGGTATCGTATTACCCAGTTACTGGGTTGTGGAGGTCAGATAGGCAGTCGCTCCATGTAAAATACTGGTATTCAGCTGCATCCGGTTAGACTGGAAGCCGACCCCAATATAGTTGGGAAAAAGCTAGGCAGATTGATTGAGTGATAGACATAATTTTAATACTAGAAATAAAGATAAAATAGATCATTTTTTTTAGGATAGTCTTAAATACTTCTTTTATGGGGTACTGTGTTAAATGTTACAACATAATACCTTGGGATATATATTACAATTAAATGAAAGAAAATTTAACTCATAAAAAGTACACTTTTAGTCAGATAGTTTTTTGGCACATGCAATATTCCTATTGGACCAGTTTTTTTTTTTAAGATTCAAGTGTCAGAAATTGATACCAATAAAATTTATAGGTAAATAGAGGGAGCCATAATGCCAAAAAAAATGGTAAAAATGGTAAAAACTAGTTTTTCGCTTCTAGAGCAAAAACTACAGCTCGGACAAAAACAAGTTAAATGTAACAAATATGTGCAATAAAAAAACAAAGCAATAATACTAAAAAGTTATTTTTTGAAAAATTGGACGGTTTGTAAAAAGCTTGAAACATTTTATTTGAAAATTTAACCGTAGTTAAAGGGCCACGAAACTGACAGCATATCAAAATTTCAGCTTTTTATCACTTCTGGAACGCGAGTTATTAAATTTACAAGATTTGCAAAAAAACGTGTTTTTTTGCAAATTACGGACGATCTTCTGGACTAATTTAGCTCTACCGGAGCTCATTCTCTTTCTTTTTTTATTGCGCACATTTGTTACGTTTAACTTTTTTTTGTCTGAGCTGTAGTTTTTGTTCTAGAAGCGAAGAACTGGTTTTTACCATTTTTACCATTTTTTTTGGCACCCTGTCTCACTCTACTCACCTATAAATTTTATTGGAATCAATTCCTGACACTTAATTCTTCACAAAAAAAAAACCGATCCAATAGGAATTGCATGGACTTTTCAAGTTTTTTTCGCTAATTATATCTATTTGTAAACAAGCATATTACATTATTAGAGGATTGTATCCAAGATAAAAATCCTGTTCTGTTCCATAAGACAAATTAGTCTAGACAAAATCAAACTGGTTGCTAATTTAATTGTATGATATTATTTTTTATAACATTGATTTTACATTCTGTGATTACTTGAACTTGCACACTGACTTATTAGTATTACTGGTTAAAATGTTAGGAATATCGTATAATTTTACAATGTTTGTAAATAAATTATTTGACTTGGACTTTGCTAAATATAAAGAAAAAAGACAAGGTAAATCTCAATCTAATATGAAAAAAATAAACGTAGCAGAAGGTACTTACACAATTAAAAAAACTAAAATGGAAGTGGGCAGGTCATGTCATCAGGGGTAAAAATGGAAGATGGGCCAGAGAAGTAAGCTATTGGTATCCCAGAGAAGGAAAGAGGAAAAGAGTAAGACTATTTGAGAAATACTGCAGGAAGGACATGGTGGAAAAAATCTCACGTGAGCTATGGTAATGCCTGTGCTAAAGAGCAAAGCAGTCTGGAGAATTCTAATGCCTAAACCTTTAATTTAATTGAATTGTAAAACTAGTTTTTTAGGATTGCGATTGCTAATAAAGGCTTTTTAGGTCGCAGAATACCTAGAACAAAATATTTAGTATGATAGCTAGATAAATAATTACATACATATAAAACGCACACATACTCTAAAATAAAATAATTATTAAGATGTAAAAATTATGATTATTATTTTAAAGCTATTACGGAAACCGTATTTCTAGGAATTACTTTAGATTCGAGATTGCAATGGGGCGCCCACATTAGAGCTCTTTCAGGTAGATTAAGTTCGGCTGCATATGCAGTAAGAAAAATAAGGCAGATGACTGATGTAGCCACAGCTAGGTTAGTATACTTTGCTTATTTCCACAGTATTATGTCTTATGACGTTTTGCTGTTGGGATCGGCAGCTGACGTAGATTCCATTTTTATTTTACAAAAGAGGGCTATTCGCGCTATCTATAAAATGGGTCCTCGTGAGTCCCTTAGAAATAAATTCAAAGAAATTGATATACTAACTCAGCCTTCTCTTTATATCTTAGAAAGTATTTTGTATGTTCGGAAAAACTTAGGACTTTTCAAAATTAGAAGCGATTTCCATAATATAAATACACGTAGTAAACATGAAATTGTGATACCCAAATTTAGGTTAGCTAAAACTAGTAAGTCATTTGTTATAAACAGTATTCGATTTTATAACAAGTTGCCAAAGTCGGTTACAGAACTTAGTGATGGAAAGTTCAAAACCCACATCAAACGTGTCCTTATCAAAAAAGCATATTATAAGATTAAAGACTACGTTGAAGACAAGGAAGTTTGGAAATAATTCCTTCTGCACATGTGGCTTCCCTGGTACCTCAATAACGGCATTACTATGTAATTATGTCTATTAACTGCTCCCAAATTAAGATGATTATTTGATTTTACTTATTTTTCCATTTTTTTCTTTTACGTACTTTTTTGACATAATCTTTTCGTTATTTGACATTATATAACTTCACTATACTATATTTTTTATAGATTTGTTACAGCTTTAGTGGCAGTCATGCCATTTGGTTTAAATAGGTTTTTAATTGTTTTTTTTTATATAGATTCTCTTTTATATTTTGTGAATGTGAGAACGTTGTAGGCATAACCGACTTTTAGATCTGTCGATCGTTTTCTATCTTGCTAAGTACCTGGTACTTGTTGATAGGCCTACAGTGTCCTCTCATACCTATAAACACTGTACCTAACTTGAAAAGATTGTAAATACCATTTACTTTTAAAAGAGTAACCGTGGAGTTTCTTGCCGGCTCTTCTCCATAGGAAACGACCAATTGGAACCGTGCACCTAGCTTCTGACGTTTCATAAGTGCCCTTGTAGGTTTATGTGAAATAAAATATTTTGAATTGAATTGAAATGTATTATTATTATGTTAAAATTATTATTATTATGTAAAAAATATTATTATTATGTTAAAATTTAATGTTGTAAATTAAATTGTAACAACTAAATGTACACATGAATGCAATAAAAAATTGAATTTTGAATTATTTGAAATTGAAATTATTTACGTTACACGTCCGTGTTTGGGTCACAGAAATAAATATGTGTACCAAATTCGGTTCATTAGATTCGGGGCAAATTGGCTGTGGCTGACAGATGGACAGACAGACAGACACACGAGTGATCCTGTAAGGGTTCCGTTTTTTTCCTTTAGATGTACGGAACCCTAAAAATCATCTCAGACACTAATCTATGTAGGGTCTACTTATAATCAGACCAAGATAATATTGGACTTTAAACCATGATCTCTGAGTTTGTTTCGGTGTTTCTTCTCTGGGACCTCATCTAGTTTTATAATATTGTAAATAAATTTGACGTGTTTTTCATAACTATTTTACAGAAATTAAACATTATTTATCGTTTATCATCATGTAGATAAAGAAATAGTGGCCAAGTAAGCAACAAGAAGGATTTAACTGCATCGCTGCGCAAGACGCAAACAGTTTTGCATTGCAAATCGTCCAACGTTTGCCAGAGGCTAGCTTGCTTGCAAGTGTCACTAAGCTTAAGCTACGTCGGAATATAGCGGCGCAGTGTAAAGAGACTCTTTGATGTTAACCGTATAACGGGAATTTGGTTTTTAAAGGATAATATTGTGTAGTTTGATAGTTGGAAGTTCGAATATCTCTGGAATAAGATGAATACTTAAAACTATGTAATGTAAATAAAAAAACCACACAGCATTAAACATAGGTACAACATTTGACCTAGGGCTTACTGGCAGAGCTTTCAACTAACTTTGAATGGATGATGTCAATGTGACTATTTCGTTGTCCCTGATAGGTCACATTCAGTAATAGGTACGACACTTTATGCACCAGTCAGTTTCTATATATATTTCTAACTCGCTTATTTCGACTTGGACTTACTGGTAGTCCCATTTGTATTCTACAGCATAGTGTATAGGGGAACCAAAAATAGCAATTCTCATTCTTCAGTCCTTGTGCTCGTTTATGAGAACAGCATTATATAACCGTCCAGTATTTAATACTTTTAATTAATACGCAGCTTCTGGTAATTTAAATTTGGGACCCGAGTTGATGGCTCTCACAATTTCACTCAATTTTAACCAAATAAAACAATTGTTGAGCGTTTAATACCCGTTATAAATCTCGCCTTTTTTTCCTAAAAGCTCGTTGGCTATATACCCTCATAATATCCGAATATCTATAACAAAACAACAGTTGAATTAATCGTTCCATTCACTTACGTCACCGAACGAGTCGGCGTGTAGATAAAACAACAAAGCGTTATATAAATCTTTTTTATTGAAAGCGAGTGCGTTCAGGAATTTCAGCGGTTGATAAAAATGTTTTATGATAACTTTGTTAAATGTTTTGGGGTTCAATTGTGAAGATTATGGCGTGTGTGATTTATGTTATCGGGTATTCGGGCTTGGGTGTTTAAATATCAGGTGACGCTGTGTGTGTGTATGTTGACATGACAAAAACGTTAGGACAACAAATTTAAAAGATACTTCTAATGTTTAGGTATCATATACGTAGCTGATACAAGAGCACAATAAACAATTTTGCCAGTAGCTTAACCATTTTCTAGTAACTGTCGCAAAACGAACTACCGAAACATTTATTTTTAAATTAGCATTGACAATAATTTGTGGCTCGTGGCTAAGTAATAACTGCCGCACGGGTCGATCCATCAGGTTAAGCTACGCTTGCCGGGGTTGGTCTGTGGATGGGTGACCATCTTTACATACCGAGACTCCTCCGTGCCTCGGAAAGCACGTTAAGCCGTTGGTCCCGGCTGTCATTCGTGGATCTTTGACAGTCGTTACGGGTCGTCAGAAGCCCGAAAATCTGACAACCAGTCTTACCAAGGGGTATCGTATTACCCAGTTACTGGGTTGTGGAGGTCAGATAGGCAGTCGCTCCATGTAAAATACTGGTATCCAGCTGCATCCGGTTAGACTGGAAGCCAACCCCAATATAGTTGGGAAAAGGCTAGGCAGATGATAATTAATTTGTACAGCAGATAAACTCTTAAGCCTGTACCATTGTCATTGTCAAACTTTCAAAACAGAAATTAAAGGTATAACTACCTTTAATTTCTATTTTTAGCCAGAAATTATTCAAGGGCAACCAAAAATATATATTTCACAAAAATATAAAACTGTTAAGTTGTCTTAAAGATTCTTCGGACATCAATTATCATCTCAATGCTCCAGAACTGTTTTTTTACATAAGTTTTTCCTTGTATTTATTCGCAATATTGTTGCCTTATATAGACAAGCTAACTTGCAACACGTTACACATCGCTCACATACCATGTCCCACAACATTTTCCGTGTGAATGCTCCACCTAACATCGTGGCCAAATGGAGTTTTTACGACGTCACTAAAATTATTATTGTTGTCAGACGTTATAATGGATGTGGCCAGCGAATTTTTTACTCCGCTGGTCAGTAAAATAGTAAAAGTAAAAATATCTTTGCCTATTTTCGTTGCGAGGTGATCGAAAAATCGTGTAGCTTACTATCTTGAAGTATCGTCTGTTTTAGATGATGTTCGGGCATCGACGGTGAGTACTTTTTGATCTGAATTTAAGATCTGAATTCTGTGCATTTCTGTTTAGCATTTACTCTTTTATGTTTCTACCTAGTACTTTGGCAATAGTGTATTATTATCAGCATTTTATTTCCCAGGGCAGGGCAAAGGCTACCTTTACCTCCTTCCACTTATTCGGATAGAGTACCCAGTAGCCACCATGGCACCATTAAAAAAGAATATTTGTGAAAAAAAATGGCTAGATTTTATACAATTAGATGTTGATGTGGGTGCTATCTTATTTATTTCAAGGGCTCTCAATGCTCCAAAAGCAGCTTTTTGTGTTCTTTTAGCACCTACATTAATCCTGAACTCTTTATAGCTATAGACATTGTACCGAAATTCTAGTCATTATGAAAATAACACACATTCAGTCACGCTAATGTACATAATAACTTAGCTCCGATTTTTTTCGTTACTTTAATACATTAGTTTTTTGGTAGAAATTAATTATAGCCATTATTCGTATTGAAAGTAACATTAAGTTTTATATGTCTAATTATTTGTGTTTTTGTACTAAATAAATTAACTTATAAAAATAGAAACAAAATTCGGATACACTACGATACGCCATTTTGTAATCTAGTTTTTAGGTACAAATAAATTGATTAATTAATGGTAGCCACTGGACTTATTTCCCACAGTTGTATATCACAAATAAAAATTTAAAAAAAACACGACTGCCCTGCCAAAAAACGAACTAATAGTAAAAAACAAGTTGTATTCCCTGACTAAACAGATAAATAAAATGTCATTACAGTCGGGGGACCACTTAGATTAAAAATTGTCCACAGAATGGTCCCCCGACTGCAATGACAATTTAACAACGTTTATTTTTTTTAATTATTTATAATAGTTACTTTTTACCGTTTTATTGTAATAGGTAATTCGAATTGACATAGAACCTTCATGGTTTGAGATTTTTGAGTGAAACTTTATTCACATGGTACCTAAGAAGTTCTTTTAAAAAATGTGCAACATTCGACTATCGATTTTCAGTTGTTTTTTTTTATTCAGCTTAGACAAGAAAGGAACTAACGCGGCAGAAACAGCTCGCAATATCAATGTTAAAATATTCATCAATTGCTTGATATTATATCGAATAACGACCATCATAGACAACTACCAATAGTAAAAAAACCTTATTACTTATAGTTTTCTAAACATAAAAAATACCTTAAAAATAAAAATGACTCTTCTTTTTGTTAGTAGAAATGACCACTATTTGTTTTAAAACTTAGCCAAAACTTATTTTTGTCGCTTAATCTGTTGTGGCATACGTTATCTTAGTTTTTAAACATCAGTGCATAAAAGTTTTAAAACATTAGTGTTCATGGTTGTTAAATAAATTAAGAAAATGTTATTATGAAAAATGCAACTTCTTTAATATCCTCCATACAAAACGCCAATTTCATGGGTGGGGACCTAATATATTTGGAATGTGCTCATCAAGGCCTTGAATTTGATACCCATATTGTAATAATTGAGGATTTTTTTTTTCACTTTTCAAAATGGAGCCATAGGCAGTATGGTTCCATTTTGAAGTGTTTTTTTTATTTTTTTGTTATTTTTCAAAATGGCATACCTATTTAATTTTTTCATAAAAATTATAGCCATTGTCACTCGGGATGGTGTAAGGATTCTAACGATACCCCATACATCCAAATCTGTTCAGGCATTTAAAAGTTATGGTGGAATAAAGAAACTCACATACATACAAACATACCTACATCAACCCTGAATACATTACCACCTACTTTCTTTTTACCCAACTACGGCGCAGAGTTATGATTTTGACCGGTATGTACATATGTATGTATATGGGTATGTATGCTCATCTGTTCCCTCATAAATTCTTAACTACATAACATTTGGTAGGGCAGAGGTGTACCTATAGTACACCCACATTTCGCCAGTTATGTTTAAGTCCCATGTAATAGAGCCTATCAACCGGGCACAAATCCAGACTCCGAGCTGCTACTGAGAAATTCCAGAAAGAAAAACCCAATGACACTTCGCCCGACCTGGGAATCGAATCCAGGACCTCATGTTCAGCAGCAGCGCTTGCGACCACTAGAGCAACGAGGCAGTCATAATTATGTATGTATGAGGGTGTGTATGCTCATCTGTTCCCTCATAACTTCTAAACTACTCATCATAATTTGACAAATGAGGCGTATTGTTGGATGCGTGATGATCGTCCGGTGGTTATAGGCGATGTGACATTAAATATGGCGCCCTCTAGTGTGTGACCAGTTTTCAATTTAATATCAGTTTCCTCTTATACTCGTATGTAACTAGCGGCTCGCTCCTGCTTCGCACGGTTTTTACGACTTGACAAAACATCGAGATTTCTTAGGTAAACGTAACTTTAATATTAACGTATTATACACATAAACCTTTCGGAATAAATTCTCTAAGCGATGATGAAATCCTCATTAAAATTTATTGCGTGGTTTAGAAAAACAAACGCGAAAAGCGACTTTGTTTTATATTATGTGTAGATGAAGTAATATTATTATTCTTTTAGTGTCAGTTGGGTGACCTTCAAGTGTTTAGCAGTAGTTCGGTATAAGTAATTCGCCACTGAGACTGCTGAGTATAAAGTCCTGGCTTTGATTTCGGTGGCCTACTATATCCTATCCGTTCGATGGCGTATTTACATAATGATAGGGCAGAAAAGGCTTTTTCCTTTTTTTTTTACTTTGCCCTGTTCTAGGAAGTCCGGTTTAGGCCCGGAACAACTACTTGGTACTTACTACGGTTTAGGTCATACAATTTTCTTTTCCGTGCGGGAATCGAACTTGTGACACGCAGCGCAGCAGTCAATCGCTTAACCACTGCGCCAACCATGTCGTCACTTAAACTCTTAAGGCTGCGCCTCAAAAATACTCTTAACCCAGATGCTACTGAAACTATTTTTTTACTCCGGTATTTGTGATTTTTGAATATATTTTTTTAAATGACTCATAATAACTAGGAAAAAAAATGAAAAAAAAAACAGCTTTTCCGGGAAAGCCAGGGAAAGGTGACGTTTTAAAAGGCCCGTTGTAATGTAAGGATCGGCAATCAAATACTTATATGGTGGTCTAATAATGAAATAAAGTATTAAGTGATCAGTATTTAATCAATTTACGGGTAAAGAAATACATAATTACGGAGTTATATCATATTGAAGAAAAACACAAACAAATATGTACTTTCGTTACCCAGTTTGACAGAAAAACCAGAAAATCAGGGGTGAAACCTAATGGAATTCATGTACACCCTAATGGGTGTACATGAATTTTACAGGTATGACAAATGAGATACCTTTTCACTTTGCATCAAGCCCAAGTGATCAACTCCACCATACCGAGATGACTGAGATTCTCGATGAGACCACCTTGGTCTCATTGAGAATCATCTCGGTGTCATTCTTGTGTCCTACGTACGACAGGGTCATCTACTTATCGCCCTTTTTGCGAGTTTGGTTCGAGTAAACGACACACCAGTCGATACACCAGCTGTAGAAGAAATAGATGGGGAAGGCCCAGGTTCTTTGCTATCATCATCGATCGTGTCAATCGTATGTCTTCTTTTAGGTAAGTTTTATAAAGGCTTGTCATCTTCAAAACTAAAAAAAAACTCAAAACTCAAAGCATTTATTTCAATTAAACCCTTTACAGGCACTTTTGAATTGTCAAAGAGTCAGTTAGTCAGGAAGTTGAAGCTAGTTGCCCATTCCAAAACGTAGATCTCTATGGAGAAGAACGGGCAAGAAACTCCAAGGACACTCTTTTAAATATAGAAATTACAAAATCCTGGGTACATTACTCTTGTTGATTCTATATAAAACAAACAATGAACAATGTAAAAAAAAAATATATAAATAAAAAACGATTAAAAATAAGCCCTGGCAGATAAGAGATGACCAGTCTCAACTGACAGCGCCCGTTCACGAACATGACGCGTGGATCAGCACCATCCAGCTCAACCATTTTGTAGGGAACCGAATGATCCAACACACTCGCCACCATCAGCGAGACATTTAAGTTAGCATGACATACTCTCAACTACCCTACTCTTTCAAGTCAAAATCAACATAACAACATAGTAAAACGACTCCATGGTACTCACATTTACAAAAATTGAAAATAAAAATGCGTCTAAGTTATACAAAACTATAGTTTGCAAGAATTTTACCACCAAAAGAAAGAAAATCAATATTATCTATTGGAGTATTCAATAATTAAAACTTAGTTTAATAAAAAAAACAAAATAAACAATAAGTTCGTAGTCAGAAAAAATAAAAAAGGGGAAGCAACTCTACCAATTTTTTCATTTTTAACTAGTGAGCCCAAGTGGCTGTGGAGCAGGACCAGCATTTAGCCAAGCATTTTTATCTACGATATAATCATCCAACTTATAGTATGCTTGTCTACATAGTGTGCGTTTAATGCAAGTTTTAAATTTCTTCTCATTTAGTTGAAGAATATCGAGTGGTATTTTATTATAACATTTTACACAGTACCCTATAAAAGAATGGAACAATCATATGACGACTCCCTATATTACGACGGGCCCTTGTGAAAAAATAATTCCAATATCTTCAAACACACAAAATTTACATGAAAATGTGTGTCCAATCGTACAAGTAACTGCATCGAATAAAACGTGGATAGGTACTTGGTAACATGATAGTATAAATATCTATGTCAATTAATTAAATAAATATGAAAATGCAGGTAGATTTCATTAATTTTTTGTCCTTTTAAAAGCCCTGTCGCAGTATCAGGACAAAAGCATTTCACTTTTTATCTAAAAGACAGCCTTTGTAACGACCGCAGAGACATCCGTCACTCAACAAAGAATCCAGAGATTTATGTGAACATACGTCAATTTATTCGCAACTCAGCCTAGGTTAGATAACGTTTCAGCCAAAAGACCTAAACATAGAGCCAAATGAGCCGTGAACGAATCTGCATTACTAAATTTTTTAGCCTTTTAACGACTTTTTTTGCTTCATCTTGCATTATGTTTCGTTCTTATGCTACCTACCTGCCTACCTAGGTACCTTTTAAACTTGTTGACATCATTTTTATGCCGGATTGAAAAAAAATACTCGATGGCAAAATATTTTATAAGAAAGTCAGGGAAGTTCATTTTTAAGCATATTGTCGTTTCATGTTATAACCATTTCATAAATCTGTCAAAGAATGATAGTTGTGATCGGAATATACGGACAATCTATGTAAGTGGTGAATTTGGTTAACAATTTAATTACCCGTTTTTACATTGATCGTAAATATACAATATTGTCGTCAGCCTCATCAACTACCCTATAATGCTTTAGGTTAACAGTAATAAAATTGTCATGGGTGGTGGAGGGCATTCACAGTTGGGCAGTTTTTCCAAAGGTGCGGTAATTATGGGAACTGTTGACAAACTGTATTTTTGTATAGAAAATGTTCACCTTCGTTTAACGTTAATCAATAAAACTTATTTGCACCTAATAATCTGTGTTTATTTTATTATTAACTTTAAAACGCTTAATTATACAATTTATAACGCAACTAACTGTTATTTACATTAATTTCTGATTACCCACAGTGGTGTACTGAAAACTATATATATAGAGCTATTTCGAACTGTTACGTATGTAAGTAAGCCAATAAATACGTAACTTCAAGCCTCGTATTTCAATGGGACCGCTCAGGGACATCCAGTTACATTATAACGAACCGGAATGCTATATTTTATATCAATTTTACATCGAACCGACAACTAGTTTAGTTTTATATACAGGATTACTGGTAATTCGACGTATATCCGTCAGGGGCTGATAAAGGGGGCCAAATGCAACAAATTGAACCCCCCATATGTATGGCCGAAATTCAATAGTATTCGAGATATTTGAATTTTAAGGGTTTTTCGATATTTACCCAAAATTTGACATTTAATTCCAAATAAAAAAAAAACTACACATTTGAATGGGTACCATTAAAAATCATGTTGTAGCTAGCACTTCAATTAAGCTATGGACATAGTTAAAACTACTTAATTTAACAAAATAATTAAAATAATTAACGATATAAGAATAATATCTTACCAATATTTTTATTTTACGCTTCCAAAATGTTGCCTCCTCACAAAAATTTCTATGACATTAATCGTAAAAATAACTAAACAAACTTTCCTATTCTGTAAGCTTTCCAAAAAGGTATAAAAGTCAATTTTAAAATACATAATTCGTGGCATGGCATGTGTTTGAAACGGCGCGGGGAGAGAATTTGTATTTGTATGAAATAAAATGCATTCAAAAATGTACGTCAAATTTTATTAAAAATTTTACACATCTTGTTCAAAATGAGCCCCTCTATTACGAATGCAAGTTCGAATTCTTTTCCTAACTTCGGTTTTCGTCACTCTTGATGAAAACGTTGTTCTCATCTGTTGCGCCGCGTTTATTATTCGCTGTCGAAGTTCTTCGACTGAATTTATTGGGGTCACATAAACTAATTCCTTCATATGACCCCAGACGTAAAAATCAAGTGGTGTGATATCAGGGCTTCGTGCTGGCCACGGAATTGGCCCTCCCCTCCCAATCCATCGGTTTGGAAATCTCTCATCTAGCCACTGTCAGACAGTAATCCGGTAATGTGCTGGGCACCCATCATGTTGAAACATGAGGTTGTTTTTTATTTCTTCGGGAACATCCGCCAACAAATCGTCTAGGTTGTTTCTCAAAAACTCCTCGTAATTTTCGCCGTTCAAATTTTGGGGCAAGAAATGAGGGCCCACCAAATAATTATCAACGACACCCATCCATACGTTCAGGGAAAATCTCATTTGCGACGCAGTTTCTTTTAGTTTTTTTGGATTCCTGCCTGCTTTAGGTGCCCAAAAATGTAAGTTATGGTAATTCGTTATACCATCCCGGTCAAACTTTGACTCGTCAGTCCACAAAATATTTCTTAGGAAATGTTCCTGGTCAGCGTCAGCGTTTAACATAAACCGAGAAAATTCGAGTCGCCTGGCAGGATCTCCCTCGTGCAATGTTTGGACAGGTTGATAATGGTACGGGTGTCTACCTGATAAATGTACTACCGACCACACTTTCCACTGGGACATACCGAGCTGTTTAAGCGATAAGACCGCCCATTGTGTCACCCTATGTAAAATTTCTAAATTATGTCTGTGATTTTTATGGTGTACAATAAAGAGTATTCTATCTATCTATCTGTCTTGCAACAATGTTCGTTGAGATGTTTGGGTCATCAATAAAACACTGAAGAATGGTGTCCTCTTCGTCAGCCGTATACCGTCGAGGTCTGCCAGCGTTGAATTGTGCTCTCTGAACACTGCCAGTTTCAGACAATCGTCGATAGGTGCTCCCGAAAACAGTAACGTGGGGAAGTCGACGATCGGGAAAGCGGCGTTGGTATTCTCGCCGAGCCGCAGCCGCGTTTCCATCGGCAAAACCATAACAAAACATAATGTCTGCGTATTCGTTATTAGCATACGAAGCCATGGTATCCGAAATAACAATGATAACAAAAATAATAACAAGAGAAACAAGAATTAACAATAATGATCGATAACAAATTAACGCGATGAGAGATTGGTTAATAGCAAGATAACAACACACGTGCTTGCGCGGCGTAGAGTCGAAACTTACTAAGGAAGGCGACGCGAGCACAGCAGACTCCGTGTGCTCCCCCACCCTCACACCCCGCCCCATCACGAAGAATTCCGCCAGTAAAATCGGTTGTTTTAGCAAGGATCATAAACTAAAACACACATTATTTCTCTCCCCGCGCCGGTTCAAACACATGCCATGCCACGAATTATGTATTTTAAAGTTGATTTTTATACCTTTTTGGAAAGCTTACAGAATAGGCAAGTTTTTCTAGTTATTTTTACGATTAATGTCATAGAAATTTTTGTGAGGAGGCAACATTTTTGAAGCGTAAAATAAAAATATTGGTAAGATGTTATTCTTATATCGTTCATTATTTTAATTATTTTGTTAAATTAAGTAGTTTTAACTATGTCCATAGCTTAATTGAAGTGCTAGCTACAACATGAGTTTTAATGGTACCCATTCAAATGTGTAGTTTTTTTTTTATTTGGAATTAAATGTCAAATTTTGGGTAAATATCGAAAAACCCTTAAAATTCAAATATCTCGAATAATATTGAATTTCGGCCATACATATGGGGGGTTCAATTTGTTGCATTTGGCCCCCTTTATCAGCCCCTGACGAATATACGTCGAATTACCAGTAATCCTGTATGTTACGTCATAACTTTAGCGAATGAGTCATAATTGGTTTTAGTTGGAATATCTTAGGCTAATCCATTTTTGATGAAGCAAGTGTGACAATTTCAGTTTCAGTTACTTAATTTTTATTCATTTAAGTACATTATTATAATTCTTCTGCTCTTGTTACGATTTATTTAAAATTGGCACTGTATTTTTATAATAATCCATAAGGACATGGTTGGCGCAGTGGTTAGGCGACTGACTGCTGCGCTGTGTGTCGCGAGTTCGATTCCCGCACGAAAAACATATTTATATGACCTACAATTAGTTGTTCTGGGTCTGGCTGTTTGTGTATAATGTGAGTTTCAATGTTTGTAAACGCACCCACAATACAGGAGAAATGCCTAGTGTAGGGCAACGTTAAAAAAAAAGACTATCTGCCGTCATCCCAGTCGTTGCTTTCTTCCCAGCCATAATTTATTGTCATCTTTCATAGATGACTTTTATAATAGGGATCACCAAAGTTTCATTGGGAGTCCGTTTTGAAAAATAATCGCGTTCCGTTTGGTAGACGATTACTACCAAGATTGAAAATAGCAATAAATAAATAAAACGAAAAGAAACCTGAATTATTGAATGTCAAAAATTTCACTTTTTCTTTGAACTATCGTCTGAAGTCCGGAGTAAAGTTGGTGCAAGCTATAAAATTTTGGAGATGGTTATCGCTAAGCCAAATCGAAATTTACTTAATACTGCATAAATACAGCGGCGCGGAATCCGAATCCAGTCCGCCATTTAGTGACTGTTTTAGAGTCTCAAAAATGAATGAATGAATAAAATAGTAATGTTACTCCAACACTTGAAGCAATTACTACACTATGCAGTTAACCTTGGTATTAAATAAGTCAGACATATTGAAGCATTGAACTATAAGTAAATTTATTTTAAGAGATCAAAGAGTTCTGGATTGTCTACTTCAATAGTTCTTTCGATTACCCCTTTGTTACGTTCCTTTATATTCGATCAAAGAGTAACTATTTACTATTTATAACTGAACTTTGAATAGAAGAAGATATAGACGAAGATCAGAATTTTTATCGAGATTATTTTTAATATTTCTGTCTCCTGGTAATGTCAAAAATGCTTTTGCGTCCTTTGTTCTATATCTTTTCGTGTTCTATCGTAAAGTTATTTTAGGATCGTGGAATAGTTTCATGCCTGGGTTTCGGTATAATTTAATCTGGAATAATGAAAGAAAAATATCACCGAAATAACAGGTCAAAGGCGTAGATGTTAAAGACCACATAAAAATAATAAGGCATTAAGTGTTACAGAGAAAAACGTACATGTTGGGATTACACAGCTGTTGCATAAAAAGTTAAAACTTCAACAACATTCAGTATTCAGTTGGTGACTGCAACTCAAAGTCCTAATTAATAAAGTATCAACTTCTTGTTTGTGAAACAAACTTAAACTGCAATAGTTCTGTCTCGCGGATTTTGGATTTTTTCCGGAATTTTAGACTTTAGAGACATGAATTCCCAGATTTAATTTGGTTTCAGAAAATATTCTTGGGTTATTAGAAAACATACAAACTAAAATTACAGTTTTTACTTGTAAATCTGAAAGAAAAAGTTCAGAAATGTTAAAGAGTAATATTCTAACAACGTAGAAAGTTTTTAGATTCACTATCTCACTTTTAATCGACAAAATGTATCCTAGAAAAGCTAAAAAAGTGGGAGCCTGACGCATAATTAAATTATCAGGCGCGAACGGCGAAAAATAATGAGAAGGCAACTTGTTTTAATGAAGTTAATATTGAGTGCTACGATGCAAGAGATGCCCAGAAGCATGCTAATTAGGATACTCTCAAAGGCTTCATCTATGCTTTTTGGAGTGAGGAAGTCACTACTCTGCTATGCGGTGTGTTGGGTAATGAATAAATAAATTTAAGTAGGCTTTATTTCCCCTTGACTTGTTATGGTAAGTACACCGTAGTGTAGGAATAGAGGAAAGCGAAACGATGGATGATGAGTTATGTGGAAAACTATATAGTTAGAATAGGGGTGAATACTGTGATGACGTCTGCTGGAGATGTATGGAAGAAGACATGCTGTGTCGACCTCGAATAAATTGGGGTATGGGATTTGGTAATGAAATTTAGCTTCTGCATCAGCAATATAATACCATCATTAGTTACAGCATAAGCATAGCATTAGTTCGTCTTCTTCATAAATCTTTTTGAATATATTTTAAAAAAAACAGGTTGTGTTATCAAATCGAATAGGGACGTGGGTAAGGTCATTTCCAAACTTTATAACACTGAGAATGTCCGTGCATTTTTTTACGAACCCCATAGTGCTCAAAGAAAAAAATCATAAAAAAATATCAGGTCTATTAATTAAATATTTTTTTCCGGTCGTGGTAAAATAGAGGGTCTTTCCAGTGGTAATACTTTCACGCAGTTAAAAAAAAGGATTCAATAAAAATCAAAATAAACATTTACTGCAAAGTCTGGCAAAAATTTTACTCAGTTTTCGAGCGATTTTTATGCGAAAAAGTTACACTAGCGATAATTTACCAGGAACTAGAAAAACTTGCCCAAGTTATAAAGATTCTTTGGAGGTAGATATGAGTCACTTGAATATTCTTATTAATTTAAAAGTTAGTTAGAGAATTTTATTAACAACGAGGTCGTATTTTTCAATTTTAACAGTTTAAAATGTTCGTTTGTTTTAGATTAATTAATAATTTTATTATTGTTTACCACCCGTTCTGGTTCTTTTATTTCCCTTCCCCGCACATTCCTAGCTAGGGCAAATAACATGACTCAATAGATAGCAAAAAGCGTTTATTTTTTATTTTTATCTAAACTAAAAAACGTCACAATTGTGTTCAGATAGGCAAACAATGCCTAGGCACTTATTAAAATCGTTAGTTAAGCTGATATAATATATAAGTTTTAGAAACATACAACATCTTTGTTAGTACAATTATTTAACTTTTAAACTAAACAGAATATCCCAGTGATTCATACCTCCAAAAAATCTGTATGACTTGGGCAAGTTTTTCTAATGCGTGGACAACTTTCGCTAGTGTAACTTTACCCATGAAAATCGCTCGAAAATTTTGTAAATTTTTTACCAGACCAAAGCATTTGCAGTATTTGTTTTTCTTATTTTATAAATGTTTTATGTAAAAGTATTAACACCAGAAAAGCCCACTCCACTACAACTTCCTGAAAAAATTATAAAATTGATAGCCATAGCTAAAGATTAAAGTTTTTTTAAATTATTTTTTTATTAATATCTTTATAAGCACTACGAGAAGTGAATGAAAAAAACAAAAATTGGTCATAACTTTTGAACCTTAAAAAATAGCACCGACATTCTCGGGGTTAAAAACTTTGAAAATGACCTTGCTACCCCCCTATTTGATTTGATCCATATTTCCATGGACACCCTGCACAATAAAAGACAAGTCGCAAGAAATAATGCGTCATGTAATTTTTTCCACATGCAAACTAAATGTACTATGGTTTTTGCTGCGTTTTTTTCGATTATTTACTATAGAAAATTCACTCCCGCTTAAACCACACCAATCATTAGAGTTACGATACTTTACCCTAATACTACAATTTTTTTTTGTATTGGGACATAATTATTGTTATGTCAATTTGGTGACCAAGGTTGACCTTATGTAAACGTTTTATCAAATACCACTTATTTGGTATTTATGAGATAGCACATTTTGATATTGCGTATATTATTATTTAGAGCATCGATACGTTTCCCGAGCGGCTATAAATTTAAAAGAGGTCAGGAACATTACCATTCGGGAAACATAATGGTCGCCGGGTGATAATTATGTATTTGGATGATGTTATTACTGCTAAATTGTTGTTGAAGTTAGAAACTGACGAACTATACTTAGTCAGATAAATGTAAGCCTAAAAAGTCGTATACACCTTTGATATGTTAGTCAATTGTGAGAAAATATAATGTTTCTGTTTTTGAACTGAAGAAATCTACTTACTCACTCACTCTATGGATCTCAATTTATTCCTTTTTTTATTTCGTCAATATAAAGTTCCATTTCATAAAGTTATTTTATGGGTCCTCATAAACTGCTAGATTTTAAATAACGAAGAAATCACATCTAGCGACAGCATGTGAGAGCACTTTGATTCTCTTGTAATATAATTACTAGCGATAATTCCTCCCTGTGAGCACGGAGAAGGGTGGCTTCGGGCACTTATGCAGAAGGCTGTGCTCCTTGACATTACACTTGGATTGCACGCCAATTTCTTGTTCAATGAACTTAATTAATCAGATTAAATAACGTGAAGATTTTTTGGGACATCACTGGTTGTGAGTCGACGCTTATAGATTTTTTTTAGGTCAAACTTTTGAAAGTATGTAGTTACGAAGACACGGTTAAAGACACTTAGAAACTAATAATAATAGGTTTTGGTCATAACATCATTGAATTATATTAATCGTTTAAATCACACACTGGTTTTGAGCTCATAAGGAACCCTCGACTCAAACAGATATAATCAATTAGCCTACAGTAACACATCTAAATCTACTGCATCTTCAAAAGCATTAGTCAAATCATTTAAAATAAGTCTCAGAATTAATACATCAACTATTTGAATTGCTTATTGGTATGATCGGGTCGACCGTGTTCCATTAACTTTGTAATCAAATTAAAGCCAGTGAGCAAATGATAAAGTGTTCCTACGTCCGTTAGTAGCTATATAGATACACGTGTTTCCAAAGTCTTATGTAATTGGCTGTAATTACTTTTCATTTTACTGGGTTATTTTGGTGTTGATGTCACTATCAGTAGTGTGTTATTGTAATTGTATAGGAAGTGTTTGTATTGTTTTAGGTTTGATGTCATCTTTAATTCAAATTTGATTATCGATAATTTTAATATTATTGTTTTCAGAAACAATAGAAATGACTGTATTTGATTCTCAATCTACATCAGGAGACATTGAAAAAACAGTTTGTCTTGCTAAAGAAAAATGTGAGCGTTCAAGAAACTTCGCCGACCGAAGCCTTTACTGATTGTTCAATACAATTTCCTCCAAGTTCGAGTTGGCAATAGGATTTAGATAAGTCTACAGAACGGCGAACTTGAAGTTACGAAAATCGGTGTTGTAGGAATGGCGTTGTATTTTCAGAATTATTTTCTTATCACATTATGACTTTCTGAACTTCGATATGTAGTTTCGTAAGTGCATTTGAAATTTAGTTAGTAGTAGTTATAGTTTTCACTAATAATTCTGTGGACAATCTGATACCCAAATTCCAAGATATTAGCTTGGTCTAAACCTACATTTTCTCTTTCGAATGCTATACCGAATACCAGAGCAATAAAGTTAGGTTACCCCACGCTAGGAAAACGCCTATTACCGACCACAAGCTAACCATAACAATAAACAATTTCAGATTGGACTGTACCATGGAAACCACACGTCCGAAAATCCGGTCTCTGCTAATCAGATCTCAATTTATGGAATGACATATCACTGCCGCTGAAATTCAAACTTCACACCTTTTGAAATAGAGTTCAGATTTCAGTAGCAAGCTTAAAGACATTTCTACAATTTTCAATTAAAATTAGACTTTAGAATTTAGGGGATAAGATATAAATTGAATTGAAATTCAAAGTAGTAATAAGCTTCCTAAGATAGGAAGCTTATTACTACTTTGAATTTTCTCTGTCATAAACCGTGAAATGTCTGTTTGTATGTTAGTTAACTGTGAATCAGTATATAATTTGGAATTTGATTTCCATGTTTACTTTGTTAGATTCGAGAGTTTATAATTACTATCACGTAGTAAACTTGAGATATTAGTGAAATGTTAGATTCTTGCTATAAATTATGGCAGATGTTAACTGTTAAAGTTTACTATTATAAAGTTTCGATGTGTGATGTTAAGATTTACTGGAGCTTTGTACGAAAATAGATAGGGCTACAGTCATATATGAATGTAATTTTGATCTAGTTTCATGTATATTAGTGAATAAGCAGCAGTAATCTAGTGTAACAAACATTTTTTAATTAAAATGACAAAATTTCTGAAATATAGAAATAGATTCCTTAAGAATCAATGAGAATAATCAAAGATTAAACAAATAGCTATATAAAGCCAGCAGTGAACGGTAGTGATGTTAAAACTTGTGTAACAGATTGAAGAGAAACAATAGCGTTGAAGGTGTAGCACCCAAAATCGTAAGTAAAAATTCCACATCTAAGGTCAGTGATAAGCCAGATGATATTGTTGATCTATATCAGTAATATCATCCACCACATAGCTAACAATCACACGGGATACTAAATTGTACGCTTATGACATTTGTGGTGACGTAGCACGCGAGGCCGACAGCCACGCGACCGCGGAATGCGCTTTGTTGACATCCAACCACGTCAAATAGATGCAGGGAATGTGGGAGAACGATGATTGTTACCGTGATTATGTTGTTTGTTATCTTCAGAGTTTTTGTCGTATATTGCTGGCGTGGTTTAATTTCTCTAACGGTGATATGCATAAGGTTCTTAGTCAACGATTATAAGCTTATTCATATTTTTACTGTTTTATTTAGTAATGTTGTGTAATGTTGACACTGACACCTCTTAAACGCAGTTTAGGTGCACGGTCAGTTTCATTGGAGAAATCCGCCTTAAGTTGTCAATCTGTGATGGTTGGTTTCGAGTAATTTGGAAACACTCAAAATTGGAACTTTGCTATTCATGTCTTTCTTACCATTGTGATTCATATCATAACTCTAGACTTACCTTTAAAGCTTTTGATACATAAAGTGTCTGTTATTTAAACGATAGGCTTAAATCAAATGTAATAATTTTTAAAACCCCTACCTTCAAACTAATTCGTTTCGTACTCTGTGTCCTTTATTTCCACGCATCGTTTGCACCAATGATTAATGACGTCACTTTTTTGCTCACCTGATGTTAAATGGACCGTCAGCTAAGCAGATGTAATCCATCAGACTTTGATAATGGACGTCGTTTATTTGCGATGGACACGGGTCATGGCTTGTAGCCCTCGATTTGTTTTTATGGGATTTTATGGAAGGATTATACTCGTAAATCCCTGAATGGAATGGTGATTATTAAGAATATCGAGCTTTGGGTATGAATATCTTCCCGAACATATAAAAATTTACCTTACTTTTTTTACGAAATAAATGATGGTGATTATAGTTTATGCAAGTAGGGAAGTTACTATAAATTTTCATATAACAGGTAACGCAGACATCGAATATGTTAACACATGCATAAAATCAAAATCTTAATAAAAGCGTAATTAATTAATCACGTTTGCACTGTATTTCCTCATCTCATTTCGGATTAAAATAATATTCAATAACAAAGTTTCCTTTAAATTTCACTTTCCAGAAAATGTGGTGTTAATCCAGTAGATTCGCCTAGCGTAATCTGTGCCGCACTATAACTGGCGCTAAGAACTTCGAGTCATAATTCAGAGTGAAGTTGTGTGCCAAAAGATCGGTAAAGGAGTGCCTCGAGTGCCACTAGATTTAAAAATGTACTCATGCAATAAAATATTCTGATGCTATATGAATTACAACATGTAAATCTTCATCATGATCAACAGGTCATTGTGGTATCTTTAACATCACAGATTATCCCACTGTTGGGCAAAGGCATGCCATGGGCCATGGTATCAAGGGGTTCGGGAGAGTCAAATACAGCTATTATTTGCAATCCTCAAACATTTGTGGTCATCAGAGGATATTATGTTACCTACAGCAAAATTTAGTTGAATTAAAAAGGTAACATATCTTTAATTCAAGTAGGTATGTAATTATTTAGGTGATTTATCATATATGATAAAAAGGGACAAGATAAATGACATGTAATCCAAAACAACGAGATTGTAGCAAAAGATAACACATTTACAAAAACCGAGACAATAGAATCTGAAACAAGTAGAAACACACACAACATGCAGAGAACCCTTCCTTTCAGAATCACAATGCTGGCCAAAATAAGCGTCGAACAAAATACTGTATTTATTATTATGAATTAGAAAACGTAAACGCACATTACTTGCTCACTTACAAAGAAAAAGTTTTCGTACGATGTTCATCCCATTATGAATATACAAAGGGAATTTCACAGATGTAGCTTTATTCTTTCTTATTTGAATATATTCTTTGTATGGTCGGAATTTGTAGTTGATCTGGGAAGAAAAATAAATGTTGTTTTTTTTTTTTTTTTTTTTTTAAATTATCATTTATACAAAAGAACACAAGATTACATATTAAATAGCAACCAAAAACCACTAAGGTTTAAACTTGTGCTATCATGAGTCTGTATAGAGAGTATGTACGCGTTATTGCCGATACAGATATTATTATATTTAGTTCCTTAAATAGTTACAGTCATCCCTATAAAATACTTAAAAAATATTGCTTAAGTTTACACTTGATATTTTTATGTGTATTACATTTGTTTATTTCTGAGGGTAGACTATTAATAAGTCTCGGTATAATGCGGTAACCAAGCAAGTTTTGGTCAAATGGCGAATATTATGGTAGGTAGCTATTGCATCTTCTATCATTTCCTAATCAATTTTGCAGGAGATGAAAAAATTAAACCTGTTGAGGTTACATCGACACCTGGTAAGATCAACATTGTGTTTATTTTTGCCAGGTTTACAGAAGAGTGAATTACATATTTTTTTTGTTTGAATATCGTCCAACTGCTTTTAAATAGAACACTCTAAGTATTAAAGTAGACGTTTGATAAATATTTTTGCGTTCTTTAAAAATAAAATAACCATGTATACGTAGGTACATCAAACAGGAACCTGTTTGTGGTAAACAACAACATTGTACCTATGCATAGTTCTGGTCATGTGAGGACATAAGCGCTATGAACTTAGTTTATTTTAAGTCAATATCATGGTATTTATTTTTACATAGTTACTAAAGATGATTATGATGGTAAAACGTTTTTGTTATTTGAAATACAATGTTTTTTAAAACACTACCGATTTATTTCGAATTACAATGATTTTATTTGCCATTCAAAAATCACTCTAATAGTCGTAGGAATACGGCAGCTGGACTGAAAGATACCTTTTTTAACTAATTGGTTACTGGTAGGTAAAATATCTTTGCCAAAACAAGGAACACTCTACCAGACATTAATGGACTAAAGTTTTAACCTAAAACCAACTTTATTTAAAAAAAAACAACGGTATTGGCACCCCACCCGCCATACAAATCAGCCGCGCAAAAATTTAAATCATTTGGAAACCATTGCGTCGGGTTGTTACAACAGCAAATCGGTCTCAATAAAGTGCCATTAGGGACCCCTACACAGAAATTGCTCAATAAGTACCGTTTTTGGGTATTTTTGTCCACAAATGTTCAAAGCTGTTAAGAGCGAAGGAGTAGGTTGTTATAGCTCAAACCTTTGTCAAAATAAGGTGTTTAATAAGTCAGTATATATTATAAGTTAATGATTTAAAATCGACAATGGGTATGATACTGTCAAAAAAAAAACTAATTAATTTTTGGGTGAAATGTGTTACCTATACTATTTTTAAGAAAACAAGCTCGATAGCATTGTCATAGGCAAAAACGACAAACTTCCATAGAACCTTTCATCCTCTTTTTACCCCAGTAGAGGATATTTTTATTATTTATTAGTGCTCTCCCTTGATTAGTAGGCTCAAGGTCACTCAGCGCGCTATGGAAAGGGCTATGCTCGGTGTTTCTTTGCGAGATCGAATCAGAAATGAGGAGATCCGCAAACGAACTAAAGTCGCTGACATAGCCCAACGGATTAGCAAGCTAAAGTGGAAGTGGGCGGGGCACATATCGCGCAGAACTGACGGCCGATGGGGCAGAAAGGTTCTGGAATGGAGGCCACGTACCGGCAAGCGCAGCGTAGGACGTAGGCGTCTGTCCACCCACAAGGTGGACAGACGCCCTAATAAAGGTCGCAGGAAGCCACTGGATGCAGGTCGCTTCCAACCGGCCAGTTTGGAAATCATTGGGGGAGGCCTATGTTCAGCAGTGGACGTCCTATGACTGAAATGATGATGATGATGACTCTCCCTTGTTACAAAGGGAACTCTTGTGCAACATTTATTTATTTTATTTATTTATATATACTTTATTGTACACCACGAAAACACATAACAAAAAGAAAAAAATTAACACTACAAAATATACAATGGGCGGCCTTATCGCTTTCCGCGATCTCTTCCAGGCAACCTTGGAATGGACAGTGATTTGCCTGGACATAAAATGGGGCTGTCGTTGGTGCAAATAAAAAGTATACAATATACTAGAATAGATACACAGATAAATACATATCCTAAATAATAGATACATAAATACATACATACTTACTAAATATATAAACAACGAAAATAAATGAAGACTATAGATAATTACAGTTACGAGAACAAGATCACAACGACAAGTAATGTTCCTTCACGAGTCTCTTAAATATTGGTAGATTGCGCGCGTTTAATTTGAACTGGCAATGCATTCCACAAACGAGCGGCCTGGACAGTAAAAGACTTGTCGAGGAAAGTTGTGGAATGCATAGGCATTTTAAGCTTCAAATTATCCGATGACCTTAAAAATTTCGTGTGGAAGTTGCAAAGAAACTGGAAACGTTTCTTGAGATAGAGAGGGGTGGAAGGGGAAAAATGCACATTATACAAAAGGGAAAGAATATGAACATTCCGGCGAAGGCGAATTGGTAACCACTTGAGCTTCACACGAAATTCGGAAACATGGTCATATTTGCGCAAACCGAATATGAACCTTATACAAACATTTTGAAGCCGCTCAAGTTTATCGAGTTGGTCTTGGGTAAGGTCAAGATAGCTGACATCAGCATAGTCAAGAATGGGAAGAAGTAGCGATTGTGCAAGCGCAATCTTGGTGGCAGTCGGTAGAAAATTACGTAATCTCCTCAAAGATGCAGCGGATGCAAATAGTTTGCGGCTAACTTCCTGTAGCTGGGTAGTCCAAGAAAAGTTTTTATCGATGAAGATCCCCAAGTTTTTAACTTTCTCACTAAAGGGAACAACTGAATCGTCAAAAGAAACTTGGGGAAGAGTCGTCCAGTCGATCCTTGAGACCGTCCTAGAACTGCCTACTACCAAAACCTGCGTCTTTATGGGGTTGACCATAAGTCCATATCGCTTACTCCAATCGCATATACGGGCCAGATCACGATTAATCGTTGTGATAGCCTCGGATAGACTTCCAAGAGGAGCTCGCGAGTAAATTTGTAAATCATCTGCATATAGATGGTAGAAAGAAGTTAGTTCGTCGGAGATTGAGTTAATAAAAACTGCGAAAAGTAATGGAGATAGAACGCCACCCTGAGGTACACCGGCAGAAGTATTACTCCAGGAAGACAAGGTCTCTCCAATGCAAATACGTTGCCGGCGGCCGAACAGGTAAGTACGAAACCAGTCAATTACCGATGGAGATAATATGTTAAGAGAGCATAAAATGCCGAGCAAAATATCAAAATCAACGGTATTAAAAGCATTACTGAAATCTAGCAAAGCTAAGACCGTTAGATTTCCGTTTTCCATGGCTGACCTTATATCATCCGTAATGTTCAGAAGTGCTGTGGTGGTGCTATGACCAGGACGGAAGCCAGACTGGAAGGGGTTGAGGAGATTATTTTTAGAAAGGAAAGTACTTATTTGGTTGTGAATTAACCGTTCAAGGACTTTGGATAGGAATGGTAGGACGGATATTGGACGGTATTCAGAAAAGGATGAGGGATTAGACTTTTTAGGTAAAGGAATTATTTGAGCATCTTTCCATGAGGATGGAAAGACACCACTAGATGCAGAAAAATTGAGGATATGACAAATGACGGGAAGGATAAAATCCAGCACAGGTACTAACATATTACGGCTGATACAGTCACTTCCTACTGCATTGGAAGTAATCGATAGTACGCTCTTCTTAACATCACATGCGGAGAACTGACTAAAAACAAATGGAGAATAACTGGGAGTCGGAAGTGAAGAAAGATAATTCAATGTATTTAATTTTATTGTCCTATTAAAATTGGACGAGGCAGTAAAATGAGTATTCATTGCATCAATGTCTATGTCTTTTGGAATTGTGTATTGACGTGTTTTACCGACCCCCAATGATCTAAGAAATTTCCAAACTTTGGATGCGTCCCCATTTTGGACAGAAGTATGAATGTGGTGACGATTAGCATTCCTACACACCTTATTACAGTGATTACGTATAGAGAAGTATCTTTCCCTGTTAGCGTCATTAGCCCTACGCTTAAATTTAGACTTTGCCGTAACTTTTTTCTGCATAAGCGTTTTAATCTCATTTGTGAGCCACGGCGCCGGCAAATGTCTAACCTTAACAGCTCGAACAGGTGCGTGATGATCATAAAGCTCGATAAGTTTAGCTGCAAAAATATTAACTTGCTCATCGACTGATGCAGAGGCAAACAGAGCAGACCAATCTATATTGTTGGCATCCTTGCAAAGATCGTCAACGTTCATTCCACCAAAATTGCGTTGCATTAGAATCTTAGCTTTAGCCTTAGGTGGGCGAATTTTGTATGACAGAAAAATCAGGTCATGATAGGAAAAAGCATCAGCTGAACATTGGCCATGCTTAGCGACGTGATCAAAAGAAGAGACAAAAATTAAGTCGAGAAGTGAAGCTGTAGAGTTAGGAAAATGGTGAGTGGCACTCAGCGGAAGAATGGAAAGATTACTGGAAGTCAAAATATTAATCAGGGAAGAAGAGCGATAGTCTTTTTTCAGAAGACAAGTATTAAAGTCACCCATGATTATACTATGACTGTAAGAAGGAATCAGCATTGTTAGGAGGTTTTCAAAAGATGAAAAGAAATTAACGCGTAAAGAGGGACAATAATAGACGCCAAGAAGTAATTTAGAATGGTGTAGTTCAACTTCAAGAAAGAGATGTTCACCAGCATTAGATGGCGGTGGCTGCGCTGACACATTGACAACAGAGTATGGAATATGTGCCCGGAGATATATGGCAACACCACCACCACCACCAACAGACCGGTCGTTTCTAATAAGCTGGAAGCCAGGAAGAGAGTAACTGGTTGAAGGAAGACAGGGTTTAAGCCATGACTCGGAAATAAGAATTGCATGTACGTTCTTACAGTCAAAGCTTGCCAGCATATCGTGAAAATGAGCCGGAATGCTCTGAGCGTTAATGTGTATAACGTTAAAATTCTTAGGAACATCAGAAAACTGTGCAGCAAGATTGTCTGCAAGAGAAGGAATACTCACGAAACTGTCGTCGTTGCTAGGTAATGAGAAAAAACTACTATTATAACTGCTTTCATCGTTAGACATATTATAATATAAATAATATTAATATATAAAAAACCTACCTACTAAACTAATAAAAAATAAAATAAACCGTATAACAGCTAGTCCACCTGCTGGTTACGTTATTTAAATCTAAAGAATTATAACCCACTACACAGTCCGAGTAATCAAAATTTAAAAAAACACAAAATAAAATGTAAATCATTTCAGAAAAAAAACAACAAGAAAAATAAGAAACAGGAACAAAATATTGAAAAGAAAAAATAAGACTTGTGCCAGTCACAGTCTGCCATTACACCGTTACGAAAAACGGAACGCACCGAATGAAACTGACATTGTGTGTTGACTGACACTGACAGTGACAAAATTGTGACATAATTCAGTCAAGTCAAGCAAATTGATTAAAACATTAAAAATTAACTGAAGGTAAAACAAAACAATAAAATATGATATTACCCGGACATTGAATAAGACATTACAGAGAAATCACTTCTTCAAAGCAACAGCACGCTTCAACCTTGCGTTCTTCGTAGCAGCAACGACCGGTATAGAGACTGACACAGCCGATACTTGATGACTCTGCCCGGGCTCATTGGGATTCGGCGCAATCTTGTCCAACTCAGCGAGGGACTCAACCCGATGCCGTGTATCATTGGGACCAAGGACATACACGCAGCCAGCCTTAGTCCAGCTCTTGGAGACACCGCATCTTTCCCTCGCAGCCAAGAAGACATCATGCCGCCCCTTTGTTAGGAACTCGGACATGGTGACGCCCGTAGCCTTTAGTTTGGATTTGGAAAACCAAATCTTATCCCGAACCGCAAGACTGCCTACCTTGAACAGGATAGGCCTGGTTTTGGCTCCACTTCGTTTTTCTCCCCAATCGTGCGGAGCTTCAGAATTTTATAGTGTGTAGATGTCTTCAAATAAAACGTTTTCTCAAAATTTCACACTGAGCAAACGCCTAGTTTTTGAGAAAAAAAATCCTAAAGTTTCAGAAATTTTAACCAATTTACGTAAATTAATTGTCATTATACCACAGATAATGTACGAGTTTCACTCCTAGGTTGTTCCATTTTACGTTCAGACAAAGTGACAGCGGACTCTTATGGTTTTTTGTATAAATATTGTAAGTTTTTAACTTTCGTTCACTTTTAAATAGTTGCTACCGCAATTAACTTAATTATAAAGTAAATAATATAGTAATAGTAGATAAAGATAGTAGAGAATAATTGTGAAGAGATAACGCTACACCAGCAGGTACTAACTATGAACTTTTAAAATATAGCATAAATTATTATAAATAATGTTTCTATTAAATTATAATGAATTTTAAATATGAGCAAATTTTTCTTTGTGTAAACGTTCCAGCTACCCACAAGCGAAAAAAAAAGGACAACAACATTTCAAGCTTCTATACCCAGCGGTTTAAGCTGTGCGTCATCAGTCAGTGAATGACTGCCCATTGTGTCACCCTATGTAAAATTTCTAATAATTCATAATTTTTACGGTGTACATAAGAAAATTATATCTATTCATGAATGAATGAATTTAAAAGTTTTATTTAGTAGAAGATGTAAGATTCTAATCAATAAATTCAAATTCATATAGCTATTCGTTAATAATAATCGCCCTTGGTTTCATTTAATAATTTTACCTAAAACTTTAGCGGACATTTAACTAAACTTTCCGGAACGCGAAGCGACCCTTCAGTACAAAATCTTGAAAATTATCTTTCCGTGATTCTGGTTAAATATTTCTAAAACCATTTATTTCTTAAAAGTTTTGATTTGAACATAATCTTAAACACTTGGGAAATGGTGGGAAAAGTAAAACTTTTTGTTCAAGGTCATTTTCACCCTAAAATAATCCTCATCAAATGAAGTTATGTTGCTTCGACTATTACGCGATCAAAGATTGAAATAATTATCAGTCCTTCGTTAATGGCGGAACTGAACTTCCGTTTTCATTATTGCTGTAGCACTTATCGTGATCAATGGCTTATTTACAACCATCATGTTTGAGTTGACATGCATCATACATGCCAAAATAACAGTAAAAAAAAAAATTGGTATATAAATCCTTTAGATTTCTGAAACTACATAAACAAAATACAGGAGGATACATTTTATAATGTCAAGCCACACTAACAAGTGGATAAAAAAGAATGGATCTTGTATCAATTAGGTAGTACTCAAAATATCACGCTTTTGTGCATGTAAATATAAACAATAACACAAAAATAGGTCACACGTAACTAAATCAATCCTCAAATAACATAAGCTGCAGATTTATACTGATTGAACCACAAATATCTCCTATAAGGTTAACGGAGTATAAATAAAACATACTGAATACACGAGTCGAACGCACAATAATAATATGGTGTCGCGAGAGATTCTGCTGAGTCAATACTCTTGATCCTAAGATTCGGAAGGGGAACTTACAAGATATTGCACTATGAATATGATTTCTGGTTTATAGTGGTCGGATTTATTGTTGTTCTTGTTTGAAATCTGTTTCAACTGTCTAGTATTTAGAGCCTACAGATATACGTTACAAAAGTTTTAGCATTAGCAATGTCTATTATTTTTGATATCGCTACAAAGTTACAACTATCTAAAGTCCGTATTATAGAACCTCACTCAAGACTCAAACATTACTTAAAATAGTTTAAAGCCATTTAATTGTTTGAAACTAGTTTTACTACTTAGTATGGGCCTAAATCTACCAAATATTTTTTGGCATGTGGCATGCACTAAGTAAAGAAAAACGTGCCAAGATCAGTAGAATTACACTCGCTAATGTTGTCGTGTTGTTTTTCTCTTTGTTCCTAGTCTTGGATAGTGATGAAGGTTATGTATGTATGAACAAAATTAAATTACGATGAAATCACTTTAGCCACTCAGACATCTATAGATAGCATACTATCCTAAAAAACGTCTGGTCTAGTACACTATCCCAAGCGACGAGTCGTTTTTAATTCCATCTAGTGATAATATACCATACTATTTCAATAGTTTGACAGATTATATGGATAGCTAATGACATAGTTCGACTAAAATACCTGAGCGGATAAGCAGCTATAGAGGTTTTAGTTACTACAGAGCGGGCGATGCCGCCCGCGGGTCGGCGGCCGCGCGCGGCAGACGTAAGAGACCTTAGACGAGAAATTACAATGGGGACGTCACATAACATCTCTTGCAGGGCGGCTAAGCTTGGCCTCTTATGCTGATAGAAAGATAAGACAGTTAACAGACGTAGAACCCGCGCGTTTGTACTATTTTAGCTACTTCCACAGCATTATGGCTTGTCGTATGGTATTTTACTGTGAGGTCAGGCTGCTGACATTGAATCCATCTTTATTTTGCAAAGGAGAGCAGTCAGAGCCATTTATAATCTACGTCACCGCGAATCTTTCAGGGAACTATTTAAAAGGATTAATATTATGACGGTACCTTGCCAATTCATTTATGAAAATATTATTTATGTAAGAAAAAATCTACCTCTTTTTAATAAAATAAGTGAAAGGCATAATTGTATACTAGAAATAAAGATAAAATAGATCAGCAATTTTTTAGATTATCTAAAGTAATCATCTTTTATGGGGTACCGTGTTAGATGTTACAACAAAATACCTTATGATATATTAAAAGTACACTTTGTAAACAAGCATATTAATTTTTTTATTATATTTATATTATATATTACATTGATTTTACATTCTGTAATTAGTTCCTCACACACTGACTTAAAAAAATTAAGAACATTTTAAACTACTACTCAATACTAGTATTAGTAAGAAAGTAAAATATTGAAAGAGCTCAAACCCCTTTTCATTTCACCATCAATATGAGGTCCAATTAAGGGGTTGTTCGGTTCGTGAACGGGCGCCGTCAGTTGAGACTGGTCATCTCTTATCTGCCAGGGCTTATTTTTAATCTTATATTTGTAATCGTTTTTGAATTTTATAAAAAAAAATTCATTGTTCTCACATATAGAATCAACAAGAGTAATGTACCCAGGATTTTGTAATTTCTATATTTAAAAGAATGTCCTTGGAGTTTCTTGCCCGTTCTTCTCCATAGAGATCTACGTTTTGGAATGGGCAACTAGCTTCAACTTTCTGACTAACTGACTGACTCTTTGACAAATCAAAGGTGCCTGTAAATGGTTTAATTGAAATAAATGCTTTGAGTTTGAGTTTGGTCTACCCATGTGCCAAATTTAATTAAAATCCATTTAGCCGTTTTAGCGTGAAAGCGTAACAAACAAACGAACAAACAAACTGACTTTCGCATTTATAATATTAGTATGGATGCAAGTTTAATATTAATGTAGATATTTAAATACACATAAACCTTTCGGAATACGTTCTCATAGTGACAGTGAAAACCACATCAAAATCCGGTGCGTTTAGAAAAATAACGCGGTCTCACAGACAAGCATCGACTTGTACTAGCTGTCCGCCCTGGCTTGGCACGGGTAGCACTAAGTACTTATCTACGGCGCACCTACCTACCTACCCTACCCACTACCCTACCTACCTGCCTACCCTAATTACCTACCCTACCTACCAACCCGACCTACATACCCTACCTACATACCCTTCCTACATACCCTACCTACATACCCTACCTACCTACCCTACCTACCTACCTACCCTACCTACCTACCTACCCTACCTACCTACCTACCCTACCTACCTACCTACCTACCCTACCTACCTACCTACCCTACCTACCTACCTACCCTACCTACCTACCTACCTACCTACCCTACCTACCTACCTACCCTACCTACCTACCTACCCTACCTACTTACCCACCTACCCTACCTACCTACCTACCCTACCTACCTACCTACCCTACCTACTTACCCACCGGTAAAAGTATCCAATGTCCGTCTCCTGGTTCTAAGCTACCTCCCCACTAATTTTCAGTCAAATCTGTTCAGCCGTTCTTGAGTTATAAATAGTGTAACTAACATGACTTTCTTTTTTATAATAAAATAATTAGATTGAATACGAAGTCAAACATCGTGAGAAAACCTGGACTTAGTCAATATAAGACTGAAATCGCCAACCCGTCTTAAGCAAGCGTGATGATCGATGCTCGTGCCATATGTGTGTGAGAAGAGGCCTTTGCCCTGCAATGGGATAATATTAGGCTGGTATTAAAAAAATACAATAGACGACTTATATTGAACTAGACTGACTCTTTGACAATTCAAAAGTGCCTGTTAATGGTTTAATTGAAATAAATGCTTTGAGTTTGAGTTGAGTTTGATTTTGGGCTCTATCTCGCTGAATCTTGATGCTCCGAAATTTATTTGGCATAACAAACTTAGCATAATCTTCTTAAACGAATATTTTAAAGGCATAAAAAATATTTAATATAATGATTATTGCCGGCCAGCCTCAGCCACGGCGGCGAGCGTTAAACACATCTGCGACGATAAGCTCGCGTGGGACCGCTGGAGCCCCGCAGTGCCAGAGGCGCGACACAAAACATGCCTGCTGCATGTTGCATGCTCGCTTGTATGCTGCATGCTAGCTCCATGCATGGTGTATACTTTCTTGCATGTTTGCATTTTTGTGTAACTTAACTTTCTGCGTTATGATGATTCTGCTTTTTAACTACTAGGAATATGAAATTTATGCGAAAAGATGATTCTGACTTACAAAATTATGAGTTTTGAATTATGATAAATGAGTGTATGCCTAACGATTTTCTGCGAAACGAAGTTTATGTTATCCGCTGCTATGCAAAATTATATTATGGCATAAAACTTTCTGATATAAAGGGTAGACCCCCAATAAAGAATGAACGCAAGATAATACTCGTTACGTGGTGCAATTGACATGTGATCGACGTCGACAAAAGACATAACAAGTGCAGTCGTATAACGTCGATCGACGTTCGGCACCGCAGCAAACTGACTGACATGAAGTAAAGCCAATCGACGTCTGACGAAATCGTTTGACTTCGATCCTTCAATTTCGAAAACTGGGAATAGATTTATCATTTGGTGTCGATTGAGATCATAATCTGTTTAAAAATGGTGCTTTTACATGGCATTCCTTTAATCAGAGTAGATACCTTTATAGGGTGTAACAAGACCCTTCACGAAGCCATCATCTATGCATTCTGTACATCAAACTAAGCAACTTTGTGCAAAAATAATTGCTGAGAAACGACTTTTATTGTTGATGTGAAATTTCGGTTTTACGGCAGTGCGCAACGTAACGCACGCAAAACATTTACGGTTATGGGTACATGCGACGGTACGGGGATCATGAGTTAAGTTATAACATTAAAACATATTTTCGTAAAAAAAACACAAAAAGACAGTTGGACCTTTGATATCCCTGTAACCAGAAGGTTCCCAGATAAGGCCCAGTACAAAAAAATATCGTACTACCGAAAAGAACACATGGCTCTCAGCTTCGTTAAGGAGATTTTTACATCCGTTAAAATAATTGTTCATGCATTAAAAATTACTTGACTGAGTTCCGAGACTTAAATGTAAGGTTCTTGCACCCAGAGCAGTAGAGTTCGTTGCCACCTTGCTGGCTGGCAAATATTGTACCATGACACGAGTTTTTCTTATTACAGATAGCTCGTACCGATATGAGCTAAGAAAGTAGAAAGAGAGATGACCATACAATACGATATCAATTCAACTTGTGACAAAAAATACGATTGTAAATGTAGTCCTCCCTCTAAATAAAATCCTTGGATTTCTATTACTTAAGCCTCAATAAAACATTCCAAGTCCAAAGAACATACCAATAACATACAAAAAAACTCAATCGTCTATATCACGAAATATAATTTTATTATATATTTTATGGCGAACTGAAATTCATGGTGGCACCCTAAAATTTTTACGTGTTGCCGTCTGTATCGGGGGTGTATCACATAAAACGGATCATGCGCGAGGGTAGCTGTAAAATCGCGGACTATCTTTTTATTGTATGGGTCTTATTTCGTATCGACAATGTGACTTAGATACAGTTATAGTAAGAGGTTTAGTGTGGAATTTAGGATGTTTTCAGCTGTTATTTAGTTTATCTTCACGCTCTAGTTGCGTTTTGGGAGCACAGGAATATGGAGAAGAATTTTATTTTATATTTTTTATTAAAAAATATTCCGTCACGCGCATTTGACGCGTGACGTAGGAATGACACGCGTAAATTCAATTAAATCGCACATGATCAAAGCGTAGAATTTTATTAAAAACTTATAAAGTTTATGATTTTTCACATGGTGTATACTGATTGTGCATATTTTTGAGTAATAACTTAACCACTGTTGAAAAAAAAAATACACCTTCGCTAATTGTCTTGATAATTGACTCTTCATTCTATGTTACAAGTTCTCAAAACTGTGCTTTTGTGCAAAAACAAAGCTCTTCTTATACATGAAAATGAAAGACAACACTGTTATCTTAAAACGACTGCCACAAATGTTAGTGCAACGTAACGACCAATCGCATTTTCATTTAATCCTTTTGTTTAGTATTTAGTTAGCTGGAACTGTCTGGAAACTAGCAACTGCCTCCCACGTTAGAATTCGAGAGGATTCCAACTTGCTGCTTTGTGTTGAAACCGGTTTACGTTTTATGCAAGACAGTTGCATTACTTGCGTTCGAGAATGTTTTAAAGTTACAGTGTATGTTACGTACAAGAAGTGTATGTTCTTGAATCTTTTTTGATGTACCTACCTAAATAGTTATTAACTAAAAATCTTGTTACTATATTTTTCCGTCCCATTCTCTGTTCTCATTCAAATCTTTTTGGGAATAGCAGCAGTTAGTTCATGTTTGAAAAAAGGACACTAAATTAAGGTCTGCCACAAGGATCTATATTGGGGCCAATGTTGTTTTTCTACGTTTCCAAGTCGACTTAATTGTACGGTAACACCCAATAATAATAATCATTCACCCATTAATTTGAATATTGTAGTAACTGTTAACGATTACAACAATTTCCTTATTTTTTTTAAATCTTATGAGTAAAATCCATCTATATAAAATCGATAGTTTACCTTATAATAAAAGTTGTTGACACTTACACGAGAGAGCTTCTTGTCTCCTCCGCGTGCCACACGTGTATAAAAGTGGAGCACAGGGATCGGAGGTTTTTAAAAATATATCTACTCTCAGATGGAAAATGTTGTGTTTATTTGTTAAAAGGTTCCTAAATAGAAAACGAACAAAATGATATAGTTGACCGAGGAACCATGCAATTCAGCGTAAGGTCTCTTTTTAGTTTTAAAGGATAATCGAGAAAATAATAAGAGAAATAATCGTGAATGACAGGAAACTACATATTAATTAAGAACTCACCAAATAATAAACTCCAAACGGCATCACGACGACTGCCACAAGTAGATCAGCAACAGCCAAACTCACTATAAAATAATTAGTCACAGTCTGCAGCGTCCTCTCCCGCACTACACTCATTATCACTAGCACATTGCCGAACAGTGTGAAGAAAGGAAAGATCAGCAGCAGCAGCGCCCACAGGTTCTGATCAGCATCGTCCACTTGTCTGTTAAAACATGATATATTGAACGTACCGTTAAAACTACAGTTTGTGTAACCATACACGTCTGCCAAATCTAGACTAGAGTTGGTAGTAAAATCATGGGACGTGTTACCATAGAAATAATCACTGAAGTCTTCGACTAGCCTCATAAAGTCACCGCTAGTGTTTGTGTCTCTGACTTCGACCTTGACTGTAGCATTCCTAACGTCTGGCGGCCTTTTTGAGGGGTAGAGGTACGTTGTGTAATGTGTGTTGTTGTGGTATGGCACTGGAGTAGTGCTCATCGTAGCTTCAGTGCTCGGGGTCGATCGATGAGCCGTCAGCGTCATTCTCCCGCGCGCCCGTCGCGTCCATTTGTGCTAGTTGACGCGTCGCATCTGCAACATAGAAAAAACTTGATTAATGTTTTACTAAATCGAGTTATTATTCAAAGCTGGGAAGATTTAAGATTTTATTCAGTAATGGGCGACACGATTTATTATCTGAGCCAGCTTGCGTTCAACTATTTTCTCTTGTAAAATATGATTATTTTGTAGATCAACATAATAATCTTAAAATAAACAGCTCCGGGAAACTGCCGCTTGGAAAGGAAATTGCATGTTGGTCAAATGGTCGTCTTTTCTCGATATAAAAATGGCCATTTTGTCGATCCTTTTTTTTGTGTGTTTAGTGACTAACCTGGTGTCAGAGTTTTAAAGCCGCCCGTGGGCCTCTGGCTTGGCTTCACATGCCGTCTAATAATATCTCTCAGGCATTTTTCAGGTTTCCTCACGATGTTTTCCTTCACCTTAAGTAATATTATATAATACTCATATGAATCCAAAAAAGTCGGATAACAAGGTCGATAAAAGATAAATTTTATTTCTATTTATGAAACAATAATAAATAAACGCTTTTATGAGAAATTGAACAGAAGCTGAATGAAATACAAAAATCTCTTTTGGATCTTCATGAAACAAAACACGTTCATGATAAAAAAAAATCATCGACGTTGATCATCTAAATGAACAAATTCCATTTAGAGCTCGCAGATCACAGGATTGAACTCATCAATCAAAGCTCAAGGACGTCGATTGAGGCACTCATCCGAAATCTTTTTTATAATTCTCCAAGTCAATTTAAAATGATTGATTCGAGAAAAATCAGGAATGGTTATCGAGATGATAGATTATCCTTAACTTTCCGCTAAGAGCTGCTTTAATTGCTGGTTCCTTAAGTGTTTTGTGAATGGAGGAATTAGATGGAACAGTAATTGTATAGACAAGTAAAGTACCTTTAACATTATGTGGAAATGTACTTACAATGTCTCCTTAGCTACAGCGACTCAATTTGGAACGATTATCAAATAGGTACGGATTAATATTCATAGCGTCGTCTTCTTGATAATCAGTTCCAACAAAAGTCGATGAGTTTAAATGGTTATTACAACTAATCTTAATGTCTTTCATTTGAATAAATGAAGGTTAAGTCTAATTAAACAGTTTAAAATAGCTTGCACGTCTACAAGGTTTGAACAGACAAGGTTTCCAATCACCCTGAAAATTAACTGTGAAATAGCAACATCATGTCATGTTTCCACCATAATGACTGAAGCTACCAATTCTGCTCACCCGTTTTAGACACCATTAAGCCTTAATTAAGTTCACTCGCATGACAACGGTATGACTGACACAATGACAGCTTTCTTATTAGCATTTCACGTGATAACGCGTTTCTAGAATGTTCTCGCGACGAAAATCTAAATTATTGTGTCGTCAGCAGAAAAATGTGTTTGTTATCTGAGTTCGTGTTATAATGGGCTTAAGGAGCACGTCTTGTTTTTGGCAGTTTGTTTGTTGTTCTGCGTTTGTATTTGCAGACAGTACTTATTTCAGCTGAGTTTAGTTTTTATCTTAGTTCTACGTTTTATTTTGGCTAAGCACAGTTACATGTGCTCACCAAAGTGAGCGAGTTAAGAGAGTTTGAATTTTGTCTAATATTTTGTTATGTTTTAATTTGTTATACGTATGTTGAGATATAAACAAGCTACTATAAGGTATGATCAGTTTTATCATCAGCTGTTTACATCATCGGAATCTTCTTTTTATATTTTTCATTCCAAATAAACAAATTCTCTACATTTCCTTTTGAACCATCTGACATTTGATGATTCCCAAAAAACATTACCTCATCAATTACACACGTTGATCCGCTAGAAACTCCCGGTGCTTTGTGTATGCACAACAATAAGCAATAAATTGTCCTGGAGAGGCCGGGATCCGTCAAATCCCAGGACGGGACATTATCATAATGTTCTTCATCATGAAACTGGGGAACTCAATTTTCGGCACTATTGATTTTTTCGTGGTAATTTTGGTGGTAATGGGAATTAATGATAAGTGTACGACAATCGATTGCCTTTGAGGAAAAGCTTCAAAAATAGTCTGGAGGAAAATATAAAGTGACTCTCGCTTGTACCTTCTGCTGAGAAGAATCTTTAGTAGGTATCTCCAATAAGGGTAAAAAAGTTCTGTTAAGCCCCATTGTTACCTTTTCTTTTTCGAATGTTTTCTTGCAAATCTTTGTCCTGTAAAGACTGAAAAAAACTGAGTTGATTGATTATTTATTTACGGTAAAATTGAACTGCACCAAAAACATAATTCGGCATCGCAATGCGTTGCCCGCCTAAAACAGTCATAGACATGTCACCCTAGTTAAAAATCTCTCGGCCCTAATTACATCGGTACCCTTCAAACCTGAACACCAACTTTAATTTTCTCCCGACTTTCCACAGTGTAATGACATGCAGATGCACCACTCTCCTTCGCCAAAGAATCGCTCAAAAACTTAAGACCGTTAAGTGGACAGTAGCACCAGTTCCTCGACACCCGTGATAGATGATAGATCACGCCATTAAGCCAGGGGAGCCAGCAGAACTCATTTATCTTAGCCAATTTATACACTGACACACGAAGGCGTAGTTCTAGTTGGGTAATTAGTTTGGACGTTATAAATGGTTTTAAAAGGAGGCTTAAAAGTCGAAAATTAGGTTTTGAAGTTTCGGGTTTTGTTTGTTCGAAGGTAATTTCGTAGTTTTCAATTCAAAAGTTAATGATGCAGTTGATGTGAATTTATGGTGCAATTTATCTTTCCCTACTTAGCAAAACACGCATTAGTTTTAAATTCTTTTATAAGTTCAGCAGGCAATGCTTTACGATACTAAGACAAGACACTATGAAAACAAGAATATTTTGAAGTTTATAATAATATTAAACCATGAAGTATATAATATAATATACTAAAATATTTTTTGTTGCTACAAACCACTAATATACCATAATTAGGTACTATTATACCAAAATAAGGTACAAATAAAGCTGCTTAAAATTAAAAAGTCTATTGTATAAAATATAAAAAATCTCGTTTTTTTTTTACTCAAACGTCAATACACTTAAAGAAGAAAATAAATGCCTGTAATAATGATGCATAAAATTAAAAAAGAATAAGAAATGGGGAAAATAATTATGCGTTACATCCGCGCTGGTATTCAGCGACAGCTGGCACGGGCGGCAGCGTTGACTTTATGACGTCAAGTGGTGCAGTATATTAACTACCCTATAACAACACAAATAAAAAATAATAATAAGAGAACATTAAAAATAATTCTAGTAAATTATGAAATTTAAATTAGCAACATTACGTTGCGCTGCCATCGACGATTCGATGCACGCACAGAGATATGAGACTAAAAAGTTTATCTGTGCGAACAGCGGTCACAGAGAAGAGACTTTCACTTTGGCATTACTACGTTACCTTGTTTTTCCATGTTACGCCAATTACGCAAATGACTTTTTTAGACAATGGATGGAATTTTTAGAGTTGTTGTTGTAATCAGTGTTTGTGAGTTACGTGTAAGAAGGTGTGAAATACATTTGCCTATGAGTAACTCACAGATGTGTGTGTGTGTAATCTTCAACAGATCAATATTACAACACTAAATGGGAACATAACCCGATGTTTATAACTATGCGCCAGTTAACATCAACATTTTACAGTGTATATGGTTTAAATAATAACAATAAAAAATTACGAATAATTAGACAGAACTGTGGAGACGACACGAGTTGTGTACTCAGACCGTGACAACAGGCGTCGGGGCACTGAGGAGGTAACCGAGCGGGTGAATTCAATACTTACAACCCACGACTTTGACAGCTCCGCATATACCACAAAGGGTTGCAATTCTTAATTAGTCCTCGCTCATTTGGGAGTCGCGCGAGGTGGCGAAACGCCGGGGCTTGACTCCGATGCCGCGAGAAATCGCGGCACAGCGGACAGAGCTCCTCGCGCACATTTAGGAGTGGCGCGAGGTGGCAAAACGTCGGGGCTTGACTCCGATGCTGCGAGAAATCGCGGCACAGCGGACAGAGCTGCGGCGGGATCTCATGGCGCCATGGAGAGTGCGATTGTCGCAACCCAGTGCTGGGCACGCCACTATTGCGGCGATAAGTGCCCTCTTTGAGGATTGGCTAGAGAGGTGCCACGGCGTCCTCACCTTCCGCCTGACGCAGGTCTTCATCGGACACAGTTGTTTTGGGAGGTTCCTGTTTCGTATCAGGCGGGAGGAAACGCCCGGGTGTCATCACTGCATGGATTGCCTGGAGGACACGGTGGAGCATACGGTGGAGGTCTGCCCGGCTTGGGCAGAGCACCGCCGTGTCCTCGTGGAGGCGATCGGTGGCAGGGATCTCTCGCGTCCGGCCCTGGTCCAGGCCATGGTGCGGAGCGAGAGGGCATGGGACGTCGTCACCTCCTTCTACGAAGCAGTAAAGCTGGCGAAGAGGCAGAACGCGTGATGGAAAGGCAAATTTCGCACCCTCACGCCCCTAGCCGCCGCAGTAGGAGGCGCCCTGGGCGTTGGGAATCACAGGTCGATTCCCGGCCACCGTAGGCGCGGTCTTGCAGACGGTGAGCAATTGTTAGCTCACCGTCCGATAAGGACCAGGCCCGGGTCTATGGCGCGTTGTGTTCCACGCGCGTGTTATATAAATGTAATGATTGTGTCTAAAAATAAATAATATGATATATAAATGTAATTATACTTGTTATACCTATAAATGTAATTATTATCTACGATTAATTTACTAAATGAATTTAATAACAAACTTATTTTTTATAAGTCAAACACTGATTTGACTCAACTGTTGTTATTGTCTCCAATATCTTGGTTGAATTATGTAGTAGGGTCACACTGATTTATTTGTTGTTCCTATATTTAAATACTAAATGATTGAGGATACAAGTTTTATTAAATTATTTTGTTAAGAATATCTAAGAGATTAGTTTACGTATAAATTATATTTTTGTAAAGGTATTATTACAGTTTTTATTTTAAAAGTATTTGTTTTGTACTAATAGTTCAGTTCATTTTGTCTGTGGCAATATTCATGTTAGATAGGGTAAGGTAGACAACTGTCATTTGAAATGTTTTAAAAGGTCGTGTAACTTAATTCTTGTTCTCTTTTCTGTACGTGTCACTGGACTGGTAACAATATAAAAGCTTATGTTAACATCTAAGAACAGACCCTGAGTGATGTCCATGTCCGTAATATTGAGTTGCTAAAAGCTAATATAAGGAAATAATGTTGCTTATCAGAAGTTCTTCTTTTATTGTAAAATGGTTTGAAATAAGGATCATCAGATCACTTCTGATGAAAGATCGACTAACTACAATGTTCATGTAAGTTAAATTGTCATTATATCTTGATTATTGCTGATAACTATGATGTTCTGTATGTATTAAAATATTGCTAATATTGCTACATAAGTGTTAAATCGAATTAAGGAATATTCATATTCTATTTGTCATTGATAAAGTTGTTAGCTTTAAGAAATGGTCCAAGAGATTAATGTAATAACAAAACTAAATGCTAATGTAAAAATATGTTGATAAAATACTTCAAAACAAGCTTCCGTGGAGTTTCTTATCCTTCTTCTCCACGAAGACCTAGATTTGGAACGGATAACTAGCTTTCTCATTAACAATACCTATTTATTGACAAGTCTAATTGAAATAAATGCCTAGTCTTGTCTCCATGTGCTTTCTTATAATCCTTTTCCCTACACACTATATTCATAGATATTAAAATACATAACATAACATCACGCCTTGTTTCCCCGAGGGGTTGGGCAGAGGTGCACCTGTAGTAGGTACACCCACATATTAAAATGCCTACATGATTAAATAATTAACTAATAGGTAACCTGAAAATCCTGACACTCAAAAGTTGATAGTTAAGTGGATATCAATGCCTCTAAATGTAGTATATCTAATAATCTTTTTTCTCACATCAGAAGTGGGATAGTGCCCTGTCTTACTTATGCGATTTCTAATGAATTTTATTTTGCTATTTTCATAATCAATGTTGGAGCTATTGGTGATTTTGCTGGAAGCCGTGGTGTCGCCGGATAGCTGTCTAAGCCCTCACCATGAGGATGACATCATGCTGCCAACTCCTGGAGTAGGACTCTATCGGTGATTTTGCTGGAAGCCGTGGTGTTACCGGGTAGCTGTCTAAACCCTCAACATGAGGATGACATCATGCTGCCAACTCCTAGAGTAGGACTGTAAGTGGGAGCTGCAGGGCCGGTAAGGCCTTTAGAGGCAATGCTTTGATATTACTTTGAAATGAGAGAACATCAACTGATGGTGCATCATAGAAAAAGTTTTGTAACCTTTAAACTAGAATATTTTAAAACAGGATGGTGCCGATTCTCTTGACGCAAATGCCTTTAAACTGGGCTGGAAATCGCCAAAATTTAGTTTACTCTTGTCAAACGATGATTTCCCATTCTGAAATAGACAAAGTATATTTGACTATATTTTGAAACAACCAACTTAACTATATTTTAGTTTGACAGCATTAAGATGGTACTGAGATTTTAATTTACTGTAAAAGACAATTTTGCTATTCTGAATTTTGCCTAACTGAGTCTGACCTTAAATTAGTTGTCATGAACTAAAATTCACACGAACACCTCGACTTCGGGTGCAAAAACAGTACTGTACTGGATTTTTTTCTTTTCTTTTGCTTGTATCTCAAAAATAGTGTCCTATCGCAAAAATAATGAAAATTTCGACCCCCTTTATAAAACCCTTAAACCCCTAATACTCAACAAGTAGGTGATATTTTTTTTATATTTTCCATGCAAAAAGTGAAAAATTCCAAAAAAAAAGGTAGAGGCTATAAAAAAAAAAAAAAAACACGGAATAGGGCAAACAAGTATGTACCACGTGGAGTCGTAATTGTCAATTTTGGTTGTTTCGAAATAATTTTTGAGTTGAGACTATTTCAGAAAAGCTTTACGATTCTCATAGCCAGGAGTGAAGTCTTGGTGATAGTTTGGTTGGTTTTGTTTTGTGTACGGGAGAATCGCCACCAGTGTTTGTCATTAAAAGTTAAGCTTCAATTGGTATTTTAACAAATTTCAAAAACAAAGTTCTCTGAAAACAATGGTATCTACTTGCATAAAAATATACTTATAAAAAAAAAATATGTGCCTACTTACAATGATTAAATATGTTGAAAGATCATTAGGTAATGAACCAAAAATAGTGAACATCTAATTGAAGCTTAGCTTATAAAACCAATAATAACTAGGTACGTTGTTACTCTAGCTAGATTATAATTAATTAATTTTTATTCTCACAAAGATGAGACTGAGAATAGGATACAAGTGTTCACTTAGATGAAACTTGGCATTACAAGAGTACTAATTTAATGTATATATAAATTAGGTAACACAGAAAAACCAAAAATGAGATTGGGTTTCTGAACAGGACATTGCGAGGAATTGTGTACTAAATTACTTAGACCATTGTTTTCAATATTTGATCCTGCTTTAAGAACTGAGTTATATACTGATGCTACTGCTATACGATATGGTGCTTTTTTAACCCAGAAATATGATAGTGATTTTTAAATCATTTGTTTTAGTAAAAGAACTACACCTGCAGAGTCAAAATATAGTTCTTATGATTTAGAAACTCTAGCTATTCACAACGCCTTGAAACACTTTCGTGTCTATTTACTAGAAATTAACTTTATAATTATCACAGATTGTAACACTATGTGCAATGAACAGTCAGAGTGGCCGAACGTTCTGTGGAAAGTACAACAATTAATTAACACAACTGTACAAAATCCATGGGCTCTACCCCTTTGCTATTACTTACGACGTACTAGAAGAAAAAGATAGACAAAATCCAAATAAATTAGAGGCTGACCGAGAAATAGCTAGACAAATTGCAGAAAAATTCAATAAACGTTTAGATGTCTCTCGTCGTAACAATGTAAACTTTAACGTAGGAGATGTAGTGTATGTCTCGCGGAATCATATGCGTAATGATGAATTGGCACCTAAATTAAAGGGCCTTTGAAATATCTTCTATCCTTTCTAATGATCGTTTTGCTCTGCAAGGTCTAGGTAATTTACGAAACATTTCAGTAGCCAAAGTAAAATTAAGATTCTGACACTTTACCTAATTACATTTTCTTATTTTTGTGTTGATATTTTGTTCTATTAATCTGACATGTTAAGTTACTGAAAGCATATTTTAATTTATGACACACTGATGTGGATTTAATTCGGAAATAAATAGAAAGAATTATGTATAATTATATAACTTATAATATTATATATATACTGCTGGTTGGTCACTGCCCTGATACCTTTCTGAAATTCATGCGCAGCGGGTGATAGGACTGGTATGTCAAGGCCAGAGGCTACTTATGATATTACTGCTGGTCGGTCACTGCCCTGATACCTTTCTGAAATTCATGCGCAGCAGGTGATAGGACTGGTATGTCAAGGCCAGAGGCTACTTATAACATTACTGCTGGTCGGTCACTGCCCTGATACCTTTCTGAAATTCATGCGCAGCAGGTGATAGGACTGGTATGTCAAGGCCAGAGACTTCTTGAAAACAAATATTTATTTATTTAAATATAATTAGTTGGGTACTTCGAGAGCGAAGTACAGGTCGTGATAGATTATTTTTTTAAATAATTACCATTTGTGATGGTTATTTTGGTACATTTCAGTTTAATAGAACATCCAAACAATAGATTTACATATACTTTTAATTTATCCTAGTAAAATATGTGTTATTAGGAGCTTAAAATCATATGAGATACACTTATGATTCTTTACCTAATTGCATTTATATATAAAAAAAAAAAAAATTAAAAAAATGTTTCCGCTGGTCGGTCATTTGCTTGGTGCAAGTATATCCCACTAGCAGCGGGTGGAGGGGACTTGACACGTCGGCAATTGGCAAAACAAAAGTAAAAAAATTGTAGAAAAAGGGTCTCTAAAGTACTTCGAGAGCGAAGTACTTGTCAGCATGGCCGTGTTATATAAATGTAATGATTGTGTCTAAAAATAAATAATATGATATATAAATGTAATTATACTTGTTATACCTATAAATGTAATTATTATCTACGATTAATTTACTAAATGAATTTAATAACAAACTTATTTTTTATAAGTCAAACACTGATTTGACTCAACTGTTGTTATTGTCTCCAATATCTTGGTTGAATTATGTAGTAGGGTCACACTGATTTATTTGTTGTTCCTATATTTAAATACTAAATGATTGAGGATACAAGTTTTATTAAATTATTTTGTTAAGAATATCTAAGAGATTAGTTTACGTATAAATTATATTTTTGTAAAGGTATTATTACAGTTTTTATTTTAAAAGTATTTGTTTTGTACTAATAGTTCAGTTCATTTTGTCTGTGGCAATATTCATGTTAGATAGGGTAAGGTAGACAACTGTCATTTGAAATGTTTTAAAAGGTCGTGTAACTTAATTCTTGTTCTCTTTTCTGTACGTGTCACTGGACTGGTAACAATATAAAAGCTTATGTTAACATCTAAGAACAGACCCTGAGTGATGTCCATGTCCGTAATATTGAGTTGCTAAAAGCTAATATAAGGAAATAATGTTGCTTATCAGAAGTTCTTCTTTTATTGTAAAATGGTTTGAAATAAGGATCATCAGATCACTTCTGATGAAAGATCGACTAACTACAATGTTCATGTAAGTTAAATTGTCATTATATCTTGATTATTGCTGATAACTATGATGTTCTGTATGTATTAAAATATTGCTAATATTGCTACATAAGTGTTAAATCGAATTAAGGAATATTCATATTCTATTTGTCATTGATAAAGTTGTTAGCTTTAAGAAATGGTCCAAGAGATTAATGTAATAACAAAACTAAATGCTAATGTAAAAATATGTTGATAAAATACTTCAAAACAAGCTTCCGTGGAGTTTCTTATCCTTCTTCTCCACGAAGACCTAGATTTGGAACGGATAACTAGCTTTCTCATTAACAATACCTATTTATTGACAAGTCTAATTGAAATAAATGCCTAGTCTTGTCTCCATGTGCTTTCTTATAATCCTTTTCCCTACACACTATATTCATAGATATTAAAATACATAACATAACATCACGCCTTGTTTCCCCGAGGGGTTGGGCAGAGGTGCACCTGTAGTAGGTACACCCACATATTAAAATGCCTACATGATTAAATAATTAACTAATAGGTAACCTGAAAATCCTGACACTCAAAAGTTGATAGTTAAGTGGATATCAATGCCTCTAAATGTAGTATATCTAATAATCTTTTTCTCACACGCGCATCAAAGAGATGTCAGCAAGTGAAGGGGTCCGATGGGACCCGGTGCCTGCCGAGTTCGCGGGAAAGTCCGAAAAGGATACCGTGGCCCCTGGCAACGGAAAGGCAACTGAAGGAATACGGGTGGGTTTTAGTCAGTAAGAGTCTGACAGTCCCGCTCCGTCCAGAGCGGGAGAAGTCATTTCATGATATCCCGCACGAAAAAAAAAATATGGTTGCTATTGGTATTTAAAATAGGTTAATTGCTGAACGTATTAAGCCTCGTGCAGACTAATGCAACGTGACGCTAGTCTGAATGAAGCTTACTCTTATTTACGTTTTCATATCGTTAATTAAGCGTTAAAACGGGAAAGTATAAAATAAAAATAAAATGTTTAAAAAATCTGTAACCGACGGCTTTACCCTTTGTAGACGAAAGGGTAAGGCCGTCGTTGCATGCCATTATAATGTTGTAGGTGTTCCTGACACCCGCATGGTATACAGGCATGCGACCACGGCCTTAAGCTTCGTGCAGACTAGCGCGACGCGACAGCGCGACGCGACATCAGCTATTGTTATACCGTGAAGTTTTCTTAGAAATTGTATTGTTCAAGTCGCGTTGCACCGTCGCGTCGCGCCGTCGCGTTCCGCCGTCGCGTCGCGCCGTCGCGTCGTGCTGGTCTGCACGAGCCTTTACCCTGACCATTTGTGTAGCAATATCTTGATTCTGTCTGAAATATTTTCTTTTGTCGTGCTTTTAGATCACTTTTATTTTCCCGTAGTCGGGTCTAAGTTTTTTAAACTACATTTTCTATTATTCTTTCTATCATCTGATTTAGATTGGATAATTATAGGTTTATACCCACTAGGGTAAATTGGAACAATAAGTAAATCAATAATTAAATGATCACATCCAAGGTTCTGGTCAACTCAATTGGAATCCTATAATAAATTTAAACAAAAGATTTAAGCTCTTTTAATCGCATCTAATGCCATTAAAATTAATTTATTCATTGCAATCAACACACAGATCATTCCAATAGAACTGGATTTGTAAATACTCTCATTTAACAACTGACCTTTAATTTTAACGTTTTATTTCAAACCAATTAATCAACTCTATCAACTCTGAAATAGGAAATAAACTATATTAAATTGGACGGTTTGAAACTGGTGCCGACTCTCTTGTACACCGAAGTAAACTAACTAAACTATCACTAAAATTCCTTACTTTTGGCTATAAGAATCTTATAGGTATTCTGCAATAAAATATCGCTAAATTTAAACATTCTTTTACCTCAACTAAAATCGATTTGACAATCGCGACTTCACGTGGTACATACTTGTTTAGAGCAAACAAGTATGTACCACGTGAAGTCGCGAACCTACTGTGATTTTTTTTAGAGCCGGAGGTGCGCAGGGGGGGCAGCCTCGACGTGGTTTATATGGATTTTTTCTCTTTTTGTACGGAAAATATGAAAAATTATTACCTACGTGTTGAGTATTAGGGTTTTAGGGGTTACATAAAGGGGGTCGAAATTTTCATTATTTTTGCGATAGGACACACCATTTTCGAGATATAAGCAAAAGAAAAGAAAAAAATATGCGTCGACGAAGTCGAGGTGTTCGTGTGAATTTTAGTTCATGACAACTAATAGCATTCCAGTAGTCATAATTAGTTAGACAATTAAAATTTAGGTGGAAAACGTGATATTCAGAATAGCAAAATTGTCATTTTCACTAAATTAAAATCTCAGTGCGGGCTGTCAAACTAAAATATAGTTAAATTGTGTCACTTTAGTCTATTTCAGATTGGGAAATCATCGTTTGACAGGAATAAACTAAATTTTGGTGATTTTTAGTCTAGTTTAGAGGCATTTGTGACAAGAGGATCGGCACCACTGTCCAATTTAATTTAGTTCACTATTCGGTAAACGTTTTTTTTTTTTTGTGGTATTATGTTGCCAGTTTTTGGTGAGTTATTCTTAGAATCAGTTCGTCCAATTTCTATATGCATTTTACACTCGAATCAAAAAGTTTGGAATCTCTATTAATTAGTTATGTGTCTTAACACACTTTACCCCAAATACCCTTAAAATCCCGATGAAATATCAAATTAAACACACGACGTGTCAAAACAATAGCTGCACCCTACTTATCGCCGAACACCGACGGTATTATAAATGCCCTAAAAATAATAGCACGTTAACGAAAGGGTGTTTATCATAATTTGAGGGAAAGGTTCCAACGTTGGCATTACCCTAGCTACCTATAATTTTGGTGTTAGACTTTTGACAAATCAATAGTCAATCATGCATTGATTTTTTATTGTTCAAGTTTATTAGACATCTCTCCTCCTAGGCTCCTAGCCTCTTCAATCACACGCTATTCGTCTGTGATCCTTAGCAAGATTGTCGCGTCATCTACCTAGCGTTTTCCAATTAGCGGTAACTCGTACTCAAACTTCCTCATAATCTTTGAGTTACCTTTCCGGCCAATCTCTCATAAATTCATTCAAGTCATAAAAAATTTGCTTGAAATAAAGTGTGACAATCTCAAAGAAAAAAGCCGTCAAATCTCAGCAAACTAAATTCGCTTTCACAGCGCCAAAAAAGCTTCTTAAACACCACACAAATATTCACGCCACTACTGTATCATGGAAAAATAAATATTTCACAAGCCCTCCTCAGAGATATGTCACATAACTCATTCTTTATTCGTCGAGAAACGTCGGTAATGAAACAGCTAGTCCCTACTCTTGTCACAATTTGTCACAACCCTTTATTTGAAGCTGAGACGTCTGTGTAAGGTACTATTTTTGTATATCTTCAAGTTGTCTATATTTGGAGCAGTCAAAGCAAGTATGTGAATACCAACACTACATAGTTGGAATATTTTAGACCCCATCTTACTTCGGTGAATTCTGTGACATTCTCTGCTTTCTAACTGAGATATATTATTACTTATTTACCTTTCATTCCAGATGTTAGCTTTAATAAAATCTAGCCTACGCTTAATTTCTGTTATGGTTTTTGAAAGACTTGGAGCGTTGTATATAGAAAGCACAATAAAGCAAAGCATAATTGACAAACATTAAAAAATTCACAACTATGTTCAGCCGGAAATAAATTTCACAAATCATCCAACAAATCCCAACCTGGTGGCTAACTAACTCACTATACGTGTGACGTCACGTACATCCGCCGTTAATAATATTATAATAATTATGTCTGTCTGTCAACTACGTGCTGCGTTTGTGAGAGATGGTTCGTTATTGCGTCAGAGATATATTTGTATTGTGAGGGCTTTTTTCATACAGTGTGGAGTGGACAGGATTAGGAGGGATATTGTGTTCTAGTTTTGTTGTATTGTTTATGAGAAGAGGCTGCTTTGAGAAGTGAGGAATGGGAAAAGGATTATGACAGATGGATGGATTAAAGCTCGAATTATTAATAACAAAATAATGAGAAATCTTCACGTTCAGTAATTCAAAAGTTTAGGAGAAAGTTTTCCTTATTGATGTCTAAAATTCAGTGTTGTTTCAGTTTCATTCTCTAAATTTTGTTTGAAGCAAAAATGAGATCCACTGTTTCCTTTGCTTAGAATATAATATAATAGGACATAGAATCCTGCAACGCTGCAGAAGATACAAAGGCCCGAAGGTTCAGATGCTACCCAAATAATCCCGCTGTATGAAACACGATCGCTTTCAGTGCCTTCAAATCCAATTTAGGTTCCGATATTTGAGGTGGATCACTTTCAGTTTCTTTAAGTTTTGAGGAGCTCGTGGCTAAGTAATAACTGCCGCACGGGTCGATCCATTAGTTAGGTTAAGATACGCTTGCCGGGGTTGGTCTGTGGATGGTGTGTGGTGACCATCTTTACATACCGAGACTCCTCCGGGCCTCGGAAAGCACGTTAAGCCGTTGGTCCCGGCTGTCATCCATGGATCTTTGACAGTCGTTACGGGTCGTCAGAACCCCGATAAATCTGACACCAGTCTTACCAAGGGGTATCGAGGTAAGATAGGCAGTCGCTCCATGTAAAATACTGGTATTCAGCTGCATCCGGTTAGACTGGAAGCCGACCCCAATATAGTTGAGAAAAGGCTAGGCAGATTGATTTTGACTTGAAAGTTTCTCAAACAGGTTAGTACTGAAAATAAACTTTGTCAACAATTACTTAGGTAAAACATTCACAGCTATATACCGCCTGTGCATTGTAAGCAGAGGTGTATACTTAGTTGACCTACATTGTACCGGTGATGTTTGAGGCCCATGTAATAGAAAAATCTACACTGTCAAGAAGTACCTCATTATTTATTACAGTCATGTAATAAATTGCTGCTGATTTGCACATTTGCACACAAACAGAACATGACTAAACAAACAGGAATATCACCATCACTTAAAAATCTGCTCTCAAATCCGATTTCTCGTACTTCAGCATCGAGCAAGCTAAATATAAATCTGTATCTGTCAGCAGCGTAACAGACCTAAATCAATCAAAGAATCGTCTTCAAGGTCATCCACTGTTCGAAGGTGAAGGTCCAAAAATAAGTCCTAGTCTGGGTGTTACGACATTATTTTTATGTAAAAGCCTACTTATGTTTACGGCCTGAAAATATTATTTTTTATTTATGTTGTGTTGTGGGTAGACACAATTTATGTGTGTGACTTTGGGTAGTTAGGTAAAGCATGATAAAAAGGACTATGTTTTGTATCAAAACTTGTTAGCTTTACTTCAATTTCAGAATAAAACAGTAAGTACAATAGCAATTCTTCTTCAATTTACGACGGATTTCTCTTATCTGAGCAGCAGCTTCCACTTATCTACATTGAGTGCTAGTTCAAAGCTACTCTTGCGTGGTATTTGATTTCCTGGATTTTTCATAAGTACTTCTCAGTGCTTAACTTAAAAAATAAACAAAATAGTAAAGTAAAAATGTATCAAAACTCACTGCTGTTACCATTTTCCCACTTACTATTAACTTTTTAACACAAATTGCATCACTCAGTATCCACTAGTACACACAGGAAATGAAATGCCACTGAGCATAGCTTGAACACGTGGAAAATTTCCCGCATACTTTTAGCATTAGAAGTGGAACTACTCAACGAGAACGTCAAAGTCGTTTTAGTCCGGTAATGAATTTTTTACAGTACCTGGTAATAATATGACACAAAGATTTATAAGGGTCCCCGAAACGATCAATTGCAATTATAATTTTTTATGTGATTGATACACATTGATTCGCAAATTGATCGTCAACCAAATGCAATTGAAGTAATTGCCAATATTACTACAATTGCAAATAATCATAAGAAATAGAAAGGGGCTGTCATACAGATACGTGTAACAGGGATGGCACACTATACAGAGATTTTCTATAATATTATCGGAGCATAGTTTCACGAAATGGAAGCAAACTGGCCGATTCTAATTTCTCGTTTTTAGGGATCTATGGCACCCTTAGTGACCCAAACACGTACGTGTAACGAAAATAAATGAATATTGAATATAGTGGTAACTTTTCGGGGCATATTGAAAAAAAAAATATATATATAAATAAATATAATAATATAATAAATAAATATTCATTTATTTATATTTTATATATATATATGTCGTGGAAAACTTTATCACAAAACGATGACATATACCTACATAAATAAATAAACACTTTTAAAGATATTAAAGTTTTGAAAAAAATACAGAACAGTCTTTAACAGATTACAGGAAAACCTTTATGAAGTCTATGGTCTTAAAATAACATGGTAAATATCCCACTATTGTGCGTACAAACTTACATTAGCAGTTGGAATGTATGGAAGAAGATTTTTTCAACTAGAACTAATAAGTTGGTCCTTGGAATAAATTCATACCAACTACGAAACCCTTCATTATGCGTGGTCCGACACGTTCTTGGCCGGTTTTTTCAGATAGATAATTGTGAAAAATATAGAGAAAGATAGCGACTAATAGGAGACTATTTTCTTTTACGGTGGCTCAAATTCTAAGTGTTATTGTTATGTCGAATAAAATTGTAAGCTTATCGCTGGAAACTACGTCATTATCAGTATCTTAAAAGTAAAAGGTTTTAAATACTTAATTTTCTTATCGTTTCGTTTTATATTGACCAATTCAAGGAAATTCAATTAAAATCGTTGACAGTGAACTTGGTATTAAAGTATAGGTTTACGACCTTCCAAAAATCTACGTAATCCAGTTCGAGGAAAAAATAATGCTGGCTTGCTTACTGCCTTTTTATGATCTACTGAAATAGATATTAATCTTATAAGGCTATTACTTTCGCATTTATTTTGGGCTTTCCCAACTCGTTCTAGAATCAAATGGAGCTCTTAGAATAACCGTAAATTTATTTAATAACTATGTACTAAAAACAGTTATTAAGTACAGTTTATCATATAATTCGACATTCCGTATCACGTGCCTCTGCGAACAGACCAAAGGCGGTGCAGTATCGGGGTTGCCCCATCACCGCTCTGAACGCGTTATTGTACTGGACGCGGATGACGCTGTAACTTCTATTAGAGTAATGAGCCAACAGACTGCATGAGTACAGCAATGTACAGTACGCTCTAAAGAGCGTAGCCTTAACATAATTGAATTACCGCGCAATCTGCGGGCGATCATGTTAGCTCTAACAGACAATGCTCTCCGTTCTCGTTCCATGTCTGCATGATCCTTGAGGGCGACAGTCAAAACATGCTCCAAGTATGTAAACTGGTCAACCCTTTTTAAAGGAACCCCATTGAGTCTGACCGGAGGTATGCTTCCAGGACATTTTGCACTGGCGGTCTCGAAGATCATACACTGACTCCTCTTTACATTATACAATAAACCGTGACCACAAGCATATTCCTCGCATATCTGTAACAGCTTCCTCAAGCCGCAGACCGAAGCGCTCATCAGCAAGCCGTAGACCGAAGCGCTCATCAGCAAGCCGCAGACCGAAGCGCTCATCAGCACCATATAATCAGCATAACTTAAATTATTGAAACATATACCGTCAATGTGACAGTCGACATGATGGCTGCTGAGCGTCACGATCAGCCCGTTATTAAATGTTAAGTAATCCTGCCTGACTTCGCATTCGAGCTGATACGCATCGGACATTGCCCACAACCACCTAACACTATTAGACTGGTGCGCATACCAGTACTGGAACATGCTGCTGCTGGCAAATCTATGCTCCTCAGCTTGTTCCACAGCAAGTCATACACTACAAGGTCTACGAAAGCCTTGAACAGATCAAGGAAGCACGCATACACGGGTGTTTTACGGTCTGTGTAATATTTGACGTTATGCTTAAGACACAGTATAGCACATTCAGTCGACAGCCGGGGACGAAACCCGAAATGATTATCGTACAGTGTTACCTATCTATTCAACTGTGCGTTAAGCAAACCGTCAAACACGAACGGAGACACGAAACGAATGGAGGACGGTCCTTCGCTATCCAGAATGTCGAAAGATCCAGGAGAATGATGAGCATGTATGGATAAAACGGGGAATATTTCAGGGCGACAGTTTGAGTCCAGTTTGGTTCTGCTTAGCTCCTTTAAACACACTGCTGGAAGATTCACGTCTAGGCTATCGCTTGAGGAGAGGTGGTCAGGTCATATTTAACCTCCTCTACATGAATGACTTGAAACTCTTTGCCCCCAACAAATTGCGGCTGATGCAGCTATTGAAGGTAACTGAAACATTCAGAAGCGCCATCAGGATGGAATTTAGTGCGGACAAAAGTGCAGTCATGCATGTAAATTGAGAGGATATTATGGAATCCAAGGGAACTGAACTTTCGGACTCCATACACCATAGATCCCTCTCCTCACCCGAAAGCTATAAGTATTTGGGTATGTCGGAAGCGTTAGGCATTAACGTTGCTGATATGAAGCAATCGTTACGCATGCCTTGTTTCCGCCTGAAAGAAGACTAATAAATACCTTCTTCAGGCGACCAAAGAAGCACTCCTTCATTGGCTGGGTCATGCCAGTTATGATGTACTCTTTCGTCATACTCACCTGGACTCATACCGAACTCGATGCCCTGGAAAAGAGTGTCTGGACACAGCTGTATTGGCAGTAGACAAGGGGCTTACCCCGCTCTCCATGGCTAAATGAACTGGCACAAACCTGTCGTACTTACTACAGATGATTACAAGGAGGTATGGCAAAGCAAGGCTCCACGGGTGCTTCTATCGGGCTCTTCATGAGCTCGGTGTAGATTTCTTAGCGTCCTTATCCTGGCGTCTATGCAATTATGGACGAACTTATCTCGAAGAATAACTTCCGGAGACATATAATGAAGGACGGGGCGGTTAACGTGTGTCGGGCATGCCACCGTCCGGGTGAGCCCATCAGACATATCATCTCTGGTTGTTCTCGTCTGCGAGTACTTGCACAGGCATAACCAAGTGGCCAGAATTATTCACCAGCAACTTGCTTTGAAATATAAACTTGTAGATTCTGAGGTACCGTATTACAAGTACAATAAAAACTAAAAATCTAGTTAATCTCAGGCCATGGCATGCTAAGACAGACCCCAGATTTTTAATTGATTTTTATATTTTTAATTGATTTTTTTATTATAAGAAATATTTAAAAATGTGAAATAGTAAGAATCAAAATGAATAAACGACATAATAATAATATAGTTAGGATACGAAAGTAAGTTTGTTTGTTACATTTTCACGCTGAATCGGCTGAACAGATTTTGACGAAATTTGGCACATGAATAGACCATGACCTGATAACGACTTATGATACTTTTTATGCCAATATTCTAACGGAATCAAGACTTATACAGGTGAAAAAAATATGATTATTTTATACTTTTAACTGGGTTGTGGACGTTAGATAGGCAGTCGCTTCATGTAAAATGCCAGTGTTCAACTGCTGGTGAATTTTATGATTCTCAATGGCTTGATAAACAGTAGCTTAGGATACCATTCTAACTTCATAGAAGTTTTCTTCTGCCTGTTCTGGTCTCTTATATAGATTTTCTACATTCATTTTGCACGCATTCACAGTATTCCTAAACAAACACATAAATTATCTGGGGGCACGCCAGAGCCCCCGCCAAAAACAAACAAACAAAGGCACAGCCGTACCATCCTTTTCTCGAAGCCATTCAGGAGCTACTTTTTCAATTTCAGTTTGCTTGGGAGACGTTCGAAGTGTCATCGTAGATCTAAGTATTTTCACTAACAACAGAGTTCCTCGCAGCAGTTGCAACGGCTAGCACACTTATTTTGGTGTTATATTTTAAACATCCTAAAGGTTTTCCCGTGAAAAAAATTTAATCTTATAACTTTGGGGTGCCAGCAGTAGGTAATCAGATTCTAACGCAGCACGTTTAAATCTTCTCTGCTTGCAGTGATTTTACTAGGTCTTGAGAATTAAAGTTAGTAGCCATATAAAAATTAAGGTCCCTTTATAGAAATTAGCGTCATATAGAAATTAAAGTCCCCTTTTAATCAGCATCGAAATCAGTCTAACCAGTTCCTATAAGACTAAAAATAAACAAAGAAAGAAAAGATTAGCAAATTAATGTACGTCACGTTTCCAAAGACCCGAAATTTAAATCCAAAATGATTTTGCAACTGTGTTAACATATTCGAGTCACGCGCACAGTGGCAGGTAGTAATAGCAACATGTCGCGGTTTGTAACTGTTCCTGACTTGTTTCGAGCAGATGCTGTAGTCACTCGTTATGTGGTGAAGGAGTAGATAAATTGAAACAGTATTCCCATTAATGTTAAGAAGATTATGGAAAAAGTTATAGATGACGAGTGATTATAATAAGTATTATCTAAAAGGGCCTGGTTAAGGTTGCGGAGATCCGCTATTTGCAACCACTGGACCGATCGATGTAGCAATGTTTGCGATTAGCCTAAGTCCAGCAGGCGTGTTTCAGCTGTAATATAACGAATGTTATAAATCTTACGCCCAAAGTTAGCTTTAAAGAATTCTAAAAAAATGTTTAAAATTAAAATTTTAAATTCTATGAATGTTATGTTACAGAAGAAAATCAAAGAAATCTGTTAGTCCAATTTTAAGAAACATCATCAGATGCAGACAATGATCAACAAAGGTCCAAAAATAAATAAATTTTCAAGACACGAAACCAAGGAAGGTAAGTTCATAGCAGAGTTTACGTTTCCTTACACAACATCTATTGATTTAAACCTATCTATTTCTACTTCTGGAGCAAAGTCGCGACAACTTGTGGCGGGCGAGACCATGTTTTTGTGTCTGAAACTTTATGTCAGCGGTCTCCGTAGTATCCAACACTGATTATCTAAGTTTCCAGTATCCTTGGTTCATAGTTTGTTGCAAATTTATGTTGACATTGTTGTTGAATCCATTAATAATAGTTGGAGTGGATAGTTGATGGTTTTGTGGTTTTCTTGTTGTGTCCCTATGCTTGTGCGAAGGTATTTCTTGATAGACTAAACCAAAGTAAAATGGTTTGAACCTAGAGCTTATCTCTTCTATGCAAAGGGTTATTCCCGGATTCTGTGCCTAGTTTAAAGTCTCAGCTTTTAAGGTTATCATGGCCATATTCATTCAAAATATCAAAATCATGCTTCTTGATAGGTTGTCAAATTATAAGTACGATATATCTAAAAATTATCTGACTATTTAAAAAGAACCGCCACAATATCAAAGTGGAAATATCGTATTATAGGAGTGTTCCAAAGAGCCATCAATTACATTTCAGCTGTAAATTGGTAATTGATCTTAAGTAATCGCCTCCCACTTGTTCCCTGCGCATGATCACACTTTATTATTCAGACATTATTCGGCTTTACTTCGGTTTTCGTCGTCGTTGAAATTCGTTTTTGTACTTTTTAATTTTAAGTTGATTTTAAAGACTTTTGTCTCTCTCTTTGTCTTGTTCCTAACCATCTATACCCTAATAAAGATGGTGATATTTGCTTGTGGAAATTGCAACTGTTTTAAGTATTATTTCCTACCCTGTTTTATCTAACACAGAGCTGCGACACTAATGCTCGGTTATTAAAAAAATATCTTTTGATTACTTAACATTGAAAAATACCTATACTCCATAGGTTTAGGTACTTAGTTAAATAAAGGTAAAACAATATTGTAAAAATGTTTTTTTATAGACGACTTAAAAATATGTCTAAATACCAAACTAATTTTTTTTTAGATATTTACAAAAGTTTCCTCTTTTATTAATGTATTTTAAACTTTGTTATTTAATGTCTTTATGCAAAAATATAATTATATTTATACATAATATGATAAAATTAAATGAAACACACCTCCACCGTCAACGGAACGTAAATCGTCAAATTTGACATCTACCATGACCAATATCTATCTAAATTGCGTGTTTAAAAAAATTATATCTCGTAAACCGTGAGTATCTGCAACTTAAAAATTTGTAAAAAGCCTTCTGTTTACGAGTGCTATCTACAAAAAAAAAAGAACTTCCAACTCGACGGCCCATAATGGAAAGTTTATCCGAAATAATTGTTCCGTGCGGGAATCAACCCGCGACACGCAGCGCAGATTGATAATAATAATATAATATTTTGTAATTGTAAAGAGCCCAAACTCTAAACGTCAAAGAATTATAACGTTGGTAAATTGAAGCGTACAACTGTGACATAGCAAAACAACTGAAGTGACAGGTATAACGTTTAGTTGGTTACTGGACAGCTGTCTCGTCACGTGGTTTTTTTTTTGTTTACCTTTATTTAACTACCTAAACCTATGGAGTATTTTTTAATGTTAATTAATCAAAAAATAATTCTATAATAACCGAACATTAATATCGCAGTACTGTGTTAGATAAAACAGGTTAGGAAATAATACTTAAAACAGTTGCAATTTCGTCAATCAAATACCTAGACTGGATCGCAAAAATTCCGGGTCGCTAATAAAAATCGTGATATCTTCATAAATTACATACCTAGATCGCTAGAATAAATAATATGTAGTAAGCAGGTTACTAATGCTTGTTCTAAATCTCTAAAGAGGTTTCATTTGTACAAGTAACATACTTAAAAAAACTCTGCTATTTGATTTTTTTAAATTTAAAATTAGGAAAATAATATTTTTTCTGCTTTTGTTTCAAAGCGAGCTGTCATTATAAATGATCCCTTGGATTGATCAGAGTATTTAATGCAATATCATGTCGTTAACACCTGAAGAATGTACACGGATTATTACCATGGTACAAGAAGGAAGAAGTCAGCGTAGCACTGCTAGAACAGTAGAAGTATCTTTATCAACGGTCCAAAAAGTACTCCAGCGATTTCAAAAGACTGGCATGAACATCAGGAGACCAGGAAATGGCAGGCCAAGGTGCACAACTACACGAGAGGACCGATTCATCGTGACCACTATGTTAAGAAATCGACATCTCACGGCTGTTCAGGTCCGAAACAGTGTTCAAGAAATTCACCACAACAATGTGAACTCTGATACGATTCTGCAACGTCTTCGTGAAACGTGAAGCTGATATAAAGCTAAGGCTTTTTTTGGGTCTATAAGTAGACCAGCAAACGGCCCCAAGCTGGTCAGAGAACATCGAGTTTCCAGGTTACGGTTTGTTCGAGAACACATTCGATGGATAGATGAAGATTGGTCCATGGTTATGTTTTCCGATGAGTCCAAATTTTGTTTATTTACGCATTACGGGAGACGAACAGTATTTAGACGACCAGGAGAACTGATACCGTCTGGTCTGTTCGTCAAGCATGTTTTGAAGAAAAGGTGCCATTCGGTGGAGAATCAATAATGATTTGGGCTGGGATATCTTCAGAGGATCGCACGGAGTTAGTGATCTTAGAAAGTGGTTCTCTGACTGCTTTCAGATACGTAGAAAAGGTTTTAAACGAGCATGCTGGTCCTTTCTTTGTGAATATGGGTGCAAATTTCATTTTTATGCACGATAATGCGCGACCACATACTGCTCGTTTGGCAATATGTATATTCAAGACGTCGGTATTACTTGCATGCTGTGGCCAGCTCGCAGCCCAGACTTAAATCCCATAGAACATGCATGGGACGAGCCCGGGAGATGCGTGAGACAACGCTCTCCTGCTCCCGTTACCTTACACGAGTTAAGGAATGCGCTAGTGGAAGAATGGGCAAACATAGACCAAAATCGTATAAAAAAATTGGTTTGCAGCATGCCACATCGTCTTAATTAAGTGATACGGGCTCGTGGAGGAAATAAAAAATATAAATTGACAAAAAATCTTTTATTGTTTAAGATTTACTACAAAGTGTATTTTTGTTGTCATAAGTTAGAAGTGAAATTTTCTTATTTTTTTGTATTTAATTAAAGTTATATAGTGTACAAAACGTGTTACACATTTATATATATATATTAATCAGTCATCTACAATATACTATAGTTTCACTACTACTACTACTTCGTACTTCTGTACTATAGTTTATTAGTCTTATGTATTTAAGAAACTATCACGCCATTTACTAGCGACCCGGAATTTTTGCGATCCAGTGTATCACCATCTTCACTAGAATCGAATCAAATTGAAATAATATATATATATTAGCATTAAAAAGGATGATTGAATAAAAAAAAATTGGAAAACACATGACAGTATTAATTTGTACAGAAGCACAATTTACGATCCATCTCGGTTTTTTTCGCTCTTTCATTTACTAAGTTGCCGTCTGCATCCATTGATAGATGACGATAGTTGTCACTAATGCATAATACGTTAGTTTTGTTTAATTGCTATGATCGTTATTAAAATATTCGGTGGAGTTATTTATAAAAACAGTATACAGTCACAAAACGTGGCCTCTCACCATGGGCCTCATAAGAAAGCTCAAGGTCACTCAGCGCGCTATGGAAAGGGCTATGCTCGGTGTTTCTTTGCGAGATCGAATCAGAAATGAGGAGATCCGCAAACGAACTAAAGTCGCTGACATAGCCCAACGGATTAGCAAGCTGAAGTGGCAGTGGGCGGGGCACATAGCGCGCAGAACTGACGGCCGATGAGGCAGAAAGGTTCTGGAATGGAGGCCACGTACCGGCAAGCGCAGCGTAGGACGTCCACCCACAAGGTGGACAGACGACCTAATAAAGGTCGCAGGAAGCTGCTGGATGCAGGTCGCTTCCAATCGGCCAAATTGGAAATCATTGGGGGAGGCCTATGTTCAGCAGTGGACGTCCCATGGCTGAAATGATGATGATGATGATACAGTCACAGCTGGGAGTTGGATTCCCAATGATCGCGTCATTAAAAATTTTTGAACAAGCCTGCGTAATACTCTCCTTAAAAGTTCCGTACATATTGTATCTAACCTTAAAAAACGATTGAAAGCATAAGAACTGTTACTACAAAGATATTCATTAAATTAATACTCGATATTAATATCGCTTAAACAAATCTCCGATCCACTAATCACTGCAGACATATAACAACATTATATCACCAAAGTACCGAACGACGATAAAGTATTCAACGAACGACTTCAAAACTTCATTTTATCATGGCTATCCATAAACCTGAAACGCCACTCAAAAACGCCACTAAATAAAATCTACGCCCATTGTAAAGCTGTCGTCAGATACTTTAACACCTATAAAATGCTCAATATACGATAACTGGGTATTGACACTAACCGAAAATGGTTTAAAACTAGATTTATAGCCGAACTATATTGAAGTTTTTACGTTTCGACGCTGAAATTTTGCAAGCTGTTGACCATTCGTTGGGTTTTGGTGAATATTTATGGCCTAAAACAGGATTAACCTTGGAAATATTGTTTCGTTTCGAGAACTTTTCATATGAAGTGAGCGCTTTATTCTACAAGACCTATCAAAACCAGATTTCATATCAACGATATTTGTGTGAGCACTTGAGCTCTGAAACCGAATTCATGAAAATCTGACCTAGTTGTACTTACCTACATTTGTATGGACGTATCTGCACTACCTACATCCGATCTAAATTCGACCTGTCGCCATAAATTTTGCTCTGATTATTCTTGGACCATTCTTTCTCGGCAATTCCTTTACTACCTGTGTACTTACTACTAAATGGCAATTGTCAGCATGTCGTTGGTGTCTCGCTATTCTCCTTCGAAAGTCTTAAATATTTAAGACATCCTTTAACACCTGCGGGTAATGTGTTAACCCATAAAACAGTTTCATACACATTCACAGTTTGAAATTTTTGGTTCTAGTTTTATCGCGATTTTTAGGTCGACGCAATCAAAATTGTTGAGTTTAAATGTTGTTATTATGTTCTATGAGTGCTTCTGATAATCAGAATTGGTGTTATTGGAGAAATTTCGTTCTGAGAATTGTGATCCTCAGAACGAACACACTTAGTTTTTTGCGATCGGACTTGTAGTTCTCGGGATATTTCAATTTTAGAGGAGCAACTTTGAAATTTTCGGTGCAAGAACACCCTCACGCAGACTGACTGAAGTCAGTTATCAAAATTCTCAGTACTATTGGTGGAAGAGGTCTTTGTGACTCGATCATCTGACACCTGGTGAAACGTAACGATTGATTTTCACGAAACGTGAGAGTAAGACATTTAATACCTATGGATTCCATGTCAAACATTACTTGCATCGTCTAAACATTGCATAAACAACTCGTATTGTTGCTTCAACTTGTGGTATACCTCAGGCAATTAAATCGCACCATGTAAATAAGTCTTTATTCTTAGTGCCTATTCAGACTCAGTGAAATAGGACAGTAGTGGCCTATACTATCAAGAATTACCTCAGCATGATATCCTTCCGTAATTTTTTTTTTTTTTTTTTTTTAACAAATTTACGTCTCCTCAACTACATTTGACCTGTACTTGCCCCGAGGTCGTAGCATTAAGACGTCTAATTGGGCCCGGACTCCCGGACTAACTTGGAGACGCTTATGTTTCTGTTATTAGAACGTTTTGAGCAAAGTTAGGTGCACGTGGGACTATAAAGGCGCTGTGACGCGCGGCTTGCTATGTTATAGTTACCGAATTATTTTATTTTATAAAGATGCAGGTTTGCCGTGAGTTATTGACAGAGAACAAGTACCTAACCTTCTACGTCTTTCTGTGAGGCGATCAAGACAATTATGTTATAATAAATTGCATATTTACAACCCCTATTGTTTTTTTTTGTCAGCCTCGCCTGTCTTCCCGGCCTTGAATGACTATCCCACTGCTGAACAAGGGCCTCCCCAATTCCTCCCAGGAAGTCTTTCCCTGTGCCACCTCGATCTAGCTTTCGTGGTACGCGTCCAGGGCGACTCGCAAGCACCTCTTTGGTAAAGTCTCCAAATAAAATCGTTTCTTTATCCGATTTGAAAAAATCTATTTCCTGTGCGACTGTCTGAAAGGTGAAGCAGTAGTGACCCAAAACCCTAATGCCAAAAAAAAAAAAATTAATACCAATACTGATCCAATCATTTGTCACCAACATAGCCAACTGCCATTACAGTGAAAGTTTGCCAGGTACCAATCTACTTACCTCGAGATTTACTGTTTGTCCGCGATCTTTTTGTTTTAAAGCTCTTCGCGTGCCACTTTCTTAGTTTTAATGTACTTTTTGTGTGAACGCAATGTTAGAAGTGCCACTTATGTGTTTCTTGCGGCGTTGCTTTGTAAAGTGTCTGAGTTATGCTTCGTTTGGGAGTAGGCTTCAAGCTTAAGTATATTTAACACATTTGTAAAGGTGGTGCTTAGGGCCAAGTCATTTCCAGCTTAGGTCACGCTAAGTACAAGTAAGTTCATACTCACTGTAAAATGTGTAATAGGTATGGTGTCAATTTAAAATCAGTTAAGTATGAGTTTTTGCCAAACACAAAACCAGTAGAATTTCCGGTAGAATAGATAATAATAACATTTATACTTTGAAATTAAAGCTTTACTTAGAAGTGGATGAAAATTGTTGTTTATTATAATCAACGACTCTGAATGGAGGTAGAAACACATAAGCTTTGCTATAAAAACTTATATAAAATCAAGAGCTTGTTAAACCCGATGATTTCATGATTGATGATGTAATTATGTCTATTAACTGCTCCCAAATTAAGATGATTATTTGATTTTACCTATTATTCTTTTTTTTCTTTTACGTACCTAGTTTTTTGACATAATCTTTTCATAATTTGACATTATATAACTTCACTATACTATATTTTTTATAGATTTGTTACAGCTTTAGTGGCAGTCATTTGGTTTAAATAGGTTTTTAATTGTTTTTTTTAATATAGATTCGCTTTTATATTTTGTGAATGTGAGAACGTTGTTGGCATAACCGACTTTTAGATCTGTCGATCGTTTTCTATCTTGCTAAGTACCTGGTACTTGTTGATAGGCCTACAGTGTCCTCTCATACCTATGTATAAACACTGTAACTTGAAAAGATTGTAAATACCATTTACTTTTAAAAGAGTAACCGTGGAGTTTCTTGCCGGCTCTTCTCCATAGGAAACGACCAATTGGAACCGTGCACCTAGCTTCTGACGTTTCATAAGTGCCCTTGTAGGTTTATGTGAAATAAAATATTTTGAATTGAATTTGAATTTCGATATCAATATTGTTTCGACAACAAACGACATAGGTGTTTGATGAATTTTCAAAAATGAGTAACGTGTGAGATATAAATTAATGCCTAAGAAACCTCAAACTTTTCACTGTAACGCTTTAACTGAAATTAAAGCTCGACAATCAAATAATTAAACTTTTCACATTGAAAAAGTTGAAATAAATCAGTTCAGTTGTAATATTCAATCAGTGAGAATTTAATAGTTGTCTAAATTCATTAGGTGAGGTCAAGTTAAAGACCCGAGGTTGAGTCGAACTGAGGTGACGTGCCTCAAGCTGATTTGATCAATTATTATCAGCGTTGTAGAAGGTAGAATTTTAAAATAATTTTTTGAACATTATAAAAGATTGATTGGTGAGGATTTAGGTTTTTTTCTTCTTCTTGATGTTACACGATTTATAAAAAATCACAGAATAGAAATGTTTTCTCTGATGAAAAGATTTTAATTAAGTTTCTTCCGAACCAGTGATTTGATTTTGATTTAATGTGGATTATAACACCACGGGAAAGACTCGTGGCTAGAACAGCTGTACGTGTCAGTTTTACCAAGTGGTATCCTGTTACCTGTAACTGGGTTGTGGAGGTCAGATAGGCAGTCGCTTCACGTAAAATACTGGTACTCCGCTGCATCCGGTTAGACTGGAAGCCAACCCGAGGCCAGGCAGATGATAGAATATATATCTGCTATCTGACCTCAGCGAACCAAATCGTGAAAATTATATAATCAAGTTGACCGATTTCCAGATTCATTCTATGCACACTGTGTTCCTATACATTAATTCATGAGGGGAAGTAACGTGCTTTCTGAAGTCCACTGAAGCGTCACCACCTATTAATAGAGATTGTTCACCCCTAAGTCATTGTCACGACTCCCTCTTTTCTCCAATCAATACCAGAAGAACTCCAAAACCACATAAATAAAGATAATCCCCAACAACTCTTCTTTAGCGATTCTCTTAAAATTACCCACAAAACGATAAAAAAGACAGAAGTCGAAACTGCCATACGTTTTGCCGAAGCATTGAACGTGGGACCCGGAGCCCCGAAGTTAGTCAGTAAATCACGGAGCGCAAGATTTATATTATAACTTTGTTTGCACCTGTTGGTGTACCGACTTCTCTTATTTGATGCACAAATGGAAACGTCTTTTTATAGGCAGTGATTGACTGTTTTGGCAAATTGTCAAAGTTTTGATTGGATTTATTGCAGCAGCTATTTATAAATTTTAGGTAATTAAAACCAACAGTGACTTAAGTTAGAAGCTGGTGTTAAGCAATGACAAAAGTATCATATCAATCTAGGCACTAGGTAAGCGAAGAAAATAATTGTAAAGAAATTGGACCTAATGGTATGGAACGACTAGGTACGTAGTGAGAATTTGCTTTCTCTGCATGAGATCAAGGATATCAATCATTCACCTTGCTGCTACTCGGTCGCGATATTATCTCGTCTAATTGTGTAGTATATAAATAAAGCTGTTACGTAAGGAATGCAGAGTTTGCAATCCTTTTGCAATCAATCTGCCTAGCCTTTTCCCAATTATGTTCGAGTCGGCTTCCAGTCTAGCCGGATATAGCTGAATACCAGTATTTTACATGGAGCGACTGCCTATCTGACCTTCACAACCCAGTTACTGGGTAACACGATACCCCTTGGCAAGACTGGCTGTCATATCTTTGGGCTTTTGGGCTTCTGACTACCCGTGATGACTACAATCCTTTAGCGTTTAACAAAAATGTAGTGATTTCCCTGTTGCATTCACAATTAACCATATCCATAGAACTTATCAAAACACACCGTTTTCCACGACAGCAATGCTATATAAACATATTTACATTTGTATCGCTTTTAAACTGTGAAGGGAAACATCGCGAAGAATCCATGCGCTAAATAATAAATCGTAACGTGTGGGTAATGTTCTGAGAACTGTGATACGTGGCACCACCTGGCGTGAAACATCGGACGTAAAAAAGACTGCATGTAAAAAGTGAGGTGCAAATATTGGAATAATTATATTAGATGCTGTCCGTAATACTGGTGAAGTTTTGACGTGCATTGATGGTTTTCCTAATAATGTTACTGAAACTTTCCGGGTAAATGAAGTAAGGGAGGTTGATGTAGTTAATGTTATGAATCCTTGATGTAGTTATTTAATATTTATTGGCGACCGTCCATCGTTTTTTGTGCAACCATACAATTTTATTTATTTCCTTATACAGCACTATATAATTATCTACAATTATTTTTTAAACATATATCTAACCGAGTTTAATATTATTTGCTACAGATCTATCTATTATTATTTAAATATAAAACACTTACTCACTATAAAACTGATTTACATCCGTAAGACGTCCTCGTAACATAAGGTCCAGTTGAAAACCAGCGTCACACACTAGTTGTCTGACATTTATGCTGAACTGGCGCTATTTGGCGCAGCCGTGAGGCACATAATACTATTATTAAAAAGTTTTTTTTTTGTGTAAATATTGTGTACCTGAGTCAATTTTTTTTTTTTTTTTCTTTCTTTCATGTAGTGCCTAGTGTGATTAATAACTTCATAACACAGGCAGAATTATTTGATTACACCAATGAACATAATCATTATCAAATCTTGCTCCAGGCGGTTTATAGTTTGCTGTTATGCTAGTAATGTATAACTGCAAACTGTGTTGAAAATGACAGCTAACATGTGATTAGCTATCAGAGATAGCATAAATACGCTTAGGACTTGCGCAGCAAAAGCATAATCGGCCTATAATTACCTCTGCACACAGGCATCCTCTTTGTGAGGGGTGAGGGTCGTAATCTACCACGCTCTGGCCCAATGCGGGTTCGTTGATTTCACTGTAGCTTTTTTTTCTAAGATATGTTGGTTTTCTCACGATATTTTCCTTCATCGTTTTGAGAGGTCAGAACTTGTGGTTAAAATACATTCATTTGTAAACCACACATCTTCCTTTCTTTAAATTATTCATTGTGGTATCTGCTTTCTACTTTATTTTTTACGATGTCTTGTTGTTCAAGCTTCCAAAACCTTTTCAAACCCAACCCTTAAAAGCAAAACCCAATTCAACGTCAATTTTATAAATTAAACAAACCATCCCGAACCGTTATTAACAAAAGTCGTCCGTCTATTGCTAAATAATTCATGAACTTTCGCTGTCATGTCAGCCGATAGCCTTCTTAATATTCAGACAATACGACTGACAAGTGTACTTTGATTAATATTTTAAATAGCTAACATATTGTTTCGAGAAAGTTTCTAGCCTTGACCTTCGAATACTTTAAAGCCTGCTCAAGAATATATAAGTGGTGCTAGAAAAGGTTCGTTTCTGGGTTTGCTTTAAGTTTTGATGTCCCAAGTTACTGATAGAGGATTCCATCGTGTAACCTGTTTATTGTTATAGTTTTCGGAGAGTAATTTAACAATATTAAAGTTAAGGATAGTGTTCACAAAAAATTGATTATTAGACCCAAAAGACAGAAGGTTAATAAGCTAAAAAGTCGAAATTTAGAATTGAATCTGAGCACCAAACAACCAACAAACCAAACCTCTAAATTATACCACAGAACAACTACGATAAAGAACGAAAAACACATAAAACATCTGAGGAAGCTAATGAGACTTATAATTAAATATTTTATAGACAACATAAACGTTATGCAGTTTTAAAAAGTCAGGTTGGAACCCCCAGTTTTTACAGATAGGTAGGTTTTATCATAATGACTGAAGATTAGCGATGGACCATAAAATGTTCATTTTGCCGACACTGAGCAAGAGGCTCGAGATTAACCAGAAGGAACGCAGTTATGCTAATGAATGTACTGATGAAAAAATAAAGCTTTTAGAGACCGTAAGATATTTTAAAGGTACTCTGTAGAAGGAAATTGAGGAGATAAACTTCGTGGTTTGTAATTAATTCACTAAGAGAATAGAATTTATGGCAGGATTTAAACATTTGAATAATGAAAATGTGTTATAAGGACAAATAGGTAATCCTGTTGATTAAATAAAAATCAATCGTCACCCGGGACAGTGCTGGAAATACATACCCTTTACCCTTTTTTGTATGTATCATGGTCTCATTTTATTGTCAATTTGTTGTTCTAATTAACGATAGTCAGTAGTACTTCATCCTAAGTTGTTTTGATCTGGTTAGTTGAGACACTGAGCTAGAACATAACTAAAATTCTTCTACTTTCAAGTCTTCCTTATTCCCAAGTGAATATCAAAACAGCTGACCTTCAAGAGTATTCTCATTCCACTTGAAATGTCAGTTTAGAAATAATACCCTAGAATTATGGTCTACCTGTGTAATGTATATGTGATTCTCGTAATTTAAACCAAGTCACCAAATGTTTTCTATTGAAAAACTCCTTACAATTAATAAAATTACATGTTCGGGTTTTAATATCGCCTGCCTATTTTTTCTGGGAGCATTAGTTGTAATGCCCCTGTATTTAATGTTACTGAAATGAATCCGTGATTTTTTATTTCGTTAAATTTTTCCCTTCTGATTTTTTAAATATATTTTTAATATATTTTTTGGAAGCTATAAAATGTTTGTCCAAAACGTTTGTTTGGTGAATTGCTCCCGATTTATGACGACTTGTAATTATGTCCCCAATACAATGCAAATCAATCAAAATATTCTTCGGGGATCAGAAAAGCGATCACTAAAAGATAATCTTAATTAAAGCAAATGTTTTCTCTGATTGATTAATATTGGCAATTACTCGTCCTACCTAATCTAGAAATAGTCGGTTTATATCGGTTGTTTTTTTAATTAAAATTTTTTTTTACAAAAAAAAAAAAAAACAACTGACTTCAAAAAACACTACAAAGTGAAAAATAACTAAAATTTCGGAAGTCGGTATCTCTGTCGCAATTTAAGTTATGTTTTCACTTACGCGTAGTGTTTTTGGAAAACGATTCCATTTTTTTAAAATTATTTCTCTCTTTATAGTGGGTCAGTTTGTAATTTATGTAAGTTATAATAGCCTAATGTCAACTGCTCATAACGTTTTACAAAATATTGCTTTTCCCGAGGAGTTCTCCTGGTACTTCACCATCAGCTCCAATTCTCCATATGCATTGTAACGAGCATAAATTGTAAATTGTAGTAAATTGCTTGGCAACCATATTAAAGTAATCGAATCGCAACCCATGAAATACTTAGATAATATTGAGTAGTTCCGGTGGCCATCTGTGGTCTTCATCATCAGTTCCACTTCACCAAATAATGCTTTCCGAGAGCATGTGCATGAGTTACTATTCGCTATAGGTGTGTCTATAATATTTGAAGAGTTCCCTCGATTTCTCCAGGCCATTTAGGCAGTATACCCTTTCCAGCAAAAAAATAATTTGGTTTATCTGTTTATATATGACGGAGTTATGCACGAAAAGCCATAAAAAAATGTTAACATCCGAATTGATAACCTTATTTTATAACATAACATAACATCACGCCTTGTTTCCCCGAAGGGTTAGGCAGAGTTGTACCTATAGTACACCCACATTTTGCCAGTTATGTTTGAGTCCCATGCCATGGGCGAGCCTATTGCCATCAACCGAACACAAATCCAGACTCCGGGCTGCTACTGAGAAATTCCAGCAAAGAAAAACCCAATGACACTGCCCGACCTGGGAATTGAACCCAGGACCTCATGTTCAGCAGTAGCGCTTGCGACCACAAGACCAACGAGGCAGCTTTATTTTAGAAGTCGGTTAATAACTTAAGAGTGATTGGTTAGTCAGGTATTGGTAAATCACAATTATTATTAATAGAAGCCAAAGTTTTATTTCTGTCCAACTATTTCAGTCACATTATTCAAGACCTAAAATTCCCAAAAGAGCATCAAAACAGAGCCTAAGACATCGCAACTGAAGAAATCACAGCAATTCTTCAAAATAAAATAGAAAATAGAACCTCTTCGTCAAAGCTCGGTCTTAGAAGTGTTATCAATAACTTTATTTAATAAGCCAACAATGATAAATAGGCAGCTCGCATTTTCAAGACCTCCTTTCAAATTTGTATAATCCATCGGACTGTGAAAATCACATTTTGTGTAACTGTTAAGACTTGCCTGAAATTCAGAGAGGTTCTCTTGAGCTTGAATTATATTGGTAGTCGTATTTCTTTGGAGGTAATCGGGAAATTTATGGCATCTTTCCCCGTAGGCGAAATAAATGTTATGAATACGAAGGTTTTGTCTGTCTGTAACATCTTTACGGTGAATTGATTGTGATTTTAGTTTCAATTATTTCCAAATTGTTACTTACAACTCGTAAAATTGTATTTTTTTATTTTACTCTTAAAAGAAAACAAGTTTTAAGTAGGTACCACTTTTCACTTAGCTATAATTAATTAACTTATTCATTCTCTGTAACATTAATTATTTTGAATTTACGAGTATGCATTATCGATAGTTACTCAAGAAGTAATTTTATTCATATCGTGAAATATTCTGCAAAAGTTCACCATTTTGCAAGGGTATCGCATTGACCTACACTCTTCAGTTCAGTTCTCTCTTCTCTAAAAAGTAAATATAGGGATGGTATTTTTAGATTTTTCTGGAGAGGACAGGTCCACTCAAATCTGTGCGGATCTTTTCTCAAAAGACCATTTCAGACACTAATCTCCAGGTCCTCAGGCCTGACCAAGATTATGTCTGGACTTTAAAAGAGACTGGGACCTGTGAGTTTGTTTCGGCCTTTCTTCTCAGAGTAGTCAAATAAGAAACGCCGAACTCATATAGCAAATTTTTAATAGGTATTTTTTTAATATGACGTGTAAAAGTGATTCCCAATTCCAAAATCCCATTTACAGAATAAACAATTTCATTTAATTTACCAGACGAACGCAAAGCTGAAAAGAAGGTTACAGTATCATCTATAGGTACCTGTACATAGTTTAAAGCGGGCCCACAGACAAACACAAACAGTGACTTATTATCATTTCTACAAAACTACACAATGGATTTTGATGCAGGTTTCACCATCATTTTGAAAATTTATTCCGGAAGATCGAAACTGACAAAAACTTAGATAAAACACAGAAATTTCAATGTTTTACATGCCATCACACCAGTAGGTACATTGCGCCCCTATGCCTGACTCGGGCCGAGCTATCACTGACCCATGCGAAACAGGGGCGAATCGCTAGTAGGTACATTATAATAAGATAGGCACGTCATGATCCAATATTAAATTTTTTTCACAGTTCATTCAAAATGGTAGACTAAACGCAAAATAAAAAATCATTATTTACAATTTGTCCTTCATTTCCTTCAGTTTTCATGAAACGCAACAGCAGCAAATATTATGGTTGCAAAAAAGAGGTTTGTGGGTAGGGCGACCGATATTGTCGTATGTGCACATACTACACGTTGCACGGAGGGACAACAGCACATGTCACATAAATATAACTAGAGTGTGAAGCGAATAGGGGTGGTAGATAAATAATACATGAGCTATTGTTTAATGTGTAATGTCTATTAGTGATTGGGTTTTTATAAACCCCAATATATAATAGATTAGATGTGTCGGACTAGTGTTAATCACTTTCGTAAACATTGAGGTTTCCTGATAGTTATAGCAACTTAAATACGATGTTCTTTCCACTCAGCCCTTTTTTTTACTCAACTTCCTATAATTTCGCCTATAACGAAGCGAGAATTTTCTTTCTGGAAAATGTACAAAAACTCAGATAAAGGTATCGTGACAATTTCCAGTAGGTACGGGGTTTATGGGGTAGTGTGTTAAATGTTACAACAGAATACCTTGTGATATATTAGAATTAAATGAAAGAAAATTTAAAAATCATATAAAAAGTACACTTTGTAAACAAGCATATTACAAATTAGAGGATTATATCCAAGATAAAAATGCTTGGAAACATGCTGGTCCTGCTCCATAGGACAATTCAGAATCTAGACAAAATCGAACTGGTTGCTAATTTAATTACTTAAATAATTTTATTTTTTTATTTTTTTAAACATTTATTTTATTTTATTTTTTGTGATTATTTGAACTCACACACTGACTTATTATTATTAGTATTACTTATTATAATGTTAGAAATATAGTATAATTTTACAATGTTTGTAAGTATGTGAGCACCATGCATCTATCACATAATTATGTCATTCCTTCATTTTTCATTCTTTTTACCTATCGTGGTATAGTAATCTTATTCTAGGTGCATTGTCTTCACATATAATTATATAATAAGTGTATACAAGATATAATGATTTTTTTTAAAAGAGTAACGGTGGAGTTTCTTGCCCATTCTTCTCCATACGAAAACTACCTTTTGGAATGGGCGACTAGAATCAGTTTTATTATTTTTTGTAAAGTTTGACGTTCAAAAGTGCCTTTTTTGTGCCTAATTGAAATAAATTATTTGACTTTGACTTTGACTTTACCAAGACTTGAAATCTGGTATGTTTTAAGCCTTCACCAAATATTAAACTTTCTCGGTATCCATGTTTGGCGTAAACTTGATACAAAACCATGACTGTAAACCACAAAGCCAAAAGGTATCAATATTATTCTTTATCATAGAAATCTGATACAAATCCAGCAAAATGAAGATCGAAAAGCCACAGCGTGTTACTTACTACCTGTGAACCGACAAGATTTTCAATTTATTAAAAAAATATTCGTCGGGAAAAGAAATTTGTGGCATCCCTAAGCGACTCTTTACGATAAAAGCGGAGCGAGAAGAACCGTTTAAGTCTCTATTTTATTACACCACTCTATAATTTACGTTCTTTTTATACTTAACGCAATATGCTGGCTTGTGTTCCCATTGTATACTGATCTAGAAGTAAAGTGTTAAAGTACAATAGCTGATTGGTATCGCAAGTGAGATCTTGTTAGAAAGAAACCGTATTTCGTTGACAATACAGCCAATAAAATCGTTAAAGAGCAGACATTCTATCTATCTTAAAGGTCATAAACAGGACTGGGCTGAACACTACGGCTTACCCCTTTTGGCGAATACAAGCATGATGTTATAAGTGCATAACATATTTATAATATGTAGGTATTGTCTATTTTTTTATGTAATTAGTAATGATCTGATGTCTTAAGTAATATAGTTAACTAGACGAATGTTTTATCATCGACTCGAAAAGAAAAAGACATACTTAACAGTCATTAGCTTTACACTGAATTATTATTAGGAATATCGTATAATTTTACAATGCTTGTAAATATGTGAGCACGATGCATCTATCACATAATTAATTTATGGCATTCCTTCATTTTCCATTATTTTTACCTATCGTCGTATAGTAATCATATTCTAGGTGAATCTTCTTCATATATAATTATATAATTCATGTATACAAGATATTGTGAAAATATTTTAAAAGAGTAACGGTGGAGTTTCTTGCCCATTCTTCTCCATGCGAAAACTACCTTTTGGAATGGGCGACTAGAATCAATTTTTTTTTTTTTTTTTGTACATGTTGACGTTCATAATTGCCTTTTTTGTGCCTAATTGAAATAAATTATTTGACTTTGACTTTGACAAAGAAACTTTAATACCTATGATGAACATCATCGTATTGCAAAGAATTTTAATTAACTTCCGTATAATTAATTTTAGTAGTTACGTAGTCCCTAAATTCCTGTAAAAGCGATTTTTTTTTATCCCTTAATAAAAAAAACGAATTTTTGAATGGCACACCCAAGGAGAGCCAACCCTTAAACCGATTTGTTCAGCCAATTTATGCACACTTACTCACTATGCGATTAAACTGTACTATGTAGATTAACTATGTCGGCGACTTCCGCACGAAACGGACGGGTTAATACAGGAAGTAGGGTTAACTTGTTGCCTAGCGATGCAATTGGCGCTGCCTATCGGGCATTTTTCATTTTAGCTCATAGATTTTAAGTTTACTACCTTAAACATTACTGAAATTTACTAGTCTTTAATGCATCGTTTGCTGATCATCGATGTTTATAAAGGTACATCGTGTTTTGAGGCAATCGTTAACTTAATTATTCATTGGGTTGGAATGTATTGACCAATAGCCAATTTAATTGCAAATGGAAGCAGGCCTCTTTTTCAGTACATTTCAGTATTTTACAGTACATAATGATTGTAAAGAAATTAAAAACTTATTGTAAATTTTGACCAACCTATATTAAATTACAGTTATATTTTCAACTCAATGCAATCATTCAGGCGATAAAACTACCTCAGTTCCAGGCTCAATTTAACAAGACAAAATATAAAAATACATACAATGTCTTACGATAAATATAGTACCTACTGTTAGATTTGTTATCTATTGTTTCTGATCTGATTTGAAACCATAAAGTCAACGGTTATATTTTTATGACTTCACAAGACATCGTAAAATCGACTGAGAGTTAGGAATATTGATTGAAATTCTATCAACCTGAAAATGATAAAATATGTAGGTACTGTTTAGTAAGAGCCTGAATTTATGACCCATCCATTAGACTACTAGGAACATTAAATAGTCTGGATAGTACTGATAACAGATTCTGTATAGCAATATTAATAAATAAGAGTGAATAATGAGACTGAATACGAGAAAAGCTGACAGCTAACGTGGGATAGAAACGACAGACAAGAGGACAAGCTCATCTCAAAACTTATGTTAATTATCACAAAAAACTCACAAGCAGCCTAAAATCGGCTATCGCGACAGCTAATTGTGCCGATATTAAAAGCGAAATATTCTGGTGAGCAAGTAAAAACGTATGTCAGGATATTGAAGGAACCAAAAACTACACTTCTCCCGTCTCAATATTATGCCACAGATGCCAGACACCGTGAGATTTGCTTATATTGTCTCAATAAAGTCAATACGACTTGTGTTATGAGTGACGATAACAAGTATACCGTCCGCTTGTGACAAACTCAATATACTGACACAGTCATAACTCTCGGTATTACCTGCTTGTATGAAGTGTTGGATTTGTGAGAGTGGTTGTTGTTGGATGTTGGACTTGAGGATGTGTTACTGTTATTTTAAGCTCTCCATTAACATAATTAAAGTTTATCCTAAGCTGGATTTATATTACTGTGTTGTGTCGTGACACCTTCTGATGCAGTGTTGGCCAATCAAAACTCGTTGTGATTTGACTTAGTCCTGAACAGATTCGTTTGGTTGGTGTATCCCGCGTCACGACACAACTCGACGCAGTGTAATGTCGGTGGGTTAAGACTTGCGACTTGATAAAACATCGATATTTCTTTATTACGTGTAAGTTTATTATGAATGTATTATGAGAAGTTACACATATAGAAACGTTCCGGAATTAATTATATTAATTCAAATAGCATAAAAATCCGTTGAGTAGTTCAGACAGACACGAAAAGCGACTTAAATTATAATATTTATAAATGTGTATCTGCGTGTTTCTATGGTACAAACAGGGGTACTCGTAAAAGATGTTCTATTCAAATCTTTACCTCGCCCTTCTTATAATATAGCACGGCTTTCTTTAATTTAATTTTAAAATTGTTTTTGTTATTTTTTTTATTACGGACGCTTTATCGTGCTGCATCGTTCTCAGATGTATAATTTCAACATGAATGAGGAAACCAATATTTTCTAACCATAATTATTTTGATTTAAAAGTGTCCGTAAATTTTCCTGCTCGTTCTTCTCAATAGGTACCTACTACGCTTTGGAACGGGCAACTAGCTTCATTTTTCTGACTGACCGACCCCTTGAAAATTCAAAAGTGCCTGTAAATGGTTTATTTGAAATAAATGGTTTGAGTTTGAGTTTGACTACACTTTATCCCTCTTATTTATAAACGCTGTTTAAAGTTAAGAAACGTTTAAACGTTATAAATGTATGGTTAAACAGGCACTAATCTTTACTTAACTTTAAGCAGCGTTTATAAATAAGGGGGTATATCTTTATCTGACGCTAATGTTCCCAATTCCTATCACGGGTTACAAATCTGAAAATATTAACCGGATGATAGTATAAAATGCTCCAAGTCTCGATTTCTAAACTCTACAATAAAATTCAGACACATTCAGTCGTCTCAACCGAATATCGGCAACCCACGTGATGTGTGGGATGTTCTTCGCAATGACCCGGAAGCGTAAATACAAAGGCGGATGCAACACATACGGTAGCTGTTCTGTATCGCAGCCGCGTCCGTATGAATAAAGTATTACAAACACGATTACACCACATACATTTGAAAACTGTCTGCAATTTTATCGGTTCTGAAAACCATTGTTTTAAGAAAAACGACTGTTATACAGCTTATAAGTACTCGCTCTATCTACACTGCAGGTATCAAACTTGTTTGCGATGTAACGCACCTTGCGCTAATACCAAATAGCCTGCCTTGCTGTGAGCAACTTGGAAGAAGCGCTCTCGAGCGCAGTTGGTCACAGTTCTAACCTAACCTTACCCATTTCAACCAGTTCACAATTTCGACAGTTTATAATCTAACGTAAATAATACCTAATATAGGGATCTGCATCGAACGCGCCTTTTCATTGCCGTATACAAAGAAATGCGGCTGCACTACAAACCGTTGTATTGCAGCTGGGTTCAGACGGATTATTACTGCATTATGCCATTTGCAAGATAATGCAGCACAGACTATGTATGTCTGTGTTGGATCCGCCTTTGTATTTGCGCAACCCGGAACGAAGAGATACTAACACTCAGATTCGCATCCCTACGAAAATTCGAAATCGACGCAAACTTTCATAGAATTGAGAACTTCGGAGGTAAATTTAGCTTTTATGGAGATATGTAAAGCATATGGGTAGATAGGTTTCCATTTATGGGAACAGTTCAAAAGAGATCTTTAGGTGATTGTATTGTGTTTTGGGAATTGCCTATGTTAATTTGGGAAAGTAAGGGAAGGAGTATTGTAATCAGATATGGGAAATGATACTGTATTGCTGTGAAAATTACGGCGACGGAAAATTCTTCACAGAAATAACGCACTTGACTTAAAAAAATACCTTAAAACTCCTCTCAAATCAATCATCTCGAATTTACCTGAAAAAACAATATAATTTTATCAGTATTATGCTGTATCAGCTCGAGCTGAAAACTAGACATCCTTACTTAAGACAGACTCCATCAAGCTTTCAGAAAACCGGGTGTTAAAATCCCCAACAGAACTGCATTAAGTACTAAAACTTTCTCAACTCGTCTCTCGCTTCCGACAGCATGTCGTCACATGCTAATTCTCGTTCGTGCGTCATTGTGACAGTTCGTACATCATCGTCGTTTTATCACGCGCCAACACGCGGAGTGACGGCGCGGGACAAAACGTCACTCAAGTGATACACTGGAGTGACAATGGTCCTACGTTTCGGTTATTTTCTATTTGATGTTGTTTTAAGATTTAAATGAGTTTTGTTAGTTATAAGGAACTAGGTGGGGCTTATTGTGTTATAAAGTTAGATAAATTTGTCTTTCACATGTATTAATATTGAGGTGATACTAATTGCCAGAAGTCATCAAGCATGTTATACCTACTCTACTCCATCACCATCCTCTACTTACCTTAAATAAAAAATAAAATAAATACCAACAAAACAAAAAAAACAAATGAATCTAATTTATCAATTCGGTCTCAAATTATGATCAATCTTCATTAAGCACATTTACATTAAAAGATAAAATAATGGCTGCAAACCAACCAATAAGAATGAAATAACGAATATAACTTTTAATTTTAGAAGGCTTATGAGCGGTTTCTGACAGAAATTACTCAAAGAGAGCAGGGAAAGAGAAATGGGGGAAAGGGAGGGCCGTAAAAGGAAAATGTCTTGGTAACGCAAGTCCCCCGTAAGGAAATAATTAATAATCATTAAGCGTGTCATTTAATATAAGAACATTAAATAAATTAGGTTCTTATATATTCAAGTCGTTACATGTCATGTTTTGTGATGTTTAAAGAATTTTGGTTCTCCTGTCGATTAAGGCGTAAATAATGTTTCGCTTTTTTATACGTCCTTTAGCAATAATGAAATAATAATACTAATCAGTACTAACATCTCAACTTGTTCAAAAATGGATGAAGTCTAGCACTAACGGCAAACTTGAGATTTTTTAGCGTTGTTGAAACAACAAACTGTTGTATCATCAACCTCCGTTATTGCTAGCACATTTGACAACGATTCTGGGATTATTACTAAATTGTAACTTTACTCCCTCAACTTGACTGCCTCGTTGGTCTAGTGGTTGCAAGTGCTACTACTGAACATGAGGTCCTGGGTTCGATTCCCGGGTTGGGCAGTGTCATTGGGTTTTTCTTTCTGGAATTTCTCAGTAGCAGCCCGGAGTCTGGATTTGTGCCCGGTTGATGGCAATAGGCTCGCCCCCTATTACATGGCACTTAAACATAACTGGTGAAATGTGGGTGTACTATAGGTAGGGTGTATATATGTAGTCAATATTTTGTATCAATTTTTTATTTTGTTTAAAAGAGTGTCCGTGGATTTTCTTGCCCGTTCTTCTCCATAGGTACCTACTACGCTTTGGAATGGGCAACTAGCTTCATATTTTTGACTGACCGACCCCTTGACAATTCAAAAGTGCCTGTAAATGGTTTAATTGAAATAAATGCTTTGAGTTGAGTTGTATACCTCTGCCCAAGGCGTGATGTTATGTTATGTCGTAACTTTACTAAGTTTGAAAATATCTTACTCTCACATAAACAAATAGATCGTTTTATGACGTGCAAGTGACATTCAACCTTGAGGTTATAATCAAAAACAATCGATTATACCTAGTTACTTTTTAAAATAATAGCAACTCATATCTGTCATCATTATATAATTTACTCGTCTCGATCCCGTAAGAATTTCGGGATAAAAACCTAGGTCATGGTCTACCCATGTGCCAAATTCCATCTAAATACGTTGAGCCATTTTAGCGTGAAAGCGTGACGAACAAACATACTAATCATATCAAATCTTTTCTCTTTATAATATTAGTTTACCATCCAAAGTGGAAAGTAGTTCCCCAGAAATACATCCTAAAAGTATCTAACCAAAATCACATCGGAATACGTTATGAGTAATGATGATGATGTAATTAAGCTGTTACAGCTGTAAAAGCTTCAAACACATAAAATAGGCATGACAAGTTATAATAACGTAATTTGCTGGCCGCGTCTCTTGGGACCAAAACCTCTAGTATCTAACCTTGTTTTGAGCTGAAACGTGCTGAGTGTGTAAACTACAGCAGATAGTCAGTGCATAAGTAATGGCAGATGGCCAAATATTATAAGCACGTGGAAGATTGTAGCATTTTTTTGGGAAAGCATTTTTTTTTTGGTTTAATTCAGTCAGTTAAAAATAGTTTCTAGTATTTACTGTAGCGTTGTGAGGATTCACAACTGTAAATAGTCGAGTGATGCTAAAATATCACAATAATAGTTCCTAATCACATCACTAGAATCGGGGTACAAAATTAACTTTCTTTCCGGAGACGCTCGGTCATTTCGTTTCCGCTTGCAGAGCTGGTAAAAGCTATTCCCTGATCCTCAGAATCCTGTGTGCCCCGACCTAGGGTGAGTTCCACATTAGTTTGGTAATGATATCAGACCCTCTGTTCTCTAAATAATGTTGAAATCCGCATCTCGTTGTATAGTTTATAAGAACAACGCAGTCGCACAGACAGACATGAATAGCTATTTTAATTTATAATAATATTATACATGAACAGATTTACACAAGAGAGTATATAGCCAAAAGGCATATTTTTCAAGGCTGTGTGCCCGAACTAAGTTTATGGAAATTAAGGTTCAAAGAGACTGAGAAAATCTTCATAGATCTCGTTAAGAATTTATGAAATACAAAAATAGCGTGTTCAATGAATATTGATAATATTTTCCTTTAATATTGTTAGTCACCTATTTACTGCTGTCATCCTGCTACTATGTATAAATTAAAACAGCAAAGCTTTGACGAGTTTTCCAAAATTCTAGAGTCATTGATCTCTAAACACAATTATTTATCTCCAAAAGCAAGTTCATCCAAGCGAGAGCTTAAGAGAAAATAAGGAGACTGCCTTTGCTTGAGAATAATAATGCATAAAAACATTAACATAAGATGAATAACTGCTAAGGGCATGTCCGTACGAAGCGTTCTACTTACGGATCGACTTGCACGTTAGTGATAGGTATCCGGGCCCAATACCAGGCGACATACGAGTCATTAATATGCAAAGCTGGCGTTTAATATACTCGCATAACTCGAGAGATTCTTGCATAGACTGGGCATTGGGAATGGTGGGTGCAAACCTAAGATGCATTTAAAACCTGTACCTACTAGTTGATTACTAGCTACTTACCCTTAAAATCAGACTGGTACAACTGTCTCAAAAACTGTAGCCGTTCTAGGCAAAGGTCAGAAAGGGCCATTTATAGAATATAACTTTCTTTAAATGGCCCTTTCTGGCATTGATTACTACTCTCAATTATAAAGTTTCGGTAATTACAGACCAGTTTTTTTACGATGATTATTTTCCATCATCTTGCAGGTAAGGTCTATTCCGGAAAAATCTTAATTGCATGACAAGAATAGTTCTGAATCTAGGTTTTTTAGACCATGAGTGATAATTACGAGTACATAGGTAAACGAACTAGGATTTGTTTTCGTTTTTTTCATAAAATTGTATCGATGATATCAGAACTAGTGAGTTGTACACGTGTGCGCAAAATTACTGTGCAATTGAATTACTGAAACTGGATGAAAAATCGGACACAAAATTCAACGCTTAGTTGGACAGTTAGTCGGATGTTAAACTAAATTAAATCATTTAATAAATCACCAATTTTATACTCACATAAATCGTTCAACAAAAAATACGTTTTACCCTAATACGTCTAAAATTATCTCTCCAAAAAAAGTGTCTGTTAAAACGACAGGCTGTTACGTCAGGTTCAAAGCGTGGTACTCGCGCAGGCACCGAACCCGCACTAACGTGCTAATCGATGAGACACATTTCCTGCTGTAAGAGCGCCTTCAACCCAGCTCTAATACACTTTATTTTACACAGGGTTAACGTTACTGGAAGTGACTTTGAGTTAAAACAAAATAATCCAGCAGTGCTATTCTGTAACCATCTCACCGTGAAAACTTTGGTGAAGTGAGCTCGGAGTGAGCTGTCAGTCCCTAGCAGCAGGTGGAATGACAGCTCACTTCACGTTCACTTCACCTAAGTTTTCACCGTGAGATGGTTACAGAATAGCACTGCAGGTATTTAACCGCATTCGAGAGATACGTTTTATTTTTCGGTTTTTGATAAGAAGAACTGATAAAGGGGTTTCATTTTACGTTCAAGTATATTTTATTGTTAGGTTATGTGATTCGATTAACATGTAAAGTTACAGTTAACTGTATTTACAATTTTATCATTAACATTTTACAAGGAATTATTATACCGTTTATTATAGTAATAGCAAACGTGCTTTAACGAAGTAATGACTTTATTATTAGAAAAAATCCAACCAACCGTACTTAACCTTAACGATAACTCTGATCTAAAAAGCTCTAATGTTGAGCAGTAAAGCTTTTTTAGATACTATAAAATAAAGTAACTACAAATATAAAAGGGGTTCTCTTTTATATTTAACCCAAAATTAATGATAATTATTAATTTTAACCTTTATAATACTGGTGTCTCATATTGGAGACAGATAACAATAAAATTCTATTGTGTCTGCTAATTGCGCGCGCGACAGATTAAGGCACTTTATAATCTTTAAGGTCTTCGTGAACTTAACCCATGCTTTTTGGGCTTAGTAATAATCGCAAATTGCGAAAAATAGAGAAAATAATCCCCAACCAAATGCAAAGAAATCCGCTAAATCTATTGTAATTACAATGAAAAATAGGTTTCAAGTCTAAAGCACGGATTTAATGTGTAATCTGTTCTGTATTCAGTGAAATAATGTGTAAGTGAAAACGTTACGGTTTATCTTTTTTGTAAGCTTTGAAAGATAAATGGAAGTGAGCAATGCATTAGACATATTCCACGCTTAGCTGTGTAACTTTTTCATAAATATTGCTACGTTTTCCAGTTTGTAGAATATTTGTGTTAGTATTTTTCAGTCTATTTGAATTGCTATGTTAGTTCTGAACTTCTGATATGTATCAGAAGAGTGATTTCGAAGTCATCCGCCTTAAGCCTAGACCGCTGCGCTAGAAAATAATGAAACATGCTGAAACTACATACTTAACTTTAGAGGTCATACTAGTAATGTATTGTTGGAGTACCATAATACACTAAACAAACATCCAATATTGAACTTGAAAAGCAAAATAGTCTTTCAAGAAGGTATCTAATCTACAGTGGAACTGTACTGGCCTTAAAAAGAAATAATCTGGGCATAAGTTTTCTATAAAACGCAAAAAATCAATGTAGTTTATGTATTGTACCTATCGTCTGAAAAATAATGCAGCAACATGAAAATAATGCAGCAACATAAGAACCATTGTATAGTGAACTTGAGTAACTTGTAACAGGGTTGCAGAAATCGTTATTTTGGAATAAAAAGTCACTTCCAGTATCTTTAATTTCACTGCATCTGTCCCATTTCTCGCTCACCACTCAATCTTGCACCCTATCCCCCGAAAATAAAGGTCAACTATAAACTTCTACCGTTGTTTGATGAAGTTCAGGCGGCACGCGAGGAGACGTTTTCTCACAGAAATGTAAGACATCTAGGAATGAGCATACTTTTTGTGTTATGTGATGGATGTCCCTATGTCTTTATGAACTTGTCTGGTCTTGTGTTATATTGGAATCGAATTTTTGTTCAATCGGATGTGGGAAAGTTTTGTATAGAGTTACTTTTTGAGGCTTCAGTGTAGTTCAAATCATGTTTGATCATAGATGTTTACTACAGCACAAAATTGGGGCGCTTTATTGTTAGGTCATCACGCTTTGCGCATGTGATTAGTAAATAATTAGCAGTTTATTTTATTATATTCATCACCAGAGTCTATCGTTCATGAAGTACAAAATCAACCTATAATATTCCCAACGCTGTAACAGAGGCCTTATCTCTTTGAGAGGGAGTGGGCTATAATATACCACGCGACCCGTGCGAGTTGGTAGTATCACATGTCTTCGATTTTGTTGGTTAAGGACATGCCGGTTTCCTCACGAAGTTTTCCTTCACCGTTTTGAGAGCAGTGGTGATGAAATTATTTACACAAAGTAACGCGCCTGCCTGGGTTCGAACCCACGACCTCCATACAACTCTTAAGTCAGGGCCGTTTTAAAGAATCATGTTTATGAAGTAATTAACGGTAAATTTTTATAACAGCCTTTATCTGTGCTTGTCACTATGATGGGCATATTTTTTTCGACTTAGTCATACTTTCAGATTTCTCATTAAGGTGGATCCGCAGAGGGTAATCATTATAACATCTCTCTAAGTTAGATTTGTTCCATAAGAACTTTTCCATATGAGATTTGTTCAAGATACAATCTGACATTGACCTGCAAATTTGCAAAAAACGTAAGAGGATTTTCATTTCGCGGGCTATCACTGCGGATCCTCCTTAAGCTACCTACCTACCGAATAGTTGTTTAGTGAGAAATTAAAATCATCTTAAATATAATATGCATCTACCACTAATATTTATAAATTATGTACAAGTATAGAGAGCCAAAAAAAAAAATGAAAAGCTCATTGGCAGCATCAACAAAAAATTCGTCCGCATCGCTGTCAGTGGGAAAAGTGCCCAAAAGGCTGGCAGCATTGCCACGTTGGATGGCAATGCTGATTCTTTGACCTACAAATTGGCCAGCCCAATGTTGTTATTTCTGGTTGTTTAATTGTATTACAAACATACATTTTTAATCCAGTCGACTTCCGGGTTGATGTAAACCCCTGAGGCCTTCAATCAATATGAAGGTGAAAATAAACATGGCCAGAACCTTATTATGTTTTATGTTGGTTTTCCTTAATTGAAATATGACCATTGATGTGGAAATAATTGGATTTGCTACTCTATTAAAATACATTTCTGAATCGTAAATTATTTTCTATAACCGGAACGGTGGTAATATTTTTTAATAATTACCGTCCTGGCTTTTACTTTAAAAAAAAAATGCTTTTCTATCCTATAAAAGATTTTTCATCCCACCATCTCGGAAAGAGTATTTTTAATCTTCAGTATCTGAGTGGAAAAGCCGTTTTTATTCTCTAGAGGATAAAGTAAATTGAATTTAGAACATCGTGTGCACTAAGTTTGTGAATTAAAAAAAACATTAAACCTATTTACTGCTACCTCTATGGTGCCGAATATATCATACAACTTTTTTTTTATTTGTTAAAAACTCAGACTCGGAACCTTCTTGGTGTTCTTTTTTCAATTTGCTTTGTACGCGGTTCTTTACGCGGCATTTTTTCACGTCATTGTTAAACCTTAGGTATATTAAAAACAAGAAACTTGAAAACAAGTGAAAAAACTAAAATGAGTGATTCTAGCGACGAGGAAGTTTGCTTGACGCCAACAGAATTGACTGAAACTGTTAATAATGCGCAAATGAGCTTTCTCCCTCAACAATCACGCGAGAAGTATTTAAAACAGTACGATATGTTCAACACGTGGCGACTAGCAAAAGGAGCCAAAACTTTCTCAGAAAACGTTTTGCTGGCATATTTTATAGAATTATCCGAGAACAAGAAAGCAAGCACTCTATGGAGTACGTATTCGATGCTAAAAGCAACAATAAAGATGAAAAAAGACAAACATATCGATACCTATCCTAAATTAGTGGCATTTTTAAAAAGAGCCTCATCTGGTCATCAACCAAAAAAATCGAAGGTTTTCACAGTATCTGATATTGAAAAGTTTCTTAACGAAGCACCCGATTCCGTATATTTGGCGGCAAAAGTAAGTCAGTTGCACATTCAGTATCTACTTAAGTATATTAATCTCAATTAAATAGTATACTTAGTAGATGTTGATAGGCATAATTATGCGTTCATATCAATTTTATTCATTTATCTACTACAATACTCTTTACGTTACAGGTTGTTCTTATTATTGGAATAAACGGAGCATGTCGAACTAATGAACTAACACAACTTAATGTCAAAAACATTGAGAAACATTCAGATGACTTACTATTAATTAATTTACCTAATACAAAGACAAAAAGAGACCGCAACTTCGTCATTCGCAAGGAATACGTAACGATTGTTGAGAAATATCAAGCCTTACGCCCGCCTAACACTCCAATCAATCGATTTTTTCTACAGTATCGCAATGGAAAGTGTGTTAGACAGCCTATGGGTACTAATAAAATTGGCAGTATCCCACGAGAAATAGCAACATTTCTTGAACTTCCAGAACCCCTGTTGTACACGGGTCATTGTTTCCGACGAACTTCAGCCACACTTTTGGCTGATTCCGGAGCTGATCTGCTGTCCCTTAAGCGCCACGGAGGCTGGAAGTCCAATGCAGTTGTAGAGGGATACATAGAGGATTCCATCCAAAATAAGTCTAAAATATGTGAAGGCATCGTAGGAGCCATTACACTGAAAGAGCCTCAATCGGATCCTTGTACTGGCCCTTCTACATCAAAAATAAGCCGTTATGAAACACCTAACCATCTCCCTCTCTCTCCAACATTCACGCCAAGGGAATCCGATGAATCGGTACAACTATTAAGTATGACAGATAGTTTACCGAAAAACAGTACACAAGTGACTAACACCAATATTACAGTACCAAACAAAAATATTACACTCAATTTAAATAACTGTAGCAACGTTACTTTAAAATTTTCTTAATTATACCTTAGTATTATTTTGTTATAATTTAAAGATTATTCTGTAATACTTACCTGTCATAATGTAGTAATTAATACCTAAACTGAAATAAAAGTGTACCTATCTTGTGATTGTAAACGTTTTTTTTTTTTGCATTTAGTCATTTCCTCGCTGAGGTGGAATGAAAAGTTACGTGTTGCACTCGAGTGCAAAGATTTTTCACCTCGTGCTCTTTTGATTCCCTCGCTAACGCTCAGGATTCTAATTTTGAATCACTCGCTGCGCTCGTGATTCAATTTTAGAATCCTTCGCTTGCTCGGTCATCAAAATTGAACACGCGGTTAAAAAGCAACTTTGCACTCTTGTATAACAAATAACTATTAACTTCCTTTTTTAATAACTTAGTAGGCCTATAATCAAATGTATAGTAATCTTAATATTATTTTGTCATAATCTATTAACCCACCATCTAGTTTGGTCACAAAATTTAATTTACCCATCAAACTATGACCACAAATTCGACCAAAAGGTTCTGCGTAAGGTCCCTATGCTACAAGTACCTACAACCATGGCTTAAGGACACAATTCCAAGGACCACTTCTCACACAACATACTATATGGATACTGAACAATAAACTTTTGGGGTTATTGTGTAGCTATGTATGAATCCACCCAAACCTTCACTACCCCTGACAGATAAGCAACACGAACATATTTCATTATACTTCAGGCTTCGTTCTCGATATAACATTTACAATGCAGCTTCGTCACGTAGTCGACAACCATACGCATATTTAGAGCTGAAAGCAAAAACTAAACGCACAAGTATAGCTACTACACTCTATATATCATCTGTCATTCTTTACGTTTGCGCGGCAACCAATACGTTGTAATTCCCAAAGAATATTAATTATAGTGTTTAAAACTAGTTTAAAGTGTGTTTAAAGTTGGCATAAGTTATCATGCCGAAACGAAAACAAAAAGAAAAGAATATTATCTTCAAAAAATCCGAAGACTACATGAAACGACACCGGTACAACACCGATTCATCAGTTTTTCTTCACAAGATAAAACAATGTAACACGCGGGTAATGTACGAGATGCATTGACGCGAACAAATAATTCGGGTCGTTTACGAGATAAACGGACGAATTATATCATTGTCATAAAAGTTTTATACAGTAAAAACGTAAGTATCTTACATGGCTTATAAACGACATTTATTGTACCTCGCGGGTAATGTACGAGATGCATTGACGCGAACAAATAATTCGGGGCGTTTACGAGATAAACGCACGAGTTTTATCATTGTCATAAAAGTTTTATACAGTAAAACCTAAGTATCTTACATGGTTTGTATACGATATTTATTGTACCTCGCGGGTAATGTACGAGATGCATTGACGAGAACAAATAATTCGGGGCATTTACGAGATAAACGCACGAGTTTTATCATTTACCTATTTTAATAGTGTAGTCCGAGAGGCTACGCTTAGGTATGTATATTATGGTACATTGTCGGGGTCAAATCTATCTTTTTGCAGATATCTAGGTACTTGATGACTGTGTCGAACCACCAGTTTTATTTGACACAAATCCGGATAACTCTAATACAACTATGACTGTAATTGACGCTCTACCTGAGTCTGACCGAGCACCTGTGCTAGACACTGCACCTACTAATGTTTTATCCCTGGATGTGCTGCAAGCATTATGGGATTTGATGCATTAATATGCATACAAATGAGCATTAAACAACGACTTAACCTGTATTTGAAATACAATTTTGAAGAAGGGACTCACCATTTTAGGTGTTGCATTATCTATGTTAATCAACAATAATGATAGAGATCAACCAGCTCAGTGACGCTAGAAGGATGTTAACAGAATTACACTTCACTCAATCAAAACCGTGGAAAAAACCTTATTTTCCCCGTCCTGGCCAAAAATGCTTAGATATTGTCAAATAATTAGAAACAGATAATCACCTTTATTGTAATCTTACCTTCATGGTAACAGCCTATTTCAAAAGATAAAAAGTCCTACAAGCTTACCAAAGAACAGGCCAATCTATAAACAAGCCAACTACTTTTACCACAACCCGTCAGGGAAACTTAAGTGGTTCACTTGGTTACACACATACAACCAACAGAGGACAAATTTGAGGCTGGGACACAAGAAACCACAGTTCTCATATCAAGCAAGGAAATATCAAAGAACAATACAACCAGTACCAGCCACCGCATGCTGTGACAAAGCCCAAAGCCCCACAGGACAAGACTCATGCTCGATACTAGAGTTAGTCATGCTGGAAGATTAAATATTTTTTACCTTGTTGGCAAAGCATCTGATGATGTTTCAATATTGAAACATGTCAATGGATACTCAATACCTTTTATTGACACACCTTATAAGTCACAATCACAACAGTCATTATAAAATGATATTATAAATGATCCTGATATGCATACCGCCATTAATAATCTGCTGGCATTAGGTGCAATTTCTCCTTGCACCTTATGTGTTTTGTTTCCAAAAACTGAAGGGTAGCAAAAGTTTATAAACCTTAAGCCTGCTAACAAATTTGTAACTGCAGTAATAATAATGCTGTGTAATTTCTACAGGAGACTATTGATTTAAAAGAATGCTATCTAATGGTAAATAGTAATCCAGTTCACCGGAAGTATTGATGCTTTGAGCATGATAAATTATACAGATTTAATGCATCCCCATATGTCTTGTGTTCTGCACCTTATGTGTTCTCTAAGATTATGAGAACTGTGGTTAAACAATTTAAAAATCAGTACAAGACTTTGATGACCTCTTGTGCATTGATTCTGATTATAAAACATGTTTGGAAAAATGTTAATGAAACAATTGCAATTTCCAAAATTCCAGATTTGACAAAAATTAAAAAAAAAAAAAAAAAATAGTTAATTAGACCATAGGTACTCAGTTAATAGGAACATTGACTGCCACATGCCTGATACCTGGCAAGTACATATGTTTGGCTTAACACAAAACTGTTAGACCACAAAACTATTACACCATAATAATCATAAATATCATGGTTTACTTTAAAGTAAAGGCTGATAAAAAGATTATCATTCACCCAGATATTAAACTAGATCTACAGCAGTGGGCTGATAATATCAATAGTTTACACATTAAAAGTATTGCATACTCAATATATGATTCGGAAATATTTACAGGTCAAGAAGTGGGTGGGGGGCCATTTGTATCTAATGATAATATGGTTCATGGATTCTGGAAAGAGACTAAAAAATTATAAGTACTTATCACATAAATCATCTAGAACAACTTGTCATATTTTTACCTTAAAAATGAGTGTTAAAAATATACAATATTTACATAAATTGTTACATGTTGATAATAAGTGCCATATTAACCAAATGGGAGGTATTCAGTACCTACATTTAAATAACTTTGCCAGAAGCCTATTTAGCAATGGTGTGAAGACAAACTTTGGCTATTTGCTTCTTACATGAAGCAACTTGGCTATTTGCTTCTTACATGAAGCAACTTGGCTATTTGCTTCTTACATGAAGCAACTTGGCTATTTGCTTCTTAAATACAGCCAATACTGACATAAAGTAGAAAATAAATACCTCCACATTCCAGTACAATTTGTGACTCATTTAATCAGTTTGGTCAACCTGATAGGTATTGACTTTTACTTCAAGAATTAATGCAAAAACGTCAATCTTACATATCCTGAAAACCGGCCCTGATGCATCGACTGTAGTCTATGCTATTACCATGTCTTGGTCAAACTACATTTTTACTACGCGTTTTTGTGCCCATTTTGCCTATTATTAAGATATTAACAAAAAATTAAGAATGGAAAATTGACAGGCATTATGGTTATGGCATACTAGCCGTCATAAGCCTGACAGAATCACCCTCTACATCTCCACCGGGATATTATCCGGAAGGCAGGGCTAAGACTAGCTATCTTAGTTAATTTTTTTGTAGTTAATTTAAGTTCTCTTTCAAATAATACCATGGAACAATACAATTTTACCTATAAATTATGGTGGGCCATTTGTCAAAAACAAAGTACTTACCATTTACAACATCTATAGGTACCAATCTAAATCAAAATTATATTTTTTTTTTTAACCAAGCAATTCAAGATAAGGGCCTTGTATGGGGTCTTTAAATGAACTTAAGTCAGCTCTTGCTATCGCAGTAGACTCAAACATGGGGGTTATGACCGCATCAAGAGGCTACCTACTTAAAGGTTTCTATGGGGCCAAGTATGAAACTAGCTGGGACCCCAAGTTAAGTCTTAAATGTTATAAAAATAAACTTTGACTTTTTAAAAATAATTATAAAAATACCTTACTGCACAGTAAATCATGCAGGTCTGGTCCTGGGTCCTGGTCACAGCCAACTGAACCTTTTTTATTACCTTTCTTTGAAAAGTCCGAAAGTCTAGCTAGTATATTATGTGATTACATTAACTATAGGTAGGTACTCAGGGCATTAGAAGGAAATAATACTCACTTAATACCTTCATTGTATAAGCCCCCACAAACCAGTTTCTGCCTCTACCATTCTCTCACCACCACCTCTATCATTTGGTTTCTATAATATAGGTAATATACCAACTCTCTGTTTGCATCATAGATATTAGTGTTTTTTCAGGACATAGTACTAGACATACCTCGACATCCACTACGAGTAGGTACTAACGCTAAGGGAGCGTCATTCGATGTAATAATGGCAAACGTCAGGCTAGACAAATAGCTCTTTCACCTTTCGGTAGACTTTAATAGAGCAATTGTCAATAATTCAAACGAATTTACTCATACTGTGCTTAATACTGAACAAAATACTTGAGTATTATGAATGCGAATAATCATTATAACGTACCTTAAAAAGTATAAATCTAAATTAGACCAGAAGTTCAATATTAAGATGAATAATTTGATTGTTTATCTACTTATATTGGTATCTTATTAAAAAAGTATAAAACAAAATTTGACAAGTTCAATAATAGGATGAATAATTTGATTATTTATCTATAATGGTATATTATTTATCTATACTTAGATATTTGATTAAAACTTGTTTATAAGTTGGATAATAAGTCCGTTATTAAGATGAATGAGACTTTATCTATTATTTTTTATTATGTCATTTGTATCCAAAAAACTAAAAGATTTTATATGTTATTGAAATACGATTTATTTATAATTTCATATTGGAAATCTCAATTTTCCTCATAATCTCTTAACATCTGCATTGTAAATGTTATATCGAGAACGAAGCCTGAAGTATAATAAGTGATCAAACGAACTTACCTGTTGTGAAGTTCGATCATTATTATACGAAGGGCTTCGTTCGAAGATATAAGGAACCCTCCCTACCCTACCCCAGAAAAATTGAGATTCTCTTCTTACTCTAAAATAATGACAGATGACATATAGAGTGTAGTAGCTATACTTGTGCGTTTAGTTTTTGCTTTCAGCTCTAAATATGCGTATGGTTGTCGACTACGTGACGAAGCTGCATTGTAAATGTTATATCTTCGAACGAAGCCCTTCGTATAATAATGATCGAACTTCACAACAGGTAAGTTCGTTTGATCACTTATTATAACAGGGGCTCGCAACATTTCCATACGGGTATCCATTCCTGAGTCTCCTCAAATCAATATCGTTCGGAAATCGAAAGATCTGGTCCATCGGGATTTATAATATAATAAATATCATTCAATAAGGCCCGGCCCTGCGTTTGGAGATATTTCCTCACTCCCTTTTCCAACGCCATTACTTTGGCCATATTTTGGTTGATAGCAGCATTTATTTGCGTAAACATGAAGAAAGAAGACATAGCTAGCAATTCTTTAAGACCGGCCAAGTGCGTGTCGGACCACACACAATGAAGGGTTAAGTAGTTGGGATGAATTTATTCCAAATACAAACTTAACGTTGTAGTTGAAAAACATGTTCTCCCATACATTCCAACAGCAAACATAAGTTTGTACGCATACTTGAGAAATTTACCATGTTACTCGTATTTTAACACCATAGACTTCTTATAGGTTTTCCTGTAATCTATAAGTAAAGAATCATTCCCTGTATTTTTTATAAATTTTAGGCTCATTAGTTTCTAAGATAAGGGTGAATGGAAATGGTAAATTTTCACAATATATTTTCTTAATATCTTTAAATTTATTTATTTTAAAATAAAAAAAATAAAAATTTGGTATCCTTTCTATAATAAGTCAGGATTTGATATGACACGGTAGTTTGCAAAACTATTTATTTTAATTTTCTTGTTTGCCCCCAAAAGTGACCCCTATATTCAAAATTCATTTATTTACATTAAGGTCCGTGTTTGGGTCACAAAATTATGTGTACCAAATTTCAAATAAATCGGTCCATTAGATTCGGAGCCAATTGGCTATGACAGACGGACAGACAGACAGACAGACGAGTGATCCTATAAGGGTTCCATGTTTTGCTTTTGAGGTACTGAACCCTAAAAAAGCTCATAAATAAAATGGCGTTTTTTAGACTGAGATCGAACTAATGACAATTTAACATCAAACGCTGTCAGGGTATAGTACATACGTCCATCAGCGTAAACTGGAGTACATGGCATCCTAAACATTAGTGTCTTTTGTGAATGTCTACTACGAAGAACAAGTAACAAGCACTTGATATAATTTAGGCTTAGAGGTATGAGGAACGGGGTGTAAAGTTCACTCATCGTCTATAGAAAAAGGAGAATCCTCCGACCAGACGGGTGTCATTTCTGCGGGGCAACTGCCCAACGATTGAAGTCATAGTCATAGTATATATGTCGCTCGCGCGGTTAACTCTAATTGCGCGATGCAGGATTTGTGTGACGTTAGGATTTTGTGTGACGTATGGCTGTTTTATGCTCAGTTCGCATGTGGCAATGTAGATGCCGCCACTAAGGCTACTTAAAGGAAAAGTGGGTCTCGATAAATTAAACTGGAAAAACACAAAGCTACAATTTACTCCCATTTCTTCACCCACAAAGTTTAACTATATACAGGAAGATAAAGTTTTACAAACAGCATTCTCTCACCACGATAGCAACGGAAATTAAAAATGCACATCAACAATAGGCGACCACAGCGTAGAAAATGTAAATGTAATACTTCAAACACTTCAGCAGTGTGCCAACGACTTATGAATACAGTTTATTTGTATACCGGCTTTCACCGCCCACACCGGGCCCGGCCTTGTTGTAAACGTATTTAGAAGTTATGCTCAACTTATAAAAGCTATTATCTGAAACATTATGGTGGGATGAATTTGAGAGGAGGCCTTACTATTGGTACGAGTTAATTCTCAGTAAAATTGTCCATTATATTTCATAAACTTACCGTAACTTTTTAGGCTTCCGTACCCGAAGGGTGCCAAACGGAACCTTATTACTAAGCCTCCACTGCCCGTCCGTCCGTCCGTCCGTCTGTCTGTCAGCGGGCAGTATCTCATAAACCGTAATAGATAGACAGTTGAAATTTCACAGATTGTGTATTTTAATAATGTTAATAATTAAAGCGCCGAAAAAAATACGTTTCTTTGGGGGTCCCAATACAAGAAACGTGTTTTTTTCAGCGTTTTTCGCTGAATATTGTACAGTGATACGGAATCCTTCGTGTGCGAGTCCGACTCGCAAATGGCCGGTTTTTTATTACTAGGGATATCTCTAAAAAGATGCAGAATACCAAAAAACATTTTACTTATTATTATATATTTTTGCTTCAAACCCTTGACCCCAGAATATCACACCCGATTTCCGTATGCCAATAATATTATAGTATTCAATATACTATGTCGTCAAATATCATGTCAAGCAAATGATTGGCGAGAATTTTCAATTGAACGCATGTTATTAAATTGTGGTTAAATCAGAGGTTATATTCGCAAAATTCCAGTGAGTAAATTATTTTTTTTGGGTAAGTGTTCCAGACTAATACATTATACGTAAGCTAAAGTAAAGGCCAGTTTTTTTCCGTTCACGACTATTCGTTCACGATTTGGGACAACTTATGTATTTCTAGGCATTTTATTCCGACCCTAATGTGTCTGTGAATATGATTTGTGTGTGAAAATGACACCCACAAAACTAGGAATTCACACATTTATCACGATCCCATTATCAAGCACCCATCTTTCACACTTCTGGAAAAACACTCCGAAGGTAGAAAAAGTCAATGAACCAAAAATATTCAAACACGACGATATTAATTTCATCTCCATGACTATGGGGAACGTAGGGTAGCTCCCCCTATATCCCGCGCACTTGTGAGGTGTACCGTAAGTCATAGCTCGCGTATGAAGGGGTTAGCAGATGCCACTTATGTTTATAACTGAAAAATATACTATAAAAAATTTCCTTGTTGCCTTCACTTATGTTTAGTGACCATTGGGGTATGAATTGCAAAAGTCTTCACTGATATTATTCAGTCAGTATCAATATCGATTTGGACTACATAATCTTTGTAAGAGTCTTCTACGTTATTGAAATTAGTCTAGAACTTAAAAGCACTAACAGTAAAATGTATCTTGTATTTTTACGTGTCATTGCATTATTTTTGTCACCCGTAGAAAACTTTGAAGATGTATGTGTCTGCAGTCGTTTATTAAATCAAATCAAATTAAATAATTTATTTAACAGATCATACAATCCAATTTGTTAGTAATACATTAACTAATATAATACAAATAATCTTGTAATTAATTTAAATAAAACAAAAGTTATTCATTTCCACCAGCGCCGTAAGTATCCATCAGTTAACATTGCCTACAATAACTGTATAGTAGAAGAAGTTACGAATGCAAAATTCTTAGGTATAACCATAGATAATAAACTAACCTGGAAACCTCACTTAGAGGAAATCGGCAAGCGTCTGAGTAAATCTGCATATTTATTATTCCAATTATTAAAGAAAGTGAATACTGACACACTACTAACAGCCTATCATGGATTGGTCGCTTCTATTTTAAGATATGGTGTTGTTTTTTGGGGACAGTCAACTAATAGAGAGCTTATATTCAGGATGCAAAAAAGATGTATACGATCAATGTGTGGTTAAGAACCACGGAAAGTTGCATTCCTTGCTTTAAAAAATTAAAAATACTAACTTTTCCATCTTTGTACTTATGGAAACTGCATTATTTGTTAAAACGAATCAACAACTATTTCAAAAAAAATCAGCAGTTAAGAGAACCCCATTTCGTGCCCATTAAGAGAATTTGTTATGTCAAAACAAGTGTAAAACTGCTTTAATGAAAAAGAGTTTCTTTGGTATTGCTCCAAATATTTATAATAAAATACCAGATACTATTAAATGTATGCCTCTAAACAAATTTAAAAAGTCACTTCAGGGGTTATTACTAGAGAAGTGCTATTACAGCGTAGATGAATTTTTAATCGATATTTTGCTTGTATAAAATTCTGATCGTGCGTATCAATTTGTTTTATTTTTTTGTACATCTTACTCAAATTGAATTTAAATTTTAACATTGTGATTCTGAATTGAATTTATATTTTAATATTTTAATTTCAAATGAAGGTTAAATTCTGACATTGTTAATATATTTTTTTTGTTTGTATTGTTTGTCTAGTGCAACTAATTTTGTACGCCATATATGGCAAAACATGTAGCCACGGCATTTTAATTATAAGACCTTCATACTGTACTCATGTTTTACAAAATAAATATTATCATATCTTATCTAATCAATAAAAAATATAACTAAATTCCTTCACTCCAATACTCGTAGTAAGGGATAGCAACTTGGAAGTTCCAATTTACAAGTAACGTTTGCAACTTACTTCTGTACAAAATATGTCAACTTGGTAACTTTCGGGTGATGTAACGATATACTTGAGTTACTTCTCTAATGGCATTCACGCCTATGTCCCAGATGAGCGGGCAGGTAGTGTGGTAAATTGTCATAAACTTTAAATAGGTAAACTTTTGTGAAGTTCTTTAGCACTGCTAATAACTTAACGTGAAAGACTGAATTTGAGAATCATGTCAAAACTTTGTGTAATATACCTTGTGCAGCTGTACCTCATTCTCGATAACTAACACCCGGGTTTTAAGTTGAGAACCAAAATTATTTGAAATGCGAATTTAGCATTAGATATATGAGGTGATTCCTCCAATGTAATCGTAGTTCGCGAATATCAAAATGTCTTAGGGTTTTTTTTGCAACGAATACCGCGTGCTGTGTTATATATTATTGATCGTTATAGATTTCTTCAAACAAAACAACTGTATTTACAAATATTTAATCTTCTTAAAATACCTTTTAATATATCCAAACATACATTCATATTTCTATTAGTAGTTGGTACCTATCGCATGTAATAGACTGAAAAACATTAGAAATTTTACAAGCGTAGTGATAATTACCGAATTCCCTCGCAACCATTATATTTGGCCTATGAAAGAGTTATATATTCAGTAGAAGATATCTATAGGCTGATTAGATGAAAATTCATCAGTAATCCAATTAAAGCAAATAATTAAGCTTATCGCGAAGGGTGTCTCAATGAATTGGAGCCATTTCATCCCGGACGTGTCTGTTAATTTTAGGTCCTTTCCGTGGGTCAAATCGACCCCCACTGATAGAACGTTATTATAATAACCATCGTAAAGAGATATTGGAATAATTAGCAAATGGTTGTCAGCATAATCGTTGATCTTCGGATTAAAAGGATTGTGAAGAGGTTCTGAAAATCATATCGACGTGAAAATTGTGGTAGGTACAAGAAGCATGGCCCTTTTATGCAGCATTACAATTAATATTGATCGAAATCAGCGCACTAAGATAATGCATGGGTAACAACACACCAAAGTGTGATTCAATTTGAAACCAGAAACTAGAGGGATAGTCACGATACATGAAAATGTAAACCCATAAACAAAAGTAAACAAGAATGTCTCTCAGGAGGTATAAAGAAAAATAAAACATCCGAATACAAATAAAATAAACGTATCAAACAGCGATTATTCTAAATGCAAAATCGATTTGCTTTCTTATCGATACATGAAAAAGGAGAAGATATTTCTAGGTTATTTCGAGTCGAGGCAAAGATCTGTTTGTGGAGATAAACAGCGTCGCTTTTTGAGAAACGACTCTTTAACTAGACTTCTGAACGATTCGGTTCTGTTTTGTAAAGTATAAGTTGTTTTTTTTTGCAGAAATGGGGATATTTAATTTGGACTATATTTGTGCTATGCATGAATCCGGTGAATAGCCTAGCTACCCAGCATTGCTGAATCCTTTTTATATAGGCAAAATTCATAGTGTGTGTTCTAGTGGAAATCATTGTGATACCGTACAGTAAAAAGATTGAATGGAGACAGGTTGTAATATATATAATGAAACCCTTATATAATTTTTTGTGCACTCGAGGCACGAGTTGCAGAGGAGGATGAAGTGCCGTCAATGACAAGAATTAATGTGTAGCCAGAATCGCCAAGCTAGAAAAAGGGCAGTGTGATGACAGCTCTTTAAAAGTCATACAATGGCGGGTTTCAACTTTTGACGCGACACGTAAAATGAAGTCACCACACCTCCACCATCACCATATACAGGTTCAAGAAATCAACTTGATTGCCGAATACTTAATCATTTTACATTTCCAAAGGCACTAAATAAACTAGAATATTTTCCATTAGTCTTCCAGACTTTTACATACTGGTTGAATTCTTATTTTATTAAAGAGTACGTGAGATAAATTTAGGTGATCCATCTTCTAACTCAAGCTTAGACTCCGATATGGATAGCTTTTCGATGTAAAAGACGTTGTCGGATTTTTATTGTAATTTGTTTGAGTAAGCCTTTGATGTAAATACGATTTGTAAAACGTGGGTTAAGCAGATTTTTAGTATCCTTTACATTACTGGCGTACAAATTAAATAGGCACTAAGTTGTTTTCTTAAAAGTGTCTGAAATACTTTAATTCCGTTATTTATAAAGGCGGAGTAAAGTTATGCCAAACTTATACTTCCAAAAGTCCTAATCAATAGTCGTTTTAGCTTTCACGCTAAAACGATTGAATGGATTTGAATAAAATTTGGCATACGGGTAGACCATGACTTGGGTTAGGACATAGCACACTTTTTATCCCATTAGTACGTTTTGCAAAAGCTGCCTAGTTTAGGTGATGCCCAGCTAGTGACGCTGTCTGTAATTAATTAATTGGAGGGAAAAATAAACAAAAAAAAATTGTGGCTCTTCGCCTTGTCCCACATCCTAACATAAATGGCTCAAAAATTAAAAGATCTCATTCTTCCTATAGTTTACCTTTAGTATCCTGCCCCAGTATTCCGCAGTTATAATATGTTTCAGATGGGCAGAGTGCCAGACAGTAACAATTGTCCGTGCATTACAGCAAGCACGTTACAGTATCATGTTCCACTTAAAATCCTCATAGTGTAGTTTGAGTTTTAAAAAGGCCTCCTCGAGAATATTATCTCTGCTTTCCTTTTGTTCCGGACACGTATCAGATATCTAAGTATCTTTTTCAACTTAACTCAACCTTATTTGTGACCTTGTTTTGAAATGCACACGACATTTGAAACAGTTTTAGTTTACCTGTCTTGAGTTTCTGCGAGACGGCAATAGAATTTATTATTAACCGGTAAAGCCGCAACCATCGCTTATAAGCGACTTCAGGGCCGACACGACCGTCAAGCCCCACTGCTGTTTTGTATGAAATCAAACTTGTGGTAAAGATGCACAATTCTACCATCAAAACTAGCATCTTTTGAAAGCCCTTGACTAATCAAAAGCACTACTCATTCCTCTACAAAACGATTCCAAAACTACTTCAAAGAAAAAACTTTCCACTTCCGTGGTTTTCCAGCTTCCGTCCTAAAAGCTCATTCCAACAGCTTAAAATTCGTATTTTAAAAGTGTCGATAAAATTTCACAAATAGACCATGATGGTCAGTTCGGCCACTAATTGCGGCTTTGTCGAACGTGACGCGACCAGAATTCCGAAGTACCGGTGGGCGTTGGTTCGCTTTATGACGCTGTGCGACTGCTTGCCAGTGGAGCAGTCGCAAAAAGTACAAATTGTGGTGACTGCTACTAATTGCGCACGTTAAATGATATGGTGGTGGTTTTTGTTTTTGTTGTGTGAATGTTCAGCTGTTTATAAATTCTGTGTGGACATCGGTTGGTGGTAGACCGCATTTAATTGATTGATTTATTTGATAGTTTATTCATAAATGAATTTGGATATCGGCCTCAGTCTATGATGTTCCCACTACTGGGCCACAGACCTACTCACAGTGAGAGCGAGTGGGCCGTAATCCACCACGCGGGCCCAGTGCGGGTTGGTAAATGTCACATGTCTTCAAATTTTTGGTTTTACGACATACCGGTTTCCAAGTGGTGGTAAAATTATTTACACAAAGTAACGTGCCTGGGTTCTTTTTTTATAATATAATTTGGATAATATTATTTATTTATTTATTTATTTATTTATTCATAACAATTTTTACATTGTGTCGAATACCTATTAAAAATATACTAAAGGGTATTTGTTTTGAAGTATTCATAAGTTCTATTCAATTACCTATTTTTAAATGTGTACATGAGAGGTGTCTTTAATCAAATCGGGCTAACAACATTATGGAAAATACTACGACTAACAAACTTTGATTTGTGGGCATAAAAGTATTTGTTTCAAATAAATTTTAACTTTAAATAAAAACTGCAAATTATATTAACACACTGGTTAAGTAACATAATATAACATCACGCCTTGTTTCCCCGAAGGATGGTTTCGCCAGATATGTTTTACGTCCCATGTAATAGGGGGTGAACCTATTGCCATCAACCGGGCACAAATTCAGGCTCCGGGCTGCTACTGAGAAATTCTAGAAAGAAAAACCCAATGACACTTTACCTGACCTGGGAATCGAACCCAGGACCTCATGCTCAGCAGTAGCGCTTGCGACCACTAGACCAACAAGGCAGGGATTAAGTAGCCTCCGCTAAAAGAAAGATCATAATGTAACTGTTGTGTAACGTGTAAGATCGCGTTCTGCCTCCTTAAGTTTCATAATATTCATAATATAAGACCCCAAACTGTTGAATAAATTCATGAAAATCAAAGTAAATTGAGCGCGAACCGAGTCACGGGCTCGTAATAAATTAACGTGTGCCGCGCATATCTTGCCTCTAGTTATTAAAATTAAACTAGATGGTGATGCTTGGATGCACAGACTATTAGCTATTTTCGTAGTCGCGAATATTTGTGCAGTACATCAATTTAATGGGGAAATCGCTTGAATTCGTCTAGGCTGTGTTAATTGGAATTTTACTAAGAAGATACATGTATCCGCGTCATAAGATTGCTGTAATCTGTTCAAAAAGTATCTGTTGTAAGTGTAAACAAATCCTGTTCAGATTAAATTCATACGTAGTCACTCTGTAGGAAACTAACTGACTGTGTAAGTAGAATAATAACGAATGGAACTTGGAGTATTAATTGTGTATTTTCATAATATTGTACAGAGAGACAAGAACGTAAAACAATGTAATTTTAAGGTTAAGTACAATGACAGCAGTGTCAAATGACACATGACAGGTACATGGTAGCTTATTGGCTGCGTTCCATTTCAACACACTCACCAAAGGGTATTCGTTACACATTCATCTGCATTTAGATGGATTCAAGTTTCTAATTCACCACTTTTTACAACAATTTGTTTGAATAACATTATAACACTGCAATCGAAAATTGAGGTTATAAAATTGATTAAGTTAGGATTTATTTTATAATTCAAGCACAGTAATGTAAAGAGGCGGACCTAATGCCGTAGGCATTTTCTACCAGTCAACCTTTGAGTGATGCAGAGAGAAATCAAAATACCATTTTAGACACTAATCTACATGGTCCTCGTATGGCCTGACCAAGATTAAATCTGATAAATATACAGATAGTAAGATAAGTAATAGGCATAATTTTAACACAAAAAATAGGAACAAATTAGATCAACCAAGTTTCAGATTGTCTAAAGTACACACTTCTTTTATGGGGTACTGTGTAAAATGTTATAATAAAATACCACTCGATATTCTTCAACTAAATGAGAAGACATTTAAAACTTGCATTAAACGCACACTATGTAGACAAGCATACTATAAGTTGGATGATTATATCGTAGATAAAAATGCTAGGCTAAATGCTGGTCCTGCTCTACAGCCACTTGGGCTCACTCGTTAAAAATGAAAAAATTGGTAGAGTTGCTTACCCTTTTTTATTTTTTCTGACTACGAACATAATGTTTATTTTGTTTTTTTATTTAACCAAGTTTTAATTATTGAATACTCCAATAGATAATATTGATTTTCTTTCTTTTAGTGGTAAAATTCTTTAAAGGATACAAATACAACAGACGCATTTTTATTTTAAATTTTTGTAAATGTGAGTACCATGGAGTCGTTTAATATGTTAATATGTTGATTTTGACTTGAAAGAGCAGGGTAGTTGAGAGTATGTCATGCTCACTTAATGTCTCGCTGATGGTGGCGAGAGTGTTGGATCATTCGGTTCTCTACAAAATGGTTTATCTGGATGGTGCTGATCCACGCGTCATTTTCGTGAACGGGTGCCGTCAGTTGAGACTGGTCATCTCATAGCTGCCAGGGCTTATTTTTAATCTTATATTTTTAATCGTTTTTGACTTTATATTTTTTTTACATTGTTCTCACATACAGAATCAACAAGAGTAATGTACCCAGGATTTTGTAATTTCTATATTTAAAAGAGTGTCCTTGGAGTTTCTTGCCCGTCCTTCTCCATAGAGATCTATGTTTTGGAATGGGCAACTAGCTACAACTTTCTGACTAATTGACTGACTCTTTGACAAATTTAAAAGTGCCAGTAAATGGTTTAATTGAAATAAATGCTTTGAGTTTTGAGTTTGAGTTTGAGTTTCTGGACTTTAAAAGAGACTGCAACCTCTGAGTTTGTTTCGGCCTTTCTTCTCAGAGTAGTCAGATAGGAAACGCCGAACTCATCTAGCAATTTTAGTTTTTTTAAATAACTTGTAAAAGTGATTCCAGTGATCTATTTACAGAATAAACAATTTCATTTCATTTTCAAATTGTGGCAGGCAGTTACGCTAAATTGAGGAATACAAATTATTTGACTATAAAGATACTCATACATATACCTATTACAAAATTTAAATATACTATATATGTTATTTTAAATCTGTTAGTTTTTAAATCTTGTAAATATGTGTGTCTAATATGCTTTTTTCTGTATAATTTTAATTTTTTACTAACATTAAGTTACGTATATAAAGACACCTATTTTTCATACAGTGACGAAGTAGATACGTACATATACCAATAGTCCGTGAATACGTCAGACAATCGGCGCGGTCACCTGTTGTAAACAAAGATATCAGTCACATTGCCGTAATAATTTCGGTTTTTTAATCTTACGTTATTTTACTGCAAAAAAAATAATAACTTGTTACATAAGTTTTATTTATTATAGCAATCAATAATTTACTATACATTGGTGTAAGATACAAAATAATAGTAGGTAATAACTGTTTTAATATTTAAAATTATTTAAGCAGAATTAGGAAGTCCCGCGTAGATATACGAGTATAAGGCAGTTGTTGAGTTACTTTTTTGTACGAAGTAGTTATAGACATAATGTATAACGTTAGGTACGTTATAAAAAAAAAACCTTATGTAATTTGGCCATAATTTAACCGCTTCTTTGTTAACTAAATGTTGTAAAATTGGACACGACAGCATTGTTCTTCTATTAATTATATCACCGTTTTGCGTTCAAAACGCTCTCCTCTAAAATCATGATTTTGTAAATGAGCGTGGTATATACTTTGCGGCATTCGATAAGTTCGATTTTGATATTTACGCCTTTCCCTTAAGAGGGAACAGGGGCTGCGAGGAAAAAGAAAAATAGGTATTTGAAGAAACTATTGCCGTCGCGCTGCGCCCGAAAAACCGAGTTAAACCCCGTAAAGTGCGATAGGGACAACTGCAGCTCAGACCGATTATATTACAAATTTTTTGACGAAAACGACGTTTGGCATTCTCCTTTTTTCTCCTCGAAAACTAAACCGATTTAATATTTTTTTACATTAAAATTTTAAGAAAGAGTATGTCTAGGTTCCTATTATTTTCTTTTATGCTAAAAACTTTTCCGAATTAGTCTGGTAGTCCTCTAATCACGGCGGTAAAAATGGGGCAATTTTGTAATTTTTGGAGGGTCATAGTTTCCTTACTTATTAATTGCTGAAAAAAAGAAAATGATAGCTCTAGAGGCATTATTCAGGAAGAAAAACGGGGAATACGTTTGTATGGAGAAACGCGGGCTCTGTTCCCTCTTAAATACTTTGCGGCCGTCGATAAGTTCGATTTTGATGTCTACGCCTTTCACTTAATATAATATTTTACCATTCCTCTCCAAAAGATTCCGCGTGCTCAAAGTTAATTCAACTAAACTTCACAAAGTGATCATCACAAACCTACGCTAGTCCAACAACACGTTACTAATGTGTGTATGAACTCTAAACTTGAGTAGTTTCAGCATGTTTCATTATTTTCCAGCGCAGCGGTCTAGACGCAGCGCTTCGTTTGATATCGCATGACGAGGGTCGACAGGATTCTACAACATGTTCACTCATGTTACTCACATTACTGACACTACTGCTGCTACTGGAACTTCATTCTCTTTAAATATAGGATTCGTTTGTCGGCAAAATGTTTGCCAAAGATAAAATTTTATGGAAATGTGGAACGTCGAAGTAATAAAATTTTATATTGGTTTTTTCGCTGCGGTGGCAGTTTTGTGTTTTTTGTTTTCGTTTAGAGGCTTTGCGTCACAATTTTGGTGAAATTAAAATTATCCAACATGTAATCTAGTTTTTAAAAGAGACGGTAACACAAGACGGGTTTGTGGCAAAATCGACGCTCCACAAAGCTTTACCTTAAACCCTTTTCTAACACTCGATTTCTTTTTTCGACATTCTTTTTTTTGCAACATATTGAATGACCAAATTCAAATATTTAATTGATCCAAAATGGTAGATACAATAGATGTTACATGAATTTTTGGTTCCAGCATATCCTTCCAAATATAAGGCGCTGACTTGCAAAAACAAAAACATCGTGTTACCTGGTAACTGGGTTGTGGAGGCATTCGGTTAGACTAGAAGCTGACCCCAACATAGTTGGAAAAAGAGTCGGTATCTGCCGACTCTTTTTGATGATGATGATGACTTGAGATACTGACGCGTTCTTGGATCCTCACAAAAAAGAGCCCTTCCAAAGAAAAGAAAGAATCCTTCAGAGTAAGCCCTTTCATTTGATATGTCACACGATACAGTTTGCTATACTTTATTTTAAAATTTTCTTATTTGCCTCCCAATAGCGAACACTATATATATATTTTTTTTTTTTGTTGCACACGCGTCCATGTTTGGCTCATAGAATTTCGTAATTATTAGTACCTAATTTCAACTTAATCGGTCCATTAGATTCGGAGCATTGGCTGTGACGCACGGACAGACACAGACACACGAGTACAAAATGCCAATTTTTTTTGAGAAAAATGCCTTTCATTTAAAAAAAACTGTAAGTCTTAAAATAAATATTACGCAACAGATAGTTTTAAAGTTACATTTACATTTATTAAAAATGAAAAGTTTGAACAATTTACGACCACTAAACGAATTTAGAAAAAAACTAATTTATTACACTGAGTAATATGTTTTTTATTTTTTTTAATAAATGTATAAATATAAAAATCTTCACACAAAACGTTTTAAAAGTTATCTTGGGTTACTAATTACGCTTTTACCGACTCTATTGTCAGGCATTTCCCTTCTTTATTCAACTGTGCATTTATAACGGAAATTAAAAAAATGCCTGTCAAATGCGGCAAACGCCTGTCAGATGGTAACCCTACACACGAGTGATCCTATAAGAGTTACGTTTACTTACTCATTTGGACGTACGGTACCCTAAAAACAATTATATTTTCCACTGACCGACTCTCACCTGTAACTTTTCTCATCCTCCAAAGGTCAGTGTGTCTAGAATGTCAGATGAAATAGGATATCTTCTAATCTACTTTCCAAATTATTGGATCCTAAACATTGCCTCCGCGTGTATCTAAATCTACTTTATTACCTTGGTTTACCTTCTAAATCCCAATACGTGGATCCCGAACTTCGCAGGTAAGATGTACTGAGAAAGTTTTCGATGTGTGGATTTTAATCTGATTTGCCGGCTTTCTTTGAAGGTTTATAGGTTTGGGTTGGAAGATACAGGTGTGAGTTTAGGTTTCTAGTGTAAACAGATAAAGTATATATATATATACTTTTTCATCTCCCCATCTCGGAAAGAGAATTTTTGCTCTTCGATATCTGAGTGCAAAAGCCGTTTTTATCCGATAGAAGATAAAGTAAATTGAATTTAGAACATCGTGTGCACTAAGTGAATTCAAAACATCATTAAACCTATTTACTTTTACCTCCATGGTGCCGAATTCATCATACAACCTTTTTTAATTTGTTAAAAACCCAGACTCGGAACCTTCTTGGTGTACTTTTTTTAAATTTGCTTTGCGCGTGCCATTTTCTTTTCACGTCACCTTAACCTTAGGTCAAAAACAAGAAACTTGAAAATAAGTGAAAAACCTAAAATGACTCATCACTCATTTTAGGTTTTTCACTTGTTTTCAAGTTTTACTAGCGACGAGGAAGTTTATTTGAAGCCAACAGAATTGACTGAAACTGTTAATAATGCCCAAATGAGCTTTCTCCCTCAATAATCACGTGAGAAGTATTTGAAACAGTACGATATGTTTAACACGTGGCGACTAGCTAAAGGACCCAAACTTTCTCAGAAAACGTTTTGCTGGCATATTGTATTGAACTATCCGAGACCAAAAAAATCAAGCACTTCATGGAGAACGTATTCAATGCTAAAAGCAACAAAAACGATGAAAAAAGACATTATTATTATTATTATTATAGCCTCTTTATTTCCATAAAAAAGAATTAAATCATGATTCCTATTACATAAATGTGCATGCATAAAATAACAAAAAGATTACAGTTCATTTCATGATCAATCGCATAACAAATAATTTTATAAATTAATACAATCATTTCTTTCTTCTTTAATAAGAGTTTTTAAAATATTAAATAAAATCAATTTTCAAAACAATTTGTAATTGCAATATGGACCCCTCAACGGGTGGAGGCCTCCTCCATTTTGCTCCACGTTTGTCTGTCCTTTGCCTTTGTGATCCAATTTTCACCGGCTTTTCTTATTATTTCATCAACCCATTTTTCTTTCGGTCTACCTCTTTTCCTTTTGTTTATTGGTCCTTGCCAAGTAGTTACTCTCGGTGTCCATTTTTCCTTGTCCATACGTGCGATATGACCCGCCCATTTCCATTTTAGTTTTTGAGAATGTTCCAAAGCATCTATTATTTTTGTTGTTTTTCTGATTTCTGTGTTTCTTTTTCTATGTTCTTTTGTATGTTTAGTATGCTCCTTTCCATCGCTCTCTGGCATACTTGTATTCTGTTTTTAGTATTGTTATTGTATATCCATGTTTGGCAGCCATAGGTAAGACAGGGTAATAAGCATGAGTCCATTATCTTTTTCTTGAGACTTATAGGGAGTTTAGATTTTAGGGTTTCTTTATTGCTCCAGAATTTATTCCAGGTTATGTTTACTCGTCTTTTAACCTCATCTTCGTGTCTTGTCTTAGAGAAAGATATTTGTTGTCCTAGGTAAACATAGCTTTGAACGTATTCTAATGTATTGTTATTGGCCCGTATTGGTATAATATGATGGTTCGTCATGACTTTAGTCTTGGTAGCATTTAGTTCTAGGCCAAAAAAAGAACAGGGAAAAAAGACATACCTATCGACATATATCCTAAATTACTGGCATTTTTAAAAAGAGCCTCATCTGGTTATCAACCAAATAAATTGAAGGTTCCATCTGATTCCGTATATTTGGCGGCAAAAGTAAGTCAGTTGCACATTCAGAAGTATATTAATCAACTACTTAACTAATCTAATACGTAGGTACTTAGTAGATGTTGATAGGCATAATTATGCTGCATATAATTTTTACTAATTTATCTACTACAATACTATTATTTATATTATACAATATATATTATTGTTGCCGCTCTCGAAGTGGTGGCGGTGTCTGTATTATTTTAGAGGATAGTGTAGAATGTATAGTGTTGTGATATTACAGAAATGACTATTGAATATTGTATAAAAGTATGTGCATGAAGTGGCCTGGCCAGATAATTGAATACTCAACGTTTAACGATATGAACAGTTAAACGCACGACTTATTCATGATGTGGCCAAACATTAGTGATCATAATATCGTAAAATAGTTAGATTATCCACCGGTAGAGTTTGTTTTTGTTTTGAATCATGGCGACGTATTCACGTCTTCAATATTTTGTGACCGTCGGTTTATTTTATATATAATTATGATGTAACATCTGCAAACATGGACCCAATATCGAACCTTGAAGAACGCTCATTACCATTTCAGACCCTAATGAGTTTGTGCCGTTGACTTGAACTTTAACCTTTTGATCTTAACAAATCAATAGCTGTATTCTTAATCGCATAGTGCTCTAGTTTCAGCAGAAGTGTCTCATGGTCTACGCAATCGAACGCCTTCGAAAGGTCGCAAAAGATTCCAATGAGATTTCGACCTCGTGCTTCTCCCCAGGCGTTAAAAATGTCCTTTTTTACGATGACACCGGTGTCAGTGGTACAACGCCCTTTGGTGAAACCGTACTTGTTGTTCATGAAAGATGGATTTTTTATTAAAGTGACGTAACATTTGATTGAGCATCAACTTTTCAAACACCTTACTGGGAACTGGCAAAATTGACACAGCCCTATAATTGTTGGGTTCCTTACTATCACTGGATTTGAACAAAGGAACTACTTTATTGTGTTTCATGAGATCTGGAAATACTCCTTGGTATACACTGGTGTTAAATATGAAAGTGCAGTGGGTTTCGTTGATAGACTAAAGATTTTTCAGACATAAATTTAGAAATTTTACATACGGTGACACAATGGGCGATCTTATCGCTTAAAGGGATCTTTTACAGTCAACATAAACATTTTTACATTCCCATAGATCCTCTGTTGATTTAATTTTAAGATCTTTAAAAGCTTTTGTAACAGCCTGGGGGTTTGTATGCTATAACCTAAGCTCCAAAGGGCACGCCACGTGGCCCTATCAACTGTAAATTAAATCGTACGCTGTTTTTCCTACCAGTTTCATTATCTATTATTTACCAAGTAGTTTTTATTTTATCATCAGCTGATTTTATTTTATTGCTAATGTGAAGAGCTTTAGCCATTTTGCACACACTTTTAAAAGTTTTAGAATATTTTGCAACCTTCTGATGAAAGTACATACGTACATCCCAACCGCGTTATTGACTTATGACTTTCATTAGTCATTACCCCGCTTGTGGGTAGTCCCCGCATGCAGTTTATCGACCGAGTTATCGACCAATTAAGATGAGCCATTAAGCATCACGACTTTCCCGGCCTCTTTCTTGGTGACATAATATTTGGCACTGGTCCAGTGTAGTGAATGTTATTGACATCATCGCATGTCATCCAAACAATTTGATTTGTTTTCAATTTAGTTTTTTCAATCCCATTGTTAAATTTTTTTACAATTCTCTGACGCTAAATATGATACCATCAATTCGGCAAACGTATGTGTCATCATGCACTAGGTTTAGTGTTAAATGAAATTTAGTGACTATTACTACTCTACCCTCTTTATTCATCTGAAATACTACCATCCCTTTTCACTAAACACAAGCGGAATATGAAGTTAACAAATAGCGTGATGAAACATCATCAGTAAAAACGTGTTTCCAAAAAATACATAAATATTCAACCGTCATTTTATGAAAAGAACATTCCGTTAATGAGCACATGACAATTTTCCTAATTAAAGGAGACTCACACACCAATGGAACCGGAAAATCACAATCATGGCGACGTTGAATGAAACCTCAAATAATCCGAATTATTATGAATTTCATCCCTTCCCACGACTCTATATTAAAGCAAAATTCTTGGGCCGAAAAAAGGAAAATTATTGCTATTGGTTACCACACTGACACAGATACTTTCGTTTGTAGCTTATTGGCCAACCTTTTTGCACTAGTTAAGAATATTTAGGCAGCCAATGGTTGGATACCCAAATCTTGTCATTAAAAATTTATCAAGGCCTGCACTTTGTATCGGCAAAAATACTTTTGGCCCAAGATCTCGGCGCAAAATTCAAACTTCGCGTACCAACAAATGAACAACAAATGTCAGGAATTGAACAGAAATGTTTCTGTTACAAGATCCGAATTAGACTTGTGACAAGGTTCTACCAACCTTTGGCAAAGCTGACACACTGCATTTTCCTTTTACACCCAAACTATGTATTTAAGGCTAGTATTCTGTGTAAGGTATAAATAAGTGTCTATCCCGCTCCTATTAAACCCACAACCGTCCACAGTAAACATATAACGTACCATATTTGGCATCCTCGAAAACTTTAAAGCCTAAGCCGAAAGGTGCCTTAATAGCCTCGTATCCAAACTAACTTCTGTATCGAAAAGGTAGGCTTTAAGTAGATCTCAACAGTCCCTTCTGTGGGCGGTAGTTTAGTCTTTGATGCTAAGTCCTGAGGGATCAGGCTTGTTTTTCGAAAGGGAAGAAAGGAACTTAGCTTGTATCGAGTTACGATTTACTTTGTAGGTTGAAGTTTGATTAAATTTGTATCAATGTTTCCTATGATTAAGTTTCTTGTTGGTTTAGTTAGACTAACTTGAGATATACTAGAAGATTTCTAGGAACATAGTAGACGTGTTTTGCCTTTTTTTTAAAGAAAATCTATAAAATATTAATTGGTTTTATTCAAACAACTTTTCCACTAGTTATCTAGTTGATCACATTTTTTAAAACTTTCCGTATTAATAAAAGAATTACTATTCAAAGATTTATAATTAGCTCCTGTGGTAATGCAGGCTCTAGCGTACCGAAAACTCACTGTATTCAAAAATCGCAACCTCGCAAATTGTAATTCATATATTAAACAATATAACAAGTTAATTAGAATTTTAGGGGATGAAGCGGGCGAGTCTGAAATAAGAGTAAATTACATAGAGAGGAAGCAACCCTTGCGTAGAGGTGCGTATTTGAATATTGTTCGTACGTTTTATTATGGTTGAGGTACGACTGGTAGCGGGTATTCCAGTTGAGTATTTTTTAATATAATCGTGAACGAACAGGTTCTGGCAATTAAGAATTTTGTCTCAAAAGCAGTTAGTAAAAATGAAAGATAAAATATTGTTTGTTCATGGTTTTTTAACCGAAGAAAAATAGGACGACCTTCTGAAGTCGACGTATAATTATTATTATATTTTTTTTATGTATCAATCAAAAATCAACTTAGCCTATCGCAGTCCACTGCTGGACAAAAGGCTCTCACAGGCTGCGCCACAACACCGTGTGCTCCACCTTCCGCGTTGTTTTATGTATGGCCACGCCTAACTTTTAAAGAGTAATTCGATTTTGACGATATTTTTTTGTTGCGTCGTCGGCTATATTTCAAAGTTGGTACCAATTTCTAATTGAAATAAAAATCACCTACTGAATAATTTAGGTAAATATTTACCGTTTTTTAATGTAATGCTTATGCTTATGCGCGCGCCTTCGTCCGCGTGAAATTTCGGCCCCATGACTCACTGCGGCACATTGCATCGTCCGCTCACGGATTTACTTCTTAGCGTTCTTAGCGAAGGGTCGTATATTAAATAGCCTTTCTCAAGAATTGGGCAATCGAATGCAAAAATAATTTCTCAAATACGACTGCTAGTTCCAGAGATTAATGCGTTCAAACACACAAACTCTTCAGATTTAAAACATATTAGTATATATGGTAAAGTAAAAATATATTATGCCTCGGTACTGTTCAACTTGAGCTTAATTAAATCCAAAGTAAGAAACATGAGTTCAAAACACGCTTCTCTCTTGAACTCTGACCGTATAGAACTGTACTCAGTATATTCTATAGTAATTAACGTTGACATTATGTTTTAAGATGTCGTCACGTGCCTTGTTTTACGGTTCCGTGTATAATAATAAACTTTTACTACTGTCTCTTTAGTCTACAGGGAGGTAATATTGAAGACAGACTTCTATATAGGGTGTGTTTATAAATAGGACAGTAAAGTTATGGTAGTTACTGTAATAAGAGCTTTTGGAAAGCATTTAGAAGTTACATCTGAAAAGGATAAAAAAATAGAAATAAAGGATTCATGATACCAGAAGGTAGCTATTAGAAAAGGCAGTTAAGACATTTTAATCATCACATTTGTACACCGCATGATTGATCTTAATGACCGTAAAGAAAAGAGGTTGGTAGTTATAGGAATTGTTCATACAAAAATTGATAACAAAGATTGGCCTTTTTAGTTTAACTTTCTGACTTTCTGACCAACATTTTTCTCTACAACTGAAACAACCAGCTTTGTAGAATAACTTACCTAAAACTCGGAACACGGAATGCTGTGGTCCTCTGATAGCATTTCTGGGTCGCCTTTTACGACACCGACAAGTGAAAATTATGAACCATCCTATTTCTGATAGAAAAACCGTAGCAGTCCATTTACAAAATATCACAGAATTTATACGCTAAATAAAGTAGGTTAGATTATGTAACACCAAATAGGTGTTATCAGACATCTAGGCGCAGACTAGCTAGATAGAACTACCTATAACTTTGCTGCCATATTCATTGTAGTTGAATGAACTAACCAGTAACCATGCCATTGATTTAGTCTTGTCAAGCATGGAATAATGGCTTCTTTTTGATTGAAAAAAGTGTAATTTTGACTATTTATGAATAAGTTTTCGAGGTGTGGTGTGTGAAATACTGATGAGGTGTGGGCTAAAAAGAAAATTGATTGGGTCCAATTGAACGCTATGCGACACCTCAGCAGGCCAAGATGAAAATGGCAGGACGAGCTTGACTTCTGCTGAAGACCGACAAGCAATAGCATAGAGCAGAAGTGTGTGGAAAGGAAAGTGGAAGTTTTTGCCTTGCAATGAGATAATGGCGATAGAAGTAGGTTTTTTTTTAAAAACTAAATATTTACATAAAATGTGATAATTATACCTAAATGGTGCCTGATAAAAAATATGATTTGAATTTATGCGTCAACTAATTTACTTACAGGCTAGACAGAAAAATAAGTAAACGTATATACCTTTTGCAAATAACAAGCCAGATAATGTCGAATAAATTGAAGCCTTGTTCAAACGAAATGCTTCTGTCAAACTTACAAGTATCGATTAAGGTACAACTTTCCTTAATAGTTCTCACGTATTTTGATCGGAAACTTTCAATATACCTAGTTGTTTGTTTGATAAGCCTATGAGTTGCCTTTGCCCGTAAGGAGTTGAATTCGAAGAAGGATTATATTTGGACGAGATCCAAACTTTGTTATTGGCACTTGTGCCACTTTTACTTTGTAATAACAAACCCCATTTTACATAAAAAATACAATTGAGCTATCGTGTGGAAGATAATAAAAAACATTTATCAATTTAATTTTCAACCAAAAAGAATTTCGGTATGCGACCTATATTTAGTAACGTAGGTACTTATCATCTTTCTGGACCATTTCCCACGGTACAGTGGAATATTTATGAATTTCCTCCCGATATTTTCTTCATTTTATATGAAAATGTAGGTAGGTCAAGGTATTTTGTATTTTATAAATTTTATTAACTTTGCTTGGGTTTTTTTTTGAGTCCGCTTCAATAATACGTATTTTTCCCACATAGTCTATGTGGATGATGTCATAATAAGTTCGTGTCACTGCAATTTACATAGTAGATAGTGGTATTCGAATTTGTATGGGGTAGGTGGGTACCACACGTAAAAAGCGAAAAAAAAAAATACAAAAAAAGACCGACTTCCAAAAAAAAACTACATATTCACTATGTAGTTTTTTTTTTTGGAAGTTAGTCGGTCCAGTAATAACTTGAATTTCGGAATTCGGTGGTATAAAATGAAAATTCAAAACCAAAGACACCGACTTCCTTAAAAACAGGTTTTTTCTAATTCAATAGTTCTGAAGCGAGATTGTTTACGTTAGGTTCAGTAGAATTTTTCAAAATTGTTCCTAAATGCTGAACTTGTTGTTGCTTTCCTACCAACCTAGGCAACATTTAAAAGTTTTGGAAAGCCCCTATATATCCAAAACTGAGAATCAGACACTTCCCCGGACCAACCCTTTCACACTCTACTAACACCCAACATATCAACACAAACTCATGTCACAGACACAACTACGAACTCTGCTTACCCTTCAGCGTATGATATCAACAGTGCTCGGAACTTAGCCGGCTCACCGGGCCGTAAGCGTTAACCGCGCACGGACGCCCTGATCCGGAAATTTCAATCTTTGTCCAGTTACCAAGTTCCGGAGCGATGCAATTAAAAGTTTTTCACTTAAATGTATTGGTGTAAAAACTGGTGTTATTTTTGAGATTAAAAGATTTTTTACAAAAAAATAAATTTAATATAATTATATAAAAAAAAATATCTCAACAACCAAAGATTTTTTATTAAGTGAAGTGAATTGGTGAAGTGGAGCTGATGTTGCAGTACCCTGGTACTTCAATACTGCATTGTGACGAGCATACTTTGTAGCAACTATATTAAAGTAATCGAATCGCTTGCCGTGAAATATTTATTGTTGAGTAGTTCCGGTGGCCATCTGAGGTCTTCATCATCAGTTTCACTTCACTAAATGGTGCTTTCCGAGAGCAAATGCACGAGTTATTATAAAAAATACCCAAATTGCTATAGTATTTGAGGAGTTCCCTCGATTTCTCCAAGATTCCATCATAAGATCCTGAGGAAGTAAACCCTTTCAAACAAAACAATATTTTTCTTAATCGGTCTAGCCGAATCCGAGTAATAGGGGAGATACATTTAAAAAAAACCGACTAACTAAAAGCCTCCTTTTTTGAAGTCGATTTTATACAAAGAATGCAACGTAAAACTTGACTGCTTCGTTGGTCTAGTGGTCGCAAGCGCTACTGCTGAGCATGAGGTCCTGGGTTCGATTCCTAAGTCGGTCAAAGTATTATTGGGTTTTTCCAACAGAAATTTCTCAGTAGTAGCCCGGAGTCTGGAATTGTGCCCGGTTGATGGCAATAGGCTCGCCCCCTATTACATGGGACTTAAAAAACATAACTGGCAAAATGTGTTGTACTACAGTTACACCTCTGCCCAACCCTTCGGGGAAACAAGGCTCGATGTTATGAAATGCATCGTAAAATGATTACCTTTAATGTCTTAAAGGCTACTAAGTATTACAGGTCCTTCTTATCTTGCTGAGAACACAACATAAAACATAACTGGCGAAATGTCCCGGACTCTGATTATCATTTTAGCATAAAATCGAAATCACCCCCCTTTCAGAACATTGGCTTAATCTTGGCCAGTAATACTTGACCTCTATAACTTTAAAACAAGATTGATGGTCTCACGAATTGATAACAATATAAATCTGCTAATTGCTACTGCCATTGTGGCAGCCCGAACTTGATAGATATCGCAAACTGATTGGGGCTTGATACAGAGAGGCCCAAGTTTCTCTCTAATTGGAATCACTAATTCTGTCAAGGTTAAGCCCGGAGTTGATGTATTATGTAAGGTTAAGGTATGTCTGTTAAGATTGGAACAAGTTTGTTATTTTGACAAAGTCTCGTTACATATAATTTAATTTAACTAGCCTATTTTATCCCACTTCGGAAGGGCACCCTCTCCCATTTCCACACAATTCTGCCTTTTACTAGTGCTGACAGTTCTCTCGGTAGGAATCAAGCTCGTCCCGCCATCTTCGTGTTGGTCTGCCGCAATGTCGTCGTGCGTTTAGTGGGAGCCAATTGGTGGTTCTATCAGCCCATTTGTGATCTGGCATGCGGCAGACATGTCCGGCCCAGTCCACCCACTTAAGCTTAGCAACTTTCTAGGTAACCTCCGTTATCTTGGTTTTGGCACGCAGTGTTGTGTTCCTTATCGGTCCGAAATTCGACCACCCTCCATGGCTCGCGTGCAAACCTCGAGCTTGAACCTCTGGTGAAGTCAAAGACCAGGTTTGGGCACAGCTTATACTAAAAGACAATTAAAAAAAAAAAAAACGACCAAGTGCTTGGCGGACCATGCACAATGAAGAGTTCCGTAGTTGGGATGAATTAAGCCCAAAAACAAACTTAACTTTGTAGTTGAAAAATATGTGTTATATCTATACTGGCACGTTAAAAGAAAAATGGAGACGCAAGACTATGCGTTGATTATCAGGCCTTGAATGCAGTTACCATAAAAGATAGATTTCCTTTGCCTATAATTGATGACGAAACTCTAAATTAACTGGTAAATACTTCTTCACTAGCTTAGATTTGTCACAATCTTATCACCAATAACCAATATCCGAAAATTCGTTTCACAAAACTGCTTTTATTACACCGGACGGGCAATATGAATACGTTCGGATTCCGTCCGGTTTAGCCAATTCACTTGCAGTTTTCCAACGTTTAATGAATATAATTATTATTAAGGTTAACAAAATGGGTGATGGTGATCATATTCTAGCATTAATGGATGATATTTTATTACCAAGCAGAGGTATTCCACGACGGTTAGAGCTACTAGAACTTCTCCTGAAAGTATTACGTGAGGCCAATCTTAAACTTATTATGAAAAAGTGTTATTTTCTTCAAACTGAATTAAAATTATCTCGGTGTTTCTAAGGATGGCATTAAGCAGGTGATCATAAAATAAAATATGTGCGTGATTTTCCTATTCATCTAATGTTCACCAAGTCAGGCAATTCGTTGGTCTTTGTTCATTCTTTAGAAAGTTTATACGTATTTTTTCCGTTATTGCTAAACCCCCTGCAAAGAGTAATATGACCTGGTCATTCCATTTTGTATTGTTGTTTGTGCTGATATTATTATAACCGGATAAGTATGACCAATCTTTTGATTTAGATTGTACCTAATAACATTATTGTAAACCAATATTGTAATATTGTAGTAATTAGTGATTGTGATATTTTCGTGTGACTTGACTATAACGAATTTTAGTTCAAATAAGTTTGTGTGATTTCTATAAATAACTAATTACGAGTAATAGTACATTATGATACAGATAAGCTGTGTTTGTCGTTACACACAAGGCGGTATTAAACGCGCGAGCCGCAGATGAGCGCCATAAGGTAGCCGAGTGTGTAATGATCAATGCACACGCGTTTCATACGACGTTTTTCAACACACTGGCGAGAAAAAGACAGGTTTGTAGGAAGTACTTACCTATGCTACAATAAAGTAACTATAGAGATGATACATTTAGATTTATAAAGTTCAACTGACCATTGTTGCCAGGCACTGACTATCCAGAGCTTATTTTAAAATCTTTTCTACGTCGGTTGGTGACAATTTTTCGATTTTGAGATTTCGTATTTTTGATAATAATTAACCTCACAACGAAAACGATATCAATAATATTTATGAAAAATGGCGCGTTGGTTTTGCAGGTGCAAATAACGGCACTGGTAAAACCGCTGAACAGCTTAAATAAAAAATATAATAAACACAAAATAATGTTTTGGATACGCAAAGTAGTGATAAATATATAAGTTGATGAAATGTTATGTTAATTTATCATATTTTATTTATTTATACAGTGCTCGCCGTCCGGTAAGGACCAAGGCCGGGTCGACGGCGCGTTGTGTTCCACGCGCGCCTCAAAGAGATGTCAGCGAATGAAGGGGTCCGATGAGACCATTGCCTGCCGGGGTTGCGGGAAAGTCTGAAAGGGATACCGTGGCCCCCTGGCATTGCACAGGCAAGAGAAGGGACCTGGGTGGGTTTTAGTCAGTAAGAGTCTGACACGCCCTCAGAGTAATTTGATGATTTCCCACCCAAAAAAAAAGGCATAAGAAGGCATGAAGTCTCTTTGATGCGATTAAAAAAGCTCAAATCTCTGCTCTTGTTACAATAGAGAATGCTCTTTTAATAGTATAGGATAGTTCATACTAATTCCATGTATTGTACCCACTGACCTGCCCATGGATTTTTTTTACAATAAATTTGTTTTGAGCGCTTGCCTTTGATAAAAAGCTTCACCAATGTAAATTTCTATTAAATACAAATTCCACGCTGCCATGATACTACTAAGTAGTTCCATACTGCCATATCACGTTTAATTTTTTTCCAAAGATGTAAACAACAATGGCCGATAGAAATTGTCTATGCTTTAGTGATGTGGTAGTATGATATTTAAATTTTGATGCTATCGATGTTACGATTTTTTTTTGTATTTTATTTGTATTTTTTAAATTGAGTTACTTTGAAAATAAAAAACAAATCCATTGAAATATCTTCCTATGTTGAACCATGAAAACGAATAAGATAAATTTTGCACTGGTTGAAAAAACTCGTAGTTACAAACTATAATCGAAATAAATTTGATAAAAATATTGAAGGCTTAAAATAATCGGCATTTTTTAAATTATTCAATTTACTTTACTTACGTACGTTCGGTATGTCAAAGATTCAAAAAAATGCTTATGCTAACCAAATACCTACCTGACAAATAATAAGAGATGAGCTTACAGATGGTGTAGCTCAGGTTGATCAAATGGCGGACCGTGGTCCGGATCCGGACCGCCGACCTATTTCGTTCGGACTTTAACAGTTTAATTTATAAGAAAAACCTAAACAAAAATGTTTGAGTAATTGAATTAAGCCTACCTACGCTTTGTATTTTCTGCTGTCGCGTCGACACGACTACGATCCTTGAACATCTTTTAATCTTGATTGCTGGTAGTTAACGTCTTCTAAACTCAAAATAAAACGAATGGATGATCTCTGGTCTAGCTCATATTCTCTGCTCGTACTTCCTTCGGACATGTTAAATGTCAAAGACAAATACATTTTATAATGAGTATTTCGAAAAGTAACGATATATTGTATTCATCTAGTTAGCTCGGAGATTTAAGATCAATTGATGCGGATATGATTGGAGTTTCAATTCCCATAAACAGTCTTCCTTTTGACATTCGGTATTGAATGACGACTTTGGGCAATATGTAGGTTCGCATTCACGCCAACGCACGGGTTGGCGTGAATTCGAACCAACGTTTCTTTTTGAAGTTATTTGTTATGTGTCGTAACAAATTCAGTGTTAAAGCAGTATAATATTCTAAAACTTGAGAAATCATCATATTATATTATAACCTCTAGATCTACGAGATTATTTAAGAAGAAAAAAAAAAACGCTTCTTTAAACGCGGGCTAGCTCCAACAGCATCTTGAAAATCCTAGCCGAAAAACACGATTGTCAGCAATGATATTAGAAGTAAAAAGACGTAGATAGGTTACCTACCTAACATTCTATCTTCAAAAACGGCACTATGTCACACTATTATATGACACGTGGAAGTAGGATGGCATGTCGTAATTATCGGGAGCGAAAAAGAGACAAAACGAAGAAAATGTGGCTAATTAGCCAACTTTTGACGTGCCACTTGCGGAACGTTTATAACCTATCTACCTCTTTTTAGATATAATATCATTGATTGTCAGTATAATAATTAAAAATATTATTTTTTTCTTCGATAAAGGAGTAATTAAATACTCCTTGAAAAAATAGTCAATTTTTAATAAGTCAATCACTGGCATTTCAATGACAAAATAAATTTAGATGATGTAAAAAAGAATGTCGGTCGCATATGGTCGGTCGTTTGACGTTTGTAAAAATTCAAAATCCATCCCAGTTTTCGCCTTTATTATTAAATAAAATAGTTTAATTAAAAGATAAAAAACACGCATAGGATGTTAAAGTGGGTGTGATAATAAGTGTATCCTATTATATTTAGAGCGTATTTAATCAGTGACATGTAGATAAGATATCACGTTCAATTCCAAGGCAAGTTCAATGTTATTGTTTTTAGCGAGTCGCGACAAAATCCATATTAGTTATCTGTGGCGCACATTACCGCATCAATGCGGTAATATAAAGTAAAAAGCACGCGTGTTTAATACAATGCATTATGAACCTAAAAGCGGTTGAATAAGAGCCACTTTACGAGCTAGTGTGTTGAAAAATAATTTACTGAGGTTGTTTGAATTTCATATATGATCATCCACATGATCTTCCATACCTACATCTATTATGTATACGTCACGGTCACAATTCTCCAACTGCAAAAGTAAGTTTGTAACCGTAAAAAAAATGTCATAAAACTACGAATTAACGATTTCCAAACTTTTTTTCTTACTTGTGATTCTAGGTCAATGGAAAGTACCCTGTAGATTTTGATTTATTTGCGGGTATCAAAATATTTCGCTTAAATGGCCGTATTCTTTTACTGAGCTGACTCAGAAGCTTGATTTTTTTAGAGCTCCAAGGGATCGTAGACCTTTGTATTTGATATTAATTTTCCACATGATCCTGAGAAAAAGGGTCTTAGACTGACAGACGGACAGACGGACAACTAAGTAATCCTATAAGGGTTCTATTTTTTCCCTTAGAGGTACGTAACCCTAAAAATAAGAATAAGAGAGATTTAGTATCAGAGACAGAGAGAGAGTTATATCTTTTTTCACTCTTATGTTACGAAATGTGCGAAAACGTGACGCGTTCTTGAAATTTCACTCTCAATTCTCGTCCGATTATCGAAATGCTGCCTAAGAAGTTTCACTTCAAAAATGGTTTACACATTTTCAAGTGCCTCTTTGCAGAATACCGAAATAGAGAAAAAAATAAAAATAATAACTTTGAAACAATATTATTTGATAACAGCTATTCACATCACAAAGAAAAATTCCGAATATTATTTTGAGTTTTCTGTTGACATCATTATTCTGGCCTGAATGATAGAAATTAAACACGGATTAAGCTGAAGAAAAAAACAGTCAAATACCCTATTGTATGTTCTGTCCGTAATTGTACGTAACACCTATAAACCTAACATTAAGGAATGCAAATAAAGATATGAATATTAATGGTTGAGTTTGTGTGTGAAATTCACAACGATGATTGAATATAGTGTCAGCACTTTAAGAGTTATTAAATTACATGTAAAAATATACCAGGAAAAGTTACAAAGGAAAGTTTAGCATAATCCAAGCTTTGCAAAAAATATTATATTACTGAAAACAAAATAAAGGTATGATGTCTCGTGTAACTCTTGTTATTAGTCGCTGAATAAACAAGATAAAACATATTTGGCTCCGGGCCAGCATTTGTGGAGTCTCACTGATTTAAATGGATTAACCCGACATAATATATTATTTGCATAATATAAAACCGACCTTTGCGTGGGCGTTTCTTTCGCATCCGTTTTCTAAGCTCTTTTAAACCCAGATTCCGGATTGTTTAGAGGCATCCTTTGGATAACATAATTTTGCTTGTTATGTGAGAATAGGCCTTGAGTTTCTAGCTGTAATCTTGTAAAGGTTACATACAGGTGGTCTAATTTTATTTTGAGTGTTATCTGCTGGCCCGATCCGAACCTAATACTCGCATTGACCCTTTTTTTCAGAATTTTATTGTAAATTGAAACTTTGTTAGAAATAATCCATTACAAGAAAATACGTCCCTGGATTTTACTATACCAAGCGACAATTCCGTCCACCTAAACACATCAAACAGTTGAATCTACAAAGATAAATAATCATTAAAAGTAATGACATAACAAACAACGTCAAACCCCTCGCCAGCCAGAGCCACTTATCGAATTACCCAAAAATGTAAACATCAAAACAGCCCGAAACCGACCCATTAGCCGATCAGTAGCAACTCATGCAAAATGTAAGGGTCCGAGGATTTGCACGCCCAGACAGACCCTAGCGGATTTGTGGGCCATAACCTTCCAGAGTAAATCGGTGAAAAAATATACCCGCAGCCAACCTCAGGGGAAATATGAGACCCTGGTACGATGTTTACGAGTTTACAGAATATTTTGGTCAGCTCAGGAAAAAAGAGGAGATTATTTGTGGGCTAAGTGGAGTAGGTGAGCACAGGGAGATTATAATGTATGGGGTTTGAGATTGAAGTCAATATGTGTTTTTAAATGCCAGTTTGAAGAAATCACCGAAACCAGAAAAACAAATAGATTACGTTTAAGTTTACAATATTTTCGTTATGAATGATTGCGTTAAAAAAATTGCGAACTCAGGACTGCACTAGAATTCATCAGCATGGTCACAATGTTAATCAATATTTTCATTGTATTGAATAATGAAAGGAATCTATTTGAACAATCTTCGTGGGAAACGGGCTTATCCGTTGACTGCCTCAAATGAGTTGTTAAAAGTGAATCCATTTAAAATACAGTAGTTAAAATTGAAGCTCAAGAGAATAAAAAAGATACCTGAATCGAACTTCCCAGCTTTATCTGAAAGTTTCATCGAGTATATTTCAATACTATTTTTCTTTCCCCAGATCGAAGCTCATACACTGTATATTTTTCTTCAATTCCCAGGTCGTGAAGTAGAGTGCACTTTGTTTCATTTCAATTCGGTGAGTCAAAGTCTAGTGTATTTGACTTTGATCACAGTACGGGATCCTCTATTCAAAAAAGTATAAACGATTCGACAAACAACTCGTATAAATCAACGAGTTATTTCTAAAGCTACCTGCTAGATTAAATTATGTTTGTAAACATTTCCAAAAAGCGGTTTTACAACAACAAAAAAGACGACTTCCAAAAAAAGCACTAAAAAGTGAAAAATAACTATAATTTCGTCACTTAAAAATACAATTTAACAGAATAAAACGAAAAATATCAATCCCGAAAATTGCAATTACGCTGTAAACGGGCCGTCAAAACCAAAACTTGGTTTGAAACAAAAACACATTTATTACAAGCATTCAACTGGCAAACTTTTCGAAAAAATGGCGCTATTACAAAATTTTAAATTAGAGTTGGTTTGAAATAAGTTTAAATCGTTCAAACTTAGGTCTGTCTGAATTTGACCTAGGTTCTAGATTTCTTATTGTGTAATAATTTCAGTAAAGTTTAAAGCATTTCTCGCCGAATAAGCGAAATTATTTTTGAAATTACCTGAGTGTTATAAAAGCTGGCTTTAACCATCTTTATCTTTAGACGTTAATCAGAACTCTGAACTGGCAAAGGTCATTGTATGAGGTGATTATTTAATTACTGTGAGACTTGATTGAAAAGACAATTTTATGAATGAAAAGGCAAAAGAAAGACGAATTGGGGAAGAAGAGACAAAGGTATGGTGAAAATGGGAAATTAAAATAAACAAGTTGGTAAAAATAAACACAGGGTTTGCTACCAGGGGTGCTTGGACAGGAAACCTCCCCGTGTGCCTGTGGGCTGGAATTCCCTTCGGATGCGTCCGGGGGGAAGGCCAGTCTTCAGGACGGTGCACCCTGGGATGCGGGCAATGTCTCCCCATTAGGTACTGTGTGCCTAAGGGGTCTCGTTGTCTGCATGCCAATATCCTGTCGGAGGAACGCTCTAACGTGTACTCGGAGAGAGTACACGTTGAGCAGCGTTGAAGCACGGGCTCGGCGTGCACTAACACTGCCGTCGGGCAGGCAGGAGGAAGCCTTCTGCCACCGTTGGTCTCGTAGCCCCGAAGAGTGTCAAGGTCATGTCTCTGGCACTTGACGGGGGTCGAGGGTCTTGGCTTAACCGCCCGGACCGCGAGGAAGAAATCCTCTATAAAAAATTACCCCAAACCTCCAAGCGGCGGCGCACCGTGAGGGAGGTTGTAAGCTTGACTAATGGGTAGCTATTTGATAATTAGTGGCTAGTGCGAACCACTATTTTTTTGAGTCAATAAAACATGTTAAATACTCGTGGGAACAAATATGGTTAAAGATAATACAAAAAACGACGAAAAGGAGAGGAGTGACGCGGGGTCGGAGTCCGACGCTGCGTCTGGCGCGATGAGCTCGGGTCAGAGCTCGGAGCGCGAAGTGGTGGTGGGAGCTAACGTGAGGAACCAAAAGTTCCTCCGGAAGCGCTCTAAGCCGGGGGATGGCCAGGGGTCGTCCGCCGACGAGGGGGTCTCGGGCCAAGGCAGGAAGAAGATCCACTCCAGTCGGCGGGGTGCGGCCCGGGGAAAAGGACAGGGTGTAGGTAGAGGGCTCACTACGCAGGAGGCCGGCGAACCGAGCCGGGCTAGCCCAGCTGAGGTGGAGAGGCTCTCTACAGAGGAGGAACACCACCCTGTAGGGACCAGCACCGTGGCGGCCCCTACAGAGTCGGCAGGTGGTGAGCCGGGCGTCGCTGGCGACTCCAATTCGGAGCGAGCGGCCAGGTTTGCGGAGGCTGTGGCAGCCGCAATCAAGGTTTTGGTCTTGAAGAGGACTCAGTCCTCTAAAGACAAGGCCATGCCTGCGACCATAGCCTCTATTTTGGCGGCTGCGGAGGCCTATCATCTCAGGCCTCCGTCGGACGGCATGTCAGAGATGCGAGCGGAGGTCGCCCGCTTGACAGCCGCCATGGAGCTTCTCCGAAAGGAGAACGAGGAGCTCCGAGCGGACCTGGCCGGGCTCCGAGGAGCCGGCCCTCGTGAGGTGCCGCAGGGGAGGGAGCAGCATGGGCAAGGACGGCCCGTGCCTGCGGAGGACCGGGTTCTGACCCTGGTGAGGCAGGAGATGGCTTCTTTGCGGTCCCGTTTTTCCGCGATAGAGGCCATCGTCCTGCGCCCTCCTCTAGCGGCGAGCATGCCGCCAGCCTCTGGCCAGCAGAAGACGGCTTCGTATGCCACCACCGCAGCTGCCTCGGCCAAACCAGGCTCGTCGGGGCAGACCAGGGGCGGGGTGGCTACAAAGGCGGCGAGGGCCCCGGCCCAGGTGGCGAAGGTCCCGGCCCAGGCGGTGACGGCCGCAGCCCTAGCGGCGAAACAGCTGCCCCCGCCTCCTCCTAATTCTACCCCAGCTGACGCCGAATGGCAGGTAGCCGGTGAGAAGAGGAAGGCGGCGAATGCAAAAAGGGCGGCCAAGAAGAAGGAGAGGAGGCAGCGGCGCAAGGAGCGAAGCGTCGCGGCTAGGCTCCGCGCCCCGAAGTCCGCAGCTGTAGTAATTACACTACAGCCAGAGGCGGAGAAGAAGGGCGTGTCCTACCGCGACGTGCTCGCCAAGGTGGGGGCGGCGGTGGACCTCAAAGAGATCGGCGCCGCTGATGGCATCCGGGTGAGGGTCACTGCGACTGGGGCCCGGATGCTGGAGGTCCCCGGTGCGGCAAGCGGCCCGGCCGCTGACGCTCTGGCCGAAAGGCTTAGGGCGTCCCTAGATGCGGACGAGGCCCGAGTGTCCAGGCCCACCAAATGCGCAGACATGCGCATTCTGGGCCTGGATGACTCAGTGACGGAGGGACAGGTGGTGGCCGCTGTTGTTAGGGCTGGAGGGTGCTCTGCCGAGCAGGTTAGGGCGGGCGCCCTCCGTCCTGACTTCACGGGGTTGCGAGCCATTACGGTGAGCTGCCCCGTGTCGGCGGCCAAGAAAATAGCCGGGGAGGGCCAAAGGCTATTGGTGGGCTGGGTTTCAGCGCAGGTCAAACTGCTGGAACCCAGACCTCTGAGGTGCTTCCGCTGCCATGTGGGCAACCACGTGGGAGCTAAATGCACCTCGGAGGTGGACCGCAGCAGGCATTGTTACCGCTGTGGTCAGCCCGGTCACAAGGCCGGCTCGTGCGAAGCCACGCCGCATTGCGTAGTATGTGCGGCGGCTGGCAAGCCAGCCGGCCACCGGATTGGGAGCAAGGCCTGCGCTCCACCCGCCAAGGCTAGAGGCAAACCACCTGCCACCGCCGTCACAGCCGCAACCGCCGCCACCGTCGCCGTTGCCGCCTCAACAGCCGTCGTCGCCGCCGCAGCCACCGCGGCAGGGCCCTCACAGGGGGCTAAGGAGGGGGCTGACATGGAGTGCCAATAATGGCCCCATTTCGCCTCCTCCAGGCGAACATCAACCACTGCGCCGCAGCTCAGCATCTGTTGCTCCAGAGCATGGCGCAGTGGTCGATTAACATCGCCGTGGTCGCTGAGCCGTACTTTGTCCCACCCAGGGATGACTGGGTGGAGGACCTGAGCGGCTCAGTGGCCCTAATTTCGTCGGCCGCCGCCGGTACCCCGTCCCTCGAGGCTGTTAAGAGAGGACGGGGTTGCGTTGCAGCACGGTTCGGGGAGATTGTCGTGGTAGGCGCGTACTTCTCCCCGAACCGAACTCTCGCCGAGTTCCACAACTCCCTTGCGGAGTTGAGAGTCGTCGTCGTCGGGTTCTGTTCCCTCCCCGTGCTCGTCCTCGGGGACTTCAATGCCAAGAACGTGGCTTGGGGTTCCCGGTATACGGACACACGGGGCAGGATGGTGGAAGACTGGGCGCTGGAGACAGGCCTGGTCGTCCTTAATCGGGGTTCTGTCCCCACGTGTGTGCGGATGCGGGGTGAATCAGTGGTGGACATCTCGTTCGCTAGCCCCGCTCTGTCGCCGCGTGTCATTGACTGGCGCGTCATGGAGGGGGTGGAGACGTATTCCGATCACCGGTACATCCGGTTTGACGTCTCCGCCCAGACCTCGAGCGCGCCGGTCCGACAGGCCCCGAGTGGTCCGCGGTGGGCGCTGAAGCAGCTGGACCGGGAGCTCCTCCTGGAAGCCTCGATCGTGCAGGCCTGGGTGTCATCACCGGACAGGCCTGCCGATATCAATGACGAGGCGGAGTGGTTCCGGGAGGCCATGTCCGAGATATGCGACGTGGCAATGCCCCGGGTCCAGCCCGGACGTGCTTCGCGCCAGGTGTACTGGTGGTCGCGTCAGCTGACGACACTGCGCAATGCGTGCGTTACTGCGCGACGCCGGTACACTAGGCACCGCAGGCTCCGTATTCGACCTCCGGATACGGAAGCCATTCAGGCGGAGCTGTACGAGGGGTACAGAGCGGCGAAGACCGCCCTCCAAGCGGAAATCCTGCGGGCCAGGGCACTGGCCCGCGAGGAGTCGCTGGAGACTCTGAACAGAGACCCGTGGGGACGCCCATATAAAATGGTGCGGGAGAAACTCCGCCCATGGGCTCCCCCGCTGACGCAGAGTCTCCGGCCGCAGCTTGTGGGGGACGTGGTGAGCGCTCTGTTCCCTTCGAGAGGGGAACACGCCTCCCCGCCCATGGCTCCGCCTACTGCGGTGCCTGATGCGGACCACACCGACGACGACGACGACGATGCTCCGGAGGTGACCGAGGTAGAGATGAGGGTGGCGGTACGTAGGCTGAATGCCAGAAATACCGCCCCAGGACCCGACGGCTTACCTGGGAAAGCCTGGGTCCTGGCCTCAGAGGCTCTCGGGCCTCGACTAAGGGGGCTCTTAAGCGCATGTATGGAGAGGGGCCAGTTCCCACTTCGTTGGAAGACGGGGAAACTGGTCCTCATCAAGAAGCCGGGGCGCCCTGCGGACTCTCCGTCCGCTTACCGGCCCATCGTGCTGCTCGACGAGGTGGGCAAGCTCTTTGAAAGAGTAATTGCAGACCGCCTTGTCGGGCGGCTGGTGCGGGTGGGGCCGGATTTGGCGGAGAGCCAGTTTGGTTTCCGCAGGGGGCGCTCCACGGTGGGTGCCATCATGCGCGTGCGAGCCCTCACGACAGGGGATGCGGTGGCTCGGGGTGGGGTCGTCTTGGCGGTGTCTCTAGACATCGCCAACGCCTTCAATACCCTGCCCTGGAGTTGCATCAGGGAGGCACTCCGGTATCACCGGATGCCGACCTACCTCTGTCGTGTGGTCGAGGCCTATTTGACGGACAGGGCCATCATCTACCCCGGTCACCAGGGAGAGTGGAACCGGCGAGAGATGTCGTGCGGTGTCCCACAGGGATCGGTCCTGGGGCCGCATCTGTGGGACATCGGATACGACTGGGTGCTGCGCGCAGACCTTCCCAATGGCGTCAGCGTCGTTTGTTACGCTGACGACACGTTGGTCCTGGCGCAGGGGAGGTCGCACCAGGCGGCGGCCGAACTAGCGACACACGGGGTTGCGACAATCGTGGCCAGAATCCGGCAGTTGGGACTCGAGGTGGCCTTGCACAAGTCCGAGGCCATGTGTTTTCATGGTCCTCGGAACGCGCCACCGTCGGGTTCCCAAATAACGGTAGGAGGGGTTCACATCGGCGTCGAGTCGACGATGAAGTACCTGGGACTCGTCCTCGACAGTCGGTGGAACTTCGTGGAGCATTTCCGACGTTTGGCTCCCAGACTGGAGCGGGCCGGGGCTGCCTTGAAGCGGCTTCTGCCCAATCTAGGGGGTCCAAACGCCTCCTGCCGGAGGCTATACGCGGGGATCGTGCGGTCCATGGCCCTGTACGGGGCACCGGTGTGGGCGCGTTCGTTGAGGCGGCGGCCTGCCCGCCGGTTGAACGCGTCCCAGAGGGTCATGGCCACCCGGCTGGTCCGGGGATACCGGGAGGTACCTGTTTCGGATAAGGCGGGAGGAAACGCCCGGGTGTCATCACTGCGTGGATCGCCCGGAGGACACGGTGGAGCATACGGTGGAGGTATGCCCGGCTTGGGCAGAGCACCGCCGTGTCCTCGTGGAGGCGATCGGTGGCGGGGATCTCTCGCGTCCGGCCCTGGTCCAGGCCATGGTACGGAGCGAGAGAGCATGGGAGGCCGTCACCTCCTTCTGCGAAGCAGTAATGCTCGCGAAGGAGGAGGCGGAGCGCGTGAGGGAGAGGCAAATTTCGCGCCCTCACGCCCCTAGCCGCCGCAGGAGGAGACGCCCTGGGCGTCGGGAATCGATTGCCGATTCCCGGCCACCGTAGGCGCGGGCTTGCGGACGGTGAGCAATGGGTAGCTCGCCGTCCGGTAAGGACCAGGCCCGGGTCGACGGCGCGTTGTGTTCCACGCGCGCCTCAAAGAGATGTCAGCAAGTGAAGGGGTCCGATGAGACCATTGCCTGCCGGGGTTGCGGGATTAGTCCGAAAGGGATACCGTGGCCCCCTGGCATTGCACAGGCAACAGAAGGAACACGGGTGGGTTTTAGTCAGTAAGAGTCTGACACGCCCTCCCGCTCCACCCAGAGCGGGAGACGTCATTTGATGATTTCCCACCCAAAAAAAAAAAAAAAAAAAAAAAAAAAAAAAGGGTTTGCTACCAAATTGTTTTTTTTTTTTTGGTTTAGTCCTAAAATATTTTGAACGGAACGAGTACTTAAGCATTATATTGGTTGATGCACAGGACTGTAGTTCTAGCTTGATGGAGAAAATATTCTGTCCATTAAATAGACAATTTCTATTTAAAAAAAGGTTTACAGCGGGTAAAGCAATTCGCTTGCGGATCGGGATTATTTAAGGCGCAGGGTTCCGATTTGCCTTTGTCTCTGTCTTTTTCTTTACGTGTAAAGAGTAAAGAAAATAACCACACTTTAGTACTTTTTCAATGTTTTTCGTTGTTTTTTTCATCATATTGCTCATATTACTCATCATAATCCATCACTGAAATGATGAACTGAAAATTATAATTGTTAGTGAAGGTATAAACTGCTTTTAAAGACAATTAAGAGGTGTGTTTGAAGATTTATTTGAAGCATTAATGTATGTTTAATTATGATTTGACTTCCACTGTATTAAAATAAGACTTGAAAATATCATTCTTTTTTTTTGGTCAAAATTATTTACGGTTCAAGAGATACACTGCTTTAAAAAAACCCGTTTGCGGAACCCTGCGCCTTAAATAACCTTATAGTTATATTTAATAGTACAACCATACAAAATATCTATACCACGTAATAAGTTCGGCAAGAAAATAGTCTCTAATTTAAACTTACGGAAGTCCCTAAAAGACCTTCATAAATACTCACCAACTTAAAATAGTAAGGAGCGTCTAAATCTAACAAACAGCCGCACAGACGCTCAGCCGTTATACATGGCTGGTCGTTTATAAATTAAGCACATTAATAAAGCGCTTAATACAGCAGTGTCACATGTTTATTACCAGCAATTAAGAGAGATTACACTGCTTACAGCGCTTAATTAGCTTAAAATGTCAATTCTACTCTGTCGCTTTTAATGATTTTGATTTTATTATCTACATAAACGTCACGGGTATCACCCTCTGAGGAGGTCTTCTTTAACTTTGTATAAACAGTTGAGTGTATTAAGGTTACGACTCTATGGTTAGTACAACAGATTCCCAAACCAATTTGGTAAAAGAAACCCAATTCCAATGATGAATCCATAAGCGTATATAGCTCCAATCCTCCAATCAAAAATATGTATTTTACTAATCAATTTTATTAAAATAATAATTTAAATTTTTGGTGAAAAGTTGATGCGATCTTGGACTTTGTTCAGTTTAAGCTTCTAGACTGATAAAAACTTGCAATTAAAAATCCTCGGTTGGGTTAAAAATAGTGCTACGTATTAAAAGGTATAGACCATCAAAATGAACAACTTTCTCCATGGAACCGACATCGTAATGGCGAAAAATTATCTCTTCAATACCTACTCAATCTTAATGTGCAAGACAGCGTCTTTCCAATCTGCACAAGGCCAGAACGCAAGGGCGTGAAACTAATCGCGTACAGATTGGAAATCACTTTTTTACTAAGGTCTTCCAATGTATACCAGAGTAGTATAGTGTGCAAATACCCACGTGATATAGTGACCTAATTAACTACTTTATTCCATAATATGCTGTGCCAGTACGCATACGGAATAATCGTGTATATATTGCGACAAATTGTGAACTAGTATCCAACTTGTTTGCGACGTATGCACCTTGCGCTAATACTAAGTAGCCTTCCGGCTGCGAGCAACTTGGAAATAGCGCTCGTGCCGCGGTACCGGTCGCTTCGCTCGCTCAGTTCGCGCGCGGTTATCCACAGTTCTAGCCTAATCTAACCCATTTCATGCACATTTTTTTATTTTATTTTATACTATATCTTTGTAACTCTTTTCAGGCATAAGAGATGTAGTATTGTTTGGAGCCAGGACGCGCGCGTCCACGTTACAGACTATACACGAGCAGTACGGAAAATTCGTCTAAACATTGTAATCACAGTTTTGAAAATAGCATTACAATGTATACGCGAGCAATTTCCTATGGCTGCGTTCTGGCTACACCCTTAAATTTGACCACATCTTACTGAGACATGCTGTATATCATAACAATACATAATAATACATAATTCTACATAATTATAACTCATATCACAAGAGCGATCATGTGAATGTACTTTTCTTAATTTCGGTAAATACTGAGTTTTACTATTATGCCATAAAACGTGAAAATCATCTTTCTACGTAGGTACAGGAATATAGCCACTTGGGTATGTGAGTATGTGGGTGGCAAGTTAGTGCTCAGATTAAATTTTCTGGTTGTACGAGACTGCTAGAGATACATATGAGTATTTATTAAGCTATTCCGTCTGCTCTTTATGGATACTAAAGACGAAGGTATCTTATTTTGGTCTTATTATAAACTAGATTCATCATTCGCCCAACTTTTCTCTGTGTGTTATATATACTTATATCTAACAAAGTGATTTTTGTTATTTAAGAGCGTACAGCGACGGCTGAAAACTGCTCACAACGTTTGCCATAGATACTTATTCGTATTACTACCATTATTGTAAACGGTCGAAAGCAATGATTTTCATGGGAATTTCACGCTTATCTACGAACTTATAAGTAGCTGGATCCATCAAATAACTCAAACTCAAAGCATTTATTTCAAGTCAAGTCAAGGGGTCAGTCAGTCAGGAATATGAAGCTAGTTGCCCATTCCAAAGCGTAGGTTCCTATGGAGAAGAACGGACAAGAAACTCCACAGACACTTTAAAAAAATATATATTCTTACAAAATATTGTTTACATCATTCATGTTGAAATTATACATGTGAGAACAATGTAGAAAGACGTGCACGTAAAAATCGTCCGTAATAAAAAGATAAAAACAATTCAAAAATTTAAATAAGCCGTGGCAGTTAAGAGATGACCAGTCCCTACAGATGGCGCCCGTTCACGAACATGCCACATGGATCAGCAACCATTACCATAGCTCAACCATTTTGAAGGGAACTCAACGATCCAACACATACGCCACCACCAGCGAGACATTTGAGTGAACATGACATACTCTTAGACGCCAGGGCATATCAATTATCAAGTCAATGAAAGACGTAGCAAGAGAGAGACGTACTAAAGAGGTGTTTTTACTCTAGAAAAGAAATTCAAAATTCATGCACCTAGCTTTGACAAAAGTGTCCTAGGTTTATGTGCAATAATATATTTATTATTATTTCACATATACCTAGGGCACTTTTGTCAAAGCTAGGTGCACGGTTCCAATTGGTCGTTTCCTATGGAGAAGAGCCGGTAAGAAGCACGGTACAGAAGTATACGTTACTTAAAATTAACGCATTCACGGATACTGAACGAGACACAATAGAAGTTTTATTGTTATAACGCGTCCCTCATAGTGTTAACACTGATTATATCTTTCACTAAGACAGAATCAAGTCTTCAACTCACGCAATGTTTTGGTGCTGTCTGATTATCTTTTGGCACGTTGCCAGCATTTGTTTAAAACTTCACACCCGTTTTTGGAATACACAACAAGTTTGTACATTCATAACCATCTCTACTTCCCTACCTACAAATAATACCTTTTACTAACAGTCCATTTCGTTCCACAAATTAGACTAGTTTAAAACAAGCATATTATCTACTGCAAACGCCTGGAGCAGAAACCATAAGTTGTTTATTTTCTTCAAAAAGGTGGTCAGATATCAACCGACAAACTGCATGTGAGTAAGATCAAATTTTAATATAAGAACGTGGATGAAAAAAACATGGCTATTTGAAAAAGAAAGAAAAAGAAAGAAAATACATTTATTTGGCACAACAAGCAAAGGCACACAAGTAGAAAGAGAAAAAAAAAAATAAGATAAAAGGAAATAATACAAAATAAAAAGTGTAAACACTGCGTTACATGATACCAGCAGGAATGGCAGTATCTCCCTCTGCCCTAGGACGAAAGAGTCTGTTTATATATATATGTATGTATGTATTCTGAAACATACCACAGTTTCTATACATTTCTCTACATTCATCATCTGAGTAGCGTTTTCCTAACTATATTGGGATCGGCTTCCAGTCTAACTGGATGCAGCTGAATACCAGTATTTCACATGGACCGACTGCCTATAATCTAACCTCCTCAACCTGCTACTAAGTAATACTATACCCCTTGATAAGACTAGTTGTCAGACTTTCAGGCTTTGGACTACCCGTAACGATTGTCAAATCTACAAATGACAGCTGGGACAAAAAGCTTAACGTGCGTTTCGAGGCACGGAGGGGTTTCGCTATATAAGTACATACATTTCTCTACACTCACACCCCAAATATTCCCACCACCTTTCACTAACAGCCAATTTCGTTCCACAAATACCACCTACCTACTATCATAAAATTCGGCCTACCATACATGTTCCAATCATAAAGTATTGGCCTAATATAACAGGTTATATAGCCATCTCTGTCTGGTGTGGTTTATTTGAAGCGGTCGCTGTCATGTGGAAAATCAAAGCGTGGTCTAGTGGGGCGTGAAGCCTAGCGGGGCGGTATGCGACATGCATCCCCGCCGAACTTACGGACTTAGCTGGTATGCGTTTTGGACGGTTTTGTCCTTGGTTTGTTGGAGATTTTTAGGTGCTGAGCCGTTTTTGTAAGATATAATGGAGAATTCGGGACAAGGGAACGAAAAATCTTAATGTTCATTAGTAGGATTTCACATTCACGCTTTATGAACCCTAAAAAGGTCCCCCTTTGTATAGAAATACGTCTTATTCCTAAATTGTCAAAAAGACAAATTGAGTTTTGTTAGCAAAAAAATAAATAAATAAATGAAAAAGTGTTAATTCACAGAAATATTTTGTAAAGAAAAAAAAAGAAGAAAGAAAATATGTTTATTCTGCACAAACAAAACGCACATAATAATAAAAAAAAAAAAATACAAAAGTAGCCAAAAGCCTCGTACAAGACATTATTACTTCTGCCAAACTACAAAGCAGTTTGTTGGCAGACGTAGCTCCTTTTTTTTAACCACATTTTTTTTTGTGACACTTTTTCACATAGTTATACTACTATTCCTTCTTTTATTAAATTTAAAAAAAACAGACTTAGTACAATTTTTGTTTTAAATATTATCTTCAGTGAGGCTTTGACAAAAAATATTAAAGACGTACTTATGTATTTTATTTTTAAAAGCATTTTTTGTGATACAACTGTTTATATCGACTGGAAGGTTATTAAAAATAATTGGGACTAATAAACTTCTACACCTTCGACCATAACAATTATTATTATTACAAGAAGATTGCAAGATTTTAGCATTTAATTTCTTTGAAATCGTTACGTTTAACTGCATATTATATCTACTATAGGCACTACATCTATTTCTTACCCCTCAAAAAATCTTATTAACAAGTATCCGTGTTTACCTGCAAAACACAAAAAAATTACATCAGATTTCCACTCTAACTAACAAAAAATACTCGAAGCAGACAAACCATATCCTTCAAACAAGATAAGCGTAAAAAAGCGGTTTAGTTTTAACACAGGCTTACTCCTCAATTAAAGCTAAATACTTCAGACACAATGGGTACAAACAAAACACTACACTATCTCTGGAAGTAGTCTGGAATGGTCTGAAACGGTAGATAGAACAGACTAAAAACTGGACTGGATTAGACCGTTCAAAGGAACGTAACAGGTGATTAGTTAGGATTCAATTGTTATTGTAAATTAATTATTTTAGCGTTGATAAGATATAGTTGTATTGTTATGCACTGAATAGGCGATTAGATACTGTGACCCTTTCTACTTAGTATCTTTGGTATGTAAGACTGTTAAAAAATCGTGACTACAACTAAAAAGTTCAAAACAAACTCGGCTCGGTGGCATCAAATCTATACTAAAAAAATCTAAATAAAAAAATTATAAAGATCAAACTCGAAAATGGCTCGACAGATTGTATTGAAACTTTGGTAAGTTGTTGTGTACGCACCATGGTTCCAAACAAAAAAAGGCACTGCAACGCATTAGCTAGTCCTTTGACTAGCTAATGCATGCATCAGATGGCACTTATTTTTATCTCTATAAAAATAAGTGCCACCCGATGCATTTGGTGACTGCTTGAAAACTGAGCTTGTTTTGAACTTTTTTCACGAATCTGCTTTCACCAATCATATTGAAATTATTGGAATATTTACGGTTTACATAAATATTAATTTTGGCTGCTATCGTCAAGTCTAAAATAAAAGCGGAAACGTATAATTTTTGTATGTCATACCAAACCTGAAATATTAATATCAGCCTGTCTTTTGCAGCACAAATTAATTACGATGTTAATGTATGTAATTAAGTAATTAACTACATGATCAAAAAGCTTCAATCAATACCAAAAGTTCAACAAAATGTTCACATAAATAGTTATTAGGTGAACTGTACAAATATCGGTCGCTAGGGACTACTAAGTGATATCTTACTCGTAATATTTAGTTTCTGTGTAATGATATTAATTTGTTGTAATTACTGGCTTGAACTCCCTCGATCTCCAAGCTAAATCTCTCACTCAAATCCAACAATGCATCAAATTGGATAAGTAGGTACTAAAATTTAAAAGTAGGAACATAAAAACACTTAATTTTTTTGCGTAATTTAACAAAATACTTATTGGTAAATTCTGGAGGTGGAGCTCGTGGCTAAGTAATAACTACCGCACGGTTCGATACTTCAGGTTAAGCTACGCTTGCCGGGGCTGGTCTGTGGATGGACAGACCACGATACCCCTTGGTAAGTCTCGGTAGACTCCTCCGTGTCATTCGTGGATTTTTGACAGTCGTTACGGGTCGTCAGAAGCCCGAAAGTCTGACGACCAGTCTTACCAAGGGGTATCGTATTACCCAGTTACTGGGTTGTGGAGGTCAGATAAGCAGTCGCTCCATGTAAAATACTGGTATTCAGCTGCATCCGGTTAGACTGGAAGCCGACTCCAATATACTTAGTCTGGCCATAAATATAAACAATTAAAAATAAGAAAGATTACATTTGAATTTGGAATCTGTCATTTTTATACGATTGTTCATTGAGTTTTCTTATTTTGGCGCCAATAAATTGTACAATATTTTGCGATATTAAAATGGAGTGGGGTGATAAAGAGAACCGAATCGCTGTCATTGCATTACACAAAGTTGGTATGGAGCCAAATGCAATTTTTAAAACTCGCCGCTTGGTATTAGTCAAATGTTTGTGTACCGGGCTATTAATAGTTACAATGAGACCTCCTCTGTTTGTGACAGAATAATATCTGGCCGTCCATGTAGTGTTCGTAAAAAATGTTGCTCACATTTTAACAAGCAAAATGACCGTATTTATGCTCAAAGCTATAAGGAAGCTTCCCAATTAGTCGACAGAGTGCAACGTGGGCATTATCCGACTTCAGTGATGGTTTGGCCCCACCAAACCATCACTGTTAGCTATGAAGCAGTGACAGAGCCATATTTTTGTGAAAAAGGTATCAAAACATCGGCACAAGTGTATCAAGATGCCATTCTTGAGAAGGTAGTTAAGCCCCTTAACAATACCATATTCAATAACCAAGTATGGTCCTTCCAACAAGACTCGGCACCGGGTCATAAAGTTCGGTCCACGCAGTCTTGGTTGGAAGTGAACGTTTCGGACTTTCCCGATCTTAATCCGCTGGATTATGATTTATGGTCAGTTTTAGAGAGTAACGGCTCGCTCTAAACGCCATGATAATTTGGAGTCCCTAAAACAATCCATACGATTGGCAGTGAAGAATTTTCCCATGGAAAGAGTGCGTGCTTCTATTGATAATTACTGGCCTCAACGTTTAAAGGACTGTATTGCAGTCAATGGAGACCACTTCAAATGAGCTTTTTAACTTAATTAAATTAAATATAATTACTAATCGCATGACTGCCTCGTTGTTCTAGTGGTTGCAAGCGCCACTGCTGAGGATGAAATCCTAGGTTCGATTCCCAAGTCGAGCAAAGTATTATTGGGTTTTTCCAACAGGAATTTCTCAGTAGCAGTAGTAGTAGCCCGGAGTCTGGAATCGTGCTCGGTTGATGACAATAGGCTCGCCCCCTATTAAATGGGACTTAAAAACATAACTGGCGAAATGTGGGTGTACTACAGGTACACCTTTGCCCAAGCCTTCGGGGAAACAAGGCTTGATGTTATGTTGTATGTAATCGCAAGCATTATTCAAGTTAATTCATTCATTTCTTAAAATAATATTTAAGTCCTATGTAAAAATTTCACGCTGAAATTAATGGCATAATAAATTATTGATGTAATTATTTTAAGAACTTTCTGTATTTTATTTATGCAAATAAATTATTTATATTTTAAACTAACTACGTTAATAAATGTTTTGACCATGCCGTGAGTTTTCTTATTTTCCTCAAACTCAAAGCAACAGGCACTTTTGAATTGTCAAAGAGTCGGTCAGTTAGTCAGAAAGTTGAAGCCCATTCCAAAACGTAGATCTCTATGGAGAAGAACGGACAAGAAACTCCAAGGACACTCTTTTAAATATAGAAATTACAAAATCCTGGGTACATTACTCTTGCTGCTTCTTTATGTGAGAACAATGTAAAAAAAATATAAAAATCAAAAACTATTAAAAATTAGCCCTGGTAGATAAGACATGGCCAGTCTCAACTGACGGCGCCCGTTCACGAACATGACGCGTGGATCAGCACCATCCAGCTCAACCATTTTGTAGGGAACCGAATGATCCAACACACTCGCCACCATCAGCGAGACATTAAGTGAGCATGACTCTCGCATGACCCTCGTACCGCGTAACCACAGCGTGGGGACTCCACTACTAGGTATGTGAACTGATGATGTCGTGAACGATGCCATCAATTCACATAGTAGTGGAATAGAAAGTAGTGGTCGTGGAAATCCTCTGGATACGGGAATCGCAGGACCAATCATTGTGGCAATAGCTGTACTTGGGGATACCTATATCCAGCAGTGGACGTCTTACGATTGATATCCTGATTAGCTATTCTCGCCTAGTTCATAATATGCAGCTATGACAGAAAAAAATATTCATAGATAGGTAGGATTGTACTCTAAGATACAATAGGATACTAGACATTCCCTACAGCATTTCTACAAGTATCATAATACCTACATAGTTATTATTTAAATACCCTTTACTGCCAGTAAGTATTTCTCTCAAACATATCCAATAATTTGAAAATCTGTGCCATGGCAATAATTTTACTAAAGCTTATTACGAAAAGCAAGTAATCCCTTTTTGCTACCCCATAATAAACCTTATTAACGGCTGATTATTGCAATATTGGATCAATCGTGCCTTAATTAAGCTGTATAGTACTGACGGTTAAGCGGTATTACACATATCGTTAAGGGCTTACACACGGCGACTTTTTGCACAGACACGATCACGGGTTTGTGACACAAATGTATGGAAGAGATAGATGTTAAGCGATATTATCGCGTCTATAACGCTGCAAAAAGCGCGCCCCGTTCACAGCTTCAAGCGATACGATACGACTGAAAACTTGCGTCAAGCGACAAGCGTGCGTCACCTGTTTCCGTCCGTCGTCGCTTCGTAAGTCACGTACGTAGTGCGCTCTAACTAATTTCGGACATTTGTTTTCTCCGTAATTGCTGTCGAAAAACGCGTGTCGCTTGAGCGTGTTGCTCGTAGCAACGAGGTAAGGGAAATTAGCAGACCCCACTAGTTTTGGCGACTGCATTGCGATTTGATGGATCTTTGCGATCTGTTGCGGTAAATAATTGCGCTTCAGAAAAGCGACTAAATCGCTGATGTCCCAGCGGTATAGTTGAAGGGATCCGTTTTTATGGCCATCGTATAAAAGTAAGCCGCCTGAGATGCGGCCATTAAAATGGATCATTTCGATGGTAAACATGACTTGTTGTAAGTCAATTAGTAGTGGTGAGGAGATTACATCATACAATTTATCCTTTTGGGTAGTTTTTTGGGACACCTACGAGTACATCCTTTGCCTATTCAATCTGATCGTAAGCTTCGAGAAGCTGTGTAGTGCTGGAGACATTATTATTAACATTCTTATTATTTTATCGGGAGAGCTCTACTGTCATCCTGTGACTTAACAAGCAATGACGCTCAACATATTTCTATAAACTCATAAAGCTCTTGGAGAATCCGTAAAGTACCTAGAAAAGTGAAAACATTATGAAAAAAGCGTGGTATAAATCTCACTTTCTTTTTAAGGTTAGCAAATTCAAAGAAAAAAGTCTTGGCTCGGCGGTAAGTGTTTTAGAGTGTAGATATCATTAATTCGGAAGAAATTTGTTAGAACCACTTGCATACTATAGTCCTAAATCACATTTATATATTTAGTTTGCATGTCAAACTGACTATAATATACATGAGGAAATTTAATTACTCCATTGCCTACATTGTACCAATATCCATTGGAAATAAATGGTTATAATTATGATTGTCAAAATAATGAAATGGGTAAGTTTTTAGTTGTATAATGGAATATTTCAGTCACGTCATTCTATACAACAACCAACTCGATTCACTAATCGTACAAAAGAAAATACAGGACCTGATTAACACGGTACAATTGAATTGCCTGTTGTTGAAACAAACATTGAAGCAACAATAAAAGTTGCATTGTGTAAACAGTGCTTGAATGTGTAGGTAAGTGATTTGTTGCTTCATTTGTAAAGTGCTAAAGCACTAGGAAGTGGTAAAGGGCGGGCGTGTTTGGGGGACTGTCTTATGTAATTTTGACGTTCGTAAAGTGCTGATTCTCTGCCTAGTTTTAATAAATGACTTTTGAATTTGAATTTTTATTGTATGCTACTGGCAAGAAACATGGATCGTGTAAATGGGGATAAATATATGTATGCAGGAGAATATCATGGGTTGAGTATTGTATTGTGTAACAGACTAGTACAATACAATACGTGGGTTAAATATCTCCAAAAATAGTTTAAGGGGCCTGCGGAGCATGAGTTGTTCATACAAACGTAATACCAAAATAATTTTTGAATCAAACATATTCTTAAGGTAGTGTGTATTTATTCCGATTGGATTACAGAATATCTAGGCTCCCAAATATATATTTTGAATGGACACTGATATAAAGACGAGATATGAGGAATTTCAAATTTCTATAGAAAACTTATTTTTCTCATAACTCGAATTTAAATCAGTGTCCATTCAAAATATATATTTGGGAGCCTAGATATTCTGTAATCCAATCGGAATAAATACACACTACCATATGAATATGTTTGATTTACAAATTATTTTGGTATTACGTTTGTATGAACTACGCATGCTTCGCCGGCCCGTTAAGACGAACATAAGATCCGCTGGATACGAGAATCACAGAACCGATCGATGTGGCGACACTTGGGAGAGGCAGTCGACTTCTTCCGGTTACAATGATAATGGTGATTACTAGATCGCTGTTCCAACTTTCAGAAAAAAAAAAGATAGCCAGTCTGTCATAACGCCAATCCAGGAACCAAAAAAGCAGAGGAAAATACGTAAAATAAGCAGTACTTTATGCTCTTCGATCTTTATGTATTTTTTCTCTCTATTAACTGTTTTTTTTGTACATAAATAAATAAAAGTTATCTATAAATAAACCTTGTCAACGTTCAGCCACGAACAGGTAACAAATACAGGCAAAACGAATCTTTGAAAACGTGTGACTATTCAAACACGTCTGCTAGACACATTCGTTTCTGAGCTGTCACGATGTCGTGCACAGACAGATCTATTATCGAGCAGCACCGTGACGTGAACGTGATAAAGAATTCACACGGATTGTGTAACTGTTTGTTTGATCTAGGCAAATGGTGCTTAGTTTCAGTATCTGGCTAGAATTTTGTTTGGTGTAGTGCTGTTTTGTGTGTGCACCTCTGGTTCGAAGATTTTTTTTTTCTCGTACTAATACAGTATAAAGGTGTTACAAACATTGGAGTTACTAGGACTTGTGGGAGTCAGGAATCCAAACTAGGATACCCTGTGCTATGGAATCCTGGCCCCCCTCGCCGAGATTAGAATTTTAGGGGCACGAGGAACAGGGTGTAAAGTTCACTCATCCACCATAGAAAAGGGAGGATCCTCCAACCAGACGGGTGTTGTGTCTGGCGGGCCGACTGCCCGACTGTTGATTTCGGATAGTCTTATCTATGTCGTTCACGCGGTAAACTCTAATTGCGCGATGCAGGATTTGTGTGACGTCATGTCTTTGATGCGTAGTTCGTATGTGGCGGTGTAACCGCTACATCACTCCCCTCCGGAGACCGGAGGTCGATAGTCTGAGTCTTGTATCTTGCGATGCTTCACAGTGCCAGTGGAGGTTCCAGTGAGTCGGAACCGGGTGTCGCATAGTTCGCGGTGAGTCGGAACTGTCTGCGGTGATTCCCCAGTGAGTCGGGGTGGCGCTGCGTCACGATCCAGTGAGTCGGATGTGGTATAGCGCTGAGTTGTGGCTGATTGCTAGCGTCGACCAGGAGAGGGTAGAAAGAGCTCTGCTTGTGAGACCGGCCGAAAGTGCAGGTGCTGTGCCAAGGTTGCTGATGAGGCTGAGGGTGATGACCAGGAATGCGCTTTCGCTGCATGCTGGTGGTCAGGATACCCGTTGAAGCCGTGGGTGCTGGCTGGCTGTGTGACTCGCCTCACGAAAGCTTGCGGAAGTGATGATGATGACGTCACGCTGAAGTAGTTGCACGAAGGTTGCGTTGACGTTCATACTCGGGGTCACCAATTTAGGGGCACGAGGAACAGGGTGTAAAGTTCACTCATCCACCATAGAAAAGGGAGGATCCTCCAACCAGACGGGTGTTGTGTCTGGCGGGCCGACTGCCCGACTGTTGATTTCGGATAGTCTTATCTATGTCGTTCGCGCGGTAAACTCTAATTGCGCGATGCAGGATTTGTGTGACGTCATGTCTTTGATGCGTAGTTCGTATGTGGCGGTGTAACCGCTACCGAATTATCACAAAAATTGTAGCTCGTAATACATGTAGGACTATTGTAGAAAAAAGAAAGTAATAACAAAAAAAAGGTAAGTACTAATAAAATAAAATCAAAAAGAAAAATAAAATGTGTATTTATGTGTGTATGTGTGTGTGACGTGAAGGTGTCGTGTATGTGGTGTGGTGTTGTGTGTGTGTGTTTGAGAGTAAGATGGTGTGGTTGTGTGTGCGTATAAAGGTAGATGTGTATACGAATGTATGTATGTAAATGAAGATTAGGAAGGTGGTACTTGAGGGGGGTAGTTGGTTTTATGCCCGGGCCACAATGGGCCTGATGGAAAGTAAGATTATGTTGAATCTGTTGCTAAGTTTGTCGTTATTCGTTTGTAATGAAACCACACGTCATTTACAGAATTTACACCTCATTATCTCTAAATAATATCATTGAATTTTCAGTGACTGTCAATGATTATTTTGCCGTAAATGATTAGGTCAACAAGAGACCCTTGCAATTTTTCTCAAGTTCTCCAACAAAGATGACATTATCTACCGAATAAGTCACTAAAATGAGTAAATAATCCAACTAATGTGCACAATAATGGGGTATTAATGTCCCCCAGGGCTGGCCTGTGCGCGCGGAGAGTAATTGGCGTTGACAACCTAAAGCGTTCGATAAATATATCGCCCGATGATCCCTTGGGGAGTGCATTGTTCGTAGCGATGACAATTAATTTAATGCAAAATATTTAAATCGATCGTTAAGTTTTATCGTTCTTGACATATTTAGCTTGAACAATTTGTTTTAGGTGGGAGTTTAACTAGAGATGAAATTAATATAGCCGTAAACAGAATCCATTAGGTTATTTAGGAATTTTAATAGCTAACGGTAGCTTTATATAAGCCAATCAGTGGCTCAGCAATTTTTCATAGTGACTTCAACATTAATTTAGAATGTATCCTGAAATTCTTATAATACCTCCACACAGTACTTCCTTTTATAAGAGGTATAAAAAATACGCCCTGCGGCTAACTACGCTAGTTTGTAAGGTTATTGATGTGAACTGAGTATGAAACTATTTTTAAAACTAATTTTCTTTACCCAAAAACGGGACCGAGACATTCTTCCACGCTCGTACAAAGAAAAAAGAAAATTTGTTCGAAGCTCAAAGAAAATTCCCACGAAAAATATTTAAAAGAACGTGTAACAGTATGGCCTTGTTTGAAACACTACGAAAGTTTATTTCAGAATGATTGAACTACTAAAATGGATACCCAATGTAACGCCTCACTTATTTAGCATATAGACTGTACTACGGAAACAAAACAAAGGACGAAATCTCAAATTCCCCGTCGTACATTGCTTCGTCTCCACCAGATGTAGAATTCTGATCTGTTCAGAATACGCAACGTAATGTGAATGTTTCCCAAAAGGTTTTCTCTCAAGTTCAAGTGATAGATGGCGTCCTCCTCACCATTTAAGTTTATGTCGTCTATAGGCACTTCTTCGTAAATCGTTTTTTATGTTATCGGTTGGAAAACAGGCCGACGGAAAACATGGTTTGAATAAAATGGTTGTGATTATGTTTCTTGCTTTCGATGCCTGGATATTTGCTGATGCATCCGAGACATGCTTGAAGTGCTTCTTATTTTATTTTGCGCCCTCTTTGAACCGTAACGCAGCAATCATCATCAAAATGTTACATCTATACTTCAAAATTCAAAATTCAAAATATTTTATTTCACATAAACCTACATGGGCACTTATGAAACGTCAGAAGCTAGGTGCACGGTTCCAATTGGTCGTTTCCTATGGAGAAGAGCCGGCAAGAAACTCCACGGTTACTCTTTTAAAAATAATTGGTTTTTACAATATTTTCAAATAACAGTGTTATTAGGTATGGGAGGACAGTGTAGGTCTTTCAACAGGTACCAGGTACTTAACAAAATAATTATGGTCAGCAAATCCACTAAGCCTACAGCGTTCTCACATTCACAAAATAGAAAATAATCTATATAAAAATAAATAAATTATTAAAAATAAAAAAGTATTAAAAACGAAATGACGTGATTGATATTACAATTCTGAATAATTATCATGATCACAAAAGCCACTAATAAAGATTTAAAGTTAAATTGTAGGTATATTATAATGTCAAATAATAGCGTGATTTAAATGTCAAGGAAGAATGTAAAAATAAAAATGTAAAAATATATATATATATAAACATGGTAATTTGGGAGCAGTTAATAGACTTATACAATTTGCCGTTAATGAGCTACCAGGGAAGCCACATGTGCAGAAGGAATTATTGCCAAACTTCCTTGTCCCGCCCGCTACTGGCCCGCTAAGACGCTGGCAACACTGTCGGCGTCCCCTCACCTCTGCCAAGCCCCTCCACGCACTTCAAGACGCCGCCGCCGTGACGGGAAATGGTACATAAATAAGCTTGCACGTCATTCTCGTCCCATTGTCCGGTTAAGTAGTCATCACCTCAGAGGTGAGCTACGAGATGCCCTAGACAAAAAAAAAAAAAAAACATTCTCGTCCCTTTTTCCACAAGAACAACTGACCAGTAATCTTTTAATTTATATCGTACCTAGTAAAATGATTTTAGTTCAATATTTATGAGTAGTATATAATTAATGATTGTTAATTTGCTTTTCGTGTGACTAGATTATAACGGATTTAAGTTCAAATAAGTTTCTGTGAATAAATAATTAAAATAATTTACTGAGGTTGTTTGAATTTCTTTTATTATAAACTCTGTGTTAAATCATTTGTTACAAAATCATCATCTCCATGATTATCATTATAATCTGACGCTTTTTTCGCCAAACTGCCCGGCCTCCTGTCTTTATCTATCTTGTATATACAGAGGGCCTAGACCAGTCAAGCCAAAACTTCAAACAAATTCAAACAAACATTTATTAAGTCTGCGGTGCGTGAGTCGTCGACGATACGAAATGTGGCCATTTTAAATATTATATTTTATATATTTAGGACTAAGTATTGGGTTTTTTTTTTTTGTCTTATTTTGTTATTTCTGTATTTGGTTTGACGTCATCACGTCAACTCCGGTTTTATCCCCAGCGCTGGTTTTTAGTGACTCTGTCTTGCATAAGGTCGCAGTATTATACTGAGTGATGGCCGTTTTGCGTGGATGTGACGCATATTTTCCCCCAAATTGTTTTTTAGTGTTTTTTCCTTTGCTTGCTTCATATGTACCGCAAATAAACATATTTTCTTTCTTTTCTTTCACAAGTGATAATAGGTTTCAAAGCTTCAAAGACAAGGAAGTTTGGCAATAATTCCTTCTGCACATATGGCTTCTCTGGTACCTCATTAACGACATAACTATTAGATACATTAGAATTGTAGGTACTTAATGTAAAATTATTTTTTGAAAAAACATCGTAATTTGGGAGCAGTTAAAAGTATAATATACTTTTAACTGCTCCCAAATTACGATGTTTTTTTTAACATACTTCCTTTGCCTTATAACTTTTCATAATTTTACATTAAGTACCTACAATTCTAATTTCAACTATTTATTAGTGGCTTTTGTGGACAGGATATTAATTCAGATTATTATTTTATTTATCTTTTGTATAGATTTGTTTATATTTTGTGAATTTGAGAACGTTGTACGTATAGGCATAGGCTGTACTTAACAAAATAGAAAATGGCCTACACTGTCCTCCCATACCAATTAGTTAACACTGTAATTTGAAAACATTGTAGAGCCTCAGGTCTTTCCGACAAGATTAGCTATGTTGCTAACCCATACAAACACTGATAAAAATGATACACTCCCTATAAAAATTCCTAGCTTTAGCACTCTAAAGTCTCGTGCAGACTGGTGCGACGCGACGGCGCGGGGCGACGCGACACCGGTAATTAATCTACCGTGAAATTGTCTTAGAAATTGTTTTGTTAGAGTCGCGCGCGCGCGAGGCTTAACGTTGAATATCACAGTCTTACACGTCCCAAAACTACAAGGTCTATTCGTCTATGCAACAGTTGGAAATTTTCAATAAAAATAATTTAAAAAAAGAAGAAGAAGGTTCAAACTGATAAGGCAATAATGAGGTTAGGACTTTATATACTTTCGGGACAAGGCATTTCACAAAAATCTCGAAACTACTACCTACTTGAATAAATCTTGCGACTAGCTCCCAAGAATAGGACTTAAGAAAATAAATCAGTTGGATTGACAGCACTAACCACCTGTGAACTGATAGAATCTTACTATGAAAATGTAATTTCCCCAGAGAACTTCAGAGGTCCGACTGCAGTCGCTTGGCCTCGAAATTTCAACAAAGCCGTGCTGGGTGTATAGCTAGCTAACATTCCACTAGGTTCTTGGGAAATTCTGGAGCAATATTTCGGTGAATTTCTCATCTAGTTTTTTTATTGCAGCGTAGATTAAGTAGACTGTATCGTTGGTCTAGGGACTGCCTCGTTGGTCTTGTGGTCACAAGCGCTACTGCTGCTGAGTTTGTATTTGTACCCGGTTGATGGCAATAGGCTCGCCCTCATACATGGGACTTAAACATAACTGGCGAAATGTGGATGTAGTAAGTTATACCCCAGCCTAAACCGTCGGGAATTACAGGCGTGATGTTATGTGTTAGATTATATATTATTACTTAAAATTAACACCTTTTCACAATAATAACTAACTCATGGACTCATGACTCATGGGATCATTATGTAGCTGCTCTGACTTTTCTAATGACTCAATTTAAAATAAAATAAAATTGTCACTATCGACCAGAGTAGATTTTTATTTATGTTCAATTCAAAAGACAGGCTAAACGGAAGGGTTCCCTCTATCTGGCAGAATCTTGATGCTCTGAAATTTATTTGGCATAACACACCTTCACACATCAAACGAATATAACACATCTTCTTCAAACGAATATTTTAAAGGCATAAAAAATATTTAATATAATGATTGATTGGTCGAATATTTGTATGTCCTAATTTACAATGGCATACTTTTAAGATGACAGAATTTTATTTGGAATAAATTTATTATGCATATTACCATTTCTGTAAAATAGCATTTTAAATCTTATTAACTAAAATATTGTCTTAAAAAGTCAAAATGTTGTGCTACAAAAGACAGTGACAGTAACGAATCGCTGTACAACCGAGTTCACGTAGTCTTGTCTGCCCTACCCTTAGAGTGAAATTTAAAATCGCGTAGGCGTGTAGGGGTGAGGCGGCCTGCGAGCTGAGGAGCTGGTGGCTTTAAGGCTCGCCGCCGCGACTGAGCCTGGCCGGCGGCGGTCAGCACGCCCGCCGGAGCTGCGGTGGTGAGCGTTAAACACATCTGCGACGGAGGCCCGCAGCGCCGGAGCCGTGACAGAAACCATGCCTGCTGCATGTTGCATGCTCGCTTGCATGCTGCATGCTTGCTGCATGCATGGTGTATGCTTGCTTGCATGTTTGCATGTTTGTGTGAACTTTCTGCGATATGATGGTTCTGCTTTTTAATTATTAGGAATATGAAATTTATGCCTAAAGATGATTCTGACTTACAAAATTATGAGTTTTGAATTATGATAAATGAGTGTCATGCCAAACGATTTTCTGCGAAATGAATTTTATGCTATCCGCTGTTATGCAAAATAATATTATGGCATAAAAAGTTCTGCTATAAAGAGTAGACCATAAACGGAACTCTGTTTAAAAAAAATGGATGTTTCTTCATTGCAGAAATCACAACAAACTGGCACAGTAGCTATTCATTTGGGTAGATAATTGAGGCTTCATGAATCGAACACATAGCTTCGAAGAAAGCAGACATTATGTAACACAGTATCAAGACATTCCTCCTTTATAATACAAGTCCGAACTTCAATAAAACACTGTTAAAACTTGAAGGAGTTTGGAGCAGATTCTGGCTAAATGTTGCGTGTTCTGCTAAAACAATGGACTTCAAGTGTACCTACGGGTGATAAGGTATTATGTAATGTTTTGTCCTGGAAGGATACTCCAGCATTCATTCAACATTATAAATGTTTATTTTGTGCAAAGGTAATGTTGTAAGCTAATGGGCTTGTATATCATCTCATAATTATGGAATTTTATAGAGAATAAGGACTTCCCTTGTCCTTCGGAGGATAAAGGAAGTAAAGGGAATTCTAGTAGAAATAACCTTTAATTATTTTATACACGGCGTTATGCAATGCGTCAACCTCCCGATCGACTCGCAAAATGTTACTATGAATTCAGTACAATAATTCTAGATCCCCTCGTGTTATTAATAAAGACCGCTGTTCCATATATTTTAACTGTGTTTCTTTTGCGATCTTTTCTAGGGGTCTGAAATCATGTACTGAAATCATGGTAACAGTTTGCGTGTCAATTTCCCTTGTTTAATCCAGTGGCGTGCGTTTCATAAAGACAGAAAGACACTGCCTACCCTACCTAACTCAGTATAATCTTGTTCTGATATCTATTATTATTTTTTCTACGAGTACGACGAGTACCTACTTACTAACAATAAACAAAAAAATCATAGTCGCTCCAAGCAAGGTCGTTCAGTATTGTGGCATTGCGCGGCATTAGCTCCGCTACGGCTACGCTGAGTACCAGGAGTGCCTCGGGAAAGACACAAACTATTCGGGTCTAAATGTTTATAAGTGTGATCTCGTGGTCATGCGGAATGAATGGGTGTGCGTTCCTATAAATACGTGGCACACAATGTCACAATAACGCACACAACCGTACAAAATAGACAGTGCCTTTTTTACAGCACGACAAATTACGAAATTATCCGATGTTTTCCGAACCCAAATTGGGTATACAAATATTTTAAAAATTAGTATTGTTTCATTTATATTGCATCATAACTTACGCTATTTCTTTTTTGTCGTATTATTTTTTGCACTTTCGCCGAGTTTGTGACATAATCGCCATATTGTTTGTTTTATTCGTTTTGATTTGTTTTGAGAGCCATATTATTTGGTATTTAGGAGTTTAACGTCGGTAATAGTATGAAAAATGGATAATATTCACTGTGAAAGTTGTTCAGGTGGCGTGTATAGAGAAAATAAAAAAATTATGCGTTTTCAAAGCAATCATTCGGTGATAAAAAAACAAGTGATAAAATCAGTAAATCTATGGATATTTGAAGTGGCTATTACCTACATCAATATTTATTCGACTAGACGACGAACCAAAACCAACAAGCAGTAAGTATTTTTGGCTTTTAAAATTTTCTGCCTACCCTGTCTTAAAACTCTGTGCACGCCACTGGTTTAATCATATGTTATTATCTTGAATACAGTATAAATTAAAATTTTGTGTAATATTATTATCTATTTTTATGTGAAATAAGTTGAGTTGATATGCTATACACAAGCTTATGAACAAAAAAATAAAAAAATGATAAATTACAATGTACGACCCACGAGTATTTCAGACGTGTAAAAAGTATCGACAAAAAGAAACTTTTTCAATTCAATCCCTGATAAAATACATAAAATTGATAAATTGATTAAAAATAAAACGTAGGTATGTTCATACCAAATTCAAATAATCCAATTTATTCTAACGCCCACCACAAAAACAACTCAGCATTTTTAAATTAACCTCCGAGTAAACAAAATAATTGATATTATCAATAAAGAGTCATTAAAGCCTGACATTTAATGTTTTTCGACGAAAAAAATTGTGTTTGGACGGTGTTCTAGTAATTATTGGGATCGTCTGATGGTCCGGGGGATGGAACCTAAATTAATTTTTGCGTGCCCCTGATGTGTTTCATTTAGAGATGAAAAAAGTGGATAGCTATTAAAAAGTTAATTAGTGATTCGTGTCTGAGTATTTGTCACGTTAAATTTTTGAATAAAGCTTGGCTTCCAACTTACCGTAAAAAATACGATTTATTTATGCAGACTCAAATACTGGTGTTCCAAATTCGATATTTAAGATAGTGCTCATCCTAAGTTGAAATGCAAGAATATTAAGAAACATCCTGAAAATCTGGCTCTAAGGCTAAAATTGATAAACGCTACTTAGCACATACCTACAGTAAAGTTGTCGAACTATACGGACAAGATTAAGATGGGTACATAAAATTTATCAAACTCTGCCTGAGACTCTAAAGACAAAATACAGGAACATCTGAAATTTGCTCTTAAGGCGAAAGCGTCAGGGTAGCCCGCGAAATTAAAATTTTCACACTTTTTTTTACAATTTGTAGATCAGTATCAGGTTGTAACATAACATAATATCACGGCTTGTTTCCTTTAAGGGTTGGGCAGAGGTTTACCTGTAGTAGGTACCTACACCCATATTTCGCCAGTTATGTTTTAAGTCCCATGTAATAGGGGGCAAGCCTATTGCCATCAACCGGGCACAAATCCAGACTCCGAGCTGCTACTGAGAAATTCCAGATAGAAAAACCCAATAAGACTTTTCCCGACCCGGTGATCGATCAGGTTGTATGTTGATCTAAATATGATTCGCGGCCGTATTAAATGTTTATTTATAGAATTATAGTCACAAAAATCATCAATACATCGCTCTAAGTTCATGTAATCCTATTGAATGACTATTTAATGAAATCATGACACTTGAGGATTATGCTAACTTAATGAGTTGAATTGCTAATTTTAATTTGATTATAATTATGTAAAGCCATATTAGTTACAGTTGCGAATAAAAATTTTATGATCATACAACCTGACACTGACCAAAAAACGTACCTGAGAAAAATTAAATTTCGCGGATAAAGAAAATAAAATAAACAAAGACCCTGGTTTTAGAATTTTTACTTGAAATAAGATTCATCTTAGATCAGAGGTGCACTCAATTATTCAAGGAAAATGTAGACCTACACATTCTGTAGTAGTTAATAACGGAAAAGCGCTCGGATGAAGAAAAGTAGGTAATAGGCTTTTCTCGGGATCAATAAGCTGTGATTGATGAGGTCAGCGACGAAATATTAAAAGTGCGAACATCTAAGATACATAGGTCTACTAAAAATGATAGATTAGTACTACTACGTTTTTTTCTGAACTAGCAATTGTTCGCAGCTTTTGCTCGTGGCTTCGCCCGTGTTGATGTTGAACAATATCACACGGGAATTTACTAAACTATTAAAATTAGAAGTACTCTATGTGTTAATCCGGGTTATAAACTATATGTGTGCCAAATTTCATCCAAATCCGTTCAGCCGTTTTTGCAGACAAGCGGACAAAAATATTCTAAAAACTATATTTTCGGCATCCGCCTCGTGGCAACTACTTTTTTCATAAATATAATATATATTGTATTCGTTACTATTTTATTATACCTATGTATAGAATATAACCTATAAAAATAAGTTTTAATTTCTTTTATAGAAAATAATTTGTAATTATTGCTGACATTCTTTTTATCTCTAGAAACGAACGATTTCCTTCGGGTTTATAATCATTATCATCGCCGAAAGATGCGGTCCACTGCTGGACATAGGACCCCGAGCACCACCACTTCGACCACTTCTGTGCTTCGAATAATCAAGCATAATACATTCTTCCTCCGTATATGTAGTATTGGATCATTCGGTTCCCTACAAAATGGTTGAGCTGGATGGTGCTGATCCACGCGTCATGTTCGTGAACGGGCGCCGTCAGTTGAGAGTGGTCATCTCTTATCTGCCAGGGCTTATTTTTAATCGTTTCAGTTTTTTTTTTTTACATTGTTCTCACTTAAAGAAGCAGCAAGAGTAATGTACCCAAGATTTTGTAATATATTTAAAAGAGTCTCCTTGGAGTTTCTTGCCCATTCTTCTCCATAGAGATCTACGTTTTCGAATGGGCAACTAGCTTCAACTTTCTGAGTAACTGACCGACTCTTTGACAATTCAAAAGTGCCTGTAATTGGTTTAATTGAAATAAATGCTTTGAGTTTGAGTTTAATAATAACTTAGAATTATTTTCATAGCGCCCGATAATTTCTGACCCGGAAATCGAACACCCCGGATACCCAACACTGCTGCTACCCGACCGCAGAGCAGAAGTTTATTAATAAATCATTACATTTTCTAAATGTTGAAACAAAATTGTTTCTCGAAAATTGAATTTCAAACTTATCTTCTTAGCAAAAGTTTACGTGCGCCACAAAACGATTTACGAAAATCGGGTAAATACGGTTTTTTCATCGTAATCGATTTTTATTTGAGCTTACGTTCAAATTATATGTTTTAAATGAGAGTTATTCACGTTTTTGATGTGAATCATTCGGGTGTGAGGTCAAATCCCTTTTTCGGATCTGTTAGTGAGGGGTCTTAAATAAGAAACGGTTGGAAATGCTGATTTTCGTCGATGTCTTATTACTTTTACGTTAAGTTACGGTTTTGCTACATTTTATGCTCAGATTTATTTTCGGCTGAAGATATTGAGTCTTCAATATTTTATTCATACACATTTTATGTAAGAGAATACAGTTAGGTTTTTTGTAGTAAAACCCTTAAACACTAAAGAAAACTACGGTACTTTATTTTGTTACTTAACCAGCTTTAGAAAAACAACAACAATAAACTAAATCCCCTATTTACAAAACGAACAAAAACAAGAATTACTTAACCCAACACATTTTATGCTGACCGAACCCAAAGTAGGATAAGTTTCAAATATTTATGCTTGCTCAGGCGAAATTTCAGCAATTAATGAAATTAGTTAGACTTTAGACCCAATCGAGGTCGTTAACTTGCCAACTACGGTGTTTAATCTAATTAAATGTTTGCCAGAAAAAGACATATTGGGGAAATTTAATCTGCCAAGTTGCTGATTGGTTTTCCAGCAATTTAAGTGGTATTGCTGTTGTTTCAGTGTTTGTATTTCGGTGGGTGAAATTGTTTATTACAGTATATTTTTGAAGGTAATGCTGTTTATTATTAATTTAATAGTCGTAAACAATTAGGTACAGATATGAATATTATCGTGCAATCTTAGCCTCTAGGTTGGCTTTCGGGTCAAAAATAAGGGATTATTTTTTATTAATGTTGGCAAGTCAAATCTATTTTTGTTGTCCATCAGATAGGTTATTGAAAAATATTGGACACGTATTTTTTTCTTTTGTTACGTAATCAAAAGATTAAGGCAATACATTGAGTTAAAATGTAGCATGCACTCTCCGGTATATTTTATACCGACTTGTGACGTAATGAGCCCCCACTCCCCAACTTAAATGCGACTTGTCTAAATAATAAATAATTTTATATTAATGTGAAGCAAAAAATACGCGTCTAATATTTTTTATTAACTGTCTGACGGACTAAATAGTTTTTTTTTTGCCCAGTCAACATCACTATTTACACCATAGACGTAAAAAAGGTTTTATAGGTCTATGATTTACACAAAGTAAATCGCATGTCAGAGTTCGTACTGTTATAACCCTTATTACACGGCAATAAAGCCTAATTCAGCTTTTCCTTACAAACAGTGTACTTTTCCTTTACTAAAGTACTGATGTTGCATTTTTTCCTATTGCATAGAAATAATATGTTTAATTCAGTTAGTTAGTTTTTGGACGCCGTCGCGTAATCTAGTGTGCCTAAATTAAGGGAGCAATTAAGAGGGACATTATGAAAATATAAGTACCCAAGAACTTGTGTGTCTGTGTTTTTGAACTGTGGTGAATTAAAGTGGTTCCAGTAAAATTATTGTTTTTTTTTTTAAAAGACAAACGGGGTCGGCTTTGTAACAGTACGTAATACGACCTACAAGTCGTAAGTCGCGGCGGAACCGCTCGGCCGCCGTTGCTCTCCATCCTCTCTCTCTTCCACCCTATAAATAAAAGCAACACAGAACATACCAATTAAAAACGAAGCTTTAAAATTCGACGTTATTATTTATTCCCTTTCTTGTATTTCGTGATTTATAACCATTTCGTAACTTATGTCAAGTTACGAAATGGTTATAAAACACGGAATGTAATGTTTCTTTTAGGAAACCAGTAATTAGTGATTATTAGATTATTTATTAAGATTACGCCAATTTGACTATTAAAACTACAATAAAGCTTCTGACTGGAGTACCTACGCAGTAATTCGAATTTTCTTTTCAAATCTTGTAATCACGAGGCGACAAATGTCTCGTGAATCCTGTCGCCTGGAAAACCGCTTGACAAATATCTCCGTGCACATCCTACGTAGCAGTGGACAGCCGACTTTAGACTGTTTTCATTCATTCATTCAATATTTGCAGAATAAACGTACAACGAAAAATCGAGTTCGCGAGAATTGACATTAACTCAACACCTACACGCCTTTACCAATATAAAATTTAATACTTAATGAATCTAATTAAAGTTTATTTAACATAACGAATATCACGTTCTTTGATCCAAATGTGATTATTATACGTTTAATTACATAGATTTTCAAGCAATCTAAAGTTGAAATCTACACCCACGCGGGTTGAAAAACATTAATTAGTAGAAATTCGTAACTTTAAGGGCAATTTATTACCGAAGTAAAATAATTCGTTGATCATTTTTGTTAAATAGTTTTGCAAACAGGCTTACCTACATAAGGTGAAAAGTTGTGAACTTCCCACCAAAAGATAAAACTATCCCCACAATACGTATAAGCAAATTAATAAATTGTCATCACCCATATTCTTTAAAAGTAGAACATAGCTATTCGCTTGGCAGAGTGAAATTATATTATATAGAAAATCATCCTTTTAAATTGAGCCCTGTTTAATCTATGTGAAAGATAATCACAATGCTGATCAAAGAGATCATCAAAGCTCAATGGATGAAGTAAGTACCCTTGACATAGATTTTACACTAATGCTCGGTTACACCATAAATGCATTTGGCCTAAACCTTTACAATATCGTTCGCTTTCTGTCAAACGTTGGAAGTATACATGGACAGAATGATGAGTGATACAAGCGGGAAATGAAATCAAACATCAAAACACGTTTTGTTCAACCAAGAAGTATAATCATTAGGCTCTTGTAATACCATCCCAAACAATAAATTATTCTAATACCAATGACGTTGTTCAATTTGGCTCGTTCCGTTATCAAACGCCAAGCATTCTCATACATCCGTGACGTCACACTTTGTAAGCAAGTTAGTGGAGTATTTGTCAAGTAATTTAGCTGGAAGTGTCTGAACATTGAACATCCCTTTTCCGCTACATCGTCGTGATATTATTCAGACCACGACGTGGCTGTAATAAGAGGGTGGGGGCGCTGTGCGAGCGATTACAGAAAGATGGTTTGCACTATTAATGAACACAGCTACCTACGTAATATCTTCTCGTCTCAGATACCACAGTGTCTCAAGACGAAAGTCTTAGACCAGTGCGTTGCCAGTAATAGAGAGAACGGCAATAGAGAGAAAAACTCCAAGCATAGCCCTCTCCATTGCCCTTTGAGTGACCTTACCTTGTAGTAGTTAGATCACGTAGGGAAACCCCTACGTGATCTTATCAGAAATGAAGAGATCCGTAGGAGAACCAACGTAAGCTACATAGCCCGAAGAATGGGCAGGGCACGTTGCTCGCAGAACAGATGGCCGATGGGGCCGAATGGTTCGGGAGTGGCGACCACGCAATGGAAGACGTAGCGTTGGAAGGCCTCCCACAAGTCGGACCGACGACCTTGTGAAGGCCGCTTATGTCCAGCAGGAACGTCTTTCGGCTGAAATTATGAGCACAGCGAATTATTGCGATATTGCATAACAATAATTACTTAGTTCTTTTATAGCTTCGTACCTACTGTAAAATCTAGATTTACTGCGAAAATCTCAGTTTAATCGTGTCGGCGACAATCTTAATTTATTTTAATTGTATGCTCCACAGATTACAGAGTAAGTTTAGTAGCCATAGAACTATTAGAACTTTGATGGAATTAAATGCTTACTTTTATAGGCCTGATTTTATGGTTACTTATATTTTGTTTCGTATTATATTAAAAACTGTAGAGTTTTTTTTTCTATGTGTACATATTATAAATTAAAGTCGCTTTTCGTGACTGTCTGTGTGATCGCGTTGACCTTCTAAATTTCGCAACGGATATTGAGATGGTTTTCTCCATCATTTAGATAATTTATTCCGGCAGGTTTAAGTGTATAGTAAATACGTTCATATTCATCATCATCATCATTTCAACCATAGGACGTCCACTGCTGAACATAGGCCTCCCCCAATGATTTCCAAATCGGCCGGTTAGAAGCGATCTGCATCCAGCGGCTTCCTGCGACCTTTATTAGGTCGTCTGTCCACCTTGTGGGTTGACGTCCTACGCTACGCTTGCCGGTACGTGGCCTCCATTCCAGAACCTTTCTGCCCCATCGGCCGTCAGTTCTGCGCGCTATGTGCCCTACCCACCGCCACTTCACCTTCACGTTCATATTAAACTAACATAATTATAATCAATAAAACTTGATGTTGTGTCAAGTCATGCAAAGCAGAGGCGGGTTGCCCTTGCTTTGCCTACTTAGTCTTCTACAAAATAACAATTTGAAAATATCTATGGTAATTCTTCTCTCACAACTCCTCGTGGTTTATAGGCTGAATGTGATGTTGTTAACTTGTGTATTTAATTAAATAATTGGTATAGTACCGCTACCATTAAAACCACACAAACAGCTAACAAACACATTAATACATGTTAGCTGAACGTCTCAAGACGAAACACACAAGTAACGAACTACCAAAAGTACCTCCTACCAATTACGAGTAGTTAACTTATTTCTCTGTGATTCACTCACAGCGGCGCTGATTGGTATTAATTCATGCCTCACAATAATCATTGTTATAATGATCTTTGGTGTTGTTAGTTCCGTATCCGCAGTGTGGTGTTATTCTATAAATATCACTTCGAAATTAGAACGTTTTTCAAGATGTGATTCTAATAAAAACAAGTGTTCGTTTTGGAATTGTGTGCGGTCACTTAAGTAAGGTTTGGAATGAAAAGTACTAGGTATCTACTGGTGCCATTGTGGATCTGAGCTATAAAAAGATTGGTGAAAGATAACATGAGGTAACTAAGGTTTACCCTCGGTAACTAACAAAGTTCTAGAGTAAAAACGTTTTTGGAACTTAACAATTCGATATCACGGGAAAACATGGCAGCATTACAAGCTCGTTACTATAACATGGACACATTGTCTTTGTGCTAGGGGTATAAAATCGCCTACTTACCGGTGAGCCAGTAAGGTGACCGATGCTTTGCCAAAAAATTAGATAATTACAAGCCAGGTATTATTATAATCCATTCACACCACGGTCAGTACATTACAAATTCTTTTTATCTCCGACATTAATACTGAACATTTACAAGCCTCTGCATAAGTAATGAGGTACACGGTTCAAGTGCCGGCTGAGAAAAAAGCTTACATACTTAATAAATGTACCCGTTCCTTGTACAGTAATAAATGATTGTGATTGGGTTTCATATTGTTTGATTTAAGAGTTTTATTTGTGTTTCTGGTCCTTCTTGTATTAAAAAAAAAAAAAAAACAATTAGTTCATTAGTTTTAGTTTCAATAAAATTCTTTAATTAGTTCTTCAGTAAAAAAAACAAAATCGATCAATATTATTGAGCTTAGCGTAACAACAGATCAGGAAGATCTCATTGGTAGATTCCACCTCAATTTTAATTAATATACAACAAGTGTCTTAATAGCTGTCAAAAGGCTACATAGCTTACTTGCTCAGCCTATAGTTGATTAGACCATTTTTCCACCACAAGTTATTCATTTAATATTAGTGAGCAATCGTGAGGAGCTCGTGGCTACTTAAGTAGTAACTGCCGCACGGGTCGATCCGTCAGGTTAAGCTACGCTTGCCGGGGTTGGTCTGTGGATGGGTGACCATCTTTACACACCGAGACTCCTCCGTGCCTCGGAAAGCACGTTAAGCCGTTAGTCCCGGTTGTCATTCGTGGATCGTTGACAGTCGTTACGGGTCGTCAGAAGCCCGAAAGTCTGATAACCAGTCTTACCAAGGGGTATCGTATTACCCAGTTACTGGGTTGTGGAGGTCAGATAGGCAGTCGCTCCATGTAAAATACTGGTATTCAGCTGCATCCGGTTAGACTGGAAGCCGACCCCAATATAGTTGGGAAAAGGCTAGGCAGATTGATTGATTGATTAGTGAGCAATCGTATCAGTGACACGTCGGGCATAACTCTTGTACCTATATCTTAAACGGAAAGAAAAAAAAAAAAAAATTGCGAGATTAGTCTGAGTCTGAGACAAAACGTCTAGGTAAAATTTACTAAAGTGTTGAAGCTGGAGAAATAGTTGATTTTTTACTATTTTATAATCCAAGCCTAAGTTGACAGTCTGCAAATTACTGTAACATATCCCAGTAACGATCTAAATAATCCTACCCACGCCAGAGACACATCAAACAATTTAGTCGCTCGTTTGCGCACGCCCAAAACTTGGTTACAATATGTAATTTATTGACAGATGACGAGTCTTGACTATGTCACGTACTAACTATGTAAGTATGTAATATGTTTGGCACAGCCGAACTATATATGTAATAGGTGCATACATATTACATATATAGTTATTACACTATACTATACTATGTATACAATATACTGACCTTATTGGTGATGTTCTTCAGGAAGGACACGTGCGTAGTACTCGCAACCGGCGTGCGTGTATGACCAGATGTATGAACGTAGACGAGGCAAAAGGAGTATGTAAGGATCTTAGCAGGTAGAATTCTGTAGTTTCTGCCTCTCTGCCATGGGAAGAAGGCGTGATGATTTCCCACAAAAAAAAAATGCGTGTGTTTATGTATGTATGTTTAGATAATATACTCTAGAAAAATAACGTGTTATTCTAGGATTAGAAAACCGTTAATATTTAAATATTTAACTTAATTAATTTTTGGTAATAACTTTCTTTAAAATCAGAGTTATTATTTGAACATTCAGTCAGAATTTAGGTAGGTACTAGGTACATACAAAGTAGAGTAAATCATTATAAATTATGGAATGGAACGGAACGGCAGCAGGGTGTGATCGAGGAGCTATGTCGCAAACTATGCTCCACCTCTTATCCTCTATCTTCCTATCTCTGTGTCCCAAAACACGCAGGCAAAGTGATCTCTGCGCTGCCACCGAGGACGCGAAGGGAGTGGCGAAGTTTTGGGCCAAGAAGAAGAATATAAATATGAACAGTTTCGAAAAAAATATAAAACAAGGCGCCGCCACTATCGCTTTTACACAAGCTAAAAGTAAGAAATGGCTTCACATTATGTGAGCAATGCTTAGTAACTTTAAAATTACTTTTCTTTTAGAGTTGTGGTTGATCTCGTAGTGACAACAGCCGACGAACAGAGTTATAAGAAAGCAACACGTTCGTAATGTGTTACATTTTCCCCACTGAATGGTTAACTTTTGAGTTTATGGTTCGATAATAGCTCAACTATTTTGAGTTATTCTCAACTAAACAAGGAAAACTCAACGTTTCATGTAAAAAAAAACAACAGGACGGCCGAGTGACGAGACAATAATATGTAAAAGTGTACGAATCACCTTTCTAACCATTCAAACCAGTCTCGTTTTGTAGTAAAAGAGTCACCCTGTATCCCAGAGTTATGCAGACTAACTACAGATCTCACAGTTCGCGGTAACAGTATTAGTCTGTATTAGTTACACAGTCTGTCGGACTACGGCCCGCAGATTTCACAAAACATGGGTGGTGTAAACGAGGTCTAATATTGTTAACACTGGACTATTCCAAGCTCTGCCGGTAAACTGGTTTATTACACTGAACTATGCTACCGTTTTAGGTAATCTTGTTTGCTAACTTATTTTCTGACTAACTAGCTTAGAGTCCACTAAAGATAGAAACACGGTAGGTAAGTAACTTATCATAACATACGCCTCTAATCCTCGAAGGGTTCAACAGAGGTGTACCTTCTTATAGTCATCATTCATCATAAATTCAGAAGATCTCGGAAGACGTTCACTGCTGGACATAGGCCTCCCCCAAGCCCCGCCACTGCGAGCGGTTCTGTGTTCCCGCATCCAGCGGAATCCTGCGGCCTTTACAAGGTCACCTATAGTACACCTACATGTCACCAATGATGTTTAAGTCTCATGTAATTTATAGGGGTTGAGGCCATTGCTATCAACCGGACACTAATAATTCCTGATGGATAAATCCAATAATACTTTTCCCGACCTGGGTATGAAACCCAGAACTTCATGCTCAGCAGTAGCACTTGCTACCACTAGGTAGTTGGTAAGTAAGTATGTACGGAATAGTGGAATACCTACAAGGTTTGTCCATTGGAGAGACTGAGGGTCAACGGGGTTTGATGTTTATATCGAAGACGTGAGCAGAACATAGTCTAGCATAATAATTAATGTGTATTCAGTGCAGGCTTATGTGACAACAAATAACATTGTTTATAAAGTTAATTTTAAATACAATTCTATGAATGCGTCAGTAAATTGTAACAAAATGAAAAAGAATTTCTCATTTTTGAAGTCGGATGAACTACCTTGTTAACTAGTTACGGGCAATTAGGCCTGACAGAATCAAATAAATGATTTATTTATTCCTGTTAAAGACATGAATGTAAATACACTTCCATTCTTAAATTCTACTGAAACTACGCTGGCTTTTTGCGGTTACGCGCAACTATAAATAGTTTTAGAATTTCACTTAAAATACCTTTCATGCCTTTTCGTGTTAAAGAGAGATTAAATAGGTATCAAAAGCTCTCAAAGGTTTAATACGTGAAGAGGTTAAAGCCTCATAAATAGTTATAGGTTGTTATCGCGACGCTTGAGAGCCGTAGTAGGTCACAATACCCTATTAGTTTCTGAAGATCCTTTAGATTTTGAATCATTTCTTGGGAACTAAATGGTTATTCATAGGATATCTAGTTTGGGACAATAATACCTTCTATTAATTGAATCCATTGTTAAGTCATCGAAATTAATTGTTATGCAAATCAACTACCATCTTAAAATGTCTGTATATTCAAATCACAGCTGTCATTCTTTGAGTTGCATGAAATGGCTTTAACACGGCAAATTGACGAAAGGTGCTGGTTTGACCATTTTACATTTGTACCCACTATTATGTTGGGTATTTTAGTAATTATTATTGCAACACCAACACTAAAATGTAAGTTATTCTTAGTTGTTCTTTGTTATTTATTGTTTATCTGTGGCAACACTTCCCTTCCAACTGTGACACTGGTCCAATACACACTTGAAGATTACTTTCTCCGCCATTTTATTTATTCTTCCTCGGCACCAACGCTACCAGCACCCACCACATAATATACCGCTGCACAATTATGTCTTATGTCGATTGCTCAATGAAGACCTCTTTTTCAGTTGACCCAAATATTTAAATGATTCAATTTAACAGAGCTGTTTGTTTATTCAGACTCACTTCTGAGCGAGGGCCTCCCCCTTTCCTTCCATTTCTGTTGATGTTACGCCTCTACTCACCAATTTTTGTGGAAAACAACGGCGTCCTAAATGGGCTAAACGGGGCCACAGTTTGATATAATCCGGCTAACATGGCCGATCGAATTAGAAACTAAAATTTGTGCTTTTTATTTTTCATTGCAAATGTAAATTGACACCTATATTTCCACAAAATACTTGTTCAATTACATTTTATTTGTGTAATTATTATGTTTATTTGGCATTCCTAGCACCTACATGATATTACAGCGCAAAGCGTAATTACTAGTGGAAAAAATTTTACTAAAATTGTTTCAACCAGTAATTACGCTTTGCGTGTTATTTTAAACTAGCTGCGCCCCACGGTTTCACCCGCATTAGTCTCGATTCCGTTGAAATATCGGGATAAAAAGTATGTATGCCCAAACCCAGGTCATACCATGTGCCAAAGAAGAATGGCAGCATTTCACGTAATCTGGGTGTCGCACTTAGACTTCGCGAATAGTCTCAAAAGATAGATCTCGGTCAAATTAAGATAAAAGGTAATCAAAGCATATTTTTTTAATAATGGGTTTCGCCAGAAAAACGTTGTCTATGAAGCAAGTGACCCCGTATAAACAGACCCCATGACAGTAAACCAAAGAGTTATTATGCAATAAACCAACGAGTAAACAGTCTATGACATTCAAAGATGGCGGGAATGAATAGTTCTAATAATGGCTACTGAAGGCAAAAGTGGCACTAGTAGCTGACTTTGTATATTAAGCCCTCTACACATTGGATCTCTTAAGAGCGTCATGTCCTATTTGTACTCCATGCACTTCTATGCAAAGCAAGCGGACATAATTACGTTATGAATTGATTGACAAAATGTACTAATGTAAATTAAATTACTACTAATGTAAATTGTCATCCTAACTAATGTTGTAAATACGAAATTGAATTTATTTGTTTGTTACACTTTCACGCTAAAACGACTGAAAAAATTAAACCAATAATTTAACCTTAGATGAAGATAACCAAAAATGCGACCAAGGGATACGTCCAAAAAATACTATGCACGATGGTTTGTTGCCCTGCATACCAACGCATTTTCTCTTTGTGTCGGGCATCGTAATCATACATGGCCAAACAGGCTCCGACGCATAAAACTTCGCACGACACTTATCCCTAGACATGCCTGGCAACATCGAAAACGATGAAGAAGGTCGTGAGGCTTGGGTATCTAGAGACGTTGTTTGATCGACATCGCCCAACGTTTCAAGCGACTGGTGCCGCCGATTTGTCCAGTGAATACGTGCCTTTTATCACTGACAATACTTGTCACTTTGCTTACTGGGACAACTGTCAGTCGTGATGGCATTTACAAATATGTTCAATGTCAATGTTAGGTACCTAGGGTATTTAAAAATGTTTTTCCCTATACCTACCTAATACCTTATTATATTTATGCAAGGTAGGCAAATGTAGAATAAAGACCTGTGAAGGTATTCAGGCTGGGGAGTCCACGCATCCCATCATGCTGTCTTACTATCTTGGTTGGCTTATTCATACCTATTATGCATTAAGCAAAAATAAAAAAAATATTTGGTAATTAAATAAGGCATTTTTATTATATTATTACATTCTAATCTTAGAGAACTTCTTCGAATAATTGAGTACTTAGCCGGCGCGGTCGTTATGCTTGTCGTCGGCATCACCTTAAGGCATTGCATTATTAGACTCATCTTTGCGCACCTGGATTACGTACAATCTTTATATTCTATACTTCACAAAATAAATAAAACTAGTAGATAAAAAAACTAATCCACACAACTATTTACAACGACACATCAAGAAAACAGACTAGTGACATTAAAATTTGACAAATAAGACATTTCTGATTTGAAGCTGACATCAATAGATATTAATGTTGCCATGGAAGCTAAATTCTCCAAAAAACGTATACATAGTAGATTCATATAACTGTCATCAACAATGAGCTAATACATATTTATTAATATAAAACATATTTCAAATACAAATAGGCACTGGCTCCAAAACTTAGAATAATACTCTTGTGTTTCATCATATGGATGTGTTCGCTCAATATTTAAAATAGCACTTTACCCGCGGCTTCGCTCCCGTGGTCTTTCCCGCGGGACCCGTTATTTTTCCCGGGATAAAAAGTAGCCTATGTCACTCCCTGAAAACTAAGCTTTCTAATGGTAAAAGAATTTTTCAAATCGGTCCAGCAGTTTCGGAGCCTATTCAATAAAAACAAACAAACAATCAAATCTTTCCTCTTTATAATATTAATAATAGTATAGATAAAACCTAGTGACAGTTGCGTGCCTTACTTTAAAAAATATAACATACTTTTCCATGTCTGTACATTTTAGGAGAAGCTGTTTTTGTCAAAACAAATTCACATCGATTTAAACGATTAGATGAAGTAGTCCCACGTAATAGGCGCGACAATAGCAGGATATGCTCTCATACTGCGAGAACAACCCTCATGCGCATAAGTGTCTTCTGTATGGCTCCTATCATATTTAATAAATTACCTAAAAGTTGGAGAGAACTGCCCTTGTCACTTTTCAAAAATAAGCTGAGGATTTTTTTAGTTAGCAAAGTGTGTTACAATGTTATAGATTTTTAAACATAGTTAAGAATAACAATTGAATAATGTGAATCAATCAATTTTGAAATATTCTATTTCACTGCATAATAATGAATATTTTGGACATAATTTAATCTATTTTGACTATAATATATCTATAATATCTTGACATAAATTGTTATTTATTTGTTTTGTATTTTGTAATGAAATATAGAATGAATATATGTAAAATGCAATTAAATGTAATCTTCTATACCTACAAAATGTGTACGCCGTTATTGGAAAACCATGGACGCACACAACATCTATTAATTCAATACCTTGCATGTCTGATGAGTCAGTATATGTAAACGCATGTTTGTCAAATAAATTATCTTAATCATTAAGGGACAAGAGTCTACTTCTCCAAAATGTCTTAGATTTGACGGAACAGAACTGAGTTATTAATAATAATAAACATCTTGTCCTGTAAGACTCCTCAAAACAGAAATAGGTAGTAAACGTCTTAATAAATATATTATGTAGTTTGTCTATGTTAAACGAGGAAAACACTACCACCAAAATCCTGCTAATAAGCATTATTATTGTAGAAATAGAAATACCATATTCCGGTAAGTATGGTAACTCCATAGCTATCTCTCAGGTTCTGCGTTTAGATATAGCAAATAATTGCGTTTTTGAGTGTTTTCTTTGTGCAGCTTAATAACAAAAAGCTGCTGCATAAAAATAAAAGCCTTGTGACTGTTTCATATAATGTACATACTTTCATTCATAAATGCTTCTGAAACTAAGCGACACCAAAACTGACTTTCTTCTTTCATCCAAATCCGAAAAGAATCAAACAAACTAACTCAATTTCGCATTTATAATTCGCAATATAACTAAAAATATTGTTAGTCTATTCAACATTAAATGAAAAGTTACATAAAATGTATTGCTACATAGAAATTAAAAACAGCATCTAGTATACTTAACCACTTTCTAATATTCCTAAAACAACAACTCAGCATTCCTTCAACCCTAATAAAGAAAATTTAAAACTAACCTGCCCCAACAAAAATTAATTCACCGTTAATAATAATTACCGTAATTAATGGTAATGATATTTGCCCAACACCAAAATGAGCTTAGCTGGACTCCTTCTTAAAGGATTGGCCCCCAATCGCAGTAGACTGGGAAAAGTGGAAAGATGGAAGCGAGAACTTTGCTCTGCAGTGGGGCACCACAGGGTTATAATAATAATACCTAAAAATACCAAAATGGTAAAATCATCGGCACTTTGCAGTCACTCAGCCAATATTCAGCAAAGCTTTCAGGCCTAAATAAACTTAGTGCAGACATTGCCTTCTGAAAATTAAAAGGTTAAATAATACATTTACCTACTAATATTTTTGGCAGAATAAATAGTGCGGTCGCTCTGTTTTGTGTTAAAACAAAATGGTCTTGGTAATCCTGTGTAGAACCTAGAAATATTACCTAACATAATATCATCACGCTTGTATTGCCTGAAAGAGAAGGAGTAGATATCTGTGTTAAATATCCAACTTGATTCTCCTGTAGCGGTTACACCGCCACATACGAACTACGCATCAAAGACATGACGTCACACAAATCCTGCATCGCGCAATAAGAGTTTACCGCGCGAACGACTTATATAAGACTATCCGACATCAACAGTCGGGCAGTCGGCCCGCCAGACACAACACCCGTCTGGTCGGAGGATCCTCCCTTTTCTATGGTGGATGAGTGAACTTTACACCCGGTTCCTCATGCCCCTAAGCTCCTATTTCTTTATGTGTGCTTGTAGAAAAGTAGGCTTAAACTAACACTTATATGCATTCTGTCCGAAATAAATGGCTAATAAAATAAATTCTTACTCCGGGTTGTTGTTAAAAATTTCGTAATTTAAAAACCCAATAACACATTGCTCGACCCGAAGATGGCACCTAGGTACTCTCAGTATAATCATACTTGTGACTACTAGACCAACGCGCCGGTCTGAATAACTGAGGAGAGAGATGTGTGTGATAATACGTGACATCTTCACCCCTATACCATGAAACAACGCGGCAAATGATAAGTAGGTACCCGCTTACCAACCAAAATAAAAACACAGTTTTCCCCTAATATAAAAAATTAAGCGTAGTACAAGGCAAAGGGAATCCTCAAAGACGATGTTAAAACGGCCCTAAACCTTTATCTGGGTCCGTAAAGATCATTACCATAAAAATATAAAGCGATTTTGGGTTCTCCAGGGTCCAAGAGTCAAAGAACTTCGATCCTGGGACCGACCGTATTATTGTCCCATATTTGCATATACAGGAAATTGTATTATGTAGCTTTACATGTAAAAGTAATAGAAAAATATATAGGCCTCGTTTTTGGGGACTTTCTACCGATTTTGGAGCATTTTCGCTTACATAAAATTATGGTTTGGTCTTAAGTGGGATAACCGCGAACAAAAGGTTATACACATTTGCTTTATTTTTTTAAGGCCTTCCAATCTCTTTGTTGCTTTTCTTTTTGCCAATTCACAGGGAAGAAAACTTATTTTTTGTCACATCTATAAGGTAGGACTGTTGGATTTCTGGACTACTTTTTTGGATACGGTGACATGATAATGAAAATGAGCCTCCCACTTACCACTTACCTGTATTGAATGGCCTAAAGTGAAAAAAATTGTTATCACTATATGTACGAGTACTTTCAAATGTTGCATCCTCTTGACAAAATTCTTACGCTATATTTTACGGGAACTACTGAAGACTGAAGATAATGGCAATAAAAGTTTTTTGAAGTGAAAACTTCTTTAGCGGCGCCGTTGTGCACTTTTTCCTGATGGGTAAAAAATGTTAAACTCGCTTCTGGACACGTGACCTGATCGAAAATTCGTAAGACGGAGGGAGAGTAGACTGTTATATATACGTTAATATTCAAGTTTTCACTTCTGCCGGCACTCCTGGAGTGAAACCCGTTGTTTTTTTTTTTTAACATTGCCCCACACTATGCATTTCTCCTGTATTGTGGGTGCGTTTACAAACATTTAAACTCACATAAACCAACAGCCAGACCCGGAACAACAACTTGTAGGTCATACAAATATTTTTTACGTGCGGGAATTGAACCCGTGACACGCAGCGTAGCAGTCAATCGCTTAACTACTGCGCTAACCGTGCCGTCGTTACAGTCATTTCCCAGGACCCATTTCAGTCAACTCTTAAAACAAAATATTGCCATCCTGACTGAGTACCTCATTATAATTTCCAGTGCCACAGGCGACATATTCACGCAATAACGTGACAACTGATCATCAGTTCGCGTATGTGACAAACTGTAAAGTCTTGTCGGCTGTAAGGACGCACTCCTCTTAATGAGTGCTGTGTGAAACATTGCTTACATTATTTTGTCACATGGTTCTAAAATATTGCTGTTTATTTGATGTTGGTTGTGGGTATGGGCGAAACGTTCTTGATGATGGAAGATTTGTTTTTAATGTTGATGAAAAGTTCATAATAGATCATGGTGGGTTTTAGAATAGGTTTCATAAAAAGAAATGGGCATCGGGCGTGGGTAGTCAAGCAGAGCAATCAACTAAATAGTCAAAATAAAATAATTTGTCTCAAATAGGCACATCAAAGGCACTTTTGAACTTCAAAATTTAAAAAAATATTTATTTAAACAGTCTTAGGGCGAAATTCACAATCGTCGTAGATAAATATTTTATGCAGAAAAAATACAGTGACTAAAGATTGAAAACTCAACACTTACTGTGTATTATTCTACACACAGTTTTCCAGTAAAAGGCAAGACGTTAATTCATACACTGATCACTAGGTACACTTGCTCCGGGCCGGGGCTGCCTTGAAGCGGCTCCTGCCCAATCTAGGGGGTCCAAACGCCTCCTGCCGGAGGCTATACGCGGGGATCGTGCGGTCCATGGCCCTGTACGGGGCACCGGTGTGGGCGCATTCGTTGAGGCGGCGGCCTGCCCGCCGGTTGAACGCGTCCCAGAGGGTCATGGCCACCCGGCTGGTCCGGGGATACCGCACGGTCTCCGGTGAGGCGGCGAGCCTCCTTGCCGGATTGCCGCCATGGGATCTGGAGGCAAAAGTCCTCGCGCATATTTGGGAGTGGCGCGGGGAGGCAAAACGCCGGGGCTTGACTCCGATGCCGCGAGAAATCGCGGCACAGCGGACAGAGCTCCGACGGGATCTCATGGCGTCATGGAGAGTGCGATTGTCGCAACCCAGTGCTGGGCACGCCACTATTGCGGCGATAAGTCCCCTCTTTGAGGAGTGGCTGGAGAGGCGCCACGGCGTCCTCACCTTCCGCCTGACGCAGGTCCTCACCGGACACGGCTGTTTCGGGAGGTACCTGTTTTGGATAAGGCGGGAGGAAACGCCCGGGTGTCATCACTGCGTGGATCGCCCGGAGGACACGGTGGAGCATACGGTGGAGGTATGCCCGGCTTGGGCAGAGCACCGCCGTGTCCTCGTGGAGGCGATTGGTGGCGGATCTCTCGCGTCCGGCCCTGGTCCAGGCCATGGTACGGAGCGAGAGGGCATGGGAGGCCGTCACCTCCTTCTGCGAAGCAGTAATGCTCGCGAAGGAGGAGGCTGAGCGCGTGAGGGAAAGGCAAATTTCGCGCCCTCACGCCCCTAGCCGCCGCAGGAGGAGACGCCCCGGGCGTCGGGAATCGATCGCGGATTCCCGGCCACCGCAGGCGCGGGCTTGCGGACGGTGAGCAATGGGTAGCTCGCCGTCCGGTAAGGACCAAGCCCGGGTCGACGGCGCGTTGTGTTCCACGCGCGCCTCAAAGAGTGTCAGCGAGTGAAGGGGTCCTATGAGACCATTGCCTGCCGGGGTTGCGGGAAAGTCCGAAAGGGATACCGTGGCCCCCTGGCATTGCACAGGCAAGAGAAGGAACACGGGTGGGTTTTAGTCAGTAAGAGTCTGACACGCCCTCCCGCTCCACCCAGAGCGGGAGGAGTCATTTGATGATTTCCCACCCAAAAAAAAAAAAAAAAAAAAGGTACACTTGCTCACGCGCATTGACGATACTGAACTAAGTGCAGGCTTCCTCACAATGTTTTCCTTCAGAAACCACGTCATTTAAAATGCCAATTTTTTTTTTTTTCGAATGAAAAAATCCACACATATAGTGTTAGTAGTAGTATATTAATGATTTAGCTTATATTAATGATTTAACCCAATTATTTCAAAATCAACCAAAGATGGTGTTATTTGCAGATGACACATCATTGATCTTTCAAATAAACCGACGGTCACAAAATCTTGAAGACGTCCAAGATTGGTTTACGGTAAATAATTTGGTACTAAATAATAAAAAAAAACGTTAGAAGCAGGAGCAGCGAAAGTGACATCATATTGAATGGAGAAAAACTGGAATTTATTCAAATCAAACACTTTTCCTAGGAATCACGCTAGACGAGAAATTACAATGGGGACCCCATATAACATCTCTCGCAGGCGGCTAAGCTCGGCCGCTTATGCTGTTAGAAAGATAAGACAGTTAACAGATGTATAAACCGCGCGCTTAGTCTATTTTAGTTACTTCCACAGTATTATGTCGTATGGCATTTTACTATGGGGTCGGGCTGCTGACATTGAATCCATCTTTATTTTACAAAAGAGAGCTGTCAGAGCCATTTATAATCTAAGTCAATCTCTCAGGGAACTATTTAAAAAGATTAATATTATGACGGTACCTTGCCAATTCATTTATGAAAATAATTATGTATGTGAGAAAAAATCTACATCTTTATAATAAAATAAGTGATAGACATAATTTTAATACTAGAAATAAAGATAAAATAGATCAACCATTTTTCAGACTATCTAAAGTAAATACATTTTTTATGGGGTACAGTACTGTGTTACATGTTACAACAGAATACCTTGTGATATATTAGAACTAAATGAAAGAAAATTTAAAACTCATATAAAAAGTACACTTTGTAAACAAGCATACTACAAATTAGAGGATTATATCCAAGATAAAAATGCTTGGAAATAGGCTGGTCCTGCTCCATAGGACAATTTAGAATCCAGACAAAATCTAACTGGTTGCCAATTTAATTGCATAATGTTATTTTTATAATATTGATTTTATATTCCGTGATTACTTGAACTCACAAACTGACTTATTATTATTACTTGTTAAAATGTTAGGAATATCGTACATTTTTACAATGTTTGTAAGTGTGAGCACCATGCATCTATCACATAATTAATTTATCTCTCATTCCTCCATTTTTCATTCTTTTTACCTATCGTGGTAGAGAAATCTTATTCTAGGTGCATCGTCTTCACATATAATTATATAATTAATGTATACAAGATATTGTGGAAACATTTTAAACGAGTAACGGTAGAGTTTCTTGCCCATTCTTGTCCATACGAAAACTACGTTTTGGAAGGGGCGACTAGAAACTTTTTTTTTTTTTTGTAAATTTTGACGTTCAAAAGTGCCTTTTTTGTGCCTAATTGAAATAAATTATTTGACTTTGACTTTATAACTTAACCTAATGTTAGTATTCAATTAGTAATAATAAACAACTGATACACCTTTGAAGTGTTCGTTCGTTTATAGGAAAAAACCAGAATCATAAATCACTTCAGCAAATAAGTAGTGTATTTTTCGCTAAAAGTTCTTTTCCAAAATACAGGGTCATAATGACTGAACTTTGTCTGCGATGACCGGCCAATAATACCGGGAAGCGTACATTTTAATTGCCATTACCCGGGTCACACCCAGATTATCAGGGTGGCATGATTAAAAACCCTTTGTAATACCCTGTAGGGGTGTCCGTCTGCCTTTCATTTATTTTAATTAGCTCTGTTTTTTTAACGAACTCGCGATTGTTGGATTTTCATGATGATTGTGATGGAAATGATTATTGCAATGCGTAATACGAGTAGTAATAGGTATTTTTCCTATCATTAATGTACTGCTGGGAAAAGGGCTATTTCATACATAGTGTGACAAAAATAAAAATAAAAAATAAAAAAAATACGGAAAGGTTAAAAAGATTCGTATGAGTGGGAGCTTCAGGTCGGCTTCAGCTTCTCACGACTAGGGACGCTCAAGGACAGGTACGAGGGGAAATATTAACAGCCAGTAGTGGAGCAGGAACGAGGAGCAGGAGCAACAGTATCCTGAGTCGCGCGAAGCTGAAGCCAGCCTGAAGCTCCTCTTCCTATTCAAACGAATATTTTTATCCTTTCTGTATTTTTTTAAATTTGTAACTTACGACTAGCCTTCCGGCTAATCGTAACGTTACAATAGAACAAACAATAATCATCAATACACTATCGGAAATTCTCTAAAAAGCCAATAATTACGTAAAAATGACAATAAAAATAAAAAATAGGATTGCCTCGTTGGTCTAGAGGTCGCAAGCGCTACTGCTAAGCTGATGGGGTCCTGGGTTCGATTCCCGGGTCGGGCAAAGCGTTATTGGGTTTTTCCATCTGGGATTTCTCAGTAGCAGCCCGAAGTCTGTATTTGTGCCTGGTTGATGGCAAAAGGCTCGTCCCCTATTAATGGGACTTAAACATAACTGGTGAAATGTGGATGCACCTCTGCCTCACCCTTCAGGGAATACAGGCGAGATGTTATGTTAAAATTATAAAAATGAAAATGTGAAAACTCAAAACTTGGTGCACATTTGGCTAACCAAACGTTTACCTAATGTTTATTTTTCGTAGAATTTAAAATCATACATTTTACAGTTCAAACCAAAGAATAGCAATATTAAGTAAGATTTTTGTAACATTAGCATATATTCTAGTAGAGTGAAGAGTATAATGTTGAAATAAAATCATGCAAATGAAACTTAAATGGTGAAAGATTTTAAGTCAAAGCCTCTAGAGTGTGTTGAAATTCCACTTATTCCTCAAGACAGAGTACATTGATATTCAAACACAATAAGACATTTTAGATCTTAATTACTACTACCACTCTTATGTACTTACTGAAACATTTAACGTGATTAAATATCTCAGTACATAGATTCGTGTTTAATTAAGATACCTAAATTAAATCTTAATTAATGTATTAATTACTTTGTTTGAAAAATTAAATGAACGTGTAATAGAGACTGTTTTGAAAATGGCTGAGCTCCTAAAGACTCTCTCGACTTTAGTAATAAGTATCCTTTTTAGAATATTACATAGACTAGGTATTGGAATTAATTACCGTAGAACTAATTTGTGGTAGGATTGTTAGTAATTTAATAATTACTTCATACATGTCAGGCCTTTGAAATACTTCAACTCGGTCTCCACAGTTAACGGAATCTCGATGGTAATGTTAGTAGTCTTCATACCTACCTATCTCACTTCTCTCTCCTGGAACCCGTATTTGCCCAATGCTCAGTGTAGTGTAAGTCTTCTGAAAAAGGCTTGCAATGCTATTTTACATCCGTCATCTACATAATGTAAGTACCTATACGCGGTATAAAGGAACATCGTTGTGAAAACTGTTACCAGATTCAGTACATGTTTCTTGACTCATCACCACCGAACCGCACTTATCAAAATTTTGTTTCATTGCGGTTAGTTTCAGTGCTCTGAGTGGAATACTCCGAAATTATTTGTCGGTTAGTTAAAAAAAATGTGGTGCATGTTTCAATGTTTATGGGTCTACGGGTTTGTTATACCAAAACTTCCCTGGACACTGCGCGTCCAATAAAAAACATTTTCAGGATGATTTTGGGACTTCCTCGTTTCTGCAGTGCTTCCGAGATGTTCTCGCAGGCTTATACTGACGATTTTCATGCCGTCATTCGGAAAAAAGACGTGTCACTTATGAGCAGGGTGCGGGGGTCACAACAGCATCCTGAAAACTATAGCTGAAGATGTATGTGCACCTGTGTTGAGGAATTTCGTTCGTCTGGTAATTTTTTAGGGAGGCATCTTCCTATTTAAGGTTATCTTGACGGAGCGGGGTGTCTCAGCACAGGGGCATTTGTGTATAGAATTAGGTGTATATGATGGGTGTTTTCGTTTGTGTAACAATAGTTTCTAAGTTTTGTGTACTAACCTTTGGATCAAGTTGTCCCAAAAAAAAAAAAAACTGAATTTATTTTGACCGTGTAGGTTTTGCACTTACACCCTGTATGTGTCGGTTAACACTTTTATTTGCTTTAACTACACGCGGTGTAATTATCTGGCTTCAGATAGTAAAAAGTTATCTACACCAATTGTACCACCAATCTATCTCGCTGATGGTGGCGAGTGTGTTGGATCATTCGGTTCCCTACAAAATGGTTGAGCTGGATGGTGCTGATCCACGCGTCATGTTCGTGAACGGGCGCCGTCAGTTGAGACTGGTCATCTCTTATCTGCCAGGGCTTGTTTTTAATCGTTTTTGATTTATATATTTTTTTTTTACATTGTTCTCACATATAGAATCAACAAGAGTAATGTACCCAGGATTTTGTAATTTCTATATTTAAAAGAGTGTCCTTGGAGTTTCTTGCCCGTTCTTCTCCATAGAGATCTACGTTTTGGAATGGGCAACTAGCTTCAACTTTCTGACTAACTGACTCTTTGACAATTCAAAAGTGCCTGTAAAAGGTTTAATTGAAATAAATGGTTTGAGTTTGAGTTTGAGTTTGAATTCTATTCTACAGTTCTTTGAATAAGAGATTGCTATGTCGTCCTGTTGGCTTTTGGTATAAACCTAGACGCCTAATTGGGTGGTTAACACCAATGCTGTTCATGTTCTGCCTAAGTAAACTAACTGGCCAATTATTGTTTAACTAGCTTAGCTTCGTTACCACACTATCAGTGCTCATTACATAACATCACGCTTATAATTCCCCTAAGGGTCGCGCAGAGGTGTACATATCTATAGTACACCCACATTTCGCACGTTATGTGAGTCCCATGTAATAGCGGGTGAGCCTATTGCCATCAACCGGGCACAAATCTAGACTCCGGGTTGCTACTGAGAAATTCCGGGTGTGAAAAGCCCAATAACATTTTGTTTGTGCCTATTATTACCAGGTAATTAGCATTGGATATTTTTTTTGGTTGAATTGCTTCTTTATATAGTTGTTTTCCGTATAAGGCCAACTTTTACCAATTAAACTGAACGCGATCAGCACATTTAGGGCCGGTTCACACGTACCACAACCACACCACATCGCAGTGACAAAACGTTTAGATGTCTTGATCGTGTTCAGTTTCATTGGCGAAATTCGCCCTTAGTTTTTAGGGTTCCCCTTAGTTTTAGGTTGCTATTAATAAAACTCCGCTGTCCGGCTGTCCGCCCGTCTGTCCGTCTGTCTGTCCATCTGTCTGTCTATCTGTCCTTCTGTTTGTCCGTCTGTCTGTCTGTCTGTCATCAGGCTGTATCTCATGAACCGTGATAGTTAGACAGTAGACATTTTCACAAATGATGTACCTATTTCTGTTGCCGCTATCACAACAAATACTAAAAACAGAATAAAATAAATATTTAAGGGGGCTCCCATACAACAGACATGATTTGCCGTTTTTATAGATAATGGTACGGAACCCTTCGTGTGCGAGTCCAACTCTCACTTGGCCGGTTTTTTCATATGAGATTTGTATCAATAAGCGCACTCACTGTACAAGAGAACATTCCAATGTAGCGACAATTTCTATGAAAATGAAAGAATTTAGACCCTCAGTAAAAAGGATGACGTGAACTACAAACACTACAACCATTCATTTGTTTCACTGGATTATTCAATGATCACTAGTTACCTACCTGAATATGTATGACCTTGTAGTGAACTAGATCGAATATATTAATATACTCACTTGACATCGATGTATCGGTTTCAACAAGATAATCGAACCGCTCAATTATTACTGGCTGAGCTAAGCACGAGTGTTTCGAAATTGTCGTTGATAAGTGAAACTAGTGAAAAAGTGACGCTAGTGAGAAAATACTTTGAAATTAAGTTAGTTATTTTTTAATTGTAACGATATTTTCTGTTGTTTTACATTCAGGGTCAATTTCACAGGCCTTCTCTCTCAGCGAAGGAGTTGGGCCATAATCGACCACGCGGGCCCAGTGCGAGTTGATGAAAGTCACATGTCTTCGTATTTTTGGATCTAGGACATGCCGGTTTCCTCACGATGTTTTCATTCACCGTTTAAATAAAAGTCCAATTTCTAATCCAGTTTAAAATACATAATCAATTTACAATTTTTATTTGGGTGATCCGTTGTGATATGTCAGTGCAGTACCTATAGGCACATTCTGAAACGATAAGAGGTATTTAAAGTAGATAAAGTCTTAAGGAACCATCGTCGGTCGTCGATTTTAGAGTTCACAAAAACTGCAAAAAAGATTCGTAAAACCCGACTAAGCGTAGGTACTTTGAACAGCCATCATTCCATGATTTTAATTCAAGAATCGACCTTACACGAAATTACATTAAATTTTCGATCGCGTTACTTATGTAAAGATAAATGTACCGAAATTTTATTGACGCAATCGATTATGCTACTTAAATAAATATGTTCAGTGATTATCACAATCGGATTCTATGAACAGACTCAAATATCTTCGTGGTTCAATAATCACTTGTATGTTTGTTTGACCTTGTGGCATTGAAGATAGCCTTGAGAGTTCGAGTTCAATTCCCACGTAGAGTAATATGGTAATGGTACTGAATAATTTTGATAGGTTTTTTATCACGTGAAATTCAATATCCACTTGTCATTTCAGTAAGAATGATACTACGAGATACAAAAAGAAATTTTTGAGTAAATGTTATTATAGGCTTACGTTTTACTATTACCTAAGTATTTCATTTTAGACAAATTATCGACATTGAAAATATTAGATCTTAAGATCGTGCGTTCTGAAAGTGGGCAACGTCGCAATTAAATGTCAAATACGTCGCGGTTTTGATTATATTGGCAAAAATGTATGGAAATATGAAATATTGCTAACTAGTTAAGTAAACTAAAATATTGATTATGGAATGTAATATATTGTCGTAACACCGAATATTTAGTTTTAGAGGTAAAAAAGTATTTGGAAACTTTACAAGTGCCTTTTTTTTAATCTAAAACTGTTACAACATCATATTCAGTGTTATAATGGCAGGGATGTCCGTTATTGCTCCCACTTGGTGGCACTGGTGTGTTTGGCGGTCATGACAGTTCAATTTTACAAAGGGAATTAGTAATTTTTTCATGTGTTGATTTTATATCCGGAAATTTCGAGATTTACTAATGAAATAATTAATTATAGATGTGGTTGGAATGTGAAAGAATAAACCTGTAAATTGTTTTAAACCGGCCAAGTGCGTGTCGAACCACGCACAATGAAGGGTTCCGTAGTTGGGATAACTTTATCGCAAAAACAAACTTAACATTGTAGTTGAAAAACATGTTCTCCCATACGGAATGTATGGGAGGACTTGTTTTTGCAACCGCAAATTGTAAGTTGGTGGATTATAACTATACTGTTTGCGAATTGCGGTGTAGCATGGTGCGGGTGACAGAAAGGGTAAAATATATTATAAATTACTTGTTTTTACTGATTCTGTATTTTACTATGATCCGTACCTACAAACAGATTGTGTACATAATACGGACTCAGTAATAACTGTAGTAAATTAAATAAATTTACCCTTTCTGTCACCTGTCACCCGCACTATGCTACACCGCAAACAGTATAGTTAACTTGTAAAGCCTACTTAGCTGTGGTAGGTTTCCTTTTAATTTTGTTATAAATAGGTACTACTGCCGTCATATTAAAAGAAAATTTCTAGGGATTACATTTCTTTCGTACGATTATTATAGAACAAGTTAAGTTAGGTAGTTATATTCTTTTTACAAAAATCATTTACACCCGAGAGGTTGGAAATCGGGTTTAAACCCAATTACACCCAAAGCACCCAGTGGGTGGATAGCGCACCTACACACAACTCTGACGCATTTTTATTTCATGAAAAATAAATAACTTTGGTAAAAACTTCGTCGCTATGTTTGACAGTTCGTATGACCCCCAACACAGCCAGCGCCATTTGCGTTGAGCTTTTCAGACTACCTGCCATTGCAATTCATTATTCACTTCATTGCAACTCATCTCACTAGTTTGCGATATTTCTTATTAAATACAGTAATATTGCCAAATTATACGTTCATAACTACATTTTGAACATTTTAAGGACGAGGATTGGCTTTGTGGGGCATTGCTTACAATTTTCAAAAAAATGGTTCAGCAGACGTTAAGCATTTATTAACTTTAAGCAACATTTATAATAAACCCCTTGATGTCTTTATAGATAATCTTTCAACTAAACAGTCAAGTCAAAAGCATATTCTGACCAGGCATGTCCTGACGAAGCATGTTCTGACCCCAAAATATAGGCCGAGGCCCTAGTGTGGGGGTTAGAATCAGATATTTGTAATACATAAATTGTAAAACTGTGTCTTTTAGTGCCTGTCATATTTTAAGGTTTTTTTTTAATTTATTATAATTTTCTCACACCCCAAATTGAGTAAAGAGGCGTGATGATAGTCACTGTAATAAATTTTGGCAATTCTAATACCATTTGTGGTCAAACTGAAAGTCACTTAATGTACGGTCGACTTATGAAAACTTCAAATGTACTTGGTACCTTGTAATAGATATACCTACGATACGGGCGACGTTAAATTAAAATCTAAATTTAAATCATCATCATCATCATTTCAGCCGAAAGACGTCCACTGCTGGACATAGGCCTCCCCTAAAAGCTTGTCATTTGGGGGGTGGTTCCATAATCACCATGGCAATATTAATTAACATGTAACGAGTTTAATGATACATTTATTTTACAATATGTGTGACTACTTCTTCACTTTAATAAAACTCAATTACATTTTACCCCCTATCATAAATATCATTGTTAAACATTGTAAACCTAATATTTTACAATTAAAAGTCAGTGTGACTAATTGATTGTAAAATTTTAGGAAAATCGTCTACTTTTACAATGTTTGTAAATATGTGACCACCATTTATCTATCACATAATTAATGTATCTGTTGTTATTAGCTATTTGTTGCATTTTTAATTATTTTTACCTATTGTGGTATAGTAATTTTATTTTAGGTGCATCGTCTTCACATATATAATTATACAGGCTGAATTTTTAGTCACCGTCCTAATTTTTTCTAGGCATTAGGTATGATTCACTAACTCCATTTTTGAAAAAAAAAAAAAACGATACGTAAAATTTTCTTAATAAATCATTTTCTCGAAAGAATTATCCGCTCTGCGTGGTATATAATAACTTTGTGATGTGATATCTCAATTTTTGTATGTTGAGTGATACTAAAAGAAAAACACATGTATTCAATGATTTTCGCCAAAGATTAAAATATAAAAATTTGCACGGTAACTAAAAATTCAGCCTGTATAACTACTGTACCTATACAAAATATTGCGAAATATTTTAAAAGAGTAACGGTGGAGTTTCTTGCCCATTCTTCTCCATGCGAAAAGTAGTACCTTTTGTAATCAATTATTTTTTTCTTTTATAATTTTTGACGTTCAAAAGTGCCCTATAAGGGCTTAATTAAAATAAATGATTTGACTTTGACTTTGAATGTGCCAAAGTTCAGAATTGATCACCGTTATCGTAAGGCAACAAAAGGCATTTTCAGTTTTTCATTCACTGACTCAAGTGGCATAAGCTATACCCACGTGCGAAAATTAATGTAATATTATATCATAAATAACGTTTTTCTCCGTAAATTAAATTATTAATATAATATAAATTAACGTGTCCCACGTCAAAATGTTGGGCTAACCACACAATGCCCATGTCAATCGTTTATAAACAGAATATTAATATTTTATTAAATTATTTTGTCGTTTTAATTTCATACATTATTTCGTTTACAATGATAAACAATGATGTATTATGATAGGGGTAAAATGTAATTGAGTTTTATCTATGTGAGTAAAAAATATTGATAAAATAATAACAATTTGCGACTACTTAACTAAATATTATATCCCATTTATAACATTTTTACAGTTTCTGTGATATGCCAATTTACAAATAATTATGATGGATTAACGCAACACGTGCTGATAAAACCATTACGTGTGTGTCTATTAGCACTTAGAATTGATTTTGTAAAAAGAAACATGAACACAGAAGAAAGTATCTATCTCCTAAAAATAAATTAAGACATTCTCGTTCTTTCAACAACAATTAAACCACGGCACGACAGCCCCATGAATAACAATTATCTTTTTCATCTCCTAAATTTATTAAAATACCTACTCCAGAAAAGTTTGAACATCATTAAAACATGGGGCGCTCATGATACGCTGAACAATTAAAATGACACCTTCAAATAAAATTAAAACGCTTATTTTGTCAACAACTATGTCAAAAAAAAAACAAAAAAAAGTTTAAATACTTTAAAAAAACTCACCTTTTTCACTCATCACACATCACTCAATCAATCAAACAACACTATCATTCGAGTCACAACACTACGATACGCGCGATTGATACGCGGTCAACCCGTGATTGGTTCGACACGCGGGTGATACGCGGCGCGGCATACGACACTGACTCACAAGTACGAAACAAGGCGGGCGAAGTTTTCACGCATGCGTTGTAAGGAGTACGTCAGGTGGTTCAACTATTTTTGGTCCTTCGAAAGTCCTTTTGCTATTTCTATGCGAAGGCTGTTTGAGGGCAATTTTTGGTAAGATAGTATTTTATTGGAATTTTTTGGCGTCGTTTTTCCTGAGTAGTATTTGGAGTTTTATGAACTTTTCGTGTCTTTTGGGCAATTATATCAGTGAACTTTTTTACATTTTATGATTGACCTTAAAAATATATTTCTTAACTCCATTTTTTTTTTCATCAGTAGTGTTTACACATTCATTGTCCACTCTTTAAAAAGTTTGTTTAATTTATTGTAGTTATAAGCAGAGAGGTAAACCCCCAAGGCACATTATCTTGGTGTCAGCCTTTTTTTTGTTGTTTTTTTTTGGGTGGGAAATCATCAAATGACTTCTCCCGCTCTGGGTGGAGCGGGAGGGCGTGTCAGACTCTTACTAACTAAAAGCCACCCGTGTTCCTTCTATTGCCTGTGCAATACCAGGGACCACGGTATCCCTTTCGGACTTTCCTGCAACCGCTTTCCTGCAATCGAACCCCTTCACTCGCTGACATCTCTTTGAGGCGCGCGTGGAATACAACGCGCCGTCGACCCGGGCCTGGTCCTTATCGGACGGCGAACTACCTATTGCTCACCGTCCGCAAGCCCGCACCTACTCGTCTCTCCTCGACGTCTCCTCCTGCGATGGCTAGGGGCGTGAGGGCACGAAATTTGCCTCTCCCTCACGCATTCCGCCTCCTCCTTCGCGAGCATTACTGCTTCGCAGAAGGAGGTGACGGCCTCCTATGCCCTCTCGCTCCATACCATGGCCTGGACCAGGGCCGGACGCGAGAGATCCCCGCCATCAATCGCATCCAAGAGGACACGGTGGTGCTCTGCCCAAGCCAGGCAGACCTCCACCGTATGCTCCACCGTGACCTCCGGGCGATCCACGCAGTGATGACACGGGCGTTTCCTCCCGCCTGATACCGAACAGGAACCTCCCGAAACAACCGTGTCTGGTGAGGACCTGCGTCAGGCGGAAGGTGATGACACCGTGGCGCCTCTCTAGCCACTCCTCAAAGAGGGGACTTATCGCCGCAATAGTGGCGTGCTATGGGTGTCAGCCTTTGGTGCACTTTGATTGCAATCTCGTTATAGGCAGAGATGACAGTCCTTGATGAAATCATAAAACAAAAAAAGAAAACAAGTTTACTTACTGTTTCTATTATACGTAGTTGGTATTTCTTTAGCAGGCAATTATAATCCTCAATTGACTCTAAATTATTTCAACAGCAACCCTAACTTTCTACAAAGACATTGAATGAAACTGTTTAAAGTTAGAACGATCTTGTTAGCATAACTATTAATGTTTTCAGACTATAATTGTTCTGGTCTAGACTGTAATAATGTCCAGTATTGTTAGCACTAAGCGCTCATGAGCCGTTTGGGAGAGAAGTGCAAACTGGTGGCGTAGTTTGTTTTAGTGTTTTGGTGCAAATGCGGACATTGTCGCTATAATGTTACAGTAGCAATTGTAGGTTACAGTGGTTTATTGTCGAAACTTTACATCTTTGAATTTCTTATGCCTAAAGTCTAATTGCGCAACCCTGTTGGAATCAGCAAAACGACGAGTGTTTTCCGGACGTGTTTTTTTTTGTCGAGTGTCAATAAATTGTAATCGTCATAATCTGCATCTCGAGTTCATCGACCACTGATTATAGGCCTCTCATTTCTTGTGCCAATCCCCACGCTCCTGTAGCCTCATCCAGGTTCTTAAAACACTGATTACACATTGGAGACTTCACGTGTTGTTATAAGCTCTAACTTAGTAGCTCAAGAATTTGTACATTTCTTTACAAATATATCATCTAAAACGACAGAAGCTTTAAAGGAGGATGGCGAGGTTGCATGTACAATGGGACCCACTGATAGGACTTAGGAGTATCGTACAGTATGGAAACTTATAACTAGTTGTAGAACTATATAAAACTAGCAAAAAAGCAAATGGACAGTAGGTCGTAGAAGATGGGAGAAAAAAGATTATGCAAGGAAGAATATTATAACCTAAAACGAGTCTAATATCGCTTATTAACATTTTTTAACTCTATCATGTACTTTCAAAAAGATGTTCAATCAGAATATAAATATTTACCATCACTAACATCGAGGTTCTGCACTTCTTTAGTGGTTTTGTTTCACTTTTTATTTTGAGTAGGTAGGTAGGATATATTATATCCTACCTACTCAAAATAAAAAGTCAGAACCAAAATAAAAAATACGTCAGGGAACTAGGAACTATAGTGCCTTGGTCGAAACGAGATATGAAATACTGTTAGTATAGACTAGATTGATATAGGAAGGAACTACTCGTATAATCATTGTTGACAAAAAACTTAGCAGAAAGAAGCGTAAATATCTAGCAGAATAATTATGTATTTTTAAGGCTCCCATAGGCGTGACATGTCTAGTTGCGACCGAGATTCCTTCCTTCTAAAGTCGGGTCGCACCTGCGTGTGGGAAGAATTCGGCAGCGATATTACATGTTACACCCACATTTTGCCAGTTACAGTTTAGTCTGATATAAAGAGGTGTGAGCCAATTGTCACTAACCGGGCATACATTCAGACTTCGGGCTGATACTGCGAATTTCCATATTTTTTCATTTTCCTTGGAGTTTTAAACAAGAGGTTTGTTGAACAAAACAATATTTATATTAAAAGAAACATTTATTTGTTTTATGATCACGCATTATTGTTAAATAATATAAGTAATAATAGGATAAGGGCAGGAGGATGATAATTATAATAAATACAGATACAATAATTGCATCTTGTTACTATTCGTTCCTAGATAACCTGTATGTTCTAGGTTATGGCGTCAACATCTGTGTATGATCTGGGTGACCCGAGGGTTTCTGTTCTAATCTGGGTGACACCCGTGCATTCAAAGAGCACGTCCGCAACGGTCTCCTCAGCCTCCATGCACACCCTGCACAGAGGACTGTCCGTTATGCCTGTAGTCCAAACCACTTGAAAATCGGAATCCAAAGGTACAAGCGGTATTCTAAGTCGATAAATAGAATATTCAGTCCAAAGGCCAAAGCCAAGTCGTCAAGAATCCACAAAATCGCATAGAAAAAAATATAAATCCCACGTTAGTCGTTAAAAACAAACAATGACGTGACAGCGTAACGTTCCATTCTAATTTATCACAAAATATAATCGTTATAATTTTAGTGTATTTTTAATATGAACAGTATTTTTTTCATTTAAAACAAGATTTGATTATTTAAAAAAAAATTACAAGCCTCAACGTCTAAAAATGTAACAGCCTTACTAATAAACTTTTACGCACGACGTATAACGGGGTTATAACATCAACGTTACCAATAAACGATATTTGACGTTTCAGTTGTATACATCTGGTGTAATAGATGTCATTAATCAAAGAGAATTTGTACAACCGTTATTCAGCCCTCGGACCTTTTATAGCGAATGTATAACCTATATTAACTAGTTGCTTTTGTCGTATTGAGTTTGAAAACCATGGATTATTTACAATATTTCGATATTTTAGATGAAATTGACAGTCGTAAAAGAAAATGTTATAAACATCGTTATGATCCTTGCTGTTTGCAAGAAAATGAGTTTCGATTTAAATAAAGGTTCAGCAAACTATATGCAAGTAACATTGTTGAATTAGTCAAATGTCATTAGTTTCAACCATTTAATATTATAGAAAAAAAATATCTTCATATTTTTTATCATTTCAGTCGTGCTGAATTCGCTTTGTTAAATTTTGACGTTCAAGATTGACTATGGATGCATTCCGAGTTACGCTGTAATCGAGTTGAGCGTGCTAACAACCGTACCGTATTAACGTGGGCATGATAACGTTGTGTCTTGAATCGTCATAGATGACGTCATGAAATACGCCATCTTGCGATAACGCCGACCAATCCTTTTACTAATATCACCGTGAGCGCTGTCAAAAATGACAGTTGTGCTGTTTTGTTTAGACTCGCATCTTATCTTTGAACTAACGTGGCATTTTCAAAATTGTGTTTCTGGCTACCCTTCGCCACCTACCCAAAGAAGAAGAAGCAATGTGTGGTATATACACAATGAAATATGATATGCAAGTTTTGACGTTGAGCGAGTACCGTGAGCGCGTTCACGAGCGTTCCAAATTGTTGACAGCCCTCAGCTGTCATAATCGTGATATCTTAATCGGAACGCCAATTATCGGTGTCAGCGCTGTGAGCGATTATGTTCTAATTCGGAAAGCGCCCTATAACAGCTTTTACTGTTGCGTTCTTAAACTAATGCATGCATCACTAGTGACAATAATCTATTTTTTTAATTCGTAAAAGAACGCAAAATCAATCGTTTTGGAAATAAAATGGACGTAATTCTTTAAATACAGATTTTTTAAACTTATTAGTCTCAAGTTATGAATGTTTTTCCAAATGAAAAAAAGTCAATGATATTACGCACTACCAGTTTCAGAACGCACCTTCTAATGTTGCCAGTGGTTTTTGTCATAAGCAGTGGGTAACTATGCATTGTGTATACACTGATTATTAGTAAGAGTAGTGTGTAACGCCTATTCACAGCTTATACATTGTATAGCTATACAATAGTTAAACAGATGTTTAACTTATTTTTATTAGTAAGGCTGTAAGAATGTAAGTCATGTAATAAGTAGGTTGGAATGGATACGAAACACGGTGCGTTTCATAACTGCATCATGACTAATTTTTTAGTAAATAATAATCTTTTCTAACTTTTAATTCCCATCTCCTAGGGACTCAATATATTTTATATAATCCTCTTCCATCTTTTAATTATAATTAATATTAACTTGCAAGTGACACACTTCGTTAATTAGACCCACATTATTTATAAAAATAATGTGGGTCCAATCTCACCATCCTCCTTTTCTCCTGATGTCTCAATTAATTTATTAAGAGCGAACGTTCCAGGATGTCCGGTTGAATTTCAATTTAAACATATAACTCTACCCCACCCTACCACCACTCACCTACCTACCCTATGATAGGTATTAAAGCTTTTCGGCACATTAAAATCAAATTGACCGAGGATCTATGGGGATTATCTATCAAAGTTTTTACATCCATAATCGAGACTATAGCACCATAATTAGCGTTAATAATTAATTTGTGTGTGGTCTTCCCGGATTTAATGAAATACAGTAAGGTTATACCACTTTTTGTATGTATGTGAGAAAAAATCTACATCTTTTTAATAAAATAAGTGATAGACATAATTTTAATACTAGAAATAAAGATAAAATAGATCAACCATTTTTCAGACTATCTAAAGTAAATACATCTTTTATGGGGTACTGTGTTAAATGTTACAACAGAATACCTTGTGATATATTATATTAGAATTAAATGAAAGAAAATTTAAAACTCATATAAAAAGTACACTTTGTAAACAAGCATATTACAAATTAGAGGATTATATCCAAGATAAAAATGCTTGGAAACATGCTGGTCCTGCTCCATAGGACAATTTAGAATCTAGACAAAATCAAACTGGTTGCCAATTTAATTGTATAATATTCTTTTTTTAAACATTAATTTTATATTCTGTGATTACTTGAACTCACACACTGACTTATTATTAGTAATACTTGTTAAAATGTTAAGAATATCGTATAATTTTACAATGTTTGTAAATATGTGAGCACCATGCATCTATCACATAATTAATTTATGTCATTCCTTCATTTTTCATTCTTTTTACCTATCGTGGTATAGTAATCTTATTCTAGGTGCATCGTCTTCACATATAATTATATAATTAATGTATACAGAATATTGTGAAAATATTTTAAAAAGAGTAACGGTGGAGTTTCTTGCCCATTCTTCTCCATACGAAAACGACCTTTTGGAATGGGCGACTAGAATCAATTATTATATCTTTTTTTTTTTGTAAATGTTGACGTTCATAAGTGCCTTTTTTGTGCCTAAATGAAATAAATTATTTGACTTTGACTTTAAATCTGGGGACAGTAAAGACATCAACAATTATATAGACCAGTATCCGTGCTGCCGGTATTTAGCAAAGTGTTCGAAAAGGTAATGCTAAATCAAATGATAAAAATGGAATGGAATGAAAGGTAATAATAAAATATGGTTTCACTAAAGGATGTTGTACGACTGACGCCGGTGTCACCTTATTAACCCGTCGCACGCGCAATTAGCAGACACAATAGAATTTTATTGTCATTTGCACACATGGGGTGCAATCGACATTTTAAGAGTTAAAGCACATATTTACACCGTGGAAGGAGGCTCAAGATGCTATAGGAATCTTTTCTGACCTCTCCAAAGCATTTGACTGCGTAAATCATGAAACCTTACTCTTGAAACTTGAGCATTACGGACTAGGTAAACTTGCGCTCAGTTAAGTAAAATCTTATTTAAATGATAGACAACAGCAAGTTCAAATTAACGGTGTCAATTCAGTCGGTCTAAAAGTAAAAACGGGTGTTCCACAAGGCTCGATATTGGATCCTTTCCTCTTATTAGTATATATTAATGATCTACCCCATTTATAAAAAAAAAAACAACCAGAAATGGTGTTATTCGCTGACGATACTTCCCTAATTTTTAAGATAAATACACGTGCATCCAATCTTGACGATGTAAATAACGCCCTACTGCAGGTCCAAAATTGGTTTACTGCTAATAATTTATTCTTAAATGGGAAAAAACTAAATGCATCAGATTTGCTTTACCGAATGTTAAAAGTAGTGATTGTGATATAGTATTGAATAAGGAGAAACTAGAATTCGTAGATAAAACTGTTTTCCTGGGGATCACGCTCGACTCAAGGCTGCAATGGGGCCCTCATTTAGCATCTCTCGCAGGACGGCTAAGTTCAGCAGCAATGCTGTAAGCAAAATCCGTCAGTTTACTGGTATAAATACCGCAAGGCTAGTCTATTTCAGTTACTTTCATAGTATCATGTCTTACGGAATTTTACTACATATAGGGACGGGCTGCAGATATTGACTCTATTTTTATTCTGTAGAAAAGAGCCATTAGAGCAATATATTGCCTCCGCAGGCGCGATTCTCTAAGGGAAAATATTAACATCATGACGGTACCTTGTCAATATATCTATGAAAACATCATGTACGTCAGGAAAAATCTTAATCTTTTCAGTAAAAGAGGTAAAAGACATAAATATAGTACTAGAAATAGGGACCAATTAGTTCAACCGGGTTTCAGACTGGCTAAAGTAGACTCATCCTTCATGGGGTACTGTTTAATATGTTACAATAAAATACCTCCCCACATACTACAACTAAATGAAACGAAATTTAAATCTTGTATAAAACGCACACTATGCTGCCAAGCATATTATAAGCTGGCGGATTATATCGGTGACACAAATGCTTGGCTCAACGCTGGTCCAGCTCCACAAGGGCGCATAAACTAATTGATTAATTAGCTTTCGAAAATATTGTTGGAGCTGCTGAAGATTGCAAGAACTATCTTTGAATTGTATAACTTCAATCTCTTAGTATTGTATAATTGCATAGCACATGTGTGAGCACTATGACCATGTACTTTATATAAAGCTACCATTTACTAGGTACGTCTTTCATTTACTTGATGTACCATGGCAGCTGAGAGTATGTCATGCTCACTCAAATGTCTCGCTGGTTATGGCGTGTGTGTGGGATCGTTAAGTTCCCCTTAAAATGGTGGAGCTAAACGGTGCTGATCCTTGCGTCATGTTCGTCATGTCTTGTGTGGTGTCGCCAGTAGGGACTAGTCATCTCTTATCTGCCTAGGCTTATTTTAATTTTTGAATTGTTTTTATCTTTTTATTACGGACGCTTTTTACGTGCATATCTTTCTACATTGTTCTCATCTGTATAATTTCAATATGAATGATGTAACCAATATTTTGTAACAATATTATGATTTAAAAGAGTGTCCGTGGAGTTTCTTGCCCGTTCTTCTCCATAGAAACCTACGCTTTGGAATGGACAACTAGCTTCATATTTCTGACTGACTGACCCCTTGCCAATTCAAAAGTGCCTGTAAATGGTTTAATTGAAATAAATGCTTTGAGTTTTTGAGTTTCTTACCGAGATGGTAACAATATCGTCCGCGCACCTCGCCACCGTTTTTTTTTTTTTTTTGGGTGGGAAGTCATCAATTGACTCCTCCCGCTCTGGGTGGAGCGGGAGGGCGTGTCAGACTTTTACTGACTGAAACCCACCCGTGTTCCTTGACTTGCCTGTGCAATGCCAGGGGGCCACGTTATCCCTTTCGGACTTTCCCGCAACCCCGGCAGGCAATGGTCTCATCGGACCCCTTCACTCGCTGACACTCTTTGAGGCGCGCGTGGAACACAACGCGCCGTCGACCCGGGCTTGGTCCTTACCGGACGGCGAGCTACCCATTGCTCACCGTCCGCAAGCCCGCGCCTACGGTGGCCGGGAATCGGCTATGGATTCCCGACGCCCAGGGCGTCTTCTCCTGCGGCAGCTAGGGGCGTGAGGGCGCGAAATTTGCCTCTCCCTCACGCGCTCCGCCTCCTCCTTTGCAAGCATTACTGCTTCGCAGAAGGAGGTGACGGCCTCTCATGCCCTCTCGCTCCGTACCATGGCCTGGACCAGGGCCGGACGCGAGAGATCCCCGCCACCGATCACCTCCACGAGGACACGGTGGTGCTCTGCCCAAGCCGGGCATACCTCCACCGTATGCTCCACCGTGTCCACCGGGCGATCCACGCAGTGATGACACCCGGGCGTTTCCTCCCGCCTTATCCGAAACAGGTACCTCCCGAAACAGCCGTGTCCGGTGAGGACCTGCGTCAGGCGGAAGGTGAGGACGCCGTGGCGCCTCTCCAGCCACTCCTCAAAGAGGGGACTTATCGCCGCAATAGTGGCGTGCCCAACCCTGTGAGTACCTAAGTTGGTATTGCGATGATTCGATTTAACATGGTTAAGTTCTAACGCTGTATTGAATGAAATAGGGCCTCTGTTTCTATGATTAATCCCAAGGTAAAGAATGGAATGAAATTTTACATTATCACGCCCCAAAACTATTAATCGATATTCGTCGATCGGTACACGAAATACTATTGGGTACCTAGTATACAGCAATAGACTTCCCATTTTATTTGCTAGCTCAGGTACAAAACACGCCACATTTTATTACAAAAAGTTTACAATTGAGGCACATAAACTCTGTTCCCCGTTCATAATTTTGATGGCATTCTATATTAGTTCCTATTGTGCACGTACATTGTGCCTTTTATGTCCAAAGAATGTTATTGTGAAAATTTTCCTTGTAACATGAAGTTTTTGAAGGATAATATCTAGAGGTTGAGGTGGGACATGAAACATCCTTACCGGAGCTTTCGTGAATTTAATATTTTACGAATAGTTGAGGTAGTTTGATAATAATGTAACTTAACGAAGTTGACAATTTTGACACATGAAATTGCTTGATTTTGATTTCATTTTGAATTTGACTGATTTCTGTTTTTCGCCTAAAGTTGGTATACCTAGTAAGTGACTCGCCGCTAGTGCTGAACCAGGTACCGGGTTCGACTGCCAGGTCACGCAGTGTTTTTGGGTTGTTCCATTAATAATTTTCAGTAGCTGCCACGTATGCGTCTGCGCGTACAGGAATGATGATATTTTATGTAAGTTAGTGGACAGCTTATTTGAATTTATAGATGTATGAGGAACAGGGTGTGAGGTTACCTCATCCTCCATAGAAAGGGGAGGATCCTCCGACCAGACGGGTGTCGTGTCTGGTGGGCCAGTGCCAGATGATTGATGTCGGGACGTTGTATATATACTTGCAGGATTTTGCGTAATGTCAGCGTGATGCGTAGTTCACATGTGGAGTTGTAGATGCCGCCACTAATTAATAAAAAATAAAAACTTAGGTATTTATTTTGTCTTCGACTTATGGTCTATGTTATTTAGCATCCTATATCAAAGCCCTTATTGAAAATATATCGTTCGATTGAATACATTATTCATCAATACTTTTTGTAATAAAAAATGCAAAAGCAATACAATAAAATACTGGTTACTGCCATTCTAATGTGAGCTGAACTCTTTATCAGTGTTACTTTATTACTAAATTAATGATTTATTGTAATTTTATTATAAGTGAGTAATAAAATGTGTAGCATTGTGTATAATGATTGTTAATAATTAATATGCATGTGTGAGAAAAAGATTATTAGATATACTACATTTAGAGGCATTGATATCCACTTAACTATCAACTTTTGAGTGTCAGGATTTTCAGGTTACCTATTAGTTAATTATTTAATCATGTAGGCATTTTAATATGTGGGTGTACCTACTACAGGTGCACCTCTGCCCAACCCCTCGGGGAAACAAGGCGTGATGTTATGTTATGTATTTTAATATCTATGAATATGGTGTGTAGGGAAAAGGATTATAAGAAAGCACATGGAGACAAGACTAGGCATTTATTTCAATTAGACTTGTCAATAAATAGGTATTGTTAATGAGAAAGCTAGTTATCCGTTCCAAATCTAGGTCTTCGTGGAGAAGAAGGATAAGAAACTCCACGGAAGCTTGTTTTGAAGTATTTTATCAACATATTTTTACATTAGCATTTAGTTTTGTTATTACATTAATCTCTTGGACCATTTCTTAAAGCTAACAACTTTATCAATGACAAATAGAATATGAATATTCCTTAATTCGATTTAACACTTATGTAGCAATATTAGCAATATTTTAATACATACAGAACATCATAGTTATCAGCAATAATCAAGATATAATGACAATTTAACTTACATGAACATTGTAGTTAGTCGATCTTTCATCAGAAGTGATCTGATGATCCTTATTTCAATCCATTTTACAATAAAAGCAGAACTTCTGATAAGCAACATTATTTCCTTATATTAGCTTTTAGCAACTCATTATTACGGACATGGACATCACTCAGGGTCTGTTCTTAGATGTTAACATAAGCTTTTATATTGTTACCAGTCCAGTGACACGTACAGAAAAGAGAACAAGAATTAAGTTACACGACCTTTTAAAACATATCAAATGACAGTTACCCTATCTAACATGAATATTTCCACAGATAAAATGAACTGAACTATTAGTACAAAACAAATACTTTTAAACTATAAACTGTAATAATACCTTTACAAAAATATAATTTATACGTAAACTAATCTCTTAGATATTCTTAACAAAATAATTCAATAAAACTTGTATCCTCAATCATTTAGTATTTAAATATAGGAACAACAAATAAATCAGTGTGACCCTACTACATAATTCAACCAAGATATTGGAGACAATAACAACAGTTGAGTCAAATCAGTGTTTGACTTATAAAAAATAAGTTTGTTATTAAACTCATTTAGTAAATTAATCGTAGATAATAATTACATTTATAGGTATAACAAGTATAATTACATTTATATATCATATTATTTATTTTTAGACACAATAATTACATTTATATAACACGGCCATGCTGACAAGTACTTCGCTCTCGAAGTACTTTAGAGACCCTTTTTCTACAATTGTTTTACTTTTGTTTTGCCAATTGCCGACGTGTCAAGTCCCCTCCACCCGCTGCTAGTGGGATATACTTGCACCAAGCAAATGACCGACCAGCGGACACATTTTTTTTTTTTTTAATTTTTAAATATAAATGCAATTAGGTAAAGAATCATAAGTGTATCTCATATGATTTTAAGCTCCTAATAACACATATTTTACTAAGATAAATTAAAAGTATATGTAAATCTATTGTTTGGATGTTCTATTAAACTGAAATGTACCAAAATAACCATCACAAATGGTAATTATTTTAAAAAATAATCTATCACGACCTGTACTTCGCTCTCGAAGTACCCAACTAATTATATTTAAATAAATAAATATTTGTTTTCAAGAAGTCTCTGGCCTTGACATACCAGTCCTATCACCTGCTGCGCATGAATTTCAGAAAGGTATCAGGGCAGTGACCGACCAGCAGTAATGTTATAAGTAGCCTCTGGCCTTGACATACCAGTCCTATCACCTGCTGCGCATGAATTTCAGAAAGGTATCAGGGCAGTGACCGACCAGCAGTAATATCATAAGTAGCCTCTGGCCTTGACATACCAGTCCTATCACCTGCTGCGCATGAATTTCAGAAAGGTATCAGGGCAGTGACCGACCAGCAGTATATATATAATATTATAAGTTATATAATTATACACAATTCTTTCTATTTATTTCCGAATTAAATCCACATCAGTGTGTTATAATTAAAATATGCTTTCAGTAATTTAACATGTCAGATTAATAGAACAAAATATCAACACAAAAATAAGAAAATGTAATTAGGTAAAGTGTCAGAATCTTAATTTTTCTTTGGCTACTGAAATGTTTCGTAAATTACCCAGACCTTGCAGAGCAAAACGATCATTAGAAAGGATAGAAGATATTTCAAAGGCCTTTTAATTTAGGTGCCAATTCATCATTACGCATATGATTCCGCGAGACATACACTACATCTCCTACGTTAAAGTTTACATTGTTACGACGAGTGACATCTAAACGTTTATTGAATTTTTCTGCAATTTGTCTAGCTATTTCTCGGTCAGCCTCTAATTTATTTGGATTTTGTCTATCTTTTTCTTCTAGTACGTCGTAAGTAATAGCAAAGGGGTAGAGCCCATGGATTTTGTACAGTTGTGTTAATTAATTGTTGTACTTTCCACAGAACGTTCGGCCACTCTGACTGTTCATTGCACATAGTGTTACAATCTGTGATAATTATAAAGTTAATTTCCAGTAAATAGACACGGAAGTGTTTCAAGGCGTTGTGAATAGCTAGTTTCTAAATCATAAGAACAATATTTTGACTCTGCAGGTGTAGTTCTTTTACTAAAACAAATGACTTAAAAATCACTATCGTATTTCTGGGTTAAAAAGCACCATATCGTATAGCAGTAGCATCAGTATATAACTCAGTTCTTAAAGCAGGATCAAAGATTGAAAACAATGGTCAAGTAATTTAGTACACAATTCCTCGCAATGTCCTGTTCAGAAACCCAATCTCATTTTTGATTTTTCTGTGTTACCTAATTTATATATACATTAAATCGTACTTTCAATAATAAAGGAAAAAGTCACGGTACAGAAAATTAGAATGAAGACAGAAAAAGAATACAACGCATTTAAAATAATGGTTCCGAAATCTAAACTAGACATGTTTTTGAGTGGCGAGTCATGGCCGGCCGATATTACGTGCAGACGTTTCAGACCTTATAAAAACCCTCAATCTGTTGGCCTTGAAGAATCCAGAAAACCCTCTTAACAAAATGCATAAGTCTAATTTCATAACATACAACTGTAAGAACATTAAGCGGTCTATTGAGGGCATAAAACAGCTTTGCAGTTTTGCGGACATAATCGCTCTGCAGGAGACGTGGTTACAGCCTGATGAGCTACCGTACCTGTCCAGCGTGCACGAGGATTTCGGAAGCACGGGAACGTCTGCTATGGACACGGCTGCCGGCATCATCAGAGGACGGCCCTTCGGTGGAGTGGCGCTTCTGTGGCGTAAGGCGGTGTTTCCATGTGTTTCAGTGATTGCCTGTGCTAATCCGCGTATTGCAGCAATACGTCTGATGACGAACGATAGGCCATTGCTAGTCGTAAGTGTTTATATGCCAACTGACAGCGTAGAAAACTTATCGGAGTTCACAGATTGTCTAAGTTGTATCAGTGCCATAATAAGTGATAGTGATATCGAGTCTGTTTTTATTCTTGGTGACTTCAACGCGCATCCAGGTGAGCGTTTTTACCGTGAACTAATAGATTTTTCGATGGAGCAGGATTGGACTTGTGTAGATACTAGCAGGTTGCAACTGTCGTCAGGAACGTTCACATTTGTTAGCGACGCTCACGGGAGCAGGCGGTGGCTCGACCACTGCGTTGTGACTGACTCGGCTGTGCATTGTATAACAGATGTGTTCGTGAAATACGACGTTTATTGGTCTGACCATTTTCCGCTAGTTATAAGTTGTAATCTTGATGTTGTGAGGCAGAAAACTATTGTGAAAACCACTGCTTGTAATAAAATACAATGGGGAGAGAAATGAAGACCAGTGTATCGCCTATGAAAATATGTGTAATTCACAATTAAAACATGTTGACTTACCAGTAGACTTACAAAATTGCTGTGGCAAATATTGTAGTGATCATTGTCATAAAGAGATAATTAATAATTTATACAGTGATATTGTGAAAATTTTATGCTCGTGTGCTACTGCCACGTATAAAAGCAGTCGGGGTAAGCGAAAACCCCTGACTGGTTGGAACAAGCATGTGAGCGAGGCTCACAGGAATGCCAGGTTGAGGTTCAGTTTATGGTGTTGGTACGGTCAACCGTCCACTGGTCCCATTTTTGACGCCATGATGATGGCACGGAAAATCTTTAAGGGAAAGCTGAAGTGGTGCCAAAAACACCAGGAACAAATAAAAATGGATTTATTAGCCAAACACCATGCTAATTCAAATTTCAAAGGATTTTGGAAAGCCACAAATACTTTGAATCCTAAGCCTGGCGTTCCTGTGAGCGTCGACGGGGTTTCCTGTCCTAGGAATATAGCTGAGGTGTTCAAAAACCAATTCGCTATTAAGTCGACACTGGGGCCGCCATGCGGGGTGTTCAATGCTGGTCCTGAGGGTGCGGAGTTGTCCACTATAATTCTTGCAAATGAGATCAGGCACATAGTGAAGAAGATGACAAGAGGCAAATCCCCTGGGCATGATGGACTCAGCATTGAGCACCTGCAGCATGCTGGTCTCCACTTACCCCGGGTGCTGGCACTATTATTTAATCTGTGTCTGTGTCATTCACATATTCCGCCTGAGCTAGTGCGGACTCTGGTGGTGCCGGTGGTCAAAAGCAAGACAGGAGACGTATCGGACAAGTCAAACTACAGGCCTATTTCACTCGCCGTCGTCGTAGCCAAGGTCCTTGACAGCGTGCTTAACTCACATCTAAATAAGCATGTGCAGCTCTGCGATGCCCAGTTTGGATTCCGGCCTGGGCTGTCAACGGAGACTGCTATTGTTAGTTTGAAGCACGCTGTCAGGTATTACACGGATAGAAATACACCTGTTTATGCGGTTTTCCTTGACTTGTCCAGGGCCTTTGACCTTGTCCCATACGATCTTCTCTGGCAAAAATTAGAAAAGACAACGCTGCCGCCAGAGTTCGTATTACTCCTCAAGCACTGGTACCTGAACCAGGAAACTCAGGTGCGATGGGCGGGAGAGCTGTCGGAGCCATGCCGGCCGGAGTGCGGGGTGAGGCAGGGGGGCCTGTCCTCGCCTTTGCTATTCGGTCTGTATGTTAATGCTCTGATTGAGCGACTCAGCAGCACACGTGTTGGCTGCTACGTGGATGGAGTTTGTTTTATTAACATTAGCTACGCAGACGACATGGTGCTGCTGGCTCCATCGATCGGTGCTCTCCGAAAGCTACTCAATGTGTGTGAATCGTACGCTGCGATTCATGGATTAGTTTATAATAGCAGTAAGACAGAATTCATGGTCTTCAGGTCTGGCACCAGGTGTCCCTCTACTGTCCCTCCTCTCCTAATGAATGGTCACCGGATTAATAGGGTATATACATTTAAATACCTGGGCCATCTGGTTACTGATAACCTGAAAGATGACATGGATCTAGAGAGGGAGCGCAGAGCATTGTCAGTTAGGGCGAATATGCTGGCCCGTAGATTTTCTCGATGTACAGACGCAAGTAAAATAACCCTTTTTAAGGCGTACTGCACAGCACTGTACTCGGGAGCCCTGTGGTTCACATATACCCAAAAGGCTTACAATGCTCTGCGTATCCAATACAATAACGCATTCAGGGTATTGTTGCGATTGCCGCGCTTCTGTAGTGCCTCGGCAATGTTTGCAGACGCACGCACTGACGGCTTCGATGCACTGTGGCGTAAGAAATCTGCCTCGCTACTCCGCAGGCTGCGTGGCAGTCCCAACACTATCCTGCAATCAATAGCCGCCCGGGCAGACAGCCCGCTAGTGTGGGCGCTTGCAAACCGGACCCGTTCTCTTTTAGTTATTAAGTACTAACATAGGCTAAGCAATTTTGTTACTAACACTATAGACCACTGTAGTCTGATTTAATTTAATAAAGATTAATAATTTAATAAAGATTAAATTAGTACTCTTGTAATGCCAAGTTTCATCTAAGTGAACACTTGTATCCTATTCTCAGTCATCTTTGTGAGAACAAAAATTAATTAATTATAATCTAGCTAGAGTAACAACGTACCTAGTTATTATTGGTTTCATAAGCTAAGCTTCAATTAGATGTTCACTATTTTTGGTTCATTACCTAATGATCTTTCAACATATTTAATCATTGTAAGTAGGCACATTTTTTTTTTTTTTTTATAAGTATATTTTTATGCAACTAGATACCATTGTTTTCAGAGACCTTTGTTTTTAAAATTTGTTAAAATACCAATTGAAGCTTAACTTTTAATGACAAACACTGGTGGCGATTCTCCCGTACACAAAACAAAACCAACCAAACTATCACCAAGACTTCACTCCTGGCTATGAAAATCGTAAAGCTTTTCTGAAATAGTCTCAACTCAAAAAATATTTCGAAACAACCAAAATTGAATTTGACAATTACGACTCCACGTGGTACATACTTGTTTGCCCTATTCCGTGTTTTTTTTTTTTTTTTTAGCCTCGACCTTTTTTATTTGGAATTTTTCACTTTTTGCATGGAAAATATAAAAAATATATTACCTACTTGTTGAGTATTAGGGGTTTAAGGGTTTTATAAAGGGGGTCGAAATTTTCATTATTTTTGCGATAGGACACACCATTTTCGAGATACAAGCAAAAGAAAAGAAAAAAATCCAGTACAGTACTGTTTTTGCACCCGAAGTCGAGGTGTTCGTGTGAATTTTAGTTCATGACAACTAATTTAAGGTCAGACTCAGTTAGGCAAAATTCAGAATAGCAAAATTGTCGTTTACACTAAATTAAAATCTCAGTACCATCTTAATGCTGTCAAACTAAAATATAGTTAAGTTGGTTGTTTCAAAATATAGTCAAATATACTTTGTCTATTTCAGAATGGGAAATCATCGTTTGACAAGAGTAAACTAAATTTTGGCGATTTCCAGCCCAGTTTAAAGGCATTTGCGTCAAGAGAATCGGCACCATCCTGTTTTAAAATATTCTAGTTTAAAGGTTACAAAACTTTTTCTATGATGCACCATCAGTTGATGTTCTCTCATTTCAAAGTAATATCAAAGCAGAGCCTCTAAAGGCCTTACCGGCCCTGCAGCTCCCACTTACAGTCCTACTCTAGGAGTTGGCAGCATGATGTCATCCTCATGGTGAGGGTTTAGACAGCTACCCGGTAACACCACGGCTTCCAGCAAAATCACCGATAGAGTCCTACTCCAGGAGTTGGCAGCATGATGTCATCATCATGGTGAGGGCTTAGACAGCTATCCGGCGACACCACGGCTTCCAGCAAAATCACCAATAGCTCCAACATTGATTATGAAAATAGCAAAATAAAATTCATTAGAAATCGCTTATGTAAGACAGGGCACTATCCCACTTCTGATGTGAGAAAAAGATTATTAGATATACTACATTTAGAGGCATTGATATCCACTTAACTATCAACTTTTGAGTGTCAGGATTTTCAGGTTACCTATTAGTTAATTATTTAATCATGTAGGCATTTTAATATGTGGGTGTACCTACTACAGGTGCACCTCTGCCCAAACCCCTCGGGGAAACAAGGCGTGATGTTATGTTATGTATTTTAATATCTATGAATATGGTGTGTAGGGAAAAGGATTATAAGAAAGCACATGGAGACAAGACTAGGCATTTATTTCAATTAGACTTGTCAATAAATAGGTATTGTTAATGAGAAAGCTAGTTATCCGTTCCAAATCTAGGTCTTCGTGGAGAAGAAGGATAAGAAACTCCACGGAAGCTTGTTTTGAAGTATTTTATCAACATATTTTTACATTAGCATTTAGTTTTGTTATTACATTAATCTCTTGGACCATTTCTTAAAGCTAACAACTTTATCAATGACAAATAGAATATGAATATTCCTTAATTCGATTTAACACTTATGTAGCAATATTAGCAATATTTTAATACATACAGAACATCATAGTTATCAGCAATAATCAAGATATAATGACAATTTAACTTACATGAACATTGTAGTTAGTCGATCTTTCATCAGAAGTGATCTGATGATCCTTATTTCAATCCATTTTACAATAAAAGCAGAACTTCTGATAAGCAACATTATTTCCTTATATTAGCTTTTAGCAACTCATTATTACGGACATGGACATCACTCAGGGTCTGTTCTTAGATGTTAACATAAGCTTTTATATTGTTACCAGTCCAGTGACACGTACAGAAAAGAGAACAAGAATTAAGTTACACGACCTTTTAAAACATATCAAATGACAGTTACCCTATCTAACATGAATATTTCCACAGATAAAATGAACTGAACTATTAGTACAAAACAAATACTTTTAAACTATAAACTGTAATAATACCTTTACAAAAATATAATTTATACGTAAACTAATCTCTTAGATATTCTTAACAAAATAATTCAATAAAACTTGTATCCTCAATCATTTAGTATTTAAATATAGGAACAACAAATAAATCAGTGTGACCCTACTACATAATTCAACCAAGATATTGGAGACAATAACAACAGTTGAGTCAAATCAGTGTTTGACTTATAAAAAATAAGTTTGTTATTAAACTCATTTAGTAAATTAATCGTAGATAATAATTACATTTATAGGTATAACAATTATAATTACATTTATATATCATATTATTTATTTTTAGACACAATAATTACATTTATATAACACATGCGATGTACGATCTATTGGGTTGTATGGAAGGTTAATGTTCTGTAAAAGTTGTATAGGCTCAATTGTATGTTTCTAGAAGTTATATTATGGTGTGACAAACGCGAACTTCAAAGAGTTTTCTTGTTTAATCTGGAGTGTTGTGTCTGCGGTTTACAAAATATAAGGTGTTGATACTGCATCGGTGTTTTTATGGATATAGCATAATAATAGCATAATCAGCCTATAATTTACCCACTGCTGGGATACAAATGGGGCGGCCGTAATCCACCACGCGGGCCCAGTGCGGCTCGGTTTTATGGATATAGTACTTAAAACAAATTGTTAAAAAAATAACTACTTTCATAGCAGTTTAGGTGTGTTGTATAATAATAGTAGTGCCTCAAGTACCTAAACACGATATAATGGCCAGTTCCATAAGAGTTTTAATAAACGAATATGAAATTAGTCTTTGATACTATTCTGGAAGCAATTTCACATTTTTTAATTCATTAAGCACTCAATATTTCTTCAGAAAATTCCCAGATTTCATTGAAATACTGGCAGTACAAGTAAATAAAACAACCATGATCATAAATCCACACTAAATCAAGTTGGTCCTCTCAATTCAGACGAAGTAAGTCGAAGGTCGGCGTTCAATTTCCTGTTGGCAAACAATTGTCTCACATAATTCTATTTTCTTAACGATGTCTCCAATAATTTTGTTTGTATTATTATCGGAACATAAGAATAGATAAGTGAATGCCTGTGTATGTTAGTTTTGGAATCGATGTAAATTCTTTGTGTTTGAAAACATGGTCGGTTTGCATACACGATGTGACAAGACATTTATGTATTAAATGTTTTTATTCTTTGGAAATAAATGTTTAAAAAATCACAAGTCAGCCGAGCTGTCGCAATAATTTAAGACATGGTTTCCTGGGTTTGATCCTTGGGTCCTACGATTTTTTTTTTACTAGTTACGAAATCAGTCGGCCTTCTGGATTTTCGATTTGTGCCCGGTTGATGGCAATAGGTTTGTGGTACGTGGGCGAATTAATTTAATCATAGCTGATGAAGTAATGAGTACTAAGTAGGTGTTTTATAGGCACCTTTTCTTTAGTGAATAATCCGTGCTGAATACATGATTCTATGTAGGTATTTATTTATTTTAAAAAAGCACAGCCTATTAAGTAAGCCCCAATGTATGCTAGAAATAATCTTAATAACTAATGGACATTACTAATGGGCGTACATATCATTGATAAAAACATCTTGTTGCCTAGCAATTGAATATACTAAACTAAACTAAACATATAATAAAATAAACAAAAATTGACTAAAGTAAATAAAACGGGTAAAAACAAAAAAGATAAGAAATAAAAATACTAAAAAAAAACTTGGCAAGGATAGGGTGTTTTTCTATCTGAATCCCAGTAGCTTGTCGCTGAATATATCTAAGTCAGGCGTGGTATTTATAGTGATTTGTTCTATAATCTGTACTTTCTTTTACAATGCATAAACTATTAAACATACATCAAAGCCTTATCCATAGCTCTTTCCATCCATATTTCAATGTTCTGAAATATTACTAAGTGGGTTTAGTGAGACGTATTTTGATGTGGTCCTTAAAATATCTCGTTATGTTGTTTACCAGTTAAAGTTTTTCGATCAATGTACTCTTTATAGTGACTGAGATGATTCGTTATTTAGAGTATACGGTTGGAAAGGACATTTAGTTATTTGACCTAGAAAACTAGAGGGATTGGGGTTGAATGCCCGAATGATTAGAAAAGTTTTTCTTGTGTTGGATGTTTATGACTAGCAATCATCGTTCTGGGTTATGTTTTTTAATGCATGTTAAAGATCCTGGGTTAATCAACCATTTTAAGGTTTATTAACAAGAGGTAATGAATAATGCATGCAAAAAAACTGTTGATATTGCAATTCTTGCAAAAGGCTGCTAAGTCATAAGTACCAACATAACATGATACAGTTGTATGAGTAATTGTATTGACTTCTACGTTAAATAGGTGCCTTGTCGTCAAATTGCGGGATTTATAGTGGGGAGAAATCGAACAGCTCGTGGCACATTCAGTTCGACAGGTTGTCCCAAGCAACAAAATATTATTGTGCAGTGATATCTATGTGTTTCGTATCAATCGAAGAATTTTATTTATTTCTAAGTTTTTTTTGTTATATTTTTAATCATGCACACTTGTTTTTCCAACTCACTTTAGACATAGGCTGAATAGTCGACATCGGCTTTGCTTGTCATTCATTAAAAATAGAGTAGAATAGTGTCTGAATTTACGAGGAGCTCGTGGCTAAGTAATAACTGCCGCACGGATCGATCCATCAGGTTAAGCTACGCTTGCCGGGGTTGGTCTGTGGATGGGTGACCATCTTTACATACCGAGACTCCTCCGTGCCTCGGAAAGCACGTTAAGCCGTTGGTCCCGGCTGTCATTCGTGGATCTTTGATAGTCGTTACGGGTCGTCAGAAGCCCGAAAATCTGACAACCAGTCTTACCAAAGGGTATCGTATTACCCAGTTACTGGGTTGTGGAGGTCAGATAGGCAGTCGCTCCATGTAAAATACTGGTATTCAGCTGCATCCGGTTAGACTGGAAGCCGACCCCAATATAGTTGGGAAAAGGCTAGGCAGATGATGATGAGTGTCTGAATTTACGAGTATGTGTTTATTGAACTACGATAAATTAAGACTTTATAAAAACTATAATAGCCTTGTGTTATTTGCTGTGGTCTTTCTGAGCATCCGTTACAAACATAAGACCAATATTTGTATCTACACTCAGTTTGCAATAATCGTTATGACTAAGACTTACAATCTACGCTAGTTTTAACCATAAAAAGACCTGGTTGGTGAGAACTTTAATTTCTGGTATGAATGCCTTGTTATTGGGACGTCATCGATGTTCAAGTGTTAGGAACTAGAAAAATGAAGATTTTGCTACAAATATCTCTTTCTCGGACAAGAAAACTTAGCCATCAACATAATTTATTTCATACACGATCCAAGCTCCCTAGTCCAAGCTTATCGAGCTAACATAGCTGCTACAAAGCCATCCTATTGGGCAATAACCGGTGGTATCCGACGCGGATTGCATCTTTTTATTCATGAGTGTACCCTGCTTCAGCACATATTATATTATTATGTTGATATCTCATGCTTTATAATGTGCAACGGATTTTGCTATTCGGGGCTCCTCCGGGGACATCGTCAAGGAGTTACATGCTTCTGGTATTGGTGTTTTAGCCTGAAAGCGTAAAAAGCAAACAATATTTCTAGCTGCGTCCCGCGGTTTCATCCGCATATGTCTCTATCCCGTAGGAATATTGAGATAAAAATTATCCTATGTGGTCTACCCACGTGCCAAATTTCATCCAAATCTGTTCAGCCATTTTTGAGTGATTGAGTAACAAACATATAAACTTTCACATTTATAATATTAGTACGAAGTAGGATAAGTTAGAATTATATATTATATTAGTTAAGATATAATTAGGATGGTGGGATTGGCAAGACCACTTAACTATAACTGAAAATTATAGATAGATAGGTAGAATACTCTTTATTGTACACCATAAAATCACAGATATAAAGGAGACTGAAACGATTACATACAATCTTGGGCCTGGGTGTAAAAAGATGAAACTGGTGTCAATTAATAGCTTATATATTATCAACCTTTCACTGAAAATTTTGCGGATTTTGTCAATCTGAGAACAGAGATAAAAGAGATTATGTAAAAGTGAGGTTATGTTACAATCTTTAACTAACAGCTGATTTCTGAAGTGCAAAATTTATGTGCTTTTGCACTAACAGTTAAGTATTATATTTAGTAGGAAATGTTTGATAAATCATATGAATGAACGTCAATGACTTCAGTCCTACCTACCTATGTAGGTAACAGGTATGGAGTTACGGAAAGGATGTCTAAAATAAAATAAAAAATCATTGAAGTAATATACAGGGTGTTTGGCGCATGGACCGACACAATTTTTTCAGGGATTTGGGAGGTCATTAGCTAGGTTCTAGCTAAGTTCAAAATAGCTTTTAGTTTTTTTTATAATTAATTTAGAAGTTGTAAAATTTCATTCATTAAATACAAAAATTAACTTTGGAAGCTTGTAAGGAATTTTCTTGAAACCAGTTGTATAAAACAAAGATGTTTTTAGATTTAAAGGACTTTGGAGAATGCAACAAAATTTGTTTTGTGCCACTACACCCACAAACAAAAAAGTTATTTCAAATTAAAGGACACATTTTGGGAATTTTTTTCATTAAAAAAAATAATCATATGTAACCAACCGTGACATTTGGGACAAAGGGTGTATGGGTAGAACCTAGCTAATGACCTCCCAAATCCTTGAAAAAATTGTGTCGGTCCATGCGCCAAACACCCTGTATATGTGTTTTATTCGTCTTCAATTATAATTAAAATGTCGTCTAGGAACTGTGCAGGTGGTGCTATATGACCTTGGTACCTAGCCCAGCTAAGGTACTATATAATGCACATTATATAAGCGCAGCAGCCTACATTTCGTCTCCCTACAATACAATTACAGTAATGCACTACTATAGCCTCCCTTCTTGTACGAGAGCCATTGCCGAATCACTGACAGAATTGTTTAATCGTGTAAGGGTCATTGACCCAGTGTATTGCAGTGATCAGTTGTTATCCCACAATTCACACAGCGATCCATAGTTTCAACAATATCCAAACCACAAGCCGGCGGTAAAATCCAAAATAACAATTCCAAGTCAAACGTGTGAGCGATCTTCGGTGTCCAGTGTGAAAGCAAGGGTCGTACAAGGTAGGCATCCGTGGTCGGAATCCGTAAAATACAAAGCAAAGGTCGTGAAAAATGAAGAACAATCGGGAAAGCACTCAAAACGCATCAGAAAACACGAAACGAGCGAGCAAACAAGATCACTATAACTATTGGCAACTGTCTAGTGTCCGTGTCAGTCAGCTGTCATGCCAGTGACATAGACTAAAAATAGAAAACTAATTTTAATCGATATGAAATTGATAATCATTAATATTGTTTTTCCAGTAATTAATTGATATTTTATTTATTAATATGACTGTAATTATATGCACTATATTGCACATAAGTATAAATATAGTGCATTTAATTACTTTGAGTTAATTATTTAATGCAAAGGTTTTATTTTCGTTACTGTGTAATCGATTACTCAATCGATAATCTCACGAAAACTATCTTTTCTATATTTCTCCGCTTCCAGATTGAGAATTGAGGTGATTTTTCATATTCTAAGATAAAAAAATATGACTAATTTTTTAGATAATATCTTAACTTATTACATTTGGGCCCACCGTTTTCCATCTCCTTTAGAAATTTTACATAGGGTGACACAATGGGCGGTCTTATCGCTTAAAGCGATCTTTTACATACAACCTTTGGATGGAGGTAATAGGAGAGACAATACTGCAGGTAGTCAGCGGTACACCGCTGACTACCTGCAGTATTGTCTCTCCTCCATCTACATATACAATAAATATGTACATACATACGTAGAGCATAAACTTATTCATATAAATAGATATACTTATAATATATATCTATAAACATGAAACAAGAGCAAGGAACTAAATGTAATGATGATGTTTAAGGAGAGAGGAAGTGTTTTTTTACCAGAGTTTTAAAAGTGGACAAGGATTGAGCTCGCCTTATCGACACGGGCAAGGCATTCCATAACCGTACTGCTTGAGCTGTAAAAGATTTGTCATAAAAGCTGGTTGAATGCATCGGCATCTCTAGTCTCAAGTTTTCCAAATCTAACAGAAAATAAAAACGTTTACAGAAGCTAATAAATCTAGTGACACTAAACTATGGTATACGAGAGAAAAAACGTCGCTAGGGTAACTTAAGATTATCTAAAGCTACTCAGCCGTAAAGTAAAAAAGGGTGGACTTAAGTTACTGTGTCAGTTCCTGAATGAATATTCAAAAGTCGTAAACTTGAGGTGCCTAAGTTAGGCGGCAAAACGAGAAAACTCATAAGTTTTCCGCCCAAAAGGCGATTAGTCTCGGAAGTCCAACAGCACTGATTACTTGATAATGATTGATGAAGGTCATACATAAATTCATCCCATTTTCTCATGGGGGTAGCCGGTAAGAAAAACCTACAAAACGCAGAGGAGCAGATTCAGAGGAATCTTACATAATTGCGTCCACATTTCAGTCTTTGTTTAGTTTTTTATTGATAATTATAGTTTCCCACTGTTGAAAATAAGCTGATATCTCCACAAAGCCTTCTCGTTGGTATTGTCTTTTCTAGCCAGTTCATATTTATCATTTTATTTAATAAAGACAATCCTAAACTTGATTACTGACTGTTTTTTTTTTTTGTCAACCTTAGAAACTGGTTTTGAAGTATTACGATCATTGTATCCTGATCTTGTCTGATAATTACATGCGTTTAAAAACAGTTAAGTACCAATTTCACGTTATCAATATACATAGTACATTTTTTTTTTTGTAATGCTCATGCCTTGTCTGTATGAGGAGGATTGATGAATTCATTATATTCAGCAATTGCACTATGGGTTATTTATTTTCAGTCCTGCAGTACTTACTCCAACAACTTATCCCAGTGGACACAGACGCAGGCACCAGAGCACGTCTAAGCATACAATTAGTGGGGTGCCGACTAATTAGCGCCGTGTCACTCTGGGGTGTCGAGTGACGCCTCGACATGGCTCTGACTAGATACTATAACTTAGTAGGTACAGGAATAAATAAGTAAAGCACCATAAGATAGATACATAGGTAGAATTGGCTTCTTCATTTTATCTCTCTCATCTCCGTTAATATTACTAGCACCTTTTTTTTTCGACTATGTCATTTTGCACGAAAAGAATATAAAGGATCTTCGGAGGATCTTTCCTTTTCTATAGAGGATGAGTGAACTTTACACCTTGTTCCTCATGCACTCTAAAGTGCAATGAAATGAATGGGTTCGATTCCCGCAAGGAACAAATGTTTGTATGACCTACAAGTAGTTGTTCCGGGTTTGGCTGTTTGTGTATGTCAGTGTAAATGTTTGTAAACGTACCCACGATACAGGAGGAATTTTTAGTGTGGGGCAACGTTAAGAAAAAAAAGTTTTATATGTAGCTTATTTTTTTTTTTTTTTTTTTTATTTATTAAAGGCAAACCAACAGCTTCTGTATACAGCATTACCTACATAAGAATAATAGTAAAAAAAAAGCATGAGACTTATACAGTCGCCAATAATAGGTCGACCAACATTCTTAGTAACTAAAATAACACTTAATTGTTATTAGCTGTTAAAATCTTGTTATGGGAAAACTTAATTACGACATAAAATTACAAATAATCAAATTAAAGTTAAAAAGAAAACACAACTAAGAAAACTATTAAAGGCACGAATATTGGGTACAGTAGGAGCTAACGAGATCAAAATGACTACAAACTTAAAATAAAATAAAATAAAATCAAAAATCAAATTCAAAACAAAATTTAAATAGAAACTAAACATATACTTATATAAGTACAACACTGATTTTTTTCAGAGATGTCTTTACAAGATTGTAGTGTTACTTTATTTCAATTCTTACGGAAACGTTTTTTTTTAGGTCACAATCTTATCGGAGTAAGGCTGTTTGTCAACCGCACCGTGAACGGGTCGTCAACGAGAACGAAATGACGGCGCCGAAGTAGTGACATCACATTTACTATACCGCGTATCCACCGCACAACGTCAACCGAACGCTGGGATCCCGCTCCCGAATTTTCAAGTAAATCGGCGCGACTGCTAGAACTCAGCCCGAGATTATAACGGGCCGATGTGCTGACAAAATAAAACACTTTTGATCTTTTCCACTCACTGCCGTCGAACCAGCGCCGTTCGACCGGCTTTTATTTTAACTATCATAACAAGCTGAACCACCGAGTTCGGTCGCGGTGGACAAATGATCGCCGTCAACGGGACGTCACGTTCGGTTTGAATAATCTCGTTGCTCGTTGACGTCCCGTTCACGGTGCGGTGGACAAACAGTCTTAAGTCTGTAAATATTATTTGAACTCCCGGCAGGGCTTCAAAAAGAGAAATCAAAGTAAATATGAAAGAAAAATGTAATTAGAGTTTTATAAGTGAATCTTGTGAGACATGATAATAATTTTTATTTGGGGACAGTAAGATTCATCATCTTCTTTCTGAGTTTATCTCGGACATTACAGACATCGGTGAAGGAAAACCGTCTCGAACAAGCATGGTGATCAATGCTCGTGCCTTCTCTGTATGAGAAGAGGCCTTTGCCCTACAGTGGGATAATAATATAGGTTGGTATTACTAACGAGTAGCCAATTAGGAAGTATAAAATTTGTTTAGCCCCCGTTCTCATTTGACGCCAATTTTTTCATTTTGATGTCTATTATTTAGTGAAAATGCGGTAAATTCGTTATGCAGTTTCTAAGACCCTGACCGCGGCAATACTTTCAGTAATTTTATCCTGAAGTTCTTAAACGAATTTAAAAACGAACCAAATCTTTCTAACAGACTTTAAGAGTAACGAATACCAATTTGATTACTGAGGATTTCGAGACAAGTTAGATTAGGCAGATCTTATATCCGGGAATTCTCGTTTGTAATAAAAATAATCTTAATTTAAAGTTGTATACTTTCCAATTGGCCATCCTATATTTAAGATTAATCATAGGTAATACCTAACTGTTATTTATAAGTTTAGTATCGACTGTAATGGACTGTAGCTACCCCAACACTATTAATGCAGCATGTATTTATATTTACATACATGAGAATATTTTAAGGATTCGATCCAAATAGTCACAATTGTCATCTAGAGACGAAATGATGCAGTCCAAATTATTGCAGTAAGCACGACGCCATCCTATTAAAGTCACCTGTTTCCCAGCAACTAAAACTCAATTTTCCCTCTACCAAAAATCCACTAACTTCCCTAACAAACTCTAAAGTTAACTGCAAACATACGAGGCGTAAGTATGTGACGTATATGCAGTTACTAACGCTCCAGCCGGTTGGTAACATAAACGGACTGTAGCCGGATGACTCTTAGAATCCGGTTTATCCGGTGCAGTCTGAAATGAAGAGATAACTTTAAATTTTTATGGTTAGTAGTAGGGTGAAAAGCAAGTTTAAGTTGTTTGAGAAGCTTACGATTTGGAGTACCTAAGGATTATACAGAACCCATTTAGCTAACTTTTAATATGACGTGTAAAAGTGATTCCAATATCCTAATTACAAAATAAACAATTTCATTTATTAGTTATTGATTCAGATAAAATTTTGTCAAGTTATCATTTCAAAATATTATCATTTATCACGGAATATTGTCAGCCATTTAGCACTAACTTGTAGTAGGTACTGAATTTAATAATCCACCGTTTGTGAATTTTATTAAAGGCTTATTTTTTTACTAAGTAGGTATAATAGAGATAAATGATAACTTAAGGGGATGGACAGTAGCATCCTGTTCTCTACTTTTGACAATAAACTGTAAAGACCATTATGTAAGGGAGTGAAAAGAACTCCAATTTATTTTTTGTCATGTTTGCACTTGTATCTTTTCTATTTGTTTATTCTCTTGATTATCTAGCTAGACCATTTGATTATTCATATTTTTGTTTAGACCAAATAATTTATTGATCTTTAACAAAGTAACCAATAACATATATAAATATCTCCACTAATTAAGTGATAATAAAGAAACCTGCAATCTCCAATATCTTCATTAGAATTGCCTTTGAGACGTTAATGAGGCAAAACTAACTTCAATTAATCGTTTTAGGGGTTCTATTGGGTCTCATATTCTTTTCAAGGACAGCCTTTCTTGGTAGAAGTTATTTTGTAATGGTGATTTGTTTTGTGTTTTTTTGTTATGATTATGATGGTCGTGGGTGTCACCTAGCACAACCAGCCTAATGGTCCCACTGCTGGGACACAGGCCTAGTAATCTACCAAGCGAGCTCCGCATGGTATAGTAGTGCGGGTTGGTAGATGTCACATGTCTTTTTGGTTCTAGGACATTCCGGTTTCCTCACGATGTTTTCCTTCACCGTTTTGAGAGCAGTGGTGATGAAATTATTTACACAGGTAAAGCGCCTGTTGGGTTCGAAGCTACGTACTCGTACGTAAGTAACTCGTAAGTCGGGCCATTACCACTGGGCCAGCACGGCTTTCAACCAGGTGTTATCTATCTATTTATTTTTCACTTCTCATGCTCTGAAAGTGCTTATTTGTGCAGGATATAGGCTGCACAAAATCAAATTTTGTGCACTAGTGCATTTACGTATCTACTCATAAATGTATCTATATTAAGGCAAAGAAAATGAGCCATACAGCCAAACACAATAAGAAGTTCATAGATCGAATTTGTTATTTAATAATATTTACTTTAATTTATTTGCCTTCGTGTTTTTTAAGACATAAAATACCGTTAATATGCCGGAAAAAACTATTTTATTCAGTATTAAAAACTGTACTAGTTTTACTTTGAATTTTAATTAAAGAAATGTTATGTTATACTACTGTTTTATTTCCTCGCAATCGAAGTGAAAACTCGTTCACAAAACCATTTTATCCTCTACATTACTGTCAGCCCTCGCCTTCGTCTCGGGCTGCTAAAAGTCTCGGAAGGTACATGGGCACTTATGAAACATTAGAGGCTCCACGGTGTGAAATAAAATATTTTTAATTTTAATTTGGTCAATCTCATGATTGACTGCTGTTTTAATTTTTGTCAATACAAAAATCAACACCCGGTTATGCTGTTATTCAGCGACAGGCCAACTAATGGCATCAGGTAAAGTAAGGAGGGAGATTATTTGAACTGTATGGCCTTAAGCCGGATATTAACACGGAAACTTTCAATAAGCATGTTGCTACTTACTGTAAAACTTTAAAGAATATCTGCAAAGCAGCTAAAGGATCTTTCATTAGCAACAAGGTTAAATCAGCAGACAATAAAATAAAGATATTTCGGAAAATTATTAATAATGAAACGAACAAGAACTAAATACATAATACTGTTACGCACTGGACACTTGCCGTGGTCTCATTAGCGATAACATCGAAGTTGCTGAGGAATTTGCATCTTTCTTTACCAATTCCAATTAAAACTACAGCAACTTTACATTTCTCCCCCTTTTTTTGAGCGTGAAATATTATCAAATAACATCTCCCGCTCTGGGCGGAACGGGAGGGCGTGTCAGATTCTTACTAACTAAAAATCACCCGTGTTCCTTCAGTTGCCTGTGTGGCAACAGCCATGGGCCACTGTATCCCTTTCGGACTTTCCACTGACCCCGGCAGGCATCGGCCCTAGCAGACCCCGTTAGTTGTGCTGACTGCTGATCTCTTTGAAGCATGCGTGGAACATAACGCACCGTCAACCCGGGGCTGGTCCTTATCAGATGGCGAGCTCCCCATTGCTCACCATCTGCAGGCCCGCGCCTACGGTGGCTGGGAATCGGCCAGGGATTCACCCAAGGCGTCTCCTGTAATGGCTAGGGGCCTGAGGGCTAGAAATTTGTTTCTTATCTGGAACAGGAACCTCCCGAATCAATCGTGTCCGGTGAGGACTTGCGTCAGGCAGAAGGTGGGGGCGACATGGCAAATTCCTCCCCCTCACTTGCTATTATTTGTTAAAAGCGAATGTTTCAGCCTATCCTGTGGAATTTAAATTAAAACATATAAACCCTGTGGTCGTTGTAAAGGCTTAACAAAACAACTTAACATCAAAATTAATGAAGATCTGTGGGATATGTCCACTAAAGTTTGTCAATGAATTATTGAGACAATTGCACCCTATTTAGCTTTGATATTTAATCTGTGTGTAGATCAAGGGGTATTCTCGGATTTAATAAAGTAAAAATAGCTATAAATATTGAATAACAATACCTTTTTCAATTAAAATGATTGGTGGATTCCCAGCATGTCCTCAGAAAAGGATTAAACAGTTGTTCAGTGTTCGTAACTTAGAAAAAAAAACTACTAAATTGCGTTTAGTTTTACGTAATTCACGATTTTATATGAAATGGAAGTTTCTATTCAGTATATATGTCGCAGGTTTTTCATAAAATTAGGTTTTTGAACAAAAACCTAGGTTTTTGATGAAAAACCGGAAGATGACACATTTTAAACTCAATTTCATCATAAATCTGTAACAATCCAGACTTTTGATCAAAAACCTGAACTAGTTTGGGTTTATGATAAAGTTCTTGTCAAAATCACGGGTTTGCTTTGTAGAAATGCTGAAAGAAATGCTCGTGCGAAAAACATAAAATGCGCTGCAAGATAAATCGTTGTGCATGCAAAAAAAAAATGTTTTATGCAACTTTAGATGTCACAAGTTAACAAACTATCAAATATAAATAAAGCATACTAGCAGATTAATAAAAAAGCAAGTACGTGGTAAACGTTTCTTAATTATTATTTTTTTAGTTTTGACTCAGTTTAGTCGTTTATAATAGTTACGAAATTTCATTTGCGCGGCTTATCTAAATCAGATTAATATAGGTACGTGAAATTGAAACATTTTATTTCATAATTGGATTGAAGGAGAATAGAGAATATTGATTGGATCATGATGGAATTTTGATAAATAAATAATTGTTTTCTTCCTACTAAGTTGCAAATGATCATGGATTGTTTTATTCATTTCATTTAAATTGATTTATTTGTCATGAAACAAAGCAAACCCGTGATTTTGACAAGAACTTTATCACCCAAACTAGTTCAGGTTTTTTAATCAAAAATCTGGATTGTTACAGGTTTATGATGAAATTGAGTATAAAATGTGTCATCTTCCGGTTTTTGATCAAAAACCTAGGTTTTTGATCAAAAACCTAATTTTATGAAAAACCTGTGACATATATATATATCTAAGTCATAAAGTAACCCCGATTTACCTTAGAGTAAAGTTATTCCACTTTTCAAATCCAGGTCCAGCAAAGTTGCAGAGTCGCAACGACAGGCTATAAGAGAGTTGAGTTGAGAGCGGGCTTACGGACGGTGAGCAATGCATAACTCGCCAACCGGTAAGGACCAAGCCCGGGTCGACGGTGCGTTGTGTTCCACGCGCGCCTCATAGAGATGTCAGCAAGTGAAGGGGTCCGATGAGACCATTGCCTGCCGGGGTTGCGGGAAAGTCCGAAAGGGATACCGTGGCCCTCTGGCATTGCACAGGCAACAGAAGGAACACGGGTGGGTTTTAGTCAGTAAGAGTCTGACACGCCCTCCTGCTCCACCCAGAGCGGGAGGAGTCATTTGATGATTTCCCCCCAAAAAACAAAAAAAGGTACAGCAAAGACACAAATAATTATAGACCCGTATCGGTTTTGCCGGTTTTCTGCAAGGTGGTTGAATAAGTAATATTAAATCTAATGCTCAATCATTTTAATCATATTAACATCATACACGATCAACAGTATGGTTTCACCAAAGGACGTTGCTCAACCGTCGCCAGTGTCACCTTATTAAAATACATCTTAAATGCATGGAAAGAGGCATAAGATAAAATAGGCATATTTTGCGACCTATCCAAGGCATTTGATTGCATTAATCACAAAACACTGCTTTTGAAATTTGAGTATTATGGACTGGGTAAACTTGTGCTTAGCTTAGTAAAATCATGTTTGAATGATAGACTGCAGCAAGTTCAAATAAGCGGTGTAAAATCCTTAGGCTTAAAAGTCAAAAAGGCTGTACCACAGGGTTCGATATTGAGTTCATTCCTCTTTTTAGTATATATAAATGATTTACCTCATTTACTGAAAAACCGATCACAAATGGTGTTATTTGTTGATGACACATCACTGATTTTTAAAGAAAACAGACATGTGCAGGAGCTTGACGACGTAAATAACAACTATGCCTGAGGTCCATAACTGGTTTACTGTAAATAATTTGGTATTAAATTAGAAGGAAACTAAATTTATAAGATTCGCGTTACCGAATGTTAGAAGTAGTGAATGCCACGTTGTACTGAACAAGGAAACACTAGAATTCGTCGAAAAAACGGGTTTCCTGGGGATCACGCTTGACTCAAAACTACAGTGGGGTCCTCACTTAACATCACTTGCAGGGCGATTGAGTTCAGCCGCTTACGCTGTTTGAAAAATCCGCCAACTGACAGACGTGGATACCCCGAGACTGGTCTATTTATGTTACTTTCATAGCATCATGTCTTACGGTATTTTGCTGTGGGGACGGGCTGCAGATTTTAATTATATCTTTTGAGTTTTAATCTTAATCAGCGTTTTATGAATAATCAATAGGTTTAACAACAATGTGTGTGTATTCTTCTTAGCGTGTCTTAAGCAACTTAGCCCAGAACTTAACCACGATTATCAAAACCCGTTAATATTCTTAATGCAAAATAATGTTGATGAATGCAAGATGCTGTATTGCACCCCGAAATTCTCTCAGACAACATAAAAAAGATGAGGAGTAAAATTAGGTAGTGGGTTAGTGAGTAGTAATGCCCAAGTGACAGTAACTGTTCGAATAGCACTCGTTAGAACTGAGTCGAGTGCCTCGTTAGCTCGTGTTAGAATATTTGCATGTTGAGCTGTTGGGGCCAAGAGACTAACGATGTGTCGAAGGCCGAATTAAAACTACAAACATTAACACATGAAAAAAAAAATTGTCACTAAAACAGAAGGTATCTAGTTATACAATCGTAAGTGGTCTTAAAATTAATTAGTATTTGTAATTTGGAGACTGTTTAATCTTTGCAACTTCTAAACACTTGTGTGTTCAATTATTAGTGACTACTGCAATTCTGGAAGTACCTACGTAGTATTTTCTAAAGTTATATAGTTCTAATTTTCGTGGCACACTTCAGCGCAGTTCAAAAGTAATTTTATTAAAGACTGGCTGTTGCCCGTGACTTCGTCTGCGATCCAGAGTGAAAAGTAGCCTAGTTCAAGTCATGGTCTACCTATGTGCCAAATTTCATCTAAATCCCTTCAGCCGTTTTAGAGTGAAAGCGTAACAAACCAACTCACTTTCGCATTTATAATATTAGTTAGGATGGGATGAAAATGTTTTCTTTTTGAAGATCATGCAATGAATAGTCATCTAAATGTTAAGGTATTTGGTGAAAAGTTTTACGTATACTTTTTGATTTCTTTCACTTATTTGGCGGCCCCACACTGAGATGGGTCGCACGTGCTCTGAAAGCCAGCCTCAATGAAAAGGGGACGATGATTTAAGAAAACTGCACTCAGAGAGTCAAGGCGACCCATTTGGCTTTTAATTTTAATGACGTATGTCAGTTATTAAATGAGTCTATACATATATCTGAAATTAAATAAGTAATTAAAAATATCAATATACAAATATTGCTATCTTAATCACGTTTTCAGAAACGGCTCTAACGATTTCGATGAAAGTTGCAATATAGATTTTTACCGGGACAAAAAATCAACCTAGTTAGATCTCTTATCTGGCAAAATTAGTTTTTGGTACTCGGTACTTTATGTACCTAATATTATTATGTAGATTAATATCTTTATTAATGTTTAGATAGTTCAAATATGAAGAGCTATTTGGGATAGGATAGTCACAAATTGAGGAAATTAAACAGATTTTTAGTTTTAAATTTTTTGTTTTTTTGTTGCAATTTATGGCATTTGTCGAGTTAAGAAAGTACTTTTCTAGTCTATCAAGTAGTAATAAAACTAAACATCGCAAAAAAAATATTGTAGATTACATTTTTAAACACTTTCTATTCAACATTTGCGTGGCTTTAGTAAAAAAACTTTATACTTAACAAAAAAGACCAATTGAAGTCAAAGGTTTCGGTAAAAGTCGTGGTTAAACCAACACTTTCTGTATAATTAAAGTTTAAATATAGGTAAGAATAGTCTCGGACTTAAACAGTCACCAATTACGGGTTAACAGCATTCTCAGATATGTGATAACCCAAAAAAAAAATAAAAAAAAACTACATAAAAAACTGACCAAAAAAATAAATATTTCGAAAATTCCTTTCATTCAAACATAATCTTTTAGAACTTCAATCGTAACCAAAGTACGTAACAGTGAATATGAAGAGAAAATGATCATATGAATCTTTGGAGCCGGATCCGTTACTCAAAGCCGAAGCCCCGCAAGTCCCGAAGGCCTGGCGTGCGAATTGCATGGTCCAACAGTAATGTGATGGAAATATGTCTGGATTAGAGTGGGTGGAATAAGAGGTAGTTTTGAAAGGTATACTAAAACATGTGTACTTTCAAGATGAACGCAATAAAATATTTGAGTTTGAAGATTTTATTAGATTCATAATTTTATTATGATACAACCTAGCTAGTCTTTTCACGTATTTGAGCTTAACAACAATATATTCATAAACCATTAAACTAAGCTGTATAGAAATACAAGCTGCGTTCCGTGATTTCATCCGCATAAGTCTCGATCCCGTGGGAATATGTTCATGTTTATAATGTTCTACCTATGTGCCAAATTTCATCTAAACCCGTTCGGATGTTGTAGCGTGAAAGCGTAACAAACACACTCACTTTCGCACTTATATTAGTTAGGATGAGGTTGCATATAGTTTACCTAAATAAATAAATATCGATATAGTCATAATAACCACTTCATAGCAAGCATCCTATTAACCGAAGGTCATTCTTTATACCTTTTTGTACTTCTTCCTTATCTGCTGTCGACGGCAGCTGTACCATTTTCCCAGGTTTCTTACAAAAAAGGTAAATTCAAACATTTAGAAAATTAAGAGAATACCAGGCCCGTATCTGATTTCACTAAACAACTTCCACATTTACCAGAGAAATACATGTATAATGAATTACTTTAAATATCACATTATAATCCTATCAATTTTCGCCAATATTAATCACCAATACCACAATATTAATCAGATAAGTCTCTTAAGAGTGCAATCAGCACTCCGCGTATCGGTCGGGAGGCCTTGAGAATGCAGCGACAGATGAGCTTGGAGGTTAGAGGTCTTACCTCACTGGAGAGGATTCCGTAAGCTGACAGTAATACCTCTAAGAGGACTAGGTATTTCGCCATTGAAGGAATTTTTTGATGAAAAGTTTTTGATTTTCATTTGAAGTTAGACAGATACGAGTAAGATATGAATCTGGAAACTGATTAATTTCCTGAATTAAAGAATTAGAGTTAATTAAAGATAATTCAATGACTTATTTTGCACAAAACGAAACATTTTTTGGAGTACTCAAACCACGCTAAATAAAAAATATTTCTGTTGCTATAACACTACATGATATAAGTGCGCTTGAGCATGATAATTACGGATGACTTTAAATGAGTTCGAGTCTTCGGCCCTTATCAAGTAAAATAAATAATTATTAATAATTCTAAAGTACCTATTTTAAATCCACCGACTCGCTCTGAGCCCGCGTGGTGGGCTCTCACAGAGAGGAGGCCTGTTTCCCAGCAGTGAGGACATTATAGGCTGATTATGGTATATAAATTGGGATCATTATTATTAAATTCAATGTGAACACGCTTAAAACTAAACTTCTGGCTATCAGATAATTATTCTTCTACTCGAACTTGTGATACTACTTTACGAGTTTAGTTGCCAAAGTCAAGTGTGCCCCCTTAATTGCAAATAGCAGGCAATATATTTACTCTCAAAGATATTAGTACTGTAAGATTAGATGATAATGGACATGTAGGAATTAATATGATTACGAAATAATTATGTCTGTGTGTTGAAATCTGGGCAATATATGTCTTCTTCTTTTCGTGTCGACGGAGAAGAAGAAGAAGAATACTTCTTCATTGTTTTTATATTGTTTGGGCCCAGCAAGTGGCTACGTTCGCGTGCATGATAGAAGCCTCCCCGAGTGGCGTTAACATAAATCGTATTCAAAAAGCCCGGCGCACCCTGGACAGCTATCGTTTTACCACGATGGTACACTTAAGTCCTACACTTACGGTATTTTATAAGTATTTTGGGTTAGTTCGCAAATATTCCAAGTAGGTAATTAACGTTGGAAAAATTGATGAAACGTAAAACACTCGCAACATTTTCTTTATACAGAATGAATACTATCTCCAATAAATACTCTTATGATTTACAAAGCCAGCCAGCCCACCTAAATACAGATTCCTGAAAACGACTTGATCAGAAAATGTGGGACTGACATTTGTTCTTCGCATCCTTCCAAACAAAGCCGTTAACCAAGCCTAGTATCCACTTACTCAAATAACAAGACATTTTCGCCCAATAATCCCAACAATTAGTACCAGTACATGTACCCGATAACCACTACAGTGCGGTCGTTTGAAAGTGGCCTAAATCAACAGAGATGTTGACGGTGCGTGATCGCCTGTAGGGATCGTCCACATTAAGTAAGTATTAAGTTACGTGGACTGCCTCGGCGGTCTAGTAGTCGTGAGACGAGTGTTGAGGGCAAAAATTATTGAGTTTACATCAGGGTTTATTTAATGTCATTAGCACTTTGCTAGATTTCGTCCGCCATAATTATATAATTTTCCATATCTCGTGAGAATTTTGGTAAATCTGCTCTTACTTCTGACAACTTGCAGAATGTGGAAGTACATTAAGATCGTTTATTCTGGCCAACGAGGCGAATACTAGATGTCAAATGTTTCGCTGTTTTGGTTAATTTGGCAATATTACTTTATGGAAATATGAAATGTGGCTAACTAACGAACTATAATATTAATAATTAATTGTAATTATGACACTGGATTTGACGTTGGTTAGGCTGAATAATGGAGAGGAAGAGTATGCAAAATCTGAAGGAACAATAATTAAATGGTTAACAGATCATATTGATAAAGACAGGTTTATAAATGATTTGATGAATGAGGACTTCAATTGCACAGACAATTAATATTACTTCCCAATAATGTTTGACACCTTGTTGAGACTCAATGGCCCCTTTGGTTTAATTTTATGAAGATTTTTTATGACAGTCATGACAGTTGCAACTGCCACATCCTTAAATGTCGAGAGTTACTTTAAAAACATCAAAACACTTACTCATATATATAACTTATAGACCAAATCTCATAAATTAAGACTCGATGATTAAAAAATACAAAATCACCAGTTCCAGCTGAATGTTAAAAATAATAATTTATGGGCTAACTTTGATTGTATTAATAAAACCAGCAAGCCAAGTTGTCGCATATGATGTGGAACATCTGACATCTCAGCTTGGTAATAAGCAACATTAATACGATAAAAAACACTAAAGGGGCGGGGCCTCGTCAAAGTCGTTTCTGATAGCCAACTCTAGCACCACGCGCGCTCATTGGTCGAATCAAATAGCACGCACTTCCGCCCCTTTTCACGAATCACTGCTACAGATTTCCCACTCCACAGATTGCAGGAAAGCAATAGTAAAGATGTTACACATCAAAAACTTTCAAGTACTCTTACTAAACGCGATGATGTTCATAAAATACGAAATAAAATACTAAACCATAAGCGGAAGAATGTTGGAGACCGAGAGCAAATATAATAAAAATAAGAATAATTTATTGTTTAAGAAAATTACATTTGAGTGCGTTGAATCCTGGAACTCACACTAGGATTCCCTAGGCTGGTTTACATTATTTGTTAGTATGCATGTGTTAAGTATATTATATACATTACAATACATTTCTTAATCTATACTTCTATACTATAATAATAATATTATAAAGAGGAAAGATTTGATTGTTTGTTTGTATTGAATAGGCTCCGAAACTACTGGACCGATTTGAAAAATTCTTGTACCGTTAGAAAGCTTAGTTTTCAAGGAGTAACATAGGCTACTTTTTATCCCGGGAAAAATAACGGGACCCGCGGGAAAAACCACGGGAGCGAAGCTGCGGGCAATGTGCTAGTTTCTTATAATCTACTAGACTAGGAATATACAATAACATAAAAAAACGACTACAGAAAAAAAACAGTAGATATACCAAAATATGTATGTATTTTGTGAGTAATTGTAATGGTGTGTGTGTATGTGTGATATGGTGTGCTTGTGGTGTATGAATTAATATACCTGTGTTGGTGTTGATAGTGTGTCTGGAAGTTATACCGGAGCTAATTATATATAATTATGTGGATGTTTGTGAAATAGAATAATAAATAAAGTGTATGATCAGTACTTTTTTTTTTTCTTAAGACGTTTTCTGTCATTTCATAGTTCAGAGTAAAAAGCCATTTTGTAACCGTAATTTTGCATTTAATTTGGGTAAGTTGTAGAATTTTGAGTCGGTTCTCGAGTTTCATGTAAATGTGCGGTCTCATAAAACCATACGACCTTCTACCGATTGTTTTACGGCATCCTCTTTCCCACTGTACCCTTCGACTTGACACGATACAAGCGTGAAATTTTAGAGTGACTGATAGGATTTAAAGCTGTCTGACTCTAAGAACTCCCACTTCGGTGTACAGTGTGTTATTGGGGTACCGGAATGGTCTTCCATATGCAACCTTAAGCAAAGCTCGTTGCGCTCTTTCAACCTTTATTAACGAGGTTTTACCAGCCGTGCCCCATACTATTATACAATAGTTAAGGACTGATTGACAGAGAGAGAAGTATATACTTATAATCTTTAGAACTGTATCATCTGCAATGTTACCCAGTTGCTTAAAGATACGGAGCATCTTTCAAACCCTACCCCTTAAAGCACTCAGATGTGTGGACCATGACAAACGGTTATCTACAAAGACTCCCAGGTATTTAATCGAATCTGTTTGTTCGATGTATGGGCAATTTTCTGGGCTAGAACAGGAGTGCAGCTGTATACAAGTTACAGGGTTAGGGGCGGACCGTTTCGAGATCGCAAAGTTTATTGCCTTCATTTTGTCTATATTAACATCAAAAGATTATGTTGCAGCCAATTCGAAATAGCTTTAACCCCGTTTTCAACAGAGAACTTAACGTCATCCCAAGTTTTCCCATAAAATACGATTGCGGTATCGTCAGCATATGTAAAAAAATTAGCTTGAGGGATTTTCATGGCACATAGTATAATGTGAATGCAATATAACATAATATTGTAGAAAATGTCGTCAGTAATGTATTGAGCAGCGCAAAGATAGTCCATTACAAGGAAATTTGGTTTTATTCCATTAGATTTAAGAACATAAATATTATTAAAGAATGAGGCATTGGAGCATTAGACTTTCTTCAATATTACTATGACATCGTGTAGAAGACCAGATAAGAACTGTAATACCCTACAAACCTTTACTTAATATAAGTTGCATCTACCTAATACAGATATACCTACCTTTTTATTACAGCCAAAAAAAAACATAAAAAAGCACCTTGTTTTCTAACTCAATACTCAATTCATTATTGCTTTACCATAATGTGTACTTGTGGTAAATATATAATTTAGACCATTATGGACCCTGTAGGGCACAGCAAAAGGGTAGGAGAGAGGAAGTCCTGTTTTTCGAGATAATTTAGTTGTTTTTTTGGGAATAAGTTTTAACTTAGATATAATATTATTATAATCAGTCAGGAGATCGCAAACAAGATACTAAATATTTCGCTTAGAGGTATATTATTTTATATACCTGTACATATGTATTATAATTCTGTTTATTCATTTGCATAAATTGTTTTTATTTGAATAATTATTATTGATATATTATTTAATTTATTATTATTGCTATTTAATATGGTTATTATGTTAGTTATATTATGTATTGACTGCCTCGTTGGCCTAGTGGTTGCAAGCTCTACTGCTGAGCATGAAGTCTTTGGTTCGATTCCCGGGTCGGGCAGTGTTATTGGGTTTTTCTATCTGGAATTTCTCAGTAGCAGACCGGGGTCTGGATTTGTGCCCGTTTGATGGCAATAGGCTCGCCCCCTATTACATGGGACTTAAACATAACTGGCGAAATGTGGGTGTACCTACCTACTACAGGTACACCTCTGCCCAACCCTTCGGGGAAACAAGGCGTGATGTTATGTTATGTTATTATGTATTAATTATTACTATTTTATATTATTTATTAATAATGATTGTATCATTAATATATAATGTTCATGTATACCTATAAATTGCGTGATTTTTAAGTTTATAAATATATTTAACTTTTCTTCTTTCTTTATTATTTCAGGTAGCTTGTTATATATTTTTATAGACATTACTTATGGGCTTGTAGAATGCATTTTTAGCTTGGAGGTTGGTATGTTTAGCCTAGATCGGTGCCTAAGTGTGAACTGTGATTCGATGTCTTCGCATTTTGTGTAGAATTCTTGATGCTTACGGACAAATTTACATATTTCTAGAATGTAAATACTGAAGAGAGTTAGAATATTGTGTTTTAGAAAATAGGGTTTGTAGCTGTTTGATCAATGTTTACCAAGATTCTAACTAATTTCTTTTGCAGGGTAAAGAGTGTCAGTGCATCTGTACTATTTCCCCAGAGAGTTATGCCGTAGCTAAGCCATGCATTGGCATACGCGTAATAGGTGGTGAGGGCAGTTTGTAGATTGGTTGTCTTTTTAATTTCGCGGAGAGCGTACGAGAATTTTGAAATTTTTAATCGAGTTTTTTGTATTCGTGTTTTCCAGTTAATATGTTTATCTATTGTTAATCCAAGTAATGTAAATTCATCTACAGTTTCCAATTTTGAGCCGTTAAAGAAGAAATTTAAGTGTAAAGGAGCTTTTTGATAAGGGTGGAAAGTCATTAATTTAGTTTTAGTATAATTAATTTCTAAATTATGTGAGGTCATCCACTTCAACTTCTAAACTACTAAAGAGCTGGAAGTCATGGGGAGAGGTTTTAGCACAGTCTGTAGTGGGATGATGCAAGTTAACAATAACAATAAACTGCTGAGCAGCAATTTTTTTCTGGCAACTTTTGGGCCTTTGGCAAGGTTTAGCTCATATCACTGAAAGACCTCAATCGCGATAAATTTATTTTCACTTATCATGGAAAAATAAATAAAGATATAAATAAATAAATTAGTACAATATTTCCTTTATTTTACATTAATACATAAATATTATATTTTAAATATAAGAATAAAAAAAAACATTTAAAAATATAAAAAATAGTAGCCCACTGGTATCGGGAGCAGGGTCCAAGCTACCGGCGGTCAGGGCTCCAGAGAGAGGAACCTCCTAACAATGCGAGCCGTGTCCAGGAGTACCGCTTTCTGAATCAAGCCCTTAATCCAGCTGCCCAACGAGAGCCTCGTTAGGTGTTGGTCGAGGCTCTTAGCAATTAAGCCATTGGCTGATACGACTATCGGCACAATGATCGCTAAGTCCACATCCCACATGTCAACAACCTCGCGAGCCAAGTCAAGATACTTAATTTGTTTATCTTTCTCGGCTTTCACGAGGTTCCCGTCATACGGGACCGTTATGTCAATGATCATTGTGCGCCGCTCTCCTCGATCCACCACCACTATATATTATCAAGCTTATTGGCAACAATAATCCTGTCAGTGATGATGTATCGATCCCAGTACAATGTGATATTTCCATTTTCGAGAACTGGGTCAGGCACATACCTGTAGTACGGTACTTTCGATTCCACAAGGCTGTATTTCAGAGCAAGTTGCTGATGGATAATCCTGGCTACAAGGTTGTGTCTATGAAAGTACTCTTTATTAGCTAGACGAGATCATCCCCACGTCGGCTTCTAGGAAATAATCCCTGAGACTGCATATCTTGCTGTGGAGGGTCTTAGCGTTTAAAGAGCCTCGACCTCCACACTTTCGCGGGATATACAGTCTCATTACCGATGACCGTGGGTGATGCATTCGATATGCAGTCAGCAGCGTACGGACCCTTAGTTCAATTATCATTACGGTTCACAGTTATTTCAATTACTTACACCAATTTAGATAAGTATAAAAATATTTAGTTATTTTTTTAAGTTAAACTTTAGTTAACTTTTGGACTGATTGAGGTAGCTAAAATTATTGTATAGGTAGCAAATAGTAAATTTACAGTATGAAACTTTGATGTAGGTTGATTTGAAATCCAAGACTTGGTCCCCTCCATCTTGACGGGCACCGGAGGTCCTTATTAGATCATAGTGCACTGGTGCGTCTGCTTTGATTGGCGAAAGAAGTGAACTCTTCTCTTAACATAGAACATTATAGTGTACCGCTAGGATTCACTTCTAGTTTAACCAAATTCTAATGTACCAGAATATTCTAAAAATCTAGTCAGACACTGGCGTATGTCGGAACCCATAATTATATTAGGAAAACGGAAAAGACGAAGGAAAAAAACGAAAACATAAAATGTCCAAGTTGTTTAATAAACTCATTGATTACCGTCACAATTAAAATAAAATATTTAAAGATAACACATGTTTAAAGATTAATAATAAATGCGTTAACAAGATAAAAATTAATGATTGAATGTAATAGATCTAATAAAATTTAACTGAACACCATCAAAAAAACTTTTTAAATAAAGAAACCGTGTAGCTAATATTCTTTAAAAATAGATAAGAAATAGAAAAAGAAAAAACAAGTTTTACAAAAATGATTATATCGGTACTATTTAAGAAAATTAAAGCGGCAGCTGCAGCAAAGCCTAGGATCACTAGTACAGAAACACAGACACAAATAAAACGATTTTTTGAAGATAACAGGCAGTCAGTGGGTCTTTTTGTCATTTCGGTACTTTAAACCAACCTAGATTAGTTTAAAATCCTCTGTGTTCGTTTTCATCGCCATGCAGATCCTCTCAGTGGTAAACGGTCCAACTGAAAATGTTCAAATCAACAAATAAATAAAAAAACATTTTTTTCTAACCAGGTGATTTTATGTTGAAAACTGCAGAAGAACCACGTATGTGGAACTGAATGAATGGCATAACCAAGGAAGGAAAATAACGCTCACTACTACTAATTACTGCATAATATTATCAAATTCTATAAAACTCAAATTTGAAATACAAGTATCTTAACACTGTTTGTCCATCGCACGTCAACGAGAACTAGATTATTCGAACCGAACGTGACAATCCCGTTGACGGCGATCGTTTGTCCACCGTGACCGAACTCGGCGACTCAGTTCGATCTTGCTGTCGTACGGGGTAAGTGCGTTTTCGTAGAAATAAAACAAACTAGGAGGATGCCTAGGTTCAACCGGTGACAATTTTTTCTTCTGCTTTTGAAAGGAAAAAAATGCAAATGTTTTTTTATGCTTTTGTGTTGTTACCGCTGTTACTAGTGAAGATTTCGAAAGGATAACACAGATAAGTACTCTAAAATATTGGTTGAATATAATAAACACACTATCACTGCACATTTCTGTGTAATCAAGTGTTAAACATTTAACTTTGTTTAACCTGCTCTCCTGATTTTTTTCCAAAACTGCATGTGCAATGTATATTTGGAATTGATTCATTACATTAAGCACTAGGAAGTGGTGAAGGGTGGGCGTTTTGGGGACTGTCTAAGTAATTTTGGCGTTCGAAAAGTGCTGATTCTCAGCCTAGTTTGATTAAATGACTTTTGAATTTTGAACTAGCTTTTATTTGATACCAATATTGTTGTAAATATAATTATGTACATGCGTGATTGCGATGTCTGATATTCACTGGGCTAATCTGTCTTCTAGATCATCGATTTAATAGACAAAACAAATCCGGGCAGAAGGCGCGGAGGCGCGGTGCGACGGTCGTGCCGAACTACTAGAAAATTGGGGGACCGGGATCCCGATGCCCGGTTGACGGACGTGCAGTGGCACGCGGCCATAGTAAATGTACTGTCGCTACTTGGGCGTCATCTCGTTCTCGTTGACGTCCCGTTGACGTGGCGGTGAACAAACGGCTTAAGCATTCATAGCAAAAACACAGTCATCTAATTAAAACGAAAAATCTGAACTTGGGCGATACTACAAAGACAGTAAAGTCAAGAAGTCAGAAGAGTCAAACAATATTGCACTACGAGAATGACTGACATGGTGCAATAATTCATTCAGCTCTATCGTTCACTCAATCCAAAGTAAGATAATGAAGCTAAATATCTATACTTATAATAAAATAGTCTTTCCTACATATAACATAATAGAAGAGAAGTCAAAATAGTAAATTAAATATTTTTGAAAAAAAAGTAATCGCTATGAGGTGTGGAACGATTCTGATGCCAAAAATATAGTTTATAGAATGTTTGTCCGTCTGGCTGTATTTTCCGGATTGACGCAATAACAGTAGATATTGCGTCAATCATTATATAGATTCTGTTCCAATTTTTCACAAATATTCCTTAAATGTGGTAATATTCTTTTATGGCGGATTAGATATATTGCATTATGTCTAAATTCCTCAACAGTTTATCGCGAGATTTAATTAGACGAGAGAAAAATTATATAATATTGCAGATAGATACGAATTTAACCTCTGAATTGAATTTGCTATTCCTACATGCAACTAAGCAGTTAATAATGACATTATGATTATAGGAGCGGTTATTTTAGTCAACTTTCAACAAAGCATAGCTTAGCGGTTCGACGACTGGCTTGCAAACCTATGGTTGTAAATTCAATGTTGGACATTGAATTTTTTTAGATTAATATATTTTAAGTTTTATAAAAATGTAGTACTAAATTAATAAATTTTAATATATTGTGGTTTCTTTAGAATTCCATGCGAACGAAGTCACGGGCAGAAGCTAGTTTCAGCTATAATGGTGGTAGGACCCATGATGAACTTACCCATATCGAACCATTCCGTGGTGGGTATCCCGCACTCTTGACGTGCCTGCACAATGGCTGCTCTAAGTGCAAACGTTACGACGACTGCCAAACAAGATGGTGGCTCTCCAACGGCTGTTGATCAAACAAGTGGTTTTAAAAAACATTTGATTATTTCCTTTTTTGGTGAAGGGTGGGCGTTTTGGGGGACTGTCTTATGTAATTTTGACGTTCGAAAAGTGCTGATTCTCAGCCTAGTTTGAATAAATGACTTTTGAATTTTGAATTTTTTGAATTTTTCACGGTCTTGTAGCAGTTACACCGCCACATACTAACTACGCATCGAAGACATGACGTCACACAAATCCTGCATCGCGCAATTAGAGTTTACCGCGCGAACGACATAGATAAGACTATCCGAAATCAACAGTCGGGCAGTCGGCCCGCCAGACACAACACCCGTCTGGTTGGAGGATCCTCCCTTTTCTATGGTGGATGAGTGAACTTTACACCCTGCTCCTCATACCCCTAAAGGCTTACCGCCAAACATTTTTGATTCGGGTAAATACTATTATATGAAACTTGAAATACTTATTTAATTTTTCTCAATCATAATAAATAGATTTGGTATTCAACTTCTTAATTTGAAGCTACTATCCATTCTTAAACAAATGCTGTTTTTTTTTTGTGTACCCAGATTGACTTACCCTTAGATCCACATAAAAGGCTATTGCTGTAGTTGTTCCAGAGTGTTATATTGAAACACTGAGGTATATCCCTGGCTTGGAGTAAGTGGTAGTCCCAAATCCTGTCTGTGAGCACTGCACCTGTTTCAGGGTCGTAAACCAGCTCCTCACAAGTGTGGTACCCAACACCCATCATAAAAGCGCCTTCAACCTGATAAAAAAAAAAAAAAAAAGTAATAAAAAATATAACAGACATATTACGGGAGTACAAACAAGTACAATGGAACTTGTCGACGATGTACTTAGTGTTAAGCCACACATCAGCGACATTGTTAAGAACTTGGTACAGATGCTGGGTTTTATAAAACGGAACACTCGGGGCTTCCAACTACTAAAGTTCAGAATAGTAGTGGGTATACGCTAGGGTTGCCTGGAATCCGTTCTATGCAGTTAATTAGCAAAGAGTTGAGATAATACAAATAGCATTCACCAAACATCTAGCTTTCCTATCTAGGAAAATTGGCCTTCACTGCCGTGAAAGCAAAAGAGCAGCGCCTTCACTTTTTCAATATAATTTTTTCACGCCCGATCGTGTGCGCAGGTCGAGCGTGATCTAACAATTTTCCTTTACAAAGTTGCAAACTTATTTACCTTATGCGATTTAGTTGAGTTTATCTAATATTCAGTCCCTTCAAAACCGGGTTATTTCATATCCCCTTCCACAAATCCTAACTGCTAATGCTGGTCCTTTCTTAGTGAATATGGGTGCAAATTCCATTTTTATGCACGATAATGCGCGACCACATACTGCCCGTTTAGTCAATATGTATATTCAAGACGTCGGTATTACCTGCATGCAGTGGCCAGCTCGCAGCCCAGACTTAAATCCCATAGCACATGCATGGGACGAGCTCGGGAGATGCGTGAGACAACGCTCTCCTGCTCCCTTTACCTTACTCGTGTAAGGTAAAGGGAGCAGGAGAGCGTTGTGTTGCAAGGAATGCGCTAGTGGAAGAATGGTAAATATAGACCAAAATCGTATTAAAAATTTGGTCTACAGCATGCCACATCATCTTAATGAAGTGATACGGGCTCATGGAGGAAATACAAAATATTAAATTGACAAAAAATCTTTTATTTTTTTGATTTACTGCGAAGTGTATTTTTGGTGTCATAAGTTAGAAGCGAAATTTTCTTGTTCTTAGTTTTTAGTATTTAATTAATGTTATACAGGGTGATTGGAAGCTGGGTGCAAAGCTTTAAGGCGAAGATAGTACAGACAATTTAGAACCATTTAAGCCATGGTTGTCTTAGACGAAGTCTTACCATTTTTTTTTAACCAAATATTTATGTTTTTTTTTCGAATATTCCCAAAATTTTAACTAAACTGCTTACTATTGTCCAAATTAAATGATAAATGAATTAATTTGTATTGTATTTTATTAAAGTAATGAGTAAGCAATCTAGCAAAACAAGTTTTAGGCTTCTTTGTCGTTAGACATTTTGTTTACAGACATTTTAAGTTGTCAATTTTTATTTTAAATTCATAAATATTTTTTGTAAACATTATAACCTTTAAAAAAATAGTAAGACTTCGTCTAAGATAACCATGGCTTAAATGGTTCTAAATTGTCTGTATTATCTTCGCCTTAAAGCTTTGCACCCAGCTTCCAATCACCCTGTATAGTGTACAAAACGTGTTACACATTTTTCACGCCATTTATTAGCGACCCGGAATTTCATGCGATCCAGTGTAGTAGGTATAATGTAAGGCGCTTTACACATCAAGCAACTATTGCAGCAACTGGCAACTGGCGACTAGCTGGCTACTAGCTGTTTACATAATTATACTTCAATTAGACTGCGCAAACATAGCAACTCGAGTTTCGATTTCCGATGATCGTCAACAGTTTTCAGTTGCTGTAATCGATGACTAAGTTAGTTCCTAATTGCCGCAACTAACAACTGTTAAATATTATACCGGTTTTTAAAGTTGCCGGTTTCCTCAACCGCCAATCGCAACGCGTCGAGCGATTTCACACCCTTCCTCCCTCTCTCTGTGCCCGGCAATGCCAGTGTCGCTAAATACGAATAATTTGTCTTTGTTGGCGCCGTCGACGTCGAAGACGTAATAAAATGAGAGCAAGTGCTGCTTCTTTGATATCCATCGTCACACTGAACGCTGCGTAGCTTGAGCAAATCGACTATGAAAGTAGCTCACAGATTTCCATAAAATTGCGGCAACCGTAAACGTTATAGTAACTCTCAACTTCTTACAGGAAACTTTTAAAATGTTGATAGTTGGTTGCTCCACGTGCAAAGCGCCTAAATATCCACTTTATTAATTATATTTTAATATTAATTATGTTTTCTTAATCTTGTGTATACCTATAATAGACATATTTAACAGTACTTTTATTTCGTTTATAATCATTTGGTCCCTTGAAAACACATTTTATTATTATTGTTCTCTTTTAACTCTTTGCATGTCAGTACAATACTGTTGGTGTAGCAAATAAATAAAAAAAACTGAGTCACACACACACCTCAAAAAATAATCGTACCTAATTATTAAAATCATTACTTACTTGTCCAATATCAATATCAGGGCTGATACTAACACCTACATCCTGCAGTATGTCTACTCTCAAAATTTCATATTCTCCTGTAAGGACGTCAACTTCTACTTCACAACAAGCCACACCAAAGATGTTGTAAGTCTGCGCATCAGCAGAACTGACGAAACTATGAACTTGAAGATCCACATTAGCAGCATACGCAGCAGTTATCAGCTGAGACCAAGTTGGTTCAGTCAACGTGGCTTTAACAGGCTCCAGTATTGCCTGCAGCTTCTCGATACCTCTCTTTAATGCAATTAATATAGCATCAGTCGAAACACTTCCACCAGTTGCGAAAGAATTTGGGGAAATAATAGTGTTGTTTCTTTTAATTTGTATTTTTTCCAAGGGGATGTTCAAGAGGTACGCAGCAAGTTGAGTCACTTTAGTGTTGAGACCCTGTCCCATTTCAATACCACCGTGTGTGATGATTAAGGACGCATCTGAATGGTACACTGATATGTTTACATCAAGGTACAAGCCGCCTACAGGTGGCCATCTACACACAGAACACCGTATCCCTCGTTTCTTCCATCTATTTTGCGTGTTGAAGGAGGCTACTGCTGCTTCGCGGCTGATGAATTCAGAACTTTTGTGTAAAGTTTCCACAAATTCAGCTATTTCACCGTACTTGGTTTTATCTAGATTATTTAGGCGGACAGTTATTGGGTCCATAGATAATTCATAGGAAATTCTCTCCATTATGTTTTCAATGTTAGCGATAACTTCTAATGTACCTGTTCGGACAAAAATAGGTAGAATAAAGTCCATTAAGTTTAAAAGCTTAACGGCTTAAATATTAATTAATAAGTACTTATTAATTAATATTTTACAAGCCTTTGCCAGCGGCTTCGCCCACGTGGATGTCGAAAAATATCCCACGGGAACGTAATACCGGTATTAAAAGCACCTTGTGTTATCCAGGTTATAAACTATAACTAGAACAGGTTATAACTATGTGTGCCAAACTTCATCCAAATCCTTTCAGCTGTTTTTGCGCCAATCCGAAACAACCATCCGGACAAACGGGCAATAATTCAGTTGTTGTTAAACAGACGTTGTCTTGTCCCATAGAAAAGGAGGACATTCAGTTTTTGCCAAATTTGAAAACTTTCTGAGAATATTTTCATATTTGTCTTAGCACTAAAAGGCAACGGAGGGCGTTGGCTGTCCGTTGCAATATGTTGGCCCGCAGTTTTGAACGTTGTGGGTACACAAGAAGTAAAATTAACTCTTTTTAAGACATTTTGCCAATCTTTGTACACGTGTACTCTGTGGGTTCATTACACACAAAGGGCCTACAAACGCCCTCAGAGTTCAGTATAATAATGCCTTCCGAATGTTGTTGGGGCTTTCTCATTACTGCAGTGCATCAGGAATGTTTGCTGAAGCACATACTGATGGCTTTTATACCATCCTGCAAAAAAGTATTGCATCCCTGAATCGCAGAGTGCGTGGGAGCATCAACGGCATTCTGAAGGTCATCAGCATTTTGTACATGTGCATGTGCACGTACCCGGTGCGTAACGTGAGAGCAACAAATATAAGAATTAAACTTTTGTATTACATTTGTTACTAACATAGATTATAAGTAGTGTGTATTAATAACATCATATGGATTAAGGTCTGAAGTAAAGTTTTTTTTTAAACCTAATTCGGGATATGAACAAACATTTTAAAACAAAAAATAGCCGAATCGGTCCAGTCGTTCTCAAGTGGTGCGCTGTCCAACGAACAGCGTTTCATTTTTATTTATATACTAGCTTTTGCCCGCGACTTAGTTCGCGTAGAAGTCGTAAGACACCACAATATACTAAAACCAACTTTTTCCGGCTGCGTCACTCACGCGGATGTCGGAAAATGTCCCACGGCAACATACTACCAGGATTAAAAGTATATTATATATTTGCGGCATCAGACTCGTACAAAAAAAATGTTAAAATCGGTCCAGTAGTTTCCGAGCTTAATCGGTAGAAACAAAAAAAACAAAAAAAAAAACCTTTTTATGTTATTAGTATAAATAGTAAAGATAACATCCACAATATTGTATATTTAGTAATAGTAATTATTTACCAGGTGATCTGCAGTAAGTGTTACTAGCTTTATCGGTTTTAGAGTTGTTAGCTGTGAAGTTTATTTTAGTGACATCGTAGACATTGTGGTACGCATCGATGCCGTAGGCAATTACGGGCTCATTAACCGTACTACCATTGTCTGTGTAATTGGTAATGTTTAAGTATTGGATGACTCCGGACTTGTTGACTGCGACCTGTAATTTGTAATTATTTAGTACTAAACAATGATGATATTAATAAGTGTCGTCGAATATTAGACAGCCCTAAGTTGGTTGAGCACTGTCCAAGTTATCACTCGAACAGTGTTTATGGCTTCTTTTAGCCGATCAGGTTTAATAACGTATTTGTTTCAGAAAAAGCCACCTAACACGAGGCGACAAATGGTACAATAATAATATTTTATTGGCATCAATGTTCGCACGCATTTAATACTAAACGCGTACCTCATAATCATGAACGTTCGACATCCTTTTGCCACAAGCTTTGAGGTTGGTCCCCACTGGCTGGATGAGCCTGCATGGACGGTTCAGCTTGTGAGTGACAAGACTGCAAGCGACGGCACCCTGGATACTGCGGGTTATCTTCAGACCATATGAACCGCCGACGCGGCAAATGTACAAATCAATCCTAAAGAAAACAGTAAATTAGCTGTGGATACTCAAACTCGTAAATCATAAATCGAAACTCTCAAATTTTCCCAATCAACTTTTAACCTTATACTTTAGTGGTAAAGTAAAAAAATTATTAAAGAAATATGACAGATTGTAGTAGGCGTCTGTACCACAAAATCTGTGCAAAGATTCCTATAAAAGATGTTTGTCGAAAAAATTAAAAGAATTTCTAAGCTCAAGCTTAAACTCAAAACTCTCCATAAAATGATTCTTACTTATTTTGGTCTATATTCAATGCTCTCGATATCATAGTATGTGGTCCATCAAGCCACTGCGATGCCATGTGTACTTCCAATCCTTCTTCCGTAGGTTTGGCTACACAGACAATGGTCTCCATTGGACAATGATACTGTCCATGTAAAATATTACTCCCAGTCATAGTCTTGTAAACAGTATCTGTGCCAGGAGCTGTGGCATCTACTTCCACATATAAAGTGTTCCTTGCGCTGTCTTCTTTTGCTACATTTATGTCGGTCACAGGTGTAGTAACATTGCTGTATTTCACTTTTACAAGCCTGGAGGCTCTGTCTGCTAAGTTCTGAGTCTCTGCTACTATAATGCCAATAGGTTGACCGCAATATTTGATGGTGCCTTCACAAAGGACCTCCTCGTTGGCTGTAGCGACTCCACTGTCTGCAGGCGTGAAAGAGTTCAGACCCGGTATATCTTTGCATGTGAAAAAAGATATAACACCATTTATTGCCTGAAACAGTCAAAAAAGTTTTGCAAAATGCTTTTAGCTACCAAATACCAGTATGGAAGTAACAAACAAAAAAAATGTTTTTTTTTAGAATCCTTATGTTATTAATAGACCGGTGTGTGGCTAAGTAATGACAGCCGCACGGGTCGATCGATCAGGTTAAGCTGCGCTTGCCGCGGTTTGTCTGTGGATGGATGACCGACCATACATACCAAAATCCCTTCGTGCCTCTGAAAACACCGACTCCGGTTCCGGCTGTCATTTATAGATCTTTGACAGTTGTTACGGGTCGTCAGAACCCCGAAAGTCTGACAACCAGTCTTACCAAGGGGTATCGTGTTACCCAGTAACTGGGTGGTGGAGGTCAGATAGGCAGTCAGTATTCAGCTGCATCTGGTTAGACTGGAAGCCAACCCCAACATAGTTGAGAAATGTCTAGGCTGATGATCATTTGCTACTAATAGACAGGCTATACAAATTAACATACCAGTGCAACACTGGGATCCATCTTCGTAATGGTTCCTTGGCCCACAGTGCTGAGTACAAAGGCAGCAAACACCTCGTTGGGGAACGAGGGTATGTCATCGGTATACTGAGCTTCTCCAGCACATTGGATCTGAAATATGAAATTCAGCTTCAGGTAATTTCTCGTGTTAGACATGACTTTTAGACACTTTTACCGAGATAGAGATAACCGAGCAAGAACAATGGAATAGAATAGTTCATTATAGGCGCAAGAAAAGCTAATTTGGCTAATTATTATCATTAGGTAACAGTAAACAAAAATAAAGTAGGTCAACAAATTTGTTTATCTACCTACTTCTTTTTGATATAAGAAATTATGCTTTTATATCCTACACTATATATATAATAATACAATAAAATAATACAGTAATATAATTAAGCTTTTATTTATACGTATTTGTCGGAAATACGTTACTGAGTTGACTAATCAGATCGCCAGCGCCGCCTAGCGGCGTTTGACAGAGTCTACAACATAACGCTCGGAATGGCTGAAGCAAAGCAGACTTCATGGATGGCGGTCAAGCAGTGAAGACGGTTTGAAACTGTCGTGCGTGTCGAATAGTGGTGTCGTGTACCTACAGTGTGTGAAATGCTAGTGTGATTAATGCTATCGTAAATTATAATTTGATCTGATCTGCAACGGTTTTTCTATTGCGCAATAACGAACACTACCCAAAGTTCTCTCACAGTAGTTAAAATATGGTTGATAATAACGAGAGAGGCAAATACCCTCCTCTGTCATTCACTATATTATAAATGTGAAAATTTGTTTGTTTGTGTGTTTGTTACTCAATCACACAAAAATAGTTGAACAGAAATTTGGCACATATAGGATACTTTTTATCCTGGTAGTAGGTACGTACCCGTGGGATAATTTCCGACCTCCACGCGGGCGTAGCCGTGGGCAAATCCTTATTAGAACATAATTATTTTCGAGAGCGGTTTGAAAGCTACTCGTATTACAATATTTGCTACATGAACCGATTATTACTTACTGTGGCTTCTAACTTGGGCATGGGCTGGTTCAAAGGCCACAGCGAAGTGTCAGTACTGTACGTCTGTTTTCCACTCGAGCAAGGTCTCGTCAGGTGTAAGTCAACGATCGCAGATTCATACCGTGCTGCTCGTTTAGGACATAGAGTTAGAAAAGCCTGAAATAGAAGTTGGAAATTAGAATGACCTATAGAAGTTCGTTGAGAAATGTTACTGTTTCTGTTACTCTGTGTCATCCCAATGCTAGACTAATGCCATGGCCTACCCATGACCCCGTAGAAGATGGTGGGACGTGCTGGACAAAACAAACGACCAATAGTTTACAATAGATCGCTTGAGCTGGAAGTCAGAAATATAGTTTTGGGTAAAATTTTATGTCTGATGACATGCAACACGATTCATGACAAATTGAGATAGCAAGTAACGATGACTTAAAAAAATAAAAAGAAAATAGCTCAATAGGTTAGATTAGGTTAGGTTAGGTTTTTTTTTTTTTTTTTTTTTTTTTTTTTTTTTTTTTTTTTTTTTTTTTTTTTTTAATTTATCTTTAAATAAATAAATAATATATATATATATATATATATATTATTTATTTATTTAAAGATAAATTTATCTCCTTAATATCTTCAATATTATACTCTAATTTATAAGCTATTTAAATTTAATTAATTATTAAATAATAATATAAATAAAATAATTATTATTCAAATAATAAATCTAAATAAATAAATCTTAAAACTATTAATCTGATAAATATTGTAAAATATAGAATATTTCTTTAAAATTTGTATTATACCAAACCCTCTATATAATTCTCTTCAACCTAAATCTACATTTTTTAATAAATTTTGACCAAAATTTAAAAAATAATAACTTAAACCATAAGTTGATAAATTTGGTATAAACCACATTATACATAAAAAATTTCTTAAATTATAAGTTATAATAAATTTATTAACAGAATAAATTTTTATATTTCTAATTAAATACCCTATAAAACCCCCAATTAATCTAACATAAATTACCATTATCTTTAAATTAAAAGGAAGATAAATCATATAAGGGTAAGGAAAAATTATTCATCTTAAAAATCTTCCTCTAATAATTCTTATAAATAATAAAACAAATATTCTTTTTAATATAATATAATCTTCATCATATAAATTATAAATTCTTATTAAATTATAATCATTTACCATTAAATATATTGTAAGACGGAAAGTATAAAATATAGTTAAACCAGTAGAAATATAATATAAAAAAAAAATTCTTAAATTTAAATTTCTAAATCTTACTAACTCTAAAATTAAATCCTTAGAATAAAACCCAGCTAAAAAGGGAATTCCACAAAGAGCTATATTAGAAATATTTATACATAAAGAAGTTAAAGGAATATATGAACTAATCCCCCCCATAAACCGAATATCTTGAGTATCATTTATTATGTGAATAATAACCCCAGCACATATAAATAATAAAGCCTTAAATATAGCATGAGTTAATAAATGAAAAAAAGCTAAATCAGGGAAACCTATACTTAAAATTCTTATTATTAACCCTAATTGTCTTAAAGTTGATAAAGCAATAATCTTTTTTAAATCAAACTCATAATTTGCTGAAATTCCAGCTATAAATATAGTTAATCCTGATAATAATAATAATAATAATTTTAACATATAAGTATCAAGTAATAATATATTAAATCGAATTAATAAATAAACCCCAGCTGTAACTAAAGTAGAAGAATGAACTAAAGCAGAAACAGGAGTAGGAGCTGCCATAGCAGCAGGTAATCAAGATCTAAAAGGAATTTGAGCACTTTTAGTTATTGAAGCTAAAATAATCAACCCACCAATTATCTTTATTTCCCAATCATTATTTATAAATTCTAAATAAAAAATATAATTTCAACTACCATAATTTATTATTCAAGAAATTGCTATTAAAATAAGAACATCCCCAATTCGATTTCTTAAAGCTGTTAATATACCTGCATTATAAGATTTTAAATTTTGATAATAAATTACCAAACAATAAGAAACTAACCGCAAACCATCTCAACCCAATAAAATTCTAATAATATTAGGACTAATAATTAATAATATTATTGAAAAAACAAATAATAACACTAAAATAATAAATCGGATTAAATTTAACTCAGATCTTATATATCTTTTTCTATAATAAATAACAACTGAAGAAATTAAAAAAACAAATATTATAAATAATAAAGATATTCAATCTAACAAAATAGACATAATAATTGTTATTGAATTAAAAGAAATAATTTCCCACTCTAATAAAATAACTATATTATTTATAATAAAATAAACTATAAAAAAAAAATTTATTATTCTTATTAAAAATAAAAAAATAAACGAAATAAAACAAATTGAATACTTTATATTATTAATAATTTAAAATGAATTTATTCATATTTTTGACACCACAAATCAATATTTTTATTAAATTATTTAAATAAAATCAAATTATTCTATAATCAATCTTTAAAACTAAAATATTTAAAGGCAATCAATGTAATATTAACATTAAATATTCTCGAGAAACACCTGTATAATAACTATAAACACCTGAATAATATTTTCCATGTTGAATAAATGAATATAAATATAAACTATAACCAGCTCTAAAAAAAGAAATTAATATTAATATTAATATAGAAACCCAAGATCATCTTATTAAACTATTAATTAAACTAATTTCACCTATAAGATTTAATCTAGGGGGAGCAGCTATATTTGAAGATATTAATAAAAATCACCATAATCTTATAGAAGGTATAAAATTTATTATACCCTTATTAATATATAAACTTCGTCTATGTAATCGCTCATATCTAATATTAGCCAAACAAAATATCCCAGACGAACATAAACCATGACCAATTATTAAAATATAAGATCCAATAAACCCTCAATAATTTATAATTATAATTCCTCTAATAACAATTCTTATATGAGCTACAGAAGAATAAGCAATTAATGATTTAATATCTACTTGACAAAAACATTTTAATCTAATATAAAATCCCCCGATTAATCTAATAACAATTCTAATATAATTTAATTTTAAATTAATCTCCTGTAAAAAAATCAATAAACGTAATAATCCATACCCCCCTAATTTTAACATAATCCCGGCTAAAATTATTGAACCTGAAACAGGAGCTTCAACATGAGCCTTAGGTAATCATAAATGAACAAAATATATAGGTATTTTGACCAAAAAAGCTAAAATTATAGAAAAATATAATATATATATATTTAAATTAAAAAATTTTAAAAAATAAATTATTATACATCTTATTTCATTAAAAACATAAAAAATCCCTATTAATAAAGGTAAAGAAACAAATAAAGTATAAAATAATAAGTACATCCCAGCTTGAATTCGCTCAGGTTGATACCCCCAACCAATAATTAATAATAAAGTAGGAATTAATCTACCCTCAAAAAATAAATAAAATATAAATATATTTATTGTTCTAAAAGTTAAATATAACATAATTAATAAAAAAATCACATTAAACAAAAAAAAATTAATGTAATAATTTCCCCTATATAAATTTTCACTAGCCATAATTATTAAAATTGAAATTCAAATTCTTAATATAATTAATCCATAAGATATAATATCACAAGATATTATATATCTTATATTACAAAATAAATTTAATCTTATTCTTAAACTTATAAATAAAAACATCAATAAAAATAACATTATTTGAACCATTCAAAATATATTTTTTATAAAACAAAAAGGAATTATAAAAATTATCATAATTAAAAATTTTATCATTATCTTTTTAAATATTAATGTAATATTAAATAAACAATAATTTTATAATTTTTACACATAAATAAATTCAAACAATTACAATAAATTAAATCTTTGAAAATAATCATTACCATGAGTTCGAATTATGGAAACTAAAATAGATAAGCCTAAGGCACCTTCACAAACTGAAAAAACTAAAAACACTATTAATATATATATATCATAATCAATAAAACTTAAATAAATCAATATAAAAAAAAAAAATCTCAATACAATAAATTCTAATCTAAGCAAAACAATTAATAAGTGTTTATGCTTAGAAATAAAAATTAAATTACCAACAACAAATATTAAAATAAAAATAATTCATATATTTAAAATTATCATTTGTTTTTATAGTTTAAAAAAATATTGGTCTTGTAAATCAAAGTTAAGTAATTTACTTTAAAAACTTCAAAGAAAAAGAATCTCTTTATCAATAATCTCCAAAATTATTATTTTAATTAAACTATTCTTTGATTTGATATTATAAAATTAACTTTTTCACTATTACTAATTATAATTTCTTTATTTATACTATTTCTAAATAACCCCTTATCTATAGGATTAATAATTTTAATTCAAACCTTATTAACATGTTTATTAACAGGAATAATAGTTAAAACATATTGATTTTCTTATATTTTATTTCTTACTTTTTTAGGAGGACTATTAGTTCTTTTTATTTATGTATCAAGAATTGCATCTAATGAAATATTTAAGCCTATAATTAATATAAAAAATATATTATTTTTCTTACTAATTTTAATAATAATAACTCAATTTATATTTTTTAATAACATATCCTGAATAAATTTTTCAATAAACTCAGACATAATTAATTTTAATGATTTAATATTATTTTTTAATAATGAAAATAAAATTAATTTAAGAAAATTATATAATAATCAAACATTTTTAATTATAATAATATTAGTAATTTATTTATTTATCACTTTAATTGCAGTTGTAAAAATTACTAATATTTTTTACGGACCGATTCGTTCATCTTTAAACTAAATTTAATGACAAATAAATTTTTAACCTTACGAAAAACTCACCCTATTTTAAAAATTATTAATGGGTCTTTAATTGATTTACCTTCCCCATCAAATATTTCAGCTTGATGAAACTTTGGATCTCTTTTAGCCTTATGTTTAATTGTACAAATTTTAACAGGATTATTTTTAACAATATATTATACAGCTAATATTGAAATAGCATTTTATAGAGTAAATTATATTTGCCGAAATGTAAATTATGGGTGATTAATTCGAACAATTCATGCCAATGGAGCTTCTTTTTTTTTTATTTGCATTTATTTACATATTGGACGAGGAATATATTATGAATCATTTAACTTAAAACACACCTGAACTGTAGGAGTAATTATTTTATTTTTATTAATAGCAACAGCATTTATAGGCTATGTATTACCATGAGGACAAATATCGTTTTGAGGGGCAACTGTTATTACAAATCTTCTCTCAGCTATCCCATCCTTAGGAATTATATTAGTTAATTGAATTTGAGGAGGGTTTGCCGTAGATAATGCCACCTTAACCCGATTTTACACTTTTCATTTTCTATTACCTTTCATTATCCTAATAATAACAATAATTCACTTATTATTTTTACATCAAACAGGCTCTAATAATCCTTTAGGATTAAATAGTAACTTAGATAAAATCCCCTTTCACCCATTCTTTACATTTAAGGATTTAATTGGATTTATTATTTTATTATTCTTATTAACTATTTTAACATTAACAAATCCATATCTCTTAGGGGACCCAGATAATTTTATCCCAGCTAATCCTTTAGTAACTCCAGTCCACATTCAACCAGAATGATACTTCTTATTTGCTTATGCAATTTTACGATCAATCCCCAATAAATTAGGAGGGGTAATTGCATTAGTAATATCTATTTTAATTTTAATTATTCTACCCTTTACCTTTAATAAAAAAATTCAAGGTATTCAATTCTATCCTATTAATCAAATTTTATTTTGATCAATAGTAACAATTGTTATCTTATTAACTTGAATTGGAGCTCGACCAGTTGAAGACCCTTACATTATTACAGGACAATTATTAACTGTTTTTTATTTCTCTTATTTTATTATTAATCCTTTTGTTAATAAATATTGAGATAATTTACTATTCAACTAATTAACAAATTAATGAGCTTGTTATAAGCATTTGTTTTGAAAACTTAAGAAAGAATTTTATTTCTATTAATTTATACTAAAAAAAATTAAATTATAATAATAAAACCTTAAACCCTAAAAAAAATAATAAAAAATTTAAAGAAATTGGTAAATATCTTTTTCAGGCCAAATATATTAATTTATCATAACGATAGCGAGGTAAAGTCCCCCGAACTCAAATAAATAAAAAAGAAATAAATCTTAATTTTAAATAAAATATAATTCTTAAATTAAAACCCCCTAAATAAATTAAAACAAATAATATTCTCATAAATAAAATTCTTGAATATTCCGCCAAAAAAATTAAAGCAAACCCCCCTCTTCTATATTCAATATTAAATCCAGAAACTAACTCTCTTTCACCCTCAGCAAAATCAAATGGAGTTCGATTAGTTTCAGCTAATCTAGATCTTATTCAACATAAACTTAAAGGAAATATTAAAACAAAAAATCAAACTATTTCTTGATAAAAAAATTTTTTTAATAAATTAAAATCTATAATTATAATAATTCTAGATATTAAAATTAAAGCCAATCTAACTTCATACGAAATAGTTTGAGCTACTGCCCGTAAACCCCCCAATAAAGCATAATTTGAATTAGAAGATCATCCAGCAACCATAACAGTATAAACCCCTAAACTAGTACAACATAAAAAAAATAAAACACCCAAATTAAATCTAATCAAATTAAAATAATAAGGAATTAATAACCAAATTATTAAGGATAAAATAAAACTTACTACAGGAGAAAAATAATAACAAATATAATTAGAAAAATTAGGATAAGTTTGTTCTTTAGTAAATAATTTAATAGCATCAGAAAAAGGCTGCAAAATTCCTATAAAACCTACTTTATTAGGACCTTTACGAATTTGAATATAACCTAAAACCTTACGTTCTAATAAAGTTAAATAAGCAACACCAATCAAAACCCCAATAATTAAAATTAATAAGCCAATTGTAATTATATAAATATCAAATATAAACATTTACTATCTATATAATTTAATTATACATTAATGAACTCTAAAATCATCACATTTTTCTGCCAAAATAGTATAATATATATATATATATATATAATTTATATTATGTTATAAATTATTATTACTATTATTAATTTTAATTATATAAATAACTTAATAAAATTCAAAAATATAAATTTAATTTAAATATTTGATCCTTTCGTACTAAAATATTTTAATTTTTAAAAGATAGAAACCAACCTGGCTTACACCGGTTTGAACTCAGATCATGTAAGATTTTAACACTTTCCGGGACACTGAACGAGACACAATAAAAGTTTTATTGTTATCACGTTTATAGGCGTTTAGTGTCCCGCAAAGTGTTAATGATCGAACAGATCAAAAATTTTAAACTTCTGCATTTAAATTTTATCTTAATCCAACATCGAGGTCGCAAACTCTTTTTCTTATTTGAACTAAAAAAAAAAATTACGCTGTTATCCCTAAGGTAATTTTTTCTTATAATCAGTAATACTGGATCATTTACCCACTTATAAATGTTCTTATATAAAAAAAGTTAAATATATTTTTTTGTCACCCCAACAAAATATTCAACTTTATTTCAATTTTATTTTATTAAATAATCTTAATTAAATTAAATATAAAACTCTATAGGGTCTTCTCGTCTTTTTAATTTATTTTAACTTTTTAATTAAAAAATTAAATTCTATATTTAATTAAGAGACAGTTTATATTTCATCCAATCTTTCATACAAGTCACCAATTAAATGACTAATGATTATGCTACCTTTGTACAGTCAAAATACTGCAGCCCTTCAATATTAAATCAGTGGGCAGATTAGACTTTATATTATTTACAAAAAGACATGTTTTTGATAAACAAGTGAATATAAATTTTTGCCGAATTCCTTTTAATTAATTATTTTAAATAATCAATCTCAATTATATAAATTTTATATACTAATTTTATCATTATATCAATTTTTATCAAATTTTAATTTTTTTTTTTATAAATAATATAAAAATTTATTAAATTTTATTTTAAATGAAATTATTTATAATAAATTATAATTTTTTAACAATATAAATCATATAAATTTCAATTCAAATTTTAACAGTATATTTATATAAATTTAAATTAAAGCTTATCCCTTAAAATATAATTATACCTCATGAAAAAATTAATTAATTAATTTTTTCATGAAATAAAAAAAAATTAAATTTTTTTCTAAAAAAACTAGATATATTTAAAAACGATTAACATCTCATTTCCAATTAATTATTTTAAATATTTATGCTACAATAACTTTATTAATTAATTATCTCTTTTAAATTCGAGAATTTTTTCCTTAAAAATTTTTTTTAATAAACTCTGATACCCAAGATACATCAAACTAAAATTACTTTAAACTAATTTTATATTTCAATTATTTCAAAATTCTTTTACAATACTAATTTATTATAAATTATTTAATTTTTTCTTTAAAAATACTTTAACCCCCTTAAAATATTTTTATTTAAAATTTTTTTTATTATAATAATAACTAATTAATTTTTCCCCTCAAATTAATTAATTTTTAATATCCTTTCAATGTAAATGAAATACTTTAATTTCAAGCTCTAATTTGTTCTTTCTAGAAACACTTTCCAGTACCTCTACTTTGTTACGACTTATTTCAACTTATTATTTATATGAAAGCGACGGGCAATATGTACATATTTTAATTTTTAATCATTTTATTAAATTAAATAAAATTACATTTAAATCCACTTTTAATTAATTATTACAAATTATTATCCATTTAAATAAATTTATTGTAATCCATTATATTCTTAATTATAATCTGCATCTTGATCTGATTTAAATTAATATTATAATTTTTAAATATTAATCTTATTAAAAAATATTTTTTTAACAACGATATACAAAATTATAAATTAAGTAAATTTATTCGTGGAATATCAATTATTAAACAGATTCCTCTAAATGAACTAAAATACCGCCAAATTATTTAAGTTTCAATAAATAATTATTTACTATTTTAGTATTTTAAATTTAAATTTTAATAATAGGGTATCTAATCCTAGTTTTTTATAAAATTTATTAAATCACAATTAAAAATATAAAATTTTATTAAATTAAAATTTCACCTAATAATTTAAAATTTTTATTATAATATAATTTTATTAATTAATTACTAATAAAATTTAATTTAACTTTTGTATAACCGCAACTGCTGGCACAAAATTTGTTATTAATTAAAATATTACTAAATCTTAATTTCTTAAATAATTTAATATTAATTACTACTTTATTATCTAAACAATCTAAAATTAACACTAAAATTTATATGTAAAATAAATTTAAAATAAAATTTATAAACCATAAAAAATTTATTTATATAGAGATTTTTTTAAATAGATTTTTTTTTTTTTTTTTTTTATATTAAAATATTTAATATAAATTATTAAATTTTTAATAATTTCTTTTTCTTTCTTTTTATAATATTTATATTAAAACCTAAAATTAAGAATTAAACAATTAATATTCGTATAGATTATAATATATTAATATAATTAATTTTAATTTTTTAATAATTTAATGTATATATATATATATTAATATATTAAATTTTTAATATATATATATATATAAATATAATTAATTCTTTTATTTAAATTTACACTAAAACCATTTTTAATAAATTTTCATATAATAATAAAAAACATGTATTAAAAATAAGCTAAAACTAAGCTTTTGGGTTCATACCCCAACTATAAAGGAAATACCTTTTTTTTAAAAATAAAGTGCCTGATTAAAGGGTTATTCTGATAGGATAAATTAAGTAAATATTTTACCTTTATTATATTTTATAGAATTAAACTATACCTAATAGTATCAAAAACTATTGTGCATCTTACACTAAAATATATAATTTTGAATTTTGAATTCTCAAGAGAAATATAAAATAATTTCTTATTTTAAATTTTTTTTTAATTTAATTCTAATAAGATATTTTTTCTTTTTATTTTATTTTTTAGAACTTTAATTTCTATTTCATCTAACTCATGATTTGGGTGCTGAATTGGTTTAGAAATTAATCTTTTAAGATTTATCCCCCTAATTTCAAATTCAAATAACCTATTATCAACAGAAGCATCATTAAAATACTTCTTAACACAATCTATTGCTTCAATTAACTTTTTATTTACAATTTTAATCAAATTAACCCTCTTAAAAAACTTCGAAATAAATAACTTTATTTCAATCATAATAAATTCTTCAATACTTATAAAAATAGGAAGCACCCCCTTCCACTTTTGATTTCCAAATATTATTGAAGGTTTATCTTGATTTAATAGATTTATTTTAATAACTTGACAAAAAATTACCCCTATAATTATCCTATCTTATTATTTAAATAAAAATTTTATTATTATTATTATTTTAATAAATATTATTATCGGGGCTATTGGAGGATTAAATCAAACCTCTTTACGTAAATTAATAGCCTTTTCCTCAATTAATAATTTAGGGTGAATACTTTCAGCTATTATAATTAGAGAAACTTTATGATTTTTTTATATCTTTATATATTCATTTATAATTAGAATTATATGTTCTATATTTTATATCTTAAATATATATTTTATCAACCAATTATTTATCAATAATATAATTTTTTTTATTAAAATTAATTTACTAATTAATTTTCTTTCTTTAGGGGGTCTTCCCCCATTTATTGGATTCTTCCCTAAATGAATTATTATTATTTTTTTAATTAATAACAATATATATTTACTAACTTTTACCTTTATTATAATAAGTTTAGTAATATTATTTTTTTACATTCGTATTAGTTATTCTGCTTTTATATTTAATTATTTAAAAATAAAATGATTTAAAGTCTCCATCAAAAATAATTATTTTATAGTAGTTAACTTTTTTTCCTTTATTTCCTTAATAGGAATAATTTTTAGAACTTTTTTTTTTTATTAAGGTTTTAAGTTAAACTAAACTAATAATCTTCAAAATTATTTATAAAGAAATTATTCTTTAAGCCTTAATAGAAACCTCTACTCCTTAAAATTTGCAATTTTACATCATTATTGAATATAAAGCCAATTTTTTTTTAATAAAAGAGAATTTTCTCGTAAATAAATTTACAATTTATCGCTTAACCTCAGCCATTTTATTTACAAGCGAAAATGACTTTACTCAACAAATCATAAAGATATTGGAACATTATACTTTATTTTTGGAATTTGAGCAGGAATAGTAGGAACATCTTTAAGACTATTAATTCGTGCTGAATTAGGAAACCCAGGATCTTTAATTGGAGATGATCAAATTTATAACACTATTGTTACAGCTCATGCTTTTATTATAATTTTTTTTATAGTTATACCTATTATAATTGGAGGATTTGGAAATTGACTTGTACCTTTAATATTAGGAGCCCCAGACATAGCATTCCCCCGATTAAATAATATAAGTTTTTGATTATTACCACCCTCTTTAACTTTATTAATTTCAAGAAGAATCGTAGAAAATGGTGCTGGAACTGGGTGAACAGTGTACCCCCCACTGTCATCTAATATTGCCCATGGTGGAAGATCAGTAGATTTAGCTATTTTTTCCCTACATTTAGCTGGAATTTCTTCTATTTTAGGAGCCATTAACTTCATTACAACAATTATTAATATACGATTAAATAGTTTATCTTTTGATCAAATACCTTTATTTATTTGAGCTGTAGGAATTACCGCATTCTTATTACTATTATCTTTACCTGTTTTAGCCGGTGCTATTACAATATTATTAACAGACCGAAATTTAAATACATCTTTTTTTGATCCCGCTGGAGGGGGCGATCCAATTCTTTACCAACACTTATTCTGATTCTTTGGACATCCTGAAGTTTATATTCTAATTTTACCAGGATTTGGAATAATTTCACATATTATTTCACAAGAAAGAGGTAAAAAGGAAACTTTTGGGTGTCTGGGAATAATTTACGCTATATTAGCAATTGGATTATTGGGATTTATTGTATGAGCCCATCATATATTTACAGTAGGTATAGATATTGATACCCGAGCTTATTTTACATCAGCTACAATAATTATTGCAGTACCTACTGGAATTAAAATTTTTAGTTGACTAGCTACCTTCCATGGAACACAAATCAATTATTCCCCCTCTATTTTATGAAGATTAGGGTTTGTATTTTTATTTACAGTAGGAGGATTAACAGGAGTAATTTTATCAAATTCATCAATTGATATTACCCTCCACGATACTTATTATGTTGTAGCCCACTTTCATTATGTTTTATCTATGGGAGCTGTATTTGCAATTTTAGCAGGATTTGTTCATTGATACCCATTATTCACAGGACTGTCTTTAAATCCTTATTTATTAAAAATTCAGTTTTTTGTTATATTTATTGGAGTAAATTTAACCTTTTTCCCACAACATTTCTTAGGTTTAGCTGGAATACCCCGACGATACTCAGATTATCCTGATTGTTACATTTCCTGAAATATTATTTCATCATTAGGTTCTTATATTTCTTTATTAGCCATTATATTTATATTAATTATTGTATGAGAATCATTAGTTAATCAACGAATTGCCTTATTTGCTTTAAATTTATCATCTTCAATTGAATGATATCAAAATCTTCCTCCCGCTGAACATTCATATAGCGAACTACCTATTTTAAGAAATTCATTCTAATATGGCAGACTATATGTAATGGATTTAAACCCCATTTATAAAGGTATATCCTTTTTTTAGAAATTGCAACATGATCTAATTTTAATTTACAAAATGGAGCATCTCCTTTAATAGAACAAATTATTTTTTTTCATGATCATACTTTAATTATTCTTATTATAATTACAATTTTAGTTGGTTACTTAATATCAAGACTTTTATTTAATAAATACATTAATCGATTTTTATTAGAAGGACAAATAATTGAACTAATTTGAACAATTTTACCGGCAATCACTTTAATTTTTATTGCATTACCTTCTTTACGATTACTATACCTATTAGATGAATTAAACAACCCTTTAATTACTTTAAAATCTATTGGGCATCAATGATATTGAAGTTATGAATATTCAGATTTTCATAATATTGAATTTGATTCTTATATAATCCCCTCTAATGAGATAACTCCCAGCAATTTTCGTCTTTTAGATGTCGATAATCGAATTGTTTTACCTATAAATAATCAAATTCGAATTATAGTAACTGCTACAGATGTAATTCATTCTTGAACTATTCCATCCTTAGGAGTTAAGGTAGATGCTAACCCTGGACGACTCAACCAAACTAATTTCTTTATTAACCGCCCAGGTATTTTTTATGGACAATGTTCTGAAATTTGTGGGGCTAACCATAGATTTATGCCTATTGTAATCGAAAGAATTTCAATTAAAAATTTTATTAATTGAGTAAATAACTATTCTTCATTAGATGACTGAAAGCAAGTACTGGTCTCTTAAACCATTTTATAGTAAATTAGCATTTACTTCTAATGAAATTATTTAAAGAATTAGTTAAATTTATAACATAAATATGTCAAATTTAAATTATTACTATATAATGTAATATTCTTTTATCCCACAAATAATACCAATTAATTGATTAATTTCTTTTTTCTTTTTTTTATCAATTTACTTAATTTTTAATATTATAAACTATTATATTTTTAATAAAAAAATTTCTAATAAAAATAGTAATAATTTAAATTTAAAATTAAAAAACCTCAATTGAAAATGATAAGTAACTTATTTTCAATTTTTGACCCCTCAACTAATTTATTTAATATTCCCTTTAATTGAATCAGAACAATTTTAGGAATTATATTTATCCCATATTCATTTTGATTAATTCCTAATCGTCATTATTATCTTTGAAATTTTATTTTATTAAAACTTCATAATGAGTTTAAAACTTTATTAAAAAATAATTATTTTCAAGGTTCCACTTTTATTTTTATTTCCATATTTTCCTTTATTTTATTTAATATTTTTTTAGGATTATTCCCTTATATTTTTACAAGAACAAGTCATCTAACACTATCTTTATCAATTTCCCTACCTTTATGATTAAGATTTATAATTTACGGATGAATTAATAATTCCCAACACATATTTATCCACATAATTCCCCAAGGAACTCCAGGTATTTTAATACCATTTATAGTTTTAATTGAAACTATTAGAAATATTATTCGACCAGGAACTTTAGCTGTTCGTCTAACTGCAAATATAATTGCGGGACATTTATTAATAACCCTTTTAAGAGGAACTGGACCTAATATAAGTTCTTATTTTATTATAATTTTAATTATTATTCAAATTTTATTACTAATTTTAGAATCTGCAGTAGCTATTATTCAATCTTATGTAATTGCAATTTTAAGTACATTATATTCTAGAGAAGTAAACTAATGAAAGCAAATTTTAATCACCCATTTCACTTAGTAGATTATAGACCATGACCTCTTACAGGGGCAATTGGAGTTATAGTACTTGTTACAGGTATAGTAAAATGATTCCATAATTTTAATATAAATTTATTAATTTTAGGATATTTAATTGTTATTTTAACAATATATCAATGATGGCGAGATATTTGTCGAGAAGGAACCTTACAAGGTAAACACACAATTCTAGTTACCAAAGGTCTTCGATGAGGGATAATTTTATTTATTGTATCTGAAATTTTTTTTTTTGTTTCTTTTTTTTGAGCTTTTTTTCACAGAAGATTAGCCCCTAATATTGAAATTGGAGCTATTTGACCCCCAACTAGTATTATCCCATTTAACCCATTTCAAATCCCTTTATTAAATACTATTATTTTAATTAGATCAGGAGTATCTGTTACATGGGCTCATCATGCTATTATAGAAAATAATAATTCCCAAATAACACAAGGATTATTTATCACAATTATTTTAGGAGTTTACTTCACAATTCTTCAAGCTTATGAATATCTCGAAGCCCCCTTTACTATTGCCGATAGTGTTTATGGATCAACATTTTTTATAGCAACAGGATTCCATGGCCTTCATGTAATTATTGGAACATTATTTCTTTTTATTTGTTTAATTCGACACTTAAATAATCATTTTTCTAGAAATCACCATTTTGGATTTGAAGCAGCAGCTTGATACTGACACTTTGTAGATGTAGTATGATTATTCCTTTATATTTCTATTTATTGATGAGGAAATTAATTATTTATATAATATATTTAGTATATTTGACTTCCAATCAAAAAGTTTAATAATTTTAATATAAATAATTATTTTAATAACAAATATCTTTCTAATTATTATAATAATTTCTAATATTATAATATTTTTATCTATTATTTTATCAAAAAAAACTTTTTCAGACCGAGAAAAATGTTCCCCATTTGAATGTGGATTTGACCCTAAATCTTCAGCACGAATTCCATTCTCTTTACATTTCTTCTTAATTACTGTAATTTTTTTAATTTTTGATGTAGAAATTGCACTTATTTTTCCAATTATCCCCTTATTTAAATTAGTAAATTTTACTTTTTGAACAAAAATTAGATTTTTTTTTATTTTAATTTTATTAATTGGATTATATCATGAATGAAACCAAAATATATTAAATTGAACTAATTAAAATCAGGATTATAGTTTAAATTAAAACATTTGATTTGCAATCAAAAAATATTAACTTATATAATTTATCTTAAATAAGAAGCAATTTTGCATTTAATTTCGACTTAAAAGAAAGAGTTGTTCAAACTCCTTATTTATTAATTGAAACCAAAAAGAGGTATATCACTGTTAATGATAAAATTGAATTTATATTCCAATTAAATTATGAAATATAAAGATTAAAATTAAGCTGCTAACTTAATTTTTAGTGGTTAAATTCCATTAATATTTCTATTTATATAGTTTAATTAAAACTTTACATTTTCATTGTAAAAATAATTTTTTTTTTTTATAAATAATATATATATATATATATATATATATATATATATATATATTATTTATAAAAAAAAAATTTTAAAAAACCCCACCTAGGTCACCTATTGAGCTATTTTCTTTTTATTTTTTTTAAACTGTTCCCTAGTCGCTGGATAGATGGCGCTGAACTTGGTAAGTTACTACAAGGAACGGAACGTCACATAATCTTTTAATTATTTCACTTGGATGTATAATTTTGAGAACGTAAAACGAAACGTACATAAAAAAGTAATTATTAATATCATGACATTAATTACTTTTTTACGTTTCGTTTTACGTCGACATGGTCACACACATCACATCACAATTTCGTTTTGAAAATAAATAAATAATAACAACAAGGAATATATCAATAACAAACGTCTACACCAAAAGATAGATCAGCGCCGACGTATAAATAATAACATTGCGTCGCGTATATGACGTGACGCAATGTTTTTTTTTCCAAGCGTTGATTTTGGCACCTAGTAACGTAGTCAGTTCAACGCCATCTACAGAGTTCTTGGAAACTATGTTTCTTTTTTAATACTTAAATGAAAAACGTCTCATTAGTATCGCAAAAAACAGAGAGTATGAACCGGTGCAGTCACTTACCTTATACAACAGTGCCTTCGCGATATACCTTCTATACTCAACGCCTGGCTCAGGTGGATGAGCATCTACCTGCATCTCTCCTTCTAACACCCTAATAGCCCCCTGCAGGGTTTCGTTGGTACACAAGGCCTTTCCAAGCAGATACCTTTCAGTTAATACTGCCCTATCAAAGTTTATTGAAAGAGCTCCGAACGTAATGCGGACTTCTTCAACCACGTTGGAGTCATTTAGTTTGCAAAGGAAACCAAAATTGACTATAGCATGGGAACTTTGGGCTCTTGGCATTAGCTAAAATGAAAGAAAATGTAGGTTTACTTCCGAATAATTATACATATTACAGAAAAGATTCAAGTAGCGCTCCTTAATTAATATTTTTTGTATTGTGTTCTATATAAACTTACCTTGTAGGTAAAAAGTTTGTATGCACTAGTCAATGGTGGAAACAATACTTTCACGATTATTTTTCCTTTCATGTTTAATTTTAAGAACTCTGGCATTGTAACTGTTACTTCGACTCCATGGTAATCTACTAAAATATAAAAAAAAAACATAAGAATCACAAAATTACGGTTATTTAAAAATGTGTTTTTTTTTAAAAATTACTTACTGATGGTAAGTTCAGCACCTACGGTGTAGAAGATAAGGTACAAATCTGATTGAAACACATTGTAAGTGTGCTTGATCATCAAGTTACCAGCGATAGTAGCTACCTAAAAACAGAATTCAATTTAAGAAAAGAAGACATATTATAATGATTATTTTAAAGAAAAAAAAAAGAAAACACTTGCATTTCTAAGAGCTTTATGAGCTACCAAATCCACATGGTCATACAATTTCGTCAAATAGCTAAATTCTTGTGTAGCACGAGCCTTCAGGATTTCCATAAATTCTGACAATGTACACCCAGCTCCTACTACGAGGTTTTGATCTAATATATTGACTTTAAGCTCTTCAAGATGGCTAACGGCTATCATTGCATTAGCGTATTCTAATATTGGATAAGCTCCTGGAATTCAATTAAAATTAAATATGAATTGACAGTGGAAAGGTAAAATGGCTAAAGCGCCATCTTGGTCGATATTGGGCTAAATAATATATTGACCTATGGAACCCTAATAAAATCTGATTCAGTATAGTATAGGATCACTCGTGTGTCTGTCTGTCTGGCTGGCCAGCCAATTTTCTCCAAATCTAATGGAGCGAAATTTGGTTTCATATAATTTCTGCAACCCAAACACGGACGTGTTACGTAAAAATAAATTTTGAATATAGGGGTCACTTTTGAGAGACCAATATAAAAAAATATAAAAGATTTTCATTCTGTACCGTGTGACATATCAAATGAAAGGTACTGTAGGGGTCTCAAGTATATTATTTATAACTTTAAAATAAATAGTTTTATAGTTATTTAAGAAAATTAATGAAAATTGACCATTCCCCCCTTTCCTCCGAAACTACGGAACCTATTTTTTTTTAATGCTGAAAATAGTTCTATACTTTTAAATTACATGAAAACCTATAAGAAGTCTTAAAATAACATGATAAATCTCGCAATATTGGGCGTACAACGCACACGTACAGCTTACATTTTGCAGTTGGAATATATGGGAGAACATGTTTTTCAACTACAATGTTAAGTTTGTTCTTGGGATAAATTTATCCCAACTACGAAACCCTTAATTGTGCGTTGTCCGACACGCACTTGACAGATTTTTTTATTTAATCATGGTTTAAAGCGACGTTTCTTTTATGTTTCTGAAGTTACTGTCGTTCAGCGTTGTTTGACATTCCAAATATTATTTTAAACTGTATAGATATTATTAGTCGGTAGTACACGATTTATTAAAGCACATTTTAGAACTAGTAAAGAAAAAGTAAAGAAAATACGTTTATTTGCGATACATATGACGCAAGCAATCGAATAAACAAGAAAAAACAATTTGAGGGAAAATATGCGTCACATCCACGCAAAACGGCCGTCGCTCAGCATATCTACTGTTGCGACCCAATGCAAGGCAGAGCCCCAGCGCGCTTGCTTCAGCGACAGCCGACGTTCACGTGATGATGTCAACCAGCGGTGCAGCCAGCGGTGCGTCTGCGCTGTAAACTTGTTTAATTTAATGTTTAGTCAATCAATCTGCCTAGCCTTTTCCCAACTATATTGGGGTCGGCTTCCAGTCTAACCGGATGCAGCTGAATACCAGTATTTTACATGGAGCGACTGCCTATCTGACCTCCACAACCCAGTAACTGGGTAATACGATACCTCTTGGTAAGACTGGTTGTCAGACTTTCGGGCTTCTGACGACCCGTAACGACTGTCAAAGATCCACGAATGACAACCGGGACCAACGGCTTAACGTGCTTTCCGAGGCACGGAGGAGTCTCGGTATGTAAAGATGGTCACCCATCCACAGACCAACCCCGGCAAGCGTAGCTTAACCTGACGGATCGACCCGTGCGGCAGTTACTACTTAGCCACGAGCTCCTGGCTGAGAATGTTTAGTGTATGTTAGTAATTTTTTGTCTGCATTTTATAGCAAATCTAATGTTATGCCTTTTTTCTTGTGTGCTCCTTTTTAATTTATACGCGATTTTTTTTTCTTCAGTTGCCGCTGTCGTTTACAATGTGTCGCTAGTGTACATAAGTATAAAGCAATTCAAATGCTGTTTTAAATGTGTGCCTAAAATATTTTAGTAAGGACATTTTGGTAAATTGTAACACAATATTGTTGACTTGTTGTGTGTTGTTGACAAGGAGAAGGTATATTAAGCGCTGAATTATTTTGACTTAACAACTGCGGAGGTTCTCTTCAAAACTTGATTAAAGCTTTATTTTTTATTTTTCCTGAGTTTGAGTAAATGGTTTTTTAGGATTGCAGCTATGTATTTAATCCTATATTTTTTTGAATTATTATTTAAAACCAGAATAGCCATAGTTTTGAATAAATTCTATCGGAAGTATCATGTTTTGCTAAGTGCTCTAGAGGAATATTTTCAAGTCACCCTATTTTTTTTTCAAGCCACTCCTTTTCAATCTATTTCAAACACAAGCGACGTCATAAAAATAAAAACTCTGCACTGAAGAAATGTACGTATGAACTTTGAAACTAAGCTGCCTGAAAATATAGGGATTAATATTATAATTCATTTATTTCAGACATGGTCCCAGAATATAAAAATTTAAAACACAAAAATAAAATAAAATTTACTCATATACATTAGAATTACATAATCATAATCAAACAATTGAATTGAATTAAATTAAATATATATTAAAATAATACAAATTTAAAACAATCAACACAATATACAGACAAACAGTCACACGCATCTCAAATAAAACGAGGAATGGCGCTAACATGAAGCTGCATCCACCATCCACTGTAACTGGGACAGGTCCCACCGCTCGGACAAAACCCTCAGGAAACTGTTCGTGCTGCTTCGTAGGCGACTGTGAAGCGCTCCGCTTCCTCATGATCGCGAAAAAATCATCGGTCCGCGTCTCAGCAAACATATGTAGTCGAAGCACTATAAAACCGCGGAAGCCCTAAAAGTTTCCTGAAAGCATTGTTGTACTGCACGCACAGTGCGCTGTACGCCCGCTGCGTAAAGTTGGTCCACAGGCTGCACGTGTAAAACTACTTTTGATTAAATATGTGATTTTTTTTTTCGCATTTTTTACTTAGTTAGGATAAATTTTATTAGCCTCCCCTCTAATATTCAAGACCTAATAATAGTATTCATTGAGGTTATAGATTGACACATCATAATCTGATTGATGATTGTCAAAAACTGCAGTAGCCATAAACAATATTTTAAATGTATAACCTTTTAGAAATTATGCCTCATTGCCATGATACATCCATCAATTTATTCGAACTTCAGCTAGTTTTAGTTCCGCTTTATTTCAAATGAACAGCTCGTTAGATTTTTTTTCAGTCTATGATATTATTATGTGCATTAGTAAATCTCGGATTTCTATAAAAATAATATTTTTTTATGTAATACGCAATTTTCCGATATTAACTATATCGTTATGTTTTGTGATTATAGTTATGTTTTGCGTGATGTAACTTTATGAATTTTATTTGTTAAATCGACACTTAATTATTCATATCAGGAATATAAATATGATTTAAGAGAATATAAGTTTACCAGAATTTCCGTTAGAAAAAATTATGTTTTCGTAAAAAAAAAAAACTTTTAATAAATCCTCTCTTGAAATTTCAAATTTTGGCGCTTTAGCCATTTACCTTTCCGCTGTCGTTATAATAGCTGATTGTAACAGAAATGTTGAGACTAAAGACTTAAATTAATTTGCGTGATGTTTACCTTTAAAATATCTGGAAATATTATTATTAATTATCAAGTCACATTGATAAGCATTCTGTTGCATTATTAAAGTACCTTCCAATATCTCTTTAGTTACCTTTAGAAGTATTTCCACCAACGAGCATGTAACTCTCAGAATTCTCCTCCAATAATTTGGTCACTTCTGCGAGGATGGTAGGCCTGTACCATGTTTTACCATCTTTTAGTTCGACTGTGATCATCTTCTCTTCATGATAATCATCATGGCGCACCATGCACCAACCATCTTCCTTTACATTATTCGAACTTTGGCAACAATTCCCTGAAGACTTGCAGATGCTCACACCTTTAACATCCATGATCCTCTCTTCCTTGGGAGCGTCTATTGCAAACTTTTTCAAAGCATATAGGATGGGCCTATAGCCAGTGCAGCGGCAAAGATTGCTAGAGACTGATTTTTCTATGTCCAACATAGTCAGATTCTTATTTTCTTCCATGAGTCTATAAAAAACATTTTTTTTTATTTTTTTTAGGGTTACGTACCTCGAAAGGAAAGCACTGAACTCTAATAAGATCACTTCATTGTCCGTCTGTCTGTCTGTGTCAGGACCGCGTACAGGTATCAAGTTGACATTTATAACAAATACGTACGTCTACCAGTCCCTTGGAGCTCTAAAAACTTCAAGCTTCTAAGTCAACGTAATAAAAAAATACTTCCCTATAGGTTTTGTTGTATCGATGTATGGGAGAACATGTTTTTCAACTACAATGTTAAGTTTTTTTTTGGGATAAATTCATCCCAACTACGGAACCCTTCATTGTGCGTGGTCCGACACGCACCTAGCCGGTTTTTTAAGGATAGGAAACAGGGGATATTTACGTCAACGTATTTATAATGGAAAAGTCACTATAGTTAAAGATCAGCGTACCCATGCATAGCCATCAACCACCCAGGTGTGCAGTACCCGCACTGGGTTGCATTATTCTCAGCTAGCGTCGTCTGCAAAAGGTGGTAGCCATCTTTCCTGTTGCCCAAACCTTCTATAGTCCTGATGTCCCAGCCGTGACATGACAAGATCGAAGTCAGGCACTGTTAAACGAAAATGTAAGTATGTCACAGTGACTCGTCCTTGCTAGCAGCTCTAACAAAATCAATTAATTGTAAAAGAAAATGCCACGTAATTATAATCGCTTCAGACATTTCTTCAAGTAATGTTTGATCATGTGTTATTTTCTTTTATTGATTTTATCTCTTGTATATTGATACAGCTATTTTCCTTGTTACTATTGAACACGTTACAACAATGTTAATATTCTTTAAAACTTCACAGATGTGTTTAGTTAAATTATAACGAGTGTAAAAAGTCGCTTTACGGAGCCGAGAGTCACTTCTTCCTGTTCAAAGGGTACCAACGGAACCCTATTACAAAGGCTCTGGTGTAGAAATTTGACATTTTTACAGAGTGTCTACTACTATGGCCGCTATAACAACTAAAAATAAAAATAAAATAAAGAAAAAAAGTAATAAAAAATATGTGCTGTAAATATTGTGCGCTGATACGGAACCGTTCGGGTGCAATTCCGACTTTCCGATTACAAAAACAAGTTTAAAATGTTTTATCTTAACTTCAAATACACCCTGTACTTGTTGCATGCACCCATAAACACAATATTTTGCGTGCGTTTCATTGCGCGCTACAGTACCTAAACAGCGATTTTTCACACCAACAATATAGGTCGTTTTCCAGCAATAATGTTTACTCAAAGTTAGTTTGATGTACCTACAGAATGCGTAGGTGACGGCTATGTGATGGATCTTTTTACACCCTGTATATCCATAATCAATTATGACGATGTTACCGGCAAAACATGTATAGAACACCTAGTGATTCTATATAATGCCGGGCATTGTATAGAATCGCTAGGTGTTCTATACCAGACAACAACGACACAAATTGTCTTGAGCTTGTGTCAATCTTTCCCTAGACGAGTTTCAAGTTTTCTTAGAGTTTTCTTTGTAATTAAGTCTTAGTTACAAGCCTATTGGGTACTTACAGAATTGATAGCGACGTGCGGTGCCCCTGGGGTCTTAGCGGCTGTGACCATGCAGGCGCCGCAGCCGCCCTCGCGACACATGTACTTGGTGCCGCGCTGCTGCAGGAAGTTGCGGAGGTAGTCCAGCAACATCGTATCTGAGCACACATCGCTGCCCACTGAGGAAAAAACCATTTAATTTATGTATGCTTGTAAAAATAAGTGTGCTTACGGGGTACAAGTATAAAGAAAATAAAATTATTTCAAATGTTGAGCACAGTTTTTCTGCCTAACATTATCACATACTGGACTATTTACCTTGCTACTCCGTAATGACTCCGTTTCTGGAAAACTATCGATTACACTATTTTTATTTTTTGGTGTTTAACAGAAAATTTTAAGTCTAATCTAATCTTTCAATTCTTAATAGTTCTCGTATCTTTGAAGAATTCTGCATTCAATTGATATTTTATCACATCAGACAGAACTCATATTATAAGTCTGAAAAATCACCATGCATGGCATTACTTCAAAACGGGAAAATAAAATTTATCTTTGCCTACCGATAGGATCAAGGTAATCACACGAATAGTAAATCATCACTGCGGGTTGAAAATGATAAAAGTTTCATGGTATTAAGAGTTTACAGCTAAGGATAGGCAATAATACCCAGAAATAATGTAATTTTATTGTTTCGAAGTCAATTCTGGATGGAATCACAAGGTAACTCTTTGAGCCCTCTTATGTATTACTAAATTCTTGAAATGGATTGATATAATTTTGTCAATCGAATTTTAATGCATTATTAACGTAGATTTAAAGTTGTCGTAAGGTTATTTAAAATTCAAAAATGTATGTGGTAAAATATATATTCCGGATAGCTTGTTTGTTTTTAGTTTGGGTATAGTACTTTTTTGTTCAGATAGAATTTTTCATAAAGATCTTTGGCACAAGTTACATTTTTTAACCATATCGTATCTACAAAACATGCTCAAATTGTTACGTTTATTGCTTTAATAGGATATAATGTTTAGGAATTACGTTTTTGTACCCTGTATGTTGGGAATTGATTGAGAACGCAACCATAATATTTGTTTATTTTTAGTTGGCCTTACTGATTCATGCACTTGGCATTAGGTTGGCAACATTCTTCTCTTTTATATATTCATCCTGTTAAACTTGTGGTCGAACCATAAATTACGTTTTGTGCATTTTATCCGAGTTAGTTTATTGAAACAATCCCAGTATATCAACACTGTATCTGTTTAAATATAACAATTATAACAGTAATTATCTCTAACCTGTATGCTGGACTCCATTAACTTTAAACTTCAAGACGCCCATGGCTGTACAGTGTGGTTCTTTGCCGCTAACTGACTCCTATAGCGGAAGGTTCACATGATAGTATGTCCACTCTATTTAAACTTCCGTGAGAACAAGTGCTTGCATTTTTTGTATATTGATGTGGCGTTCAGGTAAACAGTCTGCATGAAATGTCTTTTTTCTTTAGGGTTGTCTGTATGACAAACCTCAGTAAAACATTACCAATTTTATTCGTTAAAAGTTTTTACTCAACATTTTTTTTTTCGTCATCAGCATGGTCATGGTAATCGTCATGGTCTTAGTTTATTTTTATTTAGAAGTATAGATAGCAGGCTTGTTATTTTAATCAGCCCATGACAACTGCATGCTCAGTAGATATTTCACCGTTCGGCAGAAACGTTAATGGTAATTATTTTTAATTTTTTTTATTAAAACTTTATGCACTAGTAAAAAAAATACTGTACAAAGGCGGACTGCATACCTGAGGCATTTTCTGCCATTCAACCTTAGGGTGGTGCAGAGATAAAACATGACAGGTGCAACATAATTGATAGATTACTCGAAAAATAATAAATACTAATACATAGATACATACAAACAAAATAAACTTAGCCAGGAGAAATAGCGATAGGTAGAGGATAAAACGAATCCAGCAAATCATCGCTGGGATTATTCTACCAACTTCTTACGAATGTTTACGTGCCTTCACTTTATAAGATAACCGACTGGTCGTCATCCTAATGTTCAGAGGGAGCGCATTCCAAAGAAATACTGTGTGGACTAAGAAAGAAGAGTGAATGAATCCAGAGCGTTTTGCGTCGAGCGTCGTTGAAGACGATATTGTGGGTGGAACGAAGATTTTTACTATGGGCAGAGCATAAGTATTGAATCGAATGCAGTTATTGAGAAGGCGGTCTAGTTTATTAAGGAGATCTGCATTCAGGTCATAGTAACACACATCAACATAGTTTTTTTTTTTTTTTTTTAAGAAAACTTACAGCTAGGTTATGCATATGTGAACAATAGTGAAAGAAGGCCAATTACAAATTTTCACTGACAAAAATTAGGATAGAACAAGAGACAGTAGACAGGTAAGAGAAAGTAAGAAGTAAAAGAACTCGGAGCGAATAATAAAAAATAGAACTTGAGAAGTGTCAGTGATCCTCGAAGAAGCGGTTACACATAGTTTTTTTAATTTACTGACACTGGTGGTGAATAATTCCAGATCATCAACATTATGGGAAATATTAGGGACTGTACAAGCATTGCTTTTATGTGTGATGGGAGAAGGTTTTTGAACCGTTAGTTACTTAAAAAGTGACTTTTTACTAACAGTCGTGACCTGCTTTCGCCAGTCAAGACAAGTGTCGACATGTAGACCAAGATCCTTAACATACGAGCTAAACGGAATGACAGAGTAGAGTATACATTATCTACTATAAATATAAAATGAAGTCGCTTTTCGTGTCTGTACGCATTGTTTTTCTGAACTTCACAATGGATTTTAATGCGGGTTTTATCGTCATTTAGAGAATTTATTCCGGAAAGTTTATATTATGTATTTTAGTCGTTACGGGTAGGAAACCCAAAAGTCTGAGAACCAATCTTACCAAAGGGGTATCGTGTTACCCAGTAACTGGGTTGTGGAGGTATAGATAGACAGTCGCTTCATGTAAAATACTGGTATTTAGCTGCATGAGGTTGGAATGGAAGCCTTTTTTTTTGGTCTCGGGTTAGAAAATCCTCATGGATGTCCTCCGCCGTGGGGCGGGCGGAAAGGTCCGTCAGACTCGTACTGACTAAAAACCACCCCGGTGTTCCATCTCACACCTACGCCGGGGGTCGCGGGAACGTAAATACTTCCGCAACCCTCGACTGGTTGACTGATTGGAATGGAAGCCTACCCCAACATAGTTGCGAAACGGCTAGACAGATGATGTGTATATGTCGCAGTAAGATGGTTAAAGCCGTAATATATTTATATCCCTAGGAATATAGATATATATCGTAATACACAGGCGTGCTGTTATCACCTTACTTGTTTCCTGGATCTTAACTCATGTCTTTTCGTTTTAGTTCTTGTTTCTATTCACAAATGTGCAGGCCCCAGCTTTTTCAAGCATTATTGACTCTAGGGAAAGGAGATAGCAGCTGTATACACGCAAGAACCCGTAGAATATCTTCAAGTTATAACAAAACCAGCATGAAACAACTTGCATGTTTTTTAACCTAATCATCGTTCATGAGTAATAATATATACTAAAATGTTTATTTTTTTGACACATCATCTTTGTAGCCAAGCATATTGTTCATTCTTATTATACAAATGGCCGGTTTTTTAATGTTTTGCTCAAAAAGTGCTCTAGATTTATTGAATATAATATTTCATTGCGCTATAACTGTGAACTACTAATTTGTAGGCCTCGCTATTACGACGCTCCTTTAGATTACTTATAATTAATTTATATAATTAATGTATACAAGATATTGTGAACATATTATTTTAAAAGAGTAACGGTAGAGTTTCTTGCCCATTCTTCTCCATACGAAACCTATCTTTTGGAATGGGCGACTAGAATAAATTATTATTATTATTTTTGTAAATGTTGACGTTCATAAGTGCCCGTTTTGTGCCTAATTGAAATAAATTATTTGACTTTGACTTTTACTCCACCAGCAAAAATTGTGCATGATCACAGGCTCCGCATTGAGTAGCCGCAGATCTTTGCCTGCCCTTCTCCCGTTGCATCTACTGTTGATAGAAAGAGACTCTGGATGTGCTCTCTTCTCCTTGATAACGTCATCGAAGTTGGTTTGCGAAAATACATCAACGATTATTAAATACATTCACTTTCAACCTTGCTCGATGTTTATTGAAAATGAAACTTGTTCAAATAACCAACCATTGCAGTTAAATTAATAAAATTAATTCAGGTAGCGAATATTAACACATTTTAAATATTGACTGAACGAAATGAAAAGTGCTTGTCATGTTGTGTTTCAAGAGGTTTCAAAGAATTATTGGAAGACGGGAAAAAATGTTTCTAACGCGCCTGGTTAGATTAAGGGTCAACCATAATACCTATTAATGGAAATGGACCGGATCTTAACAAAACATAACATCACGCCTTATTTCCTCGAAGGGTTAAGCAGAGGAAGAAAAGGGGGGGTGTGTGTGGTTATTTTAAGATAGCTTTAAACGATGAGCTTTAACAAACTTTACCTAAACAAAGCGGATTAAATACGTACTATGGAAGCTAACTCAAAAACTAACGAAGCAAAGTTAATACAATTTATATACAAGGTGGCATATTTAGATCGGTCAGTACGGGAAAGTCTGAAACTATAAGACATACGAAGATCTCTTCTTAGGAACCATGTCATCGATTTTAGTAACAAGAAAAACTGCATTCATACATTTTAAAATAAACTTGTACTCTGCTCGGTAATCGAACCCGGATGTTTTGACAAGCACGTCATGGAGATATTTTTTGTGCTTACACTAATTTTAAAACTTTTTCGTAGCTATTAAAATTGTTACCATAATTCGTCTTAGGGCGCCTGAATTTTTCTCGCTAGCAATTCGCTGGGGTATGTCTTAATGCAATTGTATATTTATTTAGTTTTTTTTTTCAAGAACAAAGACAGACATTTTGCCGTCAAAATTTGTTCGTTATATGGTACGTACAAAGTTGGTTAGGTATAGATAATTATGTTCAGGATACATCCACCGCTAAAAGCGGCATACGAATATTTAAATTTACATGGTCATAAAACCTAACTGAAATATTAATTTATACTCTAATAACAACACAAAACACTAGACTATAGACATAAAGATATATTTTAACTCTATTAAAATATAAAATAAAAATTAAACACAAAAACAACAATATTTGTAGGTATTATAAAACTAAATAAATCTAATATGTAAGTATTACCCATAGAATCAAAAAAAATATTTTGGTGTATAAAAATTATTTTGTTTATAAAGTGACGTGGCTATTATATTTTTCACAAATAAATTATAGACAGAGTGTGATAGTGAGATAGTGGTTAAACGCAAGTCTATTAATCTCTACAAATATAAATAAAGAAGTGTCTGTTTGTAATGTCAAAAAAACAGCTTTTTACTAAATATGAAAGTATACAGTACATACATATAACAAAAAACAAAAAACCATTTGGCTGTCAGTTTGTTCCGGCTAATCTCCGAAATGGCTAGACCGATTTGACGGAACTTTCACTGGCAGATAGCTGATGTTATAAGGAGTAACATAGACTCCTTTTATATTAGGAAAATAATTCGGGTTCACGCGGACGAAGCAGGGGGCAGCACCTAGCAGGTAATATTTAAAAAAAAACATGTAAAACATGATAGAAGTATCTCAATAAGAGTTGCCACTACATCGTGGACACCTCCAGTTTTAAGCGTATAGGTATACAATCGAAATGTTTTGGGAACACTTTCACTGTGCTTACAGTTAAGGAGTGGAATTCCCCTGCCGACGTCTGTTTCCTAATAGCTATAACCTGCGGAGTAATTGCGCAACCCATTGACACTTGCAATGTCTTTCATTTTGACAATTCGACAACATTCATTGCGTTATTTACGTTGTCGAGCAGACAAACTTTTCAAATATTTGATGTAAGTGATTGGGAATTTCCTTCAAAATCGTTCGGATTGTGAAAAAGAGTGTGTTACTCGTATGCAATTGGGGCGCGGAAGGAACAGGTTAAGTAGCTCGTCAAAAGTGTGCTCCATCGTCAACCACATCGCTGCTTGGTTACCATCAGGTGAGATAGTGCTCAAAGGCAAGCCCATCAATAATAAAAAATGTGTCTTTAGTTTTAATAATAATTTATATTTGCGATTGGTGCTTGGATTGCTTTATTATCAAATAAACATTACAATGCTTCTGCTTCTCTTAAATATCGCTATTCATATTGCGTTACACATGAACATAGTTTCCACACCCTTACTGTTTGTCATAGTTGCATATCTTGCATTTATTATTATAATATACTACATTATAATTATTAGTATTTATACATTTTAGTGATATTTATCTTAGAAGTAGGTATGTATGTAAGTATATTCTCATAGTGCATGTTTATTTTTAAATTAGTGAATAGTTGTATATTTATATTTTATGTCTTTTATTTTCTCTTCTACTCTTACACACGTTCTTTTTATCCTATCGCAGGTATGCTGGAAGAGATTTCTTTTGAATAATAAGCATCACCTTTGTGCGTATTTTTCTGTTCCTTTTTTTTTTTCTTGTATTTTTATATGTTTAAACTGTTAAATAAATATTTGACACTTAAAAGTTTTTTTACACGATTTTTAATAGATAACCAAATTTTTATTTCAGTTACTTATAAAAAGAATAATGGCAAGTATAAGAAAGAAGATAATTATAATGTACGTATTTCTCATTCAATAATTTATTGTTGGTATGATAAACGTATCTTGCTTTATTAATACTTCAACACGGGTCAATTCATAATCATCACAGTAATTGCGCAATATTGTCTTTGGTGCTTGGCCTTGACATCAACCAATAAACAAAATTGTCATTGTATGTGTGTATTTTTTTGTCTTTTTTTTTGTAACGTGCGTTTTGTTTGTGCAGAATAAACTTTATTTTTTTATACTACCGTATTTAATTGACATGAAGTTTGCATGCAAGATGTGCTATACACTGTTTAGGCGACAAAATTGACATGTAGTGATTTCTTTGGGTCGTCTATGATGTTCAACAAATTCTGCCGAGTAGAGTGTGCCGACCCGGACAAGTATTTAGCGGGCTTATTAAATTATTTACCTACCTCTGGAGTCTAGTCCATACGACGATTAATTAATTTTATACTAGCTTATTCCCGCGGCTTCGCACGCATTGTTTGCGGAAACTATTCCATGGGAAGTAGTACTGCCGGGATAACAAGTAAGTATCCTATGTCCTAACCCAGGTCATGATCTACTAATGTGCCAAATTTCATCCATATCCATAGTGCCGTTTTTAGGCTTCAAAAGACAACAGACAGTCACGGTTACCTTCGCATTTATCATAATATTAATAAGTATGGATACTTTACTTTCTTTAGTAGGTACCTAATAAATAATTGTACTACTAGGTATTGTAAAAAATGGATGTAGAAGCTTGGAAAAGATTCAAACGCAGTGGGACTTATAGACGAGAAGTGAAAAAACAATATGAGGAAACAGCAACGTCCTCAAGAAGCATTCAAATCACTAATGATAGTCAAAAAGTTGAAGACAATTTATAGAAAATGGTTCCGTACATGGTACCGAAATGGAGAATTATTTAAATATGGACAATGATTCCAGGTTTGACAGTATTTCAGATTGTTTAAGCTGTTATTCATTAGAAGAAAAAAAACCAGCAACTACCTACGAGATGGTGTGAAGAATTGCTGTTTAGAAGGGCTGTTAATTAATTAAAAAAATATTTAAATAAATAAATAATTATTTCGCAAGATTGATTGTATGTACTAATAAACGATCGAATACCGAATACATTGCCTGCAGATACACGAACGCTTTTTATTACAGAAAAATCTGTAACTACTCATCCCGTGGGAAATGGACGGTACTGGCATAACGGCTTGACAAAATCATTAAAATGCTATCTACAAATAATGTGTAAACTTCAAAACAACATAATTAATGATAAATAAAAAATCATTGTTTTGTAGAACGATTTTTTTTAGCTAATGGGTAGAATGCGATGGGATAGCAGGGATGTAGTGGTCGTAAATAGATATCATACCGATACCGCAGTCCCGAAACCAGAAAATCATGAAACTTAGTAAAGATATCATATATTTTTTGCGTATGATGAAGTGCCTTGGTAAAGATAAATTGGTATGTAAACCACAGTTAATACAGTTTGTAGTTAACAGAAAATGTGTAATTTCCCACAGCCATTCCGCTTTCGCAAGTAGCTTGAAATCGTCACGAGTTAAAAACTTATCGATATCTATAATTTTTTTTTTTTTTCTAAAACACTTATCCTAATTTACATTTCGGTTTTAGCCACACAACGAAAACCTCTCAGGGTTTATCTGTGTGTTGGCGAGCCGTTCACTTAATTTTTACAAAAATATTAATTACTGATATGATGAACTGATGATACATAAAATATTTTATAATAATGATGATAATAATGATTTGTGATGATGATAAATGATGATAATAACATAGGGTACAATACATTATATATACATTATGAGAAATTTTGTGTAAGGAAACGTATGTTTGTATTTATAACTTTTCGAACTCTGTTTGTATAAGGTTTGCAAGTCTTCTGGAAGTTTATTAATAAAAAAAGGTACTAAATATTCTGCAACCCTCATCCCGTACTCGTTGTTGAATTTTGGTAAGATAAGATAAGATAAGATAAGTCTTTATTTGCCTTAAACATGGTATAAAGTTGTTACAGTCAGATATTAATCTAAAGTCCGCATGTTTAGCTATACAGGATATTTGTATCAATTGCATGCAAAATAATAATTATAAGTAAATTTTAAAGTACAATGTCACAGATACAAGGTTAATACAATAATAATAGTTTTCGCAATGACAAAAGTTCAGAAATTATAGATTATTGTTAAGTAAATCTTTAATGTCATAAAACATGTGTTCTTTCAACCATTTCAATAATTTGTTTCTAAATGAGTTAATATTAAATAACAATTAATAACAATTTTAAGATGTATTTATTTTTAAGTGGTATCGTTCTCAGAAAGTCCGGTCTTGTTTTTTCGGTTAGCAGCTCCGGTCTATTGACTTCTATTGAATGACAACCATTTTGCTTAATATTGCACTGAAAAAGAAAAAAACACTATATTGACTACCTAAGTAGTGGTTTTGTTTCCAAAGCTCAATTATTCTATTAAGAGGGAACAGGGCCTGCGAAGAATTTGAAAAATAGGTATTTGAAGAAATTATTGCCGTCGTGTTACCTCAAGTCTACCCCCGTAGAGTGCGATAGAGATAGCTGCAGCTCAGACCGATTATATCACAGTAAAAATTGACGAGTATGTCTACGTTCCTATCATTTTATTTTACTTTAAGAACTTTGTGAATTTGTCTGGTAGTCCTCTAATCACGGTGGTAAAAATTCAGCAACTTTATCACAAAAACTCAAGAATATTAAAAAATAATAATTAATAAGTATGACTCTGTAGCGGTTACACCGCCACATATCTAACTACGCATCAAAGACATGACGTCACACAAATCCTGCATCGCGCAATTAGAGTTTACCGCGCGAACGACATAGATAAGACTATCCGAAATCAACAGTCGGGCAGTCGGCCCGCCAGACACAACACCCGTCTGGTTGGAGGATCCTCCCTTTTCTATGGTGGATGAGTGAACTTTACACCCTGTTCCTCATGCCCCTAAGTTGGTGACCCCGAGTATGTACGTCAACGCAGCCTTCGTGCAACTACTTCAGCGTGACGTCATCATCATCATCACTCCCGCAAGCTTTCGTGAGGCGAGTCACACAGACAGCCAGCACCCTCGGCTTCAACGGGTATCCTGACCACCAGCATGCAGCGAACGCGCATTCCTGGTCATCACCCTCAGCCTCATCACCCCGACTCACTGGGGAATCAACGCAATCATCTCAATCAGCGCAATCACCGCTATCACCTCAATCACCGCAATCATCTCAATCAGCGCAATCACCGCTATCACCTCAATCACCGCAATCACCTCAATCACCACAACCGCCGCAATCACCGCAGACAGTTCCGACTCACCGCGAACTGTGCGGCACCCGGTTCCGACTCACTGGAACCTTAGCTGGCACTGTGAAGCATCGCAAGATACAAGACTCAGCCCACTATCGACCTCCGGTCTCCGGAGGGGAGTGATGTAGCGGTTACACCGCCACATATCTAACTACGCATCAAAGACATGACGTCACACAAATCCTGCATCGCGCAATTAGAGTTTACCGCGCGAACGACATAGATAAGACTATCCGAAATCAACAGTCGGGCAGTCGGCCCGCCAGACACAACACCCGTCTGGTTGGAGGATCCTCCCTTTTCTATGGTGGATGAGTGAACTTTACACCCTATTCCTCATGCCCCTAAAACTCTGTCTTAGTAGAGCTGATTTATAAACCCATATTTTCTGACGTGGTATTTTTATAAGTTTAACAAAAAATATTCATCACATTTATGGCACAAGGACAAGCAGAATAGGACCCCTAATTTCATGTAATGGTGATTGTAATCTGTCATAATGAGTGCTTTAGTAGAGTTCAGGAAGCTGGAAGTTGTTTATGACTTAAAATTCGTAATTGTTTTAGTAAAAGCTCAATAATTTGAGGGGGCATTCAAATTGTCGTAAACCGTACATAGTTTATCAGTAAAATTACAGTCGCACGTCATTTTCCCTGTAAGAGACGAATAATTTTATTACATATATTTGATATATTCTCATATTCTCTTTTTATTATATATTTTTCTCTTCAAAAATACTGAGACATTGCAGCGGAGTGAACGAAAGTATATTGAATGAATGACAAATAGGTACTTTAGTAGCGTTGCTGCGGCTTGTATGTCATCAAATAGAGATTGCGTTACTGTTACTCGTACATCAACTGTATTAGGACAAAATTATCATGCCTGATACCGCTATAGTCGTACTTTAAAACTGAATGGAGTAATAATTGCGCCACTTTCTTTGTAGGTGCACCTTATATGGCCTTTTATTTGACTACCGATTAGTTTTTACAAAACGTTATAATGGTCTTCTATAATATCTACAGCTAACTATTGCTAATTGGGATGTCCAGCAGTTAACTGAGGTTGGTGGCGAGTGAGTGCACGACGCGGACGTGGTTATGACGCGGCCTAAGGTTTCTCACAAGCTACCCCACAACTCCCGGTTCTCCGCTTTCCTCATCTTCACTTGAATTCATAATATAGTCAGGGAAATATTATACAACTGTTACTGTGACTAGACTAGACAGATAATTTCAGTTGGTAGACAATTTGCTTAAATTTCCCTGACTTTACTTAGGTATCCTACGCAAGAAAGTAAACTAGGTACTCACACATTCAAAAGTTTTCTTCTCATACAACCCAGCATTCAAATGTTCTAGATACATAATTGGATATCTGCTAATCTGATCTCAGCCTACGACTTTCTCTTTGATCATGAAATAAGCCAACATCAATACTCAATAATAAGGCCCACTTTTCTTTGTAAATCTGAAATTGTGTACACTATCAAAATGTTTTGGTCATTTAAATTAATGCTATAAAAATAATTTAACTTCCTATTTGCTAAAACGAGAGTAGGTAATAATCTTTGTTTATAAATATTATGAGTGTATTATGAAAACATACGGTCCGAATGTTTGCGCGTTTATGTTAGCAGTTATCTAACCACTGTCATTTTATTTGCAGAGATTTTGTTCTTCATGCAAACATTTATTTTTTATTTTTAGCTATTATAGCGGCAGGAATCCTCTGGATGCGGGAGGCACAGAACCGGTCGAAGTGGCGATGCTTGGGGGAGGCCTGTGTTCAGCACATCGTTGGACATCTTTCGGCTGAAATGATGATGATGATTGTAGTGGCTTATCTTTATTTATTTGCTTACTTTAAATAAATCTATCTCATCTCAGCCTAATTCTGAGAAAAATCTCGAAAAGAGGTACCTATTTTCTGCAAAAATCACTTTTAGAACGCATGGCCTGTGCTGTATCTAGGATATCATGTAAGTGATAACACTGCGCACTGTATAAAAAGTTTATCAAAGTTTTTTTGTTTGTTTATTTTTTATCATTTACCATAAATTAGGAATAGGATACACGTAATCTATGAAAATTATAAATGCCTTTACGGTTAAAGCCATGTAGCCCTGGGACAGATATACAAACATGATAATGTTTTGTACTTACTAAGATCCCGTTGGCACCCTTTCCCATCCCTAAAAAGGATAGTACCTATATGAATATGAAACTGAAAATGACTTTTACTGACTGACTGTTTTTAATAATAGGAAAATACTCATAGTATTAAAACTGCTATGCCCAAAAATAAAATAAAACTTAATTGTAATACCTTGTGGCAGTGTATACACGTGCCAACAACGAATGCCTGTACTTTTGGACTTAGCGCCTATAGACATAGTTTATCTAGTCACTATTACACTGCGCGAATCTCTGTGGCATACGTTGCTATCTTGCTACACGCCTGAAGCGTAACCATACAAAAGACAAACTATTAAAATTTTAACAAATAACTCAAACAAATAACTCATTTGTTGGGCTTGGTATAACCTTTTACAACAAGCTACCCTCTTCTTTGCTAGATTTGCCTTTTAATGCGTTTAAAACTAAAGTAAAATCCAACCTTTGTTCAAAGGCATAATCAACGACTACTTAAATGATAAGAATAGTTGGTCGCTGTGATTGGCTCAAGACAATGTTTATGTTCTTTCTCCAGAATTAGCCTACCTACTGACAGGTTATATAAGCATAAGTAAATTGTTCATTTTATTTGACTTTAACCTTTATAATACTGGTGTCTCATATTGGAGACAGATAACAATAAAATTCTATTGTGTCTGCTAATTGCGCGCGCGACAGATTAAAAGTCAATTTATTTTAATTTTATTAATTTTTTGTTGACATAATCTACTCATTAGAATGATTTTCATGAGTTGTATTGCAATATGTGGTTAGCTAGCGACCTCGTCAAATTGATCTTTGCGTTAAGCTCGTGAACGGGTGCTGCTTGTGGTGACTGGTCGTCTTGCTGATCATGGTTTTGTTATTGTTATTAGTAATTAACTGTTTATTTATTTTACCTCGATGGTCCTAGTTTATCAATTATAACTCTAGTTACAGCTATATGTAAGCGGGCACGCCCTTTATGCCTGGAGGCTTTATTTTCTTTTTTAGATATTCTTTACATTTAGTTATTTTTATTTCTGCTTGAGTATAGATCTCGATATTTTTTGGTTGGTATATTGGCGTGTGCTAGCTGTCATATGGCTAATAATTTAATGTTTTGTGTTGTGTTATGTAAATTATTTTGCATAAGTACTTATTGTATAGAATCATTTTATTTTTCCTAATTAAACAGACAGCTGTGCTGCTGGGGAGTTTGTTGCGCCACTTCTTCTTCCCAGCGAAAGCACTAGGAAGTGGTGAAGGGTGGGCGTTTTGTGGGACTGTCTTATGTAACTTTGACGTTCGAAAAGTGCTGATTCTCAGCCTAATTTGAATAAATGACTTTTGAATTTTGAATTTTGATCATATAATTTTTTTTTCCTGAAAAACCGGCAGCAAGTTCGTCATGCTCCCTTAGATGTCACTGCTTGCGGTAGCGTCGGGGGTCGGGTTGCCTCCTTCCCTCAAATATGGCGAGGAGGGTAATGGCTGATCTTTGCGTTAAGCTCGTGAACGGGTGCTGCTTGTGGTGACTGGTCGTCTTGCTGATCATGGTTTTGTTATTGTTAATGGTCCTAGTTTATCAATTATAACTTCTAGTTACAGCTATATGTAAGCGGGCACGCCCTTTATGCCTTGAGGCTTTATTTCCTTTTTTTGATATTCTTTACGTTTAGTTATTTTTATTTCTGCTTGAGTATAGATCTCGATGTTTTTGGTTGGTATATTGGCGTGTGCTAGCTGTCATATGGCTGATAATTTATAATTTAATTTTTTTTGTTGCGTTATGTAAATTATTTTGCATAAATACTTATTGTATAGAATCAAGTTTATCTAACTGAACAGACAGCTGTGCTGCTGGGAAGTTTGTTGCGCCACTTCTTCTTCCCAGCGAAAGCACTAGGAAGTGGTGAAAATTGGTGGGCGTTTTGTGGGACTGTCTAATGTAACTTTGACGTTCGAAATGTGCTGATTCTCAGCCTAGTTTGAATAAATGACTTTTGAATGTTTAATTTTGAATTTTACGTTACACATATCACGTTTAGAGGAGCTCGTCGCTAAGTAATAACAGCCGCACGGGACGATCCATCAGGTTAAGCTACGCTTGCTGAGGTTGGTGGAGGTTTTGGATAATGTGACCATCTTTACATACCGAGACTCCTCCGTGCCTCGGAAAGCTTGTCTTTGACAGTCGTTACGGGTCGTCAGAAGCCCGAAAGTCTGACAGACAGTCTTACCAAGGGGTATAGTATTACTTACCCAGTTACTGGGTTGTGGAGGTCAGATAGGCAGTCAGTATTCAGCTGCATCTGGTTAGACTGAAAGCCGACCCCAACATAGTTAGGCAGATTGACACAGATCACGTTTTATTTGCAACTTTGCACCAAGCGCAAAAATATTCCTCATTTTCTCATATAACTGTTTGTCTCTGCATCACCCAAAGGTTGACTGGTAGAAATTGCATTCAGTCCGCCTCTGTACATTTCTGTGCCTGAAGTATTGAATAAAATAATAAATAAATAAGCGCCATTACAACAGCGGGAATAGCCGCACGCGTTCAAAAAATCACGCCGTATGTTTACACACTGTATAATAGTACTTGCCTACTCCTGCTTGAAGATTACGGTGCGTCTGTCAGTTTGTTGCATGAACCCGTAACATACAGTCATGGACCGCATCAAGTTTAAGGTCAACGGATATCAGTGCTCAGGTTAGCGATTTTTTTTTGTCTGCTTAAATGAATTTAGTCTTTATAAGATAGTTTTATACATCTGTGTTGATTGTTTCAGGATATTAATAAATGAGTACTTAGTAAATAGTGATACATATAATGTGTTACGAAGTTAGTTTTAAATCGTGCCTTTCTATTCGATGATAGATTTTTCTTTCATCACTGCATTTAATTAGACCGTCTTTTGTATAAAAAGGTCAAAGTCAGTCAAATAATTTAGGATTTCAATTAGGCACAAAAAAGACGCTTTTGAAAGTCATAATTTATAAAATAATAATTATTGATTCTAGACACCCCTTCCAAAATATATTTTTTGTATGGAGAAGAATGGGCAAGAAACTCCACCGTTACTCTTTTAAAATGTTATAGATGCATGCTCACATATTTACAAACATTATGAAATTATACGATAGTCCTAACATTTTAACAAGTAATATCTACTAATAATAAGCCAGTGTGTGAGTTCAAGTGATCACAGAATATAAAATCGATGTTATGAAAAATAATATTAGGTGTTAAAGTATGAAATTGCCGATTTGTACTGAAAAATTGAAATTCGTTTTTTTTTTTTTAATTTAACATATTTATTTTATCAAAGTAATTACCATTATTATCTATACATTGCTGCGATCTAATAAGAAGGTTATTTATGCCTTTGCGATAGAACTCTCGTGATCCAGATTCGTCAAACTATGTGAAAGCATTTCGTACTGCCTCCTGAGAAGAAAACTTTTTATCACGTAGAAAATTGTCCAAATCACGAAAAAATGGTAGTCCGTTGGAGCAAGGTCTGGCGAATACGGAGGTGACGAATGGTTTCTAATTGCAGTTCCTGTAGAGATCAAAACAGTTTCTCGTGCTGTATGAGGTCTCGCGTTATCATGGAGCAATAATGGTGAAGATCGATTCATGAGTCGGGGCTGTTTCACTGCTAGTTTTGCTATCATTGTTCGGAGTTCGGCATAGTAGACCATTATTGCTTGCCCAGATCGGAGCAAGCTATACTGAATAACACCATGCTGAGATCACCAAACAGTTAACATTACATTTTTATTGATAAGCTTTGCTTTAGGACACTGTTGCGGCGTTTGACTTGGGGTCAGCCATTGCATTTTTCGCTTACGGTTATCGTAAAGAATCCACTTTTCATCACATGATACAATTCAATCCAATATTCCTTCATTTCTGCATCAATTCAACAAGGCAGCACAAGTTTCAACACGCGTTTCTTTCTGCAGATCAGTCAAATCATGAGGCACCCATTTCCTCATATTTTTTATTTTATTGGTTTGACGCAAATGAGTCAATATCGTTGGTAAGGTAACGTTAAGCCATGCCACTAATTCCTGGGTAGTCTGGCTCGGATCGGCTTCCACAATATCTTTCAATTCATTGTTATTCACCTGTGTGGGCGGTCTTCCACGTGGTTCGTTCTTCAAATCAAAATTTACATCACGAAAGCGTGGAAATTTTGAAACTAAAATCGCACGGTGCGTTCATTAGCAGTCCCTCACCAAACGCAACATTGATATTGCGAGCTGTTTCTGCCGCGTTAGTTCCGCGTCGGAACTCGTATTCAAAAATAACTCGAATTTTCGAAGTATCCATCTTTCTTGTCTAAGCTGAATAAAAAAAAAAACAAATGAGAGTCAATAATCGAATGTTGCACATTTTTTAAAAGAAGAACTTCATAGGTACCATATGAAAAATTTTCACTCATAAATCTCAAATCATGATGGTTCTGTGTCAATTCAAAGTACATATTACAATAAAACGGCAATTTCATACTTTAACCCCTATTATATTATACAATTAAATTGGCAACCAGTTAGATTTTGTCTAGATTTTAATTGTCCTATGGAGCAGGACCAGTATGTTTCCAAGCATTTTTATCTTGGATATAATCCTCTAATTTGTAATAATTATGCTTGTTTACAAAGTGTACTTTTTATATGAGTTTTGAATTTTCTTTCATTTAATTCTAATACATCACAAGGTATTCTTTTGTAACCTTTAACACAGAATACCTTGAGCCTATGCCTTTTGCCTTTAATATCTGGTTTTTTTTTTTCCTTATATTAGGTAGAAGTCCCCGAAAAATAAGTAGGTAAATGGTGTTTTTAACTTTTTACCTGACTGCCCTAGAAGGAGGGTAATGTTTTCATAGGGTGTTGTCAGCCGAACTCTATTAATTAAGTAGCCCCATAATACAGTAATAGGTTATAAAGATGATCCAATTCTTTAAAAGTTAAAGCTAGAACACTAGGCTGTTTAACAAATAAATCCGCCATCTGAAACACATAACCTGTTAAAATCATAACCCTCCTTTGGTTTGGCCGTGGTCGGGTAGAACACGTCAGACGTGGAGCCTATTTTGAAGCACACTCACATTGGCTCCCAAAACTATTCCGTGAACATAATTGCAGCCTTAATTGATTGTTTACGGTATAAACAACGTTCTTGTATCAACATTGACCAATGGTGACATGAAGCACAAACATGCTGTTTACAACTCTTATTTCTCTGAACGATTTGTCGTGATTATCCTGTCCATGCATTGTTGTTGGCTTGTTATGTTTAATGTCTTCTCATCCAACAAGCGAACAAAATTGAGTCATTACTACAACTGACATGTTTGGCGCAGCGGCTGTGGGCTTTGGTTGGTTTGAGATTCGATTCCCGCATGCAACAAGATTTTGATTTGGAGATATTTATTATAGTAGTCTGCTCTTCTGATATTTTTCGGATGGGATAGTGTCTTGTCATGTCTCAATCAATCTACCTGCCTTTTCCCAACTGTGTTAAAGATGACTTCCAATCTAACCGCTGCAGCTGAATACCAGTATTTTACATGAAGCAACGGTCTATCTGACCTCCATAACCCAGTTACTGGGTAACACGATACCTCTTAGTCTTACTTAAAAAGTCTGATAACCTTACTAGCTGTCAGACGTTTTGGATTTTTGACTACCCGTATCGACTATCAAAGATCTATTAATGACAGCCAGGACCAACGGCATAACGTGCTTTTCGAGGCACGGTCTTATCACTACTCCCAGGATAGAAATGGCAGTACCTATTAGTATTGTGTTTGTGCCTTTGCTCTGAGCTACATGATAATAATTTCATCATGTTGCTGGTTCATACTATTTCACGAGTGAAAAATAAACTAGCCACATGTCTTGCATCGCCCAAGTTACAACACTGCACCAGTTCTTACGCCTTCCGCATACCTACTTTCCACCATGTCTGCTACTAGAGTTATATACCTGCGTACGTCTAGTAGGTACCTACTTACCTACTATTCACATTTTTTTAAAGTAAATCTTTCACTGGAATCTGAAGGTTTGCTAATGATAAGCATAAAATATACTGTCATAATTTACATTGGCATAACGAAATTCAGCATAATGATCCTTAAGCATAATCATATATTTGGAAGTGTATAGTAGAGTGCCGCTAGCGGCATTCTATCCCTATCGGATAAAGTGCCGCTGCCTCAGCCTGGCTAAAGTGCCGTAAGCATTGCATTGTCATTGTCACTGTCACTTGTTATTTTGTTTGATTATTGAGGTTAGTTTGGTGCCCTTTATATTTATTGGTCGTATTTGTTTTTAGATAATTATATTAAAAGTCACTACAATGACTGAACTTACGTAAAATGAAGTAGCAAATGAAAATAGCTGAAAGGTAGGTTAGAACTGTGACCACACAGCCAAATGCAAATGAATGAAATGAAAAGCAATGTAATGTTTTGGAAATGTGGTGTTTCACAGCAAACTAACCTAAACAATCTAACAAAATAAAAAGTGACTGTGACTCAGTGACAGTGAGAATTCAATGCTTACGGCACGTTAGCCAGGCCGAGGCGCAACTTTTATGCCGCTAGCGGCACATTATCCGATAGAGATAGAGTGCCAAGATTATGTCTGGACTTTAAAAGAGACTGTGACTTCTGAGTTTGTTTCGGCCTTTTTTCTCAGAGTAGTCAGATAGGATACGCCGAACTCATCCAGCAATTTATTTTTATTTTTTAATATGACGTGTAAAAGTGATTCCAACATCGTTTATACAAAATAAACAATTTTATTTCGTTTCATTTTATCGCTAGCGGCATTCTATATATAAAAATGGAGATAGGTATATATATAAAAGATGCGAGATTTAATGTAAAACCGAGTTTAATAATTTATTCAGTACCTATCTATTGGTCAACTATTGGTACTGAATAAATTAACAGACTTGGTTTTATATTAGATCTTACATCTTTTTACGGTAGAAGAACTGCGTTGCGAGACTTTTTTTTTACATGATATGTTTTTGGGAGTTTTGCATTATGCTAAAGTATTATTATGCCAGAGTATTATTATCTTTATAAAAGTTATGCGAAAATTTTATGCCAAACAATATTATGCCTTAAAATATAATGCCAAGAGCGGGCGATTACCAATTCGTACATAATTAAAAACTTTTAAAATCTCCTCGTAATTTCATCTCAGCGACAAATTAATGCCAAAAACTTGTCAAAAATGTAGGGAAATTAGAAGTATTTTTGACAGATTGAGAGTGAGATTAGAATTCGAACGTTGCGTTGGGAATTACCTCTCACGGGTTGATCTGCTGAAAAACTATTGCAATTACAATAATTTAATTGATTGCAATTGAATTCAATCGAAATAGAATATACTGAGATTAATAATTGTGTGTATCTCTGGAACATATAAAGCCTTTGCCATTATAATATGGATAGTGGGCAAACATTTATGATTTTACCATTATATAGTGGGACATTATGAGCGGCACACTAACGTGCGCCACAGTTAAAACAACTGTTGTTTTGAAGACATTACTTCTCCCTCTACTCAGGCCAAGGTGCATCAAAATCTGTCCCAGGGTTATTGAGTTCCGCTAATGTTAGATTACATAGGTTAGGTATAGGTATAATGGTCGGGGCCTATTTGGCAGAAAGGTGTGTCATCTAAAGTTCTAAGACAACCAAACGTTTGATACCATAACTTGAATTTTGTTCAAATTGTACATTCATAGTTATTTATATCATCGTCTGAAACTAATTTAGTATTTTTATATCAAAAATAAAAGAATTTTATAGACATAAATATTCTAAACTTCTTTATTTTTAGACGCACGTTTATTGTTTGCGTGTTTTGTATAAAATTCAGATTTGATGTAGGTACATACAACTTGGTGTTCATTTTTATGCGCGCAATTTATAAAACTGGTTTTTTAAATATCTATCGGTACGCATTCAGGATTTTGTACTCAATATAGAAAAATTAGAATTACCCACGTTTTCGTGAAATCTTTTGACGACAGAATCTCGTCATGGCCCAGTAGTTAAGGCCTTGCCTCTCATGTACGAGGTTGTGGGTTCAAATACGAGCAAGTACCTATGTAACTTTTTCAATTCGTATTTACATTCTGAGTTTATCTTGGACAGTACTGACATCGGTGAAGGAAAACATCGTGAGGAAACCTGGACTTATAGTAAATATAAGTTTGTACTCGCCAACCCGTCTTGAGCAAGCGTGGTGATCAGTACTCGTGCCTTCTATGTAGGAGAAGAGGCCTTTGTCCTGCAGTGGGACAATAATAGTTTTTTTTTTTTTGACATGGGTAGTATATTATTTTTCACACTTATTTATTTTTAAATCATTAATGTAGGTAAGTAGTCAAAACGTTATCTTGAATTTCTGCTAATTTAAATATAATTATGCCTACATTTATATGTAGAGCAAATTAAGTTTTTTTAATTTTATTTCAAGCGACCCGGTCTTTGACATTTTGAAATCTTCGTTTAAAACCACCTACCTAAGTATAAATTGGAACAGGAAAATACAAAAAAGTCCGCAAATTACAGATTCCATTGTAAAATTCTTGGAAAGAACTGTTGACATTTAAAGGTTAGGAGAAAAGCCCAACTCATTACCTACCGGTTAAAAATAAAATTAATTACTTACTTAATTTACTGTCACTATATCTACAGATTATACCTATAGAAAATGGGTAAAAAATCCATTAGAACAATGGTGACAATACGATGACAATTACTAACTGGTATTATGTGGAAATAGCAAGGTTTCTTTTGAAGGGCACTTGATTCAATCATTATTTTTAAATCTATGTTTTAAAAGGTCAGTTATGGTGAGACAATCTACTCGTACATATTTTATGAGATTTTTTTTTCTTTTCTATGTACACCTCTATTAATGTTAGTCGCATTAGCGTCTAATTCCGTCGTCCATAAAATATATCTTATGATACTCAGCAATATTTAGCTATTTTCTCTTCAACTCTTACACACGTTGTCTACATCTCTTTTTATCCCATTTTCTTATCGCAGGTATGCTTGAAGAGATTTCTTTAGAAGTAAGCATCATGCATGCATTTTTCTGTTCCTTTTTTATTGTTTGTTTATAAATGTGTATAAGTACTGTTAAATTAAATTAAAGATTTTTCGGAATCGGATTAGTAGTTCCGAGGATTACCCTTTACTACTAAAGTTGGCCCAAAAAGTTACCGTAAGACAAAAGATTAGACAGTCAAGTTTAACATTTAAATGAAAGAAGAATGGCATTTCTGTCGCACATTGGATGCGTTTTCGTACGGGCAACTAGCTTCAACTTTCTGACTAACTGACTGACTCTTTGAAAATTCAAAAGTGCCTGTAAATGGTTTAATTGAAATAAATGGTTTGAGTTTGAGATTACGAACTTCACGCGTGCGTACACACGCGCAATGGCTGACCTTGGTAGTATTAGGAAGAAAGATAACGCAAGTGCAAAGTCACTGGATGGTAGACCACTACTAATTAAATAACTAATAAACAGGTTTCCACGCAGAACAGATTTGTTATCTATCACCACACATCCAAATCGGCCGTCAACATTTTTTTTGTAATATGTTTGTAATTATATTTATGTGAAGTCTTTTTAATAGTACTTTTTAAATTATGCCTACTATGATCCTTTGTTGGTCGAAATAAACTTTTAATTATTTTTATTTTTTGAACCTATGTTAGAAAAGAAAGAAAGAAAATTGCATTTACTGCAGCAAAAAATAAATAAAAAATACACCATACAATTAAAAAAAACAAAAAACAATGATTAGGTGTAATTCCAAAAGGGCCATTTTTATTTTTAATTATCAAATAACTTCTCCCGCACTGGGCGGAGCAGGAAGGCGAGTCAGACTCTTACTGAATAAAACCCACCCGTATTCCTTAACTTGCCAGGGGCTAGGCCATGGTATCCCTCTCAGACTTTCCCGCGACCCCGACAGGCATCTGTCCTAGCGGACCCCGCCAGTTCTGCTGACATCTCTTTGAGGCGCACGTAGAACACAACGCGTCAACCCAGGCCTGGTCCTTAAAGGACGGTGAGCTACCCATTGCTCGCCGTCCGCAAGCCCGCGCCTGCAGTCACCGGGAATCTACCTGCAATTCCCGATGCCCAGGGCGTCTCCTGCGACTTCTAGGGGCGTGAGGGCGCGAAATTTGCCTCTCCCTCAAGAATTCCGCCTCCTTCTTCGCGAGCATTAGCATTAGCTTCACATAAGAAGATGAGGGCCTCCCATGCCCTCTCGCTCCGTACCATGGCCTGGACCAGGGCCAGACGCGAGAGATCACCAACACCGATGCCTCCACGAGGACACGCCGATGCTTTGCCCAAGCCGGGCAGACCTCCACCGTATGCTCCACCGTGTCCTCCGGGCGATCAACGCAATGATGACACCCGGGCGTTTCCTCCCGCCTTATCTGGAACAGGAACCTCCCGAAACAACCGTGTCCGGTGAGGACCTGCGTCAGACAAAAGGTGGTGACAGATGCCGTGGTGCCTCTATAGCCACTCCTCAAAGAGGGGACTTAATGCCGCAATTGTGGTGTGTCCAGCACTGGGTTGCGACAATTACACTCTCCATGATGCCATAAGATCCCGCCGGAGCTCTGTACGCTGTGCCGTGATTTCTCAGTTACGCCCCGGCGTTTTGCCTCCTCGCGCCACTCTCAAATGTACGCGAGGACTTTTGCCTCCAGATTTCATGGCGGCAATCCGGCAAGATGGCTCACCATCTCACTGAAGACCGTGCGGTATCCCCGGCCATTCAGCCATCGTCGAGCAGCACGATGGGCCGATAAGCGGACGGAGAGTCAGCAGGGTGCCCCGGCTTCTTGATGAGGACCAGTTTCCCCGTCTTCCAACGAAGTGGGAACTGGCCCCTCTCCAAGCATGCGTTTAGGATCCCCCTTAGTCGAGGCCCGAGAGCCTCCAAGACTAGAACCCAGGCTTTCCCAGGTTACCGTCAGGTCCTGGGGCGGTATTTTTGGCATTCAGCCTACGTACCGCCACTCTCATCTCTACCTCGGTCACCTCCGGAGCATCGTCGACGTCGTCGGCAGTGTGGTCCGCATTGGGCACCGCAGTAACTGGGGCCATGGGCGGGGAGGTGTGTTCCCCTCTCCAAGGGAACAGAGCGCTCACCACTTCCCCCACAAACTGGGGTCAGAGACTGCGTCAGCGGGCCAAAAAGACCTCAGCTCAGCATAATGTCAGATAGCAACACAAAGTGTATCACCTGACGCAGTTTTCAGCTGCAACCCACGAGTGCACGCTAGAATATTAAAGACAGGGAAGTGTGTGTACGTTTGGGTAAATTAACAGAATCAATTCAAAGTAGTAAAAGATAGGATAATATGAAAAACTCACAAAATCAAATAAAATGTTGTGATTTCATTTCATTTCATATTATAACAATTTTTACATTGTGTCGAATATATTAAATATTTTACAATTCAAAAAAAAATACAAAAACTATATGCCACTTAATTACTATGAGAGAGTAATAATAATAAATGACTGTCATTTAAATATCCAGATTATCAATGTCACAAATAATTAAATATAGCTATGTCAGATGTTCAATGTCCAGTACTTACCTATTTATATAACATGAATGTAATTAATTTTTTTTTTTTAAATACCAATAGTAGGCAATAATAATCATGATATCTAAATTTTTATTTTAATATGTATGTTTACAATTATAAATAAATAAATAAATAAAAATAAATACAATTTAAATGTCATTAATTGAATAATAGCAGCCTTCCAGTAGGTAACGCTTCAATTTAGTTTTGAAGTCCCGTTTGTAAAGAGATAATTTTTATATCATCGGGGAGTTTATTGAAGATTTTCACTGACATGTGACCAGTACCGTATGACATAGATGATTGTGTGTGGTGTGCCGTGAATTAGAAATTAAATGAAATAAATACCCAATATCTGTGTCATAATAACTACATTAAACATGACATTTTATAGTTGTATTATTAAAAAACTTTAAGACTGAATTTAAGTTCTGAACCAATACAACTACGCTAAGATGTTTGTGTAACGGTCATTATTACTGTATTGTTCGTAATTAAAAAACCTGCGCTAGCTACTAAACTATACATCAAATGAAAAAAGTGTTAAGGTAAAAAATTATACGCTCTATAATTCAGCTAGTAACAATTTTTTTTAATAAAAAAGTAAGGTATTTTTCAGCAATAAAGCAGCCGTACCATTAATAAAATTGTTCTAACTCTTTGGAAATAAAAATTGTAACTTTAGAAACCTTGATGATAAAGGTGAAGGGGCGGTAATATTTTACTGCAAATTTCGATCTATAACTCAAATCAAACATTATTTGATAATATTTTTAAGATTTCTTAAATAAATCTACGATATGTTAGGTAAACCATAAAGGTGTGTTGAGTAAACCTTTCTCCTAAGATCGAACTGACTCCCCAAATAAACCTTTTTTTTTTATTCAAAAGAAATGTTCTTTGACGCGCACACAGTCACAGAGACCTAAAAATTATCATGATCATCAGCGTACAGCAGTCCACTGCTCGATATAGGGCTCGAATCTCCAATCACACTCCGTTCAACTCGATTCTCGGCAACTCTCATCCAGCTGTTACTCAGCCACCGTCGACCAAATGAAAATTACTACGTTGTTTTTGGATCTAAAAAAATAATGATAAAAAGGTTCAGTTTCTTTTCTTTTAAGTTAAAAATAAGCGTATCTATCACTTTGCTGGTTACGCATTATTGTCGAGAAACTTGTACAAAATAAACAAATTATCTTTATGTTGTTGTTGATTATAATTATATTATTAACACCTGAGTAAATTCACGAGGAATGCATTGCTTATAATTAGATAGATGTTAGTATGGATTGACACATTTATCACATTGGGTTATCGTGTAATGAAATTAATTTTTATTTCTGCACGCAGTGGTCAGTAATCGTGCAGCTCAACTCAAAACTTAGCTCAACGATTCGACGAACAATACCAAGAAAGGACATTTGGGTAGGCCGCATAAATTACTTAGACTGCTAGACCATGATTAAAAGTAACTGAGAAAATAAAAACAATGACCCACATAGTCTTCACATTCACAATAATTATAATAATTAAAATTATAATTATAATACTTTACTGTCTTGTTGGTCTAGTGGTAGCAAGCGCTACTGCTTAGCATGAGGTCTTGGGTTCGTTTCCCGGGTCGGGCAAAGTGTTATTGGGTTTTTCTATCTGGAATTTCTCAGTAGCAGCCCGGAGTCTGGATTAGTGCCCGGTTGATGGCAATATTCTCGCCTCCTATAACATTGGACGTAAACATAACTGGCGACATGTGGGTGTACCTGCTACAGGTACACCTCTGCCCAACCCTTCGGGGAAACAAGGCCTGATGTTATGTTATAATACTTTACAAAGTAAATAATAATCATGACAATCAATGGTAGATGTAAGTAAATAAATAAATCTGAATGTCATTACGCATTGTTCCTTTTTAGGTATATTATGACCGTGGATTTTAAAAGGCCCATAAAAAGGATCGCTGGAAATTCTCATCATGGTCTTAAATTGCGAATTATTAATAGACACCCTGCACAATGGTGACATGAGAGAAGATTCAGAGAGATCTCAAATAGTATAAACATTAGGTATTAATTAGACTATAATCTTCACAAATCTGAATGTAGAGCTATTAAAGTTAATTTATGCAAATAATATGGTTTAATATGAAAATTTTAAATAGCTGCTTTTTGCAGTTACGTAATCTCTTCGGTAAAAAAATCTTTATTTTATTTTATGAATTGCAACAAAATCATATCTTGTCTTGTTTAAATTATTTAGTTACTGCTATTGGGCCATATATCAGATACTTTCTGAAATAAGTGAAAAACTACACATAGATTAAACTTAGTCATTCACAAAAAAAAAACTGCAGATTGAGATGAAAAAACCTACTTGAAAGTTACCGTACAGCAAATCAGTGTCAAATTTAACTATTGATCAAACAAAATTAACGGGTCATTCGCAATATATAAAAAACAAAAGCTAAACCAGTAAGGCAACTGTCCCACCGCCGGCGATCAGCGAGAAGCGGATAGAGCTAGCAACTAAAAACGAGTTGTTTGTTTGACAGAGTACTCGCCGCGGTGCGGTATATGAACAGTCAAAGATCATAATAATATATACTTACGAGTCGTAAAAAAGTCTGTCTAGACTATTGCGACGCAAGTGTGAAAAGTTTTTTTGAATATAAGTAGTTTTTCACGAATCTGATGTACGAGTATGTAGTGTCATAGTGAAAGTTATTTAGTATGGCGATTAGAATCACCCCCTTGACGGCTGACTAAGTGCAAATTTCACCAATGAAACTGAACACGATCAGTACGCGATTTCAAGAGTTGTCAGCGTCAGTATTCTAAAGAAAATAATGGCACTGACAGCTCTTAAACATTTTTGTGCTCATCGCGTTCAATTCTATTGGTGAAATTCGCCCTAACTCGCCAGCCTGTATGTTTTTCTTTTACTATCTTTTGTACGTTTCATGTGCGAGATAAAATCAATTTATCTGTCTAGCCTTTTCCCAACTTTTTTAGGGTCAGCTTCCAGTCTAACCTGATGTAGCTGAATACTGACTGCCTATCTGATCTCCACAACCCAGTGACTGGGTAATACAATTCCCCTTGGTAAGACTGGTTGTTAGACTTTCGGGCTTCTGACGACCCGTAACGACTGTCAAAGATCCACGAATGACAGCCGGGACCGACTGCTTAACGTTCTTTCCGAGGCACGGAGGAGTCTCTGTATATAAATATGGTCACCCATCCATGGACCAACGCCGGCAAGCGTAGCTTAACCTCGAAGTGTAGCTTAATCAACCTGTGCGGCTTCTTGAGCGAAGAGCGAAATAGCTAAAGCTAATAGTTGAAAGTTAGTCGCTTCCTTGTCGGCAGTGGGACAGGTGCCTAATGCGAGTGACGAGGTAATGATAACCAGTTCTATGTGTAACAGTTATTATTACTTTCTAAGAGAAGCAGCCTGCAGCGAGTGTTACAATTAAGATTAGGTGAAAATTCAGGTTGAAACATAATATTAGTCTTTTGAAAGACGCTAAAAATTGAGACCGAAACTGAGACAGGAAAAATAAACGTGTGTTAAACAGCTGGTAAACAATGATATTATTTATGTAGATACTTACAAGAAGGATACATCAATAACTGTGATTCATTCAAATGTTTTACTTTAAACATAATATGAAAATAACACACATAACATAACGTAACTTCACGCCTCTAAACCCAGAAGGGTTAGTCAGAGGAGTACCTATGTACGCCCACATTGCGCCAGTTATGTTTAAGTCCCATGAAATAGGGTGCTAGCCATGAACCGGGCACAAATCCAGAGTCCAGGCTGTTACTGAGATATTTGAGGAAAAACCCAATAACACTTTGCCCGATCGAACCCAGGATATGAAAATAATAAGTAGTAAATAATACCGAATTTTTCATTTGTCGAAATGCATGTTCAATACTACTTCTGCTACACCGAACGCATCAGATTTATTTACTCCTGACGTCAGAGTCACGAACCGCTCCAGTGACCGCAATTCCGATGAAGACCGTGAACTGCCTTTAGGGTCTATAAATGTCATAGTGAGAACCAAATTTCACTTTTGGACGGCAAAACCTGATCGCAATGAATGCAAGTGATATGCATGTAGGTATGTGTACGTTGGTAGCAAGAAGAAACTGTTTTATAAGGACCTGTTATACTGTGTTGGCATGCAATGAGTTATGGCACAGTATCAAACTCTGCTATGTGTTGATAGTGTGTACCACTAAATCCGAGGTTATTCATGATGTTATTCTTCCCTATACGTCTAGTTCCAGTGGTGTGCTTCATAAGCATTGAATTAAGTCAAAAAGCAACGTCGTGCTTTTGAACAGAATTCGCAAACACGAAACACAAACACCATTTATAATTTTAGCTTTAAAAAAACTGTTAAATTAAATGCGTAGTTATAGTTGACCGATACAATTTACTTTCGCTACGCATTAAGTTTGTTAAAAGAGATAAATTTTATAAGATAAAACATTTTTTATTTCCTTTCATTTTATATTTGGTGAAATGCACATACAAAAATAAGACTAGGTATTAATATTGGCCAGTTAGACACTGCGAAGAAATAAAAAATACCTACATTTATACACTGGCAAGATGGCCTGGGGTAATTAGTAGTAATGGCTTTCATTTTGACAGTTCAACAACATTCATTGCGTTATTTACGTTGTTAAGCAGACAAATTCGAACATGTAGTACTTAATGGATTACCGAAATCATTCAGATTGTGATTGAAATTGTCTTACGCAATTAGGGTACTGGTACGATGGCGCAGTGGCTAAGCGATTGGCTGCTGGGTTACGGTGCACGCTTGTTCGACTCCTGGCACTAACAAATAATCATTAATTAATATTTGAATATTCGATCCATCTCTTTCTTTTTTGTGCATGACTGTCTTTCGTAACCAATGTGCTGGAGAAATCTTAGAACATGACAAAATATAAATAAAAAACCCTATTATGTTTTTGCACCATCACTTGATTGGCTAAGAGAAAATTATCAGCTTCATATTTTTTTGACTAGTGTGTAGCAAAAAATCGCGTTCAAAAGCATACTTACGTACCTAGTTTAAAAAACTCCAACTTATGTTTTTAAATTGGTACCGAATTAATACTATAGAATGAATGGTACATGATTCACTAAGAGAAATCGAAAAATAATTCATCAGTTTCATTATCCTATTGCGGCTATTAACCTTTATAATACTGGTGTCTCATATTGGAGACAGATAACAATAAAATTCTATTGTGTCTGCTAATTGCGCGCGCGACAGATTAAAGGTAATTGAGTTTTATTCAATGAACTACATAAATGCATGAGATCCAATTGAACATCTATAGATTTTTATATAACAGACTAGATTCTAGAGCATAACGTACAGGTTGCAAAACCTGTTGTCTTGGTAAAAAAAAAACGGTCCTTTTATGAATCATTCATGGTCAGCTCAAGATGCGTTTAGAAATAATAAAAGAGATAAAATATACGTTGGTTATTGAACTCACACACACTGCAATTATTATTATTTTTTGATCGAATAGAAACGATGTTTTTTCTAACTTCGGCTTTCTTAGTTTTTTGCCTGTAAAATTTAGCCAAATGAATATTTCATGGGCAAATTCTTTTGATGCATTTAGTATTTTTCCGCACGCTTATAGAAGACATACTAAATTTACTAAACTATTAATTTCTTCAGCGAAATAATCGGTATTTCACCTCAAACCTGGCGTAAGGCATGATACAGTTTCTTCATTTTTCGAAAGTCATTCTTCCAGACTCAATCTTTTTCGTGACTTTCAGCGGTTTCTAAGATACGTATTTTGGCAGACTGACAATTAATTAGGTTTCTAGGATTCCTGTTCACTATGTTTTCGGAATTCTTCTGGAGCCGCAAGTACAATTAGTTGATACATTATAATATTTTATGCTATTTCTTCAAATGCTTCTTCCCTAGTTGGCAGCGATGTGAGCTCAGACGTGACGATGGTGGACTACCTCCGCAACTACCTGCAGCTGCGCGGCACCAAGTACATGTGTCGTGAGGGTGGCTGCGGAGCCTGCATGGTCACAGCCTCCAAGTGCTTAGGGGCTCCTCATATTGCCATCAATGCTGTGAGTATTTTTAACCCCCGACGCAAAAAGTGGGGTGATTTAAGTTTGACCGCTATGTGTCTGTCTGTGGCATCGTAGCTCTTAAACGGATGAACCTATTTGAATGCGGTTTTTTTTTATTTGAAAGCAAGTTTTCTACTGATGGTTTTAAAATATGTTTTATCAAAATCGGTTTAGCCGTTTGAAGATTATCAGCTCTTTTCTAGTTAATGAATGGATGTAAACGTCTTCACCAGGTCTGATCGATTTGAAATTTGGTATTCAAACTCAAACTCAAACTCAAACTCAAAGCTCAAACTCAAACTCAAAACTCAAACTCAACTCAAACTCAAATCATTTATTCCAAATAAACCAATTACAGGTACTTTTGAATTGTCAAGGGGTCGGTCAGTCAGAAAGATGAAGCTAGTTGCCCATTCCAAAGCGTAGTAGGTTCCTATGGAGAAGAACGGGCAAGAAACTCCATGGACACTCTTTTAAATTAGAATATTGTTACAAAACATTGGTTACATCATTCATGTTGAAATTATACATGTGAGAACAAAGTAGTAAATCGTGCACGTTAAAAGCGACCATAATAAAAATATAAAAACAAAAATAATTAAAATAAGCCATGGCAGCTAAGAGATGACCAGTCCCCACTGACGGCGCCCGTTCACGAACATGACGCATGGATCAGCATCATTTAGTTCAACCATTTTGAAGGGAACTTAATGATCCAACACACACGCCACCACCAGCGAGACATTTGAGTGAGCATGACATACTCTCAGCCGCCAGGGTACATTCAAGTCAATGAAAGACGTACTCAGTAAATGTTAAAGTAGGTAAACAGTGCTCACATAATGTGCAATGTTATTGCACAATTCTGTTATTTCAATGATATTAGAAGAACATCAGACCTTTACCTGATTCTGCATCACCTGGAGTTTGCAGGATACCTAACTTTCTTACCAACTTACAGTACAGGTATCGTGTTTGGGCTCATTGGAATGCCAAAAGACATAAGTATTTGAGTAATTGTAAAATTCCAGGTAGTTACATCGTCTTGAGTGGGCAGCATTTAACAAATTGGACATTTTGTTCTGAAATCAGCCAAAATTCCACAATGTCTGAAGTCCCACCTCTATAACCAGTGTGTTCTACCCACCATGACGTACGGTGCTGAGACGTGGACGCTCACGCAGGAGGCTGTATCCTGGGCACGCCACTATTGCGGCGATAAGTCCCCTCTTTGAGTCGAGTGGCTGGAGAAGCGCCACGGCGTCCTCACCTCGCTTGGGCAGAGTACCGCCGTGTCCTCGTGGAGGCGATCGGTGGCGGGGATCTCTCGCGTCCGGCCCTGGTCCAGGCCATGGTACGGAGCGAGAGGGCATGGGAGGCCGTCACCTCCTTCTGCGAAGCAGTAATGCTCGCGAAGGAGGAGGCGGAACGCGTGAGGGAGAGGCAAATTTCGCGCCCTCAGCCCCTAGCCGCCGCAGGAGGAGACGCCCTGGGCGTCGGGAATCAATCGCTGATTCCCGGCCACCGTAGGCGCGGGCTTGCGGACGGTGAGCAATGGGTAGCTCGCCGTCCGGTAAGGACTAGGCCCGGGTCGACGGCGCGTTGTGTTCCACGCGCGCCTCAAAGAGTGTCAGCGAGTGAAGGGGTCCGATGAGACCATTGCATGCCGGGGTTGCGGGAAAGTCCGAAAGGGATACCGTGGCCACGTGGCATTGCACAGGCAAGAGAAGGAACACGGGTGGGTTTTAGTCAGTAAGAGTCTGACACGCCCTCCACAGGGAGATGGGTGGACGACACTGTTACTATCGCAGGTAGAACCTGGATGAGGCTGGCACAGGAACGTGGGGATTGGCGCATGAAAAGAGAAGCCTGTGCTCAGCAGTTGGTTAATTTTAGCCTGTGGATGACGATGATCTCATCTTCTACACATATTGAAACGTTTTTAAAGAGTAATTATGGGTTTTCTCCATAAGAAACTATTTTTTGGGATAAGAAACTAGTATTAATTCTAGTTTCATGTTAATTTTAACATTCGAAATTGCCCTTCATGGCCTTATTGAAATAAATTATTTAATTTTGACTTTATATTAGCATATTATTTTAATGTTGTAATTGGTGCACACATTCAAGTAGTTACTCAAGAATAGACCCTCTGTAGAACAGTAACATACATAGCTTACGACTAGGGTTATAAGAGACATGAAAAGGGCGTGTCATGAGTAGTCACGACAAATGAAAATTCATATAGGCTGTAGAATTTTAGATAATCTGAACCACTTAGATATCTGACGCTGACAACTCACAAAACAAAATTAATATTGATTTTAACTAATGATTAATTTAATAAAGTACTACATGAAACACTTACACACTGTTTTTTGGATGTAAAAAACGATCTAAAAGTATTAAAATGAAATTCAAAAGAACAAAACACCGCTGCCATGAGAATATTTCGCAATAAAGTTAAGTAGGTTGACAATTTAATAATGGCGACATTTTTCATAAACCAGTAACATCTGTATATCTTATATTTTAATAAAAAATGATATAATATTTACTCTGAAAGAAACCAGGAACGCAAAAAGAAACTGTTTTGTGATTATTCCTGAAAAACTAAGATTTCACTGAATAATTTCCAGATTGGAAAAATATCATGACCGATACTGTTAGGTTAAAAGTACTTGCTACGAGTATTAATGTATAAAATAGACTACTTACATCCTAAAAACCATATAATTCTCTAATTTGGTCCAACAGTGTTTGGTGTCCATTACATCTTGTGATGGCTGGGACATCAGGACCATCGAGGGTTTGGGAAACAGGAAGATAGGATATCACAAGCTGCAGAAAACATTGGCAGAGCACCATGGATCCCAGTGTGGATACTGCACCTCTGGATGGGTTATGGCTATGCATGGGTACGTGAGCAAAAACTGTTTTGTTCTGAACTATGGAAATCAGTCGCTACATTGTCATGAATACACATATACTTCAATATCTGGGCACCTTTATAACAGTAAATAACACCAATAAATTTTGCATATTTCAGTCTCCTGGAGAGCAAAAAGAGCGTCACTATGTTGGAAGTGGAACAATCATTTGGCAGCAATGTCTGCCGCTGTACCGGCTACAGACCAATCCTTGAAGCCTTCAAAAGATTTGCTAAAGATGCTCCAAAAGAACATAGGATCTTGGACATAGAAGACCTTCAAATCTGCAAGAAGTCCGGAAAGCCATGCAATAAATCTGCATGTGATGATGATGATGATTGGTGCGTGATTAGTGACGATGACGTACATGAAGATCAAGTCAAAAGGATCATACTGAAGGATGGAAGAATATGGTTCAAGCCTAGAGTACTTCAAGATGTTTTTAATATATTATTTCACGAGGGTGTAGCTTCGTATATGCTGGTAGCTGGGAATACTGCAAAAGGTAAGAAAATTTTGACTAATCTACTTCTAAGAAACGTACTCAATTTATTTATATTAGGTATGACGGTCCAAAAATTGCATGATATGTGGAGTAGCGACGAAACTGGAAAATCAAAACATCAGTTTCGTGTTTAAGTCACGAATATTCCATCTTCTTGATTTTATTGTTAATCCTAATTCTCTTTACAATAAAGGAGCAGTCCCAATTGATGACTACCCTCGTATCCTGATAGACGTAAGTGCACTGCAGGAGCTGAAAACCGTTACATACGACCAGAACCTGGTAGTTGGAGCCGGAACAACTCTGTCAGAATTTCTTGAGATTCTGAAGGGTGCATCTGCACATGAATATTTTGAATATCTCTCGAAGATTCATTTCCATGTAGATTTGGTTGCACATATACCTGTTAGAAATGTAAGTATTTGTGTTGATGATAAAGAGATGAAATATGATACCCCCCGATTAGAGCCATACAAAATCTAAATGACACGTTTGAGAGAGAAAGAATATTTGAAACTCTTAGTCTAAGCTTTTTCGACTTATATTTAAATCTATAATTTAATCTATACTATACCTATATTAATATTATAAAGAGGTAGGATTTGATTGTTTGTTGGTTTGTTTGTATTGAATAGGCTCCGAAACTGCTGAACCGATTTGAAAAATTCTTTTACCATTAGAAAGCTTAGTTTTCAGGGAGTAACATAGGCGACTTTTTATCCCGGGAAAAATAACGGGTCTTGCGGGAAAGACCACGGGAGCGAAGCCGCGGGCAAAGTACTATTAATTTATAAATCTCTAAGACAATGTTTTATCTAATTTCAGGTAGGTACAATCGCAGGCAATTTGATGACTAAGCACCAAAATCCAACCTTTCCGTCTGATATTTTCCTGCTGTTGACAACTATAGGCGCCCAGCTAACTATTGGTATTCATTAACATTTTTCTATATAAGTTTTCCAGTCTGAGCTATGTCTTAATTTCTTGTACCTAGTTGGCCAAAAATAGCGTCTATAAAGGACATTAAGTTATTGAAATTTAAAGGATATCACTGATTTATTTTGTTTAATACCTGTAGCAGGTACACCCATATTTCGCTTGTTATGTTTAAGTCCTATGTAATAACCGGTGAGCCTATTGCCATAAACTGGGCACAAATCCAGACTCCAGGCGATCCTTTGGGAAAACATGGCGTGATGTTATGTTTTATGTGTGTGACTTATGTGTTTTTTTTAATAAAATAATTGTAATCGATTGTATGTCTGTTTTTTTTACAGTTGATATCAACAGAACAGTACAAGCAGTAACGATGGAGATCTTCTTAAGAACAAATATGACAGGCAAAGTGATTCTGAATGTGATGCTACCACCGCTGAGCAATGAATATAAATTCTTTTCTTACAAGGTAAATATCATACATAGATGTATTATGTTAATTAGAAGAAAGCGTTACTGGAGAAAGTTGAACAACGAACGTAAAAAAACAACAAACTTCCTTAGAATAAAAAAAAAACAACAAAATATATCTAATAGTATTATTATTTCTCCTTTTCCAGTTAATGCCAAGATCTCAAAGTGCCCATGCCATAGTCAACACAGGCTGTCTCTACAAATTAAATGCAAATAACATAGTAGAAAGAGCAAGTATCGTATACGGGGGTCTGTCTACCAGGTTCCTGAGGGCGTCAGCTACTGAAACATTTCTCATTGGAAAGCCCTTGTTCACCAATGAAACCTTACAAGCAGCTCTGCAGGTGTTAGATGGAGAGATGATCGTTGATGATAACCCACCGGAAGCTTCTGTGGCGTATCGGCGATATGTTGCGAAGGCATTGTTCTTCAAGGCAAGTTTTTTTTTTTGTTTCTCATGTTTATTTTTGCCAAACGACCTTGAATTATTTTATGAACTCAAGAAGTAATAATTAATTATGATCTCCAACAATCATATCTGTTGGCAAAATGGTCGTGGGTATCAGTGAACTTCTCATAAAGTTGTGCATGTCAACTTTATGAGAAGTTCATATCTTACACAAGAATGCAAGAATTATCATTAAGGTAACTTACGTAGCAAATTACCTACTTGGTATCAGTTCTCATACAAATCAAAAATGTCTGCAGTACTCAACTTATTATGTTGTTGCATGTTGATTCCATTGTATCTTTGATTTATAGTCTCTGTTTCTATCCTGAAAATCGAGAAACATGCTCGAATTCCGTGATTACTTCGTACAGAAACGCGAAAATGCACTAACAACATGAACCATTAAACTTCTTGTTTCTATCTCCGTAGAATTTCCTGTCTAGACCGAGTTGTTTTAAAACGAAGATAGTTTTATAAAATAACTAGAATATATAAGCTTTATTTGGTTTTGTTCTGTGTATCATTTCGCAATTGGCCAGTATCACGAACAACTGTCATTTTTATAACCAATTACAAGTTGATAATCGTAAGAGTTTAACTGTTTATACTGTCTTTATTTGTATCAAGTGTATGTCTCTTATGATCAGTTCATTATTGTAAGAATGTTTTATAGTTAAAAATGTAATAGATCTAACTCATGGAAATGCGAGTAAAGTCATATAATTTACGCTAGAAGGTCTTTAAACTTAGTTTGTACATCTCTATTACAGGGTCTTCTAACACTCTGTCCACCAAATATCAGGAGCCCACGCTTTGAGTCTGGTACTATCCACCTGCATGCTTCCAGACCAGTCTCGGATGCGCGACAGATCTTCACTACCGATCCAAAGATGTGGCCTTTGAACCAACCTATTGCTAAAGTGGAAGCATTGGTGAGTATGACTAAAAAGCTTGGCCTAATGTGAACTGCGTGAAGTTAACAGCTAACAACCTGAACTGCTAGTGCTAGTACCTACGTAGTTCTAATATGTTGAGTATATTTGTACACATAGGTGTAATGCTGGTTATTTGATTTACTGTTTTTAATAAAATAGGTACACTCCCGGACACCTGAATCAAGCCACCCTGCATATTTTTGTTGTAAGGTCTCTATCATTTTAAATAATGGTAACACTATCATGGTGGAGAAGCAGAGGCCCACTGCTATCAGCTACGACTTACGAGTTGTAGGTCATGGGTTCGAACAGGCGTTTTAATTGGTGTTCATTGTTTCATCACCACTGCTCTCAAAACGATGAAGGAAAATATCGTGAGGAAACCGGCATCTTCTAAAACCAAAAATTCGAAGACATGTGACATCTACCAACCCGCATTGGGCACGCGTGGTGGACTACAGCCAACTCCTTCTCACCGAGAGAAGGCGATGAGTCACACTAGTGGGAACATAGGTTGATTATCCTTATAATACTATCATTAAATTTTCCATTTGTACCAAATTTTAAATTGGAATACTAAAATAAAACAGTTTCAATTTATTGCAAAAAGTCCTCTTTTTGCGTATGTCAGGGGCAAAATTAGCATGTATTTTTTATGAAAACAATGGTTTACCTAAATAGATAAAACGCTTTACCTCCAACATCATTTGCGACGCCCGCCGTCATGCGGTTTGGCATGGAATTAATAAATGCCACTATGTCGTGATACAGAGTATTCTCCCGTGCTTCCAAGATAGCAAAATTCAAAATTCAAAATTCAAAAGTCATTTATTCAAACTAGGCTGAGAATCAGCACTTTTCGAACGTCAAAATTACATAAGACAGTCCCCCAAAACGCCCACCCTTCACCACTTCCTAGTGCTTTTGCTGGGAAGAAGAAGTGGCGCAACAAACTCCCCAGCAGCACAGCTGTCTGTTCAGTTAGAAAAAAAATAAAAAATGATTCTATACAACAGTATGCAAGACAATTTACAATATGCAAAAAATAATTTAAATTAAATAGCTATAATTAATAGCCATATGACAGCTAGCACACGCCAATATACCAACCAAAAGCATCGAGCACTATACTCAAGCAGAAATAAAAATAACTAAAAGTAAACAATATCTAAAAAAAAAAAAAAAAAAGCCTCCGGCATAAAGGGCGTGCCCGCTTACATATAGCTGTAACTAGAAGTTACAATTGATAAACTAAACTAGGACCATCGAGATAAAATAAATAATTGTCGAGGTCGCTAACTAACCACATATTGCAATACAACTCATAAAAAAAACATTGTAATGAGTAGATTATGTCAGCACTAAATTAAAATAAAATTAAAATAAATTGACTTATAAAGTAAAATTATAAACAATTATATAAACTCATATAACCTGTCAGTAGGTAAACTAATTCTGGAGAAAGAACATTTAAACATTGTCTTGAGTTAATCACAGCGACCATTTTTTTTTTTTTTTTTAACTATGGCATCTCGCAGGTATACCACTAAGGTATTTACTGCTCAACCGAACAATCCTGTGGCTGCCTTAAGCACTACACTCAAAGCCTCCAGCCAGGAGCAACTATTCTACATTAAAATTAGGCGAACGCTCGCTAAGGGCACCCCCTGTGGGGTACGAACCTCGGCTTAGGGCGTCGCTGAGGGGAGGACAGCAAGATGGGACAGGCTGGATCAAGGATATTTCATGATTATTATGCGGGGAATTTAAAGCTACGCGCTTAGCTGCGGCGCGGGCTGGCGCTTCATCGGACAAGGGTCGGGGGGGAGTATTATTTACTCGTGAGGGTCGCGCGCGCGGAGGACCTCGGCGGCGAGGTCGGTACGACGGGTGTCGGGTGTGTTTGTGCACTGTACTGGTGGCCCTATTGCTCTCCTGGAGGAGAGTGGTTGGATCATCTGGATCGGAGAGGACATGCCTAGGACGGCGAAATCGACTAATGCGGGAGGGGGTATAATTGGCCGCTTCAACAACCAGAGGGTTGCGGTGATTGGCGGCGGAATCAAAATGACGCTTTGCAATGCGTTTTAGGAACTGGTGGATTGTGGGGATTTTGAGATCTAGGTGGAGGTTAATATTCCTGACATACCAGGGAGCGCCCGTGGCTCTTCTAAGAAATCTGTTCTGGATCACCTGCATCTTATGGATATTTCTGGGGGATGTGTGTGCAAAGACTACACCCGCATAGGTCATGATGGGGCGGATGCACGCTGTGTAGATGCGCAATTTGCACTTGAGTGACAATTTGCTGCGTGCATTAACGATGTAGTAAAGTCTACTGAGAGCGAAGGCGGCCCGCGAGCGAACCGACCTTATGTGCTCTGTAAAGTTGAGATAATGATCGAGGATGACTCCCAAGTACTTGGCTTGCTTCTCCCAGGGGATAGGCTTGCCTAACAAGGTGAGTGGTCGGGGAATGTGAGGGGGTCTAGATCGCGGTTTTATGAATAAAACCGCCTGACTTTTGTCGGGGTTCACCTCGATTCTCCATTTCTTAAACCAGGCGCCAAGGTTATTGACAGCCCGTTGTAAGAGAAGGTGGATCTGAGTCTGCGACCGTCCCCTGCAATATATGGCCGTGTCATCTGCGAACAGAGCCAACTGCGCCGTGTTGCTTTTGGGGATGTCGCTTGTGAAGAGCGAGAACATGAGCGGGGCGAGCACGGAGCCTTGAGGGACTCCGGCGCGGATTTGGCGGGGAGAGGATAGGGCTCCCTCGATGCGATAGCGGAAAGTACGATTTGACAAGTAGTCCCGTAAGATGAGCACGAGACGATCGGGCACTACAGCGACCATCTATTCTTATCATTTAAGTAGTCTTTGATAGAATAGTATGCCTTTGAACAAAGGTTGGACTTTAATTTAGTTTTAAACGCATTAAAAGGCAAATCTAGCAAAGAAGAGGGTAGCTTGTTATAAAAGGTTATACCAAGCCCAACAAATGAGTTATGAACCTTATGAAGCCGGTGAAAGGGAGCACGTAGTTTATCCTTACTTCTTGTGTTAACATTGTGAATATCACTGTTTTTAGTGTATAAGTGTATATTTTGCCTAATATATAAGATGTTGGCGAAGATGAATTGTGATGCCACTGTGAGAATACCGATATCTTTGAAAAAATCTCTTAGAGAAACTCTGGCACCTAGCTGGTAAATTGCTCGAATAGCTCGTTTTTGGAGGACAAATATATTTTGAATATCTGCAGCTTTGCAGTTTTCAGTTCCTGCAAAGTTTCTGGACCTGTTTGGTTATGGTTAGCTCGAACACGCGTCTTCAGCTCATCCCATATGTGCTCTATTGGATTAATTTTAGGACTGCCTGCTGGCCATCCATTACTGTGGTTCTAACATGTGTACGGCATGCTATATAGTAGTGCCCTTAGGTTACTGTGTATTTACTTTGTTTTCAATAAAGCATTATTATATAACCAAAATTTAAAATCTAAACATTTGCACGGCTGGACTGCCGAATATAGCGAAACCCATACTTAGATAATAAGAACTTATGTTAGCTACCTATATTCTTGCAAATAAATATTTCATTCTTTGATTAATTAATAACGTCATGCAGGTATTCTCGAACAATATTCTTGCAGTGGGCGACCTTGCATTATCATGCATAAAGATGAAATTCTGGCCCACAAACTCGCCTAAGGCATCACATGATCCTCTAGCTAGGCAGTCACGAATGTATCGATCGCTATTTAGCGGTGGCAACCATGGTCCTGTCACAACCTCAAGGCCAGTTTTTTCCTTCCGTGGAAATTCCGCCCCAGACTGTCTGTGGCCCGCCGCCATAACTCACTTTCTCTTTAAGAGGGCCCTTCCCGGCCCGTTTATCGACAACGCGAGCATGTTCGAAAAGCTTGTTGTTTCATCGAGCGCAAGTGAGAACTACTAACAAGCAAGTGAGAACGCGATAACATTGTAGGAAAAATAGTGTGTAAAAATTTGTTTCAGGAAATACGTGTTTTTGAGTAAGCCTTACAAGTTTTTGAAATAAATATTTGTTATTTAGAATTTCCATTACATGTGAAAGGCTTCTATAGATATGTTTTATTTACTTTTACTATTTATGAGTACATTATGACCGGCCAAAGTTCAGGTAAAACTACGCAAAAAAGCAGATTTTTCGAGGCTTATACTGAATTTGTTTCTAAAATTTTCTATTTTTTGCTTTCATAGAAACCTAGGTATAGTGCAAAATATACATATTAGTTACAAAAAATGAAAGAAAGATGTGTCCGTATCGTGTGATGTGTGATACGCCTTAATCACGTATGAGCGTTTGTATGAAAAGTATGACGGGTTGGCCGCTCTTAATGCATCATAGTATAAAATGCTCTTCGGTAAGCATATTCCTACGTCCACTATTGCCATACAGCATAATCATGGTTTCATCCGTAAAAAAAACCTGGCTCTATTGACGTTGAGTCCAATGCAAACTGTAGGCGCGTCATTTTGTGAGCTCATGTCAGTTTGGGACTGTTGGCTGGGTTATGTGGTTTCAGGTCACTTTCTTCGAGTCTCCTTCTAACAGTTCGAGCGCAAACAGTCAGACTATGACAGTCTCGAAGCTTTTCTTAGACCTGTACTGACGACAGGTGACAATTACGCAGGCTAGTCGTAAACACAGTCTCTAGGTATCGATGCAAAATTATTATTTTTCAATTCAAAATTCAAATTTAATTCAATTCAAAATATTTTATTTCACATAAACCTACAAGGGCACTTATGAAACGTCAGAAGCTGGGTGCACGGTTCCAATTGGTCGTTTCCTATAGGGAAGAGCCGGCAAAAAACTCCACGGTTACTCTTTTAAAAGTAAATAGTTTTACAATGTTTTGAACGGCAGAACGGCTTACAATGAAGTTATGCTCTTACGTTCCGCTGACAGAGCCCAGGCTGTAGAAGTGCCACAGCTTGCGCGGCTACATCAGGCGCAGAGTCCATAGTTAGAACGTCACAATGGATTAAAAAATAAGGAATAATAAATTTGATAATCTTTTTATGCAAAACAAAACAAATAATAAAATAACTCTTGACATTATAGATGCTCTAATCAAAGCTTGTTACTACTTTTAGAACGACCAAACTCCGATTATATTCTCTCTTTCAAATTCGTGAATTCAAATTTGGAACACTGATACAGAAATTATGGCCAGTATGTCACATTCACAACTGCGTAAAAAAAAATATTCTGACTTATCATTATTTTGATGTTTAGGCCTTTGAACATAAAAATGCACGGTGGCTCGATTTAGGAGTGTTTATCGGACTTAGCACCAACTGTATGCTTAAAAATATTTTTGAATTAGTACTAATATAAATCCTGTTTTTCTCTCCAGATTCAATGTGCTGGTGAAGCTCAGTATACAGATGACATCCCCAGTTTACCTCACGAAGTATTTGGTGCCTTCGTGCTCAGCACAGTAGCTTTGGGTGTTATTACCAAGATTGATCCCAGTGCTGCATTGGTGAGTCTATCTTCTTTCGTTAAGCGAATTAATGAGTTACCTATGAAGAGTTGTTATCGATATATTCTGATCTTCTGCCTTCTACTTCTCAGTGAATCCCGGCTCACATTTTTAGGTTTGTTGATGTATCTAAGGAGCTCGCACCAATAGTTTTACGTTCATTATTTGCGTTCTTCAAAAATAATATGTTTTATTATTACAGGCATGTCCTGGTGTTATAGCCTTCTACACAGTCAAAGACATACCAGGATTAAATTCTTTCACGCCAGCAGAAAGTTTACTATACTCAGCCAACGAAGAAGTGTTATGCGATGGTACTGTAAAATATTACCATCAGCCAATCGGTATCATTGTAGCAGAAACTCGATATATTGCTGACAGAGCCACGAAATTAGTCAAAATTACATATAGCAATGTGAGAAAACCTGTTACAGACATCAAAGTAGCTAAAACAGATACTACTAGAAATACAATGTTTTTATCAGTAGATGCTACAAATACAGGCACAGATGTATACAAAACGATAACTGGAAGTACCACCATGTATGGACAGTATCATTTTACTATGGAGACTCTACTCTGCGTAGTCAAACCTACGGAAGAAGGACTGGAAGTGCATACCGCTACTCAGTGGCTTGATGGAACACATGTTATGATTTCGAGGGCTTTGAAAATGGATGAAAATAAGTACGTGTTACAATGTTTATTGAATAATACTGCTAACAAGCTTGGCTTTAATAAACATAAGCTTGCAAATACATACAAATACATCGGGCATGAGCAGGACTATTAAAGAATCTGATTGAACGCCATTCATAAAGGAAAACGCCCAAAAAATGCCTGAAATAGACAGAAACTACTAAAAGTCCTTAATTATATTTAGAATAAAATATGTATAACGAAATGTATCTCAAGTTTGTTTTACCTAGGGTGAAAATATAACGATAATTAAAATATTTATTTTGATATCCGTCATAGTCATTCTTAATTTATAATGGCGGTCAGTGTTTATTTGACATGAGTAATCGACATTCAGCCAAACTGAAATGGTCAATTAATCCTTAACGAACTATTTTATAGAATTATTGCATAGTTATCATTCATTTAATATTATTCGACCTATTTATACCGTAAATATAATTATAATAGTATATGCGTGTGAATATTAATTAAAATAAAAAAACTCGAATTATAAATCGTATCGTAGGCTGTATGCATCACATGTCCTTTGCCTTATTGACGGTTTGACCATGAATGCATTTTAATTTTTTCGATTCATGGTTTTGCGGATTTTTGCGTTTGCGGCTCAAGTAAATTCAGGATATTATTTATTAAAACGACGACTGTGGCAATTTTTTAAGGATTTTGATTTTACTTCTGCACACGTTACCCATTTTTGAACACGACTTAGATTGGACCTGCCTAAACGACGACTCGGCTTTTTGACGACGGACCTGAACCTGCTTTAAATACGACTCTGCTGTTGTTTTGGACTTGTGCACCGTGTACATTTAAGAATGGATAGAAACGTACACTGTATTAATTGCTATCTCGATATTGCAACGATGAGACGTAATCTCATATCAGTGCAAAATGATGAAGTACGTTGTTTAATACAGGCATGGATAACACCACAAGCTGTAATTTATTCATTCACCGCAATTCCAAAGTATAAATATAAATAATAACAATGTTGCTGATTTTCCACAACTGACATACAGCGAAATGGTTTTGTTGGCATGTGGAACTTATCAAATAAAACAGGCTCGTTCTTACTATGGCGAGCATACAAGAGCTAATGGCATATAATATACGATTGAGATATGTAGGGAAATTGATAACGCATTGGTTGAGGATTTAGCTCTTCCGGGTAATTGTTTTTTACTGCGAGGAAAAATACATAGCAGACATATTTCTCAAAAAATATATTTTGTTTACATAATAGTTAACAATTCTTTATCTGGGATTGGGGCTTTACAGCATCGTTATTGTAACTGCCTAGTGGGACGGCGAACAGTTGGTACCTCTGCCCATACCATGTCAATAATATGGTACTTAGCATGGGCCCGGTACCAACTTAATTATTATCCTCCTGCAGAGTTTCTTGATGACATATTAGTGGTTTTTAATAATGATTAAAACATTTAAATGCTGTTTTGTTGTTTAATTATTGCATATTAATCCTTAACCTTGACTTAACCTATATTTTAGAAAAAATGTTTGGAACTGGCTTCTACCAAGTTTTTTGATAATTATTGAAATTGTCATGGGTTCCCTACGATTTGTAGTGCAATTTGGCGTATATTTCATTGTTGTTCATTTCAGGCATTTTTTTGTGTGGCTGATGGGCATTCCCCTTTACACGCAATGATTTTACCATCGTGGTTACATTGTCATTTACGTATGTAGTTTGCTCAGATGATTTCGGATATCGTATCTATTATTTTCAAATAGAAAGAAAACACTTGATATCTTTTAGTAATCTATTTTATTATTCCCCTAGAATTGATTGTTACGTCCGCCGTATTGGTGGTGGATATGGCATGAAGATATCCCGCAGTATCCAATGTGCCGTCGCATGCAGTCTTGTCGTACAGAAGTTAAATCGACCGTGCAGGTTCATTCAGCCTCTGACCACGAACTTCAGAGCAGTTGGGAAGAGATTGCCTTGTGTCAATGACTATGAGGTACTATTTTAGTAACTGGGTTTGATATACTTATGTATTGCATTAGAATTTTTATTTTGTTCCTGTATTGTTTTTTTTTATAACGATACTCAAAGCCACAGTAAAAAGACAATAGTTGACCAAAATTAGTATCAATGTGTCATGTAGATTGTAATGATTGATAATTTAGTAATCGAGTCCAATGCTAGATGGCGTTACTAGGCTCGCCACAGTAGTTCAAATAACATAAATTTTAGACGATTTACAAGTGACGGTGGCAGTAAAATAAATTATAGCGGAGAGATTTCAATTGGTGAAAGACAGAAAATTAATTAATTGCTGCATAATTAATTGCATAATTTCTAGAAATTAAAGCCATAATTGTTTGGAAATTACTACAGAATATACATACGCATTGTCGTTGGTGCAATATTGTGAATTAGTGTGCGAGTAATATAAGTAACGGGGTAAATATTCGACGTGTAGGTTGCATAGTTGTCTTGCAAGGCTGGCTATTCTCATTTTGTCTTCAGCTTGCGGAGACGCCCTTATCATCCAGACACATAGTATAATATATTATGGATTAAGCACTAGCGCGCACTGCAGTGCGGTGACTTGTGATGTGTTTTTTTCGCCGCAACGAATAAATCCTGCTTTGTTGTGATTTTTTCCCGCAGTGCGCGCGCTTCCACTGTGTTTCATACTTCACACATTTTTCTGTAAAAAAATGCACAGCAGTGTAGTGTGCGCTAGGCCTAAGGTCCAGTTTCGACGAAATGGGAACGAGCAGGTTAGGCTTTCTAGTCCTCGAGGGAACGGGCAGGTTAGGCTTTCTAGTCCTCGAGGGAACGGGCAGGTTAGGATTTCTAGTCCTCGAGTCCGATCCTGGCTTAAAGATTTTCTTTTTGCATTGTTCAAGATATTTTTGTTTATTTATCTGCATGTTGTTAATTTTGTTTTTCGTTGTTACAATTAACTGTCTGGAACGGCTGTTGTCAATCAATGAAGATTTGTAGTCATTAAGGTGTTATTATCTAGATTGCAAACGGTAAATTGTATTCATTAAATTGAATAAACTACCATGTTCATCTTTCAATAATCAGTTTACTTGAAGCACCGGTCATCACAAGATGTTAAAAACTATATCTTTTCCAGATTATGGTGAATAGAGCCGGTGTGATCCAACGCTTAGACTCAAGACTTTATGAAGACAATGGCTTTATGGTCAATGAAACGTTGACCGCTCTTGGTTCTGATGTGTACTACAATTGCTATGATGCCAGTCGAATCAATTTCAAGTCTTTTGATACAGTTACTGATACAGCTAAAAATACGTGGTGTAGATCACCAGGTAAGTCCTAATTAACTCCATATTGTAACTTTTATTAAATTATTTTTACGAATCTTCTTTCTAAATATTTTTTTTATTTACAATATGTTTTTTCTCCTTCAGGTACATTAGAAGCTATAGCTAGCATGGAACACATAATGGAACGGATTTCCTATGAACTATCTCTAGATCCCGTAGCAGTCCGTCTAGCCAATCTAGACAGAGCAAAATTCGACGAAATGTCAGGTATGGTAGAGACCCTCAAAGCAAATGCTGAATACAGTACTAGAAGAGCTGCAGTAGATTCTTTTAATACACAGAATAGATGGAAAAAACGAGGAATGAGGTGGGCGTTCGCAAGATGGTCTCCTGCTGGCGCACAACGGTTTGATGTAAACCTATCAGTCTTCCAAGGAGACGGTACTGTCGTCATCACCCACGCTGGTGTCGAAATGGGACAAGGCATAAACACGAAAGCAACTCAAATAGCTGCTTTCTTTCTAAAAATACCTGTGGAAAAGATTCAGATCAAAGGAAACAATACTATAATTGCTCCTAATAGTTTCATCTCTGGAGGAAGTCTTTCGACAACGAGTATTATTATTGCTTTGAGGAGATGTTGTGATGAACTGAATGCACGATTGGCCCCTATTAGGGCTACATTGACTGATCCAACTTGGGAACAACTAATAAAGGCAGCATTTGATGCCAATGTGGATCTTCAGGCTCATGGGTTCTCTAGTTTTGCTGATGCACAGGTCTATAATGTGTATGGTATGGCGTTATGTGAAGTTGAGATAGATGTACTGACGGGAGAATCAGAGGTATTGAGAGTGGATATGTTGCAAGATGTAGGTTTGAGTATTAGTCCAGAGGTGGATGTTGGACAAGTAAGTAATCACTGTTTAAATTGGTTTACTCTGTCACGTGCATTTTACTGTAGAAACTTACTGCTTCAATGTGTATTGTTTTCTCAGTATTTTCCTTCTTTAACACAAATTTCAAGATCATAATTTTAATCAAAATGTATCTTTTTCTGTTTAGGTGGAAGGCTCCTTCATCATGGGACTAGGATATTGGACTTGTGAGAAGCTGACCTACGCCGACTCTGGTGCAATCCTCACAGACAGAACCTGGGAATATCACGTACCAGAAGCGAGGGATATACCTCAAGACTTTAGGGTATATTTCAAGAAGAATTCCTTCAGAAATGATCTTATACTTGGATCTAAAGGTAACGGTGAAATTTTAAAGGTACAACCAGCAGGATAGTTAGATTACAGAGTTGAAAGCAGCTTTGTCGCCTTTTTACCATCTCAGGACCGTCATCTGTCTTAGTACCGTAAACTTACCCAAGTTTTTTGTTGATGACGTTTTAGGGGCATGAGGAACAGGGTGTAAAGTTCACTCATCCACCATAGAAAAGGGAAGATCCTCCGACCAGACGGGTGTTGTGTCTGGCGGGCCGACTGCCCGACTGTTGATGTCGGATAGTCTTATATATGTCGTTCGCGCGGTAAACTCTAATTGCGCGATGCAGGATTTGTGTGACGTCATGTCTTTGATGCGTAGTTCGTATGTGGCGGTGTAACCGCTACATCACTCCCCTCCGGAAACCGGAGGTCGATAGTGGGCTGAGTCTTGTATCTTGCGATGCTTCACAGTGCAAAGCTAAGGTTCCAGTGAGTCGGAACCGGGTGCCGCACAGTTCACGGTGAGTCGGAACTGTCTGCGGTGATTGCGGCGTTTGCGTTGATTGTGGTGATTGAGGTGATTGCGGTGATTGCGCTGATTGAGATGATTGCGGTGATTCCCCAGTGAGTCTGATGAGGCTGAGGGGGATGACCAGGAATGCGCGTTCGCTGCATGCTGGTGGTCAGGATACTGCTGGCTGTCTAAGTGACTCACCTCACGAAAGCTTGCGGGAGTGATGGAGGAAGTAGTTGCACGAAGGCTGCGTTGATGTTCATACTCGAGGTCACCAATTTAGGGGCATGAAGAACAGGGTGTAAAGTTCACTCATCCACCATAGAAAAGGGAGGATCCTCCAACCAGACGAGTGATGTGTCTGGCGAGCCGACTGCCCGACTGTTGATGTCGGATAGTCATATATATGTCGTTCGCGCGGTAAACTCTAATTGCGCGATGCAGGATTTGTGTGACGTCATGTCTTTGATGCGTAGTTCGTATGTAGCGGTTACACCGCCACATACGAACTACGCATCAACTGACAGCAACATGACAACTGACAGCTGTTTTCAAATTAACTTGGCCGGTTTGTAGTGCTGTTTGGTATGATTTAAATAACTTTGGAGATATAATAAAATATTTTTATTTACAGGAACGGGAGAGCCAGCAACATGTGCGACAGTGGTGGTAGCGTTTGCCATCAGAGAAGCCATTGTTCAAGCAAGACAAGAATCTGGGATACCCACCACACAGTGGTTTAATATTGGTAAGTACATTGTGTATCCGCTCATCGGCAAGCGTAGCGTGAGACGTTCCCCGGCTAGATGGACCTTAAAAAGAGGGCTGGGACAGACTGGATGCGGAAGGCAAAGAACACCCGGCTATTTGCCTTCCGCATCCAGTCTGTCGTGGTGCAACTTAGGATAAGCCCATGTCCAGCAGATGATTTCTATAAGCTGAGTTGAAGTACACTCTTACGTTTGATCTAATATATAGCTACTTTGGTTGGTGTGTACAATATTTTTCTAGAACCTATTGTTAACGTCAGCTGAATTTCTTTTTCAGATGGACCAAGCTCGACCGAAAACATTTGTTTGGCAATCAACACCAATACAAAAGATTTTAAATTTTATTGAGATGATTTGTTATCTTTATTTTATGATAATATCAGCTTGTTCATACTCAACACATGCAAACTGTTTCATATAAAGAGTACGAAGATGAAGAAATACTTATGAGGGTTCCGTACCCGAAGGGTGCCAAACCTATTACTAAGCCTCCGCTGTTCGTCTGTCTGTCTGTCTGTCAGCGAACTGTATCTCATGAACCGTAATAGGTAAACAGTCGAAAATTTCACGGATTGTGTATTTAATGTTCTGGTTGCCGCTATAACAAAAAATAATACAAAATAAATAAAGTTAAAAATGGATTATTATATTCTATGGACCCCCCATAGAATTAAATATGATTTTGTAAACAATATCTAACCCTGGCTTATGGGATATCATTGTCTAGAGCTCATCGAGTAGAGAACAAATATAACTTTTATTTCATTTATCTTTAACATTGAAGAAATTTGGGAGCGTAAAAATTGTCAGTTTTAGACCATTTTAGTACAAGCTAAAATCGACAAAACAATGTATTTAGTTATGAAATTAATGACTTATGATTTATGACACCGATTCATAAGGTATTTTATTTAAATATGAGTGATTTTCTGCAACTGAAAAAAATAACTTTGTAATTCATCATTCTGAAATGTATCTTTGCGAATTTAAAAAAAAAAAATATGAAAAATTATAAAATACTTCGTTTAGTATTTTCATTTATTTGATAAATATTATACGGTGGTACGGAAGCCTTCGTGTGCTAGTCCGACTCACGCTTGACCGGTTTTTTAAAGTCTATTGAAACCCTTGTTTCTAATTATTTACATTTCCGCTTAAACGAATATCAACTTTATGCTTGTGTAAATTACAATTTTAATGGAAATAATCCATAATAAATACGTTTAGAGGCGTATTGGTACTTATAATTTAGTGGCTGTGAATAAAGTTACTTCATCAGCTTGCTTTCTGCTTGCTTGACGAATAACTGAAATAATTAATTGATGTAGATCCATAATTAAAAACGATGTCAGTAACTTTCAAGTGACAGACAGATCAGTCTAATGAAGACATTTGTCTTTCTTGTAATAAAATAAAAATAATTGCAGTAATTAACTTTTCGAATGTTTTTAAATTTAAAATTGCGAAAATGTGGATTATGTAAAACTATAATACAAGAATTTAATGTACTTAATTGTTAAAATATTAGGTTTGAAGAAACATTTTTATTTTTCTATTGTATAGTTTTTAAATAATGTTTTTAATAAATGACTATTATATGGCTGTCCGTAAGATATCGAGTACATATCGTGATTTATTTTTATAACCAGTTCAAACCCTTAAAATTTATAAATGTTCAGTGTTGGATAAAAGTGCGAAAAAATAATAATTTAAAATCATACGAGTATTACTGTGCGTTTGACAGTAATACTCGTGTGTTTGTTCATTAGTTATTTTAACACTTTTAAAAGGCACACATTTTTTGTAATGTGTTGCGTTGTAGCGCGGCGCGAGCCTTGCGCTGCGATGCGGCCCGCCGAGCCTCTTAATGTTCTTTGGCGCATTTTTGCAATGCTTGATTATTATCCCCGGCAATAATGTGCGCTTAGATTTAATTGTAACTTGTATCTCTAATTAGAGTACTTTAAAATGTACGTTTCTGTGACGCAACGGAAGCTAAAAAATGGTTTAACAAATTCAAACCAAATTGTAAGAATTGACAGTTTATTATTATACACCACTATTTTTTAATTAGTACAAAAAAAAATGGGGCACTATCCGTGCCCGTTACTGATCATATTTGTGTAGTCAAAAGTAAAAAAACTAAATACCAAAATTGTCCACGAAAATTTGTCATAATTGGTAAATTCATAATTGAATCAATCATTCATAACAATTGCTACTAGAAAATACTACGCGTAGTGCTTTTCCATTTCGATCGCCATTCATAGATCCCGGCAAACTCGCGTCGACGCTCAAGCCCCGCCCCCTTCTACGCCTGCGATCCCTTTTCGAGCGCCGAGCAAAAAAACAAACAGAGGAGACAGTGCCAATGTGTTAGCGAAAGTGTGCGCGTTCGTTATTATTAAACAAAATTGTTTGTTTACTTACGTTTTTACTGTCGCGATGGCTTACCAGTTCTCATTTCGGGAGTATACGGCTATGATACGTGCGTACTTATTGTCTGGTGAGAACGCGAGTGCCGCTGTACGTATGTACAGAGCTCGCCCGCCGAACGTTCGGACTGTAGTAAATGCTTACCAGCGTTTACTCGACCATGGATCATTCCACGCACCGGCTCATAGCCAAGGACGTGGAAGACCAGCATATTCCCAAAACCTGTACGACAGTGTAGTGGACTACCTACTTTGAAGAAGATCCCCGGCGAAGTACGAATGACGCAGCTCGTCATTTTAATATCAGCCAGCACTCTGCATGGAAGATCATTAGTTCGTCTGGATTTCACCCATACCACTACAGAAAGGGTCAAGAATTGACCACTGTGGATTATGAACCAAGGATGGCGTTCTGCAGGTGAATACTCAATAACACTAAAACAAAAGTGCTGTACTCAGATGAGTGCATGTTTACTCGTATCGGATTGTTCAATCAACGTAATGAACACTAGTGGTCAATGCGCAATCCAATGTTAACAAGGGATAACTCTTTCCAACACAGGTTTTCTGTTAATGTCTGGGCAGGAATCCTGAACGACAACATCGTTGGGCCTTATTTCATTGAAGGGCGTCTTACTGGAGAAAGTTATTTAACTTTGCTTCGGACTATGGTGTCTTCAATGCTAGATGACATTCCATTAGCCAATTTACGAGGCCTCTGGTTTCAGCAAGACGGCGCGCCTCCGCACTTCCATAGCGCAGTGCGTGAATACCTGACGGAGGAATTCGGGAGTCAGTGGATCGGTCGAGGCGGCCCCGTGGCATGGCCTCCACGATCACCTGATCTCACGCCATTGGACTTTTTTTTGTGGAGTGAAGTGCGAGAGCGACGAGTGTACATTAGTGAGCCAACAAGTGTAGAACAATTAAAACAGCGCATATTGGACGCATTTGACGAAGTGAAAAGTGAGCGTAACATACTTTTATCGTTAAAAAACAATTTGATTAAACGTGCCCGTCTTTGTATCGATAATGGTGGTGGACATTTCAAAGGACAGTTAAAATACCTGTAAGTTTTTTTAAAGTTTTGTAAATACGTAAATTATTGTAAATATCAGCTGATTCAAACTTTTTAAATACGCCAAAATTGCTTTTTTTACAAGTTTTGAAGCTTTACTTTAGTTTGATTTCTTTTACTTTAGTTGCTTTGTTCTTAAAATTAATTTTAATAAGTTGGTAATTTTGTTGGTGCTAAGCCCAATTAAAGTACGAAGGAAAGGTTTGAATTGAATAAGTGCCTATTATTTTTCCGTGAACCTTTTATTTTACTTTTTCTTAGTTTTCAATCGTAAAGCATAAAGATGCGTTTTAGTTACCTACCTACAATTACGATAACAGCTGTTGGAGGCGGGGCAACTTCGAGCGAGAGCACGTGAGAGCGAGAACTCTATGAATGGCCTGTACAATGTATCCATAGATTGAGTGACATTTTGGGATATAAAAAAAACGCTAATAACTTTGCTGTTTATGAATATTATTTATTGAGACTTTACATATATAATAACAAGACCATCTCTTATATTCCTTTAAGTATTTGTACTAATTAAAAATTAGTGGTGTAAATATGTTTCATTATTTTTGTTTGAAATAGACTGAATATTAATTGAATTCTTGGATTGTCTTTGGACATGGTTCGTTATTATATTGATAATTCACCCAAAGTACCTCCCTTTTTATTATTTTAATTCACCCTTGTGTAAGATCACCAGGATAAGTCATTTAGTTGTACATAATTTATTATCTACGTGTTTGAGATGAAAAGAAATCTACATTTTTATTGTTCAGAATTTATTAGTACCATAACCTTTATAAACAAATAAATAACTGATTTTCTAGAAACTATCCCTTTTTAAGGTCACCCAGCGCGATTTCTGAATTTAACCTTCAACATATCAGAGTTTCTTTGAAGGTTAAATTCAGAAATGAAGTTATCCGGATAAGAATCGGAGTTACCGACATAGCTTGCAGAGTAAGCAAGCTGAAGTGGCGGTGGGCTGGCCATGTTTGTCGAAGGACTTATGGCCGGGTGAGCATACGAGAGCTGGAGTAGAGACCACGTATTGGCCCGTAGTGTGGGTCACCCCCTGGGTAGATGGAACGACTTTAAAAAGGTGGCTGGGACAGACTGGATGTGGAGCATGGAGGACAAGGGGTTGTGGCATAGCTTGGGAGAGGCACGTATGTCCAGCAGTAAACTGCGATATTCAGAGAAATGATTTAATACTTTTCATAAAAAATGGTAATCTAAAATACTTATATTTTATTTGTAAGGAATTTCTGTAATTAACTTTAATCGACATTCATTTGGTAGCAAATTTACAAAATATATACCTAAAAAATACTTTTATTTCTATAATTGACGAATACCTACCATATGAATGATAAATACAAATGATTCAATTTTTATTTCTACCCCTTTAACTTCCTTTAGTAGCCGTTTACACATCTATCTCAGTACAAACGTTTGGTAACAGGATTGAGGCTTTTCCTAGATTACTATCCAGGAAAAGCGTCAATCCAGTTAACAAACTCCCGACCTCTGATCGCCGCTTCACTGTGCACCGGCTCAACGGTGAAGGAATATGAACGTCAATACATTACACGGATTGGATGCACTCTGAGATTGGATAGGCGTTTGGGCTGTTACTAGTTACGAGTATGTTGCTGTAACGTTTATGTGCGTTATGTTATAGAATTTTGAACATTTTCAGTATGGTATGGATGCAGTTTCATGAATTGTGATGGGTCTTCTAATGCTTTACTTGAACACACTGCTACAAGTTTGTTTTGCGGGGCATAGTTCTTAAGTTATTTATTTTATAAACTTTGTTCATGATAAATAAATAAATAAATACCTACCTATTATTAGGGATCTTCTGACGCCCGAATGACGTTGCCGTTGGTAAACACAGACTACATAGGGATACTTTGGTAAACATCTGTGCAATTGTTTTGTGAAATGTCACATGAATGGGGATAAAAGCTGCCACTTGCTCACTTCAGATGTCGCTACTGATACAGATAGCTGTCACTATCCATATTTTTCTTGTAAAAATGCGACTTTTTAACGCTTACATATATACATACGTACATAAACTCACGTCTTCTTCCCATGGGGGTAGGCAGAAACTACAGAATGCCACCTGCTACGATCCTTACATACTGCTTTTGCCTCGTTTACGTTGATACATCAGCTTTCTAATTACTTACGCAACATATTTTCGTAAACGATAACGACAAATCTGTTTCATTTTGACAGTTCAACAACATTCATTGCGTTATTTACGTTGCTCTGCAGAATTTTTTTCGAACTTACGGAGCAATGGATTAGTAATCTGTTTCAAAACGATTCAGATTCGGATTGATTTTGCATTACGTAATTAGGGTACCGGTCATAAACGCACGCCGGTTGCGAGTACTATGCACCTGTCCTTTCTAAAGAACATCACCAATAAGGTCAGTATATGTCCTCCTAGGGCGTCCCCTCCTGGCGCGGCGTTTCCAGTCACATCTGCCTTGTAAATATATTTTGTTAGTCGCCTTTCATACATCCTTTCAACAAAGTCAAAAGTCAAAGTCAAATAATTTATTTCAATTAGGCACAAAAAAGGCACGTTTGAACGTCAAACTTTACAAAAAATAATAAAACTGATTCTAGTCGCCCATTCCAAAAGGTAGTTTTCGTATGGAGAAGAATGGGCAAGAAACATGACCAAAGCATCGTTTGTCACTACATCTTCTTTTAACACACACCGTTGTCTTATCACCTCATTCCTCAGCCTATCATTTATAGTTAGACCACACATGCTTCGCAAGGAACGCATTTCCACAGCATTTATCCTACTTTCATGTTTCTTTTGCATACATACGCGTGGGCACCAGCACACCATTGTGAACAGCCAATCGAGTCTTTTTGGACATCAACTGGTTGGTCGCAATCGCATGTATAGCACCAATCACTTTATTTCCCGCATTTACTCTCCTTTCCACATCTTCATCAATCTTCCCACCCCTTGTGTGGCCTTGTGTAATCTTCTCATCCTTTTACGCTTAGTCAATTAATATTCCCCGTTGCGCAACTGTTGACTGCAAAAATACAGAGATCCATGTATTTACCAAAGATGTTAAAAGACGAAAACTATGGGAGAAAGCTCTCCGAAAAAAAAACTGGAAACCCGATACTTCGTCGAGACGACTGATGTGCTATCATTTTTAAGCCTGAAGACTTTTATGAAAGTAATTTGGATACAGGTGGTGCTCCTAAGAGAACTAACGTCTGTTTTCATTACCTACAGGCACTTGTGATGTGATATTATGTAAATTATAGTAAAGGTGTGTTTATATTATCATATTGGATCAATTCTAGAATTAACATCTCTGAAGTTTTTGAGTCCGGAAGATCATACTCGCTTTGATTTTCAACTCCAATCAGGTTATTCCTGTCGTAGGTAGGTACGCCCCCAGTCTCCAACAAAAAAAGAACAAAAAATAACCTATAAATGATAAATTGTCATATTTTATTTACTTTGCCACTACCAGGTGCTTTTTACCAGAGATAGACGCTTCCTTTTTCCTTAGCTCGTCTTTTAATAGTGTTACACTCCAAGTGGCATACATATTTAACCAATTTCGTTTAATTTGTGATCAACACTAAAGTAAACATAAAGAAAACATTGGTGACTTGTAGACAGTGAATAGTGTTGCCACCTATGACGAGCTTTCAGTTCTTAAGCTCACTGTATTGCAAAAACAAGATGGTGGCGTTCGTTTCGATTTCGACCGAGTCAGAATAATAATAATAATAATCGGGCTCTTTATGAGCCCGGTGTAGATTTCCTAGCGTCAGTATCCTGGCTACGTTTTGGTGATGTTTTCGGGGAAGCTGAAGGTTTTATCTGTGCAATTATGGACGAAGTTATCTTCGGAGACATATTATGAAGGACGGGACGGTTGCCGTGTGTTGGGCATGCCGCCGTCCGGGTGAGTCCATCAGACATAAGGACACATAAGACATAAACATAAGACATAAGGACATCAGTCTCTGGTTGTTCTCGTCTGGCTAACGGCGAGTACTTGCACAGGCATAACCAAGTGGCCAGGATTATTCACCAGCAACTTGCTTTGAAATATAAACTTGTGGATTCTGAGGTACCTACCGTACTACAAGTATGTGCCCGACCCAGTTCTCGAAAATGACCATATCACGTTGTAGTGGGATCGGTCTATCATTACTGATAGGACTATTGTTGCCAATAAGCCTGATATAGTGGTGATAGACGGATAAACATTAACAGTATTTAAAAAAAAAAAAAAAAAACCGTTTCAAAAAAATATTTAAAAAAGTATTTTATACGGTAACAATTAAAATAAATGAAATAATAATAACTTTATTTCCAAATAAATACAATTTACATAGCATAGGTTAATATTATGACAATATTGATTTTAAAATTGCATTAGTCACTGAATATCTCCACTGGCTCCCAAGCTAAGATTAAACTTGTGTTATGGGTGCCAGGGCTCTCTCTATGGGTACAGAGCGGCGAAGACCGCCCTCCAAGCGGAAATCCTGCGGGCCAGGGCAGTGGCCCGCGAGGAGTCGCTGGAGACTCTGAACAGAGACCCGTGGGGACGCCCATACAAGATGGTGCGGGAGAAACTCCGCCCATGGGCTCCCCCGCTGACGCAGAGTCTCCGGCCACAGCTTGTGGGGGACGTGGTGAGCGCTCTGTTCCCTTCGAGAGGGGAACACGCCTCCCCGCCCATGGCTCCGCCTACTGCGGTGCCCGATGCGGACCACACCGCCGACGACGACGACGATGCTCTGGAGGTGACCGAGGTAGAGATGAGGGTGGCGGTACGTAGGCTGAATGCCAGGAATACCGCCCCAGGACCCGACGGCTTACCTGGGAAAGCCTGGGTCCTGGCCTCAGAGGCTCTCGGGCCTCGACTAAGGGGGCTCCTAAGCGCATGCATGGAGAGGGGCCAGTTCCCGCTTCGTTGGAAGACGGGGAAACTGGTCCTCATCAAGAAGCCGGGGCGCCCTGCGGACTCTCCGTCCGCTTACCGGCCCATAGTGCTGCTCGACGAGGTGGGCAAGCTCTTTGAAAGAGTCATTGCAGACCGCCTCGTCGGGCGGCTGGTGCGGGTGGGGCCGGATTTGGCGGAGAGCCAGTTTGGTTTCCGCAGGGGGCGCTCCACGGTGGACGCCATCATGCGCGTGTGAGCCCTCACGACGGGGGATGCGGTGGCTCGGGGTGGGGTCGTCTTGGCGGTGTCTCTAGACATCGCCAACGCCTTCAATACCCTGCCCTGGAGTTGCATCAGGGAGGCACTCCGGTATCACCGGATGCCGACCCACCTCTGTCGTGTGGTCGAGGCCTATTTGACGGACAGGGCCATCATCTACCCCGGTCACCAGGGAGAGTGGAACCGGCGAGAGATGTCGTGCGGTGTCCCACAGGGATCGGTCCTGGGGCCGCATCTGTGGGACATCGGATACGACTGGGTGCTGCGCGCCGACCTCCCCGATGGCGTCAGCGTCGTTTGTTACGCTGACGACACGTTGGTCCTGGCGCAGGGGAGGTCGCACCAGGCGGCGGTCGAACTAGCGACACACGGGGTTGCGACAATCGTAGCCAGAATCCGGCAGTTGGGACTCGAGGTGGCCTTGCACAAGTCCGAGGCCATGTGTTTTCATGGTCCTCGGAATGCGCCACCGTCGGGTTCCCAAATAACGGTAGGAGGGGTTCACATCGGCGTCGAGTCGACGATGAAGTACTTGGGACTCGTCCTCGACAGTCGGTGGAACTTCGTGGAGCATTTCCGACGTTTGGCTCCCAGACTGGACCGGGCCGGGGCTGCCTTGAAGCGGCTCCTGCCCAATCTAGGGGGTCCAAACGCCTCCTGCCGGAGGCTATACGCGGGGATCGTGCGGTCCATGGCCCTGTACGGGGCACCGGTGTGGGCGCATTCGTTGAGGCGGCGGCCTGCCCGCCGGTTGAACGCGTCCCGGAGGGTCATGGCCACCCGGCTGGTCCGGGGATACCGCACGGTCTCCGGTGAGGCGGCGAGCCTCCTTGCCGGATTGCCGCCATGGGATCTGGAGGCAAAAGTCCTCGCGCATATTTGGGAGTGGCGCGGGGAGGCGAAACGCCGGGGCTTGACTCCGATGCCGCGAGAAATCGCGGCACAGCGGACAGAGCTCCGACGGGATCTCATGGCGGCATGGAGAGTGCGATTGTCGCAACCCAGTGCTGGGCACGCCACTATTGCGGCGATAAGTCCCCTCTTTGAGGAGTGGCTGGAGAGGCGCCACGGCGTCCTCACCTTCCGCCTGACGCAGGTCCTCACCGGACACGGCTGTTTCGGGAGGTACCTGTTTCGGATAAGGCGGGAGGAAACGCCCGGGTGTCATCACTGCGTGGATCGCCCGGAGGACACGGTGGAGCATACGGTGGAGGTATGCCCGGCTTGGGCAGAGCACCGCCGTGTCCTCGTGGAGGCGATCGGTGGCGGGGATCTCTCGCGTCCGGCCCTGGTCCAGGCCATGGTACGGAGCGAGAGGGCATGGGAGGCCGTCACCTCCTTCTGCGAAGCAGTAATGCTCGCAAAGGAGGAGGCGGAACGCGTGAGGGAGAGGCAAATTTCGCGCCCTCACGCCCCTAGCCGCCGCAGGAGGAGACGCCCTGGGCGTCGGGAATCGATTGCCGATTCCCGGCCACCGTAGGCGCGGGCTTGCGGACGGTGAGCAATGGGTAGCTCGCCGTCCGGTAAGGACCAGGCCCGGGTCGACGGCGCGTTGTGTTCCACGCGCGCCTCAAAGAGATGTCAGCAAGTGAAGGGGTCCGATGAGACCATTGCCTGCCGGGGTTGCGGGATTAGTCCGAAAGGGATACCGTGGCCCCCTGGCATTGCACAGGCAACAGAAGGAACACGGGTGGGTTTTAGTCAGTAAGAGTCTGACTCGCCCTCCCGCTCCACCCAGAGCGGGAGACGTCATTTGATGATTTCCCACCCAAAAAAAAAAAAAAAAGGGCTCTCTCTATGAATACATTTTTCGATGTATATCAACTAGTACGAAGTTACATTGCGTAAGTGGCTATCGTAAAGTACAAAAAGAAAATTAATTTAATGAAAAAATAAAAGAAGACAATAAAAATAAACTTTAAATAAAAAATGTATAACCTCTCTCGGTGAGTGTTTGTATCATGTGTATGTGTCGTGTATATGGGTCGTGTGTGTGTGTGTTATGTGTGTGGTGTATGTTTGAGTTGTCTAAAAAGCAGGAACTGTTAAAAAAGCTTTCCAAGTAACTTTTCAATCTTCTCGTGGCTCATTGACACCTTCTTTTTACACTCGACTTTATTCAAGCCATGAATATTGCATTGTTTGTTAACTGCATTATAAATTCGACTACCTAATACTCCTAAAATAACCTCGCAGTGATACACGAAATATGTACACGAATATATGTATTTTACAATAGAAAGGTAGTAGAGTACCTACGTAAAACTACAATGTATTTCATAAGATAATTGTATTATCTGTCTACGTAACTACGTCAACGTACCTACTTAAATGTTTTTTTTATATATTTAAAACGAAATACAATTAATGAAGGATTATCCTTATCACAAAATAACTCAGCAACATGTTACAAAACTGAAAAAAATACTATAAATAGGTTAACTTGTTTTATATCGACAACGAAATGCATAGGCATTGATAATTAGATACTTTGAGGTTGGTATTTTATTTCTGTAAATTAGTTACAAAAACACTTTCACACTTCAAAATAATTAATCTTATTTAAAACTAGACGAGGTCGGAGGAATAAACCAAGCCAAAAGACAAAATATGAAAACAATGTTAGTCAGAAAAACCGCAACCAAAAGCATCAAGAATGTGCTAGCTCGCACAAGGGCACAGGCCCCGCAAACCACACCTGTAATATGCAGCTAAAGACCAAATCCAAGAAAGCCGGCCGACCTATTTACGCATGTAATGGCAACCTCAAACAAGACATGATCTACTTCGACAAGGAAATCATTTTTTTGATGGACACAGCTGAAGACTGAGATAAGCTTAAGAAGATTGCTAGCGAGATTTACAAGAAAACTGAAACGGATAGCAGCGAGAACCTCAGACGAAGAAATTGGAAACAGCAAAGAGCAGATGCACCGGATGCGAATCTGGACCTGAACCTGAACCAACAGCGCCATCGTAAAAAGATAGTTAAAAGATCCATAGATAAAAATCACCCATCTCTCCACTATTCTATTGCCTACTACGGCCCGCAAATCCTTCCTTATCCTAAGTGCACGTCTTTCCTACCATTACCGCGTCCCCCGGTCTACTCTTTGATATGCAATGGCCTCTGTAGCCCCATGAAGCCTTCAGGGGCTAGTGCAAATCTTGGGGTTCATTCAATTTATCGAGTCTGGTTAAACCATTCTGGGGTCAGTGCATTTCATTCATTCATTCATTCATTAAAACTATATGAGGTCGGTGTTTTCTAACTGCATAACAATGCGGTAGGGTAGTCCGACGTTCTAATAATTTTCTTAAGTTTCTTGCAATTTATTGGTCAGTACTTACTCAGTAGGTATCAGGTTCAATCAATCTGCCTAGCCATTCACTCAACGCTCTGGGTAGTTTGAATGGACTCAGGTCCATTTGAGTATGCCGAAAGAGTACATCAAAACCATTGAAGGCGCGCACCTTATTTCCGCCTGATAGAAGACTATTAAATACTTTCTTCAAGCGAACAAAGAAGCGCACATTTGTCCACACATAATTATATCCTGACGGCGCTACTGAAACTCTTGGCTCCCAGCAATTAGAAAAATCTCCCATAATGAGCTTAGAAGGAAATGTGCAAATGGTATATATAATATTGGAACACATTTATTTTTTTTTTGTCATAGGCCATTGTCTCGATATGTAACTCAAAACTAGATTAGTTTAATTAGATTTGTTTAATTTAATATATTTTTTTGCTTCTTTTTTCTCTCTTCACGTACAACTTCCTTATGCATGCGGTGTTTACCTTTAAGTGATTGTTGCACTAATGTATAATAATTCATTGCATGATATCTTTTGTATAAAACCAGTGTGAACAATTGTTGGTGAACCAATAAATAAATAAATAAATTAGCAAGTGACGGCGCTACTGAAAGTTTCAGTAGCGCCGTCACTTGCTAATTTATTATATATACCATTTGCACCATTTGCACATTTCCTTCTAAGCTCATTATGGGAGATTTTTCTAATTGCTGGGAGCGAAGAGTTTTAGGTCATCCATGTAGAGGGGGTGAGATATAACCTGACCACCTCCACACAGATTTGATTATTTAGATTTTGATTGCAGGAAAGCGAGAAAAAAGATGTTACACATCAAAAACGAGTTATTATCTCAATTACCTACCGTGACACCTAAGGCTCTAGACAGACGGACTGCCGTATTTAAATGTATTATCTATGCCTAAGACACAGGGTTTATGGTTGAAAGCTAGGATATGACGTTCCGTATCCCTAAGAAAATTGTGTCGGTCCTTCTACCGAACAAGCTGTATTTATGTACATTGTTAAGGAAGCACACTAAATATCTATGGGTACTACGCTACGGGGATATTTCTCCAATATGAACGCAGTAACTCCACAATATTTGTTTATTCACTTGTAAGCGCGAATGCAAGCTCAAATGATGGTAGCTACAGTATTTATTATTATGTACAGATTTTAGACGAGATAGTGAACCGAGAAGTATGAAATTATACAGGATAAAGCGTAAGAATGCGTAGGTGCGAGCGGAAGGCAAAGCGACGTGGGCGTGCGCTGGGAAGGTTGGTTGCGCACTGGCACGGACGCACGGCGACTGACTGCAGGTCCCCCGCCTCTGTCTCCTCGCACCGCGGAACCTCCGCCGACGCCTGGACAGTAGGAGCGTAGGGATGTCTGCTGCTTGCGCTAGTGATGTGCTGGCGACGGGAGTTGTCCGCCACACCACCCCCTTTGGAGTCTTAATGTCCTGCGGAATAGAAATCAGGAAACCTGACAATGCGTCCCGAACGAGTGGTTTTAGGAATAGGACTTTGAAAAGAACAGGGAGAAGGGTTGGGGTTGTCAGGAATGACAACATCGTTATTGGCTTGGATGTAAGCTGGTTTACATCTATCAATTGAGACAGTCACTGGTCCTCTATTTAATTCAACAGTGACGGTCTTATCTGTTCTTGATATCACTTTGTGTGGTCCTGTATACGGTGCTTGTAGTGCCCCACGTAAGGCATCTTTGCGGAGAAAAATGTGTGTGCATTTTTGTAGGTCTTCATGAACGAAAACTGATTTATTAGTATGTCTAGAAGCGGGTTGAGGTCTGAGCTCAGACATGTGGGCTCGTAGTTGAGACACGAAATCAGGTTGTGAAACTATCTGTGATTTAGTAGAGTGCATGAACTCACCAGGGATCATCAATGGCTCACCATATACCATCTCGGCTGCTGAGCATTTCAGGTCTTCTTTCCACGCTGTTCGGATGCCGAGGAGAACCACGGGTAGTATATCCGTCCATCTCTTCTCGCCATGCGCCATGATCGCTGCCTTCAGGGTGCGATGTAACCTCTCGACCATGCCGTTCGCTGCTGGGTGGTAGGAAGTTGTGTGGCGTAGCTGGACTCCACAGAGATCTGTCAAAGCCTTGAAAAGGTGGGATGTAAACTGGCGGCCTCTGTCTGATGTCAAAATCTGTGGACAACCAAAGCGTGAGATCCAGGTGTCGCAAAAACCTTTTGCCACTGTTTCCGCTGTGATGTTTTTGAGAGGAAGAACCTCTGGCCAGCGGGTATAACGATCAATGGCTGTGAGACAGTATTTGTAGTCGTCTGAAGAAGGGAGTGGGCCAATCAAATCTATGTGGACGTGGCTAAACCGCTCTCCTGGTAATTTAAAGTTGCTCAAAGGGGAAGAAGTGTGACGTTGTACCTTACTTCTTTGGCATGCTTCGCAGGCTCTGACCCAGGCACGACAATCCTTGCGCACGGAGGGCCAGACGAATTTAGGGGCATGAGGAACAGGGTGTAAAGTTCACTCATCCACCATAGAAAAGGGAGGATCCTCCAACCAGACGGGTGTTGTGTCTGGCGGGCCGACTGCCCGACTGTTGATTTCGGATAGTCTTATCTATGTCGTTCGCGCGGTAAACTCTAATTGCGCGATGCAGGATTTGTGTGACGTCATGTCTTTGATGCGTAGTTAGTATGTGGCGGTATAACCTCTACATCACTCCCCTCCGGAGACCGGAGGTCGATAGTGGGCTGAGTCTTGTATCTTGCGATGCTTCACAGTGCCAGCTAAGGTTCCAGTGAGTCGGAACCGGGTGCCGCACAGTTCGCGGTGAGTCGGAACTGTCTGCGGTGATTCCCCAGTGAGTCGGGGTGGCGCTGCGTCACGATCCAGTGAGTCGGATGTGGTATAGCGCTGAGTTGTGGCTGACTGCTAGCGTCGACCAGGAGAGGGTAGAAAGAGCTCTGCTTGTGAGACCGGCCGAAAGTGCAGGTGCTGTGCCAAGGTTGCTGATGAGGCTGAGGGTGATGACCAGGAATGCGCGTTCGCTGCATGCTGGTGGTCAGGATACCCGTTGAAGCCGTGGGTGCTGGCTGTCTGTGTGACTCGCCTCACGAAAGCTTGCGGGAGTGATTATGATGATGACGTCACGCTGAAGTAGTTGCACGAAGGCTGCGTTGACGTTCATACTCGGGGTCACCAATTTAGGGGCATGAGGAACAGGGTGTAAAGTTCACTCATCCACCATAGAAAAGGGAGGATCCTCCAACCAGACGGGTGTTGTGTCTGGCGGGCCGACTGCCCGACTGTTGATTTCGGATAGTCTTATCTATGTCGTTCGCGCGGTAAACTCTAATTGCGCGATGCAGGATTTGTGTGACGTCATGTCTTTGATGCGTAGTTAGTATGTGGCGGTATAACCGCTACATATCTATTAAATTGATTATTGTTACTAAGTACATCTGCACATGTTAAAATAGTATCAAGTCGAATCATGTGTAGATAGTAATCAAGTCGGGACATGAAGTCCAATAAGTAGCTTCAAATCTGGAAAGTTTTGGTCCAGTTCTAACATGTGAACTAATAAAGAATGTTTCGAATGGATAATCCAACAAGTTAGAATAAGAAAATCTAGTAAAATCAAAGATTCCTGACACTAAATCAGGTCTCTAGCAATAACCAATGTACCTATAGACACCGACTTTACTAAAAGGTGTATTAGACATTCGTCCGTGTCTACAGGTAACTAAAAATACCTTATTTTCTCGTGTTAACCTGTCCTTAAAGTAACAAAAGGTATATAACTCCGTTGTCAGTCATAATACAATGTTTTAATTATGACTACAACACTGACTAGACCATTTCCCATCTGATTACCTATTTTAAACAATGAGAATACCTGTTAAATATTATGTAATCCATTGTTCTAGAAGGAGATAACATGACGTAACTTGCACCTGCGCAACCCTGCCTCCCTCATTTTTGTAAACACCCTCGTCATAGCGAAATGGGAAATACCCGACTATACCCCGACCCTCTGTCGCGTCCCTGAATAGCGAACTGCCCTGATGTATAGGAACAAATTATTGTATTTGTACAAATGGTACCCGCTACTTGCTCTATAGTAAAAATCAACTTAAGGTATCGGGTCTAATTTTACAATTGTAGTTGCCTAGTAGTTGCCTAGTATTCGCTTAGAATATCTCAGATTCTTAGTCAGTTGAGCTTTAACTTCGTTCCTACAAACATCTCGCTACTTGAAGTAAAAATTCGTGCTATAAATAGTAATAAATTTGGATTACATCTAGCTCTAACCTTATCTCTGTATTATTGTTGTGTATTTTAAATAAATTGTGTGTGTGTTTTGTGTACCAATATACGTGGAACTATTACATTTGATGCTTGTGGTTTTTCTACTGTGCCAAACCTTAAAACAAACCGCCCCCATCAAACGACTTATGTTGGTCGTTTACATGAAAAAGATTTTATTTATTGATTAAGACTTTACAAATGTTTAATATATATAAAAAATTAAAACTAATATATTATTATGCAAACTAAAATATAGCGTCGAAAAATTCATCCGCATCGCTGTCGACTGGTAGTGTGCCAAAGAGACTGGCCGCATTGCCACGGTGTATGGCAATGCTTAGCCTCTGGCCAAGGTAAAAACCAGCCCTTGGGTCACGGGAAGTGTCAACCAGTCGTTTAGAGATTTCAGTGAATAGACCATGAGCACTCGGACCCCACGGCCCTAGGGTTTCAACCCCAAGCGGCTCGAAAATATAGTTGCCTATGAGGTTATTATACTTTCGCCGCTTGAGGTTTTCTGCAGCCGCAGCGGCAGCGCCAGCACAGCACGCTGAGCCAGGAAGATGGGATGGCGCAAGAGTATCAACACACGTTGCGTCCCACACTAAAGGCCTACCCACCTTCCATGGAAATAGAGACATGCCGTCCGGTCTCTTGCCATCATCGCGTGCCAAACCATTAGGTTCTAGCACAGCTGGAACGCCGACGGTGACAAGAGCTCGTCGGATGATGTCATTAATGTTCGCGTGCCGCGCTAAGCGACCAGCACTTCGGCTGCAAGATAAGCCGTGGTGTCCGAGGCTGTTGACAACTTCGCCACAGTGACAGCGATGAGGAGAACAACAAAGGGCTCCTAGTCGCAGGGAAGCAGCGATGCGGAAGGTAGTGTCGTCGAACAAAGTGCCTAAGTTCGATGACGGTAGTGCATGAAGCCACAGGCCCGACTCCCATTTACCCACAGCCAAAAGGCGCGCACGCTCCGCAGCAGTAGCAGACGTGTCAAGTAAATTGTTCTGTACTACTCTGCAGAGCGGCTCATCCCACCGTCTCTGGGAAAATGGGTTGTCAGGTGGATCTGAATTCGGGCAAGCGAGTCTCCAGGCATTCATAGCCTCGGTGAGGCACGGCACATCAAAATTAATCAGTATGGGGGCTAGGATTTTCCTGATTAATTTCTCAGTACCGTGGACCGAGGATATGAAAGCCGGTAAACTAATACTGGAAATTTTGCGAACGCCGAGGCCTCCTATACGGATAGGAAGAGTAGCTTGTGCCCAAGCTCGGTCGTCCATGGCCACATTTAAGATTGAGGTTAATGTATGCCGGATAATTTGGTCCATTTTGTCTAAAAGATGAGTGTGTTTCCATAAATGAGAAGCGCGAAGGAAATATATTAATTTAGGGCCGAAACAGCAGTATCGAATTAAGGTTATGGCCGAATGCATGTTAATTTGGAGCAATCTTTCCGAAACGTCATTGAAATTTTTAATTTTTTCCTCAATAAAAACGGGAAAGGAATCCTCGAAGATAGGTGACCCAAGCAGTCGGAGAGAGCTTTTTTCAATGATTTTAATTTCTGGGGCTACAGCGTTAAATTTGGAAAGTGTGTGATGTCTGTCAGTACTGTCCGCTAAATATAGTTCACATTTCGAAAGGTTGAGTTTAAGGCCAATGGAATGTAGTTCATTTTTAAGGAATTTAAGGTCATTTAAAACAGTATCTACATCGCCTCCCAAGGTTCCATCATCGAGGTACCAAACGTTAAATTTGGAATTTAGCTGACGAATAATTGGGTGAATGGCTAAACTGAAAATCACTGGCCCGAGGGGGTCACCTTGTTGACAACCAACAGCAGATTCCAGAAGGTTGTCTCGAAACAGTAATTTAGAGGGGTGTCTGTAACATTGCCAAAGGAAACTATAAATTTGGGGTATTTCTTTTTTAGTTTCTGCCAGCAAAGTGTCCCTATTAACAGAATTGAAAGCATTCTTTATGTCAACCTTCAGGATGACCTCTCCTTTGTCAGAATTTAGGTAGGTCGACAAGGCATGTACGGCAGCCTCACAGCCCCCTTTGGAGCCGTAACCTAGCTGCAGGGGCTGAAATTTTTCCGAAACAGCCTCACTATAAAATTTACAACAAATCTTGGCTGCCATACGACGGTAAGTAGTGCCCACGGCAATGGGACGAATGCCGCCATCCCTCTTACGCAGGGCGCATAGATTGGCCCCGTACAGAATGTCTATGACGGACTCGTTCACCTTGCCAGAGAGCATGAGGTTAATCAAAGCCGTAAGCTCCTTCAAGAGCAACTCACCAGCTGTCCCGGCGCCTGAACAAATAAGGTCCTTAAGGTGCTGAGGACTCAGGCCGTCGAGGCCGCCAGCGGAGCCGCTCCGGAACGAGGAGACGGCTGTGACCAACTCTCGACCTGTGATGGTGAGGGAGTGATTATCCAGATCAGGGGGGTCGGGAAAAGAAAGACCATCCACTGGGGCAGGGTGTTTGCTCTCCAGAGCTGCGAGTGTGTCTGGAGAACATGTTGCCACCACATCACTACTAAAAAGAATCCTGGCTGCTCCGCTTATGTCACCTTCCCCTAACTTAGATTCTACCAGATGGGATATACCTCTTGAGGAGTTATATCTTTGTGTCGGTAATTTTGAATCTAAATTAAGAGACGAAATATTACAGTTTTCTTTAATTTGTGCAGTTAAAGTCTTTTTGGTTGCCAAATTCTTCTGTACATGTAGAATTCTGTAAGGGAAGGTGAGCAGCTGTTCCCAAGCACTTTGCGAGTTCTCTCGGGCGGCAAGACGAACGCAACTGGCTAGGTGTTGTGCCACTAGAGGTCTAGCGCCACGGGGAACTCGCTTCAGAACAGGAATAGAGTTTTTGAATTTTGAAAGGGTTTTCCAAAATGGGTCAAAAGTGGATGTGCCTGGTGTAGTTAGTGTAGCTGTTGATAGAGGGTCTGGGAAGGGTGCATTTGGTGGTCTGTGCACCTTTCCAATATGCACATTCAGACCCCGCTTACCTTTAAAAAACCGTGCCTGGGTACACAGCGGACATCTCACCAGGATGCTCTGCAGTGATGTCGAAGGTTGACAAGCACTACCACTGTCGTTTACATACATAGTAATTCGCTTCGGGTCGGTCTTGTTGCTCAACAAATACTGCCGAATCGGAGGTGCATATCCGAACGAGTGTAACACGCCTTGACGCTCGCACGCATGTCAAGACACTTCAGTCTATTCTAAATCTACTAGTTTTTGTTTCCACTAATGTAATAACAAACTTAAATTAAAATATAAAAAATAGATTAATTTTAACTACCGATTTTTTTGCGTGCAGAAATAGACATTGTATCTCATACGGGACAAGACTGCGTTTTCAAACGCTGCTTTTTGTAAAGTACTGAATTTTGAATGAAAGGCTTTGTTGTAACACGTTTGTTATAGTCTTCAATATCTTGGACCAATTATGTATGTAGTAGGGTCACACTGATTTATTTGTTGTTGCCATTTGATTTGATTGTTGTTCCTATATTCAAATACTAAATGAATGAAGATTCAAGTTCCATTAAATTATTTTGTTAAGAATATCTAAGAGATTAGTTTACGAATAAATTATATTTTTGTAAAGGCAATATAACCTACAGTTTTTAGTTTAAAAGTATTTGTTTTATATTAATAGTTCAGTTCATTTTATCTGTTGCAATATTCATGTTATATAGGTAGTAAGGGTAGACAACTGTCATTTGAAATGTTATAAAAGGTCGTGTTACTTAATTTTTGGTCTCTTTTCTGTACGTGTCACTGGACTGGTAACAATATAAAAGCTTGTAAGTAATTGATTATTATTTATCATCAACCACCTTCTCAACACCTGCATCACGTTCGAGTACGTGTTATTTATTGGTGCCTAATTAATAAGCCACCACTGCTCTCAAAACGGTGAAGGAAAACATCGTGAGGAAACCGGCATGTCCTAGAACCAAAAATTCGAAGACATGTGACATCTACCAACCCGCACTGGGGATGCGCGATGACACGCGTGGTGGATTATAGCCCACTCCCTCTCATTGAGAGGAGGCCGTGTCCCTGCAGTGGGAACGTTATAGGCTGAGCGTGGTTATCAACATTGTTGAGTTTTCAACAAGAAAGTAGTTGTTATCATAACCGCTAACATAGACGTTTAAATAGACCGCTAATGAGTACGGAAGTATCTATTCAACTTTACTTGGTAAAGGTAGATTAAGAGTCTATAATACCTCAAATTGCTTAGCATGATCCTCGATTATATCAAAAATACTGCAGCAGTCATTTTAAAATAAATATATGGTAAAGTTGAGGATTAATGTTGGGTACTATGTTTGACGAAAACATGATTCCATAAAATTTTCTCGGTAGAAAAAAATCCAATGGAACCTTGAATCCGAACAATAAACTGCTGGTATTCGAAAAATACTTCAAGATCATGAAACTTTGCATAAACTATAAAGCAGAAACTGTGTTTCTTATTTTTTTATAATTACCATTATTTTCACCGTAATAAGAAATTACCTAAACTATTGGCACCTCGGAGCCTTCTCCCAGCCGCTCTGTCTCGCTCTCACTCAGTCCACGAGAGAAAAGAATTTGAGCTGAGGTATTATAGACTCCCGGGTGTGCTACAGGGGATAGGCTTGTGTGTGCTGGATGGGTATGTGCAGCGCCGATGGCGGCCCAACTTGTTCGCGGTGCCGCGCGGCAATCTAAACTGTTGGACAATGTCCCTCTGACGCGAACAATGCGCACACTAAAATTAGTTGCCAACAGGATAGATCTTTTCTCATGTTCACCGGACAAGTTCGCAAGGGTAACGTTGTACGTGTTATGTTTTTAATTTGTATGTTATGTTGGATTATTTCATTAATGATAACTAACTACACACTACCGAATTGGGAGACTGTAGCGTATGTATGTAATTAATAAAATCCCACCTCGGTGATTAACGAGAAACGAGTAGAACAGAAATCAAGTTGGCGACCAACGAGCAGCGAGTGCGCGAAGGCGGCGAGCGATTACTCGCTTGTATGCATAGAAGAAGAAGTTTTTTTTTATACTTTAACGTGAGTCTCTCATAGCTCTTGTCACTCTTCTCTTGTCGCTCTTCTCTTGTCGCTCTTTGCTGTCTTGTAGCTCTCGTCGCTGCGACAAACGAGTGCTTGCCGGCGCCACGGCGGTATAAACAGTCAGCGATTAACTACCTACAATATTTTGTACGTTTCTTGAGCGAGAAAATTGTTGATACCTATAGCCGCTTCCTCGTCGGCGGTGGGTCAGGTGCATAAGGTGTTGTACTTTTCTTGCAAATCACTACCTATTAATTTTGTTTTGAAAACGAATTACAGTTACACCACTAACTTACTTACATTTCAAATATGTTTTCTAAATGTGACGTAGCTTTTTTTAACAAATGCATTTTTATAAAATAAAATAGTTAATGTAATGACTCATTTTGTTAATTTACCCGTTTGAACCAAAAACTATAAATACCACGTTTTAGCTTTAATAAACTTTAGTAAATTTTTCTGTTTCTGTCAATCCTTTGAAGATGACAGGCAGAATGATGTTTTAAAGAATGTTTAGCGCTACACAAATTTAGTGATTTGTGGTGCAAACTGATCTTTAACTACATAATTATGTACTATGTCAAATTAAGGTGTACAGAAAAAGTGGAACTAAAAAACCCAAAATCAGCTTCACAAAACTGTCCGCAAAAAAAGAGCGCACTATTGAAAATTGTCGCACAATTGATGATTGTGCGCTTATTTCAAATATTAACACGTCACTCGCGTCACTGACCGCACGTAAAAAATTGTAAAAATATTACGTCTAGAACGTTAAATAAAAAAGGCTGGGATACCGTACTTTCGATAAGTAAAAGAGTTTATTGATTTGTTTTTGTTGTTTATATGACTAAATATATGTAGAAATAGGTGATTTTGATTTAATTTGTCTTAAAACTTCACCAAACAGTACAAGTATAATACGGCTAATTTCAATGGCTAGTTTTTCAGTGTAAAAACATTACAACCTCGAATAAAGTCAAAGTCAAATGATTTATTTCAATTAGGCAAAAAAGGCACTTTTGAACGTCAAAAATTACAAAAAAATAAATAATAATAATTGATTCTAGTCGCCTCTTCCAAAAGGTTGTTTTCGTATGGAGAACAATGGGCAAGAAACTCCACCGTTGCTCTTTTAAAATGTTTTCACAATATCTTGTGATCACATTAATTTAACGACACTTGTTTGGCTGTAACATTAAATAAGTCACCGGTCACGACTGATTCAGCATCAGGCATCACCTTTGAAGGACTTAGCGGGGAACTCACCCTAAAGTGTTCTCTAAACAGCTCAGCAATGCCCTTACTATCACTCACACCTCCCACGCTCACAGGGATGCCAGGCTTAGGATTCAACTTACTTGTTACCTTCCAAAAATCGCCAAACTTATTTGTGGAACGATGTTGGGCAATTATGTTCATTTTAATTTGTTTTGTTCATTGTTGTCTTGGCACCATTTCAACTTTCTTTTAAACATTTTTCCACTCTCACACATATCTTTATAGGCGTTACCCTCTTTTGGTCTATTATGCCCAGCCCAATTCAAAAAGTTTAGTTTGGCATCCCTGTGTACCTCGCTTACATGTTTATTCCAACCAATTACTGTACGATTTCTGCGTGATCTATTTTCATCCTTATGACTGCATAAGTATGCCTCGGATAATATCGTAACGATATTCTCATACACTATGTTCAGCCTTTTTTTGTGCTCAAAAATATTATTAAGATCAAAACTACATTGCCTAAATTCGTCTGGAAAATCCAGTAACTTAAATTTACTATTACAATAATCTCTGTATTTAACAATTTGCTCATTAGTTTTAGTACCCCAATTAACCGTAATACACATAACCTCATTAAAACTAGTTTTACTTATAATTACATTTAAGTCACACTCAATAAAAAGTCGTAGGTTATCTGATCAAAAACTGTCGTATTTAATAAACATAATATGCTATATAATATATTGCTTTGTAAAAACAACTTTAAAACATGCGCGTAAAGTTGGATTTTCAAAAAAGTATGTTTTTATCATGACTGTATCTATTTATGTATAGTTGGAGACAGTTTTGAGCATTAGGTACTTTTGTTCGAGACTGTGCATCTTGGTTTTTATATATCAATGATGAATATTTTAATATTCATCCACTTTTCGTTACGTACACACAGGGGCAGTACCTAACGTATAAACCTCTTTCAACAGTCACGTACTCGCCCGCAATACAACGCCGTGTGTTTCTAACTTTCCAGTTCTTACTCCAGTTGCTGGAGTGCAACACTCCCACAGTCGCACTCAATGAGTGAAGACTTAGTGCAATCATGGACAGAGTCAGTTTTAAAATTAATGGACTTGATTACTCTGGTAAGTGAAAAACTTTTTTAAACTTGTTGCACTGGTATTAAAATTTAGATTTATTTTTTGTGTCAAATAGACCACCGCAAACTATTCCTGGCCAATTATGGCTATGTCTCACAAGAGCTGAGTGGTAAAAGACATTATATAATTGTATGTTTGTTTTTTACTTATTGATAAAATTGGTCCTCTCTTGACTTCGATGTCGCCTGGTGGAAAGTGATGGATGAGGAGATTTATGATGAGATATTTTTTTATCTCTTTCACGAGAGGTTCTTGTCGATTAACGTATGGTCTAGTAAAGTAATGACACCCTAGATGTTTTGCCGCTAAATAAGACGTGATCTTTATTTTACTTTTAAAAGAGTATCCATAGAGTTTCTTGCCCATTCTTAGGAACCAACAAGGTCAAATTCAAATAATTTATTTCAATATGGTTCTAGTCGAAAAAGTAGTTTTCTTATGGTGAAGAATGGGCAAGAAACTAAACAGTTACACTTTAAAAAAAAAAACAATATTTTGTAGGTATACCTACATTAATTATATTATTGTATGTGAAGACGATGTAGGTACCTAAAATAAAATAACTTTATAACAATAGGTAAAAAAAAAAAAAAAATGAAGCAATGACAGATAAATTAATTATAATTATGATAAATATATGGTGCTCACATATTTACAAACTTTGTAAAAGTATGCGCTATTCCTAAAATTTTAAACTAATTTCGTGGCAATTTAAGAAGGTCGAATTGACGTTTCTCATCATACTTACCGCGATAAGTTTGTATGAATAAGAAATCGAAAAATCAAAGTCAAAGTCAAAGACACATAATTCATTTCAATTAGGCACAAAAACGGCTCTTTTGAACGTCAACAATTACTAAAAAAAAACTAATTGATTCTAGTCGCCGCTTCCAAAAGGTAGTTTTCGTATGGAGAAGAATGGGCAAGAAACTCCACCGTTACTCTTTTAAAAAGTTTTCACAATATCTTGTATAACATTAATTGTATAATCTAATTCAGAATCTTATTTAATTACTATTTTATCCATACACTGTAACAATGAGTATCTTTCGTATAAGTAACTCGATTTTTAGGGTTCAGTCAACAAGGAACAAGGAAGGAAGGTCTGTCTGTCCGCGGCTTAGCTCAGAGAATAGGTATTAGTACTTGAAAGCTGTAATTTGGCATGGGAATACATAATTATTAATCGCACCGGCAAAGTGGTAAAATAAAACCACGAAAAACTTTTTTTTAGTGTACTACACGTAAAGTGGGGATGTTTTTTTTCTCATCTATCCCATAGTGTCGTTGGAAAGGTCGTTGATAAAAATATTGTGAGTTTGTGAACGCCATTTTTGGATTCAGGGATCCGTTTGAGAAATATTAAGCTGTACGGTTCACGTACAACGACTTGGTTGCTGACAATGCACCTCAATTTAAATATAATTATATTCACACATCATTTACGTTAGTTGACAAATTGCAATAATCGCGATTGGCACGGATTGGCATCCAACTGATACCTATCTTGTAACTTTAAGAAATAAACTATTTCTTGTGCTAAACCGTGGTTTACCGTCAACTCACCATAACTCTACTAACTTGCTCTGAGCCATACATAAAATTGGTCCTTCGAGCCGGATATTAAGTGTGTGAGTGTCTCTATTAGTGATAGCGAATCGGTCTTGCTGGTCTCCCAGAAGCGGGTCGCCCCAGTAGGATTGAGAAGGCGCACATATCTCTAGTAGAGAAATAATACGCTTAGTATCCACAAAACAACTGCGGAAAACTTCGCAAGTTCACTGAACTAGTGCCTGCGGTGACGCAACCCTGCGGTACTATCGAACAACTAAGCTTCAACTGTGCAACTTAACTTCCACAACAATCAACGATGGCTCAGAACATCAGCAAGATCATCAGCCGCCAAGAAACAATATTCAACAACTTGAAACAAATCAGCATCAACTACATGAAAGACGGTCCTAGCAGAAAAATTTTGGAGTACCTGGAGGAGCGACTTTCTCGTCTGAATACGAACTGGGAGAAGTTTGTGTTCAATCATCAACAACTGGAGAAGTCTGGAATAACTGACATCCAATACTTCATCGACGATGTCTTCAGCAACACTAAGAAGATGTACGAGGACGTTCTGCAAGACATCCTGAAACGTAAAGCTGAGTTACCTTCTGCTTCCACGAGTAAAGTGGAAGTGCCTCCTTCTACGCCTAAACAAAGTAAAACAAAAACAACCTTTAGCTTCGATGACATCAACTTTCATGTTCCTCCTCGTGAATCTGTCAAGACTAACGAGAAACAGCAGGAACTGTTACGACAGCAATACTGCAACTTCAGAGCTTTCGAACGTACTGTGGAGAAGATAAACTTTGACACGTCATCTGAAAAATGGGAGCTAGAGGATAGCCTTAATATCTTGAATGGCAAATGGGAACTCATCGAGAAAGCTAACTGGGAACTTGACTATATTTCCCAAGACTCAGATTCAACTTATAAACACAAATATGATGCTATAGAAAACGTTTATGACAACAGCCGAAAGAAGCTACAACATCAAATTTGGAACAACGCTTACTATGAGAAGACACCACCAAAAATTGTAATACCAGACTTCAATGGTTAACTTTTAAAGATCTGTACTTGGAGAGTGTACATAACAACCCATTACTGTCAAAAGCGCAAAAAATGCAACACCTTAAAACCAAACTCAAGGGTGAAGCCGAAAAAATCGTACAGGATCTCGGTATAAGTGCGGAAAACTATACTTCCTGCTGGGAGTTAATCACGCACCGATATGATAACAAACGTCTGTTGCTCACGTCCTACATGAACATGCTTCTGAATCAACCTCTCATATCGGAAGCTAGCGCCACAAGTATAAGGAAATTGCATGACGTCACACTTGAGTGTCTGAACGGACTCAGTAACATCGGACTAGAAATAACTACTTGGGATCCGATAATAGTTCATCTTTTGGTGCAGAAACTGGACAAGATGACTTACAATGAGTACATCAAGGATCTCAAAAAACCAAGAGAATTCCCCGACTTGGATGAATTCACTACTCATCAAAGGTCATCTTCATCGAATAAAAATCAGACATCAGACAAACAGCATAACAACGCGTCATTCGCTCGAAACAATAATTATAATAACCAGAGGTCATGAAACTCTAACAGACCGTATAAATCGTCCAAAGCCTTCTTCACGACAACGAAGAATTACCCGATTTGCAAAACTGAACACATTTTAATGAAATGTTGCAAATTCTTGGCTATGAAGGCAAAGGAACGAAATGACACAGTTCGCAATTTGCATGTTTGTTCCAATTGTTCATTTTTAGTTCATTTTTGTTCTCCATGACTGTACAAAAGTCATGGAGAACAAAAATGTACTTCGAAAAAAACTTGTAAACAATGCAACAAGGCACACCATACGCTTTTGCATGAGGATCCAAATGAACAGAACAACCGTCCTGCTGCTATAAGTAGCAGTACGCCATCGACATCACATGCCGTAAATAACTTAACTAACGAGGCGAAGGAAATTCTGTTGACGACTGTACTTTTAAAAGTAAAGACTATTGATGGAGATTATATCAACTTAAGAGGTTTGCTTGACCAAGGATCGCAAGTGAGTCTCGTGACGGAAGACGCCGCGCAACGACTCAGATTACCTCGACGCAAAGTCAGCGCTATTGTGTCAGGTGTCGGTTCACTGTCCGGCAATTGTAAGGGGTCAATTAACTTAGAATGCAAATCTATACATTCAGATTATGAATTTAAATTGGAAACTTTGGTGATGATGAAACTCGTAAATAACTTGCCTACAGCTTCCTTCTCCATACAAAACTGGGATTACATAGATAACTTGAAACTTGCAGACCCACATTTTAATAAGTCGGGCCCGATTGACTTACTTCTGGGCGCCGAAATTTATTCAGAACTCATACTGAATGGGGTCATAAAAAGTGACAATTTCCCCGTAGCCCAACAAACAAGAGTGGGATGGATACTATGCGGGAATGTCAAAACTTTTAACTGTTTTGTAGTACTCAATGACCTACAAAACATGTCACGTTTCTGGGAAACTGAAGAAATCGCTGACACTACGACTTCAACTAACGAAAACCAACATTACGAAAACTTTTACAACTCGACTACTGAGAGATTAAATGATGGAAAATATGTGGTGCAGATGCCCATGAAACTAAATGAAGACTTTGGACAGAATAAAACTTTCCAAACTTCTGAGTTTTAAGACGAGATGAATAACTTGAAGGTAGAGTGGCATTTTAACGCCCCTCTCTGGTCATCAGCTGGTGCACTTTGGGAGGCCGCCTTCAAGTCCATGAAGTATCTCTTGAAGCGGGTTCTAGGGGAGCAAAAGCTGACCTACGAACAGTTCACCACATTATTAACTCGGATTGAAGCATGCTTGAACTCACGTCCGCTTTGCCCACTATCTGAAGACGTTGAAGACCTAGAATACTTGACACCTGGTCACTTTCTTGTTGGCGGTTCTTTATTGTCTGTATCCAAGGAGGAAGAAGACTTCAACCAGTACGACTTGAGAAACAGATGAAGGCTGGTTGAACAAACTAACTTACACATCTGGAAGCGCTGGTCAAACGAGTACCTGCAGCAATTACAAGTACGCAGTAAATGGCAACAAACTAATGAGAATCTAGCAGTTGGTGACTTGGTGTTAGTGAAAGACGAACATTTACCACCGGGAAGATGGGCTCTCGGAAGGGTAGTAGAACTTCATCCGGGGACTGACGGAAAGGTCCGAGTCGTCACCCTAAAAACTAAAAAGGGACAACTAAAACGACCAATCGTTAAACTGTCGCCGTTACCGCTTCGCCATAACTTACAAACTACGGAAGAAACTGAAGACGGATTAAATCAACGACAACAGCAGTCCGAATCTGAAAAACAAAAAAGGCAGAGAGGTCGCAGTATAAATAAAACTAGTCTACTGTCTCTAGTTCTATTATGCATGATGACGATGATGGGAATCACACAAGCGACGCCTGTTACTTCAAGCAACTACAAGGTGACATCAATACTCCACAATCAACCAATATACTTTGATGAAGCCGGCACACTGCAACTTATACACGACGAATGGACGCTGTTGATATATTACAACTTAACTTCATATTTTCAAGCCACGAGCAAGATAAAGTTCTATGTACATCGATCAAATGGATATACTTTGCCGACGAATAGTCCACGAGTACCCACCCTGCGATACCGTTGTCGACCACCTACGTTACGAATTGAATCACCTTACTGAATACAATTCCATGTTACTATCTCAACATTCAAGGAAAAAGCGAGTTTACTTCGATGGGGTCGGAAAATTAGCAGGAACACTATTCGGTGTTCTCGATGTGGATTTTGCCCAAAAATACGAACAGGATATACAATACTTACAAGCAAGTGATAACTATTTACTGCAATTAATGAAGAATCAAACACTGATTATAGAAGCAGAAAATAACCATGATTAAGCGAAGTTCGGAATTTATGGATAAACAATTCAAAACAGTACAAAACTACATGAATCAGACTGGCATAGCAATGACAAGAATAGAAAACAGAGCGCATATATTATATACGATAAATGACGTTCATTCTGCCGCTGTAACTTCAACTTTAATTCTGAGTGATTTACATAGAATTCAAGAAATGCTGATGAATGCCCTGGCCAACATCTACAGAGGTCATTTAGACACACACTTATTCTCAGCATCTCAACTTATTGAGCAACTGAATATCATATCAGGAAAACTACCTCAAGGAGTTTCGTTGCCGATTAAGGATATTCAAAGGGATTTTCAAGTCATCTATGAACTGATTCACGTGAAAGCTAGAATTACAAGTATTTTTTACTATTCGAATTACACATTCCGTTATTGAGCGACGAAGACTACAAAATATATCGTGTAATTCCAAATCTATTGTTGAGACAAGGAAACTTGAAACTAATCAAACCTTCTTCGGACTTCATCGCTATCAACTTGATTAAAAATTCATATATAACTTTGGAAGAGCAAGACATGCACCATTGCACATTATACGGAGAAGATGAATACACGTGAATCTCGCGACAACCCGTATACAATCTACATGATAAAGATGCGCCGTGTGAGACCAAGGTGTTTAGTCAACAAACTTCACTATCGTGTGTCATTAATGACATAACTTGTAAAGAGAATTGGATAAAACTACTTAAACCCAATGTTTGGTTGTTTACGCTGTGCGACAAACAGCTGATGCGCGTAATATGCAGCGATCAGGTGACACCCGCGGTCATTGACGGAACAGGAGTCATAGCCTTGAAACCTAAGCGCTTATTACAGAAAAAAGACGCCACGATATTTACTTACAATCACTTAGGAAGTAGGGTAAACACGGGATTGGATATCGAAGTACCGATCATAAATACGACGGTAAATAACATGTTTGATCTCGGTTGGAGGAACGTACAGCTGAACATCACTGAATGGAACAGTGCAGCAGAATCGTCAAAAATTGAGCGTCAAATCTCCTATCAAAAACAACATGAAGTGCTACCTGCAGCTCCAAGTATTTCAACGCACGACGTGTATTTTTGCTCCGTGACTTCGTTGTTGTTGGGAGGATTTGCTGTGGTTGGCGTCTACTTTATTATAAAGAAACGAAGGATAATCAAGAACCACAAATCTGCGACAAGCACAAAACTGGGACAACAGAAAGGAGCAGACAAAGAGGTGTTATCCCGAAACAAATATTCAATAGTTTTAATGCACTCAATCTATATACATACCTAACACTACAAAAAGCTGCCATATTAAACACTTGCCGCATAGTAAGAATTTTTTTACGACTAGACTTAGATAATAATTTCACTGCAGTACAGAGCAATTTACCGTCTTAGAATAATAACTAGAATCTCACCTTGGTTAACACCCGTGAGATTCTGAAAATACCAGGAACTTACCTGAGAAATTAAATTTAAAAACTAAAATAATAATAATAATATTTTGACGATGACAGGCGCACAATTATATAAATCGGGTTATAAGCACCAAGTTTCACTTTACATTGAAAAAATCCACTCAAAAATACTATTTAATCGTTACACGGATTAAATATTCCGTCAGGACGTTATTACAATGTCATGTCTTTGGGTTCGCTTCCGTGGTGTTGTGTACGTTTTAACCGTTTTGTTTAAAGATTAAATCTATGTTCTGAAACATTGGAAAAGATAGAAACGTATAATTACTGTATTATTTCAAATGTTTAAACATATAAAAACAAATTCTGATCACATGTATTTTTAGCTTTATTTTGATTTTTATTACCTATGTCAATTAACCAAACCAGCCAATCCTTTTTCATTTCATGGAGTGCTATAATATTGAAAAAAATATATTCTAATGTGATTTTGCTCTCAATTTTTTTGAATGACTGTTAATTTCATTCTCGTGTTCTTGAGTGGAGAAAGCGAATTGGCAAACATAAGGTAGGACGCCTTCAAGCTAGGTGGAGCGACGATCTTTGCAAGGTGTCGAGTGGCAGCTGGATGAGAGTTGCCGAGAATCGAGCTGAATGGTGTGCGATTGGAGAGGCCTGTGTCCAGCAGTGGGCTTTTGGAGGCTGATGATGACGTATAATAAATTAATATGCCTCGAGAATCACTTTTGAACAATGTAGATTAATTGTTGATTACAAACTCTTAAATCGATCTTTCGAGAATCGGTTTTTAAAGCAACCGTTTTTTTTTCCCATCACTACACAAAGTATTTTGATAGGTGTCAAATCGGACATTCCTATAGATTGTCGAGAGATTACCTGAGATTACGCTTGAATGGACAACGTGCTAAATCTTTCTGCTTAAGCAACTCCTTGACAGTTCCGAAGTGTCTGTAAATGTTTTAATTGAAATAAATACTTCGAGTTTGATGGCAGCCAGCGAATGAACAACCCTATTGCATATTTTGACGTTTGAAAAGTGGTTGTTTTAAGCCCCTTTTGACAATAAATGGGTTTTTTTTATCAACCAGAAATAGATCATTATTTTTGTCGCTACTGACTGCATAGTGCAGTGGGCATCATTATTTGTCTCGTAAATGCATACCAGAGCTATGAAAAATAAATACTTAATTATTAAAATTATTTATCATGTCAACTGTTCTTACTGAGCAGATTAATTAATAAGCCTTGTCGCGAATGTGCATTGATTGCTTTCCGTAAAATTAACACCAGTGTAAATAATTACCCGTTTCTGATGCAATTTAATGAGACTGCACACTGCAATAATAATAAAAAAAAGTTTTTTTTATATTATGTGCAAGTGATCACTTCTTTTATAAATCGTGACTGTATTACAACTGCAATTTTATAGCACATGCACGGCACGTAAATAATTTGATTATACTATTTTATAAATATTAAATTCAAAATTAAAAAAAACTATTACCTATGAATAGAATAGATATATTTACGAGTATTTGCAAAAAAATGAGGTACAAAAATCTGTTGTTTCAGTTGTAAGGAATTCATGACATTCTACTTATAAGGATTCCTGTAGGTACATGACGCCGGAACCGCACCGGCGCGGCGGCACCGGACCGCATGTTTCGTTAGCAATGCTGAAACCAATGCCAGTGTACACGTGGTTTCGGTGCGGCGCACGGTGGGCTAAAATGAAGCTCCATAGACTTTGCGTCGCTCATAAATTAAGTACATAACTTTGAAAACAAAAAAGGTGCCAGCTTATTCATTTACTTAATAGCAATATGTTATGTAGTCGAACTTTTATTGATAAAGCTATTATTTAACAAGTTATATGCGATTTAATATCTTTTTGTATGGAGCTGGACTGTTTTTTTTAATTTTATTCCTTATTCTTAAGTAGTCTCCAAATATAACTTTCCGTGTCATAAAAAACGTCATATAAGTTATATAGCCACTAAAGCCTGAATCTCGGAAACCTTCAAAACATTGACATTTTCAACTTTGAAAATAAATAAAAAATATTTTCATGATACTGAATGATATATTTTAAGAAAGCTTAAGAATGAGGAATACAATTTAAAATAACTGTTCAGCTCCATGCAAAAAAAAACGAAATCGCAAATAACTTATTCAACAGTAGCTTTATCAAAATTATTCCACTTAAAAAGTGCAACAGTAAGTGACGTCATTGAATGACGTCACTTATTTTTGCACTCTTTTTCATCCGTCGCACGTGCAAATTAGGAGACACAATAGAATTTTATTGTTATTTGCACACATGGGGTGCAATCGATATTTTTGCACTCTTTATCTGAGTAATAGATATCACAAACAGTTGTAACTTGTTTGTGACATTTATTTCTCGAAAAAGATGTATCATTTGTTTTGCCACACGCAATTTGGTCAATTCAAAGTTGTAGGTACATTAACTTTAAACCCTTAGTAATTATTAAATATTCAGTCAGAGAAATAATAATAACAAACAAATTGCATTTGTAAGTTGTTTAGAGTAAGTTGCATTGGGAGGGGGGGCCTTAGGTGGGTGTAGAAGAAAAGCCATAACAATACAGTTAGTAACTTTAAAATTACGTGCCTGAAAAAAAATAAAAAAGACAAACATAAGTTCCGATGCCGGTGCGGCTCCGGCGTCATGTACAGGAAACCTAATAGTTAATATTATTGCTTAGTATAATGCTGTCTTTAATGCAGCAAATAAAATTTAAATAGATAAATATATATAAAATATAAATATTGAGATAGTATACTTCGATATTTTCAAGTTTTTAGTCTCCTAACCTGGTAATTAACAAATCCACACTGCAAAAAATAACACCTTAATTATGCGTATCACGTACCTACTAACAGTTTTGAAACAATTTGAATTATCTCATTTTTAATATATGTTATACAACAAAGTTCCCCGCCGCGTCTGTCTGAACGCGATAAACTCAAAACTACCGAACGGATTTTCATGTCGTTTTCACCAATGGACGCAGTGATTCACGAGAAAAGTTAAGGTGTATAATTAATTAAGGTTTTGAAGATGTCGGAAAAAATAATGCCGACTGGGAGTTTTACAGACGTGCGCCGCCGCGCCGCCGAGCGTTATACTTAGTCTGGCCATAAATACTGTTACAATTAAAAATAAGAAAGATATTACATTTGAATTTGGAATCTGTCATTTTTATACGATTGTTCATTGAGTTTTCTAATTTTGGCGCCAATACATTGTACAATATTTTGCGATATTAAAATAGAGTGGGGTGATAAAGAGAACCGAATCGCTGTGATTGCATTAAGCAAAGTTCGTATAGAGCCAAATGCAATTTTTAAAACTCCCCATACGCTTGGTGTTAGTCAAATGTTTGTGTACAGGGCTATTAATAGGTACAATGAGACCTCCTCTGTTTGTGACAGAAAAAGATCTGGCCGTCAACGTAGTGTTCGTACGAAAAAGGTGGTCAAAGCAGTAAGGCAAAGAATTTGAAGAAATCCTGTCCGAAACCAAAAGATTTTATCTCGGGAGATAAAGATAGCACCCAGAACCATGTCGCGCATTTTAAAAGATGACTTAGGACTTGCAGCCTAACACGACGTGACGAGACGCACTGGTCATTTTTTAACTGATAATTTAAAAAAGAATATGGTTGTAAAATCGAAACAAGTACTGAAGCGGTACGCAAAGGGAGGTCACAGAAATTTTTTGTTTACGGATGAGAAAATCTTTACAATTGAGCAACATTTTAACAAACAAAATGACCGTATTTATGCTCAAAGCTCTAAGGAAGCTTCTCAATTAGTCGACAGAGAGCAACGTGGGCATTATCCGACTTCAGTGATGGTTTGGTGGGGTGTTAGCTATGAAGGAGTGACAGAGCCATATTTTTGTGAAAAGGGTATCAAAACATTATAAGTGTATCAAGATATCATTCTTGAGAAGGTAGTTAAGCCCCTTAACAACACCATATTCAATAACCAAGTATGGTCCTTCCAACAAGACTCGGCGCCGGGTCATAAAGCTCAGTCCACGCAGTCTTGGTTGGAAGTGAACGTTACGGACTTCATCAGAGCTGAAGACTGGCCGTCGTCTAGTCCCGATCTTAATCCGCTGGATTATGATTTATGGTCAGCTTTAGAGAGTACGGATTGATCTAAACGCCATGATAATTTGGAGTCCCTAAAACCATCCATACGATTGGCAGTGAAGAATTTTCCCATGGAAAGAGTGCGTGCTTCTATTGATAACTGGCCTCAACGTTTAAAGGACTGTATTGCAGCCAATGGAGACCACTTCGCTTTTTATATTTTAAATTGTTTTATATTTATGTATTAAACTAACACACTGTAAAAGTAATAATAATTATTTGCAATTATTTTTTTTTTTCTTCGTGTCAATATTTATGGCAAGACTAGGTATAATATAGACAGAAAATATACACAGATAGATTATAATCTGGATTTTTTCGACATCCACGCAGGCGAAGCCGCGGGCAAAATGTAGTTTTAAAAATAAATTACAGTAACAGATTTTATCTATGAGGTTATTAACATTAGACTGTTGTGAGATAGGTATGTACCTAGTTAGGTATAGCCGGTCTGAAGTTACAGTTAGCTATATGCAACATAAACTAGATCAGAGGCCCTAGTGTGTTTTTTTTAACCATCTCGACCTTACGCATCGAACGCGTTCGGCGCTCAGTTTGGCAGCCGGCTGGTCTTTACCAGTGAAGGGCCGATCGCCTCCTTCTGCGAAGCAGTAATGCTCGCGAAGGAGGAGGTGGAACGCGTGAAAGAGAGACAAACTTCGCGCCATCACGCTCCTAGCCGCCGCAGAAGACGCCCTGGGCATCGGGAATTGCAGGCCAATTCCCGGCCACCGCAGGCGTGGGCTTGCGGACGGTGAGTAATAGGTAGCTCGCCATCCGATAAGGACCAGGCCCGGGTCGACGGCGCGTTAAGTTCCACGCGCGCCTCAAAGAGATGTCAGGGAGTGAAGGGCTCCGATAAGACAGATGCCTGCTGGAGTTGCTAAAAAGTCCGAAAGGGATACTGTGGCCCCTGGTAACGTAAAGGCAACCGATGGAACAAGGTGGGTTTTAGTCAGTAAGAGTCTGACACGCCCTCTCTCTCCAGAGCGGGAGAAGTCATTTGATGATTTCACGCCCATAAAAAAAATTGGTTTTGCGCCCTGTTTATATAGGAGTATGTAAGGATCGTAGAGTTCTGTAGTTTCCGCCTTCCCCCATGGGAACAAGGCGTAAGTTTATGTGTTATCTATGTGTCATTATAATTTATTGTCTGTTAATAAAAGCCACTTCTGAACATAGGCGTTCCTAAGAATCACGATAAATTAAAATTAAAATTGTTTATTTGCAAGAAAATACATAGTTTACAAAGGAAGATCTTACAGCCTTAAAGTCATTGTACGCTGCCTGTAAACAAGCGAGCAAATTATTTATGTTTAAATGTCATAATTATTATGCAGATTATATTATTAGTAAATTACATTACATTATTATCACACATTATTATTACATGCAAATGCCCTTAATTAATGTACATTATGTTCACTAACAAATATTTTTTTTATGTTCTTAAAATTCTTTTCTGATGTAGAAACCCTTTTTTTCTAGCCCATTGTTTTAAAGACCCTGCAAAAATTAAAATTTCGTTTGGTAAAGTATTATAAATTAATATACACACATTGAACTAATTTTTCTTATAAATATCTTTGTAACCAGCTGGAGGATGTAAGAGCCTGCAAAACTTAGCCATTTCTGTCTTGGTAAACCTCGGTATTACGACTGGTCCTGCGCTGCTCCTCTACAACTTACTCTTTCTCATTCCAGTGGGTTGCGAGGTCAGCTCCAGTGTGATGCTCTTGGACTACATCCGAGAATACCTGGAGTTACGAGGTACCAAGTATATGTGCCGCCAGGCTGGCTGTGGTGCATGTGTGGTCACTGCACGACGACCACCTGGTCTACCATATGCTGTCAATGCGGTAGGTAACTGATTGTTAAGTTTTGATCGTGATGGCCCCATCTCTTATGCAATAGATTGTGGGTATTTAAAATCTGGGCATATATGTACTTACCAATGTGACTTTTTCAATTCATATTATGTACTTTATAAGTTTATCTTGGACATCACTGACATAGGTACCGAAGTCACAATAATTTTATAGCGTGAGGAATCCAAAGCAAACGTGGTGCTCAATGCTCAAGACTTCTCTGTATGAGGAGAGGCATGTGCCCTAAAGTGGAACAATAATGCTGGTGTTATTAAGTTTTCTTATCAAAATCTTTGATGACGTAATTGTAGACGTTTTATTTTTGCCAAGATCTTTATTTGTGTCGTGTCTGCGAGTCAAAAAATGGCGTCTTCCATCCATTAAGTTTCATAAACATTTTCATAAAAGAAGCTATCAGGAAACTCATTATTCAATCGTGACTGCTATGTAGGGCAGATAGATATATAAATCAATCTCATCACTCATGTTCTTTTTGTAGTGCATCCTACCAATCACCACTTGCCACGGCCTCGAGATTACCACCATTGAAGCAGTGGGTAACAGAAAGAAAGGATATCACCCAGTGCAGATCACGCTGGCTGAACACAATGGGTCTCAGTGTGGGTACTGTTCTCCTGGTTGGGTTATGGCTATGTACAGGTATCAAAAGAAAAAAACAACCTGCAATAAGTATATATAAATACATTTTAATAGCATAGTGACAAATTATTGTTATTCAAATTTTAAAGTAGTACACATCAATATTTAGTTGACAAAATTATATTGCAGCTCAAGTTTATCAGTATAATATTTTGACACTATAACAATTTGTTACAGCCTGCACCAAAGAAAAAGGGACTTAACCATGCTAGAAATTGAGAAGTCATTTGCGAGCAATATATGCAGGTGTACAGGCTACAGGCCAATTCTGGAAGCTTTCAAGAAATTCGCCAAAGATGCACCTAAAACTATCGAAATACCAGATATAGAAGACTTAAAAATTTGCAATAAAATTGACCAATCTTGCAACAATGATTGCGAAGACGAAGACTGGTGTATGATTTCAATTCGTGATCTTAGTATTAACAATGGTTTAATAAAGATTAATTTAAAAGATGGCAAAACTTGGTACAAAGCTAATAGAGTTGCTGATATATTCACTGTACTGAAGACTGAGGGATATGATTCGTATAAATTGATTTGTGGAAATACATCTAAAGGTAAGATTTTGGTATAAACTGAAAAAGAAAGAAAAGTAAATAACACAACGACTCACCAGAAATTTTAGATAAAATATTAGTATTCATTGTTAAATAAATTGAAGAATACGCTATTGCACTGACCAATATCTTGTTTCAGGTGTCTATCCAAAGGATGAAATAACAGACAATGCTCGGGTTCTCATAGACATAAGCCAAGCCCAAGACTTGATTGGATACCTTATAGACCAAAACCTGGTCATAGGTGGTGAAACAACTCTCACCAATTTACTTGGGATATTACAAAGAGTTTCCGAACAGGAATATTTTGGCTATTTGAAGATATTGTATGACCATATTTTACTAGTGGCCCATATAGCTGTGAGAAATGTAAGTTTTTGTCTTTATTATTTTACTAGTGGCCCATATAGCTGTGAGAAATGTAAGTTTTTGTCTTTATTATTTTATATAGAACAGGAAATTAATTACGTCATTCTCATTTTTTGGGTTTCATACCTCAAACGTAAAAAATGAGAACCCTTATAGGATTACTTCGTTGTCCGTCTGTCAGTCTGTCAAGACCCTTTTTCTCAGGCATGCGTGGAGGTATTAAGTTCTACGGTCCCTTGGAGCTTAAAAAATCAAGCTTCTAAGTCAACGCAATAAAACAATACGGCCATTTAAGCGACATAATCTGATATTCACAAATAAATATAAATCTTTAAGGTACTTTCTTTTGATCTAAAATCATGAAATTTAACAAGAAGCAAGATCTCACAGCACAAAAAAGGAAAAAGTCCGAAGATCGTTAATTTGTAGTTTTAACGCAATATATTTTTTTTGTTTTTCGATTACAGACTAACATTTAGTTGGAGAACTGACCGTGACGTATATAGATATAAATGGGAGAACATGTTTTTTGATAAACTACAATGTTATGTTTACTTTTGGGAAAAATTCTTCCTAACTGCGGAACCATTCATTGTGCGTGGTCTAACACGCACGGGCCGGTTTCGTACTCTAATTTAACTGTTCAACGAGTATGCTGTGAAATTGGGCTTTCTTTTTTCGTCTTTACAGAATTTCAAATTTCATAAAAGATATACAGTACCTTAAACTTACTCGTATTTTTGTTTTCGTTTATATTTTCAGGTAGGGTCAATAGCGGGCAACTTGATGATAAAACACAGACACAACGAATTCCAATCTGATTTGTTTCTGTTGTTCGAAACAATTGCGGCACAGCTGACCATCAGTAAGTTTAAGGCCGAGTTTAGAAACGGATAAACAGCACGTGGTTTCACTTAGATCATTATGTTCCGTCTCTATTTTACACGTGTAGTTTGGCAGTTGTGCGACAGTGATTGGAATAAAGGCTTAGCCAGAGCAGGTGCTAAGTAACGTTAGTTAATCTCGGTTGGATAATTGTCTGACTTATATTTTAAATTTAATATAAGCTTTCAGTCGTTCTCAATGTGATTACCTGCTGCCTCGGCAATGTTTTGCTTGCACCACATCACAGAATGTAAATCTAGTACGTGTCTAGGCATCATTATAAAAGTAATGTTATAGTTTACCACGACAAGACATTCACATATTATTTTACTTTTTTTTTGGTTCGCTATAGCTACAATCGCACCATTTGCGTTATTACTTTTTGCTGAAACTGTAACAAAAGGCATGTGGTCTTTAAAAGTGTCTAGACCGAGGTCTAGAGAAATTAGTTTCAATTCGAAACGCAATCATCTGCATGTCTGGCAGCACTTTAAGACGCTTTCTTTTACACAATAAAACTAGCCAAACTAAAGCGAGTCAATTTTTTTAAAGACTAGGAAGTCACGCGACTATTCACGCTTGTTTGAACACCTCCATTAGAGAGTACTTCATAAGAATGTTGACACAAGTCGGTGCGGGCAATTTTCGTCTCGCGTCCCGTTTGCTGGCTCACTTCAGTTTGGCCTTGGGCTGATAGACACTAATTTATTTTTTACTATGTTTTCAGTATCTTCAACTGGTTTGACTCAAATAGTAACGATGCAGCAATTTCTTAAACTTGATATGAAAGGAAAGGTGATTTTGAATGTGATGTTGCCACCTCTAAATAACCAGTACAAGCTTGTCACTTTCAAGGTATGATCATTCGTTTCATCAGTAGATCCTCATTATTAAACATAAGCGTAACACAGGCCTCCTCTCTTCGAGAGGGAGTGGGCTAACTTTAGTATATTCCATTGTGAAACAGGCTTATTTTGGCCCAATTTAAAAATCTGAATTGTGTGAATCAAATTCAAAAAGTAATTCCGTTAGCTAAAAGTCACAATGTAATTCCGATTTTTATTTATGTGGCTTTCGGCAGTGCATACCTACCGATTACTTTAATACTTTTACTTTAACATAAGTACACAGTTTGAGTTAAAAAGACTTATTAATTGAAATAAATCCAACTTTTGTATGGAATTCGAAACGAAATAAACTCCCATCATAATTATATTTCAGGTGATGCCACGATCCCAAAATGCACATGCAATAGTCCACTCCGGTTTCCTATACAAACTGACTCCAGACAATTTTGTTTTACAAACAAGAATAGTAATTGGTGGTCTATCATCGGGTTTCATCAGAGCTACAGCCACTGAATGTTTTTTAGTAGGAAAGTCATTGTTCAGGAATGAGACTTTGCAAGCTGTGATGCAGATTCTGAAAGCCGAATTGGTGGTAACTGAAGATCCACCTGAACCATCTGCTGCTTATAGGCGACAGCTGGCTTTGGGGCTGTTTTATAAGGTATGGAGATTACATCGATTATTTTATTCAATCGGTACGAAGTGCTAATAGAGCTTTTAACTAAGTCAACATAAGAAAGTAAGTTATTCAACAAAAATAATTTGGAATGTTAAAAGGGTTTATTTCGTCATATTTTTTTCTATAGATTGATATCAATAAAAGGATAAAGAAATATATAATATATTTGTTTATCTTAAGTTATTGAAACAACTTTTCTACTTATAGGGCCTACTAACATTATGCCCAGACTCTTTAGTTAATCCACGCTACAAATCAGGAGCAATAAAATTGGATGAATCTCGGCCTGTGTCTGACGGTCGGCAGATATTTGACACAAACCCTACCTTATGGCCTATCAACCAGCCTATACCGAAGATCGAAGGTTTGGTAAGTACTTGTAATAAAGTAACTAGTAAACCATTGCTACGAAGAATCTGATCGATTTTGAAAAACATTTATCTCCGTATCTCGTAAAAGTTGTAAGCATTAAAGCAAACACGACTTTTTCACAAATATAATTGATTGAAGTAAAATTAATGGCAAAATCTGGATAAGTTGAAGAGATCTGTAAGATTTTTTTTTCATGCCATCTCCTTTGGGTGATTTCCCCATTGAAATATGCGAACAAAAAATGTTTCTATTTCTAAAATATGTACTTACTTTTTAGATACAATGTGCAGGCGAAGCGCTGTATACAGATGACATCCCAACATTTCCCAACGAAGTCCACGGTGCGTTTGTTTTGAGTACTGTTCCAAAGGGTCACATGGTACAGATAGATGCTTCAGTTGCCCTTGTAAGTTAAGTTTTTAGTAAATTTTAGGAATAATCACTAATTTATACCCTTGTTTCAGTAAATTTTGTTGCGTTATGTAAAACATATGGCCTTTTTTTCTAATTTCAGAGCTACCCAGGTGTGATAGCATTCTATTCAGCAAAAGACATTCCTGGATTAAACTCTTTCACACCAGCTGATGATCCAGTCTACTCAATAAATGAAGAAGTCTTCTGCAGCGGCCAAGTAAAATACTACAACCAACCTCTAGGTTTAATAGTTGCTGATACACAAGACACTGCTGAGAAAGCAGCTAATCTAGTCAAAGTAAAATACGCAAACGTTGAAAAACCAGTAATTGACATCAAAACTGCTAAGAAAGACCCAAAAAGAAATACTCTCTATCGAGAAATTAAAGCAACTGCTAGAGGACAGGATGTAGCAAAAGTGATAAAAGGGGGGAACACAATCAAGGGACAGTATCATTTTTCTATAGAAACTTTGGTTAGTGTGGCCAAGCCGGTAGAAGAGGGGTTGGCAGTGTATGCGACAGCGCAATGGACGGGGGCTATGCAAGTGCTGATATCACGTGCATTGAAGATGGACCAGAGCAGGTAAATAATATTGATACTCTGAAAATGGACATTACTTTTCATTTAATCAGTGAATGCATTGACTTTATTAACTATGAGATAGACTCCACCACTCAACAATTGAGTCTCAAATCTTATTTCTGACAATACACATATTGAAAGTATGTTTCTGTATTTCAGAATCGACGTCCACGTCCGTCGTCTCGGTGGGTCGTACGGAATCAAAATATCACGCACTATACAAACAGCGGTGGCTTCGAGTCTAGTAGCCATGAAGTTGAACCGTCCCTGTAGGATTACACAAAGGATGGAGACGAATACGAGAGCAATGGGGAAGAGGTTTCCGTGCTCTACTGGTTTTTAGGTAAATGTTTTAGTAAACATAGAAAACTTATTGTTTAAAATTTACAGTTTTTTTTTACTAAACCATTCATGGTCAATGGCGCTTACAAGTCATACCATAGTCTGATTCCAAACTATTTAAGATAGTTAATTGATTCAGGCGTGAACTTGCGGAAATCCATTATAAAATACAATAGACGTAGATATATTTAGTAATTAATAAATATTGTAATACTTGCCTTTGCACCTCACCATACTTGTAATGACAGCTTGATCACGGTGGTAACTGGTGCTTATAGCACAGGAGTCCTGCTAGTTTAAGCCCAGTTGCATAAGTCTTGTATCTTGCCACTAAGTTATAAAGTCTAATTTAAGGTACAATCATTGTTAATAGGCTTAAGTCTTGAACAAATAAATATTTTTTATTTAGTAACCTATTTCGCTTAACTATTCCTAAAGAGTCATAAAAAACCCTGTAAGAAATCAACACGTGTTTCATCGCTCAACGAGGCATCCTCAGGATGACGATTAACTTGTCGCGAACCCGGACACGGTGTGTTGCTACGCTGAGCGCCGGACGCAGAGTGAGCCAGTAGGTATATTAATTCTGCCCATACCGCACGAAAACCACACTTAAATACTGCTCCGTCGATAACGATCCGAACTGAAGTGGACCGAGCAGAATTTATATACTGGCTCACTCTGCGTTCGGCACTCGGCGTAGCAACACGCTGTATTCAGGTTCGCGACAAGTCAATCGTCATACTGAAGATGCCTCGTTGAGAGGTGAAACATGTGTTCTTACTAGGAATTGTATGACTCTTTAAGAATAGTTAAGCGGAATAGGTTACTAAATATCTACGTATATTGTATTTTACTAAACTATTTATATAATGTCTTAATCTGGAAAGCCATAAATATATGACTGAATAAACTCACTAATTTTAATAATGTCATCTACGTTATTTTACAGGTAGGCGTAAACAAGTCAGGCGTTTTTCAATACATTGACTACAATTTGTACGAAGATAACGGTTATGCCGTCAACGAGAATTTAAGCCAGTTTGGTGTCAACGTGTACAACAACTGCTATAATTCTGCAACTTGGAACTACAAGTGTATCAATACCCTCACTGACACAGCTAAGAATACTTGGTTTCGTTCACCAGGTGTGAAAAACTTCTATTAATATTATTATTGTTTGCTCATAAAACAGAGATAAAAATACAGTCATAATAATGTCACGATGGACGCTGGTGCACTTTTGTTCAATTAACGCCAGTAGCACACCTCCGCCGCGAAACTGTAGCAGCAAAACCGCAGTAGTTCAATTCAACTGGCTCGCGTTATGTTCCGCTACTCGAAATTCGACTAGCGGAACTTGGCGTAAATGCTCACATATTGTGCACACATTTATTAAGGAATATTATTTTTTTCCAGGAACCTTAGAAAATATTGCAATGGCTGAACTGATGATGGAACAAATATCTTATGAACTATCTGTAGACCCGATACAGTTACGCTTAGCAAACCTAGACCCTCAACATAACGACCTAAAGGAAATGTTACAAACAATAGTGACTACATCAGAATATGCAACAAGAAGAAATGCCGTTAACAAATTTAATGCTGAAAACAGATGGAAGAAACGTGGTCTTAGGGTTGTTTTGCTTAGATGGGAACACATATACGCAAGATATTTCGACGTAAACCTAGCAGTTTACCAAGCAGATGGAACAGTCGCGATAAGTCACGGTGGAGTTGAAATAGGCCAAGGCATAAACACTAAAGCAACTCAAATAGCTGCTTCCATGTTAAACATTCCTATAGAAAAGGTTATTATTAAAGAAAACAACACAATTTCATCTCCTAACGCTGCTGTAACAGGAGGCAGTCTTACTACACAGAATATTATGATTGCAGTGGAAAAATGCTGTGAACAGTTACTAGCAAGGCTGGAACCGATTAAAAGACTGTTGAACAACCCAACTTGGGAGCAATTGATACAAAAGAGTTTTGAAATGTATGTAGACCTGCAAGTTCATGGGTTTGCTGGTCAGAACGATGTGCAGAACTATGAGATTTATGGCGTGACGGTGGCAGAAGTTGAAATAGATGTGCTGACCGGAGAAACAGAGATTATAAGAGTCGACGTGTTACAAGATGCGGGACAAAGTGTCAATCCTGAGCTTGATGTTGGTCAGGTTAGTTTTTAATTTAAGCGCCTCCGGTTTATTAGTATTATTTACACAAGTATAGATAGAGCAATCCACGACGACGCGCCCCACTCCGCTCCGCTCCATACTAAAGTACATCTTACAGTACAGTAATCGCGGACTGGGGCGCGTTGTTGTGGATTGCACTATCTGTATGTAATTACGTGACTAATACGATATACATCGAACACATGACAGTGTAATTAAATTATTTTGACTGTCGTGCCCTCGCAAGTTATTGGTTTGGTTTTTGAAAATCCAGCAAGGTTGTCCTGTTGTTCCAACAAGTTTTTATTTTTTTCAGGTTGAAGGTGCCTTCGTTATGGGTCTTGGTTACTGGACCTGTGAGAATTTGGTCTACGATACCAATACAGGAGAACTTCTTACCGATCGCACTTGGAACTACTATGTACCACAAGCGCTAGACATACCACAAGATTTCAGGGTCTATTTGAGGAAGAAGTCTTATTCAACCAAGGCTATATTTGGATCGAAAGGTAAGACTATACTAGACTAGAGACTATGAAATGCTTTGCATATGTTATAATTATACTCAATATAATATGTATAGTCAATGTCGTAATTGCTACCACGCTAAGGTTGAATGTCACTTGCAAGTATATATAAAAGTCAAGTTACATTTTTACTTTAAGACCTATGTGACAGTTACACAGTTTCAACCTTATGCCTGTTTTATACGATGGTAGTGACTGGACTCGGAAATTCGGACCCAGCCGTTTCGGTTTCTTGCAGACGAGATCGGCAGTTAGGCGGGGGAACCTACTGGTCCCGAAAATAGACGGGTAGGTTAGTCAACTGGAATGACTTGAGGGCGCAAAGTCATCATTGGACTAGGCTGAAACTAGTGTCTACAAGAGCCCAGTTGCAAGTCAGCTGTTACATTACTGGACTCGTATAAACTTGCCTTTACTGAAGTTTCGATTTACGGGTTTTTGTCTAAAGTGTAAAAGCAATTACGTGATCGAGTATAGCGTTAGTAGGTACTCTCAACACGGCCATTTATTTATTTTCAAGCATGCAGCGAGCCTCCCACATGTATGTCGGTCTCGATACCCATAGCAATGAGAGAAGCCATAGTGTCGGCAAGGCAGGAATCTGGTCTACCTAGCACTAAGTGGTTTACTATTGGTAAGTTGTTATGGTTTATTATTTGCTAACTTTTAACCCAGTATCGGGCTCATCCTTTATTTAAAAGGACTTAAAAGGCGTAAGTATACGCACGGACGAACAATAGCATGGTGAACACTTTGTTCGCATGTGCGTACCGCTAACGAACATTAAACACTGTGATCGTCAAAAACAGTCATGGCGATCCAATTTCGTTGTTCTTGGCACCAATAGCACACCTCCGACGCGAAACCGTAGCAGCGAAACCGCAGTAGTTCAATTCAACTGGCTCGCGTCATGTTCCGCTACTCGAGTTCCGATAGCCGAATTTCGAGTAGCCGAACATGACGCGAGCCAGTTGAATCGAACTATTGCGGTTTCGCTGCTATGGTTTTGCGGCGGAGCAGTGCTACTGACATGGACGGTGCTCGGAGAAATTTGATTATTTATTTATTAAATACATACGCTACCATGTCACACACATGTCGAAATGTGTTCTTATGGTGTTCGTGCTCGTTTTGCTAATTTAGGTCCACACGTACGAACCAAATGTTCCGTGTTCGATGTACATGTTCACCATGTTTGGTTCGTTCGTCCGTACACGCCTAAACATAACTGGCAAAATGGTGTACCTTTGCACCTCTGCCTACCCCACCGGGGAAGACAGGCGTGATGTTTGTTGTTTGTTATTTAAGGGATCGATTTAAATAAAATAAAGACTTGATTGGCTTGCTTAAAATACTTGGGCTAAGAATTCATCAAAGTTGAAAAACGAAAAGAAAACGCATATAAACGTGTTTGTAATTTCTGCTATTCAGTGATTTATTATAAGAAAGAAAAGCCAAATAGCTTTTTTTGTCACAGAAATACGTGAATATAAAAAAATAAGATAACTCGAATTAAAACATGAAAACAAAACAAATTAGGTACCATTCTGTAGCCGTCGCCGGCGGCAACTGCAGGCGACGTGTCGCCGCGACACGACTGGTTTCTATGAATTTCTATGAAATACCTTGCGTACACGACACGTCGCCTTCACAGAAATTCATAAGATAACATTGAAACCAGTCGTGTCGCGGTGACACGTCGCCTGCAGTTGCCGCCTGCTGTCGGCTACGGCTTATGAACACAGAACATAAATATTATGAAGAATCGTTGTTATAGATAGTGCAATCCACGACGACCCGCCCCAATCCGCTCCACTCCGTACTAAAGTACAGCCGGTCGATTCTGTAAAAATCTCACCGTGAAAACTTAGGTGAAGTGAGTTTGTTTTTGCTTAGAATTGACACTATTGACAGCTCACTCTACGCTCACTTCACCGAAGTTTTCACGGTGAGATTTTTACAGAATAGCACCGCAGCTTACAGTACAGTAATCGCGGAATGGGGCGCGTCGCGTCGTCGTGGATTGCACTATCTATACTAGTTCCTTTTACCATAATATACTACAACAATAAAATTATTGTTATTTAAAATCAGGCATGTTATTTTAATTTGATTTATTAGGTATTTGAGAAAAAATGTTTTTTATGATTATTAATGCGTGATTTGTTTTACAGATGGTCCATATACAACTGAACAAATATGCTTGGCGTGCAAAACGAAGACTGAAGACTTTAAATTCAATTAAATTGATATTTAATGGTCTTAGTATAGTCAAGTTTACTTTTTTTTTTTTTTTGTGATGCTATCATCATACAAATCCAAAAAAAAACAAAAAAATACTGTCATTATTGAAGGAATTTTTCGATTATAAGAAAGTAAAAATAGGGTTATTATTATCTACATTAAATTATAACTATGCATTTAAACATTAGTATTGTCATTAGTATTTTAAAGGAATGCTAGAATATTACGTAAAAATAAAACTGCAGATTTAAAATAAGACTCAAAATCTCTCAAAAAACTATGATACAGGCGAAATGTTTTTTTTTTAAATAAAAAAACTTGTTTCAAGTGAAGTCTTCTTTAAAATATTTTTAAAAACTATGCATATTGCGAGGATAGTTGAGGCGATGGAAAAATCATATTTCCATCCGAGACAATGACGAAGGGGCCCGATATATTGCATAGGGAAATTGCACGCCGTTTCTCATTTTACTAAGACTTCCTCCTACTGCCAGGGTTATAGACTGTAGTAAGTATATTTTGTTGATCGGTTAAAATAATATATCTACATAGAATAATAATAAGTGAAACTTTATCGACCCAATTTTGAACATAAAAACTTCTGGCGGTTGCCCGCGATTTCGTCTGTGATCCAGGATGACAAATTGCCAATGTCGACCAGATCGTGGTCTACTGGAGACATACTCCTCCCCCAAGCATCGCCACTTCAACCGGTTCTGTGCTTCTGGCACCCAGTGGACCTGCGGCCTTCGCCAGGTCATCGGTCCACCTTGTAGGAAGCCTTCCAACGCAACGTCTTCTGATACGCGGTTGCCACTCCAGAATTTTTCGGCCCCATCGGCCATCTGTTCTACGAGAAATGTGCCCTGTCCACTACCACTTAAGTTGTGCCATTTTTCGGATCCCTATCCATTTGCATACAATTTTAAGACCTAATATAACTTGGCATACTTTTGTTTCTCCTAATTTTATTTTCGCATAATATTATTTACGCATAACAGCTTACGCATTTTTTTTAAGCATAATTTCTCTACTCATAATAATGATTAAGCTTAACATTCTGAAGCATACATTCATTTACGCATAATGATATTAAAACATACTTTTTATAGGCATAACAAAGAAGCATAATAATTATGACTTCTACCTGCTCCTCAGCTCTCGGGCCGCCTCGCGCCTCTGCGCCTACCCGATTATAAATTACACTCTAGGGGTAGGGCAGATCCGGAGGACACGGTGGAGCATACGGTGGAGGTATGCCCGGCTTGGGCAGAGCACCGCCGTGTCCTCGTGGAGGCGATCGGTGGCGGGGATCTCTCGCGTCCGGCCCTGGTCCAGGCCATGGTACGGAGCGAGCGCCTCAAAGAGATGTCAGCAAATGAAGGGGTCCGATGAGACCATTGCCTGCCGGGGTTGCGGGAAAGTCCGAAAGGGATACCGTGGCCCCCTGGCATTGCACAGGCAAGAGAAGGAACACGGGTGGGTTTTAGTCAGTAAGAGTCTGACACGCCCTCCCGCTCCACCCAGTGCGGGAGGAGTCATTTGATGATCTCCCATCCAAAAAAAAAAAAAAAAAGGGGTAGGGCAGATAAGACTACGTGGGTCGGTTTTGCAGCGATTCGTTTCTGTCACTAACTTTTGCAGCACAACATACCTATTGAATTTTGAAGGCACTTACTACTTTAATTCTAATTTAGGGTTAAAAATTGAATTTTACCTAAAATCGTCGCTCTAAATAAACGTTATGCTAAAAATTAATTATTATTTATTAATATATTGTAGGCACTTTACAAATAATACAGAGAATACTAATAATAAATTTATCTTAATATTTTTTGAAATTTTATGCCTAACTTCTAATATGCTAATAGTCATTAAGCCTAGTAACATTATGTGAGTTAAATTTAAGCCAAAACAAATTAGCCTTCAAGATGATTATGCCAAAATAAACTGCATGCCAAAAAAAAGGCAAAGTATTATTATGGCAAAACCAATTATGCCAAAGTATAGTAGGAAAGAGAACATTATGCAAAAAGAAGGGATCCCCAATTCATCGGGCTATGTCGGTCAACTTGGTTCTCCTACGGATCTCTTCATGTCTGATTTTTCGGGGGCAAATTATAAAATTGAAAAATGATACATCAAATGAAAGGGATTAGCATATTGTGAGGATGCTTATTGAGTAGCAGTGATAGCCTAGTGGTGTGACCGTCGGACTGCCAAGTCAATATCGAGTTTGAACCCAAGGCACGCACGGTTCTGAAGATTCATGTGTGTATTGTAAAATCATCACTTGGGTATAAATATGTATGTAATTGCTGAGGAAATACGTAATATTGGTTATAGGTAATTGCTGAAAACCAGTGCTGTTGACGCAAAGCAGTGACCTGTTCTTACACAGATGCGACGCATAGCTTATTTTTTCTTATTATTTATTATAAAAGCAGTTAACTCTGCAATCGGCATTTTGTTTTAGTTGTTATTTGCCAATGTCGCAACCACAGAGTACGTAATATCACAACACATTTTCGTAAACGATTACAACAAATTTGTAATTAGCTCTCAATATTGTGCGTACAAACTTACATTTGCAGTTGGAATGTATGGAAGAACATATTATTATGTTTCAACTACAATGTTAAGTTTGTTCTATAGATGAATTCATTCCAACTACGGAACCCTTCATTGCGCGTGGTCCGACACGCACTTGGTCGATTTTTCGAAGTTAGAAACCTAACATAACTGGACTGAGATAATATAGTGACAACAATTTAAAAGAATATGCTTATAGAGTATGTTTGGTCATGTTGAGAGGATGAACGATAGGAGTCTAATGGGCTGCGCGGGTAGGCGGACGGGACGGTCAAAGGATTTTAAATTTATCAATTGAATTTAAAATAAATAAATAATACTTACCCAATCGAAATAATAGTAGCGTAGTATTCGCAACGGGCGTGCGTGTATGACCAGCCGGTCTATTCTGTAACCATCTCACCGTAAAAACTTAGGTGAAGTGAGCTTGAAGATGTATGAATGTAAACGAAGCAAAAGAAGTATGATGTAAGAATCGTAGCAGGTGGTACTTTTTGCATAGCCTCAAGGGGAAAAAGGCGTGATTTTATGTACTTATATATAAGAAATTGTTGAAATTTAAGCAAGTTATACATAACTGTACTAAAATACAATAGATGACGTATATTTAGTAACCTAATCCGCTTAACTGTTCTTAAAGAGTCACGAACGAACGCATTCGGTGCTTGACGTGGCAACACGTCGTGTCCGGGTTCGTAGCAAGTCAATCGTCATCCTGAAGATGCCTCGTTGAAAGGTGAAACACGTGTTGATTTCTTACTTACAGGGTTTTTTTGAACTCTTTAAGAGTACACTAGTCGACGACGGCTCGAATTTCATTCAATATTCAACTCGTTTGGGTGCGTAAAATTGTCTCTATGATTGTTTGTAGCTCTTTGCTGGTGTCGCAACTTGTTACATACACTGCTTTACATATGGCATTGGCATGGCATTAAGTCATTCCGGAAGTTTTGTTATCTGCGATAATTATTATCTATCTGTTTTCTATTTCGATTTAACCAAACTAGACTATTTCTTGTGGAGTCACGTGTACAAAACAAGCTACGACACCTTTGAAGACCTAAAAGCAGCTAAAGAGTCCATTTTAACACATATTCACCACATGAAGATACAAAACGCAATAGTAAGATCGTTACCTATACGAGTTGAATGTTGTATTGAAAAACATGGTGGTAATTTTGAAAAATTACTAAAAATAATTAAAGGATATGAAAACAATGTATTTTATTCATTTTATACATCATGTTTCACAGAAACATTTACAGCATAAGACCTACGTAATCGATATCTAAATAGAAACAGTGTTAGTTTTATTTTTCAAAACGTCCGGGTTCGATTCCTGAGCTGAGTACCATTTTTTTTTAAATGTTTGAATGCAGTTTTTCTTGTTACTAAAATCGATGACATAGTTCCTACGAAGAGATCTTCGTATGTCTTATAGTTTCAAACTTTTCCATACTGACCGATCTAAATGTGTGTCACCCTGTTTTATCTATCCCTGTACGGCAGAATAGAAATATGCTGGCAAAAAAAACGGCAGAATAGATTTATGCCATTTTTTTTACTCATCATCTACCTAGCCTTTTCCCAACTACGTTGGGGTCAGCTTCCAATCTAACCGGATGCAGCTGAATACCAGTATTTTATATGGAGCGACTGCCTATCTGACCTCCACAACCCCCATTTTTTACTACACAAGTTATTTATTTACACGCAAATACGAGTTGAAATTAGTGTTGAGATATGGAAGTTTCAACACTCATAACTACAAACCATTTTTTTTTCGAATTCTGCTTTCATACCGGGCTAGATAATGACAAGAAAAAATAATATAATTTTTAACGTACACCGTCAAACAAACGAGTAATCACCATACTACGTTTGTATGGAAAAAAGACCGACTAATGGCATTTAGCGTACCCTTAAGAATAGTTAAGCGAATTAGGTTACTAAATATACGTCGTCTATTGTATTTTATAATAGATTTCCGCAGTCACGCCTAAATCAATTAACTATAACTCCACTACTGAAATGAAACAAAAATATTATAAAAAAATACTTTTATTAAAATGTAAAATACCTCTAATCTAAAATCTATTTGCGTAAACGAATACACTACCACAACTATTAGTACTAAGCTATGATTTTTGGTCTGCTTGCGTTACAAAATGAGGGATTTGAATTTCCACAGCGTCTATTTTCCTTTGGACTTCCTCCAGCTCCTTCAACTGCCGGTCGCTATTAAATTCTCTTTTCTTTCTATAACTATCAAGAGAATAAGATATTTTATTTTTTCTAAAATCGTTGATTTGCGCTTTTAATGTTGCATCGGGTGAAGTATTTTGATAGAACTGTCTGCTATTGTGAATTATTTTAGTGGGATTTTTCTTGAGTCTGTCATAGTCCATGTTGGCTAGGAAGATCTTCTTGCAAGACGGACACAGCCTTTGTTTGTAAGATCGTCTCATCCTATAGGGTGTCATTGTGTCATCGATTATCTTGTTAAAAGCAAACATGTCCGCCGCTTTCTTAGAATTATTAAAGAAGAAAAGCTTCCTCTTTTTTGTTTTCTTCGGCTTAAACGTCTCTGATTTGTTATGGGAAAAAAACGGGAACTTTAAAGTTTTCAGAGAACTGCTGAAACATAGAAATGACTATTATGAAGTCTTCAAAATGGATGTCAATTCGTGTGTATATTGATAATAATTTTAATTATTTATTCGATGCTTATAAATTATCCAATTTGAGGCAGCGTAGGTATGCGGGAATGTTCCCACATACCCTCCGAAATTTATAAGCACCGATTATTTTATGACTGAAAGAGCATTCCTTTGTATTGGTCAGAAATTCAACGCTGTTGACAATAGGTTCGTCCAAGTCACAGCATTTTGCTGAGCAACAACCTGTTCTTGCATAGATGCAAACGTACACTGTAACTTAATTAGGTATTGTTGTTATTGCTGTTTGATTTAAAAGTAGTTATTTTCCTACTCTGCATTTTGATTTATCTCATTTGCCACTGTCGCAAAACAGAGTAATTACCATAGATGTATTATTAAAACTAGCGTTAGATCGGTAATGCAGAGAAAGATATAGCCTAATCGCAGTTTAGAGAGATATAGATAGATGAGACCATTCACGTATAAGCTATCAGCCAGTATCGGCCAACGTCAGTCGCGAATGAAATAAATCCTGCTTATTTAAATTAAAAAAACTGAGGTTTTAAAGAGAAAATTTGTGTTTATAAGACGACGTAATGAATATTGGTTACAAGTGCAGTACCTAGATGTGACTCATATAAAAAAGCAAATGCAGCCATTTTATTATCACACGTAATACAACTGCAATGATTAACTGCCTAAATGCAATGTTTTAGAACTGCTATGGAAATATATTATACAAATGGACGCTGAAAATTATCTAATTTCATCACATTAATGCTCTGAATGCTTAGGAATTTATTAGGTATATTAAATATACACAGACTCCTCCGTGCCTCGGAAAGCACGTTAAGCCGTTGGTCCCGGCTGTCATACGTGGATCTTGTTACGGGTCGTCAGAAGCCCGAAAATCTGACAACCAGTCTTACCAAGGGGTATCGTATTACCCAGTTACTGGGTTGTGGAGGTCTGATAGGCAGTCGCTCCATGTAAAATACTGGTATTCAGCTGCATCCGGTTAGACTGGAAGCCGACCCCAATATAGTTGGGAAAAGGCTAGGCAGATGATGATTAAATATACACAGACAAATGTCGAAAATTAATATAGAAAAGGGTAAGATTGTAGGAGAAAATTACTCAACAGATTCGGAAGAAGTAATAGAAGCAACGCAGCCTTACTAATAAATGTATTATATCAGTAGAATAGTTACACATCGTTTTCTCTCTTTCAGTCGTCAGTAATTTGACTTTCGAAAGAAGGAGACAAAACGTTGTGTAACTACAGAGACGCTATACAACGTTTATTAGTAAGGAGGTTAGGATACAACCAAGCACGACTTTAAGATCACAAAGCTATTAAAGATAAACTCAAACAAAAATATTTCAGAAGAATTCGTTCACTATGTAAAATGTATCTAGCCAGTAACAAAATATTTAAATCCATAAACACTTATGCTATACCTTTATTAACTTATTCTTTCGGCGTGATAAAATGATCCAACACAGAACTACATTCACTCGAAACTAAAACTAGGACAATTCTTACACAACTTAGATATAACCACCCAAAATCAGCAATAGAAAGGGTAATTATTTCCAGAAAAAAAGGAGCTTGTCCTTCACTTTACCACACAGATAGCACTTAATTTAGAGTTCTATGGCCAGTAGCATAAGTCATATTTCCGAGTGCCAAACATTAAAATGCAAAAACTATTTAAGTAAAAAATAGTTAACACGTCTGCTTAGGAAGACGGCACGGGCGAGAAGCCAAGAGTCAAAGTCTGTGGCCATTGCACTCTTGTATTGGAAACAAATTACGACAGGAATTTTTAGTTTTTTAAAGCAGTAGAACCAATTTCTTTATAAAAAAAACAACTATTTTTGCTATTATATTACGAATTAGTCAGAATAGTGATAATGTTTACATTTTGAACTGTATTTTAACATAACACCAACATTGTTTACTTAGTTCGCAATTGACTTTTTATTTTACCAATAAGTTTTATGGACACATAATTACAAAAAAATGTACGTACATTAATTTTGAAAACAACCCATATAACCATAAACATCTTTTAATAAAACTAATAATCGAACATTATTTAATTATTAGAATAAAGTATGAAGCAAAATTGCAAAACACTTCCAAGGAAAGCTTACGACATTTTTACAATAAATTAGTTCTCTTTGGAGGTAAATAAAAATCCAACATGATTGTAGTTTTATTTTTGTTCTTTTAAAAATTAAGATAGGTAGGTATTCACTTTATTCGCTTCAGATAAGGAGGCACGAAGACACGGCAATCTATATCGATATTCGTAGTTCAGTCCGCCAGGCAGCACTATTTGTCTCCTACACATGCACATCACTCGCACACTGGTGTAATTTGTTTTTGACCTAGCCCTACTTACCATATTGCCGATCTAACGTTTAATATATCTATGGTAATTACGCAATGTGTATTGTCTTTGGTTCCTGGCCCTGACTTCAAGCAGTGGACAAAATATTCAAACTACTTACATTTTTATTGGTTGAATACGAGGCTTTTGGCTACTAATGTGTGTGTTTAGTATTTATATGTCTTTTTTTGTAATGTTGTATTTAAAATATGAATATAAGTAAATTATACAGGCTGAATTTTTAGTCACCGTCCAAATTTTTTCTAGGCATTAGGGATTCACTAACTCCATTTTTGAAAATCGATATGTAAAATTTTCATATTAAATCATTTTCTCAAAATTCAAAAAAAAAAAAAAAAACAAAATTCAAAAGTCATTTATTCAAACTAGGCTGAGAATCAGCACTTTTCGAACGTCAAAATTACATAAGACAGTCCCCCAAAACGCTCTCTCTCGAAAGAGTTATCTGCTCTGCGTGGTATATAATAACTTTGTGACGTATTATCTCATTTTTTTTGTATTGAGTGATATTTAAAAGAAAAAAAAACACGTATTCAATGATTTTCACCAAAGATTAATATATCAAAATTTGGACGGTGACTAAAAATTCAGCCCGTATAAATATAATGATAATGATGAATAAAATAAATAAATATTATGTAAATTATATATTATTATTATATTTATTAAAAATGTCATCTGTCAGCGCTGTGATCTCCACACTAAAGCTTTTAGTTGATGCAAGTTTCAAAATTGTAAATTTAATTATCAAAACGACTTGCGTCGTCCTGACACTGCTTAGACAAAGCAACTTTAATTGTTGCTTCAGCTTCTGGTGTGCTGCAGGCAAATAAATCGCAAGTGTAATCTGGCTTAGCTGTCAATTGCAACCCTAATGCTTACCATTTCTTCTGTTGACTATGAACCGCGTTGTTCTGATTCATAAGCAGGTCACCTTTGTAAATATTCCTGAATTTCTCATGTCCATATTTTTCACCATTTAGGTCTTCCAGAGGGTTATAACCAAAGTGTTTTGCGTTCATTAAATCCTTGGAGAGAGTAGGACTCATGTTCAATTCAGGAAGATTGGCACCCATACTTATGTATTCTGGAGTCTTTTCTATTTTGTTGCTGCTGTCAGCTCTGTTCAGCACAGAGCCCAGATCAAAGGGTTTTGGAGTCCATGATCTGAAAAATTAAATATAATTTTTATACAGGGTGGTTCGAAAAGCGACGTCATAAAAAAAATGATTCTCAGCGGTATCCAAAAATCCCAAATAACGGGGATTCCCAAATAACGGTAGGAGGTGTTCACATCGGCGTCGAGTCGACGATGAAGTACCTAGGACTCGTCCTCGACAGTCAGTGGAACTCGTGGAGCACTTCCGACGTTTGGCTCCCAGACTGGAGCGGGCCGGGGCTGCCTTGAAGCGGCTCCTGCCCATTCTAAGGGGTAGAAACGTGCGGTTCATGGCCCTTTACGGGGCACCGCTGTGGGCGCGTTCGTTGAGGCGGCGACCAACCCGCCGTTTGAACGCGTCCTAGAGGGTCAAGGCCACCCGGCTGGTCCGGGGATATATTACGGTCTCCGGTGAGGCGGCGAGCCTCCTTGCTGGATTGCCGCTATGGGATCTGGAGGCAAAAGACCTCGCGCACATTTGGGAGTGGCGCGAGGAGGCGAAACGCTGGGGCTTCACTCCAATGCCGCGAGAAATCGCGGCACAGCGGACAGAGCTCCAGCGGGTTCTCATGGCATCATGGAGAGTGCCATTGTCGCAACCCAGTGCTGGGCACGCCACTATTGCGGCGATAAGTACCTCTTTGAGGACTGGCTAGAGAGGCGCCACGGTGTCCTCACCTTCCACCTGATGCAGGTCCTCACCGGACGCGGTTGTTTTGGGAGGTTCCTATTCCGTATCAGACGGGAGGAAACGCCCTGGTGTCATCACTGCGTGGATCGCCCGGAGGACACGGTAGAGCATTCCGTGGAGGTCTGCTCGGCTTGGGCAGAGCACCGCCGTGTCCTCGTAGAGGCGATCGGTGGTGGGGATCTCTCGCGTCCGGCCTTGATGGTCCAGGCCATGGAAGCTTCTGCGAAGCAGTAATGCTCGCGAAGGAGGAGGCGGAACGCGTGAGGGAAAGGAAAATTTCGCGTCCTCCCGCCCCCTAGCCACCGAATCTATTGCCAATTCCCGGCCACCGTAGGCGCGGGCTTGCAGACGGTGAGCGATGGGTAGCACGCCGTCCGGTAAGGACCAGGCCCGGGTCGACGGTGCGTTGTGTTTCACGCGCGCCTCAAAGAGTGTCAGCGACTGAAGGGGTCTGATGTGACCGATGCCTGCCGAGGTTGCGGGAAAGTCTGAAAGGGATACCGTGGCCCCTGACAACGGAAAGGCAACTGACGGAACATGGGTGGGTTTTAGTCAGTAAGAGTCTGACACGCGCTCTGGGTGGAGCGGGAGAAGTCATTTGATGATATCCCATCCAAAAAAAGAAAGAAAAAAAAGGGGTATCCAAAAATACCCCATGTATGTTCCGCGATTCTTGATAGTTTTCTAGTTATAATAATATTGTTTATACATTTCTTGATATTTATTTGGGAACCACTATAAAGAAATTCTATCTTTATTTTTACACCGCTTTTTCACATTATTTCTTTACAATTTTCATTGTTCAATACCTAGTGTCAAATTAATCGGATCACATGTCAAAATTCTTCTACACAAAATTTAGCATTCCTAAACTCCTTATGGATATTCTCCTCCATAAAGGAATTTAGGGGGTGCTAAAGTTTAAAAAAACTAATAATGTCAAACCTTATTACAGATAGTGCAATCCACGACGACGCGCCCAACTTCGCGATTACTGTACTGTAAGCTGTACTTTAGTACGGAGCGGAGCGGAGTGGGGCGCGTCGTCGTGGATTGCACTATCTATACTTATTTAAGTACATAGGTATTCGTACCAAGTGTCTAGTTTATAAACCCAAAGAATAATACAATTAAATTCCCCTTTTCGCCCTCTTAGGGTGAGGGTCCGCGTAGCGCGGAGCAGCCATAGCAAACAATCTGCGCGCGGAAGCGCGTCTCGTGTGGCTTTATACGTGTGTACAAAGGCTCGCTTTTACAATCACTCACTACACTGGTCCCCATAAATTTCCTGTTTTTTTTTTTTTTTTTTTTACAATTTGAAGGTATTTATTCAAATGAAACATTCTAACATTTTACAATATTTTGTACTGAATTATACTTGTTTATATGAGACTACATTCGCGTCATTGCTGCGATGGCATTGCTGCGCGGCAGTGTCACCCTGCCGCCGTGGGAGACCAGTAATGCGGCGTTCATCTGTTCATTGAAAACTGTTCAGAAGTAAACCACGAACAGCAGTGCCGCGCCGCAGTGCTCAGAATCACGCGGTAGGCAGCTCTCACGCGAAGCAATGCCGCGGCAGCAATGCAAACGAAAAGTAAACGGGGAGCAAGATTCAACCAATGTAGGTACGTCAACGTCAGAGGACACAATGTTTTCACTGCGGAAAATCCAGACATAAGTAATCAGAATGCCGTGCAAAATGAGAAACAAACAAAAGAATCAACCTAAAATCAACAAACACACCATCAACAATGTTAGAGGATGGAAGCATGAACATGACCCCTTCCTGATGTCTTGTGGCGACCAGATTGTGTATTTTAAACAAACTGATATAATCTGCCAGCCCGCGCTACGTAGCGGAGCGTGGTGCAGTGTGATAATCGCCTATCCGCGCGGCTCTAGTAGGGACGCGGTTTTAGGATAAGCGTTGTCTGTCATGTGAGTGAATAAATGAATGAATATAAGATTATAATTAATCGGTTGAAGGACACTAAACGAAACGAATTGAAGAAGATTTGTTGTTATTACGCTTATGTAGTGGCAATGTATTTTAAGTATGAAACTTACCGTCTATTAGACCTATGTCTCGTAAACGGTTCATTTGTTTCCTCCAAGCCAATAGCTTCATCAGGCTGTATGAAACTCGCCACATCAAACTCAACTGGACTTCTGTCATAATCTTCTTGACGTATTCGATTCTTCCGTACATTTTGCCTTCTCGCCAATCTGGCTTTTTCGCTTCTTAAATTTCGTTCCAAATGATTAATTTTGTGTTTAGTAATTTCGTCTTTAAAGTTATAACAAAATGATAATTCGATACATAGTAACAAACTTAGTAAATATGGGAATCGTAACATTGTTTCTTGACATAACCATTGTCCATGATAGTGACACTTATTTGTCAACATTTATTTGTTTTATTTTATGGCCAGTTATTGTTTGCGTCCTTTTTCTTTAGTAAAATATAGTACCTCTGTAGTCAATTTAATTAATAGTACAAATGCACTGCAGGTTTAAAGCTTGTTGTTTTATCATTTTATAGTTCTATGAATGTAAAATACTTTTTGTGTGACGGATATAAAATTGACGCTAAAACGTCATGTATATTCACAGGGATACATCTTCCGGACGTTAGTCCTGTAATTTATTATAGCCGTTTGTCCACGCCAGTAGGAAAAGGGTTTAAGAAGCTAAGGTTTTCTTGGATATAACGTTTGTAGGTCGGCAGTTTATGGGGTCACCGTATGGTGTTATTTGATTGGTTATGGTGTGAAAAGTGGATTTAAAAACCAGCTAAGTGCGAGTCGGACTCGCACACAAAGTGATCCGTACCACCGTTCAATATTTAGCAAAAACCACTGAATAAGACACGTTTCTTGTATGGCAAGTCACTTTTCTTGTATTTCCCCTTTAATTTTTAACTATATTTTATTTTTATATTTTTTTGTTATAGGGGCAATAGAAATACCTACACAATCTGTGCAAATTTCAACTGTCGACCCATTAAAGTGAGATACAGCCGCTGATAGACAGACAGTCAGAGGAGGCTTATAAGGTACAGAACCCTAAAAAATGGTCCTTTTTATGCCTATGGATCAAAAGTCAATGAAAATATTGTGATTGGTTTTCTTTTTCATAAATGTTAGGCTTGCGTTTGATTGTGATTCCACATGATGTACGTAAGTGATGATGGTTAAAATATCTACTTTCAAGTTTACCAATTAATTTCTTGAGTAAGAGAAGCATTGGTTTATTATGGCCATTCCATTGGCATTATAAGTTAACAGAAACGTGAAGTCATAGTATATTCGTGATATCCTCTGTTATGGCCACGATGACTTTTTACTTCAAGTAGTCGCGCTAGTAGATATATCTGTAGCCTCGATAAAAGCAATGGTCAAGTCAAAACCAAACTTTACATGATATCGAGTCGGAGAATCACATTCTTACCAAATAAGACGATATATGCTCTCAAAGGTAAAATTGGTCCAACCAGACTCCATACTTTATCATCATCATCATCTTCTACAGCTCATCTTTATCCACTATTAGGCATAGGTAACTCCTTGCTTGTGCCAAACTCTGTCTACTTAGTCTCTTCCCGGTTCTTTACATTTCTATCCGTTACCTATCACATAACTTGAAGATCCTCTTTTCCAACAGCCAATAGTTATAATAAAGACATATCACTATATTCTGCAAAGCAGTTCCACACATCTGCTAACAGTATCGTCAGAGCAATCAAGTAAGCGAATTAAGTGGTTATGTCCAATAATAAGATCTCGTAGTGAACACGTCACATGGATACGCCCTGCTGTTAATGAGATTCTGAGCTTCGTTACATCTTTCGAGACGGGGACGATTCGATTTGATTTCTTTGAAATAAAACCGGCTAAGTGCGTGTCGGACCACGCACAATGAAGGGTTGTGTAGAACAGTTGGAATTAAATGTTCTCCCATACATCGATATACGTCACTTATTCGTCGTAACTTATTTAATATCGAATTTCGGACTTTTTCCTTGACTTGTGCCGTAAGACCTTGCTTCCTGCTAAAGGGTGCTCTTATACTAGTTAGTATTCAGGGTCTGATGATGGAGCCGGAAGGAGGCCATAGGAACTCCCCAAGCAAACAAGATAGCACCATCGTGTTTGGACTCGTTGGTTTTGTCGTTGAAATTGTTACATGCCAAGGTATATCCAAGGTCCGTTGATGGAGCCAGAAGCTGGCAATAGAAACTTCTTAACCAAATAAAACAGCGCCATCGTGTTTGGACTCATTGGATATGTAATGACAAGTGCTATTACATTAAGTGGTGTTCAAGGTCTTATAATGGAACCGGAACGTGGTCACGGGCACTTCTCAATTAAACAAGATAGCCAGGAGCCTCGCAGGCAGCCAGGCAGCTGTTGTGTTTCGGCTATTTGGATTTATCTTGACAAGTATCTTACAAGTACAGGTGATAGAACCAATATTTATCTTAGAAACTTCAGGCGTGAGCGTCCTTTTTACACTTAAAGATAAAGCCTCAAGCTTTTATAAAATATTAAAGTTCTATGTTTGCGTAAGTTTTATATAGTACTGTTTAGTTCATTTTTTTATTTATTTTTTATTTATTAAGAACAATTACACCATAATTACGAGTATATACATCATACATTCTAAAAGCGAACATGCAGCAATAATACAAAAAATAAAAAATAAATTACAAAAATCAATAATAATAAATAGCGTGTATAAGGAAAATTGGAATATTTATATTAAATTACAGTTCGTTCATTGAGTACAAGTTTTTATCTAACAGAAATGCTTTGAGCTTATCCTTAAAAGAGCTAGTGTTTAACAAAATCTTCAAATCCGCTGGCAGTCTATTCAATGTTTGTATAGCTTGGTAATGAGGGCTATGCTTGACGATGTTAAAATTAGGTACAACTTTATTTTTAAAGTCCTTTCTACGAGTACAATTGTTTTCCCTGGCTATTCTTCCTTCCCCAGACTCGTATTCAAGGATAAAAATATTTTTTAAATTAACTAACAACACAATTATGTTTATGTTGGTGGCAATGTTAAAATATTTAAGCCCTGAAAATGAGAACTACAGCTTTATCTTTGTGTAATTCTACCAATTGTTACGTATTGCTCTTTTTAAAGGATGAAGGCTCGCTGAGACTTATAACATTAAAATATTGTTAACCCCCGACGCAAAAAGAGAGGTGCTATAAGTTTGACCGCTATGTGTCTGTCTGTGGCACCGTAGCTCTTAAACGGGTAAACCGAATTTAACGCAGTTTTTTTTAAATTTGAAAGCAGGTTTTGTAGCGATGGTTCTTAGACATGTTTTTATTTCAGCCGTTTGAAGATTATCAGCTCTTTTCTAGTTGATGAATGGATTTGAGCGTCTTCCACGGGTCTGATCGATTTGTAATTTGGTATTTTGTTACTTCAATGATATTAGAAGAACATCCTAACCTTGAACTGATGCTACCGCATCACCTAGATTTTGCAGGATACCCAACTCCCTTATCAACTTACAGCACAGGTATCGTGTTTGGGCTCATTGGAATGATCTCAATGAATAGGTTATAGATGGACGAATAGACGAATAGGTTATAGATAGACGAACAGGGTTTGGTGATGGAGTAGGAAAGAGAAATGAGGAAATGTTTGTGTCGGGGGATTCCCCACTTAGGTTTCGATCACTTGACCAGAGAACACGAGAACAGATCATAAAAAGAAATCTAGCGGTACCTAATACTGTGATGGAACGTACATCTAAATGAGCAGTAACTTCAAGTGTTAAAAAATAACATACCTACAGGCTCCATAAGAAAAGAAACCTACTTAAACCATACGTTCGTTCCAAAAATAAGTCGTCATCTCTAAACAGCCTCACAGTTATTAGACGGGAGTAGACCAATTAGAAGAGCCAACTGTTCTAAGACATGAGCTTTTGTATAATAATATGAAAGTGTAATGTACTAAGGGATACGAGGGTCTGGCGGTAATCCCACTGACTTTCAATAACGGCCCCTAATGAACTGGCCCAGTGTTTATGGATTCTAATGATATTTTCTGCGATTGTGGCGTTTAGGAGTGATGCGTTATTTTGTGAAACTAGTTAAGAGGGAACAGGGCCTTCGAAGAATTTGAAAAGTAGGTATTTGAAAAAATTATTGCCGTCGTGTTACCTCAAGTATGCCCCCGTAGAGTGCGATAGAGATAGCTGCAGCTCAGACCGATTATATCACAATAAAAATTGACGAGATTGACGTTTCGTATTCCACATTTTTCTCCTCCAAAACTGAGCCGATGAAATTATTTTTTACATAAAAAATTTAAGAAAGAGTATGTTTAGGTTCCTATCATTTTATTTTACTTTAAAAGCTTTTCGAATTCGTCTGGTCGTCTGTCGTGGTAATCACGGTGGTAAAAATTGGGCTTTTTTGGAATTTTTGGAGGGTCATATCATTTTTACCAATAAGTTGCTAAATATAAAAAAGGAAATAATAGGGACGTGTCTACAGCAGACCTTGGTTTTATGAAAAAAAAAATTGCTCTAGAGGCATTATTCAGGAAGAAAAAAGGGGAACACATTTGTATGGAGATCGCAGGCCCTGTTCCCTCTTAAGCTATTGAGTTGTTGCTGAGGGGCTCGTGGCTAATTAATAACTGCCTCACAGGTAGTTCTTTAAGGTTAAGCAACGCTTCCCAAAGGCGGTCCGTGGATATTACGTGACCATACATTACAAACCGGGACCCCTCCGTGCTTCGGAAAGCACGCCGTTGGTCCCGCTACGGGTCGACAGAAGCTCGAAAGTCTGATAACCAGTCTAGCCAAGGGATAAAGTGTTACCCAGTTTTTGGGTTGTGGAGGTCAGATAGGCAGTTCTATGTAAAATACTAGTATTCAGCTGCATTTTGTTAGATTGGAAGTCGATCCCAATAAATATAGTTTGGACAAGGCTAGGCACATGGTGAGTTAAGCCGTTAAGTTTTAGTTCATGAGTTTAACCCAAGTTGTAGAGCCTAGCAATTATTTAAAAATAGTTTAGTATGTGTAATGTCGGTATCTGTATAATTAGTTATCCCTGGGTCAGTCCAAGAATATACTTTGTACCCTGAACACGTCGTTTCATTTATTAAGCCTGGCAACAGAGCAGTGGCGACGAGGATTGAAATATATATTCAGCGTGCGGTAATTATTGGTTTTAAGCATGACGATCGGTAAAATAACAGAATTCGATGTGCAAAAAGACGATTGGCGGTAATATATCGAACGTTAAGAATAGTATTTCGTATTTAACGAGGTGAAAAGTGAGTTAGAGGTACTCTTGCCTCAATTTTCGCAAGCACTGTAAAAACTCATACGTCTCGTCTAGTGACTCGTAAAGAATGTAAGCTATTTGTCCCTTTTCTTTCTTATGCTTGAAATCGTAACGGCACTGGACTCGGATATTTATACCTTCTTTCTTCACTTTTTATCCCTCTAAAGATCACCCGTACGATTGCCAGATTTTTGAGTTTAAGATCAGGCACTGGCTAGCCTTAAAAAACGCTGTTATTTATTAGGCACTTCAACGACTTACTCACTAAAACATACATAAACAAAAATCACTTATAGTTTTAGGTATAGTGAATACGTCACTGACGTATATTGAGTTGGTTGCAAGTTACATAATAAAGCGATAGTAATCGTTCACAAGTATTTGTACTTGTGACCGATTACGTGTGAACGATAGGAAGCATTTAATTAACAAAACAATTCAACAAAATAAGATAAAACTGAAAAAGAAGTAAATGGAAGGGGATACAATTTTAATATGTTAAAAGATAATTAGGCGGCTCGTGTTGCACAGAGGTCTTGAGGCTCTGAGCTGGTTAAAAGTGTCGTACGAAATTGACGGAAAGGGTTAGAGTAGATGTCGATGCTATTGGTTCGTGTAGCGAATTTATTGTAGTTTCCCATTAGACGGTTCATGGGTGCGGTGCTACCAAGGTTAGTACGACTTGCAGTTGTGGCAAAGGTAATGGTTTCGCGACCAGATCTAGTAGTTATCTGTCGAGGTACAGCTATACAGGGTGTTTGGCAGAACGTTGAACATACGAAAATGGTGGATAGGTTGGGTCATCTGCTACTTACTCAGCCCTAATTTAATTGGCCCTGGCCCCAGGATATTAAAAAAAATTTTTTTTTGCTTTCTTCTAGTTTTACCACTTTCTTAACTTTAGAGTGTAATTTTTATCACAAATGGATAAAACAGGCATTTTTTTTAAATCTTTGATGTTGGTAGATTCTTATAAAATTATTGCTTTATTCAGATGTTAGCTAGAAAAAAAGTTATGAGTCCTCAAACTTACAGAAAGATCTAAAAAATATTTAAATCTAAATCAAACTGTCCTGCAGTTTGGCAGAAGATTTGTGAAATACACCTATGTAACTTTTGTTGAAAAAAAAAAAAAAAAAAAAAAAAAATATCAACTTGCATTTTTTTAAAAATGGTTTGAGTAAGTAGCAGATGACCCCACCTATCCACCATTTTCGTATGTTCAACGTTCTGCCAAACACCCTGTATTTAGTTCCGCCAAAAGATCAGGAACATTTAGCAAACCGATAACAATCTTATAAAGTAGGATTTGGTCTGTTACGTCTCTTCGGTGTTCAAGTGAAAACATTTTAAAATGATTTAGCCTATGACCATAACAAGAATCACGTGGACAGCTAGGACTTCTAAAACGAAGATATCTGGTGAAGCTTCTCTGGATCCGTTCAATCCTGTTTACGTGAACACGGTAAGAAGGGTTCCAAACTGGAGATGCGTAGTCCAGAAGACTTCTCACCAGAGTATTGAAGAGCACCTTCAGGGTAGAGTTGAACTGGAAATCTCGACATATTCTTTTTATAAAGCCAGACATTTTTGCAGCTTTGGCAGTGATAATGTTAATGTGTTTGACGAATGTGAGTTTAGAGTCGAGGTGGACTCCCAGGTCACGAATTGTGTCCACTGATTGACTGTTACCTACTGAATTCCATCATTATGGAGCCTAATTATTAGTAAAAACAGATAGTTCAAAAGAAGACTAGGCTTCTATTGCTTTTTTAGGATTTTATACCCAAAGGGTGCCAAACGGAACCTACCATATATAATATACGTCAGTCCGTCTGTCAGCAGGCTGTATCTCATAAAGCGTAATAGGTAGTTTTTTTTTTTTTTAAACGTTGCCCCACATTAGGAATTTCTCCTGTATTGTGGGTGCGTTTAAATAACCTTTAAACTCACTTAAACAAACAGCCAGACCCGGAACCACTACTTGTAGGTCATACAAATATTTTTTCCGCGAACCCGCGACACGCAGCGCAGCAGTCAATCGCTTAACCACTGCGCCAACAGCTTCGTAAAAAAAAAACAACAAAATTAATAAAATAATTAAAGGGAAAAACTATAAAAGAAACGTGTTTTTTCGGCGCTTTTTCCCCCTGGTACGTTAGGAACGAGATCCTCCATCTCGACCTAAAGATCCCCACAATCCACCAATTTCTCAAACGCAATTCCAAGCGTTTCTTTGAGTCCGCCGCCAAACACCGCAACCCTCTGGTTGTCGAGGCCGCCAATTATGTCACGAGTAGAATCAGTCAGACCCGCCGCCCAAGGCAAATCCTTACCGACCCAGACGACCCCATAACCCTCCTCCAGGAGAGCAATAGGGCCACAAGTACAGTGCACAAGAAACACAGACACCGACCCGCATTCCGACCTCGCCGCCGAGGTCCACCGCGATCGCGACCCGCCCGAGTAAATAATACTCCCCACCGACCCTTGCTCGCAGAAGCACCAGCCCGCGTTTTGCTGAGAAATGTAGTCTTAAATTCCCCGATTAATAATAATGAATCATCTTTGATCCAGCCTGTCCCAACTTGCTGTCCTCCCCCCAGCGACGCCCTAAGCCGAGGTCCGTACCCCACAGGGGGTGCCCTTAGCGAGCGTTCGCCTAGTTTTAATTTAGAATAGTTTTGCCCCTGGCTGGAGGCTTTAAGTTAGTAGCTTAAGGCAGCCGCAGGATTGACCGGTTAAGTAGTCATCACCTCAGAGGTGAGCTACGAGATGCCCTTAACAAAAAAAAAAAAAAATCGGCGCTTTTTGCTCGATCTTAATACGTTATACGGTACGGAACGTCACGACCTGCACTTGGCCGGTTTTTATAAAAGCTATAACTTCCTACAAAAACTAAATACCTCCTTACCTATCAACATTATTAACATTTTCATTCAAAGGCATGATTGTTCCACAAAAATCCGTGCTCAACAGCGTCTATGTAATATGGTAATCAACGAGATCGCGAGGCGTATGGTAGCACCCATATAATTTGAATTCATTATGTTCTCTTTAATTAAATTACCTTACTAATTGGTTCATATGCTTGTAGGCTGTTATATGGAAGGAAATGGGATTTTTGCGTAGAGTTTTTAGTGTTTGTTGTTAGCTCGGATAACGGGTTGTAAATAAAATTTTGGACTTTATGAAATAGGCAATACTCAAACTCATAGCATTTATTTCAAATAAACCAATTAGAGGTACACTCCACTCTTTTAAATCAAAATATGGTTACAAAATATTGGTTTTATCATTCATGTTGAAATTATGCATATGAGAACGATGCAGACCGTTAAAAGCGTCCGTAATATAAAGATTAAAAAAAAACATTTTTTTTTTTTATCGAATTCAGCCGTGGCAGCTGAAAGATGACCAGTCCCTACTGACGACGGCGCCCGTTCACGAACCTGACGCATTTATTAGCACCATTCAACTCACCATTTCGAGGGAACTAACTGATCACTTAGCCCGCTGGTTGTTTCTGAACAAATATGTGGTGGTTTATTCTGAACAAAATATGTACTGACCCAGACAAACCATACATTATTGACTTTTAAGTGAGGAGTATCGTCCGTTGCGGTGGAGTTCGTGGAAGCGAGAGGTCATCGGGCCGAGCCGCATCTCAGCTTGCCGATGACACGTTTATCACGGCGCCTGCTCATGCAGACCGCACGCAATGTGTTGGGTTTGATTCTTTCTTCTTGATTCTACTTTTGCTAATTACATATAACTAAAGACTGAAGTATTTTATAGTTAAATTAAATTAAAATTAATTTATTTCAGGTCATTGACCCATATTAAATACAAAACATAAAATTAAAATACAAAACTCCGGTCACATTTTACTGCCATAGTGGTATGTGGTTTGTCTTGTCTTCTTGATAAATAAATTAGGAAATTATAGCATAATGTGCACTGAACTGTACCCTAACTGCGAAACACGCGATTAATCACAATCTGTTTCATTTTGACAGTTCAACAACATTCATTGCGTTATTAACGTTGTTGAGCAGACAAATTTTTTGAACGAGTGAAGCAATGGATTAGCAATATCCTTCAAAATGATTCAGATTATGATTGATCGTGGGTTACGCAATGAGGGTGCTGTTTTCAAGAATGAATAAACGTAATAGTGCATTTTTGATTTAAAAAAGTGTTCGTGACAAGAAATTCTTGCCCGTTCTTCCCCGTAGGAACCTACGCTAGGCGTAGGCTTAGGAATGGGCTTTAATTTTCTGACTGACCGACTCCTTGAAAATTCAAAAGTTCCTGTAATTGGTTTAATTGAAATAAATTCTTTAAGTTTCTAGTATAAAATATGCGTATTTGACGTTTAGGTTTAACAATCATTTCAATGATCCTGGAAACTGTACAGAAGTCCACATAAAAGTAACTTTCAAACCACTCCAAGCTAGGTAAGGTTTCAGCTAGAATCAAAATGTTAAAATGGTGAACTGCGCTGGATTTTTTAGCAGTTTTCACACAAAGCCTGAACTAACAGATGAAAAATCTAGGAAATATAGAGAGGTATTTACTCAGAATCAAAAAGCCTTCAACATTCCCGTTTTTTAAATCTCTCTACTACGAAAAGAATATGTGGAACTTTACAATAGAAGAATCTATACAGTTAAAAAAATTATGATTTAAAACCGAAGCTTAAATTTTGTAACAATGTGATTTGAGATGTTTTTGATAGGTGTCAAATCGCAACGCCAAACAATTTCATAGTAACCTATTATCAAATAAATTCAGGATTAAATAAATTAAAGACCATCTTACAATTGATTGCTTACTAAAGAAGGAAAATAAATATATCTTGAGACCTTTTTCAAAATCACGTTGTGCTAAGGATAAATTGTTCTACCAGAGTTTTTATCGCGTCTGTCTGCAGGAGCCTTAATATAGTGTGATAGGTATGTGTAGTGCAGGGGCGCCCAAGCCGTGGCGATGATTCACCGTGTGGCTGTGTTCGGCGCTCGTCAATGATAAGCTATGGAGTAAGTTTCTTTCTCTAATTCCGTGGTAATCAGCTAGTGGCTAAACAGAGCCTGAAGTGGCGTGTTTTAATTCCAGACAAATAAATAATTAAAAACTGGTAAGCTATCTTGTAGATAATCGTTCTAAAAGTACCATTACAAGAACTGTTTTGCTGAAAGTCCTAAACAGGGATATGTCATTATCTACTTGTCTTTGTAGTATTGAAGGGAAACACCACTCCGAAATTCGTTAAAACACCGCTTAAAATCACAATAAGCTACGATATAAAGATCTTGTGGCGAGATATCAGATTTTCCAACACATAATTTGTACCTATTGACGACTCCATAAAACAAAAATTGTTTAATAACATCCTTATTCTGAACACCACACACTAGCATTACTGCAACAACTTCTGTTCCGAACTTCCGACAAAATTGCTTCAGCTAACAAAAACAAATACTCCAGCAAAAAATTACCGACATACCTATTTGTGTGTATCACAAAGAAAGTTAACTATTTCGAACGTTAACACATTCTTAATAAACCAAAGCTTTGAGTTTGGAGAATTTCCTAACTTACTAAAAATTTCCCTAGTAAAACCCATACATAAAAAAGATGATATTCACACCCCTAGTAACTATAGACCCATAGCGTTGTTGCCAACCTTTTCAAAGATTTTTGAGAAGGCTATGTGTAATAGACTAAACTTTTTCTTAGAAAAATACAATATTCTTGATGACTGTCAGAATGGTTTCAGGAAGACAAGATCCACAACATGTGCAGTTTACAAATATGTCCAAACAGCTCTCCAACAAATAAATGACAAAAAGTATGCATTAGGCCTGCTACTCGATATGTCAAAAGCCTATGATAAAGTAGCATATAGTATATTATTAACAAAACTTTACGGTTCAGGCATACGTGGCCCTGCTTACAAATGGTTTGAGTCATATCTAAGCGAGAGAAAACAAATAGTTCAGGTTGAAAACCACAATATTAAAAAAGGGAGACAATAACAGTCCGATCCCAGATGAGAAATCTCACATGCTCCATCCCTCAAGGCAGCGTTCTAGGCTGTATACTATTCTTAATATATATAAATGAACTCCCAAAAATTCTAAATAAACAAACTACATTACCAGTACTATTTGCCGATGATATCTCCATACTTGTGAAATCTGACAAAAATTGCGACCCAAATACAATCTTACAAAATACTCTTCAGACAATAACACTTTGGCTAAAAGATCACAATTTAGAAATTAACTATAAAAAAACTAAAATGATGCAATTTAGATCGTATAAAACCCCCCCCTTAAGTGCAAATATAATTTTTAATGACACGCCTATAGATTCCGTAACTACATTTAACTTACTCGGTATAAACATAGACACACACCTCAATTGGAAAAAGCACATAGAAACAGTTAAATCTAAATTATCTCAATTTACCTACGCCTTGTTTCAAATTAAGTACAGCACAAATACAAAAACAGCACTATCGGCATACTACGCCTACGCAAACTCGTGGCTAAGGTATGGAGTGATGTTATGGGGAAACAGCGTCAACGCAAGTGTAGTATTTATAATCCAAAAAAATGTGTTAGAATACTGGCCCATATTGACAATACCCAAAGCTGTAAGCCATATTTTGTCAAATTAAAACTTCTAACTTTACCTTCTTTATATATACATGACCTTTGCACATTTGTATTTAAAAATAGCAACATTTTTCCAAAAACAAATGATATCCATAACATAAACACACGCCATAAAAATAAATTACATCTCCCACCCTCTCGGATCAAAATGCTTTATCATAGCCCATATTACATGGCAATAAAAATTTTCAACAAATTACCGGAACAAATAAAAGAAGAAACCAAACTCAATAAATTTAACAGGAAAGTAAAAGAATATCTAACACAAAAATGCTTTTACTCGGTCGCAGAATACCTAGAACAAAATAGTTAGTATGATAGCTAGATAAATAATTACATACATATAAAACGCACACTACTCTAAAATAAAATAATTATTAAGATGTAAAAATTATTATTATTATTTTAAATGTATTATTATTATGTAAAAATTATTATCATTATGTTAAAATTATTATTATTATAATGTTGCCGTGCCCTAACCGGGTTTCATGTTGGACTTACTTAAATTGTAACAACTACATGTACACATGAATGCAATAAAAAATTGAATTGAATTGAATTGAACTAAATATAAAGGAATGGCGCTCATTGCAAAAGCTTTGACTGCTCAGGCAAATATTAAACAAAATATTTAGTTTGAAGAGGGTGACTCAATAAATACGGTCTGTGACAGTCGGCCCAAATTGTGATGAATTTATACTCATAGCATTCGGTAGGGATATTTTTATTCTTGGTTTCATGTGAAATGGTAGATAGTGACATAGTAATATAAATCTGGAAGGGCTTTTGAATTATGGCACTTGTGTTGCAAGCTCAGGATATGGAACTCAAATTGAGAACGGCCCTCCAAAACCTTGAAGCATCTAAACTACAATGTAAACAATTATTACAAGAGAATGACGAAAGTGAGGAGGAAGTCAAAAAGATAGTCAACAAAAACTCAAGCCTTAAACGTGAGCTAGTAGATCTACATCACCAATACCTGAATGTTGTTGATGAACGCGATCAACTAAAAGTGGTCACGGATGGTTTCAGCAACTGTTGTAACTTGTATGAGGAGGCTTTAAGCAAAGTTAGGGACCTAGAAGATGAATTAATTCATGCTAATAGTCATATTATCCGGTTAGAGAAAGAAAAAGAATGTACTCAGGTTCAAGAAACTAACCAATTATACAATGAGTTATTAAATACTAATTGTAACCATCATTCCATATTAAATATTGACCTTACTGAAGATTCCATGCTGAAACAGAATCATAGTTATAAAGTTAGTCATAAAAAAATGAAAAAATATGTAAAACTGAATAGAATAATTAAAAAATGTAATCAAATTAGGAAGCAACAAAAACACTTTTCCAAAAATATTCCACGGAGGAAAGAACGTGTTGATCTACTCAATAAATTAAACAATTATCAAATAAAATTGGAAGACAGCAAAAAAATATATGAAATTGATACACAGCGCTTGCAGTCTGACATTCAGTTACTTGAGGGAAGACTTGGTTCCCTTTACATTAAATATGTGGGCTCTCAGAACCAAATCAAAGAACATATTCTTGCAGCTAATGAGTTAGTTATGTGTCAGTGTACTTGTCAGAAGGTTTCAAACCCTGATGCTGTCCAGCCTGAGGCAACGGAGGACCCGTCCCAGGCTGAGAGTTTGACTCAAGGCTGTATCCTCAACCAAGATATATCTGGTATTGTGCAAGATCTATCTCAAGAGGTACAGCCTAAGATTGGTAGTTGTCCATCTGTCAGTAGTCATGATTGTTACAATTCAGTTATTTTCTCAGATAGTATAGGAAGAGGTATAGGTAAATTAATTAGTAACAACCTGTGTTACTCTACGCAAAATTATTGTATGCCAGGGTCTACCTACAAACGAATAATGGCATCTGTAGTGGCAAATGCATACAATCCTAAAACCAATATTACTGTATTTGTAGGTAATAGTTCTAAGGTCAAAAAAGATGAAATCACTGACGGTGTAACTGAATTGTTAAAGTTAAATTGTAGTAAAATAATATTGTGTGCTTTCCCATATTTTGAAAAATTGACAAAAAGACAAAACAATTATATTCATATGCTTAACAAGCATATGCACTTTTTAGTTAGTCATTATAGTGATAAGCTTGTATTTCTTGACACCAACAGTTTTGTGGAAACTTTAAAATCGACTAGGGATACTGTGTATCTGCCTGTTAGTTTTAGACACATAATAGCAAGGCAATTAGCTTTTTATATAAACTCAGACATAGGTAGTATGTCGAAGTCTTGTATTATTAACACCACAATGATTAGTAATAATACTAATAATAAGGTGGTGTACCAGAATAAATGTAGCTCAAATGCTATTAATATTTATACAAATTGTACGAAGGAGGTTCCATGTCCCTCGCTCACTATGAGCTCACTGCCTAGTGATGCCATTGAAGTCTTGGGGTCAACTCCGGATAGTCATTTAAACTAGTGTGTAAGACAACAGAAGGTACCAGTAAGAATATTCTTATTGCTAACAACAACAAGGTGTCTTCTTGCTCTAAAATAAATAATTATCAAAAAGGAAATCAGCAGAATGCCTTGAAATTATTTCATCAAAATATTCAAGGTATTTCATCAAAATTATTAGAAATAGAAATGTTTTTAGAAAAAACAAAGTTTGACATTTGTTGTTTTACTGAACATTGGTTAAAGGATTACCAAATGCTGATTAATTATGAGAACTATAGTGTGGGCAGTTGTTTTAACCGGAAATCTATGCTGCGTGGAGGTTCTCTAATCTTGATAAAAAAATGTTTAAAATCTAAGCAACGTAATGACATAGTTGGTTTATCAGTTGAACGTTGCATCGAACTGTCCTGTGTTGAGCTGGATAAGCATGTTGTAGTGTGCGTGTACAGACCCCCTAATTATCTGAACTTTTCTTTATTTGAGTCAGTAATGGAAGATGTCCTAGCGAAACTTGCATCAAGTAACAAAGCCACAATTATTTGTGGTGATTTTAATATAAATATTCTAGAAAATAATTCAAATAGCAGTAGAATATTAAGCCTTTTTAAATCGTTCAATTTGTCTAATGTTTTTACAGAACCAACTAGAGTAACCCCAATTTCTGCTACTTGTATCGATAATGTGTTCTGCGATTGCGATTATTTAGATAAATCCATCGTAAATTATTTGCCGTCTGATCATAGTGGACAAACGGTAACTTTTAAGTTTAAAACAGTTAAGCAAAAAGTGCAAATACAATTTAGACCAATAACAACTGGCAAATTAAATAGATTCAATAGTACCCTACATAATAAGTTAAATGCTCTGGGCCATAATATGGACGATGCAAATAAATTGTATGAGGATTTCTTTTCAATAGTGCACACTGAATTCAATCAAACTTTTGAAAAGAAAACAAAAAATATTTGCCCTAATTTTATTTTTAGTGACTGGGCAACTAGAGGTATTAGGATAAGTAGGGAAAGACTGTTCGAGCTGTATGGCCTTAAGCCTTACATTAACACAGAAACTTTCAACAAGTATGTTGCTACATATTCGAAAATATTTAGAAATACCTGCAAGACAGCTAAAGCTCTGTATATTAGCAACAAGATCAAATCAGCAGAAAATAAAATAAAAACGGTTTGGAAAGTAATAAATAATGAAACTAACAGGGAAAAAATACGAAACACTGAGTACACATTGGAGACTGAACGTGGTCCCATAAGCACTAACTTAGAAGTAGCTCAAGAATTTGTAAATTTCTTTACTAATATACCATCAAAAACGACGGAAGCTTTAAATTCCTCACCCGATGTCTCAATTGATTTATTAAAAGCGAACGTTACAGGCTGCCCGGTTGAATTTCAATTTAAACATATAAACCCTATGATAGTTGTAAAAGCTTTTCGGCAAATCAAAATCAAATTGACTGAAGATCTATGGGGATTATCTATCAAAGTTTGTACATCCATAATCAAGACTATAGCACCATATTTAGCTTTAATATTTAATTTGTGCGTGGATCAAGGAGTTTTCCCGGATTTAATGAAATACAGTAAGGTTATACCACTTTTTAAATCTGGGGACAGTAAAGACACCAACAATTTTAGACCAGTATCCGTGCTGCCGGTATTCAGCAAGGTGTTCGAAAAGGTAATGCTCAATCAAATGCTTAATCATTTTAACACCAACCGAATCTTACACGAACAACAATATGGGTTCACCAAGGGACGTTGTACGACTGACGCCGGTGTCGCCTTATTAAAACACATATTTACAGCATGGGAGGCGGCCCAAGATGCCATAGGAATCTTTTGTGACCTTTCCAAGGCATTTGACTGCGTACATCACGAAACCTTGCTCTTGAAACTTGAGCATTACGGACTAGGTAAGCTTGCGCTCAGTTTGGTAAACTCTTATTTAAATGATAGACAACAGCAAGTTCAAATTAACGGTGTCAATTAACTCGGTCTAAAAGTAAAAATGGGTGTTCCACAAGGCTCAATATTGGGTCCTTTCCTCTTTTTAGTATATATTAATGATCTACCCCATTTATTAAAAAACAAACCACAAATGGTGTTATTTGCTGACGATACTTCTCTAATTTTTAAGATAAATAGACGTGAATCAAATCTTGACGACGTAAATAACGCCCTACTGCAGGTCCAAAATTGGTTCACTGCTAACAATTTAGTATTAAATGGGAAAAAAACTAAATGCATAAGATTTGCTTTGCCGAATGTTAAAAGTAGTGTTTGTGAAATAGTATTGAATAAGGAGAAACTAGAATTCGTCGATAAAACTGTTTTCTTGGGGATCACGCTCGACTCAAGGCTGCAATGGGGTCCTCATTTAACATCTCTTGCAGGACGGCTAAGTTCAGCAGCATATGCTGTGAGAAAAATCCGTCAATTTACTGATGTAGATACCGCGAGGCTAGTCTATTTCAGTTACTTTCATAGTATCATGTCTTACGGTATTTTACTATGGGGACGGGCTGCAGATATCGAATCGATTTTTTTTCTGCAGAAAAGAGCCATCAGAGCAATATATGGCCTCCGCAGACGCGATTCCCTAAGGGAACTATTTAAAGATATTAACATTATGACGGTACCTTGTCAATATATATACGAGAACATCATGTACGTAAGGAAAAATTTAAGTATTTTCAGTAAAATAGGTGATAGACACAATTATGGGACTAGAAATAGGGACCAATTAGTTCAACCGGGTTTCAGACTGGCTAAAGTAGACTCATCTTTCATGGGGTACTGTGTAAAATGTTACAATAAAATACCTCCCCACATACTCCAATTGAATGAAACGAAATTTAAATCTTGCATAAAACGCACACTATCCTGCCAAGCATATTATAAGTTGGGGGATTACATCGCTGACAAAAATGCTTGGCTCAACGCTGGTCCAGCTCCACAAGGGCGCATAAACTAATTGATTAGCATTGGAAAATATTGTTGGAGCTGCTGAAGATTGAAAAACTATATTTACATTGTATAAATTCAATCTCTTAATATTATATAATTGCATTGCACATAAATGTGAGCACTGTTTACCTACTTTAACATTTACTGAGTACGTCTTTCATTGACTTGAATGTACCCTGGCGGTTGAGAGTATGTCATGCTCACTCAAATGTCTCGCTGGTGGTGGCGTGTGTGTTGGATCATTAAGTTCCCTTCAAAATGGTTGAGCTAAATGATGCTGATCCATGCGTCATGTTCGTGAACGGGCGCCGTCAGTGGGGACTGGTCATCTCTTAACTGCCATGGCTTATTTTAATTATTTTTGTTTTTATATTTTTATTATGGTCGCTTTTAACGTGCACGATTTACTACATTGTTCTCACATGTATAATTTCAACATGAATGATGTAACCAATGTTTTGTAACAATATTCTAATTTAAAAGAGTGTCCATGGAGTTTCTTGCCCGTTCTTCTCCATAGGAACCTACTACGCTTTGGAATGGGCAACTAGCTTCATCTTTCTGACTGACCGACCCCTTGACAATTCAAAAGTACCTGTAATTGGTTTATTTGGAATAAATGATTTGAGTTTGAGTTTGAGTTTGAAGGAGAAGACCAGAAGTTTTTTTTTTTTACAGGTATATCTAATGATAGGAAACTGCCTCGTTGGTCTAGTGGTCGCATGCGCTACTGCTGAGCATGCAGAGCATGAGGTCGTGGGTTCAATTCCCGGATCGGTCAAAATGTTATCGGAATTTCTCAGTAGCATCCCGAAGTCTGGATTTGTGCCTGAATAGAATAGCAAAACATATAGAATAGAATAACATTTATTTCTAAGTATATGGTACATTGATATCTAAAATTAAACATTGATTCACATATACTACCATTGCTGTTGTAGAAAAATTAAATAAACTAAGTGCATGCAAATTGTAGACATTACAATAAAAGATAAATTAAATTAATAAAATTGTTTTGAATTTATATTTTTAATTTGATACTTATATAATTGATCTGGCTGTTGTCAATAGGCTCGCCCCCTATTACATGGGACTTTAACATAACTGGCAAAATGTGGGTGTAGTACCTATATAGGTACACCTCTGCCTTACCCTTCGGGGAATACAGGCATTATGTTATGTTATGGTAGATAGAGTGATAGGAATATGAATCTGGAACGATTTTTAAATTACGGCGCTTGTATTGTAAGGAAAATCCATTAAACTGACGAAACATTGTTAAATACATATAAACTTAATGGGGAGGGCTCGTGGCGGATCGATCGAAGGTAAAGCTACGCTTGCCACGGTCGGTTCGTGGATGGGTGACCATTCATAACATATCGAGACCCATGACTCGGAAAGCATGTTACGCCGTTGGTCCCGGCTGTCGTTCGTAGATATTTGACAGTCATTACGGGTACCTAGTAAAGTCTGACATCCAGTCTTACCAAGGGGTATCGTGTTACCCAGTAACTGGGTTGTGGAGGTTATATCAGCTGCATTTGGTAAGACTGAAAGCAGACCCAAAAATAGTGGAGAAAAGTCCAGGCTAATGATATTAATTGCCATTTTAACTGCAACTTCAGTAATATCATCATGGTAGAATTAGCTTTTGTAAAATGTAATAGGAGATGCTCCTGCGTACTTATTATAGGTATTCTTATCTATGCAAAATGTAGAATATTCTCTTTCTAAGCATAAAGATAACATTATACTTTCTGATTAAATTACCCCTATATCCATGTAAATAGGTAATATTCTGTTATAGTTTTAGATGGAATCTTTGCAATAAAAATCAGTAGAAAACAATCTGTTTCAGAATTGTTTTTATCAAGTTCTGAGGATCACGTAATATTGAAAATGTACGTACTTACTCATTAATAATAATGTTATCCTATTCACCGATTTAGGTCACTGTGGACAATCTCAACGAGGATTAGCCAGGTATTCAGGAGACAATATCGTGCACAAGTGTGTGCGCATACGCAGGTGCACTTTCTGTTCTTTCGCTCTCTTAGTCCGATGGGACAGAAATCCGACACGAACCGGGAGAGGTCAGGCGCAGCACCAACAACTTGACGTGCTTTGCGAGGCACGGGGGTGTCACACCACCAACTCCTTAACTCCGGGCTGCTACTGATATAGGAGAAGGCTCAAAAATACCCCATTACATACTTCCGGTTTTAATCCTTACTGGCTAACATTGGAAAAAAATTAACGACAGCCTCGTAGGTTTAGTGGTCGCAAGCGTTACTGCTGAGCATGAAGTCCTGGGTTCGATTCCCAGGGGGGCAAAGTGTTATTGGGTTTTTATTATGTAAGCCAATAAGGATTAAAAGCGGAAGTTTGTATTTATTTTTAATTACTATTTTGCGATATTTTTAGACACTTCTCTTTGCTGTCAGACGTGGGGTAATTTTCTTTGGGTGTTTGTGAAAACCATTAATATTAAGCCAAGGAATATTAAGCTTCAAAGAGCAATTTTTTGTTAAAGTCAGCCAAATGGTGGGTTTTGGATATTTGAAAAAAATCACGGCACTAGTATATATAACGAAAATAATAGGAAAACTATCACAGCTTAATAAGCTTTACAAGTTAACGAGTAATAATCGACCAACTTACATTTGCGGTTGCAAAAACATGTTATCCCATATATTCCGTATGGGAGAAGATATTTTTCAAATAAAAAGTTAAGTTTGTTCTTGCGATAAATTCATTCCAACTACGGAACCCTTCATTGTGCGTGGCTGGTTTAATTCATTTCTATGTTTCAGGCTTCAAAATACTCAGAGGCGCATTCATTAGTATTACCAGTTTTTTCGTCGTATTGTCAAAGTAAAGCAAAGTAAAGTAAAAATCATTTATTTGCCTGTCGTTTCCAAATTGCATATTTCGATAGGACATTTGGCCAGGGTATGGCAGGATATGCTGAAACAAAATTACTGTAACACCTTATAAACTATATTCTAGCAAATAAATATATTTGATTTGATTCAATTGATTTTCTTAAAATCAATTTATTCTTTCGCAGAGCAAAAAAGGCTTCTTTTAAATTACGTAATTCTTAGCTTACTTTTTGAAAGCAGAGATTTAGCAGAGGTGTTAATAATTAGTCGTGATTTTGCAACGTAGAAAACTTACAAATGAATGAAAAATAAATAACAGAAAACACTTTATCCTCAACCCGTATCAATGCCAGAACTATAAATAAAGTCTTCCTAAAAACACAAACATAATACAAACAATTCACATACCTATCGCCTAAAGCTTGGTATTCACTAGGCGACTAAATTTGAGCAACAGTAAAACATCCCACAACTTCGCTAAGCATTACGTTTCCTCTATCTGTTTAGGATCTCAGTAACGTTACCTATTGTACTCACTCACATACCTAATTGTTTCGTTTCTAATACGCTCAAATGACCTGTTACAATTTCTTTACCTACATACAAATTCTATGCTGGCAGGATGTAAGCTACCTGAAGTCAAGCTGTATTTGAGGTGATAAAATAACTTAACATCACGCCTGTTTCCCAGAAGGATTAAAAAAAGATGTTCGCCCACATTTCGCCAGTTATGTTTAGTCCTAGTAATAGAAGGCGAGGCTATTGCAATCAACCGGGCTCAAATCCAGACTCTCAGCTGCTATTAAGAAATTCCTAATAAAAAAATGCTATAACACTTTGGCCAAACTGGGAATCTAACTATGGACCTCATGTTTAGACTACATGCTACATCACTAGACCACCGAGGTTCGATTATAACGTCTGGCCAAATTGAATAGAACGGAATTCTTCATTTTATGTTTGTCTCTATAAAATTCTGCAATGTCATGAGAGATTCTTCGCCCAGTGAATACAAGACTTTATAACAAGAGCAGGACCTGAATATATACACCATACCGAATGCCGAATGGTAGTTGAAATAACTTCAATACACTCAGTAACAATAGAAAAGTACTTCTGTAGCGTAAAATAAATCAAGTTGGTGAAACTCAGCTCAAAGCAATAAGGTCGAGAATGGTTTGTAAAAAAAACACTTTCAAAAGTTTAAGTTTTGAGATATTACCTAGGCTAAGGACACAAAGGAATTGAACGATCATGCTAGGTATGATATCTGCGAGAAAATAGAAAATTCGAATTAAACGAACTGGGATGATCGGTCTCATGAACCGTCAATGATCAAATAAGATTTCGTATGGCCAGGGCGCTTACAAGACGTTATTTACTAACAAGGGAAGACAGGAGGGAGTTGTTTGTAATACGATTGCCGTAGTTTCTCTTTCAAAATCAAAATCAAAAGTTATTTCTGCAAACTTCAACACTTGCTAGTGCTTTAGCTGAGAAGAAGTGGCGCAACAAACTCCCCAGCCCAACAGGTGTATGTGACCTGATACATCCAATCCATCTGCCTTTTCCGAACTTATATGTTGGGGTCGGCTTCCAGTCTAACCGGATGCAGCTGATTACCAACGAAAGTGACTGCCTATCTGACCCCACAACCCAGTAACTGGGTAATACGATACCCCTTGATAAGACGGGTTGTCAGACTTTTGGACTTCTGACGACCCGTAACGACTGTCAAAGATCCACCCGGGACCAACGACTTAACGCCTTTCCAAGGCACGGAGAAGTCTCGATATGTAAAGTTGGTCACCCGTTCACGAACCAACCCCGGCAAACCTACCTTAACCTGATAGATCGACCCGTGCGGCTGTTATTACTTAGCCAGGAGCTCTTGATACATACAAATGTGGTAAAGTAATGCTTTTTAGGCTCGTATGAAGAAGATTAGATTCAGTCTATAATATCATCACTTTTATTAGTTTATTAACGTCACAATCATTGGTCTCGTGGTCTCTTTCATAACATTTCTGCTTATCACGAACAACGCCTGAATATCATGTCACAGCATCTATTTCTTGGAGTGTGTTTACTGAACTATATCTAACTACCATTTCTCAGAAACCTTTTATCCCTAAAATTGTCAATACCCGTATTATAAATCTATTGAAATACTACACATTAGCATTTTGGGCTTGCTAAGTGATGGATCATCTAGTTTTAACCGTACAAAATGATTGATGAATCTAATGACTACGCGCGCTGGCTGATTTTCAGTCTGACAAAGATAAATCAATTGATATGAATTATCCGTGGTGAGCAATAACTAATGAAGGATGAGTTCAGTTTTGTGTATGTCGTGATGAGCATACAGTATCCTGGTTATTGGCATGGTCGTTAAAATAAATGAAGATCAGGAACATGTAACAATTGCTATATTTTATTTAACAGGCGTTTTTTATAAACTTGATAGAAGTTTACTTCGAATATAATTGAATGAATGATGATTATTGTATAGAAAGGTATTAGTTTTTTTTTTCTTTTGAAAGCAGTATCAATAAAATAAATACTAGAGGTACAAAGTAACCATACCTACACAGTTTTAGTAAATTAATTATTATCTTATACATAAAATTGTATTATATTGTTGATGTAAATGGACGGCCATCACACAGATAAAACCAAAGACGTTTTCGTTGTGCGGCTAGAAACAAATTTTAAATAGGCTGTGTTTTGGAATTAAATAAATAGTAACAATAGGTATTTAGGTATTAGTCATTTTTATTTGGCTTAACTTAATTCTATACATCGTAAGTGTAGTTGCTTCCACATTGTACCACATTACGTAACATAACGCCTTGTTTCCCCAAAGGGTTGGCTAGAGGTGTACCTGTATTAGGTACACCCACATTTTGCCAGTTATGTTTAAGTCCCATGTATTAAGGGGCGAGCCTATTGCCATCAACCGGGCACAAACTCAAACCATACTCCGGGCTGCTACTGAGAAATTGCAGATAGAAAAAACCCAATAACACTTTGCCCGACCCGGGTATCGAATCCAAGACCTCATGCTTAGCAGTAGCGCTTGCGACCACTGGACCAACGAGGCAGTCAACGGCTTAGCTATTGGTACAGCCTTACCAATACTACAATATGAACACTCAAGTAAAAATAGGGCTCAATACAGAACCACTATTCACAAATAAAATGTACGTAGAATCTAACAAAACCGTCAATTCTCCGCGAATTCGTACACTTTCCTCCATTGTACTCTAAAGTACTCGAGTTACTCTTTAAATCTAATTTGGAAAGGCTTTTCGTGTCACAACTCCGGCTGTATTTACACCTGGTAGGTAACTCAAATATTAAGTAGCGGATTGAGTTCGTAGCATTTTCTACCAATTGTAGAGCGAAAGTGAGTTTTATGTGAGTTTAAGGTTTTTTATACTAAGGTACTCCTTTGCCTAACCCTTCAAGGAATTATAGGCGTGACGTTGAGCATGTTTAAATTTATGTTTTCTTTTGCCTGCCTAGGTGCTGCCTCTACTGAGCGATCCTGCGTTCGATCCCTGGGTTACAAGGGGTTATCGACTAGAAAATTCCGAGCAGCATGTGAATTTGTGTTAGGTTAGTGACAGTAAGTTTACCCCTCTGTTGCATTTGACTTATCATTATGCATGCTGGCGAAATGGTTAGTCAACCTGCGGATAGGTACTATCAAAGAATTTCATATCTAAGCAGTTTGAAAACAAAATCCCGTGAACACGATGACCACATCTGTTACCGCCCTGGTTCTATAGCGGCAGAGCGCTACAAGCAGAAATAGTCCTTACGGTGTATAGATATGAATTTCATCGCTGGCTACTCCTTCAACTCACTAACAGTTTGTAGTTGATCGAAACACTGCCGCTTTAAGGCAAATGCAAACCCAAAAGTGGATATTTCCTAGCCTAAGGGATGAAGTTAAAAAATCTCCGGGGCATGTCATTTCACAAGCAAAAATTCTTAAACCTAAACACAGCAATAAAACTTTTTACAAAAACTTCCACTTAGTCATCTCATAAAATTCTCGAATCAAAAAACAATTTAAAACTAGCAACATATGGTAAGGAATTGTTTCAAGACAAGGGAGCGTCTTTTTGAACTACAACTCAAATAATAGCTCACTCATTTCGCCATTACACTTTCAGATCGACTCTGAAACGAACTGAACTAGACTATAGACTTAAACTTTTGAACCTACATTATCAAAGTTGGCAAGTGGAGAAATTAATGCACCAAAACTTTTGCCCCAAATTCGCATATTTATGGGTGTGGAAATAAAATGACCTATTAGAAATTGTACTTTATCATCTCCTTTTAAGGTGCATACAGTCGCCACTGCCCTTGTGCACCTGGGCGGAGCTAAACGCACTACTCCCGTGTACCCCCGTTCTTATTATCAAATTCATAACGCGCGCGCGGCGCGCTACACCAAAACGACAATCAATCAATCGGCGTAAAGATGGGCACCTATCTCAAACGTCACCTCATCAACCCTAGTATTTGGAGAATTTGACCTTGTACTTGTACAGCTACCTTTCATGGATCTACTAGTCTTTAGCCGAAGTCTCACGGTGATGTCGTGTTCAGTTCACCCTGAAATCAAGACAGTGTTGACTAAAAAATAATGTTTGGCTTGTGTTTTCTCTTTTATCTTTATAGCTTACTCTAATCTATTCTCAGTATGTAATTCCTAATCAGACACTCGTTTTAAAATCTTGTCTAAATCTACCTTCTTCAGGTCTTCCGGTCCATCTAACTGCGTTTATTTGCACTCGTGAGTTCCACGGTCACCAGTATATTCCAGTGTATTTTGTTTATAGTTTATTCGGCTTGATGTTGTTATGAACATAACAACATCAAGCCTTGTTTAACCGAAGGGTTGTGCAGAGGTAAACCTGTAGTAGGTACACACACATTTCGCCAGTTATGTTTAAGTCCCATGTAATAGGGGGTGAGCCTATTGCCATAAACCGGGCACGAATCCAGACTCTGGGCTGCTACTGAGAAATTCTAGATAGAAAACACAATAACACTTTGCCCGACCCGGGAATCGAACCGAGGACCTCATGCTCAGCAGTAGCGCTTGCGACCACTAGACCAACGAGGCAGTCAGGCAGGCAATATTAATAAAATGAAATGAAATTGAGTATTCTAAATTATGTTTCCTATAAGACAATAATTTTCTTTTAAGGAAATGTAAAAAATATTTATTTGGTCAATAAACGATTTTATTATTATTCTGTAAATAGGATATCGGCATCACTTTTACACGTCATAATGAAACATTAAAAATAAGCTAGAAATGAGGTCAGCGCTTCCAGTCTGACTACTCTCAGAAGAAAGGCCGAAACAAACTGAGCTGTAGTAGTATTGCCCCCCTAAAAGTGCGGGTCTGTCATATTATCTATTATAACAGCCATGATAATCTGTCATGTTCACCTGTATTTAACATGAAGGTGTCAAAAACCGCTCTGTATTTATATAGGTATATATCACATATTATAGCTTTACCTATCTGACGCAATACATTGCAAGCCATTGATTCGTATATTTCCTCGACGTGTTACTCATATGCCTTACGCAGTCTTAGGGATGAAATAGACATAAACCACCTTAAAATGGTATACTATGCTCTAATAGAATCAAGGTTGAGATAATTATAGTGTTCAGTTTTGGGGGAATAGTTTTAAATATAACTGCCAGAGAGCTTTTGTACTCCAAAAGAGAGCCATACGAACCATGGCCCGGATACTACAAATAGAGAGCTGTCGGCTACACTTTATAAATTTAAAAATTCTTACTGTGCCCAGCCTCTATGTTTTAGTATTGTTGGTGAATAAAAAAAAAACCTGCGTAACTACGAAACAGACCCCGTGACCTGGTAGCGGACGACTGACCCCATCCACCGGATTGACGCCTCGAGTGAGCCGCACCCAGGTTACACGCAGCTCACTCGAAATAATAAGACTCTACAGATGTACACACACATCTAGGTTCACACATCTAGGTTCTAGGTTAATATAGGCACGTCGCGTAACTAAACACAGACAGCCGCAACTATACATGCATCTATACACAACACGTGCAGCCGCGACGCAGGTCGTCGCGACGCACGTAGACGCCGGGCGGTGTTACAAAACAAGTCAAACCACTCGTACATACACGACTGTTTATCCCTCAATCCGTAAACGGCTAGATCTGTGAGCGGGGCGAGGGTTTTGAATATCTACCTGTAGGTGCGTCGAGTCGGCACCTCTGTCGCTGGTCGTTTTCGTTGAGCGTCCTCCAGGTAACTGGGGGTCTCACTCGACGGGAACAGACCGCCGGGGTGTCGTGAAGAAAACGACGCTATATGGAATACCGTCGTGGCACGCCTACAGAAATACTCATAGCAACCATTTCACAGACGCAGCTTTGCTGCGTCAAATGTAGTCCTCAATAGGTCGGCCTATACGGCCTTATAGGCCGACCTATTGAGGGGACCCGTAGTAGCGGGCCACGCGGGGGCATCGCGACGTCACTCTGTATTACGAAACAGATGAGGAGAGACACTTGAGGGAAAGTACGCGCAGGAAAGATTTTAAAAGCAAATTAATACCCCAACTTAGGATTGTTCAACATAGTCCTCAATATCAAGCATTGCGGATTTTTAACAGGTTGCCATTGGACTTAAAATCTATAATTTACAAGAGCTCATTTAAGTCGAGACTCAGAGTTCCTATTGGAGAAATGTCTGTATTCGGTAGACGATGACATACCCACGTTTTAAAAATTTGCCTGTAATGTTAGTGTTTTTTTTTTAAATTAGGTTTATTGAATGTGTAATTTTCTATGTTATTGAATTTATTTTAATTTTATGTTGATTGTCTTATTTTCTATAATTGATTGAATTATGTTATGAATGTGTTATTTTTATTGTATTAATGTACGTATTTTTAGTTATTTATATATGTTTTCAAACACAATGTGAATTGTTCCTGAATAAACTGAAACTAAAACTGAATACATCTCAAATCCAACTTTATTCTGTAATAGAAGGTATTATAAAATTCATCTAATTTAAAACTACAGCCACTCCGATATTCCATGAGTAGGTACTACGTATTGTGCTGAACTCAGTGCTCTAATTTCCCAACGGGCGCATTCGATTCTGCTGTCAATGGCAAATTCTCAAAGTCAATATTTACGAAATAGATTCGATATTGTATCGATGGGTAATAGGTCCGAAGTAAATTCAATAGCCTTGTTTTGTTTAATTTGTGTGGTACTAAAATTAATAGAATTTGATTTACTTTCCGTATCGTGGTCATAATTTTGGTTTACGTACTTTAAGGACCTGCTGGATTTTTGAAAGCCTGATCTTTGATGCAATGCGATCATCAATTTCAGCCGAAAGACGTCAACTGCTGGACATAGGCCTCCTCCAAGCGTCGCCACATCGACCAGCCTTGTGCTTCTCGCATCGAGAGGATTCCAGCGGCCTGGCTATGCGATCAAATTCAGTAAACTGTAGTTACAGTGAAAAGTTGACCAACACATACAAATGGACTGATGTTGCAAAAACCTCTTTCGCTCAATAAAGCTCGTACTTCGTTGGAGCCATCACTTAAGTATCGTATATTATGTTAGGTATTTTTATCTCAATTCATTCTTGGCAGTTTTTCCTCAATTCCACAAGTTCCTCAATAACTTGCATCTAAATTAAATGAAAGCGGCCGTGGCGTGAATAATACGCAGGTTTGCATGTTAAGCGCGATAGTTTGCCAAACTTAGAAGCCAGAGCCACCTAAAGTTTGTGGCACCATCTATTGGCGGTGTGCGGTTATTAAATAAAGCTGAAGTTGCTGTTGCTTAGGTTACGTGTGTAGAATCTTGATTTTATGTTTGTTGTCATGTTTGAACGCCTTAAAGTTTAGAAGAAAGATTTACTTGAACGTAATACTTTACCTATCTAAAATAAGCGAGTGCAAAACTGATGAGAGAATATGTTTTTTTGCATGTGTATCGGTGTTAATTTACCCTTTAAAGAAATGATTTTTATGTATACCTTTCTTTCTTTTCTTGACATTTGTATCGCCTAAATTTAATTTATTTTTTATTTCTGATAAAAGTAGAGAACAGTGGATTTTCATTGTTGAAGCCTGTATTATACCAACTACGATTTGAAATGGGAAACTAGCTTCATATTTCTGTCTGACCGACTCTTTGACAATTCAGAAATGCTTGTAAATAGTTTAATGGAAATAAAAACAAAAAAAAAGCCGGATAAAGCCACTGAGTGAGCCTTGTTGTCTAAAATTACAATACACTAGAAAAAATCTATATTCGAACTTTACTTAGATGGCTGAGGTGTAAATCATGTCCTGCGCAACCACACAAAATAAAGTTGACCGTTCTCTACTACAGATTATAAATACACAGTCTTGGCGCGTTAACTGCGCGGTCCAATTGTTTTGTCAGCCAGGCATCTGTGCGTAGCGTAGCGGCGTGGTTCGCAATGGACGATCTACGTTTTCATATAAAACGAAGCTAAGAACACTTGCTCAGCTTAGGCGTGGGTTGCTGTGGAGCGGCGCCTTCATGCCGCGATAGTTGAGAACTAGCTGAAGCTTTGGCTAACTTTGGCAAGAGAAAGTTCGTGTGGTAGCGCCATCTATCGGAGGATGCGATAATTAATTAATAATATATTAGATCGTGTGGTGCGTTTGTACATTTTTGTGTAGGTAATATGAGGTACATGATAAGTGTCAGTTGAACTAAGAAAATAAACGACTTGACAGTACCTAATTCCCAAATTGATGAAAATGATTAATTAAAACTTGAAAAAACGCATACTATTAATCACGCACGCTTATAATGCAAATGTCTGAGTTTCCAATAACAATTAACTTTGTGTTCACCAAGGTAGCACACCTCCGCTGCGAAACCATAGCATCGAAACCTATTGAATTACTCGCGACATTTTCCGCTACTCGTTTACGATTCGAGTGACGCGAGACGCAAGACTATTGAATTGGACTACTGCGGTTTCGCGGCGGAGGTGTGCTACTGGCGTCAGTGGGCCTAGCACGAACGCTGGGAGTAAACGTTACGTTGGTCCACTTTAAAATTGATAATTCTCGTACTGCACATAATATTTATTTAGTTTTAAGACCTTATCCATATACGAGTATGTGTGTGATAAATGATAATACTTAATTTTGCTTGTCGCAAAAATCTCAATCGGAACGTTATAAAAAAAAATTCAAATTTAATTTTTCTCCTACATTTTGGAGCAGCCATGCAAAACTCCATCTGAATGGAATCTTTTTGATCATAACAGGGATGTTATTGGTTTTGATCATCCATCCTTATTTAACAACCCGTATTGGCGTAGCCATGTAGGATTTTGGTAGCCCGCCGCATGACATGATTTACAAGTTATATAATGCGATATTGGTGCAAATGCAATGCTTCTTGTCTTGTGTGACCGATGGTGTGCATACTTCCAAGCCTGCTAATGGTTTTCAAAATGTATGATAAATCGAATGCGAGCGAGACGATGCATAATAACTGATTTATCTAAAAATATTTATAAAATGTGAATAGTCTGAAATCTACAACAACACACAGAAAAGAAAAATGGGAGATTCTGATCCAGAAATCTTAAAAAGACAAATCTATACCTGAATTAGACTAAACTGTAGAGGACAGAGAAAAAAGACAATTTTGTTGAAAACTATCATTAGTCGCACATCCTTTCATAACAAATGTATCTAAGTAAAACCTAACAGGAGGTACCTATCATTATTTGACTTTCCCATGTGGAACTAAGTTTGTAACCTCCCATAAACATAAGTTCTACTTATGAATCATTTACCAAAGCGGCACAGTAAAGGGTGTGAACACTTAATGTTAAGTACACGTTGAAGCAACTAATCGGTACAATTACCACACCCTGTGTGGGTAGTCGTAAACATTGTCTAGCTATAATTAGGGTCATAAATGCTCAAATTAAAGGCTACTCTAATCTGTAATTATCTGTGTGTTACAGACAATATTCTGTACCTATTATATTTTCTAGGGAGGATAAAAGCCAATAATTCATATTATTATAGTTTTTTTTTTAATGTATGGCAAGAACGCTGAACAGACCTTATCAGATTTCAAAAATTTGTCTCTGTGACCGCGTTATTTTTCAGAACTATGCCACGAATGTTATTTTGTTTCCCATAATTTAGAGAATTCATTGTCATCATCATCATTTCAGCCATAGGACGTCCACTGCTGAACATAGGCCTCCCCCAATGATTTCCAAATTGGCCAGTTGGAAGCGACCTGCATCCAGCGGCTTCCTGCGACCTTTATTAGGTCGTCTGTCCACCTTGTGGGTGGACGTCCTACGCTGCGCTTGCCGGTACGTGGCCTCCATTCCAGAACCTTTCTGGTCCCCCATCGGTCGTCAGTTCTGCGCGCTATGTGCCCCGCCCACTGCCACTTCAGCTTGCTAATCCGTTGGGCTATATCAGCGACTTTAGTTCGTTTGCGGATCTCCTCATTCCTGATTCGATCTCGCAAAGAAACATCGAGCATAGCCCTTTCCATAGCACGCTGAGTGACCTTGAGCTTTCTTATGAGGCCCATGTTTGGTGAGAGGCCACGTTTCAGGAAAAAATATGTGAACTCATAATAAAGTCAAATAAAATAAAGAAGCGATGTTTGGTCAAGTCGCAAGAACCGTGATACGAAGCGGGGGCGGGTCGCTAGTAGGTATATACCTAATTTAAAAAATATTTTGACACATGCGACACTTCAATGTCTCTATAGGCGGCTTCCCACGCGTCCATGATATTGCGGACGCACCCGCACTAGCCACGCACCGCGCGCCAAGGTCCTTGCGACAGTGCGCGATATTGCGGACGCACGCGGATTCAGGTCTCGGCAGATGTCTCACCGAGTGAGATACCGAAGTTATTGACCGAACGGTTCTTTCGGCTCGCTTCGTAATACTTCGAATCACATTGTTCGCTCGTCCGACAATAGCTCTCGGGCACAATACGTCATTGTAATGACAATAAAAATACTTTGGCACATTATCAAAAGGAACTGCATTGTTTAATTTTGCCTGTTGTTACGTAAAGTCATAATAAAAAGAAACAGTAGTACTTAGTAATTTTTCGGTTGTTTTGACAAAATGACATGCATGTCGCTGCGGGCAAAGTAGGTTCCTATAGTGTATTTACTGTATTTTCATAAGAGCTATTAATAAACGACCCGAGCTGTTTCTTTTGACTTCGACGCACGTGCGGCGTGAGTCAAATGAGCTAACATTCAGTGTCTGATTGACTGTCGACTGACGGTATAATTTACGGACCATTATTTGCTTAAAATTAAGACTCTTGTATCTTTACCAATCATGAAGCAAAGACCTCATAGCTTTGCATAGTAGACCTTCCCATATGGAAGTAGCTATCAGAGATAGTTAAAATTAGTAGACATGCATCAGATATAACGAAACGTATCTTAAATCCGATTTGAGTGAGTCATAACTCAAATCGGATTTAAGATATAAGTAGTAATAGTATCGCATCCGAACTAGACAAACCGATTTTTCAAAACCACGGCAAGAGTAGATTTGCGTAAGCAAATACTTGTTTATGTTTGGATAGTTTTGATTGATGCACTTACAACTGAATTATAATATTACTATAGATGATTGAAACTGCTAGCCAGATGCGCCAGATCCACTCAAGAAATCTATTTCTAAAATCAGATTTAGAAAATGATTTCATAATCAGAAATCGAATGTAAAACCGTAAACTAAAATCCAAAAACGCCTATGTCTAAGAATTTGCTTACGAATCTACCTAGTCTTGCCATAAATATTGTCACGAAGAAAAATATTTTTTATTTTGTTGCAAATAATATTTATTACTTTTACAGTGTGTTAGTTTAATACATAAATATAAAACAATTTAAAATAGAAAAAGCTTATTCGAAGTGGTCTCCATTGGCTGCAATACAGTCCTTTAAACGTTGACTCCAGTTATCAATAGAAGCACGCACTCTTTCCATGGGAAAATTCTTCACTGCCAATCGTATGGATTGTTTTAGGGACTCCAAATTATCATGGCGTTTAGAGCAAGCCGTACTCTCTAAAACTGACCGTAAATCATAATCCAGCGGATTAAGATCGGGACTAGACGACGGCCAGTCTTCAGCTCTGATGAAGTCCGAAACGTTCACTTCCAACCAAGACTGCGTGGACCGAGCTTTATGACCCGGCGCCGAGTCTTGTTGGAAGGACCATACTTGGTTATTGAATATGGTGTTGTTAAGGGGCTTAACTACCTTCTCAAGAATGGTATCTTGATACACTTGTGCCGATGTTTTTATACCTGTTTCACAAAAATATGGCTCCGTCACTCCTTCATAGCTAACACCCCACCAAACCATCACTGAAGTCAGATAATGCCGTTGCACTCTGTCGACCAATTGGGAAGCTTCCTTAGAGCTTTGAGCATAAATACGGTCATTATGTTTGTTAAAATGTTGCTCAATTGTAAAGATTTTCTCATCCGTAAACAACATTTTTCTGTTACCTCCGTACCGCTTCAGTAGTTGTTTCGATTTTACCACCCTATTCTTTTTAAATTATGAGTTAAAAAATGACCAGTGCGTCTCTTATAGGCTGCAAGTCCTAAGTCATCTTTTAAAACACGCGTCATGGTTCTGGGTGCTATCTTCATCTCCCGAGATAAAATCTTTTGCTTTCGGACAGGATTTCTTCGAATTCTTTCCCTTACTGCTTTGACCACCTTTTTCGTACGAACACTACGTGGACGGCCAGATTTTTTTCTGTCACAAACAGAGGAGGTCTCATTGTACCTATTAATAGCCCGGTTCACAAATATTTGACTAATACCAAGCGTATGGAGAGTTTTAAAAATTGCATTTAGCTCCATACCAACTTTGTGTAATGCAATCTCAGCGATTCGGTTCTCTTTATCACCCCACTCCATTTTAATATCGCAAAATATTGTACAATGTATTGGCGCCAAAATGAGAAAAATCAATGAACAATCGTATAAAAATGACAGATTCCAAATTAAAATGTAATATCTTTCTTGAACAGTATTTATGGCCAGACTAAGTATTTATATGCCAAGTTGGGCAGTAAAAATGCTACCATTGTGCATTGGTAAGTAAAACGATTGGTTTTAGTTTATAGGAAGCTGGCATACTTCACGCACCTTTGAAGTTACCCATTCGTCGCGCGCGAAGTATGCCCGCGTCTGCGCTCCCACGCACGTTATCCTCCCACGCGGTGCGTCGTGCGGACTGGTGCGCGTGCGTCCGCAATATAGCGCACCATGGGATGCCAGCATAAGGTTGGCAAAGCCTCAGGCCCTAGGTTTCAAAGATGTGAATTATACGCTGGGTTACTTAACCATTTTCCATCATGGGTCAGCCGTCTATTTCCTAACATAAATTACCTATAGCTACATGGTGGATTTTTGAAGCCTGTCTATAAGTTGAGTCTCATTTCCTACGAAATATATTATGGGAAAAGGTTTTTTTTTATCGATTTCTGACTTTAATAGTACTCAAACCTTAGTTAGTAAGATAGAGTTTTTAATCCTTATAAAAAACAGGATCGATTGGCAAAAAAACAAAGTTTTTGTTAAAATTGCCCATTTTTTTGCTGACTGTAAAAATAAATATATTTTTCTAACTAAAACGGTTAAGGCCGTATGCATGATACAATCTTTACCTGGACATCCTTTTATATAACAGACTTCCCAAGTTGTTTATATTTTAATAATTACGGATAATTTATTTAACTCTATTAAAAATACTATAACATAGCCATTGTATAATCTTCAAATAAAGAAATATCGCAGATACGATCATGCCTCAGATTGAAGGCACTACGCCGCTCTATATTGTGCTCTCAACAATGCATCAAAATTCAATGGTAGGAGTCAAATATTGAATTTACAATGAGACGCGATAGAAACGGCCGAATTTATTAAATAATCTACTTTTGCTGGCTTTCAGATGAGATCTAGTGTGCATTTGAGGGATTTTGTCGTAAGTTACCTAATAAAATGTGTTTTTTTTTCTCTCATTAGTTTTTTCATTGTCGGTTGATTTTAATGATGGTCTGGCATTTTGAGTAGTTTATGCGGCCTACCCAAATGTCCTTTCTTTTGTTTTGTTCGTCGAGTTGAGCTCCTTAAGTTCTGAGTTGAGCTCCACGATTACTGACAAATGCTTGCACTGACAGGACAGGTCCACTCAAATCTGTGTGGTCCTTTTCTCAAAATACCATTTCAGACTAATCTACATGGTCCTCGTATAGCCTGACCAAGATTATGTCTGGACTTTAAAAGAGACTGTGACCTCTGAGTTTGTTTCGGCCTTTCTTCTCAGAGTAGTCAGATAGGAAACGACGAACTCATCTAGCTATTTTTTTTTTTTTTTTAAGATGACGTGTAAAAGTGATTCCAATACCCTATTTACAGAATAAACAATTTCATTTGATTTCATTTCAAAAGATTTTTGGTCTATTTTTTGTCACTTATTACCATTTTTTACTCATACGATAAAAGGAGGTCTGTCAGTAAAATACTGAAATATAGCTCTCCATTAGTCCCAGAGCCTTCGCTTTTGTAGCGATCATCATGAGGATCGCTACAAAAACGACGGTGTCAGCGTCGGTGTCGGTGTCGGTGTGTGGTTTGCTTGCTCATGTGACGGCAGAACATGTAGAAGTAATTTCTATGACAACATCTATGTACCAATATACCCATGTATGCAAAGAAATAAATGATTTGATTTGATTTTGTCTTGTAGCCACGAAAAGAAAAGCGCAAAGATAGGCGTGCTACATACTTACACACTTGATTTGGCATATCGGGGCAGCAAAATCTATACATACATTATATATACATATATAACATAACATCACGCCTTGTTTCCCCGAAGGTTTGGGCAGAGGTGTACCTGTAGCAGGTACATCCACATTTCGCCAGTTATGTTTAATTCCCATGTAATAGGGGGCGAGCCTATTGCCATCAACCGGGCACAAATCCAGACTCATACAACTTTTTTTTTTTTTAATTAAAGAATTGGAGAGTATGTTTGTAATGTCAAAATTACAGCTTTTCACAAAATGCTTATTTATGAAAGTATCGTATATTGCCTGTCTATCTGTTTGTTCCGGCTAATCTCCAAAATGGCTTAACCGATTTTGACGGGACCTTCATTGGCAGATAGCTGATGTTATACGGAGTAACTGGGGCACACAGTAATATTCTAAGTGATTTTTTTGTTTTTGTGTGAGTATTGTGTGCCTTAACCTGAGTCAAATAAATTTATTTTCTTTCTAACTTGGCTACTTTTATTTTAGAAAAAGAATTAGGGTTCAGACGGACGAAGCCGCGGGCAGCAGCTGGTATGTAGAATGTATGCACAAGAAAAAGCCTCTCGGCTTAGCTCGAATTGTGCCGAGTCAACCCGAACATGTTTTCATGATTGGTATGGGCCGAATGATTACCTATAATGAAGTAATTGCTTCGGGTCGCCGTTGATTTTCATCAAATACTGCTGTATACAATGTGCCGACCCGAACAATGTGTGTAAGTGTGTTTCCTACCTTGCTTATCTTTTCTCAAGAAATGAGGTATTCACGGCTATTATGTTTTTTTTTTTTGTTTTCATTAACACGTTCAAAGACACGGTGGCTGTTTGAGATAATAGTCAAATATGTTTTAATTCTGGTAATTAAAAAACTAGTTTGTAATAATAGCTAAGTGGATATCATAAATTTAATTAATCACTGCGTACCACAGAATACAGTTATTAATTTGAATGAAGGTAGAATCTAATTAATAAAAATCTTAAATTCAATAATTCACTGACAGACAACACTCAGCCTACACCGCTGGGTCTAGAAGCTTGAGTTCCTTACACAACGAAGGTGAGCAGTAAGGATTTTTTTTGTAATTTCATCTCCTTACGTGATATAGTAGATGAAAGTTTGTATGGAAATTCGTGATTTTTGCCGATGGTAAATTCTATACAGTTTGGGGTTATTCCTCGATGCACACCAACTTTGAAACACATCAAATGAAGCGCACCAAAAGTATTCTTCGAAACGCACCATTCAATGAACTGGAACTAGGTACTTATTAAGCGACTTACTACTTAGCTGCACTACCTAGTTCCAGTTCATTTCTGCTTTCCCGGTAGTTTTAATAAATACACAATTAGGACAGTTGAATTCTAAAATGTCTATCTATCGATATCATTTATTACGAAACCTTCATGCTCTTCTCTATGTTTCATCATTGGTGCGTTTCGAAGAATGGCTTGTACATAGATAAATTACGTACACAAACACAGGAAAAGTGTGTGATTTTTTTAAAATAAAAATTCAGAGAATCAATAATTACATTTATTTACTTATTCATCTTTAATTCATTGACGTTACCTATTATGTGTTAGTATTACTTACAACTATGTTAATATGAATAATTAAGACAAATATAAACAATTAGAAACAATAACAATAATACAATACAATTTAAGGAATACTATATTAATTAAGCCATCTTCTGGAGACACCCGACAACAACAAGCACTGCGCACAGGAGCCACATTTTTATTTTTTTTCGGGTGTGAAATCATCAAATGACTTCTCCCGCTCTGGGTGGAGCGGGAGGGCGTGTCAGACTCTTACTGACTAAAAACCACCCGTATTCCTTCTGTTGCCTGTGCAATACCATGGGGCCACGGTATCCCTTTCGGACTTTCCCGCAAACCCGGCAGGCAATGGTCCCATCGGACTCCTTCACTCGCTGACGTCGCCTTGAGGCGCGCGTGGAACACAACGCGCCGTCGACCCGGGCCTGGTCCTTACCAGATGGCAAGCTACCCATTGCTTACCGTCCGCAAGCCCGCGCCTACGGTGGCCGGGAATTGGCAATCGATTCCCGACGCCCAGGGCGTCTCCTCCTGCGGCGGCTAAGGGCGTGAGGGCGCGAAATTTGCCTTTCCCTCACGCGTTCCGGCTCCTCCTTCGCGAGCATTAATGCTTCGCAGAAGGAGGTGACGGCCTCCCATGCCCTCTCACTCCGTACCATGGCCTCGACCAGGGCCGGACGCGAGAGATCCCCGCCACCGATCGCCTACAGGTGCCCCATCAGGTGGCCTTCAGGCAACAATACTGAGGAGACTGTTATCACTTTGTCGCTGTCTCTCATCCAATGCAGTACTGATGCGGATCTTTTACGCATGATCACAATGAAGTCATCCGTACGCACTGCTGCAATCATACCTGACGCCCGACAAAAAATATGTTTTGTAAATTTCTAACCCGTAAACGCGAAACATTGGGTATGAACTTCCCATTAAGTAGCTGCTGCAGGGAATCGTCAAAGGGATACAAATATTGAGCTAATCACCATGCTTTAAATACGCGTTAGTGATTGTAGGTTACTCAGCAGACAGGAGGACGTTGCCACACATCCTCGCGAGATAATCCTGAGCGTTATGGAACTATAGCATTGGAAATCAGCGCTGTACTGTGGGTCCCCCATAGCACAGCATCAGGCTGAATGATAGCCTCTTGTCAAGTCACGAAGTGCAGCTACTCGTTATTATAGATTTGTAATGTTTCGTATCATTTATTCGAGTTAAATTATTTCACGTTTTTCTTTGGCTATAAACCAATTTTTCATTCTGTAGCATTGTGACGATTCACATCTAAAAATAGTCGAGTGATGCTAAGATATCACAATTAGTAAGTTCCTAATCACATCACTATGATCGTGGTACAACACTAATTTTCCGCAAACGCTTTGTCATTTCATACGTAGTATCCCTATGTAGTCTGTGGTCATTTCGCTTCCGCTTGCAGAGCTGGTGAATTCTATTAACTGATCCTCGACATCCTGTGTGCCCCAACCTAGGGGTTCCTTGTACGAGCTGGGGGAAGGACCTTTCCAATGACTGCTGCTGAAGCGTTGCTATACTGCACGCCACCTACAGCCTATGCGTGCTGACAATCCTCTGCAGTCTACCGCCACGTGCCACTGCAGTCTACCGCCACGTGCCTCTGTAGCGAGCCTGTGCTGACAGGTCGCCCCACGTCTGCCACGTGTTAGCCAAGGACGGTACCCTATCAATTACTCATGTTAGTGCTCAGAACAGTGACAGTGTTTAGGACCTTACCCGCGACCTAGCCGTGTTCTAAATAAATGTACTATTAACTTTTCAAGCTGTTTTACTATCTAACTCTACCTAACTACTACCTGTCCGTTAACAGCCTGCGCAGCCCTAGCCGTTACAATTCTTTAGATACCGTGACCTAAAGCCAAATCACCTCAAAACCTGTCCAGTTCCTATAGAATGAACCACTTCATAATTTCCTTTGTATACAAATGTCAAAGTGTACCGGAGCAAAACATTGAAATGTTAAGACCCTCCGACCTATGATTATAGCCCACAAATTGATACTTATCGACACTACGTACGTCCGTAAATTATACTTACCTGTAATACGTGGTGGAGGCGTACTTAGTATGAGTAATAGGAACTGGTAAGGTGGAACGGATAGTTATCGGTCGAGTGGAGTTTAAATGATGAGGTCACGATCTGTAGTAACAATAGGGATTTAATATTAGGCTGAGAATATCACTTTTCGAACGTTAAAATTACAGACAGTCCCCCAAAACGCCCACCCTTCACCACTTGCTAGTGCTTTAGCAGGGAAGAAGAAGTGGCGCCACAAACTCCCCAGCAGGACAGCTGTCTGTTCAGTTAGAAGAACTTGATTCTATGCTGAATAGGGATGATGGGATATTTTATTGTTTTGTTATGGGAGGAGCTCGTGGCTAAGTAATAACTGCCGCACGGGTCGATCCGTCAGATTAAGCTACGCTTGCCGGGGTTGGTCTGTGGATGGGTGACCGTCTTTACGTACCGAGACTCCTCCGTGCCTCGGAAAGCACGTTAAGCCGTTGGTCTCGGCTATCCTTCGTGGATCTTTGACAGTCGTTACGGGTCGTCAGAAGCCCGAAAGTTTGACAATCAGTCTTACCAAGGGGTATCGTATCGCCCAATTACTGGGTTGTGGAGGTCAGATAGGCAGTCACTCCATATAAAATACTGGTATTCATCTGCATCCGGTTAGACTGAAAGCTGACCCCAACGTAGTAGGTGCCATGACGTCACTTGTATGTAGATTTTATACTTACTTGTGACGTAGCGACTCCCACTGCCCAACTTTAATGCGTTTTATCTAAGTATTAATAAATATTATGTTATAGCAGAAAATACGAGTCTAATATTTTTTGTTTATCTGACTGACGAACTAAATAGTTTTTTTTTTTTTTTTGACCCAGGCATCATCCCTATTGTATGCAAAGTGATTATCATTAAAAAACAAAGAAACAAAACATTAAATTAAAACATTAGCCACATGTCAGCTGACACACGCCAATATCACAACAACACATTGAAAACTCAGACAAGTAGAAGAAAAAACGTAAACAGAACTTAATACCTAAATAAAAGCCTCCAGGCATAAAAGGCGCCCGCTTACATGTGCAATGCTGGATTATGTTAAATAATAGTATATTATATTTACTGGTACATTATAGGTACCAACAACAACAACAACAACACTACTCAACAGAAGGTCCATCTGGGCTTTTGATAATTTTACGTTTTATTTCAAAACGGGGCGAATTGGCACATTCAGATCTATTGGAAGTTATCTGCTTAGTTGGAACGAAGATCTTCGCAAGGTGGCTGGTAGTATATAAATGGTAGTAGATGAATGAAAGTGGCCGAGAATCAGGCGTATTTAGGCGGTTCTGACCATGAATCTATACATATAATTAAAAATCGCAAACATACATGTATTATTATACCTACCTATGTCTTATTATTATTAATAACTAGCTTCTGCCCGCGATCTCGTTCACGTGGAAGTCGTAAAATACCACAGCCACATTTTTATAAAACTTCCCTGTATACTACGTACGTTTATAGCTTGTAGTTCTCAGCAGCCAAAATATGCAGAGAATCAGGACTGGTGTCGCGGGAGCAAGCGAAGTACAGTTGTCCGTGTGAGAAGCAGCTTGTCCTGAGGTCGACACCCGCAGCTTTAAGTGTCTGTCCCTGTGACTAGTTGATTATCATTGCAAAGCATACACTCACAGGGAACTGCACGCGCTTAAACTGGAAGTGGGTAATTGTGGGGAATTTGTGGTATGCGCGTTATAAACACTCTCGTCAACGCCATAACCTATTAGAATTTTCGCCTCGATCACGGTTCGCTGCAAAGACACGTCTTTGAGCTGGGTTCCGTTACACAGCTTCGGCGGAGTTATTGGGACACCGACCTTCAGCTGGATGATATGCGCCGGAAGTTCAGAAATTCTACGGGGTGATGTGTGGAATAATTTTGGGGAGGTGTATATTACTTCGCTACCTTCAATATACGAGAGAATACTGTGATTGATCGCTGCAGCTTGGTAATTTTTAGGGTTCCGTACCTCAAAATTTAAAAAAACGGAACCCTTAATGGATCACTCTTGTGTCTGGCTGTCTGTCTGTCCGTCTATCACAGCCAATTTGCTCCGAATCTAATGGACCGATTAAGTTGAAATTTGGTACACATAAGTATTTCTGTGACCCAAACACGGAGTTGTTACGTAAATAAATGATTTTTTAATATGGGGGTCACTTTTGGGGGGCAAATAAGAAAATTAAAAAAACAAGTTTTGCAAACTGTACCGTGTGACATATCAAAGGACTTATTGCAAAGATCTAAAATATTTTTTCATAATTTTAAAATTAATACTTTTAAAGATATTTAAAATTGATGAAAATTGAACGTTTCCCCCCCTTATCTCCGAAACTTCTGAAACTAAAATTTTAAAAAAATACAGAGAATGGTTCTTTACTTATAGATTATATGAAAACCTATAAGAAGTCTATGGTCTTTAAATAACATGGTAAATATCTCAATAATGTGAGTACAAACTAAGTTTGTAGTTGGAATGTAAGAAAGAACATATTATTTTTCAACTATACTTAATGTTAAGTTTTTTCTTGGGAAATTCATCCCAACTACGGAACCCTTCATTGTGCGTAGTCCGACCGGCCGGTTTTTGCGCGTTAAGATGGCCCGTTCACACAACCAAGAATTTTCTTGGTACGGTATTTGACTGATGTCCCCGTACACCAGACGGATCAGATCTTCTAGTGGGAACTACTCTACTAAGAGTCTCTAGTAGGGTCACCTGGTCGCCTTCCTCTGGTAGAGTGCCTTCACCAAGTTTTAGAAGAACATCGGAGAATTCTTGAGCATGTTAATTCTGCCAAGCCGAACTAGCATGTTAATGATCAAGCGCAGTCTATAAACTTGCAACCATAGAGTCGACCTTTTCAACGAAGTATTCGCTTCGTCAGCCCTAGTTCCTTGCGTACAGGCAGTTTTTGCCGGAAATCGCCATTAAACAGAACTGTGACACCACCATCAGCTTCCACTGCTTCCCAATTTGTCATAATGCATTCATCCCATACGATGAAAGCGCAATCCTTAAGCACGCGCCCCTTGTCACTGTTGCGTGACATTCCACAAACTGGAGTTTTATTGCTCTCTAAATCCATGGGAATCTTAAACACGGCGTGCGCTTTTTTGCCACCAGGAAGCAGTCTAGCAGTGATTTCAGTAGACTCTACCTACTCTGCAAGGATGCCAGTGGTAATAAATGTTTTTCCTGTTCAACTAGGAGCATCCAAGAAATACATTTTACCCTGACTGAACCCAACGTTTTGGAGAACGGTTTTAAAAATATCATGTCATAAAAAACGATCTAGGTTAATTTAATTTAGAAAATTATTAAAAAGTGTTATAATTATGTTAAATTAGTGTATTATAGTCGTATTTAGTTATTAATTAGTATATTCAGTGATTATACAGTGTTTTTTGTCGCGTGAACTTCGCTCAAAAAGGATATAAACCGGCTGTCAACTCGACCAACCCAACGGTGACTGATTTCAAAATTTCATCAATCCCGGGGAGTATTTTGTTTTATTTAACTTATTCTACCTATTATTTACATGACGCAGAACATCACAAAATACTGCTCAGGTTTCTGAGCTACGTCCATCACACACTGGCACGGTTTATGTCTCCTTTTGCTTGACAACTAGTGGAAGCAAAATCGAAGACGAAAACATTCGCCCAGACAGCAAACACTACATAATTTACTTCACAAAAAATAGGCTCATTAGGCCTTATTGCTTATTAATATTATCTAAATCTGTAATGTGTCATAGACTTGTATTGTCAATCAAGTTTCTTTAATAATATCAGTGTACTTAGTCCTTGTAACTTTACTTTTGTTTAACTTTAGACATCAGTTAATATTATTACTACACATTATTATTATACCTCGGTGTTAAATTACTAGTGTCAATCATTAAATTAATGTTAAAAATATAGATTTACAATCACTTTACTATAGCAGGTAGTACCTACCCCCAACCTTTTTGCAAACTTAATTTTGTTGTTTTTCCCTTTTATTTTTAGAATTTTAATATCTCAAATAAGACATACCTGTGATTGATTAAATTATCATCCCATAATTGAGATTACATACTCTTCTTAACTTTTACTCCTTAGCTTTCTTTCAATTCTGAATAATATTTAATTTTATACTCCCATTAGTCCCTTCATCTTAGTACTTACTATCCACATCTTATCCCTCTCTCTTATTCCTTTTACTCACTTAGATTTCACTTCTCTTATTCCAGGGTGCCCCTAGGGTTGGCTTGTCAATATGTTGACCCGTAGAGCTGCATCCTTGGAGGAAAAACTGAAGGCTACTTTGAAAGAGTTGGAATCCAGTAAAAACCAGTGCGATCAACTGCTACAGGAAAGAGAAGACAGTGAGGTGGAAGTGCAATATATTAATAAAAAGAACACTGAGCTTAAGAGCCAGTTGGCCGAACTACATATTCAGCATATGGACATACTAGACCAGCATCAACAACTCCGTCAACTTGTGTCAAATTTCCAGCAATGTAGTGACACCCACGAACTGGCTTTGAGACGGATATCTGAATTGGAACTGGAATTAAGCAGGGCCCACGACACAATAACCTGTTTGGAATCTCTCAAAGCCGGTGAAGAGTCTGCGATCACCTGCAGTCTTTATGATGAGTTGGTTGGTAGCGGGTCTGGACCCACATGTGTTGAGCCAATTGTAACAATAGACTTAACTGATGAAACTATCACTAAATGCAGTTTGTTTACTAGCCATAATAAGTTAAAAAAATATATTAAAATTAATAGATTAATTAGAAAAATTCAAAAATCACTGAAACGCCAAAAAGTTAACAAATTAAATATAAAACTTAGGCAAAAAAATCTAAATTTAATTAAAGAATTAAAGAAGTGTAATAGTGATCTACAATTATGTAATACAATGTATAATACAGACACTCAGCACCTACAGGATGAATTGTTTGTTAGGGAATATGCTCTAAAGGATATCTTTAGTAAATATGAGGCTTCTCAACAAGACCTGAGTAAGCGCTTGCAGGAGGCCAATGAATTGGCTGACCTGGTCAAGTACAACGCCGAGAGGTATGAGTCTCTGACAAATAACCTCTCTTTTAGCTGTGCCTGCTCCCATGAGCCCCAACCTCAACTGGTTACACCTACACCCTCAGTGGCTCAGCCTGTAGGTAGCTGTTTGGATGGCAAAAATAATAATAATTTGATTAACACAACCTATGTATTTTCGGACAAATTTGGTCAAGGTATTGGTCGTATATTTAATCAGTGTTCACAACAATATGTAATTAATAATTGTTTACCCGGTGCCAGTATTAGCCAATTAATTAATAATATTAAACTGACACAAATAAACCCCAGTTCCACTGTTATATTATTATACGGGGACAGTTTAACTGTAAGAAAAAAGGACATAATTGAATGTGTCCATTTGATGTTACATCTCAATGAAACTAATAATTGTAAATTTATTTTCTGTGCCTTGCCTTATTCTCGATATTTGTCTAATGAGACAAATAGGCACATTTATAAATTAAATATGTTAATTTATAATAGGACCTGTCGTCACAGTGACGCTATTTTATATTTTGATTGTAATCAATTCATTACTGATTATAAACTGACAAATTATACAATGTATTTGCCACCTAGTTGTAGAAGACAAATTGCTAATCTTTTAGCATACAATATACACAGTGACACTGGTACCTGTAGTGTACCATCGATTACTGTTAGTAGTGGTACTAACACTACTTTTGATACGCCTAGTAGTTTAAACTATTAGGAGCGACAACGGATGAGCCGTATATATTGAACGTTGTTCATCAAAATATGCAGGGTTTGTCCGGCAAAGAGCTAGAATTAAGTTTATTTATGGAGAACTATGATGTTCAGGTGTTATGTTTGACTGAACACTGGTTGAAAGAACATGAAGTGGTGTTTATTAATGATGAGAATTTTACTGTACAAAGTGCGTTTGTAAGAAAAAGCGCCATTCGCGGTGGATCTTTGGTTCTTGTTTCAAACAAGTTGAAAAGTAAACAACGTTTAGATTTAGTTAATCTTTCCATCGAGCGCACTATTGAGTTGTCTTGTGTTGAACTCGAGCGATACATTATAATTTGCGTTTATCGACCCCCCTCTGGTGATTTTATTAGTTTTGAATCGGTAATGGAGGATTCGCTCAATAGGTTAAAATCAAGTAATAAAAGTATCATTTTATGTGGAGATTTTAATATTAATATTTTAGATGTTACTCCATTAAGTATTAGACTTCTTAATCTGTTTAGGTCTTATAATTTAATTAACTTGTTTTTTGAAGCTACTAGGATCACGGCATCTTCGTCAACTTGTCTTGATAATATATTTAGTGATTGTGATGCCAAAAATAAATTAGTGTTAAGTGACTTAACGTCTGACCACTGTGGTTTATTAGCTAGTTTCCCCATGCCATTACATAAAAAGCCGCATAAAATAGAATGTAGGCCATATACAGCTAGTCGTTGCAATAAATTTAAAAATAATATAGCTCATAGAATAACACCATCTATAATAGAACACGAGAATCCTAATGAAATGTATGCAGCCCTTTTTGATGTTGTGCAAAAAGAGTACCAATCTACTTTCAAGACTAAAACTATTGACATTAATGGTACCTCCGTTGGCTTTAATCAATGGGCCACTCCGGGTATTTATAAAAGTAGAGCGAGACTATACGAGTTATATGGTTTGAAAAAATATAGATTTGATACTCCTTTCCTAGAGTACGTCAAAAATTATTCAAAATTATTTAAAAAGGTTAGTGTTTTTGCTAAATCTAAATTTTTAAGCGATACAATTAAAAATTCCAATAATAAAGTAAAAACCACTTGGAAAATTATTAACAATGAAACGGGTAAATCGGTTAAGCAAGATAAACAACTTGAGATTATGGTCGATAATAAATTAGTTACTAAAGCAGCTGACGTAGCTGAGGCGTTTAATGAGTTTTTTGCCAACATACCTATAACTACGACTCGCTCCTTAAATTCGTCCCCATCGAAAGCTGAAAACCTTTTGTTTAGTAGTGTGTCTAAAAGTAGTCGCTTATTTAGCTTCGAACATGTAACGCCTCGTGATGTAGTTAATGTTTTCAACACACTCAAGTCTAAAAACACTGGTGATTACTGGGGAATCTCCATTAAACTTTTGAGTAATATAATAGACATCGTAGCCCCCTATCTAGCTGTTACTTTTAATAAATGTGTTGATTTAGGAACTTTTCCTGACCTCATGAAGAGTAGTAAAGTTATACCATTATTTAAATCAGGTAATAAAAATGACGTTGGCAATTTCAGGCCTATTTCTATTTTACCAGCATTCAGCAAAATATTTGAAAAGTTAATACTCAAGCAGTTGCTAAGACATTTTAATTTAAATAGCCTCCTTCATAATGAACAATATGGCTTTACAAAGGGTCGTTCGACTACAGATGCGGGTGTTGCTCTCCTGAAACACATATTTAACGCATGGGAGAACTCTCAAAATGCTATTGGAGTTTTCTGTGATCTCTCCAAAGCCTTTGATTGCGTGCACCATGACACGCTTTTGCGTAAACTGCGTCATTATGGTGTGCTAAACGAAGCTCTCAACGTTTTAAATTCATATTTAAATAATAGGTCGCAATGTGTAGATGTTGATGGTGTAAAATCTTCCGGGCTACCAGTTCAGTTAGGTGTACCTCAAGGCTCAATACTGGGTCCATTCTTGTTCTTAGTATATATCAATGACTTACCATTCTATTTAAAGGGTATCTGTGAAGTTGTACTGTTTGCAGATGATACCTCTCTTATTTTTAAAGTAGACAGGAATAGACAAGATTTTGACGATGTAAACAGTGCACTATCAATGGTTACGGATTGGTTTACGACAAATAACCTAGTTCTCAATGCCAAAAAAACGAAATGTGTAAAGTTTGCCCTTCCAAATGTTAGAAATCTAGGACCCAACATCGTTTTAGATAAAGAGGTGCTTGAAACTGTAAACTCGGCAGTTTTTCTGGGCATAACAGTAGATGCCAAACTTCAGTGGGGCCAACATATATCGAGCCTAGCGGGAAGGCTCAGTTCGGCCGCCTACGCCGTCAGAAAAGTAAGACAATACACTGACGTTGATACAGCTCGGTTAGTCTATTTTAGTTATTTTCATAGCGTTATGTCCTATGGTATTCTGCTGTGGGGCAAAGCTGCAGATATTCAAAATATATTTGTCCTCCAAAAACGAGCTATTCGAGCAATTTACCAGCTAGGTGCCAGAGTTTCTCTAAGAGATTTTTTCAAAGATATCGGTATTCTCACAGTGGCATCACAATTCATCTTCGCCAACATCTTATATATTAGGCAAAATATACACTTATACACTAAAAACAGTGATATTCACAATGTTAACACAAGAAGTAAGGATAAACTACGTGCTCCCTTTCACCGGCTTCATAAGGTTCATAACTCATTTGTTGGGCTTGGTATAACCTTTTATAACAAGCTACCCTCTTCTTTGCTAGATTTGCCTTTTAATGCGTTTAAAACTAAATTAAAGTCCAACCTTTGTTCAAAGGCATACTATTCTATCAACGACTACTTAAATGATAAGAATAGATGGTCGCTGTGATTAACTCAAGACAATGTTTAAATGTTCTTTCTCCAGAATTAGTTTACCTACTGACAGGTTATATGAGTTTATATAATTGTTTATAATTTTACTTTATAAGTCAATTTATTTTAATTTTATTTTAATTTAGTGCTGACATAATCTACTCATTACAATGTTTTTTTTATGAGTTGTATTGCAATATGTGGTTAGTTAGCGACCTCGACAATTATTTATTTTACCTCGATGGTCCTAGTTTAGTTTATCAATTGTAACTTCTAGTTACAGCTATATGTAAGCGGGCACGCCCTTTATGCCTGGAGCCTTTTTTTTTTTTTTTTTTTTAGATATTGTTTACTTTTAGTTATTTTTATTTCTGCTTGAGTATAGTTCTCGATGCTTTTGGTTGGTATATTGGCGTGTGCTAGCTGTCATATGGCTATTAATTATAGCTATTTAATTTAAATTATTTTTTGCATATTGTAAATTGTCTTGCATACTGTTGTATAGAATCATTTTTTTTTTTTTTTTTTTCTAACTGAACAGACAGCTGTGCTGCTGGGGAGTTTGTTGCGCCACTTCTTCTTCCCAGCAAAAGCACTAGGAAGTGGTGAAGGGTGGGCGTTTTGGGGGACTGTCTTATGTAATTTTGACGTTCGAAAAGTGCTGATTCTCAGCCTAGTTTGAATAAATGACTTTTGAATTTTGAATTTGAATTTTGAATTTTGAATCCCTTTGCTCTGAGAAGAACCATTTGATACGTGGTCATCGTGGACGATGGTACTCATTGTGTTGGCGGCGTAGTCCCAACTTCCGCGGTCTTGATGCGGTGCCAATGATTGCGGAACCGGTAACCCATACTAGATCAGTGGATTGCAACTGATGGAAATGACCACGTATTGAAGTGAATTAAGGGTACGCTAGTCGGTCATTCTTCCATACAAACGTAGTATGGTGATAATTCGCTTGTTTGACGGTGTACGTACAAAACTAAAAATCATATCAATTTGTCTTATCAAAATATTAGTTTAAATTATAACTCATCTTTGGGCGTAAATAAATAACATAAGTAGTAAAAAAAACCAAAATAAAAACCGAACAAGGATAGGTAATTTATTCAATAGTTCAAATAATTTTATTTTGAGTAAATACATTCGGTCAATTATGCGTGCTAATTAGTCTAACTATTTATTTATTTAGTTTTATTTATTAAGTATTGATTTATCTAGTTTCATTTATTTATAGACTAATTAGCACGCATATTGTTACGCCCATCAACGAGTTCGAGTCGTCGACTAGTGTACCCTTAAGACAGCTGTTTAGAACGCGTTCTTCATTTTGTTCAACGTCACCTTCAGTAGTACGCCGCAAAGTTCTTAAAAAGTCTTCGGAAATGATACCGATATTTCTACCACAACAGACCTGGGTTTGCAATTCCTCAAAACACTAAAATGATGGCAAACAAATGTCGCAGAAGACTGGGACTGTCACTGACGCTGGCCTCCGCCAGAGTGTTATCCCAGTGTTGGTCACCGTCACAAAGCTAATGTGCTACGCAGGCTGCGCGGAATATGGGATACTCTGCATCACCAACTGTCGTCAGGAACACTAACGACGTTGGGCCCCGTACTGTGTGAAATAATAACCGCGAAAATAATTGTGATTTTTTTTTTTTTTACGATTTTTACTAAGCGTAAAATCTGGTAAATAATGCTAGGTAAACAGGTAGCTACTTTAATCGCGCGTCTTCAAAATTTCAGGTTCACACACAGATTTTAAAATCTCTAGGACAACTCTGTAGCAATTTCTACCTGCTTACGAAGCTTTCCTTTTTTGGGGAATTATATACATATTAGTTTTACAAAATGTAAAAAAAAAGAGTACCAACAGTTGGGAATCGAACTTACAACCACAGGTTTGCAATGCAATTATCTAACCGCTTAGTTATTTGCTTTTTCTAAACTTACGAAAACTACGATAGAGAAAACTAAAATAGCCGTTCTTAAATATTTCATGATTGACTGTTTAGCTCCCAAAAGGTATAGCATGATGATAATCATTTAAAAAGTTTAATCGATTACTATCTGTAATATCCTAAACTTTGGCGCGTCCTTTTATAATTTGCGGAGAAGAATACGAACATAATATAATATTGCTCATTCCTCATAGCAAATAAATAGCATGAGAGTTTATATCCCACAGTTAGACCGGTCTGGTCAAACTGTAAACTATATAGGGAATATCTACGCAAAATTTTCACAGAATCTATCCGGTAGAATTTGCGTCATGCTGGAACACATACATTCACGCAAACAGATAAACAGATACAAATTCTAATAACTATATTTTCGGCATTAGAATCGTTAAAATATAGTTTTTAGAATTTTCATCTTTTCTCGTAGCAATTACCTACCTACTTTTTTTTAAAAATATTCAATGTTCGGTTTGGACTTCGCTACGATTTTATTAAATTATGTATAGATAATATTTTATTGAATAACACACACAAAAGGTCGATTACAGAACCATTTTTTTAAAATTCGAATAACAATTTTATTGCCTGTGGATGATTAATTTGTTTATGATGCTATGACTTCACGTTTCCTTTTACTTTTAGTACGAAAATAATACGTAGTCATTTGAGCGAAGCCGCAGGCAGAGTTTTATAATAAATTTACTTACAAACAATACTTATCTATGGTTATGTCAAGGAGTTAAAATGGACTTCGTATCGATCATCAAGAAGAAAGGAGAAATAATTATACAAGAATCTAGACTCCTGAAAATTGTTAATTAATACTTGCAAAGCAGTCAAAACTTCAAAATGAACAGGAAGGTCTCCAAACATTTTAATTTTATACTCCTAGTTAAATTCTTACGCCGAAGAACACGCTTACCTACAAGTAAATACAAACTGTTTAAAATTGAGCCAACGTGAACAATGAATGTGAAGGTCTTTCCAGTCCTTTGTTTAAATTAATTACAAATTTTCCACCTCGTTCTTACAAAAAAATAATCAATCCTATTAAAAAGTAACAATCAAGACGAGAATAACTTCTAATTTGAAAATGAAAGTAGGAAATCTTCGGATTTTTGTTGAATCGATATTTTGGAACACAAAAGGGTTTAAAAAAATTATATTCAGCAGCATCTGGTAAAGCTCGGTTTCCTAGTAGAGTAGTGGCCGCCATAAAACGGCCCCAGTGACGGATATCAAGAAAATGATGTCAGCAATCGACTTCACGGTGTCAAAAAACGCTCTCTAGGAAAACACACCAACTAACTTTCATAAATAACGTTTCTGGGACGTCATTCGCCGGTAAATTGCAGACGCTATGGCCCGGCCATCGCTATTCTAGGAAACCGTAGCATTAGACTGAATACCAACCCCACATAGTTGGGAAGAGGCAAGGCAGATGATTATGGGACCTAAAGGTTATTCAAAGGTTGTACAACATACCCGATACCTTACAGAATATAAGTTACAGATAATATTATGTCCTATTTTATTAAGGTATCTAAATAATGGATAATTATCCTAATTCGTGATTAAAACCTTGAACCGGATTGCAGACCATAGTAAGCAAGATTGCCAAAAGATATCAAAATCTACATCTATACTTTGTAACAAATTAGTACCTTCGGCCAGTGCTTGATATTAACCAGAGTAAATCACATTCTAATAAAATAATAACACAGGCGGACTAGGAAATGATTGGAAAACATAATTGAGACTTTTTTAACATAATACAGAGTTAGACGTAATAGCGGCCCCGTGCGTAATGTTTCGTTTCATAAAATAAAATACCTACATTAAACTTCTTGCATTAAAATACCATCCACATCGAGTGACGATTCTTTGGACATCTAGTGCATCTTGAGAGCCTTAAGGCAAGGCTCGGAGTGTCTGAATGTTTTACCGCGACTTGGGATTTTTCGTATGTCTTGACAGACCAAAAATTGAAAGCTTGGGTAAACTGCTTGATGCATATAATTATATATTAAGATGCTCCCTCACCGCGAGCATTCGTCTGTAATGTATGTAACAGTTCAGATTCGAGCATTACACCAGTGAGGGTGGCAAACCGAGCATTACAGCGCGCAATGTCTGTGATATTTTGATTCAATGTAATGCTCAAAATATAATCTGAAATGTATACATGTGTACAATACAAGCGAATGCTCCCGGTGGTCACCTTTAGGTATAACTTTGATATAAGTCTCGCGGAACACAGTCGTTTTACTTTATCTAAAAATACTTCTATTAATGGTAGGCGTTATCGTTGACCTTGATTCGGTGTTTGATTAAATCTACAATCAAATAATTCGGACCAGGAAATAACTTTGTTTCACATCATGATTCTATAAAAAATACAGCAATGTTTTGTTTTATGGGGCCTGCATTCTCTTGTGTATAAAAGGGCATCTAGATATTTTTCTGACTTAATTTATGGGCGGTTTTAAAAGGAGTAGATATTATATGTAAGGTTCATAGCAGGTGGCGTTCTGTACCTGGTATCTTCCTACCCCGAAAGGAAAAACACGTTTATATTTATGTGCAAAATCCATTTTATAACAATACAATAGGTAATATAAATTGCCGTTAGAAATAAAACCGCTACGACTATTTCAACTATTCAATATTTATTTTTTCCACTAGAACAGTAAATATCACTATCTTTTTACCACTGTAGACTAATTAAATTGCTCACCAATCAATAGCAACACCCAATAAACCAAATGTATAAAAATACAAACGATACAGATTATTCACAAATGGTAAAACAATTCAGAATGCTAGATGAATGTAAAACGAACGTAAATAAGCGCAAAACAAAACTACCCGAAAGCATTCCGCAAAACAAAGCGTATGATGTTTGCTATTTCCGGTTTTTGATACCAATTTGCACTCACATCCGGTTTTACTCGTACGAGGAAATATTCTCTACAATCTAACTAGAATTTTCACTAACAGATGGATAATATACATTGGTTACGGTTTAGCAGGAAGCGAATGAAGGTCTACTTTGGTATTGAAGTAGCAATATACGATAATGTTTTGAAATGTGATGTGAATTCGCATAGCCAGACTTTGTCCTGTCCCAATACAATAATCCCATAGAAATAAATACTTTAAGTTTTTCCCGAATTTTCCAATTTCCAGGGCAACTTTTCTATTTTAATTTCCCTAAAATCCATAATTGGATATTTACAAATATTTATTTAAAAAAGAATACCCAATTCTGTCCAGCCGTTAGCCGTTCGCAAGTGCACTTAACAACGAACAGCATTTAATTTTTATTTATTTTTATGATTTAGAAATAAATAATTTATCTTTAAATCATTGATGGACAATTTGGTTATTCATCTTCTGAATTAGTGTCAAGTCACACAATACATTTCGGTAAAATAACAAATAATTTGTATTTTAAAATATTTTTGTTAACCCTCCCACTGCAGTTTGACAATCAATAACAATAATAATACACAATATATTATTTTATTCATGAAACAGCACTATTCAATATTATTTGTTAATATTACAGACTTCGGTAGCCGTGTCTGTGTCAGCTAATGGAACCATTCTTGCACAAAATGTAATCTACCATCTAGAAACCGATTCATTCTACTGATAGACATCTAAGCTATTATGAAGGGAGAAATATTATATTTTATCGAAATCCACTGAATCCTTGTACTGATGTATTGGCTTAAATAAATCCGGGGCCATAAAATCCAATCATAGAGAGATATCGAACACAATTAGAAAACATAAATATGTTTTGTACTACATTTTTATTATTTTTGGAGATTGGTGAGTAAATTACAGAGGGTTTTTTTGGGGATTTGAGACGGTATTCTTATTTAATTGCTCGATTTGTCTATAATAACAAGTAATATTGTATAAAATCCGCCGAAATAAAAGAGCTTATTTCATAAAATACCTCTTGAAAGATATTGAAGATATCGAAGATATAGTTATTTTATATATTATTGAGGTATATTTATTTAGTAATGTACTTACTCTGCATAATGTTTTTATATATTTAGCTACCTTCTACACTGCTTATGCGCAAGAATAGTGCTATTTTGCCAAGTTTAATTGTTTTTTTAAGTAGTACTTCGGTTGAAAACCATCTGCATTTCCTGTCGTTGTTTAGAAAAGCAGGCTGGTTAGCCTCGGAGGACACGGTGGAGGTATGCCCGGCTTGGGCAGAGCACCGCCGTGTCCTCGTGCAGGCGATCGGTGGCGGGGATCTCTCGCGTCCGGCCCTGGTCCAGGCCATGGTACGGAGCGAGAGGGCATGGGAGGCTGTCACCTCCTTCTGCGAAGCAGTAATGCTCGCGAAGGAGGAGGCGGAGCGCGTGAGGGAGAGGCAAATTTCGCGCCCTCACGCCCCTGGCCGCCGCAGGAGGAGACGCCCTGGGCGTCGGGAATTAATTGCTGATTCCCGGCCACCGTAGGCGCGGGCTTGCGGACGGTGAGCAATGGATAGCTCGCCGTCCGGTAAGGACCAAGCCCGGGTCGACGGCGCGTTGTGTTCCACGCGCGCCTCAAAGAGATGTCAGCGAATGAAGGGGTCCGATGAGACCATTGCCTGCCGGGGTTGCGGGAAAGTCCGAAAGGGATACCGTGGCCCCCTGGCATTGCACAGGCAACAGAAGGAACACGGGTGGGTTTTAGTCAGTAAGAGTCTGACACGCCCTCCCGCTCCACCCAGAGCGGGAGACGTCATTTGACGATTTCCCACCCAAAAAAAAAAAAAAGGCTGGTTAGCCTCGACATGCATTTGGGCTGGAGATTAATCAATGCATTATTTCTACTACTACTACTAGCACTACTTAATCGTTGTGTACAAAGTGAGCTAAAATGTAATGATAATGACTAGGATAAAATTAGAAAATGGTTTAGTTCAAACACAAAAATATAGATGGCGCCACAAGATGGTATAGAGTCTATAGAGGGACTGTTATTTCCGCTTTTTATTATTTTATAAACTTATATACATATTTATAACTTATTCGTTTTATAATTTATTAGAAAAACGAATTATGTACACTAATAATATACATTTTTTTTAAATATTAATACATAATTCGTTTTTAATCAATAATTGTTTTGGAGGAAACCCTATAGAAATATTTTAAATAGTTAAATATGTACCGTGGTTTCAGTTCTTTTTTAGACCACTTTGTTCAGTAAAACTATATAATTATGTGAAGGGAAAAATGGGTAATGAGCCGACCGCCGCGCCACGCCGTAGGAAAGACTTATTAAAAAAAAATATTTGTAAAGTCACAATCATCATTATTAATTAGTAGCAAATTAACAAAACAATACAAAGATATCTAAAATCTTACAATTGAATCGTAAAGAAACATAAAATACATTTTTTTGTTTATTAATTTCAGTACTTTTTTGGCAAATATCTTTTAAATTAAGTGGTATAAAATCTTGATTTAACGCTGTTTTTTTAAACTATTACTTTCTTATTATTACGTCGAAAAATATGTTATTAATAATACACATAATTTCATTACACTCTAAAACTGTAATAATAAACAAATATACAAAATAATAATGTCACAGCGGCAGACGGGTTAACTAAAATCGTGAAAAAAACTGACCATTAGCTCGATAGATGGCGTTGGGATCGAGTTAGATCTCGCTATGGTTTCGTTACCGCGGAAACATGACTACCGCCGGCGCGCGCTGATCAAGTTGCCATCAGGAGGGTCTTAACTGACTCGACTGAACAGTGAATGATGAGTAAGGATATGATCCCTGTGATTACAATCCGCTCGCTCGAGTCTCAACTATCGCAGAGATTCGAGTCGAATAACTGACGCTGTTTTTGGCCCCTTTTTAAACAATTATAAAAATATTAAAGCAACAGAACAGTTTTCGCGTTGGCTATTAATAGTCGATTCGATAGTAACCTGTATAATGTATATGGTTGTTTAATAATTACATGGTCAGACATGGTGGTATAATCTTTCTGTATTCTGTTTTTTTACTGCGACTGTTTCACTGTTGTATAGTTTAAACAGTATTGCATCACACAAAAACAAAATATTCCAGAATCAGAATTCGGCACATTTCAATTTAGTTCCACTAGGCTAATTAATATAAATTACGCGTTTTATTTGAGCCACTTTACAAAGGAAACAAAAACTGTACTGAACATGCCACTTAACCCAGACAAATAATCAATGGGCCACTGACTGAATCAATCGATTCAATATAAAATTGAGCTGCTGTGCCTAAGTTTATTCAAACAAATCTAGCTTCACGTAATTGCTAAAATAGATTCCACAATTTAGGTGGCGTCTTTTATTTCTTTACTTATTTATCTCATCAAAAAGCTTATACTTTGGTAGAAATTCGGCATTGAGATGACCTTGGCCACTATCCTAATGTACTTATATAATGCCGTTATCGTCAATGTAAGCGATGTGACAGTTCTACTCGACCTATCCCGATAAGGATAACAAGTGTAATCTGATATTTTTGTCTTATTAATATTATTTTATTAAAACATCATGCTGAATGTTTAGGTCCCTATCAAGGTGGAACTACAACCAGATGTGGGTCACCTATCCACATGGAAACGGGTATCCACATGGATATGGGAAGCATACAACCGGCCCTGTGCACATTTCGACTAAATCATGATGGTTTTTTATTTATAAAAACCGATACTCTATCAGCGAACGTGTTATAAAGGTGAATCAGAGCATCGTGTGCAGTGAGGCGGAACGGCGGCCTTCAACCGTTTATTGTCAAGTTCACTGGCAAACTTTTTTATTGTTACCTTTATGCAATACGATGCATAACAGTCATTGAATAGTTATTGAATAAGAGTAATTTGTTGTTCCTGGGACACAAACTACCTTACCCTACACCACCTACGAGAGTAGGTATTGTAAATAATGTGAAAGCGACAATTATTAGAATAAGATGGTCAGTAGCATCATAAGTGCAATAGCGTCTTTGTTGACTTTTGTCACGCGTATCGGCAGATAGTATTGAATAACATTTTTCATATTTATTTTATCTTTATCTATAACTGGAGATTGCAGACTGCTTTCTTTTACGGCTTCGAATTTCCAATTTTCGTTTTTGATTGCTTAAAGCCACCAACCGGCCAATATTTTAGCATTGACTGACGACATTACTGATGAATTGATGATACTGCAAATACATCTGATGTAAATATATCTTCGTGATGAAGTAGTTGGACCACTAACCATGTCACAAAGCCAAACAGCTATTGTAATATGCTATAATAACCCCAATTACCTGACAATTTCATCAAGGTCATGGTAAAAAAAAACATCAATTTCAATTTCGTTTTTACCGCTTACTCTTTCCACGTCTACTTTTAAATAAAAACCTACGGTTACGCATCAGAAACCAAGGTCACTCACAATTGACGATTACCTGGTCCTTCCTTATCTATCACGTAAACATATTAATAATAAAAAAACGCACGTATTTCCAATGGCAAAATTAATTTAGTAATGTTGCGTGATCTGGTATGTTGGTTTGAGAGAGTGTGTGGTACTGATGCTAGGAACTTTGGACATTATTGATGCTTTTCTTTTTTTGAAACGTTTACACATATTATTATGCATAATCAAAATAAAATGTTGCCACTGCTGCGGGCCTCCTCTCTGTGGGAGAGAATGGATGTAATCCACCACACGGGCCCAGCGCAGGTTGGTCTTCGAATTTTTGGTTCTAGGACATGCCGGTTTCCTCACGATATTTTCCTTCGTCGTTTTGAAAGCATTGGTAATTAAATATCTAATTTACACAAAGCGCTTTTCAAGGTTCGTATCTACGATCTACAACACGTAAATCGCGGTCGTTGACACATAGGCCACCACTACTCTCTTACGTTTTACAGTCGTTTACAGTCATCTGTTTATTTTTATTTTCAAATATCTCTGAGCTCTGGCTTTTTTGTGATTATTCTTTTTGCCAGTAGTCGTTAGGATCTGGCTGATAAGGTGACTCAAATTCTTGGTAAGCTGTATCATTTGCGGGACTGTCACAACTCAAGATCTTTTCTGCAAATTAATGTAGATACTTAGAACTTTGTGTAGTCTTTTAAACAAGAGTTCAGTTTTGTGCACCCTGGCTAATCAGGCACTTTATAAATCAACCGGTGTAAACTAACAATTTTATAATCAAGTTAAATAACTTCGAAGACTACGCAATTTTGTTTAAGTAGATTTTAACAGAAATAAGGACCACCTATTAAATACTAAGCCTATTAATTCTATTAGTACCTGGGCGATCGAACTCTGCTCAGGTGAAAATAAAGCAATAGTAATATAGGAACATAATATTAAACAGTGCAATCCAAATTCAGTTCAATTCAATTCAATTTATTCAAAGTTTTACAATTTCATGATAATAACTATAAATACAAAATCTTATACAAGGTCAATAAAATACATGTGCCTGAACTAGGTAATCCTGTGTTTCAGGCGATATGGGCTAAGCTTAAAACTATATAAAATAATCACGAATAAAAATAGTTACAAATAAAACAGTAATGTGTAGTTGGCAAACACGAGAAGTAAGACATAAATTGCATATTAATTAATCAAGTGTACTTTAATACCTACCTAATAGAATTTTAAAACAGTAATTATTTCACTACAGTTAATATTTTTTCTGTATCTTCGTTCGTCAGATTTTGGAGTCTCCTGGAGAGTTTTATTTTACAATTCCTGTAATTTTGAGGAAAGATGTTCGCTGCTGCATTTATTCTATTGTAGATTAGTGGACCAAGGAAAACGTAAAATTTGGACGAGAATGCATTTTCTGTTTCCAAAAAATTTGAGGACAAACTATATCTTTCTGTCTTTTGTTAGTACATTCAGTGCTTTATGGAAGGGATGCGTGCTGTTTTAATACTAAATTCAATACAAACAATTGTGCGGACTGTTATGCAGTTAAAATAAAATGTCTGAAGTCCCAACTTTAAGGGGAGGTTTTACGAATTTGCCTGTTTTAAAATCAATTTTAAATGGTCAAACTAGTGTATTTGGGTCCTGAAAAAAAGATATGTCATAGATACATCCTTGTTTGAGGGACGCTAAAGGTTAAAAACACGATAAATTGTAATTTGCTCGATCGAAAAAAAATCCGAAACAGGGTCGATTTCAAAACCATTTTTCGTTTCATTTCCTAATTACAGCACAAAACAATATGAAAATTGCATATATGATGAGGTAATCGTATTTTAGAGGTTATTTAAAGATTGGATTTTTAAGTTTAATAGATTTTTTTAAAAATAAACCCAAATGTAGTAAATCGGGTTAAATTGGCTCGCGCTCTGAGTCCCACAGAGTACTTTTTATCGGAGGTGGACATGTGTCAAAATTTTTAAAAATACGCTCTCTCTGCAGTTGTTACAAAAAATCTAATAAAAGAAGAACACATTATATATGAAATTGCGACAGCTCAGAAAAAATATTTCGTTATTTTATTATAGTTTTAATTCATAACATTGTTTTCGAAAGTGAGATTATTTCTATGCGATATGATGACGTTTAACTGTCATCTTACAATAGTGCTAGACACATTACAAATTATTATCGATATATAATTTTTTGTCGTCGTTTATGAAGAAGTCTTTTTTTGATTTTTTAATCAGATTCATCAATGTTACTATATTCACTCTCTATCGAATTGTCTTTGCTAATATCAAATCCTACATTAATAAACACATCATATACAATTTGTCCGGTTGTCGGTTGCATATGGAATATTTCAAACAACTATCACTCTCGCAAGAACAAAGAAAATTTAAAAAGAAATGGTGTTTCAAACAAAAGTGCTATACTAACATGAACAAATGTATGGAACACGATAAAAATCGTAATTATATTGTAATCAATTAAGAAGTAAGGAGATTAAATAAAGCACAGTGTTCCTTTTCTTATATTTCGTCGTTGTATTTTCTCAACAAATATACTAGCACTTGTTATTATTACTAAATAATGTTTAATTTGCAACGGCGCCATTTCTACTTTATTTATTAAAATGCGTAACTTCCAGAATCACTCATTTTACCAACACTTTAAATCAATTGATCAATTGATATGAAACTGACACAGATAAAACATAACACTCTTAATCAATTGAGAAACTGATATTAAACGTAAGACAAATAAAATATAACAATATTTTTCGAATAGCGGAGCCAGCAACACAATATTTTTCTTGAATCCGTGATTTTATCGTATTGGCTCAGTATGAACAACTTTCAGTTTTGAATACAAAAAGTCACTGTTTACGATATTTTATACGACACATAAACGATAAAATGTCGTTCTAAAATTTCGATGTCCTAAAATAATAGATTCGATAAAACTTTCCATACGCTTGGTATTAGTCAAATGTTTGTGTACCGGGCTATTAATAGGTACAATGAGACCTCCTCTGTTTGTGACAGAAAAAGATCTGGCCGTCCACGTAGTGTTCGTACGAAAAAGGTGGTCAAAGCAGTAAGGGAAAGAAGTCGAAGGGAAAAAATGGTCTTACTGTTTCGAAAATAATAGGTTCGATAAATTATAGCTTGCTACAGCTATAATTTATCGAATCTATTATTTTAGGACATCGAAATTAGGTACATCACTTGACAATAAATTATGGCAATTGTTACTTCGTATAGAGCCGTCAATATTTACGAATCTTCATGAGCGGTGGGAAATATCCAAAACAAAAAAATATGGTCACAGTATAAGCGAAACAGTAAGACAATTTTTAGCCCATCCAACTTAACAAAAATCCCGACGAAATAAAGATGAAAGTTTGTATGGAAATTCGCCATTTTTTTTCTTAAATTCACTTGATAAAATTCTTAAATTCACTGACAGACAATGCACAACCTAAACCGCTGGGTCTAGAAGCATGCAATTTTGCACAATAGTTCTTTTTATAACGAACGAAATTATGACTTTGATATTTTCTATCAAAATTACATTTTGCGTGACCGTTGAGATACCCAGTAGCACTATTATAATTTTAAACTTTCACCTTACTACCGCAAAGTCATGTTTATCTGAAACTAGTTTCTGTCCGTGACTTCATTCGCGTGAAAGTCATAAGACATCACAATATACTAAAATAACAGCCACATTTTATAAATCTTCACTGTACACTGTTTGTAGTTTTGGTCTCGGCGACCAAAATATACAGAGATTTAGGACTGGTGACGCGACTGGCTGGCTAGCGAGCAAGTAACAGAGTTATCCGTGTGAGAAGCAGCTCCTGAGGTCGAAACGCGCAAGTAACACTCGTCAGTAGCAATTTCCTATTGCTTGCGAAGTTTTTCGTTTTAAGTGACTTATTAAACGTCTGCGTTCCTTCATATACTACCTAATGGCACAAAACTGATACACGAACTGCTTCTTACAGATTATTCATGACTACCCCAGCTATCACTAAAAAAATCAGCAGTTTGTACAAGGGTGGCTATGGTTAGGTGACTGTTAATGAGATTTTTTTTATTGATTTTTATTAAAACCATAGATGACAGAAGAGGCCTACACTTCATGTTTTTCGTTGTACGTTCTACGATCTCTCCCATAACAGTAGGTATATGAAAAGGAAAAAATGTTGTTTATTTTATAAATAAAATGAATTGATTGTCACAAAACAAACACACGCACGCACACACACAATACATTAGCCGATAACGACACCCACCCGACATCGACACGATATTGGCGATCAGATGATCGGATACGTTTAGTGCCTTGTCTTGTTATCGTAACCTATATCGTCGCACACAGCGACGAAACGGACTGAAAACGCCCATTAGGTACACAGGACATTTTAAGTAATCGACACCGTAGGTCCCATAAAATGTAAACTTATTGAAAAAATCGAATCTAAGAAAAACTAGTTCAGTTGATCAACTGCAAATATTTCATGCTGTGGCATGGATTTTCCGTGAAATGGTCGGCAGTGCATCGTAAATAGATACGTCACTCTGCATTTGGGGGAGGCGGAGGTAGCGTTTCAAAGGCCTACAGACACGGAAAACCTCACCAAGTGACGAATACGCGTGAAAACCATCCGTTTGTGTCGAACAAATACACAATATGACTTGTTTAGCCGACCCACATCAGCTTTTGTGGCGAACAAAACTGTTTTGTTTTGCTAGTTAGCTTTGAATAGTTATTTGTCAAATTGGCTAACTTATTTAACTTAACGTCTATTGAAATACGAGTGGTTTCAATGTGGTATTAAATTAAAGGCATTAGTTGCTACTAAAAAGAAGTATGAGAATGGTTAGTATTTTCAATTTCGCTATCAGAATTAAAAAAAAAAAAACTGGCAGATAATAATAATTCTTTCCGATGAACGGGATTCATTTGAGATTGTTGTCAATACCTTCATTGTAGCAAACTTCTCGATTGGGGCAATATTTGAACAATTTTCTTTTATGTTTTGCGTGGCAGCTAGGCTTTCATTAATTTACACAAATAAATAAAAATGTAGTATCTTTTTGTAATATCAAAATAGCAGCTTTTTATTAAACGCATAAGAAAGTATACACGGTAAGTATAACAAAAAAATAATTACCCATATCAATAGGCTCATCCACGAAAAGAAAAGAAAAGAAAGAATGAAAATACGTTTATCATGATGCAAAGAAAGAACACAAAATAAACAAGTTGAGGGAAATTATGCGTCACATCCACGCAAAACGGCCATCGCTCAGCATAATGTTGCAACCCAATGCGAGACAGAGCCCCAGCAGACAGTCGGCGTTGATATGATGACGTCAACCCGTGCAGCATACAATGAGATGTAATTATGATATAAAAATAAACAAAATATAACTGGTATAGGTATTATTATATTTGATTAAATATGTATGTATGTGTATTATAACTATTTCTAATGATATTATTTTAATAAAAAATGTTTTTTCTTTGTTCCTCTCAAACAGAGCACCTGCCATCTAATCTCTTCACCACCCTTGGTTGTCTGGTAGAGAATGCCTAAGGCATTAAGTCCGCCTTTGTACTTTTTTTTGAGTGTGAAAAGTTTAAATAATTAAATAATAACACTGCCTAGCCCGTCGGGGGTTACAGGCGTGATGTTAGGTAAAAAAATACCCAATTTTATTATGTATTTATTTCTACAGCAGTCGTCTATGCATTAAGCAATGTGTTTGATTAAACGCAAGTATTACAATAAAGGTGAAATTCATTTCCTTTTACAAAGTGCAAATCAAGTAATATATAAAAATAATTCTACTCAATATGTGACATAATTTAATAAGATATTGAAAAATAAATGATAATCATAATCATTTACCCTCTGACATCAGTAGTATTTTGAAAAATGTATCAACATTGGTGCCGATTCTCTTGTCACAAATGCGTCTAAACTAGACTAAAAATCACCAAAATTTAGTTTACTCCTGTCAAACGATGATTTCCCATTCTGAAATAGACTAAAGTGGCACAACTTAACTATATTTTAGTTTGACAGCACTAAGATTGTACTGAGATTTTAATTTAGTGAAAATGACAATTTTGCTATTCTGAATTTGACGTTTTTCACCTAAAATTTAAATTTTCTAACTAATTCTGACAGTTTTTAATCGCCACTGAAAATGGTGTGGAATATTATTAGTCGTCATGAACTAAAATTCACACGAACATCTCGACTTCGGGTGCAAAAACAGTACTGTACTGGATTTTTTTCTTTTCTTTTGCTTATATCTCGAAAATGGTGTGTCCTATCGCAAAAATAATGAAAATTTCGACCCCCTTTATGAAACCCTTATACCCCTAATCCTCAACACGTAGGTAATATTTTTTTTTATTTTCCATACAAAAAGTGAAAAATTCCATATAAAACACGTCGAGGATGCCCCCACTGCGCGCCTCCGGTTCTAAAAAAATTCACGGGGTAGGACAAACAAGTATGTACCACGTGGATTCGCAATTGTCAAATTCGATTTAGTTGTGTCAATTTATTTTTTAAATTTAGAGAATTTTTACTACAGAATAGCGTTAAGATTCTCATAGCCAAAAGTAAGGAATTTTAGTGATAGTTTAGTTAGTTTAGTCCGGTGTACAAGAGAATCGGCACCATTGTTGCTTAATTTTAATTAAATTATGTTGTAATTTTGGGTAATTATAAACCCAAATGTTTGCATGTCACATTATTATGTCTAAGTGCTATGGATCTGTATTATTTATTTTAAGACCTTAATTGTACAAATACTTATGGCAAATAAATTGAATGGATTTGATTTGAGTCTTTCAATGCAACAGCACCTGAAATGGTCTAAAAGTCCTCTTTCAATACCTACTATTGTTAAAAAGTACACAGAAAATAGCACCCCATATCACACAACCTTTATGATAAAGTTTTTTTTTTTTTTTTTAATTAACCATATAAATAAATAATATTTAAAAGTAATTGTCGTCTGTCTACTTGTCTGTTACCTCATCACGCCTTATCACTGAACAGATTGATAGAATTTGGTACACAGGTAGATCATACCTTGGGTAAGGACATAGGATATGTTCTATTTCAGTAGGATCATTTTCGACCTCCATACGAGCAAAGTTGCGGGCTCAACTAGTCATTTATTTTTTTCCTTGTCCAACAGATTTTCCCAGGCCCTTCTGTCAAATGACCAGAAGTAATAATCACGGTTAATAAGTGTCACCTTCGGTGTAACAAGTGCGAGACAAAGTATCTACTAGTATAGTGGCACAGTGACTCACTACGAAGTAGGCCGTGAGTTTACCAAGTATGTTAAGGTGCGCGTATACTGAGGAGTAACAGACATAATATATAGGTTCATTGAATTTTAATACACTCATACGTCATTCGTACATACGGTAACACTAGGTTCTGATTCTGATTCTGCAAAGGTTATCAACCAATAAAAATATCCTATCAAGGATTTTTTTATATAGGTATTTTATTTATATATAGGTATACATTGAAACATGTTTTTTAAGATTACATTTACAGGCACAGGTCCCTACTTATTCGCAACCTATATATATATATCTAAACGTTGCCCCATACTAGGAATTTCTCCTGTATTGTGGGCGCGTTTACAAACATTTAAAATGTCATACACAAACAGCCAGACCCGGAACAACTACTTTTAGGTCATACAAATATTTCCGTGCGGGAATCGCTTAACCACTGCGCCAAACGTGCCGTCAATTCGTTTTATCTTTACCAGTAAGGCCAGTATGTAACATCAACTTATCAAAGATGAATTGACTTAGTTACCTACATCTATAAATATAACGTAAACAGTTGCTAGATTAACTAGATTTATATTCTAAAATAGTCAGAGTCTCATGAATGTGAAAACTTAGAAAAAATACCTAGCCTTTTCTAAGGTGTAATAGAACCTTATGCAAATAATAAGCCCGTTTATGATATATCGTGGGCGATATCGTAAAATAAATCTTAGAGACTAGAAAGCCCATATACGGAGGCTTTTACAGCGATAAACCTTAGGTAAGGGGATTGAAATATCATTTTAGTTATTTTTTATATGAGTTCTACAAAATATATTAATAAAAGAATCTTGAAGTTTCATGACGATTTAAACAATAGGTAGGTACGATTTAATAGAATTCAAACCTTTTATTCTTCTTAATTATGGTAAAGAGGATTTTTTTTTCTATTCGAAAAATCACAAGGATAATTTGGATAAAATAAGTGTGTTGAAATTGGACAAATGAAGTCATTTGTCCAATTTCAACACACTTATTTAATATTTTAAGTACCTACTGGAAATAACGTGGCAGTTCTAGTCGTAGCAAATCGTTGCAGTCGGTTTTCGTGTCTGTTGTGTGAGCGCATTGTTCTTTTTACTAGGTATGCAACGGATTTTGATATGGTTTTCACCATCATTCAAAGAATGAATTCCGGAAGGTTTATGTGTACAATACATTATTAAACTTACAACATAATTAAAAGTATTCATGTTTTGTAAAGTCGTAAAATACGCGCGAAGGTAAAATGTCGCTAGTTAGGTACACTCTAATACGCAGCCACCTTAACTATTACGCCACAATACAACGTATGCTTGTCATACCTAGTTATTTATGTGTGAAACTTATTCGTAATGGTTCATGATACATATTGCGTTTTATGACTTAGCAGTTTGTGGTTTTGGGTGTATTTGTCTAGTAACTGCTTTAAGTATGTATGTGCAGGATATGCTTTGTGCATGGTATTGTGCGTGTGCAAAATGGCATATGAAGGAAGTTGAATTTATTGATGGACTTCTGTTTTTTTTAATCAAAATAATATGAAATGTTAAGATTCAAACAGATTCCTTTTTTTTTTTTTTTTTTTTTTTAACTATGGCATCTCGCAGGTATACCACTAAGGTATTTACTGCTCAACCGAACAATCCTGTGGCTGCCTTAAGCACTACACTCAAAGCCTCCAGCCAGGAGCATTCTAAATTAAAATTAGGCGAACGCTCGCTAAGGGCACCCCCTGTGGGGTACGAACCTCGGCTTAGGGCGTCGCTGAGGGGAGGACAGCAAGATGGGACAGGCTGGATCAAGGATATATTATTATTATACGGGGAATTTAAAGCTACACGCTCAGCTGCGGCGCGGGCTGGCGCTTCATCGGACAAGACAGATTCCTTCTATACCTACTTCCTTTTTACTACAAATCGTCATATTTTCATGAAATAGTCTTCAGCTAATTTCGTTGACTCGTGGGGCTTGCACCTGATCTCTCCCCGATTGTGTCAGATTCCTGTTCCATCTATCGACTATGAGAGCGAAGGAAGACTGCACCTCTTTATACCACTGATTAAGACACAGATATATGCCAGTGACCTTGAGTAGTTAGCTGGCGTGTTCTGTACTGAAATCACCCAGCCAGTAATAGGACTCGCCCATCAAGGAGCGCTGTCCCAAATTAAACGCATTATTAATTTATTATATAATATACAATACAAAAGGTATTTTAATGAAACACGTAGGTGTACTAAAAGATCAATAATTACATTATCTTTAAAATAGTCAAGATTTCAGAAAAATACGCTCATAGATTTTGAAGTCTCAGTTTTTTATCCGCGTTATACATACATTTACCCGGGTTCGCGGGAAAGTCCTAAGTAATATTCCTGTATTAAGTTATTAAAAAATGCTGTTATTTAACATATTTTTTTTCCCAAATCATTATCATTACTCGTTTAGACGTGATCTTCAGTATTAAAAGTCGTGTATCGTCACGTTAAGCATCAGCATCCCTTTTGGAGCTGCGCAGGTGTCAGATATTCAACTGAATCCACTTTCCTGCAGGGTCGTCGGTTTGTTTGCCAACCTACCAAAAATAGCAGTCTTCATACATGGTTCACATAATACAATTTCCACTAAAATGACACAAAGGCTTTGTTCCTAGCTATTGTTGATGGTCACTGCATACCCTTGACATGCATGCCGTAAAGATTCGATTTAGCGTTCAGCGAGCTTCGGTTACTTCTGGTATTAATTGGCGATAATTGGTGATAATTTTCGGTGGGAACTTACCTGAGGAATATAGGCGTTGTAGGAGGTTCAAAAATGATGAGGTTTGCAGGTGAACCAAGCTAATCGAAAAAAAAGATTAACAACCTTATGTAGCAAAATGAAAACCTACATGGCTCACAGAACGGATGAATAATTAAGCCAAAAAGGGGCTGGTTGCGGTCCGGTCGTTTTAGAAAGCCTAAGGGAAGGTCTATCCGGCAGTAGACGTATTTTGGCTATAATGATGATTATGCTTCACGTGCATGCATTGTACATGTGCAATCCTTATCGATTTAATGTTTCCTTTCTAATACCTAGGTTATAGAATTAAGTTTGTGAATAAATTAGTTGGTCAATAATAATTGGTCTAGAGGATATGAGCAAGTCTCAGGGCCGTGAGAGTCGGCAGTCTTTGCCTAGACAGCGTAGCAAATATAAATTGCTAAGGAAAAGTGCTTTATCTATGTTTTTCTATAATTTATTAACTATAGTTAAGAATTATTTACACCTAAGAGAAAATTGATCTTTCTATGACCCGTTTATTAAAAATAACATAACATCACGCCTTGTTTCCCCGAAGGGTTGGGCAGAGGTGTACCTATAGTACACCCACATTTAGCCAGTTATGTTTAAGTCATATGTAATAGGGGGCGAGCCTATTGCCATCAACCGGGCACAAATCCAGACTCCGGGCTGCTACTGAGAAATCCTAGAAAGAAAAACCCAATAACACTGCCCGACCCTGCGAATCAAACCCTGGACCTTATGTTCAGCAGTAGCGCTTGCGACCATTAGACCAACGAGGCAGTACAGTTTGGTAGGGCTTGAAGAGGTATAATTAATTAGTAGATGTTATCTTAATTATTTGCCTAAAGAATAATAATTAAGTACTACGATAAGTTACTAGGCACGTAATTAACAAATATGCAAAGTATCTGTATCCGATCTTATTTTTAATAAACGCCGTTTCCGGCTTCTCATTTAATTACTGTTATACAGGGTGTTTGGCAGAACGTTGAACATACGAAAATGGTGGATAGATTGGGTCATCTGCTACTTACTCAGCCCTAATTTAATTGGCCCTGGACCCCAGGATATTAAAAATTTTTTTTTTTTGCTTTCTTCTAGTTTCACCACTTTCTTAACTTTAGAGTGTATTTTTATCACAAATGGATAAAACAGGCATTTTTTTTTTATCGTTAATGTTGGTAGATTCTTATAAAACTATTGCTTTATTCAGATGTTAGCTAGAAAAAAAGTTATAAGTCCTCAAACTTACAGAAATATGTAAAAAAATACTTGAAACTAAATTTCAACTTGAATTTAAAAAAAAAAAAAAATGGTTTGAGTAAGTAGCAGATGACCCCACCTATCCACCATTTTCGTATGTTCAACGTTCTGCCAAACACCCTGTATTTGTTCATTTAAATATTGTTTTCGTTTAGTCGTCATCGTTATCACAATTCTTAACCAGAGATATGAAGTAAGAATAAATATCGAACAAGATATCCTGGTAGTAGGGGAAGTCTTAGAAGGACATATAGTGGCCTTACTGGTGATGTTGACAGAAGGGTCAGGTGCCTAGTCTCGCAATTCGGCGTGCTTGTATGACCAGATATATGAACGTAAAAAAAGCAAAAGGAGTACCTATGTAAGGATCGTCGCCAGGTGGTGATCGGTAGTTCGGTAACCTACCCATAAGGGAAGAAGGCGTGAGTTTGGCGTAAGTTAGGCGCAAGTTTGGCGTGAGTTTTGCAGTTTGGCAGGTTTATAAAATGTATACAAGTGTTTGGTCCAAAATAAATATTGTTTTTATTTTTATTTATTTGTATGCAATAGTTCAATATTTTATCGAGTGACAAAGACAATGGTCTTTCCTCACTCCCAGTCATGTGGACCGAGGTTCCTTACGGGAGGACCTGAGAAACCAGGATTTTTTAGATAACGTTATACAGTTGGGAAAAACGACATCAAACAAAAATAACGACAAAATTACCCGAACATTTCCACCTTGTTTCCTCACCTTAAAAATGTTCATTATCATTAATTATAATAAATTTTATCTTACGTCTCCAAATTATTGCGATATTCTTAATTAATTTACTCGTTTATTTACTAGGTACAACTGTATACTACAATGAATTCCCTTGAGTTAATTTTTTACTTACTTTACTGCATTCAACTTATCAAAACTTATGAGACACGTGCACGCATCAAAGATGTATCTGAATACTTTGTGGTAAAGGAATTCGGCAGATTAATTTCTGTTTGGTCGTTACGGGCTATCAGCCCGATAGTCTGTCAACCAGTTTTGCCAAGGGGTATCGGGTAACTGGCTTGTGGAAGTCAAATAAACAGTCGCACTCACTCCATATAGAATATTGGTATTCAGCCGCATCCGGTTAGACTGGAAGCCGACCCCAGATCATTATGATCATGACATGTAATCTCATAAGAGGTCGTGCTGACGAGAATGAAGCTCTTAATCCACAGGCTATTTCTTACTGCTGGCTCCTTAATAAACCGGTGAAAGTCAAACTAGTAAAAAAGTGCGTTGCAATGTCCCAACTATTCACGTATTTGTAACCAAAACTTGTAACGGAAAAGCAAGATTTTTCCAAAATCCAATTACCTATGACCACTGTTTTGTAATTTGGGCAAAACCTCGTAAACCACTTAAAATATATCTTAAGTATGTGTTGCGTCCTTCACACGGTTAAATACCTCATTTCACCGAAAGAGCCATTGCTCTTTAACCATAAAACCTATTTTGCCCCAAAGTATCATTATACTTTGGGGTAAAATAGGTTTTATGGTTGTACTTTTCCAGGTGTTAAATGTTCCCAACACACTACCACTGAAAGGTGAGTATTTTTTGGACCCAAACGTACCTAATTGGTCAGCGACAAAATTATGAATTAGTTACATAATATGTAGCTGACGTTCCATAGCTCAAACAAATAAGTACACGCTTGTCGTACTACCATTTGATATGGCGGCAAGAACGATATAACTAGCCTTAATCAGCCTAGTCTTGCTTTTGTTCTATTCGTTGCCATTGCACATAACAATGAGTTATTAAAATTAGACCGGATGAAACCTCCAATAGATTCCGCGTATACTTACTAAATACGTGTACAAAATGAAAACTGATTTAGAAATTTACATAATACAGAAAGCTTCCAGAAAATTAACCTAACCCATAAGAGTTGAAAATGTACCTTATCATTTTTGTATGACATAGATTATAGATTTTTGGCTCCGGAGTTATATTTCGAAAGATACTCGATATAAATTGTCAGACGACAGTCGGTTAAAAGTACATACACCCGAAACAAGGCAACGAAGTATCATTTGAATAGTCAGAACCCAACGGAGATAACCATTACTCCTTCCCAAAGAAATGTTTGAAACCCCGAGTAGAGTCTTCCTGTAAGACCTGTAACAACTCCCTCGAGCAGCACAAACAAAAATAACAACATTCCTATATTTTCCTTCTCCGTTTCCTCTAACGAAAATGTTGTGGATGTTAAAAATGTAGCGTATTATGTTGATCGTGTGCCACAATTGTGCCGCTAGAGTGCCGCCAGTGTGCCGTATGTGTGCCGCCAGTGTGCCGCGAGATCGAATATAAAGCGCACTGTTAAAAAGGGGTATCGTTTCTCTAGTACGACCATTACTATGAAAACTCGAGACTATTCAAATGTATGTTATATATATTTTAATGTATATATATGTGGAAGCTGCCATTCGGATTATCTATAAGCTTCCACACTATAGTTTTTTGCTTGGCTTCAGACTGGTTGAGTGTGTAAGGTTTTGGGAACTCCTGTTTCAAAGTTGATATTTTAACAGTGTTTTCGGATAGTTATTTGCAGGGCTCGTGCCAACTTATTACCATCTGTCGTAGAAGCTCATGCTGTCTGCATTTCAATTAAAGAAACTGTGACTGAGAATTTTCTCGCAGTATCTCCATTACGTTTGTGTTACCTTTCATAATTGGTAAACACAGACCAGGATTGGCATCAACAATAAACGTCTAACCCTGCAAGGGCTTTGCTAGAGTCGAGATGACATCATAAGGGACTTTGGGACTTTGTACCGCCTTCTTTGTCCTTTAATATCCACGTAACTACTTTTGCCTCCTCTACTACTAATATTACTCTAATTACACGATCAACCCCTTCATCTGATTCTCACAAAACCGAATTATAGCAACAAATGGTACGTGCAGGTTTGAGCGCCCGCGATCCCCGAGACTCCGATAGTATCGCGCGGCTCACTGCGATCGCGATATATCAATGGCTTAACGTGCTTTTTGTACAGTCACATGCATTTCGAAAGGAATCCTTTGTGAGTGGAACTTAATTCATTTTTGGTAAAGATAGATTTATTGCAGGTTAATATGTACAGTCGAGGAGTGAAATGCCTAACCACCTGTACAGTCATGTCTAGACGTTTAGTATGAGACATATTTGTTACTATGTACACACGTCTACATATCAAGCTATATATTTCCAGTATAAGCAGATCTCGCGTAGGATTTCCATACAATGAGAGCTCAGCTTAAACTGAAAATGTATAGCTTGATATGTAGCCGTTCCATTAGGAAAACCAAAAATAATAGTTTTAAAAATTTGATATATAATATGCCTGATAAGAGGTAAAAGAATATAATGTGTTTGAAAACTTCTTAACCTTTTCTTTCTGATGTTTATTTCGACGAATGTCACACGAAGTACGAATGATGTCATGTGACATAATGGAGAAACGATTAAAATTATGGCACGGCGGCGGCGTCGCATACTTTTATAAAATTTATGAATGAAGATAATTGTTTGTAATGTAATGTTGGTGTTTATTGAATTATGGTGACGACAGGCTTAAATGTCACATTTAAGGGGAAATCTGGGTGACCTTTACGAAGCATCTGAACGAATTATTTAAAAGGCTGCATTGTTTGACTTGCATTGTTACTGGGTGGCATTTAAGCAGGTGGCCACACGAAAAGTTCGCCTTTGAACATTTACAATACCATACTTATGCATCGCAAGTGAGTTATCATTGAGACAAAGCTGAAATGTATCACGAGCCTGCAATTACAACTGCACAGTTATAAAAAAATCTATTCAATCTATCAGATTTTTTTGAAGTTAGAATCGATAGTGGAACATTGACAAACCGAATAGGATACATAAGGAAGCGATTTCTCTCTTCAATACACAAAAAAAAACATTATTCTTCGTCGTTCTGATAGTATATACCCCTCGACTGAATCTCCGATGCATCGGCGGCTCCCGTTATAAATCAGGGGCTTACCTACCTGCAACTTGCGCGTGCGAGAGTTTAATCAAAAAACGATTATAGCTTAGTTTACCCTCTGTTTTATGTGAGGATTTGTTGGCCGTAGGTATTAGTTCTCTGAATAGGATTTTTCAGCATATTGTGAGTAGAGGAATTGTGAAAACTTGCTTTTGTCCGTCAAAAACCAAGGTGTTTGAGTTTGAAGTTTCGTATCTAATGTTAGGGGAAATGAATTGTCAAGAAAATTTACTATCAACTTAAATTTTCCTTATATTTAAACAAATTTTAATGACTGTTGTATGAAATGGCGCAAATTGACATAGGATGTAAATTTGCTTAACAATTGATTTCCTTGACTGTAACATGGTGCTGTCTATCTGTGGTATCCTTAATTCTAACCGAAAAACCGATTTCATGCTGAGACATTTCCCTGTGGAGAACTAGTTGAATTGGTAAGATTCAAAGCCGTCTTTATGAATAACTAAAGCCATTTCATGTTCATAACATAACATAACACTGTGAGTATAAGGAATCTAAGAAACTTAATTACAGATTGTAATATTGTATGGTCTTCTTTTCAACCTGGTGTCAGAGTTTTAAAGCCACCCATGGGCCTCTGACTTGGCTTCACATGCCGTCGAGAAATATCTGTTAGGCATGCCGATTTATTCACTATGTTTTCCTTCACCGTTTTTGAAGCAAGTACTAATAATGAGTGATAATTATACAATACGCACATGCATCCGAAAAGTTAGAGGTGCATGCCTTGGGTTCGAACTCGAGACCTATGACTTGGCAGTCCGACGGTCACGCCACTAAACTATAACTGCTATATTACTGATATATATAAATTGTAAGGTACAATGTCACTTAGTGAACTTAGGTATTTAAATTCCAAATGAAAATAAAGTAAGTTTCCAGTTCAAGTTCACAAAAGGCGAAAATAAAATAAGCTTTCAAGATTACTTCAGATGTGCAGACAGGGAGCTATAATTTAATTTAATTTCAAGATGGAAGATAGATTAAGCTCTGATAAATTGTGTTGTCAATCTACAATGTTACAACTACTTTAATACGGCTAACAGAACTACGATCAAAGAACGAGGTAAAATACCGATGTCCTAAAATGAAAAACCGATTACCTGTAGGTATGTAAATACAAATTCAAGAAATTAATACTTTAGCTCGACAAAATGATCTCGAAATGACTTGTGTCGATTTTTTATTGAACTATTGTTGGTTAATATTTATATGATACCAAATGAAAACCAAACTATTCCTACCCAAAATCATAGAGAAGAAATTAGAAATTGGGCACATTCAGTAAATAAAAAAAAATATTTAAAAAAAATCGTCAAACTTCATTTACCAATACAATTATTTCTCCGACTGTACACACACCTATGAAAGCCCTTCCAATTTATCAGATCTCTAAACCGCAGATCAATTCGCATCAAAACGGGTCGGACTGTACCGTTTCCGGGACCTGTCACCTGTGAATGAATGGGCCCGTTTTTTATGGTTACATCCTTGCCATATATCTCTGTGATGTAATGAAGAGATCTGAACGAATTATACATGCTAGCTTTGAGTGAGAATTTGTATGTGAGAGTTTTATACTTAAAAGATTTTTCTTTTTACGACCAGCACGACAAGTGACAATAATAATAACAAATCCTGTGAAAGCATCACAGACATAAAAACACTTATTTAGCAATGGTCTGTCCATTGCTAAATAAGTGTTTTTAGCAGATTCGACCTCAAGCTCCGTGTCCCGAAAGAACATACACAAAGCCCAACTAAAAACACGTAAATGCACTACGGCCTACTCTACAAACATCAAGCAAAAAAATAAATAACAACAGCCTACTGTGGATAAACAAAGTTTCACTCAAAACCTTGCATCATTTCAGCAGTTAAACGTACAAAAACAAACATGTAACGTACTTGGTCTTAATTGGAGCGACCTCACAGAGGACGAAGCGATACTTTTTTGTGGGAAAACCTCTAACAACAAGGTATGGACAGATGGGCTGTCGCAGCTAATAATTTTTTTCTTTCAACAATGGTGTGTTTTAGAATTATATCGTAATTATCTGGGAAAGATGTTGAATGCATGTGTGATATTGTCGCGGTGTGTCGTTAGTTTGGCCATCGTATGTCGAACACAGTGTCCATAGTGCTTAGTGACGCCTACTCCTACCTTGTTGGACAGACACTACTGGAAAAAAATGGGGGAGGCCTACGCCAAGGAGGCGACTACTACTAATTTAATTAATTAATATTTATTATACATAAATTATTACAACATAAAATTAATACAGTTACGGTTAATAAAATACAAATATACATTAACTATCATACAATAAAAATATTAAAAACTTGAATAATTAAAAATGCAACGAATAAAAATTTATTTACATGTTAAAAGTTGTATTAGATATTTTAAACGCAAGCTACAAACATTTTGTATTGGGTGGTAGAATAAATGGCTTTATATTTTTTTTATTTTACTCTTTGATGGTAGCCAGAAGCTACATCCATGTAGACCCTTTTCCACTCGTAGGTCTGGGCCAACGGGATTATTTTGGAAGGATAAGCAGCAGCAATGCAGTGTGTTCATTTCTCTGTCTATGAAGGCGTGTGGCTATGTAGATACCAATAGAATGATAACATTCTTTACCAAAATTAGAGTGACCATGGGAACCCATTACTCGGTCAAGGGCGTGACGGTAGCGATCTTCTACACTCTTTGCTTTACTTTCTTTGTTTGTCGCTTGAAGTCCTGGGTTTAATTTCCAAGTGTTATTAGGTTTTCCCATAAGGATTTTCTGAATACCCTGAGTCTGGATTTATGCCCCCTGTTACATGTGACTTAAACATAGCTGGGCGAAATGTGGGTGTACTATAAGTAGGTACACCTCTGCTTAACTCTTCAGGGAATACAGGAGTGATGTTATGTTATGTTTGCTTTTGGAACCATCGAGTGAGTCCCTCAGCAACGAAATATGAATTTGTAAAACATTTTGATTCGATTCTTGATTCGACGCGTCAACCGAAACTCAGTAGGGAATAAAAAATCGGTTAGTCTCGGTTAAAAGCTCGGAGTGGTTTATGAACTTTATAAATATTACTGTGATCATGAATCTTTTGATCCTCTGCTTTATTCACCAGAGATTAGTGGCTTCTGATTTTGTAATTTAAATACCGAAGATAATTTAAAATATTTGTTTTAAATTCTGCAATAAAAAACTCTTTTATTTTGTAACTCCCAGAATTTATTTTTTTAAACCTGGTAAGTTGGTGGCCATTTTTTTTGGTGCCTTCTTAATCTGTTCTATACTATCGCTATTTACTTTTAGGCAAAGGTCTGTCCCGAACTAAGGCCAACATTGACTAAGTACCCAAAAAACAATGTTGGCTTGGCATTAACAGCAATTTCAGCAATGACTACCTACAGATAATTTAATATTCTGATAATTACTTCAATAAAAAAATGCACATTTTATGACTACACTAGTTATGCGCACAACCTTGTTAGCAAAATTATTATTGTTATATTATATAGCTCCTTGAGAAAATTACGAATAATATTTACGAACATTAAATATTATAATGAGATATAATGTTGCTTTTGATGTTCTTAAAAATAGCATTCAGGAAAATGGAGCAACTACGTATTGCGGCCAATATTTTACTTTTCATCCCGGCGATTTTTGTTTCATCATAAAGTAAGAATGTATTCCTGTTTTCCTTTATGTGTGCTTGTGTCAATATTCTGTACACTAACTCGGTTCCTATAAACAAAAACGAACACTGGTGCTGATCCATGCGTCATGTTCGTGAACGGGTGCCGTCAGTTGGGACTGGTCATCTCTTAGCTGCCATGGCTTATTTTACTTTATTTTAAGTTTTTGAATGATTCTTTTATGTTTTCTTTTTATTACGGACGCTTTTACGAACGTGCACGTCTTTCTACATTGTTCTGGCATGCATAATTTCAAAATAAATGATGTACTGTGAATTATTTTGTATCAAATTATTGATTTAAAAGAGTGTCCGTGGAGTTTCTTGTCCGTTCTTCTCCATAGGTACCTACTTCGCTTTGGAATGGGCAACTAGCTTCATATTTTTGACAGACCGACCCCTTGACAATTCAAAAGTGCCTGTTAATGGTTTTATTGAATTAAATGCTTTGAGTTGAGTTTGAGTTTGAATTGTTTTGCTTCCTAAAGGCTCCTACATACATGGCTTGCCGCACAAAGAAGCAGCCAAACAAAGGAGTGCTGCTCGGCAAAAACCGAGCCTCCCCGCCGGCACGGCACTGTGTGTAGTATCCTCAATGGTAGCATTTTTTATTGCCAAGCTAGGCATAATAATAGATTCGTAAGCATATTTTACCTGTGATAGCTACTTCTATATGGGAGGGTCTACTATGCAAAGTTTCTCGGTCTTTGTTTCATTATTCATCGACGGCACGGTTAGCGCAGTGGTTAAGCGATTGACTGCTGCGCTGCGTGTCGCGGGTTCGATTCCCGCACGGAACAAATATTTGTATGACCTACAAGTAGTTGTTTCGGGTCTGGCTGTTTGTGTATGTGAGCATAAATGTTTGTAAACGCACCCACGATACAGGAGAAATCCTAGAGTGGGGCAACGTTTAAATAAAAAAAAATTGGTAAATCATAGGAATCGGCTATTAAACTATACGAGAGCTTTTCACACTTCTACAGTAAGACCCTATTGCTATTGCAGTCCCTAAAAAGCTCCATTAATCCACAAAGTAGATGAAGTTAAATTTCCCAATGAGGTATACAAAGTCTGGACTGTACAGCAAAGACCACAAACATTTCAGCTTCCTCGTCAATGTGTCATGAAACATAAAAATAAATCTTAAAAAAAACACAAAGGAAGCGGACGTCGCTCCACATGTTAATTGCACTTAAAATATTGTGTTATGACATTAGTTACATACTTATGTTTACTTTTATTACTTTTAAACTAGATTTTAAGTCATTTAGCTAAGTAATGAACTTGAATTGTGATATTTACTGCAATGCTTGGTATGGTTCTTATACGAGTATGTTGAAAGTTCACTGCCGAAAAAAAAACTTGAAGACTACTAGACAAAACTTCTTGTAAGGAGTATTTTGGGGGTGTGTATTAAATGACATAATAGCAGATACTATAATATCACTTGTAATAATTTTCAAAGTGCTTTAAAAACAAATAACCTAATTTTATGTGATATAATTTTATATTTCATATAACCTTCTTTTGGTTTAATAATATTATTTTAGTATAACGTTCATTGAATATAATTTTCAATTTTTTTATTGCTCTTTTTATAGAACTTTCAGTTGACCTAATTTTCATATTTACTCATTTTCAGCCAACATTCTGTAATGAATAATTAAATATGAGGAAACATAATACTGTTATAATAACCTCATCCAAATGATTCACCAACAATAGAGGGGATCTGGTCACTGTCCTAACCTAAGCTTACTCAAATGATTCTATTATTATCCTTTCTTTGGTATTGCTCGTTGAGTTGAGCTCCTTAAGTCCTGATTTGAGCTCCACGTTACTGACAAATGCTTGCACTGACAGGACAGGTCCACTCAAATCTGTGTGGTTCTTTTCTCAAAATACCATTTCAGATTAATCTACATGGTCCTCTTAAAGCCTGACCAAGATTATGTCTGGACTTAAGAGACTGTGACCTCTAAGTTGTTTGTAACGGCCTTTCTTCTCAGAGTAGTCAGATAGGAAACGCCAAACTCATCTAGCTAATTATTAATATTTTTTAAGATGTCGTGTAAAAGTGATTCCAATATCTTATTTACATAATAAACAATTTAATTTCATTTGATTTCATTCAATACCTAACAAAGTTGACGTATCTAAATTATATTAAACGTTACTTATATTAATATTCAATTAGTATAACTGAATATTATACTAATTGTATATTAATTCAAATGTGCATTATAGAAAATGTTCATTACACCATATAAAATTAGGTAAAAATGAAATAATATCAATAATTCATTACTCATATAATTTTATCGTTACATAAAAAAAAGTATATTAAATGAAATTAGGTCATAATGATCACAAGAACTTTTGTTATTATTTCAAACGTTACACACCCGTGGTGACTAATCGGAACAGTGACAAGTTGGGCATAACTCCAAATAATATTTTAGGATCTAATTTATAGTTTCCTTGTAAATCTAAACATAATATAAATTAAAGTCGCTTTTCGTGTCTGTCTGTGTGACCGCGTCGTTCTTTTAAACTACGCAACGGATTTTGATGCACGGGTGGGTCGCTAGTTCATTTATTAAACCTTCTCCACAAACAACATCGTCAACTTGTGAGGTATAATTAACTTCATATAAGTCTTCAAGACCAGTTTAATATTTACTTACTCAAAGTTCTTTATAGTTTTATGCAAAATATTGTCATATTCCTGATGATTTACGGCATCATCTTCCTTATTGTATTCCCAAGGAGGCTTTTTACATTTTAATATCTTCGTAAGTAACATTAATTATTCTAGTATGCTGTATGATTCTCTACTATGATAGGTATAATCAATAATAAAGCATATCATATATAATAGTTATGAGAGTTCAGATTATCATTATAAAAAGAAAGAATGAAAATAAAATTTTATTAGGCATCGGTTCTAGCACAAAACATAAAAAAAAAACAAAAAAAAAATAATTATAGCCTGTCATCTTATTATTATCTAAACTAAACACCGGATTAAAGAAGAAAAACCACCGTTTTCGTCAACCCTGTGACCAAAACAAATTTAATATGACAACCCTATGATAAAAAGTGTTATTTAAATTGTATTACATACTTCATCATCATAAGACTATAGAAGTGTACTGCAGGACCACTTTGGTTCATTGATGGGTGACCTACATTACTTCTAATTATGAAATGTCACAACTCGCACGACATTGCAACATACACGCACGCTGAACGACTTCGTGTGACAAAAATGCACGAAAAAATGTTGCGAAGATCAGTGTTGTGAAATCTTGTATATTTGAGTCCCTGGCAATATCATCTATTTTATACACATTTTAAATTAAGGTTGCATTTCGTGTTTGTATGTGTGACCGCGTTGTTCTTTTAAACCACACAACAAATTTTGAGGCGGTTTTATATTAAACTAACATAATTATTTATAGAAATCACGATGTTTTGTCAGGTCGGAGAAGCAGTGCGAAGCAGAGGCCGGTCGGTTGTACTTATTCTTTATAATATAATGCGCACACACAACCATACGTGGCCTTTATGAAAAGACTATCCTACAGTTTCCACGCTGGTCTCTGTGATTCTAAACTTTGATATTTTCCCGAAAAGTGTTTGCGGAAACTACATTTCCCTTTAAGGTTTACAAGGCCTAAAACATAAAAATAATGATGGGTTTAAGAAAAACTTTTTATGCAGTTTTGAAGCCGACATACTGGCCATCATTTATGGTGTCATCATTGTTCCAAATTTGAATTCACGACCATTTAAAAAGACTTATAATTCTATTAGAAAAAGTGCTGGGTGGGTCGATTTAGGAGTTCGGGAGTGTAATATTAAATTCTAAGAAAAAGTGGACACGGTGTTAAGCGCACTAACAAACAAACAGACGGAGAGTCGTTGCATTTTATAACAAGTAGGTTGGTATGTAAAGATACGGATGAATACTCAGCTTAGTTTAACAATCAATAATTAAGCCTTGCTCCATTCAACTAGCGATGCGTTACGAAAAAACAATACCTTTATACACTACATAATTCACACTAGATCATAACACGTTCCAAATAAGTGCGTAAGTGTAAAATTGGGTTAGTAGTCGATTCGCACGAAAATTATTCGTACGATCGTGCGAATCGTCCCCTTTCAATAAAAATATTTTTTTAGTAGGCGATTCGCACGGAAGTATTTAAATTGCGTGCGAATCGACCCCTTCAAGAATTAGTAGTATGCGATTCGCACACTTAACAAAATGTGCGAATAATAAATCTAAGTACAGTCATGTACAATATTCTAGAATATTAATATTAAAATTCAATAATTCTCTATTCGCATCGCAGTCAGGCACAAAATACTAGTTAAGAGGTAAGATGAAAAGTTTTGTCAGTATTTAATATGAAAACTTATAATATGAACACCATAAATGAATTATTTAACAATGTTTCATAGAAACCATTACATCTCAGTAAAGTCATGTGAACGAATAAGACTGCAGAAAAGAATTGAAGACATTGTTAATCAATTCCTTCATGGTCACATAGATCTCCAACTTTGTATAGAAAAATTAAGCCATTAGGTCATGACTAAAAAAAAGACTGAAACTGATTATTCTTTATAAGAACTTTAAAAAAAAACAGTTTTAAAATGCTACATAAATAAATAATAATGTTACATTTTTAAGAACTTTGTACCTATTAATACTACAGATTACTCTGTTTAACAAACTGTGATTTTGTGATTGTTTTAACTTCCAGTGATGCCAATGCTCCTATCATCGTAAAATTTTTGTGTTAAGAAATATTTATAATATTGTTGATTAGTTAAGTGTTACATTTTTAAGAACTTTGTACCTATTAATACAACAGATGACTCTGTTTAACTGTGATTTTGTGATTGTTTTAACTTTCAGTGATGCTAATGTTCCTATCATCGTAAAATTTTTGTGTTAAGAAATATTTATAATATTGTTGATTAGTTAAGTGTTACATTTTTAAGAACTTTGTACCTATTAATACAACAGATGACTCTGTTTAACTGTGATTTTGTGATTGTTTTAACTTTCAGTGATGATAATGCTCCTATCATCGTAAAATTTTTGTGTTAAGAAATATTTATATTATTATTGATTAGTTGATTGTTATTTTTTACCTATTAGAGCAAAATATTGTTGTTATAGTAACTGTGATTTTGTGACTGTTATTTTATTACATTTACTATAATACTCCAAAATTGTACTAGTTAATACTTAATAGAGAAAAAATATTTTGTTTTTGTTTATTTAATTGCCACATTTAAAACCATACCTTAGCTAATTAAAACGATTTTTATATTGTTATTACGAATATTTAAAAAGATTTATATATTTATAGTTTCGTTATATTTTTCGTTGTTTTTAAAATTAGCTTTTAGACCATTATAACGTTAATTATTTAATTTTGACTTACCTTTTCTAAACAACATTATTTTTAACAAGACTCAGGGGTTCATAAAAAGTTGATTTCGGTAAAAACTCTAATAAGTAGTAATTTGTGATGATTTAAGGTAAATGCAAGTGTACGGAAAAAGAGTACTTACTTGTAAAAATGCAAAACCAAATATTTGATTATAAATCGTACCTACTAACTGTGATTTTATTTGTAATCTTGGTTATAATTATGGTTTTAAGTTATTTAAACTGTGAATGATGTAAAATCACTTTCTGATAGATACAAAGTAAAATATAAAAACTTGATTTCCTTAAAAATCGTTTTATTTGTGTCCTGTATTAAAAGAAAGCATTTTGTACGTGATAGTACTTTTTTCTTGAAACTTTTCGATAAAGTATAGGTGTGTGCGAATCGCATACTACTAATTCTTGAAGGGGTCGATTCGCACGCAATTTAAATACTTCCGTGCGAATCGCCTACTAAAAAAATATTTTTATTGAAAGGGGACGATTCGCACGATCGTGCGAATAATTTTCGTGCGAATCGACTACTAACCCGTAAAATTTGGCAACGAACCGACAAGTATTTACAGAGTTCTGACCCAAAAACAATCTACATACTTCACTAGTAATGTTATTTGTAATAAGTCCAGATGTAGCAATGAAAATAGTTCAATTTCGTAATAATTACTCGGAATTTCCAGTAGCGGATGTCCGGTGTTGTGAAGGGTCTTTGGTAAATTGATGAGTGGGTGGAACTATTGTGTGGCGAAGTTGAGAACTTTTCTAAAATTAATTAGGTACATTCTGAGAAAAACTAATACGTACCTTAGTAAAAATTATAATATCGGAGTATATTCATTTAACTTTTTTATATTGTCCCTTAGATTTTTTTAATATTTTTGACACATTAAAATTATGGATTGTTGTCCCAATAATGTAACATTTTTCTAGCTCAACATTGTCATATCAATTATTGTCTTAAAATTTAACAGAAAATCACCATAAAAATGATTACATAATCATCCTATAGGGCATAATAAGCCTAAGTTCAATCCTAAAATAACCAAATAGAGAACCGAGACAATCACAAAATGAACTAATAATCTAGATCTAGTTACGAAACTGAAATCATCCCATGTTCGCAGAAATTGATGCAGTAAAATTTTACTTGTAGGATTGAAGTGTTGTATACAGGCTGATTTTATTTTGAAAAACTTTTTCGACATCATGTATGATATCATTTTAAATACAAGAAATAAGAATATACACGAGCATGACTGCTTAATTTCCTCAGAGTCCGAGCGATTCTGCGCCATGGGTCGCAAGTTCGATTCTTGAACAACACCCCAATCCCCGTGTCCCATACTGCAGAAAGTTACCAATCTCTTAGACTTTGCATCAGTCGTAACATCATATTGAAAAACTCGTGTTTTGTTCTTTCTTTGCGTCATATTTACCGCAAATAAACGTATTGTCTTTATTTCTTAAAACATAGCCTGGGGCCATAATATGGGTTGCTTGACCTTGGCAGTGGAGTGAATGTGATCGAGTGATTTGATCCTAAGATAGTTTACTTCCTCGGTTTTGCGGTTAAAGTTTTCACTTATACGAATATGAATATACTAATATGTAGATTTAATAATCTTGATTCTAATTACTCGCTAAAATAATAATATTTATTACAATTATTCTTAAAAATTAAGTGATTAATTCTAAAAAAAATCTTGCATATTTTCAGACGTCAATACTTTTCAAGACGACGACGGTACACACCATTGTTTTAGGCGTTTTCACGACGTAGTATGTGGTATTATTATTCGGGTTGAGTTGGAAATGTCTATTACAGTAAAGATCCAGTTTAATTTGATGATTTCCCACCCAAAAAAAAAAAAAAAAAAAAGGTGAAGGTTACTTACAAGCACGACGCGACTTTAAACTACCATTCTCCTAAAAATTATCCATTGGCAGCATTTACCACTTTTTCGTCAGCCTTTGGCCAAACATAAAGCAGTTTTGAATGGAACACCCTGCAAACATACATGCGTACAATGCATTCATTGTTTTAATTACAAAACCGTAGATGCAATTAGCCGATACAGTCCAGAATTATAGTTAGAGCCTTGTGTTGCAAATATTACGTCAACGTTGATTCATCTGCTTTTGAAGCGTCTATAGTGAAGTTATTGAGAAAGGCTGGAGTATGGGCGGTTCTATGGGCTGTGTGTGACCTCTATACAACTACAAATTAGTGATATACTTGTTAACTAGCTGATATACAGTTAGGGTCCGAACGGATTTCGCTCTAGTTTTGTTATTGCACTTCGACAGCGACTGAAAATATTATTATAATTGTGTAGTTTCTATTAGTTCCTATGAAACGGTTCCAGATAAGATCAAAAAACTAACTGAGAAAAAATGGGTAGCAACTTAAAATGGGTAGCAACTCAAACTGGGTAGCAACTTAAACTGGGTAGCAACTCAAACTGGGTAGCAATTCAATATAGGTAGCAACTCAAAATGGGTAGCAACTCAAAATGGGTAGCAACTCAAAATGGGTAGCACGTCAAACTGGGTAGCAACTCAAAATGGGTAGCAACTCAAACTGGGTAGCAACTTAAACTGGGTAGCGACTCAAACTGGGTAGCAATTCAATATGGGTAGCAACTCAAAATGGGTAGCAACTCAAAATGGGTAGCAACTCAAAATGGGTAGCATGTCAAACTGGGTAGCAACTCAAAATGGGTAGCAACTCAAACTGGGTAGCCATTCAAAATGGGTACAACTTAGGTATTATACATTTTACAAAGTAGGTTCCGGCTAGGACGAATGAACACAAGCTGATGTAAAGACGTTCCCTAAAATTGAAAAATAAGGATTTCTGATCAGTGCTATGCAGGAAAGAGAAAACCAAAAACAAGATGACTAAAAAATACCCAAAAAATAAAAGTACGCTAAGAGAAAGAAAAACATAATTCAAGAAGTAAGGTCAATCTCGTTACGTTACTTATGCAAGTTATTTAGTCAAGGTCTGAAAAACTACAATGAAAGCTTCTATAAATAGTTTCTTTTGTTACAATCCGCATTTGTTTTTACAAAAAAATTGATGGAAAACGATCAGCATTCCGTAAAATTGAATGGTAAGGATATGAGGGAAATGTAGCCCTTTAACAGGAGTCCCATAAAACTAGGTATATTTTGTTTTATCTTATTGGCAATACGAGCATTGCTCATATCGAGGTAAAACGTTTAGCTAATCCTAAAAAGGTGGTAACAACGGAAATTAATGCACAGGGCGTGCCGGGCGTACTATAAAATTAAATACTATTGTGTTTATTTTATTTTTGTCTTATTTTGTTATTTCTCTATGCTGCACCGGTTGATGTCACCACGTCAATGCCGGCTGTCACAAAAAACCAGAGCTAGGGCTCTGTCTCGCATAGGGTCCCAGCATTATGCTGAGCGATGGCCGTTTTGCGTGGATGTGACGCATATTTTCCCCCAAATTGTTATTTTCGTGTCTTTTTTACTTTGCTTCGTCATGTGTATCGCAAATAAAGGTATTTATTTTCTTTTTTGTTTTTAAATGGAACAATCAGTATTATTTGTCCATGAACTGTGAGTTTGCTTCTAAACTACGTCTTTACAAGGTGGAAGCCTTTTCCCAACTAAGTTAGAGTCGGCTTCCAGTCTTAGCGGATGCAGCTGAATACAAGTATTTTACATGGAGCGAATGTCTATTATAAATCTAGATACATGTGCGTCAAATAATAATTCACAATACTCCTCTATGTAAAACTTTCAGCACTGCTGTATAACCCCGGTAACTTAAACCGATATGTTTGTAAACGCTAGCTTCCATAAAATATGCTCTTAAGTTTGAAAGGGTAAGTTTAAACTCACGACTACGTTAGTTAGTTTCCTTTAGGCAACAATTGCTCAAAATGACAAGCACTTACCGTACACTAAGTTGCAGTTAATAGTCACACACAAATACTTAATTTACTACCTACATAACACATAACATCACGGCTGTTTTTCTCGAAGGATTGGGCAGTCATATCCGGATTCAACCATTTTATCGTAAAGTCTCGTCTCTCGTAAAGTAAGGGAGAAAATTGTACTAGAAAAATGGGCAGAATCCATCACGCCTACATACAACCTAGGGTTAGGCAAAGGTCGTATACCCAGATTCCGCCATTTTATGGTATGAACCCATGTAATAGGGACAAGCCTATTGCTACTAACCGAGCCGAATTCTGACTTTCTTACAGTTTGCCAGACCTGACAATCGAACCCAGGACCCCATGCTTAGTTATCGCAATTGCGACCACTGACCAACGAGCAAGCAAACCTACTTCTTCCATAGATAATTAAGTCTCACATAGGCCGTAGGTATATTGTACAATATGGCGCCTTATTTGAGTCATTTGTAATGTTCATAACTTTATACCTACCTTACAATGTTTAATAATTAGTGGTTTATTGGCTGTTGATAGATGAATGCTAATTAAGAATGTGAAGGGTTCGTGTTCTGAATACCTGCTATTAATTAAATCTTATGTGAGAATGTTTGGGTGTCTGTTATTGAATGATGCCATTGGGAGCACAGATTTGAATGACATTTGGCTCACATGTAAAGTAAATGCCCTAGAATTCCTAGGAAAAAAATATAAATAACGCTTTACATTCAAACAACAGTTTCCCTGAGTATTATCTTCTAACAAAGAAATATCGATCAAATCGTAACGTTCATCAGAGGCTTATCAACACTAATATTAAAAAGAGAAAAGATTTTTGTTTCTAATGAATAAACTTAAAAACTACTGAACCGATTTAAAAATTATTTCATCAATATAATGCACTAAGTAACATAATTATGCTATATCTTATAAAAATATCACGCGGGCAAAGCCACTGGCGAAGTCTTCAATACAATTATAGTAATTTGACTCACTACTATTTAATACTACTAGGCTCTTAGGATCCTCTACCTTCGAAATAAAATGAAATTGTTTATTCTGTAAAAAGGATACTGGAATCACTTTTACACGTCATCTTAAAAAAAAAAAAAAAAAAAAGTAGCTAGATGAGTTCGGCGTTTCCTATCTGACTACTCTGAGAAGAAAGGCCGAAACAAACTCAGAGGTCACAGTCTCTTTTAAAGTCCAGACATAATCTTGGTCAGGCCATATGAGGACCATGTAGATTAGTCTGAAATGGTCTTTTGAGAAAAGAACCACACAGATCTCAGTGGACCTTGTCTTTTTAGAGTCCTAACAAAAATAAGATTTGTAATACGATTTCGAAAGCTCTGAGTGCCTCTACTACGATGGTCGTATCTGCAAAACAGTTTTAATGACTAAGCCAACAACGATATAATTCTTGTCAATCATTAAAAGTGTCAAATGTTTGTTTACATTACAGTTTACTTAATTACGGATGATATTATAACTTCTGCATAATAACCAGAATGACATAGAGTTCATGAGTCTATAGGTTTAATCAGACTAGTCATTAATCACTATATTATGTACCTATTGACATGCTGTGAAATGAATTAGAACGGGCACCTTGAAAAGTTGGAATTACCCATTGTAGACATATCCTGTCTTCACCACCAATTGGTTTAGCCTTTAGGTGATATAATATAGAGAACTAAGTACTAGATTTTTCGAGAATCGATCAAACAATCTGCCTAGCCTTTTCCCAACTATGTTAGGGTCGGCTTCCAGTCTAACCGAATGCAGCTGAATACCAGTATTTTACATGGAGCGACTGCCTATCTGACCTCCACAACCCAACCCACAATCCATCCATCCATTCCAATTAATTCCTTTATTTCGTGAACACAGGTTAGACAGAGACGAAAAATCCCAAAAAATAAAATAATCAGGAATGTGTGCCATGTCTCGCCGGAAAGGAATACCTACAACTATCTTTAAAAATTAACAAATAAATATTAACGAGATACATCAATTAAAAAATTAAAAAATAAATATAAAAATAAAAAATCATACAATTAAAATACGTCATTGATGAATAAAATGTCAGTACATGCTTGATGGCTATTTTTTATTGTTTATTATTTGACAGATTGGCGCTGATAGCCGAAATGCAGGATTTTGCTTAGTTTGGCTAAAAAGTTTTTATTCATTTGTGAAAAGAAAATATAGCCTATAGGACATTAGTTGTACAACTGTAAACAATTATTGAAATAAATTTATTATAATACATTGTCAATAAAAATTTGCCTCCACACACTGCAACCAAGTCCCTATAACGTAACACAAAAATTACAAAGACATATGATTTACAAAATACAATTTTACGCATTTTTAAAAGCGTAACACTAAGCATGAGTTCTATGTATAAATTGTAGAGTTGTCATTACAATAAAGAAAATAAAATAATTTTGTCAAAACAATAAAGTGATTTTTTTTTTTACAATATTTAACGCAACTAACTATTTACATTAGGTACTAAATTAAATAACTAACTAACTATAAAATATAATACAACAACAATTTTTTTTTTTATAATAAATTGGAGGAGAGGAGAGATGAATACCATGTCCTTAATATTTATAACTGACAATGTGACATAATTTGTCAAAAAATTACAAAATTCACAAATTTTTCCGATAAGAACATGGAAGAAACTTTTGAAATTGTAGAATTGTTGCATTGTCGCCTGTATATGTTTATTGAAAAGGCCCCCGATCTCCGTAACCCAGTATTATCTTCATCTTTCACACAAATGTGAGTTCTAAACAAAAGACTGTTAAGTTTAAAGTATCTCATTCACCTTCGCCAATGCGAAGTGTTTCATAATTCTTCACCCCTACGTATTGTATCCTTGGCAGTAGAAAAAATGGTAAATAATTGAAGTATGTTTGTACTTGGTTCGACTCAGTTCGGTATATAAGTGGCCGGCGCGGGAGTCGGTCATCAGTCGTTGCAGTGTAATATTCTAGCCAACATGAAATTCTTGGTAAGGGAGCTTTTTTATTATTTTCGGGGCTTAATATTTTGTAAATAAAGTGTTACTTCATAAAGTGAAAAATTTAAACGAAAAATAATAATTAATCAAGTGTTATAAATAACTAAATAATAATTCTATGAAATAATCATTATAATGTGGTATTTACATAAAAAAACTTACAATCATTTCAGTATGTTTCGCTTGAACACCTTAAATTAAATTAAATTTGAATATTCTAAGTACTCAAAATAAAGGTTCAAACATTCACTTTTCAAAAATATTATTTTAATGTTATAATAATTTTCTAAACTAATTACAGCTGTTTGCAATTTAAATTTTAAATGCGTAATTAATTCTATATTAGGTAAAATACTTTAACTTATCTGCATGAATTTATTAAAGGTAGCTTAGCCAATCAATTTTCAAACCACTTTCTTGCACCTATTACTTTTGTTTTTCACTAATGATGTTTTGCACAATCGCACAGCCAATATCACGAAAGAAGTAGATTCAAATATTATCAGAAAGAAATTAAAAATTAAAACTGCAGTTTATCACTTACCTACTATCGAAACTTAATACCTACATACATAAAATCATCACTCACTATGTAACTCTATTATTCGTTTGTCGGTACAGGTACCTACAAATTAAAATCATAGTACACTAACAAGCAACTTAATTCCAAACACCAATTTACTTCAAGCCTCTAGCGTAGTATTCGTACTTAAATTGCTATAGGATATTGCACAGTTCGCCCTAGATCACCCATAGCAAATTATACCTTACTTCAATACATAGGAAATGATTCATAGTACGATTGTTGATATTTAGCGTTGCAACAAATCATAGTGTATTGCTTGTCATTATTGGTGTTGATATTTCGTATTGATAGTTGTGCTCTGGGTATTAGACGAAAATTAAGTTGTGTGTAGTGACAAGTAGCTTTGATATAGGTACATAGTTAGTTGTTTATAAACTATAAGTAATTTTAGTGACTGCCTCGTTGGTCTGGTTGTCGCAAGCGCTACTGCTGATCATGAGGTTCTGGGTTCGATTCCCAGGTCGAGCAATGTAATAGTGGAATTTTCTATCAGGAATTTCTCAGTAGCAGCGTGGAGTCTGAATTTATGCCCGGTTGATGGCAATGGGTTCGCCATGGGACTTAAACATAATTGGCGAAGTGTGGGTGTACTATGGGTACATCTCTGCCTAGCACTTTGGGAGTTACAGGCGTGATGTTATGTTTTAGTATTTGTGTTTTGTTTTTCATTTCTGTTTGAAGTTGCTTGCATGTGCTGTATTTCTAGCAATTACACCGTATCTGCTACTATAATATAAATTACTTTGTCAATGTACATAATTATATTTAAAATTCAGTTGAATATTTGTGATTTTCCTGGTGATCTGGATAAAAATGTGCCCAAATAAAGTAACCATGTAGTGCAAACTTAATACATTTTCTAACCTTTCAAAATTAGCTTAATGTACTTACCCTAAGACCACAATAGTTCACTTGATAAATTTTGCACTCACAAACCTTTCGATCGCCAATGCACACCTTCACCTTTGGGCAAATGCAATGTTAATAAGAGCACATTATGTCGTAAAGGTTGTTGTAGATCTAGAGAATGATTGACTAGTAAATTCACTGCTAGTGTAAACAGCTTATTGATTTTAATCAAAGCACTGTAATAATAGGGATGTTGAGTGGGGAAAAAAAAGCTATTTATTCCGTCAGACACATAATAATAAATATAAGACAGGTAGTTCTGCTTTATCATATTAATAAAAAAAAATGGTTTAGATAAAATGGATTAAAGTTGGGGAGTGGGGGCTCGCTACGTCACAAGTCAGTATACAATCTACAGGGGAGTGACGTCATGCCACATTTTAACTCAATGTATTGCTGTAATCTATTGATTACATAAAAAAAGAAAAAATACGTGTCCAATATTTTTTAATAATCTACCTGAAGGACAATTTTTTTGTCAACATCCCTATTAATTTTACTTTTCTCTGTATGAGATGAGGCCTTTGTCCTGCAGAGGGTCAATTATAGGTTGGTATTATTATACTTTATTCTTTTTTTATTAGTACTTTAGTAACTTACGCATAGTGTGGTTACATAATTAACATAGTTTTAATTTTGTTTTTTAGTCGTAGCATTCATTCAACTTGCTTGCTTCAATTATATCAAAACAAAAAATCTTGCAAATTAATAAATTATTCAACAAACTTGATTGTGGAGTAAGTAAACGTAGAGTTAGTGTTAATCAGAATAATGATAACTTACCTACAACTGTGGGTGTGGCTAGACATCATTAATCAAATTAATGATACGTTGATAACGATCGGATTCGCTCAATTATCATCTTTGTTTCATTTTCCGTTTTTTTTTATTTTCTTCGCATAGATATTGAACTTTTGTGTAGGCAGTTACAAATTATTTGTTACCTTACCTTATTTTAGTGTTTTTCGCTTGTTACGTGTTTTATAGGTTCAAGATAGTTTTTCAAAAATATTATTTGATTCGGTGCTGTCTGCAGTAGTAGCAGCTACAATTTTTACCCTCTTTTGTAGTTTTGCCACTAAACAATGAAGTCTTTGTGAAATACGCTTAATTATCAAAGAAGGCTACCGTAATATATTTTTCGAGTTTTTGCTAGGCATAATTTTATGTAAGTTATATTTATTCACTAATTATAATTTTATATTTCCGTTCACAAAATGCTTTTAAAATGCAAATTTTTGGCGGCGGTCGAAAATTTTAACTTGACTTCCCCAATCAATTATTTACGGTGATAATTTTGGACGAAAAACAACGTATCTATTTCCGGACAGAATCAAAATGGCAAGGGGTAACTAGAATTAATTATATTTTTCTAATAAATTTTTCATCAAGTAGCTTGGCCATCTTGATCAAAAGTAATGTCAAATCAGGTGAAATTTTATCTCTGAGCAGTAGCCCAAGGTTTGGAGTTGTGCTAATCGTAGATAGAGTTCGCATTATACTTCTGCCTTTTAACGTTGAACCATGAAAAAACTTGATGAATAGCTCTGGTTATACCCAATTTTAACCAAACTCAGGAGATATGAGATATACATATGTACAATTATTACGGAAGCTATTTTGCAAAATTTTACATGATCAACAGTCTGCTGACTTAATGAAAATTAATAAGTTTAGATACCTGGTTTTTCTGAGAAAAACGCATGAAAAACCTCATATTCTTAAATTTGGCTTGTAATCGTTACAATAGACTCCAGAGATAGCCTACCACAACAAGGACTCCCATCCTGCTTACGCAACCCGATAATTATCGCGATAATACGACAATGGGTACCCGATAAATATACACTTATGTCTCCACGATAAACGAAGTGTCGTAACTTAGGATTTCCTGCAAAGACAAAAGGATTGTATCAATGTGGATTACTTCATTCCCATTCATATTTCATTTATTTAGATACGTTTTACGTTTAATATACTAAGAGGCAATTCATTTGAACTGTAAGGTACATTAACTTTAGGGGTAAGTGCCTCTTTTAAAATAAAACATGTATTTTGATGATGATAGTTAAAGGCTTCCATAAATATGTAGTTTGTTCTGTAGAGGGTCTCATTCACTAAACAATGAAGGCTACATCAAAAGCTCACTTTAATCTTGATCCTAAATGGAAACATTGTGGTCAACTAGAAAATGAAACAACAATTTGATCTTCCTAGAAACTCTTTCAGAACACGATTTTGAAATAAATTGATTTTACCAAATTATTGAACTCAACATTTACTGGTAAACAGTTAAAAAGACATACTATCTCCCTACTGTTCCCTACGCTAAAATGATCCAATCGGATCGGAGACATTTACCTGCGTTTAGGTCTTCTAACCAATTTGCAACTATTAATCTTCATTGCAGTTTACGCACTGCAGATTATAAACTATTCACATGAACAGCCATATTGAGAGAAATATGTTTATGTTTGAGCCGTTCGGGGTTGAAACAGTACTAGGGTACTGAGGGCCGAGGGCTCATCGAGTATTTCGGGTCATCGTCAAGCGGTTGGATAACTCTTTACGCGACCAGAAAGCTGGCCTATTTTTAGGCCAAATAATCAGCATCGCCATCCAACATGGCAACGCTGCCAGCTTTTTGGGCACTTTTCCCATTGATAGTGATGCGAGTGAATTTTATGACGCCCTTAAGCTCTTCCCCTTTTTTATTTATACTTCTGCGTGATAGTGTTTAACTTAATTTTTCCTATCTCCAGATTGTCCTCGCTGTAGCCATGGTAGCGGTCTCCGCTGAGGAAGCCGCAAAGAAGACGGAAAAGCGAGGCCTCTCAGGCCTCGGTTATGGAGGCCTCGGATACAGTGGTGTCGGATATGACGGAGGACTCGGATACGGCGGTCACGGATACGGTGGACTCGGATATGGCGGATATGGTAAGTGTTATGTCAAAATAATCCACATTTTCAAAATAACAACGAAGAAGATTAACAGGATCAAACACGATTGAAAAGTTCAAATTAAATTATCTATGGTAAATGACAATTGCGTTGTGTAAAGTCAGACTCGTTCAAAGAAGTTCACTGTGTTTTGAACTGCCAAATCAATGTACCGAATACTATTGATGTTATTGATTGGGCACTCATTGTGGTCTAGCCAAATAACCGCATGACTAGTTTTTTAGACAAACGCCCGGTCAATAGCCTGGGTTTTCCGTTTAGACTCAGATATAATAAAAACTCCTTTTGTAATATCATTGTGCTGTACAAAGCCTAGAAACATATTCTAGTTCATGCCTAATATATACTTTTCCCACATAGTTCCTTACTCTCAAACTCGACTTGACTGCTCACGTCTAAGCCTAGAAATTCCTAATACCAGGATTTAGAGGGAATTTCAAACAATCGACCGCAGCCGGGTCTCCCTTGTTTCATCGAAAAGAAATTGCCAAATTATCACTTCCCAAACAATTTTTCGCATAATTTCATTTGCCAAATTATTACTTAGCAAAAAATCTCTTTACAAATAATTGTAACGCAAACCTAATGTTTAGCATGTGAACGTTTATACAATAACTTGTTTACCAACTAGAACTTTTACCAATTTTTATGTAGTCAAATATTTCAGTTCGAAATAATCATTTTACGCAAAAAAAAAATTGCCAAATATTTAGTAGTTTTTTTTTAAATAATTAATTTCGTGTAACTATGTAGTTCAGTTTCGGGTAGCCTGTTTTTCTCCATAGTTTCTTTCTATATTATCTAGTCGTTTTTGGCACTCGCCGGCCGCTGCCGCGGCACCGCTCGCTTCGCTCGCTCGGCTCGTGCGTAGGTCACAGTTTTAACCTAACCTAACCTAACCTTTATATTTTTGTCATACCAAATCGTATGACGAAACGTTTATTGTCTAAAGATTTTTTGCTGTAATAAATAATTATATTAAAGACCAAATGCCTAAATGACATTATCCTTGATAATATTCTGCCAAGTAAAAATTTGACCAAATGAAAATGTGCGTACTAAAATAATTCCAAACATTGCATTGGTATAAAAAAAGGTTGCAAAAATTTGTTTGGGTAGTGATTTTTTGGCAAAATCTTTTCGGCAAAACGGCAGGATCCCACCGCAGCCAAGTTGTCTGCCCAAGTTTAAATTGGCCAAGAGCCTTACATCTGGGGGACGTGACGGGAGCACCAAGTACTTGGCCCTGGTGTCCTTGTTTTAGAACGTTTTAATAATACAGTTGGAAGACTTTCTGGTGACACTTTTTTTCTTGTTTGGTGTATGAAGATGCGGACATCTCTTTTAATGAATTCAATAAAAGGAGGTTGAGCATTTGATGAGTTTTTTTTGAGGTCTTGGCGATTGCCACAATTTATCGTTATTGTTTAAGTTTCATTCCAACCATTGATAATATAAAAATGGATTCCATTGAGTGCCAATCACAGTTTTGATAAGCCAAATTTCATGGAATTACACCAAATTTTCCTACATTTCCAAGATTACATAATATTTAAAATACACTTTGAACCTTAAATGCGTTCGAATAAAGACTAGCACAGAAAGATAAAATAAAAACCAATGGATCGATTAGTTCCTCATTAGAAATGTCTATAAATTTTTAAGCGCAAAGCGCTGAGCAAACTGCGCACTCAATTAACGGCCCTTAGACGACCTATAAAGCAGCACAACAGCGCTATAGTTCCTAAGAGATTAATAGTAGAATAAGTGCTCTTTTTAGAACTCATTATCTGTGTTAAAAAGGATTTCGAACCTTAACGGGATTTACTTAGAGTTGACTATAGCTTTGCAATTTTTTAAAGTGCTAAAGTAAATTGTTCTATCCGTGACTAATTCAGTACTATTTCGTCGTGATTAAAATTTATTTTGTAGAAACTTATTAAGGAAATTAAGTACTTGTAAGTATATGATTCTTAAGGTTAAGGACAACTAGCTTTTAAATTAAATAGGAATAAACTGCCTATACCTGACATTAGACCCTGTTTCGATCAATTCACTCTAACAAATTGCACTGTCATTATTCGCTTGGTCGGTATACAATTTTCTGTGATTTTCAAACCATTGATTGTTTAATAATATGTGACTAATAATTCAAGTTAAATTAGTCTTATGACTAACAACTTAAGAATAAACTGAAAACAATTAAACTCAAAAAAAGATTTAACCTAACTGCCGCGTTCGCCGCGTTGATGCGCAAGCGCTGCTGCTGAACATGAGTTCGATTCCCAGGTCGGGCAAAGTGTTATTTTGGATTTTTCAATCAGGAATTTCTCAGTAGCAGCCCGGAGCTTGGGTTTGTGTTCGTTTGATGGCAATAAATCGTCCCCTTTTACATGGGACTTAAGAATAACTGGCGAAAATGTGAATGTACTAATAGGTAAAGATCTGCCTAACCCTTCGGGGCTAACAGGTGTGATGTTATGTTAAAGATTAGACCTAATTTTGAAAAAGTGTGTTAAAATTGTTTCTGTACCAACTTAATCTTAGCCTTTTTCATAGCGCACGAGTAATTATTATAAATAAAACTTTTTGTCAAAGATTTTTTGTTGTAAACTGTATGGTCAATCGGTCACAGATTGTCAGCTAAGTAAAAAAATATTGTATTTTTTATCTTTTTTTAATAATTATCTTGTTCGCATGACTGGCGACTATGATTGTATGAATCATCTAGTTTTTGTTGTGGTTATTCATTTAAAAAACGACACAAAACGCCTTGATAAAAAAATCTTATATACCACTTTTTAAACCAAAATTGGTTTAGCGTGGCAATAACAGATACCTACATTTTCTAGTATTCATTATTTTCACAATTGAAATAAATTCCGTTAACATCCTGAATCAATATATATCGTGATCTACAACATGTTCCAATAACGAAAAACCATAAGTAGTTTATTGTTGTGGTGAAATATTAGGGAAAGAGCAATGACCTTTATTGCCATGCTAAAGCGATTTGGGTATAGTAGTTCTGCTAAGTCATTGATATTTAGCTAGATCTAACTAGACTCAGATCAAGCCTAACTAGCTAAAGGATATGACTAGATTATAACAGCCATGCTCTAGGATTTTACATCACCATCATTATAATATACTTCTCAGAATACACAAATATCTGAAACTGATTTCAACACACTTTTCTAATAAACAGAACGACTACTACCAGCTCAATATTCCTACTCAATTCGTTCTAAAATTAAATGTGACGACATGAACAATTTCACACACATATTCTAACCATCTTTCCATCACGTCCACTGTCACATTAGATCCTGAACAAACTCCTGACAGCACAGAGATTGCTCCTGGCTTTGCCACAGTATATCAAACTACTGCAGATGTGATTTGCGAACTGTCTACCATAATATCACGTTCGTTTTGCCACAGCATACTGTAGTACTTATGTGTACAGTACTCCCAGAGGATGTTTGCGGATGTGGTTTGTTCGTAATTCGCGTTGATGGTTGGGGGTTAGGAATTTAGGATATAATAATGAAAGTGATGTATTATTTGGCTTTATTTTGTACATCCAAATATATTGGATGACAAATTGCATATTTTATGCAAAATTGCAAAAAACAAATGCCTACATCATTATAGGCGCTAACTTGTGTCTTTAAATTACATTTTCACAGAAATAAAAATGTGGCTATAATATTTTATTTTACATTCTCACATTAACATTTATTAACTGGCCACTGTTTGCAAGCTAGTTTATTTCATAAAATATAATATTTTACATTTAGTAATTGTAGATGTAAAATGTAAAAATAAAGTGGGAATCAAAGAAACAATCAGTTCCAAGATTTTTTGTCAAAAGAATCTCTAGGTAACAGGAAAATGAGATTTTCAGAGCCGTGTGAAGTTAATGAACCTAAATCATGTGTAGACTTGCCAAGCACGTTTAGAATTTTTTAAATTTACATAAGCATACACCAGTAATTAGGTATCGAAAATTATCGCTTAATTGATCCTCAATCAGCTCCACCTCAATAGAACCAAGTTGAGACAAAGTAAATGTCCACAATTGTCATCTATTGTTAGTCACCAATGTCACAAGTGTGTGAGAAACTCCGGTCCTTGGCATACTGTAGTACTAGGTACCTATAGTATTAACGTGTAATTTTGCGTTTACATTACTGACCGTAACGTAAGGGGTTGGGCAAGCTAATTAGTAGATCGTGTTTTGTTTTTGTACTCATTCCGGGTGACAATGTTGTGATGTGATTTTTTTTTTAATGGGGCTGCATAGTGTTTCCCTAATAAAGTGTCTTATTGATAGAATAAAAATGGACTTTGATCTTCTAGAAATAGGATCGAAAATTAAACTTTGCAATCCAAGTTTTTTTTTTTTTAAATAATAATATGTTTATTACTTCTAACAATTTTTAATAAGTATGTAAGGTAGTCCTGCAGATCTTTAATACTTGAGTCTTATTTCTACATTATAGAAACTCCAATTTTATTATTTGTCTCTACCGTCTCTTTCTTTGTCCTCAGCTGCACCTGTAGCGGTCAGCAAGGTTGCGTACACCACCGCGCACGGCGGCGGCTACGGAGGCTACGGCGGATACGGCGGATATGGCGGATACAGCGGCCTTGGCGGATACAGCGGTCTTAGCGGCTACGGCGGCGGTCTTGGTAAGTTTAAAGTGTTGATTTTGGGTATTTTGGGTTCTGTAGTCATTGTACAGAGATGGCAATAAAAAGGACTGCCCAATGGTGTAGCTAAATATTTCTATCAAATTATGATTAGTCATACTCATCATTTTATTGAAACATGTTAATAATTGTAACTTAATTTACAGCCGCGTCAGATAGACTTTTTAGACATTACATCAGATAGATGTAGATAAAAAAAGGATAGAGTTAGATGTTGCATTAATTATCTAACAACGTAGATAACCCTAAACCCGTGGGAACGCGAATCAAGTGTAAAATTGTTTTCAAATAATGGTGATTTTTATCTCAAGTACAATGCCAGTATTGTTCCTAACAATAATAATATCAACAGCTCTCCATAACATGTTTTTAGTGAGCCGTTGTTCCAAGTTTATAACGTGAGACTTAGTTCCGCAACAGAACATGTAAACATGTTAAAGTTCTTGAAGAGCAATGTATTGCTAATTAGCTCGTTGTTTTATTAGCGGGTTCTGCGTTAGTTTCTGGCGGAGATTAGCGTCAGTGTTTATATAATGAGAAAGATGTTTTGTGGACTCTTTTTATAGCCTCCACTATTCCCACTGTTTGGACACAGGCATCCTGTGTCTATCCTCAGCGCCACCACGCGGGCCAAGTGCGGATGTCATAAATGTCTGAATTTTCGGTTCTAGGACATGTCGGTTACCTCATCATGTGTTCCTTCAACGTTTTACTGACTGCGAACTACTGCGTTTTACTGAAACGCTTAACTGTTTTTTTTTTTTGTTGGTACATACACCAATAGCTGATTGAGATTTAAGAGATTATTAGTTAGGTATTTACTCCCAAGCATAATTCCGTTTTTAATCATCACTATTTGTACATTCTAGGCAGCATAAATTAATTAAGTATGTTTTTCTCCAGGCTACGGTGGTCATGGAGGTTACTACAGCGCCCCTGCAGTCAGCTACGCTAACCAGGTCGCCTACGGAGGATACGGCGGATACGGCGGATACGGAGGAAACGGACTCGGATACGGCGGCCATGGCCTCGGCGGATACGGCGGTGCTGGATACTACGGACATCACTAAACTGACCTCGCGTTCCAAATAATATTCAAATTTTTGATTTTTTATTCCTTATATTTTTAAATACTCGGAAGCAATGGACTTTGGATTTTTGAATTTGTGTTTAACCTTTTTAATCTGTGATCGATATTCGGAAGTTTTTGTGATATTTAAATATGATTGTTTGGGGTACTAAAACCCATAGTCTATTGATTGATTATATAATGTAGTAAGCTAAAGCTTGCTGCAAATTTTGTACAACGAAATATTGCCTGAGAGTCTGTAAATATCTAAATAAATTACTTGTTAAAATCAACATCTTGCTTTTATTTATGTAAGGAATAGAGAATAGATCACACTTTCTTCATCTGAACATTCTGAACATACTTTATCCTAAAATCTAGAGGTCTCTGAATTTCTTCCATCATTTCTTCTCACGGCAGTCAGGAAATGTGATGAATATTTTTATTAAAAAGAAAAGCTGGATGGAGTCGCCATCTAGCTTTTGTTTTTTAATAATTATTTATTTATTTTCACTTCAAGACACAAACATCTGTGTAGCCTGCTCACTGTACTACGAGTTCCTGTGACACAAGAGCCAAGACTTGTAAAAGTGATTCCGATATCTTATTTACAGAATATACAATTTCATTTCATTTGCCATTTTAATAATGGAAATCCTTGATCATTTTCTATTTCTTTAGACAGCCGTATTCAATTCCGGAACAAAAATGATTCTAAGAAGCTAAATAAATTAATTTTCTACACGAGTACCTCACAAGAAAAGAGAAAAAATATTACCAGTAGATTCGTTTCCTTTGGTAATCATTTTATACCAAAGGTAACACGAAACTTGTGCCAGTAGCAGTGTTTATAAAAAAAAAAAGCCAAGTGCGTGTCGGACCATGCACAATGAAGGGTTCCGTAGTTGGGATGAATTTATCGCAAGAAAAAACATAACTTTGTGGTTGAAAAACATGTTCTCTCATTCGGAATGTATGGGAGAACATGTATTTTGCCACCGCAAATGTAAGTTGTTCAATTATTACTCGTCAACTTGTAAAGCCTACTTAGCTGTTATAGTTTTCCTTTTAATTTCGTTATATATACATGCACTTTAAAGTTTAATATTTCGCAAACGGATCCCTGAATCCAAAATTGGTTTTCACAAACTCTCAATATTTTTGAACGAACTCAAACTCAAAGCATTTATTTCAATGAAACCATTTACAGGTACTTTCGAATTGTTAAGGAGTCAGTCAGTTAGAAATATGAAGCTAGTTGCCCATTCCAAAGCGTAGTAGCTACCTATGGAGAAGAAGAAGCAAGAAACTCCTTTCCAACGACATCCCACACCATGGGATAGATGTGAAAAAAAAACCCCACTTTACGTGTATGGGAGGTACCCATTTTTTTTTTTTAAGGGTACTTGCTCTACTCTGACCTTAAAAAAAGTTTTAACTTTGTCGGCGTGATTAATATGTATACCCATGCTAAATTACTGCATTCTAGTACACAAAGTTTCCGAGTAAAGCCGCTGACAGACGGACAGACAGACATACAGACGGACATGGCAAAGCTATAAGGGTGCCTTGTTATCTACGGAACCCTAAAAACGATTGCTTTTAGAAAAAAGTAATTAATCGACTTCTTTTTATTGCGTCTCTTTCGTTATTGTTGGGTTCAAGTGGGCTTAAAAGGCTCTAAATTGTATGATGCTGCAGTGTACTTATAATAAGCTTTTCTTTGTGTAGCTACCAGGATTTTAATAATAGCAATTTAGAATTACTTTCCGGTTGAGTCGTTTGGCTGGCTAGGACAGGGTAACTGTTGAGATGACGACTAACAGAGAAGTACTTATCATCATCTGCCTAGCCTTTTCTAACAACTATATTGGGGTCGGCTTCCAGTCTAACCGGATGCAGCTGAATACCAGTATTTTACATGGAGCGACTGCCTATCTGACCTCCACATCCCAGTAACTGGGTAATACGATACCACTTGGTAAGACTGGTTGTCAGATTTTCGGGCTTCTGACGACCCGTAACGACTGTCAAAGAAAGACGAATGACAGCAGGGACCAACGGCTTAACGTGCTTTCCGAGGCACGGAGGAGTCTCGGTATGTAAAGATGGTCACCCATCCACAGACCAACCCCGGCAAGCGTAGTTTAACCTGATGGATCGACCGGTGCGGCAGTTATTACTTAGCCACGAGCTCCTCGTGTAACAGAGAAGTACTTATCGAAGAACATTATGTTGCGCCGACCACAAATAATGGGATAACGGCAAGAGAATGATGTTCGGGTGTAGTCATGCATAATTAATTCCGGTTGCATAATCAGTCTATAATGTTGCCACTGCTGGCATACAAGCCTCCTCTGGGTGAGAGGGAGTGGGCCGTAATCCACCACGCGGGCCCAGTGCGGGTTCGTAGATGTCACAAATGTCAACGAATTCCATTCCGATTGCCAGACTAATGTAGTACCTAAAGAGCGTTCGTGATTTAGTTTCCAAACATGTAAACAAATGTGCGTGTTTGGAAAAACAACTTTAATGCACACTCATAAAATTCAGTGTGCCTATGACTATTTCAAAAGTACTGATCATTCATGAAATCAACCTAATAAAAAGTTGATATTCGTTTATGTGGAAACAAGGATTTGATTATAGAAATAATCTTCTTCTTCACACATACACATGAGAGACGTGGTCATCACGGCAAGAGATTTACGAGAATAGCTCGTTTCTTGGTAAAACAATTATCAAGAATAAAAAAAGAATATTATTAAGAAGAACAGTATCGTGCTGACTACGCAAGTTTTACATTTCTCCACAGAGAAATCTGTTCATCCATGATTCTTGATCATCTATTCAATAAGAAGTAAGTTTCTTGAATTTTTTTTTATATTGAATAGGGATCCCAGTCTATCATTTAAAGTCCCACGTAGCTACAGCTAGTTATCATCCTTATTGTACTGGCCTTATCTCAATTTATTTGGAGCCAGCGCCACCTGTCTCATCTTCCATACATCTCTATCAGTCGTCATCTCAGTGGTCACCCCCTTTCTAGCCATAGCATCTTTCATACCGTCGATCCATCGTTTCTTTCTTTCTTCCCTTACTCTCAGTCAAAACTTTCCTCACGACATTTTCCTCATTTCTCATCTTGCTACAACTAGTCTAAAGCCCAATAATTTTGATATCGAGTATGGTATTGTTGTAGAGGGTTGAACCTGGACGGCTATCTCGTCTAAACTTCACAAATATCTGAAAAGTTAATGGCGTATTTTTAGAGATAAACACTATTTTCAATTCAGGAAAAGATTGAAGTGTAAGTTCAGTTAGCTGATAGCCCCCGTCTGGATATTAATAAGTAGTTTTATTCTAGGAATAATGATTACTCTATTGGTGTTTTATTATTCTCCTTCGCCATATCGATGTTTCTATTTATACGTTTTAATTTTAAATAAACTTCGACCAGAATTCAGCCACTGCGACAGCGTTATCGTTTGCCTTGCAAAGCTCTTCCATATGGCAAGTGTTATTGCACAGGGAGCATGAGGCATCGATTCTAGCTCCACCAGTCGCACTGTGGCTCATCATGACACAATCCCACAGTAGTCATCGGTCAATGGTCAGGCGGTAGGTGCCCAAACATACATCGAATAAATGTAAATAAATTTATTTTTCACAAAGGTCACATCACAAAACATTCTGAACTTAAGCAGTGAGGCCTTAAAACTCCCACAGTATGTCAACAGTATTACCATAAATGAATTATGAAACAGGTGCAGAATTGTGTTTTATATTTGGTGAAAAATATATGTTTTATTCAATAAGGGTTGGATGCTAAATGGGGTGTGTGTAAGCAGCGACGACGCATAATAGTACTTCTTGAAACTTTGATAGGCGTAAGTTTTTTGAGGTCTCCCACATGATATTGTATTACGTGACAGTCAATAGTGGAAAAGGATTGTTGGGAATATTTTTAGGTAAGGTGGTAAACAGTGAATTTAAAACGATCAGCAAATAGCAGGAAACGATTACGCGGCCGGCCTGGAAAGAGGTGACGGGATGAAATGGACTCCTTCATAAAGGATTAGCCCGCAATCGCAACAGACCGGGAAAAGTGATAAGTGGAAAGAGGGAAGGCGACTTTACCCAGCAATGGGACATATTTGCTTATAACAAATAAGCAATCAAATTCAGGACCAGATTGGGTTTGAGTTACATATTAATTTAGAGGGTTAGAGGCCTTTTTCCCCTACGAATATTAAACTTCTACAATAGTCGTTACATCATCAAAGCCCGACGTTACCCTCTGCTATGCCTCTTTCTACTTGTAAACAAAATAAATCTAAATAGTCTGTATTAACTTCAACTTTTTAAGAAGAAAATAGTTTTGTTTCTCTGGACAGTGCGACTTTACAGTAAACTTTGATATTTTTTTACAAGTCTAATTATCTGTAAAATTTTACATCAAAACAAGTTTTATATTGAGTACCTATTAAGTATATTATTACCAGACAGTTATTCGTTATTTCGAACCATTTAAAGTTTTCTAGTTAATTTACTTGAAAACTGGCTTAGCGAAGTTATTTTGGATTTTAATTAAGTACGTTTTAGTGGTTTTGGGCAACACTAGTCTAGCAGTGGATGTCTAATGTATGATCGATAATATTGGTGGTAAAAAGTCAGCTCATGAACCCCACCTGCCTAATACTCGTAAAAGAATGACGTAGGCGTTCCTCGAACAACACCTGCTCCTCATAGTGACAGTATAATTACTTTATTATACTGTGGCATAGTTATCATCAAGTTGCAAACAAGATGTCAATAAAGATTTTTTGACTTAGAATATTGGTATGTCTTTTTGCAAAAATAACTAACACCCAAAAATATAGACCACAACCTACAATAGTAGTCAATCTGAAATTGACATAACTTATACACCAATAAAATGTTGATATTAATTGTTTAATAAGTGGAAATAACTTCAGTTTCCTTACTACTAGAATACCTACCTACATATCTCTGTATTTAATAAACTAGATCTTCCCATAACGCCTTCAAACGAATAAGTTAGCAACTCTGAATTATCACAACTGCACAAAGCTGCATGAAATAATTACTCAAAGGAAATGTTATTGTTAGCAACAATAAGTAGAAACACAATCCATTGCTAAGAGAAATTCGGTAGGTAAATCGTTATTCGGAAATTTGGTTGTTTTTTTGTTGTTATTTTTAATGTTATAAGATATAGAAATTACTGTATACCAATAAAACTACACAGGTAGAGTGTTAAAAATTCCATTCTCATTTTGAAACAAATGCAAACAGGTTATCATGATCTAGTTTTTTTTTTACTAAATGTCATTTAACATAATTTATAGGTACTTTTTAACAACTCCTCTCAAAATCTGCCTACACTATGAAACAGTGAAAAAATGAAAATGTCTTGAATACAGTATAAACCTGTATAATATGAGGAAGAGTTCGCCACAGGAACACATTAGCATCGGGCTCACAAAGCGAAAAATCACCACTACGTACGGGCGATAGCGCCTGCAAAAAAATAACAGGCAAACGTTTGCAGGATCGCTCGTACTTTTCGCTGTGGCGCGTACAGTAAGGGTTTGTTCAGAATATTATTGATTTAGCTTAATGTTAGCCCAGGGGTCACAAAATATCTTCTACATATCAATTACTATACTTAAGTATTTTTTTTTTTTATTAAGAGTAGGTATTTAATTTCTTTATTCATTTGCATGGTGAGGAAAGTCATTGGCGAAGTTATTTATTTCTGTAATTCTTGTTATTTCAGTGACTAAAAAGTAGGGACCACGGTACGGCACAGAAGAAAATGCTGTCACCAGTAAAGTGATCCCAAATGCGCAACGGAAGCTGGATATGGTCACACATTTTTTTTTCAATTATATGATATTTATTTATGTACCTAGCAGTGTATTGTGAATTTGTTTTGTTGTTTTGCAATTATATTTAATACCTATGATCTAATTACCAATTATTATTAATTAAAAATTAAATATTATATTATCTTACACAAATTTATTTCATTTAACTATCCATACACACATTGCAGTATAAAACTGATTTACATCCGTCACCCTACACTTCAGGTCCAGTTCAAAACCAGCATCAGGCACTAGATGTTTGGCATTTATGCTGAACTGGGCCTATTTGGCGTAGCCGCGATGCTATGTTATGCTATTTCTACCGATACCGAAATGCTCTTTTTTCGCAAACGACCGATCTTTCACAGCCGTGTATATCGTTGTAAAAGTCAAGAAACATCCTAACTAATATTGGGTCCCACCTATGAAATTGGCGTTTTTTTTTCACAAATAGAGAACCTCGTCATTTCTATGACTTAAAATATTCCATCAATTGTTGGATATTATATCGAATAATGACCATCATAGACAACTACCAATAGTAAAAAACCTTATTGCTTATAGTTTTCTAAACAAAAAAATACTTTAAAAATTACGTTCCTCTTTTTGTTAGCATAAATGTGAACCACTATTTGTTTTAAAACTTAGCCAAAACTTATTTTTGTCGCTTAATCTAAGTGGCATACGTTATTTTAGTTTTCAAACATTAGTGCATAAAAGTTTTAAAACATTAGTGGTAATAGTTGTTAAATAAATTAAGAAAATGTTAGTATGAAAAATACAACTTCTTTAAAATTCTCCATGCAAAACGCTGATTTCATAAGTGGGGACCAAAAATATTATTCCTCTTTCACGCTGAAATGGCTGGACAGATTTGGATGAAATTTGGCAAATGGGTACACCATAACCTGGATTAGGACAAAGGATACATTTCAGTGAAACCGCGCGGCGCAGCTAGTACGATTATAATGCTGAAAATCACAAAAACCCGACCGAGTGCATGTCGGACCACACACAATGAAGGGTTCCGTAGTTGAGATGACTTTATTCCAAGAAACATGTTCTCCCAACTGCAAATGTAAGTTTTTAAGCACAATATTGTGAGATTTACCATGTTATTTTAAGACCATAGACTTCAAGGTTTTCCTGTAATCTATGATTAAAGAATAAAACTGTATTTTTTTCAAAATTTTGGGCTCCGGAGGGTCGGAGATATGGGGGAGGGCATAGTCAATTTTCATAAATTTTCCTAATACCGTTTTTTTTTTTCATTTTTGTATAATAAAAATAATATTTGAGATCCTTACAAGCCCTTTCATTTGTTTCACACGGTACAGTTTGCAAAACTTTTTATTTTTAATTTCCGGGTTGGCCCCAAAGTGTCCCCCATATTCAAAATTCATTTATTTACGTTCCACATCCGAGTAATCGATGATGTTGTTGATAAAATTTGATGATGTGAACTTCATCTAAATTGGTCCAGTAGATTCGGAGCAAATTGGTTGTTATAGACGGACAGCCAGCTAGCCAGACAGACACACACAAGTGATCGTAAGGGTTCCATTTTGAGGTACGAAACCCTAAAAAGTGTTATGATTTATAGTGCTATTCCCTATTTTTTAGAGAGTTAATTTGTGGGTGGATACAAGTTATAAAATAAAGCTTGTGATTAGTTGTGTCAAACTCATCATCTTTTTCAGACAATGCTTGCAATATTCTAGTCACCATTTTCAGCCAACTTTCGAATTGTCAAGGAGTCGACTGCTGATCCTGACGTTTTGGATATCTCCGGGGCCCAAGGACTGGGTCATTAGGGTGGCAAATTTGACATTTGTGGCACAGGTGGCAGCTTTGAATAAGGCGAATATAGCCATGTGTAACTTAGTGAAAGTGGTGTGACAGTTCATGGTCCTTTTTTTGTGTTGCGTTGCGTTCTCAAGATGCAAACTCAAACTCAAAGCATTTATTTCAATTAAACCATTTACCGGCACTTTTGAATCGTCAATAAGTGGGTCAGTCAGAAATAAGAAGCTTTGCCCTTTCCAAAGCGTAGTACCTACCTATGGAGAAGAACGGGCAAGAAACTCCACGGACACTCTTTTAAATAAAAACGTTTGATACAAAATATTGGTTACATTCATGTTGGAATTATGCATGTAATAACAATGTAGAAAGACGTGCACGTTCGTAAAGGTGTCCGTAATAAAAAGAAAAAAACAAAGAACCATTCAAAATTTTTAAATAAGCCATGGCATGTAAGAGTTGACCAGTCCCAACTGAAGGCGTCCGTTCACGAATATGACACATGGATCAGCATCATTCAGCTCAACCATTTTGAAGGGAGCTAAATGATCCAACACACGCGCCACCATCAGCGAGACATCTGAGTGAGCATGACATACTCACAGCCGCCAGGGCACATTCAAGACAATGAAATACATATTACCCGGTAAACGGTAGCTCTTTAGTACATAGTACTCACACCTATGCTATGCAATTATATAATACAAAGGAGATGGAGTTTATACAATACAGAGATGGTCTTACAATCTTCAGCAGCTCCAACAGTATCTTCAAAATGTTAATCAATTAGTTGTGGTTGTGGAGCAGGACCAGCAATGAGCCAAGCATTTTTATCAGTGATGTAATCCCCCAACTTATACTCGTAATATGCCTACATAGTGTGCGTTTTAAACAAGATTTAAATTTCGTCTCATTCATTGAAGTATGTGGGGAGGAATTTTATCGTAACATTTTAAACAGTAGGTACCCCAGGAAAGATGAGCCTCGTATCAATTTCACGTCATCGGAATACACCATTATCTTAAACAGCAGTGATAAAGTAATTTAAGTAAAAATCATATTTGTATGAACATTTTCTTTTAAGATTCGAACAGCAATACTCGTAACTTTGTATTTTATCAAGATACTGGTTATTATTATACCATTTTAGAATATATGGGCCACCGCAGTGTAGTACATTTTTTTTTCGATACAGGGGCCCAAAATTGCACAATTCCCTAGAAAAAAATGTTAAATTTTGAAAATAAGTATTTTTTGCAATGTTAATTTAGAATGTAATAAAAATTCTTGATAATGATCTAATAAATATAATAAAAATATTCAGGAGTCACATAAAAAAACAAAACGAGAAAAAATCACCAGTTGTAGAAATGACAGCTGATTTTGTAAGAGTAAGTACGATTTTTATTTAAAATATCAAAAATATCAATAATTTGGTCATCCATGGGAATATGGTGATATAAGTGGGATAAATGATAGATTATAATCTGGCCGTTCGACAGTTTCAGGGTTATCCATTATTTACGCCACACCTGTAGATTCTATTCTATTTTGTGAATGCGAGAACGCTGTAGGCTTAGTGGACTGTAGATTTGTTGACCATCATTATTTTGTTAAGTACCTGGTACTTGTTGAAAGACCTACACTGTTCTCCCATATCTAAAACACTGTTATTTGAAAATATTGTAAAAGCCAATTATTTTTAAAAGAGTAACCGTGGAGTTTCTTGCCGGCTCTTCTCCATAGGAAACGACCAATTGGAATCGTGTACCTAGCTTCTGACGTTTGATAAGTGCCCATGTAGGTTTATGTGATATTTTTTTATTTGTGATTTTGGTAACAATAGATAGATACATAAATGTTGTGTTGAATGGTTGATACCACCCAACCTCGCGCGTGTTTAGTGCCTACATACGTAAGTACCTACGTCACACTGTCGTTTGGCGTGTACGCCGCCAAGCCGCCCGCGCGCCGCGGCGTTGCCGCTTTTACAGGTCAATAAACTAATAGTATCAAGGATGGTTTATTTTGTTCCAAATTTTACGCTATTACTCGTAACTTGTTTGAAAAATTCAGTTTTCTATTTTTAGGTAAATTATTTATTTTATTATTTTTAACAGACTGCTAACAACTTGTAATAACCGCTGTACTATTTAAAGTGATAATATAATCACCACAGTCTCTATACTCGTATTCGTAGTTCACACGGAAATCAAAACAAAACAACATGATTGATGGACATGGGAATAAGCATTCATTTGTATCGGAAATGCGATGATTCCCGAGGGACATTAATAAACTAGTTATACTGTACCTACCTATACTTATGATATATGGCAGGCAGCTACCACCTTCCTGACAACACAAACATTACATGAAATCAATCCTGTATTCCCCAAAAAGGATTAGGCAGAGTTGTACCAATAGTAACATCCACATTTCGCTAGTTATTTTAAATGCAATGTAATAGGGTGCGAGCCAATTTCCAGTAACCAGACTCGATTCCAGACTTCGGGCTGCTATACTGAGAAATTCCAGATGGAAAACCCCAATAACACTTAGTTTTATTTTATATTTTATTCCCGGGAATCGGACCCAAGACCTCTTGCTCGGCAGTTGTGCTTGCGACCACTAGACCAACGAGGCAGTCAAGGTCAGAAAATATTATCATAATTCTTTAGTACGATCCAATACGTATGAAGACGATGCTCGTTGAAAAAAAATGACATCGGATTTTTTGAAATAAGAGAAATGAAAATATTAATCAGATTATTGATTCAGAAACAAAAAGGGCAGGAGTGCGGGCTGACAGATTCTTTCACATTCATTCTATCTTCCAAGGGTGTAGAAGTAAATGTTTGAGGGATTACAATGATTACATACTCGCCTTTTGTAAGTTATTTTATTAAGGAATTCAGTTGCTATGCCATATACAGTAGGTATTTTATAGTAAATAATTAGCCTAAAATTATCCGACAACTGGGCCACAGGCCTCCTTTCTGTGATAGTGAGTGGGCCATAATCCACCACGCGGGCCCAGTGCGGGTTGTTGGGTGTCACATGTCTTCGAATTTTTGGTTCTAAGACATACCGGTTTCTTCACGATGTTTTCCTTCACCGTTTTGAGAGCAGTGATGATGAAATAATTGTGCTTGGGCTCGAACCCGACAGCGACAAAACTCGCGGCCGTTACCACTGAGCCACCGCTGCTCTTCATCGTAGTGATCATCTGATGTTATTGTTATTCTCTAAAGTAAGTAAATAAAATATATTAATTTTAAACAATTGGGTAGGTATTATATTTTTCACATCAATCAAATACGATAGTTAAGAGCTTTCACATCGCATGCGCTACTCGCACCTCATCTTACATGCGCTTCCTACCGCGCCTTTCAGGGTTCTTCGTTCGGGCTGAGGGCAGAACCCCTTGCCCAATGCTTCACAATACCATCTACTGCTGATGCGTAGCTATTTTGCACGCTACCTACGCAGGCTGCTGAGGTCTTGACCTGATCTATCTGTGGCCTACCGCCGCGAGCCTGTGCTGACAGGCGGCCTCCACGTGCTAACGACGCTCGCTACCTGTTGGTCTTAAGAGGGTCGTCCGGCCTACTGCTGGGCCCCCCACGTCTGCCACGTGCTGCCAACGACGGTACCCTTCCTAACGTATATGTATGTGCGAGTTCTTGGTAACAGTGACTCTAGTGACCTTATCCGCGACCTCGCCGTGGTACTACTATCTGTGAACTACGTGCTTATATGTATTAAACTATCCAGCTGTTTTAATCATTTTTCTACTTACCTATGTACCAGTTAACGGTCTGCGCAGCCTACCTGCAAAACTGATCTGTCAGCTACCAAATGAAACCACCTTTGCGATTGGATACTAGTTTATTACTGGTCTAGCGACACAACATAATGGTAATGGTGCAGGCACGCACACATACATACACATACACCTCACTCCTCCAACACTATTTTCAAAACTAAAGAACTTAATTAAGTAGGTAGAAATAACAATTTGCCTTACATAACTACAAACAACAAGAAACCGTCACACTCGGCTTGTCGCACACCACATCATTCGTTATCATCAATCTATAGACACATTTAACGCGTACCATTTAAGTGTTTCTTTACATTCTAAATCTAGATGTTCAAATGCGTGGTGCGCGATACAATTACAATTTATACCTTATTTATTAATCTTACGTCTACAACTACGAGTCAGTCTTGTAGGCTGTGGTTCAACAGACCGATCGCCGTGATCCTCGGCTACTTCTTGATTAGTCTCAGCATTATTATGATCGTTAGCATCGGCTTCACTTTGAGCCTCAGCCCACTCATCCTCCTCCCCTATATTATCATTTATCTCGCCTTCTTTAGCTTGCGTTTCAATAACTGAAGGTAATATTTGTGGCGGCTGCGCCTAAGGCGGGGAGCGCGGGTACGGCGGCGCTGTCTGCGTGGGGCTCACGACATCAGCACGTGCGCCGTTCGTCGCCCCAACGGTTGCACCTGTATATTTTCTTAACTGATCAATATGCCTTCTACAGTTTACATTATAATCCTTAACTAATATTTCGAACATGCGATTACCTATTATTTTAATTATTTTACCTAAAATCCATATATCTTTCCTAGCTATGTACTATTTTAACCATACCCTATCACCTATGTTTAATGTGCTTTTAGTTTTTAAATTATCATTATTAGTTTCATTGTTATGACTATCTTCCAGTAACAGGTCCAGCCTAGATGTTATATTTCGGCCAAACATAAGCCAGTTTAAAATGTCGTCCTTACAAGTTTCTGTTTTTATATTGCTAAAAGTTAGCGGGGCGATGTTAGCGTCTAAGAAATTGAGGAAAGATAGATCATTTTGTCCTTCCGTTCTACAATTTGGTTCTGGTAACGGCGAGTGCCACAAATAATCCGCCGCAACATTATTTTCACTTTTAATATACCTACTGGACGTTGTAATTATATGCAGACAATATTATCGCATAACGCTGTAACCTCGATGCTGCCATGACTGAAATACCATTTCCGAATATCGATAGTAATGGACGATGATCAGTCTTAAGAACGAACGGTTCTTGACGTCCATACAGATATTGGTGAAAATATTTGACAGCAAAAATAATGGCTTTCGCCTCCTTGTGAATCTGACTGTAGTTTCTTTCACTTGTGGACAATGACCTTGAGGCGAATGCTAGCGGTCGCTCGAGTTGCGCATGGTCATTGCCACGCTGCGCCAGCACCGCGCCCAAGCCGGCCGGCCCCGCGTCCACCGTCAACACTAACTGTGCGGCGGGATCAAAATGGGCTAGCACCCTTTCTGATGATAGCTCGACCTTAACACTATTAAATGCACGTTCATAACGTTCGCCCCACTCCCACTGCGCTCCTTTACGCAATAATTCATGTAGTGGGTGCAACCTAGCTGATGCATTCGGTATAAAGTTACGATAATAGTTAATTATTCCTATAAATCGTTTAACTTCCGTGACATTTGTTGGCCGCGGCGCATATGTAATAGCTTCCGTTTTTTTAGCAAGTTCGTAATCCATGTCTATCTATAATGTAACCTAGTTAAGTGACACTATCCTGAAGAAAACAGCATTTTTCTTTATATAATTTTAAATTCTTTCAATCTATTTAGTACTTCGTATAGCCTGCTAAAATGTAAATGTCTAGTCAGCGCAGTTACACAAGTCGCGTATATTTGAAAAAACCTTTAGATGTACTTATCGCGGTCAGCTCTTGCGACGATTCCTCCAGGACAAATTGATTATAAAAAACCTTTAGATGTACTTATCGCGGTCAGCTCTTGCGACGATTCCTCCAGGACAAATTGATTATAAGCATTACTTAGGTCTATTTTGCTGTAACACTCACCTCCACCTATCTTGGCAAAAACCTCTTCTATCCTAGGCATTGGGTATTTATCTATTTCTAAATCTTTACTTAGTATTATTGAATAATCACCGGCTATCTTAACCTTTCCGTTTTCCTTTAGTACTGGGACAATAGGGGTTCTGTATTTTGGAAATTTAACCGGTTGTAATATCCCTAAACCTATCAGTCTGTCTATTTCCTCCTCCACCGTTTCCTTTAAAGCGAAAGGTACAGAACGTGGCTTAAACATTTTTGGTTGGGTAGCTTCTTTTAAAACAAGTTTCACCTCAAATTTGTTGAACCGGCCTAGTTCGTCAGTAAACAAGTCAGAGTATTTAGATAAAAGTTGCTGCACTTCTTTCGTGTCGGACTCTGATAAAGATTGGGTTTGGATTTTATTGATATACGTGGTAAAATATATCCTAAACCTCGACATAAAATCTCGTCCCAGTAACGGTGGACCTCCGTTCGGCAATACAAATATCTTAATGTCTTGGGTATTATATAAGTATGTAATTTGACCTTGAAAATATCCCAAAGGTGAAATTTTATGGCCATTGTAAAGACACATTTTTAGGTCAGATTTTATCAGAATAAGATCTGAAAAATATTTTTTGTAAAGCGCTTCGGAAATTACTCTAGCCCCCGACCCCGAATCCAACTCCATATGTAATCCTACAGAATCAATCAATACCTTTATTACGAGTTACTAGCATACCTTACGTTAAATAGCTTACATTCCTCACCACACATCATTTTCTCATTCTTGGTCACTTTGCTCCGAAATTATTTCCTCCGTGTTCAAACAATGTAAACGTGATTCACCCTTTTTAGCACTACATATTTTCTTTAGATGACCTTTCACACCACACACTGGGCACCGATAGTTTTTAAAACTACACTTTTCAGCGTCGTGGTTTCTGAGACCGCACACTGTACACCGACGAATTTTCTCGGAACTATTGTTCGAGCTGCGGGTGGCCGTGGCAGGCTCGCCGTGCGCGCGCTGCCCGCGCTGCCCGCTCAGCCAGGCCACGCAGATCAAGGAGGAACCTGTGTACCGACACAGGTTCCTCCTTGATCTGCGTGGCCTTGACGGTTGTCGCCGCAGTGTCAACTATTGCTGCGGCCCTGGATCGAGCCAATCGCGCATACGCAGCCTGTTGAGCTACCTCCAATCCCTTAGCAAAAGTGAGTTTGCTGGCATCCTCTTCAAAAGCCGGTCACGTTCCCGACACGGAGCAAGTCCGAGTATGAAACGATCTCGCAGCAGCATATCGAATGCCTCACCAAACTCACAATTAACAGCTAAACCTCTCACACGAGCCGCCCATTCTTCGACGCTCTCGCCATCAAACCTACTCGCCTCGTAAAACTTCTCTCTATCAGCAAAAGCACAACGCTTCGGTGTGAAATGCTTGTCTAATTTTCAAACTAGATCCTCGAACTTAACTTCCTCGAATACATCAGGGTGAAGTAAGTTCCGTGCAAGGCGGTAGATGTTGTCCGAAAGCTGCGTCAGTAACAAAGCACTTTTGTTTTCGGCGTTAACACTGCTCAATTTTATGTACTGTAGTAGCCGACCTTTAAATATTGGCTACTCTTTGGCGTCGTGATCGAAACTTGGAAGATTTCCGATGATATTCGACATTTTGCACGAACTTTTATTATTTTTATATGAATGTGGGTAACTCGTCGCCAGTGGTCTGTCAGCTACCAAATGAAACCACCTTTGCGATTGGATACTAGTTTATTACTGGTCTAGCGACACAACATAATAGTAATGGTGCAGGCACGCACAAATACATACACATACACCTCAAAAACCCTAGCCTTTACAGTGCAGTTGCATTTCATAATCAATATTTTAGTTCACTAGTTAGCCATATTTCATATTTACATACAGTAATATTGCCAAATTAATCAAAACAGCGAAATATTTGGTATCTATGTTTCAGAAAGCTCGCTCATAGTCATCGATGGATTGAGTGATCCCTAGCAGGGTGAAATGATTCATTTGAATCAAAATAATATTATACAACATGTTGCTATAGTAAAAACTAGACAAACTAATATATTTTTCGAATAAAAAGTTGTAGACAAACAGTTTTAATTGAACTTGAAATCTGCGACTTTGGTTTCTGTTGACAAACCAATCATTTCCACTGTTGAAGGGCCTTCTGCAAATGAAAAAGAAAAAGGTTATTTATTATACCACCTTCCGGCCGCGGCTTTGCCCACGTCGATAAAAATATGTCTTTTCTCTAGGGTTCAAAGTATTCCCATACCAAATTTCAGTGAAAGCATAACAAACAAACATACTCACAATCGTATTTATAATATTTAGACCCGATTTCACCAAACAATTCTTAACGAGCCATCAGCAAATGCTCTGTTAAAATTGACGTCGACGTCATAAAGTTTTACGTTCTATGGAGGGATCTTAACAAGGCGTTGCTAAATCAAACATCTAGCAGATGTTATCTATCATCGAGTGAACAAAAACGACCGGTCTGACTTTTCATTCACTCTCGTTTTTATGCAACCAAATTAAAATGTCATGGCGTCTAAGCAAAACGTTCTATAAACAGTGTAATTCTCTATTAGTCGTTTTAAACGTCAATTCATAAAAATGTTTTCAAATGATTTTGTTTTGTGGTATTTTTTGCTGGCTGAGCTTGCTAACAATGAAACTAAGATATCATTGTAACACAGTGGTTTAATAAAGTACATTTTATTATAACATAAATTAACTTCATTTGTAAAACACAGGATGACAGAAACAACAGTTGCTAGGCAACAACTAAATAACACTACTCTTAATTCATAGTGCATTATATATAACCTTTATGGTACTTACAACAATTTTTGTATCTTCTAAATTGTAATTTTTACTTATTTTGTGTGTTAAAATGTCGAAAAAAAGTCGCCGAGAAATTTTAATAGGACTCATTACAAAACATAAAAATGTAGTTGAAAACGAAAAAACAGATGCAGTGACGATTGCTCATAAAAATTAGGATTGGAAGGTACTCTCTGTGATGATGGGGCGGTCCTATTACTAGTGGGAACCACTGTGAGCTTTTACACTACGTTAGGTAACAAACATTTCTAATAATATTAAACATCATGGGTGGGTACCTACTTACGTAAGAAGTTGTAAGTCGAATCATAGGCATATTTTTATTACAATTCACATACCTAATAAGGCAATTTTAAGGTAGGTACTAACCGATTTGATGGATATTGAAGTTTATCTTCAATCATTTGCAAGACCTCTATAGGTATGTACAAGATTCTTTCGATAAACGAAACCTTGTCCTGAAATCTAGATCGTCATATTCTTCAAAATATAAGTCACGTCGATCTTTGTATGTTTTAGGACGTTGAACTTTATTGTCTAAAATTGTAAATTTTCGAAAATATCATCATTTCCGTGTTCAAAAATAAAATTTTACGCTGCTTCCATTTTATTTGACCAACTTACAACCAATTGACAGCCGTTAAAAGCATTAACGGACCTTTGGAGCAGTGATTAAGTTTAACGCCTTGTTGAGAGGATTAACCATTCGTTAGTACTTGGTGAAACACTCACTACGCTTAACGGGCCGTTGTCTATTTAACGGGACGTTAAAACTAACTAACAGTGTATGGTGAAACTAGGTCTAGAGACCTAGTTTCACCTCCAAAGGTCCGTTAATGCTTTTAACGGCTGTCAATTGGTTGTAAGTTGGTCAAATAAAATGGAAGCAGCGTAAAATTTTATTTTTGAACACGGAAATGATGATATTTTCGAAAATTTACAACTTTTAGACAATAAAGTTCAACGTCCTAAAACATACAAAGATCGACGTGACTTATATTTTGAAGAATATGACGATCTAGATTTCAGGACAAGGTTTCGTTTATCGAAAGAATCTTGTACATATAGAGGTCTTGCAAATGATTGAAGATAAACTTCAATATCCATCAAATCGGTTAGTACCTACCTTAAAATTGCCTTATTAGGTATGTGAATTGTAATAAAAATATGCCTATGATTCGACTTACAACTTCTTACGTAAGTAGTTACCCACCCATGATGTTTAATATTATTAGAAATGTTTGTTACCTAACGTAGTGTAAAAGCTCACAGTGGTTCCCACTAGTAATAGGACCGCCCCATCATCACAGAGAGTACCTTCCAACCCTAATTTTTATGAGCAATCGTCACTGCATCTGTTTTTTCGTTTTCAACTACATTTTTATGTTTTGTAATGAGTCCTATTAAAATTTCTCGGCGACTTTTTTTCGACATTTTAACACACAAAACAAGTAAAAATTACAATTTAGAAAGAATCAAAATTTGTTGTAAGTACCATAAAGGTTATATATAATGCACTATGAATTAAGAGTAGTCTTCTTTAGTTGTTGCCTAGCAACTGTTGTTTCTGTCATCCTGTGTTTTACAAATGAAGTTAATTTGTGTTATAATAAAATGTACTTTATTAAACCACTGTGTTACAATGATATCTTAGTTTCATTGTTAGCAAGCTCAGCCAGCAAAAAATACCACAAAACAAAATCAATTGGAAACATTTTTACGAATTTGACTTTTAAAACGACTAATAGAGAATTACACTGTTTATAGAACGTTTTGCTTAGACGCCATGACATTTTAATTTGGTTGCATAAAAACGAGAGTGAATGAAAAGTCAGACCGGTCGTTTTTGTTCACTCGATAATAGATAATATCTGCTAGATGTTTGATTTAGCAACGCCTTGTTAAGCACCCTCCATAGAACGTAAAACTTTTTGACGTCTACGTCAATTTTAACAGAGCATTTGCTGATGGCTCGTTAAGAATTGTTTGGTGAAATCGGGTCTTAGACCTAGTTTCACCATACAATGTTAGTTAGTTTTAACGTCCCGTTAAATAGACAACGGCCCGTTAAGCGTAGTGAATTTGGTTGCATAAAAACGTACAATTATCAAGTGAACAAAAACGACCGGTCTGACTTTTCATTCACTCTCGTTTTATGCAACCAAATTAAAATGTCATGGCGTCTAAGCAAAACGTTCTATAAACAGTGTAATTCTCTATTAGTCGTTTTAAACGTCAAACTTGTAAAAATGTTTTCAAATGATTTTGTTATGTGGTATTTTTTGCTGGCTGAGCTTGCTAACAATGAAACTAAGATATCATTGTAACACAGTGGTTAAATAAAGTACATTTTATTATAACACAAATTAACTTCATTTGTAAAACACAGGATGACAGAAACAACCGTTGCTAGGCAACAACTAAAGAAGACTACTCTTAATTCATAGTGCATTATATTAACGTTTATGGTACTTACAACAATTTTTGATTCTTCTAAATTGTAATTTTTACTTATTTTGTGTGTTAAAATGTCGAAAAAAAGTCGCCGACCCAATTTCAGCGCTAGTGAAAAAGAAATTTTAATAGGACTCATTACAAAACATAAAAATGTAGTTGAAAACAAAAAAAACAGATGCAGTGACGATTGCTCATAAAAATGAGGGTTGGAAGGTGCTCTCTGTGATGATGGGGCGGTCCTATTACTAGTGGGAACCACTGTGAGCTTTTACACTACGTTAGGTAACAAACATTTCTAATAATATTAAACATCATGGGTGGGTACCTACTTGCGTAAGAAGTTGTAAGTCGAATCATAGGCATATTTTTATTACAATTCACATACCTAATAAGGCAATTTTAAGGTAGGTATTAACCGATTTGATGGATATTGAAGTTTATCTTCAATCATTTGCAAGACCTCTATATGTACAAGATTCTTTCGATAAACGAAACCTTGTCCTGAAATCTAGATCGTCATATTCTTCAAAATATAAGTCACGTCGATCTTTGTATGTTTTAGGACGTTGAACTTTATTTTCTAAAAGTTGTAAATTTTCTAAAATATCATCATTTCCGTGTTCAATAATAAAATTTTACGCTGCTTCCATTTTATTTGACCAACTGACAACCAATTGACAGCCGTTAAAAGCATTAACGGACCTTTGGAGCAGTGATTAAGTTTAACGCCTTGTTGAGAGGATTAACCATTCGTTAGTACTTGGTGAAACACTCACTACGCTTAACGGGCCGTTGTCTATTTAACGGGACGTTAAAACTAACTAACAGTGTATGGTGAAACTAGGTCTAAGGATCCGAACTTTTCATATTTTCTATCAAATGTTACACCACCAACAGCTAATTCCAAAAATAAAAACAAACGACTTCCAAAAAAACACAACATTGTGTTTTGTTTTATAAAGTTTAATATTTTTCAATATTGTTGTGTTGGTACGAGTAGTTTTATACCACACCTGTGTATATCATCTGTATATCATATGACATTTTTAACGTCTGCTTTTAAACCAATTCTTTACAAAATGTACTTTACATCAATCTGCCTAGCCTTTTCCCAACTATATTGGGGTTGACTTCCAGTCTAACCGGATGCAGCTGAATACCAGTATTTTACATGGAGCGACTGCCCATCTGACCTCCACAACCCAGTAACTGGGTTATACGATAGATACCCCTTGGTAAGGCGGTTGGAAGACTGGTTGTAAGACTTTCGGGCTTCTGACGACCCGTAACGACTGTCAAAGATCCACAAATGACAGCCGGGACCAACGGCTTAACGTGCTTTCCGAGGCACGCAGGAGTCTCGGTATGTAAAGATGGTCACCCATCCACAGACCAACTCCGGCAAGCTTAGCTTAACCTGATGGATCGACCCGTGCGGCAGTTATTACTTACCCACGAGTTCTTCTATATATTACATACCTATACGAAACCATTCTGTCGTAGGTATCCCTGACTCCAACCTAGCTTGTGAGATCGCTTCTCTGATTGCTAGAGCCACAACTACTGACATGCACATTGGAGGCTCACCTACAGCTGAAAAAAAAAAAAAAAAATTGTGTTTTACATTGCCTTTTTGTTATGGTTTGGTGAGAAAAGGTAACATGAAATAAACCATTGGGATATTACAAAAAAACGTTATAATAATCCAAATGCTTACACAAACACTTGAATAACTTAGAATCCCCAAGGTTCTTGAGAGAAGTCCTAATTTACCTTTAGCTCCATGAATAGCTTCATAACTATAAGAATTATTTCTAAAATAGACCCTGAAATCCTGTGGAATATCAGTGTTCATTGGAACTGCGTAGTTCCAGGTCCGATTGGTTAGCAATTCTCCAGTATTGCTGTCGTAAACGAGCTTTTCACAAGTCCAGTAACCAAGACCCATGATAAATGCACCTTCCACCTAGAATAAAATAAAGATTTACTAAAGGCACTAACATTCAAGCACTCAACTAATGTAGCTTCTTTATTATTAAACTATGAATCTCCAGTCAAAATTACATTGTTTTATCCATCTGGTCATGAATTACATAATGGTATATTAATACTATTCATCTCCTAACACGCTGCCATAAGGTAAATGTAAAAATTATCAAGAACGGTCCAACTCCTTTTGTAACATTTTTTTTTTTACTAAATTAAAATAATAATTATGATGACTCAAAGTCAAAGTCAGATAATTTATTTTTAAAAGCCACTTTTGAAAGTTACCAAAAAAATTGAATTAATTTCAATATTAGACTGGACTTTACTTCAAAATTAGTAGTACTCGGAAGCTTTTTCCCAACTGCTCTGGTTGTAGTAGACAACGGTTGAATTAATCTGCATGGCCTGTTTAACTTTTGAACAACGAGGCCACAGGCTACTACCGATTGAATGTTTCGAGTTATTTTTATGCCGTAAGAGCCGCCGACGCGTCGAACATACACGTCAATGCTGTAAAATTAATATCTCATGATGATAATTAATATATAATGTAGCCTAGAGTTAATGGAATGATTGGCACAATAGATTGACTTACATTTTTTGAGTGACTCATACTCACCAATTTTGGTCCATATTCAAAGCTCTTGACAACACTACCTGCACGCCATCTATCCAATGCGAAGCCGTGTAAATTTTCATTCCTTCTTCAGTAGGATGAATAACACAAACAATATTCTCCATTGGAAAATGATACTGACTGTACATCGTATTACCTCCTTTGATAACTTTAGTAACATCTTTGCCAATGTCTGTAGCATCTACTGATTCGTATAATTTGACTCTGTTCGGATCTTTAATAGCTTCTTTGACATCGAGTACTGGTTTAGTAACATTCTTATATTCAACTACAATCATTTTTGCTGCTTTTTCTGCGATACTTTGGGTCTCTGCTACGATGACTCCATAAGGCTGGTTAAAGTACTGGACCTTACCGTTGCAGAATACTTCCTCATCCACAAGGAATCTTTCACCATGAGTTGGTGTGAATGAATTGTTACCTGGTATATCTTTTGCAGAGTAAAATGCAATCACTCCTGGTTCACACTGCGATCAAAAAAGATAACAATTTACCGATCAATTTAAAAGAAATAATCCTAAAAATTATGGAAAATAATACATTTTTATTTACCAAAGCTTTCGTTGGGTTAATAGACACTATATTCCCGGTTCCAACAGTAGTAAGCGCAAACGCTGCAAACACTTCATATGGCTGTGCCGGTAGATCATCAGAGTAAAATGCTTCTCCTGAACATTGAATCTAAAATCACAATGACATTGAATTTATAGTTAATTTGTAAACTCAATCAGACATCATCATCATTTGTCTTTACAGATCTCTTTTAAGTGAGTATCTTACCAATGCTTCTACTTTTTGTACAGGCTGATTCAGAGGATATTTTGAGGGATCCGTCTCATAATACTGACTTCCTTTCGAGACAACTCGTGTTTCGTGAAGTTTGATAGAACCAGTTTTATAGCGAGAACTTAGAATATTTTCAGGACACAATGACAGTAGACCCTGAAAAGATAAAGTTTATTGCTGGATCCAACTGCATTGATAGCTTCAAACAGAAATCATTATCATTATCAGAAATATTAGCAGTTTTTTTAAACATGCAAAGATACAGGACTTATTTGATACAGTATTTTAAATAATGTTATTACCTTATAAAACAAACCAAGAGCCAATCTTCGTCTAAACTCAATACTGGGTTTTGGTGGATCTTCTATTACTACCAATTCATCTTCTAAAATTTTCAAAACGGTTTTCAGTGTTTCATTCTTGAACAGTTGTTTTCCAACCAAGTACTGTTCAGTCTTGTATGCTCTGGTAAATGATGGAGACAGACCTCCGAAGACTACCCTGGAGGTCACAACTGTATCGTTTTTGGACAGTTGGTATAAAAAGCCTGCGTTGACAATCGCCTGAGCACTAGTACTTCTCGGCATCACCTGAAAATAAAAAGTAATTCTAGAGTTTATTACGAGTATGGAATCAACTTGACCGTAATAAGACAAAAAGAGGACATCCATGTACGAGTATGTAGGTTGAGATATCCGAGAGATATGAGATATCTTCTCGTTTAGGTATATGAAAAGTACATGCCATAACTATCAATGACGAAGGCACTCTAAATCAATCTGCCTAAAGTTTTTTCCCAACTATGTTGGGGTTGGTTTCTAGTCTAACCAGATGCAGCTGAATACCAGTATTAACGAGTAAGTACCAAAGCACTCTAAAAGAATTTAAAATAACTTTTGGAACTGACATTTAATGTCACCTGTGTATTTACTTCGTGATTATCACACGATTGCTTTTGTGATTCAGGAACTCTTAGTACAAGGGCTACACAGATGTTTCTTTCTTGAAGTGTAAATAAAGAAAAGACCAAAATGATTATTATTACTTGTTATAAAATGAAAGGTTTACCTTGAAAGTCTCTATAAAGTGCTCGTTGCTCAGAGGAGGCAGCATTACATTCTGGATGAGAACTCCTCTCATGTTGGTTTTCATAAATTCTTGCATCGTCACAATTTTCAAATTAATGTTACAGCTGGCTGAAAACAAAACATTGAAAATTGTTTAATTTATTCAATTCCCTTCGTCAATCTTGAAGAACACTTTTGTCAGTTAAAAACAAGCAGTAGGGAAATACTTATTGTACATACTTACTTACCTAGAGTTAGCTGGGCCCCAACAGTTTCCAGAAGTAGAAACAAGTCGGAAGGAAAAAAATTGTGCTTATGTTTTATCATTAAATTCCCAGCTACAGTTCCTATCTGAAAAGTAACATTTGACATATAAATCTATATACTGATAATAAAGCTGAAGAGTTTGTTTTTTTTGTTTGTTTGAACTCATTAATCTCTGGAACTTGCACTTGGATTAGAAAAAAAAAATGGTGATAGCTCCACGTGGACGAAGTCCCGGGCGATAGTGCGTAATGCGTTAATATTCAAGTTTTCACTTCTGCCGGCACTCCCGGAGTGCAACCCGTTTTTTTATCATCTTCTCGGCCACACTAAGCATAATTTACAATGAAGTGTTAAGTTCGAAAGGGCATAGAACAGTAATATGAAACACTTGACAATCCTAGTTCCACATAGATATCTGTAGTATTGGCACTTGGCACTTTGTGGTACTAGAGACAGTTAAAAAGAGAAAGCACTTTAATTGGGATCACAAATCACGACTAGCCAAATAACAGGACAACATTTTCAATAGCAAACATATTTGGCTACTATTGAATCAATAGCATTTAACAGTTCAGTCAATAACGAAACAGAATTCAAACCTTCATTAACTTATTAAAAGAAACAGTTGTGACCTGGTTTGATCACAGGTATTTTAAAAAAAAAAAAATTATATTAGGATCATATCCACAAGTCTACTTGGATAACAATACACTGTACCAACTATAGAGAATACGCAAGAAGGTAATTCCAAACTAATTTCTATATTTTTTCATTTTATAATGTTTTACTTATTTTACAATAAATTATTTTTTGTTGCGTTTTTTTGGTGGAACGGAACTCAAACTCGAAACGCGTCGTTTGCGCCTATGTTGAAATAGATGTAAAATGCCATGTTAATAACATCTATTCTTAGCAAACTGCTTGAAACCTCAACATTTTTGGTAGTCATATTATCGTAATCATTGAAAACCAATTATGTAAAATTAATTTTTCGTTGGTATCGTCGAGGGCAAAATTAAAGAAAACTCACAAAATTTATTGAAATTATAACGTTTATTGAGAACAAAGTTCTCATATAGAATCAAGTTAGTATAGAATCAAGTTTTTCTAACTATTCAGACAGCTGTGCTGCTGGGGAGTTTGTTGCGCCACTTCTTCTTCCCAGCTAAAGCACTAGGGAGTGGTGAAGGGCGGGCGTTTTTGGGGGACTGTCTTATGTAATTTTGACGTTCGAAAAGTGCTGATTTCTCAGCCTAATTTGAATAAATGACTTTTGAATTTGAATAGATATCACAAATTACAATCAGTAAAAGTATAAAAAAGTAGCCAAGTAAGAACATTCATAACTAATCGGTACTATCATTGGCATCATCATTATCATCGCAATCATCACTAATTTCTACAGAAGTTAAGGATCCATAGAATGCGTGGTAATACCGTGGAATTATGCCTCATCAAAATCATATTTAAAGAAAACCTTGTCCTGTTGGGATGATGATACATGAGTTTCCATTAAATCAGACCAGCGTATCGTATTCCTATCTATATCGCGACGACAATTCAAAGGATTGACCAATTTTTTTATGTCTAAAATATTGTTTGCTCCAATTCTTTCATAGTATTTTTTTCCCGAGACTTTCCGATTCGGTGTGTAAATAGACTTATTTCTCATGTTCCTTTCAATACATGCATGCATCGAGTCTCCCTCGTTCTGGCTATGTCCAGTCTCGAAAAATCTGTGTGTTATAGATAAATTTAAAGATTTTGCTGCATACGTATTATTTACCTCCTGTTCACTCTTCAAGAATTGCAACAAACAACTCCCAATTTCAATGCAGCCTCGTTTTGGGATTTGGTAATTCCACACGTAGCAATACCCTTTTTTACGTAGAGCGTCTCTACTTTAGGAAATAATGAAATATGCTTCTCAATACTCGATTCCGTGCTGGAGCTCATTATTAGAGTTCAATGGTGTGCTTACCTCTTAAGTCTGTAATCCCTTCGTCTAATTAAAATGTTCTATTGCTGTATTTATACCATTTGTTCATTAATTTTTAAAGTTTTTAGGAAAAATTTCTTACAAACAAGAATCTCTATGTTATTTAAAGAAAAAAAATATTTTATAGTCTGTGTGCGATTATTTTTCCGTTCTTGAGTCATTCGTTTGATATTTTCGGTTTTAGTAAGTATGTTTAATAATACACATAGGTATAAATTTATGTCCCGAATGATAACTGTAACGGCATTACCGAAAATGTCTACCACAAAATTTACGATAGTAAACCTGTAATCGCGTTAACCAGAAATTTTGCTAAAATATTTTACAGTAATATTACCTTAACAAAATGTAGCCACATAATTTAATTTGTAATAGTGTATTTCGTTATTTTTCTAGTAAATAAAAAATGGAAAATTTCCAAAGAACAAAAGTGTTTTAAGGATAACCGTTGGAAATAGCCGCAGAAGTGTATCCCGACCCATAGATACCGTAAATGGTATAACAGTAAAAAGTCAGTAATAGTATAATACAGGTTTATTCTTTGGGGGCGTCGATATGTGCACCAAGCAGAATCATGGAAAATGACGTCACATCATAGCCGCGACAATAACGGACGATTTAACTGTAGTAGAAAATAGTCAGTGTTTAATATTGTTTTGTAGCAACAAGCAGTACCTACTTGAGTATGACTTTCAATACTTTGCTTGGATTTGTATCACAGTCTTCCATTGATAAAGTGAAAAAAAAAATCATGTATATTCCCTAGAAAAGGTTGAGCAGGCTGAAAATAATGAAATTGAAAAAAAAAATATCATTGAAAGGGTAAAAAAAAATAACTTACATTTCTAACAGGAATATGAGCAACCTTCTTAAGATGATCATAAAACTTCTGCAAGTACGCAAAATACTCCTGCTCTGCCATACTTTTGAAAATGTCCAATAGTTCTGTCAATGTTACTGCAGCGCCTATGATTAAATTCTGATCCATCTTGTAACCTTTAAGTTCAGTTACTCCATTTATGTCGATGAGAATTCTAGGATATTCCTCTATTGGGTAAGCTCCTGAAAAAAGATATAAAAAGTAATATAATAAACTAGCTTCTACCCGCAATTCAATTCGTCCGCAAGCCTGATGAGCATCCAATGCATAAAGAATTTTTCAAATCCAACCAGACTTTTTAAATTCCGGAGATAACCTCCTTGTTTTTAGTATGTATTTAAGTACAGAGCGGAGCGGAGTGGGGCGCGCCTAGTGGATTGCACTATCTATACTGTTGCGCGTTGTCTTAAACCACATTATGTAGTATTTAAAATGCAAATATTATTTGAATAACCTGTGTTCCTAAATTTATAGGTCCATAGTTTTGATAGCGGTGCTTGTAGGAACTGTAAATTTTAAAGCATGCACTTAACGTGTTCTTACCTTTAGCTGTATTTCCAGCTACCAACATATAGGAGTCATCTCCTTTCTCTTGAAGTATTTCAAATATATTTTTGATTTGTACAACTCTGAACCAAAATTTACCATCGTTGAATTTAATTTCTACTGTATTAAAATCAAGAACATCTTCTTCCTCCACCATACACCAGTCATCATTATCACAAGTACTCTTATCACAGCTATTACATGATTTCTTGCAAATATGTAGATCTTCGATATCCCGTATAGGTTTATCTGGACTGTCCTTGGCAAATTTCTTGAAACTATCCATAATTGGTCTGTATCCAGTACACCTGCAGATGTTGCTTCCTAATGACTGTTCTATTTCCAACATGGTAAGGTCTGGTTTGCTTTGTAGAAGACTGAAAATATCAAGAAACTTTGTTTATCTGGTCAGTACACAGTTATTAGAGGAGTTTTTTCCACCATGCCTTCTACCGCCAAGCAGAGGCTAGGCACACAGCAACAACTGCAGCTGCTGCAGCTGCTGCTTCAGCCTTTTTTGGAATGTCTGCGCTGCTTTAATACCCATAGTATGGTATTGTAGGTGCTCATAGGCGGTAGTGATGGCTCCCTTAATGTCATGGTCTCAAGACAGCTCGTGGTAAGCATGTTGGCCACCCATTTATGTATATGAAAAATTCATTAAGTTCCCATACCTGTACATAGACATAATCCACCCAGGAGTACAGTACCCACACTGGGTACCATTGTGTTTCGCCAGCGTGGTCTGCAGTGGATGGTAGCCTTTCTTCCTGTTGCCCACCTCCTCTATTGTAGTGAACTCCAAACCATGACAGGATGCCACTGACATCATACACTGAAATAAGAAATCCCTTTTTTGGTCGTTTGTGTTAGATTTTACCTAAAAAGGGACCGTATGAGAAGCCACACGCCACGTTACGTCACGTTGCCGACCTAAAGGTGTTTGGGGAATACTCAACGCGGGAGGTGACACTTGGAAGATGTTTATCTCTGAGAGTGGATTTCACGAAGTCAAGTTGAAAGATATTTAAAACACGAAAATTATGTAGGTACTTGACATTGCCATTCAGGGATATCGGTAGTTCTTTGCCAATTTTTATAATATTACGATTTAGAAGATTTTTTCTACTTTGGTACGATTTCAAGTAACGTATTTCACGGTTATACGTTTGCCTAGTTTTGCCAATTGCCTACTTCCCGAAAGTAAACTAATGCTCTACACTCTTACCGAGTTGACAGCATAAGGTACACCCTGCTGCTTACGTGCGGAGACCACGCATGCGCCACAGCCGGCTTCGCGGCACATGTACTTGGTACCTCGCAGCTCCAGCCATCCTCGCAGATAGTCGAGAAGGGTCAGGTCTGAACTCACTTCACTGCCAACTAATTAATAAAAATAAAGTAACATAAACCTGAAAAGGGGTCATTGTACTCATATTATAACAACAACAACACGAATTCATTATGAACAATAACTTTTACTATGGGACCAATCCCGAATCACGAAACCAAACGCGTCCCAACATTTGATAAAATAAAAATAGCTTTTATTTCCTCTGGCCAGCCTTCGTACGTAAAAAACTTCTTAATACTAACATATTATGTCTTCTGGTTGATAAAATATACTAGCAAATATCAGCTATTAGGTAAGGCATCATATGCGAACATAAATATATGGAGCAGCAGTTTTTTAGAAATATAAGGTGTATTTCTAAACTGAACAAATTTTTCCATGAGACTTAGCTTGACGAAACTTTCCCGGGTGTCTAGATCAACCATCCCATACGAGTACAAAGAGAAACTTGTTCAGTTTGAAGGTCTGTACCAAACCCCTTAAATATGATCACATCTTTCTGATAAATGGTGTTATACAGGGTGATTGGAAGAAGGGTGCAAAACTTTAAGGCGAAGATAGTACAGACAATTTAGAACCATTTAAGCCATGGTTGTCTCAGACGAAGTCTTACCATTTTTTTTTTTTTTAAGTTTTAAAATACGTATTGATAGAAATTTTCGGAACTTTAAATGTCTGTAAAAAAATGTCTAATGTTCACAGAAGCCTAAAAAATGTTTTGCTTGATTGCTTACACATTACTTTGATTAAATAAATAAAAAATGAACTCATATATCATTCAATTTGGCCATAATTATGCAGTTTACATAAAATTTTGGGAATTTCCGAAAAAAAATATACAAATATTAGGTTAAAAAAATTGGTAAGACTTCGTCTGAGACAACCATGGCTTAAATGGTTCCAAATGGTCTGTACTATCTTCAAAATATTAGAAGAAATAAAACGTGCTGATAGGCTGCATTGTTGGAACGATTTTTTAAAGACTTCAATTACTGGCTTTACTGGCAGTATCGGTGTTAGTATTGGATGAAGAAGCATAATAATTTTGAGCGTTTTAAGATCACAAAACAATAAAAATTAGATAAAATGTACATCTTATAATTATTTAAATTAAGTAGGTACATCAAATAAAATTTCGCAATTCACAGTGTTTTTATATTGTAAAGTGGGTTATCAAAGAGCAGTTAAAATAGTGACGTGCAGCATTGCAATAAAAGTTTATTTTACAAACATTGTTTAATTTATCATTTACGTAGGTAGACGATTTTTTATATGCAAATCTACCTTTAATCATTATCTAGAAATGTTAGGTACTTTCCAACGTTTTTGGATAATTATTCAAATACAGTGTCAGCTATCAATTAAAATTAACTTAAATAAATGGAACTGTTAAATTAATTTTGTTTAAGACGTTTCAAGTTGAAAGTACTCGAAATATTCCATAGTTATCTCTTTTAGAATACATTAGATGCTAATTTTGCATACGTTTTCTTTTGGTCTTCGTATGTATTCCAACTTGAGGTAGTAACGTAAGAGTCACACGGTATTACGAGTTTTTTCAGATCAGACAACCCTGAAGCTAGAAAGAACTAACTAGATATAAACAAAAATTAATGTAGTGTTGGCGTTTACTATAACAACAAACTAGCGACTCGGCCGTGCTTCTTACGATTTTTACAGCGTGACAAAATATCTAAATTTCTTTATTACCTATACAGGATCAAAAAGTGGATAGCAACACTCCGCAGTCGTGATGGGGATCCATAACTAATCATGAAAAAAAAAAACGATCAAGTTCGAGTCGGACTCGCACACGAAGGGTTTCCGAACCGTATTAAGGTCGAGCAAAAAACGGCGGAAAAAAACACGTTTCTTGTATTATATTTTGTTATAACAGCAATATAAATACACAATTTGTGAGAATTTCAACTGTCTACCTATTAAGATTCATGAGATACAGCCCGCTGACAGACAGACGGACGGACAGCGAAGGCTTAGTTATAGGGTTCTGTTTGGCAGTCTTCGGGTTCGGAACCGTAAAAAATGTTTTTTTTTTCTTTTGGGGCAACGACTGCTGACGTGTGAGTTGAGGAAAATCAGTTTTTTTTTTTGTTTTTAACAAGTTTATACTTGGTACATTTTTGGGGTCAACGACTAGTGTGAACAAGTAACTACACAAGCTAGTAATTAGCTTGTGTAGTTACTTGACGTAAGAGTTGTTGGATCGTTAAGTTCCCTTCAAAATGGTTGAGCTAAACGGTGCTGATCCATGCGTCATGTTCGTGAACGGGCGCCATCAGTAGGGACTGGTCATCTCTTATCTGCCTCGGCTTATTTTAATTGATTTTATTTTTTTAATTGTATTTATGTTTATATTACGGACGCTTTTTACGTGCACATCTTTCTACATTGTTCTCACATGTATAATTTCAATATGAATGATGTAACCAGTTCAGTGGAGTTTCTTGCCCGTTCTTCTCCATAGGAACCTACGCTTTGGAATGGGCAACTAGCTTCATATTTCTGACTGACCCCTTGACGATTCAAAAGTGCCTGTAAATGGTTTAATTGAAATAAATGCTTTGAGTTTGAGTTGAGAAAATCAGTTTTCTTCTGTTTTATCATGATTGGACATCGATACCCATCACGTCGGCAGGTTTTGCTAACTAATTTAAGGTGACCCCGTAAGTAAATTTAAAAATTCAAAAAAAAATTCAAAATTCAAAAGTCATTTATTCAAATTAGGCTGAGAATCAGCACTTTTCGAACGTCAAAGTTACATAAGACAGTCCCACAAAACGCCCACCCTTCACCACTTCCTAGTGCTTTCGCTGGGAAGAAGAAGTGGCGCAACAAACTCCCCAGCAGCACAGCTGTCTGTTCAATTAGGAAAAATAAAATGATTCTATACAATAGTACTTATGCAAAATAATTTACATAACACAACACAAAACATTAAATTATAAATTATCAGCCATATGACAGCTAGCACACGCCAATATACCAACCAAAAACATCGAGATCTATACTCAAGCAGAAATAAAAATAACTAAACGTAAAGAATATCTAAAAAAGAAAATAAAGCCTCCAGGCATAAAGGGCGTGCCCGCTTACATATAGCTGTAACTAGAGTTATAATTGTTAAACTAGGACCATCGAGGTAAAATAAATAAACAGTTAATTACTAATAACAATAACAAAACCATGATCAGCAAGACGACCAGTCACCACAAGCAGCACCCGTTCACGAGCTTAACGCAAAGATCAGCCATTACCCCCCTCGCCATATTTGAGGGAAGGAGGCAACCCGACCCCCGACGCTACCGCAAGCAGTGACATCTAAGGGAGCATGACGAACTTGCTGCCAGTTTTTCAGGAAAAAAAATAAAAAAATATGATCAGTTTGTCGAGGTCGCTAGCTAACCACATATTGCGATACAACTCATGAAAATCATTCTAATGAGTAGTTAATGTCAACAAAAAATTAATAAAATTAAAATAAATTGACGTATAAAGTCAAATAAAATGAACAATTTACCTAAGCTTATATAACCTGTCAGTAGGTAGGCTAATTCTGGAGAAAGAACATAAACATTGTCTTGAGCCAATCACAGCGACCAACTATTCTTATCATTTAAGTAGTCGTTGATAGAATAGTATGCCTTTGAACAAAGGTTGGATTTTACTTTAGTTTTAAACGCATTAAAAGGCAAATCTAGCAAAGAAGAGGGTAGCTTGTTGTAAAAGGTTATACCAAGCCCAACAAATGAGTTATGAACCTTATGTAGCCGGTGAAAGGGAGCTCGTAGTTTGTCCTTGTTTCTTGTGTTAACATTGTGAATGTCACTGTTTTTAGTGTACAAGTGTATATTTTGCCTAATATATAGAATGTTGGCGAAAATGAATTGTGATGCAAAAGTGAGGATACCAATATCTTTAAAAAAATCTCTCAGAGAAGTTCTGGCACCCAGCTGGTAAATTGCTCGAACAGCTCGTTTTTGAAGGACAAATATATTTTGAATATCGGCAGCTTTGCCCCACAGCAGAATACCGTAGGACATAACGCTATGGAAATAACTAAAATAGACTAACCGAGCTGTATCAACGTCAGTGTATTGTCTTACTTTCCTGACGGCGTAGGCGGCCGAACTGAGCCTTCCCGCTAGGCTAGATATATGATGCCCCCACTGAAGTTTGGCATCTACTGTTATGCCCAGAAACACTGCCGAGTTTACGGTTTCAAGCACCTCTGTATCTAAGACGATGTTGGGTCCTAGATTTCTAACATTTGGAAGGGCAAACTTTACACATTTCGTTTTCTTGGCATTGAGAACTAGGTTATTTGTCGTAAACCAACCCGTAAGCATTGAGAGTGCACTGTTTACATCGTCAAAATCTTGTCTGTTCCTGTCTACTTTAAAAATAAGAGAAGTATCATCTGCAAACAGTACAACTTCACAGATACCCTTTACATAGAATGGTAAGTCATTGATATACACTAAGAACAAGAATGGACCCAGTATTGAGCCTTGAACACCTAACTGAACTGGTAGCCCGGACGATTTCACACCATCAACATCTACACATTGGGACCTATTATGTAAATAAGAATTTATAACGTTGAGAGCTTCGTTTTGCACACCGTAATGTCGCAGTTTACGCAAAAGCGTGTCATGGTGCACGCAGTCAAAGGCTTTGGAGAGATCACAGAAAACCCCAATAGCATTTTGCGAGTTCTCCCATGCGATAAATATGTGTTTCAGCAAAGCAACACCCGCATCTGTAGTGGAGCGACCCTTTGTAAAGCCATATTGTTCATTATGAAGGAGGCTATATAAATTAAAATGTCTTAGCAACTGCTTGAGTATTAACTTTTCAAATATTTTGCTAAATGCTGGTAATATAGAAATAGGCCTGAAATTGCCAACGTCATTTTTATTACCTGATTTAAATAATGGTATGACTTTACTACTCTTCATGAGGTCAGGAAAAGTTCCTAAATCAACACATTTATTAAAAGTAACAGCTAGATAGGGGGCTACGATGTCTATTATATTACTTAAAAGTTTAATGGAGATGCCCCAGTAATCACCAGTGTTTTTAGACTTGAGTGTGTTAAAAACATTAACTACATCACGAGGCGTTACATGTTCGAAGCTAAATAAGATACTACTTTTAGAAACACTACTAAGCAAAAGGTTTTCAGCTTTAGACGGGGACGAATTTAAGGAGCGAGTCGTAGTTATAGGTATGTTGGCAAAAAACTCATTAAACGCCTCAGCTACGTCAGCTGCTTTAGTAACTAATTTATTGTCGACCATAATCTCAAGTTGTTTATCTTGCTTAACCGATTTACCAGTTTCATTGTTAATAATTTTCCAAGTGGTTTTTACTTTATTATTGGAATTTTTAATTAATTAATATTATTGGTATGGCAAAAACTGCAACAAAATCCGTTGCTTAGTTCAGAGGAACGCGGTCACCCAAACTAACACAAAAAGCGACTTTGTTTTCTACTATGTATGGATTAACACCAAACTTGTCAAACTTATGTGGCACTGGGCAGGGCACATTGCTCGTAGAACAGATGGCTGATGGGGCTGAAAGGTACTGGAGTAGCGTCCGCGTACCTTTGAGTTGGAAGGCCTCCCACAAGGTGGACCAATGACCATCACCAACCCACAAGAATCCGCTGAATGAGAGAAGCACAGAACGGTTGAAGTGGCGGCCACCACACCACAACACAACCACAACCAACCACATTCCTAATTCCATAAAAGAGGAACCAGTAACAATTTTCAAAAAGAAATTAACTATCCTTTTATTAGGTAAATGTTATTACTCCGTATCGGATTTTCTATCTGATAAATTTTAGTTGTATCCAATGTATTATTGTTTAAATGTTCAATGTTTGATGATGAACTGCATCAATGTTTGCATGCCAAAATGGTAGAATGTACAAGGATTCTTCATACTGTAACCACCCTATTGTAAATACCTACATTCTGAGCAAATAAATGAATATGAGTATGAGTATGAGGACTATGCCCAGCAGTGGACGCTGGAGCTGATGATGACGATGATGATGATGATAGATTAACACTTACTTGTGTGTTTAACTCCATTGACTTTGAAACAGATTTTGTCCATATTATCTTTCTTAGTGTAACGATTTTCTAAGCCAACAAATAATTTTGAATTTGGAAAAGAGCAACTGCAACAAACATGGCAAACGTAGACTTCAATTAAAACTGAAACCAGTTAACCAAGTTTTTTAGTATTTGAGCTGTCTCCTTTTATTTAGTCTTATCATACTTGTTTTTGCATTAAAGTGTAATTTTTGTTTATGTTAATTTTTGAATAATTATCAAAATTTATGGCATTTTTTTACGGTAATCATTATGTTTATAAGTCATTGTTAATGCAGTTGCAACTTTTAAGTGGTCAACAAAAGCTGATTTTAATTGGACGAAAATTAATTAGGCAGACTATCCGGTAAATTGTCCAGCGACAGACAGTCGACAGACTTTCCTACCGTAGATAGAGAATGTACCACAGTGGGTTAAATGGTATATCGGTTTACCTATCCCGTGACGCAAAGTAGCACTGTTCTGTCAGTAGCCATTTTGAACTCTATTTGTATTGAAACTAAGCTATCCAGACGCCAGACGTTTAAAACTGACGTTTTAATTATTTCACAGATAATTACACCTAAGTTTTTCTCAAGTTCTAACAACTTAGCTACTACTGTTTGGCTAACATTTTTTTTTAAATGTAGAAAGTATCGTGTGCTACATGGAAAAGAATAGTGCTATTTTTGGAATGAAGTAACTTATCGCACGTTATACTTTGCACACTTGCACAACAATGTGCAAAACCGAAAAGAACTTCGTTCCAACCGGTTGCCAAACGAAACCTCTCGACCGATTTATTTTTTATTTTACTTATTTAACAAAGTTTTAATTGTTGAACACTCCAATTGATAAAGATGATTTCCTTTCTTTTTGGTAGTAAAATTCTTTAAATCTCACATTTACATTGCAAACTATTATTTTGTATAATTTAGAAGCATTAAAAAAAAATGTAAATGTGAGTACCATGGCGCCGTATACTATTACTATGTTGTTTGTTGACTTGAAAGAGCCTGGCACTTGAGAGTATGTCATGCTCACTTAAATGTCTCGGTGATGGTAGCGAGTGTGTTGGATCATTCGGTTCCCTACCGATTTCTTATAATTGGCAGAAGGATACCACCGCGAATTTTCTTATCCCTAACTTAAGAAATGCTTTGATTTCTGAGAACTTGGACATTCTTCACCTTCCATAGGTACCAACTACGCTTTGGAATGGGCCGGTTTTTTTTCTTGCAATTTCATAGATCGAGCCTAAGAAATTACTAGTTTGTAAAATAAAATATTAAAAGTTATTTCACAGTGTGAATTTTTCAAAGGTGCTGATCCACGCGTCATGTTCGTGAACGGGCGCCGTCAGTTGAGACTGGTCATCTCTTATCTGCAAGGGCTTATTTTTAATCTTATATTTTTAATCGTTTTTGATAATTATTTTTTTACATTGTTCTCACATATACCTAGAATCAAAAATAATAATATACGCAGGATTCTGTAATTTCAAAATGTTAAATAGTCCTTGGTGTTTCATGCCCGTGCTTCTCCATAGAGTTTTACGTTTTGGAATGGGCAACTAGCTTCAACTTTCTGACTAACTGACTGACTCTTCGACAATTCAAAAGTGCCTGTAAATGGTTTCATTGAAATAAAACCTTTGAGTTTTTCCGTTTTTCTTTCAGAATTATCTGTTATAGTAGTTATCAACAATATATCCAAACGTAATGATACTGACAATATCACAAAAACAAAATTGCATACAAGCTGAATAAAATTCACACAGACTAATATTTCTTACAATGAATTGGCGTTTAACTTCTAAGCTGCAAGTTCCGTTGTTCGCACGGCATAAACCATTCAAGGCCTCATGTTTGGCTAGCGTAGATTTTTATGTTCGGTTCATGTTGTGTTTTTCACGCCTGTATCACCGAAATGTTGGGCAGAGGTGTATTAGTAATACCCATAATAAATATCTGTGAAATAACAATATGTCTTTAAAAATTGGTAATTCATTTTATGTGCTACATAACAAATGTTATCAACAACATGTTTTGGGGTATTTGCAAACTGTTATCGCGCTCCATGACGCAGGTAATGCAATTGCACCGTAACAAGATAACTACCTTGATTAGGTATGCAACCGACACTAAAGGAGATGGATAATGATGACACTGAATTATTCCTCACAAAGTAATCATGTTAACACACACAAATACACACGCACACACTCACATGCCCACTTCACACAACGCACCTGCACCGACACATACATATACCCACACGCTTTAGATATGTCTTGTATTAATAATAATTAAATATAATATAATTTTAAATTTGATTTTCATATTGTTTTTGATTTTGATGTTAATTTTAATTTTGTTTATAATTTTGGTTTGTTTTTAACTTGGTTTTTGATTCTATTATGATTTCGTTTTTAATTTTGATATTGATTTTGAATTTGAATGCTTTTATGATTTTAATTATGGTTGAATTTATTGTCTTTTATATTAATATAATCGTCAAACAGACTATATTAATATAATAATCCGCCAATTAGGGGACCGGCACTGTCTCTCCTTAACACAGGCTAAATTCTAGCCTATTTAGGAGAACAGTACTTCATCCGTCTTTATTGTAAAATTGAAAATGCAATAAATTTACTTAATATTACTTATTATAACGGTCCTTTACAAGCTCGGCCCTTACGGCTCGGACCTCGGCCTTATTTTTATCAATTCTAGGCAAAAATAAAACAATTTGTACTATGAAGCAATAACCGTATTTTATAACCCTGTATATTTTTGTTTGTCATAAAACTTGGTAAAGAGACATAGAGACCCTTGCGAAATACGACTTCAATAAATAAATTCAGACCTGCCAATCACAGTCTTCCAACGGATTGAATTTCACTCAAATCTCTGTCCCCTTAAATTACTCATTTGCTATGCCGCAGTACAGAACGTTAGATCTCAAATGGGAACCAGGCAAAAAGAGCAGTCCGAGATGTGAGTACCCATTGCAGACAATGTAAATCGTTAAGCGAAGATTCAGTGGTTGAAAGTGTTGAAACCTCGTTCTCGTTGACGTGGTGGACAAACGGCCTGAGAGTGGTAAACCAATTACGAGGTCGACTATATCTCACTATTCATTATTCGGCTCGACTATGTGTGTGCATGACTGTTCTGAGTAAAAAGATTGTAAGGTCAGGGAATATAATTGCTTAGAAAATTGACTGATCATCATCATCTGCCGACCCTTTTCCCAACTATGTTGGGGTCGGCTTCCAGTCTAACCGAATGCATCTGACTACCCGTATTTTACATGGAGCGACTGCCTATCTGATCTCCACAGCCCAGTTACTGGGTAACAAAATACCCATTGATAAGACTGGTTGTCAGACTTTCGGGCTTCTGACTACCGCTAACTACTGTCAAAGAATGACTGCCGGAACCAACAGCTTAATTTGCTTTCCAAGGAGGAGGAGTCTCGGTATGTAAGGGATGGTCACCCATCCACGGACTGTCCTCGGTAAGCGTAGCTTAACCTTCGACCGCCCCGGGCGGCTGTTATTACGTAGCCCAGTTCATTATTAAACTAAATTATTTTTACATCAAAGGCAAGAGATACCATTAAAAGTTTAGTAAAATTCAAAAATTACACTAATTAGGGAAGTTCGAACGGAAACCCAGTAAATAAATTAGGAAAGATTAAGCTCGTAATAATTTTTTTTTGTTCCTCCTCCTTCTGTAAATCCTGTAATGGTGTAAGCGATCATTTAGCTTAATTAAGAGCCAATTTTTTTTTCATTTTGTTTATGGTATCGGTTGGCAAAGATCTTTATTTATTTACGTTATTTTTTTATTCATGGTATCAATGAATAGGCTCGATGCGACTACTCTGAGAAGAAAGACCAAGAAACAAACTCAGGTCGCAGTCTCTTTTAAATTCCAGACATAATCTTGGTCAGGCCATATGAGGACTATGTAGATTAGTGTCTGAAATGGTCTTTTGAGGAAAGAACCACACAGATTTGAGTGGACCTGTCCAGTCAGTGCACGTATTTGTCAGTAATCGTGTAGCTCAACTCGACGAAAAATACCAAAGAATGGACATTTTGGTAGGCCGCACTAACTACTCAAACTGCCAGACCATCTTTAAAACTAATCGAGAAAGAAAAAGTCATGAAAGAGGAGAGGAAATAAAAACTTTTTCACAAAAAATTAAACCGACTGCCAAAAAAAAAATTCACTACAAAGTGAAATAGTTATTTATCCAACATGTGAGGAAAGTTCGTTTTTCCTATGAGTTTTGATTTTGAGTCTTGAGCGAACGAAGGATTGAAAAATAGAATCACGAGCGCAGCGAGTGATTATAAATTTCAATCCTGAGTAAGCGAAAGACTCAACAAAACGAATAGCAAATGAACTTGCTCACATGTTGTATACAGAACTTTTCACCACGACCAGCAAGAAAGTATTCAGTCATCATAGGTAAATAAATTAAATAGACACAAAGCAAATAAAAATAATTCTTTATTTTTTTAAATATCTGTAAAACTTAACATAAAAAAAACAGGCAAGGTTAGTTTCTGAACGGGATCATTACTTTCCTCACTGTTCAAACAGTGAGGAAAAACCAACTTTCCTCACTGTTCAAGCAGTGAGGAAAAACCAACTTTCCTCACTGTATTCGTAGAGGAAAGACACTTCTTTCGTGCGAGAGTGGTGGAAAATAACTTTCATTTCGGAAGTCAGTGTCTTGGGTTTTTTATTTTAGTTTTTTTGCCACTTACTTCGTAAAGAATCATCAAAATCGATTCATAAACGACAAAGTTATCCGCGAACACACCTAAAAAAATAAAATATATACGGTCGAATTGACAAACCTCCTCCTTTTTTGAAGTAGGTTAAAAATATCCACTTAGTCCTCACATTCACAATAATTAAAACAATATAATACTTTACAAAGTAATCATGTCATTTTTGTATATAATTTTCAACAATGTCAATGTGTGTATAAAACTGGTATATTTCCTTTGGTATATTATTTTTATTATCACAAGGCTTAGTATAGCGAGCAGCTAAATTCCACGCTTTTTTATCTTCTAAATAATCTAAAATTTTATAGTACCCTTTTTTACAAAGTTTGGTTTAAATAGAGCTTTTAAATCGTTTAATGTTAAGTTTAAAATGTCAATGGGAACTTTGTTGAAAAAGCGTATATACATTGACCCACGATTGACATGAACGAGTTGCCTATTCTGCGGAGACGTGAGCGATGTACAGCAAGGGTGTGTTTATTTCTGGTATTTATACTATGAATATCGGACATGTTTTCTAAAATTTGATCTATTTTTGTGTACATACTATACTCGTACAATAAGGTTTTCAAAAATATATTGTGAGGCTTTATAGTCAGAATGTTTATTGCTCCGAATTTTTCTCGAAGGGAATCTCTTTGACCTGGCTCGAATAGCCCTTTTCTGTAGAACAAAGATAGTATTAATGTCCGCACAGGTTCTCCATAGAAGAATCCCATATGACATAAGACTATAAAAATAATTAGTCCAGCTGTATCTAGGTCAGTTATCTGTCTAATTTTATTAACAGCATAGGTGGCCGAACTAAGCCTATTCTATTCCTGACAATGTTTCTATGTGTGGGCCCCATTGTAATTTACCGTCAATAGTTATTCTAAGAAAAACTGTTGACATAACAGGGTCCAACTCTATTCTACTAACTTGAACATTGGTACTTAGCTGCCTGACATTTGGCGTTGAAAATTTAAGGAGTTTAGTCTTTTTTTCGTTCAGGAGAAGATTAGTTACATTAAACCAATGCACAACTTTAGAGAGTGCATCGTTAACTTGTTCAAAGATGACTAACTGACGTTTGATTTAAAAAATGAGGGAAGTGTCATCTAAGAATAAAACGATCTTGTGTGGTAAGGTAAGTAATTTATATAAATTAGATATAAGAAAGGACCTAGAATTGAACCCTGCGGAACGCCCATGGTGTCCGCAGATCCTGCAGATCTCTTGCCATTAACATCGACCTTCTGAATTCTGTTGTTCAGTCAGAAGGTCAAGAGCCTTGTCCCTCATACCATAGTCGTACAGTTTTCTGGTGAGTGTATCATGATGTACGCAATCGAAGGCCTTGAACAAGTCGGAGAAAATGCCAAGAGGATCGTGGAACTAGTTTCAGTAATCACACATCCGCGTTTGTAGTTAAACGACCATTTTTATAACAAACTGTTTCATATGAAATAAATTATGTGCATTAAAATGTCCTAACATTTGTTTTAAAATTCATTTTTCAAAGATTTTGCTCAATGTAGGTAAAATCGAAATAGGCCAAAAATTTGTAGGATCAGTTGTGCTGCCAGATTTGTACAGTGGAATCACTTTGCTGAGTTTTATCAGATCAGGAAATACACCAGATGCAATACAAGAGTTAAAAACGATTGCTAAAAAGGGTGAAATAACAAAAATTATTGAAGACATGGTATGTGATAATCGCCAAAGGTCAGCAGTTTTTTTTTACATCAAGATTTCTAAAGATTCTATAATGTCTTTAGCAGTAATAATAGTGAATTCAAAAAGTTAGTCACATTCTGGTACACTTTCTTTAAGTATTGAGTAAGCAGAAGTGGAGGACGACGGTGACAGAGTTTTGGTTGTTAAAATGAGAATATTAGTGAAGAAATTTTCAAACTCAGTTGCCACCTCTACATTTGCCATTATTAATTTTTAGATGGAAGTCACGATTACGTAGGTACTGTCGCTCTTCCCGTTTCTGAATGAATAATATTCCAAGTTGTTTTAATTTTATTTCCAGAAGATTTTATTTTATTTTAATGTGCGTATGACTTTTGCTGAGGAAAAGGCTCTTTTAAAAGTTTTAGAATATTTCTTAACATATTCTTTAAAAGTTTCATAATGGATAAATGTTTTTTCATGATAAAATTCAAATAAACTCTGCCAACTTTTATAAATACCAGGTATTTATAAAAGTTGGCGGAGTTTATTTGCCAATCTGAGTTTAGTTGCCCAATCACTAAATATAATGCGCTCACAAACAGGCAATGTTTTTGAGATGAAAACCTTCCTAAACTCACAATTGATGACGTTAAATAGTGAAGCATAAGCTTGATCCGGGTCGTTATCATACGAGTCGTTGTCCTAAGCGACTTTTCTTTACAGGAACAAAACTCACTAGTTTTCTTTGAGCTCTGACTGTTTTCTGAGGGAAAGTGACTAAGTGGCCACAGTGGGTCCAGCTCATTTATAATTAAATGGCTAGAGCTAGAAGGTCTTAAGTTTGTAAAAATATTATAACTGTTTTATAACTGTTACATGTATCTTCCATATATTTCTCAAAAATATCATATGAAGCACATGGGGGCCTGTAAACGCTCATTACAATGAACTGCTCAAGCTCAATACAAGCTATTTCAATAACTCGCTCAACAGAGAGGCTCACAATATCCTTATGTTCTAAAATTTCATATTATTACGAAAAATTATTAGAGAGCCACCACATATCATATTAACTCTGCTGAATAAGCTGGCAACCTGGTGGTTGTTATATAGGCCTCTGCCTCGAATTTTGCGGGCAGCGGGGCGGCAGTGGCGGCGGCGCGGGCGGTCACCGCTTGACTGGAGTGCACCGCTCGTTACCCGCCCCCGCGCCGCTGTTTTCGAGAACCGGTCCATTTGATTTTACGCATAAGATCCTGCCGCTCCCGCGCCGCCGCTGCCGCCGCCCCGCTGCCCGCAAAATTCGAGGCAGAGGCCTTAAAGCTGAACATGATCTGATGGACTTTTAACCATTGTTCAGTTACACCTACATAGGATATCAATATAACTACAGTTCATGAATATCTCTAATTCTAATACCTTACCTATCACACCCTGTATATTTTGATGAACAATTTTTTGGAGTACTAAACATGAATTATTCAAATTACTACTATTTGATGGGTTAGATATAAAGAAGAACTTTTTGTAACATTTTGATGATTTAAACCAGTATTTAAATTTTCTTCATTTATTAAGCAAGAGGTTTCCTCTATTGTCCTAATTTGTAATTTAAATGATAATTCATGTCATAAGTTGTTGCCAAAATACTGGCAGAATTATTTTAAAAGTCATTGCATTGCTCAAAGAAGCAAGTTGTTTAGCCAAATTTTTGGTTGAAATAGAATAAAAATATGATAGCACAGCTATGTCTTATGCAATACTTAGAAAGATAGTACATAACAATATTATATCTATCTCTTGTCAAATTCAAATTATTAACAACATAATTGTTAGTATCAACTAGATGGAACAGATTATTATTGAATGTCCAATTATACAATGCCATATTTATTTCAAATCTTAAGTTATTTTCTTCCTGTGGCAAAATGTTACTATATGGGAATGTAAACAACACAATTGTTCTTAAACTAAGATTATACAAAGCTTTATAATATTGGAGCAATTCTGTTTTGTTCCCCTTTTACCCATAAAAATGAATAATGTAGTATCCTGATTAAAGTTAAATTCAATAATTTCTTTCATAACGTCAAATAAAGAACAACCAGGCATACAGTAATTTATTATGGAGTATCCTGGATCATTTTGTCAACAACAACACAACAATCTTTTGGAGATGAAGCTGAAATCTTATGTAATTGTACCTATCGGTGACGGAACCCTATCTGTGCACTAGGGCATAAGTAGCGGGTAGCCCTGCGACGAAATTTAGCGCGATAACCAACGCAATAACTTATAGGTCTTAAGAAATATTCGAAGTCCGGTCAGATTGTAATAATTTAATATAATGTTATTATTTAATATTGGATTCATATTCGATTCTTATTCTTGACCTAACAAGTGTATAAAGTTCATTTGTAAGGTAATTTTTGAACAAAGTTAAAATTGCTGTAACGTACGAGTAAGTTGAAAATGTGATTTTATATTTGTAGAGATAATTTTGGTCTCAAATAAAAAGTATAGGCTTAAAACTAATAACTACGTTTGATTTGGTTGGTCACGCGATTAGGAGACATTATAGATTATTCTATAATTACGCCCTGGCTTGAGGCTTTTAAGTTAGTAGCTTAACCCAACCACAGCCTGGACAGCCTGGTGAAGTAGTTACGATCCTCAGAGGTCGACTAAGAGGCGCCATTTAAAAAAAAACAGATCTTGTGCATTACATGACCTTCGAAGTACATTGAAAATGAACACAAAAAAATAAGAAACGCATTACATTTATATATTATTTTTCAAAAACACAAACAGCTTAAAAACTCAAAACAAAAATGTAGACAGAAAAAAGATAAGCTTGACATTATGTCTAAAGTATTAATACCATTTTATCCATCGGTATAAGTATATAATATATTTTCTCAAACAAGCTTGGAAATTCGAACATTATTTAGACAACCTTCGAGATAAATCGAAATTGCGGTACTGGACGAATACATGCGAGCGCCCGGCCGGCAATATTTGTATGAAAATCCATATGTTGGTTTTAGCGGCCGAATAAATTACTATGAAAACTAATATCTGTCGTGTTATTTAAAAATGGAACGAATTTTTTACTTCAACACATGGCAACCATGGAGGCAACCTAACAAAGATTTTATTTAAATTTCGATTTGGCTTGCAAATCGAGACAAATGAACATACCTATTGGTGCATGTAAAATTATCGTTGTTCGTCATTGATTCTGGAATTCATAATAAATTTACTTAGTTTGAATTTCCGCGCATTTTTTGAGAAAAGTACCTACTATACTGATGGACATACACGATCTTACAGCCGCGACAGTAATGTAATAATTTTTAGTAATTTGTTTGTTTTATTTGTAGTAATTTTTTGCGTATAGTATAAAGTAGGTAGGTCTCCTACTTTATACTATACGCAAAAAATGCAGTTAACGTCAAAACGTTCAGCGTCAAAGTCAATTTCGAAAGCACAAACCGAGACGTTTACTTCACTAACTCAACATTTAGAATCGTCACGTGAAATAATCAAGAAATAAAATAAAATTGACCATTATTTAATTATTTTTAAGTTTTCAAACGAGCATGTCTCTGTTAAAAAAACAAACAGACATACTCGTTTAGTTTACGCGCTTCGTCACGGATACGAAACCTGCCTCACCATTTTGCGTGATATTGCCAGCGAGCGGTCCGCGTCTCACCGCGCGCCGCGTAATCTACGTTGACGCGCGACTCCCACACAAAAGGGTACAAAATAAAAGCACTTCCCGATATCTCATTCTCACGATTTTGATCTCGTCTGCTCGACGTCCGTTTGTCACTCCAGGGATCCAGCAGAATATCAGCGTCAGGTATATTTGCCTGGCATAACATGCTGCTCTATATTGTTTGCTTGTACACCTCTGCCTAAACGGGATCCTATTACTAAGAATCCGCTGCCTGTCTGTCTGTCCGTCTGTTACCAAGGAGTATCTCATAAACCATGAGAGTTGAAATTTTCACAGATAATGTATTTCTGTTACCGCTATAACAACAAATAAATACTAAAAACAGAATAAAATAAATAATTAAGGTGGCTGTCAGATCAGACATGATTTGTTTGCCGTTTTTATACGAACCCTTCGTGCGCAAGTCCGACTTGCACTTACCCGGTTTTTTTTTGTTGTTGGCACCTTGTATTTTCTTGTAGCTAATTTGTAATCTATTAATTGTGCTTTTCTGTGTGGTGCTATTTATTTTGTGCGTACCAAATAAATGATTTATCTATCTATCTTGGATGTCTGACTACCTCGTTGCTTTTGTGCTAATCTTTCAGTAATGCTGCTAGTCGCAAGTCCGCCTTCTCAGCAAAAGGGCCTTGAGATTGATTCCCAGGTCATTTCTCAGTAGGTACCAGCCCGGAATTTGAATTTGTACCCGGTTGATGGCAATAGGCTCGCCCTATTAAAATGATTCATGGGGCTTAACATAACTGGCCAAATGTGGGTGTAGAATAGGTAGGCCTATAACCAACCCTTCAGGGAAACAACGCGAGACGTTATTATGATAACTACGTATCTTACTGTAATTGCACCGGCACTCATACATACCTATAAGGGGTTCAGAGTACGATATTTTGATTGTATGATTTTGGGATTACACGACAGTTTCATACTGCATCTGTTTTTTGTTTTATGTACAGTGGGATGTTGATGAGTGAAACCGACTTTTTAATGTAAAATATCATACAGAAAAGCAAAATCAAAGTTAAAAGTCGAAAGTGCTAGAAACGGTTTGTTACCCATGAGGCATGTCAGACGGACTTTTTTTTTTTTTTTTGGTTGGGATCTCATCAAATGTCTTCTCCCGCTCTGGGTGGAGCGGGAGGGCGTATCAGACTCTTACTGACTAAAACCCACCCGTGTTCCTTCAGTTGCCTGTGCAATGCCAGGGGCCACGGTATCCCTTTCGGACTTTCCCGCATGACGCTACCACCTTGGATCTCGATATCTCAGTTATATAATGTACTTTCAGTTACTGCCATCTACTGAAAACAAGCTACACTTTTTAAGTACATAAACATTTTGCAACACACCATCTCTTGACACGATCTCGCTCAGACAACAAAGAACTTGGTCGAACAAGTCCGGAAAATCCAGTTTCCTATGACGTTTACTAGATGGCAGTAGTGTAGCGTAACTTTCACACTTTCTTGCAGACTTAAAAGGTCTGTGACTGTCAGAGCGTTGGTGGGTTTGTGAAATACCCACTAGATGGCGATACTTGTACCAAGCTAGGAAGTTACATGTAAACTATTCCCTTCCTGTTTTCATTCAATGTCTCAAGAAAATAATATCTTGGGTTTTGAATTAACTACATTCAGGACCAAGGTCTTATCCATTTGCAGAAATGGATAAGACCTTTATGTAGTTTGCAAAGAATATATGTATTTAATGGCAAATAATTGAATGTAAAGTTTTGTATTTCTTTGTTTTGTTACATTATTTAAATTATTATGCATGCTAACGAATCACGTTCTTCTAATTAAAAACACTAGGAAGTGGTGAAGGGTGAGCGTTTTGGGGGGCTGTCCTATGTAGTTTTGACCTTCCAAAAGTGCTGATTCTTAGCCTAATTTAAATAAATGACTTTTGGTTTGGATCTTAATGGACTATCCCTAACCTACCTGAAGGTATCTTAAGAGGGATTCGTACTACGACTCCCAGATTCAGTAGCATCAGTATTAAAATAAACTGCAATCATGGGCACGTTTCTGGCCCAACGGGTAAACAAGACCAAATTAAATTAGAATAATTATGTACAATCAATCTGCCTAGCCTTTTCCCAACTATATTGGGGTCGGCTTCCAGTCTAACCGGATGCAGCTGAATACCAGTATTTTACATGGAGCGACTGCCTATCTGACCTCCACAACCCAGTATCTGGGTAATACGATACCCCTTGGTAAGACTGGTTGTCAGACTTTCGGACTTCTGACGACCCGTAACGACTGTCAAAGATCCACGAATGACAACCGGGACCAACGGCTTAACGTGCTTTCCGAGGCACGGAGGAGTCTCGGTATGTAAAGATGGTCACCCATCCACAGACCAACCCCGGCAAGCGTAGCTTAACCTGATGGATCGACCCGTGCGGCAGTTACTACTTAGCCACGAGCTCCTCAGAATAATTATGTACAATAGAATATAATTTATTTCTGAGGAAATCACTCACAATCCCAAATTGGGTTGGCACCACACGCACTCATTGGTCAAATCAAATAACGTGCGCTCCTCCGGCTTCCTGTTACACACTTCCGTCCCCTTTCACGAATCACTACCATAGACTGCAGGAAAGCGAGAGAAAAGATGTTACACATAAAAAAAAAACTATACTTCCAGCGGTCTATGACCCCATCAAATTTCCCATCAATTTAGTTAGCCGTCAGATGGTACCAACCCATTTTCTGAGAGGTTGGTACTGTCAGCTAAGATGTCAGATGTTACACACCATATGCGAATATGGTAAGGTTGTTTTTTTTTTCTAGCCTATACTGTTCCACTGCTGGAAAAAGGCATACCCAAGACCTCTTTTCCTCAACAAATTTTACCCTGTATAGATACTGTCTGATATGTAGCGCACATTACACGTTAAGTAATAATTTAAAACTTTTAACTACCTACTTTACATTTGCTTGTCTCCGCGCTGTTGAATACTTTAGCGATGAGTGACGCAAATTCCAGCCCAATCCATTATTGATCCTCCACCGAATGGCACCTTTTCTTCAAAACACGCTTGATGATACCGTTCTCCTGGTCATCTAAATACTCTTCTTCTCCCGTCGTGTGTAAATAAACAAAATATGGACTCATCGGAAAACATAACCTTGGACCAATCTTCATCTGTCCATCGAATGTGTTCTCGAGCAAACCGTAACTTTTTTTTTATCTGTTACTTGTACAAATGAAACCTCTTTAGAGATTTAATAACAAGCATTAGTAACCTGCTTACTACATATTATTTATTCTAACGATCTAGGTACCTATATAATTTATGGAGATATCACGGTTTTTATTAGCGACTCGGAATTTTTGCGATCCAGTGTATGTTATTTAAATTGGGCATTTAATTTAGATTAAAATATGGCCTGACAACATATTCAACACTAAGTGTAACAAAATAATTATGGTTGACGGCTACGCGGGCGCAGCGGTAGGAGTCAGTGACCTTTTCGTCGGCTATTAGGTATGTAATCCCGGTATGTATCCAACGGGAACGTACGTAACGTTCCCGTTGGATATTTTGCGACTTTTAAAGTTAGTCAGTCAGTCGATTAACACTGTCGCTTTTACATTCATCTAAATTGATACAAAGTAATTCAATACATATTATTGCCTTCTATATCTGTGCATACATATTACAAATGAAAGTCGCTTTTCGTGTTTGTCTGTATGTCCGCGTTGTTCATCTAAACCACCCAACAGATTTTGATGAGGTTTTCAACATCGTTTAGAGAATTTATTCCTTAAAATACTTTTAAAAAAAAGTTACATATAACTAAGAAATCTCAATGTTTTGCCAAGTCGCAAAAACCGTGCGAAGCAGTAACGGGTCGCTAGTTTCATAATAACAATAAATCTTTAAATTTATATCAGTTCAGATTTAAAACATATATAAAATCCTTAAATAAGAAATAATTAAACCTTTTATTTTTACCTGGGAAAGATACGAGTACTTCATTAAAGCTCAGTACACAGCTGTTACTTTTATTATATAATTATATTTAAAATAAATATTTGATTACCAACAATGCAGCATGAAGTTGCTTTAATAACACAAGCGAAGGCTGCCTCCGATTTTCGACACAACTGGAAAGTCCCGTTGATTATTCATCAAAGTTCTGTACAGGTGTACATCTGGCGGTAAAGACTTTGGATCGAGTCCCGTTCAAGATCACTTGCTAATTATTTGATATCTGGGTATCGTTTGAAGGCTCCCGCAGACAGGTGCGACTCGACGCGACGGTGTGACGCAATTCTGGTAAAATATATTCCATGAAGTTTTCATTTTTTTTCGAGTTAGGTGATAGTTAAACAACTTTAACATCGTGAGTGGCAGATGCTGAGAAAGATCGAGCTTAAGTTTTAGACAGAATTATAGATCTGACTATATACTTTATTTTAGTTTGATAATAGTTTACAAACAAAAATAAAGTAAGTAAGTTATTATATTTTATTTTATGTCCCATGACACCTCTCGACTTTCTACAAATAGATTTTTAGTTAATTTAGTAAAATATTTAAGGTCAACCAAAGTACAATTATTTTTATCATATTAAATGATTATACGTTACAATTTGTATCAATTCCTGCTACATTTAGTTAGCAGCAGTTAGTAGTGTTGGCCCAGTGGTACTTACGAGTTGTAGGTCGTAGGTTCGAGCCCAGGCAGACACTTTACTTTTTGTATATTATTTCATCACCACTGCTCTCAAAACGGTGAAGGAAAACATCGTGAGGAAACTGGCATGTTCTAGAACCTAAAATTCGAAGACATGACGTGACATTTACCAACCCGCACTGGCCCGCGTAATGGATTACGCCCCACTGCCTCTCACCCAGAGGAGGCTTGTGGCCCAGCAGTTGGAATATTATAGGCTTTTTTTTTCCAATATTTAGCAAACTTTCCTACCAATGAATGATTTTAATTGTCTTATTACTCTGTAAGAATTCTGTGACAAAAAAAATTATGCCTGCTACATTAGTTGGAAAAGAAAACTTAAAATGTAAATTGTTAGTTTTTTTTAAATCAATGGGTGGTAAAAATGTAATCTGACGTTTGCATGTCAATGATTTGTAATGTAAGTGCGCCTTTGCCTAATCGAATGATTAAGGCCAAGTAATTACTATACTCTAGGGGACGGTAACAAGTAAATTCGTAAGTAGTAGGTACCCTTGCTAGGTTTTACCTCCGTAATGGTTCGTAATTGCTACCATTATTAGAACTTCCTTGTTTTTAACGTTGCATTAGGCTTCTCTTTTCAGGGAATTTCTTTAACTATTTTAGAAGGCCTTGCAATTGCTTTCCTTGTGCGGACTTAATGTATTTTCTCGAAATCTTTCCTATAGAAGCGGATCCGTCGAATAAAACGACCGTCATAAAAAAATATAATTTTCACCTTTAACTTTATCAAAAAAACGCTCGTTATTTGGACAGCCATTATCTGACCATTCACCGCTTTCTTAGAAAACTAAAGCTTGAAATATAAGCGTAAAAGGTATCTCTAGTTCCTCTCAGCCAGCACTTATAAGCTGATTCAGTTCGATATCAATAAAAACTATATTGTGTCTCGTAGCGGTGTACTTATCATTTTCAAAATGGTAGAAACCAAGCCTTTTTTTTTTTTTACAACAAGCCTGGAATATTAATAAATAAACAAGTCACTTATCAATCAATCTGCCTAGCCTTTTCCCAACTATATTGGGGTCGGCTTCCAGTCTAACCGGATGCAGCTGAATACCAGTATTTTACATGGAGCGACTGCCTATCTGACCTCCACAACCCAGTAACTGGGTAATACGATACCCCTTGGTAAGACTGGTTGTCAGACTTTCGGGCTTCTGACGACCCGTAACGACTGTCAAAGATCCACGAATGACAACCGGGACCAACGGCTTAACGTGCTTTCCGAGGCACGGAGGAGTCTCGGTATGTAAAGATGGTCACCCATCCACAGACCAACCCCGGCAAGCGTAGCTTAACCTGACGGATCGACCCGTGCGGCAGTTACTACTTAGCCACGAGCTCCTTAAACAAGTCACTTATAACGGTGGTAATTATGTCGGTAAATTAGATCCGCATTTCACTTTGCGCTCTTTCTTTCGTGAACGAAACAGAACTGTCACGCTCGGGTCAGTGACGCTGAATCGGAAATACTCGGCTCCAGTCGGTCATTGACGCTGCATCGGGTATACTCATCCATTTACGTTCCACGTACTTCTATAGTGTGGTTAAAAGCACACACCCTCTTTTTTTTCCTCTATTTAGGTTACCTAACAAATTTTGCAGTTTGATAAGATCCTAACACATGATCATAGGGTATGTGTATGTCGGCGTCACATTGTAAACAACACGTGCATCGGGCTACGCTGTAGCACTATAGCGCTGTAGCGCGCTACGACATTCTCCCACCTCCTCGCTGCTGGGCGGAGTTAGTGATCGCTACGTCGTAGCGCGCTACGTCTTTGCCCCACCTACAATACTACCGTATAAAAGAGTCCGCACGGCGGCGAAATGGCATTCTACCTTCAGGCGTTGCCCGGTGCACAGGTTGTATTGCTTTCAATTATTGTTACTCTGCCTCTCTGTACATTGTTACTATTTTGTGTAAACTAAGCTATTACTGGGTGTCATGGCTATTTGTGTCTTGAAACTGATTAAGTGTAGTTTCGTGTAAAATTAATTGATTAAATAATTTATAAGAAAATCTAAATTCTTATTATTTAAAGAACCTCTTTTATTTTACAATATATCTGATCCTGTGCCTTCATCAGAAGTGGGATCAGACCCACTCCCACCTTTATCTGGGACTGCCAGTAATTTAATACAGGAACAAATGTAATTATTTTTCGGCAAGTATGGAGCCAAGTAAAAAAATAAATAAAAAAATTGCAGATAGTATGACACCTAGCTACATGACACCCAGTACGCAGTCAATGCTGTTTCCTTTCAATCCTGATGCACCTGAAACTTACATGATCAACTGGTGTGCGTTAAAATCAAGCCAGATAATATTTCATGGGTTATTGTTAAGGAAATTCTGGTCTTTAAATTTTCCAAATCCATGACAATTAAAGATCATTTTGATTTAATTATCAAAATTCAAATTGATAATAAATTCGAGGCAGGAATGCGAATTTACCGGAAAATGTACTAACCGGTTTTGGCATATCTATCCTGTCACAGTGCGATGACAAAATTTGGACTAAACTCAATTCTGTCGTTATAAACGATAAGAATCAACTCTTCCGCATACTGCGCAGCTTCTCATTAAAGAGAAGAATTGAAGAACCAGGTACGTCTGAATCGTACACTTAAATGCCCCGTCCGTCAACACCATTTCGGAGAAATTGCAATTCGATCGGTTCTAATAACGTTAATTGCTCACTCCAAATAAAATTCCCAACCATGGTACAAAACTGTCTTCTCGATGTTACATATCATATCATGTCTTGCCTGACAAATTTCTCAATGAAAACGTATTATGAGGTCGCGTCATTTTGGGGCAAGGAATATCCGTTGTAGTTAGTAACGATGCCTTAACTTTTTCCAATAATAAAATTTCAAATCTTAGCTCTAAATTGGAAATGCCTCTTGACATTAATTCGATTGACACAGATCTTACCGGTAAAGAAAAGGAACTTTTGATTGAAATAAATATTCCTCATTTTTTATACAAAATCTTCCGATTACGCGTATTAATACCAAAGAGCTAAAATCGATCTCATAAATCCAAATAAAACTGTACATAGTCGACCTTACAGGCTATTTTGGAACACAAGACAACACAAGTTTACACCGAGTTAGGAATCGTTAATAACAAGGTTCAAGAATTACTAGATGTTTACATAATTCGAGAAAATTCTTCTCCTTTCGCGAGTCCCATATTATTAATTAAAAAAAGGGACGGTAGCGATCGTATGTGTGTTGATTACCGGGAACTTAATAGCAATACTCGACCAGACAGCTATCCTTTACCACTAATTAGTGATCAAATCGATAAGTTACATGGGGCCTGTTTCTTCTCTAATTTGGATATGGCCACTGGATTTCACTAATTTGCGTCCATAAGGAGTCTATAGAAAACTGCTTTTGTTATACCTTCGGGTCAATTTAAGTACCTAACCATGCCGTTTGTTTTACGAAACGCTCCACAGGTTTTTCAAAGGGCTATAAATACGGCACTTAAACCTCCTGAATCAGAGACCGTTCAAGAAGGGTTCGTTCGTTTAAATAGATTAACTTTAAAAAATGTTCATTTATGAAGACAAAAATTTAATATCTGGGTATCGTAATATCCTCTGGAGAGGTTAGACCAAGCGCTCATAAGGTTGAAGCCCTAAAAAATATCCCTCCTGCAAGCACTGCTACTCAGGTTCATCAATTTACAGGCCTGGCCACATATTTTCGACAATTAATTCCAAATTCCGTTCAAATTACTTGCCGTCTGAAATATCGCACACATACGATATTAGACAGGGAATACTTTATCGTAAGATCTAATGTAATAAAACCACTAAATGGTTACCAATATTGCCACACTCTTTAACCTGATCAATGATTAATCATGGACACAGCGAAATAAAACACAATGGTTATGAAAAAAAAAAACGCTAGATAAATTATACGATCCTTATTGGTTCCAAAAAATGTTCAAACTAAAAAATAAAAAATAAATGTAGATTCGTGCGTCGTTTGTAAGGTTTCCAAAGGTACGTCGGGTGCCCAGCAGGACCATCTATATCCAATCCCTAAATTGCCCATTCCATGGCATACAATTCATTTGGATTTAACTGGCAAACTCCAGTATTGAGAGTATTGTTCCGTGATTATTGATGGTTTTACAAAATTCGTCTTGTTAGAGCATACCTTAACCCAAATGCATCTGATTCTATTAAATCACTTAAAAATGCAGTGAACTTGTTTGGCGCTCCTAAAAGAATATTTGCATAACGTGGTAGGTCAGACGACAATGCTGAATTTAAGAATTTTTGTAAAGATAATCATATCATATTATAGCTACTGGTTCCAGTAGGGCAAATGGTCAGGCCCAGCGTATGCTCACTATAGTTGAAACATATTCGGACAGCTTATGGCAAGATCATGTAGGCGACATCCAATTAACTCTCAATAGTACTCGTTGTAGAGTAACAGGGTTCACGCCCTTGGAATTAATGTTTGGTATTAAGGGCAGTTCATTAAGGATATCAAGAGTATCTACTAATAATCCTAATGAAGATAGGTTAAACCTCGTAACCATTCGATCCGATGCTTCTGCTAGTATAAAAAGTTGGCTCAATATGACACAGGTCGATTTAACAAGGGTAAAGCTATAGTTAAACCTTTTTCAGTAGGTGACTCTGTCTTTGTTAAAAGCGAAGAAAGACACCAAACGAAACTAGACCGTAAATGCAAAGGCCCCTTTAAAATAACCGCTATTTTGGAAAATGATGGGTACGAATTAAAACACATTAATGGAAACAATAGTCTACAAATACTCTCACGAAAACTTGCGAGAAGTACCCCGTGGTCAGTCATTGTTTTTGGAAATCACAGAAAATTTTGATGAGGATGACGTGTCGGCGGATAATAACAACACAGAGGTTCTTGTTCACGAGACTAGGCAACATATTAACTTTGATGATATTCAGTCTACTAATAGTGATACTATCTCTGCCGATAATAATACCATGTCTGCCAATAGTGATACCTCTGTCAATAGTGATACCATGTCTGCTAAAAGTGACACTATATCTACCAGTTCTCATAGTAATGCATATTGTAGAAACCCTGGTTTACGTGCTGTTTCAGTAGAATCTATTGGACCTGAATCAATTAACATTGTAACAGAAGCACTTGTACATCAACCAAAGTATTGAGCTATTTGTTAATTAAGCTAAAGGAACGATACTTGTTCGGCCTAGCTAGATCCGGTCCAGTTTAACTGAAGGGATACACCTGAAGGGCAAAACTATTGCCGGACCAGGGGACTGATCTTGTAGGGTCAGAAGTTGACCGGACCAAGCCTTGTAGAGTCATAACTGACTGGACCAAGTGGTTAAATATCTGGAGGGTCAGAAGTTGACCGGACCAAGCCTTGTAGAGTCATAGCTGACTGGACCAAGTGGTTAAATATCTGAAGGGTATAAGTAGACCGGACCAGAAACAATAGCAGGATGACCAAACGGTACTTAATCAGTTTTTCATGTTCTAGATGTGGCATTGTGGGCTAAGCGTGCGAGGACGTCCGCACGTCAGCATGGCCGTGTCGGCGTCACATTGTAAACAACACGTGCATCGGGCTACGCTGTAGCACTATAGCGCTGTAGCGCGCTACGACATTCTCCCACCTCCTCGCTGCTGGGCGGAGTTAGTGATCGCTACGTCGTAGCGCGCTACGTCTTTGCCCCACCTACAATACTACCGTATAAAAGAGTCCGCACGGCGGCGAAATGGCATTCTACCTTCAGGCGTTGCCCGGTGCACAGGTTGTATTGCTTTCAATTATTGTTACTCTGCCTCTCTGTACATTGTTACTATTTTGTGTAAACTAAGCTATTACTGGGTGTCATGGCTATTTGTGTCTTGAAACTGATTAAGTGTAGTTTCGTGTAAAATTAATTGATTAAATAATTTATAAGAAAATCTAAATTCTTATTATTTAAAGAACCTCTTTTATTTTACAATATATCTGATCCTGTGCCTTCATGTATATATCCTATATCCCTATGCAGTTTAAGGATAAAACATAATCTAGATGGTTTTTAAACTAAATACCTACTCAGGAAACCCTTATCTTTCTCTGTAAAACCACACCGATAAAGTTGTTGGCGTACATTGCAAATTTACAATATTGCATCGCTGGCAAAAGAGTTGGTAATATTGCCAAAGTTGCCAACCTGGATAGGTGCCAACACCTGTCCTCTGGTAGAGTATCAAATTGAATATAAATTATTAATTGCAAATTATGTTTTGTTCAAAATTTCCCTGTTTTTCTTGTCGACATAAACACATTTTGACAGTCGTTTTTAATAGAAAATGTAAGTGAATTTAATTTTCAGTTTTTTACACACCTGTACCACAATATACCCCGTTTTTAACACATTTTGATTTTGTATGGTTTAATACTCTTTTCACATATTTTTTTGGCTTTAATATGTACCTGCTGAATGAAGCTACCTTAGCGGTAACAAAAAACTGTCGAGAGGTGTCGTGTGACACCCGGCAGATTGTGAGCTAGACCAAAATAAGTGTTACACTTTTTTCGGCGTAGCTCTCTCATTTGCCAAGTGTGCAGAGTATAAGGCACTTTGTTCAAAAACCAATTTAAATAAGTTTACTCATGGAGAGCGAAATAATTGCGTTCGTTTGATCCTTCGCTGCATCGTTATTACCCTTTAGTCTGTTATGAAATTAATATATAAGGTATATAAGGATACATTCTATACATCACACACTTTAGAAACACGATTACTTGTAATTTCCTCTATAGAAAAGAAAACCAAAGTAATCTCTAAAAAACAACAGCATAAACCGTACGGCGTGAATACTTCATCAGTTTTTTTTTTATAGTAACAAAACTACATGTTTTCAATAACGTATACCTACATTTTACATTTTCAAAATGTTTTATTAAATTTTCACGCAAGCTCCGCCCCCATGCACCCTGCCACTCCACTATGTGCTGAACACTAACACATCAGTAATAAGTTTGAAAATCGCGTACGCTCTTTGATCGTTTTCGAGCACGAAACTAAAATTAAATGACGTTAGTCTCAACTTTATTTCGTTTATAACTAAAGTGACAATTGATCTAGAGAAAAAATATCTTGTGGCTGGATAATAAACTATATTTTCTTACTGTGAATACTTCTTTTAGATATAAAAGCCGAGTAATCTTCATTTTAATTAAATAATCTTTAAAAAATACATTTTAAATTTTCAAAATATTTTATTATATTTTCACGCAAGCTCCGCCCCCATGCACCCCGCCACTCCACTATGTGCTAAACACCAACACATCAGTAATAAATTTGAAAATCGCGTACGCTCTTTGATCGTTTTCGAGCACGAAACTAAAATTAAATGACGTTAGTCTCAACTTTATTTCGTTTATAACTAAAGTGACAATTGATCTAGAGAAAAAATATCTTGTGGCTGGATAATAAACTATATTTTCTTACTGTTAATACTTCTTTTAGATATAAAAGCCGAGTAATCTTCATTTTAATTAAATAATCTTTAAAAAATACATTTTAAATTTTCAAAATATTTTATTATATTTTCACGCAAGCTCCGCCCCCATGCACCCCGCCACTCCACTATGTGCTAAACACTAACACATCAGTAATAAATTTGAAAATCGCGTACGCTCTTTGATCGTTTTCGAGCACGAAACTAAAATTAAATGACGTTAGTCTCAACTTTATTTCGTTTATAACTAAAGTGACAATTGATCTAGAGAAAAAATATCTTGTGGCTGGATAATAAACTATATTTTCTTACTGTGAATACTTCTTTTAGATATAAAAGCCGAGTAATCTTCATATTAAGTAAATAATCTTTAAAAAATACATGATTTTCGAATAAAAAATTAATCGAGCGAAAATGTTATAATTACGTAACTGTCTGGTAAAAAGGAAAAGATCCAATAAATTATAACTATACTAAAGTTCCATTTTGATTGTATGCGTGACTGTTTCAGAATATTAATGCAAATTAACATACCTACAATTTAGGGGGAGCCTTCTCTTAAGAAAAAGAGGTGCCTAGTAATCAAACCATGGTCACATCACTGACGTTCCCGTACACTTAATTTTATTATTAGTGACAGCAAAAATAAACATAATAATAAATATGTCAGTATTTATTGACGTCACAATCGATGTTGACAGGGACGATGTGTTATGTGCATTTATAATAATGTGAAAATTGATTAAATTGATTGATTTGTAATGGTTTGTATATAATTGCGGTTGGTTCTAACCTAACCTAACCCATGTGGTCGGGGTGCCCTAGCCCTAGTTACTGCGACCAACTTTGAGAAAAAGCCAGAATGAAAAACAAAATAGATTTTGCATATTTTTGGAATTGTGTCTTCAAGCCACATGGTCATGATATAATTTTTTACACTTCATATCGATGTTTAAAATCCGCCATTTGGATTGTATAAAATCTAAATATAGCCTCAAACCATCGGGCAACCCAGATGAGTCGATTGACACCTCATGTATTAAAATCCATCCAGCCGTTAGGATGCTTCGAAGGTATAAAGAATTCCACATAATAATAAGTCTTAACCTATGTAATTGGAGATTCTATAACCAGCATTTTCAGATTTAATTATCTGTGGATTGGCGCGCAGTTCGAAATTCAAATACATTTTATTCGAAAGACGTGTCAATTCAATCTCAAATTCAGTCATTTATTTTTAGATAGTTTTTTGTTTTTGTGACATTAACGACGTGTACGGGCCTAACACTGCTTGCATAAACACGGTCCATTAATAGGTAATAGGTATTAAGTAATACGGGCTGTTTTCCGCAACTCCACGTCAAAGCGCGTATTTTGCGTACGGGTGGGAAAAATCGGTAATTCGATCCACCCCAGCTCCTCAAGGAATGCCAGCAACGCCTTGGTGTTACTGGCAATCTCGCGTAGGCAAAGTACTTCGGTAACCCAGGTAGGGTTACCGAAGTACTTTGCCCTGTAAGTGGCGCTCTCATTAAGGGCACCAATCTTGTTGCAACAGCAGCTCCCCCCCACTGTAATAAAACGGGGAACACACCGTCTGGACCAGCTGCCTTAAAAGGATGGAAGCTCCGGATGGCCCATCGGAGTTTCTCCAACGTGATCACCCTGTGTGTGTAGCGCCAATCATTGTCTGATGGTGTTTGAGTTTCATCATGCCAGTCAATTACCTGCGCGAAGACGCAACCTGGGAAGTGAGTCTCAATTAGGACGCGTCTTGTTTCTTCAGGTGACGTCGTGAATGTGTTATCCGGTTTGCGAAGGGTGGTGGGCCCAGGTATATACTGTTGCGCCAGCACCTTCCTTACCCGGTTTGCTTGCTGACAGGATTCAATGCTGCCACAGAACTTGCGCCATCCCGAGGTGCTCCTGAATCTGATGCACTTTTTGTAGCTGGTTTTGGCCGCTTAGTAGTTATCCCAGTCTTCATCCGCACATGTGTTCATAGCTCTATTCAGAGCAGTTCTTACCTCGCTACGCTTGCGTTCCAGATCCGCGCCCCACCAGGGTTGTTTACCCGGTGTATTCCGCGGCGTGGTCTCTGGGCATGCAGTCTGATAGATGTCTATGATTGATTTAGTAAGATGGCTTACTTGTACTTCAATCTGTGTCGTGTCCGTCCAAGTCGACGGGTTGTTTATTTTCGCTAGCTTGCAGTCAAGGTTGCGTGTGTAGGTGGCTCGATCCGTATTACGCGGGTGGCGCCGTGGTGTTGTAGGTGGCACACAGACCTGGATGTCGAAGCGGATCCATCTGTGGTCAGAGCAGGAGGCCTCTTTAGATACCTGCCAACCGGTGATGATTTCCGCCGCGCTCTCTGTTGCCAGAGTGAGATCAATGATTGTGCGGCTTTGCCTGGTTACGAAAGTTGGTTTGGAGCCAATGTTTAGTAGGGATAGGTTAGTCGAGAATAAGTAGTCAACCAAGGCCTTACCCCTCTCATTTTGCGTGTCCAAACCCCACAGTTGGTGGTGTGCATTTGCGTCGGCCCCGATGACGACCTCGAACCCACAACTCTCGCAATGGCTCACGAGACGGGCGAGGTCATGGGGAGGCGGCACCTCCGCCTCGGGCATGTAGGCCGAGACGAAAACGATCACCACCTCTATGGCATCGTCGCGCTGTATAAGCAGCTTAGCTGCAGAGACATCTCTGCAACAGAAGTCAGTTAAGAGCTGTGTTTTAAGGTTACCTGTGACATAGATGCACGATCTGGGGTGTTCGTGATCTGAGGTGAATAGGAGCTTACCACCAAGATTGGAGAGTCCTTGTATGCGGCCAGCCCTGATCCACGGCTCCTGGATTAAGGCAATGGCCGTGTGTTGTACCTCCAGCCACTTGCGAAACTGAGCCGTCGCGGTCTGACTGTGGTGGAGCTTTGCCTGGAGGACTTTACAGGCCGACGAAGGGGACGCCATCGCTGGTCGAACCCTCTTCATCCCCCCCAAGCCTAAGCCCAGCAAATAGGTCGCCCTCGTCAAAGCCGTCCTCCCCCGGGCCCGAAGCCGGGGATAGGATCATGTTGTCCAGCTCCTCGCTCGATGAGGGGACGGCACCCACGGTGGCGGCGGCAGGGGCGGCCGACTCTGCAGCAGCAGGTTCAGCCGCGGATGCTACCGGGTTGTTTGAAGGGGGAGTGGACTCCCCTACAGGTGCCTGCGGCAGTTCCAGCGCCTCGCAGACGGTTCGCGTGGCGGGGTCCCAACCCTGTGGCACGTCTGTGAACCTACCGTTCCGACCCTGGAACTTCACGTACACCGCCCCTAATCCAATAGAGAGGCGGCGTCCGGCCTCCATCAGAGTCGGGATTTGGTCCACTGGGACACCGGCCACTACGAACCACGCCGAGGCTTGTTTGTCAGCGTGCAGCAGTACCCACCTCTTGATGTCCACCCAAGGGTTCTGGTAGCTCAGAGCACGACCAATATTGGTCGACTCTCCGTAGACCCCCTGCTCATCCGGGACCACGATGCCTCACCGTGCACGCTTCTGAATCTCCAACTGGCTCAAGACGACTAGCGAGGTGCTAGTTGAGAGAGCCAGGCCGGAGATTGTCTTCCTTAGCCAGGCTAAGGCTAGGCCTTATTTGATTGATCAAGACGCGGCCGCTTATGCTCTCCACGAGGTGACAAGGTTTCGTTGAGAGCTCGCTTGGCCGCGGCCTGATCCTTCCAATCGGGTCGCTGTGTCCTTTTTTTACCTTCAGCTGGTTTCTCGGGAGCACTGGTTGACGGTTGACTGGGTGCTGGTCGGCTGGTCGGGCCGGCCTCTGCCTGTGACCGTTTACCGGCCGAGAAATTCAGCTGGCCGCCCGTCGGCTTTGCTGAGTTAGCGGCAGGTGTTTGTGTCTTGCGGAAGCCTTTTCCAGGCTTCCACAGTGCTTCACGTTGCTCCTTCCTCATCAGCCTTTCCCTCTTCTTGCCCTGTAATGGGGCAGCGGTTGGACCTGAAGGGTCGGTGCAAGGGCCAAGGGCTTGTTGAGTACGTTTACCCTTGCTCTTGCGTTTCGGCACAAATTGCCAGGCGCGCGAGAACGCGTCTTCGGTGCAGCTGGCCGTCTCCGCTTGACCGGTGACGACCGTCTGATGAGGGAAGGCTTGAGGAGCCACAGGAGGAGGAGGATGTTTGGCAGAGAGCCCGGTGCCTGTGGTAACCGGCGCCGGGGTCTGTATGGAAGGGTTCAGACCGGCAGTGGTATGAGTCGTCGCCTTGGTCTCCAACTTTGTATTAGAAGGGTCGGTACTGGTCCCAATCAGCGCCGACGTCCTTTGTTTATTTTGGGACTTTTTGGATTTGGTCTTAGCTGTAGTTCTCGCCACAGCCGGACCGGTGCCCGTGCTGGTACCCGCAGCGTTCGCTGCAAGGCCACCAGGGGCAGGGGCGGGAGTCTCATTGGCTTTCGCCTCCTCTCCACATGCTGAGTCATTAACAGGCCTTAAAATATCAATGTTATAGTTTTAAAATTAAATTCATCTCTCTGGCTCCCACCACGGGAAGGTGCATCCGCCAGACTTGCCTTGAGGATTTACACGACTGCTGCGCTCTCCCTCAAGACCTCTGAAGGAGGTGACAGGGTAGGCCTGCATCTATACTACCAAGCAAAGCAAAGCAAAGCATGTCGTTGTGCAACCGCGAAAGCAAAAATCCAGACCCCGCCCCACGGTCCATTATTGGTTCAATCGTTTTAAATCTGGAAATTTTGAGTTGGAGAACGAGCCTCGCGGTCGGCCGGTAACCACTGTCGACAACGACGAATTGAAGGCGATAGTGGAAGCGGATCCAACTCAATCTACGGCTGAGCTTGCTGCGGGCCTTGGAGTTAGTGTCAAAACAACAATAAAGCACTTGCGTCAAATCGGAAAGATAAAAAAGCTAGATACGAACTAAGCGACCAACAGCGAGATTTACGCGTCGAAGCATGCATAGCACTACTGAATCGGCATAGTAACGAGGGAATTTTTTATCGAATTGTTACCTGCGATGAAAATTGGATCCTGTACGACAACCGTAAGCGTTCGTCTCAGTGGCTGGAACCGGGTACAGCACCTAGTCAGTGCGCTAAAAAAAAGATTACTCATAAGAAGATGATGGTGACTGTCTGATGGACCAGTGCCAGACTTGTACATCACAGCTTCTTACCGAATGGAACAACAGTGACGGCAGATGTCTATTGCCAAGAATTGCAAACAAAGATGGAGAAGCTCGTAATTCAACAACCAAGACTAGTCAATCGCTCTTCCCCATTGCTTCTCCACGACAACGCGCGTGCTCACACTTCACTACAGACCATCGCAAAGCTACAAGAGTTACAGCTGGAAGCTCTCCGTCACCCACCGTACTCACCGGACCTTGCTCCAACAGATTTCTACTTTTTACAAAATTTAGAAAATAAAATAAGTGGAAAAAAATTCAACACCCGAGAGGGAGTACAAAACGATTTGACTAACTTCATCGCCTCCCGTCCGGCAGACTTCTACAGTATATATATACAAACTGCCATCAAAATAGCAAAATTGTATAGATATTTTGGGCCAGTACTTTGATTAGCTGAAATAAAAAAATACCAATTTTTTTATATTTTATAATTATCATACAAATCTCCAATTACATAGGTAAAGATCTAATATTATATATAAAGATAAAAAAATACGCTTGAAAAACATAACCCTATCCTTGATTTCGCGCAGTCAGGTAATAAAAGCGTAGGTACACTATTATTAGGTCAATATGTTTCTAGATTTATAATTTATTCTGTTTGATTATGTTGTTAGAGATACGATGGAACTTGCTACTTGTGTTGGCGTGTAAAAGTGTTTTTCATTAACCGATTCACAGAAATAAATATCCATTTTATTATCATTATTTTCTATTAAGTAACGGTTTTTAATTTATTGTTTCTCATATAATTTATAATAACGGTATTTAATTTATTTTTTTGTCATATAATTTATAATAATGATATTTATTGTTTCTCCTTTCTATCAATTTCCGGGTTCTTGAAACCGTAACTCTATTATAATGTCATGAAGGAACATTTTTGTTTTGTGAATCCATAAATGTATCCATGAAATGAATCTCTTATGAAAATGAATTCTACTGCCTGTCCCTATGAATGTCACCACAGAACTGGACTACATCTGCCATCCAGTACACAGTACAACAGTAAGTGTAATTGACGCCTACACCCTCAATATGTGGGCTAAACTTAGCTCCACGCGCCACGAACTAGGAAGTGAGACAATTGTATCACGGAAAAATTCAATCTAGGTAACGCAATCAGGTGCACAAGTGAGCTAGCTAACTAAGCTTTGAGGATATGCCTGGATAAGGCTGCGTTTGTCTATACTATGTATAATATCATAACATAACATCACGCCTTGTCAAAGTCAAAGTCAAATAATTTATTTCAATTAGGCATAAAAAAGGCACCTTTGAACGTCAAAATTTACAAATAATAATAATTGATTCTAGGCGCCCCTTCCAAAAGGTAGTTTTCGTATAGAGAAGAATGGACAAAAAACTCCACCGTTACTCTTTTTAAAATGTTTTCACAATTTATCTTGTATCCTACATTAATTAAATAATTATATGTGAAGACAATGCACCTAGAATAAGATTACTATGAGTATACCACGATAGGTAAAAAGTATGAAAAATGAAGCAGTGACAGATAAATTAATTGTGATAGATGCATGGTGCTCAGGTATTTACAAACATTGTAAAATTATACGATATTCCTAACATTATAACAAGTCATTGTTTCCCCGAATGGTAGGGCAGAGGTGCACCTATGTATAGTTCACTCACATTGCGACAGCTATGTTTAAGTCCCATATAATAGGGGGCAAGCCTATTGCCTTGAACCGGCCACCCAGAGTCCGGGCTGTTACGATGAAATTCCAGAATACTGGGAAAAACCCAATAGCACAATGCGTGACCCGGGACCTCATGCTCAGCAGTACCTAGCGCTCGCGACCACTAGACTAACGAGACAGACATAAATAAGTAGCTGTGTGTAAAGTTCTGTGCCTGAAAAGGTCTGGCGTACCTTAACACATAGGTGTCGTAGAAGATAGCTTAGTTAGTGGAAAAAGAAGAAGAAGCCACCTAGCTTCGCATTCCTACGTAGGTAGTTTTATGTATGGCTAACCGCACCTGTATTCTGTAAAAATCACAGCTTGAAAACTTAGGTGAAGTGATCTTGAAGTGAGCTGTAATTCCACCATTGATACCAAGGACACTATTGAGCTCACTTCATGTAAAAGATGGGCTGATAGAATAATAGCATCTTCTTGACATAATATCTAATCCATCCAGCCAAGCACAGTGGATTATGTCAGTTGTCACTGAAAAACTCACAAAGAAGAACAAATTAGAAAGACTAAACTTATTTGACCAGCTAATCACACTTCGAGTGTATGCGGGGTTGCGGGAAAGTCCGAAAGGGATACCGTGGCCCCTGTCAACGTACAGGCAACTGAAGGAACACGGGTGGGTTTTAGTCAGTAAGAGTCTGATACGCCGAGCTCCGCCCAGAGCGGGAGAAGTTATTTGATAACTTCCCACAAAAATAAAAAAAAGGTGTATGCATCTCTCTCACTACATTTTAAGTTTTATTCATAGACGTATATTATACGTCTATGAATAAAACGGAGGTACGGAGGTCTATCGTTTTATTATTTTTAATTTTATTGCTTATATTGTTAATGTTCAAAAACGGGTGAAGTCGTCACTGACTCCTGTAAAACTGTCATGGAGTCAGGGCTTGAAATGAAAATGTAATAACTTTTTTATGTGAATAAAACCACTTTCATAAAATGCAATTTCTGGGAAATTCAGTCTCCACAGAATTTAAAATTGTGCGGTTTCCACGAAACCAGCTACTGTGATTAATACTGAAGAGCATAATTCATTAAAACTAAACCTCATAAAATGGTGGCATGGTAACTTTTAGCTAAGCTGTGCTCTTACTATCACAGTTTATGCCGTATCTAGATAAGTCTTTATTTGCCTTAAACATGGTATAAAGTTGTTACAGTCTGGTTTTGATATTATTATAATGTCCACATGTTAAGCTATACAGAATATTGTATCATTTGCATGCAAAATAATTAATAACGAGTTAAAGGTAAACTATAGAATGTCACAGATTAATTGGTAATACAATAATAGTCATTAAGATTATATATCACAAACATTTTCATTAATACGTTTACATACTCATTTTGTATTTTCAAGTTAAATCAATTTTCCAAATTAATTATTATCTATTGTATTATATTCTCTTAAAGACAAAAGGCTAGTCAAGGTTGGCCTAAGTTGGAATTCTGACGGTCTTCAAAAAGTCAATTACCTGTACTTGTGATTAATATTATAATTGATTCATTGATGATTAAAACTTTTCTTAATTGTTTCGGATAAAAAAATGACAGCACATGTTTGAATCCAATGAATTTGGAAAATTTTAAATCTGGCTCAGATGGTTTTTGAGCAAGCTTATGCATGGCCAAAAGTTGATAGCTGAGTAGGTGCGGCATGATTGTAATTTCTCTCATGACGTAAATTGCGTTTGGCATTATCAGAAGTAGTGTAAGAAAACATTAAAATCCTTAAGTACTAGTCTGATCATAGCTAAAGGAACATCGCGTTCTATTTAAATGTCAAACGTTACACACGTTTTCCATTTTAATACGTCTAATTTGAGATGGTTGAGAAATCGACAATTCGGAATCCCGGATCTCGGATGACGAACGTGTGGTGGACAAGAGGTCATAGTAAATGTATCGCTACTTCAGCGCCGTCATCTCGTTCCCGTTGATAGTGGTGGGGGACTAACGCCCTTAGGGTTTTTATTGAGAAGATGAACTTTTGCTTACTGTGATCACGAATACTGTCTTCGAGGAGTTCCTTCGAGGAATCCTGTATTTCATTAATGAATATTATCATATCTATCACAACGCCATTTGCAGTTAACTCTTCGTTGGATGAGCAATATTTGGTTTACTGGTTATTTTACATTAAAATAATGATACAAATTTATCACCATTGCATTTATTCCGTGCCTCGGAAAGCACGTTAAACCGTTGGACCCGGCTGTCATTCGTAGACCTTTGATAGTCGTTACGGGTAGTCAGAATCCCAAACGACTGTCAACCACTCTAACCAAGGGGTATCGTGTTACCCAGTAACTGGGTTGTGGAAATAAGATAGGCAGTCACTCCATGTAAAATACTTGTATTCAGCTGCATCCAGTTAGACTGGAAGAAATACTACGATAGTATAATTGAATTGTTTTTAGGGTTCCGTACACAAAGGGTGAAACGGGACCCTATACCAAGACTCCGCTGTCCGTCTGTCATCAAGCTGTATCTATGATTAACCGTGATAGTTAGACAGCATATAAAAAAACCTACGCGTATTACAGAAACATCCTCCACATGTCTTGATCTAATATTTACGAACTTTAGCGACAAAAATATGTTTACAACCGTAGAAAATTTCGGACTTTCGGACCACAGTGGAACAATTATAAATCTAAGCATACCTCAACCAGCGAAAAAGATTACCTGGTACACAAAAAAAAGATTATTTAACATAGCGAACATTAAAAAATTTAAATCTATACTTAGTACACAAAACTGGTACGACGTTATACAAACAAACAATAATTTATAAATGAAAATTATAATTCTTTCAACAACATCATAATAAAAATTTTAAATCAATGTATTCCTTTACGTAAAATGAAACTTAAAACTAACTATAAAAAATACTGGCTAACTACAGGCATTAGAATTTCCTGCAAAAACAAAAGATTGTTAAAACTATTTTCCACTAAAACCAAAAACCAAATAATTACTCAACATTATAAAAAATATGAACAAATATTAAAAAGTTTAGTTACCACTGCAAAAAAATTACAATACATTAACAAAATAAAGAAATCAGACAACAAAGTAAAAACGATGTGGAGCATTATAAATGAGAGAACAAATAAAAAACCAAAAAAGGAAAAGTGTAACATACAATTACAACACAATAACACTTTGATATCCGAACCCAAACAAATTGCGAATATTTTCAATGACTTCTTTGCGTCTATAGGAGAAAAAAGCAACAATCCATCTGGCAGTGCACTTGGTGGCATGTCAACACAAAATCCCACGGAGAACACAATGTTCCTTAGCCCAGTAGAAGCTTGGGAAGTTAACAAATTAATCAAAAACCTAAAAAATAAACGAAGTTACGGTTTCGACGAAATTCCACCTACGTTATTAAAAGAATGCGCAAATGAACTCACCTTACCATTTTATCTATTATTAAATCAGTCTTTTACAGAAGGCACTTTCCCCGAATTGTTAAAGAAATCATTAATTAAACCAATCCATAAAAATAACACAAAAACTGATCCTAATAATTATCGCCCAATAGCTCTCTTGCCCTCAGCCTCAAAGATTTTCGAAAAAGCTATGTGTGATCGAATTTAGGTATACTTTTTGCGAAAAATTTAACTTATTGAGCGATTGTCAGAACGGTTTCCGAAAAAATCGTTCCACCACATTAGCTGTTTATAAATATATTCAGGAAGCCCTTAATATTATACATAACAAGGAATACGCCGTAGGGATATTACTGGACATGACCAAAGCGTACGACAAGGTACAATTTAAAATACTGCTTAATCAACTGTATGGAATAGGAATCCGCGGAAGAGCCCATGAATGGCTTACTTCATACTTAAAAAATAGAGAACAAGTAATCGAAATCGAATACTTTAACCACAATAGTAGGGAAATAGAAAAAATCCGATCTAAAAGCAAAATAACTAACGCTTCCATCCCCCAAGGAAGTGTTATAGGTTGCCTATTATTCCTCGTTTACATTAACGACTTACCGAAAACCATAGAGGGGCCATGTGTTTTATTCGCGGATGACATATCTTTATTAGTCTCATGCCAAAACAACACAAAGATTGAAGAAAAACTCAGTTCCACACTCACAAAAACATGTAACTGGATGACCTCACATAATTTAGAAATTAATTATACTAAAACTAAATTAATGACTTTCCACCCTTATCAAAAGGCTCCTTTACACTTAAATTTCTCCTTTAACGGCTCAAAATTGGAAACTGTAGATGAATTTAAATTACTTGGACTAACAATAGATAAACATATTAACTGGAAAACACAAATACAAAAAACTCGTTTAAAAATTTCGAAATTCTCGTACGCTCTCCGCGAAATTAAAAAGACAACCAATCTACAAACTGCCCTCACCACCAATTACGCGTATGCCAATGCATGGCTTAGCTACGGCATAACTCTCTGGGGAAATAGTACAGATGCACTGACACTCTTTACCCTACAAAAGAAATTAGTTAGAATCTTGGTAAACATTGATCAAACTGACAGCTGCAAACCCTATTTTCTAAAACACAATATTCTAACTCTCCCCAGTATTTACATTTTAGAAATATGTAAATTTGTTCGTAAGCATCAAGAGTTCTACACAAAACGCGAAGACATCCAATCACAGTACACACTTAGGCACCGATCTAGGCTAAACATACCAACCTCCAAGCTAAAAATGCATTCTACAAGCCCCTACGTAATGTCTATAAAAATATATAACAAGCTACCAGAAATAATAAAGAAAGAAGAAAAGTTAAATATATTCATAAATAAACTTAAAAAATTACTGATAAACAAATGCTATTACTCCTTAGATGAATATTTAAATGATAAACATAAATAATAGAAATCACGCAATTTATAGGTATGTCCAATATATTAAATGATACACTCATTATTAATAAATTATATAAAATAGTAATAATTAATACATAATATAACAAAAATAATAACCATATTAAATAACAATAATAATTATTCAAATAAAAACAATTTATACAAATGAAAAAACAGAATTATAATACATATGTACAGGTATATAAAATAATATACCTATATGCGAAATATTTAGTATCATTGTTCGCGATCTCCTGACTGATTATAATAATATTATATGTAAGTTAAAACTTATTCCCAAAATGTTGTTCTTTTGGGAATAAGTTTTAATGATATAATTATCTCGAAAAACAGGACTTCCTCTCTCCTACCCTTTTGCTGTGCCCTACAGGGTCCATAATGATCTAAATTATATATTTACCACCTAAGTTCACATTATGGTAAAGCAATAAAGAATTGAGTATTGAGTATTGAGTATTGAGAATAAGATTACTACGAGCATACCACGATAGGTAAAAAGTATGAAAAATGAAGCAATGACAGATAAATTAATTATGTGATAGATGTATGGTGCTCAGGTATTTACAAACATTGTAAAATTATACGATATTCCTAACATTATAACAAGTCATTGTTTCCCCGAAGGGTTGGGCAGAGGTGTACCTGTAGTAGGTACATCCACATTTCGCCAGTTATGTTTAAGTCCTATGTCATAGGGGGCGAGCCAATTGACATCAACGGGGCACAAATCCAGACTCCGGGCTGCTACTGAGAAATTCCAGATAGAAAAACCCAATAACATTTTGCCCGACCCGGGAATCAACATCTTATCATAAAGAGGTAAAATTAGTTTGTTTGGTTGTTTGTTTGTAAGTTTGTACGAGTATGTCAAAAGTCAAAAATCAAATCATTTATTTCAAATAGGCAACCAGTAAAAGGCACTTTTTTATGAACATCAAAAGTTATATGAACGTCCAAAAAGCAGTTTTCGCAACGTTAAACCGTTGGACCTGGCTGTCATTCGTAGACCTTTGATAGTCGTTACGGGTAGTCAGAATCCCAAACGACTGTCAACCACTCTAACCAAGGGGTATCGTGTTACCCAGTAACTGGGTTGTGGAAATAAGATAGGCAGTCACTCCATGTAAAATACTGGTATTCAGCTGCATCCAGTTAGACTGGAAGAAATACTACGATAGTATAATTGAATTGTTTTTAGGGTTCCGTACACAAAGGGTGAAACGGGACCCTATACCAAGACTCCGCTGTCCGTCTGTCACCAAGCTGTATCTATGATTAACCGTGATAGTTAGACAGTTGGAATTTTCACAGATGATAGATAGATAAAATACTCTTTATTGTACGAGTACACCATAAAAATTACAGAAATAAATTTAGCAATTTTACATAGGGTGACACAATGGGTGGTCTTATCGCTTAAAGTGATCTTTTACAGACAACCTTTGGATGGATTAAAGGTTACAGGAGAGACAATACTGCAGGTAGTCAGTGGTGTACCATCTACATATACAATAAATACATACATACATAAGGCATTAACTTATTCATATAAATATATATACAATTATAAACATGAAACAAGAGAAAGGAACTATATGTAATGATGATGTTTAAGGAGAGAGGAAGTGTTTTTTTACCAGAGTTTTAAAAGTGGACAAATTGAGCACGCCTTATCCACACGGGCAAGGCATTCCATAACCGTACTGCTTGAACTGTAAAAGATTTGTCATAAAAGCTGGTGGTATGCATCGGCATCTCTAGTCTCAAGTTTTCCGATGATCTCAGATATCTATTATGTGTGTCATGTAGGAACTGATGATGTATTTCTATTACCGCTTTATCAACAAATACTAAAAAAAGTATAAAATAAATATTTAAGTGGGGCTCCCATACAACAGACATTTTTTTTTTTTTTTACTATGGCATCTCGCAGGTATACCACTAAGGTATTTACTGCTCAACCGAACAATCCTGTGGCTGCCTTAAGCACTACACTCAAAGCCTCCAGCCAGGAGCAAAACTATTCTAAATTAAAATTAGGCGAACGCTCGCTAAGGGCACCCCCTGTGGGGTACGAACCTCGGCTTAGGGCGTCGCTGAGGGGAGGATAGCAAGATGGGACAGGCTGGATCAAGGATGTATCATTATTATTATACGGGGAATTTAAAGCTACGCGCTCAGCTGCGGCGCGGGCTGGCCCTTCATCGGACAAGACAACAGACATGATTTTTTTGTCGTTTTTATATATAATGCAACCACTTTCATGATTATTAAAATTGAATATATTTTTTTGTGAATTATGAGGGCCAAAACACGATTGACATAATTTGGCTCGATACAAAAAAATCGCAAAGTTTCCTCAAAATGTAGTTTTTATGAGAAAAAATGGTTTTATTCGATTGTAATTAAAGCAATTTCAATAAAATTTCGTCTATACGTTCACCATAAAAGACTTTAGGGGATTATGGATTTATTTTAATGTAACTGCAAATAGAATCTTAAAATAAACCCAAATATAGTAAATCGGGCTAAATCGGCTCGCGCTCAGAGTCCTGCGGGACGTCATCGAGGGTGGACCTGTGTCAAAATTTTAAAAAATACGCTCTCTCTGCAGTTGTTAAAAAAAAATCAAATAAAAGAAGAACACATTAGATATGAAATTGCGACAACTCAGAAAAAATATTTCTTAATTTTAATATAGTTTTAATTCATAATATTGTTTTCGAAAGTGTGATTATTTCTATGCGATAAGATGACGTTTAATTGTCATCTTACAATAGTGTTAGACACATTACAAATTATTATCGATAAAATTATAGTCAAGTGCGAGTCTTATATAATTTTTTATCGTCGTATATGAAGAAGTTTTTTTAAAGATTTTTTTATCAGATTCATCCATGTTACTATATTTACTCTCCACCGAACTGTCTTTGCTAATATCATATTCTATATTAATAAACATATAATATACAATTGGTCCGGTTGTAGGTTGTATAAAAAATATTTAAAACAACTTTCACTCTGTCAAGAACAATTAAAATTAGAAAAAAAATGCTGTTTCGAACAAAAGTGCTATACTAACATGATCAAATGTGTAGAACACGATAAAAATCATAATTATATTTTTCGAATAGCTGAGCCAGCAACACAATTTTTTCTTGAATGATTGTATCGTATTGGCTCAGTATGAACCATTTTCAGTTTTGAATACAAAAAGTCACTGGTTACGATATCGTATACGACACTTCTGTATACGATAAAATGTCGTTCTAAAATGTCGATGTCCTAAAATAATAGATTCGATAAATTATAGCTGTAGCAGTAGGTACGTCACTTGGCAATAAAGTACGGCAATTATTACTTCATATAGAGCTGTCAATATTTACGAATCTTCATGAGTGGTGGAAAAGATCAAAAACAAAAAAATATGGTCACATTATAAGCGAAACAGTACGACCATTTTTAGCCCGTATAAATAAAGATGAAAGTTTGTATGGTTTTTTTTCTTAAATTCACTTACTTGATAAAATTCTTAAATTCACTGACATACAATGCACAACCCAAACCACGCTGGGTATAGAAGCATGCAATTTTGCAGATGATTTCCTTTTATAACGAACGAAATTACGACTTTGATATTTTCTATCAAAATTACATTTTGCGGGACCATTGAGATACGCAGTAGAACCATTGCAATTTTAAACTTTCACCTTACTACCGCAAAACCATGTTTATCTGAAACTAGTTTCTGTCCGCGTCGTCTTCATTCACGTGGCAGTCGTAAGATACCACAATATATTAAAATAACAGGCATATTTTATAAATCTTCACTGTAAGTACAATATGTTTGTAGTTTTGGTCTCGCCTACCAAAATATACAGAGAGTTAGGACTGGTGACGCGACTGGCTGGCTGGCTGGACTAGCGAGAAAGCGACAGAGTTGTCCGTGTGAGAAGCAGCTCCTCCTGAGGTGTAAACGCGCAGCCTTCAGTAGAAATTTCCCATTCCTTGCGAAGTTTTTCATTTTAAGTGAATTATTAAACGCCTGCGTTCCTTCATATAATACCTAATGGCACAACACTGATGCACTAATGGATTCTTACTGATTATTCATGACTACCTAACTATCACTAAAAAAATCCCGTGTGCAGTTTGTACACGGGATTTCTCATTAACAGTCACCTAACCATAAATATTGCTTTATATTAAAACCATAGATGACAGAAGAGGCCTAAACTTCATGTTTTTCTGTGTACGTTCTACGAACTATCCCATAACACTATATCAAAAGGTAAAAATGTTGTTTCTTTAATTAATAAAATGAATTGACTGTCACAACACAGCACATTAGCCGATAACGACACCGACCCGACATCGACACGATATCGGAGGTCTGGTGATCGGATACGTTTAGTGCCTACCAAACGCTTTTACATTGTCTTGCTATTGTCACCTATATCGTCGCAGACAGCGACCGACACCGATATAGGTACGATATCTATCGGCGAAGACACAGTGCGGTGAGAGTAGCGGCATTTTATCACTTGAACACATTTTTTCGCACTACCGAAGTCGGTCGTCTTGAAGTCAAGACGGCGATACTTAGTAGGTAACCATCGCGAGGCACCAAACAACCACATTGTTTGGTGTGTCGCGATGGTTACCAATATCATTGGGACGATAATAATTATAATTATCGATGTCGGTGTAATAGCTGCCGACATATTATCGGTATCGGGCTGGTGTCGTTATCTGTTAATGTGAAAACGCCCATTAGGTACACAGGACATTTTAATAATCATTTTAGTTCACTACACCGTACCTAAGTCCCATAAAATGTAAACTTATTGAAAAAAATCGAACCTAAGAAAAACTAGTTCAGTTGGTCAACTGCAAATATTTTATGCTGTGGCATGGATTTTTCGCGAAATGATCGGCAGTGAATCGTAAATAAATACGACTTTCTGCATTTGGGGGAGGCGGAGGTAGCGTTTCAAAGGCCCACAGGCCAGGAAAATGTCGCCTTAAGTAATGTGTCGACATATCAAAACTTTTTGATTTCAGTGCTATATCTATTTTAATATTAATTGATTGTACACATAAAACTTTCAGAATTAATATTCAGAATTATGTTGAAAGCCGCATCAAAATCCATTAAATAGATTTTGTAAATTCATTAAATGAACTTAGCGGTCACATAGACAGACACGAAAAGCGACTTTATTATAAACAACATCAACAAACATGATAAAAAGACAAACTACCGTACTCATAAATGTAATAAAGAAAACGCATTTGAAAGCGAAAATGTCAACCCACTAAAACACCTATCCCAACGCGTGCGATGTAGATCTAGTACCTAAAAACGAGTTGTGACGTACAATATTTTGGACGTTTCATAAGCGAAAAAATTGTTGATAAACTAGTCGCTTCGGAGGGACAAGTGCCTAAGTAGAAAAAAAACACCTTAATTGGCAAATACGAGGAATAACCGTCTACTTTACCCGGGGGCAGTTGGTTTTACACAAATAATTACGTAAACCTGCTTACAGAGCATAATTGTTGACTTTACCCTAATTAAGGTTTAAAAAATATAATCTTGTTATATTAACTATATGGTATTTTTTGGTCTTTGTGGATTTGTTAGGCTCTTCAAAGTATGTTTAGGATGAAGGAATGTGATTAAATTTTACTACCATTAGTCTACATAGCAATCTAAGGTTCCGTTTTGAAATAAAGTTATAAAATTAATTGTTATAGATAGTGCAGTCCACGACGACGCACCCTACTCCGCTCCGCTCCGTACTAAAGTACAGCTTACTCGTACAGTACAGTAATCGCGGAGTGGGGCCCGTCGTCGTGGATTGCACTTTCTGTCCGTATATTCAAAACACAACTGTGATTCCTTGACAGTTGTATAAAATGGCTATAACAAGGAAAACTGTCGTAGGGTGTAAACTTGTTTAACAATTCATTTAACTAAAACGAACCTGAGGGTTTAATACATAAAAATGTATCTTTTTTATATATATAATTCTTCGTCACCTAACTCCTCCTAAACGGCTGGACCGAGTCTGAAATTTTGTGAGTGAATTTGGGTCCCTGGTTATTTTGAAAATACAATTGGACCCGGTAGGTGGCGCTGTTCGGGCAAGACAACGTCTGCTAGGTCCGCTAGTAAATGAATGCCACAAGCAGTCGAACAAAAACAGCGGTTTTGAAAGCCTACCGGCCCATTTGGAATGTCACAACAGTTTTCATTTTCAAAGTTCATAGTCGCTGTTGATAAAATAAAGTATCGTAATTAGGTGCGCACCATCAAATGACATCAAAAATAGAGTGAAATAAGCGAAACAGTAGTTTTTCAAAACTTTTTACAACGAACTTTAACAATAATAAACGTCCAAGTAATGTAATTTCATAGGTGCCTGAAAGCCACCCAAGAAAACCAGAAATTAACGAACCTCTGAAGTTCTGTCTATTTTTTTCGATTCTAGAATACTCTTTCTAGCTAAACTAACAACTGCACTAATTCCTTCATTCCCCTAAAACTTATTTAGTTTCTCAACAACCTTTAACATACCCAATTACCTCGTACCCACTTCTCAAAAAACTAAATTCACTTAGTGTAACAACTCTCCAACAAAAATACTCTTTCAGAAACCTTCATACTTTATTCAAAAACCCTTTTTCCTTCAACATATTTCATCTCAATATATTCCCACAAAGGTTGCCACAGTACGTAAATTTATTCTACTCCACAGAATGCATCATTTGGTGTGCCACCTGAATGAATTGACCTCGCGATCGATCACAATAGGGTGTAATCTAAAGTTCTGAACATCTTCAGCTCAAAAGAATTTTCAGTTTCAGTGGTAAAAAGGACTCTTTGTTAGCACTCGGGCTGGAATCTGGATCTAATTTTGTGGTTTCACGCAGATAGAACGAAAGCATTTTTGTTACATTTTTTTTGATAAAAGATTGGAGGAGAAATAATTCGGAGATACTCTTTCTTATCTTCCTTAAATGAAAATGTACTTAATGTGAAACTAACAAAGTCCATTTTAATAAAATTATGTACATTGTACATACAGACGCTAGCACGTCAACCTACCCGAAACTGTAAAATTATCCCAATCAACTTTGAACCTTAAGATTTAAAAATAATGTTGAAAATCTATTAAAGAAATTTGACAATTGTAGTAGGTTGGTGTGCTGGCTTCTTCTGTACATCACTGTATTAAATAAAATGTTGGCAAGCCACTCTACAGTTGCACACATACTTGTGTGTTTTTACACGACTGCCCAAAAAGGAGTGTAATGTATTTCCGAAAGTATTCCACCCTTTTGTATTTCTTAATATGGGTAAAACAACAAACGAATAAAATAAACAGGTGTGGTATTATGTGTTATGTAACTCATTTTAAGATAGGTATAGCTAGCAATATATCAAACTCACGACATCACAACCCCTTCCATAAATAACATCTTGCCCGAACACTAATGCTTCTTCTCAATACACAAACATACTCATATCCTTTCCTGACACATAAATCTGAACAACGTCCCGAAAATAAACCTTTTTCAGCGTATAGTACGAACACTAAAAGTACCGTCCGGTACGTGATCGTGGCATTAAAGTGGCGGCCGCGCCATAAAAAGTAACACACGCGACAAACTCAGAGTATTGTAGTAATGACAATGACGAAAACTACTTGCGGTAGAAGCTAGCCAAAACGGAGTATATAGAGACTACTTGCGCCAGGAGAAACGGCATTATACAGTTTTGTGAAGTGTTCTTGTAGGTACAAGTACAGAAAACTACCACAGGAAAGGTTTCATTACAGCGTTACCGTGATCAAAATAGCCTGTTTGTAATAAGTGTCATGTTATGCTTGACTTTCAAAAATGTAACACCAAGATTTAATTCCCATGTCTATTACATAGGAATTAAACCCTACCAGCGAAAATGCTGCTGAGGTGCTGGTGTTGATGTGCATGACTTGATGATATTGGGAAAAACTGGTAGTACTTAACATAGTGGAGAATTGAAAACACGCAAGCCAACCTACGGAAGTAGTCAGTTAATCGTAGATATACGTAACGTATATTTTTATTTCATTTATTTTCATTGGACACGCAAAATACAGGTAGGTATAGTAGTACCTATCTTTAGTTTCAACGAAAACAGGGCGTTGTACAGTTTATTTTTATTTTTATTGGATGGTAATCAAGCAGACACTGTCAAGCAAGCAATATCAGAAGCATCGCCGATGCGTTGCCTCCGATGTGACTGTAGCAACGACACTCATACCCTTTTTTAAATCGTAACAGCAGAAAAGGAATCATCATCATCATCATTTCAGCCGAAAGCCATGGTCTGCTGGAAATAGGCCTCCTCCAAGTATCGCCAGTTCGACCGGTTCTGTGCTTATCGCATCCAGCGGATTTCAGCGGCCTCTACAAGGTCGTTGGTCCACCTTTTGGGAGGCCTGCCATCGCTACGTTTTCTGATACGCGGTTGACTCCATCCCAGTTTCATTCTCGTGTAGAGCAGACATGGTATAATTATAGTATTTCATTAGACTAGCTTCTGAATAAAGAGCGTCTGTTACTAATATATAGTTCTCTTCACATATCTTCATTCCTTTCGTGAGCTCTCTGATGACTAGCAGAACCAAATTTGGTCTTGAAAACCCGGTCACAGTGTACAAAGGAGCTTCGTCTATTATCTACCTACCAAACGATGAATCAAATATTTACCTTTTTAGCAATATCCATATTTCTAGTAACTTTCCCTTCAACAATTTATTCTTTTGGAGTTTTCTTCAACAGCTGTATTTACCTACGAGTAGGTATTTGGAAACTAGCTTGATTTCGACAGTTTGCCAACTATACTTACTCGCGATTGAAAAGTAACCTTGTAATGGCCAAAAGTTTCGCTACTCGTTATAGCAGAAACTTTATCGAAAAGTTAATTTATTAGGTAGACTTACTATTTCGCCTCCACAAAAAAGATATATGGTCTGTTCCAAAATAATTTAATAAAAATGTCTGCAATTTATTAGTGGCCTATTTGTAGTGCCACTAACAAATTGAGTGCCTTGATTTGATTATTTGAATACTTTAAGTATTCGTGACATTTTAATTCTAAATCACCTTTAATATGTTTTTCAATAGATATTAATTCTATAACCTCAAGTTTCGTCGATGATCTTTCAATTACAATTTAATAATTTTATTCAAACAATATTTGTGTAAGAGTGTTGAGATATAAAGTTGAAACTTTCTAATTGCAGTCAAATGTGTTACTAATTCCCATCAGTAATATTAGGGGTTAGTAACACATTTATCTGTGTTTAACCCTGTTCAGATTGAATTCTTACGCAGTCACTCGGTAAGAATTTAACCTTTGAATTTTAATTCGTGCAAAACGATTTCAAAATTCTTGACACCCGTCAAAAAAAACTCTTCTGTCGCAGCTCTTGTTGAAATAAGCAGTACCTTTGTGCTCTTAACTTTGTGTATTTTCCCTCATAAGTGCTTTATGTCTACATGAATAAATAAATAAACCAATATCTAACAAAAAAACTTCGTTGAACTGTAAAAATATTAAACTGAAATTGAATCCATTAGGGCCTCGTATTGTTCCCTGAATGGATGAACTGGTTCAATAATAAAATATATGATTTATAATCCGAATAGCCAATAGCTGTGGAATATAGTAGAACCCTTTAATAAAATGAAAACGAAATGTGTAAAGTTTGCCCTTCCAAATGTTAGAAATCTAGGACCCAACATCGTCTTAGATACAGAGGTGCTTGAAACCGTAAACGCGGCAGTGTTTCTGGGCATAACAGTAGATGCCAAACTTCAGTGGGGGCATCATATATCTAGCCTAGCGGGAAGGCTCAGTTCGGCCGCCTACGCCGTCAGGAAAGTAAGACAATACACTGACGTTGATACAGCTCTAACCGAGCTGTATCAACGTCAGTGTATTGTCTATTTTAGTTATTTCCATAGCGTTATGTCCTACGGTATTCTGCTGTAGGGCAAAGCTGCCGATATTCAAAATATATTTGTCCTTCAAAAACGAGCTGTTCGAGCAATTTACCAGCTGGGTGCCAGAACTTCTCTGAGAGATTTTTTTAAAGATATTGGTATCCTCACTGTTGCATCACAATTCATTTTTGCCAACATTCTATATATTAGGCAAAATATACACTTGTACACTAAAAACAGTGATATTCACAATGTTAACACAAGAAACAAGGACAAACTACGAGCTCCCTTTCACCGGCTTCATAAGGTTCATAACTCATTTGTTGGGCTTGGTATAACCTTTTACAACAAGCTACCCTCTTCTTTGCTAGATTTGCCTTTTAATGCGTTTAAAACTAAAGTAAAATCCAACCTTTGTTCAAAGGCATACTATTCTATCAACGACTACTTAAATGATAAGAATAGTTGGTCGCTGTGATTGGCTCAAGACAATGTTTATGTTCTTTCTCCAGAATTAGCCTACCTACTGACAGGTTATATAAGCTTAGGTAAATTGTTCATTTTATTTGACTTTATATGTCAATTTATTTTAATTTTATTAATTTTTTGTTGACATTAACTACTCATTAGAATGATTTTCATGAGTTGTATTGCAATATGTGGTTAGCTAGCGACCTGGACAAACTGAACATATTTTATTTTTTTCCTGAAAAACTGGCAGCAAGTTCGTCATGCTCCCTTAGATGTCACTGCTTGCGGTAGCGTCGGGGGTCGGGTTGCCTCCTTCCCTCAAATATGGCGAGGGTGGTAATGGCTGATCTTTGCGTTAAGCTCGTGAACGGGTGCTGCTTGTGGTGACTGGTCGTCTTGCTGATCATGGTTTTGTTATTGTTGTTAGTAATTAACTGTTTATTTATTTTACCTCGATGGTCCTAGTTTATCAATTATAACTCTAGTTACAGCTATATGTAAGCGGGCACGCCCTTTATGCCTGGAGGCTTTATTTTTTTTTTTAGATATTCTTTACGTTTAGTTATTTTTATTTCTGCTTGAGTATAGATCTCGATGTTTTTGGTTGGTATATTGGCGTGTGCTAGCTGTCATATGGCTGATAATTTATAATTTAATGTTTTGTGTTGTGTTATGTAAATTATTTTGCATAAGTACTTATTGTATAGAATCATTTTATTTTTCCTAATTGAACAGACAGCTGTGCTGCTGGGGAGTTTGTTGCGCCACTTCTTCTTCCCAGCGAAAGCACTAGGAAGTGGTGAAGGGTGGGCGTTTTGTGGGACTGTCTTATGTAACTTTGACGTTCGAAAAGTGCTGATTCTCAGCCTAATTTGAATAAATGACTTTTGAATTTTGAATTTTGAATACGAGTAGGTATATTGTATTCATGAATTCCAGAGGGAATACTATACTGTACATAACTTACATTATTATTAGAATAGAGAACTCCGGATGTGTAATGTGTATTTTATTTAAATATCTATGGTACAATAGAAGGAAGATATTAAACGCAGGGACATACAACCTTTATGAGTTTAAGTAATGGTGAAATGGTACTTTAAAAACGGGTTGCACTCCGGGAGTGCCGGCAGAAGTGAAAACTTGAATATTAACGTTGTGCATTTTTGATATTTTGGAATGGTTAGGGAATAATTTTGCACCGGTCTACTCTCCCTCCGTCTTACGAATTTTCGATCAGGTCATAAGTCCTGACGCGAGTTTAACATTTTTTACCCATCACAAAAAGTGCACAGCGCCGCTAAAGAAGTTTTCACTTCAAAACTGAAGTCTTTTGAAAAATTTGGGTGGAAAAATTTCCTACGGGACCAATGTGTAATTTTGCAGTTAACGCTCGTATAAACTGGTTCACTTTCTCTTGTAATTTTCAACTCAAATGGGTTTGCATTACTTTAAAAGAAACTTTACAGTTGTACTCTTAGTACTTTAGTTTCTTCTTGGGCTAGACGTGACCTGGGTTTACTGGCCACTTTATTGTTCATATAACTTCTAAGTTCTAAGTATATTGTTACTTAGAAGGAAGATGTCCTTTTGTATTGCTTGTGTTAAACTTTATCTAATAATGGATTATGTAGTTTCTTTAGTGACTATATGTATAACTTGCCGTGATTAGAATATTACAAGCTAGTAACCAAGGCAGTGGCAGGGCTGGCTGCCCAAGGTGCAAAATCTAGCACCATTATGATGGAAGCGCCTGCTTTCTATAAAATAACTGTTCAAAATGGTTTGCCAAAAACGGCCTTACCGAACGCCTTTCTAAACAAGTCATTTGAAACAAAAATGGCAGAAGCTATAATACTCTACTTTGACGTAGATATAAAGTACAAAAAAGACAACTACAGACTCGATACTGTCTCAACTTACATTTTAAGGACATCGCTCATTATAGCAGCACCGCTCCGACACAGCTAGTATCCCTATGTAGTCTGTGGACACAGCAAATCACTTGTCATTCAAGTTAGGATTTTAAATAAAACGTATTAAAGTCTATTTTATTATGGCTATACAGAAATGTACAGGAAGAAACTACACATGTTCATGAAATGAGGTTGTCTGCCAGCAATTTATCCGACCTCATAAGCATTTGAATGAATTTAATTAATTTATGTAATGAGATTCTATAACAGTAAAATAGTCATAATAATTTATAATTAATTTGAAAAATATATAATTTATTTGTTCAATAGTACATTATCTGATGAGTTGCGAATCTGGTTAGTTAAGAATCTGGTGACTTGCTAATAAGGGATACAGAATAGTGGACGGCTCGCGGGCAGTGAGCGGCCCGCGCACGCCAGACGTCGCGCTGACATCGACAGCACGCTTCAAGCGAGAAGCCCGCTCCCCGGCCAAGAAACACCTGCAGGCTGTATGCATGCCGGGCGCCTCGACGTCCGTGTGGTGATGCCTCGCGGACCGTACGAGGTTTCGTCTCAAAACTCCGTACCTATCTCAGTTGTTTCAAAACTAAATGGGCTATAATTTTGCACACATATCCTTGTACGAGTATGTATGTATATGGTTACATACAAGGATATGTGACAGGTGTGATAGATGGTGCTTGTATGTGTATGACTAGAACCATATACATATCTATCCATGTATACAATTTTAATTTAAAATTAAAATAAATTGAAGAAAAACATTTTTTTTTATCTTGCGTGATATTTTTTGGTACCGTGTCAGAAAAGGTGTGTCAGAGAAGGTGCAATTTTTTTTCCATCTGTAAACTAATGTGTTTGCACACATATCCGTGATGACGTCATAATACTTCAGACCAGTAGTGCCCAGAGCCAGTTGGTGGAACACTACATCCTACAGAAGCGTGTTGACGAACTGAGTAGTACACACGCTCCAGCTGTATCAGAGCTGTTAATCAGTAACCTGGAAGCTAAGATTGACGTATTGGAACAGCAGGCTCGGCAGTGTAATGTGGAAATATGCAACGTGCCCGAGAGGTGCAATGAAAACTTATCAGTAATTATCCATGCTGTGGGAAGTGCACTTAAGTCTCCGGTCTTACTAAATGACATTTTTTTTTTGGTGCACAGGATATCCCACGCGCACCAACAAAGCACACGACCAAAAAACATCATTCTTAAATTCGCTACCCGCCTACAGAGGGGCAACATGCATAGTGTGTTCCGAAAAGCTAATTCATTGAAGACTGACCAAGTCGGTGTCACTGGCACATCCACATCTATTTATGTTAATAAGCACTTAACCTTACGGAAGCAACAGTTATTTCGTAAAGCCCGTGAAATCGCTAACAATCATAACCACAAATTTGTATGGATCAGAGAAGGTGCCATACTGGTGCGCGAGCGTGAGGGTGAAAATGCATTCGCAATACGTGGAGAAAGCGATCTCAATAAAATAAAACCAGCTGAATAACCGTTTCTCCTTTACAAGAATCCACTGCACAACCGCTGTTTATTTTCGATGTTTTTCACCTAAGTTAAGTAATAAAAAAAATCTATGTTGCATGTATTGTTAATTTTAATTATCTTACTATCACCAATTTTATTTTTTGTACTTCTAGAAATTTTAATTGTTTTAATATTCTTTCCATTTTCCAATTATTTATACTCAATTTTAATTACTGTCATTTATTGGGACTCAATGTTTATTATATTGCATCTTATTTCAACACAATATCTATGCGAACTGAGAATACTGACTGTCTTTTGTGAGTACGACTTAGCCGATTATTATTGTTATTTAACTGCGATGTTGGCCATTCTCGATGGGTGAGAAATGATATCCATGAGATAGGATCTAGTATAACTAGTCCATCTAGTTATACTAGATCCTATCTCATGTGGGCTTATGTTACCCGACTCTTCAGGTTTAATTTGGCTATTACTTGCGTGCAAAACATGTATTGTTTTATATGTGTTACATATGCTAAGGCACTGTGATTATGGATAGCAGTGACCAAATATCAATATACTACCAAAACTGTAGAGGTGTAAGAACCAAATTGCACACCTTGTTTGTAAACATTTTATTGTTTTCATATGACATTATAATTCTAACTGAAACATGGCTCGTGCCCGATATTGCTAGCGTTGAGCTCGTGGATCCTCGATATGTTGTTTACAGATGCGACCGAGATCGTAACACAACAAAGAAACGGGATGGCGGCGGGCTCCTCATCGCAGTGTTACGGGAACTTCGGTCGTGTGCTTAATGTTTCTAGTAGCTCGCATAATGATTCCACCACGTGCATTGAGCACCTCATGGTTGGATTTCCAAGCAAAAATAATAGTTAAAATTTTTTATTTTATTTTATTTATTTATTTATTCACATACAACTATCATCACAGGCTTACCTAATACAATAGTGTAGTTTTATTTTTTAATAACTTACAAAGATTAGACAAAAAAAATGCATGTTATTAGCGCAGTATACATACCACCTTGGGTGACCGCTGATATTTATAGCTCTTACTTCAACAAGTGTGTCGAAGTGAGAGCTATAAATATCAGCAGTCCTGCAGTGGTAGGACTTATTAAATGAACATGATGTGATGAGTGCATTCATCGTTGGAGATTATAATCTTCTGGATTTTACGAGGCAGGTTGCCCTGACCGGTAGTTAGCAACAAATGACTGGCATGACTGCAAGTCATGCCAGTCATGTCAGGACCTTCCCCTATATGTTCACAACTACTTCAGCTAATGTCATCCCTGGATGCCTACCAATATATAATAGCATATCTAATGGAAATGGTAAAATTCTCGATTTGTTCATTTCGAACATAACTAGCACTTTGAGCCCTCCAATAGACCCCTTACTATCTATAGACCCACACCTCGCAATGCCTCCGTTTGTTGCAAAAGCTCCTATAGTTATATCAATGCAAACCATAAAAAGAAAACCCATGAAAAAATATGATTTCCGGAAGGCCAATTATGATATTATCAATGAACATATTAATGAAATCGAATGGTCGGTGCTTTTGGATCATCTTTCGTCCGAGGAAGTGGTGAAAATATTTTATGATGTGTTGAGCGACATTGTTTCACCGAACGTTCCTCTAGTGAGGTCTCGAGTGCTTGACTTTCCAGTTTGGTTTTCTCCTCACTTGATTATGACTTTCAAAAAGAAACAGCGCGTTTGGATAAAGTGGAAGAAATTTAAAAATATTAAAGACTACATTATGTTTTCAGGATACCAAACAACGTTTAAAGAAGCCTGTAACAATTGCTATTCCACCAACATTAAATCCGTAGAAGATAATCTTACCTCCAATATTAAATGCTTTTGGACTTATATATCAAATCACAAAGATAAATCAGGCATCCCATCTACGATGCAATACCAAGACCTTAAGTCAAGTGCAAACCAACTCTTGGAGACTTGGTTTGCAATATGTTCTCCAATTACTTACTTTCGGTATTCGAACCCGTATCGCCCACGTAGTCGACGTGGACTCCGCCAACTCACTGTGACGCTAACATCTTAATCGACAACTTATGTATCTAGGAATCTAAATTACTTCAAGAGTTAAAAGTCTGATACAGTGTACTATAACTTCTGGTGTTCCACGGGGCTCAATCCTGGCACCACTGCTATTTAATTTATATATAAATGACATGGGAAATTCTTCTTGAGTACTAAATTTCTTATATATGCTGATGATTTGAAAGCCTTTAAAACTATTACTTCTATAGAAGACTGTTTAAAGTTTCAAGAAGACTTAGATAGACTCTCAGCGTACTGTCTTGACAACAAACTACACTTAAGCGTCTCCAAATGTCATTATATAAAATTCACAAAAAACTGATTTATCACAAATTTTAAGTATAGGCTAAGTAATGCCTTGCTAAGTAATACCTCTATTATCAGAGATCTTGGTGTTCTACTGAACAATAAGTTGTCACCTAATCAACACATAGAAATAATTGTTAATAATTCATTTAAGACCTATGGTTTTGTCATGAGATTATCTACTGAATTCAAACGGCCTTCCATCTATCTTTACTTGTTCAAGACGCTTGTACGCTCGCAGCTCGAATATGCGGTCCCAATCTGGAAATCGTTTTAAAAGAAATATATTGATATGATCGAGAAAGTCCAGCGTAAATTTCTTCGCGCTATGTACTACAGGTGCTGCAAAAGGTGTTTGTCGCATTCACAATTACTAAGCAAATATAATAATGTTAACATTAGAATCTAGACGTAAGTTTCTAGAAGCAAACATATTGCATGGTATTGTTCATAATCACTTCGATTTATGGCGCGTTCGCGGCTAGCGGTCACCTTGCTGATGGCGCGTTGGTGACTAGCGAACGCCTTGCTTACGGCGCGTTGGCGGCTAGCGATCGCCTTGCTTACGGCGCGTTGGCGGCTAGCGGCTGCCTTGCTTACGGCGCGTTGTCCACTAGCGGTCGTTTTGCTTACGGCGCATTGGCGACTAGATTTTTCGAGGCGGTGCCGGGGCGTTACTGCGTTGTAACGGAGCTCTTACGATGTCCTTTACGGTACTTGCATCATTCTACGTCAAAACCAACTGAAAATATTGAAACCTGAAAGAAAACAGAATACAAGTACAACATGTTTCAGTTTGCTAAAAGTGGGGACTGAGTTTTAGTTTCATAAATACACCACAAACAGTTTTAGACGACGTCCTATATTTACGGGAGACCATGTTTTGGTAGAATTATGTTTTTTCTTTAACATATTTTTTTCTGTGTTCCTCGTTCGGTTTTTTTGTCCGACTGCGTGACGGAAATAAGGGTGAAGTGTTTATCAAACTATAGTATGTATATACCTATCAATGTATGTTTGTTCCTTTGTTGCGCTGTAGAGACTAAACCCGTGGGCCGATTTTGATGAGTGTTACGTCAATAAATTTGTCTTAATCTTGTGTGTCACTAAAGACATAACATCAAAATACAACAAATTTTTCTATTGTATTCTAAAGAACCTTTAACTAAGTACACCTATTTTCATATAAACGATGATTACTTATATAATAATACTTAATTTATATTTAAGTAAAGTGTGCGTGCGGCGTGCGTATGATCGATTCTTATCGTTACGATTTATGTCAGTGATTAAATAATTAATGAATTGGCTATTATTTACAGCCGCCATATATATATAGGTACATGATTCAGAACAAATTTTCGTTTCGATAAATACAACATGTATCCAATAGTTGAGGTCATATTTAAGGGTGTGGTGCTCAAACTCAAACTCAAAGCATTTATTTCAATTAAACCATTTACAGGCACTTTTGAACTGTCAAGGGGTCGGTCAGTCAAAAATATGAAGCTAGTTGCCCATTCCAAAGCGTAGTAGGTACCTATGGAGAAGAACGGGCAAGAAACTCCACGGACACTCTTTTAAATCAAAAATTTGATACAAAATGCGAATAAAATGAATGATGTAACCAATGTTACATCATTCATTTTATTGCTTTGTATTGTATCACATTCAAGTCAATGAAATACTACATATTACCCGGTAAATGGTAGCTCTTTAGTACATAATACTCACACCTGTGCTATGCAATTATATAATACAAAGGAAATTGAGTTTATACAATACAAAGATGGTCTTACAATGTTCAGCAGCTTTAACAGTATTTTCAAAATGTTAATCAATTAGTTGTGGTTGTGGAGCAGGACCAGCAATGAGCCAAGCATTTTTATCAGTGATGTAATCCCCCAACTTACAATATGCCTGCCTACATAGTGTACGTTTTATACAAGATTTGAATTTCGTCTCATTCAGTTGAAGTATGTGGGGAGGAATTTTATTGTAACATTTTAAACAGCACCCCATGAAAGATGAGTCTACCTTAGCCAGTTACACTGAATATTTTTTTCTGTAAGACAAATATCGTCGTCGCGAAAAAAAAAATTCAGCCATCCCATACTTTGCTCGAGTAGGTATTAAAGTTTTGTATGGGACAGTTGAGAATTTTCTCGCGATTACGATGTTGATCAAACCTCTCTGATACGATATGCTGTAAAATGTTCTTGTATAATAATAAAATAAACTTTATCTCATTCAGTCTAAATGTTGTTTCTCTTTGAACTGAATCCTGAACTTTTTTAAATATCAAAACTCTACTATTTTTAAAAATTACAAAACATGCGGGGCAGTCTTTGGGGACGACCGATAGAAGTGAAAACTAAGTAAAATAATATACGATGGGACGACGACGCGAGTTACGATGGATATAATGGAACGATGACGCGATGTTCATGCTTTTTGTTCACCCAAAAAGTACACATAATACAGTATACACATAGGTACCTCATGGGAGCGTGCGGTGACGATGACGCGAGTTTCACGCTTCTTGTTCACCCAAAAAATACACAAAATTTTATACTCAGTATACATTATCATGGAAAGCATATTCATAGCTCATGGAAAGCGTTCGGTGACGATGACGCGAGTTCCATGATTTTTGTTCACCCAAAAAGTGCTCAACGCGCCTAAAGAAGTTTTCAATTCAAAGAAGTTTCATCACTTCTTGAACAGATTTCTAATATCGATATTTTGTCTCCGAAAGCAATGAAACTTCCTTTGATTTCACACTTCATTGATATTTTATTGAACTTATTCGAGTATTTCATTGAACCTATACTTTCAAAGCGGTTTGAACACCTTTATAGCTTTGAAAATGAAATGCTGTTTCCGTGTTTTTTCAGGATTCTTTATTGTAGATTTTTCGTTTTGCACAAATGTCTACCCTTATTTGAAACGAAACAATACATATCTACACGAAGTCATCAGCTGTATTATAGAAAGATGAAATAATTACGATATGCCCAATTTACCCATCAACATTAAAATTATTTAGATATCATGATCGGTAATACATTCTAATTATTAACAAAGTGTTTATGAAAATAATACAGAATTCCAAAGTATGAATAAAATGTTAAAAAACCTCCATTATTTCATCAGAAAACTGAAACCATTAAAATAATTAAATTCAACTTTATCATTTATCTTCATCATTTATCTTTGACTTCGATGGGATACTAATGAATGCACTGAGGGTTGTATTATTCATTTAAAAGCTTTTTGGCAAATAGTTTGTGTATTTATATTATACGTAACCTTGACTATCTAACACAAAAAGAATTTTTCAATTGCAACCAGTAGTTCCCGAGATTAGCGCGTTCAAACAAACAAACAAACAAACAAACAAACTCTTCAGCTTTATAATATTAGTATAGATTATTATTCGTAAACATGTATTTCCCAAGAGTGGTCATACTAAACATTTTGTAAAAATCGTTCCGTTAAAATAACTAGCGAAATACTATACCTACTTACTTTCCTGCCACCCTATTCGGGTAAGCTAGCTTGATGATAACATTCTTTGCGGAAGAAAATATAGTTTTACTAAAGTTATTTTCGTCTTTAAAATAAATTACCAACATACAAAAAATTGTGGACTTTCCTTGTTTTCTACAGAACAAGGTCACCATACTAAGCTCGTTGAAAATTGACATTCCATTCATGAATGCAATATATGCAAACTTTACATTGTGCTGTGAAGTGCTTGTGCTTACGTTCAGTAGTTCAACATCGTTCGATCTAGAATATTTATCAGAAAAGTTTTTGAAATAAATATTTTATGCAAATTCTCTGTAGTTGTCTTCTAGACTAGTTAGCACCCTGATTGCGTAACACACTATCTATCACAATCCAAGGGTTTTGACGGAAATTCCTAATCCATTGATTCAAAGTTTTCAAAAATTCGACTTCTTAACACCGTAAATAACGCAATGAACTGTCAAAACTGTGATCGATTGCCATTTTATGGGTGTTAAGCCGATCTTTTTTTGAACCAGGAAATCAGTACTCTCCTTATACGAAACTTCATTTCAGTCGTGAGTGTCGATGGGGAATTGTAGAAAGTATATTGCTTGGATGCACTCAATAAAACGCCTTGCTTACTGGCCATTGCATTAGTCTTTCAGAAGTTAAAACCGAATAAAATGTGATTACTTTTAAGCTAATGAAAGAGAATGCCCTTTTCTGATGCACTGGTCCCGTAGACATACTTGCGGGCCCGGTGGGTGCTGAGGAAACATTTTTAAATTGATTTTGCTGTACATAGAAGATAAATTATGGTTATATTTTAGTTAAATCTTGATTTAATTTGATATTGATTTAATTTTGTTTTTATTGTAATTTAATTAAGACGTAATTGTAATTTTTATTCTGATTTTAATATTGATTTTAATTAAATATTTGGTTTTTGTTCGTACATTGGTTGTGATTTTCATGCTATTAACATTGTTTTGTTCTTATACTAATACAATATGGATGTTTTTCGAAGTAAGTAAATTGAATTGAATTGAATGAGATAAATGATAGCGTGACGATTGACAGGGGAGAATGAGAGAAAAAAACTTATTGCACCGACCTCAAGTAATATGGACAAGGACAGGAAGATGAAGGTGATGATGAATTTGAAGCTGATAAAATGTTAATTCATTAATCAAGCCGTAACCAAGAGTTACGGAGAGCAGTGCTGACCTAATGGTAACTGCCCCGATTTACGAGTTGTTCGTGGGTTCGCACCCAAACAGGTGCCTGATACCTTGTGTAAATAATTTCATCACCACTGCTCTCAAAACGGTGAAGGAAAACATTGTGAGAAATCTAATGAATGAATCTATTTCTAAGAATGTTCTAGAACCAAAAATTCAAATACATGTGACAGCTAACAACCCGCACTGGTCCTGCGTAGTGGATTACGGCCACAGACAGGAGGCCTTTGTCCCAGCAGTGGGAATGTTTATAGGCTGATTATGCTATGATGTTTATGCTTACCATGAGCTTAAATAAACCGTTAAAGGAGTTACCACCATAACTGGGCAGAAAATTATAAGTACTTTATGTTGAGAGTTTTGAACGACTACTTCAAGTTGATATTAAGTTAGTAACATTGTTGTTTTGCACTAATCATTGTTAGTTCAAGTTTTATCTTTCTTGAAAACCCTTTAACTCTTGAGAAAAGTATATTATGTATCTATAATATCACTCAAAACCAAAAATACTCGTGTTTTTTCTTGACAAGACTTACATTAGGTATGCGCTTTCCAATTTATAATATAAGTAGGACAGATAGCACAAATACGATTTAAATCTTCAAAGAAAAAGCAATTCAGAATAAACAACAAAGTAAAGGAAAACACTTCAAAAAGACAAAATTACTCGCTTAACTTTTCGAACACACGTCCAACTAACGCTTCTGCTAAAAGATTTGCCATAAATATTTTACAGTCACTTCTTTTTACGAATTCTTCGTGACGTGACGCGTCGTGCGACGTGAGAAATATATTTATATTTTAAAAATAGCTTCAGAAATTCTGGAGTATACCGAGTGGAGTATCGGCAGTGCCTTCCATTAAAATCATTGAATATATGAAATTCTTTTCAATCTTTCATGCTGGTTTTATACAGATACACTCGATTACGTTTTGACGTGGAAAGATTGATTTTGTTTTATTACCTAAAAAGCACAGACAGCTGTGAACCCGTGTTTCGGTCTCTGAGGATACTGACTCTTCCATGTTTGTACATATTGGAGGTGGCAATTTTTGTAAAAACGAATATACATTTATTTCCGTCACTGGCAAATATAAGACCACGTAATGGGCCCTTGAGATCCCAATACAAGAACTTGCTACATTCGGGTCATTACAAAACAGCACTGTTAAGGAAAAGTATTATGACAATGGGACCTGTCATTTATAATAAAATACCTCACGGTTTTAAGGATTTGTCTGTAAACATGTTTAAATTTAAGGTAACTGCACTTCTTTTAGGCAAATGTTATTACACTGTGAAAGACTTTCTAAATGATATGAACTTGTCCAGATTATGATTGTTATAATTATGTAATTGCAATTTGACATTGTAAGACTTAACTAGCTGACTATAATATTATTAATTGACTTCCCTATAATTTCTGTTTTGTTTTGTTGACATTGTTTTGTATGTATTGATATTTTAACTAATGTAATAATTTGCACGCCGTAAGGTAGACTGTAGCCGATCTTATTAATTTATGAACATCTTATACCTGTACCTACATTCATAGCAAATAAAGTTCTGATTCTGATTCTGATTCTGATTCTGATCGTTTGTAGAAGTTGGTGAGGTATGATGGGTACGAGGCCCTTAGTCATACTATACATTTTACTGCACCTGAAACGCGCCCAAAGACCAGTATTAAAGGTCGCTACTTTTCGTCCATTCAGATTTCCTACAAACCAGCTTTACATGGCATGCAAGGTGCTAACAGTACGTCAATTATTTGTTTTGAATGTAGTTTTATTTCAACACACTGTACTTGATTTTAACCCAGTACCTTCAGATAACAGAAGAAAAGATTTGGTTTGTGCTAACTCTCAGACTAAACATGCGTTTACTAGACGATTTTATTTATTCTTAGGACCCTACTTGTGTAACCAGTTGAACAGACTGCTAAAGATTTATAGCATACGTTATAATAGGTGTAATTTACTAGTACAAGAATATTTGGCAAAACTCAGTTATACGGACACGGAAAAACTACTAGAAATATTAAAATAAACATAATATTATTCTCTACCTTAATTACTTTAATATTATTGGTTAATTTATTTAAACTTAATCTAATATAATTTAGTTTTAAAATAATATACTTACCCAATTAATTACTCTTACAATCATTGAAAATATTGTTTCTTCTTTTTTAATGTTAATTTGTTGTTTTTTAATGTTATAGCAGTGATAGCCTAGTGGTGTGACCGTCGGACTGCCAAGTCATAGGTCTCGAGTTCGAACCCAAGGCACGCACCTCTGACTTTTCGGATTCATGTGCGTATCGTATAATTATCACTTGCTTCTAAAACGGCGAAGGAAAACATCGTGAGGAAACCTTGAGAGATATTTCTCGACGGCATGTGAAGCCAAGTCAGAAGCCTTAAGGGCGGCTTTAAAACTCTGACACCAGGTTAGTCACTAACCACTCGAAAAAGAAGATGTTAATTTGTGAAATGCTGGCCTGAAACACCGGTTTTCATAAACCTAGATAAGGCAAGTCTACTGTACATCTAGAATAAATTTTTCCTCGATTGTAATTAATGTAAATCATTATCTTACTTTATACTTGTTTTTTTTTTTTCTTTATACGGTTAGTCCTCTGCTCTAGTTCCGCTATGCTTGACTCGTAAAATACCTACTAAAAAGTTTCGCTATGCTGGAAATCATATTCGCGGGCAGTGATGAAGAAAACAGTTACAATGTAATATTTAATTTAACCATTTAAAAAAAAAAACCTAGTATATAAATATGTATGTGTGTATTCTTAATCAACATCTTTAATTAAGGCTACACTATAAAATGTAATTATAAGATAGTATTATAACATGTATTTTTGGTGAATGCTTTGTTGGTTGTCCTTAAATAAATAAATAAACATTAAATATATTAAACAGCTCAAGCTTTGCGCTTGTTATGAGAATCATGTTTCGAACTGGTTTATTCAGGGTATAATTATAACCATATCAATGAGCCCCTCTGCGATTCATTACCTGTACCCTAATTTCGAAATACACGATCAATCAGAATGTCAATTGTTTTGAAACAGATTGCTAATCCATTGCTTCATAAGTTCGAAAAAAATAATCTGCTCATCAACCTAAATAACGCAATGAATGTTGTTAATTTATATGATAAAGCAAAGAATAATGAAACCAAAACCTAATTATCGAGAAATAAAAGTTAATTTTAAATAGTACTAATAATTTGATTCGTATTAGAGTCTGTGATTTAAATAGTAATTTATATCTCATTATTTTTTATTAGTTTTTTTTTTTAATATTTAAAATTTGTATTTTATTTGTGTAATTAGTAAGACTGAATTAATATAGAGGTGATTTGACTTTGAGAACGTACTTTTTATTTGCACTCTTTTATATTTTCCTAGTTTTCTGCCCGCGACTTAATTTGATAATTCAGGATTCGAATTATATCTGTGTAACAACATTTTATCTCGATCCGTCCAGCCGTTAAAGCAGGAGTGCGTAACAAACAGTCAAACATCGTAACTTTCGCATTTATATCTAATATGAACTCTACAGACTTCGTTAAATCTTGTGGGTCCAGTATTGACTTACAGCTCTATTCATAAACATTTCTTAACTTAAAATTGTTCTGAAATTCTTTTGTCCTTATCTGTCATTTTGAAATTTTTAATGGTTAGAACGAGACAAAACAAATTATACGAATATCGCTATAATTTTTTTTATTTGAATTCAAACACTTTTTTTCCAACTGTACCTTCCATTGTTTACGTAGAATTGAAGAACTGCGTGCATAGCGAAACTTTTAATAAGGTATTATTTGAGTCGAGCATAGAGGGTAAGCATAGGGTAACTAACCGGAAATTTTTCGTCGGTTATTAACAAAATAATGCTGTATTCTCAACCTGTATAGTACATACTAATTCCATGGATTGGCCTGTCATTTTCATTTTTATAGCTGTACAAGGATTTTTTGACCCGTGGCCAAAACTGGAACTAACGCCACCAGTCATCATACAATTTCAAAAATGTTCACCAACAACGCCCCCCTGTCAATGTCATTGAAGCGCCAAATGACCTTTGTGACATTTTACCTGAATATTAGGATACAACACACAAGTTAGTACACAATTACAAAACTTCAGGATTGCAATACTACTTTCTACCCGAGACAAAACAAGATGACGTGAAGTTTTTCCATCAAGTAAAAGTTAAGGAAATGTGTAATGCAAAGCTTGTACGGCGGGACTTGTATGAGTTGTAAAATAGGCAATCAGGACCCACTGTGTGAATTATGGCGATACTCATAACATGGGGGTAAAGTGCAGCAAACTGAAAACGTATCAGATCAACAATAATAATACCAGCCTAGTTAATTTACGCGAGTCAGGCGCGACTTTGCGGAAATCCAGTATAAAATACAATTGACGACGTATATTTAGTAACCTAATCCGCTTAACTATTCTTAAAGAGCCATAAAAAACCCTGTAAGAAATCGACACATGTTGCGCAGTTCGGCACTTGGCGTGGCAACACGTCGAGGATGCCTCGTTAAGAGGTGAAATACGTGTCGATTTCTTACAGGGTTCTTTATGTCTCTCTAAGAACAGTTAAGCGGCTTAGGTTACTAAATAATATAAGTCGTCTATTGTATTTTTTTAATACCAGCCTAATATTATCCCATTGCAGGGCAAAGGCCTCTTCTCACACACAGAAGGCACGAGCATCGATCATTACGCTTGCTCAAGACGGGTTGGCGATTTCAGTCTTATATTGACTATAAGTCCAGGTTTTCTCACGATGTTTGACTTCGTATTCAATCTAATTATTTTATTATATAAAAGAAAGTCATGTTAGTTACACAATTTATAACTCAAGAATGGCTGAACCGATTTGACTGAAAATTGGTGGGGAGGTAGCTTAGAACCAGGAGACGGGCATAGGATACTTTTACCGGTGGGTAGGTAGGTAGGGTAGGTAGCTAGGGTATGTAGGCAGGGTATGTAGGTAGGGTAGGTAGGTGCGCTGTAGATAAGTACTTAGTGCTACCCGTGCGAAGCCAGGGCGGACAGCTAGTACAAGTCGATGCTTGTCTGTGAGACCGCGTTATTTTTCTAAACGCACCGGATTTTGATGTGGTTTTCACTGTCACTAAGAGAACGTATTCCGAAAGGTTTATGTGTATTTAAATATCTACATTAATATTAAACTTGCATCCTAACTAATATTATAAATACGAAAGTCAGTTCGTTTATTACGCTTTCACGCTAAAACGGCTGAATGGATTTTAATTAATTTTGGCACATGAGTAGACCATGAACTGGATTAGGACATTTCACTTTTTATCGTGGTAGTACGTTCCTGTTGGATTATTTCAGAACTCCACGCGGGCGAAGCCGTGGGTAAAAGATAGTAATTCATAAAATTATATCCCAAAACTTTTTCACCAGTTCCACGGAAATTTCTTGAATTTAATTCTATTTTAATACCTTACCTGAACTTCAGCCATAACGTTTTCAAGTTAAGCTGTCTTCGAAACATTTTTGCAGTTATATTAAAATTTGACGACTCATAAAAGAGTGGTGACTCATGAGAATGTTACCTGCTTAAATAACGTATAACGTGACCTATTTTTAACATCCTTGCAGGATATAAATTATGAAGGATATTTTCCGAGAAGAGAAGAGGTTACTCAGAAAATACCCTTGTAAACCCTTGTACCCTACGTTGTCAAGATTATGTATGGTGTGTAAATATGTACACATCATACATAATCTTGACAACATAATAAGTATAGGAGAATAATAGAATAATATATACTCTTCCTATCCGTGTGGGAGGCCTCGGCGTTCGCAAAATTTCCAGTATTAGTTTACCGGCTTTCATATCCTCGGTCCACGGTGCTGAGAAATTAATCAGTAAAATCCTAGCCCCCACACTGATTAATTTTGATATGCCATGCCTCACCGAGGCTATGGATGCCTGGAGACTCGCTTGCCCGAATTCAGATCCACCTGAAAACCCATTTTCCCAGAGACGGTGGGATGAGCCGCTCTGCAGAGTAGTACAGAACAATTTACTTGACACGTCTGCTACTGCTGCGGAGCGTGCGCACCTGTTGGCTGTGGGTAAATGGGAGTCGGGCGTGTGGCTTCATGCACTACCGTCATCGAACTTAGGCACTTTGTTCGACGACCCTACTTTCCGCATCGCTGCTTCTCTGTGACTAGGAGCTCTTTGTTGTTCTCCTCATCGCTTTCACTGTGGCAAAGTTGTCAACAGCCTCGGACACCACGGCTTGTCTTGTAGCGTACGTGCGGGTCGCTTAGCGCGGCACGCGAACATTAATGACATCATCCGACGAGCTCTTGTCACCGTCGGCATTCCAGCTGTGTTAGAACCTAGTGGTTTGGCACGCGATGATGGCAAGAGACCGGACGGCATGTCTTTATTCCCATGGAAGGTACCCTAGGCTCGATACTCGATAGGTCGATACTCTTGCACCATCCCATCTTCCTGGCTCAGCGTGCTGTGCTAGCGCTGCCGCTGCGGCTGCAGAAAACCTCAAGCGGCGAAAGTGTAATAACCTTATAGGCAACTATATTTTAGAGCCGTTTGGGGTTGAAACCCTAGGGCCGTGGGGTCCGAGTGCTCATGATCTATTCACTGAAATCTCTAAACGACTGATTGATACTTCCCGTGACCCAAGGGCTGGTTTTTAACTTGGCCAGAGGCTAAGCATTGCCATACAACGTGGCAATGCGGCCAGTCTCTTGGGCACACTACCAGTCGACAGCGATGGGGATGAATTTTTCAACGCTATATTTTAGTTTGTATAATAATATATTAGTTGTAATTTTTTTTATATATTTTACGAGAATTAAATAAAATGAAACAATAAATAGTAATATTTAAAAACTAAAGATACATTTTATATAAGTATAGGTATTTTACTATCTAACTATGTAGGTACAATACAAAAGTGCTCTTCGAGGATTTCGGGACATCGCCAAGCGGTTGGTCGAATCTTCACGTGACCAGGGCCTCAAGTCTGCTATTACAATAGTGTCAGAATGGTGTATCATTGATTTCATAATTGTTGATTTTGACAAGTTTGGTAATCTACTAACACATTCGCGTCATTATGACTTTCCAATGGTCAGCCACTGACACTCCATTGAAAGAAATGGCATCTATTGGTAATCTCGTACATAATGAAAAATGAATGACTGACTTGGGCGGTAATCTGCTAAAATTTTGACAGTTCCTTTGATCAGTGGCCTACCATGAGAACGTCATTGTGCAGTCATTTATTTTAATTCATTACGAGTATCGTGTTTGTGGAATACAATGATCAATCAATGATCGACCATTATGAATTTAGCAGATTACAAACTTTTAGCAAAATGAAAATGGGATCGTGTTGGAATGACGAATTTATAAAAATAGTAGACTTGGGCCCCTGAGGGCTGGATATGTTTTTTTTGCGGATGAATTTTTTGATGCCCATTGAGCTTTTCCTTTATTTTTTTTAATCTTTTCGTCTGTGTAAGAAAAAAAAAGAAAAAAAAAATGGGTGTACTTGTACATAATTTATATTTAAGATGATAAATGAAATAAATGTATATTGATTATGTACAATTAGACATTATCAATAATATAAAACTACAAATGAGTTGCTACCAGTTGAATTAATTAATACGAATTTAAAAAAGGTATTGTGGTGCTTTAGGAAATAAGTAAACGGAAGTTTTAATTATATAATTTTCTCTTGGTATTATATGATGTTTTTGAAAGATGACTTTAAACTAACATAGCAAAGGGAAAAAAATACAACAATCTTCTCGTCTTAACAATGATTAATAAAAAATTACTTAATCCACAGAATAAATTACTTTAACTGCCTATTTATTTTCCGAAGGACTTGCCTTTGCCTCCGATGGAAGCAATAATGCTGCTAGTATCCCACCTGTAACAAGAAAACGGAAGTTACGTTCTATTTTCACCACAAGGGGAAATTCCATATTTTTAAGAAAGTTTGCATTCTAATCTCAGCCCCAATATGTCAAAACCTCTGATTAAACCTACATTTTTGATGTTTTAGACATTGACTGTTGTTGTTGTCTCAATTAGTTCCCTAAACAAAACAACTTTTAAAAGAAAAATAACTGACTGGCTTATCAGTTTAGATTATACCCAAATTGAGGACCTATTCAAAACCATATCCTAACATAATGTTCCCTTGCACACACAATTACCCCGAACAACACAGTCACTCCACATCGCACACACTCACCCCGCACACCACACACACTCACCCCACACACCACACACACTCGCCTACATCCTTCTTTGCACGGGATTCTTAATAAATTACTTTTTCACTTCTCATGCTCTGAAAGTGCTTATTTGTGCAGGATATAGGCTGCACAAAATCGAATTTTGTGCACAAGTGCATATTAACGTATCTACTCATAAATGTATCTATATTAACGCAAAGAAAATGAGCCATACATCCAAACACAATAAGAAGTTCATAGATAAAATTTGTTATTTTATAATATTTAATTTAATTTATTTGCCTTATGTGTTTTTTAAGACATAAAATACCGTTAATATGCCGGGAAAAACGATTTCCTTCAGTATTCAAAAATTTACTAATTTTACTTTGAATTTTAATTAAAGAAATGTTATGTTATACTACTGTTTTATTTCCTCCCAATCGAAGTGAAAAGCAGAGTTTTAACTCTGTATGACGTAGCTCGTAAGTTCACTCTAAGCTCTCAACCACTGTATGATATTATAGTAGTCTTTGTGTCCAGTCGTTCATTAAACCTTCAACTGAGAACACGTTCTTTAATTTGCCGAACCTTCTGACCGCACACACACATAAAAAAACCACCTTATCGGCAAAACTCGTCCACAAAACCATTTTATCCTCAACATTACTATCAGCCCTCGCCTCCGTCTCGGGCTGCTAAAAGTCTCGGATAAAAATGGTTCGTTTTGTGCACTTGTTGTAAAATCTACTATATTACGCTATTTTAATTTTGTAAGTCAAGTTTTATGAGCAATATTGTAATATGATAATGTATGAGATTTTTATTGGAATATTATATGCGAATCAAATCGTCTCCACTACAACATATTAATGTAAATCTTTGTTTAAGGGGCCTGGTGACCTGTCATACAGGTTTTGTAAAAAAACTTAGCTTAGGCACCAGTCTTCCATAAATTAATTATAATTATATAATTAATTATAAAATTGTGTCTGTAGACTATTTAATTCTTTCTCTGTAATTTGTGGTAAGAAAAATAAATAAAATTATTACTGTCTGTTAGAGTCCGCTCCAGCACTGAAGTCTATATCATTGCATCACATTGCATTTAAAAAAATGTAGTTCCACAATTTTCCGCGAGCTTTATTTCTGATTGAAGCCGATTCTCTTATAATGTAGTGTTTCATTAATAACATATTATTTATCAGTGTTAGTTTTGCCAGTCTGTTTTTCTTCTTTACGTGTTGGTGGGTAAAAAAAAAAATTGTGGCATTAAAAAATAGGAAAACTAACCACAACAGGTGGTAAAAAGCTCCACAGCAGTCAAGATAACAATTATAGTAGTTTTATAAAACTGTTAACCAACAGACAAGTACGATTTCTAATGATGAATTGACTCAGTAGGTACCTCCTCCCTTTTAAAGTACCTACCTACTATTTTCGACTAAAGTAGGTAAAGTGGAAATATTCATTTATTTCTTTAAATTATCCTTTACATTTTTTTAACATAAAAAAATAGTTTTATGCGGAACTTGTTTCTTATTTTATTTGTTAGTAAGTTGTATTAGTATGTGTATCATATATGTGTAAGCATATTAAAAGATTAAAGACTACGTTGAAGACAAGGAAGTTTGGTAATAATTCCTTCTGCACATGTAGCTTCCCTGGTACCTCAATAACGGCATTACTATGTAAATGTCTATTAACTGCTCCCAAATTAAGATGATTATTTTATTTTACCAATTTTTTTTTTCTTTTACGTACTTTTTTGACATAATCTTTTCGTTATTTGACATTACCTATATAACTTCAATATACTATATTTTTGAATAAATTAGATTTGTTACAGCTTTTGTGACAGTCATGACATTTGGTTTAAATAGGTTTTTAATTTGTTTTTTTTTTTTTAATACTTATAGATTCTCTTCTTTTATATTTTGTGAATGTGAGAACGTTGTAGGCATAACCAACTTGTAGATCTGTCGATCATTTTCTATCTCGCTAAGTACCTGGTACTTGTTGATAGGCCTACAGTGTCCTCTCATACCTATAAACACTGTAACTTGAAAATATTGTAAATACCATTTACTTTTAAAAGAGTAACCGTGGAGTTTCTTGCCGGCTCTTCTCCATAGGAAACGACCAATTGGAACTTAGCTTCTGACGTTTCATAAGTGCCCTTGTAGGTTTATGTGAAACAAAATAATTTGAATTTGAATTTATCTTATTTGATCATGTTAGTATTTGTTCGGTAAAAAACTCGTCTCGTACTCGTTCGAGTTACCGACATATCTGCCATTCAAAAAATGTGTTATAATTTACTTACATTTTTATAATTTTTATAATATTTATCAATTTTATAAATTTTACCTGCATTTTTTTTATTTTATTAGTTTTTATTTGTCAATTATTATTATCATATTATACTCTAAATGAAAAATAAAAATCGCAACCTCCGTTTCGTAGTTTAGTAACAACGCAGTCGCACGATTTTGCCTTGAAGGTACTCTCCATTTAAAGATTATAGATTTATTATTTTAATCTAGAAAATACACAGATCAATATCTGTGTATTTTCTTTAGTGGTATTTAGTTTAGCTGCTCATTAATCACAACACAACGCACACACACATGTATGTCACAACAACACATGTATGTCACAACAACACATGTATGTCACAACATTTTATTTGATTTTGTATGAGTTTATTTTATTTTATATTACCTTTAATTTATTTATTTTAACGGACAGGCACTTACCTATCTTTATTATTCTAGCGTATGGCACTCGTGGGTTGCAGCTGAAAATCAGCGTCAGGTGTTACACTTTGTGTTGTCATCTGACATTATGCTGAGCTGAGGCCCATTTGGCATTATAATAATTTGTTTCCTGTTTTTATAGTTTTAATGTGTATTTTTTGTAATGCCAATAAACGCATTTTTATTTCTTTCTTTCTACTGCTCTATCTTGTGCCAGTCTTTGCCATCGCTACACCTCGTCAGTGGTCTACCTCGTCATTCTTTTTTGTATAAAGCGCACCAATTTGTGACCACCACCTGTTACTCTCTGTAAATGACCTACCGACTTCCATTTTAATAAGAGGCCTTGTTTGACACGTACATCTCTTGCGTTTGTTCTTTTCATAGTCAGTAAACTATTAAATTTGAGATACTTCAGCAACTTCCTGTCCTTGTCTCATATTAATTGGGGTCGGTGCAAGACGTGTTCTTCTTCTATCAACCATCACGCTATCATTCACTCCTTTTTCTTTCATATTATCATTCCTCACACAAGCCATCTTTTTTTTTTAATTTGAGAAAAATACTTACTGAACACAAAGACGGCCCAGCAGTAGAAAGTGATCCGGCAGTAATCGATGATGGTAGCGCCGACGATGTTCACTCCACTGAGACACACGAACCTCGCAAACATCATGCCGAGACTGGTCGCTAAACCCCTGGTGAAGACAAAAGAAATTGTGGGAATTTCGTCATCATCAGCCCATAGCAGTCTACTGCATGCTATGCTCTCATGTAGCTGGTATCTACTGGTTACCCTTTTAAGGACGTCACTTAATAATATAATGCTTGGACTTTAAAAGAGTTGAGACCTTTGAGTTTATTTTGGCGGTTCTTCTTAGGGATCAGTCTGTTAAGAAATGCACACGCCATAAAGTTTTAAAATATAGGCCAAAAATCTACTTGTAAAAGTGTTTGCTTAGAAGTTTTACCAGAAATAAACATCCTTTTATTCCATCATTTCATTTCAATCCATTTATATACTTTATAGTACGCCAGAAAATTCATAACAAAAAATAAATCCTTCTATTTAGTAGATTCGCCTAAAATAAATGAAAGATAGGTAAAGAGAAATTATGAAATAGTTTTAACTGGCCTTATCATTGTCAACAATCTCCTTAAATTCTTTGCCAGACTACTTAAATCCTTGAACAGCCAAAAGATAAGAAAACAGTTCCAAGACACTTCTCAACAGATAAAAGTTTTACAAATCCTAAGTTCTATTTTTAAGTAATTTTGATAGGTTGGCAACTTACCAACTGCCTCTTATCTATGCTTAAAATTTACTTACGTAAATCTGCAAAGAAATCGTTTTTCTTTGGAACTTCTTCTACATAAATTAATTACTAACTTTTTTAACACTGTGACCTAAAGTAGAAAGATATTTTCCACCAGTACAGAGACTTAAAGCCTATAGATAGATATATAGATAGAATACTCTTTATTGTACACCATAAAAATTACAGACATAAATTTAGAAATTTTACATAGGGTGACACAGTGGGCGGTCTTATCGCTTAAAGCGATTTTTTACAGACAATTTACATATATATATATATATATATATATAGATGCCTATAATTTATTTATCAATATTCCTTGTCAGTCAGCTCTTATTTCCCTTGTGAAGGTGCTCGCTCCGGGGAGTACCACCATTCCTTTTTTGCCACTAAGCAGTATAACTATGTTAAAGGGTATCGATGTCGGTGTAATCATACATAGGCACTTACCATCAGATAATTTATAACAAAAAATATGACTGATTGCCACAAATAATATATGGAATCAGATATAAAATACTCACCTATAAGAAGTAGGAAACAAATCAACATAATAAGACCCCACACTCCCGATACAGATGCCAGTCAGCTGGATAGCAATGAAGATCACCATGCTGGCTGCAGGCTGGCGCACCATATCCACCAGGATACAGCAGACCCCTGAGATGATGAAGGTGACTATCATGAGGGTCCTCCTCCAGTCGGACACGGTGATGATGACGATGTGGACGATGGTGAAGAAAAGAGAGAAGACTAAGCCAGAGTATATGGTGTTCATGGGGTTTGTGTTTATGCAGGTTTCCTAGAAACAGAAAATTATATTGATTAGGTATGAGGTAAGCGAAGATGACGTTGTTTTATGACTGGATAGTGTAAAATTGGTTCAAAAGTTGTCAAAATATTGTACAAATTATTTTGAGGCCACGTTCTAACCATAAGCAATGGTCGCTCGTTATACCAACAAACGCGTCGACCGCGGTGCTTTCGGTTAGAACGCGGGTTCACAGACTAAATATTGCGGTAGTGGTTTCGAAATCAAAAGACTGATTCTTGGAACTAACAAGTCAGCAGAATAATTTAGCGTAGAATATGAAAATTAATTCAAGTATTGTTTTTTACTTTGGGACTCTGTGTTTATTTAAAGTAAATAAAGGTACAATTTCCTCACATTAAGTTGAATTGGTGTGATGTTAGCGACGATCTTCTCGCAAAAACTGGTATCTTCCGATACGGTCGTGAAGAAAGAGTTCACCATTGTCGGAAACCACATGTAGAATACGTTATTGCTGTAATAAAAGTATCGTTAAGGATAGTAATGAAGATTTTTTAGTGGATGAGATTTTGGGATGTGCGTTAGTATTTGTTCCTTTATGATGTGTAGACTTATGGCGCGTCTATAAAATAGAAAGCAGAATAATAAATAAAATAAAAAACTGAGTCTATATCGAAAGTGTACTACATTTTTTTGTATCTATTAACAATACTATAAATAAAACCCATTTTATACAATTATATCCATTGCATAAATAAAGTAAGTATAAACTTAGTTTTTCATTCATTCTTCAAAATATTAAAGAGATTTCGAATCCAAGCACCTAACTTCTTTGAATTTTAAATAATGCTACTAATAGTACTAGTGTCGTAGTATCCAACAGTACTAAATAATTACAGACTGTTATATCGTATCGTATCGTATCGTTTCACTTAAGTTCTATACTATTTAATCTTCAAACAGGGCACCAAGAGCCCTTTTGCTGTCAATTTCGTATCGTTAGAATGCTAAATGGAGAATAAAATGTTTACAGTATCTAAATGCTGTCTAAAGTTTTTGAGTCGATGACTTTTGAATTGGCTTCAGGGAGATTGAAAAGTCAAAGTACCTGTTGAAGTTTGTGAATTTAATTTTCGTCGCTTCATCATCATCATCATCATTTCAGTCGAAAGACGTCCAATGCTGGACATAGGCCTCCCCCAAGCACCGCCACTTCAACCGATTCTGTGCCTCCCGCATCCAGTGGATTCCTGCGGCCTTTTCAAGGTCATCGGTCGATCTTGTGAGAAACCTTCCAAAAGCTACGTCTTCCGGTACACGGTCGCCACTCCAGAACCTTTAGGCCCAATCGGCCATCTGTTCTGTGAGCAATTTGTCCTGCCCATTGCAACTTAAGTTTAGCAATTCTTCGGGCTATGTCGGTTACCTTGGTTCTCCTGCGTTTCTCTTCATTTCTTATTTGACTACGTAGGGAAACTCCAAGCATAGCCCTTTTTAGCCTTCTGTTAAGGCCCATTGTGACGTCTTTTGTCGCTTACAAGTAGGATTTTCTGACGAAGCAATTTATTTTCGTTGATAAATTAATATAACTACTATTGTTATGAAAGAAAAGAAATGTAAGGAAGAAAATAATTTGATATTGTACTTGATTGCATTTCTTCAATCAATCTCATTTATTGTATATAATGAACAGATCTCCGAACGAACGACAAATTAAGAAAAATGATGCTTCATAGATGAACACTCTGAAGGACACGCCCATAGGTGAATAGTGTTATTCTATTGTGTCTCGTGTACTATCCTCCAAAGTGTTAAGATTATTAAAAGCCATCTTTAATCGTCATTAATTTCATCTACCTTTGAGAAATTACCTATTTTTTTCTGTTTAATTTGTGACATAATATCAAGCCTATGGTATTCCCTGATGGCTTGCCATGTAATAGATGGCGAGCTCATTGCCACCAACTGGGCTCAATGCAGAGTTTGGGCTGCTACCGAGACATGCCTGATGGAAAAACCCAATAACAATCGATTCCAGGAGCTCATGCTCAGTAGTAGCATTTGCGACCGCTACACCAATGAGGCAGTCAATAAATAGAGGACCTACTCTTTATTATCATACACCATGCTACAGATATAAATGGAAAAATATTAATTAATGACTAACAATTCTCATTACTTACGTACTGCAGCAGATTGAAAACAATAGAAATAGTTGCAATGACCTCCACAGTAGCGGCGGTTTAAATATCGGTACCGTTTGTTTTACCACCGAATCCCAGAAGGACATCGTGTTGTCAGGTTTGTCTACTTTCATTAGAGATTTTACCTAAAAACAAAAAACTGATTAGTATAAGCTTTGTCTATCTAGAAAACACAAATTGCTTATATCTAATAATTAATAAAAATAGCAAAATGATATACTAACTTAACTAAAACTATTGAAAAATTAAAATATTGCATCGATCGAAATTCATCTGTTATAAGTTGTTAAATATACAGTTAAGATAATCGGTTAGTTTAGAACTGCTTATCGAATTAAGTTTATATAGTTTTTTTTGTTTACCCAATTTGTTTCAAAAATTATACAGGGAGTTCTTTGCACAAATATTATCGTCCTGCAAACTCTAGTGAATGATGTCAGAATTTACAATATAGCTTTATATTTTAAGTTTTTTTTTTTTTGTAGCGAAATTGTTTGCTATTGCCTAGTAAACTGCATTTGGATGATGTTATTACGGATAATACTTACAGGATAGACACTGTCTTTTCCATGATTATCCTCATACATAGCCGTCAAGATTTCCAAAGCCTTGTCCGTTTCGCCCATGTTAGCCAAGAACTTAGGGCTCTCATAGAGTAAGAACATCATCAGAGAACCTACTCCAAGAGGAACTGTCATGAGGAGAGTCATCAGTCTCCAAGGTCTGTAGATGGTTAGCAGCGGGAGAGGAAAGTTGAAATCCAGAGGCAGGATAAAGTAGGCTAGACCTGTAATTAATCAAATTTAAATTAACCAAGGTGAAACATATGCATATTTTTCCTTCCTTACATCGTTCCTGGTTTCTTGTTCACTCTAGGATTTCCCTCCTCATGTTTATTTTGGCATCAAAACTACTCTGAGTATAAGATTAGATTTTTTGTATAATCCGTTGCATTTTTCTACCTCGGTACACAAAACAAATTAATACCTCTTAAGGGTACTCTAGTCGGTGATTTTTTCATACAAACGTAGTATGATGATTACTCGTCTGTTTGACAATATTCGTTCAAAACTAAAAATTTCACGTTGAAACTTCCATATTTCACGAGCATGACGCATGGATCAGCATCATTTAGCTCAACCATTTTGAAGGGAACTTGCTTTGTGTAAATCAGGTTTTAGAGTCAGACCAGACAGTATTGATCAAAATGCAAAACAATTGAAATTCCTCACCAAAGCTGACAAAGTCAGCGGCTAGACTGAACACGTTCAGTGTGGTCACATATCTGTTTCTACGTCTCTTTGTCGTGCACTCCCCCAGGAATGTCATCGTTAAAGTTATTGATGCTGTCGAACTGAAAACATGTGGAGAGAATGTTAGATTAATAGTGTGAAACATGAACATTAGTTATAAAAAAAAAACTCAAAGCATTTATTTCAATTTAACCCTTTACAGGCACTTTTGAATTGTCAAAGAGTCAGTTAGTCAGAAAGTTGAAGCTAGTTGCCCATTCCAAAACGTAGATATTCCAAAACTCTATGGAGAAGAACGGGCAAGAATCTCCAAGGACACTCTTTTAAATATAGAAATTACAAAATCCTGGGTACATTACTCTTGTTGATTCTATATGTGAAAAAAATGTAAAAAAAAAAAAGATTAAAAATAAGCCCTGGCAGATAAGAGATGACTAGTCTCAACTGACGGCGCCCGTTCACGAACATGACGCGTGGATCAGCACCATCCAGCTCAATCATTTTGTAGGGAACCGAATGATTCAACACACTCGCCACCATCAGCGAGACATTAAGTGAGCATGACATACTCTCAACTACCCTGCTTTTTTTTAAAGATAGATAGATAAATAGATAGAATACATTTTACTGTACGAGTACACCATAAAAATTACAGACATACATTAAAGATTCAAATAAAGTTGTGTAACTTTTTATGGGACCTTTTTTTAACGAGCCATTACTGTTCCATAGCTGGACAAGAGATTCCCACAATTATGGGACCATATAAGAGAAGAATTTAAAAAGGCTCTTTTATAAATATTTGATAAATTTTATAAAATGAGCAGACACGACGACTACATATCAAGCTATACATTTCCAGTATAGCCTGACCTCGCATTGTATAGGATTTCTGCACAATGAGAGTTCAGCATATATCTTAAAAGTATAGCTTGATATATAGCCGTGTGTACAAATGTACCTAAAAAAACCTCATGATACTGCTACAATAATGTTTGGCTTTCTTCCTTACAATAATCTCTTTTAAAATGAGATTTTTACAAAGAGACCGGGAATATTAAAGTGAAAAACTTACAAGCTGGTAGCCAAGAACTTGAGCACGAGCATCATGTAAAAACTGGTGGAGAAGCTGGTGAGACTGGAGATTATGAAGCCGACAGAAGAGGAGACGAGAAGTGCTTTCTTCCTACCATGCTTGTCAACTGTGTAACCCCAGGGTAACGCGAACATGAAGCCTAGAACATAACGTATGAAAAATCAAATAAGGTTATAATTTTACTAAATAAAAATGTTTGGGGCAGAGATAGTTCCATTCACGGCTTCGAGCAATGATATATACGATGCGATTTGCGTCAAGCGATACGTGCACTGTTTCCGTCCATCGCTCTTCAGGTCGCGTCGTGGTGACTCGTGGCATGCTCCAAAAAACTTCTTTCATTTGTTCTGTCCGCTGCCGCTGTCGCAGACGCACACTACCTACTAAGGACCACCTTACTAAGGGGTATTCCCCTTAGCAAGGCGGTTCTATGGTAGTGTCGAGAAAAGAGAAGAATAACAATTGATAGGTACAGATTACCTGCAAAAGACACCGAAGTTAGCATGCCACTGTCTTGCAAGCTCAGCTGTAGATCACAGCTGGCAGCAGGCACCACAAGACTGTAGCCAAGCATGTCAATGATAGCCCCGTGGTGGATGATGCAGCAAGTGAAGAGTAGGAGAAGGTCATAGCGACCATGGCCTGTAATAGATATAAAGAATTTAAAAATCATAAGACTAGTGACGCTCGCTTGTATGCGTATAATATACACGTCTACCATAAAAACAATATTTTTGTGTACATTAAAGTATATTTCTGTGAATAAAGAACGAATATGAATGTGAAAAAGGTCCTAAAACATTTTGCAAAGTCCTGAGCGAAAGTCAAGACGTTTCTGTAGAGATTTTAAAGTAACAATTTCAATTTATATAATATTACTAGCTGTCCGCCCCGGCTTCGCACGGGTAGCACGAAGTACTTATCTACGGCGCACCTACCCTACTTACCTACCCTACCTACCTACCCTACCTACCTACCCTACCTACCTACCCTACCTACCCTACCTACCTACCCTACCTACCTACCCTACCTACCTACCCTACCTACCTACCCTACCTACCTACCTACCCTACCTACCTACCCTACCTACCTACCCTATCTACCTACCCTACCTACCTACCCTACCTACCTACCCTACCTACCTTCCTACTCTACTGGGATAAAAAGTATCCTATGTCCGTCTCCTGGTTCTAAGCTGCCTCCCCACCAATTTTCAGTCAAATCGGTTCAGTTCGGTTCCTTTCTTGAGTTATAAATATTGTAACTAACACGACTTTCTTTTATGTACCTATATATAGATATAACATTAAAACTAGCTAGTATTGAAAGTATCAGCAAGTTTTCATTTATAAAATATCTTCAAAACTTTAAGAATAAATTCATATTAATTTCAAATTTTTATTTAGAATATTAGTGAAAAGAAACTTCACCAGTTCATGAATTCAATGCGATTTAAAATTAAATACAAATAATTGTATTTAGCTTCTTAGAACACCTACATCTAGAGAATGAAGTGCCATTTGAAGCAAAAATACACACTCTTTTCGGAGAAAAGAAAACATTATTTCTATCGCTGATGCAGTAACAATGCACGGAAAAAAAAAGTAAACAGACACATCTCAAAGTTCCCAGAGTTTTCCTGTGCTACGAGTATAGTGGGAACAGCCAAAAACAAAACGCATTCACAAACATTGCTTTTCAAGTATCGGATCCGAGAATTTTGATGGAAACGTTTAAGTACAACAATGTAATTCCGAACAACAATGTGGAATCTATTTACAGCATTAGCGAATAGTTTTGTACCATAACATAATGTTAGGTTTCAATTTATTACACTGACACAACTAAAAGATTCGATATATTAAAATGGCGGAAGAACGGCCTTCGGGGTCGGGCGCTCACGACGGTACGACGAGCTGTGTCGGTTTAAAAATATAGATTGGCATAAGATGGTTGGAAATCTACTGTAAATTAAGGTAACCTATTAATTTTATTGTAAATATTCGAATATTAAATAAATAGTGATATTATGTGGGGAATTAGGAGATGTGATGGTATGGTGTAGAATATCGAATTTGATTTTGGCAAAGAAATATACATGAATGATAAAATATCTTGGTGTTTCATATTATTTTCGTCATCCCTGAAATCTAATTTTATTAAACAATTTTGGATTATGATATTGGGGTAACGACTTTAAGATTCATTTGGGGATTAGTATCTGTTTTGAGGTTAAATAATTATATTCGGAATTAAATTAGATATTTTTGAGCAAGGATAGTTATTATTGCAATAATATAACATCACGCCTGTAATACCCGAAGGGTTAAGCAGAGGTGTAACTATAGCACACCCACATTTCACAATTTTGTTTAGGTTTGTATCACTTGCGAATAATCCAAGAGTTTCATTTAAATAAAAGACTAAATTAACCGAGACAACGATAAAATAATCGTTTACATCTCTGATGAAAGTGAGTGAGTCTATGGATTTAGATAAACAAATGCAAGCATCAAGTTAAAACCAATGTGCTTTGTCAACGATGATCTCCCGAGGAAAAAAGAGTAGATAATAATTTTTATTGATATACTGACCAACCTTCGATAGAAGAATTTGCGACGCACACATTCAGTTTAAAAAAAACATACAAACAAAATATTATTCCGATCCGTGGTTACAGCAACTCGAATTTATGTCACTCACTTACAACTCACCGGTTAAATCGAGAGCTTCTTCGATATCCACATTATCTCTTTCACTCTGAGGACTAACATTACTTTTCAAAACACGGTTCACGACGAACAGTTTCCTAGCCATTATCTGCGAGGTGTTCTACAATACAAAGAATTTTAATCCAACCTTGTTAGACTAGTAATTCGACATCGTTTGGTACAGCGTGTTTGGTCTCAGTTTTTATGAATTTTATAATTTAATAAATACTTTTATCTTCTAGGCTGGTTGTCCATTTGTTTTAGTTTGGAATAATTAATGACAAGGTCGTATGTGTTGATTTTGAAAGGTTTTGCGATGTCATCATCATCATCATCATCATCATCATTTCAGCCGAAAGAAGTCCACTGCTGGACATTTGCTTCCCCAAACACTTAGACCGATTCTGCGATTCCCGCATCTAGCGGATTCCTGCGGCCTTCACTAGGTGATCGGTCAACCTTGTAGGAGGCCTTCCAACACTATGACTTGCGGTACGCTGTTGCTTCTTCTGAGCCTTTCGGCCCCTCGTTCTGCGAGCCCCTGCCCACTGCCAAGTTTAGCAATTCTTCGAGCTATGTCGGTCACCTTGGTTCTCTTGCGGATCTCTTCATTTCTGATTAGATTACTTAAGGAAACTCTAAGCATAGCCCTCTCTATTGCAAGCGACCACGTTTCAGTGCCGTAGGAAACACGCACTAAAATGCGCGATGCACCTAAATCAAAATAGTTTTTGCGCTTAATAACAAAATTATGTAGTGGCTTGGCTTGCAAATACTTACATTTTGGTTTTAACCAACAGGTTATTTTTAAGGATCTTGATTACCTGGGGACACGTGTGTATGACCTTGGTTCTTCAAAGATTCTTCATTTTTGTGTTAGTCTACAATGTTTTACTCAGTCTATTCTTACTATTCGGGTCGGCTTTCATCGGCACAGCCAGGCGGTAAAATTATATATATGTATGAGGGTGAACTTCGCCATCTGCCTTCTCTGAAGTGGCATGATCTGCTGAACATCTTCTACATTATTATATTCTAGTATTATATTGTATTAATTTCATCGTCTCGGTTTTGTTGGTCAACAAATACTGCCTAATCGAATGTGCCAGTCCGTAGAAGTGTTCGCTTGATATTGAATCCAAGCTGTTTGCCAATTTTCCAAGCTGCAAAAAAGGGAATTAAAGAAAAATAAAATATTGGTCAGATTGTCAAGATATATAAAAATAACTCCGAAGTCCTGTATATCACAAGGATACAATAAAACAATTATTAATTTAATTGTATCGTACTTGTATTGTTTGTCGTTACTTTGATTTAATCGATACAATTATTGACAAGCGCATTGTGTGGTAATTATACATAGCATCTCAATTACAGTAAACGGCTTGATTAAGAATGGGAAAATACAGGTCTGGCTGAAAATATATTTTTGTATGTATATAGGTTTCAAGTTAGTAAGTCTTTAATTCAGTGATACGCAAACTTGAATACTCCTAGACGATGAAATGCTTTCTGTTTCATCATATTTTTTTAGTTTTAGTGCGTATTCAATTAACCCTCATCGTCTATATTTCATTTATAACTTATAATACATTCAGTTTTTGAGCTGTTTTAACACAAAAGTATATTAATATAGTTAACGCACATAGTGAGCAGATAGGTCAGAGATTAGCATACTGTCAATATACGGGCTGATCGGTTAGTTTGCATAGTTGAGGTCGGTTATTGTTGGCCGTTATTATTTATACACCCTGTGGTTTCGACGCAAAAATACATTCTGCCTCTATTCAAGTCAAGATAAAAAATATACCTACCCGAAACCAGTAAGGCCTAATTACAATTATTTATGAACGAAATAAACGTGTAAAATGGATATGCTGTAATTAATGAATACTATAAATGCTAATTAAAAGGCAAGCGTGTTCCTATTCATTGTATCACGGAAATTTATAATAAGAGCCAGTTGTCAAGCAAGTGTGTCGAAAAAATATATTTATTAAAAAAAACAACTTCTACAACTAGTTTTAAAGGTCAAGGAACATGTTCTCACACTCTTAAAAAATGTTTTGTTACTACTGAGCGTTTATCCTAAAAGTTGGCAACGTCGCAAAAAGCTGTCAAATATTTATCAGACAATATTACTGTTTGGAAATATGAAATGTGGCTGAACTGAACTAAAATATTGATTGTGAAATGCAATCATTACCTAATATTTATTTTTAGATGTAAAAAGAAGTATTTGGAAATTTTCAAAATGAGAGGAAATCTCGTTTGGAAAATTACACATTATACACAGATAAGACAATTTGATACACAAATTTCTTACAAATATTGTCAAAACGTTAATTTTACAGTAATCTCAAAAATTACGGAATTTGAAAAGCAATTCAGGAAAATTTACGGAATGTACGTTGGGGCAAAATAAATAAATTAAATGCAAAATTGGGAATGAAGGGAAATGCGTACAATTTAAATGATTATAGGTAGGTATATTATTTCAAAAGACGTCAAAGATTTAAATCTCTCTGATTTCGCTTATTTCGAAACCCATGAGGCAGCGTGCATGTCATTGTGAATATTCTAATAATATCTAAATACTCATAGCAATTTTTAAAGAGGGAGCTTGTGGCTGGTTAAGTAATAACAGCCGCACGGGTCAATCGATCAGGTTAAGCTACGCTTGCCGCGGTTGGTCCGTGGATGGGTGACCGTCTTTACATACCAAGATCCCTGCGTGCCTCGGAAAGCACGTTAAGCCGTTGGTCCACATGAAATCGCGAAAAAAAACAGCTTTTCCCTACATTTTTATGTTCTCAGAACTCGTCAAAATGAAGGGAACAGTTGAATTTTTTGGGCGATTTCGGGTTTGGTCCCGTAGTGAAAGTTGTTCATAATGATGAGTGCAATGACCCTTTAAGACATTGTGCGTTATTTATTTATTAGGTACATCTTATACATAGCAAACGAGTCCTGGAGTGGAGACCGCGTATTGGTAAGCGTAGTGAGGCATACCCCCCAGCTAGATAGACCAACGACCTTGAAAAGGTGGCTGGGACCGACTGGCTGGATGCGGAAGGCTTTTCAGCTTCAGTGCAATAATTCAGGCTGATCCATCCGTAAAATTTCTCCGCTGAAAATTGCTAGTTACGATATTATAAAGTTAAAATTAAACCCATGTGTCTGCCCACATAGAACCGAGTAAAATGAAACTGTTTTTTAAGAAGACGTCTCATTTTTTAATACCTACATGGGGTATATACTGTCACGCATTAAGAGGGAACAGGGCCTGCGAGTCTTCATTCAAATGTATTCCCCTTTTTTCTTTCTGAATAATGCCTCTAGATCATCATACAAATTCCGCGCAGTTCCGGATTACCCCCCCCTCCCTTCTTACTAAAGTAAGTATCCTACAATGATTACAGACAAATACTAAGCATGTGTAAAATAACACATTCCACAGTTATTTTATACACCTGTATGTAAATAGCTGACATGCTTTCACGCAATTCCTGCCATATTTAAATACAGAGTAAAAACAAAGTATAATAATTATAAATGCCTTCAACTAACACTTTTTCCCGAATTGGCGTATTAAAGCAAAATGTACAAGTAAATACTAGTGTAGGGTTAGTTAAAAGTTAAAACATTGGTGATGCAGTAAAAAGTGAGGTAAGGGGTTCAACAAGCCGTACTGTGAAAATCGGCAGTTATTTTATTATTGCCTTTGGGAGTTAGATTAAATTGAAGGTAAAGGAAACTCGAAAACGTCGTCATCGTGACTTAAACGAAAGTTTAAGTCAATTCAGTTCAGTCTCTCTGTGTATTTTAATTTCAAGCCGCATCCAAAGCATCGCTACTAAAATATACGTTAGGTCATTAAATAACACAAAAACCCTATATTTTAACCAAAACTGTAGGTAGCAAAAATCTAACAATGTTTTATGACATAATGCACCACATACTAACAGCGCTGTAGAACATAAACAAAACAGAACGCGTTTAAAAATACGCCACTCTGAAATAAAACTCCTGCAATAAAACGCGACGATGCGATTACGTACTTTCGGTACCGGATTGCCGGCAACTATAAAATTACATTATAATGAATGAACTTAGCACTTTTACAGTTCACAGCGACGAAAATTAAACTAGTTTTATTGTCGTAAAAGAGGAATATTAGGAAGGTGTACGCTTTCGGGTTAGATTTTAAAATAAGAACTTGACATAACAAAATGAATTCATGTAGTTTTGATTTATCCATTTTTATGGACACGAGCAGCTTGTTGTTTTTCGAACTGATTAAATTTAATTATGATCTCCTTATTTTACAGGTTTCATTTATTATCTCATACTCTTTTCTTTTATTGATTTGACGACTTACGTTCGGACTAAATTACGCCTAGACAAGTATATGTGTCCCATTACATATTCTCTAAGACTTTGTGTCTTGCAACATCTCTAGCAAAATATATGTCGTTATATAAAACTGACAATGTAAGAGAATTTAATGTCACATTAGGTAACAAACTACCGTCCGGTAACTTTGTTATGGGCAGACATAAATTTAAGTGGGATTAAGGTAAATGAAAGTATTAACGGTAACATTTTACCACGAAGATTTTATGTATTTTGTTAACAAATTAAAAATATTTTGTAACATACTTAGTTTTAGTGGAACATTTTAATAAACAGTCTTATCTGTGTTTATAATTTCAAACAATACGCCAGTTTGAAAAAACAAGCTGGGTAATAGCTTTAGCTCGATTGTCAAATCCACAGACATACCTAGTTACTGTATATTTATAATAATTGTCAAAATTAATTGTAATGAAGTGGCAAGTCTATTGAGGCTTTTAGGTTTCCTAAGCTGAAACACAAACAGGGAGTACTGGACTTTATGGTTACCTACCCTTCAATAAGATAACAATCTAAAAGGCTTAAGATGTCTAAAGCATTTCCAAGAATTGATACAAAGATGCTGCTGACGTAGATATAATATTTTTTTCGATCCGGTGTAGGAGTACAATAGTACAACGGCATTTTAGTAGGTACAGTCACGAGCATAAATACGTTACATTTACGTAAGATTTAAAAACGATTTGATTTTTGATAGTACCTGGTGTTTACCATAGGTACTATCAACACTTTAAGAGAAAATAGCGTTTTTTAAACCATGCTATTATGACATAGGTCTTTTCTCAATGATGCAATCTGATGCGTGTGTGTGTGTGTTGTGTGTGTTGATGTTTTGCTGTTATTGTTGTTCATTAGATTTATTGCTTTTGAACTATGCTCGTGACATTGCCGTAACATGTAAGTAGGTACTTACATGGTACGGCAATGAAAATAATATTTGCCAGTTAGCAACGATGATAGTGGGGAGAAAAGACCATGGTGCGCCAGTCGTATTAAAAATTGTCAATTGTGAATGTTTGTTGGTTGCACCCAGACCAGGGATGTTAGTTGGCACAAAAAAGCGGCCAAGTGCGAGTCGAACTCGTACACGAAGGGTACCACTATACAATATAAACCTAAAACGCCATCCTATCTGCGGGAACGCTTTTTTTACGCACGTCGTACTGATGCACCTTGCAGGTCGCATCTTAGAAACCTCCTTTAATCCCCTCCCCAATCAACTGACTCCCTACTCCTTCACTGTGCACGCGGTTCGCTTGTGGATATACCTACACAAAAATGCGGTTCGGCGCCGCCCCGGTGCTGCTCCAGCGTCATGTACAGGAAGCCTTACGGTTCAAATGATACAGCCCTGTGACAGACTGACGGCGCTATCCGTCCGTCTGTCAGACTTATAAGGGTCCTGTTGGCACCCTTTCGGTACGAAACACTAAAAACGAGTTAAATGATCAAGCCTCACTAATTAACCCTGTACGTAAGAACTAGAAGAATAGTGACAACTCACTAAAACTTAATGTCAACACAGCTCCTAATAAAACGGATAGCGCAAAACCAATCAAAAGCTTATTCCAATTGATGAAATAGAGATAAAATTTACTTAGTTCAAGTTAGTTACAAGTTTTGCGGCTCCTAGTACTAGCCAAGCTAACAACTGTACAATCGTAGATCGTAGATTAAATTCTAACGAATTCTCCGATCTTAGTCTGGAACGTGAAATGATTTCTTGGTTAGTTTATAATTGGTTTAAGTATCTGATCCAATCTGCGTTTAACGAGGGACAAGGACATGGAACATGTTCGCAAAGAGTAGGCAAACATGGAAGACACGGAAAGTTGATCACCTTCCTTCACATAGGCACTATGCTGGGTGATACCACCTTCCGGCTCGCTACCTGTCTGCGTCTGGGCGCTCCTTGTGTGGCTCCGCATCGCTGCCGATGCGGTGAAGGTGTCGACTGTCTCGGACACCATGGCCTATCCTGCAGTAAGAGCGCAGGTCGGATAGCACGGTACGCCAGCATCAATGACATCATCCGTCGTGCTCTTGTCACCAGTGCCAGCTGTTTTAGAACCCAATGGTTTGGCACGCGACGATGGGAAGAGACCAGACGGAATGACCATAATGCCTTGGAAGGTATTTATTTTATTTTTAGGACTTTGGTGTGGGATGTAACGTGCGTCGACACCCTTGTGCCATCCCACCTTCCTAGCACGGCGGGCTGTGCTGGGGCTGCTGCTGCAGGTGCGGAAAACCTCAAACGGCGCAAATACTCCAATCTTATTGGGACTTATATGTTTGAGCCGTTTGGGGTTGAAACACTAGGGCCATGGGGTCCGAGTGCCCACTTTTTATGTAATATATACTTGTACATATTATTAATATTATTATTTTAAGTCTGTTAGTTTTGAATTATGTATTTAGAAATTACAAAACCATGTAAAGTTTAACAAAAATATATACGAGTATATGTAATTAAATTAACTAAAGGGTAAAAGGCCTATAAAGAGGAATATGTGGGCCGATTTTTTAAATTATCTTTTCATTTAGTAAAGTAAGGTCGCAGTGGTTCCATATGAATTTTATTACGTTTGCTTTGGTAGTTTTTTAGTTAACTTCAATAACACGTATTTAATCCACTTTGTGTATGTTGTTGATAATATAAAACTTCCTGTTACTACCGAGATGACGACTAATAGAGAACCACTGATAAGTTGGGACGATGATACCAGATAGGTCGTATAACGTCCTATTGAATAGGGCGACTGAAGACATCAAAGATAAGTCTTTAATCTTTAACCTTATTGATAATTTTCCATAATTTTAACATAAAACATTTTGCTTTATAGAAACGAATCGTTTCATCTTTTAGGTAATTAGTAACGTAATTACAATTTGAATTAATTAACCTTTACTTTACCGCTTTACATGCCTGCAAGCAGTAATGCAAAAGTGATGTAAATTAAATAATTAAATATAAATAAGAGCCAAAGCAGTAAAGCTTCCTGTACATGACGCCGGAGCCGCACCGGTGGCGCCAGACCGCAAGATGCAAAAATTTCAGAACATCTCAGAATTAAAATGTGAAATCTACACGGCACCGGAGCGGTGCATGGTTGATATTCATTCGTACACACAAACATGCAGTACGGCTTCCCATGTCCTCTCACTCCGTGCCATGGCCTGGACCAGGGCCGGACGCGAGAGATCACCGCCACCGATCGCCTCCACGAAGACACGGCGGTGTTCCGCCTAAGCCGGGCAGACCTCCACCATATTCTCCACCTCCGGGCATGTGTCCTCCGGGCGATCCACACAATGGTGACACCTGGGCATTTCCTCCCGCCATATCCGGAACAGGAACCTCCCGATGCAACCGTGTCCGGTGAGGACCTGTGCATTTCGGCTCTAAGACGTCAAACCTAGGTTTTGCTCAACTCTCTTGCGAAGGTAACAAAAATGAAAGATCCTGCAATCCGTCTCCAGAGTGCTTTGTGACTCTATACAAGGGTTCCCCAAGGTTCTAAGACAGCCTGCAATGAAAATTGTTATTCTGTGAGTTTTGAGAAAAGTTTTAACTCCCTAACTTTTGGCGCAAAGCACGGAAAAGATAAAAAAAAAAGTTATTTACATTGTTTCTGTTGTCTTGCTAAAAATAGGAATACATTTTTAATACAAATGAAGCATTCTAGATTCAAATTGTCTTCGTATTTTTTTAAAATTTAAATATGAGTGACTTTTCTTCATGGCCAGAACTTTTTTTATCAAATTGTGAAATGTAGTTATCAACTTATTTCTATCTATCTATTTAAACTAATAAATTAAAGTAGCTTTTCGTGTCTGTCTGTGTGACCGCGTTATTCTTCTAAATTATACAATGGATTTTGATGCGGTTTTCACAATCATTTAAAGAATTATTTTCGAAAGGTTTATGTGTCTAATACATTATTATTAAACATATAATAAAGAAATCTCGGTATTTTTCAAGTCACAAAAACCGTGCGAAGCAGGGACGGGTCGCTAGTAAACATCAAAAAGGATTACTAAGACCTCATCAAAATACGACCCAGAACACAACACAACATGTTAACAAACGAGACAGACTGAATTATATCATCCTTTCAAATTCACAACCACCACTTTACCCTTACCACTAATTTAACCACACACGAAAATTTCAAAACAGATCGCTTTACTTAACTCAATTGAACTTTGAAAGCCCACATAATTTGATTGATAATATTAATATATTCCTGCCACCGTCAAGTTCCGGAGTGACGCCATCGATCGTAATTAAATCCATTCAGAACACTTTGGTTCGATGTATGCCAGAGTTTCTCAAGAAAGTGCGGAACCCGATATGGATACACAACCCGAAATGGCTTTAAAAAGAGTACGCCACACAGGCAGGGGTGACGTGTGAGTGTCAGAGACGACGAGCTATGAAGAAATTATTTTTTTCAAAGTCACATAATATATTATAAATAGGTACATAAAATACACTTTTGAAAGTCGACGTTTGAATTCGATAGATATTCCATATTTTATATTAACGGCCTGGTATATATATGTTTTCTTGCTTATCTTATTTGGTAAACTGACATGCTACGGAAATCAGGAGGTTTCACAACAAAATCACAGTAAGTTAATTATGAATATATATTTTTTACAAAGACATACGGTTTAATTACATCAAATATCATCATTACACATCATTCTTAAATACATCAGCGTAAACAAAGATGCCGTAATCTTTGTTTACGAAAAGGACAAGTAAAAAAAAAAATACTTCGACATGACTCCCTGGGGGACATAAAGTTAAGTTTGTTTGCTTGAATTATCATTTAGAACAAAATGAGGCTTGAGTTGCCAGGAGTAAGATTTAGGTAAATATTTTGAAGATAAACAAGGAATATTTGAGGAATATGTTTATGAGGTAAACAAAGCTAAGCCAGTGACGTCTGTTTTGAATTCTGACTTTATCATTTTCTTGATGAAGGGCCAGTTTACTTTGCCTAAAATGAACTGCAGAGTAAGTTTCTAAACAACACACGAAGAACGGTGTCGAATGTAAATCCTCGATCATTATCTACAACAAAAATACAGAACCACTTTTTTTTTATCGGTTGAAAACGATTGAGTACTCTTTTATCTTTTCTTTCTTGAGGTTAAAAGAGAATTTTACAGATAATAATTTTAATTCATTCAAAAAGTGTTAAATCCTAATCCTAAATAATATTACATTTAAATGCGAAAGTGAGTTTGTTTGTTTGTTACGCTTTCACGCCAAAACAGCTAAACGGATTTGGATGAAATTTGGCACAAGGGTAGACCATGACCTGGAGAAGGACATAGGCTTCATCCTGGATCGCAACGGGTAACAGCTAGTTCAATATATTTTATTAATTAATTTATCAGTCTATCTATATAAATCATCTTCTCAGTCAACAAAAGTTAATTTCAAAGGTCCGAAACTTTTTATAATGAATTTACGATGTTGACCATACAGCAATTTACCTGTCCTCACATGGGACCACTTATCTTACTGAAAAAGCAATTAAAACTTCTGTAATATAATTCACATTCTATGAACACAACTGACTAACAACTGGACTCGAATTAATTATCTTTGTTGGCCAGACCTTAGGTATTAAGGTAATTTATTTAAATAATGTTTTTATATTCATTAGATTATCATAAAGCTTCTTGTTTACGATGTTTATTTAATAAAATTATTGCAACAGGCGTTAGGTTATTTATTAAGATGTCGATGAACACAGTAACTTTGGATTGTATCCTTTTTAAACAATATTGGTAGTTTTGTTTCGTACATTCTCACACACATAGGTACACGTCACGCTCTCATCATTCATCATTTTGAAACATTTCTAAACCATTGCTCCATAAGTTCGAAAAAAGATCTGCTCAACAACGTAAATAACGCAATGAATATTGTTAAACTATCAAAGTGAAACAGATTAGTCTTAATCATTCACGAAAATCTGTTACGCAATTAGATAGCAGTTTATACTTTCAACATTGTATTAACTTACTTTAACTTCATTAAAACATTAAATAATAGACATTGAGGGAAGTAACCAGGCAGTACCAACACAACTATATTTTATAACTAACCGGGGACCTCTAACTCAGTTAATTATAGTAAAACATTTTGTTTTTAGGGCTACGGAACCCTAGAAACGTCGGTTACTGAAAATCGTGTTATGGATATGGATAAGTGTATATGGAAAACATAAAGTGCCGATAAACAACGACGTAGCCACTAAAAACAACGTCTAGCTGGCTGAAGAGTTTCACTAGTCAGTAAAAAAATCGGATTGAGGTCAAAGGTCTACCTTGTAGAAGATAGTTATATAAAAAATTTAATATCTTTAAAAACGTCCAAACAACACTGCCGCATTTTGATAACTATTACTACTAGATAGCTAGTACTAATAATTACTAAAGAAGTTCTTAATACAATTTCAGTTGATAAACTTCGGGATAAATCCATAATCCATATAATAATATTTAGTACTTTAATTAAAAAAAATTACGTCTTTGACATTTCTCGGGACCCTGAGGTCCCAGATCTTTGGAAGGCGTACGAGGGGCCGAAGCCAACTCACAGAGGCCCGTTAGACGTGTTTAATAAAATGAGGCACAAACCGACGATTATCCCTGTACGCACTAATCTAGTGCACCCAAGGACAACCCCCGGTTGGTGCAGGACTATTGCAAGATATGGAAACAAAGATATTGGATTATGGGTTTGGGTGGCTAAGTGAACTGGTTATCTAGAACTATGGAAAGAAGAGACTATGGCCCCTGCGTGACCAATATCTTATATAAAATACAAAGCTAAAATGGCAGGGGTTACTTGCACACTCAATAATGGGCCCCCGAAAACGGTCGCTAACACAACGTGTCGTATCGACAAGAGGGCAACTTGTCCTGAGGTGCTTATAAGGAGTGGAACGGTATTCCACGGCTATCAGGACAGGTAGACCATGACCTGAGTTCAGACATAGTGGCATTATTACTTTTTACCCGGTACCTACGACGACCTCCGGACAAAGCCGCGGGCGAAAGCTTACAGAAATATTATATCAGTTGAAACTACGAAACTACAACTGACTCCCAATTAAGAATTCATAAGAGAGTAAAACTTTGACAAACCCGGCCGATTTACATCTACGTTACATGAAAGCGAAGTGAGTTAATTTTGTGCTAACTTTAAATAGGAGACTTGTATGACTAGCCTGTTTGATATGCCGCCGACTAGGCCTGAGTTACATAAATAACTAACTGTGTAGACCAATTCTAATCTTAAGGGGTGATACATACACGTTCGGGTCGGCATAATTCGGCACAGCCGTTCGGGAAAACGACGCTTGGCTTAACTCGAATTGTGCCGAACCGACCCAAACATGATTCAGCGAGAGTAGATGCCGAAAGCTCAAAATGTGTAAGTACCTAGTAATTGTTAGTAATTGTTACTTAGTAATGATTACAAGCCTTTGAGGCTTTTGGTGATATCTAACGCTTTTAGCCAATAGCTTTAGTTATTCCCAAAAATCTCAAAATGGCTTTAGGTAGATGCATGTATTTCGATATTATCAAAATATTCATAATGACATGCACGCTAAATGGTTTCGAAATATAAGCGGAATCAGAGAAATAAGTGAAATCACTCGTCTTTGACATCTTTCGGACTGTTATAACTACCTACAATTATTTAAATTGTACGCATTTCTCTTCATTTCCAATTTTGTATTTAATTTATTTCCTTTTTTCCCTCTATAAACGTAGGTACATACAGTAATTCCGTTTGATTCCCTGAAACGTTATTATAAACGAGTAATTTTTGAGATTACTGTTGATTAACTTTTTAACAAAATTTCTAAGAAGACTTGTGTATCAAATTGTCTTATCTATGTTAACGAGATGTCCTTTCAAATTTGATTTACCTAGCTTAATAATGATGATAACGGTTAATTAACAGTAAATAAGAGTGTGTGAACATATTCCTTGAGCTTTAAAACTAGTTGTAGAAGTTATGTTTTTTTTATTATGTTTTTTAACACACTTGCTCCATAACTGGCTCTTATTATACATTTCCGCGATAGGATTACAATGCAGTGTATCAAATAGTAACACGCATGCCATTTAATTTGCATTTATATTATTCTTTCATTGCAGCTTATCCATTATACACGTTTATTTCATTCGTGACACTCTTTAAACTTCCAAAAAATTTAGTATTTGCAAGCCAAGCCACTACATAATTTTGTTTTGAGCACAAAAACTGTTATGATTTAGGTGCATCGCGCATTTTGGTGCGTGTTGCCAGTGGTGACCTATGACACTGACATGTGGTCGCTCACAATGAGCCTTACTAGAAGGCTAAAAGTCATAATGAAGAGGGCCATGTTCGGAGTTTCCCTACGTGATCGAATCAGAAATTAAGAGATCCGTAGGAGAACCAAGGCAACCGACATAGCCCGAAGAATTGCTAAACTTAAGTGGCAGTGAGAAGGGCACATTGCTCGCAGAAATAGATGGCTGATGGAGCCAAAAGGTTCTGAAGTGGTGACCGTGTAACAGAAGACGTAGTGCTGGAACACTCCCGCAAGGTAGGCCAATGACCTTGTGAAGGTCGCAGGAATCCGCTGGATGCGGGAAGCACAGAACCGGTCGAAGTGGCGGTTCTTGGGGTAGGCCTATGTCCAGCAGTACGAAAATACAGTCTGGTGGCCAGTTGTGATCTCCAGCTGAGCTTGGAAGACAGTGGTATGCTGACTTTTGTGTTTTTTGCAGGTAATTCATGTAGCTACTCACTGTTCTTCTTTTTTTATACTTATTGGCCACTTTGCTGAATGGCCAATAGTTCAGCAGTTTTTCCGGCTCTTCCAGCAGTTAGCCTCGTTTGGTAGCCGGGAGGCCTGGGGCTGACTGCACAGAGCGCTCGGAAGTAAAGTTTAGTAGCTAATCGTGAAAGTATACAGGAGGGCGTCCCGTTAACCCGCAATAGTATAGCGTCCATACAAGCAAAAAAAAAAAACGTTTTTATTTTTTATTAATAAATAAAAAAATGTTTGAAAAATATACTTATAATCACTGTACACGCGCACTTGTCACACTTGTCTTTCCACGTTGAACAAAACATTATTTGGACAATGTTCATGTAGAATGAATTAATTGGACAAAGTAGGTATCTTTATAGTAAGTATTTTGTTAAAGATAAAATCTCTAATCTTTTTTTTATTTATTTTTAATAGAAATATTGCCCTACACTAGGATTTTCCCCTGTATCGTGGGGCATTTAAAATCATACACAAACAGCTAGACCCGGAACAACTACTTGTAGGTCATACAAATATTATTTTGTTCCGTGCGGGAATCGAACCTGCGACACGCAGTGCAGCAGTCAATTGCTTAACCACTTCGCCAACCGTGTCGTATGAAAGTAGACAATACGATGTCATTTTGGGTTTCGGTGGTAAAACAAACGGTACCGATATTTAAACCGCCGCTACTGTGGAGGTCATTGCAACTATTTCTATTGTTTTCAATCTGCTGCAGTACGTAAGTAAGGAGAATTGTTAGTCATTAATTAATATTTTACCATTTATATCTGTAACATGGTGTATAATAATAAAGAGTAGGTACTCTTTTTTTTTTTGTATCTACTTTATTTATTGACTGCCTCGTTTGTCTAGCGGTCGCAAATGCTACTGAACATGGATTCCTGGAGTCGATTCCTAGGTCGGTGAAATTGTTATTGGGTTTTTCCATCAGGCGTTCCTCGGTAGCAACCCAAAGTGATTTGTGCCTGGTTGATGCCAGTGGGCTCGGGGTCTATTACATGAGACTTAAAACTCTGCCTAACCCTTCGGGAAATACAAGCGTGATGTTATATTACGTAACAAATTAAACAGAAAAAATAGGGTAATTTCTCAAAGGTAGATGAAATGAATGACGATAAAAGATGGCTCTTAATAATCTTAAGCTAAGAAGCATCATTTCTCTTAGTTTATCGTTCGTTCGGAGATCTTTTCATTATAGTTACAATAAATAAGATTGATTGAAGGAAAGCAATCAAGTACAATTTCGATTATTTTCTTCCTAACCTTTTCCATTTTCACAACAATTCATAGTTTGTATTCATTTAATCAACGCAGACCAAATTGCGTTGTCTGAAAGTCCTACTTGAAAGCGACGAAAATTAAATTCACAAATTTCAACAGGTAGGTACTTTGACTTTTCAATCTCCCTGAAGCCAATTCAGAAGTCAGCGACTCAAAATACACTTACATTAAATACCATTTTAGATACTGTAAACATTTTATTCGCCAATTAACATAATATCGATACGAAGTTGAGAGCAGGAGTGCTCTTTGTGCCCTGTTTGAAGAGTAAATAATACAGAATTGAAGTGAAATTAGCAATACGCTGTAGGCAATGAGATTTAACAGTCTGTAAATATTTAGCACTGTTGGTATACTACGATCCTACTAGTTACGATATTTGTAGCATTATTTCATATTCAAATCCAAAATATTTAATTTCACATAAACCTACATGGGCAGTTATGAAACCTCAGAAGCTAGGTGCATGGATTTGGAAACTTTTTAATATTTTGAGAACAATATAGATATTTGGTGAAGGGGGGCAAAGTTTTGGGGTACTGCCTTATGTAATTTTGACGTGTGTTGGATCATTCGGTTCCCTACAAAATGGTTGAGCTGGATGGTGCTGATCCACGCGTCATGTTCATGAACGGGTGCCGTCAGTTGAGACTGGTCATCTCTTATCTGCCAGGGCTTATTTTTAATCGTTTTTGATTTTTATATTTTTTTTTACATTATTCTCACATATAGAATCAACAAGAGTAATGTAATAACGTGTAATAATGTGTGTGTGTTATGTGTGTGTGTATGTATGTGTGTGTGTATTTTGTAATTTCTATATTTAAAAGAGTGTCCTTGGAGTTTCTTGCCCGTTCTTCTCCATAGAAATCTACGTTTTGGAATGGGCAACTAGCTTCAACTTTCTGACTAACTGACTCTTTGACAATTCAAAAGTGCCTGTAAAGGGTTTAATTGAAATAAATGCTTTGAGTTTGAGTTTGACGTTTGAAAAGTGCTGATTATCAGCCTAGTTTGAATAAATGACTTTTGAGTTTTGAATTGTGAATTTTCTTACTCTTTTATGCAGTGAACGAAAACGAACGAATTGGTGGTGTACGAAATGGTACTTTTTAGAAATAGAAGCATTTTTTATCGTATAATATATAATTTAATATATATTTATATTGTATAATTTGTACAATATTTTGACAACTATTGGACCAATTTTTATTAAGCAATGCTATCTTCACTCATGCCTCATAATCAATATCATTTTGTGTTTCCAGGAAACTTGCATAGACACAAACCTCATGAACACCATGTACTCTAAATTAGTCTTATCTCTCTTCTTCACCATCATCAACATCGTCACCATCACCGTGTCCAAAAAGTAAAAAAGTCAAATCATTTACTTTAATTAGGCACAATTAGGCAAAAGTCAAATCATTTATTTCAATTAGGTAAATTGTGATGTTCAAAAGTGCCTTTTGCACTTTTGAACGTGAAAATTTGCAAAAAACAGAATTGATTCTGGTCGCCCCTTCCAAAGGGTAGTTTTCGTATCGAGAAGAATGGGCAAGAAACTCCTCCGTTACTCTTTTAAAATGTTTTCACAATATCATGTATAGATGCACCTAGAATAATAGGTATTACTATACCACGATAGGCAAAAATAATGAAAAATGAAGCAATGACAGATAAATTAATTATGTGATAGATGTGATAGGTGCTCACATATTAACAAACACTGCAAAATTATACGATGCCTAATACGATATTCCTAACATTTTAACATGTAATACTAATAAGTCAGTGTGTGAGTTCAAGTAATCACAGAATGTACATATAATAATCAATGTTATAAAAATAATATTGTACAATTAAATTAGCAACGTAGGTATATTCATCTTCGGTGACGTGATAATCACCTTCATCACCTCAGGAGTCTGCTGTATCGTAGGGGATATGGTGCTCCAGCCTGCAGCCAGCATGGTGACTTTCATTGCCATCCAGCTGACTGGCATCTGAACAGGGAGTTTGGGGTCTTATACAAAATACAAATACAAAATAGTTTATTGTGATAAATGTAAAATTACATTTTAAACGTGTTTGGAGCCTCCTTTTAAGCAAACAATGCATGTATTAGAAGGCTCCTTTTAAGCAAACATGTTTTCTTATAGGTGTTTAAATATATCTTCAATTTGTATATTTAGGCAGCCCATCTGATGGTTAGTGAGCACCGCCATTTTTGAACCTGTTATTAGTTGCATCACTTTTGCGCTCTCGAAGATATGGTTTATTTCGCTTTTGATTTACGTAATGAAGATATTGTATAATCCTAAATTAAATTTTGATTTTATTTAAAGGATAGCTGAAGACTTATCTATGATCAATACATTTCTTGATATGGTTTACTAAATAATAGGTAAAAATACATTACTAAAAAAGTAAAATAATAGTTTTACAACATTCTTTTTCTGCTATATTTTGTATCAAAAGTGAAAAAAGTGGTTCAGTACATGCAAGTATATCAAATTTTTATCGATGTTGATGATATTTTTAAATGTTCAAAGTCAAAAGTGTCTTGTGTCTTGTAAAAAAGTGATCGAACGTCCATCTCGCGTCATTTTTCAGAAAACTTATTGCGAATATTTTTGATTTTTCATGAATACATAACTTATTTGAAAAATCCCTTTCAACCAAATGCAAAATAAAGAACTCGAGTTTTCAAATCAGAAATAAATTTTGTTTAAATTGAACAAAATTAATCTAAATTAATCAATTTCGTGCACGGCCTCTGTAACTTTACGTTTACCTCCGTGGAAGAGTTAAACAGGGTAACAATAAAAATAATAGTAAAAAAAAGATATTAAGATTAAAGATTTACTTTAGGGAGGCAGGATCAGGCAGACGGGCAGGCTCCTAAAGGACGACCCCTAGACGATCAATTGTCGTTAATTTAAAACATGACATAACTTAACATAATATTACGCCTACATTACCAAAAGGGTTAGGTAGAGGTGTACCTATAGTACACCCACATTATTTTAACATTACTCAACTCGAATAACATAAACATTATTTAGTTTGAATAACTTTAACATTATTCAACTTGAATAACTTAGTCTCTTTATATATTATTTTGTTTCATAGCTCCTTTACTACTATTATTATTTACTTATAACTTATACTCAATAATCTTTTGTGGTGATTTTAATATTAATATATTAGAAAATAACTCTAATACTGTCAAACTATTAAGTCTTTTCAGGTCATTTGACTTGTCAAATGTTTTTATTGAACCAACCCGAGTGACAGCTTCTTCTGCCACTTGTATAGATAATATTTTCTGATATTGTGATCACATACATAAACAAATTTGTAGATAAGTTGCCATCTGATCACAGTGGTCAAACAATGACATTTTGCTCCTACATGCCTTTACAAAAAATTCAAATAAGGTTTACGCCAATTACATGTAGAAATCTAGAGAAATTAAATAATGCTTTGGCAAGTAAATTATGTATTCAGAGTTTTAATAATATATGTGACCCAAATGAGTTCTACGCCGAGTTCTTTTCACTATTAAACAAACAATTTATTGCCACTTTTCCACTAAAGACTAAAACTATTTACGCAAAGTTCATATTCAGTGTTTGGGTGACTACAGGTATTCGTAAAAGCAGGGAAAAGCTTTTCGAACTTTATGGCCTAAAGCAACATAATATGATTAATACAAGCTTTCATCAGTATGTTGCAAAATATTCTAAAACTTTTAAAAGTGTGTGCAAAATGGCTAAAGCTCTTCACATTAGCAATAAAATAAAATCGTGAATAAAAGTGATGAACTCAACAATTATAGGCCAGTGTCAATTCTGCCAGTTCTCAGTAAGGTGTTTGAAAAGTTGATACTCAATCAAATGTTACGTCACTAATAAAAATTCCATCTTTCATGACCAACAGTACGGTTTCACCAAAGGGCGTTGTACCACTGACACCGGTGTCACCCTAATAAAGAACATTTTTAACGCTTGGGAAGAAGCACAAGATGCCATTGGAATCTTTTGCGACCTCTCGAAGGCGTTCGATTGCGTAGACCATGAGACACTTTTTCTGAAACGGGAGCACTATGGGATTAGGAATACAGCACTTGATTTATTAAGATCATACCTGAAAGATAGAAAGGTTAAAGTTCAAGTCAACGGCACAAACTCATTAGGGTCTGAAATGGTAATGGGCGTTCCTCAAGGTTCGATATTGGGTCCATTTCTCTTTTTAGTTTATATTCATGATTTACCCCAATTATTTCTAAATCAACCAAAGATGGTGTTATTTGCAGATGACACATCATTGATCTTTAAAATAAACCGACGGTCACAAAATCTTGACGACGTGAATAACTGTATTGTTCAGGTCCAAGATTGGTTTACGGTAAATAATTTGGTACTAAATAATAAAAAAAACCAAATTCATTAGATTATTTTTATATTGAATGGAGAAAAACTGGAATTTGTTAATCAAACAGTTTTCCTAGAAATCACGCTAGACGAGAAGAACAATGGGGACCCCATATAACATCTCTCGCGGGGCGGCTAAGCTCGGCCGTTTATGCTGTTAGAATGATAAGACAGTGAACAGATGTAGAAACCGCGCGTTTGGTCTATTTTTGTTACTTCCACAGTATTATGTCGTATGGCATTTTACTGTGGGGTTGGGCTGCTGACATTGAATCCATTTTTATTTTACAAAAGAGAGCTGTCAGAGCCATTTATAATCTAAGTCGTCGCGAATCTCTCAGGGAACTATTTAAAAAGATTAATATTATGACGGTACCTTGCCAATTCATTTATGAAAATATTATGTATGTGAGAAAAAATCTACATCTTTTTAATAAAATAAGTGATAGACATTATTTTAATACTAGAAATAAAGATAAAATAGATCAACCATTTTTCAGACTATCTAAAGTAAATACATCTTTTATGGGGTACTGTGTTAAATGTTACAACAGAATACCTTGTAATATATTAGAATTAAATGAAAGAAAATTTAAAACTCATATAAAAAGTACACTTTGTAAACAAGCATATTACAAATTAGAGGATTATATCCAAGATAAAAATGCTTGGAAACATGCTGGTCCTGCTCCATAGGACAATTTAGAATCTAGACAAAATCAAACTGGTTGCCAATTTAATTTTATAATATTATTTTTTTAAACATTAATTTTATATTCTGTGATTACTTGAACTCACACACTGACTTATTATTAGTAGTACTTGTTAAAATGTTAAGAATATCGTATAATTTTACAATGTTTGTAAATATGTGAGCACCATGCATCTATCACATAATTAATTTATGTCATTCCTTCATTTTTCATTCTTTTTACCTATCGTGGTATAGTAATCTTATTCTAGGTGCATCGTCTTCACATATCATTATATAATTAATGTATACAGAATATTGTGAAAATATTTTAAAAGAGTAACGGTGGAGTTTCTTGCCCATTCTTCTCCATACGAAAACGACCTTTTGGAATGGGCGACTAGAATCAATTATTATATCTTTTTTTTGTAAATGTTGACGTTCTTATGTGCCTTTTTTGTGCCTAAATGAAATAAATTATTTGACTTTGACTTTGACTTTGGGGAATTCGGTGTACGGTCGGTTTTTGTAATTACGTGAAGGTCAATGATTTTAATTTTATGTTTTTGTAAAGCTTAGCTTGTATGCTTTAATTGTGTCTAATGATTTTTACTCAATATCTTTAGATTTTAGAAAACAATCAGTAATAAACCAAATTACAAGGGGTGTGCGATGCTATTGCTCTCAAGTGTATTATTGTTTATAACATTGATTTTATATTCTGTGATTACTTGAACTCACACACTGACTTAAACGACATTCCTAACATTTTAAATACTAATAATAATTAGTATTACTTGTTAAAATGTTAGGAATATCGTATAATTTTACAATGTTTGTAAATATGTGATTGATCACTATGCATCTATCACATAATTAATTTATGTCATTCCTTCAAATTTTCATTATTTTTACCTATCGTGGTATAGTAATCTTATTCTAGGTGCATCGTCTTCCCATATAAATTATATAATTAGTGTATAAAAGATATTGTGAAAACATTTTAAAAGAGTAACGGTGGAGTTTCTTGCCCATTCTTCTCCATACGAAAACTACCTTTTGGAAGAGGCGACAATTTTTTTTTTTTTTTTTTTGTAAATTTTGACGTTCAATAGTGCGTTTTTTGTACCTAATGGAAATAAATTATTTGACTTTGAATTATTACTCTTTGTTTCTACATATTGTAAAGAAAAAAAACGCTACTATTAGATTAAGTCGACTGGGACTCGAACCCGTGACGACATGGTACAAAAATAAAACGCAGAATTCCAGGTAAAGAACACGAAAATAAATATAATTTATGAAAGAAACCAGAACAATGGATGGTTATACAAAAAAAAGGTAAAAATTTGTCGTCAGCGTGATTTTTTTTAACAACAATTGTCCAACAAGTAAAAGACTTAAATATTGCGCTGCGCCCATCGGCAGCCGAGATTTAGGTACCTCGGGGTTTAGCCAGTGTGAATTAACATTGGCCAATTTATATTCAAAAAAATCCACGCGATGAACCCGCGATACTAAAAAGTAGGCGAAATAAATAGGATTAGTGATTATGACATAAAAATTTAGGCGTTGGTAAAATTAAATAATTTAAAACTGAGGGTACAGTAAAAAATAGGAAAAAGGATAAGCCTGTTAGTAGTTTTATCCGGAAGATACGACGGAGTGCCACTGAAAGACGTTGGGAGGAACTAGCTGATGTAGAAAACTTGATCACGCCTGTAAAGCCGACCGCGAGACATCTGGTCGCTTGGTGTGGCATCTGATTCCGCGCAGTCGGCAGTAGCGCAGGAACTGGCGATGCACAGAACTCTGGCGGTGGAGGCTCAGGCGGTAGGGAAGAGCCGAAACCGGCCTTTACTGTTTAGATCCGAAATAAAGAACATATTAGACCCGTAAGATAGGTGAAATTATGTAGGGAGGCTGAGTGATAAATAGTTGGAATACTCACATAAAAAATAAACACAACTAAACGCTTGTCTTAAACAACCTTCACGAACCAAAAATTAGTGGCTTGCTACTTCTCTGAGTAGATTTAGTATTAAATATTCACAATATTATAAATTCTACTCTGAATTTATAATATTTAAAATGACTTGGTTTGCTATGGTTGGGTAGCTGATGACTGACTCAAACAAGCACGAATTTTTGTTCCTACTATTCTAATGAAATTTTGTTGTCAAACGTGCTAACTTTTTATAAATAAAACGTGTTCGGCCTTTTTTCCGTGTAAAGAGGCCTAAATGGCAGCGGAATGCTGCAACATACATAAACCCTCCCAACTTAACTCATTAGGCAAATTTTGTATCCCACCTTTTTAACATTTAAACCAACCTCGGCTTTTCAGTCATCCCATTCCCCTTAAACTTCTATTTAAGCGGCTGCAAACTCGTAAAATAAGCCCTTGTGTCACTTAAACTCTTCGAGCGGTACCTACACAACTGGTAAAACAAGCCCATGTGTAAACCTTCTTCTCTCTCAAAGGAAACCCTCCTCTATTAAAGCGTAAATACTAAACTCTCTCTCTTAAAGGGTAAACTCTTTCTCTAAAAGGGTAAACCCTCCTCTCTTAAAGGGTAAACTCTCTCTTTCTCTCTCTCTCTCTTAAAGCATAAACCCTTCTCTCATAAAGGGTAAACTCTTCGAGTAGTACCTACACAACTCGTTTAACAAGCCCATGTGTAAACCTTAAACACTAAACCTCTTTTATTTCTCCTATACTTAGGTTTCATTTAAATCTCTTCGAGTGGTTTCACAACTTGCTAAAAACGCCTCCATTGCCTTGTAAATAAATTCTTAACGGGTTTTTAAACAGGTGCGGGTTACGACACCTAATTTTAAAAAATAAGCCTTAGTAATCTTATCTAAATATTTCCTTGTGGAGTATTCGTCATTGAATGTGAACCATATCCCTTGTGTGTTTGAATGAGAGTGTTTGATGAAAGCATGAAAGATGTTGTGTGTTAGATCAAGGATTTATTTCAACCTTCAAAACTATCAACGTATTGAAAAAAATTGTCGGGTCATTGGGAAAATGTGGTATTCTGCCGTGCAGAACCACATCAATTAGTCTATTTATATGTTATTATACTAAGCAAACCACCTTTTGGTCTATTTACCTATTGAAATTCAATGTCTCTCATGTAACTTTCTTTTTGTATATTCTTTAACGTTGCACCCTTTTTTTTTTTTTTTTGGGTGGAAAATCATCAAATGACGTCTCCCGCTCAGGGTGGAGCGGGAGGGCGTGTCAGACTCTTACTGACTAAAACCCACCCGTGTTCCTTCTGTTGCCTGTGCAATGCCAGGGGGCCACGGTATCCCTTTCGGACTTTCCCGCAACCCCGGCAGGCAATAGTCTCATCGGACCTCTTCACTCGCTGACACTCTTTGAGGCGCGCGTGGAACACAACGCGCCGTCGACCCGGGCCTGGTCCTTACCGGACGGCGAGCTACCCATTGCTCACCGTCCGCAAGCCCGCGCCTACGGTGGCCGGGAATCAGCGATTGATTCCCGACGCCCAGGGCGTCTCCTCCTGCGGCCGCTAGGGGCGTGAGGGCGCGAAATTTGCCTCTCACTCATCTCCTCCTTCGCGAGCATTACTGCTTCGCAGAAGGAGGTGACGGCCTCCCATGCCCTCTCGCTCCGTACCATGGCCTGGACCAGGGCCGGACGCGAGAGATCCCCGCCACCGATCGCCTCCACGAGGACACGGCGGTGCTCTGCCCAAGCCGGGCATACCTCCACCGTATGCTCCACCGTGTCCTCCGGGCGATCCACGCAGTGATGACACCCGGGCGTTTCCTCCCGCCTTATCCTAAACAGGTACCACCCGCAACAGCCGTGTCCGGTGAGGACCTGCGTCAGGCGGAAGGTGAGGACGCCGTGGCGCCTCTCCAGCCACTCCTCAAAGAGGGGACTTATCGCCGCAATAGTGGCGTGCCCAGCACTGGGTTGCGACAATCGCACTCTCCATGCCGCCATGTGATCCCGTCGGAGCTCTGTCCGCTGTGCCACGATTTCTCGCGGCATCGGAGTCAAGCCACGGCGTTTCGCCTCCTCGCGCCACTCCCAAATATGCGCGAGGACTTTTGCCTCCAGATCCCATGGCGGCAATCCAGCAAGGAGGCTCGCCGCCTCACCGGAGACCGTGCGGTATCCCCAGACCAGCCGGGTGGCCATGACCCTCTGAGACGCGTTCAACCTGCGGGCAGGCCGGCGCACTATGGGATCAACCGGTATTTTCCATCTCAAAAATCGATAACTCTGTTGTTTTGTGATTTATCTCCTTGATTTTTTTTTCACGTATTTGTGAATATCTAGGAAATAAAAGAAATCAAACATCATCATTCTAAAAAAAATATTTTTTCCGAAAAAAAATGACAAAGATAAAGTTATACGAAATTTCATACAAAAAATCATACAGTTATATTAAAATAGCAATAAAAGTTACACTTATGCTTAAAATAAGTTTAAAACTAAATTATTATTATTAAACAAACAGTTACATGACAAAAAAAAATTATTACTTAAACTTATCCTACTCATCACTTTCTATTTCCAACAATTCTTTAGCTTCGTCAAATAATTCTTTGGATATTAGAAAACTTGGTTTATTTAAGCTAGATATATAAGGATCAGATGTATATAACAAAATATGCAGAACGTCTTCGTTTGTTGCTGATCTGGAACACTTCCTAGCGTGATGTAACCTATATTTCTTATAATCTTTATTTCGAGCTTCCTGGGCATCTTCGGATAATTGTCCTATAGGCAAAACTGCATAATGCTCTATTATTTTAGCACCATGTATAAGTACTTTATGGACCGAAGATGGCATGTAGTACCAGTTATATTTGCTTACATATAATTGCGCGGTTACCAATGTATACTGACCAAATTTTTCTGCGTTTATAGGAAATCCCGATGACATAGTTTGAAGAATTACATATAGTCTCTTGATTAATTCTTCATCAATTCCGGTTATCTCTGCAGAACATTGGTAATTTTGGAAAAATCTCCTTGCCGTATTACCGTCATTGCTATTACCGGAACCTTGACGTGGTTTATCAATATGCAAGCCAAGCACTTCTCGGAAACGTTTTTGGACAATTTTTTTCTTGTCTTCTTTAAGTTGCTTGTTTTCTGGAGTTGTTGCAGACCACTTCTCAAAACCTAAATTGTAAGAAATATGGAGGATCATTTCCATAAATCTTATCCATGCGTGTAGCGTCGACAATCCGTATTTAAACGCATTTTCATTTTCAACTCTCGTTGTAACTTTTAAAAGATCATTCATTTGTCTGGGAGTTGCTCCACAAACAGTGCAGGTAGCACTGGATGATGTGTTTGTCAACACTTGAGCAACTTTCCCATCAATCATTGTCATAAACAGTTGATGTTTAACTTCGATGACTTTGTCTTCTATTGACACAAGAGTTGGAATCAATTGATTAATTTTGGCTTCAATTTCACTGACAACCGCTGTAGTTTTTTCGGGAGTTTCTTTTGCAAATTCTAATGAAATTGGTCTGCAATATCTAACAGATGAGCAAGTAGGGTTTTTTACATATGACCGTAGAAGTTTCTTCGTCTACTAGTCGCAGTGGTACAAGGGACACTATAAACAAATTAGCGTCCGATATTTGTTCGTTTTCTTCCGGTAGAGTTTGTTTATACTCACTTTGCCCGGAGGATCCATCACATCATTAGTGAAAAGCTTGAGACGATTGTAAGTCGATCCTGACTTTATCCTTATAATACGGCAGACTGTATGGTCTAAGAGATCTTGTAGGTTGATTTTTGCGCTTATATTTGTCACCGTAATGCTGGATGCAGGCGGATAGCAAGCCTTTTTTGCTTCACTTAGTGTTTGATACGAAGGCAATACAGAACTTAAATTCTTATCAACGAGCCTTTTTCTTAGGTACGCATATTGTGCTTTGGTTAAATCAGTTTCAATGCATATACTCAATGCTTCCTCTTTTGTAAAGGAAAGTGCGTTATCTGGATTGAGTATGTTTTGTAGAATAACTTTTTTCTCTTCTTTTTCCTTATTTCTGATAATAGTCACAATCGACGCTTCGTCATTTTCCCCCATGGATCTTAAACCTTGCACATAAGCGTTACGGACATGTCCCATTCCATACTCCTGGACCAGCTCCATATTTTTTCGTTTCTTTGTGTTTTCCGAGCACTCGTCATATTGTTTTGTTGGTCTTCCACGTTCACCAGAAGTATTCAAACCAGAATTTACAGTGGTTGAGGTACTGCAAGAATTCAATGATACTTTAAACTCACCATTTAACCAATTTGAGTATAGGCTCTCGAACCGGTCCGGCTTTCTTTGAGCTTTGGTCCATTTCTGGTTGCAACTCGATGTTAGATTTTTTTGAATACTCTCTATTACAGTATTAACGTCAGTTTCCGATAGTTGAAAATTTTCCAATAAATATTTTTTGAGGTCTGAAGTACTTTTCCCTTTTATTATTTGATCACAAAGATCGCGTCGAACACAAACGAATTCACTCATTGTTAGATAATAATGTTTTTTATGCGTTAATTGTTATTGAAAAGAAGTATCTGAACACTTTGATGAATCGTATGCTGAACATACACGGGTATTTAAAGGACTAATATTTTAGTGCCTTGTGCAAAAACCATGGGACAATTGATTATAACAGTTCTCATCGAAATAGTGTAATCAGTACTGATTGTAATTATTTACCACAACAGATAAATAGAACTTCCGCAGCAATATAGTTTATCATACTTGTGATTAAGGTGACCACCCCAAACAAAATTGCCATGGGAAGATTCTTTCAAATATAATAGCAGTTTTTTAATTTGAAAATGTATGTTTTTATCATAGAAATAGAAAAAAACAATATAGACATCAAAGGATAATAACTAAATATAATATTTCATAATAAAAAAGAAGAACCGTAATTTTCGAGGATTTTTCCCCGATTGACATTATTGCTTCAAAATCACCTATGGCGCAAAAAACGCGCAAGTTTTTTTTAAATCCTCATATTACTGAGTAGATAAGGTCTCTAATAGAGTAATTAACTTGACACCGGCTGCTTTCGGCAACAACGAAAACTCCAATTGAAATTAACAAAAACTAAATTTTCTTTACTTCACTAAAAAAATATTAAAAAATTAAATAAAAATATTTTTTTTACAAAAACTGAACGTGGTTGCAAAGTGTATATTCTAAGCTATCTAATGATGTATAACACTAATATGTTTCCTTGGAAAACTTCCGAATAATTATGTGTTGAACTCCCTTAACGGTAATTTAATTGGCATGAAAATATTTATGCCCAATGTTTGAGGTTCATTTTATAAACGTAAAACTTTATATTTTTTTATATTTTGTAATTTATTCGTAAGTTCCATCTTTTGAGAGTATAAAACCATAAAACAATCTATGGATTTACGACTTTCGACAAAACCATTTTTGAGATGGAAAATACTGTTTGGTCCCATAGTGCGGCGCCTCAACGAACGCGCCCACACCGGTGCCCCGTACAGGGCCATGGACCACGCGATCCCCGCGTATAGCCTCCGGCAGGAGGCGTTTGGACCCCCTAGATTGGGCAGGAGCCGCTTCAATGCAGCCCCGGCCCGCTCCAGTCTGGGAGCCAAACGTCGGAAATGCTCCACGAAGTTCCACCGACTGTCGAGGACGAGTCCCAGGTACTTCATCGTCGACTCGACGCCGATGTGAACCCCTCCTACCGTTATTTGGGAACCCGGCGGTGGCGCGTTCCGAGGACTATGAAAACACATGGCCTCGGACTTGTGCAAGGCCACCTCGAGTCCCAACTGCCGGATTCTGGCCACGATTGTCGCAACCCCGTGTGTCGCTAGTTCGGCCGCCGCCTGGTGCGACCTCCCCTGCGCCAGGATCAACGTGTCGTCAGCGTAACAAACGACGCTGACGCCATTGGGGAGGTCTGCGCGCAGCACCCAGTCGTATCCGATGTCCCACAGATGCGGCCCCAGGACCGATCCCTGTGGGACACCGCACGACATCTCTCGCCGGTTTCACTCTCCCTGGTGACCGGGGTAGATGATGGCCCTGTCCGTCTAACGTTGCACCCTGACAATCCCTGATTGTTTTAGCATTCAAAACCTATTTTATACTATTAACTTTCCTTTTTGTAAAAAATCTTAGAATATTTTATATTCTGACATTTTCATTATATGCTGTCATCGGTCTAATTTCTTACGTTTTACTCCTCCACGGAGCTAAACGTAACGTAACACATCTTAAGAGAGACCTTGTAAAATAACAAATTGACAAAAAATAGTGCCAGAATATGATTAACCTGTTAGTCTTATCTTTAAATACGAAAACCTTTAGGTCACAGAGCCAAAATTTAGTAGGTAATTAATTTATGTAGAAGAAGTGCCAAAGAAAATCGATTTCATTGCAGATCTATCGCTTTAAGTTGTAAGTGTCAGCTTTAGGATAGCTGAAGACTTAGATAAGAGGCAGTTGGTAAGTTGCCAACCTATCAGAATTACATAAAAATAGAACTTATTTGTGAAACTTTTATTCTTATCTTTTAGCTGGTCAAGGATTTAATTTGTCTTGGCTGAGATTTTTGATTGTGATAAGGCCAGTTGAAACTATTAAATCATTCCTCTTTATATTATTTTGGACGAGCTTATAGTCTTTTCCAAAAGTATCTAGTGTAAACAAACCCTGTTCAGGTTAAATTCTTACACAATCACTCATTATATTTAGTAACATGAATTCTGTATTAAAAAGGTTTTAACTTTACTTCTCACCACTTTTCCAACAAATCGTTTGAACAACGTCACTAAATTGTATTTGAAAAATCATCGACGAAAATAATTAAGATTATAAAATTAACCGCAATATTGTCAAATGACAAACATCAAAACTCAAAAAAACTCAAAACTCGAAGCATTTATTTAAATTAAACCATTTACAGGCACTTTTGAACTGTCGAGGGGTCAGTCAGTCAGAAATATGAAGGTAGTTGCCCATTCCAAAGCGTAGGTTCCTATGAAGAAGAACGGGCAAGAAACTCCTAACTTTAAAAAAAAAAATATTCTTACAAAATATTGTTTACATCATTGATGTTGAAATTATACATGTGAGAACAATGTACAAAGATGTGCACGTAAAAAGCGTCCGTAATAAAAAGATAAAAACAATTCAAAAATTAAAAATAAGCCGTGGCAGATAAGAGATGACCAGTCCCTACTGATGGCGCCCGTTCACGAACACGACGCATGGATCAGCACCGTTTAGCTCAACCATTTTGAAGGGAACTCAATGCATCTAAAAGGTTACATTTAGAATTTCGGGTTTAATTATTCAAATAATCAAATCATAGCACTCAATTCAGTAGTTAGGAGTTTCTCAATTGAGTATGGAACCCACACACGCTCACACACCCACACACCCACACAGTCGCAGTCCCACACACCCACTCACACCACACAAACACTCCATCCTACAAGTCAAATGTAAATTATAGTCTAGTTTTAGTCTATGGGAAACCAAAATTTTGTACTTGGGGCGGAGACCTGGTGGCCTGAAATACAAGCTTCGACTTAGCTTAGACACCAGTCTCCCACAATATTTTTCTGTGAGAACATGCCCAGACAATAAGATTCTTTTTTACAATTTTTTTAAGGATATTACGGTGAGAATAAAAATGTATATAAACAAAAATGTAAGCGGCACTACTGCATCCACAGGTATGTTTTCTGATTCATTTGTCTACATTTTCATCAAATAGTTTTGGTACAGAATATACTAGACGACAATATTAACGACCTTAAGAGGGTAACCGTCTGCTACTGGATGAGAGATTAGGAGTAAACTTCTATGGGCTGATGATGACGAAATTAATATTTACCCACCATTTCTTTAATCTCCACCAGGGGTTGGCAATGGATGGAGGCAGGGATGTTTGCAAGGTTCGTGTGCTGTCTCAGCAAACCTCACAAACATCGTTGGCGCCACCATCATCGATTACTGCTGGATCACTTTCTACTGCTGGGCCGTCTTTATGTTCAGTAAGTACATATTTGCAAATTGAAAAAGATTGATGGATTGTATGAGAAATGATATAAAAAAAGGGAGAGAATGATAGCGTGACGGTTGATAGCGGAGAATGGAAGAATAAGACGTGTTACGCCGACCCCAAGTAACACAACGATAAGTATTTCTCAAATGAATAATAAATAACATTTATGTTATGTTTGAGTCCCATGTAATAGGGGGCGAGCCTATTGCCATCAACCGGGCACAAATCCAGACTCCGGGCTACTACTGAGAAATTCCAGAAAGAAAAACCCAATGACACTTTGGCCCACCTTTGAATCGAACTCAGGACCTCATGTTCAGCAGTAGCGCTTGCGACCACTAGACCACGAACTGTAACAATATGATACCTGTTGTACAAGAAAGAAAGGGGAGGTAGAAGACGGAAGAGTTGGAGCGATGATATCGCTAAAACAGCAGGAACAAAAACTATGACTAAGACTGGCACAAGGCAGAGTAATTTGGAGGAGGCTTTTACCTTAATAGGCGGCCATTACTAACATAACATAAATGATACGACTAACAAATAAAATAAGTTTACGCATAAAATTATATTTCTATGTGAAAATAAACAAAACACAACAGGATTACATATTAAATAGCAACCAAAAACCACTAAGGTTTATGTTTGTGCTATCACGAGTCTATTTCAATATCTTACTATACAATGAAGAATTTTATGTACGCGTTATTGCCGATACAATTAATATTATATTTAGTTCCTTAGATAGTATCTTTTTTTTTTTTTTTTTTTTTTTTTTTTTTTTTTTTTTTTTTTTTTTTTTTTTTTTTTTTTAAACGTTGCCCCACACTAGGAATTTCTCCTGTATCGTGGGTGCGTTTACAAACATTCAAACTCACATACACAAACAGCCAGACCCGGAACAACTAATTGTAGGTCATACAAATATTTCGTCCGTGCGGGAATCGAACCCGCAACACGCAGTACAGCAGTCAATTGCATTAACCACTGCGCCAACCGTGCCGTCAAAACCAAACCAAACAAACCAAACCTACTACCAAAGACAACCTGGTGAAAACGGTCCTAACTTCCATTTTCTTGTTACAGGTGGGATATTAGCAGCATTATTGCTTGGATTGGAGGTAAAATCAGGGTCTTCAGAAAAGAAATAGGCTGTGAAAGTAATTTATTTTCTAGATTAGGTATTTTTTTATTAAACATTGAACCAGAAAATTGTTGTACGTTTTTCTCTCGGTCTTAATGTTGACCATCTTTAAAAAAAAATTGAGAGACAAACAATATTATATCTTCTATTTAAATGTCTGTCTATAAAGTTATATTCTATTTAATTTTATTTAATGGCAAGCAAAGCCGATGTCGACTATTCTGCAAATGTCTACATACAAAAGTACACTTTGTAAACAAGCATATTACAAATTAGAGGATTATTATCCAAGATAAAAATGCTTGGAAACATGCTGGTCCTGCTCCATAGGACCATTCAGAATCTAGACAAAATCGAACTGGTTGCCAATTTAATTGTATAATATTATTTTTTATAACATTTATTTTATATTTTGGGATGACTTAAACTCACACACTGACTTATTAATAGTATTACTTGTTAAAATGTTAGGAATATCGTATAATTTTACAATGTTTGTAAGTATGTGAGCACCATGCATCTATCACATAATGAATTTATGTCATTCCTTTTTTTTCATTATTTTTACCTATCGTGGTGTAGTAATCTTATTCTAGATAATATAGAAAGAAAGAAAGAAAGAAAGAAAAAGTATTTATTGGGACAAGCACAAGAGATATTAATATAGTTAACACACAAGTAAACTCAAAATATATCATAAAGTCCTGTGCGAATATTTTGTATACACTAATTATATAATTATATGTGAAGACAATGCACCTTGGCAACATTTTATAAGAGTAACGGTGGAGTTTCTTGCCCATTCTTCTCCATACGAAAACTACCTTTTGGAATGGGCGACTAGAATCAGTTATTATTATTTTTTGTAAATTATGACGTTCAAAAGTTTATTTTTAGTGCCTAATTGAAATTAAATTATTTGACTTTGACTTTGGATTTTCATTTTAACCTCATTTTCAGCTTTAGCGCCCTTCGAGGGAAAATGAGGTTATCTATGAAAACGACACCAATGACGAAACAATTTAAAATGTTCGCAGCTGCCATCTTGGATTATCATTTTGACCAAATTCACACTCTCTTCTCTCTCTTGCCGGCTTGTTACATAATTGTTCATAAAATTCAAAATTCAAAATATTTTATTTCACATAAACCTACATGGGCACTTATGAAACGTCAGAAGCTAGGTGCACGGTTCCAATTAGTCGTTTCCTATGGAGAAGAGCCGGCAAGAAACTCCACGGTTACTCTTTTAAAAATAATTGTTTTTTACAATATTTTCAAATAACAGTGTTATTAGGTATCTATGGGAGGACAGTGTAGGTCTTTCAACAAGTACCAGGTACTTAACAAAATAATTATAGTCAGCAAATATACAGTCCACTAAGCCTACAGCGTTCTCACATTCACAAAATAGAAAACAATCTATATAAAAATGAATAAACTATTAAAAATAAAAAAGTATAATATACGAAATGACGTGATTGATATTACAATTCTGTATAATTATCATGATCACAAAAGCCACTAATAAAGATTTAAAGTTAAATTGTACGTATATTGTAATACAATGTTCGCGATTGAACTCTTTGGTGATTGGAAATATTATTAACAATATCCACATTCCAAATTCAAATCCCTTTTAGTCCCTATGGATTAAAAAGCTATTTTAGTTTTTTTTTAATAGATGTGATAAAAAGTCATACAGAGTCTAATGGGACACGTAGACTTTGTTACTCGCAATTAGTCAGATTGTAAGTCATAAAATCGATTGTGTAGGTATTTTGAATATACCTTTTTTCGCGCATCCCGAATAAAACATTTTTCTTTTGTTTAGAAGTTAGATTCGGAGTCAGTTTGAAAAACAATAAGCTAGCGTTTCTATAAAAAGGGATGAGTCAAAAATCCACGATTTCACTTTGTCCAATTCAAGGACGAATACCTATTAAAATCTAACATGAATGTTCTACTTATATTAGCAGTACGCGTACATCTACTACGAGTATTTAATATTCTGCTTTTACGACTGTAAAACTAGTTTAATTTTCGTCGCTGTGAAGCAACCATAAAAATACAAAGTTCATCCATTATAATGCAATTTTATGGTTGCCGGCCACCCGGTACCGAAAGTACCATCGCATCGTCGCGTTTCATCGCAGCGTATTAATTCAGAGTGGCGTATTTTTAAACGCGTTCTGTTTTGTTTATGTTCTACAACGCTGTAAATTCGCGGTGTATTGTGTCGCAAAACATTTTTAGATTTTTGCTACCTAAAGTTTTCGTTAAAATGGTTTTTTTTGGTAATTTATGACCTATCCCATATTTCAGAAACAATGCTTTGGTTAGGGCTTGGAATTAAAATAAACATAGTGTAGGCAACATGTTTATTTTTCGAGTCTCCGTAAGTTGCTATGGTAATCTAACTCCCAAAGGCAATAAAAAAGTAACTGCCGATTAGCATAGCACGGCTTGTTAAACCTAACCTCTCCTTTTATTGCAACACCAGCGTTTAACTTTTAACTAAACCAACACTGTTCATTATTATTGTGATTTACTTGTACATTTACTGTGTTCTTGACATTTTGTTTCGCTACGCCAATTAAGAAAAAAGTGTTTGTTAGGCATGTAATTATACTTTGTTTTTACAATGAATTTTACTGTGGTTGAATTTGCGTGAAAGTATGCCAGTTATTTTTATAAAATTGCATATTTTCATGCAATTCCTGATGTAAGTGTTTAAAAAAAATACGGAATGTGTTATTTTATACACGTTTAGTTTTTGTCTGAATGGTAAGGTTACTTACTAAAGGCTTTAGAGGGTGTCTTGTAATTCAACATAATCCTTATAAAGCATGACAGTATGACATATATTATGCAACAATTTGAAAATTAGATTAATTATTTCAGTTTCCTCTTGCATATTGTTTTTACAAAATGACCATTTTTCAATACAGAAGCCTCTGACAAAGCTTGACCCAAAAGAAAACTTCCACCGACGCAGTATAGGCCCCATATCCTTTAACGTCAACCACATTACAGCATAATTTATATCCCATAAGGTCTGCTACGATTTATTGGAGGATAACACAACATAAGAGGATGAGCCATATAATACCATGCATGTAAGGGGTTTGGTCAAGACCGGCTTATTTATGATACTTCAGTTACATAGTTTGTTGCCTTTTCAGGATAGTGTACAGACGTGTAGCTAAGGGTTAATAAAAAGTACCTTTAGTGTCAAAAATTATGGGAATTCAGTTGTTTCATTTTTTTTTTATTATTATTTTAATTATGTCTATGTTTTAGCTGGTAATTCTTCAAAATTTGGACCAAATTTACTAACTGTACCTATCCAACTGGTACCCTAAGCTGAAATAAAAAGGGGGACAAACCAATAACCTGAAATATTGTGTAACTTTTGTATGTCAGTGCCTTTTTTTTTTGGGTGGGTAATCATCAAATGACGTCTTCCGCTCTGGGTGGAGCGGGAGGGCGTGTCAGACTCTTACTGACTAAAACCCACCCGTGTTCCTTCTGTTTCCTGTGCAATACCAGGGGGCCACGGTATCCCTTTCGGACTTTCCCGCAACCCCGGCAGGCAATGGTCTCATCGGACCCCTTCATTCGCTGACATCTCTTTGAGGCGCGCGTGGAACAAAACGCGCCGTCGACCCGGGCTTGGTCCTTACCGGACGGCGAGCTACCCATTGCTCACCGTCCGCAAGCCCGCGCCTACGGTGGCCGGGAATCCGCAATCGATTCCCGACGCCCAGGGCGTCTCCTCCTGCGGCGGCTAGGGGCGTGAGGGCGCGAGATTTGCCTCTCCCTCACGCGCTCCGCCTCCTCCTTCGCGAGCATTACTGCTTCGCAGAAGGAGGTGACGGCCTCCCATGCCCTCTCGCTCCGTACCATGGCCTGGACCAGGGCCGGACGCGAGAGGTCCCCGCCACCGATCGCCTCCACGAGGACACGGCGGTGCTCTGCCCAAGCCGGGCATACCTCCACCGTATGCTCCACCGTGTCCTCCGGGCGTTCCACGCAGTGATGACACCCGGGCGTTTCCTCCCGCCTTATCCTAAACAGGTACCTCCCGAAACATGTATGTCCATGCCTGCGATATCAAAAAAAAAATATAGGTATTGTTTTTCTCTTTCAGTTATATGAGTTTTTGCAGTCGGGTTTTTTTTTTTATAATCATTTGTGTTTTTTCTAGCTTTTAGTAAAAAAAAAAAAAAATAATTCACAAGTCATTTATTCAAACTAGGCTGAGAATCAGCACTTTTCGAACGTCAAAATTACATAAGACATTCCCTCAAAACGCCCACCCTTCACCACTTCCTAGTGCTTTTGCTGCGAAGAAGTAGTGGCGCAACAAACTGTCAGCAGCACAGCTGTCTGCTCAGTTAGAAAAAAAAAATATGATTCTATACAATAGTATGCAAGATAATTAACATTACGCAAAACATAATTTAAATTATAAATTAATAGCCTTAAGAGAGCTAGCACACGCCAATATACCAAAAACATCGAGAACTAAACTCAAGCAGAAATAAAAATAACTAAACATAAACAATATTTAAAAAAGAAAATAAAGCCTCCAGGCATAAAGGGCGTGCCCACTTACATATAGCTGTAACTAGAAGTTATAATTGATAAACTAGGACCATCGAGGTAAAATTAATAACTGTCGAGGTCGCTAGCTAACCACATATTGCAATACAACTCATAAAAAAAACATTTTAATGAGTAGATTATGTCAACACTAAATTAAAATTAAATTAAAATAAATTGACTTATAAAGTAAAATTATAAACAATTATAAAAACTCATATAACCTGTCAGTAGGTAAACTAATTCTGGAAAAAGAACATTTAAACATTGTCTTGAGTTAATCACAGCGACCAACTATTCTTATCATTTAAGTAGTCGTTGATAGAATAGTATGCCTTTTAACAAAGGTTGGACTTTACTTTAGTTTTAAACGCATTAAAAGTCAAATCTGGCAAAGAAGAGGGTAGCTTGTTATAAAAGGTTATACCAAGCCCAACAAATGAGTTATGAACCTTATGAAGCCATTAAAAGGGAGCACGTAGTTTATCCTTACTTCTAGTGGTAACATTGTGAATATCACTATTTTTAGTGTATAAGTGTATATTTTGCCTAATATATAAGATGTTGGCGAAGATGAATTGTGATGCCACTGTGAGGATACCGATATCTTTGAAAAAATCTCTCAGAGAAACTCTGGCACCTAGCTGGTAAATTGCTCGAATAGCTCGTTTTTGTAGGACAAATATATTTTGAATATCTGCAGCTTTGTTCCACAGCAGAATACCGTAGGACATAACGCTATGAAAATTACTTACCTAACAACAAGTTTTATTAATACATTTATATGTAATAATTATATTTGGAATTGACTCATTACTACCTTTTATTTGAAACCAATATAGTTGTATTTTTTTTTTAAACCTACCCCTTCCTTTTTATATTTGCAGATGCAATATACACTCGAGAGCAATGAATCCGGGTCACTTAAAGAATGTTAAAAATCTCGGAAATTAAAAATGATAGGTTAATGCAATAAATTGTATTTAATAGACAATGTAATACTCCTTAAATGAAAGTAAAAAAAAATATGAGTCACCATACATTTTATTAACACAAAATTACATAAAGAAAAAAACTGCTGATCTCTCCTTAAAACAAAAATAGGAAACATGAAATTTTTGAACTTTATTACGATTTTCTTGAATTTTAATACTTCGTATTGCCTCCTCGTGCTTCCATTACTGCGTTTACGCGGTTTGGCATGCTGTACACCAAGTTCCTTATACGATTTTGGGGAATATTCTCCCATTCCTCTGTGAGAGCAATTTTGAGCTCACGAAGTGTGATTGGGGGAGGGTTTCGTTGTTTTACGCATCTGCCTAGCTCGTCCCAAGCATGCTCGATCGGGTTGATATCCGGGCTGCGCGCTGGCCACTCCATACGAGTAATGTTCATCTCTTGAAGGTAGTCATTCACAATCCTACCTGTATGAGGTCGGGCATTGTCATGCATAAATATAGCATCCTCACCTAAATTGACCATAAATGGACCAACGTGATCATTGAGGATTTCTTCCACATATCTTTCGCTAGTTAAAGAGCCGTTTTCTATGATCACCAGCTCTGTGCGACTTTCAGAAGAAATTCCGGCCCACACAAGTACAGACCCACCACCGTAGGCTACTTTTTCTTCGATGCATGCTTGCTTGAATCTTTCCCCTGGTCTTTGATACACTCTGTGTCTTCCATCGTGCTTGTAGAGCATAAATTTTGATTCGTCGGAGAACATAACTTTTGACCAATCTTCAATACTCCAATTTACGTGGCTCTGGTCATATCTTAGTCTTGAAATACGATGCCCACGCTCCAGTTTAGGGCCGTTTGCAGGTCTAAGGGGTTTTAAGTTAGATTCAGCAAGCCGACGTCTTACTGTCCATGCACTTGGGTTACTTCCTCCGAGGCGTCGAAACTGATTTGTGAGTTCAGTTCCTGTAAGAAAGCGATTTCGAAGCATGGTGTTCACCAAGTATCGGTCTTCTCGTGCTGTGGTACACCTGGTTCTGCCCGTTCCTGGTCTGCGTAGGTTAGAACCAGTTTCTTCGTAACGTCGGAGAACTCTTTGTACTGTTGACAGCGACACACCGACAGTCCTGGCTGTATCGCGCTGACTCCGGCCGGTTTCCAGCATTGTAAGTATTCTGGTGCATTCTTCAGGCGTAAGCGACATAATTTCAGCTTGAATAATGAATATAGAGCACTATCAACATGGTTTATGTACCCACATAAATGACAGATTACAAACAAAAGCAAAACCAAATGCTGTAATTTCGTAGTTCCATCTTCGAAAGTGGCCCTTTTTCAAATTTGATTTTTTTATGATATAACTTTACAATAACTAAGAAGTTTTAATACCTTCATTTAAGGAGTATTACATTGTCTATTAAATACAATTTATTGCATTAACCTAGCATTTTTAGTTTCCGAGATTTTTAGGATTCTTTAAGTGACCCGGATTCATTGCTCTCGAGTGTATAAATATTATATAGCGTAAGTCACTTCCACAATTAAGATGAATTTAACGAAACCTCATATTATGTTAAAATCAGGGATGTTACAGACCTTCGGTTCTGATTCCGAAAACTCGGAACTTCAGATTAATTTTACACCTCCGATTCCGACTCCGGTTCCGATAATTTAAAATCGGACATACGGGAAGGCTTAATGAAACAATAGCAATATAACTATATGTATAAGCTCCCGACTTCAACCATTGGGCAGTTGCCCACCAGACATGACACCCTTTGGTCGGAGGAAACTCTCTTTTCAATAGAGAATGAGTGAACTTTACACCCTGTTCCTCATAATTCTAAACAGTCAAAAATTAGCGATAACATCCACAAACAAAACAATAAACTAAGCCTTCGAGCGTGTATAAAGTAAACAAACATTACTCTGGCGACGAGTTAAAACTTGTGTATACGCGCTCTAGTCACGTGCGTCGCTGCGTTTCGAACTTCCGTTTAACATATCTTTCTTCTACTTACGCCTCCGAAACCGGTTTCGGTTTCTATTCCGATCAATCAAATTAAAAACCTCCAATTCCGGTTCCGGTTCCGGTAAAACGACTTCCGTAACATCTGTGGTTAAAATCCATCAAGCCGTTTTGGCTACAGAGCGTGCCAAAAAATATATATACATATACTCTCGAAAAATATTACCCTCCTTCTGGGGTAGTCGAGTAAAAAATATGCGTGTACTTCAGTGATACTCATGTTACTTCAATGGAAGGTAGTACTTCAATTATACTAAGGCTTAAGGTTTACAATAATTGAACTTAAATGTTACTCGTAGGTATCCTACGTACATATATTTTGAGACCACGTAACACCACGATGTTTTTCACAAAATATTTCAATTCCCAATAAACCTGCTGAACGAAGAATATTATCGTAAGGAAACTTACACGTTCCTAATAAAATATAATGTACTCGCCCATTAGATTTTATTAGTAACCTGTGAATGTAGACGAGATCGACTCGACGACGTGGCGGTGAAGTAGAAATAATTTAATGTTAGATAATGGACTGCTCTTGAAGTCTTCAAATAGAATAAATAATTATTATCACTCTCTGAAGGTACTGTTGCAGGTTATCAGGTAGATCTTTATCAGAAAATGCTAGTAAGCAGTAATTCATCAGCAAGATCTAGTCAGGTAATCAAAAATAAGTCTTATTAAAAAATCCCTTTGTTTCTTGTAACTCCGTTTTATGCGGGCAGATATATGGATTTAATTGTAACTTTATAGTTAAAACGATAACGGAGAACACTTATCGATGTAGCCATGAATTATTGCACTGACGCTGAAAAGCCTTCCGCATCCAGTCTTTCCCAGCCATCTTTTTAAGGTTATCACACATTATCTTCTGGGGGGCGTATCCCACACTACACTTGCCGATACGTAATATCTATAGATACATAATAAAATAGTAGTCAATTCAAAAATCTAGATTAAATATATTTGAAAAAAAAAAATTGTAACGAGCGTGAACGTGCGTGGGCAGGAGTCTGATACCGAAAATAGAGTTATTAGTTTTTTTTTTTACTGTTTTGATATAATTTATGTTCTGGATTGGCGCAAAAAGGGCGGAATGGATTTGGACTAAATTTGCCACACAGATAGTTTATGACCTGGATTAACACTTAAGATACTTTTTATCCAGATAGTATATTCCGTGGGATTATAAGCTAGTACTATGAATAAAATAAACTACCATGGTTGCGCTTGCTAAATACTTATTTTCATAATTATTAATAATTTGATTCATCCTGAACGGGAAATGCAGTTTTACATTCAATGATTGACATTATTATTCGTAATAATAATTATGCTATTATTATGTATGTTCCAATTTTATTAGCATAATTTCATTTATTTGATTTACGTAATTTTGCATACTAGTTTTAGCTCGTGGCTAAGTAATAACTGCCGCACGGGTCAATTCATCAGGTTAAGCTATGCTTGCCGGGGTTGGTCTGTGGATGGGTGACCATCTTTACATAACGAGACTCCTCCGTGCCTCGGAAAGCATGTTAAGCCGTTGGGCCCGGCTGTCATTCGTGGATCTTTGACAGTCGTTACGGGTCGTCAGAAGCCCGAAAATCTGACAACCAGTCTTACCAAGGGGTATCGTATTACCCAGTTACTGGGTTGTGGAGGTCAGATAGGCAGTCGCTCCATGTAAAATAGGTACTGGTATTCAGCTGCATCCGGTTAGACTGGAAGCCGACCCCAATATAGTTGGGAAAAGGCTAGGCAGGTTGGTTGCATACTAGTTTTAGCGAATTGTTTAAGAAATTGTTAAAAAACCCAACCAACTATAATTCTTACAAATATATTTGATTTAATTTAATTTAATTTGGACCAATTTAAAGACTGGTGAAAGGTCTTTTTTTAAATGGCTTATTCCGTATTTTAAACAGGCACTATAACAAACCACTCAATTAGCTAAAGAAACAACACCCTCACCATTTTACTACATTTTTATCAAGCTATAAACTTCAAAACACTGCAGCACTTATTACCCTTGACAGAATTATAAGGTAAGTATCAACGAACACCATGCAAGCTTGGCTTTACGGCGCACCTGACCTTGCACTCCTATGCAAAACACTTTCATGTTTATTACGCTAGCAGGAAACACCCCAGATTATGAGACCGTAGAGTTAAAGGAAGGCTTTTGAAGTGAGCTTATTTTATGCAAAAAAGGTCTGCATATTTTTACGCTATCATTAAAATGACGCATGTCAAATATGACATTACCAGAGCTCCTTGTGTACGAGCCGCTAGCCCGTATAGTAGAATTGTAGCTTGTAGAGTTGTGGTGAAGTTGGTTGTTACGGCAGACGGGATGTAGACAGGGAATAAAATCACTGTATTGTGTCCGTGCTACCGGAGTGGGTTTATTGTTCACACAAATCATATAAAATATTAACCTAAATAACATCGACTACGCGTGTAAGTAAAATAGCATAATCAACGAAACAATGTAATGCTCAGTAATGTAAAAAGTTAAACAACTAAAATCATGTGGCGACGCTCGTACACCTTGTAAATTAGCTTTTCTGGGTTACCCTGGAATACATGTATGTATATATCGCAGTCATCTGATTGAATCATCATTGAATGACTAGCGAGTTTATTAAATAGCTGAAAGACAACAAGCCAAGTCATTGAGCACAACATTTAACCAGATGGCTGAATGTCGTGTAGTCATTTAGTTAAACTGGGTGAAATAGGTTAGATTAGGTTAGTACTAATTTCCAAGTTGCTGTTGCAAGTTGCAAGTTGTCGCAGAAATTTTTTCACCATTTGAATCACTTGGCTGAGTCTTGGTCAGTCATCTTCAAAGAGCTAACTTTCAATACACCAAGTTGTTAAACGTTGAATGATACTAATTCAATTAACTATCGGCCTAGGCATCCAATTGGAAGCCGGCTTTTAATGAACGGCCTAGGCGTCCAATTAGCTAGGTGGGCAAGCTCTTTGAAAGAGTAATTGCAGACTGCCTCGTCGGGCGGCTGGTGCGAGTGGGGCCGGATTTGGCGGAGAGCCAGTTTGGTTTCCGCAGGGGGCGCTCCATGCGAGCCCTCACGACGGGGGATGCGGTGGCTCGGGGTGGGGTCGTCTTGGCCGTGTCTCTAGACATCGCCAACGCCTTTAATACCCTGCCCTGGAGTTGCATCAGGGAGGCACTCCGGTATCACCGGATGCCGACCTACCTCTGTCGTGTGGTCGAGGCCTATTTGACGGACAGGGCCATCATCTACCCCGGTCACCAGGAAGAGTGGAACAGGTGAGAGATGTCGTGCGGTGTCCCACAGGGATCGGTCCTGGGGCCGCATCTGTGGGACATCGGATACGACTGGGTGCTGCGCGCCGTCCTCCCCAATGGCGTCAGCGTCGTTTGTTACGCTGACGACACGTTGGTCCTGGCGCAGCGGAGGTCGTACCAGGCGGCGGTTGAACTAGCGACACACGGGGTTGCGACAATCGTGGCCAGAATCCGGCAGTTGGGACTCGAGGTGGCCTTGCACAAGTCCGAGGCCATGTGTTTTCATGGTCCTCGGAACGCGCCATTGTCGGGTTCCCAAATAACGGTAGGAGGGGTTCACATCGGCGTCGAGTCGACGATGAAGTACTTGGGACTCGTCCTCGACAGTCGGTGGAACTTCGTGGAGCACTTCCGACGTTTGGCTCCCAGACTGGACCGGGCCGGGGCTGCCTTGAAGCGGCTCCTGCCCAATCTAGGGGGTCCAAACGCCTCTTGCCGGAGGCTATACGCGGGGATCGTGCGGTCCATGGCCCTGTACGGGGCACCGGTGTGGGCGCGTTCGTTGAGGCGGCGGCCCGCCCGCCGGTTGAACGCGACCCAGAGGGTCATGGCCACCCGGCTGGTCCGGGGATACCACACGGTCTCCGGTGAGGCGGCGAGCCTCCTTGCTGGATTGCCGCCATGGGATCTGGAGGCAAAAGTCCTCGCGCATATTTGGGAGTGGCGCGGGGAGGCGAAACGCCGGGGCTTGACTCCGATGCCACGAGAAATCGCGGCACAGCGGACAGAGCTCCGACGGGATCTCATGGCGGCATGGAGAGTGCGATTGTCGCAACCCAGTGCTGGGCACGCCACTATTGCGGCGATAAGTCCCCTCTTTGAGGAGTGGCTGGAGAGGCGCCACGGCGTCCTCACCTTCCGCCTGACGCAGGTCCTCACCGGACACGGCTGTTTCGGGAGGTACCTGTTTCGGATAAGGCGGGAGGAAACGCCCGGGTGTCATCACTGCGTGGATCGCCCGGAGGACACGGTGGAGCATACGGTGGAGGTATGCCTGGCTTCGGCAGAGCACCGCCGTGTCCTCGTGGAGGCGATCGGTGGCGGGGATCTCTCGCGTCCGGCCCTGGTCCAGGCCATGGTACGGAGCGAGAGGGCATGGGAGGCCGTCACCTCCTTCTGCGAAGCAGTAATGCTCGCGAAGGAGGAGGCGGAGCGCGTGAGGGAGAGGCAAATTTCGCGCCCTCACGCCCCTAGCCGCCGCAGGAGGAGACGCCCCGGGCGTCGGGAATTGATCGCGGATTCCCGGCCACCGTGGGCGCGGGCTTGCGGACGGTGAGCAATGGGTAGCTCGCCGTCCGGTAAGGACCAAGCCCGGGTTGACGGCGCGTTGTGTTCCACGCGCGCCTCAAAGAGTGTCAGCGAGTGAAGGGGTCCGATGAGACCATTGCCTGCCGGGGTTGCGGGAAAGTCCGAAAGGGATACCGTGGCCCCCTGGCATTGCACAGGCAAGAGAAGGAACACGGGTGGGTTTTAGTCAGTAAGAGTCTGACACGCCCTCCCGCTCCACCCAGAGCGGGAGACGTCATTTGATGAATACCCACACAAAAAAAAAAAAAAAAAAAGGCGTCCAATTAGCTGGCTAATTTAACCAGATGACTGCGACTATACAAAAGCCCTGTTACTGTTTATAAGTTTTCATACAATTCTTCTACAACCACCATACCTTCTTCATCTTAGCTTTGTCTTCGTTTGAAGACTGGTGGGGTTACATGTGAGTTACGTACACCAACAACCACCATTACTGATGGTTCATCTATTTGTTAACCTCTTACAGTTTTATTTAATATGGTTTATATGTAAGTCCCACTGGGATTGTGGCTAAGTAATAACAGCCGCACGGGCCGATCGCTTGACGCGGTTGGTCCATGTAAAATACTGGTATTCATCTGTATCCGGTTAGATTGGAAGCTGACCTCAAGATAGTTGGAAATTGGCTACTAGGCAGATGATGATGATGATGATGATATATATGTAAGTCCCACTGGGAAGCAAATCAACACACATTCAAGTCAGTCATAGTCGGAAATACAATAAAGCCTATTCATCTCAATAAAGTTTATTTACATACTTTTAGCAACGAAAAACTAATGATTTACGTATCCTTCGAACAATGATTGATTTATTACGGTTTAATCGTATTATTATTTTAACTTACTTTTACATGTATAAAAGTACACGCGATGGTATAATTTCTCCTGGGATCGAACCCCGGACATCGCAGTGACGGTTTTAACTAGACGGTTATTAATTATGTAGGCCGCAGCAGTTTACGAGGTTTCAATGCAGTAAACCTTGCAACATGTTTTTCTTTAGAGTAACGAAAAGAGTCACTGTACAGATAAGGAGAAAGAAAATAAAGAAAGAATAATGTTTAGTTGGACACAGTTCGTGAAACACAAAATACAAAATAAGAAAGTGATCTCTTAACAATAATAGTGTGTGCCTCACGGCTGCGCCAAAAAGGTTCTTGTCCTTTCAAACAATGCCAATTGTCTAAGAATCATGAACTCAACTCATTTTTTTTTTTTATAAATTGTAAACGACCAACTTATGTCGTTTGAAGGGGGGGGTTTGTTATAAGGTTTGGCACAGTAGAAAAACCACAAGCAGCTAATGTAACAGATCCACGTATATTGCACATAAACACACACACACAATATATTTAAAATACACAACTGCAGTAATACAGACAAAGGTTAGAGCTAGATGTAATCCGAATTTAATTGAATTTATTCGGCACGAATTTATACCTCAAGTAGCGAGATGTTTGTAGGAACGAAGTTAAAGCTCAACTGACTAAGAATCTGAGACTTTCTAAGAGAGTACTAGGCAACTAGTACTAGGCAACTACAATTGTAAAATTAGACCCGATACCTTAAGTAGATTTTTACTATAGGGCAAGTAGCGGGTACCACTTGTGCAAACACAATAATTTGCTCCTATACAACAGGGCAGTTCGCTATTCAGGGACGCGACAGAGGGTCGGGGTATAGCTGGGTATTTCCCATTTTGCTATGACGAGGGTGTTTACACGAATGAGGGAGGCAGGGTTGCGCAGGTGCAAGTTATGACATGATAATTACTTCTAGAACAATGGATTACGTAATTATAAACACAGATAGGTAATCTCATTGTTTTAAATAGGTATTCAGGTGGGAAATGGTCTAGTCAGTGTTGTAGTCATAATCGAAACATTGTATTATGACTGACAACGGAGTTATATACCTTTTATTACATAGGGATAGGTTAACAAGAGAAAATAAGGTATTTTTAGTTACCTGTAGACACGGACGAATGTCTAACACATCTTTTAGTTAAGTCGGTGTCTATAGGTACATTGGTTATTGCTAGAGACCTGATTTTGTGTCAGGAATCTTTGATTTTACTAGACTTTCTTGTTCTAACTTGTCGGATCATTTATTCGAAACATTCTATATTAGTTGACATGTTAGAACTGGGCCAAAACTTTCCAGATTTGATGCTACCTACTGGACTTCATGTCCCGACTTGATTAATATCCACACATGATTTGACTTGATACTATTTAGACATGTGCAGATGTACTTACTAACAATAATCAGTTTATTAGGTAGGTATTTCGTGTGCTTCCTTAACATAAATATTTAAATTAAAATTATCAGTCTGAAATCATGAATTCATGATCAACGAACTGTCCAGAGTGATAGCCCTGCATTGAAACAATTACAGGCTCGTAAAAGGACGAAACGCTCAGCTAAAGCGCTAAGTAAATATGTAAAGTATTCGGTTATAGGATCTTATAAATACTGTATATGGCACCTCAACGACGTATGTACTCACTAAAACATACACAAACAAAAATCACATACAGTTTTAGGTATTGTGAATTCAATTCGTCACTTATAGAAGTGCACAGCACTAGCAGAGGACTTCATGACTATAGGACGTTTTAGATATCGTTAGTTGAATTAATTACAAGTTACAAAATAAAAATAAAAATTATCAATGGTCATAAATACGATGGAAAGTACAGAAATATTTAATTAAATAACAAAAAAGACCTAAAAAGAAGGAAATGGAATTGGATACAACTTTTATTTTATTTTTATTTATCCTGTTTAATGCAATCTGTCCTGGAACACTCAGTCATAGGTAGATGATGTTAACTGATCTTGCACGGTATGAAGCCACTGCCCCATCCAATCGACACTACAGCTCATTCATGCTGGTTATAAGTAAGTCTAGGGGTGGCACTCCTTTTCAGTCTGAAAAGAATGCTTAATCCAATTATCTTTGCCAACAAAACCAACAATAACTGAAAGAATCCATCGCATGCCTACAAAACTCCAACTATTTGTCGTCCTCCGCAACAATTTGCCATAATTTAATGAAGTATTCCATTACTTTTAAAACAATAAAGACTTTCAACTAGTTATCGCGTGTCGCCGCGACGTTTATAACTCACAGCTAATATGGTATACAAGGTCAAACCTACCCTGGAATGTTCAGAAACACGCAATGTTCGAGCTAAATTTAATTATTGTTATGTGTGATTGTGGTATGGTAAGTGGGTGAGGCGGATTTGATTTAGTATGACAGTCTTTTCCATGATTATCTAATTAATAGCATATTCGTTTCAAAAGAGATTTTTCGATGGAAATTGTCTTGATAAACTTCTGCCACTTCTGAACGGTACTCATACAAGGAATGTTAACGTCAATAATACAAAGACTCAATAGTTCAACGAATGTAAAAAACCGAATGAAAAAATACAAAGGTACTTATTCTTTTTTAATGAAACACGCGTAGTAGTTATCCACAGACTAACATTTTATTGTACCAAATACATAGGCAGGTAGATACATGTAGGTATGTTCAACCATAACGTTCACTAGAACAATATCTATGAAATGGCGCTAGTAGTATGTAAATGCATTATTATGATATTAATACTGACATTTTTCACTATCTTCAAATAAACATAATACAACACACACAATTCCCGTAATTTTTAAGAACTTTTGCATTCGCATCTCATTCGCAATCTATCAAAAATACAATCAATTTACCAATATGTTTGACAAGTTTGACAGATTGCAACATGATTGTGAACGTTTTGTAAGTAAGAGAATTGGCCTTCTGATCGTGTCTTAGGGTAGATGTCAAATATTACCGAAAGCATTGTCCATCGTTCGGACATACACATATTATTACAGGTTCCATAAAGTTGAAGAATAGAATAATCTAACTAACTTCGGTGATATCTGAAAGAAGTCAGTCAGAACATTCTGTTCTCTAACATATTTATTTATGTTTGCATGCACAACATTACAGAATATATTATTATATTCTGTAAGTGTAATGTATTGTTCTGTACAACGCCTTGGTATTTAAGGCGTTGTACAGAACAATATAAACAAAAAATAAAAAAACATAATTATATAAACACGAGAAATAACAAAGTTAACAAACAAAATAACACTTGGATATTACCTAAACAAAATGAAAACATGAGAACAAAAAATATCTTTCATCCATCTGTAGCGGTTACACCGCCACATACTAACTACGCATCAAAGACATGACGTCACACAAATCCTGCATCGCGCAATTAGAGTTTACCGCGCGAACGACATAGATAAGACTATCCGAAATCAACAGTTGGGCAGTCGGCCCGCCAGACACAACACCCGTCTGGTTGGAGGATCCTCCCTTTTCTATGGTGGATGAGTGAACTTTACACCCTGTTCCTCATACTCCTAAATTGGTGACCCCGAGTATGAACGTCAACGCAGCCTTCGTGCAACTACTTCAGCGTGACGTCATCATCATCATCTCTCCCGCAAGCTTTCGTGAGGCGAGTCACACAGACAGCCAGCACCCACGGCTTCAACGGGTATCGTGACCACCAGCATGCAGCGAACGCGCATTCCTGGTCATCACCCTCAGCCTCATCAGCAACCTTGGCACAGCACCTGCACCTTCGGCCGGTCTCACAAGCAGAGCCCATTCTACCCTCTCCTGGTCGACGCTAGCAGTCAGCCACAACCCGGTGCTATACCACATCCGACTCACTGGATCGTGACGCAGCACCACCCCGACTCACTGGGGAATCACCGCAGACAGTTCCGACTCACCGTGAACTATGCGGCACTCGGTTCCGACTCACTGGAACCTTAGCTGGCACTGTGAAGCATCGCAATATACAAGACTCAGCCCACTATCGACCTCCGGTCTCCGGAGGGGAGTGATGTAGCGGTTACACCGCCACATACTAACTACGCATCAAAGACATGACGTCACACAAATCCTGCATCGCGCAATTAGAGTTTACCGCGCGAACGACATAGATAAGACTATCCGAAATCAACAGTTGGGCAGTCGGCCCGCCAGACACAACACCCGTCTGGTTGGAGGATCCTCCCTTTTCTATGGTGGATGAGTGAACTTTACACCCTGTTCCTCATACTCCTAAACATCTTCTCACAAACGACACACATCTATCCATCTCCCAACAAGCAAGTCACATTCAACATAACATAAAATGAAATATATATGTACGTACCTGTAATTTCACTGGTATCCGAAACCATGACACAGCATTACTGCTTTCCTGTTCAAAATACCGTAACATCCCAAACGAATCCTTTCGCAGTAGCTACTAAAATTTTAGGCAAATGTAGATTACGTCCATCCATGTCGGCGAGTTTCTGGTTCGAGCAACAACGTCTGACCCCAATCCTTTGGGAAACTACATTTTCACATTCAGTAGTCCCTTGTGCTGGTATATGCTTCCCATTCACATGACATAAATCCTCTGTTGCCTTGACTTGCACTCCGGGTACTAAGTGGGTTATTCTTAACAGATAAAACTATGACATGAAGTGAATAAAAAAAATGTAATCCATAAAGTTGGATGATACTAAAATGTTTATTTTATGGAAGCATATTCCTGAAGTGACACTCTTAAAAATAAGTTAGCACAAACACACATAATTATAGCGGAACAATAATATTATCCAATTAAGATTAAAATAATAGGTACCTACTTCTCGAATCGAATCAAATCAAATCAAATCATTTATTCCTTTGCACACAAACCTTCCAAAACTTTCCTTCCTTTTCTTTTCCTTTGTAATTAGTAGATACATAGATATTGTTTTATTATAAAAGTCCTCCATGTTCTACCGTCACATGGGCATGCAAATCATATTTAATTTACACAAATTTAAAGACATTAACATTTTAAATAACAATTAGGAAATTACGGTTTCAACAGTGTGTAAGAACATACAAAGTTCGTCCTATAGTGCATGTATTGATAGTTATTTATGCAAGTGTTGTATAATAAGAGGTATTAAACCACGAATATGAGTTTATAATTGTATCACATGAGTGTTTTAATACCTAATTATGTACAGTTGAATTCAAGACTTTATAAACACCCATGATATGCGTCCTCTATAAAAGGTTCTGAAACAGCTTATTGCCAACATTAAAACAACCAGTGTCCTATTATAGCGATAAGAACCATATATTATCTCCACAGGCGCGACTCTCTAAGGAAACTGTAGGAACGGATATTAACACCATGACGGTACCTTGTCAATATATCTATGAAAACATTATGTAAGTAAGCAAAAATTTTACATCTTTTTAGTAAAAGAGGTGATAGACATAATTATAGTACAAGAAATAGGGAAAGAGAAAGAGGGCCCTCTCTGAAACCTGGTTGAACTAATACGTAGTTCAACCAGGTTTCAAACTGTAGAGTCATCTTTCATGGGATACTGTTTAAAATGTTACAATGAAATTCCTCCTCACATACTTCACCTGAATGAGATGAAATTCAAATGTTGTATAAAACGCACACTATGCAGGCAGGCATATTATAAGTAGGGGATTACATCGCTGATAACAATGCTTGGCTCATTGCTGTTCCTGCTCCACAACCACAACTAATTGATTAACATTTGAAAATACGGTTGGAGCTACTCTGAACGGCAAGACCATATTTGTATTGTATAAACTTAACTTATCGCTTAAAGCGATCTTTTATAGACAACAATTGGTAAAGACATAATAATATTGGGTCTTTTTTATAAAACAAAATGGTTGAGCTGAATGATGCTCATCTATGCATCATGTTCGTGAACGGACGCCCTCAGTTGAGACTGGTCATCTCTTAGCTTAATTTATTTAAAAAAAAAAAATGTTTTGTATGTATCTTTATATACGGACGCTTTTAACGTGCACGTCTTTCTACATTGTTCTCACATGTATAATTTCAACATGAATAAAATAACAAATTTTTGATTTAAAAGAGTGTCCGTGGAGTGTCTTGCTCGTTCTTCTCCATAGATACCCACTACGCTTTGGAATGGGCAACTAGCTTCATATTTCTAACTGACCGACTCCTTGACAATTTAAAAGTTCCTGTAAATGGTTTCATTGAAATAAATGCTTTGAGTTTGAGTTTGGGCCCCATGACCCAAACGGCTCTAAACTGTTGTTATTATGAGTTATTATCGTTTTGAACCGTATACAGGTTACAGTATATTATATTGAATATATTTCCAAATAGATGTAGGTAGGTACTTATGTTACGTAGATAATGTAATACTTAGGAACAGTATAATACTGTGTGCAATAATTGCACACTGTACTTATTAAAGACGTAACAAAAAAAATGCCACCGGTCATCATAATTATTTCGTTTCAAAATAATAACTTTCATTATTAAAATATTAGGTACTCTGAATAAAAATATTGCCCGCCTTTTGACATTACACAATTAGATTATAAATCACAGGTGACCCAAGCACATGATAACGCTACTAAATTGCGAGGGTAGGGCACAATAATTTAATAAAAAGACATCACCATGAATATATTTATGAAATTAAGAAACTTCTGAAGTATGCAAATTTCATTGTAATTAAGGGCTCGGTAAAAGTATGAGTGTGAGCCACAGATGTAGATAACTATAGATGGTGTAAGCTGTCCGTGATTGCGAGCTACTGGTGGTGAATACCGAAATTTTTCGCTCGATCTTGAATTTTGTACATTTTTAAATGACTACTTAGTAACTTATTGTCTTGAAAACTCGTAGGATTGATTTGAATGCCCCGTAACTTCATAATTGTATACGACAAAGTAAAAATAATTATGTTTCAAAAATATAGACACTGGTAGCACCGTTAAGTTTTAAAGGATAATCAAAGCAGCGAGACAGAATATTATCAAAAGAATGTGAACAATGATAAACCAAAAAAAAAACTTGTTTTTTCACAAAGTATCTTTGATGTGACTAGTCTTCAAGAAAAGTAAGAATCCTCGCGAAAAGTAGGAACATCGTTACTTACTGTATCCATTTTCCTCTATATCTATGGCCAGACTTTCGAGGCCGCACTTGAATATTTTCAAGTTACTTTTTGTAGGATTTTTTCAACGTTGAATTGCAAAGATTCTTAAAACTTTTTAATGTGCGTTAAAATATTAATTACTTACGTAATGAGGAACTTTGGTAACTTGTTCTTGATTAATAATTTTGCGGTTTACAGAAGCTTTTATCTCATTATGCGTTGTAAACTTTATTTAATGTGGATCCGCAATTGTAGCCCGCGAAATTAAAATATTCTTACGTTTTTTTTTTAATTTGCGGGTCAAAGTCGGGTTTTATGCCGATTACAATATGATTTGCGACCATATTATTTTCATTAGAATCAGCAATAGGTACAACTCCTTAAGTTGGAATTGGCCTCAAATGTCATGATTTCATAGTCATCGAGTTGTAGTGATAATTTTTACGAGGAGGATTATTTATGATTCTATATATAATATTGTATACGGCCGCGAATCTTAATACAGATCAACATACAACCTGATACTGAACTGCAAATTACACATAAAACGTAAGAAAATTAGAATTTCGCGGGCTACCCTATCACTTTCGCAATCAGCTAAGTTTTATTTAGTGTATTCTTTGATGGGCTGCGAAATCCAAATCTTACGTTAAGGATAAAGAATAAATAATTTCTTTAAGTAATTTTGTTTATACACTTTTACACGTCAATCATATTTTAAAAGCTAGTTGAGGTCGGCGTTTTCTATTCGACTACTCTGAGAAGAAAGGCCGAAACAAACTCAGAGGTCACTTTATTTTAAAGACTACACATAAGCTTCGTCAGATCATGTGAGGACCACGTAGGGTCTGAAATAGTGTTCTGAGGAAAGAACACAAATTTTCTTAGAACTGTCCAGTTAGTGCATTGACATAGATTTTAGACATTTTAATAATTCCTCATTTAGGTTTGACATTAAGTATTATGTAATTGTTCAATTTATTTTTTATTTTCATACTATAAAATTAGTATGCATGATTTTCAAATTTTTGAGTAAATAATTTATAATCCTCATTGCACACCATATTTGTACGCCTCCTGGCATAGCATAGTGCTCTGTTCACTAAACATAAGACTTGTGCTTTTATTACCTATGTTAACAAATAAATTATGATTATGATTATGCAAGCATTTGTCAGTGACCGTGTAGCTCAACTCAGAACTTAAAGAGCTCAACGACCCGACAATCATTAAATAAGAAAGGACATAATATGAATAGGCCGCAAAAAGAACTAAAACTGACAGATCATCACTAAAACGAAATGAGAAAGAAACTAAAATGACTCACATAGTCCTGAAATTTGGAATAAGTATAGTACTTAATAAAACTTTAAAAAGTAAATATTAATGAAACTTCTACAATACGTACCTACTAGATTTTTTTCCTTTTCTATATGTCGTTGGTTTTGTAAAAAGGCAAACTTCACTGCTTCACTGCTTGGCCGAAAATAGAGATAAGGTTGAAATGTCCCTCTATTTACGTACATTTGTAATTGAAACACTAATTATTGAAGGGCTTGTGGCTAAGTAATAACAGCCGTTTGGGTCGATAGACCAGGGTAAGCTATGCTTGCCGTGGTTGGTTCATGGATGGGTGACCATCTTTACATACCGAGACCCTTCCGTGCCTCGGAAAGCACGTTAAGCCGTTGGTTCCGGCTGTAATTTCTGGATATTTGACAGTTGTTTCGGGTCGTCAGAAGCCTGAAAGTCCGTATCGTGTTACCCAGGTCCTGGGTTGTGGAGGTCAGATAGTCGCTCCATGTAAAAAACTGGTATTCAGCTGCATTCGGTTATACTGGAAGTTAACCCCCATCATAGTTGAGAAAAAGCTAGGCAGATTGATTAATAAACCAGTCATAAACAATAGGTGCTATTTTTAAACCTCCTAGGTTAAATATATCGGGATCATATCCATACATAAAATAGCAAAAAATATGCTGATGTTTCGGTAATAACGAACCTTACCCAAAATAAAAAACCCCATTATTTAACCAAAATTACAGCTATGTTTGTTTAACCTTAGCACGCGAGAAGATAATTAATTCGCTGCAAAGGTTTCGTGATCTGGATTGAACGGTTCTTTGACCTTGACCTTCGGTAATTATACCTAAAATAAACACAATATATATTTAAATAATTATTGCAAATCTGAGGCTATCTCGCCCTCTTTGTTTGGAAAGTTTATTAATAGGAACTTTGATTTATCGTCGTGTTTTTCTACAACATAATATATACCTAGTATTAATTTACATAACATCACGCCAATAATTCCCGAAAGGTAAAGCAGTGGTGTAACTGTACAGTACTCCCAAATTTCGCCAGTTATGTTTAAGTTCCATGTAATAGGAAGCGAGGTTATTGCCATCAACCGGGCACAAATGAAGACTCCGAACTGCTACTGAGAAATTCCTGCTATGCCCTTGTCTTGTTGGAATGTTTAAAGTGTCCCTTGCAGGCCTACTTGCCTGCTCTTTTGAAGAACAAAATAATGCAACGTTTATGGTTACCATCTACCAGGCGCAAGTATTTACCTAATAACAAAGAAGTAGGTAGGTACAATCAGAGAAGAAGAAATGAAAATGTCAGGTGACATTTACGATATTGAGTAGAAAGTTAGCTTGCACCAGTAGGGCGAAGGCTAAAAAGCCTTTTTCCAAAAAAAACTTTTCCTAATGCCTTCTGCAACGACCAGTCTTGGAAAGCTCTAAGAAAGAACATCAATCAGGAACTTAGGTACCTAATAACAAAATGAAATTACTCCATACAACTGATTCGGAAATTACTCCAAAAGACTGATTCGGCGATAAAAAGTAACTAAATAAGTATCAATTACTAAGTAAAGGCACACTGTTCTCTTCATTTGGCATCCCTAACTAATTTACTGGTAAGCTAGAGTAATCGAAAGGATCCTAGAAATTTACCAACGTAATATTAATTAATTGGTTTTAAGGCTCCTGCAGGCAGGCGTAAAGCGATGCACAGTGGGCTGAAAATCAGCTTTCATAGACGTTTATGTGCTAAATTAACCTTGTTTGTATAATTGAGCATAGGAATGATAAACAAAATCCATATCCAAAAAAAAATACACTTAAAAATTGAAATCCCTATGTCTATGAATGCTGATTTTCAGCCCACCGTACGACGGCGTCGACGCGACTCTGGTGGAAATATTTCCGTCGCGTCCTGTCTGTCTGCGGGAGCCTTAACGTACCGGGGTCTTATTAGTTGGGCTTTAATAGTTTTTTATTAGTTGGACTTATCTGTTGTAAAACTAAATTTATGGTAAATTGTAATATCACTGACTTTCAACACCAGGTATTAAATTAAATAACTAACTGACTAACCATAGGTACATATTATAGTTATAAAAAAACAACAGGACTCAAGAAATGTCGAACATGCATGGAGAGCAAAATGGCTGTGTGTCATTCGGACGGACAGGACGAAATTATAGGAGTTTCGTTTTTGTCATTTGGCTATGGAACCCTAAAATGCGCTAACACGGACTGCTTTGCTTAACCTAATTACTCTGAGAATCCTTCACTATGACAAAATATAGGCAGGTACAAAATGAGAATTCTTTGCACGGCAGAAAATAAACCCGTCTTTTCTTTCAGACAAAACAGTTTTCGTAACAAACAGTAATATTAGGCAAATTCTATCATTAATTATCATTAAACGTAAATTGTTTCAAAGCACAGTTAACTATCTCCAAAGCGCCAGTCATTAACTGTTATTGTTTGCTACAAAATAATATTTAGGGTTTATTGATAATGTCAAATGTGACATAATTTAACGTTGATCGTATTTACATTATGATTTGAATACTTAATTGTTTGTGTTTTCACGCTCAGGTTCGATTTTGCATTGATTGTCAATAACGTTATTTATGATAACAAAGTTAATTATTAATGATGGCATGTGTACTGCTTGATATTATAACTACTTTAAGCCCGCAGCTTCGGTCGCATGGAGGTTGATATTTTTTTCCTCGAAGTGGATCATAAGCCAAGCGGCATTACAAACTTATATGGGCTGGTCATGCTGAGAAGATGAGTGACATGCGACTAGCAAAAGGTATTTCCATGGCAGACGTGAGTGGAAACGCCAGCCCTACAAGGACACTCCTTAGACCTTATTGGTGATGTTCTTCAGAAAGGTCAGGTGCGTAGTACTCGCAACCGGCGTGTATAAACGCAAACGAAGCAAAAGGAGTATGTAAGGATCGTAGCAGGTGGCGTTCTGTGGTTTCTGCCAACCCCCATGGGAAGAAGGCGTGAGTTTATGTATGTAAATATAATTATTTAGGCTTATTTTTAGGTTTCAATAAGATTTAAATGCCCTATAAATCGATTATGAAAGAGTAGCTGCGAGGTTAATAAAAGAACCCCAAACGTCCTAAACTCTAAACGCCCAAGGTCCTTTAGCTTGATTGGCTTGATTCCGTCATGTTAAATTCCAATTGGTTTAACAAAACTGACATACAGCTCTTAGCAAATATTTTAACATTAATCATTTAGAATATTGTGTAACTTTTTAACGCAGGAGCTGCATACGTACCTGCAGTTAATCGTACAAGGGCTTATAAACACTTATAATGAACCACAAAACACAACATTTAAGTACTAGCTACTTGTTACCTAAGCTGCACCAACAATACTAAGATACACCACAAGATACTTAATTAACTGACTAACCTAGTTTAATGCATAACTTAACGCCTACAATTCTCTGACGGATAAAGGTGTGGTGAAGTGGTCTTGGTGTTTAGTACCAGGGATCGCTGCTGAGAATCGTGACTTCGTTTAAAATTGTCAACTGTCTTTTTCTATCTGTTCGGTGACCTGGTTGAAGGCGGCGCTGATAGGTACCTCCAGTTGTTCAGGAATTTGATCCGAACACCATTTTGGGCTTCGGCCTCTATGTCTTTTGCCCTCTATCTTTCCTGTTACCTACCATTAGAAGTATCTCACGACAGGTTGCTAGCTGGTTGAAGACCATTTTTGTGTTTCCTCTAGTTTGAGTTGTTTATGGATTGAGACATTTGTGCGATGGGCTTTCCATTCGGCCCACTGATATACAGAAAGTTCTACAGGCTGGTAAAAATGCAACTTAGCATTAATAAACAATTCATATTTTTGTTGAGATTCAAAGTGCAAAAGCATTGTGATATGGGTCTATAACGATACAAATAAGATCAAAATAAATCTTATAATTCCACCTCTCACCTCTGCCTCGTTGGTCTTGTGGTCGCAAGCACTACTGCTGAGCATAAGGTCCTGGGTTCGATTCCCGGGTCGGGCAAAATGTTATTGGGTTTTTCTATCTGGAATTTCTCAGTAGCAGCCCGGAGTCTGGATTTGTGCCCCGTTGATGTCAATAGGCTCGCCCCCTATGACATGGGACTTAAACATAACTGGGGAAATGTGTGTGTACCTGCTACAGGTACACTTCTGCCCAACCCTTCGGGGAAACAAGGCGTGATGTTATGTTATGTTACCTCCACCGACTACTAATGTAATTAGTCAGCCTCAGTTGACCAACTACTCTACCAGGATGACAATTACGACAGTTGTTCCAGCAACCTGCCCCTCAATCTAGGAAATTGGTTTAGCACAACTTTTACAAACTACGTCCAAATTACGATAGGATACCTTTACAATTCAAGTTGACGTAGGTATGAAAATAAAAGTATGGTATCTTCATAGTTACACCAAGTGTTACCACTTTTTACCATTATTTTTATTCGAACAGTCTTTTTATTAAACAAAGAAAGCAAATACATTATTTGAACTGAACACGACCGACTCACAAAGAGAGCAGAAATAAATGAAATTTCAAAAACAAATAAAAGGTTTTTCAATAAAAAATGGGTAAAGGTTTTCCTTTATTCCTGCACATTTCATAATTTATTACCATTTTTGGCCAATTTGTTAAAAGCGTCCAAATCGTATCCTTGGCCCACTTTGGCGGTGAGATCCTTCATAAAGGTCCCTCCTGTGTACTTTAAAAAATCCAGTTTTCTGCATGCATTCTCTTATAATATAATCCACCTTATTCCATTTCAGACTTAAACTTTAACATCTAAGACTAATACTACTTCGACTTTAATATCTTAGGAAAGATAATGTTATGCTGTTGTCTAAATGTCAAAAACTCTTGACAAAATAAGGAAAAACGCTGAAAAAAACAAATAGGTATGAATAGCTTCCCTTACATATTTTTTTGAAAACAATTATTTCTCTACGAAAATACACAATCTTTTACCTACACATTTCCGTAAAAACACGTAAATTCTATGTACTATCATCCGCCCAACTTACATATCAGTGCGCGCGTGCGTTCCGAGCTTACAACACAGCCTTCAGGCTTCAGTCGGTTTCAGGAGTCGCGTGAATCAGCCGCACCGCCATAGCCGCCCGCCCAAAAAGTTCGCGTTGAAAACAGTTGTTCTAAGTTTTATTCAGTGGTTCTAAAGTGTTGTTTGTGATTTGTTGTTGTGTTGTGTGAACTTGTTTGGTATAAGGTATGTATAAAGTTGTTTTTTTTTTAATTTTCTTGAAAGTTTTTTGACGAAGATGATGTTTTTTTTTGTTTCGAAGTTTTCACTACTACTATCAAAAATGGTTTGGTTTTTTACGGATTCGGCGTAATAAAATACATAGATTGATTAAAGATTATTTAGTATTGATAATATTGATCTTGGATATATGAGTAATTCAAGGATTTTAACTTAACTATTACTCTACAAAAAGTGTCTTACGACGCGATGATAACACATTTTTGGCAACGTATTTTGTACTAACTTTAGGCACTTAAATTCTTAAGCACTTCTAAAGCTTTTAATTTTATTGAAAGCTTAACCAACCATTCTGCTGATCAACGGGGTTTATTTTAAGTTATAATTCGACCAAATACATTAACGGCCAATTTATATTAACTAGGCTAACTTAGAAAATATTTACTTTACAGCTGTAAGCAGTCAAACGTTTGCTTTTCAGATAGATATTTTAATTGAATTACAGTTCATATATAGAAGTGTAAACGAAGATAATATGATAACTTGATTTATAACAGACAATATGTACTCTTGTACATAGTCTCTGTTAAAAATTAAGTTATTAGTTAGGTAGTACCATAAAAAAAAAAAAAAACAACGTAAATGAACTTTCTAAATAGTGATTTTTTTAAGAAAAGTCATCAGGTCTCTGCCCAGCTGTGGGACATAAAAATAAGAATAGGAAACTAATGTTTCAATCCCAACATGGTTGAAAGCTCTTTAAAGCTTTAGAAGAAAATTAACCGGTGAAATACTAGGACAATGTCAAGAGGAGGGGTAAAATGTGTAACAAAGAATTTAACTGATCATTGATATTGTTTTTTCCAAGCATGGTGATTATTGAACTCTCGTCTGTGACTATTTTATTCGGAAATTGAGAGGTATAATTTCAGAAGTGGACGTTTACAGGTAGTAAGATTAGTGGTTTTTTTTTGTCTGATCCTCTAAAAAACTTATTGACGTTCTAATAATGGACGCTTTCTTATATTAATGAACATCTAAAAACTTTTATTTTTAAGTTTCTGGCGTTTTCTCACAATTGCTAGGATACCCCGACCAAACAGGTTAGCTTAGGTTGGAACTGTGACCAACCACGCGCGAGCCGGGTTGGTCCCAGTAACTAAGCTAGGGCACCCCGATCAAACGGGTTAGCTTAGTTTGTCGCAGTTACGGCTATTTAATATTTTTAGGACCCCAAAATTAGAATTATTTGGGATTCACAAAAATATGCTCATTCATAATAAAAGAGTTCAATATTAGAAGTAAATGCGAAATGGGTGTTATTTGTGATACACACGGCTACATATTTCCAATTTATGCTGATCTCACATCGTATTGGATTTCCGTACAATACAAGGTCAGCTTATACTGGAAATGTATAGCTTGATGTGTAGCCGTGTGTACATGCCACTTTGTTAATACGAATAATATTATAATTATCGATTATAATATTATTCGTATTAACAAAGTAAAAGCTAATTAAGTACCTAAAACCGCAACTAATAATTAATAGTTTTAGATACATTAATAGGAAAAGGTTAAAGTTTTCCGATCAGACCCTTTTAACGAGTTTTCAGAAGCTTCTAAACTTACCACTTCAAAACTGTTATCGGTACAATATAACACAGAACAATATAATAAAGAAGAGGTAAAGGAGGGATGGACTTGACTCCTACCGAAAGGACTGACCCGTAATCAAAATCAAAAATATAAGTCATCTATTAAAATTAGGCTGAGAATCAGCACTCTTTGCACGTCAAAACTACATAAGGCAGTTCCCCAAAACGCCAGCGCCTTACCACAAACTAATGAAAGAAGATAGACGTTTGTGGACAACGGAGAGGGAGGCTTTTACCCAGCAGGTGGGAACATTACAGGCTAGATAGATAGATGCTTGTACATTTTAATTATACAGAATAAACTACTTTTCAGCCTATACAAACATTTTTTTTTAAATTAGTATTACACTAATTTATTAAATATTTTGTTTAGTTACATATAGAAAAAATAATTAAAAAAAAATTACAGAAAATGAAACCGACTTGTGTGTGTGACGGTCTTTGGTTTTTTATTTTCGTTTTTTTACCACCGACTTCCGAAATCAATATATTTTTTACTTTTTTGTAGTGGTAGACACAAAACCCCAACAAAAATTTGAATACCACTCAGTCACAGGAACTAAATATTAGAACATCATCCACTTTATACTAGGTGGGAAAAATACGTATTATTGAAGCTAACTCAAAAACGCCTCATCAAATCTTGACCAAATGTTTATGGGACCACTACTAAAGTATGCCCTACCAAACATAAAAAGAATCATCAAAATCAATTCTTAATTGGCCGAGTAATCGCGTAACAAACAATAAAAAAAATAAAAAAAGCATACAACTGAATTGAGAACCTCCTCCTTTTTGAAGTCGGTTGAAAAGGAAAGAGCTCATTGGGAATCAAAGACTTCGTCCGTATCACTATCAGTGGGAAAAGTGCCCAAAAGGCAGGCAGCGTTACGACATTGGATGGATGGCAATGCTGATTCTTTGACCTAAAAATGTTTGATGCCCAATGAGCTCATCCTTTTTTTTTACATACTTGTACATAATCCTATACTATGAAATGAACAATATTTGTATATATATTTGTAATCACGTTCTGGAAAACGGCTTTAACGATTTCGATGAAAGTTACAATACCATTACCGCCATGTACGGGGGCGAAAAATTGATCTAGCTGTCTCTTATATGGGAAAATTCGTTTTCTCCGTATTTTCACCCGAGCATAATTCGGTCGCCCAAAGTTTAGAACAATATACCTTAGAATAATGACATGGCAGCATAGAATAAATATGTACTATACATGGAATTTGTATGAACTATCCTATACTATTCAATGAGCATTCTCTATTTTCACCAGAGCAGAGATCGGTCGCCCAGGTTACTTTAAATATTTTTGAGTTGAATTGTATATTATCTAGAAGATAATAATTAAAAAAAACACCAATTCATGATTTAATTATAAAATCATTTTCTATTAGTCTTAGAACCTCTTTCAAAATTCTTCTTCTTTTATATCTTGAATATGAATTTTCCAAGAGCTTGGATACTTCGTTCAGAAGAGACTTCACATTTTAACTTTTTTATGAGTTTTCTTTGAATTATGATACTGCTTTTGGAACAAAGGAATAATTGATAGAATTAATTAAATGCAATAATAGCGAGAGTTTTTAGTCTAATGGCATAGATGTTCTATTTAAGTAGACACTTGGGTTGTGAGTTTGAACCCTGCTTGTGAAATTAATACCATTATTTTAAATTGCTGACTGAACATTCATTTTTTTAACAAGGCTGTAAGCATTGCCTTACTACGTGGCAATGCCGCCAGTGTCTTGGGTATTACTCGACGAAATACCTTTTAGTTTGTTAATAGTTTTAGTTAAGTTAGAGATATTAAGTTTTTTTTTTTTGTTTGTATTATTATACATACGAGTATGTACATTTCATTTTAATTCTGAATAATTTCAAGAATAGTGAATACTAGGGAAGTATACCCCCCAACCACAAAAAAAAAACCTAAGCAACATATTCACATTTTAGTTAATGTTTTAAGTAGGTTTTTGATGTTGTACCTACCGCTACTTAGGGATCAAAGTCATAATTTGCCTTTGCACCTTCCGAGAATTATCTCCGTTTCACTGATCTAAGTTCTTTCATCAGTGGATAACTTTGAGGTTTTTTCGAGTTAAATATCAAGAATAAGGTTGACATGGTCTACCAATTCTTAGAAAACATTCGACTACGAAATGTCCGACAAACTTTTTTTATTTGGTTTATTTCATAGGTAATAAATATATCTTTACACGCAGCATCACCCACGTGGTCAGAAATTATTCCAAGGGAATGTACCACCGAAATTAAAAGTACGAGTACCCTATGTCCTAACCTAGGTCAAGACGTCAAACGTACAGACAGACCGAGTTATTTTCGCATTTATAATATAAAAACTCAAAACTCAAAGCATTTATTTCAATTAAACCATTTATAGGCATTTGAATTGTCAAGAATTCGGTCAGTCAGAAATATGAAGCTAGTTTCCCATTCCAAAGCGTAGTAGGTACCTATGGAGAAGAACGGGCAAGAAACTCCACGGACACTCTTTTAAATCACACAATTGATACAAAATATTAGTTACATCATTCAATTTGAAATTTGGCATGTGAGAACAATTTAGAAAGACGTGCACGTTCGTAAAAGCGTCCGTAATAAAAAGAAAAAATAAAGAATCATTCAAAAACTTAAAACAAATTAAAACAAGCCATGGCTGATGGCAGATAAGAGATGACCAGTCCCAACTGACGGCACCCGTTCACGAACATGACGCATGGATCAGCACCATTCAGCTCAACCATTTTGAAAGGAGCTAAATGATCCAACACACGCGCCACCATCAGCGAGTCATTTGAGTGAGCATGACATACTCACAGCCGCCAGGGCACATTCAAGTCAATGAAATACTACATATTACCCGGTAAATGGTACCTCTTTAGTACATAGTACTCATACCCGTGCTATGTAATTATATAATACAAAGGAGATTGAGCTTATATAATACAAAGATGGTCTTACAATCTTCAGCAGCTCCAACAGTATTTTCAAAATGTTAAGCAATTAGTTGTGGTTGTGGACCAGCAATGAGCCAAGCATTTTTATCAGTATGAAGGTTTATAGGTATGAAGGTTTCTCTTTCGGCAGTGATTTTGTTTATGTATCGAAAGTTGTTCGCTATTATTAGTGCGAGCCCTTAAACTACTCTCAATTAAGCTATAACTACGATGGATAGAACTTGAAAACTACATACAAACAAATAGTCATAAATAATATCTGTAAATAGTCGTATGTATCGTAGGATGATTTGATAATTCGAATTTTCGTGAAAACCCTAGGGATTTTGCGAAAACACGGATAATTAAGCAATGGTGAAAACATTTCGCGTGGATATAGCGCTCGCTGGCCGCTGCCGCGGTACCACTCGCTTCACTCGCTCGGCTCGCGTGCTGTTGGTCACAGTTCTAACCTAACCTAACCAACATATAATCTGCCTGCGGCTAGATAATTAGACAATGGTGAAAATATTTCTGCGGCAGATTGTACCTATGATTCGACATTTTGAACTGGGTGAAATAGGTTAAGTTAGAACTGTGACCATCGTAATTCCAAGTTGCTCGCAAAAATGTTTTCACCAGTGTCCAATTAGCGTAATTATCTCCGTAAGTATCCCTATGGTTTTCGCAAAAAAATTAATTATCAAATCATCATACGACATATTATGTATGTTATAGCTATCACTATTTTGCAACACGGAACATTACTGAGAACTCATAAATTACTAAAACGTATCATATTCTGTACATTTCTCATAAATTATACGAGTATATGCAAATATGGCCCAACTTTATACATCGAGAGATGACAAATATTTGAAACTCTACGTCACCTTTTGAACTATTTCGTACTACTCTTCATTGTCATATATTTTAGTTAAGGTAACTTCAACCTTGTGTCTATAGTATAAGCTTCAATTTTTGGTTGGCTTTGAGAAGTTCCCGTCTATGAGAATTTTATCGAAGTTCTATGTGAAATGATCCGTTTTCTCATCACCAATGTTTGTCTCTCTATGCAAAGAAGCAAATAATTCAAATAGCATGAAAACACGACTATTATGAATTATTAGGGAACAATGCTGTGGTAGGTGGAACAGTTCGGATTTTATTCATACTTTTTCCTGTTTTCGTAGTATCCTCATGTTTTTCGTTGGTTTTATGGCTCAACGATAATTTTTGTCGCAAAATAAGTTATCAGTCTCAGTTTCTCACATATTTTCAGTTTGGAACCTAATCTAAACTCAAAATATCATATTTCACCAAAAAAATTAAAGGGGACTTACGAAGCGTTATAAGCTAAATGCACGGTTACAATTAGTAGTTTTTGTATGAAGAATAGCCGGCAAGAAACTACGGTAATATCAAACCACCCGGATAACCTTACAAAATAATATATACTACCATGCAGGTCAACCATTGTTTAACCTAGAACCCCTAGGGACTATAATAATATAACCCAATATTTCATTTTCCAATGCTATCCGCATCCAGGTGAATACGTAGTCCATTCACCCGATATTATTATTCCCATGGGAAGAAACCTGATCGAAACAAAAAGTGGTGTAATAAACCAATACAAATTTGAACAGCGTGATATTAAATGTCAGACTGGTAATAAATGAGAAGCGTAAAAAAGATTTTGTCGAAAATACGTGATCTAAAATAAAGCTGTTTTTAGTTTTATATTTTATTTATAGCTATGTTTATATTTTTTGCAGTAAGTAAGTAATGGACATTACTGAGTTAATTTAACTCAAAATATTTCGTGACTGACTTTTTATTGCAAGAAAATAATTTAACCTTATCTGTTTTATTTATTTTATTATTTACAAGCTGCATCCCGCGGTTTCACCCGCATAAGTCTCGATCCCGTGGAAATATTGGGATAAAGGGTAGCCTTCGTTAGGATGTGAAAACGACGTGGACGTGGAAATTGGTTCATGGGTAGACCATGACCTGGGTTAGGACCCAGGTCATAGTCTACCCATGAACCAAATTTCATCAAAATTTGTCCAGCTATATTAGCGTGAACAAACAAACTAACTCACTTTCGTATTTATAATTATTATATTACAGATGTACACACACTAAATAAAATAGATAGAGATCCGACCACATTTGAGTACAAAGGAACTGCTTATTTCTTAAGAAATCCTTATTCTTTGTTTTTAAAATCTTGAAAGTGCATTGTCATACTTCCAGTCAAGCGTTTTTTATTTACATCAAGGAATGAAGATTTGAAAAGCATCTACATTCTTTTCAGAGACTTTTCCTCGTAAATTATATTCTTTCTTTGGTTCTCATGCTATTTGCTTTTACGTTAATATTTAGCCCGACTTTCAGTGCTAAAATCTCTATGTATTTGGAACAAAAGGCAAAAAATACAGTTCTCTGAAACTTAAACTTTTTTAGTAAAAAAAGTTTTGTTTGAATTCCATTCAAGTTCAAATATTGACAAAGTATTTTTAACCCCCGATGCAAAAAGAGGTTGTTTGACCGCTATGTGTGAGTATCTGTCTATACCATAGCTCATAAACGGGTGAACCGATTTGAATGCAGTTTTTTATTCAAAAGCAGGTCTTCTAGCGATGGTTCTTAGACATGTTTTATCAAAATCGATTCAGCTGTTTGAAGATTATCAGCTCTTTTCTAGTTGATGAATGGATGTGAGCGTCTTCCACAGTTCTGATCGATATCAAATTTGGTATTCTGTTGCTTCAATGATATAAGAAGAACATAGTAACCTTGAACTGATGTTGCAGTAGCACCTGGAATTTGCAGGATAGAGAAAAGAAAGAAAGAAAATATATTTATTTGGCACAGACAAAAAGGCAAACAAGTAAAAAGGAAAAATAAAATAAAAGGAAATAATAGAAAATAAAAAGTGTAAAATTGCGTTTTATGATACTAGCAGGATCGATCGATACGGGGGCGAAAAATCGATCAACCAAGGTCTGGGAAAAATCGTTTTCTCGAGCTCGGTCGCCCAGGTACTGTAGATATAAAATACGGCTTAAGATACTTTATTTCACTCAAAAAGAATACAATTATTCACTTTTATGAATCACACTTTAATAAAGCTGATCATACCGTGTCTATTAAAAACTACAAATAAATTATTTCTGATAAGCTGTTCAAGATAGTTTCGCAAACAAAATGTAACAGGGAATTGTACAAAATACTAAACGAATTCAGTTGTTTTACATATTGATACTAAGTGACTTTGTCCCATCGCCAGACTTCTATTTAATAATATAGAAGACTAGCCGTTATTCCGTCATATTTTTAATAGCTGAAGTGAAAAGTGAGTTTCTGCAGGTTAGCTATATGCCCCTAAAAACGATCGATTCAGTGATTTTCACAGACAGAGTTACTGTTCCACAGCCAGAGTTACTTTTCCACAGCCAGAGTTAGTTTTCCACAGCCAGAGTTAGTTTTCCACAGCCAGAGTTAGTTTTCCACAGCCAGAGTTAGTTTTCCACAGCCAGAGTTAGTTTTCCACAGCCAGAGTTAGTTTTCCACAGCCAGAGTTAGTTTTCCACAGCCAGAGTTAGTTTTCCACAGCCAGAGTTAGTTTTCCACAGCCAGAGTTAGTTTTCCACAGCCAAAGTTACTTTTTGACAGTCAGAGTTACTTTTTGACTGTCAGAGTTACTTTTTGACTGTCAGAGCTACTTTTTAACAGTCAGAGTTATTTTTTGACAGACACAGCTACTTTCGCATTTGTCAATATTAAGTCATCATTTGTCTAGCATTTTCCTAACTATGTTGGGGTCGGCTTGCAGTCTAACCGGATGCAGCTGATTACCAGTTTATTACTGGAGTGACTGCCTATCTGACCTCCACAACTTAGTCACTGGGTAACACGATACCCCTTGGTAAGACTGGTTGTCAGACTTTCGGGCTTCTGACGACTTGAAACAACTGTCAAAGAGCTACAAATGACAGCCGGGACCAACGGTTCAACGTGAACGGTTTCGAGGCACAGATGTTTCTTGATATGTAAAGATGGTCACCCATTCAAGGACCAATCGCGGCAAGCGTAGCTTAACCTGATTGATCGAACCGTGTGGCTGTTATTACTTCGCCAAAAGCCCCTTTGTGCCTCGGATTTATAATATTAAGTATGGATTTTTAATATCAATTCACAACTTCAGTATCAAAATCATGACCCTTTTACAACAGCTAATCCATCTCTAAATAAATAACTCTTCCACTAACAGAATTTTGACGACACGGTTGGCGCAGTGGTTAAGCGATTGACTGCTGCGCTGCGTGTCGCGGGTTTGATTCCCGCACGGAACAAATATTTGTATGACCTACATGTAGTTATTCCGGGTCTGGCTGTTTGTGTATGTGAGTTTAAATGTTTGTAAACGCACTCACAATACAGGAGAAATTCCTAGAGTAGGGCAACGCTTTTTTCTTCTTTAAAAAAAAAACAATTACAATCCAAAAGCTATCCACCATACCTTTTTCATCCTTTCATTCCTGAAAAAGGAACAAGGCGTATTCTCCCATATTTCATGGCATTCAGGCATTGTTTGGTACCGTGATTGATGTCCACAATATGGGTTATTGTCGGGAGTATGAAAAATTATCCACGGAGTGGCTATTGATGTGTTAGGTATGTCGGTTACGGAAATGGTGGTGGAAGGGAGAAATGGATGCAAATGTGGTGTATCTTGTCCCCTATTGATGGTGCTGACCTTATGCTGAAACCGAGGACAGGAAGTGAAAAAATTTAATGTTACATTACTTTTCTGTAAGAACTTCGACAAAATTACTAGTCTTCCCGTAAAGCACTAAAACTGAGCATTTCGTGAATTTGACATCCCTTAGAACATAAAAGTCTCTAAACATAATTATTTATCTACTAACGGATAAGACAATTGCATCCTTAGGCAACAGAGAAATACCACATTTTACAAGCATATTGGTTTAAAAAACTTTATTCTCATTATGACAATGGTCACATACATGAGTACATTATATCATACTACTAATTATATTATATCAGTGCGGGAGGAAGACAAAAAAAGTATGAGCATTGTCAACAAAATTAGAAGCGAGTTCACTGCATTCCTTACATTATATTGACAGCATTGGTTATTTATTCGAAAATTGATTATTAAACTTGAAACTAATATTTGAATATTGATTTAACTTCTATACATAGTTAATGCTCAGACAGCGATAGCGATGCAGAGACAGCTTTGGACGTGTCATGTAAATCACCATTATAATGAACAGTCATTAGCAATTATAGTTACAATAAAATACACAACTGGCGAAATGTGGGTGTACTAATAGGTACACGTCTGCCCAACCCTTAGAGGATTACAGGCGTGATGTGATTTCATCTATACAGAATTATTATAAATTAAAGTCACTTTTCGTGTTTGTCTATATATCCGCGTTGTTCTTCTAAACCACGCAACAGATTTCGACGAGGTTTTCACCATCGTTTAGAGAATTTATTCCGGAAGGTTTATACGTTGGTATTAAAGTTACATAAAACTAAGAAATCTCGATGTTTTGTCAAGTCGTAAAAAACGTGCGAAGCACAATAAAATAAAAATATAGTATTAGCATATTCATGCCGGCTTACCGAACATTAGTGACATAAATACTCACTTTTAAAGCAGTATAATAGTGATGTGACACATGACTTTGTGTCACATGGCTCTGCACTACACTTGAAGCCTCAAAACACGACATTTGCTGTGCAGAGATCCGTCAGACACAGGAAAAGTCGGCAACGAGCAGAACTTACGTCATTGGCACGCTTGAATAAACTAGACTTTTCCCCTAGCTGCTGAATAAAAGTTTTTAATATTTAACTGACCTCCACAACCCATTAACTGGGTAATACGATGTTCCTAACTCTTGATCATAGTAAGGGTTTGAAAACAACCCTTTGAAAATTAATTGGTTTTGACCTATGACGAAAAGACTAAAGACAAGATGGATGGCTTTGTTGAAGATGAAATGGCTAATAACGTAACGTAAGTAAATTCGAAAATGATTAGGAGTGACAGTCCTACGGCGCTGACCAGACAGGGCAGGAGAATGATGATCTCAATTTTTTTTTTCTTACCTTTCTTTCTTTCTTGATGATGATTTTCATGAACTCCTTCTACAACAATTTTGATGTAGAAAGGCGTTGTTTATTTTAAACTACGGAGGACAAATACATAGTACAAGGTCTGTGTGTGTTTCATTCATGGGTTGAATAAATAATGTTAAGTTGCTGGCTAACCTCGCAGCAACCTTGTCGAGCTAATCTTTACACCACGACATGAGCTATTCTTATTTAGCTTAAAAAAATATTACCATTCAAAATCACAATGCTTTTTTTTAATCATATAATATTCACAAAAAAAAAAAATATGCGTAAAAAGAAACACTCTGTACACGCGCACGCAACACCAATACGCTAAAATAGAAGCGTGGAATGTGCTATTATTGATCGAAGGTGGAATAGTACCTTATTTGCACGCTACTATTTTGATTTTAAACAGGACGTTTCGAATTTATTGTTGTAACTATTTAGCCACAAACCCCTTCATCAGGTCATCCGTTCTCTTTAAAATATCATTAATTCGATAAGGTGACTTTTTAAAGTTGTTTTCGAAGTCCTCTCCATTCCTTATAGCAAAATGAGCGAAAAGAGTTTATATAACAGTGTGCTTCACCTCATCGTAATAAAACTATTTCTCGTACATTGACAGCAAAATGCTTTTAAAACTTGTTTACAGTTTAAAGTTTTTGTGGCAAATTGCTGGAACATCACCTCGTTAGTATCAAAGTTAAGGGGAAACATGAGCGGTTAAATTGTAAGTTTTATGAAGTGTCTCTTGTAGATATGGCTTTACGACTTTACAAGTTAAGCCCGTCACAGACGTAGCTATAATATATATTAATATACTTTGCGTTTGCTTTTTTTTTTGCGTAGTTTTTGGTGCTTACTAGAAATATATATTATAGCTCCATCAGATGTCATGAGACGCTAAGACAAAAAAAAAATTGCTTTGAAAACTCAAAGCATTTATTTCAATTAAACCATTTACAGGTGCAAGTGCATGTTGGTCAGAAAGTTGAAGCTAGTTGCCCATTCCAAAACGTAGATCTCTATGGAGAAGAACGGGCAAGAAACTCCAAGGACAATCTTTTAAATATAGAAATTACAAAATCCTGGGTAGGTACATTACTCTTGTTGCTTCTATATGTAAGAACAATGTAAAAAAAAACCTAAATGATGATAAAAAAAATAAGCCCTGGCAGATAAGAGATGACCAGTCTCAACTGGCGGTGACCTTTGACATGACGCGTGGATCAGCACCATCCAGCTCAACCATTTCGTAGGGAACCGAATGATCCATCTAAAGAAAATATATCGTAATATGTCTTGCTATAATGTATATTGTAGCTACGGCTGTGGTGGGCTTTATGCTTGCGGTTGTGAAAGTTTTCCAAGTTTTCAGGATGAAAATTGTCTTCTTAACTCATTTTGACAGTTGCATCAGATTTTGTAATGGAGTGAATGGTTAATTTGTAAGAAAACATTAGGGAATTTCTCGCCGACTGGTCGACACCTTTACGTGAACAGAGGGCTGGCTCATTCTTTGCAATTCAACGTGGCAATGCTGCTAGCCTTCTGGGTAAGTTTCCGGGTGACAGCGATGCGGACGAGTACTTCGACGCTTAAGTCTCCTTTTGTTTTTGTATTTATTTGTATAGTAATTGTTCATAAGATTGGTCATCTATAGAAAACAATTAAATTTTCAAAGTATTATACTCTATTAAGTAGGTAGTTATTTGATTGATCCGTTCTGTAATAAAGATTAACTAATGCGACTCAAAATAAAGTCTCTCTTCTTTGTGTGTTTGGAGTATGAGGAACAGTGTGTAAAGTTCACTCATCCACCATAGAAAAGGGAGGATTCTCCAACTAGACGGGTGTTGTGTCTGGCGGGCCGACTGCCCGACTGTTGATGTCGGATAGTCTTATATATGTCGTTCGCGCGGTAAACTCTAATTGCGCAATGCAGGATTTGTGTGACGTCATGTCTTTGATGCGTAGTTCGTATGTGGCGGTGTAACCGCTCCATGTGTTGTGTGACTAACCTGGTATCAGAGTTTTAAAGCCACCCATGGTTCCCTGAATTGACTTCACATGCCATCGATAAATACTTCTCAGACATGCCGGTTTCTTCACGCTGTTTTCCTTCACCGTTTTTAAGCAAGTGTTAATTATATAATACGCACATGAATCCGAAAAGTCAGAAGTGCGTGCCTAGGGTTCGAACTCGAGTCCCATGACTTGGCAGTACGCCGGTCACAACACTATGCTATCACTTCTATAAAAGCTATAAAGTTAAATTCTGTTTAAATATTTAGACATAGTCACTTTATTAACTTTTATCGACATTTGTAACTGCGAGTAATAATTGGCTTTCCAAAATACAATAAAAAAAACTCATACACGCAACATATTTTATTAACAAATTGGTATAAAAAATTCAACTAAATAAAAAATATATGAAAAAATAAATTCGGTTTTAAAATTCTGTCCACGTCCGTAAGCAGGTCGGGCTCGGTCCACTGTGCAATATCAAATTTCACGCATCAGCTGTTGATGAAGGCACATAAATCATTCTCTTTTGGGGAAGTATTTATATTGTGAGTTTGTATTTTTGTAAAAGGGTAAGTAGGGCTTGAAGATGGGAAGTTTCTTGCCCATTCTTCGTCATACGAAAATTCCTTTTGGAACTAGAATCTAGATTCAATTCTTTTTTATTCTTGTTATTTTTTGTTGTTCAAAAGGGCCTTTTAACATGTTCAGTGCCGGGAGCCCTCCTGGAGGGTTCACTTTAGCGCAATCGTAATGCCGGTGACCCCTCTGAAGGGTCCACTATATATGGCCCATATGTATGGCGACATAGCATACTATGAGCTCTATGGGAAGTGGGTGAAATCGAATGTGTTAATGGTCTAATTGAAATATTTTGACTTTTGACTTAAACTTTGGAAGCATTTGGAAAATATTGTTGGCAGCTGTTTTTGTCAAATATCTTTAATTGTGAGAATCAATCTCACAATTAAAGATATTTAGAGACTACTTTTTTATTTATTTTTTGGGTGGAAAATCATTTAATGACGTCTCCCGCTCTGGGTGGAGCGGAGGGCGTGTCAGATTCTTACTGACTAAAACCCACCCGTGTTCCTTCTGTTGCCTGTGCAATGCCAGGGGGCCACGGTATCCCTTTCGGACTTTCCCGCAACCCCAGCAGGCAATGGTCTCATCGGACCCCTTCACTCGCTGACACTCTTTGAGGCGCGCGTGGAACACAACGCGCCGTCGACCCGGGCCTGGTCCTTACCGGACGGCGAGCTACCCATTGCTCACCGTCCGCAAGCCCGCACCTACTGTGGCCGGGAATCGGCAATAGATTCCCGACGCCCAGGGCGTCTCCTCCTGCGTAGGCTAGGGGCGTGAGGGCGCGAAATTTGCCTCTCCCTCACGCGCTCCGCCTCCTCCTTCGCGAGCATTACTGCTTCGCAGAAGGAGGTGACGGCCTCCCATGCCCTCTCGCTCCGTACCATAGCCTGGACCAGGGCCGGACGCGAGAGATCCCCGCCACCGATCGCCTCCACGAGGACACGGCGGTGCTCTGCCCAAGCCGGGCATACCTCCACCGTATGTTCCACCGTGTCCTCCGATTTAGAGACTACTGCGGTGCAACTGGAGGATTCGATTCTCACTCTGAAGAAAGAAAAAAATGCCTACAGAAACTTATGATTTTGGAGTTAATTTGGAAACAGATCCTCTCAGTATACACTCAGGCCAATCATCATAATTGAATGAAAGAGCACAGTTTCATTACATTATGATAACTGAGAATCTCTAACAAAGTGGGAAACGACTAGGCGATAATGATGACATACATCACTAGTTTATATACCTACATTTATTTCCCTGTATGAAACTAGTAGCAGTGCCCCGGTTTCACCCGCATAAGTCTCGATTCCGTGGGAATAGTGGGATAAAAAGTATTCTATGTATTAATCCATCCGTGAGCCAAATTTCATCCATATCCGTTCAGTAGTTTTGCGTTTAAGAAGAGCAAACATCAATCCATTCTCACAAACTTTCGCGTTTATAATATTAGTAGGGTATGATAGGATCCCTAGGTTACCTCAGACTTTGAGAACTGAAAGCATTACAAAGAAAATAATGTCACATTCTTTTCAGCTTTTATTAATAAACTACATTGAAGCTAGCCTTCCCTAAGTGCTAAAAGTGTAGGTAGGTACTCTATATTTCCTAGATTCAAGTATTCTAGCAAGCATCGTGGTTCTTCATCGAGCCGCGATCATTATAACTAGATATATGATCCACTTAACTTGAGAGCAAGAGACACTTAAGTCTTTCTATTTTTATAGTAGTAGTGGTTTTAAGAGCTTGATGTCGTGACACTAAAAAGATTATGCGTCGATGGTTTGGTCGTGTTGAGAGGATGGATGAGCTCAAACTCAAAGCATTTATTTCAATTAAACCATTTACAGGCACTTTTGAATTATTGTCAAGAATTCAGTCAGTCAGAAATATGAAGCTAGTTGCCCATTCCAAAGCGTAGTAGATACCTATGGAGAAGAACGGGCAAGAAACTCCATGGACTCTTTTAAATCAAAAATTTGATACAAAATATTGGTTACATCATTCATTTTGAAACTATGCATGTGAAAACAATGTAGAAAGACGTGCACGTTCGTAAAAGCGTTCGTAATAAAAAGAACAATAAATAAAGAACCATTCAAAAAATTTAAATAAGCCATGGCAGCCAAGAGATGACCAGTCCCAACTGATGAAAGTTGATTAAAAAAAAGTATTTAGAAAACAGATGTGAGTGGAAACGCCGAAAGGGGACACCCTATATAGAAGGTCAAACAGAGACCTTATTGGTAATGTTATTCAGAAAGGTCAGGGGGCCAATTCTCGATTTTAGAGATGGTGTCGAACTCGACAATAATTTCTAATGACGTCATTTTTTCGACAAATTTTAAAAGTTGCTATTCTGGGGATGTCGAATTCGACATTTGTCGAAGGCTAACGTTAGAGTTCATGTCGAGTGCTTCTGAGCAGTAGAGATGGCATGTCGATTGTAGAGATACGTCATTTCTGAGTGAATTCGTTGAGTTTTGGATTGATTGGTTGACTGTGATTTCTTTTATTTAATTTTTAAATAAAATACGTCTTGGCATCTCATACCTACTGAAAATTCGATTTATACTCTTTGATTTGTGCATTGTGTTTTCTTGAAACGACGACCTTTGCGCAAATAACAGACTGTAATTTGTGTACCCACGATTGGACTTGAAACCACTGAAAGATGGACGAGTTTATTAGCATTTTTATCTCGGAGTTGTTGGAAAGTGGCGAGCAACTGGCCAATACACGGCGACAACAGCGCAGTTATCCCATCGTCGATATTTACGACTTGAGCGAAACAGAAGTCATTAAAAACTTTAGATTAGATAAAGATTTAATAAGGGTTCTGATAGATCTATTGGCTCCTGTAATTCAGGATACCACGAAAATAGACCTGAAAACGAAGGCAAATAATCGTCTGCTTCATAATTTTATTAGTCATGTATAACTGTTCACTAAACTAACCTTACCCACCAAAAATACTAATTGCACACCCTAAAATACCTAAATTACTTATGTAAAAATTGTGAAATGTAAAACAGCACCCAATAATGATGTAACACAGAGTACATGTAAACATAACAAAAGTTTTGAAGGAACCGCAAAAAGGCGCAAATTCTGATACTGACAGACAGTCAACTGTCAATTTGTCAAACTTATTATTTTTACACTAAACGTTTCGTTTTATACTTAAATAATTAGGTTTAGTCAGCGTTTTAAAACAAAATCATTCATTAACTCATAGCTACCTAAAACGGAACGTGCGGTTCTTCATAATGGTAACATTATCTTCACTCGACTCGACATTATCGTGACATTTATTTCTATTTTGACTGAGAATACGGAATTCTGCTCAATTCGACATTTTTTGGTAGAGATAGAGATATTTTTAATAGACATAGAGATAGACTTACGATCTCTAACTCGAGATAAATGGCGAAAATTTAGAATTGGCCCCCAGGTCTGTTGTACTCGCAACCGGCGTGCGTGTATGACCAGATTTATGAATGTAAACGAAGCAAAAGGAGTATGCAGGTGGCGTTTCTGCCTACCCCTATGGGTTTGTTTTTTCCATTTTATGTATCAAATGAACCGGGGAACTGGGAATAAGAATTGTACATTACTTATGATTATTCCTAGAATTGTTAACTTTGTAATAGAAGTTAGTTCGTAAGTAATATTCTTAGAATTTACACGTTTGCAATAGAATTAAGTCACTGTGAATGATTCAACAAGTGAGGTTCAGCCTCACGACCTCGCACTCACTATTGACGGCTTTGACCCTTTTAATGGAATTCAAATATAACATTTCTCGGATCCAAATCCTAAACCTCAAAATCGTACTCTACCCCACTTAACTTAATCCAAGATTCCACGAACCATTCTGTTTCTAAGATTTACACATTTATATATCAATACGCGTCAATTTGTATTCCAGTAAGCATTTCAAGTATAAATTCCAGCTACAGTTGACGTCGTCAGACATCGGCTGCTGCGCCTAAGGCAATTATGTAGATTCTGTACCTAAGCAGAACGCGTCAGGCATTCGTGTGAGTCTGATTTGATTTGCCTGAAGTCCTGGTTGCAACATGACGTGTGTATGGTTTAATGTACGAATTATTCACGCCTGAATTCCTCAAATCAATGAAAAAACCCAGTAACTATTTACCGGACTTGGGGATCGAACCTGGAAGTACACTTTAAGCGGTCGCACTTGCGATTGATGGCCCACTGCCTGTGACAAATCTATTTTAAACATTGTGCCTACCGGTTTGAATGTACTTCATGGGGCTGATAACACTTCTAACCACCCCTTTGGGACATAGGCATATACCATAGGGCTTAATTTTAGATCTAAAATTATTAACTTTTGATATCTATTAAAAAAATAGACAACAAAAATTAATAATTTTAAGTCAATAATAAATTACCTACCTCGCATACGTACATTATATTAATTAACAATGCTCTATGTGTAATTAAATCCAGTGGAATGTTATAATTCAATCCTCATCATTAAAATTAATCTTATTAATATTTTGTATTTAAATAAACACATATTCAAAATTCTGCTTAAATCAATGAAAAGTGAACTATATTTCATATTATGAACTGGTATTTAAATCAAACACATGAACTAGGGGCTCGTGACCGCCTCACGGGTCGACCGAAGTTAAGCTACGCTATCTATTACATATCGAGATTTTTACATTACGTGCTTTCCGAGACACGGAGGGGTCTCGGAAAGCACGTTATGCCGTTGGTCCCGGCTGTCAGTCATAGAACTTTGAGAGTCGTTATGGGTCGTCAGAAACCGGACGTCTGAGAACCAGTCTTACCAAATGGCAAATGGCATTGTTGTGAAGGTTAAATAGGCAGTCTCTCCATGAAGAATACCGGTATTCAGCTGCATCCAGTTGCAGAAGCCGACCCAACATAAGCTAGGGCGATAGATACAGACATGAACTAAATCCCGTGCGTCGGTCCAATGTGTTCTGTGTACCAAACGCATTATCTGTTAACTGATTGGTTAGTTAGCAAATACCGCTTTGTGAAGCGAGAAGTCATGAGGAATGATAGCTATAGTAGTGGTTAGTACTAGGAATAAATATATACAGTTTTGAGAAATTATTCTTCTTTGAACATTCGGATCTTTTGCTTCAGAGAGTGACGTGGTATGATGATTAGCTGCTGTCTAGGTTCTCATGTTAATGCTGATAGGAGAATGTATTTTTTGTCTGGCAAAAGCCCTAGTCCTATTATACTGTCTTCGATCTGTAGGTGCCTGCAGTTCTTTTCATAATCAACATCAATAACGCTTGTCAAATATTGGTAATTTACAAAAATTAAAATAGTGATTCTGAAAACTGAAAACAGAGACTGAAGTTTAAGAAAAGTATAATATAATAGTAAAAGATTACAATAGAGCACAGCTGCTTATTTGCCTGAACCTGTGCTTCAGCCTAGAAAGTGCATAATTACTTATTCTAATAAATGAACAATGAGTCAAAGTAAAAACTAAAATATATAAAAAAGTTAAGGTAAATAAAAGTAAAATAGCATGTTAGCGGTTCTATTTGCAGACAATAATTAAATCTCCTATCTGAGCATAATCTATGGTTAGTAAATATTTTAGTTTTTTTTTTTTTACAGCTAAAGTAATATAATCTAAGATACAATTTTTTCTTAGGGCAGTAAAACGATCAATCAGGGAATAAAAACATTGTTACAAATACAATAAAGGTCCTTTTATACAGAGCCTATATTAATTTAGTCCCTGACAAAGTACCTTTCATAGTCTTCAATGAACGTACGGATCCTAGAGCTACTAATAAAACTTCATCGTGATATCCAATATAAAAACAAAAGTAACAATTTCCTGAATACATCTCCTATCATTCATCGAGAAAGCTTAATGTCGCTAAAGCAACATTCAATATGCAAACTGTTCTCAATATTTCTTTGGTTAGAATTTTCTAGAATATTAACTGACCAATAAAAATATTAAGGTGTTAATAAATTTTGAGATTCTCTAAATATCGCCAATTGCTCCTCTTATATTTATAAAACGTAACGTCGTAAACGTAACTTCTTCTTCTTCAACATTGAGTCAGAGGAACTTCGAAAGATCATCAATCATGATAAGACTGACGCCGCCCAGACGCTCTGAACATAACTACTGAGTTACGTATCTACGTAAAACGGAAGGTATTATCGAAGGATATAGGCCTGATAACCTTATTGATAGATTACATCATAAAAGAAGGTTCAATAAACTCGTATCTTTACAGGACCGTTGTTTTTTATGGTTCCGGGAAAAATTGGCCCTATTTGAGTAATGGGTATTTGAATTAGCTAGTTACAAGTAGACACAAAGTTTATAACTTTAGAATCATTCAATCAATCAACTCAGCCCATCGTAGTCCACTGCTCGACATATGCCTCTCCCAGGATGCGCCATAACACCCTATCCATTGCCTTCCGCGTCCAGTCTGTCCCAGCCAGTCTATCTAGCTGGAGGACGTCCCACACTTTTATACACTTGCCGATACGTGGTCTCTTCTCCAGGACTCGTCTGCTTCACCGGCCCTCGGTCCTTCGACCGATGGCCGACCAATTGCCACTTCAGCTTGCTTACTCCGCAAGCTATGTCGATAACTTTAGAATAGTTTTAGGAGCATGAGGAACAGGGTGTAAAAAAAGAAAAGGGAGGATCTTCCGACCAGACGGGTGTTGTATCTGGCGGGCAACTGCCCGAGTGTTGATGTCGGATAGTCTTATAATGTCGTTCGCGCGGTAAACTCTAATTGTGCGATGCAGGATTTGTGTGACGTCATGTCTTTGATGCGTAGTTCGTATTTGGCGGTGTAACCGCTACATAGTGTCAGTTAAGTCTCTGATTCAAAGGTAAACAGTATTCTCCTTGTGATCCCAGATAATATACTGCGATCATCAAAAAAAAGTTGTCAAATGTGATGATAAAGTTAATGTTCTTATTGATAACCTTTTCTAATGTTATTTAGTTACGAAAAATAAATCAATGTAGCGCAAGTTAACCTTAACAAAAAGCTCTATTATTAAATCGTTAACCTCAACTCACTGAGTGTAGCCTGTTTACCTGATGCATTAAAGGTTAGTCGTGTGGAATGGCAAATATCACTGCTGCTACGCGCGACTGGAGCGCGTTTATATTTTGTAGATAAAAAATGCTCTAAATATTTTAAAAAATACGGCTTCTAGGTGAGCATGTGATGCGAAGGGATGAGGAAAATGTCGTGAGGAAACTTTTGATTATAAATATGGATGGCTATAAGAGAAAAAGGAAGACAAAAGAAACGATGAATGGGCTGTATGAAAGATGAAATGGCTAGAAAGAGCCTGACTACCGAGATGATGACTGATAGAGAAGTATGGAAGAAGAGGACATGTTGCGCTGACCATAAATACATTGGTATAAGGGAATATTGATAATTACGGATTCTAGTGAAAGTGGTTTTCACTTGTAGGTTTTGCTTTTCGACTTGAAGGGATGAAATATACAGCTGGTAAATAAAAATGCAATATAACAAGGCGTAAGTAACACTTTCAACGCAGGATAACTCACAGGAACAATCGCTTGCTAGGCCTCGTCGTAGCGTAGCACATGCGTCACTGCTACGCCTCGTCGTAGCACATGCGTCACTGCTACGCTGTCGTAGCAAGCAATAATTTTGTGCGATGGTTTTGTGCAAACTAGTCGAACCAGTCAGTGCGTGGGGCGCAGAACGCTGAAAGCTATCCTATATCCTATGGAATACTATAGATTGTATCTATAGCTTACTAAAGGCCTAGACACGTGGAAATCATCTCTTTCAAACCGTTTCGTATTTCTACGATTGACATTAGCTTTTCGGTAGCATATATATTAGTCCCATGCATTATTGACTTTTACATCAAAATTCAAAATATTTAATTTTTTATGTTCACTCTTGAAACATCAGAAGCTAGGTACACGGTTCCAATTGGTTGTTTCCTATGGAGAAAAGCCAGCAAGAAACTCCACGGTTAGATACTCTTATAAAAATAATTGGCTCTTACAATATTTTCAAATAACAGTGTTACGAGTATTAGGTATTGGAGGACAGTGTAGGTCTTTCAACAAGTACCAGGTACTTAACAAAATGATGATGGTCAACATATCTAGATTCCACTGAGCCTACAGCGTTCTCACATTCATGAAATAGAAAATAATCTATAAAAAGATAAATAAATTAATAAAAATAAAAACCTACTTTAAGCGAAATTACATGATTGCTATTACAATATTGTAACAGATCGGAATAATTATTATGTCCACAGACGCCACTAATACACAGTTGAAATTAAATTGTAGGTATATTAACATTGTTATCGCTTATAGAATGTCACTTTGTCTAGACCCTCTGGATCTGTTAAGGCTAACGTATCTTATTCAAAACCAGACAAACACCAATAATAGTCGAAGTCGTGATGATTATTGTAATTTATCTCGTAATCAATCATAGTAAGTTCTGGAATTATATGCGTTTACTTCAGAGTTCATAATTGTGATGTGCCCTGAATTTTCTATCATAACTACCTCGCACACTATGCGACATGCGACTGCGACAGCTCTAAGATTATATGGTGACCTGTCGCATTAGACGTGCGCGTGCACCGTGCGCCTAGAAGCTGCGACAAGTAGCGAGACAGTACGAATCCCCAGCCTGTTGTTGCGACTTTGCAACTCGATGCCGGCGTTGTGTGTTTGTTTGTAAATGTGGTTTACATCTGTCCTGGCAGCCACAAAAACCGCACGAGTTCTATTTGAGTTTGATTCTGGTTTTACATCCGATTAATTGAATTCCGGATGTTTACCCTGCTAACGCATTTTCGTACTTATTGAAATAAATACCTATGATAGTTTATTATGTAGGGGTTCGGTTCTTAGCGAATACTAAAATAATACTGGGCAGGTATGCAGGGCAAAGCCCTATTCTAATACAGAGAAGGCGGCAGATAATAATTAAAGCTTACAAGACAGGTTATTTATTCATTACAGTTTATCTAATGGCTCTTTAAAAGGTTCAAGTAGCGGTACCTACGTTTCTCTACTCATCATCATCTCTACTCTCATCAAGAAACGTGTTTTTTTCAGCGTTTTTTGCTCGATTTTAACACGGAATCCTTCGTGTGCGAGTCCGACTCGGCCGAATTGACTTCGACTTCACCGGTTTTTATTCTTGTGAAGCGAGCAAATCCACAAAGAAATCCATTGAAATCTCACACAATAGTTCCTTTTTTAACGTATATGAGCAATTTATGGAAGGATTTTTGACAATTTCTTCCCTAAAGGGGTTAAATAGGGGATGTCATTTTTGGAAGATCGCCATTTTTTCCGACGGGAAGTCCCATTTGACACTCGGCTTCTAATTTAGAACTCTTGTCTTCTGTCTAGTCTTTTCCCAAATATGTTGGGGTCGGCTTCTAGTCTAACCGGATGCAGCTGAATACCAGTATTATACATGGAGTCACTGCCCATCTGTCCTCCACAGCCCAGTTACTGGGTAATACGATACCCCTTGGATTGGTTATGTCAGACTTTTGGGCTTCTGACGACCCGTAACAAATGTTAAAGATCTACAAATAACAGCCGGGACCAATGCATTAACGTGCTTTCCGAGGCACGGAGGGGTCTTGGTATGTAAGGATGGTCACCCATCCACGGACCAATCGCTGCAAGCGTAGCTTAACCTGATCAATAGACCCGTGCAGCTATTATTACTTAGCCACAAGCCCCTGTCTACCTACTTTTCTCGACTTTTAATAATAATAACTATGGGCTTTTTTCCCTATTGTTCCATTTCAAATCCTGCTCTTAATTAGCTCGAAACTTAATTAAAACATGATCTAGTCTATCAAATCTGGATTCTCAGAATATAATAATGTGATATTAATTTTTAGCACAAATTATTCCTACTTATTTATTGTCGCGTAAATGGGCTTAATTATTTTTTTATTACCAGGACGCTGTACTAGGAATTAGAAATTCTAATTCAGTACCGGTTCCCGTTTTGTATTCATTCAATTTGTGGTGAACCACAATTCCCGCTACATATACCTGAGTACAACACTATCTAGTATAGGAAGGTAATAGTGATGTGTCAATGCACTTTGAAACCCGCCTACACTGAAATAAACCGCACATATCCGAAATGAAGTGGTTACGATTCGCGTTTGAGCTGAAACGAATGAACCGGTAATATTTAGTGCTGTCAGAAGCATTACAATTATTATTATTATTATTAATTTTGAGCAAGATTTCGCTTTATAACGACAGTGAGCACTGAGGAAGGATTTTTGAAAATTCATTCCATAAAGGGTTTACTACATCACATCTTGTTTTTTCTATCTCTATCTACACTGTTTCGGTAGAATTATTACAAACCGACTTACAAAATATTGTTCACAATTCGTGACATCAGTGACAAACTGAATGTTGCACTGAAGGAGCTAGAGGCATCAAAAATACTTTCCAACCAGCTGCTGCAGGAAAGAGAGGACAGCGAGATTGAAGTCCAGAGGGTAAATGACAGAAATACTCAACTCAAGAGCCAGCTTGTTGAACTCCACACCCAGCACATGGATATACTTGACCAGCATCACCATCTCCGTCAACTAGTGTCAGACTTCCAACAGTGCAGTGACACTCATGACCAGGCACTGAAACGCATATCAGGTCTTGAAGCGGAACTGTGCAAGGCACACAACAAAATTTCCATCATCGATTCTCTGAAAGCCAGCGAACAGGTAGCCAACACCAATAAACTTTTCAACGAGTTGGTTGGTACTCCTAGTGTATCCGGACTGGAGTGTGAAAAGTCCACCATTACCATAGATCTGACTGGGGAAGATACCTTAACTAAATGTCCCATCCTAACTAGTCATAAAAAAATTAAAAAATATATTAAAATCACTAGAAATATTAAAAAATATAAAAAACTCTTGAAAACACATAATATTTATAAGTGTAACATTAATCTTAGAAAAGAGCGTATCAACTTACAAAATCAATTAAATGTATGTAATGATAAGTTGGAAACTAGCAGAGAAATGTATGATGTTGACATACAGAACCTTCAGAAGGAATTACTGAGCAGGGAAAATTCACTAAAGGAAATCTTTTTTAAGTATGAGCATAGCCAACAAATGTTAAGTGAGCGCTTGCAAGGGGCCTGTGAGTTGGTGGACTTGGTGAAGTGTAATGGAGAGAGGTGTGAGTCACTGACAAACAATCTCACCTGTAGTTATGCTCCCACTCCGCCACCTCTCACATCACAGCATGTTGTTCCTACAGCTTTACCCACTTTAACTCATACTTTAGAAACTGTAAACCCAACTCAAAGTAATGTTTTGGTCTATTCAGATAGACTAGGAGCAGGTTTTGGATCATTGTTAAATAATCGCTCTAAACATACTATAGTTAACTGTTGTTACCATAACCTGCACTTTAATGAGCTTGTTCATAAAATAAAACATACACCAATGAATGAGCAGACTACTGTAGTGCTATTAATTGGAAACAGTCTGAGCATTACTAAAAGGGACATAGTTAATGGTATTGACACCCTACTTAAATTAAAATTAGGTAAATTAATATTATGTGCATTGCCATATTCTGATAAGTTATATGAGCAAGATAACAATTACATTTTTAGCTTAAATAATCTTATACATATTTTGGCATGTCGTCATAGTGACCGTTTATTGTATTTTGATACTAACAATTTTGTTAGAGATTTTGTGTTGACTCAGGATCATATGTTTTTACCTAAGAAAAGCCAACATGTATTAGCTACTTTATTAGCCTTCAATATACACGCAGTTATTAATGTTTTAACTGAGATTAGCTTAAGTGACGAAACAGTATTATCTAGTACTTCTAATAATACTGTAACAGATTCTTTAAACTTTTAGAATCGACAAAAGAGAAGCATAATAATAATATTTTACTATATCACCAGAATTTAAATCGCTTCTCTGGCAAAATCCTAGACGTGGAAATGTTAATAGATAAATATCATATGGATATCTTGTGTTTTTGTGAAACCTGGTTAAAACCAGATAGGATGTTGTTTAATGTAAATAATTTTTCAGTTGCCAGTGCGTACAACAGGTCTTCATTAGGGGGTGGTACCTTGATATTATGCAATAGTCATTTCAGATATAAGGAAAGGAAGGATATCACTGCTTGCTCTGTTGATCGCTTATGTGAGGTAGCATGTGCAGAGATTGAAGGCCATACTTTCTTATGTGTTTATAGACCACCAGCCTCAAACTTGTCATCATTTTTAATCATAATGGAAGATATACTAACTAAACTTTTTAGAGATAATAAAATAGTTTTTGTTTGTGGTGACCTAAATATTGATATATTAGTAAATTCACCTGAAAAATGTAAGCACATCTCATTGTTTAAATCCTTCAATTTAAAATGTATATTTAATGTAGCAACTAGAATAACTGCAACCTCAGCTACATGCATAGATAATGTATTTACTAATTGTAAAATAAAAGACTCGTCCCTAATTAGTGGCGTCAGGTCTGATTATACAGGTCAACTTGTAGCCTTTGAATCATATAAAAAGTTACTTTTAAATAAAACTATTCAGATAAGACCTCTTACTAAAAATAAATTGAAAATGTTTAATAATAATGTTCATAACAATCTTTCAACAGCTAGTTTTGATTCACAAGACCCCAATATAAACTACGGTACATTATTTTCTACATTATGCCAAGAATTCAATAAAGCATGTCCTGTACGAAAAGTAACAATAAATACTAAACCAAAATTTAACGAATGGGCCACTGCTGGCATTAGAAAAAGCAGAGATATTTTATATAATTTGTATAACGAAAAATCATTGACTTCTGATGAAGCTGTCCATAATTATGTAAGAAACTATTCAAAGATATTTAAAAGAGTCTGCGCCCAAGCTAAATCAAAATTATTAAGTAACAAAATTAGTATTTCTAATAATAAAATAAAAGCTGTGTGGCAGATAATTAACAAAGAAACTGGAAACACGAAACAGCGAGAACAGAATGAAGTGTCTTTAAAAATTGATAATGAAACCATTTCAGATAAGTTAAAAGTTGCTGAGACACTAGAAAATTTCTTTACCAACATCCCAATAGAAGTTACGAAATCTCTCTCCTCATCATCTATACTAGCTGAATCTCTTCTAAAAGAAAACTTCAGTAAGGACATTCCAAGTTTTGAATTCAAGCCTATTTCTATTGTCACAATTGAAAAAGCATTTAAAAGTCTTAACATAAAAAACACTGAAGACTTATGGGGCATTTCCGTTAAGGTTCTTGGAGATATCATTGACACAATTGCCCCTGTTCTAACAGGCATATTTAATCAATGTTTAGATAGCGGTACGTTTCCTGATTTAATGAAACATAGTAAAGTAGTACCAATTTTCAAATCGGGTAGTAAGAGTGATCCCTCTAATTATAGACCTATATCTGTGTTACCAGCATTGAGTAAAATATATGAAAAAATCATGCTGGACCAGATGCTGTCACATTTTAATTCAAATGGGATTTTACATAGTCACCAGTTTGGTTTCACGAAAGGTAGGTCGACAACTGACGCTGGAGTAAAACTCATCAGTCACATTTTGGAATCCTGGGAGAATTCCCGGGATGCAATTGGCATTTTCTGTGACCTCTCAAAAGCGTTTGACTGCGTTGACCATACTACACTGATCTGTAAATTACACCACTACGGAATTCGTGGACAAGCTGCTGACCTTGTTCTTTCTTATCTATCAAACAGGCAACAAAAAGTAAACGTTAATGGGGCGACGTCCTCAGGGTCTCTAGTTAAAATGGGCGTGCCTCAAGGTTCAATTCTTGGCCCTTTTTTATTTCTAGTCTATATAAATGACCTTCCTTATATGATGGCTAACTTATCGGATATAATTCTATTTGCTGACGATACTTCTCTAATTTTTAAAATAGATAGAAAAGATACAGATGTTTTACATGTCAACGATAGTCTAGCTGTTCTTTCGAAATGGTTCGCAGCTAATAATCTTTTACTGAATGCGAACAAAACTAAATGTATTAGATTCTCATTACCAAATGTACCTCAAGTTGGTCTAAATCTAAAACTTGATGGCAAACAACTAGATGCAATAACGGAAACTATATTTTTGGGAATTACTTTAGATTCAAAATTGCAATGGGGCGCCCACATTAGAACTCTTTCAGGTAGATTAAGTTCAGCTGCATATGCAGTAAGAAAAATAAGGCAGTTGACTGATATAGCCACAGCTAGGTTAGTATACTTTGCTTATTTCCACAGTATTATGTCTTATGCCATTCTGCTGTGGGGATCGGCAGCTGACGTAGATTCAATTTTCATCTTACAAAAGAGAGCAATCCGCGCTATCTATAAAATGGGTCCTCGCGAATCCCTTCGAAACAAATTCAAAGAAATAGATATACTAACTCTGCCTTCTCTTTATATCTTAGAAAGTATTTTGTATGTTCGCAAAAACTTAGGACTTTTCAAAATAAGAAGCGATTTCCATAATATAAATACACGTAGTAGACATGAAATTTTGATACCCAAATTTAGATTAACTAAAACAAGCAAGTCATTTCTTATAAACAGTATCCGCTTTTATAACAAGTTGCCTAAGTCGGTTACAGAACTTAGCGATGGGAAGTTCAAAACCCACATTAAACGCGTTCTTATCAAGAATGCATATTATAAAATTAAAGACTACGTTGAAGACAAGGAAGTTTGGCAATAATTCCTTCTGCACGTGTGGCTTCCCTGGTAGCTCATTAACGGCAAATTGTATAAGTCTATTAACTGCTCCCAAATTACCATGTTTATATATATATATATTTTTACATTTTTATTTTTACATTCTTCCTTGACATTTAAATCACGCTATTATTTGACATTATAATATACCTACAATTTAACTTTAAATCTTTATTAGTGGCTTTTGTGATCATGATAATTATTCAGAATTGTAATATCAATCACGTCATTTCGTTTTTAATACTTTTTTATTTTTAATAATTTATTTATTTTTATATAGATTATTTTCTATTTTGTGAATGTGAGAACGCTGTAGGCTTAGTGGATTTGCTGACCATAATTATTTTGTTAAGTACCTGGTACCTGTTGAAAGACCTACACTGTCCTCCCATACCTAATAACACTGTTATTTGAAAATATTGTAAAAACCAATTATTTTTAAAAGAGTAACCGTGGAGTTTCTTGCCGGCTCTTCTCCATAGGAAACGACCAATTGGAACCGTGCACCTAGCTTCTGACGTTTCATAAGTGCCCATGTAGGTTTATGTGAAATAAAATATTTTGAATTTTGAATTTTGAATTTTGTTAGGATATTACTAATCTTGATAATGTAATTAGTACAGTTACATAACGATAGATTGACTTTGGCACACACAGCGTGTTTAATACACACCAATTCAGCTCAGCTTCTCATTACCATCAGTTCAAACAGTTATGTACAACCGACGAACACACAACATTCGCACCTGTCTGCCTCAGAATACAGAACAAACCAGAAGGTGCATAAAATCAGAATTTCATGCCGCGCGCTGTGTCCAAAAACGAAACAATCATAACCCAAAATGTTTTTCTCCCGACACGCGTAATTTGGCTAGCTTGAGAACATGTTTTGGAAAAACATTTCTTCCCTCCAATGCCTCATAGTTACAGAAATTAATATAAAACACCGACTGCTATTGAAAAAAGGGCCGAACAAAATGACTAACTACACTATGAGTAATTTCTGTACCCTTAGTTCCTTATGTTTTTGCGCCTTCTGGTTAGTTCTATATTCTGTATTGTAAAACTGTATCCCTGCATGTTGTATCATAGAGTTCAAATTGATGGGTACTTTGAAACAATAGGTTAGACTAGACTGGTGAATGTTAGTAGCTACGTTATTGGGTCAGTGAACTTGTTTGTTGTATTGTGTTATAAAATAGCATATTGCTCTATTGTGCATTGTTTCTAACTACACCAAATTAGAGGGACTGCGCGGATATATTTTCAACCCTGAGTTTGAAAATGTACCCGGTATATTTAGAGCAGTTGGCACGCACATGGCGAAATGTAGACGCACTTTCTGCGTCTCCAACTTACAAAAAGTATGATGGCAAAATGTTTTAACATGTCGTTAGGAAAGTTTTGAGAATGAATGTGAATATAAGAGTAAGTAGGGGAAGACCAAAGATACGATGAATGGACTTTGTGACAGAAAAGGGTTGACTACCGAGATGTCGACTAATAGGAGACGAAGACAATATGTTGACTCGACACCGATTATATTGGAATAAGGGTATCGTAATGACCAACATATTACTAATGTTTAAACACAATCATTTTGAAACAAAAACGGACTCGGTGTGTTGACTCGCAATTTTTAATCAATTTTAGTCGATTATGGGTTTGAATTGTTTGTTGGCAGAATGATTAGGTTTTGTAAATAAATATTTCTACGGCTTAAAGATGATTATTTCATATAGAAAATGTTTTTTTGGATCTGAAATAAGCGTCTGTTAAGTTTCGATCACCTTATTAAAGTTTTAGATTTTAAAATCCTTTAAAAATGTTAAAAATTCATCCATTCATAGTCTATTTTTTTTTGTAAGGGATAATCAAAAGTTCGTTTTATTCACAGATGACACTCATTTTTAAAATCAAACGTCAGTTAGTCAACTTTGAACAAGTTAACGATGCACTCTCTAAAGTTGTGCATTGGTTTAATGTAATTAATCTTCTCCTGAACGAAAAATAGACTAAACTCCTTAGATTTTCAACACTAAATGGTAGGCAGCTAACTACCTATGTTCAAGTTAATGGAATAGAGTTGGACCCTGTTGAGTCAACAGTTTTTCTCGGAATAACTATTGACGGTAAATAACAATGGGGCCCAAATAGAAAAACTGTCACGAAGGCTTAGTTCGGCCGCTCATGCTGTTAAAAAAGTTTGAGAGATATCTGACGTAGATACAGCCAGAATTGTTTATTTTAGTTATTTTCAGTCTTATGTCTTATGGGATTCTTCTCTGGGGAACCTGTTTGGACATTAATACTATCTTTGTTCTTCAGAAAAGGGCTGTTTAAGCCATTTACAACCTAGATCCAAGAAAAATTCGAGATATATAGAAAAATTCTGAGAAATAAACATTCTGCCTGTAGCCTCACAATATATTTTTGAAAACATATTGTGATATAATATTTGTGTATGAACACAAAAATATATCAAATTTTAAGAAAATTTCCGAAATTCATAGTTTAAATTCCAGGAATAAACACAACCTTGCTGTAGGTACATCGCACACGTCTCCACAGCATGCACTGAAATGCATCTATTCTTTGGTTTTGTTGGTCGAGTTGAGGTCCTTAAGTTCTGAGTTGACCTCCACGATTACTGACAAATGCTTGCACTGACTGGACAGATCCACTCAAATCTGTGTGGTTCTTTGCTCAAAAGACCATTTCAGACACTAATCTACATGATCCTCATAAGGCCTGACCAAGATTATGTCTGGACTTTAAAAGAGACCGTGTCCTCTGAGTTTGTTTCGGTCTTTCTTCTCAGACTAGTCAGATAGGAAACACCGAACTCATCTAGCAAATATATTTAATATTTTTTAATAAGACGTGTAAAAGTGATTGCTGTATCCTAATAACAGAATAAACAATTTCATTTAATTTCAATGACACCAAGAAAATAGTGCTTTGCATTTATTATGATAGATCGCTAAAATAAAGAGCGCAAGAAAAGGTTTACCTAGTGTCTTCTTCCTGTGCAACGCCACTTTAATTGCTTTTCAATGAAATAAAAATAAAAAAGTCGAGAGGTGTCGTGAACACCGATGACACCTAGTTGGAACGATGTTCCTTGTTCTGTATATTATGTATTAAATTATTGTTCATGGATGTTGTCGAGCCTAAATTTGTTTTCTTTTTATGTGTTAGTTATTGTTCTCAAGTTGGTGACATGTAATTGTTTTTATTGAGAATAAAGTTTCTTTAAACCTAAATAATAGGCAAAATTAAATAAATTACAACGATTGAGGGTAAGATAATTTTTAAAAAAAAATACAAATAAAATACTTACAGCTGACGCGCTTCCCGCAAGTACATAATTACTACAGTACCCATAAATCGACATACGAACATACATAAATGAACTGGAGCCGGAGAATGCAAAAAAACAAATTTTCTTAGGAGAATTTTAATTAATAAAAGAATTACAATATTGACTACAATCTAAAGTCGATGTATGTACGATGAATGAATTTAAGCTTTAATAACAACTACAGGAATTTCTGTTAAATGAAACTGGCGCGATATAGTGACACGTTGGCAGAGTATCTTGTGTCGGCCGCGGTTGCGATGCGCAGTAATGGACTCAGTTAAAGTCAGCATTGCTCTTGTTACACCGATGTGTAACACGCTTGACAGCACACAAACACACATAATATGTCAAAATGTTTTGATGGTCAAAATGTTACACCTTTTTCGGCCTAGCTCTCATTTGCCAAGGGTGAAGACTGCAGAGTATAACGTGCGATGAGTGACTTTGTTCCAAAATAGCCGTGCTAATAATATTAGCTAGCCAGCTAGCTTATGTGTAGTGTGGTAAATTATCCAGGGTGCGTTGGACGTAGATACATTTTACTATCATCACTCTTTGAGGCTATTATAAATTCAAGCTAGTGGGACGGTTACAAGCCATACTAGTATTGTAAATGTAACGTTCAGTCATAATACCTGATAATAACTATTCTATGAATTATTCGGTCCGTTTGATGCTGAGATTTTAGAGAACTGACCGCAAAGCGGGCCTAATGGAATTCCTGATCATTATGATATCCCAAAACACTCTATTCACTGAGATTATATAGAAACTGTATTTAGCGATATTACAGAGAATTACAGGAAAAGAAATTAAGTACAAAGCACTGGTTGTTCTTGTGGACACAAGTGTTACTAGCGAGCGTGGTGTCCTGGGTTCAAGCCGATCGTACCAGTTGGACAAAGTGTCATTGTGTTTTTTCATTAGGTATTTAATCTCCGCCTTACGCTCGATCCCTACTACTAGGGACTTAAACAAAACTGGCACAATGTGAGTGTACTAAACATCTGTGCATATCCCTTCGGGACTACATACGTGATGATACGTTATAAATGATACTACATAAGTTACACCGGACTCACGCACTATAAATTTTAGAGTGACCAGAGCAAACCGCACGTTCGCGCGACAAAGTGGACCTAATGCATATTTGATTAGGAACGCCATTAGAACCTTGTAGACCGGAATGTATAATTATTTATAAGCTGTAGAGTTGTTCATTTTGGTTAATTTAATTAACTTTATGATCTGCATAGCTTTTTTACGGAGATAAAACACATTACATTTTCTAGCATCGGTAGGACTTAAGACCCAAGAATGGCTTGTGTCACCAAAGCTGATAAGTTTGAAGTAAAATTGATAAATATGGTTAAATATGGAAAAAAAAACCGAAAGAAGACAAGACCTATGCAAAAATTCAAAGTTCTTCCAATCATCAGAAAGCAATCATTTTTTTTCTATAACAATCCCAAAATGTATACGTATTTCAAGTCATGCATAGTAAAATTATGAACTATTATTATTTTTCCACTATCTTTCACTACAAATTGATGAAAATTCAATTACGATGTTTGTAACTAACTAAATTAACGGTTTTACAACAATTTACAGCAAATCATTGGGCCGGACATTCGTGACCACAGCCTGTTTGCGGAGCTGTACAACAGACCACAAATAGTCACACCAAAAGGGATTTTGTAGGACAAAATTACAATTATTTTTAACTATGTGCGCTATGTTATGGTAATGAACTAGTGTAAATAAATATGTAGTAGCTACAATAATTCTAAATTCAAAAGTCATGTATTCAAACTAGGCTGAGACTCAGCACTTTTCGAACGTCAAAGTTACATAAGACAGTCCCACAAAACGCCCACCCTTCACCACTTCCTAGTGCTTTAGCTGGGAAGAAGAATTGGCGCAACAAACTTCCCAGCAGCACAGCTGTCTGTTCAATTAGAAAAAAAAGAAGATTCTATGTAATAAATGGCATGCAAAATTATTTAGATTACGCAACACAAAACATAATTTAAATTATAAATTAATAGCCATATGTCAGCTAGCACACGCCAATATACCAATAAAAAATATCGAGAACTATACTCAACCAGAAAAAAAAAGACTAAACGTAAACAATATCTAAATAAAAGCCTCCAAACATAAAGGGCGTGCCCGCCTTTATATAGCTATATATAACCGTAAATGGAAGTTATAAATGATAAACTAGGACCATCGAGGTAAAAATAAATAAACAGTTAATTACTCATAACAATAACAAAACCATGATCAGCAAGACAACCAGTCACCACAAGCAGCACCCACCACTTAGGTAATAAAAATATTTTTAAATGTATTTAAGTTATTTACTGGGATACTACGTTTGTTGACAAATGTAAAGGAAAACATAAAAAATCTTAAATTCATTCATTCTTCATTCATTCATTCACTCACTCACAGAAAGACAACGCACAGTCTACCGTTGAGTCTAAGAGCAAAAAATTTTACACAAGGGTTCCTTTTATAACAAAAGTGAGAACTATGAAAGGTTTTTTGTAGTCTCGAGGGTTGAATAGGGTATGAAAATTCGTAATTTAGCCCGATTGGAAACACCATCAGGCACATGGGTTCTATTTCCATAAAAATATAACCTATCTTTTCAGTCGGGTTATAAACATAAATTGTAATACCTACCTACAGTGAAAAAAACCTTTCTAAATTCATAACATATATATTTTTTTCTTAGGTTGACTAGAACAAGGACAAAAAAGTTCTCGTAATCAGAATATTCAATGGACTGAAAATAAACACGATCGGGCAAAAAAAACTAATCTTCTTCAGCGATAAATCTGCTCAACTCCAGATGAAGATGACTTTCCAATATTTTATTAAAATTAGTTAATATAAAAGGATTTATTTAGTTTATTTATACTGAATTCCAGAATAATCAATCATCTAGCTATTTGATTGATGTTCAGACAAAAAACTTTTAAACTTATGAAAATATTAATTTTATAATATTTCGTAAAGTTTCGATTTTGAAGTTTCAGCAATTAATTTGTTAAGTGTTAAGTTCTGAGTTCAAACATTGTGGTTTTTTCAGGAATTTCAGTTTTTGAAAAGTTTTAATTTATTTTATATTTAAACTAAGGTGTAATCGTTATCCATTATTTATAAAACTAGATACCTAGTTATTTTGTATTCTTATTAGTCTTGGAGCAAAACTAAGTCTGATTTGCTCCATTGAATGACTTTTTCATGAACTAATGACATTTGAGAACAAATTTAACTTAGAGCGATGTATTAATTATTCTAATGATTCTAATTCTGTAAATACATATTTTTTATGGTCGCGAATCATATTTTGATCAAAATACAACAGGTTGTGGTTGTACAGTGGCCTGCAAATTATAAAAAAGCGGCCAAGTTTTCGTAGCAGCAAGTAATTTATGACGTATTAAAAAAAACTACTTACTAGATCTCGTTCAAACCAATTTTCGGTGGAACTTTACATGGTACATGTTTTTTTTTTTTGTTTTGTCATTCTTTATTTTACAGGGGTGGGTGGGGGTATATTTTACCACTTTGGAAGTGTCTCTCGAAAAAGCTTGATTATACAGTATGTATCAGAAAAGTATGTCCGTCTACGTTCATCTCACAATCGTCTTCTTCAATGTCCCGCTCACCGCACAGACTTCATTCACTCTTCTTTCTTCATTCAGTCTATCTCTCTGTGGAATGCGCTCCCCCAGGAAATTAGGATGGCGACCAACCGATTATCTTTAAAAATAAAGTTCGCGAGCACATTCGCAAGAAGCTGTGCCAGCTTCTTGCGAATGTGCTCGCGAACTTTAATTTTATCATCATAACGGTAATGTTTTCCCATTGTTTGTCTTATTTGTGCTTATATTTATATATAATTAGGTGTATTTATTATATTTATAATTTTAATAGGTATGTATGTATATCTTTATATTTAAATAAATGTTTTTTTCCTCATTTCTCGCTATTGCACCTAACACTGTTTGTCTCTGCATCACCCAAAGGTTGACTGGTAGAAAATGCCTGTGGCATTAAGTCCGCCTCTGTACATTTTTGTGCTTGAAGTATAAATAAATAAATATATATCAAGTGTGGTACAGAGCATTAAACTGAATAACTTTCTTCATGGGACCAACTTAATAATCGCGAAATAGTACATTACTGTCGCGGCTTGCAACTGGGGTGATTGATGGACGATCGTGAAAATGTGGCCCGAGGCGAAGCCGAGGGACCCATACGTGAGTCCATCAATGCCTGGTTGCAGCCAAAGCTTTTAAGTATAGTACTTTTCGCAAATAATGCGTGGAAATTAAAACTAAGTGAATTAATTCAAATTCCAGAATCAATGACGTACCTACAACGATAATTTTTCACGCGCCATTATGTTCATTTGTTTCTCATTTAGGGTAAGTCCAGGATAGCTGCCCCACTTTTTGATAGGAAGCCATAACTTATTAATTAATCATCTATTGGCAATATGTCTTTTGCATATGGTAACTTTGATCTTTAATCTATGATGGTACCCCTTTTGTTTGTACATAAGTTTCATAGATTTTGAGGAAATTATGTCTTTTTGACCCTCTCAAAAGTAGGATAGATGCCTATCGTGAGGGATAGAAGACTCGTAGTAAAAATGCGTCAAGGGATAGAAGCCTACCGTGAGGGATAGAAGACTCACTGTATAAATGCTTCAATATTTGATGCTAATTGAAACAAAACAGACTAGTTTCAATGTAATTAGTCTGTATTCAATGTTTTTACATTAATTTGTGACATCTTTTATAATTATATAATCTATATAGAATTTTCCAACAAAAGATTTTTTTTTAAATTCTTGTGAAATAATAATCATCTACTTAACGCAATCAATATACTTTTCAGAACTAACATAGATAATTTTATCAGTCTTATTCTTCTTCTTAATCTTTTTTATTCTTCTTTTTCTTACTATTCTTCTTATTTATCTTCTTAATTCTTCTTCTTCTTATTATTTCTTAATCATCTTATGCCTAACACATAGTAGGTATTAAGTTATAGCATAAGTTCAATCTGTGATGTATCTAAGAGCGGCGGATTTAGTCAAACCTATCTAAGGTTAACCGTTCCTTGTTATTTTTTGCAAATCGTCTTCTTAATGTAGGAGAGGGTATTGTGTAAGTTCTGGCTATTTCATTTACACATTTCTCATTTTTAGTAATTTCTTGAAAAGCCACGCCTGGTTTGCTTTTATATTTTCGAGGCATTTCTTCCACCTGCGATATGAAAACATTAATAGAAATAGTTAGGGATAGATGCCCCTAAGGGCATCTATGGCTACAGCAGATGGGGCAACTATACTTTTGGCACAGGATAGATGCCTTTTTAAATTAAAAATAAGATAAAAATAAATCTATAATTTAAAGCATTATTCCGTGTACTTTAAACTGTAATATCAGCAGATAAATTTAAAATAAATAGAATTTATAACTGTGTAAAAAGATATGGAATAGTAAGTACTTGCGATTATAATTTCAACGCTTGCTGAGGTCTCGCCGCGGAAGGTTTTTTACACATACGGACGAAACGCGTGCGCGTCTCCCCTACGGTTGTTGTGGCACTGGGGTCTGCGGGGGGGCGCTTCCTATTGTATAGTACGATTTTAGCCTACGATATTTCTAACATTGAGTTTTCGAAGTCGCGGCACCTATCCCATTGGGGCACCTATCCTGGAATTACCCTACTTTAATCAGCTTCAAACTAAATCGAAATCAAAATCGTTGATAAGGTAAAAAGTTCGTTCCATTAAATAACACGACAGATATGGATTTTTATACAAAAATTGCCGGCCGGGCGCTCGCATGTATTCGGCCAGTAGTACAGCAATTTCGTTTTATCTCGAAAAAGGTTGTCAAAATAATGCCCGAATTTCCAAGCAAGTTTGAGAAAAAAATATTCTCTTGCCTTCTCTTGTATGTTTCTATCACATGCGAAAAAGATTGATAAATATTTATGTTATCAATAACACCACTTCACAGTAGAACGAACAAAAAGTGAAGCTTGATGTTTAAAATAATACCGTAACGTCTTTTTATAAAACACCCACGGGAGCGCATGATAAATGGATTTTAGGTGTCAAGATCCAAGATGGCGAAGGTATTATGATAATGATAAAGAATATTTGTTGGTACAACATTACCTATTTGGTAACACATTACCTTTTGCTTGTCTTAACTATTCTATCTAAATTTGAACGTCTAAACAATATGATAAAGAGGTAAAACTGTTGATTTGTATCTAAGAGGTAATCTCTGGAAGTATGATCACATTACAAAAATTTCACTGAAAGCGCTGAAAGCTACCATGGCACTTTACAATACTGAGTGCCATAAGAGTGATTATGGTTTAATAGAATTCCCGAGCAGAAGCTATAGTACTCGTGTAATGAACTGAGTCATAGGACCATAAAAGTGCATCGCCTTGCATCTTATTGATAGTTTACTACCTCATAAGCTCCATATGTGCGAACGACACAGAATAATAACAATGATTTATGGCTCAACGACTCAGTTCTTGACGCGGCGACTATAGTACGTAATATGTTAAAATATATTAAGAGAACAATATATTTTTATGGAATTCGGGTTAAAAAAAAGTAGAAAAACTAGAGGAAGCGGACGCAATTTTCCCACACTGGAGGTCATGTTCTTAATCCATGGTAATATTTTCGTTAGATTTGTTGAATGAAATATATAAACACATTGATGACAATAAGTTGGAAAGATGCACGGTTGGCGGCAATAGGCCCCCTATTATCTGGCGAAATGTGAGTAAACTACAAACACAGCTCTGCCTAACCCTGTGAGGAATGCAGGCGTGATGCTATGTTTATTTTAATACATACACTTTGTTTTTGAAGCCTTATACATATCGAAGCCATAATAGCCAACTCCTGAGAATCAAACCATATTGTTCACGCCAAGCATATTCAAACCAGTGATATAGTCACAGAGCTTTGAGATTAATAGGGCTGGAAAATTGGATAGATGCATCACCATTTTGCTTCGAAACCTCTTCAAGTATGCAACAGAAGGTTTACCTTTATCCTCGTATATGAAGCTATCTCTAATTACGATTTATAAACAAGTTATATTTTTTTGAATGATCTTTATGGGGTTACAGATCTTTGTTATGGACAAATAAAAGTATAGCGCTACAAATTTATTCAGGCACGTGACCAAAATGAAAACTAACAGCTTCTTTTATGCTTGTTCTAAGTACTGTTTCTTTAATTTACTTTATTACCTATTTTTGTCTAATATGTAAAATCTCGGAACCTGACTTGGTTTCCATACGTCGTTTTCGGGTGACCACTGAAAATCAGCGCTGTGCTGTGGGTTCCCATAGTACAGCATCATGCTGAGAGGAAGCCTTCTTATCACAGGCATGACGTGGAGCTGCCGACTTATTATGATCTGTGTTCATAAGTATAAATCTGTGTTTTTATGGTTTTTGTTCGAGTTTTCTTTTTATATGCACGTGTTTCTGGGACAAGTAAATCTATTTTCTTTCTTTTGAATACATTTCACAGCTGTTTAGCAACAGCGCCCCCCTATTGACGTCATTTGACGTTTTTTTTATTCCTTTACAAAAGCCTTAAATCCATAAATTGTACCAAAAACTTTGGAATTACTTCCATACATCACCTTAACACGGACATACCAAACTCCAATTGAATTTCAACTCTACCTCCATTAATTCAAGGTTGGCAACAACAAAAGAGTTTTCCACAAAAGCGAAGTCTGATTCCCATACATCAGGCATTTTACGAAGTTTGTCGAAGTTCGATGAACTTAGCCGATGTTCTGGAGTTTGGGTCCTATTAGAGGCAAGTTTGGGTCTCAACGTATTTCGTATAAATTAATTCCTAAGGAATTGTTATGTTCGTGCAGTGAACTGAATACAGTTCTCATAGACTTGGAATGAAGGGCCCGTGGAGACTGGCGGACGGGTCGGTAGAGGATTTTAAGATCAATTGAATTTAATACTTATCCAATCGAAATAAGGTATATATTACAATGCTCGGTGATCGACTTTGGGCATACCGGCGCATGCCACGGCATACCGGCGGATGCTCCGGTAAGCTGGCGGACATTCGCGGTATCACACAGGATTTTTCTTGTCAGTGTGCTGGTGGATAGACGAATCCCTCGATGCTCTCTACTGCCGCAGTCCCTAATTTTACAGTCAGCCTAAAAAAGACGTACTTATATATCGATACGAATTCTAATGATACAGAAAAACACAAATTGTAGACAATCAAATGATTTCTTGTCGATGTAAGAACTGCACGATTGCTAGTAGTTGAACTTATGCACTTTATTTTCTCGTTCATAATAGTAACATCACGCCTGTAACCCTGAAGGGTATGGCAGAGGTGTACTTACCTATTATTAAGGGTATTTTACCGTGATTACATTGGGCGCGGGTGGCCGTCGTTTAGCGGGTTTTATTTAGCGGTAAATTTTCAACAGGAGTCATAAGTTACCCCTGTTGAAAATATATAAATTTTTAATTGAATTGGGATAATTTTGATACCTACTAAAAACGTGAATTTCAAATAGCAATAACTTTTTAATTTTCAATAATAATACGATGGTTCATAACTTTTCGGATCGGACAGGTCTTACTACACCCATATTTCGCCAGCTATGTTTAAATCCCATCTAATAGGGCGAGTCTATTGCCATCAACCGGGCAAATGCAGACTCCGGGTAACTACCTACTCAAAGCGTTTGCTGTGAGTAGGTAGGTACCCGGAGTCTTGTAGTTTGCTCAAACCATTTTGTAGTACAGTGTTGCTATGTTTATGTATTTCTCATCTCTCTTTTATCTAACTTTTACAGTCCACGTATAGGTACTTTAAAATGTATACTAGTTGTATAATGCTCGTTTTCACTGACACTAGACAACACCCACGAATACACGCTGCCCTGTGTTGAATTTTCAACTTTCGGCGCTGAGCCGAGCATTGAAATTCCAATTGAAAATAATGATGCAAAGAGTGTCAATGCCTCTCTATAAACTCCATGTTTTTACTGCTGCAGTTCTTTTTTTAAACTCGATGGGTTTAAACACAGTTTTATTCACATTCTGTCTCTAAAATACCGCTGCATTTTTTCCATTACCGTCTCGGAAGCAAAGACTTTAAGAAAGGTTTTTATTTTCTGCACAATGCAAAGAGTTTTTTGTCGTTTCTTTGCCGACAAGCTTCCGATACAAAGACTGTTAACTACAAGCCAGGCTTGCGTATTTAGTGTTCCGTCTCTTTCTTATCTTATCTTATCTTATCTTATCTTATCTTATCTTATCCGTAGTTACTGTCAAGTTAACAGCAAAGCATGAGATAAATACTTTGATAAAATTACTAATTTTCTAATCTATGTATCTCTGTATGTAGGTAGGTATATTGTTCGTGGACAAATTCGCCATATAAGAGTCATAATCTGCTTTTCGCCCTTATCCCACCTCATTTGTAGTCGGCACAGTAAGTAAACGGTGAAGGGAAACATCGTAAGGAAACATGCCTGAGAGATATTTCTCGACGGCATGTGAAGCCAAGCACATGGGCGGCTTTAAAACTCTGACACCATGAGGTTAGTCATTAACCACACGAAAAGAAGAAGACAGTTTGTAAGTCTTTTTGCTTAAATTATTATCGCTACTATGTATATTACGTCTTAGCCATTACATCATTCCTTCACATTCATCAATTTATTTTGTCATTCCCTTTGATACAAATTTGATTTAAAAAACTTTCGCAAGAACCCAAATCAAGTAATTTGGTTTTTCTTGCAAAACAAACTAGAGACCTAAGTGATAGGTCCTATGAGACCTAATACCATTAGCTCAAAACTTTAGGGTAAAGTACAAAAGTTTACCAAGACTAACCTTCTATTGGAGGCACGTGTTCTGTCTCTAGGGTCAAATTGTTTAACCGATATTGTCACTAGGAACGTATATTCATCGATTATTGTCTATAACATATTAAATACCGTATCTTGGGATAGAAATAGAGTTTTTACGGTTACTAATCACTTCATTATTTCAGGTTTGCCCGACTAGTTCCAAATTCCAAATGTAGGAAATCCTAAATTAACTACGATGTAAAGATTTGCATCCTTTTAAATTACCGACGAATATAAAAAAATATTCGTCTTTGTCTTCTTACCCCGTGTCCTAACCGAAAGCGACTGTTGTCCGAGAACACGATCGATGCGACCGTTTGTATCTATTATAATGTATAAACGCGACTTGATTATTAATCGCGCGCGTACGTCATATAGAGCGCGAGCGCTAAAAGAGCGCGACGATCTTCTATCGATCGATCGAACTAGCGCGTCTATCGCTTTCGGTTAGGACACGGTCTTAGGTACTGTTTGATTAGAAACAATCCCGTTTTTCCTCCTTAACTACGGTATACTAATTTGCATCCGTGCAACAAATCCTTTTAATTACTGTTCCGATCAATTCCGGAATAGTATTGTTTGTAAAAGAGAGGATTTGTAAGTCTTTGTTCTTCAAAGTAAACGCAGTGTAGTTGTTAATCTGTTTTCAGTTTGTTAAGTTAGTAGACTGAGAAAAAAGGTAGCTGCATAATGACGGTTTTTAACTATTATTACAATGAATCCTGGATTTTACGCCTTACCGGGTTTTCTGCTATAGGTATTTACTCTACCTAAATAGGGAAAGTGATCCGTTCAATAAGGTATAGGATCATTCTTAAAGATTGCGTCATATTTGAACACCTTTTACAGAACATAATGAAAATAATATTATGATAAAGTTATAATACGGTTTTCCTAAAATGTTTCATCCTAAATTAAACATATCTTAGCACTAAAATATATGCACATTTAGATCGGTCAGTATGGGAAAGTCTGAAACTATTAGACATACGAAGATCTCTTTTTAGGAACCATGTCATCGATTTTAGTTACAAGAAAAACTGCATTCATACATTTAAAAAAAAAACTTTTACTCAGCTCGGGAATCGAACGCGGACTATTTAGATGTTGATTGTCTAGGTCTTAAGCAGTAAATGTTACTATGAAACATGATGTATAAAATTAATAAAATCCATGGTTTTCTTCTTCCCAGCAAAAGCACTAGGAAGTGGTGAAGGGTGGGCGTTTTGGGGGACTGACCTATGTAATTTTGACGTTCGAAAAGTGCTGATTCTCAGCCTAGTTTGAATAAATGACTTTTGAATATCCCTTAATTTATTTTAGTAAGTTTTCGAAATGACCACCATTTTTTTCAATACAACATTCAACTCGTTTAGGTGACGATCTTATAATTTAACTTTTTCTAATAAAAGTGCGTACCTAAGTACTTTCATGTGGATTCTACACGCAAGAACTGGTTTCCAGCTTGCTACGTACAAGCGCATTAAATATTATTTTAATGGCATGAGCGGTGCGAAAATCACGGCAATTACGCGGAACAAAACCTAACCTTTGTTAAGATACCATGGCCATGCGTGCGTGCGTGCATGCCATGGCATTGGTTGTGGAAGGTGAATTTTCGGTAGAATGTGAATCCATCTTTCATAGCTGTTGAAATATGTGAGACTAGCTGCCCCCGCGGTTTCACTCGCATTAGTTTCGATCCCGTGGGAATATCGGGATAAAAGGTATCCTATGTGTTAATCCAGGTTATAAACTATCTGTGTGCCCAATTTTATCGAAATCCGTACAGTAGTTTTAGCGAGAAGAAGAGACAAACATACACACTCACAAAATTCCGCCTTTATAATATCAGGAGGATATATAATTATATATAAAGTGCGAAGTGTGATGTTATTTTGATTACAAAACAATCGATACTAGGCTTGCTATAACTTACTTACTTTACTATTATCAACTCCTGTTGCAAAAGTTTAATCAAATGAACCAATACTTCTGTAGCATGAAAAATTTCTCCATACGAACTGATTCACCCATCTATCCGCCCTAGTTTTCGACGAAAACTTTCCTTCGTGATCGATTCTGTTCGAATATCAGAACAATGAACTTCGAGTACAGAATTATGAGGTCTTTCCCATTGGTTCTCCTAATCATTACATTAATTTGTGCTCGACACATGATATGTTACGATGCTTGCTTTAGCTCGGTGGCCGATTCGGCAAGTTATTGTTGCGTTTGTAATCGACAATGCTTTATAAGTTACCTATTATGGAGTTCCGTTCTTTTCATTCTTATCTCGAAAGCCAATTAGTATACCCCTGGTTTTTTTAATAACCTCAAAATTAGCTCTATTATTATTGAGATTTAATAACATTTTACATCTATGTTAATACAGTAGTTTTACTAATGGAATTTTTTAATAAGAATTAAAATGAATTTGCACATAAATTAAAACGTATTCCATAATAATTCATAAATTAAGAAAATAACATTATGGTGTAGAAAATATCCTCCGCACCGCTGTCGACTGGTATGTTACGTACATATCTACCAGTTGACAGCGATGCGGCCCAAGAGGCGGCATTTCCACGTTTTATCGCAATGGCCTCTGGCCAAGGTAAAAGCTAGCCCTTTGAGCCCTTGGGTCATGGGAACTGTCAACAAGCCTTTTGAAGATAGCATTAAACAGTAGGTTTAAATAAAATAAACGGTGTTTATTTACTTACCCGAAAGTCCTCAACATGTCGTCATTTGGTACTAAGTCCTTGACCTCTTTATAAATAAATGATTAGGTGTCCAGTCATGGGTAGCTCGCCGTCCGGTAAGGACCAAGACCGAGTCGACGGCGCGTTGTGTTCCACGCGCGCCTCAAAGAGGTGAGTGAAGGGGTCCGATGAGACCATTGCCTGCTGGGGTTGCGGGAAAGTCCGAAAGGGATACCGTGGCCCCCTGGCATTGCACAGGCAACAGAAGGAACATGGGTGGGTTTAGTCAGTAAGTGTCTGACACGCCCTCCCGCTCCAGCCAGAGCGGGAGACGTCATTTCATGATTACACACCCAAAAAAAAAAGGTGTCCAGTCATTCCACCAAAAATTAATCCAATAAACTTTTTTGTGGCCACCTGGAGCAAACACTTCTGTTTCGGAGATATATACTGGATCTCACCACGTTTAGCTACAAGATTGCAATGTAACTGCTTTGTTTTAACGTATTATTTGACAAACAATTCATTTTTTATTCATGTTATTTCATAAAACAACGTTCGGAATAAAAAAGTTTAATTACATTGGGTTTTTTAATTTAAATTTTATTTGTTTGACTTCTATATGTATTTTATATTTGATTTGATTGACATTTGGGTATGTATTTTAATTCTACCTGATTTGAATGAAGTTAATATTTGAATATTATTTTTATTAAGTAGGTGCTTTAAAATGTTAATATTATGAAATTTAATGATGGACTTGTCTGAATTGAATGAATTAATTACGAAAATTAATTACGAAATTTCTTAAAAAATTAACTCACTATAAAGGCAAAAGGGTAACTTTAATTTATAAATCAACAAAAATTAATTTATAAAAAAATATAAATCAGAAAAGACTTTAGCTAACAGAAAAAGAAATTGTACGCTACCCGGCACCGAACTATTTAGTTTAGGTTAAATATGTTTACTCGCAAAAAAAGGTTTAGGTTAGGTTAGATTTGAACTGCGACCCGCTACGCACGAGCCGAGTGAGCGAAGCGAGCGGTGTGACGGCAGCGGCCAGCGAGTGCCAAAAACGACTAATATTATAGAAAAAAAATTATTTTGTAGGTTTAAAGAACTTCAGTACTTGCCTGTAAATTATTTGACACAAAAGGATATTGCATCCGTAATTACTGGTTTAGAAAATTTATATTTAATATATATTTGAATATATATTTAGTATTAACGTGATTTTTCCAAAAGAATCTAAATATTAAATGAAAAATGCATAAATGATTAAAAATCATGCGAAACATTTGTAAAGATAAACATTTGCTAAATAAATGTTTAAAAGCGAGTGTTAATAAAATAAAACATTTGCGGAATATGTTGTTTGTAAAATAAATAGTATGTGAAACGAAGGTTGTAAAATAAAAATAATTATGTCAATGTTGGTTTGGTGAAACATTAGTGAACCAAATGTTTACGTTAAAGGTTTGTTAAACTCAGTTAAGAGTACCTATCTTAGTCACCGTATCATGTTTCCTAGACAACTTAACTTTACAATCTTCTCAAATTATAATATACATAAATTAAAGTCAAACTGCTGAAACTGAATCCGAAAATTCAACACCGAATTTATTAAATCAGTTCTTAGGTTACTATGGAAAACGGAAACCGTTTTGACGAAGCAATTCGGTCCATCTGTCCCGTCTCCGGGACGGTATGAAAATTACTAAACCGATTGAGCGAAATTTCAGCATAATCTCCCTTTTTTACGGAAAATTTGATGCAAATAAGACTCAAGATTTGCGGCCGTTTTGATGGGGGAACTTTGTTCGGAAGACAGGTAGCTTAGGTAGATGGGTTTTTGTGATAACAATCATATGAGAAAACCATGGTATTAAGTAACCGTAGTAAATGCTTTTTGTAAGTATCAAGGACATTTCCGTAGTGCCTCTTCCTACGTCCCGGTTGCCGGGTACCCAGTGCCGGGTACCCGGTGGCTAAGTATAAGATAACGTACATGCCCACACACTTTGCCGTCGGGTACCCGGCACATATGAAAAGGCACGTCCATGCTGATTCGGTACATAAAGACAGGTAAATTAATTTGTAAGTACCAAATAGATTACCAACTTAAATTGTCCGTAGGTACTATATACTCGTACAAATAGCAACTGACATTCTTTGACACTTTTATGTAATGACTATAACCATAATTATAATTAATTTACGAATTGACAAAACATCGCGATTTCTTATTCTTATAAACTCAAACTCAAAGCTGCTCCACTGTGTCCTCTGGGCGGTCTACACAATGGTGACACCCGGGCGTTTCCTCCCGCCTTATCTCAAACTCAAACTCAAAGCATTTATTTCAATTCAACCATTCACAGGCACTTTTCAACTGTCAAGAAGTCGGTCAGTCAGAAATATGAAGCTAGTTGCCGATTCCAAAGCGTAGTAGGTACCTATGGAGAAGAACGGGCAAGTAAATCCACGGACACTCTTTTAAATCAATAATGTGATACAAAATATTGGTTACATCATTCATGTTGAAATTATGCATGTGAGAATAATGTAGAAAGACTTGCACGTTCGAAAAAGCGTCCGTAATAAAAAAAAAAAAAAAACAAAGAACCATGAAAAATTTCAAATATATTAAAATAAGCTGTGGCAGCTAAGAGATGACCAGTCCCAAGACGGCGCCCGTTCACGAACATGACGCATGGATCAGCACCACTCAGCTCAACCATTTTGAAGGGAGCTAATTGATCCTACTCACACGCCACCATCAGCGAGACATCTGAGTGAGCATGACATACTCACAGCCGCCAGGGCACATTCAAGTCAATGAAATACATATTACCCGGTAAATGGTAGCTCTTTAGTATATAGTACTCACACCTGTGCTATGCAATTATATAATACAAAAAAGTTTTTTTTTTTTTATACGTTGCCCCACACTTGGAATTTCTCCTGTATCGTGGGTGTGTTTACAAACATTTAAACTCACATACACAAACAGCCAGACCCGGAACAACTACTTGTAGGTCATACAAATATTTGTTCCGTGCGGGAATCGAACCCGCAACACGCATTGCAGCAGTCAATTGCTTTAACCACTGCGCCAACCGTGCCGTCAGATTGAGTTTATACAATACCTACAAAGATGGTATACTCGTATACAGGATGTCCAGTAAATAGCACGACATACTGCAGGGGGTGATAGCTAGGGTCACTACGTATCAATACAACACAATATAATATGTTCAGCAAAATCTTACGGATTTACAGTTTTACAAAATTTTACGAAATACCGAAAAATCTCTACCTTGAAACAGATTTTTAAGCATCCCGTAATGAAAAAATCCTTTTCTAGTACTTTTTTTACATCAAATTATTCGTGAATAGTTACTTTACTCATTGATTAGTCTTTTTTCTATCAAAGACAAGAATGTTTTCAACAAATACTATTTTTTGTTTAAATTTTCACAGAACTATTTTCTTATCACTTAAGTTTAACCTACAGTGGTGAAAAAAAAAATGTAAGATTTTGCTGAACATATATTGTGTTGTATTGATAGGTAGTGACCCAAGCTATCACCCCCAGCAGTATGTCGTGCTATTTACTGGACACCCTGTATATGTTAGTGAATAATTTATATAAATACCTAAAACGCATACATTTTCTAAAATTGATTCTCTTAATGATGGTGGAAAACACATAACAATAGGTTGCGTAGTTTAGAAAAACAAGGCGGTCTCACAGACAGACACGAACAAGGACTTGAAAGTATAACATTTTTATGCTCTTTGGCTATTACACGGAAGTATATTGTAAAAAAATTACGATTTATTCATTTCCCTGGTCATACCAAATCATGTTTAGAAAACCTGGACAAAGGCTATTGAATTTTTTGTCTGAAATTATTAAAATAATAAATTTTAACTAACAAAGGCCACTTCTCTCAGAGAAAACATAAGCGAGAACAAACACTTCTTCTTAAAACGTTTTCCTTGTGAATAAGTTTAGACTAGGTACATAATGAGTCGATTTTAATTAAAAGTCATAATTTTCATTAAAAAGTATAACCTATTGGAATCGATTTGAATTTGCTTCCGACTCGATAATGACTATTAAATATTCATGATTGGGCGAGTCGATTGGGTGTAGTTAGTCCTATGAATTTTGATAACCGAAATAGCAGAGGAACTGGGGAGCTTTTGGCACATTAATTTCTTCCGCCGATAGCTTGACAGCTTCTGAGATTGGTTTTTTTATAACTGTGAGAAAGTTTCGTCTGAAGCAGCTGATTTTTAATTGAAACGATATTATTTTTGCTTTGGGAATAGGCTTAGATACTCGACCAAGCTTACAACTTTAGTCTTTGTAAGTTAGTAACACAATACAGATAGTGCAATCCACGACGACGCGCCCCACTCCGCGATTACTGTACTGTAAGCTGTACTTTAGTACGGAGCGGAGCGGAGTGGGGCGCGTCTCAGTGGATTGCACTATCTACATAGGTATATATAGATTTATCTAACGAGGAAACATCACATGGAAACGAAATAACTTTGCGGACATGGCAGTGCCCCGCCAAGTCGAGCATAAAGGAACATTATAATTTTCTTCAAGAGAACATGGATATATGAAAAATGTAGGTTGCCTGTCGTTACAGCATAACATTCGTACACCATAATATGTTGTGGTAGAATGTACCTACTGAACTTATGAAATTATTAACATTACAAAAATCTATCAATCTGCCTAGAATTTTTCTAACTATGTTGGGGTCTGCTTACAGTCTAACTAGATGCTGCTGAATACGCGACTGCCTATCTGACCTCCACAACCCAGTTACTGAGTACCACGATACCACTTGGTAAGAATGGTCGTTACACTTTCGGGCTTCCGACTAACAACTATCAATCTACGAATGACAGCCGGGATTAGGTATTAAACATCATACTATGTAAACGGCCCTCTGACAAATAAACAAATTCTAATTTTGATTCTGACATAAGTATGCAGACAAAGAACTCGCAATAAATAACTCGAAATAAGAAACCGTTGCTAATGAGCGTAAACGGCGTATCTTATTTATATACGAGTAACTAGCTAATAAAATGCTTCAGCGAACGGTATTCGCGATGCTGAATTTTGGGCCAAACAAATTTAAAAAAAAACTAATATATATATAATTATATATTTTCGTGTTATATTTGCACGCTAACAAAAAAAAGAAGTTGTTACTATTGTTTCAAGTTAGGCAAGATAAAAAATCCATCACATAGATTGATTTTACCAATATCTAAGTTAACAATAGCTACGGTAGTCATACAAAAAAAGCTTTCTATTCTAAGAGCAAGTTTCAAAGACAACACAAAAGCCTTCTTTCTTCGCTCTCATTTCATCCTTCCTCACCTAATGATGTCATGAAAGTTTAAAATCAAACTCGTTAATCATCATCATAACACGATAACATAAAAGTGACACAACCTCCCTCTGCGCCGTCGGCTAAATTATGAAGAGGTTACTTACCAACATTGTCGTAGTAGAGGGTTAAAAGTTTAGTTAAGTTGTGTTGTTTACTTAATTTGTCTAACGCCTTTGATAAGTTGAAAACTTGATCCTGAAACATAGTCAACTGTTCGTCTATGGTTACAATTTGTCATTGACAGCGCCTTTATTTCGTAGCAATAAGGGTGTTTTTCGTAATTCAAGTGCTCCATACTCGCTTTTGTAATTTCTTCATTGTTGTTTTATGAACTTAGTTTGTATATCATGGCTCTTCATCATGATTAATAATTTCTTATTCGTCTAGAGTTTTCGTTCTAGTCATGCTAGGCTAGTTTTAATACGTTTTAAGTTTTTTTTCGCTATAACCATGCGTAAAAGATGTCCGTCCTTAGCAGGCAGGTTGCGAGCCAGTTCCAACAGCATCCTGGGAGTTATTGCTGACTGGACTGCTGTATTGTTCGTCGTTGCTCCAGTATCTCAGCTGGTATGCTGAAGCAGTAATTATTTTGTTGTGTGTTTGTGTTATTGTTGTTGCAATAGGAATAATGACAATAGTTATTTGAGCAACAAGAGAGCAAAGTTGTTCTTTGCTGCGAGTGTTGATTTTGAATCCCGAATAAGCGAAGGATTCTATAATTGAATCACGAGCGTAGCCAGTGATTCTAGGTTAGAATCCTGAGCGCTGCGAGGGATTCAAAGACACGAGATGCAAATAATTTTGCTCTCGTGTAACACATACAACTTTTCACCTCAGCAGCGAGAAAATACAACATGTAAAAAAAACCCCTGTCCGTGTCCGTGCCCTTGAGGGTGTTGTTAGGTATCGGACTGTGAGCATATTTATGTGGAAATTTTCAGGAAAAAAGAAAAAAGAATCCCCACATTTTTTTCAATGGTGAATTTTACAGAATTTTACGTTTGGTGCGGGCGGCGGCGGCCGTCGTTTAGCGGGTGTCTAAAAGTCATAAGTTATGAGTTTTGCAATTTTTTTATGGATTTGGGGTAATTTTAATAATAATAAAAAAATACTCTTTTGTAATGTTACTGTAGTACCATACTTATGCCTTTTTCAGATCGGACAAGGTTTTTTTTTACATAATCACTTCGTATTTTGCAGCCACCATCTTCAATCCAAGATAGTGGCTGCATTTTGACCACACTAACGACATAAGTACCCTCAAAAATATTAAAACGATACCCATGATTAAAACTTGAAAATTTTCACAGTTGCTATCTTGGATTTACATTTTAATGTCATTATAGGCTTTAACACCCTCGAAAACTATAAAAACGACACCCTTGACAAAAAAATTGAATATTTTCGCAGCCACCATCTTGGATTTATATTTTGACCTCACTATCGGCTTTAGCACCCTTGAAAACTATGAAAACGACGCCCATGACGAAAAATGTGAATTTTTTTGCAGCCGCCATCTTTGATTTTTATTTTGACTTCACTATCAGCTTAAACAACCATGAAAACCATAGAAATGACACCCATGATGAAAAATGTGAAAATTTTCGCAGCCGCCTCGTTGATTTTTATTTTGACTTCACTATCGGCTTAAGCAACCTTGAAAACCATAGAAATGATACCCATGAAGAAAAATTAGAAAATTTTCGCAGCCGCCATCATGGATTTACATTTTGACTTCACTATCGGCCTTAGCAACCTTGAAAACTATAGACAATACCCAAAAAGAACAATTTGAAAATTTTTGCAGTCGCCATCTTGGATTTTCATTTTAACGAAATTCACACTTACTATCTCACTCCGTCTTTCTTTCTGCCAGTGCACTCTTACCGCAAGCCGCTTATGAACTTCGTTCCAAAAATTTATTAAAACAGAATATAAATAAAACCTTATCAGATGATTTGCAATTTTAATTAAGGTTTTATGTGTATCCGAACGTTTTATTGTTTGTTTCTTTTTAGGCCTAGTAGGTAGGTATGGAATTTTGAAATCGAACTTCGAATCGACTTGTTTCTATCTCTCGTTTTTTTCGTATCGAAGTTAAAGTGACATAACTAATCAAAGTTCAAATCTTTAGAATTTTGAGAGTAGACCAAACACTGTTTTCGACATTTAAAAAAAAAAAAAAAAAGTTTCTTTGTCTTACGCTCGCAGCAAAATCGAATTTTGCTCACTGTTTAGAGACAGCAAAACATGCTTGTTTGAGGTGCTGAGGTGAAAAAAAAAAATTTTTTGTCCGTCATGTAGATTATGAAAAAATTACGTACACGTATTTTTTCTTTTTTTAAGTTATCAAAACATTAACGTACGTTTGAGTGACTTAATCTGAATGAATTTCTGACTTTTCTGAATGACTTAGATAAAACGCATTAAAGTTGGGGAGTGGGGGTCGCTACGTCACAAGTAATTATAAAATCTACATACTAGTGACGTCATGGCACATTTTAAGTATTGAGTTAAAATGTGCCATGACGTCACTAGTATGTAGACTAACACTGTATGAGTCTCATGGTTACTCTCAATAAATAATTTATAATTATTTGGTATTATAGCTGACCCACTGCCGATCAGGAAGCGACTAACTCGTATCAACGATTTTCTCGCTCTAGAAACGTACAAATGATTGTAGATCCCGTGTAAGTAAAAGAGATACCTAATATATTAATAGTTCATCGCGGACTGTTCACACCGCCACGCCGGCGAGTACTCGTTTGTCGCAGTAACAGGAGCTATCAAAGAAAATACTCGCTCAGCGACGCTCGCTTGGTGGGCATAAAACTTGCTGAGAGACTCACCAGCGAGTACCTAATATCATTTCTGGTTCTGGTCTCTTGTTTCTAGTTTCTAGATCGACTCGGTTCTCGTTATTCGGAGGACGGTGTGACACGTCCCTTAAAGCCTAGAGGAATCGTTACGTCATTTCAAGGTTCTAGAATCGATTGTTGCAATAGCAGCAATGCTAATCAAATTATCTATTATCTAATGCTAAATCCATACTAATATAATAAATGCGAGAGTAACTATGTATGTCTGGCTGTTTGTTACCTTTTCATGCCTAAACGACTGAACGAACCACTATTATTATTTAGAAAAATACACTAGCAGCTAACCAGCTGATGCTATGAGGGCTCATAAATTCAAACTCATAGCATTTATATCAATTTTAAAACTATTTACAGGCACTTTTGAATTGTCAAGGAGTCGGTCAGTCAAAAACATGAAGGTATTTACCCATTCCAAAGCGTAGTAGATTCATAACGGGTAAGAATCCCCAGGGACACTGTTTGAAATCAAAATATATATATTAGTATTATTATAATATATATAAATATTTAGCAAAAAACATTTCTTGTTTGGGGATTCCTTTAATTGTTTTCTTTATTTTATTATTATTATTATTTATTGATATAGAGGCTGTAGCGGTTACACCGCCACATACGATCTACGCATCAAAGACATGACGTCACACAAATCCTGCATCGCGCAATCAGAGTTTACCGCGCGAACGACATATATAAGACTATCCGACATCAACAGTTGGGCAGTCGGCCCGCCAGACACAACACCCGTCTGGTCGGAGGATCCTCCCTTTTCTATGGTGGATGAGTGAGCTTTACACCCTGTTCCTCATGCCCCTAAAAGGCAATAGAAATACACAATCCATGAAAATTTCAACTGCCTACCTATTACGGTTCATGAGATACAGCCCGCTGACAGACAGACGGACATACTTACCCGTCGGGTACGACACCCAAAAAATTATAAAATCAATATACACGGAGACAAAGTCGCGGGCAACTGCAAGTAATGCTCCCAAAAGTTGTCAAATACAACCCACATTAATTTAGCGTGCTACCACAGGAAGTTCTAGAAAAATATATGAAAATTCAAATGTAGAAAAACTCCCCATGAACAAAGATCAATAAAACTTTTCAGAACAAGACGATAAGGAAGACATGAAAACCAAACAGAAAATATACTACCTCCCTCTAAATATTTACAATCTCATTTTCAGAGAACGCATTTTCATGTGATGCATGGAATATAGCTTCCGTTTCCTCCCGTTTGGCAAAACTTAACTGCAATTTATAAGAATCGGAGTTCATTCAGAATGTACAAGAATCAAACTGAATCAAGATTTACGAGAATCGAAATCACATATCGAACTTATCATTCAAGAATAGGAAGAGTACTATTTCATTGGGTCATAAAAAGAAAGTAAGTGCCATGATTTATGTATGCTCCTATATGCTAAAGATTTTCTTGCTAATCCAATTTGATCTTTATTTTAAGATTAATAATGGTTTATTTTCCAGTGCAGTAACACTAGATAAAATTTTTAGATTGTGTCAAGTTTCAAACAAGTCTAGACAATAGGAACAGGTTAATTTTTTAGATTTGTTTCAAACTCAAACTTTACGTTGGTTTCGGACATACATAGTTTTCTAAAGATTACCTATGCTTGACTGAATATTAGGTTCTTTTTTGAACTTTGCACTTGTTTTTTTTTTATGCGATTTTTTTACCATGAATTTCTTCAGTAATAAGAAAAAAAACGTTTATTTGTTCACAGAACGTGAAAATCAAAATACAAATACAAATAAAAAACAAAAAAAAATGTTTTAACAACGATATTGTTTGCCTGAGGGTCCACAAAAAGGTCCATATTGTGTGCGTGTTTACCAACATTGATATACAACCATGCACACACGAAACCACTACACGAAACAACTTACAGAATACAAACAGAACGTGTGTATTCTGTAAGCCATACAAATATGCTCAGTGCGAAAATCAAACTTGTGTAGCACAGACGCCACTCACAGAAGAACTACTTTTAAATATTTTATCCAACAATTCATCGTATTTGCTGGTCACAAGTAACTTCGAATAAGGCGATTTGACGCATTTATTGAAGGGTACTCGTACTTTTACGATTTCAATCTTTCCAATAAAACATCATCTCGTTGGTCTAGTAGTCGCGAGCGCTACTGCTGAGCATGAGGTCCTGGGTTTGATTCACGGGTCGGGCAAAGTGTCATTGCGTTTTTCCATCTAGAATGTTGTAGCCCGAAGTCTGGATTTGAGCCCGGTTGATAGCAATGCGCTCGCCCCCTATTACATGAAATATAACTTGTGAAATGTGGGCGTTACCATAGGTACACCTCTGACTAACCTAACCTAACCAATAATTAAAGGTTTTGAAGTAGGTTCCTAAATCTTTTCACAGATGCAATTGTTCAACGAGCAAAAACCGGGTCGCTAATAAATGGCGTGATAGTTTCTTAAATACATAAGACTAATTTGCGAAACTATAGTATATTGTAGATGACTGATTAATATATATATAAAAAATGTGTAACACATTTTGTACACTATATAACTTTAATTTAATACAAAAAATAAGAAATTTTGCTTCTAACTTATGACAGCAAAAATATCGCAGTAAATCTTAAAATATAAAAGATTTTTTGTCAATTTAATATTTTGTATTTTCGCCACGAGCCCGTATCACTTCATTAAGACGATGTGGCATGCTGTAAACCGAATTTTTAATACGATTTTGATCTATGTTTGCCCATTCTTCCACTAGCGCATTCCTTAACTCGTGTAAGGTAACGGGAGCAGGAGAGCGTTGTCTCACGCATTTCCCGAGCTCGTCCCATGCATGCTCTATGGGATTTAAGTCTGGGCTGCGAGCTAGCCACTCCATGCAGGTAATACCGACGTCTTGAATATACATATTTATCAAACGAACAGTATGTGGTCGCGCATTATCGTGCATAAAAATGGAATTTGCACTCATATTCACTAAGAAAGGACCAGCATGCTTATTTAAAACCTCTTCTAGGTATTTGACAGCAGTCAGAGAACCGTTTTCTATGATCACTAACTCCGTGCGATCCTCTGAAGATATCCCAGCCCAAACCATAATTGATCCTCCACCGAATGGCACCTTTTCTTCAAAACACGCTTGATGATACCGTTCTCCTGGTCACCTAAATACTCTTCGTCTCCCACCGTGCGTAAATAAACAAAATCTGGACTCATCGGAGAACATAACCTTGGACCAATCTTCATCTGTCCATCGAATGTGGTCTCGAGCAAACCGTAACCTGGCAACTTGATGTTCTCTGAGCAGTTTGGGGCCGTTTGCTGGCCTATAAGGCTTTATATCAGCTTCACGAAGACGTCGCAGAATCGTATCAGAGCTCACATTATTCTGGTGAATTTCTTGAAGACTGTTTCGGACCTGAACAGCCGTGAGATGTCGATTTCTTAACATAGTGATCACGTTGAATCGGTCTTCTCGTGTAGTTGTGCACCTTGGCCTGCCATTTCCTGGTCTCCTAACGTGCTGGCCACGGACAATTCGCTATAGCGAAAATTCGCGCGGCGCGACCGGCGGCGCGTCTTGCGAATGAATCAAATGTATGGAAGGAGAAATTCGAATGCGAATTGTCCGTGGCCAGCACGTAATGTTCATGCCGGTCTCTTAAAATCGCTGAAGTACTTTTTGGACCGTTGATAAAAATACTCCTACTGTTCTAGCAGTGCTACGCTGACTTCTTCCTTCTTGTACCATGGTAATAATCCGTGTACATTCTTCAGGTGTTAACGATATGATATTGCACTGAATACTCTGACCAATCCAAGGAATCATTTAAAATGACAGCTAGCTTTGAAACAAAAGCAGAAAAAATATTATTTTCCTAATTTAAAATAATAAAAAATTTCAAAGAGCAGTTTTTTTTATCTGTTACTTGTACAAATGAAACCTGTTTAGAGATTTAAAACAAGCAATAGTAACCTGCTTACTACATATTATTTATTCTAGCGCAGTGAACGAAATGTTTATTTTCGTTCACTGTTCTAGCGAGTATGTAATTTATGGAGATATCACGGTTTTTATTAGCGACCCGGATTTTTTGCGATCCAGTGTATATTCGATTAAAATTCGTATTTCATATTAAAAGTCACGGTTTGTATATTTTTAGAAGCTCTCGCTTTGCAAAAGCGATAAGAGTCAAATTATACGAATTAGTGTAGGTAATTATGGCAGCCTTGAGAGGTGCCTTAATGTTTGATCGTTAAATATAAATGACGAAGAGTTTATTATTTATTTTATTTTGACAACATGGCAGTTATTTGGGAGCTGAAAGACATAATTATAAATAGAATTAAAAGTAACTTCAAATAAGGTAATTTGACAATATTCATGAGGCGATTGTTAAAGAGATGACGCATTTATAGAAGGGTCGGGCAAAGTGTTACTGGGTTTTTCCATCTGGAATTTTTCAGTAGCAGCCCGGAGACTAGATTTGTGCTCGGTTGATGGCAATAAGCCCGTCCCCTATTACATGGGATTTAAACATAACTGGTGAATTGTGTATGGGTGAACAATAGGTACAGCTCACCCTTCGGGGAATACGTCATGTAGTCACTTTTCACCAGAACCCTAACATAGGCATCATAAGTATTGTTTCACAGGTTGGCTTGAACTTCATATGCTTCTACCTGTTTCTACCTGTTTACCGTCTCATTCCTGCACGCAGGATATCTATTCCAATCTAGCTCTCACATTCAGGTGCTCAATTACTGTAACTTACCGCCCTTTACCCCTCCCAATAACTTAGAAGCATCAAAAGAAAATAATAAATCACGATTTGCCGTGCGCACACTAACCTAATCTTGTGATTTACACGTCATGTACCGAAGAGGTTGTTAAGGCTTGTGGCAGCAAAGAAAAGTATGTAAAATAGGGTAAAAATATACCTATACGATACAGAATAAACATTTACAACATGTAAAAAAAACCTGTCCGATCCGTGAGGGTGTTGTTAGGTATCGTACTGGGAGTATATATAAGTGGAAATTTTCAGGAAAAAAGAAAAAAATAAAAGTCGACACATTTTTTTTCAATGTAGAATTTTACCGGATTATTACATTAGGCGCGGGCGGCCGTCGTTTAGCGGGTGTCTAAAAGTCATAACTTATGACCCTGTGAAAATTTGCAATTTTTTTATGGATTTGGGGCAATTTTGGTACTGAAAATGTGAATTATAAATAGCAGTAACTTTGTCTTAATTATTTAATAATAATAAATTATTACTTTTATTGCAGTACCTATACCTACCCTTTCGGATCGGACAGGGTTTTTTACATATTGTATAAACGTGTCATATGGTATTTATTTATTAAGCAAGGCACACTTACGAAATATTTACAAGGATAGTAACAATAGGTAATGACGAGTCTTCAATATTGTGTAAATACTTATAGGCATGTACATGTACAACATTCTTATTAAAAGGTGAACAACTTACTATTCGATTAAATGTTTAAATAATTACAATAATAGCAAAGACAAATCTAGACTCCAAGCTACTGAGAATTTCCAAATAAATATTACTGGAAATTTATCTTTAACATTAAAAACGTTACAATCATGCTTTTACTTCTGCCTACCCCTTCAGAGAAAACAGACGTGATGTGGGGTTATGTATTGATTTATGAACTTCGGCAGAAATTAAAAAAACAATTCGTCGTATCAAGCTGCTTTCCCATACAGAGTTTTAAAAACAAATAAGCGTACACTCACAATGGATACCTACTCGATATTTTTCCATCTGTCAGTTCAACTCGCATTCATTCATTCGGAAAAGTTCGTCCCGCATTCATTCATTCATTGCGCGATGAAAAGTTTCGTTACGGCTTTCTGATAAACAACAGTGACATCCTGTTTTAATGATACATTTGAGCTTATTTAAATCCTAGGAATAAAATGAATATCAATGAATTGAGTCCACCTCTGTACGGTTATTTTTTTCTTCATGAAATTTAATAATAAAAAGGAATTTCTAGAACTTATACTTTGCAGTCAAGAGGATAAACAGTTACTGTTGTTTGAGGTGCATTTCCAGTATGTGATCATCATCTGCTTAGCCATTTGCCAACTATGTTGGGGTCAGCTTCCAGACTAACCGGATGCACCTGAATACCAATATTTTACATAAAGCGACTGCCTCTCTAATCTCCACAACCCAGGCAATGGGTACAATACCCCTTGGTAAGACTGGCAGCCACACATTCGGACTTCTGCCTACCCGTAACAATTGTCTAAGATCTACAAATGACGGCCGGGAGTGACGGCCTAACGTACTTTCCGAAGCACGGAAGGCTCTCGATACTGCGGCTGTTTTAATTTAGCGAAAAGCCCCTGCACTACTCAATCTGCCTAGCCTTTTCCCAACTATGTTGGGGTCGGCTTCCGGTCTAACAGGATAAAAAAAAAAAATAATACCCCTTGGTAAGACTGATTGTCAGACTTTCGGGCTTCTGACGACCCCTAACGACTGTCAAAGATGAATGACAGCAGGGAGCAACGGCTTAACGTGCTTTCCAAGGCACGGAGGAGTCTTGGTACGTTAAAATAGTCACCCATCGAACGATGGATCGAACCGTGCGGCTGTTATTACTAAGCCAAGAGCTCCTCAAAGCCCACTCAAGCCCCTAAACTACTACACTTCGATATTTGAAAAATACAAAAAATATTCATTAGTATTAATAATTGCCAGTACCTACCAACGTACGTCCATTAAGTAACTATGACACTTCGAATTCCTGTATAAATGGATCGCGATGCATAAATGGCGGCGTTGCAACTAATTAGGGAATTTCACATAGAGCTTGAAAGTTAGCGGGTAACACCGCTTACGGCGGGTAAAGTTGCCCTGACACAAATTAACAGAGCACACTCATGTAGGACGTAGATTAATTAAAAAGGCTTTCGGAATTAGGGCATTTCAGTGCATTTTTCAAAAAAATGTGGTTAAAGTTTTGAGTGATACGTTTTTATAAAGTTATGTGTAGTAGCTATTATAATCACAGAACAGAAAAGACAGTATAATCATTATATGTACATATACTATAATGCTGTTCAATCTCATGTCAAATTAAACGATAGGTGCTTGATATTTTCATTCAGCCAGTTTTCTATGCTAACATGAGTTAATATGGCAGTTGATAAACATCAGCTCAAGTTTTAAAAGCTAAGCTAGACTTGTTTACAAGAAACTAACATTGAATTAGAATAAAAAAGTGCCCCAAGAATCACAGGCTTTATCTCTAAAAATAAAACACAGCAAATTTTTGTACTTTACATAAATAACTTTGTTTACAATCCTCATTAGCAACACTAACATAAAACTGAGTTATGACGAACAAGTCCTGCGTACCGAATCCAAATCCCGATATAATTTAATTAACAAATAATAAATCAGGTTTACCGACTGCACGCTGTGTCTGTAAATTATTACAAAGACGAGGAAACGTGAATAATTCAGGCGCAAAACGTCGCTTTCGCAAAATGTCCCCTGGTCGTAAAACGTCTCTTTCGCAGAATGTCTCTTTCGTAAAATGTCTCTTTCGCAGAATGTCTCTTTCGCAGAATGTCTCTTTCGCAAAATGTCGCGCCAGGGACTTAAGAATAAAATTTTGATTTTCAAAACAAAAAATCATTTATTAAAATTATAGTGCAATTATGATGTTAAAATTTTGGTACTTAAATTTACTTAAGTATGTATTCAAAATAAAAACAATATCAATAGGTATCAAACATTTTACACACATTCAAAATTTAGATCAAAAGAATCAATACTGTTAGTAAACATATCCACAGATAATATATAATAGGAGCTATTACTAATAGTAACTGAACATTAACTAAGTATTGCAAATAAAAATATTTTTTTACCATTTTTAAAATGATTAAAAAATATATATTTAATATTAAAATGTCAAATAAATAAATTTTGGCATTATAATTTACTTGAGTTATTATCAAGTACTACATAAAAAAAAACATTTTCATAAATGATTAACATAACATTATTGATAAAAAGAAAATATAAATATATGACATATCAAATGAAATTATATTGATCCATATTAAAACTCAAATTCACTACTGTTTTTCATTATAAAGTAACAGACAAAACACAGCTCGGCAATTAATGAATGACACATACATTTATAAGTTTTTTTCTAACTACCCTCACATATTATTATAAATGTTGCCATCACTGAACTTTAAATCCTACCAAAATATTATTTTTAACTGTATCAAAATATTTTTTTTTATTTGGAATACATTCTTAAGTAAATTTAAGTACCAAAATTATAACATCATAATTGCACTATAATTTTAATAAATGATTTTTTGTTTTGAAAATCAAAATTTTATTCTTAAGTCCCTGGCGCGACATTTTGCGAAAGAGACATTCTGCGAAAGAGACATTCTGCGAAAGAGACATTTTACGAAAGAGACATTCTGCGAAAGAGACGTTTTACGACCATGGGACATTTTGCGAAAGAGACGTTTTGCGCCTGAGCCTTTTGTTGGTTGATATTTTCGTAGCTTTACGTATATTTTTATAAACCCCTTTTTTTGGATTTTTTTTAAGACTTGCCTTTTATTTTTAATCATACAATGATTGCCTATCAATCATGATTTATGAATTGCCTACAAATCAGATTTACCCGCTCACACCTGATAAGAATATTAATAGCATTACACAATTTATTAAGGAGCTTATAGCCGGTCGATGTTCAAGCTTTGGTAGTAATGTATCTTCATTTTATTCAAGATTATAAGGAAATGGTGAACCATATTTTTCGAAGATTATTATGTTTAGCCGAAAGCAGTGTTAAATGTCTTTTACAAATGTTTTTTTAGAACCATATTTTTTATCCTTGCCTGCAGTTAGGTAATTTTTATCAACAATCGAACAGTAAATTGTATCGTTTTTGTTATAAGTTCTTAGTTAAAACTTTGTATATTTGTTTTTCACGAACACTTAAGAAAAATCTATTCCAGACTCAACTTGAAAATCAAGTAACTAGTTTAAAAAATATTAAGTTTCGCAGAACAAATCAATTAAAATAACTCGTAATGCAAGGTTGGCATCAGTAACGCCCGGGTTTCGTAGAGCTATTCATAGTTAGGTATTTAGGTGGCGGTAACCACTTTCCAGCACGTTAATTATTCCTTTATTATTCAGTACAACATCAAGCATGTAGATTGCAACTGCTTTAAATGCTTCTACTACAATAATATTAGAATAGAATGGCATATATTTATACAAATTCAAAATATTATATTAAAGCCGATAACAGATGCTTCACTTGTCGTTCATTTTTTAAATCGTTCTGATTCGTCCATCCTTTTATTGGTCATCTTTCACTCGAAGTGAAATGTCTGAACACAAAATTGATCAAAATTTAAAAATGAATTTATTATTGAATGGATTTAACGATGTTGGATTTCGGCACCTTTCGGCATCATTCACTCGCCTATCGAGAGATCGAAAACTGAAATTAAAGGAGCGGACGAACGTTCATGCCCATATAATTTTGTAGGTGTCGTTTGAACATGGAATGAAACTTAAATGAACCTTCAGTCGAGTGAAGCGTCTGATACTTAGTCTTAGGCTTAAGTTAGTTATTCTAAGATAAGTAAGTGGATTATATTTATGAATAATAATAATTAAGGACGTGTCTTTGAGCTAATATACCTATAGGTAACAGCTTTGTATGTATAACCTACGAATAAAATGTATTTGTCTTTGTCTAATCTGCACGCTTATTACACGCACGGTTGCCTTTGGCTACCGTTCTGAATAATCCATGGCGAGTGTACCTACCGATCAAACGAGGCGTATTTGCACGACACTTAGTGCTAGGATTAGTTGCCAGTGTGTGTGTGTTCACAGTGGCCATTTGGACAACGTGGGAAAACTACTTGTTAGCCTGTTAATGGTTTAATTGTACCAACAATTGAAGTGTTGGGATTTTAGATGTAGGTATTATATATGCAGTTTGCGTAATAAATCACTAGATTGTATATATAGTTAATACATACAAAATGACACCTTTCCCCATGGGGAAGGCAGAAACTATAGAACGCCTGCACCTGTTTAGATCCTTACATACTCCTTTTGCTCGACAGTCAATAGAATATAACTATAATATTTGGAATTTTAAATTAAACAATGCTATATTTCAACCCTACATAAAATAATTGGGTTCATGTCAAGTGTACCGATCAAACACTGCGTATTTGCACGACACTCAGTGTAGGATTAGCTGGTCGTTCGTGCGCCACAGTGGGCGTTTGGAGAACGTGGGCAAACGATGGCATTAGTCTGTTGATGATTAAATTGTTACAAACGTTGCATTGGGATTTTAGATGTTATTGAAGTGTTTGTAATAATTCACGAAAGTAGCAAAATTTGAGTATAGGTACTACACTTCCTAATCCTTTGGTGAATTCAGGCATTATAATGTTAAGTTCATTGTTTAATTAAGTTTTTAAGTTTTCAGCATTTAGCTGGATGTCACTATAAAATATTACCTGCCCTAAAATAATTCACAAAAAGGAATGATTATTAATATGATTGCAAACCAGTCATTGTTGTAGCAAGACACGTTCGTAGACACTTGACTACGCGCATGCTACGTTACGTAGCGCGTTTTCATTAGCGTAGCTTATGAAAAAATGGTGCCCAACGTTGTGCAATACTTTGAAATGTTTATAAGTATCGCTTATCTTTCTAAACTGCAAGCGAATTAAGCATTATACATAAATATTTTGCGTCTTGTTCTTACTAAATTCTAAGGTCCCGATTAAAGACAACTAAAGGCATTCAATAAATACATACTTTACCATTTCATTTGTCTTCGCCGTGAAGTAAATAGCATATAATCATCTTTACAGCACATCTTTGTGTCATTACTTGCAGAGATACATTCATTTCAATCCCCCAGTCTTACATTCATCCAAAAGTACAGTCAAATTAAACGAGATATGAGCAAGGTTATGCCCGACCTCAACCCTTGTTCATTTTCCCAACTAATTAGGGTCAATAAATGACCTAGTTAAGGCTCTTAACAAAGGTAAGGCTACCTGCTGCAAAGATTGTGTAGGTACAGAAATATATTTTGTGGGCCCATTGTCCGTACACTTTGGGCTCAGGTCAAGATGGGGTCTTAGGTAAAAAATGGGTCTATTATACTTGCTTTTTCTGGAACGGAAAGAATATTTTGTGAAAGAATTTGTGAAAAAATAAGTTATAGGTACTACCGATCGAAAATAAGTGCGGCTGGATAACATTTTGGTCGATTTCAAGTAATTACCGATTTTTATCTATACCTGCAAGACGAACATAGTTTTGTGCCCCTTATAGCATGTGTGATATTAAGAATAACAGGTAAAAAGCAGTATTGATGGGTTTTGTTTCCGTGATGATAAAAGACAGTCTAGGTAGTCAAGTTTTGCTTTTCTACATTCTTCTATATTTGCACCAGAAGCTAGATATCTGAACGAAACTACGGATGCAAGTGTAGGAAGAGTTGGAATTCAAATAAAACCAACACAGCACTAGCACCCACCTCCCGGAGAGGTAGATTTTACTGATATGCATTTGCACACAGATCGCTGTTCTGAAATCCCGACTAAAAAGAAATGGTGGTTACTCGCCAAGCCTAGAACATAGTGCCAACCGGGTTTTTGAATTTGAAAGGCTTTTAGGATATTTTGGGAGAAAAGTTTCAGCCTTCTAAGCTCAGATAGATGAGATGGTTCTTGCTTTTTAGGGTTCCGTACCCAAAGGGTAAAAACGGGACCCTATTACCAAGACCTTGCTGTCCGTCCGTCCGTCCGTCTGTCACCAGGCTGTATTTATGATCCGTGATAGTTAGCCAGTTGAAACAAAAAACAGAATAAAATAAATATTTAAGGGGGCCCCCCTTAAATATTTATTTGGGCACCCATACAACAGTCATGATTTTTTTGTCGGTCTGTTTTTATAGGTAATGGTACGGAACCCTTCATGCGCGAGTCCGACTCGAACTTGGCTGGTTTTTTATTCTATGATATTTTCTGTGCTCAATGCGTATATTTTACCTACGTATTAAGCACAAAAAAGGTCATAGTTTTACTATCCAATGCATGTGAAGAAAATGTCATGGAAAATCCATATCGCATGTATTCGCACTGTCTATTCTGCATCATCTGTGTGAGCACTTAGTTCTTTTAAACTACACGATTTTTCCCATAATTAAGAGAATGTATGACAGTGGATGCTGGAAGGTTTATTTATTTATTTTTATTTATATGTACTTTATTGTACACCACAAAAACACATAACAAAAAGAAAAAAAATTAACACTACAAAATATACAATGGGCGGCCTTATCGCTTTCCGCGATCTCTTCCAGACAACCTTGGAATGGACAGTGATTTGCCTGGACATAAAATGGGGCTGTCGTTGGTGCAAATAAAAAGTATACAATATACTAGAATAGATACACAGATAAATACATATCCTAAATAATAGATACATAAATACATACATACTTACTAAATATATAAACAACGAAAATAAATGAAGACTATAGATAATTACAGTTACGAGAACAAGATCACAACGACAAGTAATGTTCCTTCACGAGTCTCTTAAATATTGGTAGCGATTGCGCGCGTTTAATTTGAACTGGCAATGCATTCCACAAACGAGCGGCCTGGACAGTAAAAGACGTATGACAGTGGAGGGTATGTGTCTCTTTCGTATTTATGTATGACAGTGGAGGGTATGTGTCTCTTTCGTTATTATCAGGCATATTTTAACTACTGTGGGCGTACTATGGGTACCTAGTGTTAGTTATTGTGCAATAGAAAAACCGTTTACTGTTCAGATCATATTAATCTCACTAGCATTTCACACTATTCGAAACGCGCGACAGTTTCTAAATGTCCTCACTGCTTGACCGCCACCGATGAAACCTGCTTAGCTCCGGCCGGTCCGAGTGTTATGTTTTAGACGCTAGGCGACGCAGGCATCCCTATTAGTGAACTCCGTAACGTATTACCGACATGTATAATACTTTTGTAACTAACCCAAGTTAAATACAAACGTATTAAACACCTAAACCCTCTGACATTTCACCACATCAGTACTTAGATTGCATCCGTGCGAAGCTAGACACTAGTTGATAATAAACTAATAAGGCTTATTAATTAGTCTAGTCGTGAACCTTTTAGTATCAAATGAAATAAAAGCAATTTAAAAAAAAAATGCTTTAAAATAAAAAGAAGTACATGTTTTCCTTTGTTCTAAAATGTATTTCAAACAACTTTGTACTAAAGAATATTTCAAACAAAGGAGACCGCGGATATGACCCGTTTTTCGGTTTAGGATTCATACAGAATGTTTGTCCATTCCTTTAGATTCGATCTACCTTTCTGACCGCAATTCAGGTTTTATTTGATTTCCTACCTGTCTCCAACAACTCGTGTGTATTTACGTACAAAATCAAAGTTAAAGTCAAAGTCAAATAATTTATTTCAATAAGGCACAAAAGCACTTTTGTACGTCAAAATTAAAAACAATAAATGATTCTAGTCGCCCCTTCCAAAAGGTAGTTTTCGTATGGAGAAGAATGGGCAAGAAACTCCACCGTTCTTTTTTTAAATGCTTTTACAATATCTTGTATACATTAATTATATAATTATATGTGAAGACCTAGAATAAGATTACTATACTACGATAGGTAAAAATAATGAGAAATGAAGGAATGACAGATAAATTAATTATGTGATAGATGCATGGTGCTCACATATTTACAAACATTGTAAAATTATACGATATTCCTAACATTTTAACAAGTAATACATAATTTAACAAGTTATACAATTAAAAGCAAGTTTATTGGTATGAAAACAAGCGTGTCCATTTGGATTTAGAATAAGGGACAACATGTTTTAAGAGTTACACTAAGAATTGTTAGGTATTTTGGGTGCATCTAATTAAAGTAAGATTCGGCAAGAAAGAAACCAGCGAAGAAATGAGCGAAAGGCTCACAAAAAAACAGTTTTAAAACGAAGTTATTATCATGTTGTTGACATAATTCCTTTCGTTTCAAAGAGAATAGATAATCCAAAGCTAATTTAATAACTACGCTATCTCCAGGAATGTTCAGTAAAAAGGAATCCTATGCACAGCCATACAATACGGCTGTCGGGCTCACAAGCCTTACGAGGAAACACAATCCCTTTGTGAATGGGACAGAGAAAAGCTGAAAAATGTCGCGCTTAAATCGCTTTAAGGCACTGTAGCTGTGTGATGTAACTTTTATAAGCGACGGATTTTTGTCTTTTGTCGCGTTGGATGTGGGTGAGATATGTTTTTATTAGAGGGAAATGGGGAACTGTAAATAATAGTTTACTGTCAAAAGGATACCTTATCTTTATTGTTCGTATGGTTAGTGAGTTACCTGGTGTCAGTGTTTATGCCACCCGTGGGTGAGATAACTCACATATAACATGAGATTACATTGTGTCATGAAGTCGTAAACTTCATGAGACAATGCAATCTAGTAAATAGGTAATTCTATCAATCTGCCTAGCCTTTTCCTAACTACAGTTGGGGTTGGCTTCCAGTCTAACCGGATGCAAGTGAATACCAGTATTTTACATGGAGAAATTGCCTTTCTGGCCTCCACAACCCAGTTACTGGGTAACACGATACCCCTTGGTAAGATTGGTTGTCACTTCTACATATATCTAACGAGGTAAAAGAAGTATGTATCGATCGAAGTAGGTGGCGTTCTGTAGTTTCTACCTACCCCTATGGAGGAGCAGGCGTGAGTTTATGTAATATACACATGTTACAAATTAAAGTCGCTTTTCATGTCTGTCTGTGTGTTCGCGTTGTTCTTCAGAACTAGGCAACGGATTTTAATGCGGTTTTCATTATCATCTAGATAATTTATTCCGGAAGGATAACATGTGCAATACAATAACTTTAAACTAACATATATTATGATAAAGAAATCTCAATGATTTGACAAATCGTAAAAACCTTGCAAAGCAGGGGCCGGTCGCTAGTTGTAGATAAAAACTTATTTACAAAAACAACAACTGACTTTCAATAAAATACACCACAAACTGAAGTTTTCTATTTCTTCACTTCACTTTTTAGTTGTGGTACCTACCCACACAAATTCGAATTCTACCTGCTATGTAAATAACAGGAACTTATAACATAAAAACTAGGAAAACTAGCTCAAAAAGTACCCAAGCAAAGCTAATAACATTTATATGGGACCACCTTGTAGCATACCCTTTAAAAAAAAGTGTTTTGCATATCCGTCTATTTATGACGGAGTTATTCACAAACATACATTTAAAAAAACATCCACATTGAGAACCTCCTCCTTTTTTTGGAGTCGGATAATAATAAAAAAGAAAGTACCGATTTACTGCGCGCTGGAGGTAGTATATAAGAGAGTATACAGCCTAGCCTGAAAGTTTCATAACTCGGGTAAACACAATTTCTATTCACCGCAATAAAAAGTCATGGTACTTACTCTTCTGAAATAATATTCTTGGTGTATTATGTAGGTAACACAGTCGTAATAGGTTGGTTACATTAGCGAAACACAGTCACCATTGCCGAAATCTGCTTCGGATATCAATCTGCCTAGCCTTTCCCAACTATGTTGCAGTCGGCTTCCAGTCTAACCGGATGCAGCTGAATACCAACATTTTACATGGAGCGACTGCCTATTTTACCTCCACAACCCAGTAATGGGTAATACGATACCCCTTGGTAAGACTGGTTGTCAGACTTTCGGGGTTCTGACGACCCGTAAATTTTGTCAAAGATCAACAAATGAAAGCCGGGACCAACGGCTTAGCGAGCTTTCTGAGACACGGAGGAGTCTCAGTATATGAAGATGGTCACCCAAATTCAATTGGTCATTTCCTATGGTGAAGAGCCGGCAAGAAACCCCACAGTTAATCTTTGAAAAATAAAAATAAATTAACCCATCCACGGACCAACCCCGGCAAGCGTAGCTTAACCTGATGGATCGACCCGTGCGGCTGTTATTACTTAACCACGAGCTCCTCTATATACAGGTATTATATGGTATTGAAGTTGAGTTTGGATTTGTGCCCGATTGATGGCAATAGGCTGGCCCCCTATTACATGGGACTTACTGGCGATATGTGGGTGCACAATTGGGTACACCTCTGCCTAACCCTTCGGGGAATACAGGCGTGATGTTATGTTATGTTATGTGTTATGTGAAGTTTTGTATGGGGCAGTTGATAATTTTTGCAATTTCGATGTTGGTCCCATAGAGAAAGTTGTTCAATTTGTGCCACACCTTTCTGATCCACCCAGTATTATTCGATAACCAGGTTGTCACCATCACCAACACCACACCACCATAAGTACAGCTAGTATTAAACAGCCACAGTTGTACCGAATTATTCCCGACTCAAGCACGTACTTGGAAGGGATCGCGCGCGTGTCACCCCTAACAAAGTTCTGTTAGCTCAAACGATAGTTTAAAACTTTCTATGTATTGATAGTTTTTGGGTATAATGTCACTTTGTTATCTTTTTATCTAAAAGTTATTTTGAGTTGTAAATTAGGTTAGAAGAGTTTCTTATTTGATCAAATGTTTAAAGGGTTCCGTCCGGACCCAAAGGGTGCCAACGGACCCTATTATTAAGGCTCTAATGTCCATCCATCTGTCACAGGGGTGTATCTTTTGAACATTAATACGTAGACACTTCAGTGTGTACCACTATGGCCGCTATAACACGAAATACTAAAAATAAAATAGAGTTAAAAATTAAAGGGAGTTCTCATACGTGTTAAAGGAATATGTAGTGTTAAATATTGTACGGTAATACAGAAACCTTCGTGTGAGAGTCCGATTCGCACTTGACCGCATTTTTAAAAGTTTCTTTGTAAGTGAACGGAACGAATTCACTTGCATAGAAACTTATTGAAGTGCTGATCAAGTAGATCAGCTGCTAATTCGAAAGTGATCGCATTATTTCAACATACAGACTGTTTGGACCGCGTAGGTATTGCAATTTTCAATGAAACATAAGATTTAAAAAAAAATAACTGACGTATATTTCAACACCGGGTTCAGAATCATGTACTGAAAATCCATGGTCACACTTTTTACGTCGATGTCCCTGCCATCCAGTGTACTTTGTAGCTAGTACTGTCGTCCTCGTAATTTCTTTATCACTTTTACCAACAATTCCCATTGAAAATAAATTTTACTAAGATTGACAAACAGACCTTCTCATTTAAGCCCCATTAATACGGTACAAGTTTATTTCCGGTGGCATACCATGAAATTCAACCAACAAAAGACTGGTACCGTCTAAACAAAACGTATAATTGTTGCACGATACGGACAATTTAGTTGCCGTTCAAAACTGCACGTACAATAAAATCGCATTATAAACTTGAATCAATTGCCTCGTTGCAAACAGAAGTCGCATGAAATGAAATGATTGCAATTATTGAATGGTAAAACCTGCATTAAATTATTGTATACCATAATATGGAAATCGCACCCGTGTACACACTTGCATGCAATTCTTGAATGGCAATAATTGAACGTACTTTATTGCATGCGATTATTGCCCTTAAACGTTCCAGAAACTCGCAGCGTGTAAATGGGGCTTTAATGACGAGCAAATGACATTCAAACTTACGAGTGATAAAGCAGTAACGAGTTTGACTATACATTTCTCACAATAGTAGTGCCTAGTGCTTGACTATTAAACTTGCTGATAAATTTAGTAACCAACAGACACTACGACATTCTTTTACTTCATTGTCAACAAAATATTCTTTGTTTCTTTAAGAGAAATTCTACAGTGTGGAATGTAACGACTGCTCGCACTCTTTAGAGAGAGCGTCAGCGTCACTTAGTTCTATGCCATACCTACTGCACAAAGTACGAAAGAGTTTCATTGCACGTAGCATTTACAGCATAGCATGCAAAAAAATTGCATTGCATTAAAAGAGTATTCCAGTAGACCCATACGAAATCAATAGTATGCTAAAAACACTGAAAAATAAAAAAAGCCACGGCATAGACGAACTTCCACCCTGTCTACTCAGAAAATGCGCTGATGAGCTTACACTACCCTTCTATAAATTGCTTAACCAGTCTTTTGAAGATGGCGTATTCCCAGACCAGCTGAAAATAGCGTTAGTGAAGCCTCTACACAAGAAAAATGACAAAACAGAGCCAAGTAATTACCGTCCAATAGCTTTACTTCCTACAGCTTCAAAGATCTTTGAGAAAGCAATGTGCAATCGCGTGTACACTTTCTGCGAAAAATATCAAATATTTGACGAATGCCAAAACGGCTTTCGAAAAAATCGATCAACAGCGTTAGCAGTTTATAAATTTATGCAGGGAGCCCTCAGCATAATAAATAATAAAAAATACGCAGTAGGGTTAATGCTTGACATGACCAAAGCTAAAGTGCAATATGATATTTTATTAAATAAATTATATCGATTAGGAATCCGCGGTAAAGCATACGAATGGTTCAAATCTTATCTGGAAAATAGAGCACAGCTAGTAGAGATAGAATACTTCAATAACACTATAAACGAACTTCAAAAGTTTCGATCTGACCTAAAGGCGATAAGCGCATCAATACCACAGGGTAGTGTTATTGGATGTCTTCTGTTTCTCATCTACATCAATGATCTCCCAAAATGTATTGCAGAAACCGGACCTTGCGTTTTATTTGCGGACGACATCTCCATTCTCACCCAATGTCATGACAATACGAACTTAAACAGTACCCTTAATGAAATTCTGGGGAAAATAATAACCTGGATGAATGAGCACAACCTTGAAATAAACTTTCAAAAGACTAAACTCATAACTTTCCATCCCCACCAAAAAACTCCTCTAAACGTACTCTTTTCCTTCAATAACCATTTAATAGAAACAGTTAATGAATTCAAACTATTAGGCATAACCATAGACAAAAATATAAATTGGAAGTTACACATACAAAACATAAAATCAAAACTATCAAAATTTATATATGCTTTCCGGGAAGTTAAAAAAACCACAAATTTACAGACTGCTCTGGTTATGTACTACGCCTATGCTTATGCATGGCTTAGCTACGGCATCATTATGTGGGGATACAGTACAGATGCCCCAACACTATTCACCGTTCAAAAGAAACTTATCCGTATACTGGTAAATATACAACAGACAGATAGCTGCAAACCCCATTTTATAGAACAAAATATCTTAACTCTGCCTTGTATGTACATACTAGAAATATGCAAATTTGCTCACAAACATCAAGACTTTTACACTAAACGAGAAGACATACAAACAAGGTACACACTCAGACACAAAACACGACTCAACCTACCATCATCCCGCTTAAAAATACATTCTACAAGTCCTCTGGTAATGTCAGTAAAAACATATAATGTGCTACCAGAAACAATAAGAAAAGAAAAAAAACTCCATTTATTCGTAAATAAATTAAAAAAGTTATTACTAAAAAAATGTTACTATAGTGTCGACGAATATTTAAGTGATAAATCTCTAAAACTTGATAAATGAAGCCTTTTGCAATTTTAATTCTAATGTTAATGATAAGTCTATGTTTTTATAATAAGTTTGATTATAATATGATACTTAAATGATAAGTCCTCTCCACATTTATTTATTATATCTTTTGCTGTGCCCGACAGGGTCCACGATTGTTACCTACCAAATAAATGTTTACCACCTAAGCCTACATTGTGGAATGCAATAAAGAATTGAGTATTGAGTATTCTATTCTATTTACAAGTATCTACCTAAAAATGTAAGTATTGTCAGGGAAAATAATTTAGCAAATCTGCATTTATTCAAATAACAACTGTCATTCTTTAACAGTTGAATGAAATGGCTTATTTATTAAAAACAACAATTTCCTACCTCTAATTACCAATTCTCCTCATACAGAGAAAAAAGATCATAAGTATCTAAAACTAATTTTATTATTATAAACCTCTTTATTCTGAAGTAGCTGCGCCCCGTGGTTTCACCCGCATACTTTTTAATCCCGTGGGCATGGGAATATCAGAATAAAAAGTATCCGGTCCTAACCTAGGTCATGGTCTACCCGTGTACCAAGTTTCATCTAAATCCGTTCCGCCGTGAAAACGTTACAAACAAACATACAAAAAAAAAAACTTTTCTCATAATTATTATTATGAGAAAATATTTGTTTTTTTTTTTGTTATTAAGATTACTTTCTTTGTTGTATGTTGTTGGAAAATGCCTACTCTAGCAGTTTTCAACTACTTATTCAAATTGTAATCTTGTGTAGGATCACAATTTCAAGTTTAGATTTTCTTAAGATATCCTCAGTCGTATCTTCTATTAACTAAGAACGTACGAACACCGGGTTTTGAAACCACAAACTTTATGCTTATGGCACAACTTCGTACCTACCACATGCTTGTGTAACGTGCTTACCACAGCCTCCTTGGAACGTAGTAATTCCCGAATTTCACGTAACATGTACCTACCCAGGTACGTAAGTACAACGGTATGTTGCTGAACGTGACAGCACTAATACAGTTAGTTCTACTTCTACGAGTAGATACTCGTACCTACATCTCTTAGTTTTGGGAACTTACTAACCTAGTTGTTTTATTTCTAATAAGTAAAAGGAATTGGATAGTGGAACGGCTAAAAAATAATAGAGGAAAAAATATGTCAGATTTTGATTGTGAATTAATCGTGTATAATTTAATTATTTTCAACACACATTGGTCGTAAAGTGGCTCTTTTTGAACCACTTTTAGGTTCATAATGTAACGCGCGTGCTTTTTACTTAATATTACCGCACTAGTGCGGTAATTTGCGCCACAGATAACTATTTACTGTTGTGTGCATTGATCATTACACACTCGGCTCCCTTATCGCGGTCGACTGCAGCTCTCGTGAATAATATGGCCTCGACTGTAATGAACAACACAGCACACTTGCATAATAACGTACTATTATGATGCCATAAGGCATCGCTGCGGTTTAAAAAAAGATGTAATTACAAAAATTTCAAAGAGTATAGTTAGAGGGTTTGGTCATGTTGAGAGGATGAATAAAACGCGAAAATGTATTTAGAAGGTAGGTAGATGTGAGTGGAAATGACGGGAAGGGATGCCCTAGGAGGACATAGTGAACTTATTGGGGATGTTCTTCACAAAGGTCAAATGTAGTATCACTCGCAAGCGGCGTGCGTGTATGACCAGATATATGAACGTAAAGGAACCAAATAGAGTATAAGGATAGTAGCAGTTGGCATTATGTAGTTTCTACCTACACCATGGGAAGTATGTAATTAAACTACTCACACAGTTTCCTTAATACTAAATTATTCCCAAACTAGTGACCTGCCTCTGCTTCGCGCGGGTGCCATGGCAACATGTCAAAATATCGAGATTTCAGAGTTAAATATTGCTCGGTTAAATATTCTCTCTAACAGAGAATATTTGAGGAACAGGATCACTGATTAAAACAATATTAAAGTTTTATACACAAACTTTTCATAATAAATGATGGTGAGAACTGCATCAAAATCTATGGTGTAATTTAGAAGAATCTAAGCGATCACACAGACACACAACAACCACCTTTGTTTTCTATGTTGTTTTGATATAGATCGATTACACCAATACGGGGTTGTAATACACGGACTGAGCGACCAGGGCTGGCACGCTCAACCCTTTAATATGTATTACTAACGGTTTGTGTACCCCAATAAAGTTTGATCTACATCCGATAGTTCTAAAAGTTTCTACTGTTTCTTTTTCTTAAAAGGTTATAATCGTGGGTTCTTTACTTAGAACATTATTTTGATCGTTCTCTTTTTCTTTGTTTACATTATTATGCAAAGTTTCCTGTGTTACGAGTGTCCCGAATTGATATCGCTTACGCTATGCAGTGTACTCTGCAGCTGTATAATCATTCCCCTCTTATTTCCCACAAACAATGAAAGCTTAAGTAGAATTAAATAGCTCCTAGCTAGAGTAATCAAAAAGCCTACACAAGGTAGAGTGTTCTAAAGGACCTCCTCTCCCCAAACTTTTTCTACCCTAAGTATTTTTTCTTTCTTGAATACTTCGCCATTTACCACTGACTACTATTACTTTTCTACTTTTCTCTTTATACACTATCTCAACTTCAGCACGTACAATTTCTGTCACATAGCCAATTCCCACACATTTTATTCTCAAACGTGATACTATTAACATTGTCTCGATAACGGCACATGGGCTAGCCTTATGAGCGATGACTATAGCCTTAAATTATGTGGATAAACCTTAGGTAATCTTTCGGGTAATTTAATCCTGGCTTGTGTAATGAGGCTTGAAATGGTAGGTCGATAAATAATTTTGTCTGAATGGAAAAAGCAAAGTAAGTTACATTAAGAAATAGCAGGTATGTTTTTCTGGAGGAACATGACGTAAGGAATCCGAAACTTATGATAGGAAGTCACTATCAAGTGGGTAGTAACAAAAGTAGTGATGAATGTCAAAACCCTGTCACTATTTTGGTCCCGTAACTTCAAAATATCGGCAAAAAAGGTACATGGTCTACGGCAAAATAATATGTAACTCGGAAAAACAAACATGTTAATACATAGTAGGGCAACTATTGCAGCAATGATTTATTATTGTAATTGTTATTGTTGTTGATGGTAATTGTTGTTGTTATTTGTGTTGTGTAGATACTGTTGGATTCTCCATAAGTGTGAACAATGGCTGATGAATTTATTATGTGATTCACTTAAATTGTTAAACTTTTAATTGCTCAAAATAATAATTTGGCGAAACCATTATGTATCAAACTCAGGTGTGTGTTGGAGTTTAACTGAAACTTTTCAATACGTTTTAACTATCCTCAATTTCTAAATTGCCAAAGTTTGGCGATATTGCTGTGTGCAATGTAAATTTAATAGTTGTAATATATTGATTTTTAGTAAGGAATATGAAAAAGCGAACCAAACTCGTGGGGCAAGTTGAAATGTATTACATGCCAATAACTCCTTGTTACTCTTCAAATTGAGGCAGAATACAATGTCGCTTGGTAGCAAAATTATAAAAACAAAGCAAGTATTCATTATAAAAGTCATTTATTTAATCGGACACTAAATAATTCCCATTTCGACCTAAAAATAATAAGTGACACTACTATGGGCGTCTTTTTGTGAGCCTCTAATAATTCCCTGTTTGATGTCTTAAAAATACTTAGTAGCCAAGCCTTACTGAGACCAACTAGGATGTAGCGGTTGGTCACAGTTCTACGCAAACCTAACCCATTTGCTCGGGATGCCGTAGCTTAGTTACTGCGACCGACTTTGAAAAAAGGCTAAGTTAAAAAGAAACATTTTTTTTTTTTTTTAAAGCGTACCTACATCTAGAAGCTCAAATATTTTTAGAGGATCATTTATTTAAAAAAGCGTACATCATCAGAAGGTCAATAAGTATTTACAGGATCAATAAAATATTTCCAACTATAAAATCGATAGCCGGACAAGAAATACCAAATATCACACTTCATTTTCATGCTCAAACTTCGAACTGCCATAACATTTGCAAACATTCACAAACATCCTTCCTCTAATGGTAGTCAAACTTTCTACTCACAACATCCGCATGAGATAACTTAAACTCAAACGTTTTGTTTATTGCTATTCCAAACAAAATGTTTACGAAACTTGTTCCAAACTTTTGTCCAAATGTTAAAATGTTGAAACATTCTTGTAATATTTCTTGAGTGGAGAATGTGGCTAAGTTTAGTCATTATTCGGGATTGTATTTGTTTTGGAGAATTAATGTGTGGTGTGTACTCAAGTATTCAAATGGTCATATAGGATATTCCGATTCAGTTTAAGGGCCTATATAAGTCTATTGTTGAACATAGGCCTGATGACTGTACGGGTCAATGTTTCTATGCCAAAACTCACTAAGTCCGGTGATTTTATTTAATTTATTGATGTCAGATTACAATGATCCATTGGTTAGTAACAATTGGAACTTAAAAACTATGTTAGTAAGGTTACAAAAATTCAATCACAAAAATGACAATCCCAAAAACACATTTACAAAACACACTTAACCGTACAACACACACATTTACTTAACTGCCCCTACCACAATGGTCACCCAGAGCGAGTGTATTGGACATTTTATTAATGATAGATTTTTTTGTAATTAGGTGTAGGTAGGGAATGCAATATCAGTCGGAAAAAGACTAAAAATCTCGCGACATCAGATTTAGCACGAGAGATCTCGAGTTGCCAATTTTGACTCCAGATTGCAGTCATAGGAAGGCACTTCCCTACAAAAGTAGACTGACCCGAACAAGGTCATAATACGCATCGATAAAAAAAATTGATCTTCTCTAGATGTTTTATAATGGATAGATGAGACTGGCCAAGAACCGAGCTCATTGACATAACATTGGAGAGTCCAAGGACCAGCGTTAGTGGACTGTTAAAGAAGAAAGAAAGAAAATAAATTTACTGCGCCCGTAAAATAGAATTGTTACTGAACTGAATTATTAATCTGCTTAATTAATCAGCACTTTTTTAACATTTCAGTTGTAAAACAGCGATAGAGCCAGAATGGCCGTCCGCATACTGCCTAATTGAATTTTTAACTTTTAATCAAACTGTAGTTTGATTAAAAATTGTTCGCGAACCTAAACTGGAACCAAATTAATATCTAAAAATTGAAGTAGGTGTACATAGAAGTTTTAAGGTCACGTGCAATTTAGAAATGGTTCTAATCGCTGTATTAGTAGGTAAAAGGTATACGAGGCCCAAGCTGCCTGTAATTTTATGACTATTTACACACAGATACGTAACTACTATTTATGACTATTTACTATTAGGCAAGATACATGACATCTCAAATTATTACATACTAACTTCTGCCCGCGACTTCGTCCGCAAGCCTATAACCTAACCTTCCTCAAGAATTGGGCTATCCGACTGTCAGTTTCGGAGATTACCCCCTACGTACAAACTTACAAACAAACAAATTTTACCTCTTTATTGTATTAAATATATGTAGACATGCCACCAATACATGTCATCTATTTATTATAAAGTAACCAAATCAAATTTAAAAATATTATAGTATCCATAAAATGAATAGATAAATGACAGATATGGACTTGTTATTTATTTACATATTTAATATGAAGACCATACCCGTAAACATAACAGGTGAAATGTGGGTGTTCTATAGGTAAACCTCTGCCTAACCCTTCGGGGAATACAAGCGTGATTTTTGAGTTTGACTTAGCTTACTAAGTCAAACTCAAACTAAAAACAACTCAACAATCAGCAATGTGCTCTGGCCACTGCCACTTAAGTTTGGCAATTCTTCGGGCTATGTCGGTTACCTTGGTTCTCTTGCGGATCTCTTCATTTCTGATTCGATCACGTAGGGAAACTCCAAGCATAGCCCTCTCCATTACCCTTTGGGTGACTTTTAGCCTTCCGATAAGGCCCATTGTGAGCGACCACGTTTCAGTATCAACATCAATATCTTCTCGTCCCACATACCGCAGTATCTCAAGACGAATGTCTTTGACCAGTGCGTGTTACCAGTGATGACTTATCTCACATACCAGCCAGTTATTACAAAATTAATAAATTAATGAATGAATGAGTGATTAAAGTGTAAAGAGATTATTTGTCTAAGTAATTGTTATTTATTTGCACGATACCCACATAATCCTGCATGGTGGTATATCTATATTTATTATTACGTAACACACTCCGTTTACTATGCATTTAACATAAAATGTATTCTCCTCGAACTATTATTTTAAAGAAAAATATCTGCTGTAGAACAGATTTGGAAAGGTGCTTTTTTATTTTTCTAAAACCACTGAAATACAATTAATTACCTTTAGTTTTCTAAAACCACTGAATTATGGGTAATATTTCAGCCGTAGTTCTCTTGTTTTTAGAAGTTACAATAATAATAGAATATTACAATAACGTGGTGGTGCTTGGGGAGGGAGACCTATATCCAGCAGTGGATGTCTTTCGGCTGAAATTATGATGATGATTAAAATAATGTTTTTACCAAATAGTAACTTGTTCCGTGCCGAATTAAGGCACTAAGAAGTATTTATAAGTACTCCAAATTTTTATGCTACTCGATTGTTATAACTGTTAATTTGTGGGGCCGAAACACTGTAAGTTGTAACCAAAACAAGTTTCAGAAAAAATAACTCGTAAGAAAATTGGTCTTCCCAATACAAAATATCTACATAACTTATCCTTTCGATTATACCCCTTACAAATATATAAACAGTGTACTTACCTACCTATTATATCGACTAAGTAACGACAATTTCAAAAACCGAAATTTCTATCGACTTTTTCTGTCGACCGTACATACTCGTATTAATAAACTTTTCCTTAACTACGTTGGACTCGACCGTCGAGTTTCAGAGTTTTGCACCCCAATTGTAGTATTACTTCGAACGACGGCAACCTGACCTCTACAAATTAATTAGTGGGTATTATATTTTAAGCTAGATTGCTGGTCAGCCTTCCAGGCCTGCAGACTTCGAACTACATGCGACGGAAGTCGGGACCGACTTGGGACTCGGGGCACCGTCTTGAGTTAATTACGAAACATGTATAGGGTGGAGTTTTCAGGTTGAAACTCAGAGGCAAACGCTTCCAACACGTTTTGTATTTCTACAACGACTTTCAACAAGATTGACAAAAACTTGTCGATCGCTTATGTCAATTCAATACATTTTTGACTTTTCTATCAGCATTATCGCTGATAGAACGTCACAGTTCATAAATTATTATTATTATGATTGATCCTTAATTGGATTTTCATTAAAGGTAACTTTGCTTTGTAAAATTACTCTTCAACAAGTTCGCTGGATGCATTAATTATATAGTTTTACTTCTTGCAAAAACCTTAAAGTTACCTAATTCGGTTAAATCGAGTGTTTGAATAACCCAAATAAATTACTTACTTAAACATAAAGCCTCCTTTGACCACTTCTATCTATTTCATGCTACATGAACGACAAAATTTATACTTTAGGTGTACATATTCTTCTCTCTCTCTCTATTATGAAGGAAACCTCTCAGCGGAGTTATGGTCCATTTGATTTGGGTCCACTCGCCATAACTCTAATAAAATAAAGCAAGAAGATGCCACGATGCATAGAAATGTTTATGAGATAATATTATTTCGCTATTAGAAATAATAATAAGGAAGAAGATATGATTACTGTCGGTTTGTTTCTCGTATCAAATTCAAAAACTACTTAATAATAATATAACTTGAGCAGGACTTCTTTGACGATGTCTTCTATATTAGGAAGTAATGTAAATAATCTAAGTTTATAATTTAGTTTCCAAACATCTAAATAAATACCTTTGCTTTGGAAAAATAACTTTAAAGAAACACATACAGTTCAATTAATGCTACAATTTAAGCTCTCATAAAGTTGGTATTTGTTTAAGTTGAAAAATAACTTCAATCAAATTGGAAACAACGATTTGAACAGACTTTAATATTATGTTGGTCTAAAGCACTCATTGCAAAACTTATAATCTGCGTTCGCAATTTACTTGCCAAACATGATGTAAACAAACACGAGTTTTAGGAAAAACAACTGTAACGCCTAAAAATAAGGTTCAGTTTGCGCTACAACTTAATATTTTTATGACTTTTTTAACAGTACTAATCAGTTTCTAAATCCAATTTATTGACACTGCTTTAAAGTTGATGTTTGTATAAGTGGAAATAACATCTATTGGAAAAAAGGATTTAAATAGACCTTACATACATACCTTCATAAACTCACGCATTTTTTCCATAGCGAAACGCCACCTGATAGATAGATAGAATACTCTTTATTGTGTACCATAAAAATTACAGACATAAATTTAGAATTTTTATATAGGGTGACACAATGGGCGGTCTTATCGCTTAAAACGATCTTTTACAGACAACCTTTGGATGGATTAAAGGTAACAGGAAAGACAATACTGCAGGTAGTCATCGGTGTATCATCTACATATACAATAAATACATACATAAAGCATAAACTTATTCATAAAAATATATATATATATACATAGATATACTTATATACAATTATAAACATGAAACAAGAGCAAGGAACTATATGTAATGATGATGTTTAAGGAGAGAGGAAGTGTTTTTTTTACCAGAATTTTAAAAGTGGACAAAGTTTGAGCACGCCTTATCGACACGGGCAAGGCATACCATAACCGTACTGCTTGAACTGATACTATCCTAACACACTCCTTTTGCTTCGTATCTTCATACAGGTCATACACGCACGCCGGTTACGAATACTAAAATCCTGCTAATATCTACACCAAACAATAGCGTGACGTATCCACTTAGTGCAAGATTTTGATCATAACGCATTACCGCCCATAACCCAATTTGTATGGACATCAGTTCAATCACAAATACCCATTACCAAGGTAGGCAAAGATTATGGAACAAAATGAGATGAGATTATATCGCGCAATACTTTATTGCCTACACGATGGTAGTAATGTGTTTTTGTGAGAAAACACGAGATTAATCCCTGTTTGCCAGTGAATATGTGAATTTAATGTTCGTGTAAGTTTTTAGGGATCCGTACCCAAAAGGTGCCAACGGGACCCTGTTACTAAGGTTTCGCTGTCCATCTGTCTGTCACAGAGCTATATCTTTTGAACCGTATTAAGTGTAAACCGTAACACTTGAAATAACACCAAATAATAAAAATAAAATTAAGTAAAAAATTAAAGGATGTTGTTTAATTTTTTACTTAATTTTATTTTTATTATTTGACAAAAACGAGTTTTTTTTCGGCATTGTTTGTTTATTTATTTATTTATTTATTTAGCTACAACGGTTACAACCAATTACAGTAACAAACATTATAAAAACAGAAGAGACAATATTATAAACCACATTATAATATACAAAATTTAAACATGAAAATATAAATAAAATAAAAGAAGGTTAACAACACTGTCATAAATTCCTCTCACAGTACTTCTGACATACCAATAAAATCTTCGTCCATCCATCCGCAAACAGGTCGCCTGTTGGGTTAGAATCCAAGAGATCATTAAGCGCGGCCAGAGTGCGAGGAATTGGCGACTTAGCACGGGCAACAGTACGACATGGAGGCACGGCAAACAGCCTGTGCCTTCTGCCTCGGCTGTAATTGTCAGGGACAAAGAAGCGCGCCAGCACATCAAGGAGCTCAGGAGCGTCAATTGCGCCACGGAGCGTCTTACAGGCTATTATGATCTGATCTCGAGCTCGCCTTACCTCTAGCGAATTGTATCCGAGGCAACCCAGTAAGAATTTTGTCGGATAGAGGTAAGGATAGTAGCCGTGTTTCTGCTTATATAGGTACCTAAGGAACGCTTTTTGAACTTTTTCTAATAAAAGTTCGTAAGTCCTTTCATGTGGATTCCACACGCAAGAGCTGGTTTCCAGCTTGCTACGTACAAGCGCATTAAATATAATTTTTAAGGCTTGAGCGGTGCGAAAATCGCGGCAATTACGCAGAACAAAACCTAACCTTTGGTAGGATTGTTTCGCTACCATGGTCATATGGTCGTGGAAGGTGAGCTTTCGGTCGAATGTGACTCCTAGGTCTTTCATGGCTGTAGACTTCGTGATGGTATTATTATTTAAATGATATTCAAAATTAACTGGGTGCCGCATTCGACCGAATGTCATAGCAAAGCATTTGGATGAATTAAACTCCATCTTGTTGTCTACGCTCCACTTGAATATCGCGTCAATGTCTTGCTGCAGTGCCAAACTGTCACGCTCGGAGTTTATTTCCAGGTACAGTTTCAAGTCGTCAGCATACAAGAGGCATCTTGTATGAAGCAGAACTTGAGGAAGATCGTTGACCATGATAAGAAACAGTAAAGGCCCCAAAATTGAGCCTTGACTCACGCCGGAACGCGTGTGATAGGTACCCGATACGTACATACCAAGCCTAACAAACTGCTGTCGATCACGTAGGTAGTCTGCAAAGAAGCGGAGGAGAGATGGTGAGAACCCTATTTTGCTAAGCTTCATTAGCAGCACGTCATTGTTAATCCTATCAAACGCCTTCCGGAAGTCGAAGTAAAGTACATCTACTTGACGTCCGCAGTCCAAACTAGACGAGATATAATCCACCAGCGTCAGGAGATTTGTGTCAACTGACCTTTTGCTTCTGAAACCGTGCTGCTCATTACAAAGATACTTGTTTATTTGCTCATAGATAGCACTATGGAGGATGTTTTCAAAAACTTTCGCTGGGGAAGATAGGATTGCGATAGGGCGGTATTCTTCGACGGAACTCTTGTTTAGAGTTTTAGGGATGGGTGTAACTCTAGAAACTTTCCACTCAGAGGGATATGTACCAGTCTGCAGGGCTAAATTAATTGGCTAAATTGTTATACTTACCAAAGTATTAAAAAAAAACGGAACCCCTTCATGTGTGAGTCCCACTCGCTTTTTGTTGTTTATTAGGCGCCAGAAGTTAGTAAATGTTGTTGTGAATAATGTGTTGGTTTTTTGCTAGCGTTTAAGTAAAATTTGTTAGTATTATTAATGTGACATAGGTGGTCGTTTGTAAGACGATTTATTGATATACTCGTGACTATTAAAGTCACCTATTACTCTATCTTTAGCGGTTTTTTTGGTCATGAGTATGACTAAAACATAGTTTGAATACCATGCAAGTTACGGTTTCGCAACCGCAAGAATGTTTAATGGGTTATTCATAAATATTTTTATGAAAAACTGTTTTTAATTATGACATAACGTTTCGCGCTCTTCGCTGAAAAGCTTAAAAAAAGTTGTAGTTATAGTTTTTTTTTCTCATTATTAATCTGCCTAGCCTTTGTCCTAACTATGTTGGGGTCGGCTTCTAATCTAACCGGATGCAGTTGAATATCAGTATTTTACATGGAGCGACTGCCTTTCTGACCTCCGAAACTCAGTTACTGGGTAACGCGATATCCCTTGGTAAGACTACAAAGTAACAACTTTCAAACATGTACGAATGACAGCCGAGACCAACGGTTTAACAAGCAAAGTCTTCTCAAGTTTCCTATTAAGAAGTAAAAATAAAGGGATCCCTTCTTTTCGCATAATGTTCTTTGTCCTGATATACTTCGGCATAACGATTTTGGCATAATTTGTTTTGGCATAATAATACTTCGGCATAATTTTTTTAGGCATACATTTTATGTTGGCATAATCATCTAAAAGACTAATTTGTTTTGGCATAAATTTGATTCGCATAACGTTAGTAGGCCTGATGACTATTAGCATAATAATAATATATATATTTTCCTTTTCTAGTAGATACGTACTCCAGACTTTGGGTGGAAATGGTGGTGGTGAACTTGTAGTGCCCCATACATAATTCTGATCAAACCATATGCTATAGTTTCTGTAACAATTAAATGATATTGTTGGTTAAAAATTTAATATGCTGTGCAACAAAAGTTTGTGACAGGATCGAATTGCTGCAAAACCGACTCCACGTAGTCTTGTTTGTCCTACCCCTAGAGTGTAATTTAAAATCGCGTAGGCGCGTAGGTGCGAGGCGGCCCGCGGGCTGAGGAGCAGGCGGCTGCGAGCGTGCTAATCGTCGCAGATGGCTTTCGCTCACATCATCTGCGACGATTAGCACGCGTGGGGCCGCCGGAGGCCCGCAGCGCCGGAGCCGTGACAGAAACCCAGCCTGCTGCATGTTGCATGCTCGCTTGAATGCAGCATGCTGCATGCTTGCTTGCATGCTGCATGCTTGCTTGTTTGCTGCATGCTTGCTTGCATGCTGTATGCTTGCTTGCTTCATGCTTCCTACAGCGAAAAAAAAACCCACAAAATTGTTCAATAAAAATATGTTTTAATATCATTATGCGTAAATAAATGTATGCTTTAGGATATTATGCTTAAAAAAGTTATGCTTTAGAACTTTATGCTTGATAAATTTATGCTTTAGAATAATATGCTTAATCATTATTATGGTTAGAGAAATTATGCTTAAAAAATTATGCGTAAGCTGTTATGCGTAATTATATTATGCGAAAATATAATTATGCCAAACAAAATTATGCTAAGTTATATTAGGTCTTAAAATTTTATGCAAATGGTTATGGAACCAAAAATAAAATATGTATGTCCCGTCTTTAGGCCACTCTTTGACGTTAATATCGCGTGCGTAGAGGGGGCAATCCTTTCAAGTGGCGCTATTAGGTGTCATTTCCTCATTGTATTAAAATATTGAACTATCACGATAGTTTTTGTATAATATTATTGATCGAAGCTAATAATGGCAGGAACTTTTGGGGGACCGTGATTTTAATGGATATCAATATAGATATAGAGGATAAATAATATTTGTTTCACTTGACTTTTGATCGTTTTGAGCTTTACGTAAAATAATAATGATTTAGTTATAGATAAGAATAATGATTTAGTTATAGATAAGACAGTAGCAAATGCTATCATAGTGTTGTTCGTCATAAAGGTCAGGAGTGTAGTACTCGCCACCGGCGTGCGTATCTGACTAGATGTATATTCCATTGCAATGAAGCAAATGAAGTATGTAAGGATCGTAGCAGGTGGCGTTCTGTAGTTTCTGCCTAGCCCCTGGCAAGAAGATGTATGTCCGTGAACGAGCGCCGTCAGTTGGGACTGGTCATCTCTTAGCTGCCATGGCTTATTTTAATTTATTTTATTTTTTGAATGGTTCTTTGTTTTTATCTTTTTATGACGGACGCTTTTATCTTTCTACGTTTATATGCTCATTTATATGCTCTTTATATGCACATTCTTCTCACATGTATAATTTCAACATGAATGATGTAACAAATTTTTGATTTAAAAGTTTCCGTGGAGTTTCTTGCCCGTTCTTCTCCATAGGTACCTACTACGCTTTGGAACAACTAGCATCATATTTCTGACTGACAGACTCCTTGACAATTCAAAAATGCCTGTAAATGGTTTAATTGAAATGTTTTGAGTTTTGAGTTATGTATGTATATGTCGGAGCAGCGGTGGCCCAGTGGTGGCGGCCCCGACTTACGAACAGTAAGTCGTGGGTTCGAACCCAGACAGGCGCATTACTTTGTGTAATTTATTTTATCACCACTGCTCTCAAAACGGTGAAGCAAAACATCGTGAGGAAACCGGCATGTCCTAGAACCAAAAATTCGAAGTCATGTGACATCTACCAATCCGCACTGGGCACGCGTGGTGGATTATAGCCCACTCCCTCTCATTGAGAGGAGGCCGTGTCCCTGCAGTGGGAACGTTATAGGCTGATGATGATGATGATGTATATGTCCGTCATAGTACTTACAATTTACTGTCAATTTATTTGTGGTCGGCGTAGGATGTCTTCTTCCATAAATCTCTTTCAGCCACCATTCAAGCCACCCACCTTCTAGCCATATATTTTTTCTTATAATTATATCCATCTCTTTTTTTTTTGGTCTACTCATACCCTAGAACCATAATTCAAACTCAAAACTTTCCTAACGACATGTTTCTTAAAGGAATGAAGAATATAACAAGAGGGGTCATTCGCCTCGAGGGAAGCCAGTGCTCACCAAGCTGATCTGAATTGGCGATCATTTAGACGTACCTAACCCGAGGGGTAAACTGGAAAAGTAAACAAGTTATACGAATTAGATTTGAATTTGAAGTTGAAAGTAAAAACGACAAACTATTTTCTAACACGACACACTTCTTCTTAGTGTTGGAAAAGCTGATGATGTTTGTTAAAATCCGTTCATAAATTTTCAGTATTAAACGTTAATTGCGATTCCGATGTAGGTATTTTGCTGTTTCGAACATCGAAATTCTTGTTGAAGTGAATTGAGTGCTACATGAAATAAAATCCTATAACAGTATATAGTCCGTCGGTATGTGCACTGAAAACTAAGTACCGTCAGAACCTGAAAAGTTCAACACTTCAGTTTATTTAACTGAATTTAAAAAAGGAAAGACGAAATGGTGTGCCCACTTAATAGTAAAATAACTGAAATTCTTGAGAAATAATATAAATTCTAGTGAAAAGCAGAGTTTCGAAACATTTTGAGTCAAATTTTTTGAAAAGTTAGTATCGACTTTTTAACCGACTTCAAAAAAGGAGGAGGTTCTCAATTCGACGGTATGTTTTTTTTTTTTTTGTATGTTTGTTACGCGATTACTCCGCCAATTATGAATTGATTTTGATGATTCTTTTTTTTTTTGGTAGGTCATACTTCAGAAATGGTCCCATATAAATTTGGTCAAGATCTGATGAAGGGTTTTTGAGTTAGCTTCAATAATACATATTTTTCCCACCTAGCATATGTGGATGATATTCTAATAGTTCCTGTCACTGTAATTTACTTGGTATTCAAATTTTTGTGGGGGTTTTGTGTGGTACCACAACTAAAAAGATAAAATAAAAACTTTTTCACAAAAAATAAAACCGACTTCCAAAAAAAAAACACTACAAAGTGAAAAATAACTTTCATTTCGGAAGTCGGTGGCAAAAAAAACTAAAATAAAAAACCCAAGACACCGACTTCCGAAATGAAAGTTATTTTTCACTTTGTAGTGTTTTTTTTTTGGAAGTCGGTTTTATTTTTTGTGAAAAAGTTTTTATGTTACTGTACCTACGTCAATTTTAAACGGGTGTCAGTTAAATGATCTGTGGAATGCATGAGAGCAGAGAAGCTGTGACAAAGCTTTTAGTTTTGAACTGATACATTAATTTAACCTGTTGGGAATTTGGATATTTAAATATGATGTAGGTGCTCTTAGTAATTCACAGTGACTGAATAAAATGAATCAGTTCCATGACTAAAATTCCTGGCAGAACGTAACAGTCTAAACCAATGAAACTCAAAAGCAGCTCTGTCTTAGGTACTTTATCGGTTAAAATATTATGATACACGCTTATACAAAGCTGCAACTTGCAAAAAACTTAAAATAGAAATAAAACAACCGAATTTCCAAAAAAAAAAAACACTAAAGTGAAAAAAACTAACTTATTTTTCACTTCGTAGTGTTTTTTTTTTTAAGACGACTGTATTTTTCTTTTTGTAAAAAGTTTTTATTTTTCACTTTTTACTTGTGGTACCTACCCGACACAAATTTGACCACTAGCTGCTATGTAAATAACAGTGACAGGAACTTATTACAACATAATCCACAAAGACTAAGTAGGAAAAATGCGTATTATCAATGCTAACTCAAAAAATACCCAAGCAAAGTTACAAAAAATTTTAATGGACCACCTCTGAAGTACGACACACCAAAAAAAAAAAAAATCAAAATGAATTCACAATTGGTGGAGTAATCGCATAACAAACACACACAAAAAATACAGTCGAATTAAGAACCTCCTTTTTGCAGGTTACCAGAAGAAATTCTACTTACTTTGAATGTCTAGAGTTTCACTAAGAATGTACCTATGCATTTTTAAATCCCCACGAGTCGTTCAAACAGGGCTTAACTCTAACTATACACGAACAACAGTCAGATGCTACAAATACTTTAAACTAAACGGTAACAGGATACTGCATGTGGTGAAAATAAGATATTTGTGATAAACTAAGTAGAGCCTTATTTCCACAGCCAGTTTTGTGGCGTGTTAAAAGCATTCCTACATATCAAATTTTTGGCCATTTATTTGTGTACTTTCTTTTTTAATACAACATAAACAAGTGTTTGTTTTGTTTTCTTTATCTACAGAATTACCAAATCGGTTGCTAGAAATTATCTTGGTTCCTAAACTAATCATAAGTAAAAATGCATTGACACTTCAAAGAATACTAGATTTAAAAACACACATTCAAAAATCTATAAAACCTTGCGTAAAGAACACAGTAATAGGAAGATTTCGCTAATACTTTGCAAACTGCGGCAAAGTATCTAAGTAGTGTTTACTTAATAAAAAGAAAACAGAAGAAAGATACAATACATAGATCAGTCTTAGAATAATACATCATCACTTGCTTTTACTGAGCAAGTTGTAAAACAAAATAAACTACGGAAACAGCTGGTGACCACTAGCAAACGATGTTTTTAAATGTATTAAAGCGACCACAGTAAACAAAAGTAAATACTCAATTCATTGTAAAACCGCATTTAGCAAACAAAAGTGCAAATTCAATTCAGTTACCTAATTGAGCCTCGTACCGCTCACAATTCAATTGATTCATATTACGACCATAAATCTGAATTCCAATTTTTTTAATGAAGAGTTCGGTTTTTGAAAAGTTTGAGATAAATTTTCAAATTAAAGCGCATTAATTTTAAATTATCTCCAATAATTTATGGTTTGTGGCTCCGGCGTGACCTATGACGTCAGCCGGCAATGATAACTTGACCTGACCTCGGTTATCTTGTCTACAACGGGTGTGCATAATGTGGGAGGGCAGCTTAATGCAAAGGGTACGGAGGCGAGGGTATAAATGAAATATTTCGGACAATGAGGACAACATTTTGCCTTCAATATTGTAATTGTTATAAAATTGTAATATCAAAACATAGAATTACTTACCACATTTGAGTAAGCTTAGGAAGTAATTAATCTAAAAATGAGATATTGAGCATAAATATTTCAGAATTCGAATTATGTGGTAGTAGAATGTAGAAAGATATTAAAAGTCCAAGTATAGACTCCTTACCTACACTAAACTGAATAAGCCTAATAAGCCCTAATTAAAATACTTGTAAAAACTTTTACGATAGGTACTTATGATTGAATCATTAAAATAAATAGGCACATACTTTAAAAAAAGTTGACCCAGACATCTTAAAAAGTCGTAACAAAAAAAGGGTGGTCGTGTTTCTAGGCGTAAAAATGAGTTTATATTTCAAGATATAGAACAAAGCTAAGCCTAAGCATTTCGCTCAGGATCACTGTTCCGTCCCTTTAAGTAGATCGTTTGTCTTCGTGTCCGTAACAGGCGGGAATCAAAATCGAAGTCTACGTTTGGTAAAAAGAAAGTTCTGTAGGTACTTGATCTGTGTGCATTTTATGACCTAAAAAGTCAGCTTTACAAAATGGACTTCAAAGAAAGTTGTGTTAGATTAGCAAAGAAAGTTTCCAGGTGTGTTATATAGTTTAATTAATGTAATAGCTAGGCAAATAATCTTCCCCCAAAAGTCCTTCTAAGAAATAATCCCCCAAAAAATCCTTATTACTCAGCAACCGGGCATTTTGAAACACTTACGCACGTTCCGCTAAATTGTATCTTTAATTACTCTTTGATATGCCAATCACCACAAGAAGATCAGAAGATTTCACAAAAATATATATTTTAAAATTTATAGCTCATCTTCCTACTTTAAGTACACTTACACACACACACACACACAACACACGTACACGTACACACACTCACGTACACTTTATATCTTATACTAGTTCCAAATCATCATTCAAAACTTAACAGTTCACAAGTTGATCTACTTAATCATCAAAGTAATACAGACATTTTTTGGAACCACCTTCCAGTAAATAGCCGTAAGTACACAAAATCCTACAAAACTATACAATTAAAATCTACAGCTCATCTACTCAATATAATCCCTCAGATAGTTCTCAAGACTCTTACAACGAGATGAGATGGATTACATTGTTGAGAGGTTACCTTAAGTGTGGCTTAGCGGTCTGTTCTTATGGCAAGTTTGACTCGATGGTGGATTAAACTGTTTCACAATAAGAAGAGGTAGGGGGGTGAGCGCTTACGTAGTAAATAATGTATTTTATTTATGGGAACTTGATCTTCCTAATACACTCGAGAGCAATGAATCCGGGTCACTTAAAGAATGTTAAAAATCTCGGCAACTAAAAATGATAGGTTAATGCCATAAATTGTATTTAATAGACAATGTAATACTCCTTAAATGAAAGTAAAAAAAATATGAGTCACCATACATTTTATTAACACAAAATTACATTACAAAAAAACTGCTGATCTCTCCTTAAAACAAAAATAGGAAACATGAAATTTTTGAACTATATTACGATTTTCTTGAATTTTAATACTTCGTATTGCCTCCTCGTGCTTCCATTACTGCGTTTACGCGGTTTGGCATGCTGTACACCAAGTTCCTTATACGATTTTGGGGAATATTCTCCCATTCCTCTGTGAGAGCAATTTTGAGCTCACGAAGCGTGATTGGGGGAGGGTTTCGTTGTTTTACGCATCTGCCTAGCTCGTCCCAAGCATGCTCGATCGGGTTGATATCCGGGCTGCGCGCTGGCCACTCCATACGAGTAATGTTCATCTCTTGAAGGTAGTCATTCACAATCCTACCTGTATGAGGTCGGGCATTGTCATGCATAAATATAGCATCCTCACCTAAATTGACCATAAATGGACCAACGTGATCATTGAGGATTTCTTCCACATATCTTTCGCTAGTTAAAGAGCCGTTTTCTATGATCACCAGCTCTGTGCGACTTTCAGAAGAAATTCCGGCCCACACAAGTACAGACCCACCACCGTAGGCTACTTTTTCTTCGATGCATGCTTGCTTGAATCTTTCCCCTGGTCTTCGATACACTCTGTGTCTTCCATCGTGCTTGTAGAGCATAAATTTTGATTCGTCGGAGAACATAACTTTTGACCAATCTTCAATACTCCAATTTACGTGGCTCTGGGCATATCTTAGTCTTGAAATACGATGCCCACGCTCCAGTTTAGGGCCGTTTGCAGGTCTAAGGGGTTTTAAGTTAAATTCAGCAAGCCGACGTCTTACTGTCCATGCACTTGGGGTACTTCCTCCGAGGCGTCGAAACTGATTTGTGAGTTCAGTTCCTGTAAGAAAGCGATTTCGAAGCATGGTGTTCACCAAGTATCGGTCTTCTCGTGCTGTGGTACACCTGGTTCTGCCCGTTCCTGGTCTGCGTAGGTTAGAACCAGTTTCTTCGTAACGTCGGAGAACTCTTTGTACTGTTGACAGCGACACACCGACAGTCCTGGCTGTATCGCGCTGACTCCGGCCGGTTTCCAGCATTGTAAGTATTCTGGTGCATTCTTCAGGCGTAAGCGACATAATTTCAGCTTGAATAATGAATATAGAGCACTATCAACATGGTTTATGTACCCACATAAATGACAGATTACAAACAAAAGCAAAACCAAATGCTGTAATTTCGTAGTTCCATCTTCGAAAGTGGCCCTTTTTCAAATTTGATTTTTTTATGATATAACTTTACAATAACTAAGAAGTTTTAATACCTTCATTTAAGGAGTATTACATTGTCTATTAAATACAATTTATTGCATTAACCTAGCATTTTTAGTTTCCGAGATTTTTAGGATTCTTTAAGTGACCCGGATTCATTGCTCTCGAGTGTAGAATGCTTTTTCTTATTTTGTTACTAATTACCATTTATTCATAATGTTGATGAAATTTTAAAATGAAATATTTCTCTCAGTGATCCAAAGTTTAAGAAAAGTATAAGTAATTTGGTCATAATGTCAATAATTTAGCTGAAAATAATCCATCTATTTATAAAATGATGAATAAAATTAAATGCACATGCAGCTCAAGTAATAAGCAATTAACTTGAAAGAATTTAGCTTTTACTTAGCATGTCCGCCGTTACTTCCTGAAGTTAGAAGATAACTCGAAACGAAATCTTAGACCAAAGCGAAACATTTCAAAGCAGGTAGAAACAGGATTTAATCACAGAATATTTCTGGAGCATTCTGGGAATTTTGATCAAGAATTTCATTCATTTTCGTGCCTTCGAAAACGAGTGTAAAAGCGACATTTACAAATTTTATTGGGATGAAAAATTTGAAGATTCGGAGGTAAGAGAAATGGAAGGTATTTATTACGGCGCGAATTTGAATGTTGGTACGATTTCAATTTTAGAGAGCTTTTTGACTTGGATTTTGAAGTGTTTTTGGTAAAATGTAATTGCAAGATGTTGATTAATTTGGATTAGATTAGTAGTACTACTCGTAGTAGTAAGTTCTTTGTAAGAGAGCACGTTCGGGAAAATGCTTATACCACAGTTATCTATTTCTGCCGCTTGTATGATATTGCTAGGTTCTGGTTTGAAGGGTAGGGTACTTGTGAGTGTAATTGCAAGCACACATCACATGACAGCTTTGTCTCTGGTATAGTTACTGCGATGCTTCTGGTCAGTATGACAGTCTGTATGTCCATAGACGGCGGAGAACCTTAAATAGAAGATAAACAAGAAAATAAATGGAACTTAAACTGACACTAATATAAAATGATTGAAGCTATTAATACAGTACGAAGCAACAAGTTAAAGTTGCCGAAACTTTGAAGACTCATAAATATCTATACAGGCTCCAGACAGATTTATCGCTTTATTTTGGTAAAGAAAACCAAAATTATGATTATTTTAGAACCGAGCGTCGGGTGACTGTTTTAGCCCATTTTCGGAGTACTGAGAACAGTTGCAAATTGTAATCATCATCGTAGCTTTTCCCATCTACGTTGCAAGTGTTGTCGAAGCATTTTACATGGAGCGACTGCTTATCCCAGTTACTGAGTAACTCAATACTTAAACCAGTAAAACAATACATACGACGGGCAGAAGTAACGAGGGGCCAATGCTCAGCAGAGTCGGCCTGTATTTGGATGGTGATGATGAAGAACCACCAGTGTTCATAATATTAAGACCAGCAAAACAATACATATAAAAAAGTTCTATTCTCATTCATTACTGACTGACTCATCAACGCACAACCCAAACCCTTGGATCTAGAAAGCTGAAATTTAGAACAGAGGTATCCTTTATTATGAAGAAAAGAAATAAGTCCGGATTTTCCTAAATTCCCACAAGATAGGAAATATAGAGCGGACGAACTCGCTGGCAATGTGCTAGATAGTAGGTATTATAAATCCTACGATCTGGAGTTTTCTTGTCTTATAACAGTATAAGGGTTCTTGACAAGTCCAGTTCCAATTTTGTCCCTTTTATAAGGAACTCGTGTAAACGACACAGCGATAAGTTTCTCAAAGGGTTTCTTTTCAATTCAGTGCTCAAGGGAGTTTTATTCTAGGAACACGTGATTTTTCTTAACTGTTGTTTTTTAAAAATGGCTGAAGCCTGATCGTTCAAGAGCTTGGACACGTGGTAGGTTTTATCTAAAGAACTCGTGCGTTTATTGACAAATAAACTTTAAAAATTATATAAATTTTCGGCGCTTTTCAAGTTAAGTAGGTACGTACGGTCATTAGTAGGTACACGTGTGCAAAAACTTTGTTTTTGGGAACTTAGCGGTGGCCATAAAACTGGTCACCGAAGAGTGGTTCAATGTGGCGATAATCCTAATCCCAACTAATATTATAAATGCGAAAGTGAGTTTGTATGTTTGTTACGCTTTCAAGCTAAAACGGCTGAATAGATTTACAAGAAATTTGGCACATGGGTAGATCATGACTTGGGTTAGGTCAAGGGATATTTTTATCCCGATATTCTTACGGGATCGATCGATTTATGCGGGTGAAACCGCGGGGCGTAGCTAGTGATTTATAAAATTATGTTGAGTCATTTTTTATTTTATTTATTAAGATCAGGTCAGTTAGTCTCATAACAAAAAAAAAAAAAACACTTCTAAAATAGATTTTGTATTAGAAATGATTCAATATTAAAATTATTGATTACCTTGTAACTACCAACTTTAACAAAGTTCATAGTAACTTGGATGAAACTAACACAGGAACGTGAAGACTGCTAAACAAAGAGAGGGCAATGCCCAGCAGAGGGTAAATACGGACTGTGTCTGATGACGATGGTCCACCAGTGCTCATTTAATCTATAACATAATGAAGATCTGTCGGTGGCCCAGTGATAACGGCGGGCGGCGTCTGAAAATTTCAATCAAGTCGTAGGTTCAAACCCAGAGAAGCACTTTACTTTGTGTATATTATTTCATCACCACTGCTCTCAAAATGGTGAAGGAAATTATCGTGAGGAAACCGGCATGTCCTAGAACCAAAAATTCGAAGACATATGACATCTACCAACCCGCGTGGTGGATTACGGGCAATCCAGAGGGGATTGCCAAGAGAGGAGGCCGTGTGTCCCAGGTGTGGGAACATTAAAGAAAGGCTAATTATTATGCTGTCACCTCGCGGTTGCAGTAAAGTATTTTTATACCACAGACCACTAACTTGAGCATAAAGCTATTGCCAAATTATCCACAACCAAAAAGAAATGGTTCTTGTCAAGCTATTGACGATAATAAGGCATAAAAAGTTTATTCCTTCACTATAAACTAGGTTATAAAGTTAACAAGACGATGTAATAAATCTGTCTGATATATACAAACCATTTCCTCCGTAGTTACTGCTGAGTTGAAGGTTAAATTATGTAAAAGTTATTTCGTTTACGCAAGGTTCTGGATTAGAAAGTAGATTTTTATGAGTAAACGATTTTGGGTTAGGGCGTAGAAATAGAAAAACTTTGCATTGAAACCATACTTCTGCTCCGATTGCGTGAAATCTTGCTATAACCCACCACAATTGGGGCGTTTATCTACTTGATGAAATCTAACTGACAATCTGTAACTGACAAGCCAGAAGAATTGTTAAACATAAGTGGCAGTGGGCAGGGCACATTGCTCGCAGAACAGATGGCCAATGGGGCCGAAAGGTTCTAGAGTGATGACCGCGTATTGCAAGACGTAGCGTTGGAAGGCCTTCCACAAGGTGGACCGATGACCATGTGAAGACTAAGAATCCGCTGGATACAAGAAGCACAGAACCGGTGGCGATGCTTGGGGGAGCCTATGTTTAGCAGGGGACGTCTTTCGGCTGAACTGACGATGTGGGCGCGATACGCCTAATTTTCTAACTAAAAGGCCTTGTTACTTCTGCTGATGTTGTTGCTCATTTGTGGTTATATTATCTGTGCCAACTTTGGTGTAGTCTGTCGTAATGCTGTTTCCTATCTGTGACATTCAATCTGTTGATATATTGGCCTATATATTGGCCCATAATGCGACAGATGCTTCCCGCCTTCTTCCTTTTCCATTTGGCGGGCGTTTAGCAGAAACAAGCCAAAATATTATATAGAATCATAATCTCTTAAAAATAATGTTAAAAGAACTGAACACTGTGAATGCGCCATTTTAGAGATTTTCACAGATGATAATAATATTATTGTACTCTATTACAATTCCTTTTTACGATTTCCGCCTGGCAATTACTTTTTATACAGGTAAAGGAATATCACCGTTCGTACTTCCTTTATTTAAATCTGGTATACATTCTTTTTTTCTTTGGGGTATTTTTATTTTTTATTTTACGTAGCTTTAGTACGCAAGCTACTCTCTATCAGCCAAACATAAATATAATGTAAATTGGCTGAAATATGATGATGATTGTTGAAGATCTCGGAAAAAATCATGTCGATTATAGCTTAATTGGCTTGTGCCGCGTTCCACGTAAACCAATAGCCATTTTCACTTTGGACGATAACGATAACGACACGATATCGTCGGACTGGTAGTTTCATACAATTACTATCAAACGCTTTCACACTATGTCGGTATCGTTGCACATGTTCACTGCTGCCATTAGTGCCACCTGCCACCTCGAATACACTATTACACTTTTGGTATCTCACAGCTATGTAAGCTTTTTCTGGCGCAACGCGACTTCGAGGCTGCTGTGGCTTACTGCATGACAATAAGCTGTTGGTTACATCTTATCACATATCGATATCGTCCCTATATTGTCGGCCGATAACGTAGTCCTCCAAGCTGACGATATGTCGGTGTCGTTATATCGTCGCAGTGTGAAAACGGCCATTAGATAAATGAAATCATGTTATATGTATTACGAAATTAATACATTTTTACCTGGATTATACATATTCCTGGTAGTACGTTCTCATGGAGGAAGCCGCGGGCAAAAGCTAGATTAATATAAAAATAATAAGATTACCAAAATAGTAAGTATTCCCGGAAGGGGTAAGACAGAAGTCTAACAAAATCTAAATACAACATAATTATGTACAATTACTATTTTTTTGGTATAGTCAACCTTTAGGACGTGCAAGTGACATTGAACTTTAGGGTGATTAGGGTCACTTGCACGTCTTAAAACCTATTTGTCTTTGTGAGAGTTAGACAGTTTCAACCTAAGTGAAGTTACAATTTCGTGGGAATTGAGGGCACACACGCTGCTCCTTACTATACGCGTGGCTGAACCGCGTACCCCAGCCTTACTGCGGGCTTACAACTCGTGCCCCAGCCTTACTGCGGGCTATCACCGCGTGCTCCAGCCTTACGGCGGGCTATCACCGCGTGCCCCAGCCTTACTGCGGGCTATCACCGCGTGCCCCAGCCTTACGGCGGGCTATCACCGCGTGCCCCAGCCTTACTGCGGGCTATCGACACGTGCCCCAGCCTTATTGCGGGGTATCAACGCGTGCCCCAGCCTTACGGCGAGCTATGACCGCGTGCCCCAGCCTTACGGCGGGCTATCAATGCGTGCCCCAGCCTTATTGTGGGCTATCACCGCGACCTACCTGTGGCCTATCGAAGGCCTAACCGGCCACTACCTAGCTGGACATCAATTATGTATTAACCTATCCAGCTGGTTTTAATTACCTTCCTAACCTAACAGTAGCAAGTTGGTAGTAACGACCTGCGCAGCCTCCCTGCAAAACCCAAGCTGTTACAAGCATGTGGCACTTTTCAAAAGTGGTATTGCAATTACGAGGTCGACTATACCTTGGCCATCAATACCGTTCGACCGTTGAAACCTGACACCTATCAGTTGGTCAATTTCTAGTAGTAATAAAAATCAAATTCGCAGAACACTTATTCGTTAGAATGAAACTGACAGGTCAAGGACACATTCTCTCGGACGGACTGAGGTAAACATTACGTTTAGTCCTACATAAACTAAAGGATTACATTCAATAATAGATTTACAAACACGTTAAGGTATTCAGTGTACCAAAGTTCAAGGTACTTGAGTTAGTTTATTGTTTTGATTATTATCTTACGTCGACTTTCCGCTGGGCTTTCATGTTGGAGGGGCGTGATATATAGTAAGGGGCTGGCAAGGTAGCTCTTGGTGTAAAGGTGTAAGATATATTTTAAGGTTACGTTTTTAAACTTTAAAATTAAATCGATACTTGAATATTAAAACTAAATGCTCTCGGGGGTTATATTGTCGATGATCATTATTAGGTTTTATGCTATATCCTATATTCCATGGGCTATTAGTAAGTATTTCAGATAAAGGGCCTTTTCCAAGGGCCCATAGTCGAAAGATCGCTATCTGAAAGACATCTTAATTCTTTAGTACCGTAATAGGTAGACACTTGAAGTTTTCAGTGTGTTCTACTATAGCTACTGTAGCGGTTATACCGCCACATACGAACTACGCATCAAAGACAAATCCTGCATCACGCAATTAGAGTTTGCCGCGCGAACGACAATACAGGGTTACTGGTAACTCGACGTATTCCTTGCAGGACGTCATAGTAGGGTAAAAATGCAACAAATTAAGCCACCAAATGTTCTAGCGAAGTTCAGTAGTTTTTGAGCTAGTTACATTTTCAGTTTTTTTATGAAAAATCGCAGATGAAATCATTTGGAGCCAATTTAAAAATGATTAACAGCGCGACTGTACTGAAATTTAAGTTAATATCATAGTTGACGCCGTAGCAGATCTTTGTTCATAATTAAAAGTTCGAAAACTACTGAACTTCGGTAGAACATTTGGTGGCTTAATTTGTTGCATTTTAACCCTACTATGACGTCGTGCAAGGAATACGTCGAGTTACCAGTAACCCTGTATACAAAACTATCCGACATCAACAGTCGGGCAGTCGGCCCGCCTGACTCAACACCCGTCTGGTCGGAGGATCCTCCCTTTTCTATGGTGGATGAGTGAACTTTTCACACTGTTCCTCATACCCCTAAACCACTATAACAACAAATCACACTTATATCACACTATATATATATATGTGGGATTGTATGGCAAAATAAACGATTATGAATACTTTTTAATATTTTATTTAAGCACAAAAAAAGGTCTGCGTTACACCGTGGTTCGTTCGTCGTCTCGTTATTCGCCATTACCCTCTTTTTCACTCACACACATACTTCCCTTTCTTTCATCCGCTGCGTTCCGTTTTTACAATTATAGCTGCATTCATACTTTAAGAGAATTACAATATTTTTATCCCACAGTCGGCCATCCTGATCCATGTCTGTCCTCAGACATCCACACAAACATTCATCACTAGCTTTCAACAACTTAAATTTAACTTAACTACTAGTACAGCATTACAACTTACAAGTAACAACATAACATCATCAATATTCCTCTATAGACATGTTTACACACGACGTTTAACATTGCAGTAGGTATAGTGCAGATACAGGTCTCTTAATTACATTAAACTAAACTAAAAAATATGATAACAATACATGGTGTTAACAAACATTGCACACAACCTTTCACACACAAACCTGAAACAAGACAAAGTTAAGTAAACAAACAACTCTCACCTCTCAGGTTTTAGAGTTTACACCTGGCCACACCTTCATGTAATCTGCTGAACTGGAGGTCACCCCAGGACCTTCAGTATTAGGGTCGAGCTTTTTTACATCATATCTGTTGTTCCTCTTTACTTTTACAATTAGATAGGGCCCCAGATATTTGGCTTTCAGCTTCATTCCCGTGCCAAACTGCGTGCGCTTTATTGCCACTAAGTCCCCCTCATTGTACTTCATACTTTCTTTTCTCTTCTTATTGAAATTCCTTATGTTTTCTTCTTGAACTTGTAGAATTTGTTCTTTAGCTTTCTCTCTGAGTTTTTCTCTCTCTTCTGAATAGCTTTCTCTTTCTTCTTCTAAAAGCAAGTCATAAATCTCGATGTCTTCCTTCATTCTCATCTTAGTCCCAATCAATAGTTGATAGGGTGTAGTATTTATGCTCCTCTGAAAAGTACTATTCAGAGAACGTTGTAATCTACTCACATGCTTGTACCACAGCGCAGGATTTTCTATACACATCTTTGTAAGTACGGAGATTATAGTACGATGAACCCTTTCCACTTGCCCATTTCCTCTAGGTACTCCCGTCGTAGTTTTGATGTGTTGTATGTTTTCGTTTTTACAATACTCCTGAAACTCATTACTTGTATAAGCCGTTCCTCGATCAGTAATAAACCTGGTTGGATTGCCAAAATGTTGTTGGTGAATCTGCAACTTTTCAATTGTTTCTTTACTTGTGGTACTTTTAGTGGGGAATATCCAAGTAAACTTCGTAAATGCGTCTACAATCGTGAGAATATGGTTATACTGCTTCTTCGTCTCAGTCATTGGACCGATGTGATCCAAATGAAGTGTATGCAGCGGTGACTCTTCCTTTTCAATCGGAGTTAGAAATCCTTCTTGTTTTCCCTCTTTACGCGTAGCTAATAAACATGGAATGCAACTTGTAATAAACTCTTCAACTTTCTTATCAAGGTTCTTGATGAAATAGTCTTTACTTATTAATTCAATCATCTTTCTTTTTGAAAAATGTCCATTTGCATGAGCCCGTTTAATTACTTCATTTTCCATAGACTTTGGGATCACTAAATGCTTTTCCATTCCTTTGTACAGCAATCCATTATCCATATAATAATCACCATAAGTTTTCTCCTGTAAAATCTCTACTATAGCTTTTAGACCATCATCCAACTGTTGCGCTCGTTTGATCTCATCATGCAGAGTTACTACAGCTACATATGGGTTTCGGCTCAATGCATCAGTATGCTTCATCCTTGTTCCTGGCCGATGTTCAACCACAAAGTCAAACTCCTGTAGAAGCAATGCCCATCTTGCAACCCTCGTACTCAAATCTTTCTTCTTAAGTGTCATCTGGAATGCTTGGCAATCAGTTACAATTTTGAATCTTATACCATACAAGTAGTGTCTAAATTTTTTTACCCCTTCTATAATAGCCAGACTTTCCAGTTCATAACTAGTGTACTTTTTTTCTGCATCATTTGTTTTACGGCTCATGAAGTATACCGGATGTAGTCCACCATCATCATCAGATCGCTGCATGAGTATAGCAGCATAAGCCAGACGTGATGCGTCTGTATGCATTTCTGTCTCCAATCTTGGATTAAATATTCGTAAAACTGGTTTAGTAGTCAAACGTTCCTTCAGACAATTGAATGCACACCGTAGCTCATCGTTGAATTCAAAATTGACATCTTTCTTAAGTAAATCTGTAAGTGGCCGCGCTATGGATGCAAAATTCTGGATATACTTCCTAAAATATGATGCCAGCCCAATAAAACTTTGCAACTGCTTAACTGTTTTGGGTTCTGGAAACTTTGTAACAGCATCAATCTTTTCACTGGCAGGCCTTACTTGTCCATTCTCAATCGTATGACCTAAATAAGTTATGCTTCGACATATCAACTGTGCTTTCTTCCAATTTATTTGCAAACCATATTCAGATGCCACTCTTAAAACTTCTCTTAATCTATTAACAGCTTCCTGTTCATCTTTTGCTGGAATAAGAATATCATCGACAAATATTAGAACAATCCCTTTAGATATTAATTCTCTGAAAATTATGGTCACAAATCTCATGAAGTAGTTTGGGCAAACAGACAAGCCAAATGGAGCTTTCAAAAACTCAAACTGACCATGGTGTGTAACAAATGCAGTATACTTTACGGACTCACTGCTAACACTCAAATGAAAGAATCCATTTTTTAAGTCCAGTACACTAAATACTTTTGCCTCAGCCAACTTGTCAATGTAATCCTCAATAATCGGTAATGGAAACTCATCTTTTATAATTTTACTATTTAACTGTCTGTAGTCTACACACACCCTTATAGCACCGTCTTTTTTGCGAACAAGAACTAACGGACTAGCATATTCAGAATAACTTACGCGTACAATTCCTTGCTCAAGCCACTCGGCAACTTGTTCTTCAACTACCACCTGCTCTTTTAGTGATATGCGTCGTGGACGTTGCGCCACCGGGACATCATCTTTCACAATGATTTTCAGCTGGATAGGAGCTTCTTTGATTTGGCATGGTTGATAGCTGTCAACCATCTGAACAACCTCTTCTTTAAGGTAAGCATTACTTACATGACCAACCTCGACATTGCAAGTAAAACAATTTATTTCTTTCACCCATTCCACAGGTTTCATCCACACAGCACTACCATTCATAACCGTTATAACATTCTTAAGAAATTCGTGACCTATGATTACATCAAAAGGCATACAGTCTTTAGGTACCACGTAGAATAACACATCGTCGTATTTCGTACTGTCGATCACAACATTTGTTGTTATACAACCTAATGACTCCACTTTAGCGAAACCGAGTCCAGCTAGTGTTATGTTATTGTTCATCACTTTACTGACATTAGCACAAAACTCATAAGATACCAAGTTCACGTCACTGCCCGAATCAATAAGCGCACTTGTCGTTTTTCCACATAATTCTACGATCTTCATAGGTTTTTCCAGTTGCGATTGTTTATTTACATCGTAAATGTCATACACAATTTGACGTTTGCTATCATCGTCATCTGTCATCTTGTCACTGTCATTCTGTAAGTTTGACATATCATCCGCGTTGTTGAACGATGATTGACCGAACATCGCTTGCTTGCTCACACGTTCGCCGCTCCCGTTCCCACTTGTCGATGCGCCGTTGTGACCTTTTCTATCGCCGGAAATGCCGGTACTACGCCATCTTGATGAACTCGAGTCTTCCTTACGACCGTCTACCGCCATGTTTTTTTTATGCGGGCACTTCGGTGAAATATGGCCATATTCATTGCAGTTAAAGCACTTTGGACCTTGTGCCTTCTGCGGACAGTCTTCCGACACATGATCGCCGTCACCACAGTTATAGCACCTTTTCAACGTTTTTCCGTGACGTACGGTGCCGCGTTTTTCGTTCCTGTAGGTACTTTTAGAATATTCCAGTTTCATCTTTTCCTTAACAGTCTCGTAGATTTTAAACTTATCTTTGAGATCAGGATACGTAGTTACACCGTATAGCATGATTTTATTGGTCTCGCGGTCGACTATGCCATCAACAATGTATTTAATGGCCACGTAATCGGGAATCTTTCCTCTTTTCCCTAATTCCTTCATGATCATCATATAGTCGATGCAACTCTCGTCACGTCCTTTCTTTCGTTGGCTCATAAGCTCGTGTATTGCTTTGATGTCGACGGTGTCAGAGAACTCTTTACTCAGGGCCACCTTAAGTTCTTCCCATGTTCTGTGAGGGCGTTCAGCTTGCATCCAAAGCTGTGCGGTGCCTGATAGGGATTTCCGTGCCATCAACAGCTGTTGTAACGGTGTCCAACCACATATTTCTCCATTTTCTTCCACATCTTGAATCCATCGCGTCACTGGATACGTTTTATCTTGACCGGTGAACTTAGGTATTAGATCCGAAGTTAGGTACAACATTGAGCTTAGGCCCGTACGTGATTCGTCTTTCGTCATTTTCGTAGTCATCTATCTTCGTCAGCGTTGATCAGTTCACCGTATGCCGATACCGTCGTATATGTTCGGCCGCCGTTGATTTTTTTGAATAGCGTTCGCCGCCGGTCCCCACGCCACGTGCCGGTCGCGCGGTCTCCGTTGTTAGTCCACTTTTAAAACTCGAACCCGTATCGCTATTTTGCCAATCCCGGACGAGCCCCCAATTTTGTGGGATTGTATGGCAAAATAAACGATTATGAATACTTTTTAATATTTTATTTAAGCACAAAAAAAGGTCTGCGTTACACCGTGGTTCGTTCGTCGTCTCGTTATTCGCCATTACCCTCTTTTTCACTCACACACATACTTCCCTTTCTTTCATCCGCTGCGTTCCGTTTTTACAATTATAGCTGCATTCATACTTTAAGAGAATTACAATATTTTTATCCCACATATATATATATATATATATATATAGTGAGTGAGTGTTTCTTGTACGGAAATTAATGAGAATATTAGTGAGATATATATATATATATATATATATATCTCACTAATATTCTCATTAATTTCCGTACAAGAAACTCGGCTCAAGGCTTAAAGCTCGTGCAGACCAGCGCAATGCGATGGCGCGAAGCGACGGCGCGACGCGACTCGAACAATACAATTTCTAAGAAAACTTCACGGTATAACAATTACCGGTGTCGCGTAACACTGTCGCGTCGCGCTAGTCTGCACGAAGCTTTATTCGGAGTTTTTTTTTGCTAGAACTTAATGATGTTCTGAGTTCTGACGTTTCATAAGTGCCCATGTAAGTTTATGTGAAATAAAATAATTTGAATTTGATGTTATAATAGGTTGGGGAAAAAGTTGCTTCGCATTTTTTAAGAAAATTCAAAATATTGTTTAATATAGTTTATTTACATTTAACTAAAGCATGTAGGTTCCATTTTGTTCGATAACTTTATGCCATCTTGTAGGTAGGGACATGATCCCATTGCTATAGAAATTTTGGGACTTTTGATCAAAATACCGCGACAAGTTGTTTTGGCAGTCCTCTCGTGATGTTAAACTGACACTGCCTAAGGAATTCTGAAGAGACCGAAACAGGTGGAAATCTGAAAGTGCAAGGTAAGGACTATACGGCGGATGCATTAACACCTCCCAGCCAAACTCTCTTAATTTTTGCTGAGTGGCTAAAGATGTGTGAGGTCTAGCGTTATCATGATGAAAAACCACACCCCTTCTGTTGATTAATTCCGGCCGCTTTCTCTCAACTTCTTGCTTTAATCTCATCAGTTGTTCGCAGTAGAGTTCAAAATCGATGGTCCTGCCTGGTGGTAACAGCTCATAATGAATAAAATGCCCTTCCAATCCCACCACACATACAGCATCACCTTGTTACGAGTTAACATGGGTTTCGTCACAGTCTGTGAAGCCTGACCGGCCTTTCACCACGACCTTTTTCACACGTTCTTATCATACGTGATCCACTTTTTATCACCAGTTATCAGCTTCTTCAAAAATGGTTCAGTTTCATTACGTCGTAATAAAGAATCACAAATGAGTGCACGGTTCATTAGGTTTCTTTCAGTGAGCTCGTGAGGTACCCAAATATCGAGCTTTTTTGTGTACCCAGTTTTTTTCAAATGCGACAAAACTGTTTTGTGGTCAATTCCCAGTTCTTCAGCTACGTCGTAACTACTGATATGCCGATTTTGCTCCACTTTTTCAAAAATGGCATCCATTTTATCCGTTATAGGTCACCCTATAACGGATAAAATGGAGCGACGTGCATCTTTGACATCAAAATTTCCGGATTGAAAACGCTTAAACCAAATTTGTGCTACCCTGACAGACACTGCACTAGGTCCATAAACACCGGATTTTTTTTTCGCGGCTTGCCTTGCATTTTTACTTTTTTTGAAGTAAAATTTTAAAATGTATCGAATTTCTTCATTAGATTCACTCATCTTGACGGTACGAAAAACTAATGAAAATCACACATTTTCCTAATTTGAATTTGGAATTGCGTTCTTTAAAATTTAAACTTTGACTTGTACCACACCAACTTCTAAGTAAAAGCTTCCAAAGTAACATGTAAACAACAGTAATTATTTGTAAGTCTCACCCATAACATTATGCATTCCCATTATGTTTCTTACGGGTACACCCTAACAAAACAATTACAACACCAACCTAGACTTTTTATCCTTTACTTCAGATTATAAATTAAAAATAGGTATTATCACTACACTAGCACTGAGCAAGGGGTGATTATTGCTGTTCCTATCTGTATGAGATTAGGCCTGAACGCTGTAGGGAAAATTACAAGCTGCATTCTAGCGCCATTGATGCTACGTATTGTTTATGGTGGTCATTAAGAGGGATCAGGGCCTGCGAGGAATTTGAAAAATAGGTATTAGAAGAAACTATTGCCGTCGTGTTACCTCAATCTGCCACCGTAAAGTGCGATAGGGACAGCTGCACCTCAGACCGACTATGCACAAAAATTACGAGATCGACGATTTCCCTTTTTTCTCCTCGAAAACTGAGCCGATTCAATTTTTTTTACATTTTTATTTTAAGAAAGAGTATGTCTAGGTTCCTATCATTTTCTTTTATGTTATTTTTTTTTTCGAAAGTGTGTGGCAGTCCTCTAATCACGACGGTAAAAATTGGGCATTTTTGTAATTTTTGGAGGGTCATAATTTCTTTACCAATAAACTGCTAAAAAAAGGAAATAACAGGGACGTGTCTACAGCAGACCTTGATTTTATTTTAAAAAAATTATCGCTCTAGAGGTATTATTCAGGAAGAAAAAAGGGGAATACATTTGCATGGAGAATTGCAAGCCCTGTTCCCTCTTAATAACTAGAGTTTTTTGTATAAACAAACCTCAGACACCAGTCTCTCACAAAGTTAGCTAGCACATACTTATGTAGAAAAATATTATCTTTAATCTTTTATTTTATAATTGATTATCTTTTTTTCACACAGTACGTGGTAGATTCGTGTTATTGTGACGTGTGAAATATTCGTCCGTCACAACTTGGAGGATTGAGTTATTGCAATTTGTGATTGTTTGCGTTGGAGTTCGTGCGGTGAATAATGTGTGCTTAAATGAGGATGAGGATAATCAGAGGGCTGATGTGCAAACGAAGATTTACGGCAATAAAACAAGGGCGAATTACACTAAACTCTAATAGCTAAACCACTAGTTAATCGATGCTACCACACTCGTTAATCCTACGGGACACACAACATACTGAACAATCTAAGAATAGCTGAATAGCTCCCTCGAGGAGGCTTTCTAATGGTTGGACGTAGTCTATGAATTTTGAAGGTTCATGAATGGGAACGCTTTTATTTTTATTTAATGAAAATGATGCCTTATTCCCCAAAGGAATGAACAGAGGTTATTAACCGTATTATAGGTATGCCCCCGATCTGTTCTCGAAAATGGAAATATCACATTGTACTGGGATCGATCCATCATGACTGACAGGACTATTGTTGCCAATAAGCCTGATATAGTGGTGGTGGATCGAGGAGAGCGGCGCACAATGATCATTGACATAACGGTCCCGCATGACGGGAACCTCGTGAAAGCCGAGAAAGATAAACAAATTAAGTATCTTGACTTGGCTCGCGAGGTTGTCGACATGTGGGATGTGGACTCAGCGATCATTGTGCCGATAGTCGTATCTGCCAATGGCTTAATGCCGAGGTTTTTTTTTAATTTTTCATTAATTTCATGAATGAACAGAGGTTATTAACCTCTGTTCATTCCTTTGGGGAATAATGAAGAGAGGTTAATAATCTCTGTTCATTCCTTTGGGGAATAAGGCATCATTTTACACACACACACGCACACGCTTATTACGCCAGTTATGTTTTAAGTCATGTAGAGGATGAGCTTATTGTCATAAACTGGACAAAACTATATACTCGGTGCTGCTTCTGAGAAATTCTTAATGGAAAACCAAAAGTCTGCCTGACTTGGGAATCGAACTACTTTTGACAAATCAGGCAGTCTGAGTGAATAATTAGTTCAATGAATTACGTATTTAATGTTGACATTGGTTTTGAACTCTACCAAATGAAATAAACTGGTTACTATAACGCCTAAATTATTATTTTAATTAAGTCCTTCTAAATCGGGTTTAACATAATAATAATTATTTACTTTTAATAAACCTGTAAATAAAGGATTCTGGTTAATCCCCAAAAGTAATTTGCGAAATGCTTTTGTTAAAGGGAAAGAGTCTATTAGTGATCATGAGGCAGAAAGATAAAGAAAAAATAAAAAGATAAACGGGTACAAATATCGGGAGAATAAAATTTTAAACAAAACTCGCTGTCCTAAAAGGTATTTGGGTACAAACAGGGATAAAGAATAACGAACTGTTGTACTGAAAAATGGTGTAATAGAAAACTTAACAACATCCAGATTCTTTGGAGGTCAACGTTAACCATCAGGGTCAAGGATGACAGAATAACATGGAGCAATAGTAAAGCTCCATGTGAAATTATTCTTTCAGAAAAGGATAACAACATAATTAACTCATCTGTTGTCACTTAGTTTGTAAATATCTATCCTATTGTAGTATAGTAATTTGATTCCAGTAGATCGTTTTCACGTAAATCCTAACTTCTTAACTAATAATATAAAAGCCAATGTGTATTTGTTTGTTTGTTTGTTACGCTTTCACGCACGGGTAGACCATGATCTACCCTTAGAACATTGGATACTATTTATCCAGGTCATGGTCTACCCTTAGAATATAGGATAGTATTTATCCCGATATTTCCACGGGATCGAGCCTTATGCGAGTGAAACCGCGGGGATAAACAAAATAGTAATACCATTTTTTTTAAGTATATATTTTTAGATTTATTTTTATTTTTTAGCGTATATTTTTTTTAAAAGTTTTATTTGTATTTTATATTATTAAATTCCGATTAATTTTAAATTTTTATTTGACATTGATTTGCTTATTTTTAATTGCAATTGTATTTATAATTTGATGACATTGTATTTTTTTTTTTTTTTTTTGGGTTCGCAACCGGCGTTCGTGTATGGCCAGATATGAACATAAACGAGGCAAAAGCAGTATGTAAGGATCGTAGCTGGTGGCGTTCTGTAGTTTCTGCCTATCCCCATGAGTAGAAGGCGTGAGTTTATGTATGAATGTATTTATTTGTAATTATTTTTATAGTGTTTCTTTGTATTTAGCCAGTTTTTTTTTTAAGAGTGTCTTAGGATTTTCTTGCCCACTTTTAAGGTTCCGTACCTCATTAGGAAAAAACGGAACCCTTATAGGATTGGTCGTGTGTCTGGCTGGGTGTCTATTTGTCCGTCTGTCACAGCCAATTTGCTCCGAATCTAATGAACCGATTAAGTTGAAATTTCGTACACATATGTATTTCTGTGACCCAAACACGGTCGTGTAACGTAAACAAATGAATTTTGTGTTTAGGGCAAATAAGAAAATTAAAAATAAAGTTTTGCAAACTGTGCAAACTGTGTACCTATAAGAAGTATATGGTCTTGAAATAAACTGGTAAATTTATGAATGTTGTGGGTACAAACTTACATTCGCCGTTGGAACGTATGGGAGAACATGTTTTCCAACTACAAAGTTAAGTTGGTTCTTGGGACAAATTCACCCCAACTACGGAACCCTTCATTGTGCGTGGTCCGACACGCACTTGACCGGTTTGTTTTTTAAGAGTATGGAATTACTTGCCCGTTTTTCTCCATACTTACCTTTTGGATCCATTATGTCTACTTTTTTTTTCACATATCTTTATTAAATAGGATTATTACATATTTCAGTTTTCGTCTGCTGAAATTAATTCGATCACCAAGGTTCTACATTAAATGAATTTAATTAAAAGGTAAGAGGACACTGTCCTAAGCTAGCTCATTCCTTACTAATTATATGAAATTTCTCTTGGGGGATCTTTCTTGTACCCCTAGCTGTATTTGTGTAAGTCTTCAGTTTAGGTAGCTTCATTTTGTAAAGGTCACTGATCTTTCGTTACGTAATAAAAGTTGTAGTAAGAACGACCAAGTTTTAATTCGGTATCTGGTGTCTATTTTATTCTTGGGTTTTCTTATGTCGACAGTTCGGCACCACAAAAACTGGCCAAGTGCGAGTTGGACCCGCACACGAAGGGTTCCGTAACACTGTACAAATATGTTTTAAATACTTTAGTACAAAAAAACAAGTTTCGTTTATTATTTTTTGTAATAGCGGCAAAAGAAATTCACAATCTGTGAAAATTGCAATTGTCTACCTATTACGGTTCATGAGTTACAGCCCGCTGACAGACACACGGACGGAAGGACATCTGGGGCTTAGTAATAGGGTTCCGGTTGGTACCCTTCGGGTACAGAACCATAAAAAATATTTGATGTTTCTTTTATCCATTTTATATTAAACTACCTTTTGCTTCGACCGTGCGGAGGTCAGAACTTATCCCACGGGATCAAATGTACTACCGAGATAACAGTACCTTATGTCCAAACCCAAATCATGGTCTACGTCATAGTCTGCCAAATTTAATCGAAATTCATTCAGCCATTATGGCGTGAAAGGGTAACAGACAGACAGAGTTAGTTTTTCATGATTAACCTGGTGTCAGAGTTTTTATGTCGCCCATGGGCCTCTGACGTAAGATTTTTTACATTCTTAGGCCCATTTCTGTACAATAGATTAAATAGAAAACTTAGTATTTATAAATTAAATTGCTTTAGCTGTAAAAAAAATATACTTGAATATTTACTAACCATAGATTATGCACAGACAGAAGATCTACTTGTTGTCTGCAAATAGAATCGCTAACATGGCATTTTACTTTGATTGACCTAATTTTAATTTAGTTTATATACTTTAAACTCCTTGTTAATTTATTACATAAAGTATTGTATTCCTAGCCTGAAGCACAGGTTCAACCTAGTTCAGGCAATTAAGCAAATGTGCTCTATTTTAATTATTAAGTTACTTATTGTAAATGTGCCCCCTTTTATAAATAAAGGATTTATTATTATTATTACTTAGCTTCACAGACCGACGAGAAATATCTCTCAAGCAGGTTTCCTCACGATGTTTTCCTTCACCATTTTTGAAGCAAGTGATAAGTATAAACATAACATAACGCCTTTTTTTCCCCCGAAGGATTGGGCAGAGGTGGAGGTCCCATATAATAGGGGGCGAGCCTATTGCCATCCACCGGGCACAATTCCAGACTCTGGGCTTACTACTGAGAAATTCCTGTTGAAAAACCCCAATAATACTTTGCCCGACTTGGGAATCGAACCCAGGATTTCATGCTCAGCAGTAGCGCTTGTGACCAGTAGACCAACGAGGCAGTATTTATAATACGCACATGAATCCGAAAAGTCTGAGGTGCCTTGGATTTGGATTTCGAGACCTATGACTTGGCAGTTCGACGGTCACACCACCAGGCCTTAACTTTTTCATTTTTATGTAATATTAGAATGGATTGTCAGTTTATGAATTATTTCATAATTTTCCACTGTGAAGATCACGTTAGTTAAATAATAACTCCTTCTGAGATAACATAACATAACATCACGCCTTGTTTCCCCGAAGGGTTGGGCAGAGGTGTACCTGTAGTAGGTAGGTACACCCACATTTCGCCAGTTATGTTTAAGCAACCGGGCACAAATCCAGACCCCGGGCTGCTACTGAGAAATTCCAGATAGAAAAACCCAATAACACTGCCCGACACGAGAATCGAACCTAAGACCTCATGCTCAGCAGTAGCGCTTGCAACCACTAGACCAACGAGGCGAGGAGATAATTCCTTAGAAACCTACTTTTTCAGGATCACTTACTTTTTTTTCAACTTTTTTTTTCTGTATCTTAGAACGCACTTTTACACTTTTTATACAGTATATTCTTTCCTTTTATTTTATTTTTTCTTTTCTTTTACAGAGCAACATTTTTCATTGAATTAGATCCAGTAGTTTTACGTAATTCAACATTAGATAAATCCGTCTTTAACGCGCTGAGCGCATTCCGTGTAGTAGGAACAATAAATACTGTCGGTAATCTATTGACCATTGGTCCTAATGACCGTATTGCACTAACTTACTTCAGCAGCTAATTGATTGCTCTTACATCGCCTTAATGCGAATACGAGGGCGATCTTATATCCTAATGTTTTATTGGACTAAGAGACAATTAAAGTTAGATTTAGTGAGGTTTCTGTTTTTTAATTAGTAATTAAGTTAAATTCATAGCTTTAAATCCTATCACCGAATGCAATAGACTCTAAAAATGTATACCAATCATATTAGTTTCGGTCGGATACGTTTTCAGAACTGATACGAAAATAGCAACTGGTTACTTTTTGTAAAATATTGGTTCGTGGAACCACCAATCGGTACCACCACCACCACCTATTTCTGCCATTAAATGATTTAATAGATTACTAGCAGTGGCTGTGCCTTCGTTCACAAGACTTTATATTCTTCTGACTTACCAGTCCAATCTGCCTAGCGTTTTCCCAATTATATTGGGGTCGAATTCCAGTCTAAACGGATGCAGCTGAATACCAGTATTTTACATGGAGCGACTGCCTACCTGACCTCCACAACTCGTAAATGGGTAATAGGATACCCCTTAATAAGACTGGTTGTCAGACTTTCGGGCTTTTGACGACCCGTAACGACTGTCGGGCAGCCGGGACCAACGGCTTAACGTGTTTTCCGAGGCACGGAGGAGTCTCGGTATGTAAAGATGGTCAGGCATCCACAGACCAACCCCGGCAAGCGTAGCTTAACCATATGGATCGACCTGTGCGGCTGTTATTACTTAGCCACGAGCTCCAGCTCCAGCTTCTGACTTACAAAAGAATAGATTATATCTCCGATTTGAAGGCTGCCAGGAAAATGATAGGCACATCACTAAATGAGACCTTTCAACATTACACACCTATTCTGGCTTCAATTTTTTTTCTAATGGATCTATTTAAAGGGCGGGCGTGCCACAGATGTCACCCACATGACACTTTTCAACTTTTCCTGGAAAATACAACACACACGACATAAAAGGGATCACCCCTTTGATGTTACAGATTTTCAAAGGCAGCGGTAACTATTTTCCATCAGGTATGTTTACACATACCTGATGGAAAATAGTTACGGACGGAAGGACATCGGGGGCTTAGTAATAGGGTTCCGTTTGGCACACTTCGGGTACGGAACCCTAAAAAATATTTGATGTTTCTTAACCATACGTCCAGCTTTGAGCGGGACAGTCCCGCTTTTAGGCTGCCTGTCCATTGACGTGGAGTGAGGCAGCGGAGCGCAGTGAGGGAGTAATGCGGAGCGTAGTTGCGGACTGTTTCTGTCATTTGAGCGGGCTGTAATCTATGGCTGCAATACCCCACGGCCGGTTTTTCTTCGCTTCCCCGCTCCGCTAAACCGCTCCGCTTCCCCGCTCCGCTTCCCCACTCCGCTTCCTCGCTCCGCTTCCTCGCTCTGCTTCCCCGCTCCCCTTCCTCGGTCCACTTCCCGGTTTTGTATTAATTTTTAAACTATTTCGCAAATCCCTACTTTGACGGATAAAATAAATGGTCACGTTATATATGGTGTTTTTTTCCGACAAAATAACATTATCAAAACATTGTGGTTGGCGTGTCGTCGACAAAAGCATTTTTTTTTAAACCGCATAGTCATACATAATATGACATAGCATTTGTGTCTTGATAGTTTTCCTTCACACACAGCTGATAAGCTGACAACTGATAACGAAGGTAATTTTTGTGACATTTTTCTGCGAAGTATGCCGTTGCTAACTTGAAACGGTAAACCAGACTACGAAATCATACTACAGCCTCTAAAAAATATCAGTATCATATTATTTTATGATATTGTCGCTGACTGAAATCGGGACCTTATTCTAGCATACAATTAGACATAGCACACACTATGCGACATGCAACTTACAGCTCGTTGACTAGACGTACGTAACGATAGTATGCGGATGACCGATTTTTATATATTTTGTGCAAAGCTCCGCACACTGGCGTCAAGTTGCAGAGTCACAACGACAGGCTATAAGAGAGTTGCATGCTCTCGCTACTTGTCGCTGCAACTAAACGCAAGGCACGCACACAGCCCACGACAGTCGCATACGCAGGAAAGTGCACGTGTGTTTGTATTGCGCCTGCGCCTTCTTATGATAAGCACTAAGGCAAGTGCAAAGTATAGCAACAACACGACCGTATCTCTCAAATACTTACAGAAAATGATCGCTCTGACTAGATGCAAACGACAGCTCTGCGTCTAGTCGCAACGACAAGACGCAGATGCAAAAGGAAACTCTGCGTCTTGTTGCAGTAACGCAACAAGACGCAGTTGTAGACGCACAGTTTGCGCTAGCACTTACTGCGGAAATCCCGTTAGTAGCAATGTAGGAAAATGTAGTTTCTCCAGATTTATAATCCCGCTTGCCATGTCTGTACCTAAAAAGGTAGTGACGTGAATATTTTTCGTACCCTCGAACATAAATTCCTCCTTTCTACCGCCGATATAAAAACAGTGATAACCCAAGTTTCGCGATAAATAAATCTTATATAACGAAAGCTTTTACTATAGTTCGCGATTTATGCGTAGTGTCATGTGTTTAGGACACTTCTACGCGCAAATAAACCATTCTGTTTGCTTTAGGGACACTAAAGTTATTATTGTTATTGGAATATTATGTTTAACTTTATGTCTATCTAAGGGATAGGAGATAAACTCTAGGGATTATACATAAAACTGGACATTTAGGTATAACGTTTCATTAATAGGATATAGCCTTGTTATTTTCATGTGAGCAGTATAAAAAGTAATAAGTTCGACTAAAACATAGTAACAAAACGTTTGTGAATAAACGGACGGCCACCAACCGGTATGCATTTAAGCGGAAATTGCAGAGTATTGTCAAATTAAATAGAGTAATCTCAACACCTCTCTCCCTTGAATTTGTTTATAGGTATATATATATATATATAATATAGGTATATATTTTATTAAATATGTATGTATGTGTATTATAACTATTTCTAATTATTTTTAATAAAAAATGTTTTTCTTTGTTCCTCTCAAACAGAGCACCTGCCATCTAATCTCTTCACCACCCTTGGTTGACTGGTAGAGAATGCCTAAGACATTAAGTCCGCCTTTGTACTTTTTTTTGAGTGTGAAAAGTTTAAATAAATAAATAAATAAAAAGACAAGGTGTATCATTAAAGTGTGGTCAGGGTGTGGTCAGACCATGAACTGAACATCTTTCTCCATGGAACCAACATTGTAATTGCGAAACAATAATCAGTCGTCCCATACATTACGTACGTACGAAGCTTTGTTGAAGAAAGTTGTTTATTTCGACGGTCTCACCACACCATTAATTTTGCCTACAACTTTTGTGATACACCCTGTTTAATATAACTACCAGTTCGATCAAAACCTACTGATCTGAATTATAATAAAGTTATCTTTGGGGAGACTCAAGTTCAGTCAATAAAACAATGTATCAAACGAATGCACAACGACGGCACGGTTGGCGCAGTAGTTAAGCGATTGACTGCTGCGCTGCTCGTCGCGGGTTCGATTTCCATACAGAAAAAATATTTGTATGACCTACAAGTAGTTATTCCGGGTCTGACTGTTTGTGTATGTTTGTAAACGCACCCACTATACAGGAGAAATTCATAGTGTGGGACAGCGTTTAAAAAAAATGCTTTATAATCTGCATGTAGCGAATAAATCCTACTATGTAATATACATAGTAATATAATATAATAATATTATTCATGTGAAAGTTTGTGTGTTTGTGTTTGTTACTCAATCACGCAAAAATGGCTGAACGGTTTTGGATATAATTTGTCACACATATAGTTTATAACCCGGATTAACATATAGGATACTTTTTTATCCCCGTAGTACGTACCCGTGGGATAATTTCCGACCTCCATACGAGCGTAACCGCGGGCGAAAGCTAGTTAATTTATAAATATTCCATGACTTGTTTTAATTTTATCTCGCTTTATAAAAAAATAAAGGAGTATGTAAGGATTGTAGCAGGTGATCTGTAGGCTGCCTATCCTCATTGAAAGAAGGCGTTAGCTTATGTATGTAAGAATGTAAAATTAAACTATTAATCAACTTGAAATATTAACCTTGGTTATTTATAAACATGATACCTTTGAAATATAATCCGCAAAGTAGCAACAGTACTTCTAAAATAGGTACTCATTCTAGCGCTCCAACGCGAAGCTTTCAATTCGTACAGCACAATTTGTAACAAGCTCATTCTTATCGGAAAGCATTTCGATCAAACAGGTGTTTCAAATAACCTGCATTCTCTCTAAATAAAACCGTTTCAAGAAAACCTTTTGTTTTAAAATTGCTCATAACATCTCGAACACCTGCACACAAGAAAATATACGTATTGTTATGCCAAGATTGGCGTAGCTACTATTAATCAGCTAAATTTAATCTGCCGTACCTAAATAATGTTTTAAACTTTCATTTAAGAACTCATAACTTTTTCTAAGCAGAAAGATAGCTTCTGCCAGGCACGATTTAATTCAATCTGGTAGTTTGGTGATCTCGTGGCTTGTGCTAAGTAATAACAGCCGCGCGGGTAGATCGATCAGTTGAAGCTTCGCTTGCAGCAGTTGGTCCGCGGATGGGTCCATCTTTGAATACGGAAACCTATCCGTGCTTCGGATTGCACGGTAAGGGCCGTAAGATCAAAAGCAGTTTAAACTATGGATATCGGAATCTACGTTTAAATTTAATCGATGGTTTAATCTACTGTCATAAGATCAAAAGGAAAAAATGAATGGATTAGTTAAACTTCGATTAGTCTTTTACACATGGCAATATTCTCTAGTTTTTCGAAGTTCGTTCATCCATTCACCAAAATAATGGCAACAAATAGATCCATTTGACATTGACACTCACATTTGACGTCTCTGATGTGAGTTTGTGACGTTATTATTTATTATATAATATTCATGTCTTCATGTGCATCATGGTAATTTCTTCGAAAAGTATTGTTTTTTGTGTGTTGTTTGTTATTTTTTTTTTAATTTTGTTGTTTTGATAATTGTAATTACAATGAGTGATACTGTGCACAAAAGGGTGCCTAATTTAATAGGAAAGTAAAATAATATCTAACACAAAAATGCTTTTACTCGGTCGCAGAATTCCTAGAACATAATATTTAGTATGATAGCTAGATAAATAACTACATACAATATATAAAACGCACACATACTCTAAAATAAAATAATTGTTATGATGTAAAAAATATTATTATGTTAAAATTATTATTATTATTTTAAATGTATTATTATTAAGTTAAAATTATTATTATTATGAAAAAAATATTATTATTATCTTAAAATTATTATTATTATAATGTTGCCGTGCCATATCCGGGTTTCATGTTGGAACTTACTTATATTGTAACAACTAAATGTACATATGAATGCAATAAAAAAATGAATTAACTTTGCGTCATCCGAGACAGAACTACTAACAACATTAGTGAAAAGATACGCCAATGTCTTAGAAAATAAAAAAAAACAGACGATCCATTTAATTAACCACAAAACAAAGCTTCAATGATTAAATAAGTACGTAGAAATGTTTAAAGCAGGCACGCACGCACAGGCAGGTAGAAATGAGGATACGTAATATCTCTATGTTTTTTGTGAAATGAGGGGTCCATAAAGTTTCAACGTCAAATTTTGCCATCTGGTCACTTTACGGTCAGTTTAATCTATACAGAGGAGTTTAACCGTCCCTTTGGGAGAGTTTAAACTAATCGATGGTTTAAACTTCCAATAATCGATCAACTACCATTGATCTTATGAAATAATCGATGCCCAGAGATTAAACTCTCTTCTGTGGTTTAAACTACGATTGATCTTACGGCCCTAAGCCGTTGATCCCGGCTGGCAGAAGACCGAAAGACTGACCACCAGTCTTACCCAGGGGTATCGTATTACCCAGTAATTTGGGTTATGGAGGTCAGATAGGCAGACATTCCTTGTAAAATACAAAAAAAATGGTATTCAGCTGGAATGGGGTTAGAATGGAAGCTGACCTGAACATATTTGGAAAAATACAGCTAGGCAGATGTTGAGTTTGGTGATAACGTGGTGATAACCGCCAATAGGAAAGAAAATCTTACCTTCACATTTTAACTACAGGTAGTAGTTTGATATAGAGTGAATTAAAATTAAAGTTTATAGTTACGCGTTGTAAGAAAAAGACAATAAGACGAGTCTAAGACATTTGTTAAAATTGATTTATTTGTTGTTGTTCACTAGGAGGGAACATAGAGACATATTCACAAGCTTATGTACCAAACAAACACATTAATTACCCTTCTTTTAGACTCCTTTGACTTGTAAGGCTTCCTGTACTCATGACGCCGGAGCCGCACCGGCGCCGTACCGCAGCCGCACCGGCGCCGCTCTTACACTCATTCTGAGATATTCTGATTTTTTTCGATATTCATTCGTATATTTTTTTTGCGGCGTTGCAGTCTGGCGCCCGCATCATGTACAGGAGGCCTTACTGTTATTAAATTTGACAATCTATCAAACCAACCGACCTATAACGAAAAACCTTATATTAATTTGTAAGAAAAATCATTCGTAGCATTTCTAAAATGACCCAAAATACTAAACAAGCAAACTTAATATGTAGGAGAACTAAACATATTCGAATGTACTCGAAACTTTACATATTAACTGATATGTATTGCCAAACTTAGCATCACTATATATTATACCGCAGTAACATAAATTAGGTAATAATGAACATATTCTGCCAATATTTTTACTTTATAGTACCTTACGTAGTTACTTACTTATCTCATCTTTCATTAATACGGCTGTAGATTGGAATTAATTGCTAAAATATGTATAATTAGAATCCCGTTCGGAGACAATACACAAATATCTCTAGGACATCACTTATCATCACAAATGTATGTGAGTAGGCTGGTATTATTATTTTATGGCACCACGCCTGTAATTCTCGAAGGGTTAGGCAAAAATACACACCTCTAGTACACCCATATTTCGCCAGTTATGTTTAAATCGCATGTAATAGGGGGCGAGCCTATTGCCATCTATCAGGCACAAGGCAGACTATAGGGCTGCTACTGAAAATTCCTGATGGAAAAACCCATACGCACTTTGCCTAACTGGGAATCGAACCATAGGACCTCATGTTCAGCAGTAGCGCTTGCGGCCACTTAGATCAACGAGACAGTGTCTAGGAAAGGAAATATTCGGCCTATATTTCTAGACAATCATATCATATTCGTCTCGTTTCTGATATTAATTTAAGTATTAGGTTTGCTTCTCTTTTGTTGATGAGAATTTAACGATAATAGCTCAGTGAAAAAAAAATCCAGTCTGTCTGTCAGTTTGGTAGTGGGGCCCACTGTACAGGGTGAGCCGACAAAAATAACAAGATTTTTAAAGGTTTGTCCCAATTCTTAAATATATCATGAAGCTATTAAGAATATGCTTCAGCTTCGCCAGGTTGTGTGTGGCTACAAAGTAGAAAAGTGGAACAATTTCGTGAAAAACATTTCAATTAATCAGTTACTATTTTCTGAATGATGTTTAAAGGCGTGTAGAGTACCTATAATACAGTTTTGCTCTTAACGGTATTGCCCGATGGATATGAACACAAAACTAATTTCTTATTTTTTCTTGAATTTTCTTACAGAATATCTTCACATTTTAATATGAATACTGTATCCACCCCTTTTAAAATAAAAAACAAGATATCCTGAACATATACCAACCTATACCTTGGAGAATATAATTTATCTCGAAGACGAAATTAAAGGAAAATAGAAGCTCTGTTAGAAGATATAAGATTTATATGAAATCCCTGCGGGTTGGGTAAATTATTATCTTCATATTTGTACGTTCGCGATATTTTATTCTTGTTTCTCGTTTTCTGGTCTGTAGATAAAGTTTTGAAATAAGAAGTAGCTTACTAATAATATACATTTATCTACCTATTTAAAAATATATTTTAGTAGGAAAAACTCTTTGCGTTTATTCGTCTTTATCACTCCTAATTATTATGTACTAAATTAAGTCCGCAGTTTCACCCACATGGAGGTCCGAAATTATCCTACTGGAACATACTAACGAGATTAAAAGTCATATTATCTCCTAACCCAGGTCATGGTGTATGGAGGATATTTGAGACATGGATATCCATGTCTCCAATTTCCTCCAAATCCGTTCAGCCATTTTAGCGTGAAAGCGTAACAAACAAATTAAACAAGCAAAATCATTTGCATTTCTAATATTAGTTAGGATTTCAATCACTGATCTTTAATCATTTTAGTAAAATAAGGTAACTCTTAATCAGTTCCGAGAAAAGACTTTGAAGCTTAGCTTTAATGCTGAAAAGGATTGAAAGTATCTTAATTCTATTGGAAAAACAACAATAACTACTTTATTTGTGCATTATTTACTGCTAAATAAATTCATAAAACTACCAAACACAAGTCTATCCTTGCATATTCGCATTTTGCTTCTGCTCCATATATTCACTTAGAGATGAAACTCAGTCGTGCTGAGCTAGTGAGCACCAATCACGAACTTTGTAGCAGTTGGATTCGCTATAATGTGATCAATAAGACGGATGCTGGTAGACTTTTTCCATCTATAACATTCATAGCCGCTTGATTTGAGATAGTTTACTAGGTTTTTTTTTATAACTTGGTTTTTATTATTGTTTTAACACTCGGTCTTCAAAGACGGTTTTAACAATCGTTTTGATTTTTGTGTGAAGTCGCTTCTGTGGTAAAATTCATTAAAACTTTTTGTCTGCTATTGACATTTTATATCAAAAAGATTTTATACCTATGTAAAGTTACCAGAAAAAAAAGCTTAAAAAAAACCACCATCCCTAACTTCTCATTATCATGCGATCAATCTTAAGATATGAATCCCGTCTTGCAGAGAAAAGAACTCGGTACAATACAGCGGGTAAATTATCTTAGCATAAATTGTGAACCGTTTTGTCTTGAGACGGCAAGGAAATGGTTTCGTAAAACGGAACGTAATCGTCTCTGCCTTTTTAGACGAAGTATTTATGGAAGCAGTTTTTTGTGTTTTCAAGGGTAACTAAGCAGAATATTATATCTGTAGGTTTCATTTAGTCGAAATTGAAGCTAGAAGCTAGCCTTATTTATCTTTGCCTAAGAAATGGTCATCTTTTAGTTTAGGAAGCTCATCTATATTGACAGGAGGATAATAACATCAAACTATATATTATTTAGTATAATTGATCACTTCTTTTTTAACATTAATAAATTAAAACTCATATTATTATAATAAGTACATAATTACATAACAATTGCCTTGACACCATGCCATGGTCCCCACATATTTTGAAGGTACAAAAATGCTTGGAATAAATCTAAATGCTGTCGCGATTCACATTCCCTAGAACCAACCAAGTCTAAACTCTACTCCTGCACATTTGGGGATGTAAAGAACGCTACTGAACGCTCCGCGATCAACGTGGCCACCTACTGGGCCAAAGTAAGCTATAGTTTGACCGAGACAGCTGTTCCACGTTTTAGGTATGTGCACGGCGAGACGGGGGGCAGCGCAGGCCGCTCATTCTTCAACGCTCATACCATTCCGCCGCTTATTAGTCAATGCTGCCCCCCGCCGCGCCGCGCATGCCCAATATGTCAAACTATAGTTAACTAGATGACTGTTGTTGTCAACTCTAAAAGAAGAAGATTACAACTATTCTTTAGAAAAGCAAGTACCTACACTTATCCGTACTCTTCATTCCATAATCCTGACAAAACAGTCGTCTCCTTACTCTACTCATAAAATACAATAAACTTAAAAGATACAAAGTAGCCTCTACAATAAAGCCATCTACAATAGCAATAAAGAGACTAATTACCGCCTCTTCATCCCAAGACATGGTAGAAGCTGAAATTTTGTCAATTAATTCACAAAGACACACTTTGCAGATTCTGTGGGCTATAAACTCGTACTTCCAACGCTTAGAGAGTTTTTTATTAATCTCTTTGTAGATTACTTTGGTGACTTTAGAAGAACAATGTCGGTATCAAATTTAAGATTTGAAGAGTTGTTGCTTAAGCTTTGTTTAGATGTATTTTATTCTTGACAGCTACTTTTTTATTTGTAAAGGTAACTTAACATCACGGCTGGCATAGGCATTAGGCAGAGGTGTACCTGTAGTACAGCCACATTACGCCATTTATTTTTAAGTCTCGTGTAACATGGGGCGAGCCTATTGCCTGGCACAAATATTTCCACTATATTTGAGTGTTCATAATTCACATTCAGTAATTCGTTCCGGGTGTTGATGGGGCTGTTCCACTTTTGAAACACATCAGGGATATTTGCTGAAGCTCGTGTCGAATGCTTCTAAATGCAAAAAAGTTGCGCCTAAGCTGGTGCGCTGGGTGCGGGCCAGCCCCAACATTATATTGAGTATCGGGAGCAGACTGGACTGATTTTGTGTGGATCGCTGCTGCAAGCTTCCTACATCGGTATTAAGCTTCTAGCAGGGATTCTCATATATATATGGCAGTTTTAGGTTTAGTGTGTAGAATAAATTAACTAACATAGTTGTTAAAAATATTGTAAATATAAATAAATATTTTATAATTTTGATCCATTCAAAATGTAGATAGGACTCACCCTTTAACACCATTAAAGGGTAACGCCCTCACAGAATTAGCTACGAAGGCAAGACAAGACCTGACTGGCTTGTTTAACATCGCAAACTAAATGCAATTCCTGTGAAATAAAGTGCAGTGTTGTGCTGAAAATAAATGATGTTGTCGATCTTTAGTATGCTGGCAATACCGCCTTTATTAGACCGTTGCGAAGGGAATGCTTGTTGTAGAATATTGGATGCCAAGGGTAGGGATGTACCTAGTTGAGTTTGATTATAGAATAAGGGCTAGTTCATGTTGTTGTTTGAAAACAAGGAGAGGTCGCCTGATGTTGGTACTAATAGTCGTCAGAAACGTTTTCCTGTTTGTACTTGGCAGTTAGTCAATTCTTCTATAAGGCGAAAGCGTCAGTGTAGCCCACGAAATACAGAATTATTTACAGAATTTGAATACAGTTTACAGTTATTTAAATACAGATTTATATATAGAATTATAATCATAGAAATCATCAATACAACTTTCTAAGTTCATGTAATCCTATTGAATGTCTATTTCATGAAATCATGACATTTGAGGATTATGCTGGAGTTGTATTGCTGATTTTAATGATTATAATTCTTTAAAACCATATTTGTTACGGTCGCAAATCATATTTTAATCAACATATAACCTGACACACCCGTAAATTGCAAAAAAAACTAAAGAAATATTTAATGTCGCAGGCTACCTTCGCGCATCAAGGTTTTTGACTATGATATTTTCTGCAAAGGTACATTTTAAGGTAACTGGCATTCATTAGAGATAATCAAAATAATAGACTTTACAAAATTAAAAGCAATGTTGCGAAATTTTGTAGAATCTACTATCTGCACTTTAACTAATTAGAAAACGTATTTCTAACAACGAACGTATAAACGAAACGAACGTGTAAACGTATTTTTAAAACAGATTGCTTAGAATACCCAAAAATCAAGCCCCTTTTATTTGATACGGACAATGACAACGGAATGACACGAACTTTTTACAAATAGACAAGAAATTCAATATCATCTAAATTGAAGAAGGCCTGATAAAACTCAAGTTAGCCATTTTATTACTCAAGCCATTTTATTTCAATTTTACACTCTCGATCTTACGAATTTCGTGAAAATACTTCTGAGCTAGGCTGTGGTAGAAATTGTAAGAACGCACTATTTTCGATTCGAATTTGGCCTGTCATCAATGTAGTGCCGAGTTCTCTCGGATTTTCCCTTCTAGGGATCGAATACCTTTGGGCTGACATTTTGCCACATAATGATGGAAGACCTGGATAGAGCTTCTTGTGGGACAGGAATTCTTTGATTTGATTGCAGCATATTGATAAGAAAAGTATTAAGGGTTTCTAGTTCGACGACAGAACTTTAAAAACACTTTCTGTGATCAAGTTAAGATTTCTCGTTACCCAATAATAAATTGCTTTACAGATACGGCCTGGATCTTTGTTTACTCGTTTCCGGATTAATTATAATTCATTCGAAAAAAAATAAGTCAAATTAATGTGTGCCAATAAATTCAAAATGAGGAGAAATCTACAGCTCTGCTCTATATTTTTCAGACATAAATAAAATGTAAATTACATCGGACGGATTCAGAAAGAAAATTCAAAATATTACGTAAATTCCCTTTAAAAGTATGATTACTTTTATTTGATTTAGCTCTGTTTCGGAATGAAAGAAAGATCAAATGAGTTATCGGCTTATCTTTCGTAAGACGATCACTTGACTTTCGTCTTACGAAAGATATGACGAATGGAGATAACGTCCTGGGATTATAAAATGGGGGAAATAATTCTATGCGCGGAATATTTTTTTAATTCTCTATACGAGTATATACAAATTGAGTTTCAAACATTTTCGTTTTTTTATTATATAGTAACATTATCAACTGTCAGTAACAGATAACTGTTTTATATTTAACTATTATGAAGTCATAAATGTGACGCGGAAATAATACTGTTAAGCAGTATTATTTTAATGTTACTTCAGTGCGAGAAAGAAGTTGAGCTATACAGGACGTCTAGCTCCATCTCTTTCCCACGCTCAAGTAAGATTAAAATAATACTGCTAAAAGAGGTGGTGGTAGGGCCCCAGGTCGCCAAGTATGGTCAGTCCTTAGCTGTGACAATTCTTTAACAATTGAGACTCAACTTACCCACGATATTGATAGGTACAAATAACTATAATGCCTCCTTCCCTTAAATATGGCGAGGGGGGTAGTGGCTGATCTTTGCATTATGCTTGTGAACGGGTGCTGCTTGTGGTAACTGGTCGTCTTGCTGACCATGGTGTTAGTTGTTGTTATTAGTAATTAACTGTTTATTTATTTTTACTTTGATGGTCTTAATTTATCTTTTGTGATTTCCGAGTTACAGCTTTAATAGCTATATGTAAATGGGCACGTCCTTTATGCCTGGAGGTGCTCATTCGGGTATTAAGTTCTTTTTTACTTTTTTGTTGGTATATTGGCGTGTGCTAGCTGTCTTATGGCTATTAATTTATCATTTAAATTATGTTTTGCGTAATGTAAATTATCTTGCATACTATTATATAGTTTTTTTTTTTCTAACTGAACAGACAACTGTGCTGCTGGGGAGTTTGTTGCGCCACTTCTTCTTCCCAGCTAAAGCACTAGGAAGAGGTGAAGGGCGGGCGTTTTTGGGGGACTGTCTTATGTAATTTTGACTTTCGAAAAGTGCTGATTTCTCAGCCTAGTTTGAATAAATGACTTTTGAATTTGAATATAAATGTACCACAGTACGACTAGACATGAAGGCCAGTTCAAGACTACTCCCGGTTTTTTTTGTTATTATTATTAATAAGTTCGCGTTTGACACAATCTTACCTTGCTAATAGCAATACCGAAAGACAACAGGAGACAGAATACAAAGGTACCCATTATAAAACCCCACCAAATTATAACTTCCCTTCACCAAACCTGTCGTTTCCCTCCATTAAAAACTTGTACATCAACAACATTCCATAAAATTAAAGACAGAAAGCTCTCTGCTTAATTTCGGCACACGTTTATACGGTATTCAGGCGCACTCCCACGCAAATGACAAGGATTTACCGTCAACTGGAATGGTTACGATGTGACTGACAGTTTGTGTTGGGGTAATGGAGCATAATGTGGTGGGGGGAGGGGGGAGGTCGCATGTGTCGTTTTATGGGTCTGTCACTTCACACGAAGTTCAGTGATGGATGTACCTAAGATAATATTTTGGGATAGCGTTTTTACAGGGATAATTAAGTAGGTGTTTTCATTTTAAGACAAAGTACATACTATATCTTAAAACGTACTATAACTTTCCCCTGTGTGGTCTCCACCCCCGGGAACAGCTGAGAGATGCTATTGTTTTCCTCTGTGTGGTACGAACAACACACACTCATGCTAAGGTCGCCGTGCCGAGAGCTGTATGGCTAGGGGGAGCCTAGTCGCAAGCGTGCCTGTTGTGTGGGATCGGGTGCCCCCACGCACTAACCAGCCTTACCTCTACATGCGGGGCTAGAGGTGGGCCTAAACTCTATCTTTATTTTGTGCGTTTATGCACCTTATATGAGAAGTTCACCTTCAGAGAGCGACGAATTTTGGGGCAGTCCCTACATTTACACCCCGATATGATCTAGTATCTGTATACTAGAGCATAACGGGGTGTCAATGTAGGGACTAATCTTTATCTGGTTATGTGTCCGGTGGATGGTCTGTTCAGGCATTGGCATAACCGAGTTCGAGCTCCTATGACTGCTCTAGAAAGAATTAAAGTAGAAAGACTGCAAGAATACTGCAAAGTAAAAGAGGAATATAAGATATTGAGGATATTATTTGATGATACGAATGATTATAGTCTAGAAGAAGTATGGGATATATTGAAAAATATTAAGGTGCAAGTAGCCACAAAAGTATGTGGTTTGGTGAAGAGGAAATGTAGTAGTAGAACGAATGATTCTTGGGTAGATGGTGAAGTAAAAATTGTAGTGAGGCAGAAGAAAGAGGCCTGGCTTAATGTGTTAGCCTTTACGGCTTCAATAGGATGAATGAGGCAACGATGGAACAGATGATTTGGAAAGAGTGAAGAAAAAATATTCCGAAATGAAAACGAAAGTCGAAAGAGATGTTAAAAATGAAGAAGGGTGAAAAGGAAGAAAATTATAACAGAAAGATCTCTGATAACTTCAGGGCTAATGTTAAGCTGTTCTGGAAACAGGTAAAATTGGCTTGCGGAGTGACAGGAACATCGAGTATGAATTTTATAAGAGCAGAAGATAGATGTTTACTAAGCGAAGAATATAAGGTCTTGGAACGCTAGAAGGGATGGATACTTTGAAAGTTTATTTAGTTTTCAGGATAGTGTGCAAGGAGTAGGTAACTGGGCAGACGCTAATTTTGAAGACTTCAACTCAGAGCTAGATGAATAGAATGCAATAGAAACAGATGAAATTGTAAGAGTGCTGAAAGGGATGAAAATTGGGAAAGCTGCAGAGTATGACAGAGTGTCTGCTGAAATGCTGAAGGGCGGTGACGGGGTGGTAGCAAGCCTGTTGTTTCGGATCTTTAATATGTGTTGGAGATATGGCCGTGTGCTGGATGATTGGTGCAAGGCTGTACTCGTACCTCTATATAAGGGAAAAGGGTCTAAGCAGGAGTGTAAAAACTACCGCAGCATTATTCTATTGAGTGTTGTCGGCAAACTGTATGCGAAAGTATTAATAAATAGAGTGATAAGAGTGACAGATGAGAAAATATGGGATGTGAAGGCAGGATTTAGAGAGGTAATCGGCTGCATGGATCAGATCTTCTCGCTATGGTGCATAGCCAAAAAACATCTGGCAAAGCACATGAAAGTCTATTGTGCTTTCGTTGATTTGGAGAAGGCCGACGACAGTGTGTGGAGGGAAGAACTGTGGTCGACACTATCCATGTAAGGTGTAGAATGGCACTTGGTACGGGAAAATCGTTATACAAGGATTCCAGTGCTTGTGTTAGGATTAATGGGGCATACACGAACTGGTTCTACATCTCAAGGAGTGTTAGACAGGGCTGTGTACAGGACCGTGGCTCTTCAACTTGTACATGGATAGTTGTCTAACAGATTTGAAATAGGGTGACTACGAATTGTGCATAAATATGTTGCCTGTCAAATGCCTTCTCTACGCAGATGATCAAGTTCTACTTACATCGTCAGCAGAACAGTTGCAAGACATGGCTGTGATGGATGAAGTATATAAGAGGAAAGGGATGAATATAAATGTGAGTAAGACGAAGTTCATGGTGTTTGAACGAGAAGAGAATGTATTGGAGTGTGATATGAAAATAAATGATAAGAGTGTGGAGCAAGTAAGTGAGTTTGTATACTTCGGGAGTCTGTTAACAGGGGATGGGAAGATTGATGAAGATATGGAAAGGAGAGTTAATGCGGGAAATAAGGTGAATGGTTCTATACACGCGATTGTGACCAACCAGTTAATCTCCAAAAAGGCTCGACTGACTGTTCACAATGGTGTGCTGGTGCCCACGCTTATGTATGGAAGTGAAGGCTGGGTGTGGCAAAAGAAGCATGAAAGTAGGATAAATGCTGTGGAAATACGTTCCTTACTATAAATGATAGGCTGAGGAATGATGTGATATGACATCGGTGTGAGTATTTGAGGTATGCTGATGGTAGCGTAGTAGATGCGGGTATGCTGAGATGGTTTGGTCATGTTGAGAGGACGAATGAAAGGCAACTAACAAAATGTATTTATGAATTAATTCCATGTAAGTATAATCATTTGGAATTTCCTGCCTTAAATGCATATATCTCTCATACACAAATACTTGTCCATACTATGAGATACTACTCATATGCAAAAACGCAGGGCAATTTAGAATTAATAATTTAATAATTTACTTACAACTTTGACCAGTTAACGATCTAAATTATCCCTATCAACTACATAAACCAAAAAGTCTTCTAACCTTAACCCTTCAGTGGCACCCGCCTCAACAATTTACGAATATGTTTTTATTACAAACCCTTTAATAAACATGAAACGTTTTACAAACGAAACAAACCACACCGGGGAGCGTCGAAAAAATTTGAAACCTATTTCAGAAACTTTATTACTGTCTGTGTCTATAAAAATATAAAAATGTTGACGATAAATCAACAGACGGCTTTAAATTTTTACGTTGGTAAATCTTGGTACATATAACTTTATCGCTGGAGACCTTAACAAACATATTTTTAAGGGTTCGTGCAGACAGGCATCTTGAGAATTTTAGATAACGTTCATAGATTGGTCATTAATTTAATATTGTCGTACCGCATCAGTAATTTCACTAAAGGAGATGGAAAACGGTGGGCCTAAATGTAATAAGTTAAGATATGATCTAAAAAATTAGTCATATTTTTCTATCTTAGAATATGAAAAATCACCTCAATTCTCAATCTGGAAGCAGAGAAATATGGAAAAGATAGTTTTCGTGAGATTACCGATTGAGTAATCGATTACACAGTTACGAAAATAAAACCTTTGCACTAAATAATTAACTCAAAGTAATTAAATGCACTTTATACACTTATGTGCAACATAGTGCATTTAATTACAGTCATATTAATAAATAAAATATCAATTAATTACTGAAAAAACAATATTAATGATTATCGATTTCATATCGATTAAAATTAGTTTTCTATTTTTAGTCTATGTCACTGGCATGACAGCTGACTGACACGGACACTAGACAGTTGCCAACGTAGTATCCCTATGTAGTCTGTGGTTGCCAACTGCTCTAATAATCTCGTTTGCTTACTCGTTTCGTGTTTTCCGATGCGTTTTGAGTGCTTTCCCAATTGTTCTTCATTTTTCACGACCTTTGCTTTGTATTTTACGGATTCCGACCCTGTCTACCTCGTACGACCCTTGCTTTCACACTGGACACCGAAGATGGCTCACACGTTTGACTTGGAATTGTTATTTTGGATTTTACCGCTGGATTGTGTATTGGGTATTGTTGAAACCACGGAATAGAAAAAACAGTGAAACTATGGATCGCTGTGTGAATTGTGGGACAACAACTGATCACTGCAATACACTGGGTCGACGACCCTTACCTACCCGATGAAACAATTCTGTCAGTGATTCGGCAATGGCTCTCGTACAGGAAGGGAGGCTATAGTAATGCATTACTGTAAATTGTATTGTAGGGAGACGAACTGTAGGCTACTGCGCTCATATAATCTGCATTATATGGTATCTTAGCTGGGCTAGGTACCAATATCATATAGCACCACCTGCACAATTCCTAGACGACATTTCAATTATAATTGAAGACGAATAAAACACTATAATACTTAAATGATTTTTTATTTTATTTTAGACATCCTTTCCGTAACTCCATAACTGTTACCTACATAGGTAGGTAGGACTGAAGTCATTGACGTTCATTCATATGATTTATCAAATATGTCCTACTAAATATAATAACTATTAGTGCAAAAGCAAATATTTTGCACTTCAGGAATCAGCTGTTAGTTAAAGATTGTAACATAACCTCACTTTTACATAATCTCTTTTATCTCTGTTCTCAGATTGACAAAATCCGCAGAATTTTCAGTGAAAGGCTGATAATATATAAGCTATTAATTGACACCACTTTCATCTTTTTACAACCAGGCCCAAGATTGTATGTAATCGTTTCAGTCTCCTTTTATGTGTTTACAAAGTTACCTAGCAAGCGGTTGTAATTTAGTCTATAATGTAGCTATGTTTTTAATTTATTATACAGATACTCTAATAAAATTGGCAAAACCATCGATTTAGAGTTTTGACGCAGCGCTAGTGTATATCCATGCCATTGCGTCAAATTACATTTTTTTTTTTATGCAACTCCAGAATTTTCCGCCAGACTTCAAAATATTTGCTGCGCCCTAACAGGTTCATTTACTCTTAATTTTAAGTCTGTTTTTTCTAGTTTATCAAATAATTATCCATCTTGGGCATGGTTACTTTTTTCTACTTAAGACAAATACAATTCCACCGAAACTCTCTTTTACAGTAACAGTCTAACAAACAATCGAGCGAAACAAACAGAAAACAGTCCTAAAATGATTACAACGTCTACTGCCCACGTAAACATTATGTAAATCTGTAAAACTTTGCAAGTAATCGCTTGTTGTTTAATTAAACCGTTAAACTTGGGAGCGAACTAACGTGAGCTGAGCTGAGTTGAGCTAAGTTATAGCTCGCTTTGCTCCGAAACCAAATATTTTAGGCTAGGCGCTGGATATATGAAGTAACGTGAATATTTGCATTAGAACTTAAGCAATGTATGTTAAGTATCAATATGTACGTATTAAGTCTATAATATGTATGTATGATAAGTTTCGAATTACTCGGTTACACATTTCTAGGAAAGAAGCGTAAATATTTGCAATAGAAGTTAAAGACACACTCAACTTTTAGGATCCGAAAATGTTGAGGTTTTCTATCTTAAATTAACAGTGTATACTAAATATTTTCTGTTTTGTTAACATTATTTCATTAATCTCTTTTATGTTTATTAGTTTTTTTACTTTTTATATCTATGAACTGGTGAAGACCGCAGGAATCCGCTGGATGCGAGAAGCACAGAAGCGGTCGAAGTGGCACTGCTTGGGGGAGGCCTATGTCCAGCAGTATACATACGTCTTACGGTTGAAATGATGATGATGAATGAATGTAGATGATCAATTACTTATTAAACTCTTTTTATTATTACAGGTACAGGAGAATTCTTACAATCACATCATCTTTCTAATGTAAGTACCACTATCTCACTATTCTAATACTCTTCCTAATTCTCTTTGTAACTAATGAACCGGTCCTAAGATAGTACCTTGGTGAAATTACTTTTCCTGATTCTTACCGTATTTTTAGGATGTGGCAGTCACGAATCTAATTTCAGGTAATGTACTTCATTTAATCAGAAATAGAATTGTAATCAGAACTTAATCTAATCTGGTCGTCTGATAACCTCGAATTAGTGACAGGTCTAATGTAATTTATTTTGTTAGGTGTAAAGTCTAACCCATTTCTTCTTAAATTCGTAAATTCGCATTTCGAAGATTTTTTTTTATTAGTCACTAGTTTCTGCCAGCGGCTTCACCTGCGTGAAATCTTTAGAAATTATTTAGCCTTTGTTACTCATTGATAATATAACATTCTATTGGTGAAATAATTTAAAAAATCGGTCCTGTATTTTTTGAGTTTAAGCACAAGATAACAAGCAAAAATACTAATTATTAAAATATATTTTTTCTCTTTATTAGTGTAGATTATTGTCTCACTTCTGGGCAAACTCCTCCCTAGTCTCTTTCCACCTCTCTCGAAAAATTGGGTCCCTAAAAATAACTTACATAGTGGGAATAGAAAAGTCGTACCGAGTTTTGCCCTGTGCTTCAACAAAAGGCAACATCTAAGCCACCCTAAGTCACAAAACCAGAATGACATATCACTACATAATGTAACTAAGTATAATGCCGTCAATGGGTTTATATCGTACAGCATATACTTTAAGATACGTTTATCTGGGGACAAAGTCGAGCAAAAACAAAGGCACAGGTATTTTCTCGAAGCCTAGATATTACATTTAAAAGTCTTAGCTAAGACTTGTGTCTGATTCATGAATCGCATTATCTACAAAGATGTTTTACTTTAGTAACCAACTGTTATAAAACCTATTCTAGATTAATTTCTCTTTCGCCTTTTCTTAACTATCTATCTATTTCTTGCTCACCTGTATATTCCTCGCTGCGCTACTTGTTCAACTTCACCTGTATCGTTCAGTGTAATTAACTTGTTTCCCTCAACGGCAATTTGAACGTTCCGTCGATTTACAAGTTCTGCAATAAAAGCTATTCTTCCGACCCGGATAATGCTGACCCTTAAGGGAACTTTATTAATAAGGGCAAATTATAGGGAAAATACGAAGGGGCGAGCAATAGGGAATGGATATGTGTAGGTCAACACATTATTGAGTATTGATATTCGATGACACGAGGAAGTAGGACGGCGGCATATCGTAATTAGCAAAAGCGTGTAGCTAATTAGTAATTATTTAATCGTGCTTTTGTATGCTGTGTTGTTTTTTGTGTGCACTAAATAAACGATTTATCTATCTAATTATCGTATAGGCTAATTAACCAAGTTTTAACGTGCCACTTACGGAGCGTGACGTCGTTTACTTCTAATAACAATGATTTTGACAGATATGTTTAAGTCCCATGTAATAGCGCAGAGGAATACAGATGGGTCACTCCGCATTTTAGGTATGAAACTACAAGTAGGCACGCGGCAGGCTCGACTTGTCGAATTCAGTGGGTGTTTAGGGGTATGAGGAACAGGGTGTAAAGTTCACTTATCCACCATAGAAAAGGGAGGATCCTCCGACCAGACGGGTGTTGTGTCTGGCGGGCCGACTGCCCGACTGTTGATGTCGGATAGTCTTATATATGTCGTTCGCGCGGTAAACTCTAATTGCGCGATGCAGGATTTGTGTGACGTCATGTCTTTGATGCGTAGTTCGTATGTGGCGATGTAACCGCTACATCACTCCCTTCCGGAGACCGGAGGTCGATAGTGGGCTGAGTCTTGTATATTGCGATGCTTCACAGTGCCAGCTAAGGTTCCAGTGAGTCGGAACTGGGTGCCGCACAATTCGCGGTGAGTCGGAACTGTCTGCGGTGATTGCGGCGATTGTGGTGATTGAGGTGATTGAGGTGATTGAGTTGATTGCGGTGATTGAGGTGATTGCGGTGATTGCGCTGATTGAGATGATTGCGGTGATTCCCCAGTGAGTCGGGGTGATGAGGCTGAGGGTGATGACCAGGAATGCGCGTTCGCTGCATGCTGGTGGCCAGGATACCCGTTGAAGCCGAGGGTGCTGGCTGTCTGTGTGACTCGCCTCATGAAAGCTTGCGGGAGTGATGATGATGACGTCACACTGAAGTAGTTGCACAAAGGCTGCGTTGACGTTCATAGTCGGGGTCACCAATTTAGGAGTATGAGGAACAGAGTGTGTAAAGTTCACTCATCCACCATAGAAAAGGGAGGATCCTCCAATCAGACGGGTGTTGTGTCTGGTGGGCCGACTGCCCGACTGTTGATGTCGGATAGTCTTATCTATGTCGTTCGCGCGGTAAACTCTAATTACGCGATGCATGATTTGTGTGATGTCATGTCTTTGATGCGTAGTTCGTATGTGGCGGTGTAACCGCTACAGGCGTAACGTTAGTCAGAAGATAATATAAGAGTTACGCGATGGAAAGAGAAGCAACTTCTATGTGAATATTATAACTGTAGGTAATTAGCGCTGTGCGACCTGAAATTCACTATATTGTGTCGTAGCAAGAATCGCTATTAATTAATATTATTTTGGTACTAGTCTATGGTAATTTAGGCGTCTAGTCATCAACTGGAAACAAATCCAAACTCCGAGCTGCTACTGAGAAATTCCTGATAGAAAACCCTCTCGCAGTGGAAAAAAATGCGATTAAAATTACTTCAGAGCACGGACACGCCTTATGGTGGCCGCTGCTAAAGGCGGCATTACACGGTTTACAGTGCGTTAATAGGGTGTTTTACTCTATATGAGAAAAAATCGAAAAATATATTATTGAGATAGCTTAGGCAAAAAGCAGTCGGAAAACGTTAGTTTTAGTTCATAAAATAGCTAACTAAATTTTAAAATTCAATTCAAAGGTTTCAGCTTTTTTAATCTGTTTCATAACACCATTAGATAGTAGTCGCCATGTTATTACGTCATACGGCTATGTAAACTTCTGTCAACTATCAGCGTACCTTTAATCTATAAAGGCTTTTTATTATTTTCGTAACCAACGTAATTTTTATTGAAATAATACCATTGACGACGGTTTTGTAAAAAGAGACAACACAAATTTATAACTTAAAAAATATCACTGCATTGGTTTACACAGCCAATTGACGTCATGACCACAGAGCAATATGGCGTCCACTGCGTCTAGCGTTTTCGTCAAATTACGCGCGAAATTTGAAAAACCAAAATTTAAATTCATTTTTATGGCACTTAACGGTTGAATAAAAAAAATGTGAATTTGTTGGTCGTTCATTAGCACTATAGAATCTAATTGAGACACTTTTCAAAAATGGGTGTAATACCCTATTATGTATAACTTGTCCCGTGACGCAATTGGTAGCACTGAATTTTACGGTCTTAGTTTTAATACTAATACAGTTCAAAATGCCGACTCACAGAATAGTACTACCAACCACATGACTGCTAAATTCAGTGCTACCAATTGCGTCACGGGACAAGTCATAATTAACGTACTGTGACGCACTCTGACACAAATGACGTATAAAAACTGTCATCTTCAAACTGCCTTCTAGACGCTGCCGAGCGCTAGGGCTGCCAAGCCTTCGGGTTTGAATGATGCATCTCCGGGCTACGGGCTTACATCATAAATTATATCTTCGGGTTAGACGCGGTAGGCGCGAAGTCCCATGTTATATGGTGTGTGTGAGGTGTGTTATATGGTGCTCGCTTCAGTATTACCAGTGTATTTAATGTTTGAAGATAGCAAATCTTATTGAAATACCGAAAATCCTTGTTTTTTTTTTCTATAACCCCATTAGTAACGCTTTTGTGGACGCGTGTTTCCCCTGATGGAAAACTTATGGATTGATGAGCGGAAATGTTTATCCGTTGATAAACATTTGCCGGCCAATAATAAAACTTATCAAGAATTTTTTAAGTTATAAAAAACCTGAACAAGAAAAATTGCTTAAGAAATCACAGTCCACAATTAATATGATTTTAAGAATCAAGCTGGATTTAGTAGTTCTACATAACTAAGGTCTACTTACCTAGTTCCGTTCTTATTTTATTAAACATGATTGTGAAATGACTGACATTTTTCTACAATTTTTCTTAAATTTCCGGCTATGGCTTTTGAAAGTTGGTAGCTCTACCGGGCGCGGCAATTCCATGCTCTGTACCTATGACCAAAATTGGAAGGCGGATAGGTTTGTGATTATACTGTAAATTCATCAAAAGCCCTGGTCGAGATAGCCGGAATAATCAAGAGTTTTGTTGTTCCTAACATAGTTTCTGCTTGCCTTCCCAATCCTATTTCATGCCATCGTCAAAGCAAGTTTTGATCACAGGTATCAAAGGAACATGGATTTAGTTACAAAAAGTCATCTATATATACATGGTGTACGTGCATCCTCGGATGTATCCAACCCGTTAAAAGGTATCCTCTTTGTTGGTTCCGGTAGTCTGTGAATGAGTTTGATTTTTGTTCCAAAAATATCTTCGGACGGGATAGCAATTTGGTAACACGTTCAATTTTTGGTGCAGGAAAAACTGCGGACGAATCGAGTACAAACCTACGTGGAAATCACTGAAGGTAGCCTTTTTTGTTTATGATCGCTGTTGTCATTCTTTCACAATCGTTCCAATATTCCAAGTGTAGGTAGTTTCTGATAAAAAAACATAATTATTCATAATTATTTTTTGGGATACAATAAAGCCTATTCATATGAATTATTCTTGATTATCTATACTAATATTATAAAGAGGAAAGATTTTATTGTTTGTTTGTATTGAATAGGCTCAGAAACTACTATACCGATTTGAAAAAATCTTTCACCATTAGTAAGCTTAGTTTTCAGGGAGTAACATAGGCTACTTTTTATCCCGGGAAAAAAAACGGGTCCCGTGGGAAAGATCACGGGAGCGAAGCCGCGGGCTAAGTGCTAGTTATAGATATTTTCAATTGAAAATTTCGCCGCCTTTCACTACTTGATATCTTAATGTCTATCTAGGCCTTAACTGAAATCTCGAACATTCCCACCCTAAAACCAATTTTCCAAAATATCTAGCATCTGCAAATAAATTGCGATGACACAATTTCAGGGGCGTAACAAAAAACAATATAGGTAGGCAGCATAGGTACACCTCAACTCAAACCTCGGATCCTCGTACCGAAATGTAAACCACGGCAGGTGAGGTTTTGTGTACATTTTGAAACCGGTCCTGTCACGTTACGTAAATGTTTTTTAGGAGACTCCATCTACCTCATGTTATTTGTGAGGGAAAAAGACTAGATGATAAATTATCTTGGTTTATTTATGTTTAGGGATTATGTTTTTTCGGGTGGATTTCCTTGAGTGATTACCGGATTAAAATGAATAAATTTTCCCGTGGGTTTTGTAAAATGTGGAGGGTAATGTTGACATCTTCATTATTTCCAAGAAAGAAAGGCACAATGTGTATTTTTTTGTGTTGCCTGTAATGGAGCATTAAAAAAAGATTTTGAATGCAAGAATTTACTTTTGATGAAACAAAATATAAAACAGTGGAAAGAAAAAATCGCCAACATTTATTTTATAGACGTTATCGCTTAAAAGATCATTTGCCAACGCTTTATTCTAAGCCGACAACAACGACGTTCCAATTAACCTTTTAAAAAAACAATATCAAAGCCTTGTCAAGAAATATACCCTTCCATTTTTTTTTATCTTCTCTCTTCGAAACATGGTGTTATAATATTAAACAATGAACAAATATTTCCAAATAATGTTGGCTTAGTGATGATTTAAATAAACTCCTAAAATCAGAACTCCTGTCTTGAAAGGAAATTTTATTACCTATATTTATGATGAAAACTTCTGAGGCCTTGTTCCGACTTCTCTTTTTTTCTTATTTCTTTCTTCTCCCAAAAACTCCAAACATGACAACAGAAACATTGTAAGTAAGCTCAAAGGATTCATACCTAAATATTATAAATTAAAGCCACTTTTCGCGTTTGTCTGTATGTCCACGTTGTTCTTCTAAACCACGCAACAGATTTTGATGAAGTTTTCACCATCGTTTAGAGAATTTATTCCGGAAGGTTTATTTATTTACATGTTAGTATTAAAGTTACATAAAACTAAGAAATCTCGATGTTTTGTCAAGTCGTAAAAACCGTGCGAAGCGGGAGCGGGTCTAAAAATAAATGCCAGTATATCTAATAAATATCTTTATGACTTCTAAGTCATATCACGTAAATCCAGCGCCAAATAAATTGACAAATTGCTTTTTACAATAGTTACGATTTTCGAAATTTTTTGAAAAAAATTGTCTCTGCTGTCTATCGGAATTAGATTTATTTACCTGTTAGAGTCACGAGGAACATCATTTTCCTACCGCACTAATTCAACAGCAGATTGTGGAATCTCATTAAGTAGTAGCTTGCGGCCAAGGAAAAGCGGTGTACATAATATAAATTAAAAGTTGCTTTTCGTATCTTTCTATGTGACCGCATTGTTCTTCAATACTACGCAACGGATTTCGATGCGGTTCTCATCACCATTTAGAGAATGTATTCGATAGAGAATTTCTTTGTAAAATTAATTAATATTAAACTAACATTATAAAGAAGAAATCTTGACATTTTGTCAAGTCGTAAAAACCTTGCGAAGAAAGTGTGGGTCACTTCATTTTTATTTAAAAAAAGTCTTAATCACATACAATTCTAAGATTACTTGGACAGATAGTTAAATAAACAATCATGGTGATTTCTTTTGAACAAATTCATTCTTCGCGGCTGGTAAAGTATCAGATTCAAAAACCCTGCGACATAAAAACGTGATTTTTTAAGACCTGCAGGAGGCCTTAAAAAAACGTATAAACAGCGTAGGTAGTTTGTTCTTTGTTAGTAGGTCGTAACTCTTATCTATAGCAGTCTTAAAAAGCGTTTAACTGCCAAGAAAAAAGAGTTCTAAATGCTTTGAATGGTACGAGTAGGAATAGCAACTCAAGAGCAGCTTCATTTGAAAATGTAATGTTACTGTAATGTGTTTGCGTTGCTTTTAGAGACCATTTCCAAACTGGATTTCTATAGCGACGCAAATTAAATGTGTGTTTAATAAATTAGAACAGGCTTTTAGTGGGCACTGCTTGATTAATAATGCTTTCATCAGTTTAATTCTAAACCACAAACTGATTCTATCATCAGACCGAGAACGAACGCTGTCGAACATGGAAAATACTTGAATATCATAGAAGATGTAAAGCGAATGGAACAGTCAGCAATAGTTCATAATTAATCATTTAAAATAATTTTGATACATTGCTTTTCAGCATTTCATGTTATGGCTACGAGCTAATATTCTTTACATTTTATATCCTATATTTATTTATTAATCATATTCTGCTCAATTATTCAGTTTTAAATATCTGAAGTGATACTCGTACTTTTTTTACAGAACGTACCAAAAACACACTGATTTCCCGCGGTGATTTTTTTTCGTGCACTGGTATTTTCAACGCTCTGCTTAGCGCCGAGGGTTTAAAATCCAACAGTGTGTTTTTCAACGCGCTGGGACAAGACTGCGTCCCAACGCGTTAGGTCCGTATTACAGAACCTCACTCAAAACTCAAGCATTACTTAAAACTCGTTTAAAGCCTTTTGATTGGTTGAAACCAGTTTTAATAGTAATACTTATACGGACCTAAGATTCTTAACGCTCGACTCAACACCGAGAGTTGAAAATCCAGTGCGCGATAAAATCCCGTCGTGAAATTTTTACGTCCGAACGTGGGCTTAATAATGAATCGTGAACCCATCGCGATCGTCTGATTGGTCAACCTACTCGTATTCTTAATTAAAAAAGATACGCATAGTGCCCTTCATTAGAACAACTTGTAACGGTGATCTTAATTGACTTTTACGTCATGATCAAAATGACAATCAGCTTACGCAGTCAGCTTACAGCAAATAAATTAATTAAATCGAATGCAGGTCACATCTGCGTCATAAAGACGGACGACACTTCATCAACTTTTAAACACGAAGCAAACATACAGACCGAACCATTACTCGACGACTTTTAATTAAAAAAATACATAAAAAGAAGGGGAACCCGAAAATGGGGTCTGTGAAGAACCCATGCAGCTGGGCCGAACGCCAAAATACATGTTCCTTTCAACTAGAAATAAAAAGGCAACGTAGATTGTATCCGTTTCTGTCAACGGATATATCGGGTGAAACTAGTATTTTATAGTTGACCAAAGAAAACAGTTTTGTTTGGCTCCCTGTGGATGTCGTGAAATGAAACGTGACCATTAAGACAATGGGCAAAAACGTTATCCGTTTTTATATTAATATTAGTATCGCAATGAAAATATTTTTTCTTTAAATGTAGCTAGATGAAAATGACTTCAATATAATGAATTTAACCAGTTTCGGTTAAGTTTCGATTGACTATTCAAGCACTTTATTTATTTATTTAATACTTCAAGCACACAAAAAATGTAAAGAGTAATTTCATTCTATAGGCATTTTTTACCAGTCAACCCATGGGTGATGCAGAGACAAACAGGAATAGGTGCAATTAATTATTTTTAATTTTAATTTTGTTTCTAATTTTGGTTTGTTTTTAATTTGGTTTTTGATTCTATTATGATTTTGTTGAATTTTGATATTGATTGTGAATTTGAATGAGTTTATGATTTTAATTATGGTTGAATTTATTGTCTTTTATCGCGTTTATGTATTGTTGCTGTAAATTGTTGTTTACATGTGGATGAAAATATGAAACCTATTTATTTATTATAGACCTCTGACCGGATTTGGATGCAATTTGGCACACAGATAGTTAATAACTGTTTTTAACACAAAGGATAATTTTAATCCGGGTAGTACGTTCCCGTGGGATATTTTCCGGCATCCACGCGGGCGAAGCTGCGAGCAAAACTCTAGTTTTAAATATAAAAGATACATATATGTAAACCTATTACAAACTTTGAGTATTGATGGGCCCTTAGTATCTATTCGTTCATTACTGGATAACAAGCTGTTCCAAACTGTTCTCGAATTTCTCTACCAAATACCCCACCCCAACTCCCCTAGCTGCCTGCCTCAAATTCATGGTTCCATAAGATTTTGTGGCAAACCTTAATAAACTCTCCAATTTCCGCCACCACTCCCCGTAGACCATCTCCCAAGCCCTTATTCGCTCGCTCCCACATCTTTACCTTCTACGAGCGAATCCATTACGTGAAGTATTTTAGGCTCTTTACGTTTCCCGTAATATGGACCATTCTGTTTCAAGATCTTTATTTATTCGATGTTTTTCAGGTGAATGCTAATGCAAATGGAAACCGAAATTTGTTGAATAAGGAAAAAGCAATCACTGTCTTAAAGATAACTTGTGGTAATGATCCAATGTTGATATCTCACCTCTCATAAAAAAGAGGTTGTGTGTTCAAATCCGGGCAAGTACCAATTGGACTTTTTCAATCCTTTTGTACTTTTTGAGCTTATCTTGAATGTTACTTAAACATGGACTTATAGTTGATATAAGTTTGAAATCGCCAACACGTTATTGTAAGATAACTTAAAGCGTTAGGAATTTAAACAGTTCATGACGTGTTGAGAGTTTTGCTCACATTTAGGTTAATTTATAAGCCACTTCAAATGTGAGCAAAACTGTAAATACCATGCCAAAGATAAGTTGAAGCTCTCGAAAACGATTTATTCGTCGTAGAATGTTAGTAAATGATACTATTCGATGTATTTATATTACTCAATCTGTATCCTCTCTGAGTATACATACAAAACGACGTAAACATTACGGTTTTTTCAGAATTCGCAAAATGTTTTTACAGTAAATACTGTTTCATTGTAGGTATTAATGTTAAAATTGATTTTACATTCAGACTTAAAATCGACTACCAACAAATTAATAAAAACGTTAAGCTTCTAAATGTTTTCATGTGTATGCATAAATATAATATGCTGTGTTAATCAACAAACCCACCAAAAAATGTAAAATTCATTCAGAATTGGCAATTAACTCTATGCTTCATATCCCTGGAGAAATCTATATGGGCTATTTGATTAAAAAATAAACGTAATAACGGTACCTACGTTACTGTGTGCTCTGTATTTAATCGAGGAATGCTAAAGCTAACATCCGTGTTTGCTATTAATAATTCTGTTGTTTATTTGGGATGGGCTGAAGTAAGGTTGTCTACATATCCGTCACGTAAACTAAAGCCTAATATTACGGAACTTAAACAGAAACCAGAATCAAATTAAGTTAGTCAGAATCGTTCAAGTTATGATTTCAGGAAAGTGTTATTATGATTTTTTTAAGGTTCCATGATGAGGATCTTAGGTTAGAGACATGAGTCACTTTCTTTTATTCGTCTGAAACGAAAACTTTTTCATCAGCATAAACCACTTTTTTCATTCCATTCCATTCCATCCATTATCAAATTCTCATAATTTTATCGTTCATTTTAGCCACCCATAAAACCTGTAGGTATCCTAATTACGTAATTCACGATTAATCAGAATTTGAATCGTTTTGTAACAATTTCTAATCCTTTGCTTCATAAGTTCTAAAAATAAATCTGCTCAACTAAGTAAATGACGCAATGAATGTTGTTGAACTGTCAAAATGAAACAAATTTGTAGTAATTGTTTACGAAAATGTGTTGCATAATTAGATAGCTCAACTACTAACGCCAAATACTTTAAAAACCTTATAAATACCAAAAACTAATATCCGCGGACCCAAGCCACCCCATCCCTTCGCCACAGTTAACCAGGAGCGCAGAACATTTGGCATGCTGTTGATCGAACAGGCACGTCGGAACGTCTCGGCTCGAGGCTTATTGACTCACGGAATTTTTATCTACATACTTTACCGACAAATTGTTTAGCTTCCATTACAGGCTGTAAACATTCGCTATTGGATATGCGCCTCACGGAAAATTGTGAGTATTCGAATGTTTTTGTGTGATATTGATGTAGGTAATTTGTGAGCTTCAACTGGAGGTAATATAAATGTAGGTTTAATATTTGATTTTAAGTAAATAGCAGGCAATTTATTGACCTCTGATCACTTGCGAGTAGAATTCCAGTGTTTTTTTTTAAATCGTTTCATAAAACGTTAATACTACCTACTTAGTCTGAAGGGAGATAAGAAGAACAAAATGCTGACTAAGTATATAACTTTGAATTAGTCTGCCCGTGCCCATTTAGGCGTGGTCTAAAGGCAGTGTGCCAAGCCAAGTTCGGAAAAGACTACCTATATAGTTAACCAGTTTACCAGACTTTTTAACTTCCCGCATTTCTACCAAACATTTTGCTGTGCGAAAATGTTAAATAAAGTACTTTAGAACCAGGAAAAGTACCGGGTTTGTTCCAAATTATGGTCTCACTTTACCCGCCATACGCCCCTTTCATATTTGCCTTGGATGGTAATATTTTCGACATTTTCGGCTCTTCGAACATATTGAAATGATTGGAGCATGTGTTTCTCTAACGATGGCGAAGACAAAAGGCTTTTAATGTTTCCGGTTTCACGTCGCCGCGTCGGAGGAATGTTTCGACATTTTTATAGGAGCTATAAAGTTCGAAGAATGGGCGAAGTAATCGGCACGTCACAGAGAACATTTTGCTGAATATTACAAGTACCACTAATGAGACAGCTGTTGGAAATCATCGTAGTTTATAGTTTTAATTGTATCACTTTACTAAGATAATCAGCGTTTTCGTAAAACACACGAAAACTTAGTTACTTAGGCGGACAAGACCACTTCACAAGCAAAGCAAAAACTAGTCTTTTCTTTATCGACACGTTGGTGCCGATTCTCTGAGGAGCTCGTGGCTAAGTAATAACTGCCGCACGGGTCGATCCATCAAGTTAAGCTACGCTTGCCGGGGTTGGTTTGTAGATGGGTGACCATCTTTACATACCGAGACTCCTCCGGGCCTCGGAAAGCACGTTAAGCCGTTGGTTCCGGCTGTCATTCGTGGATCTTTGATAGTCGTTACGGGTCGTCAGAAGCCCGAAAATCTGACAACCAGTCTTACCAAGAGGTATCCTATTATCCAGTTACGGGTTGTGGAGGTCAGATAGGCAGTCGCTCCATGTGAAATACTGGTATTCAGCTGCATCCGGTTAGACTGGAAGCCGACCCCAATATAGTTGAAAAAAGACTAGGCATATTAATATTGGTGCCGATTCTCTTTTTTCACAAATACATCTAAATTAGACTAAAAATCACCCTGTCAAACGACGATTTCCCATTCTGAAATAGACTAAAATGACACAACTTAATTACCTATATTTTAGTTTGTCAGCACTAAGATGGCACTGAGTTATTAATTTAGTGAAAATGGCAATTTTGCTACTCTGAATTTGACGTTTTCCACCCAAAATTTTAATTGTAAAATACCAAACCTGACTAGACCTGACTATTTTTAATCGCGATTAAAAAGGTGTAGGATAAAATTTGTTGCCATGAACTAAAATTCATACCAACACTGTACATACCCTATACCATACAGTACTGTTTTTGCACCTGGACTTCAGATGCAAACACAGTAACTTTCTCTTTTGAATTGAATTTAATTGAAAATATTTATTTCAGACCAAGCACACAGTAATTGACACTAGTCCATATTATGTTAGTAGGTAGATACTTCTAACTATGGTAATAAAATTGAAAATAATATTTTTTTTTGAACATGCATGAGCGACCAATGCCTCAGGATTTGGCTGTCCACTCTGTCCGCCACCACGCTCAGAAGCGTGTTGGTGCTACCTTTTGCCCAAGACCACAGGGAGGCCGTTATTTTGCGAAACACCGCCTGGAAGCCGTCCGTGCTGTGGTCTGCGAACATGCCGGACGCAGGCACAGCGCCATAGGAGCCCCAACAAACCCCTGAACTCGTTGTTATATTGGACGCGCAGAGCATTGCCGGATTTTTTTGTGTAATTGCTCCACAGGTTGCACGTGTTTAACGTTTGGCAATAACTGTTTCGCTTTTCGAAAATAGGGTGTGTATTGCAAAAATAATGAAAATTTCGACCCCCTTAAAGTACTAAAACTCAACATATAGGTAATAATAATTTTTCATATTTTCCATACAAAAAGTGAAAAATTCTATAGAAACCACGTCGGGAATGCCAAAACAGAGCGCGGGCTCTAAAAAAATATTCACGGCAAACAAGTTTCGATAAGATTTTAGTTGTTTCAAAATTATTTTTGATATTTTTTTTTTTTTTCAGAATAGCTTTAAGATTATCATAGCCAAAAGTAAGGAATTTTTGTGATAGTTTAGTTAGTTTAGTTCGGTGTACAAGAGAATCGGCACTATTGTGAGTTTTACACTTTTAATTCTCTAAAACTAAGTTTAATTAAATAGACAGCACATAACCAGTTCGGGTTACGGACTAAGGTACCCAGGACATCATAATTAATTTATGGATATACCAATCTATTCGGGATTCGAGACGCACCTTTACATATTCGATGGGATTAATTAAACTGCACAGAGGCATGGAAACCTGCCGTGTGGCTTAAATAACTAAACGCATCGCATCATCTGGCTGGATGACAGGTCCTTTCATCAAAACTCAACTCAAACTCAAAGCATTTATTTCAATTAAACCCTTTACAGGCACTTATGAATTGTCAGAGAGTCAGTTAGTCAGAAAGTTGAAGCTAGTTGCCCATTCCAAAACGTAGATCTCTATGGAGAAGAACGGGCAAGAAACTCCAAGGTTATAAAATTCAAAAAAAAAAAACAAAATTCAAAATATTTTATTTCACATAAACCTACAAGGGCACTTATGAAACGTCAGAAGCTAGGTGCACGGTTCCAATTGGTCGTTTCCTATGGAGAAGAGCCGGCAAGAAACTCCACGGTTACTCTTTTAAAAGTAAATGGTATTTACAATCTTTTCAAGTTACAGTGTTTATAGGTATGAGAGGACACTGTAGGCCTATCAACAAGTACCAGGTACTTAGCAAGATAGAAAACGATCGACAGATCTAAAAGTCGGTTATGCCTACAACGTTCTCACATTCACAAAATATAAAAGAGAATCTATATTTAAAAAAAAACAATTAAAAACCTATTTAAACTAAATGGCATGACTGCCACTAAAGCTGTAACAAATCTATAAAAAATATAGTATAGTGAAGTTATATAATGTCAAATAATGAAAAGATTATGTCAAAAAAGTACGTAAATGAAAAAAAAGAAAAATAGGTAAAATCAAATAATCATCTTAATTTGGGAGCAGTTAATAGACATAATTACATAGTAATGCCGTTATTGAGGTACCAGGGAAGCCACATGTGCAGAAGGAATTATTGCCAAACTTCCTTGTCTTCAACGTAGTCTTTAATCTTATAATATGCTTTTTTGATAAGGACACGTTTGATGTGGGTTTTGAACTTTCCATCACTAAGTTCTGTAACCGACTTTGGCAACTTGTTATAAAATCGAATACTGTTTATAACAAATGACTTACTAGTTTTAGCTAACCTAAATTTGGGTATCACAATTTCATGTTTACTGCGTGTATTTATATTATGGAAATCGCTTCTAATTTTGAAAAGTCCTAAGTTTTTCCGAACATACAAAATACTTTCTAAGATATAAAGAGAAGGCTGAGTTAGTATATCAATTTCTTTGAATTTATTTCTAAGGGACTCACGAGGACCCATTTTATAGATAGCGCGAATAGCCCTCTTTTGTAAAATAAAAATGGAATCTACGTCAGCTGCCGATCCCCACAGCAAAACGCCATAAGACATAATACTGTGGAAATAAGCAAAGTATACTAACCTAGCTGTGGCTACATCAGTCATCTGCCTTATTTTTCTTACTGCATATGCAGCCGAACTTAATATACCTGAAAGAGCTTTAATGTGGGCGCCCCATTGCAATCTCGAATCTAAAGTAATTCCTAGAAATACGGTTTCCGTAATAGCTTCTAGTTTCTTACCATCAAGTTTTAAATTTAGACCTACTTGAGGTACATTTGGTAATGAGAACTTAAGACATTTAGTTTTGTTCGCGTTGTGACTTGTGTTATAGAAATTACAAAATCCTGGGTACATTACTCTTGTTGAAAATCAAAAACGATTAAAAATAAGCCCTGGCAGATAAGAGATGACCAGTCTCAACTGACGGCGCCCGTTCACATCTTCCTCTGCATCCTATGTGAATAAAGGCGTTTGCTTTGCAGCGGAGTAGTTATAGGCTATGATTATTTCTGGTATTGTGTCGTTAACCCGAAGAGCAGTGGTGGCCCAGTAACGGCCGCGACTTCAAGTTGCTAGTCGTGAGTTCAAACCCAGGCAGACACTTTACTTTGTGGAAATTATTTCATCGCCACTGCTCTCAAAACGGTGATGAAAAACATCGTGAGGAAACCGGTATGTCGTATGTACCAAAAAATTCGAAGATATGTGACATCCATCATCTATCTTTTGCATACTTCTACGGTAGGTACGAATTACAGATGGAATTCATACTTAATCAGAGCGAGTCAGCCGTGGGGTCCCTAAATTAAAAAAGACTATATTTAATTTCTTTTTTGATCACGTAAAGTAATTGCTTACAGTTTGCGCTGTTTGAAACGTATAAGATACTGTCTTTACGCAACTGTCTACCTTCTCAAATACTTTTTGTTTATATGTTCTCTTATAACCGTGAACATTTTTAATTGGCCTTATTTAGTTACTATCAATCGTGCAAAAGTGTCTAGCTGTAAGTTTTCCAAAAACTGTAAAATAAAATAAATAAATACAATCTACCAACCCGCACTGGGCACGCGTGGTGGACTACAACCCAATCCCTCTCACACAGAGGAGGCCGGTTTCCCAGCAGTGGGGACTTTATAGACTGATTATGAGATGATTGTATCTTTTTCTATATGTAGGTATATTATACCAACTTGCCCATGTGGTAAAAAGCTACGCACTGATAATCATTGCCTTTATATGAAATTTTCGGCCAAAAATAAAACGTTGTTAGTAAGAATATAAACCGTGAACAATCGGCCATACATTCCTTTTATTTTGTCAAGGTTTTGTCTCAAAGCCACGCTTCTAAAAACCCTTGTTTGTCTCTTATTGGGTTTCGATAAAACTGAGACGAAGTTAGTTAGCTACGTAAGCTAGTATTATTGAGCCAGACGAATCAGAGGCAAGGAAGAAAGGCGACCTTTTTCTGTGCTTGATTTCGGTACCTTGGTAACCATTTAAGGCATAATGAAGCAAGGTGTGGTGAGCAATGTTCATCTCTTACATGTGTGTACCTTTGTCCTATATTGGGAAATTTTCCGAAAAAATAAAAAGAGCATTTCATAGCAATCTGGAAGACGTCCGCTTAACATCAAACCACTACACAAACCAGCCTATAACTCACTGCAAGCTTTTTGATTCTCATTCATTGATCACACAGGCATTGATCACATAATGACATTAGGTATTTGCTCTGTCTTGCCTTGCGATGTCGGACTATGAAATCTATATTTGTTGTAAATGTTTTTTCTTCTGTTCTTCTTCTGTTTCTTGTCTATTCGCAAGTCAACAAAAAATTGCTTGATTTCTGAAAATATTTTTATAAATCAAACTAAAAATAACAGAATTCTAACCTGACATCACACAAATCCTCCATCGCGCAAGCAGTGGTTACCTACCGCGCGACAAGTATATATACGACCTCCCGACATCAATCGTTGGGCAGTTGCCCGCCAGACATGACACCCGGTTAGAGGATCCTCCCTTTTCTATAGTGGATGAGTAAACTTTACACCCCGTTCCTCATGTCTCTATAGAATCATCACGTAACCCTAATATTAAACGAGTTATGACAAATGATACATTACATTCTCGTTACATACCCATTCAGAAAGCGACACAAACGCATAGACATAGGGGCACAGCACCAACAAAGTGCTGTAACGCCTTTGTACGTACGACGAACTTCAGTCCTCCCGTACCAACTAACTTTTTTGTTCGAAAAGCAAAAATTCCCTTTTGTACCGTTAGCACAGTAATTCTTTTTAATGCGTCGTGGAAGGTTTTTTTTTGTAAAGGATTATGTTCCTTTAAGCAGTGTCGTGGTTGTTTTGTTACTTTCTCTTAATTGGAAGTGATGTTTAACGAAAGTGATGTTGTTCCTACGTTATTTGTTATTTATTTTCAAAGCAATCCTTTAAATTGTAAAGGTTTAATCCTATATTGAAAACATGAGTCGATACAAAAAGTACTTCCGACTATATTCTCCTTTCTCAAAGAGAAAAAAATAAATAATTCATCCCAAAACAATTGTATTATTCCATACAAATAAAATTGTGCGATACAAAACTCGATCCGAAAACAAGATTTATTAGGAAATCTGACCACGAACACAAATCCTAATCGTATCGCAAACAGATAGAGGATTAAATGTAACGTTCGCCATTTTTTTGGGTACCGTAACCAAAAGGTGCTAACGGGACCCTATTACTAAGTCTTCGCCGTCCGTTCGTCCGTCCGTCTGTCACAGGGCTGTATCTTTTGAACCGTAATAGAAATTTTCAAAAGTTTATATCAATTGTTTTTCTTAAATTTTCAGTGTGTACAGCTTTAATTTATACAAGAAATGTGGTTTTTACTGAATTATTATTTATTAATAATCAAGTAACAATTTCACAATTTCCGCCTAAAGTATTTTTTTAAATATGTAATTTTGAATACTGTTCGGTGGTACGGAATCCTTCATGTGCGAGTCCGACTCGCGTTGGCCGGTTTTTTTATCAAAACTCGTTTATAAAACAAACTTCGTTCATTTTGCTACGTATGTATCTAATGTAAAATTCCAATTCGGTCATTGTTGAAAAAAAATATATTTTCATCAACTTTTTTTGTTGATGGTACACACTGTTCCGTACGGGTAACGTATGTAAGTGTGTTATAAATTTTTAAAGGAATTTCGCTTTGTGATTTTTCCGTGTGGAACAGTGGAGTTTTGTTTTGTTTTGATATGTTTAATGTGTGTGCCCGTAAATCTGTAATCTCGTTTAAATGCAGATTAAAAAGTTAAGTAAAATAGTTCTTCGCTCCAAAACAGGAATCGCCGATGTGGGCAATAAGTCTGGGCTGAAGTCGGCGTGGTCGCAGAGGAAGGCCCAAGAAGCGCTACTTAGATTGGCCGAAAACCAACGAAGAGTGGAAAGTTATGGCAGAGACAAACATGACAAGAGACTGCATGGCCCAGCAGTAGGACAATGCAGGTTGATAAAAAAAATTCTTCGATAGTATCGACAGAGAAGAAGTACTTTTTCGATAAGATGATGCCGTGATACGATTACTATTTGTTAAAGACGATTATTTGTTGTTACTGCAATTATCGTTTATCGTACACAATACACACAGGATTATTTTCCCCCACGTGTCAGGAGCCGCGGGTGCAGCTATAAAATATAACAAATCAATTACAAGATTGAACTAAAAGAGGATCGTATTTCTTTATAGTTTCCCGTGTCGTAAAATTTTTATATCTTTCAGAACGACCGATTGGTGTATCTCATAGGATCTGCCAAGGGTACGTTCTGTTTTCAATCATAAAAAAATCCATACCATTAGGTACAGTATTACCAAAAAAAAAGTGGATGTACATGTAGGGAGAGGAATGAAATGGAAGAAAAGGGAGTGATTGATAGCGGAACGGTTGACATGAAAGAATGGATGAAGAAAACGTGTTGCGCCGACGCCGACCCCAAGTAACATGGCACAAGGTCAGGAAGATGCTGAAGTACGGTATTGAATATTTTGTATGCTCAAAACTGATTCCAAAATGGAAGTTACTTTTGCCCTGTAAAACTTTCTGCTATAATGCCACTTATTCCAAATTTACGAGAAAGTGGTTTATATCAAAAACTAGAAGTCGGCAAGCAAGTAATATTACCATATGGAGCGAGGTTCTTAAGTGAATTCAGTGACACTACACATAGCTACGAGTAGTGAACATGAACTGATATTGTGCCACAGACGCCACAGTGTAAATACACATAGTAGGTAAACTCAATAAAGGGCAATTTCGAGGAGGATGAATAAAGAAGGCCGTTACATATTTTACGTTTACGGATTTGGAATCGGTGGCAAAAATATTAAACGTGCTCATTTGAACTATGCCCTTAAAATAGATCATTGCCAAACGTTCATGCAAATTATTGCCTTTATAATCACGCTTGCAAAACCGACGCAGTTCTGTCATACACATTTCTTCTGTATATAACGTGACGATTTCTACCAGTAACTCTTACCAGCAAGCCAAGTTAGAGAACTTCGTTCAAATAAAATAAGCCTGTTAATCACACTAATATTATAAAGGCGAAAGTTTGTGAGTGTGTATGTTTGTCTCTTCTTCACGGTAAAACTACTGATCGGATTTGGATAAAATTTGGCACACAGATAGTTTATAGCCTGGACACAGGATACTTTTACCATACCTACCATACCATGCCTTTTTACATAGGATACTTTTTATCCCGATATTCTTAGGGGAGCGAAACTTATGCGGGTGAAACCACGGGTCGCAGTTAGTATATAATACAAATTAATTTCTATCAATATGGACGTTGAGTGCACTCTTTTTTAAATAGCTTGTCTTTCGACTAAAGCCCTTCTCTTAAGATTGCCATATCTCTATTGGTAAATTATCATATAACTTCTCCCGCTCTTGGAGTGGGAGGGCGTGTCAGACTCTTACTGACCAAAACCCACCAGTGTTACTTCAGTTGCTTGTATGTTGCCAGGGGCCATGGTATCCCTCCCTTTAAGACTTTCCTGGGACCCCGTGAATTGTGCACATCTCTTTGACGCGCGTAGAACACAACGCACCGTCGACCCAGGCCTGGTCCTTATTGGACGGCGAGCAACCCATTGCCCACCATGCATAGGCTCACACCTACGGTGGCCGGGAATCGGCCTGGGATTCCCGATGCCCAGGGCGTCTCTTGCGGCAGCTAGGGGTGTGAGGGCGCAAAATGTGCCCTCACGCGTTCCGCCTCCACCTTCGCGAGCATTACTGCTTCGCAGAAGTAGGTCATGGCTTCCCATGCCCTCTGGCTCCGTACCATGGCCTGGAGCAGGGCCGGACGCGAGAGATCACCGCCACCGATCGCCTCGACAAGGACTCGGTGGTGTTCTGCCCAAGCCGGGCAGACCTCTACCGTATGCTCCACCGTGTCTTCCGAGCGATCCACACAATGGTGACACCCGGGCGTTTCCTTCCGCCTTATCCGGAACAGGAACCTCCCGAAACAAACGTGTCCGGTGAGGACCTGCGTCAGGCGGAAGGTGAGGACGCCGTGGCTCCTTTCTAGCCACTCCTCAAAGAGGGGACTTATCGTCGCAATTGTGGCGTGCCCAGTACTGGGTTGCGACATCGTACTCTCCATGACGCCATGAGATCCAGCCACTGCTCTGTCCGCGAGAAATTGCGGCAGAGAAGTTACGCCCCAGCTCTATCTCTCGCCCTCCAAATCTATTAAAGTATAGTGTTATAGAAATGCATAAGCAAATAGGCACAGACTGCATGGATGACGAATTCCAAAACTGCTTTCAAATCATGCAATCAAACCCAAACTCAAAGCATTGATTTCAAATAAACCAAATATAGACACTTTTGTCAATCAGAAACATGAAGCTAGTTGCCCATTCCAAAGAGTAGTAGGTCCCTATGGAGAAGAATGGGCAAGAAACTCCACGGACACTCTTTTAAATAAAAATATGGTTACAAAATATTGGTTACATAATTAATGTTGAAATTATTAATGTCAGAACGATGCAAAAGTTAAAAGTGTCCGTAATAAAAATAAAAACGTATACATAATAAAGCTTACACTACGTTGGTCTGCTGTTACTCACTACTCAGTGGTGGCTTAGTAACTTGTACCTACCACAGCAAATCAATGTTGAAACTTTCAGCTCTCCTACAAGCTGTTTCAGATTCCAGTTTATTTTTCTACAGAACTGCGATAACATTATTTTATCCGAAAATTTTCTAGTTTTTTTTGTACTTTTGTACCGTAAGTTATTGCTCCCAGCTGTTTTTGGTGAATATATTTTATGCGTCTGAAAGTAAAAGCGTGATTTGGAGAACAATTTAATTTAATAATAGCGGAAAAAATATGAGTATGTTTTATAAAGTGCTCTTAATAAAAATGGAACGAATTTCATAGAGTCAAAAGTCTTAAATCCTTCCTAGTGACCAAAACAAGAAGCAAATATGAGCAGAAAATGAAATTAATGTAAACATGAAAGTTAGAATTAACAATAATAATAACACATTCTTAAAAGGACAATTTAATTAAAATATTTTTGACTTCATGGCAAAAACCAAAATCGTATCAGCCATAATGTTTATTGTGTATGTTCACCATGATGATCCGCTCCAAGGCTCCAATGAAATCTTTTCTAACTTTCTTTTTCTTCTCAACGTAATACGTTTAATAACGGCTCAGTTTGGAGTGCGGATGGCAACAGGTCGGCTGTTGCCATCCGCACTCCAAACTGAGCCTGCCTGAATCGATTGTTACTTTTAGGTATTTTTGCAAATCTCTCTGCAGTCATTGCTGAAACCAAATATTAAGTATACAAACTTATAACCAAAGATGTCTTAAATTACCAGCTAGCTAGACCAACAAGACAGTTTGAAGGTTTACCTTTTTTGTCAACGATTAGGAGGAACCTCGTACGATTGACAACCTTGAAGTTATTTCTCCAATGACTATTAACTATCTTTTTTAATTACTATTATTTGTTTTGTCATTCTTGCTTACGGAAATATTTGTTTGGTACCGGTTTTGTTACTTTTGGTAGTCTATTGATTAGAAATACCAATAGTACAGGTACTTCGTCTGGTACCGGTACCAATAGTGTGACTGGTACTACTCTGGTACCAGTATCACACCAAGACTAATAATGGTAGCGGTTCCCAAAAATACCGGTATTTTAAGTCCTGCTTACAATGTAGGTTTTCTGTGGAATTTACGTATTTGAAGTTAAGATAACTCAAACGAAACATTCCAACAACTAATAATACCTATGCAAACTATTATTTAAGTACAAGTTCACTGACCCTTGCCGTCCGCCCTCTGGCAAGCTTGTAACCTGTACCGTGAAAGACTCATGTTTTAATAATGGAGCATGTGTTAACGACCCTCATCCTTCATACAGCTTGGAAAGCACTTAGTCATTACTTAAAGCTGAAATATTATACACCACAAAACAGCTAAATACCTAGTACTTATATTTTCAGTGGTGTCTGTTGCCAATATTAAACTAAGATAGCACACAGTCCAGACTAATATTTTGAATCTGAAATTGTGTCTGTTTGTTACTTTTTCACACCATACAGGAGCAATTTCAAGAGTATTTGACGTAGAGCTATTGACACAGCCAGGGAAATTAGATAGAATACTTTTCTTTGAAGACATGACGTAGACTTCATACTTCTGACTGACCGACTCCTTGACAATTCAAAAGTAAATGGTTTAATTGTAATAAATGCTTTGAGTTTGAGTATGACTAAGTATTATAATATAGGGCAATGAAGACATCTTCATGGCATAGGAAGCCGTCACCTCCTTCGCGAAGTAGTAATGCTCGCGAAGGAGGAGGCAGAACGCGTGAGGGAGAGGCAAATAGCTCGCCATCCGGGCCAGGACCAGGACCGGGTCGACGGCGCGTTTGTTCCACGCGCGCCTCAAAGACATGTCGGAGTCCGCTAGGGCCGATGCCTGCTGGGGTCGCGGGAAAGTCTGAAAGCGATACTGTGGCCCTTGGCAACGTACAGGCAACTGAAGGAACACGGGTGGGTTTTAGTCAATAAGAGTCTGACACGCCTTTATAATATTAATCATATTTTCATTGAATTGATTTTACTATTCACTGTTCCTCTTTAAAACATTATGCTTTGATCTTGGAAGAAAAATACAAAACATGAGATAGCTTGAAGGCAATGCAGTATTTATAATATTTTTCTGCAAGGAATGTTTTGTATCGAAGACTTTTCTTATTTTTATTTTTGTTAGCAATTTCAGTGTCCTCGCATAAAATGAAATTATATTTGTAGAGGAGGAATGTAAACTTAGCCAGTCAATTAAATTGTGTTTAGCTATTCTATGATCAACTAATAAAACGTCTTTAGAGACACGTTTTTAATTTAAGATATTGTGCTTTCATTACTTTTCGAAAGTAGTAAAAACGTTATTTGCAATAATAACTAAAAGAAAAAAAAAAACGATTCACATTACTTTGCATATAGTACAACTTCTAAATTTTTAAAAATAAATAAAAGTGGAGTTCTCTTAAAATCCTCTACAGTAATTGCTTATAGCTTAAACTCTTGACAATGCAAAAACGAGAAATTTTTCTTCAATTTCAGAAATGTAAAGAAAAACAGTAACATTTACAACTTGCTATTTTTAAATAAAAAATAAATTGGTTCGGGTGCTCGCTTTTTGTACTGCAAACGAAATAGCCAAGTGCACCGTTAAGTTAGAAATAATTTTAATATAAATGTATATCTATGGATACCAGACGTATAGAGGTGTAAGCAGAAGTGTCCATCACAATGAATTACTCAAGTACGGTATTCATTATGCAAAGGGTGACTGGCGAGATTTAAACCATTTACAGGTCACTTTCCAAATACCTGATCGATGTTGAGATTTTTTACCTTAATCTGACGTATTTCACGAGGTACTGGCTTACTAAGGGGTATGGTGTTGGCCAGTAACTGGACTGTAGAGTTAAGGTAGGCAGTCGCTCCATGTAAAATACTGGTTTCGAGCAGCATTCGGTTAGAAAAGGCTGGTCAGATGCAGGCTCAGGGGGTACAGGTTTCTTACTATCTATTGATTATAATTAAGTATAACATCCCAACAAGTACCAGACACTTGTATGTTTTTCTATCACCTCGTATCCCCATTTACCAGTAAATTACTTGGTCTCAAAACAACACAATAACGTGTTTTGTTAACAAAATAAGGCGGTGTTGTCAATCTTCATTTTTATTACACGGTGTCATGGTAATATTATGTAGGTTATATTAATATATGACGGTTTCTTCAGTCTATTGTGTATTTAATATTTATTTGCATAACAACGCATATCATCACTCCTTGTGCCCGAAAGGTTGAGCAGGGTGTAGGTACATTTAGCTCACCCACATTTCCCCAGTTATTTTTTAAGTTTCATGTAATAGGGGGCCATTTAAAAACTACGTCGTGTGTTTTATATTGGGCATATCATCAGTCACTGAAATTAATTGTTTATTAAACACACTATTATTCCTTGTAGTGGTAATGTCCACGATAAACTCATAAAGTAAATATTAATTGAAAGGTGCATAGGAGGCAAGGCTTTAACGACTTCACAGCCATCTCAACATTATTTTGATGTTACTCAACCACAAAATGGTTAGACTGAAAGCTTAACCCGAAATACTAAGCAATCTTGCGCACTAGACGGCCACGTCCACAACCAGTGGTCGCAGCGACCACGTTAACTATAAAAACCGATACGAATCGCATACCTGGTCGCAACGGCCAACTAGCCGTAGACCACACAATACCACTAGACGGCCACGACTGGCCGGAATCGTGGCCGTCTAGTGCTCGAGATCACTTAGTCTGGAATATAAGCTCGACTGATTCTCATGCTTGAATTTATCTACTTATAGACGTTCAGCGAATATTATGTTTCCTTTTAGACTAAATTTGTCCGCTGGGATTCGATACAATACCGCCTGCCAGCTGAGTGCCCGCCGTTTGAGTTAGTGCTATCATACTGAAACTGGAGTGCCAGATATTCTTGCTCTCCAAATTGTTTCACAAATATTTAAAATACACCTTTATTTGTTACTATAGGGTATAAAAACAGGTGTTACCTAGTTTTCGATATTTGCTGGTACCTACAGTAAAAGGCAGGTATAGTTCGTATCGGTCAAGTTGTTGGTATGAAAAAGTTGATTTAAAGTATCTATTTGTAAAGGCATTTGTGTTTAATCAAACCTCTAATAATTTCCATTTTGCGTTCCTAAAAATATTATTGAACACTTGAATATAATGATTGCGCCTCCTTTTGTGAACCTCTAATAATTCCATTTGCTTGGAAGTATGTAAAACGTAAACAAACCGCGACTAGGAATATACAAACGCGGTTGGTCACAGATCTAACCTAACCTAACCCATTTTGTTGGGGTGCCCTACCATAATTACGCGACTAGATAAATTTGTTCTTATGGAATAAGTACATCTTTCTAAGTTAGATTTGTTCCCTAAGAACTTTTCCATAAGAGTTTGTTTTTTTTTTTTTTTTTTTGTTCTTATGGAATAAATCTAACTCAGAAAGATGTATTTATTTATTTATTTAACCATTTATGTACACACATATATAATCAGACAAGAAGAAAAGAACAGAAAAATACGTGCAAAGGTGATGCTAATTCTACAGAAATCTCTTACAGCATACCTGTGATAGGACAGAGGGTAAAAAGAGATGAGAGACACCGTGTGTAAGAGTAGAGAGAAAGTAAAATACATAAAATCAAAACAATTCACTTAGTAAAATAAGACAAATAATATGAGAATATATTTACTTACATACATTCATACATAATTCTAAAATAAATAAAATACTAAATTAAATACCTACGCAACTATGACGAAGTGGAAAGATAGTGTTCTTTCACTCTCCTTTTATATACTGCAACAGTTTGGCAGTCCCTAATATCGGGTGGAAGTGAAGTATTAATGTTTGTTCTAATGATTATAATTCTATAAATACATATCTTTTATAGTCGCGAATCATATTTTGTTCAAGATACAACCTGACACTGAACTGCAAATTGCAAAGAACGTAAGAAAATTTTAATTTCTCAGGTAACAACTGCAGACCCATCTTAAGTGTTCTCAGATCATTGAAACAGAGCTTTCAGCGGTCTATTATTCTCGAAAATTAACTCCATCACAACCCTTTTCATGACTTGACCTAGCTGTGTAACAAAGGATTTCTTGGGACCCTGGGGTCCCGGACCTTTGGAAGGTGTACGAGGGGCCGAAGCCAACTCGCAGAGGCCCGTTAGTTAAATTAAATAAGGCACCAACCGATGATTATCCCTGTTCGCACTATGCAAGTACACCCAAGGACAACCCCCGGTTGGTGTACGACTATTGCAGGGTATGGAAACAAAGATATTGGATTATGGGTTTAAGTGGCTAAAGTGAACTGGTTATCTAAGACAATGGAAAGACTTTGGCCCCTAACTCAAGCTCCACAATGACTTCTTACATTACATAACTAACTAGCAACGTTACAAACAACTTAATTAACGTAGTCAGCTCTCAACAACTTGAAGTCAACGTACCAATAATAGAAAAACATCCATTATAACGTACTAGTGCCATGAGCTGCGTGTAAACACATTATTAGGGTATTGCTCTCCATTTCACATGGGTTTATTGTAGGAAAATATTTTGGAGTAAGGAAAGGAATAGATTTTGTGGAGACATAAATATAAATAGGCAAACGTTTTCGTGTTGTGCTCATAATAAAGTGGAAACTTATTTAGGGTTCTGTACCTGAGGTTTGGTACCCAAACGGATCCCTATTACTAAGCCTTCACTGTCCATCAGTCCGTCCGTCCATCTATCAGCGGGCTGTATCTCATGAACCGTAATTGGCACACAGGTGATATTTTCATAGATTGTGAATTTCTATTGCCGCTATAACAACAAATAATAAAAATAAAATAGTTAAAAATTATAGGGTCCCCATACAAGAAAAAATATTGAACTAGTGTAAAATATTGTTCGGTGGTACGGAACCTTTTGTGGGCCGATTTTTGGTTTACACACAAGGAAATAACTGCGACCTTTTTGTTTTTAAAATTTGTCCATCAGATTGATAACATGTGATGACGTCATAAGCTGTTGAAGTTCTCCCAGAATATGTATGCACTTCAGAAATCATCGTCTATCGAAATCTATCTATCAATCAATCAATAGTCATTATTTGTAAACATAAGTTACAACAGGGTGAAAATGTTAAATTTTTTATATTATAGTTTCTCTATGTTTTGCCATTCGGCGTACAAATAACATTTAGTGGAGGCTTTAGCCAATAAAATGAATTAATTTATAATAATTCAGTAGTATCAATGTATGTATTATTTTAATATAATTTTGGTAAATGCAATGGGTAAATGTCAGGTAATGACAATATTATTTAATGAAATGCGATGGTGAATTAATTTTCTAATTATAATTTCAATAAGTTACCGATGATTAAAATGTTCTAATATAGAGTGTTTTTATAACCATTGCATTACCTACTTTGTGGGACCGTGGTTACAAAACTTGAGATTAACAACACCATGTAATTTAAAAAAAAAAATTTGAGTGACAGATGACGGGCTGCCACCGGAGTAGGTAGCCTACAGAGAGAAAGCTTCATATAAACGTGTAGTTAAAGAATTACTTCCAAATGCGGCAGCAGAAAACTAATAGCAACAACACCAAGGCACGAGTAACGCCACTACCTAGACTCGTATTAATTCTGAAACACGAAGATTACCGAAGCGCATACCTTTCTGGTTTAAATGTACTGCTCGGTCTAATCCTTACAAAATAAATAAAATTCCAGTAAATCTCAAAAACCAACAAAAGAATAATAAACTCAGACGTTTCGTCTTCAAAACATGACCTTTTCTCTCGACAGTCGCCAGTTTATGGGGGCGTTAACACCTGCTTACGATTCTCTTTGCATTTTATTGCTTTTTTATGAGAATTCAATTGAAGAATGAAATACGACGGGAATCTTGACATTTACGATTTTATAGCATTTCGATAAGAATGACGATGTGGGATGTTAAGTGTTTGATTTATTGGAAAGTACACCTACATACTTATGGTTAACCTTTAAAAGTGTATATGTTTGATCTTCTGACTCTTAAGAACTTTATAAGATGAAGCGTTTTGTCATTTCCTGTTGCGTGATTTGTCGATTCCTTTTATGTAGTATGTATCTAGTTGTAGGTATAAAATATTCATACTACATCATAGCATAACATTATGTCTGTATTCCCCAAAGTGTTGGGCAGAGGTGTACACACAAATTTTTCCAGTCATAACTGGTTTTTTTTTAGCATGGGACTTACCCATAGTTAAGTCCCATGTAATAGAGGACGAACCTATTGCTATCAACCGGGCACAAATTAAGAACTGCTACTGAGAAATTCCAGATGGAAAAACCCAATAACACTTTGCCCGACCCGTGAATAGAGTCCAGGACCTCATGGTCAGCAGTAGAGCTTGCAACCACTAGACCAACGAGCCGACCAACGAACATACTAATACTAACAGTTATACATGCGAAAGTAACTGTTTATCTGTCACCTTTTCACACTAGCTGCTGCACAGATTTCAATGAAATTTGGCACACGGATAGACCATGACCTTGGTTAGGAGATTGGATAAATTATATCCCGTTTATAATTTCCCGTGTGATAATTTACGACCTCAACGCGGGCGAAGCCACTATCCACACTTGTAGAAGTACATTTTATACCATTCCCAGAAATACGAGTACCACTTTCAACACATAAATTAAACAATTAATTTCCTCATTAAATACCGCACTACGACCGGCGCCATTACATTCTAGTCGCGGAAACCTTCACGAAAGCGTACCAAATAAAACTTAAATACAAATCCAAGCATTGCATTGCAATGTCTGCGCTGCTTGTTTCGGTTACATGAAAGACGATGTATGATTCTGAATGCATTAGTTTTGAGTGTAAGGCCCTGGGAACGTGCTTGAGTAGGAGTGATGAAATGGACGTGTTAGGAACGAAATGTGGAACTTGAGAAGGACTGCTTTGGCTACGATACACTATGGTCATTTTGAACATCGTGCCTCGTGCACAGTTGAAGTTTTTCATAACTAGACGTCGTATTATATGCACAATCAAAATGCCAAAATATGCACTTAAAAAGGGAAGAATGAAGTATGCACAAAATATTCACAATCAAAATACTTTTTATTATTAGAATGTATGTTTTTTTTTTCACAATATATTTATTTATTTATACGTTGTAATTCTTGTGACAATAATAAGTGACGTTTTAATCCCTAGGGACTAAAAGGCAAATAAATTTGGAATGTGGATATTGTTAGCAAAAGTTCCAATGACAAAAGAGATCAATCACGAGCATTGAATGAACAAGTAATAATCTGGCAAGAGAGAAAAAGTGTGAATTTGGTCAAAATGAAAAGATGCCGATAGTGAGGTCAAATTATATCCAAGAAGGCGGCTCTGAATTTTTTCAAATTTATCATCATGTGTATCGTTTTCATGGTTTTCAAGGGTACTAAAGCTGATAGTGAGGTCAAAGTCATATAATTTATTTCAATTAGGCACTAAAAAGGCACTTTTCGTATGGTAATTTTCGTATGGAGAAGAATGGGCAAGAAACTCCAATGTTTTCAGAATATCTTGTATACACTAATTATTGTATAATTATAAGTGAAGACGATGCACCTAGAATAAGATTACTATACCACGATTGGTAAAAAGAATGAAAATTTAAGGAATGACATACATTTAATTATGTGATAGATGCATGGTGCTCACATATTTACAAACATTGTAAAACTATACGATATTCCTAACATATTAACAAATAATACTAATAATAAGTCAGTGTGTGAGTTTAAGTAATCACAGAATATAAAATCAATGTTATAAAAAATAATACTATACAATTACATTGGCAACCAGTTCGATTTTGTCTAGATTCTGAATTCCTATGGAGCAGGACCAGCATGTTTCCAAGCATTTTTATCTTGGATATAATCCTCTAATTTGTAATAATCTTTTTTACAAAGTGTACTTTTTATATAAGTTTTGTAAGCAGGGTATGTGTGAGGAGATAAACTAAACCATCAATAGATATAACAAAAAAATATTTATTTAAACTAACCTAGGCTGAGTTACAATAACGAGACGAAACGAAGGAGGAAATAATCTAATACAATAAAATTAATTAACTAACAGAAAATGTTGACAATAACTAATGAATCCCTACGCGCGTTGTATATCGCCTGAGTAATGTGCGGTCCGCTAACGACACCCACACGGTCAAACAAACAATGTACGCCGCTGGCTCAAATTCAGCAAGAGGCGACGTAAACGTGACCGACCTAAGTCGGTGCAGAGAGTACTCTCGGAGCGTGCCGAACTCGAACTGCCGCTACTTTTTTTTTTTGACTAGAGCATCTCGTAGCTGACCTCTGAGGTCTTGACTACTTAATCGGACATTCCTATGGCTGCCTTAAGCTACTAAACTCAAAGCCTCCAGCCAGGGGCAAAAACTATTCTAATTAAAACTAGGCGAGCGCTCGCTAAGGGCCCTGTGGGGTACGGACCTAGGCTTAGGGCGTCGCTGGGAGGAGGACACTGACACGGACACTGGAGGGAGGCTGAACTGTTGAATGAAATAGTCGCAACATAATTATGACAATAATTAATCGGTTGAGCACTAAACTGAACGATTGAACCAAATATTCTTTGCGTCCATTTGAACTATTTGTATATACCTACTTAAATGTTTAATTAAATTGTTTATACCAAATGTTTTAAGACGAGCGCTAATCCTGCCGACAAACTGTCATGCAGTTTGGCAGGTTTATAAAATGTATACAAAGTTTTTGGTTCAAAATAAATGATTTATTTATTTACTTATGAAAAACCAGAATTTTCAAAATAGGTCTACAATTGACGAAAATATCGATGAATATGTAGGATCAGGAGTGCCGAGAGGTATATCGTCAGGGTTTATAGTTCCAATTTTATTGGGATAAACAAGTCTGTATAAACAATTACAACGTTTATAATACAGTAGGTAGTTAGGTACTTAGGTACACAAGTAAACCGACAGTTTTGTCGGGAGCAGGGGGGCTCTTTAATGAGTCGAATCCGAAGATCGACTAACTCGCTTACCTTTTTTTTTTTTTTAACTATGGCATCTCGCAGGTATACCACTAAGGTATTTACTGCTCAACCGAACAATCCTGTGGCTGCCTTAAGCACTACACTCAAAGCCTCCAGCCAGGAGCAAACTATTCTAAATTAAAATTAGGCGAACGCTCGCTAAGGGCACCCCCTGTGGGGTACGAACCTCGGCTGAGGGGAGGACAGCAAGATGGGACAGGCTGGATCAAGGATATATCATTATTATTATGCGGGGAATTTAAAGATACGCGCTCAGCTGCGGCGCGGGCTGGCGCTTTATCGGACAAGAACTCGCTTACCTTTTTTTTTTTTTTTTTTTTTTAACTATAGCATCTCGCAGGTATACCACTAAGGTATTTACTGCTCAACCGAACAATCCTGTGGCTGCCTTAAGCACTACACTCAAAGCCTCCAGCCAGGAGCAACTATTCTAAATTAAAATTAGGCGAACGCTCGCTAAGGGCACCCCCTGTGGGGTACGAACCTCGGCTTAGGGCGTCGCTGAGGGGAGGACAGCAAGATGGGACAGGCTGGATCAAGGATATATTATTATTATGCGGGGAATTTAAAGCTACGCGCTCAGCTGCGGCGCGGGCTGGCGCTTCATCGGACAAGACTCGCTTACCTTTTTTTTATTTTTTATTTTTTTTTTAACTATGGCATCTCGCAGGTATACCACTAAGGTATTTACTGCTCAACCGAACAATCCTGTGGCTGCCTTAAGCACTACACTCAAAACCTCCAGCCAGGAGCAACTATTCTAAATTAAAATTAGGCGAACGCTCGCTAAGGGCACCCCCTGTGGGGTACGAACCTCGGCTTAGGGCGTCGCTGAGGGGGGGACAGCAAGATGGGACAGGCTGGATCACGGATATATTATTATTAGACGTGGAATTTAAAGCTACGCGCTCAGCTGCGGCGCGGGCTGGCGCTTCATCGGACAAGGGTCGGGGGGGAGTATTATTTACTCGTGAGGGTCGCGCTCGCGGAGGACCTCGGCGGCGAGGTCGGTACGACGGGTGTCGGGTGTATTTGTGCACTGTACTGGTGGCCCTATTGCTCTCCTGGAGGAGAGTGGTTGGATCATCTGGATCGGAGAGGACATGCCTGGGACGGCGAAATCGACTAATACGGGAGGGGGTATAATTGGCCGCTTCAACAACCAGAGGGTTGCGGTGATTGGCGGCGGAATCAAAATGACGCTTTGAAATGCGTTTTAGGAACTGATGGATTGTGGGGATTTTGAGATCTAGGTGGAGGTTAATATTCCTGACATACCAGGGAGCGCCCGTGGCTCTTCTAAGAAATCTGTTTTGAATCACCTGCATCTTATGGATATTTCTGGGGGATGTGTGTGCAAAGACGACACCCGCATGATGGGGCGGATGCACGCTGTGTAGATGCGCAATTTGCACTTGAGTGACAATTTGCTGCGTGCATTAACGATGTAGTAAAGTCTACTGAGAGCGAAGGCGGCCCGTGAGCGAACCGACCTTATGTGCTCTGTAAAGTTGAGGTAATGATCGAGGATGACTCCCAAGTACTTGGCTCGCTTCTCCCAGGGGATAGGCTTGCCTAACAAGGTGAGTGGTCGGGGAACGTGAAGGGGTCTAGATCGCGGTTTTATGAATAAAACCGCCTGACTTTTGTCGGGGTTCACCTCAATTCTCCATTTCTTAAACCAGGCGCCAAGGTTATTGACAGCCCGTTGTAAGAGAAGGTGGATCTGAGTCTGCGACCGGCCCTGCAATATATGGCCGTGTCATCTGCGAACAGAGCCAACTGCGCCGTATTGCTTTTGGGGATGTCGCTAGTGAAGAGCGAGAACATGAGCGGGGCGAGCACGGAGCCTTGAGGGACTCCGGCGCGGATTTGGCGGGGAGAGGATAGGGCTCCCTCGATGCGATAGCGGAAAGTGCGATTCGACAAGTAGTCCCGTAAGATGAGCACGAGACGATCGGGCACTACTCGCTTACCGAGTGCACGCTCTTTTATAAGACAATGCCCCCACCTTGCAATCCCTCCACGACAACTCTGTCCGATGGCGCATGGAAGTACGTCACGTGTTTACTTGATACAAAGCACTAAAATGTGCTAAATCTTATAAGACTTAAATTATTAAGTAACAAAATAATACAAGAATAATAATTGTCGTAAATAAACAATAGTGAATTCACAAAGTATATCATTCTAAAATTAAAGTTACATGTCATCAATTGTTTCGAACAAAACCATTGGTCACAATTATCGAAATAAGTTGCCAAAAATCAATTAATGCGTACACTGAGTACTTAATAAATTATGTTCCGATTTATTTGACAATAATTGATAGTAAAAATCACTTAAATTAATAATAAGAAAAACAAATCACAACAAACTGTTGACTACCCACAATTGTAATTGACAACCAACTCCGACATACATTTAAAAAAACATAAGGACGAACATATAACATCCTCCTTTTTTGAAGTCGGTTAAAAAACATACATATATCCCATTCGTTATTCACACGATACACTTACCTTACCCTTTCTTATTGCCAAACAGTATTAACCGAGCCGAGTTATTTTAATCACAGAAATTGTTCTTAAAGAATATAAACCCTTAGTCACTGACATACAAAGCTCTCATAGTTTTATTAAAAGAGTTTCATCTAGATAGTGACTGCAAACTCCACAGTTTAAATCTTCAAACTGCTTTGGAAGTTATTATGAATTCACTTTATGAGATAAACTGAATCTCTTTTATGTAAGATGCTATACTTGTGTGATTATATACATTATTAGAATTATTTTTAACTATCTTAGCTTCGATAAATATTTAATCACGATGCGTATGCTGTGAATTTGTGTAATATGAAAACCATTTGCTGATACAAAAAAGGTATATTTAAAAGCTTATTTTAACCATTTTAAATAGCAACACTTTTTCTACTACAATAGTACTTAATACAATCACTAACCCCGATTCGAGATCTGATAGATATAAAATCTAAAACAAAAGTACTTTTTTCAAATTAGGCTGAGAAGCAACACTTTTTGAACGTCAAAATTACGTAAAACAGTCCCTCAAAACGCCCGCCCTTCACCACTTCCTAGTGCTTTAGCTGGGAAGAAGAAATGGCGCAACAAACTCCCCATCAGCACAGTTGTCTGTTATATTAAAAGAACTTGATTCTATACAATAGTATGCAACGTAATTAACATTACAAAAACAAAGAAACACAAAACATTAAATTAAATTAAACTTATGAATACAATATTTTAATGCGAAGATTATGTCAATAATTGAAAATAAAATTAATTAACATAAACAGTCAAATAATTGATTAATTATATGAATTCATATAACCTGTCAGGAGAACGGTCTGGAGAATGGTCTAAGATCCGCAGAGGAACGACCTTCACTTTTGTATGAAGAACAGGGTGGAAAATTCACTCATCCACCATAGAAAAGGGAGGATCCTCCGGCCAGCAGGGTGTTGTGTCTGGCGGGCCGACTGCCCGACTGTTGATGTCGGATAATCATAAATATGTCACTCGCGCGGTAAATTCTAATTGCGCGATGCAGGATTTGTGTGATGTCAAGTCTTTGATGCGTAGTTCGTATGTGGCGGGGTAACCGCTACATCACTCCCCTCCGGAGACCGGAGGTCGAAAGTGGGCTGATTCTTGTACCTTACGATGCTTCACAGTGCCAGTGAGTCGGAATTGTTTGCGGTGATTCCCCAGTGAGTCGGGGTGGCACTGCGTCACGATCCAGTGAGTCAGATGTGGTATAGCGCCGGGCTGTGGCTGACTGCTAGCGTCGACCAGGAGAGGGTAGAAAGAGCTCTGCTTGTGGACCAGCCGAAAGTGCAGGTGCTGTGCCAAGGTTGCTGATGAGGCTCAGGGTGATGACCAGAATTGCGCGTTCACTGCATGCTGGTGATCAGGATACCCATTGAAGCCGAGGGTGCTGGCTGTCTATGTGACTCGCCTCACGAAAGCTTGCGGGAGTGCTGATGAAGATGACGTCACGCTGAAGTAGTTGCACGAAGGCTGCGTTGACGTTCATACTCGGGGTCACCAATTTAGTAGCATGGTGAACAGGGTTAAAGTTCATTCATCCACAATAGAAAAGGGAGGATCCTCCAGCCAGACGGGTGTTGTGTCTGGCGGGCAACTGCCCGACGGTTAATGTCGGATAGTCTTATATAATTATGTCGTTCGCGCGGTAAACTCTAATTGCGCGATGCAGGATTTGTGTGACGTCATGTCTTTGATGCGTAGTTCGTATGTGGTGGTATAACCGCTTATTTTCCAATGCTTGCTATAAGCTACTTTTGGAGAAATAACATAAATATTGTTTTAAGTTAATCACAGCGACCAACTATTCTTATCGTTTAAGTAGTAGTTGATAGAATAGTATGCCTATGAACAAAGAAACAGGAAATACCATAATATTTATTAGTTAAATTGAATATCATTTTCACGTTACAATTTCATAGCCCACCTCTTTTCAACAGACTACATGGAATTCAAATTTAAACAGTGTGAAATTAGTACTAAATACCAACTTATATACCCACATAATGTATGCCGAAACGGGCTCTGAATACGTCGACAAATTTCCTAGATTTTCATGAAATCTCTCACATAAAACGGGCTTGTTATAATTATAAGGGTTTTAGTTTTGAGACATATTGCTGTTGGCAACTGCTATTCATTCTCAGAAGCAAACTAATGAGCGTTTTATCCTTTAGGTGATGGGAATTTATTAGATGAAATTAAAAACAAACTTCTTCTTTTTGCTTCTCATCCATTATGTAAGCAATTTTGAACGGATAACCAAAACCGAACGAAACAACCAATCAAATGTAGGCACGGTTGCCTACCAGGTGGTGAGCAGTCACCTTCGCCTATGGAAATCTTCAGTACCAGAGGCATCGCAGATGCGTTCACATCCCAGAGTCTATTCTCTACTTTGGATATGCCGTAGACGTCATCTGTTTTGGTTTCACTCCATACCACCCAATAGATGTATTTATTTATTTATTTCATTATTTACATATAAATTATATTTTTTTAAATTTGAATAAAAACACTTTAAAAATATATAAAATAGTGACCCACGGGTATCGGGAACAGGGTCCAAGCTACAAGGTCAAAGCTCTAGAGTGAGGAACCTCCTAACAAATCGAGCCGTGTCCAGGAGTAGCGCTCTTTGAATCAAGCCATGGATCCAGCTGCTCAACGAGAGCCTCCTCAGGTATTGGTCGAGGGTCTTGGCTACTAAGCCAGCTGTCGCTGGCTAGGCTGTCACGACTATCGGCACAATAACCGCTGAGTCCACATCCCACATGTCGACAGTCTCACGAGCCAAGTCAAGGTACTTGATATGTTTTTCTTTCTCGGCTTTCACGAGGTTCTCGTCAAGCGGGACCGTTATGTCAACAATCATTGCGCGCCTAGTTATTTTTTATGGAACTTATAATGACTTATAATATTCGAAAATCCTATACAATTCGAGAACATCTTATACTAGAAATGTATAGCTTGCTATGTAGCCAAATAGATTCAGCTACGACTTAAGAGTATTGAGTAGAAAGGTACTGCTTATTTCTTCCAGCAGACCTGCAAAAGGAGAAATGAAAAAGAAAAGTAGATAGAACAATAGTGTGTGAGAATAAGAAGAGAAGTTTATGATTTTGGGGTTTTGTTGTGAAAAAAAAAAAAAACTTAAATAAATAGAATATAATAGCCTTAGATCTTGAAAAATGCCTTAGTATACCGAGACGGACACTTGTGGACCGTAAATTCAAGGATACGCGAGAAAAGCTACGGCTGAAACCTCGCATTTCAAAAGTATAATAAAAGAGAATCCCGCCGCTTTCCGAAGCGCACATGCTAAGCGCTTACGAGCAGATTGTTATAAATAGGACGTTGAATTTGAATGCAATTCATAATCCTATTAGAATGGAGATTCTATTCATCTGGGAGGAGCAAAAAGAGTATTTCTCGGTAGTGACACGATGTACATAGATAGAAGAGCAGAAGGTTAAAGATAGAACAGAGAAGGCGGGCAAGAGAAATAGAAAATAGAAAGTATTATTAGTAGATTACGATATGGAATGGTAGAAGCGAAGACTCAGCGTTTTGTAAAGAAATTATGCGAGTACCTAAAAGACACAGTGTATCAACACAATTTTCATAAGCTAGCTGCGCCCCACGGTTTCACCCGCATAAGTCTCGATCCCATGGGAATATCGGTATAAAAGTATGTTATGTCCTAACCCAGGCCATGGTCTACTTACGTGCGAAATTTCATCCAAATCAGTTAAGCCCTTTTAGGGTGAAAGCGTAACCAACCAATAAACAAACTCACTTTCGCATTTATAATATTAGTTTATTAGTACGAATTTATTAGTTAGGAGGTTAAAATTGTGCTAAAATAATTATCTCACAGCGAAAATTTTGTACAATATTTAGAAGGCGAAAAAATGGAGCCTATGTACATAATCGTACGCGTAGCTCGTAGCGCGCTACGCCGTAGCAAGAAAACTTTCGCTACGTCTCGCGTGGTCGAAGTTTATTTATTTTAAAAGTTTGAACCAATTTGGTCTTTTTTTGCATATTTCTCATCAATGAAGAACTGCAATTAATTCTGTAACATCACGCCTTTTTTCCCCGAAGGGCTCGTCAGAGATGTACACCTATTAATACACACAATTATATTACTTTTATTGATTGTATGTTTATTGTAGGTTAAATTTCATTTGTTTGATATTTATTGAACCAAGTTTTCCTTCTGCAGCTCATACTTATTGTGGGGTATTATTACTTAAGCAGTTGCAGGATTTAATTCAATAGTAATGGCGGGGATTCTTGGTTCCAATTTAAGGTACGGATTTAATAGAATTGTGGATTAAATAGTGATTGAATGGGTAGCTGTGTCAAAAACGTACCTCCCCGGTAGTCGGGGACTTCTGTTGTAATCTGGTTTCTGGAATATTTTAATGATTTTATTTGTTTTTTTAATATTAAATTTGATGTTTATTATTAAGTCTTTTATTTTTAAAGTTTTTAATGTTTTACCTTAAGCCGTGTGCATCACGGTCGTCAGTGTTGTATGGATCACTATGGAAGCTACTTGACGGATACGTTTTTGCTACGTCGCGGTTTTTACGTACCGTACCGTACCTTAAGGAAACCGTGCCGTGTACAAAGGGCCTTACTGACTTTTCTTAGAATGGTTGTTATTCAATATTGAATTAAAAAATTGACGGATTTTCGACTAATTGGAAGTGTTGCTTTTCTCGTCACTAAACTAATGTCACTTCGTCATCAGTTACTTCAAATAAGTGAAATATGGCGCAAATGGTTAATGTAGTTTAGCTTTGAACATAGTTTGTTTTTGTACACTGAACGATTTCTGCTTAATATGTGTGCAACGACAAAACATAGTTTTATTTAATATAGCGGGGAATTTCATTCGTACGGTTTTATCCCAGCGCGGAACATACCCTAACGTACTCACTCAATTAAAAAGTTTTTTTTTTTTTTTGTAATTCGTTCGATGTTTATATTTGTTGCCCTTCTCAAAAAAGAAACAACACGTGTATAGTAGTAGAAATACCTACAGAAACTCGATTACTCATTTTACCCTTCTATCTGATTTACGACGGTCCTCGAAACCCAGCCTAGGCCATTTTGACACCGCTAGAAGAAATAGATACTATAAAAAAAACTGTTATTTATTGTCGTTATTATAAATGGCGATTTTCTCTTGAGTTAATATTATTTTTCTGTCTATTTTTGTGGTATATTGCTTTGAATCAAATTACATTTTTTATTTTTTTATTGAAAATGTTTTTTCTAAAAGTAAATCATATTTTCGGTTTTAACATGGGTACATTTTGCGTATATGTACACTATTCAGAAAAAAGTACCTGGGGATTGTAAATTGAAATTTTCTATTTAATCATTTCGTATATTTCTAAGATATTAGTATTACTACATATCTAAGTTAAAGATATTTATTTCTAAAACAAAAACAAAAAAAAAATAACAAAAAAATATCTAGGGTTCCGTACTCAAAAGGTGCCAACGGAACCCTATTACTAAGGCTCCACTGTCCGTCCGTCTATCATAGAGCTGTATATTTTGAACATTAATAGGTAGACACTTAAATTTTACTGAGTGCGTACTTCTGTGGCCACTATATCAAGATATAATACAAAAAAAAAGTAAAAAAAAAAGTGGTGTTAAGTATTGTATGGTAGTACGGAACTCGCACTTGGCCGCTTTTTAGTGAAAATATTTTCCAATTGCTAATAATGTTTTCTTCACTTAAATGGGTACATTTTGCTGGATGTAGAAAACTGACTGGGAAATAGTATGAAAGATATTAATAAAAATTGGAAACATTTTCTTCATTTTGAAAGTAGTTCTGATAGAAACCACGTACCTACGAGTGGTTTTTGGCACAATCTCTTTTACGTCTGTCTTTCATATTAATTTGAGTCTGACTTTTATATTCGCTGTTGAAAAATGTATACTTTTTAGTAAACTTATTATTTCCTACATTTTACTTTACACATTTCAGTTTTATTTTTAAATATTAGAATATAAAAACATTTAAAATAGTACAGATTATGTTTTTCTACTGCCTCTATAACAAAAAATAATAACAAATAAATAAATTTAATAATTAAAGAAACGTGTTTTTTTCAGCATTTTTTGCTCGATCTTAATACGGTACGCAACTCGGACTTGGCCGTTTTTATTTGTGATATTTTTTATCGTTTATTTGATAACATACATAATATGAATCATCATGTCATAAAATAAGTGAACTATAATTAATGTTTATTTGCAGAGAGTAAAGGAACATAGAAGCTATGTAATGCTTTTGAAAATTCATACGTCGAAATAATTTGCTATTACGGACTCAATTTTACGTGAGCAAAGCCGTACACTAATGACGCAGTGTATAAAAAACTATAGCATAAGCTTATGTATCATATGTATGTTTACACAAGGGCTAATATACGTATTATAATGATCTTGAAAAAGAAAGTAAATAAAAACTAAAACCCAGCAACGACAAAAACGCCAACTAAAAAGGTATAAACAAGACAATTACATCACATCATAGACAGACGAACTAATAATGACATCGGTTTTCGAATAACTGGAGACGGATTTGACATTCCACTCGATACCAAAGCAAAAACAAAAAGGACCCTTACATTTTTGGATGTAATAAAATGAAGCTTAAGTCAACCTATGCCCGGACCATAGTAACGAATCGATGGACACCTCATTCATCAAAATTGGATGAATAGTTTAGGCGCTACGATGGAGCATAAGTGTTATACAAGCATACATAGCCTACTAAAAACATAACCCTTCCTTTTGACTTTGCTGTAGTCGGTTGAAATTCAACGATATCAGTTAAAGTAAACCGATATTCACATTCGTTAATATCGACATTCGAATGTCTCAGACGCACTGCCTCGTTAGTACTATATTTATCGGTTTCTTATTTTTCAGAGTACTTATGAATATTGATCTCATTTTCTACGTTTGCTCACTGCTTTCTTTCTTGTGATTCCAGAATATTAAAGTCTTTGAGAAAGTATGTATAACAAGACATTGACAGCACAATAAATAATACGCGGCTAGCTTATGAAATTATACCTATGCTTATATTTATACAATATTTATAGAAACAAATTAAATAAATTATTTGCATTGACGACAGCCGTCCTTTCTTTTGATTTTCTTTCCCCTATTTTATTCAACAGTAGGTAAATCGTCCAAAAAATACAAGATTATCCCCTCCAATAACAAAATTACCATACACAAACCAGAAAGGCAAATAAAATCGAGGGAAAAATCAACGTAATATTATCTATAAATTCTACGAAACCTCTTATAAATATTTGATCAGTCACTGGGCTTATCCGATTTATTCCGTTTATTGTCGGAAAGGAACCGTGTTACCGGTATCCGGCGTATATTATTTAGAAAAGGGTAACTGGCAACCGAGGCTGGGCGCAGATCGAGTCATGATTATTTTAAGACAAACTGTCGCCATTGAAAAGTTTTGTCTCTGAGATTTCAACGCAAAGTCAAAGAATTTATTTCAAATAGGCACATTCGAGCATCTAAATTTACAAAAAAAAAAAAAAAATATTCTATTCGCCCATTCCAAAAGGTAGTTTCGTATGGGAAAAATGTGCAAAAATACCACCGTTACTCTTTTAAAATGTTTTACAATATTTTTATAGATTAATTATGTGAAGACGACGCACCTAGAATAAAATTACTACACCTTTTTTATAAAAAGAATAAAAAATGAAGCAATGACAGATAAATTCATTATATGATAGATACATGGTGCTCACATATTTACAAACATTGTAAAAGTATACGATTTTCCTGTACTCAGCCAGTGAGTTAAAGTAATCACAGAATCTAAAATCAATGTCATAAAAATAATAAATTATACAATTAAATTACCCAGTTAATTACAATAACCAATTACATTAACCAGTCAGATTGTGTCTACTCCAGATTACGCAGCTACGAGTATTATGTCCTTAGGCTGCAATGACCTTTAGGTGGTCCGCCTGCTTGATTGCTACCCAATAATATAAAAAGGTAAAAATGTTTTGTCTACTTCAGACAAAACAGTTCTGACTCACGTCTACGCACAGCCTTATCAAATTCAATGTCAGTCCAACGTGACCAGACGGTCGGATTTGAGGGTATAATTTTGTTTTGTTAACGTTTTTAAAAGGCGACGCGTTCTTAATATGTTTTTATTGAAGGTCAAATATCGTGTCTGTTTTGTGGAAATGTTAAAACTTTTGGGTATATTTATTCTAGTTTACATTTTATATTTAGCACGGCTGTATGTTATTCGTCTTTTTGATCTAGGTCAAAACAATTTTGGGGAAAATACTACGTTGTTAATGACAGACCCTTTTTTCATTTACTTTTCCGGCGTTATGTTTTTTGGTACTCGTAAGTTATTCACAAACTTTCAGACTTGCGAATTGGCGCTTTTTTATCGGACTACATAATAAACTGGGAAATAGCCCTTTAACTAGCAGGCAACGGATTATGGAACTATAATATTAAATGGCATTATTTGTCATAGTTTTAGACCATAATTGCAGTTCATGGCCGGAACACTGACATTGAGTTACTGGACAAAGACTAAGCTATCGTAAAAAGGTTCTGGAGTGGCGACCGCGTACTGGAAGACGTAGCGTTGGAAAGCCTCCCACCAGGTGGACTGACTACCTAGTGAAGGCCGCAGGAATTCTCTGGATGCGGGAAGCACAGAACCGGTTAACGCAGCGCTGCTTGGGAGAGGGTTATGTCCAGCAGGGAACGTCTTTCGGCTGAAATGATGATGATGATGATGAAGTTATCTTAAATTTAACTGTGTAACTGTTGAGGTAAGTGGATTCCATTCCATTCGTAAGAATAAATATACAGTAGTTTAAATTAACAAAATTTTGCATGACTTAATTAGTTACTTATAAACAAACCTTAACCTTAAAAGAGTGTCCGTAGAGTTTCTTGCCCGTTCTTCTCCATGGGTACCTACTACGCTTTGGAATGGGCGACTAGCTTCATATTTCTGAATGACCGACCCCTTGACAGTTCAAAAGTGCCTGTAATTGGTTTATTTGAAATAAATGCTCTGTGTTTAAAAAAACTAATTAGTAACTACAAAAATATTCCAAAATGAAAAGGAACAAATAAAAGAGAGCTCAACAGAAAAATCTCTTACAAAATAATACCATCCTGTACCGCGAATCTCAGAGTATATTTTAATCAAGCAAATTTAATCCCAGAACAGACTGCAAAACACTAATCTCATAAATATGTAAGGAGGTTAGAATACCACCATTTTTAAGCTAAGGAAATGTAATTCACGTCCTAAGCCTAGGAACAGTAAAGGTTTCTAGAATCAAAATAAACCGCCTTTACATTATCCTGACAGAGGTTTGAGATAAAAACTAATTGATTTCTCAAAGGCCTAATCGAATATAGCCGATGATACTAGACCGATCACATCCATATTTTGACCCACATTAGAACATAAGATTGAGTCCATACAGCAGCGAGTGGAAACAGGCGCACGAACACATAGATCTAAAACAAATGACAGTCGCAGGTACGCTTGCACTCGCTGTACGTGAAGTGTGTGTAGGTATGTGTGGGTCCAGTCTCGCAAGTTGCATGGAGCTGACCTTTTGTGTACCTATTGAACTACTACCTTAGTACATAACATATAACATCACGCCATGTTTCCCAGAATGATTAGACAGAAGTGTACCTCTATTACATGGGACTAATAGCAGTAATAGCAGTGATAGCCTAGTGGTGAGACCGTCTGACTGCCAACTCATAGATCTCAAGTTCGAACCCAAGGCACGTACCTCTGACTTTCCGGATTCATGTGCGTATTGTATAATTATCATTTGCTTCAAAAACGGTGAAGGAAAACATCGTGAGGAAACCAGCATGCCTGAGAGATATTTCTCGACGGCATGTGAAGCCAAGTCAGAGGCCCACGGGCGGCTTTAAAACTCTGACACCAGGGTTAGTCACTAAACTTACGAAAAAGAAGAAGAACATGGGACTTAATAGTACATTACTGTCGCGGTCTATAATGACTACTTTGCTGGTCGCGCTGATGATGGCCGACAGCGCAGCGTAGCGCAGCTCCAGGCCGACACAGCGCGGTCAGCGTGCAGCACTTGATGGACGAGCTGAGATAAAGGCCGAGGCCGTAGGTCGAGGCCTTTACAGCGAGGACAGCAAGGGCTGCAAAGATGGCCAAGCTGGAAGGCCTAGAGCGTAGCTAGGCTAGCTCGAACGTCGGCGAACGGCGTAGCTCTTCGTAAAATTGAAACGTCAAAATAGCGGCAGTCAATGTTTTGCCGGCCTGTTAGAGCGACCAGCTAAACTTTGCCGGCCGCTCCTTGAAACAGAACGGCAAGGTCGACTTTGCTCAAATAAGGTTGTCATAATAATGACCACATTACATGCATTTTTGAGTAAACATACCTGCATGGCGAAATGTGGGTGTACTATAGGTACACCTCTGACTTATTAATTTATTATTTATCACAATAATGTTCACTGCACCGGAATGTTTTGACTGGCATCTCGATAACGAAATCTGTTAAAATGAAACATACCCACTTAACCAAAATTTAAAATCATGCCTTTATGGGGAAGAAGGGATTTGCAGAGATGTTCACCTTCTGTTTTTTCCCGGGTATTATAAAAAGTTTAATTATAAAGAAAAAGTGAAATAAATGTTGTTGATACCTAATATTGCCAACATTGAATCTGTTATAAGATATGTGTGATGTTCGGAGTAATTTAACTACAGAAATGATTGTCTCACGTTATCACGTTAGCACCTGTTCAATGTATTCTAGAGCCTATTTAAAAAAGACAGCTGTTGCATCAGTATTCAGTACCTACGTAAATAAAATTGTTTCACACAATTCTATAGCAATCATTTTCACTGTGACAGTTCAACAATGTTCATTGAACCTCATATTTCAAAACTTTCTAAATCAACTTCACTGTTCAACTACCAAATTAAATAGATTGTGAGTGCTATTCAGCTACCAAGGCCTAAAAACAATAAAGTTTCTAAGATAAAGAATTGTCTTTTCTTTTTATTATCTTTCCTTCTCTATAATTCAAAAGTCTGGCCGCATATACTCGTATTCTAGTCCTACACAGATTTGAATGTGAATTAAGTTTTTTGCGGCTTTATCTTTTCGTTCCATTTCCATTGCTTTGTCTTTTAAATCTTTTCCTTTATTTGCACAATAATGCTGGCAGTGCTTTATGAATATACAAAGCAGGACATAAAACTTTGTGGTTGATAAGTGTGTCATCCTATGTCCCAGGTGTGTCGTTAGAGCCAAGTATAATAATGATGATAAATTGCAGAACATAATGTTTTATATTTTCTTAAAATAACGTGTTTTGTAGAATGTACGTAACAGTATAACTAATGAATCCAAATACAAGTGAAAAAAACGGGATACAAAGAGGAACCTTGAACGAGGAAAGTACATTAGATAAGAGCACAATTCTAAAATTAAAATAATACAAAATGCATACAACAATCAGCTCTAACCTTTGCTAAAGTTCAGGAGAATCCTGTAGACAGATGAAATGCATAATTGAATATTATGAGCACTGCTCCGGAAAAATCTTCTTATACATGACCGAAGCAGTGTATAAAAATACCTGCCGATGTATTCTGTAAAAAACTCAGTGTGAAACCTTAGGTGAAGTAAGCTATCAATAGTTTAAAGTAAAAAAAAAAACAAAGAAAATGAAACGCAGCCAGAGTCACACACTCTTATTGCTTTATGATTATTTTCACTCTTTATTTAGTTCATATGTATTTCACGAACTGTGTTCAAATAAATATGTATTATTCTTTCTTTATTTTTTTCTTTCTTTCTTTCAATCATCTAAGAAATGGAATGACAGCTCAGTTCGAGCTCACTTCACCCGAGTTTTCTATTCTGAAAAGTTGTTTCGGAACCTTGACCGAACACTGAACGAAAGCGAACTCACTTGTTTTTAGATTTCGCGAATTCACTCCCCGACATATTTCGAATGAAGTGATGTTTATAGAATAACACTACTGGATCTATCATCGGTGGATCATTGAAATTTTTAATTCTCACTTGCATCTCTTGATTTATAGTTTTGGTGCTAAACTACAAATTGCGTATTGAAAACAATGAAATTCCTACGTTTTTTAAATCTTAAGAATACCTCTGTCACAGACGGACCAAAGAGATCTTATAAACGTTCCGTTTACGTTTTAAGGTCGGAACCCTAAAAATAACAGTTAGGGTAACGACCCACACGTGTGCGACGAATCCATACAAAACTTATAAAAAAGCGTGTGTACTGTTGGTCGCTGGGGCACCGGTGGCTGTGGCCGGTGGCTCGTTTGCGCCTAGGGTTAGATGTGACAAAGCTGGTTTACAATTATCACACTAGTTAGGTAGTAACATATCATCACATCAGTATTCCCAAAACGTTAGGTAGCGGTGTGCACACACATTTAGGCAGTTATGTTTAAGTCCCATGTTATAAAGGGTGAGCCTATTGCCATCAACCGGGTGTGTTAGAGTAATTATTGAGAACCGAACCTCCAATTTACAACCTACAAACATACCATTACATAACCACCTAGAACCTAGATTTAGCACTCAACCGCTCAGTATCTATCCTCGTTAGGATCCAATCATCGACCTCAGGCGATCCGGATTAGCGCAAGAACTCAGTAAGCTAAATAAAATGTTACACAGAGAGATACACCTCTGATTTTCAAATATTTCATAAATTCGGGATATTGACTTCCTTTACTATTTTCGATGCTAGCGCGTCGTCTAGTTTGACTATGACTGTAAAAAATGTTGGTGATATGTAACAGATATCTGAACAACAAAAAAACCATAACAGATTTTGTTTTGTTGCACTACCTTATTCCTTACACGATTAAGACGTAACTTAAATACCTTCTAAATGTTGTACCATAATTAAAAAGTTTGCTTTGTTTTATGTGAATGTCGTGGACACCTATAATTGGTATATATGTCGTAGGATGATTTGATAATTAGAATTTTCGCGAAAGCCCTAGGGATATTGCGAAAACACGGATAATTAGATATTTTGGTGAAAACATTTCTGCGAGCAACTTGGATGTAGCGCTCGCCCGCCGCTGTCGCGGTCGGTCACAGTTCTAACCTAACCTGACCGCAGAAATGTTTTCACCATTGTCAAATTATCTAGTTGCAGTCAGATTATATGATTCATCATCGAACTGGGTGAAATAGGTTAGGTTAGAAATGTCCATACCTGTTAACTTTTAATATTCAATGTAGAATGTATATGCTGTTGGCGTACCTATTTTAAACAAATAAAAATTAATAATATTATAATTATTGGCAACACTTTTGACCAATATTAATTTATCAGAATAGAAAATAATCTAAAACTTATATTTGAAATGAAATACGTTTATATCCGGTTGCATGCTCCATACTTATTTTGAATGTATGTAGTTCTCAGCAGATATAGCTAGCTATGCATAGTTAAATATTTGAAACTAAATCAAAAATAGTTTTTATAAATCAGGATCAACAACCAACTTCGTAGCTACCATTCTTAATAGCAAAAGACCGTTCCAGACCATAAACCCGATTTAACTACAATTACTGTTAATTAAATCAGTAGTTAGTTCCGCCGGTAACCACCGTTATCAGGTAACCAATACCACTATGTCTTAGTGGAAAAAGAAATTCTACGTCCATTAGTTGAATAGTGGTTTTGTTGAACAGCCAACCACACGTGCACTTTTGAAAAGGCCTCTATGTCGTAGCAGGTAAGGGCGGGTTTCTTATTTCAAGTGTTTTCACTGACTTGCCTTTGACCATACCTGACGTTTCTAACGAGGTACTTAAACCTCGTATGAGCGTTTTTTAAGGGAAAAAGGTAATAAGACCTTTGATTATTTGAAAGCTTTTGGTTGGGAAACCCTAATGAGAGTGGTTTGGTAGTAAACCAGACGCCCAATTAGATTATAAGCATAAACATCATAACTAGCCATATAATGACATATAATGACTCATTCACCATCACATAACAAAAAGAGAGGTGGAGACCATTAACACAACTTTAGAATATTATTATTCCTTTTTTTTGTAAAATGCCAGCATTTAAAAACTCTAACCTAATGTAACTCGAGAGGCGCTGTTAGCTGAAATAATAATATAGATTCCTCCTAGTTCGGCTCCAGATACTAAAACTTTTGTGTACTTTTGTTTTATCATAGAACATTTAACTGTAATGTAATCTACTGTTTGTTGTACTTTTTTTTATGAAATACTAGCTTCTGCCCACGACTTCGCCCGTGCAACCAGCCTATAACCTTCCTCAAGCATTGGGCTATCCAATGCAAAAAGATTTTTTTAATTCCGACTAGTAGTTCCGGAGATTACCCCCTACACACACCCACACAACAAACTTACAAACAAATAATAGGGGTTAAAGTATGAAATTGCCGTTTTATTGTAAAAGGTACCTAAAATAAACATAGAACCTTCATGGATTGAGATTTTTGAGTGAAACTTTTTTCAAATGGTACCTATGAAGATCTTCTTTAAAAAAATGTGCAATATTCGATTATCGACTTTCAGTTGTTTTTTTTATTCAGCTTAGACAAGAAAGATGGATACTTCGAAAATTCGAGTTATTTTTTAATACGAGTTCCGACGCGGAACTAACGCGGCAGAAACAGTTCGCGATATCGATGTTGCGTTTGGAGAGGGGACTGCTAATGAACGCACCGTGCGATTTTGGTTTAAACGCTTTCGTGATGGAAACTTTGATTTGAAGAACGAACCACGTGGAAGACCACACAGGTGAATAACAATGAATTGAAAGAGATGGTGGAAGCCGATCCGAGCCAAACTACCCAGGAATACCCAATGGCTGACCCCAGGTCAAACGCTGCAACAGTGTTCTACCAATAAAAAGGTAATTGTAACTGTTTGGTGGTCTCAGCATGGTGTTATTCACTATAGCTCCGGAGAGCTCTGGTCAAGCAATAACGGCAGATGTCTACTGTGCCAAACTCCGAATAATGATAGACATGAAAACTAGCAGTGAAACAGGCCCCGACTCATGAATCGATCTTCACCATTACTGCTCCATGATAACGCGAGACCTCATACAGCACGAGAAACCGTTTTATTTATTTATTTATTTCAATCAACTTTGGATCATAGGTACAATTAAACAGAATTAAAAATTATAAAAACATCAACACAAATAAAATCGGCATGACAATTAAAATTAAAATCACAATTAAAATCAAAATTTGAACAAAACTAAATCAAATTAAAATGAAAACAAATTAAAATCAACATCACAATTAAAATTAAAATTATTATAAATAAAAAACAAATTAAAATAATATCTTGACATTAGTAATATCTTGACGTGAACCACTGTTGCATGGTTCACGTCAAGATATTACTAATGTCAAGATATTATTTAATGTTATATATTATTTGATATTAGTAATATCTTGACGTGAACCATGCAACAGTGGTTCACGTACTGACAGTCGAAACGTTCAGCAAAACCCTTCAGGATACTGTTGCGGCTGGCCCGCACCCTGCGCACCAGGGACGTGCACCGCTTGCGCATGACTGTGTAGAAACAATCCACACGCGCCTCGGCAACCATCCCCGATGCGCTACAGAAGCGAGGCAGCCCCAAGAGTACCCTGAACGCGTTATTGTATTGGACACGCAGAGCGCTATACTGTTTCTGCGCGTAATCCATCCACAGACTGCCGGTGTAAAAGGACGTACAAAATGCCTTAAATAGGGCTATTTTGACGCCCCTCGAACACCGAGCAAATCTGCGGGCTATCATATTCGCACGAACAGACAGCTTCTGCGTTCCCTTTCAATGTCTGCATCGTCTTCCAGGTCAGAGGTTAATAAATGTCCAAGATATTTAAAAGTATTTACTCTATTAAGTAGGCATCCGTTGAGCTTAATTGGCGGCAAGTAATCTGGACACTTCCTCTTGGCCCGAAAGACCATGCACTCGCTCTTTTTCGCATTATTCAGCAAACCATGTTGTTCAGCATACTTTTCACAGATGCGAATCAGTCTCGACACACCACAGACAGAGGCGCTCAGCAGCAGCATGTCGTCTGCGTAACTGATATTGTTTAGGCACACACCTCCAATATGGCAACCGACATGCGTGCTGCTGAGCCTCTCTATCAGTGCATTAACATACAGGTTGAAGAGCTTCGGTGAGGTTAACTCTACAGGAACTGCAATTAGAAACCATTCGTCACCCTCCGTATTCGCCAGACCTTGCTCCAAGGGACTACCATTTTTTTCGTGAATTGGGACAATTTTCTACGTGATAAAAAGTTTTCTTCTCAGGAGGCAGTACAAAATGCTTTCAGACAGTTTGTTGAATCTACATCACGAGAGTTCTTTCGCAAAGGCATAAATGATATTCCTATTAGATGGCAGCAATGTATAGATAATAATGGTAATTATTTTGATTAATTAAAAATTTTAAATTAAAAAAAAGGAATTTAATCTGTCAGTACAAATCGGCAATTTCATACTTTAACCCCTAATAAACCTCTTCATAATATTATATCGTTTATAAAATACATCGTAAAATATATTTTTTTAAACGATATTAAAAAGATTTAAAATATAAAAAATTCTGTTCCGCCGGTGTCGGGAGCAGGGTCCAGGCTGGCGGGTGGTTAGGGCTGCAGAGATAGGAACGTCCTCACAATACGAGCCGTATCGAGGAGTACTGCCTTCTGAATCAGGCCCTTGATCCAGCCGCTTAAGGACAGCCTCGAGAGATGAAATTAAATTGTTTATTCTGTAAATAGGACATTGGAATCACTTTTACACGTCATCTTAAAAAAATAAAATTGCTAGATGAGTTCGGCGTTTCCTATCTGACTACGATGTTGGACGAGGCTTTCGGCCATCAGGTCATTGGCCGTTACGACAATCGGCACAATGATAGCCGAGCACACATTCCACATGACGACAACCTAGTGTGCTAAGTCGAGATATTTTATTTGTTTCTTCTCAGCTTGCACGAGGTTCTCGTCATGTGGAATGGTAACATCGACTATCATGCGCGCCGCGGCAATCGGTCTATAACAAGGCTTATTGGCAACAAAGGATTAAATTATATTATTATTAGTAAAGAAAAAAGCTAAAAATGTTAATTTATTACCTTATACGTGGAGGTCTATTTCAATATTTTAGTTTAAAACTTCGCATATTCATATATTTTTTTCTTGTTCTCACACACATTTTGTCTACATTACTTTCTCATTTCTCCTGTCGCAGGTCTGCTGGAAGAAATTTCTTAAGAAATAAGCAGTACCTTTGTACTCATAATTATGATTATGTCTCATCTGTAGGTATCTACAAGTTTAATGTTCCCACGTCTAGGACACAGGCCTCCTCTCAATGAGAGGGAGTGGGCCGTAATCCACCACGCGGGCCCAGTGCGAGTTGGTAGATGTCAAATATGTCTTGGCATTTTTGGTTCTAGGACGTACCAGTTTCCTCACGATGTTTTCCTTCACCGTTTTGAGCGAAAGGGTAATGAAATAATTTACAAAGTAAAGCGCCTGTCGAGGTTTAAACTTACTACCTACAACTCGTAAGTTGAGGCCGTTACCTCTAAGTATATTTAGTTTTGTTTTATTTTATTATTAGCTTTTGTTTTTCCAACAGAAATTTCTCAGTAGCAGTTCGGAGTCTGGATACGTGCCCGGGTGATAACAATAGGCTCGCCATAGACATGGGACTTAAAAAAATATCCGAGTTTTTTAACTCACGTTATGTTATAGTTTTTGCAAGAAAATTTAACACAAATAAAGGGGTATGGTTATTGTCACGAATCAAACCAAATGATTATACAAATTAAGAATTCATTCAATTGAAGATTTATTCTGCCGCTTAGCTGGAGAAGTCAGATTAATACCAATGAATAGCAATAACTAATTAAAGTATCCGCTTCCGCCCTTATCATGTGCTGATTACCTATTGTGTAATTATATATTGACAATTAATCAGTAATTAACGTATCCCACTGATGGAGCTACTTATCATATTCGGTTTGCTACGTACACAGTACAGAGATATAATATGGTCATTCTTTCCACCTATACTGCCCCACTGGTGGGCTGCGGTTTGCCCCAAATACGCCTGCATCTATCTTTTCTGACTCATCTTTCATGAACACATCCAAGCCGTCACTCCAATGTTTCATAGACTTCGTTCGTTGACATTATGATGGAGCTTGAAGACTTGTTCAAGCTCCATCATAATGTCAAAAAGTATGTTCATAAAACCCTAAAGTCCTCCTAGTTTTAAGAACGAACCAACATTCGCACTTCTTGAAGCAAAACCGCATTAGCGACGCAAGATAGTTTATATCCTCCTCACAATGGACTTCTAAGTATTTCACGCGAAGTCGCAAAATTCCACTTAGTGGAAGTTTGTTAAACTTGCAACAAGCGGAGAACTGGCAACCTTCACTTTATTATGTAGTTTTATTTACTTTTTACATAAATTTATTCCAACGCTGTCTTACAATATTGTATACTTGTATGAATCATCGCAAACTACAACAATCGTTTAAGTACTAATTAATCGAATTGGGTGACCCTTTGATTCGAACCCCTAATGCAGTCGCTCATTAGTCCAACATACATAAAAACTACTCCACAATAAAACTATTGTCATCAACCCAGAGAGGGTCGCTAACAAACGTAATTTTTCGTGAAAAGATTGAACTGCTTACAAAAGTCATGTGGGGAGTCCCCCCCAAAAATATTTTTGTAAAAGTCACATGACTTTTACAAAAATATTTTGAACGCACATATGAATATCAAAAACATCTTTTGGTCCTTTGTGGTCCTTTCAGATTCCGAAAGGGCCAGTAAAGGGTCAATTAGACAGACCACAATCTTCATGACTCTGGACCTCACGGCGGGTAGTTTTGACAAGTTCGGTTACAAGTTGGCTTAGAATGGAGAGTCCTCGTGTTGCAGATTGTTTTCAAGAGTTCAAGAAGTTTCCTGGTGTAGTTTAGTTACTAAGCAAAGTGTCTGATTTATGTGAGAAGTTATTGGTTAGTTAGTTATTTATTTTTTGTGAGATTACTCTTTGTTTTTTCTAGCGTATGCACTTCTGCGAATGTACTTGATAAATAATGGAATAAAAAAAACATATAGTATGACCACTTTTATCTCTACTCTATAAAGAATAGATAATATAAAAGGATTGAAAAATTAAAATTAAATTAATTGATTGGATTGAAATGACTATTTCAATCCAAAGTTTAACTTCTTTTCTTAATTTTTGACATTGCGTCGTAGAAATCATTCTACAATCTGTCAATTTGTCTTCCGTTTCTTCCGTTTACACGTCAATTCAAATTCAAAAGTCATATAATCAAAGTAGGCTGAGAATCAGCACTTTTTGAACGTTAAAATTACATAAGACAGTCCCCCAAAAATGCCCGCCCTTCACCACTTCCTAGTGCTTTAGCTGGAAAGAAGAAGTGGCGCAAAAAAATCCCCAGCAGCACAGTCTGTCTGTCTGTTCAGTTAGAAAAACTGGATTCTATATTATTATAATAGTACTAACGCAAAAATAATTTACATTGCAATCTAAAACATTGTAATGAGTATATTATGTCAAAAATAAATTTACTCATACAGTCAAATAAAATAAACTAAACAATTACTCGTATGAGCTCATAAATAGTGTCATGTAGTCGTGGATTCTAAAACACTTGTTTGTTGCTTGGGGGATACATTATAGTAGCTTAATTAGTCCCAAGCCTGAGCCTGAGCCTGTCGTCTAAGTAATCTTTAATTTTATAGAAACCTTTTTGATTATAGTTTCTGTAATAAAAGATTTAAATTTATTGAGGCTCAGTTCTTTACGTACTTACAATAAACTCCCAAGACATGTGAGTTTATTGTAAAAACGTATACTTTGGCACTTAAATGAATTATGTATTTTTTGGAGCCTATGGTGACACAATATATAAAATCTTTGTTTATATTATTTAAGCTATTAATGTCGCTGTGTTTAGAATAAAGATTTATATTCTTTTTTACATAAATCCGGTTCTCATATACATAATGAGACGCGACTGTCATTATGTTTATTTCCTTAAATTTATCCCTCAGTGAAACTTATACGTGTGTTAGTGTTTTGAAAATTTTATGTCAACACCATAATTAACATTATTTGGTACAAAAACAGCTGGTTTGCAAAGAATATCATTAAAAATAAGTCTTACCCAAATCTGCTCAAAAGATTTGTCGCTGAAACTTTTCCCTTTTGTTCCCCAAACATTGCAGAATCCCCTCCAGGCATGTCATAACATAACATGAGCAAGGCTATTTAACTGCGAGCAAGCAAGAGCAACTAATTAAACAAGTGTAAACATGTCCGAAACTATGTGGTGGTTATAAAAGATAACTGTAGAAGTACCACTCCTGAAACTGAAAGGGTTTAGGGCAGAAAAGTACCCACTATAATCGAACGTACGTACAGTAGGCAGCACGTCAGTTGTAAGAAACCTGGTATAAGCTGGCCTCCCATTCTGTTGAAACTTCGTACTACGCTAGGCCACTTCAATAGGTCGAAGTGGCCTCTGACGCCACTCTCCGGTCACTCTCTGAGTGGTCGCCTGACGAGCGGTCGTCTCTACAAAGTGCTAGGTGATTCAGTCAAATTTTAAACAGATCTCTAACTGAAAAAAGATGTTTCTTTTTTCAGTTATAGATCTGTACACCAAATAATTCGACTGACTTACAAAAGCGAATTTTAGATACTGGGCTGTTCCTATCAAATAAAAACATATAGCAGTGGTTTGATTTCTGTCTCTATTCAGCTATATAATGGGCAGCCGTCCCGAATTGTCGGAAACCTAAAACAGATACTGACATAGTCTAAAGCTGAAAGATTTGTTCAAAAACTGATGAATGGCTAGAATCCATAGGTGAAACGAAGTACCATCCTTCATTCTAGATAGATACCCACGTGCTACAGCAAATATTTCAGTTTTGATATGCTTCCAAAAATCTTTGTTACCTACATCAGCACTAAGTTGTCTTTCTGGGTTCTCTTACACCTTGTAGTGTTGTCTGGTCCAAACGGGTTTTCTTTATGATACTGTCTGCAAAATTTATAGCTGTTTTGGATGTACAGTACTAACGATTATTACTAATTGGTAAACAGAAACTTGATGGCAACTTTCATCCTGGAATCCAAATGATTCAAATAATACTGTTCAGAAAAACATCAATAGTCCCGAATTTTAAATAAATATGTTTATTATATTTCACAAATTTCAAAACTTTTAACCATAAGTAAAAAGAATCTGAAAATCCTAAAAAAAATCTTGAAATATTTTTTTTCCGTGGGAAGGATTTAAAATAGGTAAACAAAAGAGTCAAAATTTTATGAATAAACAAATTGGGTTATGTTTGTTTCTTTTCTCAGAAAAACAAGTCTGTTCCAAACAACGAAACCACTGGAGATAAATAAATCAAGAGTATAATGCTCATAACCACAGAATAAGCCAGTTACTAGTCGAATGCGGCCACAATGAGCACACCTCAGTTACCAAGTCATAAAAAACGTGCAATGTACGCACGACGACATATCAAGCTATACAACTCCAGTATAAGCTGACCTCTCTTTGTACGGAAAGCTTATACTTACAATAATATGTTTAAAAAAAACACTTGTTCGAACCGTGAGGGTGTTTTTATATATTGTGATGAGTATGTTCATGTGGTTAGTATATTTTCAACAAAAATAAGATGTTTTATAAATGTATGGCAATGATATTTGCACTAAAATGTATGTTATTAGTGTTGAGGCAAAAGGAGTATTTAAGGATAGTAGCAGGCTGGGTTCTGTAGTTTCTACCTACCCCTATGGTAAGAAGGCGTGGGTTTACGTATATGTATGTTATTTGCAGTACCTATTTGCCCCTTTCGGATCGTTCAAGGTTTTTGTTACACTTTGTATACTGAGAGGTCATCATAAACTAGAACTGTATAACTTGATACGTCGTTGTGTGTACGCAACAGTCCCTCGAGCGTCGTAAACGTAGACTATGAAATAATGTCACGTGGATGTGTAGGATAATAACATGATAATGTTGAGACCTTTTTTCTTATGGGATTCAGAGGCCTAATAAAGCAAACTTGCCAAAATATAGCTGGAATACATGAGCTAGTGTCGCTGAAATATTTTTTTACTTTCTTACTTACAGCTTTATTTCTTTTTCGTGTGGTGACTAACCTGCTGTCTGAGTTTAAAAGCCGCCCATGAGCCTCTGACTTGGCTTCACATGCCGTCGAGAAATATCTGTCAGGCATGTTTCCTCACGATGATTTCCTTTACCGTTTTTGAAACAAAAGATAATTACCTATACAATACACACATGAATCTGAAAGTCAGAGGAGCGCGCGTTGGGTTCGAACTCGAGTCCTATGACTTGGCAGTCCAACGGTCAGACCACTAGGCTATCACTGTTTTCGCAGCTTTATAACATTACTATAGTACGTGGGTAGGCTACTGAAACTTGTTTGGTGAAAATATCTACCGGAGTTAGTTTATGTCCTAATCATCATGTTTTTGGTGTAGTTCTCGTAAATAGTTTTTTATTAGTTCACGTGTATACCTACCTTAATAAAAAGTCCGTCCAAAAAAATGGCGTTCTTTAGCTCTTGTAGGTCAAAATACTACAAGAGCTAAAAAACGCCATTTTTTTGAGAATTTTCGTAATTCTTATGTTTTCATCTTTTATTTCAGAAAATTCGAAAAATATTTTTTAAAAGTATTTTCTTCGTTTCTACAATTTTTTTTTACTCTACACTTACTTTTGATTTTACATTCTACTTTACACTTAGTAGGAAACTGCCATAAGGCCGGTTGTACACACGTTTTTTTGCCGTGAAAAACTACGGTTGATTCGCGGTGTGTAAGTATTGTATGGATCATTATGGAAGTTTATTGAAAGACAAGGCTCATTCGGTGGCGTGCCGTAGTGCCGCCCGCCTTACTCTTTTATAACGCCAGTCTTCTTTGACAGTACAGAAGGAGGTATTCCTACAAACAGACCGCACTTGTCTGAAACAATGTATTTTATACTCTTTAATCTCCACATCGTATAAACTTGATATATCTCGTTAAAGTTAACGACCGCTAATTCCCCTCAATAAAACTAAGTTCTAATTGCACGCGTTAAATCTAAGTTAAGTGGTATAAAATGGTTAATAGCTCTTCAGTAATCGTTTACTTATCACACTAGAGTTTTAATTAAAGAAATATTAAAGAGGCTCGCATTTAGCAAAGTGACTTTTGTATTCGCAATGTCCTAAATGGCCTAGATTAATTAGGGTTCCGTACCCAAAGGGTGTCACCCTTACTCACGGGACCCTATTATTAAGACTCCCCTCTCCGTCCGTCTGTCCGTCCGTCAGTCCTTCTGGCACAGAGCTATATCTTTTAAGCCGTTATACTGAGTGTGTACTACTATTCCCGCTATAAGAACAAAAATAAAATAAAGTTATAGATAGTGCAATCCACTGAGACGCGCCCCACTCCGCTCCCATCCGTACTAAAGTACAGTAATCGCGGAGTGGGGCGCGTCGCGACTTTTAGCGAATGAACGCCGTGTGACTAAAGAATTATTATAGTTTGAAATCGCCAACTGACACATCCGTAGTCATTTCTTCTCTACCTACCTATGATCGTCAAGGTTTATTTACAGGATTTCCCCATATATGGAATAAAATGTCGCCAATATAGTCCAAAATTGCTTCAAACTTAATAATTCGTTTTGTTTAGCAAACCAGATTTATTCACCATTACCAAACTACTTCACGAATTCAATTCCAAATCTCACTACCACCATAATATTCCAACCAAGTAAACATAACTATATTTTCCTAAAAAACTGTAAAGAACAAACGCAACAGTTTACTATATGGTCCCAGGGGAAATACGGAGAAACCAAGGCTCATACATGTGAATTGAAAACTGCTGGCGTTGGCAAATGTGGGCGTGGGTATTTTGAATACGTTTCTGTATAGGGTAGGATCTGTGGTATTATTGAAAAAGATCCAGATAGGAACGAGATTAAAAATCAAGATAAAGCTAGATATAGTGCGAGATAAGATATGGAGGATGAACAAAACGGAAACGACCAATTGGAACCGTGCACCTAGCTTCTGACGTTTCATAAGTGCCCTTGTAGGTTTATGTGAAATAAAATATTTTGAATTTGAATTTGAATAGGCCAAGTGAGATTTTTACATCTGGTAAACCGAAATGATTATCAATCTTTGAATTGCACGATTACTGACAAATGCGTGCACTGACTGGACAGGTCCACTCAATTTGTGTGGTGGTTCTTTTCTCAACATTCCATTTCAGACATCAATCTATATGGTTTTCACATGATCTGACAAAGATTATGTCTGGACTTTAAAAGAGACTGTGACCACTGAGTTAGTTTCCCCCTTTCTTCTCAGAGAACTCATCTAGTTTTTATTAAAATTATGATTGATGTGTAAAAGTTTTTGTACGACACTACTTACAGAAATCAAATTTATAAATTATATAATTTTATCATAGAACCAAAGCCGAGGTGTTTCATGTAACTCGAATTTCACCGATTTCATCCATATCTCTCAACCCGCAACACAGCAATATTAGGTATTGAAACATGGGATAGTATATCGACAGAAATCGAATGAAATGAAATTGTTCATTCTGTAAATAGGATATTGGAATCACTTTTACACGTCATATTTAAAAAAAAATGCTAAATGAGTTCGGCTTTTCTTATCTGACTACTGAGAAGAAACGCCGAAACAAACTCAGAGGTCACAGTCTCTTTTTAAAGTCAAGACATAATCTTGGTCAAGCCAAATTAGGACCATGTAGATTAGTGTCTGAAATGGTCATTTGAGAAAAGAACCGCACAGATTTGAGTGGACCTGACCTGTGCAAGCATTTGTCAGTAATAGTAGAGCTCAACTCAACGAACAATACCCAAGAAAGGACATTGGTTGGAAGACATTGTAAAGCACAATAGCCAGGCCCACTTAAAAACAAAAACCCGTAAAGATGAAAGCAATACCACTACCTATCAATCAATCAAAACACGGCAAACTTCCCTTTAACAAAAATAGGCCTTTCCCAATTTGCACCACAAAATGAATATGGGAACACCATAGTATGTATGAGGCTATCACCTGTCTCTTACACAACACCATAAGTGGCAGTTTAGATTCAGAAAACAACCGCAAATAACCATGAATACATTCTTAGTTTCTTTCCTACGCCTCTATGGAACGATTACAGAGGACATTCACTCCAGAAAAATAGTCGACAGTACTTAGGTTCATAAATATCGTTTTACAAAGTGCTTCTAACGATAAAATTGTTTATAAATGGTATAATATATTCGTGTGTATAGTAAATTGTTTGTAGAATTGCTTTAGAAATGGTTCATACGATTTATTAGGTAATAATAGTTTTCGAAAGGTTAAGAGCCCAGTAATGGTTAGGGGTATTATTACCCTGTACTGTGGGTAAATATAAAAATGCGGGTTGGTAGATGTCACATGTCTTCGAATTTTTGGTTCTAGGACATGCCGGTTTCCTCCCGATGTTTTCTTTCATCGTTTTGAGAGCAGTGGTGATTAAATTATTTACCCAAAGTAAAGCGCCTGCTTGGGTACACTGCTGTCTTGAATGCAAGAATTAACAACATTTAATGTAATTAATTACCGTATAGGTGTGGACCTACGGATATTATTATATTCCGGTTTACTTATCTTGCGAATTATTTCCAAATTCCATTTCAATTTTGTATTAAAGTCTGGAGAAATAAAAACAGGATTTAATACTATTTTAAAGTTCAACTAAATAAAAAAAACGTTACGAATTGGTCCAATTACCAAAACCACACAAAAAAGTATAGTGCACTATCGTTTCATCTAAAGGACACAATATACATGTATACGAATATTTACTGTATCAGTGTAGGTACACACAATTCATCTGTCCTTTCACAATGAAAATCCTTACACCTGACCCTGACTTTTACCCAAGAACCCTTCAATTTATATCCCAAAGCAAAAAATATATTATATCAACTTCGTAACTTCACTGGTGTCAATGTCCTCTTCTACGGCTTACCATAAAAACTGACCATGACCGTCGGTACTAACTCAGGGGTATAATGTTATGGGGGAAATTTCCCCCATAGTAACTTTGCTGTAATAAGTACGACCAATTATGTGTGTCGGTTTTTATGTGGGTATTGGGAAACGGGTGATTTGATTTTGTAGATTGTACTATTGTTTGTGACGGTTCCGTTTGGTCAAGGACTCGGGGTTGGTTAAGGTTTTAAATGAAAGAATTCTTATTGATAATAATTGTTTTTTTATTATTATTACAAGTCTACTTTATTACAGGTGACAACAGGGAAATGATGGCTGAATGGTATGAAGAATGATAATTATTATGGCTGGAAGAGGGGCTGAATACTGAAAAGACGACTGATCTAAATGTACCTACTGTATGAAAGAATAAGACATGCAACGTCGACTATAAATTGAAATACACTCGAGAGCAATGAATCCGGGTCACTTAAAGAATGTTAAAAATCTCGGAAACTAAAAATGATAGGTTAATGCAATAAATTGTATTTAATAGACAATGTAATACTCCTTAAATGAAAGTAAAAAATATATGAGTCACCATACATTTTATTAACACAAAATTACATAAAGAAAAAAACTGCTGATCTCTCCTTAAAACAAAAATAGGAAACATGAAATTTTTGAACTTTATTACGATTTTCTTGAATTTTAATTCTTCGTATTGCCTCCTCGTGCTTCCATTACTGCGTTTACGCGGTTTGGCATGCTGTACACCAAGTTCCTTATACGATTTTGGGGAATATTCTCCCATTCCTCTGTGAGAGCAATTTTGAGCTCACGAAGCGTGATTGGGGGAGGGTTTCGTTGTTTTACGCATCTGCCTAGCTCGTCCCAAGCATGCTCGATCGGGTTGATATCCGGGCTGCGCGCTGGCCACTCCATACGAGTAATGTTCATCTCTTGAAGGTAGTCATTCACAATCCTACCTGTATGAGGTCGGGCATTGTCATGCATAAATATAGCATCCTCACCTAAATTGACCATAAATGGACCAACGTGATCATTGAGGATTTCTTCCACATATCTTTCGCTAGTTAAAGAGCCGTTTTCTATGATCACCAGCTCTGTGCGACTTTCAGAAGAAATTCCGGCCCACACAAGTACAGACCCACCACCGTAGGCTACTTTTTCTTCGATGCATGCTTGCTTGAATCTTTCCCCTGGTCTTCGATACACTCTGTGTCTTCCATCGTGCTTGTAGAGCATAAATTTTGATTCGTCGGAGAACATAACTTTTGACCAATCTTCAATACTCCAATTTACGTGGCTCTGGGCATATCTTAGTCTTGAAATACGATGCCCACGCTCCAGTTTAGGGCCGTTTGCAGGTCTAAGGGGTTTTAAGTTAGATTCAGCAAGCCGACGTCTTACTGTCCATGCACTTGGGTTACTTCCTCCGAGGCGTCGAAACTGATTTGTGAGTTCAGTTCCTGTAAGAAAGCGATTTCGAAGCATGGTGTTCACACAGTATCGGTCTTCTCGTGCTGTGGTACACCTGGTTCTGCCCGTTCCTGGTCTGCGTAGGTTAGAACCAGTTTCTTCGTAACGTCGGAGAACTCTTTGTACTGTTGACAGCGACACACCGACAGTCCTGGCTGTATCGCGCTGACTCCGGCCGGTTTCCAGCATTGTAAGTATTCTGGTGCATTCTTCAGGCGTAAGCGACATAATTTCAGCTTGAATAATGAATATAGAGCACTATCAACATGGTTTATGTACCCACATAAATGACAGATTACAAACAAAAGCAAAACCAAATGCTGTAATTTCGTAGTTCCATTTTCGAAAGTGGCCCTTTTTCAAATTTGTTTTTTTTATGATATAACTTTACAATAACTAAGAAGTTTTAATACCTTCATTTAAGGAGTATTACATTGTCTATTAAATACAATTTATTGCATTAACCTAGCATTTTTAGTTTCCGAGATTTTTAGGATTCTTTAAGTGACCCGGATTCATTGCTCTCGAGTGTAGACCTCATCTCAATTTGCAGAAGGATGACGAACAATGATTCGTGAAAAATATAATTCTATTTCTGTCAATCATTTCGAAATGACAGAGACAGAATTATATTTGAAATGTGTTGGCATACCTGCCTTTTTAAAGAGCAGACGTTATAATTTCACACTGTATTTAACAATGACTTGAATCGTCGAGGTTAAGTAAGTTTGTTCAGGTGATACACGTCGCGAGACCTCCGTGCCAGTGGGCTCGGAGAACATGAAGCCGATAAGCCGTCGTTATCGCTTGGTTCCGGCTGCGAGAGAGTGACAGTTGTATTTACTGTGGGCCTGCCGCTACCTCATATAGCAGTGTTATTATTTTTAATCTTACTTAACTGTGGAAAAGAGATAGATATATTATTATTAGAAAAGCTTTTTATTCGGCCATATTATCGTTTTCGGCCATAAACCAGCCGAAGCTTCAGCCAAGCCGAAAATCAGAAATCGTGAATTGTCACGTGTCATTCGGCCTACTTCGTAAAGCTTGGCCATATCGGGTGAATCAATACAACAAGAAATACGAAATGTGCTATCCTATAATGGAATTATCGTGTTTTATTTCTTTTAAAGCCTATATTTGCTCTTTCTCTACCTAGGTGTAAAAAAAAACAAGATTTCAGTGTACAGCGGAAATATTACTCAATATTTTTTAATGTCCAAATCATTTTCGTATTCGGCTTCGTTTTCGGCCGAAAATAAGATTAGAGCCGAAGCTTCTATTTCGTTTTCGTTTTCGGCTGTAAATCCATTTTCAGTCGGACACTAATTATTATACAGTACGTCAAGCTCCATCTCGTCCCCACACTTTTAAAGCTACATACATAAATAAACTCACCCACCCATCCCCCCTTTCTTCCCATGGGGGTAGGCAGAAACTACAGAACGCCACCTGCTACGATCCTTACATACTCCTTTTCCCTAGATATCGATCATACATCTGGTCATACACGCACACCGTTTGCGAGTACTACGCACTTGTCCTATCTCAAGAACATCACCAATAAGGTCACTATATGTCCTCCTAGGTCATCCACTCCCGGCGTTTCCAGTCATATCTGCCTTGTAAATTTGTTAGTCACCTTTCATTCATCCTCTCAACATGACCAAACCATCTCCTTTTAATTTTTTGTCACTACATCTTCTTTTAACTCACACCGTTGTCTTATCACATCATTCGTCAGCATACTTTACTAACACTCACTCACTCACTCTCTTTTCTTTTTTCTCACTTTTAAAGATGGAAGTTTAAAATATTATTGTAATAGATATGAGACCCCCAGGTTGAGGCATAACTGTGCACTGACACAAATTGTTTCTTTTTAACCCGTTGTTACCTTTTACCCGGGATAGACCGTACAGATTTACGCAAGACAGAGTTCAGAGTTCATTTCAGAAACATGAGTGTGTAGCGGTTACACCGCCACATACGAACTACGCATCAAAGACATGACGTCACACAAATCCTGCATCGCGCAATTAGAGTTTACCGCGCGAACGACATAGATAAGAGACTATCCGAAATCAACAGTTGGGCAGTCGGCCCGCCAGACACAACACCCGTCTGGTTGGAGGATCCTCCCTTTTCTATGGTGGATGAGTGAACTTTACACCCTGTTCCTCATGCCCCTAAATTGGTGACCCCGAGTATGAACGTCAACGCAGCCTTCGTGCAACTACTTCAGCGTGACGTCATCATCATCACTCATGCAAGCTTTCGTGAGGCGAGTCACACAGACAGCCAGCACCCTCGACTTATCGGGTATCCTGACCACCAGCATGCAGCGAACGCGCATTCCTGGTCATCACCCTCAGCCTCATCACCCCGACTCACTGGGGAATCAACGCAATCATCTCAAACAGCGCAATCACCGCTATCACCTCAATCACCGCAATCACCTCAATCACCGCTATCACCTCAATCACCGCAATCACCTCAATCACCACAACCGCCGCAATCATTGCAGACAGTTCCGACTCACTGCGAACTGTGCGGCACCCGGTTCCGACTCACTGGAACCTTAGCTGGCACTGTGAAGCATCACAAGATACAAGACTCAGCCCACTATCGCCCTTTGGTCTCCGGAGGGGAGTGATGTAGCGGTTACACCGCCATATACGAACTACGCATCAAAGACATGACGTCACACAAATCCTGCATCGCGCAATTAGAGTTTACCGCGCGAACGACATAGATAAGACTATCCGAAATCAACAGTTGGGCAGTCGGCCCGCCAGACACAACACCCGTCTGGTTGGAGGATCCTCCCTTTTCTATGGTGGATGAGTGAACTTTGCACCCTGTTCCTCATGCCCCTAAAAGTGTATGCACACACAGACCATGCAAGATGTTAAGTAGGTACATTACAGAAAGGACCACAGTCATGTTTTACCTTTACGGCTTACAAATACGTATTAGACTAACATTTGATCAATTAAAAAATACAATTAATTGAAATACATTTGTTACGATTACAATAAATTACATTTGAACAATAAATAATCAATAAGTTAAACAATAAATTACATAATAAGAATAAGCAATTCAAACATCAATAAAATTAGATAAGTAGAAGAACAAAATATCATCGTCAAAATGAATTCAAATGTCAAAATAAGATAAAAATACTAACAACAGTCAACAGAACTAAACTTCGGCCCCACATTAGAATTTACATTAGAATTAGTATGTTTTCTCCATTAGAAACTCAGCAAAACTATAGAAACATTTGGGTGCTAAATACTCTTTTAGTTTTTTTTTTTTAAATAAGTTAGTAACATAACATAACATAACATCACGCCTTGTTTCCCCGAAGGGTTGGGCAGAGGTGTACCTACCTGTAGTAGGTAGGTACACCCACATTTCGCCAGTTATGTTTAAGTTAGTAACAGTAAGTAAGTAAGTAGTTTTAGTAAGTTAGTATCTTTGAGTGTCTGTGGAAGGTGGTTAAATATACGTGATGCCATACAGAAAACACTTTAAACACTAATACACTCGGACACAAACGGGAATTTTATGTTTTCAGGCTGTTTTATCAACAGACAGGTAATTTTTATCTGAAGAGTAATTATGACACTTTTACATATTATTTTCTATGCAAAAGCTGTCAAACTGCCATATTTTATCTTCAAATATAAGTAGCTGGACTATTGAAAAATCTGCCCTAAAGCATATTACAACAAGGATAGAATAGAATAATATTTATTTCTAAGTATATGGTACATTGAGATCTAAAATTAAACATTGATTCACATATATACTACCATTGCTGGTGTAGAAAAATTAAATAAACTAAGTGCATGCAAATCGTAGACATATCAATAAAAGTTATATATAGAGGGGTTGACCAAAAAGGGACCTGGAAGGAAACCGTTATTTTAGCTTTGTTTTGGTCTGCCGTAGTTCCCTTGAGGTCCCTTTTTGGTCAACCACTCACATATTAATAAAATTGATTTGAATTGATATTTTTAATTTGATACAATAAAATTGATTCAGATTAATTGAATAGTATTAATTTGTAATGTCAATATATTAATTATTATGTCAAAATGCATAGAATATTAATTACAATGTCAAAAAGTATGATTTTAAAATTCATTAACGGAATAGAAACACATGTCTAAGAGCCAAGTAAACATTTTACATTTGAATTTATTATATGGTAACATTCTCAAGCCAGGTGGTAATTTATAAGCTGGTAAGCTTGATACATACTCTATCTACATGTTCCTTCCAGTTCAGTTTATTGTCAATTATTATACCTAAAAATAAAGCCGATGGTTCTGGTTGCAAAATTGTATTATCATGTCGAATTGTAGTTGGTTTTACCGACATGTGGCATGTTTGAAATTGAACAATTTTGGTTTTATTAACATTAAGATTATTGTCCCCGAGCCATTTTATTACATTAATTAATTCAATTTTAGTATTAGTTTCTATGTCAGTTTTGTTGAAAGATTTTATAGTCAGCAAATTAAATACATTCATATTTTAAACATTTTTGAGGTCATTTATGTATAATTTAAATGGCAGCGGACCCAGTACGCTTCCCTGTGGAACGCCAGATTTATTAATTTTTAATTCTGAGCTATATGTAGTCCTAGTGTTTTTTTCTATTTTAGAAATAACTGCTCTCTGTTGGCGATCAGACAAATAGCTTTTAAGCCAATCATGCGCCTTGCCTCTTATTCCATATCTCTCTAGTTTTTAGAGTAGTCGCTCATGTGAGACAAAATAAAATGCCTTGCTCATATCTAAGAATACCGATAAAACAGACATCTTTTTATCCAGAGCTTCGGCAATTAGTTTTACTAGTGAAAAACAGGCTAGAGTAGATGAACAATTTTTTCTGAAACCAAACTGACTCTCTGCAATTAGATTGTGTTTAGTTAAAAAGCTATTTAATTTGTCATGCATTGCTTTTTCATTTTTTTTTGCAAAGATTGGGATCAGTGTAATGGGCCTATAATTACCCATATCAGAACCGCTACCCTTTTTGAATAATGGTTTAATTATAGATTCCTTTAATGTCGATGGAAAAACACCTTCTTCAAATGAGAGGTTTATTAGGTAGCTAAGTGGGGATGCTATAATTTTCGCGCTTAATTTAATTATTCTGGTGGTTACTTCGTCGTATCCCGTAGAATTTAAATTATTTAATTAATAAATTATTTTAATAATGTCAATTTCATTTACAGGAGTCAAAAATAAAGTATTTATGTAAGTATTTGTGTGTATTATAAAATAATTATTAAATTGGTTATGTCAATAGGGTTATGATTTTTTTTGTCACTAATTATTAATTCATTTATGTAGTTATTATTATTAGATTTATTTAAGTTATTTTTTATGATTGTCCATGTCGCTTTACATTTATTCTTAGAATTATTGAAAAAGTTGTCATTATTGATCTGCTGTGATTTTGATATGCATTTTTTTTTAATCTTAGTGTAATTACGGTATTTTTTCTTGTGGTATCCTTTACTTATAGCATCGTGTTGATATGCGTAATATAAAGCTCTCTTTTTAATTCATGATATTTTTAGACCCGTACTGAGCCATTTGTTTTTTATGGGTTTATTGGTCCTTTTAACAAGTATTTCGGGAAAACATAATTTATAGAAGAGCGTGAATATGTCACGGAAAATGTTAAATGCTTTATTGCAGTCTGTCTCTTCGTACATTTCACCAAAACATAAAGCTGCTAAACAATCTAAAAATTTTGCTATGTTACTCTTATCGTAATCTCTCTTCGTGTCATACCAGAATTGTGCAGTTTTTAATTTATTATTATTCATCTCTTCAAGGTAAAATGTTAATGATTGTCCAGTGTCGTGATCGGAGAGAGCTAAATTATGTATATTGCATTTCAGATCAACTGCTGGGAGATTACTAGCTATTTGATCTATGCTAGTATTTTTCCTAGTAGGCATCCTAACATGTAGGGAAATATTAAAATTGTTCATTATTGATATTAATTCTTTAGAATATTTGTTGACTTTGGACTTAGGACAAGGAACTACTCATTCAACGAGGCAGGTCGTAAGCTCGATTCCCGCATCAAATAACTCTCATTCTTTGTTGTCGTAATTTATTAGTAAATTCAGAAACGTACCTGCCACACTTTCAAGCTGGACCGCGTTTCGTGATCTGTCTCGTTGGTTGGTAAAACAAAAAACACCAACACCACACCACCATCACCACACCACAGCACAGCACACCACACCACACCACACCCCTTATTCATTTATTTATTGTTTGTCACAGGTAAATGGGCAGATCTTAGAATACTATTATTGAATCACTGTAACATACCCATGGGGTGTACAATATTTATATTAATAAGTATGGAGATATGTCAATGTTATTGGTTATGTTAAAAATAAAGAATAATAATAAATTACACTCATAATTGGTTGGTGGTTGTTATCCATTGCATTGGCTGTTTAGTCAACCTCATTTTACATTAAGTCTTACACAATTATTAGGGACATACAATTTAGTTTAATAAGTCAAAATATAAAAATAGAAAATTAAGTTTTACATGTCAATTTTTCGTCAAAATCATCAGACATTATTAATAGACATAATTACTTTGGTTATGCGATTTACATTAAATAAGTACAAAAACTAAATGAAAATAAAATAAGTTTAACATGTCAAGATTTAGTCAACCTCATACTAACATTAATATTACGGTCGTATAATTCACATTAAATAAGTCAAAAACAAGTTTAGTCAATAATTCGGTCTGTTAGAAATTCATTAATTGAGTAATGCGTTTTACTTAGGAGAAATTCTTTTAGCTTTAATTTTAAAACTTTTAATGAAGTGATATTCTTGATACAGTTTGGGAGCTTGTTATAGATTTTAACTCCAACACCAAATACACTCGATTTAAATTTTACTGTTCTACATTGAATGCCTTTAAGTTCAGTTTTGTGTCTCGCACTTTTCAACGTTTCATACTTATCTATATCGCGTTTTATCATCATTGCCGCTTCAAATATGTATAGTGAAGGCAGGGTTAAGATTTTCAACCTTTTGAAAAGTGGTCTACATGAATCAGTCTGTCTTAATCCGCATATTATACTTCTGATGCACTTTTTTTGTGCTTTTTAGAGCATACAAAAAGCTACCCTCTTCTTTGCTAGATTTGCCTTTTAATGCGTTTAAAATTAAAGTAAAATCCAACCTTTGTTCAAGGGCATACTATTCTATCAACGACTACTTAAATGATAAGAATAGTTGGTCGCTGTGATTGGCTCAAGACAATGTTTATGTTCTTTCTCCAGAATTAGCCTACCTACTGACAGGTTATATAAGCTTAGGTAAATTGTTCATTTTATTTGACTTTATAAGTCAATTTATTTTAATTTTATTTTTTTTTGTTGACATAATCTACTCATTAGAATGATTTTCATGAGTTGTATTGCAATATGTGGTTAGCTAGCGACCTCGACAAATTGATCATATAATTTTTTTTTTTTCCTGAAAAACCGGCAGCAAGTTCGTCATGCTCCCTTAGATGTCACTGCTTGCGGTAGCGTCGGGGGTCGGGTTTTGAGGCTTTATTTCCTTTTTTAGATATTGTTTACGTTTAGTTATTTTTATTTCTGCTTTAGTATAGATCTCGATGTTTTTGGTTGGTATATTAGCGTGTGCTAGCTGTCATATGGCTATTAATTTATAATTTAATGTTTTGTGTTGCGTTATGTAAATTATTTTGCATAAGTACTTATTGTATAGAATCAAGTTTTTCTAACTGAACAGACAGCTGTGCTGCTGGAGAGTTTGTTGCGCCACTTCTTCTTCCCAGCGAAAGCACTAGGAAGTGGTGAAGGGTGGGCGTTTTGTGGGACTGTCTTATGTAACTTTGACGTTCGAAAAGTGCTGATTCTCAGCCTAGTTTGAATAAATGACTTTTGAATTTTGTTTTTTTTTTTAATACTCCCTGTTCAGTGAATTTCCCCAGAAAAGGATACCGTATTTTAGAATGGAGCCTACATATGCATGGTAAGCACTTAGTAAAGTACTCTTATTTGTAACTTTTTTTAACATGTAGGTAGAGGGCATACCTATGAGAACTGATTTAATTTTTTGCAAACATGGTCAATCTGTTCCAGACCACACCACACCACACAACACCACGCCTCACCACGCCACACCACACCACGCGTGGCTCGGAAACCCTGAGAAAATTTACATACCTACAAAATTCAAAATTCACACACATTATTAAAAATCAATTACAATACCTAACTTAGCACAAAGGAGACGGATTTTGAAGTGGTTTCGGCGCAGTTCATTTTAATTAGGCTCTGCCCCACCGTTCCACCTATCCTAACCCACCTGTGTGTTTTACATAACATTTTAATAACATTAATTTCCCTGACTGTTGTAGGTACAACCTTCCTATTTATTTGGCTTTTTTAGAGTTCCGTACGTTTAATTACAATAAAGTCAGCAGTTACAAAAGAAATGGGACACAACAATGATTACCTAGGTCTTAAGTGCAGCTAGTTAGTGTTACTTTCTATATAAAGACTGCAATGTTTTGTTCAACAATATGGAGTAGCAACTTTGTAACAAACGTTCCGTTTAATTAGTTTACTCTTAGTTCGTTTATTGCAGTTTAGTGCAAACAAAAGTATTCTTGTTGAGAGTAAGAAGCTAAAAGATCTTTGTTAATAGTAAAACTTAGAAGTAAGTATTACCTATTTGTAGAAAACGAATAGTATTTTTTCTTGACAATTTTTCTTTGTATAATGTACCTGTATCGATATTTGGCTAATGGTAATGCTATTTATCGATATTTTAATTGTACCTAATCAAGAAATACTAATACCATACGTTGTAAATCAAATTCGATAAGCAGCACATAAAAAAATGTGGTTTACACAAACATTTCACACTTTATCCAACATTAGTGACACTATTTAATTGTAATAGGTAGCACGATATATTTATTATGTATTATATTATCAGTTGAACTATAACTGGTATTTCGCCAGTTAAAAGCAAGTCTTCGGTAGTATAGTGGTAAGTATCCCCGCCTGTCACGCGGGAGACCGGGGTTCGATTCCCCGCCGGAGAGAATCTTTTTGCATTTTTTATTATTAAATATTAACCGTTCTGGTCGTTCTCCATCAGTATTGATTTTATTTAATTCACTACGATTCAGCAGTTACTAATTTGTATTTTATTTCTGTTTTAATTAAAGGTCCCGCGTGTAATTATAGTTTTGTAGCCATGTAGGTACGTTATCAATAGATTAAAGCATTTTCAATTTAGCACATTACTTGATAAACCCTGATTATTATCGGTAAAATATAATTATGATCGTACAGCTACACCAAACGCACAGTTACGTTCATTCTTATTAACGAAAGACAAAATAATAAAGTTAACATTTTCATAATATTAGTAAGACATTTATAATAAAAGAAAGATATTGTAGTTCAATTATCGTTCGACCTCTACGAACATTTATGTAAGTACGTAAAAACTTTGTCCCCGTCGGGCATTAAGACAAAAGATCAAACAAAATAACTTCAGAACTTATATAAGTGTTGTAACTTACTGTTGATATTGTTAGTTTCTTTATCTTTTTCATAGGACTCGTAAAATGCGTAAGGGACGTCCATCTTTTGCGATTTTATTCCCCTGAAAGTTGGTTGATATGTGTTTACTTTGGGCTATAAAAGGGACAAAAAACATTCTCGTGACGGATAGGTTATAGGACCTTCTTTTGTACGGACGGCACCAGATTAACCTATCCGAAACTATAAAAAAATCTCAATCAACTTTGAACCTTATGCTTTGGTGATAAAGTTGAAAATCTATTAAAGAAATTTGACATATTGTAGTAGGTTGATGTGCTGGCGTCTGTATTTTATTTGTGCAAGGCACTTTTCAGGAGTTGGTATCATCTGTTAATTACACTCAGATTCACCCAACTACATTCCGCCCGCCGAAAACATGCTTTCCTGACATCTGTCAGTTCGACCATTTCTAGTAGTAATAACGATCAAATTCGCAAAACACGTATTCGTTAGTATGATACTGATAGTTGTCAAGAACGCATTACCTCGACCGGCCGTCGTGAACGAGGTAAAAAAAATCTGTACTTTTTAGAACAGGGGATCATCGGTGGAATGGACAGGAACCCCGAGTAGCTAAACTTATTACTACTCAATATTTTGTGGAAATATGGATTTAGGTAATAGGTAGTCTAGTAATGATCTTCTCTATACAGGGTGTTTGGCGCATGGACCGACACAATTTTTTCAGGGATTTGGGAGGTCATTAGCTAGGTTCTACCCATACACCCTTTGTCCCAAATGTCACGGTTGGTTACATATGATTATTTTTTTAAAATGAAAAAAAATCCCAAAATGTGTCCTTTAATTTGAGTGTAGTGGCACAAAACAAATTTTGTTGCATTCTCCAAAGTCCTTTAAATCTAAAAACATCTTTGTTTTATACAACTGGTTTCAAGAAAATTCCTTACAAGCTTCCAAAGTTAATTTTTGTATTTAATGAATGAAATTTTACAACTTCTAAATTAATTATAAAAAAAACTAAAAGCTATTTTGAACTTAGCTAGAACCTAGCTAATGACCTCCCAAATCCCTGAAAAAATTGTGTCGGTCCATGCGCCAAACACCCTGTATAATAGATCTTTTTCTATATAATAGATTAAACGCAATAATTCCACTGCAAACTTGTTGTAAGTTAACATGCAAACAGCGGATTACTGAATTTCTTTCTACCAAAAATTATGATGATACCGAATCCCTTCTAACAACAGTGAAGTAACTCATAGCACAGATACACACACTCAATCTCACACCCACACACACACGCACACAGACACACCCGGACCCGCACGCGCTCGCACTCACACATTCTTGTACTGGACTTTTATTTGCTCAAAATTCAGTTAGTAATAATTATGTAACAGTCTAAGAATTACTCTTGTCCTATTTTCGGGAAATGAAGTCTGATTGTCCTTAATACAAGGCTACTATGTAACCTAGCTAGGACATCAGATCGTAAAATTGTATTGTTACTTACTCATCTCAGATGTAAACTATTCCTTAGTTGTCATCCTACTTTGTAACAGACTGTACCACTTTTTTATGAAATAAATTACAATTACAATGATCATGATCCTTACCTGCATGACTGAACACCTACTTACAATTTTTTTTTTCTCGACGAAGGTTGTCAAAATAATGTTCGAATTTCCAAGCATGTTTGAGAAAAAATATAATTATTTCATTGGTGGGTAGTCAGCGCGCATGCGCTGTCCACGGCCTCTCTATTGTATGACGCTCAGACTTCAGTCCGAAAGCGTTTACGGCCGGTGTAGACGTGCCATAAACGCTTTCCGATTCAGTATATGAAAAAAAACTAAAAGAATTTAGGCGCCCATTTTTTTAGGGTTCCGTACCCAATGGGTAAAAACGGAACCCTATTACTATGACTTCGCTTTCCGTCCGTCCGTCCGTCCATCTGTCACCAGGCTGTATCTCATGAACCGTGATAGTTAGACAGTTGAAATTTTCACAGATGATGTATTTCTGTTGCCGCTATAATAACAAATACAAAAAACAGAATAACAGAAATATTTAAGGGGCCCTTAAATATTTATTTTATTTCCCATACAACAGACATGATTTTCTTGCCTTTTTTATAGATAATGGTACGGAACCCTTCGTGCGCGAGTCCGACTCGCACTTGGCCGGTTTTTTTTGTATCAAATAACTTCTCCCGTTCTGGGCGGAGCGGGATGGCGTGTCAGACTCTTACTGGCTAATACCCACCCGTGTTCCTTCAGTTGCCTGTACGTTGTCAGGGACCACGGTATCCTTTTCGGACTTTCCCGCAACCCCGGCAGATAAGTAACTACTAAGCAGGCCAAATTAAAAAATCGTCTTGCTAAAAGAGATGCATAATTGCATATTATGATCAGAGACTGTATATAATTGTTCAACCAACATAAAAATAGACAAAAAGTTAATTTCTAAAACGTATACAGAATATACATACATAGACGCGCAAACTGTTACCATGAATTCAGAACATGATTCTAGTCTCGACCCACCAGCATTGAAATTTTACATCGATTATTTTTTTTATCTGCTTTTTCATACAAAAGTGTATTATTTACACGGTCGTAATGTAGGAAATAGTAGTTTTTTTTTTAAGGAAAACGTTGCCCCACACTAGGAATTTCTCCCGTATTGTGGGTGCGTTAACAAACGTTTAAACTCACATACACAAACAGCCAGACCCGGAACAACTACCTGTAGGTCATAAAAATATTTGTTCCGTGCGGGAATCGAACCCGCGACACGCAGCGCAGCAGTCAATCGCTTAACCACTGCGCCAACCGTGTTGTCCGTGTCGTATGTATGTAGGACATTAATAACAAATGAACCAAAAACAATACATCCTATTACTGACCCCAACCAAATACAGGGACCGACCCATTCACACAGATTAACCCTTTATCACCAGGTTTAAAACAACAATATTCAGTTCATTACATTAATCAAGACCAAACTGGCCGGTTTCGGCCTTGTCCCTGATAAGACCTCCACTATCTCAAACGATTGGGTCCTTTCATTATCTTAGGGCGAGGTCCCATCGTTAGACGAACGGGCAAGGTATTTTTTAATTTTGATTTAAATGATGGAGTGGAGTTTATTGCCCATTCTTCTCCAACCTCTCACCGCTTTGGAATGGGCAGCTTCATCTTTCTGACTGATCGACCCCTTGACAATTATTCAAAAGTGTAACCTGTATTTAGTCGAAGTCAAAGATTATTTTTTTTTTTTTTTAATGAATATTTATTTATTAAAATTACATAATTGACGGGATATTACTTAATACATTTATGCTATAAAAAAAATAGAATATTTATTGTGAGACAGTGTTTACAGAGTTGTTATTAAGTCAATTGGTGTGCTTTTGCACTGCTCCACCATGTTAGGTATACAATAGTTTACAATTTATTTAGACCTAGTTAGTTTAATTTATGTAAATCTATTTTCAATAAATAATTTTATTGAAAATAGTTTTACATACTGTCTCAAAGTTTTTAGATGTTACAGTGTTTTTTTTCTATTTTCAATAAACTTATTTCGATTTGATAGTATTTTGAGAATTATTCTAAGTATTGCAAAAATAACAAAATAATGGTCGTATTTATAAGGTATGTTGCGATTCATTTTCATTTATGAAAGGACAAACGACTTTATTTTCCATTGAAGAAATAGGTACCACCAAACATTTACAGTAGGTTAGTCCTTTACCTTTATGTTGAGTGTTTTGCGGTCTATCAACTGACAGCTGTCAAGATCTCCAGATCTCTCGTCGGCCGGACAGTACAGCTGAACTAAGCGAGAAATGCCTGCGCTCATCTCACACCATAGCCTCGTCTCTAAGCCTTTTTCCAATTATCTCGTCAGCCTGAGATTGAAAAATGGGATTTCGGTTTTTCGATCGACAAGCAGTGAAATAATGTTATGGAATAAGAAAAGACTTGTTACCCCGTTGGTTTAGCCAATCTCCGTAATTATTTAATTGAATAGGAATCTGCACTGCTCTCTAAAAATATATTATGACTAGCTGCCCGCCCCGGCATCACACGAGTAGCACTAAGTACTTATCTACGGCGCACCTACCGAGTTACCCTACCTACCCTACCTACCCTCCCTACCATACCTACCCTAAAAAGTTCCTACCCCCAAAGTTTATTTTGTATATATTTATGTATGTATATTTCTATGTATTTATTTTCGTATTTTATAGTTATTTTCACGTTATCTATCCCTTCTATTGCACTTGCCATGTTTCCTCTCTGCATCACCCTAAGGTTGACTGGCCTCAGGCATTAAGTTCGCCTTTGTACGGTATTTTTTTACTTGTGCATAAAGTATCTATACTAATACTAATAATAATATTATAAAGGGGAAAGATTTGATTGTTTGTTTGTTTGTATTGAATAGGCTCCGAAACTACTAAACCGATTTGAAAAAATATTTTACCTCATGGTAAAGCTCAGTTTTCTGGGAGTAACATAGGCAACTTTTTATCCCGGGAAAAATAACGGGTCCCGCGGGAAAGACCACGGGAGCGAAGCCGCTGGCAAAGTGCTAGTTAATTAATTAATAAATTGTGGACAAAAGCAAAGGAATTTTAGACGAGTTGGGGTAATGTAATTTTACGTCTATAATATTTCTGTTGATAAATTTTTTTGGCTTGAGAACATTGGTATTTTTTTATTATTATTTTCGAATAGATTTGCACATCTCGCTAAGTTCAATTATTAGAATAATTTGGAAGAATTTCACGAAGTGCCACAGATGCCCAGTTGGCTTTGAGATGAGCTGGTAGTGGTAAGCTTGGGTATGAATGTTGAATGTTTAATTAGTACTGGCTATAGCGTTGATTGCAACCACGCAAACGCGTATGACATGCACCCTAATCATGCAACACACGATCAATCACAATGTTTCATTTTGACAGACATTTGGTTGAGCAGACAATTTTTTCGAACATAATATAAAGCAATAGATTAGCAATTTCCTTCAAAATGATTCAGATTAAGATTGATAGTGTGTTGCGCAATTATGGTGCCGATCTATGAACGAAAACGAACCAAAAGGACATTGTAAGAATCACAGCAGGTAGTTTCCTCCACGAGGGAAAAGACGTGAGTGTTTGCATGTATACTGTTGATCAAACCAAATGTTAAAAAAAAAAAACATCGGCGTTGGAAGCAATGCGAAAAAAAATCGTAAACCTCAGCAACAAGTCCAAAATGACACGAATAAAAATATAAATTATAATAAAAGCCAATTTATTCCCGTTGCTCATAAAAAGTTCTTAAAATAACAAGTGCTTGATTAAAAGCTTCCTCAATTAGCGAGCTTTTAAACAGTTATTATTTGAAGAAGCTATAACATTTTAACGCCACTTTCTCAGGTTGGGAGCAATGAAATATAGTGCTACAAAGTGTGACCATTAAAATTTTACACTTTTTGTTTACATTTTCTTTAGAAAATTCTTTGGAGCTGCATGAAATATTATAAACTGTGAGACTGATGTGACCCATAGGAGTTAAATGCGATAATTTGAGAGTCAGTTGTCACCAATATTTGTACGGTTCTACCCAGTATTTAGAAACAATGTTTTAACTGCCTCGTTGGTTTAGTGATCGCAAGCGCTACTGCTAAGCATGAGGTCCCGGGTTCGATTTCAGGGTCGGGCATAGTGTTATTGGGTTTTTCCATCTAGGATATCTCAGTAGCAACCCGGAGTCTGGGTTTGTACCCTGTTGATGGCAATAGGCTGGCCCACTGTAACATGGGACTTAAAAATAACCGGAGAAATGTGGGTGTAGTACAGGTACACCTCTGCTTAACCCTTCGGGGAATACAGGGATGTTATATGATCACGTCTGCGAGGTTTCGCTAACTAATTTAATTAGACCGTGTATATTCTATTTACTTAAAAATTCGCTAATCCAAACGCAATTCCGAAACGAAATTTTCTTAACCAGCTAGGAGGAACGGCTAATGAAAATCCAATTTCAGTCCCTTAGGAGTGCTTTCAGTGGGGTATAATGCAAAGTAATAGGAATTTGGGGGTGGTGACGCATTTTGAATAATTTAAAAGCCCTGAAACGACCCTAAACCATCGGTGGGATTGCTGGAAATCCGAATTTGGAAACATACGGTTGATATGTGCGGATGGGCAAGCCATACTTCTTCCTACTAACAGCTGAATGATAACAGGGAAATCCAATCATAGATGTAAAATACTTAGAAAGAAGGAAAAAAAAAAAAATTCTGGACAAATTAAAAGCGAAAACTGCGTAGAAGGAAAGGTATTGCCAACCTTGCAAAACTTCAGATTTTCAAAATTTCGTTTCATCCCTTAACGAGCCGGCGGAGCATGCGTAGTTCATACAAACGTAATACCAAAATAATTTGTAAATCAAACAAACGAGTTAGTTTTCTATAGAAACTTGAAACTCATTATATCTCGTCTTTATATATTATGTGTCCATTCAAAATATATATTTGGGAGCAATATCGGAATAAATACACACTACCTTAAGAATATGTTTGATTTACAAATTATTTTGGTATTACGTTTGTATGAACTACGCATGCTCCGCCTGCCCCTTAACACTTCAATCATTTTTGCTCCTAGGAAAATCACCATAACCACTATTATTGGATAATTTCACACCTTCAAGTAAACACATAAAACCACGTAACGGTCGTACTCAAATTACCAACCCGTAACCCAATAAACATTTGATACGTTACGCCATTATCGATGCGTAACACAGTACTTGTACAGATTGTGTGAATGTTTCAGGCGAGTACTGGCGCCAGCCGCTTGATTACTTACCCATTTTTTACAGGAAAATCTGCAATTCAATTCAAGTCTTTATTGTATAATTATCACAGTGTTCATAATTACCATTCTTAAATTATTTATTAGTTCTATTTGAACCTGAAAACAATTAATTATTACTATCTACTTGGATGATTTTAAATTATTATAAATTGTACCTTTTTTATTTTAAGAAGCAGAGAATGTATAAAAAAACATTGATTGGCAACATGCCTCATATTCGTGTTACAAGGGTATATAACGTTAGTTCCCATTTACTATCAAGACATGGCCTGTACCGTTTTTGCAAGCCCTTATGATATGTGAAACCAATCACATCTATTCATTTAAGAATATTTTCCTGTTCCTTACCCATTTATAGACATTTACTCTTAGGTAAGTATAGCATAGCATAATTAGCCTGTAATGTGGGGACATTATAGGCTACTGAAACACAGGCCTCCTCTCTATGAGAGCGAGTGGGCCGTAATCCACCACGCGGGCCCAGTGCGGGTTTGTAGATGTCACATGTCTTCGAGTCTTTGGCTCTAGGACATACCGGTTTCCTCACGATGTTTTCCTTCACCGTTTTGAGAGCACTGGTGATGACATAATTTACCACCGTAATTTATAAATAATAACGTAATTTACCGCCGTTACCAGTGGGCGACCACTGCTTCCCAAAGATAAATAACTTTAATATTTTCCTTTACTTTCTGTTGTTTCGTATTCATTATTTAACGTTTACTTTCTGCTCCAACTCGTTTTGTCATTATGGAAGCGAAAGGCACTTCTCAACGAAAAATTGAATTAACTTAATTTATTTCACTAAATTACACCACAAAATGGCTGTTCTTTAGCTAATTTGTTGTGTGCTGGTTACTTGTAATACTTAATATACCTACTTCTTATTTATTTCCATTTTAACCTTTATGTAGCTGTGATAGAAATATGAAAAAGAGTTGCGCCATTTTTGCATTTAGTTTTGTCTGCAATTCCACTATACCATATAATAGGGGACAGTAATTCACGTAAAATTTGCCAAACCCACGACTAGATACTTCAGAATATTATCCTAACCGGGAAACTGTATCAAGAATTTTTTCACTAACAATAATGTCTTATTCTAGCTTGCCTTTGCCCGTTTTGTTGTAACAAACTAGAATAGAATCATTCTAATTCTGTCACCAAAGTTAATCTACTATCACACTGGCTAACACCGTGTGAACAGACCACAAAACAAAAGCGTCACCACAATTAAATAGTTTACTGTTTACGTGCGAACGTGCCTCGTTTGATAATCTCACTAACACTGTGTTTTATTGAAAGCTTTTCTTGAATATTAATACGAACCGCAGTGTCTTTTGCTGAAACTAATGCTAAGAACATTTCAGCGTACACGTAATTCATTCTTACTCCCATTTATGATTTTCACGTAATTCTTTCGTAATTTCGTTTATTCTGAAAGTGGGCAACGTTGCAAATAGATGTCAAATATTTCGCTCTTTTGATTAATTTGGCAATATTACTCTATGGAAATATGAAATGTGGCTAACTAGCTATCTAGAATATTAATAATGAATTGCAATTATAACACTGAATTTTATGTTGTAACCGTTTTAGGTGTAAAAAAGGCATTTGGATTTTTTTTTTTACATCTTAAACTAAATATTCGGTGTTACGATATTAATTATTGCATTTCATAATTAATAAAAATAAAAAAGTTAGTAAGCCAAATTCTATATTTTCATACAGTAATATTGCCAAATTAATCAAAACTGGTAAATATTTGACAGCTATTTGCGACGTTGCCAACTTTTAGGATAAGCGCTCTTTTGGATACGTTACCAATTTATTTTTACCCGCCACAAAATATCCTCATATTTATTCAGTTTGGTAATCTATATTATTATGTAAAAGGAGAAACTGACTGACTAACTGAAAGACTGACTGACATATTAACGCACAGCCGCAACTACTGGGACTATGAACGTGAAATTTTGCAGACGCTTCCTTTTATAATGTAGGGGAGCAGAGAGCTAAGAAGGGGTTATTGGAAATTCGACCTTTAAGGTGGTGAAAAGGCGGGATTTTTTTTGTATGAAAAATCTCATTATAAACTTACGTCTTAGCACGAATACTAATTTTAATTAAATTATAAAGTTTCTAATTTTTTGTTTTTCTAAAATACCTCAAAGGGAATTACCAAACCTTGACAGCCCCCAATTAGGGGGGTGTCAAGGTTTGTATGGAAGAATTTCAACGCGCGATCCAATTAAGTTGAAACTCAGTATTTATTATAAAAGGAGAACCTGACTGACTGACTGACTTAGTTTTTCAGTGTCACAACACACGCAATCCGTATGAAATGGGGTTCACTTCGGGCTTAGAAAATAAAGTGTCAGGTTTAAAGGTCTCAGTGCATTACACTGACAGCTTGTTAGTGCAGCACTCAACACAAACGTTACCGTTATAATAATAATATGAGTACCACCTACGTAGGAAGCAGATCTTGCACTATGATTTTTAGATACTGTCCAATTAACTTGGAGTACTCAGTTTAATCATCTATCTGTAGATACTCTTTACGGTAATTCTCTGGTTAAGGTTGCGTTGGATGAACATATAAGTATCTCGGAGCCTGGAGATTATTTAATGCACCTCATTTTATGCACCTGAACACGGGCGGATCCAGGATGCGGGCACAGGGGCACGTGCCCCCCCCCCCCCCCCCCCCAAATGGATTATTAAAATAAAATCGAATCGTCTCCATGGACTGGCCTTTACTGACATTGCAATTGCTTCAATGATCAACGCTGAAGAAGTAGGCTACTATATCTTCATTCAAAAGTAATGAATCCCAAATACAGCATAGTGCAATATAAGGTAGGGGAGAGAGACATTTCTTAAAAGTCTGGTTCATGTGCCCCTTCCAGAAATTAATCCTGGATCCGCCCTTGCACCTGAATTAACTCAGTCACTGGGTACCCTTGGGGATATCCAAGGCTAATCTGGGTGGTCAGACTTTCCGGCTTCTAATTAAAACCTAAACAATATAAAAGTATGACTTTTTTTAATTTGTTGATTGGATTGATTATCATAAAGATAACTAATATTATTGTATGCAAAATTCCATAATATCTTGCCAAAGCATTTCACACGTCACATCTCATTTAGCTAAACGTAAATAGAAGCCAAAACAAACCTTGGATTTAACTACGAGAATCAGTGACAGACAACTAAAACACTTACCACATTTCTCCAGATTATGTAATAATTATTCTACAGCCGCAGGCAACGATTTAACCCCTTCCGTTCCAAAGGGATCGAAAAGGTACCCTAACAAATACAGCAGGGGCCTGTTTGGACCCCTCATAATGTGAGGACCAAAATATAATGAAATAATAGGTAGACCGTAGTTGGGTCCAGGTAGAGTGTTGAATAATTCGTTATTTTATGTCGGGTCTGCTCATATCAGGAGTCAGGAATGAAGAAATTAAGTTAGCTTGTATTCGTTCGGAGTGTTTGCGTTCATTTTCAAAATTAGGGGTCTGGATTTGGTGGATTGGTCAAGAAAATATTGCCTAAAAATAAATAGTGAATTAAGAGCCCATATAATTATTATTATTTTATCGTATAGGGTAGGTAGAATACCTACCATGGAATTAGTATGTACTAGTACCTATTTCAAACCTACACCGTCGTTCTGTCAAAATGTTGTTCGGGCATAAAGAAATAAAATAATTCGCTTTATTGGAAAAAACTTATTACAAAATAAAAAAAACCGACTTCCAAAAAAATAGCGCAGTGTTTATGTAAAAAGTTTTATTTTTCATTTTTAGTTGTGGTACCTACCTCACACAAAGTCGAAGACCACAGTCTGCTAAATAAATAACATAACAGGTAGTTTTTATAACATCTTCCACATTAAAGTGGAAAAAATACGTATTATTGAAGCTTACTCAAAAACTACGCAACAATAAAGGGCACAAAATTTAAATGGGAGACCACCGCGTAAAGCTTCTTCTACCAAATGAAAAAAGAATTTTCAAAATTGGTTCACAATTAAATAAATTAAAATTAAAAAAGTATATACAGAAGAACATAGAACCACCTTCTTTTTGAAATTCGATTAGAAAGGAAAGACGATGGCAGCCAGTAAGCTAATGTAGCGGTTACACCTCCCCATACGAACTACGCATCAAAGACATGACGTCACACAAATCCTGCATCGCGCAATTAGAGTTCGCGCGAACTACATATACATGACTATCCGACATCAACAGTTGGGCAGTTGCTCGCCAGACACAACACCCGTCTGGTCGGAGGATCCTCCCTTTTCTATGGTGGATGAGTGAACTTTACACCCTGTTCCTCATACACCTAAACTTACGTTTAGCACAATTAAGTTTGTGTGTCACAATGTCTTGGTTTGATCCTTGAGCCCCAATTAACCAGAGGGCTTGTATCTTTAGGTGCTTCGCGCCGACCTCCCCAGCGGCGTCAGCGTCATTTGTTACGCTGACGACACGTTGGTCCTGGCGCAGGGGAGGATTACTAGGCGGCGGCCGATCTAGCGACACACGGAGTTGCGACAATCGTGGCCAGAATCCGGCAGTTGGGACTCAAGGTGGCCCTGCACAAGTCCGAGGCCATGTGTTTTCATGGTCCTCGGAATGCGCCACCGACGGGTTCCCAAATAACGGTAGGAGGGGTTCACATCAGCCTATAGTCAACGATGAAGTACCTAGGACTCGTCCTCGACAGCCGGTGGAACTTCGTGGAGCATTTCCGACGTTTGGCTCCCAGACTGGAGCGGGCCGGGGCTGCTTGAAGCGTTTGGGAATGGCGCGAGGAGGTGAAACGCTGGGGCTTAACTCCGATGCCGCGAGAAATCGCGGCACAGCGCACAGAGCTCTGGCGGGATGGCGTCATGGAGAGTACGATTGTCGCAATCCAGTGTTGGGCACGCCAATATTGCGTTGCGGTGATAAGTTCCCTCCTTCGGCGTCACCGTCCGCCGACGACGACGGCGTCCTCACCTTCCGCCTGACGCAGGTCCTCACCTCGCCTGACGAGGTTCCTGTTTCTGATAAGGCGGGAGGACACTCCCGGGTGTCATCACTGCGTGGATCGCCCGGAGAACATGGTGGAGCATACGGTGGAGGTCTGCCCGGCTTGGGTACAGCACCGCCGTGTCCTCGTGGAGGTGATCGGTGGCGAGTATCTCTCGTGACTGGCACTGGTCCAGGCCATGTTACGGAGTGAGAGGGCATGGGAGGCCGTTACCTCCTTCTGCGAATCAGTACTGCTCGCGAAGGAGAAGGCATAATGCGTGAGGGAGAGGCAAAATTCGCGCACCCTCACGCCCCTAGCTGCCGCAGGAGGAGACGCCCTGGGCGTCGGGAATCGCAGCCAGATTCTCGGCCACCGTAGGCACGGGCTTGCGGACGGTGAGCAATGGGTAGCTCGCCGTCCGATAAAGACGAGGCCCGTGTCAACGGCACGTTGTGTTCCACGCGTGCCTCAAAAAGATGTCAGCGAGTGAAGGGGTCCGATGGGATCGATGCCTGCCGGGGTTGCGGAAAAGTCCGAAAGGGATACCGTGGCCCCTGTTAACGTAAAGGCAACCGAAGGAACACGGGTGGGTTTTAGTTAGTAAGAGTCTGTCACGCCTTTATAATATTAATCATATTTTCACTGACACACCCTCCCGCTCCGCCCAGAGTGGGAGAAGTCATCTGATGATTTCCCACCCAAAAAAAAAAAAAAAAAGGGATTGCTTCTTGGGGGTCAGAGAGTGATTGAGTAAAAAGACATGAGAATAGAACCAAATGTTTTCTTTGTATATGAACAAAATACTAACGACATTTTATTTACATAACCAAATTTTTAGGGTTCCGTATCTCAAAAGGAAAAACGGAACCCTTATAGAATCACTCGTGTGTCTGTCTGTCTTTCTGTCCGTCTGTCCATCTATCTGTCCGTCCATCTGCCACAGCCAATTTGCTTAGAATCTAATGGACCGATTAAGTTGAAATTTGGTTTCTGTGACCCAACACGGACGTATAACATAAATAAATAATTTTTGAATTTGTGTCACTTTTGGGGGGCTAATAAGAAAATTTTAAAAAAGTTTTGCTAACTGTACCGTGTGACATATCAAATGAAAGGGCTTGTTGCGAGGATATCAAATATTGTTTTAATAATTTTAAGATATATATAATTTTAATACTTTTAAAGATATTTAAGAAAATTGATGATAATTGACCATTCCCCCTTATTTTCGAAACTACTGAGCCTAAAACTTTGAGAAAAATACAGCGAATGGTTCTTTACTCATTGATTACAGAAAAACGTATAAGAAGTCTATGGTCTTAAAATAAGATGGTAAATCTCTCAATAGTGTGCATACAAACTAACATTTGCAGTTGGAATTTATGGGAGAACATGTTTTTTAACAACTACAATGTTATGTTGTATTTGGGATAAATTCATCTCAACTACGGAACCCTTCATTGTGCGTGGTCAGACACGCACTTGGCCGGTACTTTTATTTACTACTATTTATCATAATTCTCTTGAAAGAAACCTTCATGTTAATACAACATAAGTCGAACTATTAAGTTCGCGTTCGTTTTTGCGTGGATGTGACGCATATTTTCCAAATTGTTATTTACGTGTTATGTTCTTTCCTTGCGTCATGTATGCCGTATAAACGTATTTTCTTTCTTTCTTTCTATTACGTGGATAATTTATCAAATTAAATACGGTAAGTACGACATCACCATAAAACATTTTAATACCTTACCAAATTCTCCCTAACCAATAAATTTATTGCCTCCTTGAGTAAGCCTCCTCTGGCAAGCTTTCCCTTTCAAAAATGATTTTATAAGAGCCTTCCTCGCGTCCATATTTTAATCTGTGGCTCAGAGCTAAATCATGCTGAGTCGACGCGATAATTGTTTCTTATTCAAAAATTTCTTCATACAAATGTGTATTGTTGCATATGTAGCGTACAAATTGACGAATTAGTTTCGCTAGAAGGAATTATTATTTGGCGAAATTTGTCGAGAGAACTGTTTCTGATATTGCATAGTGTCTTTAAAAAACCGACCCAAGTGCATGTCGGATCACGCAAAATGAAAGGTTTCGTAGTTTAGAAAATATATTTTTATTGATAAAACTACAAATTAACGATTTTCCTTTACTTGTGCTGTGAGACCTTGCTTCTTGTCAAATTTCATGATTCTAGGTCAACGGGAAGAACCTAAATAATATTTATTTGTGAGTATAGAAATATGTCGCATTAATGGTGGTATTTTTTTATTGCGTTGACTTTGAAGTAAGATTTTTTTTATGGGTCTAAGGGACTGTAGACCTACATATTTGATATTCATTTTAAATTGATACCTCTACCTGAAAACAGGGTCTTGACAGACTGACAGACAGACAGACAGATGGACAACAAAGTGATTCTATGAAGGTTTCGTTTTCCTTTTGAGTTACGGAACCCTAAAAATTTTATAAATTTTAATAATTAGTTATTTATCATTTTTTTGTGGTTAGCTGCTGTTTGGAAAGTGAAAGTGTGTTTGGAAAGAGATTATTTTGTGAAAAGGACTAGGTACTTGTTCTGGTCAGTTGCTGTTTAAAAATCCACAAACTTCCAATTTACCACTCAAGATACAAATTCCTTACCAATTATAATAGTTCTAATTAAATTAGTTATCTCAGCATTTACCGCACGGTCGTCGGTACCACGGCAACGACTATACTCATTGCACTCAAACGAACCACTTCCCCTCAAACAACAACAGAAGGTACTAAGACCTTTCAATATAAACTTGCAATACTTCAAGAGCACGAGCCATGAGCCACGAGCCACGCCAGGTGAAGGTTTAATATCTAACTTTAGCTCACATTTACTCTGGGAACAAACACAAAGTTTCTGCGGAAGAGATATTAAATACAAAGAGCTTTTCAGCCACGCCTCACTTGGGAGGAGAGAACGTTAAGGATAAAATACAGAGATAAAAATTACGCTTCAATCTTTCAAAATATTGGCACATTTTGCGTGATTTTGACAGATAGAATCCTATCGTAGGTACTAATTATGTAAGTACACATTAGTTACGAGTATTATTGTTATTTTACACATTTAGTTTTGCTGCCTCGTGGGTCTAGTGATCGCAAGCGCTACTGCTGAGCATGAGGTCTTAGGTTTGATTCCCGGGTCGGGCAAAGTGTTATTGGATTTTTCTATCTGGAATTTCTCAGTAGCAGCCCGGAGTCTGGATTTGTGCCCGGTTGATGGCAATAGGCTCACCCCCTATTACATGGGACTTGAACATAACCGGCGAAATATGGGTGTATCTACTACAGGTACACCTCAGCCCCACCCTTCGGGGAAAGAAGGTGTGACATTATCTTATGTTATTTTATTTATGTATGCACACAAACATTGAAGTATAAAACTGATTCACAATCGTTACCTCACACTTCAGGTTCAGTTGAAAACCAGCGTCAAGCACTAGTTGTCTGGCATTTTTGCTGAACTGAGCCTATTTGGCGCAGCCGTGAGGCATACATTTCTAATTTCTTACAACGCACTTTATACTTTTTATTAGATTTTATTTGCAGAATTTGTTGTCTTTCTGTATTTTTTTCTTTAACCTAAGGTAGTCCTAAAGGTAAGGTATTTGCTGGGAAATATTGTCAATTACATGGAAAACATCGGTAGAAAACCAAAATTAGAAGCCATGTGTCCTCCACCAACCCGCACAGGCCCGTTCCTTCTCACAAAGAGGCCTGTGACCCATTAATGAAAATATTGTAGGCTGATAATATGCTATGCTATAAATGGAAAACATGACGTTTCCCAGGAAATATAAATTACAGAAATATTTTTAGACGTAACTTAGAGCTGCATTTTGCGAAACTTGAACTTCGCGGGTTACCTGAACGCATCCCCCTTAAAAGGCTCTTGTGGCGTGATAAATTGTTTTATTTTCACGCTCTGATTCGCTGGGGTCAGCAGTGTGGTTGCAGTAATAGCTTCGGGGTCGAACGGAAGTATGTGGAGATGAGGGTTCGCGTATATTGGGTATATTGTCAAAATGGTTGTGAGTAGTCATAGAATCTCATAAGGCCTTTATAAAGATATAGAAATCCGGATTTGATCAAAATAAAAGGTAGTAATTAGAAAATTATTGTACAAAAATGGGTATTTTTTTATGTCACCTACGACGAAAATCTTCGTAGTTATGGACTTAGTATTGGGGTCTTTTTTTACGACCTCACAGAAAACAAGCGTAGTACTTAATAAAAGTAATACCGACCTAGTAGCTGACAAATGCTATATTAATAACTAAACCACTGAGAAGGGGTACTGATAAGCAAAAAGCCACATCATAGTGCCTCAACTCAAACAATAATCCGCTGGATTAAAACAACCTGACATGAGTCAGAGAAATACTTTTACAGCACACAGCACCAGCCATGTAACTAGATATCTGGCGGTTTTTTTTTTAATATTAGGTAATATGTATTTAAAAATTCGCCAAACATCTAGATATCTCTAAGTTTCAGAGCATTACATCAACAAACAGTGCCAAATTAATGACTAAACAATTTATGGCCGAGAACAGCAAACCCAATTGGTAATGACACGAAACCGCGTCCTAATTCCCGCTCCGACAGATGCTGTATTGAAGCTTCTTAATGAAACGGAAACCACCTCGTTACCACAAGACACTCATATGAACTAATAGGGTACTTAATTCAGAACCACACGCCACCTATGGGATCCAGTAAACACTAATCTACTCGAACCAAGATGGCGGCCACAAATCAAGTTAAACAAACCGGTTCAGACCGGATTTACTATCAACAGGAGTACTGATTAATAGAATTGTTTGTTTGCCCTACTGCGGCGAGGAGGTGTAATACTCTTGCGTGATTCAGAGTACTTTTTATCTAGATTTAAAATAGGAAAAAAAAGAAAACAAAGTGTATTAAAGCTGTTTACTTCAGTGCAAAGGTTCGTTCATTTAGGTTAATTACTTGGTACTCTCTTCCTTAGTTTAGTGTTTGTTGTTTTATTTTCAGGAAAGGTTCTAGCGGTTTAAATACGAGATAGGTGAGAAAACTGTAGTAGGTATGGCTTAAACTGTAGTTACTTAAGATGGGAAGGATGTTTGAAAATAGTCGTAAGTTGCTTTTAAAGTCTTCTATCGTCTGCAAACTTTTGGATTTTCCCATTTCCTCAGACTATTAGGGCAAGATTTCTAGATCGCACTTTGACTTTTCTTTGCTCGGTAAAGTAAGCGTTGCATTCGAATATGAACATTATTTGTAAAAAGTGAACGTTCATATTCGTATGAAAACGCTTCTTTTACCTAAGCAAAGTAAAATCAATGTGCGCTATATGAACTTGCCCTTAGAACAAAATGGCTAACGTTGAATTTATTCAAGTTGATACTATCTCTAAAAGAACCACAAGAGTGCATTTCTCAGTTTTTGAGACGAACACAAACAATATTAAAGTTTCCATAGTAATATTTCAATGTATCAACTCAAAGTTTTTCGTTTACTTGAAGAGACTGAACGTTTGTTATGAAGTGTTGGGTAGTGCTGGCTACTCACTAGGAAACTAAATGTTAGACAGCACAATTTTGTTGCAACAAAACGTTATCTACCTAAAGTCTGTTTTTTAATGTAGTTGTAGGACTAATTTGATATTTCAAGTGATTGTTGTTTTTTTTTTTTAATTTGCAGTTTGGCATTTGCATCTGTCAAATTAGTCCACGAGATTAAAAAACAGACTTTAGAACTGCGATACCGAGATATACGCTTATCTTGATAAGATAAATAATGATTCTAGGACAGAAAACTCCAACTTTTATTACAGAAACGATAATAACAAACAACAAACGCAAGAACATAGATGAACAAGTTGCAGATTAACAGCTTTTTTTTATAATACATAAATATAACTTCACGCCTTGTTTCCCTGAAGGGTTGGGTAGAGGTGTACCTGTAGTAGGTACACCCACATTTCACCAGTTATGTTTTAAGTCCCATGTAATAGAGGGCGAGCCTATTGCCATCAACCGGGCACAAATCCAGACTCCGGGCTGCTACTGAGAAATTCCAGATAGAAAAACCCAATAACACTGCCCGACCCGGGAATCGAACCCAAGACCTCGTGCTCAGAAGTAGCGCTTGCGACCACTAGACCAACGAGGCAGTGAATATTAATGTGTATGTTTTATAATATTTGTATTAAAACCTAAATTAAACAGAATTTAACAGTTAAAATTCGGCGTATGTCAAAAATAGTGGACTATGTAACAAAGGTCGACTTGATGATTCCTTTAGATATTTTCTACCAGTCTTCCTAAAGCTCTAATAGAAAACAAAATAAAAACGTAACAATAATAATAAATACATACATACATACGAACAAAAATACTTTGTCATGACAAATAAACTTACGTAGATTCTGGAAATACTAGTAATAGTATTACTTGATATAATCTTAGGAATATAGTATGATTTTACAATGTTTGTAAGTATGTGAGCACCATGCATCTATCACATAATTAATTTATGTCATTCCTTCATTTTTCATTATTTTTACCTATCGTGGTATAGTAATCTTATTCTAGGTGCATTGTCTTCACATATAATTATATAATTAGTGTATAAAAGATATAATGATTTTTTTAAAGAGTAACGGTGGAGTTTCTTGCCCATTCTTCTCCATACGAAAACTACCTTTTGGAATGGGCGACAAGAATCAGTTATTATTATTTTTTGTAAATTTTGACATTCAAAAGTGCCTTTTTTGTGGCTAATTGAAATAAATTATTTGACTTTTGAAAGAAAAATGAATATTAAAAACGTGGCTTTGTATGTAATGAACATAGAATTACGTATCGAATATGAATACTGCCCATACCTCAAGCACCATGCTAGCAACATTTTGTTGCTTAGTGCCGACGTGTGCTTAGCGTATCATTGTTATCGGGCATACTGCAGTTATTTATTACTTGTTTGTTGTTCAGGCAAGTTCAATTGGATTGATCTTTGCAGACAAGTTCGGGAGATATAATAATATCATAGTGGGGTTTATGGTGTTTTTATTTTTGAGTTGTGATTTGAGTGTTTTGAGCGGTTGTGGTTACCCTTTAGAGTAGACAGATACTTTACTTGTAATTGTTTGACGAATAAACAATAATATTTTTTATAAAGCTTTGACAGCGGGTTTAATAATAATGAGAGCCTTTAAAAGATCGTCCAAAACCGAGGATTACTAGCATCTATGTTTATTAAAAATATATCAAGCTGATTTTTATAGTGCACCATACAAATAAAATTAACGCCTTTTATTTTTCCTTTGCTCCACCAAAACAAAAAATAATGAACAAAAGTATACCGTCATAAAAACAAGTTTATTCCCCAATCCAATCCCTTCATCTCCACATCAACAAGAGAATAACTATAATTTCCTTCTCAACGTCACGTGGCAAACATTGTACGAGAATCAAAGAGTAAGGAAAATACTCCGACAGGGCAGTAGGTCAGATTGGACATCTGACAAAGAGACACAGAAGTCCCACTTCAAACCATGTGCCAAATAAATGCTCGTGAACTGAGCTAATCATTAATATGCAGGGAGTCCATGCACCTGTCAGAAAGATATTTAATGTAGTCACCTGTGATTCAAGTTTCATTACCAAGTAAGTTGCAATCTGATGTTTCGAGCGCTCAAAATCTAAAGCAATTCAACGCTTTTTGGAGCTTGCTAGCTTTCTTAGATGGAAGTAAAATGAGAAACATTTTGTTTGTATGTTCGTTGTATGCCGATCACCGTAGGGCTGCCGGTATATTATGCAGAAGCCGCACCGGCGCTGCGTAGATTTTACACTTATTCTGAGATATTCATGCCGTTAGGTGTTCATTCGTATACATAAACATGCGGTCCGGCGCCGGTGAGACTCCGGCGTCATGTACATGTCGTGGCCAGATCTTAGAATTGACCATTTCATGAAATGGCCAGCTAACATTGGCCCTATCATTTAAACGTCAACGTTTAATGATATGTCGGTCGACGTTTGGCCATATCGTTAATGTAGGGTACCCATGGAGTAAGGTGTAGTAAAAATAGTCAAGTAACTGCGACCAACTTGGAAGTAGCGCTCGCTCGTTTGGTCACTGTTCTAACCTAACCTAACCTATTTGGTCGAGGTGCAACATAAGCGGCGTAATTTTTTAATTTTTATAAACTAATTTTAAGTGCTATGTTGCATTTCAGGCCACCACAGCGGCCGGCGAGCGATACTTCCAAGTTGATCGCTTTCCATAATATCATAGTTGGAAACCCAATAAAAGTCCATCAACTTTTTTTGCGTGGTCACCCTACTTTGTTTGATTTGTTGTATGCCGCCGCCATGATGCACAACAAAAACAAAGCGACCTTAACGCCTCTACCGGTAGATAATTTAACTATTTTACGATATGATCACTAATGTTCGGCCACATCATGAAGTAGTCGTGCGCTTAACTGTTCATATCATTAAACGTTGAGTATTCAATTATCTGGCCAGGCCACATCATGATGTGACCAGTGGTTGATGCTTATTTCATGAAATGATCAATTATAAGATCTGGCCACGAAATACACTCGGCTATACATCAAGCTATAACTTTCCAGTATAAGCTGACCTCGCATTGTACGGAAATCCTATACAATGCGAGATCAGCATAAACTGGAAATGTATAGCTTGATGTGTAGCCTTGTCTACAGGAAGCCTAAGCGCTACACTCCTACAGAAGTATTTTAGCTAAAGAGAGGGCCGCGCTTACGGTGTTCGGGCTATAAAGATTTTTTGTGAATTAAAACTTCTGAACTTATCTGCACAGTGGTTCAAGTATCAACATGTTTTGACGACTCGCTCAGCAGTGATTTATTGTTCAATGGCTGATACTTGTGAGGGGTTAAATGGCATCCGTTAACCGTAAAGATATCTTTAGAGACCAATGCGCTTTTATTGAAGAAAGTTTGAGAATTAATTGTAGAAAAGAAGCAATGAAAATAAGGAAGAATGGAAACAGCAAATAAGGAATTACCATAAGTCGTGATTGTTTGTGCTAGATTGTCGTGATTATGTCGTTTGGGGAATAGTTATAGCTCTCATATCTAACCCCAAAAAACAGGACTATGTGTAGTTTTATTACACCTCAACCGGTAACTTCTTCTTCTTCTCTCTTAAAAATACTCTCAACAGATAGATCTCGGTCGAATTAAGATAAAAGGTAATCACAGCATATTTTTTAAATTATTGGGATTCGCCAGAAAAACGTTTATTAAGTTAAAAGCAAGTGACCCCGTATAAACAGACCCCATGAGAGTAAACCAAAGAATTATTATGCAGTAAAACAACGAGTAAACAATAAATGACAGTCAAAGATGGCGGAAATGAATAGTTCCAATAATGGCTACTGAAGGGGATAGTGGCACTAGTAGCTGACTTTGGATATTAAGCTCTCTACACATTGGATCTCTAGAAGAGCGTCATATCCTATTGTACTCCATGCTCTTGAGGTGCAAAGCAAGCAGACATAATTACGTTATGATTGACAAAATGTCTTTTGTTATTAATACGAATGTGAACATCATCCTAACTAATATTATAAATGCGACATTGAGTTTGCTTACTTGTTCCGCTTTCATACTAAAACGGCTGAATGAATTTGGATGGCACACAGTTAAACCTTGGATGAAGAAAACCAAAAATGTGACCTAGGGATACGTCCAAAAATACAATGCACGATGGTTTGTTGCCACAGAAATATTAAAAACTAATAAATCTATGTTTGTTGCCCTGCAACTGCAAACCAACGCGTTTTCGCTTTGTGTCGTGCATCGAGCACCGTACACGGCCAAACAGGCTCCAACGCATAAAGCTTCCCACGACACATATCGAGATATGTCTGGCAACATTGAAAACGATGAAAATGGTCGTGAGGCTTGGGTATCTAGACGTTGGTCGACATCACGCGACGCTTCAAGCGACTGTTGCCGCGGGACATTTGTCCAGTGAATACGTGGCTTTATCACTGACAATACTTGTCAATGGGACAACTGTCAGTCGTGATATCATTTACTCTTTCTTATTTACTCTTTCTGCCTTTCTTCTTTACGCTACTATACTCTATATTCTATATTGTATTTTTTAAGATTACGGTGCTGGGTTTTTCTCCACACGGTGGCCATCTTCAGGCCATGTTAAGGAGCCCGGATTACTCTATTGAAACGTACTGGTGCTCTTACAACAGGTGATGTTGGTCGTTTTGCAATACCCACATTTTCTTGATTTCACCCCCTAAAGCCTAAGAGCGCCTAAGAAAGCCTAAGAGCGTATACACGAAGAATGCAGGAAGCCTGTACCGATCTTCCAGTGCTTTGGAACCACTCCGTGCAGTTAGTCGGCGCAAGCAGTCATTATCGAGTTTCTATACTTTGTGCCTAACCAGCACCGTTAAGCGCCGAACGTGGCCAGCAAGTTCCGACCTGCTTCGATCAGCGTTGGTTGGTTGGCTTAAACCCGCTTGCTTTATGTATAAGCGCTTATAGAACGGCGCTGGTAGCCTGCTTTCTACGTGTATACGCCCTTATTCACATAACACGTGCCAAAGGTGTCTTGTACAGCCCCACTTAACAAAAAAAAAATATAATGATGCCCTTCAGCTCTCAACTAATTGTCGACGGAAAAAAAAATACAGTCTCTTCGACATTTAGATTTAACGATCAATCAATATGGCGACCTCTCAAGACATATTAATATTAATTCGTATAATTTGACTCTCATCGCTTTTGCAAAGCTTTAAAATAAATGAGAGCCTCTAAAAATATACAAAACGTGTCTTCTAATAATTCAAAATAAGAATTTTCTTTCGATGAATATTGGCGATGAAAAAGTACCTTACGCTTAAGTACAATATTATTGTCCCAGCTGACTTTTAGGGAGGAGTAGAAATGTTACAAAAATATTCATTTTTACTGCAGACTTTATGGTTGTCGTAAAAATATGATTACCTGCTCTTGGTCATTTGATGCTAATTTGTCAGAAATGATCATTTGTGATGGTACCTGGTCGGCCGAGCCCTGCTCGGATGAAAATAAAGAAAACGAATTCCCAGATATGAGACCTAGCTAGAACGATTTCGCCCCCGTAAACCCCTATAGTGCAACTTTAATCGAAACCGTTAGAGCCGTTTTCGAGAACGTGATTATATTCTATATACATTTATTGCTCATTTAATAGTAATGGATTGGATTTTATTGGACACCAGCTGCTGTTGTTCGTGGTTTCATTCCCAAACAAGGAGAACAAAGGGACTGTGACTATAAAATGATATGTGTTAATATTGGGGAAATTGTCAACCTGTGTGCCGATATTCATCAAAATCCATTCAACCATTTATGGGTTATTGAGTAATAAATAAGGGAACCTTTAATATACTCGTATAATTTTACTAGCTTTTGCCAGCAGTAGCGCCCACGTGAATGAAGGTCGGAAATTATCCTACGGAAACGTAATACCATGATGAAAAGTAGCTTATGTCATTATCTGACTTATGGTCTACCCGTGTACCAAATTTCATCCAAAACCGTTCAGCAGTTTTTGCGTGATTGAATAACAAACATACAAAGTTTAACATTTTATTAAAATAGTATTAGAAATCGATACATAAGTACTTTTTAATTAATTCTGTTTCCACCGCGAACTTCAAAAGGTTTCGTACTACGTAATAGGTACCTACAGTTCTTGTCTTGTTAGTTTTCGGATATTTTCAGCCCTCGTCGAAGCAATATCTTAACCCTAAAATACTTCGACCTTTGGAAACGCTCAACGGACGGCATATTTTATATAAATACGCAATCGTCAATGATCCGTTAAATTGGTTCCGTGCCCGTATTACGTATAGGTACATTTAATGTTTTCTTTGAAATTCATATCTGATATATATATATCCCAATTTATGATCAGTCGAATGAATTCCGACAACCAATTCTTTTCGATTAATATTTCTATTCGAAGAATATTCATGTTTTCTGTTTCAACTCGGCAGGATAGGGTTATTGACAATATACCTTACATACCTAGTTTAGATGACACATGACGCATGAGCTTGAGCAACCTTTTCTTATTATTTGTAAATATAAAACTGAATAGCTGGTCGTTGGTCTAGTGGTCGCAAGCGCTACTGCATGTGGTCCTGGGTACGATTTCCGAGTTGGGCTAAGTGTTATTGGGTTTTTTCATAGCCCGGACTCTAGATTTGAACCCGGCTGATGGCAATATGCTCGCCCCCTATTACATGGGACTTAAACATAATTGGCAAAATTTGGGTGTACTATAGGTGCACCTCTGCCTTACCCTTCGGGGCATACAGGCGTGATGCTATGTTGTAAAAATAAACCTACATTAAAATAGCTACCAACAACACCAAGTTTTGAAACCGATACCCCGTTCCCTTTTAACTTGATCACAGCACAGCAGTGTGTCGGGAATAGACAAACTAAGGCCACCTCAAAGCTGCAATGGCTCTTTCTCCAGAAAGAACTTTCAGACAAAGTCCTGCATTTATAGACTCACATAAAATCTTAGTAAAAATAAACATAATTTCACTTCATTACATTGAAAAACATAATCTGAAGATAGATATACCGCTAATACATTCCCGGTTTTTCCATTCACCTTATCTAAAAGGAAAATAAAATTAAAACCGGATTATTACATGACAATATCAAACGAATTCAAAGTCGATAGTTTGTTACTATCGACCTTAACACTCGACCGATATCTACCCTCGTAAAGTTTTTACAGTCAAACGAGAAGTTAAATAGGTTTATCGAGCTCTGACGTCATTGTTAAATCCCTAAATCCACTGGAGTGTTTTAATATAACTTAAATAGTCGTTTCTAATACCAATTCAAAAACATAGCAACCAAGTAATAAAGAATCATCTCTTACTTAACAGATAAAATCAATCCTTTTCCCAATATTATGTTAGGGTCAGCTTTCAGTCTAACCGGATGCAGCTGAATACCTGTACTTTACATGGAGCGATTGCCTATCTGACCTCCATAACCCATTATTTGCGTTATTTTCACCGTAAAAAGAAATAACCTAAACTATCGGCGCCTTGGAGTCGCCGACAGTCTCGCTCTCACTCAGTAGCAGTAGTGTGCGAGCGAGATAAAGAGTGATTTGTCTAAACAACACCATGGATGATTTAAAGCCTTTTATTTCAACAACCTTTCCCCCTTTCAATAAAATCAGAAAACAGATACGGAAACCTGTTATCTCAGCTCATGGTAATATCTTCCACTCCAACATTATTACCTTTACGTAATTTAAAACCTTTGATTTCCTTCAGCACTTTCCAATAACTTCTCGTTTAACTTACCAATAACGGCTCGTAATAAAAGACCGAGAAACGGATAGGTCTACGATTGCTTGCTCGATATGAGTTTCTGTGTTGTCAATGATTTCTTGTTTTTGTATGTCGTTCTTATTTGATATTGAGATGAGCTTGGTAATGGGGCTCGAAAATTCTAGTAGTTCAATAATTTTGCGACTTTCTGTTATGTACAGTAACATAACTTAACATAACGCCTGTATTGCCCAATGGGTTTGGCAGAGGTGCACCTATGGTTTACCCACATTTCACCAGTTATGTTTAAGTCCCATGTAATAGGGGGCGTGCCTATTGTCATCAACCGGGCACAAATATAGACTCCGGGCTACTACTGAGAAATTGCAGATTCAAAAACCCAATAACAATTTGCCAGACCCGGGAATCGAACCCAGGACCCCATGCTCAGCAGTAGCGCGTGCTACCACTAGACCAATGAGATAGCTCGGTACTGTAATTGTAGTTTCTTTTTTTAACTTTACCCCGTCTTCATCTACCCAGTCTTTGCCCAGGGCTAATCAGATGCTATATTGGGGTACTAAATGCAGCTGAAAACTAATATTTTACAAGAAGCGCCTCCATATCTGACGTTCACAACCCATTTACTGAAATGAAATTGTTTATTCTGTAAATAGGATATTGGAATCACTTTTTTATCTTAAAAATAATTATTGAAAATTAGCTAGATGAGTTCGGCGTTTCTTATCTGAATACTGTGAGAAGAAAGGCCGAAACAAACTCAGAGGTCACAGTCTCTTTTAAAGTCCAGACATAATCTTGGTCAGGCCATATGAGGATCATGTAGATTAGTCTGAAATGGTCTTTTGAGAAAAGAACCACACAGATTTGAGTGGACCTGTCCTGTCAGTGCAAGCATTTGTCAGTAATCGTGGAGCTCAACTCACTGGGTAACACTGATAAGACTGGTTGTCAGTCTTTCGGGGTTACCCTAATAAGCCCCAAAAAGATAGGTAACTTTGCCCCATACTAGTATATTGTCCTGTATCGTGCACATATTTACAAACGCAATATTAACTTATATACTAACATAAGCACCCTACCTAGTGTAGAATGAACTTCATCATTCCTGATTGATCTTGTTCCAATTTATTTGGGGTCGGTGCAACATATATTTTGCTTCCATAATTCTCTAGGCATTAGTCGTCATCACGGCATTCACCAGGGGGTGAATTCAAGGTGGTTCTAGTCAAATCCTCATTCACACAGTCTATCCATCGTTTCTTTGGTCTTTCGCTACTCTTACCGAACTTATTTCGCAATATAATGTATGTACGAGTATAGGATGACATTCACATCAACGGTAGACACTAAAGTGCACCGCAAGCAATAAAATTTAAAGCATTTTAAACAATTTAAAATCAATTTCGAGTTAATTCCAACGAATCAAGTTCTAAACACCAAAACCAGCCAGAAAATTTTCACGATTTCATCAAGCCAACCAATAAATACCTCACAAACTGCAAATTTAACGGGCAAGTGAATAAACAATTTAATTAACATTTTAACACTAATCCGTTGGACGGTTATAATGAGGTCAGATCGTGTACTGGTGTCAGCGAACGTACTGATTCTGGAGCTTCTACATGTGTATAGTATCACGCTAGAGATCCTTAGTGGGGTAGATATACAGATATGTTGCCTGAACAATAAATACTTCTACACTTCACCCAGGTTTCGTCTCAATCCTTTGTCTTATAATAGGCCATGCGTTAAGGTTAAAAACCTTGAAAACGACACACATGGCGAACATTTTAATAATTTTCGCAGCCGCCACCTTAGATTTACTATCCTTGTCAGCGCTCTCGAAAATCATTAAAATCATGAAAATAATACCCATGATGAAAACTAAGCAAATTTTCGATGGTGCTATATTTTTAGATTTCAACCACATTTTCGTTATCAGCGCCCTTGAAAAACATGAAAACGACATCCATGTCAAAAAACTTGCATATTTACGGTTGCGCAATCTTGAATTTTGATTTTGACCCCAGTTTTGTTATCAGCAACCTCAAAAACCAAAAAATGACAAGTGTCGAAATACAAAAAAATACTAAAAAACAAAACAAAAAGCTACAGAGGCTAGCACGTCAACCAACTACAATCTGTCAAATTTCTTTAATAGATTTTCAACTTTATCACCAAAGTTTAAGGTTCAAAGTTGATTGGGAAAATTTTATAGTTTTGGGTAGGTTGATGTACTGGCGTCTGTACAATAAAAAACTACGACAAAAACTATTGACGCTTAATTCGACTATTTACTTCCAGTCTGTCTGTAACTTGAACATAACTGGCGAATTGCGGCTGTACTATTCACAGAATAGACCCCTGCCCAATCCTCTGAAAGAATACAGGCATGATGTTATGAAGCAATCTTATTTCCATAACTTTTTCGCGCAACTGTCCTTTCGCGAAGTATCTCAATTCGCGCCAAAGTCCATTTGCGGAAACGTTATTTCGCGCAAGTGTAGGGTAATTCCAGGATAGGTGCCCCAATGGGATAGGTGCCGCGACTTTGAATACTCAATGTTAGAAATATCGTAGGCTAAAATCGTACTATACAATAGGAAGCACCCCCCCCGGAGACCCCAGTGCCACCACAACCGTAGGGGATACGCGCACGCGTTTCGTCGGTGTGTGTAAAAATCTTCCACGGCGAGACCTCAGCAAGCGTTGAAATTATAATCGCATGTACTTACTATTGAATATCTTTTTACACAGTTATATATTCTATTTTTTTTAAATTTATCTGATGATATTACAGTTTAAAGTACACGGAATAATGCTTTAAATTATAGATTTATTTTTATCTTATTTTTAATTTAAAAAGGCATCTATCCTGTGCCAAAAGTATAGTTGCCCCATCTGCTGTAGCCATAGATGCCCTTAGGGGCATCTATCCCTAACTATTTCTATTAATGTTTTCATATCGCAGGTGGAAGAAATGCCTCGGAAATATAAAAGAAAACCAGGCGTTGCTTTTCAAGAAATTACCAAAAATGAGAAAAGGTTAAAATAAATAGCCAGAACTTACAGAATACCCTCTCGGACATTAAGAAGACGATTTGCAAAAAATAACAAGGAACAGTTTAACCTTAGTTAGTTTTTGACTAAATCGGCCGCTCTTAGATATATCACAGATTGAACTTAAGTTATAACTTAATACTATGTGTTAGGCATAAAATGATTAAGAAATAATAAGAAGAAGAATAATTAAGAAGAAGAATAAGAAGAAGATTAATAAGAAGAAGAATAATTAAGAAGATTATCAAGAAGAAGAATAATTAAGAAGATTAATAAGAAAAAGAAGAATAAGACAAAAAGAATAAACAATGATACTGTAGCGGTTACACCGCCACATACGAACTACGCATCAAAGACATGACGTCACACAAATCCTGCATCGCGCAATTAGAGTTTACCGCGCGAACGACATAGATAAGACTATCCGAAATCAACAGTCGGGCAGTCGGCCCGCCAGACACAACACCTGTCTGGTTGGAGGATCCTCCCTTTTCTATGGTGGATGAGTGAACTTTACACCCTGTTCCTCATGCCCCTAAATTGGTGACCCCGAGAATGAACGTCAAGATGTAGCGGTTACACCGCCACATACGAACTACGCATCAAAGACATGACGTCACACAAATCCTGCATCGCGCAATTAGAGTTTACCGCGCGAACGACATAGATAAGACTATCCGAAATCAACAGTCGGGCAGTCGGCCCGCCAGACACAACACCTGTCTGGTTGGAGGATCCTCCCTTTTCTATGGTGGATGAGTGAACTTTACACCCTGTTCCTCATGCCCCTAAATTGGTGACCCCGTTTATGAACGTCAACGCAGCCTTCGTGCAACTACTTCAGCGCGACGTCATCATCATCACTCCCGCAAGCTTTCGTGAGGCGAGTCACACAGACAGCCAGCACCCTCGGCTTCAACGGGTATCCTGACCACCAGCATGCAGCGAACGCGCATTCCTGGTCATTACCCTCAGCCTCATCACCCCAACTCACTGGGGAATCACCGCAATCATCTCAATCAGCGCAATCACTGCTATCGCCTCAATCACCGCAATCACCTCAATCACCGCAATCACCTCAATAACCACAACCGCCGCAATCACCGCAGACAGTTCCGACTCACCGCGAACTGTGCGGCACCCGGTTCCGACTCACTGGCACCTTAGCTGGCACTGTGAAGCATCGCAAGATACAAGACTCAGCCCACTATCGACATCCGGTCTCCGGAGGGGAGTGATGTAGCGGTTACACCGCCACATACTAACTACGCATCAAAGACATGACGTCACACAAATCCTGCATCGCGCAATTAGAGTTTACCGTGCGAACGACATAGATAGGACTATCCGACATCAACAGTTGGGCAGTCGGCCCGCCAGGCACAACACCCGTCTGGTTGGAGGATCCTCCCTTTTCTATGGTGGATGAGTGAACTTTACACCCTGTTCCTCATACCCCTAAAATACAATTATCTATGTTAGTTCTGAAAAGTAAGTATATTGATTGCGTTAAGTACATGTATAAGATGATTATTATTTCACAAGAATTAAAAAAAAAATATTTTATTGGAGAATTCTAGATTATACATATAATTATAAAAGATGTCACAAATTAATGTTAAAACATTGAATACAAACTGATTACATTGAAACTAGTCTGTTTTATTTCAATTAGCATCTTATTATTGAAGCATTCATACAGCGAGTCTTCTATCCCTCACGGTAGGCTTCTATCCCTTGACGCATTTTTACTACGAGTCTTCTATCCCTCACGGTAGGCATCTATCCTACTTTTGAGAGGGTCAAAAAGACATAATTTCCTCAAAATCTATGAAACTTATGTACAAACAAAAGGGGTACCATCATAGATTAAAGATCAAAGTTACCATATGCAAAAGACGTATTGGCAATAGATTATTAATTAATAAGTTATGGCTTCCTATCAAAAAGTGGGGCAGCTATCCTGGACTTACCCTACCAGATCATCCTAAGGATTGAGAAGGAAATTCCTAATCCATTTATTACATACTAGCTGCGCCTCGCGGTTTCACCCGCATAAGTCTCGATTCCGTAGGAATATTGGAATAAAAAGTATTCTATGTCCTAATCCAGTTTTTGGTCTACCCATGTGCTTAATTTCATTCAAATCTGTTCAGTAATGGCTGAACAGATTTGAATAGCATGAAAGCGTAACATATAAACAAACAAACTCACTTTCGCATTTTTATAATATTAGTTATAATAGTTCGAAAAATACGTCTTGAATGTTGACGCGATGTAATGAATGTTGTTGAACTGTCAAAATTAATGGCATTGCCATTGTGTTACGCCATTACCCCGCTGATCGCGACCAGAGACGTGAGATCGCAATCGAGAATGAAGAAAAAAAGAGGTGCATAAATTATTTTAGTTATTTTTCATCTGAATCGGAAAGCGTTTATGGCACGTCTACACTGGCCGTAAACGCTTTTGGACTGAAGTCTGAGCTTCATACAATAGAGAGGACGTGGAACGCGCATGCGCACTGACTACCCACGCACCAATTATATATACTTTTTCTCAAACATGCTTGGAAATCCGAACATTATTTTGACAATCATCTTCGAGATAAAATTGAAATTGTTATACTGGTTAAAAACAAGCGAGTAGGCGGCCGGCAATGTTACTATGAAAATCCATAACTGTCGTGTTTAGCGCACAAATAAATTATTAAGAAAACACATAACGATTGTAAGCTACAGCTCAGAAATACAGGGGTTCGCAATGGAAAACTAAACACATTATTTAAACACAAACATATTTATTTCCTTCTCCACAATATTTGTTCAAAACACTGAAAAATCACCAAAGTAATAAGTCTTTTACTTACGTCCTAATTAATATCTAAGTTCTAGGTGTTCTCTGCTCGGCGTCTCGAACAAGAAGGCCGACTGTCAGTTGTCTCTCTTATAGAATGACAGTGAATGTCGTGATGAACGAATAATCGATTGAGTGACATACGAGTATTAGTCGATTAAATAAGTAGGGTTACCAGATACAAGCTAACACGATCGTGTTATTTAAAAATGAAACTGATGAAATGAAACATGGTGTATCTAAAGTAAAGAAGAAACAAATTCATGAACATAATTAATGGCGCGTGAAAAATTTGCTTTGTTCGTCATTGATTCTGGAATTCATAATTAATTTACTTAGTTTGAAGCCCTCATAACTCAAGCATTGCTTAAAACTAGTTTAAACCAATTAAGAGGCTTTAAACGAGTTTTAAGTAATGCTTGAGTTATGAGTGAGGTTCTATAATACGGGCCTGAATTTCCGCGCATTGTTTGAGAAAAGTACTATACTAACCCTGGCCGCAACCAGGCATTGATGGACTCAGGTATGAGTGCCTCGACTTATCCTCACACCCATATTTTCACGATCGTTCATCAATTAATGCCGCGACAGTAATATAGTATACCAAAGGTATGCTCCACGTAATGTCAATAATAATTCATAGTCAACTATAGCGCTTTTAAAATTGACAATCGTTTTGCACGTATAATTGTACTAAGGTACCTACTTAGTTTTAAACTTGAGTTAAATCTGTGGTTAATATTATTGGGCTTGTCGCTGAATATTTTACCAAAACGCTCTAAGATAGTTGTTTTACCGATAAAAAAAAATACTAGAATCGAATACAATTACTTCGGTGCGTTCGTGCTAGGCCTTCTGGTGACAGTCTCATTGGTCAAGTGTTCGCAATTTTGACTGCTGATCCCCCCTTACTACTTGAACATAACTGGCATATGTGTGTCTGTCCGTGTATACAGTACAGTTTACCGCTGCCCATCCCTTCGAAGGAATTCAGGCGTGAAGTCATGTTTATGTTAATATTTGACAAACATAACGTATTTTAAAACTAGACAGTATCGACATTGTTCCTAATAATAACTCCATAAAGTTTAAATCTAACTTTAATTATCCTAGATTCAGCATTTCTAAGGGTATTGTTACATATGTTAGCAGCTTGTGTCAATTAGCGGAATAGAATTCATTATGTCCGAATAATGGTTGCCTTACGATAGGGCATTATGGCTCACCTAGCTTTAGAGAGGCAGGGATTACATAGTACCTATTATATTATCTGTGCCGGGACTCGAACCGCGTTCTATTGTGATTCAAAACAACTTTGTGACTTGGAATTTACAAGGATCTGTATTTAAATAGTAATAATCTTTACATATAATATAATCGCAGCATAGTCAAAACTGCAGTTTCAATATTTTTGAAAAAAAAAAGCAATTGCTATGATGTCTGGGAACGATTCTAATGCCGAAAATAAAGTTTTTAGAATTTTTGCCGGTTTATCTGAATGTATGTTCCAGCATCACGCTAATACTACCCGAAAGATTTTGTTCAAATTTTGCATAGCTATCCCCTATAAGTTTGGTCAAACTGTAATTATCACACTATTTGCTATGGGGGATGAGCAATATTGCAATTTGTTCGTATTCTTCTATAGTTTACCGTAAATTGTAAAAAGGCAAACCAAAAGGTTGGGACATTGCCGATACGTTCAGATTAAACCTTTTAAATGATTATCATAACGAAGCTTTATAGGGCTAAGCAATCAACCTTGACACCTGCAGCGTGGATTTTGAGATGAGGCTATTTATGAGGGCAGGTTGGGGCACCTCAACCGTTGTCGCTACAAGACTGTCCTTAACTTTTTGAAACATTTTAATCATTTTATGCGGGAAAAGATGAACATACGAGTATATACCCACTTGCTTATAAGCGAGAATGATGAGGCAGGAGTTAAAGATTTTAATACTTCATGATGTATAGAAATTAGATGTTCAGCCGTTTTATTTAAAACCGCCAGAAGTTTAATTTCTGCACGCGTTTCGTTTACAAAAATCTGTTCCTCGGGAGGGTAACACTCAATGTTTGCATGCCTAACACCATAAAATGATGGAAATACCTGATGTCCTGCTCTGATGCTCAACTTCCTTGTCTGTTTATATGAGTAGCTTGTATATTTGGCGTCTACGTAATATGCCAAGGCCTCGCCTTTTGACAAACATCTTGGTTCTTCGTGAACACCCACACTTCTCTTCATTCCTTGGCACTTTTCAGGATTGTGACGTTGCTTCTTTAATACATAGCCTGTTACAATCATAACCCTCCTTTGAGCTCCCCGTAGTCGGATAAAAACGAACACTACTTTAATTTACATATTAACTTATCACTGATATGGTCTTAACCTTTATAATACTGGTGTCTCATATTGGAGACAGATAACAATAAAATTCTATTGTGTCTGCTAATTGCGCGCGCGACAGACCATATCACTGATATGGTCTTAACAGCAAAACTGCTCCCAAATTTATAAAAAAGTAACTTTTGCATGCGGCTTGGCCCGCGTGGAGGTCGGAAATTATCCCATGGGAATGGGAATTTCAGACCTAAAGTATCCAATGTCCTAACCCAGGGCATGGTCTATCCACGTGACACATCCAAATCCATTTAACTGTTAAGGCGTGAAAATATACTCAATACTCAATAATTTATTGCATTCCACAATGTATATGCTTAGGTGGTAAGTAAACATTTGTTGTAACAATCGTGGACCCTGTCGGGCACGGCAAAAGAAAAATTTGAAGGAAGAGGACTTAATAGGTATACATGTAACTAACTTATTCTATGTATAATCTAAGGCAACACTTTATTAATTATTAATTTAATCAAAAAGAAATATATATATATGTAGGAGAGGGTTCAAAATGAAATTCTGTTTTCTGATCAAAATGCTTCTTCTTTATTTCAACTTTCACCTTATAATTATTTTTCCTTCGTACCATAAATCAGTGTCCACCATCTTCTCTATTTCCCCTTCACTCACTCACTTACTCCTTTCACTCAATCCTTCCTCCATAAATCTATTACAATCACTCCGTTCAGAAACACATACTTATTACTTATTTTTTTTACATTTTATTATTTTTAAATCCAACATACAGTTGTCGTCGGGTAAAAAGAACGCTGAGCGACACTGCATGGGATGTGTCTGCGCACGGGTACAGTCGCATCCTAGTGTTCTAGGCTATTGTTTTATAAAATTGTAAGGGTAATTGTTTTATTGTAGAATCATAATTGGTACTTTATTAGCTACTTAGTACTATGGAATACTGGTACTGGCTGGAATCGATAAATCGCTCAGTGCGCGGCTACACGGCCAGCGTTCTTTTTACGTGACGGGACCTGTATTTATCATGTCAGTTCTATATATTTGTCAATTAAATATTAATGTATGCTATAATAACATTTATTTAGTAATACCTTTTTTAATTTATTTGTAAAAACAGCCATCTTTTTCTCATTTCTGAGTACGTCGGGTAGTTTTTCATACATTTTTATGGACATACCTAACCTGGACATAACCATAACAAACAGACTGAGTTAATTGGTTACCTACCTAGTACGTCTGTCTTATCAAACCTGACAAAGAAAGATCCCATCCCCTTCTGTAATGTCAAAGGAGGGCTTCACAGTGCGGGGTACAGGGGGTTCAACCTGTTGTCAGTCATCACCGTCATATGAAAAACTCATACTTCACAGGTGAATAACATTTGATTCAACATCTTAATTTAAATAAATGTCCTCTACTTCTCACGTCACAGCCAGGAAGCTGTGGCGGTAGTAATGTAAGTACCATTCATCAATATCTACCGGCTACTAGACAGGCTCAATCAGAGGAGATGCTACATCAATTGTAAGTACGCTCGTGCACAGAGTTCTTAAGAGACAGAGAATTTATAATGAAATGACTTGAACTTTTTTTTAAATTTTTTTGAGTGGACGTAGTATTGAAAGAAAACGAAGAAATAAGGTTTATAAGGCACAGTTTAAAGTCATAGCACAATTAAAACAAAAACAAAAAACATAATTGATATTTTTACGCTGTGTTTTCGTTCTTTGTTTCTCATCATTTTGCAGGTCTGTTGGAAGAAATTTCTTAAGAAATAAGCAGTGCCGTTATCCTTCTAGAAAAGTTGAAATGATGTTTTTATAACTTAAGTACTTCATGTGAGGATTTGGTTAGTTCTTAAATTACTCAAAAAGAGTTTCAACAACGACGTATTTGTGATGTTTCTGTTCACTTTCGGTTTTATTCGTTAAATCAATAATGAAAGAAAATAGTATTACCTAACTCAATCTTTCTTATATTCTTGTTACCTCAGTCAGTTGTGTTTATATAAATCTACACTAATTTATAAAAAGTTTTTAGGGTTTCATAGTAAACAAGAAATTCTTATAGTTTCACCATGTCCGTCTATCTGATGTCTGTCTGTCCGTGGCTTAGCTAAGAGACTCTTTGTACTAGAAAGCTGTAATTTAGCATGATTACACCACGCCGACAAAGGGGTAAAATAAAATCATTAAAAAAAGAACATCGTTTTTTTTCTGATGTGTACCATGGTGTGGGGTGTCGTTGGAAAGGTCGTTCAAAAATAGTGTGAGTTTGTGGAAATGATTTAAGGATTTAGAGATTGGTTAGTGAAATATGAAGCTTTAAAGTGCAATTTTTTGTTCGTCTAGTCCCCGCCCTCCTGCCAGCTAAATCGTGGGTTTTGGAAATCTGAAAAAAATCACGACTGTAGTATATATCTATAACGAAATTAGAAGGAAAACTATCATAGCTAAGTAGGCTTTACAAGTTAACGAGTAATTATCGACCAACTTACATTTGCGGTTGCAAAAACATGTTCTTCCATATATTCCGTATGGGAGAAAATGTTTTTCAACTACAAAGTTAAGTTTGTTCTTGCGATAAATTCATCCCAACTACGGAACTCTTAATTTTGCGTGGTCCGAAAAGCACTTGTCTGGTTTAAAAAAATCTTTCACCAGTAGAATACTATATTAACAATGAGTAACGTAGACTATAATTTATAAAAAATATCACGCGGGCGAATAAATAAATAAAATCTTTCCTACCAGAATTATTTTTAAATGCAGCAAGCTCAAAAAATTTCTACGTTCTCTTAACGGTCGTGTGTTTTTTGCATTGCAAATCTTTCTCGTCAACATTTTTGTACCGTGGAAACATGAGTTGAAATTAAATAAATGATCTAATTGTCAAAGGAATGATAAACAGGCAACAGCGTTTTCCTTTTGCGGTTTATCAACATACTGGGATCACCACATGCTGCCAAGTTAGCGTTAATTAAAGCGAGGAGTATAAATTAAGATGAAATACACAGTTTCGCAGGTATATTTAATAATATGATGATAGTTATGGTTTGTGACAAATAGTAATAAAGAAAGGTAGGGCTCTAGGTACACAAAGTGAACCTACTACTTATTAGAACAGAATTGAATAGAATAATTTATTTTTGCAAAGGGTGTTGATGATACATCAATAGGTGTTAGTACAGTACAAAGATCAGCCATATTTTGCCATTCGGCATGCAAATATTTGCATCAAATTATTATTATATTATTGTCTATCATTAAATCAATTATTATTGAATTATATATCTATCATTAAATTAAAGTTCCATAAAACGATTTCTAGAAGTGTCAACTAATCTTTTTCTCAGATAGGAACTCAGCCACACTGTAGTACGTTTACGTACGTGTACGTTTTCACTTAGGTTATCTATTCTAAAAACTCGGATAATATGGCAGTACACGAAATTCAAATTTTCTTACGATTTTTTTTTTGTAATTTGCAAGTCAGTTTCGGAGTGAATGTTGACTAAAATATGATCCGCAACCGTAACAAATATGGCTTTACAGAATAGTAATCATTAGAATCAGCAATACAATTCCTTAAGTTAGAATTGGCTTCAAATGTCATCATTTCAAGTAATAGTGATTCAATAGCGTAATGTGAACTTGAGAGAGTTGTATGGATGATTTTATGATCAAATCAATCTGCCTAGCCTTTTCCAACTATGTTGGGGTCAGCTTCCAGTCTAACCGGATGCAGCTGGATGCTGGATGCTGATTTTTTAAGATAATAATACTCTAAATAAATATTAGATACGGACGCGAATCCTATGAGTTCAACTGCTACGAATGAGACACAATAGAATTTTAATTGTTATCGATCTCCTGGAGTCTTTGTAACGGACGGGAGGTTATTTAGATCAACTAACATACAACCTGATGCACTGACCTGCAAATTGGAAAAAAATGTTAGAAAATTTGAATTTCGAGGGCTACTCTGATGCTTTTGCCTTAACGCCTTTGGCGCCCAGCCCACGCCGCCGTCTGTCTATCAATCTTAAGAACCGTAATATCTGCCCAGTTGTTTTTTTACAGAATTCGTGTTACTATCGCCTTTATCAGAGAGGCAAATAACAAACACAAGGTAAACTGCAACAGTTTTCGTGGAACCAAGTCCTGTAATGCGCTACGACTTTCACTGTTTTTTTTAACTTGATTTCCTTCAAAAGCACGTTGCAGAATTATACCTGTTTGGAGTTGAATAAAAATCTTCTTCGATAGTAATTAGGCGTATAATTAATGATTCTAAGGTTTTACAACATTTGCAATGCGTGCCGTGTATGTCGAGCTTTTTGTTGAATGCGACGGTCGCGCTGCGCGCGGAGGAATTTCGTACCACTCCCCGCACTCCTCGCCTCTGCTGTCCAGTGGTAGTGGGCTCGCCGCTCATGGTATTGATGCGTAGACATGCCCCCCGCCTTGGAGTAACAGCCTCCAACGAAGAAGTAGAAGCAGGTAGAAGTTGAGAGAAAAGTTAAGGTTCTTCCTCCTTTAGCAGCGGACACAATCTGGGGTATGATCTTCGTATCACTCCGTTCGCTGTCTTAATGTCAGCTACGCGTGCTAGTCCATCCTTGCCCGGTGAAGTACTTATGACTCGTCCAAGACGCCATTTCAAGGGTGGCAAATTGTCGTTTTTAATGAGCACTAGGGTATTAGGTGCTATCGTGTCGGTGTTTGACTGCCATTTACTCCTCGTCTGCAGCTCCGAAACGTACTCCTGCGACCACCGCTTCCAGAAGTTCTGCCTCGTCTGTTCGATGCGCTCGTAGCGGACCAAGCGTGAAGTATTTGTAGCTGTGAGGTCTTCGTAGGCAGGAGCAACAAGCGGCCGGCCAATCAGGAAATGGGCTGGTGTAAGAGGGAGTAAGTCGTTTGGGTCTGAAGACATGGGATACATAGGTCTGGAGTTTAGGAGGGCTTCTATTTGTGTCAATAAAGTGGAAAATTCCTCATAAGTGAAGTTTACGTTTCCTACACGACGGAGATGATGTTTAAAGGATTTAACCCCTGCCTCCCACAAACCTCCAAAATGTGGTGAGTAGGGAGGAATAAAGCTAAACTTAATATTTTCGCCTGCAGCAAAATTTAGGATATCATTTTCATTGGTAGTAAAAAATTGAGAAAATTCCTTTAGTGCGCCTACAAACGTTTTTCCGTTGTCGGAAAATATTTGTGCGGGTTTTCCACGACGAGATAAGAACCTTTTTAATGCTAATAAGTATGCCTCAGAAGTTAGACTAGTGACTAATTCTAAGTGTATTGCACGAGTAGTAAAGCAAATGAATAGGCAAACATAACATTTTTCCAGTTTTGAACCTCTTCCCTTTCGATTCAATATGAACATAGGTCCCGCATAATCTACACCGCAGCGCAAGAAAGGATACCCCGGTTCCAGTCTTTCAGGAGGCAAGTTACCCATTTTTACTGATATTGCCTTCCCTTTCTGGCGAGTACATGTAATGCACTTATGCGCTGTCTGTTTGGCTAAATCACGACCCTTGAGTGGCCACCAACTTTCTCTAATAGTAGCCAAGAGTAATTGTGGACCAGCATGGAGTAGACGTTTATGTTCAAATTGGAAAAGAAGTCGTGTGAAAGTATGTTTGGAACACAATAATATGGGATGTTTTTTACTATAGGAGAAGGTATGTGAATTTACTAATCTACCTCCCACTCTAATAATGCAATCAGAATCTAGGAACACATCAAGACTAGATATATTTCTCATCGATTTAACAGGTAAATTTTTTAATAATGCATAAAAAATGTTTGGAAATGACGTTTGTTGTGCTAACCGTACTAGAACTAAAGTTGCTTTACTTATTTCATCAGACGTAAGCGGACCTGTTCTACGTTCTGTTTTGATTCGTGCATTATGAATGAATCGTAACAAGTAAGCTGCTGCACGTCTCATGCGATTAAAATTTGAAAAACGTTCAAAGGTTAAGATACTAGTAAAAGTTGATCGTGTAAATAAAGAATTAACATTTGATTTAATTTCTGGTAAATCGTGCAATTTAATTATTTCATCTTTATTATTTTGTTTAAAGTTGGTGTTAATTTCAGTTAAAAATGCTGGCCCGTGCCACCAAATATCTGAATTTTGAAGCGCGTCGAGCGTGAGCCCGCGAGATAAAAGATCAGCCGGGTTGGTTTTACCAGCAACATGTAACCACGGTAACTCACCAGTCAACTCATTGATTTGCACAACTCTGTTCTGGATGAAAGGTTTTAACAGATTAGGTGAAATTTTAATCCAGTTTATGACAATCGTGGAGTCAGACCAAAAGTATGTGTTATCAAAAGTTAATCTCCATGACTGAATTATTTTTTGATATAACTTAGCACCAACTAAAGCTCCGCATAGTTCAAGTCGCGGTATTGTAACTGGTTTAATTGGCGCGACTTTGCTCTTAGCACAAAGTAACCTAACAGTGACTGGTGAATTGTCGTTGTATGTACTTATGTATGCACATGCACCATATGCATCCTGTGATGCATCCGTAAAAATATGTAAATCTGTGAAGTTTGTATTCACTTGTCTAACATGACGAGGAATTTTTATGTTTTGTAAATGTTGAAGCGTGTCAATAAAGTTTTTCCACATAGTTAGAATATTGTTAGGTACCGGATCATCCCAACTTAACTTACAAAGCCATAGTTTTTGTAAAAGTATTTTTGCAATTATAATTGAGGGTGATAACAAGCCTAATGGGTCGTACACCTGTGAAACAACAGATAAAATAACGCGCTTAGTCACATGAGTAAAAGTTTGATCAATCTTTGTAGTAAAGTATAACAAATCCAAATAATTCAACCAACCAAGACCGAGAGTTTTAGTTAAACAATTTTCGCCTAAAGCCAATTCCTTTGTTTGATCTGTTGTAGAAGTCTCCAAATTAAACAACCATTTACGTAAATGGAAGCAACCAGATTTTAAAACATCATTTACTTTGGTACAAATGTCTAATAAACATTGTTTATTGTCATGACCAGTAATTAGATCGTCTACAAACAGATCTTCGTCTATTACTTGCTTTATGACGTCATCCTCACACTCAGATGCCAGCTGTTTGATGCATCGAATACTTAAGTAAGGAGCGGACGCGGTACCGTATGTCACTGTATTAAGCTGGTACACACCGAGTTCGTCCAATTTATTTTCACGCCAAAGAATTAACTGGAAGTTTCTTTGATCCGGTTGAATATTAATTTGTCGATACATTTTTTCGACGTCAGCGCATGCAACAAATCTAAACTGTCGAAAACGTAACAAAATTGAGAAAACGTCATTATGTAAACTAGGGCCAATATACTGAATATCGTTAAGCGATTTGCCCGATGATGATTTTGCACTTCCATCAAAAACCACCCTAAGTTTGGTAGTACTACTGTGAACTCTTAAAACACCGTGATGCGGTAGAAAATAATTTGGTGATGGATAGTGATTGACTCGACTCATGTGTCCTAAACTTAAATATTCATTCATAAAATCACAATATAATTTTTTATATTCAGGTGTAGATTTATCTAATTTACGTTCAAGTGCGTGAAAGCGATTTAGCGCGAGTGTATACGTATCTTCTAGTGTGTCACTAGACTCGGCTAATGGAATGCGCACAAAAAACCGACCCGTGTTATCGCGGTACGTAGTTTGCACAAACAAGTTTTCACATAAAGACTCATCCTTAGTAAATTTATTTTGCGGAACTATTTCTTCTACCTCCCAGAATTTTCTAAGTTGAGTATCTAATGATTGTGAGTAATTGCATTGAACTCGATTGTTGCGTGAAGGTTTATCATTCAACAATGAACCAGATATTATCCATCCCAACTTAGTACTCTGAAGGTATGGACCGCTACTTAGTCGAATTAGTCCGTCATTTAAAAGTTCCCAGAACCTATCTGCCCCAATTAATAATTCGATTCTTGATGGCGAATAAAAATTAGGATCTGCTAACTGTACATGTTCAGGGATATTTATGTCTGATTTTGTACCTAAAGATGGCAACTGAGCTGTTATTTGTTTTAAAACTAAACATTTAAAGCGTGTACTATATTGTGTAGTTTTAGATCTCAATTGAATTTCGCATGATTGCGTGGAATTAGTCACCGAGTCACCTACCCCGGAGACTTGCACAGTGGACTGTATTAAATTAAGATTTAGTCGTTTGCATAAAGATTCTGCAATAAAGCAATGCTGACTGCCGTTATCTAATAAAGCGCGGGTAGTATGAAAATTATTGCTTTTATCTGCTACCTCAACTAAAGCAGTAGACAGCAGTACCGTCTCTAATAATGAATGAGTGGTACTTTGATGTGTTGTGTGAGATGCAGAATGTAATGTGGTAGTGTTTGAAGTATTAGCACTAGTTATATCCTGCGTCGATGCCTGTGAATTAAGCGCAACAGCTGACGATGTGGATGCACTCGCATTATCGTCACATTTACCATGAATTAAATTGTTGTGTTTCTTATTACATTGCCTACAGGGACCAAACCAGCACTCATCTACCGAATGACTACCGCGTAAACAATTACAACATAACTTCTTTTCATTAATGAATTTAATTTTATCGCTAACAGATAATTTTAAGAATGAATCGCAAGAGTAAAGTGGATGGTTAGCTTGACACATAGTGCAAATACGATGACGTTTGGAATTTTTATTATTAGATTGTTTATTTTGTGTTGATGTGTAACTATGTGATTTGTTTGGTTGTTGTGAATGTGATGGTTTCTTTACGTTATTTTCCGTGGTAGATTTACTATGTGCCAAATGAATAGTCTCTAGGACGTCAGCCCTATTTTTAAGAAAAGTAATCAAATAATCAAGAGATAAACGTGAATTTGACTGCTCATGACTATTTATAATTGAACTTTTATGAGTCTCCCATTCTCTTTCGGTAACTGAATCAAGTTTAGATGTAATTAAGTAAATAATCAAGGTGTCCCAAGACTCAGTCGATTCGCCGAGGTTTTTGAGGGAACGTAGATTTTTGAGAACGGTGTCTATAAGTTTACGAATTTGATTGGATGATTCCTTATTAAGTGACGTAATAGAAAACAAAGCCTTTACATGGTTTTGCACAAGTAAACGGTTATTATTGAATCTGTTTTCCATTAACTCCCATGCTATATTGTAATTATCAGAGGAGAATTCCAATGACTTAATCACCGATAATGCACTGCCAGTAAGAGAAGACCGTAAATAATGGAATTTTTGCACATTATCTATTTCTTTAGAACTATGGATGAGAGATAGGTAAGTATCGCGGTACTCTAACCAATGATCATAAGAGCCATCAAAGGAAGGAAGTGAAATTGTAGGTAATTGTACTTTACTAGAAACTTTAGAAGAATTTTGAGCGTTATCTGCGTTAATAATACACTTAGCTTTAGTCACATAAGTATAATAGTGGGTTTCAAAGGTTTCCCTCTCAGATAATTCCTTTTCTATTTGACTATCAGGGATTTTTAAGTCTATTTCATCCTGAATTTCTGAAAACTGCTCTAAAAATAAATCTGCTTTTTGTAAACGCGTTTGTAATTCTGTTTTAATGGTTTCAGTAATAGGCATTATTTCTACAGAGTCTACATACTTCATGAATAGTCGAAATTTACCACGAACAACACCTCTTCTTTTATTTAAATCTCTAATTATATCCTCACCGCTACGACCCTCTTTTGACGGAGTTTTAGTCATTTTGGAGTTTGTGGAAGACAGTGGAAAATACTTATTTGTAAAGATTTTCAAAGAATTATTTTATTTAAACGAAGTTGAGGGTTATGGCAAAACAAAAATCTATACGCGTTTTTAACTATTTAAGGAGAATAAAACACTAGAATTTCACACCATATTAACACAAATGAAGCACTGAATAAAGAACAAAGGGATAAGGATGAAGAATGATGATTGACCTGACCGTTTTATGCTGGTACCGTGGTTGACTTCGCTGATGGCCTCGTGCGTCCGATTAATGCTGGTCGCTACGATTTCCACTGCTGCATCCGGCGTTGAAGGTCCAAAATATGTTTGGAGTTGAATAAAAATCTTCTTCGATAGTAATTAGGCGTATAATTAATGATTCTAAGGTTTTACAACATTTGCAATGCGTGCCGTGTATGTCGAGCTTTTTGTTGAATGCGACGGTCGCGCTGCGCGCGGAGGAATTTCGTACCACTCCCCGCACTCCTCGCCTCTGCTGTCCAGTGGTAGTGGGCTCGCCGCTCATGGTATTGATGCGTAGACAATACCTATCTGGAGAATAAATAATTCTGAGATACGTAATCAGTTCACAATAATCAATGGAACGATTGTAATTTAGAAACACATTGGAGTTATTTGGCCCGTAAAACATTCTCAATGAAGTATCGTAAATCATGCAAGGCTAGCTCAATTGTTCGTACGCTCGCATACAAAATACTTACACAAAGAGGAATTTAATTTCGCCACGGGGAGAATTACTTGAACAGTTTATTGCTAGCAAAAGTAAAAGAAGCTAAGCAAAGTGTTGAATAAAAACAAGCGATGCAATTTTTTTATCAATTTCTTTTTTGACATTTTTATTTGGGAATCTAAACGGTATAGAACTTGAAACAAAAATGGGAGTTTAAATGTATAACCAAAAACATTTACCACATAATATAAAAAAGTTAAACAAACACGAACGGCGTGCGATATAAATTACCTACATTGGATAGAGAGTATGGTTAAATATAAAAATAAAACTAAACTGAAACATATACTATACAGAAAAATAATAAAAATCAAAAGAAGATATATTAGAAATTGTGATTTTAGGATTGTTATGTACTTAATTCTGCTATAATTTTAAGCGAAATACTTCAACATTTTCCAGCGGAAACAGCAAAGAACTCGATATTCTTTTATTACTTATATTATGTTTATTGATGTTTTATTACTTATATTATATTATTTACTCAATATTTAAAAAAACTTTAAACACATTTATTTATTAACATTAATACATTGGATTTATTCATATTTATTTACTGGCTTGATTTCCGTACGTGTTTTTCGGGTAACCACTGAAAATCAGCGCTGTGCTGTGGGTCCCCCATAGCACAGCATTATGCTGAGTGGAGGCCTTCTTGTCACAGTCATGACGTGCAGCTGCCGAATTTGCTATGTTTATATTGTTTTTTTTTTGTTGTATGCACGTGTTTCTGTGACAAATAAACCTGTTTTTATTTCTTTCATATATCCCGGAGAATCTTATTGAACTGAGTAGTAAGACGCCGTAGGGGTGCTCGCGGTCCTGCGTTTGATCGACAAGAGGTTACAGCAAACAGCAGTAGTATTAATAGTTTTATCTTGGTGATATTTAAGGCCGTGGTCTGTGACAGACTGAAAGCGGGGCGTTTAGTGGAGCGATCACTGTTGCGTTCAAACAAATATTTGTAGTGTGTATTTCATTCGACTGTTAAAGAATGATAGTAGTGATTTGAATATAGGGACAATTTTAGTTGTTACTGTTGTTAGTCATTCATTTCTCTGACTTTTTACTTCGGTACCGGGGCGCTGCGGCCGTTGGTTATCTCGATCAATATCGTTTTGCAAATGCCACTGGTTCCGATATGTCGAAAGATTAAACGGAACTGCACAGCTATTCACAACCGTTCGATAAGCTTCCGTGCCGAATCGAACAGTATTCTGAAAGTCACCTGATTATACCTATATTAAAAGCGAGGTTTTAATAAATGATTCGTATGATTTAAACGTTTTATTACTCAACACTTTGTACTCCATCTCCTTAACCTTTTCACGCAAATTACTTCTTTCGCCTTCTTAACCCAAGGTTTAATTTTCTTCAACCTGCAGTAGACCTTCAACAGACATTACTTGCAAAGTCTAAAACCTAGAATGAAATGTTTTCCTTTGTATTATATTGACCTTGAACAGAGGTATATAATTAAAAATACTTTATAAATCTTCCATCACTATATTTTTGCAAAGCACGATGTATTCATGTGTTATAATGGCCGACATGACAAATGGTTCTAACTCCACCTACTCCACCCTGTACACGAAAACAAACACTATTCTTTTTTTTTGTTGGTGAAATTACTATCATAATTTTTGCATGGTTAAAAAGAAGTGTTAATTACTCTATAACATGAAATAAAAAAATACGGACAGTAATAAATTCATAAAATCTACGTAATATTATGCATACACGAAGCTAGTTTTTGAAGACAGGGAAGTAAGCTAGTGTTAGTAAGCTAGCAAGCTAGTAACTCTAGTTTCGTGTTTACAGAACTAACTTAATTTCTAGACTAGAAAGCTATTGAGAAAGCAAGTAAGCTAGCGTCTCAAGCCAGGATAGCTTAATAGGATAGCTTCTATGTATTTTTGAGCTAGTATGGCGATACTAGCTCAAAAATACAAGAAAACCCAGGATTTTACTCCTGACTTGTGTACTAGACCTCGTGTGGCCGGCGAAGATAGTACCTAATTCGATCATTCCAATGCCTATTCATTTATGCAAATATTATGTATGTGAGAAAAAATCTACACCTTTTTAATAAAATAAGTGATAGACATAATTAATATTAGACATAAAGATAGATCAAGAGAGAATAGATCAACCCTTTTTCAGACTATCTAAATTAAATACATCTCTTATGTGTTAAATGTTACAACAGAATACTTGTGATATATTAGAATTAAATGAAAGAAAATTTAAAACTCATATAACAAGTACACTTTGTAAACAATCATATTAGAAATTAGAGGATTATATTCAAGATAAAAATGCTTGGAAATATGCTGGTCCTGCTATGGAGCAGGTTGTTGTTGTATGGAGGACAATTCAGAATCTAGATAAAATCGAACTGGTGGCCAATTTAATTGTATAGTATTTTTTTTTATAACATTGATTTTATATTTTGTGTGTATTGTATTTATATGAGGTATATAATTAGTGTATACAAGATATTGTGAAAAAATTTTAAAAGAGTAACGGTGTAGTTTCTTGCCCATTCTTCTCCATACGAAAACTACCTTTTGGAAGGGGAGACTAGAATCAATTATTATTATTTTTTGTAAATTTTGACGTTTAAAAGTGCTTTTTTGTGCCTAATTGAAATATATTATTTGACTTTGACTTGAAAATGTAAGTTGGTCGATTATTACTCATTTACTTATAAAGCCTACTTCATTGCTAAGTAGGCTGTTTTCCTTTTAATTTCGTTATATGTACTACTGATGCTGTGAATGTTTTCATGTATCGAAATCCAACTATTTAACTGGCACACTTAACTCTAACAAAAATGAGCACTTTAAAGCAAAAATGGTTTTCACAAACTCACAATATTTTTGAAAGACCTTTCAAGCGACATCCCAAACGGTTGGATAGACGAGAAAAAAGAATCCCCACTTTACGTTTAGGGGAGGTATCCTAAAAAAATCATTTAATTTTACCACATTGTCGGTGTGATTAAACCCATGTTAAATAACAGCTTTCTAGTACTAACAATCTCTGAGCTAAGCCGCGGACAGACGGACATGGCGAAACTATAAGGGTTCCTTGTTGACTACGGAACCCTAAAAACTAGCCTCGTGTATTCCCGGGCATAAGAGAAGGTCAGCGTCCCAACAGGGAACCTTATGGACTGATTATACTATTGATTCTAATAGATTTTTTAAAAACACAATTCAGAATCTGGCGTTCATCATTATCGCATATTGCAGCCTTGTTCCACCCACGGCTGAGTCTAGGCTTCCTACCTTTTCTGCCATGTTTCCCTGGTCTTCGCGGGTCTCAACCGGGTCTGTCCCCATCTGGCTGTTGGTCTGCCAACACTGCTTCTTTCGCCTCTCGGCAACAATTGAGGGCTCTACTGCACCTGCGATTACAGAGCCATTAGCTGCCGTTAGCATACGAGTACTTAAATTTATGAGCAAAAGAAAGAACACATACACGAAAAGTACAAGTTGGGGGAAAATATGCGTCACCGCCAGTATAATTCTGCGACCCTATGCAAGACGCATAGGGTCACAAGACCACGGCGCAAGATTGTTAAAAAAAGTACTAGAAAATAATAAACGAGTTCCTATAGCAAAACTGCTCTCAAGGAATAAACAGAAATCTCAAACAAGTTCTTCGTTGCAAGTGCAAAAAAAAATTCAACGGTAGCAACGGTGAATAAAAATTAAAATATGGAGCAGAAAATTACCAACACTTTCCTTCACTTCACTAAGCTTCTAATTTGCGCTTGCTTTTAGCGTTTAATTAAATTTTATTTACAAGAAACTATCGTTTTTTATTGTTACTTTTTACAGCTAACAAGGTAGAAGAAGTAAAACATCATCATCATCATCGTCATTTGTTTATCGAAGGACGTCCACTGCTGGACATAGGCCTCCCCCAAATGGGAGCACAAGCGAGTTGGCGATCGCAGTATGGCGTTAAAATGCATAGAGAACGCTGCTGCCCATTCTCTAGTATTGTCTAGTAAGTCCCTTAGTCGCCTTTTACGACACCCATGGGAAGAAATGGGATGATACTATTCTTTACGTCCGTCACCACACGGAAGGAAATAAAACAACATAGTTACAATTAATTAGTATTTACTTTTTACTGCTCAAGGTGTTCGTTATATTTTAGTATATTCAGGGTAGTGAAATAAAACAGTATAAAGATACAGTACTTTTATCTCACGAAGCGATGCGCGCTTTACTTGTGGTATAGATAGTGCAATCCACTGAGACGCGCCCCACTCCGCTCTGCTCCGTACTAAAGTACAGCTTACAGTACAGTCATCGCGGAGTGGGGCGCGTCTCAGTGGATTGCACTATATATAACCAAGTGTACAAATACACTGTGAATGTGTGCGTGAAGATGAGTAGCGAACGTCAGCACACACACACACTTCCGAATTTGCCATGGTCTCGGACGGTACCGAGAGCTCCTGAGCTAAAAGTGAAAATTCACCCAAATCCGTTCAGCCATTTATACACAATACATCAATTCACCAAAAAATTCTAAAAACTATATTTTTGCCATCAGACTGGTTCCGTGTGGGAACGAATCTGATGCCGAATGAAGATGTCCGCCTTTATCCCTGCATTAAGTCCGGATTTGTACCTCATTGTGTGCGAGAAATTTAAATAAATAAATCACACTGCCCAATTTTTTTTCGTTCAACGCTAATAAAATATGCAAATAGTACGCCCCTGAATTACATCCGTCGCCTGTTTACGGAATAGAAATTAGCCGAATTTACATTGGATAGTTTAATTAACTAAGTAAAAAACAAAATAACAATAGGATTATCTTAGCTAATGGACATTATTGCTACAACCTAAACCTTCAAGAGAGCTGCGTAGCAACAAAACTACATGTCTGGTACATTCGAGAGTATTATTAACAAGTAATAAATGTTGGTCACAAAAATATTATTCATGGATCGAACCCTTTGTAAACAAAACATCAAAAATTTACGTAACATTAACAAGAGAACGTCTATTCTATATCATATTTTTTTTCTATCACTTGTCCACCCAACTGTACCAATCCTGCCAGTGTTCCATTTCGAGTGTCTCAGTAGAAGTAATTCAATTGTACGGGAGACCCCGGCGGGCGGCGCGCACAGTTTTTACCTATCCTAGCGGTAGACCCTGATTAAATATTAAATATGCACGGACAGGAAATGGATTCTGTGAATAGTTTTATGTAATAATCGTATTAAGTCGTGTTTAAAGTTTAATTGAATGGAAACCATTTTACTATGAAAAGCTATAAAAACTGGAGTGAATGTTTAGAATTAACATTAATTGTGGAAATATAACGTTAAAAATTACAGAAAGGTACCATAAAATAAATACAAGACTTGCCTTGCGGTTACTGACCTATAGTAATATTGAGACGATTGAGTCCAAAAGCCGAGACGCCCCGGCAACAGATCAAAATATCTCAATGCACTAAGAATTTTGAAGAATTTCGTCGTGATCAATAAATATAATGAGATGACAACTCTCGAAAACAAGAGACAGAAATTATATAGCTGAAAAAAATATGGAACGATCTGAGAGACATGAATTACCAATGAGTCATTTGAACGGAATATGGGAAAAGACAAAAGGCCAAACTAATGACACACAGGACGAAGAATTTCCACTGTCCAGTGTCCAGTAAGGAAGTGTGTAAAGATAGGCGGAGAAGATTGATTGATGGCAGCAGGTACCTTCTAAGACTAGAACTCGTATATGTGTATCCGTGAAGAAGTGAAACCTGATGATTTGGTTGATTCTTCAGAAGATGAATGAAACGGCCTAGAAATTCTAGAACTTGCATGTGTAATAATCGTGTTCAGAACAATGAGCAATTTGCACAATATGAATCAGTGCGTGCGAAGTGTCATAAACTGCAATTGGCTTGATTAAAGTGATGATGAAGACCATTTGAAGTGCAGTGTTGAGTCAACTAGGATTGCTTCAGGCAAAAATATGTCTAGGTCCTTCAAAAATTCAAAGACAGTTTTGAAATAAAAATTGAAGCAGAATCACCGTCTTTTGTTAAACAAGTCAAATAAATAAGTGAATTTAAAAATGGAAGAAGTTGTAATCAGAATATCATGTGACATTTCTAGGACCTACAAAGGATGTGGTCATGTGTGAAATTCAATATTTTCTCGTAAAAAGTCTTTAAGGTTCAGTGCACAGGAAGATCCTATTTCTGTCTCTACCTGACATTATCCATTAGCCCTTTTACTACAAAGGAACGAGACCAATGGATAGAAATGTAAGTCATAATACCCGCAAAGGACTATTTATTTAAGGTACTGGCAATATTTATTTCGGTCTCTGTTATATGTTTTGTTAATGATAAAAGGCCTGTATTGTTACATTTGTTACTATGCCATATAGGAACACATGCCATATGAGGTCACAATAGGTGAACTTGATACATTATAAACAAAATATTTTTTTCAGAATGAAATAAAATTGTTTACTCTGTAAATAGGATATTGGAATTACTTTTACACATCATATAAAAAAAAGCTAGATGGAGTCAAAAATAAGTGAAATATATATATCGAAGAAATGGAGAAACAAATTCAGGGGTCAAGGTTTCTTTTAAAGTCTAAAAACAGTGCTATAATGGAATGCAAAAGTGTTGCACTATGCAATACTTGTGAAATATCGAAGCAAATCAAAGCCTGATCCTTGATAAAATATGAAGAAAACTCAAATATTAAAAAAAACATAAACTTATTTTTATCTAAAACCTCGTCAGCCACGACAATACCAGTTTTTGCCATCAAAAACCGTTGTTTGACCTTTCAAAAATAAAAGTTAAAATACAAATCAGGAATTGGCAAAAATCTAAATAAACGCGATTTCCTTGAAAATGTCGAAAGTACATTTGAGACAGGCGATTGGATAACTCAATTTTCGTATATTTTTTTTGTCCTTTCTTACGTAGGTATCCAGGGTTATTGCTAGCATCCCAGTTTTGATCAGCTGTGTCAGAATGTGACTCACTGCGCAAATTGTGTTTTAATAATTGAGTTCGCACTACGTAATTGGTATGCTTGCTTGTAATACATGGTGTGTTTTATGGGTCATGCTAAAATTAATTGGATGTATTTGACGTCAGTTATAATTAATAATAATATGGTACAATTTGACGGCACGGTTGGCGCAGTAATTAAGTGATTGACTGCTGCACAGCGTGGCGCGGGTTTGATTCCCGCACGGAACAAATATATTTTGTATGACCTACAAGTAATTGATACGGGTCTGGCTGTTTGTGTATGTGAGTTTAAATGTTTGTAAACGCACCCACAATACAGGAGAAATACTTAGTGAGGGGCAACGTTCTAAAAAAATAAAAATATTTACGACTTTTTTTTCTCTACTCTATACACACTGGTACAGGCCACGTTCACTCGGTGATGATCAGTATAATGTTTTACTGAAAACTTTTGGGATCATATGGCAGTTTTATGCTGCATTGGTTTTTAACCGTATGCACGGTGGGACGTTGACGTGTGATCTCAACTCTTTATCGTAAAATATCGTACCTACTGGTTGATCATCGAATTCAAATTCAAAATATTATATCTCACACAAACCTACTGGGGCATAAGTAGCTAGGCGCGCGATTCTTATTGTTCGTTTCCTATGGAGAAGAGCTGGCGAGAAACTCCACAGTTACACCTTTAAACAATATTTTTATTGGCGTTTAAAATGTTTTTACATAAGAGACATAATAGGTATGAAATAACAGTGTAGATCTGTCAACAAGTACCAGGTACTATACATTAACGTAAAACAAAATCGAAAGTGGTCGACATTTCGAAGCATCTCGCCATTTGCAATTAGCACACACATGTACAACAGTACCTATTTAGTAGGTATGTACCTAATGTTAAAAATCAAATAAAGCGAAATATTTCCTGATTTGAAAAGTGCTTTCAGTCGATTGATTTCTGAGATGGGCAAATGAGTCTCGTCCCATCCTAAAGAGTTCCACGAAAAATAATGAGTCCCCGAATTAAAATAATCGACTTTACGAACCAATTCTTACCGACGTCATAGACGACTCAGTGGTCAAGAAGAATCGAGTGAATTAAATCGATAAACTGGAATCATTCGAATAGCATTTCAAATGTTCGGTCAGAGGGGAAAATCCGTTCAAACGGAAGATCTGCACGACAACGATTTATCTGATTATTGAAGACAAAATATTTCTGAATATACATAGAGAACTTACTTAATTCTCTAGGTATAGAGACTTGCGTAATTCACCATTATTACATACATACATAAACTTTCCCATGGGTTAGGTAGAAACTACATACTGCCACCTGATACGATCCTAACATACCTACTCCTTTTGCTTCATTTACGTTCATACATCTGGTCATACACGCACGACCTCACGGGAAGAACATCACCAATTAGGTCAGCAGTGGTATTCTGTAACCATCTCACCGTGAAAACTTAATTGAAGTTAGCTCGGAGTGAGCTGTCAGTCCCTAGCAACGACCCTAGTGGAATGACAGCTCACTTCACGTTCACCTCACCTAAGTTTTCACCGTGAGATTATTACAGAATAGACCGGCAGGTCGTTATTATAGTATTTTAATCTTTAGTTTTGCATACCAATGTAGCTAATCGTAACTATTCAAATGTTTCCTTTGTGCTCGTGCTCACAAACAAGACGATTCGACAAAATTTCATTGTAAAACCATTACATCATAAATAAAGTTATTATTATTTTCGTTTATTTATTTTTTTAACATATAAAATACATTTTTAATTTTTTTTTTTTTTTAAAGGTATACAAATCATTTAAAAATATGAAAAATAGTGTTCCGCCGGTGTCGGGAGCAGGGTCCAAGCTACCGGTGGCTAGGGCTGCAGAGATAGGAACCTCCTCACAATACGAGCCGTATCGAGAAGTACTGCCTTCTCAATCAGGCCCTTGATCCAACCGCCTAACGAGAGCCTCGAGAAATGTTGGTCGAGGCTTTCGGCCATCAGGCCATTGGCCGTTATGACAATCGGCACAATGATAGCCGAGCTCACATTCCACATGTCGACAACCTCGTGTGCTAAGTCGAGATATTTTATTTGTTTCTCTTTCTCAGCTTTCACGAGGTTCTCGTCATGTGGAATGGTAACATCAACTATCATTGTGCGGCGCGCTAATCGGTCTATCACCACTATATCAGGCTTATTGGCAACAATAGTCCTGTCAGTAATGATAGACCGATCCCAGTACAACGTGACATGGTCATTTTCGAGAACTGGGTCGGGCACATACTTGTAGTACGGTACCTCAGAATCCACAAGTTTATATTTCAAAGCAAGTTGCTGGTGAATAATCCTGGCAACTTGGTTATGCCTGTGCAAGTACTCGCCGTTAGCCAGACGAGAACAACCAGAGATAATATGTCTGATGGACTCACCCGGACGGTGGCATGCCCGACACACGTCAACCGTCCCGTCCCTCATAATATGTCTCCGGTAGTTATTCGTCAAGATAACTTCGTCCATTTATTATTATTATTATTATGGATACTTATGGCTGTATACAAGGCTAGCCTGGCTGGCTGATAGGCCTGTAGGCTCACCCCCTATAACATGGGACTTAAACAGAACAGGACATGGGTAGACCATGATCTGGCTTAAGACATAAGACACTCTTTATCCCGATATTCCCACGGGACGGAGACTTATCCAGGTGAAATCCCGGGGCGTAGCTAGTGTTTTATGTGGGGTATTCACTAGTGTATCGTTGATATGGACAAAAGGTGTGCACACCACGGGACGTTCCAGCAAAGCTAATAAATCTACGCTTTCGGTACGCCCTGTGGATAACACAACCGGAAACGGGCTTATTTACGTTGACACTTGTTAACACTCACTTCCTCCTGCAATTCTTCGATTGAAATTACTTCCCTGACCTTTTGAAGGACATAAACAAAAAGGTTATTTGACTTGACCTTTACAAACAAAACTAATTATACTAAAGAATTTATTTTGCAAATGTTAGCATTTTTCCTGTAACGATTTTTGAATCTATTAATAGGACAATATCAGGGATCAGTTCACCAGTCGGAGTTACCATATTGTCAATAACAGAATGCCAATTCCCGTATTTAAGAAGTTTCAAAATCTGGTCACAGTCTCATCTCCTAAACATTAAATGTTAAAAATTTTGGAATAGACGTATTTTTGTCAGATTGTGCGCTTTTATAATTTCTAATGTGACGATATTAGCTTCGACGGCCACGATAACACAGTGAAGTAAAATGTATGGAAGCAGAAGAAGACGCTTTTAAATTTCCGTTCACCATAATGTTATAACGAACGTGCCCGTCCACGCCATAAAGTGACGGATTGACACAGATTTGAATGCGAACGTTTCTAAAAATATGGGGATTGCCCCGCTGTTGTCTACGATTGGTCGCACTTTGGCGACAATATTATGTTAGTTACCATTGGTAGTTTTTTGCTAGTTTTGCACCCTCAAGGGTCAAGGTTGAGGTCAAGGTTGACTGACCTTGTCATAAGGGTGGTATTTTGAAGTAGATAATGGTGTGCGTAATGAGGGACTTGTGGCTAAGTAATAACAGCCGCACGGGTTTATCGATCAGGTTAAGCCACGCTGGCTGCGGTTGGTCCGTGGGTGGGTGACCATCTTTACACATCAAGATCCCTCCGTGCCTCGGAAAGCACGTTAAGCTGTTGGTCCCGGCTGTCATTCGTGGATCTTTGACAGTCGTTACGGGTCGTCAGAAGCCCGAAAGTCTGACAACCAAGGGATACCATATTACCCAGGTACTGGAGTTGTGGAGGTCAGTATCAGTAGGTAGTCGCTCCATGTAAAATACTGGTATTCAGTTTCATGAGGTTAGACTGGAAGCTGACCCCAACATAGTTGGGAAAAGGCGTGGTAGATGATGATGATGTGCATAATGATCACAAATGTGTCGTGAAATTCTTTCACGCAACGTGTTTGTGTGATTTTACTCAGCATGTTTGTCGTAATCAAGGGCTAGTAAATTATATAGGAACTTAGGGGAGTATGTTTGATCGTGACTACTGAGAGATCTCTTAACGATGCCCTTGAATGTGTCGGGAATATGAGTATTTGCTTTATTTTATAGTACACAGTGCTAATGCCTTTTTCATATTTTTTTTGTTAGGCGCCTTCTCAGGCAATTTAAATTTCTACTTCTACTCCTTTTTTTTCAATATTACCTGGTTTAGACTAAAATTTAGGAACCAGGTAGTATTTTTGTCATATAGACGATTAGGTACTTTACTTTTACGTTTGCTAAATTGTATTGTAATATTTCTGAAACTACGACCAATTTTATTTTTATTATATTTTTTAATCTGTGCTGTAGAAATTTTGCACTCTGCACTCGAACGTATTTTTTTTTTACATAAAACCTTTTGTATCTTGAATTAATGATAGGAAGTAGATTTTTTTATGTCTGAAAGAATATTCCATAACAATGAAAATTGCAAAAAAAAATATGTGAAAAAGTCGTGTAAATATAAAGATACTTACTTGGATTTTTTTTAAATTGGTTCCCATGCATTGAATATTAAAATTAAAAAAAAAGAATATTTCTCGTAAACTATCAAGAATGAGGCATCATTTTTTTTTTTTTTATGACGTGGCTATTTCGACCACCCTGTATATGTATAACAGATGATTGGAATCTACTACTAGCAGAAAGTCATAATCATTTTTTTTTTCTTGCTGATTTTATCTTGCCATTGAGCTGCTAAGAATATCCTATTGACATGAATTCATTTCTTTACGCACAGTGATGAAGTTGTCTGATGTCATTAGATAAACTGGATTGGATCATAATAGTTGATTTACCAGTTCAAAAGCAACTAAATTATTTTAATCAAAGCTCGTCTTAGTAAAACTAAGGAAAATATGGAAACGCAAAGGAATCAATCTCATATAATTTTGACAGAACACAGCGATTCTGTACGATGACGTGATTATAGCTAAAAATATAGCTAAAAATTCTTTCACCAGTAGAATACTATATCATCACAGAGTGACAGTGATAATATAGCATTCTAATGGTGAAGGAATTTATGAAATCAGTCAGTAGTTTTTGAGTTTATTCATTACAAACAAACAAACAAAGTTTAGATGTTTTAGCTATAAGTGCTGTAGGCTTAATAATGTAGGGAATAAACATGTTTATGAGTGGGAAAAGGCGTGAGTTTATGTTTATGGGCAAACAACCATAAACATAAACTCACGCCTTTTCCTATGGGGAACATGGGGGTAGGCAGAAACTGTAGAACGCCAACTTACATACCTACTCCTTTTGCTTCATTTCCGTTTGGGAAAGATGGTTATTTTTACTATATTAAGAGCGTTCAAACAAAAAGTAGGCAACGTCGCAAATAGCAGTCAAATATTCCACACAGTATTATCTTATTTCCATTCAGTATTATTTCCAAATTAATCAAAACAGCGAAATATTTTAAAGCTATTTGCGACGTTGCCCACTTTCTGTATAAACGCTCCTAAGATCTAAAATATCGATTAAATGTATTGCGAAGGTAGTTGACATAAATGATGTAACACCATTAACAATGATGTATCATCATTATCTGCTTAGCCTTTTCGTCAGCTTCTAGTCTAACCGGATGCAGCTGAAATTCCAGTATTTTACATGGAGCGACTGCCTATCTGACCTCCACTACCCAGTTACTGGACAATACGATACCCCTTAGTAAGACTGATTGTCGAACTTCTACAAACGACAGCCGGTACCAACGGCTTAACGTGCTTTCAAATGCACGGAGGGGTCTCGATTCTAATGGATGGTCACCCATCCATGGACCGGCTTCGGAAAGTGTAGCTTAACCTTCGATCCACCCGTGCGACTGTTATTATTTAGCCACGAGCCCCTCACAAACATTATCCTGCATTAACAAAATCATATCACATCAAGCATCCAACCAACAATTATCTAACCTAAGTACACATTGTGGAATGCAATAAATGATTGACTATTGGGTAACTTAATCAATTACCTACTATTTGGGTGCTTACAAAATAATAAGGCCATAAAAAAAACATAAAATCTTATGTCAATATCAATTTACGAAATGATAAGAAAACACCGACTAACCTTCAACTTAATAATTTCCTTTTACCAAATGAATTTTCATTTTAAAACTCCCTAGGAAATGAGAACTTTTTAGATCGGTGTCTGTCTAAATGTCTAAGTTTTAACCCTCTGTCCAAACTAAGTTTGAAAGTAGTTTTTTAAGAACTCAGGACAATGTAAGAATATTATTTTGTTTTCCCTAGTACCGTAAATCTTCATTTATTTTGTTTCATGAAATGGCATTTGTTTGAGCGAAATTCACCTTAACGAACTTTTTACTTAAATGTTTGTTCGGTTATTTTGTCAGAACTTTAGGGATTCAATTATTTATTTTGATGATCTATGAAGTGAAAAAGCTTAGCATCAGTCCCGCTAAATTCTACTGGCTTTCTAATATTTTCTCGATTCGTATAACAACAAGCCGATGGGAAACTCACAAGCGATTCGTGAAAAAAAAACTAATTTCTATACAACAGTAGACAGACATTTCAATACAACTATGTTTTTTTTTTAATGAATCCTTGCGCAATATTCATGTATGTGTTTCATAGTGAAAGTTGTTAAGTATGATAGGTAGAATCACCCCCTTGACTGATGCAGGTCACTTAATCGCCACCCTGTTTTTAACTCTTCTACAAAATTTTATTCTTCCAGCCCCAGCGGTTTTGAGCGTGCTTTGTTGTTTTGTTAAATTAATGTAACATTTTTAAACTTGAATCGAACTTGGAGCCTCACAATCAAAGCAGCGGCACTTGCGACCACTAGGTATACTATAGAGACAAGTATTAATTTATTAATCAGTAAACCAAATCAAATGATGTGACTTTACTTCTCAACATTCATATTTTGTTTGAGGGAGATATGTGTCATAATTATGTAGATAACTAAGATCTGAAAGCCAACGTTTCTAACACACATATTACGAGTATATATATATAGTATATCAGCATTTTGAACAGTAAATCAAACTGTTGGAAAACGATTTTATTACGATTTAAACGATTTTGCAAATGGCTGAATAATAAAACAATGAAAACCTGGAAGCGAATTTATGACTTTGTCTACACCCATGCTATAAATCCTCTATAAAAGTTTATAAAACAGTTAGAAATCATGAATTTCAAAAAAAGAACATGCATGCACGCGCGTTTCACTACCACAGCGCCGTAATTTAAAATAATTAAATAATTATTACAATAAATAATTCGAATAATCGAATACCTATACACAGTTTGTTTGTATTACATACTCAGTAAATAAACTTTCCATGAATTTACATAAGAGTAATTTACTCCTGTAGCTCTAGAATATCATCATCATGTGGTGTGCCGCAGGGTTCTGTGTTAGGACCCTTATTTTTTATTAGCTATAATAATGACTTTCCCCAAGTAGTCGAACATCAAATGTCACTATTTGCCGACGACCGTACTGTTATGTATGATAGTGGCACTATAAAAGAAATAGAAGAGCATGTACACAATAGCCTTATTCCTATTATCGACTGGTTAAATATTAATAACATTAAAATAAATCTAACTAAAACTATAGAGGGAATGAAATACTTGCAGCTAGTGTTACAAAATTTCTTGAACTACATATTGACAATGTCATGACATGGAGGACTCAAATTGAAAGTGTTTGTGGAAAGCTTAGTAGATTTTCATATACTCTTTATATGCTGGGTAAAATTGCGAATAAGACCGCCTTAATCGCAGCTTATCATGGTTATGTCGCCTCGGCTCTGCGGTATGGCCTCATATTCTGGGGGAATGCCTCTAAGATTCAAGAAGTACTTATAGCACAGGAAAAAATATCCGAGCGATTTATAAAATAAAACAAAAATATTCATACAAGCCACATTTTTATAAGCTAAAAATATTAACTTTACCGTCACTCTATATTTATGAAGCCTATATTTTTATAAAACTCAAAATGAATTTATATAGATTTGTAGAAAGTAAACTGCGCTCAAAAAAGATGCAGGTGTTAGCAACACAAACAAAATTTCACAGCAACAGCTTTTATGCAATGGCTCAAAAACTGTATAATAAGTTACCAGGGCAAGTTATCTCAAGTATTAACATAAACGAATTATCAAGGTGTATTATTCTGTTGGCGAATATGTATTATGTGACTAATTTTAATAAACAAAACATACTAAATAATTTTGTTATTTTGATTATGGTTTTTTTAATGAAGTAGTGACATTATTTTTATTTTATTTTGTATTTTTTGGTTCTTTTTACTTTATTTAATTTTACAGTTTTGATTGTACCGAATTTTGATTTTATAAAATGAATTAGTTTAAAAAAAAAAACTATTAATATTTTGTATGCCTTTTGGTGGGACACAGCTCGGATCTTATGTATTATAACACCTTCTTTAGGTACATTTTTTTTTTTTTTTTTTTTTGGGTGGGAAATCATCAAATGACGTCTCCCGCTCTGGGTGGAGCGGGAGGGCGTGTCAGACTCTTACTGACTAAAACCCACCCGTGTTCCTTCTGTTGCCTGTGCAATGCCAGGGGGCCACGGTATCCCTTTCGGACTTTCCCGCAACCCCGGCAGGCAATGGTCTCATCGGACCCCATCACTTGCTGACATCTCTTTGAGGCGCGCGTGGAACACTACGCGCCGTCGACCCGGGCCTGGTCCTTACCGGACGGCGAGCTACCCATTGCTCACCGTCCGCAAGCCCGCGCCTACGGTGGCCGGGAATCCGCGATCGATTCCCGACGCCCGGGGCGTCTCCTCCTGCGGCGGCTAGGGGCGTGAGGGCGCGAAATTTGCCTCTCCCTCACGCGCTCCGCCTCCTCCTTCGCGAGCATTACTGCTTCGCAGAAGGAGGTGACGGCCTCCCATGCCCTCTCGCTCCGTACCATGGCCTGGACCAGGGCCGGACGCGAGAGATCCCCGCCACCGATCGCCTCCACGAGGACACGGCGGTGCTCTGCCCAAGCCGGGCATACCTCCACCGTATGCTCCACCGTGTCCTCCGGGCGATCCACGCAGTGATGACACCCGGGCGTTTCCTCCCGCCTTATCCGAAACAGGTACCTCCCGAAACAGCCGTGTCCGGTGAGGACCTGCGTCAGGCGGAAGGTGAGGACGCCGTGGCGCCTCTCCAGCCACTCCTCAAAGAGGGGACTTATCGCCGCAATAGTGGCGTGCCCAGCACTGGGTTGCGACAATCGCACTCTCCATGACGCCATGAGATCCCGTCGGAGCTCTGTCCGCTGTGCCGCGATTTCTCGCGGCATCGGAGTCAAGCCCCGGCGTTTCGCCTCCTCGCTCCACTCCCAGATATGCGCGAGGACTTTTGCCTCCAGATCCCATGGCGGCAATCCGGCAAGGAGGCTCGCCGCCTCACCGGAGACCGTGCGGTATCCCCGGACCAGCCGGGTGGCCATGACCCTCTGGGACGCGTTCAACCGGCGGGCAGGCCGCCGCCTCAACGAACGCGCCCACACCGGTGCCCCGTACAGGGCCATGGACCGCACGATCCCCGCGTTTCTTTAGGTACCTTGTGTTCACGAAAAAATGAATTTGAAGTTTGAGTTCTTACAACACTGTACACACGGCCACACGTCAAGCTACAAAGGAGAATGCCAAGTTGTCCTTCAAGACTCGGCCAGAACCGACAAAGATGAACTATATATCATTAAAGGAAAATAATTATAGAATTTGATAGTATATTTAGTTTTCTATAAAAAGCACACCAAACAAAGTTATCGTTCTTTAAAGTTGTCCACTTAATACTTCTAATTTTAACGATAACAACAAATAAACTATTAAATTAATTAAATAATGATTTTTGGCACATATTATCCTCGCATAATATATTTTTTCATAGTAAATATACATAATTATAACATATACATATTATTTTAGAATGTAGGTATGGAAAAAAAACATGGATACTTTTTAACAATTTATTAAAAAAAAGAACTGAAGAATCTCTTCAGTCTCAGTTTCTAACGAGTATCGTCGCATTCGAAAGGCATTTACTCCACAATTAATGCAGCGAATCATGGTTAGTAGACTAAAGGTCCGTCCGTGTGAGAAAAGCCAGGTCAACAAGTAGGCAGGTTCAGATGTTCGGTTGGGCGAGCCGGGTCAGCGAGTAATACAGGTTCAGGTTCAGTTTCAACAGTCAAGGTAGTCGTAAGTGGTAGAAAAATCGGAGTCCAGAACAGCAATATACAACACAAAACTCAAAAACACGTAATCACTTCAACGCTCGTGATAAAACGCTCAGGAGGAGTAGTAAAACTTTTTAACAATCATCAATGAAAACTACAAAATAGATGAAGTGTTGCCAGCACTATAAAATGTATAATACATAACGAAAATCGAATTAACTTATTAAATTGTTATAAAATATATTCAAAAATATAACTAAATACTATTTATTATATTAAGAATTACGAGTTACGACTTAAATATGTAATAAATTCACTTACGTAGTTTCATAATGATATGCAATCGATTTGCAAGTGCAATTTCGTATCGATATTATTTTATTTTGGTATTGGCAACATTTCTAATTGAAATTGCAGATAGGAAACGTATTGAAAAATTGAATTACTATTTAAAATGACTTTTAAACGGTGTACTTCTACAGATTTTATTTATACTCTATAATTCTTACTGTTTTATATTATAAATATTAAAAGTCTGTCGGACGCTACATGATTCGAGCCGATTCTTGTCATTGTCATTTCCAGTTTATGCTGATCTCGCATTGTATAGGACTTTCATACAATGCGACGTCAGCTTATACTGGATTTGTAAAGCTTGGATTCAGTACCTTTTCTAGAGTTTTCATATCATGGGTGTAGATAAAGTCTTGTATGCAACTGTACGTAATTAGGTATTTAAACGCTCATGTGATACCATATACTCGGCTTCGCCTCGTGTGATAAACCCACATTCGTGTTTTAATACTCCTATAGTACATAAATAACTATTATGTTATTTGGTTTTGCATAACATCACGCCTGATTTTCACGAAAGAGTAGGCAGTGGTGTTGGTATTATCTAAGTATCTACACCCACATTTCGCTAGTTATGTTTTAAATTCTATGTAAACTGCTTCGTTGGTCGTGTCTTTGGTGGTTCCTGGATATTAGGATTTTTTCAGTAACAGCCAGGAGTTAGGAAGTTGGTGGTGTGATACCCGTGCCTCGAAAAGCACGTTAAGCTGTTGGTCCTGCGCCTGATCACGTCACTCTCCGGTCGAGTCGGATTGCCGTCCCATTGGACTATGAGGGCGAGGGAAGAGACAGTGCACCTGTATCTGCGCACACACTTGTGCAGTATCATATCTCCCGCGTCAATGGTTATTCTCCGCTGAAATTCGTTGCCATGGCCGAAATTTGGCCTGGAGGGCTATTATTAATCGGAGACAAGCTTCAAGAGTCGTGCTATCGTGATTTCGAACCCTGGCATGTACTTTGTGTATTTAATTTCATCACCACTGCTTTCAAAACGATGAAGGAAAACATCGTGAGGAAACCGGCATGTCCTTGAACCAAAAATTGAAAGACATGTGACATCCACCAACCCGCACTGGGCCCGCGTGGTGGATTACGGCCCCCTCCCACTCACAGGGAGGAGGTCTGTGTCCCAGGAGGAGAAACATTATAAATTACAAGATTTTAAAATACTTTCAATAATAGTGCCATTAACATTGAATGAGTTTTTCAGATTGTTTTTCTAAATCCGAATAGGTTTTCTAAATATACATACACATGTTCCGCTGAAAGTAAGTTTAACAAACATACCAACTTATAACCATTCGATATTTTTCAAAAAGTTCTTGATGAACGGCATGACCAAGCCAGGCCTTCAACTCAAAATTACTTACTAACTTAATCCAAAACTGGCCAACCCCTCTCGCGGCGCCACTAAATAAGAGTCCGATATAACGCCGAACATGCGTGCCGAGCGATCCAATTACCGGTATAATGGGTGCCACATATCAATCCGATACCACTTCTATTAAAATTTGCGCAGCTGGCATCATCATTTCAATTGATTTCGATTTTAGGAGAGTTTATCGAATGTGTGAATAAAGGAGATGGTTTTATTGATTACGTTGTTTATCAAGTTGCAATGGGTCAAGCATCTCCCTATTTGATTGACAATAACTTTTCAATAATAGTTTATGCCGTGGAAAAAAAAATAACCAGTCAGCAATCAAAATCAAAATATTTTATTTCACATAAACCTTCAAGGGCACTTATGAAACGTCAGAAGCTAGGTTAGCACGGTTCCATTTGGTCTTTTCTATGGAGAAGTCGGCAATAAAACAATGAGAAAACATTACACTAAATTAAAATATGAAAATATTATTTAGTTTAAAGAACTAACAAATAATAATAGTAAAATACAAACTTATCATGATAAACATCACTCATAAGTTGATTGTAAACTATACTACCCACTGCCTCTTGATTTGTTAAAATATTACCTTTTAATTGAGTCAGATATAGATAATCTACTTTCCTCTAGACCATAAAAATACTTTTGTTCTACTAATTGCGCCATCCATTAGTATATTTTTAACAGAGTTCATTGGACAGTTAGTGACTATCAGTACTATTACTTATTATTGTTACCGATAATGGGCAACTAACAAACAATGTCGATGGGCGTATAATAATACTTCCAAATTAATCAAGTCATAGGTAATCATTTCAGCCTGTAAGGAGTCGTTAAATTATCGTAATGCATGTTTGCTGGGTTCGTCGTATCCATATGGATCGATGGATCAGGCTTACCGCTGTCGATCGGCGGATGGATGATCATCTTTACAAATAGAGACCGCCGTTGGTCCCGGCTGTTATTCGAGGATCTTTGACAGTCGTTACGGTTAGTCAAGCCCGAAAGTCATAAGTCATAAGCCCGAAAGTCTGACAACCAGTCTTACCTAGGGGTATCGTATTACCCAGGTACTGGGTTGTGGACATTAGATAGGCAGTCACTGCATATAAAATACTGGTATTCAGCTGCATCCAGTTAGACTGGAAGCTGACCCAAACATAGTTGGAAAAAGATAGTTTGATGATGAATAGGTACTTGTTACTTCTACCGTATTATTTACTCCTATTTTGTAACCGTTGCAACAAACGGTGAAAATTAATCAATCTTGTTTACATTTTTGCTGAACATGTTGACTCCAATAAAGTTTATGGAAAAATCTTTCAAGTATATGTGAAAATCCGTGCGCTCGCTACAATATATTTATTGACAGAGTATAGAAAACAAAGCGTCGCTGAACGAGAACAATCATGTTTACATAACCTTATAACTAGACTCGCTGTTGCCCGTGACTTCGTCTGCGGACCAGGATGAAAAGTAGAGAAGGACAGGTGCGTAGTACTCGCAACCGGCGTGCGTGTATGACCAGATGTATGAACGTAAACGAAGCAAAAGGAGTACGTAAGGACCGTAGCAGGTGGCATTCTGTAGTTTCTGCCTACCCCCATGGGCAGAAGGCGTGAGTTTATGTATGTATGATATGATAGAAAAAAATCAGGAAGATAAACAAACTAAAATAAAAATAAAAAAATAAAATTAATAAAAACCTTACTCATTCTGTTTGCTTATAAGATTATTCTACAAGCAACATATTAACGTAATAGTGTTTTATTATTTTAGTCCAATCAATAGCTGTTTTGTAAATAAAAAATTGCTTCATAATATTTTGCAAAAATTACCAGTGTTGTGTCATCGCGTTTCTCTTTCTTTTCTATGCAGTCCTACAGTGGCCGCGCCTTAGCTGTTCTCAGACTTATAATTTGCTTTATTGTACCTACACATATGAGTACTCGTAATACACAGTAAACTAAAACATTATTAATTAAGGTTACGGTTTTAAAAAAAAGCAGTTTTGTCTTCATTATTTCCCAGTGTGAAGGCTCTCACGAGCAAGGCAAGGAAACCGTTTTTTATTGAGTCTCAACACGCGACAGTAACTGAAGGAGAGTTGTTCAGTACAATACTCGTAGATATGCTACTAATTAGCGAAGTAATCAATAGGTTAAAGGAGTTAGTTGTTAGTTACTTGTTTGGAGGTATTAAAATAAAAATAAAAATACTGAAACTCTGCTGAGAATCTGCAGTTTTTGGTCGTCAAAATTACATATGACAGTCCCCCAAGACGCCCGCCCTTCACCATTTCCCAGCAGAAAAGTTTAAGGCCTTACTTTGTCCATGTATTAGGGATGTCGCTCACTAGACGAACAGCACCACGAACAGAGGGCGTAACGACCAGGTAAACTATAGAAAGCGATACGAATCGCGCACTTGGTCGCTACGACCAACTAGCCACAGACCATACAATACCACTAGACGACCGCGACTGGCCGCAGTCGTGGTAGCTAAGTGCTCTAGATCCCTTAACTTGCACATTTATAAACTTATGGTTCTATTGTAGAAGGATTTGAACTTGAATATGTTTTAAAAGAAAAAAATCCGCTAAATCCGATGAACGGATTCGTTTTTGCCTATGGATTGTTTTATTATACACAATCATAAATTATTGTACAGTTATCGAGTCAGAATATGATTAAAGACTGAATAATATATCTGATAACTGTACGTTATTTTTATTTAATTGTAAAATCTTTAATATTCGACACAATGTAAAAATTGTTATGAAATATTACATGAATTAAAATTTGTATGAAACTTATTTAATTCCAAGCGCAGCTGAACAATTTAATAAATATTCCTTATAATCATCTTTATTCAAAGAAGCGTAGAAAAAATATAATTTAAACTCTTCCTGATATTCTGAACGAGTAGTCTACTTAATTAGATATACGAAAGGATTCAATATCAACTCCAGCCTTACATTTTCAATTTCAGTTTCAAAATCCATATATATGCAAAGGTATTTTAATAAAATCCCAATGCCGATCAAGTTGGGAGTAACGAAAATCACTACCTTTGTTCTTTCGCTAACATTTCATTTCAAAAATGTTTCATCTATAATGAAAAACAATTTTGTTTCAGGTACAGACAATGAAACGACGGGTAAACCTGCAGCCGAACAATAGCGACTGAATGAAAATAAAATGTTTAACAGAATATAAATGAAATACAATAAATGACAGAATGGAAAGATTTATGGATAAGTTAATCGTGCGAGAGGATTGGGTATGGAGAAATGAATTCATAATACAAAAGTAAGCAAACAAGAAACAGGAAAACAACATCAAATAACAAATATCTGGACAATGTAGAAAAATAACGTTGTCTTTTACAGCTTCCAATTTTATTGAGCTCTAAAATGAATCACCAAGAAGAACTAATAAAAAACATGATAATACCGAAACTATGCAGCACGAACGAATGTCAGAACTCATCAAAAATATCTTTCGAAGTGAAGCCTCCCGATCCCAACACTACGTTCTTCTACCGTCATTACATCGATGCGAACAGTTCCGATCCGGAATTCAACATCGACTATTTCAACGAAACGTTCAGTGATTCGAATTGTACGTTCAAAAATGGAACGTGTAGTGATGTGGACTATAATTTTTGGGCGCTGTCGTTGTTAGTGTTTCCTTTGTTGACTTTATTTGGTAATGTTTTAGTGATACTTAGTGTTTCGAGAGAAAGGAGTTTGCAAACAGCAACGAACTATTTTATAGTCAGTTTAGCTGTTGCTGACTTACTTGTAGCTGTGGTTGTGATGCCGTTTGGAGTTTACTATTTGGTGAGTATATAGTATTGTATTTCTGTTTATTACTTACTAACCATTTATCTTAATCAGAATACTTAATGCTTGCGTTTTTGTATAAAAGATACAATGATTTTTAAAAAAAACTTACTTATTAACAACGTATGTAGCAACACTCGGCTTACATTAAATCGTTGCTTAAAGATCAATTTAATCGTCTAACATAAATGAATCGTTACACTGATGTTATTCATGAATTAATTTAAAGCAGTGATTATAAGTTAGGAGGTAGATTTCAAGTGAATATCATGTTTAACTTTTTAAAGACATAAGACAAAAAAGAATCGAAAAAACTGAATGAAAAATCATATTATATTTTAAATAGGCGAACATAATTATCCTCACTAACCTACTTTTAAATGCAAACACCAGCAACTTAAATCACAAACCTCCTCACTTCTTCTTCCACAAATTAAGACAAAATTTTTCACTAAAGTCTCCCCCCGAACCAACAAGTCACATCACTAGTCTGACACTAATTACCGTATAATCCGGTACACAACAGCGAGTATCGCAGTCTACCACTCTGCAATAACAATACGCGCTTTACAAAGGAACGGATTTCCTAACGAACGGATTGTCGTATTATTATTTTTAATTTGGTTATAACTAAGATAAAAAGAAAAACTAAAGTAGATAAGGCATAAAGCGCATTAATGTATTTTTAAGGTACATTTACAAACGACAAAAACGCTTTAATATTTTATGCAAGATTAAACCGTTTGCTGTTTTATATTATTGTAACCAAAGTATGGCTAAATTAAGGTCATGGATAAAGACTAGTTATTATTCATTATCGCGGTTATTATTTTAAATTATGTACTAAGTAAATTATTTTTCATCCCACCATCTCGGAAAGAGTATTTTTAATCTTCAGTATCTGAGTGGAAAAGCCGTTTTTATTCTCTAGAGGATAAAGTAAATTGAATTTAGAATATCGTGTGCACTAAGTTTGTGAATTAAAAAAAACATTAAACCTATTTACTGCTACCTCTATGGTGCCGAATATATCATACAACTTTTTTTTAATTTGTTAAAAACTCAGACTCGGAACCTTCTTGGTGTTCTTTTTTCAATTTGCTTTGTACGCGGTTCTTTACGCGGCATTTTTTCACGTCATTGTTAAACCTTAGGTATATTAAAAACAAGAAACTTGAAAACAAGTGAAAAAACTAAAATGAGTGATTCTAGCGACGAGGAAGTTTGCTTGACGCCAACAGAATTGACTGAAACTGTTAATAATGCGCAAACGTTTTTTTTTTTTGCATTTAGTCATTTCCTCGCTGAGGTGGAATGAAAAGTTACGTGTTGCACTCGAGTGCAAAGATTTTTCACCTCGTGCTCTTTTGATTCCCTCGCTAACGCTCAGGATTCTAATTTTGAATCACTCGCTGCGCTCGTGATTCAATTTTAGAATCCTTCGCTTGCTCGGTCATCAAAATTGAACACGCGGTTAAAAAGCAACTTTGCACTCTTGTATATCAAATAACTATACTCCACAGCGCTCAGTAATAATTTAATCATTGCGAATCAGTACATCATTTATCTTAATTACATAATAAAAAGGCGGGCATGTGAATATTGCCTGATTGATTATAATAAATTAACTATTTATGCGACTGTTCGTTTTATTCATGAGTCCCGTTCAGAACAGTATAAATTGAATAATTAATGGTCATTTTTATTTGCTAGGTAACTTAAATGTTCTAAGATAATTGTTTTTCAATTTACTACATTATGCATGAACACACATAGATAAGAAGTTGTTCTCAAGTTCGTTTGAGCCAAAAGAACTTTCGTAATTAAAATTGTATCAGAAGTTTTCTCCGATTTTTAGACAAGAACTCTTTTTGCTTTAAATTACTGAGTTTTACTGAACAAGATAAGATTTTATTTTGGGGATTACACATTTCACTACAATTTTCACTAAAATTACCGCAGTCCACCCTCAGTAATAACAATACGTGAGTGACAAAAGATCGTACTACGCCCTAACAGTGGAAGTGTCTGTTATTTTATTTTGCTATCGACACGCTTAAACCTATACTTATGAATAGACCCTAAAATATGGATAACTAGTAGCTCAAGTAGGTCGCGCTCAAGCGCCCGAGCTACAAAAAAAATATTAAAATACTATCTTTCACCAGTAAACTTATAAGTCAAGTGAAATTAATTAGCGTGTGATTCGTCACGCAATAGCGTATCGTAGTCCGCACTCGGCAATAACAATACGCCAGTGACAAAGGACTACGCCCTGACAGCAGTACATACTTACTATTATTTTATTATGATACTGACACACTATACAACATAAGATTATTAATAGACCCTTTGATAAGAATTACTAGTAGGTCAAATAGCATGAAGCGCCTGGGCTTCGATAAAATGTAAGACACTATCTTTCACACATAAATAAGTCGTGTAAAGTTAATTAGCGTATGATCCGGCGCACATATGTAACAGCGTATCACAGTCCACACTCAGCAATAACAATACGCGGGTGACAAAGGATCGCGCGGTATGTTCGGGTTGGTTGCTACGTATGCAATGTTCGGTTATTGGTTAATATGGTCTCGATACTTTTTATTGGAAGATATTTTTGCTGTGGTTTTTCAGTGAAGAACATTTTGTGGAGATTTATAGGTTTCAAAATAATACAGTGGTAAAATGATGGTGAAAACCGCATCATAATCCGTTGCGTGGTTTAGAAGAACAAAGCAGTCACACAGCGGGTCCCGAAACGCAACTTTAATTTATAATATGTGTAGGAAATACGTTACTGTAGTTGACTGCCTAGCGGCGCTCGACAGTCTATAACATAACGCTCGGACCGGCCGGAGCTAAGCAGACTTCACGGATGGCGGTCAAGCAGTGAAGACGTTTAGAAACTGTCGCGCTTTCCGAATAATTGTGTCGTGTACCTACAGTGAGTGAATTGCTAGTGTGATTAATTTGATCGAAAATTATAATGTGATCTGAACATTACCCATAGTATGCCCACAATAGTTAAAATATGCCTGATAATAACGAATAAAAATTCCTGATAATATGTATGTATAGAATAAATAAATAAAACAGAGGCTTGTCACCAAACGAAAGATGTTATTTCACTCGAAGCGGCTTTTAAAATACATACATGCATAAACTCACGCCGTCTTTCCATGGGGGTAGGCAGAAACTACAGACCGCCACCTGCTACAGTCATTACATACATTTTTCGTCAGTTATTTTTAAAAATATCTGCTGATTCATAGAAAAGTGAGAACCTACGCTGTCAAAATGTATGGAAAAGCTGTTTTTTTTTTTAAATAACCTACGAAAAATTTCTTCGCAAGGGGTTCAGATTCATGTACTGACTCCATGGTAAGAGTTTTCACGTCAATGTCCCTTCCACCCCGTATAGGTCAAGAAAGAAAGAAAGAAAAAGAAAATAATGACTTTATTTGGGACACGCACAGGAAATACAAATAAAAATAATAATTTTAAAAATATATATAGAAAATAAGAAGGTGACGTTCTTCAAAAAGGTCAGGTTCAAGGGTGCGTAGTCCCCGCTGCCGGGGTGCGTGTATCAACAGATGTATGAACGTAAATGAAGCAAAAGGAGCATGCAAGGATCGTAGCAGGTGGTGTTCTACGAGTATAGTTTCTGCTTACCCGCATGGGAAGTAGGTTTATGTATGTATGAAGTTCAATCAAGCAATTTTCCCCGACACTTAATGTAAGTTGTTAACAATTCTAGTAAACACAAACATACACATTAAAAATCCATACTCACAGACTAATACTAATGAACCTTTAGTATTCTAATGGTACAGAAGTCCATTCAATCGACATAGTTGATACAATGGGCCATTAGCAGTCATTATAGGCGTAATTATAACTCATAGGCTCTCTGTTTTGTAACAGAAAATGTATAAGCATTCTGTATTACTAGTATATAATGAGCATGTTGTTTTTTTTTTTCCTGAAACGGCAAAAAAATGTGGTTGTTACTCGCAGGCAACTTCCCAAAACGTAAAATAAAGCCCCATTTACACGATGCAAGTTTCTTACGTTTGATTATCTCGTTGGGCTAGTGGTCGCAACCGGTATTGCTGAGCTTGAGGTCCTGTATTCGATTCCCAGGTCGGGCAAAGTGTTAATGGATTTTCCATCTGGAATTTCTCAGTAGCAGCCCGGAGTCTGGTTTGTGCCCGGTAATAGGCTCGCTCCCTATTACATGGGACTTAAACATAACTGGCGAAATTTGGGTGTACTATAGGTACATCTCTGCCTAACCTTTCGGGGACACAGGCGTGATTTGATGCTATGTTATTTTCCTGAAACAGGTAAAAAATGTTGTGAATATTCGCGAAGGCAATTTCCAAAACGTTAACTAAAGCGCCTTTTACACGATGCAAGTTTCTTGCCTATGGCATACAATACAATTGAAGCAACAAACGACTTGTTCCGCCACTTTTATTGTTGGTTCAACATAATAATAACATTATGATCTATGATATACCACTGTTTTAAGCTTTTCGTAGCGCTGTGCTACGGCGTAGCTTGCATTGTGCTACGACGTAGCACAATCTCTCTTAAACTTATATCACTTTTATATAGTTTTTTGGTTATCACACATGGAAACACGGTGAACTTTGGAAATCAAATCAAAGGAATTCTGATAGTGAAACATATAGTGTCATTTTTTAGGGTTCCGTACCCAAAGGGTAAAAACGGAACTCTATTACTAAAACTTCGTTGTCCGTCCGTCCGACCGTCTGTCACCAGGTTGTATCTCATGAACCGTGATAGTTAGACAGTTGAAATTTTCACAGATGATGTATTTCTATTGCCGCTAAAACAAAAAATACTAAAGACAGAATAAAATAAATATTTCAGGGGGGCTCCCATACAACAGACATTATTTTTTTGCCGTTTTTATAGATAATGGTACGGAACCCTTCGTGCGCGAGTCCGACTCGCAGTTGGCCGGTTTATAGACTTATTTTTATTCTCGTGTCATTTAACATTTTAAAACGCGTGTACCACCACACACAACTTAAGGACAGCTTCCTCTACACTTTTACTACACAGGCCAATTAAAAACGACCTGAGAAAGCCTCACAGATGTGCTAATCACCTAACCCTGAGGGTTAGGCGTCACTGGTCAAACAGTACTTTCATTACTTAACCCCACTAATCACAAGCGGTCGTTTAGACCAACAATTAGAATTTATCAGCGGGTTGTTAGTTCAAACAATTACGTTGTTTCGACGAGATAAGGGTTAATGTATGATGAAAAGACGTATTGTCACGTTATGTTAGTTGGGGGTTGGTTAACTGCAGATGTGTTTTGGTCATGTGGTCATCTAGTAAATACAGGCTGCGGGATTCAGCAGTTTCGATACTTTTAAACCTTTTTAAGGTTTATTATCTCGGCTTTTTCTATGTCCGCCTGGCTATCTACCACCATCTTATGTAAGTCTGTCACCATAACAACAATGTTAACAGCATTGTTGTGTTTCGGCAGTTAGAAGTAAGATAGCCAGTTCCTCTGTGTTTGAGGATTCCAGGTGAAGCTCGCTTCCACCTTCGGCCTGATCGTCACTTACCATCTGGTAAGATGAAGGTCAGGTTAAAAAAAAAGATACAAAGCTAAACTGATTGTAATAAATGCATGAAAATGTTTTCCACCTCAGCAATATTTCGATGTAAAGACTGATTTAAAAGTGAGTTTAGTTTGGAAAGTAACTCGTAAGAACGTCAAGTTTTTGTCGAAGTGAGGGAGACGCGCGGGCGGGTTGCGCCTGCACTTGACTCACCGAAAGAAAAAACGTGTTTCCATTTTTAGGGCTCCGTACCTCAAAAGGAAAAGGGAATTATAGGATCTCTTAAACACACACGGGTGTGTAGTGCTAATATATTTATTTTCATTATCATTATTTTCAAATCCGGGGACAGTAAAGACACCAATAATTATAGACCCGTATCCGTGTTGCCGGTTTTTAGCAAAGTGTTTGAAAAGGTAATGCTTAATCAAATGCTCAATCATTTTAACAAAAATGAAATCCTCCACGATCAACAGTATGGTTTCACCAGAGGACGTTGTACCACTGACGCCGGTGTTACCTTATTAAGACACATTTTTAACACGTGGGAAGAGGCCCAAGATGCAATAGGAATTTTTTGTGACCTCTCTAAGGCGTTTGATTGCGTCGATCACGAAACCTTACTTTTGAAACTTGAGCATTACGGACTTGGAAAACTTGCACTCAATTTAGTAAAATCTTATATAAATGATAGACAACAGCAAGTTAAAATAAACGGTATCAATTCACTAGGTTTAAAAGTAAAAATGGGTGTGCCACAAGGCTCGATATTGGGTCCATTCCTCTTTTTAGTGTATATTAATGATCTACTCCATTTATTTAAAAATCAACCACAAATGGTGTTATTTGCTGACGATACTTCCTTAATTTTTAAGGTAGATAGACGTGCTACAAATTTTGACGACGTAAATAACGCCCTACTGCAGATCCAAAATTGGTTCACTGCTAATAATTTAGTATTAAATGGAAAAAAAACTAAGTGCATAAAATGTTCTTTACCAAATGTCAAAAGTAGAGATTTTGAGATAGTATTGAATCACGAGAAACTAGAATTTGTCGATAAAACTGTTTTCCTGGGATCACGCTCGACTCAAGGCTACAATGGGGTCCTCATTTAACATCTCTTGCAGGAAGGCTAAGTTCAGCAGCATATGCTGTCAGAAAAATCCGTCAATTTACTGATGTAGATACCGCGAGGCTAGTCTATTTCAGTTATTTTCATAGTATCATGTCTTACGGTATTTTACTTTGGGGACGGGCTGCAGACATCGAGTCTATTTTTATTCTGCAGAAAAGAGCGATCAGAGCCATTTATTATCTCCGCAGGCGCGACTCTCTTAGGGAACTGTTTAAGGATATTAACATCATGACGGTACCTTGTCAATATATCTATGAAAACATCATGTACGTTAGAAAAAATTTACATATTTTTAGTAAAAGAGGTGATAGACATAATTATAGTACAAGAAATAGGGACCTATTAGTACAACCAGGTTTCAGACTGGCTAAGGTTGACTCATCTTTCATGGGGTACTGTTACAATAAAATTCCTCCCCACATACTTCAACTTAATGAGACGAAATTCAAATCTTGTATTAAACGCACACTATGTAGGCAGGCATATTATAAGTTGGGGGATTACATCTCTGATAAAAATGCTTGGCTCATTGCTGGTCCTGCTCCACAAATAATTGACATACACACTGATTAACATTTTTAAAATAGTGTTGGAGATGCTGAAGATTGTAAGACCTTGTATTGTATAAACTCAATTTCCTTTGTATTATATAATTGCATAGCACAGGTGTGAGTACTATGTACTAAAGAGCTACCATTTACCGGGTAATATGTAGTATTTCATTGACTTGAATGTGCCCTGGTGGCTGTGAGTATGTCATGCTCACTCAAATGTCTCGCTGATGGTGGCGCGTGTGTTGGATCATTTAGCTCCCTTCAAAATGGTTGAGCTGAATGGTGCTGATCCATGCGTCATGTTCATGAACGGGCGCCGTCAGTTGGGACTGGTCATCTCTTAGCTGCCATGGCTTATTTTAATTTATTTTAAGTTATTGAATGATTCTTTATTTTTTCTTTTTATTACGGACGCTTTTACGAACGTGCACGTCTTTCTACATTGTTCTCACATGCATAAATTCAAAATGAATGATGTAACCAATATTTTGTGTCATTTTTTTTATTTAAAAGTTTGTCCGTGGAGTTTCTTGCCCGTTCTTCTCCATAGGTACCTACTACGCTTTGGAATGGGCAACTAGCTTAAAAAAAAAAAAAAAAAAAAAATGGTTAATGGAAAAAAATATACAGGGTGTTTGGCGCATGGACCGACACAATTATTTGGGGGATTGGGAGCGTCATTTGGGAGGTTTCACCCAAAGACCCCATGTCCTAAGTGTCACGGTTATTGAGATGTTTTTTTTTGTTTTTTTCACAAAATTACCCGAAATCTCGCCTTTAAATAGTCATTACTTTTTTGTTTATTGTTCTAATTGCACGAAATAACTTTTATTGTATTCTGCAATGTATTCTTATTCTAAATAAATAAAGAACTTTTTTAAATAAAACTATGTTCATAATTTTTGGAAAAAATCTAAAAAAATCATATCTTATTAACCGTGACACTTAGGACATGGGATCTTTGGGTGAAACTTCGCAAATGACCCTCTCAACTCCCCAAAAAATTGTGTCGGTCCATGCGCCAAACACCCTGTATAAAAGAATGGTTCCTTACTCATAGATTACAGAAAAACCTATAAAAAAGTCAATATTACTATACTATAAATATTAATACTCAATATTGTGCGTACAAACTTACTTTTGCATTTGGAATGTATGGGAGAACATGTTTTTCAACTACAATGTTTAGTTTGTATTTGGGATAAATTCATCCCAACTGCGGAACCCTTCATTGTGCGTGGTCCGACACGCACTTGGCTGGTTTTATACATAATCGCCAATAGTAATTATGTAACTCGCTACTTAACTAATGCAAATATAAATCAGCTATAACAGATTACTAATGCAGATGGCGCATGCGCGGTCCTCGGCCCCTCTATTGTATGACGCTCAGACTTCAGTCCGAAAGCGTTTACGGCCGGTGTAGACGTGCCATAAACGCTTTCCGATTCAGTATATGAAAAATAACTAAAATAATTTATGCGCCATTGTTATTATTTATTTATTTTTGGATGGGAAATTATCAAATAACTTCTCCCGCTCTGGGCGGAGCGGGAGGGCATGTCAGACTCTTACTGACTAAAACCCACCCGCGTTCCTTCAGTTTCCTGTACGTTTCCAGGGGGCTCGGTATCCCTTTCGGACCCGCAACCCCGGCAGGCATCGGTCCTATCGGACCCCTTCAGTTGTACTGACATCTCTTTGAGGCGCGCGTGGAACACAACACGCCGTCGACCCGGGCCTGATCCTATTCGGACGGCGAGCTACCCATTGCTCACCGTCCGCGGGAATCGACCCGTGATTCCCGACGCCCAGGGCGTCTCCTGTGGCGGCCAGGGGTGGGAGGGCACGAAATTTGCCTCTCCCTCACGCGTTCCACCTCCTCCTTCGCGAGTATTACTGCTCCGTAGAAGGAGGTGACGGCTTCCCATGCCCTCTCGCTCCGTACCATGGCCTGGACCAGGGCCGCAAGCGAGAGATCCCCACCACCAATCGCCTCCACAAGAATACGGTGATGCTCTGCCCAAGCCGGGCAGACCTACACCGTATGCTCCACCGTGCCCTCCGGGCGATCCACGCAGTGATGACACCCGGGAGTTTCCTCCCGCTTTATCCGAAACAGGAACCTCCGGAAACAACCGTGTCCGGTGAGGACCTGCGTTAGGCAGAAGGTGAGGATGCCGTGGCGCCTCTCTAGCCATAAGACCCACACACACCTCATGGTTAGTAGTTCTATTGCAGAGCAAAATTTTCTTAAACAGAGAAGGAAAGTTCACTCATTCTTCTTCTTCTGTCTCCCTTCTTTCAACATTAGAATAGCTCATACTAGAAATGTTAACTCAGCAAGGCGATAGATAGGGTTAACAACCCATGGTGCGCATAAAACCACACGATACCAACTAAACGTCAAACAATACAGTTACTAATAATAGAACATAATTATTACACATTATATACCTAAGGAATTCCATTAAGTAAGTAATAGGCACTCCTAACAATGTTCACACAAATTAAGTCCCTTTGTAGATCGTGGTGGGAGGTATTTTAGTTACTATCTTAACAGTACATCAAATAAATGGATACCAGTTATAGGAAAAGTATGATTTCCGATAGTATTGTTAAAAACAATAGCTTCCCCTTGAATGGAATTAAATATGAATGTTTTTTGTCATGTCAATTACTAGAAATTAATCAATGAACATTCTTCTTTATTCTCTATATAAGACAAGAAATGGAAAACTATAAAAGTATTATATTGTTTAATTCTTGAAAAGTTTTCGGAACCAAATTCTTAACCCAATTCACCCAGTTCACAATTTTTCAACAGTTTATAATCTAACGGAAATAATACCGACAGATTACAAAATAATAATGATAGTTCTTTAAACTAACGATTCTCTCTGAAAGATAAATTCATACAAATCTGGTCCATTTCTAAAATTATCCACTAGATAGCACCTATCCACGCACTGTTAAAGATGCCCTGTAAATTACAGAATTTATAAAGAATTTATTCCAGCAAGTAAATGGTCGTGAACTCGCAACCCATCCAATCAAAATATATACTTTATTCTATTCCATATTGTTGATGTGAAAAAGACTTCACACATCTTCACAAGCCAACACAATAAATGATTGAATTTCAATTGACAAAGGCTTAGCCCCGACATGCTACATCAAGAAGTTTCCTACCTCCATTAGGAACCATTTTTCTCATGAATAGAGTTCATTTCTATTATTCGTGGAATGCCTTTTATTTCTAGATATTCTCCTTGAACAGCTCACCTCACGTTTTGATCTATTATTTATATTATAGGAGCATTAGTTTGCACATTTTTTTAGATATTCCATTTGTGATATGCTTGGGTATGACTTGCTATGTTAGGGCTATGATGCTATGCTATTGTAGTTCGCTTAAGAAATTAAAAACCAAAGACAAGAAGAGTGGATAAGTCAATTATATAATATTGTAACTGCCTCATTCGTCAAGTGGTCCCAAGTGCCCATGAGGTCCTGGGTTCGATTCCCAGGTCGGGCAAAGTGTTATTGGGTTTTCCCATCTGCAATTTTGTCAGTAGCAGCCCGGAGTCGTTTATGTATCTGTTTCTCCGTCTGTTGCTTGGTGTGTTTTAATTTTACGAATTCTGAAAGGTGTTCCAGATGAATATAACAAGTAGGAAAATCTCCTGTTACCATATAAAATAACTTACCAAGCAGCCTCGCAAAGCAACTCCTCTTTCACTGTTCACTAAGCAGTTATTAGTCCCCGAATATTCAGTTGAGAACTTGGAAGTTCAGCATAGGATAATGAATTGCCATTCATTATCCGTAGGTCATAGATATCAAACAACACATTCAAGAAATACAAGGTCAAATTGAATCAGCTAGCATGATCTAAACATGATCAAACAAAAAGAAATTAATTTGATGAGTTTTTTTATGGGGTCGTCAAACGCAGTTAGTGTAGTCACTTAAAATATCATAAAATATGAAATATATATATTATATTAAATATGTTGGACCACGCACAATGAAGGGTTTCGTAGTTGGGTTCAATTCATCCCAAGGACAAACTTAATATTGTAGTTTATAAACATGTTCTCCTGTACATTCCAACTACAAATGTTACTTTGTACGCACTAAATTGGGAGATTTACCATGTTATTTTAAGACCATAGACTTTACATAGGTTTTCCTGTAATCTTTAATTATAGAACTATAATTTAAATTTTTTCAAAATTTTAAGTTTCAGGTTTTCGTAAATTATTGATTATTGCTCAATTTTCGTAATTTTTATTAAATATCTTTAAAAGTATAAAAAAAATATATTTCAAATCCTCAAAACAAGCCATTTCTTTTGATACGTCACACGGTACAGTTAGCAAACCATTTTTATTATAAATTTTTAATTCGACCCCGAAAAGCGACCCCTATATTCAAAATTGATTTATTTTCGTTACACATCCGTATTTGGGTCACATAAATTGATATATGTACCAAATTTCAACTTAATCGGTCCATTAGATTCGGAGAAAATTGGCTGTGACAGACGACCAGACAGACACACGAGTGATCCTATAAGGGTTCGTTTTTTCCTTTTGGGATACGGAACCCTAAAATTCTAGTCTTCTTCTCTCTATTTCTAATTTGTGTTAGCTTTACAGACGTAATGGGTATCGATATATAAACACTAATTTTCTCATAATATTCAAGTAACAAAACCAACAGAAGCAGTTGAGCCAAAAAAAAAAAAATTGTCGCATTTAGATATCCACTACATCCCGATCACGTCTCTAACTAATTCAATTTGATCCTGTATACAATGTCTTTATAATCTGAACGTCTCACCTGAACGTCTGCTCTGAACCTCTGACCTACTAAACTAAGGAACATATTCTTGCTGGGAACACCAGTTCCCAGCAAGAATATGTCACTTAAGATTTTAAGATGAGATAAAAACTTTAAAATGCTTTGAAAGTGGGTCCGTCGTAATAGCGTAACTGTAACATTTAGAGATATGGGTGAAGGTATCTGAATAGGTACGGTACCAATAAAAAGTTTTTTTTTTATTCATTACACATGTAAGTTTCCTATGTACATTGAAAACTTACAGGTGTAACAAAATAATGTTCATCTAACCAACACGTCATGTTAGGAATAACAATGTTTTTTTTTTTACTAGCGTTACGCTATTTTACATTTTAATATGAAAGCAAAAACCTATTTGTCCTCTCTCACTGTCAACGTAAACTCCAAAACTCTAGACTACAGAGATTTACAGATAGGAAAAATTAACATTTTTACCTTCCATGAAAATTAACCCAGGACTTCAAAGTCATGTCCAGCAGTTTTTCTTGAGTAATTTACAGACGCCGAATCTTTATTCATAACTCTAGTTATGAAGCCGACCCAGACTGCAATTAATTTGTACTATGCATGTATAACTCAAATATTTGCACGACTGAAAAGTCGAATTTTGTGAAACCATCCGTTATTAATGTACCAATATTCTGGCAAATAAACCTTCCATTAATTCATTTATTTATTCATTATAATTTTGGTCCTCGCAGATGAAAAATTTTCTGAAGTATAGCAAACTAGTCACAAAGACGTATGAAATATTATTCAGACTAGAGTTTAGAATTTATAATAAGTATGTAGGTACAAGTGTGGCTACCTAAAGCCACACTCCTTCTATTTAATATGAATACTTTAAGAACATGCTATACTGAAACTGTATAATGTTACATACCTTTCATGTTTGTAATCCCTGAAGGTTTAACCCGAATTTTACACTCAAGCTGTAACTACGAAAATCCGGCAACATAACTTTAATTTGCTCTTCCTCAAATTCGTTTAAGGACCTCAAGTTTGATGGTCTGGGACCACTAAATCAGTATTCTCGCATCTCTGTTATCATTTAATGCCTTTGGAACCTAACCATTTATTCATTGAAAGGTTAAGTGAAGTTAGGAAAGGAAGAATCCTTTGGAGATATTGATTGATTTGATTTTTAAAGGTTAACAGAAAAAAGGGTTAATACAAGTTAATAAAAAGATCTTATTCTAAATGTAAACTAACATAATTCTAGCAATGTTAAATAAGCTAAATCACCTCTCTTAACATACAAGATGTATGATTGTTAGTGTGACTAATAATTTAATAGATACATATTATAAGATTGTGCTGTTATGTAGGGTTTGCAGACCCTCACTTTTAAATGTAACTTAAAATAAAACTTAAAGAAATTATTACATCATTAAGTAAGTATTGTAAATTATTGTAAGACAAAATAAAAGCATATGAACATAATGTAATGTACATATTACTGAGTTAGGTGACAGCAATCACGCTAGACAGGTGGTAAGTGAGCTAACGTTAATCCACTAGGAAATGGTGATGCGGTAATTTGTACGTGTTATAAGTCTTGGCATGAGGTAATCGGGTTAATCTACTCTTACCAATGAGTGAAACCATAGTACTGCGATGACGTGGATCATTAAAGAGGTAGAATTTTCGGGATACTTTCAGAACGAAATTCTTCAGAGTTGGAAACTTGATATCATAATGAAGTTGTTTAAGATGAGGTGATGAGTTTGAGATGAGGTGTGTTGAATGCTATTTTGAGTGCTTTGTTTTGAACGAGATATTAACAGCCAGTTCCTTCACCTCTACTACTTTAAATATGACCTATCTCACTACGGTTCCTAACAGGTAATTTGCGTGATAGGCAGATTGGTCATCCCTGATGTGTAATTAATGTGATAGTTGAAGAGTTTATTCTTTAAAAGCAGAGAAAAGTACGTTTGTCCGCAACAGATTTGACGAGGTTTTAACCCTCAGTTTATGTGTATAATACGTTAGCATTAAAGTAACGTTTACCTAAGAAATATCGATGTTTTGTCAAGTCGTAAAAACCGTGCGAAGCAGGAGCGGCTCGCTAGTATTTCATAAAACACACAGGTGCTACTGAGTGTCGTGATGACCCAGTTGTGGGTTCAAATCCGGGCAAGTACCACTGTGACTTTTTCTCAATTCATATGTACATTCTAAGTTTATCGAGGACATTTCTGATATCGGTGAAGTAAAATATTATGAGAAAACCATATATAAGTCAGAAATCGTCAACCCTTCATGAGCAAGCGTGGTGATCAATGCTTATGCCCTGTGTGAGAGCCTTTGCCTTGCAGTGGGCCAATAATTATTATTATTACAGTTGTAACTCGAGCGGTATTTTCTTTACCACTTCGCAACAATCTAGAATGAAGGACTTATTAGCTAGTTTAGATCTTCTTTTTTCTCGTGTGGTTAGTGAATATCCTGGTATCAGAGTTTTCATGCCACCCATGCCTCTGACTTGGCTTCACATTCTGTCGAGAAATATCTCTCAGGCATGCAGTTTCCTACATTTTTTTTTTCATTCACCATTTTTGAAGCAAGTGATAATTATACGCACCTGAATCCGAAAAGCTACTTTACATTAAGATAGGCTACTGATCTATGTCCTACATTGTCCTATCTAACATCTTAGGCTCTTAAAACTTTTTGAGACGACGCAACTAACTGCAAGACTTTGTAATTACTTTCGGATTGAGAAAGATAAAAAGATTTTTTTGTCTTCGCAAAAGATCTGACTACATAAATTGTAGTGATGCTTACATACCTACTGAAAATGGCGGTCAAATATGAAGTCGGTTTTCAAGAAAATACTCGTCATTTTTCAAGTTCAAGTTCTCGTCCAATGTTCTTTTCAACAAATTTCGTAAAATATTATGTTTCACCAGAAAAATATTATAAATTGTTAACTACACTGCTACTAATTAAACAAGTTACTAATATTATACTAGCTAGGTACTAACTACATACATTTGTATCCAAAGTTCTGTATTAGATGTATGAAGTATTTATAGGGCCGATTTCTAAGAATGTTATTTTGTTTAATCGAGGAAGGCCGCGAATCGGGCCCACAAAAGTGAGGAACCATAGATTTCTGATTTTCTCTTCACATGGTTAAACCAAAAGCATAATTTAAAAAATGTAATTACAAATAAACACCAACCTCCTTACTAATAAACGTTGTATAGCGTCTGTATAGTTACACAACGCTTTGTCTTCTTCTTTCGAAAGTCAAATTACTGACGACTGAAAGAGAGAAAACGGTGTGTAACTATTCACCTGATATAATACGTTTATTAGTAAGGCAGTGATAATATATCAAAATAGACGCACAGGACATTTTATAATAGTAACGGAACAAAAGACGTACGCAGAAATTTACAGAATACCCCAAAAAATTACGTTCGCTTCTCTAAAGTAATGTCAAGAATAAAATGAATGCTCCGAGTGACTTGTCTTCAATACAGCGATAAAAAGGGGTCCTATGACTAAAAGCTATGATTCAATGGTGACCAGTTCATTGATCAATGGTGTAATCAAGCGTGTAACTTTATGAAGATTTGGGGTTCTGTAGATTTCGAGGTTTCTGTGTGAGTGAATGATATCGGAAGTAATCATTATTTTTATGTGCTCTAACAGTTTAGAAGAAAAAAATACGATGTCTGTCATATTGTTGATAGTTGTGAGGTTAAGACAGGTTAAGAGAATAAGCAAGCGAGTGTCCAACGTTTAATAAGCTAGTATAATATGTAATAGACCGAATTTCGGCCATCGCGACCAATCTCAGCAGAGGCTGGTCTGAGATTCGGCGTGGGAGATATTATAGTGCAACAGTGTGTGCGCAGACACAGGTGCACTCTCTCTTCCCTCACTCTCATAGTCCGATGGGACGGCAACCCGACACGACCGGAGAGAGAGCAGGCGCAGGACCAACGGCTTAACGTGCTTTCGAGGCACGGGAGTATTACACCGGCAGCTTCTAAACTCCGGGCAAAATCCAAGAACACTTTGCCAGATCCGGGAATCGAACACAGGACCACACGCTCAGCAGTCGCGCTTGCGACCACAATAAGCTATTATAAACTTAATATAAACAGGTGATAAAGATGATTGTACTTTATTTATATCAATTTTGTAACCATCAATTAAGCTTACTGAGGTACTGTGGCGGCATCTAGGTAGCCACATGCGAACGACTCATCAAAGAGCAGACGACACTCAAAATCCTGACGTCACACAAATTCTGCATCGCGCCATTAGAGTTTACCACGCGACATTTATAAGACTGTCTATAGAAGATGAGTGAACTTTACACCCTGTTCCTCATACCTCTAAAGTACCATTCCTAAGATCTCACACGGTAGCAATATACGGATGCTGGAGATACGCCACGCACGTTCTCCAAACTTCATAATACCTGGTTACAAATTACCCTCCTTTCCTCAAAATGACCTTAATACCGCTTCCACTCTCATATCTCACGTACGAAACCCATCGACACTTCTTTTTACCTTGCATAATAATGAACGATAGGATCGTACCACACATTGGGTTCAGAAATCGTAGGCAAAGAGGTGAAAGCTGTAAGGGCCGATTTTGCAATCGTTATCTAGCTTATACAATTATCTGGCTGTTTAGCTCAATTTTTCAATCATATTATAAGTGTATAATAGTTATCTATGGACTTTGTTAACCAACTTCACACCATCTATGTGCAAGCGAGATTCACAAATACAGTATTCAACGTGTTAGACAAGAATTGAAACAATACGTAAATTTGACATTTTGACGAAATTTCTTATCTTTTGTCCTACCAAAGATGGTCAGCAATTGTGGCGACCTTTTAGTTTTTATTTGTAGCTAAGATGATAGGAGTGATGTATTAACTAAAAAGGATCTGTTACAAAGAAAAGAGATGTTTCAAAATGTATGGAGCCCCGGCCACGTCTATGTACACCATACAAAAAAATGGGGAAACACAATTAAAACAGTTTCCAATCATCCAATTACTTTAAGATGGCTTTGTTTGGTAGTAAAACACAAGAATGTACACTTGAAATTGCAACACACAACAAATACCCGTAATGGCGGTAAGCTGTCATGTTGTTTCATTAATGACGTTTGACATGTTTATTTGTCTTAATTGTCAAATCACTGCGTTTCGTTCAGTCTTTTGTAGACTTGAGAAATTAAAACAAAACGAACATCAAACCGCGAACGACAATGAAAGCGACTGAAGTGACAGTAGACAGTTCATGATATATGATCAATGGCCGATCTATGGTTTACTGTCATTGTTTTTAACCACAGAGTACCTAAATTGGCGAGACGCCATGTTGAAACTCGATAAAAATAATTGATAAATATCAAATTGTTACAAGAGATGTATACATTTAAGCAATTTATCTGTATTTTTCCCGAATTCCATAGATTTTTCTCGATTTTTCGAGGTACTGTACACATTCTGGGCCGGATTTGGAACATCTCCTTTGGCAACATGGTTGGCGTAGTGGTTAAGCGATTGACTGCTGCGCTGCGTGTCGCGGGTTCGATTCCCGCACGGAACAAATATTTGCAGGACCTAAAATTTTCTTTCTCTTTTCATACACAAACAGCCAGACCCGGGCTGTTTGTGTATGAAAGTTTAAATGTTTGTAAATGCTCCCACAATACAGGAGAAATTCCTACCGTTATGAAAGAAAACGAAAGAATTTGCTGTATGTTAACTGTGTTTTATCGACTTGGTACTACAAGTTGAGCCTAGTGGTTTAAAATTGTTAAATAATGTCATCCCGGAACCGTAAGAAAAGTGATATTTTAATCAAAAACATCCATGTTTTCAACAATACAAGAGTACGAAAACACGCAGAGGCAAAGCACATTAACACCCCAAACAAAACAAACGTCGAACCATTATTTATTCCCTAGAATAAGGTACTAACTGAGGCTTGAAGGGACAGTTAAATTTATTCCTCAGTTATAGGTTTTAATCGTCAGATAGTCAGTATCTGACAATTAAAGCCTATTGAAAAATCCAGAATCATGCTATCTATGGAATAAAATCTATTCGATTTTTTATCTGAGGATTGAAAAATCGGTCCTGAGGAGTGATAATATGAGAGCAACAAATGTGCTAGAAAGAAACTAAGAAACATCCTACTCAAACCAATGCATCCATACTAGGCCAGACCAAATAAACTAGGTATACCTACTTATGTTATAACTTCAAAAGTAATTATTTCTGTCTGTTATCTTTTCAGGCCTTAACGGCGGAAAGGTTTACGATTAAATTTGGCACACAGGAAGACCACGACCTGGGTTAGATCCTGGTAACACGTTCCTACCGACTTCCACACGTTTGAAACTGCGGGTAAAACCTACTGGCGCAGTGCCAAACAGCAGATGGCACGTAATCATTTCAAGTAATCCAGTTCTAATAAAGCCAGAGGTTACAGAGATAAACATCATCGAGCCACAAGATCAAGTGAATTTCACTTATAAAATTCTTTTATATTCAAAAGAAAGACAAATGAATTAGGATCGACACAGATAGCCCATATCCTCGATTATCACATAGAATCCACTTTTTCTTTAGCTAACTATGGAGGTTTGTAAACGGCTCGTCGTAATTTACTTCGCTATTACCTACTTCTTTTTATATTGTTAGCTGTGAGTTACCCAAATACAACAAAATAAATACTCCGAACACTTTACTAAAGTAGTAAATGATAAATAAATAAATAAATGATATTATTTCTGTAGTGGTCTGTACAAACACTTTTACACGTCAATCATATTTTTAAAAGCCAGATGAGGTCGGCGTTTCCTATCTGAATACTCTAAGAAGAAAGGCCGAAACAAACTCAGGGTCACAGTCTCTTTTAAAGTCCAGATATAATCTTGATCATATCATGTGAAGATCATGTAGATTGGCGTCTGAAATGAGGTTAGAGGGAAGAACCACAAAGATTGAGTAGATCTGTCCAGTCAGTGCACGCATTTGTCAGTAATCGTGCAGCTCAACGTACAATATCAAAGAAAGGACATTTGGTCATTTTGGTTTGGACAGTAGTTTCCCTAGGATGCGACAGAAACCGCTCACAAAAGCTAGTTCTCAATAAAGCCTTCACCGCATCAGCCTCAATATTTCAATCGTCACTTCGTTTTCACCTAGCTAGCTGGCTAACCCGTAAGCTGATACATGTATTGATCGTTGAGGCAGGATTGGAGGCGGAGTGTTTTGCGATGCGTATCGCTCGCCAGTTCACTAGCGTCTGCCTATAGGAATGTGTTAGGGCTTGTTTGGAATGCTGGTAAATTATTTTGCTATTTTGTTTGAATTTAGACGAAATGTTCCTACTTGAAAACCACGTTGATCTCTTCTTCTAAGCATGTCGGTGGAAATCTAGAGAGTCGGCCCAGAATTTGGCTACGAGTTTATTACCTTCAATAGTGTCCATCAGTTCCTGTAACGAGCAGGCAAACAGTACACGCTTTTGACAAGTTTTATTTTTACCACAATATATTTCTGATAAATCTGGATTTTATTGCTTTTTATGTCTGTCTGGAGACTAATAAATATTTGAAAGTAAAACAAAATACGGGTATATGTTCCGCCGACCCCAAATAAATTGGGATAAAGGCAGAGAGATGATGTCAGCCTGGAGATAGGTTTCTTAATGAAAGCAACAATGACACCTCAAGATTTAATTTTAAATGACAGGAAAACGCTGCTCACCATCGTCTAAGTACCTACTGGCCAATTTATGGAACAGTGGGCATCCTTGGTATGTACGTGCCTACGTAGTCATTATAGATCATTTCTACTTAGTGTACATACTGATGTGCCAACTAATAAAGCTGATTGATTAGAAGTAGAAGTCTTATCGAAGTTTAGGACGTGCCAATAGAACAAAGTTACAAAGTTCTCGATCTAAAGTCTAAACTCAAAGCACACACACGAATAAACGTCAAAAGGTCACCTCTAACTCAAGACACAATAACGATGAATACTTTACAACCTTCAATACTGCTACCAACTCTGAAGGTTCAATACCGAAGTCAGAAACTGTGAACTTTCAGGGGTGCTTCACACATGTTCGGGTCGGCATGATTCGGCACAAGCGTGCGGCTAAATCTGTATGTATGTATATTATTCGTAAACATAACAACACGCCTGTATTCCCCGAAAGGTTAGGCAGAGGTGTATCTATAGTACATCCACATTTCGCCAGATATGTTTAAGTCCCATGTAATAGGGGGCGAGCCTATTGCTATCAAAAGGTGACAAATCCAGACTCCAAGCTGCTACTAAAAGAAAGAAGGAACATACGGTTATTTGCGATAAACATGACGCAAAGAAAGAGCACAAACACAAAAAAACTTTTTCACAAAAAATAAAACCGACTTCCAAAAATAACACTACAAAGTGAAAAATAACTTTGATTTCGGAAGTCGGTGTCTTTGGGGTATTATTTTTGTTTTTTTGCCACCGACTTCCGAAATCAAAGTTATTTTTCACTTTGTAGTGTTATTTTTGGAAGTCGGTTTTATTTTTTGTGAAAAAGTTTTTATTTTTCACTTTTTAGTTGTGGTACCTACACAAAACCCCCACAAAAATTTGAATACCCATTACCTGCTATGTAAATTACAGTGACAGGAACTATTAGAATATCGTCCACATATACTAGATGGGAAAAATACGTATTATTGAAGCTGACTCAAAAACCCCTCATCAGATCTTTACCAAATTTATATGGGACCACTTCTGAAGTATGCCCTACAAAAAAAAAAAGAATCATCAAAATCAATTCATAATTGGCGGAGTAATCGCGTAACAAACATACAAAAAAAAAAAAAACATGCAACCGAATTGAGAACCTCCTCCTTTTTGAAGTCGGTTGAAAAGCACAAGTTGGGGAAGATATGCGTCACATCCACGTAAAACGGCCACTGAGAAACTCTAGATGGAATAACCCAATAACACTTTGCTCGACCCGGGAATCGAACCCAGGACCTCATGTTCAGCTGCGACCAATAGACCAACGCAACGTGGCGTGTATATTAAGATAGGTATATGGAAAAAGCCGCTCGGGTTAGTTCGAATTGTGTCGAGCCGACCCGAACATGATTTTACGTTCGAAATTTGCTGATTTTCAGCCTATTTTGAATAAATTAATTTTAATTTTAATTCAACGAGGATAGATGCCGAATGGAGTTGCCCGATCGATGAGCCGAATAAGGCAGATGCCTAGTAATTACTTGGGGTCCGCCGAACCGAATGTGCCGACCCGAACATTTGTGCAGCACCCCTAACACATATTTGACGGCTGTCCTTAGTCTGTAGTTATTTATTTACATATGCTATTGGAGCGTGCGCTGAATAGAACCATTCATGTGTCGCGAAACTTTGTATGGAGTGACCTGTCTGTGAAATGATAGTGGAATATAGGTGGTTGGTTGAATTGATGCTCGGAATTTATATTATGCTGCCATGGCATTTATTAGAATGTGTTCGCTTGAAAATGGATAGATGTGTGTCTCAGAGAGGGCCTCACTGCGGTAGGTACGATTCTTTTACGAGACAAATATTTTTAACGCCCAGTGGTACGACTTCGCCTCTCATGCACGAAGTTGTTGGTTCAAATCTGGGCAAGAACTAGATCCTCAGGCTTATCCGCTGACTGCCAGGCGGTATACTTACAAACACTAACGGCCCATTCCCACGGCCGTCTAGTTCTGCGCGAACGGTTTTTTACTGGATCCTGCAAAAATCATTGGTGTGTTCATACACAGTAGTTTGTATCCTGTTTTTTGCGGTAGAGCAACGAGTGGTTATTAGATTATTAGATTAGTCTTATAAGTAAATTCAGACGTGATGGACGTGAACTCGCGATTGACGACGACGGCCATTGGTATAATCGGCAGTGTAAAAAAATAAAATGTTGGGTTTACCCAATGCTAAAACAACGATTGACATTGCATTGGGAACCTTTCATAATCTCATGGGCGATTTGAGAAGAGATGAATCAATTTTTTTTTTGTTACTTTAGGGTGTCCATTACCACGTTTGAAAACCAAGTTCAAAAGGTGACCAGGATACAAGCACAAGTGAGAACACTTCCCTTAAACTATACGTGTAATTAAACTGGATCCTGTTTTTTACTGGACAACTGGATCCAGTTTGTAGTGGCAAAACTGAATGTCAAATTCCAACGGATCGGTTTTTTGCAGGATACTGTAAACAGGATACTCGTGTGACTTCTAGCATTTAAACACGTACACTACTAAACGGGATCCTGCAAAAAACAGGATGTTGCCTTGAGAAAGGGGCGTAACTGAACCCGACTTTACAACAAAAAACTTCACTGTAGCATGTTACAGTAATGTTTAAAATTTTAGGATTATGAGGAAAACAGGAAATCAAGATGGCGACCAACCGATTATCTTTTAAAATTAAAGTTCGCGAGCACATTCGCAAGAAGCTGGCAGTATCATCACAACGGTAATGTTTTCCCATTGTTTGTCTGACTTGTGCTTATATTTATATATAATTAGGTGTATATATTATATTTATAGTTTTTAATATGTATATTTATAACAGGACTTGTCGTCACAGTGACGCTATTTTATATTTTGATTGTAATCAATTTATTACTGATTATAAACTGACAAATTATACAATGTATTTTCCACCTAGTTGTAGAAGACAAATTGCTAATCTTTTAGCATATAATATACACAGTGACACTGGTACCTGTACTGTACCATCGATTACTGTTAGTAGTGGTACTAACACTACTTTTGATACGCCTTGTAGTTTAAACTATTAGGAGCGACAACGGGTGAGCCGCATATTATATTGAATGTTGTTCATCAAAATATGCAGGGTCTGTCCGGCAAAGAGCTAGAATTAAGTTTATTTATGGAGAACTATGATGTTCAGGTGTTATGTTTGACTGAACACTGGTTGAAAGAACATGAAGTAGTGTTTATCAATGATGATAATTTTACTGTACAAAGTGCGTTTGTAAGAAAAAGCGCCATTCGCGGTGGATCTTTAGTTCTTGTTTCAAACAAGTTGAAATGTAAACAACGTTTAGATTTAGTTAATCTTTCCATCGAGCGCACTATTGAGTTGTCTTGTGTTGAACTCGAGCGATACATTATAATTTGCGTGTATCGACCCCCCTCTGGTGATTTTATTCGTTTTGAATCGGTGATGGAGGATTCACTCAATAGGTTAAAATCAAGTAATAAAAGTATAATTTTATGTGGAGATTTTAATATTAATATTTTAGATGTTACTCCATTAAGTATTAGACTTCATAATCTGTTTAGGTCTTATAATTTAATTAACTTGTTTTTTGAACCTACTAGGATCACGGCATCTTCGTCAACTTGTCTTGATAATATATTTAGTGATTGTGATGCCAAAAATAAATTAGTGTTAAGTGACTTAACGTCTGACCACTGTGGTTTATTAGCTAGTTTCCCCATGCCATTACATAAAAAGCCGCATAAAATAGAATGTAGGCCTTATACAGCTAGTCGTTGCAATAAATTTAAAAATAATATAGCTCATAGAATAACACCATCTATAGTAGACCACGAGAATCCTAATGAAATGTATGGAGCCCTTTTTGATGTTGTGCAAAAAGAGTACTAATCTACTTTCAAGACTAAAACTATTAACATTAATGGCACCTCCGTTGGCTTTAACCAATGGGCCACTCCGGGTATTTATAAAAGTAGAGCAAGACTATACGAGTTATATGGTTTGAAAAAATATAGGTTTGATACTCCTTTCCTAGAGTATGTCAAAAATTATTCAAAATTATTTAAAAAGGTTAGTGTTTTAGCTAAATCTAAATTTTTAAGCGATACAATTAAAAATTCCAATAATAAAATAAAAACCACTTGGAAAATTATTAACAATGAAACGGGTAAATCGGTTAAGCAAGATAAACAACTCGAGATTATGGTCGACAGTAAATTAGTTACTAAAGCAGCTGACGTAGCTCAGGCGTTTAATGAGTTTTTTGCCAACATACCTATAACTACGACTCGCTCCTTAAACTCGTCCCCATCTAAAGCCGAAAACCTTTTGCTTAGTAGTGTGTCTAAAAGTAGTCGCATATTTAGCTTCGAACATGTAACGCCTCGTGATGTAGTTAATGTTTTTAACACACTCAAGTGTAAAAACACTGGTGATTACTGGGGAATCTCCATTAAACTTTTAAGTAATATAATAGACATCGTAGCCCCCTATCTAGCTGTTACTTTTAATAAATGTGTTGATTTAGTAACTTTTCCTGACCTCATGAAGAGTAGTAAAGTCATACCATTATTTAAATCAGGTAATGAAAATGACGTTGGCAATTTCAGGCCTATTTCTATTTTACCAGCATTCAGCAAAATATTTGAAAAGTTAATACTCAAGCAGTTGCTAAGACATTTTAATTTATATAGCCTCCTTCATAATGAACAATATGGCTTTACAAAGGGTCGTTCGACTACAGATGCGGGTGTTGCTCTGCTGAAACACATATTTAACGCATGGGAGAACTCTCAAAATGCTATTGGAGTTTTCTGTGATCTCTCCAAAGCCTTTTATTGCGTGCACCATGACACGCTTTTGCGTAAACTGCGTCATTACGGTGTGCTAAACGAAGCTCTAAACGTTTTAAATTCGTATTTAAATAATAGGTCGCAATGTGTAGATGTTGATGGTGTAAAATCTTCCAGGCTACCAGTTCAGTTAGGTGTACCTCAAGGCTCAATACTGGGTCCAATCTTGTTTTTAGTGTATATCAATGACTTACCATTCTATTTAAAGGATATCTGTGAAGTTGTACTGTTTGCAGATGATACTTCTCTTATTTTTAAAGTAGACAGGAATAGACAAGATTTTGACGATGTAAACAGTGCACTTTCAATGGTTACGGATTGGTTTACGACAAATAACCTAGTTCTCAATGCCAAGAAAACGAAATGTGTAAAGTTTGCCCTCCCAAATGTTAGAAATCTAGGACCCAACATCGTCTTAGATAAAGAGGTGCTTGAAACTGTAAACTCGGCAGTTTTTCTGGGCATATCAGTAGATGCAAAACTTCAGTGGGGCCAACATATATCGAGCCTAGCGGGAAGGCTCAGTTCGGCCGCCTACGCTGTCAGAAAAGTAAGACAATACACTGACGTTGATACAGCTCGGTTAGTCTATTTTAGTTATTTTCATAGCGTTATGTCCTACGGTATTCTGCTTTGGGGCAAAGCTGCAGATATTCAAAATATATTTGTCCTCCAAAACCGAGCTATTCGAGCAATTTACCAGCTAGGTGCCAGAGTTTCTCTGAGAGATTTTTTCAAAGATATCGGTATCCTCACAGTGGCATCACAATACATCTTCGCCAACATCTTATATATTAGGCAGAATATACACTTATACACTAAAAACAGTGATATTCACAATGTTAACACTAGAAGTAAGGATAAACTACGTGCTCCCTTTCACCGGCTTCATAAGGTTCATAACTCATTTGTTGGGCTTGGTATAACCTTTTATAACAAGCTACCCTCTTCTTTGCTAGATTTGCCTTTTAATGCGTTTAAAACTAAATTAAAGTCCAACCTTTGTTCAAAGGCATACTATTCTATCAACGACTACTTAAATGATAAGAATAGTTGGTCGCTGTGATTAACTCAAGACAATGTTTAAATGTTCTTTCTCCAGAATTAGTTTACCTACTGACAGGTTTTATGAGTTTATATAAAAGTCGATAATTTTTCTTTTTATGTACATTTATTTTATTTTTTGTTGACATAATCTACTCATTACAATGTTTTTTTTAATGAGTTGTATTACAATATGTGGTTAGCTAGCGACCTCGACAATTATTTATTTTACCTCGATGGTCCTAGTTTATCAATATTATTATAACTTCTAGTTACAGCTCTATGTAAGCGGGCACGCCCTTTATGCCTGGAGGCTTTATTTTCTTTTTTTTAGATATTGTTTACGTTTAGCTATATTTATTTCTGCTTGAGTATAGTTCTCGATGTTTTTGGTTGGTATATTGGCGTGTGCTAGCTGTCATATGGCTATTAATTTATAATTTAAATTTTATTTTGCGTAATGTAAATTATCTTATAAATTATTGTATAGAATCATTTTTTTTTCCTAACTGAACAGACAGCTGTGCTGCTGGGGAGTTTGTTGCGCCACTTCTTCTTCCCAGCAAAAGCACTAGGAAGTGGTGAAGGGTGGGCGTTTTGGGGGACTGTCTTATGTAATTTTGACGTTCGAAAAGTGCTGATTCTCAGCCTAATTTGAATAAATGACTTTTGAATTTTGAATTTGAATTTTTGTATATCTGTATATTTAAATAAATATTTTTTTCCTCAATTCTCGCTATTGCACCTACCACTGTTCACTGTATCTGCATCACCCAAAGGTTGACTGGTAGAAAATGCCTGTGGCATTAATTCCGCCTCTGTACATTTATGTGCTTGAAGTATTATTAAATAAATAAATAAACAGGGTGTAGTTCACTCATCCACCATAGAAAAGAGAGGATCTTCCGACCAGACGGGTGTTGTTTCTGGCGGGCCGACTGCCCGACTGTTGATGTTGGATAGTCTTATATAATTATGTCATTCGCGCGGTAAACTCTAATTGCGCGATGCAGGATTTGTGTGACGTCATGTCTTTGATGCGTATTTCGTATGTGGCGATGAAACCGCTACAAAATAAGATGTAGTAAAATTGATCAATAAGGGAGCCGCCCTTCTAATAACATCAGCATGAAAATCGTCAGTAAAAGTTCCAGTACTTATTGCTATCTTATTTACGACATATCTCGGATCTGAATAATAACAGCCACACGGGTCAATCGAAAGTTAAACTACGGTTGCTGCGATCGGTTCGTCGATGGGTGACCATATATCGAGACCCCTACGTGCCTCGGAAAGCACGTTAAGCCGCTATTCCTGGTGGAAATTCGTAGATCTTTGACAGTCGTTACGGGTAGTCGGAAGCCCATAACTCTGCACACAACTAGTTTTACCAAGGGGTATAAAGTATCGTGTACATCTGAACAGTTACTGGTAGTAACTGTTCAGATGTAAAATACTGGTATTCAACTGCATCTGGTTAGACTGGAAGCCAACCCCAACATTGGTGGGCAAAGGTTAGGCAGATTGATTTTTTCTTTACGACACAAAATATTCCTTCTCTACTTATATTTTTCATTCATGTATAATGTTCCGACCTCTGGGTCACATGTAACAAGTCCCACAGACCTAAAATCTAACTAGGGTAAGGTATTTCCTTCATCATCTATTAACCCTATCTCAACTCAGCACTTTGACCAAACCTAGGCTTCATTCATTAAGTAATTAATCAATCAACCCAACTCGTTTGCATGTACGTTGTATATGGCGTGCCAGCATCGTGTGTATGAGCCCTAATGACTACGTGTCATACTCATAACCTGGAGATTAGGCGGGATATTCAGGGACTGGGGAACTGGGAATTAAGGGAGGCTGGGACTGGAAAACCGGGAACAGGTGGAGAGAGGGAACATTGATAACCAAATGGCATAATAACACGTTTCGAGGTTGAAAAGGAAATTTGATCCCGATTTTATGATAGAAAGTTTTTTGATCTGGAGATAAAAAATGATCGGAAGTTTCGCGCAAGGTGATGCAAAATTCTACATTGCTTTTGGACCAGTGCCAGATTCCTTTGTACAGGAAAATTGTTGTACCTATAGCCTACTTACTACTTAAATTGTTGGTCTCTTTTACCATTTAAACGAACATAGAATAGGTAAGAAAATAAAGATATAGGTAGTATTAAGAGGCAGACTTAATTATGAACACAAGATTTTAATAATAATTAGTTTTAAAAGATAAACGGCATGAGCTATGTTTTTCATGGCCATTATTTATCATCATAATCACTACTGAATCAGCTCATTTCAATGCAGAACAATCTTCAGAATCGAGGTATTATGTTCCTGGGACGTTATCCGTTTTGCATAATAATATTTTTGTTCCATTGAACGTTAGAAAGCTCCTTAGAATCGACAAACTTGCAAATTCATTGCGAAAATAACGTTTATTTTTGGTATCAGATTGGAAAAACAAGGTAAAGTCGGATGTTATTCACTTCTCACTTAATCTTGGTGCTCATTTATCTTGAAGAATGTAGAGACATTACCTCTTTGGAGCGATTAACAAAAACGTTTAGTGTACCTCATATATAGAAAGAAATACAAATAAGTTTATTTGTGTACGTGTTAGAAACACGTGCATACAAAAAGATAATTAACACGAGTAATAAGAAAATAAGAACAAAATAGATATACGTAGATATAATTACGCGTAATCAATCTGAAAAAAAAAAATCACTTCAACTACATTTATTTTTTCAAATCTATTGCAATCGTCTCACATACATCAACAGATTTCTCACCCATTTTTCCCCACAAAATGTCACCTTTCCCAAAACTTGGTTGCCCATAATTAACATTTACACACCCCTAAAAGGGGTGAAATAAATCTATTTAGATAGTACTAACAGTTTCCTGCAGTGTATGACTTTGTAACTGTTCCGCGTACTTTTGGAGGTCTAAAAGGTCTCATAATGAGATTAATGTCGGAAATGTTACGATAAGAGTTTTTTATAACCTATGAGGGTATGTTGGGGTTAATTTTGAATGACGCAGGTAGCTTCTGCTACTTGTTTTGATATGTGATTTAAATATTGTATGACTTTGGGGATGTTTTTATTTCTTTTGTTTAAGCTATGATGATAAATGCATAACAATTTTACCACTACTTTTCTATATAGACAAATTCAGACAGTTCTGCCAATGCAAATTGTAACAAGTAGCAACGCAATGTTTTTAAAACTATATAAACAAGTATCGAGATTTAAGAAGGCTAGGTAGCTATAGAGAAACATGCTTCGATAATTTTACGTATATAACATTTACTCGTGGCAGAGGTACCGTTGTTAGCCGGAAACAGAACAGTTCTGTTTTTGTGGAATAACATAAAAAAACATTCATAAAATGCAATGAAGTCATCATTGCATTTTATGAATGTTTCCAATAGCACCCTAGGGTGTGCTTCCGGCTCACTCGTGCTGAAAAATCCAACTCTAGCTTAAAATGAATTTCATTTTTCACATCACAATATTGTATTCTGCACTACTAGTTAATGTATGATGATAAATTCATCATTATTTTCACTGTTTCTATGGTATCATTCAATTACGAGTGGCATTAATGAATTCAATTTTGATGAACTTCCTATTTAAAATCACTTGATTTTATATTAATAAATAGTAATTGGATTTTTTTTGTTGAGATCGATTATCTTATTTTAAAATGTATCTAACATTTCAAAATTAAATATTATCGTTTAAATAAGACTTACGAGAGTAGCGGTGGCCCAGTGGTGGCGGCCCCGACTTACGAACAGTAAGTCGTGGGTTCGAACCCAGACAGGCGCATTACTTTGTGTAATTTATTTCATCACCACTCGAGACGGTGAAGGAAAACATCGTGAGGAAACCGGCATGTCCTAGAACCAAAAATTCTGAGACATGTGACATCTACCAATCCACACTGGGCACGCGTGGTGGATTATAGCCCACTCCCTCTCATTGAGAGGAGGCCGTGTCCCTGCAGTGGGAACGTTATAGGCTGATGATGATGATGATGAAGATTTACTAAGAAGAATATTACCGATGAGATAAAAAAAGAAGACGAAAGATTTATCATCATCAGCAATCAATCAGCCTAGCTACCCAACCCAACTATGTTTACCCAACTATGTTGGGATCGTTTTTTTTTTTGGCTGGGAAATCATCTAATGACTTCTCCCGCTCTGGGCGGAGCGGGAGAAGCGAGGTCGGCTTCATGTCTAACCGGATGCATTTGAGTAGGTACCAGTTTTTTTACATGGAGCAACTGCCTATCTGACCTCCACAACCCAGTAACTGGGTAATACCATATCCCTTGGTAAGACTGGTTGTCAGACTTTCGGGCTTCTGACGACCCGTAACGACTGTCAAAGGTCCACGAATGGCAACCGGGACGAACGGGTTAACGTGCTTTCCAAGGCACGGAGGAGTCTCGATATGTAAAGATGGTCACCCATCTACGTACCAACCCCGGCAAGCGTAGCTTAAATTCAAAAGTCATTTATTCAAACTAGGCTGAGAAATCAGCACTTTTGAACGTCAAAATTACATAAGACAGTCCCCCAAAAACGCTCGCCCTTCACCACTTCCTAGTGCTTTAGCTAGGAAGATGAAGTGGCGCAACAAACTCCCCAGCTGCACAGCTGTCTGAATAGATAGAAAAACTTGATTCTATACAATAGTACTAGTAGCAAAATAATTTACATTACGCGCAACACAAAACATTAGATTAAATAATTTTCTATGTCTTCTAGCACACGCCAATATACCAACAAAAAAGTAAAAAGAACTTAATACCCGAATGAAAGCCTCCAGGCATAAAGGACTTAATTTGATGGATCATCCCGTGCGGCTGTTAATACTTAGCCACGAACTCCTCTTAGAAAAATGTGTCGTTATCAGCATGCAATAATAATAATATTATTATTTAATGTCCAAACAAATTGTTTAATGAATAAATTAACTTAAAAAAAAAAAAAAAAATATGCTGCTTTTTTAATCGTTTCTACAATAAGCCTTCGAACCTCTGATAATTTAAATTTTGCGCTCCTAAATATATCAAAGAACACTCTAATATAATAATTGCGCCTCTTTTTGCGAACCTCAAATAATTCCAATTTTGGGGTCCTAAAAATACTAAATGTCCAAGTAACTGCGACCAACTTGGAAGTGGGACTCCCGCCGCTGTTGCTTGCTCCGTACACTCGGCTAGCGCGCTGTCGGTCACAGTTATAATCTTACCTAACGAATTTGGTCAGGGTGCCCTAGCAACTAATTCGGCTCTCGCGTAACCCTAACTTAGTTACTGTGAGCAACTGATTAACTGAATTATTTAAAACGTGTGCATCATTAGAAACGTAAACTGTTTTAGAGGTTCATTATTTAAAAAAAAAAACTTCATTAGAAGAGCAATACGTTTTTATAGGATATTTCTATTAAACTAGTTCAGGGATTACCAACCGGTGGGGCGTGTGTCCCTCGGGGGGCGTAGAGTGACCAATGGGAGGGGCGCGGTGGCTCGAATAATAAACTATATATTTATTACATTTTATGTTCTTCATTTAGAAAAGGTTAAGGCTAGTTTTCAAAACCCGAACGTTTCATAATATTAATATTAATAAACTAAGCTTTCCTACTTCTTTATGAATGGACTAAAGAAAACCGCATCTATCCGAGGCGGCATGCTAAAATTTTCGAGCTCACTTTGCTTGCTAGTTGAAGAATCAAGAGAATGCAGAATGGAATACATTCTGCATTCTCTTGATTCTTCAACTTTTCTGCATGAGTCGACAAAGTAACTCCTTTTTCTGTATGACAGGTAAAAAAAAAAAAGTATCCTAAATTGTACTACATTTTTCGGGCTCGTTTTTGTTCGCTCTCACATTATGCATTTCTCATAATTCTTGAGTTTTTCTGTTTGAATGATCAAAAGAAAATCTAAATGCCAAGGTGCAATCCTCACCATCATCTACCCCGGTCACCAGGGAGAGTGGAACCGGCGAGAGATGTCGTGCGGTGTCCCACAGGGATCGGTCCAGCGGCCGCATCTGTGGGACATCGGATACGACTGGATGCTGCGCGCCGACCTCCCCAATGGCGTCAGCGTCGTTTGTTACGCCGACAACACGTTGGTCCTGGCGCAGGGGAAGTCGCACCAGGCGGCGGTCGAACTAGCGACACACGGGGTTGCGATAATCGTGGCCAGAATCCGGCAGTTGGGACTCGAGGTGGCCAGAATCCGGCAGTTGGGACTCGAGGTGGCCTTGCACAAGTCCGAGGCCATGTGTTTTCATGGTCCTCGGAATGCGCCACCGTCGGGTTCCCAAATAACGGTAGGAGGGGTTCATATCGGCGTCGAGTCGACGATGAAGTACTTGGGACTCGTCCTCGACAGTCGTTGGAACTTCGTGGAGCATTTCCGACGTTTGGCTCCCAGACTGGACCGGGCCGGGGCTGCCTTGAAGCGGCTCCTGCCCAATCTAGGGGGTCCAAACGCCTCCTGCCGGAGGCTATACGCGGGGATCGTGCGGTCCATGGCCCTGTACGGGGCACCGGTGTGGGCGCGTTCGTTGAGGCGGCGGCCTGCCCGCCGGTTGAACGCGTCCCAGAGAGATGATCTCCCAGCTAAAAAAAAAAAAAAAAAAGCTGCTATCCTCAACTGCCGGGGTTGCGGGAAACTCCAAAAGGGATACCGTGGCCGCTTTTTTTTTTTTTTTTTTGTGTAAGAAATCATCAAATGACTTCTCCCGCTCTGGGTGGAGCGGGAGGGCGTGTCAGACTCTTACTGACTAAAACCCACCCTTGTTCCTTCTGTTGCCTGTGCAATGCCAGGGGGCCACGGTATCCCTTTCGGACTTTCCCGCAACCCCGGCAGGCAATGGTCTCATCGGACCCCTTCACTTGCTGACATCTCTTAGAGGCGCGCGTGGAACACAACGCGCCGTCGACCCGGGCCTGGTCCTTACCGGACGGCGAGCTACCGTCCACAAGCCCGCGCCTACGGTGGCCGGGAATCGGCAATCGATTCCCGACGCTCAGGGCGTCTCCTCCAGCGGCGGCTAGGGGCGTGAGGGCGCGAAATTTGCCTCTTCCTCACGCGCTCCGCCTCCTCCTTCGCGAGCATTACTGCTTCGCAGAAGGAGGTGACGGCCTCCCATGCCCTCTCGCTCCGTACCATGGCCTGGACCAGGTCCAGACGCGAGAGATCCCCGCCACCGATCGCATCCACGAGGACACGGCGGTGCATTGCCCAAGCCGGGCATACCCCCCCCGTATGCTCCAACGTGTCCTCCGGGCGATCCACGCAGTGATGACACCCGGGCGTTTCCTCCCGCCTTATCTGAAACAGGTACCTCCAGAAACAGCCGTGTCCGGTGAGGACCTGCGTCAGGCGGAAGGTGAGGACGCCGTGGTGCCTCTCCAGCCACTCCTCAAAGAGGGGACTTATCGCCGCAATAGTGGTGAGCCCAGCACTGGGTTGCGACAATCACACTCTCCATGACGCCATGAGATCCCGTCGGAGCTCTGTCCGCTGTGCCGCGATTTCTCGCGGCATCAAAGCCAGAGTCAAGCCCCGGCGTTTCGCCTCCTCGCGCTACTCCCAAATATGCGCGAGGACTTTTGCCTCCAGATCCCATGGCGGAGGCCATCCCATACCGTGGCCCCTGGCATTGCACAGGCAACTGAAGGAACACGGGTGGGTTTTAGTGAGTGACACGCCCTCCCGCTCCGCCCAGAGCGGAAGAAGTCATTTGATGATTACCCATCCAAAAAAAAAAGGTGCATTCCTTAATAACAATATTGATAGCCTGAGTTATTGTCAAAATTTTATTTTAATGTGCCAAGTAAAGCACTTCGTTTTAATCCACCCATACGTGTACCTCATATATCATAATTTAACTACCCCGTTGGTGGTTGCAAGCGTGACTGCCAAGCGTGGGGTCCTGGGTTCGATTCCCGGGTCGGGCAAAGTGTTATTGGGTTTTTCCATTAGGAATTCCTTAGTAACAGCCCGGAGTTTGGAAGTTGGCGGTGTGTTACCCCCGTGCCTCGGAAAGCACGTTAAGCCGTTTGTCCTACGCCTGATCTCTCTCCGGTCGTATCGAATTGCCGTCCCATCGGACTATGAGAGTGAGGGAAGACAGAGTGCACCTGTGCCTGCGCACACACTTGTGCACTATAATATCTCCCGCGCTGAAGGCTAGTCTCCGTTCAGATTGGCCGCCGTGGCCGAAATACGGTATAGAGGACTACATATTTATATCTTCGAATTATAGGCAGAACTGTTATATTGTGCGCGCAAGCAGAAATTTCAATGATATGATTTTGATCCCTTAGTGTGACTAATTGTGAATTCAGCCAGACGGTGCTTAAGAAGGAACAGGGCCTACGAGGAATTTGAAAAATAGGTATTTTTTTTAAGGAAATAACAGGGACGTGTGTACATCAGGCATTGATTTTATGGAAAAAAATGGTTGCTCTAGAGGCATTATTCAGGAAGAAAAAAGGGGAATACATGGTATGGCGAATCGCAGGCCATAAACTTAAGCCTCAAACATTTCAAGTAACGGTAGGTTATATTATTTGTTCTTGTTTTTTTTTTTCTATCTCTTCAGTCATAAAATTGCAAACTAAGTATTTATATTGCTTCTTACTCTTATTAAAGCGATATGTTTTTTTTTTTTGTTTTGGTGACAGTATTTCCAATTTATTAAAATATTTTTTAAAGAATTGTGACAAAACTTAAGTAGGTACATATGGCGAGCCCTGGATAACCAATCCCAATACAAACCTTGCTCATCAACATCATCATCATCATCACTTCAGCCGAAAGATGGCCACTGCTGGCCATAGGTCTCCCCCAAGCATCACCACGTCGACCCGTTCTGCGCCTCTCGCACCAGCGGATTCTGGCGACCTTCACAAGGTCATCGGTCTACCATGTGGGAGCGGTACGCGGTCGCCACTCCAGAACCTTTCAACCCCATCGGCCATCTGTTCTGCGACCAATTTGCCCTGCCCACTGACACTTAAGTTTAACAATTCTTCGGGCTATGTCGGTTACCTTGGTTCACCTACGGATACCTTGCTCACTGGCTAATAATTTTACTACGACATGAGTTTATCACACGAAAAAGAATAAAGAAGACTGTAAGTTGGTAATATTTTACCGCAAAACATCATTCGTCTGTCTATTTATTTGTAAAATACCTGAAAGCCCTTTGTTCCGTCTGGCCATATGGTGAACACTTAAGTCCGGCAGCAACCGCCTAAGCGTCCGGAATAACGGTCAGTAACGAGGTCTATTTGTCTGAAATACGCCGAGCCTAAGGCACAAATTGTATGGCTGACTACCAACTAGGGACTATGTGTACTGAATATAGGCTTCGGCGGAGAGTTGCTTCCCAATTTGTGCTTGAATACACTTGCTACTGGTGGACATGAAAAGATAGTTGTGAAATAACGAATAGAAATGTACGAATCGTATGTAGAGTTATTATGTTTCTGCTATTACAAAAAATTTGATATTAATAATGTGCGCTCAATAACTGATGTAAATCTTAACTAAAGTACATAATTTGCAGTAGATAATCACTACATACAACAGAGTCCCCCCGCCGCCGCGTCTGTCTGTCTGTCTGAACGCGATAAACTCAAAAACTACCGAACGGATTTTCATACGGTTTTTGCCAATGGACAGAGTGATTTATTTGTGAGGAAGTTTTAAATAAACAATTCATTATGGCTTTGTGTAAAGTGGTTGAAATATGACGATGATTGTTGAAGATGTCTGACAAAATCATGCCGACTGCGAGCTTGAATGGCGTGCGCCGCGTAAACTAATAGTTATATGAACACAATGTACACATAACATAACATCACATCACACCTGCATTTCCCCGAAGGGTTAGGCAGAGGTGAACCTTCTAGTTACAACTCTGCACTCTATAGGTACACCTCTGCATCAAAGTTTAAGTCCCATGTAATAGGGGAACACAATGTTTAACGGAATTATTCTTCTTAAAAAGATCTATTAAATTGTAGCAACGCTTTATGTCTATCTGCATTTTTCATTTCTGTCTGGACCCAATTCTGAAGTCCACGCAGATGAAGTCACGGGCAGAAATAATAATTAAGACTAGGCTTATGAAGGACTCTCAATTTCCAATGGAAACATAATTTCCCAACAAGGAAATAAATAATTTATTCTGGCTGAGCATAATTTAACCACTATTCCAATGAGATGTATTATGCGCTTTCTTAAGCCGGGTACGCACTAGCGAGCTGTAACTGTAACCAAACAGATACAGTAACGAGGTTCTAGTGTGTACGAGAAGTCCACATCACTGTGACCATAATGTAACTTCACTCTTGACGTCAACGAGCGCACCGCGAGCGCCCTTTGATTCGCGGCAAAAACCGACAATCGTTGGGTCGTTGTGAGCCGCTCGTGTAGCTCCCGTTGCAGGCTCGCGAACCACTTACACGCTATGTTTTTGGTAACAGTAACGCTTACGGTTACGCGGTTACAGAATGACACATACATACATACATGAACTCACGCCTTCTTCCCATGGGGGTAGGCAGAAACTACAGAATGTCACCTGCTACGATCCTTTTGCCTCGTCTACGTTCATACATCCGGTCATACACGCACGCCGGTTGCAAGTACTACGCACCTGTCCTTTCTGAAGAACTTCACCAATAAGTTCAGTATATCATCATCATCATCTACCTTGTAAATACATTTTGTTAGTCGCCTTTCATTCATCCTCTCAACATGACCAAACCATCTAAGCATACCCTTTTCAATTAGTGTCACTACATCTTCTTTTAACTCACACCGTTGTCTTATCACATCATTTCTGAGCCTATCGTTTATAGTTAGACCACACATGCTTCGCAAGGAACGCATTTCCACAGCAATTATCCTACTATCATGCTTCTTTTGCCTCACCCATCATTCACTTCACTACATACGCGTGGGCACCAGAACACCATTGTGAACAGCCAGTCGAGCCTTTTTGGACATCAACTGGTTGGTCACAATCGCATATATTTATTTATTATTACTTTATTTCCCGCATTTACTCTCCTTTCCACATCTTCATCAATCTTCCCATCCCTTGTAAACAGACTCCCCAAGTATACAAACTCACTTACTTGCGCTACATTCTTATCATTTATTTTCATATCATACACAAAGGGACAGGTCATGGTCTTAGAAAGAGGAGAACATGTATCGGTATACATCCTCTCCTCTTTCAAAGACCATGACCTTCGTCTCATTCACATTTATATTCATCCCTTTCCTCTTATATGCTTCATCCATCACAGTCACCATGTCTTGCAACTGTTCTGCTGACGATGCAAGTAAAACTTGATTATCTGCGTACAAAAGGCATTTGACAGGCAACTTATTTATGCACAATCCATACTCACCCTCTTTCAAAACTGTCAGACAACTATCCATGTACAAGTTGAAGAGCCACGGTGATGCTACACAACCTGTCTAACACCCCTCGAGATGCAGAACCATTTCGTGTAAGCCCCATTTATCCTAATACAGGCACTGGAATCCTTGTATAAAGATTTCAGTGCCCGTACCAAGTGCTAGTCCACCCCGTACATGGATAGTGTCGACCACTGTTCATCCCTCCACTCACTGTCGTAGGCCTTCTCCAAATCAACGAAAGCACAATAGACTTTCTTGTGCTTTGCCAGATGTTTTTCGGCTATGCACCTTAAGGAGAAGATCTGATCCATAGAGCCCATTCCCTCTCTAAATCCTGCCTGCACATCTCATATTTTCTCATCTGTCACTCTTATCACTCTATTTATTAATACCTTTGCATACAGTTTGCCGACAACACTCAAAAGACTACCTATAATGCCGCTGTAGTTTTTACACTCCTGTTGAGACTCTTTTATATATTATCTATATTTTTCCTTATATATCGGTACGATTACAGCCTTGCACCAATCATCCGGCACACGGCCATATCTCCAACACATATTAAATATCCGGCACAACAGGCTTGCTACCACCCCGTTACCGCCCTTCAGCATTTCAGCAGACACTCTGTCGTACCCTGCAGCTTTCTCAACTTTCATCCCTTTCAACGCTCTTACAATATCATCTATTTCTATTGCATTCTCTTCATCTACCTCTGAGTTTAGGTCTTCGAAACTGGCGTCTGCCCAGTTACCCACTCCTTGCACACTATCCTGAAAACTAAATAAACTTTCGAAGTATCCCTTCCAGCGTTCCAAGACCTAACATTCTTCGCTTAGTAAACATCCATCTTCTGCTCTTATAACATTCATACTCGATGTTCCTGTCACTCCGCGAGCCAATCTTACTTGTTTCCAGAACAGCTTAACATTAGCCCTGAAGTTATCAAAGAACTTCTTGTTATACTTTTCATCCTTCTTCATTTTACCATCTCTTTCACTTTCGTTTTAATTTCGGGGTATTTCCTCTTCACTCTTTCCAAATCATCTGTCACATTCGTTGCCTCATTCATCCTATTTTGGGCCTTACAGGCTAACACATTAAGCCAGGCCTGTTAATTCTGCTTCACAACCTCTTTTACTTAACTACTACACTTCCTCTTCGCCAGATCACATACTTTTGTGGCTACTTGCACCATACTATTTTTCACTATATCCCATACTTCTTCTAGACTGTAATCATTCGCATCATCAAATATTTTATCCGTCTTCACTTTTACTTTCCTCTTATATTTCTCTTTTACTTTCAATTCTTTCTACTATTATTCTTTCTAGAGCAATCACAGGAACTCGAACTCGGTCATGCCAATGCCTGAGCAGACCATCCACCCGACACATAACCAGATAATGATCAGTCCCTACATTAACTCCCTGATATGCTCTAGTGTCTGTAACTTTAATCTTAAATCCACAATCACAAAGTCGATCATACTTCTACTGTCTGTTACAGAATGAGTACCTTGTAATCGTCGTCTCGCAGCTAGCCGCACGCGTACCACTTGCAGCAGGTTTGCGAACCACGTACACACAATATTTTTTGGTAACAGTACATGCAACGGTTACGGTTACGTGAGTACCCGGCTTTAGTCAGTCTACCGTAGTTAAATAACATACTCTCTTACCCATCCGTTCAAGAAACAAAGCGTGAGGTTAAACAAAACAAAGAAATAAAAATCACAAACAAAATTCCCGCAGATGAAAGAAATTATGAGATACAATAGTTCAGGCTTGGCATACAGATGATAGCATTATGCTGGATTTACCAACGTGATCAGTTAGATCACAAGTTATATGATGAATTCCTATTCATCTATTGATAAATGAACATGAAGAGTGATGGGGGGCTATTTGTCGGACTTACGTCAATTTACTTAGATTGTGTTCTTTATGGCTCTTTTTGGCTTTTTTTCTCTATACCGCCAAATATTACTAATTTATTTTGATTATGACATTATTACGAATCTACATTGTGTATTTTATCGCAGAAGGAATTACTGAAATTGTTTTCGGTTAAAACTAAGTTGGTATTATCTGGATAACAATCTATTTGTATTCGGGGATTATGGATTATGAATTTAATACCTTTGAATAAAAATGAAATGCTATTTTATTCAAACCTAAGTATGCCACTATTATCATAATAAGATACCTAAATCATTTACACAATATACATTTATCTATTTAAATAATCAAGTATTCAAATAAACAATAATCATCGAATAGGAACGTTTCCGAATGCTAAACTTGACTGTAGAATACAATATTTAAATTGCGGGTATACTTACATTTCACTCCGCACATTCCACTTTTCCTCAACACCAATAACTCGCATATTTACGAGTATCTCATCTATTTGACGTCCGTATGTCACTGCAGGGATTCAGCAGAATAGCAGCGTCAGGTATATTTGCATAGCACATGCTGAGTTGGACTCCCATTCACATCTGCCTTGTTAATACGTTTTGTTAGTCGCATTTTGTTGATCTTAGACATATTTTATCAAAATGGGTCCAGCCGTTTGAAGATTATCAGCTCTTTTCTAGTTGGTGAATGGATTTGAGCGTCTTCCACAGGTCTGCTCGATTTAATATTTGGTATTCTGTTACTTCAATAATATTTGAAGAATATAGTAATCTTGAACTGATACTGCAGCACAACTTGGAATTTGCAGGATACGCAACTCTCTTACCAACTTATCGCACAGGTATCGTGTTTAGGCTTTTAGAGGTATGAGGAACAGGGTGTAAAGTTCACTCATCCTCTTTATAAAAGGGAGAATCCTCAGACCAGACGGGTGTCGTATCTGGTGGGCAACTGCCCAAAGATTGATGTCGGGGAAGTTATATATATGTTGTTCGCGCGGTAAACTCTTAATTGCGCAATGCAGGATTTGTGTGACGTCAGGTCTTTGATGCGTAATTCGTATGTGGCGATCTAGAACCCGCCACAGGCTGATTGGAATGGTCTCAATTAATAGGTTATCGGATGATGAACAGGGTGTGGTGATGGAGTAGGAAACAGAAATGAGAAAATGTTTGTGTAGGGGGTTTTTAAATTTTAGTATAATTTCACTCGTATTTATTGAAACAGTCAACAAGTGGTTCTAGATAATAAGGCAATGTTTGTATTGCAGAGACGACAACGTGGGTCGGCCTGTTTAGCATATATTTCACTTCCTCCATGGCCTAGAATAATATTATTACCAACAACATTCACGCCACAAGGCATAAAATAATATGACCGAAGCCAGAATGTAAATGTCACACATATTCCGAACTTGGACAGGATCGTCGCCGCGGGTCTTGATAAAAAAGCCGGCCAAGTGCGTGTCAGACCACGCTCATTGAAGGGTTCCGTAGTCGGGATGAATATTTATGCATGCACAATATTGATTTTACTGACGCAAAATCAGTTTGTAAAAAAACAAAAACATCGAAAAAAACTATGAAAAATTATTTCTGCGATTGTAACCGAATATTATCCCATACCTTAAAAATGATTGACTTAAATAGCAGTCACTTACAAACTTCACTATCTTGTTTTTTTTTTTCAAAATTGGACCCAACTATACGAGTACCCCCAGATTCTCATTTGCATTGTTTTTTATTTTTGGTTAAATATATGGGAAGTGGCTAGAATTTCACAACACCATTGTTTAGCGTTGCACAGAATACACCTTCTTTCCAATTTTCATCATAATAGTGCTAATGGTTTCTAAGTAAAATGGGCTGTATCACATCCGGACAGGCGGACAGACTGATAGACGAGACAGACCAACAGTCATGATTATAAGTATCATGTAGGGTTCCGTAGTTAAATATAAAAAGAGCCCGTTTTTTACTTTTAGCTACGGAACCCTACAGTTATGTTATTTTGGCACTATTTATCCAAGAGTTACCATATTTACCCCATGTTAACCTTGACCTCGACCTTGACACAGAAAGGTCATGTTCTTGCGTATTTCTTGTAATCCGGAAAAAGGTCTTGTAATCTTGACAATGAGTGGTTAACTTCCTTAAGTTCGTACTTCGGACAAATAATATTACGCTGCGTTGTAGAAAGTGACACACCTATTGTTCTTGCTGTACTTCGCTGACTTCTGCCTTCTTCTAACATAGTGACGATACGTGTACATTCTCTTGGTGTTAGCGACATGATAGTAATTCAATAATGATGGTGAAAGACGACAATGACCGCCTTTTATCATTTTGATTTGATAGATTGAAAACAAAATTGAAAAAACAAGCAAAAGTAAAAACCGTTAATTTAATTTATTTCCAAATTCGAGGTTTTTAAGATTGTAACTCTTTTAAATTATGTTGTAGGTCATTTAAGTTTTTATTTCATACAATATTAAAATTATCTATAATTTAAGGTTAGTTTCATGTATGTACCATTATGAATTTGCAGGTTACAGAGATTTTCGTCATCGACCCGTATCATTTGCCCGCGAGTGTAATAACATAAATATGACTTCACTCCTGAATTCCCTCTAAGAGCTAGGCAGCGGTTTACTGTATAGTACAAGGACATTTTGCCAGTTATGTAGTAAGGGGCGATCAGCAGTTGAGCTTGCGAACACTAATTGACCAATGAGTCAGTCATTGAAGTTTAGGGGCATGAGGAACAGGGTGTACAGTTCCGTTCACTCACTCCTCCACCATAGAAAAGGGAGGATCCTCCGACCAGACGGGTGTTGTTTCTGGCGGGCCGACTGCCCCTAAATAGGTGACCCCGACGTGATTTTGTACTCTGACACTTGTGGAGGAAAAAACAAGAACATCCATATGTGTATGACCAGGTATCATAAACTTGCGATATATTAACTTCATTGAAGGTTTTACAGTCAACAAGTACGTGAACATTGCAGCTACGTGAGTTTTCTTGTTTTGTCCTCCAAAAGTGTCAGAGTACAAAATCACGTCGGGGTCACCAATTTAGGGGCAGTCGGCCCGCCAGACACAACACCCGTCTGGTCGGAGGATCCTCCCTTTTCTATGGTGGATGAGTGAACTTTACACCCTGTTCCTCATGCCCGCCCCTACAGAAGTAACCATCGGAATTACAACTACCCTATAAGATTTTGGTTTAATTTTGACATTTCCATGGTTCCAGTTCAATCACGGCGTGTGGGGTCTGCCGCCCGTGGTGTGCGACTGCTACATCGCCATCGATGTCATCTGCTCCACCTCTAGCATATTCAACTTAGTCGCCATTTCTGTTGACAGGTGAGTCCATATCCTATAATATTAAACGAGCAATATAATAATACTCGTATATATATATTTTTGTAATCACGTTCTCGAAAACGGCTCTAACGATTTCGAAGAAAATTGCAATATAGGGGAGGGGTTTACAGGGGCGAAAAATCGATGTAACTAGGTCTCATATCTGAAAAGAAAGAAAGAAAATACATTTATTTCGCACAGACTAAAAGCACACAAGTAAAAAGAAAAAATAAAAGAAAAGGGAAAATCTGGGTAAATTCGTTTTCTCCGTATTTTCACCAGGGCAGAGTTCGGTCGCCCAAAGTTTAGAACAAGATCCTTTGAATAATGACATGGCAGCATGGAATTAGTAAGTACCTACCATCATGGCAGCTTTGAATATTAGTCAGTACCTACTATCATGACAGTATGGAATTAGTATGTACTATACATGGAATTAGTATGAACTATCCTAGACTATTAATTAACATTCTCTATTTTCACCCGAGCAGAGCCCGGTCGACCAGGTACTAATTTTGAAACAAACAATTTTTTGACCTTTTTTTCATATAGCATGAGAAAGAAACTTGAAAATATTTTTGTTATTTATTAAAAATAATAAGATATTTCTTCAATAATATTTTCTTGTAAACTAAGTTTACTGTTAGTTATTCTTAAAGCCATGACATACATAAATATTTAAAATAAAAGGTCTTTTTTTTCTTTTGATAGATCTAATTACCTGTGCGTTTACCGATGTCGATGCTTGTGCGATGACCGTTTTGTGTGGATTTGACGCGTATTTTGAATATTTTCCCTCAACTCGTTTTTGAAGGGAAACTTCGTAGACGGTGATTCGATAATTGGACGAAAATTGAGAGTGAACTTTCAAAGACGCGCCACGTTTCACTTTTCATTACATGAGAGAGAAGAAATATATAACTCTCTGTCTCTCACACTAAATCTCTCTTATTTTTTATTTTTTAAGAAGTTTCACTTCTATCACGTTTACGGTGCTGCCACATTTTTTTATTTATTTTTTGTTTATACTTATGTTTTTCTTAATACGTCATGTTTAGTGCAAATAAATGTATTTTCTATCTCTGTCCTACCACACCATTCGGTAAAATTGGGTAGATATGGCTTACATTTTATTTTTGTATTTTTTATTTTTGGACAATTATCAATTTTCGGACATTATTACAACTTGGACATTATTATCTCTCGTCAAATTTGTAGTCTAGACCCAATTTCACCAAACAATTCCTAACGAGCCATTGGCAAAAAATGTTCTGTTAAAATTGACGTAGACGTCAAAAAGTTTTACGTTCTATGGAGGAATCATAATAAGGCGTTGATAAATCAAACATCTAGCAGATATTATCTATTCTCGAGTGAACAAAAACGACGGGTCTGACTTTTCATTCACTCTCGTTTTTATGCAACCAAATTTAAATGTCATGGCGTCTAAACAAATCGTTCTATAAACAGTGTAATTCTCTATTAGTCGTTTTAAACGTCAAATTTGTAAAAATGTTTTCAAATGATTTTGTTTTGTGGTAATTTTTGTTGGCTGAGCTTGCTAACAATGAAATTAAGATATCATTGTAACACAGTGGTAAAGTAAATTTTATTATAACACAAATTAACTTCATTCGTAAAACACGGGATGACAGAAACAACAGTTGCTACCTTTATGGTACTTACAAAAATTTTTGAATCTTCTAAATTGTAATTTTTACTTATTTTGTGTGTTAAATTGTCGAAAAAAAGTCGCCGACCCAACTTCAGCGCTAGTGAAAAAGAAATTTTAATAGGACTCATTACAAAACTTAAATTTTTTGTTGAAAACAAGAACACATATGCACTGACGATTTTTCATAAAAATGAGGGTTGGAAGGTGCTCTCTGTTATGATGGGGCGGTCCTGTTACTAGTGGGAACCACTGTGAGCTTTTACACTACGTTAGGCAACAAACATTTCTAATAATATTAAACATCATGGGTAGGTACCTACTTACGTAAGAAGTTGTAAGTCGAATCATAGGCATATTTTTATTACAATTCACATACCTAATAAGGCAATTTTAAGGTAGGTACTAACCGATTTGATGGATATTGAAGTTTATCTTCAATCATTTGCAAGACCTCTATACAAGATTCTTTCGATAAACGAAACCTTGTCCGGAAATCTAGATCGTCATATTCTTCAAAATATAAGTCACGTCGATCTTTGTATGTTTTAGGACGTCGAACATTACTGTCTAAAAGTTGTAAATTTCTAAAATATCATCATTTACGTGTTCAAAAATAAAATTATACGCCGATTCCATTTTATTTGATCAACTGACAACCAATTGATAGCCGTTAAAAGCATTAACGGACCTTTGGAGCCGTGATTAAGTTTAACGCCTTGTTAAGAGGATTAACCATTCGTTAGTACTTGGTGAAACACTCACTACGTTTAACGGGTTGTTGTCTATTTAATGGGACGTTAAAACTACGACGACGTACGTGGACGTTAGTTAGTTTTTTAGTTAAATCTTATTCTCAGAAATTAGCGATTCTTAAAGCGCTGTGCTTTAAGAATCACTAAGTTTTGTCATATTTTCTACAGTAAACCTAAGGTAATAGAAACGCCTTTTAAACATTGTCATTTACATAGCGTTTTCAAAGAAAACGTTTTAACGCCATTTTGACGCAAAACTTTGTAAATACACATTTCCGACGAAGTTACTTTCACTCTTTGTGAGATTCAAAACAAAGTGTTTGTTGAGAAAAATGTTAGAATAATTTAACACTAGCTCATGAAAGATGTTTTGTTTATGCTGAGCTGTTCATACTTGGTATATTTTGCAGTAGAATACTTAATATTTATGTAACCTTTCACATGGCATAAGTTTCGTCACTGTTGAGAGTTTGGTCCAGATCTCATACAAATTTGCCCATGGTCATTACAAAATATTTTTTTTCTAAAATAATAACTAAGTAGTCAAATAAAAGTTCTCTTCCTCTCTCCTACTTTGCTGTGCCCGACAGGGTCCACAATGATCATAATTTTGTAAAACTTATCGCCTGAGTTCACATGTGGAAGCAATAAATATATTGAGTATTGAGAAAGAAGTTGCTAAGTCTTACTACCTAAAGTTTAAAACTACAAAAAACTTGTAAATTTCTTATCCATTTTTTTATAATTCAACCAATCACAGCATTTATGGAATACATGGCATATTCACTGAAATAAATTTAGTAGTTAGTGGTTTGTATATCAAGAACAATGAAATAACCCCTCATAGGACTCAAACATAACTGGCGAAATGTGGTTGTCCTATTAGGTACACCTCTAGCTAACCCTTCGGGGGGAGTAGAGACTCGATGTTATGATATCATGCTATAAAATAATCCACTTAAACAAAAAACAACGAACTTAATAACGACCTAGACAAAATCAAGTGCTTATCGTCAGTGGTAATTTAATTGTATAATTTATCATATTTTTATCATTGATTTTATATTCTGTGATTACACAAAGTTATCACCTTATCACTATTACTTGTTAAAATTTTAGGAATATCGTAGATATACTTTTACAATGTTTGTAAATATGTGAGCACCATGTATCTATCACATAATTAGTTTATCAGTCATTGCTTCATTTTTAATTAATTTTACATATTGTTCTAGTAATCTTTTTCCAGGTGCATCGTCTTCACATATAATTATATACTTAATATTTATAAAATATTGTTAAATATTTTAAAATTAAGAGTTGGTTTGTAGTTTCTTGCCCATTCTTCTCCATACGAAAACTACCTTTTGAAAGGCCGACTAGAAACAATTTTTTTGTTTTTGTAAATTTTGACGTTCAAAAGTGCCTTTTATGTGCCTAATTGAAATAAATTATTTGACTTTGACCCCATTGATTGAGAAACAACCCCAAAACTTTTCCCAGGTCAGGAGAGAAATAGATTTTAACAGTACTAATCTAGCTTGGTTAGTTTTCAACCCTACTTACTCCAGACATCTCAGTAACCCTACTCACCCATATCTACGGGTTACTTCCTAAGTTGCTATTTGCGGGAACACCTCCCCCTAGATCCAATATGGGCTACTTGGGGCTATCATGACACGTATGAACCCTTCCGGGGCGGACAGTGAGCGAGGCGGCCACTTATCTACCATTTAACAACGTTTTAGCTTTTATATATTCATCAATTTGTTGTTGAAAGCTTTCACTCTTTATATTTTTGTTTGCACTGAATATTTTTTATGAAACAAATTACATAGCATCACACCCGGTTTCCCCGAAGGGTTAGGCAGAGATGTACCTATAGTACACCCACATTTCGCCAGTTATGTTTAAGTTCCATGTAATAGGGGGCGAGCCTTCTGCCATCTACCGGGCACAAATCCGGACTGCTACTGAATTCTTGCGCGCTTAGACCACAATAGAAACGTTTTTTTTCGACGGAAGAATAGACAAAATGATAAATAAACAATCACAATCTGTCATTTTGTCTATTCTTCCGTCGACAAAACCCGTAGAAAACCCGTTTCTATGATTGTCATGCTACGTGTGCTGACGGTAAGACCAAATATCACTTTCCCTAACCTGAGAATCAAAACCTCACACTCACCAGCTGCGCTTGCGACCACTAGACCAACGAGGCAGTTTTATGTAATCTTGCTTCATAAATTATTTTACGAAAATGTGGGTGTCACAGTCAAAGTCAAATCATTTATTTATTGCCCATACAGGGTGTCCAGTAAATAGCATGACATACTGCAGGGGGTGATATCTTGGGTCACTACCTATCAATACAACACAATATATGTTCAGCAAAATCTTACGGATTTACAGTTTTACAAAATTTTCCGAAATATCGAAAAATGTCTACCTTGAAACAGATTTTTAAGCATCTCGTAATGAAAAAATCCTTTTCTAGTACTTTTTTTTACATCAAATTATTCGTGAATAGTTACTTTAATTTGATGTAAAAAAAGTTCTAGAAAAAGATTTTTTCATTACGAGATATTGTGTTGTATTGATAGGTAGTGACCCTAGCTATCACCCCCTACAGTATGTCGTGCTATTTACTGGACATCCTGTATAGTATACACTTACGCCTACCCCTTTTTACATTAGCACACTTTCTTGCCTTAACCGTTCCGATTTCTTAAACCTTTTGGGAACTGATTTGAATATATAGTCTACTGTCCATTTACTTAACAGAGGATCCCAGAGGCACTCTTTTCGATTGTCCCCGGCAGGGAAAGTGAAGGCAGTTAAAAAAAAATCTTATCTCTGCTTTTTTCCTTGAATATCAATTTTCTGTTCATTGGCTAAAGCAAGTTCTTCTGATAAATTCTCAGTTTAAGCTGTAATTATCCCACTGCTAGTTAAAACTCTTCTTGGAATTTTCCAATATTTTTTCTTAGTGTTGACTAATTAATTCTGCTTCGTCTTTATTTATTATTCATATATTTTATTAAACTTCTGTCCGTTGTGCAGTAACTTCTACCGATTTATGTGTTCTCGAATTATAGATAAAGTTAGGGAAAATTAACTGTTAAGCAAATTGACTACTTACCTTCCAACTTAAATTGTCCGTATAATCAAATCACAAATGTTTTGTGTGTTTGGCAGTTGTATAAAATTCCTATAACACGGCAAATTGGCGTAGTGTGCCAGTTTGATAAACGAGTCATTTCCCGAGAGTATCTTTCACTCGGTTGTACATGAAACAATCTTTTTCCTGTGTTGTCTTTTTACAGACTGCGTTTCTCATCCAACTCTCCTGTCGCAAGTCTGCTGGAAGAAACTAACTGAATAAGCAGTACCTTTGTACTCTTCTAACTTTACGTATTTTTCTCTATTAAGTATTTTTAGTGTATTAACAAAAATAAAAAATTGTCCTTCTAGGTCGTCCTCTCCAAATGACTATAAATCCTTTCCTACCTGATTCTGATTACTTTCAATAGTCGGCCTACTAACGTTGATCACTAGCCCCATCTGGCGGAACCTTCTTAATTATTGGCATCTGCTCCAGTAAACTACGCCTTGTTTATGTCGGCAATTTATTATCACGTTGAGTCTCAGTAAATAGGATTGTAAGTACCTCTTAAAAATGTAAGTAGCGGCGTTTTAACAGTCTTGTTTGAGCTTAGAAAAATAAGAGTGCTAAATTTTTACTTAATGTGGTAATGTTAGCAAGGCTAAAGTGTTTTGTGAATTTAATTTTCTTAAAGATTTTATAACTTTATCTTGGGTAGGTATGTCTTATTAGTGCTGAACCATTATTCTGCACTAATAAATGTAAAAATACCCTTAACAGAAGACCATAATAATGAATGAATGGATGGTTATTATGGTTTTGTTTTTGTACTGGACCATACCGGGAACCTTCAAATCTCAAAATTCCAACTATTTTTTAATGTTTTTTTTACGAAAACTAGTTTTAAATGTTGAGTTAACTTGGTTATAGTCCCGCGATACCTGTACCGATGCATGCACCCATGAGCATACTTAATGTTTTTCTTGTGTTACGTTACGTAGTTACCGTAGACAGCGAATTTTCACACCAAAAATAAAAGTCCAGCAATTATTTCCCAGCAATTATTTTTGCACAAAGTTTGATGTTACAGATTCCGTAGATGACGACTTCGTGAAGGGTCTTGTTAAATCCTCACTCATCCTCATTAGGAGGATCACGACCAGAAGGGTGTCGGGTCTGGCGGGCAACTGCCCAAGGGTTGAATTCGGGAGCTTGTATATATGTCAATTTTGAGCTTGTAATATTTCAGTTAAAAGGGCAATGTGTTCTGAGTGAAATATCAAGCTGAGATTCTTAGCATAGTTCGCAGCGCTTTTGGGTGGCAAAAGTCACTTTCTATCAAGACCAACGTCACGTGTTTTACTTATCTATTTCAAAAAAATATTCGCTTAACATTTGACTACTTCTCACAAACTCAAATTCAGTTTCCTATTTCTGAAATCTATTTACAGAACCAGAAGTTTCAATCAAAGGAAAAGTCTTACTGTCGGTCCTTCGTCGTTCAATTTTGTCCGACACCTATTTCATTATTCTTTCTTACATTCCCTTAGCTTCCGGGGAAATATGTGCGAGACAGATCCTTTTTTTCATTTATATACAATTTATGCTCACGTGTAGCGAATAAAAAAACATAGGTAAGTAAAGACGCAACTAAAGAGATCTTTTATGGAAATTATTGTTCATCTGGCGCTCAAATGACGTTGGCAGGCGCTGTCATTTGTGCAATTGTTTTGTGAAATGTCACTTGAAATGTATTAAAAAAAACAAGATGGCGGCGTTAATTCCGATTTTAATAAAATAAAAATAAACAGACGTTAAAGTCCATAGAATTAGTTAAATATTAACATTAATACATAAGCATTTGTCGGCGTCACATTGTAAACAACACGTGCATCGGGCTACGCTGTAGCACTATGGCGCTGTAGCGCGCTACGACATTCTCCCACCTCCTCGCTGCTGGGCGGAGTTAGTGATCGCTACGTCGTAGCGCGCTACGTCTTTGCCCCACCTACAATACTACCGTATAAAAGAGTCCGCATGGCGGCGAAACGGCATTCTACCTTCAGGCGTTGCCCGGTGCACAGGTTGTATTGCTTTCAATTATTGTTACTCTGCCTCTCTGTACATTGTTACTATTTTGTGTAAACTAAGCTATTACTGGGTGTCATGGCTATTTGTGTCTTGAAACTGATTAAGTGTAGTTTCTTGTAAAATTAATTGATTAAATAATTTATAAGAAAATCTAAATTCTTATTATTTAAAGAACCTCTTTTATTTTACAATATATCTGATCTTGTGCCCTTCATCAGAAGTGGGATCAGACCCACTCCCACCTTTATCTGGGACTGCCAGTAATTTAATACAGGAACAAATGTAATTTTTTTCGGCTAGTATGGAATCGATTATTAAAAAAAAAAAAAAAATGCAGATAGTATGACACCTAGCTACATGACACCCAGTACGCAGTCAATGCTGGTTCCTTTCGATCCTGATGCACCTGAAACTGACGTGATCAACTGGTGTGCGTTAAAATCAAGCCAGATAATATTTCATGGGTTGTTGTTAAGGAAATTCTGGTCTTTAAATTTTCCAAATCCATGACAATTAAAGATCATTTTGATTTAATTATCAAAATTCAAATTGATAATAAAGTCGAGGCAGGAATGCGAATTTACCGGAAAATGTACTAACCGGTTTTGGCATATCTATCCTGTCACAGTGCGATGACAAAATTTGGCCTAAACTCAATTCTGTCGTTATAAACGATAAGAATCAACTCTTCCGCATACTGCGCAGCTTCTCATTAAAGAGAAGAATTGAAGAACCAGGTACGTCTGAATCGTACACTTAAATGCCCCGTCCGTCAACACCATTTCGGAGAAACTGCAATTCGATCGGTTCTAATAACGTTAATTGCTCACTCCAAATAAAATTCCCAACCATGGTATAAAACTGTCTTCTCGATGTTACATATCATATCATGTCTTGCCTGACAAATTTCTCAATGAAAACGTATTATGAGGTCGCGTCATTTTGGGGCAAGGAATATCCGTTGTAGTTAGTAACGATGCCTTAACTTTTTCCAAAAATAAAATTTCAAATCTTAGCTCTAAATTGGAAATGCCTCTTGACATTAATTCGATTGACACAGATCTTACCGGTAAAGAAAAGGAACTTTTGATTGAAATAAATATTTTTCATATTTTATACCAAAATCTTCCCATTACGCGTTTTACCAAAGAGCTAAAATCGATCTCATAAATCCAAATAAAACTGTACATAGGCGACCTTACAGGCTATTTAGGAACACAAGACAACACAAGTTTACACCGAGTTAGGAATCTTTAATAACAAGGTTCAAGAATTACTATTTTTCATAATTCGAGAAAATTCTTCGCCTTTCGCGAGTCCCATATTATTAATTTAAAAAAAGGGACTGTAGCGATCGCATGTGTGTTGATTATCGGGAACTTAATAGCAATACTCGACCAGACAGCTATCCTTTACCTACCACTAATTAGTGATCAAATCGATAAGTTACATGGGGCCTGTTTCTTCTCTAATTTGGATATGGCCACTGGATTTCACTAATTTGCGTCCATAAGGAGTCTATAGAAAACTGCTTTTGTTATACCTTCGGGTCAATTTGAGTACCTAACCATGCCGTTTGTTTTACGAAACACTCCACAGGTTTTTCAAAGGGCTATAAATACGGCACTTAAACCTCCTGATTCAGAGACCGTTCAAGACGGGTTGGTTCGTTTAAATAGATTAACTTTAATCTGGGTATCGTAATATCCTCTGGAGAGGTTGGACCAAGTCCTCATAAGGTTGAAGCCCTAAAAAATATCCTTCCTCCAAGCACTGCTACTCAGGTTCATCAATTTACAGGCCTGGCAACATATTTTCGACAATTAATTCCAAATTTCTCAAAATTGATGAAACCTTTGTATCCACTAACCGTGGTCAAAAAGGTTACTATTAATTGGACCTGTGAACATAATGATGTACATCAGAAAATAGTAAAATATGTCATTACTGAGACAGTTAAAAAAAAAAAAAAATTGACCCTTTACCCATCGAACTCCACACTGATGCAAAAAGGGAAGGATATGGGGTTATACTAAAAAAAAAAAAAAAAAAAATACCTCATGTTGTCGCTTATTTTAGTCAGAAAACCACAAGTGCTGAAAGTCGTTATCATTCGTATGAATTGGAAACATTAGCCGTAGTTAAATCTGTGGAACAACACACGTTTTCAACATTACCTGTATAGGCGTAAATTTACGGTTTTTACGGACTGTAACGCCTTAAAGGCCTCTCATTCCAAAAAGAACATTATACCTAGAGTACACAGGTGGTGGGCAATTTTGCAGTCGTATGACTTTTTATATAATTTATAAAGAGGGAAAAAATATAGCACATGCAGTATTTCTTTCACGTAATCATGCTGACACATCTTTTATTCATAAACCAGCTAAAATTGTAAATTTGGCTGAACTAGAGAGGTGTTGGTTATCTATAGAATAACCTGATACTGAAATATCAGACATTATTTCCAAATTCTGTTCAAATTACTTGCCGTCTGAAATATCACACACATACGTTAATAGACAGGGCATACTTTATCGTAAAATCTAACGTAATAATACCACTAAATGGTTACCAATATTGCCACACTCTTTAACCTGATCAATGATTAATCATGGACACAGCGAAATAAAACACCATGGTTATGAAAAAACGCTCGATAAATTATACGATCCTTATTGGTTCCAAAAAATGTTCAAACTTAAAAAAAAAAAATGTAGATTCGTGCGTCGTTTGTAAGGTTTCCAAAGGTCTTTCGGGTGCCCAGCAGGACCATCTATATCCAATCCCTAAATTGCCCATTCCATGGCATACAATTCATTTGGATTTAACTGGCAAACTCAGCCGAAAAAGCGAGCGTAAGGAGTATTGTTCCGTGATTATTGATGGTTTTTACAAAATTCGTCTTGTAAGAGCATACCTTAACCCAAATGCATCTGATGCTATTAATCTGTCGCGCGCGCAATTAGCAGACACAATAGAATTTTATTGTTATCTGTCTCCAATATGAGACACCAGTATTATAAAGGTTAAATCACTTAAAAATGCAGTGAGCTTGTTTGGCGCTCCTAAAAGAATAGTTGCATATCGTGGTAGGTCATACGACAATGCTGAATTTAAGATTTTTTGTAAAGAGAATCATATCATATTATAGCCACTGGTTCCAGTAGGGCAAATGGTCAGGCCCAGCGTATGCTCACTATAGTTGAAACATATTCGGACAGCTTATGGCAAGATCATGTAGGCGACATCCAATTAACTCTCAATAGTACTCGTTGTAGAGTAACAGGGTTCACGCCCTTGGAATTAATGTTTGGTATTAAGGGCAGTTCATTAAGGATATCAAGAGTATCTACTAATAATCCTAATGAAGATAGGTTAAACCTCGTAACCATTCGATCCGATGCTTCTGCTAGTATAAAAAGTTGGCTCAATATGACACAGGTCGATTTAACAAGGGTAAAGCTATAGTTAAACCTTTTTCAGTAGGTGACTGTCTTTGTTAAAAGCAAAGAAAGACACCAAACGAAACTAGACCGTAAATGCAAAGGCCCCTTTAAAATAACCGCTATTTTGGAAAATGATGGGTACGAATTAAACACATTAATGGAAACAATAGAGTCTACAAATACTCTCACGAAAACTTGCGAGAAGTACCCCGTGGTCAGTCATTGTTTTTGGAAATCACAGAAAATTTTGATGAGGATGACGTGTCGGCGGATAATAACAACACAGAGGTTCTTGTTCACGAGACTAGGCAACATATTAACTTTGATGATATTCAGTCTACTAATAGTGATACTATCTCTGCCGATAATAATACCATGTCTGCCAATAGTGATACCTCTGTCAATAGTGATACCATGTCTGCTAAAAGTGACACTATATCTACCAGTTCTCATAGTAATGCATATTGTAGAAATCCTGGTTTACGTGCTGTTTCAGTAGAATCTATTGGACCTGAATCAATTAACATTGTAACAGAAGCACTTGTACATCAACCAAAGTATTGAGCTATTTGTTAATTAAGCTAAAGGAACGATACTTGTTCGGCCTAGCTAGATCCGGTCCAGTTTAACTGAAGGGATACACCTGAAGGGCAAAACTATTGCCGGACCAGGGGACTGATCTTGTAGGGTCAGAAGTTGACCGGACCAAGTCTTGTAGAGTCATAACTGACTGGACCAAGTGGTCAAATATCTGGAGGGTCAGAAGTTGACCGGACCAAGCCTTGTAGAGTCATAGCTGACTGGACCAAGTGGTTAAATATCTGAAGGGTATAAGTAGACCGGACCAGAAACAATAGCAGGATGACCAAACGGTACTTAATCAGTTTTTCATGTTCTAGATGTAGCATTGTGGGCTAAGCGTGCGAGGACGTCCGCACGTCAGCATGGCCGTGTCGGCGTCACATTGTAAACAACACGTGCATCGGGCTACGCTGTAGCACTATGGCGCTGTAGCGCGCTACGACATTCTCCCACCTCCTCGCTGCTGGGCGGAGTTAGTGATCGCTACGTCGTAGCGCGCTACGTCTTTGCCCCACCTACAATACTACCGTATAAAAGAGTCCGCATGGCGGCGAAACGGCATTCTACCTTCAGGCGTTGCCCGGTGCACAGGTTGTATTGCTTTCAATTATTGTTACTCTGCCTCTCTGTACATTGTTACTATTTTGTGTAAACTAAGCTATTACTGGGTGTCATGGCTATTTGTGTCTTGAAACTGATTAAGTGTAGTTTCTTGTAAAATTAATTGATTAAATAATTTATAAGAAAATCTAAATTCTTATTATTTAAAGAACCTCTTTTATTTTACAATATATCTGATCTTGTGCCCTTCACATTCATTAATTACAAAGTCATCATAACAAAAATTACACAATACACACACATAAGAATCACAAATAGGCATAATAATAATAATAACATAATATAAATATAATAAAATGCACGTACAGCTATCTAGTCGAGCCGAACTGTGTGTGCAGTCTCATTTTGATTCATTTTCAGATTTTGCCCACGAGCTAAAATGACCTTGTAGTATAATATATGTCGCAAAGAAAACCGTAATGAAAATTCCTGTCATAAGATTCGCAGTGTCACACTTGCTTGCTGATAACACAGGGAGGTATAATTGGTTTTCATCTTGCATCAAACAAGGCTTAGTCGGAAGGTACAGACGGCAGGACATCAACCTACTACAATCTGTCAAATGTCTTTAATTGATTTCAACTTTATTCCTAAAGTATAAGGTTCAAAGTTGATTGGGAAAATTTGTCAGTTTCGGGTAGGTTGACCTGCTGGCGTCTGTACCTACGTCTAATACAGGCTACAAAAATGCTTGTGTCCACAAACATTACGTGCTAAATAGATAGATAGACATAATAATGTTTTTGCTACAACCAATTGAAAACTTAAAACCCGCCTTCATTTATGTCCCACTATTAATCAGTCAGTCTGTATAAAATGATACCTTTAACATTCATTGTATTTTCACCTTATTTCTATTTTAACAAATAACACATAACAACATCACGCATTGTTTCCCCGAAGAAATAAGTCTGGGGTAAATTGCCTTATTTTTGTTTCTTCTGTCCCTAATTTGCTCTTTTTCTGGTTCTCTGTGGTAAAAAAACTGGTAACCCGTGAAAATGATAAGCAGAGAGCACAGAGCTGTGTAAATAATGCACAAATTAACAATATTATAATCTGTACATATTTATAAATTAAAGTCGTAGATAGAGAATGAACCACTTGTCCTGTCGCCACAGATTTTGATGCGGTTTTTACAGTTATTTTTTATTCTGGAAGGTTATGTATACACCATGACATTTTTGTCGTCTTACAAAAGCAGCCCATGTATGTATCCAATGACTACTAAACATTCATAGAAGAAAATTTATATATTGTAACAATTTTTAATTTGGTCCTAGAGGTATTTTATGTCGGGTACATTGAGTGGCCCTTGTAAGTCGGCTAAAATATCACAGTGTATATATTTTTTTTAAATGATTGCTTAGCAGTCATTGGATACATGGACTAAAATGTCACGGTGTATAATACATTATAATTAAACTTACATATAATAAAGAAATCTCTCTAAAGGTATCTACGAAACAACACTAGTATTTTTGAAGACAGTTAATCATTAAGTTCTTTCTCACGCCTCCTTCCCATGGGGGTAAGCAGAAACTACAGAACGCCACCTGCTACGATCCCTACATACATGAAAAAAAACCTACATGGACACTTAGGAAACGTCACAAGCTAGGTGCACGGTTCCGATTGGTCGTTTCCAAAAATAACTTTTTTTATACTGAAAGTCGTTTCCTATGACAAGAGCCGGCAAATTCACGGTACTCTTTTAAAAATAAATGGCATTATAATATTTTAAAATTACAGTGTTAATAGGTATGGGAGGACAGTTGAGTGCAGTTGAGTGTAGGCCTGTCAACAAGAACCAGGCCTGCCAAGACAAATTAGAAAATGGTCTACAAATCTACAGTCTATTAAGCCTACATTCGACTGTCTACAATCTACGAGTACAGTCTACTCCTTTTGCTTCTTAATATTATTATGTTTGGCCAAGAATGAGACTCGATTTGAGTTCACTTCAATTATACGACTACCTAATTTATAACCAAGTTAATTTCTCAGAATTACTATATATTTCTTCAAAGCTACAAAGATCAGACAGTATAATAATGTCAACACTATTTCAAGACTCAAAGACTGTTGTAACGATTAAACAATCTTTGATCTATTCAACAATATCTTTATCTTCAGATTTGATTAAAACAAACCTGAAAACCTTTATAGATAAGTTGACAATAGTTCACCGCTCTGTCTATGAACCCCTGACCTTTCGATACCCCGTCAACATCAGCCTATTGTGCCCATTTTGCACAACTATCTATAGTCCGATGTTAATTAATAAGCTTAATTAAAAGCCCATACAGGATCGCAAGTTATGCATCCACGTGCCTGTGAGTTAATTAAAATACCTAGATGTGTTTAGATAATTAGATTCCTGTGGTAGTGTGGTTTCCGGCAAAGAACTCACTTTACTGTGGGCGACTGTCACTAAACTATGGCAATTTGTCAAGAGAATGAGCAGCAGTGTTCTGTATGCTAATTACAAGTCCAACGTACTTAAATCATAATTGTTCGTTTGCTAAACGTGGTAAGTGTGGAAATGAAAAAAAAAACGATTGATCAGCTCTCTCTCTTCTTTATTCGTTGCCGAACACGAGAAAAACTTCACAAGTTTTTCTCGTTTCACAGAGATTTTAATTTGAATTTAATTTTGTGACAATCAGCCTTTATCTGCTCAATCTTCATTATTCGATCATCCCTTCCAATTACCAGCAGTATCCTTCGCTAATCCTTCCGAACCTATTGTGGACCTAAATTAATCCGTTATTATATAATACGGTAGTTCGAGCCACTGGGTCGAGAGTGATAGCATAGAGCACACGCCTCATTTGTCGCCATTCATCCAGCTATGTGCCTGACAATATTAGAATATTATGTGTAATAAACTGAGTGTGTGATAAACTGAGTTATCCTGTGAAAAAGCAGGTCAGACGCTTCTAGTGGGGTTGATATTAAAGCGATACTATTTTACTTTATATTTTATAGTACAGCAAGAGGAATGGCGTTTAACCGCATGCGGGGTAACGACTACGGAAAAGGATCGATTTTAAACAGCTTGTGAACTTTCAAAAAGCTACTGGACAATAGGCAAATTATTATCCAGGCGACTAACAACTTAAAGGGCGACTAACTATTAGTTACTGTAAATAATGACATGGCGACTAATATTAACAGTGGGATAACAAATATTGTATTATAGGCAACTATAGGCCTCCATATAAAATCTTGGCTAAAAATGAAAATGACTGAAAGGTAGATTAGGTTAGGTTAGAACTGTGACCACACAACGTCTAGCGTTCGCTTAACAATAAATTCACTAAATTTAAACAATGTTTACAACTGAATATAAAGCTGCTACTTTATACTTAAAATGCTACTTGCTTGTAGCTGCCAACCTATTATTTTTGCTACCCGTTTTAATTATTTTTAAAACCCTAAATCAGATTAGTTTGTCACCGCGTTAAATAATGTAAATGTTACAGTGTAAACTTCAAAGCTATTTTTGCCATTGAAAATCATTAGCACTCACAAAACAAACTATTCCCGCATGGAAACTACAAATATTCAAATTCAATCGTCTCTCGCATTGGCTGTTTGATACCGAATATTAATACACACTTTTCTTTGCTAGATTTGCCTTTTAATGCGTTTAAAACTAAATTAAAGTCCAACCTTTGTTCAAAGGCATACTATTCTATCAACGACTACTTAAATGATAAGAATATATGGTCGCTGTGATTAACTCAAGACAATGTTTAAATGTTCTTTCTCCAGAATTAGTTTACCTACTGACAGGTTATATGAGTTTATATAATTGTTTATAATTTTTACTTTATAAGTCAATTTATTTTAATTTTATTTTAATTTAGTGTTGACATAATCTACTGATTACAATGTTTTTTTATGAGTTGTATTGCAATATGTGGTTAGCTAGCGACCTCGAAAATTATTTATTTTACCTCGATGGTCCTAGTTTATCAATTGTAACTTCTAGTTACAGCTATATGTAAGTGGGCACGCCCTTTATGCCTGGAGGCTTTTTCTTTTTTTTTAGATATTGTTTACTTTTAGTTATTTTTATTTCTGCTTGAGATAGTTCTCGATGCTTTTGGTTGGTATATTGGCGTGTGTGCTAGCTGTCATATGGCTATTAATTATAGCTACTTAATTTATAATTTAAATATTTTTTTGCATATTGTAAATTGTCTTGCATACTGTTGTATAGAATCATTTTTAATTTTTTTGCTAACTGAACAGACAGCTGTGCTGCTGGGGAGTTTGTTGCGCCACTTCTTCTTCCCAGCAAAAGCACTAGGAAGTGGTGAAGGGTGGGCGTTTTGGGGGACTGTCTTATGTAATTTTGACGTTCGAAAAGTGCTGATTCTCAGCCTAGTTTGAATAAATGACTTTTGAATTTTGAATTTTGAACTATGAATACCTACAAAGTAAGTAAGTGTCATCGAACAAACCAGATCCTTTCTCTTCCCGTAGTCGGTAGTTCCTGTAAAAGTCCTCAAGTTATGGAACATCATACCAAATTGTACTATTAACTTGTGTGGTAACAACACCATTCTACGATTAACCTCAACCACGATGATAAGGCAAAACCCGTCCAAACGGTCTACGCATCTAAAAACACTATTAAACGTTACCCAAAACTGTGGAACATGCTGATTAGGGCACATACAAATTGTCTTATTAAGGCAGGTTAAGTGATGTTTTCTGGGGAACTTAATGATTACGATGTTAACTTAGGGAAACAGCTTGTTGTGATGGTCGTAATAAGTTACTGGTACTTAAATGTTAGGGAGATGTTTCATGACTTATAAGTACAAGAAGATGCTGTCAGTGCTACAATCTTGTTGTACACAAATAATATAGGTACTTTAATTTATTGATATTGATCTAAAAAATAAATTATAAAAACTAAAACCCAACACGGGCCTAAATCAAATAGATTACAGATGTGGACTACAGATTTTTAATAAGTCTGTCTGTCATGTCCTGTTTATACAAAGAAATAAAGAGAGAAAAGAAAGAATAATATTTATTTGGACACAGTTCGTGAAACACATAACAAAATAAAAAGTGAAAATAATCATAAAGTAATAGTGTGTGCCTCACGGCTGCGCCAAAACGGTTCATTTCAGCATTAGTGCCCGACAAATGCATACCACAAATGTATACCTTATTAGTTGACTTTTTTGTCGTAGTTGGGTTTTAGTTTTTATTAATTTTATTTTTATTATTTTGGGATTATAATATATATATTTTTGAAATGTGCTCGTCAAGCCCTTTCATTTGATACCCACCATAGCATAATTAAAATATTTTTTAGTTAAGGGCGCCATATTGAATTTGATGTGATGTCACACAGCCTTTAACCAGCGGACGATCAAGACGCTTCCAACTGTTCCTCATTTATCAAATTATGATCATTAGTTTAGAAGTTATGAGGTAACAGATGAACATACATACCGGTTAAAATCATAACCCTCCACTTTGCATCGCCATAGTTGGGTGAAAATTCCGTGAAGATTGACAGCTTCAAATCGATTTCAAAATCAAGGGCAATCAAGTTATTTCGCAAAGTACTCCAATCTCTTGTTGCAAACGGGTTTCGATACTGAGAGCTCAATTATGATTGTGAAGTAGACTCAAATTGAAAATTAGTTATTACCGTCTATTATGGGAGTCACCATAGCAACATTGAGAAGGTTTGTTGATACGTTGCCAACTTTTGCGATCCAATATACCTATCCATATATATCCTTTTTTTCTGTGGGGAAATCCTCGTGGCTACCCTCCGTCTGGGAAAAACGGACAGTTATGTCGAACTCCAACCGACTAAAATCCCTCTATTCCTTGTAGTACCATGAGTCGGGGGCCCGGGAGATACTTGTACATTCGCCTCACCCCCTGACTGGAATCAGGCCGCCATGCCTAGCGGGCAACATCACCACGTCCTCCCATTAAGGCGTTCATGTATTTAACTGCATTACCACCTCTGGAACTAGGCAATGCTTGGTGATGGAAACAAAATTATGGTGGTACAGTAGGCTGTACGTCAGGGGGTGGTCAGGGGTAACACTTTGACCTTGAGCTGACCTAGCGTAGTAGGCAGTTTCAATAGAATAAGAGACCACCTTATACCGGGTTTGTTACCACTGCGGCCTACGGTACCACTATCTCAAACGAATTCTTTAGCGAAAGCTTTTATACATATGTAGTTATAGCATAATCATAATCAGTGGTTCCCACTATTGGGCCACAGGCCTCTTCTCTAAGAGAGGAAGTAGGCCATAATCCACCACGCGTACTCAGTGAATGTACAAAAAAAAGAACAAAAAGCTTATAGGTACCTTAGATAAGCTTTTTGTTCTTTTTCTAAGAGTAAAGTGTACTTCTATTCGTGCGGGTCTCAGACGCATGTACTGGACTCCAGTTTACTACGAACAAGTAAATTAAAAATAAATTGAATAGCGCTGATGTTGCTAAAATCTTTAGCATGTCGCAGTATGAAACCTAATTGTCTAAACGAATCTTTTGCAACCAATACCATGTGATCATGAAACGTAAGTTTGTTGTCAAATATACACCCAGTTATAGCGCTACAAGGTTATTTTGGCGCGTGGCCAAAAACCGGAACTAACGCTATCTTGTTTTGTCAATTCATCAGCACCCTCCTGTCAACGTCATTCAAGCGCCCAAAGATCCTTGCAGGTGTAAAGCTTTGGTGACCTAGGAAAACGTTTCCGTCCCATAATAACGGCCGCCATGAAAATCTGCCATTTTCACCGTATCTAATTAGCCACAAGAAAAACTGACCAAACTAAGAAGAGTCCGGTGCATCCGGTTAGACTGGAAGCCGACCCCAAAATAGTTGGGAAAAGGCTAGGCAGATTGATTGACTGAGAAGACTGAGCTCACATTTAATCAAATAGCGTTTCCATGACAATCAAGTTAAGTTACTGCGTCATTGTGTGTCAAAACAAAATAGAACCCAACTATATTTTGATGCAGTAGGGCGAATCTAACGACTTAAATCTTTGCTACTGTCATAATTTTCATGACAGCTGTCACTGCGGCTGTTAAGTGCGGCCACCGCTCTTTTAAGAAACCGTATCTTTACTATGTACCTAATTCTTCTTTTCCTTTTCCACAGATACATAGCAGTGACACAACCAATCAAATACGCGAAGCACAAAAGCAACTCTCGCGTCTGGTCTATGATTGGCGTAGCGTGGCTGGTCTCCGGGGCCATTGGCTCTCCCATAGTCCTGGGCCTGAACAACACGTTTGACAGGCGGGCTGGCGACTGCCTGTTCAACAACAAGGACTATGTTATATACTCCTCACTGGGATCCTTCTACATACCCTGCATCATCATGATGTTTTTGTATTATAGTATTTTTAAGGTGAGTCTTTAATTCTTATAAAAGAAAAAGAAAAGAAAGAAAGAAAATACATTTATTTTCTTTAAAAGAAAATCTATATATATAAAAGGAGAACTGACTGACTGACATATCAACGTACAGCCGAAAGTACTGGGGCTAGGAATGTGAAATTTTGCACACGGCTTCCTATTATAATGTAGGGGAGAACTAAGAAGGGGTTTTTTGGAAATTTAACCTTTAAGGGGGTGAAAAGGGGGAATTTTGTTTGTATGGAAAATCTTATTACTTGTGTTAATAAACATGAAACTTGGCACGAACATCTATCTAAGTAAATTATGAAGTTTGGCGTTTTTTGTTTTTTCAAATTACCTCCTGAGAGGGGTTGAGGGGGTGTGAAAATTTGTATAGAAGAATTTAGATACATGCAACGACATCTATTGGGCCAGAATGGTACTAACGAATACATATCTACATAAAATTACAGTCATAATAAAACACAATGTAACATTTGGTTTTCCAATCAAAAGATATGCGAGTTTAAAGTTTTCAAAGTGCATCGATCGTGATTTAGACACATGCAACGACATCTATTGGGCCCACATGGTACTAACGAAATACATTTCTACATAAAATACGTAATATTACTACAATTTAACGTTGGGATGAATTTTCTATCATGTCACATGATTGCAATGGTGACAACTACGGTACAGCAGACCATTATTATGCAGAGATGATTCAACCTTCAACATACGGTGGATTATGTGAATTGGTCGCAGCAGGAAGGGTTTATAATTTCCTTTTTGAAGTTTATCGCAACGGTGAATTATATGTAGATTGTGGAAATTTCAACTACAACTCACCGTGCATGAAAGACAAGCTTTGCTCTAAACGGTTTCCTCGAACTTTACTTCGGGAAACACAGACTGGTGATGACGGCTATCCAAATTACAGGAGACGTGCTCCAAATGAAGGCGGATTTACTGTAAACATAAATGGAGTAGAGCTTGACAACCGTTGGGTAGTTCCTTTTAATCCAGTCCTTTTAAGAACATTCAACGCCCACATCAATGTGGAATACTGTAACTCAGTAAAGTCAATCAAATATGTCTGCAAATGTGTAAATAAGAATACCGACCAGGCTACTGTTTCACTAGGAGATTTAAAAGATGAAGTGAAAATGTACGAAAGTGGAAGGTATATAAGTAGTTCAGAGGCAGTATGGCGTATTCTCGGGTTTCCTATTCATGAGCGTTTTCCTACGGTAATTCATCTCGCTGTGCATTTAGAAAACGGTCAAAGAGTGTACTTCAACCCAGAAAACTTAGCTGATAAGGTATCTTGTCCACCAAAAACGACACTCATGTCTTTTTTCGAATTATGTCAAGTAGATGACTATGCAAAAACCCTACTATATTGCGAAGTACCTGCATACTATGTTTGGAACAATAATCGGTTTGAAAGGAGGAAAAGAGGGGTAGATGAAGCTGGGTGGCCAGGCATTAAAAGAGACCACGCTTTAGGCAGAGTATACACGGTACATCCAAATAATGTTGAGTGCTACCACCTTCGTTTGCTTTTACATGAAATCCGGGGTCCGTTATCTTTTGAAGCATTAAAAACAGTCAACGGTGTGGTACTACCGACTTTCAAATCAGCTTGCAAGACTTTAGGGTTACTTGAAGATGATCAACATTGGCATACAGCACTACAAGAGGCAGCCCTGTGTCAATCTCCGCACATGATGAGAGAGCTTTTTACGATCATGTTAGTTTTTTGTCAACTGGCAGATCCGTTCAGTCTGTGGGATGAATTTAAAGAATACCTGTCGGAAGACTTTAAACGACAGATTGAGAGGCAGGTAAAAAGCGGAGTAGAACACCTCATGGATGAGATTTTTAGTAAGTGTCTGTTGGAAATAGAAGGAGCATGTTTGGCACTTGGAGGATGTGCACTAGAAGATTACGGTTTACCGAAACCGAGTAGATCAGAAGTGTTTCGAAGTGAATTAGGAGCGTATATTAATGAACTTAACTACGATGTGTTTGCCTTAGAATCATTTGTCAATATCAATGAGAATTCACTAACTGAGGAACAAAAGTTAGTGTACAATGAAATTATTTCAAGTACACATGAAAACGAGGGAAGAATTTTCTTTTTGGATGCCCCAGGTGGGACTGGTAAGACTTACCTCATCAATTTACTCTTGGCAAAGATTAGAAGTACTCGTGGAATTGCCTTAGCAGTCGCGTCTTCCGGGATCGCCGCTACGTTATTGGAAGGAGGTCGAACGGCGCACTCTGCTTTGAAATTACCCCTTAATTTGTCTAACGTAGAAACTCCAATGTGTAACATTTCAAAGCAAAGCAATCTTGCCGAAGTATTGCGTAAAGAAAAAATAATAGTCTGGGATGAAAGCACTATGGCGCACAAAAGAGCTATTGAAGCGTTAAATAGGACTCTACAGGACATAAGAAACAACAATTTTTTAATGGGTGGTATGACAGTGTTGCTAGCTGGCGATTTTCGTCAAACTTTACCGGTTATTACCGGTAAAGTTTGACGAAAATCGCCAGCTTAATTACCTTAAGCCTTAATTTCATCAGCGCGCGTTCCTTTTGGTATTCCAAAAGGAACGCGCGCTGATGAAATTAAGGCATGCTTTAAAAGATCTTATTTATGGCCCTTTACGAAAATTCTAAAAGTGACTAAAAATATGAGAGTGCATCTGAGAGACGACGACGTCTCTGCTGGCCATTTTTCAGACCTTCTACTTAAAATAGGAAACGGCATGTATCCAGAAACAGACGGGTTGATAGCTATAACAGATGAATTATGTAGTGTAGTAACTACAGTCGAAGACCTTATAGAAAAAAATTATCCAGATGTAGCTCAAATAAAGGACAAGCCTTTAGAATGGCTACGTGAAAGAGCTATAATGACACCTAAAAATGACCAAGCAGCAGTAATTAATGATATTTTGCTGAAATCATTTGACGGCACAGAAATGGTATATAATTCAATAGACACGGTGGTAAATACAGACGAAGCAGTCCATTATCCGGTTGAGTTTCTGAACACTATTAATCCAGCCGGACTTCCATATCATAAACTAACACTGCGCGTGGGCACACCTGTGATGTTACTTAGAAATTTGAAACCCCCAAAACTATGCAACGGTACTAGGCTACAAGTAAAAGCTTTGCATCGTAATATTGTTGAAGCTACCATTTTAACTGGGTCTTCCCAGGGAGAAACAGTCTTCATTCCACTTATTCCATTAATCCCGAACGATCTCCCTTTCGAATTCAAAAGACTTCAGTTCCCTTTAAAAGTTTGCTTTGCGATGACAATAAATAAATCACAGGGTCAAACCCTTAAATTTGCAGGAGTTGACTTGCGACAGCCCTGTTTCTCCCATGGTCAGTTCTACGTAGCATGCTCTCGTGTGAGCTCATCTTGCAGCCTGGTCATATTGGTAACACCCTCCAGAACGACCAAGAATGTAGTCTATAAAGAAATATTTAAAAAACTTAATTGTTTTGTTATAGCCATTAACCCGCATATTTCTGGATACATACTGTTTCCTATTTTTAGATGCTCACGTAGCCAATTCTTCCATACAAAAACTGTCAGATGTCAATAAAAATTATCTATCGATTGAAAAATCAGCCTTCGAATTTTTTTGAGGAAAGTACGAAACCCACGCGGGCGAAGTCGCGGGCAAAGTGCTAGTATTTAATAAAAAGATAGAATACAAAATAACAAGTGTAAGAGTGCGTTGTAAGATACTAGCAGGAAACTAAAACAAAGAACAAAGTACTCGTACACCACCTGTACAGAACAGAACTGTGTTTTGCCTCATGGTGCGATTGCTGCATGGTGTCCCTTATTTTACCCCAACTTTTTGTGTTTGTGTTCTTCTTTGAGTCATGTTCACCCCAAATAAACGTATTACTTTATTTATTTTAATTCGTTTAATTGAAATAACTGAAAACCTCATACGGTGTCACTGCAATTATGATTATGAACAAGTTTTACTAGATACGAGTATGGGACCAACCCTGAAATCGCGATACATTTATGTTTGCATAGCTGTTCCCATTTTCGTCTCGCCCAATTTTATCGTTGATCTCATTGGTTTATTTACATCTTTTATACATTATTAGATTGCAAGTTAATACACAAGTATATTCTAACCACACGGTCTCCATACGTTAGTGGAATATGTACTTACGTTCTAAAAAATACATAGGTTGCAGATAAAAATCTATTTACCTACCTAATACAATTTCTATTTCAATGACATACTCTCGGTAGCTTGGAAACAAATACACTGTCCCTTTGACTTGTGACTGACGCTCAACGGCAGTATTTAGGTCCTATGTAAATATAAAAAACCGGCCAGGTGCGTGTCGTACCACGCACAGTGAAGGGTTCCGTAGTAGGGATGAATGTATCCCAAGAACAAACTTAACATTGTAGTTGAGAAACATGTAAACATACATTCCAACTGCAAATGTAAGTTTGTACGCACAATATTGAGGGATTTACCATGTCATTTTAAGACCATAGACTTATTATAGGTTTTCCTTTAATCTATAAACATAGAACTATTCTCTGTATTGTTTTCAAAATTTTAGGCTCAATAGTTTCGGAGTTAAAAGACTACGTAAAGTCGGAGTGGCCCAATTCGGTTTTGGAGCAGATTCAACCTATTAACAAATTATATTAAACGTTACTTATAGATTTTGAATATTATAGCAACTGAATATTATATTAATTGAATATTATTTCAAATGTGCATTATATAAACTGTTCATTATACGATATGAAATTAGGTAAAATGAAATTATATCAATAATTCATCATATCATTTGATCGAAACAAATATATTAAATAAATGAAATTAGGTCTTATGATCATTAGAACTTTTGTTATTATATCAAACGTTACACACCCCAGTCCGCAACACTATTTTTATTTTTTCTTGTTGCCCCCAAAAGTTACCCCCATATTCAGAAGTCATTTATTTACGTTACACTTCCGTGTTTGGGTCACCAAAATACATATGTGTACCAAATTTCAACTTAATCGGTCCATTAGATTCGGAGCAAATTGGGTGACAGACGGACAGCCAGAAAAAAAAGAGATATAGACGAGTAATCCTATGTGTTCCGTTTTTTCCTTTTGAGGTACGGAACCCTAAAAATAAATAAAGCTGGAACCAAGTTACAGCGCAGTAGTAAAACTAATAACTGCTACTATTAAGTAATATGCTACGTTATTACAAGTTTTAATAAAATGTCTGTTGACTTGCCTAAATTGCGAAAAAACTTTTTCTTTTAAATCATATTCTATCTAGTCAAATGACATTACATAATGATGATGAGATCATAATATAGTAACTTATACCTATCAATCTGCCTAGCCTTTTCCGAACTATATTGGGGTTGGCTTCCAGTCTAAACGGATGCAGCTGAATACCAGTATTTTACATGGAGCGACTGGTGATACCCCTTGGTAAGGCTGGTTGTCAGACTTTCGGGCTTCTGACGACCCGTACCGACTGGCAAAGATCCACAAGTGACATCCTAACGTGCTTTCCGAGGTACGGACGAGTCTCGGTATGTAAAGATGGTCACCCATCCACAGACCAACCTCGGCAAGCGTAGCTAAACCTGATGGATCGACTCGCGCGGCTGTTATTACTTAGCCACGAGCTCCTCCTCTCCTAGTAACTTATACCTATGCCTACCTATAAAAATCCGAGTCGGACTCCACACGTTTCTTGTATGAGAATAATTATTAACTTAATTTAACTTTTATTATTTCTTGTTAGAGCGGCAATAGAAATACACAATTGTGATTTCAACAGTCTACCTATTACGGTTCCTAAGATACAGCCCGCTGACAGACAGACAGACGGACGGACGGACAGCGGAGGCTTAGTAATAGGGTTTCATTTTCACGTTTCGGGTACGGAACCCTAAAAAGTAATCACTTTGCTTCAATTAAGTATCTAAGTTTGTAATAACAACAAAATGGAACAAAACCGCGTTTTTCAAGCATTGAGTACTATCTCACTCGCTGTGTTTTGCAAATTATAACTATGTTTCTTTCGTGGGAAATTTAGAACTATCTTTAGGGCAAATACACACGATGCTTTTTTACGCACTTTCGACGCGCGTACACGCGCTACAAACAAAACAACTAGCAATACTGTTGCTAGGCAAAATACGCGCCGTCAATGCGCAGACGTCTCGCGTTACGTGGAACGCGTGTATAAAAAACGCCGTGTGCATAGGCCCTGAAACCTAATTAGGAAAAACAAAAGTCTACATTATATGACCATTTTTGTATTGTATAAACTCAATTTCCTTTGTATTATATAATTGCATAGCACAGGTGTGAGTACTATGTACTAAAGAGCTACCATTTACCGGGTAATATGTAGTATTTCATTGACTTGAATGTGCCCTGGCGGCTGTGAGTATGTCATGCTCACTCAAATGTCTCGCTGATGGTGGCGTGTGTGTTGGATCATTTAGCTCCCTTCAAAATGGTTGAGCTGAATGGTGCTAATCCATGCGTCATGTTCGTGAACGGGCGCCGTCAGTTGGGACTGGTCATCTCTTAGCTGCCATGGCTTATTTTAATTTATTTTAAGTTTTTGAATGATTCTTTTTTTCTTTTTATTACGGACGCTTTTACGAACGTGCACGTCTTATTACATTGTTCTCACATGCATAATTTCAAAATGAATGATGTAATATTAATCAACAAACCAATATTTTGTATCAATTTTATATTTTATTTAAAAGAGTGTCCGTGGAGTTTCTTGCCCGTTCTTCTCCATAGGTACCTACTACGCTTTGGAATGGGCAACTAGCTATATATTTTTGACTGACCGACCCCTTGACAATTCAAAAGTGCCTGTAAATGGTTTAATTGAAATAAATGCTTTGAGTTTGAGTTGAGTTTGAGTATCAAAGAGCAACATTTTAAAATAATAAAATTTTAACAGGCAATACGACAAAGAGCGAAAAAGCAGCGGATAGCGAAGAAGACATCAGCAGCGCTAACTTCCGCTGTATCCAGCGGTGCGGCCGCAGTAGTCATAGAGAATGTAGCGCAGACGCAGCGGCTGGATGGTTCTATGAACGACGCGCCGACCAATACCGCGTCAGGGAGCAATGAAGATGAGGATGAGGATAAGTAAGTAGACCTGACAGTAGCTGCAGTTACTTCGATGTGAAAGCTTATTAATCATACCACACCATACCATACATATATCCACAGAGTACAATAATACTTTAGAGAGAATCTCACCGTGAAAACTTATGAGAAGTGAGCTTGAAGTGACCTGTCAATAGTGTTAATCAGGTGAAATGAAGCAGTTCCCCTAAGTATTCACGATGTTACAGAATAAACCGGAGAAAGTTATGAATGGTCGTTGGGGTATTTGCCATGACCTGGTGAACAACGAAGTTGCTAGAAAACGATGCGTGCGGCACTTGCAGATGCTTAGGGGAAGGATATATCCAACTGTGGTGTCCAATTTTCGACAGAATTACAGCTAGAGGGTGAAACGGACGAATGTTATACTCTTCAAATCATGCCTTAGTATATCAGGCCAAATTCAACCCTTTTAGCTGTGTGATGAAAGAATATTCTAAAGAAGAACCATTCTGCTTCTTTGATAAAAATACAACCTGCCAAAAGACTGAGATTACGCTGTGTAACGACTTCCGAAACTTACTCCACACATAGTATGACATTACATAGCAAACATATCCCTTGCCAAGAGCTTGAATATCAGTTCCTTTAATATTTTCTAACAAAAACTTGCGGAAGTAAACATATAAACATTTCACACTCATAAGTTTTGAACTCCTGAATACTTTAGAAGTCCTCTTGAAAGTGCCTACCCGTGGGGTGAAATTTAAATGTACCTACGTCTGGCGCACCCTGGGTGGAACGCCCCTGTACAATCGACTTACGAAAATGTGGACCACTTAATTTTGGCTCATAAAGACAGTTATAGTCGCCGCGATAAGAACTGAGCCGTCTGGTCATAAATCATTATTATGAGAATATCTCGCTCGCACATAAGGAGCAGGTAGCAAACTATCGATAAACCGCAAGGCGTTGCACATTCTTAAGCTACTGATATTCATGGCCCGATAACTCAGTTCATAACGCGAGTACTATAATTCTGTACCACTTATATATTACGTTGTTGATGCGTAATGTTGTCGTTGCCATTTCGGATACAGTCCTTTCACAGATTTTACCTCTGACAGTAACAACTGAACAACAACCTTATTGTAAAGAGACCAGTGTGATATTAGCAGTCTTGTCAGTAAAACAACAGCAACCTTATTTTAACGTGAATAAAGATCACTGAGAGCAGTGCTGGCCCAGAGTGGTAACGGTCGCGGCTTACACGTGGACGCTGAGGCACTCTCAAAACGGTGAAGGAAAACATCGTGACGTTCTAGAACCGAAAATACGACGACATGTGACATCTGCCAACTCGCACTGGGCTACTCCCTCTCACAAAGAGGAGACTTGTGACCCAGCAGCAGTAATATAAAGATCACTGTGATTTTGACAGTGAAGTAAATTCAGAATTAAAATTACTGAAAGGACTGTACTATAATACTGACAAGAGGGCCCAAACAAAGTAACATTCTGGCAATAATAAAAAAGTTAAAAAAAATATTGGATTGACTTAAGCTACCGAAAAGTTTATGTCAATCCTGTTGAAAGAAGTTGTAGAATTACGAAACGCTTTGACAGCGATTGGCACTTATCTAACACTGGAACGTTTTATCGCAGTTTAGTGTACAAGCCCTAAGGTTTTGAGTATGGTCTAGATGTATGTAGAACATGATTCTAATCGTTGTGCCGATTAGAGAGAAGAAGACTGAAACTTTAGAGTATAGTTCTTACAGCTTCGGGAGGACAGAGATGGGAGCGTATGCCGAGGAGCTGGTCAACTCCAGGTCTGCCAGGTTTATGCTGGCTGCTGTAGTGGAAGAGACTGGCCTGTAAGTAGTTTTGAACACCTAGTATAATATAGTACAATCAGGAAAAAATATTGTTAAGCAAAGTGACACCCTACGTAAATTTGCCATGCTATAGCAATTTTATACAACTGTCCAAGAATGTCAGTTGTGATTTGGATTTCCGTTGTCCGGATATCACCATCCCGGATAAATTAACTGACCTCACATGCAGTCATTTGTTTTGGTAATGTTTTGTTTGAATTAAAAAAGAAAGAAAATATATTCTTCAATAGTAGGGCTTTAGGGAATCTTCTTTACTTAACAAAATATGTCAAGGAAGGATTGCTGGAATCTGAAATCGTTTTTTTTTTTGTGCAATACCATCTGTACGTATTATTATAATAGAACAAAATAAAATAGCATTGCTTTTAAAAGAAAAAAAAATAGATATTTATTTGGTACTCCCAAATAAATATCTATATTTTTTTTACCTTAAGGGTACGCTAGTCGTTATTCTTCCATACAAACGTAGTATGGTGATTACTCGTCTGTTTGACGGTGTAGGTACGTTCAAAACGAATAACAAGGAAAATTAATAAAGAGCTCTTCCTCTCTCTACTTATTTAAAAATTAGCTGTGCCCGACAGTGTCCATAATATTGTTTCTATTGTTATTTCTTTTATTTACCACCTGTAATTGTACATTACGGATTGCAATAAACGATTTGAGATTTGTGATTAAAAATTATATCAGTTTGTCTTGTTATTAGCTAACCCTGTAGGGCAGCAGAATTAAAAATAAATTGTCGTGGACGTTATGAGCGTCGAAACTTCCATATTTCAAGAGTCATTTTAACTCGTCTTTGGGCGTAAATAAATGGCAAAATAGAAACCGTACAGGGATAGATAATTTATTCAAAAGTTCAAATAAGTTTATTTGGAGTAAATACATCCAGTAAATTTTCTATAACATCTATACTCCCAAAAGTCTGTTCATGAAATTTTACGCGCTCGTTTTGGTATACATCATTTACCTAAATAAATTAATAAATATATATATAAAAACTAGATAAATAAATACAAAATTCATAAAACTAATTAAATCAATAATTTGACTAATTAACATGCATATTAATCACGCCCACCAACAAGTTCGAGCCGTCGACTAGTGTACCCTTAAGCCTTTCTCAAGTTCTGCATCATTTAACTTTATTTACCCAGCTTACCCTTTTACAACTCAATTATTTGCGATCAAGACCTCAAATTAACCTGCACTCAGGAGATTTCTTTCATCTCAATTCCCTTGGAAAATCTAAAATAGTACTTCAAAAGATTTGAAACGGTTCAGCAAATTAAGTGCACCACTCACAAGCGGTTCGATGGTTACGAAAAATTATCGCCATATTGGAACCCATTTCATTCTGATGTTCAATTTTATAAAGTAGCAGGTGTACTTAGGCCTCGTGGTTTATGAGCCTGTTATGATGTCAATAGTCTGGGAATTTCTTAAATGACTTCAGTGTTTGACCTTGTCTTTGTGATGTCTGGAAGGTTAGGCGATGGTGTAAACAGATTTAGTTTAGGGTAAAACTTTAGATTAAAAAAAAAATAATTAAACTTTAACTGTGCAGATTTTTTTGCACAACACAATACAGGTCACATTAAACTAGCTAGCGAAACTGTGCACACGTAATTTGTATCGATATCTAAACATGATAAAACAAAATGAGCGAGCCTTACAGTAGTCGCATATGATGTGGAACATCTGACATCTCACCTCGGTAATAAGCAACATTAAAGGGGCGGGGTCTCGCCAAGGTCGTTTATGACGGCTCTAAAACCGCGCGCGCTCATTGGTCAAATAGCGCGCGCTTCCCCGGCTTCTTGTAACACACTTCCGTCCCTTTTCACGAAATCACTCCCACAGATTTCCTACTAAACAGATTGCAGGTAAGCGAGAGGAAAGATGTTACGAGTACACATCAAAAATATAAATCTGGAGCCATCAATCGCAGAGTAGTCACTTGCAACATCAGTTTGAAAAAACCGTTTTTTTTTGTGTAAACTTCACAGACCTGATTGGTATCTAAATACTCGTAATTCAAGTAACAACACGTTCACTCCCAAAAAAGAAACGTATAATCTTTTTTAAATTTTATCTGATCATGTTTATATATCGTTACCCATCACATCTGTTGCGTTTCCCTAGCTAATTTAATTTGACCCTGTATGATAGTAGTTTAAGAGCGTTAACACAATGGGACGCCACGATGAGGTCGCACTGTACTTGTATACAAAATACTGGCTACTTGTCGCCAGAGTTTCCAGTCTCCACGTAGGGGCCGGTCGGTCGTGGCTACGCTTCCAAATTGGCGACGTCGCTAGACCGAAGCCAAGTGAGTTAACCGTCATACATTTCAATACGAATTGTTTGGATAAGTAGCCAGCGGTGACGTCGCCCTGGTATCCCAGTGTGTTAACGCTCTAATATGAGAAATCAATAATAATTTAAAAAATCACAGGTGCCATGCATTACACGACCTTGGAGGTTGGAAATAACTCATGAAAATAAAAAAACACATTACATTTATAAATTCAAAAACTTTGAACAAAAATTTTGACAGAAAAAGAGATAAGCTTAATATTATGTCCGGTAACAAATACCATTACTACACGCAAAAAATACAGTTTACGTCAGAGTCAATTTCTAAAGCACAAGCCGAGAAGTTCTTCACTAATATAAATAGAATAATAATAATAATAGAATCAATAATTAGAAATGGAAATGGGGCCCCCTACTGAAGCGATCGATAAAACATTTTCAATATTAAAATGTGTAAACCATACTTTAAATTCATTGGTCCATTTCCTACTAAAAAATATTCACGATTCACACAGTAACATTACACCTCCTCGCGTCAGTAGGGCAGTTAAACAATGCTATTAATCAGTACTCCTGTTGATAGTAAATCCAGTCTGAACCGGTGTTTAACTTGATTTGTGGATGGCATTGATTCGTCTCTGGTTTAGATTAGTGTTTACTGGACTTCTGATCGAGTTTCCTTAATGTTCGGGCTATGAATAGACTATCAATTTCATGTTAAGTCATGATTTGGTCTTTTCATGCAAGTTTCATGGGAGTTTTGGTGCTTTGAGCGAGACCTGAATGTTCGCCGATTGGCGTGGGTCATCCTCGCCAGTCGGCGAACATCCTTCTACAAACTCACTTTTTATAATATTAAGTTATCTGACCAATCGTCTGGTATTCAGCTGCATCTGGTTAGACTGGGAGCCGACCCCAAGATAGTTGTGAAAAAGTCTTGGCTAGATGACGATGGCGATGATCTCAACAACAGTCTACCAAGTCACTGTGTGTGTGTGAGTTATATCTGCAAATCCTTAAAACCAATCGTTTCTCATTATAATAACGAATACCTTCTCTTCCCCACAGCATAATGGCGAACCTAGCCTCTCCAATACCGATGATGGATCCCAACACAAACAACGACTCGGGGTACGCCCCCTCCAACATGGAGGCTGATAAGGAGCACACACCACCAGCCTCTCCCACCGCTAAGGACGAGAAGAAGACGGAAGATGGCACTGAGGTGCCGAAGCCTAAGCCTGAATTAAAGTAAGTAAAAAAGCCTTTAAATGTGCCGACGTCCTGTAGACGTAGAGCAATCGACGTAGACTTAGATAAAATACTCATAAATGAAATTTCAATTTCAATTTATTTATTCACAAACAATTTACATTGTGTTTGAAATTTTCTATATGATAGAAAAAATTGAAAAGAAATTGTTTATTCTGTAAGTAGACTATCGGAATCACTAAAACACGTAATATAAACAAAAAAAATAAGCTGTATGGAGTCCAAATTTAGTATCTGCATACTCCTGAAAATAAATGGCAAAACAAACTCACGGGTCAAAGGCCCTTTTAAAGTCCAGACATAATTTTGGTCAGGCCAGATAAGGACCATGTAGATTAGTGTCAGGTGTGGAATGGTCCACCAAAATGAGGATAAAACAATTAAATTATTATAAAATCGGGGTGATACAAATGGATAAATAGTAAGTATGTAGTTACAGAGTAGAGCGACGACATGGGGCCTATTTAATAAAACCCACAGGTGACAGGAGACAATTTTTCAATTTTTTCTCAAACTTTTGAGCCTAAGTATTCATTATTCAGTATTCAATCTGAGAGCATTGACAGCACGTTTACACTGGCCGCCAACGCATTTGAACTGAAGTCTGTCTAACTGTCTGAGCTTCATACAATAGAGAGGCCGAGGACCGTGCATGCGCACTGACTACCCACGCAGAATATTTTGTGTGGTCTACACAACATATTCGTCTCATTACCAAACGAGTTCTAACTGTAGGCCAAGTCCAAACCTGTCCGACATCAATTTTATTCTACGGATAAAAGATGTATGAGGGGTAATTCCCGTAATCTAATCTCAATATCAATCCGTCAAAAATACTTCTATCTCGTTTATCTAAATTTTTGGCAAATTTTTATTTGAACGTTTTCTAAATGAAAAAATGGCCTTTGGTAAAATCAGCCTATAAACGTCTCAGCACTTACTCTTCTTGGCTATCTAAAACACTGCGCTGCGTAAAAATGAACTAAATCTGAACGGTCACACCCACACAGCTGACGGTTCGTAACGCCAAATGAGAATAAGATGGGATGTAATAATGATAAATACTTATTTGGATAAAGCTTAATGTAGGTGGTTGTGAGGAATTTGAGATTTTCGTAGGATACTGTTTATGTTTATGCTAAAGGAAATATTTATTCTTAAAGGAAATAGTTTTTTTGTTCGGCGATTAGGCCCACCTAAATTTGTGGCGTCTATTAATGAAACGCATGTTGATTTGTTCCTTATGATCTCTAGATTACATAGGTAGTATTAATTATAATTAGTCTAACGGGAACACTGAGACATACGATCATAACCAAAAAATCACTAAAAGAGTTTAGTGAGCAGGTTGCCCTCATTGGTATTATAATTTAGTAAACTAGTGCACTGTTCAGTAATAAATAGTAGGAATAAAGGTTGTTTTGAATGGTTCATGAAATCAAAAATCACAGATCAAAGCAAATTTTTTTTTTTTTTTTTTTTTGTACCGTTAGCAACAATACAGTTTCTGCCCACCAAACAGTTGCAACAGTCTCCAGCAAGTGCAACTGTAGTGTTAGAAATTACTGTTTTAGGTAATTTGAATGAAATATGCCTGAGAATAATAGAATTATTGTGTTAGAAAATAGCGTATTCTAACTAATATTATTATTGTTTGTGTTTTAATAATTTTATTAAAATTGGAATAAAACAATGCTTTTTGATGTCAGAAATAGTGTTCAGTAAAAGTAGGGGTAGAAAAATGAATGTCCAAATAATACTTTAGGTAGATAGGTTGACATACAATTAACTTTTGAAAAAACTTTGCATGTTACCAGTCCACATTTATAAGCCGAGATACCATCGGACAGGCCCTGGAAATAGCCTTGCCAGGACAGACATCAAAAACATGATAAATGACTAGCAATGTTTGTACGGTTAAGCCTACATAAATAATAACTATTTGTTCAGACACATACATAAAACTGTGAAAGAGATATATTCATAACTATTTCTAATACATACAAATATTACATAGGTTTGCTGAAGTAACACCGTCTGTCTGTCTGTTACCTTTTCACGCCGTAACGGCTGAACAGATTTAGATTTTTAGGTAGACCATAACTACATAGGATACTTTTAATCCAGGTAGTTCCCATGGGATAAATTCCAACCTCCACGCGGAAAATAGCTAGCGGTCTATAAAAGGTACAGAGCTGCTCCATAAAAACAAAAATAAATATAAAAATTATTTTTAAGATTTCGTGTACAAGATTAAAAAATCGGAATTCAAATTCTAAAATGATCAAAATTTAGTTGCAATCTCATCATAATTTCAACGACAATCAATGTCAAAAACTTGTCAAAATATTTTATATTGTATATTCGACAGATTGAAAAAGAATTAGAATGCGATTGTTCTTAAAAATACGAGTATGGCCCCTCTGAAGTACACAAAAATAAGTTAAGTTTTTTGACGACTAATAATAAGCTGCAATAACTATGCCAAGGCCATAAAAAGCAGAGCTGTTTTTATAAAGCAAAGGAACCAGGCCACTAAAGCGTGATTTATTAAAATTCCCTCAAATGGGGTAAATGGGGGGGTGTTGGAGCTAACAATATTTGAGAGACCAGTTAATTAAAAACAAACAAAGAATGTAACCTTAAAAAGATGAGAAAGAGGCACAGTGGTGGAGCAATGATAAATGGCAAACTTTGTTGGTACTGTCGGCAACATATTTCAGTCACTTTAAAGTATGCAGTTGTTTTTTTTTAACATTTTTCGTTTATGAACCTTCTTTATCCCACTGCTGTGCAAAGGTCTCGCCCATAGCTTTCCACTCTTCCCTGTGTGTTGCTTTCTTTGGACAATCTCCTATAAACACCTCTAAGTTACCACGTCAGTGATTCCTCGGCCTCCCTCGGTGACGACGCCCGTCTTCTGGCTCCCACTGTGTGACGACTCTGGCCCATTTGCAATTTTACAAAAGAGAAAAATGAACCTTTTATTAATCTTTCTGTCCTGAAAATTCCTTGTAAGTAATTCTAATTAGACTTACTATGATTAATCAGAAAGTTTGAAAAGTAACTAATGATTTTATCTTCGTTCTGTGTCTATCAAAGGATTTTTTTGCCGACCGTAGAGTCTTCCCATAATTTTTCGTTTAATTTCCACACATTACACTGTTGACATCGTTTTGATAAATGACACCCCATTATGCCTGTTTACCCTGCAAGGATATAAGCGTGAATGTTCCACTTAAATATTATTAATGTTTTGAGTTTAATGTCAGTTGAGGAATATCATCAAAACTCCGTGGAAAACTGAATCACTCGAGTCTCGTAATAACTATAAGCCTAAACATAGCCTTCATGTATAGGCATACGTACCAACCTGCCCTTGAAAGAAATGCTGGCATATTTCTGACTGACAGACTCCTTGACAATTCAATAGTACCTGTAAATGGTTTAATTGAAATAAATGCTTTGAGTTTTGAGACAATTTTCAGGTACTCAATACATAAGCTTTAAACCCTAACTCTCCCTGCCTCATCATCTCTACAGCTACTCGAGCCACTTACCCCTGCATTATACATATTAAATGGTACAGGCATTAGGCCCAATTGAACCCTTAAAAGTTAAATCTACTTATTAAGGAACTCCCATGAGTTGTACTCGTTTCTAAATCTCTTAAGAAGACTGAAACTTTTCCCTTCATGAATTCATACGTAATGCCAATTTGTGTGATTTTAACTTTTTGTAACAAACACAATGCCAAGACAATATTCGAAGGGGGACTCATTTTATTGGAATACTAGAACTTGTATTGTGAGTTTTTTTTTTCTTATTTTGTGTTTCATTGCTATGCATTGATGCAGCACCGGTTAACGTCATCACGTCAACGCCGGCTGTCACTGAAAACCAGCGCTGGGGCTCTGTCTCGCATAGGGTCGCAGCATTATGCTGAGCGATGGTTATTTTGCGTGGATGTGACGCCTATTTTCCCCCAACTTGTTCCTTTCTGTGTTATTTCCTTGCGTCAGCTCTTATCTCAAATAAACGTATTCACTTTTTTTTTTTTCTTTACAATGATTGAATTGAATAATTCGGCTTAGCATTCTTCAGTCTACATTAATTTCATAATTTTGGCGTTAAATTATCAGACTACCTAATGGCCTGTCTCTGATGTACTCAGATAAACTCTTAACTGATTCGACCATGCTATAGGTCTATATAGAAAAGAAAAGAACAAGAAAGAAGAAGAAGAACTTCGAAGAACTTTGAGAAGGTCTTCGTTTACTGAGAGTTCACAAACATATTGAACGAATAATACTATTCAATAGATAAATTCTAGATAAGAGTAACTCAAAAACTGGGCATGAGAAAGCTCTTAAAAGAACGTTTCAAAATCGAAGCTACGACGTAGCAAATTGCTACGCCGCCGTAGCGCGCACTGCTACACAATATCGAAAGTCGATCCCGATAAGGAAAATGCTTGGTTTACAGCGATTAAAACTTTATTATAATGACGTAGTCGAGCATAAACGCTTCTCAATGACTAGTGATGTAAACCTTGCGTAACCTCAAATCTATCGGATATCCGAAACTGTACCGCGCTTCCGCTTTTCCGTATCCGATAATTATTTTGTTAATTGCTGCTGTGGTTCGCCTGCAAGCGAACACTGTAAGTATTTAACAGCTATTACCAATTAATAAAACATTACAGTTCTGCAGCGCTTAGTTGAAAGGTTGTTTTGATAGAAATTAACCAAATTTTAACTTTTTCATAATAATACTTCGCGTCACTTGTCTCATCAGATAGTTTTGGTGCTCGATCGATGTCACATATTTGTGCTACCACTTGTATATGCATTTCACAAAAGATGAATCATGAAATCAGATATTATTGCCAAGCTGTCCATAGTTATATATTTATGCAGGTAACTGTAATTTTAAAAAAAATAGCCTTCCGTGATAGAACGTGCGTTATACTCTCGCTTTACAACCTCAGAATTATAAATATCCGCCAATTTTTACCTGCCCATCTCTAGCCCAATTTAATTACATCGATAGGTGCACCCAATTAGTACCGCCCAATTGTTATGTTAATCCTCTTTGATATCGAATATAAATGCTAATGGCGGTTTTGAGCCTTCCCTGGACGGTAGTTAACGAATTGGCCGTCAGGTAGATTACGTTGAAGGAATATTTTACCTGAAAGGCAATCTGGATTACATACCTCATAGGCATTCTAGATTTAGCTAGGTTCTAAGCAGGTTCGTGCGTTTTACATGGCTAATATGATGAAGGGTTTTGCCTTGGAGTGAGTGCCGTACTGATGACTGGGAAAAATAATTGTTTAAAATAATTGGAAGATGGATAGCTTTTTCTCAAACATGCTTGGAAATTCGAGCATAGTCCCATATTAGCCAATTCAGACATCTTTGAATAGGAAATGTGGCCTGTTTATACATTTAGTTACTTGCACACATTACATAATATTATAGGTCTATATTTAATAAACCTTCTTACAGGCTCTTGAGACCTATGTTTATTATGTCAGAGCTTTCGAGGGTCAGGTTATTAAGATTTTAACGGTTGTATTGGATCCGTAAGCTATGAATATACATGATGATTATGTTGATACAATCTTGTAGTACCTGCTTAGAGAGAGTTGTTACAGATTTAAATTAGGTACAAAGTTGGGCTACGTAGCGTAACTTTACGTAGCTGGCACGTCTTGTATTAGAACAGGGTGCACAGTCAAGGAAATTATTTGATACGCAAATTGTCATCATACGTCAATTTGCTGTGTTATATTTGCCATTTCATATAACTGTCAAAGATTGACAGTTGTGAATTGAATATACGGACAACTTAAGTTGGTAGTCAATTTGCTTAGGTAACAATTAATTTGCTTAGGCATCAATGAATTTGCTCAGGTAACAATTCATTTTCTTAGGTAACAATTCGTTTTCTTATGTAACAATTAATTTGCTTAGGTAACAATTATTTTGCTTAGGTAACAATTAATTTTCTAATGTAACAATTAATTTGCTTAGGTAACAATTAATTTTCTTAGGTAACAATTAATTTGCTTAGGTAACAATTAATTTTCTTAGGTAACAATTAATTTGCTTAGGTAACAATTAATTTCCCCGACTTAACACATAGTGGTGACGATGTTGTGATGTTGACAATAGGCTCGCACCCTTTTACAGGAGACGTAAACTTCTCTGGAGAAATGCGGGTGATGCATGCCTGCCCTTTCTTCCTTATATGGGTTTATTGTTTAACAAGCTAATACACTTCTTGGTCTGAACACTAGTAGAGGGGCAGTGGTCACTAGACCATTGACCCAACTACTAAAAACCATAGAGGCAAAATTGCAGTATCTCATGCACATGTAATTTTACCTTCACTCATAATCCTTAACTGTAATACACAGCCTTAAGGCTCGGTGGAAAAAATAGCTAATACCTTCACAAAGAGCTCAACGACTGCTATAATGTCTATACTCAAAGATAACCAAATAATAAACCTACTTTCATCTCCAAATGAATAGAAAACCCGTAACAATAACATAATGTGGCTATCGAGTACGGTAGTAAAGGTTTAACAACCTTATTTGAAGTGGGTTGTATACCGTATACTTATTCAGAATATTAGATCTTATCAATAAGACCTTTATACGGTAAGTTTATTAAGAAATGGGATTATAATATCGGTAAGGGATAAGCATCTTATTGTGTACTATCAGCGCCCCGCGGTTTCACCCGCATAAGTCTCGATCCCGTGAGAATATCGGGATAAAAGTATTCTATGTCCTAACCCAAGTCATGGTCTACCCATGTGCCAAATTTCATCCAATTCCGTTGAGCTGTTTTAGCGTGAAAGCGTAACAAACCAACAAATTGTAATATTAATTTAGGATTACTGTTGAAGGGATGATCTAGCGGTTGAAAAGTGGTTTTCATGTAGCCATTTCTCCTGAGTTAAAAGGCAATCTCCATAGGAGGATGGGCGGCAGGATTTTCCTTTTAATAAACGCTGCCTATCACAGAACAATGTTGAAAGTTGCCTGGTTATCCGCCTTCTGCATCCAGTGTGTCTCACTCTCAGCGGATTTTAAAGTTGTCGGAGGTACTCGTACGTCTTGCAGTCTGGGCGTCCCACGCCATGCTTACCGATTCGCGGTCTCCACTTCTGTCTTCTGACATATCTAGCCCACTGCGGCTTCAGCTTGCTTAACTCTACCTACCTATCTCGGTTACTACGTTTTATTCCTGATAATTTCATTCTTATCAATACGACACAAAACAAGGTGTATTACCAAAAGCTCATTTTGATTGATCAAGTTAAAGCCTTGTATCCGCCGAAATTTTAACTTTCAAGCACAAGGTAAAGCTTACTTCCGATGTGAAAGGTCACGTTCAAGTGATTAAGGCAAAAACTTTGTGAAATTGGCTCCACGGCTCTTCACGTTGTTGACACCTTTTGATCCCGACCTCGTCCAATTGTGTACCAAAATAGGCTTGGATTGACTTGTTCCAGTAACTCCCAGTAAATAATAGATAATTTGTCTTCGTGCTTTGAAAGGCAAGTAGGGGATTATGAAAAAGGGAATGGGCAGTTGTATCGACCTTTCACCTAAGAATAGCAAAGATCGAAAATATGTTTGCTATGTAGCAAAGTTCAAATAACAAGTAATTTAATTTATATAAATATGAAATGAAATGATATTTATTTCAGTAATTAGGTTCAAAAAATCACTTTTACATGTCAACATTCTCTAGGTAGACAGCATAAAATACGCAAACTGATATATCATATTGATAGATAGATATCATTTAAACTAACTAAGAAAAAAAAATACCCATACAGTCCTCACATTCACAATAATTAAAATAATAATAATATAATATTTTACGAAAATATTCATGTCATTGATATATATTCTTAGACTTAGTTTGGGAGCCAGCTGTTCAATCAGGTTTTTGACCACCAGTACTATCTTGTTTTAGTATATGACTAAATGTATTGTGTTTCTCTTTGTGCAATAAACTAATTATTTATTTATTTATATATTATATTGATATATTGTTATTTGATGAATACTATGTAATATTCATCAAATGTCAAGTGTGTATATAAAGGTTTAAAAGGTATGTAAATAAATAAATCGACATTCAGTGTGTAAAAACTGGAGTACCTTATTCTCGTAGTTTCGCCTTATAGTTTCGCTATGTCCATCTGTCTGTCTGTCGGCAGCATATCTCAGAGACTCTTAGTACTATAGCTGTAATTTGGCATGGGAGTACATATTAATCACGCCGACAAAGTGGTTTTTTTTTTAAATACATTTGCAGTTGCAAAAACATGTTCTCCCATACATTCCCTATGGTAGAACATGTTTGTTCTTGGGATAAATTCATCCAAACTTCGGAACCCTTCATTGTGCGTGGTCCGACACGCACTACGCCGGTTTTTGTATAAATCATATGAATTTATTCAATGTAAAGCGTGTACATTGACATCTAACAAAGCTGTCAGTGTCTATATTCCATAATACTGATGACACTCATGTTCTTTTACGTGGTTTAGATGTGTTGATCGCGTTCAGTTTCATTGTTGAAATCCGCCCTAAGTAAAACAGATGCATACATTTGGTTGTTTTTACTCAACGGCTGAACAAATATGAATTAATCAAAAGTCGCTAGCAATAAATCCGAAGTAGAAATATAAATCCTAAACTAAAGCAATAACTAAGCATAGCGTTTCTCGTGTAAGCTAAAGTCAAATAATTACTTTGTACTGCATCTGGGTATCTACAGGTCCAGGCGCAAATAGGAAGTTACAGTTACAGCACGGTTTGTGTTTACAAACTGCTTTAATACTTCTGCTGAATTTGTTTACACTCTACTCTCTAAGTTTACATTTGAAATTTTCAGTGTGTGGAAATTAAATATGAGAAAAGTTTAATTGTTAGTAGATGGTTAATGGAAAAGTGTGCCATCAAAATTTACATTATCTAGTAAAATATTTTTGTGTATAAATAAAAGGTTACAAGAACACGTTTCAATAATATTTGTTCTCCTGTGACAATCGATTAATACTTCTTTTTTTTATTGTGTACGTCGTCCTTTCTCTATCAATAGATGACAATTAATAGAGATATTAAGTTTTAGACTATTCCTATATCCTTCAATTACAGTAGGCCACAACATGCTTTAAATTAACTTAAAAATAAAATGCAAACTCTACTTTATAAGTTCTTAAGAAAAAACATAAACAAAGACTAAAAAACTTGGAAAACCTTAAAACGATTTTAAAACTTCGGCAAAGACACTAATGTAAACTGAAATATAAAGTCTATTATTCTATTTTCTTCTGCTTAATCCTTTGGCGAGTACCTAATGGTGAATGTTATGTTTTTCCATTACAATAGATATAAAATCGAAACATACTAACCGCATTATCTACTCGTCATCTCCGTAAAAGCTGCAGAAAACTGCTACCTTAACGAGGGTCATAAATTGTCCGGTCCATTTTGCACTGCAACAATCTTAGGAACCAATTTCCGCGAGGTCACAGGATGTCCCAGGGATGGGTTGATCCCATCATCCATAAGTGTCGAAGTGACCCATTTTCCTTTAAAGGATCTTTTGAGTAATTTAACCAAATCTATCTTAACTGATATCAATATTTCAATCACGGACCTGTGGTGATTTGTTTTATGGTCGTCATCACTTGCAAATGGTTTCTTACACTTAGGGCGCATTTCACCAATAAAACTGAACGCGATCAGCACATTTAAACCGTGTTCAAGATCTGTAAGTGTTATTTTTGTTTGAGAATATTGACACTGTCAGTTGTTGATGGTTTCAACAACTGTCAGTTTAGATGTACTGATCACGTTCAGTTTTAGTATTCGTACCGTCGTCGCTCTAACACTCTTTGCTCTCAACGCTCTCTTGGACGCTAAGCCTGACTGTGATATGTTTGCGGATGAATGGAAGAAGATCTTGTCAGTATGTCTTGAGTATTTTGAGATGAGCGTATGACTGTCAAGTAGTTGTATACTTTTGTTATTGTACTTAAATAAGTTATTTGTAATTCCCCCACGTGTTATGTCGATAAAAAGTAGCATATGTCCTTCCCCAGGGTTTAAAGTAGGTATCCCCATACCAAATTTCATCAAAATCGGTTCAACCGTTTAGTTGTGAAAGTGTGAAACAAACAAACTTACAAACATACAAAAAATCGAACTCTTCTCTTTATCATATTAGATCAGATAAATTATTGATTTTTTATTGCCTCGTTAGTTAAAGCAAACGCTACTGCTGAACATGAGGTCCTAGGTTCGATTCCCAGGTCGGGCAGTGTCATTGAGTTTTTGTTTCTGGAATTTCTCAGTAGCAGCCCGGAGTCTGAATTTGTGCCCGGTGGATGGCAATAGGTTCGCCCCCTATTTCATGGGACTTAAACATAACTGGCAAAATATGGGTGTACTACAGGTACACCTCTGCCCTCTGAATAAGGCGTTATGTTATGATATAAATAATTTTACATATCTAGTTAATAAAAATCGTAAATTCATTCAATTCACTGACGGACAACGCGCTACCTAAACCGCTGGGTCTAGAAGCTTTAAATTTTGCACAGAGTTCTAAATACCGAAAGTGAAAGCTTCGGATGGATTTTGGAAAATTCACCCTCTAATGGGATTAATTTTGCCGATGGGAAATACCATCGGGCCCACAAGTTGTATAAGTAAGAGATTTTAAAAAAAAATTGTTCAGAAAAAAACACAGTAACTGATTACATAGGAACCTTAGCTCCTCGATTTTTACAAATTCCCTGGACTCCACTCTAGGATTCACTGTGTCGTGGGGTCCAGTCCCTTCCCTAGTAAGACAAACATTTATATTTATTTAGGTGAAGTAATTAATTTGAAAAAAAAAGATAAAGAAAATAAAAACTTAAGTACAATTATTTAAAAAAATATTATTTTATTAAAATGCTGTACATTCGTAATTTCTCGAGCCGTAACAGCAGTCATGAACTTAACTGAAATGAGACATGAGTCGACACGGATTAAAGCTATTCACTTTTTACTCAGCGCAAACTAATTCGTTATTTGGTGTTGCCGATGGTGTCGCGGTCCGCTCGTCTAATAGCAATATTTAAGTATAATATGTAACTTACCTAATAAAAATGTTCCTTACTGCAGTTGTTTGTATTTTTTATTATTTTAAATAAAAGACCGACAAGAACGGACTGCGCGCGTGTGCATTGATTGGTCAATGCGCGACCTCTTCACCCCACTCAGTGTCATCCCAGCCGCCTCAGTCCTCACGATTAAGGTGCGCTAAACACGCGCCCGCGCATTCCGTTTTCTACCGGTCGATTTTCCAGAAGTCGAGTATTTCTTTATTTCTCACCACCAACTACTACGCATCGGTTACATTTGGTAACTACAGTAAAATCCGTAAAACCATAGTGACCTATTTTTTAATCATTTTGACTGCCTACGTTGTTAACTGTGGACAAACTTTATTTTATGCCATGTTGTTATATTTTTCAGAAACATCAATTTTCGTTAAACGATAACATACGTCATCTGACATTTTTTTATTTTTAAATTATACTAAAATAACATTATAAGTATGTACATAAGGTTTAACATTAGGTCCCACACTCCTAAACAGAACAGCTATCGAATTGCGTAAACATTTTCGGTAAACGGTTACGACTAATCTGTTTCATTTTGACAGTTCAACAACATTCATTGCGTTATTTACGTTGTTGAGCAGTTTCTTTTCTCGAACTTATGAAGCAATGGATTAGCAATCTCTTTCAAAATGATTGAGATTGTGATTGATCGTGTATTACGCAATTAGGTGCATATGCACTCAAGTAAATAAAATTGTATCTTACAAAATATCCTTTATTCTGAATCACATGCAACATGGGCAACTAACTTGGAAAAAATAACAGTTCTAATCGGTCCACGAGACAACACCAACTAAAAATCTCCATTCCTTCCCCAGAAAGAAGCTGAGCAGAATAAGTACCACCTCCCTCATCTCAACTCCTCGGAGGCGGTTCCGGAGTGCAGCATCAGCGGCCAGGTTCACCATCTTCAGAGCCAACAGGGCTGGCAAACTGAGGGCCAAGTCATTCGCCAAGAAAGAGAAGAAGGCTACGCAGACGCTTGCTATTGTCTTAGGTGAGAATGAAGATAGATAATAATTACTTAAAGGGTTCTTCTGTTCTTGTGTGATTAGGTGATTACGAACAGAGGACAGCATAGCTTAATAAAGGAGATCAGCCAGTCGCACTTCAAGTGTTCGCCATACCAAATCCTTATTACATCACTGTTGTATTAATTTGCATTGGAAACTTACAACGCTATCATGTAAAGAGAACTAAGTGCCAAGTCCGCTAAATATACTTATACAGGGTGTCCAGTAAATAGCACGATATACTGCAGGGGGTGATAGCTAGGGTCACTACCTATCAATACAACACAATATAATTGTTCAGCAAAATCTTACGGATTTACAGTTTTACAAAATTTTCCGAAATACCGAAAAATCTCTACCTTGAAACAGATTTTTAAGCATCTCGTAATGAAAAAATCCTTTTCTAGTACTTTTTTTTACATCAAATTATTCGTGAATTCAACTTTACTCATTGATAAGTCTTTTTTCTATCAAAGACAAGAATGTTTTCAAGAAATACTATTTTTTGTTTAAATTTTCACAGAACTATTTTCTTATCACTAAGTTTAACCTACAGTGGTGAAAAAAAAATGTAAGATTTTGCTGAACATATATTGTGTTGTATTGATAGGTATAAGCTATCAGCACCCCCTGCAGTATGTCGTGCTATTTACTGGACACCCTGTATGTATGGTTTTTCTACAAAGCCCTGCTTCAAAACACATAAAAAAAGAAAGAAGAAGAATTAAGCTTTCTGAATAGGATAATTGGGAAATGCTTCGATAATACTCGTAGTAGCATTGAAAAGTCGCAAAAACTATTATTTTCATATTTCAATCTCAAGTAATATGTATCATCCCTACGTTTATAATACTGATGTTCAATGGAGATACCATTTGACATCAGTATTTTACAGATGATACATATGTATATCAAAATTAAACTTTGAGTAATTAAATACGAGTATCTTTCTCTGCCTTCCAGGTGTTTTCCTCTTCTGCTGGGCGCCATTCTTCACGTGCTCAGTCCTCGACGCCATGTGCTCCAAGTTCGGGCTCCCGTACTCTCCAGGAGTCACCGTATTCATCCTGACCACGTGGCTGGGCTACATCAACTCGTTCCTCAACCCCGTCATCTACACCATCTTCAACCCTGAGTTCCGGAAGGCGTTCAGGAAGATACTCCACTGTGGCACCTAGCTGGGAAATTACTACGTAGTTTATGACAGCACTTGTGAAAGAACTCGCTCAAAGATTTAGTGTTTTTTTTTGTTTAATTATGGAGTAGTGAAATGCCAGATCTTTCTAATTGTCTACCAGTTGATCAAACAAATTAGGTCCTTGTCGGCGGAATGTGGCAATGCGGACCCTAATTGCGTAACACATTTTCAATCACAATACAAGGGTTTTGAAGGAAATTTCATTAATAATAATGTATGTTACGCAATTACCCCAGGGTGGGGTTGGATGTTGGTCCGGTGGACACGGAGGATGCCAAGTCACTTGGTAACCACTCTGAAGCTGTTTACAAAAATGCCTTCACCTTACTTGCCAATACCAATAATGTGGTGAAGATTACTCAAAGTGTCGTGATTGGACGTTAGTTAAGCCTACGCAATTTTTAAATCACAAAGTGAAGGATTGACAGTGTTGAGTTCGGGAGGACCCATTTGCAATCCATTTTGTTCCAACTGTGTTCTAAACGAGTAACATATGAATTTCATTTTATATTTTTTAAATAATAACCTATAGTATTGAAGCTTATGTCCTGTACCTTAACAAGTGTAGCACTTGACTCCTCATTGCAAGTAGTTTTTAAACGCAGGTTTCGTCAACTTTATCGCCATTTTGAAATGGTGATTATTATTCAAACATCGCCGTTTCAAAATGGCGATTTTTGTACATAGTTTTTTTGTAATTATCGTCTGAGCTCAAGGTTGATATAACTACGTAGTAAATTTTATAATATAACATTAATGGTACTTTTAATGAACGAATGGTACTTCTTGTGTAAGTAACGCTTTAGTCTGTATTCTTCTTATGTATGTATCCGTCTGAGTATATAACAGAACTGAGTCTAAAAGATACCCCTTTTATAAAAATAGAAGGATTATATCCATAAAAGTTTGTAAAAGGCTCTATTTTCGAATAAAAAAGGTTAGAGCACTTATAAATAAGAACATTTATCAATTATAATAATGTAAAGGTCAATTTGGATAAATTTATCAATAGTAAATGCATAACCACGTAACCATTATGGCTGTTATTATAAAATACGCATTTGTAAATAACTACCCTCGTAGAGCGTTTTTAAAACCATATTTACATGTCAAAATGACATTGCATATTTTTTTTACTTAACCTATACTGTCCCACTGCTGGCCTGTCAGGCAAAAATACCTAACTGAAATCAATTTACATTAGTTTTGTGCAATATTTAGATCTTCACCTAAAATTTCTTCTAAAAAATATCAGCAGTCCAGTGACCAGCTTTCAGTGTATTTTTTTTCACATTTGACTTGAAAAAATATTTTTACACAAAACTAAACCAACGCATAGTTTAATCTTCTACACGGTATCTATCACTAAAATAAGATCCCCAACACACTGCCCTATAAACTTTTCATGTATCAACATTACCCGAACCGTTGTAAATGTTGACATAACCCGGGTATAGCAAACAAAACTCTCCGACCTTTAACATATCGTTCCTATTACCGCTACCTGTTGCATTTCTACAGTGAATTTTGAAGCTTGTAGGACCGAGATAAGATTTAGAATCCTATGTAAGCATGTTTAGATTTTCTAACTTTGCCTAATTGTATCCTGTGGTTGTGATGTTCCTTTAGCGAAGTGAAGCAATAAATGTATGATGGTGTATATAAGTAATAAATGAAGTAGCTATGTATGTACGACTGTATTAGGTACTTTTAAACTTATTGGATTTTAGGTATTGTAAGGAAATATGTATGCTCAGCATTGTAGAGATTGTTTAAATGGTGAACAAAAAATGTCAACGGGGGCCCCACATGATGGCATAAGGCTAAACTCCGCTAAACTCCGGAGCGGAGTTTAGTTTCTATTGTTAATATTGGGACAACTCCACTCTTCTCCGCTCTAGTAAACAGGCAGCCTTAAGCCACGGCCAGACAGAAAAGACGCAAGACAAGGGCGGGGCGCGGACCCGTCGCAGACAGGGCACCGTCACGACTTTTTAACATATATAGAAAAGACACGGACCCGTCGCAGACAGGGCGCCGTCAAGACTTTTTATGGCGCGCACTAGAAGCTTTTCCCGGCATTCAACCGTCCGATTTTGATACGACAACATGTCTTCTTCTGAAGATGAAGATGTATTGGCACTTGGCGGGCGAGCGCTGTGAGAACCTGCCCTCCGCGCCCTTTCCGCTCCTGTCCTTTCTATATGTTTTCCAATAGGGCGCCGACGAGTTAACGTCGCGACGGCGTCCCGTCTTTTCTGTATGTTTTACGTCGCGACGGCTGTATACATTTTATATGCAAGTAGATTAAACGGGCGCCGCGACTGCGATGGGTCCGTGCCTTGCGTCTGTTCTGTGTGGCCGGTGCCTTAGAGAGCGTCATGCCGATTGCCGTCACGGCATATGACTCGGTTTTACTCCCAATGAGCGCTTATAGATGTTTCACATCAAAAATGTTGGATTACTTTTTCAGCACACTGTATTCCATTTATTATACGCGAAACGAAGCTGTTTTTCAAAGCGATTTAAAAAAAATATCCTTTTTTATTTAATATGAAAACGTCAGGCAATCAAATAACTGTGTATTTTTTTGTGATCGGAATTATTTTGATGTCCATAATCCCTACCTAGTAAACACGACTTAATGCTGATATCATTTTGTCTCACAAGAGGCGTATGGGGAAATGCATTTTTAATCCCGAATTTTGAAATCACAACAGCGCTATGAAAATATCCTAAGGAAATATAAATTTCATATCAGACAAGAATTTGACTTTGTAACGACCTGGGAATTATTTATAAGGCTACCGGGACTACCAGCTTTAACGAGCTCTTCAGTTTAGATAACTACTAGTAACGTTGTGTGATGCTTTCTACCGCGAACAACTGGCAGTGTAAACACTCGCAGTAAATCTACGATTTCCAACGAAAGTGGTAGCCGCCTAACGGCCGCAATGACGGCTGTCATGAAAATGGTGGCAGCGGGGTTTTAGCACACGGTGGTAAAATCGTAAGTAACGTTTCAGTGATGTCATTCGAGGGTAATAAACACCCGCCAAAGGTGACAGTCAACGTGTTACACAGTGTCTGTGAAACACAAACAAAAACATAAACTTCTGCGTAAAACATATACATAAGGCTTTGGCCTCCTATTTTATGTTATATGCGACGTCCGACGTCAGCGTCAATGTTCCGATCGACGTCTGAGCGCAACAAGTCTGTGATGCCGACGTGCGAAATAGACCACAAAAGTACATTTCTATCGTAACGTGGCGTTCGGCGTGGCGCTGTAAGCGGCCGGCGGCTTTTATAGGAGACCATAGCCTTAGTCCTGAACTACACCTGACAGACTGTCACAACTTGCAAGTGTATTATTGTCAAAAATTGGAAATGTGGCTTAGGGTGCCATAAAATCGACTTACTATGAGCGAGCGTTTCCACAGTCGTTGGTACCTAAATCGGTTTCGGACTTGCTAATCGACTTGATCCTTTCAAAAACTCTGTATTGAATTAAAGTTTTAGACATGAGGAACCGGGTGTAAAGTTCACTCATTCTCATTAGAAAAGGAAGGATCCTCCGACCAGACAGGTGTCGCGTCTGGTGGGCAACTGCCCAACGATTGATGTCGGGGAAGTATGGTGTTCGCGCGGTAAACTCTAATTGCGCGATGCAGGATTTGTGTGACGTCAGTTCTTTGATGCGGAGTTCGTATGTGGCGATATAGATGCCGCCACAAACTTATACATAGATACATACATAACATCACGCCTGTAATACCCCAAGGGTTAGGCAGGGATGTAGGCACCTATAATACACCCACAGTTGAAGTGATATCAACCCTAAATTATTTCCCTCACTATCCTTCATAGAAGAGCCAGCTTGTTATACTCTAGGCAGAGATGTCTTGCCAAAGATGTACATAATTATATAACCATATATTAACTTGTAAATATAATCTGTATAAATGTTAGCAAAACATAAAATAAAGTTGTATTTATTGATTGTGTTTCAGTGTCTTTATCAAAAGTCCTTGCATTCGTCTTCAATCTGCACTAATCAGAAACGAGTTTTTTTTTTTTTTTATATATTTTTGTTTCATATGAATAAACTCAAGAACTACTGAACTGATTATTCACCAGTAGAATGCTATTGAAATGAAATGAAATGAAATTGTTTATTCTGTAGGTAAATAGGATATTGGAATCACTTTTACACGTCATCTTTTAAAAATAAAAAAAATAAAATTAGCTAGACGAGTTCGGCGTTTCCTATCTGACTACTCTGAGAAGAAAGGCCGAAACAAACTCAGAGGTCACAGTCTCTTTTAAAGTCCAGACATAATCTTGGTCAGGCCATATGAGGACCATGTAGATTAGTCTGAAATGGTCATTTGAGAAAAGAACCACACAGATTTGAGTGGACCTGTCCTGTCAGTGCAAGCATTTGTCAGTAATCGTGGAGCTCAACTCAGAACTTAAGGAGCTCAACTCGACGAACAATACCAAAGAACCATTTGGGTAGGCCGCATAAACTACTCAAACTGCCAGACCATCAATAAAACTAACTGAGAAGGAAAAAAATAATAATAATAAAAATATCCACATAGTCCTCACATTTACAAAAATTAAAATAATATAATACTTTACAATATATTATAATACAATACAATATATATAATATTATAATCACTGAGTCACATAGGCTATAATTTATAAACATATCCCGCGGGCGAAGCTAGTTTTATGTAAACAGGATTAGTGCTACAAGTGAAATAAGTAATTTTTTTGTTAAGACCTGTAACAAACATATGCCCACAATAAAGATATTATGATTATGATTATGAACAATTTTTTCCTGTCAACAATAGATGCTCGTTAACTTACTGCCAAAACTTTTTAATTGGACTTCAGCAACTTGATTATAGACTACTAGACAGAATTCTGAAAAAACTCTTCCCGATACTTTAAAGTTTTTAAAAAGTACCTACTTGAAATCATGAAAAATTACTTTTAACTTTTCAAGCAGATAATCTTACCAACATAAAACCATATAATATTTAGGAAAAAAACGCACAACAAAAAAAAAAACACGTTTATTGTAAACTTTCTTGTATGTTCCTTTATTTTTTATTAATTTTATTTTAACACATTGTTATCATAATGCACCTATGTTACGCAATTACCTGCGAGGTTGGATGTTGGTCCTGTGAAAAGGGAGGATGCCAAGTCACTCGGTAACCACTCTGAAGCGGTTTACAACAATGCCTTCACCTTACTTGCCAATATCAGTAATGTGGTGAAGATTACTCAGTGTAAATTAAATTTTTGGCCCCCCTAAAATGGCTGTGATTGGACTTTAGTTAGGCCTACGCCATTTTTAAATCACAAAGTGAATTGCATTGACGGTGTTGAGTTCCGGAGGACCCATTTGCAATCTATTTTGTCCCAACTGTGTTCTTTCTTGTTTCTTGTAACACCTAACCTTTCTTGTATGTTCCTTTAATTTATATTGACTTAATTTTATAGAAATTCAGAATCTGTGAAAATTTCAACTACCTATTACGGTTCATGAGATACAGCCCGCTAACAGACAGACGGACAGCGGAGGCTTACTAAAAGGCTCCCGCTAGGTACCAACCCTTCTTGTACAGAATCCTAATAAAAAGTAGCTTTGCCAAATTGTGTCAATACATTGCGCACCACATTTTCCTTCCCAATCCTGTCCCCCACCTCCCCATAGAAGAAAGACAATAAACAATTATTAGGTACCTAATATATTCCTCCCAAATTATATCCTGCCGCGAAAAATCTGTTACATCTTTCATCAAAGACCATTCCAATTACTCGTAACATATTTCAACCAGTAATCGTAGAGCCATGCAGCATAACGATCCATACAATTCATTAGCCAATCGCATTCAATCAAACAGAAAGCCAGGTCAAACGTAATTGGTCGATGCGTAATTTTTATTGTTCGGTTTCATTCCATTGATTGGACCAATTTGTATAGGTAGGATTGTCGTATATCAGATTGACATGGTTTATATGAATGTAGTTTTTATGATTGATTTAAAATTGTATTATGGTCTAGTATACACTGGTGGAGATTTGTCGGTGGGAATTTCTAAAAAAAAAAACAAAAAAAAAAAAAAAAACTGGAATAGACCTAAAAATCTGGATCTGTGAGTCAGGTAGGGTAGGATAGGTCGTATCCCTAACCATAGATACGTATACGTTATATGCCGCACCAATGGCATTTAAATGAAATATAAAAACATTTTCAAATAAAACCGACTTCCAAAAAAAACACTACAAAGTGAAAAATAACTTTTATTTCGGAAGTCGGTGTCTTTGGGGTTTATTTTCGTTTTTTTGCCACCGACTTCCGAAATAAAAGTTATTTTTAACTTTGTAGTGTTTTTTTTGGAAGTCGGTTTTAGTTTTTGTGAAAAAGTTTTTATTTTTCACTTTTCAGTTGTGGTACCTACACAAAACCCCCACAAACATTTGAATACCCATTACCTGCTATGTAAATTACAGTGACAGGAACTATTAGAATATCGTCCACATATACTAGATGGGAAAAATACGTATTATTGAAGCTAACTCAAAAACCCCTCATTAGATCTTGACCAAATTTGTATGGGACCACTTCTGAAGTATGCCCTACCAAACAAAAAAAGAATCATCAAAATCAATTCATAATTGGCGGAGTAATCGCGTAACAAACATACAAAAAAAAAATACAACCGAATTGAGAACCTCCTCCTTTTTGAAGTCGGTTGAAAATAAAAATAAAGAATACAAATAAAACGTGTAAAGTGCGTTGTAAGTTCTTACAACGCACCTTACACTTTTTATTTGTATTATTTTTTATTTTATTTCTTTTTTACTTGTGTCTTTTAGTCTAATATGTTATATAAATGTAATTTCTTTCTTTCTTTTTAAATTGATCATCAGAATTTTGTTCTGTAAGGTTTTCGATTTTTAATAGCAACGGATAAAACATTTTACATAATTAAATAAACCGAATAACGATATGTATAAAAATCGATTTGAGGAATCGCTAGAATCGATAATGATGAGTCGGCAACACTCGGCGTGCGCGCAGATTCTAATCGGCCGTACCTACTGTGCGTAGGTACGTGGGATAGCTACATTGTTACTGTGTAAGATTGGTTATGCAATTAAACAGTTATAAACATACCTAGTTTCCTGAGTTTTACTACAGTTCCACAAGCCACAAGATCAAAGTGATGCTGTAGAAACTGGTTGTCTAGAATTTATTGTAGAGATATTTCAAAAGTCCCTGAGCAAAATGATTGCTTTCATAATATCCTAGTTAGGTATTATAAAACCACGAGTGTTGAAAATATTATCAGATCAAACAGTCTATCAAGAACAGTTTTTCTAAGGATCAAAAATATGGACAGAATTTTCAACGCTACCGATTCAAAAATAGGATCGCCTTATAGAACAGTACTTACTCGTAGCACACGGCAATACTAATTAAAGTGCGCTGAGCGCACAACTTCTGTCACGGACCGCCTTCAAAGCCGTTAGCTCGTTTGTTTTTTTTTTTTGTCACGCAGTAAACAGTGACACGCTAGGTTTGTATATAAAGTGTTGTCAATGCCGCCTCTAGCACTATTACGCCCCGACAAAACCATAGCCTTCGACGACATCGACAAAGCGGAATGCCTAGCCGACAGTCTCGAGGCTCAATGCTCTCCCAGCTCCCTACCAGTAGACCAAGCTCACCTCTCAGAGGTAGACGCTGAAGTCGAACGTAAAGCTTCACTGCCCCCCGTCGAAGACCCCGAAAGTCCTCTGCCTCCCGTCACTCCAGACGAAGTGCATGACATCATCAAAGGTCTCCACATCCGTAAAGCCCCCGGCTCAGATGGAATCACCAATAGGGTGATCCAACTCTTCCCCGCCCACCTTATTATGCTACTGACCACCATCTTCAATGGTGCTCTAAGCAACAATATCTTCCCCCAAGCGTGGAAAGAAGCCATAGTGATAGGTATCCCCAAGCCTGGCAAGCCCAAAACCGAACCCTCCAGTTACCGCCCCATCAGTCTGCTCAAGGTATTAGGCAAAATCTATGAGAGGCTTATTTATAAGCGTCTCAGGGACTACGCTGAAACCAAAGGCCTCATCCCCAACGAACAGTTCGGCTTTAGAGCCCAGCACTCTAGCGTGCATCAGGTCCACCGTATCGTCGAATTCATCGGCGGCGGCTTCTACCGTGGCATGTCGACAGGTGCGGTCTTCTTCGACATAGCGAAAGCATTCGACAAGGTCTGGCACAACGGCTTAATCTTTAAGCTCTACAAACTCGGAGTGCCCGATCGTCTCGTGCTCATCTTACGGGACTACTTGTCGAATCGTACTTTCCGCTATCGCATCGAGGGAGCCCTATCCTCTCCCCGCCAAATCCGCGCCGGAGTCCCTCAAGGCTCCGTGCTCGCCCCGCTCATGTTCTCGCTCTTCACAAGCGACATCCCCAAAAGCAATACGGCGCAGTTGGCTCTGTTCGCAGATGACACGGCCATATATTGCAGGGGCCGGTCGCAGACTCAGATCCACCTTCTCTTACAACGGGCTGTCAATAACCTTGGTGCCTGGTTTAAGAAATGGAGAATTGAAGTGAACCCCGACAAAAGTCAGGCGGTTTTATTCATAAAACCGCGATCTAGACCCCCTCACATTCCCCGACCACTCACCTTGTTAGGCAAGCCTATCCCCTGGGAGAAGCAAGCCAAGTACTTGGGAGTCATCCTCGATCATTACCTCAACTTTACAGAGCACATAAGGTCGGTTCGCTCGCGGGCCGCCTTCGCTCTCAGTAGACTTTACTACATCGTTAATGCACGCAGCAAATTGTCACTCAAGTGCAAATTGCGCATCTACACAGCGTGCATCCGCCCCATCATGACCTATGCGGGTGTAGTCTTTGCACACACATCCCCCAGAAATATCCATAAGATGCAGGTGATCCAGAACAGATTTCTTAGAAGAGCCACGGGCGCTCCCTGGTATGTCAGGAATATTAACCTCCACCTAGATCTCAAAATCCCCACAATCCATCAGTTCCTAAAACGCATTTCAAAGCGTCATTTTGATTCCGCCGCCAATCACCGCAACCCTCTGGTTGTTGAAGCGGCCAATTATACCCCCTCCCGTATTAGTCGATTTCGCCGTCCTAGGCATGTCCTCTCCGATCCAGATGATCCAACCACTCTCCTCCAGGAGAGCAATAGGGCCACCAGTACAGTGCACAAACACACCCGACACCCGTCGTACCGACCTCGCCGCCGAGGTCCTCCGCGCGCGCGACCCTCACGAGTAAATAATACTCCCCCCCGACCCTTGTCCGATGAAGCGCCAGCCCGCGCCGCAGCTGAGCGCGTAGCTTTAAATTCCCCGTCTAATAATAATATATCCGTGATCCAGCCTGTCCCATCTTGCTGTCCCCCCCTCAGCGACGCCCTAAGCCGAGGTTCGTACCCCACAGGGGGTGCCCTTAGCGAGCGTTCGCCTAATTTTAATTTAGAATAGTTGCTCCTGGCTGGAGGCTTTGAGTGTAGTGCTTAAGGCAGCCACAGGATTGTTCGGTTGAGCAGTAAATACCTTAGTGGTATACCTGCGAGATGCCATAGTTAAAAAAAAAAAAAAAAAAAAACGCCTCTAGCACCGGCCGCCGAGGCGTGTCCAAAAGCCCGGACTCCACCAAAGCGGAGATGTGCGGAGATGACCGAAGCGAAGACGAGAAGAGATTTTTTCAGTTCTGTTGTTTCCACCGAAGCTGAGCAGAGATGCGTACTGGCTAGACTGGAGCGGAGATGTGTGCTGGCTACAGCGCCTGTTACAGCTCCGCACACTGCACGCGGCTCACACCTCTTCTCGGCTCCGCTACACGAAATCGCTGGCTTGCGAGGCACAGCTCACATCCCCGCTTTGATCGTGCCATACAAATATGACATCTCCGCTCAATAGTCTCCAGTGAAGCTGAGTGGAGACGAGATGTGTGAATAACGAAATTCTATTGGTTGTTTAAAACAAATCTCCTCTCCTCTCGTCTCGGCCCCGTTTTGGTGGAGCCCGGCCCTTACTCCTTACTCTATGGAATAGCCAGAAATGCTTAAAACAAATTACACACGAAATTTAATCATTTTCACATACCATTCCCACACCATAATTCAAGAAAACAAACCACACACCATTGTTTCTGCACCTTCATAACTTACAAGTTATGAAGGTGCAGAAACAATGGTGAATTATGATTCTCGCGGACCACAATAATATTGGAGGTTCTATGTACAAGTCAACAAGCTATTGTGGAGAATACTCGCTATCTCACTACTAGGATTATGATTAACTGCAGGCTTTAAATGAAGTCTTGAGTCTAGGCTCAGGGCTAAGCCGATACGAGTGAGATAAGTCAGGTGCTGGTAGCGTAGTGTTACGAGAAAGCACTATGGTTAAGTCTATAATACCTCACATTGCTTAGCATGATCCTCCGTTCTATCGAAGATACTGCAGCATTAATTTTGAATTAAATGTATGGTAAGGTTGAAGATATTTATATTTTGTTAAGACTATGTTTGACGAAAACACGATAGAAATAAATTCCGAAATTTCATGATCTCTGAAGTATTCAAAAATACTTCAAAGATCACGAAACTTTGCATAATAATTAATAACTGAACTAACTATAAAGCAGATACTCTGATCTTTTTTTTAATTACCATAATTTTCGCTATAAAAAGAAATTACCTAAACTATTGGCGCCTTGGTGCCTTCTCGCCGCGCCGCTCAGTTTCGCTCTCACTCAGTTCGCGAGCAGTATTGTGCGAGCGAGATAAGGAGTCATTTTGAGCTGAGGTATTATGGACTTTAAGATTTTTTGATGGATTTTTAAAATTAATGGAACTCTAAATTGATGATTTTCTTAGAGGATATAGTATTCCGCACAAGAACTAGGTACAGACGGCAGCAGGACAACCTACCCGAAACTGTCCAATTTTCTCAATCAACTTTGAACCTTATACTTTAGTAATAAAGTTAAAAATGTATTAAAGAAAGACTGAGCTGGCGTCTGTACTTACATTTCATTTCGATATCAAAAGTAGGTAAAAGTAAGCCATTTAATATTGTGGTCTTCAACCTCTTCACTTCATCGTGATCATCAGCATCCACAGTCTGACCCACCCACTGCTAGAAATAAACTTCTCTTTGTTTGTGGTCTTCGACTTCTTATGGTCTACACCAGCATTTCCCAAACTATGGGTCGAGAGCGAATATTGGGTCGGCCTTGAAAAATAGATTTACTAAATACCGAAATAAATTGGAGGTATCAAACTCGTAACGATTGAAGTTGATGCTAGTAGACAAAAAATAGGAAACAAATACCATACTTCTCATTGAAATAGCACTTCTTGTATTTAATTAAATATAAAATAAATAGTATATAAAAAATATAAAATAATATATAATTTCTTATAATAAATATAAATAATGTTCAATTGTAACTGAATGTTTTTTTCTTATTTGTACACTCATGTATAGTCCTTCATTCATATATGTAGTTATGCCCTTTTTTTTCTCCATGACAGCCAAGAGGTGATTCCCTAATTTGGACATTTTTGTTAAGTAGGTCGCGGTCCAGTCAACTTTGGCAACCACTGGTCTACACGAGTCTTCTCACGCATACTTTAAGATTACCAATAATTTCTGAAAAGGGGATATCCTATTGTAGTAAAACTCTTTCATGATTACCTATTCACTTGTAATAATTGCTTGTCTGCCTCATTGGTCTAGTGGTCGCAAGCGCGACTACGAGGGGTCCTAGGTTCGATTCCCAGGTCGGGCAATGTGTTATTGAGTTTTCCATCTGGAATTTCTCAGTAGTAACCTGGAGTCTGGATTTGTGCCCGGTTGATGGCAATAGGCTCGCCCCCATGGGACTTAAAATAACTGGCGAAATGTGGGTGTTACTATAAACATATTAAACATGATGGATTTTTAAGACGGGGCAGTAAGTGTCAGTCTTCATTGTGGCGGCCAGTCTAACTGTATATATCTATACATACATACATACTATTTATCTTCATAGTATTTAGACCTCTAAAGCAGTATACGTACTTTATTATATACGCCGTCATTGTACGTGTTCTATTAGACTTAACGCATAGAACCTCTGAGGAACTTAGTTGGGTTGGCAACCCTATTCGGTAGTATCTACAATAATTATACAGGGTGTTTGGTAGATGGGTGCAAAGCCTGAAGGGGGTGGTATCTTAGACCATTTAGAACTTATTAAGCTAAACTTGTCTCAGACGAAGCTGTTCCTTGTATTTTTTTTTACTCAATGTTTTTAACAATAATACCCATTTTTTTTCAATCATTTTATTTTTTCAAAATAGCCTCATTTGTCAAACCTTTTTAAAAACATACTTGGTTATTGGCCTTTCTTTTGAGGTACTATTTACGCAGATATCTCATTAGCTCTTGGAATTAGGATGTGGACAAAGCAAATTGAGTAGGTATGAAAATTGTTCTTTTTGAACAGACTTCGTCTAAGACAAGTTTAGCTTAATAAGTTCTAAATGGTCTAAGCTAAGACATCACCCCCTTCAGGCTTTGCACCCATCTACCAAACACCCTGTATATTATGTATATATTTCATGTATCATAATACAGAATAAGAGATTCTACACCTATATATATACTTAATCATAGATAGCTGATAGTGTAGGTACATATCCCCTTCTAAATCTAATCCAAAAATGTTTCTACTCAGTAAAAGAATATTAAAATAACGATGTACTTATACAAAAGTGGCGAATTGTCTTAAACAATAAGATTTAGTCTATCCTATTTACCTACCTACTTCATACCTATAAATTATTATTTGTTTAGTAGGTAGGTACTACTTACCTGAAAAGGTTGACGATAATATTGCTGAATAATTGTATTAAAATTCATTAATATTGACATTTCATTTTGGACCTACTTAACTATAATTTCTCAATTTAATTGTACTAAGTAATATAAAAGAAAATAATTAAGTAATGATAATGTTTAATGCGTGCTAATTTAGGATGATAAGGTCAGGCTGGTGATAATAAAATTGCAATGCTTGTAAAAGGCTGCTAAGTCATAAGTACTACCAAAATTCAAAATTCAGAAGTCATTTATTCAAATTAGGCTGAGAATCAGCACTTTTCGAACGTCAAAATTACATAAGACAGTCCCCCAAAACGCCCACCCTTCACCACTTCCTAGTGCTTTTGCTGGGAAGAAGAAGTGGCGCAACAAACTCCCCAGCTGTTTGTTCAGTTAGGAAAAAAAAATGATTCTATACAATAATTTATAAGAAAATTACATTACGCAAAACACAATTTAAATTATAAATTAATAGCCATATGACAGCTAGCACACGCCAATATACCAACCAAAAACATCGAGAACTATACTCAAGCAGAAATAAAAATAACTAAACGTAAACAATATCTAAAAAAAGAAAATAAAGCCTCCAGGCATAAAGGGCGTGCCCGCTTACATAGAGCTGTAACTAGAAGTTATAATTGATAAACTAGGACCATCGAGGTAAAATAAATAATTGTCGAGGTCGCTAGCTAACCACATATTGCAATACAACTCATAAAAAAAAACATTGTAATGAGTAGATTATGTCAACAATAAATAAAAATAAATTGACGTAAAAAGTCAAATTATAAACTTTTATATAAACTCATTTATCCTGTCAGTAGGTAAACTAATTCTGGAGAAAGAACATTTAAACATTGTCTTGAGTTAATCACAGCGACCAACTATTCTTATCATTTAAGTAGTCGTTGATAGAATAGTATGCCTTTGAACAAAGGTTGGACTTTACTTTAGTTTTAAACGCATTAAAAGGCAAATCTAGCAAACAAGAGGGTAGCTTGATATAAAAGGTTATACCAAGCCCAACAAATGAGTTATGAACCTTATGAAGCCGGTGAAAGGGAGCACGTAGGTGGTTTATCCTTACTTCTAGTGTTGACATTGTGAATATCACTGTTTTTTGTGTATAAGTGTATATTCTGCCTAATATATATAAGATGTTGGCGAAGAATTCTGCCTAATATATAAGATGTTGGCGAAGATGTATTGTGATGCCACTGTGAGGATACCGATATCTTTGAAGAAATCTCTCAGAGAAACTCTGGCACCTAGCTGGTAAATTGCTCGAATAGCTCGTTTTTGGAGGACAAATATATTTTGAATATCTGCAGCTTTGCCCCACAGCAATACCATAACATAACACCAACATTGTAGACACTTAGTTCGCAATAAACGTTATGACTTTGACTTAGGTAGTTACCTTGACACTACATTACATTACCCCTCCATCATTGACGACACCCATGGGCTTGGAAGGGCAAAGTAATCTTTCATCTTGAAACTATACTAAGTATTACAATATTCATCTCCAAACGTCTCTAGATTACCGTGCTGTAAATCTGATATGAATCATTTAGAAACTTTTAGAGTTTACTTTTAATCATTCAGAAACCTGTCGAGTTTTGGGACTAACGCAATCAAATTGTGTTCGAGTTGTTCGTAACGTTTTGGATCCCTTCGTGAATAGGGTACCTATAACATCACACCTGTAACTGTAATCTACGGCAGTGAAGGCAGTGCCCCCAAATTAGTCAAATTACATAGGATACTTAGTAACTTTATAAGCAAAAGGCGAAACACTAATAATAGTGCTGACAACGCACAACAACAAAAAGTTTCGTACGCGTCAGTGCTGCCATCTATCCATTAACCTTTGCAGCTCAAAGGAGTTTAAAACTTACCACGTAGTCTGCATGTTACATGCGTTCTAGTAAAATGCGCCGTTTAATCACTCCATCGAACAACCCATGGACACTATAAATGTTAATAACTTACCAATTTATACATTATTGTGGTTAATTCAAGATATAAAAGACTATAGCACAAATTGCAACCATGACCTTGTCCGAACCCAATAGAAAATGAATCTACTAATCGTATCTAGATGGCGCTACTGACATGAAAAACAACAAAATATGTCACGCCCAAATATAACTAACTGATGCATGATTACATGTTCTTGTGAAATAGAAACACCTTTTTACCGATATCGTACCGCTTTTCAATTCATAAGATGGAATAAATTGTTTTATTTGCGACTTTTCCTTTGCAATAATAAATGCAACAAGAAAATGACGTTTGTTGTATTTGAAGTCCTGTTCAAATAAGAGAGTCATGGTGTTTGTCTCTTTCGCACATCAGCGCAGATTACATGCGCTAGAGCGAGAACATGCTTATCGCGATTTCGTTCGAAGTATAACAGTCTTTCGTATCAGCTGACAACCAAAGCAAAACAGTCGGTGTGCGACCATCTTGTCAAAACTCTGAGTCGGTGACAACAAATAAATATTGTAAAATGTCCTAAATCGCTCTAAATGACATAACTATCTTATTGGATTTAATAAAGTATCGTGCATATTACATGTTGGTGTTGTTTTCGAAGCAGTTACTATATATTTTACTCGATTTTTCGGGTTTGTGTTGCGTCAAATGACGTCATGTATGTGATTATACACGTATCGCGGCTGACGAGTTTGTAAGTATTTTCTTTTATTTCTGTGTTAATTTCATTAATTTATAGTTGATGATGCGTAGTTTTCCATAAGTGCATGTTGTTTGTTTCATTCATGAATCGATAGGAATCCGTGGGGCCCCTTCGGTTGTCCATACGCGTCAGACTGTGTTGGGTATGGATGACCTTGAAAATTATGCAGCAAAAATCGCGTCGTTGCTGGGCCGATGGTTTATATGTTTTTAGCAGAAGCAGTACACAGTTCCATTCATAATGTCGTCTATTTCGTTGTCGACAAGATTGGCTTCGCATTTCACATAGCAACGAACGTCCGCAGACTTGACTAAAAATGGAACGCTCGAGACTCATAGAAAGTATTGTTCTTCAACATCGAAAGTGTGTTTTTATATCTGTTTATATCGGCACGATAACCCTTTAATACACGAATAACATATTATTTTTCTCTCACTTTCCTTTTCATTTGTGTGCTATGTAGGTAAAAATGTGCGAACGTTGATGTACATAATGCTTGCATTCGGATATTTTACATCTGTAATGCAATCGGTAATATTTAACATCCCTACTCTCTATTTTTACATTAGCAGTGTTTTCGTGTAAGTAATACTTGTTAGTATAGCTCGCTTATTAGAGGTGGGCGTCACTCATACAAATATCCATGAATACATGTATGGGTAATTCCCCATACTTACAACACGCATTCAATAACACGAATTTATTTTTTAGTTGTGTAGGTATCTCTGCAATCGGTGTTATGTAGGGTTATGTGATATTGATAAAGCGTTGTGTAAAGTACCTACTTACACTAAACAAAATATACAAATCATAAATGAATTAGTTATAGCCAATACTATTAGACGGAGTACCCGATCGGCTTCATAATTTTTAATTCCATCGACATACAAGTAGGTATCGACAACCTACCTACTTTTTTTTAGTGTAGTTTATGATCACGTGCCGCCAAGTAACCGCGGTCGTTGTGCACACGACCTAATTTGTGTCTATGTTCAGAATCTGAGGTTTTGTTTACACAGTCGGACATGAATATTGTTTTTATGTGCACAGTAACCGCATAATGATAATTCTATGATAGAGGAACTTGCGAATTATTTCCGAAGTAGGTAAATTTTGAAACAAAACAAGCTGTTTATTATTCCTGAAATATTATTCAAGCGTGCGAATTGGCGTAAGTAAGTGCATGTTTCTCGTGTCCTAAAAACCCTCAACATAGCGTTGCAGATCGTTAAAAACTGTGAAATGGCTAGTTTTCTAAGTTTTATAGGAACAGTTCACGTAGGTACCTACCTACTACTTTATTACGTAAATATTTCACTACATGATGAAACTGACATGTAATATAATTGTCACTCAACAATACACAAGTAGGCATATTTGTTAGAGTACCTAGGTACCTACCTACTTTTGTGGTAATACCTATCATATTTACTGTTGTCACTTTCCCGTCAATACATTTAGAATATTAAAAAAGCGCAATTTTTCCCGTTAACCAAACGGGAAAAATTGCGCTTTTTTAAAACAATTTATTCACCCATGGCATAACAGGAAAATACAGTGATAGAAAAAAAACCGGCCAAGTGCGTGTCCCACAGTGAAGGGTTCCGTAGTTGAAATGAATTTATCCCAAAAACAAACTTGACATTATAGTTTAAAAACATGTCTCAGTGCGGCCAGATTTAAATTAAACATTATGCCAGCTGCTCACCTATATTCTGCTAGTCAGTAGGTATTTTTTTTTTTTTTTTTTTTTTTAAATTCCACATCTCTTTATTAATGAAGTCATAATAAAAATTTTACGAATATAAAAAAAAATACCGATGGCTGTCCAGAATATCCAATGATACCGTTTTGTGTTTCACTGAGGTTGGTTCTACTTATGATCTTTTAGAACAGAAAGTCGTGAAACTAATTTCATATAGGTAGGTATTACCTACATGCTTTACAAAAAGCGTTATTGTTGCTGTCATCCTGGGATCAAGATTAAAACATTGGATCCTTTTCTCATTTGAAACGATAGTTCTGGTCATATTATTTTATTTTTATTTTTACTTAGTACCTACCTGACACAACTGGCTGACGACGACTACGTAGAAAATGTACTCTACATACCTACAACTCGAAAGAAAATTACTCATCATTGCTTCATTTGTTCGAAAAACTTGTCTGCTCGACAACGCAAATAACGCATGTAATAATGAATGTTGTTGAACTGTCAAAATGAAAGAGATTGTGATTGATCGTGTTTTACGTAATTCGGGTGCAGGGATGTTGCGGATATTCGCATCCGCATTCATCAATGCGGAGCTAATGCGGATAAGGGTGAAAAAGTGTAAAAATAAGTAAAATCATAATCAGCAAAAATGGAAATCATAATCATTTCCGGTAAAGCCCCACCGTGTAGGTACCTATTATATTAAAAAAAAACAAAATTCAATTCATCTATTTTTACTGCTACATAATGACTAATATCGTCTGTGGGCTCTTTCATTATATGGTCTGACGGATTTTCTCGTCAATTACTTAAATATAAAATAATAAAAAAATTACAGGTAACACCGAAAAATTCTGAAAAAAGTCGAGCGATGCGCGCGGCTTTGTCAAACCGTAGAGGGCTTGAACGTTATAACGTTTCTATTTACGGTTAAGTCATCATCATCAATATAGCTCTAAATTGTCACATTTTGATTTACTTCATCCATCAATCACGTGATTTCGAGACTTATATTGATTTTTGTCCGAGACATCGATATAGGTAGGCGTCACGGTAAATTCTCCAAATGCAAATGTAAGTCTGAAATCGCAAAAAAAATATGTGATAAAACTATTAATGAACTATTTTCCTTTATTTTTGCTGTGAGACCTTGCTTCTTGCCAAGTTTCATGATTCTAGGTCAACAGGAAGTACCCACATTAAAACTTCCACCCTTTTAAGATACCTACGTAACCCTAAAAATGCATAGTACCTACCTATATGTATTTATTTATTCGCTCGGCGCATTGTAATTTTTTTCCTACCTACCTACCTACAGAGTGAATATTTTAATATAATATTTTAGCAAAACATCAACCAGCATGCCTTCAAAATAATTTTATTCCTGCACTTTTCATGTAAATTATGCCAAAAAACGTCACGATCAAATTCATTAAAGATGACCTTGATAGGAGTAAATTAATGACCTTCACGACGTGACGACAAGTGCATCGGTTCTCACGACGTCATCTCTTCCGACCTTACATTTGTCATTTGCACTATAAATACGACAAATTTTAAAAGGGACAATATTGTAGTTGGATAGAAACTAAACAAACTGAGGAAAGTGCTTCCTACTTCCTTTTATAATCTCCTAGCTGCGCCCCGCGGTTTCACCCGCGTAAAGGCTCGTGCAGACCAGCGCGACGCGACTCGAACAATACAATTTCTAAGAAAACTTCACGGTATAACAATAGCCGGTGTCGCATCGCGCTAGTCTGAACGAAGCTTGAGTCTCGGTCCCATGGGAAAATCAGGATAAAAATATCCTGCCCTTTCATTTGTTAGGGGCCATCGAAAAACTGGCCAACTCCAAGGCTTTTTCCTCTAAAGAGCCAGGGGCGGCACTCTCGACATAGATACATAGCGATCGCTATACGACCGAATTCGGTCACAAAGTCTTGATGGCGTCCCTAGACGGTCAAAATTACTTGACAAGCACGAAAAAATCCCGTGCTTGTGAAGTACGTCGCGCGCCTTTAGGGAAGCCATTACGACTATGTTGAGACTGCAGGGTCTGTTCGCCATTCCAGACAATGCCCCACATTGTTACACGTTACCTAATCTGTAGCACGCAACACGGTGTCTGGACTTGAAAGACCTTGGAAGGCCGTGAGTCCGTGACCTCTGAATTTGTTTTGGCGTTTATTTTCAGAGCTTAATCGGATACGAAACTCCAGCATGAAATGTTGACCCTCAGGCTTATTTTTACACGAATCTGAATATCCTAACTCGCCAATTAGCTAGCTAAGTCCTAAATTCAGAGCAGTAGATAGACACTGATTATTATCATTTACTTTTTTACCTACTTTGGTACAGACGCCAGCAGGTCAACCTACCCGAAACTGTAAAATTTTCACAATCAACTTTGAACCTTATGCTTTAGTGATAATGTATTAAAGAAATTTGACAGATCGTAGTTGATTGACGTGCTGGCGTCTGTACTTAAAATAAAGCTAAGTTTGTGACTGAGTCGACAGTCAGCCATTCGCTGACATTTGGTAATCTGTCCGCACTGCAGTTTTTACAACTTTTACTTCTGGTTGAGTGGATCAACTACCTGCCATTTTAAATACCACAGAATATAATAATACAAATTGCTACAGATAATATAAAAAATATTCTTAAATTAAATAGTAGGCACCTATGGTGGAAAGCTCTGGGATGGCAGGTGTCCACTGTTAGCGATAGCATCTTGCCATCAGCGGCGCCCGCGCCTTGTTTGCCATAGAATAACATTAAAGTATTGCCAAGGAAAAAAAAAAGAAAAAAAAAAAAAAACATTAAAGTTTTTAATCTTCAAAGTACCTACCTACCCAATGTCTTTTTCCGGGTGCCAAGCAACTAACTGTCAACATCCATCAAAATTGATTTGGTAGTTTAACATAGGAAACGTTTCGTACAGATAGACACAAACTCAGTACCTACTACTTACGATGGTCTAGTGGTCGCAAGCAGTACAGCTGAGCATGAGGTCCTTGGTTCCAATCCCGGGTCGGGCAAAGTGTTATGGGTTTTCTATCTGGAATTTCTCAGTAGCAGCTTGGAGTCTGGATTTGTGCCCATAGCATAATCAGCTCATAATATTCCCACTGCTAGGACACAGGCCTCCTTTGCGAGGAGTGGCCGTAGTCCACCACGCGGGCCCAGTACGGGACGTGCCGTTCCGGTTTCCTCACGATGTTTTCCTTCACAGTTTTGAGAGCAGTGGTGATAAAATAATTTACAAAAAGTAAAGCGCCGGTCAGGGTTCGAACCCACGGAGTCTTAAGTCGCGGTTAGATACCACTGGGCCACCACTGATCTAATTTTCCGCATTTGTGCCCAGATGGCAATAGGCTCGCCCCCTATTACATGGGACTTGAACGTAACTGGCGAAATGTGGGTACTATGGTTACACCTCGTACCAAACTCTTTAAGGACTAAAGACGTGATGGTTTGTGTACTACATTCTGCAGTATGAAGGTGTACCATCGCAGGATAAATAAACAATTAGCAAAGACATCAAACAATTGATTAATTATTCAGTTGCCTGCCTGGCCGATAACTTAGCTGCTGCTTTAACTTCGCCTCTTTGGCCTGATGCCCCATTTCTCAGAGAATTTGTAATTAATTTACAGTCTTTGGCGTAAATTACACAGGTCATGCAATCTTTAGATTTTCCTGACAAAGATCAAAGATTTCAGTTTAACATAACATAACATCACGCCTTGTTTCCCCGAAAGGTTGGGCAGAGGTGTACCTGTAGTAGGTACACCCACATTTCGCCAGTTATGTTTTTTAAATCCCATCCCCATGTAATAGGCGGCGAGCCTATTGCCATCAATCGGGCACAATTCCAGACTCCGGGCTACTACTGAGAAATACCTGTTTGGAAAACCCAATAATACTTTGCCCGACTTGGGAATCGAACCCAGGACCTCATGCTCAGCAATAACGCTTGCGACCACTAGACCAACGAGGCAGTCAGAGTCAGTTTATCAATTACAAAATAATATTTCCACGAACAATGACACACATAGGTCCTCACATTCAGAATAATTAAAATAATAATTATAATTGAAACAAACAACATATCCTTTAAAAATCTAAATAATGCGTGATAATCCTATTTCTCATGACTAAGTCACAGAATAAATAATAGTACTAAACTAACTACACCTGCATTGTCCGATATAATTATGTATGGCCTTCGAATGTTCTTCCGTACCAAAACAAGCGAATTATCTAATCGCGATCTCTTATGTCATCGTCATCATAGCGGTTTGGTCATTTTAAAACAGGCAGTGTGTCAACAACAAACAAATCTATGAGAAATTACCAAATCCGTGACCATCGCACTCTGGGCTAAATCAATCAATCATCATTATTTTCACAGTCTGAAATCAGTGAATTATAGTTACAAAAACCAATTAAATGTAGTGCTAATACTTGATTTTCATAACCATATTAGTATGTAAACGAATTACATCTTTAGGAGAGAGAATTAATTAGACATAGCCCTAAATAAGGCATGTCCATCACGCTTCCTATAATGTTAGACTTAGATGGAATTTCCTTCCATCTTTCCTCATAATTCTCTTGCCTTTATCCATACTTCTCTATTGCCATCTCAGTAGTCACCCACTTTCTAGCCATAAATGCAAGTTCTTTCTTACCAATGATTTCTAGGACTTCAAAAGACTACATTACCTTCTTAGACAGTCCATACCACTGGCCCGTTACCTGCAATCACATCATAAATGATTTAGAGCACCAACGGAAATTGACAGCCCGTTCTATTCTTAGCTGCGACCGCGCGGAAATGAAATCACAGCGTGGGCTTACATCCCGATATAAGTATATTATTATGACATTCATAACAACATCAAACAGTAATTGTGCCACTGCAATGCAAACATCATCCTCTCCTACAGAGAAGATACGAGCTTCACCATTTGTCATCAAGACTTAATTCAAATCAAATCATCGTCATCGATCAATTTGTCTCATAATGTTATTGACCTCAATGGGTCAGTAATTTTAATTTTCACCCAATTACAATATGAAGAACAATAGTGTGCGATTATTGCACAATATTGTACTAACTAAAATATGTAGTGAGTTGAGAAATATAGATCTGATACATATTTGCGTTCAAGATAATAACCACTTATAATATTACATTGTCATGGCTACACGTGTGGGGCTAAAAATATTCAAATTAATTAGTCTGCTTTCACTGCCCTAAGCATACTTTGGCACGACAGATGAATCTCCATTCCATTCAGAAGATACTTAAGTAATGTTGTGTAATAAAATGAAAATTATGACACATGGAGAGGAAACCGTTGCACTGGCGTAAAGAAATGTGTTAAAATTTTCCATTCAAATATACTGCAGAGGAAACCTAATGACCCATAGTCGGGTTTTAAATACGTTTATTCTTCCTACAACCTATCGTTCTCGTGGAAGGAACATTGCCACAGACGTCCCAGTATCTAACCACATAGTTTCCACAAATTGCAACAGAATTTCTGTAGTTATGTTTGGTTGACAACTCTACGTTAGGTATCTGACCCAATTTTGGAATGAAAATAAAGATATGAATAATTAATGGCCACATTCAAAATAAATATAGAAAGACAGTCCTGAAGCCAAGCCTATAGTCAGTTTTCAAGAAAAAATACAGAATTGCAAAGGATAATATCGTAGCAACGAACACGATGACTCAACCTGAGGAAGCCAGTCACAATAAAGTCGAAGCATTAGATCTTTGTAATGTAATTGGCAATTCTACCGATGACGTTGTTGGGAGTTCCCGTACTGAACATCTAGAAATTCAATTACTTAATGAGGAATATAATTAGCGAGACATGCGTGCATTAATGTAAGGAATTTGCTTAAGATTTTGCTACTACTTTTCGAGTTGAAATAAGTCTTATTCCTATCTTATCTAAAGAGCAACTCATCGTTACGGTATTAGGAGAATCGATGCACATTAAAGATAGTACCTACGTGCTCTATGGCAAATTAACAAAAGATACATGGCGTGAGTTATGTGCTTTTTTAACCAATATAATTATGTTAATCAACAACATACTACACCGAACAGTGATATTTATTTAGAATTTGGATTTTCAACTTCTATATCCAGTCAACATCTAATCACTCATCTGTGTTATTGAGCTGCTTTAGCTTTTGCATAGCTTGTTCCTTAACTTCTTGGTAGCCATCTTTGTTTATAGAGAGTACTCGACATAGATAGAACTCACCCGTCTTGAGGAAGTACATACTACACGTTTCCTGTTCATCACTAATTTAATAAACGAAGATAGTAAGTAGTAGAAAAGGAATGTCTTTTAAATGCTTAGTTGTAATTTCTCCGTTTTTTCAGTAGGTTTTATAAAAGGTCGTGCATCATCTACTTCTAGTCAGTGTGGTAACAAATGAGATGACAAAGGATACTGACCTACCTTTTCTATAAAACACTGCATTTTAAAACAGGATATTATGATTTGTCAAATAAACCCAAACAATTCATTTGCTTTCTTTTATAAATATTTCTCAAACAATAGGAAACTGATTCATGAACTGTTTTCAATAATGCCCCTTGTGTAAAGGTGGCTGTTCTAAACGGTTGCTCGTAAAACTCAATGGGCGGAAGCTTATGTAATTAGCTACATTACAATAAGTGTTATTTTGAACGCTTTCTTAGCTTTGATGTAGTCATTGAGAAATCACTTGGGGCGTTTAGTTCAATTTGGTTTGGGTCCCAAGATAGTTCCTTAGGAAACACTTAGCGTTATACCTTGCTGTTTCATTTAAAACACCGTTAAAAAGGACTTATTGCAATCTTATTCCATATTCCATTTGTAATATTGAGAATATATCGTTTTAAATAGGAGAGGAAGGCCAATTTGACGGTTGACAGGGGAGAATGAGAGAAGAAAACATGTTGCGACGACCCCATGTAACATTGGACAAGGACAGGAAGATGATGACGATAGTTTTAATAACAGACACTTTTGGGTTTTGCCAAAATTATTTATTCATTAACAACGTTATGCTAATTTTACCCTCACATATTTGATGAAATTGCAGATAAGATTCCTACAGCTTGTACGTTTTAAATTTTACACTATGTGGAATTTTCTTCACTCTAGTGGCATGCCATGCCAAAGATTTGCAGCTAGGGCAGAACTGTTGCCTTTAGGAGCTTCCCGGCAAAGGAAATTAATAATGAAAATATCCGCTTTTACACACAAAGGCAGGAAAGTTCTAGAAATATTATGCTCGAGAATTTCTACCATGTAGTTGACGTAACGTTTTCTTCCCGTTTTATCTTTTTTAATGTCTCTACAAATTGACTTACTGTGCTGATATCCTGAAAATTGAAAAAAAGACTATGAATAATGAATATTATGTGTTTGACCTCAGAACAGCGGGGAGGTCAGACTGCAGTATTTGCATAAAACGGAAAATACCTACTACCATGTAAAGCTGTGTGGGTTAGGTCATAGGGTTATTCCCACATACGTTATTCTTTGACCGTACTTCATAATGTTTCCATTATGAAGTACGGTCAAAGAATAACGTAACGTATAAATGGAGATTTTGATTATTTAATAATCAACAAATGATTGAATAAAAAATTTAAAAAAACGTTTATTCATCTTCACAAATTACATCGTTATAATATATGTATAGGTTGACAGGTAGTTTTGCAGAAACTTGTAATTTGTGGGAGATCAGTACCCTAATTACGTAATGCATAATCAATCCGAATCTGAATCGTTTTGAAACAGATTGCTAATCCATTGCTCCGTAAGTTCGAAAAAAAACACTGCAGAGCAACGTAAATAACGCAATGAATGTTGTTGAACTGTCAAAATGAAACAGATTTGACTTGTATCGTTTACGAAAATATGTTGCGTAATTAGAAAGCTGGAGTCTAAACTAAGCCTAGGCCTGTATTTCAGAACTCCAAGCCCCCCATCACATCATAAATAGTGGTTGTCAACGTGGAAATAGTGCGAACCTGTTGATGGTGTGTATGTGTGTGTGTAAATAAAATATAAGTATGTATACATTTATTGCATAATAATTATTTTATGAATATATAATCTTACATAACAAGTATAAGTACGCAAGTGAGTACTACCTAGCCTGCCTACTTGGCTACCTCAAGTAATTTTTCTGTTTCCGTATAGTTAAACTTTAACAGCCAATTGATAATTTTAGATTTACACTCAACCTTACTATAATTTGCCATATTTATAATAAGTTATTATTGCTGGAAACCCGGCAAGAAATTCTCGTACAATCATTATGTTTATAGCGTTTTAATTTTCTAGTCCCAATATTGCATCACCTACCTGTTTATAATTCTATTGGACCAACTAACTCTTCTTCTTCTTTGGATAACTGTCTTTTTAGTTTACTGCTCGCTTATTTAAGCCCCATCTCAGATCTTTATGCAAGACTTTTATTGGATCCCTATTGATCTATCGAAGCCAACATCATGGAAATGCAATGTAACAAGAATAGAACCCTATCGATATTGACATGGAACGGGCATCAGTTAATCCCGTCCATTGTCAGGAACAATCATGGAGACGTCCGATTCAATAACAGTCCAACTAAAGCCGCAGGATTGGTTAACTCGATCTCGTTCAAGCCCCCTGATTGGCTAACGCCAGTTAACGCAGCGCAATGCTTGAGTGACGGCTCTTCAGCATATTTCACAAAAACCACGCCAGTGCAGTTTCCAGGAAGCGTAATCCAATCTTCTTTCATGGAATTCGAATGAATGTTGAGTTTTAATGAAAATGTGACCTAGTTTCATCGACGGTAGTTGGGAATTTTCTCTCCAGGTGCAACAGTGTATCGAAATGTCAGTTTATTGTGCAGCGCTCTGCTTGACTGGTCGTCTTTCCTGTTGCGCCGCGTGACGTCTACGGGATCATAGGGATTACATAATTCTGGATTCCTCGCTTAGTAGTCTTGTGTGTTTGTCTATCCGTGGTGTTGTGTAGTGTGTGAGTAAAATTATTATCAAGACAATTATTAATAAACTCTTAAATAATTGTAATCTATGCGTGTTGAAAACAATTAAGTCATTTTGAACTCTTGTGTGTCTGTGTCTGCGTAGTGTGCGACTGTTTTAGTATAATTATGTACTATCTTTAAAATTACTTACAATAATTAATAAACAATTAATAAATTATAGTTTAGCGTGATAAAATCAATAAGCTAAGTTGTAACTGTGTCTGTTGTATTTGTGTAGTGCGGTAACAATCCTAAATTAAAATCGTTATCAAGACAATAATTAATTCACATAAAAATGATATAAACAATAATTAACGTTTAGTTCTCGTGCGTCTATCTGTGGACATAAAAAGTTATTAAGACCTTATTTAATTTACTTTCACTTGATTAGAATAAAGTGTTAATAAACAATTATTCAAATTGACAATCAAAAAATGGCGTTCATATCTCCAAAACTTCGACTTTACGACGTCGACGTAGGTAACTTGGCAATTGATCACACATCCTCATCTATCTAAAACTGTATGGGGTTATCCCCACAACCGTATTCCTTGATCTTTGACCCTACCTACCCGTAATACAAAAGAAAACGTGGAAATTCTGATTATTTAATCAACAAATTAATGCAGAAGATCTTGTTGCTGGAAACCTGGCAATAAGTTCTCGTGTAATCTTCTATCGGCTCAAATATTGTAACTGTCTTTTAGTTAACTGCTTTGATAAAACCTCCAAACTTGCGTTGCCTACTTGGAAGTCCCTGAACCGCCTCCGAACCCAAGTGGACGATGCAACTACATACAACCTCGCAGAGTCGGGCCACCTCAACGGTACGATAGCAGTGTGTGGATATGGCCCTGTAGCGCAAACGACGTCCCACCACCTATCCTGCCCTCTGTGCCCCGAAAAATGCAGCATAAGCGAACTTTGCGCTGCCACCGACGATGCCATGGAAGTGGCAAAGTTTTGGGTCAACATTTACCTAATACACTGTTGTGCCATCGACACGACGAAGAATAAAACCGCATTTAAGCTTCATCTCAGCGTTCATTTCTCCAAAACTTCGAAGATGCAACGACGTAGGAACTATCTTGGCAATTGATCACGCAATCTCATCTATCGACATGGTCGACTGACATATTGAAAAAAATCTCTGAAAATACTAATAATTACCTACTCGTTATGTATGAAAGTTAGTAAAAAGGTATAAAGCTTATAAAATTATTTTAAGGTGCATGGATGCACTATCTATCTAAGTAAGTTGGCATTTGGATAGGTATGAATGCTGCACGTGCTGACCGCGATTTAATTCATTTAAACTTCATTTGAAATAGAGGGTTAGTAGTCGATTCGCACGAAAATTATTCGTACGATCGTGCGAATCGTCCCCTTTCAATAAAAATATTTTTTTAGTAGGCGATTCGCACGGAAGTATTTAAATTGCGTGCGAATCGACCCCTTCAAGAATTAGTAGTATGCGATTCGCACACACCTATACTTTATCGAAAAGTTTCAAGAAAAAAGTACTATCACGTACAAAATGCTTTCTTTTAATACAGGACACAAATAAAACGATTTTTAAGGAAATCAAGTTTTTATATTTTACTTTGTATCTATCAGAAAGTGATTTTACATCATTCACAGTTTAAATAACTTAAAACCATAATTATAACCAAGATTACAAATAAAATCACAGTTAGTAGGTACGATTTATAATCAAATATTTGGTTTTGCATTTTTACAAGTAAGTACTCTTTTTCCGTACACTTGCATTTACCTTAAATCATCACAAATTACTACTTATTAGAGTTTTTACCGAAATCAACTTTTTATGAACCCCTGAGTCTTGTTAAAAATAATGTTGTTTAGAAAAGGTAAGTCAAAATTAAATAATTAACGTTATAATGGTCTAAAAGCTAATTTTAAAAACAACGAAAAATATAACGAAACTATAAATATATAAATCTTTTTAAATATTCGTAATAACAATATAAAAATCGTTTTAATTAGCTAAGGTATGGTTTTAAATGTGGCAATTAAATAAACAAAAACAAAATATTTTTTCTCTATTAAGTATTAACTAGTACAATTTTGGAGTATTATAGTAAATGTAATAAAATAACAGTCACAAAATCACAGTTACTATAACAACAATATTTTGCTCTAATAGGTAAAAAATAACAATCAACTAATCAATAATAATATAAATATTTCTTAACACAAAAATTTTACGATGATAGGAGCATTATCATCACTGAAAGTTAAAACAATCACAAAATCACAGTTAAACAGAGTCATCTGTTGTATTAATAGGTACAAAGTTCTTAAAAATGTAACACTTAACTAATCAACAATATTATAAATATTTCTTAACACAAAAATTTTACGATGATAGGAACATTAGCATCACTGAAAGTTAAAACAATCACAAAATCACAGTTAAACAGAGTCATCTGTTGTATTAATAGGTACAAAGTTCTTAAAAATGTAACACTTAACTAATCAACAATATTATAAATATTTCTTAACACAAAAATTTTACGATGATAGGAGCATTGGCATCACTGGAAGTTAAAACAATCACAAAATCACAGTTTGTTAAACAGAGTAATCTGTAGTATTAATAGGTACAAAGTTCTTAAAAATGTAACATTATTATTTATTTATGTAGCTCATTTATGGTGTTCATATTATAAGTTTTCATATTAAATACTGACAAAACTTTTCATCTTACCTCTTAACTAGTATTTTGTGCCTGACTGCGATGCGAATAGAGAATTATTGAATTTTAATATTAATATTCTAGAATATTGTACATGACTGTACTTAGATTTATTATTCGCACATTTTGTTAAGTGTGCGAATCGCATACTACTAATTCTTGAAGGGGTCGATTCGCACGCAATTTAAATACTTCCGTGCGAATCGCCTACTAAAAAAATATTTTTATTGAAAGGGGACGATTCGCACGATCGTACGAATAATTTTCGTGCGAATCGACTACTAACCCAAATAGATTAGACATTTAACTAAACCTTTTTTACACTCCGTTCAACCGATTTTGACTTCTATTGCGTTGTTGGCATGACAAATGGCAGCTGTAGTAAACAGTTGGTATTGTAACCACTTTTTTGCGTTTAATGCCATCCTTATGCCTACAGTATAGAAGTCAGAATCGGTTGAACGGACTGTAAAAAGGTTTGTTTAAATATCTAATCGTATTTCAAATGGAGTATAGGTAGGTACAGTCGACAGGAAAATGCAATGACTTCAGTATTTTTTCTAAAATTTAATATGATAGCCGGTGCCGATTCTCTTGTCACAAATGCCTCTAAACTAGACAAAAAATCACCAAAATTTAGTTTATTCTTGTCAAACAACGATTTCCCATTCTGAAATAGACTAAAGTGACACAACTTAACTATATTTTAGTTTGACAGCACTAAGATGGCACTAAGTTAATTTAGTGAAAATGGCAATTTTGCTATTCATATTTTGACGTTTTCCGCCTAAAATGAACCCATAAACCCCTAAAATTCAACATGTAGGTAATCATTTTTCATATTTTCCATACAAAAAGTGAAAAATTCCATATAAAACACGCAGAGGCGGCACGCCTCGGCGTGTTTTAGAAAAAACACGGATTAGGGCAAACAAGTACCACGTGGATTCGCGATAGTCAAATCCGATATTAGTTGTCAAAATAATTTTTAGATTTATTTTTGTAGAATAGCTTTAAGATGCTCATAGCCAAAAGTACGGAATTTTAGTGATAGTTTAGTTCGGTGTAAAAGAGAATCGGCACCATTATCTTTTATTTTGAAACTTGATCGAGACTATAACTTTTTGTTGATGACAGTAGGTACAGCAGTAGTACATTTTGTTTACACGAGCTAGATTATTGCTTGCATGGCACTTGCATAATGGAAAAGACGCTATTAGACATAACTCTTTTTAAATAGGCATAGATTGAAAAGTTATCAATTAAATGGCATCACAATAAATAAGGTCAACCGTTCTATCAGTCTGAAATTAACGCGATAATTATCGGATTAACCATAAGTGTAGTTTTAGCCACAGGGAGACGCTATTAGGAAGACGTAGCGTTGGAAGGCCTCACACAAAGTGGACCGATGACCTTGTGAAGGCCGCAGGAATCCACTGGATACGGGAAGCACAGAACGGATCAAAGTGTCGATGCTTGGGGGAGTCTATGTCCAGCAGTGGGCGTCTCGGCTGAAATGATGATGTAGCCCTAGCCTATCATGAATTATTCGAGTGTTCCCAAGTTCGTTACAAAACAATTCACACTACACATTTTTTGCATTGGAACAATTCAGTATAATTATGATTCGTATTAAAAAAATGTTGTTTATAAATTCTGTAATTAATTAATTACAGACCAAATTAATTAACTGGGGGCAATGACATACGATAGCCGAGCAACAACCGTTTATACTAAATACTAGCTCTTTAAATAGCCATGTTAAACATTTTAGTTATTTTTTCTAATCTTTTTTAAATAAGCCACAATACCTTACCTATAACTATTTTTCTCTCTGACTACTTAACTGTAGTACTAATTACAGTAGTTACTAAAGCTTCTTTTTCAATAACATTACTTATTATATCTTACTATTGACACCTCTGACTTACTGTGAAAGACAATATCGTATGGACACCTGGACCTGCTCGGAAATCATCAACAAATGTTCCCCTGCAGAGATACAGTACGCCAATAACAGGCTACTTATGCGTACACGCACTGTCTTAACGGAACGCATCTACCTTACTCCCCAAGGAACAGTAGCCTGACAATTACGGGACTCCATACCAACATTAATGTCACTTCCAATTCTGTTTACCCGACAACAAAAAGGTCAATTAACTTCAATAACAACAATGAGTTTCTAAGTGTAAAACTAAATAATTACATAATTGACTTTAATTATCTGAGTAATGGTCGTCCCTTCGTTTTACCGGTACTAAAATAAGATGGCGAATGTGCCAACAGAGTGTTAGTAAACAAGTCGCACGCGCATAATAAGATTCTTTTATACGTATGTGAAAACAAATGTGTTGACTACCTTCTCGTAAGGAGCAATAGTGGATTGGAGATATTTAAATCTTAGTGTATCGTAAACTAGTAATGTTGGGTAGAAAATTAGAAATGAGGTGAATGAAAAAGGAATTAAGTGATGATGGCATGAAGGTTCCAGTAACCATCCAGGTCATAAAAGTCCTAAAACAACGAGTGAATGAAGAGACGGGAAGAAAGGACGAGAAAAACAACAATTGCACTGACCGCAAAGTAACATAGGACATAGGTAAGGAGAAGAAACAAGCTATGTAATGGAAGTTTTCCAGCAATGCTGGACTGTATATTTGTAGATTACTCTCGACTATTCATTCACAACAGAAAGTTATATCTTTGCCCATAAAGTTTCACCATTTTAAAGGTTACACGTTTTCCGCATCCAATATTACGTCGTGTATAGAATTTACCGAGAAAATATCGTCCGACTAGGATCTTTTTGTCAACTTTTGCGCAGAATACATGATCGCACTCACCCGCTATTACAAGAATTCAATTGTAACTAGTGAAAACTCCTGTCAAACTTCACAAACAAACATCAGTTACACTTAGTTTCGGTGTTTCTTATCAGAGTAGTCGGTTAAGAAACAATGACCTTATCTAAGTCTAAAAATATTCTTTTCTTGACGTGTAAAAGTGTTATTTAAAACCAATTTACGGAAATAAATATCAATTAATAGTTCTTCAGTTCTATACGCGGGTGGTTTAAAAAAATGCATCAGGAATTCGGAAATGTTATAGGCTTAACGGACAACCTCTGAATGACCTATATTGCTTAGTTAGCGTGCACGGCACGGTTTCAACAGAAAACAAAACGACATCAAACAAAGTTTCTATATTGGATTTGGACCCAGGAGTTTTTTAGTCCGTTGAAATATCCTTCCCTATCGATTTTCTGTAGTAAAGCTCTAATTCTGTGTTAGTTTACTAGGTCATTGGTCTAAGTTGTTGAAAATAAACTAATAAACGATCAAGATAAGGATACAATTGTCATTTCGCCGTGTTGTGTTGTTACAGCTGCTGTCTGTCTAGTTAATTGCAGTTGATCGTTAATTCGTTAGCTAATGTTGTATAGAACGTGCTTAGTCATCCATCATAGTGGATCCAGCACGTCCTAAGTCAAGGCCAGTTCTGTTTGTTTTAGTTATGTTCCTATGGCCAGACAGACATTTATAATCCTTTTTACTGGTTGATTCTAAAACCGGTGGCTCATACTCGTAATTTAGATATATAACACGCATGTGCTTGTAGCCAGTTAGCTTGTCTAACCAACTTATTAATATTATCATCATGCATACGTTCCTTGTATGGATGGATTGTGTCAGGAATTATATGAAAAAGAGGGCAGTGAATAATAGCGTGACGGTTGACGGGGGAGAATGGAAGAAGAAAACGCAGCGCCGACCCCAAGTAACATGGGACAAGGGCAGAGAGATGATGATACAGCCCGATTCAAACTTAATGGCGGCTCAGAACATGAGGCGAGTCGCTGCGCAGTAACAAATTCATGCGGTACTGCGCAGCGAGCAGCTAACTTCCGAGCCGCCATTAACTTTGAATCGAACTATACGTTCCTCGTAAAAAGATTTGAGCATCGCTGCTCCACCATCCAACAAACTAGGAAGATATTACGATCACATAATAACGATGTAACATTGTATGTTTAATGTATTGCCTGTCAATAATATCATCATTCGCGCGAACATCATTATCTGCCAGCAATGCATAAAAGTCATTATTAAAAGTTTATGGATGTGTCTAGATAGCTTCGAGTCGATTGCTTCCTTGAGTAACCTCAGAGATGAATGGAAGTTTATTCTCGGTAAAATTCAACATCTGCTTTTAAGCTAATAAAGTATTCTAGACCTTAGAGGGTAAAGTTTTATGATATTTGGAGGATAGACAGTTCCGTAAAGACCTTTGCAAATAGCAGGGTCGAAAATACTCCTGAGAACTCTTGTTTTCAAGTAACATCTTACCAACAAACTTACTCTTCGTCTTTATACGGTTCCATGTCCTTGAGTATACCGATGATGAAGAAAGCAAATCCATATCTTTGCAGAGCCTAGGGCGTCGCTCCGCTTTCAAGCGCATAATTAGCCTATTATGTGGACACAGGCCTCCTCTGTGTGAGAGGGAGTGTGCCGTAATCCACCACATGGGCCCAGTGCGGCTTGGTAGATGTCACATGTCTTCGAATTTTTGGTTCTAAGACGTGCCGGTTTCCCTACGATGTTTTCCTTCACCGTTTTGGCTGATGATATTATTTACACAACGTAAAGCGCCAATCAGGATTCGAACCTAGGACCAACAACTCGTTAGTCGCGGACGTTACCATTGGGACACCACAGCTCCGCTTTCTAGAGCAAACATAAAAATAATCTACTTCTTTGTCACCTAAGAACCTTCCCATTCCATTCAAATATTAAAGATCTTCTGTTCTACGTTCTACCTCTAATTATTTATAACAAGGTACCGTGACCTGAGCTGCAACCAAATCAATCATTTCAATTACATCAATCACGATAGAATCTGTATTTCTCTTGTGACCTATATTACTCAGTTCATGGAAATCTAGGTGCGCATAATAATATGGAGCTTTTGAGCGGAGCCTTTTCCTAGAAATATAGCCGGGCTACCTGAATGTTTCGGATCGATAATATTGATACGCGTATATTACATCTCGCTTCTCAATATGCGCTTCCTTTGCTGACATGCTTTTAGCTCCATTTACAGGTTAATTATGGTTGGTAGTTTACCTTTTGTCTATCACACAGTCTTCTACATAATATATCCTTCCTGTCGCTAGTTCCTGAACATCAAAGCTTACCCAACTCGGAAAATTAGAATGAACTTGTTAAAACTTATGATCCCGAATCTCAGGTGACACTGTATCCTTGTCGATTGGAATCAGGTTATGGTCTAGGTTAAGATCGGTTTACCAGCATGGCAGCTGCTCCATTTGAATTTGGAATCTCGCCATAACTGCATCACCCATGAACTTTTATGCGCTGGTGGTTTTCAAATACAATTATTAGGAAGCAAACGTTCCTATCCTTTGGTTTAATTGCAAATTCAGATGCTCGTTAGATATTTTTTGAGGCTGTAATTTCTAATGGAACCTGCCATTATCTACCATCAAACGGTTCAATACAGAAACTGACATTCTAATTATATCTTTACGAGTAAAATAATCTGCATAAATCATCAAAATATTTATTACATCGTACTACAACACGAATCTAAATCTTCACCCATAACCACAGAATTGAGTTCCAAATTGATTGACATAAGACTGTATGCAACAAGATAAATTTATTTTCCCTTTCAATACCAATTCTACTTAGAAGTGTTGTGATAAAGTTGAAATTGCCGAGGTGGAGAGTCCGTACAAATTCTTAACTCAATTATTCATTGCTAAGCTTCCGCTCCGGCGGTTCCCGTGGCGCATAGTAATAGTAATATCGTTTAGCCGCTATTGGCGCGTTGAAATCAATATACGAAAGTAGGTACACGTGTTCTGAACAAATAGGTTTTATTAGAAGTTCTGTTTGTTTGTCGGAATGATCGGCAAACAATGTGCGTCGTGCACGAGTGTTGGACAATGGTTATGGTGGAATGGAAATGTTTTAGACGATGATCTATTCTGTTATTAAATTATTATTAATATTAAAAGCTTGTGATGTTCCACTGCAGGGCAAAGATCTCCATACTCTCTTTACACTTCTCTCTATTTAAAGCTGCTGAGGACCTTGAAGCAGTCCAGCTCAACACGCCATCCCCGTCTGGGCTGAAGCCGCTTGCCATTATGCCTATTCTATACATATTATAACATGAACTGCCTCGTTGGTCTAGTGGTCGCTAGCGCTACTGCTGAGCATGAGGTCCTGGGTTCGATTCCCGGGTCGGGCAGTGTTATTGGGTTTTTTCATCAGAAATTCCTCAGTAGCAGCCCGGAGTCTGGCTATGTGCCCGATTGATGGCAAAAGGCTCGCCCCCTATTACATGGGACTTAAGCATAACTGGCGAAATGTGGGTGTACTATAGGTACACCTCTGCCTAACCCTTCGGGGATTACAGGCGTCATGTTATGTATGCCTGTGTGATTGCTGTTCGATGCGATTTTTGCCTTCACTTAGATATTTTTTCGAACCTGAATTTTCACGGTGAGATTTAAAAAAGTTAAATCGGCTGTTCATAGCAGTCTATTTACTCTTTCTTCTAAAGACTTTTTATAACTTCGAATTCTGGAAATCCAGAGCCCAGGGTTGTCCAGGTGTTTCCAAACCTGTACCCCAATTGCGTAACACATAAAATTACTATTGATCGCAATTGGTTTCATTTTGACAGTCTTCCACGTTCATTGCGTTATTTAATTTACCTTGTAATGTTGTGCAGACGAATTTTTCAAACCTACGAAGCAATGGATTACTAATATCCTTCAAAACGCTCGGATTGTGATTGAAAATGAGTTACGCTGGACTGTAAAGGGCTAAATCTGCGAACATTTTGCACCATTATAGGTACTGTGCAAATTTTTTAAACGAACTAGTCTTTCTTTCCACAAAATTAGGTGATTAGCGTTATCAAGCAGGAAGTGTGGGCCGCACAGTTCGCTGATTGTTGACCCCTCACACTTGCTTATTGTTTTAGTATTTTGTTGATTGATAAGCGCACGCACAAGCCAATTTAAATATTTCTCAACTTTTCCGCGTGACAACTTTTAGACGGTTTTGTTCGGAGGTTTTAGTTTACTTGATAGTGGTCGTTTTCATTAATTTAATTTGAGTGTAGTTAATAATAAAAACTAATTAAAAATAATGATGACAAATTAAAAAGTTGAGTCTCACGAATTAGGTAAAAGTTGATAGTTTTAAAGACTATAATGTGTATAATTTATTTTCTTCATAGTACCAGTATTATTTATTATTTAATTTCATCATTTTTAACGACTAAATCATCTTGTCGGAAACTAACACTAACTTAAAGTAGGTATGTAAAAAAAATATATAAGAGCCATGTGTTTTTCTAATAGAAACAATAAAGCAGCGATTAACGCACTTGTCAAAGAGTGTAGCGTTTACATTTCATAACAGCATGGCCTTCTCTATGCAAACTTTGCCAAGATGGCCGACGACCTCGACCTTGGCAAGCGTTTTGACAAGCCTGACCTTAGATCATGACAACATGTGAAAAAACCTTACAGAATACAAATACCGACACACTTATCTGTGCGTTCGGGGAAGTAGGGAACTAAAATTGGATAACTGAATTTGACAGATATTTGACATTTTTCGTTTGCAAGTGGCGCCACCTTGAGACGCAGTGTTAAGTTTGTCGCACATTTAAAATGTTATATTATATAACATCACCTCACTGCTCATTGAATAACAAATACCTTGTTATTGTTTTTTACCTTATCAACTTTTAAATGTGGAATGTGTTTTTATTTTATTTTTGTTAACCCTGCAGCCAGATACACGTTTTTCATGCTGTCATGCAAAATGCAATTTTAGCCTCTTTTTTGTAAAATTATAATTTTAAAATTAAAATATCCTGGCGAAACAATACATGATAATCCAATTGCTAATTCGATTAAAATCCAGTTATTCTGCCAATAAGTAGATGCAAATAAAAATAGTGTTGTGAATGCCAAACACTTATACCTCTCTCCCCTTTACGACTGCTAAAGATGTCTGATGCTATAAACTTATAATACCTACTTGATAATGGCTTCTCATTAATTCGCGATACGGTTAGCTTGAACCAAGTTAACTGGTTGACTGGCCAGCCAAACACCAGCCAGCCGTTTGCTATTACGGTGAAGTTGTAACTGCAGTCTTGCAACTAAAAGGGGGGGTAACCTTGCCTTTAGAAACATTTTGATAGAAACATCGAACCTGTTTAAAGCGTGCAAGGTGTTTCTAATTGCTTTGTTAAACGCGATGTATCCTGTTCATATTTACTTGCATATTAGTGCAATCAAATGTTGCTAAAATTTCAGATTTGCTGGCAAGAAAACTTCGTTTTGGCACTTTTCAGTTGTAAATGTTCTTCGAGTGATTGATTTGGCAATTAGAAGTATTAATGACTTTTGGCGTTTACGTTAATTAAACAGTACATTTATTATGGAAACCGAACTTTTGGGGATAGTTGACTGTTACAAATTTTTCAGAACTTTTTTACAGCTGAATTTCGATTAATAAGAATTCGTTACTAAACTATTTTCACACATAACTACTACAAAATGACGTAACCTAAATTCCTGCGATTCCACTCACTTTAAAAAGTCGAAAGCTTCGCTTTGCGCATGCGACCTGCGGTCGCTGCGCACGAGTTTTCACTTTCACGGGCCGTTGCCCCTTCGACCAACCTCGGCGGCATACTTCGGCTGATCGGCTCATTGGGTCAAGGTTGGGCGGACGGGATTTTAATGTGATGTGGGGATATGACATTCGAATTCAGAACATGATGAGAATATCTAAAGTTTTTTGACAACTTTTTTATGCCACCAACACCATTTTTATGGCATTTATAGGACAGTCAAAACTTGTCATTAAAATGATTTATGACTGTTAGTTAACCTATTTTCTTCTGATTGTGAAGATATAAATATAGATTGTATGCATGATGTTTCCTATATATTTAGTTACAGAAATTCAGACACGATGTAAAAATTGTTAGTAAATAAATGCATTGAATTGAATCTGATTTAAAAAAAATCCTATAACTTGCAGTTTCATAAATTTTTAAGCTGGATGTCTGACGTCAGTTCAACAGAATGGAATAAAACAATTCACTCTAATGTTAGGTTTTTAGACAATATCCTGGCTAATTCGCTTCAGCACGGAAAAAGAATATCGTGCATGCATAATTAACGCACATTCCTCGTTACCAGGGTTGTCGCTTGTCAGGTTCAGAAACAAAGAGATAAGCGGGCAATTTTTTTTTACGTCCTTTTCTTTTTGATACCGTACCTACTACCTACGCCCCAAGAGGGTGGCACTTTTTAATTGTCAAGGGGTCAGTCAGTCAGAAATATGAAGCTTGTTGCCCATTCCAAAGCGTAGGTTCCTATGGAGAAGAACGGGCAAGAAACTCCACGGACACTCTTTTAAATCATAATATTGGTTACATCATTCACGTTCAAATTATATATGTGAGAACAACGTAGAGAGACGTGCACGTAAAAAGCGTTTGTAATAAAAAGATAAAAACAATTCAAAAATTAAAATAAGCCGTGGTAATAAGAGATCACCAGTCCCTACTGACGGCGCCCGTTCACGTAAACTTTAGCGTCTTCTTCTTTTCGAGTCGATGGTAAACACAACATGTATTATGTTAAACGAGTTGGGCCCAGTGGGTGGCAACGCCAATCGCGGCATCAGTGGCATTTTATAGGTCCTCGCAAGTGCAGGTGTGTGGACACTGGACACACCAGCCAATGGGACATGGTTTGGTCAGAAGCACCGCATTCGCATTGGGTATCGGTGGCATCTATTATCCTCCATTTTGTTAGAGTGTGCTTGCAGCGGCGCACATACGAGTATTGGCATAAAAAACCTGGCCATAAGTCTAATATTCAAAGAGTGGCTTAACTCAATGCAACCATCACTTTCTGACAGCTAAATAACCTGTGCATAACGTAAAGCACCCCCCGCGCCCTTATCCCTTCAGCGCGCGGCACACAGGTAGTCGGAACTCAGTCGTCGTCCAGTGCGGTCCATTGTTTTCACGATAACCTTATTTTTTGTGCTCCTAAAATTTGCTGTTTTAGTCGTTTTGTTAATAGTTGGTGGGATAAACATGATGAGTATCGATGTTCAAGGTATGTAACAACATAAATAATATAATTTCATTTAAGTTACAGACTCACAAATGTTTTTTTTTTAATTTCGCAAACGATACCAAAATAATCTCTAGGTCTATTAAAAATAAAAAAAACAGAAGCGGTTTTGTATGTGTTCCGAGCATTTCCGAGTATTGGTCTATTATTTTAAATAAAGTTTAGACATTCCTAAAGAGCATTGTGAAAGAAAATATTCCGCTTTGTTCCGCCATTTTGTTTAGCACTCATTCAAACAAAATGGACAATTAATTTAAAACAAGATTATTTACAGTAAATTCTCTTTTTATTTTTAGATTCCATTGGGAATTCCAAGAACATGTCAAATAAGCAATTATATGATATCGTACAAGAATGCCCTGACAAGAAAATTGATGCTAAGATGCTATTTTTGGAAAAAAAAATTATACAGATAACAAAATGTCCAGAAAGTGAGCTGGAAACATTAAAACATACGTTGAGTCATTTCAAATGTGAATTTAAACGAAAATGGGTAGCAGCAAACTACAAGCATGACCGCTTTCTAAAAAAAAATGAACAATGGTTTCAAAATACTCTCAAATTCGCTCTCTGGACTATAGGAAAACCGGGTCGTCCTTCAAAGGAATTCGGGGAATCTTGTGATAGATCCAAGCGAAGAAAAACAAAAAATCTACGAGATACTGTATCAACAGATGAGTTGACTTATGCTGCTCAAATGAGTCAACGTGCCGGAGGAAATAAGGATGCATCTAAAATAATAAAAGACATCACTTTGACTCCAACAAGAGCTACAAAGTTACGAAAAGTAATTTCTTCAAATAATCAAAGTAAAATAAAAAAGCATTCACCATCTGAAGCCTTAGCTATTTTCGTCGAAGGAGATTTTAGTAGAAGACAGTGGGAAATTTTACACAGTGCAAATAAAAATATATACCCTTGCTACTCTTTGATAAAAAAAGCAAAAACCGATTGCTATCCAGTAGAACAGTCAATGAGAGTTACAGAGACTTGTGCGGAAGTTCTCTTACAAGATTTACTCAACCATACATGTTTACGGTTGTGTAAATATTTGGAAGATGTAATATTCAGCTGTACTGAAGAAGAAAAGAAAAATTTTCTATTAATTATAAAATGGGGCTGCGATGGTTCTCAACAATCGCAATATAAGCAGAAATTTGAAAATATTGCGGACAGTGACTCGAACATATTTCAGAGTTCTCTCGTACCATTGCGATTAGAAACTATAGATAATGGAAGAAAAAAAATTATATGGCAAAATCCACTGCCTTCATCTCCAAGATTCTGCAGACCTATTAGAATAAGATTTATTAGCGAAACCAAGGACATAACTAATGAAGAATTTGCATATATAGATAATCAAGCAAAAAAATTAACAAAAACAGAAATACCAACAACCAGTGGAATAATTTACGTAACACATACATTACTACCAACAATGGTGGACGCCAAGGTATGCAATGCAGCTACCAATACGTCTTCAACTATGAGGTGCTATATATGTGGGCTAACTTCCAAAAATTTTAATAATTTAACCAGAAGAATGGAAGTAGACCCAGAAAGTCTAAAATTCGGGCTATCGATTCTCCACGCAAGAATACGTTTCTTTGAATCCTTATTGCATGTGTCTTACAAACTTGGGGTTAAAAAATGGCAAATAAGGTCAACGGAAGATAAAAGAATTGTAAAAGAGAGGAAAGAAATGATACAAAAAGCATTTCGGGAGCAAATGGGCCTTTTGGTGGATATGCCGAAAGCAGGGTTCGGGAACAGTAATGATGGAAATACATCGAGAAGATTTTTTTCTGATCCCGAAACAGCTTCTCAAATAACTGGACTAGATTCCACATTGATCTACAGATTCAAAGTAATCTTAGAAGCAATATCAAGTGGTCACGCGATTGATGCAAAGAAGTTTGAAGCCTACACTTATGAAACTGCTACTTTGTACGTGCAGTTGTATGAATGGCACCCAATGTCGCCTACCGTTCATAAAATTTTAATGCATGGTGCAACAGTAATATCTAAATCTATATTACCAATTGGGCAGCTCTCTGAAGAAGCTGCCGAAGCTAGAAATAAGCACTTCAGGCTTTACAGGCTAAACTTCTCCCGAAAATTTGACAGAGTTAAATGTAATAGGGACATTTTAAATAGACTGTTGCTTACGTCAGGCCCATTTTTAAGTAGCACTAGAAAACCACCACGAAAGAAAAGTAACCCATTTTGTTCGGAAACCATAAGTCTTTTGCTCCCTGACGCAGAAAATTCATCAATAGAAAGCAGTGACGAAGAACACAATAGAACAGCAACAGATGAAAACGATGAATCTGATTTCGATGATTAATTTTTTTGTTTAATTATATTAACTAGTAATATTATTATAATAAACGTTTGAAAACTATCTTAATTTATTTATTTTATAGCTTTCACGTCACAAATGTCACGAAATAATATTGTCCAGGTTTTTAGTACAAATACTCCTATGTGCGGCGTACAAGGGTCCGTAGTCGATTGATTGCTTTCCATATAGGCCACTGCAGGTCCCGTCCGGGTGGCAGATGCTCCCCTGGGGTTGAACGAAGTCGGGTGGTGTCGTTTGCTGTCTTTCCCATAGGTCTCTTCTCACCTTAGGCGGTTAGTCTTGGATAGTCTGTGTACAGGGGAAGAAACTCTTCCGGCTCTTAAGTCTATAAATCCACTATTCTTTAGAACCCTGTGTCACTCTTTTGAGCGTCGGAAGTCGCAAGAAGGGCTGGTGACTTTTCCTACTGGAAAACTTATCCATCCTTGCTTTCTACTACCACGAATCCATATGGGTGTCCTATTCAGTACATTTTCTTCATTTCTTTAGTAATTCTGACAGCCCTACTAGGTACCTCGTTATCGTTTTCAAACTGCTCGTGTTGAATCATTGATGTATTAACCTAATTTTGGTACCTTCGATACTCACAAACAACTGTCAATACACCACTTACTGAGTAAATCCTATTATATCCGATATCAAAGTAGGAATATTTACTATGGCAGAGGCACCCACACCTATAGCTATAGTACCTACACCCACATTTCGCCAGCTATTTTTAAGTCCCGTGTAATAGCGGGCGAGCCTATTATTGCCTTCAACCGGGCACAAATACAGACTGAGAAATTCCAGATGGAAAAACCCAATGACACTTTGCCCGACCCGTTCGAACTCAGGACCTCATCCTCATTTACTTTACATGGGACTTAAAAACAAAAAAATAACTGGTGAAATGTGGGCGTAAGTATGGGCGCCCTAAGGGTGGATTTCACCAATGAAACTGTACGCGATGAGTACATCTAATCACAATATTGACACTGACAGCTCTTGAACGCGGTTTAGATTTGCTGATCGCGTTCAGTTTTAATGGCGAAATTGGCACTAAGGTTGAATGTTACTTAAAAGTGGTCAATTAAATTCTAATATAGGTCGACTATACTATTGATAAAATTCTGCCTAAGCCTTCGGGGAAGACTGTCGTGATGTTACCACATGAGTAGTTAAACGGTTTAACTACTCATGTGATGTTACTAATTATTTCCTGCCGCCCTTCGACCAAACTAAAACTAATATGCACCGCAATTGATTGATTGATTTTCAAAGGGGTTTATTAACAGAAAATGGTTAATACAAGTTAACAAAAAGATCTTATTCCAAATGTTAACTAACATAATCCGAGCAATGTTAAATAGGCTCTTAACATACAACATGTATGATTGTTAGTGTGACTACTAATTGAATAGATACATCATATAAGATCGTGCTGTTATGTAGGGTTTGCAGACCCCCATTTATAAATTTAACTTGCCCAGGGGTTTTAAATTATTATTTTGAAAATATAACGGGTTTAATTTTGAAAGTTCACCCAAGTCCATTGGGTGAACTGTCAAATTGAAACCCGTTGCAATCAATTGTCATGTGTATGTGTGACGTGTGTTACGCAATTACCCCGCTGGTCCCAAACCCTTCAGCCATCACGTTTTCATACACGTGCTGACAAATCTGTGTAGACACATGTATGCTGATGCCCCCTGCTTTGTTTATCTCAATAGATAAATTCTTGTGTTTATAATAAAGGTAGGTACTTACTACTGATAAAAAAAATGTGTTTTGTTTATTTTTCTTCGCGCCCGGATTTGATTTGTGCGCACACGTCTCTCAACATCAACTAAGTAAGCTATGACTGACAATTTTTTTATTTATTTGGAATAAGTATTGTGTGATGCCATGTATGATATTGTGAACTAAATGCTTGGTTTTTATTTTTTACGATCAATCAGAGCAGGTAAATTGAGTTTTGTCACCAGTATGCGTAGTATGACCACCATAGAAACGGGTTTTGTGGACGGAAGAATAGACAAAATGACAGATTTCCAATCACGGTCTCTCATTTTTCTATTCTACCGTCGACAAAGCCCGTTTAGCTACGCGTGCTGATTTGTTGGTGTTCAAGCCTTTCTGACAAAGGAGTAATTGATATATCTAGATAAAATAGGATTTGACAATTGATTCTCAAATTACCCTCTAATGAATTACTATTTCATGAAATCATTACATCTGAGGCCAATTCGAACTAAAAGAGTTGTATTGATGATTCTAATGATTATAATTCTGTAAATACATATATTTTAATGTGTTTTCAAATTTCTCGTGCTACCTTAGCGCATCCCCCCTAAAAAACAAAGCTTTATATCCTAAATGAGACAACCAAACTATCTACATCAAAATAATTGCTAAAAAACTTCTAGCTGCTTTAATACCATGTCGGCTAGTGACGTCGAGTGGGGTCTTCTCAGCCTCCATTGTGGCTTTGAGAGACTGTCCTTCAAACCGGATAAAAATCTATGCAAAAAAATACACCTAATTGCTGTTTGAATTTTGTTGTGGCTCTTCTAGAGTTGTGTTGGTTTTAGATCTTGGTGTTGCTGGTACAACATGGGTAATGATGCCTTTCGTGAAAGAAATGTTTTTTTTAAATAATGTACGATTGAAAAGGTCCGTAACATTGTCTATTTACCATCAAAACAGCCTGTAGACGTGTTAAGAAAAAGAAAAAACCCGACTACAAAAACACATACTTATTGTAAAGACCATTATTATTGATTGAACTTTGTTTTTGTAAGGTATTGCAGGTGGGACAAAGTTGTTTTTCTCTTTTCAGTTGAGTATGTTTTCTTTTTTATTGGTTTATTTCAAGCTTTTTTTTTTTTTTTTAATATTCCTCCCTATAATTGGTATTGCAGATGCTATAAAACTCAATCTTAAAGATCTTTCGCGAAAGAAAAAACTGATAAACAACGACTTAGCAAAGTAACCTACAGCGATCATCGACCCCCGTTATCGTTATCACTAGGAAACTGCACTTGGCAAAGAAACTGATATCGCTGATAACAGTACAATGTATCTGACGCTTGCTCTAGCTGACTGTGGTGAAATTCAAGTAAAGCATGAGTAGGTACCAATGCTTAGTGGCCATGAAAAGACTCAAGTGTACTAGACCTTGGTCACAGGAATCCGCTGGATGCGGGAAGTACAGAACCGGTCGAAGTGGCGGTTGGGATCGGAGGCGGAGGCCTATGTCCAACAATGGACGTCTTTCGGCTGAATCACACCAACATTGTACACTAAGTTCGCAATAACCGTTTTGACTTTGAATCCTGATGATGATGATAGGTCCTACCTACCAGTTATTAGTAAATTTCACTGTGTCCATGAAAACGTTAGAACGTAAAAATTTACAATAAAATGGAACTAATTCTAGGTGCCCTTTCAAAAGGTAGAGCATGGAGAATCGGACAAGAACCAGTGATTGGGATGGGAATCGGCGTGAGGTTCAACCTTGCGTTGTCATCTGGCATTATGCTAAGCTGCGCCTCTTATGTCATTTAAAGCTGATTTCTTTTTGATAGTTTAAAGGTGTTTTTAGGGTTCTGTACCTCAAAAGGAAAAAACGGAACCCTTATAGGATCACTCATGTGCCTGGGTGTCTGTCTGTCCGTCTGTCACAGCTAATTTGTTCAAAATCTAATGGACCGATTAAGTTGAAATTTAGTATACATATGTACCTATTTCTGTGATGCATACACAGACGTGTAACGTAAATAAATCAATTTTGAATATCACTTTTGGGGGGCAAATATACGAAAATTTTAAAAAAGTTTTGCTATCTGTACTGTGTGACATATCAAATCAAAGGGTTTATTGCGAGGATCTCAAATATTTTATTTCATAATTTTTAAATGAATACTTTTAAAGATATTTTAGAAAATTTATGAAATTTGACTGTTCCCTCCTAGTCTCCGAAACAAAAATACAGAGAATGGTTCATTACTCATAGATTACAGGAAAACCTATAAAAAGTCAATAGTCTTAAAATAACATGGTAAATCTGTCAATACTGTGCGTACAAACTTACATTTGCAGTTGGAATGTATGGTAGAACATGTTTTTCAACTACAAAGTTAAGTTGTACTTGGGATACATTCATCCCAACTACGGAACCCTTCATTGTGCGTAGTCCGACACGCACTTGGCCGGTATTTTTTCTTGTTGTAATATCAATAACCGCATTTTTTAAATGTACTCCATAGGTTAAGTCACGGAAGGAGGATGTATGTGAGAAAAAATCCACATCTTTTTAATAAAATAAGTGATAGACATAATTTTAATACTAGAAATAAAGATAAAATAGATCAACCATTTCTCAGACTATCTAAAGTAAATACATCTTTTATGGGGTACTGTGTTAAATGTTACAACAGAATACCTTGTGATATATTAGAATTAAATGAAAGAAAATTTAAAACTCATATAAAAAGTACACTTTGTAAACAAGCATATTACAAATGAGAGGATTATATCCAAGATAAAAATGCTTGGAAACATGCTGGTCCTGCTCCATAGGACAATTTAGAATCTAGACAAAATCAAACTGGTTGCCAATTTAATTGTATAATATTATTTTTTTAAACATTAATTTTATATTCTGTGATTACTTGAACTCACACACTGACTTATTATTAGTAGTACTTGTTAAAATGTTAAGAACATCGTATAATTTTACAATGTTTGTAAATATGTGAGCACCATGCATCTATCACATAATTAATTTATGTCATTCCTTTATTTTTCATTCTTTTTACCTATCGTGGTATAGTAATCTTATTCTAGGTGCATCGTCTTCACATATAATTATATAATTAATGTATACAGGATATTGTGAAAATATTTTAAAAGAGTAACGGTGGAGTTTCTTGCCCATTCTTCTCCATACGAAAACGACCTTTTGGAATGGGCGACTAGAATCAATTATTATATATATTTTTTGTAAATGTTGACGTTCATAAGTGCCTTTTTTGTGCCTAATTGAAATAAATTATTTGACTTTGATGCTAAATGGAATGGAGATAATAATAAGGTCATCAGAATTTCCGCCGATTCATAATCTACAAAAATGAGTTTTAATTAAAACTTAAAGTGAATGTTTTATGCAGTTGGTACACATAAATCCTGTATTATCCTTATAAAAGTGCCTTTACTTAGACCAATTTATCCTTTACTAGGGGCCCAGGTAGCTTAGCTCCACACCCACCCAGCCACGGCCAGGTTACCAAGTTAGAAATCTAACGTCTCCGAAGCGGGGTGCAAATTTTCGAGAATCTTAGTTACTCTTAATTCTTTAACTTTCTTGCATAATTCTACAAAGTAACTCCTATTACCGTTTGAATATTCAAAAGAAAACTTAACTTATCCGACACATGCTACATTTTGCTTCGGGATTAGGGGGCCTTAAATGTTAAGTGCCTAGAGGCCCTGGGTCTTGAGTCCGAGCCTGCATCTGATATATTATTATACAATGTTGTTTATTTATTTTTTTACCGATAAGTACCGGTTTGTACCGGTTTTCCCCAAAAGAACTACCTATGTAAAACCCAACCACAAAGTAAGGCACACTGAACTGGTTTTAAAGTTTTCCTATCACGGATTGAGAATTGAGACATATTGATTCATATTAATTACGAGTATCATGTTGATATTGCATGATAAGTTTATGAAGTAGTTGATTACACAGCATTAGATATTCAGAGATGCCACGCTGAACGTTAACTAGTACCTGACGCCAGCACATCAACCTACCCGATACTGTAAAATTTTCCCAATCAACTTTGAATCTTAAGCTGTCGTGATAAAGTTGAAAATCTATTAAATAAATTTACACAACAAAACTAAGGTGGGCACTTAAATGATTAATGAACAAAAAATGCTGTGAGATGGCAGACAAATCAGTCACATAATCTGTATGGAAGAAAAGAAGCGGTCGGAGTCTTAAGATGGTGGGACTAGCTGGACAAAACAAACGAAACGTTGTACATTAGCCCTGGATCGGATCAACTGGAAATCATGGGGCCGTAGCCAAGCAGTGGGATGGTACAGTCTTACAGTAACAGTAGTCTTCTTTTTCCGTTGAAATAGTCCGCATAGGGTCTCGGGGCAATTTTCAGATATAAGACTGACTGGACGCGCACAAATTGAGCCAAATCCATGATTATTGGTTTGTTGTGAAGACGGGTTTAGACCAAACGAACATAGAACCAGAGCAGATCATTATTTTTGATATTCTTGACATTTTAATATGGCTAGACCGATGAAAGAATATTCTACTCTTGTTTACACATAATAATTTGGTATTGTGGGGAAAATGTGCATTCGCTCGTTTTGTCATAATCATTAACCAACCTTTATTCTTCATTCTTTAAGCACAGCCAAATGCGGGGCAACAGTCTCCCAAGTTTCACTACAGCACAATAACAGACTGGATTTGGGTGACGTTTCTCGGCCTTCTTAAGGTCATCAGTATTCTGTTGTATTCTGTTATTTCTATTATTAGAAGATTGCAGCCATTGCTCCACCACTAATTTATAAACAACCACTTAATGTTACTACTAGCATAAATATGAAATCAATGTCGTTACTCGTTATCTTAAACTGGTTTCTTTACTTTTATTAGATCAGACTGGCCTGTGTTGATCATAGCCCATAGGTCTCTTGGTTACTTCGCAAGCAGAGATCGCAATGACTAGTCAGTCATTGGCTGACGCTTAAGAAGATGGATAATATAATAGATTCAACCTGTTTAGTCATTACCACTCCCACGAATAGTGACCGTAATCTATTCGTAGACAGTCTAAGAAAATTACAACGTATGTACCTACCTACAGTACCTATGTACTTACAAACTATGCGTCAGCAAAAGAAAATGTAGGGATGACGAACTTTAGTAGATCGAAAACACAGGTGTATGACGTGCTAACATACCAGCAATGCGCTTGGCCAGCATTGAACTACACATAAAATAAACACACGACTTTTTCCCATGTCGGCAGCAGGCAGAAACTGCAGAACACCACCTCAGTGCTACAGACTACAATCATATTATCTCGCAGCAATTCTTTCTTTTCATCATTGAAGTGTGAAGTAAGTAAAGAACTTCTGCCACTTGACTTTGCTGCAGGTGTGAACAACATAGTCAAAAAGTCCCTAAGGCTCACTTACAATGGAATTATTTAATAATAGTTAGCTGTAAGTGATAATACCAGCTATTCATTTATTCCGGTAGACCAGTGTTCACCCGATGAAGTTCTCTACTCTTCTGACCGTTCATTGCAGCGGTTGTTATAACCATATAACATAATAGACTGGTTATGATAATAACTCTATTGGTTGGTCTTCCTCTTTTTGCCTTTTCTTCTATTCATAGAAATTCCTACTACCTAGCCATACATGTAGTTATTCATATCTTGTAAACCTTACCCTTAGTGCCCTATATGTATCTAGGTACTTATATTTCATTAGGAAGTACCTATGAGCAAGGGAGCGGCTTCAAAGCCAAAGTTGAAGATGAAAGATATTAATTGTTTAATTTATTTGTTCCAGATAATTTAACATGCACGACCAGGAGCAAGACGGTGAGCCGGCGCATCACGCTCGGCGGCCGATGAACGCGTTCCTCATCTTCTGCAAACGACACAGGAGCGTCGTGCGCGATAAATATCCCAATCTTGAGAACAGGTATGTTTTGGATATCACCTTTTTTCAAGCCTTCTACTGGGTGACAATCAAACAGACCATCTGGTGGTGAGTTGTGAGCGATACCTGTGGAAATCTGCAATCGGTTTCAGAGGGGCGTTGCTATCACTGAAGCTGTGCTAAGACTCAGCTAAAATGTTTCACGTGCCTTCTAACATCACCGAAACCAGCACTTTGGCTGAACTTCATGTCTTCGTGGGAGGTATTACCTTTCATATCATCCTTTAGATGATTCAACCAAGCTGCTTGCAGATATCAATGATCCACTCAAGGGCATGGACCATTACCAAAAAATAAACAACTCCCTAGATTTTATACTTTTTGAAGATGTAAACTTAGTGCTAAAGCCTGAAATAAACTTATTTCATGGTAAAATGGCTCTGAATAGGAAGGAAAAAATACATTTTTTCCATATAAACACGACAAGTGTTGTATTCGATAAAACTGATAAGATACAAGGGTTTACACGATTTTATACTCTAACTAATTAGCTATTAAAGTAATTGTTACCTTACAGGTCCATAACTAAAATCCTCGGCGAGTGGTGGGCAAACTTGGACAAGGAAGAAAAGGCTTGCTACACAGGTCTTGCTAAACAGGTAAGCTATATAAAAAAAATCGGTATTACAACAAACTTCGTGGTAAAGTGTTATTGGGTTTTTCTATCTGGAATTTCTCAGTAGCAGCCCGGAGTATGGATTTGTGCCCGGTTGATGTCAATAGGCTCGCCCCCTATTACATAGCACTTAAACATAATGCGAAAAAAAGGCGTGAAGTTATGTGTGTTCTTGGTAAGATAATATGTGGTAGGAAAAAATGCACTAGTTTACTTATACTTGTTTTTTTTTGTTACTCCAGTACAAAGACGCCTTCTTCAGCGCTAATCCCGACTTCAAGTGGTACAAGCTGCCCGCACCACCACTTCGCACGCTGTCCTCCAGGCCCAGAGAGTCCAACGACAAGCCTGTAGAGTCCCCCAATAGTGAACATCACGACGAACTCGAGAAAACAAATAACAACTCCACTAAAGTAGACTTCAACAAAAAATCTAAAGACGAACCATACGAAGCTGAGTCTAAACCACTTTCTATGTTCACCCCTGGCAAGCTCGCCGACGAAGCCCAAATGGGAGGCCTCAGCAGCCTCCTAGCCACTAAGACTGAAACTCAAACTACAAACCCTTATTACTCACCCCCATGCTTTAAGTTCAACGCGATCTCAACACCGAACGAATACAGATCTCATAACTTAATAGAGAGGGCCAAAGCGAAAGGTCCTCGAAATGAAGAAAGCATACGTGAGCTGCAGAACGCACTCACTGAGACCTCCCGACTGTTCGAGGAAGACTTTGATGAAGAAAAGAAAGGGATGTACTATGGTGTACCCAATGACCAGTTCACTAACCAAGATGTGATAGACCAAATAGTTGATAAGAGATATTCTGCTAAAGACGATGAGTACGGCTATCAGAGGAACTATTCCGACGACGAGAAGAACATGAGGTCTGGTAGATCGTGCAAGGGGAAGAGGTACCAGGAGTTCATGGCTGTTGGGGGGCTCATAGTCAACAAACGACAGAAGAGAGACTCGGACAAGCCAGAAGAGAACTACAGCCCGGCCTGTAGCTGGGACCCTGGCAGTCTGCGGGACGACACGACGGAGGACGACCCGAAGTATCACAACTCAACCAACGAGAAACCGGCCGACAGCGACCAGAAAATCGAAACAACCGACACGCCTGAACCCGACAATAATGGTAACAAAACATTCAAGGCTGCCGACTTCGACTTAGACGCTAAAATAAGAGCTCTGCCTTCACTTAGTTTAGAAAAATTCCAACAAAAGAAACGCGAAAGCAAACGCAAGAAGAAAACCATCAACTTGAAACCGAAAGCGCTGGAGTCTTCACACATAGTCAATTCAGTTCCTAGGTCCATGTTGGAGGACAGGCGGGAGATGGTGGAGCACTGGCGCGACCACGTCATCGGCAGCCAGAAGAGGAAGCCGAGGAAGATCAGCATCACGCGGCTGGAGATCAACAGCATGGTGTCGAGCGTCAACTTGAACACGCATAACATTAGTCCGGAGATAATGATAGCCACGGAAGCGCCGCGCACCGCGGTCCAGAACATGGAGATCTGCAAGCAGTCGCAGCACAGCGTGGACCTCATGGCGCTGGCCACGCTGGCCGAGGTCGCGTCCAACACGTCCAAGCTCGACGACTCCTCCATCATACAGAACATGACTGCCAAAGCAAGCGACTCCCACGCTTCCATGGTATAACATACCAACACAACTAGCCTTAACAAATATTCCAAATATTATTTACTTTGTAATCAGATAATATTTATATATAGATCTAATTTTACATCGTACGCATAAAAAATAATATTATTGTACACTTTTAACGTAGTTTTTATAACGTAGCTTTAGAACTATTTATATCGAAAATAGAAAGAAAAAAAAACTATATGTATACCTTATTTTAGTTACGTCGTTTAGGCTGCTAAATACTGCTTTGTTAGAACTAGAAAAGGTAAGAGTGATAGATTAATGTCCTCACGAATAACAACAAAGCATAATGAATTTTACTTCTATTAAGAAGAGATACAAATAAATTACAATTATGATATCTTAGGGGGTCGTGGGATTTGCCGACGCCATTTCATCACATTATAACGGTATAAAACGCCAAACAAATAAGTCATTTTAAGATAATTGTATGTAAACCTCATTATGTGTAAAGCTAGGTTATTTAAATCGCCTTAATAATTTAGAGATTTAACAAAAAAACGTAAGACACCACATGCATAGACTGCATTGCATTTTTATGGTGACTTATTTCTCGTTTAAATGCATTCGTGCAAAGATTATCATTTATATAATATTATATTTATATTATACATTAGTGGCGGGAGTCACATGTTTTTGTATAAAGCGAATTTATCACAACTAATATTATGGCAACTGGAAGAAGGAAATAAGATGTAACATTTGGAAAAAGGCTGGAAGTAATATAAATTATATCAGTAGCTTTAAATGAAATGTTAAAATAAACTGAACTATTATTACTTGTGGCCGACTGTCAGTAACATACGATGAAATATAATGACTCATTGAGTGGCAAATTGTAACTCCGTATTTGGCTGTGTAAGATTCGCGTGTACTACAACATCTAGTTGGCCTCGTATAGACCAAAATAAATTTAAAAAATAGGCCAGATCTGTTAGCTAGTTTGAAGCAAGCTTGAAAGCTAGCAATTTGATAGTGATCTGATTTATTTTTTTGCCATATCTGAATTATCTCGCCAAAACTTTTGTTAAGTATTGTGACTGACAGTCCACCAGACAGGCCACCATAACAAACTTTATGGTAAACTATTTCCAGCCTAGGGTTGGGACTTCTGTTAAAGCTATTGGAAAAATCCTTAATATAGTGCCCGTGCAATCCCCTGTACATATTTCTTACAGAACGTATTTTTAGTAAATGGTATATTAGTGAATAGCTCAACAAAAGTCCCAATCTAAATAAAAATCAATTTAAAAGATATATTTTATCTTTTTGGAAGATTTTATACTTACCTAACTGAAGTTTAGTAAAGTTACAACTCTATGGGGTATCGAAAAATCTTTTGTAGTAAGGAAACGTGATGTTATTTATAAAGATGATGGAGCAATTGGCGAAAGAGGTGAAGATAGTAATTTTTATAGTTGCCAGATGAGGCCTCAGAATACCGGCCGTATCACGCGAGTTAAACTCGTCATACTTTTCTTTGTGATAAAATATTTGACTAGGTGTTGTTAGTTTTAACTTAAAAATATATCATCATTATTTCATAATTATTATTTATCGAGTCATGAAAAATGTTTTACTCATCAAAAAAATCGAAAAAAAATAAATAATATAATTTCGATTAAACGTACACTGATTAGATTAATCTTGTCCCTATTAGGTACCTGAAGTTTATCGAAAAATTCACGAATTTCATGTGAGAAAAAGCAAAAAAAAAAAACTAAAATGTATAAGATCATTTTGAAACCATTTTTAAGTTATAAAATAAATTTCATTATAAATGTAGTAGATTACATGTTTTTAAGAACAGTGTTTCTCAAATTTTTGTTCTTGTTTATTTTTGTAATGGATTTTAAGGGGTTTCTGTGATTTTATTCTATCTCCTATGTTAAGGTTGCCGGCGTGAAGATTTCGTTTGCAGGTCTAGTCTAGATTAGAGTTTATAATGAAAAAAAAAGATCAAGTACGAAATTCGAAAAGTGCACTTATATTTTTTAAAGTTACAAACGATGACACAAGCCATAATGTGACATGCTCATCCAAAGACCAAATGTATTTAGAATAGAAAAGCTAGGCTGTAGATATTGTATATGTAATATATAGGTGATATATAAAATATTATGTATAATAAAATATCTAAACAACTCGTCAATATTGTGGCATTCCAAATGTCGAAATTATCATGTTACTCTTTATTATTTCATTTGTTGCATTTTTTTTTGTTTTTCAACCATTTTTTTTCCACATAGATTTTAAACTAAATAATATTGTTGATTTTTATGTAAAGTTTAATTGATTGTTACGTTTTATTAGAAAGGAGAGCTTTTGACGGTTCCTATACGAGATTTTTAATGATGAGCTTTACAGGGCTTTACTATATCAATGAAAATAAATTAATAAATATCTACATAAACAACAGATTACTTATGAAAATATATATTTTGCCTTGTCAAGATAGAGCCTTATTTTAAATTGAAAAAATCTAGTATTAAGGCTAATAAATTGAGAGGGGGCCAGTATCGGAAAAGGGAATTTAGAAGTAATCACACAATTTTAAAACTATACTATTAAACCTTCACAAATAAATTTACGGAAATGGTGAGATGTAAGTGGAAATCTCTAAACTAAAACCTGTAAGACCCGATTTAAATAAATATGGTGCTGGAAGATCTGTATTAAATTATTTTAAGAAACGCAGGCCTTAGCGTTCGCGAAGGACTGCAAGTCAAAGTAGGTATTGTAATGAATTATTATCGTTATTTTTAAGATAATCGCAATCACTATGTGCTATGTATTTAAAATAAAAATATCCTGAACAAACAGTACATTGTTTTAGCGCAAATTGATTGTTGATGGTTTTTGTATCGGTACGGGAAATTTTATGTAGTTTGAGAAACACTGGTCTGTTATATTATAAGTTAGGGCATAATATTATGTCGGTACCCAAAGTGTTTACCTGTTCGGTTCCAAAGTATATTGTTGAATGTTTTGTTACAAACCGCGGTTCAATCTATATCCTTTTATTGTAGTAATAAAGTTTATTCATATTAACAATGCTTTTGTTTTATTGTTCTCCTACGAACGATAGATAAATGCAGGGAATACCTACATAACGATTGACTGGCTGTAACTATTCCAACTGAAATCACGCAATGGTACTTAGGTATGAATATTAATTAGGAATTGATTGATTAGAACAGTGCGTCTTTTACGCGTTATGCCAATCACAGCTGGTCAGAACTATTAACTTGTGACTACATTGTTGTATTGGGTTCCAACCTGGTAAAAACAATTGTAAGTGGTAAGTAATAGGTAGTAAATAAATAAATAAAGTGGTTTCTTGCATGTAACCATATCGCTGATGCTACTGTACGACAACGGGCTAATATAGTGAGATGGCTATTCCGCCTTATGTATGACGGTTTGTTTGGCACGGCCACCATTCAAACGGCCCTGTGAAACTGATTACATGGTGACCGTTAAATATGATTTAGTACAAATTCGAAGACATGTTACATCTACCAAGCCGCACTGAGCCCGCGTAGTGGATTACGCCCCACTCCCTCTCACTAAGTGGAGGCCTGTGTCTCAGCCTATATAAAATGTACTCTGTGGTCCCAGCAGTGGGTACATTATTGGCTGATTATTATGCTTTAAATTATTTTGATTCGGACATGGCCATCGGCGTCCTCGAATGTAGTCATAGGGATTGTAACCGTTTGGCTTCCCTTCCTTCGCTATGAGTTGCTGTTGCAACTCCCGCATCGACTAAATTCATTTCGTCGGAAGAAATCCCAATGCAGCGTTTATTCTCAAAGTGGGCAACGTCGCAAATAGATGTCAAATTTTCGCTGTTTTGATTAATTTGCCAATATTACTGTATGGAAATATGAAATGTGGGTAACTAGCGAACGAGAATACCTGAATTTGATGTTGTAACCGTTTCTGGTGTAAAAAGGCATTTTGTAAGTTTCCAAATACCTACTTTATTTACATCTAAAACGAAATATTCGAATTACGATATTAATTATTGCAATTCATAATGAATATTTTAGTTCATTGGTAAGCCACAGTTCATATTTTTCCATACAGTAATATCGCCAAATTAATCAAAACAGGTAAATATTTCAAAGCGAACAAAGGTAAACAAGCGAGCGATTAGCTCGTGAAATGAAACGCGACGACTCACTCTTCTACACCGACCGGGACCGGCTGTCAAACTCATTCAATTGTCAAAAATTGTAAAGATGAGAATTCGTTCGTTAGAAAAATCTAAAAATTAACGAATAACTTCAACAACTCATTACTGTGGTGTGTTATAAAATAACCCCAAACATCATTTTATGCTCACGTGTGTGTGTAGTTACAAATATTGTTGCAAATCTGGATGAAGAAACTATGATCGCTGCGTCTGAGCCTCTGGTATGTTATTGTTATTATTTTTCTTTCAATAGTCAACAGTAACTTGCTAGCATGTGCTGCGAAGAAGCTTAATTCCTCGAGCTTCAATACTACTGAACCACAAAAACCAATCTAATGGCCAGAATTAGTCTGAAAAAGATAAAGCAACATTACTTGACTGCATGATTCCAGTTCACTATTATAATAAATAGTGAATGTTTCATTATTAAAAAATCTCTTAAAATATTCCAAGAGTTAATGACAATAAATACAAGCAAAACTTTTAAAAAATCTACTACCATGTTTATGTAAATCTGTGATATGATCAGATCAGTCTAAGATCAAAGATGGCACATTGCTAGAATTGCCAGTAACCAAATCCACTAAAACTTGGCTATGCTGATGACAATTTAAAAATGGACCCAGCATTCTTCAATGTATGCACACTGTGCATTTCCAAACAGTTGGAGTTCCATGACATGCTGTTTAATTGCTAAATGCATTATTGATGTTGTGACTATGCTACTAAGTAAATCGCTCCAATCAGTAAAAAATTTGTAAACATTGTTTACCAGCACCAGATCTTGTCCAAATGCAATAACAATTATGAAAAGACAGTATGACAAAGGCCTTCCTGCTCAGCAGTGGGACAGTGTAGGATAATAAAATTAAAAGTATATGTTCTGCATCTCCAGGAGTTTGTGCCACACGGCAGAACAGTGCTGGTCAGGCACCCAGGTCAGATCTACAGCAAGCACAATACCTCAGCGTCGGAGAACTCCTTACTGTACAAGCTCACCAACTTTGCCATCAAAGATGAGAGCCTGCTGGAAGCACGGGAGGCAGAGGAGCAGGAGTGGTGGTGTATACGGGAGGTTTATTATAAGAGTTGTGATGGTTTGTACTTTAGAGTAATGATTTGGAAGTAACTGATTAGTTTTGTGTTCAAAGTTAAAGTCAATTAATATATTACAATTCCAATTTGCATTTTACAAATTTAGATTCTGAATAAAGATTTATTATTTAAATAGGCACTAGGCACTTTAGAATGTCAAAATTGATTTACAAGGAAATAGAATTGATTCTAGTTGCCCCTTCCAAAATGTAGTTTTGTATGGAGAAAAAACTTTTTACAAAAAAAATGATCCAACTTCAAAAAAACACAAAAAAATGCAAATTTACTTTAATATCGGAAATCGGTGTCTTTGGATTTGTATTTTCGTTTTTTGCCACCAATTTACGTACTTAGTTAAAGTTATTTTGCACTTTTTAGTGTTTTTTTTAAGCTGGTTATATTTTTTTGTAAAAAGTTTTTATGTTTCACTTTTTAGTTGTGTTACCTACCGTGGGGTAGGTAACACAACTAAAAAGTCAGTCACAAATTCGAATACCACTGCCTGCTATGTAAATAACAGTGACTGGAACTTATAACATCATCCATATAGAAGTCGGAAAAATACCTATTGTTGAAGCTAAATAAAAAACTACCCAAGCAATGTTAATACAATTTGTATGGAATTATGACCTATAGAGTAGACCTCTAAAGTATGACCTACCAAAATAAAAATAAAAACAGTAGAATTGAGCACCTCCTCCTTTTTGAAGTTGGTTAAAATGGGCAATAAACTCCATAGTTGCTCTGATAAGTCATTCAAGTTATTCATGAAGACTTGGGCGCTGGATTGCATGCAAAATCTGTGATTGTTATTATTGTTTCATGGATAGCTGTTAAGTTCATAGCATTGTTAAATACTGGCTGTAATGTCTGATTGGCTCTGGTTATTTACTATAACTGCAATATTATTTGCAATATTGCTCTTAGTTTGCTTGCATACCAGGAGCAGCATGAATAATTCTGTACTAAAAAAAAATCACATTTGGATTCAACATTTGTTTTATATTTTCGCAGACTTTGAAGATGAACCGCAGCAGCCGAAAGACTCGAAATATGAATACAACTCCGAATCTTTTCGTGCACCAAGTCGTCTCAAGAATGACTTCAACATTTCCATCAAGTCGGAACTTATCAGCGGGATGAAGAAAATGGACACTGAAGGCTTGAACTCTGCCGGCCCCTCTCGCGGTAGTAGCGCAAATAGTTCCAGCAATATGTCCAAGAAGTTTAACTTGAATTCTGGGCCAAGTAAGAGTTCAAAGTCTACGATAAATCCGAAGACTGATAGCTCTTATGAGGAAGAATTGTATGTTAAGGGATGTACTGCTGTTTGGTCGAAAGGTAAGAAGACTTTTTTAATGTGCTTTGATATCGTAATAACTTGTCGGCCCGTTTTATTTCCCATAGGAATCTATACTTTAGAATAAAACAACACAAGCTTACTGCCTCCAGCCAGAGACACCGAAAAATAACGAAATTGATGTCGTCAGACATGTCGTGCGAAGACGTGTGTTATCGCGCGATATCTCTGGAGACACGTGTCGCGGTACATTTATCGCTAGTGAATTATTATTATTTCAAAATTCAAAATTCAAAAGTCATTTATTCAAACTAGGCTGAGAATCAGCACTTTTGGAACGTCAAAATTACATAAGACAGTCCCCCAAAACGCCCACCCGTCACCACTTCCTAGTGCTTTTGCTGGGAAGAAGAAGTGGCGCAACAAACTCCCCAGCAGCACAGCTGTCTGTTCAGTTAGAAAAAAAATAAAAAATGATTCTATACAACAGTATGCAAGACAATTTACAATATGCAAAAAATAATTTAAATTATAAATTAAATAGCTTTAATTAATAGCCATATGACAGCTAGCACACGCCAATATACCAACCAAAAGCATCAAGAACTATACTCAAGCAGAAATAAAAATAACTAAAAGATACAATATCTAAAAAAAAAGAAAAAGCCTCCAGGCTTAAAGGGCGTGCCCGCTTACATATAGCTGTAACTATAAGTTACAATTGATAAACTAGGACCATCGAGGTAAAATAAATAATTGTCGAGGTCGCTAGCTAACCACATATTGCAATACAACTCATTAAAAAAAAATATTAATGAGTAGATTATGTCAGCACTAAATTAAAATAAAATTAAAATAATTTGACATAAAAAGTAAAATTATAAACAATTATATAAACTCATATAACCTGTCAGTAGGTAAACTAATTCTGGAGAAAGAACATTTAAACATTGTCTTGAGTTAATCACAGCGACCATATATTCTTATCATTTAAGTAGTCGTTGATAGAATAGTATGCCTTTGAACAAAGTTTGGACTTTAATTTAGTTTTAAACGCATTAAAAGGCAAATCTAGCAAAGAAGAGGGTAGCTTGTTATAAAAGGTTATACCAAGCCCAACAAATGAGTTATGAACCTTATGAAGCCGGTGAAAGGGAGCACGTAGTTTATCCTTACTTCTTGTGTTAACATTGTGAATATCACTGTTTTTAGTGTATAAGTGTATATTTTGCCTAATATATAAGATGTTGGCGAAGATGAATTGTGATGCCACTGGGAGAATACCGATATATTTAAAAAAATCTCTCATTTGGTAAGACACACTAGCAGCTTATTAGGTGATGCGTGTATTTCAAATAGTGAATATACATACATGACTTAACTTTCTGACTCAAAGAATAGACGCAGAGAGTCTTGTATTGGTTACAGATTTTCATGAAAATGTTTGCTTCTACATTATTTTTTTTTGTTTTTATCTTTCAGGACTTATATCAACTCCAGCAACAAAGCTGTCAGACCCAGAGCACAGAGAAACTATCGCTTGTTACACCATAGAGAACCCTATTAAACACGCAGCATTCTGCAATTTCCACGTTGACATCAAGAACACCATGCTCATAGACGCATTGAACACCCAGATAGGAGATGTCAAGAAAAACATAAAGATTGAAGATACCACAGAACATATTCAAACAAAAACCATGCCAGCTATTCTGTTAATAGATAATAAGTGCATGAAAGTATACGAGAATGAAGGACGGGAATACATTAACAGCATACCATTCCAAGTGAAAAAAGTCTGGCCAATGAGATACGGAGTTTTATTAGAAAAGGAGGCGACACCGTTGAATCAAAACTCTATACTACCAAACTCCTTTTTGAAGTTCAATGATTCGCAAAACAGTACTTTTTCAAAGTCAAAATCCAACTTTCCATTTAACATGAGTTCTAAAATACGTCAGGAATCAGTGTCTGGGTTTGACCAGGATGTTTCTTTACCTACATGCTTCTCTTTAACTCATCCTTTGGATGAGGTTACTCCTATTTTGATGAAGTCTCCTTCGCAAGGGCTTCAGTACTACAATGATGGGGACATGCAAATTATGTTTGTCAGTTCAGACCCCAGTATAATTCTGCTGTATGACTGGAAATTGGGCATCCATTCACTTTGGAGGATCAGAAAAACTGTCAGAGATGAGTGCTTATCAATGTGTCCAAATATGAACTCAACAACAACAGTATTTAGTCAATCTTGTGACTACATTGGCAGTCCAATGCAAAGTCAGAGGAATGTTACCAGTTGGGCAACTGGATTGGGCAGTCCGTACCAGTCTAAGAAGATGCCGACCACTCCTACTATGTCTCGGTCAAGAATCAACAGTCCGATGGCCAACGTGTTCCACCAACAAGGTTTATCACCTCACGCTTCAATCGGTCAAGCATCTTACACGTCCATGATGGCTAACAATGGTCCACAGAACCCTCCATCGTTGCCTTTATACCCTGATATTTGTCTTGACCATATTTGGATGGATACTCAAACTATTCGGCGAGATCCCATTGAGTCTGCAAGTGACATGAAGACATTCCTCCACACTGATCTAGTTGGTCACAACTATCTATGTTTTATTGTGAAAGTGGGTGGTGTAAGTAGGTTGCAGATAGTGAGGTTGCAACGATCCCACTCTCTCGGCCAGACGTCTAAAACGAATCTTATGGTGGGGTCAGTTTCGACGGTGTTGGCTAAAGATGCTGTGGTGTTGGAACATTTGAATATGATCGCGTTGATTGATGAAGCTGGGAATATTATATTGCAGTCTGGGAATTATGTTGTTGGGAAGGTTGGTGTGCAATTTTTTTACCTCTATTATTATTTCTTAGAATTCGGGCGCTACTACGCTAAAAAAAGTCCAAATAATAATAACTATCATTTTCAGCTTAAAATATTAAGTCAAGTAACATCGTAGATACCTGACTGCTCTAAGTTTAATTCGATAATCTTACTCTGACCCTTTGCTCCACGACAATTTAGAAATAACCTACAAATATCCCTCGTTAATACCGCCTCGTTGGTCTAGTGGTCGCAAGCGCTACTGCTGAGCATGAGGTCCTGGGTTCGATTCCCAGGTTTTTCCAACAGGAATTTCTCAGTGATAGCCCGGAGTCTGGAATTGTGCCCGGTTGATATTAACAAGCTCGCCTCGTATTACATGGGACTTAAAAAACATAACTGGCGAAATGTGAGTGTACCTACTATAGGTACTACCTCTGCACAACCCTTCGGTGAATGCAGGCGTGATGTTATGTGTTATTTAAAATAAATACGTACTTTGAATGCATGCATGTCGGCATGTCCTAGAACCAAAAATTTTACGACATGTGGCAACCTCTAACCCGCACCGGGCCCGCGTCGTGGATCACTCCCTCTCACAAGGAGGAGGCCTGTGGCCCAGCCGTGGTAGGCTAATATGCTATGCTTAAGTACTTTGACTTTTAACAGCGAAACTTATATGACTATCAAAAATGTATTGTTAAAATATTTTCTAACTTATTTTATTTTATTTGGGAAAATAAACGGTTACACATTACAATATTATGTTATAGAACTTAAAACTAAAATGGGAGTATAAATGTATAACCAAAAAAAATTACCACATAATATACAAAAGTTAAACAAACACGGACGGCGTGCGATATAAATTACCTACATTGGATAGAGAGTATGGTTAAATATAAAAAAAATAAAACAAAACTGAAACATATACTACACAGGTTGAAATAATACTACTTAATCTTTTTTCATTTTCCCCAGGTCCACGTCGGCGGCGTCCTGGCCCGGCTAATAGACTCGCCCTACACCAAGCGAGCCACCTTCCAGTCCCCATTCCCTCGGCGCAGCAGCCTCTTACCGAGCAGATGTAATGAAACCTCCAACTTCGATGATTCGGCGCTACATCTCCTGTCGCCAGTGCCTCATACTTCCGCAGCTGCTAGGATTGAGCCGAAGGAGAGCTTAGGTAAGATGCTATACGAGTGTTTTTTGCTTGCATTTTGTAAGGCTAAATTAATTGTCGGTGTGTGTTGTGATAGAAAATAGTTTCTTATCTGTTTAGCAATAGAGTTGATTTTTGTTTGGATAAAGGGGTTTCGCAACACATAAGCTGGAAAATAAGCTAATCATTTCTGTTAGATCTTTATACCAATTTCAGTCCTATGCAAAATAGATTAAAATTGATTTCCCATTGTCAACCAAGCTTTACCACCACTCAAAAACCGAATGCATTTGTTTTTCAGCACAAGTTAAAATTTAACTTTTATGATTAGTTATAAGACTCAAGTTTGTTCTTTAACAATAAAGTTCAAAATTGTTTAACAAACAGTTGCTTCTTTCATGCTCAGGTCTATATGGACTCTGCGATGCGGCCGGTTCACGTCTCACCCTGCAGTTTGAAGCAGGTTCAATGTACCGGATATCATTACCGCCACTGACTTGTTCTACACTAGTCACTCGGTGCTACACTGCCTTGAGAGCCATTTTGCCTAAAGATGTTACTATGCAGGTGAAGTATTGACTGTTTAGTTCAGTTCAATTCAAATCTATATTGCATAACACATGTATCGATCTTAATAATAATGATAAAGTTCACATGGACCCTGTTGATCCATGACCACAGCTTTATTACTTCTGAATAAAGCTGTGGTTTGGTCGAAAACTCAAACTAAAAATCGAAAAGTACTTTAAAGTGTATTGTTGTATCCTGATTAAAGTATGATTCGCAACCGTAACAAATATGGCTTTACAGAATTATAATCATTAGAATCAGCAATACAACCACCTTATGTTAGAATAATCCTATAATGTCATGATTTCATGTAATAGTCATTCAATAGGATTGTATGAACAAAAAGAGTTGTACTAATGATTTTTATGATTATAAATATATTGACTGCCTCGTTGGTCTAGTGGTCGCAAGCGCTACTGCTGAGCATACAGTCCTGGGTTCGATTCCCAAGTCGGGCAAAGTATTATTGGGTTTTTCACATAACATAACATCACGCCTTGTTTCCCCGAAGGGTTGGGCAGAGGTGTACCTTTAGTAGGTAGACCCACATTTCGCCAGTTATGTTTAAGTCCCATGTAATAGGGGGCGAGCCAATTGCCATCAACCGGGCACAAATCCAGACTCCGGGCTGCTACTGAGAAATTCCAGATAGAAAAACCCAATAACACTGCCCGACGCACAAATCCAGACTCCGGGCTGCTACTGAGAAATTCCAGATAGAAAAACCCAATAACACTGCCCGACCCGGGAATCGAACCCAGGACCTCATGCTCAGCAGTAGCGCTTGCGACCACTAGACCAAGAAGGCAGTCAGTATTGGGTTTTTCCTACAGAAATTTCTCAGTAGTAGCCCGGAGTCTGGATTTGTGCCCGGTTGATGGCAATAGGCTCGCCCTCTATTACATGGGACTTAAACATAACTGGCAAAATGTGGGTGTACTACAGGTACACCTCTGCCCAACCCTTTGGGGAAACAAGGCGTGATGTTATGTTATGTGTAAATATATATTTAGTACAGCCGCAAATCATATTTAGATCAACATACAACCTGATATTGACCTGCAAATTGCAAAAAACGTAAGGAAGTTTGAATTTCGAGGCCTACCCTGACGCTTTTGCCTTTAGAATAAACCTTTACGGAAAATCTAAGTATGTAGGCACTGTATGTTATCTACCCAAAAATCTCTGAAACATTGTTAGCTTAGTTTTATCTCATGCTCGTTCCATTCACAGGTAATAATTAAATGGTATGGCGTCCGCAACGCCCCCGGCAGTCAAGACCTAACCCCCGAACAAGAATGGTCGATGTTCTCGAATCTTCTCCTCTCCCTCATTGGCTACGACGTCGAACGATTACACACGAAACAGAACGATGACGTCATAGACAATGCGGAGGTCGCGACAAAGAAACAAAGAACATCTAGCGATGGGACTCCAGACGACTGGGATTATCTCCTAAACTCCAAAATGCATAAAGCCATAGGACATTCCCTAACCATGCTGAAACTACCCATACCAAATTCCGATGGATATCGTAAAGGGAAACGAACAAGCTTAGAAGCTGAAAAACCTGACTTATTTAATACAAATTCGGTCTTATTTCCTTATGTTTTACAAGTGTTATATTCTCTTCATTTAGTTTACGAAGAAATAAAGCTAAATACTCTTTTGTGGAGTAACCTAAAACCACTATCAACCTTTTTGTATCAAATATCGAAAGATTTGAAGCTCGATGGATATGTCAATCATTACTGGCTGGATTTCCCGACGGATTTGAATTTGGAATATGAAGACAAGTCTCAGATAAATGAGGGTAATTTGAACAAGTTGTGTGAGCCTGTGTACTTTAGTCGGGATCCTCCGAATGTGTATTCGTATTTGAACTCTATGCTGAAGGATTTGGATGTGGGCTACTACCCGTATTTGGCTGAGGTTAATAATATGTCCAGGGATATTATTGAGGTATGTATTTACTCATTTTTTTTTGTTTTGTTTTTTTTAGTTGGTGTTGATCTGCTTATAGGTCTTCAAATATGACTCCAATAAATGAGCAATAATTAAAACATTCGATCCAAATTCGAAGTAAGGCTTCGAATTCACTAAAAGTATAAAACAGTAAAATTTCTAATTCTAATTAATGTACTGCGGTTCACTTAGCAGCATGTCCTTGAGATACAGGCCTCCTCTAGCACTTTCTGTGTACCTCTTTCTCTTGATATTTCTGCATCTGCGGATACTATGTAAAAAAAAACACATTATTTATATGACTTCAATTCAATTCTAAATATTTTATTTCACATAAACCTACAAGGGCACTTATGAAACGTCAGAAGCTAGGTGCACGGTTCCAATTGGTCATTTCCTATGGAGAAGAACTGGCAAGAAACTCCACGGTTACTGTTTTAAAAGTAAATGGTATTTACAAAGTTTTCAAATTACAGCGTTAATAGGTATGAGAGGACAGTGTAGGCCTATCAACAAGTACCAGTTACTTAGCAAGATAGGAAATGGTCGACAGATCTACAAGTCTGTTAAGCCTACAACGTTCTCACATTCACAAAATCTAAAAGAAAAGAATATATAAAAGAAAAATAAAATAATAAAAATTAAAACCTATTAAACCAAATTACATGATTGCCACTACAGCTGTAACAAATCTAATTTAATAAAAAATATAGAATATTGAAGTTATATAAGTAATGTCAAATAACAAAAAGATTATGTCAAGGAAGTACCTATGTAAAAGATAAAAAAGGTATAATAAAATAATCATCTTAATTTGGGAGCAGTTAATAGACATTTATATAGTAATGCCGTTAATGAGGTACCAGGGAAGCCACATGTGCAGAAGGAATTCTTGCCAAACTTCCTTGTCTTCAACGTAGTCTTTAAGATTAAAGACTGTGTTGAAGATAAGGAAGTTTAATATGCTTTTTTGATAAGGACATGTTTGATGTGGGTTTTGAACTTCCCATCGCTAAGTTCTGTAACCGACTTTGGCAACTTGTTATAAAATCGAATACTGTTTATTAAATAACAAATGACTTACTAGTTTTAGCTAACCTAAATTTGGGTATCACAATTTCATGTTTACTACGTGTATTTATATTATGGAAATCGCTTCTTATTTTGAAAAAAGTCCTAAGTTTTTCCGAACATACAAAATACTTTCTAAGATATAAAGAGAAGGCTGAGTTAGTATATCAATTTCTTTGAATTTATTTCTAAGGGACTCGCGAGGACCCATTTTATAGATAGCGCGAATTGCCCTCTTTTGTAAAATATTAATTGAATCTACGTCAGCTGCCGATCCCCACAGCAGAATGGCATAAGACATAATACTGTGAAAATAAGCAAAGTATAAACCTAGCTTAGTATAGACATTTATTTTGTATTTTATTTATTTATTACTTACATACGCTACAATTACAGTCTCACAATTCGGTAGTGTGTAGTTAATTATCATTTATGAATATAATGCAACATATCATTTACAAATTAAAAACATAGACTTAAGCATAACTTCAAATACACCAGCTCTGCCTACAGCCTCTGGGAATACTGTCGTATATAATTATGTCGTGTAATTAATTTTCAGATTCTAACTACAGTTGGTTGTGGACGTAGCGCCGGTATACAAACTATTTCAAGTCGAGACACTGTGACGGCTAGCAGTACTCCACGCGCGAGGCGTGATAATACCAACTACAGTTCGTCCTACTGTCAGGCAGTTATTATGGCGTGTGATAAAGGTATAGTCAAGTTAAGCTATACCCTGTTTCAAAAGTATTTGACGAGGTTGTAAACAAACCTGTTCAGTTTAATTCTTACGCAATCACTCACTTTTGGGAATTTGTAACAAATTCATCTGTATTTAGGTTTGAACTTTATACCTCACCACTTTTTCCAACTAATATTTGTTGAATAACATTATTAAATTGTAAATAAAAAATAGTCACCGATAGTTGAGGTTATAAAAATAACCTTAATTAAATTGTGAAATAAAAACTAGTTTATGGCAACGAAAAGAAAGAAAGAATATACGTTTATTTGCGGTAGAAATGACGCAAAAAAGAACAAGAACACGAAAATAACTATTTGGGGGAAAATATGCGTCACATCCACGCAAAACGGCCATCACTCAGCATAATGCTGGGTCCCTATGCGAGACGGATTACTACTATAGACTATAGGATTAAAGATTTAAATACTTAAACTAGATCACTCAAGCTTCTGCTGGATATTTAAATTTAATGAAATGAGATTGTTTATTATGTAAATAGGATATTGCAATCACTCTTACACGTCATATTAAAAAAAAAGCTAATTGAGTTCGGCGTTTCCTATCTGACTACTCTGAGAAGAAAGACCAAAAGAAATTCAGAGGTCACAGTCTCTTTTAAAGTCCAGTCATAATCTTGGTCAGGCCATATGAGGACCATGTAGATTAGTCTGAAATGGTCTTTTGAGGTAAGAACCACAAAGATTTGAGTGGACCTGTCCAGTCAGTGCAAGCATTTGTCAGTAATTGTGGAGCTCAACTCAGAACTTAAGGAGCTCAACTCGACGAACAATACCAAAGAAAGGACATTTGGATTGGCCGCATAAACTACTCAAACTCTCAGACCTTAAAACAAACTTTGAAAGAAAAAAATAATGAAAGTCAAAAAAAAAATGTCTAATAGTCCTCATATTCACAATAATTAAAACAATATAACACTTTACAAAGTAATCATGTCATTTTGTATATAATTTTCAACAATATCAATATGTATAATAAAACTCCATCCAACTCTATTCCATTAACTTGAAAATTGGTAGTTACCTGCCTGACATTTGGCGTTGAAAATCTAAGGAGTTTAGTCTATTTTTCGTTCAGGAGAAGATTATTTACATGATAAACCAATGCACAACTTTAGAGAGTGCATCGTTAACTTATTCAAAGTTGACTAACTGCCGTTTGATTTTTAAAATGAGGGAAGTGTCATCTGCGAATAAAATGATCTTGTGATTATCCCTCATCATTCATCATCATATCCCAAGTCATTTATAGAAATAAGAAAGGACCTAGAATTGAACCCTGCGGAACGCTCATGGTGACCTTAGATCCTGCAGACCTCTTGCCATTAACATCGACCCTCTGAATTCTGTTGTTCAGATAAGAAGTCAGAAGGTCAAGAGCCTTGTCCCTCATATCACAGTGGTACTGTTTCCTGCAGGGCTAACACGACAAGCGCGAGAAAGCTCTTTTTCTCGTTTTGTCAAAATTTGTCTACGATTCTGACGTCATTCTAATCCCTAACATGACCGTAAACGACGAGTAAACTCGAAAAAGGCACTTGACACTTCTATATCTCGCGACGAGAAACCGATGTTGCAAGTTATTAAAAACAAATTATTTTTATGATAGCAACATCGGCTTGAGATTCCGTTTCATTCATTCAATGGTGCCGATTCTCTTGTCACAAATGCCTCTAAACTAGACTAAAAATCACCAAAATTTAGACTATTCCTGACAACCGACGATTTTCCATTCTGAAATGACTAAAGTGACACACACAACTTAACTATATTTTAGTTTGATGGCACTGAGCTATTAATTTAGTGAAAATAGCAATTTTGTTATTCAGAGTTTTACGTTCTTCACCTAAAATTTTGATTGTCTCGGTATTTAATCGCGATTAAACAGGTGGAAATTAATTGTCATGAACTAAAATTCACACCAACACCTCAACGCACGGTGGGCTGAAAATCACCTGTAAGGATATTCGTGTTTAACTTTCCGTTTAAGAGATAATTAGATTTTTCATACTAGCTTCATACAAATCGTTCGTAAAAAAAATATAATTCCTTCGTCTTTGAGCAGAATTAACTCGGGTGTCATTTTTGTATACAAAGTTGATACGACAGAGGGGCTTTCCTTTAAACTGCCTATACTAGGTACCATTTTCTAGCTCTGTACCAAAAATCAATTAAATAGGAGCAGTAGTTTAGTCGCAAATGATTTTTTAAGTTTTTGCCCCGTTTGAACACGATGTATCTTTCCTAACAGCTGATTATGTCTATACGCGGTCATCCACCTTAAAACGATAAATCTGAGTATAAACCTACGATGTATTGTTGCCGGTCTGACGCAAGTCACAAGTACAACCAAATATTTTTCGCTAAAAAGATGGCAAAGCAAACAAGGAAGCAATAAATACACACACTTGCACTTTAATTACGAGAGTGACTATCATAGCAAAACATCCCGCGCGTAAAAGAAATAGAAATAGGTCAGTGTGTTGCTATTGCATCCTAGATCCCTTGCGCGATCGGTAAGTGGGGGCAGTGGGGCCTCAGTGCGCCGACGCTATCCATTAGGAACGTATGTTACGTAACACGGAAGCTCCTGCAGCTCTTATGTTTTGCCGAACACGTGCGCAGACAATTGTGATTTTGTTTTGTTATTGTGATAGGACACGTAACATCGGATTATTATTATTTAGTGTTAGTGTTTTTTTGTGATTGACTGTTTTTTGTTGTGATAGGACACGTAATTAAACTTTGGTTGTGTGTGAGTGTAATTAAAATACAATTGATGAACTAAAAAATAGGATTATTTTAGAATTTCACAAATTAAAGTGCTTATCAACGAACAGTGATTTAATTAGAAAAATAAATAACAATTTTCTCCGTCGGTATAATTTGTGCATTCATGTGAATGGAGGACACATCGAGAATTAATAAATGTTGTGTTTTTGTTGTGATTGTTGTTGTGTGCGTACTTACTTCAAAACTGTACCTATCATAAAAGCCGAGCGAAGGCCTAAGCCGCCGCTCGGGCCACCGCCCCGGCCGCCCGCCTTGACACGTCATAACACACGCCGCGGTTCGGCGCGCGCGCGACGTTGCCGCTTTGTTATCTAGGTATCTAAGGTCAGTTAAATTTATTTACACAGGGTGGTTGCGTTTTACTCTGATTTGTTAACTTATTAGTTTGTTTGAAAAAAAAAACTAATTTTTGATGCTTTTTATTTTTATACCGTATTGAATTAATACTAAAAACGTATAGTAATACGTAGTGTAATTTAATGCCCCTCTGTCATATCAACTCTGTATAGTAATGACTAATATCCGGCAAAGAATCCAGTTGCAAATTGAAATCCCTATGTCTATGAAAGCCGATTTTCAGCCCACCGTGCGACGGTGCAAAAACAAAACTGTCTTTTTTTTCTTTTCTCTTGCTTAAATCTCAAAAATAATGAAAATTTCGACCCCCTTTATAAAACACATAAACCCCTAATACAACATGTAGGTAATATATTTTCCATACAAAAAACGAAAAATTCCATATAAACACATTTCGTTCCAATATAAATAGTAATTTAAAACTAAGTATTTTCATTATTAATAAAACATGATGTAAAATAAATAATGACTAAAATAAGTACAATTAAGAATCTGCCATGTTATTTTGTCTACTCTTCTCGTCGTCAAAATCGAGGACGAGTAAATACGACTAAATGACAGAAGAATCGGAGATTATCTCGTGTTGAATTGTCAAAATTCGAGATAACTAAGGTGCCATGTTAGGGTTTGTCGAGAAAACATCAATTTTGACAGAAAGAGTCCACTATTTTGTATGAAAGCGCTGTCAGAAAACGAGAAAAGTGACAGAAATAGACAAAAATTACTCACGCGAGAGTGAGTAATTGTCGCGTGTGTCATGTTAGGCCTGCTGATGAGTTCTACCCCGGTCACCAGGGAGAGTGGAACCGGCGAGAGATGTCGTGCGGTGTCCCACAGGGATCGGTCCTGGGGCCGCATCTGTGGGACATCGGATACGACTGGGTGCTGCGCGCCGACCTCCCCAGTGGCGTCAGCGTCGTTTGTTACGCTGACGACACTTTGGTACTGGCGCAGGGGAGGTCGCATCAGGCGGCGGCCGAACTAGCGACACACGGGGTTGCGACAATCGTAGCCAGAATCCGGCAATTGGGACTCGAGGTGGCCTTGCACAAGTCCGAGGCCATGTGTTTTCATGGTCCTCGGAACGTGCCACCGTCGGGTTCCCAAATAACGGTAGGAGGGGTTCACATCGGCGTCGAGTCGACGATGAAGGACCTGGGACTCGTCCTCGACAGTCGGTAGAACTTCGTGGAGCATTTCCGACGTTTGGCTCCCAGACTGGAGCGGGCCGGGGCTGCCTTGAAGCGGCTCCTGCCCAATCTAGGGGGTACAAACGCCTCCTACCGGAGGCTATACGCGGGGATCGTGCGGTCCATTATGGCCCTGTACGGGGCACCGGTGTGGGCGCGTTTGTTGAGGCGGCGGCCTGCCCGCCGGTTGAACGCGTCCCAGAGGGTCATGGCCACCCGGCTGGTCCGGGGATACCGCACGGTCTCCGGTGAGGCGGTGAGCCTCCTTGCCGGATTGCCGCCATGGGATCTGGAGGCAAAAGTCCTCGCGCATATTTGGGAGTGGTGCGAGAAGGCGAAACGCCGGGGCTTGACTCCGATGCCGCGAGAAATCGCGGCACAGCGGACAGAGCTCCGACGGGATCTCAGGGCGTCATGGAGAGTGCGATTGTCGCAACCCAGTGCTGGGCACGCCACTATTGCGGCGATAAGTCTTGCTCTTTGAGGAGTGGCTGGATAGGCGCCACGGCGTCGTCACCTTCCGCCTGACACAGGTCCTCACCGGACACGGCTGTTTCGGGAGGTACCTGTTTCGGATAAGGCGGGAGGAAACGCCCGGGTGTCATCACTGCGTGGATCGCCTGGAGGACACGGTGGAGCATACGGTGGGTTTCGCGCCCTCACGCTCCTAGCCGCCGCAGGAGGAGACGCCCTGGGCGTCGGGAATCGATTGCTGCCGATTCCCGGCCACCGTAGGCGCGGGCTTGCGGATGGTGAGCAATGGGTAGCTCGCCGTCCGGTAAGGACCAGGCCCGGGTCGACGGCGCGTTGTGTTCCACGGGCGCCTCAAAGAAATGTCAGCAAGTGAAGGGGTCCGATGAGACCATTGCCTGCCGGGGTTGCGGGAAAGTCCGAAAGGGATACCGTGGCCCCCTGGCATTGCACAGGCAACAGAAGGAACACGGGTGGGTTTTAGTCAGTAAGAGTCTGACACGCCCTCCTGCTCCACCCAGAGCGGGAGAAGTCACATGATGATTTCACACCCACAAAAAAAAAAAAAAAAAGGCCTGCTGATGAGTGTATCATGATGTACGCAATTGAAGGCCCTGGACAAGTCGCAGAAAATGCCAAGAGCTTCTTGCGACTCCTCCCAGGCCTCGAATATGCTCTTTAGTATTTCTACGCCCGCGGCTGTAGTTGAAAGATCCTTTGTAAAACCAAACTGTTTCAGATGAAGTAAATTATGTGCATTGAAATGTCCTAACATTTGTTTTACAATAATTTTCCAAACTTAAAATAATACTTAATATTCTTTCCCAGGTATAACCCTCCGTGACATCGATAACCTCCCCCCTGCTCTAGGCCTGCTCCTCCTCACGATCTTCAGCCGCTGCAAGAGCTCCCCCCCGGCCGACTGGCCCCCGGCGGCCTACAACCTGGTGATGAGGGAGGACCTGGCGCACCAGGCCGAAGTCGCGCATACTATGAAGACTGCCTCGGATTATATGGAGTGTGAGTTACAATATTTTGCAGATCAAAGCTGTAAACACCAAACCATTCTCTGTAATTTTAAATGTCGTTGTTTTAACACGTTGTTAAGAACGTGGCGACGCATGAATTGCCCATACAAACGTAATACCTAAATCATCTGTAATTTGAGCATATTTTGACCATATTATGTTGTTTCTATTACTTTTTTTTTAGTTTAAACGAATTGAATTCCGCACACTTTTACAGCGTAAATGAAATGTTTTTATATTATTTTTTCTGTATTATACACAACAATATTTGTAGTATTGTTTCAGCAAAAGCATAGATTATCAAGTTACATATGATCGAAAAAAATATGGAAAAACATTAAGTTTTAATTCATCATTTTTGGTATTACGGAACACATCCAAATTTATCATAAATTTTCGATAGCTAGTAGTGCTATCGCGTCAAGCAAAAATTGACGATTTTTCTGTGGTCGTACTGCTCACTGTTGGTGTATATCGCTCCGACAGGCACTCACACTAGCGCAACGAGCTTGGTTCGAGTTCGTTCGGGGTATCTTGTCATTATTAGACGATTAGGTACATCTTTACTATTAAATTTACTGGTTAAATGTTTCAACAAAATACCTTGTGATATATTGCAATTAAATGAAAGAAAATTTAAAACCCATTATAAAAGTATACTTTGTAAACAAGCATATTACAAGTAAAAGGATTATATCCAAGATAAGAATGATTGGAAACATGCTCCACAGGATAATCTAGAATCTAGACAAAATCAAAATGGTTGCTAATTTAATTGTATAATGTATTATTTTTATGACATTGATCATTTTTAATATTTTTTACCTATTGTGGTATAGTATAATTTTATTCTAGGTGCTTCGTCTACACATATAATGATATAATCAATATAATATACAAAATATAATTTAAAAAATTAAAAGAGTAACGCTGGAGTTTCTTGCCCATTCTTCTCCATACGAAAACTACCTTTTGGAAGGGGAAACTAGAACCAATTATTTTTTTTGTAAATTTTGTTGTTCAAGTGCCTTAAGAGCCTATTTGAAATGAATGCTTTGACTTTGGTACTTTGGACATCGCGCAAATATAAATTATTGGAATACTAGCTTCTGCCAGCGGAGAGTTCATCTAGTCGTCGTAACGAAAGGACGTGTCGACCGCGCCGATACGCCTTTGTTTTATTATACGTTGACGCAGCTGGCACCTGCCATAAATTACAACGCGTTAATTGTCGGTCAACAAAATCGAACAGTGTTTTGTTTGTTGGATGTGGGTGTGATTCGTGCGTCGACCAATAAATGCATTAATATAGTGCAAAAGTGAGGTGTGCCAGGCCTAAGTGCGTTAATCCCAGGCGAGCAATCCAGTCTGCTAACGGTTCCAGGGCTACTGAACGTCGTAGCTAGGACTAGCCGGTGAGATCATTCCTTGTCTTTCAGAGAGTTGCTGCACTCTACAAAATACACACCTCGACTTGATAAGGACTGCGCCAACAGACGCAAAAAGTACACTATTTTACAAACTACCTACCTAAAATCACTCAATCAATTAATCAAATTCCCATATTTCAAACTTGATTAACGTTAACTCCAACGAGAGATCCAGATACAAAAATTGTTGCGTAGTGTCTGGTGAATTTGGAAGGTTTGATGCTACGCGCAGAATCAACTTTTATCTGTAGGCTACATGTATAAGATTATAATTGTGCATAGTAAAAGGATAATGGCAAGATAAAATAACATACTGTATGACTCTAACAAAAATAACAGCTTACTATAACGCTTTTGATTTCGTAACATCTTGCATGCTGATAATTATAACATCATACCTACGACCCTAAACAATTTGGCAATTTCGTTAGCCTTACAAAGGCAACCCTTTTTTTGTGTTTTGTAGAACAATTTACCCGAGTTTTTGTGAAGAAAGGCACATGAGTGGTTAAGCTTAAGTTTATTTAGCAAAACAAAAAACTTCAAAATGAGATACATTTCTATAGAAAAACAAAGAGGAACCAATAAATTTCAGTCAACCCACGACCCTGTCAAAATTTTGTATCTCTGTCTCGAAACGACATCTGCACGCCCGGCCATCGGCACCCTGGGGTTCTGACTCCGAACAATATTTTTACAATGGTAATAATAGCAGCCAATCAAAAGGACGGCAACTGTCTGTTTAGCACGATTGCGCACCAAATAAATAACATAATGAGCCTAACTTTCGACCACATGTCTGTCTGCCGAGACTTCGCTACCTATGTTTCGGATAACCGCGGTGACGCCAGAATTTGCCTACCATTAAGGAATAACATTCAAGACTTTATTCCTTACAGCAAGCTTTCTCAGGAACAAATGATAACAAAATACATAACCGCGCAGTTTAACGAGACCTTCTGGTAAGGAGAAGACATCCTAATCATCGCGGGTGAATTTTATCTCGTAAATGTGCATATGCATTTAAATCACGGGAACACACTGTTGTGTTCACCGGCCGGCGAACCAGTACCTGCAAGTATACATATCCTTTACAATGATCATCACTATGATAGCTGGGTCATGAGCGCCAAATACAAGTTCAAATTCAAATATTTTATTTCACATAAACCTGCCTAAGCCTACCGCCGACGAACAGTACAACAATAATCTTCAAAGACTAACGCAAGAAACAACCAACAAAAGTACACCACAACATACCGAAACGGTAGGTAATAAATACAACAAAAAGAGACGAACAAAGGCAGTCTACAAAACCCCGCTTCCTGAACAGCCCCCAATAAGTTAGCTCATTAACACCGTATGAACAATTAACATCAACATTAGGTACACCGTTATCGGCTGAAGTTGCGGATGACAATGGATACACAATACTTAGAAATCAGCCTTCTGCCGCAACTAAGTACCCTTGCTCAGACCTGCGTATTACAACGTGGAACGTCTGTGGGGCCTCGAAACCGCCAAAAAACCCAACACGTGGCTAGAAACAATGCAAACTAAGTACCAATTCCGAAGAAAAACAACCCTAAAGATCCAAATGACTATAGACGAATATCGGTTTGCAATACGGGCTACGGAATCTAAGCCTCCTCCTACGTTTAAAAAAAATAGAAACATAACATAACATCACACCCGTAATCCCCGAAGGGTTGGGTAGAGGTGTACCTGTAGTACACCTACATTTTGCCAGTTATGTTTTAATCCTATGTAATAGGAGGCGAGCCTATTGCCGTCGACCGGGCACATGTCCAGACTCCGGGCTGCTACTGAGGAATTTCTGATGAAAGAACCCAATAACACTTAATTGCCCGACCCGGAAATCGAGCCCGGGACCTCATGCTCAGCAGTGGCGCTTGCGACCACTAGACCAACGAGGCAGTTAGTAAAAAAAATTAGACGAAACAATAAAACAATTAGGCAGCTACCAAGCGGCCTTATTAAACAACAGGTCTACAGACGATAACATATTTACGCTAAAAAGGGTTCTGGACGAAGAATGGCGCGCAGGTAAAAGAATTTATGTACTCGCTCTGGACATAGAAAAAGCTTTAGACAACGTCGACCTCCAAGCACTGCAAGACATTTCAATACATAGAACAAAGAAGTCACTAACCAACAGGATAATCAAGGTATGCATGGTCAGCAAAATAGTTGGATTATTAAAGGAAAGGCAGCCAAACAAGGTTGCCCGTTATTCCCTCGCCTTTTTACACTGGTCATGGATGAGGTCCTTACTCAATTGATCAAACTCGAAATCTCACTCCCCCTGGTGCTATCATTCGCGGACGACCTCATCTTCATTACAGATGATCTAAAAGGGTTAGAAGGAATCGTATAACATATTAAACCCCTACTATACCTGGTAGTGGTTTAATATGGTATACGACACTACCGTGTCGGCCTACAAATAAACGAAACTAAAACAAATATACTAATTGGAAACCGAATAGCTAAACCGAAGGTGACCTAAGTGTCAATTAACGGATCAAATCTTCATACTGTCGAAGAAATTAAATACCTAGGAAGGGCACATACATAGGAAAAGCACACTATTACCATTCGTAATAAACTCAAAGGTGGACTGGAAACTAGCCAAAGTCGTGCGTCGTACCTTGTATGATACATATTGAAAGGGTCGGCAATCACTAAAAGCTAACAGGTCAAGACCGAGAAGATATGAGAGACTCATCATGAGAGACTTGATTAACCACGCCAGAAATAAACCAAGACAAAAGCAGATGCATGAAATCTTAGACGAAAAACAATAACCAAACGCATCAAGAACCACAGGATGTGCTATCTCGCACCTCATACGGCACGGCAAACCGCACCTGTTACACGCAGCAACGCAGAACAAGGCCAAATCCAAGAAAATAGGCCGTCCTATTTACACATGGAACGACAACCTTGAACAGGACTCGACCTACTCCGACAAGGAATTCAACTTTTGGATGGACACGGCTACAGACCGATACAGGATCATGAAGGCTGCCAGCGTGATCTACAAAAAACCAGAAACGGATAGCAGCGTAACTTCTGACGAAGACATAGAATCGGCTAAATGCAACACAGCACAGCAGCGATATAGAAATGTCTCAAAAAGATGCTCTATCCAAAGACAAATAACACCCGTCTCTCCACTAGTCCATTGCTTACTCAAGGATGCATATCCGGTATGGCTCGTAAATCCTTTCCTATCCTCAGGGCACGTCTTCCTTACCATTACCGCGCCCCCCGGTCTACTCCTTGATATGCAATGGCCTTTGTAGTCCCATGAAACATGAGACTTCATGGGCTAGTGCAAATCTTGGGGTTCATTCGATTTATCGAGTCTGGTTAAACCACGCTGGGATCGGTGCCTTTCATTCATTCATTCATTCATTCATTCATTCATTCATTCATTCAGGAATACTAGCTTCTGCCAGCGACTTCGTCTGCGAGCCTATAACCTTCCTCGAGAATTGGGCTATCCAATGCAAAAAGATTTTTTTCAAATCTGACAGGTACTTCCGGAGAGTACCCCCTATATACAAATATACAAACGTTCAAATAAAAAAAAAATAAAAAAAAGTCTTTATAGTATTAGTATAGATTTGTTTTTGTTTTTTATCCGACTATGGCGAATCAAAAAGTAGGGTTATTAAAGTTGCGACCACCCAAAGGAAATAAATTAACATAAACAGGCTTAAATTAAATAAAGACAATAATAATAAATATCTCAATAATTCATATTTACACGACGTGCGTGACAACTAGCACATTATAAATAAGTAACAGTATTATCCCTTCATAGAAAACGGCTGAAATGACGCTTCGAAATCTCAGTGTATGTCCAGTACGCAACAGTCTCGAGTATTCGGCAGTTATGCACGGACGCGGAATTTTTACCTATCGAGCGGCTGTAGGTCATTGTTTCAAAGTCACTGCTGAGACATAATACTGTTACTTGTTTATACTGTGACTAGCGCCGTTCGTCGGCCGATTTGCCCCCAAAGCCACGCTCGATAACGATGGTATAGTTAGGTTCCTTGTTTGTATGACGCTACTAGATTTTCTCTACAAGGCCTAGATCTCGAGATATCCTAATATGTTGAGATATCGGCATGGTATAGAAATATCCAAAAAATGCATTACTAGTCTGTACAACCACTAACAATTCCCCAAAGGAGTCAACAAAAATAAAGCAAGTAATGAACATACCTAATTACTAATATTAATAGAAATGCCGTCGAATCGTTATGAATGAATGGAAAGTACAGCTAATAATAGCTATCTATCCACTCACACACACACACACGGCATCACACCGCGTCCGCCGCTCGCCTTCTTTTGTCAAACAGAGATAACAATATTCCGAACGAAGTTTGCACACATCTCGACTTGTAGTAGCTAGGCGCGCTCCCCGGCCTCTTAACCTGCCATTTTGATAATCCTAACTAATATTATAAATGCGAAAGTGAGTTTCTTTGTTTGTTACGCTTTCACGTCTTAAGAGCGTTGTACCAAATCTAGGCACTCAGAGTTTAGGTTTTTATCGCTCGACGCCGTGTAGTGAGTGCGCGTGTGTGCGGTTTACCTCATGTACGGCACACAGTTGCAACGTTGCTACGACTAAACGATCTTGATCTGTAGCTATGATGTACTATAATATTTTTAGCAAGTTAAAAGCTAGAGGTTTACGGAGAAAATAAAAAGCTGTCCATAATAGATTATTAGTGTATTTTAATTAAATTTATACAAATATGGATGAAGAAAATAATATTATGTAGGTACTTATAAAAATAAACTCATTTTATCGTTTGTTGTTATTGTTTATTTGTATAAGTAGGTACCTACTCAATTGAAGTTTTATAAAACTATTTGTCTAAGGGGCATCGATCGACTTTTCCTTGGATCTATAATTTCTGGGAGAACACAATCAAAATAAAATTTTGTTAACCGCGGAGCCATCTTTTGTTCCCAGAAACTATCATCTCTGAAAACTCTGACGAATTTTATATTAAATTCACAGCCAGTCCACACAGCAAACAAACACACATTCTTATTAGCGATGTGGAGTTGGCCTTGAATTTGATAAAAGTAATCATGATTTGTGTTCATGACCACATCGTCGCCACATAAATTAAAACATTTTAGTTTTTTTGCTGAATAGCAGTATCTGGATCGATACCAAAAACAGAAAAAGGGCACTTTATTTCAATGATGCCATCTTCATATATTATGCCGTTCGGTGAAGCGCCTAGGAAAAAAAGGGATTCATCAATAAACAAACCACATTTCTCGATGGATATGTTTTCTTGGCGACTGAGTTGTTCAAAAGCTTTTACCTCGTTATCTTTCCCGTGTTTTACTGATGCCACATGATCTAACGAGTAACTATATAAAATTCTTTTAACAAGGGGTGCTGTATTAGAATTTGGTTTTCTTTTGCAAATTTTTGAGAAATTTGATGCAGGTAGAATACATCTACGTAATTCAAGCCACAATGCGCTTTCTGCTTGAAGTATTGTTTCGCGCTCAATTTCGTGACGCTTTGTGGCTTGTTTTTGTAGACTTTCCAAAAAACTAGATTTGGCCTGTTCCGAATTCAAGTCAGGTTTCTGACATGAATTGCCATAATCGAGGTTTGTTGGAGGCTTTGGCGCAAAGTTAATTTTGCGACAAGATGTCTTGCCCCTTCTATTTTCATTGTAGGCAAATTTCCTTTGTTCTAGACGTTTCAGCGTTTTCCCTGGGCTTTTGTTGCACACTGATTTGTAAAGGCAGGTTTGAGGTTTTCCTGTATTGAAACAGACCACAGCCGCATGACACCGAACAGAATACGAATCTTTCAGCGAGAAATTTATACGCTTTCCACCTACAGTCTTGGCAACAACACTGTTGAACTGCTCTGCACGATTTGTGGTAAAACAGTGAAGCAAGCTTCTTGAATGAAAAGCCAACTGGGAAGCATTTCGTTGCAGTCTCAACATGAGTGTTTTTGCAGTAAGGGTATCATTTTTTTCTTTCTTTCGGTCTTCAGTACAGTCATATAAATTGCAATCGGAATGGTCTCCAAAGATGTGTTTGGGGCTGTTAAGAATGTCTTTTTGTAATGAAATAATTTTGCTGGATTCCGATGTAGACTTGGTCTTCCAATACCGTACTGCAGCTCGTACAGCTGTTCTTAATCTGACTAATCGTTCAGGCGTTAGTAATTTACGTTCCTTTAAAGGAATCGTGGTGTCTGTTTTCAGGAACAATTTTTTTCCGTTGTAGTTGCGGAGTAGGTGGTTAGTGCATTCAATTTTTTGAATAGGCACGGCAGGATATGGTCTGCTCTCTAAAATGTTTTTATACGTGCTGGCATCACCATCTGCAATCAGCGTATTGTAAATCAATTTCCGTTTCTCTACAGAAGATTTGAATCCCTCAACTAATATATTTGGTTCCATACTTGACGAAGACCCGTCGTGGTTCTTTGTACATTTGTGTGCAGTGGGTACCACCTGTCTCTTCTTGGCCCGGAAACAAATGCCACAGTATTTATTTCTCACACCTATGTACAAAACTTTGCCTGTATAATGGCCAACGATAGCGGCAACACCCGATAAAGCATTGTATTGGTTTTTATAAGAGCGTTTACTCCAACAGCAGTCTGCTTCCACAGGAATTTTTGGAAAAGTGCCAGTATCTCCTCGCAATCGAGCTAATTCGATCTCTTCATTGGCCGCTGCAAGCATGCTCTCTTCAGCTGCAGTTTTCCACATCTCAGCAACCGTGCCATGATGTTTACCATAACTTCTGAATGTCATAATAGGCAAGTCCATTGATGCGGTAATCTCATTTAAATTCGTTCGTCCAATACCTGTTAATATGGCCCCTGAGACAGCTCCTTCGTTTACGTTTAACGTAGTGTTTGCCTTCTCTTCATCATAACTTTTCAATACAAACTTACTAAGACACATATTACATTTAAAATAAAAAGTTGACTGCAGACCCCTTTGAATTTCTTTGACGATTTTTAGGTTATGTAATGAACAGCCAAACCGATTGTTATGTTCCCCAATTTTTATTAAGCTGTCCAAGAAATATTTAAAATCCACCACGCGTCTTCCTTCGATATTTATAGATTCTGGTTCTGTTTCTGTAACCTAAAAAAAACGTTAATTGTCAGAATCCTTCTATTCTAAGTTTTATTATAGTTGTGAAGTAAAAAAGGAATTCATTCATACCTTAACGTAACTAATCGTTAAATTATCCATGATGTTGTCATTTGAATCACTGTCCATATCTTCAATCCTACAAATTAAATATATCGATATAATGAAATCTACAAAAATAGAGAGTAAAACTGGAATACAAATAACAATTAAAAAAAAGGTTCAAAGGTTGTCTGTATAAGATCGCTTTTAGCGATAAGACCGCCCATTGTGTCACCCTATGTCAAATTTCTACATTTATCTGTAATTATTTTATGGTGTACATAATAAAGAGTATTCTATTCTATTCAATTTCTCACGATATATTTTGATCGGTTGAGTGACTGGTACTAGGTTTTTCCGTTAACTTTTTGGGTGGGTCTTCATTTGCTTCAATCTCCATTATTTCAGTACTACAAATTAAAATGATTGATATAAATAAACATAAACCCAAAAATTCACAAACTGAAATAATAATAACCATTTTCTACTCACGATCTTTGATTATTGAGGTTATTGGAACTAGGTGTTTCTCTGGGTAAATCAAAAGTCACATTTGGGTTTCGTTCTTCAATTAAACCGATGTCCATGTTTTCAGTCCTACAAATAAAATTGCTGATATTAAATAAAATAAAACAAAATAAAAGTTCAACTACTAGAATAAAAACAACTATTTTCAACTTACGATATTTGATAATTTGTGTAACTGATATCAGGTTCTTCTGTTATATCCGTAAATGACTCAAAAGTTGGAAGTGAGTCGGAAGCTACATTTTTGGATGATCCAGAAGTTAAATTTACTGGTGAAACCACAGTAGGAGGCGAGACAGAAGTTACAGTTGAGGAAGCACCGGGGATTAGAGATGCTCTTAATTTTGATCTGAAAGAAAAACAAAAGACAATTATGGAAGTCAGAGAATTGACAGAATAAAAATTAACCAATATTTCACTGTGGGGTACCTATTATATTTAAATTTAATCATTAATAGTAAAGCATTCTAAAAAAGAAACGGTTACGATTGGGTGATCACTAGTGGATTTGCCATTTACCTGACTACGAATATTACGTTGGTAGAAAAAAAATAACTTACACAAATGTATTGACACCCTGTCTTAAAATTAAATAGGTACTTACTTTGAACCATAATAATTTGTCTATTCTACCCATGTTCTGTAAGTAAAATAATAACAAGTTTGTAGAGAAAATGGTTATAATTACATAGTTCCACTTTACCTACTCAATTAAAATAATACTTAACAACCTCATTCAGATTCCCAAATAAAATAAAAAATGCTTACGGATCAAAAATATTTAGTCGCACTATAATATTTACACAATATCACGCGTGGCGCTTGCGCGGCGGCGGGAAGTCAACCGACATAGGTCCTGCGTCGACGAGTGCCAGGGCGCGACAGGCACGACCCGTTCGATGCACCCGATTTTATACATACTTTGAAAACTTATTTTCATAAATAATTGAAGACAGATATTTTTTCTTTTTTACAAATTTATAGTACAATCTTTCTTCTTACGTATAAAATTATTTCTGTTGCCAAATGACTTTTAGATTATGAGATATGAAGTGTTTTTTGGGGTCGATATTTGTCGATTTTTGATTTTTTTAGACGTGATAAAACTACAAGTTAATGAATTAAAAATCTAACTTTTCTTAATGCATTTTAAATTTCAGGGTATGCCTCTTCGAATGAATACTTTTTACTTTCTTACTTAGTAATATTAATTGGTGTAAGATTACTTCAAAGTTGAGCCTTCGCGCGTCATCTGGAAATCACGCCTTCGAAATACGCTGTTTTCGTATTCAATAACACAAATTGAATGAGTTTTTGTTAATAGACTTTAAATAAAAATCTATGATAATTACGATGATTGAAGTCAAAAGAAGCTAAGATAATAAATTATATGACCAAAATCACTTCAAAATCTCCCAAGTTCTCGATTTACGTTTGTAAGATGCTAACACGCTCTTAACGGCTGAACAGATTTCTATGATATTCGACACGCAGATAAAGAAATGACCCGGGTTAGTACATAGAATACTTTTTATCCCAGTAGTACGTTCCCGTGGGATAAATTCCGACCTCCTCGCGGGCGAAGCTGTGGGCAAAAGCTAGTAAATAAGTAAATGCTGAATATAGGTTCTTTCCTAGCAAATGACAGGTCTGTAAAAGCACAGTAATTATTTATAGATATGTTGAGTCAATCGAACCCTACTTTGTAAAGTTATTATATTATTTTAATTATTGTGACGTATTAACCTAACCAGAGTGAATCTTGCTTTTGCTTTTACTGTGTTATTGATCTGCGCAAAATCACTTTGCGCAAGGTGCATACAGTACAGTATTATACAGACGCCAGCACATCAACCTACTACAATCTGTCAAATTTCTTTAATAGATTTTCAGCTTTATCACTAAAGTATAAAGTTCAAAGTTGATCGAGTTCGAGTAGGTTGACCTGATGGCGTCTGTACATATCGCCGCCGTACAACGAAAACCAATTAAATCATAAAAAGTGCAAACGGAGATATCGTGATTACAAAGTTTAAGGGGTTGAAAATACCCTTTGTAGTATTATATTGTTATTATTACTTCATAGCATCAGTACATTGATAAATGTTCTATTTAAACATGTCTATTGAGGTTTAAAAAAGTTATTGCTTTGTAATTCAATTTTCAATTTATTTTCACAAGGTCACCCATTTAATTGGTTTTTCCTGCGAACTGATAAATGTCTATATATTTTAAACTGTTTTAATAGCTTTTATTTGAACATTTTAATCTAGTTTGAAGATTTAAATCATAATAAAGGGTTGTTACTGAGGGAAAAGTAGAGTATTTCCTGAGCTCTCTCTGAAGAAAAACAAATTTTATCAGATTAACTGACAATCATAGGAGACAAATATGTCGGCAGTCAAGTTAAATCTGCTTAATGTTTTGTATTTGAAAACAAACCTTGGAAATACTTGAAATAATTGGTTATCTTATTAGCTAGCAGCGAAACTATAAGACTTAGCGATTAATGGGTTTTCGCAGACGAAAGAACACAACATTTTAAGTACTTTGGCATTCATAAGTCATTTTCGTCAAAATTTCGATTTAATTGGTTTTCGTTGTAAGGCGGCGATATAGTTTGACCGAGACCGCTGTACCACGCCTTAGGTATGTGCGCGGCGAGACGGGGGGTGCAGGCCGCTCATTCGTCAACGCTCACGGCGTCCCGTCGCTCATTCGTCAACGTTGCATCCCGCTTCGCCGTGCATTCCTAAGGCGCGGTACAGCGTCTCGGTCAAACTTTAGCGCAGTATGTGACTATAATGTACTGTGTGTGTGTAATGTAAACATAACATAAAATAAATATTCCTTCAGTCATAGCCCTGGAAGTTCTGGAGAAAGATACAGTATACACACTGGCGAAGAGACCAGCTGAACCAACGCGGAGCAACCCTGAAGATGCTGACGTCATTACAGGCATGGAGCATCTCAATACGCAGCTACTGAGCTTGCTGTATCCGAGGGATCATAGGTGAGAGAAAGTACTTTACCGATATCGGAGCTTGTATTATAAAACATTAATTTTTTGGTTGAACGTTGAGTATTTTGATCATTTAGCGCTGCTTCAAGGATCTTTAAGCGCATGGATGACGTTGACAGGGGGGCGCTGTTCTTAAACATTTGGGTAATTGTTTTGTGAAATGTATTGAAAAAACAAGATGGTGGCGTGAGTTCCGATGAACTTGAAATTACATAATTTACATAAGCTTGTATAGTCCTCCTTATCGATTTCGGCAATGACGACCCTTAGAAACCCCTAGCACGCGTGCCTTTAGATGGCACACCCGGTCACAACTAGAACTATAAAGTTGACCTGCAGTGTTGTATGGATGCGTGTTGGAGGGTCTAGGTCTCTCTGCGTATTTGGTGCTTCTTGATACTAAGTTTCGTGCCGAAAGAACGCTTCGCTTCTTAACGCTTGCGATTATTATTGATCCTAATCGTTGGGAGAGGTTCGGCATACACGTCATTTTGTAGCTCTACAATTCACAAAAATATCAAATTTTAGACTTGTATACAGTGGTCAATAAGCTAATTCTTCGTTCAGTCATTTATTAAAAAAAAAAACAATCATTCTGCCTAGCCTTTTCCCAATAGGGAAGATGACTAAAAAAATGTTTTTTGTCCGTAATGTAGATTATGAAAAAATAACATACACGTATTTTTTCTTTTTTTACGTTATCAAAAGATTACGGCGATACATTGAGTTGTAATGTGCCATGACGTCACTTGTATGTAGATTTTATCCATACTTGTGACGTATCAACCCCCACGCCCCAACTTTAATGCGTTATATCTAAGTCATTTTTTAATAATATGATAAAGCAAAAAATACGTGTCTAATATTTTTTTATTATCTGACTGACGGACTAAATAGAATTTCTTTTTTTTGACCCAGGCATCATCCCTATTATTTTGGAGTCGGTTCCTTAAAAAAATAGCAATTTATACAACGGTGAGATTCGCACAGTTTTCCATTTAAATTCCTCGCGTTACGGTAAAAACAGACAGGAGTTGTAGAACATTTTTGATTATTATTCGGTTTTTACATGCATTTCAATAATAACAAACAAAATGAACTGGACAAAATGTAACTCAAAAATACATACTATAACATATTATATCCCTTTTCAGAATGACAGAAGTAACAAACCTGCTTCAATCCTCGATCCCTGTGACCATCAACCTGACGCAGCGACCTGAGGTGTCCGACCACGACTTTATAGAAGAACAGGAGAAGTATCTGTTCGCTGTCAGTACTAGGACTATGGCCCTGCCTATTGCTAGGTGAGTTTGTTATTTTGGTTTGTGGTTTGAATTTATGGCCTACTTTGTTCTTCCTTCAGTAATAAATTAAAAACGCTCTTATATAGCCCTGTCCTCCCCCCTCCGTACCTCGGAAAGCACGTTAAGGCGCTGCACATAGGGGTATTTTAATTATCTAGGCGGCCAAAAGTCAAAATAACAAAGTTTAAGGAATGCTAATTACATTGACTACCTGAGGCAGGGGACATTCCAACAAACAATAGACCACCACCCCCACCCTTCTTCCGTTGCGCGTTATCAGGTAAATTCAGTCGAAAGTTGATCATTGAACCTTGTGTACGTGTCTCTTATCGGCTATTTACAAAAACGTTAACTTTGTGTGTTAAACTGAAGTTTTCTGTGTTTACCTGGTGCAAAATAGCAATGGATTCCGAAACTACAGGTATGTGACAATCCAAATGTGATATATTTGTTAAAATTTGTTTTATTTTAATATACTTTTAGTGGTCGAGAAATAACGTCTGAAATAAGGATATTTTTTTAAGAAATTTATGTTTAGGAAGCTATTTGTTTTAGTATCCGGATAGATCCGGCAACTTTTGTAATTTATATTAAAAATATAGACCCTTAAGTAACGAATACTAAATAAATTAGCCGCGGAATAGCGCGGATGCGCAAAAACGTAGAACATTGAATTTCACGGTAAAAATAAGCTAAATTTGTGAAAAAAAGTATTTATGTCTAAAACAACATTTACTTGTTCCAGATATAGTGGGTACTTCCGGAGTGAGAATAGTGACTCGTAAATCTCTCTTTGATATTATGAAAAATGAAAATTTACGCAATTTGGAAGAAAAACTATGTTTTTTGAGAGACCACCTTTTCACTAGTGACGATCTTACTGAAGATCAATTAAAAATACTGAAAAACCATTTTGCACATTTTAAATCGGAAATGAAGCAAAGGTGGATTAAATCTCACAAAAAAGAAGAGGTTTTTTTGAAAAACAACCAACTTTGGCTGGAAGGTACATTCGAAATTCCAGTCACAACGGCAAATCGTCCAGGTCGCCCTTGTAAATCGTTTGGGGAATCTAGCGAAAGGACCAAAAGACGAAAAACGGAAGGGATCCGATCTAATGTAGAAGATGGTGTAATACTTCACGCAGCTCAAGTTGAATTAAGTAAATCGGGAAAACGTGATGCTTCCCACGTGCTCAAAGATATTATGAGCTCTCCGACCCGTGCAACGAAATACAAAAAAGCTTATGATTCGTCTAAATGTGAAAAACCATCGCGTCTAACGCCCATGGAAGCATTACAAATGTTTATAGATGCAGACTTAACAAGAGGACAGTATGAAATTATAAGAAACACGAACAAAAAGTTCTTTCCATGTTATAGCTTAATTCAAGAAGCAAAAAAAGAGTGTTATCCTCCTCCAGAAACGTGCACGGTAACGAGTACCTGCGCCGAAATCCAACTGCAACCATTAATTGATATTACCATTAGGCGCTTATCGGTATTCTTAGAAGAGGTCTTATCAACAATAAAAGAGCAAGAGCGGAAAACTTTGAAGTTGATATGTAAATGGGGCTGCGATGGATCCCAGCAAGCACAATATAAACAAAAGCTTGAAAATGAGGCTGACTCTGATGCAAATATTTTTCAAAGCTGCTTTGTACCTGTGCGACTAGTTTACGGCAAGGACAACGAAAAGGTGTTATGGGAAAATCCAACCCCTTCATCTCCCCGATTTTGTCGTCTAATACGATTTCGCTTCGTCAAAGAGACAACTGATATAACCAATGAAGAGATCAGTTATGTCAATAATTCTGTTGATAATTTGGTTGCGACTGAGGTGGATATTGACGGAAAAAAGTTTTTGATTCATTCTCAATTTGTAATGACAATGGTTGACGGAAAAGTTTGCAATGCAGCTACTGGAACAACATCCACGAGTCGCTGCTATATTTGTGGAAAAACTTCTAAAGAGTTTAATAATTTGGAGGATAAAAGGAAACTCTCAAAAGATGCTACTGAATTCGGATTGTCTATTTTACATGCGAGAATAAGATTTTTCGAAAGCATTCTGCATTTAGCGTACAAATTGCCCGTGAAGAAGTATCGGGAGAGAAAAACAGACGAGGAAAAAGAAATGGAAAAGAATAGGAAAATTGAGATACAGACCAGGTTTCGCAATGAAACTGGCTTATTAGTAGATATGCCGAAAACAAACTTCGGAAATACGAATGATGGGAACACCAGCAGGAGATTCTTTGAAGATCCGAAACTAGCTTCAGACATTACAGGGATAGATTATGAGTTAATATATAGATTAAAAGTTATTTTAGAAACGATTTCGAGTGGATATACTATAGATGTAGAAAAGTATGAAAAATATGCGGAAGAAACTGCTTGTTTATACATAAAACTCTACCCATGGCACCCAATGACACCCACACTGCACAAAATACTTGTACACGGATCAGATATAATAAAAAATGCATTGTTACCTATAGGACAACTGTCTGAGGAAGCAGCAGAGGCACGCAACAAACATTTTAGGACGTACAGACAGGATTACTCAAGGAAATTCTCTAGAGAATCCTGTAATAGAGATATTTTAAACAGGCTTCTTTTAAGCTCAGATCCATTTCTTAGTGCCTCAAGGGCAATAAAAAAAAAGAAGATTTCTTCGTTTCTGCCTGAAACATTAAACATGCTTCTGTCTGCTACACCAAACCCAACAGAATCAGAAAGTGAGAACGAGGAGGTGAATTGATTTGAAAAAGTATGTATTGTTATTGGTAAATTAATTAAGTAATGTATGAATATGTAAATATATAGTGTAATGTAGATAAGTGTATGTAAGATTATGTAAATATATAGTGTAATGTAGATAAGTGTACGTAAGAATAAAATGTAAATATATGGCCTATTTTCAGTTTTTTTTTGTATTTGTCTTGTTGCTTTTTTTTATGAAGTTATAAAAGTTATTGTCCGTATATATTTCGCTTGTTTTATTTCCGTTATTTTAAACCAAAAAACCCGCACTAATATTTTTGGCCGGCTAGATTAATAGAATACCCCTATGTGCGCTGACAACAGGCAAACGGTAAAAGTAGGCTTGACTTAACAAAAAAATACGCCAAATCTATATAGTTTGTGGTAGCGGGAAAAATATAAAATATGTTAATCTTGAACATATTTCTCAGAACTTGGTTGTTACCAAAACATATTTAAAAAAAAAAAAAAACTATACAAATGAACGGTAAACTAACCTTTTAATTTGAGTTCTAATCCAAAATGTCTGTATTATATCAACTAACTTTGGTATTTTAATTAATAACAAGAAAGTCTTAATTGAATGCAGAACTTTTAGTTTTTTTTTTATTTTCGACTCATTTTTGAATAAATCAATAATTACTTCATATTTTGCAATAAAATACAAGCGTTGTGTCTTTCTTTACTATGCAGTCCGACAGTGACAGTGGTTTAGCTGTTGTCAGCGTCTTAAGCCCTTGGTCCTGGCTATCATTCGTGGATTTTTGACAGTTGTTACGGGTCGTCAGAAGACCGAAACTGACAACCAGTCATACCGAGGGGTATCGTATTATCTAGTAGCTGGGTTGTGGAGGTCAGATAGGCAGTCGCTTCATGAAAAATACTGGTATAGAGTTGCATCCGGTTAGATAGGGTTCGCACCCAGACAGGCTGGTTACTTGGTGTGAATCATTTAACAGCACTGTTGTCAAAACGGTGAACTCAAACATCGTGAGGAAACCGGCATGTCCTAGAACCAAAAATTCGAAGACATGTGACATCTACCAACCCGCACTGGGCCCGCGTGGTGGATTACGGCCCACTCTCTCTCACAGAGAGGAGTTCTGTGTCCCAGCAGTGGGGACATTATAGGCTGATGATGCGGTTAGACTGGAAGCCAACCTCAACGTAGTTGGGATAAGATTGGTCGATTATGATGTTGTTTTCGTGCTGTGAAAAGTATGATTCTGGTATGAATGGTACAAATCAAACCAAATAGTCTCCGTCATTTCTTTCTACGTATTTCAGCCGTACGGTCTCATCAACCAACAATAGACAATAGACTTTCAAACAGCATACTTGCTGATTACTAATTTGGAGAGGGTTCAAGAGATGCTGTTTGAAAGTCTAACTGATGTCTACAAAGGGCACATAGACATTCATCTACTTACGCCTGTCAACTTGATCAAGCAACTAACTGAAATCGCGGGAAAACTCCCGAGGACCTCGTCGTTGCCTGTCCGAAATATCAGAGACGATATTAAAGACATATACAAATTACTATACGTGAGAGCGCGAGTCACCACTAACTACTTCTTGTTCGAGATACACGTCCCATTAATCTCAGATGAAGACTTCACTCTATACCAAGCTACTCCGTTGCCTATGAAAACAAGCACAGGAACAGTTATCGTCCAACTAGCTTCGCAGTACATAGCTGTAAACTTCGGGAAGAGCACTTATGTTTCCTTATCTGAAGATGACATGAAGCGGTGCAGTCACATTCAACCAGGCAAGTTGATATGCAATAAGAATCTACCTATATTCAACTTGCATAACAGCAATGCCCCATGCGAAGCAAAAATATTGGGTCATCGAACGACCTCACCTTGTGACGTAAAAAATGTGCTATGTAAGCAGGAGTGGATTGCGTTACACACAACGAATACTTGGCTGGCGATTTGTTGCGGAACTTGCACATTACGAATTGTGTGTGAAAATGACATCACTACACACTCCATGACTTCCGGGATACTGCCCTTGGCACAGGGTTGCTTGTTGCAATCGAAAGAATTAACAATTCACTCGCATAATCAATACAATAGCAACATGAAGATGGATCTTTCCATGAATATACCGTCGCTCAACTCGATGGTAAATAACATTGTGAACATAACACATAATATGTCGCACGTGATGTCACCAGATACTGCAGAGTTGGAGGAAACGGACAAGGGATTAGCTATTATGAAAACACCAGAAAACTAGCTCCCATCAACCATTTCCACTCACGACATACACCAATACGCCGTCTCTTATACCATTGTGGGACTAATCGTCATTGTCTCTGTTGGGTGGTTTGTAAAGAGATACGGACCATCTTGTCGCTCAAAACAAACAAAGAGTCATTTAGCTACGAACAATCAGCTTGAAGAGATTGAACTGCAACCGATACAACACAGAAATCAAGAAGAAAACATTCAGACGGCGAGCCAAGCAGAACTGCAAGCGGAACGTCCACGTTATGCAGACAGCATCGCATTCAACTTCGATTGATTTAATTTACTATTTGTTTCTTTGTACTAGAGTTTCTTCTCTTGACAAGCTTTCATTAAACCTCCGTACATCTTTGTGGGGTTGCCAACATGTACGGTCTCATCAACCGTACATTTACTTTGCGAACGCAGCAACCTACTTGGATGTCGTGCGTCACAAATATTACGCTATAATTGTAACTTTTCACGCAAAGCAGATCGAGCCAGACTACTGTGGAACTAACCACTTGTCAAGAGAAAGAATCGCTACCACTATAACTTGTACCTTTTACATTTTAATATAACTTTCAACATAACTTGTGGTTCTTTCTGTGTACTCCACAACTAAACCAACATCAACTAAGTGATAGTGTACGGTGCCTACAACCATTGGCTCCTACATCAGCAATGTTTCGAATAGCTGTCCTAACTGTGCGTTTGCACTGGCGAAACATTCACAACAAAACATGTTGAAATCTCTATTTTCTGGCAATGTTTGACAGGAACTAGAGATTTCAACATGTTTCGCCAGTGCAAACGTAGTTAGTGGTTATTCAGTCAGGTTTCGTGTAAAATTAGCGATGAATCACGTATACGTGGTGAAAGAAACAAAATACGTTTATTTGCGGTAAACATGACGCATAAAAGAGCTTACACAAAAAAAATAGAAAAGGTTGGGTTGGTTGGGGTTGGGTTGGGGTTGGGTTGGTTGGGGTGATAATATTAAACTTAATGTTAATTTAAAAGAATATTGTAATGGATGGGTTTTTACATGAGTGTCACATGTGTTGGGAGCTTGCCCCATTGAATGAAAATGGCCGCCAATACCCAGGATTTATCCCGATTGGAAAAATTTAGTCGGAGTTCAAGAGTCCATGAAGATTTCGGTCACAAAGTGCTGGACGTCAAAATTGACAGCTCCGACGAAACATCAAAGACAATCGATGACAGCAAAAAAAACGTTCTGAAATCGACTAACTGGCGAGAAGCATGTAACGATGTTTTAAACTCGTTACAATATGTACAATAATGTTTGATTCAAAAGAGTGTTCATGGAGTTGCTTGCCCGTTCTTCTCCATAGAAACATACTGCACAGCTTTATCTTTTTGACTGACCGACTCCTCCTTGACGACTCCTTGTCTGTAAAAGATCGCTTTAAGAGTCCTATTACATTTTTGACGCAAATTCGTGATTTTTGACGTTGTAATTTTCAGCAGCAGTAAGATATTTGAATTATCTGATAATGAATAACGATAGTGCCATTCTCTTTATTGTAAGTTGGAGTTACACATTTTAACTTTTCTTGTCGTGTAATTTACGATGAATATTTTACGAACTCAGTTTACAAGGAAAAACGTCGGCAATGGAACTTTGACGCTCAAATTCACATTGTTTCATTCAGTTCTAATAAAAGCTAAAGTTACTAAACGATAATTTGAATGTTTTACTTGTTTATTGGAGTTCTAGAATTTCTTTAAATTCCTTGAGTTTTCAGGGAAAAGTCGTAAAGAAAACCAATAAATGTCTTGATTTTCATGTCCATTATATTCCAAATAAACACAATTAAATCAAATAAACTAATACGATATAAAACTTAGATCTAAAGTGAATACGTTTCATTAGTTTTTGTTTCTCAATATAATAAGACAAAATTACAATAAATTAAATTAAAGTACTATATATTCCGCGTCAATTCAGCAAATTACACGAAAATAATGTGTAACTCCAACTTACAAGAAAGAGAATGCCGCTGTAGTTATTATAATCAAATAATTTAAATATCTTACTGCTGCTGAAAATTGCATGGTCAATAATCATGAATTTCCGTAAAAAAATGTAATAGGACTCTTAAGGTGATACTAGCCAACATTTTTCCCATACAAATTTCGGGAGTGAATTACTCCACTGTTTGACATTGTACATCCAAAGTTAAACATGATATCGTTTTGTCTCATTATTAATTGTGTCTGTACGGAAGCGGAATTGTAAAATTAAAAGCCAATAAAAAGTTATGAGCCAACAAAGTTTCATTTTTCTTGCTAATTTTAACGCAACTTTGGGCGTAAATAAGTAATAAAAGAAATGGAAAATCTCCAAAACAAAATCCGTACAGACATAGCTCAATTATCGAAGATTTTAATAAACTTTATTTGTAAATGATTTACGCAGCGGTTTTTTCATAAAACACGATTTCCCGAAGGACTTTTCGTAATTTTATTCGCGCTCGTTTTACTATGAATTGTCGTGCATTTCACTAGATAATGTTCCCCCGCGCGGTGCGGAGGGAAGACGCTCACGCATACATGCACATTACTATGTGATACGTACTTTCGTTCGAATTTCGATTCAGGCACGTGCATATCACGCACGTTTAACTTCGTACTTTTGAGTGTTTTTCGGCTGCGGCCTACGCGTTTGTAAGTTTGTCGATACTATGATGTCGCGTTGTTTCGATACTACCTACTTTATCTGTTTGACGTCGCGCTGAAATTTAAACTACGTATTTTTGTTTGAAATTGGAATTGTTGGTTTGAGTGGACGCTGTGTTGGAATCAAAACTTTTTTGTAATGCAATAAAAATGGCGCGCCCCGCTAGTTCCATTAGAGAAAAAAAGAAAAATGGAAACTCCTTTGTGATGTTAACTTTTTGGATTTTAACTGTATCATAATGGTAAAAAACATATTTTTCATCACATCTATTCAAAAAGAGCTAGTTTGTTCTTTGTAAACAGGGACCAAAATAGCACTTTGATCCCTAGGGAGCAAAGTAGATTTGAATTTGGAATGTGGATATTGTTAGAAAAAGTTCCAATCACCAAGGAGATCAATCACGAACATTGTATGAACAAGTTGGAGAAAGGCTGGCAAGAAAGAGAGAGAAAGTGTGAATTATTATTCACACTTTGACAAGACTGGTCAAAATGAAAATCCAAGATGGCGGCAATGACACATGACGAAAATTTTCCAATTTTTCGTCATTGGTGTCGTTTTCATAGTTTTAGAGGGCGCCAAAGCCGATAGTGAGGTCAAAATGAAAATCCAAGTTGGCGGCTGTAAAATTTTTAAATTTTTTCGTTATGGGTGTCGTTTTCATACTTTTCGAGGGTTCTAAAGCTGATAGTGAGGTCAACATGTAAATCCAAGATGGCGGCTACATAATTTTCAAATTTTTCGTCATGGGTGTCGTTTTCATAGTTTTAGAGGGTTCTAAAGCCGATAGTGAGGTCAAAATGTAAATCCAAGATGGCGGCTGTGAAAATTTTCAAATTTTTCGTCATGGGTATCATTTTCATAGTTTTCGTGGGTTCTAAAGCCGATAGTGAGGTCAAAACGTAAATCCAAGATGGCGGCTACGATAACTTTAAATTTTTCCGTCATGGGTGTCGTTTTCATAGTTTTAGAGGGTTCTAAAGCAGGTAGTGAAGGCAAAATGTAAATCCAAGATGGCGGTTACGAAAATTTACAATTTTTTCGTCATGGGTGTCGTTTTCATATTTTTCGAGGGTTCTAAAGCCGATAGTGAGGTCAAAATGTAAATCCAAGATGGCGGCTGGGAAAATTTAAAAAAAAATCATCATTGGTGTCGTTTTCATAGTTTTCGAGGGTTCTAAAGCCGATAGTGAAGTCAAAATGTAAATCCAATGGTGTCATTTCGTAATAGTTTTTAAAGCTGCTAAAGTCGATAAAGTGATTCGTAAATCCAAGATGGCGGCTGCGAAAATTTTGTTTTGGTTTTAATCCACACGTGAGAGATGAGGGTAGGACCGCACACGCTTTTTTTCTCATAGAGGGTGATGAAAAGTAGAGTGTTCACTTCGAGAGCAACACTATTTTAAGCTCGAGTGACGTACTTTGAATCCCTCGCTGCGTTCAGGTTTCTACTTTAGAATCCCTCGCTACGCTCGGAATTCTACTCTAGAATCCTTCGCTCCACTCTGGATTCAAAGAAACACTCTCGCCTTAAAAAAGTTGTTTGCTCCCTAGGCAAACAATCTACTATTATAACATTATTTTGTCAGAGAAAAAGTTTTACAATATGATTCTATTTTTAAATTTCGATAGTGTGTATAAAAAGTATGCCAATATTAACTCATTTTGAAGTTTATAATTCGAATTTTACGTTATGAGAGTAGATAAAACTATTTTCGGTATGATTTTCTGCCGTTATAAAATTACTTTTTGAGCTGTAGTGGCGATAGTTACAAACCGCAGACGTTATGTCAATAATCATGTTAGGTATTCATTTTATCAATAAAGATTTATAAAATAACTTAATAAATGATGGCTATGTACCATCGAAGAAGTTCATATCTATACACCGTAAGGACTATTACTAGCTTGATATGTAGCCGTGTGTACCCTTATAATAAATTGAGTAAGCAACTGACAACCTTTGTAGCAATCTATCGTTACCTACGTTACGTTATACTGTATACTATTACTGTAGTACTATTATTTATTCTGTGGTTGCGAGTTTCATACTTACCTACCTATATCTATTACCTATGGTGTGTGCTCCCGACACCCCGCTGCACCATACGCTCATCATGTATCTACGCTCGGTTTATCATTGACTTACACCAGGTGTTTTTTTGGTCATGGTGGTTTAGACTCTAAACCACCATGACCTACTCTCTAAACTTTAGAGAGTAGGTAAAGTAAGTACTCATGAATACAATCAAGTTTCATTATGGGACCAACCCTGAAATATGAAAAAAAAGTCAGCAGATCCCATGCATTTTGATCGTGTAGCTACTGCAGTTTACTAGGGATCAGCTGATTTTATTTTCACGGTTTCAGGGTTGGCCTCATAGTAAAAGTTGTTTGTGCTGAGTAGGTACTTTCATCACGTAAAGCACAAAGTACCTACGTAATCAGGCGGCGACGGGTATTTCGTGCGTAAAGTAGATATGACAATATGACTAAAAATCATGCTGTACTTGGTTTATTCTATTTGCATGCGAAATAATTTATTTCAATTGACAACGCAAATTTTGCATACACTAACACCTACAATTTGATGCACGGAGTCGAAGACTTGCGGTAAGTAGGTAGGTTATCATACGCCAACAGAATATTATCTGCAATCTGCCTGGTACCTACTTACTGTTATAATTACCTGTCTTACATGTTTATTACGTGTTGTTAGGTAAGTACGTACTTACAACCAAAAATATCGCAAACCTCCGTAGTGGACATTAGAATCTTTATTATTCTGTGCTTTATGTAGGTAAGTAGGTAGTACCTACCTACTTTATGCATAGTCGTACGTCCGTGGACCGTGACTCGTGGTTGTGAGAAACTACCTATGTAGGTACTACTTCATCGGCTGTAAACCTACCTATACGCAATAATCTACATAGGTGCATACTTGTCTGAAAACAATCTTGATGTGCCTCTTAGTAGGTAGGTACCTAATAATATGCGCGGTCGGGCGAGTGATGATTGTTCAAGTAAGCATGCGTCGTAATCTCGAGCGATCGCTGCATGTATGACACTCGGGGAAAACTAAACAATAAAATAAGCAATCTGCAGGTACCTATAAGTGTAAGGGTTTATAACGATAACAGCGGCGCTTACTATTATATTACGAGTTTGTAGGTACTTGCTGACTTCTCGGCGAGCGGCACAGAGCGGCGCGGCGGTGCATGTGTGCATCGTCTAACATCGTTTCAGTTGGGAACAGTGTTTGTGTGCGTGCGAACAGACGTTGTGTGTGTAGACTAGCGTCTAACTGCTCATCACTGACACTGTCTCTGTCGGGCACGATGCTAGGTGAGACAGCGTGCTTTTTGGCCACGCCCACCAGTGAGTTCGAGCCCGTGCAAAGTTTGTCCTTAAGCGATAAGACATTGTGTCACCCTATGTAAAATTTCTAAATTTATGTCTGTAATTTTTATGGTGTACAATAAAGACTATTCTATCTATCTATCTCCTTGACAACTCCTGAAATTGGTTTAATTGAAATAAATGTTTCGAGTTTGGTTTCATTTAAATTATGCGATTTTTGTATTAACATGTTATAACTAGCATTTCCGCAGTTTTTTTTTTGTGCTAAAATGAGCGGTTTGATTACACAGAGGCATGTCCACCCTGCGCACGGTGCCGTGCCCCGCGACCGAGGCCGTGGAGGTGCCGCGCGTGTGCGTGTGGGGCCGCTGGCGGGGCCGCGGCGCGGGCGCGGGCGAGGCGGCCCCGCAGCTGGGCGCGTGGCCCGCCTTCCACAACGGGGCCGCCGCCGGGCTCGCGCTCGTGCCGCTGTCGGGGTTCACTATTGATTCGGAGTGGGTGATCTATAATAAACCGAGGGTGAGTGTTTTTTAATTCGCTTTTTTTATAAGGGAATAATTAATAACCAAAAATGGTTTTGTTAACTTCTAGTCGATGATTCACAAAACCGGTATTATTTAAACAAAGTTTATCGATCTCCACTAAAATGCTCAAATGACACGAACAAAATAATAAGACATACCATACCATAAACTTAATATTATTCCAAAATACGTACACATTTACCTGATAATCTTTAAAAATCACAAAAGCGAAAGTTTCATATACACGGTAAACAAAAATAGAAAAATAATTGCTAAACATTATTTCCTGTGACTTAAAACATTGCTAGCAACACAGCAAAATTCCATGTTACTAGCAACTTGTTCCAAGCAGTACAAAAACATGTTGTGCAACTTTAGTTTTCCAATGAACTATACAATTTCTATTTCTAACAGGGCACAGCAGAAATGTCAACGGAACACGCAGGCTTCCTCATGGCGTTAGGACTGAACGGTCACCTCCGGGACATGCCCTTCATGAACATCTACGAGTACCTCGTCAAGTGTAACGAGATGATTAGCGTCGGACTACTGCTGGGTTTGGCGGCCACTTATAAAGGTAACGCGTAAACTTTTTTTTTTAATAAAACATTATTCTAATGGACCTGTATCGAACGCTGTATGTTGTGTATTTGCCCCGCTCTGCAGTGTGACAATAACAGGCAGTTTTTATTTTGTAGTTACAGTTCAAGAAAACTTTTCTGCACATAATCCCTTATTTGGCTCTTTTAATTAGGGGGTGCTCTAAGTAGCCACAAGAAATTGAGGTGTAGACGCTTCTTAAAATACCATTATTCTCTCGCTCAGGAACAATGGACGTCCAAGCAACTAAAATGATGAGCATCCACTTAGAACCCCTGCTTCCACCCACATCCATCGAGCTGGACATCCAGCAGAACATCCTGGTGGCTGCACTGTTAGGCGTGGGGCTGATATACCAGGCCACTGCGCACACGCATTACGCACAGGTGTTGTTGAATGAGATCGGTAAGTGATATTATTATACAAATTAAATCAGCAAAATTTCACAGACTTACCGAACTATCAATATCTAACGACGATACAACAAAAAGATTCGGTCATCGGTCATTGAAGAGCACGGACGCTCCCAATTGTGCTCCGCCATAGTTTTTATTTATAATAAAAACTTGTTTAGTGAAATGTGCACACTAGATGTTGCAACTTTGCGTTACAAGCGGGGCATTGAAATCGAAGTGTTTTTTGTGGTTTGCTGTGGTTGTAACTTTATTTCGCCAAAAATACATCAAAACAGTACAGTGAACTAAGCGTTCCTGATCTCAGGCGAGCGAGGTGTCTAAGTACGAGGGAATAACTGCCGCATTACCCAGTTGCAAGCTTACCTGGTGAGATCTTTCCATATCTTTCAGGGATCCGTTAAGAGGTCCGCCTAAAGTCTAGAGTGAGTCTCATTATAAATCCATACATCTTATATGCTGTATTTACAATGTGTTCGACTAACTTTAAACTATAATACGTCTGTGATATATGGGTAGTGCAGTGTTCCAAAATGGTTTGTTTTATACGAGTGCGCATTCTTTTATTAGACATATGGTGTGAGTCGAGGGTCGCAGGTAGCTGTTGACAAACAAAGAATTCCTTTTAAATTTTATTCCTTTGACTCTGACATTGGATTTTGAACCCTATAACTTCGAAGCCAAGTGTAGTGTTGTGTTTAGTTGGGTGGTAAAGTTATTTTTGTGAAGAAGTGTTTAAGTTTACATATTTAAATAATTGTGAAGTTCAAGACGGCTGAACACTGAGATAAGATTAAAAAGGCTGCTAGCGAGATTTACAATAAACCTGAAACAGATAGTAGCCAGACGAAGACAATGGAAACAGCAACGTGTAACACAGCATAGCAGTGACATAGAAGAGTCGAAAAAGCAGTTAACCCTGGCAAAAGATTCACAAGTGAAGCTGGACATAAACCAATCTGGCGGTGACGTCGTTAAAAGATGCCCATCCATAGATAACTAATAGGTTGGGGAAAAAGTTGCTTCGCATTTTTTAAGAAAATTCAAAACATTTTTTTAATATAGTTTATTTACATTTAACTAAAGTATCTAGGTACCATTTTGTTCGATAACTTTTTCTCATCTTGTAGGTAGGGACATGATCCCACTGCTATAGAAATTTTGGGACTTTTGATCAAAATGCCGCGACAAGTGGTTTTGGCAGTCCTCTCGCGATGTTAACCTGACACTGCCTAAGGAATTCTGAAGAGACCGAAACAGGTGGAAATCTGAAGGTGCAAGGTCAGCAGGACTATACGGCGGATGCATTAACACCTCCCAGCCAAACTCTCTTAATTTTTGCTGAGTGGCTAAAGATGTGTGAGGTCTAGCGTTATCATGATGAAAAACCACACCCCTTCTGTTGATTAATTCCGGCCGCTTTCTCTCAACTTCTTGCTTTAATCTCATCAGTTGTTCTCAGTAGAGTTCAGAATCGATGGTCCTGCCTGGTGGTAACAGCTCACAATGAATAATGCCCTTCCAATCCCACCACACACACAGCATCACCTTGTTGCGAGTTAACCTGGGTTTCGCCACAGTCTGTGAAGCCTGCCCGACCTTTGACCACGACCTTTTTCGCACGTTCTTATCGTACGTGATCCACCATCAGCTTCATCATCACCAGTTATCAGCTTCTTCAAAAATGGTTCGGTTTCATTACGTCGTAATAAAGAATCACAAATGAGTACACGGTTCATTAGGTTTCTTTCAGTGAGCTCGTGAGGTACCCAAATATCGAGCTTTTTTGTATACCCAGTTTTTTTTCAAATCCGACAAAACTGTTTTGTGGTCAATTCCCAGTTCTTTAGCTACGTCGTAACTACTGATATGCCGATCTTGCTCCACTTTTTAAAAAATGGCATCCATTTTATCCGTAATAGGGCGACCAGAGCGACGTGCATCTTTGACATCAAAATTTCCGGATTGAAAACGCTTAAAACAAATTTGTGCTACTCTCACAGACACTGCACTAGGTCCATAAACATCGAAAAAAAAATTCGCGGCTTGTATTGCATTTTTACCTTTTTTAAAAAAAGTTTCGAATTTCTTCATTAGATTCACTCATCTTGACAGTACGAAAAACAAATGAAAATCACACATTTTCTTAATTTTAATTTGGTATTATGATCTTTAAAATTTAAACTTTCAATGATACCAAAACCAGCCAGATACAAATAGTATAGCCAAAGAGATTTTATTACAAGTTCATACATACTATAATGCGAAAAGACTTCTTCCCCAACCTAATATCACCCGTCTCTCCACTAGTCAAACTCAAACTCAAAGCATTTATTTCAATTAAACTATTTACAGGCACTTTTGAATAGTCAAGGGGTCGGTCAGTCAAAAATATGAAGCTAGTTGCCCATTCCAAAGCGTAGTAGGTACCTATGGAGAAGAACGGGCAAGAAACTCCACGGACACTCTTTTAAATAAAAAAATTGATCATTCATTTTGAAATCTATATATATAAAAGGAGAACTGACTGACTGACATATCAACGTACAGCCGAAAGTACTGGGGCTAGGAATGTGAAATTTTGCACACGGCTTCCTATTATAATGTAGGGGAGCACTAAGAAGGGGTTTTTGGAAATTTAACCTTTAAGGGGGTGAAAAGGGGGAATTTTGTTTGTATGGAAAATCTTATTACTTGTGTTAATAAACATGAAACTTGGCACGAACATCTATCTAAGTAAATTATGAAGTTTGGCATTTTTTGTTTTTTCAAATTACCTCCTGAGAGGGGTTGAGGGGGTGTGAAAATTTGTATAGAAGAATTTAGATACATGCAACGACATCTATTGGGCCAGAATGGTACTAACGAATACATATCTACATAAAATTACAGTCATAATAAAACACAATGTAACATTTGGTTTTCCAATCAAAAGATATGCGAATTTAAAGTTTTCAAAGTGCATCGATCGTGATTTAGACACATGCAACGACATCTATTGGGCCCACATGGTACTAACGAAAAACATTTCTACATAAAATACATAATATTACTACAATTTAACGTTGGGATGAATTTTCTATCATGTCACATGATTGCAATGGTGACAACTACAGTACAGCAGACCATTATTATGCAGAGATGATTCAACCTTCAACATACGGTGGATTATGTGAATTGGTCGCAGCAGGAAGGGTTTATAATTTCCTTTTTGAAGTTTATCGCAACGGTGAATTATATGTAGATTGTGGAAATTTCAACTACAACTCACCGTGCATGAAAGACAAGCTTTGCTCTAAACGGTTTCCTCGAACTTTACTTCGGGAAACACAGACTGGTGATGACGGCTATCCAAATTACAGGAGACGTGCTCCAAATGAAGGCGGATTTACTGTAAACATAAATGGAGTAGAGCTTGACAACCGTTGGGTAGTTCCTTTTAATCCAGTCCTTTTAAGAACATTCAACGCCCACATCAATGTGGAATACTGTAACTCAGTAAAGTCAATCAAATATGTCTGCAAATATGTAAATAAGGATACCGACCAGGCTACTGTTTCACTAGGAGATTTAAAAGATGAAGTGAAAATGTACGAAAGTGGAAGGTATATAAGTAGTTCAGAGGCAGTATGGCGTATTCTCGGGTTTCCTATTCATGAGCGTTTTCCTACGGTAATTCATCTCGCTGCGAAGTACCTGCATACTATGTTTGGAACAATAATCGCTTTGAAAGGAGGAAAAGAGGGGTAGATGTAGCTGGGTGGCCAGGCATTAAAAGAGACCACGCTTTAGGCAGAGTATACACGGTACATCCAAATAATGTTGAGTGCTACCACCTTCGTTTGCTTTTACATGAAATCCGGGGTCCGTTATCTTTTGAAGCATTAAAAACAGTCAACGGTGTGGTACTACCGACTTTCAAATCAGCTTGCAAGACTTTAGGGTTACTTGAAGATGATCAACATTGGCATACAGCACTACAAGAGGCAGCCCTGTGTCAATCTCCGCACATGATGAGAGAGCTTTTTACGATCATGTTAGTTTTTTGTCAACTGGCAGATCCGTTCAGTCTGTGGGATGAATTTAAAGAATACCTGTCGGAAGACTTTAAACGACAGATTGAGAGGCAGGTAAAAAGCGGAGTAGAACACCTCATGGATGAGATTTTTAGTGTCTGTTGGAAATAGAAGGAGCATGTTTGGCACTTGGAGGATGTGCACTAGAAGATTACGGTTTACCGAAACCGAGTAGATCAGAAGTGTTTCAAAGTGAATTAGGAGCGTATATTAATGACCTTAACTACGATGTGTTTGCCTTAGAATCATTTGTCAATATCAATGAGAATTCACTAACTGAGGAACAAAAGTTAGTGTACAATGAAATTATTTCAAGTACACATGAAAACGAGGGAAGAATTTTCTTTTTGGATGCCCCAGGTGGGACTGGTAAGACTTACCTCATCAATTTACTCTTGGCAAAGATTAGAAGTACTCGTGGAATTGCCTTAGCAGTCGCGTCTTCCGGGATCGCCGCTACGTTATTGGAAGGAGGTCGAACGGCGCACTCTGCTTTGAAATTACCCCTTAATTTGTCTAACGTAGAAACTCCAATGTGTAACATTTCAAAGCAAAGCAATCTTGCCGAAGTATTGCGTAAAGAAAAAATAATAGTCTGGGATGAAAGCACTATGGCGCACAAAAGAGCTATTGAAGCGTTAAATAGGACTCTACAGGACATAAGAAACAACAATTCTTTAATGGGTGGTATGACAGTGTTGCTAGCTGGCGATTTTCGTCAAACTTTACCGGTAATACCAAAAGGAACGCGCGCTGATGAAATTAAGGCATGCTTTAAAAGATCTTATTTATGGCCCTTTACGAAAATTCTAAAAGTGACTAAAAATATAAGAGTGCATCTGAGAGGGGACGTCTCTGCTGGCCATTTTTCAGACCTTCTACTTAAAATAGGAAACGGCATGTATCCAGAAACAGACGGGTTGATAGCTATAACAGATGAATTATGTAGTGTAGTAACTACAGTCGAAGATCTTATAGAAAAAAATTATCCAGATGTAACTCAAATAAAGGACAAGCCTTTAGAATGGCTACGTGAAAGAGCTATAATGACACCTAAAAATGACCAAGCAGCAGTAATTAATGATGTTTTGCTGAAATCATTTGACGGCACAGAAATGGTATATAATTCAATAGACACGGTGGTAAATACAGACGAAGCAGTCCATTATCCGGTTGAGTTTCTGAACACTATTAATCCAGCCGGACTTCCATATCATAAACTAACACTGCGCGTGGGCACACCTGTGATGTTACTTAGAAATTTGAAACCCCCAAAACTATGCAACGGTACTAGGCTACAAGTAAAAGCTTTGCATCGTAATATTGTTGAAGCTACCCTTTTAACTGGGTCTTCCCAGGGAGAAACAGTCTTCATTCCACGTATTCCATTAATCCCGAACGATCTCCCTTTCGAATTCAAAAGACTTCAGTTCCCTTTAAAAGTTTGCTTTGCGATGACAATAAATAAATCACAGGGTCAAACCCTTAAATTTGCAGGAGTTGACTTGCGACAGCCCTGTTTCTCCCATGGTCAGTTCTACGTAGCATGCTCTCGTGTGAGCTCATCTTGCAGCCTGGTCATATTGGTAACACCCTCCAGAACGACAAAGAATGTAGTCTATAAAGAAATATTATAAAAACTTAATTGTTTTGTTATAGCCATTAACCCGCATATTTCTGGATACATACTGTTTCCTATTTTTAGATGTTCACGTAGCCAATTCTTCCATACAAAAACTGTCAGATGTCAATAAAAATTATCTATCGCTTGAAAAATCAGCCTTCGAATTTTTTTGAGGAAAGTACTAAACCCACGCGGACGAAGTCGCGGGCAAAGTGCTAGTTATGCATGTGAGAACAATGTAGAAAGACGTGCACGTTCGTAAAAGCGTCCGTAATAAAAAGAAAAATAAAGAAACAATCAAAAACTTAAAATCAATTAAAATAAGCCATGGCAGCTAAGAGATGACCAGTCCTAACTGACGGCGCCCGTTCACGAACATGACGCATGGATCAGCACCATTCAGCTCAACCATTTTGAAGGGAGCTAAATGATCCAACACACGCGCCACCATCTGCGAGACATTTGAGTGAGCATGACATACTCACAGCCGCCAGGGCACATTCAAGTCAATGAAATACTACATATTACCCGGTAAATGGTAGCTCTTTAGTACATAGTACTCACACCTGTGCTATGCAATTATATAATACAAAGTAAATTGAGTTTATACAATACAAAAATGGTCTTACAATCTTCAGCAGCTCCATCAGTATTTTCAAAATGTTAATCAGTGTGTATGTCAATTAGTTGTGGAGCAGGACCAGCAATGAGCCAAGCATTTTTATCAGTGATGTAATCCCCCAACTTATAATATGCCTGCCTACATAGTGTGCATTTTATACAATATTTGAATTTCGTCTCATTAAGTTGAAGTATGTGGGGAGGAATTTTATTGTAACATTTTAAACAGTACCCCATGAAAGATGAGTCTGCCTTAGCCAGTCTGAAACCTGGTTGTACTAATAGGTCCCTATTTCTTGTAAGTACTATAATTATGTCTATCACCTCTTTTACTAAAAAGATGTAAATTTTTTCTTACGTACATGATGTTTTCATAGATATTGATGACAAGGTACCGTCATGATGTTAATATCCTTAAACAGTTCCAAGAGGGTCGCGCCTGCGGAGATAATAAATGGCTCTGATCGCTCTTTTCTGCAGAATAAAAATAGACTCGATGTTTGCAGCCCGTCCCCAAAGTAAAATACCGTAAGACATGATACTATGAAAATAACTGAAATAGACTAGCCTCGCGGTATCTACATCAGTAAATTGACGGATTTTTCTGACAGCATATGCTGCTGAACTTAACCGTCCTGCAAGAGATGTTAAATGAGGACCCCATTGTAGCCTTGAATCGAGCGTGATCCCCAGGAAAACAGTTTTATCGAAAAATTCTAGTTTCTCTTGATTCAATACTATCTCACAATTACTACTTTTGACATTTGGTAAAGAAAATTTTATGCACTTAGTTTTTTTTTCCATTTAATACTAAATTATTAGCAGTGAACCAATTTTGGACCTGCAGTAGGGCGTTATTTACGTCGTCAAAATTTGTAGCACGTCTATCTACCTTAAAAATTAAGAGGGCTATCACAATTTATCTTGTATTTGAGTGTTTTACTCTAGTTTTGATGTGTGATTATGGTTTAGATATGGTCACAAAATTAAAAAAAAAATATGCCCGAGAAAGTTTGATTATTTTTCTCGGGAGTGTTCTAAATAAATATTTCAATTTGTTTACATACATGAGTAAAAACCTTGTTTCTGCAAAGGATGTTTCATAAAATTTTACTTTTGGGCATCTTTTGATGCTTTGTTACATAGAAGATATAATAAAATAATAATATATAAAAATATCCATGGGACAACTGAATGTTGTACTTTGGAATGCTCAATTCAATTTATTATGTTTCATACATTAATACATCAAAAATAATTCCGTAAAACACTTCCGAGAGATACTGAAAATTTTTCGTCCGAAATCATATTTTTTATCTATGAATATATAATCAAACTTCAAACAAAAATGATTGAATAACTAAGATTACTATCTTACCTTGCTTGAAAAAAAAAATTAGTCCATTTAAAAGTAAAATAATATTTTTAAACAATTGTTATATGCAATGATAAAAATCCATATAAATTTCGGAACGGGTGGTCCTTAGCTTTTCAGTCAGACCCGCCGCCCAAGGCAAATCTTTACCGACCCAGACGACCCCATAACCCTCCTCCAGGAGAGCAATAGGGCCACAAGTACAGTGCACAAGAAACACAGACACCGACCCGCATTCCGACCTCGCCGCCGAGGTCCTCCGCGATCACGACCCGCCCGAGTAAATAATACTCCCCACCGACCCTTGCTCGCAGAAGCGCCAGCCCGCGTTTTGCTAAGAAATGTAGTCTTAAATTCCCCGATTAATAATAATGAATCATCTTTGATACAGCCTGTCCCAACTTGCTGTCCTCCCCCCAGCGACGCCCTAAGCCGAGGTCCGTACCCCACAGGGGGTGCCCTTAGCGAGCGTTCGCCTAGTTTTAATTTAGAATAGTTTTGCCCCTGGCTGGAGGCTTTAAGTTAGTAGCTTAAGGCAGCCGCAGGATTGACCGGTTAAGTAGTCATCACCTCAGAGGTGAGCTACGAGATGCCCTAGACAAAAAAAAAAAAAAAAAATCCTTAGCTTTAGTCCGCGCCAAGCGCTTACTGCGGGAGGACGTATCGCTCGCTGTTGCTACTTTACGCGCCACGTAATCTCACTAATTCGCCAAGAATATAGCGCAACTAACTCTTCTTGATACAAGTTAGTATTATTTTGTTTATTTTATTATGATCTGATTGTAATGTAAATATATAATTGTATTGAATGTATTTTCCTATGATATTCAAAACCGAATATATTATAGAAAATAAACAGAGTAAATATTGTAGTTTGTATTTTTTATTTATTGATTATTTAATATTATTTCCAACTTAAAGGAGATGGCTAAATGACTGCCCCAAGCATGTATAGGAATCTCACATTAACTCGTGATATTTAAAAAATCATTCATGAATTATTTAGTGTTTAATAATTTCCTAGAACTTTCGTGAACGTTAACCATAAAAAAAGTATATTCATTGCTTTTTGATTTACATGACAAGGTCAAGGGGAAATAACACTACTGGTAAGAATCACAGAATAACGAATGAATAAATAAATCGTATTTTTGTTGTTTTATTTCAATATCTTCATGTCCTTGGTTACTCAGGGCCTAAACTAGATAACGTAGTTTAGGCAGGATTTATCAATCACCCCATACCTACTTACTAAACTAAGTCTCCCTGGCGCGTTTGTCTGTCTGCCTACGGATGTATCAACAAACAGATTTTGAAGGGGTTGTCACTAGTAGGTAAATTGGTTCTTCCGGAAGGTTTAGGCATACATTCGTATAGGATAATGAGTTGAAATAAAGACAGTTTTCACAGACAATATATAAATAAGTGGTTAAAATGATGAACCTATTTGAAAATAGGGATTAATATTAACAGACTGACCCAAACAACTATAGATTTTTGTATTTGAGATAGATAAACAATTCTGCTAGGTAGGATACATTATTATATATTCACGCAGGCGAGAGTGGTTTTTGCGCCGATTTTAGAAAGCCCGTAATTACCTCTTTGTAGATATATACTCAAGTACCACTGTGCGAAATCAGGATGGGTCGCTAGCCAAAAATATCGTGAGTCATTGCAGAAATATCCAAACGCCTAGGTAAAAGTTCATAGCAATATGTCATTTGTTTGCAGTTTTTTATACCTATTGACGTAGGAGTTACACGAATATATTTTCAGGATTGTAAAGATATGAAAAGTTCTTGAAACTTTTTTCATATGAAATACTAATATTCAGCTATTCAGCATTACATATTGCAAGGTTCCATGTTTATACATTGCTGGGGCAGTCGTCTATACTTCCATTTAGCCATCTCCTTTAAGTCTTTATTTTCAGACATAGTTCATATTATAGGGCAAAAGAAATAAAAATAAAACTTTTGGTGGTGCTTTTGAGATGGATCCTGTTATGGCAAATTTGGAAAAAAAAAAAAAATCAAAATGGCAAAGTAATTTTTAGTAAAAATCACGATTGGTATTACCAAATACAAGGCCAACTTCACATTGCAAATAAAAATGTTTGTTTATTCGCAGTGTGGACTGGTACTGAATACCCACTGAAAGTCGTGAAAGTTTATAAAGATAATGATTTCTGGAACTAGAAAATGTTGCCAAAATTATGAGTGGTTCTTCCCGAAATCATAGATTCGCGGAAGGCACGATCCATGCCACTTCGGAAAATATTATTTTAATTTATTTTTACAAGTATACTTTCTTTATTATTCCGTCTTTGTTTTTTTTATTTACCAGTTGTACCCATACATATAAGTAATAATAAGTTATCTTGAATGATTCAACATTTAAGGATTGCATCATAGTGATGAAGTCATTAAATGTGCATATTTGATGTAACTACCAGTTAGTAGTTACATCAAATATGCACATCTAACCTTCCTTTATCTAACAGATCGTATGCATTTTAAATAGTATCCCACCGAACCACCGAACATTGCATTAATTTATATAAATAAGTACTAAAATGTCTACCTACCTGCTGAATAAATTAAGTTCTTCGTAAAAAAAAGTAGGTACATATTTAGAAAAGTATTTTTATAAGTACCGGCGGGACCGCTTTACGAGAGGCTGGCAACGCGCAAGTGATACTTCTGATATTACAAGTGTCTATAGACTGCGGTAACTGCTTACCATCAGGGCCGCATGCTAGTTTGCCACTTCAATGGCATAAAATGCTAAAATAAAATTCAAGTAATTTTTTATGACCCTATTGTAACTATAATAGATATACATATAAGTTGTTTTAGGTGATCACATTAATTGGTACAAATAATATTTCATGAACTAACTAATACTAACATTAGGTACCTACTCAAATTTATATCGAAAGCAAAGTGGCAAAGGCTCATGTTGGTTTGTTCCTGGTATCTGAGGCATAGCTGTTTGCATGTGTGCGTAGCGTACTTCGCTAGACGCATACGTGCGCATCTGCTGCCGCGCGCCGTCTCATTTACCTAAACCTGAGTTCTTTTATTTTGTAATAGCCCTCTTAAGGAAAAGTATCGTCAGCAAATAACACCATTTGTGGTTGATTTTTAAATAAATAGAGTAGATCATTAATGTACACTAAAAAGAGGAATGGACCCATATCGAGCCTTGTGGCACACCCATTTTTACTTTTAAACCTAGTGAATTGATACCGTTTATTTGAACTTGCTGTTGTCTATCATTTAAATAAAATTTTACTAAATTGAGTGCAAGTTTTCCAAGTCCATTGCCTACTCAAGGATGCATTTATCCGGTATGAATCGAATCCTTCCATATCCTAAGGGCACATTCTTCCTTACCATTATCGCGCCCCCCCGGTCTACTCCCTGATATGTGATGGCGTATGTAGCCCCTTACAACATGAGGCTCCAGGCTCCATTTCACCTCGTGTTTTTCTCTACATGAATCTATTTAGTGTAACTTGACACCAACTGAGTAATTAACTCTGATACTTTTTTGCAAGTCAGGTGCATAAAACCGCAATCATTTTAAGTTTGACGGATATCAGGCAAACTATTTGTCTGATTGAATGATTTTGCTGAATAGATTCGCATTTTATCAAACGAATGCAACCAATTTGACATGGTTTTAAAATAGAAATCCCGCTTAGAAGAATTATTCCTTGTGCTTAGAAAAATGTGGTTGCCTATTTGCACACCATTTAACTGTGAAGACCATGGCTTAGAAATAAAACAAATTGTATATCCAATCTTCTGTATATTACACGGTCACCCCTCCTAAACTGCTCAGGCAAGCCCCCCGGGCCCGAGATGGAGAACTGTGTGGAGCGTGAAGGCTACGCGCTGGCCGCGGGGCTGGCGCTGGGCATGGTGATGGCGGGCGCGGCGCGTGCGGCGCCCGGCGCGGCGCATACGCAGCTGGCGCACAGGCTGCGCACGTACATGCTGGGGGGAGACAAACAGCCGCTTACTGGTGAGTTAGAGGTACTCGGCGCCCGGCGCGGCGCACACGCAGCTGGCGCACAGGCTGCGCACGTACATGCTGGGGGGAGACAAACAGCCGCTTACTGGTGAGTTAGAGGTACTCGGCGCCCGGCGCGGCGCACACGCAGCTGGCGCACAGGCTGCGCACGTACATGCTGGGGGGAGACAAACAGCCGCTTACTGGTGAGTTAGAGGTACTCGGCGCCCGGCGCGGCGCACACGCAGCTGGCGCACAGGCTGCGCACGTACATGCTGGGGGGAGACAAACAGCCGCTTACTGGTGAGTTAGAGGTACTCGGCGCCCGGCGCGGCGCACACGCAGCTGGCGCACAGGCTGCGCACGTACATGCTGGGGGGAGACAAACAGCCGCTTACTGGTGAGTTAGAGGTACTCGGCGCCCGGTGCGGCGCACACGCAGCTGGCGCACAGGCTGCGCACGTACATGCTGGGGGGAGACAAACAGCCGCTTACTGGTGAGTTAGAGGTACTCGGCGCCCGGCGCGGCGCACACGCAGCTGGCGCACAGGCTGCGCACGTACATGCTGGGGGGAGACAAACAGCCGCTTACTGGTGAGTTAGAGGTACTCGGCGCCCGGCGCGGCGCACACGCAGCTGACGCACAGGCTGCGCACGTACATGCTGGGGGGAGACAAACAGCCGCTTACTGGTGAGTTAGAGGTACTCGGCGCCCGGCGCGGCGCACACGCAGCTGGCGCACAGGCTGCGCACGTACATGCTGGGGGGAGACAAACAGCCGCTTACTGGTGAGTTAGAGGTACTCGGCGCCCGGCGCGGCGCACACGCAGCTGGCGCACAGGCTGTACGCGTACAGCATGTACATGCTGGGGGGAGATAAACTTAATGACTTACTTCGACGAGTAAATATTTTTTTGGATGGACATATGTGAAGTGAGATAAAATTAAGAAGGTTGCTAGCGAGATTTACAAGAAATGTGAAATGCACCGGTGAAGCTGGACCTGAAGCAATACCTTGCGGCGACGTTGTAAAGATTCCCATCCATAGATAAATATGGGCACGTTTTCATGAGGCTTCAGGGGTTAGTGTAAATTTTGTGAGATTTATCGAGTCTGATTAAACCATACTGTGGTCGGTGCATTTCATTAATTAAATATTCATTCCTTCCTTCAATGACTTAAGATTTTTTGACTTTATATTTATTGCATTTGAAACGCTACTTTAGATATGTCTTTTGTATCAAAAATGGCGTTCAAAATGCAATACGTACATTCAAAAACTCTCCTCCACTATGCCATCATCAATAACCGAACCCTCGCCTTTTTAAAGGTTCACAAAAAGAGAAATACAAGCAGGGATCGTTCGCGATCCGCGAGGGCGCCACCGTGAACCTGGACGTGACGTCCCCGGGCGCCACGCTGGCGCTGGGCCTGCTGTTCCTGCGCACGCGCCGCGCCGCGCCCGCCGCCTGGCTGGCGCCGCCGCGCTCGGCCTACCAGCTGGACGCCGTGCGCCCCGACCTGCTGCTGCTGCGGGTCGTCGCGAGGGGTACGCGTGCTCAGCAGGGCTAACATGACAAGCGAGAGAAAGCGCTCTTTTTCTCGTTTTGTCGAAATTTGACTACGATTCTGACGTCATTCTAATCCCTAACATGACCGTAAACGACGAGATATCTCGAAAAAGGCACTTTGACACTTCTATATCTCGCGACGAGAAACCGATGTTGCAAGTTATTAAAAACAAATTATTTGTATGATAGCAACGTCGGCTGGAGATTCCGTTTCATTCATTCAATGGTGCCGATTCTCTTGTCACAAATGCCTTTAAACTAGACAAAAAATCACCAAAATTTAGATTATTCCTGTCAACCGACGATTTTCCATTCTGAAATAGACTAAAGTGACACAACTTACAGTTTGGCAAGAAAGTCCTGAAACGGAACTAAAATATTTAATCATTGGCAACACTCGCTCTGCCTTGTCGACTAAGGTACATATTCTGTCATTTCTTGTAATCGGTGACTGTTTCTTGTATTTATTTATATTTATTTGCGTTATTGTGGTGATACTGATAACCCACTGTGTTCATAATGAACAGATCCGTCATTCGCAGCTCTGCAAGAGCGATAATTTATAAAGTGTATATGAGATGTTTGGCGGAACTCGAGGCTGGACAAATTTTATCTGATCTCAACGATGTGTATAAAAGAACCGCTGAAATGACAGGTAAAATTATGTTTTATACATGTAATCAGATGTAATGTGTGTATTTCAAGGTGTAATATCTAGTATAAACCTTTCATACAATTATTGAAATGTACATTCACGAATTTGAGGTTATGTTTACAAAACACATTCGGAATGCAGCGCGTTCGTATATTTTGATACTTTTTATTAATATTGCTTATATCACTGAACAAAAATAACTATAGTATTTTTTAGGTAAATCCATCAGTACTATAAGGCGAATTGCAATAGAAGGACTAAGAAACAAAGGTGTTTTCTCCACACCAGGGAAACATAGAGCAGGGCGACCTAAAAAAGAATTGGACAATTTTGACTTGTGTGCAATCAGACAAAAACTTCAGTTCTTTTACACTGTAAAAAAGATTGTAAGTAGGACTTTAAACTTCTCTTTTATATCAATCTTTTTTTAGTTTTTATCAAGTCCACTGACAGACATTTACTGTCATTTTTATTTTTAGGCACCAACTTTACGAAACCTTTTGCCTGTGGTTAGAGAAGAACTTGGGTTCGACGGAAGTCGTGAACACTTACGAAAAGTTCTAATAGCCCTGGGCTTTAGATACAAAAAGTGCCAATCAGACAGGCAAGCTTTGATGGAAAAGCCGAATATTGCTGCAAAACTTGAAGTCTACTTGGACAAGATTATTAAAAATAGGAATTTACCGGATGATCTGCGAAAGGACATTATTTATCTAGACGAAAGCTACATTCATACTTCCTATAAATTAAAAAAATGCTGGCAGTCTCTTAACGTCAGTGGAATAAAAGAAAGTGTGTCCAAAGGCAAAAGGTAAGTTGTTGCTGAAGCATGCTTTATTAATGCGTTGTGTATGTTGCATGTGTTACACGTTAAACGTGTTTTTTTTTCTCAGGTACATTATCATACATGCAGGGAATGAAAATGGGTTTGTACCAAATGCGTTGTTAATATTTTGTGGGAAAAATAAAAATGAAGACTACCACTCGGAGATGAATAAGTCAAATTTGACTAAATGGGTTAAGGAGAAACTGATACCGAATTTGTCTAAACCTTCCATTTAACGCCCCCTATCATTCAGTGATTCGCAATAAGGCACCTACCTCTGCCCCCACACCACAGCTTTATTTCTCCAACTCTTGATGTTGGAGAAATAAAGCTGTGGTTGTCTGAGAACAATGTGCCGTTTGAAGAATCTGCAAGGAAGCCGAACCTGCTCATGCTTGTTAAACGACACAAACCCATGCCAATCTATGAAATAGATGAACTCCTAAGTGAGCATGGTCACACAGTGGTAAGGCTCCCACCTTATCACTGCGATCTAAACCCCATTGAATTAATCTGGGGTTTAGTAAAACATAAAATTGCCTCACATAATGTAGGATCAATTGACATCAAGGTATTTTGATATAATAATTTCATTTTTAATTCATTATAATAAGTAATTGCAAATGTTCAGTTATTTTTATTTTATTGTTCTAGGCAGTGGCTGAACACGCGTTTCAGAGCATTTCAGTTGACGACTGGAAAAATTCATGTCAACATGTCATGAAAATAGAAAAAGGTTATTTTCGAAGGGGGCAAACTCTGTATAGTGACATTGACAAAATTATCATAAACCTACAAGATGAAAGCAACAGTAGTGACACATCTGAAGATAGCCAGCAGAGTTTTGGTGAAAGCTCACACCAAGACATGGATGAAGACGTTTCGGGCGTGGAATACTTAGAGGAAAACATTTTTGATTCTGATTAAAATTTTTGAGTCTGATTATTTTTTTAGTTTTTGTTTAGAACACCAACTATAGAAAATTTTGCTTGTGGTTAGAGGAAAACTTGGATTTGTGGGACACACACAGTAGGAAAGCTTCCAACTTGTCATTGTAATCTAAACCCTATTGAATTGATCTGGGGTCTTGTAAAACATAAAATTGTCTCACATAATGTGGGATTAGTTGACATCAAGGTATTTTGAAATACCTAATAATTTTATTTTATTATTCATTCAATTAAATAACTGCAAATGTTATCGTTCTAGGCAGTGGCTGACCAAGAATTTCAGAGCTTTTCTTTGTTTCATAAAACCCGCTAATATTCACATTAATTGTCAAAAAAAACTAAGTATCAAAACCGTTTTCGTCGTACTATATAGGGTTACAACATGCACGATAGTGGCGCCACCATTATTTTCACGACTTTTTGGCCAAGCTGTAACTATATTTTAGTTTGACGGCACTGAGCTATTAATTTAGTGAAAATGGCAATGTTGCTAATCGCGATTAAAAAATGAACTAAAATTCACACCAACACCTCGACGGTGCAAAAACAATACTGTCTTTTTTTCTTTTCTCTTGCTTATATCTCGAAAATGATGTGTGCTATCGCAAAAATAATGAAAAATTCGACCCCCTTTATGTATTTTCATTATTAATATATTGTAAAATAAAATAAGTACAATTATGAAATTACCATGTTATTTTGGAGTTTTTTTTTGTATCATAATTTTGTCTACTCTTCTCGTCGTCAAAATCGACGACGAGTAAATACGACTAAATGATAGAAAAATCGTAGATTATCTCGTCTTGAATTGTCAAAAATCGAGATAACTAAGGTGCCATGTTAGGGTTGGTCGAGAAAACATCAATTTTGACAGGAGTCGACTATTTTGTATGGAAGCGCTGTCAGAAAACGAGAAAGTGACCGAAATAGACAAAAATTACTCACGCGAGAGTGAGTAATTGTCGCGTGTGTCATGTTAGGCCTGCTGGTCGTTGTCTCAGTACAAGTCAAGCGAAAACCTAAAAGGAATGTTAAATGATAAAATGTCTGCTAGCGTCCCTTGTATGCTTGAAAATACTGATATTCTGCCAAAAATCAGAATACATATTAAAACGTAGGAAAAAAGGTAGCTAAAGGTGGGTTAAGTTGTGAAACGTAATTCTTCTTGTTCGCGATAATTCCATATATCACAACAACTGATTTATGAAAATCGCATAGATTATTAAATTAGTATGTAAGAGGAAGTCTGAAAGAATTATTACTTGCTTCAAAAACGGTAAAGGAAAACATCGTGAGTGCCGCTACATGTGAAGCCGAGACAGAGGCCCATGGGTGGCTTTAAAACTCTATCACCAGGTCAGTCACAAACCACACAAAAAGAAGAGAAGTCTGAAATTGACACTAATGACTTGGGGTATGGGCATGTGATGCAGCGAAGTGAGGCAAATGTCGTGAGGAAAGTTTTGAGTATAAATATGAATGGCTTTACAAGTAGGGGAAAACCAAAGAAACGATGGGTGGACTGTGTGAAAGATGATATGGCTAAAAAGGGGTTAACTACGGAGATGACCAATAGAGAAGTATGGAAGAAAACGACTTGTTGCGTCCGCCGACCCTAAATAATTTGGAATAAGGGTAGAACAATGATGATGGTTCGTCATGTTTATCTACTTTCGGTTCACTCATAATTTACCTCAACTCTATTCTTCAGGTCTACGGCACAGGTCCTGATTTGCATACGTGTTATTCTTGCTTAGACATTTCTAAAGTCATGCACATTATTTCAGGGTTAGTGTTATGGGACGATATAGAGCCGACTGAAGACTGGGTCGAGAGCCAAGTACCGGCTACTATAAAGCCGTACTGTTTCGTCAAACCTACTGAGGACAACATCGACTATGAAGCTATGAAGTAAGCTTGATTACATGTGTATCTCTAAATATTATAAAACAAGTCGCTTTTCGCGTATTTCTGTATGTCCGCGTTGTTCTTCTAATCTAAGCAACGGATTTTGATGAGGTTTTCAATATGTAGTACCTACTAAAGCTTGTCCTCGCGCATATTTGGGAGTGCGGAGTGCGATTGTCGCAACCCAGTGCTGGGCACGCCACTATTGCGGCTTTAAGTCCCCTCTTTGAGGAGTGGCTGGAGAGGCGCCACGGCGTCCTCACCTTCCGCCTGACGCAGGTCCTCACCGGACACGGCTGTTTCGGGAGGTACCTGTTTAACGGCCGGGTATCATCACTGCGTGGATCGCCCGGAAGACACGGTGGAGCATACGGTGGAGGTCTGCCCGGCTTGGGCAGAGCGCCGCCGTGTGGGAGTGGAGGCGCGAGGTGGCGGGGATCTCTCGCGTCCGGCCCTGGGCCAGGCCATGGTACGGAGCGAGAGGGCATGGGAGGCCGTCACCTCCTTCTGCAAAGCAGTAATGCTCGCGAAGGAGGAGGCGGAGCGCGTGAGGGAGAGGCAAAGTTCGAGCTCTCACGCCCCTAGCCGCCGCAGGAGGAGACGCCCTGGGCGTCGGGAATCTATTGCCGATTCCCGGCCACCGTAGGCGCGGGTTTGCGGACGGTGAGCAATGGGTAGCTCGCCGTCCGGTAAGGACCAAGCCCGGGTCGACGGCGCGTTGTGTTCCACGCGCGCCTCAAAGAGATGTCAGCAAGTGAAGGGGTCCGATGAGACCATTGCCTGCCGGGGTTGCGGGAAAGTCCGAAAGGGATACCGTGGCCCCCTGGCATTGCACAGGCAACAGAAGGAACACGGGTGGATTTTAGTCAGTAAGAGTCTGACACGCCCTGCCGCTCCACCCAGAGCAGGAAGAGTTATTTGATGATTTCCCACCCATTGACGTTTTGTCAATTCGTGAAAAAAACACTATTTTGAGCGCTTGTATGGCGTGCGCTGACTAAACTGTAACAGATTAATAAAATTTATGTTCTACTGGATTGTATATCTTAACCAAATCAACAAAAAAACCTATCCCCCTATCATATTTCTATCTTCTAAGGATGACCAACAGTAACCATTTTCATCTTTCAGTCCAAAATAAATAGTTATTTCCGAAGCTTTTTTGACCAGCTTTATGAATCCTTATCCGATAAATATTTCATTAAGATCAAAATATGGAAATCACATCATTTAAATGAATACTACAAAATATATCATTTCCCTTACGGCTTTGACCACCTTTTTCGTACGAACACTACGTGGACGGCCAGATCTTTTTCTGTCACAAATTCCAATTTCAAATGTAATATCTTTCTTATTTTTAATTGTAACAGTATTTGTGGCCAGACTAAGTATATGTCAATTGCGCGGTAAACTGCGCGATGCAGGATTTGTGTGACGTCAGGATTTTATGTGACGTCATGTCTTTGATGCGTAGTTCGCATGTGGCGATGTAGATGCCGCCACAGTTTACACAAAATCCGATTTTACTTAGTTTTATAAATTATGAGTGTGTCATCCAAGTAGTGAGAATTAACTGAATTAACGTACCCCGTACTATTCTTATTCATAAGTTGCACTTATTTATTTTCTCATAGAGGGTAATAAAAAGTAGAGTGTCCACCTCGGGAGCAACACTATTTTAAGCTGGAGTGACGTTCTTTGAATCCCTCGCTGCGCTCTGAACACTCTCGCCTTTAAAATATTTGTTTGTTCCCTAGGTAAACAATCTACTATTATTTCATTTCTAATGCTGTTGACGATGTTCAAAAGTTACAGATACTAAGCGAGATATGCCAGCTCAAACCTCTTTGAAGACGCTTATATCCAGCAGTGGATTGCGATAGGCAGAGTTGATTGCCAGCTCAAAAAAAAACTGCCTCTAATTTCAGGCCACAATTTAATGTGGATGTATGTGGATGTGGGTGGATCTTTCTTCTCTATAGTTTTTGTAATATTGCAATTATTTTATCTGTGATATTTTCTTCCAGCCAAGCCTACTGTAACATAATAGCCGGCGCGTGTTTCGCGATGGGCCTGCGATTCGCGGGCTCCGGCGACGAAGACGCGCGAGACACAGCCCTACACTATGCGCGGCTATTTATAACTGTGGGAGGCAAGAGTGTGGCCGAACTAGCCGGCCGGTCCACGCTAGAGGCGTGTCTGTGTGTCTGTCTGTTGGCTGCGGGCATGGTAAGTTACAATTATGTAAAATTACGTCCTATACTCGTAATTAGTATCCGACTGAAAATGGATTTTCAGGCGAAAACGAAAATAAATAAGAAATTAAAATATTTCTGCTGTACACTGAAATCTTGTTTGTTTTTTTTTTTTGCACCAAGGGAGAGAACTAGGAATAGGCTTTAAAAGAAATAAAACACGATAATTGCATTTGAGGATACAAATATTGCCGAGCTTTACGAAGTAGGCCGAATGATGCGCGACAGCTCACGAAGTTCTGATTTTGGTTTGGCCGAAGCTTCGACTGGTTTATGGCCGAAAACAAAATATGGTCGAATCATATTTTTTGGCCGAAAATGAAAACGTAGCCAGTCGGTCATTACATATAATGGAAAAAATAATCTGCTTGTTCATTGTACTGTACACGCATTTTGATAAAAGAGCGATCGAAAGTAAATATCTATTCTATTGCTCAGAAAATAAAGGGAAAAAAGTAATATCTAATTAACATATTTAATAATGTGGTATTTTAAACAACAGTAACGACATTATAATGAAAGCTGCCCTTTTTTCGTCAGATAATGTGCGGTCGTGGCGACGTGCACGTGCTGCGCGTGTGCCGGCGCCTGCGCGCGCGCACGCCGGCGCACGCGCCCGCGCCCGCCGCGCCCGCGCTCACGCATGGCGGACAGGTAACGTGTTCATGTCACCCTACACGACGGTCGCGCGACGTGCACGTGCTGCGCGTGTGCCGGCGCCTGCGCGCGCGCACGCCGGCGCACGCGCCCGCGCCCGCCGCGCCCGCGCTCACGCATGGCGGACAGGTAACGTGTTCATGTCACCCTACACGACGGTCGCGCGACGTGCACGTGCTGCGCGTGTGCCGGCGCCTGCGCGCGCGCACGCCGGCGCACGCGCCCGCGCCCGCCGCGCCCGCGCTCACGCACGGCGGACAGGTAACGTGTTCATGTCACCCTACACGACGGTCGCGCGACGTGCACGTGCTGCGGCCCGCGCGTGCGCATGCCTGGCGGACAGGTAATGTATTCACTAACACCCTACGTCGATTGGCCGTGTTACAACCTTTTCATAGGACTGTCAAAGTATGACAGTCGTGCAGGGGCGATGGCTTCAAACAACTCGATTCTTACCACCTTACCTTCAGAAATTGGGAACACATCCACTCTATCGTCATTGAATAATCACACTGTAAGTAGGTGTTTGATATACCATAAAATTAAAACATTACAAAACGCCGACATTATTTTTTTTGTCATTATGTCCCAACAACAAAACATTTTGCTCTAAAATAACTCGTAGGCGCGTCCGCTTATCGTGAATTAAATTTGTCCGTCTTGACGTCACTTCGGTCACGTGACACCGCGGTTTCTTAGCAGCAGGGTAAGCCACTCTGTACCGAGTTAAGATATAATACGCATGTGCGTCGTGAAACGGGGATGAATGAGCTGTTGTTCAATGTCACTTCGCTCAGTTGTTCGTTTGTCGTTGAATTTCGTAATGCGTTCGGCTTGGAGTTCGGACATTATTCCTCATTCGATTGACAATGTGTGGTTGTTTTTTGACGTAATCGAATTAGATCGAACCATATAATTTGTACAAATTAATAAGTAGTTAATTTGCATTTTGTTCGCTGCGTATAAATTGAATTCATTAATTTATTATTGTAGGTATAGAACAGTGATTAAGATATGTGTGTGTGTAAGTTTTTTGAGTTAACGAAAAGTACGTTATAATTAGGTATTTTGGGTAAGCAGATAGTTTAATAAGTTGAAATTATTTATTTAGAGTAGATTTGAAAATTAATTGGCACGATCAGTAGAATTAGGATGGCAGCATTAATAGTTTTAGATTGTTGCTTGACGGATTATTTACTTTGTGATGCAACATGCTTTTCAAGGTTGAGTTTTGAAAATAAGAAAACATAATTATGTTAGGCCGTGCTCGTCCAGATATTACAAACGACGCGATGGTGTTTCAAACATAATGTTTCCCTTTACGATAAATATCCATGGCTGACTGGCATTTGTAAATTAAATTAAATGTATTGTTTCCCATGCTTACTTTTCTCAGATTCTAGTAGTTTATGGAATAAGGTTGGTTTTACAGATATTAATAATCTGACGAATTTTAACCAAAAAACATGTTCAGACTGAAAAACATATTCGTAGCTGTTTAGAGTTACATTAGTTTGGGATTAGTAGGATAGAATCATTTTTCGCTAATTCGCATGAAGCTCATAATAGAAAAGAAGATCGAAATAGGAATTTAATGAAACGGTTTATTGACACCGTTATTTTGTTAGGTAAACAAGAAGTAGCTTTTCGCGGGCACGATGAAGGTCCAAATTCCGATAACCGCGGTAACTATATCGAAACTTTGTTATATCTGAGCATGTATGATACAGTAATGGACTCGCATTTAGAACTATGTTCTTCAGTTCAGAACCCTGCCTTTTCTGGTCTCTAGGGACATTCAAAATGATTTAATTCATAGTATTGCATCCGTTTTACGAGACCATATTAGATTAGAGATAGATAAAGCTCAATTACTACTGTCTGTAATGATTGACGAAACTCCCAATGTCAGTCATAGGGAGCAATTAACTGTATTTTTTAGATATTTATCAGAAACTGGAATCGAAGTACGCTTCCTGGGTTTTTACGATGTTAGCGGAAGTCGAACTGCTGAAGTTTTATCCAAACAGTTGCTAGAAATACTTGACCAGTATCGTTGTAGGAATAAGTTAGTTGGTCAGTCTTACGACGGCGCGGCAGTTATTTCTGGGGAGCACGGTGGAGTACTTACGAGTACAAGCAAAAATTAGCCATCGACGTCCCATGTTACGCTCATATATTAATTTTTGTACACGGCTGCAGCCCACGGGTAAGCATTTTTTTGCTCCGGCTTACCTTTCTCAAAAACCCACGCTCCGCCACTGCAGTCGTGATTTGAATATACAGACAATTTAAGTTGGTAGTCAATTTAGTTGACTTAGTTCTAGTTGAATATTTTACATGTCTCTGAAGTTAGAGAACTGATTTTCCTGTGAAAATCGGCCGATCTTCGGAGATAGTCAATGAAATTCATCTTTGCATTGACAGCGAAATCAACCGTGATTGCTTCTGTTGCGAGTGACATTTGCAATGCACACAATAAATTATTTAAACTTAAAATTACTTACAAATAACATAATTAATTACTTTTGTAGTATATATTTGTAGGAGAACCTTTGTTTGATACATAAAGTGATCTAACATTAACTACACCCAAAGTTGTGTGAATACCGTCACTTAAGATTTGATCCTTAACTGCTATAAATATAAGTATATCGATATATTAGGTCCACCTATGAAATCAGCGTTTTGTATGGAGAATTTTAAAGAAGTTGCATTTTTCATACTAACATTTTCTTAATTTATTTAACAACCATGAACACTAATGTTTTAAAACTTGTATGAACTAATGTTTAAAAACTTAACAACACTTAGATTAAGCGACAAAAATAAGTTTTGGCTAAGTTTTAAAACAAATAGTGGTCATTTCTGCTAACAAAAAGACGATTCATTTTTAAGGTATTTTTTATGTTTAGATAACTATAAGTAATAAGGTTTTTTTACTATTGGTAGTTGTCTATGATGGTCATTATTCGATATAATATCAAGCAATAATTGATGAATATTTTAAATCATAGAAGTGACGAGGTTCTCTATTTGTGAGAAAAAAACACCAATTTCATAGGTGGGGACCCAATATTTTATCATGGATAAGCTAAATATTGACCACAGCTTCTTTTCCACTTTCAGATGGCAGTCCACAGCACGATAGGACTCCTCTTCCTAGGCGGAGGGAGGGCCACGCTGAGCACGACTCCTACGGCCGTAGCAGCGTTGTTAGCTGCCTTCTTCCCCAAGTTCCCGACACACAGCGAAGATAATAGGTACCTCAGAATCTAAATACATTATCTGACATTATTACGAAACAAATTTTGAGTCAGTTTTTGTATTTAGAACTTTATTCTGATTACAGTAAAGTTCTTAATACTAAATTTAAAACTTAAACTAAAACTAAAACTCGGTTTTAAAGGCAGTTTTTGTTTAATTTTAAATTAACAATATAGTCGGAAAAAGGACCGTAATGTAATAACTGTCTCGATGGTTTGAACCAGGAATAAAAATTAACCATGTTTTGAATCAAGACAGTATCTGTTTAACAATAATTTTAAACAGTCTTATCATTTTCCGATTTGTCGATTTGCAAACTAATTTAAATCTGACTGATCTAGGTTTTGCTAGAATTAAAACTAAATATTGAAATTGCATAACGTTTTATTGATTTGCAAACTGACAAACCGTTTCTAAATATGTCATGTAATATTCGTCTTTAATACTTGCAGGTACCATTTGCAAGCCTTCAGACACCTTTACGTATTGGCAGTTGAAGCAAGACTGATTCTACCCAGAGAGATCAGTACAGAAAAGCTTTGCTATGCACACATACAGGTAATTACGATATTACAGTAAAATGCTCTCTTTTAGAGAGACAGACATTTGCTCTGCAGTACGACAATACAACCTAGAGATAGATAATCTAGTTTAGTCACAGAATAGTACACGCGCATTCCGCATTTTAGACATGAAGCTACCAGTACGCAGCGAACTCGTCTTGTCGGGCCAATTCAGTAAGCGTAACGTAGTCAGAATATATAAGAGTTACGCGATAGAAAGAGAGGCAAGTTCTAGATGTATATAACTGTAGATAATTAGTGCTGTGCGACCTGTATTGCACTTTATTGTATCGTAGCAAGAGTCGCTTTTTAATTAAAATGATTTTGTGGAGTGAATCATTTGTTGTTACGATACCAAAACGGTCTATTGCCACAAGAGAGCGTTCTTTCTACAATAATACCTCAGTTCTTGACATATTGAAAAGATCAGCCAGTCTGAAAACTTGGTAGCTTATTGCCCAGAATATGTCGGACAAAGCTAATTTTGTATCGTTAATCTTAAAGGCCCTGTTACACATCCCACTAATTATAAATATAAAGCACAACTATAACTTTCGTTAATGATTAATTTCGTTCTGTTGTCTTCTCAGGTGATCGACCTCAATGACGTAATAAAAGAGATGAAAGCTCCCTGCATTATACCGGAACTGAACACGCTGAAAGAAGTAAAGATCAACGACCCACGATACTGGCCTATCACCTTCCAGAGAGACCGGAATTGGGATCAGTTGAAGTAAGTATTCAGGTATTTTAGGAAATAACAGAACAATGTCACACATGTTTGCCTATTTTAGAATTTAGTCATTATATCTATTACCGTCTGTGAAAATAACCTATTTAAGCAAAGTACGCTGATTTTTGGAGACATGTGCGGATTGTATAAATATCACTTGCTTCAAAAACGGTGAAGGAAAACATCGTGAGGAAGCCTGAGAGATATGGCCAGACGGCATGTGAAGCCAAGTCACAGGCCCATGGGCGGCATAAAATCTCTGACACCAGCTATCTAATTACGCAACATATTTTCGTAAACGATTACGACAGATTTGTTTTAATTTTACAGTTCTAAAACATTCATTGCGTTATTTACGTTGTTGAGCAGAGTTTTTTTCGAAGCAATGAATTAGCAATTTGTTTCAAAACGATTCAAATTCCGATTGATCGTGTATTACGTATTTAGGGTACAGGTTAGTCACTAGCCACACGAAAAATAAGAAGATGGAACGCGTAGATTTGTCGATCGTTTTTTTTGTTTTGTGTAACTTAACCTATCACCATTTTTGAATAAAATTCAGATAACACTTATTCTGGGCACTATCTATAAACCGAATCTTATCTCTAGGTGGTGAAAATGGTCATAAAAGCCAAATTTACAAAGCAGTATTTTAAATAATTTAATTATTTATGACTTATCCTGAAATGCCTCCAAAAACGAAGTAATAATAATAATGTTTCCGTACTTTTTCAGATTATTCCTCGAATATTCCTGGTGCATAGACATAAAACAACGCGCCGGCTGCCTCTCGTACAGCGACGACCCACAAGGCTTCCTCACCATATTGGCCCAAACACTAACCCTAGAGAAGTCCAACATCTGGTCAACCACCACAGACAACATTGACCTCTTTACCAACGACGATAAGGTCCGAAACTTCGTGAGGCAATATTTGGTGCAAGATGTTGAGGCCAATGTTTGTGCCGATTGTTTGGTGTTATCGAAGAAAAAGAAAGGGGTGAAAGAAGTGGTCTTAAATAGGCAGTGTCAGTGCAGGAAGTATACTAAGGATGAGAGTGAACATTTGCAGACTTTGGGCATGGTTACCTATGAGTGTGTTGTCAAGGATATAATGTGTGCGTTGCCGATTTGGACAACTTTTTTGAAGGTGAGATGTTACGAAATATATTATTGTAAATTAAGCTGGGAGCCTTTGCCCAGAAGTGGAGTCCCACTTCACAATCTTCCCAGCTTTCTTTTTTTTAGTCCAGAATGAATTACATATAGGCTAAGAAAAAAATAACTGAGATGTCTGTAGTTTTAAAGGTTAAAACAGCTGTATCGAATCATTTACTTTCATGATTATTACTGAGAATTTGATTTTGAACTTCAAATTACGGCTGTGGCAGACTGAATATGGAGAACTGGGCGTTATGGCGTAACATGGTATGAGCCTATGTCCAGCAAATGATTGTGGGCAGATTTTTTAGAAATCTTGAAGATTATATTAGGGGTTAAAGTATAAAATTACCAATTTGTACTGAAAAATTGAAATTAGTTTTTATTTTTTATTTTACATATTTATTTAAAAAAAATAAGCTACGCTTGCCAGGGTTGGTCTGTGGATGGGTGACCATCTTTACATACCGAGACTCCTCCGTGCCTCGGAAAGCACGTTAAGCCGTTGGTCCCGGCTGTCATTCGTGGATCTTTGACAGTCGTTACGGGTCGTCAGAAGCCCGAAAGTCTGACAACCAGTCTTACCAAGGGGTATCGTGTTACCCAGTAACTGGGTTGTGGAGGTCAGATAGGCAGTCGCTTCATGTAAAATACTGGTATTCAGCTGCATCCGGTAAGACTGGAAGCCGACCCCAATATAGTTGGGAAAAGGCTAGGCAGATTGATTGATTTTACATATTTATTTAATCAAAATAATTACCATTATTATCTATACATTGCTGCCATCTAATAGGAAGGTAATTTATGCCTTTGCGATAGAACTCTCGTGATCTAGATTCGACAAACTGTGTGAAAGCATTTTGTACTGCCTCCTGAGAAGAAAACTTTTTATCACGTAGAAAATTGTCCAAATCACGAAAAATATTGTAGTCCGTAAAAATTGGACCAAGGTCTGGCGAATACGGAGGGTTTCTACTTAATTGCAGTTCCTGTAGAGTTAAAACGGTTTCTCGTGCTGTATGAGGTCTCGCGTTGTCATGGAGCAATAATGGTGAAGATCGATTCATGAGTCGGTTTCACTGCTAGTTTTGCTATCATTGTTCGGAGTTCGGCACAGTAGACATCTGCCGTTATTGCTTGACCAGATCGGAGAAAGCTATAGTGAATAACACCATGTTGAGACCACCAAACAGTTACCATTACCTTTTTATTGGTAAGCTTTGCTTTAGGACACTGTTGCGGCGTTTGACCTGGGGTCAGTCATTGCATTTTTCGCTTACGGTTATCGTAAAGAATCCACTTTTCATCACATGTCACAATTCGATCCAATATTCCTTCATTTCTGTATCGATTCAACATGGCAACACAAGTTTCAACACGCGTTTCTTTCTGCAGATCTGTCAAATCATGAGGCACCCATTTCACATATTTTTTTTTTTATTGATGTGACCCAAATGAGTCAATATTGTTGGTAAGGTAACGTTAAACCATTTCGCTAATTCCTGGGTAGTTTGGCTCGGATCGGCTTCGACCATCTCTTTCAAGTCATTGTTATTCACCTGTGTGGGCGGTCTTCCACGTGGTTCATTCTTCAAATCAAAGTTTCCATCACGAAAGCGTTTAAACCAAAATCTCACGGTGCGTTCATTAGCAGTCCCCTCTCCAATCGCAACATTGATATTGCGAGCTGTTTCTACCGCGTTAGTTCCGCATCGGAACTCGTATTCAAAAATAACTCGAATTTTCGAAGTATCCTTCTTTCTTGTCTAAGCTGAATAAAAAAACAACTGAAAGTCGATAATCGAATGTTGCACATTTTTTAAAAGAAGAAATTCATAGGTACCATGTTAAAAAAGTTTCACTGAAAAATCTCAAACCATGAAGGTTCTATGTCAATTCTAAGTACCTATTACAATAAAACGGCAATTTCATACTTTAACCCCTATTATTACTTTCTCAAAAAATCTTTTAAAATCATATTCCATTAACATTAACTAAACCTTTCTTCTTACAGATAATAAAAACAATGAAACCAGACCCCTCATCGTACCACATTTGGCAAATAAAACTCTTACTATCCCAAATCGAGAACCACAACAAACGTTCTATGAACGAAATGAAAGTTGACGGACAAGAGACCTCAAACGAGCCTCTAATATCTAGCGAATTCACTCTCGCTATCAAACAAAAAGTTTCCACCATATTTGATACTTGGGAAGCGAGATTAACCCCTTTTTTGAGGAAATATCTTGGTCTGCCTAGCAGTAGGAAGATCAGCAGCTGTGACGATGATGTTAAGAAGATTTTATGTGCATTTCTGGTGTATCATGATATGCCGAAAGGTGCCTTGAAGGATGCTGCTGGTAAGGAAGGATTTTTCGTTTATATTTATAATTTATAGCTTACTTAGGCGCCATCTCCACGGGAAACTCTAGGAATAAATCCCCACACGGCGATATCATCGCTGCGATAATTTGAAGTATGGGAAACATTAAAAAGACTGTCCGCAATTAAAGTCAGAAATTGCAAAAAGCTTTGTATGGAAAAAGTTTTTACAAAATCAACAAACTATCAAAATTTTGTTGGTCCAATAGTTTTTAGATCCTTAGAAGAACCAAGATCGATTGAAGTTTTTGCGAAAACTGCCTATATTCTTGCTGACTGTATTTTTTTTTTTCAAATTCTGTGAATGCAGATCATAATGTCTCAAAAAGTTAAGGACAGTCTCCTAAGACTGTTTTCCTTTAGCTACAACGGTTAAGGTAGTTGTTCTTACTGCCCCATCTCAGAAATCCACCCTGTATAGGAAAAATTTTTGGGGCTTGAATTCATAATCTCAGATTATTTTCATCGCCACTATCTAAACTAACCGTTTGTGAAAACTTGAGTAACCATTTGTGATAAAAAGAAAAAGATCCCATTAAAAAAATTTTGGTTGCAATGGAATTTGAACTTTATCGTATATTACTTTAAGTGTGTTGTTCTAAAACTTAATAATTGTATCAAACAATCCGTGTGCCCGATAGGATATCCCATCGGTAAAAATGTCGAACTTCCATAACATTTTTCATCCCCTATGTAATCATTATGGGGTGAATCCTTCTTAGTGCTCATTTTCGCTATACAACATGTAAAAAAACCCTGCCCAGTCCGTGAGGGTGCTGTTAGTTAAGTATCGTATTGAGTCTATTAATATGGTAGTTATCAGCAAATAAGAGAAAACTGGCCAAGTAAGAGTCGGATTCGCGCGCACGAAGGGTTTCGAACCATTATCTAAAAAAATCATGTCTGTTGTATGGGAGCCCCACTTAAACATTTATTTTATTCTGTTTTTAGTATTTGTTGTTATAGCGGCAACAGAAATACATCATCTGTGAACATTTCAACTGTCTAACATCACGGATCATGAGATACAGCCTAGTGACAGACGGACAGCCGACTCAGCAGCTCCTAATAATAGGGTCCCCCTATTACTAGGAGCTGCTTCACCCTTTGGGTACGGAACTCTAAAAATGAAAATCGCCACTTCAATTTTCTACCCTGCCGTTTACGCCTTAACTAGATTCTGAATTAAAAGATACGCTTATCTACCTTACAGGAGACGACGAGCTATCAGTCCTGCTAGCGCTGGAGGGAGTGTCGGCAGAAGCGCACCGCGCGGTGTCGGAGCTGTTGAGGTGATCCCGCGCGCTCGCTCGCGCGCGCGTCACGCGCTCTCAGTGTCGCGGGCACTGTGTCACTGACTGGTGCGACCACTAGTCCTATGCGGCTTAAGGACATTGATATAAGGCTTAAATTACCATGACTGATGCGACCATTAAGCTAAGCTCACATTACAGTTGCAGCGGGCCGCAGCGCGTCGCATTTCAAAACAAAAAAGCGCGGTGCGGCCCGACTGTAGTTCATACAAAATCTACGAAAATGATTGAGAAGGATTTAATGCGTTGAGGTGCGGCCCGCCAAAATCTGCGTCAGCCTTTAGGGTCATTAAAATTAAAAATGGAATCTTACATAACTTAAGAAAGCTTAAGCTTTCGTTACTTTCCGTAACCAGCAATAGTTCCTAAATGCGTTATGCATGCATGTTTTGCAGCTGATCTATATACAAATAAATATAATTGAAGTGTGTTTGTAATGTCAAAATAACAGTTTTTTACTAAATTCATATGAATGTATACATAATGATGCAGTATGCATGTGTGTGTATATGAATGTCTACTTATAACAAAAAAAAACTTTTTTTTAATTTTGCCTGTTTGTCTGTCTGTTTGTTCAAGCTAATCTCCGAAACGGTTGGACAGATTTTAACGGGACTGTCACAGACAAATAGAGCTATTTGTCCGTATGTTTTCAGGAGTAACTAAGGCTAATTTTATTTTAGAGAAAGAATGAGTGTCCATGTGGATTTTTTAAATAAAATAAGCATTTAAAGAATCTCCTTCCTATAATATCCATGATCAACTGAAATATCTTATGATAAATGTGAATATAGAAAAAGAAACCCTAATCTTAATTACAAACGTGAATGTAATAACTTTGATTAACATTATTCACCCACCAAATGTTACTTCTTATGAGCGCTTATCCTAAAAGTTGGCAACGGCGCAAATAGCTGTCAAATATTTACCTGTTTTCATAAATTTGCCAATATTACAGTATGTAGTGAGCCTTTAAATGTGATTGCTTTTATTATGTCATATGAATACCTAAGTATTATACAGGATGTCCAGTAAATAGCACGATATACTGCAGGGGGTGATAGCTAGGGTCACTACCTATCAATGAAACACAATATATGTTCAGCAAAATCTTACGGATTTACAGTTTTACAAAAATTTCCGAAATACCGAAAAATCTCTACCTTGAAACAGATTTTTAAGCATCTCGTAATGAAAAAATCCTTTTCTGGTACTTTTTTTTACATCAAATTATTCGTGAATAGTTACTTTACTCATTGATAAGTCTTTTTTCTATCAAAGACAAGAATGTTTTCAAGAAATACTATTTTTTGTTTAAATTTTCACAGAACTATTTTCTTATCACTTTAGTTTAACCTACAGTGGTGAAAAAAAAATTTAAGATTTTGCTGAACATATATTGTGTTGTATTGATAGGTAGTGACCCAAGCTATCACCCCCTGCAGTATGTCGTGCTATTTACTGGACACCCTGTATAACTAAAACTTTTTTGACTGTATAATCTTACGATCACTCAAAAAAAAACTTGCACTTGTACTCATAATACTATTTTTAATTCTCATAAAAAAATTAAAACCTTTTTTTTACAGTTACATCATCGTTAAATATCTGAGGCTAGATTGTGTTAATTATTACTGTGTCATAAAAGCCATGATCCAGCAGATATGTAGCACTGTTTTATTAGGAATCAAACCATGTAGGGTTTTATATACTTATATATTGTTACATCAGAAATGGTTATGTGAAAATGAAACCTACTGAGTAAATTGTATGGGTTATCTCTCTACCACGAAAACTTTTAATAGCTGCTTCTTCTAGAAATTAATTGCTAAAATGAACTCATTACTACCAACATTGTTAATATGAAGTAAGTGCATCCTCTGTTCTTATATCATGCACACTTGTTTTTCCAACTCACTTAAGACATTGGCAGAATGGTCGACATCGGCTTTGCTTGCCATTTATTAAAATAGAATAGAATAGACGTTGTTTGTCAGTTTGCTTTGTAATTTATTCAGCAATATGAAATATGGCTAACTAGTGAACTAAAATATTGACTATGAAATGCAATCTTTAATATCGTAACACCGAATATTTAGTTTAGGTGTTAAACGGTTACAACATCACATTGAGTGTTATAATTGCAATTCATTATTAATATTCTAGTTAACTAGTTAGCAATATTTCATGTTTCCATACAGTAATAGTGCCTAATTAATCAAAACCGAAATATTTGACATCTATTTGCGACAAAATGCTCGCTCTTAAACTTTGTAAAATGTGTAAATAACACGCCGTCTCTAATGTTAGCTATTTAATAGCTATTATGGTTATGTATAAGAGCAATGTGATATACTTGTATTATCTCCATAGGAAAACTCAAGGAAATTAATTCTTAAGTAAATTGACTATCAACTATAACTGTCCGTATATTCAAACTACAACTGTCATTATTTGACAGTTGTATGAAATGTCTATAAATATTCACGTTGTGCGTTTTGTATATCATGCACACTTGTTTCTCCAACTCACTTTAGACACTAGCAGAATAGTCGACATCGACTTTGCTTGCCATTTATTTAAAATAGAATATACATTATGTGTCAATTTGCTTAATAATTATTTTCCCGGACTGTACTTGAAAACTTGAAAATAAACTTGATAATATTTTGAAAACTTGTTGTTTTTTTTTTATACAATATTTGTTGCTCTTGGCTCTGTGTGTTATAACAACAATTATAGTGAAAACAGTGATTTTAATGACAATTTTGACATTAAGTTATTTAAAGTCAGTCAAAAATACTAAATAGCCAAATAACTGCCAACCAACTTGGAAGCAGCTCACCGGCCGCTGCCACGGCACCGCTCGCTCGGCTCGCGCGCGGTTTGTCACAGTTCCAACCTAACCTAAACCAATTGATCAAGGTGCCCTAGCGTATGCACTTACACTTATTATATTACAGACTGGGACCGTTCACTTCAACACCTATATCACCTTCAAAATACCTATGCAACCCGAACTGATCCTCACCACACCGGCACGACCACGTCAGGCTGGTTCAGAGACTGGAACTATAGTTTGTTCCAAAACTATCTGATAAAATATAAATAAACTTGGTTTAGGCTAAATTCTTAAGCAAGGTTACGTTTTCTGATCAATTTGTTTACATTTTCATCAGATACATTTTGGCACAGGCAACAGGCAGGCCGGTTCAGAGAGCAGAGAGCTGAATCCAATCGCGACTATGGTCTGGCTAGCTTCATTGTACCGTTGGATGCCCATTTCACAGCACCGGAATGCATCCAAAAAGTAACCCATGTAATTAACTTGATACCATTTGTGCAGGGAGCTGGAGAAAAAGTTCACGAATTGTTTTATAAATAAAATTTTCGAATCTCGGGTGTGGCAAGCGATTTTTTTTTAATCCTTGAATGTAGATCAGATTTGTTTTATTTTTTAAAATAAAGGAATGTTTCCTTTAAGTAAAATATCTATCATAGGGATTTTATCATAGGATAATCTAGAATCATCCTTTGGAGCAACTGGTCAAATCAAACTGGTTATTTTTTTAAATATTATATTACATAGGTTTTACATTCTGTGAATACTTCCTCACACACTGACATAAGAATTGTAAAATTTTAGGAAAATCGTCTACTTTTACAATGTTTGTAAATATGTGGGCACCATATAAATATCACATAGTTAGGTTACTTGCTCACTCTTCTCCATACGAAAACTACCTTTTGGAAGACACGACTAGAACCAATTCTATTTTTTTGTAAATGACGTTCAAAAGTGCCTTACTGCCTATTTGAAATAAATTATTTTACTTTGACTTTGATCCAAGACCTGGTGAAGTTCGCTAAAATCCGGTGGAATAAAGGTCCACTCTCTATGGCTATGCTTAGACTCGACCGCAGCAGCAGACGGCCTTGTCAGACTAAATACGAAAATATTTCTAAAAAAATACGCGACTGTTGGAAAATACATTATAAACAGAGCACCCATAATAGCAAACTTATCAATGATGCAGCAATTTTATCCGGATTGAAAATACCCAAACAAGTGTTGTTTGGGTATTTTCAAACCGGTATAATCGGGGTTTATGCTTCCAACTTATCAACCAAATCAATCAGTGTTATAGAGATAATTAACTCACTGTAAATGTCAGTAGGAATAGGTACTTATAGGAATATATTGAAAACTCCCAAATTCCCTTTGGACGTCGTTAAATGGACTTCAAAACCGGTCTTCTGGTGTTTACGCTTCTAGCTGGTGCATCAGTGTGACTAACTGCTTATTGAATAATGTTTTCACCAATGTACTGTTCAAACTCGTCTTTCTTTATCAATTTTAGCGATCCCAAGTCTGAAAGCTTGTTTTTACACCACCGACGCTAGTAGACTTTTATTGTTGCGTTCAAAGTTTAGGTAACATATAGAGGATGTGTGAACTAAACTTTGTACTGGCTCTTGTATTGAATAGGTCATCATCTATCGGAGATTGTGCTGTCATTTGCCTATCCAACAACTTCTATAGATAGTGCAATCCACTGAGACGCGCCCCACTCCGCTCCGCTCCGTACTAAAGTACAGCTTACAGTACAGTAATCGCGGAGTGGGGCGCCTCGTCGTTTGGATTGCACTATCTGTAGCTGAAGCATCGATAAGCTGCAGGAAAATAGTCGGACAAGGAATAGACCCTTGAGGAATACCGGTATCAAAAACAATAAGGTCCAATGTACAGCCACGTATGACTTCTCGGATCGATCGCTTAGTTAAGATGTAAGGTATCCAGTTACAAAAGGCAGTCGTGATGCTGAATCCTGGAAGCTTTTCCGTAAACTAGCATGCCAGACACTGTCAGAAGCCTTTGAGATATTAAAGGACACTGGTATGAATTGTACACCTTTTCTATGACCTCGGCTCAATAATGGGTAACCAACCACGGTAGAAGCTATAAGGGTCACTGTGGAGCTCGTCTTTAAGGTATGCTGGCATCGTACGATGGAACACACCTAACATTATTTTCAGCATCTAAAATAAGCAGACATTTCTGACCATCGATATGGATAGATATAATTTCGGTAATTATGTATTCATCACTGCGCATTAGGATTATCGGCTACTGTTTGATTAGCTTCAACCAATTAATGTGTTCAAGAGATAATTAATTTATAAATAGCAGTGGGAATTGGGGAACTTTGATAGTTTCTTCAGGCGTTGTTAAACATGGACATCAAAACCGGACTTCTGTTTTTTACGCTCCTGGCTGGATGTATCGGTGAGTTAAAAAAAAACCATACATGTATTTAATTTGTAGCATAATACAAGGATAGATGAATCGTGACAAAATAATTTGCAGAAGCGCTTAGCTTATTTGATAGGTCCTCCTAGTGAAGAGGAATTTAACAGTGTTTAAGCAGGTGATTTAAAATTGAGCTCATCCAGGTTTTTATTTTATAAACTTTTCGAGGCTATGTCTTGTATCGAATTCCACTAAAATTAAAATAGATCGGTAAAAAGGAAGCTACAAAAACTCACTCAATTTCACATGTGCTTTATGTAGGAACACTATACAGTACTCATATAATTTTTCATTTCCCAGCCCTGCCAACACTCCCAGGGCCCAAGGATGACCTGTCCATCTTCTTCAAGCACAGTGACGCCAGCAGTCGCATCGTCGGCGGCAGCGAGGCGGCCATCGGCGGCCACCCTCACATGGTCGGCCTCACCGCTGGTGTGTCGGTCAGGGGCTTACTCTGCGGTGCTTCTCTGGTCAGCCAGCGTACTGTTATAACTGCTGCGCATTGTCTCGACTACATGAACATTGCAGCCCAGTAAGGAAATGACTGTGAGATTTTCGTGAATGCAACAACTCTGGCTCACTTAGGAGTTACGAGACAAATATCGATTCGTAATTCCTTCTATTAGCCTCTTATTAGATCTTATTATCCTCTTAAATAATATGAATCTTATAAAATGCGATATTTTACTTAAGTTCAGTTTTAGCATTCCAGAAGAGTAACACAAATATATCTTTTCTCCACAGATCTCTGCGCGCAATAGTCGGCACCAACCGCTGGAACTTCGGCGGTTCTTCCTACGCTTTATCTCATAGCGTGATACACCCTGACTACGTGCCTTATATCTACATAAATGATATCGCTCTCATCTACACCACCTCTAACGTGGTTTTCAACAACCTCGTGTGGCCCGTGACCCTCAGCTTCTCGTTCGTCCCACAGGGAGTTCGCTCAAGGGTAGCAGGGTGGGGTAGGACCTCGGTGAGTTACTTAAAACTTAATACCTAATTTCTGTTCTAGAGAGGTTCTATATTTATATGAAGGCCAAACGGCGTCATCGCCTTCGAACCTAACCATTCCGAGACACATTAACCCAGAAAAGTAACCCATTATCAGTTTTCCAAATAATGTTACATCTCTACACATTTAATTTATATCTATTAACTTTAGGCCAGCCGTCCATTTGAACAAGCAAACATTAGAGATTTCCAACTTATATTGATAAATAATTAGTAAGTTTCAAATTAGGTGTTTTATCCATTGTTATTGAAAAATTTGATCAATACATTCTAGGCTTTATACCTGTAAATTGTATTTTCGCTCGATATTCCAGTTGGGCGGCGCCAGCCCTGTGACTCTCATGGAGCTGACGACCACCACAATCGACGGTAACGACTGTATCAATCGCTGGGCTAGCGCGGCTGCCATGAACCCTCCACCTGTTGACCCAGTCACCGAGATCTGCACCTTCCACTCCGCTAACCATGGATTTTGCAGCGTAAGTATCGTTATCATCATCTTGCCTTTGTATGACTTTTGCTTCCATAACTAGATATCTTTGAGCCGCCATCTCACTGATCCCAGTAACCAAATCATCTTCCGCACAATCCATGCATCGTATTTTGTTTGGCTTCCTCTGCATTTCCATCCATAAACCAACTTTTCTTAAAGCCGACATGTTTCAACCCTAATAATGTGCAATGTGCCGCGAAATTTGCAATATGCCGCGGAATATGCGATGGGCGAAATAGAAACGCATTTTGCCCATTCTTGGATGTCCTCATCTTTGATGATTTTTCCTCTTCCAGTTTGACTCCGGCAGTGCTCTGACCCGTGTTGACAATGGTCAGCAGATCGGAGTCGTTTCCTGGATGTTCCCCTGCGCTCGTGGCTACCCTGACGTGTACGTCAGGGTCAGCGCTCATCAGTCTTGGTTGCAAGCAAACATCATTAATTAATTGAAGTAGGTAGTAAAATGATCTGTGAAGATGTCTGTTGTATTTAGAATCATGATTTCCGCTGTACCTTAGTAGGTATTTAATTAATAAATAAGTATTACAGATAGTGCAATCCACGACGACGCGCCCCACTCCGCGATTACTGTACTGTAAGCTGTACTTTAGTACGGAGCGGAGCGGAGTGGGGCGTGTCGTCGTGGATTGCTCTAGCTATAGCTGATTGCTAGCTGGTAAGCTCGTATTAGTATCTATTAGCTTATCGATATCTCTATCATTTATTTGTGAAGATTTTTAATGGACACAGGACTATTTATATGTTAAGTTAGTGATTTTATTGTCTGTAAATCTTTCATGTAGGTAAGTAATAAATAAATAAAGTTTTACAATTATTTTTTCACCTCAGCACCTCAATCAAGCAGGGTTTGCTAAAGACAGTGAGAAAAATTCGTTTGTGCTGCGAGCGTGACACAAAGTAACTTTTTAATATATCTTTTTAAAAGCCGATACCATTAAATATTTAAACAAATATAAATAAAAGCGATCGAAAGAAAATTATAACGGAAGACTTTAGAAGAGACGTAAATTTTGACTATATGATTGAAAATGAATTTATTATAAAGTGCGAAACAAAATGGCAGCTCGCGACTCGCGGTGATAATAGACGTACGAAACTACGAACCAAGGCGGGCTACGAGCAAAAATTCAAACCTGTTGGATCGCCGACGAACTTACTCAGCGGTTTTTAAGCACACACACGGGCGAGAAAGGTCGCTGAGCCATATATGCGTACTTGCTCGCACGTCAATCACCCGTTTAAAGTAACCGACCGTTCAACTGATGATCATTTTTCTGGATCATCCAGTAATGAAAGTGAATAGAAATGTTTAAAATCTTATGAATATTTATTTACCTGATGATGATGATGATGACGTGTAATGAAACAATATTCCTCGAGAATCAGTTTTAAGCAATGTACTTAGATAAATTGTCGATTACAAACTCTAAGTAGGTATGATAAATCGATATGTCTCGAGAATCGGTTTTTAAAGCAGCATTCTTTTTTCCAATCACTACAGAAATTATTTTGATAGGTGTCAAGTCGGGCTTCTTAAATTGTCGCGAGATTATTAGGCCTAAAAAAGAAACAAACAATAAAAGTCCGGATACACATACAACGGTAAAATTGCAAATCATCTGGTAAGGTTTTATTTAAATGCTGTTTTATTATATCTTTGGAACGAAGTTCTTTAACGCGGCTTGCGGTAGGAGTGCACTGACAGAAATCGTCACGCGAAAAGGCGCTTGCGATTATCTTCTTCTAATTCAAAGAGAAATAGAGAGTGAGATGGAACGTGTGAATTTGGTCAAAATGTAAATTCAAGATGGTGGCTGCGAAAAATTTCAAATTTTTCTTCATATATAAGTCAGTCTTATCATTCAAACTCAAACTCAAAGCATTTATTTCAATTAAACCATTTACAGGCACTTTTGAATTGTCAAGGAGTCAGTCAGTCAGAAATATGAAGCTAGTTGCCCATTCCAAAGCGTAGGTTCCTATGGAGAAGAACGGGCAAGAAACTCCACGGACACTCTTTTAAAAAAAATATATTCTTACAAAATATTGTTTACATCATTCATGTTGAAATTATACATGTGAGAACAATGTAGAAAGACGTGAACGTAAAAAGCGTCCGTAATAAAAAAAAAAACAATTCAAAAATTAAAATAAGCCGTGGCAGATATGAGATGACCAGTCCCTACTGATGGCGCCCGTTCACGAACATGACGCATGGATCAGCACCGTTTAGCTCAACCATTTTGAAGGGAACTCGACGATCCAACACACACGCCACCACCAGCGAGACATTTGAGTGAGCATGACATACTCTTAGCCGCCAGGGCATATCAAGTCAATGAAAGACGTACCCAGTAAATGGTAGCTTTCTAGAAGCCTAGAAGGTACATGGTCACAGTGCTCACACATGTGCTATGCAATTATACAATAAAAAAGAGATTGAAGTTATACAATTCAAAGATATATAGATATATAGATAAGAATAAAACTAAATTGTTTACTAGTCACAATAGGATTAAAAAATATATTAAAATTAATAGATTAATTAGAAAAACTCAGAAATCATTAAAACACCTTAAAGTAAACAAATTAAATACAAAGCTTAGGCAAAAAAATATCAATTTAATACAAGACTTAAAGCAATGTAATAGTGAATTAAAATTATGTAATACTATGTATGACACGGACACTCAGCTCCTACAGGATGAATTGTTTATTAGGGAATATGCTCTAAAAGATATATTTAGTAAATATGAGGCTTGTCAACAAGACCTAAGTAAGCGCATGCAGGAGGCCAATGAGTTGGCAGACTTGGTCAAGTACAATGCAGAGAGGTATGAGTCTCTGACAAATAACCTCTCTTTTAGCTGTGCCTGCTCCCAGGCAACTCAGCCTCAACTTGTTATGCCGACACCCTCTGTGACTCAGCCAGTAGGTAGCCATATTAATGATGAGAATAATAGTATGAATAATTCGGTTAACACAACTTATGTATTTTCTGACAAATTTGGTCAAGGTTTTGGTAGAATATTTAATCAGAGTTCACCTCATTATGTTATAAATAATTGTTTACCCGGTGCCAGTATTAGCCAATTAATTTGTAATATTAAATTGACAAAAATAAACCCCAATTCAACTGTTATATTATTATGTGGGGATAGTTTAAGTGTAAGAAAAAAGGACATAATTGAATGTGTCCGTTTGATGTTACATCTCAATGAGACCAATAGTTGTAAATTTATTTTCTGTACCTTGCCTTATTCTCACTATTTGTCTGATGAGCAAAATAGGCACATTTATAATTTAAATATGTTGATTTATAATAGGACATGTCGTCACAGTGACGCTATTTTATATTTTGATTGTAATGAATTTATTAATGATTACAAACTGACAAATTATACAATGTATTTGCCACCTAGTAGTAGAAGACAAATTGCTAATCTTTTAGCATACAATATACACAGTGACACTGGTACCTGTAGTGTACCATCGATTACTGTTAGTAGTGGTACTAACATTACTTTTGATACGCCTTATAGTTTAAACTATTAGGAGCGACAACGGGTGAGCCGCATATATTGAATGTTGTTCATCAAAATATGCAGGGTCTGTCCGGCAAAGAGCTAGAGATAAGTTTATTTATGGAGAATTATGATGTTCAGGTGTTATGTTTGACTGAACACTGGTTGAAAGAACATGAAGTAGTGTTTTTCAATGATGATAATTTTACTGTACAAAGTGCGTTTGTAAGAAAAAATGCCATTCGCGGTGGATCTTTAGTTCTTGTTTCAAACAAGTTGAAATGTAAACAACGTTTAGATTTAGTTAATCTTTCTATTGAGCGCACTATAGAGTTGTCTTGTGTTGAACTCGAGCGATACGTTGTAATTTGCGTATATCGACCCCCCTCTGGTGATTTTATTAGTTTTGAATCGGTAATGGAGGATTCACTCAATAGGTTAAAATCAAGTAATAAAAGTATAATTTTATGTGGAGATTTTAATATTAATATTTTAGATGTTACTCCATTAAGTATTAGACTTCTTAATCTGTTTAGGTCTTATAATTTAATTAACTTGTTTTTTGAACCTACTAGGATTACGGCATCTTCGGCAACTTGTCTTGATAATATATTTAGTGATTGTGATGCCAAAAATAAATTAGTGTTAAGTGACCTAACGTCTGACCACTGTGGTTTATTAGTTAGCTTCCCCATGCCATTACATAAAAAGCAGCAAAAAATAGAATGTAGGCCTTATACAGCTAGTCGTTGCAAACAGTTTAAAAATAATATAGCTCATAGAATTACACCATCTATAGTAGAACACGAGAATCCTAATGAAATCTATGGAGCCCTTTTTGATGTTGTGCAAAAGGAGTTCCAATCTACTTTCAAGACCAAAACTATTAAAATTAATGGCACCTCCGTTGGCTTTAACCAATGGGCCACTCCAGGTATTTATAAAAGTAGAGCGAGACTATACGAGTTATATGGTTTGAAAAAATACAGATTTGACACACCTTTCCTAGAGTATGTCAAAAATTATTCAAAATTATTTAAAAAGGTTAGTGTTTTTGCTAAATCTAAATTTTTAAGCGATTTAATTAAAAATTCCAATAATAAAGTAAAAACCACTTGGAAAATTATTAACAATGAAACTGGTAAATCGGTTAAGCAAGATAAACAACTTGAGATTATGGTCGACAATAAATTAGTTACTAAAGCAGCTGACGTAGCTGAGGCGTTTAATGAGTTTTTTGCCAACATACCTATAACTACGACTCGCTCCTTAAATTCGTCCCCGTCTAAAGCTGAAAACCTTTTGCTTAGTAGTGTTTCTAAAAGTAGTATCTTATTTAGCTTCGAACATGTAACGCCTCGTGATGTAGTTAATGTTTTTAACACACTCAAGTCTAAAAACACTGGTGATTACTGGGGCATCTCCATTAAACTTTTAAGTAATATAATAGACATCGTAGCCCCCTATCTAGCTGTTACTTTTAATAAATGTGTTGATTTAGGAACTTTTCCTGACCTCATGAAGAGTAGTAAAGTCATACCATTATTTAAATCAGGTAATAAAAATGACGTTGGCAATTTCAGGCCTATTTCTATATTACCAGCATTTAGCAAAATATTTGAAAAGTTAATACTCAAGCAGTTGCTAAGACATTTTAATTTAAATAGCCTCCTTCATAATGAACAATATGGCTTTACAAAGGGTCGCTCCACTACAGATGCGGGTGTTGCTTTGCTGAAACACATATTTAACGCATGGGAGAACTCGCAAAATGCTATTGGGGTTTTCTGTGATCTCTCCAAAGCCTTTGACTGCGTGCACCATGACACGCTTTTGCGTAAACTGCGACATTACGGTGTGCAAAACGAAGCTCTCAACGTTATAAATTCTTATTTACATAATAGGTCCCAATGTGTAGATGTTGATGGTGTGAAATCGTCCGGGCTACCAGTTCATTTAGGTGTACCTCAAGGCTCAATACTGGGTCCATTCTTGTTCTTAGTGTATATCAATGACTTACCATTCTATGTAAAGGGTATCTGTGAAGTTGTACTGTTTGCAGATGATACTTCTCTTATTTTTAAAGTAGACAGGAACAGACAAGATTTTGACGATGTAAACAGTGCACTCTCAATGGTTACGGGTTGGTTTACGACAAATAACCTAGTTCTCAATGCCAAGAAAACGAAATGTGTAAAGTTTGCCCTTCCAAATGTTAGAAATCTAGGACCCAACATCGTCTTAGATACAGAGGTGCTTGAAACCGTAAACTCGGCAGTGTTTCTGGGCATAACAGTAGATGCCAAGCTTCAGTGGGGGCATCATATATCTAGCCTAGCGGGAAGGCTCAGTTCGGCCGCCTACGCCGTCAGGAAAGTAAGACAATACACTGACGTTGATACAGCTCGGTTAGTCTATTTTAGTTATTTCCATAGCGTTATGTCCTACGGTATTCTGCTGTGGGGCAAAGCTGCCGATATTCAAAATATATTTGTCCTTCAAAAACGAGCTGTTCGAGCAATTTACCAGCTGGGTGCCAGAACTTCTCTGAGAGATTTTTTTAAAGATATTGGTATCCTCACTGTTGCATCACAATTCATTTTCGCCAACATTCTATATATTAGGCAAAATATACACTTGTACACTAAAAACAGTGACATTCACAATGTTAACACAAGAAACAAGGACAAACTACGAGCTCCCTTTCACCGGCTACATAAGGTTCATAACTCATTTGTTGGGCTTGGTATAACCTTTTACAACAAGCTACCCTCTTCTTTGCTAGATTTGCCTTTTAATGCGTTTAAAACTAAAGTAAAATCCAACCTTTGTTCAAAGGCATACTATTCTATCAACGACTACTTAAATGATAAGAATAGTTGGTCGCTGTGATTGGCTCAAGACAATGTTTATGTTCTTTCTCCAGAATTAGCCTACCTACTGACAGGTTATATAAGCTTAGGTAAATTGTTCATTTTATTTGACTTTATATGTCAATTTATTTTAATTTTATTAATTTTTTGTTGACATTAACTACTCATTAGAATGATTTTCATGAGTTGTATCGCAATATGTGGTTAGCTAGCGACCTCGACAAACTGATCATATTTTTTTTTTCCTGAAAAACTGGCAGCAAGTTCGTCATGCTCCCTTAGATGTCACTGCTTGCGGTAGCGTCGGGGGTCGGGTTGCCTCCTTCCCTCAAATATGGCGAGGGGGGTAATGGCTGATCTTTGCGTTAAGCTCGTGAACGGGTGCTGCTTGTGGTGACTGGTCGTCTTGCTGATCATGGTTTTGTTATTGTTATTAGTAATTAACTGTTTATTTATTTTACCTCGATGGTCCTAGTTTATCAGTTATAACTCTAGTTACAGCTATATGTAAGCGGGCACGCCCTTTATGCCTGGAGGCTTTATTTTCTTTTTTAGATATTCTTTACGTTTAGTTATTTTTATTTCTGCTTGAGTATAGATCTCGATGTTTTTGGTTGGTATATTGGCGTGTGCTAGCTGTCATATGGCTGATAATTTATGTAAGTTATGTAATAATAATATGTAAATTATTTTGCATAAGTACTATTGTATAGAATCATTTTATTTTTCCTAATTGAACAGACAGCTGTGCTGCTGGGGAGTTTGTTGCGCCACTTCTTCTTCCCAGCGAAAGCACTAGGAAGTGGTGAAGGGTGGGCGTTTTGTGGGACTGTCTTATGTAACTTTGACGTTCGAAAAGTGCTGATTCTCAGCCTAATTTGAATAAATGACTTTTGAATTTTGAATTTTGAATTTTGATAGTTTTTGCAATCTTCAGCAGTTCCAACAATATTTTCGAATGCTAATCAATTAGTTTATGCGCCCTTGTGGAGCTGGACCAGCGTTAAGCCAAGCATTTTTGTCAGCGATATAATCCCCAAGCTTATAATATGCTTGGCAGCATAGTGTGCGTTTTATACAAGATTTAAATTTCGTTTCATTTAGTTGTAGTATATGGGGAGGTATTTTATTGTAACATTTTAAACAGTACCCCATGAAAGATGAGTCTACTTTAGCCAGTCTGAAACCCGGTTGAACAAATTGGTCCCTATTTCTAGTACTATAATTGTGTCTTTCACCTCTTTTACTGAAAAGATTAAGATTTTAAATAGGCCCTTCTATGGCACTTTGAACGTCAAAATGTACAAAAAAAAGATTTAATTGATTCTAGCCGAAAGGTAGTTTTCGCATGGAGAGAGATTTCTAATTTTTCATCATGGGTATCGTTTCTATGATTTTCGAGGTTGCTAAAGCCAACGAACATGACGCATGGATTAGCATCATTCAGCTCAACCATTTCGAAGGGAGCTAAATGATCCAACACACGCTCCACCATCAGCGAGACATCTGAGTGAGCATGACATACTCACAGCCGCCAAGGCCCATTCAAGTCAATGAAAGACATTACCCATTTACCGGGTAATGGCCAACTCTAGCACCGCGCGCACTCATTGGTCAAATCAAATAGCGCGCGCTTCCCCGGCGTCCTGTTACACACTTCCGTCCCTTATCACGAAATCACTCCGTATTTTCAAATGTTAATCAATTAGTTGTGGTTGTGGAGCAGGACCAGCAATGAGCCAAGCATTTTTATCAGTGATGTAATCCCCCAACTTAAAATATGCCTGCCTGCATAGTGTGCGTTTTAAACAAGATTTGAATTTCATTTCATTCAGTTGAAGTCGTGTATTGCCCGTGGTCCACCCGCCTGGTTCACCTTTTTTTTTTTTTGGGTGGGAAATCATCAAATACCGTCTCCCGCTCTGGGTGGAGCGGGAGGGCGTGTCAGACTCTTACTGACTAAAACCCACCCGTGTTCCTTCTCTTGCCTGTGCAATGCCAGGGGGCCACGGTATCCCTTTCGGACTTTCCCGCAACCCCGGCAGGCAATGGTCTCATCGGACCCCTTCATTTGATGACATCTCTTTGAGGCGCGAATTCTAATTTTATTTAAAAATTTTATGGCAAAAGGCAGGCCTATCTAATTAAATTAGTTAACTTTTTTTTAAATGTCTAACGTATAATGAGGTACAAATAAATAGATTTAAACATTTTCACGCTGACTTTGCAATTTAATATCACTATTATTCATTCGTAATACTACGATAAAAACATAATATGGACTTTCTGGTGGTCTATGGGAAATTATTTTTCCCATAGTCCACCTAGAAAACATAATATGGACTTTCTGGTGGACTATGCTAAAAATAATTTCCCATAGTCCACCTACGTGAAACAGGCGGGTGGACCACGGGCAATACACGGTTGAAGTATGTGGGGAGGAATTTTATTGTAACATTTTAAACAGTACCTACCCCATGAAAGTTGAGTCTACTTTAGCTAGTCTGAAACCTGGTTGAACTAATAGATCCCTATTTCTTGTATTATAATTATATCTATCACCTCTTTTACTAAAAAGATGTAATTTTTTTGTTACGCACATGATGTTTTCATGGATAAGTATATTAAAAGGTACCGTCATGATGTTAATATCCTTAAACAGTTCCCTTAGAGTCTCGCCTGTGGAGATAATATACGAGTATGGCTCTGGTAGAGAGCCGCGCATGCAGAGATAATATATGGCTCTGGTAGAGAGCCGCGCATGCAGAAATAATATATGGCTCTGATCGCTCTTTTCTGCAGAATAAAAATAGACTCGATGTCTGCAGCCCGTCCCCACAGTAAAATCCGTAAGACATGATACTATGAAAATAACTGAAATAGACTAGCCTCACGGTATCTACATCAGTAAATTGACGGATTTTTGTGACAGCATATGCTGCTGAACTGAGCCGTCCTGCAAGAATTGTTAAATGAGAACCCCATTATAATAGCCTTGAGTCGAGCGTGATCCCAAGGAAAACAGTTTTATCGACAAATTTTTGTTTCTATTTTGAATCATACCTACATGAGACGGAACTTGACGGGGGTCCTCTGACCGCATACATTTTTTTTTGTTCTATATAATCGAATTATATTTTTTTATAATCAATTATAGAGATTGTTGAAGAAAAAATACAAAGTTTATCATGTTGTATTTTCTAAATTTAGGTACCTGTGTGTTAGTTACACGAGACCAAAGTTATTTGCATCTGTGTCTTGGAACCCCTCGCTGCGCTCGCTTCGCTTACTCGGGATTCAAAATCAACACTCGCAGCAAAAAACAACTTTGCTCTCTTGTTGCAAAAATAACTATGGACTGTTTTTTTTAAACGTTGGGATATCTTCATGGATTTAGCACTGGGGGTATCTGTTAGACTTTTACTGACTTAAACTACTTGGTGCTCCTTCGCTACCTTTGGAAGGAAGAGCGGGAGTCACTTTTGCATTCATCTGTACCCCTTGTAGGTACTGGGCCGCTGTTTTAATCGGTGTTCACCCAGCCGTAGAGCGATGGCCAGTGTCTCCTGAACACGACGCGCTGTCTTCTTGTCACTGTGCCTGTTCGGGCAACAGATCCGTAATGATTGTTAGGGATCATTAAAAGCTCAATGGTCCATCATATAGGTACCCGTTTTGATGGACTTACAGAAGGTACAAGGCCGTCATAATCAGAGAGCACGGAATCGCCAAACTGGCAGCATTTAGAGACGGCAGTAGGTAATAACGGGTACCTAACGCAAAAACTTTGAGCGTTATCACATTGACGTTTTGCCAGCGTGTTTCCATCAAAGCGATTTGTGAACGTACTTTCCGTGGGAAGCGAGCTAGCTGCGACCACGCGACGTATGAATCGCCGCATTTTCACAATAGTGTACACTCGCTTGTCTCGCTCTCTCTTGTGCACTCAGGTCAATCGCTCTCGCTCCGCAAACGCGGCGAACTCGTTGCGCGCACGTTATACAATCGCCTCGCTGGAAACTCGCTCACAAATCGCCATTGCGATAAGGCCTTTAACACTACACCCGACGGTTTATGAAAAGCGATAGTAAGTAGGCAGGTATGCAGATAATTGTAATAGTCTATCTATATTTTATAGCTTTTTAATTGGATAATAACAAACCTGATTCATTATAAAAACTAATCAATAGATCATCTGCAGTTTTAAGATTATTTTCAATCGATCTATCGTCGGTAGGTTTTCCCAAGAGGCAATTACGTATTTTCTTAATTACCTAAGAATCAACAGTCATTGTGAGTGAGTAAGTGAAGCTATTGTAGAATTTACGATAAACGATTTGAGTATGAGTTTTATGATCATATTATAGATTGTTATGTGAATTCGGGTCATCACAGTTAAAATGCACTATCATCTTGCGCATACATTATAATAATAACCACATTATTATAATTAGCACGGAGCTTAGTTATAATAAATGACCGATTTATAGTGCGGGTAGAATCGTAGGATCTGATTTGTTTTTTCTGTTCTTCCAAAACTATCAGTTTCATTCAGGCAGAGCGTTAGAAATTACTTGATCTTTATTCAAAATCCGGTTTAATTCATCTATCTGTTGGACCATAGAAGTTCTACTTATAAATTTTAGCTTTTGCCCGCGTTGATATTGGAAATCATCCCACGGGAACGTACTTCCGGGATACGAAATCTATCCTAAGTCCTAACCTAACCCAGGTCATGGTCTATACCATATAATTTCTTAATATCTATGGTCTATCTCGTCCACCTACCCGAAACTGTCAAATTTCCCCAATCAACTTTGAACCATATGAATTAGTGATAAAGTTGCAAATCTATTAAATATGTTTGTGTGTAAATGTGTATGGATATATTAACCTTTATAATACTGGTGTCTCATATTGGAGACAGATAACAATAAAATTCTATTGTGTCTGCTAATTGCGCGCGCGACAGATTAAATAGAGAGAGTTATTTTCGCATTTACAATATTTATTAGTATGGAAGGAAGCATGGATATGGATAGTATGGAAGTAAATAAATTCGTATTCTTCTTCTTTTCCTAACCTGGTGTCAGAGTTTTAAAGCCGCCCATGGGCCTCGGACTTGGCTTCACATGCCGTCGAGAAATATATCTCAGGCATGCCGGTTTCCTCACGATGTTTTCCTTCACCGTTTTTGAAGCAAGTGATAATTATACAATACGCACATGAATCCGAAAAGTCAGAGGTGCGCGCCTTGGGTTCGAACTCGAGACCTATGACTTGGCAGTCCGACGGTCTCACCTAGGCTATCAATTCGTATTGAAATATAAATATTTTGTAAAAAAAACATTTTTGATTTAGCCATCTTTTGCTAGAACATGAAGATTTAGTTGGCTGGATATACATAACTATACATTTTGCACACATAATTATGAAAGTCACTTCTGCAGAAAACAGAAACAACAACGCCGCGGGCAGAAAATCGCGTCATTTGCCACAAAGCCATATATCGAAGACACTGGTAAACTCAAACTTCTCGCTCTGCATACAAAACAGGCGACTGTGACAGCCAGTCCAAGAGCCTCGATGATTTCCGGGCCAGTTTCTTTTTCGTGTTTTCAAAGTGTCTCGGAATGGAACGGTTTCTGGATGATCTGAAATCTCTTAAAAAGAGGTATCTACCGTAGACCGGGGTTACTTTGATCAATTTTAAACTTTGAAGGTTCATATCTTTTAAATTTGTGGGTGTAAAAACATACTAAAAAAATCTAGTGATCGGTTTTTTTATTACTCTCGATTCCTGTTATAATAAGTGAAAAAAATTGGCTCGATTTTGAGAAAAAGAAATTAAACTGCCTGATCAGAGTTACACGTAGGATGGGGTTACTTTGATACCCCTTATTTTATTGCGTAATTACAAAGTAATTATTGCGTAATTGCAAAGTAATTACGTAATTTAATAAACCCAATTACAATGCCAATACAATTTAAATATAATTACCCAATTATAATGCCAATACAATTTAAAAAATAAAAATCTATCAACGAGAAAAATAAATATTGTCGCATGGGATAATTTTGATCAAACAATTGATTTGATTGTTTGAATGACATTATATTTACCTTTTTCAATTAAAATGATTGGTGGATTCCCAGCGTGTCCTCAGAAAAGGATTAAACAGTTGTTCAGTGTTCATAACTCAGAAAAAAAACTACCTAATTGCGTTTCGTTTTACGTAGGTAATTCACGTTTTATATGAAATGGAAGTTTCTGTCAAAGTTACCCCGCGAGTCAAAGTAACCCCGGTTTACCGGTACTTACATAAAAATATCAATAATAAATGTGAATTTTAAAATCATCCACTATTTTACCCTCTTACTAGATGATTTTTCAAAATCGCAGAAACACGTTTCTGACCAAAAACATACATTTGAATGTTCATAAAATGCTGGGTTTCCCAAACTAACTTTCATCCCCTATATCACTCACTCCCTTTAAGATAATTTTTCAAACAAAAAGTAGTCTATGTCCTATGTACCCCAGGATGCTAGGATCTATCTCCTTGACAAATTTATCGAAATGCGTTCAGTGGTTTAGGCGTGATAAGATAAAATACAGACAGACAGAGTTACTTTAGAATTTATAATATTAGTATGGATGGATGTAGACTATTAAACTACTCTTTCTTACCCCACATATTCATACTCTTTTTGTCTCTCTTTTTTTACTTTTGTCTACCCTTTTATCTCATTTCTAATATTAAATTAGCTTGTTTTTTTTTTTTTTTCAATTCTGAATTAATTTGCGTTACCATCAACTTTGGTATTAAAACATTTCAACGCATTGTCAATTCATTTAGGTAACTGTATTCGATCATCAACAAACACCATAATTGTTATGACCTCGATAACGGCAATAATGCGTACTATTTTGAACAGCTTATCATTAGTAATCAATCAGAGTTAATGATTATCTCACTAATCAATGTTATAAATATGAGTATGTATCGTAAAACTATTAAACTCACTTCGGGCGTTATTAAACATGGACATCAAAACCGGACTTCTGGTGTTTACGCTCCTTGTTGGGTGCTTCGGTAAGTTTAAAAACATTATGAATTTCTACAATATTAAGTATAATAGGCACCTAAAGCTTCGGTTAGCTTTAGATGCATCTGACTCATTTCTTCTTTTAGATCTCTGTTAGCTCTCATTTCAGTGTTGATTTCTTTCCCTGTTTAATTTTCTTCTTTTTCTTGTTCTACACGGTCTATCTAACTTTGCTTAGGCCTAACCCTGTTCTTGTAAACATCCACATTCATGCTAATTACTTTTCTCGTGAAATCTTGAATTGTCATTTTGGTTCTGCCACTTGAAACACTTTCAACTGCCCTGAAATGGATAGCATTACAATTTTTTTTTTTTTTTTATTCTTTACGCATTACGCCTTCCTCTCTCTTTTACATTTGATTCGTCCTTCTTATTGACCAAAATTCCGATGCATACAAGAAAGCAGGTAGGTTTATTTTCTCGTTCATTTTATTTTTTTGTATTTCCTAACTTAAACTCAGTCAATGAAATAGAAAACGAGCATAATTATACGGACTTCCGTAGGCTCTCAAATTTGTACCTACTCTGGTATGATACGTAATACTGTAAAAGCAAATTATTTAAAGAGTAACCGTGTTGTTTGCTTGCCGGCTCTTCTCCATAGGAAACGACCAATTGGCAACGTACACCTAGCTTCTGACGTTTCATAAGTGCACATGTAGGTTTATTGAAATAAAATATTTTTAACTTGAGATTGAATTTGACATTGTAACAGGGAAAACTGTGATACCAGATTCGCTAGGTCAATGGCAATCTACTGGAAATCAGAATTTGCCACATCTATTGCTTGCTGCTTGATGGTGATCTGACCATTATTACATCAGGGTAGGTAATGATAGTAGATACTGAATACTGACGAGGTTTTTCTTTAATCTGTGATAACCAAATATTAAATATGAGTTCATTATCCAACCTTAAAAGAGGACACGAATATATTAATTGAGTTCTACATTTACTAATTTAGACTTTCCGGTCATAAAATTCCCTCAATCCTTTTTGAAGCCAGCTCCATTGGCAAATTTCCGATCAAAGTTAGCTCATGTCACCACAAGAGCTAACTTCGATCGGAAATTCAGCAGGACCTACTGAATCATTATAGAACACGTGACGTCACGTGTGATGTGATTTCACAATAGTTTCATAGTTTGATATGAATATAAATACCACAGTAAAAATTGGTCAATCAAGTCCAGCAATCAAGTACAACAGACAGACCAGATTAGGAGATAATGTTTTACTTTTCATAATAAATAGGTAATAATGACTTCTCAAATCAGTATTATTGTTATCTGCTATCAGTCTTTAAGTATTATTGGAAAATTGACTTTACCAGCTGCTTTCCTCATCATCTAGGTTTTTGAGCTTAGGATAAGGACAGTAAAAGTATTTGACTTCATCATTGGTGTCCTGAGTTCGATTCCCGGGTCGGGCAAAGTGTTAATGAGTTTTTCCAGTAACAGCCCGAAGTCTGGATTTGGGCACGGCTACTGGCAATAGGCTCGCCTCCAATTATATGGGACTTAAACATAACTGGCGAAATGTGGGTGCACTATAGGTAAACCTCTGCCTATCCCAGGTCTGGGAATACAGGCGTGATGTTATGGATTTTATGTTCACGTGCTGGCGATTATTTTATTAATTACCCACTTATCATAATTAACACAGCTATCTGATAAGATAATGAACTTAAGTCAATTATGATGATAAAGATAATTTTAATCTGATTTATTTAAAGATTAGTGGATTAGACTCGTGCCTCTTTTACCGAAACTTCAAAGATAAACTGAGTTTTCAAACGAACACTATCAACCGATTTTCATTTTAAAAATCAAAAACCAATCTAGCGAAAATCCACTATCTACCTTAAAAACATCCTTCAAACACGGGCAAAGAGATCTTTCAAACCTAAACGAAATTCAAACTCAAACCCTCAGATCAAATAAAAACCGAGACAGAGCGCTGCGAACAATACAATGAAGCATACCGAAACTACCTACAATGACACTACAATCAAACTACACCACACAAAATGCACACATGTTTACGAAACCGGCTTCACGTCACTGTTGACAGCTCAAAGCATTTATCAATTGCCTATTCATACTCCACCCACTAAGAAAGTCACAAAGACACAGTAGACAGTTCTGACAAGTCACAAACTAACAAAATCATAATTTTCCAATTCCAGCCATCCCAACGCCCGAAGATGACATGTCCATGTGGTTCGACCACACCGATGCCAACGCTCGCATCGTCGGTGGCACCGAGGCGGCCGTCGGCAGCCACCCTCACATGGTGGCCATGTCCAGCGGAGTGCTGGTGAGGAGCTTCCTCTGTGGAGGTTCTCTGATCACCCAGCGCACTGTCCTGACTGCTGCCCATTGTATTGCTGCTGTGTTCAGTGGCAATTCTCTTGCTAGGTATGTAATACGTGTCGGTTGGTTGTTAACCGGCTCTTGAAGTGGTAAAAGATTAGTTAGGTAGTCAGCAAGTATGGATGCACGGCTGACTTCTCAATTTTTTTTAAGAGAGCATTCTTTGTGTATGTTTTGGCAATTATCAATGCACTGGTGACTGATGATAAGATCGAATGATTGTTGAATATTATTCGGTTTAAAGATACAAGCAAGGTTTGGTCAGTTTAAATCCATCTACAGAAAAAGAAAGGAACATACTCAATACAACGGAGAGATATTCCCTGATTGTTGAAGTTACCGAAGCAGAAACAAGACCATGTGAGAATTCTTTTTATTCAACATCATCTGCTCAGCTTTCCCAACTATGTTGGGGTCGGCTTCCAGTCTAACCGGATGCAGCTGAATACCAGTATTTTACATGGACCGACTGCCTAACTGACCTCCACAAACCAGTTACTTAGTAATATGATACCCAAGGGATATTAAGGTAGTAAGACTGATTGAACATCACCATTCTTTTATTAATTATAGAAAATCTTTTTCCACAGCTCTCTGCGTGTGACAGTCGGCACCAACCGCTGGAACACCGGCGGCACCGCCTACGCCCTGGCTCGCAATGTCACCCACCCCAACTACGTCTCCGCCACCATCAAGAACGACATCGGTATCCTCATCACCGCTATCAACGTTGTCCTCAGCAACCTCGTGAACACCGTGCCCATCACATACTCCCCCATCGGTGGGGGAGTTCAATCCAGGGTCGCTGGATGGGGCAGAATCAGGGTGGGTTAAGAACACGTCACTAACTTGCTCACTCAAAAGTTGCTCAAGCCTCGACCGAGGAAATTCCTCAGTTTCTGAGTATTAAAAATTCAGCCCTTAGCCGTATGCATGTAAATTGTATATGAATTCAGCGATAACAACTATAAACTTAATTTAAGATTTCAATAACAGACTGTTAGTAGGTATACCTACGGTTTGTGAAATTCAGTTAGCTTCAGCATATATTCAAATGTTCTCACTAACAAAAATTTACGACACCCATAATACCACAATCAATCTGCCGAGCCTTTTGCCAGCTATATTGGGGTCGGCTACCAGTCTAACCAGATGCAGCTGAATACCAGTGTTTTACATGGAGCGACTGCCTCTCTGACCTCCACAACCCAGTAACTGGGTAATACGACACTCCTGTCAGACTTGTCAGACTTTTGGGCTTCTGACGACCCGTAACGACTGTCAAAGATCCACGAATGACAGCCGAGACCAACGGCTTGACATGTTTTTCGAGGCACGGAGGAGTCACGGTATGTAAAGATGGTCACCCATCCACGGACCAAACCCGGCAAGCGTAGCTTAACCTGTTGGATGGACCCGAACTCGACGAAATAAATTTTTAATTTTAAATTTATTTACACTGATTTCCATTACTATAGAAACTTCCATCTCAGTCTCAATATGATTCTTCACATTCCAGGCTGGCGGTGCCTTGTCCGCTTCTCTTCTGGAGCTGACAGCTACCACCCTCGACGGCAACGACTGTGTGGCTCGCGTGGCTCGCGCCTCCGAAGAGCTGAATGTACGCGCTCCTCCTGTTGAGCCACATATCGAAGTCTGCACCTTCCACTCCGCTGGATTCGGTACTTGCAACGTAAGTATTTTGTTCGCCTTCAGTACTAATACTATTACTCGATCTCTAATATTTTCCTCTAATGTATCATCAACATCATCTTTCTGCCCGTTTATCAATTTGTTTTGACCGGTTACTTAGTATTCGTATCGATGTCTTTTTAGGGTTCCGTACCTCAAAAGAAGAAACGGAACCGTTATAGGATCATTCGTGTGTCTGTCTGTCTGTACGTCTGTCACAGACAATTTCTCCGAATTTAATTGACCGATTAAGTTAAAATTTGATAAACGACCCAAACACGGACGGTAACTAAAATAAATGATTTTTGAATATTAGGGTCACTTTTGGGGGTAAATTTAAACATTAAAAAGAAAAGTTTTACAATGAAAGGGCTTATTGTGACGATCTCAAATATTTTTTAAATGTATATTACCACAGAAATACTTTTAAAGATATTTAAGAAATGAAAATTGAGAACCCCTTTTCTCCGAAACCACAAAGCATAAAATTTTGAAAAAAAAAAATCAGAAGGTAGTTCTATACTCATAGATTACAGGAAAATAACATGGTAAATCACCCAATATTGTCCATACAAACTTACATTTGCAGTTGGAATGGAATGGCAGAACATGTTGATGTCAACTACAATGTTAAGTTTTTCCTTGGGATAAATTCATCCTAACTACGGAACCCTTCATTGTTCGTGGTCCGACACGCTCTTGGCCGGTTTTTTTTTTAACAATCTTCCATGTTTTAGTCAGTTCATTCAGTTCAGTAGATACTTTTTAAACAATACCTTTTCTTATATATAACCCTTCTTTCTTCATCCAGGGTGACTCCGGCAGTGCTTTGAGACGTGCCGACAACGGCCAGCAATTCGGTATCGTGTCGTGGGGCTTCCCCTGCGCCCGCGGAGCCCCCGACATGTTCGTCAGGGTCAGCGCTTACCAGAGCTGGTTGAACTCCAACGTTGTATAAAGACCTGAAGATGGGCCTCCTTAGATGATTAAGAAACGACTGCTTCTGAAGTTGGACTTCTGCTGTAAATACATTTTTGACTTTTAAATAAATACTTTAAAAGTTATGTTGACCTGTTTCTTTCATTACCAATGGTAGAGAAGAAGATGGAAAGAAATTGTTACTAAGTAAAAACGATTTATATCTTGAAGACTCAATTAGCATTCAGGCTTTGTCGGAGACCTCAATATTGTTTTAATTCTTTTCTTACGTTTGTTCCATAGTGAGCAAACACGAACTATGCTTGCATTGCATTCTAGTCTTTGTTTACTGTACCTATTTATTATATATTATGATTTTCGAAACAGTATTCACTGGTGTTGCAAAATTCGATAATTGCAGGCAAAGTTTTAAACATTTCCAATATTTTTTACACTATGAGAGACCCGTGTCTTGACAACTATAATGTCAGACCTCTTGTGTGTGTTGTATAATTTACATTTTCAAATATTTTTATATAAAACGCATAAAAATATGAAAAACATTATTATTATTAATAAACTTAACCCCTCAGGCGTGTCGAAGCCCGTTTCGGGAATCTGTCAAAGTACGAGTTTGGTGTCGAAGCCCGTTTCGGGCTAGCACTGTCTGCCGTCAATTATGACGGAAATTTCCATAAATAACCTGTATCTATCCTGTTCTAACTTGCACAGAGTCTAGGAAACAAAACAAGAAAGATATATTGTCCTTGTCAAGTACATTGAATGAATGACTGACGCGTAATAGTCGCTATTCGTTCGGCCGCTCAGTAGAGGTCGCGCGCGCAAAACGCGATCATCAAAAGTCCGCCAAAAATTACATAAATAAAGTGAAAGTGCAGTGAAAGTGGGTGTAAACGTGTATAATATCATGCCTGGGTAGTTAATAAACAGTTTTAACTACCTGTAAAGTGTAATTTATAAAGATTTCAACAGAAAATAGTGATTTTTGTGAAAATAGTGACCCGTTGCGGCGGCATAGTGACATCCCGCGCCGGCCGGAACTTATTTCGAGGTAATACTATTAGTAAATATGTGAATGATAGAAACTGTCGCTATTACATATGTTTATATGTATCGTATTATTGATATTAGGCATTTAGTTTAAATATTATCGTATTATACTTGCATAAAATTGAAATGAAAAATACCTACTCGGGCCGCCAAATTCGGTTGCTGTTAGGGCTCCTCATAGGGCGTTTTTGTCGTTGATTCCCATAATGTTTTTGTAAGGCAGCATGCATTTTTATTGTACTTATCGATTTATAAATATCTTCAAAATATAGAATGCTAATTTGTATTTAAAAAAAGGATCCGAATGTAATTTGAGACCCTAAGTTCAAGAGGTAGTTTTTTTACGGCCAAATTAAGGCATTTTTCAAGTGGTTGGGTTGGGTATACGATACATTCTAAATAAATATTTGTAGCAGCCGAAACTCCGTCTGTGATATGCATGTTAAAACCAAACAATAGATTAAAATAGTAACCCAAGCCACTTGGCCTTCAGTTACAAAGGAATCGAACAATGAATAGACCCTATTGTTATCGCTCGGCGCGCACGGTCAAACAAATGAGTCACGATAATGTAAACATGTGTGATAAGAAAAAAATGTTCAAGGAGGTCTGTTCTTTTTATTTATTAATGTGAAATGATGTATATTTATGAAGATAAAACAAATACTTTTTGAAATAATGGTTCTATTTTGTAATTAGAACGTCTTTTGTACCAAAAACTGGGAAAACCCCCCTAGCTAAATTCTAATTAGAATCGGTATCTAATTAGAAAAATAAACTGGACTAATCCATTTAGAATGAGTTAGCTTATTTAGTAATGATTCCAGGGACATAACTTCTATACAGCTACTTAGCGTAATTTAAGAGATATTGTTGTTTGAATTACACGCGCCGTAGACGCGCGTTCACGCGCCTGACCCTGCCCTGCATGTGAACTTTCACGCGCGCAAGTACACGCCCGAAGGGTTAAAGGCGGGAAAACCCGTTCTTAACGTGCCCCCCGGCAACGTACAGGCAACTGAAGGAACACGGGTGGGTTAGGTGTAGTAAGAGTCTGACACGCCATCCCGCTCCGCCCAGAACGGGAGAAGAAATATTTGATAATTTCGCACCCAAAAAAAAAAGTCATGGAATTGAAGTGTGGTGACACTTTTCTTTAAGAAGGTCGACAATGCAGGGGGTACTTAGGAATTATAGGCCCATGTCATTTCTGAGCCAACAATGTCTACAAGCTGTTTTAAAGAGACAACACGAACTGTCTCGCGCGCAGGTTTGACGACTTCTATGTAGCTACGCAATATCTTCTCGTCCCACATACCGCAGTGTCTCAAGGCACTGCGGTAAGTCTTTGACCAGTGCGTGTCGCCAGTGATGACTATGGCACTGAAACGTGGTCGCTCACAATGGGCCTTATTAGAAAGCTAAAAGTCCCTACGTAATCGAATCAGAAATGAAGACATTCGCAGGAGAACCAAGGTAACCGAAGAATTGTAAAATTTAGGTGGCAGTGGGCAGGGCACATTGCTCGCAGCGGGGCTGAAAGGTTCTGGAGTAGCAACCGCGTACTGAAAGACACGTAGCGTTAGAAGCTTGGAAGGAAGGCTTCCCATAAGGTGTACTGGAGACCGGTGAAGGCCGCAGTAGGGATCCGCTGGATGCGGGAAGCACAGAATCGGTCGAAGTGGTGGTGCTTGGTTGAAATGACGATGACTTAGGTACTCGTAATTGTAAGAAAAATCATGTTATAATTTAGGTTTAGTCAGGTGTTCAGGATCAGAGTTGCTCTTGATTCCAAATACCCATCTTCGAAATATAATATTTAAATAGTAACTTAAAATATAATCAAGACACCATTATTTAATTATTTTTAAGTGCAAACATGTATCGCTAGGTAACGTTCCTGCAGTAACTGTAAGCAGAAAACCATTGCAGCGGCTCAAGTTAAATACCTAGGAAATCTGGTTACGGAGGACTTATCTGATGATGCAGATTTGGATAGAAAGCGTAGGGCGTTAGCGGTTCGGTGCAATATGTTAGCCCGAAGGTTTGCACGTTGTAGTGGGGATGTGAAGGTGTATCTTATTAAGGCCTACTGCCAAACCTTCTACACGTGCAGCTTGTGGGTGAAGTTTACGCAGAGGGCCTGCAACGTCCTACGCGTTCAGTATAATAATGGTTTTATGACGTTGATGGGGCTTCCGCACTTCTGCAGCGCTTCGCAGATGTTCGCGGAAGCCCGTGTTGATGATTTTCATGCCATAATGAGTATACGGGTGGCGCGGCGTCAATAATGGGAAGGTTGCGCGGAAGCTCCAACAGCATCGTAATAAAATTGTTCGACAAGGTGGACAGCCCCTTTATTAGGCACTTGCTGAGGAGACACGTGCCAACATGTGTTGAGCTACGTAGGTATTAGTTGTTGTTAGGTTAGTTTGTAAGTTTTACTTACATCGCAATACCATATGGATTGTATGTACTTACTTTTAATATATGATCCGAAATAATTGAATTATATTATACAGGGTGGCACATTTAGATCGGTCAGTACGGGAAAGTCTAAAACTATAAGACATACGAAGATCTAGAAAAACTGCATTCATACTTTTTTTTAAACTTGTACTCAGCTCGGGAATCGAACCCGGTCGTTTTGAAAAATAAAACTAAGTAACACTATTTCTATTTAGATATCGATTAGGTCAAAATTAATAAAATGCATTGTTTTCATATCCTTTAATTTATTTTAGTAAGTTTTCGAAATTACCACCATTTTTTTCAATACAACATTCAACTCGTTTAGGTAACGATCTTACTGTTGCGTTTTGTATCTTCAGGTGGTGAATTTGCGTTTTCATTTAATAACAGCTTTTAAAACTATACAACAATGCCAAATCATTCTATAACCTAATCAGTCTTTTAACAAGTTCAGGAAATACTCAAAAAATGCCTTGATTGTTTTGCCGAAGACATCTGGAGCTCCATAAGCACAGCTGTAGCCCCAGGACACGATGCCGATCTGCTCCCTGGTACTTTCCCTTACGAGGGCACAGCCGGAGTCAACCTGAAGAAAAAAAAATTGAATTGGAGAAATATATTTAAAAAATATCTCATATTTTGAGGCTTCGAAGGCCCGTAGCGTTTTAGTCTTAAAAATTATAGCGCTACAAGGGTTTTGCCATAATTCACAAAAGAATTGCACAAATGTGTACCTCCTGGCAACGTCATTCAAGCGCCAAAAGATCAAAATCAAATCAAAATATTTAATTTCACATGAACAGACATGGGCACTAATGCTACAAAGTGTAAAGAGATGTATATGAGTGGTGTTTCAACAGGCTCCAAATCCAGTATGACTGTAGATACCTATAAAGTCTGAACTTTTCAAATTGTCCCTTTCGCCTGATTGGACAATGCTATCATCTTTAGCGTAGCCCATGTCAATACTACATTTAGCTGTTACTATTATATAATCTACTTACATAGCACATGCCATGCTCTCGAGAATGGAAGGTGCAGATCTCAACTTCTTTCTGTATTGACGGCGCGCGGCCATTGGACACCGCAGTCATTTGTTTCTGGCACAGTTCATGGTTTAAAATGCTCGTGTATAAGGCTTGCAGGTCATCAGATGTCGGTTGCATGTGCTGGAAGGTACATTTTGTTTAAAACTGGTGTTATTCCTCTGTATTCAAAAATTAAACAAGATAATTTTTTTTACACATTCACTACTTCAAGATATCTTACATTAACGAATCTGATACTTGAAGTCATCCAATTTTTACCACTGTTTTGCATTTATCTGGTCATGCCAGTGCCTTTACACTGCAGTGTTTTATGAAGCCCGATTTTCGGACATCGCATTTTTTTTGCAAAACCTGACAGAAATGATCATTTAAATGCGAGATTTCGTATCCCCATTTAGCTACCAAATCTAGTTTCTGAGTGATAATTTTTTGAAAAACCTAATTTTTCCATCCGGATATTAAGAAAAAAATTAATTACGCTTAAACTAAGCGTGATACGAAATAATGATGTTAGGTACATTGATGTCGCATCTTATGTAGAGTATTTTAGTCCATAAATAAACCTCGCACCATTGTTACATCGAGATTTATACGGGTTTTTGGGGGTTTCGTTTTTCTTAATTTTCTCGAAAATCCCGCCGTTTCGGGAAAAGTTATCTATACAGAAATAATTCTATTTACTTCCCCAATACACCACATAATTATGACATCCCAAATCCATGGAAGTCAGAAGTTATTCCAATTTAACCATTGTTGTTAGGGTTGTAAAATTTTTTAATCCTAATTTTGTGGATCAAATTTTTCGTAAATGTAAAAGTTCCGTAGACAGAATGACAAACATAACGTGAATCAGTTTACTAGCAGCCTACCGAGACCTTTCAAAATAATATTTTTATTTATTACAATTTGTTAAAAACTATAAACACAAGTAAAAAAACATTGTACAAAGGCGGACTTAATGCCTTACGTATTTTCTACCAGTTGACCTTATGGTAGTTCAGAAACAACATGGCGGGTACAACTTAAAAAAGAGAAACAGAGAGGAATATAATATAATTGATAAATACATACATATAAACAATTCTGTTAAGAAAAAAAGAGTCCGAAAAACTAACGCTGTGACGATTCTACCAACTTCTTACGAGAAATATCAAGTTAAAATTCCCCTTTAGGTTTACTTCATTTGTTTGTTTTTAGGTAGAATTCGAAATAAATAGCAAATGAAGTGCATATAAAGTTTGGATTTAATGCTTTTTCAAATTTTGCAGTCGATTTTGATGTGTCCGATTATTTAAGTCAAACCTCACTCTATATCCTCACTATATCTTTTTCGTTGCAAAGCACCACACATTCTTCTGCATCGTAACTTTCAGTTTCAAGTAAGCTGCTCATCATGTTCGGGTCTGGTAGAGGTTTTAGCAATGTAGGCTTAATCAAATGCTCAATCATTTTAACAAAAAATGAAATCCTCCACGATCACGATCGAAGTATGGTTTCACCAGAGGACGTTGTTCCACTGACGCTGGTGTTACCTTATTAAGACACATTTTTAACACGTGGGAAGAGGCCCAAGACGCAATAGGAATTTTTTGTGACCTCTCTAAGGCATTTGATTGCGTCGATCACGAAACCTTACTTTTGAAACTTGAGCATTACGGACTTGGAAAACTTGCACTCAATTTAGTAAAATCTTATTTAAATGATAGACAACAGCAAGTTCAAATAAACGGTATCAATTCACTAGGTTTAAAAGTAAAAATGGGTGTGCCACAAGGCTCGTTATTGGGTCCATTCCTCTTTTTAGTGTATATTAATGATCTACTCCATTTATTTAAAAATCAACCACAAATGGTGTTATTTGCTGACGATACTTCCTTAATTTTTAAGGTAGATAGACGTGCTACAAATTTTGACGACGTAAATAACGCCCTACTGCAGGTCCAAAATTGGTTCACTGCTAATAATTTAGTATTAAATGGAAAAAAAACTAAGTGCATAAAATTTTCTTTACCAAATTTCAAAAGTAGTAATTGTGAGTTAGTATTGAATCAAGAGAAACTAGAATTTGTCGATAAAACTGTTTTCCTGGGGATCACGCTCGACTCAAGGCTACAATCGGGTCCTCATTTAACATCCCTTGCAGGACGGCTAAGTTCAGCAGCATATGCTGTCAGAAAAATCCGTCAATTTACTGATGTAGATACCGCGAGGCTAGTCTATTTCAGTTATTTTCATAGTATCATGTCTTACGGTATTTTACTTTGGGGACGGGCTGTAGACATCGAGTCTATATTTATTCTGCAGAAAAGAGCGATCAGAGCCATTTATTATCTCCGCAGGCGCGACTCTCTTAGGGAACTGTTTAAGGATATTAACATCATGACGGTACCTTGTCAATATATCTATGAAAACATCATGTACGTAAGAAAAAATTTACATCTTTTTAGTAAAAGAGGTGAAAGACACAATTATTGTACTAGAAATAGGGATACCTAGACATACCTAATTATAGTACAAGAAATAGGGACCTATTAGTACAACCAGGTTTCAGACTGGCTAAGGTAGACTCATCTTTCATGGGGTACTGTTTAAAATGTTATAATAAAATTCCTCCCCACATACTTCAACTTAATGAGACGAAATTCAAATCTTGTATAAAACGCACAATAAGTAGGCAGACATATTATAAGTTGGGGGATTACATCACTGATAAAAATGCTTGGCTCATTGCTGGTCCTGCTCCACAACTAATTGACATACACACTGATTAACATTTTGAAAATACTGATGGAGCTGCTGAAGATTGTAAGACCATTTTTGTATTGTATAAACTCAATTTCCTTTGTATTATATAATTGCATAGCACAGGTGTGAGTACTATGTACTAAAGAGCTACCATTTACCAGGTAATATGTAGTATTTCATTGACTTGAATGTGCCCTGGCGGCTGTGAGTATGTCATGCTCACTCAAATGTCTCGCTAATGGTGGCGTGTGTGTTGGATCATTTAGCTCCCTTCAAAATGGTTGAGCTGAATGGTGCTGATCCATGCGTCATGTTCGTGAACGGGCGCCGTCAGTTGGGACTGGTCATCTCTTAGCTGCCATGGCTTATCTTAATTTATTTTAAGTTTTTGAATGATTCTTTTTTTCTTCTTTTTATTACGGACGCTTTTACGAACGTGCACGTCTTATTACATTGTTCTCACATGTATAATTTCAAAATGAATGATGTAACCAATATGTTGTATCAATTTTTTATTTTATTTAAAAGAGTGTCCGTGGAGTTTCTTGCCCGTTCTTCTCCATAGGTACCTACTACGCTTTGGAATGGGCAACTAGCTTCATATTTTTGACTGACCGACCCCTTGACAATTCAAAAGTGCCTGTAAATGGTTTAATTGAAATAAATGCTTTGAGTTTGAGTATTTGCGACTGCAGACAAAGGAATTTTACATTGCTTTTTTTGTCTTTGCCGCAGGTGAGCATGGGAGATTATAGGATCGGATAACTCCAAGGCCCTATGAAATAAATCAGTCATCGTTTTAACCCTGTCCATTTTTCGGCAGTGGTACTCACGGTCGCTTCTCCAAAACTTATTTCTTGATTCCGACGCCTGCTCTGAGAGCATTTCAATGGGAAGAGATGTTGAATTAATAATTGCAGCCCCATGCACCAATATTTTATGTATAGTTACTGTCATCGGATGCCATTCATAGTTTTCTACATATTTAAAGGCGATTTGTTTACAAAATTTGCCGAATTTATAGACAAAGAGATATTAATAGACAAACGAAAACAACATAAGCCAGAAGGCATAGCTGGTGGTCAAGTTAAAAATATTTATGGGAGTTTTTGCCAGTAGAAACTGTTACCGCCTTCACAGCGTGGAGGTACTCCCAGCTTATGTTATTGCTATTGCATTATGAGGATTTTGCTTGTCATTTAGCAGTATTTAGTACGTACTACAAAAAAACTTAAATAATACAAAATGCCTGAATATGCCTCTTAACGTACATCGATGAATAATATTTTATTTAGATACCAAGCTGGTATCCTGGCTTCTTCACGTCAGATAATCCAAACCACCGATTTTACTACAAGGTAGATATATTTTTTGGAAAAGTTATATAAAATCCGGATATAAATAATAATCTGAGATTTTGACAGCCCTAACGACGTAAAATCCGGATAAAACATAAAATCGTTGTGGTTTCCAACTTCCATGGAATTGGGATGAGAAATTTATGTGGTGTGTTGGAGAAGTTATCGAAATAATTTCAGTATAAACAACTTTTCCCGAAATTACGGAATTTTCGAGAAAATTAGGAAAAACTAAAAACCGAAAAGCATATATATCTGGATCAAGCAAAGTTACGAGGTTCATTTATGCACTAAAATACTCGGCATAAGATGCGCCATCAATGTACCTGATATCGTTATTTCTATGACGCTTAGTTTAAATGCAATATTTTTTTTCTGAAAATCGAAATAAAATTTGGTCGATTTTCAAAAAATTATCACTCAGAAACTAGACTTAGTAGTTAATGGGGATACGAAATCTTGCATTTAAATGATCATTTCTGTCTGGTTTTTCAAAAAAATTGGGATGTCCGAAAATCGGGCTTCTTAAAACACTGTGCCCTGGCCCTGTGAAGTTCAGCGTCAACGACCCTTTGTGTACTTACTCGAAGCATGAGTTGAGAAAATCTGTATTTTTGTTTGTTCGCGTTTAGTGTCATACAATAAAAAAACGATTTTATACTGATATTCCTTTCTGCCCTTCTCCTTTCCTTCTGGTTCCCTTTCTTTTTCCAACGAAAGAACTTTACAAGCAGTGCAAAGTACTGACAGTTCGCACATTATTTTTCTTAAGTAGGTACTATCATTCACTTCCATACAATCCTCTCGTAATCCTTAACAAGAGACGAAAACACACAGTCTGTAAATCAAGGTCCTTCAAAACCAGCTTTAGCCGTAGATTCTTTTGTTTCCTAGGACAACAAAGTCAATAAAGAAATTTCCATTTACTGCTTAACCAAATTCAACTGCAAAACTATAGTCAAAAACGACGAAGTTAACCGCGAACACACAAAAAAAAATATACGGTCGAATTGAGAAACCTCCTTTTTTGAAGTCGGTTAAAAATTGGCTTCAATGTCACGATTATGAAGCCACGGAGAGACTTAGAAGTCATTTCATAAAAAAACAGCTCGATATGTCCTACCTTAGAATACCAGTTTGGAATATCACACTCACTACACGCCCATATTACTTTGCTGTCTAATTAATTATTTGTTTTTTAACCCGTCGCGCGCGCAATTAGCGACACCATAGAATTTTATTGTTATTAAATTTGCACACATGGCGTGCAATCGACATTTTAAGAGTTAAGTCTTAAATTGTTTTTATCTTTCTTTCTAACATTATCATCTATTATTATGTTGTATACTGTGACTTGGCCGGGTAGTTTGGAGGCCTGGAGACCTGTAAAACAGGTATTCCTAGTACAGTCTTCACAACATCAATGTATTTTTGTATAAACATCTGTGTTGTACTGATTGTTAATTATAATTTTGGTGGAGAAAATAAACGTTTTTTTTATTATTTATTTATTACAAATAACTAAACTACCCATAAAAGGATTTTTTTTTTGTTTCATCGTGTTTATACCTACTGGGTTAATGGTTCAGAGGTCATTTACAATCATATTACCCCCTTTGATCCCTATGACAATGTCAACCATTTTCGAGTAATTTGACATTGTATATTTTAAAATGTAAAATAAAAATATTGCTGTCGCTACAAACAAAATTGCAATAACTAACGATACCATTTTTACCAAGTACGAGTAAGTATCATCACATCTGAAACTTGAGTTCCTAACAAACTGAACAACTGATGCCTCCCCAATAAAATATTAACTATTTATACAAAACATTCTTTTCTATTCTGTAACCGATAATAGTTGGCTAATAACCCTTTTATTTTCAATCTTTTTCGGCAAATCTTCGCCCTTGACATCATAAATATTACGATTCGTTATCATTTAAAAGATAATTACCTAATTAGTAAACAAATGTGAGTAATGAGTTTGTTGCACTTTGCTTAACCTTGTTGATAGTGCTGTCACTTCTCAACGTGATAAGAAGATATTTCCGAAAATAAACAAACATACAAGAGACACGTTTTTCTTAAATATTCGTTCTTCAGATAAGGAAGCAGATGAGCCTGTGTCGAAATATGCTTAGGTACAGGAGGATTGACCTCGTCTTCATAGTAAGTAGAGGGAACTAGGAGTTAATTATTGCCAAGAGGATCGGCTGCAGCATCTACGTATCTTCAAAGATCGAGGCAAAGAACAGGAAATAAAAAATATGAACACAACACTTAATGCACATCATACCTTAATTAAGGTCTATCTGCAAGCATAAGTATTAATTGAACGGAACACTAAGCGAAACGCTGGTTTGGCTGTGGGATTGTCTACTAAGGGTAGTTCATAACAAATTAATCCGACCTTTATCGCTTCTTTATTTCATTTCATTTCCGATTAGTCTGGGATTCAAAGAGATCAATTCGAGTCGTTTCATACATGACAGAATTTTTGTTAAAATTACTCAAAACTCAACTTTTTATTGCATTACATAGATGGTATAAAAAAGTAAAATATAAATATGGACCCTGTCGGGCACAGGACAATTATTAGGAGAGAGGAAGAGGGCAAGTAACAATCTATGCAATTAATATTATTATAAATTAATTATTAGATGTGTTTAATTGGTTGTATAATTATTTATATATACATAATTATACATTATTATTATATATTATTAGGTTTGCCTATAAAGTAATTATTATGAAATTCTTAGAAGTATTTTGATTATTATTAATTTATAATATTTGCAAATTGCAAATTTAAATGCAGTACCAGAAAGACATCTCTTGGATAAAATTGCATTGTCATCTGTCAATGACGCTATATTGTCGTCTGCTAAATACGCTTAAGCTAATAGCAGACAGACATACATATCATAGTACAATGTCCGGTAGCCAAAACATGTTCTAATCTACGTTGAATGCACTTTTCCTGATGTGTAACCTTGATGCGATAATTCTGTGTAATTTAACGAATCTATTTGTAATAGGTACTTACTGTAAGTAAACAAACTTTACCTAATCTAGGTAATGTTTTAATCCATCACAGTGGTGATTGACCTGAAGATTAAGGTCTTTGTAGAGGCTCTGATTGCAGACATGAAAGACGGAGAGCCACAACTGAGGAACTTGGAGTGAACTATGGGCCACGATGTTAAGATAGGTGCATTTATCGCATTGGGTTGTCCTGTTATGGTAGATGATGAAGAAATTAAATAAATCAATGTTGTTGATGGGGTCCAAGCCAGTTCTGGTTTAGACGCTTCTAGAAGTCCAAAGGGTTTGTGTAACTAAAGCTAATACAAAAAAGCTGGAGGACCAGAAAAGTAAATAACTGACCAAGACCTGTTCAAGGTCCTATAAACATCATTAAGCAATCAAACTGTACTTATTTCATTTGAGGAGTCGCGAACTCCCGACCCGACATAGTCCTTCGTTTTCCCGAGGCGAGAACAAACAAAACCACTCATTAAATAAAAGGAGGTGTACCTACGCATTCACTAACCGCAACGCAACGCCCGCGCTGGTTAATTAGAATTTCAGTATGTTGTTAGTATGACAAAGAAACCAACCCGTCTCCATCTTTGTGTTTAATAACAGCGATAATGTCAAAGGGAAGCGAAACAGCATTTTATTTGTAAACATCGTTTACAGCAATATTTATTTTAATATGGCAGCCGGCCGGGCTTCACCAGCGAAGGGCCAATCGGAGCGCCGAACGCAGTCGATGCGTAAGGTCGAGATGGTTAAAAGAAACTTTACACTAGGGCCTCGGAGCCGCACTCTATAGGCCAATGAGCCGCGGTTTGCCGACCACTCCATTAGTCCATACTTTATAAATGCGACATTAACTCTGCCTGTCTGTCTGTTTTTCTTACCTTTTCACGTCTTAACAGCTGCACAGGTACACCATGACCTGCGGGTTAATGGCGTAGCACACTTTCAGTAGCAATGGGTTTCATTTTGACACTTCATCAACATTCATCGCATTATTTACATTGTTGAGCAAACAAATTCGAACATACCTACTATTTATTATAATTATGAAGAAATGGTTTAGCAGTATCCTTCAAAATTATTCAGATATAGATTGATAGTGTTTTACGTAATTAGGGTACCTACTGGATTAGGACTTCCAACATAAGAATAGTTTTTATCCCGATAGTACGTTACCGCGGGATAATTTCCGACCATCATGCACGCGGGCGAAACCGCGAGAAAAAGCTAACCTGCTCTTAAGCCAGTCTACGCAAGTTATGTATGAATCTCGCTAAATAGAACCACCGAAAAGATGCACAGTAATGTGAAAGATGATAAGACTTGGAAGGAAGTGAATTCGCAGATGACGTCTGATAGACATTTGAGGAAAAAAAGATGCCATAAAAGAGTTTGGAGAGGATGACATAATAAAGCCTCAGACTGCCTGTCCATTGGAGCGGTGACGAGATGAGAGGACCGGAGGTTGCCAATATGTACTAATAAAATCTAAACTTCGCTCCACAGTTTAGCAGACGAATTTTTCAACCATATCAATGGATTAGGGATAGCGTTCAAAATGCTTCATTTTGTGAAAAAAGTGTTACGCATTTGGGGTATAGTCTTCTAGTTTTTACTGATTGCTTGTAAAACTAAACAAGTTTAATAAGTAAGTAGGGTGAGTGAGTGAGTGCTGGTCCTGCTGCTGCGGCTGCAGAAAACCACAAGTGGCGTAGGTAAGTAAGTATAATAACCTTACAGGTAGGTAATTATATTTTCCAGCCGTTTGGGGTTGAAACCCTCGGGCCGTAGGTTTCGAGTGCTCACGGCCTCTTCAATGAAATCTCAAAACGGCTATTTGCCACCCCAAACACTTCCCGTGACCCCTTGGGTCACGGGAAGTGTTTGGGGTGGTTTTTACCTTGGCCAGAGGCTAAGCATTGCCATACAACGTGGCAATGCGGCCAGTCTCTTGGGTACACTACCAGTCGACAGCGATGCGGATGAATTTTTCGATGCTACGAGTATATTTTAGTTTTTCAATAGTTTTAGTTAAGTTAGAATATAATTTTGATATTTTAATTCATTATTAGTTATACTCGTAAGTTGTTATGTGCCGTTCATTAAAATAATTTATTACAGATTTACAAATAATTAAAATATATAATTCTAGTAAGTAGGTAGGTACTTGTACCTATTACTTAGTTACTAACCTGTTTTGAACTTGAACATAAATTCTTTATCGCTTCGTCCGTAACCTTCCGGGAAAGCGACTTGTATGAACGAAACAGTTTCAAAGTCAGACTTGCATAATTTTAATTGTTTATCAGTCAACGGACTGAAGCTTGGGGCTAATGTTTTTGGAGTATATATAGTATTGATTTTGCCTATTCTGTATCAGTTATCAGTTACAACTGTAATAAGGAAAGCGTTCTAGAATTTTACTTAGGTACTTAAAGTTTTTTTTACCAATTTTGAAAATGCAGTACAATATTGTTCTTACTCTATTTATTGTTCTAAAACATGGCGTTCATGGTAAGCATAATATAAAACTTAACTAAGTACCGACGCCAGCACATAAACCTACCCGAAACTGTCATATTTTCCCAATCAACTTTGAACCTTATAGTATAGTAATAAAGTTGAAAATCTATTAAAGAAATTTGGCAGATTGTAGTAGTTTGATGTGCTGGCGTCTGTACTTATAATACCTATATCCCTTGTGTTCGCAAGAGCTATGTGAAAATAGATCATGCCAGATTCAGCACAATCACAATCTGAATAATTTTTGAAGGATGGTACTAATCCATTGCTTCACATGTTCGAAAGATATGTCTGCTCAACAACGTAAATAACGCAATGAATGTTGTTGAACTGTCAAAATGAAAGCCATTACTACTGTAATTGTGTCACACAATTACCTCGCTGATCATTTTTAGCCGTGGCTTAGCCACATATGGCAATAAAATTAGCAAGGCATTAAAATAGTGTCCGTGGAGTTTCTTGCCCGTTCTTCTCCATAGTAACCTACTACGATTTGGAATGGACAACTACCTTCATCTTTTTTGACTGACCTGACCCACTTCTTGAGAATTCCAAAAACTTTGTAGTTAAAATTTAAATAAATACTTTGAGTTTGTAAGGCTAACCCAGAGTGGCTAAACAAGTGACAAGCTGACAACGACTTTCAACAGAATTGGCATAAACCCACATACGCACGGGCGATTTTTTAGCGCGAAGTTTTTCACCATGGTCTGGATTTTCAACTCTCGGCCTCGAACCGAGCGATGAAAATCCAAAAAAAAAACAAAAGAGTCCATCCCAAGTGCGTTGAGAAAGTGCACAGTTGGATTTTCAACTCACACCGCTAAATCGAGCGTTGAAAATCCAGTGGCAACAAACGTCGTTATAAAAAGAGCAGCCGTGCGAGCGTAGGCTAAGCTTCATACAATACACTTTTGGTTTTTCCATCATCACTGATACTCTGTCTGCTGCAGGCCTAACATGACACACACGACAATTACTCGCTCTCGCGTGAGTAATTTTTGTCTATTTCGGTCACTTTCTCGTTTTCTGACAGCACTTCCATATAAAATAGTCGACTCCTTCTGTCAAAATTGATGTTTTCTCTACAAACTAACATGGCACCATAGTTATCTCGATTTTTGACAATTCAACACGAGATAATCTCCGATTTTTCAATCATTTAGTCGTATTTACTCGTCGTCGATTTTGACGACGAGAAGAGTAGACAAAATTATGATACAAAAAAAAAAACTCCAAAATAACATGGCAGTTTCATAATTGTACTTATTTTAGTCATCATTTAATTTTACAATATATTAATAATGAAAATACTTAGTTTTAAACTACTATTGTATATATTGGCAAAGATATAGGCATAGAGGCAAAGAGCTTTCTCGCGCTTGTCATGTTAGACCTGCAGCAGGGCCAACATGACAAGCGCGAGAAAGCTCTTTATCTCGTTTTGTCGAAATTTGTCTACGATTCTGACGTCATTCTAATCCCTAACATGACCGTAAACGACGAGATATCTCGAAAAAGGCACTTTGACAGTTCTATATCTCGCGACGAGAAACCGATGTTGCAAGTTATTAAAAACAAATTATTTTTATGATAGCAACATCGGCTTGAGATTCCGTTTCATTCATTCAATGGTGCCGATTTTCTTGTCACAAATGCCTCTAAACTAGACTAAAAATCAGCAAAATTTAGATTATTCCTGTCAACCGACGATTTTCCATTCTGAAATAGACTAAAGTGACACAACTTAACTATATTTTAGTTTGACGGCACTAAGCTATTAATTTAGTGAAAATGGGAATTTTGCTATTCAGAGTTTTACGTTTTTCACCTAAAATGTTGATTGTCTAAGTATTTAATCGCGATTAAAAAATGAACTAAAATTCACACCAACACTTCGAAGGTGCAAAAACAATACTCTTTTTTTTTTTTTTTTGCTTATATCTCGAAAACGGTGTGTCCTATCGCAAAAATAATGAAAATTTCGACCCCCTTTATGAATCACATAAACCCCTAACACTCAACATGTAGGAAATATTTTTTCATATTTTCCATACAAAAAACGAAAAATTCCATATAAAACACGTCGTTCCAATATAAATAGTAGTTTAAAACTAAGTATTTTCATTAATAAATATATTGTAAAATAAAATGATGACTAAAATAAGTACAATTATGAAACTGCCATGTTATTTTGGAGTTTTTTTTTGTATCATAATTTTGTCTACTCTTCTCATCGTCAAAATCGACGACGAGTAAATACGACTAAATTATAGAAAAATCGGAGATTATCTCGTGTTGAATTGTCAAAAATCGAGATAACTATGGTGCCATGTTAGAGTTTGTAGAGAAAACATCAATTTTGACAGAAGGAGTCGACTATTTTGTATGGAAGTGCTGTCAGAAAACGAGAAAGTGACCGAAATAGACAAAAATTACTCACGCGAGAGCGAGTAATTGTCGCGTGTGTCATGTTAGGCCTGCTGGGCCCTATGGTTGCGCTTGCAACTGATTATCACACCCCACATAACTCGCATCCCATTTATCTCCTTTCATGTTTTTATTCTTGTAAATTCTGCAGCACACCATGAAACTAATACTTTCATTCTAGGAGCCCCCATAGAAACTGCCCCGAACATGGACAGTTACTTCACCCCTCACATCATAGGAGGTGCAGAAGCCCCACCAGGCTATGCCCCCCACATGGCAGGGATCCTGATTGGAGACGCGTTCATCATGGTCGTCTGTGGAGCGTCCATTTTTCGGCCGGATCGGCTGCTCACTGCAGCACATTGTATCCACGAGTATCAGGTTCCAGGGGGTTTGATGGAGTAAGTAATACGAAGTTTGTGTTGTATTGCTCCTGAATTACAAAAAAAAAAAAACCAAGAAGAGTATAAATCTGTCAATCAATCTGCCTAGCCTTTTCCCAACTATATTGGGGTTGGCTTCCAGTGTAACCGGATGCAGCTTAATGCCAGTATTTTACATGCAGCGACTGCCTATCTGACCTCCACAACCCAGTAACTGGGTAATACGATACCCCTTGGTAATACTGGTTGTCAGATTTTCAGGCTTCTGACGACCCGTAACGACTGTCTAAGATCCACGAATGACGGCCGGGACCAACGGCTTAACGTGCTTTCCGAGGCACGGAGGAGTCTCTGTATGTAAAGATGGTCATCCATCCACATACCAACCCCGGCAAGCGTAGCTTAACCTGATGGATCAACCCGCGCGGCAGTTATTACTTAGCCACGAGCTCCTCGCATAATTCAAGCCTGTATTGTCCAAATAACTTCCTTATTTTATAAGATTTCTTTTGCATCCACCATCAACATCACTCAATTTCTCTCTTCATTCCAGAACATTCCACGGAGTTGTAGGAACCAACAACTTCAGAACAGGAGGAACAACAGTCCAGTTTGGAGATTACCGCATCCACCCCGAATGGGACCATGTTAATATGAAAAACGATATTGCTGTCGTCTGTCTGGCGAATGACGTACAGATTGGCAAGAATGTGCAGCTGGTGGCTCTGAACTTCGACTGGGTTGGTGGAGAGGAACCAAGTTTTGTGACGGGATGGGGATTGGTCGCAGTACGTATAATTAAATAGTCTATAGGTTTAAAATTATAATTTTATAGGCTTAGTTCCTACTAGCTGTAGCCTGCGGCTTCGCCCGCGTGCATCCATTTTTTTTTTCTAAAATTAAGGTAACCCAAGTTACTCTATAAAACATATTAAATCAACTATTTGCCAGTGAAAGTCCCGTCAAAATCGGTCCAGCCGTTTCGGAGATTAGCCGGAACAAAAACAGACAACATTAAAAAAAAATGTAAGTATAAAATTTCCCAAGCAACTCGCCCCCGGCTCTGATGGAATCACCAATAGGGTGATCCAGCTATTCCCTGCCCACCTGATAATGCTATTGGCCACCATCTTCAATGGTGCCCTAAGCAATAACATCTTTCCCCAAGCATGGAAAGAGGCCACGGTCATCGGCATACCGAATCCCGGCAAGCCAAAGACCGAGCCGTCGAGGTACCGCCCCATCAGTTTGCTCAAGGTACTCGGCAAAGTCTATGAGAGGCTTATTTATAAGCGTCTCAGAGACTATGCCGAAACCAAGGGCCTCATCCCCAACGAACAGTTTGGGTTCCGAACCCAGCACTCTAGCGTGCATCAGGCCCACCGGATTATTGAAAACATATGCGCTGGCTTCCAACGCGGTTTGATAACCGGTGCAATATTCTTTGATATAGCGAAAGCGTTCGACAAAGCCTGGCACAACGGTTTATTATATAAGCTTTACAAACTCGGTGTGCCAGATCGTCTCGTGCTCATCTTACGGGACTTTTTGTCAACCGAACCTTCCGCTACCGTATCGAAGGAACGATATCCTCCCCCCGTCCTATCCGCGCAGGAGTCCCTCAAGGCTCTGTGCTCTCCCCCCTAATCTTCACGCTTTTCACCAGCGATATCCCAAAGAGTTGAAGGGCGCAGTTGGCTCTGTTCGCAGACGATACGGCCATCTACTACAAGGGTCCCAGCTCTGACTCGATAGCCCGCACTCTCCAGACCTCAGTCGACATGCTCGGCGCCTGGTTTAGAAAGTGGAGGATCGAAGTCAACCCGGATAAAAGCCAAGCGGTTCTCTTTTTGAAACCGCGTAAAAGGTTCAAACCCCCCCAACCTATCACCATGTTCGGCAAGCCTATCCCCTGGGAGAAGCGAGCCAAATACCTAGGTGTTGTCCTCGACCAGCATCTCACCTTTAGCGATCACATAAAGCAGGCCCGCTCGCGAGCCGCTTTCGTTCTCGGTAGACTACACTCTGTCCTGAATGAAAGAAAGAAAGTAAGAAAATACATTTATTTGGCACAGACTAAAAGGCACACAAGCAGAAAGAGAATAAAAAAAATAAGATAAAAGGAAAGAATACAAAATAAAAAGCAAATGAACATGATGATGATGATGATGATGATGAATGCACGTAGCAAATTGTCACTAAGGTGCAAATTGCGTACATACACGGCGTGCGTTCGTCCCATTATGACCTATGCGGGAGCCGTATTTGCACACGCAAAACCCCGCCATATCCATAGGATGCAAACGCTCCAAAATAGATTCCTCCGTAAAATCACCGGTGCCCCCTGGTACCTTAGGAACGAGATCCTCCATCTCGACCTAAAGATCCCCACAATCCACCAATTTCTCAAACGAAATTCCAAGCGTTTCTTTGAGTCCGCCGCCAAACACCGCAACCCTCTAGTTGTCGAGGCCGCCAACTATGTCCCTAGTAGAATCAGTCAGATCCGCCGCCCCAGACAAATCCTTACCGACCCAGACGACCCCATAACCCTCCTCCAGGAGAGCAATAGGGCCACAAGTACAGTGCACAAACACAAACACCGACCCGCATTCCGACCTCGCCGCCGAGGTAAATAATATTCCCCCCCGACCCTTGCCCGTTGATGCGCCAGCCCGCGTCGATGCTGAGCCAGTAGCTTTAAATTCCCCGATTAATAATAATGAATTATCTTTGATCCAGCCTGTCCCAACTTGCTGTCCTCCCCCCAGCGACGCCCTAAGCCGAGGTCCGTACCCCACAGGGGGTGCCCTTAGCGAGCGCTCGCCTAGTTTTAATTAGAATAGTTTTGCCCCTGGCTGGAGGCTTTGAGTTTAGTAGCTTAAGGCAGCCGCAGGATTGTCCGGTTAAGTAGTCATCACCTCGGAGGTGAGCTACGAGAAGCCCTAGTCAAAAAAAAAAAACAAACAACTTGAATTAATTTATTTGTATATATGTATAGAATGGTTGCAGGTACATAACTACGAGTATCATCTACATCCAAAATTTAATTACACCACTCGATAGCTAAAGGATGAAAAGGATCAAAGAATTCGTCTCAAAGAATATATTACTCGTAATGTACACATATTCACGTAAAACACACGGCCGTGTCCACGACACAGCCACACCCCATTTTTAGGGTTCCGTAGTACCTAAACAAGGAACCCATATAGTTTCACCGTTTCACCCTTAAAGTTTCACCGGTTTGTCCGTCTGTCCGCGGCTTAGCTCAGAGACTCTTTGTGCTAGAAAGCTGTAATTTGGCATGGGTTCTATATTAATCTCACCGTCAAAATGGTAAACTATTTTTTTTTTTTTTTCTACTTTTTGGAGTAGGTTAGGTACTTCCCCTACACGTAAAGTGGCATGGTTTTTTTTCCTCATCTATCACATGGTGTGGGGTGTCGCTGGAAAGGTCGTTCAAAAATATTGCGAGTTTATGACAACCTTCTGTGTGTTTTTGGATTCAGGGATTCGTTTAGGAAATATTAAGCTTTAAAGTGCTAATTTTTGTTAGAGTCAAGTGTCCCGTCCCCCCCTGCCAGCAAAATAGTAGGTACCTACCTATGTAAAAAAATTCACGGCAATAGTATTTATAACGTAATGAAAAGGAAAACTATCACAGCTAAGAAGGCTTTACAAGTTAAAGCTTCGTGCAGACTAGCGCGACGCGACAGCGCGACGCAACAGCGCGATGCGACACCGGCCATTGTTATATTATACCGTGAAGTTTTCTTAGAATTTGCATTGTTAGAGTCACGTCGCGCCGCCGCGTCGCGCTGATCTGCACAAGCCTTAACGAGTAATAATCGACCAACTTACATTTGCGGTTGCAAAAACATATTCACCCATACATTCCGTATGGGAGAACATGTTTTTCAACTACAAAGTTATGTTTGTTCTTGCGATAAATTCATCCCAACTACGAATCCCTTCATTGTGCGTGGTTCGACACGCACAATGAAACCTGGCTGGATTTTTTCCGTCATAGGAAGATGGCCTTAGATAGAAGTCTTCTCAGTGACATGACAAAAAATGTTCAAAATCAAGTGGCAATCTCAGCAACACTAATTATGTCAAAAACTTATCAAAAATTATAGTACCTACCTAATTTAGAGGGTTATTTTGACTGATTGAAACTGATACTTACTGGAATACGAACGTTCTTATAAATACACGAATTTCCCCTCTGATGTCAGCATAAGTGTCTCAGACTGTTCTATAAGCTGCAGACGCTGCAGGGAGGGTGCGAAGGAGCCCCATTAGTAAATTCTGGATATCTATGGTAAATTCATATAGTAAGCCTCGTAACGCATGACGCTCTATCTGACCGATGACGTTTATAGGACACTTTTCCCTTAGATATTTACAGCTTTTTAAAATGGCACAGAGGTTGGCTCACAGGGTCTGAGCCGCTTATAAATAAACATAGGTCACTTAGCAATTAGCTCCAAAGTATTGATTATGTTTCTTTCGCTCAGCTGTACTAAGTATTACAGGTTTTCTATTCTTGGGTAGGCAAGTAATAGGTACAGACGCGCCAGCACATCAACCTAATCGAACTGTCATATTTTCCCAATCAACTTTGAACCTTATACTGTGACGATAAAGTTGAAAATCTATTAATGAAATTTGACTGATTGTAGTAGGTTGATTTGCTGGCGTCTGTACAGAGTATAAATAAATCCCGTCAGGCAAACTACCTTCAAAGTGGGCAGCGAACAAAAACACTCCTGTTTAAATAACTCTTAAATTCAGGTCAAACTAGATCCTCAATTAAATTCTAGTACCTAAGTAAGTACCTACCATTGTAACATTTGTAACAACGGTTTTCGTAACAAAACAGAATCCTTCTCCAACTTTGGCAGAACAAACATTAGCTTTGGGTTAGCGAAGCCAAGGGCTATTTGCGCAGTTAGAAATAATATTTAACGTTTATTTCGGGTTATTAAGATTACAGCCATAAAACGGAGTTATGGCTGCCCTATTCTGTCTTGCGATGCGAATGTTATGGTGACCTTCGCCATGTTTTATGGCTAAAAGAGATGTGTAGCTGATTACATTCCTTAAAGGTACATATCTGATGCGGAAGTGAGTTATTATGTGACCTTTGTAAGGTTTTATTGTTTTGAATTAAACCTTTCTATAGTAAATCATAATTCAAAGGTCATGTCACCATGTCTATCCCACCATTATCTGGACAACACACAATACAAACCGAAAACTGCATGCTTATATGTAGGTATTATAGGTAAAGTTGTTGGTAACTTCTCTAACTGATAAAGCCGTCTGAGACAATTAGGCAAATGGCAAACCCAAACGCCACCTGCCCGCTGGCCTTAGGGCCACGGCATCACACCATAATTCACAACTAATTAACAAAATAATAAAAACAACAAACACAACAAATTAATTAATTTTAATTGAGTTGAAATGAACATAAGTTCTTGAACTAAACATTTCAACTCAATTTTAACAGGCTTTTAAATGTATTGTTTCTGCATGTGATCATTTTATTTAGTATGTAATGTTCAACACAATGTTATTTGTTAATGAATAAATAAATTAAATGAACCATTCGACACGCTTCTGAGTCGAAATTAACACATTTTCGGTAACCTGTAAGGCACGGGATCGAATGGTTGTGAATAGCTCCCACCTTAGTACCAGTACAAGTACAAGACAGGTACAAGTGGGTATTTTCGAATGATATCATGACTGGCAATGGTATATACAACGTGTAAAGTTAAATGCGCAAAACCTGAAAATAGTTTGATCAGAATAACGAGCAGAATCAATTGAACCACTTTTTATAGGTCACAGTAACAGGATGTTTTTCTTTCCAGACCCGGCCAGCCATTACCCCCTTCAACCTGCAGATCCTGGAGGTGAACACAATAACTCCTCAGGGTTGCGTGGATGCAGTCCGTGAGGCTAGCGCTGCCTGGTGGCCGCAAGCACCAACTGTTGACCCAGCTCTCGAGATCTGTTCATTAAACACTGGTGGACGGGGAAAAATGGAAACGGAATTTTCAGGTTTATGTTATGTGAGTAGATGTCAGAAGTTTAATAGCGCTTTTGAGTCAAGCTACTAGAACTTTCAGAGAAAAACTACTGCTCACATTAAAAAAAAAACAGTAGATAAGCTGCGTGGGTGCGTTTACAAGTACCTATAGCGACCAATGTAAGCACAGTCACAGAACTGTACCCTAATTACCTACGTAATGCAAAATCAATCCGAATCTGAATCTGAATCCATTGCTCCGTAAGTTCGAAAAAAAAACTGCAGAACAACGTAAATAACGCAATGAATGTTGTTGAACTGTCAAAATGAAACGGATTTGTCTTTATCGTTTACGAAAATATGTTGCGTAATTAGAAAGCTGGTCAAAATGGCGGTACTTGGGGGAGGCCTAATGTCCAGCAGTGGACGTCTTTCGGTTGAAATGATGATGATGAGTGGACTCCAACATTCTTTTTTTAAAGAACCCACTGAATTATGGGTTAACCATTCTATTTTTGAAATAACTGAACACGAGCTGTTTTAGTTTTCAACTAGATAAATCCGTTGCCAATACAAAATCGATGCATTTGATCTTAATTCTTTGACATAAATTTGGTGGTGATGATGATGTATGCCTAGAGGAATGTATCAGGCTGCTTGCTGCCAGCTACTTATGAGTAGCGTGACAGCGATTAGGTGCTGATATTGGGCGCGTGTCTTGAGGGTCCTACTATGTATTTTCACAGTACACCCCTCAAATAACGTGCACAGACACCCAATTCATCAAAAAACTGCACGTGCCGTCAAAATGCTTACCCGCGAAATTCAAATTTTCTTACGCTTTTTACAATTTGCACATAAAAAAATATTATTTTTGCATCAGGTTGTATGTTGATCTATATATCTATTATTCGCGACCGTATCAAAGTTAATTTATAGAATTATAATCATAGAAATCATCAATAGAACTGTCTAAGTTCATGTAATCCTATTGAAGTCATTCAATATAGAGATCTAGTTCATGAAATCATGACATTTGAGGATTATGCTAATTTAAGGAGTTGTACTGTTGCTGATTCTAATTATTATAATTGTGTAAAGCCTGGGAAAAAACACACGCACCTGCAAACTGAAAAAAACGAAAGAAATGTTGAATTTCGCGGGCTACTTTAGCGCATCCCTTTAACAAAACAACAGTCTACTGAGGAAGCATATATATATTTAACCGTTCGTTCACATAATTAAATCTCATCATAATCTGCTCAGCCTTTTCCCACCTATGTTGGGGTCGGCGTCCAGTCTGACCAGATGCTGCATATTTACTTTACTTTACTTCTTTACTTCATACTTTACTGCATATTTACTTTACTTCTTTCTTTCTTTTACATAAAGAAAGAAAGAAGAAAGAAAAATATTTCATGTCGGACTGGAAATACAAACACTAAAAAATTATCCAAAAAAAAGGCGAGGCCAAAAAGGTTCATTTCAGAATACTTAATACAGTACGCGAAAACTTTATGAGCTCTCGGAAGTTGCACGCGAGTAGCTGCGCAGTAAGCAAACTATAGGTTTACAATGTCAATAATGATTGTGCACTCAACTTTATCATGCGCGATTTCGTACTCGGGCCTACGTTCAGAGGGCTCATAAAGTGTTGCGAGAACTGTACTAACCTCACTACTAGGCTCGATGTGAATGTGATGCCACGGAAACACCTACCTACGTACGAACATAGATTTATCATATTAGGAACACAGTTAAAATGAAAAAAAAAAAAATAAGTTAACAGAAAAACTTTTAATGTTTTCACGATTTTATTCTATTCGAGATAAATAATCCTTTTGTACCTATAGTGACTGCCACTGACCTCCACGTCCTCCACATAATACGTGATGCCTTCTTTTCCAGGGTGACTCCGGCAGCCCCCTGATGTCAAGGAAGACCGGGTCGCAGATCGGTATCGCATCCTGGGCCTTCCCGTGTGCCCGTGGTGTACCCGATGTGTATGCCAGGATCAGTCCATACAAGGAGTTCATTCTACACTAAGTAATTACCTAGTTCAGCTAATTAAATCATACGGACAGTAATTCAAGTGGAAAAGATCTGCCGTTTTTCGAAATAAGTTGATAATATACATAAGTAAATAAAAATGTTATTTTATAAACTAAAAGTTATTTTTTATTTGGTGGGAGACCTTACATGCATGTTTATTTTATTAGGTAGGGATTTTACAGCCGCGCCGTACGTAGCACAGTCTCACTTTTGATTGTTAATCAACAATTTGACACATTTTGTACGTATTTATTTACTTAGACAATAAGTTAAGTATATAAACATTTATGTAACAAGGCAGTTTTTTTGTAGTTCGTGACTAGAAGTCTGGCTAACGAAAGTTGGCCCCAGAATATTGGCGGCAAATTTAAAAAATACATGCATGACAACACTAAAATTATACTTACTTTGATACTTGGTAATTCATTATTAAAAATTTCATATATATAGTTTTTCAATAAGGACGCTCGAACTTTAGCAGCGCATAGCGGCCATTTCGGTAATGCGATTGCTACCAATTTTGGCATGAATATATATTTTTTCGTGACATTTCACCATGGAACGCTACACGCTTCAACAACGCGTAGAAATTGTGTAAAATTTATTATCAAAACCAGTTGTCTATTCGCCTACGTTCTGTGCGTTGTGTTCAATTTATGGCGTTCATCGTGTGAGTTAACACCGCTCGATTACTTTCTGTGGGGTTACATGAAATCTTTAGTGTACGCAGATAAACCACAGTCAATTGTTGCCCTAAAGGCCAACATAACTCGCGTTCTTCGTGAAATTGACCATTTATGCGAAGACGTCCTCCAAGATTAGTCCACCAGAATACGCCATCTACAGCGGAGTCGCAGTGGCCATTTGGCTGATATTATTTTCCACACATAATGTCATTGAATATTCTTTAAAATGTTATAAAAATTGTAGTAATATCACTTAAACAGGTTGTTTTATTTCATTTCAAAGTTCGAGCGCTCTTAATGAAAAACCCTATTTATAGACAGTTTATGAACATTATGTTAGGGAAATAAAGAAACAGAATTTATCTACACATGTATTAATTTTTTATATGTATCAGGTTTGTAACGGGATTTTAAGGATTTATTGATCTGGTATAGGTGTTAGTATATGAGGTAAATATGAGCGGAATCCGAAAATAAATAGACAAATAAAATACGATAATATTCCATACATAATAACTTAGTTTTATTCATCGTAATCAAAATCAGATTCTAACACTTCAATGCCAAAAGATTCATCACTGTCACTAGTATCGCTGTCTCCAACATTTATAATAAAACTTTCTAAATTTTCTTCTGTTATTTTATCACGTTCTTTATATTTATTTTCAACATGTATTACATGATCAGTAATTTTCTTCCAATCCTGTGAACTTACGTTTTCAAATGAATCTTTAATTATTTCTTCTAATGCAGCTGTAGTAACTGCAATATTTTTGCTAGCCACTTTACGTTTTGCCAAACTCCACACAAGCTCGATCGCATTTAAATCACAATGGTAGGGTGGAAGTCTCAACACCTCATGACCACATTGATTTAAAATTTCATCAGCTTCATATATTGGATTAGGCGTATTTCGTTTTACAATATACAACAGCTCTGCTTTCGTGTGGTAGTCCTCATATTGAATTCCATTATCACGAAGCCACTCTCTTATATTACTTTTACGTGTTTGTGTGTTCGGAACCTTATTTATAATTACCGAATGGTAACTAGCATTATCCATTATGATTACACTTGGTTCTTCCAAATTTGGTATAAGTTTTTCTTTAAGCCATTTATTAAAATTTTCAGCATTCATGTCATGGTGATAATCAGCATTTTTTGATTTAGTACTAAACACTAACAAAGAGTTTGGTACGGGGCCTTTCTCTGATCCAGCATGAACTATAATGTACCTTTTCCCGGTCGAAACATTTTCAATTGCACCACTAGTTGAAGGACCTTGCCATGACTTCTTAGGCTTGTAGTTTCTATGGACATAAGTCTCATCTAAATAAATGATTGGCTTGCCTTCTGCACGTTTTCCTGCTATAGTTCTTAAAAATCTATGTCTCCAAGCAGATATGTCATAGCGTTCTATTAATACAGAACGCTCATTTTTATTATTTTTAAATTCATAGCCATTGGCTAATAACAAGCGGCGCAGAGTTTCTCTGCATCCGTTAAAATCAATACTTTCTTTTAACTCCACCAACAGTGTCCTCAGTGTAGGAACTTGTTTTTTAACAATATAAAATTCGTTTATCTTGTTACGCATAGCATCTATGTCAAAGTTATCTAGGTTAGACACAGTAGGTTTCCGTGGGCGTTTCTTCCCCGGGGTACTCCAGACACCTTCATTTACTGCACCTTCCCTTTTTACTCTCTTTAGTGTTCTGACACTCACTTCTGCAAAGAAGATTAATAATTAATTAATAATTGTTTATTTAGCAAAAGTACCTAATACATAGACACAGATTCAACACAGTGGTAGACACATACAATAATCATGAATGGCTGTTCATACATACGTGTAGGGTTACAAAAGTATTAAATGTATTAGACAAAAAATTAAACCCTGCCTCTCAAACTAGGAGACCTGTATCTTGAGAGACAGTGTTCGGCAAAGCGTAAGTAAAATTTTGTTAAAATTTTGTAAAGATATACAAAATATGTAATTAATTCTTGGTTTACGTAAATGCAAAGGTTTTTTTCGGCATAATTTCAAAACACCAGTGTATAGTAAAAACTTACCAGTCAATGAAGTTATTTCTTCTAAGTACTGATTCTGGGTTATTATCCTATCTTTCTGCTCTAATTCAGTGAGATTTTCAATAGTTCTTACTATTTCATCAACTCCTTCGACATCTTGCAGATTCTCTGTTAAAGAAAGTTAATCGTTTTAAAATTACCATTGTATGTATTTTAATTGTTTTTTTTTCCTCTGTTATATATCGTTTTGTATGTACAATAAAGCATATAATAAATAATAAATTACCAACAAAAATACAGCAAAAATTCATTATGAGTATATACGTAAAACATAGGTGATGTTATTAAAATGAATACGTTGATTGATGCGATGTACGAATGAATTTATTTAGTTTTATTCAATACGAAAAAGCGAAAGTAACTTATTTGTAAGGATACGTAAATTATAAATCAAAATTTTATTAAGACGACTGGATAGGTAGGTGTTCAAAGTATCAAAATAATATTGTCTACTAACCTATGAAATTCAACACCACACGTAGACAATCTTGTTTTTGTTTAAACGCGGCATCACGCTGCTGTTGTTTTTCGTTGAACTTGCCAATCATGCAAAACAACATCTTTCGTACACCACTTTTGATAGATTTGTTCATTTTAAACCGTAAATATAATCACAATTTACACAAACGCATACAATTTGACACCAGAGATACCGAACGACAACCTTGTCAAATTGACGTTGACGTTCATACAGAGTTGCTATATAAAAAGTTCGCAAATAATTCCAAGGCCTACTTTCGTTAGCCAGACTCATCTGTCCTATTTAGGGCGCCATATTTTTTAAACATAATGTCACATAGCCACCATCACCCAGAACCAGCGGCCGATCAAGACGCTTTCAACGATACCTCATTTGTTGACAAATTTTTGTTCATTATGAATATAACATACGTACCTACCAGTCAAAATCATAACCCACTTTTTTGCTTCACCGTAGTCGGGTAAAAATAAAAGTCGACCTTCAGATTTGTTAACAAATAATTTTATCTTAGAACTAGATGACCCGGTGAACTTCGTACCTTCCACATGAGACGAGACAAAATTTTGTATTTTTTTATTTCTCGGCTGTTCCTTTGGGCCTTTCCTACTTTTCTGTTTTCTTAGCCCAGTATTGAGGCGAACAAAATGATAAAAATACATTCAAGTCGGTCAAGCCATTTTCGAGTTTTTGCAATTCAAAGTCAGTCAAATAATTTATTTCAATTAGGCACAAAAAAGGCACCTATGAACAACAAAATTTACAAAAAAAAAGATTCTAGTCGCCCCTTCCAAAATGTAGTTTTCGTAAGGAGAAGATTTTTTAGATGTGTTCACTGTTGCATATATCCGAACGCAACGCTTGTCAAATGTGACATTTTTATATAAGACACTTTATTATAAGGTTTTGTATACCTTAACTCAACGGAATAAATGCTATTTTGCAGTAATCCTAAAGCATTAATGAGTTTGTATTTCAACGTAAACAAATTCAAATAAACAAAACAAACTTGACATAAAACTGAATTTAACTTTGTGCGATTCTTTAATCAAAATCAATATAAATAAAATAAATATTTTAACATAACGCTTTTGTTTTTCTAAAAGTGCTTCTGTATTAATTGTCAAGCTTACCCACAAAAATGATCAGAAATAATAAAAAGCCAGAAATGGAGGGTACACTCGAATATATTCGAAATACTCGTCTGTTACGTCTACCTACGATCATCCTTTTCCTTGGCAGGCACCAAAGCGACACGAGGTAAGACGCCTTCAATTGATTAAAAATCCATTTTTTTACGATTATTATTTTCTTAATTACCTTCATTTCGTTTAATTTGATCTACGAACTGCCAGCAGTATGTATTCCACGGTAATTTCTAGGTTTAAATTTCCAAAATGGAAGGCGAAGAGTGTAATTCGAATTCGGAAGTGCCTCACCCAATACTGTTCATACCAAGAGTGTGTACACCATTGGTCACCACCAGTGAAATGTCAGAACGTTTGTTATTACACTTGAACATCTCAACACCAGACCCAGAAGGCAATGAGATTGCCATATACAATGGTGTCTGTGATGTAAAGATCATGGAAGGAAGGGATATCAACATCAGGTATGCATCACCAAATAGTTTCTCAAGCATTGACAACATAAATGTGATTCTGACGGAAGCTAATCAGATAACAATACCTGCTTACAATGAATCTCAAGTTTGGATCGACCCGGCTAGAAGCCCATTTGTGTACAATCGTTGTGACTCACCGCCACTGGAGACTTACACCATACATGAGAGCAATGACAACCACATTACATTTGAGCAGCACAACACATACATAACTCAAAATGTGTATAATTACAATGAAGCTATTCGGTACTCTCCTGTCTGTGAGGAACAAAAGTCGGTCAAGAAGATACAAGAAAATGTTCGGAATTCAGACATCCATAACTTGTATGAGGACGAAGAGCTTGAATGTGGGGTGTTCCTGTCTCAGTTGTCTGAAGAGATCAATGAGAAAGATGCCAGGGCACGAGATGAGAGGAAGTTTGTTGGTCTGCAGACAGAAAATGGAGCGTTGAAACAGCTGATGTCTACAAATATACAGTCTGTGTCGAGGCAGCAGAAGACTATATTGTTTTTAGGTCATGACTCTGGGTCCGGACAGACGGTACAGAATATTGCCATCAATGATCCTTCACTAGAGTGTGTTGGATCTGGTGAAGTGGAGAGTGAATTTACTGTAGGTGAGTCATTTTGTTAATTATAATTTTTACAAAGTGTTTCATGATAATTGAACATTATAATAAGGTGTTACTTTTGATATCCCATAACTCTAGGGTATTAATGAGACCATTTCAATGAATCAACATAAGAAAGTTTTTTTTTTTTTATTATTCAAAATGATACGACAGTCATGATTATTTACGTAAAACACCCTTAAATGAAATATTAAAAAAAATAAAAAAAACAAAAATATGTATGACGTCTTATTTTCTTAGCTTTAAATATGAATGATTGGTATGCATGAAAATTATATACTCGTACTTATCAATGAAACTATGTAGGTACTACACCTCGACAGTCTAGACTTCTAGAGCTATAAAATCTTTATAAAAAAAAAATCGTATGCCATTTGTTTCTTTGTCATAGTTTCATTAACACCCTAGAGATGGGATATCCAAAAGAACACGTTACACACAGTTAGACTAACTGTTTCAATACATTTTATTGAAAGTAAACGGTAAACATACCTATAGTATAAGTAAGGATGAGGCTGATTATTTCATCGGAAATAAGCAGTAGCTTCTTTTTGCGTGTTAAAAAATAAAAAATAAGTTATAAAGACTAAAATCCAGCTATGACAAAAAAGTCAACAACTAAATAGTAGATTTTGCAACAAGTGCACAAAACGAACCATTTTTATCCGAGACTTTTAGCAGTCCGAGACGAAGGCGAGAGCTGATAGTAATGTCGAGGATAAAATGGTTTTGTGGACGAGTTATAAACTCTGCTTTTCACTTCGATTGCGAGGAAATAAAACAGTAGTATACCATAACATTTCTTTAATTAAAAATCAAAGTAAAATTAAACGACATTGATATTAGGCTTGGGCTGCAGACCTATACAGCCTACTATTAAATTAATTTTGTAATAATAATTTTCTTATATTAATTAAATAACCTACCGTACTTGAATTTAAATTTTAATATCGAACACACAAGGCAAATAAATTAAAGTAAATATTATAAAATAACGAATTCTATCTATGAACTTCTTATTGTGTTTGGCTGTATGGCTCATTTTCTTTGCCTTAATACAGATACATTTATGAGTAGATACGTTAATGCTCTAACTTAGTGCACAAAATTCGATTTTGTGCAGCCTTTATCCTGCACAAATAAGCACTTTCAGAGCATGAAAAGTGAAAAAGGTATTTACGGACATCACAGACAGACTAATAAAAAATCCGGAATCACGTGCTATGGATAAAAAAATTGTTATAAATCAAACAGATTAAGTGTGACTCCGGATGTTTGTCTGTCTGTGATGTCTTGTTTATACGTATAAACAAGACATCACAAATTAACCATTATTAATAATTAATTATTATTGTCCTCTAAATATTGTTGAATTTTTGGCATGGCAATGGCATGTTTTCGGTCACAACAGCAGTAATATCTTTGTTTCGACAAACTATGGAATACAAACATATTTTTTTCGGTCTGTAAAATCAATACTGTGCATGCGTGAATTGAGGGACCCTTCCCTGGGTGTCGTCCGACACGCACATGGCTGTTTTTCTTTTTACTATCGCCATTCCATGAACATTCAAAACATTTTTTTCAGGGGACTCCGGCATTACAAACAATCCACGCACGAAAAAATATCAATGCAACAAATGCAAACAGATATTCGAACAACTATCTGCATTCAAACTGCACGTGGTTAGCAGCCACCGGCGCTCCGCCTCCGGGAACCTCAAGTTCATGTGCACAGAATGTGGGAAAAGCTTGAAGAACCAAGAAAAGTTTGAGCAACACTGCCTCGGTCACGGCGACCCAGATCTAGAATGTAACAAGTGCCACAAAGTCTTCGCGTCAAAATTCACCTTACGCAATCACCGTAAGATACATTCTCGAATGTTCCCCTGCAGCTACTGTGCAAAGAGTTTTGCCACGATGCAGGAATTGCACGCACATTCATCAAAAATTCACTTCAAATTTATGTGCGAAGCGTGTTCGTTTGTTTGCGAAACTTCGGCTGAGTTGACTGCTCACCAAAGAGTTCATAATAAGAGTCGCTCCAACTCTTCGACGAGCTCCAGTGAATCTGAATTCGCTGAAGGAGTGTTTGAGGGGAGTTTCGAGGGGCTAAGTGATATTTCGGTGGCAGAAGAGTTAGTCAAGCAAGAAGAGGAGGAACATCTACAAACTCCTGACTCGGTTATCGCGAAGGTGATGTCCAACAATATATTTCAATCTCAATCCAAGACGAACAAGACACAGAGGAAGTATAACAAGGTATGCTAAACTTGAGTCACTGTATGTTACAGACATGTTCATTTTTTACATCCCGAGTTTAAGCGTCTTCCATCCTGAATTCCTGAACCCAAGGTTTAGACGCATCACGAAAAAATAAAAATAGTTTTAAAGAAAGACGAACGAGAAAAATGATGTAAAGACTCCCGCAGACAGGCGCGACGCGACAGCGGCAGAACAACTTCCGTGAAGTTTTCATAGAAATTGTTCTGCCGCTGTCGCGTCGCACCTGTGTGCGATAGCCTTAAGGGCACATAAAATATGCATACCTACATAATGTCAATGAGGCAATAACTTTCTTTGTTCATTTCGAAATGGTTCGCATAATAATCTTTTACTTAATGTGAACAAAACTAAATGTATTAGGTTCTCATTACCAAATGTACCTCAAGTGGGTCTAAATCTAAAACTTGATGGCAAACAACTACGAGTAGATGCAATAACGGAAACTATATATTTAGGAATTTCTTTAGATTCAAAATTACAATGGGGCGCCCACATTAGAACTCTTTCAGGTAGATTTGGTTCAGCTGCATATGCAGTAAGAAAAATAAGGCAGTTGACTGATATAGCCACAGCTAGGTTAGTATACTTTGCTTATTTCCACAGTATTATGTCATGCCATTCTGCTGTGGGGATCGGCAGATGACGTAGATTAAATTTTCATCTTACAAAAGTTGGTAATCCGCGCTATCTATAAAATGTGTCCTCGCGAGTCCCTTAGAAACAAATCAAAGAAATTGATATACTGACTCTGCCTTCTCTTTCTTTATTATTATATCTTTATATTTTGTATGTTCGCAAAAACTTAGGAATTTTCAAAATAAAAAGCGATTTCCTTAAATAAATACACGAACATGAAATTGTGATACCAAGCAAGTCATTTCTAATAAACAGTATCCGCTTTTATAACAAGTTGCCAAAGTCTGTTACAGAACTTAGCGATGGGAAGTTCAAAACCCACATCAAACGTGTCCTTATCAAGAAAGCATACTATTAAATTAAAGACTACGTTGAAGACAAGGAAGTTTGGCAATAATTCCTTCTGCACATGTGGCTTCCCTGGTACAGACGTCAGCAGGTCAACCTACTCGAAACTGTAAAATTTTCCCAATCAACTTTGAACCTTATGCTTTAGAGATAAAGTTGAAAATCAATTAAATAAAGATAGATTTTAGTAGGTTGATGTGCTGGCGTCTGTACCTCATTAACGGAAAATTATGTAAGTCTATTACCTGCTCCCAAATTACCATGTGTATATTTTTTACATTCTTCCTTGACATAATCACCCAAAAAAACCTTGTAATCACCCTATTATTTGACATTATATACCTACAATTTAATTTCAACTCTTTATTAGTGGCTTTTGTGGACATGATAATTATTCAGATCTGTTACAGCTGTAATAGCAATCATGTCAATTCGTTTATAATACTTTTTCATTTTTTATTAATAATAGGGATGATAACTAAAAAAATGTTTTTTGTCCGTCATGTAGATTATGAAAAAATAACGTAAGTACACGTATTTTTTCTTTTTTTACGTTCACAAAAGATTACGGCGATACATTGAGTTATAATGTGCCATGACGTCACTTGTATGTAGATTTTATACTTACTTGTGACGTATCAACCCCCACTCCCCAACTTTAATGCGTTGTATCTAAGTCAGTTTTCATTAATATTATAAAGCAAAAAATACGTGTCTAATATTTTTTATCATCTGACTGACGGACTAAATAGAATTTCTTTTTTTTTGACCCATCATCCCTATTAGATAGAATAATATAATATAATCTATATATAGATTCTTTTCTATTTTGTGAATGTGAGAACGCTGTAGGCTTAGTGGACTGTAGATTGGTTGACGTTGCCCTTCACTGGGAATTTCTCGTGTATCGTGGGTGCGTTTACAAACATTTAAACTCACATACACAAACAGCCAGACCCAGAACAACTACTTGTAGGTCATACAAATATTTTTTCCTTGCGGGAATCGAACCCGCGACACGCAGCGCATCAGTCAATCGCTTAACCACTGCGCCAACCATGCCGCCAAAGTAACTTAAGTACCTGGTACTTGTTGAAAGACCTATACTGTCCTCCCATACCTAATAACACTGTTGTTTGAAAATATTGTAAAAGACAATTATTTTTAAAAGAGTAACCGTGGAGTTTCTTGCCGGCTCTTCTCCATAGGAAACGACCAATTGGAACCGTGCACCTAGCTTCTGACGTTTCATAAGTGCCCATGTAGGTTTATGTGAAATAAAATAATTAGAAAAGCATGATAGATCGCCCAAATGATTACAAAAGTTTTTTTGTCCATTTTTCTTGATGGCAGGTCATTGCAGTCGTCTATTATCAAATCCATGTTCAGCACGTATGTTCTGATGTGATTTAATATTATCTTAACTGTCCATTGTTATTCCTTACTTAGTAGCGTCGATGCTACCTGCAGCGCTGTAGGTACCTAAAAACGATTTCGCCAAGCAGAATAACGTATGGATAAATATCACCTATGTCTTATACAAACCCGTTCTGAGCTTCTGACCACAAGTAGGTATGACATATCTAATTAACGGAATAAAAATATTTTTCCAGACCTGCGAAGTGTGTCTAAAAAAGTTCGACCGGATCGGTGACCTCAAGAGGCATCTCATCGAGCACGTGATAAGGAGCACCCTGGCCAAGAACCCAGTGAACAAGTTCGGGGTCCTCAACATCCGCTGCGAGATCTGCCACGAACGGGTATTTTCAAAAATCGATAGATACAAAGCCCATTTGAGGGAACACGCGAAGCTCACTCTCTACAAGTGTACCTTTTGCGACAAATCCTTCAGCGACTCTAGCAACTTTTCGAAGCACAAAAAAATCCACGGCACCACCTACTTCCAATGTGACATGTGCCAACGGAAGTTCAATTCCAAGAAAATGATCACTCAGCATATGGAGTACCATAACAAAACTCAGCCTATGAAATGTCAATATTGCGAGAAAGTGTTCCATTTTGAGTCTATGCTGAATAAGCATATGAGATGCTCGCATACCAAGGTCACGACGAGCAGATTCAGGTGTAGGTTCTGCCGTCAGTACTTCAGAAGTTTGAAGGAGAAGTGGGACCATGAATGGACGGCTCATAATGCTAGGAAGGTGATCGTGGACTGCCTGTTCTGTGAGTCCAGGTTTAGGAAGTATTCAGAGTTAAAGAGACATTGTATGGAGGAACATGATACCGTCATACCTCCAGCTAAAAAATCGCTAAGATGGAAGTATACGAAGTTGAGAATGATTGAAGACCAGTAGAAGATGGCTGGGCCATTATTTTTTTCTGGTTTTTTTATGGCGTAGGGGTAGTTAGAGTGACTTAATTTATACTGGGATATTAGATTTTAAAATCAGTAAATTAAACTTTTCTCTGTATTCAATAAGTGGGTAAGTGTTGGTCCTAAAACTGTTGGCTAGAGTTTAAAGTTTAAGTAGAAGTAATTGAATATTTTGTCTAATCGTTAAAAGGCTGTTATTGAGACTGTTTATTTTTAGTTTTTGTTACATAATGGTTATTTTAAAGTTCCTCTAAGCGTCATATTAAAGTGTTTAAGTATTAAGAAATGGACTGAATATGCACAAATTATTGTGTTGAGTGGAACTGATAGGGTTAAAAAATCCATGCTTCCAAAGTCAGTGGATCTCAAACTTTTTATTTATTTTTAGAAACATTTATTTATTTTAGTCTAATTTTTTGTTATTTTTGTTTCACATTTATAATCATGTTAGTTGTTGTTATAAATATTTTTATCAAGTCCCTAAGTTAAGACTAAGTTAGTTACTTTTGATCATTATTGGGTTTTGGTGGAGGTATACTATTAAAACTACTTAGTACCGACAAGTAGGTACCTACATAGTTTTTTCTTCTACAATCACTATTTTGTAATCATGAACTTTAGTTATCAAGGTTGACATTTATTTAGTTTTTTAAGTTATTTGGTTTGCTGCTTTATTTCTGTTTTAAAAGGTTTTGCAAAACTAAATTGTTTATAAGAGTAAGTATTTAAATAAAAATCTAGGTATTTGAAATTATTCTTTTTTTACTTTCTGTATTTAAATTTAAGTCTGCTGTAGGTACTTAAATTCCTCATATTTAATCCAGAATAGGTCCTTCTCCAAGTAAGGCTATTTTATATCACCTTGTCAATGTTTATATGACCTATTATTACCTACTATTGATAAAATCATAGATTGTAACTGTACCTACACTGGTCAAATGAATTTAAATGTTGAAAATGTTTTAGTTAAGTAAGTATATTTGCCGCGGAATATGGTATGCCTTATCAATGAAGCGAGGACTGACTTCCTCTAAGACCTGTGGGGTAATCACTGGCAGCGGTGGGCGTGGTGATTATAACCGTCACCTCCCAGTACAGCTGATAAGTTGAAACGTGGAACAGTTTATCATTACAGTACAGTACTATACACTGCCTGCCATAAATCTCTTATTTCAAACATCGCGGGGACTTTATGCGCAATGGTGGCTGCGTTGTTAGTAGTGGTCATAGTCTGTACAGTGTGTAAACACGGCGCCTGTACACAAGCGGTATTCTCGCGCATGACCTTGGTCGGCGCGCATGCGCGGTGTCGCGGCCGGCCGACCCATCCAGCCACACTTCGGCGGCGCTCTCGGCCTCAGTCCGCGACAGCGCACCGCCGCGGCAGCGTCTCTCACCGCGAATGCGGGATAACGCGGGCGCGTGATAACACAAAAAACCTCACCTAAATCAAATAAATACTATTCCTGTCGATATCGCGACGTTGACAGTTGTTATTGTGAGTGTCGTGGGCCCCGGAGCACGGAATCGACACTTTCATAAGGTTAGTATGACGATAATCTTTTAAGCTGTCACGTTTCGACAATTCAGTGCGCTGTTAATAGGTTCAATCCATACCCGGTTTGTTTGTCTGTCTGTTTGTTGATGTATAGTTGCGATCGGACTGTGGATCGTTAGTTTTTTATTGCACAGCAGCACAGAGGTAATGGTGTCTTTTAACGAGTGCCTCTGCCTGATTTACACTTAAAATTCCATCGAAACTGAAGGATTTCTTTGTTTAAACAGGTCTCTATTTAGTCTACAAGTGTACCTATTTAGGTGAAGCACGGCTTCTGGCGTAAATAAAAACTGTGTTTATCAAGAAAAATAAAATATAGTTGCAATGAATGAAACAAAAGGTTGAGAAACAAGTCGATCTGTCAAAATTTTGACAGATAGCAAATCGATGATGAGTTTAATATCAGCGCCTGTATATGTATCTATTTTAACCGCAGATTAGATTGTTTTGTTTTATGAAGAAGTAAGTACCTAGGTATCTAATTTTAGAACTGATTGGATTGAAATACAAACATTCCTGTTACACGAGAAATTCGTAATATTAGCAACAATTGAGCGCTTTATACCAATCAATGTTACTTCGATATTTACTTAATAGGTAATGTGTGCTATTTATTTTTACGGCCGAAACGTACCTACCAATTGATTGTCAATATATAATGGTTGGTACCTACTTTCTCAACAATACGTTAAGTAGGTTACCTACTTACTTACGTTTTATAAAATAATAGTCAACATTATCCTTCTGATATCAATATCTTTATAATGCCAGCATAAGCTCGTTACCAGCAGTGACGCAAAATAAACAATAGGTACCTACCTATTGAATTAATTACCAAAAAAATACAAACATACGAAAGTGAAAAACACGTCTAGAAATCCTTGTGTTCCTTCGGGTTTGTTACTAAAAGGTTTCAAACGCCACCTGAATTTCGTGCACTCTGAACTTACCTACACTTCGATGAACACTTTTTTGACGTCCCTAGGTCAATTGTCACCTTAGAGCGGCCTTTTAATAAATTGTCACATAACAGGTTTTTGCTTATAGTATGAGAGGTTAAAGTTACGAGGGCCGGGCCGGTTGCCTCGATTCTTATACAGCTCTTAGTCTTAATCTGGCTAGGAACTGCACAGAAACCCGGTACGAACCGGTTGTGTATCTTGGGGTAAAAAATGTCTGATTTATTCTGACAGGTGGAATTTATTGATAGCATCTTATTCTCACAGAGATAGGTATCGATGCTTCCTACCTACTGATATTCAAGGAGCGACACTGCTCAAAAACCTGACTAAATTTCTTGTTAAGATATTGCACAATAGGTCAGCCGCTCAGGTTGAAATAAAGTTTCTCCTACGACAGCCACTGGACAGAGCCTCTATGGTATTCACCAAGTCTGCTAATATAACTCGCCCAGGTTATTACGTCCGCACCTTACCATGGTCTAAAACCAAGTCCTCCTCTCGCATATCTGCAATACCTGCATCGGTATTTTAACCCAAACGCTCATAAGCGTTATAAAAATAAAACTTCTATTGTGTCTCGTTCAGAGTCCTTGAATTCACCAATGAAACTGATCGCGATCAGCACGTCTAAGCCTCGTTCAAGAGTTGTCTTCATTCTTGTGGAATATTGACATTGGCAGCTCTTGGTCTCGGTTAAGAGATACCTACTGATAGCGTTTAGTTTCATTGTGAAATTCGTCCTTAGTCAGATGGGGTACTCCAATGAACCAATAAGCGATTGTGGACCTATACCCCAAACGATGTTGCACCCTCTTGTCGTGCTCTGTGCAGTAAAAACTGCACTATGAAAAAGATTTTTGCGAAGCCAATGCTGACACTGTCGATGTGGTCGAATTCTAGTCGAAACTCCTATAATTTGGAATACTCGATACCACGAAGATGAAGAAGTCCAGGTTTCATTTTTTTGGCGTCGGTCTACTCTAGATGCGGCATAGCCGTCGGTGGCACGGGCGATTTTTTAACGCGTCCCTATATCGCGCGCTGGAACTCGCTGTGTTGAGCCAAGCATTGAGAATCCAAAAGCACACTGTTGAATTTTCAACTATCGGCGCTAAGCAGTGCGTTGAAAATCCAGTGCGCGATAAAAAAATCGCCCGTGGGTATACGAGGGCTTACAGTTTTTCTTTAACTGGTAGGTACCCACAGCCATCATCAGCCACTGTCGACAACTGCGTAATTACGTTTACCCTCTTAAAACCACAAAGAAATGTAAAATAAAAATAATGGCAACAGCCTAAATAAACAAAAGAATTTGAAGCCATTACCTTCCCAAGTTCCCAACTACAATTGCACTTGATTAATTAGAAAAGTTTCCAATCGAGCACTCTCAATTTCTCTAGTTTTCAATTAGAACCCAGTCAAGTACTCGTACCAACACTACCTGCCTTTCTCCGATGACATTTAAGACCTTTTCTAATTAAAGTTTCTTCAGAGTACTTTGTGTTATTTGAAACCCTCAACCCTCACTCACTATTAATTAAAAAAGAAGAACTTATAGATTAGTCAGCTTTAGGTGCAAGAGAAGGTCGTCTGGCAGATATTTTCCTGAGAGTTCCGAAACCTAAGTTTTGACATGATAATCTTTTTACCACGGCATGTATGCTGTTTACCCAGACATGTGTTTAAGTCCCAACCGGGCACAAATCCAGATACCGGGTTGCTACCGCTTAATGAGATATTCCAGATGGAAAAACTTAATAACGCTGCGCTGTGACCACTAGACCATCGAGGCAATTGTTGTTTATACTCCTGAAATTCTTGAAACTGCAAGCTTGATGGGATCATGGGGATTGCGCCAATCTTATCAAGGTGTGAGCACCATCTGCAAAGTATTGCAAGAATTATACAGGTTGTTTGGCAAAACGTTGAACATACGAAAATGGTGGATAGGTGGGGTCATCTGCTACTTACTCAACCCATTTTTTTTTTTTTTAATTGCATGTTGAAATTTAGTTTCAAGTATTTTTTTACATATTTCTGTAAGTTTGAGGACTTATAACTTTTTTTCTAGCTAACATCTGAATAAAGCAATAGTTTTATAAGAATCTACCAACATTAACGATAAAAAAAAATGCCTGTTTTATCCATTTGTGATAAAAAATACACTCTAAAGTTAAGAAAGTGGTGAAACTAGAAGAAAGCAAAAAAAAAATTTTTTTAATATCCTGGGGTCCAGGGCCAATTAAATTAGGGCTGAGTAAGTAGCAGATGACCCAATCTATCCACCATTTTCGTATGTTCAACGTTCTGCCAAACACCCTGTATAAAGAAAGAACTAATAATGTTTATTTGGACACAGTTCGTGAAACACTAATAACAAAATAAAAAGTGAAAATAATCATAAAGCAATATATCTAATAGTCTGTGCCTCAAGGCTTCGCCAAAAAGGTTCATTTCAGCATTAACGACCATTTAGCAGATTACGAACTTTTAGCAAAATGACAATGGGATCGTGTTGGAATGACAAATTTATAAAAATAGCAGACCCGGGCCCCTGATCTGCACAACCAGTTACTGGGTAACACTAGGATTCAAGATTCAACCTTCTTAACTAATGCTGATGTAACACCTGCTCATTGTTTAATAACAACTCCACAGGTATATTTCCGGATCTGGTGAAAATCATCAAATCAAATTGTTTATTATGTTCGTCGAGATAAAAATATTCTTCGGAAAACGATCGGCGTGTTAATACGAAATAGAAATAAGTGCTATTAAAACGGATGGTTTTGAAAAACCTGGATGTTCTGCCGATTTACGACATGGGGATAAAAATTTAAATTCATAGGTTTGTCTATTTCTGGTCCATTACTAATGATATTCTCTGTTTTGTTAGCGCCATGAAACAAAAATTTGGGTTCGAGCAACTGTTAAGTACCTAAATGCCAATAAACTGGTGTGGAATCGATAAAAAACTTGTGCAAAGCTAGCCAACCTCATGAGTCCTGATGACACATAACAACATTCTCAAAAAAATTGTTATGTTTGTTTTGTTCACGAAAGTGTAACAATATTTACCAGCCAGTCTATTCTGTAATAATCTCACGGTGAAAACTTAGGTGAAGTGAGCTGTCATTCCACCTGGCCGCTAGGGACTGACAGCTCACTCCGAGCTCACTTCACCTAAGTTTTCACGGTGAGATGGTTACAGAATAGCACTGCAGACGCGCGCGACGTGCTTCAGAAGTACGGGATTTTATCGTGCTTGTCAAGCACTTCGCGCGCGTCTAGGGACGCCATTACGACTTTGCGACCGAATTCGGTCGTATAGCCATAGCTATCTGACCGAATTCTGTCGAGTTATGTTATGTCAAGACTGCAGGGCCTGTAGGTATGACAATGATCTCATTTTCTTTCAACCATTCTCATTTTCATTCAACCTACCATGGTCTACTTAGCCCAGGTTCGCACGGGCGTATTTTTATCGCGGCGATTTTCTTTCGCGTATTGGATTTTCGACGCTCTGCTTAGCGCCGAGAGTTGAATATCCAACAGTGTGTTTTCTTGTCGCGCTGGGATACGCGCTGGATGCTCTCTGTTGGATTCTCAATGCTCGGCTCAATACCGAGAGTTGAAAATCCAGTGTACGAAAAAACATTCCAACAAGAGTTCATTGGGATATTCTCTGAGCAGTTGTGTTTACTCAGGTATGTAGGAAATCAATCAGCGTTCCTCTTGCTATGAGAAACTAGGTATTACCAGTACCTAAACTAATTAGAAAACCACTGAAACAAAACATACCTACGTAATCCCCGAAGGGTTAGGCAGAATTGTTCCTATAGTACACCGACATGTCGCCAGTTATGTTTAAGTCCCATGCAATAGGGGGCGAGCCTTTGCCATAAACCGGGCACAAATCTAGACTCCGGGTTGCTACTGACAAATTTCTTATGGAAAACCCAATAACCCAGGCTCTGAACCGGTTTAAAAAATACCGGTTGATTCCGGTTTAATTCGGTTTTACTCAGAACTTTTCTTAAGAGCGTGAACGTTTTAAGAACCATATTTTAACCTAAATAAACCGGTTTATTCGACGAGTGGCATGTCAGTAAACGCGTTGCAACTTGTGACTACTTGTAAGGATACCGCAGATAGCGGCGCGCTACGTAGACGTACCGATTAACCGGTTTTTATTGCTCTAAACCGTTTAATCCGAAAAAACCTTTATGTAAATGCTCCTTCAAATACGGGTGAAAAATAACGGTTTATGCGAACGAAACCGAATGTAAAGGTTTTGCGTCAAGTACATAATAACGGTTTGATAATTTAACCGGTATCCGAGCCTTGCCAATAACACGTTGACCTCATGCTGAACAGTATCGCGGCCGCTGGACCAACGAAGTACAACTGAAAATTATGTGAAAATCAAAACCTTTTCAATATATCCATGACACGGAAACGTACTTACAGTAAAAATGAAAATAAACGAACCTAGTGGGCCAACACAAATAATATTGTTATGTAGATAACAGGTGATAAGCTCTTGATAATACGTTTAGTCATAAGTAGTTAACCGTCCGACCAATCTGTGTATTTGTGGTCAACGAGTCATGGTTTAAACTGATTGAAATAACTGTACAATGTACCTACATTCATTAAAATTTAACAATTCAACCTATGTTTTTGACTCCATTCTCCTATTAATTTCGACACTAAGTACTAGGACTTCTCCTGTCCCGTTCCTCTGGTTGCACTAAAAACCTAAATCCTAATTTCGTCACTATTGCTCTATTCACTGCTTCAGCTTAATAGGAAAATCCATCTTCTCAACACACAACAACATACATAAAACGAGTTACGTATTGCTTGCTATGACGTCACCATTTAGACGACGCAACTTTCTTGCCTGTAGCATACAAAAAATAAGCATTATTGTCATAACTGACTTGCATTCGTCTAAACACCCAAACACTGTTTAGACGGTGCAACTTTTATTGTTTCTTCAAGTTATTACATGGCCCTGGCAATGAAATAGCATCGTGTAAATCAGGCTGAACACGTTCATTGCAGGAGCCCTCCTGGAGGGTTCACCTAGTCGCATATGGGATGCCGGGAACCCTCGTGGAGGGCTCATTTTAAATGAAGAATACAGCATTATAAACGGTGAAAATAAAGTCTGATGTATATTTTAACAAGATTTATTACTATATACAATAGGCAATAGGCTCGCCCCCTATTACATGGGACATAAAAACATAACTGGCGAAATGTGGGTGTACTACAGTTAAACCTCTGCCCAACCCTTCGGGGAAACAAGGCGTGATGATATGTTATTTATTAGTATATGCGTTTGTTTTAAAATCCAAACATTTTTAATAGATTTTTGTTTACGCTTACAAATATTCACTAAAAATTTAAAAGGAAACTACATAAAGCGACAAGACCGCCAGAAAACACTATTTTACTTCGTTTTACAGTGTTTTATAACACGGTTTTAAACCTAATGCCGTTGACCTTACGGGATGGTTAACTTTAGCGCAAACGTAATGCCGGCAACCCTCGCGGAGGGTTCACTTCAAATATATGGCGGCATGGCGTATGAGTTCTATAAAAAGTGGGTAAGCAATTATGCTGCCGGAACAACTACCACTAATATTCTCTAGCCATCAGCGATATAGGATGATAGGGCAAGCCTCGTGCAAACTGGTGCAACACGACTCATAACAAAATAATTTCTAAGAAAACTTCACGGTATACAAGACAAGTCGCGCTATTCTGCACGAGCCTTTATACGGCAGGGCTCTTATTGCCCTATCACAAAAACGGCAATTGTCTATAGGTGAAACGAAAACGTTATTTCACTAGCTAGTGAATGAAACTAACACCAAAATCTGTCACCCGAAGAGGCTGTGCGCCACCGTATTAAGATAATTCTTCGTCAATGTTGCCCAGAAACTACCACGAATTGTCAAAATTGTAAATAACCTTAAAAAATCCATGACAAGGATTCAAAATCAAGGATACTGTAGCGTTAAGTAATATAAACGATATGAAACATTTATGGAGGAGAAACAAATGAGGAATATACATTTTTTGAATAAATACTTACGGCAATTTAGTATTTTTTTCACTTATAAACGGCAAACCAGACTGACACACGACAGCTCAATTTTTGTGATAACAACACTATATAAATATTTGTTTCTAGCAGGATTCGAGTCAAATGCTCCTCAACCCGCTCAAGATGGTATTGTTTCAACCACTTATCCCCTACAAATAACTACAAATAGATTGCCCTTTCCTATCAAGTGCTAATTGAGTTATTTATCATCTATTCTACGACTAATGTCTATTGCACGGTTAAAATAAACGCAGCAAGGAAGGGTAAAGGCTGTAGTAGACTGGAGCGGGCCAGCCGCCACGCCTGCAACCCAACGCGTTACAATAATATTCCTTCATCACTTTCGTACATTTTCTAAGAACCAACGCACACGACACGCGGGCCGCACCGCACCGCACTTTTTTGTATGAAAATGCATGCAAGCGGTGAACGGTCATACAAAAACGGCTGTCCAAATACAGAGCGTTTTTTGACATCTTAATGTCAAGAACTGGTGATAATTACAGATTTTCTTGAAGCCGTAGTTATAATATGACTGAACCACTCCTAGGAGACCAAAGCTTTGCGGGATTGAATGATTCACTTTTCTGTTTAAGTACACGATTGAATTCTTTGAAATTGAAAGGCGAATGTGAACCGTGTGGAGGCTCCTGCAGACAGTCGCGACGCGGCTCTGGTAGAAGAATTTCTATTAAAACTTCATAGTAAACTTTCTACCAGAGTCGCGTGGCGCCTGTCTTTGGAAGCCTTAAATCTGGCATAACGTTTAGTAATCGTAGTCGGAGTTTTGATTTCACGCTGCGTAATCTTTGGGTTGGTACGTCTGCTACTGATTGATATCAATCAGTTACCGGCTCAATCAGTTCATGTGTGTATCCGAAATAAACTGAAGCTAGTCTATTGATTAGTAGTTTATGAATAGAACAGCTCCTTAGGAAAGTATACATAGCGATTATACGCATAACCAATCATCCCGCTGCTGGAACACAGGTCCGTTTGTGAGACTGGAAAGTCTTGACGAAAAATCGGACATTTGCAAAAAAGCCCGGATATTTTACATTTTTTGAAGTGAAAACTTCTTTTGGCGCGTTGAGCTCTTTTTGGGTGTACAAAAATCATGGAATTGCGACATCGTCACCGAACGCCATCCATTAGTTTATTATTCAGGAACAATTCACATTGTGTTTGAAAACATAGGATATAAATAACTAAAAAAATACGTTCATTATACAATAAAAATAACACATTCATAAAATAATAAAATCAATTATAGAAAATAAGACAATCAAAAAAAAATTAAAATAAATTCAATAACATAGCAAATTACACATTCAATATAATTAAAAAAAACACTAACATTACAGGCAAATTTTTACAACGTGGATATGTCATCGTCTATCGAATACAGACATTTCTCCAATAGGAACGCTCTGAGTCTCGATTTAAATGAGCTCTTGTAAATTATAGATTTTAAGTCCAATGGCAACCTGTTAAAAATCCGCACTGCTTGATATTGAGGACTATGTTGAACAATCCTAAGTTGGGGTATTAATTTGCTTTTAAAATCTTTCCATTAGCTATGTATTATACATATAGCTCATGGAAAGCGTTCACATTATATATACCTACACAATTACACAGTAAGTATACAGTATACTTACTGTGTAATTGTGTATATATAATGTGTACTTTTTGGGTGAACAAAAAGCGTGAAACTCGCGTCATCGTCACCGCACGCTTTCCATGAGCTTTAATGTTACTTAGTTTTCACTTCTATCGGCCGTCCCCAAAGACTGCTCCGCATTTTTCTTCCAGTGTTTAGGTACCATATTTTAATATTTCCCCTTAAAAATAATCCCTTAGGCTGAAAAGTCCGAAAAGACAAATAAGAAAGCCGGACAAAGGTTGGACGGGGGCCCCAAAAACCGGCAAAATTCGGACGAATGATAACTCTAATTCACCATGCACCAGAGCAGGTTGGTGAATGTCACATAATTGCGATTTTTTGGTAAGTAATATTTAGTCATGCTGGATTGAGAAATAGTTCGGGAAAATCTACTGGTATTTACACTATGTACTATCGTTAGATAGCACTGCTGTTTTCCGTGCTAAACGCTGCCGCGCTGTGAATTCGTATGTAGGTACTTAGGTGTAATAAGTCTCGTATAATTATTTTGCCTGTCATTGGTCACGGTCGGCATTACATCGACAATACCATTGTTGGCAGATTGGCAGGTGTCTATAAATAACCACTCATCGGGTAGGTCATTAGCCTGTTTTTCCAACTGGTACTTTTAACAAAAATTATCTGTCGGATGTAACGGCCAGTTAAATTCGAAGTTATTTATTAGAAAGTGCGAAGGTTTCTCTGCCCTGACAGTAAACCGTTTGAAGAATTGTTTCATAACTGCAGGAGACTGGGTTTTGGAGAAGAAGACTTTCTTGTGGTCCAGAGGACATAGGTAGTAACTATAGACTCTTATTAAAAAATAAAGTATGCGTGTTCATTTGGAAAAGAAAATAAGAACTTCGTCTAACATTTGCAGATAACTAAAATCTTATTAGTTACCTATATTTAACAAAAATAACATTAATTATCTCTTTGATAAACTCAAACTCAAACTCAAATCATTTATTCCAAATAAACCAATTACAGGTACTTTTGAATTGTCAAGGGGTCGGTCAGTCAGAAAGATGAAGCTAGTTGCCCATTCCAAAGCGTAGTAGGTTCCTATGGAGAAGAACGGGCAAGAAACTCCATGGACACTCTTTTAAATTAGAATATTGTTACAAAACATTGGTTACATCATTCATGTTGAAATTATATATGTGAGAACAATGTAGTAAATCATGCACGTTAAAAGCGACCATAATAAAAATATAAAAACAAAAATAATTAAAATAAGCCATGGCAGCTAAGAGATGACCAGTCCCCACTGACGGCGCCCGTTCACGAACATGACGCATGGATCAGCATCATTTAGCTCAACCATTTTGAAGGGAACTTAATGATCCAACACACACGCCACCACCAGCGAGACATTTGAGTGAGCATGACATACTCTCAGCCGCCAGGGTACATTCAAGTCAATGAAAGACGTACTCAGTAAATGTTAAAGTAGGTAAACAGTGCTCACATATGTGCAATGCAATTATATAATACTAAGAGATTGAATTTATACAATGTAAATATAGTTTTTCAATCTTCAGCAGCTCCAACAATATTTTCCAATGCTAATCAATTAGTTTATGCGCCCTTGTGGAGCTGGACCAGCGTTGAGCCAAGCATTTTTGTCAGCGATGTAATCCCCCAACTTATAATATGCTTGGCAGCATAGTGTGCGTTTTATGCAAGATTTAAATTTCGTTTCATTCAATTGGAGTATGTGGGGAGGTATTTTATTGTAACATTTTACACAGTACCCCATGAAAGATGAGTCTACTTTAGCCAGTCTGAAACCCGGTTGAACTAATTGGTCCCTATTTCTAGTCCCATAATTGTGTCTATCACCTATTTTACTGAAAATACTTAAATTTTTCCTTACGTACATGATGTTCTCGTATATATATTGACAAGGTACCGTCATAATGTTAATATCTTTAAATAGTTCCCTTAGGGAATCGCGTCTGCGGAGGCCATATATTGCTCTGATGGCTCTTTTCTGCAGAATAAAAATCGATTCGATATCTGCAGCCCGTCCCCATAGTAAAATACCGTAAGACATGATACTATGAAAGTAACTGAAATAGACTAGCCTCGCGGTATCTACATCAGTAAATTGACGGATTTTTCTCACAGCATATGCTGCTGAACTTAGCCGTCCTGCAAGAGATGTTAAATGAGGACCCCATTGCAGCCTTGAGTCGAGCGTGATCCCCAAGAAAACAGTTTTATCGACGAATTCTAGTTTCTCCCTATTCAATACTATTTCACAAACACTACTTTTAACATTCGGCAAAGCAAATCTTATGCATTTAGTTTTTTTCCCATTTAATACTAAATTGTTAGCAGTAAACCAATTTTGGACCTGCAGTAGGGCGTTATTTACGTCGTCAAGATTTGATTCACGTCTATTTATCTTAAAAATTAGAGAAGTATCGTCAGCAAATAACACCATTTGTGGTTTGTTTTTTAATAAATGGGGTAGATCATTAATATATACTAAAAAGAGGAAAGGACCCAATATTGAGCCTTGTGGAACACCCATTTTTACTTTTAGACCGAGTGAATTGACACCGTTAATTTGAACTTGCTGTTGTCTATCATTTAAATAAGAGTTTACCAAACTGAGCGCAAGCTTACCTAGTCCGTAATGCTCAAGTTTCAAGAGCAAGGTTTCGTGATTTACGCAGTCAAATGCCTTGGAAAGGTCACAAAAGATTCCTATGGCATCTTGGGCCGCCTCCCATGCTGTAAATATATGTTTTAATAAGGCGACACCGGCGTCAGTCGTACAACGTCCCTTGGTGAACCCATATTGTTGTTCGTGTAAGATTTGGTTGGTGTTAAAATGATTAAGCATTTGATTGAGCATTACCTTTTCGAACACCTTGCTGAATACCGGCAGCACGGATACTGGTCTAAAATTGTTGGTGTCTTTACTGTCCCCAGATTTAAAAAGTGGTATAACCTTACTGTATTTCATTAAATCCGGGAAAACTCCTTGATCCACGCACAAATTAAATATTAAAGCTAAATATGGTGCTATAGTCTCGATTATGGATGTACAAACTTTGATAGATAATCCCCATAGATCTTCAGTCAATTTGATTTTGATTTGCCGAAAAGCTTTTACAACTATCATAGGGTTTATATGTTTAAATTGAAATTCAACCGGGCAGCCTGTAACGTTCGCTTTTAATAAATCAATTGAGACATCGGGTGAGGAATTTAAAGCTTCCGTCGTTTTTGATGGTATATTAGTAAAGAAATTTACAAATTCTTGAGCTACTTCTAAGTTAGTGCTTATGGGACCACGTTCAGTCTCCAATGTGTACTCAGTGTTTCGTATTTTTTCCCTGTTAGTTTCATTATTTATTACTTTCCAAACCGTTTTTATTTTATTTTCTGCTGATTTGATCTTGTTGCTAATATACAGAGCTTTAGCTGTCTTGCAGGTATTTCTAAATATTTTCGAATATGTAGCAACATACTTGTTGAAAGTTTCTGTGTTAATGTAAGGCTTAAGGCCATACAGCTCGAACAGTCTTTCCCTACTTATCCTAATACCTCTAGTTGCCCAGTCACTAAAAATAAAATTAGGGCAAATATTTTTTGTTTTCTTTTCAAAAGTTTGATTGAATTCAGTGTGCACTATTGAAAAGAAATCCTCATACAATTTATTTGCATCGTCCATATTATGGCCCAGAGCATTTAACTTATTATGTAGGGTACTATTGAATCTATTTAATTTGCCAGTTGTTATTGGTCTAAATTGTATTTGCACTTTTTGCTTAACTGTTTTAAACTTAAAAGTTACCGTTTGTCCACTATGATCAGACGGCAAATAATTTACGATGGATTTATCTAAATAATCGCAATCGCAGAAGACATTATCGATACAAGTAGCAGAAGTTGGGGTTACTCTAGTTGGTTCTGTAAAAACATTAGACAAATTGAACGATTTAAAAAGGCTTAATATTCTACTGCTATTTGAATTATTTTCTAGAATATTTATATTAAAATCACCACAAATAATTGTGGCTTTGTTACTTGATGCAAGTTTCGCTAGGACATCTTCCATTACTGACTCAAATAAAGAAAAGTTCAGATAATTAGGGGGTCTGTACACGCACACTACAACATGCTTATCCAGCTCAACACAGGACAGTTCGATGCAACGTTCAACTGATAAACCAACTATGTCATTACGTTGCTTAGATTTTAAACATTTTTTTATCAAGATTAGAGAACCTCCACGCAGCATAGTTTTCCGATTAAAACAACTGCCCACACTATAGTTCTCATAATTAATCAGCATTTGGTAATCCTTTAACCAATGTTCAGTAAAACAACAAATGTCAAACTTTGTTTTTTCTAAAAACATTTCTATTTCTAATAATTTTGATGAAATACCTTGAATATTTTGATGAAATAATTTCAAGGCATTCTGCTGATTTCCTTTTTGATAATTATTTATTTTAGAGCAAGAAGACACCTTGTTGTTGTTAGCAATAAGAATATTCTTACTGGTACCTTCTGTTGTCTTACACACTAGTTTAAATGACTATCCGGAGTTAACCCCAAGATTTCAATGGCATCACTAGGCAGTGAGCTCATAGTGAGCGAGGGACATGGAACCTCCTTCGTACAATTTGTATAAATATTAATAGCATTTGAGCTACATTTATTCTGGTACACCACCTTATTATTAGTATTATTACTAATCATTGTGGTGTTAATAATACAAGACTTCGACATACTACCTATGTCTGAGTTTATATAAAAAGCTAATAGCCTTGCTATTATGTGTCTAAAACTAACAGGCAGATACACAGTATCCCTAGTCGATTTTAAAGTTTCCACAAAACTGTTGGTGTCAAGAAATACAAGCTTATCACTATAATGACTAACTAAAAAGTGCATATGCTTGTTAAGCATATGAATATAATTGTTTTGTCTTTTTGTCAATTTTTCAAAATATGGGAAAGCACACAATATTATTTTACTACAATTTAACTTTAACAATTCAGTTACACCGTCAGTGATTTCATCTTTTTTGACCTTAGAACTATTACCTACAAATACAGTAATATTGGTTTTAGGATTGTATGCATTTGCCACTACTGATGCCATTATTCGTTTGTAGGTAGACCCTGGCATACAATAATTTTGCGTAGAGTAACACAGGTTGTTACTAATTAATTTACCTATACCTCTTCCTATACTATCTGAGAAAATAACTGAATTATAACAATCATGACTACTGAAAGATGGACAACTACCAATCTCAGGCTGTACCTCTTGAGATAGATCTTGCACAATACCAGATATATCTTGGTTGAGGATACAGCCTTGAGTCAAACTCTCAGCCTGGGACGGGTCCTCCGTTGCCTCAGGCTGGACAGCATCAGGGTTTGAAACCTTCTGACAAGTACACTGACACATAACTAACTCATTAGCTGCAAGAATATGTTCTTTAATTTGGTTCTGAGAGCCCACATATTTAATGTAAAGGGAACCAAGTCTTCCCTCAAGTAACTGAATGTCAGACTGCAAGCGCTGTGTATCAATTTCATATATTTTTTTGCTGTCTTCCAATTTTATTTGATAATTGTTTAATTTATTGAGTAGATCAACACGTTCTTTCCTCCGTGGAATATTTTTGGAAAAGTGTTTTTGTTGCTTCCTAATTTTATTACATTTTTTAATTATTCTATTCAGTTTTACATATTTTTTCATTTTTTTATGACTAACTTTATAACTATGATTCTGTTTCAGCATGGAATCTTCAGTAAGGTCAATATTTAATATGGAATGATGATTACAATTAGTATTTAATAATTCATTGTATAATTGGTTAGTTTCTTGAACCTGAGTACATTCTTTTTCTTTCTCTAACCGGATAATATGACTATTAGCATGAATTAATTCATCTTCTAGGTCCCTAACTTTGCTTAAAGCCTCCTCATACAAGTTACAACAGTTGCTGAAACCATCCGTGACCACTTTTAGTTGATCGCGTTCATCAACAACATTCAGGTATTGGTGATGTAGATCTACTAGCTCACGTTTAAGGCTTGAGTTTTTGTTGACTATCTTTTTGACTTCCTCCTCACTTTCGTCATTCTCTTGTAATAATTGTTTACACTGTAGTTTAGATGCTTCAAGGTTTTGGAGGGCCGTTCTCAATTTGAGTTCCATATCCTGAGCGGTAGCCTTACGGGTCATCACAGGCATGGTTTCAGGATTTGTTACTGGAATTAGAACAAAGAAACGGTGAGAACAAATATGACAGACAGATAATTTAATAAAGGTGGAAATGTGGTGGAGAGGAGAAATGAGGTAGGCTACTGGATTGGCTTAAAGAGCTATTCTATACTTATATATATTTATCAAAGCTATATTATCAAATTGAGTATATAGTTATGATACTTTTATTGCCTTTTGTGAATTTACTTTTCCATAAGTGGGTAGGTTGCCTAAATTTAAAGTTAATATTTGATATTAAAGTATAACGACAATGCAAAAATAACGATCATGAACGATTTCAATGTCGTATATTATATTAAAGATCAGATTGAGATTAATAGAATCTACGCTAAGTTACGTTTTCTACTTTATTAACAATGCGATTCAGACCGAATGCAGTGCTAAATTAGCGAACAATTTATGTCAAGACTTAACGAGGACGTGTAACATAGATAAAGTGACGATTGTGTGCTATTATAAAGTAAAAAGTAAAGCAATACTCCCCGTTTAAATCCGTAGTTCGATCGTCAGCTGTTGATTTTAGGTTACCGGTGTGTAACCAAACACCGTGTTTTACTTCATATATTTACAGGAAAACAACAATCCTGAGTATTTATGCAATTATATTACGTTAACACATAATATTACACCTTAATTTTACTTAATTACTAATTTAAAATAAATTAAAATACGGAACAAAAATTTGACATCTATATAACCTGGAACCCCAAATCTGTTAAGCTTCTTTGAAGTTTGAGGGTACCTAATCACTAAATGATGCCTTTGGAAATGTCTATTGCATTTGCAAAGCATTACCTATGCTATGGATGAAGTTTATGATTATTATCAGTCCAATAAAAATAATTATTACTTAGTAGGTACCTAGAAGTTAGATTAGATAAATAATTTATTTATTTATTTATTTATTTATTTTTGTACACACAAAACACTTAACAGGACACAATATTAACATAAAAGAGCACAAAGGTACTGCTTATTTCTTACAAAATTTCTTCCAGCAGACCTGCGAGAGGAAAGTAGGATTGGATATGTAGACACAGTGTGTAGAAAAGTCGAAACAAGAAAATTTAAATTAAAACTCAAAACAAAACTATTCTATATAAAATAAACATACATACAAATACATACACACATATATAAAAAAAAATATACTAGTATTAGTAAATATTTATCTATAATATACATACATATATATGTAGAATATTACTGTAGAGAAGAAAGGTAATGCTCTTTGACTTGCTTTTTGAAGAGAAATAAAGTTTTAGAATCTCGAATGTTAGGCGGAAGTGAGTTCCACAAACGTACTGCGTGAACAGAGAAGGAGTAAGAGTACAGTTCAGTTTTATGGGATGGGAAATTAAGATGATGCCTGAGGTGGGATCTACACAGAGCATCCGGAGGACGGGTAAAGGAAAAGCGATCACGCAGGTAGCTGGGATATGCAGGGTTATAAAGGATGTTGTAAAGGAGACATAATATCCGAGTGTTCCTGCGAAGACGGATAGGGAGCCACTTGAGCTCCTTGCGGAAGTGAGAAACATGGTCATATTTCCTCAGACCAAACACAAAACGAATACCAAGGTTTTGTAAGCGCTCAAGCTTATTTAACAGCTCCTCGGTGGCATCCAAATAGCAGGCATCAGCGTAATCAATGATCGGCTGAATCAGAGTTTGAGCTAAATAAATTTTGGTTTTGAACGGCAAGAAGCTCTGTATAATGTGAAGATGTTCCGAAAACTTACTTGCCTTGTTCATCTCAATCGGCGCTTTCCTCGGAAATGTTCGGGAAAATATAACATAACATCACGCCTGTGGAATACAGGTGTTCCTATAATACACAACAATCATACAATGACAAACGAAGAAAACCTTGCTGAAAATGGAAAATAAACTTGCTGAAAAAACCTTTGATTTCAGTTAACATAACACGCCTGTATTTTCTGAAAGATTAGGCATAGGTGTATTTAATAGTACCTTCACCCACATTTCGCCAGTTATGTTTAAATCCCATGTGATAGAGGGCGAGCCCGTTCCCGATGGTAAAACCCGTTAACACTTTGTCCGATCCGGGAATCGAACCCAGGACCTCATGCTCAGCAGTAGCGCTTGCGATCTGTAAACCAACGAAGCAGTATTCGGGAAAACATTAGGTATAATTTCAAAGAAAAACATAGGTAGGTACCTACATCACATAAACATTTTATAATTATATACTTTTTATGTAACAGATTATATTTTAACTGTTTTATATCCTAAATAAATCCAGTAGGTAGGTACGTCTACGTACAAACGGATGTTATATTTGTAATCAGAATCACGCTTAGCTACGGTCAGTTTAAAAATAATTTATTTCCTGTTCTTTCAACGAATGCATAGGTCCGTGTTTTATTTATATAATGTAAGTTAATGTATCATAAGTATATAGAATATGTTTTTTTATTAGCTGATGAAACATATTACCTATTACGCATTTTTTACTCAGGCAGGTAGCGAAATTAGATTTTTCATTTAGATACTTAACTACATAAATAACAACTTATACCTAATTAATTCATACAAATAACAAAATTATATACCTACTTACTTAACAAAAACTATTCACAAACTAAAATATGACGTCGAAAAATTCCTCCGCATTGTTGTCGACTGGTAAAGACCGTAGGGAGAAGGCCGTAGCCAGGAATTCAATTAGAGGGGGTTAGGGATGCCAATTTTTTTTAAGAAGAAATAAAGTTTATCATATTTCAAAGAGGGTAAATGAAGAGGAATGAGGTACTTACAGATTAATAGAAGATGAAAATTAGAGAGAGATTAGAAGTTTTTTTTTATACAGCTTTTTGTTCTTTTTGCCGAACGTCATGTAAAACTAATTTAAAGATCTTAGACAAGTCAGAATTCAAATTGATGAAGAGCTTAGTTACTATCAATTTCGATAAAACCCAGTTTCTCTCTTCCCGCCCTTTACAATCATGACCAAAAACAGAGACATAGCGTATTGGAGCCACAATGGAAAATGTCAATATACAAAAAAAAAAAAAAAAATTAAATAAAATACAGGATGCCATAGCGGGCGAAGGGATCTCGAAATTGTTTGCACCCCGCTTCGAATAAGTTATGTTTTGTTGGCATTTGACTGACCATACATGCCTGGCGTATGTTAGACTTTCTCAGAGAATGCTGAAGTTGCAGGAATTCATTCAATAAGTCAGAGTCGATAAAAATACACTAAGCCATGGCAGCTAAGAGATGACCAGTCCCAACTGACGGCGCCCGTTCACGAACATGACGCATGGATCAGCACCATTCAGCTCAACCATTTTGAAGGGAACTTAATGATCCACAACACGCGCCACCATCAGCGAGACATCTGAGTGAGCATGACATACTCACAGCCGCCAGGGCACATTCAAGTCAATGAAATACATATTACCCGGTAAATGTTTGCCCTTTAGTACAAATAGTACTCACACCTGTGCTGTACAATTATTTAATACAAGGAGATTGAGTTTATACAATACAATGATGGTCTTACAATCTTCAGCAACTCCAACCGTATTTTCAAATGTTAATCAATTAGTTGTGGTTGTGGAGCAGGACCAGTATGATGGTGTAACATCTGACATCTTGTCTGACATATATTATGATATAAACAATCACTGTCATCATCATCATAATCATCATCATCATAATGTTTACGACTTCTCGGAAAATAGGTTGGTACCATCTGACATTTATTTGTCAAATCAAATAGCGCGCACTTCCCCGGCTTCCTAGGCTGTTAGACACTTCTGTCCCTTTTCACGAAATCACTCCCATCTGTGGGAGTAACATCTTTGACCTCACTTTCCTGCCCCAGAGGGCAGGAAAGTGAGGTGAGATGTTACACATCAAAAAAGGTAACGACATCGATAGTGACATTTTTCAGTAGCAGGCTGTAGTCTAGTCTAGAATAAATGTGATACTTTATATCACCAGTGGCGAAATGTGAGTGAACAGGGCCTCAAGTCTGCTATTACAATAGTGTCAGAAAGGTCTATAATTGATTTCATAATTGTTGATTTTGACAAGTTTGGTAATCTACTAACATATTGGCGTCATTATGACTTTCCAATGGTCAGCCACTGACACTCCATTGAAAGAAATGGCATCTATTGGTAATCTCCGTACATAATGACAAATGAATGACTGACTTAGGCAGTAATCTGCTAAAATTGTGAGTTCCTTTGATCAGTAACCTACCATTAGAAGGTCATTGTGCAGTCATTGCTTTTAATTCGTTACGAGTATCGTGTTTGTGGAATACAATGATCAACCATTATGAATTTAGCAGATTACGAACTTTTAGCAAAATGACAATGGGATCCTGTTGAAATGACGAATTTATAAAAATAGCAGACTTGGGCCCCTGTTAAGTAAACCTTTGCTTAGGCCCTAGAGAATACAGGCGTGACACCTACGTATTATGTAGGTACTAGTTGTTGTCCGCGACGGCGACTTCGTCTGCGATCCAGGATGATAAGAAGGGTCCTTGCAGGTGGTGGTGGTGCCACACCTATCTGTTCCTGTGTGCCTTTCATTAAAATCTGGCTGAACGGATTTTGGCGTGATTGAGTTACAAACATTCACACATACAAACTTTAACATTTATAATTATTAGTATACCTACAAGGTGTTTTTAATAGGATATAAAAAAAATACCTTGTATAGGATGTTTCGATACTGGGGGCCAACCACCACCTCTTTAAGCAGTATTATTTTGATATTACTTCAGTGCGAGAAAGAAGTGGAGCTATACAGGACGTCTAGCTCCATCTCTTTCCCACGCTCAAGTAGGATTAAAATAATACTGCTAAAAGAGGTGGTGGTAGAGCCCCTGATGTTTACATTGTTTCGATCACAGCAGACCCAATTTATTGATTTCGATGAAGATGTCAAATCAAAGCTTTATGAACCATTGTTTTTTCCGAAACGGTAACAAAGACCGAATCCAATACAAATACAAATGTTTTAGTCAAACATCTTGAATTAGATGTTGAATAAACACAGGGTTTGGGAAACTTCAAGTAGGTACTCGTAAGAGTAACTGTCAACAAATGTTAGTGAACCAAATCGTTATAAAGACAAATTATTCCAAACTAGCCGAGGGGCTCGTAGCTAATTAATAACAGCCGCGCGGTCGATCGAAGGTAAAGCTACGCTTGCCGCGGTCGGTTCATGGATGGGTGACCATTCATAACATATCGAGACACCGTGCCTCGGAAAGCACGATAAGCCATTAGTCCCGGGTGTAATTCGTTATAGATCTTTCTCAGAAGCCCGAAAGTCTGACAGCCAGTCTTAACAATTTGTATCGTTACTGGATTGTGGGGGTCAGATAGGCAGTCGCTCCATGTAAAATACTGATATCCAGCTGCATCCGGTTAGACTAAAAACCGACCCCAACATACCTAGTTGGGAAAGTTTTCATCAAGGAGGAGGAAGAAGCACTTACGACGCTTGCTCAGACGCTCCCGGAGCGTAGCCGATTTTAGACCTGTCAAACTTTCTTCAGTATGTGAAAATAAACAAAAAAAAAGCATTGTTTATATTACTCGCATGAGTAATTTAAACAGTCATTGAATACCTAGTAGATAAATAGTAGATACAGGTGTAGGTCCTATAAACATCAATTCTATTTGAATCTAAATACACGGAAGGAAAACATACAATTGACACGATGACGGACACAATGGCTTTTTAACCACATGTACGCACACAAATCCACAAGCAATGCTTTAATGTTTTAAAATGACAGACAGATAGTCAACTTTCTTTACAAGTATATTTATTTTACAATGTTTAACACAACTATTTACACTAGGTATAGGTACTAATTAAATTACTAACTAACTATGCAAATAAACACAAAAACAATAGGACACTATTAGGCGTCGAAGTATTCATCCGGATCGCTGTCATCCGGAAACTTGCTTGACTGGCGGTATTGCCAGGTTAGTTTTGTTGCTCTTTCTTTGGCCAAAGAATTAGCATTGCCATTCAACGTGGCAAGAAGAAGAAGAAGAAGCTAAGATAGTGCTAGTAAACTAGCAAGTTAGACACTCTAGTCTCGATTTTACAGAACTATCCTCATTGCTAGGCTAGTAAGCAAGTGAGAAAGATGGTAAGATAGTCATAATCTGCCTATAATGTTACCACTGGTCGGTCACAGGCCTCCTGTCTTCGAGAGGGAGTGGGCTGTAATCCACCACGCGGGCCAGTGCGGGTTGGTAGCTGTAAAATGTCTTCGAATTGTTTGGTTCTAGGACATGCCGGTTTCCTCACGATATCTGCCTTCACCGCTCAGTTAGTAGTGGTGATGAAATTAATTACACAAAGTAAGGCACCTGCCTGGGTTCGAACACACGACCTACAACTCGAAAGTCGAGGCCAACACTGCTCTGATAGTGTAGTAATAAAGATCGTGTGATAGTTTAATGGATTGGAGTTCTATTTTTGAACTCCTTATCCTGGAGGTCTACTCCCTAAGCGAAATCCGTAGTTACGGGCGATTCGTACACCAGCCGAAACTACGATAATTTCGCTTAGGGAGTAGACCCCCGCTGGCTTGACTACTAGCCTCGTGTGGCCGGCTAAGATAGTACCCAATCGTATCATTTTACTCTACGGACTAAGTCACCGCAATGCTATAGACTTAAAATTTACTAGCATCGTGAAAAAAACACATAGCAAGTGCCAAGCCAGGACAGTATACAGAGGTACTAGCTTGCTATCCTAGCTTTGAAACACTAGCCTCGTGTATCTCGGGCATAAGTGTCCTTTTGTTTTAGTATTTATTTGTATAGATAGTCATATATAAGTATCTAGTGTAAATATTAGTTAGTTAAGTAATAATTTTATATTTACAAGTTAGGTAAACGCTGTATTTAAATGTAAATTGCAGAAAACCAGTGAACGAAATTCACTGGCAGAAAACGTAAGCACTAGACTTGCAAATGTTAGTGCGTATATTTTTCACGTCTCGCAGCGTTTATTTCGTCTATGAGCACTTTATTTTTGTTTGTTTACGTTCCGTTTGTGTTTGGGAGAGAATGACAAACGAGAAAAATGTGTTGGACTAGCTTTTGCCCGCCGCTTTGGCCGCGTAGCTGCCGGAAATTATTCCACGGGAACATAGGTACTATCGGGATAAATAATTATCTTATGTCCTTATTACCCAGGACATGGGCTATCCGTGTGTCAAATGATATTCAAGTATATCTGTATTTGTGTGTGTTAATACAAACACTTTTACACGTAGGCATAAACTTAATATTCTTTAAACTCATCATCTTCCTGCCCTTATCCCATGTTACTTGGGGTCGGAGCAACACGTTTTCTTCTACCATTCTCCGCTGTCAACCGTCACGCAATCATTTAAGTACACCTTTTTCCTTCATATCACTCCTCACACAATACATCGATCGTTTCTTTGGTCTTCCTCTCCCTCTCCATCCCTCAACATTTATATTCATCACTCTTTTAGTCACATGCGATTCTTCCCTCCTCATCACATGCCCATACCAAGACAGTCGATTCCCTTTCAACTGTTCTGTAAGAGGCGCAACTTTCAGACTTCCTCTAATATACTCATTCCTTATTTTATCCATTCTTGTCACACCACACATCCACCTCAACATTCTCATCTCCGCTACATGCAATCTTCTTTCGTCCATCATCTTCACAGCCCAGCATTCCGATCCATACAATATGACATGTCGTTGTTCCAGTGACCTGTCGCCATTTCATCCATCCTGAGTTGATCCGGTGCGTTATGTCACGGTCTACTTCACCATCTATGAACATCATCTATAAACTAAAACAAACAAAAAACCGGCCAACTGCGAGTCGGACTCGCACACGAAGGGTTCCGTACCACCGTACAATATTTAGCAAAAAAAACATGTTTCCTGTATTTAGACCGCCTTTAATTTTTACCTTAATTTTATTTTTATTATTTGTTGTTATAGCGGCAATAGAAATACACAATCTGTGAAAATTTCAACTGTCTACCTATTATGGTTCATGAGATACAGCCCGCTGACAGACAGACGGACGGATGAACAGCGAAGGGTTAGTAATAGGGAACGGAACCGAAACCCTCAAAAGTGCAAACGTAACAGACACAAATATAAGTATGGAATAGCAGTAAGGAAAAGGATAGGGAAAAGTATAAATGGATGCGTGTGTATGTTGCATCGATCGAGAAATAATGATAAATATAATAATAAAAACGTTTATTTTCTTCACCACACTATGAACAATCAGTACAATACATAAATGTGTTACATACAAAAATACATTGATGTTGAAATCTAGACTTTCCCAAGTCAGGTCAAGGCTCAGTGTAAAGTCTAACTAAACAGGTTTGCGGTTGAATGAGCATAATGTTTTGTTTGCAATAATATTTTATAGGAGAATTAAATTTTAGACAATATAAATCGAAATCTAGAAACTGTCAAAATCATTTAGATGCCATTCAATTATATTGAGTAAATACAAAGTAAATAGGTACTTAATTAACATTTTCCAGAAAATACTGAGAATTGATATTACTTATTACTAGTTATTACTTTTAATTTTAAATTAGCTGGCTATGGCTAATACGCAATGGAGAGGATCTCATAACCCTTTGTCGCCAGCCAGTGACTTTGAGTGGTTAGCTTGCGTGATCTGTATGTACTGAGCTCACGCAACGCGTCGTACGTCCAGCCAGTAATAGGACTCGCCCATCAAGGAGCGCTGTCCCAAATAAGACGCATTACACATCAAACAAACCTTTGGTTTGATGTGTAATGCGATTTTAATAAAACACGTAAACTGTAAGATCAATAATTAAATTCTTTTTAAAATGGAGAAGGTTTCATAAAAATACGTTTGATAGATTTTGCGTGATTCTCAGTTTCCTAACCTCGTTAGACATAACTTTACAAATCAATTTCACTATGTACTATAAACAGAATCTAAAATATTCCTATATAAAGTTATTAAGAAAATGCTCTAATTTAAAATATATTTTTTTCCAAATCATTAACACTACTCGTTTAGACGTGATCTTCAGTATTAAATAATTAAAAGTCGGTTATCGTCGCGTTAACTTCAAAGTTAAATTAATTATTATTTAATTTTTTAATTGCCGTTATTTTTTCAATGAAACTGCGGTTGCATGGAAGTTACATAAAATAATTACTTACGTTGCGACACTACGTCATCGAGCTTTTATTGAAGATAAGTTATTCGACATTTTTTATGGTTCATTTTAAGTTCATTAAACTGTATGCAAATCTTTGAGTAAGTTTTATTGTTTAATGGATATAATTCTGTAATATGAAACATCGACTCGAACGAAAGTTTCCTGACAGTTCTGAAATAAATTATCATAAATCCGACATTTATTCATGCAGTTTTGTCAACATTCAACCTACTCTTATTTCTGCAAAACCAGCAACCCAATTGTGTGACACACGGTCAATCACAAACTGAACTTCACATAGTTATAAACAGAGACAAGAATTATATATTTAAAAAAAAAATGCATAAAACATGATCTTTTGTGAGAGACTTATAACGCAATGAATGTTGTTGATCTGCCAAAATCAAACAGATTCTGATAGGTAGTGTGTTACGCAATAGGATGTTGGTTTCAACCTAACCTAGCACTAGGCGCCTTCAAGCAGTAGCAGATGAAAGTCTAGAATTATAATACAAAAACTCACATCAATCTTACGTTACTTAAATTAAATTAATAATTATGACGTACGACCATAAGCGCATAAGTCCTGTGACCCATACGCGTTCTATCGTTAATAAATAAACTAAATGTGTAGTGACCCAAGATCTTAGCTAATGCGGCGTGGCCGAGGGAAAATTATAATTATTTATAGCTCAGATGGACCCTGCATTATACGCTTGGCGCTTGTCAGACCTTCTGGCGTGGTTAGGTAGAGAGGGCCAGAGATTTATTTTTTCTGACTTCAAAGGCTTAATCATTTGGTGATATTATGTGCATTGTGCAGGCTGGTTCGAGCAGTAGGGTTGGGTCATTAGTTTGGCTCTGAAAGTAGGGGCGTGTGTCAGGACTTGCTGTAAGTAATTTATTTATTTATTAGGCACTTCAACGACTTACTCACTAAAACATACATAGACAAAAATCACTTAAAGTTTTAGGTATAGTGAATACGTCACTTAAAGAAGTGCACAGCACTAGCATGGAACGTAATGGTTGATTTATGGCTAGACAGGCCTGACGCTCTATGCAAGGTAAGCAAATAAAGGCTTTACAAACAGGCGCGACGCGACAAAAGAATTTCGGAAATCGTTTTACCAGAATCGCGTCGCACCTTCGCGTCGTCGCGTCGTGCCTGTTTGCGGGAGCTTTGTGCAGAAACTGATTTAAGATAATTATATAGAAAATTAGTTCAAAGATAAAGGGAAACGATAAAGGTTTAGGTTTATTTATTTAACCATTTATGTACGCACATAAATATAAACAGACAAGACGAAAAGGACAGAAAAATCAGGCGATGTTTATTTTAAAAGAAATCTCTTTTAGCATAGGTAGGTAGGGTAGGCATAGGTAAAGTAGATAAAAGATATGTAGGCACCGTGTGTAAGAGTAGAAGAGACAATTATACATATACTTACATAGAATCTACAAAACTACCACCCACCGCTAGCTTATGTAAGTAGGTAAAAATCACGTCTGGAAACGTTATTTTCCTCAAAAGAATCAGGGAATTTCTAAACATGGTACCTAGTACCTACCTTCTTTGCTTGATAATCTTAGCAGCTTAGGTCAAGGTAGGAAACGTGAAAACGTGTCTTACAGCGATTTGCGGCTTTCAGACGATACCGAGTGTGTGTACTCTCGGCTTATGACTCGGGCCCTGAGGGATTACAGTGACGGTTAGGGGCCTCCATAGAAATGGTCGGTGAGGCGGAATACAAAGGCAACGGACATAATCGGGTGTGCAGATAAGCTTAGGTTTAGCACAAACACTGTGACAAAAGCAAAGCAACTTGACCATTATGTGGAGGACTGATCAAATTCCTTGTAACTATTCAATGGGGAAATTTCCATCAAGTCTACTAGATGCTCGTGTAATTTTTGAATTTCAGCGATGTTTCTAGTAGGAACCTTAAGAATGATGAGAGTGGCTCATGGCTAAATAATAACAGCCTCACGGGTCGATTGAAGGTTACGCTGCGCTAGCCGTGGTTGGTTCGTGGATGTGACCATCCATTACATAATAGGAGACCCCTCCGTGTCTCAGAAAGCACGCTAGGCCGTTGGTCCCGGCTGTCATTCGTAGATCTTTGACAGTCGTTACGGATAGTAAGAAGCCCGAAAGTCTGACAGTCTTACTAAGTGGTACCGTGTTACCCAGTAACTGGGTGGCGGAGGTCAGATAGACAGTCGCTCCATGTAAAATACTGGTATTCAGCTGCATGTGGTTAGACTCTGAAAGCCGAACCAAACATAATTATGTAGTTGGGAAAAGGCTCGGCAGATTGATTGATTGATTTTGAAATTTTAGAATGACACCTTTTATCTTAGGGACAAGTAACTACAGTTTAAATCTATACTTAGTTAAATTACCTACAGGAGTTACATAACATCGAGCAAAATTCTCAAATACATTATGTATCTCGATCCAAAGGCAGAGTTTTTTTGTACCTTTTTGTCCATAAAATTACAACACAAAAATAAACAACGTGCGTCACATGTAAAGGAAAAAAGTAATATTAGGGAGATGTAATTTTGTTAAACAACAGTCAACATCAAAGACCAGAGAGAAAGATGGAAACACCACAAGGACAATGGAAACAAAATTGAAACATTCTCCTTTTTGGCTTCGTCGCAGATTTGTTTGTTGTCCTAACGAAATAAGTAGGTATTTACCTACACCAGTAAGTAGGTAGGCCTAAAATCAAAGCGAGGATATTAATTCCTCACACTTAATTAATTAAAAGATTATCTGTAAATAGGTATTCTTTAATCATTTCTGTGATGACACCCCCAGATGAAGACGGACGTCGTATATTTTAGCGTTCATTTTAGCTTGACGTACGTAACGCGATTGGTAGTAAGTACTGTTCTGTCAATCACGATTTTGTACTCTCATTTGTTTTGAAACTAAGCTTGACAAGCAATGGTGCCCACATTTTTTTTTTTTTTTTTTGTCTAGGGCTTCTCGTAGCTCACCTCTGAGGTGATGACTACTTAACCGGTCAATCCTGCGGCTGCCTTAAGCTACTAACTTAAAGCCTCCAGCCAGGGGCAAAACTATTCCAAATTAAAACTAGGCGAACGCTCGCTAAGGGCACCCCCTGTGGGGTATGGACCTCGGCTTAGGCCGTCGCTGGGGGGAGGACAGCAAGTTGGGACAGGCTGGATCAAAGATGATTCATTATTATTAATCGGGGAATTTAAGACTACATTTCTCAGCAAAACGCGGGCTGGCGCTTCTGCGAGCAAGGGTCGGTGGGGGGTGCCCACATGACGGCAAGGGGCAAGTTATAGTGAACGGTCTGTAGCCATATATCTACTCCACAGACAGATGTACACTAATTTAAGAGCGCGTATCCTAAAAGTTGGCAACGTCGCAAATAGCTGTCAAATTTACCGGTTTTGATTAATTTGGCATTATGTATTACTGTATGGAAATATGAAATGTGGCTAACTAGTGAACTAAAATATTGAATACGAAATGACATGTAATTAATTAATATCGTAACACCGAATAGGTAGTTAGTTTTAGATGTAAAAAAAGTATTTGGAAACTTTCCAAATGCCTTTTTTACACTTATAAAGGTTACGTTTTACGTAACTTACGTTTTGTGTTACGTTTCAGAATAAACGCTCTTAAGGGTGCATTAGTCGACGGCTCGAACTCGTTGGTGGGAGTGACAATGCATGCTAATTAGTCTAATTATTTATTTAGTTTTATTTGTTTATCTAGTTATTATATATTATAGAAAAGCTACTGGATGTATTTACTCAAAATATTATTTTTTAAACTTTTGAATAAATTATCTATCCCTTTACGGTTTTATTTTGCCATTTTTTTACTACATAAGTTATTTATTTACGCCCAAAGATGAGTTAAAATTAGTGTTGAAATATGGAAGTTTCGACGCTCATAAATTCAAAATCAATTTTCTTTTTTCAATTCTGCTTGCATACATGGCTAGATAATGGCAAGACAAATTGATATATTTTTTCTTTTTGAAAGTACACCGTCAAACAGACGAGTAATCACCATACTACGTTTGTATGGAAGAATGACCGACTAGCGTAAAATTAAGGATGCAATCTTTGGCAGTTGAATGACGTTAACAAGGGGGCGCTTTAAGTAAACATTTTTGAAATAATGTCACTTGAAATCAATGATATTAGAAGTAACAAGACGTAGATAGGTTACCTACCTAACATTCTATCTTCAAAAACGGCACTATGTCACACTATTATATGACACGTGGAAGTAGGAGGGCATGTCGTAATTATCGGGAGCGAAAAAGAGACAAAACGAAGAAAATGTGGCTAATTAGCCAACTTTTGACGTGCCACTTGCGGAACGTTTATAACCTATCTACCTCTTTTTACATATAATATCATTGCTTGAAATATATTATTAAAAAAACAAAATGGCGGCGTTAACAAAATGGTTAGGTCTGATTTTGGCCACGCGCCAAAATAATCTGCTGTAATTAATTTTGATATTGATTTTTGTACTGATTACCAATATCCTATTTACAGAATAAACAATTTCATTTCATTAATAAGTTTATTAATGAAATGAAATTATTTATTCTGTAAATAGGATATTGGATTCACTTTTACACTTGTATAATATTATGTGATATTGGACTTATTGTTGTTGCTTATTTCAATAAATCTTAAAATTGATTGTATTTAGGGAGTAACGACATTTTTAATAATATTTGTGCAAGGTTATAATTTGTGGTAGAATGTAAAGAACTTACAAAATATTTACATCGTATTCGTATATAAGTAGGTACTACCTACATATATGCAAAACTACATTTTGAAATATCTTAAACAAATTCTGATTCAGATAAAACGGTTCAAAGCATTATTTACGTCAGATAATGTAATAATATCAATTTATTGAAGTAACAACATGTTTTCTGACGTAGGTACCTACGTAAATAATCTATCTGCTTTAAAATATTAAAAGTAAATGTCAATTAATAAAAGGTCAGGAGTCAGGAGGTCTAAGGCCTGTCGTATACGACGCTGCCTAGAATTTTCCTAAGTATGTTGGGGTTGGCTTCCAGTCTAACCGGATGCAGGTGAATACCTGTATTTGACATGGAGCGACAGCGACTGACCTCCCTACACGACGCATACAACCAATCGCAAACTACAGTGCGGCAGTTGAGAGAATGCGTTCCTGTCAGTTGCCTTTCTTTTTTTCTTTTTTTTACGTCTTGGAAATTAAGCCGGTGTCGACTATTCTGCCAGTGTCACGTTGAGACGGCAGTGCAGAGTGGCAGGCCGTCGGACTTTGTACTTTACGGGCAGATAAATGTTAGTAGCTGCGAGGAGGACGAAAACAAGGGTTAGTGAAACATTTCTAGTTGTATTATGGATCAAATTCGCAAATCACATACTCGGTAGTATGAAGCTGACAGGTTCAAGAACGCATTCTCTCAGACAGCCGGACTGTAGTTAATAACGCGTTAGGACGCGTTCCCACAATGTCGTGACGATTCATTTATCGTTGGATTTACAATTAATCGTGTCGTCCTGTATGTGAACACCTCCATTTAAATACACAAGCCACGATGATCGGTCGTCACGACATAGTGGGAACGGGGCCTTTGTACGTCGCGTCGTGTACCGGCCGTCATTGAAATACTAGTTGTGTAATATTCTGGCTATTCATTGATGATTTGAGTTTGCAAAAAGTTACTTTTATTTAGCGTCGTGGACGATGGACCTAACAAAACTTAAATAATAAGCAAAATAGGTATGACGCATCCCTCTAACATAGGTATGACGTTAAACTACGGTGACATTGATAAAGCTTTTTCCTCCTTTCGCCAGTACAGATATGCAATTCACGACGACGCGTCCCACTCCGCGATTACTGTACTGTAAGGGCGCGTTCCCACTATGTCGTGACGATTAATTTATCGTTGGAAAATTGTAGACGAAAGTCGTGGACGACAGTTAATCGTGTCGTCCTGTTCTGAACAAGTCCATTTAAATACACAAGCCACGTCTCTTTAAACGACACGATAATCTGTCGTCACGAACTCACGACATAGTGGGAACGCGCCCTAAGCTGTACTTTAGTACGGAGCGGAGCGGAGTGGGGCACGTCGTCGTGGATTGCACTATCTGTAGGTACCTACATGAAATGTAGAACTAAATAAATTACTCCTGGGTTTTAGTTAAAAAGCCCGTCCCACCTCTCCTATTCGCCTCATTACCTTAATAACGTTATTTAGTAATTAATTCTATTAAATACCGGTAGGCGAACTGAAACCGCGGCTAATGTAACTGGAATATACACTTATTATTACAGTCATCCGCTTAAATAGTGGCGCTCTTTGAAAATTACCAAGAGAGGCTACTGCCGAACATATCGTGTCGACACCAACGCACGTAGGCATCCGGCATCGCGACAGATACTTCTGCCGCTGTAATAAGCCAATTTGTGCGAAGACCGATACCCTAGATTGCTTTTCTTGTGTCAAGTTGGTAGGTGGTCTTTCTACGAATTCGTCTTAAGTTTAAGTTATGTACTAACAATTCAACTTACACAACACAACAACTTACTTAATAATTTATTTTTTGCTATGCATTTTCTGGTGTACAATAAAGAATACCTACATAAATATATAATAAAAACCGGTTTACTAATAATTAATGGATGTTTTATCTGTCCAAATTAAACGATTTTATTATTTATTTATTGACATTGCATCTTATTTTGATGCACCAAAGTTAAAGGTTAGGTTAGGGTTAAATTATTTTGAATAAATCAAACATTTATATTATTGTTTTCTAGTCGTTTGGCTACACCGTCACTATTTATGTGGATTGACTATAGGTACCTGTTTACTATTACCTCCCACGGCACTTACAATAGGTAAATTTAGTAACGTCATGTCACTGATGACGTGGACGAACATCGGTATACCAATCCGGTATCTACCTAACTAGCAAATCGTTTTCAATGACGTGGACGTACGTAGGTAAGCGTTGCGTCAATCCTTATTATTTTAGTAGTATTAGTAAAGTTAATTTCAGTAATATTCTACTGATATTATAAAATTAAATGTGAAAGTTTGTATGTTTGAGAATGTCCAAAAATGAATAGGCAAAAAACCAAGAAACGATTTAAAAAAATCTTATGAGGGGTAAATAAAAGGATTAATTTGTAGATAACAAAATATATGAAATTAGTTTCTTTAAAAATATTCTCATGCCAATCATGAGAATATTTTTAAAGAAACTAGTATTGTTTTATTTTTAATAATAGGTAATTATTTGCTTGCTTTCTTCATGTAAATAAAGTTGGTTAGCAGCATATCATAACTATATAATGTAATATATAGGTATATATCCTAACTAATACTATAAACGCGAAAGTGAGTTTGTAACGCTTTCAGGCTGAAAGGGCTGAACGGATTTGGATGAAATTTGGCACATAGGTAGACCATAAACTGGGTTAGCATATAACATACTTTTATCCCGTTAGTACCTTACCGACGGATAATTTCCGACCTCCACGTGGTGAAGCCGCGGGCATAAGTTAGTATACAATAAATTAGGGTTAAATCACAATCAAAATTTTATAGCTAACGGTTATGGAGTTGGTATCGCAATTCCGTATTTTATGTACGGATAATTCTCTCATTACCACGATGTTAACCTGAATTCTGCAGAGGCTAGTAGAAGAGCAATACATACAGCTTTATTCTAAATGTTGCGCAGTAATCTCGATATAATGTATTTATTTATTACTTTGCATCTAATAGTTTTCCTATTTGTATCACCCACTTGACTTACCTATTTTAAGAAATTTTGACTATTGATTCAGTGTAGATACGTTTAAAAAAACTGTACCCTAATTACGTAATGCAAAATCAATCCGAATCTGAATCGTTTTGAAACAGATTGCTAATCCATTGCTCCGTAAGTTCGAAAAAAAAAACTGCAGAGCAACGTAAATAACGCAATGAATGTTGTTTAACTGTCAAAATGAAACAGATTTGTCGTTATCGTTTACGAAAATGTGTTGCGTAATTAGAAAGCTGGTTATGATAGCTACTAAGTTCAATGTTTTTGTAACACATAACATAACATCACGCCTTGTTCCCCCAAAGCCACACACACACACACCACACATTTCGCCAGTTATGTTTAAGTCCCATGTCATAGGGGGCGAGCCTATTGCCATCAACCGGGCACAAATCCAGATTCCGGGCTGCTACTGAGAAATTCCAGATAGAAAAACCCAATAACACTGCCCGACCTGGGAATCGAACCGAGGACCTCGTGCTCAGCAGTAGCGCTTGCGACCACTAGACAGTCAGTCATGTTTTTTACGATTACTTACGACAGCAGCTACGACTTTATTATTTTTCCAAATAACAACACATAAAAATGCAAAATCCCCAAACACATGCACAAAATGAACAATTGCGAATAAATCCGCCTGAGCCAAACATAAAGACAAAGAATACTCCAACAATGTTTCCGGCTATGCAAACGTAACATAAGATATAATACCTAAGCAAATACTAGCACATAAATGTAAGTTATAACATAAATAACGGGCGGTCAAACTCAAGTACTAGCTACAAGTTAAACAATAACTTACACAGTTTCGTGATTTAAACAGCAGGTGGCGCTGAGGATGTTCCACATTTCTGTGCCTTTAGGCGTGTTAACATACCTATGAAATTCTTGTACTGTTGGCAAGATATTACGAAAATGTGAAAACTTGTAACGAAGTTTTCATTTGTAAATAAAAATCTTTGAAAGTCACTGAAAATATTGAAAGGCTCTGATGGACTCTTGCAATATTATGGGGGTAATGGATTATTTACACATAAAAACAATGACAAACGAAGAAAACCTTACTGAAAATGGAAGTAATTTAATGTATTTCCTGAAAGAATAGGCATAGCTGTATCTAATAGTACCACACCCACATTTCGCCAGTTATGTTTAAGTACCATGTAATAAGGGGCGACCCTATTGCCATCAACCGGGCACAAATCCAGACTCCGGGCGGCTATTGAGAAATTCCTAATGGAAAAACCCAATAACACTGCCCGACCTGGGAATCAAACCCAGGACCTCATGCACAGCAGTAGCGCTTGCGACTAACATACCAACGAGATCTTTTTCCCTTCTTTGCTTTCAATTTTGTACCACAAGAAAACAAGATGCATATTTTCTTAGTTCACAATGCGCCACGTATATTACTGTAAAAGTAATATTGAGTAAATGATGAAGTCGGAGCTTCCAAAGCTCTTTAGTGTAACAACAAAGTTGTTTAACTGTTTACTGAGTCGGGCCAGTCAATTAAGGAAATGACTCGGTGTATTCACTGCACACGGAGCAAGTAAACTGATACTAAATGAAGCAAAGCTATCTTAACTTTAAACGATATTACACTTTGCTTAAAGCTTTGTAATACTGTTTAAAACCGGTTTTATATTTCATGCAAATTGATATTGCCTAATTGGAATGCTAAATAGGGATGATGCCTGCGTCAAAAAAAAGAAATTCTAATAAGTCTGTCAGTCAGATAATAAAAAAATATTAGACACGTATTTTTTGCTTTATCATATTAATAAAAGATGACTTAGATACAACGCATTAAAGTTGGGGAGTGGGGGTTGATACGTCACAAGTATGTATAAAATCTACATACAAGTGACGTCATGGCACATTTTCACTCAATGTATCGCCGTAATCTTTTGATAAAGTAAAAAAAGAAAAAAATACATTGTACGTTATTTTTTCATAATCTAGGTACCTACATGACGGACAAAAAACATTTTTTTAGTCATCATCCCTATTGTATGGCTACTGCAATACATTTCAAGGACATCGAAATTAATATTGTATTGGCGTTGATTGCATTGTCATCATTATTCTCTTTCAAAGGGCAATCCCAATTTATTTGTCTTTTTCTTCCATACTTCTCGTCATCTCGGTAGTCAGACCCTTTTTAGCCCTAAGTATTGGCGTTGATTGTGTGTTGTTTGATGATCAATTACTCTAAAAACTTGGTTGTAGGTGGATACAGCTTACAGCCCTCGTTATGATGTCACTTACTCTTATGAAAGTGTAGGAAGAAAAGGGACGGTTTATTTTTAGCTGAAGTCAAAACATCCAAACATCACATTTTTAATACGAAAGTAACAATATAACTTTAGGCATTGCCCTAGAAAAACATGCGAAAATACCCTCTGTCCCCACAATATTCAGGTTAGTACATTCGTATAGTTCCACAAGGTTATAATATAAGATGTTTTCATGCGAAACAATACAAGATGGCTGCGTCACCGGAACGCTTTCCCGCCAACGCGGCCGCCATGACACTTCCCTTAAACACAAACTGTCAGTTTCATTGTCCTGTTTCGAGGCTCATTTAAAGGCAGACTCCACAAGTGGGTGGGTATAATAATACACTTTTGTTGACTGGAATGCTGAAAGCTTCAGCATTTTCTTTTTGAATGCTGACGTGGGTTGTTGAATATTTTATAAGTAACATTGCTAGCGACGCACTTTTTGGACCGACACCAAAGCGCTTTTGTGTGTACAAGTTGACATTTATTTATCATTGCAGATAGCAGAATTTATTAACTGTAATATAAGCAGACACATTCTAGTTATGACGTCACAATAAATTGAGATTATACTATGAAATGTAGTTCTAAGTCTACTGATGCTTAAGCAGGTAGGCTGGTCATCGCAGTATATCATAGGGCTTATTGTTGGCAAGTTAATAACACTGTCCAACCCCAACTAACCACATTCTCGACGTAATTTCGGTACTTTGTAATGAAAATAAATTGAATTGCACCCAGCAAGTAGGTATATCAGCAACTTTTCAGAAGCAAGGGAGCTATGGTAAAAAAGGGTATGTGTGGTATGTAGTTACCATACTGGAGACACTTTCTTGTTTCCCTTCATCGCATTTGCATCCATTGTTGCATTTTACATTTGTGTTGTATTATAACTACACAACACTTGTATCTAACGTAATACCTGTTTAGTAGGCTTCTATAATGTACAAGGAGTGTTTAGTGGTGCACCACATTAGTTAGACAAAGCAATTAATCTCTAGCCGCATTATACCTATCATATTACAGCTTTGACTAACTTAGTGAAAATTATCGGTGAACCATAATGGTATATAATATCGATCAGAATGATGGTTGATGACTAAATTTTGGAAAAGTCAGTGAAGTACCGACAGAATTGACATTAAATTAGCGATTGGACGTCACATTTTCGCGTTATCTATAAACGTGTAAACGTGATTTTTGGAGCGAAGTTCACTTGGTGAATGAGAGCAAGACCGAAAAAAGTGTAGCATTTTGACCGTCATGAGTTCATGACACTTTTGCTTAATAGTATGTGTTGTGTTTTTTTATTTAGCTACTCTTAAACGTAGTTTAAGCGTAGCTAAATAAAATGGGGTCGCTTGTCCTAGGGGATGGTGAAGTAGACTGTGACATAACGCACCGGATCAACTCAGGATGGATGAAATGACGACAGGTCACTGGAACAACTTGCGACCCACGGATGCCCCTCAAGTTAAAGGGGAAAATATACAAGTCCATTAGACCTGTCGTATTGTATGGATCGGAATGCTGGGCTGTAAAGAAGATGGACGAAAAAAGATTGCATGTAGCGGAGATGAGAATGTTGAGGTGGATGTGTGGTGTCACAAGAATGGATAAAATAAGGAATGAGTATATTAGAGGAAGTCTGAAAGTTGCGCCACTTACAGAAAAGTTGAAAGGGAATCGACTGTCTCTGTGATGAGGAGGGAAGAATCGCATGTGACTAAAAGAGTGATGAATATAAATGTTGAGGGATGGAGAGGGAGAGGAAGACCAAATAAACGATGGATGGATTGTGTGAGGAGTGATATGAAGGAAAAAGGTGTAAATGATTGCGTGACGGTTAACAGGGGAGAATGGAAGAAGAAAACGTGTTGCGCCGACCCCAAGTAACATGGGATAAGGGCAGGAAGATGATGATACTCTTAAACGTTGTTAATTCGTTTCATTGGACCTATTATTTAATACATAATGTACAACGAAAAGAACATCTTTCCAACCGAGTGTCCCACGACACCTCTTGTCTTTTTAAGTCTACGCAGCTTACCTTATCCAAAATTAGAAAAAATACAATTTATAAACAACAACCATATTGCCGGCCACCGTATGATAAATCCATTAGACTATAATAGATACGAACGATATAAGCGGGCAATATAGCCCTCATATTATTACGATCAATTTGTTGTAGCATAAGCTATGTATGTCACGCTACGCTAGGGCAAGTGATATTATTATTGGATACTATTATATCATCATTTATCGGAATTTATTATTATTACTGAGACTCAACGAAATTATTTTAATAATTGGAATCGTTCGTGAATGTTGGTGGCGTTGAGTGGACCACAAGCTGCAATGTTCGACCGAGATAAAATAAATGAAAAGCGATTTTGCTGAAAGTTTAATTTGGAGATTCGTATGGATATTCATATACAAATTGGAGAGAGCTATTTATGCACATTTGCTTTAATTAATATTCCTGAATAGTGGTTCACATGTTACAAGTTTTCATCATCCTACATAAATAAGGCCAATTTCTGAACATAGTCATTGACAAATAAAATAGGTTAGGTTAGCTTTTTCAAAAGTATCTAATAGATTTACTTGTAAGTTATTGAGCTAAAGTTGATTAGAGGAGGCTTATTATTGATGTCTTACATACACATAAATAAACTCACGCTTTCTTCCCTTGGGTAGACAGAAACTACAGAATGCCATGTGATCTGCATACTCCGCACCTAACCTTTCTGAAGAACATCAACAATAAGGTCACTATTTATGACCTCTTAGGGCCTCCTCTCCCGGCGGTTCCACTCACATCTGCCATGATGCATTATTGATATTGTTATAGGTTTTTAATAATCCTTCCATTTACGTGTTTTATTTCTTTTTTGAGCTGTTTCGATCCAGAGGTAACGGCCCCGAATGACGAGTCGTATTTAGAATTTCTGTACCTACATAAAAAAGACACCCCGACACAATAATAACAAAACGTCGAACATTATACCTACATTAATCTTTTGTCCCATGCCTAGAAATAAGTAATACCTAGTAACCTTGCGGAGATTACCGATGCATAACAGCGTAAGACATGTCAACTTGAGACAGGTCATTATGTACAAGCATTGAATTTATATGCGACAAGCCTGCACGTACGATTTCATGCATTTTCTTTGTGGTAATAAAGAAAAATTCTCATAGAGAGAACATTGAAAAGTTTTACGTAACTAAATAAAAGCTATTGGAAAAGTTTAGAACAGACTATCATAATCGGCCTATAAATTTCTCACAGTTGTTGGGACATAGACCTCTTTGCAAGAGGGAGCGGGCCTGGTGAGGGTTGCTGGATAAAAGACATTAGTACTGTGTTATTAATAAACATGATAATCAAGAACTAATAACGCTAGAGGTTACCTATGATAATATTCTGAGAGAGTGTCATTGGGTTTTTCCAACTGAAATTTCTTAGTAACAACCTGGAGTCTGGATTTGTGCCCGGTTGATGACAAAAATGCTCACCCCCTGTTACATAGAACTTAAACATAGCCGGTGAAATGTAGGTGTACTATAGGTACACCTCTGCCTAACCCTTCGTGGAATACAGGTAAAGTTATGTTATGTTAATATTCTGATAGATTTCGAAACGAGACGCCTCTGTTTACCCCTTCAGTGAAGACAAATGCCATGATAAGTACACCTCAATCAAATACCCATCAGCGAACCATGGTAATGAGTACCATAAATTCGATAACCCCAAAATGGGATCTATTCTATCTTTAGCAGCCTGTTGAGTCTCCTAAAGATTCATATTCATTGCCAGCACACGACCAGAATATTGGAAAGATACAAAACAGTTTTCTGCTATCCCTTAGGAAACTTCCACGTTACCTTCAAACTATCCTTCAATAATTTGCCAACAGGAAAGGCTACCCTTCTCACTTTCCGTGTCATAAGGATTAGTATTCTGGTAGTCGCGAACCTTCGGACTAATGATGTAGGTACCTATAAAATCATAATGCAGGACTGGTATGCAGTGTCAAGTGATCCGTTTGGTAATTCCGTTGCCCTCTAAATGTGTAACCTGGAATATAGGTGGTGATTGATTCTTCTGTCTGTGATCTGAAGTCCTTTCGAACTTGGGTAAGCAGATTTGGCTGAATTTCAGTAAGTAGGTATTTAGGTACATAAGGAACAGGGTGTAAAGTTCACTCATCCACCATAGAAAGGGGAGGATCCTCCAGCCAGACGGGTGTTGTGTCTGGCGGGCCGACTGCCCGACTGTTGATGTCGGATAGTCTTATATGTGTCGTTCGCGCGGTAAACTCTAATTGCGCGATGCAGGAATTGTGTGACGTCATGTCTTTGATGCGTAGTTCGTATGTGGCGGTGTAACCGCTACTTACAGGTACACCGTTGTCGACCGCATCAATTCCTAACATCAGGATGACTACATTATTTAGTGGTAACAGACAACTAAGTATGCAGTGATAGGCTAGTGGTGTGACCGTCGGCATGCCCAGTCATAGATCTCGAATTCGAATTAACTCCAGAAAACGACCTCCTATCGCCTTCTAATAAAGACAAAAAGTCCTCATACCAAATTCAATTATCTTAAATCTCTTGTCTTTTCGGATTCATGTGAGTATTGTATAATTATCACTAGCTTCGGAAGCTTGAAGAAAACTATGCCTGAGAGATATTTCTCGACGACATGTGCAGCCAAGTCAGAGGCCCATGGGTGGCATAAAAACTCTGACACCAGGTTAGTCATTAACCAGACGAAAAAAAAACATCTTCCTGTCCTTGTCCCATGTTACTTGGGGTCAGTCCAGTAAGTATTTTTCCAACATTATCTCCTGTCAGTCGCCACTCTATCTCGTGCTCGATTTTCTGTCACACAAAAAAAAAACTTACTCTGAAGCTACATGACCTACTATAGGCATTCGGTAATTAGATAGATTAACAGACTTTACAGCTTCTGAATACTTAACTATACTAATCTAACAAAAAAAAAAAACTTTCGTCTGTCAGCCAGGATGACACATCAAGCTGTTTCGTTTTTTTTTTACATTTGTGTTTAATTTTAAATATTCATTGAGTCTCAAAAAATGAAGTCATGGAACTATGGAGAAGTGACTTGACACTGCGTGTGAGATCCATCGCCGGCCGTTCCAAGTCCATCGCGTACCTACAAGATGGATGGAAAGAAGCACATGAAGTAATTTTTTGCTCCGTTGGTGTAATTGCTGTATAGCATTCCAGTGGGAGGATAAATAAATAAATTCGTGTCGTATGTCCTATGACAGCAAGGTTGTCCTAACTAATATTATAAAAGCGAAAGTGTGTTTGTTTGTTTGTTACGCTTTCATGCTGAAAAGGCTGAACAAATTTGGATGAAATTTGGCACATGGGTAGATCATGACCTGGATTAGGACATAGATACTTTTATCCCGACATTCCCACGGGATCGAGGTTTATGCGTATGAAACCGCGGGGCTTGGCTAGTTTTTTAATAATCCGAGTCGCCCGGCTACAATTGACAATTTGGATCTACGGACCGGACTTTGGTATTGCCCTGAGTTTGTTTCACCATTTTTCTTCTCAGGGTCAGTCAGATTAGGAAATGTCGACTCCATCTAGGTTATTTTTTATTATATTTTTAATATGACGTGTAAAAGTTATTCCGAAATCCAATTTACAGAATAAACAAATTCAATTCAAATTCAGGCAGCTCACCCACGCAGTCCATCAATCCATGCTATTTAGCCATGAGCCCCTCAAAGATGACGGTTAAATATGATTTCAATATCAAACTAATCCGGCTTCCAGCCAATATTCAAGGAGAAAAATTTCAAGCTCGCAGGCAAGTTGGAAATTGAAAAATTTCTACAGCATTTTTATAGGTCTTCGGAAGCACGAACGCCTGCTTGGCTAGGTACTCGTCCAATATTGCATCGGTATAAATATTATGCTCGTTATACCTTCAGCAAGAAGCTCTGCAGGAGACAGCTTCAAAATGATTCGCTTCAGTTCCTAACATGTAGATTTCCGTGATTAAATAGCTGAAAACTTTTACCATAGTTTTCCAAGTACTCGTATTACATTATGTGCTTGTTTTAACATTTCGTGATTAATCTAAAGTTTTCAAACTTGAGATTAATCACGAAATGTCTTAACACGTTCAGTGCCGGGATCTCTCTCCTGGAGGGTTCACCTAGTCGCATATGAGATGCGGGGGGACCCCTCGTGGAGAGCTCATTTTAAATGTATGTTTTTCTTAACGAATACAGAATTATAAACCGTGAAAATAAAATCTGATGTAACTACCTATATTTTAACAAGATTGATTGGTATATACCTACGTTGGTTTTAAAATCCAAGCATTTATTATTTTTATTTTTTATTGTTATTCACGGTTACAAAAATATTCACTATTCAATTTAAAAGGTTACAATACCTGCCGAAAGCACAGTTTTACTTCGTTTTACAATGTTTTATAACACGGTTTTAAATCTAATGCCCTTGACCGTCCGCGATGGTTAACTTTAGCGCAAACTTAATGCCGGTAACCCTCCCGGATGGTTCACTTCCAATATGTATGACGGCATGGCTTATGAGTTGTATGAAAAGTGGGTGGAGTCGAAAGTATTAAATTCAACTCACAATAGACTCTCTTGCTTAGTTGTAAGTCGGTAACTCTACCTACTACGGGTGGCAAACGGAATTGTGGTCGCATTACTGCGAATAGTGCTTGCAAAGATGAAAAGATGCTGCCCAGTGCCTAATCGCTCCAAACAAATTCTATCCAGCAAAGATTGGCAATGGACTTTCATTTAGTAAGAACTGAGAGTGAAATTCATTAGTTTTTTTTTTTTCATTTTAATGAAAACAATGTTCGCCTTGTGGTCAAATGAAATGAAATTGTTTATTCTGTAAATAGGATATTGGAATCTCTTTTACAAGAATCCTTAAAAAAAAAATATGCTAGATAAGTTCGGCGTTTCTTAACTGACTACTGAGACGAAAGAACGAAACAAACTCAGAGGTCACAGTCTCTTTTAAAGTCCAGACATAATCTTGGTCAGGCCATACGAGGACCATGTAGATTAGTCTGAAATGGTCTTTTGAGAAAAGAACCACACAGACTTGAGTGAACCTGTCCAGCCAGTGCAAGCATTTGTCAGTAATCGTGTGTCTCAGGCCAGGTCGAGATCTAAACCTTACTTAGCTTGTGCTTGACCCTAGTGCGGTGGCTGAATGCCTAAATTAATGAATTTTCTCCCTAAAATTCTTCAATTTCACAGATTCTTGGTCTATTTCACAATGCTCAGCTATTAGAAGATAGGTGTTCACTTCCAACCTCACACAATGGCTCTACAGTCTACAGTGCATCACTTAGCAATATGTGACTATTGTTAGTTATGTTACAATGTATAGTAGATGATACTGGTTTACTTGTTCCAGTTATTCTAATGAGGTTGTTATTTAGCATAATTATGTAACTTACCTTGAAACTACAAGTGAACGAATTATATTCTTGTAATAAATTGTTGTCAACTACGTAATTGCATTTGTGGATTGGTGGAGTGAGCCCTTACTTAGCTATTGAATATATTTTGATTCTATGTACATTGTCTCCACATAATTATAATTAACGTATATATATTGTAAAACATTTTAAAAGAGTAACGGTGGAGTTTCTTCCCCATTCTTTTGCATACGAAACAACCTTTTGGAATGGGCGCCAAGAATCAATTAATTTGTTTTTGTAATTTTTGACGTTCGGAAGTGCCTTTTAATAGCCTACTTGATTAAAAAAATAGAATATTCCGATGAACTGAGAACCTCCTCCTTTTTTAAGTGGGTTAAAGAGATTTGAGTTTGTCTTCACTGAGTGGTTGCCGGTAGGAGTGTTGGCAGACTGCTCTGCCAGATGAGTGGGTGACATTCCGAAGATCAGGGTAGGACCTGCTATCTAATTACTCAACACATTTTCGTAAACGATAACGTTTCATTTTGACAGTTCAACAACATTCATTGCGTTATTTACGTTGTTTAGCAGATTTTTTTCGAACTTATGAAGCAATGGATTAGCAATCTGTTTCAAAACGATTCAGATTGATCGTTTATTACGCAATTAGGGTACAGGTTGAGACGCATATACCAGGGAAGCATGTCACAAAGGTGAGGAGGCAACTCAGCAGTGATGGGTGGAGCAAGACTGCCAATGATAATGCTGATTGAATTTTTACGAAGTTTCAGGAAGATATTAAAGTTTACACATCTTTTATATGTAAAAATAACGTTGAAAAATAAAACTAAAAGTTGATCAAATGTAAGTTCCTACCTTGTATTTCGATTGGAAACACTTCTTAGCCTATTAATCTATCAGCAGAGTGGATAATATTTACACGAATGTACATTTCCTGAAGATCTCGTGAGGAGGAGCTCGTGGCTAAGTAATAACTGCCGCACGGGTCGATACGTCAGGTTAGCTACGCTTGCCGGGGTCGGTCTGTGGATGGGTGACCATCTTTACATACCGAGACTCCTCCGTGCCTCGGAAAGCACGTTAAGCCGTTGGTCCCGGCTGTCATTCGTGGATCTTTGACAGTCGTTACGGGTCGTCAGAAGCCCGAAAGTCTGACAACCAGTCTTACCAAGGGTTATCGTATTACCCAGTTACTGGGTTGTGGAGGTTAGATAGGCAGTCTCCGAGTACAATACTGGTATTCAGCTGCATCCGGTTAGACTGGAAGACGACCCTAACATATGGGAAAAGGCTAGGCAGATGATATTGACATTTCCTGAAGATGATAACAATTATCCACGATATTTTTCTCACAAACCGCCTTGAGAGGAAACAGCGAACATACACAGAAGAAATGTACGTAGGTACACACTGTATGTGTGCGCTATTTGGAATATTATTTATTATGTTGTTTAATATAATTTCTATTAAAAACCAAGTATCAAGGCCGCAGTGAAACTAAACGTGTAAAATGATTTATGTCGCATTGTAAACGCGATCTGCTGCCGTGAGTCATAAATTTTCATGAGATGATGTTGGGCTGGTGCACAGTATAAATAAGCAACAGTATTACGTCTTCATAGAAAATGGCCAGTCACACAACAGCAACAGTCTCGAGTGCAGTTACGCACGGACGCGTGGAAGGTTTACCTACAGAACGGCTGTAGTAGGTAATTATTTCATGGTCACTGCCGAGACGTAATACTGTTACTTTATTATACTGTGGCCGTTTGCTAAATTGTGATTGGGAAAAAATATAATATAACATCACGCCTGTTTTCTCCGAAGGGTTGAACAGAGCTGATGAGTAACACTGGTAAAAAAGGTAGAACGATAGTATAGTACCTACAGTGATCGGCAAACTCGTTAGTCAATAGAGCCAAATAATTGATATTTGGCTCTATTGACTTTATCGACAAAAATTAGTTATGAGAGACAATCTCGTTTGTGTGTCCAAACTGTTTCAATACACTTTTCTTAATCCTTAAAACTCCCAGCCTCTTTCACTCCACAACGCTTCCTACAATGAACTTGGTAATGATTAGGATTCATCATCATCATATCAGCTGATAATAATATGATGAAAGTTTCTTACTTTTAAGAAGTTAATCTTGGAAAACTTTAATTTTCTGTAAATTTTTGGTAAAAATACTTTGGAAATAAATCATTGAAATATAGTTTGAATTTTGAATAAAACTTGATATCTTGGTTAATGACTGACAACCCGACCCCCGCGCGTATCTACACTAGCACACATCGACATGTGTACAGAGCCGCACTATATTTAATAGTTCCTGAATATCAAGTATTTTCCTAATCTTGGACAAATACAGGTACCTACTAGACCAGTGGTCGGTAAACTGCGGCTCTTTGCCCTATAGAGCCACTCTATAGGCCAGAGAGCCGCATGCGGCTCGCTATTAATTATTGAATGAATCGTGATTTATTAACGAATTTATAAATTAGAGGGCCGTTTCAGAAAAATAAACGGATTATGCCACTTTGCAGATTGCCCCACCAATCTGTCCCAACAGTGGGACAAAGTAGAACGTTCACAATTCTGTCGTTCGCACTAATTGATTTGGTTTTAAGTAGTCTGAGTTCAATTTTTCCCACTAAGGCAGCACTGTTGGAAACACAACAAGGCGACGAGGAATTACGGCCAAATTTTTTTCTATGTCAATTGTACAATTAATCAACTGATATTTCACGGCATGTGAAGCCAAGTCAGAGGCCCATGGGCGGCATAAAAACTGACATCAGGTTACTCACTAACCACACGAAATAAAAAGAAAGAATGAATCAACTATTGAAGAGAAAGAAAATACTTAATGCAATAAAAAGATTAGAAAAACAATTTACACAAGTCCCAAAACCACATGAAAAAGGCTCATAAAATAAACGTGTTTTCCTTCTTTTAACTTGAGTTTTTTGTCGCGGTCGCAGCAAGGACGAATCTTTCTTTGATAGCAACTTCTTTGATCCTATTTTTATAGACAGATTCGTTTTGCTCGCGGCGTCACCTGCTATTAAACTTATTCTTTATTACTTCAAACACAGGAAACTCATATATTCTTTACCTATATTTATCAAAGAACGAATTTATCTTTACGTAAATTTTCTTGACGGAGCGTTGAAATGATGGATCGACATTCGAACGCCAATGTTTCATTGAAAACATCCTCGTTATATGTCTTTAGACGAAATTAATCTGTTGGTTCTGATAAATATTTTCGGGTAATATTCAACAGAACTGATTCTCTAAAAACTTGTTTTTATAATTGAACTTAACTTTCTCACAGTTGGTCGCAGAACTAAGCAAGGGTACCCCGAACAAACGGGTTACGTTAGCTTGGAACTGTGACCAACCACACGCGAGCCGAATTGGTCGCAGTAACTAAGCTAAAGCACCCCGACCAAATGAGTTAGGTTAGGTTAGAACCGAGACCAACCGCGCGCGAGCTACTTAAGTGAGCGAAGCGAGGTCTGCCGCCGCAGCGGCCGGCGAGCGCTACATACAAGTTGGTCGCAATTATTTGTCTATTTAGTCTTCCCTTCAAAATGGTTGAGCTGAATGATGCTGATCCATGCGTCATGTTCGTGAACGGGCGCCGTCAGTGGGGACTGGTCATCTCTTAGCTGCCATGGTTTATTTTAATTATTTTTGTTTTTATATTTTTTATTATGGTCGCTTTTAACGTGCACGATTTACTACATTGTTCTCACATATATAATTTCAACATGAATGATGTAACCAATGTTTTGTAACAATATTCTAATTTAAAAGAGTGTCCATGGAGTTTCTTGCCCGTTCTTCTCCATAGGAACCTACTACGCTTTGGAATGGGCAACTAGCTTCATCTTTCTGACTGACCGACCCCTTGACAATTCAAAAGTACCTGTAATTGGTTTATTTGGAATAAATGATTTGAGTTTGAGTTTGAGTTTGAGTTTAGTATTTTTAGGACCCCAAGATAGGAATTATTTGAGGGTCACAAAAAGAGGTTCATAAAAATATTACTTATTGAAGACTCTTATCGTGATTGCCATTATATTGGTAAGAGTTTTCTATAATAGAGGCCAGAGGCCTTGATCAAGTCACTGTAGCCTGTAAGACCTTACGGGGACGTATCGACCGCCCAGAGCTCCATGGTCTTTTCTGCCGACTACTTGTGCCCGATAAATATATCAGACATCGTCAGAGCACAATCTGTTTGCGCAACTGCCAGCCAAAACTGTAGCCAGAGCTGAATCCACAGTCTGTCGTACTCTAAAGGTGATGAATGCCCTTCTGGCTGCCAACCCTGAATGTGATGTGTTTGCAGATGAATGGATAAAAATTATGCGTATATGTCTGGTGTTCTGTGAGAGAAAGTATGCAAGGGAGTCCACTGTTCCATGTTAGTTTTAAATTATATTATTGTCAACGTAATTATTGTATCTATGTTAATTAATGTAATTGGTGTTGTACCGTTTTAATTTACTATAAATAAATAAATAATATTTTTAGGAGCACAATACAATATAAGTTTGATAAAATACATTTCTATATTGACTGCTTATACTCAACTGATTCAATAGCTGATGTTCATTGCTTATTGAGACGTTTGAGAGCTCTTTGTATACCTTCCTATACCAATGTGGAAATCTAATCGGATCCAACCCAATTAATTTCCAATAATTACTTGTGATATTGACACGCAATCTGTAATGCGAAAGTAGCTCTGTCTGCCTCTTTGTTTCGTTTTCATGCACAAGTAGAACATGACCTCGGTTACAATAGGATATATTATAAATTATGATACTTAGATATCATCAGATATCGGATAAAAAGTTTATCCCGTTAATAGGTAGTTAGGTACCATCGAAGAAGTTCATATCTATACACCGTAAGAACTAAGTATTTCTGCTTGCAGCGCTCAGCCGCTATAGAACCGGAGCGGTATCAGATGTGGTCATTGTGTTCACGGGATTTTGTTTTTAAACTGCTTAGATATAAAATCATATGAAGTTCTTCGATAGTACGTTCCCGTAGGATAATTTCCAACCACCACGCGAGCGAAGCCGCGGGAAAAAGTACCAGTGTATTATGCTTATAAGGATTTATTTACGTAAGTCGGTATTAAACAAGAATATTATAATAATATAGGTACTATTGTACACTCTTATATCTGAAGTTGTCATAGAAATCGTTCTACTAGAGTCGCGTCGTGTGGTCGTTTCGCGCCTATCTGTGGGAGCCTTAACATATAAATTATAATGAGTGACGAAATGTAATAAATACCTAAATAGAATGTAATTTAACTTGTTTTTGTGTAGCGCCTATCTGCGGGAGCCTTAACGTATAAACTATAATGAGTGACGAAATGTAATAAATACGTAAATAGAATGTATTTCAACTAAAAACCGCAGTATCTCAAGTGTGTCGACACAGTCATTACAAGTTTTACTGAGGTGTTACATTTAATGACTTGACTAATTGCTTTACGCCATAAATTAATAATTTGTCAATATTATTGGTGTAACTTCGTATTATAACTGCCTGTAATAACAAAACAAGGACCGTTTCCGAAGTAATATAAACATTATGGGGTGAAATCAAAAGTGAATTGATTTTTTTCCGCTAGCATTGTATCTTAGTAGTATATATCTTCAGTTATAATAACTATCTGCTGCCATTTCGTCAGCATAGTCCCTTATTATTTTTCTAAAATAAAAGTAGCCAATGTTACTCATAACATCAGTGAGCTCATAGCTATCTGCCAGTGAAAGTCCCGTCAAAATCGGTCCAGCCGTTTCGGAGTTTAGCCGGAACAAACAGAAGATAAAAACATGTTTATTTGTTTTAAGTAAGTACCGTATATACTTTCATACGCAAATAGTAAAAAGCTGATATTTTGACACTACAAACAGACTTCAGTTTTATTTATTTGTATAGATTTACGAGTCTTGTGAATAAAAGGTCAAACGTATCAATTTTGTAGAGGTCCCCTGTGACTGAAAAAGGGCCGAATATAAATAAACACGTACCTAACAGTACAGTTTAATCAAGTTTATAAGTGCATGAAACTGTATGCTAAATGTAAAATGTTCATTTTCCTTATTTTTTTTTATTTAGCTAATTTACGGTTCATGAGATACAGGCGATACAGCCCGCTGACAGACAGACGTACGGACAGCGGAGGTTTAGTAGGTAATAGGGTTCCGTTTGACACCCTTCAGGTACGGAACCGTAAAAAGTGTAGTCTCAACACCAACACGTGACCTATTGCGACTGAAATGTTTTACGTGACCCAGAATGTATCTTTTACACAGGTACAGCTGGGTATCCGTACATAAACAACACTGAAACAGCGTATAGTCGTGCCTGAAATGTTTATCCGGCTCAGAAAAATCGTGTAAAAAGAAAAACAAATGAATGACAAGTGGCTGTATAAATGAAAAGGAGCGTTTAAAGCTTCGTGCAGACTAGCGCGACGCGACACCGGCTATTGTTAACCGTGAAGTTTTCTTAGAAATTGTATTGTTCGAGTCGCGTCGCGCCGTCGCGTCGCGCTGGTCTGCACGAGCCTTTACCCGGTTTCACCAATTTGAAGCTTCGTTGCAAAATCAGTTTTCGTGTGATACAGCGAGTTTTGTAACATGTATCTTTTACAGCGAATTTGCGACGAAATATTCTCTCCTGAATTTAATGCTGTGTAAAAAGACCCTTCACGAAACCGTCATATAGGCATTACATAACCCGCCTATATTATTCCCCCTGGCACGGGACACAGGTCTCCTCACTTCGAGAGGGAGTGGGCTGTAATCTACCACGCGGACCCAGTGTGGGATGGTAGATGTTACATGTCTTCGAATCTTTGGTTCTAGGGCATGCCGGTTTCCTCACGATGTTTTCCGTCACCGTTTTTTGAGCAGTGGTGATGAAATATAGGCATTGTGTATGTGTACAGACGCCAGCAGGTCAATCTAACCGAAACTGTGAAATTTTCCCAATCAACATTGAACCTTATGCTTTAGTAATAAAGTTGAAAACCTATTAAAGAAATTTGACAGATAATGTAATGTAATAATTTTGTTTTACCAAAAATGATTGTAGAAAAACCACTTAAAAACTAGTAAGCTATTATAAATACAATACAAAATAGGAGCATCTGCAACCGAACTAGGTGAAACCTGTATCTCGGCATGCAGCGCCAAACCTCTTAGTATGTGTTACCTATATGCGTAAGAAATTAAGCTAAAAGTACAGCTTTAAGTACATAAAAGAAAATAAAGTAAAAATAAAATAAATTAAACTAAGCTAAAAACTAAGTGAGTTGATGTGTATTTAAAGAGACGGGAAAGTGATCGGGTAAGGGGCGGTGAATGTTAGGATGTGTGTGTACGTGTGGTGATGTATGGAATGATGAATGTAAGCAAATGTGTGTGTCTGAGTGATATGAAGATGAAGAGCCTGCCTGCCTAGCCTTTTCCCAACTATATTGGGGTCGGCTTCCAGTCTAACCGGATGCAGCTGAATACCAGTATTTTACATGGAGCGACTGCCTATCTGACCTCCACAACCCAGTAACTGGGTAATACGATACCCCTTGGTAAGACTGGTTGTCAGACTTTCGGGCTTCTGACGACCCGTAACGACTGTCAAAGATCCACAAATGACAACCGGGACCAACGGCTTAACGTGCTTTCCGAGGCACGGAGGAGTCTCGGTATGTAAAGATGGTCACCCATCCACAGACCAACCCCGGCAAGCGTAGCTTAACCTGACGGATCGACCCGTGCGGCAGTTACTACTTAGCCACGAGCTCTTCATCTTAAAAGTTGCACAAAGGAAGGACCCTGTCTACTCTTGAACGATTAAGTCTTTCTGTATCATCATAAGTTAGGGTCAGTAATTACTTTTTTACCCTGTCTTTGCAACGAACCCTATTAAGATAGATATATATATATATATATAGATAGATAGATAGTAGTAGGTTGCGTCTGTACATCAAATTAAGTAACTTTGTGCAAATATAATTGCTGGGAAACGACTTTTTGGTGTAAAAATTCGCTGTTTACGTAATGCGCAATATAACGCACGTAAAACGGGCAACGGTACAAGGATCGAAGGAACATTTAAAAAAAAAGTCAAATGAAAGTTGTAACTTTGACCTTTAATATCTCCGTAACCAGAAGGTTCCCAGGTACAAAAAAAATATCTAAATAACAGGAAGAACAAGTTTAGTGACTCTCGGCTTCGTTATGGGTATTTTTACACCCGTTATACCTAATGACATTTATGGTATTAAATTCAGGAGAGAATATTTCGTTTCTCTTTCCTACTCCATCACAAGACCATGTTCATCATCTATCTATACCTATTCATTGAGACCATTCCAATGAGCCCAAACACGATACCTGTGCTGTAAGTTGGTAAGGGAGTTGTAGGTATCCTGCAAATTCCAGGTGATGCTGCAGCATCAGTTCAATGTTACTATGTTCTTCTAATGCCATTGAAGTAACAGAATACCAAATTTCAAATCGGTCGACCTGTGGAAAACGCTCACATCCATTCATCAACTAGAAAGGAGCTGATAATCTTCAAAAGGCTGAATCGATTTTGATAAAACATGTCTAAGAACCATAGCTAGAAAACCTGCTTTCAATTGAAAAAAAACCGCATTCCAATCGGTTCACCTGTTTCAGAGCTACGGTGCCCACAGACAGACACACACATAGCGGTCAAACTTATAAACAACCCTTTTGTTGCGTCGGGGGTTAAAAATAGGTACTCATATCAGGCTGGTGTATAAAAAATCAAAATACGTTTTTTTTCTCTTCAACAATTTTATTATAGTCAGGTAAATACATTTTGGCACGCCTACACCTGTGACGTAGCGATTTGTCACGGTATTGATGAAATGTCCCGTGACGAAAAGTGTGACGAAGCGCGACATTCGGTAGGGAAGTGACATGGAAATGCTTTTCAGCGTAAATAAAACTCTGATTTTTGTATCGGTGATTTTTATCAAGGCCATCTTACTTCACGCGTGGACAGGATTATGGCAAGATGGGTAGGCAAGCGAAACTGCGCATGGTGTTAGTAACATAATTTGATTTAATAATAAATGATTTTATTTTTGTTAGTAGGTTTTTACAAAGACTTCTGTGTTCTTGGTTTCCGCACTTACAGTTACACTTCCTTCAGGTGGCCCATTGTAAGTGGGTAATGGTGGCCGTCGGTGGTTATTCCAACCAGCCCACCTCCCTTCAGAAGTTGAGTAAGTCTCCTGGTCTGTTCAGAACATCTGTGAAAGATCTGGGTAACCCGAGGGTTTCTGTTCTAATCTGGGTGACGCCTGTGCATTCAAAGAGCACGTGCACAACGGTTTTCTCAGCCTCCATGCTCGCCCTGCACAGAAGAGAACAATTTTTATACATCGAACATATTTTGAAAAACTAGATGAGGTGAGGACCTCATCTAGTTTTTCATCAGACTACTCTGAGAAGAAAGGTCGACCGAAATCAACACAGAGGTCACAGTATCTTTTAAAGTCCAGACATAATCTTAGTCAGATCATGTGAGAACCATGTACTCGTAGATTGGTGTCTGAAATGGTCTTTTGAGGAAATAACCACAAAGGTTTGAGTGGACCTGTCCAGTCAGTGCACGAATCTGTCAGTAATCGTACAGTTCAACTTGGAACTGGAGTTCAACGATCACAAATCCGCCAGTCATAAAAAAATAATGGTGACTATTATTTATTTATTTATTTTCCATACAGTCTTAATACAAGTTCATGTTTGTTTTGTACCATTAAACCAGAAATGGTTTGTATTGGTTACATTCGCCAAAAGAACACTTAATCACTTAAATATAACATGTATTTACTTATTTCAGTTTAATGTAGGGTTTTGGGAAGGGTTTCGTGACAGCTTTGTTTCAGGTTAACATAGTTGATCGGTTTAACTAAGGGCTTAATTCAGAGGAATTACGCGGGTGAGCTCAGTGAAGAAATTAATTTTCCGTTGCTTGTAATTCTTTTAGGGAAAACTGAAAACCGTCCCGTTGCAAAATTTACGGAGAGTGGGTTTGCTGGCTATTCATTTAATATTTTTATTCTTTAAATGCATATTTTTGATCGTATGAACGTTTATCAGGTTTTTTCACTTTTTTTGCATTTCACTCTCTAAACTAGGGTTACAACATATCATTAATTCAGCTTTAATGAGATGAATACTGGCCCTACTGCGAGTATCTCGCCATTTTGTTTTGAAATAAAAATAATGTAGTTTCGCCTAAGTACCTTACTATATTTTTTCTTTAGAAATATAGTATTTTGGCCTCTAATATAGCATGAAGTAGGCTTGACAATCCTAGTTACTTTATCAAATAACTCGTCAGTTTTGGACTCCTCGCAGCTAAATCACATTAAACTCGTATATTTTAAAGTAGGTAAAACTGTAGGTAACCCATTTAAATTGGCTCCGTCACTAAATACATAATGAAGTGCAACACCAAGTGTAATTCATTTGTTTTAATTATAGTGTTCCCGGTATTGAGAAGTATTAGGCATTTTAAATACTGGAAATTATTATTATTCCTTAATAATTATTTCCCATTGTGCATACACGGTCAACCGACAAAATAGTTTATTTTTTCAGCAGGTGCAATCAACAGAAATCGATTAACACTTTTAGTTTTTTATTCTTAATTATTATGCAAAAGCAAAATAATGAATTACTTAGAATCAGAACAAAAGTAAAATTTAAAGAATATTAACTCTTAGTTATTACATATATGACATACTGAAAAGTAGTTAATCGAATAGTTTTGTTTTACCTATGCTGATCGTACCTAATTGTATCATTTATCTTTTTTTATTAATCTATTATAAACACAATATGAAAATTATGAAATGACCTTTTTTCATTTTTTTTTCATTCGAATTCTTTTCCTTTTTTTCTTGTCTGTATCTTGTATGTGTACATGAACTGCTAAATAAATATTATTATAAATAAATAATTTTGAAATGCAAAAAAAAAATTAAAAAAAAAAATACTTACTTAATAAATACTTAATAAAACTAGTCAAACCTGCAATAGTCTGACAAGTTATTAAACGTCTGTGAGTGACTGTGACATAGTGTGTGCCAGCGTGACCTTGTCACCGATGTTATCGGTTGTTGCCGTTCATTTCAGTAACCTAAATATTATTATGATTAAACTTGCGAGTTTGTTTTTAGATAGTATTATATTTCCTGCCTCGTTGGTCTAGTGGTCGCTAGCTCTACTGCTGAGCATGAGGTCCTGGGTTCGACTTCTAGGTCGGGCAGAGAGTAGCAGCTCGGAGTCTGAATTTGTGCCCGGTTGATACTTGATGGCAAAAGGCTCGCCCTCTACTACATGAGACTAAACATAACTGGTGAAATGTGGGTGTAGGCTGCGTGTAGGTACTAAAGGTACACCTCTGCCTAACCCTTTGGGGAAACAAGGCGTTATGTTATGTTATATTTTACCTTACGGCTCATCTAAGTATGTTTATACTGGAGCGGGTTCCGGGTTTTCGACCACCAAAGATCACTCTCAGATCGACACAAGTCTTCGTGAAAAGTATGATTTCGACCCATGTTTGGACCTACCTACTACTTTTTGTGGGAGAAAACCGAAACATGTTACAAAAATGATCCCTCATCATGATCCCTCATCGCGTCTACGAAAATTACACGGAAATTGTTCTACCTGGTTGTTTGCTGTTGTAAACTAATCCAAGAAGTAATTTCAGTATTGTTTTAACGTCGAGATCAGCCTTCTCTCGTTCGTTCTACTGTATCTACTTAAGCCATGGAGAAACTGTATCCACGTCGTAAGGAGCTATTGAAAAATTTGCCATGTTGCGAAGTCCCGAGGCTGTTTTTCGCATTAGTAGGTACCTGATCTACTCGTATACTAATAACAAAGCTGAAGAGTTTTTTTTTTTTTGTTTTTTTGAACGTGCTTATCTCCGGAACTGCTAGTCGTATTTGAAAACAACTTTTTGCAATTGATAGACCAATTCTTGAGGCTACAAAGGGTAGCGTGATGTTAAATAGCCTTCTATTTAACATCACGCTAGGGCCCTCCGGAGCCGAGCAGAAATAAAAATAAAAAGTCAGAAGTTGGCAATAGTAATAGCGCAAGGTGGCAATGCGATGTGACGGGGTGGGAAACAAGAAATTACAAGCGGACAAAGTCGCTAGTTCTATAATAATAAGCAAAAACCAACAAAAAGAAAATAATGTGAGCGTAACAAAAAATACTCTTATGTATGACAGTAATTTCGGTCGTCTCTAAATAACCTTAATATCACTGTCCCAATTCAGCTGATTGACATTCTATTGACAGATTTCAGCCACATTTTATTAAATCCAACAAATACACAACACACCGGGGTGTTCACCCCTAACGATAAATACCGTGACCTTGCGCATGAGTTGCTAATAAATAAATCCAATTACCGTGGCCCACACATGGGGCCCGGGGGCCTAACGCGTTTAGCGAGGACTGGCTTCACTAATGTCATTGTGTAAATTAGATTTGAAAGGCTTTTTTTCGTACTTGAAAGTTTATTCCGTAGATGTTTTGCGACGCAGGAATTAGACGATTTACTTTCTTGTTCAACTAGTTCAAAGGAACCAAATTGAATTGTCAATCATTCAATGACAGCTATAAACGCTAATTCTCTGCGCTTTTAGATCAAAATGAATCATTTTTTTGGAACCGTGTAATATTGTCGTAATGACTGCCGTCATTGTCATGTCAGCTAATAATATTCCCACTGCAGCTGGGACACATTCCTCCTAACTGTGAGAGGGTGGGGCGTACTCCACCACGCGGGCCCAGTGCGGGGTCGTAGATGTCACATGTCTTCGAATCTTTGGTTCTAGGACATGCCGGTTCCCTCTCGATGTTTTCCTTCACCGTTTTGAGAGCAGTGGTGATGGAATAATTTACACCAAGTAAAGTGCCTGTCTGAGGAGCTCGTGGCTAAGTAATAACTGCCGCACGGCTCGATCCATAAGGTTAAGCTACGCTTGCCGGGGTTGGTCTGTGGATGGGTGACCATCTTTACATACCGAGACTCCTCCGTGCCTCGGAAAGCACGTTAAGCCGTTGGTCCCGGCTGTCATTCGTGGATCTTTGACAGTCGTTACGGGTCGTCAGAAGCCCGAAATTCTGACAACCAGTCTTACCAAGGGGTATCGTATTACCCGGTTACTGGGTTGTGGAGGTCAGATAGGCAGTCGCTTCATGTAAAATACTGGTATTCAGCTGCATCCGGTTAGACTGGAAGCCGACCCCAATATAGTATATAGGAAAAGGTTAGGCAGTTTGAAAGTGCCTGTCTGTGTTCGAACGTTCGTTACCACTGGGTCACCATTGCTAGCTACCCGCTGCAGGTAGGATTAAGAAAATCTTTACCTATTACGTTATTGTTACACAGTTCCTAGAAACCCCGATGGAACCTAGCGCGGCCCAGCTTCCGATCAATAGGAATGCGCGCATTATTTAATTAGTTCAGCCGATAACTTAATTAAAACCTGCTTTCTAGTTCTTCTTTACACAATGCAGTTACCTACATAGGTTTATGCAGTAAAATGCTACTCACGTAATTACACCTGGAACTTTCAATAATAAAATTATAGAACTAGATAACTAGTTGACTTTCTCTACCCAAACCAATGCGATCATTCAAATTATCTTAGTTTCCATATCCTGCAATAGTCCTGCACCAATCGGGGGTTGTCCTTGGGTGCACTTGCATAGTGCGAACAGGGATAATCGTCGGTTGGTGCCTCATTTCAAAATGGTTGAGCTAAATGGTGCTAATCCATGCGTCATGTTCGTGAACAAGCGCCGTCAGTAGGGACTGGTCATCTCTTAGCTGCCACGGCATATTTTAATTAAATTAAATTATTGAATTGTTTTTTATTTCTTTTACGGGCGCTTTTAATGTTTTGCATCGTTCTCACATGTATAACTTCAACATGAATGATGTAATCAATGTTTTGTAAACATATTTTGATTTAAAAGAGGGTTTCTTGCCCGTTTTTCTCCATAGGCTACTACGCTTTGGAATGGGCAACTAGCTTCATATTTCTGACTGTCCAACCCCTTGACAGTTCCTGAAAAGTGCCTGTAATTGGTTTATTTGAAATAAATGCTTTGATTTAATTTAAAACATCTAACGGGGCTCTGCGAGTTGGCTTCGGCCCCTCGTACGCTTTCTGAAGGTCCGGGACCCTAGGGTCCCGAGAATATGTCAAAGATATTTTAACTTTATTACGTCTAGTCGTTGATGTTTTGTGACTAGCGGCTACTGAGTAATTTTGGGTTAGTAGTCGATTCGCACGAAAATTATTCGCACGATCGTGCGAATCGTCCCCTTTCAATAAAAATATTTTTTTAGTAGGCGATTCGCACGGAAGTATTTAAATTGCGTGCGAATCGACCCCTTCAAGAATTAGTAGTATGCGATTCGCACACACCTATACTTTATCGAAAAGTTTCAAGAAAAAAGTACTATCACGTACAAAATGCTTTCTTTTAATACAGGACACAAATAAAACGATTTTTAAGGAAATCAAGTTTTTATATTTTACTTTGTATCTATCAGAAAGTGATTTTACATCATTCACAGTTTAAATAACTTAAAACCATAATTATAACCAAGATTACAAATAAAATCACAGTTAGTAGGTACGATTTATAATCAAATATTTGGTTTTGCATTTTTACAAGTAAGTACTCTTTTTCCGTACACTTGCATTTACCTTAAATCATCACAAATTACTACTTATTAGAGTTTTTACCGAAATCAACTTTTTATGAACCCCTGAGTCTTGTTAAAAATAATGTTGTTTAGAAAAGGTAAGTCAAAATTAAATAATTAACGTTATAATGGTCTAAAAGCTAATTTTAAAAACAACGAAAAATATAACGAAACTATAAATATATAAATCTTTTTAAATATTCGTAATAACAATATAAAAATCGTTTTAATTAGCTAAGGTATGGTTTTAAATGTGGCAATTAAATAAACAAAAACAAAATATTTTTTCTCTATTAAGTATTAACTAGTACAATTTTGGAGTATTATAGTAAATGTAATAAAATAACAGTCACAAAATCACAGTTACTATAACAACAATATTTTGCTCTAATAGGTAAAAAATAACAATCAACTAATCAATAATAATATAAATATTTCTTAACACAAAAATTTTACGATGATAGGAGCATTATCATCACTGAAAGTTAAAACAATCACAAAATCACAGTTAAACAGAGTCATCTGTTGTATTAATAGGTACAAAGTTCTTAAAAATGTAACACTTAACTAATCAACAATATTATAAATATTTCTTAACACAAAAATTTTACGATGATAGGAACATTAGCATCACTGAAAGTTAAAACAATCACAAAATCACAGTTAAACAGAGTCATCTGTTGTATTAATAGGTACAAAGTTCTTAAAAATGTAACACTTAACTAATCAACAATATTATAAATATTTCTTAACACAAAAATTTTACGATGATAGGAGCATTGGCATCACTGGAAGTTAAAACAATCACAAAATCACAGTTTGTTAAACAGAGTAATCTGTAGTATTAATAGGTACAAAGTTCTTAAAAATGTAACATTATTATTTATTTATGTAGCTCATTTATGGTGTTCATATTATAAGTTTTCATATTAAATACTGACAAAACTTTTCATCTTACCTCTTAACTAGTATTTTGTGCCTGACTGCGATGCGAATAGAGAATTATTGAATTTTAATATTAATATTCTAGAATATTGTACATGACTGTACTTAGATTTATTATTCGCACATTTTGTTAAGTGTGCGAATCGCATACTACTAATTCTTGAAGGGGTCGATTCGCACGCAATTTAAATACTTCCGTGCGAATCGCCTACTAAAAAAATATTTTTATTGAAAGGGGACGATTCGCACGATCGTACGAATAATTTTCGTGCGAATCGACTACTAACCCGTAATTTGGAGTTCAATTCCCAAGTCCGTAAAGTGTTTTTCAGGTGTTTATCATGTCCAGGAATCTCTTAGTAGCAGACTGGCGTCTGTATCTGTGCGAGGTTTATGGCAAAAGGCTCGTTTGTCTCGCCTATTAAGAACTTAAATTTGGCGAAAGATAGGTGTCGTTTACCGTACCATTTATACCTAGGCCTAACCTTTCAGGGAAAACAGACATACGGACATAATATAATATTTTGTACTAAATTACCTGCAGAAACAAATTCACAATTTCACCATTACCTCAGTAATTTTGTGAACATATAGAGTATGCTATGCTTCCCCAGGGCTAGCACAAGCACAGGTCACAGCTCGGTACAAGTTAAACCTGGTCACATTGTAAATAAATTAGCTGGAGAGCTTGATAGTTTACGATCTGCTTCTGTATGCAAAGCGCTGTAGCAGGTGGAAAATACTGGAATGCATTCGAGAGTGGAGTTTTTAAATAACGTTGCTCCGTGCTTGGAATTTCTACTTCATTTTCAGTGCGTTCACAAACATAATAACATTTTTATAAAATATGTCGCATAGACCCGAAAGTGTTTGTGGATCATTCAAATACATGTTTCAGGCGAAAATTCACGAACTGGGCCATGATCAGCAGGGGACATCTTCTACTTGAGGCGCTACCCCGAGCTAAGTGGCGCCCTCATTGTCAAAACCGGCCACTTTTGACACTTTTGCTATCTACTTTGGATACGGAACACTTTCGAGTCCTGTTTTAACAACGTAAAAATACTTTATCCTCTTTGTAACAAACTCCAAGAATCCATTTTTTAAAATTTATTTTCTATGCTATGCTACGATTTTTTATTCAATGAGGGCGCCACTTAGCTCGGGGTAGCGCCTTAATAAAAATCATTCACTCACAGACAACGCACAACCTCAACCGTGGGTCTAAAAGCGTGAAATCTTGCTTATGAGTTCGTTTTATAGCGAAAGTGAGAATTTTTGAGATTTCATCACCTAAAGGGGTTAAACAGTAGGTAAGTATGAAAGTTTGTAATTTTTGCCGTTGGGAAATACCATCTTGTGCATGGCTTGTAATATTAGAAAGGCTTACGCAGACAGGTGCCACGCGAAACCGGTAAAACAATTTCCGTGATGTTTTCATAGAAATTGTTCCCAGAGTCGCGTCGCGCCTGTCTGCGGGAGCCTTAATATGATGTACAACGTGTGCATCATAGATAGGGTTTCCAACCCTACTTTATTAGAAGCCTAAATACTATATTTTTCCAAAGAAAAAATACAGTAGGCGAAACTAATATATTTTTATTTCAATACAAAATAGCGAGTTGACTTTTTGAGACACTTGCTTATATTTTTTTATTTTTTCGTCATCTACTATATTTTTACAGGCAATGGCTTCGATAATACTATAGTATATACTCAATACTGAATACATTTATTGCTTCTACATGTGAACTTAGTTGGTAGGTTTTACAAAAATATTATATTTGTGGACCCTGTCGGGCACAGCAGAGTAGGAGAGGAAGAGGGCTTTTTATTTGGACTACTTTGTTGTTATTATTCTATAAACCTATTGTACTTAATTATTATTTTATAAACAAATGTAGGTACGATAAAATTTGTCATTTAAATAATTAGTGGTATACCTACTTATTATACTGTATTTGATATAATAATAGTTGGCAACCCTAATCACCCCAACCACATGAACTGCGGTTTACCTTTCGCTGTTGTTATTAGTGTCAAGAGTACCTATGCCCTGCTACTTACCCACGGGTGAAGTTCGTGGATTCTGCTGCTTCTTGACTCTTAAAGTACCTACTAAGCAGTTTTTCACGACACCCACATTTAGAAAAGGCTCATTAATTTCTAAATAAGACCGACCCCACATGGTAAACATAATTAATACATAATTATCCTCCTGAATGTCACACAGTATTTCTAAAGATGTTCTTTGTCCCACTTACAAGAACCATTGTTATACCCACTAACGTTTACAAAAGCTACAATTTGATCCCGCCGCAGAACAAAACATCATTGATGAAGCTTTCTGAGAGAAACTCGCAACTTCTGGAAATGCTTTTGAAATGAAATACGTTAATTAGTAAGAAAGTTGAGTAGGCACTACGCCTTTGTCCTTTGTACTCGTACCGGTCACTGTTTGTCACGAGAGTGCCACCCGCGGCAAAGATTAGCTACATAGCTTTACTAGCAGATGTGATTTAGTTGGTATATTTCGTCTTTGAGGTCAAAGACTACTTACTCTTTAACCTGATCGACGAAATGGTCAAACTCAGTTTGAGTTTATTTCAAATAATCCAATTACAGGCATTTTTCAATGGTCAGTCACTAAGATGAAGCTAGTTGTCCATTCCAAAGCGTAGTAGGTTCCTATGGAGAACGGGCAAGAAACTCCAAGAACCAGTGGCGGCGGGTGATTTTTTGAGAGGTACGCAGGAGCAAAAAAAAATCGTTTCTATACGGAATGAACACGTCATGACGTCACTTCGGACTTTCATCGTGGCCGCGAAAAGCTACCTCTTGTTAACCTAACATATAAAGGTGTGAATAATTTAAATAAATTCCTATTTCGATCTAGTTTTCTATTATGAGCTTCATGCGAATTAACAAAAAAATATTCTATTCCTACTAGTCCCGAACTCATGAAACAGTTACGAATATGTTTTTCAGTATGCACATATTTTTTTGATGAATTCGTCAGATTATTAATGTAAAAAAAAACCTCTTTATTCCATAAACTACTAGAATCTGAGAAAAGTAAACACGGGAAACAATACATTTTATTTTATTTACAACTTTCAATCAGTTATTGATATTTATCGTAAAGAGAAACATTAAAATGTTTGAAAAAACCATCACGTCGTTTGTAATTTATAGTCATATCTGGGCGGGCACGGCCTAACTTATTTTAGTTTTCAATAACCTTGAAAAGCGTATTTCCTCACAAAGCAAATAATCACAAAATAATCTACATGCTGCCATCCTAATCCTACTAATTTATTTTTAAATCTACTCTAAATAAGTAAACTTAATAAACTATACACTTACCCCAAATACCTAATTATAACGTACTTTACTTTCACTAAACTCAAAACACTTAAACACGATCTGAATTACTGTTCTATACCTACAAACAAATATTTTCTACTAAGTACTGATAAACTAATGATTTCAATGAATACTGAGCGAACAAAATGCAAATGAACTTCTTAATGTAAACAAATTATACGGATAAAATGCGATTACTTACGTCAAAAAACAAAGACACATTGTCACAGTCAATCGAATGATGATTATGATGTCCGATGTCCGAACTCCGAACCGAACGCATTACGAAATTCAACGAGAACAACCGAATTACGAGCAATAACAATAGCTCTTTCTCGTTCACGCGCATGCGTTTTCTACTACTATCCCTATCGTAACTCGGCGCGGATCGGCTTACCTGGCTGCTAAGAAACCGCGGTGTCCACGTCATGACGGAATTTATTTTATAATGAAATTGAATTTACGATAAGCCGGACGCGCCTACGACTTACTTTAGCGCAAAATGTTTTGTTGTTGGGATATAAAAAGAAAATGTAATGTAATGTTTAAAGTGCCACACTTTAAGGTCTACATTTTTTTTTGTGTCAACGTTGTGTTCCGAATTTCCGAAGGGAAACCGGCAGGAATCGGGTTGTTTGAACCCAAAATCGAATCAGTTTTAAAGCAAAATCAATGGTATCTAAGAAGAAGTGGCGTAACAAACTCCCCAGCAGCACAGCGGCCTGTTTTCGTCATTGCTGTAAAAAGGGTAGGATAGCCTTTGAATACATCCAGAAATACGTGCACCGTGTGTGTGACGTGCCTCACGTAGGCTGAGCGTACGTAGGGAGAATAGCGAATACCGTTGTGTACTGTGTTCTGTTTGTCTATGTTGTAGCTGGATGTAGGTGTTTACTCTCAGATGTGTGTAACGAATTTATAATGCAGTCTGTTTGCCATTATCTACGCTAGGAAGGTAAGTAACTTCTAGTAATAGTAACCCCATATGTACATATTACGTCACCGTAAGATTGTGAGAATCGTCAGTTTATAATCTAATGGTATTATTTCCTGATTATGAACTGTCGAAAAATTGTGAAATGGGTAAGGTTAGGTTAGAACAGCGATCAACCGCGCGCGAGTTGAGCGAGCGGCCGGCGAGCTCTACTTCAAGTTGGTCGCAGCTAGGCAGGCTATTTAGTATTAACGTAAGGTGCGTTACGTCACAAGCAACTTTGATACCAGCATGTCGATTCCCGTAACCACTTCACCGTGAAAACATGTGAAGTGAGCTTGGAGTGAGCTGTCAGTGTCATCTCACCCTGTTGGAATGACAAATCACTTCACCTAAGTTTTCACGGTGAGATGGTTACAGAAAAGCACTGCTGTTCACAATATTTGTCGGTTTCCCATTTCCCATGGATAGATTATAAGCTATCGAAAAATAATGCGTTCAGTTTTATATACTTAAATGGTTTGTTACAGTTCAATTTTTTTTTACAGTTAATTATAATCTAACAGAAATAATACAGATAGATAGATTATAATATTTTATAAACTAACGAAGCTGAAATTATGAAGATGTTACATATACCAAGTTACACCAGAAAGACGTAAGAAGTAGGTATACAAGAGGATCCTTGTAATTCATTTGTAAAAATATTTGTGCCAAGCCTTGTCATAACGGTTTATTACGCAGATTCTACCAAAAAAGAATATTGAATAATTTATAACTACGTCTGGCAGCCTGTTTATTGATGTAGTTACACTTACACTATAAGACCTAGAATTAAATCCAAATATACAAGACCAAAACATCCCAATAAATCTTTCTAGAGCTTGTATCCCAAAACTAATATTTTATAACAATATAATGTAAAAGAGTGTCCATGGAGTTTCTTGCCCGATCTTCTCCATAGGAACCTACGACGCTTTGGAATGGGCAACAATTTCTAAGAAAACTTCACGGTACGCGGTAGAACAATTATCGGTGTCGCGTCGCGCCAGTCTGCACGAGGCTTAAATTGTAATAAATGCTTTGAGTTTTTCTCAAATGAAAATACCTGTGACATTGAACATTAACCTCTATAGTAACCACACAAGATTTATATTGCTTCATATAATGTTATGCTAGAAACAAATATGTTGGTATTTATGTACACCAAGTCTAGGCAGAAACCTAGGCTGTTACTCTCGAATCAAGGTCTCATATAACACTTGCATAATATTTGCATTCATTAACGGAATAATTAACTAGAGGAGACAAGGTTATCTGATGTTAAGTTATACAGGGTGATTGGAAGATGGGTGCAAAGCTTTAAGGCGAAGATAGTACAGACCATTTGGAACCATTTAAGCCATGGTTGTCTCAGACGAACCCAACTTTGACACACATTTTGACAAATGTCGTAACTTCTCTTTATCATAATTATTAGGCCTTTACTTTACAGTAGGGCTATAATAGGCTGGTTTATTAAACAGAAGATAGAAAGGCATGTTTCACAGTTGCAAATAGGTTAATCCCCTATTCGGAACAAAGTACTTTATTTTTGAGTGATTGATTTAAAATCAAATCATTTATTTCAAGTACGCTATTGAAAGGTTTAAAACATTGTAAATAATTTTTTATAATTTTTTTATTTTTTTCATTTAAAAATGTTGTAAAATACTTTTGAACGTCCACAAGCAAATATAATTATTTTTAGATGCCCTTTCAAAAGGTAGTTTCGTATGGCGAAGAATGGGCAAGAAACTTCATAAATTCTTTGTTCGTCTCTGCTACACCGTAAAGAATAAAATACCTTCCAATCTTCGTGCTTCTCCTTTCAATCGTAAAGGCTGTGGCTTCAAGGAAACATTGTTTTACAAAATAATGTTGGAAAATGTCGCCCTAGAATTAATTCCAAGTTTGCATCAGCGCGCAGCGGCAGCGTGCAAAAGAATACAGATTTCCAGGCTAACGCGACACTATAACCTCCCTAACGAAGTTTTCCTCTTCCACCAACTAAGCCATTACCGCATTACTGCGGCCTGTGTCCGCAATCCATTAGTGTCCGACACTGGTGTCCGAGTTGCGGCAACTTGCCATTTAAGTGTCATAACTCTCGCGACACTCCACGATTTACGAGTTAATAGATGACTTGGGAGGCTGGCAGGCTGGAGGAACTATTATAGCTTAGTCTATCTGAAGATTATTATTAGGAAGATAAGTGAATAGAAATACACGATGTAAAATGGCATTTGATTCGTGTAAAAAACTGCTGTAATGCACCTTGTGGTAAAATTAAAATTACCATCGCCATTCACCGATCTGTCGTCAAAACTGTAAAAATATTGTAGTATATACTAGTAACATATAATAAGTAGGTATATTATAAACTAAAGTAAAAAAAAAACTAATTTGACAAAAAAACCTACCCAGAGAACATTAATGATTTCTCTAAATTAAAATTTGATCATCTAAATAAGACAAGTGATTCTCGACTATACTCGATTTGAAATAAGATTAGATATTTAAACAAACCTTTTTTACAGTTCGCTTAACCGATTTTAACTTTTATACCGTAGGGATAAGGATGGCAAAAAAGCAAAAAAGTGGTTACAATGCCACCAACGCAATAGAAGTCAAAACCGGTTGAACGGACTGTAAAAAAGATTTATAAAAAAAAAACCTTTTATCCCAAAAGGGTTAAATGTCTAATCTTATTTCAAATGGAGTATAGGTATCTATGCGCACCAAACGGAAATACCTATGTATATACAGACACAGTGACGTCACCAACTGCTACATACCTGCACCCTAATTACGTAACACACTTTCAATCACAATCTGAATGATTTCGAAGGATATTGCTAAGCCATTGCTTCATATGTTCGAAAAATGTGTCTGCTTAACAACTTAAATAACGCAATGCATGTTGTTGAACTGTCAAAATGAAAACCATTGCTACTGTAAGTGTGTTGCGCAATTGCCCCACGGTTTATAAAAATGTATGAGTAGATACCTAAAGAAGATGACCGATGACCTTGTGAAGGGCGCAGGAATCCGCTGGATGCGGGAGGCACAGTGGCGGTGCTTGGAGGAGGCTTATGTCAAGCAGTGGACGTCTTTCGGCTGAAATGATGATGAGCTACCTAAACCTTCGAACAAGAATACTCCGAAACAGTAATAAGGTCAAAAACTAAAATCTTTTAAATTCAAAATCACAAGTTACAATCATTGATGTTTCCTTGCTCTGCTCGATTATTCACGATTTCAAATTAGCACCGTCATTTGTTATTGTCAATCAATTCAAACGGGAACTTGGAATCATTTGTTAACATTTGGCTGGTACAAATGGGAATTTTCACGCTTCATCCGTCTCCTGAAATTAGCGTACAGATGAAGTACCTACATTTGTATACATGTATATTATTTTATATAAGACCTATATAACAAAGCTGAAGAGTTTGTTTGTTTGAACGTGCTAATCTCTGGAACTTCCAGTCGGATTTGAAATGGTCTTTTGACACTTAATAGCCCAATTCTTGAGGAAGGCTATATACATCACGCCAGGGCCCTTAGGAGCCGGGCTAAAGCAAAAAGAAAGAAAGAAAGAAAAATGCGTTTATTGGCATTACAAAAAAAAAAAAAAAACACCTTAAAACACGTCGGAAAGAACGCAAAGCGAAAACTAAGTAATAGTGCGGACAGCGGACAGGCTATGCGATGCTGGCACGAGTCTGACACGCCCTCCGGAGAAGTTATTTGTTAATTTCCCTTCAAAAAAAAAAAGTCTATGCGATGCAACGGTGAATGTCTGCCCGGCTTGGGCAGAGCATCCCCGTCGTGGAGGCGATCGGTGGCGGTGAACTCTCGCGTCCGGCCTGGTCCAGGCCATGGTACGGACATTCGCGCCCGCAAGCCCCTAGCCGCCGCAGGAGACGCCCTGGACGTCGGGAATCAATGGCTGATTCCCAGCCACCGCAGGCGCGGGCTTGCGGGCGGTGAGCAATTGGTAGCTCGCCGTCCGATAAGGACCAGACCCGGGTTGACGGCACGTTGTGTTCCACGCGCGCCTCAAAGAGATGTCAGTAACAAGGGGTTCGGTGCGACCAGGGTTGCGGGAAAGTCCGAAAAGGATACCGTGGCCCCTGGCAACGTACAGGCAACTGAAGAAACACGGGTGGCTTTTATTGATCAAGAGTCTGACACGCCCTCCCGCTCCGCCCAGAGCGGCAGAAGTTATTTGGTGATTTCCCACCCAAAAAAAGGCTATGTGGTGCGACGCGGACGGAGTGGATGGGGGGAACAAGAAATTTCACAAACGAAGACGTGGGCAGAAACTAGTTATTTGATACCTATTTGTGTAACATACATATTTACAGACTAGAAGTAAGCAACAGAAATATCAGGGCCTTGAAAACACACTAAAGTTATCTCATAACTTTCCAAAGTTTGTAACGATACTAGCACAAAAAATTTCAATAAAGTTTAAAAAAAACCGTTATGGAATATCATTTTTGTAGAACAATATTTTAAGTTACGATAGAGGTATCAGTAACATTATGCTTTTATCCGCTTGCAATAACGTTACAGATTCATTTTGAAGCGTTATTTTTTAAGAACTTTTCCCACTGATCACCACTCCGTCGTCGGCCACCCCCGTACCCGTGGTGGCCGGCTGGTGGTAAGCCACCACCGTCGTATTCAAACATTAGGTTCATTTGAGAGTGCGTAAGATCTTTTACAGACAGTGTTGTGAATACCTGCCTACTTTTATATTTATTTGATTGTGTCAACTTGAATTATTTCTTGGCAACGTTGCGTATCAAAATGAATAACGTTATTATTTCGTTATACCGATATATTGTTAATATTGTTATTTAACGGTTTAAGATTTCGTTCCGTTTGTTAGTATCGTTTTAGCCAAGGAATTAATTTTGTTACAATCCTGGTAGAATGGTAAAAAATATCGTTAACTATGCGTTATAACGTTATTTTGAGTAACGTTTCAAGTACCTGAGAAAAATACGTACTAAGGTGATGATTATTTCTAAAGAAATCTTTTCCAGCATTGCTGCGATAGGAAAGTAGTAAGAGAGATGTAGACAACGCGTGTAAGAGTAGAAGAGAAAACAAAATACATCAAATAAATAAAAAAAGAAAAACTGCAACCAACAACCTATAATTTTAACAAACCATAAATAATGAAGTTCCTGTTAATTTTCTTAACCTACAGAATAGGTGTAAGTTTTAATCTTCTGTTCAATGTGTGTAGGTTAGGTACAGCTAAAGAGTGGAAGTGCGTAGTGCAGGACTCTGTGTTTCTGGATTAACCTAGGACGGAGTTACCAAGTACTTCTTGGCAAGTGAAAGTAATTAGCACACCATCTCCAACCACATCTTTGCTTACCTACCATTAGGTGTAAAAAGGGCAAAGGTGTGCTTATCACAAACAAATCATATATTCTTCCTAATTCAGGATTGGTCTCACAGATTTTAAATAACAGTCACTCAAAATCCTTTATATGATAGTTTGATTAAATTGACAGATGGTAAATTGATATGGCAAACGTTTACCTATATTAATCCGCTATCATCTCATCAAACAGGCAATTTGTGAATAACGACCATGTCCCATACCCCAAGAGACCATAAAACCAATGATTTCGCGATCCTACAAACCCTATTAAAGTTTACATAACGGACTTTGCCTATGATGATACTCGTAGCTGATAAGGCTATCTACATGATATAAGGATACGCAATTAAGTACATGTGCGCTTTGATCTCTGCTGACCCCGCTGCCGCTAGATAACCTTTGTGATAACATTCTGTGATAGAAATGTTTTCTGTGTAGTAAGTACCTAGATACCCCACTAGTGCGTGTTTTGAAAGGTGAAAGATAAATTACCATTCATTATTTACGGTGGAACATGGAAATCTCTTGTTAACGACTTAATAAAGTATTTAATTTTAAAACTTAGATATAGATGTACTTAATTAAAATTATACTGAAAACATAAAAGGGGAAAAAAACAAAAAAAAATGCTGTTTCCTTATAAAACAACATAGGTACGAGTATCTTAGCATAATATAAAATTTTGAAACAGCTGATTCGCGATTTCAGTGATGGTTCCATAATACCTAAAAGTTGTTCAAAATGATGAGTAACTTCTCAGGATTTCAGGTTTTCTATTACCTAAACCTTCCTATTACTTAGTATTCAATTTAATTTATCGTACCGCCCTAAAAAGATTCCGCTTTTGCAAAAGTAGATAAGTACCTACGAACAATTTCTCCTTCAACAAAAAGCACTCATTCTCCTCCGACAAATATCCCTGGAACTCATTTTCATTCGCTATTTCAACTTTAAGAAACTACTAAAAGCATTTCATTTTTTTATCCTGGCAACTTTAAAACAAGTCGTTTGAAACTCTGGCACGTTTTTGAAAGAAAACGTGAGCAGAGTTTTAATATAAAGTGAGCGAAGTAAACAAGTTCCTTTAGGAAACCATAGAAAAAGCGAGGGAAATTCTCCCCCATTTATATGGCTTTTTGGTAACATTTGCTTCGTTTACATATCAAACTTTGCGATGGAGTTTTAAAAGGGACAGGTAGAGGGAAATTAAATTTTCGGAAAATAACTGATAATAATTATTATGACTTACAAGTGGTAGGTCGTGGGCTCACCCAGCCAGACGTTTTACTTTGTGTAAATAATTTAATCACTTCAGCTTTTAAAACTGTGAAGAAAAACATCGTGAGGAAATCGGCATGTAATAAATACCCTCACTGGGTCCGCGTGGTAGATTACAGAGGCCTCCTCTCAGTGAAACATTATCGGCTGATTATTTTCCGATAACCTGACAGCTTTGCCAATTTTCAGTCTGAAATTGATAGGTACTTGAATCTATTCCAGAAACTGTAACATATCACACTTTTCCAAGCAGGACTGCCTCGTTGGTCTAGTGGTCGCAAGCGCTACTGCTGAGCATGAGGTCCTGGGTTCGATTCCCAGGTCGCGCAGTGTTATTGGGTTTTAGCATCTGAAATTTCTCAGTAACTGCCCGGAGTCTGGATTTGGGCACGGTTGATGGCACTAGGCTCGCCCCCTATTACATGGGACTTAAACATGACTGGCGAAATGTGGGTGTTCAATAGGGTAGGTACACCTCTGCCTAACCCTTCGGGGAATACAGGCGTGATGTTATGTTATGTAAAATACACCCTATAACAACCGCACGATTGAGTTCATGAATTAACAACTAATCAATCTGCCTAGCCTTTTTCCTACTATGTTGGGGTCGGCTTCCAGTCTAACCGGATGCAGCTGAATACCAGTATTTTACATGGAGCGATTGCCTATCGGACCTCCACAACCCAGACATGATACCCCTTGGTAAGACTGGTTGTCAGACTTTCGGGATTCTGACGACCCGTAACGACTGTTCAAGTGTCAAGATCCACGAATGAATGAATGTCATGAATTAAAAACCATAGCTTTAAAATTTTGCTTGTCATCATTTCTACAGCGTAGATAACCATAAAATTTCAACCTCAAAATCTAATGAATTGCCCCATGATTTAAATTGTTGAAATTCACAATTTCAACAATTTAACAAGCTTTTCCTAAAGAGAAATAAACTTTCGAAATACTTTCCGAATATCGCAAAAACTCAACTCCGAGTAAAGTTTCTTGAATACCCGCATTTTTCCTGCTCGCCCTTAGGAAGGGCTCAGGTTCGGCCGTAAGCGAGATTAATATCGGGACAGCACGACCTCGGTGGACCCTATATAAGATAGTTAACGAGGACTGTGGGGAACTCAATCTGGGTAAATTGGCTTGACCAGAACTACTGACAAAAAATCTTGAGTAAGTTCGACTTGCCATGCGATCGTTGGGTAGTATTGACCCAAATAGTGTTGCGACACGATGAGTTTTTTTGTTTGCGTATCTTTGCGCTGGGGCCGCTTGACATTTCACTATTCAAATTCAAAATATTGGATATCTATGTATTTCACACTAGCTGACCCAACAGACGTCCTGTCCAAATTTAAATCCCATAGACAAAAGGACGTTCAGCTTTTCCCGCAATTGGGATTTTTTCGGGAAACTATTCTATTTTTTCTTTCCTTAAAGACCTAATTTGGACTATTACGAACATTTTAAAACAAAAAATAGCCAAATCGGTCCCCCCGCTCTCAAGTGACGCGCTGACCAACGAACAGCATATCATTTTTATTTATACCTAACTAGCTTTTGCCCGCGGCTTCGCCCGCGTGGATGTCGGAACATATCCCACGGGTACGTATGTACTACTAGGATTACATACCCAATAGCCGAGAGAAAAGGTCATTGACTCCTACCGCTGCGCCCGCGTTGTCGTCAACCATAATTATTTTGTTAAGTAATTTTGAATCTGTGATATCTTTTAAAGTATTAATTTTAATGATAATATAATAATATGTTGTCAAGTCATATAATAAACTAAATTCCATGTTCAATTTAAATAACATTATTTAATTGGTGGATAAAGGTATTTAATAAGACTTTTAAAAAATGAAATAAAAACAAAAAAAATATTTTTTTTTTTTTTCATTTTTTCATAGACAGAAAATTATGACATTTGGTTTGGACTATTAATTTCAGTCAAGTTAAAAATGCACAGATTTATGAAGAAAATAACTTCATTTTAAAGCACCTCCAGCCTTTTTGCATAACACACTTACTGAATAACCTTTCATTTTGACAATCCACCAACATTCATTGCGTTATTAACGTATTTAGAAGACGATTTTTTCGAACTTATGAAACAATGAATTAGGAATTTCTTCCAAAATATTTCGGTATCTATGTAATGGAAAGTGAGTCACCAGATCCTAATTTCACTAAGAGCGACCTTGAGACCTATTGATAAAATACGATCACTGCATGGCCATCACCGGTCTACGTTAGTCTATGCTCGATTAATTTATGATCTCTGAGCTCTATTGCTCTGTCGTGGCCGCGGCGGCGCCTAGCGACAACACCAAGGCGTTGATTGACGATTAAGGTCAGGAGTTCAAATTCATTGAACTATTGTGTCAACTAGCCCATACTTGTAGACATGTTTTATGTTCCATATACTTCATCAGGATATAAGCATAGGATTTAAGCTGACCTTATTTGGGGCTGCCTCGTTAGTCTAGTGATCGCAAGCGCAATTGCCGTGAGACCGTGAGGTCCTCGGTTGATTCCCGGTTCGGGTAGTGTTATTGGGTTTTTCCATTTGTAATTTCTCAGTAGAAGCCCGAAGCCTGGATTTGTGCCCGGTTGATGGCAATAGGCTCGCCCTCTATTAGGTACATGGGACTTACCCCCCTGCCCAACCCTTAAGAAAATACATGCGTGATGTTATGTTATTTGGGGCCAACGTTTGAAAAGGACCATAAAAGATCTCTATTTAGGATAGATCTTGGGTCAGATCCAATTAGTTACATGTATAAAAAAATGGTTACAAAAAACTCCGACTTTAAAAAAAACAACTTTATAGTCAAAAATGACTTTAGTTTCGGAAGTCGGTGTCCTTTTCTTTAGTTTTGGCTAATTTTTTGCCGCCGACTAGCGAAACTGAAACCGGTGGCTTTAAAAACTATTTTTTTTGTTCACATTGTAAAAAGTTTTTGCTTTTCACTTATTAGTGATTGCACTTGCTATGCTAATATAAAATCATCATTAACTCAGACGACTATAAACTTTTTTTTTCCTATTTAAGCTAACACATAAACTACTCAAGGAATGGTAACAAATGGGACCACCGCGCGGGTTTTCTCTACCAAAAAAGAATTACTTAATTGGTCCAGTAATCACGAAGAAACCGGTGAAAAAACATGAAAAAAAATCTAAAACCTTTTTTTTTAAGTCGCTTAAAATTTGCGGGAAATAAGGTGTTTCCATAATTAATACGTCATTTCAATTAGGTACCTAGCTACGCTACAAATAACCTTAAGATTCGAGGGCAAGCGCACACTATTTCTGATTTAACCTTGGCCGCTTATAGAAATTGTTAGCTATTTACATAAATTCTTATTAAAAGGGAATATTGCCCTAAAGGAGCTCTAAAGGATCCTATAGCTGTGAAAAAAGACTTTCAAATAGAGCTTCAACTCTTCAACTACATCAATCAATCTGCAACCAGTCCAACCGGATGCAGCTGAATACCAGTATTTTCCATGTAGCGACTGCATATCTGACCTCCAAAGCCCAGTAACTGGGAGACTTGGGCTTCTGAAGACCCGTAACGACTGTCAAAAATCCACGAATAACAGCCAGGACCAACGGTAACGTACTTTACGAGGCACGGAGGAGTCTCGGTATGTAAAGATGCATCCACGGATAAACCCCGGCAAGCGAAGCTTAACCTGAGGGATCAAGTCCTCTAACTCTTTAAGCTACATCACACTCCATCAACATCTAGGCATCTATATAAACGCATAAACATCTACTTCTGTTTTTTTTTTTTTTTTTTTTTTTTTTGTTAGTTGATGGAGATAATTTGTCAAGTGACAATCGCAGCCTAGCGTTAGGCAGACAAAACACTTAACGAGATAACATCACGCTATCATTCAGAGAGGGTAAGTTGTTTTGTTATCTTGATGGTGGAGCTTTGTTTTTGGTCCACTATCCAATTCTTTAAGCCGCTTTACCCGACAGAGCGACTCAAAGGAGAGTAATTTGTTTATCATCATAAACAATGTGTAATTGTAATAACTGAAATCCTATTAAGGGGTACCTACTCATCATTATGAACTTTTACTGAAAACCAAAGCAGAAATTGCGAAAAAAAACAGCTGTTCACTAATTTTTGACGAGTCAAGTCGTGCAGACAGGTGCGAAGCGACTCTAACAAAACAATTTCTAAGAAAACTTCACGGTAGAATAATTACAGTTGTCGCGTCGCGCGCCAAGTCGCCCTAGTCTGCACGAGCCTTTATCAGAACATAAATGTAGGGAACGGCTGTTTTTGTTTGTATGTAGGAGCGTTTAAGTACACAGAAACTGGGCAACATCTCAAATAGCTGTCAAATATTTCGCTGTTTTGATTAATTTGGCAATATTACTGTATGGAAATAGGAAATATGGCTAACTAGTGAACTAAAATATAGATTATGAAATGCAATAATTAATATAGTAACACCCACGGATATCGAGGGATATGCCTTGGAGGCGTGGCACGTGGCGCCTCGACATTGCTAAATTGGGCTTATGTTCGAACGGCGGCTGTACGCTTCATTCAGTCGCTTTGCAACTGCGTACAGTGTACTATTGATGCGTAAAAAACCAAAATGCCGAGCTGTGCAGTAATAATTTGTAAAAATAGGTCTAGTACCATCAACCTGAAGACAAATGTCGTGTTCTACGACCGTTAAGTAAACATTTAAGTCACTGTTTAATATTTTAAATCAATTTTTAAATCATTTACTAACTTACGTCCGGAGCGATACGAACTAGCCCGAATCTTTCCGAACGGAACGAACGTTTTGGATTTAGAGAGGTGCAATCGAGTGTGTGCGGCTGATTTTATCGACATGCGTATTATTGCAGTCGAATCTTTTTTTACAGAAGTCAATGGATATTCTCGTATTACATGTATAGTATAAGAGTTAAATTTGTTATTAATTTAATTTTGTTTGAAGCAAATAAATACATTGTTATTTCAATACAGTTACTCGTGTATAGTATAATATTTAACAGAGAGGGTTCCCTTTACCCGGTAATACAATATTTAAAAAAATAAAAAACATTTTATTTTAGTAAAAATAACCCATATTTTCGGATAGGTATATAAAAACAAAATAAATTATATAAAGAAAATTAAACGAAGTTATAATAATACAAGAATGTGCTAATGTAAATATCGATAAAAATTATCGACCATCGCTTTCGACTCCCTAATTGCATGCGTGTGCATTGAATGTTCGCAAATAGCGAGTGTTTACAAGTGAATGCCCCGCCCATTCTATGTATGTGTGCTATTAGAAATTGATTTTGTGTAGCTGCTTTCTTCTTAGTGTGCGAGTTCAAATTTTAAGTGTGTGTCGTAAGTACACTATTTGTTAATGTTGTAATTATTTTGGTGGGAGATAAGCGGCCGCACTAGGATTCCTTACTATTCCGCAATGAAGGCATATCTCTGGATATCTATGGTAACACCGAATAGTTTCGGCCGCAGCGCTTCCTACTCCGAATCAGTTATGACATAATATGAGTGGTTCTGTTGTCTACTCTCTCATGTAGCCAGTGCGAAAAAAATCATTTGACACTTGTTTCGTTTGACGGATCAACTACTTTCGAACGGGCCCATATCTTCGTTGATGTGCTTAGAGAGTAGACTTCAAGTGGGTTGAATGTAACAAAAATAACCCACATTTGACTTGGTTTATGAAAGCCGGATCAAGTCCCTGATCAGAGAACATTTGCTGTCTAATCTCTGTTTGACAAGGGAATTCTAATTAAGCTATCAGAAACAGGGATCTCGGCACCCGAAGTGGTCGATTAGCGTCTACGAACCGTTATTATCTAGCCGTCAATCTGTAGCGGTTTCTTGGACGTGGGGGTCAAACATTAACACAGGTATCAATTATGATTTCCATCAATCAAGAGGTCTGGTTGACACATCATCTAAAATATTTTAATTTTTATGCCCGTTTTCACCGACAACTAAGTGACACTTAAATGAATCCCTGAATAAAAGTGCGCAGTTGGATTTTCAATTCACAGGGCTGAGCCCTAGCGTTGAAAATCCAACAGTGCACTTTGATTTTGGGATTCATTTAAGTGTGACTTAGTGAAGGTGGAAACGGGTGTTAGAATTCTAAATCATGGGACAATCCTAAGTAAATAATAAAGAGTAGTATTGATGGTTCTAATGAATATAATTCTGTAAATACATATATGTTACGGTCGCGAATCATATTTTGATCAACATACCATAATTGTATTTTTTTTTTGTATTTCCTAGTTTTGTTTACTTTAGTTTGTTTTGATTTTGTTTTAATTTGTCTGTATTTATTTTATTTTATTTTAGTTTAATTAATTAACTAAGTTCTATACAGGGCAACTTTATAATTTTGTATGTTATATAATTTTGTTTATACTTAATATTGTAAGTTACGACAACGTTTTGTGTGCATGCAGAGTTTACCTATAAGTGATTGTTACACTTTATTCTGATTTGTTGTTGCTATTTAATTGGCTTATACCAGTTGGTGAACCAAATAAATAAATAAATAATATACTTACTGCAAATTTCAAACAAAACGGCCAAGTGCGAGTCGACAGCACACGAATTCAACGAACAATATTTAGTAAAAAAGGAAGAAAATTTGATTTTCGCGGGCAACCCTAGCAATTTGGCCGTAACGGGTACCTAACGTGTCCCAAAGGCTGGCAACAATACCACGTCCAACACCAGTGGTCAGCATTGGCGTTGGATGTGGTATTGTTAAGAAATGTCAAATGTAAAGAAAATGTTTAACCTTAATTCTCTTCTTGTCCACAGGGCGTCAAGGATGTCCGCATGCTGAATCTTTGAGGAGGAAGGTGTTGTAAAGCGAGCACCATGACCAAGAAGTTTGAATTCAACTGGCAGATCCCGGTCCCTGATCTACTGCTTCAGGTAAATATTTTACCATATTTCTGGTAGAAATCGTCATGAAGCCAGAGGGGCAATTTACGTATTTTTAAGAAAGTTCACATTCTAATCTCAGTCGTAATCTGTCAAAAATACCTATAATTTACCAGTACCTGGTCGACAGGAGCTCCGCTCGGGTGAAAATAGAGAATACTCATTTAATAGTATTTTAGGGGTATGAGGAACAGGGTGTAAAGTTCACTCATCCACCATAGAAAAGGGAGGATCCTCCAACCAGACGGGTGTTGTGTCTGGCGGGCCGACTGCCCGACTGTTGATTTCGGATAGTCTTATCTATGTCGATCGCGCGGTAAACTCTAATTGCGCGATGCAGGATTTGTGTGACGTCATGTCTTTGATGCGTAGTTAGTATGTGGCGGTGTAACCGCTACATCACTCCCCTCCGGAGACCGGAGGTCGATAGTGGGCTGAGTCTTGTATCTTGCGATGCTTCACAGTGCCAGCTAAGGTTCCAGTAAGTCGGAACCGGGTGCCGCACAGTTCGCGGTGAGTCGGAACTGTCTGCGGTGATTGCGGCGGTTGTGGTGATTGAGGTGATTGCGGTGATTGAGGTGATAGCGGTGATTGCGCTGATTGAGATGATTGCGGTGATTCCCCAGTGAGTCGGGGTGATGAGGCTGAGGGTGATGACCAGGAATGCGCGTTCGCTGCATGCTGGTGGTCAGGATACCCGTTGAAGCCGACGGTGCTGGCTGTCTGTGTGACTCGCCTCACGAAAGCTTGCGGGAGTGATGATGATGACGTCACGCTGAAGTAGTTGCACGAAGGCTGCGTTGACGTTCATACTCGGGGTCACCAATTTAGGGGTATGAGGAACAGGGTGTAAAGTTCGCTCATCCACCATAGAAAAGGGAGGATCCTCCAACCAGACGGGTGTTGTGTCTGGCGGGCCGACTGCCCGACTGTTTGTAAGACGTCGCGACGCCCCCGTAAGGGGGCGTGGCGAGCGGGGTCGGAGCGTCGCCCCTCGCCCGCGGAAGCTATACGGCGGCCCGCCACTGCGGGTCCTCTCGATAGGGTGGCCTATACCGCCCGGGTGGGCCGACTGTTGATTTCGGATAGTCTTATCTATGTCGTTCGCGCGGTAAACTCTAATTGCGCGATGCAGGATTTGTGTGACGTCATGTCTTTGATGCGTAGTTAGTATGTGGCGGTGTAACCGCTACAGTATAGAGTAGTTTATAGACCGTACTAATGCCATGTATAGTACATAAGTACTCATTCCATGCTGCCATGATAGTAGGTACCTACATACTAATTCCATGCTGCCTTGATAGTAGGGAACTTACTAATTCCATACTGCCATGTCATTATTCTTGTTCTAAACTTTGGGATACCGCGGAGAAAACGAATTCTAATTCTATGTATAGTAAGTACATACTAATTCCATGCTGCCATGAGAGTAGGTACCTACTAATTCCATGCTGCCATCTCATTATTCTATGGTAGCCATCTTGTTCTAAACTTTGGGCGACCGAACTCTGGTCGGGTGAAAATACGGAGAAAAGGAAGTTTCCCAGATAATTTTGAGGCCTAGCTAGGTCGATTTTTCGCCCCCGTAAACCCGTTTATTGCAACTTTCATTTAAATCGTTAGAGTCGTTTTCGAGAACGTGATTACAAATATATATTATTTAAAAGGCGCGCGGTTAACCACCGCGTTTGATGGCGGTTAAGTGCGTACAACCCTATAAGCGGTTGCATATTAACAACCGACCAAGTGCGTGTCGGACCACGCACAATGAAGGGTTCCGTAGTTGGGATGAATTTATCGCAAGAACACACTTAACTTTGTAGTTAAAAAACATGTTCTCTCATACGGAATGTATGGGAAGCATGTTTTTGCAACCGCAAATGTAAGTTGGTATCGGCCAACTTACATTTGCGGTTGCGAAAACATGTTACGGCAGTTGTAATATATATATCGCAGTCATCTGGTTGAATCTGCTATTTGATTGAATGACTAGCGCGTTCATTAAATGGCGGCATCCAATTAAATAGCTGAAAGACAACTAGCCAAGTCATTGAGCACAACGTTTAACCAAATGGCTGAATGTCCTGTAGTCATTTAGTTAAACTGGGTGAAATAGGTTTGGTTAGAACTATGACCAATCGCGCGCGACCGGCGTGTGCTATTTCCAAGTTGCTCGCAGATTTTTTTTCACCATTTGAATCACTTGGCTGAGTCTTGGTCAGTCATCTTCAAAGGGCTGACTTTCAATACCCCAAGTTGTTAAACGTTGAATGATACTAATTCAATTAACTATCGGTCTAGGCATCCAATAATTGGATGCCGGCTTTTAATGAACGGCCTAGGCGTCTGGCATGTATTAGCTGGCTACTTTAACCAGATGACTGCGACATATACATAACGAAATTAAAAGGAAAACTATCACAGCTAAGTAGGCTCTAAAAGTTAACGAGTAATAATCGACAACTTAAATTTACAGTTTGAAAAACATGTTCTCCCATGCATTCCGTATCACATATTTTTCAACTACAATGTTAAGTTAGTTCTTGGGATAAATTCATTCCAACTACGGTACCCTTCATTGTGCGTGGTCCGACACGCACTTGGCCGGTTTTTAATACGGGAATCGGCCTTCTGATGAATGTACAAGATGTTCCACACGTAAAAAAGGGTTTGTGCATATAAAATAGCCGTAGATCAGCCAACACCGCTTCCAAGATAGTAAAAAATGTATATTGCCTGAAATAAATAATAAATGGGTTATTATTTTGAGAGGAATCTTAGGACTGTATAAGTATAGCCTAGATCCATGAGTTCTTTTATCAGTCTGCACACTCTGTCATCTCCATTTGATACTTTAGTTTTCGACCCAACTAGTCTTAAAACAGCATTAAGTAGGTACATGACTAAGCATCATTCTACAATCCGTGCCTAAAAGCAGAGAAAACTGTAGCACCAGTTCCATCAGCACCTACACAAAGATCTGAAATAATATATGTAATCTGTGAAGTAAATCCCGCCGCAATCTGTTGTGCCCGTTACCTGCGAGATGGCTGCTAGTCAGTCCGTGTGCCGATCACGCCGTAAATCAGAGTCGATCACACATGCTTACCGAACGTACAGGAGTGTACGGTGGTAGTGGCAGCGGGAGATATACATTATATATGAAAGATTTAAAATTTTATACAGGGTGGAATCCCGACATCGACGCGAAAACTGATACCATGGATTCAGTACATGATACTGAACCCCGCTGCGTTGAAATTCGTTGCCGGTTATTTAAAAAAAAACCCCTGTTTGATAGAAAATTTCAATACCTACGCGGTCAAAATGTATGGAACAGCTGATTTAAAAAAAAATAACCGACGAAAAATTTCAACGGAGGGGGGTTCAGAATCATGTACGTACTGAATCCATGGTATCAGTTTTCGCGTCGATGTCCCTTCCACCCTGTATTATAATACTTGAAGAAGAGCTGACCTTTATAATATATCACTCAATATTTTTTCCTGAAAAACTGAAAGGTCTGTCCGTGTTGCCTAAACTGGTAAACCGAAATCAAATAACGATACAGATAGTGCAATCCACGACGACGCGCCCCACTCCGCGATTACTGTACTGTAGGTATAACCTGTACTTTAGTACAGAGCGGAGCGGAGTGGGGCGCGTCGTCGTGGATTGCACTATTTATACTGGTCTTTGTCTTAAATTTTCGTCTGTGCTTTAAACATCCCTACACGTGTACTACGAGGACGTTGGTTATTGGTTGATTACTGCTGATAGCAAAACCTCAAGTGGCCGTGATTTCAACGGATCAACAATTCTGTCCGAAGGCAAATATTTCATCGGAGTAGCCGTGGTTAGGGTGGTAGATTTTCATGTACATGTGTACAATGTTGTGAGGTTCTATGTGTTTTCTCTTGCCCCTATGGAAGAATGAATCAGCTCCCCGCAACCAATGGCACCCACACCAATCCCAGTTACTGTCTGTGTCTATTCGCCTCCCTATCTTATAAGCGGCTCAGTCGAGGTTCGCTCACATAATCCCCTCACCTCCGCTCCGGCTTGAATACATACATATCACGAGTTTAAAGTCTTTTCCGTTTGATTAGTACACTGATATCCATTGATTTATTTTGTTTGCGTATTTGTGCGGTTTTAGGTTCGGTGTCAAGTTTAGAGTATGAGCATAGATAGTAAAACCGTAGTATGTGCAAGCACGGATTCCTGGTAATAGTTATGTTATGGTATGGTATGTGAAGGAGTCCATGTCGGTTACTTTTGATAACTTAGGTAATATATAAAAACTATACAATTACAGGAAGCGTTTACCGTGGTTAATCTGAAAAACTATTTTTTTTTTAGTAAAACGAGATGAAATGTGTTAGGTACTATGAAGATTGAAGAGTACAAAATCATGGAGAATGAAATGAAGTGGAGATTATTTTCAACAGTGGAAGTATTAAGTGGATGGAGCTGAAATAAGGCCCTATATGTTTTATTTTATTATTTTAAGAAAACTTACAACTAGGTTATGCATATGTAAACAATAGTGAAAGAAGGCCAATTACAAGTTTTCACTGACAAAAATTAGGATAGAACAAGAGACAGTAGACAGGTAAGAGAAAGTAAGAAGTAAAAGAACTCGGAGCGAATAATAAAAAAATGAACTTGAGAAGTGTCAGTCAGTGATCCTCGAAGAAGCGGTTACACATAGTTTTTTTTAATTTACTGACACTGGTGGTGAATAAGTCCAGATCATCAACATTCTGACACATCGAGTTGTATGATCTGCTAGCTCTAATAATATAAGAGTTTTGTCTATATATACACCGTACAGAGGGAACATACAGAGGATCATGATTCCTAATGTGGCTAATTAGATGCCATAACAATATGTTTAATAGCGCAAGTAGGTACTCGTAGCATTTAGCTAACCTAACATAGAAAAAACATAAATTCTAACTCAGTTTTTCCGTCCCCTTCCAGTATAGTCAGTTTAAAAATTGCTACTAATTGGAACCACAACGCCAGTTTACGATATACAAACAGCTCCATTTTATAACGCTACGGGCTCCTGCTGCGATCCTCAAGTAACAAATGACAGGAGCGTTATTTACACGACGGAATGGCCGCAGCCAATAAACGGCTCGAACTTTATAGACTCTTTATCGGAACCCGTGGTTTTAATTGGCTGTTAAAAGCTACGCTTTGGAGCCATGCTGAATAAAACGGGTCGTAAAATTGTTGATTATGTAAAAATGTGGGCAGGAAAAGTGTCGTTTTTCTTCATAAATGGCTGAAATGAAATCAAATATTTTATTTGACGAGTCGAATAATACAATTATTACTTTTTCATGGTTATCTTTCTCATTCCAAAGTTGTGCCGTGGATTTAATATTGTCACAAATTCGAGAAAGATAAAAGTTTCTCAAGTACAAACAACTTTTTATAAAAAAAAAAAATACAACCGACTTCCAAAAAAAAACAACAACGTGAATAATAAGTGTCTATGGATTTGAATTTTCGTTTTTTGCCACCGACTTCCGAAATTAAATAAATTTTTCACATTGTAGTGTTTTTTTCTTAAATCAGTTGTTGTATTTTTGTAAAAGGTTTTTATTTTTCCCTTTTATGTTGTGGTACCTTTCCCACACATATTCGAATACCACTACCTGCTATGTAAATAACAGCGACAGGAACTTATTACCTATAACTTCATCCGCATAGACTAAGTTGGAAAAATACGTATTATTGAAGCTAACTCAAAAACTACCCAAGCAAAGTAAAAACCAGGCACCCCAAAGACAATTTCCTCGCAAATTTGACCCCATGCACCCCGCCACTCCACTATGTGCTAAACGCTAACACAACCAGTAATAAAGTTGATTATCGCGAGTGCTTTTTGGTCGTGTTCGAGCATGGAACTAAATGTCGTAAGTCTCGATTCTTATTTTGTTTACTAATGTACGAAAAAATATCTTATAGCTGGATAATAAACTATATTTTCTCACTGTCAATAATTATTTTAAACATAAAAGCCGAGTAATCTTGTTGTTGTTTCAAATAATCTTTAAAAAAAAGACATGATTTTCGAATAAAAAATGAATCGAGCGAAAACGTTCCAATTACGTAACTGTCTTACTATATGTAAAGAAAAAGATCCAATAAAGCATATACTAAAGTTCCATTTTGATTGTCTAAGTAACTTTTTCAGAATATTAATGCAAATTAACATACAATTTAGGGAGCCTCCTCTTAATACAATTTAAATGGGACCACCGCGCAAGCTTCTTGTAACAAATCTAAAAATAATGTTCAAAATCAATCCACAATTGACGAAATCGTCTATGATGAGAATCCATGTCTCTGTAGCATCCCATTATTTAATGGCTAAGTATGGCAATTCAAACTTAAAAAAAAAAAAACGTATGGGCCTTTCAGTAGTCGCATATGATGTGTAACATCTGACATCTCACCTCGGTAATAAGCAACAATAAAGGGGCGCGCGCGCTCATTGGTCAAATAGCGCGTGCTTCCCCGGCGTCCTGTTACAAACTTCCGTCCCTTTTCACGAATTCACTCCCACAGATTTGATTATTTAGATTTTTTAATTTAGATTGCAGGAAAGCGAGAATAAAGATGTTATGTTACACATCAAAAAACATCAGTTACACGCACTTTAAAATTTATTAATTTATTTCATTAACAATTTTTACATTGCATCGAAATGTAATTAATTATAAAATAACACAACATGAAAACACAATATAAATTAAGAAAAATACATAGGTACATATAAGATCATCAAAATTGCATGTCCAAATTGTAAATAAAATTCAATATTTAGGTACAGACGCCAGCAGGTCAACCAATCCGAAACTGTAAAATTTTCCCAATCAACTTTGAACCTTATTCTTGAGCGATAAAGTTGAAAATCAATTAAAGAAATTTGACGGATTGTAGTAGGTTGACGTGCTGGCGTCTGTACATTAACACCGAAAATGGCAAGAAAATAAATAAAGATATACATTATGATTTCATAAATTTGGGTAAATTAACACCTATGCAAATGTCAAAATATTACATAAAACGTCAAAAAAAGAAACAAAAAAAAAGTTTACAGTTATTTCATGACAGTTCCCCAGACACAGTCCCTAAACACCACTGAGAAACTGATCAAGTGTAAAAAGCGATATTATTAGCACTTCCATCAGAAATTACTTTAGTTGGTTCTTAAACTGGTTTATATTCTATAAGGACTTTAATTGTACAGGCACTTTACTTAGTATATTATTGAATTGTCAAGGAGTGGGTTGATCGGTATTATTAGCACTTCCATCAGAAATTACTTTAGTTGGTTCTTAAACTGTTTAAATTCCATAAGGACTTTAATTGTACAGGTACTTTACTTAGTATATTATTGAATTGTCAAGGAGTGGGTTGATCGGTATTATTAGCACTTCCATCAGAAATTACTTTAGTTGGTTCTTAAACTGGTTTATATTCTTTAGGGACTTTAATTGTACAGGTACTTTACTTAGTATATTATTGAATTGTCAAGGAGTGAGTTAATCGGTCAGAAAGATGAATTAAAGCGTAATAGGTAGCTAGTAGGTTCCTATGGAGGAGAAAGGGCAAGAAACTCTACGGACATTTTTCTTTTCAATCAAAATATTGGGTATAGTCCTAATAGTAATTCTTGTATGTAATATTAATAAACACTAATTGTGTTTCTCCCTCAGGGTGCCGTGTTCGACCGGTGGACAGAGGAGAAGGACAACACAGAGTTTGAACAGAACTGCCTGTTCAAAGTCGACGAGTATGGCTTCTTCGTATACTGGAAGAGCGAGGGCAAGGTAAGTCCAGTCTTACCACTAATTAGATTAAATTGTACGAGGACATCTACAGACGTCACATGGCAAGTCGAAGGATATGACGAACTATAGTAATTTTCTATCTACTTATGATGAAAGCCTTAGATTATGATGGTAGAAGCGGATTTTATTTATATAACTACTGAATCATTTTCAATTTATAAGATGTTTTTCGCTATTTGGTACGCTAAATAGGCGTTTAGAGGTATGAGTAACAGGGTGTAAAGTTCACTCATCCACCATAGAAAAGGGAGGATCCTCCGACCAGACGGGTGTTGTGTTTGGCGGGCCGACTGCCCGACTGTTGATGTCGGATAGTCTTATATATGTCGTTTGCGCGGTAAACTCTAATTGCGCGATGCAGGATTTGTGTGACGTCATGTCTTTGATGCGTAGTTCGTATGTGGCGGTTTAACCGCTACAGGCGCTTTGACGTGGAGTTGTGAATACCAGTCCGTATCTATAAATAATATAAAACAAAGTCGCTTTCTGCGTTTGTCTGTATGTCCGCGTTGTTTTTCTAAACAGATTTTGATGAGGTTTTCACCATCGTTTAGAGAATTTATTCCGGAAGGCTTGTGTAGATATAATACGTTAAAAGTAACTTTAACCTAAGAAATTTCGATGTTTTGTTAGTTACCTATATTATGCTATTGATCACAGAATAAGTGATTTTCAGTTTTTTTTTGTGTACTGTATGCAAACGTGTTCTAATCTATAGGAACTTATAACTTAGCCACAGTATAAATAAGTAACAGTATTATGTCACGGCAGTGGCCTTGAAATAATTACCTACGGCCGCTCGGTAGATTAACCTTCCGCGTACGTGTGTAACTGCCGCGGACTCGATACTGGGGGTCTACTCCCTAAGCGAAATCCGTAGTTACGGCTGAAGCTACGGACGCTTCCCTCCGTTTCACTCACGGTATGCCCGTAATTAAGACAGAGAACGAAGTCACATCAGATATAAAAAAGGACCTACAATCTTTACGATCTGACCACTCAAACTTGAAGACGCATGTATCTACCTTGGATGACAAGCACCATCATATTTTACTGGACATTACAGAACTTAAGAAGTCGATTGAATATGCTTGCGATCAGCAAAATGATCTAAAAAAATATATCGATTCTTTGAACGCGCAAACGCCTGACCATTTGAGCGAAATTATACAGGGATTCGAATTAAAACTTGATTCATTGGAGCAACAGGCGAGGCAATGTAACATTGAGATCTGCAATTTACCCGAAAAGCGCACTGAGAATCTAGTAACGCTTCTGCAGACCATCGCTACACAAATAAACTTTCCATTGTCTCAGAAGGATGTTATTGCCATTCACCGTGTCCCTCATGCACACAATGAGAATAATAAACCTAAGAACATCATAGTCAAGTTGAACTCACGCATACTACGAGATAATTTCCTGAGCACATTTCGCCTGGCAAAAGGCGTGCGTACTGATCAATTAGGACTTGCTGGAAATTCGCAACCTATTTACATACACGAGCATCTGACTTTGAAAAAAAAACATCTATTTCGTGAGTGTAAGGAGGCGGCTAAAAAGAACAACTTTAAATACGTGTGGGTCAAAAATGCCACCATCCTCGTTCGAGAGATTGATGGTTCTGCTGCTTTGGCCATACGATCGACACATGACATTCAGAAAATTATACCTGCCAAAAACTCTGCCCCTGTTGCAAATAAATAGCAATGCTATTAATCTAAGATTTGCTCACAATAATTTTATATTAGCGATTTTAAGTCTTTGCATGTTTGTCGTCAATATTAGTTTAAGGCTACCTTTTTGTTTTGTAAACTGCATGCTACTCACCAATATTTATTTTAGGCTACTTTTAAATTTTGATAACTGCATGTTACTTGTTATTATAAGTTTTAAGCTACTATTCTGTTTTATAGATTACTTTAACCTACAAGCTTCTTGCTCTGTTATTATTTTAAACAACAATTCCAGAATTATGTTTCTCTCTAATTGTTATTATTTTTGTTTGTATTTAAGCGTGGTTATGTCGTTAGTATTATATATCGCTCAGTTCGACCTGGACTCCAAATACGTTTCACTTGTAATGTTACTTGTTGTTTATATCTTGTTGACACTGCACGTATCAGTATATACTAATTTATTCTTGGATTCACAAAATGTCGGATAGCCTTTCATTATATTATCAGAACTGTAGGGGTTTACGTACTAAGCTGAACACCTTACATATGAATATCTTATCCAATTGTTATGATGTGATAATTTTAACGGAGACCTGGCTCACTCCTCACATAATGGACGGTGAATTTATAGATGAGCGATACGTAGCTTACAGATGCGATCGTAATCGAATTACCACAAACAAAAAAGATGGAGGGGGAGTGCTCATCGCCGTACTGAAAAACTTGAATGCCGTTCATTTGCAGGCCGAGTTGCCAATCATTCCGTCAATAGAGCATGTCGTTATCCAAATTCCTGGTCTTGGTCAGGAAAAATATTACATAAGTGCGGCATACATTCCACCAAAAGCCCCTGAAGACGTTTATCTGGCTCACTTTGAAACATTGCAAAATAGTCTGGGATCGGTGAATCCAACTACTTTCCTCTTATTCGGTGACTACAATTTGCCTGACATAGAATGGCTCCCCTCTGCTGACAATCCTACCGGAGCGCTTAACTGTTATGGCAACTCATCGTTATATAGACTAATGGATAACTTTATATCCTTAATAAACGGTTATCAATATAATTCCATAAAAAATTATAGGGGACGTATTTTGGATTTATTGATTAGTAACGGGAGCTGTAATGTCCATGCGCCTCCTTCTTCTTTGATACCTCCTGACAATTATCACCCTCCTTACTGTTCTTTCATTAGTTATAAAGCCAAACTTAAAATGTTACCCCGTGCACAATCTATAAAATATAACTTTTACAAAGCCAATTTTGATCTAATTAACGAAGATTTAGCTACTATAGATTGGGTCGAAATCTTTAGGGGTGAGTCTGCTGAGAACTCTTTAAACATTTTCTATGATTATATTTTCAAAACAATAAAAAAATATGTTCCTAGGTCAGCCCCACGATCTCGTAAATTCCCCATTTGGTTCTCAAAGTCATTAATACGAATATTTAAAAACAAAAATAAAGCTTGGATCAAATGGAAGACATATAAAAACGTCTCTGACTATGAACAATTTTCTTTTCTAAGGAGCAGATTCTATGTGGAGTGTAAAACGGGTTATAACAAATACATTGATTCTGTGGAAGATAACATACATAAAAATATCAAATATTTATGGAGTTATATCTCAAATCGTAAATCAAATGCGGGTATCCCTTGCTCAATGACATATAAAAACCAGAGCGCCAATAACCCCAAAGAAGTTTGCGATTTATTTTCAATTTTTTTTCACTCTGTATATGAACCGTCCACATTTGTGAGGGATGCCTGGTCTCCTCCCGAGGCATACTGCGAGGGTGCTGCTATAATTAATCATATTAATCTAACCATGGATAAAATTATAAAAGCATTAAAATCTCTGGATACTACCAAAGGTCCTGAACCGGATGGTGTTCCAGCGTATTTTCTTAAACATGCCGCCAGTACAATATGCACGCCCCTACATATTATTTACAATAAATGTATCACAGAGGGTACTTTTCCAGACATCTGGAAAAAGGCTAATATTACGCCGGTGCATAAATCTGGTTCTAAACGTGAAGTGGAAAACTATCGTCCCATTTCTATTTTGTCTGCCTTGTCGAAGCTTTTCGAGAGACTTGTCCATGATGAGATCAATCCTATCTTGCATAACATAATAATTAAACAGCAGCATGGATTCGTCAAAAAAAGATCTACAACCACAAATTTGTTAGTTTTTACGGATTACTTGTTTAATAACATGGATCAACGGTCACAAGTAGATGCTGTGTATACAGACTTTCGAAAAGCCTTCGACAAGGTAGATCACGAACTTCTTCTTGCAAAGATTGCATACAACGGCATACGAGGCGACTTATTGAGATGGTTCTCATCTTATGTTACAAATAGAACTCAGAAGGTGGTGATACAGGGTCATGAGTCTGAATCCATTAATGTAACTTCTGGTGTGCCTCAAGGATCAATCCTTGGTCCTCTACTCTTTGTCCTATTTATAAATGACATTAACAGTTGTTTTAAGCACTCAAAATTTTTACTTTATGCTGATGACCTTAAAGTTTTTAGGAAGATAAATTGTGCTGATGATTGTATTCCATTTCAAGACGATCTTAATAGATTATCAACTTACTGCAATAATAATAAGCTTCAACTAAGCATTCCTAAATGCCTATCTATAACATTTACAAAAAACAAAAATATTTTTTCTCATACCTATTACTTAAACAACACCGCTTTGAGAAAAGAATCTTCGATTCGAGACCTCGGAGTACTGTTGGACAGTAAGCTTCATTTGGATCAGCATATTGATAAGATTATTGGCAACGCATTCCGAATGTATGGATTCGTAATGAGAGCGACCACTGATTTTAAACGCACAAACACATGCACACTCTTATATAAATCTTTGGTAAGGTCACAGTTGGAATATGCAGTCATGATATGGAACCCTTTATATAAGAAATATACATACAACCTAGAGAAAGTACAGTACAAATTTTTGAAAGCAACACACTACCGATGCTGTCGTAGAACCCTAACCTATAAAGAATTACTCACTCATTACAGGTTAACAAAATTGGAGACCAGGCGCACTTTTCTGGAAACTATGTTTCTTTATGACCTTTGCGCTAATAGATACGACTGTACGGATTTAACAAACAGCTTGTCTTATATTGTACCTAGAACTGTAGTGAGACGAGAGGTGCGCGCGCGTCCCCTGTTTGCAGTGTCTTCTTGTCGCACAAACGCTGGTGTCCGTGCACCTCTTCGTCGCTTGGCACAAAATTATAATATACACTTCTCAGATGTAGACATATTCTCTCTGTCTGCTAGTAAATTTCGAAATACTCTGAACAACAAAATCAAAGACTTGTAGAATTAGTTATTAAGAAACTCAAATTATGTCTCACTTGTAGACGTTCCCAAAATTGTATGTCATATATAAACTGTGGATAACGTAGTGAGTTACACACTTATAATATGTACTATGTCTACCTACTATTATGTTTATTTCTAGTGTGTAATTGTTTGTTTTCCCGAACTAATAAATAAATAAATAAATAAATAAATACTGTTGCTTATTTATACTGTGACTTAGCTTAGAAATGTGTTTTTGTCCTATCAGTCCTCATTTTTAAACCTTTGAGGATCACAAGACAATAATACAACGATACGTGAAGTAATTGGATGCAACTGTAGCAGCCATTAAAGAGCTCATACATTGACTCTATTCACATAAATGCTGCCTTTATTAAGTCAGATACAATATACAAAGCTCCCAAATACCATGGGTATTCACATATGAGCTACGACAAACTTTGAGCTAAAGAGAACTCAGTGTCCAGGCTGCGATGTGTTCATCCCGATTCTGAAGTTTTAATGAATTTGCGAGGATAGTTCTCGTAACGGGACATGAAACTTTCGCTTAGCACAAGTTGTATACGTAAGTACTTTAAAGGCTTTACTGCTATAATAGAATTAGGCCAGCTGTATCTTCACTTCGCGACTGCAAACTGCGGAGTAATTGCGTAACACATTTATGATTGCACTGCCTGCCGTTTTGACAGTTCAAAAACATTCATTGCGTTATTAAGAGGGAACAGGGGCTGCGAGGAATTAGAAAAATAGGTATTTGAAGAAACTATTGCCGTCGCGCTGCGCCCGAAAAACCGAGTTAAACCCCGTAAAGTGCGATCGGGACAACTGCAGCTCTGACCGATTATATCACAAAAATTTTGACGAAAACGACGTTTGGCATTCTCCTTTTTTCTCCTCGAAAACTAAGCCGATTTAATATTTTTTTACATTAAAATTTTAAGAAAGAGTATGTCTAGGTTCCTATTATTTTCTTTTATGCTAAAAACTTTTCCGAATTAGTCTGGTAGTCCTCTAATCACGGCGGTAAAAATGGGGCATTTTTGTAATTTTTGGAGGGTCATAGTTTCCTTATTTATTAATTGCTGAAAAAAAAGAAATGACATGGACATGCCTATAGAGACCCTGATTTTATACAAAAAAATGACAGCTCTAGAGGCATTATTCAGGAAGAAAAACGGAGAATACGTTTGAATGGAGAATCGCGGGCCCTGTTCCCTCTTAACGTTGTCGAGCAGACGAATTGTTCAAACATATGAAGCAATGGATTAGGAATTTATTTCAATATTCTTAGTGAATAGAGAAAGAGTGTCCGATGCCTCTTAAATTGTTATGAAGCCTTTTAGTGTTGTTTTGCTGTACTAAAATTAGAACTGTATTAAATCGAAAGTAACAGAGTAAATTAATAGTGGTTATAGTGTAGGTGAAATAACTGAATCTATCACTTATATACGTTGCTTACACTCAATTCGGTGTCACAACAGATTGACTGCTTCAATTGTACTCTGAGTGAATTCACACGGGCTGCATTTTGTAAATTTACTCCTGATTGTGCTTAATAATATAATTTTAAGTCTAATCTTTGTAAGTTATTAAAAAATAAAACTACACTATTGTATTAGGTAAGCCTGTGATGATAGTTGTATGTGAATAAATAAATAAATACCTAAGTACAAACACAAAAAAGAAAAGTTTTAAAACGAAAATCCAATTACGACAAAAAAGTCGTCTAAGTAATAAAAAGGTATAAACAAGACATCACAGACAGACAAATTAAAAGAGTCACACGTGTTAAAGTAAGGCCATTTTAATAGGTAACGTTTTTCGTCTGTCAGTGTAGTGAAAGCAAATCGTAAAATTACTCGTATCGGTCATTATTACAATAAATATGTAATCATAATTGAAACAAGTTAAGCAATTGTGCAGCTCTAACAAAACGAAAAAAAAAAAATTTGACCGCCGTTACAAGGTTACGTTGTTGAATTTTGATGAATTGTCAAATGTTACCTGTTAAAATGGCCATACTTTAGGACATATCGAACAGATTACGTGGAACTCCTAGTGTGACTATTTTTTTAGTTCATGACTTTATATCCTCTAAAGGACGCCATATACAAAGTGACGATTTAATGTGACGTCACATAGCCTATAACTAGCGGACGATCGAGACGCTTCCAACGACATTTCATTTGTCAAATTATGATGAGCAGTTTAGAAGTTATGGGGGGAACAGATGAATATAAATACATACAGTCAAAATCATAACCTTTTTGCTTCGCCGTAGTCGGATAAAAAATAATCCACGTTACAGCTCGATTCAAACTTAATGGCGCGTGGCGGCTCGGAACATGAGGCGAGTCGCTGCGCAGTAACGAATTCATGTGTCAGCGGGGGTGAGGGGTGGGGTACTGCGCAACGTGTGGCTAACTTCCGAGCCGCCATTAAGTTTGAATCGAACTATACCCAAGTCGATAGATATGATAAATTTTATACCATGAAATCAAAATAACGTTTAAAATACTGCAGACCTGGCTACCCTCTGTCTAAAGTCTAAGCCTTTAAGAACTCCAAATCCATACCCACCCACATCAACGACACTTTCCACCATTTTTCACCAGGTTTCAAATAAAGCACATTTCTTTCGCCCGTCAACTTTGACGTAGGTCTACCTCAACGTCTAGTTAGGAAACTAATTTCGCTCCATACATATTGTGCCGGAATGACAAATTTAAATCCACGAACAGTCTATCATGAGGTATTATTTCCCAGGAGACCTGGCTCGTGGTTTATTCATGGCCTAGAACTAGATTTAGGTTAGTTCGTGAGCTCGGGTTTTAAGGTAGGATAGTATAGGTAGGTCATGGTTGGGTTATTAGAGCAATTGATATGGCCATGATAAAAATTGGTGAGCCAAACTCATCTGGAGAAATGGGGTTTGATAAAGGAGATTGAGAAGTAGCACCATCTACTGAATAAAACTCGGAAATTCATTCATTCATGCACTGACAGAAAACGCGCAGCACAGCGGGGCACAGCCTAAACCACTGGGTTTTTGTACAAAAATCTTTATTTTTAACGAAATTGAGAACTAAGAAAGGATTTTTGAAAATTCGAAGGTCTGACTAATACTTTTATCACGTTTTCAATGATATGATCTATACAAGGTGTTCCTTTTAATATCCCATAACTCTAGGGTATTAATGAGACCATTTCAAAGAAGGAACTGGCATACCTATAAATAATTTTCCTATTTATTTCTAATCAAAATTAAAATCTTGAGAAATTAATTCAAAGTTGATTCTAAAGAAAGCTCTATGTAATCAAAGATTTGGGTATCGACAAAATATCTAATTCTAACTAAAACCTTAATAATTACTGGCTAGCTTCAAAAATGTCTAGGGTATACAAAATAATTTCAGATCAAGGCTAGACTAATTGATTTTGATACTACTAGTGAAGCTCGTCTCCCTATGGACAGCAAGACCTTGGTAAACACTAGTAACTAAAACATAGTTAATACATTAACAATTTCTTCTCCTAGATCTATATAAACATCGCCAGGGAAATCTACCGTTGTATATATTCAATTACTAACTAAATAATTCTTGGGGATGTGATATTGGTTTCTGTTATCTTCAGGGTAACCTATTATATCTATATATCTTCTAATATCTTCTACTTTGACTGAAGAATTAAGAATAAATATAGATATAATAATAGATGACGTTCAAAAGTGCCTTTTGATGATATATGTAATAAATGATTTGACTTTGACTCATGGTCTAGCTGTGTGGCAAATATCATTGATATAAATTTATACAAAAAGATTTATTGACAAAAATCGTAAGTATGTATACAGGGTGTTTGGCGCATGGACCGACACAATTTTTTGGGGAGTTGAGAGGGTCATTTGCGAAGTTTCACCCAAAGATCCCATGTCCTAAGTGTCACGGTTAATAAGATATGATTTTTTTAGATTTTTTCCAAAAATTATGAACATAGTTTTATTTAAAAAAGTTCTTTATTTATTTAGAATAAGAATACATTGCAGAATACAATAAAAGTTATTTCGTGCAATTAGAACAATAAACAAAAAAGTAATGACTATTTAAAGGCGAGATTTCGGGTAATTTTGTGAAAAAAACAAAAAAAAACATCTCAATAACCGTGACACTTAGGACATGGGGTCTTTGGGTGAAACCTCCCAAATGACGCTCCCAATCCCCCAAATAATTGTGTCGGTCCATGCGCCAAACACCCTGTATATGTATCAATAAGCTTAAAAAAATAAAAAAACAAAACTCGTTTATTCAAACTAGGCTGAGAATCAGCACTTTTAGAACGTGAAAATTACATAAGACAGTCCCCCAAAAACGCCCGCCCTTCACCACTTCCTAGTACTTTAGCTGGGAAGAAGAAGTGTTGCAACAAACTCCCCAGCAGCACTGCTGTCTGTTCAGATAGAAGAAATTGATTCTATTCTGTATGCTTTCTAATAAAGCATGGTACCTTAGGCTTAAATCAAAGATATGACGTCACGGACGAGATATCGTCATCATCCATCATGGTGAAACATAATTTTCAATTTTTTGTTTTCGTACTTAGTCGTATTTTTTTGCAATTGCCTTACCATATTGTTGACAATATTTCGCCATGCACCAATATTTATGAATAATTACGATTTTCCTCTAGTGCTGAAAACAATAGTAACATAACTGAAATAGTTATCAATAATAATATTCCGTATGTTATTAATATTAACTGAAATAAACTATGAGTAATCCAATATTGAGGTATTATTTGCATTAATGAATTTCGTATTTGGTTACACAGTTAATGAGACCTTTAATTTCGCCGTGATTACTAATTATTGGCAAATAATTGACAATTACGTGTGTGTACTTAAATAAAAGGGAATGAATGAAAATGCATTCAGTGTAATTTGTGATTCTCATTAGTTTAATGAAGGAGTGTCCTCCTCATAAAGCCAAGCGCAATACAGCCGCAACGGGCCGTAGCGCAACGATTTTTCTTACAAAAAAGCACGGTGCAGCCCGCCTGTAGTGTGTAGGTTCATAGCAAATGAACGAAAGTGATGAAGGAGGATTTCTGCAATGCGTTGCGTTGCGGTGCGGCCCGCCCAAATACCAGCAATGAATGTTGTCGAATTGTCAAAATGAGAGGCATAGCAATTATTATTAGTGTGTTACCCAACTACCCTCCTGGATGTAATTCGGAAAACCAAAGTACCAACATTTTGGCAACCCTTAGACTCCCATCTATTTCTCATCTTCCGACGAAACAATAATAATATCATACGTGAACGAGCCCATGTTCTATGTTAAGGGGTTTGGTTTCCGCACTCAGTCCGTCAGGTGGACCATTGTGCGTGGGCCATAGCAACCATTTGGGGGGGTTATTCCAACCAGCCCACCTCCCTCCAGAAGGCAATTAGGTCTCCTGGTTTGTCTAGAACATCTGTGTATGATCTGGGTGACCCGAGGGTTTTTGTTCTGATCTGGGTAACGCCCGTGCATTCAAAGAGCACGTGCGCAACGGTCTGTGAACGACCCCATTATTGTATATCATAAGACTCAGCGACGGATATAAACATGATAATAAATCTCTATCAATCTGCGTTTTTGAGGATTCATCTCGATAACAACATTAGTAAGAATAATGGCTTGCTAGCACCGACTGTGCTGTTTCATCGAACTTCAATCTTTTAGCAAAGCTGTTTGTCTGTCAAGAATATAAATAAAGTATATAAGTACAATAAAAAATACAGGAGGTGCAACTATTGCACCCACATTTCGCCAGTTATGTTTAAATCCCATGTAATAGAAGGCGAGCCTGTTGCCATTAACCGGGCACAAATCCAGACTCCCGGCTGCTCCTGAGAAATTTCTGATAGTAAAACACAATAACACTGCCCGACCTGGGAATCGAACCCAAGACCTCATACTTAGCAGTTGCGCTTGTGACCACTAGACCAAGGAAGCACTATAAAGTATTTACATTTTAAACTTTCGTCTCCACTCACTTTTTACAGAAATCATAGGACATGCCGCCATATAATATTGGAAGTGAACCCTCCGGGAGGGTTGCTGGCATTACGTTTGCCCTAAAGTTAACCATCGCGGACGGTCAACGGTTTTCTTTCTTTCAAATGTTTTTGGAAATAATTGTAACTGTAAAAAAATTAAAATGTTTGGATTTTAAAAGCTTAGACTAATAAATCTTGTTAAAATAATACATCATTTTTTGTTTTTTTGTTTTTTCACGGTTTGTAATGCTGTATTCGCTAAGAAAACCTACATTACAAATGAGCCCTCCGCGAGAGCTCGCGGCATTCCATATGCGACTAGATGAACCTTCCAGGAGGGCTCCCGGCACTGAACGTGTTAAATATCCATGGGGAAATAGCTATCATTTAAAGGAAAAAGCGTAATTTAATTGTTTTATATTTGCATTTCATTATGCGTCACGTGGCGGTTTTAAACGGTTATTAATTATTGTCAATTGAAATGACTTCATTTATTACCTGTTAAAAGTTGCTACTATGAATACACACATAAACACATACGCTCACGCCATCATCCCATTGCTTGGGGGTAGACAGAAACTATAGAGCGCCACCTGCGACGGTCCTTACATACTCCTTTTGCCTCGTTTACGTTCATACATCTGCTCATACACGCACGCTGGTTGCGAGTACTACGCACCTGACCTTTCCTTGTCCGATCCGTGAGGGTGTTGTTAGGTATCGTACTGAGAGTATAATTATGTGGAAATTTTCAAGAAAAAAGAAAAAATGATTCGGCACATTTTTATTTCAATGGGGGAATTTTACCGAATTATTATTATATTTTTTTATATATATATATATTTTTAATTAGATATTTGATTTATTTTTTATTTTTTAATGTTGATTTATTTTTTATTTTTTTGTTATTTTAAATTGGTGTGTTTTTTTATGAATCATGTGGTCTGAAATAAAGATTTTTATTTATTTATTTATTATTACATGGGGCGCGGCCGGCCGTCGTTTAGCGGGTGTCTACAAGTCAGAACTTATGACGTTATGACCCTTGTTGATTTTTTTAAATGGATTTTTGTTAATTTTGGTACCTACTACAAATGTGATTTTTAAATAGCAATACTTTTTATTTTCAATAATGATTTAAAAAAAACTTTTTGGTAATGTACCAAAAAGTATGTATGCAGCACCCCTATTACCCCTTTCGGATCGGAAAGGGTTTTTTTTTACATATTGTATGTCCTCCTAGGGCGTCCCATCCCGGCGTTTCCATTCACATTTGCCTTGTAAATACCTTTTATTAGTCGGCTTTCATTCTAATAATACATCCACTTTAAACTAACTAACAATTGTGATGATTTTGGATTCAACAAGTTTCCTTAGTAACTGACCCTGGTTTTGATAGTTCGTCTAACTTCTGCTAGTATTACTGATACTTATTAAGCTAACATTCGAATGAAACTAAAAGTTATACAGTCCGTGTTCCCGTTCCAAAAGAGTCGCGCCGGAAAATTTTAAAGTTTAATAAGACGTGAAATAATTAATACGCTAGACAGGCTCATTTCCAATTTCAGTTACAATGGGAAATCTTGTTTTCTGGCTGTCATCGGAAATTAAATAAAGAGTAAAGGACTTATTGGATGTAAAATAAATTAGTTAAGTTTTTTTTGTACTTTTCTCTTTACCTCTTGCTTATTTATACGCCTTTCTGAATAGAATAATAATCATTCGTTTATGTATGAGACGACTGTATTCAATTACAAATATACTTACAATTCTAGATGTTAGTTAACAATTTTAAAAACCAAAGCCAGGCGTGTATTACAACTGGTGGTCGCGTCAGCTGACGACACTGCGCAATGCGTGCGTTACTGCGCGACGCCGGTACACTAGGCACCGCAGGCTCCGTATTCGACCTCCGGATACGGAAGCCATTCAGGCGGAGCTGTACGAGGGGTACAGAGTGGCGAAGACCGCCCTCCAAGCGGAAATCCTGCGGGCCAGGGCACTGGCCCGCGAGGAGTCGCTGGAGACTCTGAACAGAGACCCGTGGGGACGCCCATATAAAATGGTGCGGGAGAAACTCCGCCCATGGGCTCCCCCGCTGACGCAGAGTCTCCGGCCGCAGCTTGTGGGGGACGTGGTGAGCGCTCTGTTCCCTTCGAGAGGGGAACACGCCTCCCCGCCCATGGCTCCGCCTACTGCGGTGCCTGATGCGGACCACACCGCCGACGACGACGACGATGCTCTGGAGGTGACCGAGGTAGAGATGAGGGTGGCGGTACGTAGGCTGAATGCCAGAAATACCGCCCCAGGACCCGACGGCTTACCTGGGAAAGCCTGGGTCCTGGCCTCAGAGGCTCTCGGGCCTCGACTAAGGGGGCTCCTAAGCGCATGCTTGGAGAGGGGCCAGTTCCCGCTTCGTTGGAAGACGGGGAAACTGGTCCTCATCAAGAAGCCGGGGCGCCCTGCGGACTCTCCGTCCGCTTACCGGCCCATAGTGCTGCTCGACGAGGTGGGCAAGCTCTTTGAAAGAGTCATTGCAGACCGCCTCGTCGGGTGGTGCGGTTGGGGCCGGATTTGGCGGAGAGCCAGTTTGGTTTCCGCAGGGGGCGCTCCACGGTGGACGCCATCATGCGCGTGCGAGCCCTCACGACGGGGGATGCGGTGGCTCGGGGTGGGGTCGTCTTGGCGGTGTCTCTAGACATCGCCAACGCCTTCAATACCCTGCCCTGGAGTTGCATCAGGGAGGCACTCCGGTATCACCGGATGCCGACCTACCTCTGTCGTGTGGTCGAGGCCTATCTGGCAGACAGGGCCATCATCTACCCCGGTCACCAGGGAGAGTGGAACCGGCGAGAGATGTCGTGCGGTGTCCCACAGGGATCGGTCCTGGGGCCGCATCTGTGGGACATCGGATACGACTGGGTGCTGCGCGCCGACCTCCCCAATGGCGTCAGCGTCGTTTGTTACGCTGACGACACGTTGGTCCTGGCGCAGGGGAGGTCGCACCAGGCGGCGGCCGAACTAGCGACACACGGGGTTGCGACAATCGTGGCCAGAATCCGGCAGTTGGGACTCGAGGTGGCCTTGCACAAGTCTGAGGCCATGTGTTTTCATGGTCCTCGGAACGCGCCACCGTCGGGTTCCCAAATAACGGTAGGAGGGGTTCACATCGGCGTCGAGTCGACGATGAAGTACCTGGGACTCGTCCTCGACAGTCGGTGGAACTTCGTGGAGCATTTCCGACGTTTGGCTCCCAGACTGGACCGGGCCGGGGCTGCCTTGAAGCGGCTCCTGCCCAATCTAGGGGGTCCAAACGCCTCCTGCCAGAGGCTATACGCGGGGATCGTGAGGTCCATGGCCCTGTACGGGGCACCGGTGTGGGCGCATTCGTTGAGGCGGCGGCCTGCCCGCCGGTTGAACGCGTCCCAGAGGGTCATGGCCACCCGGCTGGTCCGGGGATACCACACGGTCTCCGGTGAGGCGGCGAGCCTCCTTGCCGGATTGCCGCCATGGGATCTGGAGGCAAAAGTCCTCGCGCATATTTGGGAGTGGCGCGGGGAGGCGAAACGCCGGGGCTTGACTCCGATGCCGCGAGAAATCGCGGCACAGCGGACAGAGCTCCGACGGGATCTCATGGCGTCATGGAGAGTGCGATTGTCGCAACCCAGTGCTGGGCACGCCACTATTGCGGCGATAAGTCCCCTCTTTGAGGAGTGGCTGGAGAGGCGCCACGGCGTCCTCACCTTCCGCCTGACGCAGGTCCTCACCGGACACGGCTGTTTCGGGAGGTACCTGTTTTGGATAAGGCAGGAGGAAACGCCCGGGTGTCATCACTGCGTGGATCGCCCGGAGGACACGGTGGAGCATACGGTGGAGGTATGCCCGGCTTGGGCAGAGCACCGCCGTGTCCTCGTGGAGGCGATCGGTGGCGGGGATCTCTCGCGTCCGGTCCTGGTCCAGGCCATGGTACGGAGCGAGAGGGCATGGGAGGCCGTCACCTCCTTCTGCGAAGCAGTAATGCTCGCGAAGGAGGAGGCGGAGCGCGTGAGGGAGAGGCAAATTTCGCGCTCTCACGCCCCTAGCCGCCGCAGGAGGAGACGCCCTGGGCGTCGGGAATCGGTTGCCGATTCCCGGCCACCGTAGGCGCGGGCTTGCGGACGGTGAGCAATGGGTAGCTCGCCGTCCGGTAAGGACCAAGCCCGGGTCGACGGCGCGTTGTGTTCCACGCGCGCCTCAAAGAGATGTCAGCGAATGAAGGGGTCCGATGAGACCATTGCCTGCCGGGGTTGCGGGAAAGTCCGAAAGGGATACCGTGGCCCCCTGGCATTGCACAGGCAACAGAAGGAACACGGGTGGGTTTTAGTCAGTAAGAGTCTGACACGCCCTCCCGCTCCACCCAGAGCGGGAGACGTCATTTGATGATTTCCCACCCAAAAAAAAAAAAAAAAAAAGGCGTGTATTACAAGATGCCACCCTATGGGGATATACAGTGCTCCCTTTTTTGTATGGTTGGGAAATTATCAAATAACTTTTCCCGCTCTGGGCGGAGTGGGAGGGCGTGTCAGTCTCTTACTGACTAAAACCCACCCGTGTTCCTTCTGTTGCCTGTACGTTGCCAGGGCCAACAGTATCCCTTTCGGACTTTTCCGCGACCCCGGTAGGCATCGGTCCTATTGGACCCCCCGTCAGTTGTGCTGCCATCTCTTTGAAGCGCGCGTGGAATACAACGTGCCGTTAACCCGGGGCTGGTCCTTATCGGACGGCGAGCTACCCATTGCTTACCTTCCGCAAGCCCGCACCTACGGCGGCCAGGGAATCAGCCTGCAAATCCCGACGCCCAGGGCGTCTTCAGCGGCGGCTAGGCGCGTGAGGGCGCGAAATTTGCCTCGCCCTCACGCGTTCCAATTCCTCCTTCGCAAGCATTACCGCTTCGCAGAAGGAGGTGACGGCCTCCCATGCCCTCACGTTCCGTACCATGCCGTGCCATGGCCTGGACCAGGGCCGGACGTGAGAGATTACCTCCACCGATCGTCTCCACGAGGACACAGCAATGCTCTGCCCAAGCCGGGCAAACCTCCACCGTATGCTCCACCGGGCGTTTGCTCCCGCCTTATCCGGAACAGGATCCTCCCGAAACAACCGTGTCCGGTGAGGACCTGCGTCAGGCGGAAGGTGAGGACGCCGTGGCGCCTCTTTAGCCACTTCTCAAAGAGGGTACTTATCGCCGCAATAGTGGCGTGCCCAATACAGTGCTCGATGCCATACAGGTGAATATGTTTTTCACTTAGTTGTGTGCCCATTTTTATACAAAAGCTTTTTTTTTTTCAATCTTTTAAGTCCTATCTGTCAGAAAGTTACGAACTGAAACTGAAAAAGGTTTACAGACCTGAGGATCATATATTGTAACGATGCTTAAGCATGCACCTTGATTGAGGCACTACTAGATTTATGAAGAGATTAGTATGAAATCTTTTAGTTATAAATCAATATTCATTTATTTATTTATTTTATTAATAATACTCCAGTACATTAGCAGCATATTATTTATGATAGGATACAATTTCGGGTGCAACAATTAATTGTAGGTTAACACCGCTAGCACAACAAACAGTGGTAAAACCATTAATTATTAAATTACTCAAACTCAAACTCAAACTCAAATCATTTATTCCAAATAAACCAATTACAGGTACTTTTGAATTGTCAAGGGGTCGGTCAGTCAGAAAGATGAAGCTAGTTGCCCATTCCAAAGCGTAGTAGGTTCCTATGGAGAAGAACGGGCAAGAAACTCCATGGACACTCTTTTAAATTAGAATATTGTTACAAAACATTGGTTACATCATTCATGTTGAAATTATATATGTGAGAACAATGTAGTAAATCGTGCACGTTAAAAGCGACCATAATAAAAATATAAAAACAAAAATAATTAAAATAAACCATGGCAGCTAAGAGATGACCAGTCCCCACTGACGGCGCCCGTTCACGAACATGACGCATGGATCGACATGGATCGACATTACGACAGATTCATTAAAAAAAATGAAAATTAAATTAATAAATTAAACAAGATACAAATTAAATAATAATTTATATGAAAATTAGATAATAAATTAGTCTAAAAAAATTAATTAAAACATCAACAATCCAAATACTGATTGTGGTAAGGTAAAAAATATAATAATATCCAATTCCTTAACAAACACAAGAAAAATCATTAAGACATAATCGTTAATTTTTAAAAAACCATAGAAACAAAAATAAACAACCGAATTCAATAAACAAAATTATTCTATCTAATACAATTATAATTATAATGGATCATTCAACTTCTTCATGTGTATTGGCAAGCCGAAGCGAGCCTTATACAGTACCTAGTCTCATATGATGTGTAACATCTGACATCATGGCGAACGTATATCTGTTATATAAACAATAGTCATCATCGTCACCATCACCATCATCTGTTAACAACCTCTCGGAAAATGGGTTGGTACCATCTGATGGCCAACTAAACCACCGCACGCGCTCATTGGTCAAATCGAATAGCGCGCGCTTCTCCGGCTTCATGTTTCACACTTCCGTTTCACGAACGGCTTGCTGTTACAAACTTCCGTCCCTTTTCACTAAATCACTCCCACAGATTGCAGGAAATCGAGAGGAAGGATTCGCAGGAGAGCAATAAGAAAGATGTTACTCATTAAAACAAATGTAGAATACGGTCCTTCTAACTAAATGTTTTATTCACCTCACACACCCTTGAAGAGTACCAACCAAATAATCAACTCAGTTTGCTACAAGCATTAATTCAGTCATTCCCTAAGGGTTCACTCAAGGAGTGTTTGTACCGGTGACCTCGCATCAAGGGCCGTCGGTACCCATTAGAAGGTGATTTGGGTCACCCTGGGTTCGAGGGTAGTACGCAAATCTGCTCCGAAATGGTAATATGATGACTACGTTGTTTTGTAGGGTGTAATAATTTCATATTGGACTGCGTGAGAGATGTTGACTGTTAGTCGAAAATGAAACGGAGAATTAATTGGAAATTGGACCATTAAGCTGGTTTAAAAAGTAGGCAGTAGCAAAAATAGAAATACTCTCTAATATCTATAAACTAATGACGAATGAAAATTACTTCTTACGCTGTGCAGTTTAATATTATGACCATTGGAAACGAAAGACCAATTATTTTCAAAAAGGTTTTTATTGCCTATATGCTGAAAATAACCTCTTATTGATGAAAACAGGACTGACTGGCAATTTAAGTAAATGTTGAGGTACAAAGCGTTCACTATTTAACTTGTCCCTTGCCGTCATGTTGGCACCATTGCTTGTCATGCTTAGTTTCAAGAGTTCAAAATGGTGACTGACAGAACATTGCTATCAATCGCGTCAGTCACGCGACAAGTTATAATGAACGCAAAGTATATACGAGCATGTATATCAGGGCGGTACGATAAAGAAGTTTTTGAAACAAAATATTTTAAAAACTATATGAAAAACTATTTATAAAAAAACCTAAATATAGTACGTGACTGTTTTCGCCTCAAACAGTACGTAAAGCAATTTCGGCGAAACGTGGCATGATAAACAGCTGACGCGTACTATATATCAACTGTATAGCGTAGCAAAATGCGAATGTAACGTTCGGAATATTCGCAATAAACTTGGAAAGGCGTGACAAGATGGATTGGACTTGATTTTACTTTGATAATCTTTGTTTCTCTATTTGTTTTCGTTATTGAAATTCTTGGTGCGAGCGTCTGGAGTCATAGCTTTGAAGGTAGTTCGTTGATGTTCAGCTCCAAAAACCATGATTATTTTTCCTTTCGTTGTGAGGCGTGACTCATGTTCTGCTGGTCTTCTATTGGTACCGTTTAATATTCAATTTTTCCCCTAAACATTTTCTAAAGCAACTCCATTTTCTTTAAGCGTTACAAAAAACAGGTTGAATAAGTACTTATTCCATCCACGAAAACCTACAATATTATAAACAGCTTAAATAAAATCTCATAACAAAATTCATCTTACAAAACTTCCTGATATTAAGTCTGCATTTCGCGAAGCCTCTGAAAGACTTTCTCCAAAATTAATATCACATTTCACGGCAGAAGTTACCTCACGAAAATTCAAATACCTGTCGACTCGCAAACATCTTGAGTTCCCAAGCTGAAGAGCACTTTAGGTGAAGGCTACAAGGTCCACTTTCAGTTGTCGTTACCGCTAAGTGTGCAAGGTCGAGTATGTGAGGGATGGGCCTAAGTCTGAAGGCCTCTTCAGAGAGAATGGTGGACTTTATAATGACCTGGTGTTTATAGGAGCAGTCATTAGTGACACTGACCTTCTTTTATTATGGGTCTTTTGGAATATGTGTTACTAACTGCGGGTTGTTTGCTGATAATTGCCACTAGTTAGGGTTCGGGTAACAATCTCTGGATGTGTCCTTGAATCTACCTAAGCTGCTTTGTGAAAGTTGGTTGATTTGTACATACATAACTCACGCCTACTTCCAAGGGGGCACCTGCTACGATCCTTACATGCTCCTTTTGCCTCGTTTGCGTTCATACATCTGGTCATACACGTACTCCGGTTGCGAGTACTTGGCACCTGACCTTTCTGAAGAGCATCACCAATAAGGACACTATAAATCGTCCTAGCTAAGCTAATAAATCAGGGGCCGTATTATGACGTATTAATGCCACCATTATTCCAGTGTGAGTGAGAGACGGAGCTGTATAAGGCCGCTAGCACCATCCTTTTTTCGCAATGGAATAAAAAGAGAAAAGAGTTTTGAATTGAACAGTAGGTACTAGTAATCAGGATTGGAATGTTCAATTTACTGTCAATTTGTCAGTTAGTAAATCAAGCGCATTTTTTCCTCGAAATTAATCTCATTAAAGAAAAGGTTCCTAATGGCTTCTAGGTATGAAAGCTTTATCGTCGCCTTGTCACTTGACATTAAGAAGAATACGAAATAAGATGCCTTTTGAACCTCGCCACCTTGAGATTTAGATACAACGCGAAAAAGATAAAAGACACGAAGAATATTTATTTGGTGTTATGCTTATACGGTTTCCTGTTGGCATCAATATGATTACGAAATCCCATAAACACGCTTATATTTTTCTTACAAAGACTTCCCTGTACCCTTGACCTTGACATCTCCAGATTCAAAAACTATTCACCGACAGGGGGCGTTCTGTCACCATTCAAGAGACACAACGTTTTGGCTCCATAAGATGTTTTCGAAAAGTTATGATATAAAAGAACATATATTTTGGATATGTCTTAGTGTCGTGTGATAAATAATGCCGTCTGGGTTTTTATGGACCCGCCGCGCCGTCTGACTTCCTGAAGGAATTCTTTTATTTATATTGTTCAAGTGCTTCCGATATCACTATGTTAGTTTAGTACGATGTGCTTATCTGTAAGTAGTTTTTAAACAGTCTTAAACTACATAGTTCTGTGGTAAGGTTTTGTTAGTCAGAGTGGCGTCTGGATAAGTTCATTATGTTCTGCGAGGTGAGGCTGCGCAAGCCGCGGTCATTTTTGTATAGGCGATCATTCTTTGCACACAGCAAACGTATGACAAGCATTGATACATGTGTTTCAGTTATTATCGGCATTCTTGAACCCTAGTCTTGCAACTAGTCTAAGAGTAGGCTATCAGTAATTTTCCAAAGAGCTTTTCACAATTTAGCTATCTTAGCACTTTTTGTGATCGAGACAAAAATCCAGCTTTCTCTAACCCCGGGGCCACACTCTCGCGAGTGCGCCACGTGGAGGCCCTGGCACGAGCTGAAGGCTTCACGAGTACGAGCTACCCATCCACACTCTTGTCTTATTCAGTTGCTCGCTATGCCTCGCGCCCCGCGTTAAAAAACCGACACTGAACAGAGTGCGCGCGAGGCGAGGGAAGAGACGATGAGACGAAGCGAAGGCGCCATCCACACTATCGCAGTCGCTTCACTTCTTCTAGCCTTCTAAAGAGTGTGGACTCGTGGTGACAGTTTTCTAAAGCCATAGTTCGAGTTACTATCCATCCATATCAGCTTTGCGTATCGGTTCCGTCCCTTTAGCCATAATGTCTTGTGGTCTTCCTATTCACAGCTTGCATATACATAATTTCTTAGACATACCAACCCAGACTTACCCAAAACACGATACCGAGTCCCATCTCATATTCACACATGCATAATGTACCAAATTCAAAGGGAACACTTTGGGGCGTGGTCTTCTATTCATAAATTTATCAGCTAAATCGTGCCACAGTCTATTATTCCGAGGATCTATAGAAAGGCAAGTGACCTGGTAGGTCACTCAATTACAGGTTCAAATACACGGGATTATTTTGTTAATCTTGTTTCGGTTGATTTTTTGAGATGACTGGCGGATGATGGCAACTTTTTAGGGTTCCGTTCAGTAGTCAATAAGGAACTCTTATAGTTTCGGCATGTCCGTTTGTCTGTCGGTCTGTCTAGACCTGTCGAGGGTCTGTCGGTTAGTACTAGAACTCTAGAACGCTATAATTAGGCGTTTTACCACTTGACGGCGTGATTTTAATACAAGTATACATATTAAAATCACAAAGTGGTAAAATAAAATCATGTAAAAAAAATTGTTAGGGTACCTCTCCTACACCCTAGTGGGGATGTATTTTTTTCTTCGTCTTTCCCATGTCGTTGAAATCGTCGTTCAAAAATATTGTGGGTGTGTGAATAGTGTGAATACCATTTTTCGATTCAGGGATCCGTTTGCGAAATATTTTAAGCTTTAAAGTATTAATTTTTGTTAGTCCAGTCCAGTGTTTCTGCCAGCTAAATGGTTGTTTTTGGTTTTGTGAAAAAATTCTAACTATCACAGCTAAGTAGGCATTTATAGGTTAACCAACTGAAATTTGCAGCTGGAATGTATGTTTTTCAACTATAATGTCAAGGTTGTTCTTGGGATAAATACATGCATATGGCGGCTTTTGTAAAAAAATCGGCTAGGACTGAAAAATGTAATGAAAGCTCTGTCATCCATCTCTGTGCGACAATTTTTGGTGATACTTACTACTCTAAATTAGGTCCAATAGGGAAATTGAAATCAAAAGCAAAAGAGTTTATTTTGAGTCATACCTACTAGACGATTGAAACGATCACGCCTAGAATTGTAAGTAGTTTAATACAACATGTATAAAAAACCCTGTTCGATCCGTAAGGGACTTGTTAGGTATCGTACTGTCTATCTATGATGGTCTATTATGTGGTAATTTTCAGGAAAATAAAAACATGTTATTATTACAAATATTATACAAGGGGCGCGGGCGCGTCATAACTTATGACCGCTGCTGAAAATTTATTTTGGTACTTAAAAAAAAAAAAAAAAAAACCAGTAGGTACCTATCTACTTAACTTTTTATTTTTCAAAAATCATAAAAAATAAAAATAAACTTTTTGGTAATGTTAATGCAGTACCAATGAGCCCCTTTCGGAACGGACAGGGTTTTTTTTTACATCTATGTAATTAATAGGAATGATGCCTGGGTCAAAAAAAAGAAATTCTATTTAGTCCGTCGATCAGATAAAAAAAAAATATTAGACTCGTATTTTTGCTTTATCATATTAATAAAAAAATACTTAGGTACAACGCATTAAAGTTGGGGAGTGGGGGTTTATACGTCACAAGTATGTATAAACTCTACATACAAGTGACGTCATGGCACATTATAACTCAATGTATCGCCGTAATCTTTTGATAACGTAAAGATAGAAAAAATACGTGTACGTAATTTTTTCATAATCTACATTACGGACAAAAAACATTTTTTTTGTCATTATCCCTATTGGACCGTTTCGGTCTATACATTATCTTTATAGTCTAGCAATCTAGCATCTATTTATAACACATACCAAATCTATTATCTCATTCTCATACATTTCTAGTTAAATGAACAGATGACAACTATGCGCACAACATTCAAAGTTATCTAGCTGAAACTACCCACAACATAATAACGACCCTCGAAGCTGATAATGCCTTCGCAAACCCTCGACGGAAACTACCAGGTACTTTAGCATCATAGAACCAGTGAAGTACCACTGAGGAAGTCTATTGTCCCAGGTACCTTTGTTCAGGACTTCGGCCCATTGTGGCCTGTTACGGGTAAAATGATGCGAAATGTGTCACATGATAGCCGTTTAGTGGTAGATGGTCGCTTTGTGTCGTTAATGTGTTTTGGGCTTTATATTGTGATGGCAGTTGTTTTATTTTATTAGAGAGTTTGATTGATCTGTTTTGGGAATGGAGACGAGTAGTGTATAGGCGCTGTAGTTGCACAGGAGTCTTAAAAAAACGTAAAAAAATAATAATTTCGCGGGCTACAACTACGGACCAGTGCGTGGCCAAAATAAAAAAAAACCAAAGCCGCCATCTTGTATTTTCAACGGCCTTTGTCAATGTCAATCAAGCGTCAAAAGAACTTTGTTGCACTGTAACTTCGATTAACAATTTTTTTTTGATTCCGAAAAATTTGAATATTTTTGAAATAAGTTAAACTATCATGGAAAATCTTCTGGAGCTACGCTGGCACAATACACCCATAAATATTTTGATATTTAACACGTTGAGCGTCAAGCCCAAAAACCGTGCTTTTCATTTTTAGGGACTGAATTTTCCGACTTTCCGTCAGACTTTCAGACATTACTTTTGATCAAAAAGACGTATGAAAAACCCACATATACCGAAACAACCGTGTAGGCCAGAGATATTAGAATTCATAGTAAAATTTATTAAAATTTCGTGGCGCTGGCCCCCGAATAAAGAGCCACTTGCTTCCCAAAAGACACACGCGGCTTCTGGTTGCTCTGGTTCTGGTGCTCAAGGTGGTACTTTGTGATTCCAGAAGAATACACATGGCACTCAACGAGTTAAATGCGAAAAAGTTGTAGAAAATTCATAACTTTACCAACTTGACATACTTATTATCTATACAGGGTGTTTGGCGCATGGACCGACACAATTATTTGGGGGATTGGGAGCGTCATTTGGGAGGTTTCACCCAAAGACCCCATGTCCTAAGTGTCACGGTTATTGAGATGTTTTTTTTTGTTTTTTTCACAAAATTACCCGAAATCTCGCCTTTAAATAGTCATTACTTTTTTGTTTATTGTTCTAATTGCACGAAATAACTTTTATTGTATTCTGCAATATATTCTTATTCTAAATAAATAAAGAACTTTTTTAAATAAAACTATGTTCATATTTTTTGGAAAAAATCTAAAAAAATCATATCTTATTAACCGTGACACTTAGGACATGGGATCTTTGGGTGAAACTTCGCAAATGACCCTCTCAACTCCCCAAAAAATTGTGTCGGTCCATGCGCCAAACACCCTGTATAACTCAATATTCCTGTTCATTTTCATGTAGGTAGTCTTCGAGAGCCTTATAAAGAAGCTCTCTAAACGTCAAACAAAAAGGTCGGGATTACGTAAGTTTTCGAGTGAGGACTTCAAAAGTTTTAGAAGACTTTCCATACTCATGAGCTTCACGTGCTAGTCTTCGTAAAAGTAAAATGCGAAAACTTCCGAGTCAAGTATGTATGGAGTAGGTGATGATATGGTTCTACAAGATGGAGACGACAAAAAATTTAACTTCGTATATCTAATGACGTTTCCAGACTGCATACTCGTACAAAAATTCAACCAAATATAGGGTTACTGGTTATAATTATGTCGGAAATCCGTTATGGGATGTAGAAGAGGTCATTTGCAACCAAATGACCCCTCATGAGGTATGCCAGTGTCAATAATTTTCGAGTCTTCTTCTTTTCGTGTGGTTAGTAAACTAACCTGGTGTCAGAGTTTTAAAGCCGCCCACGGGCCTCTGACTTGGCTTCACATGCGGTCAGGAAATATCTCTCAGGCATGCCGGTTTCCTCACGATGTTTTCCTTCACCGTTTTTTGAGCAAGTGATAATTATATAATACGCACATGAATCCGAAAAGTCAGAGGTGCGTGCCTTGGGTTCGAACTCGAGACCTATGACTTGTCAGTCTGACGGTCACACCACTAGGCTATCACTGCTTATTATTATATATTATTTTCGAGTAATTTGACATTTTATTTCAGAATAAATGAAATAAAAATATATTCAAATTAAGTACTCGAAAAAAGTTGATATTTTCATAGGGGTCATGACGTCATTTGGTTGCAAATGACCTCTCGTACCTACAACCCCTTAATGGATTGCCGACACATAACCACTAACCCTGTATTGTATATCCAATAGTTTAGTCTTAGTCACTTTAGCTAGTCACAGATTGGCAAAACCTATAGCCGGCCCATCACTACTATTCAGTAGTATAGAGACTACCTGACAGTTTTTAGTTAAAATCTAGGACCTATTTCTCAATTATTAAAAATTTCTTCTGTCCGCGAGTTCGTCCGTGAGCCAATAAACTTCCTCGAGATTTTTTTTTAAATCCGACTGGTAGTTTCGTTCGGAGACTCAAACTCAAAGCATTTATTTCAATTAAACCATTTACAGGCACTTTTGAACTGTCAAAGAGTCGGTCAGTTAGTCAAAAAGTTAAAGCTAGTTGCCCATTCCAAAACGTAGATCTCTATGTAGAAGAACGGGCAAGAAACTCCAAGGACACTCTTTTAAATATTGAAATTACAAAATCCTGGGTACGTTACTCTTGATGCTTCTATATGTGAGAACAATGTAAAAAAAAAATATTAAAAATATAAGATTAAAAATAAGTCCTGGCAGATAAGAGATGACTAGTTTCAACTGACGGCGCCCGTTCACGAACATGACGTGTGGATCAGCACCATCCAGCTCAACCATTTTGTAGGGAACCGAATGATCCAACACACTCGCCACCATCAGCGAGACATTTAAGTGAGAGCGAGACATTTAAGAGATTACTCTCTTCATACAAACTAATTTTACCTCTTTATTATATTAGTATAGACTAGGTTTTGCCCACGGCATCGCTCGTGTCGCGGTCGGAAATAATGCTACGGAAACGTACTACCGAGATAAAATACCTTTCCTATATGTTAATCCAGCGCCCTAATTGCGTAATACGCGATCAATCAGAACCTGAATCGTTTTGAAACAGATTGCTAATCCATTGCTTCGAAAATAATAGTAAATAACGAAATGAAATTGTATGTTGTTGAACTGTCAAAAAGAAACATATTTGTCGTAATCGTTTCCGAAAATTTGTTACGTAATTAGATAGCTGGTTATAAACTGTGTGCCAAATTACATCCAAAACAATTCAGCCGTTTTTGCGTGATTGAGTAAAAAACATCAAAACATACAAAGTTTTACATTTATAATATTATTATTAATATATAGTAGGATATGTCACAAAATTCATATTTTGACCATAAGTGGGATCAGACACTGCGATTCCTAAGAAACATATTATTATTATAGCTATCACTTGCTAAATACACAATTAAAAAGAGTATATTCACTGCGCGACCTCGGTGTGGTACTTCAAAACTGTACTTTAATGTCCATGTAGACAATATTATCAACAAAGCCTTTAAAATGTATGGTTTCGTTATGCGCAAGAGCAAAGATTTCAAGCGTCCATCAACCTACTACTTAGATATATGTATAATATCGCTAGTTAGACCTTGTCTGGAGTTTGCTACTATAATAATAAGGAATCCCTATTACGCAACATACCATATTGACTCGATTGAGACTGTTGCACGTAAATTTCTAAGAGCTCTGCATTACAGATGCTTTCACACTCACGGTTCGCATGATATTTCGCTTAAGAGTTACAAACTGTTAACCCTAGAATCCAGAAGACTGCTTCTCGGAACAATGTTCCTACATGGTATTGTGCATAACAAATATGATTGTTCAGATTTAATAAATACAATTTGTGACATCGTTCCGAGGACAATAGTGCTCCTCTACGCTAACTTATGGATTCCTACAATACAAGATTTGAAAACATTGACATTTTTAATCTAACAGCACATAACTTTAGGAAATCTGTAGTCAACTCTATCTTAACTTTATAAATTAGATGTCTTATTACTTTTTTCTTCTTTTTGTATCCTTTAAAATTTGTTATAAAGCATTCATTCAATAATTTAAATTTTAAACTTTCACTCCATTCATTCATTATACTGTTTTTGTTTATTTTTATCTCACGTAACATTTACAATTAACGAATTAGTAATGTGTGGATAATGTTGCTAGTAGTATAATAAGCCTTTTGTTTAATTAGTAAGATCTCAGATTATAGTAATCTGAGAGTAAGATATGTAACACATTTAATTGTACTCCTGTTTTTTATCCCGAAATAAAATAAAATAAAAAACACGAACCATTATTAAGAGGGAACAGGGCCTGCGCGGAATTTGAAAAATAGGTATTTGAAGAAACTATTGCCGTCGCCTTACCTCAAGTCTGCCTCCGTAGAGTACGATAGGGACAGCTGCAGCTCAGACCGATTATATTACAAAAAATAAAACTAGATCGACGTTTCGTATTCCCCTTTTTTCTCCTCGAAAACTGAGCCGATTCAATTATTTTTTACATACAATTTTTAGAAAGAGAATGTCTTGGTTCCTATCATTTTCTTTTATGTTAAAAACGCTTGAATTTGTATGGTAGTCCTCTAATTTTTGAAGGGTCATATTTTCTTTACCAGTAAGTTGGTGAAAAAAGAAAATAACAGCGACGTGTCTACAGTAGACCATGATTTTATGAAAAAAAATAGTGATCTAGAGTCATTACTCAGGATGAAAAAAGGGGAATACGTTTGTATGAAGAAACGCAGGCTCGGTTCCCTCTTAAATTGGAACTAATTCTACGATTAACATCTATTAATAATAGCTTATTGAATTATTATAAACGTGCTCTAGAAATACGTTAAGGAAATCGTCAAGTAATAAAACGCCCTAATTTACAATATAGATTTGGCTCGAGCACCGCAATTGTAATTAATTTAGAGTTTGCCATTACGGAATCTTTACTTGATTAACCGATTATACAATCGTGGCTTAGTAAAATAATAACAGCCGCACGGGTCGATCAATAAGGTTAAGCTACGCTTCCCGGGGTTGGTCTGTGGATGAGTGACCATCTTTACATACCGAGGCTCTTTCGTGCCTCGGGAAGCACGTTAAACCGTTGGTCCCGGTTGTCATTTGTAGATCTTTGACAGTGATTAACGGGTCGTCTCAAAAGTCCGAATGTCTGACAACTAGTCTTACCAAGGGCAAGGGGTTACCCAGTAACTGGGATGTGGAGGTCAAACAGGCAGTCGCTTCATGTAAAATACTGGTATTCAGCTGCAACCGGTTAGACTGGAAGCCGTCCTCAGCGGAAGATGCTAGGCAAATGATTTGCTACGAATAGAATAGATATGGGATCGAAAAATGTGTAGTTGTATGCTCCCATACTGATTTCCCCTGTATGGACAATGTAGGTATTGATAGTGTCTGCTCCGGATAACACAATTAACATAACGTAACTCCTGTTTCCCCCGAAGCGTTGGGCAGAGGTGTAGGTACGTATAGTAGGTATAGGTACCTACACTTACATTTGTTTCATCTTTTGTTTAACGGAAATATTACCTACATTCTACATTCAAATATTACTACACACTTCAAAAGTAGGCTAGGGATCAAGTACTCGTACGTTTTAGAGTATCGCCGCAATTGAGGTTTTTTTTTTGTATCCTTTTTTATTATTTTTAGTGAATTTATATTTGAATAAAGTTATTTATCCAACATGTGAGGAAAGCTCGTTTTTCAGTTTAGTTAGCAAATGAACTTGCTCACATGTTGCATACAAAACTTTTCACCACTCCCAGCAAGAAAGTATTCAGTCATCATAGGTAAATAAATTAAATAGAGACAAAGCAAATCGAAATAATTCTTTATTTTTTTAAATAATTTTAAATCTTAACATAAAAAAATCAGGCAAGGTTAGTTTCTGAACGGGATCATTACTTTCCTCACTGTTCAAGCAGTGAGGAAAACCAACTTTCCTCACTGTTTTCGTAGAGGAAAGACACTTCTTTCGTGCGGGAGTGGTGAAAAGTGAAAAAGAATTTTCTTTAAATTTTGATTAAAAATAGAAAATCAACCGTCAGTCAGGATTTCTAAGTGTTTAGCGTTTTTACAAAACCATTACAATTACTGCATCGGAACTGATAAAAATTGCAACGAAATGTAAAGAGGTCGGTCATTCCTCAAAGTAATTTTGATGAACTGATTTTAAGCATGCCAAATCGCTGTGATTGTACCTATAATTCGTGTCAATGGGGGAAACACGAATTATTATTCTTTTTAACTTTACAATAAAAATTTATATAATGCTCATTTTCGCCTGTTTTTTGCCATTTAAGGTTAATTAATGTCGTCAATTCAAGGTTCCCGACAATTTGCAAAAATTGCAATTTTTCAAAATATAAGGATAAGTTGTTAACTTAAACATAGGAATCAAAGTAAGAAGCCAGTTCGGAAGAGTAAATTTGGTAAATATTAATTGGATAATTTTTTATACTTAAAAATGTACTTGAACCCTAGACACTTTTGATGTGTTTCCACCACCACGGCTTTGCCCACGCGGTGTGTCGATAAAAAGTAGCCTATGTGAAGGACTTAGGCTACTTTTTTGTATTCAAGGCTCAAAGTATCCCCATACCAAATTTCATCAAAATCGGTTCATGCATTTAGCCGTGAAATCGTAACAAAGAATCACACTCACATCCGCATTTATTAGTTTTCTGTTTTTTTTTTTTTAACTTTGCCCCACACTAGGAATTTCTCCTGTATCGTGGGTGCGTTTACAAACATTTAAACTCACATACACAAACAGCCAGACCCGGAACAACTACTTGTAGGTCATACAAATATTTGTTCCGTGCGGGAATCGAACCTGCGACACGCAGGGCAGCAGACAATTGCTTAACCACTGCGCCAACCGTGCCGTAATATTTATAATATTATAGTTAGGATGGCACTGGTAGATAGGTAATTACAAGCTTTCACGATTATGAATCTAAGTTACAAAGTTACTGCTTTTCTTGTAATCTTACTCATGTTGCAATTCACACCCAGACAATGAAATCCATAACATCGTTACTCCCGTTTTCCCCTTCCTATAGGCCCGTTTCCACCGCCCACTTGAAGGCTGTCAATACCACTCCACCCCCACAGGCCTGTCGCTTGTCGCGAGTGCAGTTGACAGCCGATCTAGATGGAACCGATATACGCGGCGATGCAAGTGGGGCGCGCTCGCGCATTCAATACCATGACAGTGAGTGAGGGGCTTTATTGTTGAATTGAATAGGCTTTTTGTTTTGTCTAGAAGGTACTTGTGTGCATTATAGTAGTGTTTGTTTTGATGAAGCTACAGTAGCCTAATGAGATCACTATCTAGATAAAACTTTTTTATTGTTTTAGGCAGTATAGTTAAATCCATGACATTGTTCGTTTGAAAAAGCTTTGGTTTCCTAAGAAAGCGGACAACAGTCACACAGACCAAATCAAAAGTTAAACTAGGCTGAGAATCAGCACTTTTCGAACTTCAAAATTACATAAGATAGTCCCCCAAAACGCTCGCCCTTCACCACTTCCTAGTGCTTTAGCTGGGAAAAGCGTCTTATCCTGGTAGTATGTTCCCGTGGGATACTTCCGACCTCTAAGACCTCAAAAGCTAGAGTACCTAAGTAGGTATTAGCCCAAAATGTATGATTTTGATTATCTAATCTTTTTCCACTGAAACTTCAATTTAGTGCCCCAATTCTGCATCACTACAGTTTCTAGGAAACAGCTAAAACTGTATCTAGATTTTCAGATTTCCCCAGACACCTGGCCTTACCTACATCGTAGTTTATCTACTAAATCGATTAAAAAAAACTACTTATTTATTCCAGAACAGGCAAAAATAACGAAACTTCCCTACAAACTTTCATAACCTATTTAACTCCCTTTGAGGAGGAATTTAAAAAAATACTTCACTTCGTTGTATAAAAATTCTTGTGTAAAGTTTCAAGCCTCTAGACCCAGCGGCATATGTAGTGCTTTGTCTGAATTAATGAATGAATTTAAGATTTTTATTAAGTAGATGTGGCTCTGAGTGTAGACTAAAAGAGTAGCTCTCCATTAAGTTTAATTCCGAATTCTCAATGGTCAAACGGAATAAAAAAGTAACACTAATGTACACCTCTTTACTACTTAATAACCTTACATCGTAACTATAAGTAGGTACTTATAAGTACTATGGGGGCCGCTAAGACCTTTACCATTGGAATATCAATTTTCAGGTTTTCACAAAAAGGTATCAAGGGAAATCCTGTTGATACGTTGGGCTGTTGGTCTGTCCATAAAACCCATCCCATTTCAGAGGATAGGAAACAATAGTTAGAATAGAAAATGTACGTTTGTAACTGTATGGGTTTTTTAAGGTTGCAAATTTGTTCACACTCATGAATTTAAAGAGGGAACATAATCAAAATGTTCTTGATATCTCTTCTTCCTTTTAAAATTCAAGTGCAAGTAGACTTCGGATTGCTTGTATTATGTTTTTCAATTACTTAAAATAGGTCCTAAAAAGTCTGAATAGAAAAGGATATTAAAATCGACCTTACACTGAAGACAACATTTTTATTTAATACCTCCTGATTTCTGACCTCGCCCGAAACACGGGCCGAAACTATTCAAGCATCCCCGTAAATTCCAAGAGAGCAAACCCATACAAAGTGTAATAAAACTTATCGTCCATAGGTCCATACTTTATTGGCTAACATTTAGTCGTTAAAACTTCGGGTCACTTTTAGAAAATTCTCCGGACGTCTATACGCGACATGACGCTTACACACGTTCACGGGACCACCCTTAGGGAAAAAAGTGATATAAAAGTCGTCTTACGTCATCACATCCCCTTCCCATCCCCACACCCTTCAACCAGCTACACAGGTGGCTACAGGAGTTGACCCACACAAGCAGAAAACTGGTGGACCTCGACACCGGGCTGCAGGCAGTCCAGGGAGGCTATGCATGCCATGGCATCCTATCCATCCATCCTTACATGGAAGCCTAACCAGGCGTTTATTACGCCGGGACAGGAACGACCTGCGCCTGGTGACGGGGAACCATCACGGGACACTGCTCGCTAAAGAAGCACTTCCACACAATAGGCATAACGGACAGTCCTCTGTGCAGGGCGTGCATGAGGAAACCGTTGCGCATATGCTCTTTGAATGCACAGGTGTCACTCAGATAAGAACAGAACCTCGGGTCACCCAAATCTTTTACAGATGTTTTGATCAGACCCGGAGACTAAATGAACTCCTGGAGGAAGGTGGGGCTGGTTGGAATAACGACTGACGGCCGCCATGGCCCACGCACAATGGTCCAGTTGAAGGACTAAGTGCGGACAAACACTTTAACATAGAACATAGCCGTCTTACGTATACCTACACTGTTTTTTCTATTCCGTGCGTAGTAACACACTCAATCCCCACCCCAGGGGTTTTTAAGAAAATTCCTATCTTCAATACTTTATGTTTGAAAAATTAATCTGCTAGACAACATAAATTACGCAATGAAATGTCAAAGTGAATGGTATTGCCATTGTAAGTATGTTACGTAATTACCCCGCAGCTCACATTGCAGTACTGAAACCTAATAATAGTCTACCGCCAACATTAAGCAAGAGCTGAGAGTACAACCTATAGCACGTTCAGTGCCGGGAGCCCTACTGGAGGGTTCACCTAGTCGCATTATGGGATGCCAGGAGCCATCGCGCAGGGCTCATTTTAACTGTAGGTTTTTCTTAGCGAATACAGCATTATAAACCGTGAATTTATTTGATTGAATTAGATTAACAATAATATAAATATTTGCACACCTTATTAGGTAATGAATTAATGATACAGAGTACTATTATTTATTTGTAACATCTGTTTATAAATAAAACCTGATGTATATTTTAACAAGATTTATTAGTAAATGCGTTGGTTTTAAAATCCAAACATTAAAAAAAAAAATTGTTCACGGTTACAAATATTCACAATAAATTTAAAAGGTTGGAAACTAAGCATAGCGACAAGACCCCCTGAAAACACTATTTTACCTCGTTCTACAGTGTTTTATAACACGGTTTTACCTTCCGCGATGGATAGCTTTAGCGCAAACGTAGGTAATGCCGGTAACCCTCCCGGAGGGTTCGGCATGGCGTATGAGTTCTATGAAAAGTGGGTGGAAGCGAAAGTGATAGGGTATTCTTCTAACTCAATGGATTTTACGTAAGGAAGAAAAAGACGTTCGTTTTGCAATGACTATTTATGATTTTCTGTATGTTCGTTATTTTTCTAACGGACAGGGACAACCCTGTTAACACCTGACCGGAGTAGAGTTAAATATTTCGTACGGATGCATAAATCATATTTCCATTTCCCTCGTTGGACTAAAACGTGAGGAAGGTTGTCTCGTATGATTTAGTGGGTATATATGGTGTATATGAACCGGGGTTTTCTTTAACAGGTTATTGAAATAGAGTAGTTGCGGTGTAATGGGTTGTGCGTAGGTATCATTTGAAAGTAAAATAGGCTTTACTAGCTGTTGCCCGCGAATTTATAACCCAGACCAGCTATCTAATAACGCAACACATTTTCGTAAACGATTACGACAAATTTGTTTTATTTTGACAGTTCAACAACATTCATTGCGTTATTTACGTTGTTGAGCAGATTTTTTTTCCAACTTATGAAGCAATGGATTAGCAATTTGTTTCAAACGATTCAAATTCCGATTGATCGTGTATTACGTAATTAGGGTACAGGTCATGGTCTATTTGTGTGCCTTTCATCCAAATCCGACCAGCCGTTTTTACGAGATTGAGCTACAAACTAACATATAAACTCACTTTCGCATTTATAATATTATAATTAAAGTTAGGATAATCCAGATAGTCATAATTGTTTTTAGAACAGTTCACAATTTCTATAGCCTCTCTACGAAAAAAATTATCATTTTCTCTCAAAAAGTCTACAAATAGAATTTTAAACAAATGACTGTCGCTGCTTTTCACGAATAATTGACCCCCGAGGACATTTCATTTTCGAACTATGGCAATACGCATCCAGAAAAGGCAAAGACTAAAAAAAAAATACATTGGTTGAATCGATACCTATGACATTATCATTTCTATTTACCAGTCTTCCACAAAAATAGAAACTATGCCTAGAATGGAACCAGAATAGAACTCCAATGGCAACCGATTCGATTTACTAGAATTAATCAGATTGCACATTGACTGATGGAAATGGAACACATGCGAAGCTATCGACTTGTTATTGACTACCCACGTAATTGAAATGTTAAGGGGCTCGTGGCTACATAATAACAGCCGCACGGGTCGATCGGCGGTCAATGCTTGCCATCCATTACATAACGAGACCCCTCGGTGCCTCGGAAAGCATGCTGAGCCAGTCCCGGCTGTCATTTGTAGATCTTTGACAGTCGTAAGGCTAGTCTGATAACCAGTCTTACTAAGGGGATCGTGTTACCCAGTAACTGGGCCCAGTCGCTCCATGTAAAATACTGATATAGCTGCATCCGGCTAGACTAGCAGTCGATCCTAACATAGTTGAGGTTTTGGGAAATGGCTAGGCAGATTGTTCACGTCACGAACCGTAGGACTCATAGACGCGTACCTATTGACGTTGATAGGCCACTATGTCACAAAGGTGTGCACATATTTACTTAGTACAAACATTATGCCGAATTCTGCTCCTGTTTCCGACATTTGCAATAATATATCACCACGCAAAGATTGGTGAACGTAGTTCTATGTTCCCTATTAACGCCTTTTCTGCTACTGTAAGCAAAATGGCGGAGAAAAAAAAAAGGAAAATAAGCCTTACTAGACAAAAAGGCGCATCAAGTCTTAATACTTTTCCTCAAATGCCTCCCTTGCTTACGGTGCGTGACGGCAGTATTAATGGACTCAGGTGAATGACCCATTCTTGCAACCATATGGTTAGTATAGGCGTAGAGGGTGGCTCGTAGCTAGCCATTACCTACTTGTGCGGAATAATGCACGACCGACTCCCGTTTCCACGACCAAAGACACACCGTGTGGTTTTTACCTTAGTTAATTATCAAGGTTGCAGTGGAAATCCTCTATCTCTCTGCAGCCTTTGTGTTAAGTTTTTGGAGTTGTTAATCCATTAATCACTTATTACATCACCCATGGGTGAAAGGGCCTGTGAAAAACCTAAGCAATTAATTACATAGGTTTGTTGGAAAAGTGGTAATGTAAAAAAGGAGGAGGCACACAAGGTTTTAATATAATCTATAATAGGAATTGTAGATTATATTATTTTAATTTATATGATATTTTTTTATAAATTTTTGTGTGACCCAGCTAAAAGTCTGCTCCATTTTTGTCGTAAAAGAGCAGCATCTAACAAGTTAGGAGCTAAGTGGCTAATGGTGTCGCGTGCAATATCTGGCGGGAGTCGGATTCATCCTACACGAGATCTATAATAGTTAGGAAGTCCATTTCCTATTCAGCTGTGTTTCCTTTCAAACAACGATTCTGGACTTAAACGTCGGGCCTAGACAATTGGCAAACGCTCTCAAAGCGGTTCATATTTCTACAACTACAACTGGATTGACAGCATTTCAGTATATGTCTATTGTCAGTCCCATACAATATTGTCTTTTCCAGAATCGTTATATCTGATAGTATGTCTCTTTCTCTAGCGTCCATGACATTATTTAAAACTATCGCTGTCTTTTCAGCCCGTTTCGTATTTGGTATTCTATCAGGTATATCTTCAACTAACGAAGCCTGAACTTTACAGCTCAGTCTTATTAAGTTTTAACCCGATTTCTAGACATAGGTAGCCTAAATTGACAATTAGAAAGTTAGGCGTGTGGGTCTAACTTCAGGATCCGTCTCGGTCTTTCTCCTACCCTACTTTAATAGTTACCTATGCCTCCAATTAAGCATTTCTTAATCAGGAGTTGTAAAACAACGTTAGAGCACAATGGAATTATTCATATTGTTACAGATTAAATTTATGTTAAAGAATTAAAATCAAATGCATCGGTTTTTTTGTTGGCAACGAATTTATCTAGTTGAAAACCAAAACAGCTCGTGTTCAGTCATTTTCAAAATATAATGGTTAACCCAGAATTCGGTATGTAAAGTATTTTTCAGGTATTTTTTTTATATTTTTATTTTATAGATATGAGTATTTGAAATATATAATTTCAACTTTTTGTTATTCCAAGCTGTAGTTATTTTTTTTAAGTTTTGTTCGTGCTGACGTCATAAAGTTGGCTGAATAGCTTATGATCTTTGCCACGTTTAATACATATAATTAAAACGAAACTTGAAAATTCAGTAAAGTCAAACTGTCAAATTTGACAATTAATATTAATTTGTCATAACAGAGCGATTTTTATTTTTACAGTATCCTTACTGTACCTTATTGTAAAGATAAACCTTATTAATCGATCAAAGACTACTTGTGCTAAATGATTCATACCGTCATGTAAAAACACCACAAGAAATAGCCAAAACAAATTGTTTGTACTGAGGTCCATATTTAAAACAAATCCAAAGGGTAGGCAAGCAGTTACCTAAAACAAGCAAATGGTCAATGTAGCTGTAAGTATCGAAGTCCGAAGGGAAAGCAAGGGTTATAGTGAAAAGAATTAGGTAACTTATCAAAAAATCAAGGCATGGTACGCTTAACGAAAGTAAACAGCTTCTTGTAAACTTGACGTTCACATTGACGCTTGACACGTACAAAATTTTATTACATGAGGCACTGAAAGTTTCCTATACAGGGTACTTTATGACGTCATTTAGAGGTCAAGTAAAAGTCAAGTGATTTTAAGAATTTTTGTGAAAATAATTACGATCTTAAAATTTTAAGACCTAAAAATAGAAAAATAAGGCTTACAAACCTAAAATCTCGAAATGGTTTTGGAATCAGCATAGGTTAATTTTTACTTTACATACCGAATTCAGTGGGTTCTTTAAAAAAAGAATCTTGGAGTCATCATCATTTCAGCCGAAAGACGTCCACTGTTGGCCTCCCCCAAGCACCGCCACTTCGACCAGTTCTGTGCTTCTCTAGTTCTCGCACAAGGAAACTAAATGGAGTCCACTTACTCAATGAAAATTGTAACAATACGGAGACACTTAAACATTTCCATTATCGTCAGGCGGAGTCGAAGAGTTTCGGGCGGGGTAGTTCGAAATACATAAGTAAAGGTTTTTTCGAAATGACTTAGAATACGAAAGACACATACCAATGTTCTATTTCCTTTACAAGTACAATTGCGTAGAACTTTACAGTCACAGACTCAGTTACTTAGTACAGCCAATAGGACGTTGTTAGGAAGTTCATTTCCTATTGAGAAACGCTTCCTTTGTCGCACGAGTGCTCAAGACTTGCTCGTGAAAAGGTCAGCACTGAGGCACCGAGGGGTAGGTATTATGATTTAAATGCTTAGGGGGAGTTCCGAGTCACGTGCAGGAAAACGGGGTTTTATGGGGGTGAAAGGGTAGTGGGATATTGTTGCAGGGATTTTTGTTTATTGTTTGTATTGGCGACTTTAAAAACGTGGCTATTTGAATGAGTTTTTTTTTTTTGTGGTGAGCTTTGGTGGCCTTGTGGTATCGGCCCCGATTTAAGAGTAGGTCGTAAGTTCGAACCCAGGCAGTCACTTTACTTGGTGCACTCTCCTCAAAACGGTGAGGTATGTAGAACTAAAAAATCGAAGACATGCACCACCAACCCGCATTGAGCCCGCGGGGTGGATAAACTAAATACTTAACAAAAAAAACTAAATAAATAAATAAACTAAATAACCCCCACTCCCACATTTTAAAGGCTGATGAAGTGATGATGCTATATTATGCAAAAAAAATAAGTCTCTTCAGTTTTTTTTTCCATCTCTGTATAAATTCATAGATAACGATAAAGTAGACTTAAAACCGAGTTGACCTTAAGCAACTGATAGTGATGTGGCGAAAACATAACAAAATGAACATAGGTAATACTGACTACCTTATAATCTCTTCATTTTGATGTTTTCATTTCAGACTATGCTTGTAGCTTGTAGCAGTATTTTTTTCCACTACCATTTTTCATTTGCGCTCCGTAGGTAATTTCTGCTCAATCATAATTTCCATCGCGATTTTATTTTGTATTAAATTGAAAAAAAAAACGGTAGTCTAAATAAAAAAAGAAAAGAAGAAAATAAATATGTAGGTAGTAATAGTAAATTCAATAATAATAAATTCTGTTTTACAAAAAATACTTACTACTGCGTTGTAATAAATACTGTAATTAAAACAGGGATACTTACCTACTATTATAGATCATGCTATCGACATCTCCATTATTTCCGTTCGATTTAACAAGTTGCGCTGTTCTAAGAGCGTGGTTGTCATGTAGTTTCTAGAAAAGATGGAGAATTAGCATTGTCCTACTTTATGTGGGAACTACTGACATCATTGTCTCTGTACTTTGTGACATAGGAAAATTTATGATACCTACCTACTTATTTTATTGTTGGAAAAACAGTCTTCAACAAATTTTTTTTTTTGAGTTTTCACTAGTATGTTTAATATAATTATATAAAAAATTAAAACTAAAATATAGCGTCGAAAAATTCATCCGCATCGCTGCCGACTGGTAGTGTGCCCAAGAGACTGGCCGCATTGCCACGTTGTATGGCAATGCTTAGCCTCTGGCCAAGGTAAAAACCAGCCCTTGGGTCACGGGAAATGTCAACCAGTCGATTAGAGATTTCAGTGAATAGACCATGAGCACTCGGACCCCACGGCCCTAGGGTTTTTTTTTCTGTCTGTCCTATTAGTACCTACTAATAGGACAGACGGAAAAAAAAAACTAAAATTTGATTGATTTTATGAAACAGTGGGTTTTATAGATAATAATTAGTCACATTTTAATCTAGTACGAGTATCGTGCAAAACCAATCTTAATTAAAAATCAAGTCTCGTGTGTCTACAGTGCCATAAATTGAGTTAAAAAGAGTAGCTTGTATTTTCCCCGTTACTAAATTCTAAGTAAGACTGAAATCATGTTAACGGAGAACCGTATTTTCATACTAACTCAGGTGTAACTAAAACTATCTAATATAGAACATAGACCTCTAACTATGAGGCAATTAGTTCCACAGGCAACGGTCCTGGCGGCTAAAGGCAAATTGCCGTAATAATAAGCTTACCGAACAAATTGGAGTTGCCAGAAACTCTTCATCATCAGAACGATCCCGCACGATCCTTATTTAACGAAGGAATTCAATTTGAATTATGCACGATTTAAATAATAGTGGGGCTCACGCTCGTACAAATTCGGCTCATGAATTTATGGAGCGATTTTGTGAACGGTGGGCTGCTTACTGAGTTTCTGTACTTTAGAATAATTTGAAAAACGCTTAGCTTTTACATTTTATTTGGTTTACATTTAACATAGACACCTTATCGACCTCCTAATATAGGTCATAATAAGCCCCTATTACATGGAACTTAAAAAAAAAAAACTTAATATGGCCGTTTGGCCGTTTTGCGTGGATGTGACGCATATTTTCCCCCAAATTGTTTTTTAGTGTTTGTTCCTTTGCTTGCGTCATAATGTACCGCAAATAAACGTATTTCTTTCTTTTCTTTCTTTTTAAATATAATTGGCGAAATGTGGGTGTCAGGTACACCTCTGCCGTCACCTGTCCGTGTCCTCGTAGAGGCGATCGGTGGCGGGGATCTCTCGCGTCCGGCCCTGGTCCAGGCCATGGTACGGAGCGAGAGGGCATGGGAGGCCGTCACCTCCTTCTGCGAAGCAGTAATGCTCGCGAAGGAGGAGGCGGAGCGCGTGAGGGAGAGGCAAATTTCGCGCCCTCACGCCCCTAGCCGCCGCAGGAGGAGACGCCCCGGGCGTCGGGAATCGATCGCGGATTCCCGGCCACCGTAGGCGCGGGCTTGCGGACGGTGAGCAATGGGTAGCTCGCCGTCCGGTAAGGACCAAGCCCGGGTCGACGGCGCGTTGTGTTCCACGCGCGCCTCAAAGAGTGTCAGCGAGTGAAGGGGTCCGATGAGACCATTGCCTGCCGGGGTTGCGGGAAAGTCCGAAAGGGATACCGTGGCCCCCTGGCAAGTACACCACTGCCCAACCCTACGGGGATTATTAGTGTGTATTTGCATATTGATAAAAAGGGATTGATTTTGACTCCTTCCTATGTTTGTAGAAGAAAAGCTATTCTATTACTGTCTAGGCAAAGCAGGTTTTCCTGTGTCATTTTTCATAATACTTATAGGAAACTTTTTTTTTTGTTTATATTATAGAATTGAAACGAAATCAGTCTCTGAGGTACAATTCCCGTATTTTTCGGGTTCCGTACCCAAAGGGTTCCAAACGGAACACTATTACTAAGCCTCCGCTGTCCGTCTGTCTGTCAGCGGGCTGTGTTTCATGAACCGTAATAGGTAGACTGTTGATATTTTCTCAGATTGTGTATTTCTAATGCCACTATAACATCAAATAATAAAAATAAAATAATGTAAAAAAATATTGAATGGTGTCATTCAATTTTTACCATACAAGAAACGGGTTTTTTTCGGCGTTTTTGCTAAATATTGAACGCATCACATTCTAATCTCTAGACTCGATCTGTCTTTTGACTTCCCTATATTTTTGACAAGTTTGACAGCGACAGTCAATGTTAACATTGATTGTCGCTGCGATGAGGTTACGTCCAAATTTTGAACGTTTTAAATTACGGGAATCGGAAATCTTAAATCTTAAAAGTTTTTAAAACCCACCGTATTTCAGTAATTAACATAATCTGTGTTCATTGTTACAGGACGGTGACGTCGTCGAACTGTGTCAAGTCAGTGACGTCAGATCCGGTGGCGTGCCTAAGGTAGGTTTTTAATGTTATAATTATTTTAAGCGGAAGATTATATTGAAGACTTTGTGTGTGTGAAGATGATCAGAATTTAGATCAGGCTTAAGGCACTATGGGGTTTATTTATAAACGTTACTTAAAGTTAAGTAATTAATAAGATAATGTCATGAACTCATGACGGCCCAGCGGTCAAGGCCTCGCCTTACATGCATGAGGTTGTGGGTTCAAATTCGAGCAAGTACCAATGTGACTTTTCAATTCTTATGTACAATCTGAGTTTATCTTGGACATTATTGACATCGGTGAAGGAAAACATCGTGAGGAAACATGGACTTATAGTTAATAATAATAAAAATAAATCGTTTATTTCAGGTATTAATAACCCATAGTAGGTATAACATATTACATAAATAACATTAAAATAATTAAAATAAAATCACATTACATTATATTATTAAAATCAAAATTAGAAATTATAATTTACAATTTTAACCCAAATTAAAATCAAATTCATCACTCAATATTAAAATAAAAACAAAATTAAAATCAGAATTTAAGTAAAAAACTAAAATCAGAATTAAAGTCAAATTAAAAATTAGTATCACAATTACAAAACATAGTCAAATTAAATTACATTAAATTCGCTTAAGTTACTTAAGTTTAGTTTAATTTTTAAATTTACTTAAGTTTTCTTAAAAATAATCAAATAGTATTAAATATAAAAATAATAAACACAATCATTATAATTTTCTAATCGATATTGGAGGAGCAACATGCCTGCCACAGCAATGGCGGATATAAGGGCAGTCCAGCCTGCTAGGGATCATCGCCAGGATAGCATTGTAAAGTAATATGAGTCTGAAATCACCAACCCGTCTTGAGCAAGCGTGGTGATCAGTGCTCGTGCCTTCTGTGTAGGAGAAGAGGCCTTTGCCCTGCAGTCGGACAGTAATAGGCTGGTAATATTTTATAATGATAACCGACTGTTGAACCATTCATTTTATAAACCCGTTTGTACCTGCCAGTGTTGGAACAGTAACTGAATTTCTAAATAAAATATAATTTTGTATGTAAAAACTTGAGGATACAGTACGAATTCGACGACGAGTTTTTTAGACAATGTAATATATTTTAAATAATGGCCCACATGTTTTGCCATAGATAATGGCGTACAAAGTAAAAATGCTATACAAAGTTAAACCGGAAATCACGTAGGGGTTGTGAAACAGACCATTAGTAGTTTCAGAACAAACCTAACTTGATGTGGGGACAATCCAATAAAGCAGTTACTGACATAAATGGTACGGGGCGCAATTTTAGGCAATCCATGTAGGAAATTAGATATTACCTTAATTTGAGTTTAATATTGAGTTTAGTTACGCCCGTATATCTATCTCCCCGGATATTGATCTAATGGATGAACGGTGAACGATCCTAGAAAAAATCTCCCGTACGTTATTCCACCATACTTAGATGGAAAAACAATACATACTAAGTTGTACATTTTATTCGCCAAAAAGCAATATGTAACACGAGCCTAAAACGTCTGAAAACACTGTACTTCCTTGTTTACAAAAATTGTAGATAAATATTAGTGGAACGTCCGCATAAAGGTTCCCGCAGACAGGCGTCGCGAATCCAGTAGAACAATTTCCATGAAGTTTTCATAGATTTTTTTATGTGAAATACAGTCCTATTGGCGCGCCTTGGGGGTGAGACCGACTCGTATGACGTGACGGCAAACGGCATGACGCTCTCTTATGCAGTCATGTTCCCTTCCCGCCATTTTTCACATCTGCCGGGCGTCCCGTGACTCCTTTTTTTATCACCAGAGTCGCGTTATCCCTTCGCGAGCGCTTATCCTAAAAGATGGCAACTTCGTAAATAGCTATCAAATATTTACATGATTTGATTAATTTGGAAATATTAGATACTGTATGGAAATATGAAATGTGGCTAACTAACCAACTAAAATATTGATTATAAAATGCATTAAGTAATATCGTAACACCGAATATTTAGTTTTAGATGTAAAAAAAGTATTTGGTAACTTTCCAAATTCTTTTTATACATCTAAAACGGTTACAACATCAAATTCAGTGTTATAATTGCAATTCATTATTAATCATTTTAGTTCACTAGTTAGCCCCATTTCATATTTCAAATTAATCAAACAGCGATATATTTGACATATATTTGCGACGTTGCCAACTTTCAGAATAAACACTGAAGTCTGACGTCATTGCGCGGGGCAAAAGGCTATGTTTTAGTTGACCGAGGGCGTTTTAGCAAACATAATGAGGCGGAAATGGAACCAAAATAACACAACGATCCCCCGGGGAGAGAGGTTTTGGGGAAGTGATTAATTGGGAACCTTGTGCAGAAAGTACCTAAGAGATGGTTTAACTTTGGTAAGGATAGGGAGGGAGGAAGGAGAAAAGAGGCTTTTGATCAATAGTGGAACATGAACTGAGCTTTAGAACAAGAAGACACGATCCCAATCATAATGCCACGCGAAAGTATTTCATGCTCCATATATGAAGTTCAGTTAGAGAAATCCTATAAGGGTGACAGACCGTAGATTTAGCTGTTTTGGTTGTGGGGCAACTTTTGAAAGGCCTATGGGGCTATGTCCAACAAAGGGCTGCGCTAAGCTGAGTTAATTAATTAATTCAATCTACTACACGATTTCAAGTCATCCTGTAGCCTCACACACATGTGCCTTTTGTTTTCTTAATTTAAAATGGATTGTTGTTTTCTCACAGGACTCCAAACTTAGTATGAACCTGGTGAACAAACATGGCGAGAATTTAGAAGAAAAGTCCTTGACGATTTGCAGCGGCACGGATTACATCAACATCAACTACCAACATGTGGTGTGTCCTGATGCTGCTACTGCCAAGGTCAGTTTCATCTAGATTGAACTGGATATTTGTTGACTCTATAAGGTCATTATCAGATTTCCTTTACAAGCTATACACACATTTGCAGTTTTTATTTTGTCATTACAACATCAAGGATTTAAACCAAGCAACGCAAAATAAGGCCTATTCAAAAATCATCAACACTGGCCTACATCTGCCCACAATTGCACTCTTGCCTCACTGAAAGTGCACGTTACTCACTCCGAGGCATAAGCGTTGCTTTTCACGAGGCATACTTCAAATGACGCCACAGAATTTTTGATAGTTTTAAAATTAATCGATGTATTTCCAAAAAGGTATGGTTGCAAGGACTCAGGAGGATCACCCACAATGTCAAAGCGAACAACGTCTGTCCGATGACATGTCTAAAGAAGCAGTAAGTTCATAGCAAAGCTTACGAGGCATGGCTTCAATAGACTTGGATTCACGGCGATTTAATTATAATTATTAATGTTGTGGTATCAGTGTTGGTGAAAAATTTAGAAAATGCACTTTATTTTCACTGCCTCGGAGATTCAGCAAGATGGTATAACACTTGAGAGAATACACTCTCCCGCTGAAATATATAACGACTCATTTCAGTAGCTCTTAAAATGTGAAAAGTAATAATTGCTATTTTCGAGGCAGCGGGAATGAGGCAGTGACAGAGGCTTTGAAGCAAGTTCAGCGCTTGTTGGAATATAAACTACTGTGTTGCAGTGCAGTTAAAGAAAGTTACGAAGCGCTGTCGTAAAGCTTACATCCCAGTCCCAGACAGCTAAAGCGCTTTAAGCTGAATTGTATGACCTCTGCTAAAAAGACAAGGCAAAGAGTCGAGTAAAATGCACGGATTTTTAAATGGTTAACTTGCTTTAAGGCTTCATAAATATTATGTTGTGATTACTATTTTCGTGTCGTTGTGAATGACTTGTGAACTTTCCAAGGCTACATCTAAAACGTCAAAACAATTCAATAAATCATTGGACGATAATATTTTCACTGAGTTCATGATTTTACTGTTTTCCGAGTTTATTTGAATTTTGAACGAAGTCTTAACTAATTGTTTTCAATCTTCATTACTGGATTGCCAAAGTTTTATATTTATGATGTGAATTAGACTAATAAATTCTTAAGTTGATGAATTCTCTTTCAATAGGCTAAAATTATGAAGAATGCTTTCAAAGAATCTTGTAAACCGTGACTTAAAGTAATGGATACGCTTCAAAAGTTTTCATAGACCATTTTCTATATTAATTGTTGGATCTAATTCATATTTTTTGTCCATTTCTTTTAGATAAATGATTCATCAGCTGTTTTGCAAGCTACATAAAGGTTCACGCAAAATATCCATAAATGTTAGATGACTTTTCGACACAAATTCAAGTGTAGGTACAATAAAATCATACAATGTGGAAGTTTTTTGTCCATGAATTAGTAATTCAGTCACTGGACTGGACTAAACCTCATATGGCTTAACTTCATGAAAATTGTTCTACAAGATTCGTGTCGCGCCTATCTGTGGAAGCCTTTATTAACCTACCATGATCTTTTAAGAACTCCGTTACGTCTGAGTTTCTTCGCAGAGGACCAGTTCAAAGTTTAGATACGTCGTCAATAAAAAGCTATCATGACTCGTAAAACTGTTTTTAACATTAATTAACAATTAATAAGTCGCTGTAACATTTAGTAAGTCCCTGGAAAGTCCACAAGCTGTTCTGCACGAGGTTACCTATGCATGCTCATTCGTTCATTCGCTTTATTTGTCAAAGGCATGGAAAGAAGCTATTCGGGAGATATTCCACAACAACAAAATTAGCAACACCTGCCCCAGGACCAACCTTATGAAACAGTACGTAGTTATTATAATTTGCTTTTTACTAATTATTTTTATCTTAATTGGTGTTTTTGATACTTATCTTGGTGTATTTTTTTACTGTCTGTGGATACAGGCAATGATGTTTTTCCGGTTGAAAACAGAACTTTCGTATTTTGAATACTGATAAAAGCAATGTTTGCCACACTAGTAGTGATGTCTTTTTATTTATCTGTAAATTGGGTTTTCATTTGCTTATGGTCTTATTAATTTGTAAGAAACAAATGAGTTAATATTTATATATTTTACCGTACCTACATATTTTTATCAATGTTCAATTGGTTAGAATTCTAACAACTTTTAAAAGCCTCGTGCAGACAGGCGCGATGCGACTTTACAAATAATTTGTGAGAAAACTTCACGGTAGTACAGTTACCAGTGTCGCGCCAGTCTGCTTCGTCGAGGCTTAACGCTTCGCCTTTGGCTTCGCTGAGATTATAACGTTGTGTCACTGTCATTATAATTAATACGTTATTATAGTTATTAACAGATTATGCCTAAAAGTATCATCCCTAAACAGTAACATTAATTAATTGATCCTAACATAGTAGGCCGTAACCATAATGTTCTGGCCTAGATCATTCAGTTAAGCTTCGTGCAGACTAGCGCGACGCGACACCGGCTATTGTTATACCTACCGTGAAGTTTTCTTAGAAATTGTATTGTTCGAGTCGCGTCCCACCGCCGTCACGTCAGCTGGTCTGCACGATTCTTTATTTATCTAGTAGATGCTGTGAACTGTAGTCAACCTAACGTGTGCATACATACAGACTAGGATGTTTGACAAATGAAGTCCACATCTTGTGGCTAGCCCTTTGAGGCTGGGAGTGGCTCGTGTGTAACGAGCCTTGTCAACTTCTGACAGATAGGGATGGTCTTATTACCGGATTTGTGTAGGCACATTGGTATAGGGTGTTGCGTGAACCATTCTCACGTATTCTTCGAGCCAGTCCGTAACATGAAATGATACGAACAAATAATTATCTGTGACTTTTAATATGAAGGAAAATGTATCCTGTTTAGACAAGGATTACGAAATTCAGGTTGCTAAGAAGGCAGAAACAGCCTTTATATAATATATTATGTATTTTATATTATACTAGGTGCTGCCCTCCTAAAATAAAACTCCTCCTTATAACATCAGCTATCTGCGAGTGAAAGACCCGTCAAAATCGGGCTAGCCGTTTCGGAGATTAGCTGTAACAAAGAGACAGAAAAAGATGAAAAAAATAGAAAAAAAAGTATCTTTTGTACGTCCGCACGCGAACGCGCACAACGACTGCACTTCACGTAGCAGCATCGAGCGCGACGACGTCGTTCGACAAATGTCTTATATTGTATTAGCTGTTATTTTGACATTACAAACAGACACTTCAGTTGTTTTTATAGTTATTGTATGTATGTATAAATTGTATAGAAGATTTGGTGTTGTTTCAGCAATTTGCAAGAATACCAGTGCTATCAGATATTTTCAATTAATTTAGCAGAAATTTTGACCAAATAAAGCTCAAGTAAAAATGGCGGTGAATGTCTAAATGGTAAATGGTAAATTTAAAAGAAAGCGACTTTGTTTTGTAAGTACCGTAGACCGGGGTTACTTTGATCAATATTAAACTTTGAAGGTTCATATCTTTTAAATTTGTGGGTGTAAAAAAATCTAGTGATCGGTTTTTTTATTACTCTCGATTCCTGTAATAATAAGTGAAAAAAATTGGCTTGATTTTGAGAAATAAAAATTAAACTGCCTGATCAAAGTTATACGTAGGATGGGGTTACTTTGATACCCCTTATTTTATTGCGTAATTACAAAGTAATTATTGCGTAATTGCAAAGTAATTACGCAATTAAATAAACCCAATTACAATGCCAATACAATTTAAATATAATTACCCAATTATAATGCCAATACAATTTAAAAAATAAAAATCTATCAATGAGAAAAATAAATATTGTCGCATGGGGTAACTTTGATCTAACAATTGATTTGATTGTTTGAATGACAATATATTTACCTTTTTCAATTAAAATGATTGACTCAGGAAAGGATTAAACAGTTGTTCAGTGTTCATAACTCAGAAAAAAAACTACCTAATTGCGTTTCGTTTTAAGTAATTCACGATTTTATATGAAATGGAAAATGGAAGTTTCTATCAAAGTTACCCCGCGATTCAAAGTAACCCCGGTTTACCGGTACTAAGCCAGCGAGCCGTCCATGCTTCACATGGTTATATGACTTGACAAAACATCGAGATTTCTTCATTATATTCATATCTAATATTAATATATTATACAAACAAACCTTACGGAATAAATACTCTAAATGATAGGTAGGTAATCCAAATCCATTGCGTAGTTGAGAACATAGTAAGACGGTTACATAGACAGTCACGAAACAAATAGAGTATTAAACAAAGACACGTGTTTTATAATGGAAATTGAATAGATATTTTGAATCACTAACCCTACCTTGTTGGTTACCCACCTACTTGTAAACGAGGCTAGATTCATAATACTTAATTATCATTAAATTAAATAATCATGAAATAATTTATTTAGGAACTTATAGGTTTTGAAGTAGGTACATCAAGGTCTTACAAAGTATGCGTTATTAATAAGATGGTGAAGGTACAATTAATTGTTGGGTGAATCACTGCTCCCCTTGCTAGATCATTGAGTAATCTGTATTTAGGAGAGATAGTTTCGACTCCCAATTTGAGTATCACAAAATTCATGGTTTTATGCTTTTAAGATTACAGTATCAAAACACAAAAGATAAAATTTTACAGTTTAATCAAACAAATTAGAAAGAGGAGTGTAGATGTGCAGAGTCGAGTGAGTGCGTGTGCGTGTGTGTGTGTATGTATGAGAGTGTTAGAGTGAGTGCATGTGTGTGTGCATTTGAATAACAGATAAAAACTTTTTCACAAAAAATAAAACCGACTTCCAAAAAAAACACTACAAAGTGAAAAATAACTTTGATTTCGGAAGTCGGTGTCTTTGGGGTTTTATTCTGTTTTTTTTTGCCACCGACTTCCGAAATCAAAGTTATTTTTCACTTTGTAGTGTTTTTTTTGGAAGTCGGTTTTATTTTTTGTGAAAAAGTTTTTATTTTTCACTTTTTAGTTGTGGTACCTACACAAAACCCACACAAAAATTTGAATACCCATTACCTGCTATGTAAATTACAGTGACAGGAACTATTAGAATATCATCCACATATACTAGATGGGAAAAATTCGTATTATTGAAGCTAACTCAAAAACCCCTCATCAGATTTTGACCAAATTTATATGGGACCATTTCTGAAGTATGCCCTACCAAACAAAAAAAGAATCATCAAAATCAATTCATAATTGGCGGAGTAATCGCGTAACAAACATACAAAAAAAAAAAAAACATACAACCGAATTGAGAACCTCCTCCTTTTTGAAGTCGGTTGAAAATGGGGTTACCTTCATGTAAGTGACATGAGTACTTTTCAGTCTCGTCGTAGGTTTTATTCAGGAGGAATGCACGGAGGGCAAGTTTGCATTTGCTGTATGGTATAATTATAGTTTACTTTAAAGTGTACACGTGTTTCATAACGGAAATTGAATAGGTATTTTATGAAATTGAATTATAGACCCTATCTCTGAGTAGGTAGTACGCAGTAGGTAGTATTTTAATGATACAACCAGTGTTCCGTACCCAGAGGGTGCCGACGGGACCCTATTACTAAGGTTCCGCTATCCGTCTGTCTGTCACAGGGCTGTCTTGATCTATTAAATCGTAATAGCACACTTGAAATACTCACAGTGTGTACTACTACGACCGCTATCGCTATAACAACAAATAATAATATAAAATAAAATGAAAATTTTAAGGGGCTCCCAATACAAGACACGTGCTTTTTTTCGGCGTTTTTATAAAATATTGTACGACGATACGGACCTCTTCGTGTGCGAATCCGACTCGCACTTGGCCGCTTTTTATGGTAGAATATTTTACAATGCTTACCATCCTTGGGACTAAAAATACCTACAAGGCAAGCAATTAAAATCAAAGACAACTAATTATTTAAAGGATTTGCGTGCTTCTTAATCACGCAAAGATAGTGTTGGAATTGTAGCGATTACACCACCACATACAAACTGCGCATCAAAGACATGACGTCACACAAATCCTGCATCGCGCAATTAGAGTTTACCGCGCGAACGACTTAAATAAGACTATCCGACATCAACAGTCGGGCAGTCGGCCCGTCAGACACAACACCCGTCTGGTCGGAGGATCCTCCCTTTTCTATGGTGGATGAGTGAACTTTACACCCTGTTCCTCATGCCCCTAATTAATTATGAATAGGAAGAATTTATTTCGTAATTATTATTATTTATCTCACGTTTCAAAATGATTAGGATATCTTAATATTTAAAGATAAATTGCATGAAGCATACTATCAGCTTAGAACTTTAATATATTCAAAGTACCATATACCTACTTATATTAGGTATACGCTTTTCTTAACATTCCTTTGCCGATAAGGGAAAGGAATGTTACGGACGAGGAGCTCGTGGCTAAGTAATAACTGCCGCACGGGTCGATCCATCACGTTAAGCTATGCTTGCCGGGGTTGGTCCGTGGATGGGTGACCATCTTTACATAACGAGACTCCTCCGTGCCTCGGAAAGCACGTTAAGCCGTTGGTCCCGGCTGTCATTCGTGGATCTTTGACAGTCGTTACGGGTCGTCAGAAGCCCGAAAATCTGACAACCAGTCTTACCAAGGGGTATCGTATTACCCAGTTACGGGTTGTGGAGGTCAGATAGGCAGTCGCTCCATGTAAAATACAGGTATTCAGCTGCATCCGGTTAGACTGGAAGCCGACCCCAATATAGTTGGGAAAAGGCTAGGCAGATTGACTGACTATTTTTAGTCCAATGAGAGGTAAAATAATACCTACCAAAGGGAATGGCAATGGTGACCTCCGCTACTGCGACCGCACAAGCTTACAAATTGTTTTAATAAATTAATTTTTACTTTTGATACACAAATAACCTTTCTCTTTGTTTTAAACAATTCTGTTAGAAATTGTAGGTAACTATTTTTTATTCAAAGTTTCTCAGGTATTTTAATTAAGATGTAAATTGGCATTTTGGAACCAAATCTAAAATCTGTAGGAGTCGGATATTTTTGTCGTCATACCTTTTAGGTCGCTGCTGCCGCTAAAAAAAAGACTTCTTTTTATATAAAAAAATAGGTAATGGTATGGCATTGACCAACACGCTCGTGTAAGCGATTAGACCGTATACCTAAAATGTCTTCCTTCGGAAAGGTTAAAGCTAGGCTAACGACGGGATAAGTAGATACCTCGTATAGTATTAATGTATTATCAGTGCAGGGAACTTGTAAATTGCTTTCAATTTCATATAATACAATCATTAGAAAAAGAGAGAGAAATACTGAGATTCTATACAAACCAACATTCAAATTCCAAGTCAGAAAACAAACAAAAAGGAGATATGGAAAAGCCTGCAAAATAAGATTTTCTTGCCTATTGCATTCACCTTTGACATTTAATTTTTCTGAACCATGCCGGAGTAAGCGACACATACTGTATATGATATCTTCACAAAGCAACGTGGATTCACTTCAAGAATGCAGGATATTGCACGCTCCGCCATTGAAGCAGAAAAATTAATATCAGACATGTCACTACGTAGCCGTCAGAGGTTCGACTTTACAGACCAATTTAATATGAAGCTGAACGAAAGTAGTTTTTGCTAGATACCGATTAGGTTTTGCTGGGATATTGGACTGATATTTTCTACATATCTATCTAGCTCCAATACCCTCGTATTTTCTGCTTGAATATAGTTTTCGATGATTTTTATAGGTAGGTACTCGTATATTGGCGTGTGCTAGCTGACTTATGACAAATAATTTAATTTAATATTTTGAGTTGCGTAATGTAAATTATTTTGCATATACTATTGTACGAGTATAGAATCAAGTTTTTCTATCTGAACAGACAGCTTGTTGCGCCACTTCTTCTTCCCAGCTAAAGCACTAAGAACTGGCGGGCGTTTTGGGGGACTGTCTTATGTAAATTTGACATTCAAAAAACGCTGATTCTCAGACTAGTTTGAATAAATGACAGTCACAAACTTTATTAGAATAGCTCATCCTTGTCCGCCTCGTTCCACCTATTAAAGGTCTACTCTCTTTTGTGCCAGGTTTCCACTCCTCTGTGCCGTGTTTCCCTGGTCTATACGAGGCTAATTCAGTTATTTTCCACAGTCTTTTATAAGTCAACTACCTATCTGGTATTAAGTCAGCCTTCACTTCATATAGGGTAGGGTAATCATTCTGTTAGAGCTCTGGCCTAGGGATATGACCTCTTGGCGTATATGTGACGCGGCGGCGGTTTGCGTGGCGAGGCGGGGAGCGAGACGCCGTGAGCGTTGACGAATGAGCGGCCTGCAGTGCCTCCCCGTCTCGCCGCGTACATACCTAAGGCGCGGTACAGCGGTCTATAAGATTTACAAGATAGGTTTATTAGTACAGACGCCAGCACATCAACCTACGACAATCTGTCAAATTTCTTTAATAGATTTTCAACTTGATCACTAATGCATAAGGTTCAAAGTTGATTGGGAAATTTTGACAGTTACGGGTAGGTTGACCTGCTGGCGTCTGTACATAAAGGCAACAACACTGTACACATAGATTATGGAAACAGAGGGTTGTACTACCAAGTTTAAAATTATAGTCAGCTTTCCGGGCTCCTAAGCTAGGTACGTAGACCTGTATCTTAGGAGTCGCAGATTTTGCGGCCTCAATGTATAGATACATTTAGGATACCGTCTGTCCTGGCAACACGATGCAATGGGACATATTTTATCTTTTACGATCAAAATCAACATCACGCAGATTGTACAAATGTAGGTACAAACCAAGGGCCCAGAGCGGGAGAAGATATTTGATAATTTCCACCAAAAAAAAAAAGGCTTAACTTTCAGTGATCTTTAACTGTTCTTGGGTTCATAAGGTTAGTAAAGCGGAAGGCTTTCAGTTAAAACACCCTCCTAATGGTTTTGAACTCGCTAACGAGCGCAAAACGGATGATTTGGTTATCCATTCGAGCAATAAAATCTCTGACGACGTTATGGAATCGATATCTGTGTTATGGAATGATGCTTGAAAATGGAATGATTAGAATGAAAGTAAGTGTTCAATTGAATTTTAAGAGACAAAAAGGCAATAGAGGAAGGCAAAGATAATTTTACAGCTAATTATAGTGTAGATGTAGATTATACAGCATGTAACTATCAGAAATGTGTGGTCATATTCAAGGTGGCACATACCATCAAACTGAGAAACATTCTCCATGGAACCAACATCGTAATGGCGAAAAAAATAATCAGTTGTCCCATACATTAGGGTCGATTAGTTAAAGGTATTGAAGTCTTGTACCTATATATATTTTGTACTAGCTGCGCCCCGCGGTTTCACCCGCATAAGTTTCGATCCCGGGGGAATATCGGGATAAAAAGTATCCCATGTGCTAATACAGGTTATAAACTATTTGTGTGTCAAATTTTATACAAATCCGTTCAGTAGTTTTAGCGTGAAGAAGAGACAAACAAACACACTCACAAACTTTCGCCTTTATATTAGTGTGTTATACGTATAGTAGGATATCTATTTTAGCATTTTTAGCTACTCTTTTCTTTTAGCCCCCTTTATTTTCTTCAAAACGTCCTCAAACGCTCTTGTCGTCATAAAATCAAGTTAAAACCACCATACTTTACTTTGATAGTCAACAGAACCCATAACAACTAATCTTTGCTTATCAACGAAGATAATCATGAAACCAGCAGACATCATTAAACGTTAGTTTACGACGCATTGTGTCCGTTAAGTAGCAACTTTAACTGACCTGACCTGGCAACTTGCCAGTGGCCAGTTCAAAGATGGCACACTATTCTTAGGCACCCGTCCCACCGCCGCGCCGGCGAGTGACAAGAGAGTAGAGCTAGCAACTAAAAACGAGCTAAAGTGGCGAGTGTGCGACGGCGACGACCGATTACACGCTGGTATGCGTTACTAAGCGTTCATGAGTCCCTCAGTAAGCTTACGTTCGCACGGCGTTTTTTTTTCGTGCACTGTATTTTCAACTTTCTGCTTAGCGCCGAGAGTTGAAAACCCAACAAGGTGTTTTTTCAACGCGCTGGACGAGAGTGCGTCCCGACGCGTTGGATTCTCAACGCTCGGCCCAACAACGAGAGTTGAAAATCCAGTGCGCGATAAAATCCCGCCGCGATATTTTTACGTTCGTGCGAACGTGGGCTAAGTGTTCTGCTCGCCAAACGAGGGTCGCTGAACGAGTACTCTATTTGATAGCTCTTGTTGCTGCGACTAATGAGTACCTACTCGCCATGTGAACATTCAGCCATCAACTATTAAGAGGGAACCGGGCCTGCGAGGAATTAGAAAAATAGGTATTTGATAAAACTATTGCCGTCGTCTTACCTCAAGTATGCTCCTGTAGAGTGCGATAGAGACAGCTGCAGCTCAGACCGATTATAGCTCAAAAAAATAGACGAGTTCGACGTTTCGTATTCCCCTTATTTCTCATCGAAAACTGAGTCGATTCAATTATTTTTTACATTAACATTTTAAGAAAGAGAATGTCTAGGTTCCTATAATTTTCTTTTATGTTAAAAACTTTTCGAATTTTTCTGGTAGTCCTCTAATCACGGCGGTAAAAATGGGCTGTTTTTGTAGGGATTTTTGGAGGGTCATATTTGCTTTACCAATAAGTTGCTGAAAAAAAGGAAATACAAGGAACGTGTCTACAGTAGACCTTGATTATATGAAAAAAAAAAAATTGCTCTAAAGGCATTATTCAGGAAGAAAAAAGGGGAATACATTTGCATAGAGAATCGCAGGCCCTGTTCCCTCTATATATATATGTATCTCTTTTAGTTACACGAGACCTACAATCTTTTGTACGCTTCTAGAGCAAGAAAGTCGTTGAGAGCTAGTCGCTTCCTCGTCGCCGGTGGGTCAGGTGCCTTACATGGCGCCTTCTACTGTCTCAGTACTTACAGCCATGTTTTTTGGTGATAAACTTGGCCTAAGTTCGAAGGCTAAATAGGATGACAAATGGAGCTATAGGTACCATGTTTTTTGGGTTGTTTCAGTAAAATAAACAGCTTTTTAGGATTCAGTAGTGGAATGAGAAACCTGTGTGATTATAAATATTTTTTCCAACCTAAAGCTAAGTTTAGACTGCCACACTATACACCCTCCACTTGTATATGTGTCTCAAAGTATGATATTTATTGTGACAGTTTAATTTGTGTCCAATCAGTGGCTGTGTGAACACATTGTGGTTGAATAGTTTTCAAACAGGTTCGAAATTTTTCCATACATTCCTAGAAGCCCTAAAACAGTGAGTTGCGAGCAGCAAGGAAACTTAAAGTCAAACTCAAATAATTTTCACTAAAAGGCATTTTTTAACATCAGGCGACTACCAAAAGCCTTCTAGAAGCCAGCCTTCTGTTTGTAGAAGGACTACCAGAGCTTTGGAGCTGCACATGGAGTGCTCGACAAACTCATTCATTTAACTTATTTTTTTAAATTATAGTCGTGACTTTATCTTACATAAATTATGTACCTATAGGTACAGACACTATTCAGACACAAAAAATCTGTTAAAGTGTCAACAGTAAAGAAAATTGTCTGACATTCGTGTCGCAACTTCTGTGGTAGTCTAAACTTAGCTTAGATATACTTAGTATTATTATTATCTATGGAAATACCAAAGCCGTATAATATAGGCCCTAAAATGAATAATGTTAGGAAAACATAGGCAATAGGTATTTGATCATAATTGCTTTGAAACTCAACTATAAATAAGCTATAAATAGTAACAAGGTACCTACTGCTGTAGTACCACTACAGCAGTGACTCAAGAAGAAAATAGCACACAATTTTTAATTAATAATTTAAGTAACATAAACAATTAGGGAATATATAAACTATGAATGAAATTCTCTACGCTATATTTTAGTTTGTGTAATACTTAGTTGTACGCAAACAATTGGTATTTATTTCCAGTTTTTGTTTAGGTATCGATACGAAGAGGTCTTTGCCCTGTGTGGGACGATTACTGAGTAGCAGCTAGTATTTAGTTATTCATAATATTATTACTACCTATTATTTTATATTTTATTTTATTATTTTCGAGAAACTTACAGTGGTGCCGATTCTCTTGTCACAAATGCGTCTAAACTAGACTAAAAATCTCCAAAATTTAGTTTAATCCTGTCAAACGATGATTTCCCATTCTGAAATAGACTAAAGTGGCACAACTTAACTATATTTTAGTTTGACAGCACTAAGATTGTACTGAGATTTTAATTTAGTGAAAATGACAATTTTGCTATTCTGAATTTGACATTTTTCACCTAAAATTTTAATTTTCTAACTAATTTTGACCATTTTTAATCGCCACCGAAAATGGTGTGGAATATTATTAGTTGTCATGAACTAAAATTCACACGAACATCTCGACTTCGGGTGCAAAAACAGTACTGTACTGGATTTTTTTCTTTTCTTTTGCTTATATCTCGAAAATGGTGTGTCCTATCGCAAAAATAATGAAAATTTCGACCCCCTTTATGAAACCCTTAAACCCCTAATACTCAACACGTAGGTAATATTTTTTTTTATTTTCCATACAAAAAGTGAAAAATTCCATATAAAACACGTCGAGGCTGCCCCCACTGCGCGCCTCCGGCTCTAAAAAGTATGTATCACGTGGAGTCGCAATTGTCAAATTCGATTTAGTTGTGTCAAAATATTTTTTTTAATTTAGAGACATTTTACTACAGAATAGCGTTTAAGATTCTCATAGCCAAAAGTAAGGAATTTTAGTGATAGTTTAGTTAGTTTAGTCCGGTGTACAAGAGAATCGGCACCAATGTTCAATATAAAATTGAAGGCCGTCGGAATTAAGTTAATAAGGCACATTATTGCGACATTTCTCCTAGTTACTAATTGTTAATTTTTTGCTCTTTTCTTATGTTTAGCTATTTAAGTTTACTTTTGTTAAACTGTTGTGATAATTATAGTTATCATACCTTACTTGTTTTTTTGTACGCTTTAACTGGCAAAACATGTAGCTCATTTTATTATTTTTAATTCCATCTACAATGCACATGTATTGTACTTACTCATGTTTTTACAATATATAATCTTTATCTTTATGCCCGGTTGATGGCAATAGACTTGCCCCCTGTTACATGGGACTCAAACATAACAGGCGAAATATGGGTATACGAATAGTTACAGTTCTGCCTAACGAAACCAGACAAAAATGTTATCATAAAAAATCCAAGATTATTGAAACTACAATTTACAGAACCCATACAGACTCAGGTACTCCATTTTTATCACGTTTCTGCTTTACTTGCACCAGTTTCTGTCCTATTTCGTGGCCCAAAAGAAAGACATTTCCTGCTCAATGTGGCGTGTTCAGACCCAACTAGGTGGAACATGACTTAATGACCCTCGTCCGTGATAATAATGGCTGGCTCTTAGTTACCTACTCGTACCTACTTTAGACGACAACGAAATATAGCTGGGTTGAAGGTTCCTTGGAGATAGACAGAAAATGTAGCGATGTGAGGAAAATGGTTAGAATTTTCAGTTTTATTTCAAATTGAGATAAAGATTTCTTATTTTAATTTGATTATTTCCCGGATTTTAATCCTAGTCTATTCAAACCCTTTTTGCCAAATGAATTTGCCATATTATACGGTGTAAGCGTTATCACTTTTTACCATTAGAATTAAGGCGTAATATTAATGATATTTCTTTTCTTGTTAATATCGCAAATGGAAGAATCGATTGTCCCGATTTACTTCGTAAAAATACCAGCGCTGCGGCATTTATTATTAAATGTCGCAGCATCATGCTGAGATAGGAGCCTTTTGGCCTCGCACAGGACTTTCTGTTATATTTTAAGCTTACTTGTGTGTTAGCTATATTGATATCTCTTGTGCTTGTAACAATAAATACTTTTTCTTTCTTTTCTTTCTTTCTAAAATTTATCTTAGCACCAATCAAAATAACCTAAGATTACGACCATTATTACAAGTACCATTTACAACGATAAAGTATAGGCGTAACGCTTTTTGTATACGCAGTGCAATATTATTCAACAACCTGCCATCGTATTTAGAAATTGATTTATTTTGCACGAGTGCGTTAAGAATCACGACAATTTTGAGTAGGGAATATTTCAATGTGTGAATGTTTGTGGTTTATCACGGCTTACCTACCTATTTTCCAAACCTTTTTTTTTTTTTTTTTTTTTCTGTGATCTTGTGTTTGAACATTGTAACTTATATGCGGAAGCTTGTAATTAGCAATTGTCAGATGTTTACTACTTCGTTACCATTTACGTGTATTAGTCTGTAAGCTTTCTAAGTGTAAAAATGAAATATAATATATATTACAAACATCAACTTTATGCAAGTGTAAATTAGGCGAAAAGTCGCAAAACTTGTTGAAGTTGTAGCGCAATTTCAACCATAAGTGTAGATATTATTAGTGCTATTTTTCCAAATACTCAAAATATTTGTTTACATTTTTAGAAACCGAATTGCGAACGCAGAATAATTCAAATTAAGTGATAACATCGACTTGCCTTGCTTTTGTTTTTTAGGGTTCCGTACTTCAAAAGGAAAAAACGGAACCCGTATAGGATCACTTCGTTGTCCGTCCGTCAGTCTATAAATATCCTTTTTCTCAGGAACTCGTGGTGGTATCAAATTAAAATTGATAACAAATACGTAGATCTATGGTCCCTTTGAGCTCTAAAAAAATCAAACTTCTAAGTCAACGCAACGAAAAAGAACCGCCATTTATACGACATATTTTGATACTCGCAAATAAACCAATCACAGAAGTTATAAAAGATTTGATGCCAGATGATGATATCCTTCGATCGTGGTTGATATCTCCCTAATTCAAAAGGCTTTTAGAAAACCGAGGCTAATCTTCCATAATGTTAACTTCCACAAAAAGAGAAGCAAAAACGCCTAACGACATAACACATTATGAGGGTTTCTCCCAAAGGCATCCCTTAAAATAATCAAATTTTATAATTCACTCACACCCAGCAGCCGGTGGGGTACAACACTAATAAGTATATTCAGTTACTAGTGCTGTCCTACTTAGCAAAGTTTTGACGTATCCAATCCACCCACTTTCGGCGACGAGAGAAATGGATAAATATTACAGGAAGGAAAAATCGTATTTACTTGATTATGAAATAATATGAAAAACGTACCTGTGCGATTTGTAGGGTTTTTTTTAACGTAGGAATAACGGAATTGACAAGAATAGCCTCGTACGGTCAGACCTGGGGGCACGGCAGAGTAGCGCCAAGTCGAGCAAAAACATTATTATTTCGGATGAATACTTAGTTATGTGAGGCATACCGCATACATTTAACGTAAAACAATAAAAATATCTGAAGAAAGTTTTTTTAATTAGTCCATTAAGCAGAGTGATAGCATATTCTCAAACATCACTTTTCTTGCTTGACAAGGAAAGAATAAACCTAGGCTCGCACGGACGTATCTTTATAGCGCCGATTTTTTTTCTTACACTGGATTTTCAACCCTCAGTATTGAGCCGAGCATTGAGAATCCAACAGAGCGAATCCAGAGCGTATACCAGCGAGTCAAGGAAACATACTGTAGGATGTCCAACTCTCGTCGTCGTCGTAGCGTCGAAAATCTAACACTTGCAAAAAAATCTCTGCGATTAAAATACGGTAAGTAAGTAAGGGCTAAGTAAGTTATTGCAGAACTGCAAAACCGGCAAGTTGCATTAAAGTTTGAAATGCAAGAAGCTTAGCTTAGAAGACTACCTATTGCATAGTGGGAAGGTGCCTCAACCAGCGAGTCGAACTAGCACACGAATGGTTCCCGTACCGCCGAACAATATTGAACACATTTATTTTTTGTATACTTTAGAATAAAAATAAACATATTTTTTGTATGGGGATTTCCCTTTAATTTTTAACTTTATGTTAGTTTTATTATTTGCTGTTTTCATAGATTGTGTAGGTACCTATTTCTATTGCCATAGGAGTAATAGAAATTCACAATCTGTGAAAATTTCCACTGTCTACCTATTACGGTTCATGAAATTCAGCTCGCTGACAGACAGACAGACGGACGGACAGACATCGAAAGTTTAGTAAAAGGGTTCCGTATGGCACCCTCGGGTACTGATACCTAAAAATGTAGGTTACCCTCTTAATAATTAATAACGTATTTTTACACTAATTAAAAAATAAAAAGGTTCCCACCTACAACTTTACACTCCCAGATTCACGGAAACTCCACTCCCATAGATTGGCCATTCTGCAAATTAACTTTCAACCAGTAATTTGCTCAAGTAATACACTTACCGAAGATATAAATTACGTTGAATGGCCCTCCTATGATTTACCGATATAGAAAATGGAATTACCTATTTACCTATACCTACCTACATACCCTACCTATTTTTTTTATAATTTGATTTACGTATGATTATTAAATGAAGGATGAATCCAGCTTTTAGTGCTAACCTGCTTCCTAATTACGTGACACACTTTCAGTCACAATTTGAGAGGCTCGTGGCAAGGTAATAACAGCCACACGGGTCGACCCATCAGGTTAGACTACGCTACTATGTTAAGGACACCAATCCACGGACTGAACGTGGCATCAGTCCGTGGATTGGTGTCCTTAACATACCGAGACCCCTCCGTGCCATTCTTGGATCTTTGACAGTCCTCGAAAGTCTGACAATCAGTCTTACCAAGGGGTATCGTATTACCCAGTAACTAGGTTGTGGAGATCAGATAGGCAGTCGCTCCATGTAAAATACTAGAATTCAATTGCATCCAGTTAGACTGGAAGCCGACCCCAGCATACTGGTAGTTGGTAAAAGGCTAGGCAGATTAACTTTTCATCTAAATCTGAATGATTTTGAAGGATATTACTAATCTATTGCTTTACATTCTTTACATTTGGTCTGCAATAACGCAATGCATGTTGTTGAACTCTCAAAATGAAAGCCATTGCTACTGAAGTGTGACGCAATTATCCCGCTGGGGGTAATTCCGTTTAGTGAATGTTTCAGGGTTTTGATTTAATTAGTGTTAAGGTAAATCGTTTAGTTAAAGTGATTTGATTTGTTACAATTCTATTAATATTTGGGATATTATTTTACATTAATACTTCGAGTTTATGGTGGAGTAATAGGTACTTAGGTAGTACACGATAATTTTTTCTGCGTTGAAATGGACAATTAGTTCCATCTTGACACACTCCTTGACAAATTAAAAGTGTTCAAAATTGGTTTAATTGAATTAAATGCTTTGTATTTGAGTTCAATCTAAATACTTGCATAAATATTTATAGCGTATTTATCTAATGACTATAATCATAACTTAAAGTATTTATTAACTAAATATTTCATATAAAACAAGAAACTTTTTATAAAATCCTAATACTTTAGCAATACTTAAATAGCGATATAATCTGCCCTTTCAATGTAAGGCAAATCGTGGTTATGACAGATACATTTAGATCAGATACTTACTCAAGCGTATTTTACACAATCTTCCTTGGCGGATTTTCAACATTTTCTTTTGAGAGACCATTTATTTGATTTTATTAGGGAAGCTAATGCACCCATCGAAGGGAAACCGCTAAAGCTTACGTAATGGAGGTTTTTATATTAAACTCCTTGAAAGCTGGCATTATTACATTTAATTGGAAAACCGGCCAAGTGCGACTCGAATACTCGAGTTTCAAACCACAAAGCAAGGTCGAAAAATGTTAAAATAAAGTATCATTTATTTTCTAGCTAGTTATCTACGAATATTCTGGACGCTTGCGTTTTGAATTTTTTAGTCAAGGCCTCTGCGGACAGGCGCGACGCAACTGCGCGACGCAACGCAACGGTGCGACGCGATTCTGATAAAAAACCATCCATAAAGTTTTCATATAGAAAATTGTTCTACTAGAGACGTGTCGCGCTGTCGAGTTGCGCTTGTTTGCGAGAGCTTTCATGATAGAGACATGTCTCGTAACACATCGTGTTCTGTGAAAAACTCAACCAGCTAGCTTTTAAGTTTATGTAGAACGATTCCTGTATTATTATGACTGACAACAGACGACGTACAGGTATAGGATTAGCGACAGGGTCTCACTGGCACCCCTTTGGAAAGGAACCAACCCTGAAAATCGACGAGTACTCAACTCATGCAGTAGGTATGGCGTAGGGACTTATCTGCAATAAATAAATAAGACCCTTGCAAAGTGGGACGACAACTTGCCGTAGAACTATATGGATTGCACCGGAAGCTTACGACCTGTACCCTAATTACGTTATGCAAAATCAATCCGAATCTGAATCGTTTTGAAACAGATTGCTAATCCATTGCTCCGTAAGTTCGAAAAAAAAAACTGCAGAGCAACGTAAATAACGCAATGAATGTTGTTGAACTGTCAAAATGAAACAGATTTGTCTTTATCGTTTACGAAAATATGTTGCGTAATTAGAAAGCTGTTTAGGGCTCCATACACACATTGTATAGGTACTGTAAAGGTTGTCTGCAAAAGGGAACCTCAGGGATCATGATAGATGGTAAAAAAAAAACTGGTTACATTTGATCACTCACTCATTAATTCACTTGAGTGCACAAATGCATCCAGCGTATTTTTTTCTTTTCAATCGCTGCAGTGTTTTCATAAAGCTACCGTTATTTGTTTATGTGTATTATCTATGGTTATGTGACAGGCGCGTAAATCAGAGCACGTCATCTTGAAATAAATAGCGAAAATTCAACCTCCTATATACCTAGGTACCTTCTAGGTATGTACGCGAATACAGAATCAGCATGAAAGCTATTATCAATTCATCAGTAGGTACAGCACATCAGGCAATGTATTCAGTGTAGGCCGCCATTATAAATTAACAGTTCACATCACATGTCGTGCCTTTCAATAGAGAAGGGGGAAGATAGGGCTTGTATTCAATATGTTTCATTTTGATTCAACGCTTTGAATACGTTGCTGTTCAATGGATACTTGGCGTTTGCGATGCGCTAGATATGTAGGGTAGGACATTTTATGTAACGAGTTTATTTATACAGAAATGTGTGAGCTTTTGAATGTAAATACTATACAGATATAGGTGTTAATAGGACTGCAATTATACGCTCTGTACCTAAATATAAACTAACTAATATTTATAAAGAGGTAAAATTAAAAATAAGTATGCATCCAAGTCTTACCGAGGGATACCGTGTTACCAAGTAACTGGATTGTGGAGGTCAGATAGGCAGTCGCTCCATGTAAAATACTGGTATTCAGCTGCATCTGGTTAGACTGGAAGCCGATATCAACATAGTTGGAAAACGGCTAAGGAGACTGATTGAAATATGTTTGTTTTGTAAAAGGTGATTTAGAAAGCTACACTATTGCCGAGTGTCATAGGGTACATTTTATATTAACACTTTCGACTCATTTTTCATAGAGCTTATACGCCATGCCGCCATACATATTACAAGTTGACTCCAGGATGGTCACCGGCATTACGTTTGCGCTTAAGTTAACCTTCGAGGAGTGTCACCGGCATTAGGATTGAAATCTTGTTAAAATATAAAACTGATGTTATTTTCACAGTTTATAATGCCGAATTAGCTAAGAAAAACCTACATTTAGAAAGCTACACTATTGCCGAGTGTCATAGGGTACATTTTATGTTAACACTTTCGACTCATTTTTCATAGAGCTCATACGCCATGCCGCCATACATATTAGATGTTGACTCCAGGATGGTCACCGGTATTACGTGTGCGCTAAAGTTAACCTTCGAGGAGTGTCCCCGGCATTAAGATTTAAATCTTGTTAAAATATACAATTGATTTTATTTTCACAGTTTATAATGCCGAATTAGCTAAGAAAAACCTACATTTAAAATGAGCCTTCCGCGAGGCAACCCAAAATGCGTCTTGAGTAAACCCTCCAGGAGGGTTCCCGGCACTGAACGTGCAAAAACAAGTTTCACGCGGATTACGTCACGGGCAGTACCTAGTTCTGTTTTACATGTGTGTATGTGTAACTGATTTACACATTATATGCACATTATGAAAGTAGTTTGTTCAGAATCGTTTACTGAATCGATTTTTAATATTCGTAATTTTTATCCCAATAGCAATTAAAACTACGTAAATTACAGTCACACTTCCGCTGTACAGTCAAACAAACCAAAATGGACGAAGTACTTACCTACTACGGCAGACCCTATGCGTGTGCGACGGTGTGCGTGCGTAGATTTGTAATGTGACCATGGACGAATAAAAAAAGTCTGACGGATTCTCACTGACAAGAAAGTGTGTCACTCAAGTCGGCCAGCTCGCTGTGCGTATAGGTAAATATTAATGTGTGAGGGTTGATGTTTGCGTGACTATTGGCTGACCAACTAATGTGTGAATGTGTGCGTTGCCGGCCTGCGTACAGCGAGCTGGCCGACTTGAGTGACACAGTTTCTCGCTAGCGAGAATCTGTCCGACTTTTTTTGTTCGTCCATGAATGTGACCACCATTTTCTCCTACGATTAGTATAACTAATTGAATTTATAAGCAATGTTTTATGATGCATTTTCATAAAAAATCAGTGTATGTATTATGATTATAACATAATATTCTAATTGGGGTGTGGGGTCGTGTGCATTAACTCCAGGACATGTTGTATACATTTACGGATTTAAAACTTTTAAGGTTTATAGGTAGATTAGGTTAGTTTAGTATTTAAATCTGTAGCATGTTAACATTAAGTTGGTTGTTAATCTGTGGTAGTGCATCGGCTGTGCTTTCTTCTAGGATGTATAAATGGAGCTTTACAGACTAACTTTAACTTTGTGTTACTTTAAAAAATGTAACTTAACGGTGTCCTCGGATGCGGTAAGTACTCCGCGTAATTCAAATTTCTCATTTTTTTTTGCAATTTGCGGGGCAGTGTCAGGTTGTATATAGAGCTAAATATGATTCGCGGCCATAAAAAATATTTATTTATAGAACTAAAATCATAAAAAATATTTATTTATAGAACTGAACTCTCTAAGTTCATATTGCCCTACTGAATGACTATTTCTTGAAATCATGATATTTGAGACAAATTCTAACTTAAGGAGTTGTATTGCTGATTCTAATGATTATAATTCTGTAAAGCCATATTGGTTACGGTCGCGAATCATATCTTAATCAACATACAACCTGAAACTGACCTGAATAAAACGTAAGAATGTTTGAATTACGCAGGCTACCTTAGCGAGTCCCCCAAAACCTGCTGAACTTAAGGATGTGCTGATAACTTGTGATATCTAGCAAAGAGATCGTCTATTTCTTTCATAAACTTTATACATATAAAGTCAGGGCAATTAATTGATAAGCAAATTGACTACCAATTTGAATAGAGATGATGCCCGGGTAAAAATAAAAATACTATTTAGTCCGTTAGTTAGATAATAAAAAATATTAGACTCGTATTTTTTGCTTTATCATATTATCTTATAAAAATTTACTTAGATGAAACGCATTAAAATTGGGGAGTGGGGGTTGATACGTCACAAGTATGTATAAAATCTACATACTCGTGACGTCATGGCACATTTTAACTCAATGTAGCCGTAATCTTTTGATAACGTAAAAAAAAAATACGTGTACGTAATCTACATGACGGACAAAAAACATTTTTTTAGTCATCATTCCTATTATCCGCCGTATAATCAAAACAACAGCTGTCATTATTTGAAAGTTCTATAAAATGGGTATAATACACTAAATTGACGTAGGTTGTCAAAATGTTTAATAATAATGTTTTCTGGCTGTACAATCGCACCATCCCTCGACAAATCAAACCCCACTTTTCTGCCCCCATTACAACCTACTAATGACCCCCACTATTCCAGTTGGATGCGCCTCTGTTTCCTGACGGATCCTCGAGGCAAGGTTCCCGTGAAGGTGGTAGCCCGGACCTTCGCCTCGGGCAAGACAGAGAAGCTGGTCTACCAGTGCTTATCAGAACTTGGACTGCCTTCAGGGAAGAATGAAGCGATGGAGAAGGAAGCCTTCACCTTTGACAAGTTCTACGCGCTGTACCATAAGATCTGTCCTAGGAATGATATTGAGGAACTGTTCAGATCTATGTAAGTATTTACTCAAACTACCTACATTTAGAATATGTCCATTTTGGAACTAGACACGACAAGACGTACAGCTGGACGCACCTCAGTAGTAACAAAACCAGTTTAAGCTGGCCTCGCATTCTGTTGAAACTCCGTAATAGGCCAGTTCATGGTCAAAGTTTTATCACCAACTTGTGGTCTACTGTACCTAAAGTACCTAAAGAAAATTAAAGATAACTATGCTAATCGACAGTGACCGGAAATCCAGTAGGATCCTTACCTTATCAGTGAAGCTTTCCCTGTGCGTGGCTTGTCACTATTTTACATTAGTTGAATTGGATGGTTATTCCACCGTTTGTGGTCTTCAGCCTCGACTGCCTCGTTGGTCTAGTGGTCGCAAGCGCTACTGCTGAGCATGAGGTCCTGGGTTCGATTCCCAGGTCGGGCAAAGTGTTATTGGGTTTTTCCATCAGGAATTTCTCAGTAGCAGCCCGCAGTCTGGATTTGTGCCCGGTTGATGGCAATAGGCTCGCCCCCTATTACATGGGAATTAAACATAACTGGCGAAATGTGGGTGTACTATAGGTACACCTCTGCCCAACCCTTCGAGGATTACAGGCGTGATGTTATGTTTCTAGTCTTCAGAGCCTGGTTATGAAAACCACGTTTAGGGTGAAAATCTTGCCTGCCTCAATTCAGTTTACAACTGCCTTTAACTCGTAAAATCTGAGAACTAAACTTACAAGCACATTTTGTAATCGCCAATAGAATATCATTATAAAGACACTAAGAAATTTGTATTCTAAAGAAACCTCAATTCATCTCTATGTCCATCCACTTGATAGGATTCCCTAAGTCCTGTTTTATCGCTCCCTAGGGAGGCGGAGGGACTACGGCCCCGGTTAGCTTGAAGATTTAAACTACCTACCTACCTTACTTTGAACTGTTTTATGTGAGCACTTTATTTATCGATGAAACCCTGCGCCATTTACGGATTACAGGAACCTATTGATGATTGGATGTTTAACGACTTAATTGCATGATGGAGTTAGTAATGGTAATGGTCTTGTAATCGTAGGAATAACAACTAGATTATATAAAACGCTTTCTTAAGATTCATCTTACATAAATAATAATGTACAAGCTATTTAAAGGTACATACTCGTATTGCTTTGAAAGTGGTTCTATTTTCTGTTGTCAATGCCTTTTGGAAGTCACCAATAGAACTTATAAGCACTTGTAACAAGTTTGTAGCAATATGGCTGAGACTGCATCTATTAAAATTTGGCCTAAAAAATTACAACTGAACTTGAACCTTCTTTTAAACGGGACATGGAATGGTCGTAAGGAAATATTTCTAGATCACAACACTTTCACAGATTGCGTTAAGTTGTTACTGGTATAGTTGAGTCTATTACCTCAAATTGCTTATGACCCTCCTTTATTTCTGGAATACCGCAGCATAAATTTTGAAATAAGTAAATGGTTAAATTAAGGATTAATGTTAAGTACGAGTACTTACTATGTTTGACGAAAACACGATTCCATAAAATTTACTCGATAGAAAACAAATCCAAAGTTACCTCCAAACCGATCAATAAACCGCTGGTATGAAAAAAAATACTTCAAAATAGATCATGAAACTTTGCATGCATACTAACTGAACTAACTTTATAGCAGATACTATGTTTTTTATTTATTTTAAATTTATAGCAGATACTATGTTTTTTATTTATTTTAAATTACCTTTATATTCGCCGTAAAAAGAAATTATCTAAACTATTGGCGCCTGGGAGCCTTCTCCCCGCCGGCGCCGCTCAGTCTGCGAGCATTATCGTGCGAGCGAGACAAGAAGTGAATTTGAGCTGAGGTATTATGGACTAGGGCACATTGACCATAACAAACATCTAGCCAAAACTGACCTTTAACTTTCTATTTCTTTTTATCCCCACAGCACCCAAGGCAAGTCAGACCGTATCAACCTGGACCAGTTCGTGAACTTCCTGAACGAAAAGCAGCGAGATCCTCGTCTCAATGAGATCCTGTACCCGCTGTATGACGAGAAGCGAGCTTGGGAGATCATCAACACCTATGAGCAGTGTGATGAGGCTAAGAGCGACAGTACGTAAAACACTTGCAATCACAATCGGAATGATTTTGAAGGATATTGCTAATCCATTGCTTCTTATGTTCGAAAAATTTGTCTGCTCAACAACGTAAATAACGCAATGAATGTTGTTGAACTGTCAAAATGAAACCCTTTGCTACTGTTAGTGTGCGTCTGTGCTACGCAACTGCCCCTCTGTTACACCTACGATTATGTTTCGGTTAACTTACTTGGCAGATATTATGATACAAAATCTGTTCCATTTTCAAATTTATTTGGTGAGTTGTGCCTATTCGGACAGCATGTGAAACAGGCCCTTATAACCTAGGTATATAATTTGTGGGACTTGTGAAGTTATGAGTGACAGTTCCATGTTTAACTGATTGACAACCGTGACGTTGCCATATCCTTGACAACTCTGCACTATACTATAAGTATCTGTGAATGGGTTAACTACTAAAGCATTACAAAATAACAAGGACCAATTGGGTACATAGGTTTGGGTCCGCAGAAGGGCGGGGGCTTAAAGGATCAATTCGTAATCTTTTCTTAAACCCAACCTTGACTTTGACCGTGACTTTTTTTCCGTTGCGTCGTGCAGTTAAAAGTTTGAATTATAACGAAAAGCGATGGGTTTCACAATTTTGGCAACTTTACAGTGCAAACATTTAATTAGAGCTTCACCATTTTGGCAGCTTAACTATAAGAGCAAAGAAGTTAAAAGCTCTTTACATTCAATTGGCAGTTGGTGAGAGAAGAATTCTGTAGAGGTGCCAAAATGCACATCAACGCTTTTTGTTTGCGATTTGGAAACAGAGTTGATTCTACCCTAGTCAATTTGTAAATCTTTTTTCAAAATCCTGCGTACACTTTTGCTTAATAAAACGCAACGATTATTTTGAACGTACATAATCATCAGTGAACGTACACTCCACTCCACTTACTTTTATTTTTATATTACTTTTCTCAATATGTTAAGTGAACTGTAAACTGTTACGTACTTTTTTTTTGAGAAATAAATGTCTTTAAACCGGACTAAGTTATCTGAGAGTAGTATAAATAACTATTTCGTCAATATTGGCAAAAATTTAGCATCAAAAATAACCCCGACTTCTTTAGCACCTAATTTTCCCATTTTAAATTCTGGCGGCTCAATGGTCCTTCATGATGTAAATGTAAAAGACGTTGAAGACATCATTTTAAGCCTGAGATCTGATTGTGCTACTGGTTGGGATGGTATCCCGGCTCTGATATTGAAAGTGGCAAGACATGCTCTGGCTCCAGTAATAGCACATATATGTAATGTTTCGATTTCATCAGGCACCTTCCCAGATGCATTTAAAAAAGCTGTTGTCCATCCGGTTCACAAGGCTGGGCGCAGAGACGAAGTCAATAATTATAGGCCGATCTCGATACTTCCTGCCCTATCGAAGATACTGGAACGCATCCTTAATAAAAACCTTATCAGCTTCTTGGAAGCTAACAAAGTCTTATCCAATAACCAATTTGGGTTCAGAACAGGCTTGAGCACTGAGCACCGGTTATGGCTCTTTCTGAATATGTAGCTAGAAGTCTTGATAAGAAGGTGAAATGCGTGGGTATCTTCCTTGATTTGTCTAAGGCCTTCGACACCGTCTCTGTCCCGGCTTTACTGAAGAAGATGGAGCGCATCGGAATTCGTGGTACCGTACTGGATATTTTCTCCGACTACCTGAGGGGCCGGACACAATACGTCAAAATTGGTCAAAATGAGAGTGAAACATTACCTATTGCATATGGCGTGCCACAAGGCAGCATATTGGGGCCCACGTTATTCCTCATTTATATAAATGAGTTGTGTATTATACCTATCCAACATTGCAAAATATTTACCTATGCTGATGACACTGCTATGGTAATCGATGGAGTAGATTGGGCCCAATGCTTTCGTAATGCCGAAAATGCACTGAAACATGTCATGAGCTGGTTAACAAACAACTTGCTTACCCTGAACGTACAGAAAACTGTATATCTTCCCTTTGCCATTAGGTCAAATCTTGCCCCACCTCTATCGTATCTCCTCAAGGCCCACACGTGTACTACTGTGTCCCCTCCTATATGTGACTGCCTCAGCATATCTAGGACTACTAGTGTAAAATATTTGGGCATTCATATTGATCAACACCTTAACTGGCATAAGCATATAGATGTTTTCACGGGCAGAATCCGTAAACTTATTTTTATTTTTAAAAAACTACGCAGGTCTGCGGATAGTAATACCCTGAAACTGGTATATTCTGCACTATGTCAGTCAGTTCTTACATACTGTATTCCAGTTTGGGGGGGTGCAACGTTAAGCGAATTTCTTAGGCTTGAGCGTGCACAACGGGCGGTCTTAAAGGTTATGCGGTCTCGACCTCGAAGATATTCCACAATACAATTATATGCTGAATGTGAAGTGTTAACTGTTAGGCAGCTCTATGTTCTCCATACAATAATCCGTAAACACTCTTCCCGTCCCCACAAAGAACCTACAGGCAGAAATAAGCACATCTTTCAACAAGAATATCACAGAACTACGTTTGCCAGGCGCCAGTATTACATCACCAGCACAAAATTATATAACACTTTAAACAAAGTATTAAAATTATCCACAAAATCAAAATATCAATGCAAACACACGTTACATAATTACTTATTAACATTGACTCATCAACACACAGAGGATCTTCTTTTAGGCAACCTTTAAAGTTAAATATAAAACTAATTACAATTTTCCACACACAACACACACACACATTCATACACACACCATCACATACAACACACTCATACACACCTCAATCACACATTAACGGCATACTTTCACTTCTTTTGATTTGTAAAAGTATAACCTAAATTTTTATTTAGCGATGTTTAGTAGCTGTCCTAGAGCTGTAAAAATTTCTGGCTTGTAACATTGTTGCGGAGGGACACTGATCGTCTAAGATACAGGTACTAACCTAGTTTAGAGGTCAGGGTTTCAATGTATTACTACCTAGCATAAGCCTCTCAATGTATGTACTTCTACTATATCATTGTAATAGTTATTTAGGCTTTTAGTTCAATAAATAAATAAATAAATAAAATAAAATAGAGTAGGTAAACGTTTCCATTTATCGGTTAGTTTTGGGTATTTCACTACCATTCTTTATACACGGTGACATTTGAATCACAGTTTTGCTAGAACAAACGTTGTTCAGACCATGGTCTACTACCATTCTATTGCATCAAACATGTAATTAAAACAAACTAAACTAGGCGTTCTCAAAAAAGTCTTATGTTGCTCAAACGTGTTCAAACATTAACCGTCACATCAAAGTACTCATCGCGGTAGCAATATGGCCTTCAAAAGAGTTATGAGGAGTCCACGTGGACTACAAGGATGTCCGGCCAATGCGGGCCGAAATACAAATAAATCATTAGCCAATGACACGCAAACGCGCGAAGTATCGTTCCGCCCATTTCTTTTGTTGACTGCCAGTGCCGCGGGACGCCCGCGCCACCCGGGCGGCTAGTCCAGTCTACCGAAATCTCTCGAGCGGGCGTTGCATGTGCATCCGATGTACTTACGTCACAGGCATAAATCGCGCGTTTTTTTGTGAAAATGTGTTCTAACTATTGGAAAGTGGAAAATTGAAATAAATGTTGTCTTGGTGCACACGGAGCTGACTCGGATTTGTGGTATAAGTTTTGTTTTTGTCTTGTTCCTGTAATATCCCAATTAATAAATAATACCTAATAATCTCACGTTAGATACAATAGGTACCCGTACCTAGTACATACAGGAAAGAATGAAAGCCATGTCTGATAGTACCTACAGTAAGTTCGCACCTAGAACGAAATGATAAAATTATTAGAGGTCAACCACCTCGCCACGCCGTGCATAGCCAGAAAATACCCATAGCCAAAGCCATAGATAGCAAGATTAGCAAGCCATAAAAATCTGTTTTAAAGTAGCCAATGATCAGTGATAAAATACCTACCGAAGTTAATTTTTAACTTTGGTATTTTCTAGTAAGACGTACAAAAATAAGTGCTAACTAAATTTCGTTTATGAAGGTACCATTTCCCTGTAGACAATGCTGTCCCGTGCGGGAGCGAGCCGCACGCGGCGGTACTGGCTCTTAAGTAATAATGTTCTGTGATCGCGATGCATTATTACGCAGCACTCGATGTCGACACACACTAAGAAGTTCCGAAAATAACTAAGAATAATAACCCATAAGAAAGTAAGTTAAAAACTCTTCGGCGCATAAATTAATGAAACAGGAGAAAGCTAAAGTCACGCAATAATAAGTTCTGTACTTCCTAATAATTATTGTCCGTACCGATGCCGATGGCGCAGTTTCTGAGCGATAGGCTGCTGCGTTACGTGTCGCGAATTCGATTCCCCCACAGAAAAATGCAGGTGAGATTTGAATTTGTAAACGCATCCACATTAGCTACAAACGTAATTAAGTACTAATGTGGGGAACGTTTTAAAAAAGAATGACGAAGAAAGTGGATAATCTTTGGTGAATTGTTCGAAACAAAAGTTCATAAAAAAAGAAGTTAAAAAAAGTTTCAAATTAGGTACATGTGATGATTGTAATATCATTCAAACATACTTATTTTTTCAGTAGACACATTTTATTTTGTCAGTTATGTGCACTAAAGTCGGTTAAAGTGTGGAAAAAATATCGCTATTAATAATCTCAATTGTATTTTCTAGCAAAACTGACTTTTAAAATGCCTAATGAATGACGCGTCTGCTGTATCCTTGTATCATGCCCTGCTGGCTGACTGCTGATACGCTTTCTGTTGTAGTAACCGCACGATGGCGGAGCACGGGGCGACATAATATGACACCGGTTCATCGGTTTCTTTGAGTTCGCCGCCACAGCCCGCCGCCGCGGCCGGCACGTGCGCTCAGATGTTTAGTAAAGTACCTAAACTGCGATGGCCGCGCGTGAACTTTGGCGAAACAGCTGATTGGGAGGACTGAATTGAATTCACATAGCAGTTTCATGTTAAAATAAATTACTTGCTAGTTTTAAATTTTATTCACATTCATTTTAAATCGTAACTGGCACAATAAAATATTTTATTGAATAAATAGTAATATCAAGTAGTTAGTTTAACTCTTTTATCGTACCTACTTATTAAATGTTGTTTAATAACATTCGGATAAATAATTTTTGTGGGTCTGCTGTTTTTGTGTGTGTGATTTGAGTTTAAAACCTAGCTTAGAGCAACGTTTAAAATAAACTTGTTGGTACCTACTTACCTACGTGTACTTTTACTTTTGCTCGAAGTGTTCACCTCTCTGTACACAAACATCACACGCATCTACTTTGAGACGCGAGCGCCGCGCCGCCCGCGCCGCAGTGTCTATGTTGTAGGTAGTAACGATAATCCCGACATTTTTAACTTTGTCTTTTTTGTGTTTTTCCAAAAACCAATGACGTCTTTTTTTTTATTGGATGCTATGGAATGGTAGTAGACCATGGTCTGAACAACGTTTGTTCTAACAAAACTGTGATTCAAATGTCACCGTGTAGATTGGTCCTTCCGTCCATCACTTCACACAGGCGGTTAATTTTAAATTACTTTAAAACATTGTTAGATTTCCTTACAGTAACGGCGTTTGGGCGCCAGACATGAAGGGGCGTCTTACGCAAACCGCCTCCGCGGCCTCTTAGTTCCCAAACTTTTCTCTTATTTAACTCTTACTCTATTTTTTGCCGACTGCTGCGACAGCAAGAACATGAGTTATGTTTCTCTAACTTTTCTGAGCAAGTCAATAAAGTTTACAATACGAGGCACAGTGCTAAAAGATTTGAGTCCGCTCTTGCAGCCTACGTTCTCTGAAGTCTGCATGTGTTGAGTTATGCAAAAAAAGTATGAGAATTCATCAAACTTTTTTGCATAAGTAAACTAATTATTTCCTTATTCTGTATGAATGGTCGAAAGAAATCCAAATCTTTCCGTGGCGGGGAGCTAAGATATCGCAAAAATAATCTTTCGCCACAGAAGTCTTGCCCGGGCGCCGTAGTGCCAAAACAGGCCGCCACCAACCGTTAAACCCATCTCTTCACCTTCCAGAATGCCTTACAAAAGACGGTCTGATCCGCTACCTGATGTCTGACGAGAACGCGCCTGTATTCCTGGATCGTCTGGACAACTATATGGATATGGACCAGCCTCTTGCACATTACTACATCAACTCTTCACACAACACCTACTTGTCGGGCCGACAGTTCGGCGGCAAGAGTTCTGTGGAGATGTATCGACAGGTCCTGTTGGCTGGGTGCAGGTACGTGTCTAGAATCTGACTTACCTACCTATTGACAATAATTAATAATAAAAAGACAAAAAAGAAAAAACAATTAATTCAGACTATTTTTGTCCATATTACATTGTTAGTACCTATAGTTCACGCGGAGTAGCATGGTGCGGGTGACAGGTGACAGAAAGGGTAAATTTATTTAGTTTACTACAGCACTGAGTCCGTATTATGTACATAATCTGTATGTAGGTACGGATCAGTCGTAAAATACAGAATCAGTAAAAACAAGTAAATTATAATATATTTTACCCTTTCTGTCACCTGTCACCCGCACCATGCTACACCGCGTGAACTATAGATAGTTTTTCTTAAAACTATCAAACGAGTTTAATTAATATGTACATTTAGGTAGCTTACTATACTCGAAATAAATAATTGAAAATGAATGAAATTAACATTCATAATTGAAATAATATGTGGCATTAAGTCCGCCTCTGTACATTTTTGTGCTTGAAGTATAAATAAATATAATTAAAATAAAATTGAAATAATATGTAATTGAAAATTAATTAAAATACAAAAATTCGTCAGGCAACATGCAGTCTGATAAGCCATTAACCCATTTCTGAGTAAACCATGGTATTCTTAAGAAATTACGGTCGCGAAAAGAGAGAGAGCGAGATACCTAGGGATAGATTTTCATGATTTTCTGACCCTCACTTACGATTCAATTTCTTTGTGATATTTACGACATATGTAGGTACATGCCTGCGTGTGAGAATATTGTTACCAGTTTTGTGATCATAGCTAGTATTAGCAGACAGGTGGTCTTTAATGAAAATTCTCTTGAAGTAAACACTTAGTCGCCCTTTATGACAGCTGAGGGGGGAGATCTCTCCCTCTTCCCCAGCAAAATTCAAAAATCAATATTATAATAACCTTTAAACAATGAAAAGAAAAAAGAATGAAAGGAAAAAGAGGTAGACAGACTGTAGGTGCTCTTGGCTAGTTAACTAAATTTTCTTTGCCTTCTCTTTTTCGCTCCCGATAACTACGACATGTCGTCCTACTCCCACGTGTGATCTAATAGTTTATGCCGTCTTTTCTAGATTGAATGTAGGGTAGGTAACCTATTTAGGTACCAAGCATCGTCGCATTTTGTCGTTCAAAAGTGCCTTTTTATGTCTAATTGAAATAAATTATTGGACTTTGACTTTTTACCTCTTTTTACTAAACTATAGTGTGTCACCCTATGTAAATTTTTTAAAATTTTATGGTGTACAATAAAGAGTCTATGTATCTATCGTATGTCTAGTATCTATCTAAAATATTATTGCCTTTTAGGGACCTAGTCGTATTTGTATTTTCCTTCTAGAGAAGTAGATATTGCTCATAATCTACGAAACTGATATCCATGTAATATAATAAATTTAAACACGTTACCGACGCCGACACTTTAAACTCCTCCGAAGCTTTACACAAAGTAGACGCTCACTGAAAGTTTCAGCTCCGCTTATCCGCAATTTCTTCACACTTTCACGCTTTCAGAACCAACTTCGAAACTTAATTATTATCTGCCCAATGTAACTTGGTCTTTCAAGGCGCTGCAACTTCAAAATAGTTTTATTGAATGTTTCGCGAAGGTGCTGGATGAACTAAACTTGTTATTCTGGAGAAAAAAAATACACAATGGCACATATCCCTATTCCCTTGACAGGGGGAATAGGGATACTTTCTTGTTGAACAAAATATTTAAGTGATCAATTAATCTGCCTAGCTTTTTTCCTACTATGTTGTGGTCGGCTTCCAGTCTACAGGGTGAGTCCACAGGCACAGATCCAGACTCCGTATCTAAATCAAAAGTCATTTATTCCAACTATGCTCAGAAACAACACTTTTCGAAAGTCAAAATTACATAAGACAGTCCCCCAAAACGCCCGCCCTTCACCACTTCCTAGTGCTTTAGCTGGGAAGAAGAAGTGGCGCAACAAACTCCCCAGCAGGACAGCTGTCTGTTCAGTTAGAAAAACTTAATTCTATACAATAACATAACATAACATCACGCCTGTATTTCACCAAAGGGTTAGACAGAGCTGTACCTTTAATACACCCACATTTCGTCAGTTATGTTTAAGTCACATGTAATAACAGGTCTTACAATAGTAGGTATGAAAAAAAAAAAAACATAACGCAACACAAAACATTAAATTAAATATATTTGACATACTCGTATATCAGCTAGCACGCATAAGCCAATAAAAACATCGAAAACTATACTCAAGCAGAAATAAGAAAATAAAATATACCTACTTAGTTAGAAAGTATCAACTTCAGTTTCTATGTTTAAAGTTCCAGTCTTCGCGTATCAAGTTCTAATAGCTACGGCTGCGGATTCGTCTCGCGATCCGTCCGGGTCATACAAATTAAACGCGTTCAATTAATTAGTCAGTTTAGTAACTTTGTTTACTCGTTTCCCTAATCTGTGATGATGTATTCGTAACTGCTTTTCTGTTTTCGAAAGGTGTTGCCTTTGACTTTGATTGAGAGGGTTTTCTTATTATTTTCCAATACCTATTGTTTAATTTCTACTTACCTACCTTTTCTTGAGGAAAATTATGATAAGTACGTAAGGGTTAACGGTTAATGCATGTAAGTATATGTTGGATCTTACTTAGCTCTTGCTGGAACAGTACTCCAACGATCTGGCTGCTGTACTGAAAACACGAAGACATCGTGTAGTCCACTCACACCTAGACCTAAGCACGAATACAGTAGATGGCTCGCTGGAGTCACGTTACCCCGCCAATTTTTACCTCCAATCCAACTCATCCGCTAAAAGTACAAAACTGATCGCGGATAGCCAAAGTAGAAGAAAAAAAGAACTTAGTTCAAAGTCAAATAAATTATTTCAAATAAGCACATAAAAGGCATATTTGCACGTAAAATTTACAAAGTAATATAATTAATTCTATTCGCCCCTTCCAAAAGGTAATTTTCGTTCTCTTTTAAAATGTTTTACAATATTTTGTACACATTAATTATATAATTATATGTGAAGACGATGCACCTAGAATAAAACTACTATAGCACAATAGGTTATAATAATTTTAAATCTCTCTCGCTCTTAGTGAAAGTAAAGCCCGTCACAGACTTAGCTATAATATATATTAATATACCGTACTATAATATATATTTATTTATTTATTAACACTTCAAGCACATAAATGTACAGAGGCGGACTTAATGCCACAGGCACAGGCATATATTATAGCAAGCTACCACACACTGAGAAATATATATTTTGCCTTCATTAATTATTGGTCGTCCTAGTGTTAATGTATATTACGGTATCGCTTGGTGACGTCACAGAAATATATATTATAGCTGAGTGTGCGGTCACGCGAAAATTAGTATAGAAAATATATAGTAATATAGGCATATTACTATATATTTTCTATACTAATTTTAGCTATAAAAATATTAATATATATTATAGCTAAGTCTGTGACGGGCTTTATAACAGAGGAGCAGAAAGTTTCTGTCCAGAGCAGATATGGAAATGAAAATAGGGGTAATCTTTACGAAATCATAACAATATTTGAAACAAACAACATTAGTTCATCAATTTCAGCAGATCACGCAGTTTACCTATTGATATTTATGACATCATGAACAACTGTCAGGTTTTATCCCAATTTAAATTTACAATAGGTACTGAAAAACAGATGTGGATTGTTTTAATTTTAAACTTTTCTTATCCTCGTTGTAAATAAATCAACCAACTACAATCTGTCAAATTTCTTTAATAGATTTCTAACTTTATAACTAAAGCATAAGGTTCAAAGTTGATTGGGAAAATTTGACAGTTTCGGGTAGTTTGACCTGCTGGCGTCTGTACAAGTTCTATAGCAAAATTCTATCACCTTTCAGATGCGTAGAACTCGACTGCTGGGACGGAAAAGGGGAAGACGAGGAACCAATCATCACCCACGGCATGGCGATGTGTACCGACATCCTCTTCAAAGACGTTATATACGCCCTCCGAGACACGGCCTTCGTGACGTCAGACTACCCGGTGATCCTGTCGTTCGAGAACCATTGCTGCAAGGCCCAGCAGTACAAGCTGGCGAAGTATTGTGATGAGATCCTTGGGGATTTGTTGCTGAAAGAGCAGTTGGCAGAACACCCTGTGAGTATTATTTTAATTGTATTGTTTTAATGTATTTCATTTAAAAAAAAACTGTATTTATCTATCCGTGACATCAATGCCTTATTAGAATACCAGCGCTGCGACATTTATTATTAAATATCGCAGCATCATGCTGAGATTGGACCGTTTTGGCCTCGCATAGGACTTTCTGATTTTACTTTTATGGTTTTTAATTTTATTTTTTAATAAGTGTGTGTTTAGTTTAATTTGAGATTTCCTGTGCTTGTCTCAATAAATACTTTTTCTTTCTTTCTTTGACGGTTTTTGAGGCTTTGAGTCTTAAATAATGTTTGGATTTGGAAGGCCGAAGTGGTCCTTCGATAAAAGTGCAAGATATTTGGAAGCTTACACTCGATAATAGAACAACTGATCTGGAATCAGTCTAATTTATTATCAGATTATTGACTGATCGGTAACTTCAGTAGGTACTCAGTCAAGGAGTTGGCGATCATAGTTTTGAACATTTAAGCTTCTAAAGTCTTTGAATATACTTCTTAATGAGAGTGGCTGTGGAGCGAGTTCAATGGCAAGTAATTGGAGAGCCTTAAGTCCAGCACTGAACTGCAAAAGGCTGGAGATGATACGACACCTTTTAAATTATCACTAACAATGGCGGCACTGTATGATGGTTTGTGACGTTTGGTCGTTTATATTAATTTCTGGTAATAATAAATAAAAATAAAATATTTGTGTTTAATTTTTTCAATTAATATTGACTGTTAAATGTGAGGAAATAGAAGCCATGTCCTACATTGTTGTAGGGGCCGCAATAATTATGTTAGTACCGCTAGCTATATTTTTATTATTTGTAAGCGTATCGCAGGCGCCATCATACAGCGTTGCAGCTATTGGAAGTACATACCTACTATTGGATGCAATTTTTCTTTCATGAATTAAGGTTTTACTCAAATTATACCAACCCCCTTCCTACAAACAAAGTCCCAACAATTCCAGCTGGAGCCCGGGGTCCCGCTGCCGCCGCCCTCAGCCCTGAGGCGGAAGATCCTCATCAAGAACAAGCGCTTGAAGCCCGAGGTGGAGAAGCAGGAGTTGGAGCTGTTCCGACAGGGCCAGTTCGTGATTGAGGACGAGGAGAAGGAAGATGCGTCGGCTGTTGTTATCACGGATAAGAAGGTTGGTAGATAGTAGGAGACAGTTTCAGTTCAACAAAGGTGTTTCGGCAAAACTTGTGTCAGTTTGCAATTTTATCCAGGTTCTGACTCGTGATGACTTTAAAGGGCATCATCAGTCTTAGGTAACAAACGGCATGATAAAGTTGAAATTCTAATTTTTTGTAGATTTCAGTCGTTTAAGTTTCAAGAAACATGGACCTAATACTATGAAGATTTAAATGAGTATCTAAATAACGATTGTTTTATTTGCCAATTCAAAAACAATCGACACTACGTCATGCTCGACGAAGTGTTAGGCTACTGACAGAATGCAGGTCCAAGACGGTTGTTGTCAATATAGTTACATGTAGAAATATGTACATAAATAACAAAAGCCTAAGACAGCTGTTCCCCCGCAGCCGGAGGAGCTGGTGCTGGAGGCGGCGGGCGACGACGCGCCGCCGCCGGTGGCCTACACGGGCTCCACCACCAACGTGCACCCCTGGCTGTCCTCCATGGTCAACTACGCGCAGCCCATCAAGTTCCAGGGCTTCGAGGAGGCCGACAGTATGTACAACTGACTTTTCGGTTTCTTGTCAAACGGGCAGCTGAAACTCTTGAAATTAAATAAACGAAGGGCTGAGGTAAAGTCGACTAGCATAGTTCTAATTTTTGAAGAGTACAAAAATTTAATCGAGTAGAAGTGTTAAGTCGTGTAAAACAATTTAGAAAGAAAGTTCAGTTCGGTTAAACGGTTTAGTAGACTAAAAGTGCTACGTCAAACCCTTGAAGGGTTTAGTGAAGTAAGTATAAAAATTAAGTCGTGTTCAAAGAGAGCTAAGTAGAGTGCAAGGGCTTAGTCGTATACAACGACGTGGCGATGAAAACATTAACAGTAGCTTACAACTAAAATTACATGCTGCAAATCACACCAATTTACACATTACTTCCACAATGGAAACGTCTTACATGAAGTCCAGGCCCAAAACATAATCAAAATCAAGTCATTATTCAAACTAGGCTGAGAATCATCACCTTTTTGAACGGCAAAATTACATAACTAATGCCCGGTTTCACCGACAATTAAGTGACACTTAAATGAATCCCTAAATAAAAGTGCACTGTTGGATTTTCAACTCTCAGCGCTGAGCCTAGCGTTGAAAATCCAACAGTGCATTTTTATTTAGGGATTCATTTAAGTGTCACTTAGTGAAGGTGAAAACGGGCATCAGTCCCCCAAAACCCCTCTTCACCACTTCCTAGTGCTTTAGCTGGGAAGAAGTGGCGCAACTAACTCCCCAGCAGCACAGCTATCTGACATAACTTATAACATTGATATAACTTACAGAAAAGAACATCTACCACAACATGTCCTCATTCGCGGAGACGACCGGCATGAACTACCTGAAGACACAGGCCATCGACTTCGTGAACTACAACAAGCGACAGATGTCCCGCATCTACCCTAAGGGCACTCGAGCTGATTCTTCCAACTACATGCCACAGGTACGAAAACTGAAATTATTCGATTTGGCCTAAGAAAATACTTTTACTCGCGTGATTACTCTGATACCAAGTAAATCCGAAGACTTATCTAGTTGGTATGGAAGGTGTACCATCGAAGAAGTTCATATCTATACACCGTAAGGTGAATATTATATGAACCGTTCATATCACTACGGTCCGGTCAAATCGAACATAACATAACATAAATGTTCGATTTGACCTGACCGCAGGACGCAGAACGCATCCAGTGTGACAAGTCCCTTACCCTGCAGCACCAGCGATCAGACGTAAAGTACAAAAGAATTAGAACTTACTTTCACGCTCAAAAATAAAGTATCACTAAGTAGGTAGGTACTTACTATTATCATCCGTACTACGTATTCTGTGCTATTATCATTTAACTGTACAAAAAATATTGTTGCCAATAAAATACCCGGCATTATAAGCAATTTCAACTGTGTCCCTAAGGCTGGAAAAGATCGATTCCTTCGTGTCACGCTGCGAAGTCTACAAACTGTCGTAAACTTATTCTATGAAGTCGTGAATCGTCAGCGTACTGTAGTGTACCTAGTGATTATAATAAAACCTTCCTCCCCAGGTGTTCTGGAACGCCGGCTGCCAGATGGTGTCCCTGAACTTCCAGACGTCAGACCTGCCGATGCAGCTGAACCAGGGCAAGTTCGAGTACAACGGGAACTGCGGGTACTTGCTCAAGCCGGACTTCATGAGGCGAGCTGACAGGAGTTTCGATCCGTTTGCTGATGCACCGGTAGACGGTGTGATTGCGGCTCAGTGTTCTGTACAGGTATTCACTTTGGCCTCTTTTTAATACCCGTCCTTTTTATGCCAACCAAAGCAATTCCCTCTTTACGGAGCCTAACTTGTGAAAGACTTCGACTACGGGAAAACATTGGACATCAGACATCAATATTATACACTTAAGAATCACAAGTTACAAAAATAAGTCTTGACTTTTGTCGTAAGGTAGACCTACCTTACGACAAAAGTCGATTAACACTTCAGTTCATAAAATCTTAATTATTGAGTTAAATACTTACATATAATAATTAAAATCGGAACAGATCAAAAGATTAACTTTTAGCTTAGCAATGTATCGAATAATTGTATGTCTATTTTGATGATGTATAAAAATAGCAGTGTTAATCGACTGTCGCTGACCTTACCTACTCGTTTAAATACGGATTTTACGGTTTAAATATGGATAGCCACAGAATTTTTGATCCGAGAAAAACCTTATTGGTTCAAAATCGAACGCTTTAATCCTGTTCACATTCATGATAACTTTGTGTAAAACATTATATAACCATCTCTCAATTGCTCCAGGTCATCGCCGGCCAGTTCTTGTCCGACAAGAAGATCGGCACCTACGTGGAGGTGGACATGTACGGGCTGCCGTCCGACACCATCCGCAAGGAGTTCCGCACGCGCATGGTGCCGGCCAACGGGCTCAACCCGGTCTACAACGAGGAGCCGTTCTTGTTCAGAAAGGTATGGACCTTTGTTCCGGAAGGATTGTGAATATATTCATATTAAAGTAACCGTTGCTTAAACAAACATATAATATTGGAAATCGCGATGTTTTGACGAGTCGTCTTTTGAAAAACTGTCAATGAATTCTTAAACTTAGTTAGTTGATCCAGGCGTTACCTTGCGGAAATTCACTATAAAATACAATAGACGTAGATATATTTAGTAATTTCTTCGGGCGCTCGGCGTGGCAACACGCCGTGTTCGGGTTCGCGACAAGTCAATCGTCATCCCGAGATGCCTCGTTGAGACGTGAAACACGTGTCGATTTATTACAGGGTTCTTTATAACTCTTTATAAATAGTTTAGCGAAATAGTTTACTAAATATCCCCTGGCTGGAGGCTTTGAGTTAGTAGCTTAAGGCAGCCGCAGGATTGACCGGTTAAGTAGTCATCACCTCAGAGGTGAGCTAGGAGATGCCCTACAAAAAAAAAAAAAAAGTTTCTTAAATATTATATTTACGTCTACTGTATTTTTTTTAACTTTCTATTTGGTGACGCTATTTTATCATTTAAGTTTTGGTTTTCTTTTTTCAAGATTTTTTTTTTCACTTTTTTATGTAGGTTTAAATGTCAATGTCCATTTTGCAAAATTTTTAAACAATTTATTTTTTCCACCAGGTCGTTCTGCCAGACTTAGCGGTCCTCCGTTTCGGCGTGTACGATGAAAACGGCAAACTCCTCGGCCAGCGCATCCTGCCGCTGGACGGGCTGCAGGCCGGCTACCGACACATCTCGCTGCGCACTGAAGCCAACTTCCCCATGTCGCTGCCCATGCTGTTCTGTAACATTGAGCTGAAGATCTACGTGCCCGATGGCTTTGAAGGTACAACACATATTATATTTATGTGACAGTCCAACTGTGAAGGTAGATATTTAAGATTTTCTCTCAGTTAGCACCAGATTTGCCAAGAATTGAAATTATTGCCTAATCTAAAAACTGTATATTTGGCAGTCAGCTAAGTTAGCTGTCATAATTACTTACTCATAGAAGATGATATAAGAAAGAAACTCATAAATTAATACCGAAATTGGTATAAGACAATAATTTTACCACAATTGAACATAAGTAGCTATATTTGGACATGGCTGTTGGTCCATCTAACTCGTAAATACTTGATGACTTACGAGAATAGACAACCAAAAAATTTTCTGACGCATATTTTCCGTTTGCTTTATGTTTCCGTTTTTACTTAATTTTTAATTTTATGCGTCATATTATTATTTAGGCGCGAAATAAAGCTATATTTTTACTTATTTTTCTTTTGACTATGTAAAACTTAGAAGACTTCTAAATTCGATCCTGATAAAGAAGTTGCTAAAGCTAATGTCAAAAGACTTCGACCGAGCAAATAAAAAAAAACAAAAAAAGAATGATAACAATTTGTCCATACCTGTGTATGGAAATGAAAATGTCGAGTGTTTCGTGCAGACTTCATGGCGGCCCTGTCCGACCCGCGCGCCTTCATGGGCGCGGCCGACGCGCGCAACGACAAGGTGAAGCAGATGGGCATCGAGGAGACCGGGCCCGAGAAGAAAGTGCAGATCGAGGAGAAGAAAGCAGGTAAAATTATACCTTCACTTTGACATAATAATATGATCTGTTTTTGAGACGAAAAAAAATTGCATAGGTACCTACGGGTTGGTCTTGAAAATGGTTTTAAAGATGTCCTCATCAGATTCAACACCATTGTCAAGATCAAACCGTATGCCCTGTGAAAAATGTGCTCCTCAAGGCCAAGAAAGCAGGTATAATTACTTCACTATACCATAAGGTCTATTTTAAATTGAAGAAAAAATACTACGACGTGTTGATCTTGGGAATTCTTTGGACCTGATATACAGCCTGATAGCCAGCTTAATGCCAAACGATGAAAGGTCCTAACTCTGGTCAGCATAACCAGCTTATAATGTTCCCACGTCTGGGACGACCACAGGCCTCCATACTGTGAGAGGGAGTGGGCCGTAATCCACCCCGCGGGCCCAGCGCGGGTTGGTTGACATCTTTGGTCCTTTGAGACGGTTGCATGAGAGTTCATAATATTTTAGGTCATATTTCGTTTGGCTAACTATCTCCTGATATTCTCTCATAAATTAACATCGTTGGTCTAGTAGTCGAAAGCGCTACTGCTGAGCACGAGGTCCTGGATTCGATTATCAGGTCGGGTACAGTTTCATTAGGAATCTCACTGTAGCAGCCCGGAGACTGGATTTGTGCGCGTTTGATGGCAATAGTCTCGTCCCCTATTACATGGGACTTAAACATAACTGGCGAAATGTGGGTGCACACTACTATAGGTACACCTCTGCCTAACTCTTTGGGGATTACAGCATGACGATAATTATGTTATATTCCACATTTTTAGAGAACTCATTCATTAGTATTTTCATTCACTTTTCAATATACCCCATATTTAAGGATGATACTCGTAATTTAATACACAATTTGTTCTGGGTTTTACCAGAAAAGTAAGCTTTTCACGTAGGTGGAGCCATAACACTTTTTTAGTGATCCTGCGGTTAGAAAGAAGATGCATTGTTTACGTGAACTGGAGGTAAAAATAAACTTTATTGTTTACCTTGATTTTTATTTACTTGAGTAAGGTTAGATATTTAGGATATTTAGGTTTGTTGAATTTAGTTATTTAACAGTGATGTAAGAAATGAAAGATTGTAAAAGAGGGAAAATCTTTAAAATATGTGCAGGTATTCCTAACAAGTAAAATAAAAGAAAAGCAAGTTTACCATTAAAAACCTTCAGTGGTGTCTGCTTTTTATCCAATTTTTTACCCCCTTGGCAGCAATTTTTGCACGATTTTATCCCTTAAAATAATAAATAGCTTTTGCCCGCGCATTCGTCTGCGTGGACATCAGAATTGGGTCCAGTTATTACCGGAATAAAAAATAAAAAACCGGCCAAGTGCGAGTCGGACTCGCGCACGAAGGGTCCCGTGGTTCATCTATAAAAACAACACAAAAATCATGTCTGTTGTATGGGAGCCCCACTTAAATATTTATTTTTATTCTGTTTTTAGCATTTATTGTTATAGCGGCAACAGAAATACATCATCTGTGAAAATTTCAACTGTCTAACTATCACGGTTCATGAGATACAGCCTGGTGACAGACGGACAGACAGACAGGCAGGCAGACGGACAGCGGAGTCTTAGTTATAGGGCCCCGTTTCACCCTACGGAACCCTAAAAAGACAAACATTCACATTTATAATTTTAGTAGGGTATCGTATTATTTCCTTTTGAAATTTAGATGCTCCTGGAAATTAACCGGAGAATCAAACGACAATAATTAACAGGCACACCATAAACAAAACAGGCATACCTAGATAATCAACTGCCAATTTTCTGTCAATACGAAATAGCAACTTCAGTTAACCCGTTACTCAGACATTCCATTCAGCCCAAGATCAACATAAACATTTCAATACCATAAACAAACCAGGATTCTGTATAAACTTGCTTCTCCAGTATATTCCTAAACTAAATGATGTGTCAGATATTAACGATTTTTACCCGTGTGTTTAGGATAACGTGACCTGCAATGTGCTACAAATAGATTTGGATTCATAATTTCTGACCTGTATTTACGCAGAAGCTTAACCGAACTAATCCGCGGAGTATATGACATGCAGTAGATATTTTAAGAATCATTCTATAGTGGGGTGTTGGGTAAGGTATAGGAGAAAGCGGGTTGTTAATCGCTTGGGGAGGGAAAACATCTTGCATAGAACATGTAAAGCAAAAGTTAAGAATGGGCATCATTATTATTTTTGGGATGATCCAAAAGGTTTTGTTTATCTATCATCAATAAAAATAAGTTTTAAATTACTGCCATACTTTTTCTAGCCGCAATATCGCTTTATAGTAGGGGTGCATCCGATACCGATGATATTTTGATTTTTTCGTTACACCGATATTGACGATATTTATTTGGCGATACACCGATTATTAACTGATGATATTTAGGTGATTGTAAGTTTTTAAATTTTATTAAATAATTAGGTTTTATTAATAGTTAGTCCTTTTAATTTAACCATCCGTAACGGTATCGCCGATACGTATTCACAAATATCGGTATAAGTATCGTATCGGCCGAGATGCGTATCGGTGAATCCCTACTATAGTGTTGAAATAACAAAGTTTCTCTAAGATATGTACATCCAAGATTTTTTATTTGTATCAGATAGTCTCTCTCTATCATCGTCTGCTGGCAACCGAGGGTCGCCAAATGTCACCGAGTTTCCAATACCTGCACCATAATTTCCGTAACACACGATCAATCACAATCTGTTTCATTTTGACAGTTCAACAACATTCATTGCGTTATTTACGTTGTTGAGTAGACAAATTTTTCGAAAATATGAAGCGATGGATTAGTTATATCCTTACAAATTATTCAGATTGTGATTATGTGCTGGTTCTCTAACTGCCCCGTCTCCACCAAGATTTTTTTCTCACTATTCTTTAAGCTCATTTTTCTATAATAAATTACTTGCATTCCACACAAACCCGCTCCGCTTATGCCCTACACCACACACCAAACGTATTACCTTAAATATTTCAAGATACAGATGTTTCGTATCAGATATCTTCAATACGTTGAGTAGCTCAAGTTGACTGCACGGGAGCGTTCCGAGCGAAATGAGCACTGTGTCGTTTTGTTTAGGTATTGGTTGTGTTTATATTTGCTATTTGTGTAGTTTTGATTCCTTTGTGTTTGTTTAGTTGTAAAGTGCAGCAGTGTTGTTTTGTGAGAAATTGGAAGTGTTATTTTTGAATGGGACTTGTTTGGATACCTCAGGAATTTGTTTTTAGGGTTCCGTACCCAAATAGTGCCAATGGGCCATAGTACCCTATTAGGTACTATGGCTCCGCAGTCTGTCCGTCCGTCTGTCCATCTGCCACAGGGCTGTATCTTTTGAACCGTACAAAATTTAAGTTTTGACAGAGTTTGTACTACTGTGGCTGCTATAACAACAAACAAAAATAAAGTAAAGTTAAAAATTTAAGGGGGTCCCCATACAAGAAACGTGTTAGAGCCTTAGAGGCCGTGCACGAAATCGACTGATTTTGATCAATTCTGTTCATTAGTTGTGAGAAATTAAACAAAACTATTTGTGTTTTGAAAAGTCGAGTTCTTTGTTTTGCATGTGGCTGAAAGGGATTTTTCAAATAAGTTAAGTATTCACATGGACAATCACTAATTCGCCACCAGTTTTCCGAAAAAAAAAAGTGAGACGTTTGATCACTTTTTTACAAGAAACTAATTTAAATTTTGAACATTTAAAACTATCATCAACATCGTTATATTATGTTGCATGTGGCTGAACCACTATTCTCAACTTCGATACAAAATATAACAGAAAAATAATGTTGAAAGAACATTTTTTTTTTTATCCTGTCAGTTATGTATTTTTTCCTTTATTTAGTAAAATTTTTCATTTCATCCTTGAAATAAAATCAAAATTTTATTTTATGAAACAATTATCTTCATTAAGTAAATCAAAGGCGAAATAAACGAGAGCGCAAAAGTGATGCAACTATTAACAGGTGCTGTGACTGACACGAATAGTTCAGCACCACGAAAACTGTACTTTTATACTTACACAGACCTAATGTTTCAATTATTTCAAGTTTTCTTACAATTAGATAAGTTATTGACGAAAAAGGTATTTTTTACATGCAAGGAGCCGTAAAGAAATACTTATAAATTAGTGTTAAATATTGTATGGTGGTACGGAACTCTTCGTGTGCAAGTCCGACTCGCACTTGGCCGCTTTTTAATTCTGTAAATTTGCATAGCCTTTCCTAACTAATGGATAATACCACAGTTTGGATGGTAATGTTAGGTACCTATGTGGAATAAATACTTATTTGGATCTCAACATGCATTTCTAGTGCATCTGATTGCCATCTTACCTCTGTGCAGAGTAAATGCAAAATCTTGAATTATTGACTGTCATCCAATGTTCAAATGTTATCCATGTTTCAGTTGCAGATTAGCTTGTTATACACAGGCGTAGTTTTTTCCATGATTATAAACGATTTCTTGGTATAACGAAAATACAATAAATAATAATAATATATTTGCTGTCGTTTGTAGGTATTTTTGAAAGCTTTAGTTTTGAAAGTAGCTCCGAACAACCAAAATAAAACGAAATAAGTACCTTTTTCTCAAAAAAAAAATTTTGAAAAAAATTTGGGAAGTCGGTGGCAAAAAAACTAAAATAAAAAACCCAAGACACCGACTTCCGAAATCAAAGTTATTTTTCACTTTGTAGTGTTTTTTTTTGGAAATCTGTTTTATTTTTTGTGAAAAAAGTTTTTATTTTTCACTTTTTAGTTGTGGTACCTACACAAAACCCCCACAAAAATTTGAATACCAAGGAAATTACAGTGACAGGAACTATTAGAATATCGTCCATATATACTAGGTGGGAAAATATTGAAGCTAACTCAAAAACCCCTCATCAGATCTTGACCAAATTTATATGGGACCACTTCTGAAGTATGCCCTACCAAACAAAATAAGAATCATCAAAATCGGTTTATAAACGACGAAGTTATCCGCGAACACACATAAAATATATATCGGTCGAATTGAGAAACCTACTGCTTTTTAGAAGTCTGATAAAAATGCTTGGAAATTCGAGCATTATTTTGCAACCTTCTTCGAGATAAATCGAAAATGCTGTACTGGTCAAATACATGCGAGCAGGCGGCCGGCCATGTTAGTATGGAATTTCAAATCTGTCGTGTTTAGTGTCGTGTTAGTGACCGATTAATTGTGTCCGTTTCGACCGCGCGGCCACGGCGAAATTTAAAAAAAAAAAACTACGCCAAGATTTTGTAAAAATTTGTAGAAGTTGATTCCCAAAACCATAAATTTGTCAAAGTTATGGTTAAAAAGTTATAAGGGTTTGAACGTGGCCGCGCCATTGAAACGCGGCGAACCGCGCGGCCACGGAGATCTTTAAAACTAAGCGTTGCAGAGATCTGAAATTCAGGTAAATAACAGATTGAATTTGTAAAAAAATTGTAAAAATATAGAAAAAAATCCTAGGTTTATATTTTGGGAGCTATAAGACTAAAACTCCATGGCCGCGCCATCGAAACGATGAAAAATACGTTGTCGCCGATATCTCGCTGAAAAAGCATCGCAGGGGTCTGAAGTTTTTTGTAAAACGTAGATTTGAATTTGTCAAAACTTGTAAAAATACTACAAAAAATCCTAGGTTTATGTTTCAGGAGCTGTAAGACTAAAACCTCATGGCCGCGCCATTGAAACGGTCAAAAAACACGTTATCGCCGATATCTTGCTGAAAAAGCATCGTAGGGGTCTGAAGTTTTTTGTAAAACCTAGATTTGAATTTGTCGAAACTTGTAAAAATACTACAAAAAATCCTAGGCTAATATTTCAGGATCTGTAGTACGGTATCGCGTAGAAATAAGTCGTGATTATTTATCGAAGAAAGTAATTGTAAAGCGAGTTTTTTGTAAACAACACCAATTAATATGTAAAACTACCGATACTAGGCAAAAAACATGTATTTTTTCGGTATTTATAACTTTCAATACGTTTTGAATATTTCGATAGGGTGACCATGGCTTTTTGTTTACAGAAAACTTTCCACCTATCGTTTTAGAAATTGTATCTCAAGGATTCTAAATTAAATTAAAATGAAACGACAAGATACAAAAAACATATTTATATTTCTTTTATAATCATATAAATCACAGATTATTTACTTACCCTAACACATATATATTTCTTTCAAACTCACAAATCACAGATTATTTACTTATACTTTCTTTCAAAGTCACAAATCACAGATTATTTGCTTACACTTACTTACACTACTATATAGGGTGACTGGTAAGCAGTGATCGATACTTAAACACGTGAATTAGCTCAAATATCATCACGATAGAGCAACCAGTATTAAAATAGGTACCTAAGTAGGTACACATTATCATTACAAGACTAGGTCAACTAGGTTGATAAAAAATAGGAAAAGTATTAAGTGGTAAGAGAAGAGAGTAATTAGTATGAATTACTTACCTTGATAAGAAGTATTAATTTGAAATCAAATCCTAAGGCTTACGCCTTACGCTTTCGAAGTTGTAACAGCAGAACGTAGTTTTCCAAAGATAACAAATGTCCGAAACAGTGCACAAATTAAAGTCCGTAGGAATGTCAAAATTTAAAACACCAACGAGCAATCCGTGCGAATTAACTGAAAGTAAAACGACGACTGATCAACAAAAAAGCCTTTGGCGGGAAGACGGGGTGCAGCGGCCGGGATATCTCTCACATATTGGACTGCTGTGATTGGTTATACAGCCTTCGGCTCCCGCGCTGCACCCGCGTTCTGTTCGCTCCTGTGTACTGTAGTGTGTGTGGCCTTATGGTTAATTCCTTTAGTGCAATTCAATGTTGGAATGCATGAGTTAATTACACGTTACTTATGACATAATACTGTTAATTACAGGGGGTTATTTCTGGCAGAATTTAGTCTTAGACATAAGTTATGTGTTTGATTCCACAATTATTCATCAAATAATGCTATCTTACAGGAATTACGAATGTTGTGCAAAGTTATTTGTTACGGTTCTGGCACGTGTACTCAAAACCACAGTATTGTCAAATCAAGCAATGATTTAAGTGAATTTAAAAGAAATAAACATATGATTTTGTATTTTATCCGTTTCATTTTAATTGAATTTAGAATCCTTGAGATACAATTTCTAAAACGATAGGTGGAAAGTTTTCTGTAAACAAAAAGCCATGGTCACCCTATCGAAATATTCAAAACGTATTGAAAGTTATAAATACCGAAAAATACATGTTTTCTGCCTAGTATCGGTAGTTTTACATATTAATAGGTGTTGTTTACAAAAAAAAACTCGCTTTACAATTACTTTCTTCGATAAATAATCACGACTTATTTCTACGCGATACCGCTCCTGAAATATTAGCCTAGGATTTTTTGTAGTATTTTTACAAGTTTCGACAAATTCAAATCTAGGTTTTACAAAAAACTTCAGACCCTAAAGATGCTTTTTCAGCGAGATATCGGCGATAACGTGTTTTTTGACCGTTTCAATGGCGCGGCCATGAGGTTTTAGTCTTACAGCTCCTGAAACATAAACCTAGGATTTTTTGTAGTATTTTTACATGTTTCGACAAATTCAAATCTACGTTTTACAAAAAACTTCAGACCCCTGCGATGCTTTTTCAGCGAGATATCGGCGACAACGTATTTTTCATCGTTTCGATGGCGCGGCCATGGAGTTTTAGTCTTATAGCTCCCAAAATATAAACCTAGGATTTTTTTCTATATTTTTACAATTTTTTTACAAATTCAATCTGTTATTTACCTGAATTTCAGATCTCTGCAACGCTTAGTTTTAAAGATCTCCGTGGCCGCGCGGTTCGCCGCGTTTCAATGGCGCGGCCACGTTCAAACCCTTATAACTTTTTAACCATAACTTTGACAAATTTATGGTTTTGGGAATCAACTTCTACAAATTTTTACAAAATCTTGGCATTGTTTTTTTTTTTTAATTACGCCGTGGCCGCGCGGTCGAAACGGACACATTTAATTACAATAAAAACTCATAACTGTCGTGTAATTTAAAAATGGAATGTACTTTTTACTTTGACAATATGGCAACCAAGGAGATAGCTTATCAAAGATTTGTTTTTCATTTCGATTAATATTGCTTGCAAATAGAGCTGTTTAAAATAAAGAAGAAACAAATGAACATCTTGGCGCGTGAAACATTATCGAATCAAATTATTGATTCTGGAATTACCTACCTAATAATTAATTTACAAGTAGTTTGAATTTCCGCGCATTATTTGAGAAAAGTACTATACAAGCCTTGGCCGAAAACCAGGCATTGTTGGACTCACTTATTTCACGATCGTCTATCAGTGTCCCTTTTGCAGGCCGCGACAGTAATGTACTATTTCCGTCTCATTACAAATAGAGTTCCGAGTTTAAAACTAAAATCAGGTTTATATTTAGAACTTTAACATTCTCGGAATAAAGTTCGAAATTCAAAATTGATTCGACGGTTTAAACCGTTGTCTAGAGATAACTCTGGTTTTGTAACAAGGCCGTTTGAGTCGTGTTTCTGATCCAAGAAATTTACTATCATATTTCATTTTTTAATCTCTCTTCATTTCCGTTCTAGAACCTCCTCTAGTGTTCGAGCCGATCACGGTGGAGTCTCTCCGCCAAGAGAAGGGCTTCGTGAAGACTGGCAGGAAGCAGCAGAAGGAACTGGACGCCATGAGGAAGCGGCACTCCAAGGAGAAGATGGCGTTGCAGAAAACACAGTGCTCCGCGCTTGAGAAGATGATTAAGGGAAAGAAGTTAGTAGAAGTGTTTGTCATTTATAGTACAGTACAGTTTAGTTTATCTTGAAAATATCGCGAGGAAACCGTATACGTAGTTAATATAAGTCTGAAATCGCAAACTCATCTTGAGCAAGCGTGGTGATCAGTGCTCGTGCCTTCTGTGTAGGAGAAGAGGCCTTTGCACTGCAGTGGGACAGTAATAAGCTTGTATATATAGTGAGGATAGGAAGGTGTAGGTACAAAAGTTCAAAAATCGGAGTTTCAGATTTAAACAGTGTGTGTGTTTTTAATCAGACCTAAGAAAAAAAATACATCTAAGTAGCGTGAAACCCATAAAGGTATCTTAAAAAATCGAAAATTCAGTAGAAATTGTTTATGGTCGGTCTCGCAAAGTCTGACCAATCCTTTACTGTATGGCCTTCTGAAACGAATTTGAAATCAGAAAATCAGTGGAAGAAATTGAATTCGCCAGCCTTCCAAGCAAGACAAAAATAATAAAGAATTGAGACTGATCAGGCATTTTGTGGCCATCATGTCAACTACGAACCAAAGACCTGAGAAACAGGGTTTACCGCGCGAGCAGCATATATATAACTTTCCAACATCAATCGTTGGGCAGTTGCCCGCCAGACACAACACCCGTCTGGTCGGAGGATCCTCCTTTTTCCATAGAGGATGAGATAAATTTACACCCTGTTCCTCATACCCCTATAGCATCCGTATACCTTATCCATCGCATTCCATCAGGCGAGATCTAATCTGCGTTCGCAATTTATTTGCCAAACATGTAAACAAACACGAATTTTAGGGCAAACAACTGTAATGCACACATAAGGTTCAGTTTGCGGTACAACTTCATATTTTATGACTTTTTCAACAGTACTAGGTACTAGTTAATCTAAAATCAACTTTATTTACACTACTATAAAATTGATGTTTGTTTAAGTGGAAATAAGGATTTGAATAGACCTTAGGTCAAAGCGGACACATTGTATAACATCTATCTTCTTCTATTGTAAAAAAATCGATGTTTGTTTGTTGCAAACTTTGTCAACTTATTGCTAACAATTGTGCGAAGGATATAGGCATAAAAGAAAATTCAAAGATAAAACCTTTAGCGGACGATGTCGCGAGCAGAATTATGAAGAGGTTAAATTTTTGAGTTTGTACGTAGGGGTAATCTCCAGAACTACTGAACCAATTCCGAAAATTCTTTCACTAATGGGATGCTACAGTACTACCGAGTGTCATAGGATAATATATTATCTTATGACACTCTGCCAAAAAAAAAGAAAAGAAAAAAAAAGAAAATGTGGAAGTGTATGAGTGCTTATCCAAAAAGTTGGCAACGTCGCAAATAGCTGTCAAATATTTACCTGTTTTGATTAATTTGGCAATATTACTGTATGGAAATATGAAATGTGGCTAACTAACTAACTATAGTAATATTGATTATGAAATGGAATAATTAATATCGTAACACCGATTATTTAGTTTTAGATGTAAAAAAAGTACTTGGAAAGTTTCCAAATGGTTTTTATACACGTAAAACGGTTACAACATCAAATTCAGTATTATAATTGCAATTCATTATTAAAATTCTAGTTCACTAGTTAGCCACATTTCATATTTCCATTCAGTAATATTGTCAAATTAATCAAAACAGCGAAATGTTTGACAGCTATTTGCGACGTTGCCAACTTTTTGGATAAGCGCTCTTATGAGAAAAGATTTGATTTTTTGCGTTTGTTTGGATGAAATTTGGCACATGGGTAGACCATGACCTGGGTTAGAACAGAGGATTTTTATCCCGATATTCCCAGAGAAAACAAAAGGGCTCAGCTACTGTTAAAATAAAACAAGAATTTCACGCGGACGAAGTCAACAAACTATGGGAAGAATGTATAGGACGTAAAACTTAGGAATTCCTTACACATGACGTTGTCTTTCGTCAGACGCCCTTGAAAACGAGTTCTGTTCAGTGTTCAGTTGACGTGTTTCTTATAAATGCAAGCATTTCTAAACGCGAAATAAGGAGAAACGTTTACCACTAAGACATTTAAACCTTTGTACATTATTGTGTGCGAGAAGTTTAAACAAATAAATATTAGTCTACGTTCATTTCATTGAACCGAAAATACTTTTCGGAGAAATGTTTCGCACTGATCAACAAGTTTGGGGATTTGTTGTAAACATGAAAGTTACTTAAACATAACATCACGCCTTGTTTCCCCAAAGTGTTGGGCAGAGGTGTACCTGTAGCAGGTTGGGTGTACCTGCTACAGGTACACATCTGCCCAATCGTTGAGAAATAAGTACATTAAGAAAAAAAAACCTTTTTTCTTTTTAAATTAAAACGAGGACAGTGAATCTTGTGTTAGAACAGCATATTTTTCTGCTCTTCCTTTATGGTTTAAAATTAATGCTTTAGATACTATACACGTAAACATGTCTGCCAAATCACAAACTCTCATGAACCCACTTAATCTTCCAGCAAGGACCAGCTCAGCAACGACGCGGCCTTCCGCAAGCTAGTCAACGAGCAAGCCACCGCCTGGAGCGAGCTGGTGGCCAAGCACCGCGTGGAGGAGTGGAGCAGCGCGCGCAGCCGGCTCAACGAGCAGCGCGACCTGCTGAAGAAGATGATGGAGGCCACGCAGCTGGCGCAGATGAAGCAGCTGGAGGGGAAGCATGAGAGGTAGCAGAGGATTTTTTGCGAAAACTTTGGGCGATAACATTACGCTCGTAGATACTCCTCGATGGTGTAGTCAGAAGTAGACTCATTTTTCGCTAGTTACAAGCAAGTCATTCCTATGCAATTAGGGTAGCCCCGTATGACATAAGAATGAGGCGTATTTATGTGAGCAGTCACAAATAAGGCTACTTTAAAAAAACCTTGTCAAAAAATCCAAATAAATCTTCGCTTGACTCGTAAACCCAGACCCCTGTTAGCTGTTGAGGTTGTGGCTATAACTGTGCGTTTTCACTGGCCGCACAAAAAAACATGTTGAAATCTTTAGTTTCTCTCAATATCATATTGACAGAACATAGAGATTTCAACATGTTTTGTTGTGAATGTTTCTCCAGTGCAAACGCACAATTAGACAAATATAGCGGTCCATTGACATAATGACATGAGTGTACCTAGATATAGTTAGCTGGATTTATCGTAATTGGAATACTTACATAATAAGGCCGAAAACAAATTTTGACCAATTCAGGATAAGGAAAGCCTTGAAGAAACTGGAAGCAGGAAGCTAAACCTCACTTAAAAATAAAGGACATTGCTCGTCGTCCATACATAGTTGGCCTAAGATCCAACAGGGAGGTGTTTTTACTTTTTGGGTTTTAGATAATGTATATATTCGATTGAACCTAAATTAAAACTACGGACACTTTTGAGAATTCGGAAAAAATCAAAATACTTTCGGATTTTGAGGTTATAATTACGTCAATAAAAACATTCGTTATGTAGGAATAACTAAGCATTTATTACTGAATGTAAGTGTGTACTTACATTGGATTATAAATTGTAGGTAAACGTTTTATTGCCGCACTGCTAGGTCAGTCATAATATTTCAAGAGCTCGATATTTCAAGAGAAAATCACAGTCCTTTTTTCACGCCAAGTTGTTAGATAAAATCGGAAAGAATAATAAAAAAATGCAAACGAATTCAGTACGCAACCAACGCAAACGCAGATCGAGCACAGAATGCGCGCGCCAAGTGACATTACTACCAAATGTCAAATGTTGTCATCTGTCAATTCATCAACTGTCAATGTCGATATTATTGCTCGTTTCAAACAGTGCTTTCAATCGAGTTTTTTTGATAAGCCGTGCTATGATGTCTCACATCATAGCGGACTGTTTGTAACTAAAAACCATTATCGTTTATCAAGTGTTGAGAATACTGACGCTTGTCTGTGTCAAACTCTGGAGTGCTGTTACAAAGACTTGGCTGTATGATCTATAATATCTTCGCCTATTAAAACATCAAATTGAACCAATAAATAATAACACCGAGGATTATGACGGAAGTGAATACTTTTTAAAATGTTTTCGAAATTAAGAAGTGTCCGTGCTATTAAAATATTTGTAAAGTACATGATAAAAGAATCTAGTAATTATAGTAAATGTTTCATGCGTGTTGATTCATAGGCCGTTTTTAACAATGTCCTTTAAAAGCTTGAAGCGACCCCTAAAAATGAGCATACGAAAGTTAAAGATAAAGAAAACTCGTAAAATTGTAAATATACGAAAAAGATATCATTCAACAACACAACTGGCCACATTCAACATAACTGGCGAAATGTGGGTGTACTACAGGTACATCTCTGCCGAACCCTTCGTGGAAACAAGGCGTGATGTTATATTATGTGATATAATTCAACACGAAATCAGCTATTTCTGTAGCACCAGTTTATTTAAAACTTGTAAAACAGAATTTATTATCAGCGATTAACTTCTCAACGTAAATAGATGAACACTTTTCTAAGATTTATTTGATATCTAAACATGAAATGGTCCAATAGATTTGCAATAGACTCGAATAAACTCAACTATTTTTTTCCCGCGGCGATTTTTTTCCCGCACTGGATTTTCAACGCACTGTTTAGCGCCGAGAGTTGAAAATCCAACTGTGTGTTTTTTTGACGCAGTGGGATGCGCTCTGTTGTATTCTCAATGTTCGGCTCAACACCGAGAGTTGCAAATCCTGTGCGCGATAAAATGCCGTCGTGATATTTACATCCGTGCGGACGTGCGCTTATATCGAAACAATGTTTTGCTATGATTCATTTCTCGTGCGGACATGTTTTATGATAGTCAGTTAAACTGATTTTAATGGTCGTTCGATGATTGAATGACAGCTATTTCTTATTTGATGGTCTGAATTTCGGGAAAATAGGTGACAGATCTGAATCTCTGGTTTCTGTAAGCCAGCTCAAATCTCTGATCATAAATCAAATCATAAGTAGGCCGTTGAGATTATCTGAGAGAAATCTCAACATGTGGCGACAGATTATGACAATAATTTAACTGGGTGGATTCCCTATTTTCTATGTATTAATGATCTTTATTACCTACCTTCGGATACGTTCCGATTACCTTTCAGCTGATAATTTCACATATCCCTTCCATATCCTTCCGTTATTTCCCCCTTCCCCCTTTTTTATACAGGCTGGGCCAGAAAGGCGTACGATTTTTAAAAACACTCTTGCGTTTGAAGCTTTAGAGAGGGGACTGCGCGGGTGGTGGGGTTAAGTAGCTCGGTTCCCGGAAATTTAGTCACGATGGATCACTTCACCGGAGCGCAACGTGCATTCTGCGTTAAACATTATTACAAAAATCGCGATTCGTGCGTTATTGTTCGGCGTTTATTACGGCGTGAGTTTGGATTACATGACCTAAATCAGTGTCCGAAAGAAAGTGTGATTCGATCGTGGGTCAGAAAGTTCGAAGATACTGGTTCGACTCTCAAACAGAAGCCTGCGGGACGCCCAAGGTCAACAAGAACGGAAGACACAATTGAACAAGTTAGAGCTTCAGTTCAACGTAATTCTGCTCTATCGACTCGAAAGCGTTCAGCCGAACTTGTGGTATCCAGAACATCCACAACTGCAACAATTTGAAGCCTATAATCGTGCGACATGGTTTCAACAAGATGGCGCGACATGCCATACAGCTAATGCCTCTTTGGCGGTCGTAAACGAGATGTTTGCTGGGAAACTGATATCGCGCCGAGGTGACATTGCATGGCCTCCTAGAAGTCCGGATCTAACGCCACTGGACTTTTTTTTGTGGGGATACCTAAAAAGTAGAGTCTACTCCAATAACCCAGCCACGATTAACCAGTTGAAGACCAATATCCGGGAAGAAATGGCAGCTATTCCCCGTGCAATGTGCCAGCGAGTTTTTACCAATTTGAGGTTCAGATTCGAAGAATGTTTGCAGCGGGATGGTGCACACCTGGATGACGTTATTTTTAAGAAATGAATTTCCCAGATGTAAATTTTTATAAAAATAAAAATTTGTATGTGAATTGTACTAAGTTTTTTTTTAATCATTTTTTCAAATTCGCAATTCTTTCTGGCCCACCCTGTATTAATCTGGTAGATAGTGCCTAATTCCGGCACTGCGAAATGGCTATCAAACAACATTTCTAATTTGACTATTTCTTCTCGAATTCCAGGGAACTGAAAGAAATGAACGGCCGTCAAGCCAAGATCAGCATGGAGACGAGCAAGGAGGTGGCCAACGACAAGACGCTGAAGACCAAACAGGAGAAGGACCGGCGCCTGCGAGAGAAGAAACAGAACAACACCAAGAAGTTCTTGGATGAGAGAAAGGTTGGTGTCATTTGATAACTGTTCATTTTCCAAATAACGTAGGGTCTGATGGTGAAGTTAACACAATAGTCTTTGAGTAATGAGGGCTATCGCGCATTTGACATTTCTAGTAAGGTCTTGAGAAATGTCAAATGTTACTAGAAGTTCACTGTTTGCTGGATTCTTTGTCGCAGATTTTTACTAATATTCATAATGGTTGTAATGAGTGTGCCATTCCCGATTAATTATGGCTTAAGATTTTAAGTACTACTTAGGATCTAAATTGGTAGCACTTGGAGGAAGAATAAATGGTGAGCAAATGATGTATGGGCAAGGGTGAACGCAGTAGAGAATTCATTGGTCAGAATGGAAATTAAATTGTTATATTAAGTTATTATTATGGTTACAAATGTTTATGTTAATCAGCTATGGGATAGATTAGGTTTGGGGAAAAATAAAGAGTATTTTTATTGAAATTTGTTTGGAGTTGAACAGAGAGCATTATTTTTTTTTTAATACAGTCGATTTAAAACGGAATAGTTGAATGAAAATAATTCTCACATTATGCTACTGACACTGTTCTCATGTAAATGTTTTTAGACCCAAACCATCAAGCAGAATCGCGAGAAGGAAAAGCTGAAGGTCACCCACGGCAAGCAGATGGAGGAGCTCTCCAAGGACATTGATAACGTATGTACTTGATCGGCAATTAATTTACCCACTTGCTGTCGAAAGATTACACCAGTTTCTGTTGTGTTAGAATCCCGGAATGGGGTGTATCAAAAGAGCTTTCGTGAGTGGCGACACTTGTTTGTATGCAGGCGGGACATCGGCAGTCAGCGGCTACCAGCTTGCTAACTGGCTACTACGTTGCCACGACATTAGCTTTTCTTAAATACACAGATTAGGAGAAGATGATTGTAGTTCGCTTATTAGAATATTTAGTAAGAACGGATCGACGTACTTGTTGGGAATTTTGATTGAGTTGAATCAATATGTTTAATCTGTCGCGCGCGCAATTAGCAGACACAATAGAATTTTATTGTTATCTGTCTCCAATATGAGACACCAGTATTATAAAGGTTAAAGTAAGAAACTAACGTGTTTCACAAGTCAAATAAAAAATTTAAATAAATTATATGACTGAGTGTGAAAAAAATTAGGTTTTAACTTTAAACATTGATTTCTACGATCGATACTGAAATTTTACCTATTCTAAGTGTGTCGGCCTGGCGACGCTGTTATGAGTTTGCTAATATAATAAAATATAAGTAATTCATAAATTAATATAATTTTATTTGTTCCAGCTGATTGAGATGTACAAGATGGAGGAGTCCGAGTTCGACATGACAACAAAAACGGAGTTCTTTGCATGAAAGTACCCCGACATAGCTCCTCTGTTAGAGCGAATGACTTGAAAGTGAGTGAATAAGTGATCTCTCTATAATAAACTATTCAATTCAACATTTTAAATTGGTATATAGATAAAAAGATTTTAATGTAGAAGATATTAAATTATTTTCAAAAATATGCAATCAAAAAATTATGCGTTATTTATAAGTAATTTTAAGATTGTTTTGACGGCACGCTTGGCGGGAAAGCCGTGTTTACTTGTGTAAGGATATATTTTTCATATGTCATTGCGTGCCGTTATTAAAATTAAAATATTGATTCTTCGATTCTATTACTGATTCATGTATTTATCGATATGTGGATTGAGATATGTGGTGGAATTGAGGGTGTTAGGTCTCTGACCAGGAAAGGAATTGTTGACAAGGCCAATTTGGTCCAAGTTGGTAGCTGTTCTGTATATCTATTAATTTTATCGAAAAATTGGAACGATTAAATTAACGAGAAAAAAAAATTAAAGTGATTTTTCGGCCTTTCGAAATTAATAAATTATAGTTTCTAAGTTATTTAGTAAGAGTTACCATTTGCGGTGAGAGGGATAACTGACAATTTGTATTCTGATTGCCATATTCAGAGTAAACGTGACATTTACAGAAAATACAGAATGACAAACATCCTAAAAGAGCTTAGAAATTCCATTTGGTTTTGGTACATTTTATGAAATGTAGGCGGTAATAATTAAATTGTCAGTATCCATTCATATAATTACATTTACGGGTAAACATTACGATTATGTAGGCATATTCTAAATAAACAAACTTTTAAACATGCTGATAAGTCGATTAGAATATCTGAAAATTAGAAATTGAACTGAACAGAATAATCGTTAAAAGTAATAACGGAAATTATTTATATTATAATATAATCACTATTAATAATATTCAGATAATTTCCAGTGTCATTGTTATTATGTATGTAACCTTTCAGTGACAATCTAGTCGTTTAGGTATTTTCAGTATCGAATATTTTCTTTATTTATCATAATTTATATACTTACGTAAATATTTTCCAATTAAATTATTATTCTTATTCTAATAATTAATATTATTCTTGTGTATTCCATGACATGTATTGTCTACTTTTATACCTATTAGGTATTTATCTGGAATTCAAATTGTTGATATGGGATCAATCATACTTTCTTCAATTGTTCTAAGAATTATTATTGTACCTATCTGTTAAATTAAATCTAAATCATTTAAGATTAGGGTCAAATTAAATGGTAGTAAGTATAGGCTATGGAGAGAAATCTCCTTACTAAGAAATTCTGATATTGTGCATAGATACAATACATAGAAGACGCAAGTAGGACATTTGAAAGTGCATTTGTGCCTATATTTTGTCTTCCCTATGTAACTATTGCTACTCTGTGGCTCTATTTTATCTCTATGAAATTTATTACATTTAAGAATAGGTATAGTTCGATTCAAAGTTAATGGCGGTTCAGAAGTCAGCTGCTCGCTGCGCAGTACCGCGCCCCTCACCCCGCTGACCCATGAAGTTGTTACTGCGCAGCGACTCGCCTCATGTTCCGAGCCGCCGTTTGAATCGGGCTGTACCCAGCGAAAGAAATAGTTCTCAAGCTTAGGGCAAGTCTGCATAGTAAACAGTCATAGAATATGTAATTCATGATAGGTGCATCTACACATTTACATATGTAAAACTGAAAAAGAAATTAAAAATAATATCATTCCATTAAAATTTTATACTACCATTACAGTGTCGTTAGAGGACCAACTTCCTATAATTTCAAATCTTTTTAATCTTAATTATACTTTTTAAAACTATCGTAAGCCAAAGAATTTCCTCATATTGTACATTTATTATAAGTAGAATGTAAGTTTTATTTGATTTTGAATCAATTAAGGACTCTTTTGATGTCAATATTAAATTTTCAAAATTATTTCATCTGTATGTGTAAATATTTTTATTGTAAACAAAATTTATAAATGCTGTATTCAATTATTGGAATATTTAATAATAAAGAGATTCTTTTAGGTGCCTAAGTACATTAATGTTACATTCTAGTCAATTTCATTCAAATTATTTTATTTTCAATAATATCATGGTTGCAATGTATGTGGCCACAGTATTAGAACTTATAGTTAAAGCCTTGAAAGGTATTTTAAGGTGTAAGTCATATATTTAACCTTCTAGTAAAGTTAAGAATACAGTGAGAGTAATTAATAAGTGTTTGAAAATGTATATTGATTGGAAAAAAATATTTACATCTATTGGAAACTGAATGTTGAAAAATTATCGGAATTGCACTTTATAAAAAATGAGAATAATAAAATTATTCATACTTATATTAAAATATGAGAATGTAGTAAAAAAATCATTTTAATTATTAAAAATATCATAAACGAAATTTTAAATCTTTAGTTCTTGTATTGTGATATGAGAATTATTATGTATTTAATCAATATTTGGCCTATATTATATAAATTGAGAATTCTCTTTTGAAATTTTTTATAGAGTTAGATTTATCTGGGCTCGGTCCTACACAGTAGTGACGAAAATTATTATAAAATAATAGGTGTTTTATGTTGTAAATTTATTTTAATTAGCACTATTAGCACTTTTTGTCTGAATAAGGCACATTGGACGAAGGAAGCACTAACTACATGTAATTTTGAAATTCTTTTATTTGCATACAGTATCGGACTTAGCCGTAAGAAGTTGGAAAGTAAAGCATATATTCTAAACTCATTATATTGAACATATATTAGACTCTGCTCTGTACAATTAAATTTGGTAGCAAATTGTAACATGCAGTACTTAATTACAGAGGTTTCATAATTTTCTAGTGATTATAGTGAAATGCATTATATCCAAAGATTTGTTTATTGTTTAAAGTACAATAACTAAATTATAACATTTAAAACATGTTGTATATTATTTTATGCTAATGCCTACACACAAAATACTAAAAAGTTACCTATGATGACTTTATGCTCCTGATCCTCTTCCTTTCCTTGTACAAACTTTCTTGTTGGACTGAAACAAAAATTAAATAATATATGACTTGAGACAACCAAACCAACAATGTTTTACTTGAACGTGTGGTTCCTGGTAAAAAAAAACCATACCCATAAATTTCGCAACAGGCGAGTAAGCCAGCGTTCGGACAAACGTAAAAATATCGCGGCGGGATTTTATCGCACACTTGATTTTCTACTCTCGGTGTTGAGCCGAGCGTTGAGAATCCAACGCGTTGGGACGCACTCTCGTCCCAGCTAGAGGCTTGGGTTCGGACATAGGATACATTTTATCCCGATATTCCCACGGGATCGAGAAAAATGCGAGGCGCAGCTAGTTAGTTACTTTTTGACCAAGAAATTAAATAAGAAATGAAAGAGAGAGAAGATATTTTGCAGGAATAAGCAGTAAAATGAAACGAATCACAATATATCTAAATTAACTAACGCGAAAGATAGGAATGGAGGGAGGGCTTTGCCCAGGAGTGGGCCAAGCAGGACAGAAAAAACCTGTGTTGTCCCACTGCTGGGCAAAGGTCTCCCCTATATTTGAATACAATAGTTGTTCAATTAAAACCATATTTTTAACAGATGGTATGAAGTTACAAGTAAGTACCTACGCGGCAGGCTCGACTTGTCGAATTCAGTGGGCCTAACGTATTCAGAAGATATAAGAGTTACGCGATAGAAAGAGAGGCAACTTCTAGGTGAATATAACTGTAGGTAATTAGTGCTGTGCGACCAGTACCCTAATTGACACATTTTAAAAGAGTAACGGTGGAGTTTCTAACGGTGGGGCGACTAGAAACATTTTTTTTTTGACGTTCAAAAGTGGCTCTTTTGTGCCAAATTGAAATAAATTATTTGACTTTGACTTTGAATTGCGTAATACACGATCAATCAGAATCTGAATCGTTTTGAAACAGATTGCTATAGATTAGCAATCTGTTTTAAAACGATTCAGATTGCTTCTTATGTTCGATAAAAAATCTGCTTACAACGTAAATAACGCAATTAATGTTGTTGAACTGTCAAAATGAAACAGATTAGTCGTAACCGTTTTCAAAAACGTGTTACGTAATTAGATAGCTGAATTGCACTTTATTGTGTCGAAGCAAGAGTCGCTTTTTATTTTTGTCACTTCTTTCGCAGGTAATAAAAACCCAAAATTATGGATAAAAGTGAGTGACGTGCGGTGATAAAATATCTCAGTTTGAAAAAAATGTCTACGAAGGAAATTTTTTCGGACATTCAGCAGACATTAGGGGATGATGCCTGTACCCTATTCTGGGTGGCTGATTTTAATAGAGGTAGATCTAGGGTTACCATGTGACAGACATTTGCCGCATTTGACAGGCATTTTACGGCGTGCGGCCAGCGCTAAGCTGAGACAGGCATTTTTTTAATTTGCGTAATAAATTCACAGTTGAGTAAAGAAAGTAATCGCCTGACAATAGAGTCGGTAAAAACATTATTAGTAACCCAAGAAAACTTTAAAAACGTTACGTGTGAAGATTTTTATATTATTATATTTTTTCAAAAAACAATTTTTGAAAAATATCACTAAATATAGTAAGTTCGTTTTTTCTAGTAAGTTTAGTGCTCGTAAATTGTTCATACTTTTCATTTTGAATACATGTCAGTCTTTAAAACTATGTATCTGTTGCATATTATTTATTTTAAGACTTGAAGTTTTTTTTTCAATAGACAGGCATTTTTCTAGAAAATCAGGCATTTTGTACATCCTAGACAGGCATCCTCCCTTACATAGATTCGTTCTGGGCGGCCTTCAACCTCCGTTACGGAAGAAAATGTCAAAAAGGTTGAGAATCTGGTTTTGGAAGACAGAAGAATAACTATAAAACATATAGCTGAGATCCAAAAGATATCATTTGGTAGCGTTCAATCCATTTTAATTGATTCACTAGAGTTCAAAAAAGTGTCGGCAAGATGGGTGCCACGAATGTTAACCGACGAAAACAAAAAGCGACGTTTGGAAATTTCTAAGCGTAATCTCGAAATGTTCCAGCGTGATTCGGATAATTTTTGCCGTCGCCTTGTCACCATGGATGAAACGTGAGTCCACCATTTCGATCCTGAAACTAAGAGACAAAGCATGTCTTGGAAACGACCATCCTCTCCATCCATTAAGAAATTTCGAGTTGCTCCTACCGCTGGCAAAGTTATGGCCTCAGTGTTCTGGGATAGTGAAGGAATCCTTTTTATTGATTACATGCCAAAAGGCCAGACGATTACCGGACCCTATTATGCAAATTTAATTCCGAAATTGCGTGAAGCGATTAAAGAAAAACGTCGTGTAAAACTATCGTTGGGCGTGTTTTTCAACCGACTTCAAAAAGGAGGAGGTTCTCAATTCGGCTGTTTTTTTTTTTTTTTTTTGTATGTTTGTTACGTGATTACTCCGCCAATTATGAATTGATTTTGATGATTCTTTTTTTGTTTGGTAGGGCATACTTCAGAAGTGGTCCCATATAAATTTGGTCAAGATCTGATGAGGGGTTTTTGAGTTAGCTTCAATAATACGTATTTTTCCCATCTAGTATATATGTGGATGATATTCTAATAGTTCCTGCCACTGTAATTTACATAGCAGGTAATGGGTATTCAAATTTTTGTGGGGGTTTTGTGTAGGTACCACAACCAAAAAGTGAAAAATAAAAACTTTTTCACAAAAAATAAAACCGACTTCCAAAAAAAACACTACAAAGTGAAAAATAACTTTGATTTCGGAAGTCGGTGGCAAAAAAACGAAAATAAAACCCCAAAGACACCGACTTCCGAAATCAAAGTTATTTTTCACTTTGTAGTGTTTTTTTTGGAAGTCGGTTTTATTTTTTGTGAAAAAGTTTTTTCTTCAAGATAACGCTCCTGCTCATTGATCGGAAGTTGCGCTCAACATAATCCGCTGTGCTGGCTTCGATCTCCTTGACCACCCACCATATTCTCCGGACTTAAGCCCAGTGATTTTCACTTATTCCCAAAATTAAAAGAGGACATTTGTGGAACAAAATTTTACGATAATGACGCGGTTATGGCTGCCGTAGAGGAGTTTTTCTAGAGTCAAGAAAAACAATTTGTTTCACAAGGAATAAGGAAGTCAGAAACGCATTCTTCTAAATGCATTGCATTGGAGGGAGATTATGTAGAAAAATAAAATATTTTTGTTTAAATCTTTGCATTTTTTAATATTGATTCCAAGAATTTTTTGATTCACCCTCGTACATACCTAAGTTTAGATTCCGGAGAATGGTAAAGAGTGCCCCTCTTTACTCTCTACGGCGACTGTGCACTTTAGGAACACCTGGATTATGTCATACGTGATAATATGGCCTGAGTACAAGTGAATTCTGAAATGACTGCTAATAGAGATGTGCTACGCTTACCACAAATAAATTGGGATAAGGTCAGGAGGATGATAAAGGTCACATTAGCCATGCATTGCTTCAGTTGGGGCAGGATTTACAGTGCAGTAGTTAGTTGTGTTTGATTCCCAGGTCAGGGAATGTTATTGGGTGTTTCTATCGGGAATTTCTCATTAGTAGCCTGGAGTCTTGATTTGTGCCCAGTCGATGGCAATAGGCTCGCCCCCTATTACGTGCGACTTAAATATGGCGAAATGTGGGTGTACTATAGGTACACCTCTGTGCGTAATGTTATGTTGTAAACCATTTTCGCAATTTGGCTAAGCCACAATGGGTGTTTGTATGGTCAGTGAAATGTTGCCTGTTTGCTTATTTTTATTACAGAAGATAATCAGGAAATTAATAAGAGCTACCATTTCCCAGGTAATATGTAGTATTTCATTGACTTGAATGTGCCCTGGCGGCTGTGAGTATGTCATGCTCACTCAAATGTCTCACTGATGGTGGCGCGTGTGTTGGATCATTTAGCTCCCTTCAAAATGGTTGACCTGAATAGTGCTGATCCATGCGTCATGTTCGTGAACGGGCGCTGTCAGTTGGGACTGGTCATCTCTTAGCTGCCATGGCTTATTTTAATTTATTTAAGTTTTTGAATGATTCTTTTTTTTATTTTTATTACAGACGCTTCTATGAATGTGCACGTCTTTGTACATTGTTCTCACATGCATAATTTCAAAATGAATGATGTAACCAATATTTTGTATCAAATTTTAGATTTAAAAGAGTGTCCGTGGAGTTTCTTGCCCGTTCTTCTCCATAGGTACCTACTACGCTTTGGAATGGGCAACTAGCTTCATATTTTTGACTGACCGACCCCTTGACAATTCAAAAGTGCCTGTAAATGGTTTAAATTCGCAAAATACGCGCTTTGACGTGGAGTTGCGGAAACCAGCCCGTATTACCTATGGTTTAATTGAAATAAATGCTTTGAGTTTGAGTTTGAATAGTATTTAAGCTGAAATAGCTTGAATTCATGGGGAGGGGCTTTTGTCTGGCCTAGCAATGATGCAGGCTAACAGTATCCAGAATACAATTTTAAGTTTCAATCATCTATACAATACATGCAAATCCCGATTTCATCCACTGGTAACTTCTACCATATGCGGAAGTTTTAATAACAGGCTGTAATCCACAGACAAGTTTTACAAAAACAAAACCTGGATATCAGGATTTAGAGGTTATTAGAATTTGCAATAGTTACTCACTGTATGGGTCAAAACGAATTAACTCCAATTTATCAGCCAAACGCTCCCTTATCTTTGTTACTTGGTGCCCAGACACCACACTTTCCATTAACACCATAACCATCCTGAAAATATGAAATGGTGTTATCTGAATTATTTATATTGGGAAAGCTTAGGTATATGTAAGTAAAACACTAACTTGCTCTTGGCTTTTTTGAACAGGACATTTGTGAGGAACATGATTATAGTCTTTGATTCTCTTGTAATAAGAGACCTAGTGAAATAAAATCACAAAACCTTTGCACAACAGGAAACAACATAAAAATTCAGAGTAATTCACAACCTGTCAACTGTGCGACAGTGACATTTACCGGATGACCATCTGTCATACAGCAGCTGTTAACACTTGACAATCTTAATCTTAGAATTCAATGCTACAGTCCTACCAACTTATCTGTGAACTAAAAGAGGACCGCACCAGTGTTGATGCCCAAAATTGAGTAAGTTTTCAAGAAGGAAATTTCACATTAGACATAATCGTTTAATAAGAATTACAGTTTTTACAAATTAAAAACAATGATACCAATATAAAAATAATAAAATAAATAACAGAATTTGATCATTTACAGTTACCTAGGTACGCTAACAGTTTAGTCTCTCAGCAATAAACAATGGTTTTATCTAAAAGTAATCCGATGAAGTGGAAATTCAGCGGATAAAATATTCCACGGGGAGGGATACAACTTTCATTTCATGCGAAGTTATGTAGGTACCTACCCTGCAAGAGGTACCTGGATGTCTAGCATTTAGTTATGACCGTACCTAACCCCTAACACCAGATTTGACTAATTATAATTAGCAGTGGTACCTAGTGGTAGTGTAGTGTAATAAAAAAAAACAAATTGCTTTACAATAATTTATTGAAAACCAGGTTTACACTAATTGTGATCTTTAGATGAACCTGCATACTCAACTTCATCCTGGTTGTGAGGCCATACTCCGCTTATATCCGTACCACTATCATCATTATCACTATCGCATTCAGTTTCAGTGTTACTTACCACTTTTATAATAAAAGGTTTATCTAAATACAAATCATGTTTTAAGTATTCTCCTTCTAACCTGCGAACTTGTTTACAATGCTGTGTCCACTCATGAAGTGTAATAGCGTCAAAAGCTTCTCTAACTAGGCGGGGAATTTCAGCACTTTTGTGCTCAATATTTACATCAGCAACTTTTCTTCTCATTGTGCTCCATATGAGTTCAATGGGATTGAGATCACAGTGATAAGGTGGTAAATATAAGCATTTGTGTCTATTGTCTTCTAAATTTTTTTTAATCTCATACAGGTTCAGGCTTGTTTCTCTTAATTATTTCTAAAAGCTGAGGTTTAGTCAAATTCTCTCCGTAGTCAATTTTATTTTGGGTGAACCATAATTATTTGCATATTTTTTTTTAAGGAATTCGTTGTTGGCACTTTCAAGTTGGTACTATTTATCTCGTCATGATAATCACCACTTTTTGTGTTTGAATTAAACACAAGTAGTGCATTTGTAACAAATCCAGTATCTCCTCCCGCATGAACAATAATATATCTTTGCCCTTTCGATACAGGCTCCAATACTCCGTCTTCACCCTCTCCTTGCCAACATTTACCCAATGTATGCGAAGAGTGAATATAGGTCTCATCTAAATATATGAAGGGCCGGGGCTGGGGAGATTTATTATTTTTATCCACTGCATGCAAGTACTTAGCTCTCCAAGCTGATATTTCATTACGCTTCATACCAACCTTCCGATTGGATTGAGATTTTTTTAAACGAAATCCCACCTTGTGAAGCAGCTTTCGCAGACTCTCTCGCTGTCCTGTGTAATTTATTTATGTCTTTAAAACCTCTAGAAGCTTTTTAACAGTAGGGACCTCTTTTTTAGCAGAATATAATGCATGTACTTTCCTCCGTATATCCCCCATGTCAAAATCATCAACATGCACAAATCCACTTTTACGTTTTCTCTCCTTGCCTGGTGTCAGAATTTTTGTACGTTTCTTCTGCTGCGTGCCCTTCCTTAACTATTTTTGAAATTAGTCCTTGACTCACACCTGAAATATAAGATAATAAAATAAATGTTAGTAGAAATTGGAAATCTGGCAGGTTAGTTGACTCACTCACTTAGCAGGTTGCCTAATAGATGTACGTTACCGTTACGGTAACCTGCAGCAAGAATAGAAATGAATATTTCTTGGACTTAAATAATTAGTTAAGTATCGGGTAATTTATAACAAGAAAGTTGACAACACTAACCTGTCGCTGCGGAAATTTGTTTGTTTATTTGATTAAATGGAATAATCGGAGACCCCGCCCAAGCCTCATCTTCAAAAAAGGTTTTAACCTTTACAATAATGTTTCGAGCATCTCTTTTAATAGCTTTCTGCATATTTAAATGTATAAATTCAGCAATATCACGACAAAACAACCAGAGAACCCGAATGTAGTAGACACTGACAATCGAATGACATTTCAACATGACGGCCGTAGTTCCAATTTTCGCACTTTCACAGATAAGTTGGTAGGACTGTAGACCTGTAGTTGCTACACCTTGCTACTTATTAGTAATCTGTGATCTCAGCTGATTGCTCTGAACTGCAATCATTAGCAGCAAAGAGTATATTAATTATTATGTAGGAGAATCAGCAGTCTTCAATACGTATTTAGTATGCACAGACTACTTATAGTTCATGCGGTGTAGCATGGTGCGGGTGACAGGTGACAAATAGGGTAAATTTATTTAATTTATTAGATAATACTGAGTCCGTAATAAGTGCACAATCTGTATGTAGGTACGGATTAGTCGTAAAATACAGAATCAGTCAAAACCATTGACTTATATAACATATAAGTCAATGGTCAAAACAAGTAAATTATAATATATTTTACTCTTTCTGTCACCTGTCACCCACACCATGCTACACCGTGTGAACTATAGAGATACTACGTATTTAGTATTTCTATGTAGTCTGTGAGTTTTCGACGTCATAATGGCACACCGGAGCTTACGAATTTATTTTTTAGATCAAGCGTTTCATAACCCGAAAAAAATGCCATTTTTTTTTTGTCTTGACCATAGACCACCACAAAACTTTCGATATGATTGGTTCTAACACAGACATTGTAGTAGACTACTCTTTGTATGCCTGTGGCTTTTAGTTAGAACCATTGATTATGATAAAATAAAAATAAAAAACGGTAAACTACTGATTTTTATAATTTCACTACATTGATTTTTTAAGTTGTAGTTGACCAAAGTTCACAGAAACAAAGTAATTATTAGAAAATACGCAGAGATCCATCTATTTTCAAGTAGTTTCAAGTGGAGTATCAAACAAAGAACTTAAAGATGAACATTTTTAACCCTCTCACTAGTACGGTTTTTCTATTGTAAATGATTGTAACAGGTTTACAGTCATTACATTTACATCATAGACAATAAAATAAAAATGTGCCACGCAATCAAAATTTTATAAAATTATTAATTTGACAGAAACCAAATATCGAAACACGTGCCAAATTAATTAATCATCGTTAAAAGTCGGACAAATAACGGAAATAAATGAAGTGAAATGTAATAATTAAACTACTAGTTGCATTCCGTAGTTGCCAAACAAAAAGGGCAAAACCTGGTAACATTCCAAAAACAAACTCGTTCCGTGTGATGATGAACTTGTGAACCGGCGTCGCTGTGGCATTTTAGTGTGACTGGGACTTTTTGTGTTCGTTCTTTGTTCGTTATAGATGTCGCAAATGAAGTAAACAACTATTCATAGTGTGAGTTTTATTAGTATTTTGTTTTCGGTAGTGTAGTTTTTACAATAAAAGAACAATGATAAAAAACGAAATGGAGAATGGCGGCGGCGACGCCAACAATGTGTCACCAACCAAACTCATGGTCAATTATATACCTGAGCTGATGACGCGGGACATGATGTACGCGCTCTTTTCCGCAATGGGAAAGATAGAGAGTTGTAAGCTCATAGCGAACCGGGGTTATGGCTTTGTGGAGTACGAGAAACACGAGGATGCCGAGAAGGCGCGGGCTGCGTTCAACGGCCTCCTCATGCAAGGCAAGACTCTGAAAGTGTCATTCGCACTACTCAACCCCGAAAATAAGGTCAGCCATAAACCTGACACGGAATCTAACCTTTATATTAGCAATCTACCTCCAGACATGACGTTAGAACGTCTAAATAGTTTATTCAGTCAGTTCGGTGTGATAACGAACAGTCGGGTGTCGCAAGGCATCGGGTTCGTGTGCTACGAGACGCGGCCACAGGCAGAGGAAGCAATAAAACACATGAACGGGCAGACACCTATACCGGCCGCTGGCGCCATCGTGGTCAAGTTCGCGAACAAGCCCAATGCGAATAAGAACGCGCCGCGGCCGACGCCCCGCGTCGCGGTGGGCGCTGCGCCGCTGGCGTACAACGGCGCCACAGCCGTGTTCAACGGCACCGCGCCCGCCGCCTTCAACGGCACCAACCTCAGCGCGGCGTTCGGCGCGCGGCCGGCCGCCTTCGCTCCTGGTTTCCCACAGGCCTCCCCGCCGCCGCTGCTGCCGTCGCCCGGCAAGGCGCTGCCGTTCATCAACAAGGGCCAGCAGCGCTTCAACCCGATGGCCGCGACCAACCACTCGCCGCTGCCGCTGCTGGGCGCGCCCGCCAGCCCTGTGCCGCTGCTCGGGGCCGCGCCCGCGCCGCATCAGACCACAGTGTATGTATACAACATCGGTGAGGACACCGAGGAGCTGGCTCTATGGCAACTCTTTGGTCCCTATGGTGCAATCGACTCCATAAAAGTGATCAAAGATCCTGAGACAAAGAAAAACAAAGGCTTTGCATTTGTGAATATGCGTGAGTATGATGAGGCCGCTATGGCCATCCAGGCGCTCAATGGATACACGCTCAACGGACAGGTTCTATCGGTTAGCTTTAAGACTCAGAAGAGAAATAATTAAGATGTGTACGGACGTTGTGAACGCCGTAACTTTTGTGATCGTTCCCAGGCCGAATGCTTAAGAAAGATTTTCATTCCAATTTCAGATTATTTTTGTAGACGGAAAGCGAGATCCTATAATATGTGCATTTCAAATTAGTCACATAAGTATTTTTGTAAGATTTAACATAGTTTTATATTCGCGAGAGCGCGACATGACTTTTTGTGAGTTTTAGTTGGCTTGACAGTATCATATATGTGTACACTTTTTATCATATGCTATGGTATTATATTATTGGACTATATATGGACCTGTCGCACTATGTATATTTGCCGCGGGCGCCTGGGTGCGCCCCGCCTCAGCTAATGCCGCCCCGGCGCCCGACAATAACCCTCCAGGTATTTTATTTTGTGTAAAACAAAACATTGTATGTTTTTTAATCTTTAATAAATTTCATGTTTAAATAGAGTTTATTGTATATTTCTCTATTTTTTTTTTCTATATACTTATCCCCGCCCTGTCGTGTCCTTTATTTACTTACATAATATACGTAATAATACATAATATAATTATTTGTGGCAGTAGTTTAACATGTACATAATATATGTGTGTATTGTCTGTCGGCGGCAGGTCGGCTGTGTAAAACCGCTTAATTATTGCATGTTGTGTGCGTAGTGAGAGATCAGAAATAATTTTTTATTTGTTTATGTTACCTCAGGGTTTATGGTTCCCGTTATTGTTTTATCCCGTCATTAGTTACTTATTCAATATTATTTTTGGCGCAGTAGCAAGTCAGGCCTTCTAATTTCTAAAATGTAACGTTACAAACTGTGAATGTATTTATTATTTTAATACCGTCGTGGACGAATGAAAAGTGAGCTTTAATCTCTTATACATTTTTAGGGCTTCGAGTCAGTTCATTAGGGTAGTGTAGGTAGGCGTAGACGGCGTGCAGGCACGTGGACTCGCAGGCCGTCACCGACAAGGATAATTGTTATCTTTCGGGACGCGCCAGAGCATAGGAAGCCGATAAGATAATACTGAAATACCAACATTGATGTGGTTCAAACCAATTTTCCTACTCACAATAGACTGCCACAAATTAGAGTAAAAGCACTAGGTGCCTATCCCTCCGTGCCTCTTACTTGGGACAATTATGTACCAAACAACAGTTTTAGGAGAGAAAGTAGAAAGTAAGTATACCGCCGTGACATCTAGATGGTGAGTAATGATGTATTATTTTTAAACGTAACGTAGGTATTTGTCAGTCTTAAGTAATTCTAGTCCGCTAGGGATAGCTTAGTGTTGTTTGAATTATGTAAGATACTTTTGTAGTTTCATGTTGATTGTGTTCTGTTATCACATTTGGGTAGGTACAATAATCCATCAGCTATAAATTGTTAAGTTTTATGCCTTTTCTTGCGATAAATCCTAAGTTGTAATTTAAGGAATACTATAAACTTTGGCACGTGTTCGTTATTTGAATGACCGAACGAAGTGACCGCTAACTCTTATAATCCAGTAATTACAAAGTCGAAATAATATCTTCCATGCCCCATATCAGCAACCGTTCGTATCAATAAACCCATGACTCATACGTCCCCAACGTCAAAAATGTAAAGCAACATCATTACATTGCTTCCAAACTGACTCATCGATCGTTAACCATTCTGGACATCATGAACGTTGAACTAAATGTCTATTTAAATTTTGCCATCCATATTCTTGTACCCACAGGTATTTAAATACCTGAATATTACCCAGTTTGTTTTAAAAATTAATCGTTCAGTTATTGCTGTTTCTGTTGCGTTGATAAAGGAGGAGATTCGATTTTATCATCATAACTGTCGTTCTATTGATTGCACATAAAAATGTTACCAAAACACATACCAAGCGTGTTTCTGCTAAAGTAATTGGAGCTTCAAAGATTTGAATGTCTGACAACGTTCAGCAAGTTGCCGTCGCTTTAGCACGCATATTGTTATCCACATGACGTAACTGTAGTTTGTAGAGATAACTCTGTCCAATGCACTGATAATTAAAGCTTACTAAACTCGACAGCTAAGTGGTATATTGATATTGTATCGTCCCTGAGTGTTGTGTACATAGGTATTAATACATTCTGGCAAAACGGCCTTTCCCGCTATTTCCCCTGATCATTGACGTCACAATATGAAATGCGAAAACTTGCCTAACGTATCGCCTGGTTTGGCTCGATTGGTTTTTTTGAAAAGATTTCCAAAATTCTAAGTAAGAATTCGTTACCTATTGGTCTCCTAAACAACTGAGAATTTGTTTGATGGCTTGTAAAATAAAACTCATATGATTAACAAAGTGTATTGAGGATGCTGTTGTAAACGTCCTTGTTCAAAATAGATGGGTCTAAAAGTCCTAACTAAGTGGACCCTGCCTTGAATCATAATAACTCAAGAGGATAAAAATACTTCGACTAAATACGTCTGCCTCCTCTATGAGATAGAGCTAAATCAATGCCTAGGTAAAGGTTTTGCTTGGTCATGTCTTGCTTAAAATAATCTATACTATATAATATTATAAAGAAGAAAGATTTGATTGTTTGTTTGTATTGAATAGGCTCCGAAACTACTGGACCTGAAAACCTTTTACTTAAAGCTTAGTTTTCAGGGAGTAACACAGGCTACTTTTTATCCCGGGAAAAATAACGGGTCCCGCGGGAAAGACCACGGGAGCGAAGCCGCGGGCAAAGTGCTAGTGTTCTATAAGTGGAAATGTCTCGAGCGAGGCGTGTGTGCAAACTCTCGGTCAATGAGTTTAGGACTCGCAGTCCTTTCAAGGGCAAAATACATAATAAATATTTGAGATTCGACGACCTCTTTCCCATGTCTGACGCCAGACTAGTCCGACTTAAAAATATGTAAATCTAGAAAAATCCAAATTACTTGATATTCTAGATTTCAATGTCATAAGAATCTTATTTAGCATTGGCTTTGAGGTATTTGAAAATTATTTTAGGATGAAGAATGTCAGACTTTGTAACTAAGAAATTCGTTTCGCATTTTGGGTTGGGTATGTATTGATTTTTCATAAGGATTAGACTGGCGACGTAGCAAAGCGTCTAATGAATTACGAACTCGACTGTATTATGGAATCGTACATATACAATATGTCTCAGTTGATAGACAGTGTTTTATTAGGTGTATGAATTACATTGATGACATGATGATTTCAAAAATATGAAAGTACGGTAAAAATAAATAAAAACCTTTGTACTAGGTATTTAAACAGTAAATGCGCAAGCTTATGCAAATTCAGTTATCTAATGCTTTTTAATATGTTGTTAGTTTTAGTGCTACATCTCAACCACCGTTATCGACAAGCTAGATAGATGCCCATAATCAAGTCATTTGTATTTTTAGTTTGCAACACCAGTTATAGCCGTTACGCGTAATGATTTGAATAACCGTAGCGTAAAGACCCACCTCATAGTCACACTTTATATAGTTATTTTTGCAGTAAATTAAGTAAGTAGGTGCCTTAGTAGTCCGGCAATGTACTAAGAAATGTAAATAATGTTTCTAGACCGCTCAAATTATGATCAATATTTATTCATTTTCGCTTTTGTAATCACGTGCACTAGCTCGTACGATACATAGTACTTATGTTATATCATCTGCTAAAATCGTGCACGCAATTTTGTTACAACGTATTCGTACTCTTATATGAAATTCGAATTAGATGCGCACGTATAGTAAATAGTCAGGTAGTCCGTTTCAGATTTAGGAATTTCTTATTCAGAATTTTAACTTATTATGTATTTTTAAACCGCGAAACCTTTGTAATAAGAAATTTTTGTTGCAAAGTAATAGGAGCTCGTAAAAGTATATTTCGCATTTCGTGTTTTTGAGGGTCGAATTTCAAAATAATCCCCTTAAATTCCTTCGTAATGGGTGCTTACCGCGTCGACGTAAATGCCCCTCGTATTGTTGCTAGGTTGATGGGTTTCGATGAGTCAGTTTTAAAACAATTATTTAGAACCGTGTTAACATTAGACTTGACACGCGGTCATGCATTTACGTAGAAACGAAGGACGCTGGCAGTTTTTACGCTTTTTAGTTTATCGCACAGGTGCTATGCTAATGAGTCGTCTGCTAAAACAGCCAAGTCAGTTTTTTTCCTCGTCATCGGTTACGATCGGCATAATGTTAATAAAACCGGACATCTGAAAGGTTATCTTCCTCGAATACTCTTATGCGAAATGTATTCCCAATAATACCATTCTCTAAGCAAATCACGCTCCGAAATCCTTTTTGATTGCATTGTATGTCTATGCTATTGGTTTTAGTGGTTGCAATTTATCTCAATTCATGTCGGCGCTTGTCTAGTTAATCTCATTGATTGCTTTAGCTCTTTTGCTGTCTGAGGATTTAATTTCGAAGGCAAAAAGTCGAGTGAATAAAAGATTACTTTCGTATGTACACGGAGCGGAGAGTTTTGTTTTGTGTAACGGTGGCGCAGTTTGCAATGTAGGCGGCAGATTCTCATAAATTCTGGCGATATCTATCAAGCTTCGGATATTAAAATGTTATGACGTGTTCCCTGTTCCCGTTATCCGAGATTTATGGCGGCGGAAGCTGTTGTGGGCACAAGCCACGACTACACCGAAATAGACTGCAGGACCTAAACAATGAACGACAAGTTGTTTTAAAACCTATGAGTTTTAACAAACTTGTGACCAGAGCGATAATAGATTTCACATGATTTAATTAGCGATAAGTAGCTTATAATAATGTTCATAAAACAATATAGAACCGCATGAATGTAACGCCAAAGGTCAAGGACAACACTGACGTGTTTCTGAAAGAATACAAAATAAATGGGATACTGTAACTTTTTAAAATTCGTATAGGTAGTTATTCGCAAACCAGATTTTAATTGTAAAAACGAGCGAGTGTAGGGAAACCGGTTTTAGATCGTGTTGAAACTACAATACGGACGATAAAAATAAATATCACTCATAGATATTCTGAAACTGAAAATGTAAGCAAAGCATTGGGCGAATAATACGCACCAAAATGTGTTTAGGTGTTCATGATGGTTTACTTGGTTAGAAGACAACGGAAAGCTCGTAAGTCACACTGGTAATACGGAAAGAAAACAACGTTAATTTCGTTTTTTTTAATATTTAGTAACTAAAATAGGTGATGTAAACTTCCCGGAAGCGATAGAAACGATACTATACTTCATAGGTTTAGGTAGTTAAACAAAGGTAAACAAAAAAAAAACCACCTGACGAGACACCTGTCCAGTAACCGACTAAACGTAATACCAGTCACTTCAGTTGTCATGGTACGTCACAGCTAAACTTCAATTTGGCAACGTTATAATTCGTTGACATTTGAGTTTGGGCTCTTTACAATAGACAGATTACAAAATATAGGTATTATTATTATAAATCTAACAAAAAAATTGTGCTCAAGTAGTTACATCTACGAAGAGTAGGTAGTATGAATAAATGATAAAGTTTAACATACATTATTATAAGAGGAAACTTGTAAAAATCTAAAATAAATTTAGTTTGGTTTATCATTTTATTAAACAAGAAAGTAACATCTATAAAAAACCCTTTTTAAGATTTGTTTCCCTTAATTTAACTAGCTAAACCTATCGAGAATATGTACTTCATAAAACACTTATGAGTATCGCGTTTATGGGCGTGATATGACAATTTTCCAGTTTGGTGTTGGACATGGACTAATAAGAGTTTTATAATAATTGGCCCCTTGCCTCATGAGCGATGTACATAACGACAGAAGAAATGAAATAAGGTAACGAGACCCTTGGTAAAAAATTTAACGATAGACAATATCTATTTCATTGAATTCATCTTGATCGAAAACATTCATGTTTTAATATCGTTACTAAAACAAGCGAACAGGATTTTACGACCAGAATAAGAATAGTAATGGTTGTTTAGATGGAACATTAGCATATTTCGAAGGTGCGATACCTAATTTTTTTATTGTGAATGTGCAGATTTTTCGACGATCTGGTGAACTATTATTAAAGATTATTGCATCTTAATTATTATTATAATAAGATTTTAGATAAAACATGAGTAGCGCTACGAATGTCACATTATTCGAGGCCGAGAGAAAAAATATTTCAAAACGACTATACATACCTACTTTCAATGTATGTTACATTCTGCATGCAGCTACGATAAATCATCTTATGTGTATAGTTGCAGTAAGAAATAATAGTCGTTACTGGCGATATCTGACTACTTAGGTACGTTCACTGGACTGATTGTAGTTTTGTAGATACCTACTTGAAAGTATGGTTTGGAGAGACTTACAAATATGAAAGGCATGAAATTTTATAGTTTGCGAAGCAAGAGATGATAGGTAAGCACAATAAAAAAACGTCTGTAGTAATAATGGAGTTTGCAAAACAATGATTATTTTATGTCCTTAGAATCGGAAGCTAAGTCGAGAGAATATTTTAACCATAATTAATCTTTCTTTTCTAAGAACATAAACCACAGTTTTTCCACTAGTCAAATGGACTCAACTTCTCTAGAGATAAGACGAAATAGAGATTAGAAGGATGTAAGGACACTTGATTGTGATATTTCTGGTAATTTCCAGTACTTAGACGTAAGAACTTTGGTTCTAAACCTAAATTTTAATGTTTATTGGATTATTGTCACAGGGTGTTTTTTGATATGATTCTTTTTTTAACGTTTCTCCATTCCTGTGCTCCATTCGATTGAATTATAAATTCTTTGCCCTGTGTATTTATGGAACATAGTTCTTGTATTTGTAAGACAATTTTGTTGAAAAAGTCATAATTTAAGAAATATCAATTTCGCTGAATTCTTTTCACAAGTTTTAAAATGTTCGTGAGCAAAGTTAGTTATGGCACTTTTGCAAATTGATTCGATTTGAGAATTATGTTGCCGATGTAACTACTGTTACTGTGTGATAAATATTTACGAAAGTTCGACTTGAAGATAAACTATAACGGCTGGAGAAAATTACGCAAGTGCCGTGAGAAATGAACAGCGAGAAATTTCCCGTCTATTGTTTAGAAAGAAGTGCGATCGATTTGTCAAAAGTGCTCATGGCTAATTTGCAGTAGGCACCTCTCCCGTCTTACCACAGAAATGTTTAAAGTATTCTGTCTACTTGGACGTATCATAACTCTGCCGTAGGCTTCAATAAAGAGAACAATAAAACTATTTTTAAATGGTCCACTTCTACTTTCCGTACAACAGCATATTTTCGATGTAATTATTTGTATGAAGATACACCTTGGTGGACAGAAGCTTTTATTCTGTAAATATTTTAGCCTGTAAGAGCACTATTTACTACTGATTAAGTATATTTTTACATCGCACTGACATAGTATTTTAGTTATGCAGTATTGAATAAATTGTTTTTATATAAAGCCCCCGTCTCATTTGATACCCTTGTACAAAAGATAAGAGAAAGTGATAAGTGTGGGTGTAATGAACATTTAATTGGCCACAATCGGCTCCATGGAGTTCAAGAACACGACCTGCTATTGAATGGAGCGGGTTATTTGCGAAGTATGCCTAGGTATACACAGGTTATTTCATTGAGTGTGGAGTTGATAGGTAAGTTTACTATCCCAACGCTATCATCTGAATAGAATACCTAATTATGGTTTTTATAATGAATGTAAGATATCTGCATGTCGATTCCCGTAACCACTTCACCGTGAAAACATGTGAAGTGAGCGTGGAATGAGCTGTCAGTGTCATCTCACCCTGTTGGAATGACAACTCACTTCACCTAAGTTTTCACGGTGAGATGTTACAGAATAGCACTGCTGTTCCTGGAATTTAGATACTTTTAACACCGAACCAGCCGGATATGGCTTATCGCTGTCTTTGCATTTATTATGCACATAACATTTTATATCCAAGCAATGAGAAACAAAGTCGCGATTAAAAGTATGGTAGGTACCTATGTAACTACTCGAAACTGGGTAATATTTTTTATCAATTTGATCGTTTTAACCTAAATTATTTCGGCAGCACCACCTATCGTAATTAGGTAGGTACATAGCTTGTGACTACATTCAAAACCATACAAGAGTTTGTGAGTGGTTTTCCTGTTACTACAGAGAAGATCTATGATAGATCTTCTTGCTTGCTTCAGTTATAGAAACAAGTCTTGTTTCCTTAATGAGAATAAAAAATATCACATTAACACGTCAGTCACGGACGAAGTAGCGTGTTTGTGGAACTGTTATACCTTTCAACTGAATTATTAATTATATTCATTGAAACTTTTCGTCACTATGGCGGCGGGCGTGGATCAAAAAGTTAGTGGAAAGTGAACATTAATTAAAATTTAAACAAGTTCAAGAAAAACTAGATCTACATCATCTTGAATATGCTTTCCGATTGACTTATTACAAACGAGTTATTTTTACTGAATCTGTCTAACAGGAAAGAATCCACTTGTATTATATGCCTTGTAAATTCTTGTTACAAGATTAGCATGCAAATGACAGACAGTTACATCATTGACTCGCTAATTTTCATTCTTCCAGAGTAAATGTAAGAAAAGCCCTCCCTAATTTATGTTTAGTATTCTATTCTTGTTTGTTAGGAATACTTAAGAAAGGAAAAGGAATAATAAGACTTCATTAAAAGCTTAATCTAGATTTTTATTTGTCGATTCAACGTACAGACGTAAGGCATCCTCCCACCTCATGTTATTGGCACACAAAACCTTTACATTCGTCTTAAACACATCACTGATTACAATAATATCACTTCAAAACATATGGAATGTATATAAAACAGGAATGCCCAATAAACTAAATTTTTCATTCGAAGTACGATCGCCAGTCGTTCGTAACCACTCGATTACAAGCCAGATATTAAAATAAAATAAAAAATTCAGGACTAGAGTTTTTTTTTTTTAAGTAAACGCGCCGTGAATCTCAGATAAATATTTACATAATATCGTTTTTAATAGTTGACTCAGAATTTGTGACTTGTTAAACTGAAACTTAATTTTACAAGAGATTCTTACGATAATTTGGTTAGGATTTGGTTTGTACTAAAATGGAAATAAAAGATTATAATTGTAAAACTTATACTACATACAAACATACATATATCTTTCCGAATATACAATACTTCGAATACTGTATAAAATACTGTTACATTCACGACGATTTGTTTCATAAATAATAATAATATTATTAAATAATAATTATTAAATAAATGGACGCAAAATAATTTCACATATTGCACATGAAAATAAAAATTGAAAAAATAAATACATCTTACTAGTTGTCGAGAATGATTTTACTGGCCATAATAAATTGTAAAAAAAAGTAATTCATTTTGATAAAATCGTTTCACTCCATGGCTAATCTCTAAGTACCGTTCCAGCAAACATTAGGCACTGATTCGGGCTAACAATAATTATCAAAGCTAATATTATTCGAATTTTTCCGATATACATCTTAAATTTTAATTTAAACGCTAATTTAAGTGATAATTTCAAGCTTCCCGATTATAGGCCATCATTTGAACGGAAAAACTGTATATCTCGATCGATTATATAAAGTAATCCAGTGTTTCTCGAGGGTAAGGGAAGCGTAATATCGAATATAATATCAATTTTTAGCTGGATATGCAATAATTAGGATTTCCGCAAACTTCCGACTAGTATTTTTTTACCTAATTTACATTATTTAATTGTGGGATATAAAAGCTGCTCACAATACTAGGTACTAATGTTACTGATATTTTTCAGTAAAAAAATATCTAATGTTTTGTACAAAATGCATACAACTTACTGATATAAGTTACATAATAATAATATATTAATTGTTAGTTTCAAAATATACACTCATTACGTTGAATTAAAAATACGTTTTTTTTTCTTCGTCATGCGTTCCTACTCCTACACAATGACACTTACAAATACATTTGTACTATTTATAAATTTAACGAAAGTAAATAAAACTCGCACGTAAACGAAAGTTACACGCTGACCGTAACATCAGCTTTATGATCAGATATTTACAATTTGTACAATGCTTAGTTTGTGCCTATTCTATTCCTCATTGCTAACATCAAACCAGGATATAATTTTAACCAATTCGAGATAAATGTAGATCTAGTGTGGTGTAAGGAAGCCTCGATGTGAGCGAGGCGCTGAAGGCAATACAAAAACTTTTAACTCTAGTGAACTTCCGCATCAATGTATAGAAAAGTTTTTCATTGCGTGCTTGCCTCACGAAACTACCTCAACCAAAGAAAATCTCCAAATAATCATATATAATTACTACATCACGCAATTAGGAATTAATAATAATATTTCCGCGCGATAGGCACTGTGAAAGAGCGATTCGCTTTACATTAACGGCTAAATACATCTTATTATGACGACGTATCATACAAAATGTACAATGGAAACTACGCATACATTAAATAATGAACACAATCGCGTTTATACAAAGCTTATTGCAGTTAATCGTAGCCGAAGACTCCTATCAACATCTAAGTTGGACCAACATTCATGATACATTGAAGAAAGTTCTAATGAAAAGAAAAATCCTCTGAAATATCAAATTTTCTAATGAGGATATGTAAGTATTAAATATTAGAATAAGATTGGAGCCAGTGATCAAAGAATCTTGATATAAATATTTTTGTCTTTTCCTTTACATATTAAATGCGTTCGAAATTGTGTTGAATTGTTTCAACTAAATGCAGAAACAACCTTACAATGCAAACCACACTCACAAGCCTGCCTTGGCTACGTCCACTAACATCAGAACTGCGTACAGTCACTTGAAATGAACAACTATGAAGCGAAGCGTTCGGACTACCCGCAAGCGTATGTAGTTTGCGTCAAACAAGGTAGTCGTCGAACTTCTTCAGCCTTCGCTACGTGTGCCGCGAGGGCCTGCGCTCGAGCATAGGTGGCTCCATTGTCTCTGGACTGAACCTCACCCGGGACTGGGAGCCGCTTGAAGCATCCCTCGCTGATACGTAAGAACTGTCAGTCTCGCTTGTCAAACTGTCCGGAGGCGTCGGGTTCGTCGGCGTTCCGCCCCCGGAACTGCCACCTGACGCACTCGACTTCTTATTATACTTCTTCAAGCTGGATCTCAGTTTCGTCGGCGCTAATTCTAGTCCTAAATTCGCAGGCCGTTCGAGCTCACTCTTCTCTTGCGAGTCTTGTCTGTAAAAGTCTCTTGGTAAGGAATAGTCGTTAGATTTACGCGGGTACTCAGTCTTGGGTCTGTATTCTTCTCTCTTCTCTTTACTTCTGTATTGTCTGGAGGGGGAGAATTCTTCTGGGTGGGAGTTGGTTGCGGAGGAGTTTGAAGGCGTTCTTCTGTGCGTGAGGTATTGCGGTGAGGGTCGGTAGTCGGGAGTTGGTTCTCTGTATTCGAAGGAGCACTCGTCATAGCCGTAGTATGGTGGGTGTTTGACGACGTAGTCGGCTGTTCTGTCGTAGGTGTAAGGTTCTGCTCGGTAGAAGTAGTCTCTATCTTGGGAGGGTGACGGTTGGAAGTTCTCTCTGTAGTTGTGGTAAAGGTCTGCGAGGTGGTCTGAGGTGGATGATGAGGTTCTTCTCGGAGATGGCGTGGGGGGCTGCGTGGAGGTGTAGTTGGTACCCAAGCCGGAAGTGCCGGATAAAGGCTGCGCTGAATGCCCGTAGCCTGACGAGGAAGATGGGTGCGCGTAATGAGTGGGGGAGTCGGTGAATCTGATCGGTTTTTGTTCGTCTGATTGGATACCCGATATCTGAAATAAGAAAGTGATTATCGTTATCTGTTAACTGAACAGCGAGAGCGACCATCCCTTTTTTTGACGAAACTCTGGTGAAGGCAAGCTGATGCCTAACAATAAATCTTTAAACAAAACGTCTCTTTCTATCACTCCCAAAAATAATGATAATGTTCATGGTAGTTCCATCGCACTGTAACTTTATTACACTTCCAAAAGGTACAAATTACAATGACATAAACATAACAACTACATTTTATACACAAACACGTATGATACTTACAGGTGACCCGGTGATGGCGTTGAGCGGCGCTCGCAAATGTCTCGTAGGCCCGTGGTATGTATTATGAGCGTACCCAAACCCCTCATACACAGAAGAACTCAGTGGGTCTGGTTCTATTTCAGCTCTGAAATGAATTAAAAACAACATTTTAGCTACGACCGACATTTTATTGTCAACAAACTTTGTTTCACAACATTGTATCCACCATAAATAGGTACAAAACATAGTATAATTTTTTTTTCAAACCCTATTCTATACACCCTATGACCAAAACAATGATCACAGGGATAGTTCCAGAACAAGGTAACAAAACTGACAACGTCATACGACTTATATCGAATGACCCGTCTTTAGCTTCGTTTAATAGAAGAATAAGAATTTTGTTTTTGTCCTTTTCATTTCATGCGTGGCGTCATTGACGAGTAATTTGTTTTTGATTTGAAATACAAATAGGTAAATCACGAATGTTGCTTAGGCTTTTTGAGTTGGTCACCCACCGGGTATTCGCGTGTAATAAACATTACATGATTTGATTTTGGGCATTGCGTTACACTGCGCCAGCTCGACGCACTGACTAAGGAGCATTCGCTTGCGTAACCGCTCGCACTGTGAGTATTCGTAAGTGTAACATCGATTCAATTGTAATGCTCGGTTGTCCGCACTCACTGCTGCAATGTTACGAATTTCTAACATTGCAGCAGTTCATAATGATGTATTATATCATTACAGGTACGCACTGTAATGCTCGCCTGGACGAATTCACTGATTAAATACTCGAATCTGAACTGTGTGACATTACACGCAAATGCTCCCGGTGAGTGACCTGAAGATGTGATCGTTGTCATGACAACAATAATATGTCAGTCTAACGCGGTACAGTAAATGCCAAATTTTTATTACATCGCTTTTTCCACTAAATACTTATTTCTAACACCTCTCGAGGTCGAACTTTTGAATTGAATGATTACTGTATACATATTTGTGAGACTTATGTAGATTGCCATATTTTGGTCATAGGGTGGGACAAAAAATTTACATTGATGTGGTAAAATAAATTGTATACTATGTTTTGTCCCTGTACGGTGGATACAATGTTATGAAACAATGGTTGCAGACAATAAAATGATTCTTTGTCCATGTATACATCTTTTTGGGGCTGACTGTAATATGGTATGCAATCGTTGTCAGATATCACACTAATATTATAGGCGAAAGTTTGTGAGTGTGTATGTTTGTCTCTTCTTCACGCTAAAACTACTGAACGGATTTGGAAAAAAAATGGCACACAGATAGTTTATAACCTGTATTAACACATGGGATACTTTTTATCCCGATATTCCCACGGGATCGAAACTTATGCGGGTGAAACCGCGGGGCGCAGCTAGTTTCTATAATAAAATGCACTCAGCAAGTGCAGTGACAATCAATCAAATACATATTTTTGTTGCATTCACTATTTGCAAATTATGTCATTTAGAAAATCGAAAGCTTTGCGTATTACGGACCCCGGGAAAGGTAGCTTTTGGCTTTGACGTTGTGTATCAATTACGGATAGCCCAGTAGCGAGGTTGTCAGAATGGCGACCCAGAGGTGGTTTTAGCTCTATTGACTTAATGTCGAAAATGTAACTAGAAAAAATCTTTTCTTACCTGTGCGGCTGTAAGGTGGGATGCAGCGGGCTGACATTAGACACTCTGACGTCATACCCGGCCGCGACACCGCCCAGCAGCGCCGCCATATTGTACAGGACTAGCTCGATGATACTCGGCTTTTTAAATTTATAACCTGTAAGGTTTGAAGTTTTATGATAACAACACAATAACAACTGTTTGCAGTAAAGCAAGACAGAAAAAGAACCTTATTCCAGTTTATATTTAAAATAATATCATAGATGAATTCAACTTGAGATTATATATTCATTTGAGAGGTCACAGTGCCAGACCATAGACAAAACAAAACGGCTTGGTCATCAAATGATGTAAAGTAAGTGTGATAATAGTGATCATGACAATTAATTCTTTAATTTAATCCAATCAGGGTTTTCATGAAAATTCACGTCACTAATTGGCGCCACTTTGAGAAGAGGTCTTCCATGTCGGCCATAACCAACTAAACTAATTTCTTCATTGATGTTGGAAATTCACAAGATTTTTTCTGAATACTACGAACTCATTGCTAAGATTAGTCTTTAGTAGTCGGTACACATAATGTGAAACGTAACAGGAAATGTAATATACGTTGAACTGAACATGCCTAAAACATATGTAAGTAATGCAATTAGGAAACTTAATTTAACTTGAAAAATTCGCCTTGTTGTGTTATGTTACACATTATATGCACCCACCATGATCATTTAAAGTTCTGGATGTGTCCCATCCCCTAAAATAAACATACCTTCAGTGCTATACAGGGTGGGCATCGGCACAGAGTATCGCGAAGAGGACGACAGCGGGAACTCGGGCCCCCAGTCGTCCGGACTGAAGTCTGTGTAAGGAAGAAAACAACCTATGTGAATGAAAACATAGGTATTAGTGTGTTTATGTGCGTGCGTGAGGTTGTGTACGGCTGGTTAGGTTCGATGTAAAATTATATTGTAACGACATTTTGTAAAAATAGACTTCCATAATCAATATTTGTATGCCTTTTAATCTGTCCTGAGTTAGAAAAAGGGTGTAACTCTTTATTGAGAGTAATATCAATTTTAATTTCTGTGGTGGGATAGCATTTTTTCAAAACCATAAATAATATTGTTTGTAAGAGACCTTTGACCGATATTTTTGAATCAATACCCTGCAGTACTTTTTCAGATTTCTAATTGTGGTTCAAAATGTCTAATTTTATAATATAATATGTTATTTTCTATTCTGTATTAGGTTTTCTGTAAACTAATATGATAAGTATAAGGAAAACTAGACGGTAACAAGCACAAAACTTCTACAGGGTAAACGAAAAACAATCATGTTTGGTGTTGTCTCCAAAGGTCTGCGAATTTACTTCTCATGTGACACTAAGTAAAATGAACCTTATTTCAAATGAAATAAGGTCCACAATGATTTCACATCAAAACTACGCAGTCCGTACATTATAGCTATTTATACACTGTTATGTACAAGGAAATAAACATATTATTAATATTAATACCGAGGTGTGAAATAAACAGTGTATAAAATGAATAAATAAACTATTTTTAATGAAAAATTGAGGAAAAATACAAAGTGTTCAAGGATTTCTGAATATAATCTACAAAGTTTTATTGAACCTTTCATTCTTTCTCTATTTTTTTTTTTAATATCATGCAAGAAGAATAACTAGTTTCATACTATACATGCCAAACAGTTCATTCAATAAGAAGCAATAAAATCTCTATTAAATATAACAAACAAAATAAAACAAGAATCTATTATACTTACATTGTGCAAATAATACTTGATAACACTTTTAACTTATAACAAATCAAAATATCTTTGTTAATAATAACTGGTTATCATTATCAACCGTTCCCGAATTAGGATAATAATAGCCATAGTGAGCAAGCGAAAGCGCGTCATCCAACACCGATTTTTAATCTGTTCAAATTTACATTATCTGTATTTGTTACTATGGCTCTTTTCAGTTTTTCTTCAAATGTTAAGGGGATCTTGTTAGTAACTAAATGATTAGTAAACCCATGTTAAAAAAATACACCAATTTCGATTTTATGGAAAAGGTTTATTTGATATATAAAAAAGAATCTATATAACTATGATAGAACCAGATCACCGAAGAGCTATAATCTTTTTTACAAATTGGTTTTCGAGCGTCTTATAGTCATCGAGGATAAGGCTGCTGTACTGTATGTCCCGGTTTATTATAACTATGAACGAAATGTCACGATTTAATTTCTACGTATTATTTGAAATAAAACGATACCGAATTGTGTTTGCCTCATTCAAAAACTACCCCCATTTACATTATATACGCCTGGCAAAATTATAAAAAATCGTCAGAATCAATTAACCGAATTATTCAAATTTTTCTATGAATTTCTTGAGGATCAGAACGATATTTTTTCTATCAACAAAGCTGAGATTCATCTAAGAAAATATCAACGACATAACCGAATGTCCAAATGACGTCAGGAATGTTTCAATTACTTCACTTATTTCCCGTTTCCGGGACATACAGGCAGACCACCGCTCCAAGACGTCTCAGTCAACGCAAGCCTCTCGATCAGGTATATCGTATAGTAATACTATGCCACCACCGTCAGGAACACTGTTACTGATTGTTACAGGGGATACAGTTTGTACTCTGTACATACTCGCTACTTCACTTGGACGAATATATGATTTTAATAAAAAAATATGTTTTTGAGATATTTTTGTGTTTATGAGAATTCTAAAATTATTATTTTCGAGTGGGACATTAAAAAGAATTAGCGAAAAGTTTATCTAGCAGATGAAAACAAAACTAAAAAAAAACAAACTAAAAGATATATAAGAAAACAAAAACGCATTTGAAAAATATATCTACTGCAGCGAACAATAAAAATCATATAGTCATCCAAATACACGTTATTAGATATCGGAATCATTGTAAACATTTGAAAGCGTGCCATAATGACGTGGTGATAAAAGCGAAATTCATAATAAGTAACAAATAAGTAAGTACAACAGATACATATATACCTTAAAACTGTATGTAGCATATACTATGAACTGGTAAGCATGCATAGCACTTATAGATAACGTGTTTAAAATTAATTTAAAAAAACTTGGCTGAAAGCAAACAAATGCTTACAATTTACAACCGAAAAAAATATATATAAATATCAAAAATGTCAAAACTGATACGAAATTACTGTAACGATAAAAAATACAAACTGTGCAGGATGATACGGCCAATTATCGAAAACCTTTCTGACAAAAAAAAAAAAGAATAGCTTTTATAGAGTTTAAACCGTCTTTTATCGAAAATAATATGCATACACCTCTATTGCTTTTAATAGAGGGTCCAACTATTTCTGAGGTTATTTTCATCTTCAATTGGCCCTGTCATCAGATAATAAAATAAACAAAGGACTATACTTAGCACACTTGAGTATCACACTCTCGACACAACGATATTATACAATCAAATCAATTCCAAACAGTACGAACTAACTTATACTAGTGTTCCCTTACATATGCCACAATTGCCAATGGATTTGTGACATGGAGAGAACGCGTCCTAATCGAGACTAACAACTGAGACTGGCAACTAATAACCACTGAATATTTGAGTACCGGACGCGTAAATACAAAGGCGGATGCAACACAGACATCCATAGTTTGTGTGTAGTGCAGCCGCATTTGTATGTATGTATTTCAATGAAAACGCGGATTCAACGCAGACACCGTATTATTTCCGTTAGATAAACCGTCGAAAATTTGTGAAATGGGTTAGGTTAGAACTGTGACCAACCGCGGACATACTTCCAAGTTGCTCGCAGCCAGGCAGACTATTTAGTATTAGCGTAAGGTGGTTTACACCGCAAGAAAGTTTAGATACCTGTAGCGTAGACAGAGCAAGTACTTTATCAAGCTGTATTGCAGTTGTTTCTGTTAAAACAATGTCTTTCGCAGCCGATCACATCGCAGGAAGCTTTCAAATGTCTGTGGTGTAATCGTGTTTGTAATACTTTATTCATACGAACGCGGCTTACAGAATAGCAAATGTCTGTGTTGCATCGGCCTTTGTATTTACGCGTACCGGACACCTAAAATAAATTCAAGACTTCAGCACTCGCGGTCATTAAGTATGTGAGTAGCACACGGATTTCTAAAAACTCTATTGAGAGTCTTGTGCCGTCTTGCTCCCACGTTTTATGACCACGCGTGCGCCACGTCGAAATAACTATGAAACATGCAATGCTATGGTTTAAAAAACTACATCCAAAATAACAACAAAATTCAAGCAATAGAAAAAATATCTACATACTTACAAAACTGAAGATTGACAACATTTTGTAGCTTTAGCAGTTACTTGCAAGTCTCAATAGTTACTAAATAATTCGAGACTTATAATTAGAACGCGTTCTTAAAAAAATTGGAATATTAAAAACATACTCACAAGGATAGAGCAAGTTGTCTTGAGAGGTTCCTTTAGCGCAGCGAATAAACAGACAAATTGGCTGACGTTAAACAAATAATTTACTAAAAAGAACATTCATACAATTGGCTATATTTTTCCATTACAACAAATATAATTATCTAAAAGAAAAAGTATAAGCAATACTTTTTCTTTATGTTATATTTATTGTTATTTTTCATACAATTTGGCAAGATCCAAAATAAAAAAAATTGCGGTCAGTCGAAACATTTTATAGTAAACGTAGTCTTTTAATTTAAATAGATGTTTCTTAACAATTTACTAACTACAAGATAAATTATTTACTAGTTTGTCTATCGTTTCATACCGTTATCTAAATGCTGATATTGGCTGTTCAAAAAGTGTTTTTGTTATTTGGCCAGTCAAACTATTAAAAAAGGCACCTATGTTCTCACCTGCACTGCACCCTATCTCTGATTGAATAGTAAATATTTTCTTTTGAAATTTGAAACAACGCAATATTTAGATGCTTTATGACGATTTGAATTGAAATAAAATTAATAAAGTTAATTGGCCAAATAACACGAAACATAAACAAACTAATGCTGAACAATAGATTCCTTACTGTAGATAACAGATCTCAAATAAAATCATTTGATTGTCACTTGTCAGTGAAAAACTTGTATGTAAAATAGGATTATTTACCACGGCAAACTATATTTTATATAAATGCATAATATGTTACAAGTTTATTCATATTAACCGAAAAAGGTATTTTATATTTTTTTAGTGTAGTTTACCGCGGTAAAACACGTATAATTTTACGTAAAAGACGACAGACACTGGTATTTACGATTACGACTATAAACAATAAACACTAAAAAAATAAGTCTTTTTAAAATCCTTACAAGCTAAACTTAGGTACTAAAATCAAATCCTTGGAACTGCAATAACTAATAAGTAACATATTTACAGATAGAAAGTTGTATCAGGCGATTTTTCGAGATTATTTTCATTTCTTTCGAAAAATAAATTAGTTCGCGTCGAAGTATAATCGAATTTTAGGTGAACTCGTTTTTCGTAAAGACTGGAAGAATGGAACTGAAATATCGATCTCGTTATTCGAAATTGTAGTTTGGGATAGAGTTTTGTTGCTACACTTAAAAATGGTATATTTAAAAAAAGATTTAAATCTGTCAAATGCAATGTGGAGGAATGTGTTAGTAAGAAATGATATGTCTTTATATGGCAACATTTTTTGTACTTTCCACAGATAGTAGCAAAAAAAAGTATTGGAATATTTCCGATTCGAAAACAAAAAACTGCAGCAACGCCCACGAATTTAATTATTGGGATATTTTTCTTTTTTTTTTACTTTTTTCGTATTTTCTCGAACATTCGTCTCGTGGACGGTGCGTATAACCGAACTTTAGCCCAAACTAGTCGTCTCGAAGCAGTTCCGTCGTTTCGGACGAGAGGTTCCCGGCGACGGCGAGCAGCCCGGCGAGGCTGTTGGAGCGAATGCTTTTTAAAATGCTGCGCTTGACCTCGCCGTGGCTGCCCTTGCGGCGCGCGCGCTCCGGCGGCACGTCGAACACGGCCTCGTACTGGTGCGGTATGTCGGCCGCGGACGTGAACATGGGACAGAGCAGGAAGCGGTTGCGGCGCGGCGACGCGTTCTCGTACAGGAGGTCGTCGTGGCTGCCGCTGCGCTTCCGGGGCAGGTCGGGCGCGCGCTCGGCTAGCCTCGGCGCGCGGGCGAGGGGGGGGCGGGGCGGGTTACCTGCGGGGCGCGGCGCGGGCGGCAGCTCGGGCGCGGAGCTGCAGAAGCGCGCGGCGCGCGGGCGCGGCGGGGCCAGCGGCAGCGCGGTGCGCGAGCGCTGGTGCACGGTGGACGGGCCCCACGTCTTGCCCTTCACGCCGTCCGCCGGCACTGGAACAAGCGGCGAAACGTACTGTCAGACGACATTTATACAACGAGCTTGAAGCATTTATTAAAAAAAAAAAAATATTACGAGCACTTTTGAATTGTCAAAAGAGTTGGTTATTCAGACGGATGAAGCTAGTTGCCCACTCCAAAGCGTAGTAGATTCCTATGGAGAAAAACAGGCAAGAAACTCCCTGGACACACTTAATTCAAAAAAATATTTACATACAGATAGTGCAATCTATGACGACGCGCCCCACTCCGCGATTACTGAACTGTAAGCTGTACGGAGCGGAGAGTGGCGCGACGTCGTGAATTGCACTATCTATAATTAAAGTAGAAATTATACATGTGAGAACTGTTTGCCAGAAGTCTTTAAAGAAATAAGAAAGAACAACCGAAAACGCAGAATCCATCTTCATCATGACACTGTTAGCTACCACACATCTGCCGAAACAACTCGGTATTTGGAAGGCCAAAAGATCGTATTCACGGGTCATCCGCCGTACAGCCCCGGCTTGACCCCCATCGACTTCTATTTATTCCCAACCGTGGAGAACAAATTACGTGGTCAACGTTTTTCGAGGTGTGAAGAGGCCGTTGATGCATTTAAAATGCACGTTTTGGAGATACCTCAATCCGAATGGGAAAAGTGCTACGAAAATTGGTTCCAACGTATGCAAAAGTGCATCGATCATCATGGCGAATATTTGAAAAGCAATAAAACCATAATAAATGCTTTATATGTGTGTTTCACTTTGTTATTCCGGATACATAAATAGCAGCCCTCGTAGCAATCATATCATTTCGTCTAAAAAATGTTTTTATTTTTAATAATTTATTTCTCTTTAAATAGATTCTATTCTATTTTGTGAATGTGAGAACGCTGTAGGCTTAGTGGACTGTAGATTTGTTGACCATCATTATTTTGTTAAGTACCTGGTACTTGTTGAAAAACCTACACTGTCCTCCCATACCTAATAACACTGTTATTTGAAATGTGGCGTTTCTTGTCTGCTCTTCTCCATAGGAAACGACCAATTGGAACCGTGCACCTAGCTTCTGACGTTTCATAAGTGCCCATGTAGGTTTATGTGAAATAAAATATTTTCAATTTATGTAGAAAGACGTGCACCGTCTGACGGAGTCACAACTTGCTAAATAATCATAAACCTAACCGTGCATGAAATGAGCCACGGTGTTAACTTATTCGACGACGATCTTCAGATATTTCGTGATGAACGCCAAGTGTCTGTGTCGACCTTGTATTGTGTAACGAAACAATTACGAGGGTGAATCAAAAAGTTCTTAGAATTGCATATATATAAAACCTTTTTGGGAGAAGTTCGATATTCAAATTAAAGAGTGTCAATCACACAATATCTATGCAAACTGTCACTTGTTTTTGTCAGTTCGTTAGCACGTAATAAATTGTTTTGTGCAACGAGTTGCTAAAAACCCAAAATTATGGATAAAAGTGAGTTACGTGCGGTGATAAAATATCTCAGTTTGAATAAAATGTCTACGAAGGAAATTTATTCGGACATTTTTTTTTTTTTTTTTCTAAAACACTTATCCTAATTTACATTTCGGTTTTAGCCACACAACGAAAACCTCTCAGGGTTTATCTGTGTGTTGGCGAGCCGTTCACTTAATTTTTACAAAAATATTAATTACTGTTATGAAGAACTGATGATAATTAAAATATTTTATAATAATGATGATAATAATGATTTGTGATGATGATAAATGATGATAATAACATAGGGTACAATACATTGTATACATTATGAGAAATTTTGTGTAAGGAAACATTCAGCAGACATTAGGGGATGATGCTGTACCCTATTATAATTCTACGGTTGCGTACTGGGTGGCTGAATTTAAAAGAGGTAGATCAAGCTGTAAAGATGACCCGCGTTCTGGGCGGCCTTCAACCTCCGTTACGGAAGAAAATGTCAAAAAGGTTGAGAATCTGGTTTTGGAAGACAGAAGAATAACTATAAAACATATAGCTGAGATCCTAAAGATATCATTTGGTAGCGTTCAATCCATTTTAATTGATTCACTGGGGTTCAAAACAGTGTCGGCAAGATGGGTGCCACGAATGTTAACCGACGAAAACAAAAAGCTACGTTTGGAAATTTCTAAGCGTAATCTCGAAATGTTCCAGCGTGATTCGGATATTTTTTGCCGTCGCCTTGTCACCATGGATGAAACGTGGGTCCACCATTTCGATCCTGAAACTAAGAGGCAAAGCATCCATTAAGAAATTTCGAGTTGCTCCTACCACTAGCAAAGTTATGGCCTCAGTGTTCTGGGATAGTGAAGGAATCGTTTTTATTGATTATATGCCAAAAGGCCAGACGATTACTGGACCCTATTATGCAAATTTAATCAATTATTTAATATAAAGAAAAACGTCGTAGAAAACTATCGTTGGGCGTGTTGTTTCTTCAAGATAAAACTCCTGCTCATCGATCGGAAGTTGCGCTCAACCCAATCCGCTGTGCTGGCTTCAATCTCCTTGACCAACCACCATTTTCTCCGGACTTAGCCCCAAGTGATTTTCACTTATTCCCAAAATTAAAAGAGGACATTCGTGGAACAAAATTTTACGATAATGACGCGGTTATGGCTGCCGTAGAGGAGTTTTTCGAGAGTCAAGAAAAACAATTTTTTCAACAAGGAATGAGGAAGTCAGAAACGCGTTATTCTAAATGCATTGCATTGGAGGGAGATTATGTAGAAAAATAAAATCTTTTTGTTTAAATCTCTGCATTTTTTTATATTGATTCCAAGATTTTTTTGATTCACCCTCGTATTACATAAATACATCACAAAACAAATTAAAAGCGACATGGTAAATTATAAACAAACCTAAATTTAACTTTCCCAAAGAGCCTATTACAGTAATACTTAAAGATTACACCAAGATTACAGATGCAAATAATTTTAACGACTTCTTCTGCTTCAGAATCAGGCCAAACTAATAATTTTAGGAATGACAGTCAAAACAAATCCCGACAATCAAATCATAAAATGAACACTAAAATTAATTCAATTTTTCTTACTCCCACAACACCTATAGAGGTAGACAGAGAAATAAAGCACCTGGAAATTACCCATAGCGTATGGTGTCTGCAGGAGTCACAAAATATGTAGCCCCGTATATTTAAGCTCATCTATGCTACATAATTAACTTATGCATTTCTAACGGAATATACCCAGAAAAACTTAAAACGTCCATTGTCATTCCACTACACAAAAAAGAAGACAAACAAGAAATGGGAAACTATAGACCCATAGCGTTGATCCCCATTTTTTCAAAATTATTTGAAAAAATCATATAAAGCCGACTATACAGTTTTTTTTAGAAAAATATAATATTTTGGTAGACGAACAGAAAGGCTTTCGCAAGGGGAAATCAATAAATACAGCCATTTATGACCTACTGAAAACTAATTTGGTCGCCATGGACAAAAAAAATACCAACACGTGCTATCTTTATGGATATGACTAAAACCTTTGACCGAGTTGACCATACAATACTAATGCAAAAATTAAGCATGTACAGCATAAGAGGTAAAGCGCTAGATCTCATCTTTTAATACCTGCATAATAGAACACAAATAGTAGAAATAACACAAATATCTCAAAAAACACGTAATGAGATCAAACATAAGTCAAACTTGAAAACTATAAAATTTGGAGTTCCAAAGGTAGTTCCTAGGCCCTTTACTGTTCTTGATATATATCAATGATCTTCCTAAAAATATCAACCAACAAATGGTACTATTGCAGATGATAGCACAGTTATAATAAAAATCGTCAAAGAAAATTATTACGAGCACGTAATCAACCAAACATTAAATACGACAATAGCGGTTTTCGGTTAACCGAAAATAATCTTAAAATAAATATGGACAAATCAAAAATTATACACTTTCACCAGATAACTCAACTGAAAAATATAAACTTTAGTCACCAAGGCGAAATATTACAAAATATTTGACAGGTACAAAGTTTCTAGGAATTCATATTGACAATAAACTGACATGGAAAACTCATTTAGAATATGTCTGCTAAAGAATTAATAAATCCTCATTTCCTCTGTACAAACTCAAAAATTGTTAATAAAGAAGCCGTATTTGCTGCTTATCACGGACTTGTTGCACCTGTCCTAAGATATGGCATTATACATATATTGTGGCAACGCAGTCGATAAGGAATCTATATTTAAAGCCAAAAAAGAAATGCATCAGAGCAATGTGTAATGTAGACAACACTACCAGATGTCAACCCCATTTTAAAAGCTTTAAAATTCTGACACTGCCTTCGTTATACAGCATCATCTGCCTAGCCTTTTCCCAACTACGTTGGGGTCAACTTCCTGTGTAACCGGATGCAGCTGAATACCAGTATTTTATATGGAGCGACTGCCTATCTGACCTCCACAACCCAGTAATTGGGTGATACGATACCCCTTGGTAAGACTGGTTGTCAGACTTTCGGGCTTCTGACGACCCGTAACGACTGTCAAAGATCCACGAATGACAGCCAGGACCAACGGTCAACGGCCTTCGCTACACATTTAAGAACTAAATGTTTTTGTCAAATTAAATCCTAATTATTATAAGACTGCTTTTAAAAGCTACTATAGACAATTACGTGACAAAAAAGACTAGAAATTTATATACCTTATGGGAAAACAGCAGTATTCTTTGTATGGCATCATTGATTCACAACAAGTTGCCTGATGATTTCAAAAAGTTACCTGTTCATCAGTTCAAGCCGAAGCTGCACAAATTCCTGGTGAATAAATGTTATTATAATGTCAAGGAGTACTTACAAGATAAAAATATAGATAGATACATAGAGTAAGAGTAATTTATTGTCCCCGAATAATATGGCAATACAAATAGTGTGACATGCTATAATAATTTAATTTGACATCTGTATAATTTTATTTACCAATGCTTTAATTTAATTTATTTGATTCTTAAGTCTATGACATGTATTTTTATTTTAAGTAAAATCATTTTGTAATGTTATTTTAATAATTATTTAATTAGATTAACAATAATATAAATATTTGCACACTTTAATAGGTAATGATACGGAGTACTTTATAGTTATTTGTAACACCAGTTTATACCTACCTGTACTAAGCAAATAAATAATTTGATTTGAACGATGAAGGGACTTGGTTGCCGAAAACGAATATCTGATGTTTCCCTTCAGGCAGCGAAAAAACATATCAAGCGGTTTTCGATATTTCGTGATGAATGAGTGAGTGAGTGAGTGACCTTTCGCTTTTATATATATAGATATATCACTTAAAGAATTGATTCAGAAAGGGTTAGAAGAAAAAAAAGGAAGGTTTCGAAGAATTTATTAATAAAATATTTAACTTGATTGTTTGGCATGTCGCCACATGAGCACATTGCACTCATACGGAGCAGGAGTGGGTCACTAGCCTCAAGTCCAGGGAACTTTATAAATTACGGTATAGTATAGGTATCGAAAATGGATTACTTCAACGACTAAGGTTATCGCTATCTGGGTAACCAACAGGCGCAAAGCTAGCCAACTCAATTCCTGCCAGCTTCCCTTAGAAAATTCGGACCACAATCAGTCTATCCTCATTGAATAATCACACTGTAAGTAGGTATTTGATACGATACACCATACAATTAAAACATTACCAGACGCCTACATATATTTTTTTTGTCTGTATATCACTACAAGAAAACATTTCGCGCTAAAAATACACGTACCGCGTCCGGCTTATCGTGAATTAAATTTCTTTAGAAAATAAAGTCCGTCAAGACGTCACTTCGGTCACGGGACACCGCGGTTTTTTAGCAGCCGGGTAAGCCGATCTGCAACGAGTTACGATAGGGACAGAAGTAGAAAACGGGCAGGCGTGAACGAGAAGCAGCTATTGCTATTGCTCCACCTCGTTCGCATATGCATTTGATTCGGTTGGTTTCGTTGAATATCGTAACGCGTTCGGCTCGGAGTTCGGACATAAAATATCATCATTCATTCTCGATTGACAATGTGTGGTTGTTTTTTGACGTAATCGCATTAAAACCATATCATTTGTTTACATTGAGTAGTTAATTTGAATTTTGTTCCGCTCAGTATTTATTGAATTCATTCGTTTATCATTACTAGTAGTAGTAATATTTGTTTGTAGGTATAGATCAGTGATTAATCAATCAATCAATCAACTCAGCCTATCGCAGTCCACTGCTGGACATTGGGATGTCCCAGGCTGCGATAGTGTTCAAATGTTTTGAGTTTAGTGAAAGTAAAGTACGTTGTAGTTAGGTATTAGGTAAGTACATAATTATGTAGTTTATTATGTTGAAATGACTTATTTAGAGTAGATTTGAAAAGTAATTAGTACGATCAGTAGGATTAGGATGGCAGCATTAATATTTTTAGGTTGTTGCTAGACGTATTATTGACTTTGTGAGAAAACATGCTTTTTAAGGTTAAGTTTTGGAAATAAGAACCATTTACGATAAAAATATCAATGACTGACTGGCAGTTTTAAATAAAATAAAATGTATTGTTTCCCTTTTTTACTTTTCTCAGATTCTAGTAGTTTATGTGATAAAGGTTTTTTTTACCATTATAATCTGATGAATAAATCTGAAGAAGAGTTTTGTGTTTAGTTAATGTTATAATATAAAGTACTCTGTAGTCTCTCTCTCTCTCTGTATGCAATAAATTAATGATTAGTAATGAAGAAAAACATTGTATGTCAAAATTAATACTATATTTTAAGTTTAAAATGTTCTTAAGTAAGTGAAATCCTTGTAATTTCATAGTGAGAAATAAATTTCTTTAACGATAACCATAATCTCATGAAACGATTTATTGACACCGTTATTTTGTTAGATAAACAAGAAGTAACTTATCTCGGCCACGTGTGACGTCATAACAATTTTAATTACACGTTTTATTTTAGTTTCGCTCTGGCTTACCTCTCTCGTTTTACCATGCCTCACCACTGGTAACCAAGAAGTTTTTTTACTGGTTGCAGTGTGTAATGCGCACACACAGGCGATGCGCGCCCTTTGACTAATGCCAGCGGCACGTGTAAGGCAGAGGTATATTTTATTACGGTAGCATTAATACTGATCGTACTGAATTTAAGGTAACCTTTAAAATAACTAAAAGTATAAATGATGTATTCGAAAAAATACCCGTATCGTTCATACCGGTTTCGGTCCCTGGTCTAAATTAACGAAGCGGTAATCTCCGAAACTAACGTTAGATTTGAAAAATTCCTTCACGGACAGCTACAGCCCGCCCTACAGGCTACGGACACAAGCGGCACGTACGGGCTATGGCGCGCACGATGGCGGGCGAGCCGGGCGGCGTGTGCGTGCTCACGGCCACCAGCTGCTTCACGGACAGCTACAGCCCGCCCTACAGGCTACGGACACAAGCGGCACGTACGGGCTATGGCGCGCACGATGGCGGGCGAGCCGGGCGGCGTGTGCGTGCTCACGGCCACCAGCTGCTTCACGGACAGCTACAGCCCGCCCTACAGGCTACGGACACAAGCGGCACGTACGGGCTATGGCGCGCACGATGGCGGGCGAGCCGGGCGGCGTGTGCGTGCTCACGGCCACCAGCTGCTTCACGGACAGCTACAGCCCGCCCTACAGGCTACGGACACAAGCGGCACGTACGGGCTATGGCGCGCACGATGGCGGGCGAGCCGGGCGGCGTGTGCGTGCTCACGGCCACCAGCTGCTTCACGCACTCGTCCTCGGCCGGCCGCACCGTCAGCGTGTGCCGGAAGTCCAGCGGGGACGAGATCGTGTCCTTCTTCAGCAGCTTGATCTTGCTGAATTTGCCTGGAACAAGGAAAATATTGTAACTTTTAAGATTTTATGGAGTGTCACAACTATTTTAATATGTGTGTGTGATAAAAATTCTAATTAGAAAGTCATTTATTCAAACTAGGCTGAGAATCAGCACTTTTCGAACGTCAAAATTACATAAGACAGTCCCCCAAAATGCCCACCCTTCACCACTTCCTAGTGCTTTTGCTGGGAAGAAGAAGTGGCGCAACAAACTCCCCAGCAGCACAGCTGTCTGTTCAGTTAGATACAAAAAAAGATTCTATACAATAGTATGCAAGATAATTTACATTACGCAAAACACAATTTAAATTATAAATTAATAGCCATAAGACAGCTAGCAAACGCCAATATACCAACCAAAAACATCGAGAACTATACTCAAGCAGAAATAAAAATAAGTAAACGTAAATAATATCTAAAAAAGAAAATAATGCCTCCAGGCATAAAGGGCGTGCCCGCTAGCTGTAACTAGAAGTTATAATTGATAAACTAGGATCATCGAGATAAAATAAATAATTGTCGAGGTCGCTAGCTAACATATAGCAAAACATTGTAATGAGTAGATTATGTCAACAATAAATTAAAATAAATTGACTTATAAAGTAAAATTATAAACTCAAATAACCTGTCAGTAGGTAAACTAATTCTGGAGAAAGAACATTTAAACATTGTCTTGAGTTAATCACAGCGACCAACTATTCTTATCATCTAAGTAGTCGTTGATAGAATAGTATGCCTTTGAACAAAGGTTGGACTTTAGCAGAAGAATAAGAATATAGTAAGAAGAGGGTAGCTTGTTATAAAAGGTTGTAACAAGCCCAACAAATGCGTTATGAACCTTACGAAGCCGGTGAAATGGAGCACGTAGTTTATCCTTACTTCTAGTGTTAACATTGTGAATATCACTGTTTTTAGTGTATAAGTGTATATTTTGCCTAATATAATAAGATGTTGGCGAAGATGAATTGTGATGCCACTGTGAGGATACCAATATCTTTGAAAAAATCTCTCAGAGAAACTCTGGCACCTAGCTGGTAAAGCAAGCGATAAGCAAAACGATTCATTTTAGTTTATAGGAACCAAACATTCATCCATCAAACAAGCAACCCATACCTTGTAAGTCACACACGTAATATTTCACAACTGCAGACTGCGCCCGTCAAACTGTCATCGTCAAGGCTAATAACGAAATCATGACCAAGGCCGCGTTGAACCCCGAACCATGTCACTGGGTCAATGAGATGACGCACTGAACCATTGGAGAAAACCCACAGTACTAATATTGTTAGGTCGTTAGAAATGCAAGGTTATGGTGTAAGAATGCGTAACTTTTAAGGGTTGGTTCAAGGATTTTTTTTAAATTTCTAGTCACAGTTGTCACATTTATTTCTGAGAGTTATGAGTGTATGTTGGAAATATTTGATTCTTAACACTGCAGTGGCCTATTTAGAAAACACTGAATTGATGGCGTACCCAAGTAGGCAGCTGCAAACACAATCTGGCGAAATAGGGCATTATCGATTCACTCAACATACAGTGTGAGTGCGGTGCTCCTGAACGGACTTGCTAGTGTCCCAATTGTACGTTTACCTGTACCCTTGACTATCGATCTGCGTGGCCATACTGGGCGCAAACATTATATGCAACATACATAGATGCAACGTCGATACGAAAAGAACAGTGCTGTTCGCATCGCACCTTGGTGGGATTTTTTTTCTGAAATACTTGTGTCGATGCAGTAGTATCTACGATTAATTGTGTGGCAATGAGCTATTTGTGGTATTTCCAAGTGAGAAGAAATAGTAACAATCACCAGAATTTATAGCTTACCAAACTTCTTGTAATACTAAGAAGACTCCTTTTAGTTTAGCAGTGAACTCAAACGAGGAAAAGCGATTAAGTAACCACTCATCACGAGGCAACCTGCCTCATTGGTCTAGTCTAGTGGTCGCAAGCGCTACTGCTGAGCATGGGCTCCTGGGTTCGATTCCCGGGTCGGGCAGTGTTATTGGGTTTTCCATCTGGAATTTCTGAGTCACAGCCCCAAGTCTGGGTTTCTGCCTGGTTGATGATGTTGTAACCTTTCAAAATTAAGTTTTTGGTGATGTTTAGTTTCCTAAACCTATTATCATCAGAGGTCTTCTCCGATTGATAAAAGTAACCAACTATATTTACCCTTCCGTTTGTTGGGCTGTGGCGGCTGGTTGGCGGACATATTGCTCGCGAAGATCAGTATGTGTAGCTCGCGGGCCACCAGGTCGATCTCTCTCATCTCCAGCTCTCTCTCCTTCTGCGCGAGGTTCTGTTCCATCAGTCGCTGCTGCAGCTGAGCTCGGGTTAGTTCTTCTTCACGGCATCGGAGTTCCTGGAATGATGAAGAGGATTATGGTGTTAGAGGGTTGGGTGTGGGGGCTAAGAATCGGGGGATTGTAATGTGATTTTAAATCAGTACTTACGAGAATATAATACGGTAAACATTCAGGCATCGCAGTATTTTTATCAGTAGATATACACCGCAGTATGTTGAATATTTCGGTATTATTAGGTTATACAGTGGATTTCTGAGATGGGGCAGTATGGGCAGCTACCTTAACCCTTGTAGCTACAGGAAAACGGTCTTAGGAGACCGTCCTTACCTTTTTGAGACATTGTGACCTGCATTCACAGACTTTCAAAAGTATGTACGTACAGTCAGCGAGAAAATAGGTAGTTTTCAAAAAAACTTTTTTTGATCCCTATCGATCCTGTTTCTTATAAGGATATATAGGATATATTATCGAGGAGGCCAGTCTATCCATCGTAAAAAGTAGTGCGAGTCCCATTTTCTACGAAATGTAAGTATTGTACTACTTAAACTTCAGTTGGTCCATAAGAGTTTTTTTGATCCTTATAATAAACAGGACCTGTTGGGATATTTTTTTTTTTTTGGTGAAAACTGCTTATTTTCTTGCTGACTGTAGTTTTTTTTTAACCTGTGAATGCAGAAAAATATGTCTCTAAAAGTTAAGGACGGTCTCCTAAGACCGTTTACCTGTAGCTACAAGGGTTAAGGTAGCTGCCCTTCCTGCCACATTATATTTATATACACACTATGATACGATAAATACAAAATACAATAATTACCTGAAGATAAATAATAATTAAACTACATATTTGATGTATTCATTCATAAAATGCCCTGGGTGGCTAATATGATTAAGAATATTACATGTTTGTCAGCGAAAAAAAAAACTAAAAACAAACATAATTAGCACTGTGTGTATTGCAATAAATAACGAATGCATGAAACATTATCCATAACATGATTCCAGTCTGGCTACCTAATAATATAAATAAACATTGATAATCTATATAAATAATATACAAAAAGCTGGTTCCATGTTAATCATACAAAACATAATATTTTAATTATACAGTATATTCAAATATAACAAAAGGGCGTTCCCTTAAACTCTATATCATCAATAGATTAAAATAAAAATATCAGCATTGAAAAAAAAGTTCTAAATTTTTATTAAATGACTATAATGTCTTGTTTAAAATCAAAATAGTACCTAACGTATTGGCGTTGCCCAAACCGGCTGTACTTGCACGTTGAAAGACAATTGCGAGTCTACAATGTTTCTTTTACGTATAATATTAATATTTTTTGTGAATATTTTATTACCTATTTTTTATTTTTTACATATATGGATGCTATACTATTGCGGGTTAACGGAAACGCCTTTCGTTAATTAACATACAGTATATGCTACAACACACACAATCTAGAACAGTGGTTCCCAAAGTACAATGGACCGCGACCCACCTATCAAAAACTTCCAAATTCGGGACTCACCTCTTGGCTGTCATGGTGAAAAAAGGGGCAAACAGAAAAGTAAGATAGGGGCAAGCAAAAAAAAACTAGCGAACTAGAATATTAGTAATGAATTGCAATTAATTATAACACTGAATTTGATGTTGTAACCGTTTAAGGTGTAAAAAAAGGCATTTGGAAAGTTTACTAATAGTTTTTTTTGCATCTAAAACTAAATATTTGGTGTTACGATATTAATTATTGCATTTCATAATCAATATTTTAGTTCATTAGTTAGCCACATTTCATATTTCCATACAGTATTATTGCCAAATTAATTAAAACAGGTAATTTTTTTACAGCTATTTGCGACTTATTTTAGTTACTTTTAATCGCAATGAATTTGATACGTCCAATTTGTTTCGGTATTTAGTTTTAATATGAATCATAGCTAGAAAATATATTTTTCAATGCCCCCCAATATTCGCTCGCGACCCAGCAGTGGGTGACCCATACTTTGGGAACCACTGATCTAGAAAATCAATCACTAACCTCCTCTATAGTTTTGTGTTCCTATACGCAAGCATTGTGAGAAAATACAATGTATTAGTACCTAGTAGTTAGTGGACAGAATAAGAGTACAAGAGTTAGTAAAAACTACTATGTTAGTAAGTTCTATTCTACAGTAAATATACACTCAGGGGCACATTTAACCGTCCACTCATTCGAAATTCCATATCGTTTGTTTATGTTAACTTGGGCTTTGACTACTAGGCGTAACTTTATAAGTGGGTATATCTGACATAAAGAAAACACATATCCCCGCGTTTTTTTTTACTTTTGTGGTTTTTATTCAACAATAATCAGTTCAGTAGAAATTTGACAGTCTCGCCTCTCGTTTTGTGTGAAGGATAAATTTGTTTTACAACGTTGTCTTACCATTGTTTCGAACAAAACCGAGGTATTGAAGTACTGTGACCTTATTTACACTAAAATAATGCCACTAGACGTAGCTGGAGCAGCTAGGGCTGTGGCACTTGCAGACGCTGGGTTCAGCCAGCGTCGGATTGGACGAATGCTTGGATACCCACGAAGCACTATCCAAGATGCTATCCGGCGTTTCAGAGAGACCGGTTCCTACACAAGGAGACCAGGACAAGGTTGTAGACGGTGTACGTCAGAGAGAGATGACCGTTACATCGTCTCGAACGTTCTTCGAAATCGGTTCACAACGGCTTCTGAGGCTCGTAACCGCTTATTTGAGGTACGAAATGTAAGTGTGAGCCTAAGAACAATAAGAAGAAGGTTAGCAGAGAGGGATCTGGGATCATTTCGACCGGCTCGAGTACCACAGCTAACGACAACTCACAGAAGAGCGAGACTTGTTTTTGCTCGAGAACATTTAAATTGGACGTCAGAGCAATGGAAAGCAGTTCTCTTCTCTGATGAATCAAGAATCGCTTTACGAGGTCCTGATGGACGTCAGCGGGTGTATAGACGCCGTGGTGAAAGGTTTGCTGAATGTGCTGTGGTTGAAACAGTGGGCTACGAAGGAGGCTCGATTATGGTGTGGGGTGGCATTTGTTACGAGGCCCGTACAGAGTTGGTGGTCTTCGATAGAGGCAGCGTAAATGCTCATAGGTACGTGACAGAAGTCCTAGAACCACATGTGATGCCATTTGCTCCATTCATTGGCGATAATTTTGTTTTAATGCACGACAACGCTCGTGCACACACCGCGAGAATTGTCACAGAGTACTTGGACGCCATCAATATTCAGAGATTACCATGGCCAGCTCGGAGTCCTGACCTGAACTCGATAGAGCATGTATGGGACAACCTAAAAAGACGAATTCGGAGTCGAACACCAGCTCCTAGGACCATCAGTGAGCTGAAAACTGCAGCTGTTGAGGAGTGGAGGAACATTCCACAAAGCGACATCCAAGACATAATGGACGGGCTTACAAATCGATTACAAGAGGTGATTAGGGCCAGAGGAGGAAATACACATTATTAGTGCGATAATTAAGAGCATACTTTTTTTAAATTAAAATTTTGCTAAATGTCGTTTTTGGTCAGAAGACTGCATATTCACATTTTGAAATTTTTTGTCTTGATTAAACCATTTCACAACTTACACATGTTTTATTTGTGTTCTCAAAGATTCACCCAAAGTAATTTTATAACAAAATTAGTTAAAATCCGATACAATTTTGAAATAATCGACAAAATGTAGGTGGCCGGTTAAATGTGCCCCTGAGTGTAGAATACATAAATAGGTTCGACGTGACATACAGAATTCAGACAAAAGTATTGTCTTGAATTTATTAATTCGCTTTATTTTTTATTTCAGTAGGTGCAAAAAGTTACGGTAACATTCAATAAGTTCAAATAATGTTACTTATAACTTCATGGATAAAATTTTTATTTTCAGGAATAACTTCGCTCGTATTAAAAAACGGTCGTCTCGAGAACACACGATCGTTCGATATTTTTGTTCGGTGAACCTGACCGCATGGTCGCGCCGACAGAGGGCGCTTTCCGGGTTTCCGAACAAAGTAGAACAATACACGCGACCGATCGCGTATTCGCACGACGACGGTCGCTTTTAATTAGGTCGCGACCTAAGACTTGGCCCCGTTTTTCTGAGTCCCTTTCATTTTTAATCTGTAATACCTTACTCCTGTGTTCTTAAGAGTCCTATTACATTTTTTTTACGGAAATTCATGATTTTTGACCATGTAATTTTCAGCAGCAGTAAGATATTTTAATAATTTGATTATAATAACTATAGTGCCATTCTTTTTCTTGTAAGTTGGAGTTACACATTATTTTCGTGTAATTTGCTGAATTGACGCGGATTATATAGTACTTTAATTTAATTTATTGTAATTTTGTCTTATTATATTGAGATACAAAAACTAATAAAACGTATTCACTGTAGATCGAAGTTTTATATCATATTAGTTTATTTGATTTAATTGTGTTTATTTGGAATATAATGGACATGAAAATCAAGACATTTATTGGTTTTCTTTACTAATTTTCCCTGAAAACTCAAGGAATTTAAAGAAATTCTAGAACTCCAATAAACAAGTAAAACATTAAAATTATCGTTTAGTAACTTTCGCTTTTATTAGAACTGAATGAAACAATGTGAATTTGAGCGTCAAAGTTCCATTGCCGACGTTTTTCCTTGTAAACTGAGTTCGTAAAATATTCATAGTAAATTAAACGACAAGAAAAGTTAAAATTAGTAATTCCAACTTACAATAAAGAGAATGGCACTATCGTTATTCATAATCAAATAATTCAAATATCTTACTGCTGCTGAAAATTACAACGTCAAAAATCATGAATTTGCGTCAAAAATTTAATAGGACTCTTAAAGCGAATCATCCAATTTGATTTTAATAAGACATACTTTGAAATGAATTAGAATCACATTTTATTTGATTGTACTTACTTCTAGTATGCTGTTAAGCTAGCAGTGCTTTGACCATGTTATTGTCAAAAAAGCCAAGTAAGGATTCATGTAGACGAGATCTGCAGTAAGTCAGGTGGGAGAAGCTACTGGGCCCGAAAATAGACGGGTAGGTTAGTTAACTGGACTGACTTAAGGGCGCGAAGTCAGCACTGGGCTTGGTTGAAACTAGTGTCTACACGAGCCCAGTTGCAAGTCAGCGCTGGACTGACTTACTGTACTGTTACATTACTGGGCTCGCATAAACTTGCCTTAAAGGAAAATTTAATCTTTTTTTATGGCGCGAGTGATTATAGCCAGCATTTTTACAAGTGTAGCAAGTTTATATTAAATGGCTTGTGATTTGAAAGGCCTATGTTCAGCAGTGGACTGCTATCGACTAATGATATTGAAGGATTAAAAACAATTTTCTACCTTATCACTGGCACTATCACTGCCACTACACTGGCCACTCTAAGGCACCATCTTCACGGGCGAGAGAATCGCGGTTGTCGTCTCGCCGTAACATCAAATTCAAGAAAAACTCTATGAATCAATATCATCGAGGCGAGAATTTGCCGTGAAGATGGCACCTTACACTAAATCCTTTTATACTTCACCATACCTTCTCCTTCCTCCTGAGATCTCGCAGCACCTCTTCGATCTCAAGCCGCCATCCATCCTGCATGGTGTGAAATGACTCGTGGGGAGCGCGCGTGAACTCAGACTGTCTGATCCTCTCCAGCTGTTCCAGGATCTCGGGGAAAAGGGGCCTCTCACGAGGGTTTGAGCGCCAGCATGCTGTGGAGACAAAGGGGTAAATGATTAGTTGATGTGAAATTGATGGCTCACGTTGATTTATGATATCAGGAGCAATAACATTAAGTCCACAAATTAAAAACCTTAATTTACTTTCGAGGTCAAGTTAGAACTTTCAATGATAAATAATATTTATTTCTAGTCACAATTAATTACGTTTTAAAACTAGAAGAATTCGGTGTATCCTATGCGACTACTCTGAGAAGAAAGACCAAAACAAACCCAGAGGTCAGTCTCTTTTGAAGTCCAGGAATAATCTTGGTCAGGTCATATGAAATGAAATGTTGACAGTGGCAAAGTAAAGTACTTATAATGATTTCAATAAATTAAATAGTTGGAGCATAAGAGACCTATGATGCCGCCTACATCGACTACGCGAAAAGTATAAAAACACTGGTGAATGTCGTGTAGCTCGGCGCCAGCCAAAACAGTGAAGCATTTAATTTATACATAATCGTATTCGTGCTTTCGGCCTGCGTCAGTTAAAAGCTGCACTTTGGATCCGCCCTTTTATATGAAGGATGAGTGATCTTTTCACCTTATTTGTCATACCTTTAACCATCAACACCCGCCAGGGTTCAGGACAGGTATCGGCAGCGTGAGCTTGTCAACGGCTACTCCGTAGACTGCTAAAGCGTCAATGCTCTTGTATGGAGTCTCTGCGGTGAGCAGTTCCCATAGCAACACATCCGTCTTACATCTGCAGACCTACCTTCCATCAACACCCGCCAGGGTTCAGGACAGGTGCTGGGAATGGGCAGCGTCAGCTTGTTGACGGCAACTCCGTAGGCCACTGCTAGCGCGTCGATGCCTTTGTATGGGGTTTCTCCCGTGAGCAGTTCCCATAGCAACACGCCGTAGGACCACACGTCTGATGCGTGGGAGAAAGTTGAGTGCTTTATCACCTGGAATTTGAGAAGAAGCGATTATATAAGCCGTGTTTTGATGAATTTATTGGGACTTTGTTGTATACAATAATTCTGACAGCCTTTGACTTATGACTTTAACTTTTGAAAGCTCAATGCTATGTTCAAATCACTTCACAATTAAATACTTGCATTATATATTGCAACCGTGGTTGCAGACAATAATTTTGGTCACCAATGTGTCAGAAGGATTTAAAACATTTACGATGGAAACGAGACGACATTATTTGGGTGTAAGTATACTAGTGAATTTGAACACGAAGCATAGCTCGATCCAGCACAAAGAAGCAATGCTTAAAACATTCTATTAAATTATGAAAGGCTTCACAAATCATGTCCCTGGACCTATCTACTCTCGTTTTACCACGTAATTCCGGGCCCAGAGCTAAGCTCCTTTCCGCACTGCTTACGAGAAACTCTTTGACTACAAAGCCTCATACGGTCCCGAACAATAAAAAACTATCGATATTGTACCGGCAGTAATTAATTCATAAGTAACGTATTTTAGTTCACGGCCACGCGGTGTGGGCATTGATTTCGATCTGCCCGTCTCACCTTGGTTTTCGTAGGAGTACCTAACATAGTTATTGGTCATGTATTGAGCTGACATGTTTTATTGTAATAAGGTTTACATCTGACGTCATAATAAGCCTAACTACAGGCTGGCACCTATACAATACAATTAAATTAGTTTTAAGGCTTTTTTGACAAGGCAGTAGGTCCGTAGATGTTGGAGCAAACGTCAGAGCTGTCTACACTGATGCCAAAGCGGTGGTCAAAGTTGATGTTATCATCTACTCCAGGGGGCCTTGAGTGGACTCAAGTGGCAATCGCTTTCAAAGCGTTACATATTTCTATAACGACCTTTAATAGGATTTACATAATATTAAGCTTTTCGGTATAGCTTATGACAATCCAATACATTTCTGACTTTTCCGTCTTCGTTATCGCTGATAGAATCGTGGTACTTAGAGTGAGTTTTACTCACGCCAAAAAGAATGGTTCCTTTAGTTTAAAATTAATCCTCTTTAGAACGCCAGTTGGATAAATTTCCAATATTCCATCAATGAACTCGTGTTAAAAGATTACTTGATTAGATTCCTCTCACCTCAGGCGGCATCCACGCGTACGTCCCCGCAGCAGACATCCTGGTGGTCTTGTACACCTCCCTGGCCAAACCGAAGTCCGTGATCTTGAGAGTCTTGTCCTCCAACTGGTCATCCGGAAGGATGGCCTCGCTCAGTAACACTGGAATTTCATAAAGAGTATTTGAATTATCGGTGGTAACTTTTGCAAAAAAAATATTTAGACAACATAAAGGGATCTCGCACACTAGACGACCACGACCAGCGGTCACAGCAACCAAGTAAACAAAATCGTGCACTCGGTTGCAACGGCCAACTAAACGCAGACCATTCAATACCACTAGACGGCCACGATTGGCCGGACTCGTGGCCGTCTAGTGCGCGAGATCCTTAAGAAACCGACACCTGCAATAGGGAATATTCTTTGGCTCTAGTTACTTTTGGATGTGGGCAAAAATCGGCTAGACAGAATCTTAAACCCACCCACACACGGTTCAAATTCCTTGGTCATGCTAGTACTGCTAGTAATTAGTTCTTATTTCAACATCTGACATTAGAAAACAGTATTCTTCAGTTAAAAAGACCATTTCCGCCTGCACGAACGAAAAAAACATTTTTATAAAATAGCTACCGATTTTTTTAGTCAATTTGCATAGATTTAAAATAAACCAACCCTTGACCGGGCCATCAGTCTGGCAGGGTACATTACCCACAAATTCCGTCTCGTGTTCAAAGCAGTTCACATGCAAAAGCTACATAAATCGATCCCGCTTTATCCGAGTCGTCTGGCCGAGTTTTAGAAGTGTTAAGCCAAATATAGACTGAGTTGGGCCACACAAATACATTCTGTACGTTTTTGGAAGGAGCTTGGATTACTTGAATGGTGGAAGAAGTGTGAAGTATAATAGAGTAGAATTAAGTTTGATATACCTGGGATTAGGGCAAAAGAATAATAATGATGATAGGTACCTAAGCATCGTCTTTGATGCATTTTATAAAACGCTTCGAATTTGCCGTCATTTCAGTACTCGGGAATACCTCGTTGGTCTAGTGGTCGCAAGCGCTACTGCTGAGCATGAGGTCCTGGGTTCGATTCCCAGATCGGGCATAGTCTAATTGGGTTTTTCTTTCTAGAATTTCTCAGTAGCAGCCCAGAGTCTGTATTTGTGCCCGGTTGATGGCAATAGGCTCACCCCCTATTACATGGGACTTAAACATAACTGGCGAAATGTGGGTGTACTATAGGTACACCTCTGCCCAACCCTTCGGGGAAACAAGGCGTGATTTTATATTATGTTCAGTATTCTCTTTAAAGCCATGTCATCTTTCACACCATTTTCTTGAATCGCTTATCTTTACTAACAATAAATTCAGCCAAAAAACAAAAAAACTACGTAAAATGTCGGCCCCCGGCCCACCGCGGTGCATCGCATCGCCCGCCCTCACTATTACTTCCTTTTCGATTTGGTCGGCTCCTAAGAGTCGTCGTAGCATTATGTAAAATAACCTATTTACCTATAACACCTTTAAAAAAAATTGGACTATCAAATGCAAAAAAAGTAGTTCCAGAGATTAGCACGACCAAAAACCCCAATTTCTTCAGCTTTATTTCTTTATTAGTATAGTGACAATAATAAGACAATTGAAATTACTGAGTGACCCGCCCTATAGCCCCGACCTCGCACCTTGCGATTTTTAGGCGATTATCACACTGCACCGCGTCACGCTGCATGTTGCGTGTCTGTGATCTGAATGAAACGCGCGTGGATGCATTTCCTGTGTGTTGGACTGTGCGTGTTTTCTATACAAACGGAGATACTTACAAGCAACGTTAAAACACGCATTCACGCGCTACGCTGCGTGGTGCGTGGCAGTGTGTTAATCGCCTTATTTATTTCCGAAAATAAAAGAAAAACTTCGAGGAAAACGTTTTATGAACGCCGAGGAAGCAGTGGCTGCGTTTCGAAATGCCGTCGAAGAGACCCCTCTAAGCACGAGTGGACAAAGTGCTTTTCTCAGTGGTTCCATCGGATGCAGCGATGTATTGATGTAAATGGACACTATTTTGAAAAGATAATAAAACTAATAACTTGCTAAGTAGTTTGTTCAGTTTTTAATTTTCTAAGAATTTCAGTGTCACCCTCGTAACATAATTTCAATTTCAAATCGATAAGACCCGTGGAAGACGACGCTCACATCCATCCATCAACTAAAAAAGAGCTGATAATTTTCAAACGGCTGAACCGATTTTGAAACCTGCCTAGTAGAAAACCTGCATTCAAATTTAAAAAAAAAACGCATTTTGATCGGTTCACCCGTTTAAGTGCTACGGTGCCACAGGGAGACACCAGCTGTCTTTTTATCATCCCTCTTTTTGCGTCGTGGGTTTTAAAACAAGTTTCCAATAAAAAGACTGACCGCAGTAAATACCTAGTAAAGTGAGGTAATAATTTCGAGGAGACATAAGTTAGTGAAAAGCCTAATGAACAACTTAAGGCTGCAGTCTCGCAAAATGCACTCGCGGCGAATTATTTGCGTAACTTTGTATTTTTATTTTTAACAAAATAATGAAATAACATGAAATATTTTTATTGCACATAAATAACCATAATATAAGTAATAGCTAGTTATTTTTTGTAAGTTCATCTAGGTGGATTATGTTAGGTAAAACAAGCATTAAATACAGCTCTTTCGCGCCCAACATCACTTCGAGTTCTGTTTGCGCGCTTAGTTTATAGCAATGAAGAATTAATTTACAAATCTGTTCAGCGCTTAATTAACTCAATATTCTCGTCTTCAAAATGCGTTGATTAGTTTTTTCTAATTATGTTTCATTTTCTTAATTCAGAGGTCACAATTTCATCAAAATTCTCTGTTTTTAGCTCCTAATAAACGGTTTGTTACATAATAACTATGCATCTTATGTATGTAATAATTAGATTATTTTAAAGCCAAGAGTTTATTTAGCAACTACTAAAAAAATTGCACCTAAATCACACATTACACTAACAATAATAATAATCTCAAAATACCTCTAAAAAAAAACAGAATTTCTCTCTCAATTCTTGTTTTTAAACTCGTTTTTTGGAGGTCTTTTAAGATGATTATTATTGTTAGTGTAATGTGTGATTTAGGTGCAATTTTTTTAGTAGTTGCTAAATAAACTCTTGGCTTTAAAATAATCTAATTATTACATACATAAGATGCATAGTTATTATGTAACAAACCGTTTATTAGGAGCTAAAAACAGAGAATTTTGATGAAATTGTGACCTCTGAATTAAGAAAATGAAACATAATTAGAAAAAACTAATCAACGCATTTTGAAGACGAGAATATTGAGTTAATTAAGCGCTGAACAGATTTGTAAATTAATTCTTCATTGCTATAAACTAAGCGCGCAAACAGAACTCGAAGTGATGTTGGGCGCGAAAGAGCTGTATTTAATGCTTGATTTACCTAACATAATCCACCTAGATGAACTTACAAAAAATAACTAGCTATTACTTATATTATGGTTATTTATGTGCAATAAAAATATTTCATGTTATTTCATTATTTTGTTAAAAATAAAAATACAAAGTTACGCAAATAATTCGCCGCGAGTGCATTTTGCGAGACTGCAGCCTTAACAGAGGTTGACATTACGATCACAAAAAACGTTAATCAGCACTTCATTTTGTGCTTACACCGACGACATGATTATAACGATAATTTAGCTATCTTCAATCATTCCGAAGTGAAGACTTCTTTTACTTCTTTATTTTGCGAATTATTAACGATTAGCTTTCGCCAGCGGCTTCGCTCGTGTGATAAAATCTAGAAATTATAGCCTATGTTACTCAGTGCGATATTAAAGGCTTTTTACTGGTGAAATATTTTTTTAAATCGGTCCATAAGTTTTTCAGTTTATTCATTACAAACAAAAATACAAATATTTTCTCTTTTTAATATTAGTGTGGATTATTAAATATTTTGAATAGTATAGTATGATTTATATAATATATTATAGTATAAATTATATTAGTAGATCATAGATGATTGCATATGGGAAGATAATGGCTCCCGCAGACAGGCGCGACGAATCAGAATCGCGTTGCGCAGTCGCGTCGCGCCTGGCTGCGGAAGTTTAAACTTCTTAAGGCTCCCGCAGTCAGGAGCCAAAAGTAGTCTTTAAACTGCCGAGTTGGTTGAATTGATTTTTTATTTATTTATCTGTATATGGTACTTTGAGATCTTCAATAAAGACTGTTTCACAGATACTACCATTGGTGGTGTAGAAATATTAAATAATAAGCTAGGTACATGCAAATCAGAACTAGATGCCTAGTTCAGTAGTCATAAGAATATTATTAAAATTATGAAATCTTATAAGTATTAAGTTTATGAATTTATAATTTTAATGATAAATGAATAGACTGGTTAAGATTCATCAACATCATCATCATCACATGCATTATTCATAATGTCAAAAATATTAATAGTTAAATCTAAAATATAAATCATAGTGTATATAAGTCATAATAAAAATTACAATGTCCAACAATTCATAATTATTTTTAAAGTACTAATGTCGCTGTTAAGATTGTAATAACAATATCAAAAAGTATGATTTAAAAATTCATTGACGGAATAAAAACACATTAATCGGACGGATTAATGAGAGGTCAAAATGTATTTTGGCTAAGTTACTTTTTCGCATTACATTTTTGTACAACATCTTGTTTCATGTTTTAAAACTTATAACTCAACTGAAAGTTGATGCAAGTACTTTGTTTAAAAGTAGCTCACAACAGAAATCAATCAAAATTTACGATAATAGGGATGATGCCTGGGTCAAAAAAAAGAAATTCTATTTAGTCCGTCAGTCAGATAATAATAAAATAGTAGACACGTATTTTTTGTTTTATCATATTAATGAAAAATGACTTAGATACAACGCATTAAAGTTGGGGAGTGGGGGTTGATACGTCACAAGTATGGATAAAATCTACATACAAGTGACGTCATGGCACATTATAACTCAATGTATCGCCGTAATCTTTTGATAACGTAAAAAAAGAAAAAATACGTGTACGTTATTTTTTCATAATCTACATTACGGACAAAATCATTTTTTTAGTCATCATCCCTATTGGGCAGTTATTGCTGCAATCGTCGCGAGCTTCAATTAAGTGATCAGTTCTCTATACAGCATTTAATCATACAAGGCTATCTTTATCTTGACGAAAATTTTAAAGGACAAAAAACATTAAAACTCTCAAATGAAGAAAATTACAACACGTACTCCGAATGAATTAATTGTATTGTTGACTGCGACACTGTGCGTGATACAAAAGTACATTAGTCTCCAGTAAGACTGGAAGCCGACCCCAACATACCTATTTGGAAAAATTGTAAAATGAAAGACAACCAACTATTACATATACTTCAACATAACATTGATCCATGTCACTTAGTTAACACGGACATCGCGTGAAGCGATCCAGCTGAAATAGGTTTTCCTCCATTCCCTGACCCAGTAAAAAAGGATTATCATAAAAATAGCATCGATCTCCTGCTAGCTAAAATAAAGCGCGCCAAAATCGAGAATCGATTGATTTATGGACATCCGCGAGTTCTGGCTTGTTTTGGATAAAAAAAACAGGAAAAAAGGAAGTCCGGAATGTAAGACAAATGAACTGAAGCGTGGAATAAACTTTAGTTTTGGTGAAGGTTGCCAAAGGCCAAACACAGCAATTTATACTTAGCTAGTTTTCGTAAAAAATCTGGCCTAAATTCAGTCTGAAATCTGGTGGCAAATTTTTTTTCGGCCATGATGCCATAAAGGCATCACTATTTCAGAAGTATGTAAGTTGATAAATGTTTAGCGAAAGCAAAAATTTATATACAGACCAATACCGAATAATTTACAAGCAGTGCGCAATATAGTTGAGTAGTATCGTGAAATCATATCTAATAAAATGATACACATGTAGATTAATTTTCTTGTAATAACATAGTTACATGCACTCATCAGAATTGCTGGCTTATCGTTTACGCTATCTAGGTATAATATTTAGTGCTGTACAATATTATCTACGAGTGGTTGCAGGTATTCCCTCGAATTGATTAGGTACAAGTTTGAACGAACGTGTAAAGTTGCATGTCATGGCACTGGCAGTAAGTAAACTAATCAGAAAAACGTTGATCTTCTAAAGTATCAGCACAAACTGTGTTCCTGTTCTGTGATACTGTGTCAAAGAATTATTGCCCAAGGTGCACTATACTCTCATAGGTTTAGGTACTTAAATAATGGTAATCAAATCGTAAAAAGGGTTTTTATAGATGACGACACTTTATGGTTTAAAAATACGATAAACCAAATTAAATGTATTTTAGATTTTTACAAGTTTCCTCTTTTATTAATGTATGTGAAACTTTATCATTTATTCATAAACTAGCTATTGTTTAGTTACATTTAAAATAATATTATGAGCCCAGTCTCTAAACGTCACCGAATTATAACGTTGCTAAATTGAAGAGTACAACTGTGACGTAGCATGACAACTGAAGTGACTGGTATTACTTTTAGTCGGTAACTTGACAGCTGTCTCGTCACGTGTTTTTTTTGTATACCTTTATTTAACTACCTAAAAGGTGTACACTCGTGGGAGCTTGCAAATCCACCACAATTTGTAAATACACTCAGCGTCACAAAAATCGCACCTCTCCGAAAATAAGTTTCAAGCAAGTCCCGCCATCAACGTATACATTAAACCCTATTAATATTGGTATCAATTGAAAGTATGTTTAACGACCTTTAAATTAACAACAGTTAGAATTCCTAAACATAACAGATCTCATTAGCGCGTAACGTTAAAGAAAATGTTGTCAAAATACGCATTACAACGGCCACTAATTGCACCTCCCTACAAGGGTATAAAACGGGCGACCCGGGTCAAATGTGAGTCATTCGCTATCCAACCTTTGAAGTGAACACACGTGAACAGCTGCAGCAAGAAAAATACCCCAGAAGATGGATACCACTGCAGATGAAGCCGCTCAAGTCATTGCACTACTGCAATCAGGGATGCGGCAATGTGATGTTGCTCGGCAACTGAACTTGAGTCGTTTTTCCGTTCGACGAGTGTTCCAACGCTTCCAAGAGACTGGTGGCTATATCCGAAGACGTGGATCTGGAAGACAACGGTGCACATCCAAAAGAGACGATTGCTTCATTGTTTCAACGTCTTTACGTAATCGGTTCTCCAATGCTGTTGAGCTGCAACAACAACTGCGATCAGCTCGCAGAACTTCTGTCAGCGTCTCCACGATTAGAAGAAGAATGAAGGAGAAGAAAATTGCAGCTCACAGGGCTGCTACAGGGCCAAAATTGACTGCACAGCATAGGAGAGACCGGTTGCAATTTGCCCGTGACCATGTGGATTGGACAATAGACCAATGGAGGGCTGTACTCTTCTCGGATGAGACGAGGGTGTGTCTTTTCTGCAACGACAGGCGTAGAAGAGTGTACAGGAGGCAAGGGGAACGATTCGCACAAGCCTGTATTCAAGAGACAGTGGAATACGGGGGTGGCTCGTGCATGTTCTGGGGCGGCATGTCAATCGAAGGCAAAACGAACCTTGTGTGTGTTTCTCGGACTGGAAGTGCTCGCGGGCAAGGGTCGCTGACTGCTCCTCGGTACATAACAGAGTTCTTAGAGGAGCAGGTTGTCCCTTATGCGGGTTTTGTTGGCAGTGGGTTCACGTTAATGCACGATAACGCCCGCTGTCACACCGCATTAATTGTAAGAGACTACCTGCAAGAAGTTGGGATCCCTGTTATGCGCTGGCCGGCGCGAAGTCCAGACCTGAACCCTATCGAGCACCTTTGGGATGAACTGAAACGGCGAGTACGGGCACGTGATCCTACCCCTACCACTCTCCAAGACCTCCAAGATGCCGTCGTTGCAGAATGGGACAACATTCCTCAAGAAGACTGTTGTCACATTAATTAGGTCCATAAGAGAACGCATGGAAGCTGTCATCAGAGCTAGGGGGGGTAACACTAGGTTTTAAGTTGATTTTATGGACTTTTTTAAAAATTTCATTGATAAAATAAAATTTAAGTTTTTAATCATTTGCATTAGCGTGTTTTTTTATTCCCTGGCAAACAAAAAACCAAATTTATTGATTTATTCTGAAATTTAAATAAATTGCCTTTCCAATGATACCTTAGTCATAATATGTGTACCATTGATTAATGGGGTTAAAATGACTTTGAAGGGAATTCTTAAAGAGGTGCGATTTTTGTGACGCCGAGTGTAGTTCTGCACTTTGTATCTACGCTACGACGCCCTCTTTATCAGCCGTGCATCAGAAAAAATTCAGAGACTCCATAGCAATAATCGGAAGACGACCTTCATACAACGTATTTCCCATGCCACACCGTCAAACCATACTCATAAGGTGTGGAGACGTGACCAGAAACATAAGCAGTGACTACGTAACGAGCTCATTGAAAATTGAGACTCCAGAGCCAGACGCCAGGCGCATACACATCGTATGCTATGCGTACGTTAGTAATAAAGAATGGTACCGAAATGTACTCTGACATTGGGTTGGAACCTTATTTTAGGAAAGATGTGACCTTTGTTCGGGTAGGTAGCCCACGACATAATGTATGATCTATGATTCTTTTAGCATCAAGACTATGGTTTAGCTATGGAAAAAATATCCGCAATATAAGAATTCGTAGTTTTCACTTTTTTGTCACCTGATAAATAACAGTGACAGGAACTTATTATAATATCATCCATTTAGACTAAGTGGGAAAAATACGTATTATTGAAGCACTCAAAAACTACCCAAGCAAAGTTAATAAAATTTATATGGGACCTCTGAAGTAGAAGAAAACCTACCAAACAAAAAAATAAACAGTCAAATTGAGATCCTCCTCCTTTTTGAAGTCGGTTAATTTGCAAGTAGAGACTATAAGGTCGAGTTAATAAGTTGTGCTTTCTGAAAGCTACGTGGCCGGAAATTGCGGAGCCAAAACTAAACGATAGTTTTACGCGGATTCTTAACTTTGAGAGCTTCATTTGGAGATTTATGGAATTTTGTCCGAGCTTTTTTGGAAAGCTTTCACCCAAAATTAGATATTTACTTTTTATTTTGTATTTTTTATTACTTGCGCGATAAAATGAGGGTCTTGTGTGCCCTTTAAATTGATTAACTAAAAATAAGGTAAACGTAAGGTACACGTAGAATTGTGGCTGCTTAAGAATGAAGGACAAAGTATAAATAAACGAGTGAATTCAAGAATTTACAACCATGCATATCTATTACAACGACATACCTATTTTTTGTCCCATTGAGTCCCATTTAAGGTCGTAATTCCGTAAGATATTGAGTGACCTTAAATTTAGCAACCCCTAAGGCCTTAGGTATATCTATTACAACGACATAAGTACCTATTTTTTGTCACATAAAGTCCCATTTAAGGTCGTAATTCCGTAAGATATTGAGTGACCTTAAATTTAGCAACCCCTAAGGCCTAACCCTGTCTGTAGCCGTAAACCTCAACTTCAATAACCCTTAGCCACTAGCCTTGAAACGTATATATGTTCTTCGAACAGCCAATCCACTTCACTACAGAGCTTTCGAATGCCAGCCACGCCTAAGAACCAATAACTGAAAAACGAGCACAAGAAGTTTAAAGAAAATGTCACCGAGCCTTTATATCCTCTGATGATATATAGGCACCGACCACGCCTCCAGACTTAACGACTGGTCTTGAACGAAATTGTGCTTGGAGCGAGTTTCATCAGACTTGCATCAACCATGGTTAATGATTGCCCTTCTTGATTTGTATTTATTATGTCGTGGAAGATTTTTCAATGTTCCCTTTTTTGAATATCTTTAGTACCTGTTTTGTATTTGTTCAAAATTCATTCATTTAAAGTAGACTACTAACTTGTGTCTTATCCTACGCGACTGTGGCTTTTCACAGTTAGACGCTATTCCCGAAAGCAATTAATCACTTCCTATATTTTTAGCAGGAAAGAAAGTTATTATGAAAATTATTCGTAAGATTTATTTGATTTGTTACACGTTATTTAGCACGCACCACAACTAAAACTTAAGCAATAACGTCATTGGGATACCTATTCATTTTAACACATAAGCAACTCCTTTGTGTTAAAAGGAAAAGAATATCCCTAATTCGATGGTTAATTACAAATTGTTATCCTTCCTTAAAATTGTGGATTATACTATCTACCTGTATTTCCACAATTTTACGCAAGGATAAGAGTGGCAAATTATTAATGCAATGTGTCAACACATTATTAATGGTCAGTTTTGACAAAACTTTTAGTTTCTAAGTAAGAAGTGGAACAAGTAATTGAAAAGCAAAGAACCCACAAAAATTGTAACATGAAATGAACAAGATTCATTAGGCAGTTATAAGCTGTATACTTTCAACTCTCTCGAGGATCTACGTCTTAAATATCTCATTAGCCACAGCAACAAATTTCACAAAAGCATTCACGGCACATCTCATTACCATGTCACAACACACACACACAAGCTCGTAGTCAATTCATACGTCCATCATCTCACAAAGGGACAGGCAGGCTTGTCAGGAGTCTGACGGTCGATTGTAACAGCCCGTAATGAGGATTAAACGGCGATATTTTGATGAACAATTTGTACGAAAACTGTGACATGATGATATTGTTGCTGCTTCGCGGATAAATTGCTGGCAATATTTCTGTTCGAGTTGACAGAAGATAATTTGCCTTAAGTAGTCATTATTCGTTTGTGGCCGTCGGTGTTCAGTCGTTATTATGTCAAGTAAATGGGTCCAGCTAATGTCCTATTTGCTGGTTTAACATAATGATGATGGTGATAATCTGTCAAGCAAGCTGAGTGAAATACTTCAATAAATACTCCTTATCATATTTATTGGTGTTACGTCTTTATGTTCTGTATCTTTCAATGCCACTATAGTAATAAGTCTCTATAGAATCCGCAGAAATTATAGGAATTTCGCATCATCTCATCCAGATTGATCAGGAGTGTTTATTTTTTCAAAGCAATGTTTATTTTCCCAAATATAATTTATATGAGCGCTTATCCTAAAAGTAGGCAACATCGTAAATAGCTGTCAAATGATTACCTGTTTTGAATAATTTGGCAATATTACTGTATGGAAATATGAAATGTGGCTAACTAGTGAACTAAAATATTGATTTGGAAATGCAATAAGTAATATCGTTACACCGAATATTTAGTTTTAGATGTAAAAAACGTACCTATTTGGAAACTTTCCAAATGCCTTTTTTACACCTAAAACAGTTACAACATCAAATTCAGTGTTATAATTGCAATTCATTATTAATATTCTTGTTTGATTTGAGGACCTCTTGGCTAAGTAATATCTGCCACACGGGTCGATCCATCAGGTTAAGCTACGCTTGCCGGGATTGGTCTGTGGATGGGTGACCATCTTTACATACCGAGACTCATCCGGGTCTCGGAAAGCACATTAAGCCGTTGGTCCCGGCTATCATTCGTGGATCTTTGACAGTCGTTACGGTTCATCAGAAGCCAGAAAATCAGTCTTACCAAGGGGAATCGTATTACTCAGTTACTGGGTTGTGGAAGTGAGATAGGCAGTCGCTCCATGTAAAATACTGGTATTCAACTGCATCAATAGAAGGCTCGGGAGATTACTTTTTAAAATTAATATTCTAGTTCGCTAGTTAGCCACATTTCATATTTCCATACACTATATTGCCAAATTAATCAAAACAGCGAAATGAAAACTGACATCTATTTGCGACATTGCCCACTTTCAGAGTAAAAGTTCTTAGATAACAGTCGTATCGTAAATTCTTCTAATGCCCGCATTCAAAGAATAAGTTCCATCAATGAATGATTCCAGTACACACGCATAGTCAAAACAGATTCTCAAATTCACTTTTCCTACAACTGTCGTGTTTCCAACAATCGATTTTACCGATAAATTATTCCGTGGTTAGTGTGAAGACAGAAGCTTTTTCTTGAAGTTGTCCCGTGTCTCATAATAAATCTGTTTCTCAGAATCACTACGTATACCTAGACCTACCGACACGGTTACATTATATCGATGCCCAGTTTTTCAAAGAGTTAATCTTTGAAGAGTACTAAAACTAAGATTCTATACTTTCACAGGAAAAATCATTATCAGACAGAATGTTAAAGAAGGGCTTTTCGAAATATTAGATTGATTCACCAATTTTTCAATGACTGGTCGAAGACATATGTAATCAAGACAGGAACTGGGAACTCCCAAAATCAGTCATCATTCAAAGAATCTGTATAATTCATGACGTCATGACGTGTTTCAAGTTACATTCAGTACCAAAAACAGAATGTTTCAAATCTTTTCTCTGGAATTGTCCATCGCTGTTGATTTAAATATTTATTGAAATTCAGTTCTTCAAAACCAACTTTCTGCCAATCTTTCTTGATGTCATATCATTACCAGTAATTCCTTTTACAGTTTTCAAGGCAGACCCATGTGTAACAGTCACAACTTTTTCCTGCAATATAGCGTTAGCTCTGATGTCATCGTCCAAAGAATCAGTTTCACCGATCCACCGTCAATCAATGCGCACGCGCCATGAATTATTCAGCGCGGGAACCACCGGCAGGATACAGTTCCGGTTCCTCTGTTCCCTTGGGTTCAGGAGATCTTTGAAGAAATGTATTGAGGAAGTAAAGAGTGGAAGTGGACACGTTTTATGGGTTTTGTAATAATGGATTATGTAATCGTCTATGGGCGGGATTCAAATTATTTACAAGATGAAAGATTTTGAATGATTAATTGAATAACAAGTTCTGTAATATAAACTAAAAAGAGTAACAAAATTACGGAATTTTCTGAATCTAGTAAAAAACAAACACACATTTATTTCCGCCAATTGGGTAAATTGCTAAACAAGGACCATTGACATTTGACCGAGAAACATTCCAAGTAAAACTATGTAATTACTTGCCATATTTAGTCCGAACAATAATAGAATTTGACCTAGATTGAAGAAGCCAAGATTACCAGAAAGTTCATGGACGTAGTTTTAATTAATTTAATGACTTAACTTTAAAAACTAAACATTGAAGTAAGTGAACATGGAATTGCAAATCTGCATAACCCTGAAACACAGACAGATAAGTACAAAGTCGAATATCAGTAGAAATCAGACCATGTTTCGCATACATTCGAAGAAATATTAAATTAGGACATAAACTAACATCGTATTTGTGAACGTATTGATTCGGGACACGTGAAACAGCAGCGGTAAGGTTTACCTGTGTGCATACAAAAGTAAAAATAATAATGGAGATATTGCTGTGAACATTATAGTTTCTGGTTTATTTTTATAAAGCAAGCGAAGATCAGGCTGTTATTGGGCTCCCGGGACAAACTTGATAGCATAAGTGGCAATACTGCCTAGGATAAGTCCTATGCGAATGATTGATTAGTTCAGTAATGTTGTTGAGTTTGCCATATGCAAAACCATGCATAGGGTTTGTCAATTAACTTATTTTCCTATGGAAGACGAGGCGACGGTATCGCCCGGGAAGTAATCAAACACTTTGCACAGTTCCAGCAATCACTCGAGATTACCAAACTCTTAAGAACACATTATTTAAAACTTGAAGTCTCAAGAATTATTTTCAAGTAGATCCCTACATGAAGGCAAAACAAAAAAGCCATACAACGATGTTTTGCGACTATTTCTAAATAATCCAATAAGAACGAAGATCACGGCTGCGGTTAAAGAGTGAGACAGTATTTAAAGTTGATGCCTTCCCTTTCTGGCGAACAATGGCAGTTCATGACGTTTTTACGTTCTAGAAAGCCGTTGTATATCTAGCAGCGACCTTAGGCGTTATAGATAAGGGCTAACTTATTATAGCGAAGGTCTATTTTTAACTCGGATTTATCTGAAGTAGATTGAATACCTAATCTTGGTTTATTACTTGAGTTCACACGCTCAATTCTCAATACAGACCGTATTGAGAATTGAGCGTGTTCATTATTAATTAAGGAACACAGGTACGATACGAAACGATATAATTGAAATTATCTTTGTTTTTTTAAAGATCATCATCATCTACAGCCTTCTTCGGTTTTCTGATGAGAAAAACCATTTTTAGGGTTCCGTACCCAAAGGGTGAAACGGGACCCTATTTCCTACTAAGACTCCGCTGTCCGTCTGTCACCAGGCTGTATCTCATGAGCCGTGATAGTTAGACAGTTGAAATGTTCACAGATGATGTATTTTCTGTTTCCGCTTTAACAACAATACTAAAACAGAATAAAATAAATATTTAAGGGTGCTACCATACAGCAGACCAGATTTTTTTTGCCGTTTTTATAGATAATGGTACGGAACCCCTCGTGCGCAAGTTCAATTCGCACTTGGCCGGTTTTTTTAATCAGATACGTATAATTCAGACAGAAATAACAAAACGTTTCTACTTTCTTCAAGAGGCCAAGCCCAAAATGAGTTTAACTATGTTTTGTATGATCAAAATTCAAAACATCTTGTAACAGTAACCCTTAGAATAACACCAAAACTAATAAAACTCAAGTCGTGACAAGCCTACTTATGAGCACCATTAGTAACCCACACGCGTCTCAGTTGACACCACTCTTGATGATTAACAGCCGACACGGTGTTTTGTTTCACCAAGCCATAACAGAACACGAAGACATTACTTTAATACTAGCTGTTGTGCGTTGCACTCACATCACCCTAGGGGAAACTTCTACATGCAAGTACCTGGATTAAAAGTTTATAGTTTACTTGCCTGCCAAAATTTTATCCAAAACCTTTGAACCTTTACAGCGCGATTGAGTAACAAACATCCAATCTTTGTGATTACAATCATGTAAAAACATTAGCAAAGAATTCTTAAACTGCTGAATAAGAATAATATAGCGGTTCTAAAATGATTTCATTTAATTCAGAGGCAGACGTTGCCCTGTTTGTAAAATAGATTAGACGGAAAACTTTAGGATCTCTTTAGGATCGTATCTTGCAGTTTAATCCCTAGCGTCTGTTATTTCTAGCTAAGTTTCAGAATTTGTTCAGTATAATGTTGAATGTACCCTAAAATACCCGTCGGCTGGATCGAAAATGGACTTTTACCATGGCATTTTCATGAAAAGGGCGCGGGAAGCGAGGGTGGGTGCATTGTTTGTATCACCTTACACGGGTAGAGCAAATTTTATGTACCGAAAGGGTAGATAATATGGAAATAGAGGCGTGTTCGGGATGTTTGAAGTGAAATTGGGCGTACGATGGAAGAATAAAGGGCTTTGTTTCAAACTTCCGTACTATTCTGCCCTAATGGGCTCCTGGTGAAGGTTTTCCTTATAATTCCACGCCTCAAAAGACTTTGTCATTGGCAGAATTTAAAAAAAAAAGTTTTCTGAAAACGTCGTTAAACCGGTGCCAGTCACGGCAAAGGGTTATTTTTCACACAAAAGTTGTGACAGGTCTCGTAAAATATATTTCTAAGATAATTCAAAAGAACTTCCAACAAAGAAGTTTAGAAGCCCTCCGCAGTGGAAGTGGTTTCAATGTCTGCAAATATCCTATAAACTGTATTATTAATGGCAAAGTTTCAAACATTAAGAGAAATTTGAGTTTATTTGGCAAAATACTTTTGAAGTTTGTTAGGCATTTCATATCCAAAGTAAGCAAGAAATGGTTTGCCTGTGGAGTTTTCAAAATGAGAGTAAGTGAAGTACTTCAACTTGCAGATCGATACGAAAGTAAAATGGAACGGCGTCCAAATATATCATAAATATTTTCATTCCTTTTAGAAAACGTGTTTCAAACTGAAAGGTAACTAGAAGCTGTGGTAACTTCGCAATCAAATTACTCGGCTGCTACAAAAATATTTTTATTGCTCACATTACTGCGGCAGATGTAACCATCACATTTATGCTTGCCAAATTCATACACGATGCCATGTTGCCTGTACTTATTTCTCTACTTGTTCCTGAATAAATATGAACTTATTTGAATATTTTCCAGACGGTAGTTTACGTTCGCATCTTTTGTTAGCAGTCGTTTTATTTTCCATAACCTAGGTCTGTTGAGTATAATATCTCACTGAGGCAGACAATACGGAATGCGATAGTATCTCTCGAGTTTTCTATGTTTATGAGTGCACAAAATTGTATTGTCTTGCATACAATTTAATTCCTAAAGAAGGCAGCACTCCATGTAATTTGGGTGTCGCACTTTGACTTCGCGTACATTCGTAAAAAATAGTCTGAAAAGATAAATCTCGGCTAAATTAAGATAAAAGGTAATCACAGCATATATTTTAAATATTGGGTTTCGCCAGAAACACGTTGTTTAAAAAGCAAGCGTCTACGTATAAACAGACCCCATGAGAGTAAACCAAAGAGTTTAGGTACTATGCAGTGAACCAGTAAAACAGTATAATGACATTAAAAGGAGGCGGAAATGAATAGTTCGAATAAGGCTTACTGAAGGGAAAAGTGGACTATTAGCTGACTATGTACATTAAGTCCTCTACGAATTGGACCTCTAGAAGAGCGTCATGTCCTATTGTAGTCTACACTTCTATGCAAAGCAGGCAGTTATAATTACGTAAGGATTGACAAAATGTCTTTTGTTATTACTACTATGAGAACGTCCTCCATAATAATAACTCCGAAGTAATACTATAAATGCGAAATTGAGTTTGTTTGTTACGCTTTCACGCTAAAACGGCTGAACGGATTTGGATGGCGCACGGATAAACCATGCCTTGGGTAAGGACAGGCTATACTTTACATCCTGGATTGCAGACAAAGTTGCGTGTCATTGATAGTATAATATAAAGGTAAATCAACGAGACAATACTTGTCAGTGGGCTTAATTGGACAACTCACATTTGTCAGTCGTGATGTCATTTACCAATATTTTCAATATTAGGTACTAGGCTAGGTATTTAAAAATGTATTTGCCAATACCTAATATCTTATTGTATTTACGCAAGGTTCAAAGGCGAATGTAGAATTTAAAACGTGTGAAGATATTCAGGCCGGGGAGCCGCGCATCCTGCTGTCTTATTCCTACCTATTATGCATTAAGCAAAAATAATATATTTTTATTATATTATTACATTCTAATATGAGAACTTCTTCGAATAAATGAGTAGCCGGCGCAGTCGTTGTGCTTGTCGTCGGCATCACCATACGATGCTCATCACACCTACTAGTATCAACTGTAACCTAATGGCATTACATTAGACTAGATGATCTCTACACACCTGGATTACGTACAATCCTCGTATTCTATCTATCGTATTCACCACAAAATAAATAAAACTAGAAGGTAAGGAAACTAATCCATAAGGACACATCAAGACAAAACAGAGTAATGACATTAAGATAAGACAATTAAAACATTTCTGATTTGAAGGTGACATCAATAGATTTTAATGTTGCATTCGAAGCTTAATTCTCCAAAAAAAGTATACATAGTGGATTCATTTAACTGTCATACACAATAAGCAAATACTTACATATTTATTAATATAAAACATGTTGCAAATACAAATAGGTACTGGCTCTAAAGCTTGGAATAATACTCTTGTGTTTCAAGGGATAGAACTTTGCTTCTCCAAAATGTCTTAGATTTGATGGAACAGAACCGAGTTATCAATAATAATGAATGTCCTGTCCTGTAATAGTCCTATAAAAAAAGAGGTAGTAAAAATCTCCCAATAGTTTAAAAACGATGAAACCACCTATAATCAAAATCCTGCTAATTAGCAATTATAGAAATACCATATTCTGGTGAGTATGGTACCGTCCCAGGTTTTGAGTTTAGATATTGCAAATAATCGCGTTCTGATAGTCATATTTAATCAAATATTTGTTTTTTTCTTTCTTTGTGCAACTTAATAAAAAAAGCAGATGCATGAAGAGAAAAGCCCTGTAACTTTTTCATATAATGTACATAATACATACTTTCATTCATGAACGCTTCTGAAATAAAAACTACCATTCTTCTTTCTTCGGGAGAAATGGACCACGATTTTATTCTATTTCATTCCAAGAAATGGGACCAAAGGATACTTAAATTTTCAGCAGCACTGTTACTTAGATATAAAATGCATCTCAGAGACGGCTAGAAACTTCTAAATCCAGGTAAAAATTTAATCAGCGCTTTGCAGAGTAACTGGTGGGACTGGACAGCTGGCTAACGGAGAAAATTGCTAAAACTCGATTTCTACTGCATTTTTCTGTAGCAGTGTAAGTATTTTTAAAAGAAAATAAACGTTTCTCCTGTTATAAGTATTGGATTTTATATATCCTCGCATTTGTTCCGTTTGCGCTTTTAACAGAAAAGTTATTTGGGTATGTTTTGTCGACAAAGTAAAACCCTCGAGGGACCGACAACCCTCGTATATTTGTTTCTAATATCCGCTGATGGGAATTTATCCGTCCGTCGAGAGGTTGACCTACATTTTTACATAAAAACAGTTCTGAAAGGAATGGGACGCTGTAAAGAATTTTTAGGGTTTGTCCTAAAGTCCCAAACGACCGCATATAAAATTCTCGTTCACTCGAGTTATGAGTTACTTCGGTCCTGAAACTACATACGAGTACAAGTTATAAATTCATAACACCTTGGCTTTTTGTAGCAACGGGGGTGTCATGAAGACGTTGACAAACGACTTCCTAAAATAAAACTTATTTACGGAAATGTTATTGATGGCAACAATCTTGTGCTATTACTTTCTTTCTTTGTTCCTTCGAAAAACCGTTTGTCTGTCGACTGTGTCGACCCTGTAAATGGACTTTGAATCCTTGTTTTATTGCCGGTAACATTTGCCTATTACGAGGGTTTCCTTTGCAAAGTGGATATATTGAAGAAGCTGACGTAGTCAATCTTGAAGAATACCTTTCTGATCTTGAGAAGGGCACTAAGTTTATCGTCCTAAATCAATTTATTTGACGGTTTAAAACGAACAAAGAGTATCTTACAGAAAAGCTTAAGCCGCTGTTTGGGGGTTTACACGTAATTTAAACTCCACTTAATTCTCTACACCACAAGTCCTTAGTTGCTAATAGAGTCCTTATTATCTCGCAAACAACACACGTCTACCACAATTAGCATGTTGGGAGTGCAGCATTAATTATGTCGCGGGAACATTTCAGAACCGAGTCCCGGGAGCGGGACTAGGGAGACAAAAACAAGTGTAGATGAGGAGGTCTTCAATTAAACAGACTGTGGGAGTGTGGGCCCTTGTATTAACGAGCTGTAGAGCAGTGACTGGATCTCAGACGCTATTGTTCTGAGGGATCCTAGCTAGATTTGTTTTTAGAGGGATTTTGTTTGTTTTTGTGGAAACATTACATAGTGGTGTGGAAAATGAAATACTTAGCGACGCGATATAGTGGGCGTAAGAATTATGTGATCTATACTCCGTCTATACTAATATTATAAAGAGGAAAGATTTGATTGTTTGTTTGTTTGTATTGAATAGGCTCTGAAACTACTAGACCGATTTGAATTCTTTTACCATTAGAAAGCTTAGTTTTCAGGGAGTAACATATGGAGTTTAGTTGATAAGTCCAATGAGCCACAATGCGACTGTGGAGCCAAATCGCAAACGATGTATTACCTCTTGTCGTGCCCTCGGTAAAAAAAACACCAGCACTACGAAATAACTTTGCGACGTCAACGATAACGCTGTCGAAGTCGCCGAATTCTGGTCAAACCTTATTTAAAACTGATAAATGGAACATCGACACAACGAAGAACAAGAAGTTGATAAGGTTTATAAAGGTATCTATCGTTGTTTCTAAGCATCCTAAATAGTAAAAAAAAACTGTTTTCTTAGGTACTGATGTTTCAAGATTTATTCAATCTTACTTAATATAAAAGAAATGTGTTGTTTGTTTTTCAGTCACACAGAATACAAAGCTTAAGGAAAAGCTTTGGATGTTTCGTAAAAGAAAAGTCTGCAGTTCCCAGCTTGTAGGAATATCAATGTTCGGAGCGTGTGGCAGAGTAATTCCAAAGGTTTAGGCAAATATACGTGTAAGAAAACGGAGACTCGAAGTTGAAAATATTGCACATATGACCTAGTTCTTAAAGTAAAGCTACATATAAGAGATTTGGCACAAAATAACTATAAAGATTCCTGTTTCATGTAAGTAAACTGACATCCAAACTAATGTTATAAATGCGAAAGCGAGTTTGTTACGCTTTCACGCTAAAACGGCTGGACTGGACGGGTTTGGAAGAAATTTGGCACATGGGTAGACCATGGCCTGGATTAGGAAATACTTTTTATCCTGATATTCCCACCGGCTCGAGACTTAAGCTTGGTGCAGACTAGCGCGACGCGACAGCGCGACGCAACACCGGTTATTGTTATACCGTGAAGTTTTCTTAGAAATCGTATTGTTCAAGTCGCGTCACGCTAGTCTGAACGAGGCTTTATGCGGGTGAAACCGCGGGGCGCTGCTAGTAAAATTTAAGTTATTGTGCGTTTGCACTGGCGAAACATTCACATAAAATATGTTGAAATCTCTATTTTCTGTCAATATTCCATACAATTTTTGATAGAAAATAGAGATTTCAAAATGTTTATAAGTGAATGTTTGCCAATGCAAGCGCACATTTAAGATCATGCGCAGGATGATCAAAAGTAGTAAGATAGTATTTAAGTCATAATACTCGTAGCAACTATAATTTACATAAATGTACGTCTATCTGTACCGAGGTAATTAAAATACGCATCTAAAAGCCAGTTCTTCCTAGCAATTTGTAACCTGAGACGTTCCAAGAACCTTTCCCCACAATTAATCATAGTATGCATGAAACCGTTACATATAGAAGCTTACATCTATGATGTAAAGCTCGGAACCCATACTTGCAATGCAAATAAGTTTAATGACAGATTGTGGGTAGGAAACTAACGGAATCGGACGGACGTCGCCATAATATGCCGATTGGCGTGGGTTGCGGAAAATACTACAGGAAAATACAATATCATAATAACGTAAATATTATGGTGTAACCGTGAGAAAAGGTATGACATTAAATTTCTATGGTATTAATTTATTTGCCATATAAGATAAAAAATATGAAAATAGATGGTTTTCCTCGATTCAGCAGGAATATTTTTCACATTTACGATGTTTTCGAATCCATAATGAACAAGATAGGTACCTACTAAGTCTTAATTACTTTCCAGTCAAGCAGAGACATAATGCCATATTTCACGCTTCTCTGGCTTAGCGACAGTAAAACAACAATAGCTATAAAATAAACTAATTAACCATCTGTCAAAGGATGCAAAACAAGAACAGATGTTCAAATAGAACAATTAAAACAACAAATAATAACAGTATTAGTAATAACGATAAAATTGCTACAATAGGTAAAATTTATATAAAATCTAGCAACCTCATTGGCTTACACCGCAGCGGCCGGCGCCTTAGTAGACCACCCACGACTTGTACTACGATACAATATTACATGTTTGATAATACATCTGAATTGCTGTCTGTGCGTTGATCTTTTTTATGACAGGGGAATAGAGGCTCACTGTGCGTTTACGACTTTATGCAAGCATTCGTGTTCAAGTTGTAAAGTGTGTAATATAATATCCTGATAGGATTTTTTATAGTGCTACTGTTAAATGGTATAAGAGACAAGATGCATTATGTCGTAACTTACTTAAATGAGTTTAAAGTCAACAGTCAACTGAGAATTAGGTTCTGGCAGTAAAACTGTTCCAACTAGTATAACAGGAATTATTGAATTTTATTCTCCTCCTCGATTATTCTTTAGTGCTATTCAGGTTTCGAGCCAATTCACTCTTTATTATGTAACGATGCCAAGTAAGGATTTATTTTTACAAAAACTTAACTTTTATGTTTACCTTTGACCTGGGAATTAAACGGAAATTCCGCTATCATTATCAATTTACTAATTCTTAGTTACGTAATTGCCATTTACAATAACATAAAGATAACATCAATCGAAGAAACAACTAAAATCTATCTTAAAAAGTAAAATTTACAACAACATACCTACTAGAATCTATCGCCAATTAACAACCGTAAAAGCTAAGAAAAAACTTTTTTCTTCCATAACGGGATGTCTGAACAAAACCGGGCTTTATTAATAGCTGCGCTTGCGCGGGTAGGTACGAAGTCGTATTTATAATCAGGCGCCAGCGGTGACAGACGGATAAACAGGCTTCTGTTCTGTCGGTCATTGAATTCGAAGCCAGTTGTCACTAAGTCGCTATTATTTATAGCCCGGCTTTGTACATGTAAATAGGTTTCTAATGTAATAAATTAATAGTTTTCCCTTTATGTTCTGTTATTTCGGTGCCGTTTGATACTCGGTAGGTTTGAATTAAGTGGTCAATTTAAAGCCAATATCTGCTGTCATTGCAGTAATTGAATTTGAAATAGTTATCTTAATTCATACCACTTTAATACAAAACTGACGCCATTATTACACTAAACAAAACCGTATCTCCAATATCGAAAAAAAGAAACACCCTATCTACAAAAGAGTGAAACCGGCAAAACTGCTCAAATATTTCCAAGAGGGCCTTTCCACTAGTTTGTTACTCTACAATTCCATCGACTATTTTCATGAAATCAAAAACTTTCCACCCAATTTTTTCCTCAGGTAGAAACAAAGTTGCCTATACAGCAGACACCCAGACAGGTCGATGACAAAGTCCATTATAGTATCATAAAGCATCGTCTAAGCGATAGCAGGTTTACGAGCTAGTATACTTTGCCCGTCATCGTTAGCTCTATAATCGCTAGAACAGTAGTAAACATGCCTATTAAACGTAAACATATTCGGGCATACCTACCGGTTCCAAGATGGCGTGGGTGGAAAATTGTTCTAGGAAATAGCAGCATTTCTCATACAATTACAGGCTAAATAACAGCCGCACGGTCCGATCGAAGGTTAAGCTACGTTTGCCGAGGTTGGTCCGTGGATGGGTGACCATCCATTACTTATCGAAACTTCAACGTGCTTTGGAAAGCACGTCATTTGTCGATCTTTGGCAGTCGTATTCAGAAGCCCGAAAGTCTGACAACCAGTCTTACCGAGGGTATCGTATTATTCAGTAACTGGGTTGTGGAGATCAGATAGGCAGTCGCTCCATGTAAAATACTGGTATTCAGCTGCATCCGGTTAAACCGGAAGCCGACCCAACATAGTTGAGCAGATGATGATGTGTTTTTCCAGATTAAACCTGAGCAAGACAACCGTAACCGTAATGTCGTTCAAAGACAAACTCTGGCAACCGCAGTGCCAGAATCAGAATTCGTGATGATTTTGGGTCATATTGACATAAATACTGGAAAGAGAATGGTACCAGGTTCCTAGTTCAGCCCATAACAACTGTGATTGTACCCGCGTTTTTCTACGTAAAATACACGCTTGAACGTGGAGTTGTCAACACCAGTCCGTTAAAGCTCCCGCAGACAGGCGCGACCCAACGACGACGCAACGCGACTCTTTAAACAATACAATCCCCGCGTTTTAGTCACAGCAACACTGCTATCATTAAGAAACCCGTGATGATGTTAAAGATAAGATAAGCAAATTAATCCTTCGGCTTAAATATTTTTAACTACGTAGTCTTCCAGCCAAGATAGGTCCAAGTAGGCGCAATCTACTTTTAATCCCAATTCCCTACATTGTTTCAAATGCAGGTAAGGCGTGAGTAGAGCGTCAAAATATTGGAAAACGATTACCGCATTTTATAATGACAGTAACTGTCGGCACGGTTTAGTGTTCACACGTAGAATTTGCAATTTAAAAATGGAGAACGGAAATGCTGACAATTCCCTGTCGACGAATGCTTTACTGCATTTTTCGTATGTCAGTCCGCTTTGATTGCGAATGTCACTGCACAGCTGCATAAATCTGCTGAACAAAATTAAATTGTCAGCATACCTTGACGCTGAACTTTTAGTTAAATGCTAATCATAGTAGGCAAAGCACAAAATAATCTTGTCCAGGGGCCCTACCACCACCTCTTTTAGCAGTATTATTATAATATTACTTGATCGTGGGAAAGAGATGGAGCTAGACATCCTGTATAGCTCCACTTCTTTCTTGCACTGAAGTAACATGAAAATAATACTGCTTAAAGAGGTCGTGGTTGGCACCCTGATCATTTGTATTTTGTAGGGTTTAAAACTTTAAATTATGTGTTCAGTGGCGAACGGAATCTACCTTTTCATAATATCCATCAGCAATTTTACGTCCACTCCCGATTGTTTCGCCTCAAACCGTGAAAACTAAGAAAATCCTTGCAAATTGTGTCTGCTTTTAAATCTTGAGAAATCTGAATTTAAATGTTCACTTTGTTTTTAACAACCTACTTTAAATACATTACGGAATGCTGTTGAGGAGCATCTTTCCGCTTGGGACCATTTTTCTTCATTGCGCCTGCGACAGAAATGGCTGGAATGAGAAATAGCTGGGTATAATCGGGATAAGAAATGCAAAATGTCTTTAAAAGTTTTCAACTCAGCTGTGTAAATGCTCTTTTTCTGAAGAAGAAAATGATAAGAAGGATGAATATGTCCTCTGTTCTACAATTTACAAAACGCTGAGACATAAATTAACCTAACAAAATAGCAATAGGCATCAACGTTTCATATCACTGCCCATAAAATCGATAAACGCCTCTTTAAAACTCAGCAGAAATGGAAATATCTTGCATAGTAATCTAATATGGCAGTTACGGCTTTAATAACATTACCTTATTCGTTTAAACACGAATTCTGCCACCTCAATACACGAACAGAACTCACACGATGCGTGCAAAAAGACGCAAATGGCATCACGTGCGAAAAAAATGTTGTTTACGTGCATAGACGGAGATGTTACCAGTTCTAAGAGTTTCTGAGACACGAGTTTAAGATCAATGGTCTTTAAATGAGTCGGCAAGCGAGGGCCCGGGTCTATCCGTATCTTCGACAATGTATTATGGTAATCAGATAGGCTAGGCTTAGTTGAACCGTTCTAAGACTTGTATCAGCGGGTTTTTCCTACTTTATCGACTTATTGGCTAATACTTTTTTTTTGTCGCAATCTTAGAGATATTAGTACCATTTATTTAAATTGTTCTAGGCACGCAAAAACCGAGGCCTTTTCTGCACTGCATCACGTCATTAGACATTTCTTTGGGCCATCAAATAGACGTATAAATGTTAATAGCCTCTTAATTGGTAAATAATCACCGGACAGTCCATCGAGGTGATTACAATCGCCATAAATAGTCGACGGTCGAAAGTTAATAGTTCTGGCTGAGCCACGATTAAGCCTTATACAGACCTTATGAAGCCTTATCTTAATTGTGCTCATATAACAGATATTTCGTTTCATCTGGCTCTTGCTGATAGTGAGACTAGTGCAATGCAATTACCTGATGTTGATCGTATTATCTTCAGAAAACTTATAATCAATAAAATATTCATGATATTTCTGGAAATCATCATTAGCTAGGAGTGTGGGATTTATGCCCGGTAGTTATAGCAATAGGCTGACTCGTGTAAGGGTGATTCTAAGTTAAGAGGTAATACGTTGTATGAAGCAACGGCACGGCATTTTTTTTAAATATTTTTATTTATGAATACATTTTTTTATAGAAACTTTTAAGTTGAAAATGTTTACAAAGTGGCCAGTCAATTTGTTGGTTTAATCTCATTTTATAAGTGACCAGGGGAAATACTCAGTACAGGGGAGAGACAAGATACACAGGGGAAGATACTTTATGAACAGGGAAGAGATACGACATAATAAAAACAGGGTTATTTTAAAGAATCAACTTTATTTATTAATTTTAATTTTTAATTATGAATTATTTATAATCAGGCTTTTCATTTCTTAGCAGTTTTTGTTTATAAAATTAAATGTTTTTTAAGCGCTACGTACAAAACATGAAAAGGTTTTGTACTTTTCATGTTTTCACACCTTTCCTTTCCAAAAAAACAAAAAAAACACTTCTACTACTAAATACTTTACTATCAATATACATTAATGAAATAAAAATAAACAAAAGCATCTCTTTTAAATAATAGTATTAAACTTTGCTTGTACAGACGCCAGCGCATCAACCTACTACAATTTTCAACTTTATCACTAAAGTATAAGGTTCAAAGATGATTAAGAAAATTTGAGTTTCGGGTAGGTTGATGTGCTGGCGTCTGTACTTAAACTATGGTAACTTGGTGAACCTTTAGGGTGCCATTTTTTTAGGGTTGCCTTTACGTTGCCTGGGGCGACGGTATCCCTTTCGGACTTTCCCGCAACCCCGGCAGGCATCGGTCCCATCGAACCCCTTCAGTTGCTGACATCTCTTTGAGGCGCGCGTGGAACACAACGCGCCGTCGACCCGGGCCTGGTCCTTAGCGACGGCGAGCTACCCATTGCTCACCGTCCGCAAGCCCGCGCCTAGGGTGGCCGGCGATTCCCGACACCCAGGGCGTCTCCTCCTGCGGCGGCAAGGGGCGTGAGGGCGCGAATTTTGCCTCTCCCTCACGCGTTCCGCCTCCTCCTTCGCGAGCATTACTGCTTCGCAGAAGGAGGTGACGGCCTCCCATGCCCTCTCGCTCCGTACCTTTAGGGTGCCTGAAAAAATCTTTATACCTTCAGCAGATCCCATTTTTGCTGCTTTTTCAGATATGTCTACATCATCTACGGTGAAAATTTTAATAATCGGGCAGGTTTTCTCAAGGGCTTTAGCAAAATCATCTATTGATGAAATATCGGTGCCACTCGGAACTAATCTATCTGCAGTTCTCTTGCAAGTAGCACCCACTCAAACGGGAGCTCCCTTGCCTGACTTGACCTGCTTCATGAAAATTCCATGTGAACTTTCTGTAAAAAAGTCATATTACATTGTAAAGCTAAGATAGACATAATGCCAAGTAAAGGTTCAGAGAACACGGTAGAGGTATTAATGAAAACACGTACAAATGTATCTCCCCTGGACATTAAGTATCTCCCCTGCCATCAAGAGAGCCAGGGGAAATACGCCAGGGGAGATACATTTTCGATTGATATCTAAAATAGCTGTAAAAGTGTTTCTCGTACGCAATTCACAACCAAACGTAACAATGTATGCACTATTCATAGTGAATATTTGAGTATATATTAGTATTTTAACAAATAATTGCTAAATAAAACTTACCAGAGGAAAGACTGCATTCACTCAACACTTCTGCAACCAGCGAGTGGCGTGACTAAAATTACCGATATAATGGCTACGCAGTCGGCTTTTGCGTCGCTTGCTGCTTACTTCACGTTACATCCTATGTACTCTAGGTCACAACTTCCACAGATTAGCAAAACAAAACTGATTTTTAAACGAAAACAAAAAGCCAGGGGACGAGACACGAAACACGGAGGACAAATTTCGACGTTGATATTTTTTATGAATAATTGAAATATAAACAATTTTACTTGTAATATACTGTTACTAAGTTATCTTTCTGTATAAATTTTACGATGCTAAAGTAATTTTTGAATTTTAATACATTCATAATTACTGGTTTACAAATAAAGTCGGTTGGGGGACAGACCAGGGGAGAGACATTTTTCTTATATTAGAGCTTGTTGTGACTAAACTACGTACATTTATGTAATAAATTTGAGTGACCACGTAGAAAACACTTAGTTTTAAGTAATGAATAGGTTAATCATGAAGTTAATATAAAAAAAAGTATTTTTTTTGTCCTGGCCATCGAAAGTACCTCTTAACTTAGAATGACCCGTAAACAACTGGCGAAATGTGGTTGTACCTAATATAAGTACACCTCTGCCCACCCATCGAAGAATACAGGCGTGAGGTTATATTATGTTCTGGAAATCATTGACCACAATAAAACCCAAAAGCATGTATGGCCAAATCCGAAAGACGCCTTCGAAATCATTGAACTATTAAAGCTTCGTGCATACTAGCACGACGCGACACCGGTTATTGTTAAATACCGTGAAGTTTTCTTAGAAATTATATAGTCGCGTCGCGCTAGTCTGCACGAGCCTTAATAGTTTTGCCCGACACGTGTTCAGTGCTCAAGCTTAAATCTTCCACTAATTACGCACACGAACGAAGAACCTTTAAACAGCTAATGTGCACAAGGAGTCGTATCTTCAAATTCATAAAGGTGAGACACGATTGACAACATACTCAATTCGGATTGATATTTGGGTGTACTATTGTGGAAGCAGACAACCCGAGCGAACTTGGACGATGATACCGTTAGAAATAGAATTAGAACATTTGGTACCTACCATGTTCTGTTCTCGCGAACTCAGAAATGAGACCGAGCACACCCGTATCGTGTCAACACACCTTTAGACAAGGCCTGTCTCCTACATACCTTATGGGGCACTCCAACGTTTCGTCAGGTTTCACCCGAGAACGTAAACAATATGCGTCGTCGTGCAAAATCGATCTTACTGTTCACCATTCAAGGTTGCATTTGTATTGTGACGATATCGGTGCATGACGAAAGAACACGCATTCCGAGTAGTCCGACCCCTTGATGCGACGTAAGTTATTGTATCTTAGAGATTTTTTTACTAATTAGTTTGTAGGACAAGGTGGCGTTGGACAGCCGTGAAAGTGGTTAAAATGTTAAGTGAGTTTAAATGTCCTTGTTGTGTGTAAAAGCTAGTCAGTATGTTTGTTGAAATCTCTACGGACATTTATACCCCACTTGAAACTCTAGTGTTGATTTAGAATTATTTTGAATCTTTGAGCAGGTTAATGGTCTGTTAATAATTTATGAACAGTTTAAGATGTGTATTGTAAAAAATAAAAGAGTATTCGCCAGTCGATGTTTATGCTGTACGAAATAGCAGATTATGTCGGAGGAATCTTACTGAGTAATGCTATTTGATTCAGGGACTGAAAGCGGTTACGGTTAAAGGTTAAGATACCTCAAAAAAATACCGGTACCGGTTTAAAATACAGGTTGAGCTATACCGATACCTTTAAAAATAAAGGTTGGACTAAACCGTTATTTAACCTTTACACGATTTCGGTATCAAAAACATGCGAGACGGCGCGGCGTTGAACACTTTAGAACTTGTGTACCTATTTTGTAACAATCGGCAAGTGAACGACAGACAGAGTAGCGAGGCGGTGTGTCAAAGAAAACCCCTATTTATTAAGGTTTAGGTACTGCTACCGAAAAATTTATAAAGGTTATAGTACTTCTACCGAAATATACCGGTATGCATAATCAACCTCAAAATTCCGCTACTGAAAATATAACGGTATCGAAATATTTCGGTAACCTTTATTTAACGGTATGACGTCATACTGAAATTTAAAGGTACCTTAATTTTTCGGTAATTCAGTCCCTGATTTGATTAGTCGAAAAGTTTTGATGTTTTACCTGTAACAAGAAAAAATAAACTTTAGTGAATGTGAAATGCATTAAGATGTTATAAATACGTACGAAAGATTATGCTACAGTACACTTTTAAAGCTAAAATTCTTGATTAAAGATGAGCGTATTACAAGCAAAAACAATGTATCGCTTCATCTGGGAGATCACACCAACAAGATCGTGAACAGCAGAGCTTGTTTATTATGCGGGATACCACGCTCGCAACAACCCCAGAAAACGACTAGTTTTAAATTGACTACAGAAACTGAATTTCAAGCAATTCAGTAGATATTGGAGTCAAAATGAACACGTCAAAAGAATACAAAACACAGGTGACATTTTCGCACGGCACAGCGCCGTCGACTAGTGTTGAGTTAATAGTTGAGAGAATATTAATTTTTGAGGTTTTCTCTGTAATAGCCCCCTAGGCTTTTATAAAAACTAATAAAAAGTGTTTTTTGCGGGAAAGTCCGAAAGGGATACCGGTAGCCCCCTGGCATTGCACAGGCAACAGAAGGAACACGAGTGGGTTTTAGTCAGTAAGAGTCTGACACGCCCTCCCGCTCTACCCAGAGCGGGAGACGTCATTTGATGATTTCCCACCAAAATTAAGAAAAAAAAAAAAAAAAAAAAGTAACCTCTTTTGTAGTAAATTGTTTACCGTTTGTTTTCTCTTTCTAGGTGTAGGTACTTGACTTTGGGTTTCTGAAAGCTGTTTCTAACGAAAAGGAGATTTAACGATTGAAAAAGTTTAGGCGAGTTACGCGAACTACCTATGTCATCACCAGAAGAAGTTTTACCGAGGTCTAGTTTTTTCAACGCATAATATGGGGCAAGTAATTCCAGTACTTACAGTAAAACTAATAGCAACAACCTGACCACCTAACTTATTACGTAGACAGGGCCGAGGCATTATTGATAACATTCCGTAATATACAATTTTCGCCTGTCACACACAACATATCGAACCTCGCACAAACTGTGTCAAAAAGTCGAAGACTTTTTTACATCACTAGCGCGGACCGGCTTGACACCAGCGGCTTGTGCCGGCCCGAGCGTGGCACGATCGGCCAAGGTTACTGGTACCGCAGTGGCAAGACTACCGCTCGTCACGTTTTAGTTATAGATGTATGGAAATTGAGGATTAGATTGTTGTAAAGAATATGACTTGGAAGTGTATCCGGAATGTGTCGTTTCGGAAGTAATAAATAACTTGGGATACTAACATGATTCGTTGCTAAGTTTCTTAGATATCCGACACGAATACGATTTTTCAAACTTGTCAAGTTTGCTAGATATAGTTTCATGATGAACCAAGTAAGTACAAAATAACTTAAATCGATTGTGTCGTGTCAAATTATTTAACACTAGCTGCGCCCCGCCGTTTCATCCGCATAAGTCTCGATCCCGTGGGAAAATCGGGATAGAAAGTATCCTATGTCCTAACCTAGATCTTGGTCTACCCATGTGCCAAATTTCATCCAAATCCGTTCAACCGTTTTAGCGTGAAAGCGTAACAAACAAACTCACTTTAGAATTTATAATATAAGTTAGAGTTATAAATCATTGTTAGTCCTCAATCAATCTGATATCATACACGATAAGTTATCAAATGTTATCAATAAGATGACATAATCCTACGTGTCGATACTTTATCAGAAATCTATCCGGTTGTTTATGGCAATTATAGTTAAGTTGTGGCGTGCAGGTATTTACTTGGATCAAGAGATAAAATGCAAATGCAGAATGAATTAACTGGTTCTAGATAATTCAAATGTAGCACAGGTGTACCCAGGCAATGGACTAGTTAGCTATAAGTCAATACAAAACGAGGTGTGAAGTCTACGAGAAAAACCACAAAACAATAAAAAAAAACTAGCTATTAAAAATACATTTACTATGTTAAGGGGGACTTGGAGGAGGCATGAGAATTGAGAATAGTATTGTATCACATCAATTATAAGTAGGTATGACATTTTAGCACTCCAATATGTAGATAATTCAATTTTGTTTCGATAGCACTTTATAAGCAGCTTGACACAATACAAACATTAGATAAAAAATATTGAGCAGTGATTGACTGCGATACTGTCGCCTTTAGTTTCCTACTCAAAGCTTTGATTTATCATCACCCTACGCTTGCCGATTTCTTTGTGACAAAATCTCACAATGCCCATCCATAGATATAGCACCCGTCTCTCCACTATTCCATTGCCTACTCTAAGATGCATATCCAGTACGGTTCGCAAATCGTTCCATATTTTAAGGGCACGTCTCCCTTACCATCAGTTTTACTCCTTGGTATGTTTCTTTTTACGTAGGTACTTACCTACTTTGCATGCAAACGTAAAATATGGTGATACTAAGACTGTCATATACAATTATTACATGAATGTAAAACATCTGCACATTATTTACCCATATTTGCAAATAAATAAATTTGAATTTATGCTATGGCCTGTGTAGCCCCATGACATATGGGGCTTCAGGGGCTAGTGCTTATCTTGGGGATCATTCGGTTTATCGAGTCAGGTTTAACCAGGCTACGATCGATACATTTTATTCATTCAAAATTACAAAATCTCAAAGCGAAGAAAAAAAAACAATGACCCTAGGGATATTGTTAACATTATCATCCAGTTGCTGCCAGGATTGACGCTCTAGCTTCCCACCCCACGACGGGATGTCTTGTTAATAAATCACTGGTAAAAATATTCCCCAAATATCAAAAGCAAAAAAACAAAGCAAAGGAAGATTGTTAACGTAAGGTAACATCCGATAACAATGTTTGCTAATAACTCACGGTTTTCGGAAGCCAGGCCAACGACACAGAACGGTGCCGGTGCCACAAAACCGAGAGTCAGCATGACATTAGGCTTTAGCTTACTGACCGTAAATAATCTGTTTTGAATAGCCTTTTTTAATTTATTGAAGTGCAATGTTCTGTACTTTGGAACTTGGATTTTAGAGCCTATTGTAAAAAAAAATCGCAATGGTGTTGCTATGTCAGCTTATTGAAAGAAAAGTTGAATAAGTAAAACAAACTGTGCTATGCATTAATTGTTTATGTAATAGGCACTGTGTTTTATTAAAACAGAACTGCCTTACGCAATATTATTACAACTTAGAGGTGGTTGATGAAAAAGGTTATGAAAGCGCAAAGAGTTTATAAAAGTGAAAATAAAATGACAGAAAAAGAGTAGCCAGATTATGACAGACAGACAACAATAATATTTCCATCAAAGATAGAGAAAAAAAAGCTGATAATGGAGGAGAGAAAACCAATTGATCACGACTCATTACGCATTACTAACGAGTCAATGATCCGTTTCCTAATTGGGCGAGGAATAACAAATATAATAAAACAATAATACTGCAAGCCCGGATTCATTATCAGCCGAATAATTTTGGGTCGCGACCTCGCCGCGTGATCAGTTCGTTCGAAACGATTTGGGGAATCCCGATAAAATGCACGTGAGTACCTATATAACCAAAATATCTCCTAAATAAAGATCTTAAATTAAAATTAAGTATGCTATGTCAGTAATAGCTTTTGCCCACAACAGACGATGTTACATTGTTCGTTTAGTAGCAGGAAAGTAGGAAACCAACCAACGGGATTAAAAGTCTAATGTTATTACTGGTCATACTCGTAGTCTACCTGTGTGCCAAATCCGTAAAGCCGCTAAACCCTGATTCAATAATAAACAACTTCGAAACTTACACATTTACAGTATTAGTAAAAAATTACTAAGCAAGAATTCCAAGTCAGCGCCTATTTCTCCACGACAAGGTCAGGAACACATCTGCAACCACACGGTTCTACCATCAGCTGGGCCGTACGCCCGTTTAAACAAAGGCGCGTGAACAAACAACGTTGGTCTACAAGCTAACGATAACCTCGAAGAATATTGAATCAAATTCGATATGGGGAAAACCTATAAACAATTAGTATAAAAAATCTGCTGACCTTTGAAACACATGAGCGGAATATCATAAGATAAACGTACGATGCCTCATCCGATGCGTATAGTGGCCAAGTTGAGCTCAGTCAGTGGCATGCCATTTGGAGAGGCTCATGTGCAGCAGTGGACTATATGGCTGATGATGATGTGTCATCTACAGTATGCACAATGCAAAAAACGTTTCCTAAGAGACCACTTCAACGCATGACTATAGTTCCTGGCATTTGAGCTGATGATAACATAAAATGCTTCAGTAGTCAAGTGGATGCCGCTCACGTTCCTAATATAATCGTTAGCTCACCTCCTCATGACTACAGAAAGCAATTGGGTAATTGATTCTTCTTAAGCGAGTAATTCTGAAGATGAAGTAGGTATCTACTACAATATTATTTTCAACATTTGTAGTCATGAATACAAATCCAATCAAGATAAAGATATTTTTTCTAAAGCAATGAAAGCTGCCAAATTCGACGAAATAAATATAAAATATGTTTCCACTTGGAGAGACTACTAGTTGAATTGTTAGAATTGGCTATAAACGGTAACTATATGGTGTCGTCTACAACTCGTCTCGCCTCAGTCAAGGTTAGATATTAAAATCGTACGATCTTCGGACGTATAACGGTAAAGGATTCTAATAATTTGATACAAAGAAGTAAACAAGTTAGAGATACCGTGTGAACTGCGCAAATATTTCTGGTCAATATGAAAAGATAACGATGTTTGGAGGATTCATTATCGTAATGATGCTAATTTTAACTCGATGAAAGAAATAAAGATTGTGATTGTAATCTATCATTCCTTTACTAATAACAATAAAAATATACGGTAACTTATCAATGTAAACACGCGTATTAGTCGATAATAATAAATAAGTAATTGATACTGGGTTGTCTTGTCTGAAGGACAAATTGATTCATTACTTCGCGGTAACTTCTTGACTTGGATTCTTAATTTTCAAACGATCTTTGGTAAATAAAAATACTACGAAGTAGAATGGACCTTAGACATTCACAATATGGATTAAGTAGTTATAACATACATGTATCATATTAACCGGAACTGGGTGGAAACCAAACAACATGTACTTAATATCAACATTCATATCGCTAGTGATATGTCCCGTACAAAACTACTAAAGGAGTTCCAAAACATTTCTAACCATGACCACATTATAAATTCTATGCATCAAGTCAGCCAAACTTTGCAAAATTGGCCAGTCGAAAGTGATTTCTTCCGCGATGAATCATCAAGATTTAAAAAAAACAACGCTTTCTGTGTGAGTCAGGCAGTCAAGCTAGGCAGGTTTCGCACATTTGGACCACTTGAGCCCCTGTACGATTGTGGTCACTAACTGGTTATTTATAGATTATACAAACAACTTGTAATTGAATATGTGTCACGGGTTTAGTCCGTGCCGTGGTTGGATGCTACAGTTCCTAGTTGTAATTGGTTAATAAGAATTATAAAAGTAATAACATTAAAACAAGAACTTAACGTATGGAAGTCTAGGGATCAGAAATATTGATCCCTGAAGGCCGATAAATGTGACCATATCTGTTTTATAAACCAGAGCCTGCAGTTGTAATGACAGAAAATAAATCTAACGACAACGATTGTTCCAGAAGATGAGTGCAAACTATTAAGCGATTGGGTGATACTCATGCAAGAAACGTATGACATGGAATTAATGTCTTGATAAGTACCCAACAATCATTAGCACATTAAAATCTCACAACGAACTTAAAATGAGCTGATACGGGTCCCTAACCAGATCACCTAACAACGACATGGTTCGCAATTTAGCAAATGATCAAGGAAAATCGAGTATTTAAATATCCAAAGAAATTCTGATACATTAAAAGGTCGTAAAAACTCAATTAGGGACCCAAACTCCGTTTACTTTTGAATCAACGCCAATTTCTGTTTGTGTCGTCAATTTGACCTCAGGCAGAGGATATAAGATTGTTTTATGATACCTAATCGACTCCGGTTTCGTTGTACCCCTTCATCAAAATGTTAACGGTAATATAAAATTTTCTGTCAATTTCAAACATGGAGACATTGAACCTACACAATTTGGAAACGTCCTTGAGATAAATAATATTGGGAACAGCTAGTAATTTCGCTATAATGTGTTCAAGCTTAAACACATGTCCGAAGGTACTTCCATAGCCTTTCCACTGTTTAGAAATTGATTATCCGATAAAGATAGAAGCGTGGGTGTAACAAACAGTTGTACCGCAGAATGGCAATAAAGCAAAACGAATACCTAGACTAGCACATCCGTAACATACGGTCAGATCCGCATTACATCCAACATGTTACCACGAATTGGATACACCAGACCCACCATAGTTAATGATCAGAGGTTTACTGGGTTCAATAATAACCTGCTGACTTCCGTGACAGCTGTTGCTCAATTTATATCAACTAGTAAAAATTTTATAACCAACCCTTTCAGGGATGATCATAAAATTGCTGATTCAAGATTTGGTGACTTCTCTTGACCAGTTTACTTCACTGGTCTGATTCGGAAACTAGGATCAATTTTAGACCTTACTAATAAAACACACATCTTCATGTCTTTGCTTTGAAAATGCTTGTTATAGAAAACTTCCAAGGAGCAGGCCTTCTGCATTTCATTATTATGTGCGATTACTGTTCGTCTGTCTGCCGATAAACATCTCTTTCGTAATCCAGTATTACCAGTGTACGTGAAAACAGCCTCATGCATATTCATTCAATCCATAACATTAATAGTAATCGGATTAACGATACAAGTATTCCGATCCCACGGTACCTTCCTTCGCATTTGCAACGTTGCATGACAGTATTTGATTTCGGCAATTAAGATTTGCTGTCGCCTGTTCTGACATGCCGACTATTTAGGTCATAATTAGCATACTTGTTGCTTACTTGAATTTGAACTTTGTGCTTGAAAGATTACGTTTTATTATACAATGTCAAGAAATATTGTTGTTTGTTTCATTTGTTAAGAAATGTGATATGAATTATTTGATTTAGAAAAGGTATTGGAGAGTCGCGAAAAGGAATCGAAGGGCGGAGAAGTGACAACCGAAATGAAACGCTAATGGCATCGTAATTAAGCGTTTTATTGTTCTGCAAGCAATCACACTGACTGGGTCAGTCACCCACTAGTAATGGTATGTGGGCGTTTAAGTTAATTTGAAGTGTGTACTGTTTAAAAATAAAACGAAATCGCATTGAAAATATTGTATTTCTTTGTTAGAAACTTTTTACGTAAGTACGAATAATTCTTTGAAAGAGAAATAATTCATTGGAATATTTATTTTAAGTACATAATCGCGTGCAGTATTTTTACCTCAAGGTTGCACAGGAAAGCACAAAGAATCTCCGCGATGCAAATATTTTTACTATTTGAATATTGAAACCACATTACTTAATTAATTAATAATAATTGAAATTCTATTGTTCTATATACGTTTCTTGTCGCTTGTTCAAACGTAGGTATCCGTACTTGTACGGTGGGCAAAATAGAAGTACATATTGGACAGCAAACGCATTGTATATGTATACCTATATAAAACTTTGTGCATGAACCGTGTGAGCCGAGATGTCACGTACGACCCCCGAGTCTGAAATCCAAATTAGGTGTCATCAGAAAACCCCTCAATTCTAAAAAAGATCTCATTTTAATACCTTTTAGAAACAATAGTAAGAATCTGTTATCAATGTTATCATACTTTTCACTCATATTAAATATTTAAGTGATTACTTAATTGAACAAAATTACGTCTTTGCAATCACATACCTTGGTTTTCCTTTAGGTAACCTTTGTTTTCCTACTGGTGGGAAAAGATGTATTTTTCCAATATTCTTTATGTCGTGTCTTCTTTGGCCGATCGGTCAGGTACTTAAAGTAGCATAATAAGTTAATGCGCAAAACCTTTTGACAGTTAATTATTTAAGGTATATCCAACAGTTTTGCCGTGTGTACCGAACCTTTGTGAAGGCTCGTGCAGACCAGCGCGACGCGACGGCGCGACGCGACTCGAACAATACAATTTCTAAGAAAAGTTCACGGTATAACAATAGCCGGTGTCGCGTCGCGCTAGTCTGCACGAAGTTTTACTCTGTGTCAATCGGTCGTCTGCCGGTACAATAGTACTGGGTTTTACCCATAATCGTTCATTTTGCATAACATTGGCGCATGCCAAACATGTTTTGAGGAAGCGTGGACGATAAGGCAAATAACTAATGTACATTACTATTCTATTCGCAAAACAGTACTAGGTGGAGGATCTGCAGTTGTTATCAATGGGTTGATTTACATAGAATTTGTCGATGCGTAAAATGGACCTTTTGTACTTGTGTTTGTCTTTGTTTTGAACAAAGATTGATTCGACATCAAGAACTTAACTAAGGTGTGCAGTAGGTAAAGCAATTGTTACTAAGCGTGTCTTTTATATTAATTGAACTGTGAATAATTAAAATAAGTATTTCTTCAATGTTGACCACAAATCACAATGAAAATTATTGAGTAAATTAAGTACCTACATAAGTACTAAGCAATCGACAACGTTCACTAACAAAATCAAACTGGTTGCTAATTTAATTGTATAATTTCTATTTTTTTTATTATAATGACATTGATTTCTCATTCTGTGATAACTTCCTCACACACTGACTTATTAATTATAAATTTTAGGAAAATCGTCTACTTTTACAATGTTTGTAAATTAATTTATCTGTTGTTACTTAATTTTATTTAAATTCTTTTTACCGATTGTGGTATAGTAATTTTATTCTAGGTGCATTGTCTTCACATATAATTATATAAATAATGTACCTATACAGAATATTGTAAAACATTTTTAAAGAGTAACGGTGTAATTTCTTGACCATTCTTCTCCATACGAAAACTACCTTTCGGAAGGGGCGATTAGAATCAATTCTATTTTTTTTGTTAATTTTGACGTTCAAACCTTATCAGGTGACCTTAAATTCTACAAGAGCTATCATATCATTTTCCTTTTCGGAAAACTTAAACAACAATTAAACCGATACTTTGTTTGAACAACAGTAATTCACCGACAAAGACAAGCACTTGAAACTTTTTCGCAAATAACGTAGGTATTTAATATATTTTCACACAATTTAATATATTTTTCCGTAAACAGGTACCTACCCTGTTTACGGAAAAATAATTATATTAAATTGTGTAGAGGCCTTGTTCCGAGACGAATTATTGTTACCAATTGGTTCTGGTTATTTAGTTCTTGGAATTATGGAGAAATATAGAATATCTCAATCTCTAGTTTTAAATCTAGGCTGTAGACGCACTGGGCGGTCTAGCCGCGACGTCACAAGTACTTGCTTGATGGCATGGGTAGCAGTTGCGTGAACTTAGCCCAAACAAAACAGATAGAGCCTTGATTGATCGTTTCATTTGTAAAGCTGTGGCTTCTCAAAGCCAGCTCTCTGTTTTGGCTTTCAGCATGCTTTTAGCACGCAGAGGACGGCCCTATAATACGTCACAAAACGTTGTTATAGTCGTCGCAGCTAAACCACCTAGTAAGCTAAACCGCCTAAAAGTATAATGACAAGATACACATTGGAAAATTACTGGTTGCCTGATCTTGTTTAACTTCGTCTACTACGACTTCGTAAACTGGTATACTAGAAGGGCTGCCCCATAAAAGAAAAAAAAACCGGCCAAGTGCGTGTCGGACCACGCACAATGAAGGGTTCCGTAGTTGGGATGAAATTATCGCAAGAACCAACTTTACTTTGTAGATGAAAATCATTCTACCATACGGAATGTCTAGGAGAACATGTTTTTGCAACCGCAAATGTAAGTTGGTCGATTATTACTCGTTAACTTGTAAAACCAACTTAGCTGAGATGTTTTTCCTTTTAATTTCGTTACATAATACTAGTGCCGTGAATTTTTTCACATATCCAAACTCCACCGGTTAGCTGGCAGGGGGGACGAGACATTAGACTATCAAAAAAATTGCACTTTAAAGCTTAATATTTCGCTAACCAATTCCTGAAACCTAAAATAGTTTTCACAAACTCAATATTTTTTAACGAACTTTCCAACGACACCCCACACCATGGGATAGATGAGAAAAGAAAAAAACATCCCCACTTTACGCGTAGTGGCGATACCTTAAAAAGACAGACAGACATGACGAAACTATACCTAAGGGTTCCTTTCCTTGTTTACTACGGAACCCTAAAAACCAAGAATCATTTATCAAACTCAAAATTCGCCTGACCTCAGTTGAAAAATGTCCTATGTCGTTACAGAAGCATTAGATTATGAGCACAATGACATTGAAAACGCGATAGCCGCTGTCCGAGATCAATCTATAATGGTATACATAACTTGACAACGCTACTTATGAAGTTATGACGTATTTGTTTCTTAGAAAAAACAACACAGTACTGAGAATGGAGATATTTTCCCACGGCCCTTTGCTTGTGTTTTTATTGGATGTTAATAAAAGTTATTACTTATTCGGTATTAAACGGTGACAATGGAACGATTTTTTTTCATCAAACTTGCTTTTCCGAATTTGGAGTCGACTTGAGATCATAATTTTAAACGCAGAAGGACTGCCATTTGAGTTCTAGAAGCCAATTGCTGTGGGGCCCCGATATTCCAATACAGACCGGACTTTCGAGACAGGCCTGGGACTTTTATTTGCAACTTTGGCAATAGCAGCAAAATCACGTTCTCTCTGCGAAAACAAGCCACAAATTCAATCAAACCAGTGAAACTGGTATAGGAGCCTGTGTAGCCAAGCCCTAATACCAGACAATTTATTCCGTATCGTTAAACTGAAAAGATTAAAGGTAATGTGGCGAGAAACAGTGTTAAAGCTTTCACCAGGCCGTAAACCCTTGGTGATAAAGTCAACAAAGGGCGTATAACCTAAACGCTCTCGTTACTGGGCGTTTCACAATTAACCTGCTTTACGATCTAGTCGGCCGACGGTCAGTTATCAGTGCACCGTATCAGTTTCTTTGGAATTTACAACGAGAACATACTTGCTCAATAGTTTTAAAGCACATAAGTTCTACTAGCACGCGTGTAGCCAGATGTATGAACAAGCAAAATAAGTATGTACTGTAGCTTTCGTGGTAAGTGCAGGCGCATCCCATCTCCAGAAAAAAACTTATATATAAAGCGATAAGACCGCCCAATGTGTCACCCTATGTAAAATTTCTAAATTTATGTCTGTAATTTTTATGGTGTACAATAAAGAGTATTCTATATATCTATCTATCTTATATAATATTGAGTTATCAAGCTCAAGGTCATCATTTAGCTAAATATAAATTGAGTTGCAGTTTCAATGATTTTCCTCTTTATCCAGATGTTAATTTAACACTGTGTGTGTCGAAACAGCAGTCGTTTAGTTCTTGAATTTCTTTCAATTTTCCAACCACAGTTTACTAGATTAACTGTCAATTTCCTACCATGTTACATCTCTTCAAACAAGCACACTACATGTATTTGGCAGTTAAACTTTCGGTTATCTTTGGTTAACTATACAATGTGTAAGTGGGCAACGTTTAAGTGGTTTTCAATAGACATTTTTATGTTTTACGTGTCAACACCTGAGCCACCGTGCACTTTTTGAATATTAGAACTCCTAGTAGTAGTAGTAGTTTTGTACTTTTTATATGGTCGTAAATTCAAATTCGGAACAATAACGACACCAAAATGATGGCCAGTATGTCTGCTTCGAAACTGCATAAAAACTTTTTCTTTGACTCATCATTCTTTTGATGTTTTAGGCCTTCACATGGAATTGCGTGAGTCCGGGAGTGTAGGATATTGCATCAGACGTGGCCTAGTGACGCAAGTTCGTTCATGAGTAAAATTATCGGTCTAACCATTTAAATATTTTTACCATAATTAACCATGCTTTATGGCATGGAAACTGACCACGTTAGGGTGCGATGCTGGCTTGTAAATTATGACCCATAAAAGCTTGAAAAAACGTTACACTTGTGAAATTAATGTGGTCGCTAAAGTTTATTAGAAAGAAAAAATAATTGAAACGATGGAGTTTCTTGCCCATTCTTCTCCATACGAAACTACATTTTAGAAGAGGCGACTAAAATCAAATCTATTTTCGTTTATTTAAAATTTTGACGTTCAAAATTGTCTATTTGAAATATTTTTTTTGAGTTTAAAACATTTCGTACCACAAAATTTAAAACTTAGGGTACCTACTTATTATGTAAAAAACATAAAATTCAGTAAGAGACTATTATTCATATATCCTTTGACATTTCCTGAATCAAACGCTTGCGCACTTTCTTTGTTCAAACCTTGACAAATCAACACATTAACAAAGAGAACAAGACTTTGAAAACATGGCGGGCATTAAATATTACGCGCATATTCCACAGTGCACTGTAATCAGACTTGGCATTACAACTGGTTTCATTTTGCCCACTTTTGGTAAAACATCTTGTGTTACAATAACACGGTTGACACGACTTGACACAAGTGGAGGCGCGTGCGCAAGTCAAAAACGATGTCTCGGGTAACCGGCCTGTTTATAATTATGATTCTTGAAGCTGTTCAATGTTCAGAATGCTGGTACGGTCAACCACACCTGGACTACGAAAATCGCTTTTAGTGTTCCGGATGGAAGACCTGGCAAACTCAAACTTACCATGTACGGATGGTTGACTGTACTTGGAAGAGTGAATCAATGGATTGAATAAATACTGCAATTACTTTAGACGCCTTTGTCTTTTTTTCGAGTTCGATGAATAGAGCTGGAAACTTCGAATAAGATTCAATGTAATGGGGATTATGTACTAGTTTATAGAATAAATTATTATTTATTATAATTATTTAAGTTTGTCTGAATGCCAATACCTTTTTATGAACGGTCAGCAAATGTGGCCTTCTGCCAGAAAATGCCGAAGAACCAACCTTACCAAATTATTTAAAAAAATACAATTAAATATTGTAACAAAATAAGCTTACATTATTATGGCAATCAACAATATCATGGATATAGAACCAAATAATGAATCCTACAGATACTACAAAATGCTACAAATATGAACAGCATCATTAGTAGAAACTAACAATTTCCTAGTAATTTTCCATGAGAAAATTAAGTACCACTAAAATATCATTTTCATAAAGTTAACTCAGTTTCCAGCTATTAACTTAACGGTAACATTTTAGGTTAATAGCCCATTAATCTTAACCACGATTTTAGTTTTCCTTTCGTCTTGTCCCTTTTTATGACATTGCCACGGTGAACGCCGCAATGCGGGTATCTTATGAAAACCCCGTGGCTGTACAAGGGTAGATTTGTTTTTATACTTCGCTTGATTCAGTCTTGATTTATTGTAGCATCAATCAATGTATTGTTTTAGTCGATTTCATTCAGATAATTATGTGTTGGTAGTCGGCTGGTATTGTGTTTTCAATGCAAATTAATCGTTTGCTAGATTGGAAACGGCGATCTTTTTGATTTTGGTCAAGGACTACGGTATCTTTACCCGACTGCGGCGAAGCAAAAAGGAGGGTTATGATTTGACATGTATGTATGTTCAATCTGTTACCTCATAACTTCTAAACTACTCATTATAATTTGACAAATGAGGTACCTATCGTTGGAAGCGTTTTGATCGTCCACGGGTTTATAGGCTATGTGACGTTACATTAAATGGCGCCCTCTAGGGGACATAAAGTGACGAACGGGTGTTTCAAATGAAAGGGCTTAGTTAGCACATTCCAAATATATATAAATATATTAATGTATGATAACCCCAAAATAATTTAAATCAACATAAAAGTTATAAAACTAATACCCAACTACGACAAAAAAATCGTCTAGAAAGGTATATGTAACCGCAGACAGACAGACAAATTCAAAATCCGGAGTCATACAATTTTTAATGTTTCTGTCTGTGATGAGACTCCTCCGTGCCTCGGAAAGCACGTTATGCCGTTGGTCCCGGCTCCAGTCTTTCCAAGGGGTATCGTGTTACCCAGTAACTGGGTTATGGAGGTCAGATGGGCAGTCGCTCCATATAAAATACTGGTATTCAGCTGCATCCGGTTCAACATAGTAGAGAAAAGGCTAGGCAAATTGATCAATCTGAAGATGGAGAGCCTTTCAAGTAAGTTCGGGTTAACTTATGTGTTAATTCATTTCATACAAATTCTGTCACTGTGGTGAGTTTATTCCGGTGACATTTGTTGCAATTCAATGCAAATCCTTCAAGATAGCAAGATGATCATAAAGTTGTTAGCTCTTAAAGTCCAGATTTCGTAACGATGTTTTCCTTCACCAATGTCAATAATGTTCAAAATAAACTCAGAAAGTACATATGAAATTGAAAAATTCACATTGGTATTCGCCCGGATTTAAACCCTCGCGCATGAGAGAGGCCAGGTCTAAACCACTGGACCATCACGACTGTTAGTTCTTTAGTTAACATACTTTTCAAGAACAGAGTTATGGCCTGCGCACACTGGCGGACGGCAGTGGAGAGGATTTTAAATTTATCAAATGAATTTGATACTTACCTAATCGAAATAAGGTAATATATTTCAATGCTCGGTGATCAAGCTTGGAGCATCGCAGCGCAGTTTTCTCTGTAGCAGCAAGCATTGTAATATATACCTTATTTTCATTGGAGAAGTATTAAATTCCTTTGATAAATTTAAAATCCTCTGCCATCCCGTTCGCCAGTTTGCAGGCCTTAAATGAGCAAGTTAACTTTTCAATCTCAAACGAAATCAATGTTAAGTGAAAATAATCAGAACACTTGAGATATTTAAGAATTTTTTAACAGTTAACATTTTCAACGGGTTAAATTGCCTCTGAATATTGCGATAAAATGAACTGGATTATCTCGCATAACGATCTACTTTAGATAAAAGCTTGAAATTGGGAAATTCGAATTGAAACTGAAATAATTGAAATATCCGCTTAAAGTTATCTATTAGAATCTTATTGCCTATTAAATGTAGTTTAATGAATAAACCCCTTCAGCTTTTATACAATTTCGTAAGTAAAATCACAAAAAGGAGTGAGGCTATGATATTCTTTAATGTTTCCGTAATGACAAAGTAAGATTGCTGCTTTGAAAGCGCTAAAAGGGAGCAGCCCAGCCAGGCAGACGTGTTATTACTGTCTACCTGTAATTTCTTGACGTTTATTATTAGAACATACAGAAGAAACATAAGGAAATATCATGCAGGAACCCGCCTCAAGTATGGAACAAATATTTCAGTAATTTAAGCCTCAATCATCGAAATATTAAAATTAATTTGTGTAACATTTCGATTATAAAGATTAACGGCGTCGATTCGCATGCACAAATTGCGTCCAACTGGTGATACGAGTTACAAAATCGGCATTTTAATTAAACAGAAATGGCTAGAATGTCACAATATTCTCACGGTGGAACGAAAGTCGATCGGTATCCGCTTTTCTTCCGCCAAGCGGTATTCAACAAATAAGGTTATTTAGCAGGTAATGGTCGCCATTTTGAAGATTAATGAGCTTTTAGATAAAGCTAGTCACATACTTTAGAAGAAATAGCGCAGGCGTATTTTTCTAATTTGGTAATAGACCTTGCCCATTTAACTTAGATTGTTTAATTTAATTTAAGTCTAACCTTTATACATATTAAAAATTAAAGTAGCTTTACGTGTCAGTCTGTGTCATCGCGTTGTTCTTCTAAACTACGCAGCGGATATTCATGCGGATTTCACCATCACTTACGAGAATTTATTCCGGAAGGTTCATGTGTTCATTACATTAATATTAAACTCATATAGAATAAAGAAATATCAAGTCGTAAAAACCGTGGAAAGCAGAGGCGGGATGCTAGCTAGTACGTAATAAAACCAGAAAAGTAAAAACAATAATATCGGAGCTTAACTTTACTACGAAAACTTACAACCAGACGTATCTAGCACATCTTAATCGTGTAGGGGAGCCCCATCCATCATGACTTTCCTGTTATTGTTACTAATAGGATCACTTGGATGACCATGCTTCTTTTATAACGTCTCCGCAATACCCTCAATATCAAATAACCCCCGAAATATACGAAAGTTTTACACAAATATAGTGGAAGACAAAGAAAAAGTAGAGAGAGAAGAGTCAGTGTACGCTTGTTAAACTTTAAGATAAACGATCTCGAACACAATTTAAACTTTCGAGAGGTCAAAATAGTAAGAGAGGACAATTAATTTGTTCACTAAACGTAGTTCTGGGAAAGAGAGAAAAGTTTTATCACTATTAAACGAAATGTATCTTAATGTTTGTGGATCTTGGCAGTCAGAACTCAGCAGAGGGGTTAATAAGTACATAGACAACATGTCTCAATTTCCGACCAGATGCCGCTTCACATGTATGACGAATTGACGATAGGTAGGTAAAATGATACCCAAGATGTTGGGATTACAAAGGTGGGGGTAAAATTATGAATATCATTGGTCTAATCTATCAAGAAGGTTGGGTGCGCGTTTAGTCGTCTAGCCACTTTCAAGAGACCCGTTTGCCGCAGGATGTCAATAAAATTTCAGATAAACTCTAAGCCTTTCCTGACGGAAGGGATCATGGTCTATAAAATAGACATGACGGATACCCTCACATAAAGGCTTTAGAGAATCCCCAAGCCGTTACGGCGGCAGTTTGCGTCACACATGTTCTGTTGCGTTGCGTACAAACGGATACGTTTGGCCTTAGCTCGCGGACGTCGATGTCCCATTTCGTGCATACGTAATACGGACACAAAGTGTTTCACAAGGATTTAGTTTTTTTATTATCTAGTGCTAAGTATGTGCTATGTTAGGCAATGTATGGAAAGGTGTGGAAGTATTAAGATAAAGTCTTATAATATGGGGTTGTCTTAGAGGCTTGCAGAAAAAGCAACGCGAATTAACGTTTATTATTGAGCTGTTTAATATAATAATATATATATAACATGCCCAAGCTTTCGTTCACAAAGCCTATCGATACCGAGAATCGATACGCACTCGGTAATCGGTATTGTTTTAACACACGTCTCAGCTCCATTACGAAATTGATCGAAGTCAGGTCGCATCAAATGTCAGAGTCGTAACAACCAGCTGTACACTCAATCATTCCCACGTCACTCTCAACACCACATGTGGTTCGGAAACCATAAAGAGCATTCTGAATGAATATTATTTTAACAAAATACCGCAGGCCTGAATTTGGCACGATCAATTATAAGCGGCTTTATGTATTTCAATAACAACTTGACTACTTGACAAGTGAAAGTTTAACACAGTTTTTGTAATTAGCAAGGAATTGTTTTCAGTCGACAGAATACCTGAATTGCAGAAATCTCAAGGTGTTATCAATGTTTCTTTTCGCAATTAAAAAGGTATATAGCCTACATTTTGTAATAGGAAACCTTATTTATGTTTGAATAATCACCACCTCACCGATGCGAAAATGTCTGTCTAGTGTCTATGGTACACAATATACTTGACCTCCTCATTGACATCGATTTCTGTTGATAGTGGTCACATCCGCAACTTCCGTGCAAGGTTAAATTTTTAGGTCGGACAACATGTCATTGGAAGAAACAGCAGTTGAGGAGCACCCGGGATTCGGCGACGGCGACTTTTCGCGAAACACCTGGATGAAAGACGCACGGAACCGGGAATTATGGCAGAAGATAGGGGAGGATTATGCCCAGGAGTAGGTGATTCCGGGCTGAAATGATGATGATGATGATGAAGCCTAAATAAATGAGAAATATAGACCAAACATTATCGAAAGTTGTATCATGTCGTGTCTAAGTATGAATCTTGTAAAACAAGGGATACGTAGAGTGGAGGAGATTGAACGGAAACGAGGCCGTGACATACAGACAAGGTTATGCAGAAATGAGAAATGTTGGCGTTATGTTATGAACTTAGAGGCAAATAGATAACTGTTTTTGTTGATAAGTTAGATGATGGTATTTCGAAGTTTTAGGGCGTCTGGTGGCGATATCGCGGGTAGGACCTGGATGAGACGGACACAGGAGCGCGTCTATTGGCAGATGCAGAAATATGGTTATGCCAATTGTGGGTAAGTAAAGTTGGGCTGTGGATGACGATTACGTGTAGGTATGGTCTTCAATCACAGCTTTTATGAAAAATGCAGTTAACTGACCAAAATATCCCGACCGAAAATTCTTAAATTACTTTCTTGTTGTAGTAGATGCCAAACTACCTCATGTTCTACCTTTATTATAGTTTCCGTAGCTGTAGTAATGACGGAAATAAGCAAACATTGGATTTGTAAACACAACTTCCAAAAGCGCCGCGTCACATCAAAAAGCGGAAATGAAAATCCGTTCAAAATGTTGCCCAGAAATGTGCGATTACGGTGGAAATCCGTATTTACGTTTAATACCGTCCAATTACGTGGCAGCTACGATGACAGGAAGCTTTCAGCTGATTGGATGGTGTAAAAGGGTTAGCGCCCCATCCGTGGGGGCTAAAGTGAGGGGAGATTGAAATATTGGAATTTTCACCTCTCAGATTGTTGAAGTATTTCTTGGCTATGAAACCGAAGATTCGAAATTCTGCTCGTATGTCATGCGAGCAGGATTCCGAATGCATTATCTTCAAAAGTATTTTTAAGACTATTTATTGTGTTCATTTCGCGATTTTGACACCTCATTTCAATGATTCCTTGACTAATGAATTCGTATAGCCCTCTCCATTTTGATTTAGCGCAGTATTACGCAAAACAATTCACATTTATCCCAAGATAAATGTGAATTGTTTTGTTTTATCCTTGTCAAAAAATCAACAAATTGTAAGAGGCCTTATTTCTAGAAGCTGTTTTCTATTCCGGACACGTAGTAAGATTCGATTGGAGAAAACAAGATGTAGGCTAGCTTACATTGCACTATTACGAAGGTAGAAACGTAAGCTAGGAATTTGTTGATTGTGCACGGTTAAAAACCCTATTCAATACGTTAGTTCTACGTGCTTTCAGATGTAGATATATAGTAGTATTAACTATCATATAAACATAGTACATAGTACAATAATAAAATAGTAAAGAAGTCAATACTGTACATTGAATATTCTTGAAAAAAGTAATTGCTGCGAGGTTTCAGGTCTACTCCGTAGTTTCGGCTGTAGTTATGGACGCTTCTTTTAGTTTATATTAATGATTTACCCCAAATATTTCTAAATCAGCACAAGATGGTGTTATTTGCAGATGACACATCATTGATCTTTAAAATAAACCGACGGTCACCAAATCTTGACGACGTGAATAGCTCTATTGTTCAGGTCCAAGATTGGTTTACGGTAAATAATTTGGTACTAAATAATAAAAAAACCAAATGCATTAGATTTAAATTACCAAATGTTAGAAGTAGCGAATGTGACATCGTATTGAATGGAGAAAAACTGGAATTTATTAATCAAACAGTTTTCCTTGGAATCACGCTAGACGAGAAATTACAATGGGGACCCCATATAACATCTCTCGCGGGGCGGCTAAGCTCGGCCGCTTATGCTGTTAGAAAGATAAGACAGTTAACAGATGTAGAAACCGCGCGTTTGGTCTATTTTAGCTACTTCCACAGTATTATGTCGTATGGCATTTTACTGTGGGGTCGGGCTGCTGACATTGAATCCATCTTTGTTTTACAAAAAAGAGCTGTCAGAGCCATTTATAATCTACGTCGTCGCGAATCTCTCAGGGAACTATTTAAAAAGATTAATATTATGACGGTACCTTGCCAATTCATTTATTCAAATATTATGTATGTGAGAAAAAATCTACATATTTTTAATAAAATAAGTGATAGACATAATTTTAATACTAGAAATAAAGATAAAATAGATCAACCATTTTTCAGACTATCTAAAGTAAATACATCTTTTATGGGGTACTGTGTTAAATGTTACAACAGAATACCTTGTGATATATTAGAATTAAATGAAAGAAAATTTAAAAATCATATAAAAAGTACACTTTGTAAACAAGCATATTACAAATTAGAGGATTATATCCAAGATAAAAATGCTTGGAAACATGCTGGTCCTGCTCCATAGGACAATTCAGAATCTAGACAAAATCGAACTGGTTGCTAATTTAATTGTATAATTATTATTTTTTATTTTTTTAAACATTTATTTTATTTTATTTTTTGTGATTATTTGAACTCACACACTGACTTATTATTATTAGTATTACTTATTATAATGTTAGAAATATAGTATAATTTTACAATGTTTGTAAGTATGTGAGCACCATGCATCTATCACATAATTATGTCATTCCTTCATTTTTCATTCTTTTTACCAATCGTGGTATAGTAATCTTATTCTAGGTGCATTGTCTTCACATATAAATAAATAATAAGTGTATACAAGATATAATGATTTTTTTTAAAAGAGTAACGGTGGAGTTTCTTGCCCATTCTTCTCCATACGAAAACTACCTTTTGGAATGGGCGACTAGAATCAGTTTTATTATTTTTTGTAAAGTTTGACGTTCAAAAGTGCCTTTTTTGTGCCTAATTGAAATAAATTATTTGACTTTGACTTCGTTCTCCGTCTCACGTGCGGTATGTCCGTTAGTGAGACGGAGTAAGCTGCGCCTGTAAAATCAGCCGAAACTACGGATCTCGATCAGGGAGTAGGCCCTCAGATGCCGAAAATATCAGAAATTAAGAGATCCGCAGTAGAACCAAGGTAACAGACATAGCCCGAAGAATTGCCAAACTTAAGTGGCAATGGCCAGGGCACATTGCTTTCAGAACAGATGGCCGATGGGGCCGACAGGTTCAGGAGTGGCGACCGCGTTGGAAGGCCTCCCAGAAGATGGACCGATGACCTTGTAAAGGCCGCAGGAATCCGCTGGATGCGGGAGGCACAGAACCGGTCGAAGTGGCGGTGCTTGGGGGAGGCCTATGACTATAGATTAGAATTTTTATCCGTTAGTCTGAATGTATGTTCTGGATTGACGCTAAAACGGCTGAACTGATTTGGATGAAATTTGGCACACAGATAGTTTATAACCTGGATTAACACAGAGTACTTTTAACCCCGGTAGTACCTACGCCCGTGGGATATTTTCTGTCATCAACGCGGGCGAAGCCGCGGGTAAAACCTAATTAATAATACTTACTAAAAACAGGCATGTAAAGTTTCGATAACATGGTTTAAACTTTAAATAGTTAATTGATTCAGGCGTGCAACTTGTATCCGATATGACGCCATGTTTTAATTTAACGTCACTGCTCTGACGTATGCACGACGATTTTGTACGTCAACTGCATATTATTATATTATGACAATATGAGCATTGGCCATACCAGCAAGAGAAAGGCCTGGCCTGCAACCTAATTGAACACGCTCCATCTACGACTACGGCAAAGCCAAAGGCGGGTTATGATTTTCAACAGGCTATGTATGTATGTTCATCTGTTTCATAATCCCTAAACTCCTCGTCAATTTTTTTAAGCCATGGAGATCAATGTATTGTGGAACTTAAGGTTTTGACTATCTCAGGTAAGTACCGTTGATGACCTCAAGAGATATAGATAATCAGCCTACAATGTTGCCACTGCTGGGACACAAGCCCACACTGGCAGAGAGGAGGAGCTCTTCGAGAGGGAGTGGGCTGTAATCTACCACGCGGGCCCAGTGTGGGTTGGTAGATGTCTTCGAATTTTTGGTTTTAGGACATTCCGGTTTCCAAAATATTTTTTCCTTCACCGTTTTGAGAGCAGAGAGATATAAGAATTAACACATAAAAGAAATTAAACAATATTTTAACGTAAAGCCTTTATTAATAAAACACTCAATCAAGGACGATTAACGTCTCTTTAGCCATACATATTGTAAGTAAATAATGTGCCTGTCGTTTATTCCGCGTTTATTACTAATAGGGTTAGTGACATTTGAAATGTAACCTTTGTTTACGAGCATGGATCGATGAACTTAAGGTTATTTCAATATTGGCGACAGACTTGATCAAATAAAATACACACTTGGGAGTAATTACATTGCGGATTTACGCAAATCAAACAAACTTTTGGTGCCTACACAACAGATTTTCATGATTAAATTTATTATAGTCTGAGCGCAAGTGCTACTCACCGCCTGAGGTATGTGAGCAGTGACACGGTGGAGGGCGCCATTGACAAAATTGGCAGACTGAGTTAGCTTGGCCTTTGTCTGCATCCCCCGTCTCACCGCTCACATATCTCAGCCGTTGACTAGCACTTGCGCTCATGCTATAGTACATATTATTATTGATTTTAAGGCAATACCGCGTTATAAATGACATACCTACTTGTAACTATGCATGCGCATGGGCATCGCCTTTGCGATTAGTAAGTAAAGAATTAAATGACAATTCAATTAGCTTTTTTTTATAGAGCGCCATTAATTTTATTATAACGTTTTGCCATATTTGGAATTGTTACAGAGTATGCATGACCTTACTCATCTGGGAACTTTATAATCACAAGATTCTTAAGTTTACTGTGTTATTTGTTTGCGATGTCCAGAGTAGGTGTTCACGTCAATCACACCCCGCGTAGGCGCTGCGCCAGCGTACACGTGATTGTGTCGAAAATATGTCGCGTTGACGCAGCGTTTAGAAATGCGTTTGAGCTGCGTATACGCCTTCGTTGATCCAACGCCAATCGAAGGTTGTGGTAATTTTTGGTACCTACAATATACTATAATGTTAGTATAGCATTTCAGTTTGATAGAATTTTATATGAAAAAAAAAGATATAAGTAAGTTATTCAAATTCAAAAGTCATTTATTCAAACTAGGCTGAGAATCAGCACTTTTCGAACGTCAAAATTACATAAGACAGTCCCCCAAAACGCCCACCCTTCACCACTTCCTAGTGCTTAAATAACTAGAAAAATAATAGATAAACAGATAGGTATTACTAAGCTTGCACAATAATCCAACCGGTAAGTGTACGCGACAAAAACTGCGTACAAATATAATTTGTTGAATTGTGTAAATCGTATGAAAAGAGGTCACAGACCCTAGAGCAGGCGGAATGACACTCGTGGCCCAGTTCACTTCAGTAATTAAATGTACTATGTTAGGTAAGTTAGTACAACTAGATGATAAAGAATTGTTTGTACCTATTTTAATTGAGTACCTACTTCTTCTTTTCGTGTGGTTAGTGACTAACCTGGTTTCAGAATTTTAAACCCGCCCATGGGCTGCTGACTTGGCTTCACATTTCTCGACAGGAGAAATATCTCTCAGGGATACGGTTTCCTTCACCGTTTTTTAAACAAGTGATAAATATGCACATGAATCCGAAAAGTCAGAGGTGCGTGTCTTTTTTTTTTGTTGTTTGGGTGGGAAATCCTCAATTAATGACTTCTCCCGCTCTGAGCGGAGCGGGCGGGCTTGTCAGACTCTTACTGACTAAAACCCACCCGTGTTCTTTCGGTGGCCTTTACGTTGCCAGGGGCCACGGTATCCTTTTCGGACTTTCCAGCAACCCCGGCAGAGGTGCGTGCCTTGGGTTCGAACTCGAGACCTATGACTATTCGTCTATGTTTATACTGGCAGTTAAGAGTGAGAGGCTGATGCTTAAACGACACCTCCCGCAAATATTTTTATAGATTTGGATCTAAATCAGCTGTGGTTTTTACAGATACCTATCTCAGTGCGTATGGGCTTGAAAATATCTGCATACCGAGGCGCAATACGGCGGCGGCGGCGTCGTTTAGTCTCGGTGGCCTAAATCTTGGTTGGCAAACGTGATGAGCTGCCTGCAACCATGAAGATTTGCTATTATCACCCAAATACTAACCACAATTAACATAGATTACATTACTTCACTTTTAAACAAGCTCATAAGGCCGCGAACTCTTTGGAAGCGTTTTCGTACGAATTTCACTCGTGCGTACACGTAAGACTATGGTCATACGAATTGAGTGCGCAGACTGGATACGTTTTTCTCCGTCAAATAGGTAGTGTTCCTGTAATATCGCAATGAACGCACGATAAATCCCAATAAGTTTTTCCGTGTTCGTAAGTGTACGCACGACTGAAATTCGTACGAAAACGCATCCAAAGTGCGCGCGGCCTTAAAGTAACCAATAAAAGGCATTCATTAAGAGTCCAATTAACTACAGTTTCAAGAAGTGTCAATTATGCAGTCTCCAAAAGGTGAGAAAAATTCCGAATGACATCTGCTGCTTTGGCGCCATTTAAAGCATACAATAGTGAATAGCTGTAACTAAAAAGGCAGTAAATAATTACAGTGTTAAGTAATTATTACACCATACACACAATAAGAAAAAAAATACAAAATGATGTGCACAAGGCTGACCAAATAATTAAAAGAATTATTTGTCAGTTTTTGATCATAGTGTTGTAGGCGAGCTTGTAAAAAGAGAATGTGGGTAGTCATGTCACACTCTTACGTAAGGGTCATTGGATATTTAAATTATGAATATTCTGAGAGAAAATCAAAGACCTAGATCAATCTAGATTGGTGTATGTAGGTTAAATGGATGCACTCACTAAGTATCTACATGGATAAATAGGTATGATATCAGCTTTTTATCCTTGTTTTGTTTTCTTGTTCTGTGATCAAACGAAAATTGGTGATAACAATGGTTTTTCCGACTACGTAATAAAGCTGGTAAAAAGAAAGGTTGGAGAAATGTAATAAATAATATGCTGAAAAAAAATATTTCACATAAAACTACAGCCGTGACTCGGACTCCAGTAAAGCTCTCAATCGGCATGATTTTTCTGCCAACATCTTCAACAATCAACGTCATATTTCAGCCAATTTACTTACACAAAATCTAATGGGTGAAAACCGGATGAAAAGCCATTCGGTAGTTTTTGAGTTTATCATGTTCAGACAGACAGATGAGGCATGGGGACTTTGTTTCATACTAGATGGGCCACCCACCACATGAGCTAGTAACGGGTTCATTAAACCGAAATGATTTAGCAATCTGTCTATAATGGCTTGCAAAGACATCTAATGTGTGGCCACACAAAAGCACAGTTAAACAAAATAATCTTGTTAGGGTTGGCCGAAATTGATAAAAATTGTTTTAAATTGGGCAACAACAGCTATCAGGAAAGTTATCAATCAGTCAATAGACTTATCTATTGGAATGTGGACGGGTTTCCTTTTTGATAACACAGCTGTAGACATGACCTTGGGCTTACATTCAAGGATATTTGGCAACTGATAAAAATATAGGTTAACGACATTTGGACATTATTAATGAGATATAATATCTAAGATAGCAAAATAGGATTCATTTTTCTTTTGTTTGAATACACCAAAACAAAGTATAAAAAAGTTGATACAAAATATGCTCAGTAGATCAGGGTTTAAGAATTTTCAGATGAAGAGTATTAGTTTAATTCGGTTTCTCTATGCCTATATGTGTGCATGTGAATGAAAAAGGGAACATAGTAAATAAAAGTCAGACATAACCAGTCCTCGTGAAGATAGAAGTAATAAGTGAAAGATTCCCCTATGAGAAAATTAATAAATTATTAGAACCACCAGCCATAATCCATTTCCTTAATAAATTATTAAAACTACCAGTGGACGGACATTAGTATCCAGTGGCAGACTAGTATTATGGTTAAAATAGGTCGAATCTGTCCTAAAATCGAATCGGGGCACCCCGACTCCACGTAGTCCTTTTGGCTGCACCCTAGTGTATTTAAAAATCCGGAGGTGTGGAGGGTGAGCATGGGTGCCTATCCTTTGTTACGTAAGGGCGAAGGGGCTGCACTTGCCGCAGCGCCGGAGACGTGCAGAAGCAACATTGTTTTTTTTTTTTTTCAAGAGTGGTGCGTCCTCCTTTCATGGGAGTGGTACCAGGGCGAGGGGTACCCCCCTCCCCCCTACCCTCGTTTTCGTGCCACCGGATACTACATTTTAACCGACTTCATTGAGAGCATAAAATAAATTATTTGTGAGTTTTTTACTGTGCTGCAGTTCTAAAACAAAGTAGGTTAACACTGAAGAACCTACAACAGTGATGTTTAGTTTGTTGTTCTAATAAAAAACTAAATTGTTTGAACACAGCTTTAACATTTAAAATGTGCTTAATTTACCTCCAAAAAAAATCTTTCATATCCTTGTTAAGAGCACAGGTAATGTTGATGTGTTAAAATGACTTACCATTTGAGCTCTTGAGGTCTCTGTGGATGAGGGACATTGGCGCACCAACGTGAAGATACGCCATACCCTGCGCCACCTGGATGGCCCAGTCCACTAGGATGTCCGGCCGAATCTTCCGACCCGCCAGCACCCGGTTCAGCGGCCCGCCGCGCGCGTACTCCATCACCAGGCAAAAGTTTGGCTCCCCCAAACAAACACCCTTCAACGACACTATATTCTCATGCTGCAGCACCCAGAACAGTCTCGCCTCTTGCAACACACTCTCTTTTATAACATCGATGTCTTCGTTCGCATCTTGACGTGCCGCCTTCACCGCAACCACGTCACCGTTCCAGTACCCGCGGTACACTTTCCCGAAGCCGCCCACACCGATCACTTCCTCCAGCTTCAGCTCGGAGAACGACACGCGCGGCGGCTCCACGGCCAGAGGGTCTTCCTCTGTCACGTATACGGCAGGGAATATACCGACGCGGTCGCCAATCTTTCCCGTCCACCAGCCTTCATCCCCTGAGATGTTGGCGTCCTTCGACAGCACCTCGACGATCTCGCCGCGGCGCAGGGAGAGCTCGTCCTCTCCCTGCGCCACATAGTCGTACACGGCGGTGAACAGAGCGAGCGGCGGGCGTTCGCTGTCGGCCGCCATGGCCGCGCGGCCGGCCGCTGGCCGCGGCGGCATCACCCCGGCCGCGCCCCCATCGCGCCTCTCCTCCTCACTCACGCACCCCGACACTGCTGCAGCCGCCGCCCACCACAGCACATAACGCTACACACGACAAAACAACGCGTTTGGTTATGATCACCGTATTATTCCGCCATCTTTGTTTCTAACATCGATCATGGCGGTGTTGTATCAAAGCGAGCACCCTTTTTTAATCACTAATGTGTTGTAGCACGCGCGACGTTACGTTTCGAGGAGATACGAGAGGCGTCTTCGCTGCGATAAAGTTAATTATTTTCCATTCATCTATCACGTTATTTGATAGACGGACGAAATGACAACCATACCGTAGCGAAGTCAGTGACAAACTGACATTTAGTGTTGCTACGTACTAAATATACAAATAGCATGCTTGCAAGTGCTAAAAATAGTGCCAAAATAATATCTTGCACTAATCATTTATTTTATTCTGTCAATTAATATTTTTTATTATAGTGCAAAATATGTTCCTGCCTTATAAGTGGTCACCTATTAATTAATTATTTTTGATACCAATAAGTTACGTTTTAAAGTTTACAAAAACATATGATCAGTTGTAGTTTTCATGCCAAACCTGAGATGGCGCTGTTCACAAAGGTATCAAAGGGAATAGAAGTGTTTCTTACCGCCATCTAATGTGACTATTGCGTAGTTTTGAATGAACTTTAAGAAGGAGCTGGAGGAGTCAATTTTTGGTAAGTTTTATATAAAAATTTGTTGAATAATTAATCATATTCTTTTTATAAATTATTTTAGTTGTAACATAGTTGAGGGTAATTTCACAAAGACACTCAAGCGGTCCCATGGTGTAATGGTTAGCACTCTGGACTTTGAATCCAGCGATCCGAGTTCAAATCTCGGTGGGACCTTGTGAAAACTTAATTTTGGATTTTTTAAGCACTTTATTCTTTTTTTATTGTCTTTTTGTCAGTATTAATGTAATCTTCATAAATTATAATGACTAAAAACGTGCGCAACCCGGATTGATAAAAATGGAGAAAATAGAACGATAGTCTGTGGGAGTCTGAAGGGATGCTGGGTAGGGAGCATTATTGATCGCGCGAAAATGGGATAGTCGTATCCATTCGCGGCGACCACCCAGCCCGCGGACGTGGGACCGGTTTTTCACTCTCAAAAACACGCTGATACGCCTTAAATATTAGATTAATAACCGAATAAATATCTAAAAACCTTCAATTTACGTACAGGAGATGAATAAAATGTACTAAACATTTAGGGAGTGTGATAAACCGATCGCGTTTATTCTAAACACCATAACGTGACTTGTCACAGTGAAAATGCTCTAAAATTCGCCTATACCTCGACAATACGCAGAAATAATGTGAAATTACGTTAACACAGACTTAATAAATTGTGATAATAATTATTTAGATGTCCGAGCAGTGTTAAGTTTTTAACGAGTGAGAATCAAGAATAGTAATGGCCGATTTACTATCTCCCGGTTAGAATTTAAAAAATAATGTGGAAAATAATAAAAATGAATAGTTGTTCAAAAAGTGGGCTGTGTTTGAAGTGGCGTTGGCGTAAACGTTGGCATGAAATTAAAAAAATAATCATTGATTCTTACGACGGGGGCGTGAATTGGTCTTTTTCATAGCTATTTTGTGTTTAGACATAGTAAATAATTTAATATTATAGCAAAATGAATACTTTTAACGCACCAACCACGCAGATAAATGCGATTGATAAAATGACAACGGTGAAATGCAAATCTGTTGACCTAGAAGGATACGTTATTATAGTCGTGCAAACTAAGGATAATAAAATTAAGTTATACGGTAAGTGACACGCTTTCTTTGTGAATTTGGTAAGTCTTGCTGAAACATTTTCAGGATTTTCTTCAGTGTTTTCCGGAGGTTCTGAGTCCTAAAAAGCTGTCGTGAATGCGTAAAGATCTTTAATAGGTATCTATTTAATAAGCTACTAATATTATTCTATTTTATTCCTGCATAATTTTGCTAAAGATTTCAGTGATAAACTCTTTACTTAGAGTTCGATAGGTACAATACAATTCAGTTGGAATTCTTCAGGTTTTAGTTTTCAGTCGATCGTGCGTCCGAAAATGTTATCAAACGCACCTTCCAAGTACCTATTCTATTTTTTTCCGATGTATCTAGTCTATGTTATAATGTAAATCAGTAGCTAGTTACCAAAGTCAGCACCTACTTATCTAATGAGTTCTTACCTGCTATTGAAAACCTTTTTGTTTTCTAATTAAAAATTGAAACGATTATTTTACAGTTTAGAACTACCATAACTTCTAATCCTAGTAAATTACCTACCTACATGTTTATGAGTGAATATGGCTTTACTCATGTGCATATTACGGGCATGCTCGACTTATTTCGTACTCGGCTGAGCCCTTTTTCCTGGGCTCTAGTAGAGGCGAGGTCACGAGCTGAGTTACCAGGCCTGCCGGTTCGAACGGATTATATTAGCATAATGTGTGACCACAAATCCGGCCGGGGATCTGTAAAAATATTACCGTGAGGTGAGCTTGAAGAGTTGTCGTTGTCAATAAGTGACAATCCCCACCATCAGGTAGAATGAAAATTCCGCCTGATGCCACCTGCTAGGGATTGTTACGGAACAGATCGGCTGATGTCTAATCCGAACAAAGATGATTATTGCTCATCATAGATAGGAGTAGGTTTGTTGGAAACCACTTATTCACACATCCATGTATACATATTGCAGCACGCGTAGCATGCCAACCATAGAAACGGGTTTTCTACGGGTTTTGTCATCGGAAGAATAGACAAAATGACAGATTTTGATTGGTTTAATGACATTTTGTCTATTCTTCCGTCGATTCTATTTTGGTCATGCTAAGCGAGCTGGAGCTGTAATTTTGCAACCGAGGATTTGCCGTGTGTTCTTGGACAACATAACATAACATCAAGCCTTGTTTCCCCGAAGGGTTAGGCAGAAGTGTACCCATAGTACACCCACATTTCGCAGATGTTTAAGTCCCATGTGGGTCTCATGTGACTTTTTGGATTTTATCAAATAACTCAGTATTCTCTTAAAAAAGTTTCTACAGCTCTTCCGTATTTGGTTATCCCGTACCAACTAACTAAAACACGAAGTTCTATTATTTTCATCTTTGATCGGTAGTCGGTCCTCCTTTTCATAAAAATAACAACATTGTTAAGACTACCTACAGAAGACAACATTCTAAGAGACGCCTAAGAACAATATTAGTCCTGAATCTTTACCTGAAGATTCATACAACTACCTATCCCGGGAAACAGTCAGGGTTTTTTTTAGCAAATTGACGCTCTACGTCAGTTTTCCATTTCCTACAACTTTCAAAGAATGACAGTCGTAATTTGAATATACGGACTTACCTAACTTTATTTCTTACAACATGAAGTAGGTACTTAATAAAAGACCTAGGTATCAACTACATCTAGCGCCAAGAATAAAGAGCGATAAGGACTGATTAATTTCTAGTAGACTAGGAAAGTAGGAAAAGGCTGTTTAAGCCTGGATTGGACTATGTTAGTAATTTAGTCAAGTGGCCAGTAATTTAGTACTTAACTAAACGCACAAATCGTTCGCACTACGGTCAAGTACCTACAGTACAGTAAATGAGTTTAGTGGTAATTTGCAAGATGAACAGGCTGCAACGTAATAAAGTGAATAAGCTGATCAAGCTTAGATGGTAATGGCTATTTTAAAATTAGAAGAGGTGGATGAAGACATTTTTGTTGCTCATTTGCTCCAGCATAGCGACATTTTTGAGGCAGCTAATGAACTCGACTAATTTCGGCAGGTTTAGACTTGTTTACTCATGATCATCCAGTGAGCAGTGACTTATGGCGGGATTATTGAGGGGCGCTACACGCCCGAAAAATAGAACAAAATGGATTGACTCGACTAAATCTTAATAAATTACTCGACTAAATTTTTGTTGTTCAGACATGTTTAGTTACTAAAATACTCGCTACTTGACTATATTACTCACTACCAGGCTTTAGAGAAGCACTCCATTATTTACATTGCTTTCAAAAAGACACCCGCCCGTATTCGGACGCCATGCGCCATGCCATTTCATTAGGCTAGTTCATTTATTATTTAGATACAGAGGAACTTTAAAAGTACGACGTTTTAATTTTCATAACAAGTAAAGTGTTAAATTGCTTTCCATTACAAGCCAGGATCCCTTTCCGAAAGATTTCCAAAAAGGTACACGTTGGGACAACGCGTCTAGAAAAATGGGTAGGCCTTCAAAAGACATCAGATATTTCGTGATACAAATATTCTAATTGGGTAATGCTCCGGCTGCATCTGCGACTATCGTGATACAATACACGCAGATGGGACCAACTATTATCGGTTATCGTCGCGATAGTTCGGGTTCGTACTACGTATTACCCGGGTGGCGGTACTTAATAAACGTGGTGAAGCCGCTCACATGTGACCACCAAATTAGCGCGATAATTTAGCGAGGAAAACAGACGAAGCTTCGGCTCACGCATTGCTTTGTCATAAATACACGGCTACAGCATGAGAAATAAATCTTTCACACTTGCACACATTTGAAGAACATAATATACAACAACAACTAAACATCACGCCTGTATTCACCGAAGGGTTAGGCAGAGGTGTATCTATAGTACACCCACATTTCGCCAGGTATGTTTAAGTCCCATGTTATAGGAACGTGATATAATATTATAGGTAATTAAGAGTAATCATTCATTTACCTATTAGATTTGTAATATCGAGACAGACAGGCCAAGTAACTAACATCTATTCAATTGCAGATAAGCCATTCCTTCCGAGAATATTGGGACAGCCACTGATTTTGGATTCTTCTTTCTTTTTCGTGTGGTTGACTGACCTGGTGACAGAGTTTTTGTGCCATGTGGCCTCTGACTTGGCTTCACATGTCGTCGAGAAATATCTCTCAAGCATGTTTCTTCACGATGTTTTTCTTCAACGTTAATACGCACATGAATCCGAAAAGTCAGAGGTGCGTGCCTTAGGTTCGAACTCGAGACCGCAGTTGGCAGTCCAACGGTCACACCACTAGGCTATCACTGCAATTGTATACTGTTATCCTGGTATGGCTACCTATTAAAGACTCAGAGTAAAGACAAATTATAGGTACTGCAGGTTGTAAAGAACATTGACGAGCAAACTGTTACCATGAATTCATTGCCTGATTTAAGAAACACCCATACTTAAATTTTTCGTTAAAAAAAAGCTGCTGTTTCATACAGAACTTAGAATACTTACAACGTGAAAACTGTACGAAGATTCGATAGCTGAATGCAAAATGGAGTTTATTTGAGTGAATTACTACCGAATCGTAGATTAAATTAAAAGAAGGTGTTCAAGAGGTAGGCACGGCCACACACCCTTTTTTTGAAACATTTCGTTCAACGCTCCGGTACAAAGTTCAAAAGCGTTCCAATAGTTGAAAAAAAGGCTGGATTACAAAAGCTTTCATGTATGTACATACTTTGTAGAGATATTAAATATCCTCACATACCCGCACTGGGCGTGCGTGGTGGACTAAGGTCCTATCATCTCCCTTTTACAGAGAGGAGGTAACATTATAGGCTGGTTATATTAACCCTTTTCTTGCCCAATCATGTTTCAGAGAAAGCCTACATATAGTTATGCCTTATGGGGGATACGCTAAGATAGCCCACGAATCTCACGAAGTCAGGTTGTACGTTGATTTAAATATGCTTCGCGACCATAACCAATATAGCTTAACTGAATTATAATCATTAAAAATCAGCAATACATTGGTCTCAAATGTCATGATTTCACGAAATTGTCATTCAGGATTATAATTCTATAAATAAATATTTTAGAGCGAGAGCAGCGGTGGCCCAGTGGTGGCGGCCCCGACTTACGAACAGTAAGTCGTGGGTTCGAACCCAGACATGCGCATTACTTTGTGTAATTTATTTAATCACCACTGCTCTCAAAACGGTAAAGGAAAACATCGTGAGGAAACCGGCATGTCCTAGAACTATGAATTCGAAGACATGTGACATTTACCAATCCGCACTGGGCACGCGTGGTGGATTATAGCCCACTCCCTCTCATTGAGAGGAGGCCGTGTCCCTGCAGTGGGAACGTTATAGGCTGATGATGATGATGAAATAAATATTTGATACGACTATGAATCATTTAGATCTACATACAACCTGACACTGACCTGCGAATTGTAAAAAAAACTTAAGAAAATTTGATTTTCGCGGGCTACCCTGACGCATAGACATCAGACATAGACACTTGAGCTTTAACTTAGGAATGGCAACATCCCTATCTGAGATGCCTCTGGTATTGCACATGTCTAAATCAAGTTAGACTGTTGCAGTGTTTGATAAGTATCCAATAACATATCTTTTATTTCTCAGGGTCACCATCAGCCGGAAACTGGGACAACTTGGAGCTGGCTGACGAGATCATGGACGTGAACGAGACTCGGCTCGAGGACATGTCCCGGGCGGAGGTGCTCGGACATATACATGAGGTGATGGTGGTGATGGTGATGTGATGAAGTATTTCCAAGGCTACATGGAAATTCTTCTGAATCATCACCATAGCCAAAAGACGTTCACTGCTGGATATCGACGTACATGCAAAGTAACGCTATGCTTAAGGTCCATAACTGGTTTACTGTAAATACATAAGACTCGCGTTACCGAATGTTAGAAATACCGAGTGAATGTCACGTTGTATTGTAACGTCGAAAATACGATTTTCCTGGTGATCCCACTTGACTCAAAACTACAGTGGGGTCCTCACTTAATATCACTTGCAGGGCGGCTGAGAGATGGATACCGCGAGACTGGTCTATTTTAGTTACTTTCATACCATCATGTCTTACGGTATTTTGCTGTGGGGACGGGCTGCAGATATTGATTCTATCTTTATTCTGCATAATCTCTAAGGAAAAATTTAAGAAAATTAACATCTTGACGGTACTTTGTCAGTATACAGGGTGGCACATTTAGATCGGTCAGTATGGGAAAGTCTGAAACTATAAGACATACGAAGATCTCTTCTTGTCGAAGTCGACCATCTCATCGATTTTAGTAACAAGAAAAACTGCATTCATACATTTAAAAAAAAACTTGTACTCAGCTCGGGAATCGAACCCGGACGTTTTGAAAAATAAAACTAATACTATTTCTATTTAGATATCGATTGTGTAGGTCTTAAGCAGTAAATGAAACATGATGTCTAAAATGAATAAAATACATTGTATTCATATCCTTTAATTTATTTTGCAAAGTTTTCGAAATTACCACCATTTTTTTCAATACAGGAGAAATGTCAGTAGAAGTAAAAGAACGAGTTTATTTTCAACAAGACGGAGTACGTCACTAGAGACTTTTCAAATGAGAACTTTCCCGTATCCCCTTTTTAACAGTATGTTATCCTCTGTAAGAATTATATGTAGACCACACAGGTAGGTTGTTTTAAAGTCCAACATTTTCAACTCTTGCGGTTTTCACAATACGGGTACACCAGCAGACATGTGTAAAGGCTTTAGAAAAATAATGTGGCCTGTTGTGTTTTATGTCCTACTTCTTAAAAGCTTTTTTTTTTAACAATTTGTAATGCCTACTTCATTTCTGTTATATCAACTTCTGGCTAAGCTATCACATCGGCTAATTAACATTACCTTCTTCTTCTTGTGGCACACATCACTTCACATCGATCACAGCGCAATGGTTGGCAGCGGAGAGGTCACTTTGGCTGCATCTTTTGGGGCACAGAGGGCAGGGTAGGAGGTGGAGCATAGCTTGTAACACAGTTCCACATCCACAGTCTACTGCCTAACATTATAAAGATTACTGATCAGAAACATGAAAGCTTCTAGAAACAGGAGGAGAAATGATAAAAGCAGAAATCCCTGTAAAAAAAGCTAGATTGAATGACAGTTAACTATACATATATTATGTTTTAACCACAATGTTTTGTTTGTAAGAGAACGCACTTAGTAGTCGTTGAATCAATCTATTTTTAAAGAGCCAGCCATTGTGGCGCTTTTCCGCCCTTCCGTGAGGGGGTGGCTCAGAGGGAAAATAGGAGGGTACTTAAATAAATGACGATCTAAGTGGCGCAGTGATAGAGCATCTGTCTTCTGTAGTTTGAATCTGACAGAATTTCGACCTTTTAGAAAAATTGTGGAGTTGGACTCAGAGGAGTTTATTTTCTTAAATGAGTTCTCTCTAATATGTCATCTAATTTTAGACCAGACGAAGTCACAGGGTCTATCACGATAGAAACGTGACGTATTAAGGTGAAAGGGGTGCACCAAGAAAATCTAAGTAAATCAACCCTTATGGGAATAATCGCATTCCCTCGTCATCGTCATAGCCTAGCCTTTTCCCGAGTATGTTGGGGTCGGCTTCAAGTCTAACTTGATAAGACTGGTTGTCAGACTTTCGGGCTTCCGACGACCTGTCTACGACGAACTGTCAAAGATCTACAAATGACAGCCGGGACCAACGGCTTAACGTTCTTTCCGAGGCACAGAGGGGTCTTTTTTTTTTTTTTTGGGTGGGAATTTATCAAATGACTCCTCCCGCTCTGGGTGGAGCAGGAGGGCGTGTCAGACTCTTACTGACTAAAACCCACCCGTGTTCCTTCTCTTGCCTGTGCAATGCCAGGGGGCCACGGTATCCCTTTCGGACTTTCCCGCAACCTCGGCAGGCAATGGTCTCATCGGACCCCTTCATTCGCTGACATCTCTTTGAGGCGCGCGTGGAACACAACGCGCCGTCGACCCGGGCTTGGTCCTTACCGGACGGCGAGCTACCCATTGCTCACCGTCCGCAAGCCCGCGCCCACGGTGGCCGGGAATCAGCAATTGATTCCCGACGCCCAGGGCGTCTCCTCCTGCGGCGGCTAGGGGCGTGAGGGCGCGAAATTTGCCTCTCCCTCACGCGCTCCGCCTCCTCCTTCGCGAGCACAGAGGAGTCTTGGTATGTAAAAATGGTCTCCTATCCACGGACCAACCGCGGCAAGCGTGGCTTAACCTGATCGATCGACGCGTACGGCTGTTATTGCTTAGCCACAAGCCCCTCGTCGTAAACGTATTCCCTACCTATGCTACTCAAAATCAAGCGGCGTGTAAAAGCTAGAGAGATAAATATACATTGTTCTGTTGATTCAAGCCAGGAATATGCTCCTCATCACAGTTAACAGTAACGTTACAAATATTTAGACAGATAACAACAACAGTATTGTTTGTTACAGTGCATTTCATCGTGTGTCATCAAACTGCGAGTGAAGCGACGGAGCGAGACCAAATTATGTGAGTACTGTTACTATACTACATTGTCAAAATATTATTATAGAAATAATATGTCAAGAGTTAGTCCAATTGCGCTGGATTTGCTTTGAATCATTCCACATCGCATTAGCCAGAATACTCAGTGTAAGGGACATTGACACGGAAAGTTAATACCATCAATTTCACATGATTCTAGACACACCAGTGTAGAAATTTAAGGCGGATATTTAAAAAAAAAATCTGATTTACACAAAAGTACACACAACAATCAACAACAACAACACATGTGTGTTGTATTGTATTTTAATAATCAATTATTTTTCATTTTATATTTCTGAGTAATGTTAATCAGTAATCTAGTGGCACTTTTTACGTTAACAACATGCGGATAATGTAGTGCCATATTGCAATATTGTTAATATTGCAGCCCACTACATTATCTATATATTAAATGTTTACAAATAACAATAATGTAGGTTCATAAGGAGTCATGCCTATATTATTGTTATTTGTAAACATTTTATATTGTAGCTGTTTATTGTCCCATAATAAATTAAATAAAGTACAATACCTACACGGTCAATATGTATGGAACAGCTGATTTATAAAAAGAAAAAACTACCTACTAAAATGTCAACTCTCTTATGTCTAGAATTCATGGTGAAAACTTGCGCGATTTCCCTTACACCGTGTAAAAATTTCCACTCCTGAAGAACTCCAAAAAATAACAACAGCGACGGATTAAATTAGATATTTTCCAATTATCGTCTCACTCGGCCGAAGAAACGGTGATCTCCAGTGATCTCTCATTACCTTCAGCAATTCAAAATTCAAAACTCATTTATTCAAACTAAGCTGAGAATCAGCACTTTTCGAACGTCAAAACTACATAAGACAGTCCCCCAAAACGCCCACCCTTCACCACTTCCTATATAGTGCTTTAGCTGGGAAGAAGAAGTGGCGCAACAAACTCCCCAGCTGCCGTTAGATAAAATTGATTATATAATAGTATGCAAGTTAATTTATATTACGCAAAACATCATTTAAATTATAAATTAATAGCCATAAGACAGCTAGCACACGCCAATATACCAACCAAAAACATCGAGAACTTATACTTACCTACTCAAGCAAAAATAAAAATAACTAAGCGTAAAACATATCTAAAAAAACGTGTCCACTTACATATAATAGAACTATAACGCTTGTAACTAGAAGTTATAATTGATAAAATAGGACCATCGAGGTAAAATAAATAGGTAATTGTCGAGGTCGCTAGCTAACCACATATTGCAATACAACTCATAAAAAAACATTGTAATGGGTAGATTATGTCAACAATAAATTAAAATTAAATTAAAATAAATTGACTTATAAAGTAAAATTATAAACAATTATATAAAATCATATGACCTATCAGTAAGCTAATTCTAGAGAAAGAACATTTAAACATTATTGTCTTGAGTTAATCACAGCGACTAACTATTCTTATCATTTAAGTAGTCGTTGATAGAAGAAGATGCCTTTGAACAAAGGTTGGATTTTACTTTAGTTTTAAACGCTTTAAAAGGCAAATCTAGCAAAGAAGAGGGTAGCTTGATATAAAAGGTTATACCAAGCCCAACAAATGTGTTATGAACCTTTTAAAGTAAGTATAAGTGTATATTTTGCCTAATATTAAGTCTTTACCTATGGAATTGGAGATTTTGCCATTTTGATGGCAGTTTGTTTCTCCTTTTACTGCAGAAGTCTGCGGACGGGCGATGAAGTCAGCGAAAGCGTTTTGTACTGCATCTCGGGAGTTGAATTTTTTCCCACTTAAAAAATTGTCAAAATTTTGAAAAAAGTAGAAATCTGTTGGGGCAATTTCCGGTGAGTACGGTGGGTGACGGAGAGCTTCCAGCTGTAACTTTTGTAGCTTTGCGATGGTCTGTCGCGAAGTGTGAGCTCGCGCGTTGTCGTGGAGAAGCAATGGGGAAGAGCGATTGACTAGTCTTGGTTGTTGAATTACGAGCTTCTCCATCATTGTTTGCAATTCTTGGCAATAGACATCTGCCGTCACTGTTGTGCTTTTCGGTAAGAAGCTGTGATGTACAAGTCCGGCACTGGTCCACCAGACAGTCACCATCATCTTCCTATGAGTATTCTTTTTTTTAGCGCACTGATTAGGTGCTGTACCCGGGTCCACCCACTGAGACGAACGCTTACGGTTGTCGTACAGGATCCACTTTTCATCGCAGGTAACAATTCGATTAAGAATTCCCTCGTTTCTATGCCGATTCAGTAGTGCCATGCATGCTGCGACGCGTAAATCTCGCTGTTGGTCGCTTAGTTCGTGTGGCACCCACTTATCTAGCTTTTTTATCTTTCCGATTTGACGCAAGTGCTTTAATGTGGTTTTGACACTAACTCCAAGGCCCGCAGCAAGCTCAGCCGTAGATTGAGTAGGATCCGCTTCCACTATCGCCTTCAATTCGTCGTTGTCGACAATGGTTACCGGCCCACCGCGAGGCTCGTTCTTCAACTCAAAATTTCCAGATTTAAAACGATTGAACCAATAATGGACCGTGTTTATGCAAGCAGTGTTAGGCCCGTACACGTCGTTAATGTTTCGTGTTGTTTGCGCAGCGGTATTTTCACGTAGGAACTCATATTCGAAAATTGTACGAATTTTCAGTTTATCCATGGCGCCAAAAACTACCACAATGTCACAAAAACAAAAAAAAAAACTATCTAAAAATAAATGACTGAATTTGAAATTAAATTAACACGTCTTTCGAATAAAATTCATTTGAATTTCGAATTGCGCGCCAATCCACAGATAATTAAATCTGAAAATGCTGGTTATAGAATCTCCAATTATATAGGTAACAAAGACCTATTATATAAGATGTTGGCGAAGATGAATTGTGATGCCACTGTGAGGATACCGACATCTTTGAAAAAATCTCTCAGAGAAACTGGCACCTAGCTGGTAAATTGCTCGAATTCAATTCAATCGTCTCTAGCACACATCAGGAACCTTATTTCAGCCTATAATAATCCCAGACATGATGACATTACGTCTGTGTTCCTGGAAGGTGGGAGATATGTAGGGTAACCTGATGTGATGTCATAAAAAATACTTAAAATGTCAATAAAAACTTAATTTCTGTATGCTTTTGTAACGAGTAGCCGTGTACGGCTACTCGTTTTCTGCTTCTTTTCCTGCAAGATGGCGGACTAAAGTTTATGTTAAGTGCCGCTTGGACCGCCTTAGGTTGGGAGAAACACATCAGGTACGATTTAAGCAAGTTTACCCTACATATAAATCAAATCAACAGTCATTTATTCAAATTAGGCCGAGAATCACCACTTTTGAACATCATAATTATTTATGACAGTTCCCTTAAATGCCTGTTGCTTTAGCTGGGAAGAAGTGGAGCAACAAACTCCCCAGCAGCACAGCTATCTTGCACAGTTGCAATATAAGCACATTTCGCCAATTAGGTTAGAAGTTCCCCATGCAATATATGGAGCGAGTGTATTGCTATAAACCGGTCACGAGTCTGGACTCCAATTCGCAGAATCTGTGTGTACCATTATAGCTAATTGTGATGTCTCCGACTAATAGCTGGTTCATGATACGGGTTACTCATTACGAGGGTTGAGGCCCGTTTGACCCAAAACCGAGATCCGTGAAGAGGTATCTGGTTTCTTAAAGTCTGGTCGGTAACAGAGTTTGGTTTCTGCTGTCTATATACTGTCTATATTCTGCTGTATATATGGGCTAAAATTTGTAATGAATATCTTTTGGCAAATGAGGAGGAAATTATAATGATGTTTAAAATAATTTTAAAAGGAAAAGTTAATTAATGAATTACGATTTAACCTCATCTTTTGGATATGGCTTGAGAGCTAAACAAGTAAGAATATTTTCTGGTTGTTCTATGCGTTACGTTTTTTGGAAAATGTAACAGCACCTGTCCTGTAAAACATTACTCGTAAGAACCACGTAGTGATTATTATGACACTAGGTATATATCTGCGTAGCCTGCGTAGCCCTCCATGTAAAATACCTGCCTATCTGAAATCCATAACCCAGTGACTTGCTAATTTTAATCTTATTTTAATTATAAATTAATGGTCAACTAATGCGAAAACCATAAGCTACCATCATTTTGATCCCTACAGATATTGGGATTTTAAAAACTTATACCTAAATGATTTTTGCGCAATGATTATTTGATCTAACTATGAATTATTACAATAGTTTATTAGTAGGCATCTGACGATGCGATTCAAGTTTTCCTAGATATAAGTATACGAGATGCCCCGGATTCTTTCAGTTCAGATCACCTGCGGAAGATGCATATTTTATCAAGCGATAGTGGAATAGCGAGATACTACAAATATTTTATGAGACGTTAAATAGTGCAGGAGGATTCTCAGGCATCGGTATTTCTTTAAAGTATATTGTGAAGCAATAGGGTGCGCCAAAGTTCACCTAAATTTTCAACTCCGATAATTGGAAATCCGAAAATGTTCTTCCTAACATTTTTCATCCTAACAATCACAATTCCTAACTACTCTGTCTCTAATGTTCATAATTCCGAAGCATTCAACTTCATAATGTCAGTAGCAATAAACATCTATTATACTTTTATTTGTTTTTCTATATTTTCTCAACATAACCATCTTTTACACTATTATTCAAAGTCATATCTTTTTTGTTTATCACGGTACTATGTGTAGTCATTGGTTTAAAATAAGTTAGAACTGCGACCATAACGCACGAGCCGAGCGAGCGAAGCCAGAGTCCCGCTCCAGTCATTCAGTCAAGTTCCAGAAACGAATCGGTCCTATAGTTATTGGTTTAGGTACGGTTAAAACTGCGGTATAAAATCCCAGGCCATAACCTAAACATAACCAGGCCGTAAACACTTGGTAAATGTTTCTTTCTGAGTATGAGTGAAAATATTATGGTAATTATGTTTAGGGATAAAAGCGTTATGATAAAAAACAGTAGGAGTTTAAATATATTTACATTAATGATATTATTAATTACAATTTTCGGAAACATGAGTGTTATGAACATCGCCGGTAGCACTACAAATAGTTTGAATGAAAACTTTAGGATGAAAAATTTTAGGAAGAGTGATCATTCGGATTACAAATCGTTAGGAAGAACAATTTCGGGTAAAGAACTTTAGTTGAGCCAATATGGACCCGAAGAAATAACGTATTTTTTACCTGCCGATCTATTGTGTAAAAATCTAACGAGAACTAATCTAATGAGATTTTAACAGTATAGACCGGCTGTTTTTATGTCCAAAAACGGATGGTTAAGTAACCTTTGACTATGTCAAAGTCATTCTTCAAAAAGGCTCTTCGAACAAAACGCTATACTTGCCAGTACCGAATCACAGGTCTCCTGACAATGATTCAATATTGCGGAAGATATGAGAGCCTTACTTTTAAACTCAATATCAGTCGGAAAGATATAGGAAATAGGTGGATTGCGGTTCATGGCGTTCCATGATTTTCTATGTGAGTAATGCAGTTTAAAAGCAGTTTCCGTAGCTTCCTTCCATCTAATATATAAATATAACGACTGCCATGGGCTGGGTTTAGTAAAATATTGGGTACCTATGTCTATTTCAGACTGGTTCTCTTGAGAAAAAGTAAGTATAACTGAGAAGAATTTGAGATATGTGTGTGGGTAATAAATATACGACAAGAATGGGAAAATAAATATTTTTCGGGTTTTCCTTATAATTATTGAACTTTTCTGAACCTTTTTATAAAGATTAATTCAACACTCTTTGGTTCGAAACTCATGTAAAATTGCCTGAGGGCAAAAACAATCCCAAAAGTGACAAATTGTAGGCGATAGACCACAACCTTATAATCCACTGCTGCACTGGTAGACCATGCAAAAAATAATAAATGATTTAAAATAAGTAGGAGGGAGCAGAATCCGGATCCATTTGATAATATGTAGGTCAAAAACTTTAGACTACAGTCAATGTTATTGCTGAGCTTTACTCTTCGGCGTCCTCGAGAATTATAGTACATAATTCACCAGGTAGTTTAGGGTTTTATATAAATAGCCATTATGTATTGTATTTTTTTTTAACATAGTATTATTAGTAAAAAACGAAATCTTATTTTTTTTGTGTTTTGGAACGAAGTGCCTTATCGCACGTCATTGGCGAATGAGAGCTAGACTGAGAACCGTCAAGACACTTCTTTTCTTTTTAATTTATTTAGGTACTCTTAAACGTTGTTCATTTATTTCTTTGAGCCTGTTCTTTACGAGTAATACATAGTATACTTACAATGAAAGGAACTTCGTTCTAATTGGGTGTCCCACGACTCCTGTCGACTTAGTGTCGCACCACGACCAACTGCTCAAGAAGTCGCGTAGCGCGTGCTTTTTGTCACAGCTAATTAATTAGAAAATAAATGAAATAATTAAAAAATACTTATCTGCCAGCAACTGGTAAAACACAAATATATATTTGAGTGTTGGAATATCAATTATAACGTCTACAGACGTGCAGTCGACAATACAAGCAGAATACTAGTTTTATTGTTTGATAAATCTAAGGACTGATTTTCATCAGGAAATAAATGAACAAGAAGTCTAAATAATAGCTAGCGACAGTTTTCAGGGGCCCATTATTGAGTGTGCAAGTCACCCCCTGTCATTTTATCCGTGTACATATAAAACATTGATCAGCCAGGGGCCATAGTCCTATAGTTCCAGGTAACCAGTCAACTTTAGCCACCCAAACCCACAGTCCAATATCTTTCAAAATTCAAAATTCAAAAGTCATTTATTCAAATTAGGCTGAGAATCAGCACTTTTCGAACGTCAAAGTTACATAAGACAGTCCCACAAAACGCCCACCCTTCACCACTTCCTAGTGCTTTCGCTGGGAAGAAGAAGTGGCGCAACAAACTCCCCAGCAGCACAGCTGTCTGTTCAATTAGGAAAAATAAAATGATTCTATACAATAGTACTTATGCAAAATAATTTACATAACACAACACAAAACATTAAATTATAAATTATCAGCCATATGACAGCTAGCACACGCCAATATACCAACCAAAAACATCGAGATCTATACTCAAGCAGAAATAAAAATAACTAAACGTAAAGAATATCTAAAAAGAAAATAAAGCCTCCAGGCATAAAGGGCGTGCCCGCTTACATATAGCTGTAACTAGAGTTATAATTGATAAACTAGGACCATCGAGGTAAAATAAATAAACAGTTAATTACTAATAACAATAACAAAACCATGATCAGCAAGACGACCAGTCACCACAAGCAGCACCCGTTCACGAGCTTAACGCAAAGATCAGCCATTACCCCCCTCGCCATATTTGAGGGAAGGAGGCAACCCGACCCCCGACGCTACCGCAAGCAGCTTTGTTTCCATATCCTGTAATAGTCCTACTCCAACTGCGGGTTGTCCTTGGGTACCCTTGCGTAGTGCGAACAGGAATGCCTTATTCCATTTAAATTTGTTTAAGGGCCCTCTGTGAGTTGGCTTCGGCCCCTCGTACGCCTTCCAAATGACCAGGATTCATGGTCCCGAGAATAGTTAAAACGTAAAAATAATATTCGCCCAACCGATTTGGATCATGGTGGTCAGTAAGCAGGAGATACCTATTATAGTGCACAAGTGTATGCGCACACACAGGTCCACTGTCTGTTCCGTTACTCTCATAGTACGATGGGACGACAATCCGACACGACAGGAGTGAGATCAGGCGCAGTACCAACAGTTTTGCGTGCTTTTCGAGGCACGGGGTATCACACCGCCAACTTCCAAACTACGAGCTGCTACTGAAAAAATCGTAATGCCGTTAGAGCGTGAAAGCGTAACAAATAAACAAACTCAATTTCGCATTTATAATATTAGTTAGGATGACGTTCACATTAGTAGTAATAACAAAAGACATTTTGTCAATCATAACGTAATTATGTCTGCTTGCTTTGCATTAAAGTGCATGGAGTACAATAGGACATGACGCTCTTGTAGAGGTCCAATGTGTAGAGAGCTTAATATCCAAAGTCAGCTACTAGTGCCACTTTTCCCTTCAGTAGGCATTTGTTTTTTTTTAATTTAAATTGTATACTTTTGGTGTAATAATAGAGATAATTCAGTAATAACTTTATTTCCATATTAATAATTGATTGTTTGATATCTTAATGCAAGCTGTGGTCTCCTATAATTGAAGATGCACAAGGATTTGTATCTTTTTATGTTTTGTTTTTAGCATGTAAGGTGTAATCTTTGTTGGAGATCCAAATAAATAAATAAATAAATTGGAAATATTAATTTCCGCCATCTTTGAAGGTTTTATAGGTACTGTTTACTCGTTGTTTCACTGCATAATAACTCTTTGGTTTACTGTCATGGGGTCTGTTTATGCGGGGCCACTTGCTTTTTAAACAAAGATTTTCTGGCGAAACACAATAAAAAAAAATGCAGTGATTACCTTTTATCTTAATTTGACCGAGATCTATCTTTTGAGAGTATTTTTTACGAATCTGTGCGAAGTCTAAGTGCGACACCCAGATTACATGGAGAGCTGCCTTTCTTCATTTAACTTAATCGGTCCATAAGATTCGAAGTAAATTGGCTGCATGCGACAGAAGGACAGACAGACAGCCAGCCAGCCAGCCAGACACACGAGTGATCCCATAAGGGTTCCGTTTTTTTCCTTTTGAGGTCCGGAACCCTAAAAAGTGCTTCATGGAAGTCTGAAAGAGATAATTCCATTTCGATGTCAAGACTAGGGCGCCCTCATGCTTTACCTACTATTCAAACATGCTTATGAGTTAGAGGCCTTTTGCAATTTTCCTCAATCGATTCTGAAAACTAGGCCCGGAAATGTTAACGTTAATTTTAAGTTTTTGATGTGTAACATCTTTTCTCTCGCTTTCCTGCCATCTGTGGGAGTGATTTCGTGAAAAAAACGGAAGTGTGTAACATGAAGCCGGGGAAGCACGCGCTATTTGATTTAACAAATGAAAGCGCGCTGTGCTAGAGTTGGCTGTCAGATGGTACCAACCCATTTTTCGAGAGGTTGTAAAGAGGATGATGATGATGATGAATATTGTTAAATCATATATACGTCAGCCAAGATGTCAAAGGTTACACTCTCGCTTCCGCAATCAAAATCTTAATCTAAATCTAAAAACATCTAAATAATCAAATCTATGGGAGTGATTTCGTGAAAAGGGACGGAAACGTGTAACAGGAAGCCGGGGAAGCGCGTGCTATTTGCTTTGACCAATTTATTGCGCGCGGTGCTAGAGTTGATCTTGACGAGACTCCGCCCCCTTAATGTTGCTTATTACCAAGGTGAGATGTCAGATGTTATACAGCTTAAGCGAATTCTGTAAGGCTCGCTCGTTTTTCATTCTATGTCCAGTTGGACGAAATGCAATTCTGGTAAATGTAGAGGTTCTTCTTATAGAAAGTAGAGCTACCGTTACTACTAAAAATTTAATTTCACTGAAAGATATGAGCAAACAATCAATCTGCCTAGCCTTTTCCTAAATATGTTGGGGTTGGCTTCCAGTCCAACTGGATACAACTGAGTACCAGTATTTTACATGGAGCGAATGCCTATCTGACCTCCACAACCCAGTTACTGGGTAACACGATACCCCTTGGTAAGACTGGTTGTTAGATTTTTGGGCTTCTGACCACCCGTAACTTCTGTCAAAGATTTACGAATGAAAGCCGGGACCAATAGCTCAACGTGTTTTTCGAGGCACAGAATCGTCTCGATATATAATGAATGGTCACCCATCCACAAACCAACCGCGTCAAGTGTAGTCAAACCTTCAATCGACCCGTGCGGATGTTATAATTTAGCCACGAGTCCTTCAAAGATATACATGTGCAAACAATGAAAACGAATCTAAATTGATACCACTGCTGCGGGTTGCCGCATCGGAAGTCAAGTCGCTCGGCCATGATAATTTTTAAATAGATAGTAAATAAATGATATTTACCTACGTTTTTTGAGATGTCTAGACACTTCTAGCTGCAAGCCGTATTTAACCCATATATCAAAAGAAAAATACATCTAGAAAGCGAAACTACATTTCCTAATATATGCTGCAGCACGTTTAACGCGATTGTACTTCTCTTTGCAGTAATATGATTACGACCAGTCCGAATGGCTTCTGCAACTACACCAATATGCAACTCCAAACTACAAATTTCGCTAACGACCTTATTGTGAAGCGCTAAAGTTCAAAATTCTTTACTTAATTAGTGAACGACAGCGAATAAGTTTCAGTACGTCATTCCACCGCCGGCCGGTATTGTCCTCGTAAAACAACGAATGTGTGTTATTATGACATGGTTCTAATGTCGTTGAGTTTTCGACTTTATGGCACCTTGTCACATTCGGTCGTGTAACTGTATTGCCCGATCGTGGTTTTGAACGCGCTCGCCGCGTTTTCGCTCGGACATGGCAGCCTTTGAGGTTATATTTTTAGTGTTGCCATATTTAGAGACGTTGCTTCGGTCTTGGGTACTTTTAACTGGGTAATCAAGCGGCTTTGACGTCAGAGCGCCGCTTTGGGAATTAACACTTTTGGGCATTAAGAATATTAAGTGTCGGGATGGTATTTAGATTTAAACAATAGGTACTTAACTTATTGCCCATTTTCATATTTTCATATATGTTTATGTTTAGTAGATGTCTAAATAGATTGAATCTCCTACATCAACTATGCAGCTATGTAATTTCAAATAAGAAGTAGGTACGATCCCACATAATTTTCAATTATAAATCGATAATGTGAATCTACAGGGGATAAGACAGAGAATAGTAAGAAGATAAAACCTGAAAGATAAACAGATAAACGAGAAGATTTAAGTTTAACTTTTCTAATAAGAAACTAAATAGAATCCAGACTGTTTATGTAGCTGTTGCAAACCAATAAAGCAACTGGCATCCCTTAACAAGAAGACGTTCAAAACAAAAACATATTATGCGCTCCAAATTCAAACGCAATTTGACAGCTACGTTTTTTTAAACCAGACACTCAGTGACTCACTGACATTACGGTAAAACATAACTCAGCGCACGGCAACACGCCATACAGCCTAGAGTGAGAAAGAACGTAACAGGTTTGATAGCGTTCACGACTTACGTGTAGTGTTCACTTAAAACATCGTCAAATAATATTTAATAACAATCTCCTGTTATGAACCGATACGTTTCCTTCAACAATATGTGGTGTACTTAGTGCTCAGTGTTGAAATAGTGACAGTATCACCAAGGAGGTTGTCAGAGGTGAGTGAACTTAGACGCAGTAAGGCTTTTGCCCTTTGCTTCAGGATTCTGGAGTGGCCGTCGCAGTTGTCGATGGTCGTTTTCTGTGCGATACTGTCAGTGTTAAAAATTGTTGGCCGTTTTTGTACCACAAAGATGGTACTTTAATGAAATTCTAAATTCAAATAATGAGAATCTTGGTGCGTTTTATGCGATATAAAGGCAACCGCTGACGGATCCGGTCTTGATACCTGTATTCTTTGCTTTTTTGTTGCCTGTATCATCATGATATCAGGGTTAATGTCCAGTATTGCAGCTAACAACTAACTATCCTGTGACACTTTGCTATATAATAACGGAGTTTGTAGTTTATAAAGTGTTACGGAACAAGTAACCCATGTTGTTACTTCCAGCTCTCTATTTGTTTAACTATATTTAAGTATTTAGTATTTCATAACTGGTCTGTGTCAGGTTTTCATCGAATTTCAGAGAATAATTTATTGTGACATTTAAAAAGGCTTCAGTCTTTTACGCTTTTGCAATATATAACTTTTATTGATTCAATCTTACTACCTATTAAACATACAGAGATCTGTACAAAATAAAAATAATTTAAAATAATTAGTCTATCAGCTGTTAATTACCCCTCGTCATTGGACAATAAGTTAGCAACAGGTTGCCAACAAAATGCCAGAGGGTGCGGGTGATAGGTCACCACTCAACGGCATTTGATTTAACGTTAATCTTGCCAAATTCTTGCGAAAACAGTTTCTGGCACTCGTAAGGAATATGTAAATGGAAAGAAAAATTGAAACTCATTGTAAGTTCATACATACATTTGGTCGCTTAAACTAAATTCAATAATCCAATCAGTAATTATAATAAAAATAAAGTATGAAAATTAATACGATCTTAGAAATATCTTACGTAAGAGGTTAAATGAAACATTGCTTCTTGGTCGCTGCCCCACTAAGTATTAACGATCGATAGCTATTGGTTCAATGCTCTTTGCTTCATATTTCCATCCTACATAGGTAGGTACTCCTAAAGTCTTTATTTTCTGCAGATGAGCCAGTGGCATTCAGTTGTTTCTTTTTCTATCTATGTGTTTATAATCCCTACAATAAGACTACAGCCTGTCTTCCCTTCTTCAATTGTTTTTATTTACGATCATGTGTCCATTTTTAAGGACCTTAGGAGTCCTGCTGGTCCCAATATCGCCTGCACAATGTCGTAGACTACCACACGTATCCGTCTCCTATTTGAGATGCACTCGTTCGTAGCTTTGACCAAAACCTGATCCATAATGCAAAAAACAGACATAGATACTATTGCCAGAGTCCTTAAAGTTCACCTTATCTATTACCTATAGACTAAACTATTTGGTAAAGACCTCGTTCCACAATGCGTAGTTAAAAAACTGCACATCACTGATAAAGTCGTGGAACCTTCTCAAATAGTTTAGTTATTAAAAAGTAATTACGTCCGTCCTTACCTACATATGTACGTTCAAAAATGTGTATATTTTGTACTTACTTTACGTGACTTCTGACTAGAATTAGATTAGATTCTTATACATAATATTTAGATATGTATTTACGTTGTAGTCGGTCTGTGCAGTAGCCGCAAACGACTGCTGAGCGTGCGTCCTGATTTCGTTCTATGAGGACCCTGAATTCCGATTGACGCTCGCCACCTATATAATATACGCCCCCTACTCCTTCTGGGAATACAAACGTAATGTTATATTTTTCACTTTTAGATACTTTTTATTAAACACATATACTTTTTTTCGTGAAATAGTTAACTACAATTTCACTAAAGTGAGAATTCGAAATTACCATATCTCCGGCTGTTGTACATAATATATGCATTATGTTTATTAAATTCTATAACTTCCATATTTTATTATACATGTTACGAGTAGAAAATAAAAGGCAAGTTTGAGTTTGAATCCCGCAGGGAGGTTATCTTGCATTTTTTAAATATTTGTGCATTGATCTGAAGATGGAGAGCCTAGTTCACAACTTTCAAGTAAGTTCGGGTTAATTAAATTCATACAACTTCTGTCTCTGTGAAATAAGTCCTTACTTAAGTTCATCGTGACGAACCTTTTTATAAATTACATGCACTCGTTTTATATTAGTTTATTCCGGTGACAGTAGTATTGTTGCACTTCAAGGCAAATCATTCAAGATAGCAAGATGATCATAAAGTTAGCTCACTAAGCCGTATGCAGACAGGACCGTCACGTCCAGATTACTCACGATGTTTATTCTCGATAGTAAATCAGTGCTAACAGAAACCTAGTTCGCTAGGGAATAGGTAAAGCTGTGTAAGTATGTATGATAGCTGAAATTTCATTCAACCATGTCTGTCTATCTGTGATGGGTCGGTATGGCAAGATCTCTTACTTATTTCTTTCTATCTCAAGCAATATAAGTGACCTTAAATTCCATCGCTGGTTTTGAGCAAGAACATAAACTTATGTCAGTTCAATTAAGTTTATCATTCAGTATCAATTTAAGATGAATAATTAGTGCTATAAAATATGAACGGCAGATTCTTCCAAGGATTTCATCTTCCTTGGCGTATCCCCGAACAATCGGCTTGCAAAAAACTGGCTGACCTTGTCCAAGACGAAGTCATGAGCGGTAAAGTTATGTGTGTTACTTGTATGAATATGAATATATCTGACTAGCCTTTAGCCAACAATGTATGGCTGCCAGGTCTGGAATCCAGTCTCACCAGTCCAGATGATTCTGAATATCATTGTGTGCGGAGCGTATCCATTATTTTGAATACCAAACTTCGTCATATCAGTTGTAAGGCTTCCGGGTTTCTGACTTTAAATAATAAATTTAATTAATTATAAATATATATTAATTTAATTTAATAAATTTAATTTATATAATAGAACTCATTGTGTAAAGGACAATCATTTTGTCTACGGATTAACCATGATACTCGTAGATAGATATAGAATCTTCATCACTATACAACATATAAATTACAGTTAGAAACTTTGTAAATTACATCGGGTGTTCTGCACTTTCTTTCTGCCTAGCCTTAGTCCTTCACGGTGAGATGAGGTGTTCCCATTTATCCAACTGTTGCAAAAAGTGGTCCTTTATTCTCCTATAAGGAAACATTTTCTCAAAATGCGATATGCGATCTGATTGATGCAGTGATAATTGTCTGTATTACGTCATAAGCCGCGTGCAATGTCGTGAGGAATGAATAGTTCATATATATCATTTATAATAGCTGCTGCACTGACGACCTTCCTTCCGTCGTTTATTATTTTGCTGTTTTCATTATCATTCTCGTACTTTGGGACTGATTGAGGTACAATATGCCTGTGTTTTGTTTTGTCTTCTGCATACGAGTTTTCTCGGATGTAGGTTTCATCTCTAGCTTTAACATCCTTTATTTTCTGGACCTGCCGATCTTGAGAAGAAGTGAACTTGAAGTAAACTGTCATTCTTTATAATGCTAGGGATTGACAGTATTGACAGTTCGCTTCAAGCTCACTTTACCTATGTTTTTACGGTGACATTTTACAGATTAACACTATAGCACTACTGTAATCAAAATGAACTGCTTAGAAAAAGTAACGTACACGATTTCTATATCATGCACGTTCTCCATGTTATCCAATACAATTCATTGACTACCTAAGTTATTGTGAAACGACAACTTGTCAGTTTTTAATAGGGTATCAGTGTGGTAATCCGTTATGGCTAGATACATAATTATGTGCAGATGTCATGAGAATCCTTACTATTTACATTATTAGTTCGACCACAATGTGATCAAGCCGTTTGTGAATATGTCATGTGGAAACTCATATAGGTACTTGAAATACGACGTAATTTGCGGATAAACATGACAGAACTGATAATTAGTCATCATAGTTGATTAGCTATCCGATGTATCATGGTTGAGGCAATAGTTCACATACCTATGTAGTAGTCGGTGGCGCTTATTATTCTCACAACATACTTTGAAGCGATTATTATTATGTTATTGTATTTTTTTCTGATGTTTTTCTAGTGATTAGAAGAAGGTAATGATGGATTGGAATGTGTGAATTGAGATTTGCGTAAATCTTAGCCTTAACAGACTTCTAAAAAATATTCCCACGAATAGGTAAAGTTCTGATGCAGACCCTAAATAAATAAAAATGGCATTCGTTGGGAATAAAAACTAGGTCAAGTAATTATTTGAAGCGACTCAAAACCAAGCCAGAATAGCGCGACATTATCCTGAAATTATTTTCTCGTCTCCAAGCTATATTCTCTGGGACGGCTTCAGACTTTACGAGGCAGTATTATTTTGTGCCATTACGCGGCTTCCTTGGCTTAAGATGTGCTCAAAACACGACCCTATCCCACTGAGTGTGTGAGCGAGGCCTTCACTAATGCCATGATGATTTAAGATGAGTTCTGCAGGTATTTTAGAGATTTAGGAATTAGGGAGATTGGGCTCGTAAAGTTTATGACGATCCTTATACCTTGCTTATGTTGGAAATGGGAATGTGTGTCCTTTAGTCTATTTGTTTACTTTTCTTGTTAACTAGTGAACTGATTTTGATGAAGTGAGGTAGCTTGAAGTGTAGAAATACATAGGTGACATTCATTCTGAACAATAAAAAAATGGGGATTACTTGGAAAATTATACTAAAGTATTAGGCGAAACGACAGCCAACAGCAACTACATTATAAGAATATTCCTTATTAGAAAGAATACTATAACTGATTAGGCCAGTCTTACCAAGGGGTATCGTGCTACCCAGTAACTGGGTTGTCGAGGTCAGATAGACAGTTGGTCCATGTAAAATACTGGTATTCATCTGCATCTGGTTCTGGTAAGACTGGAAGCCGACCCCAATTAGTTGGAAAAGGCTATGTAGAAGAAGACTATCAGGTTAGAAAAATGGATCTGCAGTACGTCAGCAATGAAAATATTGATCGGTGACATTACAGGCCATGCCTCTAAAACTTTTTTTTATTCTAATAACGAAACATTCATTATCTAATAACATTATCCTTCTTAATCGCTTCGTAAATGAAAGAGCACAAAGATTTACATTGAGTGTTATTTAAACATATTGTCTTGAGAACAATGCCGGCTCGAGTAACGGTTGCAAATCGTTGTAATGACAATAGTGAAGTGTTGGGTTGAGTAACAAAGAGAGATGCAGAAGACTCACTAGTGAAGGTAACTGGAAAAGCTAGTACAATAGGTGAAGTAAGAAGCACCAGTACGTTATTTTCAATGTTGGTTTTTTGTTGCGTATTATCATCGTCATCCAAGCAATGCAAGCATGGCACTGAAGTTTCCTTACTTCAGTGCCATGCTTGCATTGGCGTGTGCTATCTGATAATTAGCAAATAATTTAATGGAATGTTTTGTGTTTCGTAATGTTAATTACTTTGCAAACTATTGTTAACATCAAGTCTTTTAACTTGACAGACAGCTGTGCTGCTGGGGCGTTTGTTGCACCACTTCTTCTTCCCAGCTAAAGCACTAGGAAGTGGTGAAGAGTGGGCGTTTATGGGGACTTTCTTATGTAATTTTGACATTCAAAAAGTGCTGATTTTCAGCCTAGTTTGAATAAATGACAAAATCAAGTATATATTCATTAAATGTATGTTTTTCAAGATAATCTAAGACACCAATGTTGAATGATGATTATGGCAAGGAGACCTAAATGGTCTGAAGTCTTCAACACGTACCGTAGTGAGCACGGGAAACCATAAGAGTTTCTCTTTTGGATTCTCTCTTTTCTCCTCTTTCACAATTATGCCATACAATGGATAGAAGAGGAAGATTTGATAATAGCAGAAATAGTTATCACTTTAGATTTTTTCTGTTTCGGATCACTGCATTGACGCGTCATTATTTTAGCATCTATAATAGTCTATGGGAGTGGAAGCTAGAGTTCTAGTTGTATGAATTAGAACTTCTGTTCTGTACTTCATGCATGTACAAATGTACGGTTCTGAATACCGGCCATCACTGCCGTTACGTCACGATGGCTGACGATCATGTTGTCGCTCTATAAGCCACATGTGGGTGGTTCATTGTCTAGCGAAAAGTTTCGGTGGATGTGATTGTTAGTTTTTTGAGGTTTCGAACCTGAAGAGTGCTATGGGACCGTTACTACGTTTGCAACGTCTTTAGTTTTTATCGTTTCTCTGTAACTGAATTTGTTCAGTAGCATCATTAACAAGTGTTTTCAGCAACGTTGTTCTCCTAAACTTCGCAACGTATTTAGATGCAGTTTTCACCATCGTTCATAGAACTTATTCCGTAAGGTTTGTGTACAATTACATTATAAATAAAGATATATCGATGTTTTGTCAAGTTATACAAACCGTGCGACACAGGGGCGAGTCATTAGTAGGTTCAACATAAATTTACCTAGTAATAAGGGAAAGTGATTTATGAAAAAATATATATATATAAATGGCTGATTTTTACTCCAGTCAGATAACGGAATAAATTTGACAGTTTGACATACAAAAGCTGTCAAACAGCAATATTTATTCCTCAGATCCTACATATTGACTTTGGAAAAATCAGCCCTAAGTCGTTAACATTTGCGTGTTGGGAATTACTGGAGTTGATGCGGATTTCGCAGAACTTAGCTTCTCGTTGAATTATGCATTGCCTCCGGTAAAAATTCGTGGAATTTTAATATCACAATATTATTGAGTTTTGATGTTGGGAATTTAGAATTGATTCTTTTCAATTCCCTTTCGACTACAATATTTTAAGGGTTAGGTACTTACGTAATTATTAAAGTAACCCCTCCTTCGGATGTAAAGCCGATATCTATAAACGTCATTTACCACGTGCTTTCCCCGCCTATATCTTGCAGTTTGACAGTTGAGCGACAGTGACACACATAACGCTTAGCAAAAGTACGTGTATTAAAACACCATAAATCAGTGAATTCAATGTTTATTTACTTGAGCTACATCAAGAATGATGGAGACATTTTTCTACGACGCTCCCGCAAAAATCGCGGTAGCAAATCTACTGTCACAAACTTCAATTTCATCCTGACGTTCTGATGCGTTCCGTATTCAACATCAATACATTTATGTAAACTATCTTTCACAAACAACACGATAACATGAGGGCCCAATCGACTCCCATTGCTTGGTATATAATAAGTCATTCAGTGGTATATCATTAACAGATCTGATAAATCGTTGCTAGTATTGCTTTTCATCCTTCCATATCCAATAGGTATCGTAGGTATATTGCTCCACAACCAATCAGCCTGTAATTGGAATTACCAAGTAATTGCTAGAGTTAATCAATGATGAACCAATTATGTCGTTTTTACGGAACGTTAGCAACAAATTCTTCTTTATTGCAATCTTTCACAAAACCAAGGCGTGCTTCGGACATGTGCAACGCTATTATCGTTGCTATTGTTACTGATTACGATTTGACTTTTTCATTTGGCATAACTATCGTCATTTTTATCATGTTTTATACCTACTCATTCTTTTTAACCGACTTCCAAAAGGAGGAGTTTTTATTTTTTATGTATGTTCGGCCATAACTCTGTCATATACAGGGTGTTTGGCGCATGGACCGACACAATTTTTTCAGGGATTTGGGAGGTCATTAGCTAGGTTCTACCCATACACCCTTTGTCCCAAATGTCACGGTTGGTTACATTAGATTATTTTTTTAAAATGAAAAAAATTCCCAAAATGTGTCCTTTAATTTGAAATAACTTTTTTGTTTGTGGGTGTAGTGGCACAAAACAAATTTTGTTGCATTCTCCAAAGTCCTTTAAATCTAAAAACATCTTTGTTTTATACAACTGGTTTCAAGAAAATTCCTTACAAGCTTCCAAAGTTAATTTTTGTATTTAATGAATGAAATTTTACAACTTCTAAATTAATTATAAAAAAAACTAAAAGCTATTTTGAACTTAGCTAGAACCTAGCTAATGACCTCCCAAATCCCTGAAAAAATTGTGTCGGTCCATGCGCCAAACACCCTGTATAGACGGATTTACGAAATTATTTTTTTATTTGAAAGGATACTCCGAGATAATCCCATTGTCATCAGATTAGTATCGGATCTTGGGATCCTGGAGTAATCGAGGGAACTCTTCAAATATTATAGGCATACCAATAGCGATTTGTGTATTTTATTGTAACTCATGCAGTTGCTCTCCGAAAGCACCATTTGGTGAAGTGGAACTGATGATGAAGACCACAGATGGCCACTGGAACTGCTCAATAATACATATTTCACTGGTTGCGATTCGATTACATTAATATGCTTGCCAAGCAATTTATTCTCGTCAGAATGCATATGGAGAAGTGGAGCTGATGGTGAAGTACTAGGAGAACTCCTTAACAATAAAAACGACTGCATCAACAAAAGCAATATTTTGTAAAAGGTGATGAGTAGTTGACATTAGGCTATTGTAACTTAGATAAATTACAAACTGATCCACTAAAAAGCGAGAAAAAAAACTTATCACTTAAATTTCTCAAGTTGGTGGCAAATAACGAAAATACAAAACCAAAGACACCGAATTCCGAAATTTAAGTTATTTTTCACTTTGTAAGTATTGTTTTTTTGGGAGTCAATTGTTTTTTTTTTTGTAAAAAGTTTTTATTTAAATTCTTCTGTTTTTTGTATCGGACCATTTTCATCCTGTTCCTTACCTATGTTTCTGTTTGACTTGTATTAGATACACATATTAGTTGAAGCAGTACACTTCCTTTCGTATATTAATCCCCAGAATCAATTATGTTAGGTAACTGACATGAATACATGTATCAAAATACATCCTCCATTATAGTTTTAAACATCAAACGAGTCTTACCACTCTCTCTATTCTTCCATCAAAACGGATTGGGATTGTCATTCCATTGTGCATTGCGACAAATCGCGTCAGACCGCGACTATCCGCACGATTGCCACATGGAGCTGACTCAACAACGTGCGTCGGTGTTACCTAACAAACGCACGTATACTTGTATAGTTGTGCATTTAAAATTATTGATATTATCACGTTTCTAACTATTCTAAGTAGAGGTTTTTATTAGAAGTTTAGATTTGTATCTGCTTATGCACGCAAGACTCTGTCGTATCTGATTTTAAACAACTTTTCTTGTAAATCTACTTCGCTATCACAGATCTTAATGATCTTGGAATCTTCAAACAGTATTTTATTTTTAAGACAAATTTCCTGATACTTAATAACGTGACTGTATTGTAAATTGTGTTTTTTTCACATCAACTAGATTAGAAGCAATCACGCATGTTAGCCCCAAAGGGTTTGGCAGAGGTGTACTTAAAGCACACCCATTTTGCAAGTTATGTTTAAGTCCCATGTAATAGGGGGCCAGCCTATTGCCATCCTTTGTTCTGATATCGTTTGAAATAGTGTTGGATCGTTAAGTTCCCTTCAAAATGGTTGAGCTAAACGGTGCTGATCCATGCGTCATGTTCGTGAACGGGCGCCGTCAGTAGGGACTGGTCATCTCTTATCTGCCTCGGCTTATTTTAATTTTTACGTGCACATCTTTCTACATTGTTCTCACATGTATAATTTCAACATGAATGATGTAACCCATATTTTTGTAACAATATTATGATTTAAAAGAGTGTCCGTGGAGTTTTTTGCCCGTTCTTCTCCATAGGAACCTACGCTTTGGAATGGGCAACTAGATTCATATTTCTGAGTGACTGATCCCTTGACAATTCAAAAGTGCCTGTAAATGGATTAATTGAAATATATGTTTTGAGTTTGAGTTGAAAAATAGTTTTAAAATAATTATCTATAATACTCAGGTATTTGTCTGGTATTGTCAAAATGCAGGAAAATAGTAGAAGCATTGATCACCGCGCTTGGCTATTGCTTGTTTATTAACAACCATACTATTATCCTGCATTGGGACAATACCAGACTTAAATAATTAAAATACATAATATATCCGAAAGACAACAAAAACAAAAACATAGTTAGTTCCTGACATAACTTCCAGATAATCTCGACGATCCTTTTTACTCCCAATGGAATTTCGCTGTCTTTTCTGACATCAAATGTCAACCAGCAGATTTATCAGCCATCTTAATGACTACTTCCCAACTTACCGCTTAGTTACTAACTTAATATTTGATAGTAATGAGAACTTTCTGGATTCCGCATTTGGGCCATATTAAGTTAGGTCAAAAAGAAAAGTTTTGCTTGTACTTAGCGAAAGAACTAATGTCACTAGAGAGATAATTGATTTATTTGTAAGACAGGATAGAGCTTTATAACTTCATAAGCTTAGAAGTCGTAAAGATCTTACAGGACACGTCAGGTCAGGTGGGTTTGAGTCACAAGTTGATTAGAGTTTTATTCTTTATACAAAAATTCTGTTGGAGCTATAGCAGCATCGCCCTTTATTTCTTTATTACACGGTACAACTTATCTTACTATACTTTTTTATTTTTTTTACGTTGGGAAATCATCAAATAACTTCTTCCGCTCTGGACGGAGCGGGAGGGCGTGTCTGACTCTTACTGTCTAAAAGCCACCCGTGTTCCTTCAGTTGCCTGTACGTTGCCAGGGGCCACGGTATCCCTATCGGACTTTCCCGCGACCCCGGCAGCATGTTACTATCCTCTATGTCTTTGAAGTATATTGGCGTGTTCATATAAGATGTACTGGGGTCGGCCGTGCACGTTGTCATATAAAAGAGCCATAAAATTGGCGATACTCCAATAATCCTTTTTTCTCGTAAATCTTTGGCAGCCAGCCTACCAACTAACCCTGCTAAATACCTAAACTTTTCACTCATTCCTCTTAGTGTCGTTGGCACGACAGTTTTTTAGATCTTGCTGGCCAAAATCGTCGTCACTTCCACGTCGTAGCTTGGTGGCAGTGCAGAGGTCATTTTGACTGCATGTTTTGGGACACAGACGGCAGGATGGGAGATGGAGGTGGAACTTTTCACAACGATTTGGTTGAAATTGTCGTATACTTTGTTAACGCCACGGTAACTGGCGTCGGAGTATGTTTCATTATCTGGATAATCGGCAGACGGCACTTCACTTTGTTTTTTGTGCGTGCAGAGATGGTATCTTTAAAAGAGACGGGGTTACTCTATTTATTTACGTGCAACTGTGTAAAATGATTTTAACGTGACCGAATGTAGTACCTATTTTATGAAATTTTTCATGCAATTCTTCAGCATAGCCCGACAAAACATAGGTTGGTAGTACTTCCCATTCGCGAGTCCTTTCACAAGGACTTCTACTATGCCAGGTCTTTTATCGGGTCAATGGTTCGTTTAGATGTTTCTATATTCAGATATTCAACCACCATGGTTCTATTTACTCTGCTAAAGTTGTTTGCCCAAGGCTCTTTGATTGTTCACTGTTGATGGCTGAAGTTGAGTCTCTAATTCTCTATAGACAGCCTCTAGATACACTATATACTTTTACTTAGCGTTCAGAACTGGCATCTCCCAAAGTCCGACTTTCTACTTTACGATTAACTTTTACTACGGAACCAATCCAGAAAACAAACAAAAAAATGTTTCCTGATGTGACCTTCCCGATCAAAATACTTATAGGGAACAGCTGTCTTTTTTCATAATGTGGAGTTGGTCCCATAGTAAAAGTTGTTTATTTTCATGAGTAAGTACTACACTCCTTTAAAGTATGACCCTCGTTTAACCTAACACCATGTGTGATCTAGATTGTCTTTGGCAATTATTTCTTCTCTCGAGGGCATAGGTCCCTACAAACCTTTTGTGAGTTGACTCTCTCTGGTCTTCTCTCTGTGAGAGAGAGTTGGCCATAATCCACCACGCGGGGCCAGTGCGGGTTGGTGGATGTCACATGTCTTCGAATTTTTGGTTCTAGGACATGCTTTTCTCACGATGTTTTCCTTCACCGTTCTTCGACCAGTGGAGAAGATATTAATTTCGCAAAATGTCTGAGTTCGAACCCACGACCTCCAGCGACCTCGCGACCTCGGCCACCACTGAACACATTTTGGATAAAGGCAGAGAGAAATCATTCAATAGCTATTGCTATAATTTGAACACAGAGGTGTCCAGCGCGTAATGAATTCCAATATTATGAAATGATTCTGTTAACATAATCAATCAGCATAACTAGTATTTAATTATGCAACATCTGTGGTTGTAGGATTCTTTTCATTATTTACATTATAAATGCCAAATGGACGAATTAATGCAAATCGAATGTGTGATACGAAATTCCTGAGTTGCAAAAGTCTTATCGAATAGTATCGATAAACACATGGATTATGTTTTTTTTCAGTCTTATCTTTTATTTGATTGTTTTTTGTTATTCAAAAAATCTAAATAGTTGACTTTTGAAGTTGGTTTGCAACTGACTGAGGGCTAAGATAAGGCCCGGACTCCACCAAAGCGGAGAGGAGTGGAGATAATTATGTTTGAAACAACCAATAGAATTTCATTATTCATACATTTCATCTCTTTTCATTTCTCATTTTCATCAGCTTCAGTGGATACCACTGAGCGAAGATGTATAATATTTGTACGGCGCGATCGAAGCGGAGATGTGAGCTGTGCCTAGCCGTGATTGAGCTGGGTGGCAGCGGCGGTACAAAGCAGAGATGTGAGCTGTGCCTCGTATGCTGGTGACGACGCGCAGCGGAGATGAGAGAGAAGAGATGTGAACACCCCACCGGTCAACATCCGACGCTCGCCGCACGCAGCTTAGCTCCGTTTTAGCGAGCACACATCTCCGCTACAGTCTAGCGAATACGCATCTCCGCACAGCTTCGGTGGATAGCTGAAAAACATCTCTTCGCGCTTTGGTTTCCTAGGAAAGCGGTTCGGTCGTCATGAAATTTTGTCTTTTTCACTTTGTCTTTGACACAAGGTGTCAAAAAATCGCGCTATCTTAGGAAACCAAAGCATATTGGCAACCGCTTCTAAAGTGTTACACGCTTTTTGGTACCTTAAGTCAATCCAATAACCAATCCAATTTATGACCCATTAATGTTATCGCTGATAGAATGCCACTTGAAAGTGACAACCCCTCAGGTGATGTCTTTTAGGTACCTTCTTTTGGCCGAAATAGCTCGAAAATCATATATAGCCTTTGCGTAGCAGTGGGGTAAGCCAGGTAGACGAGTCACTCTTAGTCTCAAATAAAGATCATATCGACTGCCTAAATTCACAGATCATCTTCGTCGAAGGAAAACATCCTTCAAGATAGCTTCTATGTCTATCTATGTAGGGGTTAAAGTATGAAATTGCCGTTTTATTGTAATAGGTACTTCGAATTGACACAGAACCTTCATGGTTTGAGTTTCTGAGTGAAACTTTTTCCACATGGTAGGTACAATGTGAAAAAAGTTTGCCCATGTAAAAAAAAAAACTAATGTTGTCGAATGTTTCACATTTTTAAACAAATAACTCGCACATTTTTTTAAAAGAAGAACTTCGTAGGTATGAAGTTCTTCTTTTAAAAAAATGTGTAACATTCGATTATCTACTATCAGTTGTTTTTTTTTTATTCAGCTTAGACAAGAGACATGGATACTTCGAAAATTCGAGTTATTTTTTAATACGAGTTCCGAGGCGGAACTAACGTGGCAGAAACAGCTTGCAATATCAATGTTGCGTTTGGAGAGGGGACTGCTAATGAACGCACCGTGCGATTTTGGTTTGAACGCTTTCGTGATGAAAACTTTGATTTGAAGAACAAACAAACTACCTAGAATTTAGCGGCATGGTTTAACGTTACCTTACCAACAATATTGACTTTTGCGTCAAATAAAAAAAACTGACTGATCAGAAGAAAGAAACGCATGTTGAAACTTGTGTTGCCTTGTTGAATGGATACAGAAATGAAGGAATATTGGATCGAATTGTGACGTGATGAAAAGTGGATTATTTACGATAACCGTACGCGGAAAATGCAATGGCTGACCCCAGGTCAAACGCCGCAACAGTGTCCTAAAGCAAAGCTTACCAATAAAAAGGTAATGGTAACTGGCGTTATTCGCTATAGCTTTCTCCGATCTGGTCAAGCAATAACGGCAGATGTCTACTGTGCCGAACTCCGAACAATGATAGCAAAACTAGCAGTGAAACAGCCCCGACTCATGAATCGATCTTCACCATTATTGCTCCATGATATTGCGAGACCTCATACAGCACGAGAAGTCGTTTTAACTCTACAGGAACTGCAATTAGAAACCATTCGTCACCCTCCGTATTCGCCAGACCTTGCTCCAACGGACTACCATTTTTTTCGTGATTTGTTCAATTTTCTACCTGATAAAAAGTTTTCTTCTCAGGAGGCAGTACAAAATGCTTTCACACCAGTTTGTTGAATCTAGATTACGAGAGTTCTATCGCAAAGGCATAAATGACCTTCCTATTAGATGGCAGCAATGTATAGATGATTTTAGTGGTAATTATTTTGATTAAATAAATATGTTAAATTAAAAAAAAAAAAGACTTTTTTTCAGTACAAATCGGCAATGTCATACTTTAAACCCCTAATATTTATTTATTGAAACAATGAAAAAACTCGATTCCATATTATATTATTCACCCCAACAATCAATTATAACTCTTAAACACAATAGTATAACTATCAGATTCCCTCAAAACATCGCTAATGATGATGTATCACCTATCTTTGACATCAGAAAGCGACCACTACTTTTGGCTCGAGAGAATAAAACTTATTTCAAAACAAATAGAGTTCAAAATCAATTGTTTTGTCCAACAAGTTGGTCAGTTAGTACTCTGTTAAGTACGGAACCAGTTTTTAATATACATTCCAGTGCAAACGGATAGAACGGTACTTATTATGTGTGCTTGTGTCTATGGTCTAGGGTCCGAGACTCAGAGGTCTAGTTTTTATACAAGGTTAAAGTCTATCTGTGGTCAATGCCGATGTATGTATTTTTGAAGTACAGCTTGGACCTTAAGCTGTAACAAGGCTGGGTTATTATCGACGGCTTGTGGAAGAATTTTATACGAATAAGGTTGATTTCGAGTTGATAACTTTGGGTATGTTTCCGCCACTAGTTACAAGAGTCTTTTGAGAATGTTTTGTAGTTAGCACTCGATAGGTAGAGATGAATTTTAAACAAGTGTTGGATGCAATACGGTTGTTCAATGCCAGAAAATACAGTTAGGTACACTTGGCGTGCAAAAACAAATCATCATAAATTAAAGAAGTCATGTCAGTTATGCACATCGGCTTTTTGTAAGATAAGTGGGGTCTTTCTCATTATAAGTTGCTTTTGTCAAGTACCCCCAGGGGCCTGTGGCTTAATAATAACAGCCGCACCAGTCTATCGACGGTTAAGCTACTCTTGCCGCGGTCGGTTTGTGGATTGCTGACCATCCATTATCAAGACCCCTCCGTACCTCGGAATACCCTAATTACGTAATGCAAAATCAATCCGAATCTGAATCGTTTTGAAACAGATTGCTAATCCATTGCTCCGTAAGTTCGAAAACAAATCTGCAGAGCAACGTAAATAACGCAATGAATGTTGTTGAACTGTCAAAATGAAACAGATTTGTCTTTATCGTTTACGAAAATACGTTGCGTAATTAGAAAGCTGGTTGTCATTCGTAAATCTTTGACAGTCGTTACATAGCCAGAAGCCCAGTAAACGCTGACAAATCAGTCTTACCAATGGGGTATCGTGTTACCGTGGTCGTGGAGGTCAGATAGGCAGTCACTTCATGTAAAATACTGGTATTCAGCTGGATCCGGTTAGAATGGATGCCGGAATTTGTAAAAGGCTAGGAATATTGTTTTTTTTTTTGTCAGGTACCTACATAAAATGCAGTATACAGTTTTTTATAATTCTTTGACACATAATATAATCAGAGCTGAACGTTTAGCTACCTCTCAATTTGTACTAAAACACAAAGATAGACACTTCCTGGTAAATGGCGAGACACTTAGTAACGTTTCGCACCCACTTACAACGGTACCACGGAACAGTATTTGATAATATTGCAGCACGATGTCCTGTTGTGTGAAGATATACTTACGCATACAATAATTATTATATGTTTTGCTGTGTGTGAATACTTGGGTACCTATACTTACACTTAAACTACATATATGTTAGAGGTGTTGATGAAGGTTCTGTTAGGTTAAGAGTGTTCGCAGACGGCATACAATTCGGTGGGCGATTTTTTGTAGAATGAATGAAATGACCCCAGCGTGGATTGACTAGCCCCTGAAAAATTTCAACTAGCCCCTGGAGCCCCATGTTTCATGGTATTAGAGACATAGGCATATCAAGGAGTAGACCACGCGGTAATGGTAGGGAAGACATGCCCTTAGGATATAGAAGGATTTGAGAGCCTTACCGGATATGCATTCTAGATCAGGTAATGGACTAGTGGAGAGACGGGTGATATTTATCTATGGATAGGCATTTTTAACGTGGTTGGTTCATGTCCAGCTTCACCGGTAAATCTTTTGGCGGGGTCGGCCAAACTGCTTTCTCGACGTTGATCTCTATTGTTTTAGTAACTCCTACAAAAAATCTCCACTGTTTCATTTAGCTCCTACAGTAAAATGTGCCACCTTCTTGTATGACGTCTGCGAACGCTCCAAAAGATCAATGCATATAATGATGATAATGATGTCGCATCTACCAAAGTCATCTTTTATCAAAGTGCTGTAGACCTTGTTACTCGAACTACCTACGTTCAGCGATGATCAAGCCATAGAATATAACTTATTACTGTCAATATTACTAAAAGTTCCATGTCATTTACATGTTTATGAAATAACCGAGGATGTTTCTTCTGTAGAAGCATTTGGAAATCCGACTACAATATAAAATCTACTATAGAAATCTTTTACGTTATCTCCAAGTACTTATCTACATACTTTCCAACCAAATTCTTTTGTAACATCTCGAATTCAAATCCCAAAGCTCACATTCACATTCACAGTAACTTACACACCCCGGAATCCCACAGCAAAATGACCTTTCTAAGGAACTCAAAAATCCCTAAAATGTTGGCGCTTACCTACACCAAAGTGCTATGGGGAGGCATATTTTTCATTTTTATGGTTGTCCCCTTACAGCGTACTTTCAGGCATAGTAAATAAGTTACCTACCTCTCGGGTGCGGTTGATCATAGCGTAGGGTTACTTTTCATCCGGGTCGTAACAGAAAGTATGTTTTTTGGGGAAATTATAAGTTACTTTTGTGTGGGTTAAGCCATTTTTTAGGAACTATGTTTCGAATGTTACTTATTAACTGCTGGGTTGTGGAGGTCAGGTAAGCAGTCGCTTCATGTAAAATACTGGTATTCCTCCGGTATACTTCTGGTTAGACTGGAAGCCGACCCCAATGTAGTTAGGCTAGGTAGAAAAGGCTGGGCAGATGAAGATTTTTCGAATGTTATGCAGCTTGTCTTAAAGTGTTGACTGGTGTTATAGAGGTGGTATATTGAGGCAATATTTAGTGTTGTTTTCCTCATGGCGAGATCAGGGGCGCTGGGGTGACTGTCAAAGGTTTTTTGTGTAATCCTAGTGCGTATTCGGTTCTTCAATTTTATACATCGGTTTACTTACCGACCGTAGCACGCTCTGTGTTTGCGTTAACTCTGAAACGATTTTAATATAACTTTCCCATCCCATACTTTTGTTACAAAGACTGTTTTCATTATTTCGTCTGTATATTTGTAGCAAATGTCCCTGAGTTGTCCCTTGGAAAAAAGCGTGACGTATATGTATCTGTATTATTGGTTACCTCCTCCTCTTCTATTGATGACTCGACCTTATAATATTTTGTTAGCTAATAATTGTATTCCTGCAATCTACATTCAGTCTATAAGTTACGGTAATACCCAGCTTCTACAATTACATAACCGAACAGTTAGTGTTACAACTTTAATAGCTATATGTAAGCGGGCACGCCCTTTATGCCTGGAGGGTTTTATTCGGGTATTAAGTTCTGTTTACGTTTTTAGTTTTTATTTTCACTTGAGTATATTAATTGAGGTATATTGGCGTGTGCCAGCTGACATTATAGCAAATAATTTAATTTAATGTTTTGTGTTGCGTAATGTAAATTATTTTGCATACTATTGTATAGAATTAAGTTTCTCCAGCTGATCAGACAGCTGTGCTGCTGGGGAGTTTGTTGCGCCACTTCTTCTTCCCAGCTAAAGTACTAGGAAGTGGTGAAGGGCGAGCGTTTTTGGGGGACTGTCTTATGTAATTTTGACCTTCGAAAAGTGTTGATTCTCAGCCTAGTTTGAATAAATGACTTTTTATTTTGAACAACATCACTGCAACGCATTACACCTAAGTCCTAACATAAACATTCTAAGTACTAAGTGACTTCAGTCCTACAGTCCAACTCCTTAATATATTCACAGTCACAATGGCTGACTCATCTCGGAGGCCCTCGATTGCCGACTGAATATTAATTGCACCATCGGCACGCAAATTGTTTCAATCGATCTCAGTGCACGTGGCGCAGGAGTGTTTTGACGAGATTGCAGTTTGATATTTTAGTGGAAAATACGTTTAGATCTGTCCATTTTGTAAAAAAATTGTGGAGAGATAGCATAATGGCGGAAAAGAAAGCTTGATATGGTTTTTATAATTTATGTCCTACGTACACTTGATATCGGTATGTACCACGTTCTATGTCCTAGGATTCCTCCTGTAGTGAGTTGAGTTTATATACACAAAAAAAATGCGTAGGTATACGATATGTAGACGAAATTATGTAACTGACCCACATAGATATTGTTTGAGTTCTAATCACAGAACAGAATAAGTTGATCAAAATTGAATTTGGAACCTTTATCGGAATTAATTTTAGGTGTAGCTGTGGGTCTTCCTTTTTCGTGTCACTAAATCAACTCAAATAGCCGTCGATTCTGTGTGTCATAGCAATGTATTTAATGCTAAAGATTACTTTTAAACGGCTTAATGAAGTAGGTAAGCTCTTAATCCAATCTATCGGACGTTGTGCGGCTGCATTAGCCAATGTAACGCGTATAAGGGTGCGATCATATTAGCGGTCTAGCCTCGAACGCTCGTCAAAATAATGACAGTCTCTCTGTCACAGTTTTAAGCACCAAAAAAAATTATTCCATCTTTTATTTTATTAAAACCAATGTTATAATGTTTTAATTCTATGCTATAGAGGTATGAAGAACAGGGTGTAAAGTTCACTTATCCTCCATAGATAGAAAAGGGAGGATCCTCCGACCAGACGGGTGTCGTGTCTGTTGGGCAACTGCCCGACGATTGAAACCGGGACGTTGTACTCGACGCGCGGTAAATTCCGTGACGTCAGTGTGATGCGTGGTGCATGTGGCGATGTAGATGCCGCCACAATTTTTAGGAAATCATCACTGTTTTTGTAGAATTGGCAGTACTTATCTCTGCAACTTACACAAATTATCTTAAACTGTTTTTTTATAATGTAGAGTCATCAACAACAAACACATATTAATTAATGTTATCTTGTCTACAGTATCAGACATCGGCCACAACATAATACAGGATGCGTTCCTCATCGCCGTGGAGGAGCAGGCGCGCCAGCGCCTGCAGCGGCTGTCAGCGCTCAAGCGGATCACGCCTGTTGACATGTCCAAATTGTCTGTAGAGGTAAGAACCAATACCAATGATGTATAAGAATAGTATTTATTTGCAAGAAATACGATTATATTAAGATGACAATATATATGATAAGTTTTCGTCATATTCTACCAGGTATTTGGTGTGCAAATGTTAAATAAAGGCTCAAAAAAACCTTATAACAAAATAATATAAAATCAAAAACAAATTTTTTTAGGTACACAATTCATTAAGAACTATTAAAATACGAATCTAAATGTTAAAAGTCTACTATGAGCTAATAGCAGCAACTGCAACAGCTGTGAGCACTCAAGAAGATGAAGTTTATTCATATGACCAAAATATCTGCTAACGACTGTATCGCCCTAAGTGCCCTTACTGCTGCGGCGCTCAAATACCTTTAATCTTTATTTATACTTAATATTAAAATTGATAGAACTATAAGAAAAAAATACATTAATTTTAGTAGGTGAGTCGCTAGTGTGGCTATTGCGTATCAATCTATTTAATATGTTAAGAGGGAACAGGGCCCGCGATTCTCCATACAAACGTATTCCCCGTTTTTCTTCCTGAATAATGCCTCTAGAGCTGTCATTTTTTTAAATATAATCAGGGTCTCTATAGGCATGTCCCTGTCATTTCCTTTTTTTCAGCAACAAATAAGTAAGGAATCTATGACCCTCCAAAAATTACAAAAATGCCCCTTTTTTACCGCCGTGATTAGAGGACTACCAGACTGATTCGGAAAAGTTTTTAGCATAAAAAAAAATAATAGGAACCTAGACATACTCTTTCTTAAAACTTCAATGTAAAAAATTATTAAATCAGCTCTGTTTTCGAGGAGAAAAAAGGAGAATGCCAAACGTCGTTTTCGTCAAAAAAATTGTGATATAATCGGTCTGAGCTGCAGTTGTCCCTATCGCACTTTACGGGGTTTAACTCGGTTTTTCGGGCGCAGTGCGACGGCAATAGTTTCTTCAAATACCTATTTTTCAAATTTCTCGCAGCCCCTGTTCCCTCTTAATAGCAGAAGTAAGAATTGATTCAATCGCTAAGCGGCTGATTTACTAGCTAAGCGGCTTTAAGGCCCGTATTACAGAACCTCACTAAAAACTCAAGCATTACTCAAAACTCGTTTAAAGCCTTTTGATTGGTTGAAACTAGTTTTAAGTAATGCTTGAGTCTTGAGTGAGGTTCTGTAATACGGGCCCAAGTGCCCAGCGCTTGCAGCGGTTAAACGTATCACGTGAACTCTCGACGTGGCATGTCCAACCTGACAGTAGACTTAAGGATAATACTACATGTACCACATGTTAATGACTTGTTTACTGGCGTAATATATGCAGATAACTTACGTAAGTACCAACTCAAGGTGCTAATATACGAGAAATTGATGAATGCACGCGATAGGTTCGCGCGAGTTTGAACGCACGTCATGGAATAATAAAAAGCAATGTGTGCGCACCCTTATGAAAGTAAACAATGAATCGTCATAATCAGGCCTTTTAAAGTGGAATGTTGCTGCCAGTCAACGGCATTAGATATTTGTATTATCTCTTGCATATTGAGGTTTCTTCGCCAATTTTAGAATGCACCGGTTGCGAAACTTTTATGTTGTTTAGTCCTACATCAAGTTAAATAGAACATAATATAAATTAGCTAGGACATTGTATGTGAGCGAGTTGGCCTGTATTCAGTCCAACACTCTACTTGACGAGGCCACTTGACTCGGTGGCCCAAGTTGTAAACTACAGCGCATAAACATAAAGGAGCGAATTTTACAATGTGTGAGTGAGTTGGCCTGTATTCAGAACCACTTGGCAGAGCTACTCGATTTTAGGCTTAATTTTGGACAACAGCGTGTAAACAATACGTTTTATAGAATATAAAGTAGTTTGGTGAGGACGATATTTGCGAGCAAGCTGACGAGCATTCAGTCCAACACTCCACTCGTCGAGGCCACTCGACTCCAGGCCCAAGTTGTGAAATACAGTACGATATGGTTGTAGATTGCATACATACAACACTATATACAATAAATTAGCCAAGACAATGTTTGTGAGCGAGTTGGCCTGTATTCAGTCCACTACTCCACTAGAGGCTACTCGACTCGATGGAGCAAGTTGGAGGATACAGCGTGTACATGGCGTGCAAACATAATGGAAAGCGTACAATAGATTGGCTAGGACAATGCGCGCAAGTGAGCTAGCCTGCATTCAGTCCAACTCCTCTTGACGAGGCCACTTATGTGCTGGTCCAAGCTGTGCGACACAGCTTTAAACAAATTGTCATAAGCCGTGTAAATTTTAAAGCCTGAAAGAGTTCATGAACTCTTTCATTTCGAAAACAAATAGTTTATTTATTTTCCAACTTACATCTAAAATTACAGAGTAACCTATGGCGATACTGCGTCTCTACTCTACCACTCTTATCCTAACTTATTCATCATTATTTCATTCTAATAAGTTCATTATACCATTCTTTTTCGTTGTTTGATCTAATTCTGTCCTTACTTCCTGATAATGTTGTCTTGGTGTTTAAAATGGCAACCATCTTTAGCTAAAATATCTTCATTGTCTTGTACCTGTTTCACTTCGTACTTGTCCCACACAACAAATTGTTTGTACCGTCATCTCCGGACGATTCGTTACTTCATTTCATTCGTAGTTGGAGCGCACTTGATTCACTCGCTCGCTTCACATAATTTCAATATCATTAGCAGTTAATACAGGTGAAAAGATTTCTCTTTCAGCTTCTTCGTTTATTTCATAATATTATAAGTAGGATTCTTTATTTTGACTTGTACCTTTTTCATTTCAATTTCTTACATCTTTTGGTTCTTCTTTGGAAAAATAATTTTGTCTATTAGTTTATACTCTTTTTCATTCTGTTCAATGTTTGAATCAATGATGATTTCATTCAGATCGATTGAATCAATTCATTGACATTCTGATCTTTGTTTCATGAACCTGTAATTGATGGGACAAACCTTTATCTAACCAATTATCTAATTCATGATGTTGATTTGATAATTAAAATGTCATGGTCTTACTACCGGTATTGATACAATTGGCTGTTTCTGAATCTAGAAAGGTCCCATAGTTCTTATTGGGGCGTGTTAAAATAGATTAGAGAACCACCGATTGGATTCCACTAAACGCACGACGACATCGCGGCAGGCCAAGGCAAAGATGGCGGGACGAGCTTGACTCTACCGAAAGGACTGGAAAACAGAATTTTGTGGGAAAGGGAAAGGGACGCCTTTGCCCTGCAGCGGGACAATACAGAATAGCTAGATGGAATTTGGTAATTTAGGATTACCGAAAAAGAAAGAAATATTTAATACTGAACTTTGCCCATGAATTCCTTTTATATTCGATTTTTCCCACAATATAATTTCGTCACACAATAAGGCACATCAAGGGCCCACTTGTTGCATTTCACGTTTTTAAACGTTCGTATAGTCAAGTGGTGTTTTTGCTACTAATTGGGGTCGCATACCGTGGTGACATATTGTTCGGTACCATTAGCATTTTTCATAAAAAACCATGACAGTGTCATCTGGTGCGCCTTATGAGGAGATTGTTCAACATGGTAGTCCCTTGTTGCGACTTTTATTATAATTTTCGCTTTTTGTTCTAATTCATCTGTTGTTAAAACTCCTGCTTTTGTTTATTGCCACTCCAACCGGCTTTAAGGCGCCTGAGGCATCATTTTTCGAGGCATTCGTTTAGCCATCTGGATTAACTTTCTTCAATGTTATTTCAACTTGTACTAGACATCCGTCTACGGTGTATTTAGATGTAAGTTAAGGTATGATTCCAAACAACGCTGCTCGCGCAGTTGTCAACATTTACGTGTTATCGCCGTGATGAACGCCGTACTACTCTCTGCGGCAGGGCGACACTGTCACGCAGCAGTGCCGTTGTAGCAATGTCGCGCAGCATTGCTGCCGTGCTCAGAATGTAATCGCATATTAACCTATAGAAAATGTATGGGAGTTATTCGGAATCAAACCTTTACTCAGCTATGTATGTATATTTTTTATCACCATCTTCAAGCGGTACGGAAACCCACACTCCAATAATCGTGTTAAATGTGCTGCGAATGGCGATAAGTGGCTTGAACATGGATGGGTTCTCATCTTCACATGCCGCTAACAATTCTCTATACATAACATAGCCCTATGTATACTTCTTACCCACACATTTCAGGCCACAATCGTCTCTACAGCTTTACTTATAACTAGTTTCAACCAATCAAAACCAAAATCAGTAAACGGATGGCAGATTAAAATAAGGATGGGCCTATTTCATCCTATGGTGTTAATATTCCCATAGTGGCCTTTGAACATTTTACTAACGATTTTTTTTTTAAGAAAAGAGTATTGCAGAATTGAAACGCTTGAATATTGAATTCGTTACAGTCTGAAGATCTCAGAGTTTCTCAGAATGTTTTTCTTCGGAATTTCGGATTGATTTTATTTTAACAAATCCAAAGATTTGGTTGTAGGTACGTACTGCTGTCACAGAAAAAAACTACAACATATTTAAAACATTTTTGACGTAAGTAATATGGATGTACTAAAGGTAACACACGGCTACACATCAAGCTATACATTACTATTATAGGCAGACCTCGCATTATACGGAAATCCTATACAATGCGAGATCTGCATAAACTGAAAATGTATTGCTTTATGTGTAGCCGTGTGTACAACTCTGCCCAACCCTTCGGGTAAACAAGTCGTGATGTTATAAGGTTATTTAATTATTATAGTTTAATAACATTTATTGCTATATTATTTGAACTTGTCTATAGAACCTTGACGGCACATTTATAAAACCCAAGCTTTAGAATTTAGGTACATTCTAAAGCATGGGTTTTATAAATGTGCCGTTAATTTATTTTATTCCATTATGAGGTTATGTCAGGGGTGTGTCTGACATTGTATCTATTATTAATAATGTATTGTGTAGATTTTTTATGCCTCTTGATTGAAGTTGAAATGTAATTCAATTGATTTATTATGTGTATCCGGTTGCAATTCTACAGACTTGAAAAACTTTTTATTAGGCTTGTTAAGTTCAACATCATCGCAAATAAAGTCTGTAACTGGATCAGGCATAGTCCTTATATGTATTTATTTGATTCGTACATGATTACTTAGATTGCCTATAACTAATGCAGTTATGATACCATCAAAATTACACGCTAGTGGTAGTTAACTTACGAGGATTATCTAATTTTTATCGTAATCAGGTCAAGACTACATTGCCATTCGCTTAATTGTCTATATGGTCGTGGTCGTGGTAGATAGTACACTTGTTGTTGATCATGGACATTATTTGACTCATAATTGTTTCTTTATTCCAGCTAAACCGTCGAAAACGAACTCAGCCAGAAAACAGACAAGAGCTCAACGGCTACATAGCAAACTCGACCGTCTACGTGACATCAATAAACGAAAACGGAGCGATCGAGACCAAGCCTACAATATCCTCTCCGAAAGCCCAACCCAAATCCCTCCAGGCGAAACCAGCGCCCGTCATAGCCAACGGCATCGACAAAAAGAAAGAGAAGGACATAATAAAAGAAGAAGACAAAGTGGAACCAGAGAAACACGAAGTTGACACGAGTGAGAAAGTTAAAGTGATCTGTGAAAGTGATAGTGGTGTTGTTGTTGATAGGGATATTTGTGATGCATACAGTCTGGCTAGGGAGCATTTGAACAACGGCAGGAGTGAGAAACTGATTGGGGAACAGCCTGACCATAGGATCAGGGCTACGGCTATAGTTGAGAACAATAAGCTTGGACCTGGAGAGAACCGGTGAGTTATAGATACTTGATATATTTGGGAATCTAATCTGTGTTGATATTTATGATGCTGAAGGTAGTAAAACAATCAATCTTTCTAGATTGATTGTACTTAGACTTAAAAAGTCTGTTTATATTGGATAGGCTCCTGTGATGAATTTGAATATTTCAACGTTAGCCAGCCAATATTTGGGGTATCTGAAAATATACACGGCAGTATTAAAAGATGGAAATTATTCTCTTCTCTATTCTATAATAAACTACGAGTTATTATTATGTGCTTGGCGCAACGGAACAATCTTCATTTTACATAAATTGACCAAAAATCTAAACGGATGTTGTTTTTTATAATTGTTATCATTGTAAGGCAAATCTGTTTTCCCCACTTTTTGTAACTTCTTAATTACATACACATACAAAGATATATTTTGATTGCAGAGGAACAATTTTATTTTTATGTATATTATTAGATGTTCCGGATCGCAGCGTTTCTATTTAAGTGTTTTAATATTTTAAAAATACAATTTTACTTTTCATTTTGTTGTTCCTGTCTAGAACTTGACTTACTTTGCGCAACTTATTGCCAATGGTTATTTTGTTATTGCATTATTCCGAATACTAACGGAATTAATTATAACAATGAATCCGAACATGTATTTGAATTAAGATTGACCGAAGAAACGATGGATGGACTATGTGGAAGATAATATGGTTAGGAAGGAGCTGACTATTGAGATGACGACTAATAGAGAAATATGAACATATGCGCCAACCCTAAATATAGATAAAGGCAAGACAATGTTGATGATTCGAATCTATATTCAATTACTTAGCATTCATAAAATATCTAGAACAATTAGACATTAGCTAAAACAGCGTTGTCTTAGAAAGTGAATTAGGTAGGAAGCGGTAACATTGGCGCTTTGGCTGTATCGTCCAAGGTCGACACTATCTCTGTAAGCTGAACATATATCACAGCTATCAACTTACAGCCTCATAACGGTAATATTATCTTGATTATGTTCTTAATTTCGTTATTAGTGGTCTCCTGTGTGTCTTTACAGTTTGTGAAGCTTTTGGATATAACGATGTGTCGAATTTTATTGCGGGAACAACTGGTATGGTCACTGTCATTTCATTTCTTGACATAGTATTATTGTGTGGTATGAATGAGGAATGTTCAAGAGTTAGAGAAGACCACAGAAACAATTGGTGAAGTGAAGAATGATATGGCTAGAAAGGAGGTGAATACATTAATGAATCGATAAAAGGTGATGATAATGACGATGATGGATGCGTTACGACAACATAAAGTAAACTATATTCGTTCATCCCTTATTTGGCCGCCTGCTCAGATACTTATGCTAGGCTTTGTATCTACCATGTTGTCGTAATGGTCGGGCAGTCAGACAAGCTACATAGAAACCGTTAAGACTTTAAAATCAAAGTAATTTTAACAAAATATGGTTCCCTATCTTTAATTACTTAAAGGCGTGTACGCACGAACGAACAAGAACATGGGGAACACGAACATCGAACACTTTGTTGGCATGTACGTACCACTGACGTTGCGTCGTTCGTACATGTAACGAACACTAACGTGTTCGTCAAAAATGTACGTGGCAAATCCATGGCTTCTAAAGAGAGCGGGGTGGTTGACCGCGAACACAAATGGAACTGCGTTCGTTCGTAGGGTGTTCGTGTTCGCTTTGCTAATTTACGTTCACACGTACGAACCAAATGTTCCGTGTTCGATGTTGGTTCGTACGTGTGGACATTAGCAAAGCAAATACGAACCCCATACGAATACAGTTCGCACTCAACCACCCCGCTCTCTTCAGTAGCCATGGATTCGAAATTGCCATGAGCAGTGGTACGCACATGCGAACAAAGTGTTCGATGTTCGTGTTCACCATCTTCTTGTTCGTTCGTGCGTATACGCCTTTAGTCGCACGTTTTAAATAAGAATGTTCGTTATAAACCAGGTTATACCAACATTAAAGGCTTGCAATCTTTGATTGTGTACTATTATCCTATGTTCAGTGGGCCTTTTATGGATACCGTCTATTAAGTTTAATGTCGATGATAAAATTGGACGCAAATCTAAATGCGTAACAATGATTAATAATTTATACACGTATCTTCCGCGTTCAGCGATCTGAAGATTGATATCGCATGATATGTCCATAGGAAAAATATTCACAATAAATAACAAGTGTTTGTTCTGCAGTGATATGATTACAGGATTCATTGATTTTTCATCCGAGATTGTTCGCTTTTATAAGTGCGTTCTGAATTTCTTATGAGCTCCTTAAGACAAATGCTGACAAATGCTTTCACTGACAGGACAGGTCCACTCAAATCTGTGTGGTTCTTTTCTCAAAAGACCATTTCAGACTAATCTACATGGTCCTCATAAGGTCTGACCAATATTATGTCTGGACTTTAAAAGAGACTGTGACCTCTGATTTTGTTTCGGCCTTTCTTCTCAGAGTAGTCAGATCGGAAACGCCAAACTCATCTAGCTAATTTTTAATTATTTTTTAAAGATGAGTTGTAAAAGTGATTCCAATATCCTATTTACAGAATAAACAATTTCATTTCGTCTTTTTGCAGAATATTATTATGTATTTTTTCCCTTTTCGTTTCGTGTATATTATTGTGCATGCGTGATACTTAGTAGAAGTCTTGGTTAATTTTTATTTCCTTAAGAATCTAATTCGTACTATTAAAAACAATTTAAATAAAAAATAGCCAAATCGGTCCCAGCCATTCTCAAGGGGTGCCCTTGTCTACCAACGAACAGCATTATCTACATTTGTATAATTATAGATAGATATATGAAAATATTATACACCACAATAATTGTCGAATAGGTAGGTATGTCTCCTGCTGATAATTATTAACTACTGAATTGTTGATCATCAATTTTAATTATTCATCTACGATTAATACCAGTTGCATAAAGCTTCATCACTGTAGATTCGTGCAAGCGATTTTAACCTGTATCTTGATTGAAATATTGCAGCAAGCGGCGTGATAATAATTACTCATATGTAGGTATTCACTTTTTAATTATTGTCTTGGGCAATCCCTGACGCCATAATTATTGACGTCATAAAAACAGCAATTGTTCTATGATTGGTTGAGTCATCAATAAAATGACTGAATTGTACAAAATAGTCAATAGTCAGCGAATATTTTGTATAAATACCTATCTAATATATGTTTATTTATATTGGAATTCACACCTTGGACTGTGGTTTAAAGTACTTAGGTATGTGCAATTCGTGACTTCTGCTAGAGTTATAATAGATATTAATAATAAGTGATAATATTGAACATTTGCATTTACGTTATTTATCTAGTAATATAAAAGCTAACAGACTTAACATAAAAATAGTAATATGTAGGTACACGTATATAAAAGGAGGGGCAGACTCACAGGGCATCAAAAAATTCGTCCGCATCGCTGTCAACGGGAAAAGTGCCCAAAAGGCCCAAGTACCTATTTCTACGTTGGCCCTAAGTTAGCACTCGGTCACGTGAAGACTCGTCCTATGATTCTTTCGTTATTTAGATACACCTCTCTTTTCTGTCCTAGCTTCTGAGTAACCTTCGAAGACGCTTCTTGATCACGCTAGATAAAAAACCTGGCAAGGTTAATTGTCTAGATTTGTAAGTACTTCTTTTGGGCTTAAAAGACAATGTTTTAAGCTAGCATTTAACTTGATATTAAACTTATAAAAACTTTGCCATGGCAAGACAAAGTTAGTTTAGTTTTTTAACTAATCTACACAACAGTACCTATACATTTATTTATAGATATGTGTAGGTACAGTAAGACTCAAAAATAATTCATTGACAAGAATTAATATCAAATTAATTAAAAGTCAAGTCAAGTCTACAATTTGTTTTTCATATTACTGTATCGATTCCACGATCTACGTTCGTTACGCTCGTGGCTAAGTAATAAGTAACTGCTGCACGGGTCGATCCATCAGGTTAAGCTACGCTTGCCGGGGTTGGTCTATGGATGGGTGACCATCTTTACGTACCGAGACTCCTCCGTGCCTCGGAAAGCACGTTAAGCCGTTGGTCCCGGCTGTCATTCGTGGATCTTTGACAGTCGTTACGGGTCCTCAGAAGCCCGAAAGTCTGACAACCAGTCTTGCCAAGGGGTATCGTATCACCCAATTACTGGGTTGTGGAGGTCTGATAGGCAGTCGCTCCATATAAAATACTGGTATTCAGCTGCATCCGGTTAGACTGGAAGCTGACCCCAACGTAGTTGGGAAAAGGCTAGGCAGATGATTAATAGGTACAATTGAAAATACCAATTGTGTCAAATGTTTGGTGGCTACACATGGTACACATTGACACTATATTATGGAACAAAGATTGTGGACAATTAAATGAATTCTTGTCAATGGTATACATCATTTGGAGGCTGACTGTAAGTTGTATAGTTTGACCGACTTATATTTATATCTTGATAATAAATGACTGAAATTACCATCCACTTACTCATCACCAATTTGATCAAAGTCAGCATCCGATCCAGATCGATCTAAATCGGGGCCAATAGCAAATTCTACATTATTTTCCACATAGTATATTATTCTATTCCAATACTTAACTAGTGGCTATGTAAATGAATGGTATACTGTACTAACTAAGATAAGATCTGGGTGATGCGCAAATCTGTCAGTATTGAGTGCGTGATGCTAGTCGTTGCGTATCTATGTTGGTAGGATACAGGTTCTTAATGAACTGGTGGGTTCTGTACCTACATTGTAGTATTGACATTTTCAGTAGGCTTCCTTCTAGGCCCGTTTGCATCACAAATCACTAAATGCTTGTAGCGCTAAACATATTTCAACCCGTTCTTTATCATCTTTAAACGATTGGCTAAAAGATTTTTTAAGTTCATTTATCGCTCAATGTAGGTGATGCAAATGGACCTCCTTAATAAGAACGTTTAAATAACTTCTCCTACTGAAGATACCTGAGTACGGCTTGACGCGTAGGAACCCTGGGCAGTCAGTTTAATTCCATGGCTAATATCTCTTCTCCTAAAGCCCTTATACCAACATAATAGAAGAAGAATAGGCTTATCCCATATTACATGGCACTTCAACATACTTGGAGAAATGTGGTTGTACTGTACCTAAGTACACGCCTGCGTAACCCGTTGGGGAATACGGGCGTGATGTTCTGTTTAAATTGAACCAATAAATCCGCTTGACTAGCCAGTTTTACCAGATGAATATGATTCAAATTGCACCAAACTTCTGGTTTACACTGAAGTTGTAACCAATGCCAATTTGCGCAGACACACTGTCCGAGTTAGTCCGCTGACACCGTCATTTTGCCACTACGAACGCCTCTCGTTGAAACTCAGAGCAAACTAAAAGTTTCGTTTTAATTGTATTACATGGCTTTTCATCCCAGCATTTTCAGTGTTGCAAAGCGGACTTTTTTTTGCTGAAAACTCTTTGATATAGGAATTGATTTCTCTATAAGAACTTTTTCAATTTGACCAACTGAAAAGGCTAACTGCTAAGTTTAGCAGACAGTGACAGTTTCTTGGTTAAATATTACCCCTAATGTATTATAATATGAGGTTAATGGTTACTGCCAGCTTGCATCATTACACGGGTAAGCAAAGCCCTTCCTGCATGTCTTCCAGCCATTTCATTACGAATTACAAATAATAGAGCTTGTTGCCTGTGTCGGTATAGTCTTAGCCGAGGGTATATTTGACTAACCGAATGTTTTGTCTGGCTAATACTGGCTATCAAACTATCAACCGTAAGGAACACTGGTTGACGCAAACGCACTACTTAGTAGCAATTACGTATGAGACGCGTTATCTCCGCCATTATCCGCTAGATGGCAGCACTAGAACGAATACTAGAACGCTTGTAGATCGCGACGTGACGGGGATACGTGCAGTTATCTGGAAGCTGATAAATGGTACTGAGCTGGTTGGATATTGGAGCGTGTTATGCTGGATTTTGGAACCAAACTGGTTGTAATTCCTGATAAAGTTAAAGATAAACGTAGAAGTTTATAATAGGGGTTAAAGTATGAAATTGCCGTTTTATTGTAATAGGTACTTCGAATTGACATAGAACCTTCATGGTTTGAGATTTTTGAGTGAAACTTTTTTCACATGGTTTCTACCTATGAAGTTCTTCTTTTAAAAATGTCCAACATTCGATTATCAATTTTCTGTTATTTTTTTTATTCAGCCAAGAAAGATGGAATATTAAAAAATTCGAGTTATTTTTGAATACGAGTTCTGACGCGGAACTAACGCGGCAGAAACAGCTCGCAATATCAATGTTGCGTTTGGAGAGGGGACTGCTAATGAACGCACCGTGCGATTTTGGTTTGAACGCTTTCGTGATGGAAACTTTGATTTGAAGAACGAATCACGTGGAAGTCCGCCCACACAGGTGAATAATAATGAATTGAAAGAGATGGTGGAAGCCGATCTGGTCAAGCAATAACGGCAGATGTCTACTGTGTCGAACTCCGAACAAGGATAGCAAAACTAGCAGTGAAACAGCCCCGACTCATGAGTCGATCTTCACCATTATTGCTCCATGATAACGCGAGACCTTATACAACACGAGAAACCGTTTTAACTCTACAGGAACTGCAATTAGAAACCATTCGTCACCCTCCGTATTCGCCAGACCTTGCTCCAACGGACTACCATTTTTTCGTGATATGGACAGTTTTCTACGTGATAAAAAGTTTTCTTCTCAGGAGGCAGTACAAAATACTTTCACACAGTTTGTCGAATCTAGATCACTAGAGTTCTATCGCAAAGGCATAAACAATGTATAGATAATGGTAATTATTTTGATTAAATAAATATTAAATTTAAAAAAAAAACGAATTTTAATGTTTCTGTACAAATCGGCAATTTCATACTTTAACCCTTAATTTATCCTGAAAACCCTTATAAATAATGATGTAGCAATTGTTTTTATTATATTGTACTTGCTGGTATCTCGGTCACTTGTTTAAATTGAAAAAGCCTCATGAATTTGCCTTTTAATTAATCGTTAATGCAAATTCATGAAGGTTTTTCCTAATTTCGCTTTCGTCATTCCCTAAAGGATAATGGCATAATTCATTTCAGTCTGTCCTAAATAAATGTATTTTCTTTCTACTTTCTTTTCATAATATTTTCATGTTTATTTTGACGAATACCTTCATCATGTTGTCATAGGTAGGTACAATTGAATCTGCCGCATTAAGAATTATATAAAAATCAACTTTAAATTTCACATTTCACATAAGTGGCGAAATGTGGGTGTAGGTACTCCTGCCTAACCCTTCGAGGAATCCAAGCGTGATTTTCTGTACAATCAATTGATAAATATGTAGTATGTACTATCTAAGATAGTATTTTTTTTGCTATAGGTCCTTTGAATCGGCAAGGCAGTCAGTTAAAAACTCACAAATACCAAGATCGCTAGGTAATAAATAACAGATACTTACGAAAAAAAAAAAAATTAGGACAAAAAAAAAAACATTAAAATATGGCACACACATTTTTTTATATTTAAAAGTATATATTTTTTTTATTAAAAACAAATGAATTATGAATCTAGAACGCCACCGGTCTCGGTCCAATCGTCATTGATCCGCACCGCCGCACGCCGCCCTCTGCGCCATGCATGGTGTCTACCTTCACATAATGGCCACCAGACCTTCCCATGTTCAATCTAACTCATGTGTGTAATGTTAGCACAATGCATATGAAATAATTCGGGCAGTTATTGAAGTGTGGTCAATTGATCGGGGAAGTGGACTCAATTTTTGTGAATTTATTATAAACCGGTAAAATTTCCCATTGATAAAAATTGTGTTTTTTTTTTCTTTTTCCTGATTATTACCACTTAGGTAATATATTATAGTCTCTAAGTACGATACCTAACAATACCCTCACGGATCGGACAGGGTTTTTTTTTACATGTTGTAGACGGTTTTACAAAAATCTTTTTTTGTTTGAAAGGGTATATTCTCTCGATGTGATCTCATATAAATTTTATTGACTTTGTTTGAGTAGTTTTTGAGTTAGCTTATTATTACGTATTTTTCCCACTTAGTCTATGTGGATGATGTTATAATAAGTTCCAGTCACTTTTATTTATATAGCAGAAGGCAGGCATTCGAATTTGTGGGGTAGGTACCTACCACAACAAAAAACTGAAAAATAAAAACTTTTTTACAAATTAAAAAAACAACAGACTCGAAAAAAAAAACGTGCGAGCCTTACCGTAGCCACATCTGGACATCTCATCTTGTTAATAAGCAACATTAATATAATATAGTGCAAAAAAAAAAAAACAGGTATTACCTATTTGAAATGATTTTCCGTAACGAAAAATAATTATTTTTGATAAAATTGTATCTTATTTAATTATCACTAAGACTAATGCAATTTTTTATTGAAGGCAGTTATTTTTGTTCAATTCGGGGGAGAGTGGAGACAATAGAGTTATAATAAGTAAAATCTGAGACATATTGTGATTTCCAAGTATTTAAAAACCGTTGAAAACATGAGTGAAAATAAAAGAAACTTGTTTTTGTGTAAATATGCTCGTTTTATTGTAAATCAAATTCTTATAAGACTTATGTGAACTAATAGGAAATATTATACAGATTACGAAACAGTTACAGTTATCAGTTTTGGGGTACATATTAAATAAAAAAGCGAGAAATCGGGGTTTAAACGCAAGTGGTGCTCGTCAAGGTCAATTCTGACGACCAACTAAGCTCCGCGCGCGCTTATTGATTAAATCAAATAGCGCACGCTACCCGCTTAAAATATTTTATTCCTTCAATTTTTCTACCCACATTGTTAAAAGTATGTTTAAGTATTCGTTTCTTCGAATCTTGATAGTTATTAACAACAAACATTATGTCCAACCCATACCAACTTCAACAACAATATTCTGAGTAGGTAATACTGAATAAACCCATTCACATTGAAATACTATATCGACTGACCACAAAAACTCATCATTACACAAGTCCACCACACATCCCATAGGGAAAATTCAAACTTTTCAGCCGTTATACGCTACGCTCACAACAATAGATCGACCTCAGCCTTGCACTGCGCCCGCGCACCCAGGTAGATCAGTCTGATTCAGTCAATCGCCGGCACTTGCCGTAGCAGCACTTGTCGTTAACTTTGTAAGGATAGGGTGCGTACCTGCCCCCACCTGTACGTTGTTGTTATCCCCACTCAGTCGCTGGCGTCCCGACTCCCACGCATCCTACTATTTGTATTCAGAATTTTTTCGTGATACCCGCCGCTGGACGCGAGTTTTTCGAGTGAATGTTTAGAATTCTTTAGTGGTTTGTTTTGTGTTGTGATGTGCATTGTGTGGATCTAGGATGCATTACAAGCAATTGTTTAAGAGGTAAAGTTTCTGTTTGTTTATATTCTGTAAGTTTGTAACTAATGTTTGGTGAACTTGTGATATAGTCCCGGGGGCGAAGCTTTCAAGTTGTTAAACGCAGCCTTTGAGATCATTGTTTCCTGCGTCAGATGGTAAACTAGTAAACTAAACATGGATAATGTGGTAACTTAGTAAGCGTAGTGTGAATGTCTGGAAAATTGCAAACTGAACTGGATTTTACTATGAGTGTGAATTGTTTTGGTTTACCTACACTACGAACAATTGGGAATTATTATATTGTTATTGATTCCTGGTGGAATTCTAATGTTATGCCTATTTGCTTCCACTGTATTTATCATTTCTTTAGTAACGTCTTTGATATGATTTTTGACTAGAACTAGGTACTTAATTTCGTCATCGTCCTATCTTTAATGGGACTTCACTTTCAAATTCATGATAACCTTCTACATAGCTAATATTCTTGTCAATACCTATGTTATTTATAGTTCCTAATTCCTTCTATAGTTATTCTGCTCAATATTCTAGTATCATTTCCTGAAATATGATATACGTGTAATTATAAACTACTTAAGGCCGCAGCAGTATTGTTAGATACTATAACGATAACTAGTTATTTTCTTTGATTGCTAGGCATTACAGAAATAATTCCCACGATATTCACTTACAGGATGTACAAATTACGAGTAGGTATTAACATAATGTAACCAAGAACCATAAAGTTAAAACATCTGTTACAAAATTCTGTTGTTAAGTGCATGAATTGGGAACGAAAATGTGGCAAGAAACGCATGAAACAATCTTCCGCAACAACTAACTGTCTGTGAATATATACAGTATATTTGTGAATGCTCATATTGTGATCAAAATATAAGCCCGTCAGCAAGATGGTAACGGAGCTGACTGTTCTGGGTGCACCGCACGTACATTTAAAGTACCGGTTGCCATTCGTGATAGTTATTTTATTGCACCCAATAAAAAAATAGTTATTGTTCATCTAATCCTTTCGGTCAAACGCGAAAGATTATAGTAAAGATTCTATTCAAAATAGCTCCAAATCCTTTTAGAACAAGTCCTTTGTCCAAATTTTTAAAACTAAAGATATTATTAAAAAAATACCAGCTATCGTGAACAGCGACGATTTGCACAGGTGTTAAAATAAAAATAAGGAACAAAATATGGTGTAATTGTAACAATAACGAAACTATTGCATGAGCTAGACTGTGTGCTCCAGTTGTGTACTTACATTATTGAGATGTAGCAAACATGGTAGCAACGTCAGACGATACATTTTTAAAAAATTGAATTTGAGAAAATATTTGCTGTTAAACTAAAAGACAAATGGATGGACGTTTCAGATGATAATCGGTACATAAGAATCATAGCTTATTGAAGACAAGAAGACAGTCTGGAAATCGCAAAACCTCCAGTAGAAAAATTAATAACGTTTTAAGATAGGTGTTATCACAACGCAGTAACTAGTTAGTTAGTAGTCACCCCAACATGCCAAATTACGTCAATCTAGCTGTACACCCGCCTAAGGGTTGAGTCTAGGGTGACCCTCGAAAATATCTTCTAATATCATTTTTCATTCTTCAGTGGTAAGGCTGTTTGTCAGCCAGTCACTCAATCAATTCACGGAAATGCTTTATATTTATAGATACACTTTCAAGTTCTCTGGCATAAATTTTAACTCAGCTGAATCCGTTACAAGTGAAGTGTGATATTATATCAAGTAGTTTAACATGACACGTAGGTACATATTGAACAGGTATTTCCCAGTCCGTGTGAGCCAACACTAACGCTCCATCGTGTCCCAGATTTACTAACAATTGCTAGTGAATTTCTTTCTCTTCTATAATCGTTGTAATTTTAATGGAATTATCTCTAATTGTTTCTCTATTAAATTCTTCAATTGCTTATTTATCTTTTTCTTTCTCATGGTTTCTGTTAATTGACTTTGCTTTTTCTTCTTTATCAAAAAATATTATGTTCAGAGCACTATGTGCGTCTAATTCATTACTAAAGCGACGCTTCTGAAATATTAAGAATTTAGTTGCTTATAAACGGTTAACTTTCTATTCATCTAATATTCATTAGCTGTAGATATAGTTTTATTTCTTACTTACCCATTTGTTTCAGCGTCGTAAGTTGCTGGTCCTGTACAATTTCAACACAGAGATAATGGAAATATCATGTCTTTCTAAGTGAAACTTAAAATTACTGTATAATACCCATTGTTGCATGACTCCTCTCATAATATTGCACTAAATAATTTTATTGAAATCATAATCTGCTTATATGAAATTGTTCAAATTGAAAGTCAATTCATCTTGAAACTGGAACGCCAAAGATTCCAATAAATCGTGACGTTGTGGATTCGGTTTAACGTTGACTACGAGTACATGACGTGAAACCATTCTTATAATTACCCATGAAGTAAATATGACTTGCAACTTATAAATAATAATGGAAGAAAAATGCAGTCACCGCAGTTTTACGAGGAATTTGGTTGATGCCCCAAATAATACTCAATCATTAAAAGTCATAATGCCATATTAGGATCTCGTGTGTCATTACTACCCATGACACATGCATCACAGTTAATTGCTATTATAATAATATATGTCGCATTAAGATGGTTAGAGCCGTGATACAGTTACAGATATCCCGAGGGATATATCTAAATACCGTAACATAGTTACATGGAAACGGTTCATAACTGTCGGAGTGCCCTAATTTTGTTACTGCGACCAATTTCGACGTAGTTGTAAGTCACAGTTCTAACCTAACCTAACCTATTTGGTCGGAGTGCCCTAATAGTTATATTACTAGATCGTGCTCCTATCATAGTTATATTCCTAGTAAGACAGTTATGAACCGCTTTCATATAACTATATTACGGTATATACATATATCCCTAGATGTCCCTAGTCTCCTTAAACCATACATCAATTTACATCATAATAGAAATCGTTTCAAATTCTTCATTATAGCATTTGACGTTTTAGATTATCATATATTTTATGAACCACTTTTATCATTTTATTGAATCAGAACTACATCCCCTTCCCTTTTTTATTCAATGTCCGTCATAATCAAATCAACAGTCCTCTAATGGACAATGGCACCGTTGCACTTCAGCACACGACTTTACCTTAATTTTTTCATCCACTTCGCTTCAGTTGCTTTTATCAACTCCTCCTAAAAATCCTTTAAAATGTGAAGAACCCAGATACTGTGAAACAAGCTCAATATAATTCTTATGTACGGCAAAATTCTAGGAACCATCTCTTACCCGCAGGTGCCTACATTATTAATCCTTACTGGAGTTCGTTTGTAACTTCTTACACCTACTTTATTTTTTGTAAATTTCCCAAGAAAGTGTGCATTAAGGACGGGTACACACGATGCCTTGAGGCGGAGCCGGTAATAGAGCTGCTTGTGTGCCGTGTAAGACGCCTTTCACACGATACCATGTATTAGTTGCTACAATATTATCTATTTCATTTGGGTCTTGTACTAGTTATCTTGATTTTTTTTTATTTGATTGATGTTATTTGTAATGAAAGCTGGAGTGATTAACATCACCTGACTATCTTGTGTCTGATTCAGTTGTTCAACTAAGTTATCTGCATCACTTAATTCATGGATTCTCAGATCTTATTGGTCTGATAATATTGTTTTTTTTTTCACATCAAATCAATGTTCTGATATCTACACTTTAAGAAAACACGGGCGTGTAAAATTTTCTAGCGCTTATACATTCTACTGTAAGTTTACACGTGCCTAGCGGTGTGTCGTCCGTTCTCACCAGTAACTATGAATCTTTTAATGTTGAAGCGATTTAGTCCCGCGTGTCATTGCGTGTGGAACGATCTTCTAGACCACGGATCGAGTTCTGCTAGTTTTAGGATACTCAAGATTAGAATCAATAGTCCGCGGATATCCTACTAGATTTTTTTGTTGTTATGAAAGAGTCATCAGAAGACTAGCTTGTTGACTGTTCTAGTCAGTTGGTATTTTTTGTACATTTGGTTTTTCCCGTAGCCGTTTTGCCCTCATATAAGAGTTGTCTGTCATCATAGTGAATGTACTTACTTAAATATAGATTCTGCCTATGTTTTTGTTTATTTTAATCATGGTAATTTCCCTAGAGTTCTGTTCTTTCTTACCCTTATCATATAGGCTCAGACCAGTGGCAGATACGGGTTCATGTGGTGAAGATTTGTATATAATTTTTTTAATATCATTATTTATCTTCTGTAGGGGTACAATACGTTTGCCTATTATTTTTTGGTTTTCATTCAAATGCAGACAGTGACACCTATCGTTAGTATCTATCTATACGTTGAAAATAGTGAACATACTATATATTCTTTTAGATTTTCTTAGTCAATTTTATAGAATAGTTCCGAACTTTAGTTTTATATTCATCTAGGTAGAAATGACATGAGATTGGAAGTAGTCCCTATAATGGTAGTTCAAGAGATGGTTTTTGTAATATAATGTCACTTATACGACCTATTTCTGTCCGTACTTAGGCCTTGAAACAGCTTGCCTATTCCTAAATCACTAGAATTTCCCTGTACGTAAAATTGCTTATACAGGGTGTTATTGAAAACTCTTGCAAAATGTTGATTTTTATTGACAATTACGTCTAATATTGCCCAGTTTTTAATTAAATCAGCGTTAATTAAATCATATTTGGAGAAAAGTGATTTCTCACAGTATTTTTTATTTATATTATGAGTATTATGATATGAGTCATGACATTTGGTACAAATTCTTTAATATTTCCAAATTAGCAAAGGCGCCGTAATCACTTGTCTAAGCGTAAGAATTATAAAAATAATTAAGATTCCATACATTTTTTTACAATTCCGTACGTTTTTTTGCGGAAGCACTGTAACTTGTAAGCTAATGACAGTTCTTCGTCATTTCAACTTGACATTGGCTGGATAATTATCGGACGTGGGAAATGTATTGTCAACTATACGTGTTGTTTTGTTTAATAATTCAATAGTTCCTAGGTAAATACGTGATGTTTGCTCATTGAGATTGTCGAGGAGTTATTGTTGATGTTTAGTTACGAAGCGCAATATTGTTCATTAGATTCCAAAACAGATACCCGTGGATTTTATTCTTAAAAGCATTGATTGCAATACAATAGGGAATAATATCTACAACAGGGCAAAGTGTTGGAAATGTTCCAAAACACGTACAAAAATAACATTATATAATTGGACCGGTAAATATTCTGTTTATGTACACCCTCTTTATACAAGCATCTACTTAATTCATAAAAACGACATAATATTTCCGGGGCATATTGCCCCCAGTACATTACCCACCGACCTAATACCCTAAAAAAGAGGAGGGCAATCTCACAAAATATCCCCGTGTCAGTTAAAACATCGTTTAAAAACGTTTACTCCATGCGTATCCGAATTCCTTAACCATAATCCGATACCTAATACGAATATTAACGCGATATCGCGGGAAACACGCACATCACTTGAATACTGAGCACTCCCATTGTCTCCTGCCTCCGTTCCATTACAACCTATCTAAGAAAACGACGCCAACATAATCAACTTTATCCCTTTAGATATAAAATTCATTTTGCTTGTACATTACTGTTAGGATCGCGACGTGAAGTTATGAAAACGGGCCACTTCTCTTAAGAAACGTCGTCACTGCGAAGGTTTGAACAATGACAAGTTTTGATACAAATTTCCTTTGTGGAAATGACTGTTATGGATGCCGTTTCGTGTATAATATATAATAAAACGGATATTGTCGTCTGTCTTGTTTTCTGTTGTGTTGTGTAATTGTAAAATTAGGGACGTGAAATTAGCTTTGTTTTGATTGAGTGAGCTATATCTTGACTTTTTTTTTATACAGTTTTAGTATCTCGATAGGCTTCCGTCGACAGGCGCGACGGCACAGCGCGCCGCGTCTCTAGTAGAACAATTTCTATGAAAACTTCATGGATATTTTTCTTCCAGAATTGCGGTGCACTGTCGTCTCGTCACGCCTGCCTGTAGGAGCGTTGAAGAGTCAGTACTATCTAAGCACTGGTTCAATTCATTAATCGTCTTAATCACTACTCCAATAATTATAAGAACAACAACATTTTGAGAACACAGTTTTAAGTTTGTCCAAAAAACTCGGTGCACCTGCTATTGTGGTGCCTTGCTCCTTTTGGATCTCTCAATTTTGCCAAATGTCAATAAAAATAATGTAAAATTAATCAGTATCTTCACATTCTTGTATGACAGACACTTGGGTTAAAATCTTCAGTATCGTAAAGCCTGTATCGGAGAAGCTGTATTTTATACTTCACGTAGATACCTATTTCAAGTTCTAACCAAACCGTCACCTTTCTTTTCCCGTCTGCGTCTTTTACGACTGATTGAATGATAAGCAGGTGCCACTATCTTTTGCAAAAGGATTGAATTATTTTGAAAATTAAGTACGATTGTTATAGTATTAAGTAAGAGTAGCTTTGACCCGTTAAACGATTTGATCAAGACGGTCCTTAATGTCTTCATTTCTTCTAAAACATAAAGATTGATATGAAACATTATTTTTTATTAACAATAATGTTTTTGGTCGTAAAAATAGAGAATTTGAACAAATTTGTAAGTTTCTGTGTTTATTATATAGTTCACTACTTCGTTTCACGTTAAGAGCATGCATTCAGGGCCTCAAGTCTACTATTACAATAGTGTCAGAATGGTCTATCATTGATTTCATAATTGTTGATTTTGACAAGTTTGGTAATCTACTAATATATTGGCGTCATTATGACTTTCCAATGGTCAGCCACTGACACTCCATTGAAAGAAATGGCATCTATTGGTAATCTCGTACATAGGTAATGGCAAATGAATGACTGACTTAGGCGGTAATCTGCTAAAATTTTGACAGTTCCTTTGATCAGTGACCTACCATTAGAACGTAATTGTGCAGTCATTGCTGCTTTTAGCAAAATGGCAATGGCTAATGTTATTTCAAAAACTGCTGGATTTCATTACCAATACACAGTTTAGACCATTTTCTATGAAAATAATTTAAGTGACCATATTGACAAGATGTTTATAATTCACTCAAAAGCATATGGATGTTTAAATTCAGAAAAACACCAAAATCGTACCCCTTTTCTAAAACTAATTTTTAACATCCATCACTTTTCTCTAAAAATCTCAGTGTATCAACTCTACTATCTCATTTTATAGAAAGTATTCGAAAAAGTAAGCATCTCCAAATCAGTTAATACCTAAGCCGTACTTAACTGGAACCGTTTTTTGTGAGTTAACCGACAAATAACGTGCGTTATCTATGCTTTTAACCGATTACTAGCGAGTTAAGTATACAGATACTTCAGATTTTTTAGATAACACCTTTTATAGAATTTGTTTGTTGTACATATTCGAGTTTACTTTTGATATGTTAGTATTTTTAATCGTCTGTCAATATTGCGGCTACATCGTAAATAATCTTATATTTTTCAAAGTGTTTATTAAAATCATACTAGATTAGATTTTCTCAGAAAAGAAAACTTGTTAGTCTATCCATGAAAAAAATATCAACTTATTTAATTATTTTTAATAAGTATCTAATAAAATAATACCAGCCTATTATTGTCTCACTGCAAGGCAAATCCCTCTTCTCATAAAGAGAAGGCACGAGCATCGTTAACCACGTTTGCTCAAGACGAGTTGGCGATATCAGACTTATATATAATCCTCTTAAACCCCATTTATTGGTAACTAGCTACGATTGATAACTACATAACATACATAAACTCACGCCTTCTTCTTATGGGTGTAAGCAGAAACTACAGAAATCCACTGTAACGACCCTTACATATCCCTTTTGCTACATCGTTCATACATCTGCACGTGCACGCCAGTTTCTAGTACTGCGCACCTGACCGTTCTGAAGAACATCACCAATAAGGTAATATAGTACCAACATTTTAAAGGCCCCGTACGCTCTTAAAATGGATAAAATAAAATAGGTAATCACCTATTTTAAGGCTTAAGGCTTAGAGAATTCTCTAAGCCTTCGTTTTAAATCGTAAGTCACGACAACCGGCAGCCGAGGTATCCGAAAAAAATGGTTCGGTTTTTGAAGGTTCCTTATCGGAGTATAATTAAGAATATTCCTTATTTTTGTTATAAAATTGAGACAATCATTATTATCTATGGTTTGAAAATATATTTATTTTATTGTAATGAATAATATTGATAAGTGTAAATGCAGTCAATATCTATCAAAATTACGAGAATATAAAAAAGTTCTTTACTTTATTTTAAATTATACACTGAATTTTGATGTGGTTTTCACCAACATTTAGAGAATTTAATTTGAAAGGTTTATGTGTATAACTTACATTAATATTCAACATGGAGGCTTACACCCACGCGAAGGTGGGGCGGGTCGCTATTAGTTATTGATAAAAATAAATTTTACTGGAAATAACTTTAAGCGTGTTAAACAGACTTATTTCAACCTATTAGTATTAGTTAAACTATTCAAGTAATTATTAAAATTAAACAAACCCTAAATGATTACAATACAATCATACTTATTTGGTTTTGAATGTGTTTTTGGGCATTAGGTATCTGGAATTCAAGGTAAAAAAAAAAAATTGACAAAGTACCAAAATTATAAAAACTATATAATAACACCGTGGTCCTTCCATAGTATTGTAATTAAACTCATCTTTTATCCCTGTAGGTAAGTGGCTTATTCAAATAAGCTGATCACGGACGGGACCCCAAAATGGTGCGCTCGGGAGAATTTATGGAATTTTTCTGTTAATGTCTATTCCCGTTACAAGAGAGCCTTGATGGGCCGGCCATGCGTGATCCAAACATTTTGTAATACGTAGGCAGATGAATTCTCATTACAAATAAATATGAACATAATTTTATTATGTGGCAGTTTAAAATGTTAATGTGGTAGTTTGGGAATAAAAGAAATAACTTTAGATCTGATGTTTATTTGATTCGAGTTGTGTAAGAAAATTGGTCAGTAAGTTTACGGCTTATGAGTAATACAGAATTATGATATTTATTATGTAATGAAACTGTCATTAAACTGTAATATAAATATCGAAAAATCGTCGGTACCGTAAGTATTGACAGTAAACTCGTAAAATTGGAAAAATGTTTCCGTGGTAGGTATTTCCCTTTCGTAAGATTAAGTTCAAGTAAAGAATCACTGAAGAGTTGAATGATCTACAAAAATAACAAACAAACAGACATAATAATTATAATTCTTGAAAATAAATACCTGAAGTCAAACATTCAAAAATATTCACCATTTATATCCATCACACCAACATTCAAATAACATACATCATACCGCAGAGCCTCCACTATATTCAAAAACAATTAAACCAACAATTTCCTTTGCCTCAAAACATTTAACAAAAATAAAAAGAAACATCACGTTATTCCGGACTTCGGTCCCGCTTACGTCACGTCACCCATAATTTGTTACCTGCATTTTTTCCGCGTCCAAAATCGTTCGGCATTCGAAATTCGAACTGTATGTATGTTTCGAGTGGACCTCTTTTGTTACTCAGTTCCATTAAGGCATGCCAAATATTTCGTGAGAATTTTGTCCGGGGTTTCCACGTTATGCCACGTGGATTTTAACCTTTTTTGTATTTTATTGTTGTGTACCGGTGTTATTGGATGCTGATTGTTATTGTAATAGGCCATTTACTTGGACGTAGTTACTTTTTCGGAGAAAGTTTTGGGTGTTTTTTTAAATTTTAATCTGTTTTATCTTAATCCTTGTTTATTAGTGCAGTTATTGTTTACTGGAAAGTAGGAATCCTTTTCAGTAACATTTTTTTAATAATTTAGCAATAGTTGGTTACCATGGTTTGGTTTTGTTAATCTCACAGTCCAAATAAATGTTTTTCTTATCTTCTTTATCCCTGCCAAACACAATGTTGTAATTTATAGCGTTTGTTAAACAGACTTGGTGACTAAGAACCGGTTAAACTGTAGATAACAACGGTTTGGTTACATGCATTAAATTCTTCTATTACTAAGGGTCCAAAAATTTTTACCCGTATTGCGGTATAGAAAACCAAGACCAAGTCCTTGGGTGTCTATAGTAGACACCCACGTCCAAATTGTAGCAAATGTTTGTGATAGCAAATGTTTGTGACCTCTGATCTCCCGAAAATTTGTACCAATATAGAGTAAGAATACCTACAAGCCGAATACTAAATCCCCTATAAAACAATCCGAGAAATAAGTCATCATCCAAACTCTTCCGATTTGACCTGTTTGTCATCGCCGACCGCCTGAAACTTACCTTTTTCCTGAATTATCTAGTAAGGAAGAAAGGACACAGGTAGACTTTAACACGGTACCCTAGTAGAACCAACTAAGTGACTAATAAGTCAAGTATCTCGGAGACGACCGATAAGAGCTGTTTGCAGCGTGCCTGTGAACGCTGCCTAATCCGTCTCAGATAGGGTTGGCTCTTATCCTGTTTTACATTTTGGAACACAGTAAAATGGGACATAGACAGTTACATTCATCAGTTACTCTTCTCGCGTTGAAGAATTGCAGCTCTTTGTAAAGTAGTTTGTTCGGGGAAGTTCTTGCACCATACCTATTTCTGCCGCTAAGCAAGCGTGAGCGTTGATGTGTTCCAGTTTGAGGGGTACCTATGGGTGCCGGTGTACGGCTACATGCTACACATTTCAGCAGATACCTATGAAGGCATATGATGATAAAATCATAGAGCAAAATATTCTTTTCTCATATCTTAGAAAAGAAACGTGTTTTAGGCTGCTCGGCTTTCAAAGCAGTGACGCCATCTTGAATTTATGATCATGTGATAATCCTGGGATCCAATTGGTTAATTTTATCACTTTCGATCTGCTGCAGTTCACCAATCACGCTTCACTGGTTTAGTGTTAATTTTATAAGATGAATAGTTATTCATCCTTTACCATGGTGATATATTCATGAATTTTGTTTTACAACGCGATGATGGCTGAATTGATTTTTCGTATTTTTTCCTTTGCTTGCGTCATATGGTACCTACCGTAAATAAACGTATTTTCTTTCTTTCTTTCAAATGTTTTCCGTGCAATATCATAAACGCGGAGCTTTGTCAGCCCAAAATGATAATTTAGCACGGAATTTTTTAAACGGTTGAACTCGTGATAATAGGTTTCCTGCCCATTATCCATAGGAATCTAAGATTCTTAAGACTGATAGGCTAGCACTCTCCTATGTTACACTTTAGAACATCATAATAAAACCAAGTTTAATTGAAGTCCGTATTAGGTTTTTTTTTTTTGTTTTTTTGTTTTTAACGTTGCCCCACTGTAGGAATTTCTCCTGTATCGTGGGTGCGTTTACATACATTTAATCTCACATACACAAACAGCCAGACCCGGAACAACTAATTGTAGGTCACACAAATATTTGTTCCGTGGGGGGATCGAACCCGCGACATGCAGCGCAGCAGTCAATTACTTAACCACTGCGCCAACCGTGCCGACATTAATTATGTAATACACCGACCAAAAAACAATTCAAAAGTTTCTCTAAATGCTCAAATATAAATGATTGCTATGACATTTGACTTGACTATCATAAGCTGAGTTTTCTCAAAATGTAAGCACTTATTAAAAACCTGCCAGCTTTTTCAACCAAAACACTCTCTTTTCATATTACAAGTAGTTCAAAATTATCACCACACTTCCCTCAACAAAAAACCCCAGTGCTTACTTACACCTCAAAAAAGCTAATACATAAACTGGCAACACCAACCCTAATCTTGAGTAATGCCAAGAATATTTAAGGCGACGCAGCCTTAATAACACTTTTCTAAGCGTCGTGCGTTATTTATCGTTTGCCCTTATTGGCCAAGTATCGTTTGCCCTTATATTGGCCAAGTTTCAGAACTGGCTCATTATTCTTGGAGAGTTTTTATGTTTGCAAGCTTTTAATATTAGTTGGGACTTGGAGTTTGTTGTTTATTGATAGGTAAGGAGGAAGATTTGTGGTTCGTTCCTTGTTTGGAGGGAGGAAGGAAGCTGTATGGTGGTGGTATAAAGAGTTTTCCTGGTCACGTAAATAATCAGTAGTATCCGTGTATTTGGAAAACTGTTTTTTTGTTGTTGTGAATGTTGAAATGTGTGAAAGATGCAGCAAAAGAGGAATTGAAGAACTTATGGTCTATTCAAATAATTTTTCCAATTGATGTTATTACCACTTAAACAAAAATCAACTTTATAGAAGTGTAAATAAAGTTGATTTTAGACCGACTGATTAAAAAGTCATAAAAAATATGAAGTTTTAGCGCCAACTGAACCTTATACTGACTATCCACAGAGGACGCGGTGACATCTTTACTAGATTTTGTAGTTGACAAAATCGACAATAAGTTCAAGTGTCTAGGAATCTTCCTAGACCTTTCGAAGGCATTCGATACAGTGTCTGTTCCTCTACTTCTTTCTAAACTTGAATCCATCGGAGTGCGAGGAATCGCTCACGACTTATTTAAAAAAATTCTTACTGATAGGATGCAGTGCGTTAGGATAGGGGAGTACGTTAGCGAAGCAAACCCGGTGATTATCGGAGTCCCCCAAGGAAGTTTGCTCAGCCCTCTCCTTTGTCTGATCTACGTCAACGAACTCTGTGAACTATCACTTCCATCCACAAAAATAATAGCCTACGTAGATGACACGGCAATTCTATCTCATGGCCGTGATTGGGCTTCAGCTAAAGAGACGGCCGAAAAGGGACTCGGTGAAGTGATGTTATGGCTAGAGCAAAACAGTCTCACACTAAACGTTGCGAAAACTAATTTTATCACCTTTGGCTCAAGACGTTCCACTCTACCACAAGACGGTTCATTACTAATTAAAGCCCACAAATGTTCCAACCTTCTCCCCATTTGCACATGCCCCGTTGTAACTAGAGCACCAGTGGTACGATACCTCGGCCTTCAATTAGATGCCTGCCTGTCCTGGAAAACACACTTACAAACAGTGTCCGCACGAATACGAAAACTTATTTTTCTATTTAAGAAGCTAAGGGCAAACATCGAAATCCTTAAGATCGTTTACTCGGCACTAGCCGAATCAGTATTGAGCTATTGCATCACTGCCTGGGGAGGAGCCGCCAAGACCGACATTATACAGGTGGAAAGAGCCCAGAGAGCCGTAATTAAAGTCATTTTAAAAAGATCCTTCAGATTCCCAACGCGGCAACTTTACAGGGATTTTAAAACACCAACGGTTCGACAACTATATATACTACGCGCAGTCATGCGAAAACACGCGACTCTTCCATACAGCATAAATAACAGCCCGACAGTAAGAAGAAGACCCAAACCGGCTTGTCCCACAACACATACAAAAACTACATCCGCTAGACGTCACTATCCCTACCTAAGTGCCCTTATATACAATAAAATACATCAAAAACATAATATACATACACTAACGACACACAAATGTAAAAAAAATACTAAAGAATTCCTCCTCACCCTAGATTATGATGAAACAGAAGCACTGATGAAACCCACATACAAATAAATAATTATTAGTATCACGAACGCTTACACAACCACAGACACCCCAAATCACACACCTTCTCTACACACACGACACACATTACACATCACACACTCATACACAACACACATCACACACTCATACACAACACACATCACACATTCATACACTTTCCCCATAACACCACATCACACGCGCTTACTCACACACAATTTGCTGCTATTACACTTTTTAGATTTCCTAATTTTGTAAAAAATCTTAGCGGACGAATGGATGGCCCCTATAACACAGGATTGTCCTAGCATCGGGGTCATTATTCACAAAAAAATGAGCACAAACGTAACATGCATTGTATTACTTCTTTTTGCTAAATAAATTATTCTTATTCTCTTATATGTAGACATTACAGTTGTTTTTCCTAAAACTCGTGTTTGATTACATGTTTGGCAACTAAATTGCTAACACAGATTAGATAATAATATGAACGGTAGAAAAAGACTGCAAATAAATTGCAAGAGATTCTTGGTTGGCTTCTGATTGATATGAGAGTCCAGAACCGCGTTTTAATAAACTAAAATATATTCAGCGTCTGATATCAGAAAAAAGTGAAAAAAGTGGAACTACCAACCAACTACCAATAGTAATTTTTTTTGTCAAGAAATAATAGTAACCGAAATTATTACTGAATGAAATCCGAGCGTAGTGGTGCGATCCTTGCATACTAGAAAATAATAGTTCGCGTGCAGTCGATCGATGCTTACCTACAGACAGTCCATGTTTTCTCCACAACAACCATAACTTAGAAAGCTAATATAAAACGTTGGTTTCCTAATAACTAATGACGTTGCAGTTCATGTAAGGTAAGAGGTTGTTAACGTTTACAAGATGGCCGTCTATTCGTCTTGCTTGTCAGCTGCATTGTTGCTCGCAAACTGGAAGATGTTAGTCTGTGATGTATGTAGTTGTATGCTAACTAGAATGGACTTACCTTAGCATGCCTGCATTCAACATATTTCATTTATATGTAGGTAAACATTCGTCAATCCGACAGTTGGTTGTCGGTTGGACAGGTCTATGCATACTTACTCGTATTTTAAGAAACCATAATCTGTATTTACAAATTCCATACCTCTCTATCAGCTTTTTCTTCAGTCTTCATTTCGTTCATAGCCATACGAGATATATTTTCACATAACTGATCCATTCTGCTTCTTTTCTTAAGCCTCTTCGCTCTCTTGTCTTAAAGTGAAAATAAGTGACCATTATTAACGTTTTTCTAACCCAGACAATGGTTGGTCACAGTCGTGAGTTATAGGTTCTCCACCTTCCGCATTTAGCCTACCTCATTTTATATGAATATATCCCGAAGTAATACTATTTATTAACCTTTTTAATATACTAGGTACTCTTTCTCAATAACTTGGCAACCTTTTATACTAATATATCCGATACAGTATCCGTGATCCACACGTGGTTTGAAACGATGCCAAAATACTTCGTGTAGGAATCTTACTTATTCAGAAAGGGAAAGGCGACGACTAGCTATGTATGTACCTACTGTGGAAATATAAAATGTACTTTTCAAGAAAACATATACCTAAGTAACTCCTTAGTCATAACTGCTTAGGATAGAATAACATAAATACCCACTTTGACTGTGAATACTGGTGATATTGTGAATACCTATAGCAGTTATAGTTATTATTTGACTGCCTCGTTGGTCTAGTGGTCGCAAGCGCTACTGTGGAGCCTGAGTCCTAAGTTCGATTCCCATGTCGGGCACAGTGTTATTGTGATTTTCCGTTTGGAATGTCTCTATAGCTGCCTGGAGACTGGATACGTGCCCGGTTGATGACAATAGGCTCGCCCCCTATTACATGGGACTTAAACATAACAGCGTAGTGAGGGTGTACTATAGGTAAACCTCTGCCTAACCCTTCGGGGAACACTGGCGTGGTGTTTTTGTTATGTTAGTTATTATTCTGTTACTATTCTCTTAAAACAAGTTGTCTATTCAAGTCTACTCTTGTCCTTTTATATATTTGTATTTAATTATATAATTAGTTAGTAATTAAATTTAATGTTAGATTGTTCAAAAGATTTGTTATGCTGCCGTACAATAAATTAAGTGGAATATACGGATATATTCATTACATTTATATGAGATAATGTGTGAACACCACCACTGACACCTTGCAATCTCGCCAATGGTTTCTCTGAAGCAAGTTTTATACGCTTTTACAACATTCAACATCCGTAGGAAAATGTCAGCTGGCAAAACTACCTTGCATAAGCCACCGTGGAAACTGTTAAAATAAGATTAAATGTTAAGAGGTGAACAGTGAAAGTAAAACAGCTGACTTGCTTCACGCATTTCAAGGAAATAAAAAGAAGAAGACGAAAGATTCGGAAGATATAAAAGTTATATATAGTTACTGTTGAAGAAAAGTACAGAATAAATAGCAACACATGAAAAAAAAAACAATTATTAGATATACCTAAGATATATAACTAACTTTTTTAATCTTATTTTACATTCTTCTTCACCACGACCACAAATGAATGAATTCCATCGGTTATTTGTTGTTATAATATCGGTCGTTGACAATGCCAACAGAGAGGCAGTAAATAATGTGACTAGAAATTGCACATTATTTAAAAAAAAATCGTATCTTAGGTACCTACCACTTGTTATTTTTTTGTGTTCTTTTTAGACCGATCATTAGTCTAGTATATAAATATATTTCAAGGTTATCCATTCTTTACCGGACACCCTGTATACGATAGATGAATAGAACCTCTTAATTGCACAGCAAAAAGTAAACTATTGACATAAAACATGTTAGATACTTTGTAGAAATTTTTATTACTATGCAATAGGATCTATCTTACATATTATAGGAAGTCCACTGAGATAAAAACACGATAAGTACATGGTTTTTCAATCCTTTGTATACCCAATATTGCAATAACTCATTTTAATCCGTTATGGATGATAAATTAATTAGTAACTATAATGCTGTCTATTGGATTAGACCAGTAGGAACTTCTGTGTGGTCATTTATTTCGTGTTGTATATAATTAATTGTTTGTTTTCATATTCTTATAGTGCTAACATAAATATTATGAGTTGGCAGCAGTTGTTAAACTGTCGGGAGAGGTACAATGGCTTTGATTACAATAATTTGAGAGTGTTTATGTTTCAACGGTGGGAAGGAAAGTAAGTAGTAGGTTTTATTGATTTAAGAGTTTGTTGCTAGGTCCAAAGATAATATGGGAATCATAAATAGGTTAGCCTCGCCTCTCGGCGCTCTGCCTCGTTGGTCTACCACGAGGTCCTGGGTTCGATTCCCGGGTCGGGCAAAGTGTTATTGGGTTTTTCTATCTGGAATTTCTCAGTAGTAGCCCGGAGTCTGGATTTGTGCCCGGTTGATGGCAATAAGCTCGCCCCCTATTACATGGGACTTAAACATAACTGGCGAAATGTGGGTGTACCTACCTACTACAGGTACACCTCTGCCCAACCCTTCGGGGAAACAAGGCGTGATGTTATGTTATGTATGTAAATAGGTTAATTCGATGTTTTGGACTCGAAGATGTTTAGTTATCTGTCACTATGAAGTCTTAACCGTAGACGGGTTAGAAAGGCATTGCCTTGCATTGCCCCATTCACAAAAAATGGAAGCAGTGGCTGGGTTACCACAGGGTTGGATATTTAGCCCAATATAAGTAGTGTCTTTTCGATCCTTAGTCTGTAGAAGATAACATCAAAAGAAAGTATTACATGATTTCACGAGAAGACGTAAATTGTGATGTTAATTAACATCTAAAATGTAATAGTGTATCGCTGGATGCTTCTGCGTAAGATACAAAGAAAGTGAACGTGTTTGTAAAATTAATTCGAACACTTTCTAAACTTTTCTTCGGCTTGCGTATGAGCTATTGTTTTGAAACTCGAAACACTTCAAGAATCTATAATTTGAACCGCATTTTTTCGATTAAAACTACGTAATACTTGATATAGTATGGAATTTGATCATGGTTATCGTTTCTTGGATGGGAACTTGTAATTTCATGGCCAAAACGATGACGAAATAAACGATATCGTATTAAATCGAAGCGTATCATATCTGAACTTATAGAATTCATTTCATTTTCGCCCGTTTCATTTTGTATTTTTTTGGTCTTCGAATAAAATTCACTCTTATTTAATTGGTCACACGTTCGTCCATTGTCGAATGAACTTCCTTGGGTTTATGTTCTAATTGTGGCAATGGACTTCAGACTATCAGTTCGAAAACATTTCAGCCACTAGCTGTCAGTTGGAAACCGAACCTGTCCCTCACCGTGAGAACGTTCTCAACTTACCACAGTCACTTGACTCGAACACGTAACTCTATACCATCATCGCATATAACTTGACGCTTGTTTACAGTTAGACTGACGATCATAGGAGGTACTATAGGTGTTGTGTATTCTTACTTTGCATTATTGGGTTATTTACTATAGGTGTTGTAGTAACCGAATGTGCTGAGTTAGACTTTGTTGTTATTGTTTATGTTTAAAGCTATTTATAAATGGCCCTACGTTTTATTTTCATTGTGAAATGGTGATCATCTTCTTTTGTTCCAATTTTGGATGCCGCTTCTTTTCGTTCAATATTCGTAGTATGTATAGGTATATCTGTATCTGCCTCGCTGCAAGCGCTACTGCTGAGGATGAGGTCCTGGGTTTGATTCCCGGGTCAGGCAAACAGTCATTGGGTTTTTCCATCTGGAATTTCTTAGTAGCAGCCCCGAGCCTGGATTTGTTCCCAGTTGATGCTAATAGGCTCGCCCATGGGACTTAAAGATAACTGGTGAAATGCGGGTGTAGGTACTATGTAGACCTCTGCCTAACCCTTCAGGCATTACAGGCGTGATGGTTTATGTTATATCTACCTCTTCAATAATTCTAAATCATCCTATTTGAAATTTTAATTGGACCAGTTAGATTATACTCTTAATCTTTTCTAGGTACAGGAATTCACACAGCTAATTCCTTTCGTCTAACAAAACCTACATCACTTGAAAAAATCTGCTCCCTTATAGTTATAAGTTATAAAAGAAGGAACCGTAAATATAAATAAAACAGTTGCAAGCTGACCAGCCGACCGACCCCGTAGCTAATAATACGGGGCTATGCGTCAGGTGGCTACCGGCGATCATCCCGACCTTACTTCCCCTACCTTATTCACCAACCTGCGAACGTAAGGACAGGTAGACGAATAACTAAGCGTTTAACGAGATTTGGAGAAATAGTAAAGGGGATTTGTATATTGTCGTTTTTTGGGACTGAAGACTGTTGTGCAAGAAGAATTTAAGAATGTTGATATTGCAAGGCATTCACTAAATTATATCTTACATGTTTAAGAGTCAAAAGAATTATTTGATGGTCTAGATTTAGTTTTAATACAAGCCTCATTTAGTTTTTGACTTGTTTTTGAATGAAATCGAATTAGCTTCATCAACGATATTTTTTTGGGATCACACCAATTATCCTAATCTTAATAATTTTATTGGAAAGGTTAACAATATAAATATAGGAGAAATTTCAGTTTCGTGTAGAATTTGTCTGTATTAATTACGAATTTAGGACATTAGAATATAACAGGTAGTAGGGGACGGAAGTGAGAGTCCTATTAGAGACGGCATTTATCGAAAGGTCAAAGTCTAATTTAAGATGAGTTTGCAAGCCTATATCTGAATCAGAGATTTTTAATTAAATACCTATTGATTTTGTATTGTTAATTCACATTTAAATATTTACGCTTTCAATTTTAGTTCCACCTTCTCTACTTTCCTTATCTCTCTGAGAATCTTGTATAAAATAGTCGCGTGCATTTCTAGATTCTCTATTTATTTTGCTTTTAATAATACCGGCCTCAACTGACTTTAGTAGTAAGTAGGTAGGTAGTTGCTCTTCTTGTTAAATCGTTATTCGTCCTATTCTTGCAACATCATCCTTTTACTTAAGCAGAACAAAAGCAGGTTGATCGCTATCATCGATTCCTAGAACATTTTCTATCGGATCAATTATATAATTATCGCCATTCAATATCGAAAATTCACGAGAATCTTAAAACAATTGAACTGATGACATATTTTCCAAGACTCAAGTCATTACTTACATTTCTTTGTCATCTTCAATCAGTTTCTTTACCATATAAGTCAAGACTGAGACGAAGTCGAAACTGCAAAAAACTTAGATACTACAAAAGACTAACCAGTTCATGATCATTGATCAATGATCAGTCATTATAGTGCTGTTATTGTTGCTGTTAGAGGAAATGTAGGGTTGTTTTTAACAAGAGATGAACTCCAAAACCTGGACGGTGTTACAAATTTAAATTTTTCCCATACGCGTAGTTGCAAACGGTCCCATGATAATTTCCTGGCGGCAACTATGAACCGTAACTTTAATCTCTTCACACTCCAGCCGTCCTATCCACGCTTGCTTCTTTTACTGTATGTCAAAATCTAAGTGGTTTAATGAAAATCAACATCCCCCAAATAGGAGTTATTTACTTTTCTATGTCATCAATCATCTTCATCGTGACAGATGCATTCTTCACTTCAACAAAACGCTGATAATGTTTGTGTTATGTCAATATTTATGATACTAACCCAAAACTGTTGGTTTATCAGTAGCATTGTCAATTTTTATTATGATGATTGTCCAAAAATGCAAAAGAACCAAGATCTATTCGCTAGTAGATATATAACACATTTTCATACAATAGCCTGCCTCTCATTGTGCATCAACTGCTTCCCACGCGTCGTTTCCGATGTGCTCCGATGTGCTCCGATCTGGCGAGGTGTGCCAAATGCCGTTCCCATTGAAGTCTACCATTGATTGTATTGGCTTGAACATCGCAGTGGATGTGGGTGAAAAATTAGTTTCACATAATTAATTTGTTATTTTGATGTTTGCGAACCAAATCTGGGGAATATATCGAATTAGCTTTGACAAAGATTTGTTTGTGTTTAGAGGCTAATCTAGATTGATCTTAAGAACAGGTGCTATACTTATAACGACCAAATATGTTAGTGATGAGGATAACTTTTAGTAATAATCTTGACCATTCAAAAGTTCTTCTTAGCTTGTCGATCTTACTTAAATGGCCACTAAAATTATGTCAAGTTTCAATACTAACTTCAAATTCGTCAATTAGGTTTAGTCCGTCAGATTAGGACCACAATGCAACCGCAAGTCTTTGTCTATCATCGTCAGAGACACCAATTATGTCAAACAATAAGCTCTTGATTAAGGGAGGGCGATTATGAACGATTAAGGTAATAATCGATCTAATTGCGAGCTACTCCAATCGATTATTGAGCAGTTGAATGGATAATCGAGTGATCGTTAGAGTTAATCGTGTGATTAGGTCGATAGTCATGTGTTAGTTGTTATAGAGCGTTTATTTTGTCTACTGATGTCTGATTTATAAAATATTTTGCAATGTATTATTCCAACTACTTACCAGTTCATAAAACAGTCGAATCGGTTGTATTACAATGGTATCGTCCATCAGCGATCAATACATAATATTTAACATAGTTAGGAACGATGATTCCTCGCTTGTTACAAATCTATTTAAAAGCAATCCTTTCCATTTTCTCATCTTTATCTAATAATGAATTAGATCAGCTAGCAGACGGAATGTAACTATTTAGCTAAGTTAGGTAAGTGTACAACTACTATCCTACTTATTCTACCAGTAGAATAACCTTCATACATTATAAAACACTATACCTCTTCCTATCGCAATTGAACAAAACGAAGGAAACCAGTACATTATCACCAACATTAATATTCAAAGATGCCATTACAGCAGCAGACGTTGATAACGCGCCAAGTTCAAGATCCAGCCATTTAGAAACATGCGGTGAATTTGTAATGGAGGTATGCTTTCCACTTTCCACGGCAGTCGGAGCGTGAGCTACAATTGCTGGTGGAGACACGCCTGTTTCTTTTCTGTTAGAGTCAAACTTAGTAGCGTCCGACTCAGTTCGAAGTTGTTTTGGAACGAGAGAATGTAGATGTAATATCACGTTCAATTATATGACGTTCTTATATACAGGATTCAGGCAGTTTAATAGTTCCGGTTTCTTAACTGGTAATTCAAATTTATTGTCTTTATCTCCTTTTAGCTTCGAGTTTTTATTCAGAATCTCTAGCTCTGTAGCTTGGAAGAATCTTCTTGCCTTTATCCCAATCTATTTGTGGTTGGCGGTGGGCGGCGAAGTATATGTTTCATCCTTAGGTATATCTCTTTTAGCCGTTACATACCGTATTATGTATGTATTGATAGCCATATCATCTTTTACACCATCCATCCTTCGTTTCTTGGTCTGCCCTGTAGCTGCTTTGTTTGCTGGCTTTCTTAAGAGGGAACAGGGCCTGCGAGGAATTTGCAAAATAGGTATTTGAAGAAACTATTGCCGTCGCGCTGCGCCCGAAAAACTGAGTTAAACCCCGTAAAGTGCGATAGGGACAACTGCAGTTCAGACCGATTATATCACAAATTTTTTGACGAAAACGACGTTTGGCTTTCTTCTTTTTTCTCCTCGAATACTAAGCCGATTTAATAATTTTTTACATTAAAATTTTAATAAAGAGTAGATATGTCTAGGTTCCTATTATTTTCTTTTATGATAAAAACTTTTCCGAATTAGTCTGGTAGTCCTCTAATCACGGCAGTAAAAATGGGGCTTTTTTGTAATTTTTGGAGGGTCATAGTTTCCTTACTTATTAATTGCTGAAAAAAAGGAAATGACAGGGACATGCCTATAGAGACCCTGATTTTATACAAAAAAATGACAGCTCTAGAGGCATTATTCAGGAAGAAAAACGGGGAATACGTTTGTATGGAGAATCGCGGACCCTGTTCCCTCTTAAGATTTTTCGATTGAATCGCATTTGGATTCTGATACTATAAATATCATGCACGTGCCTTTCTAGATTGTATCACGGCTTTTTAAACAAAAGCGAAACTAAATGCATTCTAAAAATAAAACCAACAGTGACCAGCTATTTACTTTTTATCGACCGAAACTAATTCAATACATTTATTTGACCAATAGTATTTCTATTTTTATATACGCCACTGTTACTAAGAAATTTCTGATATTCTATTTGAGCTGACTTAGGTACCTCCTGGAGATTACAGCCACGATGCTGATATTCCTGACATAAGTAAAAAATCGGCTTGATTAAATATTCTTATATTCGTAACTTTAAAAAGTCCAAAATAAATTCATATAGCTCGAAATCACTGCAAACAGTTTTCTATCTGTGATTGGTGCGATCATCTAGTAACGATACGAAAATTTCCAAACAATTGTGTCGCATAACCTCCGCAAATGTGCAGTTCAAACAAACAAATCTGTCGTCCAGCTCAACAAATGTGTTATTCAGCTCAACAAATGCGTTGCTGCTAGTTCTGCAACAATGGATTCTTCAACAATGCAGCCATTTTATATGCTAAACGCAGAGGAGTTTATATCACAATGTAATTAAGTGTGTTGGTGCACAGAACTGAGGGGCTGAGAATGACAGAGGGGCGGGGAGGGTTATTATAATATCTGATAAAGCGCCCATCGCGACACAGGTTAGTTAATAGCTTAGGGAATTGGATGCTGTCAAGGACATGACAAACGCGATGAACGCTTAATAGCTAACCATAAGCATAGAGTTTATGGACTATAATAAATCCACTTCGGACATATATTATGGATTATCATCGACCCGAGAAACTAAGGGAACTTTTTCGGCAAATCATCTGTAATACAGACTGTAATAGGAATGGACACAGTGGGAATGAGGAAGCCACAGTTCAGCGCAGAGATTGGTATCAGAATAGACTACTCGCAACAGTATTATAATTTTTTGTGAATGTGAGGACTATGTGGATTTTTTTTTTCTTTCTCATTTAGTTTTAATGAGTGTACGTTACCCCAGCAGGAAAGTGTCTCCTAGAGTTATATGAGTGGAACGTAGAATTGAATTTCTTCGTTGAATTCCTGCTGGGGTAACGTGTTTCTAGCAGGAAAATTCTAAACGAATTATCGGAGACAGAAAAATTGTGCATGGCCAGAGAGCTTTGTGCCCCCAAAAATAAAATCTGTGCCCCTTCAGGTTTTCGAGATATTGCATTTCCTGCTGGAGTAACGTTTTGCAGAATCGTATATCTCTAAAACCATTGCATGTGCCCCTGTAGAAAAAACATACACGAGTAGCTCTTAATGTGTGCCCCTTAGTGCCCCAATTAGATTTTAGAAAATATTTATAGTTTTCAAGTTTTCGCGGAAAACCCGAAAAAACATCGCAGCGCCCAAATGAGACAAGGTATAAGTTCGCATACAAAGTTTTAAAACTGTTCATGCATGCGTTTATAAATAATCTTGCTAAAAGTCAAAACGATGGTGTCCTAACTTTGACGGCAAAATACAAGGAACCGGCTCTATCCCAGATCTGTAGGAGTAAACCAAAAACTTGTGCATTTTCAGCATCAGACTCGTTCCCCACCTCGTAGAAATTGCTTTTTTCAAAAATATTCAAAGTACAGTTTTGAATTCGTTACTATTTCATTAGATGTAGTAGCACAGAATTCTGCCTCAAATTTCATTTCACTGGTAATACCCAAATATCACAACACAGACATGGGAATTTCATATGTTGCGTTTGTATGAATAACAAATAGAAACAATAAAACTTTTACTTTCAACGTTTCTCGTTGCGGCGCTAATAGCCAACATCTAGTCGGTTCACACTTTCAAAACATCACCGAAGTGCAAAGAAGTGCATCGTAGTTTGAAAAGAATTGATTGCTTGTCAGTTTTTCTGACATTCAGGTTTGAAAAATATTTCGTTAGTATTTCTCATAATATAGCAGGAATTCAAGATATTATTAGTATATGTATAGGCCTGATTCAAAAGGACCAAGGTTTGAACCTGTCACAGTGAGACTCGTAGGGCCAGAATTCCAAGCAACTCTGATCAAGTTGACTATAAGCCATTGAAACCTTCCCAGTCTTTGAGTAATTGTGGTTGTAATGAAAGGTATCGATGATCACACGCATAGCTCATATCTTTGTCCAAAATATAATTTAGATCAATTAGTATTATTTCTAATTGCAAATATTTATGCCTAGCACTTCCCTACTCGCCCGGTAGGTACGAGTAAAGTCAACATAAATCAATAGAACGAACAATACATGTTGTGCCGTATAAATCCCGGCAAAATTACATTAGCGCGTGACGTCACGCCATAGACACCCACCTATTGGCGCGTTTTGTTTATCAGCGTGTTATCTGTGCTCCGGCAATTAGTCACCGCGGTACCTACCTGACGTGCGCCCGCTCCTAATTTGAATTTTCGTTTATCGTAAATGTTATACGGAACGCCCATTTCTTTTTAAATTTTTGAAACTATGTGTTCCTTTTTTCTATGGCCAGTGGTGGTTGTTCGTTGTATCTAAGTTTTTAAAAGTGATTTATGAAATAAATAGTGGTATTGTGAGAATGTTGAGAAGTTAGTCCTATGTTTCGAAAAGTGCTGTTTTGTGAGTTCTTTGCGGCTTCGCCTAAATCGGAGCAAAGGTTTGGCTTCCTATAATTATTGCGTACCTAACTCAAGGTAAAATTATAATCTAAATCAAATATTATTTCGTTTCTATTTTTACCAATTGCTCACCATCTCGTTTCAAAACATATTCTCAAACGATTTTAGCACTCCAATGTTTTCTACATACAAAAAAAGTTAGAAAGCTACAGTCAGATAGTAAACTGTTTGGCTTCGCATAAGAATTTCGCATCCAATTATACGTTTGCTAATCCAATTGACATAATGAGGAGCGTCAAGTTCAAACACAGATAAGTCAATGGGACCGGTTCCGTGACGACACTTGAGGTGTCCACGATGAATACAGTTACTTACTGCCTAAATAGTTTCCTTATTTTGTCGTTGACCTGGGCCTGCGTACTGTAGTTTTCCTGTATGTCTTGACCCTTTGGTTCCTCTTCTGTTGCTTGTGTGGGATTATGATTTGAAGATGGTATCTTTTGTGTTACCTGTCATTCTGTCTACTTCATTTGTCTCTTCTCATTGAAGTCATGATTGTCAATTTTTTGTTTTATTTTTGTTTCATTCATTCGCGTGTTTTGTTTTCTATCGTAAATGTTTTGGAAGATGAAGATTTAAAATATTGCAGAAAGGATATGTTTCAGTTCTGTGAAAATCTAAATTGGATATTCTAGGATATATGTAGTTACATGATAATGTTGATTGTAGGCGATGAGCATGTATTGTTACAATACATAAACTGGAAAAATTTGATGATTCAACAAATACTTTGAATTTTCACTCCCGTTAAAAAGCATATATAATTTTACAAAGACTCGAGGGATGATAAAATATTTAAATTGATGAAAATGAAAACTCGACATCAATCTGTAATCGGATGAATTTTAAAATGTTTGTCTGACCCATTTTTTTTTTATCGAAAAAATACTTTTTCGTTGCTTTTTGTTTTCGTTATTGTAAAGTAAATATGAGTGTTACAACGGAAATGATTGACTATGAGTAAGAAGATAAAGCATAGTGACGAGTTTGGTGGAATGTGTAGAGTAGTAAATTAACTTGAATTTATGATACTACGCTATTCTAATTTTGAAAGTAATAAGGGTTTATTTCTAATATCAGATACGTGCATATAAAAAGATAAATAAGTTAATTCGAATAAAAAAAAAACAGATCTATACCTAATCACGAGTATTCATGAGAACAAAACAGAAATAAACTAAATTAACTTCATAATAGATTTTCGACGAAACTTCGGGGCAATTAGCCACAAATAATATATGACTTAATAATATAAATTAGAATTGATTGTAAAAACAAGATGTAAATAAAGAACAAAAGGCTCTGCTTTCCATTCGCTCCTAGTAAAAGCTAAGACCAGAACGAATAAATCACTTGGCGTAACCCAAAATAGTAATAAAAATGAACGCTGCACTGATCTGAAATTGAATGAATGAATGGTACACGGGTGCTTATCTCTTCGCGGAAATTGGATGAGTCAGGGAAAAGCGCCATTCATAAAAATTGGAAGAACTGCATAAAATATTTTTTAACTTTTGGTGGCTCGTTTATGCCGACTGTCAAATTGTGGTATTTATTTCTTGTGACTTGCAATTCTATAAGTAAATAAATACCTAATTTACTTTGTCTATGTTTAGTTCTCTTTAATTTTGTGAACAATTTTTTTCCTTTAACTTTTCTTTTTGACTGTATTTCAGCCGCTTTCCCAGTAATTACGCGTTCGTATTACGCATTACGCGCGTGAAAATACACAAAATATTTTTTGATTGGTCCCGTGGCCATCGTTCGAATACCACATTCATAGCATTATTAGGCTTATTACAAAATCAATTTACATAAATTGTCCATAGGTATACTTATACCTATGGACAATTCAACACGATTTAAAAATCAACAATTATATAAAACTTTTTCAAAATGTTTAACATTTCGAAGGTCGCTTAGAAGCAGGTGCCATTACAACGATCAGCTGATAATAATGTGAGAAAGACGTTGGTATCTTCCATCTCTCTCGCACCTAGGTGCGGACGAGTCGCTTGGTCAACCATTTCCTGTGTAACTTGTATTGCTCGATGTTTTGGTCGAATACCTGTCATTACATGGCATACAAAACTAGTTGATAGTAGCGAATGAGTACTTTGTGTTTACTCTTCTATTAGAAATGCTTTTTTAAAAGTAGAACGGAACTTAGTAGGTTCAACAAAATAGTCAATGGGAACTTATTTTTGTGGAATGGTGCAATGTGTGATCCTTAGGAGCGCGGTTTTGGATCAACGCTAAATCTATATCAATGTCGTAGGATGATTTGATAATTAAAATTTTCGCGATGGATCCAATGCAAAAACATTTTTTTATTTTCTGTTTGTTCCGGAAATTACCTCATTTTTTTTGGGTGAGAAATCACCAAATGACTTCTCCCGCTCTGGGTGGAGCGGGAGGGCGTGTCAGGGAGGTTGCGACAATCGCACTATCCATGACGCCATGAGATCCCGTCGGAGCTCTGTCCGCTGTGCTGCGCGGAAATTACCCCCTACATAGGTAGGTATACAAACTTACAAAAAAACAAATTTTACCTTAAAAAAGAAATATTTAGGTACCTCTTTTAATATGAGTATAGATAAAAACACTTAACTATATTCTCTAATATAAAATATAAAATTATTCTATAGTGGAGGAGGATACATTGATTGTCTGTTGAATAAGCTAATAAATACTATATTATCAATGGAGCCCAAGTAACTATAAATTACTTACAATTGTAGTTAAAAGGTTGAATCATAAACTGAATTAACAATTTAAAAATAAATAAATATAAACATACAATATGAGAATAAACTTACATACCTACATACTTCTAAAATAAATATCACTAAAATATATAAATGCTTAATTATTGTAATGTACCTAGTATATAATAATAAATACAAAATATGCAACTATGACGAAGTAGAAAGATAGTGGTATTTCACTCTTCTTTTAAATACTGCAATAGTTTGGCAGACCCTAATGTCAGGCGGAAGTGAATTCCACAACCGAACCCCGTGCACACTGAAGGAGTAGTAGGAGTAGAAGTCGGTTGAGTGGGGAGAGGATTTAAGAATATTTTTAAGATGCGACCTGCAAGGTGCATGAAGGACGGACGTAGGAAAAGCGTTCCCGCGGATAGGATGGCGTTTTAGGATAGTAAGTATAATATAATAATGTGTGTGTTTCTTTGCTTGCGACACTGCACTACTCATTCGCTCGGACTTGGCCTAGTAGCATTTTATTATTGTAGGCAATAATCACACGAATGACGAATGTTTTCATACATAAAATAAATTTTATGTGAAGCTAGCTAAACTCATCGTAATTAAAGTTATGTAGGTTGCCTTTTTGAACAAGTTTGTAAATAATAATGAATGGGAGAACCACACTCGTTAACAAAACACTTTCAGTTGCATTGTTTACATATTTATGAAATAAATTACATGCTTTTTTACAAAACATGTAATTTTTCTTTCGTACAAAATAGAAAACATAATGCATCGAGCTAGAGTTAGTACACACGACTACATGTCAAGCTATAAATTTCCAGATTAAGCTGATCTTGCATTGTTTAGGATTTCCGTACCATGATAGGTATGCTTATACTGGAAATGTATAGCTTGATATGTAGCCGCGTGTACAAGCTTATAATTGGTCAATGTCAGTTCACTTTGAACAAGGGGTTAGAAAAGAACAGCTGCTAATGTTTTTTGGAACATACTCTCATAAAAGGCGAATAAGGTAATGAAAAATCACTCAGAAGCTTGTGAAAGCCATACATTGCCATGCGGGTGATTAAATACTTCACCAGCTCGTGTAAGGACCGTGTATGGTGAAAATTTATGCTGTTTATGTCAATAGGATGTAACTATACTATTTCTGCTGGAGAGTTTGTTGCGCCACTTCTTCTTCCCAGCAAAAGCACTAGGAAGTGGTGAAGGGTGGGCGTTTTGGGGGTCTGTCTTATGTAATTTTGACGTTCGAAAAGTGCTGATTCTCAGCCTAGTTTGAATAAATGGCTTTTAATTTTTTTGAATTTATACGTTACTAGCGTTTGATGCATGTGGATGTCGGAAAATATCCCACGGGACCGTAGTTTCTTGCCCGTTATTCTCCATAGAGATCTACGTTTGGAATGGGCAACTAGCTTCAACTTTCTGACTAACTGACTGACTCTTTGACAATTCAAAAGTGCCTGTAAATGGTTTAATTGAAATAAATTCTTTGAGTTTGAGTAGGTACCTACTAGCGGGTTTTGCCAAATTTAAGCCAAATTCGTTCAGCCGCTTTTCCGTCAATCCAGAACATACCCAGACAAACGGACATAAATTATTCTTAATATATTTTGTATATAAATACCCACCTAAGAGTGGCGACGAGACTGTTCAGTACTACCTTACTAAGCTATAGGTATTTAAAAAACAATGTTAATCCTTAGCAGTACATGAGAAAGAGAAAATAGAGATCAGCTCATTTTCTATGTCATATTCGTCCGTTGATGATAAAACGGTGTTGATGGTATTTTCACCGTTGTAGCGTATTGGTCTCGCGAAAGCTTAAGATAGTAGACCATTTCATTTGTAAAAGAACCATTACAGATGATATTAAGAATAAGAACTAAAGGATTAGGAACTATATTACCGAGTATTTAGCAGAAGATCCGATTTTTCGATTAAATTGTTCGGTATTTTGCAATTATGAGTATTTTATGATACAATAACCTCAATGCCTCGGAAAGCACGTTAAGCCGTTGGTCCCGGCTGTCATTTGTGGATCTTTGACAGTCGGTACGGGTAGTCCGATGCCCGAAAATCTGACAACCAGTCTTACCAAGGGGTATCCTATTACCCAGTTACGGGTTGTGGAGGTCAGATGGGTAGTCGCCCCATGTTAAATACAGGTATTCAGCTGCATCCGGATAGAATGGACGCCGATTTCAACATAGTAGGGAAAAGGCTAGGCAAATGATGAATAACCATAGGTACCTATGTCATAAACTAAGCGTAGTCATTACAGTATGTTGACAGTACGTAAACATACACTTAGCAATTGACACCACTCACGGTAATAGCAGCAATTACGAGTTAGGTAAAAAGTTGTTTTTTGTAATGGCGCCTTCACATAATGGGCCATGTGAGACATTCTATTGCATCCAGTGATAGTACTTATTACTGTTACTAGAACGTGTAACGTAAAATGCGCAAAACCTGATAATAGTTTGATCAGAATAACGAGCAGAATCAATTGAACCACTTTATAAAATACCTAGGTCACATTTTAAAAAAATCTTCATTAGAAACGTTGCTGTGTCTATTTACTCGTATTAATAGGTCAAGCCATCACATGCGCAAACCCGCCAAAATAAGTAAAAAAACACAAATTGTTGTTGACCAATTTAAATTTTCTCATACGCGGGATAATAATAACTTTTATTTCAATGCAAATACATCTAATCCATCCAATCCTCAAACTCATCTTTAAATCATCAATAAAACCACTATCATCTCGAAACCGCGACACGCCAACAATGTTAATGAAACCCATTACAAACAGGATGTTACAAAGTGAAGAAAAAGAGCAACAAAAACGTATGAAATACACGCCCGTTACGAAATTAAACAATGTACCTACAATAACAATACGGGTGCTAGTACACTAGTTCTCAACGCCACCAAGATTATCTTGAAAGAGAAAAAAGTGACAAACGCTAAACACTTTTGACGCGGATTACATACGCTTTGCTTAGTAAACTAAGCATAATCTAAAATATTCACAGATAATGCTCTAATTTAACATATATTTTTTCCGAATCATTAACACTACTCGTTTAGATGTGATTTTCTATCTCGTATTTTTATCGCGGCGTTTTTTTTTCGCGTATTGAAAAATTTTGGCGCTCTCCTGAGCGCCCAGAGTTGAATATCCAACAGTGTGTTTCTTGACACGCTGGGATACGCGCTGGATGCACTCTGTTGGATTCTCAATGCTCGGCTCAATACCGAGAGTTTAAAATTCAGTGTACGAGAAAAAGTACGTCCGTGCGAACCTGGGCTAAAAGTCGGTTTCCGTCGCCTTAACATAAAATATTATATTCTATGACTCTCGGCAACAGCTTCCGTTATTAGTGAAATCATTTTAGGAATCGGATCAGAAGTTCCGACTCCATTCAAACACAAATTTTATCTCTTCATAATATTAGTATAGGTAATAATAATATTAGTTTTGATTTATTTATTTCAGAAATTGTTATTTCTTCTTGTGTTTCAATAAGTCCAAGAGTTGAACTAATACTATCAATTTTCGTATTTCGTCGGAACTTTAAAAAATGTAAAAGTCTCCAGCTTTTATTGACTTTAGCTTTCAAAGGATTATTCTGGGAATAGGGTTACCCTCCCTTAAAAAGGGACCTCTCATCCGTTTTCTTAGGCAATGCCATTTAAATAATACATTCACACTTTTAAGCTTAGTTTTCTTTGGCATTGGATTAATCTGGTAGTCTCATGGGATTGTTAAGTCTTGGTTTCAAAACGGTAAGGAATTTTAATGGGATGGGATTTCTGTAACAAAAGTGGTACTACTACTCCTCATGTACCCAGTTCAAAAAGTATCTGATGAATATATATTATATAGATAGTGCAATCCACTGAGACGCGCTCCACTCCGCTCCGCTCCGTACTAAAGTACAGCTTACAGTACAGTAATCGCGGAGTGGGGCGCGTCGTCGTGGATTGCAGTATCTATAAACATTTGGATCAGAAAATTTTCGTTCACTGTCTGTGGATGCCAATTTGTAATGCCACTTATAAAATGGAGTGCTTTGATTTGATTATTTGAAGGTACCTGAAATTCTACGTTTCACCGTATAGAGAATCACCGTAAAGATGTTTTTCATTTGACAATTGCGGTTAATTATATAACCTCAATTCTTGTCGATGATTTTCCAATATAATTTAATAGTATTAACCAAACAATAGTTGTTGGAAATAGTGGTGAGATATAAAGTTGAACCTTTAAATACAGATAAATGATTTACTGTTCCCGTTAGTGAGTGATTGTGTAAGAATGCAGCTTGAATTGTTTGTTTAAACTTTTATCAGATATTTTTGCTTCTATTTGTGCCTGATATGTGGAAATATTTCTCGACATTTAATAAAACAAGTGAAATCAATTCCCCCAACGTAGCTGTTTTTAAAGCCACGTTTAAAAAGCCCTTATTTTAGTCCAACTATTTTGAATATTATGAGTTTGGAATTAGACTCGCAAAGTGGGTAGCCTAAAGCGTGTGGGATGTGAGACAGCTCAGGAAAATTAGTTTCTTTAATAATATTTTTGTGTAGGGATCCAGATACCTACCAGGCTGCATAACCTTAATCAAAACTGAAATACAATTCACAATAAAATCACTACCTAACACACAAATCAATAGATAATCTACCAATACATAATGGCAATATTGAAAACTTTTATACAATGGTAGTGGGCGTTTTAATAATAGAGGGAGGGCGTTCGAGCTGCCGAACGTGGCCGGAATGATAGCAAGATAAGAACGGATTCAATTCAATAGAATTAGCACACACTGTGTTTGAACATTGTTTTTTTTGCTAGGGTTAGATTGTAACATGTTGTTTCAATGTGTTTTTGTAAGGAGTTTGAGTCTAATATTTGTTTTGTTATCGAGTGGCTATGTTCAATCTAAAACTAGAGGCTTGCTTTAAATCGCAAAAAAATGAACGATCAAAGATATAACCAAACAGGTTTGTGACTGACCATCGCCGTTCTAAAATATGATACCAAATCTTGATTTCAATTATTTGTATACACGTTTAATTAGCGATTCATTTAGTACCTTTATAGTATACTATGCACATAAGTACATATTATAGGGGGGTATCCTAGACCCCAGTAACTATGTGGAAGTCAGATAGGCACTCGCTCCATGTAAAATACTGGTGTTCAGCTGCATCCAGTTAGACTGGAAGCCGACCCCAACATAGTCGGGAATAGTTTAAAAACGTCAAAGCAGATGATGATGATATGTATTTATATGTGTATTCAAATGAAGATAATATATAAATATCACAAAACGATAAAAATTTCATTAGCAGAAACATCAGTTAGTTCATGTTCCGATTATTTGGGAACAACGCATTACTCATCGAGTCGCCAACACATTCACATGTCAATCAAACGTGTTTCAAGTGTTCCAACATCTTTATGTTGTCATAATGACGATGATTGAATGAACTCTCAACTAGGAAATAGCTGTTCACTCGGATTATTGCTAGAATTGGAATTTTTTGTTATTCTATCAATATAATCAGCTTCATGGAAGAACCTTCCCAGTTTAAGTCAATGCCTGTGCTCGCTAACTTTCCCCTGGTATTCTTTTCATCATAACCTGTGGATTCTTTTACACGTCCTTCTGTGTTTCTCAATTCCTGCATATCAGAATATGCAGAATCTTCTATCTTTTCTATTGGGACTAGAAGCCCCATTATTTCTAGCGATAACAGTAAAGCGTTGCCTGAATATATCTTCTGATTTCGAGATATGCCATAAATCATGGTAGTATGTTATCTATTGCTACAATATTTTCCTACTGATTAACTTTAGTCATGGTTTCTGCAAAGATAGCTAACATCTCTATATATACTGTGTCTGTTCTTTAAAAAACCTGCATCTCATTCTTGAGAGTTTGTTAGATTGGAGCATCCGTCTACAACTTCAGAGAAAAACTCTAGAGGAAAACGAACATTGTTCTCCGAACGGTTTTCCAATACCTCTGCCACTTATTGCTTACGTAATAAAGGTCTCACTAACTATTCCAGTATCTGTTTCCCTTGCTTCTGTATTTATATGGTTTAATAATAGTTTCTATAGGACGATGTTTGTCCTTATTGTGATAGTTAGATTTACTATCGGGACCTTCTTTTTTAGTAAGGTCTCTCTTTAGTTGTTTATATGGTTTTCCTAAAAGTGATAGTCCCATATAGATACCCGTTCGTGGCTAAGATAAAGCCGTGTCTTCCTTTTCAAAATTAACTTTTTTCTGTTGCTGTTCTGTGGTATAACAATATTGTATCGAAAGACTATAATATTGACATCATCATAATTCTCTTGCCTTTATTCCAATTTATTTGGGGTAGGCGCAACATGTCTTTTTGATTAAATAAGTCTTCAAAAATACATGTTTAAAACAAATATTGTTCTGTCCTTATTCAATATAAACCAATTAAAAAGAATCATTAGTTAAGCTAGGTGAACGGTTCAAATTGGTCGTTTCCTATGGAGAAAAACCGGCTAGAAACACCACGGTGGCATTAAAAAAAAAAATTGCCTTTTATGATGTTTTCAAATTACAGTGTAAATAAGTATGAGAGGACGGTGTAGGCCTGTCAACCATACCATAAAGTTTAAACAAAAGCCGATGAGCAGTCATGAAATTAAATCGTTTTAGAAGCAAAACCTTTCTCTTAATATATTTTACATTCTGAAAAAAGGGCTGGTAGCATACGCTGTAACTACTAACAAGCTGCCTAGATATTCTCATTCTTTCAATCAAAATGTTTAGACATACATACTATTAATTCGGACACTTTACAATACAATGGTGAGTATAGTGACGATCCAACGTTATCTACATATAAGCAGGGGAATGTCAAACATGTGTATATCAAGATCACGAGTACAATAGCTATTGTTGCTTTCTTGTCTTACTAGTGTGCATTTGTGATGTTGGTACTGCTTGATCAACGGGGAATGCTTGACGTTAATTAGTGTATGTATATAGATTATTGTGAAATGGTTGTCCAGATAGTTGACGAATTAGGCTGAAACTGCCATTTTTTTAAATAAATGAAAACCACAAACGTTTTAACTGTGTTTAATCCTCCAGCTAATTTATCTCTGGGATTGTTTCTAGGAGATCTTCAATACCTCATGATAAACAGCTAATGGCTAAAGTATGTGTAATTTCTGTTATTCAACTCTATTTAGCTAGACTGTCCATCAAGTTTTTTTTGCATTAACAAGTGATTTAATTTCACTAAATCAACAATGAGAAAGTACAGCGTTGTTTTCACTCCCATGCACATAATAATTAGAAAATCTTCAATCTACCTCCATAATCAAGCATCCAGAATATCATATCCATCTCCCAAAGAATCTTAACTCCAATTCCACTGCCCCCGTCAACGTTAGTCACCTCCCTACACTAAACAACACAATGTAAAATATATCTATCGCCAACAATAAGCTTGAAGGTAACATATATCTTTATATTTCCCGAGTGCCCGTCGGACGTGTCAGAACCGACACTATCTACTATATCGTACATAACACCGGTGTAAGTAGGCATTGTGCTGAAGGCTTTCATGACTATATACTATATTATATTGATATAGATAAGGTGCTAGATAGTGTACAGTTGGGTGGCAGTGATTGTTTTGGGAGAACTAAGTTTAGGACTGGTTTTGGTGATGAACAATAGTTGAGATGTCAAACATAGTGTAGCTAACAATACAATATGCCCATCAAACGTTCGTGGGTTATACAGAAATACATACTGTGCATCTTCTTTCAGGACGATAATTATTATATGAGAGGTTTCACTTTCATGGTATATTTACAAGGGACACCCATTCGATAGTTCCTGCTCTTCTTCGGCATAAAATTAAATCACTTTTTTATTTCCTCTAAGAAGTTCCGAATTTTATTGGTTTAGATTCTCAGTTTTTCGCTGACTCCCGAAATTAAATGTGCGAACAAAAGGACCAGATATTACACCTTCACGGTCCTCCGATCCGCAAATACAATTTCGGAGACAACTTTCAAAACATCGAACTGTTTCTGATTCCTTACTACCCTCTTAATTAAATTAACTATTGAAACGGCCTTGTCGATCAATTCCCATCAGGCAGCGTAAGATAATCGCCTTATACGTATATACGACAAAACGGGTCGCTACACAATACCCTTTCGCTTCTCTGCGAGGCCGGCCTATTATGATATACTATTATGAGGCCGTTTCCTATACGCGGGAGACAGGTCGGAAGATACTGTGTGGAGCCGTTTGTGAGGGACTAGGGGTACGTTGTTTAGTGATAGGTATTGTTATAGCCCGCGATTCTAGATAACTATAAGGGACAGTTTTCGTGTTTCATGAGTTGTTCGATAGGACTTTGGGTTTTGTCTGTCTTTAGATTCTGGAGTCGGAATAAATCAAAGTTCACAAATGCTAGACTCTTTGAAATTATATAACCTATTTATTATATTTTTCAAACCAGTGATCATGCTACGTATGTAAAACTATTATAATATTCCCAGCACACAGCACATTTTCTTGCACAACAATAGTTCATTAACACTGCGCACCATAATCGGACAACCGCAAATCGATATAAAATCGAATGGTTCCACCGATTGTTCCGCACTGCACTCGATTGACCGTTATGTCTTACGGTGGCACGTAACCGAACGTTTCCTACTATCTCACTGTATCATAAAAGTTATAAATTTATAATGCATTATAAGTAATTTTTTTATACGATTTTAAAGCGGAGTTAAAAGTGTTTATTTTAATAATTTTGAGTATTCAGGAGTGCACAAAGTACCTTGTGTTTTCAGTAGGGTAGCAATTTAATAATATACAGGGTTGATTTTTGACATGGGGAGGTAAGAACCTTAACCGTTGTAGATACAGCAAAATGGTCTTAGGAGACTGTCCTTAACTTTTTGATTGATTGCATTCACAGATTTTGAAAAACATGTACAGTCAGCAAGAAAATAGGCAGCTTTCACAAAAACTTTTTTGATGCCTAGGTATATCTTGTTCTCTTGTTCTCAATCAAAAATCTCTAGCGGACCAACTGATGTTTGAGTACTAGAAAAGTCAGAAATCGCAAAAAACTTTTCCCATACATTTTGTGGGAAATGAGACTCCAACCTACTTCACACGATGCATGGATATACTGGCCGAAAATAAAGAAAAAGTATTGCATTTCAATTTTCGAACGAATACACGTTGTAATTTTATTTGGTTTGAGGTCTCACATCCAACAAAGCACTATGGTGCTTCCTTTTTAAAAAAATACACACATTCCATTTTCAAATCCTCATGCAACACATTCACATGATAAAAACGCCCGGAAAAATGGCGGAATGCGGGAATTCAGTAGTTTTCTATTTATTTAGACAGAAGCCGAGCGCGACTACCGAGTACCGACAGGCTTTTGATAATTGCATCTCATGCTGATCCTTTGAGCCGGGAAATAGAAGCTGCGAGAATGAATTGATTCTCTTTTTGTTATTCGAGTATATTTATACGTGTAGGTGAACTGTACTTGAACGACACGTAATTGGAGAAATGTTGGTGTACTATCGGTACACCTTTGCCTAACGTTAACAGGCGTGATGATGATGATTTGTTACTTGTACTTCCAAGACAACATCTTCTTACACTTGTAAGAGATTTTTAATTAATTGCATTTGTATCTGATCATAGATGCCGCATGTTTTGTTTCATCTGACAAACAGACACTACGTCCTATTCTTTCAATTCCCCCAGTAAGCATGTATATTCCTTATTATTTGCCCCCTTAAAGGGACGGTGCTAGAATAAGGCCGCGCGCACTTTCGACGCGTTTTCGTACGAATTTCACTCGTGCGAACACGTACGAACATGCACGATCGATCCCGACCTTCCAAGTACAAAGCGAGCGCCAGTCTGAGTGCGAGTTAGTCGTACATGTAGTTCCGACATCTGAAAATAATCCGAATTTCGTGCGTTCAATGCGATATCACCGGAACACTACCTATTTGATGGAGTAAAACGTATTCAGTGTGCGCACTCAATTCGTACGACTACGATCGTACGTTTACGTACGATGCAAATTCGTGTTCAAAGTTCACGCGGCCTAAGTCCTTCTAAAAATGAGACCATAGAACAAACTCCGGCAACCATAAAGTAGTCCACACATATAAATAACTCAGCGAAAAAAATCAAGGAAATAAAATACAGACCCACTTTTCCGTTTCAATAACAAATAAAACAATCGTCTACATACCCTTTTGGGACAATCGCTGAACTGACCTAACATTAATAGTTTACGTGAAGAATTTCCGGCCGGAGCTGACGGATGGTCGCACTAGTGGGTCCTTTATTTTATAGGTCCCGTTGAAATTTGAAATATGGCGCCCCTAGGGTGTGGAGCGAGGGATAAGTTTATAAGGTGTTTCATGAACTATTTTCAGATTTTCGATAGGATAACATGTTGATTTTTATTACACACAACCGAAGTAAAGAAAATAAAAGTCAGTTCAATCATCTCTGTGCATTCTCTAGCTAAATGACTTTTCATGTTGAAGGACCAAAAACTGTGTTTGTTGTATGTTAGTATTCTAATATGTGTCAAGTGTGTGAATTTTTATTCTTATTTACTAACTGTTATGTTTGCTATTTTGACACGAGATTTGTGCGTGGTTTCCTCTAAGTAGGTGATATATAAGAAGAAAATGGCACTAAGTCCACCTCTGTAGGTACATTTATGTGCTTAAAGTGTTAATAAATAGATATATATACAGGATTATTGGTTATATGTCGGCAATCCGTTAAGGGGATGTAGGAGAGGTCATTTACATCCAAAGGATCCCTTTTGACTCCTTTGGAAATGTCAAAAATTTTGAAGTCATTTGACTTTTTATTTCATAAATTTTGAAATATAAAATGCCAAATCATGAGGGGTCATTTGTTTGCAAATGACCTCTTCTACATCCCCTTAGTGGATTGCCGACATAATAACCAATAACTCTGCATATAGATTTACTTTTCATCGTCAAAATGAGCGTGGCGAAAGAAAAACAAAATAATGCCTAAACATATTTTTCTAGGATATCATTATAGAGCAATTCCACTCAAACACAAATACAGTAAGGAATTCGATAAATCGTATCAATGAACCAATTTTTTTAACAATGAAGAAATTATCGTTCTGCGGCCTAGCCTAGCTTCTTCGCTATAATGTGTAGATAATCCTATTAATTTAGTCAATAATACAGCGCCTATATTTCTCTTGTACCACCAACCAAAGCCGTGCGTTTTATTCCCGACTTCGACCCGGCAGATAATAAAACTAAGCACTTTATTGACGGGATTAGACGTAATAATCATTCGCATTGCTTGACAATATTCTCGTCTGCTTGGTAAGGGTTGAAGACTGTCTGTTACGTCATATACCTATACAGAATTGTGGGGGTTAACCTGTCAGATTATATTTTTGGTAGTCTATTAAAGAAAGTGAATAGCAGTCGAATGCTCAACTGTAACTTAAGTGAAAAATATAAATTTTCATGCAGTCATTGTCACTGTTAAGATACTCCTTAAACAGAGATAAAACTGCATGAAATTATACATATTTAACATTTCAACACAAATACGATAATATTTTGAGATAATATTAGCCATAGGTACACGTAACGATTTACTTGCGCAAATTTAGGCTTGCGCAAGTAAATCGTTTTATGTTCGAAGAAATTTTCGAAAGTTAAAGCTTTTGAGAATTCGGAGAAATTTAAATGATGAATATTCGACGGTTGATCCATTTATGAACAGGCTGTGTATAATATTTTGGATTGATATCAAGCTTTTATTTCAAGCCATTCAATCGCTTCCTCTAAGCTTCTCCTAGATTTTTTTGTCTATTTTACACTACCTAAGTTTAATTAGTGTATCAACTGAATTTAGAACAAGCAAATATTGTCAACAAGAAGCGATACATCTCAGATTCAGATTCAGATTCAGATTTATTTATTTGCCATCAATGTAGGTACAAGTTTAAGATGATACAAATAGCTGAAGGTTACCGCTACATTCTACCTTACGGCATGCAAATTCATAGAAACTAATAGATTACATACAATATTATTATAAATTAACAACTAACATGTCATCACTAACAAACATAAAAAAGGAAATAGTAATAAAATAATAATAATCATCAAATAGTCAATTGCACATAAATAAATCTTGTCAATAAAATGAATTTCATTATCTTGGAATTAGAATTAAGTGAAATATTATTTTACAAACATAATGTCATTTGCAAATTTTATTGTCAAATTTCTTTATCATTTAAAAAGTCATTGATACAATAATAACATTTATCCAATAATAATGCAGTGAGCTTAGATTTAAATGTTCGAATAGGGTGTTCTTTGAAACTGTGCGGAATTTTATTGTATATGATAGGTCCCATCTCTATTACAGTCTGGCTAGAAATGTTTAAGTAAATTAGCATTTACTTATTTATTATTGTTATGTTTTCCTTCAGCCATTACTCAATGTCTTTCAAACAAACAGACAATTAACTTGCACTTGACTTATGTTCGGAGAAAAATAAGTGTTTAAATTTTAAAATAAGTAGGTACATAATTATTGTAAAATACTCAGAAAACTACTATCTTTTGTGCATACTTGGGTATTGTAGGGAAGGACAATTGGACATGTGATGTGAAGGAATGAGGAGCATTTGACAGGAAAGGGTTATTTGAATGTGGGTGGCTACATGAGAAGAGGCAGAGCAATAGAAAAGATGGACGGGTTGTGAGGAAGTTGAACTCTGAGGTGACTGCTAATAGAACCTAAAATAAATTGGGGTTAGGGCAGGAGGACGATATACGTACGTAACCTATAGTGACCGAATACTAAACTACGACTACCATTCGTTCTTTTCTCGTGTCCATCCGAATTATACCAGAATAGCTAATGCGGTGTTGAAAAGGTTAGCGAGTCAGAATGAAATCATCAAATGACTTCTCCCGCTCTGGGCGGAGCGGGAGGGCGTGTCAGACTCTTACTGACTAAAACCCACCCGTGTTCCTTCGGTTGCCTGTGCAATACCAGGGGGCCACGGTATCCCTTTCGGACTTTCCCGCAACCCCGGTAGGCAATCGTCCCATCGGACCCCTTCACTTGCTGACACTCTTTGAGGCGCGCGTGGAACACAACGCGCCGTCGAACGGGGCCTGGTCCTTACCGGACGGCGAGCTACCCATTGCTCACCGTCCGCAAGCCCGCGCCTACGGTGGCCGGGAATCGGCTATGGATTATGGAAGGAGGTGACGGCCTCCCAAGTTAGTAGCAGGCCTGGGGCAGCAGTCTCGACATCTATACCGATCGCTATACGACCGAATTCGGTCGCAAAGTCCTAATAGCGTTCCTAGACGTGCGCGATGTGTTTGACAAGCACAAAAAATCCCAGCTACCACTGCAGCACTGCTCTTGGTTCAAGGTTTTGTTTAACCGATATAGGAACTTCAGGTCTGAGTCTTGCAACCCACCATTTCACCATGTTGTTACTTCAAAACCAAACAAAAAGTATTACAAGTTTTGTCTTGCAAAATCATTCCCCGTATCGACAGAGATAATGAAAGCCCACCCTAACAATTGCCGAATTGCTTCAATTCTGATAATGGAAGAAAATTGCCTTTTTTGCGTCATGCCATTATTATTTATATTTTGGCCTCTTTGATTGGTATAAGAATCTGGGATTTAAGATGGAACAGGGCCTGTGAGTCTTCATACAAATGTATTCACCTTTATTCTTCCATAATGCATCTAGACTCTCTAGAGCAATCTTTTTTTTTTCATAAAATCAAGGTCTACTGTAGACACGTCCCTCTTATTTCCTTTTTTCAGCAAATTACTACCGGCGCGATTAGAGGTCAACCACAAAAAAAAAAAAGAATACTTACCAGAAAAAATTGAAAAATATTTAATATAAAAAAAAATTGAACCTTAAAATTTTAAGGTAAAAAACAATTTAATCGGCTCAGTTTTCGAGGAGAAAAAAGGGGAATACGAAACATCGATCTCATTATTTTTTTGTGATATAATCGGTCTGAGCTGCAGCTGTCCCTATCGCACTCTACAGGGGCAGACTTGAGGTAACACTATGACAATAGTTTCTTCAAATACCTATTTTTCAAATTCCTCGCAGGCCCTGTTCCCTCTTAAGTGGCTCGGGTTAAATTGAAAGACCCAATATGGTGGTTTAGCAAAAGTGCTGACTTCATTATTATTTTGTGAAAAGTGCTGAATCTGAGTCTAATTATGCGAAGCCTGTGCCGAAGGGTTTAGATACGGACTTGAAAATGAAAATGAAAGGATATTTAGTTTGGAATGCCAATTTACTTGGTTGAGACGGTTTTTACTACCTACTCGTTTAAAACGATCTAGATAGTTTCTTACATTCCTTGGTTAGCTTTTGTCTTTTGTTAGTGCTCAATAGAAAATGGCGTTTTAATTTAAACTTCCTTTCTCGTTTTAATTTGCTCGTGACTGTTACATAAAATGGAAAACAAAATTTTTGTTAGCAGCATAAAGCCTGACAATGCAGCCAAAAGTTTAGTGAAGAACTACAACAATGCTAATGGCATTCTTGAGTAGAATGAGCTGAGCTATTTCTTAGTTTTATGGTGAACAATTCTATGTAGATATAGCATAATCAACCTATCATGTTCCCACCGCTGGGTCACAGGCCTCCTCTTCAAGAGGGAGTGGGCTGTAATCCACCAAACGGGCCCAGTGCGGGTTGGTAGATGTCACATGTCTTCGAAGTTTTGGTTCTAGGACATGCCGTTTCTTCACAATGTTTTCTTTCACTGCACCTGCCTGGGTACCAACCCACAACCTACAAGGCTACAAATAAGTAAGTCGCGGCCGTAAATATAAATAGTATTTATTCATAAATCGATATAGGTACCATAACCTATTTATCAAACAATATCATAAATATAAGACGTAGTACATGCATCTAGTCTCCGAGAGCAAAACCACGTAATTACTGGCAAGTCGCAGTCCGTTACGTAACGTAACGTGTTGAGTTACGAATGCGTGACGTTCCACACCGTTGCTCCCGTCAGTCCGTGGCGTCAGGTCGTCAGTCTTGCCGGACGCGCTTCCTTTTCTTAACTGTGTTCTGCTTAAGAGTGTATGACTCCTTTATTTTATTTGCAATAAACTGTTTTAGGCCTTAGATATTCTCCGTTTTGGCGGAGATTGCCTGGCGATGGTTTCTTTAAATTTAATTTTCACGGGTACGTCTTGGTAATGGAAGCTGATAGTCTTCTACAGACTGACAGCTCATGGTGATCGTATACTTACTTACATTACATAAGTACCCAGAATCTTCGTCTTGTGTCTTCTTCTCCCTTAATCTATCAAAAGGTTGTCTTTAAAATATCGTTCTTAGCGATAAGACACCCCATTGTACACACGGCTACACATCAAGCTATAAATTTCCAGTTTATGCTGATCTCTCATTGTATAGGATTTCCGTTTAATGCGAGGTCAGCTTATACTGGAAATGTATAGCTTGATGTTTAACCGTGTGAACCTTATGTAAAATTTCTACATTTAAATCTATATTTTTTATTGTGTTTATGGTGTATCTATCTTCGTTAGAACGCACCGCACCCATGTTCATACCTGCTTATACCTCAGCAGTTACTGTCAGCGGGTCTTTGTTTTTCTACGAATTTTCCAGCGTTTTTCGCAACCCAGTTACTGGGTAACACGATACTCCTTGGGAGCACTGGTTGTCAGACTTTCTGGCTTCGGACTATCCGTATCGACACTAGCAATAAAATAATGTAAAAACAAAACAACTCTTTCTCTCCAAATAAAACTTAATTAATAAATAATAACACTAGAAATGTAAATCTAATGACTTTACGCGTGGTTGACGTTAAGACCACAAACGACTTAATGCAACATTTACAATCTTTTATAGTTCAAGGGATTTTTTACGATGTTGAATTATTTATAATATTAAAAACAGATTGATAAGGAGGAAATGCTTAACAATATAAAAGCGGGAATACTCCTATTCGTTTATTGTTGATAATGGATGTACTTTTTACATATTTCTTGAGTTTATATGCGGAACGGTATGTGTAAGCGCATAACTGCAACAGACCGATTCAAGTTTTTCTCAAAGTTGCTTGTTGGTCGGACCTAACTCGAATGCTTTACTGTTCGTGGTAAGAATAATCATATCAATCGGCTTTCATTGCTGGATGCATTTCTAAAGAGAAATACCAGAAAACTTTGACTTTACTAAGGACTTTTTGTGAAGACGGTACACGCATGATTATAGAAAAATCAACTATCTGTTGCGCCATCTACAACACGACATGCGAACTACGCATCACACTGACATCACGCAAAATCCTGCATCGCGCAAGCAAAGTTTACCGCGCGTCGAGTTTATATACAACGTTCCGACATCAATTGTCAGGCAGTTGCTCACCAGACACGACATCCGTCTGGTCGGAGGACCCTCTCTTTTCTATAGAGGATGAGTGAACTTTAAGCCCTGTTCTATATATGTATATTTATCCTCATGACGGAATTTCCAGCAAAAGCGGCAGGCACACTTCGTCTTTGCTTACCGAAATAAAAAATGACAAAGTGAAATAGTGTCTGAGTGTAGTGTGTGTGTGTGTGTGTGTGTGTGTAGTGTGCCGAGTGAAATAGTGCCAACTTTAATTTTAGCTAAACAATAAAACTGTAGGTATAGTTCCCGTCAAATAACTTGGCCGCTCTGAAGTTAGGTTGTGCATGCGCTTCTGTTTTCTAGGTAAAATTGACTACTTGCGCAGTCATTTGTAGTCTACTTCAGAGCGGCAAAGTTATTTGACGAGAACTATATATGGTATGGTTTAAGAAACAATATCTGATATCAAAAAATACAAAAAAGACTTCGTATAGTTTAGGAAACCAATTTGTACCGAAGGACCAAATTTAGATTGTTTATATGTCTGATAGTGTCGAGCTGCATGTGCATACGAACAAAAACAATCAAGCCAACTTTGTTATGCTGGTGTGCGTGACAGCTACGTGTTACACTCGCGTGACGTCATTGTGCTGTCATTGTGCTTCTCTAGTGTGCGGCCAACAGTTGGACGCTATTTTTTTCGACATGTTCACAGTTTTGACGGTCTACCTATTTAAACATATTATTATATCTTTGAACCAAATATTAATTAGCTTGTGGTTCTTCTTTAGGTAGAATGTCCTTCCCACTTAGGTGCAAAATTCCCACCTTTTCCACGATTATTTATATATTCTTGAATGTAAAATTCCAGGCCGCGCAGACGATCTGGCTCCAGCATAGTGGTCCTGGGCGCCGACGAGGAGAAGCGACCGCCGCCGGATGACGACAAAGACATGCTCACCATGCTCTCACTCACTTCTGATACCGGTAAGCATAAAGGACTCAAAACTACTAAGTCATTTGTAAAGATAATTTGAAACATGTCTGAAAGTACGGACAGCGCGAGGCATGTGCATCTAATGACATCAAATCTGCTGCTCCGTAGATATTATTCTTATTTTTTTAATTTATTCAAGTTCTTTGGAAGACTCACAGTTAAACAAAACAGAATAAAAATGGTAAGGGTAACGGTCAGCCAATTCCAAGTGTTCACTTGTAAAAATGAATTAGTAAAAGATACAGCACTGCCCAGAAAAAGAAGAGATCACCAAAGCTAAAAACAATTATGTTCTCATAATTCGTCAAAATGTAAGGAACAGCTGATTTTTTTCGCAATTTCACTTTTGGTCCCATAGTAAAAGTTTTCATAATTCCTCGTAGGGTTCGATTCTCGGGTAGGGCAAAGTGTGATTGGGTTTTCCTTCTGGAATATCTCAATAGCAGCCCAAAATCTGGATTTGTGGCAGGTTGATCAGCCCGGCTCGGCTCGCCCCATATTACATAGAATAGAATATAATAATATATATTTCTAAGTATATGGTACATTGAGATCTAAAATTAAACATTAATTCACATATACTACCATTGCTGGTGTAGAAGATTAAATAAGCTAAGTGCATGCAAATCGTAGACATTACAATAAAAGTTAGGTAAGTATATTAAATTAATAAAATAGATTTAATTTATATTTTTAATTTGATACAATAATATAATACATGCGAAGGGGACTTAAAACATTGGGTGTTATAATAGGTACCTACACCTGTCTAACCTTTTGAGGAATACAGGCGTACCCTTGCACTGTCTGTTCGCCATTACATTTTCAGTTGCGAAAGTGCAATCGGAATACAAAACCTACATTTTCATCTTCCCTTTCAGTAGTTGCATTAATTAGATACCCGACACTCGTTAGCTAATGAAAAAATAGCGTCCCTTTAAGAATGCTTTCAACTATGAAAAAACGAAACGAAAAAAAGCTTTTATCATACATTGATATTCCGTTTGTCCAACACGGTGGCAGATTAAATTCCATGAAAAAAGAAAAATAAAGTTTCTTCTAAAAAATCCCGACGAGCAATGGAACTCCGCAATTTTGTCAGATATTAATTCAGTCGTTCATTATATTTTGACAAAACTCGCTGGATTCGCGTCATTACGGGCTTTTGTGTCTTTCCTGAATAATTTTCTCCGCTGTGTTAGTTTAAATTCACGTTCCATATTTGAAAGTTGAATATTTTAGTACGAGATTTTTTCTTCTTTTTAATCGAGCTCGTTGATAAATGAAATACTTACATACATATTATACATGACATATATAAACATATACATAATAAAAAATACTGCTGCACAATTAGCATGACCACAATAAAAACGGGTTTTGTAATTGATAAAATGACAGATAAAACTATTACAATCTGTCCTTTTGTCAATTCTTCCGTCGACAAAACGTCCTGTTTCTATGGTTGTCATGGTACGCGTGCTGGTGAGAACAAAGAAGACATGTGCTGTGGTCTTATTTATTTATTAGATACATAAAATCACGTCTTCCCATGGCAGAAACTGCAGAGCACCACCTGTTACGATCCATACATAGTCCTTTTGCTTCGTTTACGTTCATACATCTGGTCATACACGCAAGCCGGTTGCAAGAACTATGCACCTGATCTTTATGAAGAACTATATACCAATAGGTCACTATATGTCCTCCTAGGGCGTCCCCTTCCGGCATTTCCAGTCACATCTGCCTTGTTAGTCGCCTTTCATTCTACGTTTCAACATGACCAAACCAATAATTTATTTATTAATTTTAATGACATTTATTTACCACTTTACTTTTTTATTATTCCTTTATATTTTATACGCAATAGACAAATTCACTGTTACCAAAAATATTACCAAGATCACAAAATAAATCTAAAATAGAAAACAAAAGCCAGCCAACCAAGAATAGTTCCTGTATTTTTTACTGAAACATCTTAAACACATTATTTTCATCAGTTCTTGTTTCCGAACGGCCTCCAACTAGACAATGGAACAAAAAATAAGGAAGCCACAGATATATTCTTGTAATTAACGTGAATGGGATTTGTATAGTTCTTTCAATTGAATAATTTGATTATTTCGTTAATTGATAGTTTAGTATTGTCCAAAAAATGCTTCTGATTGCCTCGTTGGTCTAGTGATCGCAATCGCATGAGGTCCAGAGTTCGATTCCCGGGTCGGGCAAAATGTCATTGGGCCTTTTCATCTGGAATTTCTCAGTAGCAGCCCGGAGTCTGGATTTGTGCTGGATTGATTGCAATAGGCTCGCCCCCTATTACATAGGACTTAAACACTGGTGAAATGTGGGTGTACTATAGGTAAACCTCTGCCTAACCCTTCGGGGATTACAGGCGTGATGTTATGTTATGTTTAATAGGTATATCGACTGTCTCGTTGGTCTAGTGGTTGCAAGTGCAACTGCTGAGCGTGAGGTGCAAACTGTTATTCGGTTAAACGGTTATTCAAACTCTAATTTCTCAGTAGCAGTTCTCTCAAAACAAATAATTTACTTCTTCGGCACTGCAATTAGGAGCTCATCGTTTTCTACAAATCTTATTTCATTTCGTTCCAGATGACATCCAGTAATTATTTATAAAGTAGGTATTGCTTTAAAATGTTCTTCATGTTGATCCACATCTTCTGACCTCACCAGTATAATCATATTATCCCGCAAGCTTGGTGTTTGTCTTTCTTTGCCTATTTCTGGGAATGTCATGTTCAAAGAGGTTTTATTCGGTGTTTATTTTGGCATCATTTCTCTGTAAACGTTATCATTTCTGTATGAGATAAGTCATAAGCTAATCCACTATCGAGCTTATGACAACCACAGAGTCTCTCAAACTCGCTTCGAGCGCCTGAAGTAATTTATCAGCAGGCTGAATAGTTTCTAATACTTTTTTCATGAACACCATGCAAAATCGAAAATCTTTTTAACCGATCAATTTTGAGCAAACCAGTACTTTCTACAAAACATAGTCACTATCTATATCTCTGCACACTGAATTTTTTCTAGGGCCTGGATAATTTTCCAATAATTATTGGAAACTATGCGAGTAACGTCCAAATGACCGCTCCAACCATGCACCTACGTCTAAAAGACGGCGCAATACTTGTCCAACGTAAAACTTTGAAAGACTTCCTTTTTAAGAAAATATGTATAACATAGAGCATTGATCGAGATATTGCTTAACCGCTGATATTTATTTTACTTTCACAAATACTAGGTGCTATCGATGCACGTAATTTATTACTCGGTTCAGGCGCTTTTGGAGTAAATGCTTGCACTCCCCCTTGTTGTCCACTCATAATAGATGCTCCATCATAAAACAGACTTAAAATTATAGAAATATCTAAGCCATAATCTTTATGCACTATTACGGTCAAGTCTGTAAATGTTCCAGCATCAAAATCAGTGCGTGTTTTTATCGTTAAAAATAGACTTTTTCACTTGCCCACCTTTAAAATAATCGAGAAAACATTGCAATTGGACTTAGATACGATGTAAACTTCATTTATTAGTTCATTATTTTAGTTTGTTATCTTGGAATTATATGCATAACACACTAGTGGTACATATCTAACTACACCAGTTTCGTTGGTCAGAAGAGACATACTGATTGGTCAAAGACTAAATAGGACTTTGACTCAAATGCTTTCCATAAGCATTTGAGTTAAAGTCCTATTAATTAGTCTTTCAACCAGTGTATCTAAATCCAATCGCAATGTTTTCTCGATTATTTTATCGTGTGTATCCTCCAAAATACTAAACCATGAAACATCAGCATTGCTGATTTCATTTGCAATGCTTTGAGAGACCATTTCTACAATTATGTCAATCAAATCATTATCATTTGATTCGCGTTGGCTACGAGCCTGCTTCTTGATGTTATGTAAAATAATTTGCAAATCCAGTTTTCCCAACAGTAACAAAAATAACACTCTTAAAATATTTTTTACCTCACACCTTTAAACACAAAATAAAAATAAACCTTCTCAATGGAACATAAATAAATACCTTTTTATCGTCTAACAAAGGGCAATAAATATCCGAGTTATTTCAGGCCAGTGTTTTATATAATTAGTAGATAAGATAAGTGGCTGCCTGTGGTTGCTCGACGGGTCATTGGTTGCTCGTCAACCAGATGGCGACACTGATATGTTCAGACAGATGCTGCTCGATGTAGTACGTGGTAATTGAATGCATAATAAGGTGACATGTATTGCAATACAGGCTGACTAAGACGGGATGAAAGATAGAAATAATAATAATAATGTAGGAATAAAAATAAGCGATTATTTTGTAGACGTAAGTCGCAGTAGGAAAAACTGCACAACAAAATTACAAAATACAGTTAGCGAAATTAATTGTTTATCAGTTGAAAAACCCGGCAAAGAATGGCAGTTGTAATTCGAATATACGGGTAATTTATGTTGGTAGTCAATTTGGTAAATAATTTCCCGGAACAGATGAACATTCCATGAAGCAAACTCTTCAGTCGATCATGTTTCACTACCACCCACTCACATCACAATGTTACTTTTCAGGTCCCCACCGCGAGATGGCGGTGGACGTTCCGGACAGTTTCATCGCGAGGAACAAAACGCCCCCCCGCTACCCACCCCCGCGACCCCCGCAGGTACGCCTCCGGACCTCCAGAGATGACGAGCCGCTCCTCTCCTCCGGCGGCTCGAGCACCAGCTTCAGCAGCAAGCAAAGCACCGTCCTACACACCATCGACATTTCCGCACCAAGCTCCGATGGGTCAGGCAGCTTCAAAAACAACAGCACTATAGAACTGCTCTCCCTCCCACAAAGCTCCGATGGATCAGGAAGCTTCGGCAGCAAGAAAAGCAAAGGATCCTCGGAAACAGCCAAATGTGGAGATCTCATCTCTGAAAGATCTGACTCCGTAGCTTCGAATACAACTCACAATTTGAGCGATCACAAAATCCAGCTTCTAATATCAAATGGCGAGGATTCATTGATCGATTGCAGAGAGGGAGTCACTTATTCAGCGAGAACAGATTCTGTGTTGATCAGGGAGGCTGTCTACGCTTCGTACAAGCTGCCTCCTGGCTTTGACACGACGCCAGTGCTTCTCGGGAGAGAGGTGGCCGTGGATGTTCCCGACACTTTTGTCCAAATTGTGAAAACGACTCCTAAATACCCTGGTACCGCAACCGTGGACAGAAAGAGCGTGGTGTTTCAGGTAATGGGCACATTGCTACGCATGGTTGTCATGGGAACATTGGAGTTATGGGTACTTGTAGGAATGGCATCTTAGTTCCTGAATACGATGTTGAATACTTGAGTACGATAAAGAAAACGAATATTATATATATATTGATTTGACCTAAATTGACAAATACTATCAAATCAGCCTCTTCCTTGCCTTTACTCATAATATAGCTACGAATCATTTCGATTCCAACCCATTAATCGGCTGAAGGTTCAAAAGGGTCCGTAACATCGGCATTATATTCATTTGGAACTGAGATGATGTATAGGATATATTCAATGGATGTCGGTATTTGGTGGGGCTTTAACATATCATGACTAACACCAATTCATCTTAAGTAGTTATTAACAAAATCATTAACACTATCGTTTAAGGTAATTAGCAGTTTAATTATAATTTGTAATTATTTATTATCTTCGGCATTATTATCATCATCACCTTTTCGCTATTCTACATCAATAAGGTACAAAACACCTGTAAACGATTTGAAATTAAATAAATGCTGTATCCTCTTCGAAATTAGTTGCCCACTACAAACCGCTGTGTTGCAGGTGGGTTCGGACGGACTATTACTGCTTTTAGTCATTCGCAAGATAATGCAGCACCGACTATGGGCGTCTGTGTTGCATCCGCCTTTGTATTTACGCAACCTGGTGTCAGAGTTTGTATGCCGCCCCAGGGCCTCTGACTTCGCTTCATATGCTGTCGAGAAATATCTCTCAGACAGACCAGTTTTCTGACGATGTCTTCCTTCACCGTGACACCGTGAAATCGACCATGTAATGCCGACATTGTAGTAAAACTTTATCTATAACATAAAGTTTTATATAAGAATCTAATCAAGTTGATTGTTCCAATTAGCAACAAATCAGATGTTTTCCTTATAAGTGATTATGAGGCACGTGTTACTATTCAAAGTAAACGTAATTATGTATTCTGTATTTGTCAAATTCTGGGCAAATATTAAAACGAACCTCATTTGATTTGCTTAAGTATTAGTGACTATATTGAGGCCATCATTAATTCTGTAGATATTGCGTCTTTCCTAATGTCTTGCAAATATATTATTTCTTCTAGTTCATAATTTGCTTGCTGGGAGAAGCGTTTGAAGAAGAAATATTATATTCTAGCATTGGGAAAACAAATCTTGAGTATACGTAAAAAGGGCAACATGTTTTCTAGTTCAACAAATCAAAAGTCATTTATTCAAACTAGGCTGAGAATCAGTACTTTTCGAACGTCAAAGTTACATAAGACAGTCCCCCAAAACGCCCACCCTTCACCACTTCCTAGTGCTTTAGTAAAACTCAATGAATACATTCTTCCAATCAATCTGCCAAGCCTTTTCCCAACTATTATGGGGTCGGCTTCCATTCTAACCGAATACAGCTCAATATCAGTATTTTACACGGAGCGACTGCTTATCTGACCCTTGTAACCCAGTAACTGGGTAATACAAACAATACCCCTGTGTAAGACTGGTTGTCAGACTTTCGGGCTTCTGTCGACCCATAACGACTGTCAAAGATCCACGAATGACAGCCGGGACCAACGGCTTAACGTGCCTTCCGAGGCACAGAGGAACCTCGGTATGTAAAGATGGTCACCCATCCATAGACCAACCCCGGCAAGCGTAGCTTAACCTGGTGGATCGACCCGTGCGGCAGTTATTACTTAGCCACGAGCTCCTTTTATTTCGGCATTAAGGAAGAATAAATTATTCCAAAATGTCAATGCAAATACAAATGGAGAATAATAGAAAATACCTTTTCAGCTGTTGTACTGAGCCCTTAATGAATGAGCCTCGCAAGTAACTAAAAATAGTATTTTTTATCTTCATTGCCATAAAGATAAGGCAATTACCTGCTAGTTGGTTTAGAATTACTAACTGCACGCGTATTTCTATCACCTTCACCTCGTTTTGTAAATACGCGAATCACGACATAATTATTATCAATAATTATCACATTCTTATCATTTGTTTTACTCTCTGTTTCTCTTAGACTGTTTATTATAACTAAAGTATCGATAATCTTGTTAATTTCATGTGCTGAGTGAAACTTTGTCATAAATGTTCCAATTCTTGATTTCCTTTTATTATCACGTAATTATCAATATATCCTAACTAATATTATAAATGCGAAAGTGAGTTTCTTTATTTGTTTTTTCACGCTAAAACGGCTGAACAGATTTGGATGAAATTTGGCACAAGGGTAGACCATGACCTGGATTAGAACATACCTAGTATAATTTTTATCCCGACATTCCCACGGGACTGAGACTTATGCAAATATCTACCTGTTTTGATTAATTTAGCAATGTTACTGTATGGAAATAAGAAATATGGCTAACTAGCTAGAATTTGATCTTGCATTTCGTAATCAATATTTTAGTTATGTATCTTTATTTATCGATATCTATATTTGTATCTATATTGCCAAATTTTCATTAATTTGGCTTTAAACTCGTATTTTACAGCGAAATATTTGACAGCTATTTGCGACGTTGCTCACTTTCAGTATATACGCTCTTAAGAACTAGCTTCTGCTCGTGACTTCGTCGGAGTAAATCTCAAATATAGCGTGAAACATATTCTACGGCACTCGGCAGTAATGTAGCTTTCTATTAGTGTAAGTATTTTGTAATGGTTTCAGTACTTCCAATGATAACCTTACAACAACAAACAATTTTACCTCTTTATGATATTAGTTTAGATAAGGAAGTTCATATTTCCTTTATTTCACTTAAATACTTAAAAAATATATTTTTAAAAGTTTTTAACTGTTTGTTTCACTGTGTTTTTAAATAATAATATATATATATATATATATTAAATAATAATAATAAACTTCCTAAATGGAAGTTTATTATTATTATTTATTTATATTTCAGACAACAAGATCCATTTTGTTAGTAAAATAGTGCTTAAAACTATGTTAGTTCACACATAAACGCAGACAATGTTTGTAGAACGGACAGTCATCATACCTGTCCGCTATCACACTCAGGATGCTGTTACTACTCACACGCACTCTGTGCAGCAGTGAAGCCGCTTTCTTCGAGTTTCGATTTTATGTCCAAAAAGCATATTGTTGAAAATTGTAGCTAACTATAAAAAAATCTTTATAAGTGCACTTCATCAGTCTCACGTTCATCATTCATATCATAAACCACGCTTGTTGCACTAAACGCTCTGCTGTCTGCGGAAAATTCGACCATGTTGATTTGGAACACTAAGCCGTTAAAATTCAAAATATGTTTTTGAATCCCATTTGGCTGTTTCTTCGGGAGCTGCTTTGATTGGTTTGAAGAATATTAAATTGTGGAGTAGTACTGGTATTAGTAGGATTATTTATTCTGTGTAATCTTAGAATCTTTGGAAAGCTCTTATTAATACAGCCACAGTCATATTTTAGAGTTGATTTTATAGTAAGTATTATTTTTTCTGCCAGTTAAATTATTAAAAATGATTAGTAGATATTTTCCTGTCCCCCTGCAAATATAATGGATCCACCTAGAAATAAGGCCATACTTACCTAAATAGTAGGCAAGCGTCCTTAATTTCTCATGGTCGTACTCAATCGAGGACATAATCTGCGTAGATATCTTTTACCCCATCCAAAGGGTTGCCCCTAATACTCTATCAATTTCCTTCTTACAGAGCTTAGGCGTATATTTTTTCTCACATTATAATATTAAGGGACCGAATAATATGAAAATATATTTTTTACTCTCATTTGTTACTTTACTTACGAGTTCTTAACTGATATAGTATATCAAGGAATATTAATTCAATATTAAAAGCGTTTTTATAGGTAGCTAGGTAACAAATATTTTCTATTTTATCACTATTATGTTTATATTCAATAAAACGCTTGTTGCATTTACCTATTTGGCAACAATTCTGTTGTAAATCAAATATTTATCTTTAAATCTTTTTACATTATTTGTAAAGTGTGTCTTAACATAATACTCTCTTCTTTTTCAGGTGCTAATATATTTAGTAAATATTTATAAAAAACATTATGTATCGTAGTAATTATTATATTTTCTAATATTTTGCATGTTGTATTGGGGTTTAATTGATATTATGCATACAAAATAATGTCTTGCATATATTATTTTCTTAATTGTTAATTCATAAGTATGTATTTAATGACTCAATTTCCAATTCTAATTATTATTTATCTGTTTGTAACAATTATAAAATATCCTTGAATAGGTCTAAGCCAAAGAAAGTTAGGTTTAGACCTATTAAGGATATTGTATAATTGTTTGATGCCACTTTTGTTTTCTGTAGTTGTATTTCACAGAATAAAACAAAACACCTACCCAAAACATTTTACAAAGTTAATTTCCGAAAGGAGTCGCAAAGTTTTTCTTATTAGCTCAAATGTCTCTTATAAACGAAATATTTGAAAACTTGAATAAGTTTAATGATTTACTCTTCAAAGTGTATGCAATATAACAAATTATGTTAGAACTTGAGCCATAAATTATCATGAACCAGAGACAAGTATACAAAGCAGATTACTTGGCTATTTTTTTGAAAAAAAAATTCTCTCTATTTTAGAACCTGGTTTGTATACTTTCCTGTCCAAAATTTCAAGAATATTATGTACCTATCTCTAGGTTAAATATTTAGATCAAAATGCATGTCTGATATTGCCTTTAAACTGGTAAAAAAGGTTGGCTTGCATTTTGACGCATAAGGAAAGGTTCAGATGGTGAACGATGGCTCTATGCAAGTATGTATGATGACCGTTTCATCTTCATTGACAGTTTCGTCAAAACAAAATCAATGGTCTACCCGCACTGGGCCCACGTGGTGGATGACGGCCCACTCCCTCTCACAGGAGGAAACCTGTGTCCCAGCAGTAACAATATTAGAGGCCGAATATGTTGTGAATGGTCAATGAAGAATGTTTCATGTAATCATCTGAACTTAGCCTTACTTACAAAATATGGGTAAAGCATGTGTGTTTACTGGGCTCCTACTTTGTTATACGATAGAACGATGAATATTTGTAATGTTCAAATTGGTCCAGATTTGAATTCTAGACTCTATAACATAGGCTCTATATTGGGTGCCGTCAAAGAGATTTCAATTTCTAGTTCAGCCAGTTATCTCAGGTCTAGAATTCAAGTCTGGAATTAAATAGTGAGTACACACGGCTACACATCTAGCTATAAATTTCTAATTTATGTTGATCTCACATTGTATAGGATTTCCGTACAATGCGAGGTCAGCTTATACTGGAAATGTATAGCTTGATGTTTAGCCGTGTGTACATATTATTTCTATGTTTGAAAATATTCCAGCAATTTTATGTGTGCTATATTTCTGTTAACACTATTTTCCAATTAGTTTCTCTTGGTTTCATTGCTGGTATGAAATTAATTGTATGTTTCTTAAATTAATATTCGTGAACATTGGCCAGTGATTGTTAAACTGGGTTCGATTCCCAGAGCGACAATCAAATTTACTGGAGAATGAGTCATTCCATAAAGCTTTAGCTATGGGTCCTCTACATAAAATCGATATTGGCACTACTTTATGGTAAAAGCTACCCTATGCTAACTAAAATTATCTAATTGCTTTGATGGATTGTGATCCAACAAAAGTGTACGTGTATGGAACCCATAACTAATTGTCACTTTATCACTAAATGAGTGTCTTTCTGATTGATCAACTTCAGAGGCACATTATTATCTATGCTTCCTTCTACCACATACAAACCTTACTCCCCCACTCCACCACTCCACCGCACTAACCCTGCTAATCTCTGCAGCAGGTGAACGGCACAGCGAAGACGACGGCGCCGGCGGTGCCCCCGCGCGACTCGGCGCGGGACGCTCCGCCGCGGCCGCCTGCGCACGACAACGTTAGCAAGGAGCAGATGGACTCCATCAAGAAGTATCAGGTTAGTGCCATTCGCTTTACCGACGACTGTGGGAGATGGTTTTTAGAGAATCGCTCATGGAGGCTCTGTAAATTCTTCTTATTCGTGTGTTGCGGAATTTTATATTTCTGTACTTTCAGCGGTTTTAAAAGTTCTGGAACGTAATATCTGTAATTTTAGGTGCCATTCAGCTAGAAAATTGCAGTCAATCCATGTGAATTTAAATGAAACTCAATGAATCAATCTCTAAACGGCAATATCATCATCGATAATGTGATGGCACGGTGCGACTATCGCCGGGTGAAGATGGCGTTTTAGATCATGTTTAACCCTTAGCCACCTGACGTGTTTTTAAGTTACACTACCGCCTGACGTCGGTCCTGGAGACCGGTTGCGTATTTTCCATGTTTTATAACCATTGTTTAAAATATTACATTAAATAAAAGTCACATCTGTATTTTCATTATTTTTTTATTCATTATAAGGTTTTAAACTATGCAAAAGTATGCATATACTTATCAAAAATCAACGCTTAACATAATTATATAAATTTTAGCAAAAAATCTAGGAACTTTGAAAAACTGAAATCTGAGTATGAAATTTTACTTTAACTCAATAGTTTTTACTTATTTACCACAAGTTCGATATATAATCTCTAACTTAAAATAATTTTTGGCACGATTAAGGCACAATTATTACAAAATCACAACCCACAAACTTTCACAACTTGCGACGACAATTAAAGCACATTTTTTGGCTGCATTCAATACAAATCGGATTCTTACATGCAAAACACATGTAAGCTGTTTTGCGTTTTTTCTTAGGGTCACAGGTTGAACATGTCTTGCGTTTTTCAAATTTTTTAAACCTATTAAACCGTTTTTTAAACCTATAAAAACAAAAAATACAGTATATCCAAACTAACGTAACTACCTGACGTCGGTCTAACGGACCGCACGCGAAATATAAATTACCTATAATGTTTAATGCGCGCACGTCTGGAGCTGCCGAGCGCACGAAGCGTACTGACGGGGGAGGGGAAAAAGTACATGGACACACAATTGCGTCGCGAGCATAGTAACGGAATAATTTGAAAAACAAAATCGCCAGAGTCTCTGAGACCGGCGTCAGGTGGTTAAGGGTTAAAGAAACCAATACGGGTTTCTTCATTAGCAAATTCAAAATTGAAAGGATTTTGCAGACTGAGACAGCGATGGCCAAAGTTCTGACAAAGCTAATTCTTTATCTTTTGATTGCATCTTGATGCGACTCCGGGTCAGTAATGTCTAAAATCAAAGGGTGTCTTTAAAATTAAAGAGTATTTATATGAAAACACTGGTAAACACATGGAATAATAGGAAAACCGTAAAACTAATACTATCATTAACAATATAAGAAGGAGGAAAACAACATTTGCTTTATTAAATGATTTAGGTACCTATTCCGTGGTTTTATCCTTTTATGTGCTTACATTGAACAAATAAGTATGTACACATTAGGTGCCCATGAAAACAACAATGTAAAGTAAATACATAATAATATAACATCATCATTTTAGTAAAAACCTCATCCCATCCATGATCGGTCTCGGTTGACCGCCGTGTGACATGTGTGGGCGCATTGTTGGACATCGTTACAATATGGTGACTTCCTGATTTCTGTTATATTTGCAGCTTTCTAATTTGGAATGGACGAAATATAAAACTGTGTTACTCACAATAATTGCCGCTGTTGGTAGGTTAAGTACCTGCTTGCTAGGTAACTAATGGAGTAAATACGTAATAGAATCCTTTATGGTCAAATAGTTGACTCAAACGCAGGTTGCATTTCAGTAAACTTCCTAAAATTCAACCAAGATTCCATCGGAGTTGAGATTTACTAGGCCTATAATAACTACACATTCTGCTCCGTTTTAAATATATTGCCATAACTATTCACTATTCACCTATTTGCGATGTTTAACAGGAAACTAACCTAGAGTATTCTAAGAATTCGAAAACCACAAGCTATTTCATGTTGGTATCATTTAATATTCAAGGCTATATAAGGCTATTGTGTGTAATTAATTTATAAATATTCCATTTGTCATACCTACTAAAATATATTCTTCGTAGACTTTACCTGCATCGTCGGTAAAACAGAAATATACTTAAGATTTTTTTTTAAATTCATTGTATGACAGATAACGCACAACCTGAACCGCTGGGTTTAGACGCATGAAATTTTGCACTAGAGTCAATTTTGTAACGAAAGTGAGCACTCAAGAAGGATTTTTGTAAATTCTCCCCACATAGGAACCCCTTTACGGGGAGAATATACAAAAACCCTACAAAAGAAGTCCATACAAACTTTTGTCCCTATTGAACCCAATAGGGATGCATGTTTGTATGGACTTCGTTATTTTTACCGATTGGAAATCCCATCGAGCACACAGCTTGTAATGGTAAAAAACATGAAGAGAAAAATAAGTCTACTTTTTATATCGATTGGAAATACGGAAGGGGTACGGGGTTTGTTTGTGCAGAATAAACAGTTTTTCTTTATTTTTTAAAGAAAGTTAATAAAATATTCTCCTTATCTCTCGGCACAAAGAATATAGCTCATGCTGTGATAAAAATAATAAACAAAAGTTGCTGCTCACAGCTTCACCCGCCTGGATTCTAATTATTTTTCTAATAAAAGTACTCCTTAAAACATCAGCTATCTGCCAGTGAAGGTCCCGTTAAAATCCCGGTTCAGCCGTTTCGGAGATTAGCCGTAACAAAAAGACAGTTAAAATTATAAAAAAATTAAAAGTTACCCTTAGGTACCTTACCTTACCTTACCTTAGATACTTTCATAAATATTTTTTTTAAAGCTGTTATTTTGGCATTACAAACAGACAATTTATTTATTTGTAGTATAGATTTTTATAATGCACTGACTGCCCAGAGTTTGTCAGACGAGTTCAAAAGTTTTTAGGTATATTTAGGTATAGCCATTGTGAAGAGAAAATGAGATTCAGACTCAAAATGAGGGTATGTTTAATCGAACTTTCACCGAGTTTTGGTCCGGTATCAGTTTTGAATCCTGGACTGAAAGTTTGTAAATTTTGGCTTGTTTTAGTTTTCAAACTTATTTCACTGCCAGTTTCAACTTTAAACTAGATGTCACGTAGGTATTTGTAATTTGCTAAAAGTTCAGTTAAAACTGTAAACAGTTGTATTTTTGTTAGTTTAGTTAACTCAAACCTTATTTTAGATCAACTTTTAGTGCTGATACTCCGAGTTGCCTTATAATTCGTTTCTAGCACTCAAAATTTTGCATTAGTATCGGTGAGGACATCGGACACTGAAAGGTAGCACTCAACCTACGCAGCCTTTAATATTTAAACCAGCCACATTAACCGGATTCCAGAAAAAGTTTTACATTCATACTTTGGACTAAAATTGGAAAAAAACGAATAACGTTACAGAACTTACAGATATAACTTTCCCTTTGTGTCCATTGGAAGTACTTAGGCATTAGAAAAAAGTTTAGAAGTTGGATTACAAAAAAAAACATGTGTACTGACACATGTTTTTTTGTAATCCAACTTCTAAACGTTTTTCCGACACAATCATGAATTTTCTTTTCGAATTCTATTAATCTGGACATCTTGGAATAGAGTGTAAAGATATAAATAGTTTTATACGATAGTTTAGTCGGCATTGGGAAAATTTCATTGGATATTTTCTTCGCGGAAAATCAGTTGTGTAACAAATTAATTAATCAATAAATTTTAACATTTCACGAATGCGAAGTCACCGTCAGACTAGTTAATGTCTAATTGAAATCAGTGAAGATTTATTTATATTCTAGGGTCATGTCTGTAGCTTTCTTTCCATTGCCATTAACCGGGATCAAGTCCAGACCTTCGTGCTTCTACTGACAAGTTTCTAATGAAAAACTACATCTATATTTGGCCTGATCCAACCAAGGCTTTAGCAACAATGCTTGCAACCACCAGACAAAAAAATAATATGAAAACAGCATCTTTCATAAAACCTATTACAGTATGGTATACTCGTAATAAACTGTGACGCAATTTGCAAACAAGTTTTTTTAATGACGTCGTTAACTCAAAATGTTGCATCTTTAATATTTTTATTGAAATGTTTTTCTTTGCGGCTCTTTATAAAGATAAAAACTACGTCGGCTAAAATTGTCACATCAAAGTTTTCAAACATTTGTCGGCGAACTGTGAGGTTTAAAATAAATGATTTTTTCGTGATTCTGCTAGTTTTTCTGATAACTTGAAAAAGAAACTGTGTTGGCAAAACACTATAAAATCAGACTAAGCTAAGCTAGACTGAGCTAAGTGGTTGTTTTTTTTTAGATTTCATAACTTTTGACAGCGTTGTTCGAAAATATAAGCTATAATTTTCTTTTTATAGACCTTCTTTTTTCTTTAATAATAATAAACATTTATTTCAGATTAAAAACCAATACTACTAACACATAAACATTTAAAAGCAAATTCACATAAAAATATATAATAATAATATAAGTAAAATAAAAATAAACATCACAAAAAATAATAAAAACAGTTAACATATTTACACACATTAGGACCGGGAGGAACTGACCACTGCTCACAGTGCAGTATGCAAACGTATCCAGTGGCGCAGCAGTGGTGAGTCCCACCGGTCCGGTCGGCGAAGTTGCTACTGGACCTAACGCGACTCAGCAGCGATGCACACTGCTTCCTTATAAGAACCCATCAGTGTGCCTCTGCGAACATAGTCGAAGCACTGCAGAAACGTGGTAGTCCCAGCAGCACCCTAAACGCGTTCTTGTATTGAACACGCAGGGCGTTGTATGACCCAAGTGTGTAGTTAACCCACACGCACGTGTGTTTAGCAGTAAGATTTAAAAAGAGTCACTTTCACTTGGTTACTGCTACGCGCGAACCTGCGGGCCAACCATAGATATCCGGTTGGCCCGCAGGTTCGCGCGTAGCGTTCGCTCGATATCCGTGGGGCCAACATTATTATTATACCGGACAGCCAACGCCCTACGTGCCCTTTCCATGCACATCCACGTTATCCTGTTGATCCTCAGAAACCCAGTGGCCCTTAAACTGAACGACTCTAGTTAAGGGGGTACCAGCTAAGGTGATTCTAGGTACAGTCACGTAATTTTTGCCCCGCCCCTTAAATACCCCTTAAATAATAGCCCTTGAGCCTCCGCATAGGACTCACAAATCCGCACCAGCTTACGCAGACCGCCGATCGATGGACTCAGCAGCACCATGTTATCGGCATAACTGATATTGTTGAGACAAACGCCGTCTATGTAGCACCCGACATTGGCACTGCTGAGTTCACCTACAAGCCGGTTAATGTACAGAGCTTCGGGGAAGTCATTCCACCCTGTCTCACCCTGCACTGCAACCTGGACATTAACCGGCTTGTAGGTGAACTCAGCAGTGCCAATGTATAATGCTCTATAGCTTTTTTCCACAGTTCAGTTCCAGACACAAACAAATAAAATTTCTCCTTACTCATATAAAAGTAACACAGATTAAATAATACAATTCAACATAAAAATATGGTAAACCACCTCGTACAAAATGGGGTTAATTAATTTATGCTTTAAAACAACAAAGAGGATGTGATGTGTTAATTAATTAAAGTGATATTAACCTAGCATGAAGATATAATAATTATAAAAATACGAAAGAAAATCCGTATGTTAGAACCTGTTGTCATGACACGGTGTAAAGTAAATAATTAAATTTCCTACAAATTACAAAGAACGGAAAGAATTATGCCATTATTAATTTTCTTGGAAAATATTTACTTATTTTATTAAGTAAACATTTTCCAGCAAACGTGAATTTTGTTATTTTCTGTATCATTCATATCCCAACTAGTAATAAAAATGCGTAAGTGAGTTTGTTTTTTTGTTACGCTTTCACACTAAAATGGCTGAACAGATTTAGATGTGGCACATGGGTATACCATGACCTGGATTAGGAGATACGATATTTTTTATTATTCCTATATCCTCACGGGATTGAGACTTATGCGGGTGAAGCTATTTTATGATAGGTAAATAGAAAAACAAAATGAAAATCAGCCGATGGTGATTAAAACTGATTATTGTATTTTTTTGGTAATTATGGCAGATGGTAAATGGAAGCAACGCTTTTTTTTTAAAACCTTTTTATTTCTTGTGGGTCACCTCATGGATAGTCTCCGTCTGGGACTTGGGGATTAAGTTGGACTCTGCCGACTAAAACCCCACGATGTTTTTCCTGCTCCCATGAGTCGGGAGTAATTTCACATGCTTTGTGCCACCGACAGAATGTTTTGATCCCTAAGATTTGTTGTGTCAGGCTATAAAGCAGACTTGAAGTCAAAAATGGGGGGCCTGGGTGAAATAACTTTAAAAATGTGCCACATAACAGCACATTTAGAATAAGATCTTTTTGTTAACTTGTATTAACCTTTCTGTTTAATAAAGACCTTTAAACATCAATCAATCTTGATGATTGATTGATTTATCAAAATCTCTAGCTAGACAAGGTGATATTTTGACCCTATTCGTTAGTTCATTGTTTTGGCGCTTGGGCCCTTATTCAGCTGCGGTCGTCAACAGGCGGTCGTTAGGTAATGAATTGAAAAAGAGAAAGTTGTTTAAAGTTTATTATGGTGGTTGTATGGCAAAGTTTTGGTACTTTGAAATATGTACCTACTTGTTTACAAACTGAGTTAGTTTTGCCATACCATTTTTATTTTAATGATAAATAATACATGTAGCACTGATTACAATTTTATCTAGGAAACCTTAGTTAGAATGCATCTTCCGGGCAACCATTGTACGCAAAATCAAAATAAAAAGTAATTTATTCTTATAATAAGTTAATCAGCACTTTTTGAACGTCTAAAATGACATAAGACAGTCACTAGTACATTTTAGTTGGGAAGAAGAAGTGGCGCGACACACTCCTCAACAGATTAATTAATGAATGAACATTGAACCTACTTCTCTGTCGAATATTTTGGTAGTAACTAGTGTGATACTCATAGCACCAAGTCTATTTTTGAAGTTTCAAGTGCCAGTTTTAAGTCCTTTAAAACGTCAGACTTGATAACCCTACTTTACAGTCGTTATGGACATTTCGCAGAGAATATCATTAAGTTTCTCAAGAATTTTAATTAGTATCGTTACGGCTTATGTTATGTTAATTTTGTTTAGAATACCTGCCGGCAAAAAGACCGCCATATTTATAGGTACCACTTTAGTACAATGAATACTAAATAATAAAGCTGACAGAGATATCGCTTGTTATTACGTTTTAGAGATACTTTTGCGTACTTTTATGTTTTATACTTGTAAATGACATCCAATTTATGATTTGAATGTTTATACCTGCTTACCTACCTCCATCTAATGCATAATTAGCGTATAATGTTCCCACTTATAGGACACAGCCCCGGGAGGGGCTGTAATATACCACGTGTGCCCAGTGCGGGTAGGTGTCACACGTCTTCGATTTTTTTGGTTCCCAAGAGCAGTGGTGATGAAATTATTTACGTAAAGTAAAGCCAGCCTGGGTTCGAACCTACGATCTGCAACTCGTTAGTCGGGGTCGTTGCCACTGGGCTACCACCACCACTACTCTATACCTCCATCTTATGAGATTTTTAATCTAAGTACTGTGCTGTATACATCTCCAAATGAAAGCGGTGAGATTAAAGCTCTAAAGACCAAAATTAAAAGGTTTTGGTCTTTAGAGTAATTCCAACGTTTTATTACTTATACTTTTTGTTAGTCTTTTGAGCCAGTCCTTCACTAAGTAATTGTTGAAATAACTTAAGCTCCACTTTTAAATCCTTAGGTACATACATACTACAACGTTTTTTAAAAGTCAAAAACTCGAGATCGTTTTTCCGTGCGACAAGAAATCTCTAATTTTATACTAGAGTTGCTTAAAGAACTTAACTTGTCGCTCAGATACTTGTGTTCATCGCCTTAGAAATAATTTAAAAACTTGTTTATCTAAGCTGCAGGTGAAGTTGTCAGTATTTCGATCTTACTCTAAACTGAGAGCTTTTTATATAAAGTCTTGGGGTGGAAGCACAAATCAAGATAATTATCTTTTTAGATAAAAGGCTAAAAAACTTGCCACAGCGACCACATTTAGATTGTATATTCGACCGAATAACGTTGTAATTTTTCAGTTATAGTTTGCTTTTGCATTGAATCAAAATAAAGCAGGTGTACTCGTATGAATCAAAACATTAGTATTCGATACAAAAAAATCGGTTAATGTGCAACTATACAGCGTTTACGAGATTGAAGCAATACAACAGGTTACATTCAACATTATGAAATAAAAATTCATTTACACTGAGCTTAGAAATCGTGGACGTGGTACTTGAATTTATTGAATTTCTCTTTCATTTTTTTTACATATTCTCTGCTATTATGTATTTTATAAAACCAATAAGAAGGTATTTTATATCCATGATTTAATAACAAAACAATGAATTGCTAGAATGTGCTGTCGCAGTAAGAAAGTATTTTTTCACAAAAAGTGAAATTTCGACATGAAACTTGAAATCTCATGATAACCTATTTACAACACAACACAGAACAACAATATATTCAAATAAATAAAATTGAAGTGTCTGTTTGTAATTGGCGCAACAAAAAACAATTTTTTAAATGTCAGTCTGTTTGTTCCGCCTAATCTCCGAAACGGAAGGACCGATTTTGATAGGACTTTCACTGGCAGATATCTGATGTTATAAGGAGTAACTTAGGTTACTTTTATTTTAGAAAAATAATTAGGGCCCACGCAGATGAAGCCGCGGGCAACAGCTTGTAATAAATAAGGCTGTTTTATATTCTCATCACGTAAAGTCTCTCTGTCCCCTGTCTGTCTGTGCCTTTGTGACTCAGTATTTCTGTTTAGTAAACTAATTATAATTTATTAATGTCTAATATTAATTAGCTACAACTATGTATAAAATTATGCTCGAGATATGACTTGTTAATTATTCCGTGTTAACTATTCTATGAAATATACTCGCTATCGTGACCTAAATATGAAATATTAGGTTTAGGATCCGCAAAACGTGTTTCTGAATAATGCTAATGTAATTTGTACCATAATTTAGTTTTTTTGTTGAATCTGCGATGGCAAGCTTTCCTCTACAAAAACCTTTTTTAACCTAGCAACGTGGACACGGATAAAAGACCCGGATTTTCGTGGTCCTTTAATCCACGCTCTCGTTGTTTGTGACCGAGCAGTTAATTTATTAGCTCACGAATAAATTTTTCATCAGACACTTGATACTTATGTACCTACATACGTATATTATACAGTTGACCCGATACGAGATCTATTCTTAGCTAGACTCCACGGTAAATATCAATATTATGATACGGTCTTACGTTGACATCGATAATAGAAAGAAATATACAGCGTAAAGACATTCACATTCTCAGATGCAGTATCATTGAATGCTTTTCCAATAAAAATAATCTTACATATGAATGCCCTGCAGCCATAAAGCGGTTCGTTACATTAAAAAGGATTGTTAGTAAAAGAAACAAAGTACTAACTGAAATGGAGTAGCAACAAGTCAGTGCTTTAAGGATTGTTAACAATCCTTTAAAGCCTTCTGCGTTGCAAAGGATACGAGATAAAATGCGGTGTGGCGCATTGATATTCCACTTTCACTGTTGTTTTATTCAGATTTATCCTAAGTATATTACTCTGTTGAACCACGGGGAAATGTTATTATAACATTACTCGGCGCTCTGTGTTTAGAAAGCAGATTGTAACACAGTGGTAGTGTTATTAAAATATTAACTTGTATATGTTGCTGCTTAGTCTTGTTGTGTTCTTCTATAGCCTTGAAAGGGACTGGATTGTATTTATGTATAAGAATGGTTATTTTTTCGCCAGTCATGATAACTTTGAGTAAAGTCTTCTTGACGTTTATATGCGTCACAGATCGCAATTCTGGTGGAGACTTCTAAATGCACGCGTACAGATTAGCATCATCCAAAAGCATCAGCTTGTTCTATTTGGCATTAGTTCCCATCCCAATTAGACCCACATACAGCACACTGACTGACCCGATGAAATCACAACAATAACATTGCCACCTTCAGTGCTCACTATCAAAACAGAGCTCTTAGTAAGCTTGGTTCCTAGGGCGACCGGCCGAGCAAGCACGCTAACCGCCAGTCCGCTCCCCGCCTTAGCCGCGACGCCACGCGTTCCGGCTGTCCCGAGTGTCAACAATATCACACCAAACACGAACTGTTCTGTGACGTGTGTTCAAATTGTGAATCGTTTATATGTGTGTGTTTATGTTAATGTTCTGTATGTGATCGTCAACGTTCATTGGGTACTTCATGCTTGTGTATTTCGTTGTACGGATTAAAAGAATCCAAGAAAAACATCACACTACTTGTGATTTGTAAGTTGTAAGTTTTAAATGAAACTGGTTATTGTTGTGGTTGGTTGCGGGCGATAGTCTGACAAACTGTCACCGGTGCACCACTCAATTGTGGTCTAACGTGTTCCGACGAAATGTGCAACTTGTGTATTTTGAAGCTTTCGTGACTTCGTAAAAGTGGGCACACGTGACAATGTCACTCCATAACCGACATAGAAAGGGGCTGTCCCTAACTCCATTATTCGCGCCTTTATCTGCCAGGGCCTTGACGATTGGTACTTTTGGTAATTCTATAGGTACAGAATACCCTCAAAATGATAATAAGTAACATTTAAAAGTACCTTTATTTATTTGTAAATGAAACGCGTGATTGGCTATCACGATCGTTGCTATAAATTAATGTTTACTTATTACTATTACATTAAGCTTTATTTATTTTGACTCGATACAAACACGGATAACTGTGGCGAAAAATTGGGCAGTGAATTTTGTTTTAAATTGGAAACACTCGAAATGCGTAACAATTTTTTAAATGAAAGGAAGCTTGTTTAATTAAAATTTATTTTCGCTGTTTGAACCAGGAATAAACATTTCACACACGATTTATTTGAGTTGTGTAATACTTTAATCCCTATTTGTATTTAGGTCTGTTTAGAATCTGCCTATGTTAAATTCAGTTTATTAATTTTGAGTGAGAGCGGGGGATTAGAGGCGATAACTCAGTAAATCCAGACCAACTAAATGAGTTATTACTCTAAATGAAAATGATTCCTTAGTCTTAACTTGGACACTTCCGCATTTACTGCTTTAAACTTAATATAAAAAGCTCTTCAAAGTATACATTGAAATGATATTTCGGTTTGTAGTTCTTTTGCAAGTAAAAGTTGAATGTGTACTAGTTACTTCCTTTCATGATGCGAAGTCGAGGGTCAGAAGGTAAATGGGTCATTTCGAAGGTTTCAAAATAACTCGTAACCAGTTATGCTTGATGTTTCAGGTTTTTTATACTGTAGCAGGTTTTAATGTTTTGCAATGACTTAAGATGTTTCGAATTGTTAATTTTAATGGATTCTACTTCGGCGTTTTTACAAATACATATAGCAGTTAGGCGTTTACAGGATGTCTCAATTAGAACAGTGTAGTTAGTATGATCATCTGCTAACAAATTAAACTTCTATCAAAATAGATTTATATCGGTCGATTAATCTCTTTGACAGACAATCTTGAGTGTAGGCGTTTACCTCGATGATTTGTTGGTTAAATGTAAAAATTAAATATAATTATTATTGATGAATAATAAGAAGAAACAGCTGATGTGACCTTATGTACTCTAAACAGTTTGTTCCACACTAAGTACAGCGTAGCTAAATAAGTTAATGTTGAAACACAAAGACGTTTAACACACTAATAAACCTTGTCACAAGTTATTGTTTCAATGATTAGTCATCGGGTCATCGGTGACAGTTAGTAGTACCCATGTATGTACCTACTAGAGTTCATGTGTGTCCGTGTATGACTCGTATTGAATGGAAGTTTGTTTAAGAAAACTCTTTTATCTTACCCATTGAGGTCATAGATAGGTACATAACGGGCATAAATGAGGACTAGAAGTTGTTGTTTTATGCCCTAAGTTACTATTGGAATCGAGACTAGACTGTTTAAAATTAAGAACAATATTATAATTTCAATGCCCATGCAAATTGCAACTCAATTGTAGTTACCTACTTGAATAAATATGCTTAAAATTTATCAGTGCCGTCTAACAAAGTAGGTACGGTACCTATAAAAAGTCTTTAAAGTTTCAGACTTAAAAGTTAACCAAGACACATTTTCGTTCTACAGGGTTAAATAAAATAACCTAGCGAAACTCCGCAGACGTGTTGGGTTTCGATATCTAAACACGAAAAATAAAAATAAAAAGGTTTAATGATATTTTTTTTGGGTCAACGACCGCTTGTGGTTTTGTTACTAGAGTTGAGTAAAACTGTTTTTTTTTGTTTTATCGTGTTTAGATATCCCATCAAGTCAGTGAAGTTTACTTTTTTTTTTATAAATGTTTTTAAACTGATATTTCAAGTGACTACAATAAGTGCGGTTGATGAACACAAAAATGATCGAACGTTAGTACGATAAATTGTACCTTTAACAAGCATAGACCCTAAAAAACAAATAACACAAGTTTTTTTTCAACAAATGACACAAGTTTTTTTTTCTATTGATTCACTATATCAGTTACTACAAAAACGGTGAAGAAAACATCGTGAGGAAACCGGCGAGCCTGAGAGATATTTCTCGGCGGCATGTGAAGCCAAGTCAGAGACCCATGGGCGGCATTAAACTCTGACACCAGTTTAATCACAAACCACATGAAAAAAGAAGTTGTTATCAGCACTGCTAATAACAATGGATTTTTCATCGAATTATGACGTCTCTAATTCGTGTTTCGGCACTAATGAGCGTGTTAAGCTCGTTAAAAGCAATTACGTTAGAACGTTAAAAATAAATGTTCCTCAAACAACAAATTCAATATTGTTGTCTGTTGTATCAGTATTTTCCTCATTGGCTTTTCGTATAAAGAATTTAATAAAAATCTAGTACTTAGGTATGTTGGTTTTAATTTGAGATGGACTGCAGACTGTTGCTTTGTGGGCTGTGGTTGGTCTTGGACCTTATTTCATGTTGAGGTTGTCGTCTTACAAATAACAGCAACACGCCTGTAATCTCCAAAGGATTAGACAGAGCCGTAGGTACCTATAATACACCCACATTTCGCCAGTCACGTTTAATTCTCATGTAATAGGGGGCGAGCCTATTGCCATCAACCGGGCACAATCTAAGTCCGGAGTTTTATTAAGAAATTCCTGATGGAAATACCCATTGACACTTGCTCGACCTGGGATTCCAACTCAGGATCTCATGCTCAGCAGTACTGCTTGCGAACACTAAACTAACGAGGCAGCCACAAATAATCTTAGAAACATTAAATTTCGAAGGTTCAGTGTCTTATCGAAGCGCAACTCAATTATAAGTTACTATTAAGCCTGATTTTTTCTGTCACATAAAGGAGTTTTGTGACAGAAAGACTTAAGAGCGTCTGAACGTTAAGTAGCGTTTAAGTGTTCGACGGTAGGGTAGTTAAAAATATCTTAAAGTAAGTAGGTACCTTCGTAAGGGATTTTTCTTTGCAAAGAAGATTCAAGTTCAATTTAGCGCGTTGGTGGGAAAAATGATGTTTTAATATTGGCTTGGCGGAGGTGGTTATAGCACAAAGCTTTTATAATGAGTATATTATTTGCCCTGAAAATAATGGAGACTTTCATAAAAGTACCTACTGGGAACCAAAATGATTTGGTATTGAAATTTTGTATGGGACGGCTGATATTTTTTTTGCGATTACAATTTTGGTCCAATGGAGAAACTTGTTCAGTTGTATGGTCTGTACCACAAATTTCTGATACGAGTATATCTTAAATAAAAATAACTCTACAACAAAGTTACTACAAGCTCGTAACAAAGTTATCTCACCTTATAATAAAGTAACAGCCGTAATTAATTCCAGCCGCGGTTAACTCATATCCGCGGTTAACTTATTATTCAGTTAAGGCCTCATTAACCGTCCAAGCGCGTTACGTACGACCGCAGCTAGAATCTTATATAATATAAGACTTGGCCTGCAACCGCGTGCTTTAATATTTATTTATCATGCATGCTTCGCTTGTGGACTTTCATCTCATGCAAATGTCCAACATACATAGGTAGGTATGTTGTTTAACATATGTAAGTTATACCTCTCGTTGGTCCTACTTTCTGCATCCATAGTTCACGTAGGACCAGATTTTTTTGTCAAAAAGTTCAGAAGCTCACTATTTGTTGTGTATTTGTGTAGTTGGTTATTATTATAAATAAATAAATAAATAAATATTTTCAGACTAAGATTCTTTGAAATTATAATTTACTATAGCGATATAGGCAAATTAGACAAACTTACAATGGTAGGTATATGTAGCCGGAATCGAAGCTATAAAGGCAACAATGAGTTAAACACAGCTTATTATTGGTCCTATGAAACAGTCCACAAAGTGACAAACCAAAATATGAATTAAAGGATCTAATATTCTTATCCCAAAACTGCTTCCAAAAACGATGCCTTAAGCAAAAAATATATTCTTCCCAAGGTAATATTCCATCCTTAATAACATTGGTAAACAACCACTGCTCAAATAACCGTCCTTGGATAGTGTTGCTTAACCTAACGATGTATTCCGAAACCTCATTACATAATCAAATTTTTACCCTTATCACTTCGCGGTAATATGATCATAAATACGGTGATTATTCTGAATTATTGAGTATGTATGGCTAAAATCCGGATACATTTCGGTCCATAGGCATCATCCTAATTGGCAGAATTTCAGACGAACTATGAACTATGCTCATGTTACGAAATATTCGACGAATTGTATCGAAAAATAAACATTTTCAGTGACTCTTCGTCAATTATTGAACAATTATTTCCAAGTCCTGTGTTATGTTACATCGACTTTTCTTGGATAAAAATATCATTCTAATATCTTCGCCAATATAATTAAAGCGAAAGATTTAGATTATAGATAAATTTTAAGGAGAGCAAGGCAGATTTTTCATGAATTTGGAGCTTTATACAGGGTAGCCAACTCGAATGTAGGCATACAAATTTTTTTGGCTACCATTTTCAATTGGTGCCAAATTTTACGGTTCTTTGATATCCATCAGTTAAAATGTGGTGAATTCGTTATGCACCATTCATAAGACCATGATTACCGCATTAACTTCAGTAGTTTTATCCCAAAGTTCCTAAACGGAATTTGATTGACAAACGTCCCAATTTTTTTCAACGAATCAGTACGAGTGCCTAATTCCACTGTAGTTACAGAGAGAAAAAAAATCACTTGTGAGGAAGACCTTTGTAGACCCACCCTAAATTCTGTTTAGTCTGACTGGTTAGGTGGAGTAATTGCAACTCACTTCATTAAAAAGTGCTGCTGTGCTATTCTGTAGCTATCTCACCGTAAAAACTTAGGTGAAGTGAGCTCGGAGTGAGCCGTCAGTCCCTAGCAGCAGATGGAATGACAGCTCACTTCACGTTCACTTTACCTAAGTTTTCACCGTGAGATTATTACAGAATAGACTGGCTGTTGTTACCGCGGCTGGCAATCGCAATTTTACGTTTATTTTAATTTTATACAATCAATTATTAGTTAAACAAATCAAATTAATTTGCCAATCAGGGCGAGCCCTTATGGTTGTAACCTACAACAAAATATTTGGGGCTGATATATAATTTTAGGGGTGATAGCAAGAGGGAATATTATGCTTTTAATACAGGGTCACTAATGAATTATTCTTAATTACAAGGCTGGGGTTTTAAAGTCAATAGTTTGTGACTTATGGTGTTAATTTCGTTCCCTTTTTCGCCTCGGGAATATTGAATATACAACTACTTTGTCAGCTTTAATTTCTGCTTCATCTCTTTCTTATTTAATATGTAAGAGGAAGAAAGAACCACTTTTATTGTAAAACAGAATTAACTATTGAACGCCTTTGTCTAAAATTTTGATAACCAGCGCCGCAGACGATCACCGATTCTTGTGCTAAATATAGCGAGATGCTTATTATATAGACTTTCATAGCATTTTGTTCGTAGTAATATAGTACTAGCATGGTAGTTACTTAGACAAAAGTAGCTTTAACTTGCCTTGCTCCTTAATTAGTATTGCAGCTTGCAGCTAGTGAGTTGCATCGAGTATCGAATGTAAGTTCGTTGGTTATACAGGCTGAATATAATATTTGCCGTTCATTGACAGATGGTTGTTTTTGCGATCTTCATCCTGGCTCCTTTTCTCCGCGTTGTTCGAGGATTGGTCTTTTTTCCATTACCTACCTACTTGTAAGATCACGTTTCTCACTCTCGTTTTTGACTTTATGTAGAATGGCTCTTCTCTGCCTTTAAGCCTTCGAAAAGCTAACTGGCTTCTCAGATTTTTGAAAATTATTGAAGATTTTGTCTTAAATCAACTTAGCATGTCCTCCCTAGGCCAGCGATTCCTATAGTGGGTTCCGCGGAACCCAAGGGTTTCATAGAAAAGTCACAAGGTTTCCGGGAATCAAAATTAACATAATCAATACTAATATAATGATGCTGACGAGTTAGTTTATTTGATTGGTTTGTTTATTTGAACTCGCAAATCTCTGGATTCACCAGTTACATTGAACAATTATTTTGGCATTTGATAACCCAATTCTTGAGGAAGGTTATAGGCTATTTTAATTAAAGAAGCAACAGAAGCTTAATAATAAAACTGAACATTTTAAATTCTTAAGGAAAAAATACATTTTCTGCGAACATAAATCCTATTGTAAAATTCTCATCGGGATTATCTATAAATATATTATTTATTATAAATACTGTGTGAAAAGTCCATTGCGACAATAAAAGCAATAAAAAAACTGCTGTAGAACATCCAGTAAAGGATTAGTTTTACGTCAATTTATGGTACCTATTACAAGTTTATTCCTTATTATTTGATATCGTTGAATGTAGGGTTCCATAAAATGAACGGGATTTGTCGAGCGTTCCATATCCTTAAAAGTTTAGGAAGCGTTGCCCTAGGCCCTGGGTATGCTCAGTTGGTCTTGACCCTAGGGACTACAAAATTACTGGTTGAAGTAAAACCTGTAGGTAGGCTCACCAAATCAAGATCCCTTAGAATTTCTGATTTAATAATAACGAACAATCCACTATTCTAAACAAAACGTTTCATTAGTTCATTACATTAACAATGAGTAAGAAATTGGGTCGTTTGTTAATTAACTTTGTTCTTAGTTAACTATAAATCATTGTCGTTAACGGCCAAGTAGTTAGGAAAGAGAAACTTTTGCGTTATAATATACCGGGATTTACATCTGTAGCTATATTGAAATGTTTTATATCATCTGCAAAAACTATTGTGCTATCTTAATCGAGGTTAGAAAATTTATTTCTGATTTTAAGGTTACTGCATACCAGATAACGTTGAACAAGTTGAATTTCAAGTCACTCTGTAAGTGTATTTTCTCATGCTAAAATGCTAATATATAAAAAGTATTACAGTCAAAGGAGTCTTATTTTACCGGTCTTAACAGAATAATAGGACGAGGAAAAGTGGAATATTTATAACGCCCTCATCTGTAACCATGGCAACCAATTTTGCCAAATACAACCAAACAACACATTGATAAGACGTAGAGCGTTTAGCTTTACGGGGTACGTTTAGCTTTACGGTAACATAACTGGTTAAGTCATGGATGTTAATTTTAAAAATGTTTAGATGTTTTGGTATAAAAAAAAATTGTCAATAGTAATATTTTTTATGTTTCTATGTTAATTAATGTAATTGGTGTTGTACCATTTTAATGAACTGTAGTAAATAAATTGTCATATAAAAAAACATCCATTGAAAAAACCTAATCTGATCATTGCCAACTCGTGGTTGGAAGAGAAGGAAGAAAGCTGTTAGAAGATAAATGAACAGCTTCAACTTTCTCTACTTTGTCTAATGTATTCGTAATGCCTTCAATTAAATACTCTTGTTTACATTCTTCTCAAGTCTAGAATATGACTCAATTATTAAGCTTCCAAGGACAACCAATTAAATATTCCTATATGGCACCCAAAACCATACAATCGAGGAACCAATTCTGAGAATTATAATCATATAGATACGCTTTCGTGTCTCGAGTCTCGAGGGCTTTCCAAAACAAATTCGAATCGCAATTGGATCGTCTGTCAGCCTTAGAAATAAATGACAATCTGCAACCTCAGAGAAGTAATAAAGAGACCATCTTAGCTTACGTCAAACGTAGATACGTTGGTTACCCAGCCAGCATCCCAATTGCATAACACACTTGCTATTCAATCCGAAGGATTTTGAAGGAAATTCATAATACATTGCTGCATAATTTTGAAAAATTCGTTTGATCGACAACGTTGGTAACGCAATGAGTATTGTCGAATTGTCAAAATGAAAGGCACCGCTATTGTAAGTGTGTTACGCAATTGGGCTGCTGTTAAAACCTTAGAAAAATGTGACAATAATTATGTTCGTATAACTGGCAACCAACGTTTACCTATGACTGTAAGCAAGTGAGGATAAACTGTAGGGTATTTCTGATGTGTTACATCTTTCCTCTCACTTCCCTGCAACTTGTGGGAGTTATTTCTTGAAAAGGGACGGAAGTGTGCAACATTGTGTAACAGGAAGCCGCGCGATGCTAAAGTTGGCCGTCAGATGGTACCAACCTATTTTCCGAGAGGTTAGTACTGTCAGCCAAGATGTCAAATGTTACACATCCTTTGCGATTACTGTTAGGCTCGCTCGTTGTTTTTTACTCAACTGAAGAAAAATAAACATATTTATTGCAGTGGCTATTCCTCTGAGTCTGTTATAGGGTAAAACAAAGGTAATATTTGACAAACAAATGACAGATGGCAAACATCGGGTTTTTTGCACAAACTTTTGAATGGTTGATTTGTTTCCGACGACTGTTTTTGTTTATGTTATTGTTTTGAACCAGTTGGTCTGTTGATTGATTGAGGGCAATCACAGCCGTGACCCTGGAGGTTACTGCTATATTTCAGGTGTTGGAATGAGATTTACTAGAATAAGACAGATTATGATTGGCCAGTCAACTAGGATGGGAGCAATGTTGATTGTTCCTATTGTTATTATCAGCAGCTTTTCAATGCAATCGGGATCCCAATTCCCATATTTTATGGTTTATTATGCAATTTACTACGTGTCCAGAAATTTCTGGGCCATAAAAAACGTAATTGGGTTTTACTCTTTGAATATTTAGATCAGTAGGTTGTACGGGATTGGAATCACCGCCGATAAATGGGTAATAAACTCTCCCCTGTCACTCGGGACCCAATACTAGCTTCCAATCTGGGAGAGCGACAGTTTCTAACGAGCGGAGTGCCTATGGGGACTATTTTGACAGATCTGTTAAAAAGGTATTGTTAAACTTCAACCCAAGGTCTTCAATAAAACTCACATATAGCACTATAACACAGTATATTAAAGTTTTATCAGAATGCAGAATTTCAACACAAAAAACCAAAAAATTCTAAGCTACTTATACTTTCATCGGTAACGAAACCATATCGAGATCTAACTAGACGCCAACGCCATCTAGTTAGAAAACAGATACTAAATTTGCATAATCTTACTTACTCTAACTAAAAGTGATTAAAATAAATACAATATGGTTTGACATTCCGCCCACCAAGGACATGCTCGAATGAGTTGTCCTTTAAATTAAAGCCGCCCACCATGAGGTCAAGGGGGCTATAAACTAACAAAGAAAAATAAAATTAGATGACAAAAAAAAACCATATCAATCACTGGTTGGCAATACACAGATTTTACAAATTGGTCTTTTTAATACGGAATCATTGCACTTTATGGTCACCACTCGCGTGAGTCCGTCCGAACCAGGATGTTTCTCTAAAATCCTACCTAGTAACCATTTGCCTGGAGGTAGATTATCCTCTTTTACAAGGACAATGTCGCCAATATTTGGCTCTATTTCTTTTTGCGACCATTTATAACGCTGTAGCATCGATGCTAAAAATTCTCTAGACCATCGTCGCCAGAAATCTTGGGTCATTTTTTGCAAAAGTTGCCATCGCCTCAACGTGCCCACAGAGCTATGCTCGTAATTACGTTCCGGCACAAGAACCAGAGGTTCCCCGATTAAAAAATGACCCGGTGTAAGCGGCAGTGGATCATCAGGGGCTTGGGGAATATATGAAATCGGTCTTGAATTGAGGCAAGCCTCAATTTGCACAAGTAACGTGGCCATTTCCTCGTAGGTAAGAGTGGAATCACCAATGACGCGCTTCATGTGGAATTTTGTTGACTTGATGCCGGCTTCCCAAAGTCCACCAAAATTTGGGGCATGAGGAGGGATAAAATGCCACTTGACACCTTTACAACTGAGCCAACTCCTAATTTCGTTAGCGATCGCTGACTGTTCAGCAGCGACTAATATCTGCAGTTCCTTAGCTGCGCCTACAAAGGTTTTTCCATTGTCGCTCCAAATGTCACTGCAATGGCCTCTTCTAGCGACAAATCTCTTGTAACCGGCTATAAAACCTTCAGAGGTAAGGTCACTAATGGCCTCAATGTGCACTGCTCGAGTGACCATGCACACAAATAGGCAGATGTACCCCTTGTAAGCCTTATTGCCACGACCTTTAGATACCCTAATATTAATCGGACCGGCAAAATCAACACCTGTATGCAAAAACGGCCTGGCTGGAGACACTCTACAGGTCGGCAGCTGACCCATGAGTTGATTTTTAAACGTTGCTGAATGCCGAACACATACTACACACTTACGTACGTAAGCCTTTACTATATTTTTTGCAGATAGTATCCAATATTGTGTGCGCAAATAGTTCAACATTAATGTTGGGCCTCCGTGAAGAGTGGTTTTGTGAGCTTCACTTACGAGCAGAGTAGTGAAGTGATGGCGCTGTGGAATTATAATAGGATGCCTCATGCTTACTGACAGTTGAGACTTTTCAATTCTTCCTCCTACTCTTAAAATTCCTTGCTCATCCAATATAGGACATAAAGGTCGTAATTGGCTCTTCTTACTTACACTTCCTGTCGTCAATACAATATGGTTTGACAGGTATTAAATAGTGTTTCTGTATGTTGCAACATACTGCATACTGCAACTTACTGTATGCATACTGCTTTCTAGATTATTTGAATCTTTCTTCAAATCTAGTGAGATTTGACGTGAAGTTAACATGAAATTTGAAGGTATAATTACTAAGATTTGATCACGCTTCTAAAACACTGTGATATCTTCACAAGTTTTGTAAAACCACATTGTTGTCGCTAATATGGTCAACCAATCAAAACAGCTGACATGATATTTGTCAGCATTTTACTGAAAGATGACCTTCTTGAACTTCAAGAATCTGGCAGAATTCTATGCAAGTTTTATAGAGGAATCTTGAAAGCTTCTAAATCCTCTCCGTATAACGGACATAGAAACTTAACTTTAGTGTACTAGTGTCAGTAAGTGTCAGTTTCAGTGTGAGTTGATTGTGAAATGTCAGTGTTGCGTGCGTAGAGTGAGTGTGAGCATTCAAGGCTTCGGACGGCTGTCAGCGGTCGCGTTAAGAGGCTTCTATACGGCCTATACGGATTGGATGGTGCTTGTTAGAGGATGTAGCGAGGAAGAATGGCCTTATTGGTGTTTGTTTCGTAAATACTCAAGTACTACGGTGTTAGATATGATAAAAAAATTGAATTCGGTTTTTGACTGTTTGTTGCATGTTCAATGTATTTCTGTTACAAAATGAATCAGGTTACGTATCGTTTAACTTCGGGATGCCACTTTAAAAACACACTTTAGAAATATATTCCAACCCATAAGTTCATGATTAGAGTTACGAGTTAGTTCGAGCATACACACATTAATTTGAAAATCTCAATCAGAAATAGAATAATAAACTAACCAACTACAGTACAAAACTGAAACCGCGACATCTCGCAACTCGAAGGCATTAGACAGTTTGCGCCGAGACGAGCCGACAGATATTTCTGTTCGAGGAATGAGGACATCCGTCGGTTGCGTAACTTTGTATTACCACCCTCCCCTGAGCCATTCTACTACCAATCAGGCCAACAATGTGCTTAAATATAGAAAAGGTTCGCCTGATAAAGGGGGTCTGACGACAGCTAATATTAGGAACCCTACATGAGATGGGCAGGGCGTTTTGGAATTATGTAGGAGGCCGAGTGCCTTCTGGTTGCCTCTTTGTTAAGACATAATACGGCTGGTAGAATGGTATGCAGGATTCATGTTCTTTTGAACGATCGCTCGATATTACGCAGCTCGGCGAATTTTGAATGCATATATTCCTTTTCTACTGAAGCCCGTGCAAGTTGTGTTCTTCTGCTTTACTTTTCAGTTCTATTAGAAAAGTAAACTGCTCGGAAAATATTTGCAATAAAAACTTTTTCACAAAAAATAAAACCGACTTCCAAAAAAAACACTACAAAGTGAAAAATAACTTTGATTTCGGAAGTCGGTGTCTTTGGGGTTTTATTTTCGTTTTTTTGCCACCGACTTCCGAAATCAAAGTTATTTTTCACTTTGTAGTGTTTTTTTTGGAAGTCGGTTTTATTTTTTGTGAAAAAGTTTTTATTTTTCACTTTTTAGTTGTGGTACCTACACAAAACCCCCACAAAAATTTGAATACCCATTACCTGCTATGTAAATTACAGTGACAGGAACTATTAGAATATCGTCCACATATACTAGATGGGAAAAATACGTATTATTGAAGCTAACTCAAAAACCCCTCATCAGATCTTGACCAAATTTATATGGGACCACTTCTGAAGTATGCCCCACCAAACAAAAAAAGAATCATCAATATCAATTCATAATTGGCGGAGTAATCGCGTAACAAACATACAAAAAAAAAATACAACCGAATTGAGAACCTCCTCCTTTTTGAAGTCGGTTGAAAAACTAGAAGATATTTGATTAACTTATTTTAACATAATTGGTTCCAGTAGAATTTAACAGCACCCAACTCTGAAGCGTAAGCGATTCTGAAACAATTTTGCATTTGTGACCTCCTTTTTCCTATATCCGTAGTAGTTCCACAAATAATGTTTGGAAACGAAAACCGCAAAGCTGTGAAAGGACGTGCATCACGAGATCATTATAATCTCTGCATTGACTTAAATCGAATGTAGAACGATAACCAGCCACAGTGTGCACTTGTTCTTGTTCCGCTCTTTCGAAAGAAAACAAGTTCAATTGTTGTATTTCAAGTGGCTTTAATATAACACAAGTAGCTCGTTGTTATAGCCGGCTGACGCATGCCTGTAAATCTTGTTAGTAATTTAAAACAAATGTAAGTTACGGGCTACAGCTCATAATATGCAGCAATTTCAGAAATTGTAGAGATATTGTTCCAGGAAGGATTTTCCTTAAGAAAATTTGTGATATTCTGTATGCAATACGCTGCTACGGGTAGAAAATTTAATAAGAGTCAAGACTTCAAAAACTCTGTTGAAACTAGTAGCTTGCTTCAAAGCAATGGTTTTCGCGAAAATTGATGAGATATAAACGGCATAGGAACATATCAAAGACGACACTTGTTTGGCAAATATATTTCCTGGTAACTTCAGTTTGACGTGATCTTTCTTTGAACATAAAGTGTTTGAACAATACAGAAATATTGAAGGCTTTCAGTGACTGGCCTCTGACAAGTTGCAAACATTAAGTAAGCCTTCGGTCGGCCGCTGTCTTCCGCGTTGGGAGTCAGAATTGGATTGACTTCCTAAAAATATATACAATTCATACAATTCTTACTCTAAATATATAGTAAAGTAATTTCTTGGTGATTGCAGGTCCTTATAAGCCGTGATAATCTTAGCTAGTAAAATTAATTATATCTATAAGTTCAAAATACAAAAACCGATAACTTCTTACCAAAAATGCCTGAAAACCGATTGAAAACTATCTCCACGTCCAACGTACGTCAGTTCATCCGACTGGCACTCCATTTCGCGGCCATACACCCACGCTACATACATCGCTGGCTGAATACTAACACGATGACCCCTGACATTTGGACGCCAGAGGATTTATTGGCCCCATGTGATAACTTCACGACTGTAAAGAGGTTTTGTTTAAAAACATTTCTACATCTCAAGTCGTGAACGATTTGAATGTTGGTATGACATGAATTCCGTAAGGATGGATTGTTTGCTGTCCTTTATATCATCTCGTGTCAATCTTCTAAGAAATGTTGAAACAGTGGATAGGGATGCTCTGAACACAGCACGCTTGGTAAATTGTTTGGGTGCTATAGAAACTGTTTATTGCTTTTAGATGTACCTTTCGCGCCCTTCAAAATACAATTATTTTTTTCGGTGTGTTTTAGAAATATACGTGCTTGCTCAATTAATCAGAATACTATGAAGTATACGTTCTTTGACTATTTAGAAATATTTTTGCAATCAAATTAATGGCTAAAAACATGTTGCTATTTTAATTCGAGAATGAGAATAAAGTTTTGGTGGATGCCCGTTCTCTAATTTAATTAAATTGTCTGACGGACGGTCGGCAACCAATTACTAAATGGTTTTCTTTAGGAACAGAATTCAGGCCAGACAGAATTCACTCACTCCTGTACTAAATGCTAGTATTTTTTAACTTTAATGCTACTTCCATTATTGATATGGAATGGACCTTTGTTTCTGATAATACGGATACGGAAGTGAGTTTCAATTTGACGTTTACTATCAAAACAAACAAGTTCCATGAAATGACATAAGTATTAGAAGATGAAGCAGTCATTAAGATGAAATTAAATGCTATAGACAAATCTAAAAATCTTAAATATACGAGTAATACGCGAGAAAACTTTCAAGCTAAAACATTTATTAATAAAAGTAGAGCAGACGACGCTTTTGCATGATATGTAATTGGAAAAGGATAATCGGAAATAGTAATTTAACCTCTAAAAATACTGCGAATATTAAAGCCAGTGCAATAATCCGTGAATAGTTGATCACTTCATCATACCCATTTCCTGTAATTAGCTTTAATACTGCGAAAAGATTGACCGCAGTTAGATCCTGCGATAAATCCAGAATTCCATTGAATATGTCAAATTCTGTTAAACTTTATCTATTTTTCGCTCTGAATTCACTTTAAGCTTTGTAAAATTGTTAAGTTCCGCAGAGCCTAGTCTTTGGAGTTATATAATATGGCAGGTCTCTTTCCTTCGTCGTTACAATTTGCCCTGCATACATACGATCTATGCCCATTTGCCCATTCCCTTTGATATGTCTTACTTTTGCAAGACATACAATAATAAATCGACCATCATAAAGCTTAGGACAACAAATATCAATACTGTTGATTTGTAAAATATTATTTGATATTTCCTACTTCTTCGGCATCATGGATATTGTTTCATTTATTTGTTCCACATATCCCGCAAAGAAAGAAAAATAACGTGTCAGACTTGTTCCGTTTGTGCATCGAATCATTTGCAGCTAAAAGAATAGTGGATGATACACGAGTCACAGCTCCGAGGGGAATATTTTCTGTTAACTGAAAATGTAGGTTTTCATGTGTTCGATACTATGCTAGCGTTGGAAATATTTTTGTAGGCGGTTTTGGTATGCAAGCTGATGCATACCTATATGGCGGAAAAGTTTAGACTGTGATAGGATTCTTTAAGTTGGGAATTGTGTTAGTAAAAGTTTTGAAGCAAATAAATTAAGTAATTAATACGCAAATTGATGAATTACAGTAGAAATTCGAAACAGAAATGTAATTGTTTTATTCGTACATATACGTTCAGTTTAATCAGTAATTTTAATGGAAGGCGATAAAATTTAAATGAAGTTGCATATATCAGACAGGAATAATATCGCACGTACAGTGGTAATGAATGAATCGATTGATGCTGAATGTGTTATATCCCTGAGATAAATCTTTCAGGTTACCTTCAAAAGATCTAGAGAAGAAAAGATTTTGATATTGCCGAAAAAACTTTATAATAAAGATGAGTGAGTTCGCTCTAAACCACGTGCGGTCAAGGAAATAGTTGTAAAAGAAAAGAAATATGTTTGTCTTTCCTTTCGTTGGAGCATCATCCTGACAACTTGCCAAGATCCTTATTTTTATTACTCGAGGATTTCACCTTGTAATAATGTATGACAAAGCGACTGCCAAAGGAACCTACTGTACAGTTATATACACCAACAAAACTATTCCGATGGTGAATGAAAACTCGGTATTCCGAACAGCAGATTGGTTGAGTTTTTGCAATTTTAAGAGATTTTTTATTAAAAATCTGGAACACGAGGCCTGTTCAAACTTTTATAAAATTCTGTTTACTGCGGACACCGATCCCCAGTTCAGGCGTGGTATTTATGGCGTTAGCCCTATGTGATCGTGCATTTTACGAGTTTGTAAGGTTCGAGTTTATGATTACAGATTCTTGAAGACTGCGAAAAGCAATTGGGCCTTCATGACTTAAGCTGGGCCTATAGATCCTTATTGATAGGTTTTAGAATCTACTTCTCGATAGATAATATTATCGCCAACCTAACATTTCATTGAAAGAACCAATTTTCAATACGTTATTACATCATCCGTTAGACCTGGCATATCGCGTTCAATCTCAAAAGTTTAGATTCGAAATTGGAACCGGCATGCACTCTTATGAATTCAATCTACTTACTTTTTAAACTCATTTTATTACCAACTGCCAGTATTATAAATGAAAAAATAATTTATGACTACGCCGTATGTATCTACAGAGTAGGATTCTGTATTTCTGTCGTATTATTCACTTCTACTTGTCGTGTGTTCGTAGGAGAGTAAATAAACAACTAAAAACTGTTCAGTTTGCGTTTGTTTAGTGTTTAGTTAAGTATTCAAATAGTCGGGTTAACTAGCGAGAGGTGTAGCTACCTTGTGTTGCTTGTTGTGTTGTTGTTGTTGCGACTTCAGTTGCGTGTAATAATGAGGCGAGATTTGTTAGAAAGGCTACAGGAATTACAGGAAAGAATTACACAACATTTTAAGGTTAGATTAGCAGAGGTCGTCCTGGGGCCCAAGTCTGCTATTTTTATAAATTCGTCATTCCAACACGATCCCATTGTCATTTTGCTAAAAGTTCGTAATCTGCTAAATTCAAAATGGTCGATCATTGGTTTATCATTGTATTTCACAAACACGATACTCGTAACGAATTAAAAGAAATGACTGCACTATGACGTTCTCATGGTAGGTCACTGATCAAAGGAACTGTCAAAATTTTAGCAGATTACCGCCTAAGTCAGTCATTCATTTTTCATTATGAACGAGATTACCAATTGATGCCATTTCTTTCAATGGAGTGTCAGTGGCTGACCATTGGAAAGTCATAATGACGCCAATATGTTAGTAGATTACCAAACTTGTCAAAATCAACAATTATGAAATCAATGATAGACCATTCTGACACTATTGTAATAGCAGACTTGAGGCCCTGGTATGTTTCGAAATGACGAGACAATGGAGATTTTTCTTGGAATTCCTGGGAATTACTGCATGCATGCTGTCTACATATTCTTTATGAAATCATAGGCTGTGATTTTGACCGACTTACAACTCCCAAGGGAATAATAAATTGGCAAACGTCCTACTACAATACTACGTGCAGATAAGTTTCCTTTATATTTGTATGATATATGTACACTACTTTTCTTCCTGGCGACGTATGGACGTATGACTACTTCGTATGAAACAAACCTTCCTGTCTTTGTAAGACAATCTCTCACATATATCCTTTATTTAAATCACTTGAAACCGTTCCAAGTCAACGTACATTTTTGCATAATAAAATAGGAGTGACGTCAGTGAGATATCCTTGTTTACTGTTTGGGAGTTAGATTTTTGGATCTAATAATCTGGTCGATGGTCAAAAACAAACAGATCTTACCGTATCTACCCGGTCAACTTCCTACATCACAGGTACTTCGTTCTTCAATAACTATGTGACATAATATGTAAGCTTTTGACTATATCTAAAAACTATTATTATCAATTTAAAGTTTTTTACTGTTGTCAATTCTAATTTTAGAATCTATTCTCTACATCATACTTTGGTAGACTGTGTCAATACGGTAGACTGTCTCAATGCAGTAGGCTATGCCAATATCAAGGACGCTTGAGATGAAAGCTGTTCTTACATGCTTGAGATCTTTACTGTGGTGATTTCTTATATCAAAGTTGCATGTTTTTACAGTAATCCTAATATCAGGATCAGCTAGTCACATGAGAGAGCTACACATTATATATGCTTTAAAATAACCTAAACAACCATCGAATGCTGAGGCCGAAATCAGTTAGACCGCTAAAAAGTATCATCATCATCAATTATCTATTAATATTATCTATGTTCATAAAACTGTGACTGATCTGGGTAGTTTGGAGGTTTGGAGACCTTAAACGTTTTTATTATTATCAATATCAGTAATCCCCTTTTTGATTGTGCTATCTAATACCTAAGCTATCCACCCATCTTTCCAAAAGCGAATTATATTCTATATAAATCATCAATATAGTATATATCCAGGTTATACCTTATCATTTTGCACCAGTTGCACCTGGCAATAACTTCAGAATAATAGTCGATAGGCTTGGTTTAACGATCTATTGTTTGTAGTATTACGATCTCAAATCTGGTGCAGCCCTCAAGGTATGCGATACCGTTGGATTACCTGCTTTAGGAGTAACGTTAGTAGACACGTGCTCTACCATGCTTATCTCCATGCTTATCTTGGGTGTGATCAACATTGATTCATTTTGTAGTGTAAATGTTCTCTGGGTAAATTGTTTTATGTTTGTATGTACGTATAGGCTCTTGTAGAAATATGAGATGATACTGTGTAAATCATGCATAGATTAGAAACATTTTAAGCTAAATTCGTGAGAAAATATAATATGTGTGTGTCTACACAAAGTGTGATGTTGTGTTATAAACTTATAATAGAAACGGTTCTCAACGTTTTAAGACACGTTGACGATTTTTCGTCAGTCAATGTATTGAGATAATCCCGAAGCAAAATTGTTCCTGATTATGACAGAGTAAGTACCTGGAAAATATATGTATGCAAAGAAAGAAAATTAAAAATAGATTGCGACGGCGAGGCAGGTAATTAGGTAGAAAAATAAAAGAATGAACAAGTGGAAATCGCACAAAGCTCAGGGCTTACAATCGTAAAAATGTTTTAAGTAGGTGGGGATAAATCTGTCCTCTGTTTACGAAGCTAAAACAATTCGCTACCTCTCATGAAATATCAACTACAAGCGTTGATTTACTGTTTTTCTACGAAGAACTTTACTCCGTGTGCAATCAGTCACCATTTTTCGATTACTTAAATTTTTACTTTGAACTCATGTTATACACACGGAACATTTAAAGAATGTCATATCGACTACCTGTACTGTTAGGGTATTCAGTAAAAGTTGCATGGTATGGCAACGCTGAACGCCAAGTCATGTGTCAAAAAAAACTCCCAAATCTGTACATTTAAGTGTGGTTCCCTATTTTGCCATCGTCCAAGAAATATTGAGCATATAGCGACCCACGTGTAAAACGGTAGTATGTATACAATGTGATTGTAAAAATAATTGAGAGTAGGTCAATCGGTGGGGAGAGATCTCGGGACCGGTTTCAACCAGTTACGACTACATGTGGCTTACCTACCGACACCTACCTTGCCAGATACCGATCTGATAGTGTAGAAGTATTTTATTTAGAAGGTTCAGCATTTTTTGCTGGTTGGATGGCCTCGAGTTTCAAATTTTTCAACTGCTTCGTTTAGCAATAGGGTCTAACATTTCTATCCTTTCTAAGTGAACATTAATAAGGAACGTGCCTCAAACGATATGTTTCCTTAATTAAATAGCAAAGACGGTTCCCAGTGATTGTCTTGTACATACAAAATCCGTATCAGAACATTATTTTTAATAACTGAGCCTGGATTTAGAGAAATATATATTAAAAAAACATAAATAAGTTGTAATTTTGATATCTTCCGCCCTAAAATAAATAAATAGTCACAATTTTGCCATAGGGCCATCCCATTGCACAAGATTACAACGAATCTCCCTCTTCAAATTCCTGCACAACAACAGTGTAACAAATGCGGAGAATACCATCGATACTGTCAATTCGTCTCACGAAAAAGAGCACGTTCGCATTACGTCGGCTTTTCCGGTTTGCGACAGCCCTTTACCAGTAGTGACGCTATGCGCGTGAACATCTGTAGGGTCACCATACTATGTGGTAGAAACTGAATGATAATCGATCTAACCACGCTTTAGTTGCTATGGCCAATTTAATGGAGGATGTGATGTAGTCATGTTTGTTGTAATAGATTTCCGCTTGACAACAGTAGTAGGGGATGAGAAAGTTATGAATATAACTCCTTTGATAGTCGCTTTTTACTGTGATTCTGATTAATTGCAAGTACATATAGGTAAGTGTAGATGATGAAATAGCTAGTAAAAGTTTGATCGCACAGAACTTCCTGTAGCAGCAACACAAGTCAGTAAAAGTATCTTAAGGGATTGAAAAAGCCAACGCTTTTGTTACATGATCAATGAAAAAATGAATATCCTTTTAAAAATGAACACCTGAGAAAGTATATTAATCATGACCATAATATTAACTTTGAGTAACAAATTCATTGACTTATCTTACCACAACATAATTTGAAGGTTACCGGTACAAATTCAATATGACTCATCGTTAATTATAATTCAATACAAATGATGACTTGTTGCGTACATCTGATGTAAATTCTATATTGTAATCCCTTTATATTTTTTTCAAATTGTCATTATAACCTTGGGTTTTTCGTGAACAATTACATTTTCTAGGTAGTGATCTCATTTTAAGGACTGTCCATTATAGGCTATGCTATTTATAGCATGTGCCTATTGTTAAACTTGAAAACCCATTTTGAAAGTGTGATATACTATACCAAAGCGACTGGTACAATAGGTTCTTGTTAAATATTGTTACTGCTAACGTGGTACTATTGATTATTCACTTCGAACAATGAATTATTTTCTTTAGCATACAACAACGATGTTTCTTTTTGTTAGTGTCACTTTTGTTTTAGCATTTTCGATTTCGTGTTACTCATTCTTCTGCCCTTATACCAACTAATTAGGGATTTGTGCAATATGTATGCCTTTTGTTTCCATACTCTCTATCACCCAGCATATCAACGTTAACTGCCTTCCTTGTCGTATCCCCTTTTAAACAATCCCAATATATATAATCTTAGGGACTCTATCCTTTTTTACCCCACTTTGTTACGTGGTGATACTGGTGTTTAATGTACTACCAGGCGCCTTTTAAAATTTTATTATTCACCTTGCATTTCAAAGGTACTTCTCTGCCTGTAACACTATTATCTTCTTGTGGCATTATTGTTTCATATCGCCACTCAATAGTTTCGAAGTTATTGTGTGAAGTTTTGTCGCGACCACTGCCCATTGTCTCCGACTTCCCATGCAAAAGTGAGCATTCAATAAAGTCAGCCATTCATCGGTCGTATCAGCATTCATAAAAAGCAGGAAGCGGGAAGTACGTGCCGACTGTGGGCAGGCCTTTAAATGCGCGGGCGTTGTGATATAAATACATTCTATTTTTGTCTCTGGTGACATCTTTCGGATGTGCGACATGCAACTGACGGAAATTGAGGTCAGGATTTTTGCCTTTTTAGGACACCTGGAGATTAGATTACGTGTTAAAAATGAAATGGGGGTCCCTTTGTGGTGAAAATAGAGGTTGTTTTTGCAGAATACCGTGATAATTTTTTTCAGTGTTCAGCGAAGCAGAGATAGCAAAGCGTTTGTCTTTTGTCTAGTTCTTTACTCTTTTGTTCTTTATTCTCTTGTTGCTGTTCTGTAAATATGCAGTATACTCGAATCTTTGTTTAGTTATTAGCAGTCTCTTTTCGTGCAAATCATAAATCTCAGATGACATTTAAATAAGACGTCTTTGTATTTCTCAAACAAGGTGAACGTCCGAATAAAAAATAAAAATAACTTTTCTTTTTTGAATTAGCATAGTCTTCTATTATTATTTTCAAATGTTGTATAATGGTGGCATTTAAGGATATTTTATGGTTAATTATAAAACCACTCATAAGATTTAAACGGTGATATTTATGTTCCTGACTCTGGGCATTATTAAGGTTCTAAATAGGCTAGACGGCTACACATCAAGCTATACATTTTCAGTTTATGTTGATCTCGTATTGTATAGGATTTCCGTACAATGCGAGGTCAGCTTATACTGGAAATGTATTGCTAGATGTGTAGCCGTGTGTACTAACATCATTCATACAAAAAATGAGCAAATGTTTATGTTCTTCAATTCAACAAAAATAATTATTCGCTTGCATACAGATGCCGTAGCTACTTACTTTTTCCAGGAATTCTATTTTTCGATAAAAAATAATAATTAGGTATTTATCTATTTATTAAAATCACAATTATAACACCTCTACAGACTCATCCAAGATCCAGACATGAAACCATTATATTGATGGCCCAGATTCGCGATCAGTTTAACAGAATTCTGTTTTTATATATTTCAATAACTGGTAGTTTTGTAAAATAACTTAGTTGAAAAATTACTTCTTTCATTTAAGCCAGTACCTACATTTTCATCTTAACAATTAAATTCCTACACTAGTAACCATATTTAGGAATGCAAAATAAATTGAAAATTATTATAGAAACAGCTTTACTGGTGTTTATTTAGGTATTCGTTGAAACTAATTTTAGAATATAAATATAAAATTATCAGAAGCATTATAAAGCTACTGGTTTTGTATCCCTAACACGAATTCCATAGCCCCACCACCAGGCCCACCACCAGGTACAGTCGTCAAGGCAACCGATTGCCAACACCGGACAGTGCCGACGTCTGCTGAATCAATGCACACCCTACCGTCTTCCGTCTCATTGTCCACCGCTAATGTGACAAGGACAGAGATAGTGCGATCGAATGCATTCAACGTGTTCAATGCAGGTGAATGGATTTTTTAGTACCTACTCTTATTCAGGTCCGGATTGGTTTTTATTAAAGATGGCCGATTTTATAGCTAACGATGGTCGTTTTATGAAGTAAACTGGCTACCTTATTTATTTCCAGTAGTAAACTAGCTTAATTAGAAACCTAGATGAAGAAGCAATGATCTTTAATGCCCGTGTAAAATATGGCATGGTTTAAATAGGTCTTAAAATGATTTTCCTCGAAAGAAACCATCCAATCTAGTCGATGCAGCGGCACCAAAAAGATTGCTTCAGTTTTGTCTAACACTAGTATCTAATCCCATAACTTAATTAAGATAGTTAGCTTCACTACCAATTAACGAAGACCCAATGAATTCTTCATCAGCAAGATCCCACAGGAGTTAGAGCTAATCACAAATAAGTGCACGTCTCCTAGTCGCCTAGAGGGTCCCAGAGGGTCGAAGAGCAAATCTAGCAATCTGGCTCTTTTCACACTGAAGCAACGTTCCTATTTATCCTAAAGGCGATAAAAGCGGTGATCAGTGTAATACATTGCCTTGAAGGATGCTAACTGGTCTTCCCGTTGATTTCAGTCCAAGTTTCGGTTAGGTTAAGTGAATTTGTTAATCTTGTGATTGGTTTGGCGTTCTGATAGATGTGTTTTGGATGTTAAGACTTTTTCGTTTATCTGGATGACTGTCTTATTCGAACCTATCTTAACCTATCTTATTTTGACCATGTATTGCGAAAAAAAACACATGCTTTACTTAAATGTGAATTTCTAAATATTTTTTCTCTTATCTAGAAAAGTATAGTAATTTGTATGCTTTTTATTTAAAATCTTACGAGACTTCCCTAATTGATTAATTTGTATTAAAACTAGCTATCAATTATAAACGCTGACGCTGGCAATAAATAACAAAATTAATTAATAAAAGTTAATTAAGATACCTAAGGCTGGTATTTACCTGTCTCTATGATTAATGATAATTGGAACTTATGAGGATTTTTTTTAGTATCTCCTTATTCAGAAAAGATTATTGCAACACGAATCTGTGTTAATATACCTAACGTATAAAAAAAATTCAATCTATTTTACTTATTCACGTCTCAACACTATTTGAAGTATGCGATTACTACTTGCAATTCATACCGGTAAAGCATGATCTGTTAGTGCCTTTATATTGCTTTTATCGTTCTCTTAACCTGAACTAAAAACTTGTCGACATGCTTCAGTAATGTAAACTGGTGACATAACACTAGGAATAATCTTGATGTTTAGTCAATTCTGTTCAAATAATTGAATTACTCCTAAAAATAGTAACAATGTTATTTTAAACTAGATAATAATTTCGTATGCACAATAAAACTAGAAACTACTTTTCGCAGAGGTAAAACTACAAATATTCATAAACTATACTACAATACAATGGAGGAGATGTATAAAAATCTGCTGGAGATGGTAAAAATCGTTGGAGATAAAACTAAATGTACCGTGCAGTTTTGTACCGAGTTCGAATGTAGGTAGGTACAATGAAATTTTTCCTTCATTCCACCACTATTCTGGAATATTCTGGATCATAACGTTGCAGCACTTATGAAATTAACCATTATAACTGGGTTGAATTTTTATCGTTCTACCTTGTGTGATGAAACTTTCTTTCAGTATGTAAAAATACACAGTACATATACTCTTTATTTACAGTGGCTACGAAATGGAAAAAGTTACCGTAGCGAAATTGCAAACTATGGTTTGGTTTATTCTCTGTATCAGTTTATATGGCAACAATTTTCGTCAGAATCAATGGTTTATGCACGATGGGGCCAAAATTAATTGAATTTAATACTGGCGATGTTGTAAATGTAAATTAATCCCTCCAACCACTCCAAATATGTGAAATAACATAACCTTTTGATTGCACCACAGTTATTTCGTAAAAAAATATTTCATTCATCCGTAAAGTGCTTCCAAAAGTATTTACTGACTCGCACATGTCGTTATCCATTACCGCTCCCGAGTCCATTTAGTGTCTACTAATAGTTAATGAGCGAACAATGTACGGCTATTTATTATTCACTACGTACATAACTTGTTTGGTCCTTAAATTAGCTTCTTTAATTATGTATAAGTATGTATCGTCACACGGTTCTGTTTTGTGTGTCAGCAGCATTATATGTCAATAGGTGCATGTAACCCTAATATTGTTTAAGCTATGCAATTTAATTACGTGATTAGTTGTTGTTGTTTTTGAGGTCGTTCAAACTAATACTTACTTTTTGGCACCTCATATTACTTTCTTGCGTCATCTGCAATTAGACATACATTAAACATATCTTGAAATTGATCAATGTATGAGCTAATATGAAAGACTGACGTAAGGATCTAACTCAGTACCTATCTAGAATTCCACTGATACGCCTCGGTCTATCTATATTCAACCCGTTCAGTCTATAGAAGTCCACTGCTGTATCAATGGCCTTTTCAAGTTACCTTTCTATACTCGAATCTTCTTCATCAGCATCGACTACGCTTCCAATTTCCTATCCAAAGCTTTTCACAAAGTTTCCATATTATATTTGTAAATAACCCTAAATCAAAACAAACTCAATTAAACCCAGTTAATTTGTTCAATGTTTTGTTTTATATATTTGTTTCTGCTATTGATAGTACCTACAACATTCAGTATATTTGGATTGTACACTATGTGTAGGACGGCCTCCAATAAATTTGTATTTGAATTCATGTTCCGGGAATGTTGCAAATACCTACTCGCTTTTAATTCTGCTACACATTTATTAAGGCAGCCTAGATTGGATTCATTCATTGTTGCTGCTTTAATTAATTTTGCTGCAGTGGGTACGTGGATAATACAGTGAATTCTTTTTGGTTTTGGGTAGGCAGAAGAAAATAGTCTGATTTTAACCCTATACGTTTGAGCCTATGCAAGTTAGTTAAGTTAATTGATATGGAAGAAAATTCTTATACCCATGTTGATTAAGAACAATCAATAGTTTGTTAACTCTCATTGAACCGTCGAACTGTCGTTAACTGTAAAGTGACTAGGGATGAACCGAATAAAAGGTTATCAGAATATATTCGGTTACAGTACGAAGCTATACAGCGTGTATCAGAAATGTGTTGTCATATTTAAGGGGTGGTACAGACCATCAAACTGAATAACTTTCTCCATGGGACTAACATTGTAATCGCGAAAAAAAATCGAGTAGGTATTGAAGATTTGTATCGGTCAGCTGATTTTATTTCTGTTGTCCTGAAAATATATAAATAACGAGGTGTTTTAGAGGTCTGAGGATCATAGTATAAAGTTCACTCATCCTCAATAGAAAAGGGAGGAGCCTCCGACCAGTCGGGTGTCGTGTCTGGCGGGCAACTGCCCAACGTTTTATATCGTGTAGTCTTATATATCCATGTCGTTCGCACGGTAAACTCTAATTGCGCGATGCAGGATTTGTACGATGTCAGGTTTTTGATGCGTAGTTCGCATGAGGCGAAGCATGCCGCCACAGGGTTAAAAAAATGCTACTACTAATTATTTAGGGGTTTTGAAACACTGCAGCGTGATTTTGCATAAAGACGTAACTTATGTCACACGTGGCTTCAAAGGCATAGCCATTCAAGTGTAACCTAGTAGGCTAAAGGAGTAAGTATATTACGCCTACCAAACGTTCCACACACACGTATAATAAATGTAACTGACACATAAGTAATTAATACGTCTTTGTACACGCATGGAAAGCAATTACTGACGCCATTTAAATTCAACTCACTGTCAGCCTTCACAAAGTGAGACAAGACGATTTTAGAAGGCTTTCTTAAGTAATTCTGGGGAAGAACAACATTCTATTTGATTGTAGCCTTAGGCCACGCTTATGGCTGACAAATATTTGTACCTTCATGATACATTTATTTTGGCAAAACATGAATTATCTACATCTAGCGTTTTTATCCTAATCAGATTTTTCATGCCATGCCGATGGGCCCCCTAAGATATTAGACTATTTTGAATTTAGGATGTCTAAAGCTCGAATTAATTTAAAAATCTCTCTGTTAATACTCGTATGACGTCTTTCAAGAATCTGATAAACAGCTGTTTTTAGCCGCCATGTTGAGATTGGTCCGTAAAACTTTTGTTTAAGATTTTCTTTTCTTTACCCATCTTTTACCAATGACAGTATTGGGTCTACGTTAAGCCTATCGTCAATTTGTCATTTGTTCAACTCTTTTCCCGTTTCCTAACTATAAATAACTGAGAGTTTTCCAACAGAAATCCTCAGTTACAGTGATCGATTAGGGGATTAGTTCAGGAATTCATAGCTGGCTCTAGGCTCGAGTAACTACTGAAATGTATCAGCTGGGTTGTATTGCTTGTAAAATGATTTTTTCATTCTTATGACAAAGAAAGTTAATTAGTAATTAGTTGAAGAATTACATTTTATTTAAAGGAATAAAAAAGAGAATGTGCTCTATGTGGAAGATACTATCTAGGAAGTATAAGTGTAGAGTGGAGGTGGAGTGATGTATGTATGAGTGTGTGTGTGTGTGTGTGTGTTTAAGGTAAGGATTTAAGCCAGTCAGTCACTTTTCTCTTCAGTAGACTTTTAGGGTAAATATTAAGTTGAAGTGGCGACTAACCAACGCGAACCTGTAACGCTCAGTTTTTTTCGGCCTGAATGCCATAAGGCAGAAGCAGGTGTTTCTTAAAAACTGTTTGTAGGTCGAACAACTGTCAACTGTCAACTGAGACCATTGTCAGCACCTCACAAAGTGAGTTCAGTTCAGAGGTCGGAAATCTAATAGGTTTTTTTGCCAGTACTTTTAAAACTGCTCTCTAAGCCCTCTCTAGCTGCAATATGGTTGTCTTGTGGGTTCTCCCCCAAGTAGTAAAGGATATTGTGAATGTTACGTTATGTTACGCGACTGTTAAGTGCTACCGCGTCTAGTACCAGTTTACATGCAACAACTTTGCAAAAAATGATAACATTTTCAATCAAGATCTCTCGTACTTTCGTATATCAGTAAAGGAGCATAAAACCGAATGTGGCTACACTCGTATTTATTAGATCCTCGGTTGGGGCAATATTTACGAGACCTATAAACTACTTACGTACCCTCACAGAGTACTTACCTCTAAAGGCCATCATGTTGGCCCTTTTTATTGCTAAGTTTTTTTATCGACAAAAAATTTCGCCCATCTGTCTGGAAGAAATTTTGTTTACCTGGAGCTTGTGCCTATTTTTTTGTTATAAACAGAATTAGAATAAAAGGTAGTGGTTATTTACTTTTGTAGAAATGTAAGTGTTGCAAGATATATTTTTTGGTACGATAAAACAATGTTTCCGCGTAAAACGCGAAATGTTAGTTTCAACAAAATTGGGTCTAGATAAAATAACAGAGCCAGTTTTCGCTATTTCTTCCAAAAACTACACATTGTATGACGTGTAAAAGTGATTCCGATATATAATAATAAAAAATCTTTCATTTCATTTGTTAGATGTTTAGATTTTGGGCAAAAATATCCGAAAACAGCGCTCTTATATTTTTTTATTGAACAAAAATTGTTTAAAAAATCTGGCTTATATTTCAACAAAAAACCCGAATAAAACCAAACTTTGAAATGCATATGTGGTAAAAAACAAAGTTTAACATTAAATACGGCAAACGAGAGCAGATGGCAACTAAAACAGATTTGTATGCTAAGGCTACTGACAAGGTCGGCAGCACATCTGACAGCCCAGATGTCTTTAGAGCCTAGTTACAATCGTTTTACTTAGATACACCGCTAAACAGGTAGAATAGAAGGTATTTAGAAGCTAGATAAAATTATTGGGGCCCGAAACTGGAGTTCCTTAAAGGGATGTAAATGACAAGAACTAAAGAGAACCATGTGAAAAAAATAAAAATCTTTTAATTTTTTTAAACCAAGGTTTTAATTAGTGCTTGTATTTTAAAAGAGGATTGGACTTGATAGCTCTAGAATTTTTTAAAGATGAACGAGGTCTTATAGGTACTTACTTCTGTCTCTCATTCAATAAACTAGGTACTCAAACCCATATAGTATGACCAAGGAATTTAGTCAACGGATGTCTCTGACAGCTGTTTTGACACCTGCGAAACCCGGCCTCAGCCGGTGTTGGCAACGTTAAAAATAGCTCATTATTTATCATACTCATTGAGCCTACCAAAAGGCTTTATAAATTATTTGTTATTGCAATTAATATTAAAATGATACTATTATGCGCCAGTATAATGAATTACCACTGTCAGAAAATTAATTGAGTTTATAATCAGGTGTTCAACTAAGAGATAAAAACTAATTCGTGATAACAAGTTCCGTTCATTGTTTTCTACTTTTGCACAATGGCCACAAGTTATTAAAGCAAGTAAAAAAGCATGACAAAACGCGCACAAGTAATGAAACCCGTACCTATCTAGATTTATATAATCATAAAAAGTAGTTTAATCTTCTCTATTTTACGAAACGTTTTCCCAAAATACAGCCTCAGTTCTAACAAAAATCTATTTTTGTTTTGAAAACAAAGCCGGCGCGGCGGTACGCCCCTCGCGTTATCGTCATCACAACATACAATATCTGGCGTGACAAACTCGAGATAGTCTGCTCTGATAACAGCCAGTACAAGCACACTTTTCCGACTGTGCACACCTCTAGCACAAAAAGTTTCATTGCATCACTAAAAATGTAAAAAAAAAACAAATTAAGTCACTTTCAATTTGACGTTTTTCATGTCAGTGTTGCCAGTGATCAGTATAAAAATTCAAAATGGCGAAGGTTTTGCAGACTTTGAACGCTTACCTTTTGGACTCAACGCGCTGTTGCATGAGTGTGGACAGGTTGAAGCACTTCTGCTTATGCCGTAGGTACGAAGGCGATAATGAGGCGTTTGAGGTAATAATGTGTTCGTCGTTTTAGATCTAAGACGTGTCCATTTACATAATAATATAGGTATCCAATCCTCATTCAATAGAATGAGGATTGGAGATCAGGATTGTTTATTAAAACTCAGCCTAGATCTGACATGGGAAGATTACGGATGTTGCCATTTAAGTGCATTGTATAGCGATACTTACTGATAAAACCTTGATAGTGTAATATAACTCCATCTTCATTGTATTACGTTTTGGGGAAAATCGTTTTCTTTTGTCACGATTTTGTCTTTACCTACCTACATGAGAATTCTTTTAGCCGCATGACTGATAATCATTACTTATTTATTTTAGATGATTACCGCATACTTTTCTGTTGTAGTTGAAACTAGCATTACCTTTAACATAGTTTTAAGACTGTCAATAGATATCCACGTTAGCAAATACTACACGATTTGTTCAACAACTCATTACCTATATATTTATTATTATATTATATATATTTTCTAAGTTCATGCTATGGTCTCTTTTAATAATATGGTCAACCTACATTTACACAGTTTCTATAGTTCAAATAGTTTTACTTTCGCTTCGGCCGATCGTGACTACATAACCTCGATAATTATTGAGATTCAACTCTATAGATCGAAGCCGTATAGGACTGAATACCTACTTAATAATACTTATTTATAATATACTATATTATATGTAATGGTACAGGTTTTTCTAGAATTCATAGATGAAACCTTACTATGCTCGATAATTGGTTTAAATCCATTAACAATACCCAAAGTAAGTACATACTAATTTAGGCAGCAAACAACAGTCCTGTGTGATTTTTCGTTTTTATTGCCAGCCACAAAAAAACATTAAGAAAAAAAAATCATTTTCAGTTTGAAAAAATTGTGTTTTTGTTTAATTCAGAAAATTAATCATATTTGTTTTAGACTACAATATATTTTGTTCTATGTTTGTAAAAACACAGTCTGAATCATACTAAAATATTTCAACATGAACATCCGACATCAATCAATGAAAAATAACTTCAATATTTAGAGCCACAAGGTCGAGTATGGTTTTCATTTATACATTCATCGTTATCAAACAGTTAGCCTCCAAATTATTTTATTAATCGAGCGCGATTGGCGACTAATCAACATATAGGTAAGTACCTACATTATTTCAGAAAGTTTTTAAATGATTATCGTGATAAGATCGAGATTATTAATAAAATAATTGATAATAAATACTGTGCCTGAAAACTCATTAATTTGTGGACCGTTGGAAATAGATCTACCATTAAATTATATAATATATATATACCTATATTTATATCTGAAAGTAGGTTTATACAAACACTTTTACACCGCCAAAAACTACATAGGTGAGATAGGATGTATTGTTAAATGATGTGGAAAATATATCAAAATGTAAAACAACAAAGAAAAACATTTAGTAGAAGCAAAAACGATCGTATCTTCAAAAAAATTCATAAGAATATTTTAATAACAATTTATAAAACAATGCCAATTATTCTGTTTTGAATTTAAACGGCCATGACAATTAGTTACAATTTTATTGTAAGATAGACATCTTTTTGTATTATAGGTAATTGTGTCACCAGTTATTTTGGACTCACTTTTTGTCTCTCTCTGAGTTAATGAAATATTAAGAGTCCTATTACATTTTTTTACGGAAATTCATGATTTTTGACCATGTAATTTTCAGCAGCAGTAAGATATTTTAATAATTTGATTATAATAACTATAGTGCCATTCTTTTTCTTGTAAGTTGGAGTTACACATTATTTTCGTGTAATTTGCTGAATTGACGCGGAATATATAGTACTTTAATTTAATTTATTGTAATTTTGTCTTATTATATTGAGAAACAAAAACTAATGAAACGTATTCACTGTAGATCGAAGTTTTATATCATGTTAGTTTATTTGATTTAATTGTGTTTATTTGGAATATAATTGACATGAAAATCAAGACATTTATTGGTTTTCTTTACGAATTTTCCCTGAAAACACAAGGAATTTAAAGAAATTCTAGAACTCCAATAAACAAGTAGAACATTAAAATTATCGTTTAGTAACTTTCGCATTTATTAGAACTGAATGAAACAATGTGAATTTGATCGTCAAAGTTCCATTGCCGACGTTTTTCCTTGTAAAGTGAGTTCGTAAAATATTCATAGTAAATTACACGACAAGAAAAGTTAAAATGTGTAATTCCAACTTACAATAAAGAGAATGGCACTATCGTTATTCATAATCAGATAATTCAAATATCTTACTGCTGCTGAAAATTACAACGTCAAAAATCATGAATTTGCGTCAAAAATGTAATAGGACTCTTAAAAAGAAGTTTAAGACCTAACCGAATCTTTTGTATTGAGATAAATCTTGCGTGTCTTAAATCTAGAATAGTTAGGAGACTGAAAAAATAATGCATTTTATTGCATTTTGCTTAATACCAGAAACAGTGTTTCTAAAGCAGATTGCGTTTGGACAAAACGTTTCTGGTTTATAAAAATTAAACACGTACCTAAAATAATTATAGTCTTGGCTGCGTTTGTAAATATTTCATTGAATAAGTGTTTTAATAGAATGCAGATAATTATCGAATTATCAATTGTTTATCAATATAACAGAAGTGAATTGTTGATACTTGTATTTACCACTACCTACTCAAATTCATAACCTACACAGTCATCAGATAACTATTTCAATAGGTCTTAATTAATTTACTGTCAAACCAATTTATTAAGCATTTATTCCAGTATTTGACAAAGTGATTAGTAATTCAATTAATCACACGCACGTAAACACTGAACCAATGTCAGCAAATTGAATAGGAAATCCTGAATTTGTCATGTTGTGGTTTCCCTGAATATTGCAATCACTGGTTCGGCGGTCGTGTGACACTATTATTATGTTTATTAATTATTGAATATTTCAGGCCAATGACCCATTTATTTTCCATTGTTTATTATGATTTTTATCAGATTATAAACTGTCAAACCTAGCTGTCACGTGTACACAAGCAGGATCGCTAGGAACGTCCATAAATTTCAGTAATTTTCCTAAACAGAGCGAGTGTTACCCCCTCGTTACGTCCTCGTATACTACCTCGTTGGTCTAGTGGTCGCAAGCGCTACTGCTGAGCATGAGGTCCTGGGTTCGATTCCCGGGTCGGGCCAAGTGTTATTGGGTTTTTCTATCTGGAATTTCTCAGTAGTAGCCCGGAGTCCGGATTTGTGCCCGGTTGATGGCAATAGGCTCGCCCCCTATTACATGGGACTTAAACATAACTGGCGAAATGTGGGTGTACTATAGTTACACCTCTGCCCAACCCTTCGGGGAGACAAGGCGTGATGTTATGTTTATGTGTGTGTTTTATGTAAATACAAAATGTCCACTCATGTAATATTTCTCCACATGAATTCGAAAATATATAGGTTTTTTTCTAAAATTTTCCTAATGATTTGTATCAGTGGGCTTCTCATATTGTGTTCCTTAGTAAATGGATGCGGTTTATCTCTTTGTGGTATAGGATTCAATAAGGTTAATGGGTCATAAAGGTGATCGTTCGATGGGATACAATCTCATACAATTTGTTGAGTGTTATGTGGGGCTTTCAACCTTTTTTTGGTTGGTTCGATACGAGTAAATCGCCGTTTTGTTCAGTAGCAACAAGAATGGCTTCCAATAGTGGGTTTTAAATACGATTGTCAATTGTTTATTTGAACAAAAAAAACTTGAATTCATTCATTTATTCACGGACAGATAACACAGTCTAAACCGCTGGGTCTAAGAGCATGAAATTTTGCACAAAAATTCCTTATTTATATGACGAAAATAAGCACTAAAAAAGATTTACGAAAATTTATCTGCTAAAGGGGTAATATGAGATGAAAGTTTAAGTTTGTATGGAAGTTTATTATTTTTTCCGATAAGAAATCCAATACGGCTTGTTTACTATAACTCTTAGGGAATGTAGATTATCAATCTGCCTAGCTTTTCCCAACTATGTTGGGGTCGGATTGCAGTCTAACCGAATTCAGTTGAATACCAGTATTTTACATGCAGCGACTGCCTATCTGACCTCCACAACCCAGTTACTGGGTAACACGATACCCCTTGGTAAGACCTTTGGGCTTCTGACTACGTAACGACTGTCAAAGATCTTCGAATGACAGCCGGAACCAACGGCTAAGCGTGCTATTTAAAAAAAAAATAACTCCATCAGATCAGCCGATATTCTAGCAAGAATATTTAGAGCGAAGTCGATTGATACGAGATATTAGATAGGTTGATACAATCGCTATCTTTTGATAAAAAATATCCGCATTCTTGATTTTGTAGCCTCTCGGGTACTGATAGATAAACATAATGTAGAGCATTATGTTTATGAGTTAAATAAAATCAATCGATGTTTTAAAGAATAAGGTGGAAATATTTCAAACTATTCTATTAATTACTAGCTGACTTCGTTCGCGTCGTTCGGAAGTCGTAATGTACTAAAATAACAGCAATTTTTTTATAAAACTCCCTCGGAATCCACCGCTTCGAATCACCCGCCCGCGCTGTCTTATTTGTATTTTTGCTCTGGTCCTAAGAGTCGTAGTGTGATATTAAATACCCTATAACCTTACTCGTGAATCACTCCGTCTATTGGTGAAAACCGTATGAAATCTGTTCGGTAGTTTTTGAGTTTATCGCGTACAGACAAACAGTCGCGGCGGCGGGACTTTGTTTTACAATATTTTATGATTGTTGTGCTAGTCTGACGTAGTTTTAGAGTCAAGAGTGACCCTAGGAACAATATTAAGCCGTTCCTGTTAGGGCGCGTTCCCACTATGTCGTGACGATTAATTTATCGTTGGAAAATTTTAGACGAAAGTCGTGGATGACAGTTAATCGTGTCGTCCTGTTGTGAACAAGTCCAGTTAAATACACAAGCCACGTCTCTTTAAACGACACGATAATCTGTCGTCACGACACAGTGGGAACGCGCCCTGACTCTAAAATCAAACGTGGTCGTCTATTATCTCTGTGTCACAGAAAAACCACTCAAAATATGATTATAAAAACTGAACCACAGCCTCACAATATTTATTATCATTGCGTTCATCTCTGGATACAGGAAAATCTTCTTGAAACCACGACAAACGCAATACCTAGATGTGATCTATGAACCGCTATGAATAGCTTCGTAAGTTCGTACACACGACGTGACTTCAAGCTTTACAGTCCATTATAAGCACACATCGCCTTATGCCGAAAGCCTACAACCGCCGACTGCCGCGTGGACGTCGGAAATTATATCACGGAAACGTACTACTTACTGGGATAAAATACCTTATGTCCTAACCTAGGTCAAGGTCTATCCGTGTGCCAAAATTCATGCAAATCCGTTCAGCCATGATGGTATAAAAATGTGTCCGTCTGAATATATAGTAAATAAAGTACTAGATAATAAATATAGTACAGTATAGAATAGATGTGAGGTCAACTTATACTGGCAATTTATATGTCGTAGTGCGTACATACCTACTAACATTTGTGGAAATAGGGAACACTAAAAATAACTCCGTGTTCCCATCCCTTTGTAATGTCATGACTTTTGGCATTTGAGGTGTTATCTTTAAGCCCTTAACCCTTTGACCTGGGTTTTGGGAGGTATGTTTGGGGTATAAAATTATGCTTATGATCGTAGGAGGTTAAGCGGATTTTCATAGGTGTTTGAAAACAGTTTTCGTATTCATGGGGTCGGAGTTGGTAGAGATAATATTAATTTAACCTTGTCAAAATCTTGCATTGTTAATACTTAAATGTGGAGAACATTTTAAGAATTAACAATGCGAGATGTTGTGGTTTGCGAGTCTCTTTATTTTAAACACGAAACGACACTTTCCATTTTCAAAAAAATTAACAGCAAAGTAAACGAAACAGTCAATCGAAAAAGTTCGCATCGAGAATTTTCTCGCAAATATTAATTTCCTCTAACATTTAATTAGGGGTGACAACTATACCGGATACCGGAAATTGGAGCATGATAAAATGTCCTGGAGGCAGGGAAACTTGGCTAACATTTATATTAATTGTAAGTAATGAATGAATTGCGGAGCACGCATGCGCGGCGCCTGTAGGAAGGCGTGTTGGGGTGCCTCAAGACGTCTAATTTCACAGTTCATCTGTCCGACCGAGATCTAAAGATAAATTGGGAGATTCATTCTGCTATTTAATTATGGAGTTCGATTTTTTAAGGATATTGCGGAAAATGTACTTTTGCTATTTCTGATTTGAAGTGGCGTAATTTTCAGACAAGAACACACGTACGCACGTACGCGTATTGCTTCATTTTTTATTCTTTTTACCTATTGTGGTATTGTAATCTTATTCCAGGTGCACCGTCTTGACATACAATTTTATAATTAATATATACAAAATATTGTAAAACATTATAAAAGAGTAACGGAGGAGTTTCTTGCCCATTCTTCTCCATACGAAAACTACCTTTTGGAAGGGGCGACTAGAATCAATTCAATTTTTTTGTAAATTTCGTCTCTCAAAAATGCCTTAAAAAAAAAAAAAACCGACAGAAACCGAGTATAGTTACTATCGAAGCTTTTCAAATTGCTTTATAATATTGTAAAAACATATGTAGTTTCTCTTTTTCTCGCTCTCTCTATCTCTTAGTCTGTTGCAGGAGACTTATTATTACTTTCCTTAAAACTTTCAAGTCAAGTGATATTATCTTTCCTTCCCCACCTAGGATACGAAGTACATTATTATGTGCATCCAATTGAAACTCACTAGCTCCAGAATTTTTAACTTCACCCTAGTCACTAAATAATTAACAATTTCAAGGTAGCGAAAACAAAACTTCAGTAAAATCTTTAACTTTTATTTTCTCTCTTTCTTTAACAACTGAAATAAACTCAGTTATAATAAGAATTGCGCATATCTTCGTACAATGCGTTTAAAAGTGCTTACCGTTTATTTAATACCATCCATTTTAGGAAGAAATGAGTTCAGAAGTGGAGTCTTTAAATTGTTTCGTCACGAGCTTTACACCAGCATTTCCATGATAATGATTTGAATTGTTCTGTCTAGTGGGAATTAAAGTTTCAAGTTCCTCACTGAATAAGAACATAGGTGCTTCTAGAAATATTTTATTTATTTAAAGTACAGTCAGCAAAACAGTCGATTATAGATAAAAATATTTAATTAAAATCAGTTTTAGATAATGTGTAAAAGAAGCAGTGTTAATCGACTATTGTTGCTGGCCGTACAATGTATACAATCAAAGTAATAGGTAACAGTAATACAGTCCTTTAGAGCCATATACATTACGTTGGTAATTTGGTGTCTTGATCATCACTTGAATCCTTGAATGCTCGTCTGCAATATCACAGTCATCATTCTCCTCCCCTTATCGCAATTTATTCGTGGTCGGCGCAACATTTATTTTTCTTCCATACTCCTCTATTATTCGTCAACTCGGTACTCACCACCTTTCTAGCAATATCACAGAATCACTATCAATAGGTATTTGAATTTGTCTGTCAGCATCGAGACTTTTGTTCACTTGGCACTCGATTTCTGTTAGATAGGAAGGCTTGGTTTTCTTCAATATCCAGGCTGTCACGGAAATTTAATTCTTCTTTAATCTGAGAGTTAAAAAATAAGGAAATAACTTGGTATATTTTTTGACTAGATCTCCTTCGGGTTGAATTTCTCATGGAGTTCGTACATGAATGTAAAACGTCTATACAGGGTGTTTGGCGCATGGACCGACACAATTTTTTCAGGGATTTGGGAGGTCATTAGCTAGGTTCTACCCATACACCCTTTGTCCCAAATGTCATTATTATTTTTTTAAAATGAAAAAAATTCCCAAAATGTGTCCTTTAATTTGAAATAACTTTTTTGTTTGTGGGTGTAGTGGCACAAAACAAATTTTGTTGCATTCTCCAAAGTCCTTTAAATCTAAAAACATCTTTGTTTTATACAACTGGTTTCAAGAAAATTCCTTACAAGCTTCCAAAGTTAATTTTTGTATTTAATGAATGAAATTTTACAACTTCTAAATTAATTATAAAAAAAACTAAAAGCTATTTTGAACTTAGCTAGAACCTAGCTAATGACCTCCCAAATCCCTGAAAAAATTGTGTCGGTCCATGCGCCAAACACCCTGTATATTGTTTACCCATATTTGCAAATAATGTATAAAATTTGATTTTTGAATTGTTGAAAACAATAATAAATATCCAAACACAGAACACACGGCATGTTACCTCACTATCACTGGGGAAATTGTAGTCTGAGAGAACAGGTATTCAAGGCTCAAAAACGATGCATAAGGGCAATGTGTAACATGAAATTAACAGATAGTTGCGTACCTGTATTCAACTCCTAAATTTGCTAACATTCCCATCACTTGACATTTTCGAAATAGCTGTTTTTGTAAAATCAAATACGCATCTTTATAATAAATCATCTGACAGTAGAACACGACCAGTTCGGAGGCAGTATACAAACATGCTACGTGTTAGTGGTCATAACACTGCCTTATTGAGGAAAAGTGTTGTATTATGTGCCCGGTTATCTTTAACAAAATACCTACCCGATGGAATAAAAAACGAGTCCATTCCACTGTTTAAAAGAAATTGTCAGTCTTATTAATTGATAAAATTTATTACTCCATTTGTGAATTTCTAAATGATACAACTTTATATAGTTGCCTAATTAATCCTGTTAACTTTAAATCTTTATTTTATTGACCATAAAGAATTTTCATATTGACAGTATTTTTAGAAAGGACTTGTACTAAATGTTTGCACGCCTAAATATGTAAGGTAGAATGTATAAGAATCTCTAATTATAAAACATCTGCATTTAGTACCTATTTTCTAAGCAAATAAAAAAATATCCTATTCTTTTCTATTCTATTCTATCTCTCGTAGCAACTTCAAAACTTCTTTATTTGATTTCCTAAGCGACGAGACGTAACATCGAGTCACATTCTCTGTGCAATAGCATTTGAGTAGCGGACTGGAGCTTCCGAGTCTCCGACTTGCATACAACTGAATCTGAAGTATTCTGAAAATTAGGGAAGACATGTTTGTGTAAAAGAAATGTTAACATTTTTGTGTGGCAGATTATTTTGGTTTTTAAAAACAATTGGGAAGTCCTTTTCCATTTTTTATCTTGCTTAGCAGATCGTCGGTTTGATATATAGATCTTCCCATTTTTATTATTCTATCAGAATGAAACTTCAAGTCCTATTATTTAGAATGTTTCAACTCTAGATTCCTTTGCCACTTTCTATCGTTCGTTAGGTGGCAAATAAATCTAGGATAATCTCAAGGTGGTAAACAGGGCAACTTAAGAAAAGCTTATATCCAGCAGAAAAATACCAATGTATTCCCCGATATTTGTGCTTACGGATGATTAAATAGTCTTGTACACCCTTTGGAAGCTATATATTCACTTTTATATTAAAACAAGCTGAACGTAAGTGGAAATACCGATTCATACCCAACAAACCTTTTAACCTACATTTTGAAGCAGTGCATGTAACTTTTCTCTACTTTTTAAGCACTTGCCATGGTAATTAGTTGTTTTTTACAAAAATGTAAGTCTCTTTAAAAAAAAACGTTATTAAGACCAACATGAACTCATCTGTTATGTACTTTTTATAGCTGCCGTGGTTTTCAATCACTTGTTGTAAAACTTTGACTTGAGAAATATATAATTAGTGCTATTTATGTATTCGGATATATAATTATCCATTTTTTTTTAAAACGTTGTCTTAGAGATTGCAGCTTTGCAGTCTATTTTCCACTACATTGAAAAACTATACCTAAGAGATCAGAATTATCTTTTACGGTAGGTAATATTGCATTAGTATCGCAGTTAAATAAAGACTTTTGTAAATATGTAGGTAGTAGACAGCCGTTTGTTTATATAACTTTTTCACAAACAACAAAAAACAAAAAATTGCGTCAGTTTTTCCGGTAAACTTTCTTTTTTCAGATCAAAGATTAATTATTATGATGGATAGCATTAAAGTTATGGTAGTTATAAACCTTCTAATGATTATAGCGCAATATCAAAAACATTCCAATTTCAAAAATCAATTTGAATACCATCGACAATCCATCAGTTTGCCGCCACAAACATCTTCAACATCCATATTATCGATTAAATTCACCGTATCGAATCGTTTCATAATCGATTTCTGACCTTGGAACTCTTATCGTAACATTTAGAGTGCTACTTTTACTACGAGCAGCTATAGACTTGATATTTGTGAAGTGTTTTAGCTGGAGAACGAGTTAATAGCACACGGGACACGTTAGGAACATTCTCTCTGAGAATTTGACATTTACAGTTGAATGTGGTGAATGTCAGTTGAAGTGTGACTGGAACCACAATTGCTGGGCCTCAACCATATTTAAACTATGTAATTTCGTAGAAACCCATATTTAATAGCAATTAAGCTAAATTGAAATAACATTAGTCTTACGGAAAATGCTTGAAATAGCAACTGAGCTTCTCGATTAAACTATAATCGCCCTAGTGGGCACTATGAGTACAGAATTAATAAAATAAAAGCGAATTAAGTCATTCTATATTTAGTAAATATTTTTCTCCAATTGTTGTTTACCTACTGCCTCGTTGGTTTAGTGGTCGCAAGCGCTACTGCTGAGCATGAGGTCATGGGTTCTATTTCCCAGGTCGGGCAAAATATAAATGGGTTTTTCTATCAGGAATTTCTCAGTGGCAGCCCGGAGTCTGGAGTACCCGGTTGATGGCCATAGGTTCGCCCCCTATTACATGCGACCTAAACAACTGGCGAAATGTGGAATTACTGCAGGTACACCTCTGCCTTTCCCTTCAGGGATTGCATGATGTTATGTATGTTAAATGTTTATGTTATTTACCGACTACACAAACACAATGCGTGCATAACGTAATGCTCAACTACTTCAACTACTTGTGCTCGTTACAGCATAAGTACGTTACTATGCTCATCTATCACGGCTGTGACGTAATAATTTGACGTAAACTAACAAATATACCAACACATTAAACAGCGATTATGTTGTTATTTTTTTTATATTTATCGAGATATCGTAGGTTATAAAAATTGTGTAACATGCAATGCAGTCCGTAATACGAGTATCGCAATAAAATTATATTACCATTTTGTAATTATTATTATAACATTCCAACACTCACCCACTTATTTTAAGACCCGAAATCGAGTGTATAAAAAAATTAAAAGTTTCTCAACTAATTTACGTAATACCCAATGAACGTTTTCACATATACAAAAAATAACAAGTTTGTCACAAAATACACAAATATAAACTTCAAAAAATATTTATTTATTTTTGTTCTTCAGAAAAATAACAAATGAAACACAGTGTTCGACAGTGTTGTCAAAAACCAATTTCATTTTCAAAAAGTGCAATGTGATATGGCGTTCAACATTCAAATTTGGATAAACCGTTACTCGAGCGTATAGATCGTGATCCATAGATCATGGTGTCGTCATCGCCGCGAGCGCAGGCTCGCTCGCAGCACGATGTCGACCCAGAAAGAATAAAGGCCTACTCTGTGAGTATATTGTTGTTTATGTATACTTTCAACTGAGAGAGTTTCTCTTGATTTATTTACATTGATTGAGTTATTTTATCAGCTGCTTTCATTAGTACTACCTACGTAAGAAGTACTTTTCTCCAGATGTTGTTTGCAACTGCGATTTCATTCTGAGGTAATTTTTCAAGAAACAATCAAATTCTGGTGAAGTCTTGAATTTATATACCTACATTAGATTTTATCCGAGAAAACTTATTTCTGTAAAGCTTGAGAGACCTGTAGCAATTTCTAACAATATAATTACTTCGATGCATTTAAATACAGTGTAAAAAGTTATTTTTTTTATTAATGTCAATATTTATTTAAAAAAAAAAACTTACATAGGTACTTCAAGTAACTACACTGCCATTGTTTGACTCATTTTTTTTTTGTTTCTTATTTTTCTATTTTATTCAATTGAATACCTATGTAGACTTCCAACAGCAAACTCTAATCCACATAATGTATTAAACTTTAACCCTAGTTTCATTTATCACCGGTCAGTACGCACATAAGTGTTTACAATCGGAACGGTTGATATCCGGGCTAGCTCCGGCGAAACGTGAACCGTTGTGTATGAATTGTAACGCTCCCAGCACTTCCGGATGTAAACCGGACTTACCTAGCCGGCTAGCTTTGTTTGTTTTGAGCAACGATAGTGGTTAGAGGTTGTTGGTAAGCGTGCTTTGTTTTCAAAAGGTCGGTAACGGCTGTTTTGACGTAGTTTCCACAATTTCGACCTCTTAAAGCATTAGTAGTTACATGAAACGCATTGAAGAGAACTCAAATCCAACTCTCACAAACCCAGTTAGTTATCTTTCAGTTCCCGTTTATTTAAAATCACAATGTATACGACTCATTCATCGCTGGTGGGAAGTTTGTTGCGCCACTTCTTCCCAGCTAAAGCACTAGGAAGGGGTGAAGGACGGACGTTTTGTTCCGGGACTGTCTTTTGTAATTTTGAATTTTGAAAAGTGCTGATTCTCAGCCTAGTTTGAATAAATGACTTTTGTGTTTGTTATTGGCACACATAATCAGTTCGGGTTGGTGGATGTCACATAACTTCTAATTAATATTCATCTAGGGGTCTAGGACATCTCGGTTTCGTCTTTTTTTATACGGAAACAAATTGCTTTAATCTGTGTTAATCCCGTATAGACTTAGAGCAAAAGTCTCCCCTTTTCCATCCCTCTTGATCTTGAGTTCGGATCAATCCAGTCAGTAGGCGTAAAATCAAACAGTATCTGCCACCTACATTTTTAAAAATGTAGCATTAAGTATTCTTATAGCAATATAAAAGTTTCCGCAATAATATTGCCACTATTTCAAATATGTAGGTATATAAATTGCCATCCTACCCTTGGTTTTAGATTTCAAAAGAGAACCGGGCAATATCAAAACGTTGATTTTAAAAACGTGAATTTAAAACGAATTTCTTGTAACTAATCTTGAGTAATAGCCTTCGTATTTGAGGAAAATAGTGACACCTCTCGAGTTTCGACACTCAAGGTCCTCTAAGGTCAAGAGGTAAGGTCACTCACAATATCCGGCGAGGTTGTTTACTTGCAAGCTAATAAGAGAAATTGGCGATATCCTTCACATATTCATCACTACTGATCTAAGGGAATATTGGCATCAGTAGCAAGACTGTGTTGAGTTGAGAGATAGGTTCATAGACGAAGAGCTGAAGGTCAAAGATGCTTGATCGTGACTTCTCAGGCTCAAGCACTTGGCTAGGGTTTTTGATCGAGTAAGAAGACCTTTATGCCTAATCGTTAGTCTATCTTCTTTTTAGATAGTATGAATTAAAGTCGCCTTTCGTGTCTGTCTATGTGACCGCTTCACACAAGCCGGAGTCACACGTCATCGTTAAGTCATTTAATCGTACAGATTACGTGTAACTCCGGCTATACGATATCAAAAAAAACGACGTACATACATGTCTTGTTTATACCTTTTTGATTGGCGTTTTTGTCGTAGTTAGGGTTTAAAGCTTTTTCCTTTTTTTTCTGGTAGCTGCAGATACACTAATAGCTTTTACCACTGAAGAATTTTCTGAATGAACATTTTGTTGCAGTTCTTCGAGGCACTAAAGTGCTTCCCCAGATGCACATTCGTTCAATGCTTCGGTCATAAAAGTGAACGGAAGGTTCATTGCAGCACTTATAGTGCCCATCAGTGTCGTTCATTCTTCGAATGAAGCTTTGAATGTTATAACTTAACTTCGAATACTCCGGCGATCCCTGTACCGTTACATAAGCAAAATGTTTTGCGTGCGTTACGATGCGCAATATCATAAACAGCAATTACGAGTATTCACACCAAAAATAAAAGTCTTTTCTCGGCAATTATTTTTGCATAAAGTTACTTAGTTTGATGTATTGAATGCGTAGATGTCGGCTTCGTGAAGGTTCTTGTTATTTTTTTGTATTTTATACCTCATCCAACGCAACAGATTAAAAAAAAAAAACAAACAAATTCTACTCGAGTGAAAATTCATTGAAGTCTGTTTTTAATAACATATCCTTTAAAAAAAACTACATTAATTCTACATCTTAAATTAGCCAGCGAAACTTATATCTAAACATGACAAAATAAAAATAAAAAGATTTCATGATTTTTTTGGGGTTAATGACCGTTGGTAATGTTGTTACTTGAAGTGTGAGTTGATAAAATCTGTTTTATCGTTTTGAGATATCGGATCCATCTCGTCTGCGGAGTTAGCTAGCTAATTTGTTTTGACCCTGTATGTGTATACAAAAGTTTCGCTTCTTTCTATTTCGTGTCTTTTTCTACCTAATCCAAGGCCACAGGATTTTTTTTATAAACAAATTAGCTGTTGTCCGCGACTTCGTCTGCGATCCAGGATGAAAAGTAGCCTATTTCCTTCTCGAGGTCAAGGTCTACCAATGTGCCAAATTTCATTCAAATTCATTCAGTCGTTTTAGCGTGAAAGCTTAACAAACAAACAAACAAACTCACTTTCGTATTTATAATATTATAAAGTTAAGATAGTTAGGAATGTACCCAGGTTCAAATTAATTGCTGATTACATTAATTACATAATGTTCACATTTTTCTTCTAACATAACATAACATCACGCCTTGTTTCCCCGAAGGGTTGGGCAGAGGTGTACCTGTAGTAGGTACACCCACATTTCGCCAGTTATTTTTAAGTCCCATGTCCATTTTTCTTCTATGTACATAAAAAAAGGTTACAGAAATAAATGACGGATATTATTAACATGCCGTAGACTAATAGTCTCAATTACTAATAACTACTACAATTTACTGCCTCAAGCGATAATATACATAATTTATGATCACCAGTTGAATTGATTACCCACCGTCAACCTTCGTTTGAGTTGTTGAGATATATAATGAATTAACAATACCTATCAATGGTAAATGATAGAGATAGGAATCAAGGATGGCGGATGCGCTCAGGTACCTAGCCTGCAAAATACAAATTGTCTTAAGTTTTTTGCAATTTGCAGGTCAGAAAAAGAATCATCAAGTTCAAATCACCCTATTGAATGACTACTTTATATTTGAGAGTTGTATTAATGATTGTAAAGATTATAATTCTGTAAACACATACTAGTTACTGTCGCGTTCTTTTTTTTTTTCCTGAATTTCTCAGGCCTCCCTGACGCTTATTTGCCTTAAGTACTTCTTGTCTTAATTTCTTTCACTGTTTATCAAATCTAAGCGCGGTTGTAAAAATGCACAAGTATAAAAAGTGATTTTCCTCTTTCTGTACTTTTAAAATGGTCTTGCCCCCGAATACAGACGAAATGAGGGTTTTTTTAAAGGTACACCTCTGCCTAACCCTTCAGGAAAAAGTTGTGTTATGCTATGTTCTGAATATAATAGGTACTTAGATTCATTATGCACAATCTGGATGTACGATGATAAAAAATCTAGACTTTATTCACCTTATGAATTGGCATGAAGAGCCTATTGCATCTTTTACAATACCAATCAACTTCTGGGAATTAGTTATCTACTGAAACGATCCTGTACCCTAATTACGTAATGCAAAATCAATCCGAATCTGAATCGTTTTGAAACAGATTGCTAATCCATTGCTCCGTAAGTTCGAAAAAAAAACTGCAGAGCAACGTAAATAACGCAATGAATGTTGTTAAACTGTCAAAATGAAACAGATTTGTCTTTATCGTTTACGGAAATATGTTGCGTAATTAGAAAGCTGAACTAGTGCTGGGGCTCTGTTTCTCATTGGGTCGCAGTATTATGCTGAGCTCTGGCCGTTTTGCGTGGATGTAACGCACATCTTCCCCCAACTTGTGTTTGTATTCTTTTATTAAACGTATTTTCTTTCTTACTATCAAAAATCATTTTATTTTCTGATTCAAATACATAGAAAAAGTAGCCTTCTATCTGTTGGAGTTATTAGATTCGATAGATTTCCCTAAACGCCATTTCCTCTCAACCCGTTTCCCTAAGGGAGCATTTCAGTTTCGTATGACGAAAACTTTCCGCATTCCACTTTCTTGCCTTATTTCCTTTCTATTCTGTAAAGCGGAGGAAATCGCCAACAAAAATGTAATAAACTAGAATTATCCGTTAAATTAAGTTCATTTCAATCAACGGTTGACAAATAACGGCAATATCTTGATATATTTAGATACCAGCAGTCCAGCAGAAAAAAATAAAGAAGGTTCAGTCTTACAGAGAAACCTAAAAAGGGTTTTCCACTAAGAGCACTGAACTGAACAACTGAATAACAATTGGTGGTGTCGAAACGCCCAAGGAAGGAGCCTTTTGATGTATGTATCGATAATCATAATGTAATCATAATCATGAATCTTTATTAGTTTATTTATCTTAACATCATATTACAGGCACAGGTTAATACAATGCACAATGTTTAATAGAGAAAGGTGTCTGAGGTAGGAGGAGGGTCTTGAGTAGGTACTCTTGAGTTACAGCACTCTTACATAGGATGTTAATTAACAAAACAGTCAGAATCAAGATATTATAGGTACTATAATAAAGTCTAAAATTGCAATTAAGTATAATCAGAACCTACAAAATTGAAAGATACATTTAAAAATTTACATATTGTTTTTGATAATAATAATAAAAAAAATGAAAAATTGCAAATTATATTGACTGATATATCATAAAGTGAAGATTCAATATCAGAAATCCTTTGCGTTGCTCCTTTTTGGTTTACCTACGCAAAGCGTATAGTACACACGGCAACACATCAAACTATACATTTCCAGTATAAGCTGACCTCGCATTGTTCGGAAATCCTTTACAATGCGAGATCAGCATAAACTGGAAATGTATAACTTGATGTGTAGCACCAATCAATTTCTTTGCTAGGTGTTCTTCGCTAAACTATTATTAAATATTTCTCGAAGAGAACCCACAGTTCAGTAGGTTAGAATAAAGTGGCTTATTTTGTTCTTCAAAATTTTATTAAATACCTACTAGCTTCGACCCGCAAATTCGTCCGTTTCTTGTTCGCCAAACATATCGCGTCACATGGCATCACCCGCCCACGCTACTTCGTAAAATTGACTAGGTACGCCTTTTCACCCCGTTAGGGATAGATTTTCAAAAAACCCGGTCACACGTTATTCTTTATTTTTGTTCTAGGTATAAATACCGAGTTTCGAATTAATCGGACCGCGTTTAAACTTCGATACAAACTTTGACACCTCCAATCCCCGGTGGGGTAGTTTAGAAAAACAAAAAATGTCAAAATTTATTATTTACTTATTTATGCCAAGCGTCAAGTTTCAAGTTTATCAAGGAATAAGATTGTTCATACAAATAAAATCCCCCCTTTTCATCCTCTTAGGGGTGGAATTTCGAGAAACCCTTTATTAGTGGTTACCTACTGTTCACAAAGTACAGTCACGAGCAATAATATGTAAACAAAATTCAAAATGCAAAAGCGATTTACTCTGGGAATTACGATTGCAACTTTGAAATACGACCTATTCCATAATAGTTTGGGTTCCAATATACTATGTTCGTAATAACACAAAATTACAATCAACACAGGAGGAGAAAAAAACTTTTAAAAGTTACTAAGTGTATAGGGTCAGTGCGCCGGTTTCGCGACCACCTCCGGTAACCGACCACTTGTCTGACTAGGTTGCTTAATTAACGATAATAACCTTTCTTTAGGACATAACAATAAATAGTATGTCTTAAATATTATTTGAATAGTTACATAATAAGAATTTACTAAATTTTATACGAACCGCTTGACCCAAAATAAAGAAAAATTATGCTAAATTCTCATGTTGATTAAGTCGTGTGTGAATGTGCTGCGCAAGAGCAAAAAAATTGCAAGGCGCGCGGCGTTCCAAGCTAAGTTTTGCTACTTATTTTAAGTTTTTTACTCAAATTAGAAACGTGGGTACTTCAATTATGTATTGATTTCAATTATTTGATTGCATTTAAGTCAATTTTTACCATATATTAAACTAAAACCCAGTGGTCGGTTACTGAAATGCATATTTTAATAATACGTTAGAAAGCGACCAGGTGGTCGTTTTCTGACTCACACAGTTTTATTTTGTTTTGCTTATTATGTTCTCAATGTTTTATTTATGGTTACACTATTTTGGGTTTTGGTGTTGTAAAAGCCTAAACTTGCAATTCTTCAGTAAACGACCATGTTTTTTTTTGATAAAACTTATTTAATCTATCCACAAATATTGGTCCTAAAAGGTGGTCGCTATGTGATACAGTTAGAAAAGTACGATACTGGTTTGCGACCACCAAGATTTAGTACGAAAAGAAGGATGGCCGCAAACTAAAGTTTAGCTTAAGTATGTTCAGTATTCGAGCACATGTGATTATTAGATTTAGTTTATGTAGTTTAGTGTGTTTTATGTAGTTAGAAGCAAGTCCCTAAAAGGAAGAAAAAGACTTGGAGCATTGGTAAACTGTTTCAGGGATATCACATCCCCCTGTCTCGCTCCTCTGAGCAGTCGGATGGGGCTCGTTTTCTCATCCTGGTTCTGAACAGTCATTGTGGCAGTGTCATACGAGCATCTCAACACTTCGATATGGCGCCAGTCAATTCAACATCGTTGCAGAGAGGCCAGAACTGCCCATATTTCGATGGTGTCGAATGCTTTATCGTAGTCCACAAATGCCAAACACAGTAGCTGATTATACTCCTCGATCTTTGCAGTACTTTCTCAGTACAATTTTCCGAACAGTATAGATGTGGTCTTTTCGAAATCCGGCTTGTTCTGGTGGCTGGGTCGTCAAGTCTCCTGGTGAGAGAGTTCGTGACGATTCTCGAGAACAGCTTGTATTCGTGGCTCAGAAGTGAGATGGGTCTATAGTTCTTTAGCAAGGTTTTGTCACCTTTTTTGAAGAACAGAACCATCGCACCGCTGCTCCACGCCTCGGGCGTTATACCCTCATGGATGACGGAGTTAAAGAGACTCTCTAGCTCTCATGACTGGAACTCCGCCCGCTTGCCCGTTGCCAAGTGCGAATTTCCAATTAAGAAGCAGAAGCTTCTGAATACTGGCAATTTTTTTTTGTCATTAACCATGTATCAAAGAATCCCTTCAAAGAAGATCATCCAGGACAAATTGGTGTGGAACAGGACAAAGTGACTTCTCTATGCCCTAAAATTTGATAAATTTTTAGCTCCAAAGGGATATCGAAATTTGTACCAGGTTAAATCGCGCAACGAAAAAGATTTATTTTATTTTATTAATCTAATAAAAAAAGTTAAATCCGATGATTAAATACTATTTGTGTTGATGATTATTAGATGTTTGATATAAAGTGAAAAATAAATAATATTTTTTATCCATAAAAGTGGTTTTATTACTTTATTTTTATGTTTTTTAACAGTGGTCGTAATCTAGCGTACTAGTGGTCGCCAACCGAAATAAGTGGTCGTTAACTAGCATTTCGGCTATTTTTGCACTTTTTCCATAATTTTTCATAATTTATGAATGGAAGCGTGATATTTTATATTTAATTTCACAACTAGACTATATTTAGAACCAATTTACATTGTCGGCAACTACTTTGCGTGTAAATGGCGTATATTTTGATTCGTCCAAAGTTAGGAACTCAACTAACTGGTCGCTAACCGGCGCAATCACCCTACATATTGGTGCTCGTGACTGTACATCATCTCCCTGCCCTTGTCCCATGTTACTAGGGGTCGTCGCAACACGCTTTCTTCTCCCACTCTCCCCTGTCAACCGTCAAGCTGTCATTCACTCCCGTCTCTTTCATATTATTCCTCACATAATCCATCCATCTTTTCTTCACAAATAACACACTCTTCAAATTTCATGTCTCTAGGACCAGCGGCTTAGGCTGTGCGTTGATATACGAGTAGTCAGTCAGTGACACTTTGAATTTTATATATACAGAAAACATTTATAGGTGTGCTTTTCAAATAATGAAAGTCATGATCGTTTATTGATAGTCTCTTGGATAACTTTAAAATGAATATAGGTTGCTCTTGCTCTGTTATGTAAAGTTGCCAACTTTTCCGAAAGTTACAAGAGCTGGTTTTCAAAGTGCATTAATTTGAGGGAATGTTACACCTTTTCCACAGAATTTTATGATGATAATGATTTCCAAATACGTGAAAGATGATAATTGTAACATGCGATTGCGTTTATGGTTCAGAAAAAAAAATCTTCACTAATCATTTACCAACTTTGGTTGCTTTAAAAGTGGACCTTCTCAACTTAATCTGTACCGTGGCGCCACCTGCAGAGTAAACGTAGTCATCAATGCAAACAGGGTTTGTTTGCTGGCACTAGTAATGCTATCGCAGGATAGTGCGAATGCCAGTGCGCTAGTGTTAGGCGAATTTGGTTAAAATAGTACGTGATCGTGTGATTTGGGGCCATGAGGACAGCGATTAGGTACAGAAAATCCACGTTTCGAGTTCTAAAAAGTTCTATAACAGTGATGACTTTCATATGTTTTCTTCATAACCTTACTTAACGGAATTACCAGGTAAACTTGTTATTATTATTATTGACCTGGATTTTCCCACTGTAGGGCAAAGGCCTCCGGCTCTCGCAAAGGGAGTAGGGTAAAGGAGAAAGAAAGAAAGAAGAGAAAAGAAAGGATATCAAGCAAACGTGTACTAAATTAAAACGGAATTGACCCCTGATAGGCAAAGAACTCATCTCAAACGAGCTTTTAACACCAAAAAAGACCTAGTGCTAAAGCACTAGGTATTTTTTGGTGTTAAAAGTGTTAGCGAAAATATGTTACAGATCGCGGCACCGAAAGTTAAACTATGACCTTAAATGCGCAGAAAAACATATTCAGGTCTCAATCGAAGTATATCATAGTTATACCTGCGCGGACGACCGCCATTTTGGTTCAACTTATATGCCGCGATCTGTACAAGCTTGTTGGCAATTAAGTAATTCAATTTGGAACAATGTAGAACAACAAGACGTAGGCGTCATAGTTGCACCATTCTATATAAACTTACATAATTCAATAAAACAAAAAGAAACTTGGTGGGGCTTCTCATTTTAATTTAATTGTAGAAACAACATGTATCAGTTTTGTATACAGAAAATAACCCTTTGTAAAGACCTGACCGTAGGGTTTACACAAACTAAAGGCAATCGTGATAATTATAACTCGAGGTATAGTTGTTTAAAAAAAAATACTTATGTTTTCTTTCTCTTCATTATAAGCGATTTGGTGATCATTCACTGCTTTTTTTTAAATAAATTCGCTAAGGGTTGATTGGCCAGGAAATGACCGAAATATATTTAGTTTTTTTACTGACCAACTATCGCATACTATTAATTAATACTTCTTATATATTGGTAACTAACCTTTATTGTTTTTTAGATCTAAATTTCGTTTTATTGGAAAGTCAATACAGTCATCGATTTTTGCTGGTTTAGGGGCCCGTCCTAGGGCTCGGCCTAACGTTTCAACAGCTCTATTGCGTAAAACGTTTCTCACGTAATGCCATGTTACTCGTACAGTATAGTATGCTAGTACTCGACGCTAGTACTCCCCGCTAGTGGAGCGTGGGCAGGCACTTAGTGTCCCAGTGTATGACGATGTAATTATAGCGTGTGGGCACAACTAATGCGTGATAATGTTGGTGATTGATGATGTATTGGCAAAATAAGAAATATATTTTAGTTTTTGGTCCTTTTTCGTTGTCTTATAAAAAGATTCAAAATACGTAACTAAAATTATAAATGCGAAAGTAAGTTTTCTTGTTTGTTTCGCTTTTACGCTAAAACGGCTGACCGGATTTGGATGAAATTTGGCACATGACATGGAGAAGGACAGGCTACTTTTCACCCAGGATTGGAGACGAAGTCGCGGTCAACAGCAAGTAGCTTATAAATTCAGTAGCATTGGTTTATTTAGTTAGACTTTATATAAACACATTCTCGAATTAATCCTTCCTTCCGCCATATTACATAATAATTTTCATCTACCAAGTGTTTCTCTTCTCTCTTTATAAAATTTATTGACTCTCCTGTCACTTTCCATAGCATCTAGTCAGCCTTCATCAGTCAATTTTAAAACGTTCAAACAAGCCACTCAATTCGTTCCAAAATCAGATTTAAAAAAAACGTTACATATACATCAACAAGTCTGTAGTTTCATTCGACCATCATCGTCGATCGTTCCAAATTGAAATGATCCGAACGCATTAAAAAAATAACAGCAACATTTGATCGCCTACGAATAGGTAAATGTAACAGTTTACTGACTCATCTCACACACAATTTACATATCCAAAGATAACACGACATTCACATGAAAATGTGACTTTTGTGAATAGATAAGACAAGGCATCTGTATCGAATATTTTATCATATTTCATCTGAAAAATAGTATTACATACATTGACAGGTAATAATGTCACGTACGATAAACAGGATATTAAAGAGAGTAACAACGAGACGGTAATAAAAAATCCTATAAGGCTTACATGCCCAAAAAGGCTAGATAGAAGTGTACCGTTCGTTACACGCCCACATTTCGTCGGATATGGTACTGATTCTTTACTAAAGTTTAGTACAACTGTACTAAGCAACCTAATTCCATATTCTCGGCTGCTACTTCTTACTGAGTTACTTGATACTAATGTAACCTATATCAAATGATCAATCTTTATATTTTACCTAATTCGTAAGCTGCTGTCTTCACTTAGGTACCTATATCTTTTTACATTCTAATACTCTTCTTCCACTCCCTGGTTTTCTTCTTGCCTATATTTACTTGAAAGATTTTGGTTGTAAAGCTCTCATTCATCTTCTTTCATGTACATGTTTTAACATCTGTCTTTTCTTTTTTACTCAATTTGGTATCTCTTCAATGGTCACTTTTCCACTTAATGCCAGCTCTTCATTTACATTATTTGTAGGAATTTCGATCTCTTAACATTCATCTTTCAAAACTGTTTTATCCGCTGGTTTATGTTCGACTTTTAAAACGTTTGCTATGTCTTAAATGGCTTGAACGAAAACTGTAAAAAAAATTTTAATCAAGTTTAGTAACAATCCAGTTTGAAATGATTCGAAGCAATGTAGCGTGGCTACAAAATGTTGTAATGGCAATAATGAAACGTTATAATTACTAATTTGTTTTTATCTATTTATTATGGAATTAATTTTACCTTATGGGTTACCGTACACATTGTGTAATGTTTCTACTATTGAAGATCTCTTAATAAATGTCCATACGAGATATTTTCATGATCTTGTATGTATTATTGTATTTTCGTGTTATTCCAATATTAGTAGTAAATGGTTGCATAAATTTTTCGGTTTAAAAAAAAGGCAATATATGCATTTTAATTGCACCCACGATTTTCGGTTTGGTATTCCCTGATTGCGGTTTAACCGAATTATACCTATTAGTATCACAAAGGTAGGTGAAGCAACAACAAAAAAATGGTTTCACCCGCACGCAAGTCAAGTTCACTTAAAAAGAAGATTAAACACAATAATTCAATGGTTTTATGATCGTGGCTATAACATTTAAAAAAATTACCAGCACCATCTTTGAATATATTAGCATTGTTAATTGAGTATAATCTCATTAATAATTTGGATGGCCCTTCCACTACACGAAGTATAATGTTATTAGGAACAAAATATATTTGGTTACCGGATATATGGGTATAGACCACAACCTTTGATTATAAGAAGCTCTATAAGACCTGCTTAATATTATAAATGTGGTGCAAAATAAAAACTTTATAACCATTTTAGATAACCAAAAGCAATAAAACTACGCTAAGTTGATGAAAGTGCATACGAAGGTATAAACAATTGACTTTTAGAAGAGAAAAAACTTTCAGGTTCACTATTACAACTAGCGACTAGCGTACTAAAAGTAAGTGTTACACCTGTTTTTCTTGAAGGGGCAGAAATAACGAAATTGCTCAATAAAAATATTCATAGTAACTGTTACTGAACTTTTAGAAGAGCCGTGCTAGCAATTAGCACCAAGTAAAATGGTACAGAAGGACCACTGCACTTTATGAATAAAGAAGACTAAGGAGCTAAGTACTAAGGAGTTAGCTTCATAAGAATCTCTAAGCATTAAAACACTAGCTTCATAATCATAAGTTGCTTGCTTGTTTATCTTTTGGGTGCGTGTTGTCTCAAATTCATGCTTTTTATCTGACAAAATGATGTGGTTACAACGTATGGTTTACCTACGTGTTAAAATTTTTCCTTTAAAATAATGATCACTCATAAAGTCAGAATTGATGTGACGAGAGCGTTTATACTCCTGTCACAAATGCAAATACATAAAAGAGACACCATAATTTATGTTCCTTTGAGTTGGAAAAGGGGATCTTCGTAAGTACGAATACCTTCATTTCCAGTTTTACAAGCTTTTCGTAAGTCGTGTACCTTCTGCCTTCACTTATCCTATTATACTACTTACTGACGTCATCCCGGGCTCCGTAAGAACGTAAAAACATCGTGATGTCCAAGCCGTTTGGCGCGAAATGCGACAGATATTCGGAACCGGCCCGTATAAGGCGCAGCGTCGTGGAAATAGAAGTAATGGCTTCCAGTGACGTCTACAAGTTGGATATTTTGAGGAGGCTATTGTTACGAAACGGAATAAATACCTGAGGCTTATGAAGGCCAGGCCAAACAGATTGGCTAGATTTTCAAGGTGAAATGATTTATTTAATTGAAACAGATTATAGTTACGTGTCATTTCGTCTCTCTTTATATTAAAGAAAGACGTAATGACACGTAACTATAATCTGTTTTTAGAAATTAGCATCACTTTATAAAATCAAAACTACCAAAGTAACGAAAGTCATGTTGTAGATCGAAATTACCATTGTCTGTCATTTATCTCTGCCCATTCTTGACAGTTACGTCCTCCTATTCATAACTACGAATCAATACTTATAAGGAAAGATATATTTATTGATTAAATCGCTCTATTCAATATCTTGATCTAGTAAGTGATATTTATAAGCAACTATTACAGTTTGTCAGCGATAAATCTCTGTTGACACCGGGGACTTTCTCTCTTGCACAATCAGAGAGCCGGAGAGTAAAGATATATCACGGATAAGACTTGACGAAAAGGCTCCCCGGCAAAAAGCTGTAGGTGATTTGTATGGACATTTGTGTGAGTTTGATGTTAATAGGGAAGTGGATGAAATGGGAATGTTTAACGATGATGTACACAGTGTAAAAAAATAATGAAGAGTTAAGAAAGCTGTCATCAATTATAATGATGAAAGAAGGAAGGGGATTGTAGGTGATAGTGTTAAGGATCATGGTATCGGCAATGTATTAGATAGTAATAACACTGCAAGTAAAGTTGGACAAATATCATTATTTATTGCCAAAATTGATGGGTGTATTCTCGCCAAACTTTTACACTCGAAACTAGACACCGAATAATAAAAGCATATATCAATTTTTGCGTCGCTCGCAAACGTCTGATGCACAAGTGATTTTAGAACACACTTATAAAAGAATAGTCTTTCAACGATTGCCAAAAATAAGTTGCTCCTCGTAAGTGCACACAGTTCGAGGCTATTAGAGATACGAAATAGAAATTTCCATTTTGTGATTAAAACTTCAAGTTTGTGATTCGGTCAGTTGGCAATTTATACGGAATATATTTTGTATTATTAGGGGCTGTGGATAAAGTTAATTGAGATAACCACAGAATTCAACAATATATCAAGACGATATAATTTTAATAAAAACATATAATGTTTTAAGTTATTATACACAAAACTGAAAATGCAATCAATCCGACTAATGCGCATTGCACTTAATAAGTAATAAATAATGAATACAGACAATTGTGTTTCAATTTATTCTGCTACAATATTAAATTGCAATACCTACCTACAGAACTTTCTGTTATGATGTTTCCTTCGTTTTCCTAGAAATATTAATATAAATCTAAATAATCTAATAAATATAAAATAAATGTTTGAGTGTTTCCGGGATATCATTTAGGAACAATGGAGAGTATAATAATGTTTATAATGCAGTGATGTATATTTTTCTATCTATAAAATGAACACTAGGTAATTGCGCTGATCAGATTAGTACACGCTCCAATCTGTTTCCAGAGTTTAATACCAAAGAAAATCCCAACGATAGATTAAAAAGAAGGAAATAAAATTAAGGAAGGAGCACCCACATTATAAGGACCTAGTATTGAGTGAGAACTCAGAGAAAATGATTTGATTTTCATAACTCAATGTTTGGCAACCAGGGAATGTGTTTTTTATTAAATTTTCAGCGAATATTGCGGCAGAATGGGGCCGTTCCGTGGCCCACCGAGTGTACTGCCAGTTCGATAACTTGGCCTCGGTTAGATTATCTGGGATAACTTCACGAAATATGTTTTAGGATTTTTCATGTTAAGTAGGCTTTACGGTTTCTTAAATATTGGTACGATGCCACGAACGATAAAGTACTAGAGGGATGAAATTGGATTTACTTTTATAATTTATGACTAGAAGCAAATTATTTCTGTTCTTTTAAATTATCTTTTGGCTCTTCAGTCCCCTCTATCTCATGTATGTCGTCGTAAACTTCCTCAATTTAGAAAATCAGAAAATCTGCTTTTTCTCATATCTCCTGACCCCATAACACGACCGGATCTGTTTGTCCAGCACGGCTATCAGTTAACGCGCTGACGTCACGTAAACATACACGACATACATAATTCTGCGGCCACCATTGTATGTTAAACAACGCGACGTTTAGCAGACCAAATGGTACCATATCGGTTAGTTTGTACTTTGTATGTCATGGTCCGTGAATTTTGAATATTTTCGTATTGTTCGCAACAAAATACTCTGTTTGAATTTGTACGAGTTCATGCATTAAACACAGTAAATGGTGCTGACGGCGGAAAATGTGTTTTCATTACAGCAAAATTACAATACTTGGCTTCGTTTTTTTCCATACTTACATCATGTGTGTTGGAACTTTGAATTGTCAACTCCACTTTGAGTGCCGTAGGCTTACGGTTTATAGCCTGACTTTATTATTAGTTCAACAATATCCATTCTCCTCTCAATATATTACTAGAGAACATCGTCCCTACGCTCTCTTTTACTTTTACATCAGCTTTTACAACTTTTTTATTATCATCATTAATATCAGGTTTCAAAGTATTAATTTCAAGTTCAGTTTTGGTTTTAAGAATGATTTCGTTTGTCATCTAAACTCCATGGTTTACCACGGCGCTTGGATGAAATTGGGCTAGACGGGTGAAGCTATCTCATCCAGACGAAGTTAGCCAAAATTGAAGTGAATAGTTTCTTAAAGTTTAGTTGGTCTTGCAGTCTAGCCAGCCAGACGAGTGTGCGATGCACCGTGACGCAATCCAGGCCGCTCGCTGGTCCGAAAATCAGACCAAAAGCAAACTGGAGCTAGGAGTCTAGGACAGATGTTTCGGAAAACCAAATTCGCAGACCTGAAAGCAGTCGTTTGACTAAACAATTTGTGGTCTTTTGTTTTAAGTTTGAACTTAATGTTTTAGAAGGCAGTTACAGTATATCATTGTCCGAGTGTTAGAATAGAAAGGATGTTTTTGTGAATGTTCTTGAACTGTATTCTTCTTGTTTGACTAAGTAACTTTACTAAGAATGCGAGGAGAACAAAAAGGCAGCTCGAAGAGCATTTATAGAAATGTAGGTACTCAAACTTTCTGATATTATTGTTGTTGTGTATGTGGTATGTGTGTTATTATTGGAAGATTGGTCGAAGTTTTTATCAAAGACGTAATAATAAAAAACTAATATTGAAAAATAGACAGTATCCAAACTTCGGACGGTGAGAGCATGCGTTTCTGACCCCTCTCAGTTGGCCAGAACTCGTCAAACACGTATTATTATGTACCCAATTGACAGATTTCAGGAACGCGGACGGAATATATACTACCTACCTTCTCTAGCATAGATAGGTTATTAAAATTTAATTAAAGAATATCCAAAAAATATAGCACTAAATAAATCACTATCATCTACCACTCGGTAGCAACGAAAAATATTTATACATACATAGTAAATAGGTAAACATTACATAAGCTTGTTACATACTCGGTCAAGGTGCATGTTTTAAGGCTGCATGGTCTTATGTGTTGATGTTATGTTATGCAGGACAGCTGATATATTAGTGACACAGATTTATCGACAAGTAATAGATGTGATAAAGTTTCATTGGTCGAGGTAAACAGGGCCATCCAGCACGTGAGTGTGCGCGACAAAGTATTGACGTTAGATATAATCACGCATTACAAAATTCTTTTTTTAAATTTTAAATAATCATAGTCTGGCCAGGATTTTTTTTGCCAACTCACTCGCGATATATTTTTGAACATACTAAATTTGATATAAAATACTTTTCATCCATTAAAAGTATGAGTGCATGTCATTCTTACATTGGATCTTTTGGATCTTAGACTAGCATTGATAACGATTGCCACTTGTCAAACTACGATAAAAAAATGCACTCATGTCAATAAATAATGAGTACAAACGCGCGATTTTTCCTAAACGGCCATGACAGTTTTGAATGATAAGGTTATAGATAAATTAATCGGGTATCATAAGGCTACGTGGTTAGCCAAAGGTGTTGCCGTGGGAATGGTCACAGGTCATACAATTAACTATGACGCATTGACCATGTGAAATATTGAGGCGCTTGCAGCACCAGTCGGCACCACATGTGAACTAATTCTTCAAATAAATTGCAATATCTACAAACAGGTTGATGTATCAGTGTACCCCTTAACCAGTATTGTTTTTCACGCTTCTCTTGACGGTTATGAAAATAGAAAGCACATCTGAATTCATTAAACAAATGAAAATCCACTAACTCCACCTTCTCTTTCGCCCACAGGAACAGCTTCGCCAACGCAAGGAGGCTGAGGAGAGGATCGCAGCACAGAACGAGTTCCTGCGCACCTCGCTGCGAGGGTCCAACAAGCTTCAGGCCTTGGAGTCCAACCCCCCCTCGTCAGGCACTGCCTTCGTCAACGACGCGTATGAAGACGATGCCAGCGATGATTCCACGCAGCTTTATGCCGTTGTCGGTGAGTTTCAAATGTTTTTGTTTTATTTGTGTGCTGGAACTGATTGACACATACATTGCTGGAAATGCCTCTTATTCAAATCCATCTAAGTTTTTTCGTGTACATACTTACATGTAAATAAATCGAGAATTTGAATACAAAATTCTTGGAGACTTGTATACTGATATTATCCTATTGGAAGGTTGGTGTTGTTTCAAATGATTAATTGTTTCGGGTTTTGTAATTTACAAATTAAGTGTGGCGGGATCAAAATCGCCACATGTGAACTACGCATCAAAAGACCTGACGTCACACAACATCCTGACCTCACACAAATCCTGCATTGCGCAGAGTTTACCGCGTGATCGACATATTATATACAAGCTCCCGACGTCAACCATTGGGCAGTTGCCCACCAGACACGACACCCGTCTGGTCGGAGGATCCTCCCTTTTCTTTACACCCTGTTCTTCATACCCCTAAATAAGGATAATTTTTTATCAGCTGCGTTTTCAATAAGTTCTGGATAAAAGCTAAATCCTTCAGTGCGAGACTTCTTCTAATCTCATATGGATTCCCTGCATTTTTACTTCTATATGGTCTGCACATAGAGCAGCTGGTCTTTCAAATTCAAATCGGAATCGAATTCGCATAAAAAGTAGCAATGTGCCATAAAGCTATCGAAAAAAATCCAAGCAATCTAATGTTCGGATCACGTCCGTTTGCGGTAATTTTTCCCGCGGATCAGCGAAATTTCAAGTGAAGCAAATAATTCAGTGATGCTTGAAATTACTTTGCATGAAAATGTATTGGATTTTGGATTTTTAAGGGACTGTGATATCTTTACTTTTCCTGTCGCTGCAAACCTATCCGCCTTCGAATTCGGAGAATACTTACCTACCTTAAGATGGATCTTCCATCTGACTACTACAATCTGATTGTGACGATAAAAACTACGAGGATGAAGCTATTGCCACAATGGTCGATGTGACTATAATCGCACCAAGATTGGTAGATGAGGATACTGCAACTGTCGCCCATACTCTGGACATCACCACTAATTAGGTGGAAAACTGTTGACCTCTTCTGTCCTGGAACCATACCAATACCATGCGGCTAAGGCATACTCTATTCATCTCTCTGCTATAACCCCTAAATCATGATATTGTGAGGTTCCCAAAATTCAAAGAAAAATTGCGGCTATGCAATGAACTAGCACCGACCCCAAATAAATAGGGATAAGGGTAGGAGAATAATGATGATGCAATAAAAACTTGCCAATACATATTTATTAAAGGCAGATACATTCATAGAGGGATGTATGAATATTCATCCATGATATAGCTCAACCTTTACAATCCGCTAGGGAGACCATGCTTTTACTGTATGGTGTTATTAATTTACAAGGTTATGCCTCCAAATTCCCTTGATATAATCCCTTAGGGCTTACGACGCTTGAGAGAAGATACCCTTTTTGGTAGCTAAATGATAACAACCCATTTGCAACTTTTTTGCAAAAGGGTAAAATTTTAAGTACGTAACCTGCCAAACAAATGAATGTTGAGAAAAGTTATGATAGGAGTGGGTATTTTATGTGTAAAAAATTAATGACTTCGGGCCAGACCATTGGGATTAGAAATTTAATAAACTCACGATGCGGCCGTAGGTCTTATTTATAAATATTTAAATAATTTACACCTACTTTTAAACAAACCAGGTACGAGCAAAATTCTGCACAACTAAAAAAGCGCATACCGTAATCCCCCGATATATTTTCCCCCGTTGGCCCATATTTTCACTTTCCCGTCCCAACTAGGGGTCGCGTTAATTCCGGTTCACATACCACTAGTTCGCTCGTCGTTCGGACGACATTACTGGGAACTGGGAACTAGGACGGCGAGATGGCTGATAAAATTATAACAGCCAGCTAAAGTTGGGCCAATTCTTCTGCTGATGAACTGATAAAGATATTAAGGTTTTCAGTGTGTGTGGTCAGAAGTTAAGACACTTAGTTTATGGGGAAGAAGACCATCCCGAGAACATGATAAAAGGATTTTCTTAAATGTTTGAAAAAATTCTTCGTTTCTTCAAGACTTGTTTTCAATGTTCTTCCTTATAAAACGATATTAAAAAAATGGAAAACATATACGCAAGAATTAGATCACTAACGCAATCAATACATCCTTCTTTCTTTTACGAAAACGAGCTATTTTCCTTTTTTTTTGTTTTCCTTTTACTTACTATAATAGCTACTTAACAGTAGAAATTCGTTACAAAACTTAAGTTACACATCAAACTTGGTTATTGACCCCACACTTGCGGGCGCTCCCTGATATCAACACACACCCTTTATGTTCAGGGGCTACGCAGAATATGGTCCCTTGATCGACCTTAGCGGCTTTGATTTAGGATTTAGTTAGTAAGGCCACTCTGTCGCATTGGATCATAGATCTGTGTGTAGGCAAGATTGTTATAAATAAATAAATGTAAGAGCAGCGAGGGTAAGGGTTAACATTTTTTCATGTCAAGTAGATAAGGCTCTGATTACTACAATATTTGCCCAGTTTTAGACTTCAGAAGATTCGTTTTAGAGATCCTTGTTTATTTCTGCGAGTTCTGTTATTGTGGTATTTTGTAGTTCTATAAAAAGACAAAAATTTAAGTATTTTTATTATGAAAGGCTAAGGTATAGTTTTGTTTTTGACATTTCTCTGGATCCAGGGGTCCCGGACCTTTGAAATGCGCTTTGACCACGCTTTTCTCCCTTCTTAACTCTCCCACTCCTCCTTCTTATCTCATGTGTCTATGTTCTTCACACGCTAAGAATTTCTTCTAACAATCTGCTCCTACTTTGTCCTTCTCATACTTCTGACTTTGTTCATTCTTCCTTTCATATTCAGTCCATTCTTCTATATACAGAGCACCTGCCATCTAATCTCTTCACCACCCTTGGTTGACTGGTAGAGAATGCCTAGGCATTAAGTCCGCCTTTGTACTATATTTTAGTGTGAAAAGTTTAAATAAATAAATAAAGGCGTACGAGGAGCTGAAGCCAACTCGCAGAGGCCCGTTAGATGTTTTTAATGAAATGAGGCACCCAGAGTTTTGTTTTATTATTATTTTTATTCCATGCCTACCTGTTGATAACTTAGTCTAATCAAGATCAAGAAGATAAGATAATTATACTTAATCAAGGTAGTAATACAGACAGTTCAAAGAAGTGGTTGATAATAATTTATTGTAGTATGGATACCTAAAAAACTTTGAAAGCCAAAGCCTGAAGGATGTTCTGAAAACCTTGAAATAAAATGTCAACTTGATATGTATTTAGTATACCGAAGGGCCAATTCCAATCACAAAGTTTGTATTTTTCTTCCCAAAGGTACATACTAGCTACCTATACAAACAAGGAACACTCGATATCGGGTTGTGTATCAAAGGGTCGTTGTCGGTTTCCAGCCGTATATTGATAACATCTTTAAGGAGTCTGTAAAGGTCGTGAAGGTCATTCGGGGTAATGGATATGGGATAGGGCTGCTTGGCAAACAAACATGTTGTTTCTATAAATAAATAGGACTTCTTTATTTTGATGGATTAAACAAGGGTGTTCTTGGTCTTCGTCAAAGACGAAATGGCAACGTTTGAGCTTGAAGTCGTGGGTTTGATCCAGGTTTTTGCAAATTTTCAATGGTGATTGTTTGAAGTTAGACATTATGTTCAATGATTCGGCTTTTATTCTTTTTTACCATCTCTGGTCTCACATTATGAATAGTATTCTATATTATTCCGAAGAACGCAGACGCAATGTGCCTTTTATCCTACATGTTGGCAGAGGCATCCGTAGCGTGATGTGTGTTGCATTCTAAAAGTTGGCAACGTCGCAAATAGCTGTCAAATATTTACCTGTTTTGATTAATTTAGCAATATTACTCTAAGGAAATATGAAATATCGTAAATAATTAGTGACCTAAAATATGAATAATGAATTGCAATTAAAACTCTGAATTTGATTTTGTAACCTTGTAAAAAGGGCATTTGGAAGGTTCCAAAGTTTTTTTTACATGTATCTAAATATTCCTTGTTACGGTATTCATTATAGCATTTGATTTTTTTTGCGACTTTGCACAATTTCAGTATGAACGGTCTTATAAGGAGGCTATTTAAAATCAATTGAGTCATAATCACGGAGTAAAGAACGTGCCCTTACTCCGTGGTCATAATGAATTTAATTACAATAATAATTTGTAGTGGTATGAACATGATAAGGTATCGTTTGATAACCGTATTACCAATATTATTGAATTCCTTTTAAAACATGTTTATTATGATTGCAATGTCACCAAGTATAGTACATGGTTATATGATTTAGCAATGTCACCAAGTATGTATAATACGAGTACATCGTTTTAAGATTCAAAATTTTATTGAACTTGACATAATATTCATAACTCGTATGACCTACAAAATAAAATATGGATAATGTGAGCGATCATCATCATCATCACCCTACACAGCTGCACGCGTAGCATGACCACACTGACCACCGTAGAAACGAAAGGAACGGAAGACATAATGACAGATTGTAGAAAGATTTTTACGGCGAGATGTAAAAAATTAAGAAATGAAATCACACGTTTTCGAGTACCTACTACGCGTACTACGCGTGTGTGCTTCAACTCGATCCTCAGCCACACGCAACCAGCGCCAATCCAGAAACTCATTATCACATTCTTATTTCCAGACTACCAAGAAGTATGCGCAGCGCTCACCCGCGTGCAGAAAGCACTTGGTGCGAGCGGGGAGTCAGCGCTGGCGGCGCGCGTGGCCGGCGCGGCGGGGGCGCTGCTATGTCCTGCGCTGCGGACGGCGCTGGCCACCCGGTCCGCCGTGCTGACGGCGGTCAGGCACAAGCGGCCGGGTCTCGCGCCGCCGCACACACACCGCGCTACTGATCGATTGAAAGACGTAAGTGGAAACTGCTTTTGAACCAGGCCAAAGTAATAAACATACTTAAAGTTATGTGGCTACCGACAGTGATGATACTAGTTTAGGTCTGACACACAAAAAAAAAGGGCAATCTGGGTCAGTCAGATTTGTTTCTGGCTTTGATGAGCAAGATTAGAACCAGGACCCAGGTCCTGACGTATCTTTTTAACCCAACACAAATGATAACGAGAGAAGAAGGCAAGTCATTAGCAGTTAAATTATGAAACAACGTGTAATTCATAAGCATGCCATTTATCACCAATTTGAAGTGAGAGAAAAATCTTGTTTCTATTATCTACAATAAACTTCGATGCGAAGATCCGGCTCGAAGGACCAATGAATGACAGATCATTATGGTCCTTCGATCCGGATCGATTCCTTCTATCATTTTATTCCCAAATTTTAATCCAAACATCTCTCAACAGTGCATGGACGTACTAGGAGCACATACAGCGACAGGCGCTGAGTCGTCAGCGTTAGCGGCTGAACTGCTGTCGATCCTGGGAGGGTTGGAGCTCGAGAGCCTGATACAGGCGCACGACCAGGCGGCTGCGCTGCTCGATCCTGCGTGCTTTACTAGGGGCAAGAGGCAAAAGGTAAAAATGAGGAAAAAATATTTGGCCAGAAAGACCCGCGATTTCCATCGCATAGATTGCACAGACGAGCTCTTAAACACTAGAAACATACAACTAGCTTCTCACAGATGTACAAAATAATTTCTTTGTGATGAGCATGGCATGATGAGGTGTCAATCACAAGTAAGTTGGTGTATCGTATAATGGACAGCTCAATACTACACAATATAAAATATTGTGCAGTATTGAGCAGTTGATGAACTTCTATAGTTGGCAACGTCAAAATATCTCTAGATAGTCTCTCGTTTCCCATCTGTTAGATCCAGTCTTTGTGTACCAGGCACAAACTGTTCATGCTTAGTATTTGCAATTTTGTTAAACTTGAATCAGTCTTTTGGTCAACTTCAAATATTTGGAACCATGCAGACTTACTATTTCTATCCGATCACCATTTTACTTCTCCCAGATAAAAGCAATTTTTGTATGTTCAAGTGGTTTAATGCTTACATCAATCTCAAGTTCTTTCCAACTTTTTATCGAAACAACTGAAGAGCAAAGAAAACTAACTAACAAAATAGGAAATTGTTTTAATGTAAGATTCATAAATCGTACCTAGGTACTTATGTATTCGGACATTCCAGACCAAGTTCGAAAAGTTCGCATTCGGTCGAAATTGTAAAAACGTTTTGATGAGAATATTTTGATCAAGATTATTGTTACTAAATTTCATTTCCGACATAACATTGTAAATGCGATCGTTTGATTTATCTATGGGATTTATTTTAGGACGATTATATTTCAGATTTGAAGGTCATAATACCTTCAATCATTATTAAAATCTAGTAACAACACTATATTGATCAGAACGTTCTTTAAAAGAAAAATAAATAATATATCATTTATAAATATATATTTATAAGTACTAAAAATACTCGACGCAGCATTTTCAAACTTTAGAACCGCACCGTCTTGCGTCGTAGTCTGCGATAACTTTTCTCTTTAAGTAATACTTTCAAACTAGCAACAAAGAGTAAACTTTTAAGTTTTCAATAGTAGTTATTGTAAACACGCTCTTCGTTCACTGTTATGCTCCATAGCCAAGCTAATAATGTTTGAGAGAGTTTCCTTACTGCGATAAGTCAGTTAGCGCTTTCTTATTGAGTGTTATTTTAATTTCGGTTGTATCTCTCTTGATATTGCTGTACAATAAAGAGTTTTAATTATATCTTTACTTATTCTTCATAATGTTATTTTTCAGACTGGTAACAATTTCAATCACAAGGGTGAGAACGACAAGTCACTGACGGTGCACTCGCCCGACGACCCCAGCGAACATATTAAAATTATCAAAATCGAAAAGACTAACGAACCACTTGGTAAGCACATAATACTATCATACGACCATAATGTTATATAATTGAAAATAAAGGCTATTTCAAAATACCAATTTAATATCACATAATAATACACCACTGACACAACCACACAACTGTAATAACCACTTATTAAGCATTGAGTTCAACTGAATCTGACCCAAGACGACTAAAAAAATGTAAAAAGTTTGAAGTGAAAGTCATTATGATTTTCTATCCACAGGTGCTACTGTAAGAAATGAAGGTGAGGCCGTAATAATCGGCAGGATAGTAAGAGGTGGCGCGGCGGAGAAGTCTGGACTATTACACGAAGGAGATGAGGTAAGTCTTACTACTATCAAAACTTCGTGGCATACCGTGGCATTGGCATTGAAAATTTTAATGGAAAAGTCACAAAACAGTCGGATAGTGCTTTCAGCTAATTAATGAATACGACAGTGACTGCCTAATATATGTGGAACTTCTTATCCCTGACCTTTTATGTACCATATTTTATGAAAAATAAAGAAATTATAATTCTACTTCCTTCATCTTTTTAACTTGTCAATAAAACTTTTTGTTTCGAAGGACCACCTGGTGTAGCACTTATTCAAATTCTGCCAGTGGTTTGCTGTGTTGGCCGGCTATTTTATCTTAAGAAAAAGTAACCATGACCGGCTCTAAGGTTCTTATGAACCGGCGTCATTCTGTTAGCCATATATGATCGTTGGTATCTAATATTGTGCAAGGTTTAACCCAATTCTGGAGGTCAGATAGGCAGTCGCTCGATGTAAAATCCTGGTATTCAGCTCCATGTTCTAGACTGGAAGATGATGATGGTTTATGCCAGGGTTTCCCAAAATGTATGCCACGGCGCTCTGATGCGTCATAGGATAACGTGGGGGGCCGTGGGGTGCTCCTCTTTACCATTCTCCGGAAACATAGGTGTTTGCGGGTACAAAATAAACAATCAGAATATCAAAGCTACATATTGTGGATGTTTTAATTTTTGTGCCTATGTAGGTACCTATAGTATCATTGTAGAGCTCGTCTAAGCTGAAATGACGCGCCCCACTACCGCATTTACGTATTCTAATTAACGTTAACGTAATTGTACGTATACTAATTAAGTAGTATTTCGACTAGCCGAGACATAACACTAAACCTATAAGTACGCCGCGATCTGAAAAAGTTTGAGAACCTCTGGTCTAAGCCAATAAGTTCATTTCCTTACCTCTACGTCTTTCCCCCGCCAGCTCCTCGAAGTCAACGGCGTGGCGATGCGCGGCAAGTCGGTGCACGAGGTGTGCCAGGTGCTGGGCGCGCTGTCGGGCACGCTGTGCGTCGTGCTGGCGCCGCGCCGCGTGACGTCACGCGCGCCGCCCTCGCACCGCGTGCTGCACGTGCGCGCGCACTTCGACTATGATCCGGAGGATGATGTGTACATACCCTGTCGGGAGCTTGGTGAGTTGATACCTACTTCTTCTTCTTCTGGTGACTTTCCAGTGATTGAAGGTTGGTCATTATCTCCTTCCTTCATCCTTTGTGAGGGGGATTTAGTCAGCGGCACTCGTGACTAAAATCCACTCGCGAATTTTCCTCAGTGGAAATTGGATTGTTATCAAAGAAATTCGTGAACAGCTGAACCTTAAAAGTAAACGTACCTAGCAGTGTTTGTTATCGCCATTTACACATTACACAGACATTTTTGTCGCCTTTTGGAATGACCCTTAAAAAAACTTTTATCAGCACCTATGCCTTTATAAAGCCTAGGAACCCCTTTTTATCTCATGAAAATCTTCATGGCGGTCATTCGCTCTGGATTTAGTGGAGAACTCATCTGTTTCAATAGGCCTACCTATGTCAATTTTTAAACTGACATAAGTAGAAAAAACCGTCAATAATGTAAAAATCCAGCTTTTATAACCATATATTACCTTATATTACAGGTATAAGTTTCCAAAAAGGCGATGTCCTTCATGTGATAAGCCGCGAGGACCCGAACTGGTGGCAAGCGTTCCGTGAGGGAGAGGAAGACCAGACCCTCGCCGGGCTCATACCCAGCCAGGCGTTCCAGCACCAGTAAGTATTGACACTATTAACGTTTTTAGCACCTAATAATGAAGTCTTTCGTTTCAATATCATATGTAGGACAGCAGAGGGAATATTTTGTCACAATAATATCGTTCAAGAATTATGCGATTTTAGGGGCTTGTTTCAATTACCTACTGGTTAGGCACCATAATTATATTATATCGGTTATACTGCCATACACCATAAATAAAAGTGTTTTTGTATAAGTTAACCGGTACCTATCCGGAGGTTCAACTAACAATAGTGTTACTATTCTAGCAATTTCCTTATTTACAAAAAAAATATCACACTTTTTCTCCAACTTCTTCCAGGCGAGAATCAATGAAGCTAACCCTAGCTGGTGAGGTAGCAGCCAGAGACAAGCCCCGCAAAGGAGGCACCCTACTCTGCGCCAAGAAACCGCCGCGAAAGAAGAAAGGAAAGAAAGCCACGAGTGAAGCTGGATACCCGCTGTACTCTACGTCTGGCGGGGATGGTGAGTTACTTACATATCACATAATGTACTGTCCAGAAATAGAGAGATGTGTAATATTTTTATAGGCGAAGTTAAAAGACGTACTACCAAAATCATTACAACAATACGTTTTAGATCCAGAATCTATGGTTTCTAGAGATTTGTGTTTCAGGGTGGACCGACTAAAATAAATTGGTTAGGAATGGTAGTTTCTTGGGTGTATGGGGTCGTATCCTTGTTTTTAATGTTGAGTAACAAATTATCTAAAAATGTTGGGCTTTCCGTCATCTAATCTTTCAATTATTTCATAATTTAAAAAATAATAGAATTTATTTCCAATTTACGAAACCGAATTTTACCTTTAATTAGAGAATAAATGATAATCGAGAACCTGAGTTCTTGACAATTCAACCCACCAAATTATCCCAGAAAATAGCATTATAAGTGAGATTAGTGAGATTAAACCTTCCAGAATACGAGCAAGAGGAGATCCTGACTTACGAAGAGGTTGCGCTATACTACCCTCGGGCGTCACACAAGCGGCCCATCGTCCTGATTGGTCCTCCCAACATCGGCCGACACGAGCTGAGACAGAGGTTAATGGAAGACAGCTCGCGATTCGCTGCTGCTGTACCACGTAAGTACCAATGTTATTATAATAGACTCGTGTACTGGATATTATACTGGTCTTTCATGATGTTATACCCAATCATTTCCAACCATGGGATCGCCCGTTCAACAGATAAAAATATTTTTCTCTTTAATGCAATTTATTTACCATCATAAATAATTATTATTATAAACTGGATTGTGGTAGTCGCTCCATGTAAAATACTGGAATTTATCTGCTCCCGGTGAGACTGGAAGCCTTATAACTGTCTTGTTAATTTTGCAGACACGTCACGTCCTCGCAAGGACCACGAGGTGCCCGGCCAGGACTACCACTTTATATCGCGCACGCAGTTCGAGGCAGACATACTGAACAGAAAGTTTGTCGAACACGGAGAGTACGAGAAGGCATATTATGGTAAGCATATAAAACAATAAACAAAATGTATACAAAGTCATTTTAGAAACCAATAATTCAATATCTTATGCTGCGGATCGTAATATTGCACGTTGGTCCAAAGACTAACAAAATCCATTAATTTGTAGGTATCATCATATTTTTTAATTATCTGCAATGAAAATGGATAGTGCAGTAAATAATATTTATTTTATCCACCTTCCAGGTACATCGCTTGAAGCGATACGTGAAGTAGTGAACTCAGGGAAGATCTGCGTCCTGAACCTACACCCTCAGTCGCTGAAGATCCTCCGCAACTCCGACCTGAAGCCTTACACCGTGTTCGTAGCACCACCCAGCTTGGAAAAACTCAGGCAAAAGAAGATAAGAAATGGAGAGGCTTTCAAGGTAATGTTGTGATTTTGAAATACGCTTGACATGACATTTGTAGCATCTTAGTTTGAAGTCCAAATACTCTGATATTATCTACAACTTCAATTCAATTTTTATTCGGTAAAATGCAGTTCCCTATTAATAATAACGAAACGGGTACGTGTATGTGGATGATGCCATATAATATTTAGAATTAATTCAGAATTCAGTTTTTTTTTTGTGGCTTTGATGAATATTTTTACTAATTTATGACTATTATTATTTTCAGGAGGAAGAATTAAAAGAAATAATCGCAACCGCACGAGATATGGAACTACGATGGGGCCACTTGTTCGACATGATTATCATAAATAACGATACCCAACGTGCCTACCAGCAACTGCTGAACGAGATCAACAGCTTGGAGCGAGAGCCGCAGTGGGTGCCGGCGCACTGGCTCAAGCACACCTAGCGACACACGCGCGGCGCGCGACACGCGGGCGCCCGGCACAATGTCGCGCGACACTGTCGCGACACTCACCAGCGAACCGTCAGCGTCATACACGTCGCCAGGGACTTCAGTATGACCAAACTGATCTTGATGTTCGATATCATCACGCAAATGGTTTTACATTTGCTTTTCTATTTCCTAAACGTTTGCGACGTCAAAAAGAAATTAAGAAAGACGGAGAGATTACTCGGTAGCGATAGAGAGGCATGTAGAGAGACGGATACGTTCTCAGGTCGTAACGATGTAGATGAAAATATAGAATTTAGAAATGTGTTCCCAAAATCTTGTTTAGTTGAAATTGAATATTTAAATAAAAGCGAGAATACGAGATCTTTTACGTTAGTGTAACTCGATTGTACTTTCGAGTCGATTTTTACAGAACGACTGTATTATTATAATTGTTTCAAACATCACTTTAGTTTAGTTATGGATTTATTTCAAAAATATTATACCTAAGTGTTACAAATGAGGTGCGATTTACTTATGAAGATGAGTGTAGAGGTGGTGTTATGACATCAAAATGAGAGAAATAAAATAATATTTATTAATTAAAATCGATAAACCACGAAATTCGTACATTTTTTTTTAATTGATGGACTTTTCATTCTGAAATAAATAATATTGGCAATAAAATCACTGAAATCGTTTGGTTTTAAGTTAAGTTTTGTGCATTATTATAGTGATTACAATAAAAGAGTGAGTTTATCTTGTAAATCCATAGCGAGATTATTTTAAATTTTTAACAAAATATACTGCCTTATTCGTGGATGTTATGTCATTTTAAACTTCTAAGTAATTTGTTTGTTAAAATTAGAAACGAAGGAAGGTTAGTGTTATCTTTGTTTCTTATTTTAATAATATTTAGAAATAGTTATTATAATAAATGACCCCGAGAGTCAGTCATTAAATCCTTCGGTAGTTTAGACATTTATATATAAAAATTCGAGATAATATTTTAACGTTTTGTCCTGACTGACTCGGCATCGCACGCCCCAAAATTTTGAACCTAAAAAATATGAGTGTATTTAAGCGCCAATAAAATATAAACTAAATTCCCCTCTTTGAATAAAGGCATGTTATTATTATATTTATTGCTTGATATTATAATTTACACAAGGCCTTGGATTAATTTAATGGAATATTTTTCTTATAAATTTCCTCTACATTGGCAAAAAAATATAATTGCCAGACCTTTTGGTTTCAATAATTTAATAGCATAATATAATTTGGTAAATATATTGCTGAACTATAAATCTATATACATTCCAAAGTAATTATAGAATACATTCCTTTAGTAGTATTAATAATATTTTTTAAAGAATATTATGCAATTGTGAAGACTGTCCAATGCTATAAACAACCCTTTTTTTTTGAAGCTGTCCTGCATAATTTTAAACTTCATTCCAATTAAAAAACTACGTCGTCAAAGATGTTTGTGATTATACAATTATAAAAATATTTCGCATGTATTGCCAGTCCGATAAATTATATTAAGCATGTTAAAAATATTAAGATTGTTAAAAATTCTAAACTATTACACCAACAATAATGCAGTGGAATTTATAGTTTGCGATGAATAAAATAGATAGATAATAAATACGATGATAAAACAATAAAATATTTCTCTAAAATGCCAAATTTATACGGTACGTAGTTATAAAAAAAATAGGATTTTTTGAAAAATTTCTCCTGTAGTCTTCTTGTGGATTTCTCTATAAAGAAATGACTCGGTGGTAGGACGTTAATAGTTACAATAAAACCGATTAAAATTAACACTGCTATTATAGTGAGTAGAAAAGCAATATTTTATATCCGTATAATCAATTTACCTACTGTACAACGACATATCTGTTTTTTATAGTATACCTATTTCAATTAAAATTTTCGGCCAATAAATTATTCTTTTTGGCAAGTTTACCCATTTAACGTATAACTACATATAGATAAAATAATATTAGAATGAATATTCGCGAACTGGGTGTGTTAAACAGCTACTACGTCTACATGGTTCCGTTAGTGTAACCAGAAAATATTAATAATTTATATCATTATGCAAGTATTTATTACAAAATTATTTTCAAATATAATAAAGACGCGGAACCTTATTTCATATGTCGGAGTAAATAAGTTACAAGTTCGATTCAAACTGTACAAGACAATAATAACATAGGATAATACTCGAGGATGAAGTGATTCGACCGGACGATACTGGAAATAATCCTATACAAAAATAAATAAAAATATATAGATTTATTTACAGTACCTTAAATAAATTCGCAGCTGTTACTATACTAGGTACAAAATTTGAAAGACATGATTTAGAGTTATTAGTATTAATATTATCTGGTTACGATTAAACACTGCGATATAGTTCATTGCAATACAAATTAACGTACGCCAACAATATTCTAAATGTCCTGATTAATTAGTTCCGTTAATATTTGTATATCTATGTAGATAGACCTGTGCATCCAAATAATTTAGTGCCAAATATATAAGGCCACGATGAACTGTGGATTTAATATTCATTTTTAACGTAATCACAATTTTTAAATATGTTATTTTATGTGTATGTTGTAGGTATTCATCATTACCACTAATTTCATGTTATGTGTACTGATTTTGAGACATTGTGTCATATAGAGTTTTTTTTTTTTCAAATCAATCGAGTAATAGCATTAGTTGTGTAAGTTATTTCGTATTTGAATAAAATATAAATCAGTTGTAACCTGTGGAGGTGCTAAAACTTGTAAACTATAATTTGTTTTTCTATTTTTTCATAATTCTGTGTGTTTTAAGTTATTGTTAAACTATTATGAGCAAGAATAATGTTTGGAGTGTACTTAGGTATTTCAATTTTCATCAAAGAACAATTTTCCAAATATTTTTCATGCTCATAATACGAAATTGTGGATTTGTCAAACTTCACAGTATTGATATTATCTTATTTATAAATAGCCATGTATATAATTTATTAACAATCGAGGAAATGATAAAGATATAAATAAATAACATGTTAATAGTGATCAATTTATTGTAAATAATAGAATACCTATTAAATTTAATATCAGATAAAAATGTTTGTTTTATTTTGGTTAAACACAGTGCCATTATGTTAAATAATTAAGTGACTATGGATGGGCATCTTTTTACGACATCTTCGCCGCCAGGTTGGTTCAGGCATAGTTACACTTGATATGAGGTTATATCATATCATAGTTATACTCTTTGGTTCAGGCCCAGCTTCACCAATGCATCTGCTCTTTGCTGTTTCCAGTGTCTAGTCTCGCTGCTATCCGTTTCAGTTTCTTTTAGATCTCGCTAGCAGTAATTTCCGGTACGGCTCGCAAATCCTTCTATTCCTAAGGGCACGTCTTACCTACCATTACCGCGCCCCTTGGTCTACTACGTGATATGCAAAGGGCCTCTGTAGCCCCATGAAGAATGAGGCTCCAGTGGCTAGTGCAAGTCTTGGGGTTCATTCGATTTATTGAGTCTGGTTAAACCACGCTCTCGGGTCGGTGCATATCATTCATTCATTTATTCAGAAAAAAACATTGTTGTACCTTGTCTTTAGCCCGACATAGGGTTTGAAACACCGAGGTTATCAGGCATGCCCACTAGAAAGAAAGAAATAAAGAATAATATTTATTTGGACACAGTTCGTGAAACACAATAACAAAATTAAAAGGTAAAATAATCCTAAAGCAACAATAGTGTGTGCCTCACGGCTGTGCCAAAAAGGTTCATTCATTTCAGCATTAATGCCCGACAAAATGCTGTCTGACGCTAGTTTTCTAATGAACCCCTATGGACAAGTGACGGGGAGTACCAACAGCTTCAATATACCTAATACATAATTTTAAACACACATTTAAATAAATAAGTAAACTACATAAGGTATATTTAAGTAATTGTTACACTACAGAAATGCCCCAGCTTGGCACTGGCTAAGTTTGGGGTGTGTAATGTATGATATAATAACAAATGCTCTAATTTCACTTGAAATAACGTTCATATAATATAATTTTCATATGCTATAAAATCATATAAACTAATTTCATATGACCTAATGTTTCATATGATATAATTTTCATTTAATATAAAACATTTAGTATAGCGTTCATTTTATATAATTTTCAATATGTATAATATTCTTTTTATATAACATTCATTTGACCTAATGTTCTTTTGACCTAATTTTCATGTTTAATGGTCACAGTTCTAACCTAACTCAAATGGCACCTAACCAAATCTTAAAATATTCAATGCATGGTTGAGGGTGGGCTTGGTCGACGGAGCCCCGCTTTGCGGGGCTCCTACTTCTGGATGGTTTATAAAAAAATAACCACGAAGGGGATGGCCTTCTAACCTAACCTGTCCGAGTCGCCCGTCCGGGTGCCCTAAAGTCCATTTTTGCTAGCACCATACTAGCAGGCGTTTAAAATCGTATCAGATTTTCTAAATTATATTAAAAGTTATTAGAGATTTTAGGGGTATGAGGAACAGAGTGTAAAGTTCACTCATCCACCATAGAAAAGGGAGGATCCTCCAACCAGACGGGTGTTGTGTCTGGCGGGCCGACTGCCCGACTGTTGATTTCGGATAGTCTTATCTATGTCGTTCGCGCGGTAAACTCTAATTGCGCGATGCAGGATTTGTGTGACGTCATGTCTTTGATGCGTAGTTCGTATGTGGCGGTGTAACCGCTACATCACTCCCCTCCGGAGACCGGAGGTCGATAGTGGGCTGAGTCTTGTATCTTGCGATGCTTCACAGTACCAGTGGAGGTTCCAGTGAGTCGGAACCGGGCGCCGCATAGTTCGCGGTGAGTCGGAACTGTCTGCGGTGATTCCCCAGTGAGTCGGGGTGGCGCTGCGTCACGATCCAGTGAGTCGGATGTGGTATAGCACCGGGTTGTGGCTGACTGCTAGCGTCGACCAGGAGAGGGTAGAATGGGCTCTGCTTGTGAGACCGGCCGAAGGTGCAGGTGCTGTGCCAAGGTTGCTGATGAGGCTGAGGGTGATGACCAGGAATGCGCGTTCGCTGCATGCTGGTGGTCAGGATACCCGTTGAAGCCGTGGGTGCTGGCTGTCTGTGTGACTCGCCTCACGAAAGCTTGCGGGAGTGATGATGATGATGACGTCACGCTGAAGTAGTTGCACGAAGGCTGCGTTGTACTCGGGGTCACCAATTTAGGGGTATGAGGAACAGAGTGTAAAGTTCACTCATCCACCATAGAAAAGGGAGGATCCTCCAACCAGACGGGTGTTGTGTCTGGCGGGCCGACTGCCCGACTGTTGATTTCGGATAGTCTTATCTATGTCGTTCGCGCGGTAAACTCTAATTGCGCGATGCAGGATTTGTGTGACGTCATGTCTTTGATGCGTAGTTCGTATGTGGCGGTGTAACCGCTACAAGATTATGAATATTATAGTAAATGAATAATATACTACATGAATATTATGTCAAATGTGCATTATAGGAAATGTTTATTATATCATAAGAAATTAGATAAAATGAAATTATATCAACAATTCATTATCTCAACTGATCGTTATATTAAACAAAAGTATATTAACTGAAATTAGGTCAAGTGAACGTTAGATTTTTTGTTATTATATCAACCGTTACACACCCCTAAGTTTGGCAGTTGTAGCTATAATTACTGTTACTTCTTCTTTTCGTGTGGTTAGTAAACTAACCTGGTGTCAGAGTTTTAAAACCGCCCACGGGCCTCTGACTTGGCTTCACATGCCGTCGAGAAATTTTCTGTCAGGCATGCCGGTTTCCTCACGATGTTTTCCTTCACCGTTTTTTGAGCAAGTGATAATTATATAATAATTATAACTGTTACTAATCCAAACATATTCGTGGCAAAAAACGAAAATACAAAATCAGAGACATTAAAGAAAATTAAAGTTATTTTTCACTTTTAGTGTCTTATTTATTTGTTTTTATTTTATTTATAAACTTCATCTTGAATGCAAAGCTGACCCTGAAAATATCACAAAACAATTAATTTACACCAGATACAGGAACTTTGTGTACACACTTCTTCGGAAACTCAGAAACAAACATAACAGACAGAAAATTGAAAGGAACCAGAAAAACCCAAAAAATCTCTGGTCGGCTATAAAAGATAATAGGTATGTGGAACTAAAACTCGTCAAAATTCATCATCGCACTTGAACCGTTCAGTATTTCCGCAACTTCGGCACTTGACAATTGCAATCGACACTTCGTCTCTGTCGGGGAAAAACATGCAGCAAAGATCCTAGACAAACTTTCAACCACTCACTAATAGAATCAAACATAGCTCCAAGCTCTATCTCACAATCTTTCTATCTGCATCCGACCGACGAAGAAGAAGTATCCAACATAATACGCAACTTGAAAATAGACAGCGCTCCAGGGCCAGACCAACTAACCGTTCCATTACTAATAAATTCTCGAGAAAGTATAATCAAGCCACTTACGCACATCTTTAATTTAAGTTTAGAATCAGGTGTCTTTCCCGATTATTGGAAAACTGCTGCAGTGTCACCTATCTACAAAAGTGGTCCCAAAGATATGCCGGAAAACTATAGACCTATCGCCCTGTTGAGTATAGTCTCTAAAATTTTAGATAAAATTGTAAACAAGAGACTGGTTAATTTAATAGAGAAGCAATACATCGTCACCGATAGGCAGTTCGGATTTCGCCGGGGTAAATCCACCGAAGACGCGGTGTCACTTTTGACAAATGAAGTCTCCCATCACATAGAAAATGGAGAATTCTGTGTTGGTGTCTTTCTTGATTTGGCAAAAACATTCGACACCGTGTCACCTGGACTGCTTTTGAAGAAACTCGAGGCAACAGGTATAAGAGGAACACCTCTAGAATGGTTTCGCAGCTACTTAACATCAAGGTATCAATATTGTAAAATAGGCAGTCACCAAAGCAAGTCCCTCCCTATCATGTTCGGTGTTCCACAGGGCAGTACCCTTGGCCCAATGTTGTTTACTCTGTACATTAATGACGTAGTAAATCTCCCTCATAGAAACGCTACAGTGATATCCTACGCTGACGACACAGCTATCGTATTCCACGGCACGTCATGGGACCGAGAGTATCAACTGGCGGAACAAGGCCTCTCTCAGATAGCGCAATCCCTAGACACAAACCTACTGACACTTAACGCTGGTAAAAGTAAATATATTCATCATCTGCCTAGCCTTTTCCCAACTATATTGGAGTCGGCTTCCAGTCTAACCGGATGCAGCTGAATACCAGTATTTTACATGGAGCGACTGCCTATCTAACCTCCACAACCCAGTACCTGGGTAATATGATACCCCTTGGTAAGACTGGTTGTCAGATTTTTGGACTTCTGACGACCCGTAACGACTATCACATCAGATCCACGAATGACAGCCGGGACCAACGGCTTAACGTGCTTTCCGAGGCACGGAGGAGTCTCGGTATGTAAAGATGGTCACCCATCCACAGACCAACCCCGGCAAGCGTAGCTTAACCTGATGGATCGACCCGTGCGGCAGTTATTACTTAGCCACGAGCTCCTCTAAAAGTAAATATATCGCTTTCTTCAAAACAAGATTCTCCAGTGCCTCTCAAACTATGTCCTTAAAAATACACACCTGTCCACAGGAACACAATATTGCCTCACACCTAACACATCGCCCCTGCGCATGCATAGCCCTTGAACGTACTGACACGATTAAATATCTCGGGGTAACCATAGACAACAACTTAACGTACAAAGCCCACATTTATGCCCTTTCCTCCAGAGTACGAAAACAAATACACGTTTTGAAAAAACTCCGTGACTCCGTACTACGATCGATATTTTGAGAATGGTCTACTTTGCACTCTGCCAGTCAATAATACAGAACTGTATCTGCATTTGGGGACGTGCTGGTAAAAGCACATTTATAACACTAGAGAGGGCACAACGCGCACTGATCAAGGTTGCACTAAAAAAACCTTTCAGATTCTCTACAGACCTTGTTTACCACGAGTTTCAGTTCTCAGGGTACGACAAATATTCGTACTTCAAGCAACGCTTGAATATCGCGCAACAATAAAAAAAACGGCCCGACTATAGCGACATAATAAACAAGCGTGTCTTCAGAGTACCCATACCAAATGCCAAATCCGAACTACACTCGAGAGCAATGAATCCGGGTCACTTAAAGAATGTTAAAAATCTCGGAAACTAAAAATGATAGGTTAATGCAATAAATTGTATTTAATAGACAATGTAATACTCCTTAAATGAAAGTAAAAAAAATATGAGTCACCATACATTTTATTAACACAAAATTACATAAAGAAAAAAACTGCTGATCTCTCCTTAAAACAAAAATAGGAAACATGACATTTTTGAACTTTATTACGATTTTCTTGAATTTTAATACTTCGTATTGCCTCCTCGTGCTTCCATTACTGCGTTTACGCGGTTTGGCATGCTGTACACCAAGTTCCTTATACGATTTTGGGGAATATTCTCCCATTCCTCTGTGAGAGCAATTTTGAGCTCACGAAGCGTGATTGGGGGAGGGTTTCGTTGTTTTACGCATCTGCCTAGCTCGTCCCAAGCATGCTCGATCGGGTTGATATCCGGGCTGCGCGCTGGCCACTCCATACGAGTAATGTTCATCTCTTGAAGGTAGTCATTCACAATCCTACCTGTATGAGGTCGGGCATTGTCATGCATAAATATAGCATCCTCACCTAAATTGACCATAAATGGACCAACGTGATCATTGAGGATTTCTTCCACATATCTTTCGCTAGTTAAAGAGCCGTTTTCTATGATCACCAGCTCTGTGCGACTTTCAGAAGAAATTCCGGCCCACACAAGTACAGACCCACCACCGTAGGCTACTTTTTCTTCGATGCATGCTTGCTTGAATCTTTCCCCTGGTCTTCGATACACTCTGTGTCTTCCATCGTGCTTGTAGAGCATAAATTTTGATTCGTCGGAGAACATAACTTTTGACCAATCTTCAATACTCCAATTTACGTGGCTCTGGGCATATCTTAGTCTTGAAATACGATGCCCACGCTCCAGTTTAGGGCCGTTTGCAGGTCTAAGGGGTTTTAAGTTAGATTCAGCAATCCGACGTCTTACTGTCCATGCACTTGGGTTACTTCCTCCGAGGCGTCGAAACTGATTTGTGAGTTCAGTTCCTGTAAGAAAGCGATTTCGAAGCATGGTGTTCACCAAGTATCGGTCTTCTCGTGCTGTGGTACACCTGGTTCTGCCCGTTCCTGGTCTGCGTAGGTTAGAACCAGTTTCTTCGTAACGTCGGAGAACTCTTTGTACTGTTGACAGAGACACACCGACAGTCCTGGCTGTATCGCGCTGACTCCGGCCGGTTTCCAGCATTGTAAGTATTCTGGTGCATTCTTCAGGCGTAAGCGACATAATTTCAGCTTGAATAATGAATATAGAGCACTATCAACATGGTTTATGTACCCACATAAATGACAGATTACAAACAAAAGCAAAACCAAATGCTGTAATTTCGTAGTTCCATCTTCGAAAGTGGCCCTTTTTCAAATTTGATTTTTTTATGATATAACTTTACAATAACTAAGAAGTTTTAATACCTTCATTTAAGGAGTATTACATTGTCTATTAAATACAATTTATTGCATTAACCTAGCATTTTTAGTTTCCGAGATTTTTAGGATTCTTTAAGTGACCCGGATTCATTGCTCTCGAGTGTAGCTAGACGCTGTACCTATTTGTCCCATCCCAACACTTACAACAAAGTTTGGAAAATCTGCGATCTAAAGGGCTGCTCAACTCTTCAGCTCTTTTAAAATTACCATACGATGACACTGAAGCCTTGTTATAGCACCTACACACACCCAATCATACACATATACATACACACCACACCACACACCACAGCGCAATCAATCTGCCTAGCCTTTTCCCAACTATATTGGGGTCGGCTTCCAGTCTAACCGGATGCAGCTGAATACCAGTATTTTACATGGAGCGACTGCCTATCTGACCTCCACAACCCAGTAACTGGGTAATACGATACCCCTTGGTAAGACTGGTTGTCAGACTTTCGGGCTTCTGACGACCCGTAACGACTGTCAAAGATCCACGAATGACAACCGGGACCAACGGCTTAACGTGCTTTCCGAGGCACGGAGGAGTCTCGGTATGTAAAGATGGTCACCCATCCACAGACCAACCGCGGCAAGCGTAGCTTAACCTGACGGATCGACCCGTGCGGCAGTTACTACTTAGCCACGAGCTCCTCTCGCTCACACACCACAGCGCAATCCCAACGTTAACACTTGCTATTTTATGTTGTATTCAGATTCGCACGAATGTTTTATTTTAATTTATTTTATTTTCACTCATCTTTTGTTTATGGTAAATGTGTAATTATTATCTAACATTCTCAAACTGTACTGTAACTTTTATAACTGAAAAAATCACACTCCAGAGACACAAGATACAAGCGACGACGCTTAGTTTGTGGTTCACCGAATACATATGTCACATTGTATTGTTACTTTTTGATGAATAAACTATTATATTCACTTTAACATAACATTATATTCACTAATATTCACTTTAACATAATATAAAAAAACTTTTATTTTTATTTTTTTAAACTATATAAAAAAGCATTTAAATATATAAAAATAGTGTTCCGCCGGTGTCGGGAGTAGGGTCCAAGCTACCGGTGGTTAGGGCTGCAGAGACAGGAACCTCCTCACAATACGAGCCGTATCGAGAAGTACTGCCTTATGAATCAGGCCCTTGATCCAACCGCCTAACGAGAGCCTCGAGAGATGTTGGTCGAGGCTTTCGGCCATCAGGCCATTGGCCGTTACGACAATCGGCACAATGATAGCCGAGCTCACATTCCACATGTCGACAACCTCGTGTGCTAAGTTGAGATATTTTATTTGTTTGTCTTTCTCAGCTTTCACGAGGTTCTCGTCATGTGGAATGGTAACATCAACTATTATTGCGCGGCGCGCTAATCGGTCTATCACCACTATATCAGGCTTATTGGCAACAATAGTCCTGTCAGTAATGATAGACCGATCCCAGTACAACGTGAAATGGTCATTTTCGAGAACTGGGTCGGGCACATACTTGTAGTACGTTACCTCAGAATTCACAAGTTTATATTTCAAAGCAAGTTACTGGTGAATAATACTGGCCACTTGGTTATGACTGTGCAAGTACTCGCCGTTAGCCAGACGAGAACAACCATAGATAATATGTCTGATGGACTCACCCGGACGGTGGCATGCCCGACACACGTCAACCGTCCCGTCCTTCATAATATGTCTCCGGTAGTTATTCGTCAAGATAACTTCGTCCATAATTGCACAGACGAAACCTTCAGTTTCCCCGAAAAGGTCACCAAAAAGTAGCCAGGATAAGGACGCTAGGAAATCTACACCAGGCTCGTGAAGAACTCAAACTCAGAACTCAAACTCAAAGCATTTATTTCAATTAAACCATTTACAGGCACTTTTGAACTGTCAAGGGGTCGGTCAGTCAAAAATATGAAGCTAGTTGCCCATTCCAAAGCGTAGTAGGTACCTATGGAGAAGAACGACAAGAAACTCCACGGACACTCTTTTAAATAAAAAAATTGATATAAAATATTGGTCACATAATTCATTTTGAAATTATGCATGTGAGAACAATGTAGAAAGACGTGCATGTTCGTAAAAGCGTCCGTAATAAAAAGAAAAAAATAAAGAATCATTCTAAAACTTAAAATAAATTAAAATAAGCCATGGCAGCTAAGAGATGACCAGTCCCAACTGACGGCGCCCGGTCACAAACATGACGCATGGATCAGCACCATTCAGCTCAACCATTTTGAAGGGAGCTAAATGATCCAACACACGCGCCACCATCAGCGAGACATTTGAGTGAGCATGACATACTCACAGCCGCCAGGGCACATTCAAGTCAATGAAATACTACTTAGTAGCCGGTAAATGGTAGCTCTTTACTACTCATAGCACTCACACCACGCATAGTACTCACACCTGTGCTATGCAATTATATAATACAAACGAAATTGAGTTTATACAATACAAAGATGGTCTTACAATCTTCAGCAGCTCCAACAGTATTTTCAAAATGTTAATCAGTGTGTATGTCAATTAGTTGTAGAGCAGGACCAGCAATGAGCCAAGCATTTTTATCAGTGATGTAATCCCCCAACTTATAATATGCCTGCCAACATAGTGTGCGTTTTATACAAGATTTGAATTTCGTCTCAATAAGTTGAAGTATGTGGGGAGGAATATTATTGTAACATTTTAAACAGTACCCCATGAAAGATGAGTCTACCTTAGCCAGTCTGAAACCTGGTTGTACTAATAAGTCCCTATTTCTTGTAACATAATTATGTCTATCACCTCTTTTACTAAAAAGATGATTTTTTTTTCTTACGTACTATCGAAGAAGTTCATATCTATACACCGTAAGGACTATTTCTGCTTGCAGCGCTCGGCCGCTATAGAACCGGGGCGGTAACAGATGTGGTCATCGTGTTCACGGGATTTTGTTTTCAAACTGCTTAGATATGAAGTTCTTCGATAGTACATGATGTTTTCATAGATATATTGACAAGGTACCGTCATGATGTTAATATCCTTAAACAGTTCCCAAAGAGAGTCGCGCCTACGGAGATAATAAATGGCTCTGATCGCTCTTTTCTGCAGAATAAAAATAGACTCGATGTCTGCAGCCCATCCCCAAAGTAAAATCCCGTAAGACATGATACTATGAAAATAACTGAAATAGACTAGCCTCGCGGTATCAACATCAGAGCCCGGTAGAAACGCCCGTGAAGCTCCTCGCTTTGCCATACTTCCTTGCGGTCATTTGTAGTAAGTACCACAGGTTTGCGCCAGTTCTCTTTAGCCATGGAGAGCGGGGTGAGCCCCTTGTCCACTGCGACCACATCACGGTGCATACCCACTTCGGCTTTTAAAAAATATTCTTGAGACTGCACACCTCGCGGTTATGGAGGGTCTTCGCATTTAAAAAGCCGCGACCCCCGCATTTCCGCGGGATGTACAGTCTCATCACCGATGAACGTGGGTGATGCATCCGGTTTGCGGTCAGGAGTGTACGGACCCTTCTGTCCAGGGCGTCGAGTTCGGTCTGAGTCCATTTGAGTATGCCGAAAGTGTACATCAAAACCGGCATGACCCAACCGTTGAAGGCGTGCCGTACCTTGTTTCCAACCGAAAGAAGACTAATTAATACCTTCTTCAGGTGACCAAAGAAGCGCTTCTTCAACGATTGCTTCATGTCAGCAACGTTGATGCCTAACGATTTCGACATACCCAAATACTTATAGCTTTCGGCTGAGGAGAGGGATCTAAGGTGTATGGAGTCCGTGAGTTGAGTTCCCTCGGACTCCATAATCTCCCCTCGCTTAAATGCATGACTGCACATTTGTCCACACCAAATTCCATCCTGATGGCGCTACTGAATGTTTCAGTTACCTTCAGTAGCTCCATCAGTCGCAATTTGTTGGGTGCAAAGAGTTTCAAGTCATCCATGTAGAGGAGGTGAGATATGCCCTGACCACCTCTCCTCAGTCGATAGCCCAGTCCTGAATCCTCCAGCAGTGTGCTTAGAGGATTCAGGGCTAAGCAGAACCAAAGAGGACTCAAACTATCGCTCTGGAATATTCCCCCTTTTAATCCATACAGGTTCATCATTCCCCTGGATCTGTTGACATCCTGGATAGCGAAGGACCGTCCTCCATTGCACATACACGACTTCAGGAAGGAGCGCAGAGTTGCATCTCTCTTGTACAACTCCAGCACCCACATGAGCCATGTATGTGGCACCGAGTCGTAGGCCTTCTTATAGTCTATCCAGCATGTCGACAGATCCTTGCGGGATCGACGAACCTGTTGGCTAATGGCCATATCAATGAGGAGTAGCTCCTTAGTACCGCGAAATCCGTTCCTACATCAATTTTGAGAGGCAGACATGATGGAGTTAGGCGATTAACACACGGCCGCGCGGTAGGAGCAGTTTGCGGTAGAAACGAGCACCGCTCGACCGCGCGGTCGGGTGGTGTACGTGTGTTAGGCATCTACGGATTTATTAGAGGCCAATGCGACATGAGATCCGCTTCACCGCCTACCGCGGCGGTGCGCGGTGCCGTGTGTTAATCGCCTTAGTGTCTATATATATGTGAATTTTAGCTCTGAAAATAGATGCAAGAACTTTATAGACCGTCGGTAAACATGTGATCGGTCTATAATTTTTGGGTTCCGCGGTGCTGCCAGATTTATGGAGCAGGTGGGTAACTCCTGTCGTTAAGAACTGGGGTAGCGAACCAGACTCCAATACAGTCTGGTACTGAGCCGCCAAGCGAGCGTGCGACCTTATAAACTATTTAATCCAGAAATTGTGCAGCCCGTCCGGCCCTCGAGACTTCCAGTTGGGCAACGGACGAACTACACGTGCTAAATCTTGGGGGCAGATCGTAATAGCCCCCATTTCTGGTATTGGATCGCAGGCTCGCTTGACTTCCCGAGTCCAATCACCTTCGGTGTGGCTGACAGGCGCCGACCAGATACTGCGCCAGAAAGAATACATGGCATCATCATCCGGAAGGCGCGCGTCAACCACACCTTGGGCCGGTCGCTCCCAATCCCTATAAACCCACCTTTCATCACTCTGGAAGGTGCGGTTCTGAGTGTATCGCTCTACTTGCCGCTTATACCTACAAATACGGTTCGCCCATGCGAACGTGCTTCAGGAAGTCGATGCGCTCTGTGACACGGGACACATAGTCCTCAGAGCCGATATCAGTCCCTGAGAACGCCCGTCTCACAAAACGCATTACTCTAGGGCGAGTATTGCCCTCCCTGAAGCAGATAAGTTTGCCAATGAGCGCTCTGGCCCCACCAATACGGCGCTCAATTCTGCACTGCCAAACTGGTACGGCTGGTTTCGGTCATGTAGCTCTAGAGTCATTTGCAAATTTGACGTGAGCTACACTACATGCCGCTACAGCCACGCAGTACAAAATCGAATGAGTATCGGTGAAGTCTTCGCAGTTATCAAAATAATTTGATAGCTGCGAATCCAGAGCCGCCACCAGCGCCCTATTTTTGTTATGCATGGGCAAACAAGGTAAGCGTGGTCTGTTAAGTTCAGGCGACATGAACCGATTATTATTATTATTATTTAAAAAGATTTCTATTTCACTTTTTAGTAGTTTTACTTAACCCATAAACCCAGTAACCGGAAGTTATTATGTATAACATCATCAACCTAAACTTTGGTAAAAAATACGTAGGTATTATTGAAGCTAACTGAAAAACTACCCAAGCAAAGTTTAAAAAAATATGTGACCACCGTGCAAGTTTTCTCTACCAAACGAAAAATATTTTTCAAAATCGGTCCACAACTGACGTTAAATCGATGAACACAGACGAATTGAGAACCTCCTCCTTTTTAAGAAGTCGGTAAAACCATTACAGACAACACACAGACAGATGGTCTGATTATGTGAAGACTACATGGTCTTCACATAATCTGACCAAGATTATATCTGGACTATAAAGGAGACTGTGACCTCTGAATTTCTTTCGATGCTTTTTCTCAGTGGTTGGATAGGAAACATCCACCTCATTTAGTTTTTACTATTTGGGCATCGATAGCCTAGTGGTGTGACCGTCAGACTTCCAAGTCAGAGGTCGCGAGTTCGAACCCAAGGCCCACACCTCTGACTTTTCGGATTCATGTGCGTATTGTATAATTATCACTTGCTTAAAAACGGTGAAGGAAAACATCGTGAGGAAATCGGTAAGTCTGATCTTTCAGGCTTACCGGTTTCGTATTTCTCGACGGCATTTGAAGCCAAGTCAGAGGCCCATGGGCGGCTTTAAAACTCTGATACCAGGTTAGTCACTAACTATACGAAAATCAGATCTAGTTTTTTAGGGTTCCGTAGTAAACACGGATTCCTTATAGTTTCGCCATGTCCGTCTGTCTGTCTTCTGTCTGTCCGTCTGTCCGCAGCTTAGCTCAGAGACTCTTTGTACTAGAAAGTTTTTTTGGTAGCTTACTTAACGTAAACTGAGGATGTTTTGTATTCTCATGGTGTGGGGTGTCGTTCAAAAAGTCGTTCAAAAATATTGTGAGTTTGTGAAAACCATTTTAGAATTCAGGGATCGGTTAGCGATATAGTGCTATAAAAGTGCAATTTTTTATGAGTCTAGTGTCTTCCCCCTTTTTTTTGGGTGGGAAATCATCAAATGACTGCTCGCTCTAGGTAGAGAGCTCCGGGAGGGCGTGTCAGACTCTTACTGACTAAAACACACCCGTGTTCCTTCAGTTGCCTGTGCATTGCCAGGGGCCACGGTATCCCTTTACCCTTACGGACTTTCCCGCAACCCCGGCAGGCATCGGTCCCTTCAATTGCTGACATCTCTTTGAGGCGCACGTGGAACACAACGCGCCTTCGACCTGGGCCTGATCCTTATCGGACGGCGAGCTACCCATTGCTCACCGTCCGCTAGTGTCCCCCCTGCCATTAAATGGTGAAGAAATTCACGGCAGTAGTAGGTATATACAGGAATATGATTGGAAGATGGGTGCAAAGCTTTAAGGCGAAGATAGTACAGACCATTTGGAACCATTTAAGCCATGGTTGTCTCAGACGAAGTCTTACCAATTTTTTTAACCTAATATTTGTTTTTTTTTTCGGAAATTCCCAAAATTGTATGTAAACTGCATAATTATGGCCAAATTGAATGATATATGAGTTCATTTTTTTATTTATTTAATCAAAGTAATGTGTAAGCAATCAAGCAAAACATTTTTTAGGCTTCTGTGAACATCAGACATTTTTTACAGACATTTAAAGTTCAGAAAATTTGTATCAATACGTTTTTTACTTTTTTTTACAAAAAAAAAGTGGTAAGACTTCGTCTAAGACAACCATGGCTTAAATGGTTCTAAATTGTCTGTACTATCTTCGCCTTACTTAAAGCTTTGCACCCATCTTCCAATCACCCTGTATAACGAAATTAAAAGGAAAACTATCACAGCTAAGTAGGCTTTACAAGTTAACGAGTAATAATCAATCAACCTTGCATTTGCGGTTGCAAAAACATGTTCTAAAAACATGTTCTCCCATACATTACTCAAGCATTTGCTAAGACATTTTAATCCTCCTTCACAATGAACAGTATGGCTTTACAGAGGGTCGTTCCACTACAGATGCGGGTGTTGCTCTGCTGAAACAAATATTTAACGCACATGGGAGAACTCGCAAAATGCTATTGGGGTTTTCTGTGATGTCTCCAAAGCCTTTGACTGCTTGCTCCATGACACGCTTTAGCCTAAACTGCGTCATTACGGTGTGCAAAACAACGAAGCTCTAACGTTTACGTAATAAAGTCTTATTTACATAATAGGTCCCAATGTGTAGATGTTGATGGTGTGAATTCGTCCGGGCTACCAGTTCGGTTAGGTGTACCTCAAGGCTCAATACTGGGTCTATTCTCGCCATCACCTCGTGAAGTCATTTCTATTCACCGAGTACCTCTAATGGATCCAAAATCCGCGCGGCCAAGAAACATAGTGGTTAAGCTTTCCAACCAAATACAACGTGACAACTTCATTGCAGCGGCTCGCCTCAAAAAGGGAATCACATCTGAAGAACTGCAATTGAGTGGCAATCCACAGAAAATATACATAAATGAGCATCTTACGCTGCAGAACAAGAAATTGTTTCGTAACAAAGGAGATTGCAAAACAAAACGGACATCAATTTGTTTGGATTAAACACGGTGTTATAGGTACTTGTTCGCCCTGACGTCACCGAAGTGGCTTTCACTATTCATTCCAAAGAGGCTTTATCTAAAATCAAACCCTTTAACAAAGCATCTTAATTTCAAATAAGTGCAATAATATTTGCGTATAGAAGTGCAGTCCCATATTTATTCCTCATCTTGTAACTTGTTACTCTGTTTACCATACAGTCTGTGCCCTCTGACTCATACATTACTTCGAGTTGTTTACGCAGTTTGTGCTAGTAACGCGAGCGCGAAATATTTTACGATTACCCTTACGTATCTAAATAATTGTTTCATTACATTAAAATGTAGTAAAAAAAGTAAAAGCAGTGACATTATAGCCTAGTGGTGTGACCGTCAGACTGACAAGTCGTAAGTCTCGAGTTCGAACCCAAGGCACGCACCTCTGACTTTTCGGATTCATGTGCGTATTATATAATTATCACTTGCTCAAGAAACGGTGAAGGAAAACATCGTGAGGAAACCGGCATGCCTGAGAGATATTTCTCGACGGCATGTGATGCCAAGTCAGAGGCCCGTGGGCGGCTTTAAAACTCTGACACGTCGGTTTATCAATAGTTTACTAACCACACGAAAAGAAGAAGAATGTAGTATGTATCTGAATTATTTTATGTTGATTACCTGTAAACATGGCCTAATTTTAGTAGTAACTGTTAATTTAACATTTATGTTTTCCTTTGGGTTACTTAATCACGTTTACTATTTTAAAAAAAATAGAACCATAGATATTAACATCTTACCTGCATTATAACCAATTATGTTCGCAATTGTTTGTTGTTTACATCTATCTATATGTATAAAAGCGCAAGGTCACTCACTCACTCATTCATTACGAAATAACGAAAACCGCTTGACGTATAAAGATGAAAGGAGATTGTTCTACGCCCATACATTGTTCGCCCTGGAGCCAACAGCATAGAAAAAATCATTTTCTAATTGTAAATTGCCCTTAGTAGCCCTTAAGAACAAGGTTTCTTGACGGACACTTTAGAGAACAGATTTATTTTAAAAAAAGGAACAGATTTTGAGGTTATTTTTAATAAAAGAAAACTTAAGTATATCCTTCTAAAATCGCTATTTTTGGTTTCTAAAAAGCATTAAACTTCAAATACAGTGAAATATTACTGTAATTACAGTTTTATTATGCCTTTTAGGTACAGATATTATTTATTGGTTGAAGTTTACATATTATGCTAGGGTGATTAATTAATACTTACTTACTTCATTACACCAAGTCAGCCGCACAAGAAGCATTGTTTAGGTGTAGGTTCTTACATACCTATTTCCCAGTCTATGCAAACCATCAGTTGAAAAAAAGTAAACATTTCGTAAGCAAAGTCCGTTAACCGTTGTCAAAATGCTAAGGTGTCGTTTAAGCAGATCACAGAATCAGTTATTCGAAGCCAGGTCACGTTGAAAGCAATCCAAATCGTAGTCCGTTAAACAGAAACAAAATAAAAAACGCCAAAAGAAATCGCCAAATAGGTAGGTAGTCACAACACAACACAACGACAGCCAGCGCGTGAGACGAACCGACTGACGTAGTGACGTAGAGATGCTCTCTCGAAGATCGATCATTGTATATCGATTATCAATGACCACCTATTTTAATCTGTGGTTTTAATTTAGGAGACCAAAATGACAGATCAATATGTCAAATGTAAATTAATTTGTATCGTTTCAAGCATAAACACGTTGTTGCTTTGATTCAACTTCACATTAAATTAATGCTAAAATAAAATATTTTGTACTTAAAAAGTAAAAATATGGCTATTGAAGTCGTGAAATCGTTATGAGAACAATTCACTAGAGTTGCGTCGTAAATGACATTTCAATCGTTATATGAGAGATTTTCTGACAATTGAAAAAACATAGTTCAACAGATGGCTTGGCTAAAAAATACGTCTTTGTTTTACTGGCTACTGATAACAAAAATAAGATCCGTAAGAAAGCTTATTGATGTCAAAAACCAGAGAGAGTGACGTATTTTTTACCAACGCCTCTTTTGAACTAATATTTTCTCACTTGTCAGAAAATCCCTCATTCGACTAGTAAGTACATTTTGTGAGTTTGTTTTATTCATGATATTTTCATCATAATCGTGCTAGGCCATATTCATCATAAGTCCCATTAAAATGTTCACGGAACTAATTCCATGAAAAAAATATGCATGAATAACTTTTATGTTGCACATTTTCAATGTTTTGGAAGTGATAAATATCGAACATCCATTATTTTTAAATATTAGATATTATGGACATCGTCATCGATATCGATATTTATGTAATATGAGCGAGAGCGACACTATCAAATCTTTTGTGACATTCACAATGACAATTCCATGAAAGATGGCGGGTTTGGTAATAAAATCAGTGAGGTCACTTTTAAAAACCTTTATGAATTGAACAGTGTCCGCTGGAATTTATTATTTTTAAAAAGTATATTAAAATATAATTAAAATTAACGTACACGTCAAATGTTTGTTGGTTATAGGGCGGTCTAGAGCAATCTCCTTTGACAGGGAGGTAGTTTATAGTTAGTAGACGTCCGCTAAGAACGGATTAAATAATGTACGTGCCGTAAGAAAACAGTCGTGACTGTCCTTAACTTTTTGAAACATGTTGATCTGCATTCACAGATTTTGAAAAAAAAATCAGCCAGCGTCAGCAATAATTTGGCCAATTTTTACAAAAGCTTTATTGATGCTAGTCGATCCTATTTCTTATTACTAGGGTCAAAAAACTATATCGGGCCAACTGAGGTTTGAGTACAAGAATGTCTGTCTGTATGTTACCTTTTCACAGCCGCGCGGTACGTAAACATGCGATAGGGCTGCCCGCCTCTAGCATTTTAATTACATTTGCCTACTTTGTGTTTCCATTTAGTTTTGTGATTGTAAATATACTTTTTTATATTTATAATCAAATAAAATACTTTGTGAATTGCATAGGAAGTGTTCAATAAAAATGCGTGCTGTTTTTTTATTGGTAGATTCAATTTAAAAAACATGCTTATGTTTGAAATCGGTCTTATAAATTTGCGACCGAAAAATATTTGCGCCTCGACTGAGACGTACGAAATGCTTTATTATTAAATTAAATATTAATCTGAAATACTTAATCTGAGAAAATTTCAACTATCTAGTGACAGACAGACTTTTCTTTTTTTCTAGTGACTTCTTTTTTTCTAGTACTATTCAAACACACAGTACAATAAACAACTATTATTAATAATAAAATACCACGTCTTTACTTTGAATTATACAAACTAACAAAACAAAACACACATGCCCCGAGGTTTTAACACAAGCGTACCTACCGTATTATGATTCATGATCCGCCTATAACTACCTATTTCACTCGTGTCAATCACTTTCCTTTTCTCTATTCACTTTATTTATTAATCCAGACATCTTTTATTTCAGGAGATAAAAGGAAATACTTATCCATTAAAAAGACACATTATGTACCTACCTACTAGCAAGTAACATTATTTTATAGTCTTACTTTTCAGTTTCCAGGTAGGTAATCTAAAAAAAGTTATCTCTGGATGCGTTATCGACGAATTCATGCAACCAAAAACATCACAATATATCCTACTCGTCATATTAAATATGTACTTGAACTTATTTGTAGTGAAAACATCGCGCGGTTTTTGTTAAAAAAAACAACACACCGTCCGTTCGTCACTGCGGCACAGTCGCGACTGTCTGCATGCCGAACGGATGCCAATATGGAGGCGCGTAGGCATAGCTAGCGCTTCGTCCGTTTGTATGAAGTTGGAATACTGTATGATAATATTACTGTGACATAGGATTATTTTTGTCTCAAAAATAATCCTAACGGGGGTGATATATAGGTTGGCAGGAAGGTAGGTTATAGTTAGTGGACGTCCGTTAAGAACGGATTTTGAGACAGGGCCAGATTAATTAAGGAGGTTTAATGGCTCTCACAAGTTTATATGAACGCCCTTAATTTTTTGAGCTTCAAACTTGTACATTTGGCTGGGAGGTAATTAATAGTTAGTAGACGTTTGCTAAGACCGGATTTTACGACAGGGCCGGATTAAAGAGGTCTAAGCACTCTCGCAAGTTTGTATGAAGTTCTGTTTTTTTTTGTATTATGAATACGAGATAGTAGCTAAGAAATAATTTTGTGACAGCCTGGACTAAGGGCTCTTATGAAATCTTTGTCTTTTTGTCACTGAAAATTGGTAGAGAGATAGAATATAGTTAAGACATGTCAGGTTGGAACAGATTTTACGACAGGGCCGGTTTAAGGGAATATAATCGTTTTCGCAACCCTATGCGTTCAACAAACATTTAAACAACAAACTGAAAATACAACTTAATTAAATTCTAAAGAAGATAGGTTTCATTTTTTTTTTTACAATAACATTAACGTAGGTAAGCAGTTTCATCAAACTACCTATAGCTAGTTTTTTTTTTTGTAAAAAATTGTATATTTAGGTATATTTTCTAATAATGAAAATAATTTTGCATACTAATAAATAGAATCTTTTTTTTTCTAATTGAACAGACAGCTGTGCTGATGGGGAGTTTGTTGCACCACTTCTTCTTCCCAGCAAAAACGTACTCTGTGTTCCCAGCTAAAGCACTAGGAAGTGGTGAAGGGTGGGCGTTTTGTGGGACTGTCTTATGTAACTTTGACGTTCGAAAAGTGCTGATTCTCAGCCTAGTTTGAATAAATGACTTTTGAATTTTGAATTCCGTAATTCTTCAACTACAAAGTTTAGTTTGTTCTTGCGATAAATTAATCCCAACTACGGAACCCTTCATTGAACGTGGTCCGACACTTGGCCGGTTTTTAAATATTATTGACCTATAAAAGTTTTTGTTCAAGAGCGTTCATTCTAAAAGTTGGCAACGTCGCAAATAGCAAATATTTAAAAATAATATGCAAATATTTACTTGATTTAATTAATTTGGCAATAATACTATACGGAAGTATGAAATATCGAAAAATAGTTTACAAATGAAAATAACTGTTTTTTTAGTTTTTACTACATAATTTTACGTAAAATAATTTTGAAGAAGAAGTATTTAAACATAACATCACGCCTTGTTTCCCCGAAGGGTTGGGCCGAGGTTTACCTATAGTACACCCACATTTCGCCAGTTATGTTTGAGTCCCATGTAATAGGGCGAGCCTATAGCCATCAACCGTCCACAAATCCAGAAGAAAATAAATACCTACAAAACGTTATTGGGTCGACTGAACGCTGCGCTTGCGATTTTTCCGCAGTGCGCGTGCTTTGTTACAACTTCATAAGGTACAGACGACACCACATCAACCTACCCGAAACTGTTAAATTTCCCCAATCAACTTTTAACCTTATGCCTTAGTTATAACGTTGAAAATCTATTGAAGAAATTTGACAGATTGTAGTAGGTTGACGTTGACGTGCTGGCGTCTGTACAAAACATACATACGATTTTACATCTGCTATTTAAAATCGCAAACTATTTATTTTCACAGTGAACGGACTAATATATTGGTATTGTTCACAGATTGGCGATTATTATCCGCAACGAAAATTCGTAGTGCGCATGAAATGATAGTTACAAAAAAAAAACCGAACATACGTTACGGTAGTATCCCTATGTAGTCTGTGATTTTAGTAGTTAATGTTATCACTACGCTAGCAACCCAAATTTGACGTTGACAATTTTGACTTTTTGCGTCTTTTTATATTTTTGACAAGCAAATGACAAGACATTTGACGTTCCACTTTCTAAAGGAGCGAAAATCAACAAACTGTAAATTATTGCTCTCAACAGTTTAAAACTCCACCAAACCATTGGATTTCAGCTAAAATGCCGTCCATGAAAGTGGAGGGTGACAGTGATGGAGATGGGGAGATGTCTGGGGGTGATACCGAGCGCTCCAATGGGTCCTCGAGAGGGCCAGATAGGGATTCGAGTGCTGAAGAAGCTGATGAGCCAGATTCTGATGACTCCTCGGAAATGGACGAGAGTGAGTGCGAGAGGCGACGGAACGAGTGTCTCGATAACTTAGGTTTGTACCCCTTGAGTTCCCTTGTTTTGTTTTGAGGTTATGTTTACAAAACATAGGTGTTTTTGGCGGAATTGTTGATAATTGTTTATTTTTATTTGCTATCTGTTTATAAAGGAATCTTGTGGAGCGTTAAAGCTGCTTATCAGCTAAGAAAAAATACCATAAGAATATTTTTGAATTAAGGGATAGGTGATGGGTTGGCATTCTGGCTAGCTAATGTCTTTTTTTGTCTTTTTACCCAGATTGTCTTAGCTCTAAATTCTTAAAATATCCCTTAGAATGTATTTATCTTGGCATAAATCATTGTAGAACTGACTATCAACAATATACATGATAGACCAATTTTCTAATTGTTTGTTTTTGTTATTTTTAAAGAAGATTAAGTTGTTATGGGTCATCTTCGTCAGCACTGCTTACAAACACCGTAATACTCTTCTAAATAAGCCTATAGTCCATCCTTGCCACATTTGTGGTGCCTACCTTCTTCATTGAATATCACTCTCTTTCTTCTTGATTGATACCCACCAATCACATTCCACATTCTAGTTATTTGTTTGTCAAAATCGCACTGCATGGGATATCAGTTGAGACTGAAAGATAGATATCAGCAACCAATACAGAACACTTCTCTCTTTATTCCTTAAAATCACAACCCTTAACAAGTCACAATCATTATCAATGTTCTAATACTCCTCCAATAAATGTCTTACTATCAATTCAATTTTAAGTCAATCAAAAGTAATTTATTAATTTGTTTAACATAGGTACAATAATAATTGTATATAAAGATAACTAGCTGCGCCCCGCATTTTCACCCGCTTAGGTCTCGATCCAGTGTGAATATTGAGTTAAAAAGTATGTTATCTCCTAATCCAGGTTATGGTCTAGCCATGTGCCAAATTTCATCCAAATCTATTCAGCAGTTTTAGCGTGAAAGGATAATAGTTAGCTATATTATTCCTGAAGCATACAAATTTTTGAAATTAAGAACCTAATCGAGCTAGACAAATCTCAATAATTAAATTAAATAAGCCTGGACGATAAAAAAACAATTATTATGAATCACACATTTCATAATACATACTATTTAATAATAAATAGCAATAGAAATTAATGTCAACAAAAAAGGGAAAAAAAAGTTCAAAATTGTGGGTTCGCAGCAGACCTTATGTGCAAACTCTAAACTCAAACTCAAAACTCAAACTCAAACCATTTATTTCAATTAAACCCTTTACAGGCACTTTTGAATTGTCAAAGAGTCAGTTAGTCAGAAAGTTGAAGCTAGTGTGCCTTTAGCACAGTTCAGTCATATACGAAAGTCACAGTACATCAAAGTCAAAGTCAAATAATTTATTTCAATTAGGCACAAGAAAGGCACTTTTGAACGTCAAACTTTACAAAAAATAATAATAACCGATTCTAGTCGCCCATAGTAACAGCATAATATAATTTTTTGTAGAACAATTAAATTATTTTTTACATAAACCTTTCCTATTACTTCCAGCTAACCTGGAACGTCAGTTCTCGGTCCTACGTGAACAGCTGTACTGTGAGAGAGTGAAGCAGGTGGACCACCAGCTAGCAGAAGTACGCGGGGGACGCTCCCAGGAGTATCTCGGGCCTCTAAGGAGATTGCAGGAGAATATGAGGATTAGGTAAACAATGACAATAAATTTGTTGTACATCTTTTTACCATAGTCTTCTGTACAATACCACTGGCTACTTACTCGGCCCAAATGATATAATATAATCAAAGTACCTTTGACTCGAAAAGAAGAAGACCAGATCAATTGGTATTTGCGCAGTGATACTGATAAGTGATCATTATGCTGACCAATTATTGTCAATAATAAAAAGTATCACCAATGCCTTATTTTTTTGTCATATTCTGTAAAATCGAATTAGACAATCGCGACTCCACGTGGTACTTGTTTACCCTACCCCGTGATTTTTTTTAGATTCGGATGCGTGCATGCATGCGTGGGTGGGCAGCCTCGACGTGTTTTATATGGACATTTTCACTTTTTGTATGGAAAATGTGAAAAATTATTACCTACATGTTGAGTTTGGAGGAAAAAGAAGTCGAGGTGTTGGTGTGAATTTTAGTTCATGACAACTATGTACTTATATTCCACACCATTTTTAATCGCGATTAAAAATAGTCAGATTTAGTTAGACAATCAAAATTTTTGGTGAAAAACCTTAAGAGGGAACAGGGGCTGCGAGGAATTTATAAGATAGATATTTAGAGAAACCAATGCCGTCGTCTTTCCTCAAAACTGCCTCCGTAGAGTGCGATAGGGACAGTTGCAGCTCAGACCGATTATATCACAAAAAAAATTGACGACATCGACGTTTCGTATTCCACTTTTTTCTCCTCGAAAACTGAGCCGATTCAATTATTTTTTACATTAAAATTTTTAGAAAGAGTATGTCTAGGTTCCTATCATTTTATTTTATGTTAAAAACGTTTCGAATTTGTCTGGTAGTCCTCTAATCACGGCGGTAAAAATAGAGCATTTTTTTCAATTTTTGGGGGGTCATATTTTCTTTACCAATAAGTTGCTGAAAAAAAGGAAATAACAGGGACGTGTCGACAGCAGACCTTGATTTTATGAAATCAATTCAATTTTAAGTCATAATCAAAAGTAATTTATTAATTTGTTTAACATAGGTACAATAATAATTGTATTTATAGATAACTAGCTGTGCCCCGCATTTTCACCCGCTTAGTTCTCGACCCAGTGTGAATATTGAGTTAAAAAGTATGTTATGTCCTAATCCAGGTTATGGTCTAGCCATGTGCCAAATTTTCCAATCATTTTATTTTATTTTAAAAACGTTTCGAATTTGTCTGGTAGTCCTCTAATCACGCCGCGGCGGTAAAAATAGAGCATTTTTTTCAATTTTTGGAGGGTCATATTTTCTTTACCAATAAGTTGCTGAAAAAAAGGAAATAACAGGGACGTGTCTACAGCAGACCTTTAATTATGAAAAAAAAAATATTGCTCTAGAGGCATTATTCAGGAAGAAAACAGGAGAATATATTTGTATGGAGAATCGCAGGCCCTGTTCCCTCTTTTCAGAGTAGCAAAACTGTCATTTTCACTAACTTAAAAGCTCAGTACAATCATAGTGCTGTCAAATTAAAATATAGTTAGTTGTGTGACTTTAGTCTATTTCAGAATGGGAAAATCGTCGTTTGACAGGAATACACAAAAGTTTGGTGATTTTTAGTCTACTTTAGAGGCATTTGTGACAAGAGAATTGGCACCAATTATTATTATCTTCATTCTAAAGAATATATCGCACTTTAATAGGTTAACTGTAAAACCTATTATAATAGGTTTAAATTGCTTTATCTTCAACACAGAATTTGACTACATGTTTCATATTTTTTGGGAGCTAAGTATAACTAATATATTTTTTCTTGTATCAGGATCGAGGTAGCGGGCATACTGAAGCAGATGCGTATCGAGAACATTAAGCACAAGTACGAGGCAGAGGAACAAGCAGCACACCAGCATTTTAAGGTAAGATTAGCTTAGTAAGTTACCATATTCAAACAAAAAAAATCGACTGCTACAAAAATGGGGAGAAAACTGTATGGAAATTGAGTGATTTTCCTGTTTTAGAGCTTTGAAAACCTGCAAAAGCAATTATGGGCACTTTTAAGTTAATGAATAACTAGAAAATAAGTTAATTGATGAAGAAATAACAAAAAAAAGTTTTCTACGTCATTCTTTTCTAAAATTCTATCAAAATCATACTAGATGGCGCTGTTCTCAATAAGAAGCACACATATCTGTTTGCATGTTTGTTACATTATACCACTAGATGGCGATAGCAGTTCTGAATTTCAGGCGGCGACTTGAAATGCATTCATATAACTTTTTACGACATAGAAGGGTTGTTAAATTCCTCGTCTTCTTTTACATATTTTTAACAACTTGATGTTAAAAGCGTGTTTCTTTTAAACTCATTTCGTTATCGAATAACTTTTTAGTTAGGTACAATAAAATTAATTTAATCGATAATTTTATTCACATTATGTAACACTTTACAGACTTGTTTGTTACTGCTCTAATTAGACTATCAATACGAATATTCTTCATTCAGATAGCAAATACGATTATCTTTGATAAAAAAGCAATCCAACTAGCATAGTATGGCAACTCTATGGATGACGTAGGTCCCCCATAAAAGACTTCAACGCAACACGCGCACTATTCAGCCATTGTTTTTCTATTTTCATCGATTTTTTTTATTTGAATAGAACAAAGAAAATGAAATATATTGAGTATCTAAATAGGTTCGTGATTGTTTTCTGTCGTGAACCATATTGATTTTAATATCAGTCTGAAACTTGGATTACTTTTTTAGATAATAATTAAAATAATATTAAATAATGTTTGTTAAACCCACAATTTATGCCTATGTAGGAAAATATGTACGAATAGAAGGAAAACATTTAAAAAATAACATGTTTATACGTACCTAGTGAGTCGTGTACTAAAACAACCGACCTACATTGAAATATTATAATAACTATCTTAAAATGGTTAGTTTTATAATTTTTTAGGTACCCACATGTAGCAATATTGCTCATTATTTTAGTAGATAATAAATATTATATTATGTATATACTTTGCCTCAATTTCACTGTAGTTATAATATATGAGCATTTCCAGGTAAAAATCGGCATTTTCAGCACATTTTACAATTATTTCGGAAAACTTCTTCAACATGACTATATAGTTATAGGGTTCGTCCGTTGTAATATTATCCCCGGAGGCTGTAATACAAAATACGCTTTACGATTAAAATATTACATGGAAATTGTTTACATGGTTACTCATTTACCAATTAATGCAATTTTTAAGATAATGCACCACTACCATGCTATCTAATTACGCAACACATTTTCGTAAACAATTACGACAAATTTGTTTCATTTTGACAGTTCAACAACATTCATTGCGATAATTACGATGTTGAGCAGATTTTTTTTTCGAACTTATGAAGCAATGGATTAGCAATTTGTTTCAAAACGATTCAAATTTCGATTGATTGTATATTACGTAATTAGGGTACAGGTACCAATTTTATCAAACAAAAATATCAATCCTGCTCTTTAAAGTTCAATCTCAAAACCCACCTGTATAAAACGTCCTATGGGGTGTGAAAAAATACGCCTGTTCGTTCGATATGTCCACGGACCAGACATGCATGCTTAAAATACTAAAGAATCCACGCGACGTAGCATTACGTCCCACTTAGCTCGGAACTCAATAGAAGGCCAGATAAGAATAGGTAAATCCTCGTACAATGCTACGTCATCGGGCACAACGTATTTGTTTAATATAATTATTAAGTAGATAGTTTAAGTGAAATTGTGTTTGATATGGAACGATTGAAATGACAGAAAATCCACCCGATTTGCTTATTCTTGAAAAATTGCGGCCGAAAATCAGACGGACGTTTTCTCTTTAAATAAGCCCACGTTCGCTCGGACGTAATAAAATCGCGGCGATTTTTTTTCGTGCACTCGATTTTCAACGCTGTTTAGAAAAATACAGCTGGGACGAGAGTGCGTCCCAACTCGTTGGATTCTGGATTCTTAAGAGGGAAAGATAAGTGACAGGCATAATTTTAACACAAGAAATAGGAACACATTAGATCAACCACGTTTCAGATTGTCTAAAGTACACACTTCTTTTATAGGGTACTGTGTATAAATAAAATACCACTCGATATTCTTCAACTAAATGAGAAGAAATTTAAAACTTGCATTAAACGCGCGTGCGAACGTGAGCTAAGTCGGAGTTTATCCAGTAAGCAATTTTCAGTATTTGCTTCTTCTACTACTAAGGACGAGGTTCCGGACTTGTAATCGACAACTTGCAATAAGCTGATCTATATGAAATCAAACTTATATATACCATTGAATCATTGCTACTAGGAATATTTTCTTTATCATGGATGAATTGTCAAACACACATTTCGCGAACAGTCTGTATTTTGTACCTACCAACATCTCTGTCCGCCCCTTCAGGTACCATTTTCCCGCTACATATCTTAAGCCCAACCTCGGAACTTACATGTTATATTGTTAGCGAGTACTACGGAAAGAAGCCCTACAGTGCTCACAGTTATAAAATCAATAACACGACCTACACTAGTACCACGAAATGCGAAGGTTTTACTTTATTTAACCTTTTTAAATGAACCTTTTTTACTTATAGAATAAAGATCATAATTATATTTGTTCTGCATGGTTAATTAATAATAACAGAAATAAAGATTAGTGAAATAAATGGATGAAACAACACGAGTATGTAACGATCGTAGATCGTAGCATGCACCTCGCGTTCGGAAGATTTTGCCTCGTGAAAACGGTATGTAAACTTTTGGTAAAGAAAATTCAACTCTTCTTATTTGAAGAAGAAAGCTTTGAGATTACATTTAATGGACAGAAAAATGTTCTGCTTTGGTTGTAATCATTATATACCTATTAGACTTAGGTACTGCGATCTTTATTGCTTTTGCCAGATTGCCAAAGTTTTTCGTAACTGTCTACGAGATTCTGAACTGCGGCAGTGATCTTTGATGAGATATTTAAACCTAATACACTAAGGTTTTTTTTAAACCACCACGGGTAAGTTCTTGGCCCTCTTCTCACCTGATGGTAAGTGATGATCAGGCCGAAGGTAGAAGCGAACTTCACCCGGAATTTTCAACCACAGAGGAACTGGCTATCTTACCTCGACTTGCCGAAACACAACAATGCTGTTAACATTGTTATTATTGTGACATATTTAGATAAGATTATGGTAGCTACCCTGGCGGACTTAGAACAAGCCCCGAGCAGAAAATTTTATCCCCGCTGGGAATCGAACCTGGGACCTCTGGGTCTAAGACTGGTGGTCTCACCACTAGACCACAGTGCAGTTTAAACCAAACAGCCTTTAACACAAATCAATAAATCATGTAATATTTTCAAGTATAAAGTCGTTGCGTTCGTTTGAACCGTATCTAACATTTTCCATTTGGTAATTGAGACAAGTGTAGTACTGAATTGTAGCCGTGTTTTCTGATTAAGCACAGTAGGGTAAATAGTTATATAGTAGAGACCCCAAAAATTGTTTCATGTGATATCAATTTAGGTAATATTTTGTGAATATCTTCTTGATACTCAGTTCTTTAGAAAAGCTACTTTATTTTATACTAGCTGTAGTCCGCGACTTCGTCTGCGATCCAGGATGAAAACTAGCCTATGTTCTTCTCCACGTCATGGTCTACCGATGTTCCAAAATTCATCCAAATCCGTTCAGCCCTTTTGGCGTGAAACCGCGGAACAAACAATCTCACATTCGCATTTATAATAATAGTTTGCATTCTGTATAATTCTCCCTACAATTGCTTTGCCCTATCATGCATTTATTGAAACCCTCGTCTAATCTCGGGAGAACTAAAGTTACTGAGTTACAAAACGTCAGTCGATAACAAGTGATTAAGATGTCTGAAAGTGGCTGCTAAGAGCCCTCGCCTTCTAAGGGCCTTATCACACTAGCGAGTTGCGAGCGTGTTTCCAGCGAAGCGATTTGTAAACGTGCACTCCGCGGGTGCGAAGCGAACTAGCCGCCACGCCGCGTTTTCACAATATTGTACACTCGCTTGTCTCGCTCTCTCTTGTGCCCTCAGGTCAATCGCTCTCGTTCCGCAAATGCGGCGAGCTCGCTGTGCACTCGCTCCGCTTTCCACTCGCTCGCAACTCGCTATGAGTGTGATGAGGCACTAAGGCGGTAAATGGGCTACTCGTACCGTTTCTTGTTTATACTTACGAATGTTGAATAAAAGTTGAAGGTCTTACAGGCTTCTGCAACTCTTCTCTTCTTCTGCTTTTTAGGGTTCTGTACCCAGAGTACCAAACGGAACCCTATTACTAAGCTTCCGCTATCCGTCTGAAATCTGAGATGAAATTTTTAAAAATTGTGCATTTTTATTGCCGCTATAACAACAAATGTATAAAAATAAAATAAAGTAAAAAATTCAAGGGAGGGAATCATTCAAGAAACGTGTATTTTTGTTTTTTTTTTGCTAAATATTGAACGGTGGAACGGAACCCTTCGAGTGAGTCCGACTCGCACTTGGCCGGTTTAAATGTATCTTAACGATATCAATAGATGAGTTTGAATAATTTGCAGGTCCTCAGTTTCATCCTTTGGTCATTTTTTCATAAACCTAGATCAGGCAAGTCTACTTTACATCTAAAATTAATTTTTCCTCAATTGCAATTAATGTAAATCATTAACTTACTTTATACTTGAATAAATTTTTTATTTATTTATTTATTTATTGGACAAATTGGTATTTGATTTTCTATTAGAGTTTTCTCAGCAGCAGCTCATGGTCTGAATTTGTGCTCGGTTGATGGCAATGAAAACATAAATGGAGAAATATGGGTGTACGAAAAACCTCTAGCATAAGCATAATCAGCCTTATGTTCCCACCGCTGGGACACAGACCTGTCGAGAGGGCGTGGGCTCAGTGTGGGTTGGTGGATGTCTCATGTTTTCGAATTTTTGGTTCTAGAACATGACGGTCGCTCGGCCTGTTTCCTCACGATGTTTTCCTTCACCGTTTTGAGAGCAGTGGTGATGAAATTATTTACACGTAGCAAAGCGCCTGCTTGGGTTAGAACCCACGACCAACAACTGGGCCGTTACCTCTGGGTCACCACTGCTCTCATCTCTACCTATGCCTAAAGAGCGTTCAAGCTTTATGTAATGTTTAAAAACCTTCACACTCTGCCTACGCCATAGCCACAGACGTCTTAAGAGTTTAAAATGGTATTACAGACTTACTTTACTGACATAGAAACGACAAGGATAGATCGTGTTTACATTATATATTGTGACAAGTTTCATGGAAGAGTGCTACGTAGGAGAATGTAGGTCATTGCAATTTAAATAATGTCTCTTTTAATATGGGACACAAGACTTGAAATCATAAGAGCTAAAGTTTGTAATTGATGGAAATTGAACTGCATCAACCCAAGTTACAATAATGCATATACTTAATACGCAATATCTTTGGGTGCCCACAAACCGACACTGACCGAAGCAGAAACCCCGCTCAGTTAGAGTTTCAAACAGGATACCGAGAGTGCAAATTATGGTAGTTACTATTTCGCAAACGAGCCATCGGCCATAACCACCGGTGGCTATCACCTCTTGCTGCAGTGCTGTAGTGGGTGGCCGCCACCGGCCACACGTGTGCGATTAATCCATACAAAACGTATGAAAAACCACTTGGGCTATGCTGGTCAGAGCCACCGGTATCCCAGCGTCATTCGTAGATGTTTGACAGTCTCGGTAAGTGACAACCAGTCTTACCAAGGGTATCCTGTTACCCTTGTGGAGGTTAGATAGGTCCCCTATGTTAAACAATGGCGTTCAGCTGCATCCAGTTAGACTGGAAACCGATCCTAACATATATTATTATGTAGTCGAGAAAAGGCTCGGCCGATGACGATGAGGACTCATAAGATGATGTCCGGCGTGCCCTAATCGCTATTGTAGTCGTTGGAGAACTTTATCACTACGCATCCCTCTTTACAATATACACACATCAACACGGTCTAGGGATATTTTTAAAAAAGCGAATTACTATCAATGTGTTAATTATTTATATGACATGTATATATTTAAAAGATACGTTATTTAATATTCTACCATTTTTTAATAATGGTTAAGGTACTTAGATTAAAATTTCAGGATTTTATGGAAAAAAAATGAAGCATAGACGGAAACCGTATATGAATTAACTTTTAATTTGTGAGTAAAAACTGAAAAAAATAGAAAAATCATTTAATTTGTGTTTATAAACTTGAATTTAGTAGTCTGAGAAAGCGCCCATGATGTTCATAACACATCGGCAACGATTCGGCATGCTCAGAACAAGGTTGTCAATGTCTTGCTGCGGAATATTGTCCCATGTCCTTCTGAGGTAGGCAAAAAGTTGATCTTCTGTAGCCAGATTTTCAGGAACTTCCTTCAGAGCTCTTCTTTGCAGCATATCCCACGCATGCTCAATGGGATTTAGATCTGGCGATTGAGCAGGCCAGTCTAAGGCCCTAACATTATGTGTATGTAACCAAGCTGCTACCGTTCTCGCCGTGTGTGCCCGGGCATTGTCGTGCATGAGCAGGAAATCTTGCCCCATTTGTGTTCTGTGGGGCAAGATTACGGGCCCCAGCACCTGTTGGACGTATCGTTCTGCCGTCATATTGCCCCGCACCCAAACGAGGTCCGTCCGTCCTCCAAGACGAATTCCTGCCCAAACCATAATTGTTCCTCCTTGGTATGGGTGAACTTCCTGAGGGTTCTGGAGACGGCTCCATCGTCCAGGAACTCGCCAAACACGCGTCCTTCGTGAATCTGGATGGAAGCCGAACCTGGATTCATCCGTGAACAGCACATTGGACCATTGCTCACGGCCCCAGTCCACGTGGTTCCGAACCCATTCTAATCGTCGTCCACGATTGCCTCTCCGTAAAGGTGGGACCCGGAGTGGTCTACGAGAGCGTAGATTGCTTTCATGCAGTCGCCTTCTTACAGTTTGGTCACTCACAAGCACTTGGTGTTCCACTCGCAGCCTTTGGACCAATTGAGTCGCCGTTGCATTTGGTTGAGCTCGCGCAGTAATTTGCAAAAATCGGTCTTGTCTGGGGGTAGTGATGCGACTTGGCCCCCGGTGCCTCTCCGCTACTTCACCTGTGGCACGATAGCGTGTCCACAATCTTGAAATTACATTTTGATGGGTCCCTATGGCCTCAGCAACATTACGCTGAACAGATCCAGCTTCCAGCATTCCCACAGCTCGTAACATCTCCGCCCTCGTCAAATGTCGGCGTTGCATGGCTACAATACCTCAATTTTAACTTTATCTTTCGTTTAAAAATGAAAAAAAACTGTAACTAAACGTAATTCGTATTGTTTTCTAAATTTCGCACAAATGAAAATTCCCTCTCCTATACATCAAGACATTTTTATGCCACCGAAACAAAAGAATTTTCAAAAATTTTAATTTGGAATTAGTCTGAGATAAATTACAAACAAATCGGTGTATAAAAGATTCCAATGCGGCCAGTACTTTTCGAGTTATTTAATTGAGTATGAAATATCCCTAGACCGTGTTGATGTGTGTATAAGTCCTCCAGACCGTATTTCGGCAACGGCAGCCAATCTCAACGGAGACTAGCCTTCGGCGCGGGAGATATTATAGTGCACAAGTGTGTGCGCAGACACAGGTGCACTCTCTCTTCCCTCACTCTCATAGTCCGATGGGACGGTAATCCGACACGACCGGAGAGAGATCAGGCGCAGGACCAACGGCTTAACGTGCTTTCCGAGGCACGGGGGTATCACACCACCAACTTCCAAACTCCGGGCTGTTACTAAGAAATTCCTAATGGAAAAACTCAATAACACTTTGCCCGACCCAGGAATCGAACCCAGGACCCCACGCTCAGCAGTCGTGCTTGCAACCACGAGACCAACAGGGCAGTTATAATAATGAATTACAGTTAAACTATTTTCTTAATGTCCCTCGGCAAACTTCGTGTTTCGTCAGTCGTCGGATTTCAATTTTACTTGGTGCAGACCAGACGCTCTCAATAGACTTGGAAGTATATAGAGTAGTTAATACTCTAACTAGCGTCTGCCCGCGACTTTGTCCGCGTGAAATACGCGCCAACGCGCACCGCGTCGCATCGCATCGCCCGCCCGCGCTATTAATTCGTTTTCGCTTAGCGTTTTTTCTGATTTTTTTTAGCTCATCTCTTAAGGGTTGTAGCGTGATTTCATATACCCTATAGCTTTCCTCATGAATTACATACAAACAAACAAATTTGATATTATTATTATAATTTCTTTGCTTATGAAAATACAGAAAGAAGAACAGTTTTATTACTTTTCAGATCTCCAGAGTCTTCAAATTATTTCAGAAGTTTTCAGTGGCAATCAGCATTCTCATTTTACTGTTTGAAAAGTTCTTATAAACTTGTCTGAACTTCTGAAGACTTAAGAAATCTGTCTGAAATAAAAGCGACTGAATCTTTCTGACGCAGGTACGTACAAGTACCTACCAATTTAGTCTTGTAAAAAGAAATATTTTACACGCAATAATTGCAACTTATAGAGATCCTTGTGGTGAGTTCCTTTCCTTAGGGGTCGTTATTATTATTTTTACTTTTAGTTTATTCGTAAAATATGTTAGTTTTGATAGATTTAAAATGCTTCTTTTTACAGTTTGTATTTGTTGTGCGTGTCTAGGGTTACCATCTATGTAAAGGAGGATGCCTGTCTAGGATGTACAAAGTGCCTGATTTTTCAGAATAATGGTAAAAAAAAAATGTACCGCAACAGATAGTTATAAAGACTGACATTTATTCAAAATTAAAAGTACGAATAATCTACGACCACTAAACTTATTTAGAAAAAGAATATAAAAAAAATTAAGTTCTTTTTGCTGTCGTCATTTCACCGAAAATTAATTTACTTTCACTTGACAATTGACGATTGGCAAAAACATGATTTGTTATTTCATCAGTATATAACAACAAGTTTGCCAAATAATTAACTTAAGAAAAAATTTTTTTCTTATCCTATTCTTATTCTTAATTTTTACTAACGTATTGATTGACAAACAATTCATTGTTTATTTATGTTATCTCATACAACGACGATTGAAATGAAAATGTTTTACATATTGCATTACCTACGTAATCTACAAAAAAGAAAACTTATTAAATAGGCAAAAGGTTAATTTTAATTTATTAATTTTTAAAGATACTATTTTATTCAAAAACAAATTATGCCAGAAAATACTTGTGCTAACAGAAAAAAATAATTGTAGGCAAAAAAAAAGGTTAGGTTAGGTTAGAAATGCGACCCCACGCGCGAGACGAGCGAGCGAAGCGAGCGGTGCCGCGGTAGCGGCAGGCGAGTGCCAAAAACGACTAGAATTATATAGAAAACATACTTTAGTAGGTTTAAAGAACTTCAGTACTTGCCTGTAAATTATTGGACCCAAATGGAATTGCAACCATAATCACTTTGTGACTGATTTAGAAAATTTATTATAAAATTATATTTAGTATAAAAGTGATTTATCCAAAAGAATCTAATTATTAAATGAAAATGTAGAAATTATTCATTAACATGCCAAACATTTGTTAAGAGAAATAAATGTTTGTAAAGCGAGTGTTTATAAAATAAAACATTTGCGGAATAAGTTGTTTGTAAAATAAATAGTATACGAAACGTTGGTTGTGAACTAAAACTTTTTCAATGGTGTTTTGGTGAAATATTAGTGAACCGTTCTTTTCTTTTCTAAAATATAAATTAAAAAATCTCTGTGCTCTTGTCAGACTTTCGGGCTTCTGACGACCCGTAACGACTGTCAAAGATCCACGAATGACAGCCGGGACCAACGGTTTAATGTGCTTTCCGAGGCACGGAGGAGTCTTGGTATGTAAAGATGGTTACCCATCCACGGACCAACCTCGGCAAACGTAGCTTAACCTGATGGATCGACCTATGCAGCTGTTATTACTAGCCACGTTACGTATACGTTGTTATTAGCCACGAGCTCCTTCTACTAGATGTAAAAAAGTGAATAAATTACTATGCCCAAGTACCCATAACATGTTTTGTTTTTTTCTGAGAAAGTTAACATTAGTTGTTTATGGTATGCGACAGTTCGTAGGACCTATTTACTGCGCAGCTTACCTGGAAGTAGTAGGCTCGTGTCTACCCTTTACAGAAAACTAGTCTTTATTATATCAATTATGTAATTAATTAGGTGTTCACTACTCTTGATAAAAACATTTTTATATTCAATTTATTCAGCTTAAATAAAGTATTTCGAGAGGTGGTGGTGATCAAAACGAACCCGAAATGGGTAAAGCAGAATCTTGTTTTAGATTTTTCTAGTTTCGTAATTTCAAACATTTTTGTAGAGTTCCTACTCGATGCAGATCTATTGAATCAGGGAACAGAAAGCAGAAGATTAGAAGTTGTTTAGACTGAAATCCCATTCCTACATAATAATACAATCGCACAATGCTCGGAGTTCTTGTCCTTAGGTTCTTGACTTTGGAGCAGTTATTGTTTTCGTGTTTAAACTCTGGTGTAGGTATTATGAAATGCAGGGTCTAAATGAAAATGACTGACAATAAGAGTCCGCTATAAAGAAAAGCTTTTACACGGCTCAAATTCAGGCTTGCTTGCAAAAAGGTATGTAAAAGAAAGCAACGTCACAAATAGATGTTAAATATTTCGCTGTTTTGATTAATTTGGCAATATTTACTGTATGGAAATAAGAAATGTGGCTAACTAACGAACTAGAATATTAATAATGAATTCCAAATAAAACATTGAATTTGATGTTGTAACCGTTTTAGGTGTAAAAACGGTATTTGGAAAGTTTCCAAATACTTTTTTTTACAACTAAAACGTAAAAATTGTTACGATATTAATTATTGAATTTCTAAATCAATATTTTAGTTCACTAGTTGGCCACATTTCATATTTCCATACAGTAGGTAATATTGCCAAATTAAACAAGACAGGTAAATATTTGACAGCTTTTTGCGACGTTGCCAACTTTTAGGATAAACTCTCTTAATACTTTCCAATATAAGCCTTTTATAGTACTTATGTACTTACTACATCAATAAACTATGTTCAAAAATACAATTAATTCTCCTCTCACAGAACTTTGCCCTTTCCATATTAAAGTTCAACAAACAATAAATCGTCCTACATAGCTACCTACTTACGGTGATACAGAGATAAACCGCCACATATGTACGAACAATGCGGCGTGTCATCGACACTAGGGCCATTCATGAAGCGATGACGTCACGTCCGGTGCGCGCGCGCATTGTACACGGCTCCTGTGATACTTGTGTAATAGCGTGTGGATGCCAGTCGTACTGTTATATATGTTTTAATGTTTGATTTATACGAACTATATGTATTTATTTATTTTATTCTAGGAGGAATATTTAAAGAGGATAGAAAGTCTTAAAGGAACCATTTTTTTCTGTTGCTATGTTTGTAGCTTCGTGGTTGTAGCGCAATTTGGGATAAGTCTTGCCCTGAAAGTATTATGTACACGTATGTAAAAAGGAAGGAAAAGAAATATAGGGCATCAATAAATTCTTCATACCCATCTTATCCTTTGATTTGCAAGTTAATAGTTTCGTTATGGACTCCTGACAAGAGTAATGTTTCGGAGTTAGTTTATAAAGTCTCTGAACTGGTTTAATTTGTTTTTGGCTAAAAATATGCAATTAGATCGAAACGGCGAAATGCTGTTTGTCCTGTTAAAGACTGTCAACGGAAATGAAAATACGAAAACGGTTGGTCAAACTGAGCATTTAATTTAGATTAAAATATGCCTTGACATCATTTATAATTACTTTAAAACATATCACAGATTGAAAATACCGGGCGCAGGAGTGTAGGAGTATTTTCCTCGGCTATTAGGTATGTAATCCCGGTAGTACGTTCCCGTGGCATATTTTCCGACTTCCAAGCGGACGAAGCCACGGGCAAAAGCAAGTGTGTAATAAAACATAGTGGTCCTATGTATCCTTAGGTCCTTTTTTTCCTACTTCTGTATGATAACTAGTATTTCCTAAGAAAACTGAAATATTGTAATTGCATAGAAACTTTTCGGGCATTTGCTAGAGCACACAGCTCAGGCTGCTTGTCCACTGGAGCGGAGATGAAAGGAGGAGAGCGGAGCTGTGCCAATATTAACCAATACCTATAATCTAAACTCTGGAGCGGAGTTTAGATTCTATTGGTTAATATTGGCCTATCTCCGCTCGCGCTCCTCTCCACTCATCTCCGCTCCGGTGAACAGGCAGCCTCTGAATGAAGCGTAACGGCAGTGAGCCTTTAAATACCTAAACAAGGACCACTAACTGTCATAGGCTTTCGTAGGAAGTTCTTAGAATCCCGTGCCTTTTTTTCAAATATAATCTGTAAAAATAGCGTGATGAACAATACATCTTTTCTAAATTAATATTCTTATTAAGTAATTAGTTTACCTTCCTATTCAGTTTTGAGAAAAACTTTCATCTACATGTTGGTATAGTTTTCACAAACGAGGTTCTTATCCAATTCGCCCACATCTCGCCCCAGCGGATGTGGGCTAAAATTAATCATTCTCTTTATGTTCTCTGGCTCGGCTTTTGTTTCTTTTACCTCATAATATGATACGTATGGTAGTTAATTTATTTGGTGTCGTCTAATTATGTTTCGGAGAGAATAGGAACCCGAAAATATTTATTTATGACGAGGGCTTTTAAGCTTTATGTTTGTGTTGGATCATTTAGCTCCCTTCAAAATGGTTGAGCTGAATGGTGCTGATCCATGCGTCATGTTCGTGAACGGGCGCCGTCAGTTGGGACTGGTCATCTCTTAGCTGCCATGGCTTATTTTAATTTGTTTTAAGTTTTTGATTGTTTCTTTATTTTTTCTTTTTATTACGGACGCTTTTACGAACGTGCACGTCTTTCTACATTGTTCTCACATGCATAATTTCAAAATGAATGATGTAACCAATATTTTTTATCATTTTTTTTATTTAAAAGATTGTCCGTGGAGTTTCTTGCCCGTTCTTCTCCATAGGTACCTACTATGCTTTGGAATGGGCAACTAGCTTCATATTTTTGACTGACCGACCCCTTGACAATTCAAAAGTGCCTGTAATTGGTTTAATTGAAATAAATGCTTTGAGTTTGAGTTTATGCGAGCCATTTTGTGTGTCTTGACTGCCTCGATTAGCGAGTAGCGCTTGCGTCTACTAGACCTGCTGAACATGAGGTCCTGGGTTCGATTCCCAGGCCGGGCAGTGACATTGGGTTTTTCTTTCTAGAATTTCTCAGTAGCAGACCGGAGTCTGGATTTGTGTCCGGTTGATGGCAATAGGCTTGCCCCCTATTACATGGGACTTAAACATAACTGGCGAAATATGGGTGTACGATAGGTACACCTCCGCCCAACCTTTCCGGGAAACAAGGCGTGATGTTATATTATCTCAGTACCGGAGTCTGGATTTGTACCTGGTTGATGGCAAAAGGTTTCGTCCCCTATTACATGGTAGGTGCTTATAATAACGGGCGAGATGAGGGTGTACTATAGGTAAACCTCTGCTTAACTGCATCGGGGATTACATGCGTGATCTTATGTTATGTGTTTCTTCTTCAATATATCTTATAGAAGCCGTCCCATATGTCTTACTGACTGTGGTTTCTAAAAAATAACACTAGGTTTCGTCATTGCTACTTTACACGATCACTAAAATTCATTAGAAAACTAACACCGCATCGTATTTTCGCTAATATGGTTGCGTTGTCTTCTTACCTAAGCATGGAAATTACTTTAACTTTTTAGAGCAGTTTCTTAATTTAACCACAGATGAATAGGTACACTCCGCAGTTTAGGTATAAAGCTACAAGTACGCGGCGGGCCCGTCTTGTCGGGCCAATTCAGTGAGTGTAACGTAGTCAGCAGGCCTAACATGACACACGCGACAATTACTCGCTCTCGCGTGAGTAATTTTTGTCTATTTCGGTCACTTTCTCGTTTTCTGACAGCACTTCCATACAAAATAGTCGACTCCTCCTGTCAAAATTGATGTTTTCTCGACAAACCCTAACATGGCACCTTAGTTATCTCGATTTTTGACAATTCAACACGAGATAATCTCCGATTTTTCTATCATTTAGTCGTATTTACTCGTCGTCGATTTTGACGACGAGAAGAGTAGACAAAATTATGGTACAAAAAAAAAACTCCAAAATAACATGGCAGTTTCTTAATTGTACTTATTTTAGTCATAATTTTATTTTAAAATATATTAATAATGAAAATACTTAGTTTTAAACTACTATTTATACTGGAACGACGTGTTTTTTATGGAATTTTTCGTTTTTTTTATGGAAAATATGAAAAAATATTACCTACATGTTGAGTGTTAGGGGTTTATGGGTATCATAAAGGGGGTCGAAATTTTCATTATTTTTGCGATAGGACACACCGTTTTCGAGATATAAGCAAGAGAAAAGAAAAAAAGACAGTATTGTTTTTGCACCTTCGAGGTGTTGGTGTGAATTTTAGTTCATTTTTTAATCGCGATTAAATACTTAGACAATCAACATTTTAGGTCAAGAACGTAAAATTCTGAATAGCAAAATTGCAATTTTTACTAAATTAATAGCTCAGTGCCGTCAAACTAAAATATAGTTAAGTTGTGTCACTTTAGTCTATTTCAGAATGGAAAATCGTCGGTTGACAGGAATAATCTAAATTTTGGTGATTTTTAGTCTAGTTTAGAGGCATTTGTGAAAAGAAAATCGGCACCATTGAATGAATGAAACGGAATCTCAAGCCGATGTTGCTATCATAAAAATAATTTGTTTTTAATAACTTGCAACATCGGTTTCTCGTCGCGAGATATAGAAGTGTCAAAGTGCCTTTTACGAGATATCTCGTCGTTTACGGTCATGTTAGGGATTAGAATGACGTCAGAATTGTAGACAAATTTCGACAAAACGAGATAAAGAGCTTTCTCGTGCTTGTCATGTTAGCCCTGCAGGAGATCTAAGAGTCAACCGATATAAAGAGAGGCAACTTCTAGGTGAATATAGCTGTAGGTGATTAGTGCTGTGCGACCTGAGTTGCACTTTATTGTGTCGAAGCAAGAGTCGTTTTTTATTTAAATGATTTTGCGGAGCGTCCCATTTCTCATCCTTTGAAAAACTTCTGAAAACTTACAAGTATAGTTTTTCAAAGAATCTGTTAAAGTTTTACTAAGTCTACGATTGTTTTGCAAAACGTTTATTCAAATTATGCAGTGCTGGACCCTGCGTTATTTTGCCGAATTATCAACTTAATTAGGTATCCTTTGCAACACCTAAAAATCGATCATAAAACCTCAAATCCTACGGCCATATTGCCAGACATACGTTCCATACGTTAGTAATATTCCATAAATCATTCGTTATCAAAGTTATAACTTAGTTTGCTTTGCCCAAGTTTGTGTGTACAGTTGGGAACTTATTAAAAGAGAAGTTGTGTTCGAACTGGGGCCGAGTCGACTTATTCTTAGTTAAATAAAAGTGACTGAGTAGAAGATAAGAATAAGACACTGAGTGTTTTTCAAAGATTACAGTCTGTAAATGAGACATTGTTTTTAACCGATTTCCGTTTGGTTTTATGTACCTATGTTCTTTTTTGAGAGCAGCGGTGGCCCAGTGGTGGCGGCCGACTTACGAACAGTAAGTCGTATGTTCGAACCCAGACAGGCGCATTACTTTGTGTAATTTTTTTCATCACCACTGCTCTCAAAACGGTGAAGGAAAACATCGTGAGGAAACCGGCATGTCCTAGAACCAAAAATTCGAAGACATGTGACACCTACCAATCCGCACTGGCCACGCGGGGTTGATTATAGCCCACTCCCTCTCATTGAGAGGAGGCCGTGTCCCTGCAGTGGGAACGTTACAGGCTGATGTTGATGATGATGTTCTTTTAATTTTTTTATTTATGTTTTAATAAGTTCTTGTCACTATTATTTACATAGCAGGTAGTGGTATTCGAATTTGTATGGGGTAGGTGTTAGGTACCACGACTAAAAAGGTGGCAAAAAACACTTCCAAAATTAAACTTATTTTTCATTTGTTAGTGTTTTTTTTTTGGAAGACGTTTTTTTTTTTTTTTTTGTGTAAAGTTATTAGATAAGATAATATAAGTCTTTCTTTTTCAGTTTAGAAGATGGGAGTTGATAAAATATGGGCATTAGTGGAGTACGTACGGGCTTAGTAATGTCTAGTATGGTTGTTTGTCGTGCCAGGACATTATAAAGTGAAGAAAAATGTTCATCAGTGTTAGGAACAGACGAACCACATGTGCACGCTGCACATAGTGCTCACTCGTTCGATCCGGCCCGTAAGTGCGTAGATCTTGAGGCCGTTACAGTCATATTCGGTACGGTTTTGATGAGGTCAAACGGATCTGTAAGTAGAACGGACCATGTATGCCTTTGTAGATTTCATAATCCTTGGCCTTTTATCTATGTTTGGTGAGATATATAAAAGAGTTCACATTTCTGAATAAAATTACAAATATTCGTTACTTTGTGGAAAACTGTCTGTAGTTTCAATTAAAGAGGACATCATTCTCGTCAGGAGGAATTGTCAGATGTTTGGAAATATTGACTAACTGCGTTTAGTATGGTCAAGATTTTGATTTCGAAATAGTCGGCTAAGTAGACGAAGATAATTGATGATGTGCGACGCTCTTAGTGATCGACTTCGCAAATACTAGTTCAGAGATGTTGTTTAGTTCTGTAAGAGGTTGTGTCGTACTAACCAGGTCCGTTTTCAGACAGTATTACAAATTAAGGCGCAGCATTCCGAAAACGGGGTTTTTTAAAGCAGTGTATCTCTTAAACCGTAAATAATTTTGACCAAAAAAAAACGGATGATATTTTCAAGTCTTATTTTAATACAGTGATGGAACTCAAATCATAATTAAACATACATTATTGTTTCAAAAAAATCTTCAAACACACTTCTTAATTGTCTTTAAAAGCAGTTTATACCTTCACTAACAATTATCATTATAATTAAAAATATACCATAAAATGTCTAATGTCAACCTGCATTCAGTGATGGATTATGATGAGTAATATGATGAAAAAAACAACGAAAAACATTGAAAAGGTACAAAACTGTGGTTATTTTCTTTACTCTTTACACGTAAAGAAAAAGACAGAGACAAAGGCAAATCGGAACCCTGCACCTTAATGTAAGAAGCCGTTATCGTTTGTGTAGCTTTCACCGAAAAGTGACGAGGTCCATATTATCTGTTATCTTTTACTGTATCCCATTGACATAATTTAGGATGGTCTTGCAATTACTCATAAACACTGCTGATAGTAGTACTTACCTACCAATTTCAAGGAAAACACATAGTGCAATTTGTAGAGTGAGTTTTCCGGAAGACGTCCACTGAGCAATGCCTCCTTCATAGATTTTCACAACAATCTGATCTTCGGGGTAATGGCGTCACACAGTTATATATATGACAATGCTTTTCATCTTGACAGTTCAAGAACATTCATTGCGTCTTTTACTTTGTTAAGCAGACGAATTTTTCAAACATACGAAGCAATGAATTAGCAGTTTTCTTAAAAATCCTTCTCGTAACCCTTACGCGGTTCTCTCTGCATCTAGAACAAGGACATTCGAAAGTCGCTTTCATTTTTGTGGTCAAATCTTCTAATGTGGCGACATATCAAAACATTAACATGTAAGTATGTGCTCTAAGTTAAATATTAATGTAGGTATTATACATATAAAATTCCGGAATAAATTCTCTAAATGGTAGTATCAAAATCCAGTGTGTAGTTTAGAAGATGTAGTACATAAGTTTTGATTTATATACAGGGGTCGATTTAGTTAGTGACCTGCATCAGTCTAGGGGGTGATTCTACCTTTAATATTAAACAAGTTTAGCTGTGAAACAGAATAAGATTCGTAAAAAAAAAACTTACGTGTATCGAAATAGTCTGTCTACTGATATATAGGAACTTGATTTTTTTCGCGAATAAAATATACGTTTCATGGTGAAAGTTGTTTAAGAGAAAAAACTCATAAGGTTTAAATGTATACATACAATATTACACTTATATATATTAAAGAAATCTCGGTACAAAGTAGCGGCGGCGCGGCGGCGGAGGATCGTGAAGAAGGAAAAATATTTTATTTGAGACACGGGAAATACAAACAGTAAAAAAAGGAATATTAATATTCATTATTGGTTTTCAGCATCATCTAGAATTCTAGAGCAGGGGTCGGAAACCTTTTGCGACGAAAGTAACAATTTAAAAAAGGATAGTGGGCAAAAATGTATGGGTGGCACACCAACATCCGCCACAGTTAAAACCAATGTAGTTTTGAAGACATTACTTCTCTTTTTACTCAGGCCAAGGCGCATCAAAATCTGTCCCAGGGTTATTCAGTTCTGACTATGTTAGGTTAGGTTTGGACGTAAAGGGGGGAGTTTTAAACAGCTGGTCCCACTACCGCCACAGTTAAAATCACTGTAGTTTTGAAGACATTATTCTAATTCTATATTTTTAAGTAAATAATCTAAAAAGAAGAAGATATTAAAAATATAGTTTATCGTAACAAAAAAGATTAAGTAAGATTTTTCAAACTGATCGCAAACTTTTTTTGATGCGTGTACCAATGTTTTAAGCCCAAATCATATTAAAGTATTTTAGCTAGCTGCTAGAATAATAAAATAATTAATTCAATAATATAATATAATAGGATATATTCAAGTTATTGAATAATAGATAGGTACATCAATGGAAGCATTGGGTTTGCATGCCTTTAGAAGCTTAAGACGATTTAGAAGCGCCAGATTTAACCAAACTAATCTGGCGCTTCTAAATCGTCTTATTCTTGATAACAATATCTTGTTGCCTTGCAATTTAATATACTAAACTAAACCAAAAATTAAAGTAACTAAAATAAAAATTGACTAACGTAAATAAGACGGGTACAAAACAAATGTGATCTGTCGCCTTTACGGGTGTAAGTGTGCAAGGTTCGTTAGTTTATAAGATTAGTAAACTATTCCAAATATACCTACTTTGGTATCGATTACAAATCGATTTAGCAACGATATTGTTTGCGCAGGCGTCGCGGATGTGACGTGTACACGTAGATGATTACGCTGCTATTGTTAAAAGATGTGGGTCAAACGGATAGCTGAAGGATTTCTGTTGATGAAAGTTGTTGTAAGTATGTTGAGCTAAGAAACCTGTTATGTGTTAGTTACTCAATGTAGCTAGTTGCTGAGGATAAGTAAATTAGACGGCCATTTTCTGATATTAAAACATTGAATGGACTTTTCCAGGGATGTAGGTACATTCACCATGTCTGCTACCAAGTACCATTGCTGTGTTCAGGGTCAAAATACTAAATAAAGTCCTGCATTTCTCCCTCAGTTACAATAAGACCTCAACATCTCTCCCCAAGTTTCATAAGATTAATGAAATAACGATCACTATTGCCCCACTTTTCCAAAATAGCTTGGCAGCAATTACACCGATAAGGCTAAACGGGTAACCGTTTAGCCTGTGGACTGTGGCCACAAAGCCAAAACTGCGGTCAAAATAGATGATTACAAAAATAAAATGTCCGCGCTAGCCGTAACTGCGGTCGCAAGTAATGGCCGCAGTGGCTATTTAGTATACAGTGTGTAGCAGATTTGGGTCGAGTAGGTATTGAAGTTTTGTATTGGATGACTGATAATATTTTGGCGATTACGATGTTGGTCCCATGGAAAAAATTGTACAGTTTAATGGTCTTTCGCACCCTTTATTTACACACCTTTCTGATACACGCTGTATAAGCGAATGACGTTACAACATGGCTTGCGGTGCCAATTAAGAGTTGTATTGATGATTCTAATGATTATAATTCTGTGAATACATATTTTTGGTTTTCCTCGCGAATTATATTTCATCAGAAGACAACCTGATACTGACCAACGTTTTAAGAGCGTTTATCCTAAAAGTTGGTAACGTCGCAAATAGATGTCAAATATTTACCTGTTTTGATTCATTTCAAATTTGTCAATATTACTGTATAGAAATAAGAAATTTCGCTAACTAGCGAACATAGAATATTAATAATGATTGCAATTTATAACATTGAATTTGATGTTGTATCCGTTTTAGGTGTAAAAAAGGCATTTCGAAAGTTTCAAAATTCTTTTTTTTATATCTAAAACGAAATATTAGAAGTTACGATAGTAATTATTGCATTTCATAATCAATATTTTAGTTAGCCACATTTCATATTTTCATACAGTAATATTGCCAAATTAATCAAAACAGCGAAATATTTGGCAGCTATTTGCGACGTTGCCAACTTTTAGGATATGCGCTCTTAAAACGTTGATGTCCAGAATAATGTGCCTAGATAGTTTTTATTGAAGTTTCGGGAAATTTCGTAAAAGGACGCTTCACCATACTGTCAAAATGTTACGATTTAATTCCGAAAACTTCTGAAAAGTTGCTCACAAATCACAATCGGCTGAAACACAAAGAAGTCTGATTTTTACTCAAGTGATTTGTGCTTTTGTCTTGAAATAGTATCTCAGTGGCAATTATTATGTCTATGTTTCAGGTTCATTAACACAATAAACTCTGTAGTTATTTACTGAATATAGTTTTCTTCAGACTATTTTTGAATTTGCGGGTGTAGATAATTGTCTCACGTTATCTGTCTTGGTTTATCCAGATTTGTAGCGGAAAATAATTTTCTCACGTTATCTGTCTTGGTTTATCCAAATTTGCTGCGGAAGATAATTATCTCACGTTATCTGTCTTGGTTTATCCAAATTTGCGGCGGAAGATAATTCTCTTACGTTATATATCTTGGTTTATCCAAATTTGTGGCGGAAGATAATTATCTCACGTTATCTGTCTTGGTTTATCCAAATTTGCGGCGGAAGATAATTGTCTCACGTTATCCGTCTTGGTTTATCCAAATTTACGGCGGAAGATAATTGTCTCACATTATCTGTCTTGGTTTATCTAAATTTGCCACGGAAGATAATTATCTCACGTTATCTGTCTTGGTTTATCCAAATTTGCGGCGGAAGATAATTCTCTTACGTTATCTATCTTGGTTTATCCAAATTTGTGGCGGAAGATAATTATCTCACGTTATCTGTCTTGGTTTATCCAAATTTGCGGCGGAAGATAATTGTCTCACATTATATGTCTTGGTTTATCCAAATTTGCCACGGAAGATAATTATCTCACGTTCTCTGTCTTGGTTTATCCAAATTTGCGACGGAAGATAATTGTCTCACGTTATCTGTCTTGGTTTATCCAAATTTGCGGCGGAAGATAATTATCTCACGTTCTCTGTCTTGGTTTATCCAAATTTGCGGCGTAATATAATTGTCTCACGTTATCTGTCTTGGTTTATCCAAATTTGCGGCGGAAGATAACTGTCTCACGTTATCTGTCTTGGTTTATCCAAATTAGCTTCGTCCAATTGGCAGATATCTACAGGTATAGGTACAAAATTCGCACTACACTCGTTAGTAACTATTTATAGCTATGCACTAGAGACCCACATCGAGATTTCTGTGGCATGTCTAAGTTTAATATAAATGAATTATTAACATAGACTTTTCGGAATAAATTCTTCAAACGTTGATTAACACCGCATCAAAATCTGTTGTGCAGATTAACACTAAGCGGTCACAAAAACAGACACGAAAAACGACTTTGTTTTATATTATTTATAGATGTTTTATTAAAAGAAAGAAAGAAAATACTTACGTTTTTATTGCTGCCATTGAGTTGAAAGAATTTCGGAAATCCACATTCAAAGACTGCTAAAAAGTCAACGGGAAGTAGAAATTACATTGCTCCGGGTATTAGCTGAGGTCTAAAATCTGCGTTATATAAATTATATGTATATTACGTGCATAAAATTTGGTTAAAAACATAACATCACGCCTTGTTTCCCCGAAGGGTTGGGCAGAGGTGTACCTGTAGTAGGTACACCCACATTTCGCCAGTTATGTTTAAGTCCCATGTAATAGGGGGCGAGCCTATTACCATCAACCGGGCACAAATCCAGACTCCGGGCTGCTACTGAGAAATTCCAGATAGAAAAACCCAATAACACTTTGCCCGACCCGGGAATCGAACCCAAGACTTCATGCTCAGCAGTAGCGCTTGCGACCACTAGACCAACGAGGCAGATATTTGGTTATTGTAATAAATAACTCGAAATTCGACAAACAGAATTGGTTGACGTTACGGGGACTAACCGAATCGAATCGACCCTATATTTCAATATCGATTCGTTCTCATCACAGTCAAGTAAGCTCATTTATTTTTTTACTAGTTTTCGCCTGCGGCTCCGCCCGCGTGGGGATCGGAAATTATCCCACGGGAAAATTTTACCGGGATAAAAAGTATCCTGTGTTATTCCACGTTATGAAATATCTTGTGCCAAATTTCATCCAAGGATTAGGATTGAAAAGTCAAAGTCAAAGTCAAATAATTTATTTCAATTAGGCACAAAAAAGGCACTTATGAACGTCAACATTTACAACAAAAAAAAAAAAAAATTGATTCTAGTCGCCCATTCCAAAAGGTCGTTTTTGTATGGAGAAGAATGGGCAAGAAACTCCACCGTTACTCTTTTAAAATATTTTCACTATAGGTATCTTGTATACATTAATTAAATAATTATATGTGAAGACGATGCACCTAGAATAAATTACTATACCACGATAGGTAAAAAGAATGGACGAAGGACGCTTTTACGAACGTGCACGTCTTATTACATTGTTCTCACATACATAATTTCAAAATGAATGATGTAACCAATATTATGTATCAATTTTTTTATTTTTTATTTAAAAGTGTCCGTGGAGTCTTGCCCGTTCTTCTCCATAGGTACCTACTACGCTTTGGAATGGGCAACTAGCTTCATATTTTTGACTGACCGACCCCTTGACAATTCAAAAGTGCCTGTAAAGGGTTTAATTGAAATAAATGCTTTGAGTTTGAAAGAAAAATGAAGGAATGACATAAATTAATTATGTGATAGATGCATGATGCTCACATATTTACAAACATTGTAAAATTATACTATATTTCTAACATTATAATAAGTAATACTAATAATAAGTCAGTGTGAAAGTGTGGTAAAGTGTGATACAGTCTGTTACAATGATTATAATTGTACAATTTACGGATAAATCATAAAGAGACTAACAATTAACAGAATTGAATCTGGCGTCGTAGCTACATAGGTTACATGGTAACCTGTATTAAGGTTTGGCAGGCCAGGCTCCCATAGGAGTAATTTAAAAAAAAACTCCTCATGACTGTATGTTAACTAAACCTATACTCCATGGGATTAGGTAGTTAAATAAAGGTAAACAAATCGTAAAAAGGGTTTTTATAGATGACACTTTCTTGTTTAAAAATACGATGAAATCAAATTAAACTTATTTTAGAATTTTACAATAGTAACGTTTCCTCTTTTATTATGTATGTTGTAGGTACTTTATCATTTATTCATAAACTGCTCTTCGTAGATCTGCTTGAGCACAATTTTTTTGTTAGATTTATTATAATATTACAATATTTTGTAGTCTGTCTATTGTAAAGAGCCCAAACTAAACGTCAACGAATTATAACGTTGCTAAATTGAAGAGTGCAACTGTGATGTAGCTTGGCAACTGAAGTGACAGTATTACGTTTTGTCGGTTACTTGACAGCTGTCTCGTGACGTGGTTTTTTTTGTTTACCTTTATTTAACTACTTAAACCTATGGGAGTTTAATGCCCGTTTTCTTCTTCACTAAGTGAGACTTAAATGAATCCCTAAATAAAATGCACTGTTGGATTTTCAACTCTCAGCGCTGAGCCTAGCGTTGAAAAGCCAACAGTGTGTGAAGTGTTAGAATGCGTGTGTGTTCTGTGATGTAGGTGTGGTGTGTTTATAAACGGGAGGGAAAGAGGTTGAGTTTAGATACGGAGTGTTGGAGAATTCACTACGATTGTGATCGATCGAAGAAGTGATTATAAGTCTTACGAACTTTTACCCGCACTTGAGGTTTAAGAAATGAAGTCTCAAGTATCTACTTAGGTTACTTGAAGTATGAAGCTCAAACCTCGACTATTCTCTTCCATATTAACGATTTCATCATCTAGAATCTAGATTCCACATGATGAAATCATCTTGATTATAGATAGATGAGTGGCCAAGGACGGACCTCAACGCTATGGCTTGCAATAGGAAAAACTCGGCTATTAAATTCTCTCTAAGATGACATAGAAAAAATCTAGCTACGATTCCGAAAGGGCACGTGGCTTGATGTCTTCCAACTTTCACATTAACCTTTCTTTCCTACCTAACGCCATGAAAAGTATCTCAAAAACACTTAAGCACATAATCCCCCGCGGCAATTAATGGCCTTGTATAACAAAATGACCCCAAATTAGTCTGAACAGTACCGTGCCCCGAAATAGGTTCATTGGCCCGCGGGGTCAACGGACGCTCGTACGTTTTCAGACGCCACCGCTACGGCGCGGTGTGAAGGGCTTGGAAACTTATTATAATAAAATATTGAGAGTGAGGATTTTAGTTTTTGTATAGGTAAAGCGCTTTACTTTGGGTAAATTAATTTATCATACGTAGATACATAAACTCACGCCTTCTTCCCATGGGTGTAGGCAGAAACTACAGAACGCCACCTGCTACTATCCTTATATACTCCTTTTGCCTCGTCTACGTTCATACATCTGGTCATACACGCACGCCGGTTGCGATTACTACGCACCTGTCCTTTCTTAAGAACGTCACCAATAAGGTCAGTATATGTCCTCCTAGAGGGCGTCCCCTCCCGGCGTTTCCAGTCACATCTGCCTTGTAAATACAATTTGCTAGTCGCCTTTCATTCATCCTCTTAACATGACCAAACCATCTCGGCATGCTGTTTTAAATTTTTGTCACTACATCTTTTAACTCACACCGTTGTCTTATCACATCATTCCTCAGCCTATCATTTACCTATAGTTAATCCACGCATGCTCCGAAAGAAACGCATTTCCACAGCATTTATCCTACTATCATGCTTCCTTTGCCACACCCAGCATTCACTTCCACACATAAGCGTGGGCACCAGCACACCATTGTGAACAGCCAGTCGAGCCTTTTTGGACATCAACTGGTTGGTCACAATCGCATGTATCCCATTCACTTTATTTCCCGCATTTACTCTCCTTTCCACATCTTCATCAATCTTCCCATCCCTTGATTACATCCTTTGATTAATTTATCATAACTTTCAAAATGGTGAAGGAAAACATGTCATGTCTTAGAACCAAAATATCGACGACATGTACCAACCAACGCGAACTGGGCCCGCGTAGTGGATTACGGCCACTCCTTCTCATTTCCCAGCCAGGTCATTATAGGCTGATTATGCTAAGTTTACATACTAAAATTGAACGGTGGTCAATCATCAATCTCCATTTTAAACTGTCCGATTTTAAACCAAGAGGCTATTTCACAATGTCTAGAATTCCGGATTACTCACCAGTACTATAGTTTTGGAAATAATAAAAAAGGTAAGATAAAAAAAATCTTATTTACCAGATAAATAAAAAAAGGAACGGAATTTCCACGAAATTATCAGCCAGATAAGTTAACTGGACGTTCTGACTGTACCAGACCATTAATCTAGTTTAAATCGAGATTCATGACTAAGCTTCTTTGGACTGGCCTTAGTTTGAAAGATAAATAAAATAGTTTTTACAGACAAGTAATGCTCTTAAATTTTTTAATACAATACAACCATCACTAACCTCACCTAATTCACACTAGAGAGAGGCTTTTTAATTTTTTTTATTTATCTTTTATATTTAATATTTTCTACCGTTTGTTTCTTTGTTTAATAACTTTTTTTGCTTTTTGTACTCAATCGATGCTATTTACCTAATGTAACTCCGTACTAGTTTTTGTATAAATTGGGGAATGTATTTACAGAGAAAGCCATGGCACCCATAACACAAGTTAAATCTTAGCTTGGGTGCCAGTGGAATAATCAGTGATTTATGCAATTTTAAAAGAATATTGTCATAGAATTAAGTTCAGGCAATCAGGCAAATTGTAAAATTGTAAAATTAAAGTTATTATTATTATTAACGACGGTTTGACGACTTCCAGCCTCTCCCGAACAACCTGGATTCCGTAAAGTACAGTAGACCACATACACGCTGCGGCAGGTTATTTAGAAGACCGAAGAGTATAACTTGCCTCTCTGCTTAGCTTTTGTGGACTACGAGAAAGCCTTCGATTCGATAGAGACATGGGCTGTACTGCAGTCTCTTCAACGGTGCCAGTTCGACTATCGGTATATCCTGGTGTTGAAGTGTCTGTACGTAAACGATGTCAGTCTGACTCCAGAACCAGACCTCAAACCTATCCTTCTGCAGCGAGGTGTGAGACAAGGAGACGTTATCTCTCCGATACTGTTCACCGCTGCTCTGGAGGATGTCTTCAATGTTCCGAACTGGAAAGGGCTAGGCATCAACAACAATAGCGAGTACATCACTCACCTTCGGTTAGCCAACCATGTAGTTGTCATGGCTGAGACTATGGACGACCTCAGTACAATGCTCGATGAACTCAGTAGAGCTTCCGAAAGTGGGTCTTAAAATGTACAAGGTAATGTCAAATGCCCATGTAACACCCACTCACCTGAAGAACGGAGATGCTACACTCGAAGTTGCAGATGAGTATGTTTACCTAGGATAAACTGCCCAGTTAGGTAGGTCCAACTTCGAGAAAGAAGTCAATCGTCGATTCCGACAGCTCGGCAGCGTTCGGGGAGCTACGCAATATCATCTCGTTTCACATACTGCAGTGCCTCAAGCGTGCGCTACTTGGGGGAGGCCTATGTGCAACAGTGGACGTCTTTCAGCTGAAATTATGATACAATAAAACTTTGGTTCAAAGAGAGTTTTTATGAAATACCTAAGTTTCTAGTCCAGACCTGTTTTCGTTAGGAATGCATTTCTGATTGTCAAAAGAAGTAGGTACTCATTTAGATAACGAGAAAAGGTTGGTTGAGCAGCAGGTATGATGAACTCAAGCGCACGTACATGTGACCGCATGCCAGGCCGGCTTATACCGGTTTTGTTACCAAGGACATGCATGCCTACTGTAAAAAAATATTTCAATCTTGTCTGCAACGCAGACAACAATATTTTACATATTGAAATCATGGAGATTTCCATTTGGATTAGCCAAAAGGCTTGCATAATAGAATAATTTGGTCCATTGTTACAAAATAAATTTGAAAATTAATTACAATGTGTGTTTACTATAACTGGAATATTTAAACTAGTTATTTGAACAGTGGTCAAACTAGGAAGCGCCTGTAACTTGGGGTCCTGAGTTGCGTTATCTTAAATTTTAATTTGAGAATTCTTTGCGTTAACGTGAATATTGTTTCAGGATGTTTGAAAATGGCCAGAATACTTAATTAAATAAGAGTAGCGTACTGCAAGATAAAATAAATTGAGCAACATAAAATATTATTCTAAATAATGTCATAGTGTGACATGTGAGTGTGATGTGGTGGTGAGTTTGTTAGTGTGGGTTTTTGTGAATAACCTATAATAATGTGTCCCAAACTGGGACACAGGCCTGTTCCTCTCTTCGGGAGGAGCCTAATGGCCTGAAGCTTTACCAAAAAGCTTGGTTTACAGAATCAAATTCATATTCTGTACAGAAGTTGGTAGCCTTGCAAATTCCTAATTGCATTTCAAAAACCCTCTACACTGTTTGCGGTGTAAATTTATTTTATTTACTACAGTTATTACTGAGTCCGTATTATGTACACAATCTGTATGTAGGTACGGATCATAGTTAAATACAGAATCAGTAAAAACAAGTAAATTATAATATATTTTACCCTTTCTGTCACCTGTCACCCGCACATAAATGTTACTATACTGTTGGCGGTATAGCATACCGCCAACAGTATAGTAACATTTATGTTGAAAGATATAATATATATATATTTTTAATTACTTGTTTGTTTAGCAAACTTTTTTTCTGACTTTACCGTAGCGCATATCTACAGGTACATAATAGAACCTGAATGTTGCCTCCAATATTGGTAAAGGAACAAGTTCTTTGAGGCTTTCTATCGTATTTTCCTTATATATTCTATCCAACCGGTTTTTTTTTTGTATGTAGATATAATATCAAAATAACAGCTTTTAACTAAATGCATCGGCAATAGGTGGTCTGAGATGGATTCTACAGGCTTCCTGTTAAGTTGTGTTGTTTAACAGTATATAATAATATTTGTTAGAGTATATTATACTGTGTATGAAAACGATCGGGAAAGTCTCATCTTAGCCTCGATAAAACTTCGCTTTGTTATGAAAATACAACCATCTGTTTAGTCTACGATGAAAACATGAGATAACAGATTGATTCTTGTTACTTTGTTTTGCTGAAAGAATATATATTAACTTACCTACTGCAAAAAAATCATACACGTTTAGTATTAATAATGTTTTTCATTTTTCTCAACACAGTCAGGTTATTAACAATGACTTATTAATCTAGTAAGAATATAACATAAAGCACGAATCCGGAAGATATGCTTACGGTACAACACCTCGACATAGACTGACGCTGTCTAAACAAATCAGTTACCAATTGAATGTTCCCCACTTTAAGTGAAGACACAGCCTGCTAAACGACCATTCAGAGCATAGTAAATAGTAGGTACATACAATCACTTGCTAACTAAAATTTATTAGGGCTTTATTGATTGTTAATCAACCAAGAAAGCCCTAATACATTTTATTGTTTACTATCGCATTAGGGCAACCTGTAAAGATAGATTTAAGGTGTTGTTATAATAATAAATAAATAAATATTGTTTAAATTTAAAAAGTATATAAACTTTTTAAATTTAAACAATAATGATTTATTAATTATACAAAAAAAAATACTTTAATACCAATATTCTTACAAATTAATACCTAAACGGATCTATTAAGTTCTTGCAACCACTAGCGTCATCTGTCGCTTGTGGAAAAACATCGTATTCTTAATTATTATTTTACAAAATGATTACACTATCCTACCCTATTATCCATGAGCAGCAGTTAAATTAGTTGTTGTTCTGAAATGCTCAATTAATATCACTCAAGTACCTATTGTTTCTTATACACATACGAGTATTTATCTGATTTACGATAATGTCGTATGGCCTTGCCAATGGTTATTTGTGTAAAGCTTATACTCTTACTTATCTCAATGATCTTCTTGAAAATTGCAACGTCGTTTTCATAACTTCGCATGGTTCGTTTAAAACCGACTTCTCTAAGGAGGAGGTTATCAATTTAATTCAATTCAACAATCACACAAAGCTGACTTAAAGTTAATGTGTACAAAAATGTCTCAGCTGTATTCCAGCTGTGTTACAGGCATTGATATACTAAAACAGGTTATCAATTCGGATGTATATATAATTTTTTTTTTAAGTGAAAACTTCTTTAGGCGCATTGAGCACTTTTTGGGTGAACAAAAATCATGGAAATCGCGTCATCGTCACAGAACGCTTTCCATGAGCTATTTGTATACTGTGTATACGAGGGCGAGGGAACTCATTAGGGTCTGAAATGGTAATGGGCGTTCCTCAAGGTTCGATATTGGGTCCATACCTCTTTTTAGCTTATATAAATGATTTACACCAATTATTTCAAAATCAACCAAAGATGGTGTTATTTGCAGATGACACATCATTGATATTTAAAATAAACCGACGGTCACAAAATCTTGACGACGTAAATAGCTGTATTGTTCAGGTCCAAGATTGGTTTACGGTAAATAATTTGGTACTAAATAATAAAAAAAACAAAATGCATTAGATTTAAATTACCAAATGTTAGAAGCAGCGAATGTGACATCATATTGAATGGAGAAAAACTGGAATTTATTAATCAAACAGTTTTCCTAGGAATCACGCTAGACGAGAAATTACAATGGGGACCCCAACCCCATATAACATCTCTCGCGGGGCGGCTAAGCTCGGCCGCTTATGCTGTTAGAAAGATAAGACAGTTAACAGATGTAGAAACCGCGCGTTTGGTCTATTTTAGTTACTTCCACAGTATTATGTCGTATGGCATTTTACTATGGGGTCGGGCTGCTGACATTGAATCCATTTTTATTTTACAAAAGAGAGCTGTCAGAGCCATTTATAATCTAAGTCGTCGCGAATCTCTCAGGGAACTATTTAAAAAGATTAATATTATGACGGTACCTTGCCAATTCATTTATGAAAAATATTATGTATGTGAGAAAAAATCTACATCTTTTTAATAAAATAAGTGATAGACATAATTTTAATACTAGAAATAAAGATAAAATAGATCAACCATTTTTCAGACTATCTAAAGTAAATACATCTTTTATGGGGTACTGTGTTAAATGTTACAACAGAATACCTTGTGATATATTAGAATTAAATGAAAGAAAATTTAAAACTCATATAAAAAGTACACTTTGTAAACAAGCATATGACAAATTAGAGGATTATATCCAAGATAAAAATGCTTGGAAACATGCTGGTCCTGCTGCAATTTTATCTAAACAAGTAAAATTTTCTTATTAGGAACATTTCCTCATCTAAAAGTTAACATATTGTTAGTAAAAATTAACATTTGTAATATGAAGTCAAATCAGAGGACTGATTGTTATTATACTTATTATACCTGGAATACCTACGACGTGATATATGGGACTGTGGCTGATTAATAGAAAAACAAAAGAAATATTTGTAACTTATTTAAATACAGATGATTATAAACCTAAACCACTAGTCTTTAATTTAAAGTAATGTTGCAGTATGTGTGGCATTAGTTTTAAGAATTAATATATTAAATTCTGTGGGGGACAAACAGGAATAAAAAGTTTCATCTGTCCCCCTGTCAGTGATAGGGGGACAGATGAAACCGTTAAGGAGTGAATAAAGTTCGAACTGTCCCCTCATTGCTAACAGGGGGACAGATCAAACTTTTTTTTCCTATCTGTCACCTTAAGGGGACAAAGCGGGGTGACAGATCGGAATAATTCCTTTTTTGTGCCTAATTGAAATAAATTATTTGACTTTGACTTTGAGGGCGACACTGAAAGTTTTTAGAACTGGCCACGTGTAAACGATATCATAAAAAAATGAGTTCAAATTTTGAAAACGGAACTCTTTGCCAATATTATTGTGTATGTATTTTATTCATTTGTTTACGATTTGGCGGCAAATTGAAAATTATCTGTGTCACGTCAGCATGAATTTAACGCGAGAAAATTTTCATACAATGATGTTTTATGACTTTCGATATCATTTAAGTCAACAATAAAGTCATGATAGACTTCGATTGGCCTTTCACGATGAAGCCCCATCGTGCCACTGTTTACGACTGGTTTAATGAGTTTAATCGTGGTCGCACTAATCTCACCGATGATCTGCGTGAGCGACGGCCTTCTACGGCGACGACTGAAGATAACATCAGTGATGTGCGGCGTATGATAGAAACTGGCAAAAGAGTGACTTATCAGCATTCGGACTTAGGCATCGGTATGAGAACCAACACAAAATCCTCCATGAACATTTAGCGTTCAGGAAGCTTTGTGCCCGGTGGATACCCCATAATTTAAGAGGCCCAAAGGCACATGGTTAACAGGTCAATCCATCGAAGACTCAGGTCATTGTTGTTGGCAGCTCAAGGATGATCCCCAAGATAAACTGGATGCAACTTCCGCAAGTTCAATTTAACGGAACTGCCATTCCAATAAGCGGAAAGTTTAAGAATCTTGGAGTTTGGATCGACAAACCTCTTTCTTGGGGTCCCCAGCTACAGGACGTAAGCCGCAATTTTTTTGCATCTGGTAAGTCCTTGAGACGATTGCGGTTTCTTCCAACTGCCACTAAGACTGCGCTTGCACAATCCCTTTTACTTCCCATCCTTGACTACGCTGATGTCAGTTATCTCGATCTCACTGAGGCACAACTGGACAAAGAGCGACTTCAAATTTTTTGTATAAGTTTTATATTTGGCATGCGCAAATATGATCACATTTCTGAATATCGTACAAAGCTCAAGTGACTTCCCATACGTCTTCGCCGGAATTCTCATATCTTATTTCAGCTCTACAGTTTTCTGTTCAATCCTATTCCTATCCTCTTATCTTAAATAACGTTTCAAGTTCCTACATGACACACATAATAGATATCTGAGATCATCGGAAAACTTGAGACTAGATATGCCCGATGCATTCCACCAGCTTTTATGACAAATATTTTACAGTTCAAGCAGTACGGTTATGGAATGTCATGCCCGTGTCGATAAGGCGTGCTCAATCTTTGTCTACTTTAAAAAAAACACTTCCTCTCTCCTTAAACATCATCATTACATATAGTTCCTTGCTCTTGTTTCAGGTTTATAATTTTATATGTATATATATTTATATGAATAAGTTTATGCTTTATGTATGTATGTATTTATTGTATATGTAGATAGTACACCGCTGACTACCTGCAGTATTGTCTCTCCTGTTACCTTTAATCCATCCAAAGGTTTTCTGTAAAAAATCGCATTAAGCGGTAAGACCGCCCATTGTGTCAACCTGTATAAAATTTCTAAATTTATGTCTGTAATTTTTATGGCGTACAATAAAGAGTATACTATCTGTCTATCTAACTCCGTCGTGTTGATTGATGTCGGGAAATGGTTCAAAGATTTAACGGAGGTGGCTCAAATGCTGTGTTCGACATACTTACGGGTGACGAAAGCTGGATTTATTGTTATGATCCTGAAACTAAGAGACAGTCTGCTGTCTGGGTGTTTCCTTCCGAGGAATTGCCAACTAAAGTGAGGTCGAAGCGTGGGAAAAAAGATGGTGGCCTCGTTCTTCGGTAGGACAGGTCATTACGTAACAATTGTTTTAGAGGATCGAAAAAAAGTTAGTGCAGAGTGGTACACTAACAATAAAATTGTTTGCCACTTGTCTTGGAAAACGTTAGGGAGAAACGACCTCGCAGTAGGATCCTCCTCTACCACGACAAAGCCTCGTCGCACACCGCCAAGCAAATAATCGACTACATGGCGACGTCAGACGTGGAATAACTGGGTCACCCGCCCTTAGCCCCGACCTCGCACCTTGCGTTTTTTATTTATTTCCGAAAATAAAAGAAAAACTTCGAGGAAAACGTTTTATGGATGCCGAGGAAGCAGTGGCTGCGTTTCAAAATGCAGTCGAAGACACCCCTAAGGACGAGTGGGCAAAGTTTTCTCAGTGGTTCCATCGGATGTACTCGTAGCGATATATTGATGTAAATATGATGAAGTACCAGGAGAACTCCTCAACGTCCCTGTATCGTGAAAAGCAATATTTCTTAAACGGTGATGAACAGTTATTAGTAAATTATAAACTGTCCCACAAAAAAAAACGAGAAATATGCACTTTTTTTTTTTACAAAATAAATAACTTAAATTTTGGAAGTCGGTGGCAAATAACGAAAGTACAAAATCAAAGACATCGACTACTGAAAAGAGATAGTTTTTTTGTTCGGCGATTAGGCCCGCCAAAGATTGTGGCGTCTATTTATGAAACGCGTGTTGATTTGTTCCTTATGATCTCTAGATTACAGCGGTAGTATTAATTATACTTCGTCTAACGGGAACAGTGAGAAATGCGATCATAGCTTAAAAAATCACTAAAAGAGAAATCTACCAAAATTAAATAATAAATTGGTTACTTTTTTTTGGGAAATTATGAGTGCAGCAACGAAAGTTTTCTTTAGCACCTGTAACGTCTTTTTTTGTATGTAGGCAATGAATTAATAGAACAGCTTCTATTATATTAATTCAACATCTTTACTATTCCAACAGAATATAAAAAAAACTGCGTCAATTTACAAATTTAAATTAATATGATCCAGAGCTACCGATAAATATATTTACTTCTGAATTGATAACTCAGCGAATAATGTTGTAAGTGGGTTACTTTTTATATATTTTAGAGATTCAACTTCAGCAGACAGCTGCTAATAAAATCAAATTCCAGCCTCAAAACTACCCATCAAACTTTGTTATTCAACAACTAAATTAATAAATCATACTTTTATTAAATCATTTAATGAAAATTATTAGCAACACAAGCGCGGGAGTGCGCCTAACGCTCGCTGGGAATGAGAGGGGCGCGACCGGCCATTTTCGCCAATGAAGGATCTCTATCCTGGTTCCGGTACCGGTTCCGATTCCGATCAATCAATTTTAAAACCTCCGATTTCGGTTCCGTAAAACGACTTCCGTAACATACCTGATAGTTATATCCCTAGGGATATAGCTATTTACCGTAATATAGTTATATGAAAGCGGTTCATCTAACTAGGAATATAACTATGGTACGTGCACGGCCTTGTAATATTACTATTAGGGCACTCCGACCTGATAGGTTAGGTTAGATCTGTGACTCTACCAACCGACCAATTTCGACGTAACAGGGGGTCTACTCCCAAAGTGAAATCCGCAGTTTCGGCTGAAGTTACGGACGTCGCCCACCTTGCTTACAGAAATACCGTAAATGAGACGGAGTAGGAAGCGCCCGTAACGTCGGCCGAAATTACGGATTTCGCTTAGGGAGTAGACCCCCTGTTACGTCGAAATTGGTCGCAGTAACAAAATTAGGGCACTCCGACAGTTATTTTCATTCACCTCTTGTTTCCAAACACCATCACTTACAGTCTTGTATATAATTTTTGTATGAACAGTCAAGTCATCAATTACTCATGGTAACATTATAAATAGATAGGTGACTTCATGAAATTAGACCTTTCATTTATTATTAATTGATGACAGTAATAAGGTAATTTTATGTTCAATTATTGTAGATTCTCTCATCAATTACTTATGCTAACGTATAAATATACCTATAAGTGATTATATGAAATTAGAGTACGTTGAAATTATTTTATAGATGCAGTTGATAAAGTTATTAGAAGCTGGCAATGCGTAGACATAATTATCACAAATTTATTTGGTTAAGAATTATCTCCATGCTGCGTCATATTAACAGTAAGTAGCTTATATGGTCGCATGAAAAGCATTTATTAGACCTTAAATAAAAGTTCGTCGTTGACCTATTATTCATTAGACAAATAAATATATTTGAAGACGATAGTGACATTTTAAAGAAGCTGCCTTAATTAGCACCCCTTTTTCAACCGACTTCAAAAAGGAGGAGGTTCTCAATTCGGTTTTTTTTTTTTTTTTTTTTTGTTTGTTTGTTACGCGGTTACTCCGCCAATTATGAATTGATTTTGATGTTTTTTTTTTTATACTTCAGAAATGGTCCCATATAAATTTGGTCAAGATCTGACGAGGGGTTTTTGAGTTAGCTTCAATAATACATATTTTTCCCACCTAGTATATGTGGACGATATTCTAATAGTTCCTGTCACTGTAATTTACTTGGTATTAAAAATTTTGTGGGGGTTTTGTGTAGGTACCACAACTAAAAAGTGAAAAATAAAAACTTTTTCACAAAAAATAAAACCGACTTCCAAAAAAAAAACACTACAAAGTGAAAAATAACTGATTTCGGAAGTCGGTGGCAAAAAAACGAAAATAAAAAACCCAAGACACCGACTTCCGAAATCAAAGTTATTTTTCACTTTGTAGTGTTTTTTTTTAAAGTAGTTTTATTTTATGTGAAAAAGTTTTTTTAATAGACGTTACAATACAGGGGGGCCCAAAAAACTATCTCCTTTAAGAAATTTGTAGTGTTTTTTGGGAAGTCGGTTGTCATTTTTGTAAAAAAAGTATTTTATCCTTGTAAGTCTCTTTTTCTGGTAATATTAACTCCAGAGTCTTTTAAAGTATTAAGATTAGGAACTTTAAATTATCTGATTTCAAACCTTAGCAACCAAACGTTATTCTAAAAAGCTCTGTTAAAGATGAGGTGATAAAACAGTTTACGAGTCGTGTTTCCAGACTCTCCACATACATTCTTTTTGCTTCTCATAGAAACTGTAATAAAATAAAACAAAGAGATCCTACCCGTTTTCACCTAAATCCATTCAAGTATTTACAATATTAGCCACATTATTACCTTCTATTAGTCTTGGCAATCCCGTTATATTATGCCCACTTTATATTCTGAATGTAGATTTGGACAACATTTACTGTTACATACAGTATTTATATTGATCGTGACAAGCCATAATAAGTTCATGGTCGTTTTGGACATTAAGAAAACAGAAAGGTGTGATAAATGATAGAAAATGTGTATGCAAGGGGTTTCTCAATTTTAGCATGCTGTGAAAGCCGACATCGTTCCGATGATCATCTTATTTGGACTATTTTTTAACCCAACATCAGCTAATTACACTACCTATTTAATTTATCTGTGACAAAACTATGTAGAAAAGAACTTCAATATATTGTTTTGGTTGCGAATTCGGTCGAAGTGGCGGTGCTTGGGGGAGGCTTATGTCTAGCAGTGAATGTCTTTCGGCTGAAATGATGATGAGCATGACTGCGGTTCTAGGTCCTAAAATCCTTAAAAAGCTGGTAAGCGAGCAATTAGAGACTTCAAAGCACAGCTGTTGAGGGAATATCTAACGAATTAGTAATCGGCTTATCGAACTCAAGGAACATACATAAACTCAAGCCTTCTTCCTTTGGGGACAGAAACTATAGAACGCCATCTACTACTATCAGTACATACTCCTTTTGCTTCGTTTACGTTCATACATCAGCCGATCTATTCTGTAAAAATCTCACGGTGAAAACTTGGTGAAGTGAGCGTGAAGTGAGCTGTCATTCCACCTGCTGCTAGGGACTGACGGCTCACTCCGAGCTCACTTCACCTAAGTTTTCATGGTGAGATGGTTACAGAATAGCACTGCTGGTCATACGCACGCCGGTTGCGACTACTACGCACCTGACTCAAGGAAGCAACTAAATTAACCTAATATGCTATATGCATTTATGTTTACCGATATTTAACCATGATTACACTTATGTTAATATTAATGTTTATGTATATATATTTTTATAATTTTTGTACAGACAGTTGCAGTACGAAAGAAAGAGAGAAAATAAATTTATTTGACTCAGGTTAAGGCACACAATATTAGCACAATAACAAAAAAAAAAAACAGAAAAAAAATAACTTAACAGCGCCAAATAGGCCCAGTTCAGCAAAAATGCCAGACAACTAGTGTCTGACGCTGGTTTTCAACTGGACCTTATGTTACGAGGACGTCTTACTGATGTCAATCAGTTTTATAGTGTGTATTTAAATAAAAATAGATATATAATGTCAAAAATATAATATGAAACTCTATTAAAGAGTTGTTGAGAACTTTAAATACCTTTAATCAGAGGGTGTACAGTTGTAGTTTTTGATACGAATATCCCCGAGTTTTGCCTTTGCATTACTGGGGTAACCAGCACTATTCAGCTTGTATGGGTAACGCAAGTACGTAGTAGGCGTAGCGAGAAGATTTGGGAAAATTTGTTTTCCGAAAAGCATAGAAAAAGAGGTGCTACAGTTACTTGATTAACAAACCACTCACGTGCATATCCTTGTTCATGGAAAGTGGGTCATTATAAGGCACTTGTTACAAAAATTGCTTGCTAAATGATAACAATTTGCATGCATTTAAACTTTTGAACTGAAAATCCTCAAACCGCTGATAAGGCAATTTGCATGCGAACCGCCTGCCCCTCGTGCACCTCGTTGTATCAAGTGGACTGACGACAACAGTCCGCCTGCAGTCACCGGCTGCAGGCGATGCATACCAAGCAGTATTTAATCTGAGGATTTACGTTGGTATTAGAATGAGAGGTTGAATGTATCTGAGAAAGAAAGTTCTTGGGCCAAAGGCCTTTGAAAAGTTTGATATTTTAATGAATGAACGGCAATGAATGGTACTCCAACGGATACGCTCTGGAGCCAGGGTCTCAAATTTTTTTGTAACCTTTTTCTGGCAATAAGTAATTATTTATTTATAAATGAGCTCGTGTTTTCATTAAAGACCTTATATAGTACTTAAAGTACACATACCAGATATTAGATGTTTTAACTGTAAAGCCCTTTGTAGGTACTATCGAAGAAGTTCATATCTATACACCGTAAGGTCTATGTCTGCTTACAGTGCTCGGCCGTCCCGTGTTCACGGGATTTTGTTTTCAAACTGCTTAGATATGAAGTTCTTCGATAGTACCTACATGTCACAGTTTCTTTACGGTACGGCATAAAACCGCACCGTAGCAAAACCGTGACTGTCAACAAGCTTCCATACAACACTGACGATCGTGCCTGCACACGCTGAATAAACCCTAGTTTTTCACGGCAAGAAAAAATTGTGTGTAAGGGCCTTAGAGATTAGTGGTATGAATTAATAAATGAAATGCACCGGTGTCAGCGTGGTTTAATAAATAATAGGGGTTAAAGTATGAAATTGCCGTTTTATTGTAATAATTACTTCGAATTGACATAGAACCTTCATGGTTTGAGATTTTTGGGTGAAACTTTTTTCACATGGTACCTATGAATTCTTCTTTTAAAAAATGTGCAACATTCGATTATCGACGATCAGTTTTTTTTTAAATTCAGCTTAGACAAGAAAGATGGATGCTTCGAAAATTCGAGTTATTTTTGAATACGAGTTTCGACGCGGAACTAACGCGGCCGAAACAGCTCGCAATATCAATGTTGCGTTTGGAAAGGGGACTGCTAATGAACGCACCGTGCGATTTTGGTTTAAACGCTTTCGTGATGGAAACTTTGATTTGAAGAACGAACTACGTGGAAGACTACCCACACATGTGAAAACAATGAATTGAAAGAGATGGTGGAAGCTGATCCGAGCCAAACTACCCAGGAATTAGCGGCATGGTTTAACGTTACCTTACCAACAATATTGACTAATTTGCGTCAAATCAACAAAATTAAAAAAAAGAGAAATGGGTGCCTCATGATTTGACTGATCTGCAGAAAGAAACGCGTGTTGAAACTCGTGTTCCCTTGTTGAATCCATACAGAAATGAAGGAATATTGGATCGAATTGTGACATGTGATGAAAAGTAGATTCTTTACGATAACCGTAAGCAAAAAAAGCAATGGCTGACCCCAAGTCAAACGCCGCAACAGTGTCCTAAAGCAAAGCTTACCAATAAAAAAGTAATGGTAAGTAACTGTTTGGTGGTCTCAGCATGGTGATATTCACTATAGCTTTCTCCGATCTGGTCAAACAATAACGGCAGATGTCTACTGTGCCGAACTCCGAGCAATGATAGCAAAACTAGCAGTGAAACAGCCCCGAATCATAAATCGATCTTCACGATTATTGCTCCATGATAAAGCGATACCTCATACAGCACCAGAAACCGTTTTAACTATACAGGAACTGCAATTAGAAACCATTCGTCACCCCCCGTATTCGCCAGACCTTGCTCCAACGGACTACCATTTTTTTCGTGATTTGGAACAATTTTCTACGTGATAAAAAGTTTTCTTCTCAGGAGGTAGTACAAAATGCTTTCACACAGTTTGTCGAATCTAGATCACGAGAGTTCTATCGCTAAGGCATAAATGACCTTCCTATTAGATGGCAGCAATGTATAGATAATAATGGTAATTATTTTGATTAAATAAATATGATAAAAAAAAAAAAAAAGAATTTCAATTTTTCAGTACAAATCGGCAATTTCATACTTTAATTAACCCCTAATTAATAAATCGAATGAACCCCAAGATTTGCACTAGCCCCTGGAGCCTCATCCTTAGGGTAGTAGTGGTAGCCAAGAGAAATATTTTTCTAACGACACTGCTCTTACAAGCTTTCCTGTTGCTTAGAGTATTTTTAAAACGTTTCCTAAGTTCTAAAGGTACTGTAAAATTAATCGTCGATCGTCTTAACTATCCTAATTAATATTATAAATGCGATGATTTCTCTCCGTTACTTAATTTGTATTATGAAATGTGCGATTCTTTGTAATTGTTTTTTTTACTGTCCAGGCTTATTTAATTTAAATATTGAGACTGGTCTAGCTTATTAGGTACTTAATTTCAAACATTTGTACGCCCTCTGGAATAACATAGTGAACTATTATCCTAACTTAATATTATAAATGCGAAAGTGAGTTTGTTTGTTTGTAACGCTTTCACGCTAAAACGGCTGAATAGATTTGCATGAAATTTGGCACATGGGTAGACCATGGCCTGGGTTAGGATATAGGAATACCTACTGTTTATCCCGGTAGTACGTTCCCGTGGGTTCAGACCTCCACGCGGGCGAAGCCGTGGATAAAATTTAGTGAACTATAGAAGCGTAAACAGCTGAAATTTGTTTACATACGTCATCAATGTCATTGTTCTCTTGTTTTTAGTCTTAACAAAAGAAGGACTAACATTATCAACATACCGACTCAACTCATGATTCTATATTCATCATCACCCGCCCCCTGCTTTGTAAGATATCTTTAATATATGTAAGGTTATTATTAATATATTATACACATAAACCTTCCAGAATAAATTATCTAAATGAAGGTGAAAACCACATCAGATTTCACATCACATCATTCATTCACATCGAATTTTGACGCGGTGACACAGAAACGAAAGTTCAGTTCAGTTTATAATATGAACAGAGGGTTTTACGTGTTCCTTGAGGGGTCTCGACTCAGTCGGACACGTTAGACTTGACCATAGCAAGTTTGGCTAACTTCGTAAATCGATCGATATAATATGCCATTAAGCCACAATTTGCAACCACCTACGTCTAACGTGATTGCTTTTATATTTAAAGACAACGAGAAGGCATTTGTAATCTATATTTGGTATTCCTTCTTTACGAAGGAATTGAATAGCTAATAAAAAAAAAGATACGAAAAACGAACGGCCTAGGAGGAGATAGCGGAATGTACTCGACCTTTTTCATATGATTTGGCAAAACAGCAGTAGATAGGGATGAGTGAAGAGGGAAGGGAGGCTTTCGCCCTGCAGTGGGACACAAACGGCTGATAATAATGAATAATAAAAAAGAAGTTGGTTCTTTTGACTCCTATATTTAGCCTCTAATGCAGCTACAACAGTATCAAATCATTTCTAGAAGTTTAATTCTACCCAGTGTTGGTCGGGAAGTTCTCAAATGCCACGTAAAATTCTGAATGTTTTCTTCATTACGTTCACACGGTCTCATGTCAACATCGTGCCGTGTTTTTAGTTCTAGCAAATACACAATTTGTATGGAACGACTATAGTTGTTTAAGTTTTTTTGCGAAACTTCTCGTGCATGTTGCTACAAACTTTGTTGTACTTTGGTATGTCATATAGCATAAGCATAATCAGCATATAATGTACGGAACATTATACTGCTGGGACACAGCGATCCTCTCGAGTAGAGGGAGTAGCAGTGCGGGTTGGTTGGTAGATATCACATTATTGTCTTCGAATTTGTTGGTTCTAGGACTTGCCGGTTTCCTCACGATGTTTACCTTCACCGTTTCGAGAGCTGTGTTGATGAAATTATTTACACAAAGTCAAGCGTCTGTCTGGGTTCAACCCTACGACCTACAACTCGTAAGTTGCGGCGTTACCACTGGGCTACCACTGATCTGTATGTCTTGTGATTGTGCATAATCATACGTTGTCGACTGAAAACCAAGGACATAGGTAGCGCCTTTCTCGATTTTTATAATGACAGTTTTATGACTACAAACAATATATATATATATAACAATAGATGTTAGGTTTCTAAATCATGGTATGTTTTATGGTTTGTTAACCACAAACGCTAGCATAATGGTGTTGTAAAAGTTTTCCTCAATATGGAACGCTCATAAAGTTCCATAAACAATATCTGATAATCTCATTACGCTTCACGATGTATTTCAACACGTCGCCTCGTGACGTCAACTCGAACAATCTATGAAAATTCAAAGACAAATCCTCTACGTACGTAGCCACGCGTAGCAAATCAAAACAATACACTTTGATTTCCCCAATTTTCCTTATTAACACATAAAGAATTAATAGCGTTGTAAAAGATATCATAAACACGTGTCACAACCTGAGTGTTTGTATAAATAGCCGCAGCTCGTGGGCTTACAGCCTAACCTTGTGAAGATCACGCCAGACTGCCAAGTTGACCGATAGATGGCGCTGCGCGTACCGAAAAGTTTTACACTCGCGACAGTTTTCAGGTTACGTCAGTAATAACGTTTTGACACTTTTGTCGCTTATATAAAGTATTTTTAACACACTTTACAAGCGAAATAGTAGTTTTAGAGACTTAAAATGTTTATTTTGCTACGAAAATTAACATAGAATCGTTTTTGAAGTTGATTTCGTAGTAGTGTACACGTTATCTTATCAGTAATATAGACACACACGTAGCTGTTTTATATTCAATTATTCTATATTGAAATGCGCAATTTCTTGTAATGTCATGTTACGTGCTGTGGTCTAAACTATATTTACCTTTACCGACTAATGCGCGTTACACAATGGAACATACCTACGTCACCCGTAATTAGATTATCGTTTAATTATATTCGATCTCAATAAATGCTTTCATCGGAATTCTGTAAAAGAGTTTTATATGACATCAGCCTTTCTGTATATTCCATAAAACAGTATTACTTTATGGAGAAAATGCTGGAACATGAATAAGTAAGACTATAACAAGTATTCGAAGTACGCGAGGTCGTTGGAATCATTATTCCGGGTCAAGACAGATTAGATTAACACGCTAAATTGAGAAATATTCAGTTTTACTGTTTGTTACAACATCTAATAATACATTAAAACGTGTATTGCATTCCATAATGATCAACAAGCGCACCGAAAATGATGTTGTTGACGGTGTTAAACCGTGGAATGATGACCATTTAAAAAGAATGCATCTTAAATAAGGTCCTCAAATTAATATCTGTCGACAAAAGGAACATACAAAATGGCGGCCACGAATAAGCCGCGTAGCGTTTCTGAAAGCGTCTGTCTACGGATGTCTGCATCTCACTCTCCCTCTACGTCTACGTATTCGTGCGAGAGGGATGGCGATAGTACCCCGTGGGGCCTCGTGTCAAGGTGATGTACCCTTGCGCACACGTTCGCAAACTTGCGCAGGCGCGACGAGGTTGTTCCAATTTGCGAATTTTTGTTTTATAGCTGACGAACGACGGTTTTTTTTTTGCTAATTGCCGTTTGTATTCAGCTTGATCACTGAATATTTTTTTTATTGAGTTGTTTGATGATTCTTTATATTAGCTGCAGGTAACATTTTGCTATTTAATTGGTATTCCTGATTATAAGGGTATTTGTACCTTATTGATATATTAAATTAAATGAACTCCTATCAATGTATTGGTAAAGTCTGCGAGTGTTTTACGATCAATGATAACACAGAACAGAATATTTAGTTCGACCTACATCATCGCTTCGCCTTTGTGTATTGTTTAGTTGTTGTCATTTAAACAATATTATAGGTACATCTCAGTCGATTGTCATCGGTTATCGGGTCATTAGATATCTATCCATGACATAGGTATATATGTACTTATAAATATTGCAAAATATCATTTATTAATATCGATTATTCATCAGTGATTTATAGTCTTCTGTTATCAATCAATCTGCCTAGCCTTTTCCCAACTATATTGGGGTCGGCTTCCAGTCTAACCAGTATTTTACATGGAGCGACTGCCTATCTGACCTCCACAACCCAGTAATTGGGTATTACGATACTGTCAAAGATCCACGAATGACAGCCGGGACCAAAGGCTTAACGTGCTTTCCGACGCACGGAGGAGTCTCGGTATATAAAGATGGTCAACCATCCACAGGCCAACCCCGGCAAGCGTAGCTTAACCTGATGGATCGACCCGTGAAGCTAATATTACTTAGCCTTCCTTCCTTATTCTTCCTTTCTATTTTTCTGCCTTGTGTTATGCAAATCTTAAACTGGCAAAAAATGCATAGCGGCTATATAAATTTAGCTATAGTAATTTTAATTAATCACCTTCATCAGGCCATAGGCATCACAATGACAGGAAAATTTTAATATGATGAGTGTATTTGATATTCCATCCAACGTCCCAACGTCCAGTATCGTTTTTTTGTAATTGTAGTGTTGAAACCAGTTGGTAGACCATGAGCAGATGAGAAGAAGTCATTGTAGCTTTCAGAGCAAAATTCCTTTTGGGAAAATCTTTTTCGTGCATTATGTGCAGCTGTCCATTTCTAAAATATGCCTTTTTAGTCTACGTATTGGGTCCAATACAGTTACATAGTGAACTCGTGCTAACCCGTGACGTTGTACGGTATCAGCTTGTTACTGACACACTGTAAAGCAACTGTCTACAGAGAAGGGACATAGGTAGCCATCGATAACCATTAAGGTTTTAAGAAGTTACATAAAATTTATTAACTAGCAAGTAAGAATCATAAGAAATCTTCCAAGAACTAGTACCTATATTCATGAAGTCTATAAACATAAATCTCGTAGGCGATAAACCAAGCTTACATGTACACAACACAGTACAACTCATTGCAATTAAAGCAAAACTTTACTTTTAATTGAATGTCAACAAAGAACTTGTATGTTAGTAACTGGCATTTAAACTGTGCTTATTGCATGCATTTAAGAATACCAGATAAGTAGCTCCGGGTATTCTTCCCACGCTGTAGTTCAAAGAACGGATATTTCATATAAATAAAATACTCAACTAAAACCGTACCCTAACACACTTTGAATCAAACTCAAACTCAAAGCATTTATTTCAATTAAACCATTTACAGGCACTTTTGAATTGTCAAAGGGTCAGTCAGTCAGAAATATGAAGCTAGTTGCCCATTCCAAAGCGTAGGTTCCTATGGAGAAGAACGGGCAAGAAACTCCAAGGACACTCTTTAAAAAAAAAAAAAAACATACAAAATATCGTTTATATCATTCATGTTGAAATTATACATGTGAGAACAATGTAGAAAGACGTGCACGTAAAAAGCGTCCGTAATAAAAAGATAAAAACAATTCCAAAATTAAAAATAAGCCGTGGCAGATAAGAGATGACCAGTCCCTACTGATGGCGCCCGTTCACGAACATGACGCATGAATCACAACCTGAATGTTTTTTGAAGTATATTGCTAATCCATTACTTTATACGTTCGAACAAATTGGCTACTCAATAACGTACAAAACGCAATTAATGTTGTTGAACTGTCAAAATGAATGCCATTACTACTGTAAATGTGTTACGCAATTACCCCGCTGCACCGAAGAATAGACGTGTTAAAAAAAACGCTGAAGGTTTTCCATACTTAAGATTCCATCATTGTTCCATTGGTTGCTGCTGTTTACGGGAACTTGGTTTGATCAACTAACTGGGCTTTATAGGTATATACTCAGTGTAGGAAATGTGATTGGCTTATTAAAATAAGCAACACAATACCACAGTCGCGATACAGTGGGTTTATGGTATCTGCTGTTACCCGTAGGCTTCAAATTCCCCAGGCTATCGATCTTAGTCGTCACCGTTTCCACCTATTCAGTATTTCAGTTACGTAGGTGTATGTCTGTTTATTTACACCACCCCAAGAAGCTAAACTCGCCAATTTACAAAAAAAATCTCGTGTAACTAAAGTTTGCGAAAAAGAAAAATTGTTTTCAAGGTCACGATTAGTTCCTACCATCATGAGTAATACACATGAGTCAAATAAACTCACAAAAAGAAAAACCCACGTTGTATCTTAAATTCCCATATTTGTTCAATTTTCTTTATAATGGGAATTTTCTAATGGAATTCTTATAATATTGCGAGCTGAGAGAAAATACCAGTTTTGTCAAAAATTTGCCATGCTACACAAACTGGGCGAGACTAATCTACTTATAGATTTATTTTTTATGTTATTTTTGTAACCCTTGTAGGTTTTATCGTACATAAGTGTTTCGTTAATAGAGTACTTTATATAGCTTGAATGTGCCTGTAAATCAATTCTATATACAAACTCTAATCCAATAGGTATTTACAAAAATAACATAAAAAATAAATCTATAAGTAGATTAGTCTCGCCCAGTTACTGTGTGTTTGTGTGTGAGTCAGATGTGAGTGGAAACGCCGGAACCACGCCCTAGGAAGACATATAGTGACCTTATTGGTGATGGTCTTCAGATAGGTCAGGTTCGTAGTACTCGCAACCGGCGTGAGTTTATGACCAGATGTAACAACGTAAACGAGGCAAAAGGAGTACCTATGTAAGGATCGTAAGTAGGTGGCGTTCTGTAGTTTCTGCCTACCCCCATGGGAAGACGTCAGTTTATGTATGTATGTACTCTAATCCATGAATTTTAGTACATTACTGTATTCACTTATTTAGATAGTAGATTCGAGAGATCCTTCAACTTTATCTTGTGATGTTTCTTCTAATTCTTATGACCGAATCTGATTCTTATTTTAGACCTCAATTGCTCGGTTCCTATAAACAAAAACAAATCGTTTTGCTTACCAAATGGTAGCAGTTTTTATTGCCAAACTGGGCATATAAATAGATTTGTAAGTAATTTTACATGTGATAGCTATTTCCATATGCAAAGCTATAAGGTATTTCCTTCATTATTGGTAAAGACACAAAAGTCTTAATTTTATCCAATAACGGTCCGTAAATTATTGGAATCGGCCATAAGACATCCGATAAGAACTTAAGAAACATTCGTACCTACTAAGAAAAAATAACTCTTGACTTAGTGTAGGTACCAATATAAAGAAATAGTGCCAATTCAAACCTTACCTTTGTTTTATTCCTTACTTACTTACTTACTGAAAACATTAAGGAGTCCTATCCTGAAAGCTTCAAGAATTTACCTCCCATTACTTTCAAAAATACCCATTCACGGCATTTACTCTAGAAATGATACAATTACCAATAGACATATCTGCGTCCTACACGATTCACCCACAAGGTATAGTCATGGTCACTGGCCAGGTCCACTCAAATCTGTATGGTTCTTTCCTCAAAAGACCATTTCAGACACAAATCTACATGGTCCTCAAATTGAAATGCTCTGACCAAGATTATTTCCGGGTTATTATATACACATTGACATTAATTAATGTTATATATTCATTGACATGAATATTTACTTTAAAGTATTATATTATTTTAATTATTGTGAATGTGAAGACTATGCAGATATTCCCTTTTGTTTTGTTTTAATTTTTTTGTTGTCAATTAGTTTTTATCATGGTCTGGCAGTTTGAGTAATTTATGTGGCCTACCCAAACGTCCTTTCTTTGGTATTGTTCGTCGAATCGTTGAGCTCCTTAAATTCTGAGTTGAGCTGCACGATAACTGACAAATGCGTGCACTGACTGGACAGGTCTTCTCAATCTGAATGGTTATTTCCTCAAAAGACCATTTCAGACATCAATCTACATCGTCTTCACATGATCTGACCAAGATTATGTCTGGACTTTAAAAGAGACTGTGACCTCTGAGTTTGTTTCGGCCTTTCTTCTCAGAGTAGTCAGATAGGAAACGCCGACCTCATCTAGTTTTTAAAATATGATTGACGTGTAAAAGTGTTTGTACAAACCTACTTGCAGAAATAAATCATTTATCATTTATCATTTATCATGAGCATAAAAACCTACTAGTCCATTGCCTAGTCTAGGATGCATATCCGGTACGGCTCACAAATCCTTCCATATCCTAAAGGCACGTCTTCCCTACCATTACCGCGCCCCCCGGTCAACTTTTTATTATGCAATGGTCTTTGAAGCACCATGAAGCACATGCGACTCCAGGGGCTAGGGTGAATCTTTGGGTTCATTCGAGCAATTGAGTCGGGTCAACCTACGCTGGGGTCGGTGCATTTCATTCATACAAAAACGCAAGATTCAAAAGCGATTTTCTACTAAAGTTTTGATAAGAATTTTATGATTTCACAAACATAGTCTTTCTGAAACCATACTATTATGAACTTTGAGAAAAGACCTAGTCTTTTCTTAAAGTTGCAATCGTTATTCCATGAGAAAATCGCTTTTGAATTTTGCGTAAATGTATTTATGCCCGTGACTGTACTGGCACGTGTACGTAATAATTACGTTTTATATCTAAGTAAGTATCTACCCTATAACTATTAGTTTTTATTGCTATTTCAAAAACACACTCACTGAAAGGTATTTAGATTTTCAGAAACTTTATATAATTACTTAAAAGCATTTTACAGACTACAGGTTGGATTCATTTCGCCTTGTCTCACTAGTTGGAAAAAGTCGTGAAAGTTGTCTGAAAGACTGAAATAATTTCAAGAGAATTTATTAATTATTTAAATCGAATGAACCCCGAGATTTGCACTAGCCTCTGGAGCCTCATGCTTCATGGTGCTACAGAGGCCATTGCATATCAAGGAGTAGACTGGGGGGCGCGGTAATGGTAGGGAAGAATGCTCTTAGGATAAGGAAGGATTTGCTAGCCGTACCGGATATGCATCCTTGAGTAGGCAATGGAATAGTGGAAAGACGGGTGATATTTATCTATGAATGGGCATCTTTTTACGACGGCACGGCAGTCGTTCCATGCAAAATACTGTGTTCATCTGCATCTGGTTAGATGGGACGACCCCAACATAGTTATTGAAAATGATCTTTTCATTTTAATGTTGCATATTTCAACAGGAAAACAGTTTAGTTTCTCAATGCCATGCTGAAACAGTTTAGTTTATTCTCAATGCCATGCTGAATTGGTTAGTTCCTTTTAACTTTTTCCTCGTAATTGTTAGGAAGTAACGTCAGTTAAATACTAGCATAAATGAAGGCCAAAGTGCTGATTTTCAGAGGTTTAAGGCAATCATTATTGTAAAAGGTTTGTGTATCTAAGTTGATAGCCTTTATCTTCGCTATTTCTTCCCGTTTATAGATAAAACTGACACCCTTAAGAAAAATAAAATATTTTGATTTTCAATAGTGTCCATGGAGTTTCTGGCCCCTTCTTCTCCATAGGAAGCTACTACCCTTTGGGGTGGGCAACTAGCTTCATCTACTTTAGTGCCTGTAATTGGTTTGAAATGCCTTTCATTTAGAGTTTGAAATGCTTTCAAAATATCATCTTAGCTTGTAATTTTCATTCTGTAATTAACATTTTAATTTCGTTTTCAGTGAGTGAGCAAACACTGAAACCATTTTCGTTGAAATACGTAAACGTTGAAACATATAAGGTACATGTACCTCTATCTCCTCAAGGTATACCCAGTTACTGGGTTGTGGAGGTCAGATAGGCAGTCAAAATACTAGTATTCAGCTGCATCCGGTTAGACTGGGAGCTGACCCTAATATTGTTAGGAAAAGGCTAGGCAGATTGATTGATGTACCTAATATATTTAAAAAAATATTAGTAAAAAGACAAACGTTAGCTTTCTGAATTGAATGGTACTTTTAACTATCAACCATTCACTATAGTCAGAGTATGCACGGTATATCCTAGAATCCTGAAAGACGCTTCCTAATGTTTTATTCAACCCGTTTCAGGTTACCACTTAGCTACCCATATTACTGCTTAATCCATTATCCTTACACGCCGTAATACGGTTCAGACTGGGACTTTAAAATTAAGTTACTTTAGTCGGGCGGAGCGCTAAACGTAGGAAATGTGCAGGGAATAGTGTGTAGCGGAGATATATGCTTACCAACTATTGTTGTGTCTAATTACTCTTAACTAGACAGCTGCAGCTAGTCTTTTAATAAAAAATAGGTAGGAATGGCTATTTATAAATAAGCAATAACCTCATTGATTATACCAATATACTCTATATAGAGTATTGGTAGCTGGCCGCGGATCCGCTCTCGTGGAGTCTAATTATTTTCTGAAATATAAGTAAGCCTTAGTAACTATCTGCCAGTGAAAGTCCCATCAAAATCGGTCTAGCCGTTTCGGAGATTAGGCGAAAAAAACAGACAGACAGACAAAAATGTTTTTTTTTTTTAAATAGTACTAACTACATTTAGTAAATAGCTGTTATTTTGACATTACAAGCAGACACTTCAATTTTATTTATTTGTATTATTTTTATAGAATAAGAAGTCTGATGTTGTCTGTAGATGATCATAATATTAGGTGATTTACCTACTTACTTTAAGAAAATGCTCCGCCATTTTACTTAAATCATTTATTATTCTATTCCTAACTAATATTATAAATGCGAAAGTGAGTTTGTTACACTTACACGCTAAAACGGCTGAACGGATTTGGATGTAATTTGGCACATGGGTAGACCATGACCTGGAGAAGGACATAGGCTACTTTTTATCCTGGACCGCAGATGAACTCGCGGGCAACAGCTAGTATTTCTATATACAGCACGCATAGAAAACGAATTGGTGATCGGAGCTTGTTTTTATTATGGGCAGGAAAACCTTGTTGACCATTCTCATAACAGTTTTCCTAAGTTCAAATTCTTGTGCATCTATTATACCTACCGCGACCCATAGAAGCATGAACAAGCATTCCTTTAAAATATATTTATTCAGCCGCAGACCACCCTTGATCTACTTAACATAACCCTTAATCATTAAAACTTTGACCTTTTATACTACTAAACCAAAATTAACCCAAGTCATAACATAACGAGTTTCCAGCGCTTGGTTAAGCAACAGTTAACCATAATAGGGGTTAATCCAATTAATAGAGACGGTCTAGGCTGAGATCTGTCCGGTGTCCGGTTTGTATGCGAACTAGGACGGCTGTAATTAATTAACGTAATTAAAGACCAACCTGCGTCCGGGGATTTGTGGATGGAAGATCGATAGTATAATGCTTATATTATTTGATGACATTGACGAATGGACATATGGTGTATTCCAAAAGTATCTCATGAAAATATAAAAAAATGGATCAGAAAATGTACCAATTTGTATTGGCACTCATAAATTGAGAGCTTAAATTTGTTGAATATCTGCCTAGCCTTTTCCCAATTATGTTGGGGTCGGCTTCCATTCTAACCGAATGCAGCTGAATACCAGTATTTTACATGGAGCGACTGCCTATCTGACCTCCACAACCCAGTAACTAGGTAATACGATACCCATTGGTAAGACTGGTTGTCAGAATTTTGCGCTTCTGACGACCCGTAACGACTGTCAAAGGACCACGAATGACAGCCGAGACCAACGACTTAACGTGCTTTCCGAGACACGGAGGAGTCTCGGTATGTAAAGATGGTCACCCATGCACGGACCAACCACGGCAAGCGTAGCTTTACTTGAGGGATCGACCCGTACGGTTCTTATTACTTAGCCATGAGCTCCGCCTTAGCCACGAGCTCGGCAGCGATTATTTGAATAATAAAACCCGAAATTACCAATTTAAATCACCTTAAAGATGTTTTTCATTTGAAAAATAAGGTTAATTATATAACCTCAATATTCGTCGTTGATTTAATGTTATTTTGACATAAGTGGTAAGATATAAAGCTGAAACCTTCTAAATACAGACGTTACTCATTCTCTTTAGTGAGCGTTTTCATAAAAAAGTTACCTGAACAGGGTTTGTTTAAAAACGTTTCCTCAGATAGTTTTCAAGCAAATAGTAGACCTGTAATATTTTGAGTCATTGACGTTATCGTTCGAATATTATTGTAAGGACTTGCAAATGTATGATAATACATTGATATGTATTTGCTTGTTTGCGGCCGCTATTGGTTATAGCTTTTTCGAATTTGTACTAATTTTAAGTCCCAGAAAGGAGCCATTAGCCCAGTCAATAACAGCATCAAACTTCGCAAACGCGCATGTAACTACGATTATTTTTTTATAGGTCTCCTGAGAGTAGTTTATACCCAAGTTTGCAACCCTGAAAACTTTGTGCTTTCCTGATGACCCAAAATCGATAATTTTTCACTCTTTGGTAAAAAATGCTCATCTTTGACTAACTGTATCTCAAATCAAATCAAATCATATCCTGCATTGTGACAAATAATTTTATTTATCACAATGCAGGAACATAGTTTATTTTTTTGTATATATTAGGTCTTATAATGATAATGTTAGTGCGCTGCGTTCTACTAGCAAGCATACAAATATTACAAACAAGAATAATGAAATTACAATATATAATACAAATAATATTACAGAGATTTTTAAATGTCGGTAGGTATAATTAAAATGTCAAACCATAAAATAAAAATAAAAACACAATTATGTCAAAATTTAAAATATCATTGTCAACAATAATCCTCCATAAATTCAGTGATTGAGTAATAACATTTATTAATCTTCGCAGTCAATAGAATTAGAGTGCTTGGGTTGGGCTCAAATTGTATGAAATTTTGATTTATATGCCTAAAAGGGTCATTATAGTATCTTTAAAAAAAAATACTGAATCAAGTGCCAGAATTTCGCAGTTTTTCGAGTACCATGGGAATAGCATTGGGTAGACCTAAGAAAAAATAATCGTAGTTACATGCGCGTTTGCGAGGTTTGCATTTTTGTCTGTCAATATTGACTGGGCTACATGTATTATTTAAAAATAAAACGCAATTCCTGCTTGCTCCTGAAAATTTTGCTTGGCTTTACAAATTTTCTTAATGATCCATCGAAGTTGTCATCATTTATGTTATACTATTAACTTTGAAAACAATCGTCCGCTTTGACTCTAAATGGCAGTAAATAAATAAATAATGAAATGATCATAAGCAAAATAAAGCTTTCATTAAAATTCAAATTTAAAAGTCATTTATTCAAACTAGGCTGAGAATCAGCACTTTTCGAACGTCAAAGTTACATAAGACAGTCCCCCAAAAACGCCCACCCTTCACCACTTCCTAGTGCTTTCGCTGCCGCGCTGGGAAGAAGAAGTGGCGCAACAACCATCTCAAATAATGTATTTATTTGATTTACATGGCTTAGGAAACCAATTACTTACATAAATCATAATTCGTTGTGCCACGCGTTTAGAGGTCTCTGAAAGTTTCAAAAACCCTGAAAAGACGCAGCCTTTCAAGGGTTATGGAAAACTAAACAAAGATAATCAAATAGTTATCTATATTTCTTAGCTTATTAAAACTTCTTACAAAGAACCTAGTTTTAAGTGCATTTCGAGACAGTGCTTCCTTACCCAAACCATACGTTTCACCTGCTGAAGATTCCCGCCTGGACATGAGTTGCCTTGGATAACCTGGAAGTCTTTAAACAGACTCGGACCCAGGTTGGGCGAAGGAAGGAAAACCTGTTCAAGTGGAGATTCATAGACGACCTTGGAGTGTAAATGTGGTGCTGTTCAACAAAGTATGGGACACTTAATGTCGTGTACTGCGTGTACTGTCAGCTGCACGGTACAGCAACTGATGGTCGCTAGTGATGGCGCCATTCGCCAAACACGTGGCCGAATTCTGGGCCGAGTCCATTTAGATTGCCATCCACACGCTGAAAAGAAGAAGTGCATTGCACTTTCCTACTTTTCGTATCTCATCTCTCTCAGATCTTTAATCGATATTGTTTTACGTACCTACAGGTAAAAGATTGGAATATGTAACCTTTTTATATAATTATATTATATATAAAAATAAAAGGAGAAACTGACTGACTGACTGACTGACATATCAACGCAGAGCCGAAACTACTGGGACTAGGAACGTGAAATTTTGCACACAGCTAGCTTCCTTTTATAATATAAGAGAGCACTAAGGGGTTTTTGAAAATTCCACCTTTAGGGGGCGAAAAGGGGGGTTTTCGTTTGTATGAAAAATCTTCTTCATTGAGTTAATAGACTTAAACTTGGCACAAAAAGTACTAGGCTTGCATGAAGACGTGCACAATTTATGAGCAGTAACCTAACAAAAAGTACTAGGCATGCATGAATTCACGATAGTATTCAATCATTATGTTATGGTAACATAACATATTTAATGATTGAATACTATCGTGAATCCTATTAGTAGTAATAGGGTTTGGATAAGGCAGACAGATAGTTTATAACCTGGATTAAGCTAGTCTACTATATGAAGTAAATACTCTAAGGGCCAATTTTTCAATCCTCAGATAAAGAATCGAATAGCGTTTATTTCATAGATAGCGTTCGTTCTGGCGATCAGTTAGTCATTTGTTGATAGGCCTACAGTGTCCTCTCATACCTATTAACACTGTAACTTGAAAAGATTGTAAATACCATTTACTTTTAAAAGAGTAACCGTGGAGTTTCTTTCCGGCTCTTCTCCATAGGAAACGACCAATTGGAACCGTGCACCTAGCTTCTGACGTTTCATAAGTGCCCTTGTAGGTTTATGTGAAATAAAATAATTTGAATTTGACTGAGTTAGGGAGGCGTAACTCACTTGTATACAAAATGCCGCCATGGGATCTGGAGGCAAAAGTCCTCGCGCATATTTGGGAGTGGCGCGGGGAGGCGAAACGCCGGGGCTTGACTCCGATGCCGCGAGAAATCGCGGCACAGCGGACAGAGCTCCGGCGGGATCTCATGGCGGCATGGAGAGTGCGATTGTCGCAACCCAGTGCTGGGCACGCCACTATTGCGGCGATAAGTCCCCTCTTTGAGGAGTGGCTAGAGAGGCGCCACGGCGTCCTCACCTTCCGCCTGACGCAGGTCCTCACCGGACACGGCTGTTTCGGGAGGTACCTGTTTCGGATAAGGCGGGAGGAAACGCCCGGGTGTCATTACTGTGTGGATCGCCCGGAGGACACGGTGGAGCATATGGTGGAGGTATGCCCGGCTTGGGCAGAGCACCGCCGTGTCCTCGTGGAGGCGATCGGTGGCGGGGATCTCTCGCGTCCGGCCCTGGTCCAGGCCATGGTACGGAGCGAGAGGGCATGGGAGGCCGTCACCTCCTTCTGCGAAGCAGTAATGCTCGCGAAGGAGAAGGCGGAGCGCGTGAGGGAGAGGTAAATTTCGCGCCCGCACGCCCCTAGCCGCCGCAGGAGGAGACGCCCTGGGCGTCGGGAATCAATCGCTGATTCCCGGCCACCGTAGGCGCGGGCTTGCGAACAGTGAGCAATGGGTAGCTCGCCGTCCGGTAAGGACCAAACCCGGGTCGACGGCGCGTTGTGTTCCACGCGCGCCTCAAAGAGTGTCAGCGAGTGAAGGGGTCCGATGAGACCAGTGCCTGCCGGGGTTGCGGGAAAGTCCGAAAGGGATACCGTGGCCCCCTGGCATTGCACAGGCAACAGAAGGAACACGGGTGGGTTTTAGTCAGTAAGAGTCTGACACGTCCTCCTGCTCCACCCAGAGCGGGAGACGTCATTTGATGATTTCCCACCCAAAAAAAAAAAAAAGGAGAGGCGTAACTCACTTGTATACAAAATACTGGTGACTAGGTTCAAAAGTAAAAATGGGTGTGCCACAAGGCTCGATATTGGGTCCATTCCTCTTTTTAGTGTATATTAATGATCTACTCCATTTATTTAAAAATCAACCATAAATGGTGTTATTTGCTGACGATACATCCTTAATTTTTAAGGTAGATACGTGCTACAAATTTTGACGACGTAAATAACGCCCTACTGCAGGTCCAAAATTGGTTCACTGCTAATAATTTAGTATTAAATGAAAAAAAAACTAAGTGCATAAAATTTTCTTTACCAAATGTCAAAAGTAGTAATAGTGAGATAGTATTGAATCAAGAGAAACTAGAATTTGTCGATAAAACTGTTTTCCTGGGGATCACGCTCGACTCAAGGCTACAATGGGGTCCTCATTTAACATCTCTTGCAGGACGGCTAAGTTCAGCAGCATATGCTGTCAGAAAAATCCGTCAATTTACTGATGTAGATACCGCGAGGCTAGTCTATTTCAGTTATTTTCATAGTATCATGTCTTACGGTATTTTACTTTGGGGACGGGCTGCAGACATCGAGTCTATTTTTATTCTGCAGAAAAGAGCGATCAGAGCCATTTATTATCTCCGCAGGCGCGACTCTCTTAGGGAACTGTTTAAGGATATTAACATCATGACGGTACCTTGTCAATATATCTATGAAAACATCATGTACGTAAGAAAAAATTTACATCTATTTAGTAAAAGAGGTGATAGACATAATTATAGTACAAGAAATAGGGACCTATTAGTACAACCAGGTTTCAGACTGGTTAAGGTAGACTCATCTTTCATGGGGTACCTACTGTTTAAAATGTTATAATAAAATTCCTCACCACATAGTTACTTCAACTTAATGAGACGAAATACAAATCTTGTATAAACGCACACTATGTAGGCAGGCATATTATAAGTTGGGGGATTACATCACTGATAAAAATGCTTGGCTCATTGCTGGTCCTGCTCCACAACTAATTGACATACACACTGATTAACATTTTGAAAATACTGATGGAGCTGCTGAAGATTGTAAGACCATTTTTGTATTGTATAAACTCTATTTCCTTTGTATTATATAATTGCATAGCACAGGTGTGAGTACTATGTACTAAAGAGCTACCATTTACCGGGTAATATGTAGTATTTCATTGACTTGAATGTGCCCTGGCGGCTGTGAGTATGTCATGCTCACTCAAATGTCTCGCTGATGGTGGGGTGTGTGTTGGATCATTTAGCTCCCTTCAAAATGGTTGAGCTAAATGGTGCTGATCCATGCGTCATGTTCGTGAACGGGCGCCGTCAGTTGGGACTGATCATCACTTAGCTGCCATGGCTTATTTTAATTTATTTTAAGTTTTTGAATGATTCTTTTTTTCTTCTTTTTATTACGGACGCTTTTACGAACGTGCACGTCTTAAAACATTGTTCTCAGATGCATAATTTCAAAATGAATGATGTAACCAATATTTTGTATAATTTTTTACCTACTACGCTTTGGAATGGGCAACTAGCTTCATATTTTTGACTGACCGACCCCTTGACAATTCAAAAGTGCCTGTAAATGGTTTAATTGAAATAAATGCTTTGAGTTTGAGTTTGACTGGTTACGCGTCGCCAGGTCGATTTTTCAAAAGTCAGATAGTCAGTATCTGACGACTAAAGCCCTTAACTGAGGAATAAAGTTAACGGTCCCTTCAAGCCTCAGTAAGTACCTTATTCTAGGGACTAAATAATGTTTTGATGTTTGTTTTGTTTGGGGTTTTAATGTTTTAACGTGTTTTCGTGCTCTTGTATTGTTGAAAACATGGATCTTTTTGATTGAAATTAAATGAAATTGTTTATTCTGTAAATAGGATATTGGAATCACTTTTACACGTCATCTTTTAAAAATAAAATAATAAAATTAGCTAGATGAGTTCGGCGTTTCCTATCTGACTACTCTGAGAAGAAAGGCCGAAACAAACACAATCGATTGAATTGACGATAGTTTTTTCAAATTGTCTCCAAATATATCACTTTTCTTACATTTTCGGGACGACATTATTTAACAATATAAAACCATTATTAGGCTCACTTTTAGTACCAAGTCGAAAACATAATTAACACATAGAATTTGTTTTTAACTGATCTTTTTGCAACTAAATACGTGCCCTCCTATCAACTTAGCTACAAACAACAACAAAAAAAAAGCTCGCCATAATTGCTGACAATCTGTGGATCTAAACAAAAGATAAGAAATCTCGTCAAGATAGCACACGATAGTGTGAAGTTCACAAAGTTAACCACAGTTCTTCAGTTATTATACGATTGAAAAATTTAAAATATTTATTCGCCTGATAAACAGCCAGATAATTTTATACGCTAGATAACTCTTCAACGATTTAACTGAGGATTGAAAAATCGGCCCTAAGAAATAAATTCGCAGTAGATTTCTGGTTTTGTGGTTACTGGAGCTTCGGTTAATTCAAACCGGTCAAATGTATCATTCCCTTATACCAATTTATTTGTGGTCGGCGCAACATGTCCCCTTTCTTCCACACTTCTCTATCAGTCGGCATCTCGGTAGTCACCCCCTTTCTAGCCATATCATCTTTCACACAGTTCATCCATCGTTCCTTTGGTCTTCCTCTACTCTTATAGCCACCGACATTTATACTCAAAACGTAATTCACGACATTTTCCTCTCTCCTCCGCATCACGTGCCCATACCGTGACAACCGATTTCCACACAAATTTTCGGTCAAAGGAGCCACTTTCAGACTTCTTATGTAGGTAGTATGTAGGCTCATTTCTCTGAAACCGGTCAAAACTATAAAACATAATTAATTATTATTAAGGCGGTTTTCTCATTGATCGGTGCGGTATCGTTTCGGTCTAGTATGGTCGGTTTATAATATACTAGCTTTTGTCAGCGGTTTCGACCGCGTGCATGTCGGAAATTATCCCACGGGAACGTACTACCGGGATAAAAGTATCCTATGTACTCTGTATCCCCCCCCCGTCCCTGTATCCTGTGTGTCTGTCTATATGTGTGTGTGTGTGTATGTGTTGTCCTGTGTGTATCCAGGTCATGGACAACCCGTCTGCCACGTGCCCATATGTGTTTTCATTGAATTTATAAGATTGTTTATCTGATCCTGCGGCAATCGCTCCCAATGGAATTTTAACAACTCTTTCAGTTGTTGGGTTGTCGACACTCCGTCCAGGTTCTTTAGAACACGTCTCTTGAGCATGTCCCATGCGTGCTCGATGGGATTGAGGTCTGATAATTGTGCAGGCCAAGGCAAGGCCTTACCCGGATGTTTTCAATTGCCAAGTACTCTCTGGTCCTCCGAGCTGTATGTGAAAGCGCATTGTCATGCATCAGCGTGAAATCTGAGCCAAGACTGTGCAAATGGGTGAACATAAGAAAAGAGGACATCTTCAACGTAACGTTTTTGTATATTGCCATCTACAAAAACGACCTCAGATCGTCTGTTCTTCATAATACCCGCCCATACCATCACTGTGGAGCCACTGTAAGGGTGCACTTCCTGGACGCATCTCAGCCGTTCAGCATTTCGACAACGATACACTCTTAACCTTTTCGTATCAGGCCTAAAACAAACCGAGACTAATCGCTAAATAAAATTTTATTCCATTGCTCCTGGGTCCAGTGTTCCCTACTCAATTCGTTTCGACGGGCGCGATTCCCATGGCGTATGGGCACCTTATCCAATAAGGTGCCCATACGCCATGGGCGTCGTGCTCGTAGGCCGTATTTATGCAGCCTATTTCTCACTGTTTGGTGGCAAACAAAAACACCGCTAGAGAATTGCAGCTTTAAACATATCTCCCGGGCGGTTGGCGGTTAACGTCTTGCAGTCAGTTGTACCTATGTATCGGTCATGTCGAGCAGTTGTACTCCTTCCACGTCCTGCAGGATCCGCTGTATTAACGTAACGCTGCCAAACTCAACTCAAAACTCAAACCATTTATTTCAATTAAACCATTTACAGGCACTTTTGAACTGTCATGAAGTCGGTCAGTCTAATGAAGCTAGTTGCCCATTCCAAAGCGTAGTAGGTACCATCGAAGAAGGTCATATTTATACACCGTAAGGACTATTTCTGCTTGCAGCGCTTGGCTGCTATAGAACTGGGGCGATAACAGATGTGGCCATCGTGTTCACGGGATTTTGTTTTCAAACTGCTTAGATATGAAGTTCTTCGATAGCTATGGAGAAGAACGGTCAAGAAACTCCACGGACACTCTTTTATATCAAAAATTTGATACAAAATATTGGTTACATCATTCATGTAGTAATTATGCATGTGAGAACAATGTATAAAGACGTGCACGTCCGTAATAAAGAGAAAAGAACAAAGAACCATTCAAATTTTAAATAAATTAAAATAAGCCATGGCAGCTAAGAGATGACCAGTCCCAACTGACGGCGCCCGTTCGAGAACATGACGCATGGATCAGCACCATTCAGCTCAACCATTTTGAAGGGAGCTAAATGATCCAACACACGCGCCACCATCAGCATAAAATACATGAAATACTCAAAGACTGCAAATCACGCTCCTATTGACACCAAATGCCGATATACCTGGGACTGATTGCTTTCCGCTTGTAGCGTTCCTACAGCTCTCTGCATTTCACAGCAGTCAAATGGCGTCGCCCGATGACATAAAAAATTACCCACCACAATTTTTTTTCAAAAACTATATCTCAAAATGATAAAACTGAGATAAATACCAAATTTATCAAGCAACAAAACACATGAAATCGGGAGAAAATGATTAGCTTTTATTTTAATCAAAACAAACACTATCGAAAAAATTTAAAATTAATTAAATATTTTTTTAAATCAGCCAATACCTATATGTTACCGAGAACAAAAAGTTGTGTACCAATCTACTTTGTACAGAAAAAAAATGAAAGTATCAATTAATAAAATTGCATGCAGTTTCTGTAAATGAAGCGTGTTGCTTAGACTTTTTTGATGTGATGTATTATGTCGTGGCCAGATCTTAGAATTGACCATTTCATGAAATGGCCAGCTAACATTGGCCATATCGTTAAAACGTCAACGTTTGGTCGTTTTGGTCAGTCAACGTTTGGCCATATCATTAATGTAGGGTATCCATGGTGTAAGGTGTAGTAAAAATTGCCAAGTAACTGCAACCAACTTGGAAGTAGCGTTCGCCGGCCGCTGCCGCGGCACCACTCGCTGCGCTGGCTCGGCTCACGCGCGTTTGGTCACAGTTCTAACCAAACCTAACCCATTTGGTCGGGGTGCCACTTAAGCGGCGATTTTTTTTTTTTTTTAAGAACTAATTTTAAGTGCTATACAGTACCATTTCACTTATATCATATTTGGAAACCCAATAAAAGTCCATCTACTTTTTTGCGTAGTCACCCTACTTTGTTTGATTTGTTGTATGCACAACAAATACAGAGCGTCATCAACGCCTCTACCGGTGGATAATATAACTATTTTACGATATGATCACTAATGTTTGACCACATCATGAAGTAGTCGTGCGATTAACTGTTCATATCGTTAAAGGTTGAGTATTCAATGATCTGGCCAGGCCACTTCATGATGTGACCAGTGGTCGATGTTCATTTCATGAAATGATCAATTGTAAGATCTGGCCACGACATATTATTATATAAGGCGCTCAGTAAGCTTTCGGTTCCGAGTATACCGACCATGCTGTAAAACGCGTGACGTCACGCGGTACCAAAATGATCCTGATCCACTCCCGCGTAAGGTACCGAGCCAATCAGGAAACGCTTACTGAAATATAGGCGCTCTGTAAGCTTTCGATACCGATCATGCCGATCCCGCACCGCAAACATACCGACCAGTGAGGAAAGGGCCTAACTATTAATTTATATTGATAACAGATGAAAATTACCCCCATGAATTAAGCTCAAAAGCATAAATATTTAAATCACCAAGTTAACATTTAAGCTGTATAATAGGACCATTGAATGCAACATCAAACGCATTTGTGATATCCTCCCCCTGCCAAACTTGACCCAGTATCTAAAATTCTAAAGAACTATCCTTCGCTGCATTTGCATAAACATCTTCAACAAAGCATTTGCCAAAGAAGCAATATACGTAACTAAACATTAAGCAGCGTTTGCGTGAGGGAAAAATTTCAAACGACTGAGGACCCCTGCCAAGTCGACCAAACATTGAAGGAGCTACTACATTCATCGATGCATTTACATAAAATATTTTCAGCAAAGTACTTACCAAAGAAGCAATGTACAGAAACCTCATACGTGCTTACAGGGTAGAATTACAAACGCATTCACCTGTTGGTTGGAACCCCTGCTAAGACGAGCCAGCACTAAAAGAACTACATCCATCGATGCTTTTGTATGCAAAATGTTTTCCAAAGCTCTTGCTAACGAAGCAATGGACAAAACTTTCGTTTGTAAAGAAGAAAACTTCAAACGAATTAGGAACCTTGCCTGATGACCCAACATTGAAATACTTACATCCATCGATGCACTTGTATACGAACAGCCTAACAAAATACTTACTAATGAAGTAAGGGACAGTACTCTCTTTAGCATAGGGGGAAATAACGTTCAACATCCACTCAGGTCTAATTAGGATACCCTCATATGATCCCCTCATAAGTGGCCAGTGTGGCCCACTTGAGTCGATTACCGACGAATAAACGTTTAAATGGCGGTTTAAAACATTTTGGGGGAAGCGATTGTAAGTGTTTAGATTGTAAGGAGATTATTGTCAAGTTCTTTAGATCATGATTTTAGATAAGTTGATTTTTAAAATATAAATAGCAGTGTTAACAGAAGAAAACGTAGCTGCGTATTCTTAAATAATCCGAAAGGATATCGGTGATATTAATTGCTTATCAAATTCGTCAATTTGTCATTAATAGGTATATACATTTACTGTAATTGAAAATGTTAACAAACATTTTTAACAGCAGTGTGGGAGCACATTTATAGTCATTTCATACAACTATCAAAGAATGACAGTGTTTATTCGATTATACGGACAATTTGGGTTGGTAGTCAATTTGATAATCAACTAGCAGCTAACTTCCCGCGGTTTCATGTGCATAAGTCTCGAGCCCATGGAAGTATCGAGATAAAAAGTAAACCTGTGTTAATCCAGGTTATAAACTATCTGTGTGTCAAATTTTATCCAAATTCGTTCAGTAGTTTTTACGTGAAAGAGTAACAAACATCCATTCATCCATCCATCCTCACAAACCTTCGCGTTTAGCATAGGATAGGACTCCTTGGCTTAAAATAAAAAGAGCAACAATTTTCCATGTCTAAGATAAGGATCCAACTCGTTTAAAATTCTGTTTTCTGTTTCTAAATGTTGCGATAAATTTCCTGTACTATAAGCTAAGCTAACTGAATCTCAATTTCAGTGTAAGCTAGAGCCGCTATTACAAAATAAAGAGAAGTCCCGCAGATGTCAAATTTGACAACCACGATGTATGCTTATTCAGGTACCGCCGCGCCACCACTCAAGTCCGATAGAAGCGGCGCTAGTGTCTGTGTCATTACATCAAACAGTCATCAGCAGTCAGTTGAGACAGGTCATCTCTTATCTGCCTGGGCTTATTTTTAATCATATATTTTTAATCGTTTTCGATTTTTATATTTTTTTACATTGTTCTCACATATAGAATCAACAAGAGTAATGTACCCAGGATTTTGTAATTTCTATATTTAAAAGAGTATCCTTGGAGTTTCTTGCCCGTTCTTCTCCATAGAGATCTACGTTTTGGAATGGGCAACTTAGCTTCAACTTTCTGATTAACTGTCTGACTCTTTGACAATTCAAAAGTGTCTGTAAATGGTTTAATTGAAATAAATGCTTTAAGTTTGAGTTTAAATTGTTTTTTTTTTTAATGTAGTTCTCAACTTTTCCGCCGAACCTCAGCGATGGCGTGGACTCTAGTAGACTGAGACGTTTGCTGTCCCAGACAACAACATGTCGCGTAAAAATTTTGTTCGCAGTGTGTGCTCTAGTTTACATTGAACTTCAATGACTGTAAGTTAAAGGTTGCATTTTGTTTTCAATCGTAGGAAATTCCTTACATGCATTTTTTTTTGTTTTATTGATCCCTAATGTCTAAATATACCATCCGCATCTTTACCCATATTCCACCCTATTATTTATTTATAAAACAGTTGCTTACTGTACTTGCAGTTGCCCATCACGAACAGTAAGCTTAACTATGACATAAACAAATATACTTACACTTATATATACAAATTTGTTCTTTAACCTTATATCAAAATCAAGAAATTCTGAGAAATTCCACACAAATCCAATTCCTATGTTTCATTCGTTACTTAGCATAGGGGAAATGCTTATCCTTAAATCAGTATTTTACAACATTTTTCATGACGCGACCTCCTACTCTCCACTGTTCTGCTCTGTATTTTATTATATCACAAATATGAAATAAATACGTACAACATTTTTATAATAACGTATCGGCTAATGGGTTCATTGCACCAATATTTACTTTACCACACAGCGGTTAGGTGGTTATCGAAAGGCAAAGTACTGAGGAGTGTTTTCGAAATTCGAGCGGAACTTTTGGTGTACTTACAGCAGGTAAAGTCAGAATATTCCAAATTCGTTTGTGACCCGGAATTCCTTTTAAAACTAACTTTTCTTCCAGATTTATTCGAACATTTAAATACCTTGAATCTCAAGGACGGGTATCTCTTGCCTTCAAGGACGGGATGAACATGTCATTACTGCTAAAGACAAAATCCACGCTTCACAAAAAAAAAAATTGTGGTCATCATCCTATACAAATAACATAAATCAAAACAACTCCGACTCGTTTTCGTCGTCTCAGTTTATTATTGAAGAAGTGGGGTCTGAGATAAACATCAAAGCATTACACCTGGTATGGAAATTGTCTTGCAGAATTTAAAAGAAGAATAATGCCGTTATTCCTCGGTGCAAGAACTATCAGGGAACACTGGGCAAAGGTGGATCATAAATCCGTGTTTATATGCGGCTATAGAAGAGGCAAGTTTGGGAACCACCCAGGGTGGTTCCCAAACTTGCCTCTACTCTCTACTCTACTTGACTAAAAGAAAATCTGCTGGAATTATGACCCTGTAGATTTGTGTCTGAAATGGTATTTTGAGGAAAGAACCACACAGATTTGAGTGGACCTGTCCAGTCAGTGCAAGCATTTGTCAGTAAACGTGGAGCTCAGCTCGACGAACAATACCAAAGAAAGGACATTTGGGTAGGCCGCATCAAAAAACCATCATTAAAACTAACTGAGAAAGAAATAAAGAATGAAAGAGAAAAATAAAAACATCCACATAGTCCTCACATTCACAATAATTAAAATAATAGGATAACTTTTGGTTAAAAAGAAAATCAGAATACACAGAATCAACCACAGAAGCTTTGAAGTGTTTAATTCCATTGCCACTTATTATTTGTGTGAGTTGATGTTTTCGTCAATGGCTCATATATACAGGGTGAAATTGAATTCATGGGCATCCTTTTAAGGGGTCATTGTACTCATCATTATGAACAACTTTGACTATGGGAACAAACCTGAAATCGAGAAAAAAAAAATTGCTGTTCCCTACATTTTGTCGAGTTATGCAAACATAAATGTAGGGAACAGCTGATTTTCACCCTGTATATAGTCCTCCAGACCGTATTTCGGCCACGGCGGCGAATCTCAACGGAGACTAGCCTTCGGCGCGGGATATATTAAAGAAAGAAACATTGAAAAACACCGCCTTAGATAATAGCCATTTTAAAAGTTACATCTAAAGCATCCATCGTGAACGGGCGCCATCAGTAGGGACTGGTCATCTCTTATCTGCCACGGCTTATTTTAATTTTTGAATTGTTTTTATTTTTTTATTACGGACGCTTTTTACGTACACGTCTTTCTACATTGTTCTCTCATGTATAATTTCAATATGAATGATGTAAACAATATTTTGTAAGATTTTTTTTTTTTTTAAAGAGTGTCCGTGGAGTTTCTTGCCCGTTCTTCTCCATAGGAACCTACGCTTTGGAATGGGCAACTAGCTTCATATTTCTGACTGACTGACTCCTTGACAATTCAAATGTGCCTGTAAATGGTTTAATTGTAATAAATGCTTTGAGTTTTTGAGTTTGAGTTTCCATTTTTAGACTTACAAATAAGGCATTAGTTGCCTCTCATAATACTTACCGTTTACCGGAAGCTGTGACTTTGATTTTAAATGTTTACCACAGGACCCTATCTGCCTAACGCCAATCAAGATAGTCGTGATATGTAAAAAGCTCAAGGATTTACGACACTGTCGTCATGTGAAGTGTATGACACTCCAGCTAATCTGTGTCAATGTGACACCTGATAGTGCATGTCAATGCGTTTTATTGGTCCTCGTAATTATAATCTAGTAGGAATGCCAGTGGTTCTGTTCAATTAACTAAAAAGGAACATTAACATAAACCTCACGCCTGTAATTCCCATAGGGTTGACCAGGGGGGTTAGGCTATTGTACACCCAGTTATGTTTAAGTCCCATATGGGAGCGCATCTATTGCCATCAACTGGGCATGAATCCAGACTCCGGACGACTACTGAGAAATTCCTGATGGCAAAACCCAATAATACTTTGCCTGACCTGAGAATCGAACCCAGGACCTCATGGTTAGCAGTAGTGCTTGCTACAAAAATCCTAACTATAATATTATAAATGCGAAAGTTAGTTTGTTTGTTTGTTACGATTTCACGCTAAAACGGCTGAACAGATTTGAATGAGCGAAGAATGGCAGCACTCCATGAAATCTGGGTGTCGCACTTCTGCGCGTACATTCGTCAAAATTGTCTCAAAAGATAGATCTCGGTCAAATTAAGATAAAAGATAATCACAGTATATTTTTTAATATTGGGTTTCGCCGGAAAAACGTTGTTCGGTCAAGCAGTTCGCAGTTTGACATTGACGCACGGCTGACGTCACTTTCAACATTTTTCAGAATCTTTGTTTTTTCGTTTTTTTTCGGTGTTACCTGTAGTTTTTTGATTATTTTTGGTCTAATAGACGAGAATACGAGAAAATCCGTAAGAGCATAGGTTAAAACAGCCCACAGACGATCTTCTTCTTAGCGTGTCGATAGCAATCTAACTAGACTGGGCCCAGAATTCGGCGACTTGTTTGGCGCCATCACCAACGTCCATTAGTTCCTGTAACGTGCAGCTGACAGACGATATTAAGTATCCCATCGTTTGTGGAACAGCACCACATTTACATTCCAAGGCGGAGTCGTCAATTAATCTCCACCTGAACAGGTTTTCCTTGCTTCGCCCAACCTGGGTCCGAGTCTGTTTAAAGACTTCCAGGTTACCCAAGGTAACTCATGTCCAGGCAGGAGGTCTTCAGCGGGTGGAACAAATGGATTTGGTAAGGAAGCACCGGCTCGCCACAGCTTCAGTCTTTCTTCGGATCGTTCGCCGGTGAGCAGGACAACACACTTTAAAAAACTGTTTCGGTTTTTCAGCATTTGTGGCGCAAGGATGTTGTCGTGCATAGGGAGGGTGTCGTGAGTCGGAGACCATTTTGGCTCTTTCGCTGGAGGCTGCCACCGCTCTGCGAACCACTGGTGGCGCTATTCCTGCAGACAATAATAGACAATTACAGACGATAATAGCCATAATTTAGCAGTAAAAATAGTGATTTTAAGCCGCGCGAGTAGACTGTCACGAATTGGTTACACCGGGAAAAATCACTATAAAGTACCTATGTTTGGCAACATCGACAACGATGAAGAAGATCGTGAGGCAAGATATCTAGAGAAGTTGGTCGACATCGCACGACGTTTCAAGCGACTGGTGCTGCGGGATATTTTTCCAGTGAATTCGTTGTCTTAATCACCGACAATACTTGTCAATGGGCTTTGTGGGACAACTGCCAGTCGTGATTTGTCATTTACAAATATTTTCAATATTAGGTACTTACTAGGTATTTTAAAATGTTCTATACCTAATAAATCTCATTATATCAATGCAAGGTTCAATGGCGAATTTACAATTTAAAACCTGTGAAGGTATTCAGGTTGGGGAGGCCGCACATCACACATGTTGTCTTACTACATTAGTCGGCTTATTCCTATCTATAGCAAAAATAAAACATTTATTTAGTAATTGAAAAGAATTTTTATTATATTATTACATTTAATATTAGAAGAACTTCTTCGAATTACTGAGTAGCCGGTGCCGTCGTTATGCTTGTCATCGGCATCACCATACGATGATCATCACACATACTAGCATCAACTGTAACCTATGGCATTGATAGATTCGATCATCTCTGCACACCTGGATTACCTACAATCACCGTATTCTGTACTAAACCACAAAAAAAATGTAGGTGAACAAACTAATCCATAACAATTTACATCAAGACAAAACAGAGTCGTCACATTAAAATACGACTAAGAGATTTCCGATTTGAAGTTGACATCAATATATTTTAACGTTGCCATGGAAGCTAAATTCTCTGAAATACGTATACATAGTGGATTTATTTAACTGTCATTAACAATAGGCTAATACATATTTATTAATATAATACATATTGCAAATACAAACAAATAGGCACTGGCTCTAAAGCTTAGAATAATACTCTTGTGTTTCAAAGGACCTGAGTCTACTTCTCCAAAATGTCTTAGATTTGATGGAACAGAACTCAGTTAAGTCAAAGTCTCTTAAACGATGAAACACTAGTACCAAAATCATGCAAATTAGCAGGATTTTGGTGGTAGTGTTTCATCGTGTGTACTTACCAGAATATGGTATTTCTATAATTAGGTTTGCTCCTAATTATAGAAATACCATATTCTGGTGAGTATGGTAACTCCATAGCTACCGTTCCAGGTTCTGCGTTTAGATATTGCAAATAATTGCGTTTGTATAGTCAGATTTAATCAAATATTTGTTTGTTTTTTCTTTCTGCAGCTTAATAAAAAAAGTTGATGAATAAAAAGAAAAGCCCTGTAACTATTTCATATAATGTACATACTTTCATTCATTTACGATTACGACGAATTAACTGATACCAAAACTGCCATTTTTCTTTGGCACACGGGTAGACCATGATTTGAAATAGGAAATAGGATACTTTTATCCCGGTAGTACGTTCCCGTGGAATAATTTACGACATGCACGTGGGCGAAGCCACGGGCAAATGCTAGTTTAATATAAAAAAAAATATAATTATAAAATCAAGACTCGTGAGTTTATTAGTCCTAACTGAGGCTATAGAACCCGGGTACCGTGGCCCCTGACAACGCACAGGCAACTGAAGGATCACGCACGGGTGGGTTTTAGTCAGTAAGAGTCTGACACGCCGCCGTCACGCTCCGCCCAGAGCCGGAGAAGTTATTTGATAACCCATCCCAAAAAAAAAAAGGCTACAGAAGCAGCAAATACATCTATTTCACCGCAAATGGAGTTCTTACTGTCAACTAGTCTATTATACTATTGATCGTCTCGAGGGCGCTTATAGGTACTTACAAGATCATATTCGTTAATACACCCCTTGCTCGTTTTCTCAAAGAATGTTCTTAACGCTAGTAACGGTGACAACAGCAGCTTATAAAATCGTATGAAAATAATCTATTTATTTATATAAAAGCTTACCAACTAAACACATACGCAGCATTAACCGCCTATGTCATAGTATAGATGTCGCATGTATCTAAATTACAGGAAAGCACGGAACTATCAAGTACGCTAGTAGGTACTAGTACATTAAACCGCTCAACGCGCCTAAATCAAATAATAATAAAACTATACGGAAAATAATAATGTTTTTTTAAAATCGATAACAACATAGATAAGATCAGTTTTCCTTTTCATCGTTTATGCTATCCCCGGGTTTACCTCAAAGACTTATTTGGTTTGCATCTCCGTCTGCCACCTGTAAAAGGAATACTTACATAAAATTAAGTCTTCATAATATGTAAGTATTGGATTTTACAAGATCTTGCGATAAACATCAATATATTTCAAGGAATATCAAATTATGTTATTTTTAGGGTTCTGTAAACCCTAAAAATAATTTGACATTTCTTATTCCCGAAGGGTTCCACTAAGCCTCCGCTGTCCGCCTGTCTATCAGCGGGCTGTATCTCATGAACCGTAATAGGTAGACAACTGAACGCTATTACAAAAAATAATAAAAAGTTAATAGAGAGAATAATGAAAGGGGGTTCCCACAAGAAATGTTATTTTTGGCGTTTTTTTGCTCGATCTTAATACGGTACGGTAACCTTCGTGTTCGACTAGCACTTTGCCGTTTTTTTTTTGTTTTGTAGAATTCCCAACCAATATATCGTTTAAAAGGAGAACGTTTAGTTACATATTTTTTTTCATTAAAAATCTGACTAACACACCTACCGAAACGAAGCAACTGCATAATATTTAAAAATCACGTTTCAAAACATGTTTAATCGACTCACGTATAGTTTATTTATGGCTGCCTGAAAAGGGACACAAATCGGAAAACTAAAATAGTCTCATAAACCGACATTCTCGACAAAATGAAGAAGTGTAAATGTAACCCGACCAAGCATTATTTATTTATCATTATTGGAAGATTGGATGTTTAATAATCTTTTCACTTATCATGCTCTGAAAGTGCTTATTTGTGCAGGTTATAGACTAGGCTAGCGTTATTGCACTAGTGCACAAAATTCGATTTTGTGATTTTGTGCACAAGTGCATTAACGTATCTACTCATAAATTTATCTATATTAAGGCAAAGAAAATGAGCAATACAGCCAAACACAATAAGAAGTTCATAGATAGAATTTGTTATTTTATAATATTTACTCCAATTTATTTGCCTTGTTTTTTAAGACATAAAATATATTAAAATTTAAATTCAAGTACGGTAGGTTATTTTAATATCTAAATATTTGTAATAATAATTTACGAAAATTATTATTACAAAATTAATTTAACAGTAGGCTGTATAGGTCTGCAGCCCAAGCCTAAAATTTTACTCTGAATTTTAATTAAAGAAATGTTATTTTATACTAGATACTGTTTTATTTCCTCGCAATCGAAGTGAAAAGCAGAGTTTATAACTCGTCCACAAAACCATTTTATCCTCGACATTACTATCAGCCCTCGCCTTCGTCTCGGGCTGCTAAAAGTCTCGGATAAAAATGGTTCGTTTTGTGCACTTGTTGTAAAATCTACTATTAATTTTACCTTAACAAAAACATAATTAGCCTATAATGTTCCCACTGCTGGGGACACAGGCCTCTCTGTGAGAAGAAGTGGGTCGCAATCCACCACGCGGGCCCAGTACGGGTTGTTAGATGTCACATGTCTTCGAATTTTTGGTTCTAGGACATGCCAGTTTCCTCACGCATATTTTCCTTCAACGTTTTGACAGCAGTGGAGATGAAATCATTTACACAAAGTGTAGTGCCTGCTTGGGGTCGAACCTACGACCAAATCGTGCTTATACTACTAATTACTACTCCTAATTTAGGTACCTTACTGAAAATCTGTGCCATTATAGGTACAGGTCAGAAACACTTTTACTCAAGTTACTCAATCCAAAGCTAAATCGCATGGTACTCAATAAATATCTCTAACATTAGACCTAGAATTCTATGTATTCAACTACCTGCTCTAAACTCATATATATCATAACACAGTCGGAAGCCAGCTTGAACAATGTTCGAACTAATATCAAGAATGGATCCGGTGTACGGTGCACAATTCTCCGAAACTTCACGGCTCGTTCTCACGAGGTGCATCAATAAGTAGGCCGTTTGAGCACGTCTGAGATCGCTAGTGTTTTATACAGTTAAAGTCTAATTAATAAAATACATAAACAACATAATATCCCGCTTGTAATCTCTGCAGGGTTAGGCAGAGGTTTTGCCAGTTATGTTAAGTCTCATGTAATAGGGGTTGAGGCTATTGCTGTAAACCGGGAACAAATCCAGACTCCGGCCTGTTAATGAGAAAATTCTATTGAAAAAACCAAATAACACTGCCCGACCTGGCAATTCAAACTCAAACTCAAAGCATTTATTTCAATTAAACCATTTACAGGCACTTTTGAACTGTCAAGGGGTCAGTCAGTTAGTCAGAAATATGAAGCTAGTTGCCCATTCCATAGCGTAGTAGATTCCTATGGAGAAGAACGGGCAGGAAACTCCACGGACACTCTTTTAAATCATAATATTGTTGCAAAATATTGGTTACATCATTCATGTTGAAATGATACATGTGAAAACAATGTAGAAAGACGTGCACGTAAAAAGCGTCTGGAATAAAACAATTCAAAAATTAAAATAAGCCGTGGCAGCTAAGAGATGACCAGTCCCTACTGACGGCGCCCGTTCACGAACATGACGCAAGGATCAGCACCGTTTAGCTCAACCATTTTGAAGGGAGCTTAACGATCCAACACATACGCCTCCACCAGTGAGACATTTGAGTGAGCATGAGTTATGACATACTCTCAGCCGCCAGGCACATTCAAGTCAATGAAAGACGTACCCAGTAAATGGTAGCTTTATAGAAGGTACATGGTCATTGTGCTCACACGTGTGCTATGCAATTATACAATACTAAGAGATTGAATTTATATAAATGCAATCTTCAGCAGCTCCAACAATATTTTCGAATGCTAATCAACTAGTTCATGCGCCCTTGTGGAGCTGGACCAGTGTTGAGCCAAGCATTTTTGTCAGCAATATAATCCCCCAGCTTATAATATGCTTGGCAGCATATGTGCGTTTTATACAAGATTTAAATTTCGTTTCATTTAGTTGTTTAAAATGTTACAATAAAATACCTCCCCATAGGTATTTTATTGCAACATTTTAAACAGTACCCCATGAAAGATGAGTCTACTTTAGCCAGTCTGAAACCCGGTTGAACGACGAGTAATTTGGTCCCTATTTCTAGTACTATAAGTGTGTCTTTCTGTGTGTGTGTTATTTTTACTGAAAAGATTAAAATTTTCATTACGTACATGATGTTTTCATAGATATATTCGATATATTGACAAGGTACCGCCATGATTTTCATATATTTAAACAGTTCCCTTATAGAATCGCGCCTGCGGTGGCAATATATTGCTCTAATGGCTCTTTTCTGCAGAATAAAAGTAGAGTCGTCATCTGCAGCCCGTCCCCATAGTAAAATACTGTAAGACATATGATACTATAAAAGTAACTGAAATAGACTAGCCTTGCGGTATCTATATCAGTAAATTGACGGATTTTTCTCACAGCATATGCTGCTCAACTTAGCCATCCTGCAAGAGATGTTAAAGAGGACCCCATTGTAGCCTGGAGTCGAGCGTGATCCCCAGGAAAACAGTTTTATCTACGAATTCTAGTTTCTCCTTATTCAATACCAACACTAACTCGAAATCGAAAATTTAGTAAACGGGTAATATATATGTATATATATTTAAATATATAAGCATGAATATTTATGTATAACACCACCACCATCACCTACACTACATACTCAAAAGCAAAACACAATCAACGACTACACATCACACCATCTACACACAACACAGACGCTCACAACACAAAATGGTTGTTATTGTATTATTTTACTTTTTTTTTGTTGTAATTTTCATCCAAATCTTTCTCTGTTTTTGCATTCTTTTAATATTTTTTTTATTTATTTTGTTTGACATAATACTATGTGTATCATCAAAATCAGGCGAAGTCACTGGTCCCTATGATATAGTTAACACTAGTTTAGGGGCCAGGGGATTCATATATTTTTGATTGTAACCTTTTTTATGTCAATAAAATACTTTATACTTTATCACAATCACAACTTTTAACATTCGGTAAAGCAAATCTTATGCATTTAGTATTTTCCCAATTAATACTAAGTTATTAGCAGTGAACCAATTTTGGACCTACAGTAGGGCCTTAATTACGTCGTCGTCAAGATTTGATGCACATCTTTAAAAAAAAACAAATAGCACCATTTGTGTTTTTTTTATTTTTAAATGGGTTAGATCATTAATCTATTTCTATACTAATATTATAAAGAGGAAAGATTTGATTGTTTGTTTGTATTGAATAGGCTCCGAAACTACTGGACCGATTTGAAAAATTCTTACTTCTTACCATTATAAAGCTTAGTTTTCAGGGAGTAACATAGGCTACTTTTTATCCCGAGAAAAATACCGGGTCCCGCGGGAAAGACCACGGGAGCGAAGCTGCGGGCAAAGTGCTAGTATATACTAAAAAAAGAGAAAAGGCCCCAATATCTAGCCTTGTGGAACATCCCAAGGACCTCTTGCTTTTGCATTCTTAAACAGTTTAATCGTCGTCGTCTTTTTAGTTTCAAGTCTATAGGGAGGTATTTTATTTATTGTAACATATAAATAACATTTTTTTTTATTGCGATGAACCGCCATGTCATCTTCATCTGCCCAGACTTTATCCCAACTATGTTAGGGTTGGCTTCCAGTCTATCGATGCAGGCGAATACCAATATTTTACATGGCATATCTGACCTCCACAACCCATTCACTGAATAACACGATACATGCGGTGCTCCGCACTGAGTAAAAAAGACTTCCTCATTCTTCGAGTTTCATATAATCATGAGATAAATAAAAAATAAATTCCGAAATGTTATCCTCCTAAAAGAAACTAAAGGATGCATTAGTCACCTGAAGTCAGCAACAGGATATAACTATCGTCTGTGCTCTCATGAAAGTCAGGATACTTTCTTCACCAGTCGCATATCTTCGTGCTGATTATCATGATATACGATATTATAGAGAACATGGAGAAGATATAAGTATAAAGAAGATTGATGTAGAGAACATTTCTCAGTAGCAGCCCGGAACCTGGATTTGTGCAAACTCAAACTCAAACTCAAAGCATTTATTTCAATGAAACCCTTTACAGGCACTTTTGAACTGTCAAAGAGTCAGTTAGTCAGAAAGTTGAAGCTAGTTGCCCATTCCAAAACGTAGATCTCTATGGAGAAGAACAGGCAAGAAACTCCAAGGACACTCTTTTAAATATAGAAATTACAAAATCCTGGGTACATTACTCTTGTTGATTCTATATGTGAGAACAATGTAAAAAAAAATATAAAAATAAAAAACGATTAAAAATAAGCCCTGGCAGATAAGAGATGACCTGCAGTCTCAACTGACGGCGCCCGTTCACGAACATGACGCGTGGATCAGCACCATCCAGCTCTACCATTTTGTAGGGAACCGAATGATCCAACACACTCGCCACCATCAGCGAGACATTTAAGTGAGCATGACATTCTCTCAACTACCCTGCTCTTTCAAGTCAAAATACCACACAGTAAACGACTCCATGGTACTCACATTTACAAAAATTGAAAATAAAAATGCGTCTAAGTTATACAAAACTATAGTTTGCAATGTATTTGTAACCTTTAAAGAATTTTACCACGAAAAGAAAGTAAATCAATATTATCTATTGGAGTATTCAATAATTAAAATATGATTAAATAAAAAATAAACATTATGTTCGTAGACAGAAAAAATAAAAAGGGGAAGCAACTCTACCATTTTTTTTTTAAACTAGTGAGCCCAAGTGGCTGTGGAGCAGGACCAGCATTTAGCCAAGCATTTTTATCTACGATATAATCATCCAACTTATAGTATGCTTGTCTACATAGTGTGCATTTAATGCAAGTTTTAAATTTCTTCTCATTTAGTTGAAGAATATCGAGTGGTATTTTATTATAACATTTTACACAGTACCCCATAAAAGAAGTGTGTACTTTAGACAATCTGAAACGTGGTTGATCTAATTTGTTCCTATTTCTTGTGTTAAAATTATGGCTGTCACTTATCTTACTATAGAGATGTAGATTTTTTCGAACATACATAATGTTTTCATATATATACTGACAAGGTACCGTCATGATGTGCGTCATGTGCCCGGTTGATAGCAATAGGCTCGCCCCCTACTACAAGGGACTTAAACATAACTGGCAAAATTTGGATGTAGGTATAGGTACACTCCTACCTAACCCTTAAAACTTTGGAGATTACAGGCATGATGTTATGATATCCCATCCATATCATAATTCCTATCATATATTTAATTGTGATGTTCACATTGGGTCCTTACGAGTTCTTTACCAATTCAGTGACGTGAATATTGTGATTTCCTTCTTAAAATACAATAGACGCATCTACGTCTATACATAAACACACAGAGACAATCCTCACCCTGAGGATACCTCGTTGAGAGGTGCACGTGTCGATTGCTTACAGGGTTTTCTACGACTCTTAAGGAATACTTAAGCGGAATAGGTTACAAAATATATCTACGTCTATTGTATTTTATAACGGATTTCCGCAAGGTCACGCCTGAATCAATTAAATATTTCATTCTTAATTGACCGGAACAATAAACGCGACACTCCGTTCATCGTGTGATCGCTTGGCATGGCTAAAGAGAAAGTAATTTGTTTATAAAAACGTGTAATCGCCTCTCACGATTCGCGAACGCATAATTTCCATTTATAATAACTCAAGCTGGGGTTATAAAAGCCAAACAAACGTTTGGATTGCAGTAATAAAGCTTACATATCTTAAGTGTCACTTAAGAGGGAACAGGGCCCGCGATTCTCCATACAAACGTATTCCCCGTTTTTCTTCCTGAATAATGCCTCTAGAGCTGTTTTTTTTGTTTATAAAATCAGCGTCTCTATAGGCATGCCCCTGTCATTTCCTTTTTTTCAACAATTAGTAAGTAAGGAAACTATGACCCTCCAATAATTACAAAAATGCCCCATTTTTACCGCCGTGATTAGAGGACTACCAGACTAATTCGGAAAAGTTTTTAGGATAAAAGAAAATAATAGGAACCTAGACAAACTCTTTCTTAAAATTTTAATGTAAAAAAATATTAAATCGGCTTAGTTTTCGAGGAGAAAAAAGGAGAATGCCAAACGTCGTTTTCGTCAAAAAATTTGTGATATAATCGGTCTGAGCTACAGTTGTCCCTATCGCACTTTACGGGGTTTAACTCGGTTTTTCGGGCGGAGCGCGACGGCAATAGTTTCTTCAAATACCTATTTTGCAAATTCCTCGCAGCCCCTGTTCCCTCTTAAGCGTGTCCTTTGCACCAACTCAAGCATTAGGAACGGGCTATTTCTTTTAATCTAGGTTCATAAAGCATTGCTAAGTGTTTCTGAGCTCTGCTATTATTCCGAAATTAAATTATAGGTGTTTATATCATCGAGGTACTAAGTTAAACTAGCTTCCTAGCTCCTAGCTTCCTAGCTTTTACCTACTTCATCATTCTGTTGCTCTTATCCTTATTTATTTTTGGTCATCAATGCATGTCTTCTTCTTTATAAGTCTTCGACCCTCCCTAGCCACCCACAATCATACTTGAAAATATTTGAAGCAAAGATAATTTTCCAAAGGAATTCTCTGAATCATCTTCACACAAAATACGCTTTGAATATTACTGAAACCTGTTTGTTAAAAGTTATCTTCCTTATTGGGTCAGCAAATAAATTGAAAGGACGCAGGCAACATGGTACTAACTTTACTTTAGTCCCTAGAGGTAGACAAAATTTACTCACTAGATTAACTTACGGCACTGAAACTTGTATACGTTTGCGCTTTCGAAGTTAAAAATAAATAAACTAAGCTTAGACAACACCGGGGAAGGAAACCTGGATTTATGTATCTATAGTATAAAAATCAATTGCCGAACATTAGTCTCGCAAAAACTCGAAAATGGCTCGACGTTTTTTGTTTTTTGCCTTGAGTAAGCGTGGTGATTAATGCTCAATTGCTCGTGCCTTCTCTGTATAAGAAGGAGCCTTTGCCCTACAGTGGGACAATTACAGGCTAATATTATTTATTTATTGATTTATTACTAGGCCACACCGGAGCACATTCTGTCTTCGATCAGCTTTTACAGAACAGTTTAGTTTAATTTAAGTACTGAATTTTGTTAACAAGATTCCATTTCCCGCCGTGCCAAATGTTGTATAAGAAGCTGAACGGCACCACATTCGTCTGACTCCTTTAAAGGACTAGTTTTCGCCATTTTATGTTAAGCGGATATCAGAGATTTCACGTTGTGTTCATTTCACTTCGTTGTCCGTCCGTGAGTATGTCAAGACTTTTTTCTCAGGAACGCGTGGAGTTGAAATTAATATCAAATATGTAGTTCTGTGATCCCTTGGAGCTCTAAAAGTCAAGCTTCTAAAGGCTCGTGCAGACCAGCGCGACGCGACGACGCGACGCGACTCGAACAATACAATTTCTTAGAAAACTTCACGGTATAACAATAGCCGGTGTCGCGTCGCGCTAGTCTGAACGAAGCTTAAGTCAATGCAATATAAAAAATACATAGATAATGCCCCCTTGCGACCAATTTATTGGTTACGATTTACGATAAGCCGCCATGCGACATATTTTGTTACTCGCAAATAAATCATAACATACAGTGTACTTCCCGTTGACCTTGAATCATGAAATTTAGCAAGAAGCAAAATTTCACAGCACATGTAAAGGTAAATGTCCGAAAATTGTAAATTTGTAGTTTTATCACATAAAAAATATTTTTCGATTTACATTTTACTCTTCCGATTACAAACTTTTTAACTTAACATTTGCAGTTGGGGAATTGACCGTGACGTATATCAATGTATGGCAGAACATCTTTTTCAACTACAAACTTAAGTCTGTTTTGGCATAAATTCATCCCAACTACGGAACCCTTCAATGCGCGTGGTCCGACACACAGTTGGCCAGTTTTTATCTTTCATTGATGCTAGATGTCGGCACTCTTCTGCACTCATACCTCCAAAAACTGAAACAAGAACAGAATATGAACGTTCATTTCTAGGAAGGTAATTTTGAGTGAACGAACGCGGAATGGAACAAAAACAAACATTCATTCGAAAATATCATTCACTTGAATGAAGCGTCAGATATCAACTTTACTAAGATACACAGCATTGGTCGTGGATTCGAAACCAGGCAGGCGCTATACTTGGTGTAAATAATTTCATCACCACTGCTCTCAAAAAAACGGGGAAGGAAAACATCGTGAGGAAACCGGCATGTCCTAGAACCAAAAATTCGAAGACATGTGACATCTACCAACCAGCACTGGGCCCGCGTGGTGGATTACAGCCCACTCCCTATCGAAGAGAGGAGCTCTGTGTCCCAGCACTCCCAGCAGTGGGAACATTACAAGCTGATTATGAAGGTAGACGTAGTTGATCATTGACCTCATAATATATGTATGTTAGTGGGTTCTTAAGACACCCTTGTTGAGAAATGGTATTTTCTTCACTGTACTTACTAATATCACTGATATCGGTTGTCATGGTAAAGGCACGTGTTGCGGAGGAATGAGGAAGAAGTCATGAGGAAAGTTTTGAGTGTGAATGTCGATGTCTGTAAGAGTAGGGGAAGAGCAAAGAAACGATGGATGGACTGTGTGGAAGATGGTATGGCTAGAAATGGGTTGACTACCGAGATGACGACTGATAGAGAAGTATGGGAGAAAGGGACAGGTTGCGCCGACCACAAATAAATCGGGATAAATTGTGTGTAGTCCGACACGCACTTCATCATCATCATCATTTCAGCCATAGGACGTCCACTGCTGAACATAGGCCTTGCCCAATGATTTCCAAATCGGCCGGTTGGAAGCGACCTGCATCCAGCGGCTTCCTGGAAAGGGCTATGCTCGGTGTTTCTTTGCGAGATCGAATCAGAAATGAGGAGATCCGCAAACGAACTAAAGTGGGTGACATAGCCCAACGGATTAGCAAGCTGAAGTGGCAGTGGGCCGGGCACATGCGCAGAACTGACGGCCGATGGGGCAGAAAGGTTCTGGAATGGACACGCACTTGGCCGGTTTTTAATATGTAGATATAGTTGGTTAGCCAATACTTGTGTAAGTACTCACAACGTACCATCGAAGAAGTTCCTATCTATACACCGTAAGGACTATTTTTGCTTGCAGCGCTATAGAACCGGGGCGGTAACAGTGGTCATCGTGTTCACGGGATTTTGTTTTCAAACTGTTTAGATATAATGAAGTTCTTCGGTAGTACTTCAAATCATTCCTTTAAACGCTAGTAAACTAATATAATCTCGTAAGGCAACATATTCGTAATATGATGAATCAATATAAATATCTATTCATGTCTTAGAAACGCATACCCGACAACGCACGCAAGATGATATTACAGATACCCCATCATTTTCTCTTTTATGGTTTTGCAGATCAATTACTATATTAATTTAGGTAAGAAACAAGTACATACTGGATGAATGAGTATTATGCGGCATTCTTTGGTAATTATTCAATTAATTAACTCAGCTTATCATAGACCACTGCTGGACATAGGGAGGAAAGATGGAGGAAAGGGTGTTGCACCTTCCGCATCGAGTCTGTCCCAGCCACCTGTTTAAAATCGTCGGTCCAACTAACCGGGGGATGTCCCACACTTCGCTTGCCGATACGCGGTCTCCACTCCAGGACTCGTCTGTTTATGGTAACGATTAGGTCTTAGATATGTTAGAATTTGGTCATAAGAGTTACCATGAAGAACATGTGCAGCAGTGATGTATCATGCACCGTAATATGTAGACAGTTCACAGATTGTGTATTACTATTGCCGCTATAACAACAAATAATAAAAATAAAATAAAGTTAATGTCTTTTTAAACTAAAGTATTAAAAAAAAATTGGTATAAATATTGTGCGGTGTTACGGAACCCTTCGTGTGCAAGTAAGACTCGCACTTGGCCGTTTTTTACCAAGTATGTTCGTGAAGTGATATAAAGTTTATTTAGATAGGTATCTATCTGAAAACGTTTTTGAATAAATATTCATAATATTTTTGCAACACTTTTCAAAAAAAATAATTTACTCGTTGCCAAATGTACCCATAATTTTATGAACACCATCTTTTTGCATCCAATGTAGTTTGACACCAAAACTATTCATACTCTTATGATTATCACGACCTATTATTTAGTACCCGTAAAACTATAATGTAAAATAATAAATAATGTCGATACGATTATATTTTATCATTAAACAACTCTTAACGTTGTAAATTCATACATTTTATATCGCTCGTAAAATACAAGTGAGCATTTAAAGAGTTTGAAGTTGATACTATTTATAGACTATTTTACCATGGCCAACATTATAAAAATAACCGAAGAGACACCTTCTTTTGTTCAAAATTCTTCTGAAATTACGTCATCGCTTATGTCACCTGTCACTAATCAATAATCACGTTGAGAAATATGCTACGTAGGTAATAAAATACATCACCATCTTATTGACGAGCAAATAGTGGCCTCTCGAACTAAGTTATCAGTACAATTAGGAAGTATTTAGAGTAACGATGACGACGCCGGAACGTATTTATCTTCGCAAACACGAACCAACCTACAAGTGCCTATAACTCAAACTGTTGCTAAGGATTCGAGACACTCAGATCGAAAAGAGCAAAGAATCCGCACACGTAGAACATATACGAATAACATGGTCGAGACGTGTCTAGAAGCGACAATGCACATCGATTTCTAAGCGAGTAGCGAGAGAAACGGTACTTTCCACCCCTGTCTTGAAATAAACATGCGCACGCGCAGCTAACCGATTAAAACCTACAAAAAAACTAACAAAATCGATTTTCTCTAACGTCCAAACGATTTTTGAGCAGTTTTCACATTGCGAACATTTAACGTTTTATCATTTCGCGACGTCACAGCAATCAACAAAGGCACGGGTAGTGATCGCGGCTGCGATTGCGACGTTGCCGTGCGGCTGCAGGAATGCGGCCGCAGCGTTGCCAAGTCGCCACTCGATATTATGTCGGGCGATAAACGCGAGTGCATTGGGCGGCGCGGACAACCGAACCCACCATTTTGTTTTATGTACAACGCTTACATAGAATTCTCTTTTTGAATGTTTGAAAATTTGAATGTTCTGGAACGTTTTGGGATGTAACGGTTGAATTATTCTGTTTTGGTTGACAGATGCAACGTTTTTGTGAAGGTTTGTGCATCTTATAGACGCTAGTTCTATTTATAGATGATATTAAGGTAGCATGAACCGTTTGGTAGTCTGACTCACGATTTGCATCGGCGCGTGCAAACTCTTCGAAACGTAGCTTTGTATGTTGCTAAATTAATTTTAGGGGAAAATCGTTGATATTTAGAAGGAAAACGGTATTATGTTGTGACTTTTTCCGTACCTATATTATGAATTATTATGATATTTAGTTTCCCGAATGCGTGTTTTTTGTTCTTGTTTGATAATTACGGTTATTTATAGTGGAATCCTTGTTATCGCTGGCTACATAATGAAAGTTGGCTTCGTGTTTCGTCAATGTTATATGAATCATTCATAATATCTACATTGTAAGTAGGTACGGTCGTGAAACACTCGTGTAAATTAATGAAACGAAATTAGTAGTCAATAATTGGTACTTATTAAAGCTGAAATCTGCAAACAATGTTTTTATACTTATATGAATAGGTAGATAAAAAAATATTATACTAAATGAAACACCAAAATTGTATTTTACTGTTGTTTTATTCGATATTTCCGTTTACGGTTGGTTTCTATTATAAATAGGTTTATTTAATCTTATCTATAGAAAATACTGTACCTCTTTCAGTTTTCTAATTCTACTTATTCATCAATTTTACAATCGGTTGGAACAATAAGGAATTCTGAAATGTCCCTGATTTTCAAAAACTAGCACAGTGTCAAAACTATTCTAAAAATAGCCATGCTATCTGATATCCTAATAGCAGAACTATGTACATAATTACATAAACGGTCCTCTAAACGTCGCCTGCGCAGCGCAAAGACGACAGATGGCAGCACGCGGCCCGTTCTACGATCGATCGCGATCATTTGTCATTTGACACGTAAACCTCAGGGTGGGGCACTTCGCTATGAAAATTTTATAACGCCGACTTAGAAACAGGTCTGGCCTGTAAAAATGATGTTTTTCAGGTTATTTTGAAGCTGTAAAGGTATTTTGGTGTTGTTTTAGGATAGATAACTAAATAACACCATGTTCTACTTTATAGTTTTCGTATTAATATAATGAAACTATCACTAAACAATATTTTTACTAAGTTGCACATTGCGAATACACTTTCAACTTTCAAAATTAAGTTAATTTCTACAGTCCGAGTGTAGTAAAAGCTAATTACATATCTGTTTTATGTAATCTATGAAATCATATTCAAACTTGTCTTTACTTTTAGGGTGTACTGAATACCAGGCCTTATAATTATTTTTTAAACTTAGCAAGCTAAGTTAATGCAAAGTAATTATAATTAAACTAACTTAGATTCTTGCACGTGTGTATTGTCACGCTCTTTCCCGTTGCGGGGTGAATGAACATCAGCCGTGGTACCGTTGGAGGCACTTGTGGCAGCTTCAAGTTAGAACCAAGTTTATAAGTACATAAGCTTGTGTGTTTAAGCTTTTTTCGACCAATTTTAATGCGCGCTATAACATGGCACTTAAACATAACTGGCGAAATGTGGGTGTACTATAGGTACATCTCTGCCTAACTCTTCGGGGAACACTGGCGTAATGTTATGATGTAATGTAATGGCATGCAAATTTTGCACATAGTAGACAAGTGCAAGATTTGCCTGTTAAGCCAGCCAGTTCTGATAATTGAAGCTTGATGTTATTGTAGTAGGTTTTCCTCATAATTTCTGTCTTCCTTAGAAATTTTATCTTTCGAAGAAATGTATTCTTCCTTATAATTACGAATAGGTACTATAAATAGGGATTTAATTATGTGTTTATATTAACGTAGAAGGGATACCTAATGGCATTTGTTTTTTTTTTTTCAGGTAATTAGCAGTTACAGATTTAGTAAGAGTAAGTCATTGTTGTTACGTAAACATTTTTATTTACAGTATTATATATATAAAATATTTAAAAAAAAAAACTGTCCGATCCGAAAGGGGCTCATATTTAGTGCAATAAAATTACCTGAAAGTAATAAAAATCTAATTATTGTTGCTATACAAAAATCACATTTTTTGTACTTACCAAAATTACCCCTAATTCATTAAAAATTTGCAAATTTTCAACAGAGGTTACAAGTTGTGACTTGTAGACACCCGCTAAACGATGTCTTCCCGCGTTCTATATAATAACCAGGTCAAATTTCCCATTGAAAAAAATTTGACAAATTTATTTTTTCCTGAAAATTACCACTTAAATAGACTCCCAGTACGATACCTAACAACACCCTCACGGATCGGACAGGGTTTGTTTCTTAGATTTAAATATAGGTTTTTCTTTCTTTATATGAGCTATAAGATCACCATTATCATCTTCCTGACCTCGTCCCATGTTAAATGGAGTCGGCGGTACACGTTTCCTCTTTCCATTCTCCCCTGTCAACCGTTACGCTTTCATTCACTCCCTTGTCTTTGATATAACACACAATCCATCCATATTCTGGCCTTCCTCTCCCGCTTTGTCCATCAACATTTATATTCATCACTCTTGTCATCGCATGCATGTCCTCCGTCCTCATCACATGCCCATTCCAAGCCAAACGTTTTCTTTTCAACTTTTCTGTAACTGGCGCCACTTTCAAATGCTAATTGTGTTGAACAGATAAGGATTAGGTCCACGTGCCTACTGACGATGATTTGTTATCAAACACATGCTTTTACCAAAATTGTTGAGATCCTTTTCTTGTAGTAAGTATATGAAATGCTTTTTCCCTTGCAGTTAAACGATTACAAACTGGTATATTTTACCACAATAGAAGTATTTAATAATCAAAATTAAAAACCCTTGTATTAAACAAATATTATTTGTTCCTAAACAACGTTACAACAACCAAACTAGCTATAATGTATAAGTTTAGAAACAATGGCTACCGGAAGCATCGGTTGTAGAACCATGGGGAGCCAACAGAGGGGGTCCTTTATTGAGATTTAGGAACCCTGTTAGTGGCGGCGGGATACTCTGGGCTACCATATGACGTGTAAAACCAATTAAACATGTTTTGATTTTCTAATCTCTTCCGAAGCCTGTATTTAACAAATAATTATCATCTGAGCTTTATTTAAGCTTTGAATTTAAGTCTTTCGGATATTCAGGCAAATTCACATAATAATATAGGTAATATTAAACTTGATATACTAACCTACAATTGAGCTGTGCCACAAGATACAAGCAGTGCTTAGTCTGTCGCTCGCATTATGACACATTGTATTGTTACTTTTTCTTGAAACTTTACTTACTTACTTTTTTACTTTAGCTACAAAATTTGAACGTTTGAACCTTTCTCCTTCAGCTGTAGCGTTTTACTTATTGTCTACCTCGAATTCATTGACAAAAAGAGAACGCGTCACTGGATTGTCCTTACACGATACGCTGACGAATCCGGACTCTCCCAATCCCGAATAAAAGCAAGAATGGTGAAACATGACGCCACTGTATCGCTGTGATTCACTTGTAAGATGAGTTCTTGATACATTGTTGATACTCCTCGCAATGTTGATGTAATGAGACGATTTCTTGATTTTAATTACGGCTAGAAAGTATTGATGTGGTCTCTATAGTAGTGGCGGTACCTACTTTAAATATATTGGAAACCCAAAAGAAGATAAAAAATTCCGTTACCGATCATTAGTACATATTAAACGCCAATTATTTCTTTTAGGGACAACTAGGACCTTTTCTTTTACTGTTTATATTACTTTACTTGATCTGTGCTTGGGCAGAATACGCCACATTACTTACCAATTTACCGCCCTTACTTTTAATACTAATCACCTTTAATAGCACCCACGATAATAGAACCAATGGTCTGTTTATACAGCCGTGAACAATACGAATTTATTGTTCAAGTATTGTGACCGAACGATTATGCTTCTATTTACAACCTAAACCGTTTTCGGGTTCTCAACTCAATAAAAGTTTTGTCTGGCTGTGTTTTTTTCTATATTAATCAGGTAAGTGAGGTATCAAAACATCGCTCACAAATTAGCACAGCCTATAAATCAACTAACTCGGGCGATCGCAATCCAATGCTAAAGGAGAAATTGACCGCAGTTGGGAAATTCCCGCAGGGTTAAAGACCGCAAGGCTAGTCACTCTCTTAAAACACAAAGTAGATTCATTACTTAGCCGAGAAATAATAAAAATAAAAAGCATAAACTAGCACATCGTGATCCTATAAAATTGATATAAAATCGGCGTGAAATTATATCAGCGTATGTTTTTGAAACCTGTTTTTCAGTCACCGTAACATGACAATGAGTACCTGCGTATTTTAAGGGTTCCGTACTTAACTACTGAGTCTAAAACTGTGATTTATTATATTTTTTTTTATTTATTTTTTAAATACAGTACATAGTTCTTTACTTATAGATTACAGCAAAACCTATGTCTACCTATGGTCTTGAAATACATGGTAAACCTCTCAATATTGTGCGTATAAACTTCTGAATTTTTTTGTCACCGTCCAAATTAGGTATGATTCACTAACTCCATTTTTGAAAAAAAATCAATACGTAAATTTTTCATATTAAATCATTTTCTCGAAAGAATTATCCGTTCTGCGTGGTATATAATAACTTTGTGATGTGATATCTCAATATTTTTGTATTGAGTGATACTAAAAGAAAAAACACGTATTCAATGATTTCGCCAAAGATTAATATATCAAAATTTGGACGGTGACTAAAAAATCAGCCTGTATTTGCAGAGAACACGCTTTTCAACTACAATGTTAAGTTTCTTAGGATAAACATGGTAGAAGATATTATATTGATCGTGGAACTCTCCATGGGAGCTGAACTCGCACTTCTCCAGTTTTTTTTATGTTTTCTTTCTAAAGTCTGTTCTGGTTCTAAGCAGGGCAAAGATCTCTTTTTCAACCAAAAAGGAATAATTAAACAAGGACAGGGAAAGTTCTTCTACCGTGTCAGCATGAATGTTTGTTTTTCACACACATAACTCATAATCCCACGTCTGGGACGTTCCCACTCTCTGTGCGAGGGAGTGGGCCGTAATCCACCACGCGAGTTCTGTACGGGTTGGTAGATGTCACATGTCTTCGAATTTTGGGTTTTAGGACATTTTCCATCACATTTTCGTCACGATGTTTTCCTTCACCGTTTTTTTTCATGCCTTGTTAAACATATTAGCCTGTGTGTAAAGGCTACCATGGTGCGACGCGATTGTGGTCGAAAATTTCCATGAAATTTTTATAGAAATTGTTCTAATCGCGTAGCGTCGCGGTGTCAGGTCTCGCCTGTCTGCGGGAGCCTTAAGGCGTAAGCAAGGTTGGATGTTATTGAAAGGGGTGCGCTGGTCATACGTACTATTTTAATACACGCAATTCGAGAGTATATGGTAGTCTTTGAAATAAGAATCATAAATTTAAGTCATTTTTCCAATAATAGGTTGAAAATCAGCATTTTTCGAACGTCAAAATTACATAAGACAGTCCACCAAAACGCCTACACTTCACCACTTTCTAGTGCTTTAGTTCGGGCGAAGTTGTGCAACAAACTCCCAAGCAACACCTCTAAGTATCTGTTAAGTTAGAAGAACTATACTAGAAATATACTCGTTTATATAGAATCTATAGATTCTATACAACAACCTGCCTAGCTTTTTTCTCAACTATATTTATTTATTTTATTATTTATGTACACACACAAAAATAGATACAGATAAGACATAATCATAATTATGAGAACTATGTTGGGGTCGGCTTCCGATCTAACCGGATGCAGCTGTATTTTATCTGCGCAACCCAGTAACTGGATAACACGATACCCTTTGGTAAGACTGGTTGTCTGACTTTTGGGCTTCTGACCATATCTATTAACACTGTTATTTGAAAATATTGTAAAATACAATTATTTATAAAAGAGTAACCGTGGAGTTACTGGCCGGCTCTTCTCCACAGGAAACGACCAATTGGAACCGTGCACCTAACTTCTGACGTTTCATAAGTGCCCTTGTAGGTTTATATGAAATAACATATTTTGATTTGATTTGAACAGCAGCTCCAACAACAGTATGTAACTACTATGTAATTAGAGGTACATAAGGAAGGATCATTCGTTATCCACTTCACTCAAACCCAAGTTAAACCCTGAATGGGTTCATCGTGAAATGGAGGCTCCATTCCTTGCATTTCCGTGTTTAAATATAAAAGCATAAACGTCGAGTCACAATATAGGGCGACATTAATACTATGAATTGATCAGGAAATGCTCCAGTTATTCGAGTAAGCTAGGTCGCAATACTCAATAACTTAATGTTATTTCCAAGTTTATACCTTTTATATGAATGCAAATTTTGTTAGAAAATGGAATATGATGATTCTATTTTCCATCATCATCAGCTTACAGCAGTCCACTGCTGGACACAGGCTTCTCCAATCGCACGCCATTCAGCTCGATTCTCGGCAACTCTCATCCAGCTGCTACTAGCCACCCTGCGAAGATCTTCGCTCCACCTAGCCTGAGGGCGTCCTACCTTACGTTTGCCGATTCGCGGTCGCCACTCACGAACACGTCTACCCCGACGGTCATCGGTTCTAATTCTAATATGGCCGGCCCATTGCTACTTCAGCTTGAAATAAGCAAGCTTCCCCCATGGGAAGAAGATGTGTGTATGTGTAACTTAATATCCGCCTATCACCTTGATTGTGAAATCGAGTAGGTATAGTCGACTTCGTAATTCTATTATCAGTTTTGACAACAAAACCTCCCTAAATTTAAACTTCACTAAGATTGAAACTATACAAGACCGATCGTCCACAACGCTACTCAAAAGTATTAAGTAACCGCCCCTGTGGTCTAATGGTTAGACCACTTTTCTCAGACCCAGAGGTCCCGGGTTCGATTCCCAGTGAGGGCAAAACTTACTGCGCTGTTTGGTTGGTGTTAAGGCTTGTTCTAAGTCCGCCTGGCTGATGGCTACCACCATCTTATCTAAGTCTGTCGTCATAACATCAATGTTAACAGCATTGTTGTGTTTCGGCAGTTAGAGATAAGATAGCCACTCTGTGGTTGAAAATTTCCGGGTGAAGCTCGCTTCCACCTTTGGCCTGATCATCACTTACCATCAGGTGAGATGCAGGCCAAGAGCTACCCCGTTGTGGATAAAAAAGTAAAGTGTAGTGTAATAGTGTTACAAACTAAAATCACCATTGAGTAGCCAGAACGTCACAGCACTAGTATCTCAATGGCAGTTCGTACACGACGCGACGTTACTGACGCATTATTAACTAGTTAGTGATTGATTTCGTCGTTTGTAACACGTTACTTTAGACGCCGTTAGCACACCTCCGCCGCGAAACCATAGCAGCGAAACCGCAGTAGTTCAATTCAACTGGCTTGCGTCATGTTCCGCTACTCAAATGAGGAAGTGAGTAGCGTCGTGGACGATCTTTCAAACTCAAAGTCAAATAATTTATTTCAAATATAATAGGCACATAAAAGGCATTTCTGAACGTCAAAACTACAAAAAAAAAAAAAAAAACTACTTGTCACATAGAGAAACAGCCTTCTCGTTTTATGACGTCCCAATGACATTCAACCTTAATGTGATAAAGCAATTACGAGGTCGGCTATACCTACAGTGACAAGACAGCACTAATACAGAGCTGAAAGCACTGTATCTGTGCAACTAACGAAGAGGTGTACCTGTTCAGGTGTGCCTGCACCAGAGCGTGTATTGGAATAGGCATGTGCAGTTCTTGGAACATACGATACTCCGGTCGCGCAGGCACAGGTAGATCGTACGGTAGACCGTAGCCAGAATGGCCTACATATGTACTGTAAACCAAGACAACATCATCTCATGTAATTTTATGCGAATTACAGGAATTGTAACCTACTAAATTAGCTAATCTTCATCATCATCATCATCAGCCTATAACGTTCCCACTGCAGGGACACGGCCTCCTCTCAATGAGAGGGAGTGGGCTATAATCCACCACGCGTGCCCAGTGCGGATTGGTAGATGTCACATGTCTTCGAATTTTTGCCGGTTTCCTCACGTTGTTTTCCTTCACCGTTTTGAGAGCAGTGGTGATGAAATAAATTACACAAAGTAATGCGCCTGTATGGGTTCGAACCCACGACTTACTGGCCACCGCTGCTCTCAATTAGCTAATAGAAAACAGTAATTATGGTTTAGGTTTCGGTGGCAGGTTTATCATATTACTCTAAGATGGAATGTTATTAAACTTAATTACATAACTTGAAAATAATCCACTGGAAGCTGCTATTCAATTTATTCGTTAAAACATTTAATTACCGCGTTTTCAAAGAATTTATCTATTAAAGATTTGTTTATTTTGTTTATGGATAACTTATATTATAAAGAGAAATGATTAGATTTTTTGTGTTTGTTTATAATGAATAAACTCAAAAACTACTGGACCTATTATAAAAATTCTTTCACCAGTAGAATACTATATTATCACTGAATAACATAGGCTACAATTTATAAAGATATCACGCGGGCGAAACCGCGGGCAAAAGGTATATAGTAGACAATAGCATCTGCATAATAATAAATCTTGCTGGCCAATCATTGTCCATTCAAATATTGTCATCTTCTATCATAAAGTAGCTATCGCCAAGCATCAGGACTGACTATCTATTTTAATCGCAGGGTTTACTTATAAAAAAAGCATCTCGCCTGTTTCCCACAAGGGTTAGGCACGGGTGTACCATCGAAGAAGTTCATATCTATACACCGTAAGGACTATTTCAGCTTGCAGCGCTCGGCCGGAGGAAATTCAAAGGTCTATCTTTTATACTGTTATTACCTTTTATTTATTAAATAAACTGCTTAGTGGTAGATGGCAAGCCGGTAGATTTTATTCAATTATTAGGCCACGAAACGATGGGAATTACTTTACCTTTTAATGGTTGGCATTAGCTGTAAAAACTTCATTGAGAGGAGAGAAAAATCTTCATTGAGAGGAGATTGTATACAGGGTGTTTGGCGCATGGACCGACACAATTTTTTCAGGGATTTGGGAGGTCATTAGCTAGGTTCTACCCATACACCCTTTGTCCCAAATGTCACGGTTGGTTACATATGATTATTTTTTTAAAATGAAAAAAATTCCCAAAATGTGTCCTTTAATTTGAAATAACTTTTTTGTTTGTGGGTGTAGTGGCACAAAACAAATTTTGTTGCATTCTCCAAAGTCCTTTAAATCTAAAAACATCTTTGTTTTATACAACTGGTTTCAAGAAAATTCCTTACAAGCTTCCAAAGTTAATTTTTGTATTTAATGAATGAAATTTTACAACTTCTAAATTAATTATAAAAAAAACTAAAAGCTATTTTGAACTTAGCTAGAACCTAGCTAATGACCTCCCAAATCCCTGAAAAAATTGTGTCGGTCCATGCGCCAAACACCCTGTATAGAGATGACTATCTCAATCTGCCTAGCCTTTTCCCAACTATGTTGGGGTTGGCTTCCAGTCTAACCGGATGCAGCTGAATACCAGTATTTTACATAGCCGACTGCCTATCTGTCCTCTAAAACTCAATAACTGGGTAATACGATACCCCTTGGTAAAACTGGTTGTCAGGCTTTCGACCTCTGACGACCCACAACGACTGTCAAAGATCCATGATTGACAGCCGGGACCAACGGCTTATCGTGCATTTTCGAGGCACTGAGTAGTCTCGGTATTTAAAGATGGTCACCCATCGACGGACCAACCTAGCAAGCGAAGCTTAATCTGATGGATCGAGCCGTGCGGCTGTTACTCCTCCGAGATGACTATGAATAACATGACATAACGACTTTATATACCGAAGACGGAGGCAGGGGGCATAAAACATCTACAGTTCACCAAAATAATCATTGTTTCCATTTCTCATAACATAATATTATTGTAAATTCCATGTATTTATTGGCAAAAAAATCAGACAGGCAATTCCCATATTTTAAAGAATGTTCACATTCTAATCTCTGTTTACTTAAGTAACTAACTTAATCAACAAGTGAAATTATATTAAAATATTAAAAAAACCTCCGACACAAACATTTCCTTATTTCTCTTTCCTACTCCATCACGAGATCCTGTTCATCATCTATCTATAACCATTGAGACCATTCCAATGAGCCCAAACACGAAACCTGTGCTGTAAGTTGGTAAAGGAGTTGAGAATCCTGCAAATTCCAGGTGATGCTGCAACATCAGTTCAAGGTTATTCTAATATCGTTGAAGTAACAGAATACCAAATTTCAAATCGATTGGACCTGTGGAAGACGCTCACATCCATTTATAAACTAGAAATGAGCTGATAATCTTCAAACGGCTGAACCGATTTTGATAAAACATGTCTAAAACGATATTCAAATAAAAAAAAACCGTATTCAAATCGGTTTACCCATTAAAGAGCTACGGTGCCACAGATAGACACACACATAGCGGTTATACTTATAAAGCCTCGTGAAAACTGCCGCGATGCGACAGCGCTAGCCGACTCTAACAAAACAATTTCTAAGAAAACTTCACGGTAGAACAATTACCAGCATCGTGTCGCGCGATAAGTCGCGCTATTCTGCACGAGCCTTTACACCCCTCTTTTTGCGTTGGGGGTTAAAAATACAATCAATTAACCTACAATTTTGACATGATTTTGAAATTTATTGTCGCTGAGATGAGATTGCGAATTGAATTTTAATCCTATTCCACTGGCTTCTGATACACACGTCGAAACTATCACTGACTTGAGAAGTTTAATGAAGAAAGCTCTTGCATTTTAATCTTTAGGTGTAGGTAGGCTATAGAACTTTCCAACCATTGTCAGTAAAATATTCTACTTACGAAAACTTACAGTACGTATTTACAGTTTTATCTTACATAAGTACATCTACACTAATATTATAAAGAGAAAAGATTTGTATTTTTGTATGTTTGTATTTTTGTTTGTAATGAATAAACTCAAACTCAAACTAGGACCGATTTTAAATATTCTTTCACCAGTAAAATGCTTTATTATCAGTGTGTATTCTCAGTGTTACTGAGTAACATCGGCTATAATTTAGTAGTCGTGTGTAAAAACACGACTTTTTTCGCTTCCACCAGTAGTAATAGTTCTGGATAAAAATAGAGAACTACGCTCACGTCTTTACCGTGGACGTAGCGCTGTGACAATCCATTTAACACCCTCTAAATAGGATTGACACGGAAACATAATTTTATATCCAGTGTGCTTAATGGGGGAAATGGAAAATAGAACAGTTAAAAGGAAGACTTCAGTTCGCCATAATGCTCTAAGTATGAAACATAATATTGTAAGTGTTGTTATTGTTTTAAGAAATGATTTTTTTACTAAACCTGGGAATAGCCAGTAATAAATCCTCTAAGCTGGTAGTACGCAATCTATACTAATATTATAAAGAGGAAAGATTTGATTGTTTGTTTATTTGTTTGTATTGAATACGCTCCGAAAGTACTGGACCGATTTGAAAAATTCTTTTACCATTAGAAAGCTTGGTTTTCAGGGAGTAACATAGGCTACTTTTTATCCCGGGAAAAATAACGGGTCCCGCGGGAAAGACCACGGGAGCGAAGCCGCGGGCAAAGTGCTAGTTAATAATAATCTCGCTGGTAAACAGGACGAGCCAAACTGTTAGCTTTGGTGGCGTATAATGATACGAGTAATACGTGATACGCCACCAATGCCACGCACGCGCTTTCTATCAGATATCCCGTAGCTTCTGCTAGCCTTAGTTGCCGTAGCTTCTCTTGTGTGATCAGGAGTGACGCAGCGTGGGTTAACTTGGAATCAACCTGAAATTCTGGAAAAGTTTATCTTATCAAACATAGGTTTTCCTTCTCTGAACACCTATTCCCTGTGAACTATTTATTGGTCTTCAGTAGAACTTACACTAACATTAGTATTACGTTTCGTTGAACACAATTATACAGTTACCTTCTATCCAAACGGTTATGTTAATTCCGTACCCGTATTCCCAAAATCCGAGACACTGGCTTCCTGCTTTCGACCAAGTTATAAACTAATGCAAATCAGCCATTACCTCAGTTTATAACTAGACAAGCTTGCCTGACTCGATTATACAGTTTACGCAACACTTCTATAAGCAAATAGAAAGTTTTAACTGGCATATACACTTTATTGCCTTGTGCTTTGTTTAAAACGTTATGTAATGTAGTGATGATTTTATATACGGATATATTGGATGCATTAAAAGATGACACTGTATCTATGTTCTATGTTAGAGGGTTTAATTTCCGCACTAACTCCTTCAGGTGGACCATTGTGCCTGGACCATGGTGGCCTTCGGTGGTTATTCCAACGAGCCCACCTCCCAGAAGTTGATTATGTCTCTGTTGTCAGTTGGTCTGTTTAAAATATCTGTAAAGGTTCTGTTTTGATCTGTGCGACGTCTGTGCATTCAAAGAGCACATGCGTAACGGTCTCCTCAGCCTCCATGCATGCCTATTGTGTGAAAGTGTTTGTTTAGCGAGCAGTGTCCGTTGATGGTCCCCGTCACCAGACACGGGCCATTCCTGTCCAGGAGTAATAAACGCCTGGTTAGCCTGCAATCTAAGGATTACATAGCTTTCCTGGACTGCCTGCAACCCGGTGTCGAGGTCCACCTTTTCTCTGCTTTTGTGTGGGTGAACACCTGTAGCCACCTGCGTAGCTGGTTGAAGGGGATGAGTACGATAGGTTCGGGCCCACAGAGTGACGTGCTGGATGCTCTCCTAGCAAGTTCGTCAGCTGCGTCGTGACCTAGTGAACCGATGTGTCCGCGATTAACTCCATTGAAGTGTCAGTCTTGCGGTTGGATACCGTTACTGAAGTCACTGTATGCTTATTTTGTATTTTTTTGTTATCTATAAAAGTCATTTAGGACGAGGTTTGCCTAAGACATGTCCTCGTCTCTATCTTGCACACTAGTTTGACAGTTGTGCGACTGTGACAGGACTAACGCTTCACGAAAGAACGTGCTAAGTAACGTTTAGAGATCGCGGCTTTAATTCCTATACGAACTTTGACACTGTAATTGACTTCCTAGGAAATTACAAATAACACATTTAAATGAACCTCGAAGTTATCGTTCTGTCTTTCTCTTGTTTCTGTTTTCAGGGGTTTTATTTACTAAATGTTGTCTGTTGAGTCTGTCAACATTTAGACCCTATGTATGCCACGAAAAATGTCAAACTTGCTTATTGCTAAAGAAACTTTTTTATTTGTTTTTGGAATCTGGACCTTTGCCCGTTTGGCAATAGGCTCACTCCTTATTACATGGGACGTAAACATGACTGGCGAAATCTGGGTGTGGGTCAACTCTGACTAAACTTTCGGTGATGTTATGTTAACGCCTAATAGCACACCTTGATATTACAAAAGCAATGCAGAAATAAGGGTTTCATAGTAACCTTTTATGCAGATAAAATTAAAAACAGATACTCGATATTATTTACCTCGAATCAAATTTATTATTTGCGAAGAATAAAAATTGAGAGAATTTTCATACCTATTTCAATTCTAGAAAATACAAAATTGAAATAAGATTTTCCACGACTCGCAGCTCAACCTGTGACTTGGCGGGAGATGGCTGAATATCAGGAAATTACTAAATCTAGCGACACCGGCACTTCGCTTCCATCTTGTTAGCTTAGTTTAGTTCGATTCCTGTGCTGTGATCTGGTAGAATGGAACAGGTATTATTGTTAACTAGGTTTTCTTTGTGATACGATTTTCCAAGCTGATTCGGGATGTTTCAGGCCCGTATTATTACAAAAAGATGCTCAAGAATGAATCTCGGTCTCGATTTACGTTTTAATCACATCTGTTCAACAGTATGCCGAGGACTTTTCAAGAAGCAATTTCAAAAGCAAAAAAAGTAAAGTCCGAATTTGCTAAAAGTTATTTAAGTTATTACTGTGTCACAAACTTATTAATAAGTTCGAGATTCATTCTAAGTGAATAATAAGTTTACCGTCAACAAATTAATACAGTTTTAAAGTGTTTAACAGCCTAGCAGGTTACAATAGCTACGAACTCGACAGATTTCGTACCAAGGCATATGTAATTAAATAAATAAAAAAATAACATTTCTTTATTTATTTACACAATTTACACACAGTTGTAATACAGGCTGTGACTAGCCTAAACTTAGGAGTAGGTACATGATCCTGTTGGGACGCAGCAAGTAGTAAAATTTAACTTACAGCTCAGTTTTAATGAACGTTAATTTGCACAACTTATTTATAAAAAAACAAAATAAATTGAATAACCATTTAGCTAAATTTTATCTTTTAAATTAGAGAGACGTTTTTTTTATAGGATCAGTTCTGGGATCCCCTAAGTTTTAGTTCTAAGGCTGCAATAGAAACGAAGAAAATTTTACTTATAGCTCAGTTATAATTAACGTTAATTTGCACACCTTATTTATTAAAAAAACAAAATTTAGCTAAATCTTATCTTTTAAATTGAGAGTTTTTTTTTATAGGATCATTTCTGGGATCCCCTAAGTTTTAGTTCGAAGGCTGCAATAGAAAAGAAGTTATCAGAGGTCTATTGACGTTTAACTCCTAGTTTTTCAGGGTCCGAAACCCGATACATAATATTGGGAAGTAGGATTCTAGTGCATAAAGCGCCAGTTCTAACACACATAAATTAATCCAATTGTTACTGACACAGAATACTTACACAGACAGAATCAAAGTGCATGCTTAGTTTAGCAGCTCTTGTAATAAATGTGAGATTACAATGTTGGTCGAATTGACAACGTATTTATTAACATTTTTTACAACATTAGAATATTGGGTGTAATGGAGAAGCTAACCAATGGGAATGTTATTTTGAATTTTGTCAGGAATGTTATTTATTTTCATAGGTAACGTTCGGGGACTGAAAATAATATTAATAAACTGTTCCACCGAACCGCACTTATTAAAATTTTGTTTCAGTGCTCAGGTGCGGTTCGGACGAGTGCTTTTGAAATCAGCTCTAAGTGGAATACGTTCATTTTCAGTGGAGTTTCAAAAAAATCTAAACATATAAGCAGGTAGTAGGAGTAGTCCGGTTTCCATACCACCGGTTACCGACTTGTTACTCGACCCGTTTTCATACAATATAGATTTTCGTTGCTCTATTTGGTTTGTCTGGCTTTTGTATGCAAGCGGTAGTGCTGAAAATGGATAAACGCTCAGTGGAATGAAAAACCTATTGTGTATTTGTAGAACTTATATCAATTTCAAAATATATACAACGTCTTTCGTCAGTGTAGAATAGGTACACAGAATTTCGCCAGTTTTGCAATTCCAAAATAAACCTATTTATAAACTTTATCTAAGGTTTGACAGGGTCTTTTATGCCTTACTAAATAGACTAAGCGTCTATATTAGTGGATGTAGCTTAGTCAGTCAATTTTAAACTAGTAAAACGTAGGAATCTGGCATATTCAACTCCACCTTGTGACACTGTATTTATTTATATAACCGGATAGTTTTACACAAGACCTTGTAGTTTCATTATCTATCGGCAGACATCGCTGGCATTAGAAATAGCTCTTTATTTCTATACGTAGTCCTATTAGAGTAATTAAACATTGACGCTTCTCTCATCGGGGGTGAGCAAAGGTTGAGGTCATCTTGATAAAAGACGGCTCTTGAATTTTTAGATTTCGTTAGAGAATAAGATTGGGTTTAGTGATCAGGTTAGAAGAATAGAATAGCCTTCCTTAGAAGATTAATCCTGTATTCATAAACATCTTAGAGATAAACATAAAATAAAGCCTGCTACGGTCTTCACATACTCATTTTGCTTCTTCCACGTTCATCATATAAACATTTTTTTTTTTTAATAGTAGTTTAATAGTCTATTGCCTTCTCACTTTAATGACATTCAAATGAAAAGGACAACACTACATATAAATGTCAAGTTTTTAATAAAAAACTAGCGACCCGCTCCGGTCGCACGGTTTTTACGACTTGAAAAAACATTGAGATTTCTTAGGTAAACGTAACTGTAATAGTAACGTATTATACACAAACCTTCCGAAAAAATTCTCTAAACGACGCGATGGTGAAAACTTCATCAAAATCTGTTGCGTGGTTTAGAAGAACAACGCGGACATACAGACAAACGCGAAAAGCGGCTTTGTTTTATAATAAATAATATGCGTGGCCTCTACATTTGTTGATAGCGAAATGAGAGGTGCATTTAGACAAAAATACTAGATAATACAAAAAAAAATATTGCTGTTTCATACAATAATACCTACGTGGTCAAAATGAATGGAACATCTATCTCTTTTAGGTTTCCGTACCCAAAGGGTGAAACGGGACCCTATTACTAAGACTCCGCTGTCCTTCTGTCTGTCCGTCTGTCAACAGGCTGTATCTCATGAACCGTGGTAGTTAGACAGTTAAAATTTTCACAGATGATGTATTTCTGTTGCTGCTTTAACAACAAATACTAAAAACACACACAGACATGTTTTTTTTGCCGTTTTTATAGATAATGGTCCGAAACCCATCGTGCACGAGTCCGACTCGCACTTGGCCGGTTTTTTTTTAATAACCGACGACAAATTTGAAACGAAGGGGGTCCAGAATCATGTACTGAATGAATCCATGGTAACAGAATGCACATTTATGATCCCGTCAACCTGTATAGCATAAACAGACAAGTTCTAGTTTTTGATTAAACTGAGCTAAATTCAAATAACTTTTTGAATTTTCCTTGTAGTATGAATCCTTTTATTTTTTGTGGGAAATTATCAAATAACTTCTCCTGCTCTGGGCGGAGCGGGAGGGCGTGTCAGACTCTTACTGACTAAAGCCCACCCGTGTTCCTTCAGTTGCCTGTACGTTGCCAGGGGCCACGGTATCCCTTTCGGACTTTCCCGCAACCCCGGCAGGTATCGGTCCCATCGCCCCTCTCCCTCACGCGTTCCGCCTCCTCCTTCGCGAGCATTACTGCTTCGCAGAAGGAGGTGACGGCCTCCCGTGCCCTGTCGCTCTGAACCATGGCCTGGACCAGGGCTGGACACGAGAGATCACCGCCACCGATCCGATCCAAGCCGGCCAGACCTCCACCGTATGCTCCACCGTAGAAGAACCTGAAGAATGTAAAGTTCATAACTACGAACAGTCTAATAAAGAAAATATCGACAATATAATTTCGATATTTTATATCCGCCGATATCTTAAAATAAATATTTACTTAATTACTTTCGTTTTCAGGTTACTTACTTAAATAATTATGTCATCCACACCTAATATGTATAGCGCTTTGTCTATCTTAATCATCCCCTCATTTATAGTTTGCAAGAAAGTGCTAAGTGTTTCACCCGTCGCATAAAGTTAGTGGGCCGCATAGTCAAGCTTCGTGGCCTGTAACATGATTAACATATTTATATTGAATATTGATTAAGTTTCCTTTTCTAACTTTAAATAACTTAATCTAATCTAGGGAAGGTGCGTATTTACGTGACCTGGTTTTTATACTAGGTATTTACTTGCAAGTACGCGGCACCAAGTGCCGACCTGAAATACTCGATAGACTTCAAAGTATTTTATTCGGCTACTCCAACTTTCGCGCTCGACGCGATTCTGCTCCTTATTTATATTTCTATACGGATCAATGTTCTATGGAAGTATTTTACTTTTAAAGTTTTTTTTTTTTTTTTTTTGTAAACTCTATTGTGCTCTTTATTTATATAAAATTACGGACCAATCTATTCAAGTGTTTTTCTTTCACCATGGCTTGGAAGTTGGAGGTGTCCTTTTTTGCATACGCGATTGTACCTACTCCTTATTTGTATGAACATACGGATCTATTTTCGATGCAGAAAGAAAATACTCGAAAGTATTTCGCGCCCTAGTTTTTGGCGCTGGTGTTTAAAGGTGGACGTACTTGGAAGCCCTGGTACTCGATTTTGCAAGTACGACCCATGTCTGATCTAATCATTCTTTACGAATAACTTAGGTACACTTTGCCGAATTAAGGGATGTAAAATTGCATCGTACGTAAGAAACAACTTAGATAATGTCGTTCAATTATGGGATATAAAGTTGTTAACATCTTAAGGCTTTCTGTTCTTAAAGAAAAACTTTGTGTGCATCAAAGCACACAAAGTTTTTCTTTAAGAACAGAAAAAGCGCATTGTCCATGGATGCTGCAAATGTATTGTTTACATACGATGTCCGTGATTATGTAGGTACACATTTTGTTACATCTTTTTACATTCTAAGACCAAAAACCACAAATTCTACAAACGTAATGGTATAATGATACTGTTTGAAAAAGTTAAATTTTCCAACTTGCTAATTGCTTTTACTCTACATTGTAAAGTGAGAAAAAATAATTGTTTAAAGTTTACTAAAAAACTATGAAAAGTAATAAAAATTTAACATTTATTTTTTTTTACCGACTAAAGAGTCCTATTTACATTTTTTACGCTTTGATTTTCTGTAGCCGTAAGATATTTAATTATTTGATTATGAATAACGACAGTGCCATTCTCTTTCAAGAATGTTAGAGTTACAAGAAATTTGGCACATCTTAAGCTGGAAAAGATAATGGGCTACTTTTCATCCTGGATCGCTGACGAAGTCATGGGCAACAGCTAGATCATAATATACAGCGAAAATAACTTCCTTTCGAAGAACCGGGTGTACCATTACGACCCGACTTATTTTTTATTAGCATTGCCACTACCTAGTATTCTTCCGTACAAGTAAACTAGCCTTTATTGAATATCATTGTCACTATCCTTTATCTCCAAACTGGGACATTAGTGTAGTCTTCTCGTTGGTTGTCACACGAGATTACGAAACTTTCAGTTTCAGTCAATACCCGGACCTTCCTCGAGTCACGTCCCGCGACAAAGTTTCAGTTTAATGATTGTTATTGTTCCCTAAATAGTGATAACTTGCCGTACTTAGTTTAGCCTTTATATCAGTAGTTATGGTGTTAAGCCTTGGTTAGAAAGGTAACTGAAAATTTTAAAAACTAATCTTACGTGAAATTAAGTTCTTAAAGGAGATTTTAAAAAACGGTGATTAGGCCCACTAAAAATTGTGACGTCTATTAATGAAACGTTTAGGGGCATGAGGAACAGGGTGTAAAGTTCAGTCATCCACCATAGAAAAGGGAGGATCCTCCGACCAGACGGGTGTTTTGCCTGGCGGGCCGACTGCCCGACTATTGATGTCGGATAGTCTCATAAATGTCGTTCGCGCGGTAAACTCTAATTGCGCGATGCAGGATTTGTGTGACGTCATGTCTTTGATGCGTAGTTCGTATGTGGCGGTTTAACCGCTACAAAACGCATGTTGATTTGTTCCTTATGATCTCTAGATTACAGTGGTAGTAATAATTATACTTCGTCTAACGGGAATAGTGAGAAATACGACCAGAACCTAAAAAATCAAGAGCTATTGTTTAGTAAGTAGAATTTGGTAAAATGCACTGTTCAGCAATAATAGGAATAAAGGATGTTTTGAAGGGCTCATGAAATCAAAAATCACATAATATGTAACACAGAATTTTTATTTCTGTAAGTATATTTATTTCAACGTCAGATGACTTAGAATTAGTAGATAGTATTTCAACTAAAAACAATGCAGGTCGCTCCACCTCTCATTTTGATACCGTGTCCAAGATAAATATACTTAAATAGCGTACGCTCAACTTTACATGTGCTTAACAGCCACCAACATCTGCAGCAGACTCGGACAATGTCTTCATGATGTGGTGGTGTAGTATGGTGAGGCCAAATCCTTGATTTACATCAATGGTCTCCGCACATTGCGTTGAAATCCTACTGAACAATTAACACATCCTTCTGGAGTAAATGCGTTACCATCTTTAAGATTACCTTCTGGAGTAAATGCGTTACCATATTTTAGATGATTACCATATTCATTATAATGCTTCAATTACACACAGGAAAACTGTAATATCAATTTAATGCAATTCGAAAGAAACGGAAAAAATCAAATGAATGTTGTTGTCACTTGACACTTGTCTATCTGACAGTGTCGGATAGTGATGCGGCTCGATTCTTATTTAACTTTTTACTCGAGTAAAAAAAGTAAAGGCTCGGGTCCCATTTTCACTCGAGGTTTCAGTCGATGTAGTCGCGATTAGATAAATATCACCAACACTGCCTCAAACTAGTTAACTGTCATTGTTAATTCTATAATTCAATGCGTAGGTAGGTAATACACAAGGGAAACACCATCAAAATACTGTAATGTTTACAGTCACAGTTTATTTTTTAATACGAGTGAAAAAACATGTTCTGTGGGTTAGTGCTGTCATCGTATCTGCTTTGATATTAGATGGAAACGTAAGATGGAGTTGAGTAAGAGAAAACGCTCTTTACAACGTCGAACAAAGCTGATATTAGTCCAATGTCACAGACTGAAACCCCAATGTACCAATGTTGAACGGTTGCTGTATTCTTTTCTTTAAGTTTTTTGTGTGTGCGTTTAAAACGAACGCTGCTGGGAACTTCCCTCTTGTACCTACTACCTTAGATTCAACTTTGATTGAGTTTTCGAATTACATAATCGAGACAATCGAATACTTGACCATTAATGATTGAGTAACATCACTAGAGTCAATCTGACAAGCAACCAATAACTAGAATCCGTTACACGTTGATTTTTAAACTACTTTAAGCGAGAGTAAGCAAACTTAAAAATGGGATTAAACACAGGAGGACACCTGTGTTTAATCCCATTTTTAAGTTTGCTGCAGCATCAATTGTATATTTTTTTACTTAATAAAAACAGATTTGGGTAGCTCGAACTGTAATTATTAGGTATATAATTTATTTTTTTATTTCTTTCATAAAATCGTTATTTAATCGCTTCAATACATGCATTATGACATTGACGACCATAGCTGGACATTTTCTTTTTACACACACACATTTTTTTTTTTTTACGATTTCGTGATTCCAGTTTGACTTTATAAAAAAAACTACCATTATAAATGATAAATTGGTAACTATTTTTAAAATTGGCTACCACTTTTTTTTAAGTGGGCTTTGCACGGGTAGCTCTAAGTACTTATCTATGGCTCACCTACCTACCTGCCTATCCTACCCTACCCTACCTACCTACTTACCTACCCAACTCTGCTAAATTCACATTCATCGAACGCGTGAACTGTCAAACGCACGAAGTTAAAATAGTCATCAGGTTTTCTGAATTTTTTAAATTTTTTACGCAATTTTCTTATTTATTATTTCCGTAAGAACCCTCTAGAGTCTAGAAAGTATCAGAAAACTTAAAAAAAAAGATGAATTAAATCGGTAAAGTCGTTCTCAAGTTATGGCGAGTCCAGAAAAAAGTTGCTATATTTTTATATATACAGGGTGGGCAAAAATAGTTGGGGTTATTTGCAGTAAAAAATATCTTTGTGGCATAGCACTCACTTGATCTCCTTAAAATTTTTGACAAATATTTTTTGAAAAAAAAAAAAAAAATGTGTTTGTGTAAAATGGGTACCTATTTTAAATCAATAAATGGTGTTTAGTAGCTTCTAGGAAATGTATCATGATTGTAGGTACCATGATTTATGAGTATTGGCACTTTTTTCAATATATTTTAAGTCTCACGTAAAATTATTTGTAACTTTAAAACCTTACTTTAAAAAAAATGTACTACCAACAAATTACCCTGTTATAAAAAAACTTGCCTATTTAATGACGATTAAAACGAGGTGTAACACATAGCTGTTTGTAGCTTCATTCTTTTTTATGTTAAGTTTTTCATAGCAAGGTCTAAATTAAAGTAAAACAGTATAGTCAAAAACAGCTATTAGAATTCATAATTTTTTATTTAATAATGCCAAAATAAATCTAGTTACAGCAATTGTTTGAAATGCCCTTTCCCTCTCCTTTCATGGTTTAGGTACTTTGGTAGTCTAAGCATACTAATGTTAACATTAGGCCTGGTTAGTTACATAACTACCTTTATGAAAGCATTAGTTAAAATTAGGTATCGTATTTCCCAGAATGAAGCAAGTGCAATTTCGTGGTAAGGCCACTGTTCTTAACGGGTAAGAACAACTATCGTTGGAAAAATATACATGTAACTAAGTGAATGGTGGTTAACTGGTTAACTATTTTGAGGGCAGTCTTAAAACTTGAGAAATAAGCTAATTTCAGCCCTTTTAACAAATAAGTTTTGATTTTGTACTTCTCTACTTTAACTATGCAGTCATTCTAAGCGTAGATAATTTACGAGGGCTGCACTAAAAGTATCGGGAATGGAATATTTCCACTGTTCCTGTCATATTAAAATCTTTTTAATTGAAAACTCCTTGGTTTTAAAAATCGAATACCATTTATTAATTTTTAAAAAGATTCTCGGTCTTGTCACAAGGTTTTGGCCAACTTTTTTAGTCGTTGAGAAAATGGTATTGACTCGAGAAAATTCAAGAGCGATGATTTATTATGACTTTTGAAGTGGTTTAACACAAAAACAGTGTGTTGACCGGATGATTTTATGCATTTGGTGATGAAGCCCCATCCAAAACCACAATTTATCGCTGGTTTGCTGAATTTCAACGTGGACGTGTCAAGCTCAGTGATGATCCCCGTCAAGGTCGTCGAAAAACTGAAGTCACCCAAGAAAACGTTGATGCTGTGCGTAAGCTGATTGAGAAAGATCGACATGTGACATACCGCAAAATTCAGGCAACTTTAGACATTGGCATGAGTCAAATACAAATAATCTTGCATGAACAATTAGGTGTAAAAAAGTTGTTTTCCCGATGGATACCGCATTCGCTCTGTGAAGAGCAAAAAGCGGCTCGCGTTACTTGGTGCGTCAGAACTCTCGAAAGTTTTCACGCAGGATCCTCAAATGCTGTATACAACATCGTTTCAGGTGACGAATCCTGGATATACGCGTAAGAACCCGAAACAAAAAACCAGTCACGAGTTTGGTTGTTCGAAAATGAGTTAAAGCCAACAAAAATTGTTCGTTCACGGAGTGTTGCAAAAAAAAATGGTGGCCACGTTTGTCTCCAAAACCGGCCATGTTACGACGCCATGTTATGAGGGACAAAGAACGGTTAATGCAGAATGGTATGCTAGCATTTGTTTGCCACAGGTCGTTTCTGAACTCCGTAAAGAGAACTGCAACCGCTGCATCATCCTCCATCACGACACTGCGAGTTCTCACACCGCGCACAGATTTAGAGCAAGAAAACATAGAATTATTAGACCATCCGCCGTACAGCCCCGACCTAAGCCCTAACGATTTCTATACTTTCCCTAAAATAAAGAATAAATTGCGTGGACAGAGATTTTTATCACCTGAAGACGGAAGCCTACAAAACGGCCATTTTGGAGACCCCAACTTCCGAATGGAATGGTTGCTTCAATGATTGGTTCCATCGTATGGAAAAATGTGTCAAATTTCGCGGAGAATACTTCGAAAAGCAATAAATACATTTTTAAATTGTAATGTTATATCACTTCCTTGATTCCCGAAATTTTCAGTGCCGCCCTCGTATATATGAAAACTTAAAGTATGTTTTAATGACCTAAACATATAGCATAATCTCCATATAATGTTACCACTACTGAGACACAGACCTCCCCTCTGTGAGAGGGAGTGGGCCGAAATCCACCACGTTGGTAGATCAAGCTAAACATTATAGTACTTGAGAAATCTTCAGCTAAACGTATTATAAAAATGAGAGCTCTAATACTTGTATCAAATGAGAAAGGAAACACTCCAATGGCTCGGAAATAATGAAATCCTCTGAAGGAAACAACAATGAAAGATGTTATTATCGTTATTGCTTCACGTGCTTTTGAACACCTTATTAATTTAATGGAAATTATAAACATTTCACTGATTATCAAAAAATCTGTGATAGAGGATAGTTAAAATTATTTAGGGGAAGCAGCTTAAGTTTAAATAAATTGGGGACTAAAGGAAATTATGAAGAACGCAGAAGACCCTAGAATTCGAAATTCGAAGTCGAGCATTACTTAAAACTAGTTTCAACCAATCAAAAGCCTTTAAACGAGTTTTAAGTAATGCTTGAATTTTGAGTGACGTTCTGTAATACGGGCCTACGAGACCTCGACTGTCTTAATTAAAAAAAAGACAATCACTGTAAGTAACAAACCGGCTCGTAATACCTATTAATCTATTTACAATAAACACAATATTAGATTCGTGCCGTAATTATTGACATAACGTGTTCCATAATTTAAAAGCTATTCCACATTCCGGGCGTCGACTTGCGGTGACCGAATGTGTCGGCACGTAGACTGATAACAACTGATAACGATGTACCTAACACGTTACTTTGTCACTGATACCGCAGACCAATATTTTCATAGTTTAATAAGTAGTTGATTATATTTTTGGTGAAGAAAACTTGAAATTGTTTGGTTTGAGATAGCTAAAAAGCATACCCTCTACATGAGCATAGAAGAGATCCTCTCTCTTGGGGTTACCAGTTACAAGCAGATAATTATAGTTGTTTAGTTTTATAAGAACTGTTGTTTTGTTATTCAGCAAAATGCAGTTTCTCTAGGCTAAATAGACTAATGGTATTCGTTATAGCAAGGCTAATCATGACACTTGTTCTAAATGCAGTTTGTCAATTTGCCAAGAAAAACTCCGATGACAAGCAGGTTTTCCTCTTCAACCTTTTGTTATTTATGCGCAAATTTTATCTTACAATGAAAATTTACTATTCAGACATTTTTTTTATGGTAAGTAAGTAACCTATACATAAGTAATGGATACTTAAGGAATGAATGAAATCTTAGGTTTTACTGAGAAATATTTGGATTTACCGTAGTTCGAGCTATTACAGTAAAAATTTAATTTCATATCATGTACTTTACTTACTTTTCTCAATAGACCACTTCAGACTAATCTACATGGTGCTCATATGGCCTGACCAAGATTATGTCTGGACTTTAAAAGAGACTGTGACCTCTGAGTTTGTTTCGGCCTTTCTTCTCAGAGTAGTCAGATAGGAAACGCCGAACTAATCTAGCAATTATTTTTTTTATATGTCATGTAAAAGTGATCCCAATATCCTATTTGCAGAATAAACCATTTCATTTCTTTCTGTGAAAAGTTATAACCACCAGGTAGGTACCCACTTCTAGTACCGTTTGTGGAATACGAAATTCATAGTTTTATCAAATTAAACGTCAATTTGCCACAGACAGATGTTTATTATATAAGTATAAACATAACATTAGCAAAATTATATAATAACTTAACTAAAACTATTGAGGCATGAGGAACAGGGTGTAAAGTTCACTCATCCTCTATAGAAAAGAGAGGATCCTCCGATCAGACGGGCGTCGCGTCTGGTGGGAAACTTCTCAACGATTTATATCGGAAAGTTATATATATGCTGATCGCGCGGTAAACTCCGCTTGCGCCATGCATGATTTTTGTGACGTCAGGTCTTTGAAGCGTAGTTCGCATATGGCGTTGTAGATGCTGCCACACAACTATCCAAGAATAACAATTGTGGTTTCAATATACGTACGGGCAATTTAAGGTCCTACTAATAATATTGTCAAATCAGAGAAATTCAATGTTTACCAAATTGAGTACCAATGTCGCTGCTGCACTAAACTTCGACTGTATACAAATATTTTATGACTTACGGGCATTCTGCCTGTATTGCACAGTAATTGAGAGAGTGTTGCCGACAGACATCGCATGCAATAGTGAAACGTGTGGGCTTCGCCTGACGTGGGTAGTTCAGTGCAACAGGTGGGTCTGCGTATTCACAGCCATGGGGTTTCTGCTTTTGATGCAGCTGTACTTGTATGCCTGACGTTGATGTTCGCTTTAGTATAACGATATTCAAAATTTAAAAAAAATCTAACGTTATTTATTCAAACTAGGCTGAGAATCAGCACTTTTTGAACGTCAAAATTACATAAGACAGTCCCCCAAAACGCCTTGGGGGACCCTTCACCACTTCCTAGTGCTTTTGCTGGGAAGAAGAAGTGGCGCAACAAACTCCCCATCAGCACAGCTTTCTGTTCAGTTAGAAAAAAAAATTGAGTCTATACAAATAGTATGCGTGAGTCGCCGACGCTATGAAATGTTGCCACTTTAAATATTATATTTTATTGTAGTTAGAACTATTGTGTAAATTGTATTTATTTTTTTGTCTTATTTTGTTATTTCTCTCTATGCTGCACCGGTTGACGTCATCACGTCAACGCCGGTTGTCGCTGAAAACCAGCGCTGGGGCTTTGTCTCGCATAGGGTCCCAGCATTATGCTGAGCGATGGCCGTTTTGCGTGGATGTGACGCATATTTTCCTCCAATTTGTTATTTTCGTGTTTTATTTGTTTTTTTTTCCTTGTTTGCGTCATATTTTACCGCAAATAAACGTATTTTCTTTCTTTCTTTCTTCTTTCTATGCAAGATAATTTACATTATGCAAAACACAATTTAAATTATAAATTAATAGCCATATGACAGCTAGAACACGCCAATATAGTAAAGGGGAAAACAAGCTAAACGACCCTTTTTGCTACCTAATGAACTTCCATTGCAGAGATTGATCTTAATCAGTTGCTTTTGTTATAGATGTAATACAAGTGCTCTCGACTTATGGGACACATACAATCATATACTATGAAGGTGCCTGCTGAGTGAACGAATGCCTGCACACTAAAGGGCTTACTCATAGCATAATCAGCATAAATAATGTTTCCACTGCTGGCACACAGGTATCTCATCAAGAGCGAGTTCGAGAGTAGACTGTAATCTACCACGCAAGTCCAGTGCGGGTTGGTAGACGAGACTTGTCATCTAACTTATATGAGACTGGTCATCTCTTATCTGCCAGGGCTTATTTTTAATCTTATGTTTTTAATCGTTTTTGATTTTTATATTTTTTTTACATTGTTCTCACATATAGAATCAACAAGAGTAATGTACCCAGGATTTTGTAATTTCTATATTTAAAAGAGTGTCCTTGGAGTTTCTTGCCCGTTCTTCTCCATAGAGATCTACGTTTTCGAATGGGCAACTAGCTTCAACTTTCTGACTAACTGACTGACTCTTTGACAATTCAAAAGTGCCTGTAAAGGGTTTAATTGAAATAAATGCTTTGAGTTTTGAGTTTGAGTTTGAGTTATATCTTCGAATTTTTGGTTCTAAGACATGCCGATTTCCTAAAGACGTTTTTCTTTACCGTTTTGAGAGCAGTGGTGATGAAATTATTTACACAAAGTAAAGCGTCTGCCTGGGTTCAACCCACGACCTACAACACTCGTGAGTCGAGGCGGTTACCACGGTGCCACCACTGCTTACGTACTCATAGGTACCTATAGCTAAAATGTTGAATTGTAGACTAACAAAATTTTGATTGCCATGGTCACGCTATTTGTGTTTCCTTTATATGAATATAGGAATCGGAAACTTTCGGAGTATGATTGTGTGAATTGAAGTGATTGCTTAGTTAACTTCGCACTTACTTTATATTGTTTTTGAGAACCGAACTTACACTTGTTTCTTCTTAGCACAAGACACCGTCTTCTTTTACAGAAACTACAAAGGTCTACTTCTTATACAAGTTAGTTTTTTTATAAACACAGCTATGATAGCAATCTGCCCGATACGATTTTACCTTCACAAGCAAAGATTACACGGTTTGCTCTGCGATGTGGAGCCAAGAATTACAGTGATTTATTTATATGCAGAAAAACATCAGCGTTATAAACGCGACCAATTAATTTGTCACGATTATTTTTAAATCAGACGCCTGTAAACGAACTCGATGTATTTGTAATGCATTCGAGACTGCACACTTTATTTCAGTTGCAATTCGGTAACTTCTGGGGGAAATGCAAAAGACTTTTAACTTAGAACTAACTACACTGACAAGCAATATAAAAAGGCACTTGCAAATTTAAGCAAAAACCCATAAAACTGTTTTCAAGATTTTTTTTTACTTCATGTAGCTAACTTGTGTGGTTTTGGTGATATTTAGAAAAAAAAAAATGCACCTAAATTTGCAAGTGCCCTTTCCAAAGCTTAGCAAGAAAATTCTTCTGATAAAGTTTGCAGAGAAATTCTCAACATTTTCTTCACACTTTGGTAGAACTCTGACTGTCTCGTTGGTCTAGCGCTACTGTCCCAGCAGTCCCAGGTCTGGCAAAGTGTTATTGGGGTTTTCCACCAGGAATTTCTCAGTAGCAGCCCGCATGATGTTTTGATGGCACACTGATCAAAAGCCTCGCCTGTCATGCACGAGCTTGTGGGTTCAAACGAGCAATCCATTTGTACTTTCTGAATTTATCTTGAACATTACTGACATCGACTTGAGCAACCGTGGTGTTCAATGCTAGTAAATCCTCTGTATAAGAAGAGGTCAGTGCCATGCAGTGGGACAATCATAGATTGGTACTAGGTACTACTAGGTAGCAGTACATGGAACTTAAACATAACTGGCTAAATGTGGGTGTACTATAAGAACTTTATATCTAAGCAGTTTGAAAACAAAATCCCGTGAACACGTAGACCACATCTATTACCGCCTCGGTTCTATAGCGGTCGAGCGCTGCAAACAGAAATAGTCCTTACGGTTATAGAAATGAACTCTTCGATGGTACACCTCCGAACACTTCGTGAATTACAGGCATGATATTATTATGTTAGTAAAGGCTGAACCATGGTCTATGAGGAGATTGCTGCATTTTCCTGATTTGAGGATGCGAATCTTCTCTGCACAACTTGTGGAAGTCATTTGCAGGCGTCATATCTCTGATGCTGGCCATTGTTACCGGTTTTACAACAATATTTAAATTCAATAAATAATACTTAACTGAAAAAACGTGGTGTTTTTTGTATATTTGAAAACTGCACTCATACACAAAGCTTAGCAACATCGATGTATCTTAGCAATGAGTTCTTTTAAAGAATCGATTAATAGTATAGGATCAGAAGTAAGATCGACCTGCATCCATGTGTTTACCAATTGAGTTAACAAAAAAAAACAAATATACTAAGTTTACAAATAGGTATATTGCTAATGGGTTGCCTGGTTAAACATGTTCATGGCTTAATTAAAAATACTGTATGTTTTTTTTTTTAGTTTCACTGACTTGTTACCAAACGAATTAAATTCCCATTGAAAGTATAATGCATATCTACAGATCATGTAACAGTAAGGCACTTTGTACACACGATTTTCTTGCCGTCAAATACTACGATATATTCACCGTGTGCAGGCACGGTCGTCAGTGCTGTATGGATCACTATTGAAGCTTGTTGACAGTCACAGTTTTTCTACGGCGCGGTTTATACGCTGTAAAGAAACCGTGTCGTGTATAGTAGCCTACGTTTTTCTAATCCCTTCTAAAATCACATAGCATACCAATCGACAAAAAATTAACAGAATAAATATTCTATAAAGTGTTGGGTCCCCACCTATGAAATTGGCGTTTTTTTCTCACAAATAGAGAACCTCATCACTTGATTTAAAATATTTATCAATTGCTTGATATTAATTATATCGAATAATGACCATCATAGACAACTACCAATAGTAAAAAACCTTATTGCTTATAGTTTTCTAAACAAGAAATACCTTAAAAATTACACTCCTTTTTGTTTGCAGACCACTATTTGTTTTAAAACTTAGCCAAAACTTATTTTTGTCGTTTAATCTAAGTGGCATACGTTATCTTAGTTGTTAAACATTAGTGCATAAAAGGTTTAAAACATTAAGTGTTCATGGTTGTTAAAAAAATTAAGAAAATGTTATTATGAAAAATGCAACTTCTTTGAAATTCTCCATACAAAACGCCAATTTCATAGGTGGGGGACCCAATATTATACATATACTCGTAGTTCCATTTCCCAACAAACGAATCTCAAATGAAAGATAGAATATTACAAACCTAGTATGTTTTCATTGTAACACAAAGACTCGCTCGCACTACGTAATTACGGCTGAGCTGCGTCGCAGTAAATCCAATTTACGTAATAACACGAAGTAAAAATGTTAGACTCGCCATCAAATAACTAGAAAGCTGCAGTATCTCTTATGTGGATAAATGAAATATGAAATACTATTAATATTTACTATGAAAAGAGCAAGCTATTTCATTTTACTTATTTGTTCAGAGGACTGCGTTTTTTTTTTTTTTGTTTTCTTATGTATAGACTACTTATTTAATTATATTATAAAGAGGTAAAATTTGTTTGTATTTGTAAGTTTGTCTGTAGGGGGCAATCTTCGGAACTACCTGTCGACTTTGAAAAAATATTTTAGCATTAGCCCAATTCTTGAGGAAGGTTATAGGATATTTTCACTTAGCGCTCCTACTTAGCGCAGCCTGATGTTACATCAGGCTGCGCTAAGTAAGAGCGCTAAGTGCGCAAAAAAAAAAAACGCTAAGTGAAAACGGAGTAATAGCGCGAGCGATGGGGTGCGACGCGATAAAGTAGATATGGTAGGAGTTGTGGAAATTAGCTAAGTATAAAGAAGTCCCATGTAATATACAACTCTGCCTCCGCTGATGCGGGCGTGATGTTATATGATTGCTAAGCATGGGTTCGTTTCTAACCCTGGGTCAGGCACAGTGTTATCGGGTTTTCCTTAAGAGTCTATAATAGCCTCACATTGCTTAGCACGATCCTCCGTTTTATCAAAAATACTGCAGCATTAATTTTGAAATAAATATATTGTAAAGTTGAGGATTAATTTTAAGTAGGTATGTAGGTACTTACCCCCGAATACTGAAACGTCACTCAAAATTTAAGTGCTGCTTAACATTTGAGCAGCTCCTAAACTTTAGATTTCGTATTGTCAAACGTCACTTTTGAGTATCTGTTAAATATAAGTGCTACTTAAATTTTGAGTGACGTTTCAGTATTCGGGGGTATGTGTGCCTAAAACACGATTCTATTGGAAATTCTAAGAAGCACTTCGATATTGGATTTGTGATCGGTTAATGACAAAAGACATTCCTTCTACGTCACATGAGACATAGAACATGACGAAATGGGTGAACCATGCAAATACATGCTTATCTCCTTCGGGGAATACAGGCATGATCCCTTTATCATATCAAATGTATGTAACTACGGTAATAACGTTGTGTTTATGAAAATACCTAAACTACGTAGGTAGCTCAATGTCGTGGTCACACGTGTAGCACCGATGTCGTTAGAAGTTATGTCTAACTTGGTACTTACTAACAGAAAATTATTGCCACATCGCTAAACCCACGGCACGTATGAACTTACATAAGTTAGTATATATAGCCGTATGTTGTACCATATGATATGCGACCAGCAACGAAGGGTCTATATACATAAGGCATCATCATTTCAGCTGAAAGACGTCCACTGCTGACCATAGGCCTTCCCCAAAAACCACCACTTTGACCGGTGGTCTTCTCGCATCCAGCAGATTCCTGCGGCCTTCACCAGATCATTGGTCCACCTAGTGGGAGACCTTCCAACGCTACGTCTTCCGGTACGGGGTCGCCACTCCAAAACGTTTCGACCCCATCGGTCATCTGTTCTGCAAGCAATGTGCCCTGCCCACTGTCACTTAAGTTTGGCAATTCTTCGGGCTATGTCGGTTTTCTTGGTTCTCCTACGGATCTCTTCATTTCTGATTCTATAACGTAGGGATGGTTCTCTATTGTGTCACCTAACTTTTTTATCCATAATTTAAAGTGCCATAACTTTTTTTGTCCTAATCATCATTTTGTCCGAATGATAACTTACCCGAACTTAATATCACATGCCATAAAATTTAAATCCCTAAATATAGTTGTGTCCTAAATCCGTTTGTCATAAATATTACAATCAATAATATACAAAAGACATAAAACCGTTTTCGAACGGCGAAAATTTGAACGGCGTTCCTATTCCAAATAAAAAGAAAAAAATAATTGACAAAATAGCAAGAATTGAAAACATAAAAAAAAACAATCAGAATATACGGTTAAAGTACGGTCGGGGTATAAGGTTAAGCAAGCAAGCATGCAGCATAGCATGCAGCATGCAAGCAAGCACGCAACATGCAGCATGCAAGCAAGCATGCAACTTGCAGCAGGCATGGTTTCTGTCACGGCTCCGGCGCTGCGGGGCTCCGGCGGTCCCACGCCAGTTTATCGTCGCAGATGGGTTTAACGCTCACCACCGCAGCTTCGGCTTGCTGGCCAGCCTCAGCTGGCGGCGAGTGTTACAACCACCTGCTCCTCAACTCGCGGGCCGCCTCGCCCCTCCGCGCCTACGTGATTTTATATTACAGTCTAGGGGTAGAGCAGACAAGACTGCGTGGAGTCGGATTTACAGCGATCCGTTTCTGTCACTAAAACCTAATTTTTAGCAAATGTTTTAGGACTAAAAAAAATATTATAAATGGACATTCGGAATAATACACATTATTTAACAATATGACTGTAGGTCATGTAAAATTAGAAGATTCAATTATTATAGTACTCGATATTATGACAGAATACTTTTAGAACTAAAGATAATTATGTTAAACGAAATTTCGGAATTTTGAACATTATGGTTACTGAAGTTTATACCAAACGTGTTATGGATAATGATTTTCGGACAAACAATTTTAGGAGAAGAAAGGGAGTACCCGTAGGGATACTTCAAGCATATCCCTCTCCATTGCACTTTGGTGACTTTCAGCCTTCTAATGAGGCTCATTGTGAGCGACCACGTTTCAGGATGAATTTTAGCAACGGCATAAATTTAAATAAATTAAATAAAAATAGGCTTTTTTCCTCTGTCCTTCCTAATACATAAACAAGTACCTAATTACATGACGTCAACCATTCATTATCAATTATCAGCTACCAGGTCAGGTTATCTTCAACATAGGCCTGCCCTATTTCCCTCCACTTATTCCTGTCCAAAACCGTTCTTCAACAACCTTTTAAGATCATCCTCCCACATTTTCACCTAGCTTCCTCTACGTCTTTTTCCATTTCTTTGGGTACCATTCTGTGGCTTATTGGTCCATTTTTTCATTTTCGCTCTCATCATATGACCTGTCCATTTCCATTTTAGTTTTTTTTTGTTTTTACTCTAAACAGGTACGTACGGTTTTATTTTTCATTATTTCTTTAAGAGATTAATATCTTTGTTTTTTTTTATCTTTTTATCCTTCTGTTTACTTCTTTAGTCGCTAGATCCCTGACAGCTATAATCTGTCCCAGATATAGGTATATACCTACTCGTTTACATAATCCTCTTCTATCTTGACTTTTGTCCTATTTGTCATGAATTTAGTCTTGCACGCATTGAGAGCCCTGATTTTTTACTATCCGATGTTAGTTATTGAAGCATAGTTTGCAGTATACTCCTCTCCAAAAAGAATGAGATCATCTGCGAATCTAAGCTGGTGTAAGTTCGCCGTTTATATTAATGCCAAATTCATCCCAGTTCAATTGTCTAAGAACGTTTTCCAAACCAGCATTGAATATTTTTGGTGACAGCGGCAACGAGCCTCCTTGTCTATCACCTCTCTGAATTTTAAATTGATCTCCAATTCTTTCGAGCTGCACTTTTAGTTTGCTGTTGGCATATATTTGTTGGATTATGTTTATATATTGCTTTTCCACTCCCTGGCTTTTTAGTGACCTCTAAATGTAATTATGCTATAAATAATCAAACACCTTGTATAAAGAGCACAAACGCCAAACAGAACGGGCGGTCGTATTTGTTGTATTTGTGAATTATTTGTTTGACGACTTAAAAGTGATCGATTATCGAATAATCTGAGCGAAATCCCGTCTGTTCTTTAAGCTGGTTACAGTCTAGTCCTTTAGTCAACCTTTCCAATATTATCTTTATGAATACTTTACTAAAATTCACTGTGTAATCCATGACCTTCCCTGTCACCCACACAAACCCACACAGATGATATATACTTACTTATCATTACTATTATTTGAATTCTAATAGCTTATAATATATATTATGTAAATGTCTTGTTTTAAAATAAATTTCATAAGTTTCTCTTATGCATGCCTTTAAACAGAAATTTCTCAAATAAAGATGTATTCGTAGATACGAGTAAGATACACAATTCAAGAATACGTCTTGGAGACCGACATCACGAAAGTTCCCATAGCCCTAAAAAGTTTTGTAACTTTATCCAATATCCAGACAAACTTTGATTTCGTTGAAGGGTTTATTTGAAATAGCCTTTATTGTATAGGTTTAACTTAAACTTTATCGGTTATTGATTTCACATTTACACGAAAAGAGTTGATCAGTTAGGCTACTAACTAGCTTTATCTTTCTGACTGCCGGACTCCTAGGCAATTTAAAAGTGCCAGTAACTGGTTTAATTGAAATAAAAGCATTGAGTTTGATCCACATTACTTTTCGTTTAAATCATGTTAGTCTAGAAGTTCCAAATCCAATTACCGATTGTTTTCTGCTACCTATTTTTCTATTAGTCTTGGATTAGATGCCTAAGTTCAGTCGTAAAAATCTCACCGTGAAAATACCGTATTCCACTCACAGCACTGATTACAGAAGCACTTGCCGAACCGCACCTGAGCACTTCCACTAACCGCACTGAAACAAAATGGTGAAGTGAGCTTGAAGTGAACTGTCAATCCCCCTAGCTTCAGGTGAAATGACAGCTCACTTGCTCACTTCACCTACTGGTCTGTAATAGACCAACTGGTCTGTTTTTCTTAAAAATAATTGCAGGAGGTTTGCAAACGACACGACTTAAAAGGCAGCCCTCGTATGTTACAAATGGACTTAATTAATTTCCCGATACATTTAACCCTAAGTTGTCACCCGATTTATATAGCTCCTATTTCCCCACTGCTAAGTCTTTAGCCTCATTTCTTACGTCAATATTTATTTATTTAATTGTGTACGTATTTTCTTATTATTATTAGCCTTTTCCTCTTCACACATAAAGTGTAGTCGTCTGTCTCGTATTTGGCGTTGGTTTATTTTTTGTATGTCCGTTTGCCAGTCGGCAAGGGCCTCCACCAACCTTCTCCATTCCGGTCTCTCTCTGGCCACTCTGCCCCATGTTGTACAGTGACCTGTCTGATGTCATCATCCCACCTTTTCTGTTGGCTACCTCTCTTTCTATGGCCGTTTCTTGTACTCAAGAAACGTTACTCCACTGCAGAACTATTTTGCTCCATTTGTTCTTCCTTGTTAATAGTTTATGTACAGGTCAACATAAAAGAGTCTGACGTGGTGACAAATAAAACTAAATATTTTACTTAATGCAGACCTATGATAGCGGCACTACTTTGCCGACAAGTTCTAGTAGATTTTGATTTGAGTCACAAGCAGGGTTTTTTGTTGCACATTTATTGTAACAATTTAGTTCCCATTCGAAGTGATCTAAGTGCGATACTGGCGCTCTCATTTTTCCAAACTCTTTTTTGCCAAGCTGTTCACACATATAAACAGACAAGAAGAAAGGAACAGAAAAATACGTACAAAGGTGATGAGTATTTCGAAACAATCTCTTCCAGCATACCTACGATAGGACAATAGAGGAAAAAAGTTGTAGAGACCGTGTGTAAGAGTAGAAGAGAAAATAAAAAACATTAAACCCAAAAACAATTCACGCATTTAAACAAAAAATACAATAGAAAGAAAAACACTAATTAAACTAAAACACACTCATAAAAACAAATAAAAGATATAAAACAATAAAAAAACAAAGTAAAATAAAAGCCGAAAGTCCTGTACGTACGAGGCCAAAAGGTCCTATCTCGCTAGTATTCTGATAGCACTTACAGACTTCTAAGTAAAATAAATATCACTAAAATATGTCTTTGTACGCTGCCTGTTTGTATCCTAAAATTCATGGTTAAATTACCAAATCGATTCTGATTTTGGTAAGAAACCTGTATACGAGCTTTTCATGTTTACAGGACTTCCGTTCGGAATTTCTTACTAAAATGGGAGGCTCCTGAAAATCCAATCTATTCTGTAGTCGTTGAAGGCGTAGTTTTGCTACAAACTAACTTGTCATTCTGCGACTAACAATCACCCGTACACAATAAACAAATAGCGTCAGTTTCCCTTGTAAACTGAATATTTTAACCAGCTGAAAAAGGTACAACTCTTTCAACAAATTACTTGTCGTGAAGTCTTTAAATATGGCTGAGTTGAGACGAGCTGAAGAATCTTAATTAGAGGTCTAAGTAGAGGCTCTCGTAATGTATACAGGGTGTTTGGCGCATGGACCGACACAATTTTTTCAGGGATTCGGGAGGTCATTAGCTAGGTTCTACCCATACACCCTTTGTCCCAAATGTCACGGTTGGTTACATATGATTATTTTTTTAAAATGAAAAAAAATCCCAAAATGTGTCCTTTAATTTGAAATAACTTTTTTGTTTGTGGGTGTAGTGGCACAAAACAAATTTTGTTGCATTCTCCAAAGTCCTTTAAATCTAAAAACATCTTTGTTTTATACAACTGGTTTCAAGAAAATTCCTTACAAGCTTCCAAAGTTAATTTTTGTATTTAATGAATGAAATTTTACAACTTCTAAATTAATTATAAAAAAACTAAAAGCTATTTTGAACTTAGCTAGAACCTAGCTAATGACCTCCCAAATCCCTGAAAAAATTGTGTCGGTCCATGCGCCAAACACCCTGTATAGTTGGATCAGAAGCTTGTTATAGAAGCGGTAGATAGTTAAATAGACACAACGTGTATTTTTGGAGTCTATCAACTCTATCCAAAGGTTGTCTGTAAAAAATCGCTTTTATCCATCGACCGACCGTTTTATCGACCGCCCATTATCACAAACTATGTACGTACTAAACTCTCAAAAATTCTTATTTCTATTTTTCATGAGAGTATCTATGTACAGTCTGTTTTCAGTATTATCTGACCCACCCTAAAAACAAACGAATTTGGACCCTCTGAATTAACAATAAGGTTTATTCAATTTAAATGAGCTTAACAGACAAGCGACGGCTTGATGAACAAATACAATAATAATACAGACACGCAAATTTGATCTTTAAAACGTTAGCGTTAGGTTATATGTTATAACTACTTGTTATAATATAATTAGTGTAATAACTTATTTTAATAACTATCTTCAAGTAATTCTGGTCTCGTGGTCTGAATATAAGACTGGGAAAAACAAGTTGCAAGATCAAATCCTGCGACAAAATAATTGTTTTGCTTTTAATTTAGAATTTATTACAAAACCATTTCTTGTTTATTGTAAAGAACTATAGACGGATAACCTTCAAATATAAACTTTCTAAAATGGTAATATTTTCGCATAATTTGTAATAAGTGGGTAGTTGAAAAATAAATATTCGTATTCATTATAAAACCTAAGGGTATGCAGTGACTACGCGCAAACATATTTTACCTTGTCTTACTATATTGCAAAAACAACGTCTCTTTAGAATTTTTTATTTTCTGTTTTATGTAGTTTTTTTATTATCATGTGTGTTTTTATTTATTAAAAAAGGAACTGATAATAGGTAGACTGTGTTTTTGAACCGACATGTTGTTCGTCGCCAATCCAGCATCAAACCGCTAAGCCACAAGAACTTGTTAGAAACGTGCGAAATTAAAGATTGGGTTGTAATTATGCAGTGTGACTTAAAAGCTTTTCAACTTTAATGTCAACGAGATAATGATTAAAATAGCATAACAAAATGATACATAATGCCGGTGGCTCCGACAATGTTGGGTGGGTTTACCTTAACGTTACGTGTAAAAGATCAAATTTGCGTGTCTGTATTATTATTTTATTTGTTCATCGAGTCCTCGAACACTAACTAGTCTGATATGCTCATATAAATTGAATAAACCTTAATGTTACAAGCACAGGGTCCAAGTTCGTTTGTTTTTAGGGTGGGTCAGATAATGTTGACAACAGACTGTACGTACTAAACTCTCAAAAATTCTTATTTCTATTTTTCATGAGAGTATAAAAATAGTATTCTATTTTTAACCCCCGACCCAAAAAAGGGGTGTTATAAGTTTGACCGCTATGTATGTCAAACTCAAACTCAAACTCAAAGCATTTATTTCCAACCATTTACAGGCACTTTTGAATTGTCAAGGAGTCAGTTAGTCAGAAATATGAAGCTAGTTGCCCATTCCAAAGCGTAGGTTCCTATGGAGAAGAACGGGCAAGAAACTCCACGGACACTCTTTAAAAAAAAATTATACAAAATATTGTTTACATCATTCATGTTGAAATTATACATGTGAGAACAATGTAGAAAGAAGTGTACGTAAAAATCGTCCGTAATAAAAATAAAAAATAAACAATTCAAAAATTAAAATAAGCCGTGGCAGATAAGAGATGACCAGTCCCTACTGATGGCGCCCGTTCACGAACATGACGCATGGATCAGCACCGTTTAGCTCAACCATTTTGAAGGGAACTCAACGATCCAACACACACGCCACCACCAGCGAGACATTTGAGTGAGCATGACATACCTACTCTTAGCCGCCAGGGCATATCAAGTCAATGAAAGACGTACCCAGTAAATGGTAGCTTTATAGAAGGTACATGGTCACAGTGCTCACACATGTGCTATCTTCAGCAATTCCAACAATATTTTTGAATGCTAATCAATTAGTTTATGCGCCCTTCTTCAGCAATTCCAACAATATTTTTGAATGCTAATCAATTAGTTTATGCGCCCTTGTGGAGCTGGACCAGCGTTAAGTGTGTGTCTGTCTGTGGCACCGTAGCGGGTGAACAGGTTCAGCCGTTTAAAGATTATCGGCTCTTTTCTCTTTTTCGGTGAATGGATGTGAGCGTCTTCCACAGGTCTGATCGATTTTAAATTTGATATTTTGTTACTTCAATGATATTAGAAGAACATAGAAACCTTGAACTGATGCTGCAGAATCACCTGGAATTTGCAGGATACCCAACTCCCTTACCAACTAATAGCACAGGTATCGTGTTTGGGCTCATTGGAATGGTCTCAATGAGTTAGGTTATAGATAGACGATGAACAGGGTCTGGTGATGGAGTAGGAAAGAGAAATAAGGAAATGTTTGTGTCTATTTGACGCTGTCCCTGATTTTGGGGCATTACTACTTTTTAAAATTATGTAGGTATTATTTTTCATAACATCAAACATTTATGTACATTCATAAGTATGTCTTTAGGGATGTAAATCATTGTTTAGGTATGTTAAATGAATAAACGAACATCTGGCGGCAGTCAAATTACGTGTAAAGCCATTATTATATAAACCATGGTCTTTTTATGATGACCTACTCATTTAGCAACTGTTGAGCTAACAGAGACAGGTGCGAACATTCTCGCGGACATGCGCCCGAGTGTGGGAACGGTTACCGCCACATTCAGATATAGAACAGATCGTAATTATATCATTGTTTAACAGCCTTTTGTAGATATAAACATTGATGTTTGTAAGCCAGTACGTAATAAGTAAATTTTTAGAATTAAAGTTAGCATCGGTTAGAGAATAAAGTATAGTAGTTTCTCAGAGTTACTCTCTAGGTTTTAAAGATCAAATTACATTCAATAACTTTTAAGTTTAACTGCTTCTAAACATGATGAAGAATAAGAATTTCACAAAATACCGGATTCTTCTACTGGCTATTACCGGATTCTCATACTAAACGCTATAACATCGAACATATACTAAAAACTTCGCAAAAATTTAATCGTAGAGGACTACGCTTTGATTTTATACGAAGGATTAAAGCTTAGCTTACCTAGAGACCCTTTCTTTATTCAGAAGCAGTATAAAGCATCAATTGCCTTCAGTAGTTTCAAAGGACCAGCTATACAATACCAAATACTGTTACGATTTCGAAATATCATCCTTTGTCCAGACTCGGGTCGTGAATGATTGTGTCGTTTTTCATGGCTTCGAACCCGAATAAATAGAACGCAATCTACGTCCTATTTATTCTCCCAGAGAAAATACAAAATACCATTATAGATATTTACTCAATGGAGCATAGCAGAAGCGTTATAATATCTTAGCATCGTCGTTTGTATCATTAACTTGATAAATACACACGACAGCTAATTAATATCCGATTTGCCGGCCAAAGGTCTCTGTCAAATGATATTGAAATAGCTGTCACGCGTTTACGTAACAAAGAACCGACGCTTGGGCAACCTAACCACGCTTGCTGAGCGATTACTAAACAATTAGAGGGCCCATCGTTAAATCTAATTGAAAACTACAATATTAAGTAGAAAGTTTGTAATTAACAATACAAATACGCAACTCAGATGGCAGTCCGCCCATAAACTGCGTCCAATAATGTTAAAAACCGAAGGCTCGCCTTGATTTGATGCCAAGGAGCGTTTATTTTTGTAGCGAAAGTCTGCGCTGGCGCACGCTGGGGAAAAGAGCCGTTAACCGAACGACGGCGGAAACTGCCGAGCGCACCCGAGCGATACAGAGTGCGCGCTGAATACAGCGAATGTATTTCAACTTACTGTTTTTAGGATTTTGTTGAATTCTGCGCTTGCAAACTTGTATTCTGAGGCATTTTATACAAGTTGGTATTGATATACAGTTAAATCAACAGCAAAGCGTGGGTTTTCTGTTGAATTTAGACGAGAAATCGCAGTTAAAACTGTGCGCGTTAACCGTCACATGGTGTTTTTTGTCCGTCGCCATCTATTTACACTATCTCACGGAAGACGGCTAACCCCTCGGCTGCCGGGAGCGCGTTTTTTCTCACTTTATTATTATTAACTTGGCCGAGACATAAAGTCGTTCGTTGTTCTCATGTAGTTGTCTTCGCTTGGCTTAAATTACGGCCACTTGAAACTGACGTGGTGCGAATAGAAATGCTCGGTTTAATATCGAGGCTTTACAAGATTTTGCGTTAGGTACTTGGATTTAGGAATACGAAACGATAGCCATTTGTTACTGATTAGTATCGAACGAGAAGCCTTGAATGATAATACTGTTTATCTTGACTAAATTATCTACTTTATCAGAATGTTTGAATTCATTCAAGTTTGTTTTGAGTTGTGTGGGTAAGATGTTTTTGAATATCAAACGATTTAAACGTTGATGTTGCAGTAGGTAGGTATCTAGAATATATTATTCCCTGTATTCAGCGAATTTACATTTGAACTCTTGTCTGTATTTTGAATTGCATTAAATGCAAAGTTGTCGTTCAGTGCGACCCTCAACCAAGAATAAACCACTTCTACTTTTGGCGTAGTTGGTGACTAAAGTCATATTCAGAGGATCGATGTCAGAATCCACTGGCACTTTGATCATAATGGTATTACTTATGTCTATTGTTTATCTGACTGGTGTCTGCAACTAAACCACGTCCAAGCGTATATTTTGCTTATGGTGGGAAAGACAAAGCTATAGATGAAGTGAAACTTAAAAAGCCAATTATTACTTATCAAGCAGATTATTTCATAATATGATTTCTGTTTTATTTATAACTAGTGACCCGCGCCAATGGTGAAACCTGCATCAAAATCCATTGAGTAGTTCACACAGACAGACGAAAATCGACTTTTGTTTTAAAAATACTATTTAGATATTAATCTGTTAGATAGTGCTTAACCATTGACTAAGAAACAGGCCCTTACAATTCAAATCCAAATTCAAAATCATTTATTTGCAAACATAGGTATACTAGCTGCGCCCCGCGGTTTCACCCGTATAAGTTTCGATCCCGTGAGAATATCGGGATAAAAAGTATCCTTTGTGTTAATCCAGGTTATAAACTATCTGTGTGCTAAATTTTATCCAAATCCGTTCAGTAGTTTTAGCGTGAAGAAGAGACAAACATACACATTCACAAACTTTCGCCTTTATAATATTAGTGTGATAAGTTAGGATAATTCATTTATTTGCAAAATAATTATTCATCGATAAGTATTGCCATCGAAGCAAATTAAACAGATGTAGTCTGTTTTTCGATTATTCGACACGAAATCACACTGAAATTGTTCATATATTACAAAATGAAAGGACTTGCCCCACGGCCATTTTATCCGTTGTAATTACTGTTGGACATGTCACATGTGCATTGATCTCATTTGAAGGCTGATTAATACGTATGCTGCATTGAAATTCTGTGCCGTTCCATATTCCTTTTACGTATTTCAGCATTGCAATGACAGTCTTCCTGAGATAAACTTATAGATTAAATATATCTTTCTTAAATTTTTATATGAGATACTAAAATGTAATCAGGAAGTAAACGCCCCAATTAACATTACTTAAAGCTCTCGAAGGTAGATGAGTTAATCTAATCAGGTTAGATTATATAGTATCTAACTTACACTCGCTTTAGGTATTAAGTATAGGGATATTTTCTGTTTTACCTGACAAGCGCTGGAAGCTACATAAATATATTTCAACTAGTGGTGCGCCGGTTTCACCCGCATAAGTCTCGATCCCGTGGGAATATCGGGATCAAAATAATCATATGTCCTAACCCAGGTCACGGTCTACACGTGTGCCAAATTTCATCCAAATCTGTTCAGCCGTTTTTGCGTGAAAGCGTAACAAACAAACTCACTTTTGCATTTACTTCACTTTTGCTTTTGCTTTTTCTTTTGTAGTTAGGATAAGTTAGGATAGTTTTCATTACCGAATAAATACCAATAGTATAGGAAGATATCGCTGCATATTATGTAATATTCTTTGGATCATCCCTTGCCTCATAAATATATAGGTTGCATGAGTTGCTCAACTCATGCATGCATTGCATCACAATACTGACTAATGAACTTTGTGCCGTTCGTTTCAAATTTACTGTAAAAAGTAACGTAAACGTACTTTTTCATTTCCTCATAGTTAAGTTACAGAGCTAACTTTATTTCGTACGTAACGGCATAACGTTACGTTAGGTCTTACGTGGACAGAATCGCAAATCTGATTGATTGGACATGCTGCTCGTTTTTATTATTTTCGTATGAACAACATAAAAAAGAGACCTAGGTCATATTTTGGTTCTTATCGATTTGAAGGCTGAGATTAAGGCAATGAAGAAGAACCACATAACATCAATCTACGTAGCCTTTTGCCAACTATGTTGAGGTCGGCTTCCAGTCTAACCGGATGCAGTACCTACCAATATTTTACATGGGGCGACTGCCCATCAGACCTCTACAACCCAGTAACTGGGTAACATACTTACTCTTGGTAAGAGTGGTTGTCAGACTTTCTGGCTTCTGACAACCCGTAACGACTGTCAAAGATCCACGAATGACAACCGTGACCAACGGCTTCACGTACTTTCCGAGGTACGGAGGAGTGTCGCTATAAAAAGATCACCCATCCTCGGACCAACCCCGGCAAGCGTAGCTTAACCTGATGGATGGACCCGTGCGGCTGTTATAACATAGCCACGAGCTCCTCCATAGAACCATAGAAGATGAAGCTTGTATTCCCCGAAGGGCATACAGAGGTGTACCTACCATAGCTAAAAACTGACATATATTATAAACATTAATTATCTATGTAGTAAGTAGCTGCAAATAATTATAACACATTGAAATGATAAAAGTATTTTATAATTAGTTATACAAGTCAATGTTTTTGAAAGCTTCTCACCCACCACATCGTGTGAACTAACTAATTAATTAAACATCAACATTGTACGGTTACAACGGTTGTAGGTTGCATTCACTATTGAAAAACATGGTTAGAAATTTAAAAAAATGTTTTTAATTATGACTTGCGCACCGATACAACTAGCAATACTAAGAAAACACTGCTATGTAGAGATTAGAAATCTTTTGCAAGAATCAAAAGTTAAAGTTTTGTCATTTATTTCTTTGGAAATAACGAAAATTGACGTTTTCATGCCGCATTCCGTTTAGATCACCAACTTGAAGATCACCCATGAGTTTTCCAAATTCCGAACGGTTGTAGCTTGCATTCACTATTGAAAAACATCTTTAGAAATTTAAAAAAATGTTTATTGTGATCTGTAGGAACACTTTTATTGATGAGTAACATATTTCCTCTTGATATACTTAAAAAAAAAAAAAAAAACAAATCCCTTTTCAAGAGTGATTTCTTAAAAAGGGACGGAAGTTTGTCACAGGAAGCCGGGGAAGCGCGCGCTATTTGATTTGACCAATTAGCGCGCGCGGTGCTAGAGTTGGTCGTCATAAACGACCTTAAAGAAGACGCCCCTTTAATGTGGTTATTACCAAGGTGACATGTCAGATGTTACACTTCATATGTGACTACGGTAAGGCTCGCTAATTTTAGGTATTCTAATTCTTGAAACAGTTATTTGATTCCTCGAGATAGTTTAGCATATTATTATTATATTGCATCTGCTTAGACTCCGACGTTCATTGTGATTGCTTATATCTGGTTAGAGACTTGTGTTACCCCGAGGGTACAAAGCTGCTTTTTTTTCACGATAATTGTGAACCAAACTTGATCCTTTTACCTTTTTCGATTTTCAAAATTTTTGACCTGGTATTTTCAGTTCAATTATTATCCTATTCACATAAGACTTTATGGGTTTACATCTTCCATTATAATGGTCATTGGTGCGTCATATGACAAATGATGTAAACCACATCTCATTACGAGTATTATTGTTATAATGACTTCAGACCGAAAGACAACCCTCAGATACAACTCATCAGTGGCGGGTCCAGGATTGTCGTTTGGGATCGATTTGGGACTTGATTCCGCTGAGGGTAGGTTATAGCCAAGTAAACACTTAAAAGAGCACAACATTTAACAAGCCACCTCGGTTTACTTTTCGCAAATTCCTCATTGACTTTTTAGGTTGTAGACTACCAAAGATATCTCGGTGAATTCTCAATGAATATTTGGCGGCCAAACTGGGCAGCGTGAGGGCAAAATTCGTGACGTAAACAAAACATTTTATGTAAAAAAAAACTTGAAAACCGAATAGGTAGTTACTTATTAAGTTAAGGATTTATTGATGACAATAATTGTACATTAGGTAGACTAATACTTTCTAAAAAGTTGAATTAAAATAATATTATTCAAATTCAACTTTTTTGCAAGTTCACTTTAAGATTTGTCACAGTAGAACACAGACGCTTTTAGAGCCCCTTAGCCACCCCCCTGGATCCGCTACTGCAACTCATATTTCAACCAACCCCGTAAAACCATTACAGAACTCACACATACACACAAAATAAGTCTACGTAACACACAGCCACACGGTCCATGTAGCAAGACATGTTACTAAAATTAACATTCTTCATCGCGAGAGCGACACGATTTCATATTATGAAAACATAGTATAACATCATTATGTACCAACTACGTCTGCAGTATCTCTGATCTCTGTTCGGTCTATGTATGTGTGGGTTTAAACTGTTCCTGGTACGGATAGATGGCGCTGTGCGCATAGGGGTCGTATTGCAACGCAGTGTAAATCCTATTTGTTTTTAGGGTGTTCAATTATAGGGAGTTTTGGAATCGTTTCATGCGTGTAGGGGAGTTTTGTGCGTCGTTGCAGTAGCGGAGGGTTAAAGTTTTCATAAGGGGTCGCTGGTTTCAAAATTTGTATAAAAAAATGTTGAGACTCGTCATTGTCTTTTTGTAAAGGGGTGCTGAAAGGAATATCGAATAAATATCCCAATACTACGTTGCTTGCATTTTGATTCTTGCATGAAGTGAAGAGTGGCTTATTAGCAGAAACAAATAAAACACGGGAATTCTCACAAAATGTTCTACTCTAGTACTTACTGGTACCTATACCTACCTTCGTACTTTATATTTAAACCGTCGTTTTTGTAGATGGGCTTGAATTGGAAATAAGGAAAGTAAATTTTGTATGGGGAAACCATCAAAATTAAGAATTATTATGACTTGAAAACTAGCTATGTCAAGCAAGTCATAAAAATTCTTGATTTGATGACAAAGGAAATTAAGTTTGATAAATCTCCCCTTTCAAACGTTATAGTTTTAACATCAATAACATACCTAATCATTAATCTAGCGCTAAACGGTACATGCGTTTTAGTGCTAAACAATTAGTAAGTATTTTTTTGTGGTTTATGGAGCAAGCGGACCCAAAATGTCTGCCTTTTACATGACACCAAATAGAAACTCAGCTAAATCAGAGTGAACAAAAGTTTATCTACATCTCAGCCTACCCCTTTTCAGAGCGGCTTTGCAATATACATAAACCCTTCAATAGCTCACAGATTCATCAATCCAACACCATTACATTCGTTAGTGGGTCTGACGTCATCGAGTGACGTCACCGTCTGTCTACCCACACAACTCCACTTCTGTACATTTATATTTATAACAAACTTTGCTTTAGTATATTTTACTATTTAGATTATTCAGAAGTGTTATGTGCCTTGTTTTATGTATAGTTTTCTTAGCCTATTTTCACGGTGATACAAAACAATGAACTAAAAATACGCACTGGATACGCTAAACATACATACCTGAACTCGCGCCTTTTGCCAAGAGTGTGGGCAGAAACTACAGAGCTGCACGTGCAACGACCCCTCTCTACATAAATACTCCTTTTGCTTGGTCCACGTTAAAACAAAAAGGTACAGATAGTGCAATCCACGACAACGCGCCCCACTCCGCGATTACTGTACTGTAAGCTGTACTTTAGTACGGAGCGGAGCGGAGTGGGGTGCGTCTTCGTGGATTGCACTATCTATACTTTTTTCGCTTCTCCTCCACATTTATTAAAGTGGAACTCCCTACCAGCGTCTGCATTCCCTCCCAGCTGTAACCCGTCAGCTATCAAAGCAAGAGTGAACAAGGATCTTCTAGGCACGCTCATTCCCTCATAAACCTCCAGATGGAGGGAACGAGAGAAGAGGTCTATCGGGTTTTTTTTAGAAGCAGAGAACTTTAAATTGAAATAAAACACAGAAAAATGTTTTAATATCCATGTAATTGGCTTTATTTGACTTTATTTGCTTTAGATAATTGTATGACATTAACACGTTCAGTGCCGGGAGGTCTCCTGAAGGGTTCCCCCCTGTGCCTCCTGGAGGGTTCACCTAGTCGCATATGGGATGACGGAAGCCCTTGCGGAGGGCTCATTTTAAATGTAGGGTTTTCTTAGCAAATACAGCTGTATAAACCGAGAAAATAAAATCTGATGTATATTTTAACGCGATTTATTAATATATGAAATACAAGCATTTTTTTTTATTGTTTTGTCACTGTTTCAAATATTCACTAAAAATTTAACCATGGAAACTACATATAGCGACCCCTTTTAGACCCGCAAATGATCCAAAGCTGTCTGCAACTCACAGATAAGCTCGTTTAAGATTTGCGCGTGAACATCTTAATTGGACTGAAGAGCAATGGGCCTCCGTTTTGTTCACCGATGAGTGTAGGACATGTTTAAATGGTGCAGACGGTCGCAGAAGAGTCTATCGCCGACGTGGGGAGAGATATAATCAAAGTTGCATTGAGGAGCGTGATCCTTTTGGAGGCGGTTCGGGTATGGTGAGGGGTGGCATTTCGATGATCGGGCGAACGGAACTTGTGTTCATCGACATGGTTCGTCAAAACGGTAGAAGAAGAGGTTTGACGGCACAACGCTATATAACAGAGGTTTTAGAAGCTCACGTGGTACCTACCTTTTTTTTTTTTTTTTTTTTTTTTTGGGTGGGAAATCATCAAATGACGTCTCCCGCTCTGGGTGGAGCGGGAGGGCGTGTCAGACTCTTACTGACTAAAACCCACCCGTGTTCCTTCTGTTGCCTGTGCAAATGGGATTAATGGGCGAAAATTTTACTCTAATGCAAGATAATGCCCGACGCCGCTGCACAAGTTCGACAATATTGCGAAGAGGTTGGGATAGAGGTTTTAGAAGCTCATGTGGTACCTTACATGGGATTAATAGGCGAAAATTTTACTCTAATGCAAGATGATGCCCGACCCCACGCCGCTGCACAAGTTCGACAATATTGCGAAGAGGTTGGGATACGTGCCATGAATTGGCCAGCACGCAGGTCGGATTATAATCCCATTGAGCATGTTTGGGACAGTTTAAAAAATCTGTACCTATATGCGAGAAATCCTGTGCCCACAACAGTGGCAGCACTAAGAACAGCGATTTCACAAGAATGGAAGAATATTCCGCAAAAAAACATCCTTTATTTGTTGTAAAAATCACCGCAAATAGATTGTTAGTTAGTAGCAGCAAGCGGAAACTCTAGATTATATCTATTACTCTCAGTTCATTTTTATATCCTAATGTTTAACAAACAGAAGCTCTTTTGTTAACCTATCTGTAACCTCGAAACTGCTACTTGATTAAACCAACCCGATTCCATTAAATGAATCCTACAAGGTTAACAGTTATTAGTAATTTAGCTCTAAATTGTTACTGCTTAGCCGATTTGGCGTTATAGGTATCATCTACTAAACAGATACTAGACTGTCTAGTGGTCGCAATCGCTACTGCTGAGCTTGAGGTCCTGGGTTTGATTCGCGGGTCAGGCAAAGTGTTATTGGGTTTTTCCATCTGGAATTTCTCAGTAGCAGCCCGCAGTCTGGATTTGTGCTTGTTTAATGGTCATAGGTCCGCCCCTATTACATGGGACTTAAACATTACTAATTGAAATGTGGTCACCCTGCCTCACCCTTCGGGGAATATTTACGGGCGTGATTTTATATTATCCTAACCAGACACTAGTAGGGATTACCTACTAGTGTCTGTTTAGCATAACATAACCGTATAGGATTAACTAAAGTAAAACCTAAAAGTATTTTCAATTCTTACAATACATACCAAATATTCTCTTCTCTGCCTTCTCTGAGTAAGAAGAGGTGTTTGCCCTGTAGTAGAACAATAATAAGCTGCTAGCGAAATAGGACGAATAATTCATAAAAATTGTGGTTTGATAAGTTCGACTCAATTAGTGTTAATTTTGTTCTCTAACTCAACAGCAAACCAAGATTGTGTTTTTCAGTACCCTGACAGGGTTCATGTACAAAAGCAGTAAAAATAATGTATTGTGAAATGTGTTATGTGCATGAGATCAAATAAATAAAATCCTTAGTAAATGTTTTGCTGGAAAGGTAAAAAGTTGAATATTTCTACTTCTAAGTTAGATATTTAGCTGAACGTTGATTTGAAAACACGAAAAATTAAGATTGACGCGGCTGATTCAGAAAGTAATGGAATGAAATAAGTTTGACAGCTTTTCAGCTCGTTTCCCGTTATTAGATTTCCATTTGATTACTTTTGCTTATTTGATCATTGACTAAGTGGATTCCGAATTTCCAAGAAATATGTTTTTAATCTAAATAGAATTTTATGGTCCTGCTTCTATGGAACCAGACTGGGAAAGTAACAAAAATATGTTGGAAGAAAACATGTTGGGGAAGTTATCTAGTAATCCGGCGTGATGGGTCAAAGCTCGTTCGGATCTGGTTGTCGTTTGCCTTCTTATTTTTTTTTAGAAGAAAGGAATGCTGACCACTCCTTAGATCAGTATTAAAGTCTACATAACGCTAAAATATTCATTTCAAATACAATAAGCTATATTGGCAAAAAAGAAAAGGTGATGACAGACAGTAAGCCAGAAAACAGATCATAAACCAACCAAACCAGACCAAGAGTAAAGCAGAGGGAACACAAACAGACAGACAGATACAAACAGAACAAAAATACAGAGAAAAACAGTCAGACAGACAGATAGAAAAAACCAAAAATCAACCAAACCAGACCAAGAGTAAACCAGAGGGACACACACACAGACAGACAGAACAAACAACAGAAAAATGGAGAAAAACAAACAGACAGATAAAAACATTACGGTTATATTCCTTAAAACTATTACCCTAAATTAACAATGTTTTATTGGTATTTCCGCCATTTTGAATCGTAATATTCTCGCTGTCAACCGAAAACCGTAACTGAAGACTTAGTAATATATATTTCGTAGATTTTTCATGTATGTGTTGACGCTGTTTTCATTTTTAAACGAGTTTTAGAAACATTATCCTGTTTTACTTTGCTTTCATACTGTCACAAACAATCAATGTATAATTTATGATCTTAAAACAAATGGATGAAAGTACAGAGAGACCACGACTTTATCCACTGCTGGGCATCTCGTTGCTTGTGCCAATGCCCACGCTCACATCCATAAACAAAATGTCTTAAGAGGGAACACGGCCTGTGACTCCATACAAATCCCCTTTTTTCTTCCTGAATAATGCCTCTAGAGCATTTTTTACGTCCCTGTTGTTTTCTTTTTTTCAGCAATTAATTGGTAAAGAAAATATGAACCTCTAAAAATTACAAAAATCTATCTAGGAGAAAAAAGGGGAATACGAAGCGTCGATCTAGTCAATATTGATGTGATATAATCGGTCTTAGCTGCAGCTGTCCCTATCGCACTCTACAGGGGCAGACTTGAGTTAACACAATGGCAATAGTTTTTTCAAATAACAATTTTTCAAATTCCTCGCAAGCTCTGTTCCCTTAAACGTCCGAACATAGGAGATATCTACTCTAATGTAGACCTACGTATATCCGAAAATACGGACTCTCGTGGCATGTAACCAGCCTAGCTTAATTGTGGATGCTACGTTGAGCAGCCCAGCTTAAATTGTAATCCTATATTTTAATTAGAAATAGTCACAGCACAATCGAGTAGTTTTGAGGGACAACTGCAACTTCGATACAAAATAAGTAAACTTAGAAACATTCGTATTTATAGGCAAGAGTAGGTATTTGTGAGAAAACTTCTCCTATTCAAGTACTTACGTGGTTGTATTCTTGCGCTTACCTAGTTTCTCTACCAACTAAATTAAACTTTGCGCAAGTTATAATAATCGGTTCTCGACATCTTGAATACATGTACTTATACGGGTTTGTTCGTATTAAGTTAACTAGACTTTTGTAAGCTCTGAAAATCTGTTAGAAGCGGCGGATGAAGCTTAAATATTCGTTTTTTTTTATCGAAACTATTCAAAAAGAAAACAACATTTGTTAAATTAAGAAATTCTTCAAAAGGTTTTTTTCTCAATCAACGAGCAACAACGATGAACCCGATTCTTTTGGATTGTTTAATATTAAGGATATTGTAAATTCTATAAAATTTACTTGAAATCAGTCATTTTCAGTTGTCTTTTATCGGTTAAGAATTAGATATGCCTGAAATTCTTAGACAGTTTACTATACGAGCGACATTCCTGATTCCATGATCAAGGCATGATGCATTTCCAGATTTTTGAGCTTTCAACTTTATTTATTTACCAGTTTATGTATAAATATAAAAACAGACAAGAAGAAAAATACAGAAAAAATACGAACAAAGATGATGATCTAAAGAAATCTTTTCCAGCATACCTGCGATAGGAGAACGGATAAAAATAGAAAAGAGATGTAGACACTGTGTGTAAAGAGAAATTAAAATTTATAAAACAAAAAAAAAACTATTCAAATAACAATATACTAACATTGTTCTAAATTAAATAAATATCACTATAATATAATGTAATAGTTTCTGCCCCGACTTCGTCCGCGGATTTTCTTGTTTTAACATAAATTAAATACGTTTGTAGGTACGTATTCCTTCTAGGACGTGATAGTGTGACCCATTTGCAACAATTAATCACCCCATATACCCTAGGCAAAAATTGATGGGATTTGAGAAAACCCATTTTTATGTATATTTTTGAAAATTTCCCAGAATTCGTCACTAAATATCACTTTTCTCTAAACTCTCAAATTGAATGGCCTTCATTTTGATTCCATTGGGTACCTACCTTCCATTGGATACTTTAATAAACCTTTCGATGTAACCAAATTTTCTAAAACATCGAACAGTTAAAAAATAAAGGATGAAGTCTATTAACTATTTTCATAAATCATCTACGTACTTAAACTTTGAAACCAGTAATCTCAAAATATTACTATGGCATTTAAAAAATTGCGAGGAAGACATCTTCATTTATTCAGCTATATAACGAGGTAAAAAACTTAAAAAATATCAAGAGATGCCGACGAATATGTCGAAAATGCTGGCAAAGGTAGAATTTTGAAATGGTTGAAATATTGAAAAATTGATTAATAATCGATTTAATCAACTTGTTCTAACCTCCCAACAATCCATTACTCGCCAGGCACCCAGGTCGTCATGACTAGGTCGCATGTCATGGGGAAGTTTTTGAGTTTTTAACATGACTCATGGTCTATTTATTTATTTGTTTCGGGATAAAAAACAGGAGTACAATTAAATATTATACAATTAACTACTGATTAAACAAAGTACTTATCATACTACCAACAACATTATCCACCTATTACTAATATGTTGATGCTACGTGAGAAAAAAAAAATACAAACAGAGTACATGAGTGCAAGATAAGTGAATGTAATCGAATAGCATTTGGATAAGCTCAATAAAAGTTTGTTTAAGGTGCAGTAGTTAGACAGACGATCCAAGTCACTTTGTAGCATCAAACAGTCATCAATACTTTTTATAGTTTTGTAGACTTTCAAGTCATCTGCGTAAAGAAAAAAGTTCGAATGATTAAAACAAGCGCTAATATCATTTATAAACAATGTAAATAATAAAGGGCCCAAAATTGAGCCCTGAGGAACCCCGGATGTGACGGTAATCTGCTCTGATTGAAATCCATTTATAACAATTTTTTGAGTACGGTTTCTTATGTAAGAGATGAACCATCTCAATAGATTTCCGCGAATGCCATTAAAGGCAATTTTGCGTAAAAGTAATTCGTGGTCCACCTTGTCAAAAGATTTCTGAAAGTCTGTATATACTGCATCAGTTTGAAAACGATTATCCATATTCTCAAAAACATGATCTACAAAAACACTGGTCACTGTTCAGTCATCGAATAGTTTGCGTGTATTTAAACACAGCGCACGTAAATGCTCTAATAGTTTGACATACGTCGCCTGACCTTAATCCTCTAGATTTTTATGTTTGACATCATTTATAAAAAGTCTCAACAACGGTGCTTTCAGTAAAAGCACTAAGGCAACGAATAATACATGCAGCGGAACACATAAGAACTAATTTCACTTCAAAAGTTACCTAGATAGAAGTTAGAAGAAGTCAAGGGCTAACCAGCAGCAATCAAATTCAGGTTTCAAATGATTTCACTATCTTTTTTTGAGATAACTGGTGTCAAAGTTCAAGTACGTAGATGATTTTTTAAAAGGGTTAATAAACTTCTTCATTTATTTTTTAACTGTTTGATGTTTTAAAAAATTTGGTTTCATCGAAAGGTTTATTAAAGTAGTATTAGGTACCCAATGGAATCTCAATGAATGCCATTCAATTTGAGAGTTTTGAGAAAAATGATAATTAGTGACGAATTCTGTGAAAATTAAAAAAAATACTTAATAATTGTGTTTTCTCGAATGCCATCAATTTTTGCCTAGGGTTTAAGGGGTGCTTAATTGTTGCAAATGGGTCACACTATCACGTCCTAGAAGGAATACGTCAAATTACAAGTCACCCTGTATATTATGACACTCGATAATACAGGAGTGCGATTTCGGTTACCACCTCCCCGTGAAAACAGGTGAAGTGAGCGTGGAGTGATCCATCCCTAGCATGTGAGATGACACTGACAGCTCACTCCAGGCTCACTTCACATGTTTTCAAGGTGAGGTGGTTACGGGGATCGACATCCTGTAGTTTTCATTGAATTACATTGAAGATATAAAATAATAAATTGCGTATGTATATTATTTTATACACAAAAAATTCAACTAGGACGAAGTGCAATGATAGTGGTATTTTAATGTTCTTTTAATAACTACAAGTTTGGCTTTCATACCCATTTCCAGTTGTTTCATTTCAATTTCCTCACAAAAAACTGGATTTATGCATCTAGGTATTTGTGACAACAAGCCAAGAAAACAGTTCGTGTTCACGACACCATCAGTCATTCAGTGAGACTAAGTTTTGAGTGTGAATGTCGATGGCTATAAGAGTAGGGGAAGACCAGAGAAACGATGGATGGACTGTGTGCAAGATGGTATGGCTAGAAAGGGGGTGAGTACCGAGATGACGACTGATAGAGAAGTGTGGGAGAAAGGGACATGTTGCGGCGACCACAAATAAATTGGTATAAGGTCAAGAGAATTATGTATGTGTAAACAAGCCAAGAAGGCAGTACAGTACAACTATTTTCATAATGTCCCTCGGCAAACTTCGTGTTTCGTCAGTCGTCAATTCGTCGAGCGTCCGGTCTGCACTAAGTGCAAAGGCAACTGATAGAAATCCGACGACTTCCTCGTTGGTCTAGTGGTCGCAAGCGCTACTGCTGACCATGAGGTCCTGGGTTCGATTCCCGGGTCGGGCAAAGTGTTATTGGGTTTTTCTATCTGGAATTTCTCAGTATCAACCCTGAGTCTGGATTTGTGCCCGGTTGATGGCAATAGGCTCGCCCCCTATTTCATGGGACTTAAACATAACTGGCGAAATGTGGGTGTACCTACTACAGGTACACCTCTGCCCGACCCTTCACGGAGACAAGGCGTGATGTTATGTTTTATTCAGTTTATTCCTAAGCCTTTCTATACTACTCCTATCATTACATTCAAAGGAAAATTACAATTAAAGTATAGAGCTTTTTTGAATGTCAGGTCTATTACAAGGCATTTTTTTGGTGACAAGGTCATTTTCAAATCGATCCAGTGTCGAACACGATATGAACACTAAAAAATACTGTTATAACAAATGGATACCTTAATAAACGAATTATTTTATACTTGAGTATTTGCTATTTAGATAGATAGATATATACTTAGATACAACATTTATTCAGTGCACACAAAATACACATAAAAGCACAATTCAATGATGGCATTGTCAAAAGGCTAACTACCTTCTGCTTTCAGTTGCGATCGGTTAGCTACGTTTTTATGTGCCAATCAAAGTTAAAAGCAGAAAGCTAAAGAAAGTGTGTTTCCGCCTTGAATGGGCAGTCATATAATTCACGAAAATATGATGTCATGAATGTAGGTTCTGGACCAGAACCTGACCACAAAACGGCTGAAGTTTTACCAGAACTTTGGTAAAACTTCAGCCGTTTTGTGACACGAAAAATTCCTTCTTAACTAACGAGTTCTAACTTTAGTCCAATACCTTTGAGCTCGTTATTTTATTATGAGCAAAATTGACAACTTAGACTTGGTTTGACGTCAGTTTTTTGTAGTTAGAACATTCACTTTTTGGGAAGAGAGTTCGAAATTAAAAATAGCTCGATGCTTTAAACCAGGGTCTAAAAAGACAAACATTATTTTGTAATAAAGCCGTAGCTGTTCCAGGATTTGAGGTCGAGTAACTTGTTCTATGTTCAATGACACGGTTTTGGAGAAACAATGATCAGACCTGAAATGCTTAGGTAAGTAAGGTCTGCTATCTAATTACGTTACAAATTTTCGTAAACGGTTACGACAAATCTGTTTCATTTTAACATTCATTGCGTTATTTACGTTGTTGAGCAGATTTTTTTCTCGTACTTATGAAGCAATAGATTAGCAATCTGTTTCAAATCGATTCAGATTCTGATTGATCATGTATTACGCAATAAGGGTACTAATTATATTATTTAGTTTAGCTTGATGAAGCTGAATGTTAGAAACAGAACAGTATCATCTATGACTCCGCAACTGGTAAGCGGATACAATCATGTTACCTTGATATTGTAAACGTTATTGATTATTTATATTGTCGCCTTATCGTTAGACCGGCTAGGTATTGTAAAGACGTTATTCTTAAAATTGATATATATCTGCAGAACAGCTGGCTTCTTCTGGGTAAGCTCACTCCATCGTCCATTTTGTCTCTGTCACTTCTGACCTAGACGAGTCAAGAGCAAAGCCATCGTAAAATAAAAAAAGAACAAAAATATTCCCGAAAACTCGCCATAATACATAGATCAGCTCCTAAAGGTGAAGAATAAAGTAAAATAAAATAATTTGTTTAGTTTCAAGTGTCGGTCGTCGCAGCTCGGCGAGTGGAGCGAACAGTTACAATCGTCAGTTTTGTAGGTTGCACCGTTGTTGCATTCGCTACACGACACTTTGACCAGTTTCTACAAACTAGCAACGGAGGATAAGTATCACGATGTGGATTTTATTGTAAAGTGCTTTGTATGTTATAGTTTGAATTGCTGTAGAGAGAGTATCATTTACCAGCTAGGAAGAGTTGTCGAAATGTAGAAATCACATCAAAGGGGACAATTTAAATGGAGTTCTCTAAAGACGATTTATTGTTTTCGGGAAAATCCGAAAGGGATACCGTGGCCCCTGGCAACGTACAGGCAACTGAAGGAACACGGGTGGGTTTTAGTCAGTAAGACTCTGACTGAAATCACAGAAATCACCCAACACCTATCCTCTTTTAAATAATGTTCTAATGAGTTACAAACGAGCTCATAGCAACACCCTACCAAGCAAAAACAATTAGGTACCTACATAATTAAGGAATACCGTTCACTTTAGCAGTTATCTAGATTCTAGAATATTCTAGACCTAGAGGACCACATTTATTCGGGGCCCACGTTGTGGTCAACACGCAAATGTATTTTTTTTTTATTTGTTCGCCAATAAATACGTATTTTTTATTGGTCCACACTGGCCAAAGGTAACATGCAAAATGTATAATATGCGCAACAGCGCAACAATAACTTACAGGAAAACTCCGCATGCAAAAAGAAGTTGTACAAAAAAATAATAACTAATATAATTTGAAATTACTTATTTTCTAAATAAGTAATTTCAAATTATATTATTGTAGTACTTGGCCTTGGCTTTCAATTCGCCCAAACGGTCACAGTGCAAACCGATTTGATTATCTGAATAGAAGCAGCAAAATATATTCATTTTGACTTTACTGACGTTGAAGCTTTATTTTGATAATACCCTTTGCAGGTAGCGATTTATCATAGGAAATCTAGACACAGTAGAAGAGCTAGCTCTAACACAGTCGTCCCGCATTAGTTGCCAACAAGTGAAGAAAACACAAGTACGTAGGCATAGCACGGCTCACCTTGCAGGATCACCCGACACGCTGGCCTAGTTACTCAAGGCTGTTTAGTTACCTTTACTACTGAAGTGTACGCTAAAAAACTAGACCACTCATTGTTTAGAGTAAAAATGTGAACGGTTTTATTTGGGTTACTAGGTAATTCTTTGGCATTTCGCTTTTTTACCTAAATGTTTTCATAATATTCGTATTTATTAGAATGTTGATGACTAACCTATGTGTGAGAATTACACTATCATTAATTCGACAGTAAGATGTCTTTCGCAAATCTTAGATGTTTGTTAAGTTCAAACAAACAAAATAAAGGATATGTAAGTTAGCTCACAACTGCAACATGATAGTAAGCTATCATTGCCAACAGCCTGTAGCAGTGTATTACTGCCTGCTTGACATAGTAACGAAACCATTCATCTATTCAATCACTCTCCGGCGTTTCAGTATAGAAAACTATCTTACATACAACAGGTTTTTTGCGCAGATAACTCATTATCTCGTCTCTTTAAATAAGTATTATAAACTAGATAGTATCAATTTTGGGTACTTTTATCTAAGATCGGAATTTAGGGGTTTATTTATAAACGTTGCTTAAAGTTAGGAGACGTTTAAACTTCAAAAATGTATGGTTAAGAGAGCAGTTACCTAGTGGTAATGACCCCGACTTGTAAATAATTTCATCACCACTGCTCTCAAAACGGTAAAGGAAAACATCGTGAGGAAACCGGCATGTCCTAGAACCAAAACGTCGAAGACATTGTGACATCTACCAAATCGCACTGGGCCCGCGTGGTGGATTACAGCCCACTCCTTCTCGAAGAGGAGGCTTGTGACCCAGCAGTGGGACCATTATAGGCTAATTATGCATTATGCAACGTTTGTAAATAAATGGGTATCTGTTAAGTTAACATAACTTTCCCCAAACGCTCAAAGAGTAGAATAGAATATATTTATTGTAAAAACATGAGTATACATCAAATAATATGTGCAAGGTCTTAAAATAACAGGTAGATCTGCATGTTTTGCCATTTATGGCGTACAAAATAACGTTTTTTTGGTTTACAATAAACCATAACACTTGAGTCTACACAGCAAACTAAAAAATAAGAAATGTACCTACTGCTAATTAAAAAATAAAACTTAAAGTATTGTTTTTACAGATTCGGGGGTCAAATAAATTGTGAAAATGTCGTAATTATAGGAATCTATGTAGGTAATTAATTGCGTTCATTTAAAAATTCCTAGCTAGCACATATAAACAAGTCTTAAACCTTTGCTAAACCCAATAAAGCAAGGTAAGGTTAAACCATTTGAACATTTTCGAGGTTTTCACCCGAGAAGGTCACATGCAAACATCCAACTAATTAACTGGGACACAGTCGACAAAAACTTTAACACCTAATAAAATATGCATAATTAAATGTGTGATGTCAAAGTAGTGTTATTTTATAAAAGGTTTATAATAATTGAAAGAATTAAAAATAAGATTGTTAAAATAGTGTAGAAAAGAGTTCAACGAGCCTTTTGGAATGTGAAAACATAGAATTTTGGATTACACGGTTTAATATACTATACCCGAATCGCTTTAGCGTGGCAATAACGGTCATTGCTCTTTCCCTAATATCTCTAACCCAAACAATAAACTATGTATGGTTTTCAGTTAGTTGAATATCACGATAGATATTGATTCTGGACGTTACCGCACTTTATTTCAGATTTTCAATTAAAGAATGCTAGAAAATGTAGATTGGCCAATGCTATTACCACGCTAAAGCCATTCGAGTATAGTTTCCCACCCGAAAAAAAAGGGTGTAGTTTGTTTGATTATGATCAGTATACCTTGAATAAATTATGGTCAGTTCCAAAAGTATCTGGTTAAAATGTAAACAAGTGCATCACAACTACAACAATTGAATAACCTCAAATTTCGTCGGTGATTTTTCAATAATAATTAAATTATGTTATTCAAACAACAACTTTTGGAAAAAGTGATGAGATATATATAAAGTTAAAAACCTTCTAAATACTCGTACAGATGCGTGTGTTACTAATTCCTTTTAGTGAGCGATTTCGTAATAATTCAACCTGAACAGGGATTGTTAATACTTTTATCAGATACTTTTCGAACAAATTTAACAGTAACAGTCGTTAAATACCTATACCTACATATACTTTTCGATGGGCAACAGCTTATAATATCACGATAAAGAAATTGATACGACGATGATTCATTTTCTCAGCTGTTAATCAAAATCAACCTGCTGAAAACATTAATGATACCTCTAAAAAAAACCGGCCAAGTGCGTGTCGGACCACGCACAATGAAGGGTTCCGTTGTTGGGATGAATTGATCCCAAAAACAAACTTAACATTTTAGTTGAAAAACATGTTCTCCCATACATCGATATACGTCACGGTCAATTCTCGAACTGTAAATGTAAGTCTGTAATCGCAAAAAAATAATTGTGTGATAAAACTACAAATTAACGATTTTTGTACTTTTTCTTATACATGTGCTGTGAGCCCTTGCTTCTTGCCAAATTTCATGATTCTAGGTTAACGGGAAGTAACCTGAAGGTTTTGATTTATTTGTGAGCATTAAAATATGTAGCATAAAAGGCCGTATCTGATATTAATTTCAACCTGATACCTCCGCGCGTTCCTGAGAAAAAGGATCTTGACAGACAGACGGACGGACAACGAAGTGATCCTATAAGGGTTCCGTTTTTTCCTTTTGAGGTACGGAACCCTACTCAATCATCAAATTAACGAACATAAAATAAACAGAGCGTGTAAAATACTATCATGCCATGGAATATTTAATAACCTCAAAGGACGGAAAATAAACAACAGTTTTCCCACAGAGAAGAAAAATACCTCTTTAAACAAAACCTGTTATTTCAATCTTTCCATTTCATATCTCCACAAAGAAAAATAAAAGAGGAATAAAACAAACTATCTTAAAAGTAGACTTAGTAAAGCAAAGAGCCGCCTTCCTCCTGAAAGTTTCATTTCGCTGGGCTGGCCCGGTGTGTTTATCCAATTTGTTTCAGTGTAATTGACGACCCGATTGCAGCCGCCTGAGAGATGCAATCAAAATCAACGAAAAATAACGATTTTCTACTGCTTTTAACCTAGGGCATGAAAATTTACAGCATATAATTTTGTTTTTACTGTAAATGAAAAGAGTAGCTTTACTTCTATAACTGAATAAGAGCTCGTGACTACATCGTTGCTCTAGAGGTCGCAAGCGCTACTGCTGAGCGTGAGGTTCGATTCCCAGGTAAGGCGAAGTGTTACTGGGTTTTACACTAGGAATTTCTCAGTAGCAGCCCGGAGTCTTGATTTGTGCCCAGTTGATGGCATTAGGCTCGCCCCCTATTACATGGGACTTAAACATAACTGGCGAAATGTGGGTGTACTATAGGTACACCTCTGCCTAAAACCCTTTGGGAATTACAGGCGTTGTTATGTTATGAGCCCTTGAACGACGTACAAAATATGGGCCTCTAATTTTAATTTCAAATAATTTAATATTTCTTTAAGTTTCTTGGCTTTTCTCATTAGGAATGTGGGTGTACCATGGGTACACCTCTACCGGCAACCAAGCAGTAGTATTGTGATAAAAAAAAAACATTTATTTGCATAAATAAAGTAGAGAAGGTTCTTAAGATAATATATCGAGCAAATTTTACATATTAATAAAAGAAATTAATTAATTAGCTTTAAATTCCGTTTAGGAACTTTGGGATAAAACTACTGAAGTTAATGCGGTAATCATGGGCTTATAAATGGTGCATAACGAATTCACCACATTTTAACCGTAAAATTTGGCACCAATTGAAAGTGGTGGCCAAAAAAAGTTGTATACATTCGAGTTGGCCACCCTGTATAAAGCTCCAAATTCATGCCTTGCTCTCTTTAAAATGTATCTATAATCGCTTTAATTATATTGGCGAAGATATAAGAATGATATTTTTATCCAATAAAAGTCGATTTAACTCAACAGGACTTGGAAATAATTGTTCAATAATTGACGAAGAGTCACTGAAAATGTTTATTTTTCGATACAATTCGTCAAATATTTCGTAACATGAGCATAGTTCATAGTTCGTCTGACATTCTGTCAATTAGGACGACGTCTATTACATGAGATTAGTAAATTCAATCAAATTGGTAGCAATTCAATACACAATACAAACTACAATTCACAACTTAGAATCTAAAAACTCAAGTAAACTATAAAAGCATTTATCAATGAGCAGTCTTTTAAATTTCGCTTTAAAAAAAAATGGATGTGTCTTTATTGTACTCTGAATAACATTGTTGGATGTAATAGTCAGAGTAGTCTTGAGTTGATCCAACTTATTAGTATTAAGCTTCGTGCAGACTAGCGCGACGCGACACCGGCTATTGTTATACCGTGAAGTTTTCTTGGAATTTGTATTGTTCGAGTCGCGTCGCGCTGGTCTGAACGAGGCTTTATGAGATCGAGGGGCATAGTAGCTTGTCGCTTGCTGAAAAAGAATCTTAAGCTTGAAAACAAATGTACATGATTCCAAGTATATTTATATATTTTTATGTGTTTTATCATAATCAAGAAGAAGAAATTAATATTTAAAAATAACGACACAAACATTTCCTCATTTTTCTTTCCTACTCCATCACCAGATCATGTTCATCATCTATCTTATACCATATTCATTGAGACCATTCCAATGAGCCCAAACACGATCTGGTTGGCTGGTTGGCAAGATACCCAACTCCCTTAGAGTTGCGTATCTTGCAAATTTCAGGTGATGCTGCAGCATCAGTTCAAGATTACTGAAACGGTTGAACCGATTTTGATTTACAGAAATGTCGAAGAACCATCGGTAGGAAACCTGCTTAAAATTAATAAAAAACCGTATTCAAATCGGTTCACCCGATAAGAGCTACGGTGCCACAGACAGACACACACACACATAGCGGTCAAACTTATAACATCCCTCTTTTTGCGTCGGGGGTTAAAAATAACGATTTTCTATTACCAAGACCGTGGAGATTTACATCATTAATTGTTTTTAATGTCGGGAAGTTAGCGCTTGTAAGCTTCATACAAAGGGCAGGCCTGAAAAATGTCCACATTTCAACACTATCCCCTTATGTATAAACGCTGGCTGCCTGTTTAAAGTTAAGTAATGATTATTTATTTATTTATTTATTTATTTATTGACACACCAACGACTTATTCACTAAATAATTACATTAAATATATTCTATTTTAACAGTTTTGCGGTGAATTCGTCACTTATAGGTGTGCACAGCACTTGTATAATCAATAATAAAACTAAAATCGAATTATGATAATAACAAAATTAAATTTACAAAATTTGCATTGAGTTTAAAATGTAGTTAAATTAAAATTCAGAATAATTAAAGAAAAAACATTGATTAGCGCCTGTTTAACCATACATTTTTGACGTTTAAACGTTTCTTAACTTTAAACAACGTTTATGAATATGAGGGGTCTATCTTTAATTATGAAAAAAAAAAATGTTTATATAAATTGTTTGGCTTTTTCCATAAGGAATGTGGGTGAACCATGGGTACCTGCTGGCAACTAAGCACTAGGAGTTGGCGTTTTGGGAAGTCTTTCGTCGTAACTTTTGACCATCAAAAGTTGCTAACTGTCAAACTAAATTATTATTTTCCAAAGATTCGTAATAACATTATAAAAAGCGAAAGTAAGGGCTGACGCACACAGACAGACGGCAGACGAGAGCAATGAGGGGGATTGCATTTATACTCTATCCGTCAGCTCACACTGACAAGAAAAATCTTCTACGATACCGTGAGCGTCCGCCAGCTTACCGGAGCATGCGCCGGTATGCTCCAAGGTCGATCACCGAGCATTGAACTATACACCTTATTTCGATTGTGTAAGTAGACCTGGCAGACGCCAGCGCATACCGGCCATACCGCCGCAGGTCAGGTCCTGCAGCGTGCTCTTTGATGCTCCAGAGAAAATGACGCTGCGATGCTCCAAGGTCGATCACCGAGCATTTTTAATTAATTTTATACCTTATTTCGATTGGATAAGTATTAAATTCAATGAAAGGACATTGTAAAAAATGACCTATGAATCAACACGTATGAAACCTTTACAATAATAACTAGTTTATTTTATAATTTACATTAAAATTATTACAATAAAACGGACACTTCATCATTTCGAAAACATTTAAAAAGTAATTAACTTCGGTCTTATTCCCCAGTGCCATTATTTTTTGTTTCAATTTGACGTTTTGAATAGGCTCTCTCAGCGATCTTGATCTATGAATAAAATTTTCATTTACGAACAAAATAAAGCGACTGAAAGCGCTGTGTGAAACGACCAACATTGACACTGACAATCGATGAATTGACAGATGACACTTTGACGTTTACTAGTAATGACAATGTCATCACGAGTACATTTCTATATTGGTCATATATGGGTCATAACTACAAATAAATTAGAGTAGAGAAATAATGGTTCTGGCTAGATCCAATGTAAATGTAAATTCAATGTATTTTCAAAAATAAACGCTAAGTTTATGTGCTTCTATTGAACCAATTATAACCCCAAAATCCGAGTGTTTTAGATTTTTTACAATTCTCAGAAGTGTTCGTAATTTTAATTTAGTTTCAATCGAATAAATGCATTATTTAGAACACAGAAAGTAAATTCACGTGTCTGTTGGTTCTTAGGCGAACGACGTATGGGCGCCGAACAATGTTCTTTAAAATCCCCTAACTCTGTCTGTATGTCTGTTAACTTTTCACGCCGTAACGGACATAGAATGCTTTTTATCCCCGTAGTACGTTACCGTGGGATAATTTGCGACCTCCACGCGGGCGAAACCGGGGCCAAAAGCTAGTTATTTATAAATGTAAAAGAAAATGTGGTTTAGTATAAATCTAGACAAGTTCTTGAGATTTTATGAAATAAAAGAAGTTGTTTATGACCTGCTTTTCGAGCTCGTTAAAACTTTAGCGAAATTAGTTTTTTTATTCGTAATATTAGATTAAATTAGTTTTCATCCTACCTTATTTATGTCATACCTAGAACTAGTTTGCTTATAACGCAAATACATAAAACATAACATAACATCACGCCTTCCCCGTCCCATGTAATAGGGGGCGAGCCTATTGCTATCAACCGGGCACAAATCCGGGTTGCTACTGAGAAATTCCAGATAGAAATACCCAATAACACTTTGCCCGACCCGGGAATCGAACCCAGGACCTCATGCTCAGCAGTAGCGCTTGCGACCACTAGACCAACGAGGCTGTCAACGCAAATACATTTCAGTATATTTTATTTTATTCCGTATTGCTAAGCAATATACTAAGGTTAGGCAATTTAAAAAGATTGAACTCTATAATCTCTTAAAAGTAGATCTATACAACATGTTAAACCAGCAGCATATGAATTTAAAAAAAGCTAAATGTAGCAGACACGTGAAATAATATAAACATCTCTAATTTAGGTACGGACAGCCTCTTAATGATGTAAAGCATTCATTTAATCGCCTACAACCTTTGTCTCATATTATTGTATCAATTTGTAGCCACAAAACATACTCCAGATTGGGTACTTAATTGTGCTACAAATTAATACCACCAAATGAATTAATGTCAATGTATAAACCTTTTTGTGGCTGACTGTACCTACAGACATGTGTAGCGGTTACACCGCCACAAACGAACTACGCATCAAAGACATGACGTCACACAAAACCTGCATCGCGCAATTAGAGTTTACCGCGCCAACGACATATATAAGACTATCCGACATCAACATTCGGGCTATTCCCCGATCAATAATAATGAAAATTTGATCCACCTGTCCCACCTTGCTGTCCTCCCGCCAGCGACGCCCTAAGCCGAGGTTCGTACCCCACAGGGGGTGCCCTTAGCGAGCGTTCGCTTAATTTAACATAGAATAGTTTATGCCCCTGGCTGGAGGCTTTAAGTTAGTATCTTAAGGCATCCACAGGATAGTCCGGTTAAGCAGCTGCGACCTCAATCTGAGAGTCAACTGCGAGATGCCATACCAAAAAAATAAAAATAATAAAAATACATTCGGGCAGTCGGCCCGCCAGACACAACACCCGTCTGGTCGGAGGATCCTCCCTTTTCTATGGTGGATGAGTGAACTTTACTCCCTGTTCCTCATACTCCTAAACATGTATCTGTTAATAAGGTTTTATTTTTTAATATTTATTTTGCAAAACATGTGTACTTACAGTTTGAAGGTCTTATAATTAATAAGTGGTGGCTACATGTTTTGCCATTGATGGCGTACAAAATTTGGTTATGATGAGCTATCTTTTAAATAATAGTCCTGAAAGTAACACGCTCTAGTAGACGATTAATGAGCTTACTTTGACACTAAGCACATAAGGGAGTATTGCCTACCCTATAATCTCTAACGACACCCTAATGGCTAGTAAGACTAAAATAACCTTGACTGCCTTGAGCCGACTGAATTCATAGGGAGACCTTAATAATGGCTCAAGTGTAAATGTCCACTGCTGGACATACACCCGCACTCTAATTGCTTAACACACCATCAATCATAATCGGAATGATTTTGAAGGCTATTGCTAATCCATTGCTTCATATGTTCGAAAAAATTGTCTGCTCAGCAACGTAAATAACGCAATGAATGTTGTTGAACTGTCAAAATGAAAGCCATTGCTCCTGTAAGTCTTACGCAAAAAGTACAAGTGTGATTAGTCTTAAATTGAAAACTATTCAAATTCAGATTTAAGTAGCATTAACTCATGTGATGTGATCCCTTCAATGTAGACCGTGGACGCAAATTTTCTTACGATTTATGTAAAGAAATATTTGAATTTCGCGGGCTACATTGAAGGGCCTTAAGTAATGGTTTGACAAATTTGCAACTTCATTCAGAACCGGGATGATAGGGACTGTTACTAGGCACAATCAACAAGGAAATGTATTTGGGTTCCGTACCAGGAGGGTGCCATACGGAAACTTATCACTATCCCTCCGTTGTCTGTCAGCGGGCTGAACATCATGAACCGAAATAGAAATACACAATCAGTGAAAATTTAATATGTTCGAAAAAAAAAACTGCACAACAACATAAATAACGTAATGAATATTGTTGAAAATTTCAGCAGAAGAAATTTTCACAATCAATCAATTTCTTTATTTGTATTGAATGTAGGTGTTACAATAATGGTGTTAGTTCCAGATATATTCCCGGTACATTCTGCCTATTGGCATATAAAAATATAGTGATTAACTTACAGATAATTTTGAAACTAGGTACCTATTTTAATACAAATCGAGATCATGGATCAGCTAAGTCTAAAATTATTTACATAATAGGTATTGAGGTAAATTGAAACAAATATTAGAATTCATCATTTACAAAATCGGTAACAGAGTAATAACATTTCTCTGTCAGCAACGACGACAGGAGTTTCTTGAATTTTATTAAGGGCTGATCCTTAAAACAATTTGGCAATTTATTAAATATAATAGGTGCCATACCAATAATGTTTTTTTTAAGCAAAGCAGTGTTATATCTACCAGTACACAATAGACTCTGATATTTTGATCTCATGGCAGTAGTTCGCATCCTCGTATCTTTTAATGCAGAGTGTGTATTTCTATTGCCGCTATAACAACAAATAATATTAAAAACATATCTTACATACAAGAAACGTGTTTTTTTCGGCGTTACACTTAAAATATTGTATCCTCCTACGGAACCCGTGGTGAGTCTGACTTGCACTTGGCCGGTTTTTTAATTGATAGGCTCGCGTTCTACCGCTGATGGTAAGCTTGTTTAGGAGTAACAAGCACTAAAGACTGCTATAGCTATTGGCACAGAGCAAATAAACGCAGCGCGATCATCGACTAAAGACGACATTACTAATAATATTCGTGGACGTTAGTATCTGTTAATCTTTTTTCTTATCATATGGTTAGTGAGTAACCTGCTGTCAGAGTTTTAAAGCCGCCCATGGGCCTCTGACTTGGCTTCACATGTCGTCGAGAAATATCTGTCAGGCATGCTGGTTTCTTCACGATGTTTTCCTTCGCCATTTTTGAAGCTAGTGATAATTATACAATACGCACATGAATCCGAAAAGTTTGAGGTGCGTGCCTTAACCACGAACTCGGGATTAATAATACCAGTCTATTATTGTCCTACTGCTTGGCAAAAGCCTCTTCTCATACAGAGAAGGCAGAGAAAGCAAGCGTGGTGAGCAATGTTCATCATTGATCACCACGCTTGCTCAAAATGGGTTGTGGATTTCAAACTTATATTAACTATAAGTACAGGGTTTCCTCACAATGTTTTTCCTTCACCTGTGTCAGTAATATCCACGATAAACTCAGGAAGTACATATGAATTGTAAGAATCATATTGGTAGGTACTCGGATTTGAACCCACAACTGGGCCATCACGAATTTCTATTAGTAATCGGTGAAACTCACTGACACGTTTGGTTTGTACCTATGAACAATGTTGATAATATCGTATGAGTTCAACTGCTACTAATGAGACACAATAGAATTTTAATTGTTATCGAACTCCTGGAGTCTTTGTAACGGACGGGAGGATAGAGGTATGAGTAACAGGGTGTTGTGTCTGGTGGGCTACTGCTCGACGATTGTTGTCGGGATGTTGTATATATGCTAGTCGCGCGGTAAACTCTGCTTGCGCGATTCAAAATTTTGCGTGACGTCCGTCAGTATGATGCGTAGTCCATAGGTAGTGATGTAGATGCCGCCACAATAGTCTCTAGCAGCGGCCATCGAGGCGCCTCCGTTCTTTGTGGCCAGTTGTAAACAAAGACTCTTGCAAGGAGTTTCTCTCCTTAGCGGTACGCATAATGAAAGTGTTACCGAATCGTTTTGTGCGTATGGAGATTTCACATAAACACTGCGCGCATGGCAATGTTGTTAGCAGGATGGAAGACTCTGTTGTCCATCTTAGTCTCCTTTTACGATGCCCAGGGGCTAGGACAGGCTTACTAATTTCCGGAACCCACACAGAACCGTAACTAAGTCTTCATTTAATGTCCCATTAGATTTCAATTAAAATTCTCTAAATGATCTCTACGTGCTGCAACTTCGTTTAAGCCCTTATAAAAACCGACCTGGTTTTTGCTTATCTACTAAGGAGAAAAAAACGCTTCAAGACAAATCTTCCACAGGGTCGTGTCTTGTATTGACCCTAGGCAGTGGTTCTTGGGTCTATCTTAGTTGGTAATAATAATGAATTAAATTATTATATCTTATAAGTATTTCCACATTTCTTCAATACCTAATACGTAATTCGCTGCATATAACAGTTTTTACACAGGCCTGCAAGGTTGGTGGAGTTCATTCTATTATTAGCTGGCCATATTATTGGCTGTGTTGCAAAAACACTGCATATTTATATTTCCTGCTCGCTCACCGGGAATACAAACAATACTACAAAGTAGCACTTTGCGTCGTTTAAATGATGAATGAGTATGAACCACATATTGTGAAAGGTGCTTGCAGTCTCGTATTTTTCATTTCCCTCTTTATATGCTGGAAAAATATATATATATATATATTTTTTTTGTAAAAAATCCGTAGGAATGCTAAAGTGGAGGGAAAGAAGGGAGCCCTTTCCCCAACAGTGGGACACACCTGTAAAAAAAGTAGGAAAAGATCCGGATACTGTTTCATTCTTCTTTGTCTATGGCTCGACAATGTTTCATTTCCTCGTTTCACGTATACGATACGTCAACTAATATCTTTTATATAATAACTTTGTGGGTTTTTAAATAGTGATTTCATTTAAAAAATATATGCAGCCTCTACAAGGTGTACATAATTATAATAACTGAAAACCTCATAAAGTTTAATTATTGTACTCAACATTATAAACAAATTTTGTTTTGTAACCAACCCTGAAATAGCGAAAACAAAAATGACGAATGCGGTGACCCCTTTAGAGGTTTCCAGTTATTTAAATGACACGTTTCCAAGTATAACAACCAGTCTTACCAAGAGGTATCGGGTTACAAAGTAACTGGTTTGTGGAGGTCAGATAGGTACCCGCTCCATGTAAAATACTGGTATTCAACTGCATTCAGTTAGACTTCCAGTCTAACTGAATGCAGTTGAATACCAGTATTTTACCAAAACCCAACATGCTTGGGAAAAGACTAGAAAGAAAGAAAGAAAAAAAATACGTTTATTTGCGGTACATATGACGCAAGCAAAGGAACAAACACCAAAAAACAATTTAGGGGAAAATATGCGTCACATCCAATGATATTAGAAGTAAAAAGACGTAGATAGGTTACCTACCTAACATTCTATCTTCAAAAACGGCACTATGTCACACTATTATATGGCACGTGGAAGTAGGATGGCATGTCGTAATTATCGGGAGCGAAAAAGAGACAAAACGAAGAAAATGTGGCTAATTAGCCAACTTTTGACGTGCCACTTGCGGAACGTTTATAACCTATCTACCTCTTTTTACATATAATATCATTGGTCACATCCACGAAAACGGCCATCTACAAAACTAGGTAGATTGATTCACCTTATACAAATTTGTAGGCTTCAAAAATTAGCAAAGCTATAGCTTCACTTAAACCGAACTCAATCAAACCTAGTCTATAATATATGGAAGGAAAAGTAAATACCTCTTGGTAAAAACAAGTAAATTACACCTACCTTATTTCAATAAAGCTTCAATTTTATGCTAATATAAAAAAAAAACAACACGGTATCTACGAGTACCAGTTGCCTGGCTACCTGAGATCCCCACAGGCCGTAAATAAAATAATATCGACTGAGAAAGGCTCGATGTTGCTACGAAACCTCCTTTTAGATATGCGATCGACTGGGAACAATCCATACGTAAACAAATTGCAGCTTAATATGTATACCTTTTTATTTAGTGACGTAACGTAACATTACGCCTGTTTAACCCGAAGGGCCAGGCAGAGATGTAAGTTGAACCCACATTTAGCCAGTAACAAGTCCTAATGTGTAATAAAGGGCAAGCCTATAACCATTAATCGAGCACATAAGCACTAATCCAGACTCCAACTGCTAGTATCCATCTCCTAAAGGCTAACAAAACCCTGAACCCGTCCAGACCAACGAGGTAATCCTATAAGGGGAGACATCAATACAAATCCTTACGTAAATATTCCATGGTAACTCATCAGTTTTCCATAAAAGGATGGATATAATCATTGCCTATTCGACAGAATGTCAAAGTAATTCTGCGAAGTAATACATATGGAATGATGATTGAATGTTTGTGAGAGCGACTCGGAACGCGGGCCCGTTTCTCGTCCAATATTAGAGGTATGCTGCCGAGTCTTTCCATCGATAGATTCACGTTGTTTTTTATAGGTACAGAAAAATCTAGGCTCTACTTTTTCTAAAAACTACTAAAGTTACTAATGTCCTATTGTTTTTTTTATTTATTTGTTTAGTTACGTCATTTTATGTAGTACCTAGTGTCAAAAAATTTATTAAATATTGTAAAAATTAAGTTTTGGATCCTTAATATCTAAATATTTCATTAGTGTCACTAAAATTACTATCATTATTTGATATTTTTATAATGTGCAAACTGATCTGAATCAGTAATATAATGTAAAGTCAAGTAAAGGCTTAAAACTTAACGGTTAGCTGTTTAGAACATCAATTTGAATTTTTCCCGTGAAAAAGTGAGTCTAAAATAATTTATTAAAGCACTGCTTAATAGGTACTAAAACTCATTACAACTGACGGCTATAAAGGAAAATTGCTGCAAACACATTGTATGACGCACTAACAATGTTTGACGTAGGCTTAGATGCTGGGCAGCAGCTAACACGTACGCCAACCGCAGTGCAGTGATTTAATCCTTCAGTATTTTAACTAAAACATTTTTTTTCGATGCTACTAAATTATTGCCATTATGGCGATGCTTGGGGCGGAGCCATGTCCAGCAGTGGACGTCTTACGGCTTAAATTATGATGATGAAATAAATTAAATGTAACAATTGAAAACTATACTGTTCTAATTAACGATCGGGCACAAGAGCCACCCGTGAGTAAATAGTTTAGATTTATTGAATGCAAATACAATATACAGCATTGAATTACATTTTATCCGTATTAAATTAATAATAATTTATTTTAAAAAAAAAGTGTTATACAGTCTGTTACGATAAATATAGGTATTTTACAATATTCAGGGACAAATCATAGAGAGTAACAATTTACAGGGTTGAATTTCCTACCCTTTTGAACCAAAGAAGTTCTAAAAGTAAACTTATAACATTTTTAAACCAATAGAATGAAATCGACCAATTCCTTTATCCTATAAAACAAATACTCTCAAAAAAACAATTAAGAGTAACAATTTTCATGAATCGATCGAAAAAAAGAACAAATTTAACAATACATAACCAGAAATAGCCAAAACCCTCAATGATTACTAAATAAAGTCTTGAAATAGAATAATATTAGTGTACAGTGAAGTTGAATCGATCGCTGTAGTGCGCATGACGACGCGATGCGGCCGTGACGTACGGAAACAGTACATAAGGATTATGTACTAAATAAGTCGAACGGAAGGCGCTCGATAGTTCTTCAGGAGGTATTTTTTTTTACCTGGCCACGTTTTTTTTTTTGGTATTGTTCTTGATTGTTTACAAGTAAATAATAATTAATAAGTAATTGGCTCGCCCCATATTACATGGGACTTAAACATAACTGGCAAAGTGTGGGTGTACTATAGGTACTTATGCCTCTGCCTAACCCTTTAGGCATTACAGGCGTGATTTTATGTTATAAATAAAGAATTTATTTTATTTAACTAGTTTTGTATTATAAAGCCTTAGCGATTCAACTCTCCTTTTGAGCAAAACAATTATTTACTAGTAGGTATTTGGACATTTTGCTCTGATGAAACTTAGATTCAACTTTCTAATGTACAAAAGTGAAACTTAGTTACTTATAAGTGAAACTAATACAAAAATAAAATAATATGCCACTCAAAAAATCTAAGACCCATTTTTATCTTATACTAACTTCTACAGAGGGGCTCGTGGCTAAGTAATAACAGACGCACGGGTCTATCGATCAGGTTAAGCTACGCTTGCCGCGGTTGGTCCGTGGATGGGTGACCATATTAACATACCAACACCGGTCCGTGCCTCGGAAAGCACGTTAAGCCGTTGGTCCCGGCTGTGATTTGTAGATCTTTTGTAGGACGTCAGAAGCCTAAAGTCTGAGAACCAATCTTACCAAGGGGTATCGTGTTACCCAGTAACTGGGTTGTGGAGGTCAGATAGGCAATCGCTCCATGTAAATACTGGTATTCAGCTGCATCCGGTTAGACTGGAAGCCGACCCCTACATAGTTGGGAAAAGGCTACGCAGATGTCTAGCTTCTACCCGCGACTTCGTTCGCGTGAAAAATCCGGTTTTAACTTCAAACATATCCTATGGCACTCGACATAGTGTAGTTTTGTATCTGTTAAATAATTTTTGCAATCAAATCAGTAACTTTTAATACGTTTTAAATGGTTTTAAAATTTAAAAAACCCCCGTCACAGATATTTCCTCATTTCTTTTTCCTACTCCATCACCAGACCCTGTTCATCATCTATCTATACTTAACCTATTCATTGAGACCATTCCAATGAGCCAAAACACCTGTGCTGTAAGTTGGTAAGGGAATTGGGTATCCTGCAAATTCCAGGTGATGCTGCGGCATCAGTTCAAGTTTACTGTGTTCTTGAAATGCAGAAATTTGGCATTCTGTTACTTCAATGATATAAGATCATTGAAGTAACAGAATACCAAATTTCAAATCGATCAGACCTGTGGAAAACGCTCACATCCATTCATCAACTAGAAAAGAGCTGATAATCTTCAAACGGCTGAACCGATTTTGATAAAACATGTCAAGAACTATTGCTAGAGAACCTGCTTTCAAAAACAACCGCGTTTAAACCGGTTCACCCGTTTAAAAGCTACGGTGCCACAGACAGACAAACTTATAACTCCCCTCTTTTTGCGTCGGGGGTTAAAAACAAACGAACCAATTAATATCTTAATAATATTAGTTTAGATAGATTCGATTTAAAACTTATAAAAACTTATTTGCTAATTTTGAATGAACCATTCAGATGTTGACAGTGTTGGATCGAATCGATTGATTCAAACCTGACCCTGACTAAGTTAACATATTGAATTTTTAATCTGTTGCCAGGTAAATTAATGTCATTTAAAGGACTTATAAAGGCGATTAAATTATGATTCAGGAAAATATTGATCTTGATAGCCCGAGTTTGCTAAGTTTGATATCATAAATCCCAGGTTCTTGAATTCCAAAAATGTATGTAATAACCAATTTGAGCTTTTAAACGAATAACTTAAAACAACACGAAGGGTTAGATAGAGCTGTATCTATAGTACACCCACATTTCGCCAAATATTTTTGAAACCCATGTAACAGGGGGCGAGCCTATTGCCATCAACTGGGCACCAACCCAGACCGAGCTACTACTGAGAAATTCCAGGAAACAAAAATAATCTGTGGAGAATTGTGTCTATAAGCCCCTTTTAAAAGAGTCTGGTAACTATATGGTATACTGTGATCTTGACGAAGATTGATGTTGGTATAAGCAGTCAATAAGCAAAACTACAAAAAAAAATGTAATTGGAATTCTTCGCTAACGAATATAATCAGTCATGTACAACGTTAGGTACTGTAAGAGCCTATAGCCTGCTTGGTTTTCCCAGACAGCCTTCATTAATCCTAACTATTCTAACTTAGTTAATATTAGGGGTTAAAGTACGAAATTCGTTTTTTTTTAAATTTAACATATTTATTTAATCAAAATAATTACCATTATTATCTATACATTGCTGCCATCGAATAGGAAGGTCATTTATGCCTTTGCGATAGAACTATCTTGATCTATATTCGACAAACTGTGTGAAAGCAATTTGTAGAAGAAGAAAACTTTTTATCACGTAGAAAATTGTCCGAATCACGAAAAAAATGGTAGTCCGTTGGAGCAAGGTCTAGCGAATACGGAGGGTGACGAATGGTTTCTAATTGCAGTTCCTGTAGAGTTAAAATGGTCTCTCGTGCTGTTTTCATTTTTTGGCACCCATTTCTCATATTTTTTTATTTTATTGATTTGACACAAATGAGTCAATATTGTTGGTAAGGTAATGTTAAACCATGCCGCTAATTCCTGGGTAGTTTGGCTCGGAACGGCTTCCACCATCTCTTTCAATTCATTGTTAATCACCTATGTGGGCGGTCTTCCACGTGGATCGTTCTTCAAATCAAAGTTTCCATCACGAAAGCGTTTAAACCAAAATCGCACGGTGCGTTCATTAGCAGTCCCCTCTCCAAACGCAACATTGATATTGCGAGCTGTTTCTGCCGCGTTAGTTCCGCGTCGGAACTCGTATTCAAAAATAACTCGAATTTTCGAAGTATCGATCTTTCTTGTCAAGCTGAATAAAAAAAAACAACTGAGAGTCGATAATCGAATGTTGCACAATTTAAAAAAAAGAACTTCATAGGTACCATGTGAAAAAAGTTTCAAACCATGAAGGTTCTATGTCAATTCGAAGTACCTATTACATTAAAACGGTAATTTCATACTTTAACCTCTATAATATTATTATAAATGCGAAAATGAGTTTGTTTGTTACGCTTTCACGCTAAAACGGCTGAACGGATTATGATGAAATTTGGCACATGGATAGACCATGACTTGGGACATAGGATTTTTTTGTCCCGATATTCCCTCGTGATCGAGCATAAGATTATGAGTCAAACACGATTTCGTTTTGAAAAATATTAGAAAACAATTAAGGGTCTGCTTAGAGCTGACAGTGAATGTCATGATATAAAACAACCATAGTGGGTGTGCTAGCATGGCATCCTGTTTGTTTCTGATGCATGTGTAGTTATTAAATTCTAAATCTGTAATTGGCTGTAAGTTTAGTTTATATATCCTGAGTAAAAAAAATTAAGAGCTGTGGATTTTGTGAATAAACAAATAAAATGTAAAATAATATGAATTGAATTGTTGATTTCAATAATCACGCTTTAAATCTAAATAAGTGTTTTATTGTCTGTAATCTCAGCTTCTTTCGGCATTTTGTATCTGTAAACTGCAGTGGAAAACTGGCCAAAATTAATCGTTCACGTATAAAACAGAATATCGCACATGCTTTAAAAATAATGTATTATTTTACAAATCTCTTTTATCAGTTTGGATATTGTCAGTGACGCGCATTGCAGATCATGACGTAAACACATAGTTGCATATGGCTTTATATACTTAATACTGACAAAGTAACTACTATACTAATAATAACTTGGAGTTAGCTAGAATTAGGTTATTTATTCCTTCCAGTCACATTTTTACATAAAATCATAATGATACCTCTTTGTTATTTATTTAATCCTTCAAGCACACAAATGTACAGAGGCGGCATTTTCTACCTTTGGGTGATGCAGAGACAAACAGTGGTAGGTGCTGCAATAGCAAGAATTGAGGAATAAATATTTATTGAAATATAAAGATATACCAATTAAAAACAATAAATATAACATATACACCTAATTATATATAAATATAAGCAGAAATAAATCAACTAAAATAAATAAGACAAACAATGGGAAAACATTACCGTTGTGATCATACTGCCAGCTTCTTGCGAATGTGCTCGCGAACTTTAACTTTAAAAGATAATCGGTCGGTTTCCATTCTGATTTCCTGAGGGAGCGCATTCCACAGAGAGATAGACTGAATGAAGAAGGAAGAGTGAATGAAGTCTGTGCGGTGAGTGGGACATTAAGGAAGACGATTGTGTGATGAACGTAGATTTCTGTTGTGGTTGGCGCAAATGCACTGAAAGAGGGGGCTAGATAATTAAGAGGAGAGGGAGAGTCAATAAATGAAAACAAGGTATTCAGCAGCGCCCTTTGCTCTCTGCGCTGGCGTATGGGCAACCACTTTAGAAGCGACCGAAGCGCAGAGGCATGATCGTACCTGTTTACGCAGATTGAAAACGAGTCGAATGCAGTTAGGAGGTCTGTTAGGAGCTATAATATTGATACTTTTTTCTTCGTCAGTTCCACAAGTCTTAATAAATTCTGATCGGCACTAACACGATTTAACTCCTAAGGTTATTACAAAATATTTTATGTAATGATCTACAACTATTATAGGTAAATATTGAGTTTAACTCTGTCGTTAAAACCTGTCTGATGTTAATTACCTATATTATTTACTGTGGAAAAAACGTTTTGGAACCTTGCATCTAAATTCTGACAGTATTTAATCGCCGGGTGGCCTTCACAAGACGGGTTTTACATAATTCATAAAATGTCAAAATGAATACAAAGTGTTAAGGAAAGATGCATCAAAATGCTCAACAAATATGTGTACAAGATTCAGCTTGTAACTCGTGATACTCTCCTTTTTAAAAACCAACGTTTGGAGTAAGTGCATAAACTTCAAAAGGGTGATAGGAATAATATTATTTCAAATAATCTTGCATCGTATCACAATATCTACAAAACGTGCAGGTATCTAAAATAATCACTGATAAACGTAATCTCAATCCTATATAATCTTTCGATTCGTTTTTATGTAATATCGCTACGGTTATTTTGTACGGTATATTCATTCTGTTTGACCCTGAGCTAAGCATAAATCTACATATTAATAATACTTCTCATTATGTGTCTCAAACGATAGAAAGGATGACTAAAATAAAACAAAAGATAACTTCTTTGGCAAAATGGGAGATTAGACATCCGACCCACATAGTGAGCGCGGTGCTGTCCAGAACATGATCTCTCTGCTGGAATGTCCCAAGCTCCTATAAACCTTCACTGTTGAGGTACTAATTAATGCCACTGACTCTGCTATTAACGTGACCACATTATGATAAAAAAGTAAAATAATACACTGGATTTTGTAACTTACATAAGTACTGACTGAGATTTATGATCTAAACCTTACTTCAAAATGATTATGAGTCAAAATAAAAAACAATCTTTAGTGACCAATCTAGTTATGAACTGTGTGACTTACAAAGTAGGTGGTACGACGAATTATCAAAATTCTTTAGCAATAAACAATTTAGTTAGACCTACGCCTCGTTTTGGTGATAATTACTTGATCGTTATTATGTTATCTAAAAAAATGCGTTTATTTTATTAATGTATCGAGCACCTACCAAAGACGGGAGTCAGGGGAATTCCAATCGAATCCATTGTTATAGTAACATAAAACCACTATAAATTGAAACATTGAACCAAAGATATTACTAGAATGTGCAGTTCAACTTATAATGAACGATGACTATTACAAGAACATCTCTTCTTCTTTTCGTGTGGTTAGTGACTAACCTGGTGTCAGAGTTTTAAAACCACCCATGGGCCTCTGACTTGGCTTCACATGCCGTCGAGAAATATCTCTCAGGCATACCAGTTTCCTCACGATGTTTGCCTTCACCGTTTTTGAAGCAAGTGATAATTATACAATACGCACATAAATTCAAAACAAGAACATCATCAACAAGAATATCATCTACTAGCTTTTTTTTTTGTTATGTTTTGAGGAAAGTTTTGAGTGTGAATGTCGATGGCTCTCAGAGTAGGGAAAGACCAAAGAAACGATGGATGGACTGTGTGAAAGATGATATGGCTAGAAAGGTGGTGACTACCGAGATGACGACTGATGGAGAAGTGTGGGAGAACGGGACATGTTGCGCCGTCCACTAATAAATTGGGATATGGTAGGAGAATGATGATGTGACTACAAGGCTTATACTGCGGCTACATTGTCGTGATAACGCGAACTACACTTCGCGCGCTCACCGCTCGACGTCCCGCAGAGAGCGCGCTAAGTGTAGTGTAGTGTAGTTCGCTTTATCACAACAATGTAGCCGTAGCATTATAAAATGAGTTTGCTCAAAATTTAATATTCTCATGTAATGAGGAAAAATGCTATTGCCTCTGGGAAGACCGTAATGAAAGATACCTTTCATATTCTAAAAGATGCGCAAAAGATACATCGGTAAAAAAATTGGTTTCACTATACAGTACATGATTTTGAGTCTTATGGCATCGTCATAAGGTTCTAAATAAAGTAATATTGCAAAATTAAAGGAAAGCAGGTTTTCGTACGTAAAAAAATGGATTCTGGACTTTGTTGTCTGTTTTCCGATCGATCAGTGACCTCGTAGCGCGTAGCAAATTCGTAGCACGAGACGTGCTACGAAATGGAATATGTACTACTTATACATGGGTAAACTTGTATATTATGTATATTTATATTATATTTCTGATTGATTTCATATTAAAGGAGTGGATAATAAAGTCAATTAAGTTTTTATTATATTTTATATTAAAAAAATATTTATAAATTTGGGATTTTTGGTTGCATTATTTTTAATACATAGGTATACGGAAACTCAATATAATAATAATAATTAAGACAAAAGCTTATAAAATTCGTAGCACTTTCGTTGCGGGGATGGTGCTACGAAATCCATAATTCAAAATAAAATATCTCCATAGTTGCACTAGGTATGAATCTTTTTTATTAGATTAGCAAACATGTGACTCCTCTTACCCCCTCCCTCCCTAATGATTAATAACTTATTTTAGTAAGCTATTTTTCAGTATTTTTATGGGATGATAAATAAAACTTCCACAATTTTCCTTATTCGACTTTTGAAGTAAAGATAACTCTTCACAATTATTAATATTGATATCAAAGACGAATAAAATCTAGCCCATCCTAACGGTAAGCAAAACTTTAATTCACGACTAATTTAAAGAGAAATGTGGTGTGTATTTAATAGGTAATTAAGTACTTTTGATCTAGTTCCATTCAAGTCCAAAAAAAGTTACATACCTATTCATCGCTTATATTGCTTGTAATACACTTCCTTCCCCCTCTCTCTCTTTCAAAATATATTGAAATATGGCAATAACATTTCCAATAACGATAAAGTTAATTTATTATGATAATTTGAACCTTGACATCTTGTATTTGGGTCGCGAGGGCAGATGGTCTAATGATAACCGGGGAAGCGAAACCCATCGGATGCCACGATAGCTGTCAACTGTGATCAGTTTATAATATCTATTTGCACTATATTATAATTTTTTTAACCTGTCAAGCATTAATCAAACTTTTTTTATTCGTCCATGATCAAATGTAATTAATTATGTACCATCGAAGAAGTTCATATCTATATGTCGTGGCCAGATCTTAGAATTGACCGTTTCATGAAATGGCCAGCTAACATTGGCCATATCGTTTAAACGTCAACGTTTAATGATATGTCAGGTATCCATGGTGTAAAGTGTAGTAAAAAAAGTTAAGTAACTGCGACCATCTTAGAAATAGCGCTCGCCGGCCGCTGCCGCGGCGTCGCTCGCTACGCTCGCTCGGCTCGCGCGCGGTTGGTCACAGTTCTAACCTAACCGGGGTGCCACATAAGCGGCATAATTTTTTAATTTTTAGAAACTAAATTTAAGTGCTATGTTGCATTTCACGCCGCGACAGCGCCCTGCGAGCGCTACTTCCAAGTTGATCGCTTTCCATAATATTGGAAACCCAATAAAAGTCCATCAACTTTTTTTGTGTGGTCACCCTACTTTGTTTGATTTATTGTATGCCGCCGCCATGATGCACAAAAACAAAGCGACATCAACGCCTCTACAGGTGGATAATCTAACTATTTTACGATATGATCACTAATGTTTGGCCACAAGTATTCGTGGGTTTAACTGTTCATATCATTAAACGTTGAGTATTCAATGATCTGGCCAGGCCACATCATGATGTAACGAGTGGTTGGTGTTCATTTCATGAAATGATAAATTTTAAAATCTGGCTACGTCATATACATCATAAGGACTTTTTCTGCTTGCAGCGCTTGGCCGCTATAGAACCGAGGCGGTAACAGATGTGGTCATCGTGTTCACGGGATTTTGTTTTCAAACTGCTTAGATATGAAGTTCTTCAATAGTACGTTACTCTGGGGAGTCTAACTATGTAAATGTCTATTAAGTATGTCCTGCTAAATTATTTATTTTTACATTCTACCTTGACATAATGTTTTCTAATTTAAATTCATTATTAGTGGCTTTTGTGGACAGGATATTAATTCCGATTTGTTACAGTTGTAATGGCAATGATGTAATTTTTGCTTAAATGTGTTTTGTTTTTTTTGCATTTGAGAATTTTGTAGGCTTAATAGACTTAAGTACCTGGTACTTGTTCACACTGTCCTTCCATACCTTTTAACACAGTAATTTAAAAACATTGTAAAAACCATTTATTTTTAATCGAGTAACCGTGGAGTTTCAGGCCGGCTCTTCTCCATAGTAAACGACCAATTGGAACCGTGCGCTTCTGACGTTTCTTAAGTACTCATGTAGGTTTATATGAAATAAAATATTTTGAATTTGATTGAGTCTTTGTGAATTAAAGCTTCCAAAAAGGCTGAACGACAACGTTTCTAGTATTTTTGTATGTCTTTTTGTTTAACTATTAATCTAGCAGTTACCATTATTATCTGCAGCTTTGTTCCACCCACTGTTAGTATAAGCCGCCACTCTTGTGTAATCCAGCAATGAAAACGTTTAATAAAATTTTTGATACCACCACAACATAAATGCGCAGGCGCTGGTTTTAAAATATCAGAATCTGCTTCTAGAGAAGAAACAACTATAGATAATTTTTGCTGTTATTCCTGTTTTAGGAGGCAGCAAATCCATACAAATCAAGGGTCTATCATACGTACAATAGTTCTCCTTTCGAAATTTTCTCTGGTCCGAAATGCCGAAACGAAATTCCGTCTGTTTGCTGCCTTCGAAATTCTGAATCGATTATGTAATTATGTATATGGCCGGCCCTTTTTTACTAACTTTATACCTACAGTTACTATTTTACAAATCCATCTGATTCAGTGCGACATCTCACAAACAATTCCACACATTACAATGTAGGTACTTAGGTACGGCGGTATGTTACGACGCCATTATTCACAAGATAAGTCAGTCGTGTCACGTGTGGCATCCGATAAGTGACTGATAAGCGACAAGATCACAGTGTTCCTCGTGTTATTGAAATTGTTATAAACAATAGACGTTTATGATTGTTTATGACGGGTTTTCTCATGGGTGTTCCCGACTTGTTTAAGTTAAGATTTAAAATAATAATAACCTCTGCAAGAAGCGATAATTAGGAAAAATGTAGGTCAGGCAGAGGCGCCACTATAGTACACCCAAATTTCGCCTGTGATGTTTAAGTCCCACGTAATAGAGGGCGAGCCTACTGCCATCAACCGGGCACAAATCCAGACTCTTGCCTACTTCTGAGAAAAACCCAATGACATCTTATCCGGCCTAGGAATCAAACCCAGGAGGACCTTATGCTTAGTAGTAGCGCATATGGCCACTAGACCAACAAAACAGTCCTCGTAACTTATTGTCTGTCTAAATTAACACGAATCGTCGCCAATATCACAGCATATCTACTCAAACTCAAACTCAAAGCATTTATTTCAATTAAACCATTTACAGGCACTTTAGTTGAAGCTACATAGTTGCCCATTCCAAAACGTAGATCTCTATGAGAAGAACGGGCAAGAAACTCCAAGGACACTCTTTTAAATGTAGAAATGATAAAATCCTGGGTACATTTATCCTGTTGCTTCTATATATTTATGTGAAAACAAGCCCTGGCAGATATGAGATGACCAGTCTCAACTGACGGCGCCCGTTCACGAACATCACGCGTAGATCAGCACCATCCAGCTCCATTTTGTAGGGAACCGAATTACACACTACATATATTATACTATATACATACAAATCAATACAATTGAAATGTCTGTTTGTAATGTCAAAATACTACTACTACTACTATTGCTTTTTACTAAATGCATATAAAAAGGGTTTCTGTCTGTCTATTTGTTCCGGCTAATCTCGCTAAAAGGACTTCCACTAGCAGATAGCTGATGTTATAAGTAGTTACTTAGGCAATTTTTTTATGCCGTTGGTCCTAGCTGTCATTCTTGAGTGGTTACGAGTCATCAGAGACTGAAAAGTTACTTGGAAAGCTTTTCTAAAAAGTTTCTGCTTTTTCAAACAACTCTAACATACTACAAGCGCATACATAACACACATACACGACACACACACACGACACATACACACGACACATACAGTTATACACTTACACCTTACATCACTAACCTCACCTAATTCACACTAGAGAGAGGCTTTAATCTTTTCTACCGTTAGTTTTTTTTTTTTTTTTTATAACTTTGTTTGCTTTTTGTACTCAATCGATAGCCATTTACCTAATGTTACTCCGTACTAGTTTTTGTATAAATTGGGAAATGTATTAACAGAGAAAGCCATGGCACCCATAACACAAGTTAAATCTTAGCTTGGGTGCCATTGGAATAATCAGTGATTTATGCAATTTTAAAAGAATATTGTCATAGAATTAAGTTATTACCATAGGTAAATTGTAAAATTGGAAATAAAGTTATTATTATTATCAGAAGCCTGAAAGTCTGACAACCAGCTTACCAAGGGGTATCGTATTACCCAGTTACTGGGTTGTGGAGGCCAGATAGGCAGTCGGTCCATATAAAGTACTAGTATTCAGCTGCATCGGTTAAACTGGAAGCCGATCCCAACATAGTTAGGAAAAGGCTTGGCAGATTGATATTGAATTAGTCCACGTGGGCAGTAGCTAGTTTATCATAAAGTACTATGGGGTCTCTTTTATCCTTGTTTTTTTTTTTTTTTAACTAGGGCATCTCACAGATATACCACTAAGGTAGTTAGTGCTTAATCGGACTGTCCTGTGGCTGCCTTAAGCTACTACACTCAAAGCCTCCAGACAGGGATTGGCTTGCATATACAATTCTTGCAGCCACTAGACCATCGAGGCAGTCTGACGCAATCTGGGTAGTCATCATCACTACCACCATTGACTTACTAATATTATTACCAAGGAATAAACTATTATTTTATAGTTCGTGTCGATAAAAGACAAGAAATTGATAAACTGCTCACGCAGCGAGGTCGCGAGAACTGTAAACTATCATAAAACGTAAATGTCTGTGACGTAAGCAATAACATAAAAACAATGCTCATTATTTCCGTATGTTCCTTTTAAACATGGTTGCTTGTGAATTACGAAAAGTAAAAATACTAATAACCTTTACGACTTACAGGTCGTGAATTGGTACGAGAATTCCTCATACTCAATATGGCCTAGCCTTTTCCCAAGTACTAATACGATACCCCTTGGTAAGACTGGTTGTTAGACTTTCGGGCTTCTGACGCAAACGCTCTACTACGTTTAAAAAAATGTTCTGTCAAGATATTTATACCTAATATCCTGAATTTCTAAAACACCATTTTATCCAATATTACGCTTTAAACCGTATTCCGACGCCATCTTCCATGACATCACAACGTGATTGGCCACAAAACTCCTATGAGTCATACTTCGTCGTAAGCCTTCAGATGTTTGGCGAAAATATATTGGTGATTCAGATTCCTGGTACTTGCATCATGCATCGTTCCCGGAAAATATACGCTTTGTCGGTGACGTCAGGGTACAGATTTGAATAGAAAAGCATTGTTTAAGAGAAAACCCAGACTATGGATGTGCGTTTCATAAATTCATAATACATAACATCTGTAATAATAACAATAACTAAAGTTCTGAAACGAGTTTGTTCGGAACCGATAACTGAATCGATTTCGGACATTTTTTATAAGCGTCAATCAGCACTATCAATGACTCACCTCACCTGTTGTTACCTACTTCAGAAATCAAAGCGTACCTAGATACAAAAGTATTACTATTCCTACTTTTGTTTGTCTTCTATAATTTGGTTTCGGTGCTATTCTATTAATATTCGTTATTTTATTAACATTAGACGTCATCTTCCAAGCCATTTTCGTTTAATCTTACAGCGCTTTGAATAAGTAATCCAAAGGTTGTCTGTAAAAGATCGCTTTAAGCGATAAGACCGCCCATTGTGTCACCCTAAGTAAAATTTCTACATTTATGTCTGTAATTTTTATGGTGTACAATAAAGAGTATTCTATCTATCTAAACCTATTTATTCCAATGTTATACCAGAGTTGCATTAGCGGGATTACTACAATTTATAGACAAGAAGCCGTTAATTTAAGCTTAAACGTACTCCATAAACTAACTTAATTCAGTAAGACGTCTGCTATGCTAGCTTTCAATATTAATTGTATTAACCAACTGTATTTACTTAAGCTAAAACCAAAGACAGACGCAAAGAAAATAACTAATTTACTAGACCTGCTGACATTGACTACTAGAACTGCTCATCCGACGCAGGGAATGCCACAGACTAAAAGGCACACATTCTATTAAACAGCAGAAATAAAAATGTAAGAAATTAGCAGGAAAGTGTGCCTCAAAGCTGCGCCAAAAAGGCCCAGTTCAGCAAAAATGAAACCTATAACGTGCAATTTCAACGTGCATTTTCAACTGTACCTGACTACCGGTAGTGTTTTTTTTAATGTATAAAGTTAAATACCGCTATTTAGATGCGAAATTGTTATAGCTATTGAATGGTATAAAAAAAAGTAAAAGGGCGTATCTCAGAGAAAGCGCCTTTCGGCTTCGGCTTTTCGGCAGGGCAGTGTTGTCCTATATTGAAGCAACATTATTACTGCTCTCGACGCGTCGCCAAGGCCCTCTTACAAAAACCAAAAAGAGGAAGGGTTAGGTCTTATTCTTCAGATTAAACATACTAGCTAACTAAATTCAACTTATTTCCGGTAAGCTTCAGCGCAGCCCACTAGTAAAATCTGCTGACCTTGCCAAGTGTTGTCTAACACATAATGTAGCTATGCAAACAATGGCCGTACTTGCTGCGACATTAATACATCGCAATGTCGTCTGTGTTTGTATGTGACGTCATGTGTATTGTGTACTCTGGCGCGACGCTAACTTTGCTCAGATTTACGTGTAGTAGTAATCTCTCGTTATACAGCATGTCTGAAAAGTGTGGTGATATTTAAGGGCACAGACCATCAATCGGAACAAATTTCTCCATGGGACCCCAACACCGTAATCGCGAAAAATAATCTGCCGTGCCATACATTTGGGTCGAGTAGATATTGAAGTTTGGTATGGGTCAGTAATCAGTTGATAATTTTTTCGCGATTATTATTATTATTTCGCGTGTTTTTACCGCAGCCTTACATATGGGTGCATTACATGTGCTACTGGGGAGTTTGTTGCGCCCCTTCTTCTTCCCAGCTAAAGCACTAAGAAGTGGCGAAGGGCGTTTTGGTGGACTGTTTTATGTCATTTTGAAGTTCGAAAAGTGCTCAACCTCGTTTAAATAAATGTTTTATTTTAGTTTTGATATGAAAACACTTTTCTGACATGCTGTATGTGGTCAATACTGCCCTCCTAAGCCGAAAGGCGCTATCGCAACCGGAGTAAGTTTTGAGAAAATTGACTTTTTGTAAATTGTAATCTAAGGAAACATAAGGATCTAGGTACGATCTACTGAAACAAAGTCGGTGACTACGGTTCCACCAGTTCGAGGCCATAATTGGTGCACAAAAAGCAGGTGTCTGACATACCCGGGTCGACGAACAATCAATCAGTCTGCCTAGCCTTTTCCCAACTATATTGGGGTCGGCATCAAGTCTAACCGGATGCAGCTGAATACCAGTATTTTACATGGAGCGACTGCCTATCTGACCTCCACAACCCAGTAAATAGGTAATACGATACCCCTTGGTAAGACTGGTTGTCAGACTTTCGCGCTTGACCCGGAGTCTCGTTATGTAAAGATGGTCACCCATCCATGGACCAACCCCGGCAAGCGTAGCTTAACCTGATGGATCGACCCGTGTGGCTGTTATTATTTACCCCCAAGCTCCTCCAAGTTAGCTACATAAAGTAAAAAAGAACTTGTACAGAACAGTTTTATACGTGTTTTTTATGCGCTATTAAATACACTTGAATGTTTATTTTATTTTATTTATTGAGGGGTAATAAACAACTACAATTAATATAATACATACGGTTAACAAAACTTAAAGTAGTAATGTTGCAGTCCACTGCATTATCCGCAGATAGACAATTTAAAGATCAGTGGTTGCCACTAGACGAGCATTACCAAAATTAACAAATATTTTGAGATAAATAAATTAGTACTTACTATCTAAGTTTCTCTCGTTACTCTCTCTAAGTTTTTACTTCAAGAAGTTATCTTGCGTGGTTTCGGAAATGTTGATGATAAGTTAGTGGCTTTTTCAACCGACTTCAAAAAGGAGGAGGTTCTCAATTCGGTTGTTTTTTTTTTTTTTTTTCGTATGTTTGTTACGCGATTACTCCGCCAATTATGAATTGATTTTGATGATTCTTTTTTTGTTTGGTAGGGCATACTTCAGAAGTGGTCCCATATAAATTTGATCAAGATCTGATAAGGGGTTTTTGAGTTAGCTTCAATAATACGTATTTTTCCCATCTAGTATATGTGGACGATATTCTAATAGTTCCTGTCACTTTAATTTACATAGCAGGTAATGGGTATTCAAATTTTTGTGGGGGTTTTGTGTAGGTACCACAACTAAAAAGTGAAAAATAAAAACTTTTTCACAAAAAATAAAACCGACTTCCAAAAAAAACACTACAAAGTGAAAAATAACTTTGATTTCGGAAGTCGGTTGTGAAAAAGTTTTTATTTATATTGCTCGTCAGTGTATAATCTATTGAATTTATCATCGGCTAGCTCAATAGCCACGCTTTAATAGATGTCTGTATAGTTTAATATTCGTACTTACATATCGTTAAAAAATGGTAATACTAAATGTCTCACGTGTTTTATAAAATTGTTGTGACCTAGCAACACTGTTTATTTAACTGTCACTGTTACTTGCTTAAAATTGTTCCCTGAACCATGGCCGTTCCCTCGGCCAATCCTGAATTGTATTTAATTGTTTGTAATTAATCAGTGTAGATAATGATCTATATTTTGATGAATATATGTGGAGATTATCTGCCTACATCATGGTGTAATTATTTTCAAGAATCATACAGAAGAAGCTCCATTTTTCACTAGCGCCTGTCACTCATTCTAACAGGTTATTGTTAGAATGAGTGACAGGCGCTAGTGAAAATTGGAGCTTCTTCTGTATGATTCTTGAAAATAATTACACCATGATGTAGGCAGATAATCTCCACATATAAAGACTTAAATAAGTATCTGCGAATAATTATTGTTGTGTCCAATACCATTAGTCAGCAATCTGTTAAAAAGTTTCAGAACATAATTTTCAGTCTAAATTCTCTATTCATATGTCCACAAACCAATTTTACGGTTACCAATACCTAACAAGCATGTTTGCGTATTAACAAGAACTAAAGAATTTCCTATTCTAATTAAATCAAGCATTACGCGGCGCTTTCTAATTTCCCGATTTTTTAGCATGGCCCTCTTTTTAACTGACTTCAAAAAAGAGGAAGGTATATGTTCATCTAAATGTACCTACATTTTTTATGTACATAATTATGTTCATCGACATTTTCGTAAATTGTGGACCGATTTTGTTTCATTTGGTAGCTTTCGCGGTGAGCCCATACGTTTTATTAACTTTGCTTGAGTCGTTGAGTTAGCTTCGATTATACCTACGTATTACGAATTGGTTGGTAGGTATAATTAAGTAAAAAGAGAAAAATTTAAAACTTATTTTTGTCACTTTGTAGTGTTTTTTTTCACAGCCGGTTTTTTTATTCTAAAAATATTTTTAGCAGGTATAACTTGAAAGCTTTATATGATGGTATTCTGGATTGGGCTAATACGACGATTGTGACTATTCAAATTACGATCTACTATGCAACTAGCATCTACTCCCGACACGTATTTACTTGATTGCATCATTCAATAGTAAATAGACTTTCTCTATTTGTTTATGCATCATTCATAATATTATAATATGAAGCTAATCGTGTTGCAATGCCTAGTTAACGTTTAATAGGCAATGATAACGATTAAACACTAACTAGGCAAAGTAAACGTCATCAAATTTAGTTTCAGTTTTGGATTTTTAGGTATTCTTTAACGGTGATCGACAAAGTTTAATATTTTGTAGGTAAGTATCCATTCCTGATAGGTACTGAAATTAACTGAAAATAGTAGCAAAATTACCGAAAATAAGACGTTACATTAATTGAAGCAAAACAAAAAAATCACATGAAGTAAATTGAAATTAAAATTCCAAAACCTCATTTCTAAACGCTCACATAAATGACCGCGCAACCAAACAAGATGGCGGTCGCGTCGGTTGGCGCGCGTTGTGTTTCCCGGAAACGGCGACTGCGCAGCGCGGCCGCCATGTTGTGAGCGCGCACGGGACGCTCAACGTGACGCACACATGCGCAAGCGCTGTAATCAAGCGATAGGGGAACGAACGTGACAAGAGAACATTTTAGTGAGTTGGATCGTCAATATGAAATTAAGATGGCGTGTATTTTTAGTTTTAGGTGACTGTTAGTAAAGATTTTGTTGGTTATGGATACCAATAGAAAAAATATAGCCCTTATTCCGAAGTATTCTTTGATTAATAAGCTACTTGGTCGATAGATATTCTGTAGTATAGGATCAAACATTAATTTTGAATGAATACGTGTAGCTGCCGACACGTGTTTGTACTTTTATAAATAAACCACAACCCGATCACTTAAATCCACAAAACTAACAAAATACCTACATATTCATATTCATTTATTGCATTCAAATGCAAAAATTAAAAAAAAACTAAATTAAATCTATTACTTACATAGTTATTAAGATTAGATGATTAGCATTTATTAATAATTAAGTACCTACTGAGATTAAAACATACTCAATAATACCCAATACTCGATATCTTTATTGCCCCACCAAAATGTATACTTAGGTGGTAACTATATAATTTAGATCATTATGGACCCTGTAGGGCACAGCAAAAGGATAGGACAGAGGAAGTCCTGTTTTACGAGATAAATTAGTTATTTTTGTGGGAACAAGTTTTAACTTACATACAAAGTAATTAAAAATCTTTCGAACAATGCTTATTATGTGATTGACCGAATACGATTTAAAATAAAACAATAGTAGCCGGTCATTACCTTATGAAGTAATGATCATTTTACATTCAGATTGCATTCAAATGCAGATAAGTTTAAAATAGGTAAGTAACGTTCAGACATAAGTGATGCTGAAAATGCAAAATACCTACCTACTGTTAGCGAGAAAAACATTGACCAAAAAGGGTAAAAGTCACAACTTGGATTTTTATGTAGGTAGGTAAAGGACCTTTTCTTACCTACATAAAAATGTCAAAAAGACTTCAGTGACTTGTGAAATACAGTTCGCGACAAATAACTTTGCCGCTCTGAAGTTGGGTTGCGCATGCGCGCTACTGATTAGGTAAGATTGACTACTGCGCAATCATTTTTAGTCTACTTCAGAGCGGCAAAGTTATTTGACGCGAGCTGTAACAATAGAAATGAATTCGAAAGAAACTTAAAGTTTGTATTTGTTGTTCCCTGTAACTTTTCTTTAAATTTTAATACAATACCCGATTGTGCGTCAGAAACCACATTCAGAAAACTGTCTATTGTCAGCGAAAAAGTCCTTTCAAATTAATTAATTAATTATAAACATAACATAACATCACGCCTAGTTTCTCCGAAGGGTTGGGCAGAGGTGTACCTGTAGTACACCCACATTTCGCCATACAAACATAACTGGCGAAATGTGGGTTAATTAACTATATAATTATAATTATATTAAGCTATTTTTGGCAAAAATAAACATTATTATTATTATTTAGACTGCCTCGTTGGTCTAGTGGTCGCAAGCGCTACTGCTGAACATACCTCATGTTCGATTCCCAGGTCGGGCGAAGTGTCATAGTTTTTCTTTCTGGAATTTCTAAGTAGCAGCCCGGAGTCTGGATTTGTTCCCGGTTGATGGCAATAGTCTCGCCCCCTATTACATGGGACTTAAACATAACTGGCGAAATGTGGGTGTACAGTCACGATGCAATATGTAAACACTTGGCAAAATTCAAAAGCGAATTACTCGGGGAATTACGATTGCAACTTCGAAATACGACCTATGCCATAATAGTATGGGTTCCAATATACTATGTAAGTAATAACACAGGAGGAGAAAGTCACTTTCAAAAGTTGCTAAGTGTATACATATTGGTGCTCGTGACTGTACAGTCACCTACCTGTGTACCTATAGTACTATAGTTACACCTCTGCCAACCCTTCGGGGAAACAAGGCGTGAGGTTATGTTATGTATGTTATAAACATTATTTTAACTTTGCTTGTTTTATGCTCGGTTCCTATAATACAAATCGAATCGTTGCCCTTAACAATGGTACTCTGTTTATTGCGAAACTGGGCATATAAATAGATTCGTTAGCTAATTTTATGTTTGATAGCATCTACTCAAAGGTATTTGCTTCATTATTGGTAAAGACACAAGAGTCTTATAACCAATAACGATCCGTAAATTATAGGGATCGACCATTAGCTGTTGTTTTGAAATAGACGAGAATTTCTAAGAAATATCAACTCTAATAGTCGTACCTACTTTCTTTTTTAAAGAGCCCTTGATTATTATTTAATGACATTAGTTATCACTTATCAGTTCCATAAAATGTGCCTACACAGGCGTCAAGTTGATTGTAAGACGTATAGGTACCTACCTACTATATACATGAAAAGATATAAGAAAATACGGTTTCAACGAAACAGAGATATTTCGTATAAAAAATTGCCTATTTATTGCTCATTTCTATCTTCAAGGAATCTGTGAAAGAAGGAATTTTTTGAGAGCTCTCTGAAATTAATTCGTGTACCTACTGGCTTTTAGAGATATAATTTAAAACAGTCAGTAATAGTGGGAGTTTCTTGCTCGTTCTTCTCCATAGGAGATCCTACTACGCTTTGGAATAGGCAACTAGCTTCATCTTTCTAGCTGACCGACTCCTTTATTATTAATTCATTTAATTCAGATAATTATAATCCATACAATACATTAAACTAAATTAAAATCAATTGGTACTTATAGGTACACTAACATTACAGAAAATTTAATTAAAATCAATTTACACAATACTAACATTAAATTCAATTAAATAATTTACAATAAAATCAAAATTGTGTTAGTATACGACGTAAACAATGATATTTCAAAAATGTTTGTACCTTGAATGGTTTAACTGAAATACATTGTTAGAGATTGTTTCATTTTGAAAAAATTGTACCAAAAAAAAAATTGTTCCTAGTGTCATGTTTTAATTGTTAGCAGCAAACTAACTGCCGATTAAGTCTAGCGTTACATACGTAGTTAGTATTAACAAACTACCATGTTTTCAGTTCACAAATTATTTAGTAACTACTCAGTTAACTTTACTACCTGCAAACTGTAAGTGACCTTTGCAAGTAGGTACAGCCTACCCCTTCGAACATCGTGTACAGACAGACATCATTTTTTTTACTAGCAAGGGTAGGATATCTTACAAAACAAATAAAACATCTCAATACGTGCACGAGAACATGCGCCTGCGTCCTTCACGGGCAGATGTGCGGATATTATTATTAGCAGGCCATTGATCGCGATCTACCTGAGTGCCCCAACGAGCCACGGCTCACTATTGTCGGGTACTCACGGTTTTTTTTATTATGTTGGTAGGTACATTATGTTACTGTGGCGTTGAAGTTGTTTATTACAATTATTATTTTCTATCCGCAATTTCGTTCGCCTGGAAGTCGAAAGACACCACAATATACTAAAATAACCGCCACATTTTTATGAAACTTTTCCTGTATACTACGTTAGTAGTTTTGGTCTCAGTCACCAAAATATACAGAAAGTTAGGAATGGTGACGCGGGAGCAAGTGACGTACAGTTGTCCGTGTGAGAAACAGCTCGTCATGAGGTCGACACCCGCAGCCTTAGCCTTAAGTAGCAATTTCCAATTGCTTGCAAAGTTTTTCGTTTTTTGTGAATTAATGGCCGCCTGCCGTCCTGCATATAAGTGCCATTGATGCCACTAATGCAGAGATTATTCCTGAGGAACAGCTATCTCTATAATAATATATAACAATAGACTGATTTATTTTTATCATAGGTGACAGAAGAGGCCTCAAAATTATTGCTTTTCTATGTAGTAAAAGTAGTAAACTCTTTTAAAACAGGGATTCTCCCTAAGACGTGAAATATAAAAAAAAAATAACCTAGTCCAACTCCCCACAGACGTGATGTGTATCATTTTTTCGTTTTTCTTTTATCATGTTCGGATATCGAAACCCGTCTGCGGAGTTTCGCTAATTTATTTAATTTGACCCTCTAGAGGACTTTATCGTAACTTAAAGTAGTTATGAAGTCATGTCGAAGAATCATTACCACACATACTTAAGTAAAAAATTGGACATTTCTAGAACTATCAATAAAATCAATCTGCCTAGCCTTTTCTCAACTATATGAATTGGCTTCCAGTCTAACCGGATACAGCTGAATCCAGTATCTGACATGGAGCGACTGCCTATCTGACCTCCACAACCAAGTAACTGGGTAATACGATACCCTTTGGTAAGACTGGTTGTCAACCAACCAACCAAAGGCTAAATGTGCTCTCCGAGGCACAGAGAAATCTCGGTATGTAAAGATAGTCACCCATCCACGGACCAACCCCGGCAAGCAAAGCTTACGCTGATGTATCGACCGTGCGGCTATTATTACGTAGCCACGATCTCCTCTAGAACTATCAATAAACATTAAAATTACAACAAAAACACTTTGTGTTTACGTTGCACCCACAAATTTACGTAATACCCACCTATATGCCACTAAACATTCTACTTGAAAACATCACTTACACGTACATAGCAAATGAAACTACATAAGGTATTATAACAAAACCACACTTAGGTAAATATCCGGCTCCAGTTCGAATACGCATGTAATTAAACTTTGAACAAATGCATGAAAGTATTCATTTCAGTAGAATTTTACTGAAATAATTCAGTTTCATTTACGAGTATACCCGAGTACATAATCTACTTTTGTACTGTTAATTAGGTTTTATTATTAACATACCAAATAAGTACTGTTTAATAAAACTTTACATTATATCTAGGTTTCATCTATTTCGTTGTAGATACTAACTCAGGCTACAGTGTTATAATTATGTATTCGTTAACTCTTAACATACAACTAAACTTAACTTAAAAGTTATTACGTTATGCCGCAAACATTCTTAAGTTATTATTAAATTTGTAGTAAGCATAAAGAAGTTTACTTCAATTAATCATCTATTATCATATTACCAACTACTTATTACATGTAGATATACAGACATATCCTTTCCAGCTACATTTAAACGCCTTCAATACTTTATTGAAGTTTGCAATAAAACCCAAAAATAACTGGCCCCTCAGACAGCCTGGTGTTTTTTTCAATAAAGTGTCAGGTAAATTCATCATGGCGAGGACGGAAACCGGTTTGGTCGAAAATTGCCCTGCGTGCGCGCAGCTCAGCCCACGTTATGACGTTAAACGAGGCGAGGTTGAACGATGATCCGAATAAGTTAGCTTGAAAGTTAATTAATTGAATGAAGGAATGGAAAATTAAATGTGTTTTTGATCTGTTTCGTAGTATTGTAAGGTTTGCTCTACAATACATAACACATCAGCCGAACTCATCTAGCTATTTTTTTTTAAATAAAAAACAAAAAATAGATTAGTTTGTAAAAGTTATTCCAATATCCTATTTACAGAATCTAAAAACTTAGTCAGTACTCATATGCTTTATATAAATTATCAAAGATTGTTGATCAATCAGTTCTTTTGACCGCATACCATGCTTATGTTTCGTCGACACTGAGATATGCAGTCATATATTGGGGCAATGCCACTAATAGGGATTTAGTGTTTAAAGCGCAAAAAAGATGTGTACGTGCGATTGCTGGTATCCGTGTTCCTGATTCATGTGAACCATACTTCAAAGATTTTAAAATATTGACCTTTCCTGTAATTTACATTTATGAAGTAGCCGTATTTATAAAAACAAATGAAAATCTATTTGATAAACTCAAATCGAAAAGACTTATGTTAAAAATGTCTAATGTACCACATAAAACGGCTCTATTTAACAAAAGCTTCTTTGGCATTGCATCAAAAATATACCTACAACAAAATACCTATTGACATTCTGAGCACTAAGGAACTTCCAGTATTTAAAAATAAATTACGATACTTTTTAATTGATAATGCATTCTATACGATCCAAGATTTCTTAAATTATTGATTGATTTGTTTAAACATTTAATTTAACTGTATTTTGACATTTTGACATATAATAACTAAATTTGACATGTAAAATAATTTTCAATTTAATGCTAATACATAATTATTGTATGCCTATTAGGCAGGACATATTGGAACTAATTTTTTTTGTTAAGACCTGTAACAAACTTATGCCCACAATAAAGATATTATGATTATGATTATGAGAATAAACAATTTCATTTCATTCCACAGATGCTAGAAGTGTTAATTATTAAAAATTCAGGCTAGATACTAAGCATTAACTTCAATTCAGTGAATTTATTTAATTTGGGAAGATTCTTGATAGGAACCCAAAACAAATCCTTAACGTATTAATTCTGAAAAAGGAACATTACCAGTAAGATGCCCAAACCTTAAAACAAACCACCCAAAGGTCCTAACCAAAGAGTAAGTTATTTAAACCAACTGTTTCTATTGTCAACAGAGCGAAAAATGGCTGGCCTACGAGAATCTGAAAGAAGAAACCTTAGAAAAGATTAAGAAACTTGAAGAGGAACGTCATACGGTGGACCTCTGGTCTACCGGACCGGAATGGGGAAGGAAGAGGCGCCGAAGACAAGTGACAGTCGCCCCTCCTTACGTGGTCTACATGCTGCCTGACTCAGACATCATGGAAGACTGGAGACTCGTGAGGAAACTTCTAGAACGAAGTGATTAGGTCCACGGAGAATTTTCTAGATATTTTTGTAATGTAAGGTTAAAATCGTGAGGAAGATGTTTTGATTGTGACGAGCTGTCACGTTGGTACTACGGCCTGGGTAGGTACGTTTAATGTCATGATTTTAACGTGGGTTTTTTTTATTGAGGCATGTTATTTAAAATTACGAAATGCAGTAGCAGCTATAGATGGCGCCACCCACAAAGACGCGCCCCACTCTTCTCCCTTAGCGCGATTACTATTCTGTAAGCGTGGGGCGTGTAAGCCCAGGTTCGCACCGGCGTATTTTTATCGCAACGATTTTTTTTCGCGTATTGGATTTTCGTAGCTCTGCTTAGCGGCGAGAGTTGAGTATCAAACAGTGTGTTTTCTCGACGCACTGGATGCGCTCTGTTGGATTCTCAATGCTCGGCTTAATACCGAGAGTTGAAAATCCAGTGTAGAAAATAAATCGCCGCGATAAAAATACGTCCGTGCGAGGCTGGGCTAAGAGTATGGAGCGTGTTCGTAGATGGGACTACCTATTGTACTTTTAAGCGGTTATTTTAGCACGTAGCCTCATTTAGAACATCAGAGGAATGCCTATTTACCTTAAGAATTAGAAAATCAAGTAAATGTATAGCGAACAAAATCCAAAAGGAGATGATTCATTTGATTTTTGAATACCGACCCATATTTGATTTGATGAGGATAGGATTTTTAAATGAGGCATTATTTTTAACGCGTTAATCTGTGGTTAACCTAGCCTAGATATGGCCGTAGTTCAAGAAGGATATATAGCCATCAATTATATATTTTCACTGAAAGGATGATCCCTAGGCACTAGACATACATAAATTACGAGATGTCGAGAAATAAGACAAAATGCGTGACTTTCTGGGCCCGCAGGAAAGTTTTTTTTACTACCACAGGTAAGTTTTAAAGGTTCGATTGTAATTTATTTTTATAGGGTTACAAAACGCCCCTTGTATAACGTCACCGAATTATGTCACGGAGTTAATCAAAATATTCACAAGTAATTGTCAATTGTTGCAAAAAATGTTCGACTTTACCGACTTTCCTGACTTGTCATTGTGGTACTGATGGAATGATCGTTGACAAGACAAACTGATATGTGAAGTAATTTTATGTAAATCAACTTCCAGTAATAATAAACGTTGAACTGAATTAATTATTGGTTTAATTTTGGCACCAGATGACCCTTGTCCCTTTGAGACCCTTGCTTAGTGGCATAGTTATGAAAGGAAATAAAACTGGAAGCACAAAATGAAAAAGATAATAAGACAATCAAGTTGAAGAGTATCTTAAACAAAAACAAACACAACACAAACAAAACTTGTATGTTTGGTGCAATTAAACATAAAATGCTGCTTTATTGACCTTATACTACACTAATAAACTGAGGGGAGAAACTGTACGCAACTAAGAACATTTCAATTTAGGATATAATTCATAACAATACCTTTTTTTCAAAAAAATAGTTTATAGTAGGTATAGTAATAAAGTTGTGAAATCTAAAAACAGAACTTTTAGGAATTACGTGGAATTACTATTGCAAATCTTAAGTATTAAATCCAATTACTCCACCATACTTGGCCTACCCAGTACGTGTGTATAGGACATCTCTATGGGCGACAAGAGTTACTGAAAGCTTTAGAAAACTAAGTAGAATTAATACAAAAAAATTCTTTAGCTCCTTATATTACCTTTAATGTCAGTTCAAAAAGAATCTGATGGTAAGTGTTAACAAACCCTGTTCAGGATAAATTCTTACTCAAGCACTCACTAAGAGGCATTAATAACACATACAACCGTATTTAGAAAGTTTTAACTTTAGATCTCACCACTTTTTCCAACAATTATTGTTTGAATAACATTTTTTTTTTGTTCTTTGATTGAAATCGTCAACGCAGCGTCAGGTTTTAAATTAAAGTCTCTTTAAAATAATTTCAAATTAAAATTTCGTGTTGAAGTATTTAAAAATCAAATCGGAGCACTCAATTTGTAATAAAGTTATTATTATAAATTAGTATCAACGCCTGTGTAATCGTTGGGAGTTAATTTCAAATTCATCTATATTTCTTCTGGTCTCACCAGTTTTTCCAACAATTACTGAATAAAATAGGTAGGTACTTAAATTGTAATTGAAAAATAATTGACGAAAACTGAGGACATTGACGTTAACTGCTAAGTTTTCTGATCCATAAAATTCAAGTTAAAACTTAAAACGGTGGACAGACCTTGATGTGGCTACACCCTGGAGTTAGTCTCTCTTAATTAGCCTAATTGGTCTCTAGACATCTGTGAATGCGAAGCAAAGGGCAAATACTGGTTTTGAACGATAATTATTAGGCTCATTTGAATTTTTTTAGGTAGTTAGTACTTAGTAGGTTTATAATTAAAATTTACATCCGTAGTTAAAACTCCTTTGTTTAGGTTTTATGTGAATTTTTGAAGTATAAACCTAAGTAACGAAAGGAATTTACGAATTATGTGGCGTATCTCTGATAAACGGGCGCCGAAGGACCAAATGCAGGAAGCAAAGAAACAGATGCTATGGCGCAACACGGACTAGACCGAAGTCCTGGAATAGATCGCGTTGTGGCTGAGTAAGTATCAGGTAAGTAATGAACGCGGATTAAAAGATCATTTATAGACATGTCATTTGAATAAGCGTAATAATCAGCTTATAATGTTCCCCACTGGTGGTACACAGGCCTCCTCCCGGTGGAAGGGCGTGAGTCGTAATCTACGACGCTGGCCCAGTGTGGGTTGGTAGATGTAACGTCTTCGAATTTTTGGTGCCCGGTTTCATCACGATGTTTTCCTTCATCGATTTGAGAGCAAATTTGAATACTAAAGAGGTAAAATTGTTGAGCTAACCTCTGGAAATACTGATCCGGTAACAAAAATTCTTGCACTGATAGAAAGCCATTACAAGAATTGAATTACCGAGTGAAATAGAATGTTTAAGAATTTATATCGTACGTAAACGTATGAATTGAGTGCGCACACTGAATACGTTTTTCTACGCCAAAATTAAATGGGTAGTGTTCCGGTGATATCGCGTTGAACGGACGAAAAATCTCAACAAATTCGATCGTTTTCGGATGTTGGCACTATACGTACGCATATTTAAATAATATATATACGTACTACTAACTCGCACTCAGTCTGCGCGTTCCCTTAGCACTTGGAAGGTCGGAACCGTTCGTGCGTGTTCGTATGTGTTCGCACGAGTAGAATTCGTACAGAAATATGGCCTATGATATACCTACATAGTTGACTTCCACGCGGATGGAAGTCGCGGACAGAAACTAGCCACTAATAAATACCTAGCACAACTGCGATACAATTGCTCATCTCATCGCTTCAAGGTGAAGATGCTTGCAAAGTATAGACAGGTACCTATTTGATTGAGTAACTGCATCCCACAAAACTTCTTGTGTGACTTACCTACTTATTATAATCTTACTAGCTACTGCCCGCGCTCACCCTTATTCTTTTTCTAAAATAGCCTAAGTTACTCCTTATAACATCAACTATTTTCCAGTGGAAGTCCCGTCAAAATCGGTCCAGCCGTTTCGGAGTTTAGCCGGAACAAACAACAGGCAAAAAAATAAAAAAATGTTTTTAGTTATAAGTACCGTACATACTTTCTTAAGCATTTAGTAAAAAAAAACTGTTATGTTGACATTACAAACAGACTGTTTAATTATTTGGATTAGATAGATAGATTGTATAGATTTTCACTACTAATAGTTATAATACACTTATTTATACTAACATTTCCCTGAAAGTGCGACAATGGTGCCGATTCTCTTGTACACCGAACTAAACTAACTAAACTATCACTAAAATTCCTTACTTTTGGCTATGAGAATCTTAAAGCTATTCTGTAGTAAAAAGTCTCTAAATTTAAAAATTATTTTGACGCAACTAAATCGAATTTGACAATTGCGACTCCACGTGGTGCATACTTGTTTACCCTACACCGTGAATTTTTTTTTGAGCCGGAGGCGCGCAGTGGGGGCAGCTTCGACGTGTTTTATATGGAATAATTCACTTTTTGTATGAAAAAAAAAAAAATACCTACGTGTTAAGTATTAGGGGTAATAAGGGTTTCATAAAGGGGGTCGAAATTTTCATTATTTTTGCGATAGGACACACCATTTTCGAGATATATGCAAAAGAAAAGAAAACAATCCAGTACAGTTCTGTTTTTGCACCCGAAGTCGAGATGTTCGTGTGAATTTTAGTTCATGACAACTAATAATATTCCACACCATTTTCAGTGGCGATTAAAAATGGTCAGAATTAGTTAGACTATTAAAATTTTAGGTGAAAAACGTCGAATTCAGAATAGCAAAATTGTCATTTTCACTAAATTAAAATCTCAGTACAATCTTAGTGCTGTCAAACTAAAATATAGTTAAGTTGTGCCACTTTAGTCTATTTCAGAATGGGAAATCATCGTTTGACAGGAGTAAACTAAATTTTGGTGATTTTTAGTCTAGTTTAGACGCATTTGTGACGAGAGAATCGGCACCAATAGCGTTGTTTAAATAAGTTATTGTATAATTACGATTATAGCTTGGCTTAGTCCCAAGTGGTCCGCAATGGAAAACAGTGGTAAACTCAGGGGATAATATTGTACTCGGTTGATACTTATGCATAACATTATCACGTTTGTATTACCCGAAGGAACAGATAGTAGGTGTACCTAAGTATATTAATAACAGACTGTAGATGGACTGTGGACCATTTTATATTTTGCTAAGTACCTTTACCCTAATTATATAATCCAATTAATAATAATATTAATATCTGTTTGATCCAGCCTGTCCCATCTTGGTGTCCTCCCGCCAGCGACGCCCTAAGCCGAGGTTCGTACCCCACAGGGGGTGCCCTTAGCGAGCGTTCGCTTAGTATAACATAGAATAGTTTATGCCCCTGGCTGGAGGCTTTAAGTTAGTAGCTTAAGGCATCCACAGGATAGTCCGGCTAAGCAGCTGCGACCTCAATCTGAGAGTCAACTGCGAGATGCCATATAAAATAAAATAAAAAAAAACCCGATCAGTCGGAATTTGAATCGTTTTGAAACAAATTGCTAATCCATTGCTTCAAAGTTCGAAAAATCAATTTGCTCCACAACGTAAATAACGCAATGAATGTTATTGAACTGTCAAAATGAAACAAATTTGTCGTAATTGTTTACGAAAATATGTTGCGTAATTAGATAGCTGGTACTTATTGATAGGCCTACTCTGTCCTCTAAGTAATAGGTTAACACTGTAAAAACCATTTACTTTTAATAGAGTAACCGTGGAGTTTCTTGCCGGCTCTTCTCCATAGGAAACGACCAAATTGCAATCGTGCACCTTCTGACGTTTCTCAAGTGCCCATGTAGGTTTGTGTGAAATAAAATATTTAGAATTTTTAATAATCTCCATGTAATAAAGGGCAATCCTAATGCTGTTAACCGGGAACAAACGCAATTTTCCACATTTACTTCATGCTGCATCAGTAGTCATTATGCATTCCAAAACCAATAATTGTATAGTTGACCACGTAATAACTTTACCACCTCAAGGTTGAATGTCACTTGCGACGTGCAAGCGACATTCAAGGCTTCCGCAGACAGGCGCCATGCGACTTTCGTGGAACAATTTCTATGAAAACTTCACGGAATTTGTTCTTGTGGTTTCGCACCGCGCCTGTCTGCCTGGGAGCCTTCACGTAAAACGATAAGGTCAATTTGTCTATGTGATAGTTTCAACCTTATTAAAGTTTATATTTGCGGGATTGTTGTAAACCAATTACGAAGTCGACTATACCTCAAACAACCTGCAAACTGGAAGCCGACCGGGAAAAGGCTAGTTTTCCCAACTATGTTGGGGTCGGCTTCTAGTCTAACCGGATGTAGCTGAACACCAGAAGGTCAACTATACCTACCTACAGTTAATTAAATACGACAATGCTAAGATATTCGGGTACTTAATAATTTATTACGTACATACAAATGCTATGAAGGTATAGATAATATCAAAGTAGGCCTTGTATAGACACCGTAATATTGACGTACCGTTACAATGTTACTCAATCGCTTCAATCGTTGCGTTGTTATCCAAGCAAATTACCCGGAAAATTGAATTGATAGTGTATGGCCGTATGCCGCTTGGATTTATTCAAACAAACTGTCATATGTTTAGTGGTTAAATAAGTAGATGGTTATAGAAAATAACTGGACTATCTAGGCTAGGTTTAGGTAGGTATGCTCTGTTCTAATTGTATATGATGAAAATGTAAACAAATTAATCTGAAAACGTACCTGTGGATGCCAATTTGTAGTTCCACTTACAAATTGAGTGCTTTGATTTGTTTATTTGAAAATTTAAACCAGAAATTCTAATTTTAAATCACCATGAAGGTGTTCTTAATTTGACAGCTAAGGTTAATTTTATAACCTCAGTTTTCGTCGCTGATTTTTCAATTACAATTTGTAGTGCCACTTAAAAATTGAGTGCTTTGATTTTTTTATTTGAAAATTTAAACCCGAAATTTTAAAATAACCGTGACCACATCACCGTCTTAATTTGCCAACTAAAGTTAATTTTATACCCTCAGTTTTCTTCGATGATTTTTCGATTACAATCATTGATAATGTTATTTAAACAACAATAGTTGTAAAAAGTGAGATATAAAGTTGAAACTTTCTAAATACACTTGAATGTGTTATTAACTCCCTTTAGAGTGAGTGATTGCGTAATAATTTAACCTGAACAAGGTTTGTTTACATTTTTATTAAATTCTTTTGGAACAGACATTATATAATCGTATTACAAACAGTAATTACTTAATTAAGATTTTTCAGACAAAGCCTTGAAGACGGCAATTGGCCGCTAAATATTGCATTTTAGTAAAAATGATTCCCTATGCATATTGGATATTTTGTCCTGCGAGTTCCCCCCGTGGGCTAGTAGCACGTGATATAAGCGTTGTTATTATTAATAGGATGAAGCTGCGGTTCTCACCATCATCATTACCCTTGCATGGGCTTATCCGGAAAAAAAAAGTTGCGCTTTTTCTTCCATACTTTTTCTCTATTAATCTTATAGCCATCAAGATTCATTCTCAAAACTTTCGTCTTGACATTTTCCTCACTCCTCCGCATCACATGCCCATAACATGACAACCGATTTCCACACAATTTTTCAGTCACCGGGGACACTTTCAGACTTCCTCTTATACAACATGTTCCTTTTGATATCCCATAACTTTAGGGTATTCATGAGACCATGTCAAATTGTCCATAAAAAAATATGACAACGTCGCATTTTCTTAGCTTTAAATATGAATGATCGGTTTGATTGAAAATTATTTACTCGTACTTATCAATGAGTCGAGTGTTAAGGCCGTCACAGACTTAGCTATAATATATATTAATATACCGTACTATAATATATATTATAGCAAGCTACCACACACTGATAAATATATATTTTGCCTTCATTAATTGATGGTCGTCCTAGTGTTGCGATGCAATAATGTATATTACGGTATCGCTTGGTGACGTCACAGAAATATATATTATAGTTGAGTGTGCGGTCACGCGAAAATTAGTATAGAAAATATATAGTAATATGCCTAGCTATAAAAATATTAATATATATTATAGCTAAGTCTGTGACGGGCTTTATGTTATCTTCGAAACTACGTATTTTCAACCGACTTCAAAAAGGAGGAGGTTATCAATTCGGTTGTATGTTTTTTTTTTTTTTTTGTATGTTTGTTACGCGATTACTCCGCCAATTATGAATTGATTTTGATAATTTTTTTTTTGTTTGGTAGGGCATACTTCAGAAGTGGTCCCATATAAATTTGGTCAAGATCTGATGAGGGGTTTTTGAGTTAGCTTCAATAATACGTATTTTTCCCATCTAGTATATGTGGACGATATTCTAATAGTTCCTGTCACTGTAATTTACATAGCAGGTAATGGGTATTCAAATTTTTGTGGGGGTTTTGTGTAGGTACCACAACTAAAAAGTGAAAAATAAAAACTTTTTCACAAAAAATAAAACCGACTTCCAAAAAAAACACTACAAAGTGAAAAATAACTTTTATTTCGGAAGTCGGTGTCAAAAAAACGAAAATAAAACCCCAAAGACACCGACTTCCGAAATAAAAGTTATTTTTCACTTTGTAGTGTTTTTTTTGGAAGTCGGTTTTATTTTTTGTGAAAAAGTTTTTATTGGAACACGTGCTCTAGGAGTTTTTGTATTATTTTTACTTACAGCATATAACCTTAGAGTTATGGTTATGGGACATTAAAAGGAACACGTTGTATAGGTACTCTGCAGGTCTGTATCTACATAATGAAGCATATTGTTTTAATAACCTTTAAACAAAATAGCTATAATTTTATCTCTTTACGAGAGATCTCGGACTCTGGTACACACTACACACGAATGTATTTACATGGCTTAAAAAAGCCACACATGCAATCCCATAATTGCGTCTCAATGCACATCGAGTCCATCACACTTATCATGTCACGAGAGAGACATGGATTCAACGATATAAGCTATACTTATTACATGTAGAATTGTATGAATAACTATTGTAAAAAAACTACAACTTTTCCAAGTTTAACTACAATGCAACGCGAAAAGTGTCGCAATCTAAATAGATATTACAGATCTCCCACATCCCTCATCTTTCTTCGAATTCGAACATGCGATCTGGAGATCCTAATATCGAGCGGTTACGACCATGGAAATACTTACCTATTTTGTTTTGGATTAGAAAATCATAGATTAACAACTGTATACAATTCCAAAAATCTTTTTTCACCACTCCCGCACGAAAGAAGTGTCTTTCCTCTACGAAAACAGTGAGAAAAGTTGGTTTTTCCTCATTGCTTGAACAGTGAGGAAAGTTGGTTTTTCCTCACTGTTTGAACAGTGAGGAAAGTAATGATCCCGTTCAGAAACTAACCTTGCCTGATTTTTTTATGTTATGATGACTGAATACTTTCTTGCTGGGAGTGGTAAAAAGTTTTGTATGCAACATGTGAGCAAGTTCATTTGCTGCAGGAAAAATGAACGTTCCTCACATGTTGGATACATAACTATTAAAACTTTTGAGTGTCAAATGACGAGTCTGAAAGCGGCACCGGTGGCCGAAAAGTTGCGCGGAAATCGGTTGTCATGGTATGGGCACGTGATGCGGAGGAATGAGGAAACTGTCGTGAGGAAAGTTTTGAGTGTGAATGTCGAAGGCTTTATGAATAGGGGAAGACCAAAGAAACGATGGATGGACTGTGTGCAAGATGGTATGGCTAGAAAGGGGGTGACTACCGAGGTGACGACTGATAGAGAAGTATGGAAGAACGGAACACGTTGCGCCGACGCCACATAAATTGGGATAAGGGCAGAAGAGTGATGATAGTGTCAGATGTCGAGGTGCGACCGGAGTAGGTAATCCGACTGGGAGAAAACTTCATACAAACGCGGAATGATAGATACACTACAAAGCGCGGCAGTACAAAACTTTGACTTTGATTTTACCAAGCGTTGCCTCTGTTGGGGCTTACTCTGTGGCGCGACGTTCATGCTAATTCAGATACACGAAAATTACCGAAGCGCATACTTTTTCTGGTTAAACTGTAATTATTTGTACGGTTTTTAATAGGTACTTAGAACATAGAACCCACTTATTAAGTGAGTTTAATTGGCAAATAGGAAGTATAGGAACGTACGTACTACGCAGGTACCAGAAAATTCAACATGTCATAGCAATTTAGTGAAGATGGTACAAGTTTATGAAACTACTGTAGTTATGTACAAATAAAACTCATAAAGCGTGTTTATGTGTGAACCCATAAAGGTCCTTTAAAAGCAATAAAGCAGTGTTTATGGTCTATCGCATATGAGGCTTAAAATTCTTCGAAAGCGCAGTCAAACATAGGAGTGGGGAGGGACATACCTATAAGTTTCGTGACTTGACGAACCTTCAGAGGCGATCATGTTGTTCAAACTTAAGACGAGAGACTTAGATAAACCTGACGGGTTTTTCTTTAATAGTAGCGCACAATAAATTGCAGCTATTTGTCTGGATCTGTGCCCGGTTAATAGCAATAGACTTGAATGGTATATATTATACATATTATATGGGACTTAAAAATAACTGGTGAAATGTGGGTTTACTATAGGTACACCTCCCTTCTTGAATTACAGTTGTGATGTAATGTAATGTTATTTTTAACATATCTGAACACTGTAGACTAGGTTCTACAAATGTTATTACCTAAGCTATGTAAAAGATAACATTTGCAATGTTTTTCTTAAAATTCTGGATATAAGGTAATTTGACACCAACTCAGAACTTTTTTGGCTTAATGAAATTACGTTTCGGCTAAACAACGGAATTGACTTGAAAGTGAGCAGCCAAAAATAAAATAAGTAGTAAAGGACCAGTCCGGAAGCCTGAAAAAGTCTCTGAATAGAAAGCAATTTAGTTGTCAAGTCATAATATTTTGTGAACGATGAAAACTTAAAAACAAGCACAAAAAGTTAACTGCTAATTGAAGAATTTAACTTCGTTCATTACAAAATATTGGCAACAATGGATTTTTATAGAATTAATGAGCTCATCCGGCGGGCTCTTGTCAGCTGTTTTAGAACCCAATCACTTGGCACGCGACAATGGGATGGGCCCAGACGGTATGACCATAATGCGAAGTTGGGGAGGCCTATGGTGCGCGATGCAACCTGTGTCGACACCCTTGCGCCATCCAATCTTTCTAGCACGGCGGGCTGTGGCGGGACGGCTGCTGCAGGTGCAGAAAACCTCAAACAGCGCAAATATAACATTTTTTTTTAGCTGCTATGTGTGAGCCGTTTGGGGTTGCAACACTAGGGCCGTGGGGTCCGATTGCTCATCAAGTATTTCGGGACATCGCCAAGCGGTTGGTCGACTCTTCACGTGACTAGAGGGCTGGCTTATTGTTAGGCCAAAGAATCAGCATTGCTATCCAACGAGGCAACGCTTTTTTTTTTGTTTTTTGGGTGGGAAATCATCAAATGACGTCTCCCGCTCTGGGTGGAGCGGGAGGGCGTGTCGGACTCTTACTGACTAAAACCCACCCGTGTTCCTTCTGTTGCCTGTGCAATGCCAGGGGGCCACGGTATCCCTTTCGGACTTTCCCGCAACCCCGGCAGGCAATGGTCTCATCGGACCCCTTCACTCGCTGACACTCTTTGAGGCGCGCGTGGAACACAACGCGCCGTCGACCCGGGCTTGGTCCTTACCGGACGGCGAGCTACCCATTGCTCACCGTCCGCAAGCCCGCGCCTACGGTGGTCGGGAATCGGCAATAGATTCCCGACGCCCAGGGCGTCTCCTCCGGCGGCGGCTAGGGGCGTGAGGGCGCGAAATTTGCCTCTCCCTCACGCGCTCCGCCTCCTCCTTCGCGAGCATTACTGCTTCGCAGAAGGAGGTGACGGCCTCCCATGCCCTCTCGCTCCGTACCATGGCCTGGACCAGGGCCGGACGCGAGAGATCCCCGCCACCGATCGCCTCCACGAGGACACGGCGGTGCTCTGCCCAAGCCGGGCATACCTCCACCGTATGCTCCACCGTGTCCTCCGGGCGATCCACGCAGTGATGACACCCGGGCGTTTCCTCCCGCCTTATCCGAAACAGGTACCTCCCAAAACAGCCGAGTCCGGTGAGGACCTGCGTCAGGCGGAAGATGAGGACGCCGTGGCGCCTCTCCAGCCACTCCTCAAAGAGGGACTTATCGCCGCAATAGTGGCGTGCCCAACGTGGCAACGCTGACAGCCTTTTGGGCACTTTTCGCATTGACAGCGATGGAACCCAATGAGCTCTTTCCTTTTTTTTCTTCTGTGCTTGTATATGATATAAATATTTTAGTGTTAGATTACATAACATCACAGGCGTAATGATATATTATGTATTCCCCAAAGAATTAGGCAGAGGTGTACCTATAGTACATTTTGCCAGCTATTTTTGAGTGTCATTCAATAGAGGGCAAGCCTATTGCAATTAACTGGGCACGAATCCAGTCTCCGGGCTGCTACTGATAAATTCAGGATGGAGAAACCCAATAACACTTTGCCCGACCCGGGAATCCAACCCTGCAACAAGGGCATTGATGGGCGATCGTGAAAATGTGGGCCGAGGCGAAGCCACATACGTACACCATTGCCAGGTTGCGGCCAAGGCTTGTATACCTAGTACTTTTCTCAAATAATGCGCGGAAATTCAAACTAAATTAATTAATTATAAATTCCAGAATCAATGACGTACAACGATATTATTCACGCACCATTATGTTCATTTGTTTCTTCTTAACTTTAAACAGCTCTATTTGCAAGCCAAATCGAAATTCAATTATAACCTTTGATAAGTTACATCCTTGGTTGCCATGATTGTGTTGAAGTAAAAAAATCGTTCTATTTTTAAATGACTATTCATAGTAATCTAATTGGCAAGTAAACACGACAGTTATGGATTTTCATACAAACATTGCCGGCCAGCCGCTCGCATGTATTCGGCTAGTACAGCAATTTTGATTTATCTTGAAGATAGTTGTCAAAATAATGCTCGAATTTCCAAGCAAGTTTGACAAAAGATTATGATCTACTCAAATTAAAGCCTCGTACATATTAGCGGTGCGCGACAGGGCGACGCGACTCTAACAAAACAATTTCTGATTAAATTTCACGGTAGAACAATTACCGGTGTCGCGCGACAAGTCGCGCTAGTCTGCACGAGCCTTAAATCAAAACAATTTTATACGATTTTTGATAGAAACGCTTTTCCACTTAATTAGAGCAGTTAATTTAAATACGTTAAATCTCACAAACGTTCAAGAATAAACTTTATTATTAATAACCCGTTTTTAAGGGAAAAACGGAACCCTTATAATTGAAATTAAATTTTAATAATTTAAGATTATTTATTTTCACTTTCTTCAGTAAAAGTTAAAAAAACATTGAACATGACTAACATTGCGAGGGAAAAGCACTTTCCTAAAGTGCTATATTATTATTATTAAAGTCAATGCAGACCCGGCTAGACGACCACACATAACGTGGCTCACTTATACTTAGGACTCATTTTCATTAGTCGATCATTCGTTCGATATACAGCATTCGGGGTCGGAAAGTCTTATAACGATAACGCGGGCGGTACACCGTCTGAGAGACTCACACCCAATGAAAATGCAACTGCCAAACGTGCGGTGCAGGTTCTCCTAATACAACGTTCCAATTCAACTAATAACAACGGTTCGCCGAAAACTGGACGTGGCATGCTTTACAGAAATCTCCCGCACCCCGCAACACGAGCGCTATCGACCTATGAAAATGTGCCTTTAATCAGGCAAGTTTAAGATGCGCGTGAAATGAATGAAATCCTACTTCAATTTAGAAAAACAAGGGCCTTATTATAAAGTATTAATGCCATCATTATTCCACTGCGAAAAAAGGATGGTGCTAGCGGCCTTGTATAGCTGCGTCTCTCACTCACATTGGAATATTGATGGAATTAATACTTCATAATACGGCCCCAATTCGTATTTAATTTCTTAGAAGTGCTTTCCCTAAATAAAACATGAAAAATTTAACACACTTTGAAACACGATCCGAAGGATTTTGACGGAAATTCCTAATCCATTGCTTTACCATTAAAAATTCGCCCACTCGACAATATAAATAACGCAATGAATGTTGTTAAATGGTCAAAATGGAAAGCTATTCGCGCCTAAAGCATAGAAACAGATTTTTTTGGTTGCTAAACTAAACTTATTGAAATAGTAAACTATGAGTAGCTCCTTGAAAAGATTCAAGAGGAAATTCAAGCTTTTAATGCTTCTAAAGGATGAAAAGGCATGCCTTGAAAACCTCAGAGTCTTAATTTAACCTAGAAGTCAGGAATGAGCTCCTCTTGCTACGAAAACAAGGTAGTAAATCGCTTGAACAATATTTGTAGTGTAACGAAGCAGGAGTTTGACCGAATACAATTCTTGAATACTTTAAACACAACGGTATATTATTGAACGGAGCCACATAAAGTATTTTCCAAGGCTAACGGTCACAATTATGTTCTACCCTGTTAGTACTTTTACGATTTTATTCAAAATACAATCAATTAACTATTTAAATATTCATTTCAGTATGTATGTTATTATAAATTGTAACAGCGAATCAATTTTCACGCGGATACCTCATAACCAAGATGTGCCATAAAGAATATGAATTAAAAATATTTAAAGAAACCGCGACGCGGATATTTGGTTAATACTAGTAACCAAACCAAACTAGCCAATAATCCGCGTCGTGTTGTTTTTTAAATATTTAACGTAAATGTAAAATAATCGAATCAAATAGAGGGCATTTCTTAATATGAATTCTAATGTGATACATAACAATCACTGCATAAATGCCTACTTGGTACGATACATCCAGTTTTTCTTGTAAGGGATAAAAAAGTCTATACGATTGATAATAAATCTTGGAGTATTTGTACTACAGTTTTGTTGGGTACCGTAGACCGGGGTTACTTAGATCACTTTGAAGGTTCATATCTTTTAAAATTGTGGGTGTAAAAAAATACAAAAAAAATCTAGTGATCGTTTTTTTTATTACTCTCGATTCCTGTAATAATAAGTGAAAAAAATTGGCTATATTTTGAGAAAAAAAAAATTAAACTGCCTGATCAGAGTTATACGTAGGATGGGGTTACTTTGATACCCCTTATTTGGTTGCGTAATTACAAAGTAATTATTGCGTAATCGCAAAGTAATTACGCAATTAAATAAACCCAATTACTATGCCAATACAATTTAAATATAATTTCCCAATTATAATGCCAATACAATTTAAAAAATAAAAATCTATCAACGAGAAAAATAAATATTGTCGCATGGGGTAACTTTGATCTAACAATTGATTTGATTGTTTGAATGACAATATATTTACCTTTTTCAATTAAAATGATTGGTGGATTCCCAGCGTGTCCTCAGGAAAGGATTAAACAGTTGTTCAGTGTTCATAACTCAGAAAAAAAAACTACCTAATTGCGTTTCGTTTTACGTGATTCACGATTTTATATGAAATGGAAGTTTCTGTCAAAGTTACCCCGCGAGTCAAAGTAACCCCGGTTTACCGGTACTAAGTTTACGCTATTAAGGGGGATGCGACAGGGTAACCCGCGATATTCAAATTGTCTTTACTTTTTTGCTCTTTGCAGATCAGTGTAAGGTTGTATGTTGATTAAAATATGATTTGCGACCGTAACCAATAAGGCTTTAATTAATTATAATCATTACAATCAGCAAAACAACTCCTTAAGTCAGCATAATCCTCAATTTTATTGTCATGATTTCATGAAATAGTTATTCAATAGAATTACATGAACTAAGTTGTATTGATCATTTTAATGATTATTTGATACCACCGCGAATTATATTAAGATCAACATACTGACCTGTAAACTGCAAAAAACGTACCTGTGGTAAATCAATTTTCAGTAGGTAGGTACTTTTCTGACTATACTGATCAAAATGTCCACAGTAAGCTCAGAAGTACTGAAAGCTTTTTTAATAGACCTAGGCATAGATATACGCTAATTTTAAATAATAGGTACATCTATGTACAGACGCCAGAAGATCAACCTACTACAATCTTTCAAATTTCTTTAATAGATTTTCAACTTTATCACAAAAGCATAAGGTTCAAAGTTGATTGGGAAAATTTTACAGTTTCGGATAGGTTGACCTGCTTGCGTCTGTACCTAGGTAAGTGTGACTATATTAAAATGTCTATGATCCTCAATGCAAAAAAAAACCAAGCACTTTTCTACAAACTTACTCGATTGATTTTCTGCAGCAGTTTGCGTCTTCTTTGGATGCTCTGTGATAATCACTGGCTTGGAAACCGGCTGTAACATTTTGAGTCACTAAGCCAACTTACGGCGAACTGATTAATATTTTTATGTACTATTAGTTGCTTAATTCAATCACTTAATAAAATTACAACAAATAAAAACTAAATAAAAACATTACAAATTGTATAAATAGCAAATAAATAATTATTAATATAATAACAAACTGTCATTATTTAATATAATAACAAACTGTCAAATGAAACTCTTTTTCGTTTCTATAGGGTATCGCTATTTTAATACATTTACAAAAAGTTTGAATTACAGTTGTAATAGACTTTATTCAGTTCTTATTATTTTTTAAGTAATTTCTAGATTTGTCAATTAAGATTCTATTAAATTTAAAAAAATGTATTTACCCAGTTTAGTAGGAAATAAACAAAAGGTAAAAAGTGATATGCTGGCCAAATGCAAAAATGCTGGCCAATTGCCAAATGCTGGAAAATATAACAATAGCCATTATAACCATTAAAAATAATTTTCTTTTTTCTTCTTTAGGATTGTAAAGGCGGTTAACTTTTTTTTAAATGTAATCAGCCAGCAAGAGTTCCTAATGAAACTTTCAAAAGGAGGATTTACAGAATAAGTTTTTATTCACTATATAAAGTGGGGCCACAGTGTGGCCATCATTGGCCTTTGTGTACTTTAAACCATTACACTCATTTTCTTTATATTTAGTTGAAACGTTATTTATTTTATAGTCGTGTGTGTTCGTGATGTGTTACGGTTTTAGCAGTAAAGAGGTCAATGACTCTTTAGCAACATGGCGGACGAAAGTCAAGTTGCGAATGTTCGTCTTAATGGATTTTTTTATTTCATTTTCAACTTAGTTTATCGATCTAAACGTGTTCGAGTGTATTTATTTTTTTATAGGTATTTTGCATTTTGGTCATAATTAATCTACAAAAGCTGACTTCATTATCTAATCGAACTAACTAACTAAGAACTGATTATGTATTGGTATTGATATCGGTAAAACCAGCGCTGGGGCTGTCTCGCATAGGGTCCCAGCATTATGCTGAGTGATGGCCGTTTTGCGTGGATGTGACGCATATTTTCCCCCAAATTTGTTTTTTTGTGTTTGTTCCTTTGCTTGCGTCATATTATTATGTACCGCAAATAAACGTATTTCCTTTTTTTTGGTATTATCCATAGTTTAAGTAGCTACCTAGATAGAATATTTGACTAATTTACGGTGTATAGCTTTTTTATACGTTTGAAATTCATTACATTTTGTTTGTAAAACCTCGGATGCGCTGATTCCCACGTTTTTTTCAGGTCAGTATCTGTCAGCTTGTATGTTGATCAAAACACGATTCGCGACCGTAACAAATGTGTATTTAATAGAATTATTAACATCATTAAACTCATCGATACAACTCTACAAGTTATATACAATATTACCTACCAGTTGTTAGTTCATGTGGGAAATACCACATACTCATAAATCTAGTGTACATTTTGCAAACGGCGCGGCGCGGCAAGAAGATTGAGTTTTTAATTAAAGTTCTATTTTTTCTCTCAAAACTTATTGTACCAAAACATATATAGATAGGTACAGCGTGATAATAACTTACAGAAAATCAATGTCAACTATAGTATATTCATAATTTGGCTCCTCCTATAGTAAACAAAGAAATAGTAGGCCACGCTTAGCCATATTTTAACGTATAACGTGATAACGTCACGAGGAAGTCACCAACAACGTCCTGTCTGCTAAAACTAACAATTTGCAATCACGAATCCCTCTGCCAAGCATGGTTATTTTGGCAATTTGACTAGCATCTGCCCGTGACTTCGTTCGCGTGGAAGTCACACAATAATATGTAGTAAGATACACAATTTACTAAAATAACTGCCACATTTTTATAAAATTCCCTCGGCCCCCGTTGCACTGCATCGCATCGCATCGCCCGCCCGCGCTAGTGGTTCGTTTTCGCTTAGCATTCCTTCTGGCTATCAAATGCAAAATTTAATTTAATTTTGTTTTCTCCTCCGGTTAGCGTTCAAACAAACAAACTCTTCAGCTTGATTATATGAGTATATAGATTATCCATGGTTTGTATCATTTTATGTACTTTATTTAAATGAAGTACAGAATCTGGATCATCTATTTTCTTTTTTAATTTAGCTTCTATATTTCTAGACAAGGTCTGTATATGGTTACGCGCTACGAAGTCAGCGTAGGGAGATTCCCAGACAAGCTATGTATGTGGCTACGCGCTACGAAGTCAGCGTAGGGAGATTCCCAGACAAGCTATGTATGTGGCTACGCGCTACGAAGTCAGCGTAGGGAGATTCCCAGACAAGCTATGTATATGGCTACGCGCTACGAAGTCAGCGTAGGGAGATTCCCAGACAAACTATGTATGTGGCTACGCGCTACGAAGTCAGCGTAGGGAGATTCCCAGACAAGCTATGTATATGGCTACGCGCTACGAAGTCAGCGTAGGAAGATTCCCAGACAAGCGATGTATATGGCTACGCGCTACGAAGTCAGCGTAGGGAGATTCCCGGACAAGCTATGTATATGGCTACGCGCTACGAAGTCAGCGTAGGGAGATTCCCAGACAAGCTATGTATGTGGCTACGCGCTACGAAGTCAGCGTAGGAAGATTCCCAGACAAGCTATGTATATGGCTACGCGCTACGAAGTCAGCGTAGGGAGATTCCCAGACAAGCTATGTATGTGGCTACGCACTACGAAGTCAGCGTAGGGAGATTCCCAGACAAGCTATGTATATGGCTACGCGCTACGAAGTCAGCGTAGGGAGATTCCCAGACAAGCTATGTATATGGCTACGCGCTACGAAGTCAGCGTAGGGAGATTCCCAGACAAGCTATGTATATGGCTACGCACTATGACGTCAGCGTAGGGGATTCACAGACAAGTTTGTATGTTGCTACGATCTACGACGTCAGCGTAGGGGGACTACCTGTCAAGGTATGTTTGTGGCTACGCGCTACAACCTCAGCGTAGGGGGATTCCCAAACAAGTATGTATATTGCTATGCGCTACGAAGTCAGCTTAGGAGGATTCTCAGACAAAATAGTATGTATGTGGCTACGCGCTACAACGTCAGCGGAAGGGGATACCCAGACAAGTATGTATGTTGCTACGCGCTACAAAGTCAGCTTAGGGGGATTCCCAGACAAAATATGTAAGTGGCGACGCGCTGCGACGCGACGTCAGGCAGCGTATAGAGATTCTCAGAAAAGGTATTTGTGTAGCTACGCGCTACGATGACAGCGTAGGGACATTCCCAGACAAGATATTTATGTGGCTACGCGCTATGGCGTCAGCGTAGGCAGATTACTGGTCATGGTCAATCTTGGACACAAATCTGGATATTGCTATGCTGTACGACGAAAGCGTACGAAGACACCCAGAAAAAATTATAATATTGCTACCAGTACCAGTTGAAAACCAGTATCAGGGACTAGTTGTCTGGCATTTTTGCTGAACTGGGCCTATTTGGCGCAGCCGCGAGGCACACTTTTCTGACCACTGCTGCACGATACCTGGAGTCCATAGCTGCACCTAGTACTATCTCATTGCATTAGATTAACCAAAGCTGCTATAATATTATAGATATTTATATACTCATTTTAATTTAACACTATTAATAATTCCATCCTAATTCTGTTCTATTTTATTTAATTTTGTATAATTCTATTTAACTTGTATAATTCGATTTAATTTTGTATAATTGCGTGTAATATATAGTTTTGTCTTGTTTTAATTTCATGATTGTCACTTATTAGCCTATAACTTATATTTTTGGTATCTTACTACTGTTAGTGCAAGTTGGTGATTAATAAATAAATAAATACACTTTCCTGTAAAAAAATTACAACGCACTTCACACTTTTTCATTTATTTTATTGTTTGTATTTCTGTTTTACTTGTACAATATGTTGTATTGTGTCAAATTCAAATTCAAATTCAAAATATTTTATTTCACATAAACCTACATGGGCACTTATGAAACGTCAGAAGCTAGGTGCACGGTTCCAATTGGTCGTTTCCTATGGAGAAGAGCCGGCAAGAAACTCCACGGTTACTCTTTTAAAAATAATTGGTTTTTACAATATTTTCAAATAACAGTGTTATTAGGTATGGGAGGACAGTGTAGGTCTTTCAACAGGTACCAGGTACTTAACAAAATAATTATGGTCAGCAAATCCACTAAGCCTACAGCGTTCTCACATTCACAAAATAGAAAATAATCTATATAAAAATAAATAAATTATTAAAAATAAAAAAGTATTAAAAACGAAATGACGTGATTGATATTACAATTCTGAATAATTATCATGATCACAAAAGCCACTAATAAAGATTTAAAGTTAAATTGTAGGTATATTATAATGTCAAATAATAGCGTGATTTAAATGTCAAGGAAGAATGTAAAAATAAAAATGTAAAAATATATATATATATAAACATGGTAATTTGGGAGCAGTTAATAGACTTATACAATTTGCCGTTAATGAGCTACCAGGGAAGCCACATGTGCAGAAGGAATTATTGCCAAACTTCCTTGTCTTCAACGTAGTCTTTAATTTTATAATATGCATTCTTGATAAGAACGCGTTTAATGTGGGTTTTGAACTTCCCATCGCTAAGTTCTGTAACCGACTTAGGCAACTTGTTATAAAAGCGGATACTGTTTATAAGAAATGACTTGCTTGTTTTAGTTAATCTAAATTTGGGTATCAAAATTTCATGTCTACTACGTGTATTTATATTATGGAAATCGCTTCTTATTTTGAAAAGTCCTAAGTTTTTGCGAACATACAAAATACTTTCTAAGATATAAAGAGAAGGCAGAGTCAGTATATCTATTTCTTTGAATTTGTTTCGAAGGGATTCGCGAGGACCCATTTTATAGATAGCGCGGATTGCTCTCTTTTGTAAGATGAAAATTGAATCTACGTCAGCTGCCGATCCCCACAGCAGAATGGCATAAGACATAATACTGTGGAAATAAGCAAAGTATACTAACCTAGCTGTGGCTATATCAGTCAACTGCCTTATTTTTCTTACTGCATATGCAGCTGAACTTAATCTACCTGAAAGAGTTCTAATGTGGGCGCCCCATTGCAATTTTGAATCTAAAGTAATTCCCAAAAATATAGTTTCCGTTATTGCATCTAGTTGTTTGCCATCAAGTTTTAGATTTAGACCAACTTGAGGTACATTTGGTGTGCTTTTAGTCTGCGCTAAATAAATGCATTTTCTTTCTATTCTTTTCTTTTCTTCGAAACCTGGGAACGAAGACTCTTTGAGAGAATTATAAGCGTAGGAGAAAACCTAAAAAAAACTATTAATGCTGCTACACGCACCGATGTTAGTGTAGTATATTACTAAATGTGCTTAAACTACGTAAGTACTCTTTATACTTGAAAACATAAAAAATAATAGATACCATTCTATCAAATTAGTTTTAATGGATCGACATCAATTCATCATCATAGTCATTTGAATTCATAATGGTAATTTTACACTGTGGTAATTTCACATTGTGGTAATTTCACATTGTGGTAATTTCACATTGTGGTAATTTCACATTGTGGTAATTTCATCATTGTGATCTTTTTTATAAGCAAGTATTCTTGAATGCTGTTAAACATACTAGAAAAATTCTGCAATGGAAGCTTACAGGCTGAAATATACATTCGTTATATCAACAAATTGTAACTGCAGACGAGAGCTGTAACTGAACACCGGCGGCATGTACACAAAAGGACGCGATGGCCTACATTGAATGCAGGTCGCAAATATCTGCCTATTCGTTAGCCAATGTTTAGTGAACACAATACAACACCGCAATACGACTCATATTTGTTTTCAGTCTCTAAAGTATCGATTTGTGACAGTACATTTTTAATTATTACATAGAAGGTCATCAAAATCCTTTCTTCTTGATTCTCCCCCCCCCCCCCCTTTTGACTGTTAGCTTTTAAATTATGTAAATATTATCTTTCATGTTTGTTAATATATTTTTTTTTTTGACTAGGGCATCTCGTAGCTTACCTCTGAGGTCATGACTATTTAACCGGACATTCCTGCGGCTGCCTTAAGCTACTAAACTCAAAGCCTCCAGCCAGGGGCAAAACTATTCTAATTAAAACTAAGCGAACGCTCGCTAAGGGCACCCACTGTAGGGTACGGACCTCGGCTTAGGGCGTCGCTGGGGGGAGGACAGCAAGTTGGGACAGGCTGGATCAAAGATAGTTCATTATTATTAATCGGGGACTTTAAAGCTACTGGCTCAGCATCGACGCGGGCTGCATCAACGGGCAAGGGTCGGGGGGAGTATTATTTACTCGGGCGGGTCGCGATCTCGGAGGCCCTCGGCGGCGAGGTCGGAATGCGGGTCGGTGTAAAAAATAATATTTATATAAAATTTATACATATATACCTCAGTGGTCTAGTAGTCGCAATCGCTAGTGCTGAGCGTCGGGTTCCTGGGTTGGATTCCCATATAATTTTATAAATTTCTGTTCAGTGTCGACTGGTCTTTATGTAAACCCAACTATTTTGCCGATAAGATTACCGATCCGTCGCTAGTTCCACCTTTTATAAATAAATAAATAAATACCTATAAAGCAGATCACATAATATTGAAAGAGTGAGGATACTCAAATGGAACTGGTCGGGTCATACATGTCGGATGGCTAATGATAGATGGACCAAAAAAAATATATAATGGATCCCAAGAGAAAGACTGTCTAGGGGACGCTAAAGTAAAAGATGGGCAGTCATGTTTATGCAAAGACTAGGTCCAAACTGATTGACCAAAGCCAGAGACAGACACTACTGGAAAAAAATAGACTACTAGCAACTACTACTAAATTAATCAATTAATATTTATTATAAATAAATCATTGTAACATAGAATTAATACAATAACAAATCAATTATACATTAACTATCATACAAATAAAATATTAAAATCTCGAATAATTAAAAATACATCGAATCAAAATTTATTTGTACGTGTATGTCAAAAATTGTATTTAGATACTTAAGGTCGGTCATTTTTCCATACATACGTAGTATGGTGATTACTCGTCTGTTTGATGGTATACGTTCAAAACTAAAAATTATATCAATTTGTTTGTCATTATCTAACCCTAAATTGGAAAAAAAAAATGGTTTGGAAGTTATGAGCGTCGAAACTTTCATATTTCAATATTAATTTTAACTCATCTTTGGGCGTAAATAAATAACTTATGTAGTAAGAAAATGGCAAAATAGAAACCGTACAAGGATAGATAATTTATTCAATAGTTCAAATTATTTTATTTTGATTAAATACATTCAGTAGTTTTTTCATAATATCTATACGCCCAAAAGTCTGTTCATGAAATTTTACGCGCTCGTTTTAGTTATAAATGATCGTCTATTTCACTAAATAAATTAATAAATATATATAAATAAACCAAAACTATATAAATAAATGAAAACGCTTTTTTAATATTTACACAAACCTTTCGGAATAAATTGTAGTTTAGAAAATCTAAACAGTCGCACACGAAATTCGACTATATGTATATACCCTATAGGTATATACCCTATAGGTATATACATAGATATACCTACAGGGTGGCGATTAAGTCACCTGCGTCCGTCAAGGGGGCGTTTCTACCCGTCATGGTCAATATGGTCATACTAAACAACTCTCACGTTGAAACTCATATCCGATTATGCTACCTACACATAGTATGTACTATCAAACTAGCTTCAACTTTCTGACTAACTGACTGACTCTCTGACAGTTCAAAAGTGCCTGTAAATGGTTTAATTGAAATAAATGATTCGAGTTTGAGTTTATCGTGGACGCGCATATCTGAACATTGTAAGAATCATTCCTGCTGGTAGCGCTCGGCCGCTATAGAAACACTTACCTACAAAAACAAAGGGACGAATGTTGTCATCGTGTGCACGGGATTTTGTTTTCAAAGCTGTTAGATATGCGTGACCGTGATTGTACCTACCTGAGAATATTTCTGTTTCAGTTGTAGTCAACATACAATCCATCGTCAATCCAAAAATCCATACAGACTTATTTATTTAACTAAGTGCTCGTTATTTCAGAAAGTGTATCACAGACACAGTATCTTTTCAGGTCACATCACTGTGACCTCAAATGAAATAAAGAGTTAAAATGCCTTTTAAAATCCTTTGTACCACACAAAGGATTTTAAAAGGCTCCTTTTGAACCCTTTTACATGAAAATAATCCATAAAATTAAAGGCGCTGCTTCATGTGAACAGTTTTTTATCTTCTTGTTACTTGGTACCTTTGTTTGATATTTGTTGCATTTAGTACCTAACCTATTTTACTACTGGCAGAATCTTGATACTCCGAAAGGCATAAAAATTATTTAATATTATTATCTGTTTGGCAGAATGTTTATGTGTCCTAATTTACAATGACATACTTTTAAGATGACAGAATTTTATTTAGAATAATTTTAATAGGCAAATTGCCATTTGCATAAAATAGCATTTTAAATTAAAATTAAATATTGTCTTAAAAAGTCAATTTGTTGTGCTACAAATGTTAGTAACAGAAACGAATCGCTTGAAATCCGAATCCACGTAGTCTTGTCTGCCCTACCCCTAGAGTGTAATTTAAGCCCGCGTAGGCGCGGAGGGGCGAGGCGGCTTGCGAGCTGAGGAGCTTCGGCCACGGCGCGGCGGCGGTGAGCATTAAAACCATCTGCGACGATAAGCTCGCGTGGGATCACCGGAGCCCCGCAGCGCCGGAGCCTTGACAGAAACCATGCTTGCTGCATGTTGCATGTCATGTTCGCTTGTATGCTGCATGCTTGCTGCATGCATGGTGTATGCCAAACGATTTGCTATCCGCTGGTATGCAAAATGATATTATGACATAAAAAGTTCTGCTATAAAGGGTTGCCCCGTATTTTAATACGTTAGCTTACATTGTTCTATCTAAAAACGAAAAACGATACAGAGAGGTATTTCTAATAAGTAAGATTCAAGCGTTATAAGCACTGTTTTTTATTTTAAACCGTAATGGTAGGTTGATAACGTTCCTAGTTCTCTATCCTCTAATTAATAAAATCTTAAATTCATTCATTTACTAACAGACAACGCACAGCCGAAAGCGCTGGGTCCTGAAACATGAAAATGTGCACTAGAGTTCTTTTTATTGGGAAAGTTTATAAGATTATTTATTGTTATAGCCGCAATAGAAATATACAATCTGTGAAAATGTCAACTGTCTAACTATCTCGGTTCATGAGATACAGCCTGGTGACAGACGGACAGCGGAGTCTTAGTAATAGGGTCCCGTTTCACCCTTTGGGTACGGAACTCTAAAAACCGGCCAAGTGCGACTTGGATTCGCACACGAAGGGTTCCGCAAAAAATGCCGAAAATAACACGTTTCTTGTAAAAATCAAAGGACCACTCTTTCATTTTTAACTTTATTTTATTTTTTGTTGTTAAAGCGGCAATAGAAATACACAGTCTGTGAAAATGACAGACAGACCAGTCCGTCTGACAGACAGACCGACGGACAGTGGAGGCTTAGTAATAGGATTCCATTCGTCACCCTTCGCGTACGGAACCCTAAAAAGCAAGTTAAATATTAAGTATAATAATTTTGTATTGAATATCTACGTAAACCTATTTCAAAACCAACTACAAAAGTGTGGTTTCTATTTATCATACATAGCCTCATGTAGCTAAGTAAATAAGCTCCCAACGTAGGTTATACCCGGTATCGAGGTTAGACCGAGGGGCGGGTGACCTCGTCCGCAGGACCAAATTAGGACAGCTCATTAATAGACCAACACCACGCCAAAATGCTGTTACTTTACATTTAGTGGCATTTTTACTAGACTTTATATAATTTTGCTAATAACTAAGGAGCTTATTTAATTACGAGGTAGGTACTTAAATGTGTATAAGCATAGACATTAGATTATTTAAATGTGTTATATTGATGTCTAAAGATGTTGTAAAGCCGATTGCAAAAATTTTATCATTTCAACATGTAAAAGGTTTACTATTAAGTAAACTATTTATGAATTTATGCCCATGAAGGTCCGTAACATTTGCATACTATAAGGCTGACAGCAGCTAAATCGCGGTCACTGTCGGACTGCATATAAAAGAAAGAGAAGCACGATGACACAACGCTAATTCATTGCAAAATATGAAGCTATAACTATTTACAAACATCTATTGATTGGACTAAAAAATTCAAACACTATCACGTTAAAATGTAGCTTGTAGAATAATTTGATTTAAAAAAAACAGAATATATTAATAAATATGGTTTTAAACGTCAAAAGATTTTTTTAGAGGTGTCTTCGCTTTGTATCCTATCAAATTAGTTCAACACACTACCTAGCATATATCCTGAAGAATATCATATAATTTGCTGATTTTGTTTACTGCAGTAGATCATATAGATACTTTTGGGTATTATAAAACTTGCGTTTAGCTCCTGTAGCTCTACACAATATAAAACATACCTAATTGTATATATCGAAAACATACGAGAATAAAAAATTTAAATCAGTCCAACGTGAGTATGAGTAGTATTTTATCCCTGTCGGATAATAACGACAATCTGCGATCGTGACGCTCTCCCGAACGTTCAACAGGATGCCTGAAACTACTCGTAAACCACCTGAAAATACTGAAATCTCTTAGTATCTGGATTGAATAGCTAGGTACTTACTTTGAGAAGAAGCTGTGTCAAATCTCTTAGCGTCTAATATTTTAGTTTTTAACTTAAATTGTAATAAACTGGAATAAATAACAGCAAGGTTAACAAAAATACTGATTATAATGATTGTTGTCATAAATGTTATCAGCCTTACCTTCAACTTTAGGTGCCTTGGGCCTTGAGTGTCTCATGTGTTACCGGAAGTTATATTGACAACCGGATGTGCGCCAGCGCATTTTAATTTCCGCTACCGAATAAGTGCGTTGGGTTTGTCAGTGACTTTTAGTAATGGCATGTTTTTAATCGAACCTCAAATAATTCTCATTTTAATTTCTTAAATCTATTACTGTACAGTCTAATATAAAGATTGCGCCTCTTTTTGTGTACCTCTAATAATGTTTAATTTAGGGAACCTAAAAATAATTAACGCATTTAAGGACTGAACGAGACACAATAGAAGTTTTATTGTTATAACGCCTAGGGGCGTGTAGGCGTGTAGTGTACCTCAAAGTGTTATTAGTCAAGAAACTGCGACAAACTTCGATGTAGCGCTCGCTCGGCTCGCGCGTGGTTGGTCATAGTTCTAACCTTTTTTACCCGTTTGGTCGGGGTATCCTAACCTATGTACTGCGACCAACTATGAGAAATAGCCAGAAATCTAATAAAGAGGCGCATTTATTTTTAAATAAGTATGGATCATTAAAAGCCCAAATAGTTTTTAGAGGTTCATTAATTTATAAGATATACATAATTAGTAGATCAATAACTTTATGGAGGATTAAATATTTCCCTTGAAAGAAAGAAATAAATAACAAACTTTTATTTAGCACAGACTAAAAGGCACACAGTATAAAGCAGATAAAAATAATAAAATAAAAATCAAATAACTAAAGAGTGTAAAGTGCGATGTAAGTAATCAGTTAACTAGTCAGTGTTATCTAGGTAGTTAGGAGTTTAGTGTGTAGATGTTAGTTATTAATCAGTAATCTAGTTTTCTTTAGTAATTTATTGATATTTCATAAGTTAATGCTGCGTGTTTTTCAGAGATATATTTAAGCTTGATTAGTTCTGGCGCACCCTGGTTTTATAATAGTCACTAACTTTGTTCAGTTTAAAATCTTTTATCGTGTCGGTTTTGTTGTTTACTCAGTATACCTTTTATATTTTATTTTGTTTCTGTACATTATATACCTATGTAGAATTTAGAATAGTCTATATTATGTACACCAAATAAATTACACATGTAAAGTGGTGTTTACCTATAAGTTACTGATGCACTGTCAATTTACTTTAAAAAAATGTATTATGTGTTTGTTTATGTGTAATCAATTGTTGGTGAACCTAATAAAATAAAAAAATAAAATAAAATAGAAAAAAGTTTACAGAATGTATATAAATAACTGACTATATTTGACGGACTCGTTGGTCTAGTGGTCGCTAGCGCTACTGCTGAGCATGAAGTCCTGAGTTCGATTCCCGGGTCGGGTAAAAGGTTTTCTATCTGGAATTTCTCAGTAGCAGTACGGAGTCTGGATTTCTGTCCAGTTGATGGCAATAGGCTCGCCCTCTATTACATGGGACTTAAACATAACTGGCGAAATGTGGGTGTAAGTACCTATACTTCTCCCTAACCCTTCGCAGATACGAGGCGTGATGTGATGTCATGTTATAATAACAAAGATACACCTTTGGTAGCACCATAACATAACATCACGCCTGTAATCCCCGAAGGATTAGGTAGAGTTGTACCTATCATAAACCCACATTTCGCCAGTTATGTTTAAGTCCCAAGTCTCCCCAGAGGGCGAGCCTATTGCCATCAACAGGGCACAAATTCAGACTCCGCACTGCTATCTTTAAAAGCATTTATTTTAAAATTATTCAAAAAATATGATGATGATATGATATGATCATAGAAATACATATGTGTACCAAATTTTAACTTAATCGGTCCATTAGATTCGGAGCCAATTGGCTTTGACAGAAGGACAGACACACGAGTGATCCTATAAGTCCGAGTTCCGTTTTTTCGTTTTGAGGTACTGAACCCTAAAAAAATGCTGTTCCATACAATTTTGAACGCGTAGGTATTTTATGAAGAACCAGTTTTTTTTAAAACGACGGATATTTTCTACCTTCGTTGGCGTCTAGAATTATGTACTGAATTCATGGTTACAGTTTGCACGTCGCTTGTCGATGTCCCTGCCACCCTGTATAATTAATATAGGAAGCGTATACAGTGCCGCTAGCGGCATTCTATCCCTATCGGATAGAGTACCACTATTTTTGGCATAATAGTGGCGCTGCCGCGACCCGGCTAAACTGCCGTAAGCGTTGCATTGTCATTGTCATTGAGTCACTGTCACATGTTATTTTGTTTGATTGTTGAGGTTAGTTCGCTGCCCTTTGGATTGATTGATCGTATTTGTTTTAGATAATTATATCAAAAGTCACTACAGTTACTGAATTTATGAAAAATTAAGTAGCAAATGAAAATTGCTGAAAGGTAGGTGAGGTTAGGTTAGAACTGTGATCGCTAGGGTCCGTTTAGGCAAAAGACAATGTAATGTTTTGGGAATGTGGTGTTTCACAGCGATTTAACGTCAACAATAGAACAATAATGGCAATGTATTGTTAAAATTTGTATAGTTGGTTCTACTAACAGAGCAGTTTCTTAATATAAATGAACTAGGTAGGTATTGGATGGAATTAAAATTACAAATGTTAGTTATAGAATAGAATACTTTTATTTTCATACAGTCCATAACGTAAGTGACAATTTTACTAACATTATCTAGTGTTAGTAGGTACAGACACAGATTAACGTTACACGTTTATAACCCGTTGATCAACACGCTTGTTAATTCGTCATGAATTGTTATTAGTAAGCGGTATGTCACCTTCGTATATATTATCTACGTCATATAAAAATATTATCTTCATTCATTCACTAACAAACAACGCAAAATCTAAACCGTTGACTCTAGATTTTTTTTTTTTTTTAACTATGGCATCTCGCAGGTATACCACTAAGGTATTTACTGCTCAACCGAACAATCCTGTGGCTGCCTTAAGCACTACACTCGAAGCCTCCAGCCAGGAGCAACTATTCTAAATTAAAATTAGGCGAACGCTCGCTAAGGGCACCCCCTGTGGGGTACGAACCTCGGCTTAGGGCGTCGCTGAGGGGAGGACAGCAAGATGGGACAGGCTGGATCAAGGATATATTATTATTATTCGGGGAATTTAAAGCTACGCGCTCAGCTGCGGCGCGGGCTGGCGCTTCATCGGACAAGGGGCTCTAGAAGCTTTTCGGCTGTCATTTGTAGATCTTTGACAGTTGTTACGGGTCGTCAGAAGCCCGAAACTCTGACAGCCAGGCTTACCAAAGGATGTCAGATAGGCAGTCGCTCCATGTAAAACTAAACAACTTCCACAATGAAACTCAAATCCGATTTATGAAAAAAAAAAACAATTCCTATACACATAGAAAAAAAAACTAGATTCCTATATTGTAGACTTCCTATATTGTAGGTTATTTCGATACATGTATGATTTAATTTTACAGAGCTGTTCCTGTATTATATTATACAAGTCCTCCAGACCGTATTTCGGCCACGGCGGCCAATCTCAACAGAGACTAGCCTTCGGTCCGGGAGATATTATAGTGCACAAGCGTGTGCGCAGACACATGTGCACTCTCTCTTCCCTCACTCTCATAGTCAGATGGGACGGCAATCCGACACGACCGGAGAGAGATCATGCGCAGGACCAACGGCTTAACGTGCTTTCCGAGCCACGAGGGTATCACACTGCCAACTTCCAAACTCCGGGCTGTTACTAAGAAATTCGTAATGGAAAAACCCAATAACACTGCCCGACCCGGGAATCGAACCCAGGACCCCACGCTCAGCAGTCGCTCTTGTCGCTCTTGCGACCACGAAACCAACGGGACAGTATTATATTAGTATGACGTCATACTACTTTATGCCGGTCACTTAATCGCCACCCTGTATATTTTTCTATTCACGTTTTGTTACCACGTGCAAGTTTAAATATCACTCAGGAAGTGGAGCTAATAAGGTTATCTGTGTTGTCCATGAATACGTTGAATACTGGCGCAGAAACTGTTACTAACTGATTTGTTGCTGTCAGTTAATGTAGGTAATTTCTTATACGCTTAAATGTATGATTCATATGATTTATATTTGAATTGTTTGCTTTTGTCTCTTTGTGGCTTTGCTCGCTTCGCTAAAATTAAAATAAGCACTTAGTTTATGACCTTTTCATAACATCTACACCCACGCTTATATTTCTCGAAAGGGTCAGTAGAGGTGCACCTATAGAATCACCCTTTAGACAGTTTTATTTAAAATGTTAAATATCCATATTGTCAGATTCAATTATTTGATTTCGTTTCTTTCTATAGAAACAACTCACACGCATAAACAAAGCAACACATTACGTAAGTGTCGTAATAGCTTTCATTTTGGCAGTCCAATTATTAAACCACTAGCTGCGCTCCGTGGTCTCACCCGCATAAATCTCGATCCCGTGAGAATATCGGGATAAAAATTATTCTATATCCTAACCAAGGTCACAGTCTACCTATGTGCCAAATTTCATTCAAATCCTTTCAGCTGTTTTAGCGTGAAAGCGTAACAAAAAAAAAACGAATTTTCGCATTTAATATTCGTTAGGGCGTGCTCTACAAATTTATTACAAAACATAGCACTGTTACAAAATTAAATCTTTTTTTTTCCTATGTAGAACATGAAAGTCAGATAGAAATTACAGAGATACGAGTACATAGAGATGATAACTCCTCTGTGCCTCGGAAAGCACGTTAAGCCGTTGGTCCCGACTGTCATACGTAGATTTTTCGACTTCACCCACTTTTCATGGAACTCATACGCCATGCACATATGGCATTACGTTTACGCTAAAGTTAACCATCGCGGACGGTCAACGGATTAGGTTTAACATCGTGTTATAAAACACTGTAAACTTGTGTTTTCAGGGGGTCTTGTCGCTATACGTAGTTTCACACCTTTTAAATGTTTTGTGAATATTTATAACCGTATTTTTTTTTTAGAAATGCTTGGATTTTAAAACCAAGGCTTTTACTAATAAACCTTGTTAAAATATACATCAGAATTTATTTTCACGCGTGGTTTATAATGCTGTATTCGCTAAGAAAAATCTACATTTAAAATGAGGCCCCCCCCGCCAGGGCTCCCGGCATCCCATATGCGACTAGGTGAACCCTAGGTAAGTGTGTAGGCTGTATACCATTATTTTATTTTTTGATGTGAAATTATCAAATAACTTTTTCCGCCCTGAGGTAACTTATAGGTTTCCATTTTCCCAGTATGAGTTTTCGTCTCCTAAGGTCTATTTATCTCAGTTATATACCGTTCTATTTTAATTATTAAATAAGTTTTTAAAAGGTCTGCCCATTGCGTAGATTCTCGCCCCTTCTCGAATTCATTGGATCCCCACCACAACTTACGCTCTGATTTAATCAAAATAAATTAAAATAGACCGGTATCCTAACTTATTCTAACTAATATTCCCATATGTCTTCGCCGGAATTCTCATATCTTATTTCAACTCTAAAGTATTCTGTTCATTCCTACAACCCCTTCAAGTTCCTTCATGACACACATACAAGGTGTCTGAAAAAAATCTGCCGTTCGGTACCTACATTTGTGTTCGTATAATTCATCAAAATGTACTGAACAGCTGATTTTATTTTCGCGATTTCAGGGTTGGTTTATAAAAAGATGAGTCAATGACCCCTTAAGAGGTCTTGCGTTATTTACGTTACACCCTGTATAGATATCTGAGGTCATCAGAAAACTGAGACTAGAGATACCGATGCATTCCACCAGCTTTTATGACAAGTCTTTTACGGTTACGGAATACCTTGTCCGTGTCGAAAAAACTGGTAAAAAAACACTTTCTCTCTCCTTAAACATCATCATTACATATACCTAGTTCCTTGCTCTTGTTTCATGTTTATAATTGTATACGAGTATACGTATATCTATGTAAATACATATATTTATTCAATAAGTTTGCTTTGCTTTATGCATGTATGCTTTATGTATGTATGTATTTATTGTATGTACCTATGTAAATGGTACTTCTCCTGTTACCTTTAATCCATCCAAAGGTTGTCTGTAAAAGGTCGCTTTAAGCTATAAGATTGTGTATCCTTATAAATTTTTCTAAATTTATGTGTGTAATTTTTATGGTGTACAATAAAGAGTATTCTATCTATCTATCTACTATTATAAATGCGAAAGTGAAGTTTGTTTATTTGTTACGCTTTCACGCTAAAACGGCTGAACGGATTTGAATGAAATTTGGCACATGGGTAGACCGTGACCTGGGTTAGGACATAGAATACACATTTTCATCCCGATATTCCGTCGGGATCGATACTTATGCGGGTGAAACCGCGGGGTTCAGCTAGTTTCATAAAAAAAGCTATTTTCTAGCCTTTATGAAACTAGCTGAACCTCGTTATTACTTCCATTAGAAACAGTTCCCTCGAGATTTTTCTTGAGTTTTTTTCTTATTTATCTTCGTTGTTTATTTGATATTTTTGTAATAATGAACCTAAATAAGTACAGTTGGTACACACGTGTTTGCAAGTAGGTAGGCAAGTGCTATATATTTAATATCATTTGTGATCAAACCAGATGTTTGTATACGAAATACCTACCTATTAAAGAAATAAAGAAAAGAAAGAAAATAAATTAATTTGACTCCGGTTAAGGCACGCAATTTTCACACAAAAACAAAAAAAAACAGAAAAAATAATTAAAATAACTTAGAATAGTTCTACTGTGTCCCTCACGGCTGGGCCAAATAGGCCCAGTTCAGCATAAATGCCAGACAACTATGTCTGACGCTGGTTTTCAACTGGACCTTATGTTACGAAGACGTCTTACATTTACCTAATATATACTGTGTAAAACCTGTTGTTCATGTGACTGTCTATTTGTTTGACTTGCTAAGTTGGTTGGACATGTAGGTCTAATAGATCTTCATCTACTTATTAAAAATCTCAATTCACTGCCAGACTGCCAACGTACAGCCTAAACCGCTAAGAGGAGGCTCCCTAAATTGTATGTTAATTTGCATTAATATTCTGAAACAGTCACGCAATCTAATTGGAACTTTAGTATATGATTTATTGGATCTTACAAGAGATTGACGTAATTGTAACATTTTCGCTGGTATTTTCATTTTTATTCGAAAATCATCTTCATCTTTTTTTAAGATTATTTAAATTAAATAAAGATTACTCGGATTCTATGTCTAAAATAAGTATTTACAGTAAGAAAATATAGTTTATTATCCAGCCACAAGACATTTTTTTTCTAGATCAATAATTACTTTAGTTATAAACGAAATAAGAATTGAGACATTCGCCATTTAGATTCGTGCTCGAACACGATCATAGAGCGCACGCGATATTCAACTTTATTACTGATGTGTTAGCGTTTAGCCCATATCAGAGTGGCGGGGTGCATGGGGGCGGAGCTTGCGTGGAAATTTTATTTAGTGCCTGGTTTTAACGAATTTTACCATTAAGCATGTCGTATGGCATTTTACTGTGGGGTCGGGCTGCTGACATTGAATCCATCTTTGTTTTACAAAAAAGAGCTGTCAGAGCCATTTATAATCTACGTCGTCTCGAATCTCTCAAGGAACTATTTAAAAAGATTAATATTATGACGGTACCTTGCCAATTCATTTATTCAAATATTATGTACCTATGTGAGAAAAAATCTACATCTTTTTAATATAATAAGTGATAGACATAATTTTTCAGACTATCTAAAGTAAATACATCTTTTATGGGGTACTGTGTTAAATGTTACAACAGAATACCTTGTGATATATTAGAATTAAATGAAAGAAAATTTAAAAATCATATAAAAAGTACACTTTGTAAACAAGCATATTACAAATTAGAGGATTATATCCAAGATAAAAATGCTTGGAAGGAAACATGCTGGTCCTGCTCCATAGGACAATTCAGAATCTAGACAAAATCGAACTGGTTGGCAATTTTTTTTTTTTTTTTAAACATTTATTTTATTTTTTGTGATTACTTGAACTCACACTGACTTATAATTAGTATTACTTATTATAATGTTAGAAATATAATATAATTTTACAATGTTTGTAAGTATGTGAGCATCATGCATCTATCACATAAATTAATTTATGTCATTCCTTCATTTTTCATCCTTTTTACCTATTGTGGTATAGTAATCTTATTCTAGGTGCATTGTCTTCACATATAATTATATAATTAGTGTATACAAGATATAATGATTTTTTTTAAAGAGTAACGGTGGAGTTTCTTTCCCTTTCTTCTCCATACAAAAACTACCCTTTGGAATGGGCGACTAGAATCAGTTTTATTATTTTTTGTAAAGTTTGACGTTCAAAAGTGCCTTTTTTGTGCCTAAATTGAAATAGGTAAATTATTTGACTTTGACTTTGACTTTGAAGCAAAGATTTTTGATAAATACCTCCCTAAAGGGGTTCTTTATTTATTTATTCAGTAGTACGCATATATTTTATGCATTTAAGTTGGTGCCAACATAAATCCATTAGAATTTTACCGTGCACCAAAATCATCAGCTAGGTAAACTCAAAAATTTTAAATAAATTTAGTAGGTAGGCATTTTACTTGGTAAAAAAACTTCGAATAAGGGATGACATTTTGTATGGAAATTCGCAATTTTTTCCGATGGTAATTCCCTCGGCACATGGCATGATATCGAGAACTCTTGTAAGGCCTCCTATTTATCACCTACACACACTTCTACAATTTCCTGTTTCTTTTTGCTTTTTATGCTGCCAAACTCCACTGCGAGACGAAATGTTTTTAATGAGGAAAACTTTGGCAGCTCAAGGGCTTTTCCAAACTTTTATTCAATTCTGATATACTTATGTATTTCTTGGGCATTGAGCATAAATTAGTCCGCGTCGCTGTCAATGGATAAAGTGCCCAAAAGGCTGGCAGTATTGCCACGTTGGATGGCAATGCCCATTCTTTGGCCTAAAAATAGGCCAGCCCTCTGATCATTGGTCATTTAAAGAGTCGACCTTTAACAGAAACGAGTCAAGTCTTTCTTGAAATTGCGATTTTTAGTACTAATATCTCCTACAATCAATTGACATTTAACGGTTACAATGCCACATACGAACTACGCATCAAAGACATGACGTCACACAAATCCTGCATCGCGCAATCAGAGTTTACCGCGCAAACGACATATATAAGGCTATCCGACATCAACAAGTGGGCAGTTGCCCGCCAGACACAACACCCGTCTGGTCGGAGGATCCTCCCTTTTCTATGGTGGATGAGTGAACTTTACACCCTGTTCTTCATGCCCCTAAATTGGTGACCCCGACGTGATACGCAGCCTTCGTGCAACTACTTCAGCGTGACGTCATCATCATCATCACACCCGCGAGCTTTCGATTACCTACTGTCTGTCTGTTATCTATTTCTTCTATCAAGAAGAAAATCACTTTTTAATACACTAGTGTGTTTAAACACTAGCAGTGGTTACGGCCCCGACTATACGAGTTGTAGGTCGTCTATTCGAACCAAGGCAAGAACTTTACTTTGTTCAAATAATTTCATCACTCGCTCTCAAAACGGTGAAGGAAAACATCGTGAGGAAACCGGCATGTTCTAGAACCAAAAAATTAAAATATGTGACATCTACCAATCCGCACTTGGCCCGCGTGGTAGATTACAGTCCACTCCTTCTCGAATAGTGGCCTGAATCCCAGCGTTATGAACATTATGGGCAGATTATTATTATTCTAGTGTTAGTATAATAATTAATCTACTAGTACTTAAATCGCTACAATATCTATAAATATTTGGCATTGTCTCTCGTATGCTAATCACATGCTCGAGTGATTAATTAAGGTTACGTATCACATATTAATAGATCTTGTCTCGTCATCGCATGAGCTCCGAAGATTTTCTTTATTTATTGTCATAATGATCACAGATTAAATACATTGTGCCTGGGCCTCAAGTCTGCTATTACAATAGTGGCAGAATGGTCTATCATTGATTTCATAATTGTTGATTTTGACAAGTTTGGTAATCTACTAACATATTGGCGTCATTATGACTTTCCAATGGTCAGCCACTGACACTCCATTGAAAGAAATGGCATCTATTGGTAATCTCCGTATACAATGACATATGAATGACTGACTTAGGCGGTAATCTGCTAAAATTTTGGCAGTTCCTTTGATTAGTGACCTACCATTAGAACGTAATTGTGCAGTCATTTCTTTTAATTCGTTACGAGTATCGTGTTTGTGGAATACAATGATCAATCAATGATCGACCATTATAAATTTAGCAGATTATAATTTTTTAGCAAAATGACAATGGGATCGTGTCGGAATGACGAATTTATAAAAATAGCAGACTTGGGCCCCAGATCTCTCTCAGGTCGTTTCGGATTGCCGTCCCATCGGACTATGAGAGTGAAGGAAGAGAGAGTGCACCTGTGTCTGCGCACACACTTGTGCACTATAATATCTCCCGCTCCGAAGGCTAGTCTCCGTTGGGATGGGCCGCCATAGCCGAAATTCGGCCTGGAGGACTATTAATATCTACTTTTTACTTACAGTGGATCATAGGCCATAACTTTAAAGATCTAGAGAAATCTATTTTTTATTTTTGAAATGTATTGTGACTCAACACCAAACCAACATAGTCCTTTGCAGTGCCGTGACAGGGTTCATGTACAAAAACCGGCAACAATATATTGTAAAATGTGTGATAGGTTAAACTTACCAGGCTCGTAAGTTAAAAATGCTCTCAACACTAGTCATGTCAATTAAAAATAATAAATTACCAGAATTAATTTAAAAGTTATATTTAAATAAAAAGATTAATTAGTACACACTTAACAATAGGGATGATGACTGGGTCAAAAAAAAGAAATTCTATTTAGTCCGTCAGTCAGATAATAATAAAATATTAGACACGTATTTTTTGCTTTATCATAATAATGAAAAATTACTTAGATACAACCCATTAAAGTTGGGGAGTGGGGGTTGATACGTCACAAGTATGGATAAAATCTACATACAAGTGACGTCATGGCACATTATAACTCAATGTATCGCCGTAATCTTTTGATAACGTAAAAAAAGAAAAAATACGTGTATGTTATTTTTTCATAATCTACATTACGGACAAAAAAAAAATTTTTTGTCGTCTTCCCTATTCTATAAACTAGTTCAAAGTTGCATTGCCATCCAACGTGGTAATGCTGCAAGCGTTATGGGCACCTTTGCGCCGGGAACAGTTAGGGGCGGGTTATTTGACTAATTTTTTGACGTGTTGTTGCTTATGATTATTTTTTCTAAGGAAATTGTTATTTAATTTTTGATCTTTTGTGAATTTATTTATAGCATAAATGTATTAAGTAATATCCCGTCAATTATGTAATATTATATTCAAATAAAAAGATTAATTAGTACACATTTAAAAAGAACAAAAAATTTATACATTTTTATATAAATTAAAACAATTTCTATTAACTAAATGCTATTACAATATCAATGATTATTTAAATGACGAATTTTAACTTATATGTTTTATAAAATATTAATTATAATAGGTATATAGAATAATTAGGTAGTCAAAATAAAAAGCACTCTTCTCCCCTACTCTGCTGTGCCCGACCGGCTATCTAATTATGTAACATATTTTCGTAAATAATAAAGACAAATCTGTTTCATTTTGACAGTTCAACAACATTCATTGCGTTATTTACGTTGCTCTGCAGTTTTTTTTTCGAACTTACGGAGCAATGGATTAGCAATCTGTTTCAAAACGATTCAGATTCGGATTGATTTTGCATTACGTAATTAGGGTACTGGTCCACCGGGGTTGCGGGAAAGTCCGAAAGGGAAGAGAAGGAACACGGGTGGGTTTTAGTCAGTAAGAGTCTGACACGCCCTCCCGCTCCACCCAGAGCGGGAGACGTCATATGATGATTTCCCACCCAAAAAAAAAAAAAAAAAAAAAAAAAAAAAAAAAAAAAAAAAAAAAAAAAAAAAAAAAAAAAAAAAAGGGTACTGGTCCACAATTATCACATTTTTGTAAAACCTACCACCTAAGTTCACATGTAAAAGCAATAAATGTATTGAGTATGTGCATGAGAGCCAATAAATAAACTAAAATCAATCAACCCCTAACAATTGTTTTGCGAAATCGAAAACATTCCCAAGGACCGTTGACGGACTGTATGAAGTTCATCTACTCGTATGTAGGTAAACTGTGGTTTATCCCTATTGATAGAGGAAGTCAATGTGGTATGGTCTAACTGGTAATTAATGTAAATTATATTTTACACAGTGATTGTTTAGATAATATTATTTAAGTAGTACTCTGAGTTTGTATCGATATTTCTTCTCAGAGTAGGTAGTCGGTTACGAAACACCGAACTCATCTACTTAGTTTAATAAAACATTTTTTTTTTCAGTTAACAGATACAAATATCATTTATCACCATCATCATTTATTGTTTTATAATTCTACACTACAAACAATAAAATTACTTTTTATCCGAGTACCTATACTTTCTGGGGTAAATTGAATCTGTCCTTATGTTAACAAATGAAAATTAATACTTAACATCAGTCCCCCAATTTAGAAGTTTTCGATAAGAAACAAATTGACTACAAATCAGTTTCATGACGTCATCTTCGATTCAACATTAATAACATTATGACAAGTTGACTTCGACAAGAATGTTATTGTGACTTAAGTAATGATTTAGTAACATTGTGAAAAGAATGAAAGACCCGTGTCTGATTACAAATTTTCATCTTTTTTTATTTCTACTAACATAAGGTGTTCGTTCAATAAGATGAACTAGGTATTTAAAAAAAAAGATACATTTATTTGCGTCATTAAAGCACAGAAAGTTCTTAAAGATAATTTATAGATCTCTTATTCTGCCTTTAATTTCGGCGTGCGACATATTTATTTATTATTTTAACATCAGTAAAAAAAAATGTTTTTTTTTTAAATATTACTATCATTTTAACTGCCTCATTGGTCTAATGGTCGCAAGCGTTAGGTACTGCTGAGCATGAAGGTCCTGGGTTCGATTCCCGGGTCGGGCTAAGTGACATTGGGTTTTTCTACCTAGAATTTCTCAGTAGTAGCACGGAGTCTGGATTTGTGTCCGGTTGATGGCAATAGACTCGCCCGCTATTACATGGGACTTAAACATAACAGCTGACGAAACGTGGGTGTACTATAGGTACACCTCTGCCTAGCCCTTCGAAGAAGCAAGGCATGTTGTTATCTTATGTTACTACCATTATTTTCTGTGTTTTTAATTGTCCAGCAAGATGGATGATTACCAAACTGATCGTATGAGAAAAGAGCTGATTAAATTTTAAATAAGTTTTGATTTGAGTTCAAAGTTTTAGGGCTAGTAATTAGACACAATTCTAACTTGTTTGCAACTACCTTTTACTGAACCAACTCAGGCGAACGCTCACCGCGCGCTGTTTCGATTAGTCGACACTATAGATATCCATATCGATATCCGTGGTCGACACCTACAATAGGCAGTTTAGCTCAACTGATATTTATGTTTCTCAGCAAGACTTTATTTAGAAACGAAATTGTTACCATTTTAAGTGATCAGAACCCAATTAATTAAGTATTGTTTAATTTTACTCTGTTTATTGTTTATTCCTATATCGTTTTTGTAACAATTAGTAGATTTGTTTACTAATATGTGGATAACGTTGTGAGTAGTGTACTTGTTTCATCTATAATTAAGTTCGAACTTGTTTACTTGTTAATACACTGCTGTTTGTTGTCCCTAAATAAAATAAAATAACCTTACCATTACAGACAAGACAATAAAGAAAATTACCGCGGTAACTAGCTCTGCTTAATTTGGGTAGGTAGGTAGGTACTATATTTATGCTATTGCTGGTGTTAAATAATTACCGCTCTTGGCAGAGTAATCCTTCCTTGTAATTATAATAAATAAGTTAGAAGGAGTTAGAAATTGGCCTTATATGTCATGATTTCATGAAATAGTCATTCTATAGGGTAATATGAACTTTTAGAGCTGGATTGATGAATTTAATAATAGGGATGAATGAATGAATGAATGAATGAAAGGCACCGATCCCAGCGTGGTTTAACCAGACTCGATAAATCAATTTCTAACTTACGAAGTTGTATATATTGATTATAATATTGAAATAGGCGACAGTCTGAAAACAAATACTGAAAATACCACAACGCAAAAGGGCTTAATTCTTAGGTAAGAGCTAACCCTTATAATTTACAAAGTTACCAAAAAAAATCCTTTGTTTTCCTTCCATATCGTTTTAAATGATTCATAGCATTGAATTAGTCAAATGCAGATATGAATCACTTAAAATGAAACAAACAAGTTTTCTTAAACAATTAACCAACATTGTGAAATTGCATGATCGACTGTTATTAATTATTATTGAACTTGTTGCATAACGTGGTCCAACGGACGGTGGATGTGCGAAATTGGCTCCATTAGATTTAAGAGGAAACGATACTTCCGTGCAGCCTGCACTAACGAGTACCGTGCACACTGCTTGTGTGACCACGTGATTGGTTCGTGCACTACCACACTGCTAGAAATAGGATCTTTTGGCGCTCGAATGACATTGACAGGGGGCGCCGGTGGTACCTACACATTTATTGTGCATTTTGTGTACTGGAAAGGAAAAACAAAATGGAGGTGTTATATCCGATTTTGGTTACGTGCCAAAAGATCTTTGGACATCTACTTATATCTTGTATGTGCAATGCGCTCAAATGATAATAATATAAGCTTTTCATTTTTGGATTGGGATGTAGAGTATGCGTAATAGAAAATAGATATAGGTAAGCCTCGTTGGTCTAGTGGTAGCAAGCGCTACTGCTGAACATGAGGTCCTGGGTTCGATTCCCAGGTCGAACAAAAGTGTCATTGGGTTTTTCTTTCTGGAATTTCTCAGTAGCAGCGCGGAGTCTGGATTTGTGCCCGGTTGATGGCAATAGGCTCGCCCCCTATTACATGGGACTAAAACATAACTGGCGAAATGTGGGTGTACTATAAGTACACCTCTGCCCAACCCTACGGGGAAACAAGGCAACAAGGCAGGTATAGATAAGTTGGTGGGTCATCTTTTTCACTGTAAGATATCATCGCAGGAAAGTTTCCTTAAGTTTTTGTCTAAGGAAACTTAATTTTATTAGTACTAACAACGTATTGTCAAGTAGTACGAAATATTGGGAGGGGGGCACATTTCGATCTTCTTGACATCGAGATTTCTGTAATAAACGTAAGTTTAATAATGTTTTATACACATAAACTTTCCGGAATAAATTCTCTAAATGATGGTGACCGCTCACAGACAAACACAAAAAGACACATTTTTTATCATGCGCGACGTAAAGAAAAAAGGCCATTATGAATGTGCGGTTATTAAATATTTTAAGCTTTTCAGGTAAAAGTCTAGTTACCTTAAACTATGGACATATTAAACCTTATACGGAGTCATCTTCAGCCCAAGAAGCCTTAGTGAACCGCTATAACTGCTACGCGGGAAAATATGCTGCTACAAATAGTCGGCATATCATCCACCTAACTTTTTTTCTTAGTAATATAGGGCGGTGTTCAGTCTAATCAGGGGAATATCAAAAGAGGGGGCCGGCTTGTGTAGTATTCCTAATACACACCGTCTAACATCGCGTTTTTTAGAGATAAAATATTGCAGATTTTTTTTTTTTTTTTTAAATAAAGTTATCCCCGTCGATGGCAACACATGAAATGTCACTTATTTTAGAGATCCTTTTAAGATAAGGAACAGGCTCTGTTTTTTGTACAGAGTAGTTCCGCATACTTACATTCACTAGGTTTTCCTGAAAGGATAAGTGAATTAGGTAGACTAATTATTGCAGCTTTGGGGCTGTTAGCTAGTGGCGGGTGGGTAATTATATTTCAGATCGCCATTCATAAAATTAGAATCAAGACTTCGCTTAACAGGTAAGCTCGTTTGATTTATAAGCCGGCCAATATTCTCCTATCATAAATTTGATCATTCATGAAATTAATAGACTGAAAATTACTGATGCCCAATAAACTCTTCTTCTTTTATTTTTCTTTACATACCTACGCTTTATATTTTTTTTTATTGTAAGAATGAATGAATGAATGAAAGGCACCGATCCCAGCGTGGTTTAACCAGACTCGATAAATCGAATGAACCCCAAATTTGCACTAGCCTATGAAGTCTCACGTTTCATGGGGCTACAAAGGCCATTGCATATCAAGGAGTAGACCGGGGGGCGCGGTAATGGTAAGGAAGACGTGCCCTCGGGATAGGAAAGGATTTACGAGCCATACCGGATATGCATCCTTGATTAAGCAATGGACTAGTGGAGAGACGGGTGTTATTTGTCTTTGGACGAGCATCTTTTTGAGACATCGGCGCTATGTTGTTTCGAATCTTGAGATGGGGTTACGTTGCTTACTCGTCGCCTTTCTATATCGCTGCTGTGCTGTGTTGCATTTAGCCGATTCTATGTCTTCGTCAGAAGTTACGCTGCATATTTTTTTATTTTTTTATTGTAAGATATATTATATTCAAAAATACAAAAGAGTTATGTATAAATTAAAATAATATAAGTGACTACATGATATTTCAAAACTATTTGTGGAACAAAAACAATAAATTTTATTTGCTCAACAGAAAATCATCACGAAATTACCTATCTCTTTTCACGCATTTTCGATTTTTACGAGCTAAATAATAATAGGATAAAAATTTGAAGATCATTTTGTATTCATACAAAGCGAGTTTCAGCTGACGGGAAGGGATTGTGTTTTTTTTTCGTCGTGTTTGATGAGAGGGATTTAAGCAAGCGGGGGATGATTTTTTTCTGGGTTACTACCCACCCTTAACATGGATCTAAGCTACCATCTGACCATTAAAACCTGGGCAATACCGCTGCCTGTTTTGGTCAACTTTTTATGGCATCCTAAAAAATGGTGAAAAGGATGGTAGTTCATCTTTATTAGCTAGAACACAGAATTAGAATTGTATTTATTTGTAAGAATGTAGTTTTACATAGTATGGTGTTAAAATATTTTTATTAGTTCTATACCTACATTCTACCACAAAGTATATGGTGTACAAATATTCAATTGTCATTCTTAACTAAGTACAATATTAATTTTAATATCGAGACCCCTCCGTGCCTCGAAAAGCACGTTAAGCAGTTGGTCCCGGCTGTCATTCGTAGATCTTTGGCAGTCGTTACGGGTAGTCAGAAGCCTGAAACTCTGACAACCAGTCTTACCAAGGGGCATCGTTTTACCCAGTAACTGGGTTCTGGTGGTCAGATAGGCAGTGGCTCCATGTAAAATACTGGTATCCAGAATCCAGTATCATGTAGAATGAAAGCCGACACCAAAATATTTGGGAAAAGGCTGGGCAGGTTGCGTCACTATAAAGGCTAGAAGTGACTGGCAAATTAATACCCCCGACCCTTGCTCGCAGAAGCGCCAGCCCGCGTTATGCTGAGAAATGTAGATTTAAATTCCCCGATTAATAATAATGAATTATCTTTGATCCAGCCTGTCCCAACTTGCTGTCCTCCCCCCAGCGACGCCCTAAACCGAGGTTCGTACCCCATAGGGGGTGCCCTTAGCGAGCGCTTGCCTAGTTTTAATTTAGAATAGTTTTGCCCTGGCTGGAGGCTTTGAGTTTAGTAGCTTAAGGCAGCCGCAGGATTGTCCGGTTAAGTAGTCATCACCTCAGAGGTGAGCTACGAGATGCCCTAGACAAAAAAAAAAAAAAAACAAATTAATAACACTCCTATTTAAGTAATACAAACAGGATAAAGCTATGGATACATTTTTAGAATGAAATATCTGTCCATTACACAGCCACCATGACTGACCTATTTATAAGTTGAAAATGTTAAAATAGAATCAACATTAGATTCAAAGTCAAAGTCAAATAATTTATTTCAATTAGGCACAAAAAAGGCACTTTTGAACGTCAACATTTACAAAAAAATAATAATAATTGATTCTAGTCGTCCCTTTCAAAGGAGAAGAATGGGAATGAAACTCGTTAACAAAATTGCTCCATTACAATTTTAATGAAATATTTTAAATGCCAATGTATCTAAAATAACATGACACCAAAATAAAAGGGTTGTTGCGCAACTGTACAGCTGATTATAAACATTTGTTATACTAGCCGGAGACACTATGGCTTGTGTCATTGGATTCGTCACCGTGTTTATTGTGATTCAGATATACTCGTACAATTACAATCTGTCATTTTGTCTATTCTTCCGTCAACAAAACCCGTTTCTACGGTGGTCATGCTACGCGTGCTGAAAAAACCTTTACAAATAAAAGTCTATTAATCTTAATGTGTTTTTTTTTACCCTAACCCTGTATACTTATAATCTAAGAATATAAATAGGTATGAAATAAAAATGTTTTTTATTAGTAAATTGATTGTATTTTTGACACACGTTTTTACAAGATTTAAAAACTTATAGACTTAAAATAATAATAATGGTATATTATACAAATTTATAAAAAGGGGGGAGGGGGAAGAAATAATTATAGGGCATCAAAAAATTCGTCCGCATCGTTGTCAACAGGAAAAGTGCCCAAAAGGATGGCTGCATTGCCACGTTGTATGAAATACATATTTAGTTTGGTGGCAATTGTTAGATATGCAATAAATATATTGAGTAAGTTCATAACTTATAATTCTTTCAAATCTTTATTGATCTATATAATCCCTTTTTCTTAATAATATTAAGTCTCCTGACAATCACAGCTGTTTACCTGTAACTAAGATATGCTAAGGAGGCCGAGCTTTAACACGTTCAGTGCCGAGAGCCGGAGGAGGGTTCATCTAGTCGCATATGGGATGCCGGGACGCCCGCGGAGGGCTCGTTTAAAATGTAGGTTTTTCTTAGCAAATACAGCATTATAAACCGTGAAAATAAAATCTGATGTATATTTTAACAAGCTTTAGTATATGCGTTGGTTTTAAATACCAAGCAATTTAACTTTTGTTTAATTTTCGTTCACGGTTACAAATAATCACAAAAAAAAAATTGGTTGGAAACTACGTAGAGCTACAAGACCCCCTGAAAACACCTCATTTTACAGTGTTTTACAACACGGTTTTAAACCGTCGCGGACGTTCAACTGCACCTGCAACTGACCGTCCGCGATGGCTAACTTTAGCGCAAACGTAATGCCGGCAACCCTCCTGGAGGGTTCACATCCAATATGTATTGCGGCATAGCGCATGAGTTCTATGAAAATGGGTGGAGTCGAAAGTGTTAATGTATATACCTAATATAATCAACCCATAGATAATATTCCCACTGCTGACACAGACGGGTTGGTAGATGTCACGTCTTTGAATTTTTGATTCTAGGACATGCCGGTTTCCTCACGATGTTTTCTTTCACCGTTTTGAGAGCAGTGGTGATGAAATAAATTACACAAATAAAGTGCATGCCTAGGTTCAAACACATGACCTACAAACTCTGCTCTCTCCCTCATTTTTGATTTGTGTATGGTTAATTAGTGTTTGTTAGCACTCACGATATAAAAGAAACTAACTACTATGGGACTACGTTCGAAAAAAAGAGATATCCACAAGCTTTCACTATTCAAGGAGGCAGCAACTCAGACATAGAATCTGCGCCACTTTATGAGCTTTACATAAGAATAAAAATTAAAGGAAGTGATGCGGTGAAAATTTCTGTGCCGATCTCGTTTGAGCACCTCGGACTGTCAATGTTGTGTTGTTTTACAAACGATGGGACACTATTGATATCGTGTACAACTCCTGCGTGTCCTGATGGATGCTACTGAAGGCGCCAAACTAGACTAATTCGACTCAATTTAAACTGCCATTGACACGCTAAGAAAGACGAGCAAAACTACCCACTTAATTACTTTTCTTGCAAGCCCTCAAACAACGTGGACTAAAAAGGACCATTTCATTATATGAATAACTTTTCCTCGACTAGCTGAACACAATACAACTGGACGCTACGTAACCTTCGACGGCATACGACGTCAATCAACACAGTCTACCCACTTAGCGCTATCACCCACGTATACCGTATCCTTAGGCAAATACAGAAGGTTAGCTTGTGAAGCAAATTCAAAGTAAAAGAATATTTTTCAACACATTTACTCAAAAAATGCATTTACAAAGCCTGTATACATTGTTCGAAAGTTAAAAATTACTTACGCACCATACCATATAATATGAGTACCTATTTTACCGCACATTAACGGAATGTGCGGTAAAATAGGTACTCACAACTAAGTACCTGTTTTACCGCATACTCCGTTGTATAAAATTACGTTTTTTTTCCATGTTATAAATTATATAAGAATTCCACCAAGGAGTTTCACATTACAAGAATAAATAAGCTGAATGATCGAACCTCCTTGAAAGTGCTTTTGCTCAATAAGTTTGTATCAATTTAATACTAAAGAGAAAATGTGTCGTAGTGGCGTCATTTGAAAATTCGCGCCATTTGCCATTTTCATATTAGAAACAGATTGTTGCGACTTTCCGACTGATATTTATAAACAAAATAATAATATCAGTTCAAGCGAGGCATTCGATATTAACATGGAATCTACTCTACCTGATATCTTGAATGAGGCGCAAATTGCAGAAAATGATCTCTTGCTAAATGATCATCGCGAGAGCGCTATTTAAATTTACAATAATTTGATATCATGGAAGACTCGAAGAAATACTGAATCATCACCAGGGGCCGTATTATGACGTATTAGTGCCACCATTATTCCAGTGTGAGTGAGAAACGGAGCTATTCAAGGCCGCTAGCACCATCCTTTTTTCGCAGTGGAATATTGATGGCATTAATACTTCATAATAAGGCCCCTGAAAATGTTTTGATGGCTTATTTAAATGATTTACGTTTGGTCGTCAATGTGGTCAATATATTCAATGTTAAAAAGCACTCTAAAACCAATAATGACATAAATGTAACAAAATATAAAATTGCATGTATTTTTGAAACGACGACGATCAGATGGCTATAGAAGCAAGAAATCAAAAGTATTGTTTTAAACCTATTCTTTACTTTAAACCTTTTTGCAGGCACTTACATACTACTCACTTACGTACTTATTTGCTATAATAGTTTATTCGGCAATGCTTAATTTAGTAGGTAGGTATTTATATACCTACCTATATCTGGGGCGTGAAAACGGAAAGATATTATTAGCCAACATAAAGGTGAGCGACATCGAAAACCATGGGAAACTATTGCTTGTCAAGTACCTGACACAAAAACCAAAATCCGTCGTACATTCACCATACATGGTGAGTTCACGCAATTGTCAAGAAATATGAAGCTCTAGAATTACAAACGCAAAGAGTAGGATCCTCCGACCAGACGGGTGTTGTGTCTGGCGGGCCGACTGCCCAACTGTTTTTTTTTTTTTTTTTTTTGATATGGCGTCTCGCAGTTGACTCGCAGATTGAGGTCACAGCTGCTTAACCGGACTATCCTGTGGATGCCTTAAGCTACTAACTTAAAGCCTCCAGCCAGGGGCATAAACTATTTTATGTTATACTAAGCGAACGCTCGCTAAGGGCACCCCCTGTGGGGTACGAACCTCGGCATAGGGCGTCGCTGGCGGGAGGACAGCAAGATGGGACAGGCTGGATCAAACAGATATTAATATTATTATTAATTGGGGAATTTTGTGCTACATTTCTCAGCATAACGCGGGCTGGCGCTTCTGCGAGCAAGGGTCGGGGGGGTGCCCAACTGTTGATGTCGGATAGTCTTATATATGTCGTTCGCGTGGTAAACTCTAAATTGCGCGATGCAGGATTTGTGTGACATCATGTCTTTGATGCGTAGTTCATATGTGGCGGTGTAACCGCTAGATATACACCACACGGCTACGCATTAAGCTTTACATTTCCAGTATAAGTTTACCTCGCTTTGTGCGGAAATCCTAGACCATGCGAGATCAGTATAAACTGGAAATGTATAGCTTGATATTATAGCCGTGTGTACGAAAAGAAATAGCCACGTTCTTGAAATTGACAAATCTGGCTATTTATACTGGTCACAGCTTTAGAAGAACCTCTGCAACATTACTAGCGAATTCCGGAGCCGATATCACTGAAATGCCACGGAGGATGGCGTTCTAATAATGTTGCAGAGATATTGAAGACTCGCTCCACAATCAAATTGAAATAGGCGACAAGATATCAAAGTCTATATAAATATAAATAAAGCTGTGGAACCGTGCCCTTCTAGCTCACGTGATAACGTCCAGCCACCACCGCCGCCCGCCGCCGCTCACTGCAAGCTCCGCCGCCACCGACGTCACCGCCGCCGTTGTCGCCGTCGCAGTCAGTTAAGCTTCCAAAGCAGCAAATTTTACAGAATTTCAATAATTGTTATTTATATATACTTTATTGTACACCACAAAAACACATAACAAAAAAAAACAAAATTAACACTACATAATATACAATGGGCGGCCTTATCGCTTTCCGCGATCTCTTCCAGGCAACCTTGGAATGGACAGTGATTTGCCTAGACATAAAATGGGGCTGTCGTTGGTGCAAATAAAAACTATACAACATAGTAGAATAGATACACAGATATATACATATCCTAAATAATAGATACATAAATACATACATACTTACTAAATATATAAACAACAAAAATAAATGAAGACTATAGATAATTACAGTTACGAGAACAAGATCACAACGACAAGTAATGTTCCTTCACGAGTCTGTTATTGTTGAAATTTTACTATTAATTTCCAAGAGTGACCTATCTGTATAAATTCTTATTTGCTATTAAATCGCCAGAGATTAAGCCCCATTTACATGACGCAAGTTTCTTACGGAGCATCCCATAAAATTGAGCGGAACTTCTATTGTTGCTTCAACTTATGGTAGATATGCCACAGGCAAATAAATTGCACTGTGTAAAGCCTCTCCCGCAGACAGGCGTGACGCGACAGCGCGGTTCGACTCTAGTAGAACAATTTCTGTGAAAACTTCATGGAAATTGTTCTACCAGAATTGCATCACACCGTCATCGTGTCGCACCTGTCTGCAGGAGCCTTTAATCTGGCTCTGTAACACAATTAATGTTTTCCTTTCTAGTTTCACAACATTTATTTAAATTATACATGTTTTTTTTTCCACCCACAAGGTGGACAGACGGCCTAATAAAGGTCGCAGGAAGCCGCTGGATGCAGGTCGTTTCCAACCGGCCGATTTGGAAATCATTGGGGGAGGCCTATGTTCAGCAGTGGACGTCCTATGGCTGAAATGATGATGTTTTTTTTTAACTTTGGATATAAAAGGATTTAGTCATTTCACATGATACAACAGGAAACTGACATTCAATATCATACCTACATAATGCCATCAGACGACTCAATCCACCCAATAGTTTAATAATAATAAAAAAATGTTTCTTAATGGATTGGGGAAAACCAAGGTGGTAGATTGTATTGGATAACATACTGGCACCATATAATAGGTAAGCATTAGTAGGTTTTTGTTTTAATTAGCATTATATTCTAAGGTGTCAATTAAATCTCTTTAAAAAAATTACTTCAACAATAGAACCTTGGTATGAAACAGGTCAAATGACTACTCATTATCCGGATTATATTCAATCATTCATGATAGGTAAGTACGAGATTCAGAATTAAAGGTCGCATATTCGCACGAAACCGGTGTTTGAAACATTATTATATTGATTTAGGTTCCAAGCGGTTTTCAATCTTACTTTATAACGCTTTCAAATATTATCTTGCGCGACCACTACAGTCAGAACGAGAGATAAGTAGGTATGCGTACCTATCTTTTGGCACAATGAGTCTTGGTCATGTAGACTACATGACCAAGACTCATTATTTAAAAAAAAACCTGCCCGGGGATTCCGTACGCCAATGAAATTGGAAAAACTAGCAAACTCAAACTCAAAGCATTTATTTCAATTAGACCATTTACAGGCACTTTTGAATTGTCAAGGGGTCGGTCAGTCAAAAATATGAAGCTAGTTGCCCATTCCAAAGCTTAGTAGGTACCTATGGAGAAGAACGGGCAAGAAACTCCACGGACACTCTTTTAAATCAAAAATTTGATACAAAATATTGGTTACATCATTCATTTTGAAATTATGCATTGAGAACAATGTAGAAAGACGTGCACGTTCGTAAAAGCGTCCGTAATAAAAAGAAAAAAAATAAAAAATCATTCAAAAACTTAAAATAAATTAAAATAAGCCATGGCAGCTAAGAGATGACCAGTCCGGTATCACACAATATACAGGACGGTGACATGAAATTTCATATGACGTCATATCAATTTATATGAGCCCACTGATACGGCTCTCTGGGAAAACCTAGCGTCCTTTAATTTAATTTAAGGTCAGAGGACCTGCAATCGATATGTCGGAAACTAGGTGGTCACGTGAGCATCCAATTTAAAACTACGCTAATTTAATTATGCTGCTATGTAACAAATCAGATCTGTGTTTTTGATCCCAGTAAAGTTTGATTGTCTTCTAAAAACTATCAAATTGGAAAACTCGTAATAAAAAATGAAAAACATAAAAAAGGAGGTGGTTTCAGCCGGATGTTAGGATGATTGACCTTTTTTTTTTCATATTTCAGAAAGAGACTTAGTTTATGACGGGAGGTCATATAAACTTACTCTATGGTTACCACGACAGCGGTGGCCGCTACACAATGGCCGCAGTGACGAGTGAAGGCCGTCATTAAAATGATGGCAATGAGGTTTGGACTTCACGGTGTCAAAAAACGTGTCTTCACTACCCTTGGTTGACTGGTAGAGAATGCCTAAGGCATTAAGTCCGCCTTTGTACTTTTATAAGTGTGAAAAGTTTAAATAAATAAATAAATAAATAAAAAACGCTCTCTAGGGAAACACACCATTTTATTTTCATGCTTTAATGCATGAATGCTTTGTGACGGCCACCGCAATTTTACGGAACCTTAGCTTTAGGAGCACTTCTAGGGACTAATTATTAGTGGCAAACTGATCCTCCACCGAGGACAAAGGCTTCTAAATACATTTGCTGACCCTTCCAAAAACAGGAAGTATGAAGGATTCACCTTCATAAACACACAATAAATTATAAGCTACAAAGGCGCTCACAATACTGCTACACGTGGCCTTCACGAGATGACGTCACCAAACAATCCGCCCACTCGATGCGCACGCGCTGATTAACGTAGCACTTGACTTTGTAGCGCTACATCGTGGATTTCTTTTTGTTATGTTGGTAGAGAGGATTTTGGTCTGCTGATGCATTTATACAGGGTGGCGATTTCGTCACCAGATTTCGTCAAGGGGGTGATTATACCTTTCATACTATACTTTCGTGGAAAAAAAAACACAGCAACAGTAGATAGACTATTTCATCAAGATCTCAGAGGCAGGTAGGTACATAAATATAGGTACACGTTCTATACTCTGGGCAAGTGCTACACCACCTTGATATTTTAAGGCATGACCAGAAAATAGTTCGTGCTACGAGAGAAGACTAACCAGTTTTCACCAGGTAAGATGAGGTCTTTATGTAGACAGCTACACACCCTGCAACGCCTAAGGGTTGGTTGTAAGGGATAAACATAATATAACGCCTGTTATTCCCGAAGGGTTAGGCAGAGGTGTTCCTGTAGTACACCCACAAGGGATAAAGTTGAATAGAACAGCTCCGGGCTCCCGCGTAGCGATGTTTTCACACATTCGATTTGTTTAAGTGGGATGCCCTAAGTTAGCCCGCGAAATTCTATTTTTTTACGTTTTTTGCAATTTGCAGGTTGTATGTTGATTATTAGTAGATTGTACAACTAGTGTTCAAAACGAACCATTTTTATCCGAGACTTTTAGCATGATAGTAATGTCGAGGATAAAATGGTTTTGTGGACGAGTTATAAACTGCTTTTCACATCGATTGCGAGGAAATAAAACAGTAGTATAACATAACATTTCTTCATGAAATTAAAATTCAAAGTAAAATTAGTACAGTTTTGAATACTGAAGGAAATTGTTTTATGTCTTAAAAAACACATAAGGCAAATAAATTAAAGTAAATATTATAAAATAACAAATTCTATCTATGAACTTCTTATTGTGTTTGGCTGTACGGCTCATTTTTGCCTTAATATAGATAACTTTTATGAGTAGATACGTTAATGCACTAGTGCACAAAATTCATTTTTGTGCAGCCTATATCCTGCACAAATAAGCACTTTCAGAGCATGAGAAGTGAAAAATATGATTCAGTAATATGAAGCCATACCTGGAAATTTAATAAAAACAACAAAACAAATAGCATATTTTTTTTAAATTAATTAATCAAGATGAAGGGGCCGCAATCGTCTTCAAATTCGTTTGTTTTGGGGTCATATGAAAGACAATACACAGACAGTATTTGGATTGATGGCAACATCGGCCAAATGTAGGTACCTATTTTTGCACCTTTTGGCTTATTTGGGTACCCAGTTTTCGAAAATCAAAATACTTAAGTATTGTGAAACTTATGGGCATCTTATGAAACGTCAGAAGCTAGGTGCACGGTTCCAATTGGTCGCTTCATATGTAGAAGAGCAGCCAAGAAACTCCTCGGTTACTCTTTTAAAAATAATTGGCTTTTACAATGTTTTCAAATTATACTGTTAATACGTAGGTATGGGATTCGCAAAGCAAAACAACAGATTATTGTATCAGTGGTTTTCCCAGGCCGACAGGGAAAGTCACTTAGTTGGGTTTGGGTTTTTCCAACAAGAAACTCGCAATAGCAGCTAGGATTCTGTATCTTTACACGATTATTTTCAATAAGCTTAAACCCTTTTTACATAGACCCTATAACGTTGTTAACTGATGTAACTGTTGAAGTCTGGGTGGTATAACCTACCTACGAGCACACCTACCCCCTTCGCAGTAAACGAGCGGAATTTAAGTGATAAGCAAAGATTGCAGAAATATATACAATTATTAAAGGTTAGAAGATGTAGCGTTGGAAGGCCTCCCACAAGGCGGACCGATGACCTGGTTAATGCAGTATTAATTTGCATGCGAGAAGCACAGAACCGGACGAAGTGGCGGTTCTTGGGGGAGGCCTATGAAGCAGCAGTGGACGTCTTTCGGCTGAAACGATAACGATCAAATTATTTGTCAGTCGGTAATCATAGATTATTATTTAAATAAGTGTAGGTATTAAGAGAAGGTACGTAACTAATAAAAATAGAAACGCCAGGCATAAGAAAACCAGTGGTTGTTCCAATAAAATAAGTTGTAGTATGAATTTATTGCCCTTTCTTCTTTTTACAGAAGATGTTTGTGACTCAATCACTCTTATTTATAACGGCTGAACGCATTTGGATGTGTTGCACATATATAGACCATGTCGTAGAATAACCCATAAATAAACAAGAAGGTAGATTAACTTTTACCCAATTGTGGGGATGTCCTGAAGTGGATCTTCTTCTTTTTCGTGTGGTTAGTGACTGACCTGGTGTCAGAATATTTTTCCCGCCTATGTCTGACTTGGCTTCACATGCCGTCGAGAAATATCTCTCAGGCATGCCGGCTTCCTCACGATGTTGTCCTTCACCGTTTATTAAGCAAGTGATTTATATAATACGCACATGAATCCGAAAAGTCAGAGGTGCCATGGGTTTGAACTCGAGACCTATGATTTGGCAGTCTGACGGTGGTGAAGGGCGGGTGTTTTGGGGGACTCTCTTATGTAATTCTGACATTCGAAAAGTGCGGATTCTCACTTTCTCAGGCTAGTTTGAATATACGACTTCTGATTTTTATTTTGAAGGAGTGCGAGCTACGGCAACAGTTAGGTAGGTACTTATTTATAAATACTTACATCAAACTCGTTTAAAGATAACACATTCAACGACATGGATAGTTGATTGGTTTTTCTATGTTTACATATTTATAGACTCATTAAATAAATAATATATAGAAAAGTATATACTAAAGATACTTAGGACTTTAGGACATACGGACCTCATTATGTAGTTCTCGAAATAAAATTGTTTATGAATCTCAAACTCGAAGCATTTATTTCAATTAAAAACCAATTACAGGCACTTTTTAATTGTCAACGAGTTGGTCAATCAGAAAGATGAAGCTAGATGCCCATTGCAAAGCGTAGTAGTTCCTTTGGAGAAAAACGGGAAAGAAAAAAAATAAAAATAATAATTTGTTTATTGTACAAAGAGAAACACAATACATTTAGTCATACACTAAAACAAGATAGTAGGTACATAATGGTGGTCAAAAACAAAGTTGAGCAGCTTGCTCCCGAACTAAGTAAAAAGATACTTGTATCTCAGGAGCCGAAGTTGCGACAATCGTAGCCAGAATCCGGCAGTTGGGACTCGAGGTGGCCTTGCACAAGTCCGAGGCCATGTGTTTTCATGGTCCTCGGAACGCGCCACCGTCGGGTTCCCAAATAACGGTAGGAGGGGTTCACATCGGCGTCGAGTCGACGATGAAGTACCTGGGACTCGTCCTCGACAGTCGGTGGAACTTCGTGGAGCATTTCCGACGTTTGGCTCCCAGACTGGACCGGGCCGGGGCTGCCTTGAAGCGGCTCCTGCCCAATCTAGGGGGTCCAAACGCCTCCTGCCGGAGGCTATACGCGGGGATCGTGCGGTCCATGGCCCTGTACGGGGCACCGGTGTGGGCGCGTTCGTTGAGGCGGCAGCCTGCCCGCCGGTTGAACGCGTCCCAGAGGGTCATGGCCACCCGGCTGGTCCGGGGATACCGCACGGTCTCCGGTGAGGCGGCGAGCCTCCTTGCCGGATTGCCGCCATGGGATCTGGAGGCAAAAGTCCTCGCGCATATTTGGGAGTGGCGCGGGGAGGCGAAACGCCGGGGCTTGACTCCGCTGCCGCGAGAAATCGCGGCACAGCGGACAGAGCTCCGACGGGATCTCATGGCGGCATGGAGAGTACGAATGTCGCAACCCAGTGCTGGGCACGCCACTATTGCGGCGATAAATCCCCTCTTTGAGGAGTGGCTGGAGAGGCGCCACGGCGTCCTCACCTTCCGCCTGACGCAGGTCCTCACCGGACACGGCTGTTTCGGGAGGTACCTGTTTCGGATAAGGCGGGAGGAAACGCCCGGGTGTCATCACTGCGTGGATCGCCCGGAGGACACGGTGGAGCATACGGTGGAGGTATGCCCGGCTTGGGCAGAGCACCGCCGTGTCCTCGTGGAGGCGATCGGTGGCGGGGATCTCTCGCGTCCGGCCCTGGTCCAGGCCATGGTACGGAGCGAGAGGGCATGGGAGGCCGTCACCTCCTTCTGCGAAGCAGTAATGCTCGCAAAGGAGGAGGCGGAACGCGTGAGGGAGAGGCAAATTTCGCGCCCTCACGCCCCTAGCCGCCGCAGGAGGAGACGCCCTGGGCGTCGGGAATCGATTGCCGATTCCCGGCCACCGTAGGCGCGGGCTTGCGGACGGTGAGCAATGGGTAGCTCGCCGTCCGGTAAGGACCAGGCCCGGGTCGACGGCGCGTTGTGTTCCACGCGCGCCTCAAAGAGATGTCAGCAAGTGAAGGGGTCCGATGAGACCATTGCCTGCCGGGGTTGCGGGAAAGTCCGAAAGGGATACCGTGGCCCCCTGGCATTGCACAGGCAACAGAAGAAACACGGGTGGGTTTTAGTCAGTAAGAGTCTGACACGCCCTCCCGCTCCACCCAGAGCGGGAGACGTCATTTGATGATTTCCCACCCAAAAAAAAAAAAAAAAAAAAAAAACGAGCCGAAGTTCCTCATAAACATTGAATATTAATGTAATCAAGTTAAAGAGACTCAGTAATTAAGTATTTCAAGTATCCGTATTGAGAAATTCATGAGATGATCGTAAGAATATTTTCTGTATCTTAGTAAGACAAATTCTGCAACCAACTACATAGTTAGCTTTGCTTTCAGTGCAAACTTGGTCAGCGAAAGAAACTCCACTACTGAGTACTTTACACGCACCTACCTACTTAGTCTTCTGTAGGTGTCATTAAAGGCGACTAAGGTTTAACACCAAGGGGGTCGGCAGTGTCCTCCTGTCTGCTAACAATAACAAACTCAAATCACCAATCTTTCAGCCAGGTTTGGTGATTAGGATAATTTAACATTTGGTCATTTTTGTTACAGTCTTCAGGATTTTACTGATAAAGAGTGGATGTTTAGGGCCTTAGTGGACAAATAAAGTAGGTAATTTTATTTAGGTATAAACGGTGATTAAAGTTAAGTAATAATTAGCGACTTTTTTGTAACGTTTATAATGAAACCTCATAACTGGTACTTAATCATCTGGAACAGCTAAACATGGTGGGTAGGTACTACCCATCCTTGTCTTTATGATAGGTTGGTACAGTCAACCGCAAATCCATGGTAACACTTGCACTTCGAAAATCACCTTTCCTGCTACGGCATAAAGATATAAAAACCATGGCAAATTGTTATCTACCACTGATTGTGCAAATCTGATTAATGACGTAAGGAATAAAAGTGAAGAGATGTCTTTCTTCAAAATAAAACTGAAATCATCATCACCGTCCTAGCCAAGCCTTTTCCTAACAAATTTAAATTGGGGTGGCTTCCAGTCTAACCGGAGGCAGCTGAATTCCAGTATTTTAAATGGAGAGAATCCCTCTGACCTCCACAACCCAGTTACTGAGTAACACGGTAGGTACCGTGTACCTTAGGCTTATTGTACTTTGACCAAATTTAGTTAAGTTACTGAATTTAGTCAAAATTAATACCATTTAGCAAGTTAGCCTCCTAAAAAGTAACTTATTAGAAAGCAGACAGGTCCTGACACTTCCGTCTCTGTCACACAATCTACAGACAAAAATGCAATAACTTATTCAGTGGAGGTTCCTAAATAGAATCTCTTGATAAAAATACAACTAAATTCAGACACATACGAGTACAACACAATAGGTAATAGGTAATACGTGCTGGTTTCCGCAACTCCACGTCAAAGCGCGTATTTTGCGTACAGGTGGGAAAAATCGGTTATTCAATCCACCCCAGCTCCTCAAAGAATGCCAGCAACGCCTTGGTATTATTGGCAATCTCGCGTAGGGTACCTGGGTTACCGAAGTACTTTGCCCTGTAAGTGGCGACCACCGGGCAGTTTAACAGCACATGAGCTGCTGTCTCGTCGTCCTCCATGCAGGCTCTGCAGAGCGGACTGTTTGTGACCCCTATGACAAAGAGGTGTTTATTAAATGACCCATGGCCAGTAATAGCTGCTGTAACCACACGCAGCTGTTGTTTAGTTAGAGTACAACACAAACAACAATACAACAACACAACTGGTGAAATGTGGGGGTGTACTACCTATAGGTGCTCCTCTGCCTGCCCTTCGGAGAATACTGGCGTGATGTTATGTTTATGTAAATTCAGACGGCTGGATTCAGCAAAGTGCAATAAGCCTAAAATACTGAAAATCACCGTGAAATCACCATGTTTAATTAATTGTGATTGGTCATATAAGTCTTTTCAAAAACTGAAATAATTACCCTTTAAGTGTAATCATCTACTGCACTGGACCTAATAAATCACACAAATTGTCTCATATCCATTAATCACCGCTTTTGGCGAAGTAATTGGTGATTGCAGGTTTCGTTCGTTTCTTCCTTGCAATACGATCTTACTAGATACTAATTACAATCTGCCTACCAAGTCAATCTGGATAGCCTTTCCCAACAATGTTGGGGTCGGCTTCCAGTCTAACCGGATGCAGCTGAATACCAGTATTTTACATGGAGCGACTGCCTATCTGACCTCCACAACCCAGTTACTGAGTAACACGATACCCCTTGGTAAGACTAGTTGTCAGACTTTCGGGCTTCTGACGACCCTAAACGACTGTCAAAGATCTAGGAATGACAGCCGGGACCAACGGCTTCACGTGCTTTTCGAGGCACGGAGGGGTCTCGATATGTTCTAGCCTTAAGGACTGCATAGCTTATGTCCTGAATGAATGGCTAATTAAGATCAACTACCATCCTTTCCTAGGATGCCGTAAAAAGTTGACCAAAACAGGCCTACAGGCTACCTGAACTGGTTATTATCATAACCCTTATTGACGGTCCTTTCTTTGTTCAGTTAAGGAGGTCTAACCTACGTGCAACAAATCTTTGGGAAAGAAATTGAAAGAATCCTTGGTATACCCACCGTATTGGTAACGTAATAGGTAGGAAGGTTCATCTAGTGTCGGATTAAGCTATTTTGATTATTGCTACACGTACTACGCTAGTGTCTAACCCGGTCCTAGGTACCTACATCGTGTAGGTAGGTAGTTACCTACCTACTTGAGTTACCCTGGACCACCCACGGAAACATTGGGTGTTGATAATTTTCCAAGATTTAGGAACAAAACAAACAAACTACGTACGTAGGTAGTTCTTAACATCATTCTGCAATCCATTTTATTTTTCAATAATTTACCAGTGTAGGTACTTAATATACCAGCCTGTCCCACTTCAGAGCAAAGGCCGCTTCACATACAGAATTTATATTTTTTATCATAATTAGTACTTACTAATACTTAACCTATTATCGTAAGGTCTTGTAGATACTCGAGGATCCGATGAGTAGGTAGATCGGGACCTACGATATGAAATCAGACAATTTAGGACACTAGGTCTTATTGTCCTGGTTCTCCTAAGAATATCTAAGGACGCAATGGAGCTTCGTGTTATGTAGGTAGGTTGGTACTTCGAAGCCCCATAAAAACATTAAAAGTTATAACATAGGTAAGTACCTACTCCCTCATATAAAACTCTAAATAAACAAAGAACGAAGCAGTTTTGATTACGAAACTTGCAAATAACATCTATTTGCAATAATAATTGTTAAAATAATGCAAAATGTTAATGAAATGCAACTTTGGCGCTGTCGATGGTCATTAAATACCACCCCCCGACCACATTTATCATAGTTTGTTGTGCAATCATAATGCCTAGACTGTACACGTGTCACTCTGAAAGCGCCTGGCCTTGAAAATCATTATAACTATGTTACATACTTTGTAGGTACCTATCATCTTACGTAATAAAAACCGTAAATGTTCAATATCGATCCCCGATCAGCTCTTATGTTTTGAAATGCCGACTTAAATAAAGTTTCTAACGATAGCAGACCCAATTACGTGAATTTAGAGACGAATTAACGTTCAACAACAAAGTTAATTGCAATAAAAGTAACCTAAAAGTTATAAAGTGTTTTGTAGCGTATTTGACTCGCGAAAAGCGAACTGTAGCGTTTATAAACGCATATAATGTACAGAAAAGTTGTTTTTAACAAAGAAGAGTGGGTTCGTATCGAAAATATGTATCGTGGAGAGGCCCATCGGTGTCGGGCGGATGTTATATAGCTACGTAGATAAAACCTTCCGCCGTGCGCAGCGCCCCTAGCGGCGGCGAACATCATCAAACTTCATGCCGTGTACAACCCTCCCAACAAGTTTTGACGAGGTTTCGCCGGATTATTTATTTTTATATTATTTATTTTGTTAGGAAATGATGGGGTAATTAATATTTAAATGTTTTTTGCTAGAAATTAGTGTTTTAGGTTTAGTTAAAGTAAACATTGTAAAATATGACATTTTAATTGTGGAATGGGGTGTAAAATCATATTAATAACATTTCAAATGTAATGTGGCAAATGTTAATATAGAAACACCCAGAAGCTTGTTCATTTAAGTTTCTGATAGTAGTTTTATTAAAAAACGATAATGTCTGTGTGTCTTAGCGGGATTTCCCATCAAACCAGCAGTCTTGTTAATTAATGCGTGCATACCTAGACACTAATGACTTGCAGTAATGACTAATGGCGTTAAGAACTACTTCTTTCAACACTATTGTACTTACTAATTATTCATAAGAACTATGGAATCAGTTTTCATAATAAAAATAGTAGATTTAATATGTGTGTCTGTGTTTTGTTTTTGTATGACTATGGTCATCGTAAATTATAATAGGGTAAATAAAACGGTTATTATTTACTAAATCAATTTATTTCATCTAAATCAGTGTTTATATTTATTTAAAAGCCTTTGGAATGAGCCCATTCCAATAGTTGATTGACATAATCACCCTTTACTTCTATAAATCTACCAACTTCTTGAACACGAGTTTCTACATATCTATCATTCTTCTCTTTCAAGTAACTTTTAATTTCATCGTTCATGAGCCAAATATCACCTTCAATCCGTTTTACTTTTGTTATCTTGCGGGTGCCTCTGTATGTAATATTTAAATAAATTGGCAGTTCGTGATTTCTTGTTCTTAATAAGAAATACGGGAGACTTTTAGCTTCTTCTTTAGGCGGAACCCAACCAGAAGGATAGCTCTCCTTGGGAGTTACCGCAGGAATTGTGTCAAACGGTAAAAGTCTCTGCACATAAGCCCACTCCGGAGGATTCTTCACAATTTCGTAGTCATATTGTTCTTTTATTCTTGTTACGAACGGAGAATGCGAGAAGTTTGAGTATTTTCTTAATAATATGGCCTGAAACAAAAGAAGAAAAAAGTTAGTACAAAAGTTTTAAAAAGTCCGTCCCCTGAAATAAATTTCAAATCACACGTAAAATAATAACCTCAAATCATAAATCTATAAATAACATCTAATTGATGTTAACAGAAAAATATTTAAAATTCGCATTACGCATCATTAATCAGTCATTCTGAAAATAAATTAATGTCACAAAAAAATATTGAAGCCGCGAGAAACTTGTGAGGAAGGGTGTATATCCATAGTTCTGTCACATGTCGCGGTCAAAGCGACATTACGACTCGACGCGAGTGAAAATATAATTAAATAATTACCGATTGTGATCCCGGACCAAGTTTTGCACCCAAATCAGTTGCGTTGTTCAGGATTTGTCCAGTTTTTCCAGCAAAAAGTCGCGCAAACGCGCACTGCGATCGCCACACCGTCGCCATTTTGAATAGCGAATAGAGAATTGCTACAAGAGCAATAAGAACTATATTATTCGTTTCGAAGGAAACATTATGGCGGACGCCTGCAGTCATTTGGGCTTTTCAAAAATCGTTTTCTAAGTTTAATCGCGAGTTTATATTGAACTTTTTCGCATATTATGGTGCGTTGTGTATCCAATTAACTGTTTATTGTGGTTTTTGGAGGTTTCATTGGATAAATTGTGAGTATTTTGTGAGGACATTGCAGAGGTGCGCCACGGCTGGGGAAATGATTTGGTGCTTTCGTTCGCTCGACGCATACGCACTCGCTCAGCTGTAGGTGGCGTTAGGTGTCACCCGCGGCCTCGCCACCAAAACATCGGGTTTTTCATGAATTTTCCGGCGCGATTTTATATGTTTTGATAGATTTGAAAAGTTATTTTGATTCTTATTTAAGTTGACTATAGTTTAAAGTCCCCAAATAAATCGTAAATAAGGCCATAATATGTGAAATAAATGTGATAATATTGCGCGAACTTGTTGAATAGCGCGCGTTGGCTTTTGTTTACCACGATCTGTAGACACGATTTATATGTGAATTGTGCCAAATTATACCACAATTGAGTACACAGTACGTGAATTTAGTGTTACAAATACTTATTTATATATAAATCACAGTTTTAACCAACTTAAGTTGGGAGTTATTTCTGATGTTGTTCAACAAGTGATTTTTTAATACCACGTTGCTAATTATAGGGCCGTAAGGGTAATTAACGAATGCTTATCGCTTTCCAGGTCCAGATGGCACAATATAGAGATGTGTTATGGCTCAAAGTCGTCCCAACACAAAGATTAAGGAGTCACTGAAACTGAAAACTACTTGTTATTTGAACAAGGACGACAGTGGTTGTGATACTTGCCCAGAAGAGAGCTTAACTGACACTTATCTACAGGATACAGACAGTGAGAGTCAGTCTTCAGAGACCAGCAAACAAAAACATTCAGGAAATAGTCGAGGCACCTCGTCGATCAAGCTCAGATCGACTAACAGGAGCAAAGCTGACTGCCAGCCTCTACCTGATGTCGGAAGAACGGGGACATCTCCCACCACACATTCCAACATGAAAACCAAACAAGTTAAGGAGGAACTAGACAAAAGTCTTGATGAGGACACAGTAATAGAACCCAAGACCCGTGCCCGCAAGAAGGCCTCAGACATTAATGAAGATGACAAGAAGACCACCCCAGATGAGCCTAAAACGTCCAAAGAAACTAAGAAACCTGTAGGCAAACCTAAAGCTGTAGTCAAGAAGAGACCTTTGGGTATCAGAAAAACTTTGAGAAGCAAAAAAGCTATTGTTGTCAAAGAAAAGGTTAAAAAAGTTATAAAACAAACTGCAAAGAGAGGAAGAAAGCCTGCATTGAAGGTAATAAATACTGAAGAGACCCAAGACAAAGAAACCGTCCTGATACCTGCTTCTGAAATCAAGAAGGAGCCAGGTGAAGATACTACACCCAACTCAAGGTCCTCGAGTCCCAGGACTGCCGGGAGGAGGCAGAGACTCAGCTCTGACTTGGCCATGATGAAGACAATGCTTGGTGACTCTCCAGGTAACCTGGTGCTCGGCCCACGCACCAGCCCTTATTCAATGCGCTCTGAGAGAAGCAATAGTCCCTCATTGTTTGAAGGAAAGAACCTTCGCAGTGGGAAACCTAGGAAAGTCAAGAACTTACTGAGTGAGGTTGTTATCAAGGAACAGAAGAAAAGGCGTAGACTGCATTCAGATTCAAAGACTTCAGACACCGCAGAGACTCCTGAGGACTGTAAGAAGTTGAAGAGGGGACGCTCATGCTCTCGTGATGGCAGTGAGATATCCAAGTGCTCAGACAACACTGAGTCTGACTTGAGCATGAGTGAGACACTCAACGACACAGACAGCAAGGAGCTCAACAAAAAACTAGATAAATCTAAGACTGACCTAGATATAGATATTGAAAATAATGTACAGATCTCGACTATTGAAAAAGTGCCTTCTCTTGTTGTTGACTCCAAATTAGCTGAAACCAAACTGGACCCCCCGGAGCCCAGTAGTAACATACATGCAAAAGATAAGAAACTGAGCTTAAACAGAAGTACTTCATTAGACTCTGACAACAATAATAGTAATAGGATAAACTTAGATGATTTAAATTCGAATGAAATAGAAGAAAAAATGATAAGGAAGACTGATAATACGCTTTTTGATGCTCGTAGTAGTATATTGACTAGTATGTCCAAGACATTCAACTCTAAGGAGATGTCGAAGAATATAAGGAAGGCGCGTCGAGGGCGCAAGGTGATGGCGGCGTCGCGGCCCGTGGCCCCCTCCGCGGGGCCCGCGCCGGCCCCGGCCCCGGTCCCCGCCTCCTCCGCGCCCAAGAACTGCATCACCAGCACCATCACCGCCGACGCGGCTGACGACAAGGTGGAGACCATCGACACGCTCACCAAGGAGATCAACGACCTCATCAACGACCTTGACCAGAACATTGATGGTGACCTGGAGATGGTCTCTGAGACAAACACTACAGATAGCACCCCTGACCAAATGCAGACAAAGACTGCTTCTAAATTCTATGGCCTAGCCAAACCTCTCAACAATGTAGACAAGGTCCCCACTCCTGAGACGCCTGTAAAAGACAAAGATATTATATCTCCTATCAGTAATGAGAACACGCCGTCCAAGAATGACGATGGTGAGAACATACGGCTGCATTATGAAGAAGATTCGGTTGACAAACCTATAGATGGCGCCAAGCTCGAGATACCTTACAAGTGTAGCCCTGTGGCCAGTATTGACAAGCTCATGGACAGACTGAAGGAATTTGAGGAATTTGATAAGAGAAGACAAATGGAGTCCAAAGCCACTGATGGTGGCAAACCAATGATGGTGACTAATGATGTGGTGTTGATACCGAAGTCTGGCGACATAAAGCCGTTAAAAGACATTCAATCTATGAGATCACCAGAAAAAACATTTGAAAAGGAGAATGTTCTGAGTTGCTTCGAGAACAACTCAGCTATTTCAATAGTCAAGAGAGATCAAGTGAGGAAATCCACCGATATCGACATGCCTAACTCTGTCACTCTAATTAAGAGGAATAGTTTTAGTTCAAGGAAAGAGTCCACAAGTTCTAATCACTCAAAAGAATCGGATGCTATTAGTATATTCGAGAAGTCACTCGGCAAGGATGTTACTCTGACGGAAATAAGGAAGTCTGTGGACAAGTCGGCGCCTCATTCGGGCACTCAGATAGACCTGCATCAGTTCGCGACACTACATCCTAACACGCCTAGTCCGAACCTCGGCGGCGTCGTATTCGATTCCAGTCAGGTTTCGATCACGCCTCGCGTCCTCGAGTCGAAGATGAACAATGACGTTCAAATCATCACTAAGAGGAAATCAAGGGAATCGATGTCGCGTAAGTCCTCGGAATCTACGTTCGAGACGGAAGACAAGATGGCGACGATCGAGAAGATCAAGTCACCACCGCATCCAAGCGTGTCGACTGCTGTGTCTATCACGCCTGCGCCGGTTGCTATCAAGTCGCCTGAAGTGGCGCCTGTTGAGACTGAAGCACTCCCCCCGCCGATAGAAACTATAAAGTCTATTGAAGATATTGCAGCTTCTGAAGTCCCTAAAATGGCAAGCACCAAAGTTGTTGAAGCTCCTAAGGAAGAGGAACAGATAATTGAAACGCCTGTTGTAGAGGCGGAATCTCTGGTCCCAACAACTCCAATTGTTCCAATTCCAGCTGAACCAGAGAAGATGGAAGTTGAAGAAACTCCTGAACAAAAGCCTGAAGAGACTAAAGAAACGTCTGTAGTAGAAGAAAAAGAAAAGACTGAGACAGTTGTTGAAGTGAAGCCTGTGGAGCCTGAAGTCAAGCCAGCAAAGAGTCCGAAGCCTAAATCGGCGCGCAACTCTATAGAGGGTCAGGCAGGACCCAGCAATGCGTTGAATGAGACGCCTGAGAGTCAGAAACGCAAGGAAAATGTGCTGAGGACTCTTGGCTTACTCACTCACAAGGCTGCCAAGGAGGCGAAAATTGAGAAACTTAAAGAAAAAGAGAGGATATATGGTTCTACTTACGGTGGTATGATGTCTAACAAGAGTAAGACGACGAAAGCTCAGGGTGACTACACAGGGACTTTGAAAACTGTGATAAAGTTGAACAGAGGGGCTGGTGACAAAAAGAAGCACAGGAGTTCTTTGAAGATGACGTTTCAGAAGAGCAAGTACCGGTCGGGGAAGCCGACGCCGGAGGTGGGCGAGGCAGCCAACGAAGACGATGCTTACTACACCATCGAGCGGCGCGAGGTGAGCATGCACACTTATTATTTACAGAATTTTAGGGTTTTAGAACAGGATAGAAGCTGGAATGATTGTGATAATTATGGAACTCTTTAAGCGTAAATTGAGTATGTTGTTGTGAATGTAGATCCCTTATAGCATCACGTTTTACTTCTGATAAGGAAGCATATGCTGCAAATTATTACATCAAGATTTCAGTCAGTTGAGCCGTTGACTCCTAAAGTATGGGAACTTATAATCAATTTTCATAAGTTTCCCTGAATACTTTAATGTCACAAGTTTCCTATAAATGCTTATAATAAATAACATATTTTTTAACATTAATCCAGGACATGTTTTTTAAAAAAAAATAACATTTCCTGTTCCATATGTTCCTGATCCCAGAGCTTTTAAGCTCCTAACTTACTAAAACACTAGAAATCACATATGTACAGGCAGGAATATCTCTATATATATTTGTTAAAGGAAATGTATTCTAATGAATCAGCTATTAGTCATCATAACATCAATTATAATATCAATTGGGAACATATCAATACTTTTTATATGTGTATATCTTATTATATGAATCCCACTTTAGAAAATAAAAGAAACCAATATTCACTAATTGTTCTGTTATTGTATTATAATTGCTGATTTTGTTATTTATCTGTGTTAATGAAGCTTAAGAAAAACTTTAAAAGCTTTCAATGAATCATACATTTTAACTAACTGAATGCAGCACAATAAATTGAATGAATAATTGACTATAGGATATTGTAAATCTCTGTGATTGTTGCCCTTATCTAATTAAATCTTTGATAACAATTCATAAAGATAATTGTATTATCTTATACATTATTATGCATGAACCATAAGTAACAGAATTAATTATCCTTTATCAACTTACATATATGGTTGATTGTAGTTATTTTGAACACGACAGTTAACCTCAGATTTACTTATATCAGACTTTCTGAAATTTTGGTTTATATTTTGGTAGGCGTTTATTTATTTTGCTATTTAACTTTCCCCCAGCCTATTAAGCCTCAATACTTACAATTTCAGTTCCATAATTATGCATCTTTTACAGATTAAAACGTAAACTTTGATATAACTAAGTTCAGTAGGAGCAGGAGTCATCAATGCTTGTCCCTTGTCTGTATAAGTGAGAGGCAGAGAGAGAGCCTTTTTTCCTTGAAGTGGGAATGTTAAATACAGGCTGTTTCCTTTTTTTCGACATGTCATGTTTTTTTTAAATTATTTTTCTTATGCTTAGATATATTGTAATGTTTGTTGTTTTGTCTACAGGGTGCTCCAGGCGCGGCATCTGACGGTGGGCACAGAAAGTCTCATTACAGTAATCGTCTTAACAACCATGGTGTGTGGATACATTCACCCCACTACACACTGTCGTTATGTGCACACATGATATTGAAAGTCGTGCGACTTTTGCTACTAGACCAGATTTTATTGTCGCACGAAGACAGTTCAAGTAATATTTTGATACAATATTTTTATTTTATTTTGTATTTGCAATAACTAATAGTAGGAAATAGTTTTCCTTTCAAAACATGTATTTTATATTCTGTACAACAAATTCAGGAAGTAAGTTATTATTACTGTATGTATAATAGCTTAAATACATAGTTTAAATGGATATCATGTGTGCACTAGCGAATTTTTGTCAGTTGCATCAAACTTTATAATGAAGGAACATTGCTACGTTCAATATAAATGTTGATAACTGACAAAAGGTTAATTAAAATATAATAAAACTAAGTTCATTACGTTTTGCATGACTTTTCTAATCTTACTCACCCAAAATAACTTAAAAATATTCAATTTCCAAAAGCATGGACTCTATTGAATATTTAAAAATGAAATACAATTAATAGTATTTTAATTACAAACTTAATGCACACTAATTCAGACATGGTTGTATTTTTTGAATGTTTGTATTAGGTAGGTACTGATTATTATTCTTCAGTAGGTACACATTTTTCGCATAACAACTACATACACACAATTTTTTATTGATGATTGTGAAGTACCGGGAAAGTACTACATATTTCAGGTTTCACACTAGAAGGGTAAAACTCTTGCGATCGATGCCTATGTTATTGCAGATGTCAGTGATCAGGGAGAATGCCTGCTTGCAATATTAATTAACTTTCCTACTAAGCTATTACAGATAGTGCAATCCACGACGATGCGCCCCACTCCACGATGACTGTACTGTAAGCTGTACTTTAGTGCAGAGCGGAGCGGAGTGGGGCGCGTCTCAGTGGATTGCACTATCTATATAGTGCAATCCACTGAGACGCACTAACCAACCACCATAACCATGCTGGTTATTTACGTCAAATTCAAAATTCAAGTCATTTATTCAAACTAGGCTGAGAATCAGCACTTTTCGAACGTCAAAATTACATAAGACCCCCCCCCAAAACGCCCACCCTTCACCACTTCCTAGTGCTTTTGCTGGGAAGAAGAAGTGGCGCAACAAACTCCCCAGCAGCACAGCTGTCTGTTCAGTTAGAAAAAAAAAAAAAAATGATTCTATACAACAGTATGCAAGACAATTTACAATATGCAAAAAATAATTTAAATTAAATAGCTATAATTAATAGCCATATGACAGTCTTTAGTTTTTAGGGTTCCGTTCCCGAAGGGTGTCAAACGGAACCCTATTACTAAGCCCACGCTGTCCGTCTGTCTGTGAGCGGGCTGTATCTCATGATCCGTAATAGGTAGACAGTTGAAATTTTCAGATAATAATAATAAAATATCATTAAAAATAAAGGGGACCCCCTTTATTTTTAATGATATTTTATTTTCATACAAGAAACGGTTTTTCTTCTGCGTGTTTTGCTAAATACTTTACGGTAGTACGGAATCCTTCGTGTGCGATACCGACTCGCATTTGGCCGGTTTTCACTTTCCATTAGGACATCCACAGTAGCAGCCTAGATTCTTGTCTGTACCTTACACCTCTGCCAACCCCCGTCGGGGTATTCAGGCGTGATGTTATATTAGTTTTTCGTACAGTATAATGCGTACTTTTCCTTATAATGTCCTCGCCAATTTCCTTTAGCGACTACACAGTGCTCAATTACTGAACGCATCGTGCACATCCTGTTACAGGGGTCACATTATGAGCTGTGGGTACCGGGATATTCAAGTGCTATACTAGTATTATTAGTATCAGGTGCTAGATATTAAATCCTCATATCTTTCAGACTTCGAAAAGACTTCTAAAACTCTCTTGTAAAAGGTTTCGTTCCGCTCCGTACTAAAGTACAGCTTACAGTACAGTAATCGCGGATTGGGGCGCGTCGTCGTGGATTGCACTATCTGTAACTTCTATCTCCTTAAACAATCGAAAGTTTTAAGACTCAGCTTCTGCAGTGAAGCGAAAGGCATTCTTTTCTATTATTGGGGTCGAGAATCATGCATTTATCTACATTTTTCAATTAACTAGTTTTCCTTCTCACTCGCTACCTATAGTTTCGGATATCACTTGATTAGTGTATAAAATAGGGCATTTTTAGAAAGACCTTTAAGAAAGTATTTTGACAAGGTATTAATTAGGTAGGGTCTTAAGGCGTAACTTAATTTCCTTTATGGCACAAATTAATGCAGCTGGTTCACTCCGCAGTTTAGGTATAAAGCTACAAGTACGCGGCGGGCCCGTCTTGTTGGGCCAATTCAGTGAGTGTAACGTAGTCAGGAGATCTAAGAGTTACGCGATAGAAAGAGAGGCAACTTCTAGGTGAATATAACTAGGTGATTAGCGCTGTGCGACCTGAATTGCACTTTATTGTGTCGTAGCAAAAGTCGCTTTTTATTTAAGATTTTGATATTGACCGCAGATCATCTTTAAAATAGTTAAAAACAAACAAAAATACTACAATACCAGTCTAGCCTAAATTAAACTTTCCAACCTTAATCACTCAACAATATATATTTCAGTAATAATTGTACAATAAATAATAAATGTACTAAGTTTTGAGTCAAGTATGAGGTGAACATAGGCTTCGTCAACACACATTAAACCTTGCTAACGAGTACTACAGTTAACCGCACGGCACTAGCAACACTTGAACCACGAAAACCGCCCTTATTACTTCCAAGTAAAGGTGCTTTCAATGACAAATTGTTACTTCTACGTGTGGTTGGCTGTACCAACTGTCAGTCTACAAGAGCTTAATCGCATGATATAGTTCAGTAACGCATGTTTCACTATCGTTTAAGTAACATGTTATGTGTATGTGAAGTCGTTTTAGAATTAGAAAGTTGGCACAGAAAACTGCTCTTAATTTGACGTTTTTTTTGTCAATTCAACATTTATTTCTTACACAATATCTTGTTATGATAAAACTTATTAGTAATCATCCATAGAATCAGAATAAGCCCTTGGCCAGGCAATCTGCTCTAGAATCTCATGTGACCTATTATTGTGATTTGTTGACTAAAATAATAACATACAATGAATTAAGTCCCAAAAAGATTTTCAAATACTGAAATTTAAAGACATTACTCACTTAAAACCTTATACTTTTTATGCTATTATTCTTCACTCAATTTCCAAATAGGTTTTCTATACACCTTTGCCTGCCCCTACATGGAATAAATGCGTGATATTTATATCAATCTTCATTTCAGATCAATATTTATTCATTCACTCTTACAAAAAGCATTACCCTCCTTTTGGGCTCGGTCGCAGTCGGATATCAAATGCAACCAATCCACAATTTCATCCCCCTACTTCCCCACTAAAGTCCACCCATCAGCTAGATCTTCTCCACAGACACAGAAGCGGTCCTAGAGCCAGTGGAACCCAAAGAAACCCTGAACCTCGTCATCCCAGAGAAGGCATCTTCATTCAGCATCCACCCGGGAAGGTTGTGTATGGACCAATGTTTCTACTGTGGGGGAAAGTTCGGCCTGTTTGACACGCCGTGCCACATCGCGCAGATTAAGAGCTCCGAAAGACAGAAGAAAGTTTTGGATAGTGAGTTTTTCTTTTATATTTTTGAAATCCTCTGAACCTCTTTCAGTGTTTAAAGAACATTATCTAGGATAAGGCCAAGCATGAATCTTGATTTATATCAAGACATTTGTATAAGGTCTGCCAGTTTTGAATCAGCATTCATGCTTGAGAATCGTTCTATACTCTGCTTTAGTTGCTAACCTGTGCTCATATAAACTCTTCTGTAGAGTTATCATTATACAAGGTTCCCAACGAAAGTATAACCACTGTATACGTAAAGACGTCGAGGAATGGGAAGTACAGATAGTTCAACTCATCTGTGCGCGCGGCGCCATTTGTGCGTGCGCTTGTAACTATACAGCTTCAATTTGTGTGACTGCCACACAAAATAAAATCTGTATAATTACAGCGCACGCACACATGGCGCCGCGCGCACAAATAAGTTGAACTATCTATATCACAAGCTCCCTTTAAAAGCTCTGCAAATTAATTAACTAGTGTGGAGGCCATTACACCATACTAACAAAATGATGGGATTGCGTTTTTTTTTTTCTGACTCCCCATTGCTAATAGGCTTGATTTTAAAGTATGTATGTGTGTATGATTTCATACTGTTTCTGGAAATATAAGACAAGTGAGCTTCTGTAAAGTTAAAAAGGTGAATGAGAACATCTTAGAGCAAATATTGCTGTAGTAAAGACTTAAACCATAGACTGAACCCCTCCCCGCCCCACTAGACGAGGAGAAGCTGACCATAGACAGCTGCCTGTGCGATGCGTGCTACCGGCACGTGGACCGACGCGCCAACTGCCCGTCCTACCGCAAACGGCCGCTCGGCAAGCAGCCCATAGACCCGCCCATCACCTCGCTGCACAAGTGAGTATTTTTAATGGATTTACTGGTCTTCCGCTAATAATACTGATACCCGGTTAGACTGGAAGCAGGCTATGGCTAGGCAGATGATCATTATGATGAATAACTGGTCTTCCTCGACTGTTCTCTAGCAATGTTTTGAACCGGGATTGGGGTGTTTTCGACTTCAATATGATCAGCTGTATAAAACTGTTTTAGATTCATTTCGTGCGATATGTTGGCTTGTAAAGCCACCGTGTATAAGTCAATAACTAATAGGGTTAAGAAATTAGAAAATTTATCTTAACAATAACACGAATTTCCTACGACAGAATGACCCCCATTTTGACTTCGCTTTTTGGTTTCAAGGTTCTTTTCATTGTATTTACCCGATCGAACTCTCGAACAACACGCAACACACGTTTCATACGTTTCGTTATTTCAGCTGATTATGAACTCGTTGGATCCATGGTTGGATCTAATCTAACAAATGTTTTGTCACTTTGTCAGTGGCATTTCTTGACATTTGTATGTTTACAAAAATTGATATTGATTTTAATAATAATTAATCAGACAGTCTTATTCCTGGAGAAACATTTAATTCTTTAAACCGTAATTCAAGAAAGAGTCCAAAATGGGTTTGATCCTGTAAGAATATTAAAATTAAATCTTGTGAAATCTAATCAATTTCCGACATTGTCTTTTCTATGTGGATTTGTCCCAAACCTGCCGAATGCCTCGTTTGTAGTGGTCCCAAGCGCGATTGTATCGTGAGGTCCTGGGTACGATCCCCAGGTTGATGGTTCCTAGTGTTATTGGGTTTTTCATTAAGAATTTCTCAGTAGCAGCCCAGTTTCTGGCAATCGGCCTCAACGCTACCACATGTAAATGCGAAATGTCGGTGTAATAAACACCACTGCCTAACTCTGCCCATAATAGCGTGATATTATTATTATAGTTCTCAAAGTCAAAGTAATTTATTTGCCAAAAACACGATACATGTTATGTTCATATATTTAAGAATAGGGATACATTAAGAGCATTCTGAAAATGGGCAACGTCGCAAATAGATGTCAAATGTTTCCCTGTTTTGATTAATTTGGCAATATTACTGTATGGAAATATGAAATGAGGCTAACTAGTGAACTGAAATAATGATTATAAAATGCAATAATTAATGTCGTGACACCGAATATTTAGTTTTAGATGTCAAAAAGTATTTGGTACTTCCCAAATGCCCTTTTTAAACCCATCAAATTCAGTGTTATAATTGCAATTCATTATTAATATGTTCACTAGTTAGCGATATTTCATATTTCCACACAGCAATTAATCAAAACAGGTAAATATTTGACAGCTATTTGCGACGTTGCCAAGTTTCAGAATGCTCTTAGCTGGTATGCAAATATTATTTTAAGGTCTGTTTAATAAAAACCTTAAATTTATTCACTGACAGACAACGCACAATCATGACCACTGGGTCTACAAGTATGAAATTTTACAAAAGAGTTCCTCTTAAAACGAAAATGATTTCTAAAGGATTTTTGAAAATTCAACCCCTAAAGGAGTTTGTATGGAAGTTCGTAATTTTTCTTTCGGTCGGGCGGAAGGATTGTATAAAAAAAAAAAGTTTGATTCCTCCTAAATCTAATATTCTTCTTTTTCTACCAGCACTCAAATAGAGAAGCAGTCGTCTCCTCCCCTAGAGGAGGACAGTGAGGAGGAGGCTGGCATGGCAGGCTCCGCGGTGAACACGGGCCGCGTGTCGGTGTGTCATACTGAGGGATGTGTGGTCGTGGCGGACCACTCTATACGACGCAAGTGGCTCATCAAGATGAGGAGTAGTGTTAATAAGTTGGTGAGTGATGAGTTATCTATTACATCACATGCATTTTTCGGCAATTTCCAAATAGTTTAGATTTACTCCTGCGTTATTCCATCTTCCTGGCTCTGCACTTGCGGGTGCGGAAAACCTCAAGCGGCGAAAGTATATTAACCTTATCGGTAATAATATTTTAGAGCTGTTTGGAGTTGAGACCCTCGGGCCCTGGGGTCCGACTGCTCATGATTTGTTCAATGAAATCTCCAAACGGTTTGTCGACACTTCCCGTGCCCCAAGAGTTAACTTTTACCTTGGCCGGAGACTAATTATTGCTATACAACGTGGCAATGCCGTCAGTCTCTTGGGTACAATTACCAGTCGACAGCGATGAGGAGGAATTTTTCGACGACGTATTTTAGTTTTTTTATAGTTAGGGTTGGTTAATATATTTTTATTTTAATAGTTGGTTAGTTTATCCAGTGTATATATTTTTATCCTCTAATAAATTATTCAATAACGAGGATAACTTTAAGGCCCACTTGCATCATAAATAATTAAATGCATTTTGCACCAAACATATATAAAATACCATTATATTTCTGTTCACTGTTTGAAGATTCCAAAGACAGCATGTTGTGCAAGCTAAAGTGAAGTGTCATCATAAAGTTAAAAAACAGTGTTCTGAAGATACTTGAACTGTTTACTACTAAATAAATCATGCAGAAAATACTGAAAGAATTTGAATAAAATAAAAGATACAAACAAAATTGTCCTGGATGAACTTATAATAAACTTTTTGTCCTTGCTCATTTAGTAATTTCCCTAGAATGTAAGCGAGCAACGGGCGACTGTTGTAATGTAAATGATATTAGAGTAAATCTTGAATCCTGTCTAAATGGATCTGCTCGTGTTCCCAGTTGAAGCTCAAGTGCGACTACCCGGGCCTGCACACGCTCCCGCTGTGCGCGGCGCACCACCGCGCGCTGGCGCCGCTGCTGGCGTGCGCGCTGTGCACGCGCCGCATCACCAAGCACCACAACGTGCACTTCATCAACCACGTCAGTACTCCTGCGTCGCCATTATCCCTCAGCCGAAAGGCGTTCCCCTGCTGGACTTAGGGGCAATGCCACAGCGACCGACCGAATCCAGCAGACTCTCCTACTAAAGCTCATTATGTCACTACTGACTAAAGTTATAAACTTATTTGTTAAACCATATGACCTGACCAAGATTATGTCTGGACTTCAAAGAGACTGCTACTGCTACCGCTACTGCTGAGCATCAAGCCCTGGGTTCGATTCCCGGGTCGGGTAAAGTGTTATCGGGTTTTTCCATCTGAGATTTCTGAGTAGCAGCCCGGAGTCTGAATTTGTGCCCGGTTGATGGCAATAGGCTCGCCCCCTATTGCATGTGACTTAAACATAACTGGCGAAATGTGGATGTACTATAAGTACACCTCTGCCCGACCCTTCGGAAAATACAGGCGTTTTATGTTAAAGACACTCTTCCTCTGAGTCTGTTTCGGTGTTTCTTCTCACAGTAGTCAGATTGCATACACCAACCACATCTAGTTTTAATTTATTTTAACCTATTTACAGAAATAAATCATTTATTTCATTATAAAATTGGTTCATACCACAAAATAATTCAAATGGTTCACTCCGCTAAATCATTTAAATAAAAAGCGATTCTTGCTACGACACAATAAAGTGCAATTCAGGTCGGAGGGCGCTAATTACCTACAGTTGTATTCACCTAGAAGTTGCCTCTCTTTCTATCGCGTAACTCTTATCTCCTGACTACGTTACGCTCACTGAATTGTCCCGACAAGACGATCCTGCCAGTACTTGTAGCTTCACACCTATAATGCGGACTGCGCCTTCTGTACTGTTCTGTGTTCAGACTCGATTTCTTATTACCTATACGTCGAACGTCGTTGTTACCTTCTCGTTTGAAAGTTAATAATACTTACATTTTTTTTCTTCCCCAGGGCTACACGGAATTGAACCCATATCTGAAAGCAGCCAGCGTGCCGGTCCAGTTCACTGAGCGGCCGGTACTGTGCAAGACCTGTCGGTACTACTGCACGTTGCTGCAGCGGCCCGGGCATAACGACTCCTATGCCAACGCGTACAGGCGCAAGTGAGTCCCCTTTGTGGTTTTGTAGAATTCCTGTATTCAACCCGTCAAACCCCGTTGTTAAAGAAACAGTTAAAAAGGCACTGTGTCTCGCCGATATCGCGACCGTTCGGAATAAATACCTTAAGAATATGTTTGATTTACTAATTATTTTGGTATTATGTTTGTATGAACTACGCATGCTCCGCCGGCCCTTTAAAAGATCAAAATAGTTCCCTAATGGTTAGAAATCGGTATCAGTCTATTTATCTTTATTACTCGGTGTTTCTAGTGGCAGAAGTCGATTGTGTATTAATTTCAAACAATATCAGCAAGTTCTTAATCACAAACCTCTTTGAAAAAAATTGTTAGTGTAACAACTCAGGTACAAAAATAGAATTAACTTTTCTTTTTGACTGTAACCGTTACCGAATGCCATTATCAGAAGCTCTTGGCATCTATTACCATTTAATGAGAGTAGATGAAGATAAAAACTTAATTAAACTTGAGAAAATACTATGCTACCTGCGTTTTAATTGTTTTAACTAATTCTTCAATATAACGATTTCCAGATTACTTCAAATATACAACATAGAAGCACCACCGATATCAGAGAACGAGACAGAAGATGGCATGGCAACTCAAGAAGACGGCAAGCTAAAGAAGAAGCAAAGAGAGAGACCTAAGTCCAAGCAAAGAAAGTCAACCGACCCTGATAAAATGGACAGTGAGTCTTCAGAGAGATCTGAGAGAACGAGCGAGAGTACCCCAGAGAAGGAGAAAAAAGATATAGATAGTGATAGTAATAGCAAAGAACAGCCTCTAGAAGAAGATATAGAGAGCCTCATCTCCTCTAACAAGATCCTAGTACCCAACGCCAAATCCACAGACCCTAACGGCCAAAGTGACGGCTCTGAACCTGAAATGCAGGACGCCGAAGCTCCCACGCTACCTCTAGACAAACAGACAGAACTACAATACCTCCTCCAAAAACAGAACAACCCGGCACAGTTCCTACCCAAACCTAATTTGACTACGAAACAGAGAAATATACTAAAAGTACATAATTTGTCCGGTATTCAGAAACCGGCAAGTCAACACCGGATCATGGAGAAGAATTCTAAGAGAATACATAAGTTGGGACAGATTCTTTCACATAAAGAGAAACCTAGAAGCGATAATGAGGAAGAAAGAATCAAAGATGGTATACCTATTTTAAAGAATATATCTTTGAACGAAGAATGTACCATAGAATCTATACCTAACAAGCGACCAGCGGACATAAACACACTGAAAAACAAATGGCAAATGTCTGAAAGTTTCACACAAGTTAAGAAGAACTTGAGCGAACTATCGAAGAATAAACCGGAACATCACAAGAAAATATCTGAAGTCAAATACTCGAATCCTGTCAAAAGATTGGAAACTAATCCTTCGATATCTGTCAGAGAATTGTTCCCAGGCGAGGAAGAAATGAACTTACAATGTAATATAGAGTTTAATAACGTGAAGGGCGTAACTCCTGAAGGATGGGAGAAATGTAACACAATGATTCAATACGATGTTGAAACTAAGAAGCTCTGGAACGAGTTACAGCGACCTTACGGCAACCAATCTTCTTTCCTACGTCATTTAATACTTCTAGAAAAGTACTTCCGAAGTGGGGACTTGGTTTTATCTCATAACGCAACTCCGCACGCGGCTAATTACAGCGATTCAGTACAGAGCAGACTCCGGGCTTATGATAACGTTATCAATGATACCCCAAGACGTAGTGAACCAGCGATAAGTCTCATAGAATTTAGAAAAAAGCCTTCATTGAATGGTAAAAGTTTGCTAAAAACGAATCTAAATGAAGGTGATAAAGAGACTAACAAGTTCATGCCGCCTCCCCCAGGAGTGTTACCCAAGCCTAAATCTAAATCAGATAAAGTGAAATCTAAGCCTTTGCCTCCAGAGCTCATTGCTATCAACACTCCAAACGCACAAGGGCGTAAGGCGATACAGAATGTTCTACATAACATTCAGCAGTTGGTCAAAGGTGTGTCTGCGTCGGACCCTACGGAGATCGCAGCTGCGCCGTTACCTGCGGCGACGGTGACCGCGATTCCTCCTCCGAAGTTTGACCCTCCGCCGGTGGCTCCCATTGCACCTCCTAAGGAAAAGAAGGATACTCCGAAGAAAGAAGACACGCCTAAGAAGACTAAGACTACCAGCAAGCCCTGGAGGCCTACGCTTATGCCTATTACTCAGGTAAATTATATTATTTATTTATTTTTGAGAAAACTTACAGCTAGAACATTTAAGTATGCAGTAACATTATGTAGAAGCTTGTCAATTAAAAGTTTTCATTTATATAAACATTTGCATAAAATTTAAAAATCTACGTAAAAAGTCTGAATCAAGCATTTAAACTAAAAAAAAATACAAAAACTTTTATCGAACTTTCTACATTTTTATAAAAGCCATCATTCATCATCAATTTTTCCAAAAGCAAAGAAATTGTTGATAAACAGAACAGAAGAGGTCTATAAAATCCACACTACGGTCTATTTATTCAGACTCTTACAGTACAATGAGGACTTATCCTAAGTTCATTTACGTTATAGCCAACTAATACTTAACTATGACAGGGCGGGAAAAATATGTTTCTTTTTTTAACACAGGCGAAATCTAAATAATCATAATCCTTAATTTTCGCTTTCTCTCCGCCTCTGTACATTTCTGTGCTTAAAGTATTAAATAAATAAATAATATTTTTCTATACTTTGCCATCACACGAAATAAAGATGTAGTCTATTAGTTTATGCTAATGTAAAATAAATATGCTACACGTGTTTTGTATGTCAGTCCAATGTCAAATCGTGAAAGGTGTCCTTTTACCTTGACGAAACAATATTGACATTACCGTCATCCTTATCCTTACATATTACAAAACAAAGTCGGCGCCGCGTCTGTCTGTCTGTCTGAAGTTCTGAACGTGATAAACTCAAAATCTACCGAACGGATTTTCAAACGGTTTTCAACAATGGACGGAGTGATTCATGAGGAAGGTTTTGGTGTATAATTCATTATGGTTTTGTGTAAATGGGCTTAAATTCATTTGCCAATTGAACCGATTGATTTTTCCGACTTCTTCAACAATAATCGTCATTGATCAAAACCATAATGAATTATACACCAAAAATTTACTGGCGTGCGCCTGTGCACCGCATAAACAGTAAAAGATACATAAAATGTATGTTCTACTGGATTGTTCATCTTAAAATATTCAACAAAAAAGTCCGCGATGGCATATGTCTATCTTCTAAGGATGACCCACAGTAACCATTGTTATCTTTCAGAATTTGATAAAAATGTCATTGTTATTTCCGAAGCCATTTTTGACCGGTAATTTATTAATACTTATCCAATAAAATATGTGTTTTAAATAGGGCATTTAATTTAGTTTCAAAAATGCCGTGACATAATATCATTTAAATGAATATTTTAAAAGATACACACACATTCAAAATTCCACGTAACAAAATCATTTTGGTTGACGGCAACGCGGGCGCATCGGTCTGCGGTAGTACTCAATGACCTTTTCCTCGGCTATTGAGTATGTAATCCCGGTATTGCTGTGGGATATTTTCCGACATCCACAAAAGCTTAATATTATAAATGCTATTGTGAATGTATTGTGTTTGTTTCTTACGCTTTCTCGATATACGATGTACTGATTTTGATGAAATTTGGTATGAGGATACTTTGAGAAGGACATAGCCTACTTTTTATCGACATGTGACGCGGCCGGAAGCTAGTCTTCATATAAATAATAAAAGATCGTTTAAGAAAGCACGCTTTAATACCAAGCCGAACTAAAAAGTAGAAAATAATTATCATCGGACCCTCTACATACAGTGCAATATATTGGACTGGTCAAACCTAATCATATGAGCCCATACTACAGGGGTTTACTAGTAGCCCACTAAAGAGTTCCAGTATCCACCCCCTGGCTCCATCGTCAGATCATCTCCAAGATAGCAAATTATAGTAATGTTGAACAAACTACTTACTCATGCAAAGTTTCATTTCGATACAACAGTTAGAAATAGGTGAAAATTACTTTGAAAGATTCCGTTACAAAGATACAGGTCAAGCTAATAATAGCGTGTGTAATAGCAGTAAATTAGCTAAAGTGATACTATTTGTAAAAAATACTAATAATATTGTACTGTTTTTTTACAGGAGAACCTAGCGAAAATCGCCCGTGAGCCGACACAAATAGCGGTCGACGGACGCACACTGCCCAGCCTCGTCCAAGTAATGTCTTCCGGCAAACGATACCACATCACGTTGCAAGACTACAACAAGATGTGCATCATGAGGCGGGAGAAACTACAGCAGATACAGGACGGGGAGAAGACTAAGAGACAGTCCACAGAAGAGAACACTGTGGTCACAGAGATACAGCCTTCCAATGCTCAGTGCGCTATGCTTGGCAACGGAGGTTCCGTCGTACAGAACATCACGCCTGATGACAAGTCGCAAGATAAAAAAGAACTACCAGAAATGACACAAATCAGCTCAAATGCTGCCACTATTCTCAAGAATGTCGGGCTAAAGAACATCACTATAGCCGCAATCCCTCAGAAAACTGCCACGGTGACGTCACAGACAGTCGCCTCACCTATCATGTCGACGTCATCTTTGTTGGTGACGTCAACGCCTATCAAGATTCCTCAGCTCGGACCTTCGGTGTCTATAATGAGCGAGACGGTGTTATCTCCGCCGGTGATGTCTCACATGACGATGCCGAAGATCCCGCGCTCGCTGACCGTGATCCCGCAGACCGTGCTGCCGCCGGGAGTAGTGCTGGCCGGCAATGGGCCAGGCAGCATGGCCTCCGCTGGGCCAGGCAGCATGGCCTCCTCTGGGCCAGGCAGCATGGCCGCGGATGGCCAGCGTCCATAACGAACCCTGATCTACGTGATCGTGTAGCGGCGCCCGCGCACGCCCCCGACTCACTCCTAAAATAAACTTTACGCGTCTCGCGAACATTTGCAATAAGTGAAAGCACCCGAAAAGCCTTAATAATTATACTGTGTATATATTAGTGTAGTGACGGACATTGTGCTGTGAAAATGGTGACAAGGAATGTGTTAAATATATTACTCTGAAAGGTTTTTAATTTTTTTTTTCTATTGTGCAAATGATGCGACGGTTTGTGCTGATCCTGTTAGTTTTGAACAAAGCTTCTGGTTGTTAGGGATAGATATCATATCATTTCCGATGCTAAAGATTCACAGACCTTAATTATGGAAAGAACAAGAAACTTGATAAGTTGTATGACCTTGTAATTTAATATTATGATTTAATAATATTACTTACTTTTAGATTAAATGTATTAGTATGTAATTACACAATCTAAAAGTTGCTCCATTAATTTGTTTGGTCTATAACCAAGTTCTTTTACCCTAATTATTTCTCCTAGATTGTGATTCATACAGTGAAAACTAGGTGTGTGACCATAAAAACTTCATAACTACTAATTTATTATAAGTTCAAAGAGGCCTGCTTACATATTAGTTACTATTTATAAATAAACCTGACTATAATCAACAAAAATATAGTTCCTTGCTGAGAAACAATCAAAATTCTCTAGTCAGGTGGGAATATGCATTTATAATTTATTTATTTATCCTTACATGCCGTTTTGAAGGGACGTATACGCCTAGTAGAGCCACATTGTGTTCGTGGTAACAGTTAGATGTCAATCTGACCACGCAGACTTGCTTACCAAACTGCCATAACACAGTTTGGTAAGCTTATTCCGGATTAGGGCGATCCAGCGTTGTAGGCATTCGAATCTTACTGTTACTAGTCATGCATGCGGTTTAGGTAAATGTAGACGTGTTTCATGTCATTCGCTCGCCATTAGTAGGTATATGACCCATCGCGACCGCCGCATCGCCTCGTATCATTCGCATGAAGCTAGACAATCTATGTATAGTAATGTATAGCATAACTTTGTAAGAATATCACTCGGAACATATTTTTCCAACTGTTAATTATATATAAGCATTAGAAACTCATTTAGAAACCCGATTAAGTAGAAATAAAACTATAATTTTTGAATAAATACACATTTTACTTGTTGATTTCAATGTTGACTTGAATTCGTACCTACATTATTTAGTCAAAGGGACATTTACAGTTAGTAAAACCAATAAAGTACAATTTGTCATTATTATTTATTGATAAAACACTTATGCTAGAACATATCTGAACCTTAAGTGCGTAATAATATAACATAATCAATCAGAATCCGAATCGTTTTGAAAGAGATAGCTAATCCGTTGCTTCATAAGTTCGCAAAAAAATTGCTCAGCAACGTAAATAACGCATGTTGTTGAACTGTGAAAATGAAACAGATTAGTCTTCATCGTTTACCGAGAATGTTTACGCACTTAGATAGCTGGTTTGCAGAAAATAAAACTACCTACACACAATTTTTCATCGTTATCATTTCTAGAATATACTCGCAATATTTTTGTGAATCCACTATACACATACATACACGAATTCATTGAAAAACTTTTTACAGTCAATTTAAATTAGCTAGTTAAACTTCGCAGACGTGATGGTATCAATATCTAAACATGATTAAACAAAACGAAAAAATTATGAGGTTTTTTTTTGGGGTAATCAACCCCATTTAGTGTAGTCACCTGAAATATCAGTTAAAACAATCAGTTTTCTTTTGTGTATACTTCACAGACGTGTTGGGTATCTATATTAATATAGATAGAGTGCCTTTCATCAAAGTGCTCCTTTGCCGTAATGTTGGCTCCACTGTTAAACGTTAACAACGTACAGTACGACACAACTGTAGCATTAATTTGAAAATTTTCATTTATTCATTTCAATTTTATTTTACAATTTATTGCGTTTTCGTAAAGATCATTTTCGCCTAAAGCATTAATAAAGATTGGTGATTTAGAAGGTGCACTCAGTTCAGATGGTGATCGGTTTTACGAATTTTGCCGAAACTACATCTAAGTTGTACTGTACCCATTAGGGAGCGCTGTAGAGTATTCGTGTTCGTCCTACAACAGTGAAGCCAACATTACGGCATAGGAACTATTGGATGAAAAGCGCATAAGCAACACGTCTCATCATATAAAACAAAAGAAAACATATTTTCTCAACTCATAGGGGAGGGGAGGGTATTGTCGTACACCTAACTTCAAACGTTGATTTAGACAAATCTGTTGAGTTCACAGCCAAGTGTTATATACTAAAGTCACCCTTATTTCGTTGAGTTTTATATGAGCACAAGCATTTTTTAATTAATCTACCCTATAACCATCAAAACAAAGTAATTTAAAAAGTATGTATGTACGAAGTTACCCGATACTTGCGTGTAATTTCGTACATCACGCGTCTAATATCGTACAAGTTAATTAGTCTAAAAAAAGCGTGATTAGAGGGTACTTCATTGTAAATAAAAGATTAATTTTAATCTATTACACATTTATTCGCAAAACACGCACACATAATTGTTTGCCGAATTCTCTCCACTGCATAAAGCATGAGCCCAGCTTCCGCAAGACACGCACCTGAACCATAATTCGCGGTCTTTTCCAAACTCCCCACAAATTATGCATAATTCGTCAGTTCGTTGCTGTCCCTCATCGTAAAACTGCTCATCGTTGTCATCATCATCATCACAAAAAACATTTTCATCAGCTTCAGAAGATGAAGTTGAATAATTATTTTTCTTTGTCTGTTTCTTTACTATTTTTTTGACTCGTTTTGTTTTTTTGTATGTCTGTAATTGTTTTTTGATCTCCTCTTCTTTTTCTTTCTTTATCGTTCTTCTCTGGGCTTTGTTTTCTAAAAGTGTCTTCATTGGAGTAGCAGTGAGAATTGTTGAGTGTTGTTTACTTCTCTTTCCTTGGCCTTTGCCCTTTTCTTGCGTTTTGTTTTTATTAGGCATTGGAGAAATAGCGCTGAAAGGCACTTCTACTTGGGAGGCAGGTCTAAGCTCGGGAGACATCAGGATCTTTCTCTTAGTATGTCCAATATCATTCTTAGTTGATTTTATATTCTTTCTTTCTTCGGCTGTTGGCTGAAGAGATGTATTGCCTTCTTCTAGGTCAGATTCTAGTTGGTTTTTGCCTTTCTCTTCTTCAAAAAGTTGGGTAATGGTAGGACGCTCTTGTCGCTTAATGCGTTTCGTTTCTTCTTCTGAAGATTCACACGAAGTCCTATCATCAATCTCAGTTTCGGATTTCTTTTCAGATTGGATTGGAATATTCAGACTTGTCTCTTCTTCGGCGGGCTCAGAATATATGATGATCTCTTCCCATGTTGATGGATCGGAGTCGTCTATAAGTTGGTATAGGCTATTCAAACCTGATGTACTTGGCTGTTCATTGTTTGGATCTATCATTGGTAGGTAATTTGGTACGTCCTGTGGCTCTGATTCTAAGTTTACTGCTTCTTCTGCTGATATATATTCATTTGTTGACTCATCATTTCCTTCATCAGTAAGTTCTTCAAACACATTTGGGTTTAACGGCCAGATGCCTGCAGTTTTGAAGCCATTTACAGCCTTCTCAGCATTGGCGATTCTAAGGTATGCTGTTGTAAAAAGGGGAATTAGTTCCAATGGCGTCAGCTTCTCGTAGTTATGCGCATTCATGTACGTCTGGCACTCTTTATGCAATGCATTTTTTAGGGGCCCAAACACCGTCAAATCGAGCGGCTGTGTTCGATGGGACGTATGTGGCGGCAAAGTTACCATATGGATGCCATTCTCACGACAGTAGTTGTATATGCTAAGTGAAATATGACTACTATGATTGTCAAGTACCAATAAGACAGGATTTTCATTGGTTGCTCCTACATGTGTCTTAAAATGAGCTACCCAATCTTGAAAAAGCTCCTCATTCATCCACCCACTCTTTGAGCATCTGTAAATAGATCCGCTTGGACCTCCCCTTTCTAGATAGGCTTGCATTCGCTGCCGCGGGTAAATTATCATAGGCGGAACGTACTGGCCTGTAGCACTGACACAACAACATATTGTAATATTTTTCCCTCGTTCCCAGCTCGTTGCTGCTCCAACTTGTTTGAGTCCTTTTTGAGCAAGAATCTTTCCAGGCCGATGCACACTATTTATTCCAGTCTCGTCCACATTAAAAATTCGATGTGGTGGAAATTTGTGCTTCATCATGGAGAGGCTCAAGTTGTCGAAGTACAATTTTACTTCCTGTGCATTAAAAGCAAGAATCCTGTTAATACTTGTTGCTTCTGGACGTCTTATAGATACTTCAGGATTCCTTTTCAGAAAACCGTATAGCCAGTCTTTTCCTGCTTCTTTCGATTCATTATTAAAAGGATTTTTTATTTTATTTTGTTGTGCATATTCGTATACAGAAGCCTTCAATGAATGTGGCGTCAATCCATAAAACTGCTTAGAAAGACTCAGAATATGCTCTTTTATAGCATTTTCTTGGTCTTCTGTAAACACCGGTTTTCTTCCCATTCTTTTGAACTTGATTGAACGACAGTTGCGTGATCGTTTCACGTAATCTGACAGTGTCATCACAGGAATGTTGTATAAAGTAGCAGTTTGACGTAATTTTGCTCCATCTTGTACAGCTTTTGCTGCTATTTTCATTTTTCGTGGCGACCAGACACATTTCTTCCTTGGAGCCATCTAAAACATGAAGTAAATGTACAAAAACTAAAGGACAGGTAATTAAATTTCAATTATGAAAACTCGACATAAAAACTCAAAGTCTGCATTGCCTAACCTTACACATTTTGAATCAAATCTGAAACATCTAGCTATAATAATATGAAACATCTTTTTGCGTCAGGAGCATACAATGCTGGCGGATAATATCGTACAGTGTACGAAATAATCCGAAACAGAATTTTCATATTCAACGTTCCATAACTACAAAAATATACGCAACAATGTGATAAATCAGGAATAATATCTCGCTAAATATACCTTCGAATGAAACACAATACCTTTACTATACAATTTTGTTAAGATATGGCACTTACTGCTTATTTTCTGTTGTCGAAAATCGGTAACACCGAGCGCGAAATCACTTTACAGCCAATGGCGCCGGCGTCCAAGCTCAGACTGACGTGACAACTTGTGAGGAAGCGAGAATACACAAAACGAACGCATGCGAAAGGGACAAACATATATATCTCGTTTCCTTCCAATTAAACTCTGCTGTACGAAGTTGGCCGCTGTACGATATAACACTCCGCTCCCCTACTTCAAGTAACAAAACTGCAGTTGTTGACCCCATAAAAAAATCCCCATTTTTTTTTCTTTTTTTGTAATCGATACACTAGCTAAAGTAATTTGACCCTGTATAAGCTAATTATAAATGTCCCTACTTATCAATAACATTATAAAATTAACTAAAACCTTAAAAAATACAAAAGTTGGTGATTAAATTTGTGCCTGACAGATGAATATAAAAGTATGGTAATCACATTGTACATATATCACGGGAGCCGATAAAAGGAAAGTTATCTGACGACTTTTATATAATATTAAAATTAAAGCTCATGGTTGAGTGACCTCTGCGTTTGTCAACGAAGTGTCGATGTTGTTAAAAGTATATTTTTTTAACTTTAAAGGCTATGGTCAGATAGATTTACGTTAAAATCTGGTATATATGTATTTAAAACGCAACAGCATACGATGTAAAAATGCTGAATATCGTTTTAAAATCGTTAATTTATTTTCATTTAATTTCGTATGACAGGCTGTATGAACCCCCTAGTTGCAAACAACTACGTTGGCAAACGCAGCGGCGTATGTTAAAACATGATAATTATATATCTATATTGTTGAAAAATAGCTATTTTATTTTGGTCCAACAATATAGCTAGGTCCAATGTTAAACGTAGTGTTCACGAAAATTTACCGCGAGTTAAGGCGACGTTACAAACGACGATTTTGCTCACTTTGAGTTACATACAGTTTCTGAAGGATTAAGAGAAGCTATTCTCTTTAATTATATAAATATGATTGTACAGTTTTCTGTTGAATAAATTGGTAAATGAATCTCTTTGTTAGATTATTTTCTGTAAATCTTTCTTAGTCTTCCAATTAGTCTTGGATATCGTCTATTTTATTTGACTATATCTAGGTTAACTAACTGTAATTTGAAATTATGTAGTTTTAATCGTTCCATGTTTTTGCTTGAAGTCGAGTCGTAGTTTCAAGACAGTTTATATGACTTAATTATTTATCAAGTCTTTGTGATATTTTTTTCTGCCAGCCCTATAAAACATTTGGAAATGCTGCCAAAATCTACAAGAAGACCAATAAAATGTTGAGCATTGCTCTAATTTGGAAACTGTGTGTGGCTTACTTCCACAAGTCGTTGACGCCGCCCGCCGCAATGAATGTTATAATAATGAATACAGTACTAGTATTTTAGTAATTTGGAAGTTCCCCCGCTGTTGTTAATCATTATATTTTTACGTGAGCCATTTTATGTTTGAACAAATTGTAGCCGCCCATAGCCCGGATGTTTTGTTTCTTCCAAAGATAGTGAAATAGTTCACAATATTATTATTATGTTTAGTTATTATTTGTTCGGCACGCGCCCTCGCCTCGTGCCGGAGGTATGAGTTGTCTAATAAACATATCTTATCTCCTGAAATATTGTGTTTTCTTCATAATGTTAAACCTACTCTAAATATTTACTTAGGTAGGTACAAAAAGTATACATAGTTCTAAACTTTCTTAGCCTCCCTATGCTTATGAAATTCTTATTGTTGGGTACGTACTAGGTGCGTACGTCTACGGCGTGTCGCCTCAATATTATACAAAGTAAATAACCAATAACTACTTTAGTCTAATTCCTTTAGGCGGTAACAGTACGTATTAGTGTTATTCGTACCGTTTAGTCATCTACAGCAGCTATTACCTACGTCCAACTTTCTAAATACCTACTACTAGTAAATCTAGAATAATCTGAAATTCTAATTTGTATTAGCGATGTCCTTTTTCTTGGAATGTTTGGATGCGCCTTTCGTCCTCTTCCACTTCATTCTTCGGTTTTGGAACCAAACCTTCACCTGAAAATAAAAAGATAAAGAAATACAGAAAATCTAAGAAAGAGTTACAATTCTAGAAGTCAAAGACACACACCTAGAGAAATAAATGATTGCGAAAGTAGCACATTGTGAAACGACACGACCGGCGCGCGCAGTGGTTGAATGCTGCACTACGTATCGCAAGTTCGATTCCCCCACTGAAATCATATTTATATGACTTAGTTTTTCCCCAAATAATATAAGTAAGGCCTGTACCCTAATTACTTAATACACGATCAGTCGGAATTTCAAACGTTTTGAAACAAATTGCTAATACATTGCTTCATAAGTTCGAAAAAAAATCTGCTCAAACAAATTTGTCGTAATCGTTTACGAAAATGTGTTGCGTAATTAGATAGCCGGTTTCTGGAACGAAAGCAAATAAAATAAGTCGAAGAGAGACGTGTCGTGGTACACTGTCGGTGGAAAGTTGTTGAAGTTCCATTCTGAGTGGTATGGCTGATTTTTATGATTATAATTAATTATTATACAACCTGACATTGACCCGCAAATTGCAAAAAGCGTAAGAAATATTTTGAGGGCTATCTTAGCTTTCGTTCCAATTATCAAGCGCGTAACCTGCTGATTGGTTGACTGAATTTTCAGCCAATCGGATCACTTGACTTTAATTTTGACGCATCGATAAATATCGTTCCAGAAACCGTGCATTAGACCGTAAAAAAGATATTGATGGCAGTAATTTATAAGTCAAACAATAAATACCTGTCGTTCAGTAAGATGCAACGCCACGGCTATCTCATACCGTCGCAGGCGTGTCAGATAGTTGGCTCGGGTGAACTCGGCCTCCAAGCTGCGGATCTGTGCCTTCGTGAATGCTGTGCGCTCCTTGCGACTACCGCTAGGGGACCGAGTATCTGTAGACGATGGAAAGGATTGGAGTTAAGATTATTCTAGTCAACGATCGCGAAAATAAAGAAATTAGTTCATGAGTTGGATCCCCAACCGTTGCACACCCAACGTTCATTGACTGAACCCTTTTGTACCCCATTATAGGCTAATTAATGCTTATGCTAGAGTAGGTAAGCAAAACCTATTCATGCAGACGTGATCGTAATGGGATGACACTGCTGGCGCTGTGGCTGATCGATTGGTTGCTTCACTCGCTATGAGACACTGGTTCGATTCTCGCGGCGGAAAAAATAGGTAGCCGTCTCATTATAAATCGAGTTCTTACTACTATCAAATTTATTAAGTAGTAGGTATGGATACAGATATTCTGATTTTATAAATTTTATTGATTTTTTACAATGTATCTTTCAAAGCATTTGAGTTTCTTGTCTACCGTCTTACGAGAAACTAACGAACCCAGACTAATCTTACAGAACTACGATTAATAGCCAATAGCATCCGTTGTTCTAACGACTAGCAGATGTACCACGGCGCCGGCGCCGACTGTCCATTGTTTATGATTGGTTTATAGCCGACAATTGTTTGTGTCGCGAATCCTGCGCATTTCCACTCGTAAACTGTGAGCCATGAGGTGTGACAGGAAGGTGCCACGTTTATTGTTATTAGTTTATAGCTGGGAATTTATTGAAGCAACCATATACCTACTAGGTGCCTACTTGGATAAGATCATCTTATCAAGATAAGCCCACGTTCGCACGGGCATAAAAATATCGCGGCGGCATTTTATCCTGCACTGGATTTTCAGCTGTGTTGAGAATCCAACGCGTTGGGACGCAGTCTCGTTCCAGCGCGTTGAAAAAACACAACACTGTTAGATTTTCAACTCTCGGCGCTAAGCAGCGTTCAAATCCAATGCACGAAAAAAAAATCGCGAACCTGGGTACCTAACTGTTGAATGTCGTGGTAATGATTTTGTAGGCATAGGTAGGTGGACTTGCGAACAGAAAACGTTTTCTTCAGAATAGCAAAAGCAAAAATAGGTACCTATCTACCCAAGTCAGAAGTCAAAATAATATGATAACCTAGGCAACTTGTCCATTTTTCTTGTGGATAAGCTAAGATAGGTAGGGATATTCAAGTAAAAGCAAAGCTAATGTAGCTTTCCCTGTAGATTTTTCTTTCTATCGACAGCGTTAAAGATTCGCTTACAGGCAATTACTAAATACAACGTTTCGGCAACACCGAGCAATTTACGGCAATAAAATCAAGATGGTGTTTATAAACCATCTTGATGCTATTGCCGTAAATTGCTTGATAAGATTGATAAGTGAATTGCGTAATTTAAAGTACGTAGGTACGGTACCTACCTAGTTGTTGCCCATGTAAGCGCACCATTAGGAGCACAGAATTGTAGGATAATTACAACAAAAATCAAACCTCTGTATTTCCAAAAGGGAAAAGTTTGTGATAACCTAAACATCATTATGTCTTAGAAGCTATCATACCATTTCGTATTAGGTACTTGCACCTACTACTACAAGTTAATAGACTTAGAAAATAATTCTAGAAATCAAAACCAAGACAGTGAGCCGCAAGTTTCCAACAAAAATCCTAAACAACCCGTTTAAAAAAAAAAATACTCACCTTCCTCCGCAAACCCTCGCGCCTGTTCCTCACTCTCCTCCTTCACCACAACATGGTTCTCCCACTCGCCCCACTCCCACTCACAAGCCTCCCTTTCCTCACACAACCCTCGGTCCACCGCCCGGTAATCGTAGAAGAAAGGCAGATACCCTGTGTGGAAGAACTCACTGGAGGAACTGTGCACTTCCTGGTCTAAGAGAGGCTGGAACTGTGAAGGTTCTATGGCCTCTGGATATTTGATCGTGTCGTCTGTCTGTGCAGGGAAGGACGGTCTTAAGTAATCCATTGTGTTTTTGAAGGTGTTTCTCTGTCTAGGAAGTTTGAATATGGTTTTATGAGTGATGAAGGATTTTTCTTTATGGTGATTTTGTTGGCCTTGGATGATGTTTTTAAATAATCAATGAAAATTTGATGAATTATTCATTCATCAATAATGTTTCAATAATCAATAAGATTTTAGGATAATAATCTGAAAGTTAAGAGAAACCGTTTCTCTTAATCAGACTGCTTTTTCCACGTTTTTCGAGACGATTTTCTGTAAACTGATACATAGATACTGAAAGTTCGTTAGTTAGTTTCTATGAACATTTTGAAACTTTAATAACGTCCCCACGATTATTACTATAATAAAAGACACAAGATAACACGTCTGCTCACGCCCGAGTTTCAGCGGATGATTCCTGAACACTCAGCGGAGATGCGCACACGCACGCGGGGCGGGGCTTAGCTTTTGGGCGGAGACTCGGACTGCGCAGTGCGATACTTTAATTTGTCATTTCAACACTAGAGATGCTTGTCATTAGAGATTTTTTTTATGATTTAACTATAAATGATCTGCAAATTGCGTTTTTACATAGATGTTATGCATGCAATCATTTATTTGGTTTAGATTACATACTACATAACTAGTTTAAAATTGCTTTTAGTTAATGCAATCGGCTACCATAATTTGCAACTTAATATTAGCTAAATTTATGTAGGTATTCTAGGTACCTACGAGTATACCTACTACAGATCTCATTACAGGCCCAGTAGGTAGAAATACGAACTCCAAACTTTAAGCTGGACTTAGGTATTTTAAATTCAAACGGATTAGAAGCCATTTCCTGTTTCCAGCAACATCTACACCCTAATTGCGTAACACACTCAGTCACAATCTGAATAATTTTGAAGGCTATTGTTAATCCATTGCTTCATATGTTTGAAAAATTTGTCTGTTTAAAAACGTAAAAAACGCAATGAATGTTGTTGAACTGTCAAAATGACACCCTTTGCTACTGTTAGTGTGGTACGCAATTACCCCGCTGGTCTGGCTTAAACTAACTTGAACAAGCTGACTAGCACTGTAACAAAGAAATGCAAATGTCTCAAGTCTAAGTAGTATTTCCCATAGTTGAAAAAATTATGTAACTATAATACAACTGATGAGTGAGTAGCTACCTTAGGTAGGTACTTATTATGTCATTCGAGATCGAATGACATGCAAACAAAACATACCCTGACGAATTAGTCAATTAAATAACTTCTATCACTTCTAACACTAATCGAATGCTTACTTCCTATTTACAAATCAATTATAATCAAATGATTTAGGTGCGACCGCCTCAGGCCCTCAGTCTCTTGTTAACATGGGGCAGTAGTGGGCCCCCAGGGACAGCCCTCTGCCCTCTGTTTCTCACGGTGAGCGGTAATTAAAGACTGGTTCAAGTGATGATAGGTTTATTATGTGTTCATAAAGTTATCGTAATTTCTTAAATTATTATTACCTATTGCGATTTGCAAGTTATAATCGAAATTATCTATGATATTGCAACTATACACTTTTTCTAGGTGCTGCTGCATAGTATTATTGTAAGTTGCTTTCATAATACGAGTAATAGGGGTTTAAATATGAAATTGCCGTTTTAACCTGGCTTGAATTAAAATTAAACCTGCATGGTGTGAGATTCCAGAGTGAAACTTTTTTCACAAGATAACTTTATCATTCTAAATTTGAAAAATGTAGGACAACATCCGAATTTTAATTATTATGTTTTTCTAAAGTAGAAATCTATCTAACGCCTGCAATGCAGTTACCATAGCAATTTCTGCTCTTTACTTCATCATCTCACCTAGCCTCTCTGCCTAGCCTATTCCTAACTATGTTGGGGTCGGCTTCCAGTCTAACTGGAGTCATGGAGCTATTTACTTAAGGTTCATAATATTATAATGCTATATTATCTCTATTAATTCATCGTAAGCTGCTTGAAATTTTCATCTCCGTTCATCCTTCCCTAATTTAGGGACCCTTCAAATACTTATTTAGCTTTAGCGGCTTCTGTTGAAATAGATACCCCATTTCAAGTGCGTACGTACTACGTAGGCTATGTATTATGTGGATAAGTACGGAGATGTCGATAAAGCGGATGAGATACCATTATAATGGGTCGGCTAGTTACAACTGTAGGACGCGGCAGACAGAGTGCCGGTAGCCGGGTTGTCTGAAGACGATCCGACGGGATGGTTACACGGGTGGCTTGCACTTCCCGCTCATTATGATATATACGACTTGCTCATTGGCAAAAATTGTGACCTGGTAAGTCCCTATATTATTTGTAGAAGAATAGTGGCGTTTGTATCACTTTCCATCAGGATAAAGGAATCCATCAGGGAAAGTAACTACTTACTCAAGTAGGTAGGTACTTGTGTGAGTAGTTACTTTTAAATGCCTCCTCAATGACTCCATTTTGATATCTAAAAGTATAGTGACCGGTCTAATCTTAAATCGGTATCCGGTTAGATAGCTATATCTAGTCAACAAGCATCAGGATCAAAGAAAATCGGAAACAGCCCATTTTATATTTTCTCAAAACAAAAGCGAGATGACAATACCTACCTACCACATAATGACAATCAAAATAGTCATTGATCCTTTTTGTTCGCTGCGCGCACGCACCCTTCGCGTCATGTTTTGGCAGCTGCGCGTACGTCCACGATGAGCAACTTATGACGACTTACGTTACTTTTTACTGCCCCTCTGATGGCTCACTGGGCTGAGTCACTGTCCCTCCTGTTGTTGTATTAGCTTCGTTATAATAATACAGATCGACGAATTATTGGTTAGTGTTGATACGTTGATTTTTATTGATTCTTTCTTTGGTCTAATTGATTGATGAAATGCTGAATGTCATTCTGAAAATAGGTTCAGCCTCAAGATGTATATCTCGCAGTAAGATGGTTATACCGTAATATAGTTATATTATGGCGGTTCATAACTATCTTACTAGGAATATAACTATGATACAAGCACGATCTAGTAATACTTATAACTATTAGGGCACTCCGACCAAATAGGTTAGGTTTGGTTAGAACTGTGACCAGCTACGTTGAAATTGGTCGCAGTAACAAAATAACGGCACTCGAACAGATGAACCGCTTTCATAAAACTATATTATGGTATATAGCTAAATCCCTAGGGATATAACTTAGTTTTAAAAAAAAAACTATATCACGGCATTCACGGCTTCAACCATCTTACTGCGACATATACTTACATCGACAAGAATTCATTCAATTGTCTACAATCTTTGTTCCATAATATTGTAGTTTTGTAATCAATGTGTGAAGCTGAAAAGATAATACCTACACATATCGTCACCCCCCCCCGTTAACTGTTGTATCTCACAAACTGACGTACCTACCTATATACACTGACATTACCTACGTGTTCATAACTTTTCAAAAAAAAAGTTTTATGGCCATAAGGCTTTAAGGGCAACTACTAACTCAAAGAATAATTCAAGATCAATATAAAAAAAGTTATTAATTCGTTAATATAGCCACAGCTAACGCAACTACAGTAACATGCTTGTAGCGCCCGACTGAAAAACTGTTGCCCTGGAAAAATATCAATTGCTAATTAGGACAGTTAGCGGGGAGAGTGACGAGACGGGCACTTAATTCCAGCTACACATTGTACATTACCCTATTTTGGATCAATCATTGTAGTAGACCGAGTTGTAGTGGAGCGAGATCAGCCGCAGGGTCAACGGCTTAACGGTTTTCCGAGGCACGGGGGTATCGCACCACCAATTTAACTCCGGGCTGTTACTAAAACATTCCTAATGGAAAACACAATAACACTTTGCCCGAGCCGGGAATCGAACCCAGGACCCCAGGCTCAGCAGTCGCGCTTGCAACCACGAGACCAACGGGGTAGCAGAAGAATAATACTTCATCATGCACACAGTACCTAGGTAACTAAGTAATATATCTATTATATCTATACTACAGAAATACTTAGTTCGTATTGTGTAGGAAATCCTCCCCTCGGGAAATACAGGAAATTAAATTAAATTGTTTATTCTGTAAATAGGATTTTGGAATCACTTTTATTTTACACAGCTTAAAAAAAAAAATTGCTAGGCTAGTTCGGCGTTTCCTATCTGACTACTCTAAGAAGAAAGGCCGAAACACTCAGAGGTCACAGTCTCTTTGAAAGTCCAGACATAATATTGGTCAGGCCATACAGTCAGGTCAGACATAGGCAGCGTCACGCCTAGCCTAGATAGGCCTATCTAGGCTAGGCGTGACGCTGCCTATGTGCCTACTTAGGGATTATGACCTCGTTGCCGTTACTTCTAACTTTTTCTCTGCGGCAGAAATGACATCTTGAAAATTCTTTGTCTACATAAATTGTATGTGCAATAGATGACTTCATGATTCAGAGACTTGGTCAGAGGTGGCCAAATAAGACAGCATAAGTAGCTAATAATAAAATGATTTAAAATTATCTCTTTTCGTGTTCTGTTCATGATTTTAAGGGTTGCCTCAGTAGAAAACCGATTTATATTTTATGCCTTTAGACCACTACTAATATTGATCGTTCCGGCAGCAAATTGTCCAAAAAATAAAAAATCTAAAAATCTATATTGATCGTAAGTACTCGTATATTGTAGGTAGGAATTTTAAGTACTTATGAACCTATGAATTTGATTGGTCTCACAAAATTACGTTTCGTTTTCCGTAGTTAATCCAATCCGTGTATTCCCGTTCGTCCCACTGACTTCGTCCCCGTAATGGGACGAACGGGAATTTACAAAAATAATATTACATTTGTTCCCGATCGTCCCATTCATGATTTTAGGGGGACGATTTAATCATAATTTCTAGTTTTATGGAGAATTTTATTTTGTTTTAATGTTTCAGTGTATGAGTATTTTGATACCTAGGTAGTAAAGTTGATTCTGTGATTTTTATTCCTTAATAAATGACTGATTTTATTTTAAAATAATTAGTGGGACGATCAGGAAAAAAAATAACGAATTCCCGTTCGTCCCATTACGGGGACGAAGTCAGTGGGACGAACGGGAATACACGATCCAATCGGCTTCGATTGCCAGGAGGGGCATAATTTTCTGCTCGGTGTGGTTGGTGGTAGGGCTTGTTCTAAGTCCGCCTGGCTAGCTACCACCATCTTATCTAAGTCTGTCGCCATAACAACAATGTTAACCTCAGCATTGTTGTGTTTCGGCAGTTGGTACAGGTAAGATAGCCAGTTCCTCTGTGGTTGAGGATTCCGGGTGAAGCTCGCTTCCACCTTCGGCCTGATTATCACTTACCATCAGGTGAGATTCTGATGCAGGCCAAGAGCGTCACCGCAAATGTAAAAAAAAATGTCGGTACTTTACAGGTCAAAGGTGCGTCTCTCTCCAGGCGAACGGAGTCGCAGGAACAGCTAGTGAGTGATAAACTTGCTTCGCACACCCCTACCACCGAATATGTCGGCTGCGTGCTGATGAGCTTAGCAGACGCGATTAAACACATAACACTCTTTATTTATAGTCGGCACTTCATTATATCTGTGTTGTCTTATTTCGGACACTACTTGTTTCATTGTACCTACTACTTTATTATAGCTGTGACGAAATATCTGGGTCATCGCTACAAATACCTATTTCATTTAAGATTTTACTAGGATATTTCATCTACAATTTTGAATAGAAAGGGAAAGGGGATATTTCTAATGAAACACCAAAATACTTGTCAACATGATTTTTATTTCAAATCAATCGTCACGCCAACTGTCTGATATCAATAAAAATATTCAATAAGTAAGTCAATAAGTTACATAAGCCCTTTTGCAGTTGCAAGTTTATCACATAAGATTACATTACAGTGAGCTGAAGCCATTCTTATTAAAAATAAAGGTTACAAGTTACTGCCGCGTACTTTATGGGGAAAATGATAAGATTAGAAATGCTAATCTCCAAAATTGCTTTGTAAGCACCATGATTTTGTATGGAAGTCTGTGCACGATAATTTTTTATTTTGCAATACATCTTCCGGTCAAAATAGATAGGTACCATAACCATACTTTTGACTTTACGTTTGTTTCGTTACGTAAAACCAATAGCTTTACAGTGGATTCCGATTTTCTTTAAAATAATTAATATTAGTAAAAAGTAGCACCTACGAACACTTAGTAGGCTTTTTATTTAATCCGACAGCAACTTTCACAATATCGATAAAAAAAAATAAGCTTCTATATTTAAAATGCTGAGACAGTAAAAGCTTTGAATAATTGAGTCAAAATAAAGCTTAGTAGACACCTTGCTGGGAATAAAACTTAAATATTAATTAATAATACCCAATCAATACTATCATGTGGTTATTTTCTTACACACTTTGCTTCTTCGTCTTCCTACGGGTCATAGACACTTCCCGCCGTTAACATGCTTTTTATAAAAATTATGCTTATCTTACTAAGTACAGGATCTACGAATAAAGCCACTCTAGTGATTGCAGCATTGCACATACCATAGCCAAAGTATATTTTTTTAATATAATATTTTAAAACAGATGGTATTTTTATTTTTCCATTCATGTATTATAGTTAGGTTAATAATGAGCTGGCATCCGTAGTGCCCTATTAGGTATACCTTTAGCAAGAGTGATCTGAACAACAAACCAATACTTAGGTTTTACCTTTAACCTTAGAATATTAGTGTTAGTAGGTACTTTCAACCGAGTCCCTCAGAATCGAGGCTGTAAGTAATGCAATCGGTAAATACCTTTATTATATTTTACTATTGAAAATAAAATTAAAACGTGGATATGTAACATGTAGGTACGTAAGTACTTAGCAGTTTTTTTTTTTGTAAAAGTAAAAATAAGCAACAATTGAATGTGTGAAGAATATCAATTTTTAATCCTATGTGTTTAAAATTCCTTGTCATCAATTAACCGCTCCTTAACTCTTTGTACTAAGTCGATATTATTATGTGTTTTTTTTGTATAGTAACATCAACATCTACGTACAATTCTTTTTTTAAACCAGGGTATGGAACTCGCACCGTTTTCGCAGTCATTGTTACGACCAGACAAAGGTCATGACTGTAATGCCAGTAGCCTGATAAAAGTAATAGTGGTGTATCTGATGATGGTCTTAGTCCTGGCGGCCGTTGTCAGCTACCGCTGCTGTGAGTGTCGCGGGCTGGCCGGGTTCGAGTTACTGAGCGCGGACAGGGAGCTTGCGCGCTTCATGCTATAGAGAAAGAAAGATGGCGTCAGTGTACTGCCAGTCAAATAAAATTAGTTATACGAAATAAGGCAGCTGATTGATAGGTTTTGTGTTATGGAAAACAGAAAATTGGTTCTGAAATTGTAATTATAACAAAAGAAAGTTAATAATTAATTTGTTGATTAATGTTACTTATTTTGGAGAACAGAAAAAGGGTTCTGAAATTAAATGTCAAGAAATTAATCTGGATACTTTAAATAATTAAAAATGAAGAAATTAGCGACATATGCAGGCAACATGTAGACTTTTCATTACAAGAGGAATTTCAGTGCAAATATATTGTGGGCTTTTTTGTTAGATACAGTAGGTACCTACTTGCTCATGGATGTGTCTTGCATTTTATAGTGTTTGCAAAATGATTGACACGAATAGTGCAACACACTGGAATGTGCAATCGATTTGAATAGTAATAAATTATAATTACCTGATATTAGATATTTATTGAAACTGCTTTAATTCTGCAACTTGTTGAATAGAAATACCATACACCAGATATAATACAATCAAGCCGGAATATAAGCGGAGGTAGGTATGCGACAGCAAGCAGAATTTAGCTTAGCTTGCGAAGATCTTAATTTACAAAGATTTATGACCAAAAAAATCCATCACCGAACTCTTTTTACTTTTTTCTTCTGCTTTTTAGCAACCTACATTTCGGGGACATGGTACCTATGTTATTCTGGCACTACACTTCGCGCATTTGCGCAAACATTCGCGACCATTTTGTACCCATTGTACTTAGTACCATGAATATTTTAACAAATTATACACGCGCGTTTAGGGTAGTCATTTGTTGTTATGCTGGAGTAGTCATTTGTCAACATGCTGACTGCAATGTGGCGTGTTTACCTTTCAGGGTCGGTGAAGTCTACGTCGGTTGGCAAGTGGGCGGAGTGGCGGCCGGCGAGCCGACTGAACAGTCGCGCGGACGAGCGCCTCAGCGACTCGCGTAGTTTTGAGAAACTCGCGCTCCGAGACACCGCGCCACAATCCTGCCCCCGTGTTATGCAATTTACACTCCATTTTGTTCAAAATAATATGAAAAAAGATTGTTGATGGTAAGTAAGGTCTGATTGAAAGTCTTTAGGAATTTTGATCTATCACTCGAATGGGATTGTAGAGTACGGAGGAGTTTCATTACTAGGCTGAATGAAATATATACCTTGCCAGGAACATCAAAACGGAAATGGCGGGAAATAACCATAGATAAATAAAACTCTACAATGACAGTGTAACTAGTATGTAGGATAGTAGTGAATATGAAATTTACAAAACATTAATTTAGTGAATGAGATGCCATCATGCATCTACTCTAACAGCGAAAGCCGTTATAAACATGTGTTCGTGTGTCTGTAGGTTCGTTTGTCATGCGTGTTGTTTGCTTCGTGGGCTATAAATTGCATAACACTGTAGACTCACCTTCTTCCGAAATAAAAATAAATAAAACCAAAAATAATGTTACATAAATTATATTTATTAACAATTTTTATAATAATTACCATTCGACGTTGATATCGAGACAATAAAAAAATAATTCTCGTTGCTGTGACGTGGCGGTTGTTAAAGAGAGATTCTTTTAAAAAACTGTTATAGTTATGCCGATATTGTAATCTAATGTACATAGAAAAAATCCACAATTCAAGCACCCCCATAGTTTAAAAGAAGTTCAGTGTATATAAAAATACTATATAATAATATTTATTACCTACTCTCACATAAAGCTTAGATCGACATACGCTAACACTGGAATGAAAGTTAAGCATAACATTACTGATGATAATGATAAAACATGACTATTGGTAAAACAGATAAAACAGCTATACTCAACCGTATAGCTTGTGAAAGAAAATGTTGATCACATTGACTTTCACACACACTAGACCGATTTTAAAAGTTGCATTCACGTTCTCGTGTTTTAAAAATGATATATTACGCATTACAACTTTAATTGATTAAAACTAGAATATCCTAAAATTGTGTTCGAAATACACAAGTATTTTTCCTAGGTTGAGTAAAGCTAAACGTTCACAATAATAAAATTCACATCCATGCATTCTTCCTTACAAAGAACATGACATACGATTAAAAATACAATCAGTTAATTAAAATTGATATTGTAAGCGAATAAAATCGTTGTTTAAACATGCGCAAATTAATTATTAATAAAATAAAAATTATTGTAATGATAATATTTATAAATATTTCAATGATTATAAATGCAAAATTCAGCTTATAAATTCTCAAAATTTGTGTACATTTTATATAATCAACGTCGTTTCGTTGATACCTATTAGGTTCTTGTTAGAATTAAGACAATGATTCCTACCGTAAGTTTATCACGAGAGTGTGAAAAATATGCACCAATAAAATAAACATTATGTACTGTACAGTACAACTATTTTCTTAATGTCCCTCGGCAAATTTCATGTTTCGTCAGTTATCACTTGCCCTTTGCACTTGGTGCAGACCGGACGCTCTCAATCGACTTTGAAGTATATAGAGTTGTTAATACTCTTTTAACTTAGTGTAATTTATTTTAAAAATGAGAAGAAAGCTGTTTGTATTCGGAAATGCGTTGATTCCCGAGGGACATTAGGAAAATAGCTGTACTGTACATACATATTAGATAATGATTTAATACTCTCAAATAGAAAATAATCTAATGACCAAAAGACTTGGTTATATAAAATGCATATCAGCAACAAATGACTAAGTGTCACCATTATATAAAACAGCATACATAACCGTCTTGATACTTTATATTTATTTATAAACAAAATATTGTATACTATAGCAGGACGGCTCATTGGCATGCTCCTATCACACATTCATTTGTAATTTATATTTTTTTATTTCTTTTTTTTTTCAAAAACTTTTATTTTTACTAAAATTATATCGCATGCTAATAAATAATACTAAGCTACTACACGACCATTTTGAATTTGTTGTGATAAAAATGCTTTTCATTCTAATTAATCTTAACGAAGGCTTAGGCCATTGAAAAATTGCATTATGTTTGTTGACCAAGAAATTCAAAATGGCGGCAAATTAAGTGTGGAACGCACGTGATCCTCAATATAGTGAGCGGACATTAGTCGAATACAAAACATAAGCAATGGTTTTGTATTTGCACCATAGTGAAAGCTTAACAGAAATATATAATTTAGAGTTTTATTATTCAAACATGTTTAAAAATATCAGCTGTTTAATACACTGCAATAATCTCAGATTAAACAGAACTAATACTGTTATCTGAAACGACATTAGTAATCTCATCATAATAAAAATAGTGACGTTTCTAACTACGCATCACAAAAAAGCAAGCATAGTCTACACTCCACAAAGCCATTGCCTACATATCGTATTAGTTAACAAGGACCATGTGCGTAAAGCAGTGACAACTTAAACCCTAGTGTACACTACGTGGCTACTGGTGAGGCGGATTGCTGCCAGTGTTGATGCCTAGCGCATTGAACAGTTTTGACTTTAGGTTCATGCGTGGTTCGCTCGCTTGGTTCGCGCCCTATAACGGAAACAAACAAAAAAATAAAATGTGCAAATAAAAAATAATGGGTGGTGTGTAAGAAGCTGCAGAAATAAAAGACGGGAGTTAACAGTGCGCTTACTAAGAAAGTATGTGAATATTGTGAAAGAAATATTCTTTAAATAATATGGTGAAATTACCAATCGTTTATTCTACAAACGATTGGTAATTTCACTATATTTTTTAAAGAATATTGCTTTTGTCGTCGCAAGTCGTTCGAAGTAGCGATTGTTTTAGATTCATGCCATTTTCAGGCGCGTTTAATTTTCTAATACTTTCAAAGTAACTATAGCTTTTGTGCACCAATGGGATACAACAGAAAAATAATCATTATAAATCAGAATAACATAAAGAATAACAGAAATCGGTTTTGTATACCGGTTTGTATAAAACCAACTCCACCCAACAGTTACATGTACTAAACAAATAAAACAAAAATAAACATATGAAATGAAAATAAACAAAACACCACATATAAACAAATGTATGAAAGTGTGATGAGCACATATAGCATAAAATATATATTTGCAACGCTGCCCCCCCCCAATGAGGTATACAACACTTATGTACCCTAAGTGAATAAAAGGTGGCTGTGAATATAATGCTGACAAACAGCATCCTAACAAGACATACATTTTTTAAATTAAGTATCAGAACCGCTTGAAAAGTCTTTAAACTTATAATATTGATTTTAGAACCCTAATACCACCGGTAATGAGCGTTAAACTTTATTTTAACTTTAACTCAGCTTGATTATTGTTTTGTGAATACTCAAAAACAGACAAGAAATTTATTTGCCATAAATTAAGTCGAAAGCTGCGCCAGCTCGTCTTTTAAATTCAGCCGGCATCAATAAGACAAATAGGACCAACATTTAAAGCACCGCAAAAGAATATAACAGTAACATAAATTAAGAAATATTAAAGATAATAATAAAATCAGGAAACGGAATAAATTCAAGGGAACGATCACGCGACCAGTCATAGCCGTTATTTCAGGAAATATAGTAGAATTGTACGTTTGTACACGGCACACGGTTGCATCAATTCTCAACCTTTTTTTTCTTTGGAATAATATACCAGTGGGGTGCTGTTATTTTAATGACAGTGATTGCACAAATACGATGCTTTTGAAAGCTTTGCTCCTGCTCCCATAAGTCGAGAAAACGAAACAAATAAATACTGACATAGATAATCGAACTGAAAACGTATTTATGTCTCATACAATGTCGACATTGAAATAGAACTTTGTGGTGATACCATTATTGAAATGGGTCAACATGCCCTAACTGTGCTCATCCTGATTCTATGAAACCTCCGCGCAGACCGCAGGTTGAGTATCGCGTCCTGTGCCTAAATACCGGTGCGTACTACATGACAATTTGCCGGACATGCAAAGTGTTAAGCTCCATAACAATGTGGTTTAATTTGATGTGTGGGGCGAATCACGACATTGACAACCCAGTGCGTTGATAACCCAACCAATTTAGCTGTGAGGTGGCTTGATTTCCTAAGGTTTTTACATGCTCTATTTTATATTCCCAATTAATGATTTTACGTGAAAGTTCCAATGCAATAATCGCTGAGGCACACCGACCATAGTTTCTGAAAGCTTATTCCAGGTTCTGATAATTAAATCTGCTGTGAAATCACATGGTATCTGTTGTGATTGGGTAACCAACATCTCACGTAACATGTATAGGAATTTACTGATCCAATATTGAATGCTAATATATCATCTAGCATTTGTAAAGCGTAGACGTTCATCGAACTTGCTCGCAGCGTGGATGAAACTATCGCATAACGCATTATTTACGTACACGCTGAACAAACACTCAATATGAAAAAACGAAACTTCCAGAATCCATTGGCAACTCCCAAACTGTCTCAAAACCCATAGAACCATGATTCTCATTTCAAAGTACAACCTCCCCACCTTTTCCCCAATGAAAGCAAGCCACCACGTCCCTATCAAGCCTGCAACAGACACAGCTCAGGCGCTGACCTCTTCAACGTGATGGTCTTGATGCGGCTCCATGGTCTCGCGGCTGCCGTGCCGCCCGCTACGAGCGCGCGACTGCTTGACGATGTCCAAAGCCTATACGTGACCAGTTTATTAGGTAGGTTTTAAACTTGCAATTTCTGCTAGGTATTTTAGAAGTTTTCTATGGATTGAAAATGGACAACATTTTGAGAGACACATAAAGTTATCTGACATTAACTTTCTCGTATGAGGCGAGTTTCTTGATCTTATTTAGTAAACATAGCGGTAGCTAAAGTTTTCTCAAAATAAACAGTTTAGTCACAGAAAATATATAACATTTCTTGTGTATTTTTTTATTTATATCTTCAATTGGATCATCCTAATCTTCAGCTAAAAAATAAAAATAATTGAAAGACAGAGAACTCCTAAATTCGTAAGTAAGTAATAACAATTTGGAAAACAAAATCATCGCCAATTATCAGCCACCTGTAAATTCGTAACATTTTAAGCAATAAATATTAATTAGCTTCTTTTTTGTGACTTACTTGCTGTACGTGCTAGGCAGCGTGCAAAATGAATTATTTGTACGTTAAATTGTGCTAGAGTATGTTGTAAATATATATTTTTATGTTACGAACAAAACTGCATACCATATTGCCTGGCCTTAAAGTGAGTTTCTTGCCTGTGGCATAAAATGAAACTGAAGCAACAAATTAATTGTTGCTCCAACTTAACAACGTTGGCAATAAAATCGCATCGTGTAAGCCCACGTTCGCACTGGCGCTTATAAATAGTGACGTTTTTTACCGCACTCTGGATATTCAACGTTCAGTTTAGTGCCGAGAGTGAAAATTTAACTGGGCGCTTTTACAACGCGCTAGGATATGCTCTATGGGATTCTCAACAGCGAGAGTACGAAAAAAAAAAAGTCACGTTCATAAAGCGTCCGTGCTTGGTTTTTATGCCCGTGACTTGTCAACATTAATCGGACAATGTCAACATTTCCCAGATATTATTAATATTTTCCGGAAAATGCGCATTATGACGAAGTCCGTTTCGTAAATAGATAGTAATATTATGGGTGCGTGTTGTTGGTAAGCATATTAAAACCGTGAAATAGAAGAATTATAAGTATAATATATAAATTAGATACGATATAATCTTAAAAGTTAGCATTTTGCAAATATATAAGTGTTTTTATTTCAAATGTTTAAAACCCAACTACTAGATTATAAGTGCAACAATTCACACTGCAGTGCACAAAACTGTGTTAGACTGATTAAAACAAGTCTGCGATAAACTTCATAAATAGTAAGTAGTAATAATAATATCCCTCCCACATTACTCAAGTACAAGTGCATCAACACTGTGTATATTATTTTAGAAAACAATTGATTATATTTAATCGCATCGAAGTACCTCATTTCATTTGAATCTAGAAAGATGTCGCCTACTCAACACTATCGCACTTTCCGTACAGAAAAATAAACTTTGACTCAACTTAGAATAATACGCTGGAAACGTTGACTTTAAAAACATGACCATTAAGTTGATTTTATAATGTCAAACTAGCTCATTGAATTATTCACCTGAGTCAAAATCAAATAATTTATTTAAATTAGGCACATAAAAGGCACTTTTGACTGTGAACCAAACTTCCAAAATGAGTTTTCGTATGAAGAAGATTGGGCGAGAAACTCCAGCGTTACTCTATTAAATTGTTTTCACAATATCTTGCAGGTACATGTTATTCATTCTGCGTAATAGAATTAAGGTGTTTATTACAGTCGCCAGTTATATGATCTCCACTTGTTAGCTTACCATAAGCTCTAACGATATTTCAACAATAAATTGCATGGTTAAATTTAATCTTCTAAACTTCTTATAAAGAGAAAATATTTGATTTTTGTATGATTGTTTGTTACGCTTTCACACTAAAGCAGCTGAACGGATTTGGATGAAATTTGGCACATGGGTAGACTATGAACTGAGTTAGGACAAGGATACTTTTATCCCAATATTCCCACGGACGAACGAGACTTGTGAAATCGCGGAGAGTATTGAAAAAAGTCAACAAAAAAGTCACGGATTCTTGTAAAATGAGTTTCACGAATTAATAATATTATAAAATTGAGATAGATTTTCATTCGTTATAGTAATAGTTATATCTTATCAAGTTGAGCAGGCAACATCTTTCAACCTGCAATCCTATTATTCATTTGTCTATAACTTTAGTTGGGGTAGTGTTTACCTCCTTTCGGCTGCGGAGGGCGCAGTCTTCGAGTGTCTCGGCGGCTTCGTACTTGCCCTGACGCCGGTAGAGAGCTCCCAGGTTCTTCAGTGTCGTTGTTACTGTTGGGGAATCAACCTGGGGAAACAAAATTATGTTCGTTTAGTTTAATTATTATTCCCAATATCTTTTCACTATCATCATTATTTTGCCTTAATTCCATTTATTTGGGATCGGCGTTGCATGTCTTCATTTAAACCTATTCAATAATTTTCGTGGCAGTAACAGCTATAGTATTTATTTAGGTATTTATTACTGTCTATACTCATTTTCATATATTAGGTTTTCTATCGACGCGACGTCTGTCTGACTACTAACAGTCTACACTCGTCAACGCAATTTCTGCTAGGTATTTAAGAAGCGCTTCTAAAATACCTGTCGCAATGAAATAATCGCATCTATTCAAAGTATACAGCAATGTACCTTTAGTATAATAATTTCTATTATTTGCTACTTTATACCTACATAGGTATGTGCTGTAGGACTGCCACGTTGGTCTAGTGGTCGCAATCGCTACTGCTGAGCATGAGGTCCTGGGTTCGATCCCCGGGTCGGGCAAAGTGTGTTATTGGGTTTTTTTCATCAGAAATTCCTCAGTAGCAGCCCGGAGTCTGGATATGTGCCCGGTTGATGGCAATAGGCTCGCCCCCTATTACATGGGACTTAAACATAACTGGCGAAATGTGGGTGTACTATAGGTACACCTCTGCCTAACCCTTCGGGGCTTACAGGCGTAATGTTATGTGTGTAGGTATCTAATTTAAGTTCTTATTGACTAGTAAATAAAGTCTCGCATACCTTGGCAGCCTTATGCCACCCGCCGTACTCGCCATAAGGCGCGTTCTCCTTCTGCAAGTGTTTGTTCTCCTCACGCTCCTCAGCCACCTGCCAGATGGGCTTGTTGTCGCCTGTAAATATATGTATTAACCTTTATATAAACGTTTATATAACATTGTTAACAGATAGTGTTGAAGTAAATCAGGCGAAGAGATTCAAACGACAGTACATTAAGTCATACAGATTTTTGTGGTTAGGTAAACTTATTTTTCCTCAAAAGGCTATGTTTAAGTTTTTCGTCAAATTAAATTAGCTTACCCATCATGAAGTTTTGGCAGATAATTTTATTTAATCTTGTAGTGGTCTGTTGTTCTACTGCAGAGATTTTCCAACAGTGGAACAACAGGTCTATAGCTAAAGGGACGTATGGTTCAGCGTCTTCCTATCCACAAAAAAATGATGTTGGACAACACAATAGATTCTCCATGTTCCCCGCTATCCCAAAACCATTCATGCTCAATTTTATAAAATAGTATAATACATTAAAAAGCTATATTTATAATAAAAAAAGCCAGTCAAACTTATTTCTATATAAAATGTGACACAAGTCGGGAAGGTGTGACACACGGCAAAAGACGTTTACAAATAATAATAAAAACACATACAAAAATAAAAAAATATTTATAAAAATAATATGTTCTTTGCCTTTCCTACCTGTGCCACACAGTATCCGAACTTGTGTCACTCACCTAAGGTTTAGTTTCGTATAAATATCCATCCACATCGCACCTTGCGGGATAGTAGTACCATGCAAATTTGTAGCCATTGCTAGTTGTATTATGATGTAGTATGATGGTACAGGGATGGGTAGAGTATAGAAACAATAAGTAATAATATTCGGTCACTATTTTTGGCATCATGAGATTATATTATATTTTAAATTTTAGCTAGGTTTTAAAAAGCTAAATATTGAAGGAAATTCGTTATTTATTATTAATATAAACCCCGATTTCAAAACATCGACATTCCTTTATTATTACTTTGTTTCACTACAATAATAAAATATTAACCAAATGTTTGATTTATAGGATACGTATTTAAAAAAAAATACTGTGTGTATTATTTTACTTATTGTTTCGATACCACGAGATAAATAAACAAAACATTTTATGATTTCCATTTAATGTAAATAAATATAATTTGTATAAAATTATTGCACACTAGATAAAATTCAGCGGATTGCTACATTTGGTATATAAATTAGAAAATAATTTGGCATCTGTGAACAAATTCCTTTTCCTATTTTGGTTAAAAAGTCAATGGTTTATTCTTATAAAATGTAGAATAATTAGATTTTATTATTACAACTTTATTATTACTTTTGATATACTCTAAATCAAATATTCAACTAAATGAATATTTTCATATTCATATAAAACCATTTAATTTGACTTTGATAAAAACGAACGTGCGATTCATTGGTTTTATTGTGCGTAAACAATATCAAGTGTACTGTAGGCAATTTAAAAAGATCAGATAAAATAATAAATATTGAAATTAGCACGTTGCTTTTGCAAAATCGTAAGAAATTGGTGAACAAAGTTTCAAAGAGTGGGTAACGTTATACTTATCATAATTGGATGTAAAATTATATTGCATGGTTGTAGTTTAACTTCAGCCTTGTTTTATTTTATATTTATATTATTCTCGAGACTATCTTGTATTCCTAACATTATTAATATTATTATACTCGAGGCAAATCACAATAACCTGGCTCATTATTGCACAGAAAAGCAACCTGTATTTGATTTTCTAAATAAAAACTAAAAATAATAAGGCAACGCAAGGCAATTAAAAAATAACCATGAAAATATCGTCTCCAATCGTCCAAATTCCCTTAGTACTCAGCAAAGGCAACTGAGATTGTCAAATTGGATGAATAAACCTCTTGATACTGTGAGTTTTCAATCACAGTCAAGATAAAGACGTTCCGGTTAGACTGGAAGCTAACCCCAACATAGTTGGAAAAATTTTAGGCACATGATGACGAATCAAGACAAAAACTTTTTTAAATTCTATCACGCATAAGCTTTCAGCTATTACAAACTAATAGTAACCATATTTTTTTATTTTTTTTTACTTAATGGCAAGACCTAAGAGTATGAGGCCTCTACATTCTAACAACCTACGATTTATTTCTAAATCAAATGCAATAAAGAGATCTATACAAGAAAGAAAACATTATCAGAAAATAAATAATATTATTTTTACTAGACGCAAAGATTTATAAAAACTCGAGAAAAAATAAAAAGAGCCATCCGAATGCATAAATAACCTCATTTTTTTTTGGAATCGTTTAATATTGTGTTCTATATTTTTTGCGTCGAGTAAAAATCAATTTATCAACTTATTGCATGCCTCATCTACTAACCTACAAAAAAATAAAAAATAAACAATATTTTACTAAACTGGATAACATTTCACTCGATATTAATTTATGCCTACATATAAATTAATTACACATAACAAATTAGCAAAAAATAAACTCACTTAAACAAGTTAACATGCAATATTTTTGTATTTTTTGTTTACTATTTACAAATTCGAGCTAAGTCGAGACTAAATACCTATTCCCTAGAAAAAATATGGAATAGAAAAATAAACAATAACTTTACAATATACACTGTTACTCAGCAATCCTTTGTGCTTTGGTCAACATGTTACTTTATTTAGACAGCCTTCACCATGGTTCAAAGGATTGACAAAAATACCTATTTTTACAACTTTGTTTTATTATTCGTTTCCTAAATCAATACTTGTATGTAAGTGCTTTGGATCGCAATTCTCACTCCTAAATCTGTCTTTGTATTGCTCAAAATAATTATAGTCATATCTTTGTCATTCCTTTGGCATTATAATTGATTAGAGTTTTAGCCGCCATTTTATCATTCTATTATGCTAGAGGAATGTTGCAGTAGTACATTATCTTCTGTCAACTTTGTTAATTTGTCTTAAAATTTGTCATATACTATGTGCAGCTGATTGTTATTTTTTTAGAGGCTTTTTTGCATTTAGTGATGCTATATACTCTGAAATGGTAAACAAAATATAACGTCAATTTTGATGCAAGTATAAATACATAAAATAACGAAAATCAAACAATTAAATATTAAAAGAAATATCTTTATAAACCATGCTTCCTATAAGTCGCTGTTATTTATTTAAATAAAACAAAATTATTGAAGTAGTCTTTAGTTTAATTTTATGTTCTTGTAATATAGTTTTAAAATTGTAAATAAAGAAGCAATAACTGATTCATTTTTTTTTCTACCATTATTATTCTAGTAACTTACGTTACGAAAGCCCAACCGTCAAGCACGTAGGGTACAGACACCAGCACATCAACCTACCCGAAACTGTATTTTTTTTCCAATCATCTTGAACCTTATACTACGGTGATAAAGTTGAAAATCGATTAAATAAATTTGACAGATTGTAGTAGGTTCATGTGCTGGCGTCTGTACAATACCCGGGCGTGATTATCACACATCGAGCTCTAGGAGAATCATAATAGGTACGAGTGACGGAAATATCACTCTACGAAACCTAACTTTTTCTTACGACAACTTTTTGAATGCACCCTGCATTCTAAAAGTTGTCGTCGTCACAAATAGCTTTCAAATATTTCGCTGTTTTCAGAGTGTTTTCACCCTTGAGCTCGACGTGCCATATTTACGGCAGAGTACCTACTGTATAGTATATGTAAGGTTTTAAGATGAATTCTGCCATATTAATATGCTAAGACTTACCGTCGATAGTTCCGAACTCCCTTTCGTGCGCCCTGGTCAGCACTTGCTTGTATAACGTCTCGGCTTCCTTGTACTTGCCCTGGGAAAGAACAATCATTTTATATGATAAATTACATAATATTTTCTTAGTTGCGACACTCATGAAATTGTTTGCTGTTTCACAGAATTAATTTCATCTATAATCTATAACTTGGTGCGATTTGGGATGTAATATCGTAACGGCGACTAAAATATTAGTTTTGTCTTTCCCATATTAATGCAGGGTGCGTTATGTGTGAGCCTAAAGTTTGACCAAAAAGTTCACACAAGTTCAAGTTCTGCGTCTTAGGAATGTACTCGGCTCACGGGGGGGCAGTGCAGGCCGCTCATTGGTCAACGCTCACGGCGCACCCCGCCCGCCGTTCATTCGTAAACGCTGCCCCCCGCCTCGCCACGCTATCCTAAGGCACGGAACAGCGATGTCGGTCAAACTATAGCAATATGAATATTATACAAATTGTTTTACTCGCCTTGTAGTGAAAATAGTTTATTTTTATATATTAACTAACCAATTGCCCGTAATTCTGCGGTGGGAAAACATAAAAAACAGGTCTTATTACATACAACATAAACGTTATAATTATTGACCTGTTTGAGATAGCAAGAGGCGAGGTTGTTCTTGGTCTTGGCGACGTTGGGGTCGTCGGGTCCCAGCTTGCTCTCGTAGATCTCCAGAGCTCGCTGGTAGTACTGCTCTACCTCCTCGTATTTGTTCTGCGGAAAACGAGGGAATAGTTAGAAATAATAGCTCTGTTTAAATGTGTAAAAAATGACATTACTCGTCTTTGGTAGTGAGAAAAACAAACTGAATTATAAATTATGTATTTATCATTTTGAATAGTCGGTATCATTAGTGAGTAGTGGTAGCCCAGTGGTAATGGCCGCGATTTACAAGTTGTAGGTCATGGGTTCGAAACCGAGCAGCCACTTTAATTTGTGTATGGCGAGGGGGGTAATGGCTGATCTTTGCGTTAAGCTCGTGAACGGGTGCTGCTTGTGGTGACTGGTCGTCTTGCTGATCATGGTTCTGTTATTGTTATTAGTAATTAACTGTTTATTTATTTTACCTCGATGGTCCTAGGTTATCAATTATAACTCTAGTTACAGCTATATGTAAGCGGGCACGCCCTTTATGCCTGGAGGCTTTATTTTCTTTTTTAGATATTCTTTACGTTTAGTTATTTTTATTTCTGCTTGAGTATATATCTCGATGTTTTTGGTTGGTATATTGGCGTGTGCTAGCTGTCATATGGCTGATAATTTATAATTTAATGTTTTGTGTTGTGTTATGTAAATTATTTTGCATAAGTACTATTGTATAGAATCATTTTATTTTTCCTAATTGAACAGACAGCTGTGCTGCTGGGGAGTTTGTTGCGCCACTTCTTCTTCCCAGCGAAAGCACTAGGAAGTGGTGAAGGGTGGGCGTTTTGTGGGACTGTCTTATGTAACTTTGACGTTCGAAAAGTGCTGATTCTCAGCCTAATTTGAATAAATGACTTTTGAATTTTGAATTTTGTAAATTGTCTCTCTCAAAACGGTGATAGAGCCATAAAATCGAAGACAATGTCATGTGACATTTACCAACCCGCACCGGGCCCGCGGGGTGGATTACGGCCCACTCCCTCTTACCAGTGGCGGCTGTGCCTTAGGTGCGCTCGTGCGCCGCACTATCATTTTAAACCTTCTAATATACAGCTACCTTCTACCCATACCATACTCTCTATACAGTATAAACCTAAGGTATAAACTTTCAAAACAATGATCTATACATATAACTATCCATAATACTACCTACCCTACACCGAAATTACTTTAATGATAACATGGTTTTGTTATTGGAGTTGAGAAAATCAAGCTGACCTATTTTGATTTCTACTGCAAAAGAATTCATTCTTATTTTTGCTTGAATAAAAACGGCCGCGTGCGCTCGCTAAGGCGCACGCAGCGAGCTCTCACAACTTCTATGAAACAAGATGTAACCCGCCGGGCGCGTGAGACGGAAGATGCTTAGAACCAAATGCGACCGGAAATTGCCGAAAGAATACGAAAGATTCTCGGTCGGCGCGGCGGGGTAGCGGGGACACCTCGCTTTCGCATGCATGCCCCGAGGCCTTGACCTACGCAGTACGCACTTGTTATTGTTACTTTTCGCGCGCGATTGCAGAGTAATTTTGTACCTGCGTAATTAATTACTTATTATCTAAGAAAATAGTGAACATTTTGTGAGTAAACATGAGTGTAAAATACAATATTGAGTAGATACAATTTAGACTAAAATGTATTGTGTGTGTGTAAAGTTTTGTGTCGTCGCCTGCATCTCATCACTGCGCCTCGCTATACCTTGCAGTTTCCCATATACCACGAGGCATGTCTATGGGGTGTCCTAGATATTTTATTTGAAAATATTCACTAAACCCATGCAGTGCACCACCAGCACCAGCCGCCACTGACCGGGAGGAGGCCTGTGTCCCAGACGAGGGAACAATACAGGCTGATTATGCTATGCTATCATTATACTGTTTTGTTCAAAGCCAACCTCAGCAGCAGGAAGTACAGATATAGACTTTCCTTCGTCTCATTAGCCAGGTCGCAACCGGCTTAGATCGCCTCGGGAGGCTTTCAGTCAGTGTGGGCGCGCCTCGAGGGGCAGCTTGGCCGGTTTAGACCCAGATACAACCACGTCACGGCAGAAGTCATGAAGGTAACGTTACCTAAGGCTGGTCATATTAGTCAGACTTTCGTGTGTACCTGGTTCTGGCACAGCAGCGCCAGGTTGTTGAGCTGCTTGGCGACGTCGGGGTGGTCGCGGCCCAGCACGGCCTCGCGGATACACAGCGCTCGCTTGCACAGCGGCTCTGCCTCGCGGTACTTGCCTAAAGACATACGAAGAGTTAAGGTCATTTTGCGTTTTTTTTTTAAATTGGGAATTTAGTTTATTACGTTTTATAACTAGAAAATATGTAGGTTTATATGTGTATTTAACGATCGCATTTGGGCAACCTGTAAAAACAGGTGTTAAATAAAATTGGTAAACATTGAAGATAAGGCTGTGGATACTGATTTGGGTGAAATAAAGATATCACACTAAGAGTTACAGTATGCGCAAAACTTTTTGAGCTCTCGGAAGTTTCACGCGAGTGGCGCAGTAAGTAAAAAATGTTTCACAGCTTACAATAAATGATTTTGCACTCATCAGTGCCCTGCGCGGTTTTACTAAACCGCGCAGGGCACTACGGCCTCGGGGCCGCGCAGGGCACTCGGGCCTACGTTTCAGAGGGCTCATAAAGTTTTGCGAGAATTGTAACTTACGCTTAGATCTGACAAAATCAGTGCAATTTGACGTGTTTGGCGGATGGAAGTGTAAGCTTACACTCAGTTTCGTCTGTATATCCCCTTGAGAGCCGAGCGTTGTAGAGCAGAGGACTGGCTTAGCAATAGCCAAATTGATGCGCCGTCAGTGGGGACTGGTCATCTCTTAGCTGCCATGGCTTATTTTAATTATTTTTGTTTTTATATTTTTATTATGGTCGCTTTTAACGTGCACGATTTACTACATTGTTCTCACATGTATAATTTCAACATGAATGATGTAACCAATGTTTTGTAACAATATTCTAATTTAAAAGAGTGTCCATGGAGTTTCTTGCCCGTTATTCTCCATAGGAACCTACTACGCTTTGGAATGGGCAACTAGCTTCATCTTTCTGACTGACCGACCCCTTGACAATTCAAAAGTACCTGTAATTGGTTTATTTGGAATAAATGATTTGAGTTTGAGTTTGATGTAACTTTGGTGTCAACGGGTGTTGTCACCAAATCGGTATAGTACGCATCCGTAACGGCACATCAACATTTAAAAAGTTCGGTTTTGTAGATGTCTGTGTGACAATCTCATTCTAAAGGTGGGTATAGACTACATATTATAGATATTCTTGACATTTTGGTAGGGAGAGACCAACAAACGAATGTTCTGTCTTTGTTTACACAAAAAAAAAATTGGCAGAGTGGGGATAGAATGTGCATTCGCTCGTTTGGTCTTAATCGACCTTTAGGCAAACTCGATTAATCACCCAGATTCACTCATAGTTTTTTTGAAGAAACGTACGTCCACTTTTAGACTTCTTCAAAATAAAAGTAAACTCTGATATCTTACCTCGCTTTCCGTACAGTACAGCAAGATTGTTGAGCGTGGCGGCGACCGCGGGGTGGTTCTCTCCGAGGGTCTTCTCACGGATGGATAGCGCGTCGTTCAGAAGGTTGGCCGCTTCCTTGTATTTGTTCTGGTCTCTGTGGACAATGTCACGTAATGTATTAGATAATTGCTTTATAATTTTGGACAGCCAGGATACTATGAGAATGCAACAAAAAACAAACATGCTTTAATCTCGTTGTTTATTCTGCCGCGCTGCGCATGTTAGCCTGGTAGATTTTGGGCTTGGGTTTCTGAAGACAGCAGTCATAATATAACGACCGCCACTTCACGCACGTTATATTACGGCACAGTCAAACACTTAGTGTCATTTTCAAGACGGTCCGTCATTTTGCGTTATATGAAGCAACCGAAAACCCAAGCTTAACATGATAAGAAAGGACAATTCGACACCTCCATGCAATAACATCGTAACTCACTTTTTTCCAAAAATTGAGTTACAACGGCATTGTTATGTAAAAAAAAATGCATTTTTTCTGTACTATCATTGTAATTCTATTCCCTTTCGTTTCTAAAATAAACCAACGTCAAAGTATTGTAACTAATCCAAAAAATATTTTTTGCCAAGAATATACTTATTTTATTTTATTTATTTATTTTTTATTTATAATTTATTTCTCAGTACATGGTACATTAAGATCTTAATATTAATAAAAGTTCACATATACTACCGTTACCGGTGTAGAAATATTAAAATTAAAGTACAATTAAAATTAAAATCCCCATTAATTATAAATTAGTTCTGAAATGAAATAGGTAATTTTTTATACAATGCCAATTACAATTACAATTTTTTTCTTATATTATTTCTGAATTATATGTCAAAATATACCAATTATATAATGTCAAATGTCAATCAATAGTACACAAAAATACACAAAATATTTATAATGTCAAAATTTATAATTAAAAAATTCGTTAACTGAATAGAAACAGTTTTCTAAAAGCCAGGCAAATATTGTTTTCCTGAATTTATTAATGGGCAACACTCTAATGGCTGGGGGTAAATTGTTAAATATTTTGATCGCCATGCAATTGCAATTCCTGCTATACAAATGTAGTCTCTGTCTAGGTGCAAGTAATATATTTGGGCTTCTCTCATTAACTCTTTTGGAAATGCTTTCATACAATGGGAACATGTGCGAATACCTTTTTATAAATACACAAATTTCAAAAATGTAAAGACAAGGAAGTGGAAGAATTTTTAGTGCTTTATATAATGGCTTACAATGCTCCAAATATTCTGCCCCATAAACAGCTCTGACACATTTTTTTTGTGCAATGAATGCTCTGTTCACGTCTACCGAATTACCCCATATAACGAGGCCGTAACGTAGCACTGACGAAACATACTTAATTGCAACTTGTTTTACAATTTATAGAAAATATTATGAATAGCTTGTTTATCAAGTACAACAAAATTGTAACATTAGATACAATCTATGTACATGATAAAATTACGACCACAAAAATAATTTAAACTACAATCAATCTGCCTAGCCTTTTCCCAACTATATTGGGGTCGGCTTCCAGTCTAACCGGATGCAGCTGAATACCAGTATTTTACATGGAGCGACTGCCTATCTGACCTCCACAACCCAGTAACTGGGTAATACGATACCCCTTGGTAAGACTGGTTGTCAGACTTTCGGGCTTCTGACGACCCGTAACGACTGTCAAAGATCCACGAATGACAACCGGGACCAACGGCTTAACGTGCTTTCCGAGGCACGGAGGAGTCTCGGTATGTAAAGATGGTCACCCATCCACAGACCAACCCCGGCAAGCGTAGCTTAACCTGACGGATCGACCCGTGCGGCAGTTACTACTTAGCCACGAGCTCCTCTAATAAAAATAATTTAAACTACAAAAAAACTAAATTGCAACTCAGACATACAATGTCTGTCCTCGTAACTTATATGTCATTTCACTGTTTTTTTTTTCACGTAAGTCATGAAAACCCGTGAAAACAATTTTCCTTTTACAACTTAACCATACCTATTTACGAGGTGCATTGAATAAGTACCTAGCCTCATCGCCAGAGGGCGCTGTAGTTTCAAAAGAGTTTTACCACAGTGTAGCACATTCTTTTTTAATTCTTTTTTCAAATTTTCATTCCAATCCCTTCATTTGTTTTAATTTGACAACTTATGGAAGCGAACGTGTCGATCGGTTTTACAAAAATGGAAAAAGAGCAATATCGTTCGGTGATTCGATTCCTATTTTTGGAAGGGAAAACGCGCATCGAAATCAAAGAGCGCTTGGATGCTGTGTACGGTGACTCTTCTCCATCGATGGCCACCGTCAAGAATTGGTTCAACGAGTTTGCACGTGGCCGTACGTCAGTTTTTGATGAACCACGTCCAGGTGCACCGAAAACAGCTGCTACGGAGGAAAACATTAAAAAAATCTATGATCTCGTATTGGCAGATCGCCGATTGAAGGTTCGGGAGCTAGCTGAGACTGTAGGCATTTCAGAAGGTGCATCATATTCTTCACCAGGAACTCGGCATGAGAAAGCTGTCGGCGCGATGGGTGCCGCGTTTACTCACACCAGAAAACAAGCGCAACCGTGAGACCACATCGGAGACGTGTTTGGCGCTGTTTAAGCGGAATCCAGCGGAGTTTTTGCGTCGTTTTGTGACCGTCGATGAAACCTGGATCCACTGGTACACACCAGAGACCAAGGAGCAATCAAAACAATGCATCCAGACCGGGGAACGTGCTCCAAAGAAGGCGAAAACTGTAAAATCGGCCGGAAAAGTTATGGCCACCGTTTTCTGGGATTCACGAGGTGTGATCTACATCGATTACCTCGAAAAGGGTAAAACAATTACAGGGCTTTACTATGCCGATTTATTGGGCCGATTCGACGCCGAATTAAAGAAAAAACGACCCCATCTGGCGAAGAAAAAAGTGCTGTTTCACCACGACAACGCACCGGTTCACACGTCTGCCGTTGCCATGGCCAAATTGGTCGAATTACGCTACGAATTGCTGCCCCATCCACCGTATTCTCCAGATTTGGCCCCTTGTGACTTCTTTCTGTTTCCTAATCTGAAAAAATCACTCGCCGCGAATAGATATGGATCGAATGAGGAGGTCATCGGCGCCACGGAGGCCTATTTTGCAGAGTTTGACAAAAACTATTTTTCGGACGGGTTAAAAAAGTTGGAGCATCGCTGGGCTAAGTGTATCGAACTAAAAGGAGACTATGTTGAAAAATAAATTGCCACTTTTCCAAAACTTTCGTTTACTTTTTGTAGGCTAAGTATTTATTGAATGACCCTCGTATAGTCCGCCTAAACTATATTAAATAGAGCCAGCTTCAAAAATTGTACGGGGTGTTTTGAGTTAGCTATAATTTTTCAAACTTTAAAATCGTTCTCCTGTAAAATCACAAAAAGTGAGTTACGATGTTATTGCATGGAGGTGTCGAATTATAAGAGTGGATTTTTATGTACTGTCAGCAGAATTTCCAGCATTCACACACCTGTACACCAAGGCCAGTATGTTGAGCATGGTGGCGACGTCCGGGTGGTCGTGTCCCGAGGTCTTCTCCAGATCCTCGAGGGCTTGCTTGCAGAGTGGCACTGCCACCTCGTAGCGACCTTGCGACGCGTATTGGATGACCAGGTTGTGGAGAGTACGCAGGCGGGCCGGGATCTCGTAGCCAGCGTTCACTTGCTGTGCGAAGTGTAGTGGTGGAGTTGGTGACATAGCTGGCAGAGGAAAAAGGACGTTTTAGTTAGTTGAGTGAAAATTCCCGTCGATTAAGAAGCTTCACATTCTGATGTAATTTATAGACACCGCCTAACAAAATAATTTTGCTTGACAAAACAAAACATCATACTGAGAGATGAAAGTTCCTAAAAATAATACTAGTAGACCAGTTACATTTATACGTCGTTATAACGGGTGGGCCATCTTCTAGTGTTTTAAATTTGAATCGGCTATAAAATAAAAGAACTGATTAATTTTTAAAATTTATGGTTTTATTGGAAAGGTTGAACTTAGTCATTTATAAATGGAACACAATATCATTCATCAAATTCAAGCCGAAACAATCGAAAATGTACTGAAAAATTGGGTTGATCGGATGGGGTACTGCTGAGCCAGTCGTGTTAGTCTTATGAATGATATTGTGTTCCATTCTTAAATGACAAAGTTCAACCTTTCCAATAAAACCAGAAATTTGGAAAAAATATCAGTAGTCTTTTTTTATAGCCTATTCAAATTTAAAACACTAGATGGCCCACTCTGTACATAGTTTAACAAACTTTTGAAAAGCTCAGTGAATACACTATAATTTTTACTGATGCCATTCAACTCTCTTACATTTGCATCTATGCAGAACGACATGCCACTACCATTCCCTTCGAGTAATCTGCCTACATTATGTTTCAAAACATTTTAGTTTATAAAACCACTACATAAAATGTCGACTGTTCAAATATTCAGATGCACGGAGTAGCAGCTGTGTGTACTCACGACGCGTGATGTTATGTGCTAGCGTCAGCACGTACTCTACTCTACTGTTTCATTTGGGACTATTTTAGTTAGTACTTAGTAGAAAGAATATGGCTTATTTTAAGTCTATTTCATAAAGGAATATGAGCGAGTTTCTTTCTCTCTTTGTTTTCGGCTAAACCTTGTACCAGTTTCGATTAAAAATGGCTGAAAGGTAGCGTTGGAAAAAGATACTACTTGTATGAAAATGAAAACCTTTCATGAGCGCGGTGCCGCGACTTGCACTGAGAATTAATCCTAACTATATATAATATTATAATTGCGAAAGTGAGTTTGTTTGTTTGTTACGCTTTCAGGCTAAAACGGCTGAACGGATTTGGATGAAATTTAGCACATGGATAGACCATGACCTAGGTTAGGACATAGGATACTTTTTATCCCGATATTCCAACGGGATCGAGACCTATACGGGGGAAACCGCGGGGAGCAGCTAGAAAGCAATAAAGTTGTATCGAGTAAAAAGGGGGGAATTTTAGGTAAGGATCTATAAATTACGGCATATTTAGTAGAACCTTCAGTCATTAATTTTAAAGTGGAAATTAAAATGCCTAAAACATGACAGGTTAGTACAGATGGGTCACTTCGCAAAATAATTTAATTAAAAAGCGACTCTTGTAACGACACAATAAAGTTAAATTCAGGTCGCACAGCGCTTATTACCCATAGTTGTATTCACCTAGAAGTTGCCTCTCTTTCTATCGCGTAACTCTTATATCTTCAGACTACGTAACGCTCACTGAATTGGCCCGACAAGACGATCCTGCCAGTACTTGTAGCTTCACACCTATAATGCGGACTGCGCCTTCTGTACTGTTCTGTGTTCAGACTCGATTTCTTATTACCTATGCGTCGAACGTCGTTATTACCTTCTCGTTTGAAAGTTGATAAATACTTATAATTTATTTCTACCCCAGGGCTACACGGAATTGATCCCATATCTGAAAGCAACTGCAGTTATCACTATAATAAAGCTACTTACATTTGTTGTTCCTGTTATCATCATGGTCGTCGTCCGGGAACAGGTCCACCATGGGATCGTCGCGCTTCTTCTCGCTCTGTCCGCTGCGGTTATTGTCCGACTCCTCTGTGATGTCGCTGTCGTACTTGCTGGAATACAATAACGTTATCATTAGTACTAAGAAAATCACAATACGCTCTCTTGATGTCTGGACTCGTAACGGGTTTAGGTACCTGAGCGAGAGAAATTACATATTTGTAGGTTAAGATGAACCTGCCGAATACGGGTTTTCATGAAAATTCACGCCTCCAGTTGGCGCCACTTTGACAAGCGGTCTTCTATTTCGACAATAAACATAATATTTATGATGACATTCATCATTCAGACACGACTAAAGAAAATATAGGCGCTTAGAGGTATGACAAACAGCCGGTCTATTCTGTAATAATCTCACGGTGAAAACTTAAGTGAAGTGAGTAGTCATTCCACCTGCTGCTAGGGACTGAAAGCTCACTCCGAGCTCACTTCACCAAAGTTTTCACCGTGAGATGGTTACAGAATAGCACTGCTGGATACTTCACTCATCTTACTTAGAAAAGGGATGATCTTCCGACCAGACGGGTGTCGTGTCTGGCGGGCACCTGCCCAACGATTGATGTCGGATAGTTTTACATTATGTCGTTCGCGCGGTAAACTAACTGCATGATGCAGGATTTGTGTGACGTCAGGATTTTGTGTGACGTCAGGTCTTTGATGCGTAGCTCGCATATGGCGACGTAGATGCTGCCACAGGCTCTTTGACACTGATAGGCGCCCGGACCTGACGTCTCAGTGCTGCTACGTAGTGAAAGGAATTTTAGAAAACCCTTATTGAATGAATGAATGATCTCTTTATTTGCGAGATTATAGGCTAATACAAGGTGGTGGGAATTCATTTATTTATAAGACTGAATCGATATAATATTCGGGCATATATTGCACACCGAGCACCCCGCGCCGAGTCGAGGGAAAGAAAAATTGTTATATGAAAATTTAAAACAAAAACCCTACACTCTATTTAAAAATATGATTGGCTTCAGCATGAAAATGCACACAATATCATTCTCTTTTTAAATGAAACCAGTTTATGAGACCGCGAAATGACATGGTGTAATTTTTTTTTCATTTGCCAACCTAAATGGAAAAACGGTTTTTCAGTTTGGCTCTCTGCCAAGCATAAATTGTTTCTCGGCAATATTAACAACATTCACAGTATGAAAGCCATTTAATCCAAAAGCTTGGTTATTGTCATCACAGGTCAATGATCCGGCCAAAAATAAGCTCTCGTCTATCCAACAGGCAAATGATCATTATCTAACTTTGCAGAACTAACTATACTTAAGAAACATTTTTATAAGCCAAGCATTGCACAGACAATAATTACATTTGGCTAAACACGGCTAGGCTATGGTTACAACACCACACAAACAGAGCGTTAAGACGACCCTTATCAGATGTCCTGCAGCTCCTGAGTACCAATGTGTAAGAGACAAGTTTTTTGCCCATACAGTATTATATACTTATATAATACTAGCACTTTGCCCGCGGCTTCGCTCCCGTGGTCTTTCCCGCGGGACCCGTTATTTTTCCCGGGATAAAAAGTAGCCTATGTTACTCCCTGAAAACCAAGCTATCTAATGGTAAAAGAATTTTTCAAATTGGTCCAGATGCTTCGGAGCCTATTCAATACAAACAAACAAGGCCACAACGACCCCGAATCACAAGTTGTAGGTCATGGGTTGGAACTCAGGCAGACACTTTACTTTCTGTAAATAATTTCATCACTCGCTCTCAAAACGGTGAAGGAAAACATCGTGAGGAAACCGACATGTCGTAGAACTAAAAATTTTAAGACATCAACCCAACAAACCTGCACTTGGCCCGCGTGATAGATTATAGCCCACTACCTCTCGAAGAAAGGAGGCCTGTGACGTAGCAGTGACAACATTATAGGCTGATTATGAACTGGCGAAACGAGGGTGTACTATAGGTAGGTACACCTCTGCCTAACCTTTCGGGGAACCAGACGTGATGTTATATAAGATTGTGTATTTTCAATTTATAGAAGCTTACCGTATGGAGGTACCGTACTGGGTTGTGGAGGTCAGATAGGCAGTCGCTCCATATAAAATACTGGTAGGTATTCAGCTGCATCCGGTTAGACTGGAAGCTGACCCCAACGTAGTTGGGAAAAGGCTAGGCAGATGATGAGACGCTTACCGTATGGAGGCCATGAAGTCCAAGTGCTTGTTCTCCTCTTCCAGCTGAGCCACACGCTGCTCTGAAGCCTGCAGATGCTGCTGAGCGGCCGCCAGCTCGTCCCTAAGCCAGGCATTCTCCTGGCACAACCTCCTGACCTGGGTGCGGAGCTTCTGCTTCTCAGCCTCCACTGATTGTAAGTGGGACGCCAGGGCCATCATCACCTGGAATAGAGATCAGGTACATTAATTCTAGTACTTCTCGTTCTGTACCTAAACTAAACTGGGATACATCGACGCGCAAACTATTACTATGAACTCAATACATGATATAAAGACCCACCAGAATTGTCTTTTTGATGGATATGAAAATAAAAATCTGCCATAACAATTTGCGCGACCAATTCCGTTCTGCCGTGATCATCGTTCCGCATTATATATTTTTAGTGCCCTATGTTATCTTTTCTAATTATGTAAAGAACTTAAATGCAAGAGCAGGCCCGTTATGCAACATCATAAAAAATGCTTGAGTCGTCAAATTGTCTAAAAGATTCCTATCAACAAATTTGGCCTAGTTTAATAACAAGTAATTTTACATGAAATACAGTACTACCTTAAACCATATTTGGCACAATATGACGGGTCAACAGTTCAAAAGTGCAATATGCGGTGGCAGATTGCCAGTTTATGGACTTCTCACTACAAAAGCAATCATCCTTGCTTCAGTAGGTTGCCCGACTCGACTTTAACAGGTTCCTACAACTTCCATAATATAGTTACCCGTGAATTGCATTTTCCATTAGATGCAGCTATACCACATGATGGGGTAAACTTAAAGTAAGTTTATGTACTAATTACTGTTGGGCTAGAATGTTGACTGGACATTGATGTTGTAATAGCTATTATATCATTTCGATTAAAATAGGTTTTTATTTTTATCTTTTTATAGATTCTTTTCTATTTAGTCAATGTGAGAACGCTGTAGGCTTAGTGGACTGTAGACTTGTTGAGCATCATCATTTTGTTAAGTACCTGGTACTTGATGAAAGACCTACACAGTCCTCCCATATCTAATAACACTGTTATTTTAAAATATTGTAAAAGCCTTTTTTTTTAAGAGTTAACCGTGGAGTTTCCTACCGGCTCCATAGAAAACAACCAATTGGAATCGTGCATCTAGCTTCTGACGTTTCATAAGTGCCCATGTAGGTTTATGTGAAATAAAATATTTTGAATTCTGAATTTTGACTGGGCAAGTCTTAGGCTGCTTTTCCACCAGAGATTTTGCTTTGCTACTTTGCTATGGATGCGTTTTAATCATATTCACTGGTCCACATAACATAGCACTGTGGAAACGGGTTCAACTAAGCTATGTTTTGTATATGGAAGGCTGCGTGCTATGGATGGGAGCCATGGATGCGCGAGTGGTGTAGCTATGTGCAGAGCAGTGCCTTCAATACTGTCGATGCATCGTATAGCTCGAGCTGCGCATCTTCCTCGCACAGCACCTCGCGGCGGCGCATCTTCATAGCACATCTTACTCGCTCCGCTACACAGGTTGGCATTAGAGGAAACAGTCACATCGTTTCGTAGCTTAGGTTTAGGTTTAAAGAACTTATTTCTCATAAGAACTATAACAGTTCACTTAGAATGAGATACAAAAGTGCTTACATCTAAATAATTGTAGTTATTATAATTATATGTGCCTCTGGTGACGTTACAGGGTACAGACATGTTTCTTAAGATTATTTTAAAATATGCTTACACTGTCACACTTCTTTAACTCCTCCGGTAAGTTATTGAACAGCTGTATTGTTTTTTTGCCGTAATTAGTCCGTGCCCGTGCAGTCATTAGTTGAAACTTGAAAATGCAGGTGTAGTTTGTATAAAGTTGTGTGAGATTTAGTAGGTTAGTTTTTTGTATAAGTTCTTTGTTGGATATAGATAGTTATAATTAAATAATACTTTAATGATTTTGTTTTGTACTCTTTGTAGTGAATATTCAAGGTTTGATTTTATAGCTTAGATTCCACATCCTCGCAGCATAGCTGCATAGCACTCTGGTGGAAAAGCAGCCTTATGCTGAGTACCTACACATTTAACCTCAAAATTACATTAACTTAGAATCACTTTCCACCCTCAAAAAGAAAAAAGAAACAGCTCTAACTTTTACATCGTTAATCGTTTTCATTCCGTCTGACAAGCTTTATTTATCCACAGTTTTTCTCTTAAATAGTGACGAGACGAGTTTTTCATTACCGAGTGGTAAGAGCAGAGGGGTGAGGGTACCATGCAATTTCGATTCCGAATCTCGCAGGATCTCGAGCCTTTTTTCGGGATTAAATCTTGTGGGAATACAATCGAGATCGAGATTTCGGATTGTGGGCAGCTGTCTTAGCACACTATGCTCTCTTGAGAAGCCATTTAAATATAACAATTAATAGATTTATAGTGTGCGTGATGTGTGTGTGTGTGCTGATTTGATGAGTTGTGTGTGCGTAGTGCAGATGATTATTACATGTATTACGATTACCCTATGTAAACAAAGTTTTCATTTTAATAAAGTTTAAGATTTTTTTATTTTATAAACGTATAATCAATTACATGAAGTAGGCGAAATCTCGATGCCAAAAATTACCAATCTCGACACCAGACTTGCGGGTTCTCGAGTTGCAAATCTCGACTCGAGATTGCATTCCCTAGGTAGGTTCGAGGGTGCGTGCGGGTAGGTAAAGTCGAGACGAAAATAAATAAACCTTGCTAATTAATGAGACGTCGTCAGTCGTGCCGTCTCGTGCCGGGTGTCGTGATTTTAAATGATGGGCCGGTATTTACAGTGGAAGGTGACACGAATTGTCTTTCATAATGATGGCTTATGTATAACGAAAGTAGGTAAAGAGTTGTGAACTTATTTTTATTAATATAGCCTACGGTTGGAAAGCTTCCTACAAGGTGGACCGATGAACTTGTGAAGGTCGCAGGAATCCGCTGGATATGGGAAACACAGAACCGGTCGAAGGGGCGGTGCTTGGGGGAGGCCTGTCCTGCAGTGGACGTCTTTTGGCTGAAATGATGATGATGAATGATGAGCCCACACAGTAATTTATTTCAGCCTAGCATATAAAACTTTATTTCGATTAAAAAAATAGTACCTCTACTTGCTGGTCGACTGATCCCAGCTCGGGTGAAAATAGAGAATGCTCATTTAATAGTATATTATATGTCATACTAATAGTACACACTAATTCTATGCTGTCAGGATCGTAGGTACTTATTAATTCCATATGACACATTCTAAGGTATCCATCTTGTTCTAAACTTTGGGCGACCTAGCTCAGCTCGGATGAAAATACAGAGTAAACAAATTTTCCCAGATATGAGATCTAGCTACATCGATTTTTCGCCCCCGGAAACCCCTATATATTGCAAACTTTCATCGAACTCGTTAGAGCCTTTTCGAGAACGTGATTACAAATATATATAAAAATGGCAATTCTTCGGGTTATGTCCGACATAACCCGAAGAATTGCCAAACCTAAGTGGCAATGGGCAGGGCACATTGCTCGCAGAACAGATGGCCGATGGGGCCGAAGGGTCTGTGGCGACCGCGTACCGGAAGACGTAGCGTTGGAAAGCCTCAAAGAAGATGGACCGATGACCTTGTTAAGGCCGCAGGAATCCGCTGGATGCGGGAGGCACAGAACCGGTCGAAGATGTCCTGCAGTGGACGTCTTTCGGCTGAAATGATGATGATGAATAGTATAGGATTATATCTTGTTACAAAAATAATTAAGAAAATGATTTATCAGCAATGTTTCTTTTTTTAATTGTGTAGGTACCTCTATCGTAATTGATCTACTTGAAGTCGTTTACAACAACGGCCCACTATTACGAGTACTATCCATTCAAAACCTTATGAACACAACAATTCTTTTAACTTCTAGCAGTAGTAGCAACAGTCCTCAGTACATAACGAATTATAACATCATAAAATTACATTATACTTTCACCTATACATCTTTCCTTTCATAATTTGTTCCCCATCAATTAACCCAAGACATGGTTTACACAATACACTCTATTAATAAACAGAGTAAGCACAAAACAGAGGCATATTGTCACCGCAAGGACGACGGCGCAGGCGCCGCGTCACCATCCCTTTGTATTAAACAATAAACATTCCCACGTCTATCAGTACGTTTGGACAAGTCAAGTACAGTCACCAGCAAAAATAACTTCAAATTAAAAGCGGTTCTCTAAAAAAAATTACAACATTGATAAAAACCTATTTCATAATAAATATGTCTACATCTTTATTAATATAATAGCAACAAAGTCAAAACTGTACACAGAATATTTTTGAAAAAAAAGAAGTAATTGCTACGAGGTGTGGGAGTCTGATGCTGAAAATATAGTTTTTAGAATTTTTGTCCGTTTGTCTGGATGTATGTTCCGGATTGGCGCAAAAACAGCTGAACGGATTTGAATGAAATTTGGCACACAGATAAATTTATAACCTGGATTAACACATAGGGTACTTTTAATCCCGGTAGTACGTTCCTGTGAGACATTATCCGACACACACGCGGCGAAGCCACGGGCAAAAACTAGTCATCAAAATAATAACTATCAATACTTTAGATTTAAAAGAAAATCGCTTTCTCACGCAATTTTGCGAAGTTTAAGATATTTTATGCCCGTGACTGTACATATGTCTGACGTCTTATTGTGGTGGTGTAAATGTGTATGGGGAATCAAATCAAAATATTTTATTTCACATAAACCTACATGGGCACATAAGAAACGTCAGAAGCTAGGTGCACGGTTCCAATTGGTCGTTTCCTATGGAGAAGAGCCGGCAAGAAAATACACGGTTACTTTTTTGTAAACAAATAACAGTGTTTAACAAATTTTAGAAAGAAATCTACACTAATGCTGGAAAAATACAGATTAAACACAAAACAAGAGACACAAGGCAACCCCAAGGACGACGGGCGCCGCGTCTGCATCCCTTTGTGTTTAAAAAACAAACATTCTCACGTTTATCTGTCAGTTTTGACGAGTCAGGTACGTATGACACGTCTTGTTGTGGCGATGGTGCAAAGGTGTGGGGTCAAGCGGAGATTGATAAAGAACAGCCGGTCTATTCTGTAATAATCTCACGGTGAAAACTTAGGTGAAGTGAACCTGCAATGCTATTCTGTAACCATCTCACCGTGAGATTATTACAGAATAGACCGGCTGAAGTGAGCTGTCATTCCACCTGCTGCTAGGGACTGACAGCTCACTCTGAGCTCACTTCACCGAAGTTTTCACCGTGAGATTATTACAGAATAGACCGGCTGAAGTGAGCTGTCATTCCACCTGCTGCACGGGACTGACAGCTCACTCCGAGACCACTTCACCTAAGTTTTCACCGTGAGATGGTAACAGAATAGCACTGCTGATTCCAGTTTTAAATACTCGTAACTTTAGATTTCTAAACTATAAACAGAAACCGCAAGCTTTATACTTTTCGAGTCTCTCTATCTGAGGAAGACTAGGCTTAATGGACCTTGGTGTGAAGGCAGTGTTCCGATGATCAGATTTCATGGCAATAAATTATTTACCTTCTTTGAAAAGTTCATGCAAACATGTCGAAGGAAAAATCTTCGCATTGATCACGGAAGTTTCGAAGTAGGTATGTCACAGTTGTTAGTAACTTTGTCTCTTTATGTTACCGTGACGCAATCGTAACATTAAGCTTATTTTTATCATGCATTTGGTTATTAAGGTTCCGAAAGGGGAGCCTTTTAAGCATTAGCATACGTCCATCATCTTTCAAACGATTATTTTGAAATATTTATTCTTTAAAAAGATCAGACCTATGTTTGCTCACCAAACATTTTTTCATACAGTTTTTTTTTTTGGTTTATCGTGTAATATTTTGACATCATACATAAGTACCAAAGAACCTCTAATACACATCAACCTTGAATAACCTCGCATCTGTATCCCTCTCTACATACATAATATCCAATAATATTATCAAAACGCTGTCATCTTCAGACTTGTCCACCCAGCCCTAACATAGAACCTCAACGTCGTCAACCTCACAAGAGGGTGTCGCGTGCCTTTGTGGGAGGCTGAATGGAGCATCGCCCCGTGATTCACTCACGCTACTTAATTTTACTCTGTGACATTTTATGAAAAATGGCGCTGGAAATATGGCGGCAATATAGTCAATATGGCGGCTCAAAGTTAGAAGTAATGGTGATATGTGTATGTAATGTTAAATGGAATTACTGCGGCGAATGAGATGCGGAACTTTGGTATTTTCTGTTCTATTGAGTGGAAAAGCCGGGAGAGGACGCCTTAGAAGAAAATATAGTGACCTTATTTCTGATGTTCTTCAAAAAGGTCAGGTGCGCAGTGCGTGTGTGACCAGATGTATGAAGCAAAAGCAGTATGTAAGGCTCGTAGCAGGTGGCGTTCTGTAGTTTCTGCCTACCCACATGGTAAGAAGGCGTGAAGTTTATGTATATATGTATTGAAGGCTGTTTTGAATTACAAAGCATAAAAAAGACAGTAAAATATAATATTGTTGGTTAAAGCTTGATTGAAAGAGATCGCTAAAACCGATAAAGCTGCCTATTGTGAAATCTATTTTGTGTATTCTTTTCATCTGGTATTCAATAACGAGAGCGATGAGCGAAAAGTGAATCCTTATCGAGTTTATTTTAAACTAGATGAGAAGTAAAAATAGTCTTTTCAATTATTTATTAACTCTTAAAATGTTGATTTCAATTTACCAGCTAGGTGCCAGAGTTTCTCTGAGAGATTTTTTCAAAGATATCGGTATTCTCACAGTGGCATCACAATTCATCTTCGCCAACATCTTATATATTAGGCAAAATATACACTTATACACTAAAAACAGTGATATTCACAATGTTAACACAAGAAGTAAGGATAAACTACGTGCTCCCTTTCACCGGCTTCATAAGGTTCATAACTCATTTGTTGGGCTTGGTATAACCTTTTATAACAAGCTACCCTCTTCTTTGCTAGATTGGCCTTTATTGCGTTTAAAACTAAACCCAACCTTTGTTCAAAGGCATACTATTCTATCAACGACTACTTAAATGATAAGAATAGATGGTCGCTGTGATTAACTCAAGACAATGTTTAAATGTTCTTTCTCCAGAATTAGTTTACCTACTGACAGGTTATATGAGTTTATCTAATTGTTTATAATTTTACTTTATAAGTCAATTTATTTTAATGTTATTTTAATTTAGTGCTGACATAATCTACTCATTACAATGTTTTTTTTATGAGTTGTATTGCAATATGTGGTTAGCTAGCGACCTCGACAATTATTTATTTTACCTCGATGGTCCTAGTTTATCAATTGTAACTTCTAGTTACAGCTATATGTAAGCGGGCACGCCCTTTATGCCTGGAGGCTTTTTCTTTTTAGATATTGTTTACTTTAGTTATTTTTATTTCTGCTTGAGTATAGTTCTCGATGCTTTTGGTTGGTATATTGGCGTGTGCTAGCTGTCATATGGCTATTAACTATAGCTATTTAATTTATAATTTAAATTATTTTTTGCATATTGTAAATTGTCTTGCATACTGTTGTATAGAATCATTTTTTATTTTTTTTCTAACTGAACAGACAGCTGTGCTGCTGGGGAGTTTGTTGCGCCACTTCTTCTTCCCAGCAAAAGCACTAGGAAGTGGTGAAGGGTGGGCGTTTTGGGGGACTGTCTTATGTAATTTTGACGTTCGAAAAGTGCTGATTCTCAGCCTAGTTTGAATAAATGACTTTTGAATTTTGAATTGCACCCCATGTGTGCAAATAACAATAAAATTCTATTGTGTCGCTAATTGCGCGCGCGACGGGTTAACTAGATATCTAATAAAATAATCTGTCTAAAAACAAATCTCACTGAAGTTAGAAACCGTAAAACTAAATAGCAAGTCTGATACCCTTATTAAATTAGTCTTTGAAGTAGACGCTCTAATGCCTAGAAATGTTTATTCAGAATTGTATTCATGTATTACAATTAATCTTAACTCAAATATTTGTAATTATTCGAGCTCAATTACCCAATCTCGCAAAGCTTACTGAATTTAGGGATTTAATTAGAAAATGGCAATGAATTTATAACATTGTACTCGAAAATTATTGAAATTAATTAAAGATTTTATTCCGAATGGCTCATGGTTTTATTTCTAAATACCAAAAGCTCTATAAGACCTCCAGTAATGCATATGATGCGTGAGCCACGCTCATGGATGGAAAATAATTTTCGATGTCGAATACCCATATAATACATCAATAGGTACTTAGTTTTCCAAACGACAAACAATTCCCACATTCTACTCCCATTCTTCCCACATGAAACACTACAATCTTTCACAAAAATTTAAATTGAAAACGTTAAAAGCAAAGATCTGAAAGCGCTCTTCGACATTTTGTTTCAAAAATAGAGCTTCCTTTCAGATGGTGGAAACTCGCGTTTATACAGCGGAGCCCTCAAGGCTTGGTAGGTGTGACCTAAATGATGCTATAACGGGTAGTCCTTAAAGGCATTCAGTGAATCTAGGCTACCTTGAGGCAGTTTGTCTTCAGCCGCTGAGAAGCAAGGCTTTTCATTTATATGCGTTTTCCAAGCCGACCTGTTCAGTGACCAAATTCTTGACCTCTTTTCCGTTAGAGGCTTTTATTTAAGGAATTCGTCTACAAAAAAAATGTGAGGGTTCACCCTAGAAAATAATTATGCTACTTGTTATAAGGAGTTCTTTAAAGTTAACTCAAATATTTGTTAGTTTGTTTGTTGTTCTATAAGGAGTTCTTTAAAAGAAAAACATCCAGGAAAGTTCGATATATAATCCATTCGTTGTTCGGCTACTTCAAAGAAAATGTACTAAGATTTTTCCTTTTGTTGCTAAGCTTTTACGTTTGATCAACAGTTCTTTACCTCACCTTAAGCGTCGCGTGTAAGTTTAGGTACATGAAAACGTGTCGCTTATCTAGATAAAATGTTAGCAATTTTCACGTAGAGGTAATTAGGAGTTGTTTTCCTTTTAGAAATTATTATTTTTGGGGTAAAAAGGTCAAGAGTTCATCTTACCTCTTTAGTAATAATAATTCACGGCTCGCAATTGGAATTGAGAAAATAGTTTAGTAATATAATTGACGACTTCTCAGATACGGCAGAGCTAGCCGAAGACAGACGTACCTATTTGTAAGTTCAGTAACTCTATACGCGGGACAGATGTAATTAACCGCAGGCCGCAGACATGTCATCTTCAGGATATGTGCTTAGGAACCTGAAGCCTGTATACGATCACGTAAACGATCACGTTTGTTTACATCGCACACACGTGGTTTTAAGTATTATTATTTGTAAAGTATATGTGTGATCACGAGTTCTTTGTTGTGTTTTTAGCGAAAAAAGTAAGGACAGTAAACGACAAAGCATTTAAACAGGTTCGATCTGTAAACGCAAAATGCCATAAAAGCGTTGTTTGCGTGTGTGTTTTGGGTTAATGAATTGCAAATATTGAAACAGTTAACATGAAGAGATATCCATGTCAATGTATTTAAGGAAGAAAGTTTTGTAACGAAAACTGATAAAAAGTATGTAGGTACTTAGGGGTGAAACAGCACAATATTTTATCGTAAGGAAGACCTCGAGAGAAAAGTGCTTTTATGGAATTGACTTTATTTCTCAATGAATCTTATATCATATCTGCCATTCCTTTTATTCTGAATAAATACAAAGTAGGCAGCACTTTAGCTTACTGTCATTCCTTAAACGGGAAGCAGAATCCTAAAAATGTACGTCAATGTCGACAGCTGTAAATTTTAACCGCGTGAAAAAGAAAAACCACTTTACAGAAATTGAAAGATCAACAGAAATTGGAACACACGCGGTTCCTGTAGATATAGAACCTTTTTAATCTACTTTCATAATTTTTTCAGCCGAATGGACATAGGCCTCCACCATCGCCACTTCGACCGATTCTGTGCTTCTCGCATCCTGCGGAATCCACCATACCAAAAGTAAAACAGTAGACCTAGAAATATGGCAACCGAAATGAAAATCTAAGCAACTGACCTGTGCCTCGCCCAATCCAAGTTCAATAGCATCAATGCTCTTTCTCACAAGCGATGCCTTTTCATGTTCATGCTCGGAGTTGGCCGCCAATCCTGCCATCAGCTGGGCGTGTTCTGCCCTCAGAGCCTCAAGCCCCGCAGCGACCGTGCGTGCACCTGCCACCATTTCCTCCTGCGTCATCGCCGTCATCCTGCCTAGGGATTCGATCTTCTTTCTATGGACAAAGGAGAAGGAACATTAGAACGTTGGTATGCTTTTCACCCATCTGGGTCCATCGTGAATAAAGAACGTATTACACGCCAAGACAACTAATGTCATCATTATCTCGGTGCGAAATTCAAAGCAGTTCAGCTTTCTAATTACGCAACATATTTTCGTAAACGATAAAGACAAATCTGTTTCATTTTGACAGTTCAACAACATTCTTTGCGTTATTTACGTTGCTCTGCAGTTTTTTTTTCGAACTTACGGAGCAATGGATTAGCAATCTGTTTCAAAACGATTCAGATTCGGATTGATTTTGCTTTACGAACTGATTGAATTGAGCATTGGATTCAAGAATATGACTGCTTTCTTCTTAACGATTGTGAAATAAAAGACGCTTTGCCTGCTATATGCCTTTCCCTTATAAAGCAGGGATCTAAAATATGAAAACATAATCCAAATGGAAGTTTATTACAACTTGACACGTTTTATGCACACATCTCCACGGCAAAACTCAAACTCATCTCGAATGCATTTATAAACATTTATTTATAGCTGTTGTGTGATTGGCGGAGTTACTCAATACTCATATCAGCTTCTATAGGCATTACTGTTGAACAATGAAATATTATTACGTGAAATGATTATGCAAATGAAGACTAATGTCTCAATGGGATGACTCGTTCAATCAGTGGTCATATTGACCTTATTCATTCGCGGGTGACATCTTGCAGTGTAATGACACGTCATAATGTGTTTAATTCTTGCTGCCTGCACATTGGATCTGTGCGGAAAAGTGCAAAGATCTACCAATAGAATTAGTTTTCCTAGCCTGCATTGCACTTCTCCTCTCTGTTTCAATGGACGGGAAGCGTATTATAGCAAATAGGTATGTCGGGCACATATAATTATGTCTTGCGGATTGGGCATCGAAAGCCGGGCAATGGAGTATCTTCAACATGAATTAAAAACCTTTAGTTTGGAACCTCATTGTAGTCAAAGTATACTGTTCTTTTCTTTTCAGGACCATGAAATAGTCAAGATCACAATTCTTAATAACTCAATATCCTTGCGGCATGCCATGCTTTCATCAAGGCATACCAGCACCAATCCAATTACGTTACGTCGTGGCGCCATTTTTATTAACATACAAACGATGCTTTTGTTCAGTCATGTTATAGGAGGATAGGTATGCATGCAGTTCAATTTCAAACAAACCGTTGTTTGACCTAAAAATCGATGTTCAATACCCCTATTGTTTGACGCAGATAATAACTAGAAAGTTTTTTTTAAGAAGACAATACGGGTTTAGTCACACCTAATAACAAATATAATACAACGTAATCAGCCTATAAAGTTTCATCTTTGTGAGAGGGAGTGGGCCGTATACAGGATGTAACAAGACCCATCACATAGCCGTTATCTAGGCATTCTGTACATCAAAATATAACATCGAGCAAACATTTAAAGCTGGGGAATTACTTTTGTTTTTAGAGTGAAAATTCGCTGTTTCCGGCAGCGCGCAAAACATTGTGCTTATGGGTTCATGCAACGGTACCTACAGGAGTTGTGGAGGTACTTAAGAGGGAACAGGGGCTGCGAGGAATTTGAAAAATAGGTATTTGAAGAAACTATTGCTGTCGCGCTGCGCCCGAAAAACAGAGTTAAACCCCGTAAAGTGCGATAGGGATAACTGCAGCTCAGACCGATAATATCACAAAAATGTTGACGAAAACGACGTTTGGCATTCTCCTTTTTTCTCCTCGAAAACTAAGATTATGTCTAGGTTCCTATTATTTTCTTTTAAGGTAAAAACTTTTCCGAATTAATCTGGTAGTCCTCTAATCATGGCGGTAAAAATGTTTTTTTTTTGTAATTTTTGGAGGGTCATGGTTTCCTTACTTATTAATTGCTGAAAAAAAGGAAATGACAGGGACATGCCTATAAAGACTAAGATTTTATTTTAAAAAAAATGACAGCTCTAGAGGCATTATTCAGGAAGAAAAACGGGGAATACGTTTGTATGGAGAATCGCGGGCCCTGTTCCCTCTTAAAGTTAAGTTATAACATTAAAAAATTGTTTTCGTGAAAAAAAAATTAGAACTTTGACCTTCAATATCTTCGTAATCAGAATGTTTCCAGGCAGGCCCAGTACAAAAAAAAAATCACAGTGATGGGAGTACAAGTCATTTTATACCCGTTACAATAGTTCCACCAAGTGGGATATGGGCGCGGGGCGGCGCGGGCTCAGTGCGACTTGATGGATACCTATGTCACATTTCTGTTAACTTATAAAAACGGTGAAGAAAAAACCGGCAAGTCCTAGAACCCACCCGTTGTTTGACGTTAAATCGATGTTCACCCCTATTGTGGGCGTAGATAAAACTCGTGAGTTTTCTGAACAAAACAATGTGTGACGTAGGTGGGTAGAAGGAAGGGTGTATCAGGCCAATATTTTCAAAGGGAGGTTCTAAATCCTTTACGTTTTTTTTTATTAACCTTTTCTAGAGGGTTGGGCTTGGGTTTTTTACGTAAGGATTTTGTTATAAAAATACATTTTGTTTCTTTTTTTTTGTATTTTACTCTTATCTAACTACTTCACACGTTTTAGTTTGAGTCAAAACAGATTGTCACGCGAAGGTCGGCTGCTGTAACCTGTCTCTTGATAAATCTCTTGTGATAAATCAATACTAATCTTATTATTTCATTTTTTTCTACATTTACTCATTGAAACGACGAGATGCCAATTTATGAATGGCTGAGCCAATTTAGATGAAGCCCAAAGAGAAAATTTATCATAATGTGATTAGTTTTCCTTGATTATATCTAGTGGAAGAGCTCGTTATTTTACAATTAATAACAATTAGAAGTGTACCTATGTAATAGCGGCGTGCCTCGCGGTGACCTTTATATTCATTCTATTGATTTTATACAAAACTTGTTGTTTAAAACTTAACTGAACTATAAATAGAGTCGTTGGTAGCTTGGTACTGTGATATGAAAACTTTCTGAATACTTTCAGATAGTTTGAAGCCAGGGCTTTTAGTTATTAATATAAATAATAATAGCCATGTAAGGTATCTAGGTCGGAGCTGTGGGGTAATTAACTGAAGTATACAGGGTTATTGGTTATATGGTGCTATTATTGATCGAAGGTTAAATGTCGGTATTCCGTTAAGAGGACGTAGGAGAGGTCATTTGCATCTAAATGACCCCTCATGACCCCTATGCAAATGTCAACCATTCTCGAGTAATTTGACATTTTATATTTTAAAATAAATGAAAAGACTCGAAAATTGTTGCTATTTGCATAGGAGGTAGAAGGGCTCATTTGGTTGTACAATGACCTCTCCTACATCCCCTTAATAGATTGCCGACATTTAATCAATAACCCTGCATTAAATTTTATATTAAGAACAAACAAAGTTACTAAGTTACAATTTTGTACAGGACTTCTCTTTCTATTCGTATCGTATATAATCTATCTTACCATGAGAAGTAGAAAACTTAAATTTCTCTTCATGTCAAGATTTAGACATTTTAGTACAGGTGGATAGGCCGTGGTACATTTATCGATTGCTTGCGAGTTTGAAAGCCTGATTTACACGAAACCTAGTAAATAGATGTGAAGGCACGAATTGAGGCTTAATTTAGAAGCGAGCAATTTATATCGTCTCTCCTCCCCGTGAATTGAAATTTTGATGACTGGGTTAGCTAGCTGTTACTGAATCTTCAACATGCATAGAAACCACAAAATATGTTTGCAGATACCATAACTTGCGATATGTCCTGATTTCAATAACAATCACTGTCATAGAAGTAAATTAGTTCAAAATTTCGCTTAGCGCAGGCGCCATTTTGACCTCACTATCGGCCTTAGCACCCTCGAAAACTATGAAAACGACACCCATGACGATTTTTTTTTAAATATTCGTAACCGCCATGTTGGATTTTATATAGATCTGCTTTGGAAGCTTTATACACATTACATGACAATTATCACAAAATTCCCAACAAAAAAGCATTTGAATTCCCTAATTACGTCTTAATTATAATACTTTAACAATTTGGCCGTTCACTCTGCAACAGCCAACACTTTCGAGCCACCAGGGCATCATAACCGAAAAGTAAACGTCATTATCGCAACGGAAGCGTCACATTACCGCGCCCACTTGCGACACGGCTGCCAAACGCATTGGGCACGCAGCGTGGATGTGACGATACAGAGGTGGGTCACTACAATACGTGAGAAGCAGAACAATTGGCCAGGAACCAGAATTTGGAACGATATTCGTGAATCGGATGGCCGCAATTGAAGTCAACGAGCCAAAACAGATCGATCCGGGACTGCATGATAGCTAACCAGTTTTGTTTGATCAAATAAAAGGTATCTTTTAAAACGGGTAGATTCTAGCCGATTGGGAAATACCTTTGTAGAAATGTAGGAAAAAGTAGAATGTAGAGAGATAGGAACCTGGGTTTTGTTGAACGATCCGGTCTGCTGAACGGGATTGTAAACATTTGAAGTGAACGAGTCAAAGCAGATCAATACACGGAACTCGTATATTTGAAAAATGCATGAATGTGGAAGCTAGCGGGATCGTAACAAAAAAACACAATGGTATTCCCCGCCCCTTCGGGAAAAGCATGAATTTTTATGTAGAAACCTAAGAGTAAAACGAATTTGGTAGGACTTACGACATAATTTCACACTTCATCGGTGATGTAATCCAATAGAGATGGCGTAGCTTATCTTCCCACGCGAGTTGTAAGATTTAGTTGATGAAAAAAAGAGGTTACGCTTACAACTTCTGACGTAGGCGATGAATTTACAAATCCACTTACTACCTAACTAAATAGATAGCAGCGTAGCCATTTCTAGCACCCTGCTCTATTCCGAGACATTCAAAGTATCGATAATGTTTTTTTTTCCCGAGATTGGAAACACTGAGTGACATTTGAAGGCCCATTTCCCGCAGCGGCGGAGACGAGACGGTTACGTCACGATATATACTTTTAAAAGAGCGCGAGAAAATAAGAGCTTTTTATAAAATCTGTAGGGGAAGGAAGGAACCTATTTATTTAACCAATTTTGTACACACATATATAACAGACAAGAAGAAAAGAACAGAAAAATACATACCAAGGTGATGCTTATTTCTTAAGAAATCTCTCATACATTCTTTGGCAGTCTTAAGGATTTGAACGTTACCGTATTTTTAATAGAACACAAGAAGATGGGACCTTTTTATCGCCGGTTAGGTAGAATAACGTCGGGGAACGTGTGAATGAAGCCCATATTCTTTGGCACAGTACACAGCCTTAAGTTTAACGCAGGCACGTAAAGACCATAAAGTTTCCCTATTCCATGAGCCGCCATTTTAGCTGGTAGTGGACCAGCGGGTTCAAAATACGGCATGAAGTTGAGTCTGCCATCAATAGACACTATAGTTTATCCAGGATTCAGGATTCAATTGTTATAGCCGAAACTAGGACAATTTTCATACCGTTCAATTTACTGAACTGACCCTATGTCAATTGAGATTATTGATGAGATTTCTATGTTTTCAGAAATCGTCATTTTTCGGATTTGGATGGAGACATAAATTATCATATTTTGTTCAAAGAGAGGCTATGAGGTTAATTCTGACGTTCTTGTAGAATGTATTATGTAAGTTAATTACGGTTACATTGTTATTTAACAACCCTTAATAATATATCACCTCTCCAGAAATAAAATTGTTTCAAAGGTACAACGAACTTGCCAGTTATTTTAAAACAATACAGACGGAATACAAAACAGTAAATGAGAAGCTGAAATAAGGCTTCGCAGAGACCCTGAAGCCCCACTTATTCCTACTTTTGGTTTCACTGTTCACAACCAACAATTAAGAAAGGAAAATTTTAATCTCATAATAGAGACTTAGATTTCAGTGTTACGTAAATTAAAGAAATAAGCAGCTGAAAGGCGATTAGCGATTTAATTTAATAAGGGTAGGTAATATCCTCTTTTGTTGGTTCTTTGATTTTGAGCAGAAAATTTCTTTAAGTTTTTTTTTGTAGCAGATTTGATTTTTAACATCGAAAAAGAACGGCTTTTTACATATAACATAACGCCTGCAATCCCTAAAAGGCTTGGCAGAGGTGTACCTATACAACACCCACATTTCGCCAGATATGTTTAAGTCCTATGTAATATAGGGCGACCTTATGAGGCAGTCAAAAAGCTTTTAGCAAGTTCTAAAGTATCCTGTGTGGATATTCCTTGTGTCCAAGCATGAAAAGTTCAACCATACGAGAAGGATATGTTAGAGGCGATTAACTGGAAGTATTTATTGCGTAAATATGTGCGGAAGTTTAGTGTATTGGAAAATAGGGGACGCATTGACGGACAGGCTATATATCACTGATGTCCTTTAGAGCGGTCAGTCACGTCATCGGGGTGAAAACTGGGGATAAGCCTGCGTCTGTGGTGAATAGGGGTAAAAGTTCGGGTTTTGTGAAATTGAGTTTTTACTTCTTCAGGAAAAGTAGCTAAACTAACGTAAACCGAACCGTGATTTGTGACCGAGAAGAGCAATCAGGTTTTTTGAAAATAGATTTTAACTTCTTTAGATTCAATAGATCAATTTAGTATAGGAAAATATTAAAATAATATATGCATAACTTTGATTTGTAACCAAGGGGAGCAATAATAATTTATGAAAATTTCAAAATCGCCAAACGTGTCCTGTAAAGTTAATCTTCTACTAAGGATACTGAACAACCTTGTGCGAATAGCTAAGGAATCAACACAACGTGTGCTTAGAATCTACAAAATGACGACGTAGACGGGCCATGTCTATATTCGATACAAAAATATTTATAGACTCTGCTATTAATATTTGCATACATAACCTCACGATTTGCACGTCAATGTATGAACACGTCCTCGTCATCAATCAGACGGATTTGTGTTTAGCAGAAGTAGGTTTGTGTTACTTCCTTTGCTGATTTCGATCCGTTAGATATTATTTTATGGTTTTGCGTGATCTGGGTTTTAATATTTTTCCAATGAAACTAAGCGCGATTAGCACATCTAAACCGCTTTTAGGGGTTTCAGTGTCATCAATGTTGTGGAATATTGGCAAGAACAGCTCTAGAACGAGGTTTACATGTGCATTTTTTTTTTGGTTGGGTTATTTTCAAATAACTTCTGGGGGCGTGTCAGACTCTTACTGACTAAAACCCGTGTTCCTTCAGTTGCCTGTACGTTGCCAGGGGCCACGGTATCCCTTTTGGACTTTCCCGCAACCCCGAAAGATGTGCCGATCCTGTCCAGTTTCATTAATATTCACTCAGTTAGATACTGCTTTTGCTGTCATAGGTACTTATTTTTTACCATATCTTTAGGTAATGGTAACTGTAGCAATAATTAAACTGAATGAAAACGCATTGCACGCAAAAATTACAAATCATCATCAGTGTAAACAGTTCCTCACAAAATTAACAATTCATTTAATCAGTAGTGTTTACACTTTGTTTACAGCTTTCACGCGAGTTTATTTCCCTGTAAACGAAGCTGTAAAGTTACCTGTCGGTTTATCTCACGTACGATGCAATTTGTATAAGCCTACTGCGGAAAACAGGTCACCGTAAAAAGGTAAGTTAAGTGCAGCTGTAGTATGTTCAGGAATATTAAAACTCATATTTTGGCACTCTTTTTTTATGTTTAATTGGTTGGGAAACAAGCAAGTGTTCCGCCTGATGGTAAGTACCCACCGCAGCCTATAGTCAACTGCAATATTTAGGCATTCCAACAACAGTGTACAGTATTTTTAAACGCATTCAAAAAGGAGGAGGTTCTCAATTCGTTTTTTTTTTTCCTACATTTGTTACGCGGTTACTCCGCCAATTACGAAACGAGTTTGATGATTCCTTTTCTGTTTGGTAGGTCATACTTCAGAGGTGGTCCCATATAAATTTTATTAACTTTGCTTGGGTTGTTTTTGAGTTAGCTCCAATAATACGTATTTTTCCCATTTAGTCTATATAGATGATATTATAAGTTCGTGTCAGTTTTATTTACATAGCAGGTTAATTTCAGAGGTCGGTGGCAAAAACGAAAATATAGAACCAAAGACTTCCGAAATTGAAGTTATTTTGCACTTTTTAGTGTTTTTTTCTTAAGTCAGTTTATTTTTTTGTAAAAAGATTTTATTATCTCACTAACTAATGACTCACTAGTTTACTTGTGGTTACCAAGAAGTAAATACTTGTAGGTAGGTGCACATTTATACCCAAAAGTCCAAAATAAAACGCACCTGCCCCCGAATTTTAGGCACGAACAGAGCTTACGTCATGCTTTCATCATTAGAAGTCTAGTCAGTTTTCCATTAGCCGTACTTTGGAAACGACGTCTGCTTCAAAGCTGCCAACAAATTGGTTTAAGGACGAGCACGTCTTAATGGCAAGTAGGTCAGCGTCACCAAGTATCGTCTGCAACTTGTTTAAGCTGCTTATGAAATTTTCATAATGGGTTTTCTCAGAAACAGAATTTCTCAGTAACAGCCCGGAGTCTGGATTTGTACCCGGTTGATGGCAATAGGCTTGGCCCCTATTACATGGGACTTAAACATAACTGACGAAATGTGGGTGTATTATACCGTGGGATCACACGCGTGATGTTATTGTTGTTCTGTCTAGGCAACCACCTAGTTAGTTTTATTATGATTCCAAAAGCTAATTAGGCTGGAGTTAATTGGAATAACAATGTCTAGATCATGATTTACCTATTCTAATATTGTTTTAGAGATAGAAACGAATAATGAAACTTGATTGCTTCTCCACAAAGTACCTACTTAAGGCGACGATAACAGACTTTTAATGATTTTATACTGAAGATCACGTCTAAACGAGTAGTGTTAATGACTTGAAAAAAATATATGTTAAATTAGAGCATTGGATTGTTTATTAATTGGTAAAGATATGTCTAACACGAATAAAACAACTGAGAATCACGCGAAATCTATCAAGCGTATTTTTCTGAAAAATTCACAATTTTAAAGATAATTTTAATTATTGATCTTTTAGTATACTTACGTGTTTTATTAAAATACCTTTTGTTTTATGATAATAAATTAATTATGTGTCTACTTTGGGACAGCGCTCCTTGATGGGCGAGTCCTATTACTGGCTGGACATACGAAGCGTTGCGTGAGCTCAGTACAGAACACGCAAGCTAACCACTCAAGGTCACTGGCATATATCTATCGTCTTAAATAAGAGCAACTAAGTTATTCACTTCTTATTCCCATGACGTGTCATAATCATAACAAAAGTTATAGTTATTGAAGCGCAAAAAACAATTTTCATTTCCGTCAAAAATTCGCAGATGACGTCTGAACATTGATTTATCGCGATAAAAAGCAAAAATTCCGAAAATAATGTGACTGTACTGAAAACAGTAAAATGCAGTAATAAATCTTTTCAGTCTGGGAGCCAACAGCACAACACCCCGCTTTGTGTAGCCTTCTAATATTGTGTACACTGGAAAAATACACCAAAAGAGAAATTGAATTCAGGAATTTTGTAATACGTTTATTCGGTTACATTTTCTCGACGTAAGAAAATTTTCTATACGTGGCAGAAGACAAATGAAATGTTTGAAGCTACACATTCTTAAAAGAATTTATATTAAAATGCACGGTACTGTTGCGTGTCGCCACCAGACCCATGAAGACCTCCAACAATTCCAAAAATAGTTTCAACAATTAATTTTCACTGGACCTTTACACTTCGGGGCTCTAACCCAAATCACCTTTGGAAGCCGGGCTGTGGACTGAGCTCGAAACAGTAACTACTTGGGCGAAAAAATATATAAACAATTATATGTTTTTCTTTTACATCCGTCCCAACCCTAACCCAAGGGCGACAATTTGGGAAATGTGCGCAATTTACAAGAAGCAGTGGTGTGAGATTGAACACGCAAAATGAGGCAACTGTTACATACTAAAATAAACAAGGTACATTTACAAGACATGAAACGACTAAAATGTTGAAAACACGTACAAAGAAATCATAGATTCTCATTCTATAGCTTTTATTAAGATAAAAGGATTAAATGTAATGCAACATCAACGCATATAACTCTATTAATTTGGATACAATACAAAAGTATGGGTGTCTCCATACTTTTGTATTGTGAATGATGAATAGTTTATTATGTTACGCTTGTTGATTGAGTCAACAAGGGTCGCGTTGGTTGTGTCTACACTACACACTACCGCTACCCACACTGTATCAATTTCATTCCTCGTATGAGAACATAGAAACACGAGAGACAGTGGATGGAATACGATACAAGACAACGTTATAGTTTAAGAGGCTTTATAACTGGAAAAGGATCCGAAGATAGTGAAAGAAGACCGCGAATAGAAAGACATACCATTTTTATTCTTTGACATAATGTTATAACGTAATTTGAATACCAATAATTTCAAGCTAGAATTTAACATAGAAACAGGTAAAAGGTCGAAAGGACATGTGAACAATGAACTATGAATGGGTAACAATGGCGCAATGCGGAAAAACTATTACAACGTAAACAAGCACATGCTATGCACCGCGGAAACACAGGTAAGGCTTCGGAAACAACAAGCGGATACAACGATTCCGATCTTGAACGACGAACAATTATTATAGAGAAATCCGATACGAAAGGAAAACCGAGGAATTATGACTTAAGCTGCAGGTTCTTCGTGGATTTTAGAAGGAATTAAAGAAAGTCCAGCTAGATAGGTCACATTATTCGATTTAAACTTTTATATCCTACCACTGATGACTTTCTGCCTTTTTTCATTGTGTTTTATCATATATAGGGTTAAAGCATAATTGGATGACTAGAAAAAGCGGTGCTAAGAACACACTCATTGTTAACACTCCACATTGCTTTATATTTTTAATTCCCAACACCCCTGTCTCATGTTTATATAACAAAAGAGTGCACGAGGGTTTTCACGAAAGGGAGCACTCTTTTTCATATTATCATATAGTATACAAATGAGATTCCATTCATAAAGTTCATGTTTACAGTTTAGCTTGTCTAAATATTAATTCAGTTTAGTAAAACATTGTTATCTAGCAGTATCTAAGTGGTTTAACCTTGACAGACTGTCATGTTGACCGGTTGCGTAAATATACGTCATATGCCTAACACATGCTTGTAAATTGGATACGGAAACATGAAATTTGTATTATTTATCAAGAAAAATAAAATAAGAATATTGATTTAATACCATAAAAGGCCAATATGATCTTGAAATATCTACAATTAGTGGAAGGAATGAAGGAAATTCCGAAGGCGAAACTGACAACAATGTATTGTTATCCAATCATCAACTTTGGCACAGGTGGTTTAGAAGATGCAGATTACTTCAGATTTCCAAAAGCGAGTATCTTTAGGGTTGTTTTCGACAGAACTTGCATTCTGGAACCGCAAATAGTTATTGAAACAACTTGAAATTAAAATATTTGAGCTTGAACTTCCCGTTTTATAAGTTCTTGAAATTTCAATCTTATTAAGGCTAAAGTAAGAAAAAACTCGAAAAGGGCAAAATTAAAGCAAATGTCTGCAAAGTTCCTTCACCAATAAATTACAAGGATAATATTGTCATACAACTACATCTACCCTCATTCCATTAACAGCAACGTCAAACTTTATCTTTATACCCTCCATTTATCGTTTTAGTCTGGCAGTTCCAGAGTAGTCGGCTCCGTGTTGAGACGTGTCTAGAAATGCTAAATTATTGTCATGTATTAGATTGCTAGCGTGACACTGGGTTCGCTTTATACTCATACAAGTATATTCCGCTCCGGTCTATCCACTGAGATAATATTCCCGTCTTCTAATTCACATATTTTGTGTCTAGTTCGGGTTCTTTCCTTTATCGGATTTGGGAACCTGTCATGTATGATTTTCAATTGAGTTATTTGATGTTATCTTGTTAATCTTGCAAGCTAAAGAATGATATCCAAATATTGAAAATGTCACTGAACTGATTGAGAATAATAACAATAGTAAACGACTAGTAGATAACTATAAGCAAAGAACTACGCTATTGACTACAATAACATCTTAATAAATTGGCCCATTAAGATGTGATCTTATCTTACAGATACTAAAGGAGAAATAAATCAAAAACACATAAATCAAGTTATGGATAAATCCAGTTAGAGTAAACATGTGTACATTGAAGAAGGCCGTATCACACTTGACAAACATGGTCAAATAGAACTATATCAAATTCAAGGAAATACTAATTTAGCGTTGTAATTTTATACTTTAGGCCAGCGCAGATGATTCATAAACCCTTTTTTATGGCAAGCAAAACAATAGACCATGGGAAGCATTCGCTATTCCAAGGTTATTATAAAGAACTTGAAAATGTAAGAGAAATGTGTCTGAACTCAGGCAGGAGCACTTAGACATATTAAAGAGGGGAGCGTTCATAATTATGACAGTCCTTTAAAGTTTCGCAAATTAATCCCTCGGGCTAGAAGGGTATAAATATAAAGAGTGCTGTAGGCGTCGAGAACAATAACATTTAACAGCCCCAACACGTATTTGCTAGACGTGGGCCGCTACCAGATAATAATGATCTTGTTAATAGGATAACGACCTCTATTGATACAATCATAATTATATTTAAATACGCAGATAAAGATAACTTTAATGACCTTTTACTAGGTACAGTACTTACTTTTTGTTCGAAGATACAACAACTGTTTGAACTTTCCCAAGTTAATTCCTCAGGCAACTCACCTTCGTGGATTAATTTGGGAAGTTCTTATTTTCAACCCTCGATTTAAATAAAACACATGAAGACAGCGAAACGTATAATTATAAACATGAGACGGCTCTATCAACAGAAAACAGAATTACAGACCACGTGTAAACCACGATATATAAGTGTATGAACACTCATTGGATTCCAGACCTTCGGGCGAAGGGGGTAGCGGGTAACCTTGCCAAATTCATATTACCCCTCCGGAGGGCCGGGTGAAGGCAACGTGGGGCGCATAAAATGCCCGTTGCCATGACAACCAAGGGCAACAACCTTCCCAGCCTGCGAGCCACGCAATGTTTGCACGGAAAATTAGGAAATTTCGTAAGAAATGAGCTAGGTTAAGTGGAGCATCGGGGTGATTTAGATACTTTTGCCTTTGTTTATTATGTTTTGACAAATATTTCCGAGCAAGGTGCGGCAGGGGAAGACATTAGGAATGAGAAATTGAAGAATATAATTGCATTCTTGGAGGGTAATAGCTGATATGATAATGGATATTTTGTATATGCACAAATTTCAGAGCAACTGTTATAAAACTGAACAAATAAATACGTAACAAGTGCTGGAGCGGAGATTAGGGAGCACTTGAACCATACAGTACCTATATCAGCAACACAATCTATTGGCCGAACCAATCGTGTAGATAATGCCATAGTAAATAATGACATAAAGACATTTATAGACGTAAAACATGTTTTGGTTAATGAAAACTATCCAGAGCAGCATGATTCATTAATTCAATTAGTTGATTGTTATGAAAGTAATTAATTAACCTCTAATTAAGGACTATTTCGGTGCGCCGATGTTGATTGAAGTTCACCAAACATTGACGGCTGAGTGGAATGCAAACGACGAAATATAATTTGAGCATAGAGATTGGTCATGTACTGAAAATGAATATCAACATTTAAGCTAATACATGGTTTAATTAATTTGAGTCCTATGTCCAGCGGTGGCCGTCTTTCGGCTGAAATGATGATGATGACATGTTAGATTAGCCAATAGCATAATAATTAAAAGCCTTCTTTCCTGCTCAGCCTGACAACCACATGCACCTTTCAGGATTTGAACGAAGCGGACGATAGAGCTGTCCAGGGAGCTACATTAAGGTCCGACAAAATTTGAGTAGGTCATTGACACGAAAAGATGAAACAAAGACCGTAAAATCAACCAGGAAAATCTTATAGAAGATAATATATCCATTGCTGGTCCAGTAAAATATACAAACAAACTTAATGCACATAGTTTATACTGTCTGCTAGCTAAGGATAGGCTAGCTCTTTCTCCCGTGGGAGTCGTAAACGGTAACTAAGAGGAGGTACACGCTTCTCGAATCGCTACCGAAGCTAAACGACAATCGTACTTCGTAAAACCAGAAAATAGCTCAGACATTAGTCGAAGAAACTGTTAGTAAATGAGTATTTACTAACAGTTTCACATCTGCGACCTGATCCTATTAAAAAAACGGCCAGTATCAACGTCTGAAATACTTCCTTATTCACATATCTGGAAGTATTCCTGCCTGTATCACCAATTAAAACTTTATTCCCTCCATCAAAGAGAACCCACACTTTTTATTATTTTTGCGGTAAAGCTATACGAGAAATAATAAAAATCCCGCAAGTACTTATAATTTTGAACTCGCGAGACGCAGTAAATTCTGCAAGACTTGTTGTAGAAATGTCGTAAAACCGCGGGCTAGGACTTGCAAGACTTACAAGGAGGTTTTGGAGAGGTGCCAGGCCAGGCGTTAAATGTTGTAATAATATGCCTTTTCAACGCATAAATTATTTGCTGACTTTGTACGATATTTTATTTGCTTTTGCCTATAAACGTACGATTTTCGTTTCAGTTTTCCGGCTAAAAGGAAAATTTAATGTAATATTTTCATAATTTAAAATAATATGATAGAATCATATTCTTATCGTAACGTTATTGATATACCTTGTGAACCCTTCAGTCTGGCGTTAAATTAAATAGTCAGTTATTTCTTTGAACTGGCGCTAGTCACTCGCAGAATATCTGATTAGCCTAGATTAGTGCATGAAAATAGGCAATTTCCTACCAAAATTATGCATTTGACATCAATGGCAAAATACTTTCAATTCCATTTTCAACATTACATATCATCACGCCTGTGTTCTCTGAAGGGTTAGGCAGAGGTGTACCTATAGTACACCCACATTTCGCCAGTTATGTTTAAGTCCCATGGTCCCATGGTGGTGGTGACCCTATTGGCTTTACGCGGGCACAAATCCAGGCAGCTACTGAGAAATTCCCAATGAAAAAACCCAATAAAAATACTATACTAATAATATTCTATTTTCGTTTATTACATTCGTATAAAGACTGAAGTTTATACACGCCCCGTTGTTCCTTTTCTATATTATGTAGTTGTATGGGGACAATCAACAGTCGAACACAGTGAAATTCAAAGCCAACAAACAGGACAAACAATCCCTTCCTGAATGGACCAAAAAATAAACGAGCCGTTAATGACTGAGAAAACAAAAGGTCTCCACGTGCACTTAATGCAATTACAGCGACCACACAAAGGGCTAGCCCAGGGCAATCGATGCGTCTAGACATCGACCAGGCGCCAGTGAGGGCAGCATTAAAAATTTCTGCACATACGGATATAATGTTCAGTTATATGTCAACCGGGTTGTATAGACCGCCGCTGAATAAGTAACTTACAAGCGACAGTTTGGACGCAAATTGTAAAATGTGAGCTCTGAATGGACCATGGCTGCAAATATTGCCATTTCATTTGAATATACAGGGTGTTTGGCGCATGGACCGACACAATTATTTGGGGGATTGGGAGCGTCATTTGGGAGGTTTCACCCAAAGACCCCATGTCCTAAGTGTCACGGTTATTGAGATGTTTTTTTTTGTTTTTTTCACAAAATTACCCGAAATCTCGCCTTTAAATAGTCATTACTTTTTTGTTTATTGTTCTAATTGCACGAAATAATTTTTATTGTATTCTGCAATGTATTCTTATTCTAAATAAATAAAGAACTTTTTTAAATAAAACTACGTTCATAATTTTTGGAAAAAATCTAAAAAAATCATATCTTATTAACCGTGACACTTAGGACATGGGATCTTTGGGTGAAACTTCGCAAATGACCCTCTCAACTCCCCAAAAAATTGTGTCGGTCCATGCGCCAAACACCCTGTATATAGATACAGATACTTTCAACAAAAGTAGGTTTTGCATAATAATAGTACACTATGCAACGATTATTAGTTGTTCGCTTATCAAGCTGAATCATCGCGCGGAACAACGAGCGTTTGATACTCTATAATTTTCTTCCATAAAAGCATGGGTTGTGCATTATTATCAGACAGGAAAATTAATATAAAATGAATGTCAATCAATCTGCCTAGCCTTTTCCCAAATATATTAGGGTCGTCTTCCAGTCTAACCGGATGCAGCTGAATACCAGTATTTTAAATGGAGCAACTGCCTATCTGACATCCACAACCCATTAACTAGATAATACGTTACCCCTTGGTAAGACTGGTTGTCAGACTTTCGGTCTTTTGAAGACCCGCAACGACTGTCTAAAAAACCACGAATGACAGCCGGGGAGGCACGGAGGAGTCTCGGTATGTTAAGCTTATGTTAACCTGATCGACCCGTGCGGGAGTTTATTACCTAGCCACGAGCTGCTCCTCAGCTGACGTGTGCTAGTATAATATGTATACCTAATCTAAACATGCCACAAATTTTGTGTACATTGGTTAAGGTTGAACTAGTCGGGGCTCGAAGTCACTGGTGGGCATGGTCAAAAAGCACGCTGTCTCATCTAGCATCGTGTCCGACAGATATAGTATCAGTGATGAGCAGTTTGATGCTAGTCTACACGCTAGACGCAAGTCTAGTTCGCACGCACACAAACACAGTACCGATTTGAGTAAACCGTAAAAAAAAACGAAAAGTCCTTTGGTTAAATCGAGTTTTATGGAAAATCCACTGCATAAATCAATTACAAATAAATTTTATTGAACTCTTCGATAATTGGAGATTTTGTACTTCGTTACGCCAAATGTTGCGTTAAATTTAGTAAGAAAAACTAATCTTTGTTGGCTCAACTTTTTAATGGCTTTTTATTTTATTTACTATTCTGTTTCCGCACAGACAAATTTATAATGAAACAAAACGATATCATGTTTAACGTTGGATGTACAATGTCAAACAGTGGCGTAATACCCTCCCGAAACTGGAAAAAATATAGACCAGTGCAACCTTAAAAGCATTTGATGAATTACAACTAAAATGTTTGATGAATCGAAAGCAGCCGAAAAATTTGGTAATTTTAGTCGAGCAAGCCGAAATTACAACAGCAGAGAGAGGGTAAAATAAATCACACTTGGGTTTGTAATTAGTTCAAAAGCATGAATTATTACTTTCCTCTGAACAATTATCACTGAAGCAAAACTTGAAAGTGAAATACGCGTAGGAAGGCTACATTAATACGGCTGAAGTAATCCTGAAAGTTCAATTCGAGGGTACAATGGTGACATTGGGCCCGGATGAGCTTGTGCCTCAATGGAAAGGTCAAGGTCGAGCGACCTTTGGTGAAGGACGCCCGGAAGATAAGGTTGCCAATGAACCGGTAGAAGGTAATCACAAAATATTTACGGAACTTAAATATGAAGATTGTGAATACGAGGATATTCGAACTTGGTTTAAACGTACAGACGTTACGCTAACTTTAACGTCTTACTTGCCGCACAAGGCTTTAAAGTTGTCTTAGTAACAGCAAGATCGACTTGAAGCTTAACTTGTTAAGTAAATCTAACAAGGAACAGTTGGCTTGGCAGTTCTTACAAACTAACTTTATCGTGAGGGCTGTTATATTCTTCAGACTGACTGATATAAGTCCGTTCTGAATTTGAGCGAATATACCAACGTACTAACCTACGCATAGTGCTATTGAGCATTTTCTAGCCTTTTCAGTGTAGGTACATAAGATAATAAAGATTTAGAAAAATCTTTCAAAAAAAAATACACCAGCAAAACGAAAATCTAAAATTATAAGTAAGTCCTTTGTGGAGTATATTTCTTTGTTCTCACGAGCAAAGCAAGCATTGCTTTAACGATCCAAGATTTATCTCTGGGTTTTAAATAACAATGTTTTACGTCGACGTAGGATGGCTGGCATATAGTTCAGCTAATAAATACGGCCTAAGCTCTGTGCAAAACAAATTGTCTAGATTTTTGGTGTTTATCCGCCACATACACCAAAACAGAAAATATTTTATGGGCAGACTCTTGAATTAATGTTTCCAAGCTGTTTATCTTTGTTTGTATTAAATATTTCAGCTATAAGTTTAGAATACGACGGAGAGTCAGACAGAATCCGGCTCGTGCTTTAAGGAACAAAATTATTCTATTGAATAAACAATAAATATACATTCGATGCAAATTTTTTGCTCTTTCTAAATTTAACTCATTATTTTATTCCATATATTCCATGGATACTTCAAGCAGTATAGCAACCTGGAAATAAAAACCTTATAAAGCCGGTGAGAATTAAGAGACCAAAACGACCATAGTCTGATAATGAAAACTAAGGGAGTTAGAGAAGCCGATGTCGTTTAATCAGCTATCTTTTTACGCAACACATTTTCGTAAACAATTACGACAAATTTGTTTCATTTTGACAGTTCAACAACACTCATTGCGTTATTTACATTGTGGAGCAGATTTTTTTTCGAGTTTATAAAGCAATGGATTAGCAATTTGTTTCAAACCGATTCAGATTTCGATTGATCGTGTGCTACGCAATTAGGGTACAGTCAGTCAATTAGGTCAGTCTTATGCCCATAAAATATGAATCCAAGTGAAACTAACGAGAACAGCTTACATCCAAAACTAACGACGGTAATAACGCAAGTCATAATAGGGTCCTATAAATCTGCTAATCGCAAATTGTTCGTGCCGCGAGATTCATGTAGCTTTCACAGTGATTAATTAACTAGTGGTCGTTGAAAAATGTACCGGCATGAATGATGATGCTTCCGATTTATTGATGGAGACATTAAATAGGGCTAATGAAGATTTATAATTAAGTGAAGAACCTTGTTACACTGAGTTGATATTCAACAGGAATGTTGAAGTCAAATTGATTATTAGTGAGGTTGCTACACAAGTAGTGCCCGATTTCATTAGGGTTATTGGTGAGAAAAGATCTATCTATTACACAAAGATCCGAGATTAGATTTGCTTAGAATAAATAAAGGCAATCTCATTCCGCACCACATTATGACCTAATTCCGGCATCGATGAACTGCTTATACGATAGACCTCCAGGGAGAAGTGTGTCATTTACGTCATGACATGAATATAAACGTGGTGAATCAAAAAGGTTTCAAATGGTAATTAAATTTACTACTTGAATGCATCTAATTGAATTTGAAGTTAAGTCCGTCGATGTAATTGATCATACATCAATGAGTTACAAAGCTAATATTGTATACGATTGTAAAAGCAAAACCAACAATCTTCAAACTTGTTCTCAATAACTCAAAGAAAAACAACCTTAGTAGAATGCATCACATTACTTAGAAGAACCATAAGGCGAAACAAAACGACACATTTTTAATTGGTTGAAAGGTTGACCAGGTGCAACATAAACCGGTCCCACAAGTTCTAATAACGATGGTGCTCCAATAGAAAACTTACCGCATTTAAAATATACTCCAGTGAAGAAAGTTGAATTCCATGGACGAAGTTCAACTATTGTGAGGCTTTGCGAAATCTGTTTACTATCGAAGAAATAACGTCTTACGGGAATAGGTTCTAGCTCTACTAAAAGCTTAATACAAAGTTAAGACAAATACATTAAATAAGTAGTGTTGACAGACCGTCAAAGAGTAACAAAATCCAATTCTATATAAGTATAAAAATTTTATGGACAGATTTACTAAATACTTTTAAACAAATAAAAATTGTTTTAAAATGTTTTTTTTTAAAGAATAAAAAATAAAAAAATATTAAAGATGCTTCCGTTCGTGGATCGTCCCGAATAATAATCAACAGAACCATATTTCTGTTTCTATCTATCTATGATCTATCTATATAGATAGATCTATCAAGTCCCTACCTGAAACGAGAAAGATGGAAAGATGGTGGTGGTGGTGGTGGTAGATAGATCTATCAAGTCTTGATTTTAATCCGACAATTTGTTTCGTGCTATATACATAATTCAGAATATTATTCATAAAAACGCTAAGGCAAAAAGTCATACTCACATTCTGTAGGCGTTCAGAGTCTTCGACATTATACAACAGTTGAAGTTGTTGAACTAACAAATGCAATCCATTCCACTGCACTAACACGAAGAAACCATTATCACACTGTAATACTTGCACTCGATAAATGTTTAGAAAAATAAGCGGCTATATGCTTCATATAATACTGTCCACTAAAAGCGATACAATATACAATGGTCTTGGTCACGACATGCTTACTGACGACCTTGGAAGGACTAAAACGCAAATCACGCTATACAATAAATTCGAAGTTGGAATAAATATGAACGTAAAACTTGTTAGTAAGAATTTGAGGTTACATGAAGCTAATCGTAATAGTGCGAATTTCGGGTAAAAAACAGTGATTTCCGAGATAGGGCGAAAAACAGAAGGAAATTGTACACTCCTGTTCAATACGGTGGCAGATACATTTCTTTACATTTTCGGCGCTGATAGCTATGCGGTTGACACTTTTCATTTTACGTTCATTCTCGGTAAAGACCGGTGAAGATAAAAAAATGAATGTTGTATTATCAGAAAAGATGTAAATATTGCAGCTTTTAAACCAAATATGCAGGATTATTAGGACATGGATATGAAAAAAGTAATGATAACACCAAGTACTCTTAACTATTGCACACTTTGTTTAAATTAAATGAGCAAATAAAACGATTAACATTAAATTACCAAATGTAAAAATAGAAATCTCGCAAAGAGCGTAGCAGTAAATTAAGGACAGCTAAATAATGATGAAGCTAACCTAAACACTCATCGTATTTATAACGTAAACGTTTCGGAATCACTCCGTATGACGAAGCACGGAACCCACTTACAAAATCATATTATCAATCTGGGCTCAGGTCATCCACGTGTGTTTTTGGCACGCACGGCACGGAAAAAATAAATATGTTGCCAATTATTGCACAATAGATAACAGAGACAGAGCTATACGTTTGTCTAATGATGAGATCGATATACAAACTGAAGTATGAAAATAGACCGACTCCTACGCAACCCGGCGGGTCGGTGTGTGTGTCGTTGATCCCTTCAGAAATCATGCCGTTTTCTTTGTTTGTTTTCGTATTGCTATCAGCGTCGTCTGATGCTTCGATAATAAGAATAACAAAAATATTTGTAAAGTTGCCACGGACATCATCATTATCTGCGACTGTTTAGATATCTAAATCTCTGAGTTTTGTAATTATAAACGAATCAAGATCAATAACTAATTATTGTAGGTCGTTGAGTACAGTGGCCGGACTTTTGTTTCGATTTGACAGTCGTAAAAATGATAAATTCGACGAGATAATTTTGGAACGTTTGGACAACACAGACGTCATTAAAACTTTTAGAGATATGAATAAACAGTGTCGTTGCAGAAGCAAATCTGTTAGTAAAAGTCCGTCAAAACGACGCAATGCGTCAATGCTCTTTGAATATTCAATTAAACATAACTCAAGATTGTGTTACTTTGTTGAAAAAGTAGACGCTCCATTTAACTTTTGAACAATTTATAAGTTAATTTAGTTAAGCTTACTCAGCTCATATGTTTTCCATTTAGAATTAAATCGAGAAAAAATACTGACGGAAGTTACGAATGTTTAATGTAGAATTTACCTGAGTTTAGGAAAAGTCATAAAGAAAAGAATTATAGAACTACTCTAGAATATATTGCTAAAAATAAAAGCAAATACTAAAATTAGACTTAACACCAAAATTGAAGTTTTCCTTTCAACATTTTCAAAGCTTTGGAGTTTTTCACGACTATGAAAAATATTTAAGCTGCCTACAAGGAATACTTTGTCCAACATATTATGAAAGGGAAGGCAAAATGATATACACAAGAAAGTTAAGTAACATTATGCTAGAGCAGACCGTTATGAGGTTCTTTTGGCACAAAGGACACATCCTGTAGAGCCAAACGACTTTCGGATGGCCAAAATGAAAACAGAGCTTGTCCTAGCCTAAATAATGATCGTCAAGAAGAAAGGACATGGTCTACATATTACGTAGATTGGAGAAAAAAAGAGGAAAGGTCACATTTCTCCTTTGACGGTTTTTTTTTATAAAAAAAAAAGGAACACACTTGAATTTTTTGAAAATAATTTCATGTAACCAGAATATATTTTCGGTCCCAGTATGGAAAAGAATATTTAAAAACGTGCGTTACACAAAATTCACGAAATATTACGGTTCTAGATTTTACGGTCCTAGACATGATTGCTGATCATTAGTTAGAGCACAAAATCTATCTTTAGTAATTAGTCTCTTTTAAACTGAACGTTTAATCAACGCTTGGATCAGTGCAGCGAAGCGCTATTTGCGCATCTAACAAGCATTGCATAGCTACCGGCGTTCTGCCGACGATTCCGGTAACGCAAGTCCTCCTTAACCGTAATAAGTCCAACTTGTTAATAAATCAATTATATCAGAAACTACACGATGTTTTCACCGTTAGGATTGCACTAATTAACTAAATTGTGTAGGTTACATTTTCATGAAGAGGGTGAGTCAAGACGATATAGAAGAGGTCTTGAATCTACTATTTGTCTAGAAAAGCTGGTTTGATTACCGTTCTGGTGAAGACGCTGATAAAAGATTCTACTTCAGTCTTCTGATAATAAAGAATGGAATTATTTTCATAGATGAATTAGAAAACTACACAATGCAAAATAATTGATTATAAATGTTGGTTGAACTTCGTTTTCAAGCCTGCGGCAATGCCCTGGACCTGTCCTATCTATTTTTATAAATGAGTATAAACAGCAATATGAAAAACTAGGTTTGTAGCCCTGGTCGGCTTAACATTACCCACTACACGTAAGGAGCTTACCGAAGCCATTGACAGAAAATCCAATGCAATTCAAGTATTGCAACAACGTTAGATACGCTAGCTATCTTTGAGAACTTCAAACACTGTACTAAACTCACGGTATCTCAGAAGTCCTAAGTATCTGAACATACAGTTCCTTGGCAGTTTTATCAAGAGTGCTCAGTGAAATCCCTGAGGGAAATCTCAAGGAATGTAAAGAGCCTTTGAAGAGGTGACTGAAAAAGGATCGCTTTGACGGTATGAATTCAAATGGAGGATCAATATCACTCTGTGAATCAGTAATGAAGTTATTGTATGATAAGTTCGAATCATACAATATTATATTTTTATAGCCGGTTACTTTCAAAAGAAGTTCGAATTCCGTCTAGAATAGAAATGAGCTTTTAATAAAAATTCAACGTCTTTGAGCTCTATAAATACATACACAGACTAATCTTTGAAAGAGATTTAAATTTTTTAAGTGGAGGATTTAGCGAAACAATACACCTAAAAAGATTAAACGCTTGAAAAGAAACGAAAATACAAAGACTAGAAAAGCGGGAAGTAACGTTGTTGGTGTAAAAAAATACAGAGCACATGTACACCAGAGAAATGCCAACACTAATAAATAATTCTGATCTAACTGTCGGGAAGAATGAAACGCACGGTGTGGGGACAACTGTTCAAGTCTGCAATCATATCTAAAATAGTCACTTGGTTAAATGGGTCAACGGTTGGCTAGTCGCGAATCATCTGAACTGAACTACGTCCTGAGTTCCTGACAGACGTTATCGCCACAAATGAACTCAACCAATTTGTGCAGCAACGATATTGGACAGCCGGAAATAATGGGCCTTTAGGGCCACAATATAACTTTCTGATGAGTGGTTTTAGACCTCGATTTTCAATATCAACAATGACATTAAGCTGAAGAGTGGACATTATTTATGAGCATTAACGAGTACGGACATTAATAATCTTCTAAACGCGAATTAGAAAATGTATCTAACGATATTCAACTCTTTGATGAACATGATAGAGTCGGTTTTAAATTTAGATTAGATGATTCTGACGATGGACTGAACGCGGTTAGCCACAAGTGCAGTAATAACTGTGATAAAACTTCCACAGTAAATTCACTATATATATCAAAGATATTTGTTGTACATTTATAGATCTCAAAACATTTCGTTACTAGGCCATATTGATTAATGATACACCTGTTGATTTTAATTAAAGAATGTATGAGCTAGTAAAAGACGTCTAAGAAAGTGTCATAATTAAGATCGTATACAAAGATGAAGACAATTGAAAGGTTGATAGGAATTTTAATTACACTGAGGAGAAAACTGATTTTCTTTTACGATTGAGTTATATCTATTGTATCTTAATGTGTCAGCATTTTTATTATACGTGTTCAGATATAATCTAAGAAAGTCTGTGTATAATATTTAATTAAAATATTCCAATAAATTGTTGAATGCAGCGGTGAAACTGTGGTTGTTACGTATTGCAAGCACGTAATGAATAAACATACTAGACCTAGTTAGTAAACATGCGATTTACAAAAAAAATACAAATTCAATATCTGAATGACCGATAAGCATAGATAACTGCCGTGTAATAGGAAAAAAGGGGGTAATAAAAATATTCGATGAAAGCAATCTGAATTCCTGGCGCATTCGTAATAATCCTTCCAAGATGTTAAATAAATTTAAAAGCACTGACACTGATTAGTACGATAGAAAACTGAGGACGGTTCCGTTGGACGCGTGAATGTTTTTGAAGTGCTTTATAATAATGCCGGCACGTTGTCGAGCGTCGCGACGTCCGTTCGCGTCGGTCGCTCGTTGCGTACTAAACTAAATCGACTCAGGCCGAGTATAGTGTGGCGCACGCAGCTAGGCGCCTCGATTAGCATTATCGAGTCGATAGATGTAGAAATATAACGAAAAGTGGATTACTCTATAAATGGACTATAAATATAATAAACGCGATTTTATCACATGTGTTGAGGTGACGCACCAATGTAGTTACTTATTACGCTGTGTACTTATTCATGATACTACCCTGTTATTTAACAGAACTCAATTACTCATTTGACATTTATAGCTTCCCAACTTGTAATTTGTATACATTTTATAACTTCTAGTATCTATTTGATACGATAAAGCTTTTTAAGGTCCTGTAAAATGTGGAACAGAGATGTTTATTTTGACAAGCGTCGTAACTCGTAACCTAATCAAACATTTGCAGAACAAAATTCTCATGAACTCTCCTATTCTTTTTCTAATCCCACAATCAAATTCAAATAAAAGAGAAGTAAAAAAAATGCTCGGTTTTCGAACGCTTGCACCGCCCTAAAGTTTTCCAATCGCGTTAGCTGGGGTTGCCACCCCTACCCACGCCCCCCTCACTACTACCGCACTTTGTGCAAGCTACGCGTATGCACTGACAGAATAAGCAGGGTTACCATGCTAAATGGACTGATAAACATTTAGGGAAACTCCTAATAAGGGTTGTTCCTAATAAGAGATGGCACTTAAAAGATTTTTATCTTGTAATTTATTATTATTGTTATAATGAAATTATTTTAGTTTTATCAATATGCGTGAATACACGATGAACTATGTATAATGATAAATATGTTATTCATATTAGTCATAATACACTTTAAATAATTTTGCAAAATATAATAATTATTTATAAAATTGATTTTGGGCGATTACGTTGTTTTCTACCAATAGGTATAATCGCTGAAACTACTTTTCAGACCAACAAAACAAATTATTTAATTTCATCTAACCCTGATTAAAACCGCCCTGATAGCCCAGCGGCCTACCGTATTACAACATTTCCGTCCGATAATATATTACCCCAAAACGTTATTACCAGATCCATTCCCACTAAAACTGAGCTCACTTAATAAGAAACATGAAGACAAGGGCGAGATGTGGAGACCTTCAAATGAAAAGTTACATAAGCCTGCAAGGTCAGGCGAATCAATACGCAGACGCCAAATTGTCTGGCAAGTAAACAGTTCTAACGCATTGCTAATCATTAAGATAAGAACAATGAATTCTCTCCTTCAGTTTATATTGTGGGAATGGATATAATTTGGAGAATTAAGACTAGAGAGCTGAAACAGAGAATCATTTCGCGAAAACCAAGTTGTGACATTTTCGTTAAGAAAATGGCGCCTTTGTCGCATAGTTTTCGGTGAAAGCTGATACAAAATGTATTAGAGAAATTTAAGACTAATTTAATGAGCAATTAATGCTCCTGGCTTATGGCACTAAGTACTTAGGTCCTGTAACGGAAAGCAACAAGAGACGAAACTAATCGAGTGAACTTCAAACAGTCCACGTTGTATGAGGATTTAACTAAAGCTTTTAACAAGGTTAACCTCACCACCTAACGAGAAACTTCGTGGCCCATTTCCTTGGATAACCACTTAATTTCAATTAACTTGCAAGGGTTTTCAAACTCAATCAAAGTCAGATTATTAGAATTAAAACAAACAATGGAGCAATGGAATGGAGCAATGGAATGGAGCAATGGAGTTTAATCATCAGCGGCTATGGGATTTGTCTCACAACAGTTTATTAATCTGTTTTTGCAATGTTCCTAACAGCCAGAGCTTTCCTGTTTATTTCAATAATAAGGACAGCGATAAGGAATAATTAAAACGGTATTACGTTTCAAGTAGCAAATATTGATGAAAACACAAATGTACAGGAAACTATTCACCAAGATAAGATGGTAAGGCCATTTATTCGTAAGAAACAAGGATTAAACATTATTTCAGGATTTAGCTGACTAAGCAACGGTAGGATGGTCACCCTGTGCGGTTGGCTTGCGTGCATATATTGCCAGCTGTTGGATATTATACCTCCTCCAATTTCTACGTAAACTCCAACACTAGTTTTGTTCTTCTTTCCTAATAATGCTTCGTATGCCACTGTAGGTACTATATTAGAATTTTGGGTTGGTTGGGGCACTATTTATACCAGTAATTTATTGTATCTTTCCGCTTCATCGATATCGATTGAACGCAAAGTGTTTTATACCTATGAGAACGAAAAGATTGAAAAACATAGTGCACATTATTGCACATGATGCCATGACAGAATTACGATAATTTTACGATTGTGAGTGGTAATTCGAAATGATGGTTATCACCAGTGATTGGATAATCGGGCGCTTTTATACCTAAACTTCTTCCCACGAAAGAATAATATGGACATTCCTTTCTGAATAAATAAGTAAACCGGGGTACCCGGGATTGAACAATTTTGTAAATTATTCAAGTTTGTTATAGTTGCTTAATACAAACTTGAATGAAATTATAGCAGTGGTTATTTAGATTTAGTATCTTTATTTTATTCAAAACAAATGGAATATCAATAAAAAATATAATGTGCACAATGTGGTCAAGTAGTGGTAATTGATTGATCTATCTAACAGATTAGTGATCGAATAGACTAATTTATTGTATTTTATGCGAACAGAAGACTAATATTTGTTAAATATAGGCATGTCCGGATTATTCTTACGTGGGAATAAAAGTGAAGTATAGGTATATAAGCGCCCGATAATCCGATCACTGGTTGTCACGTGTTGTCGTATCCTATGAAGTTTATAAGATAACACTGTGACTAGCTTCGTAATAAAATTTAAAAAAAAACTTTTGGTCCTAGAATCTGCCCTTGGGGAACACCTTTAAAAGTTCAGCAAGTACGCCTTCACATTTACAATCGCCAGCAAAAGAATCTTCTCAGCATAGCAAGTAAGAACCGTTCATTCATACATTCACAGTACACTAACCATGTAGAGCGCAAAATAAACCAAATTAACGACGAAGAAAGTGTGTAATATGTTATTTAGTTAAACGTAAATTTCGTCTGGCAAGCTAGACTTATGTCGGAAGGAATTCACAATATGGCGAGTAAACGGGAACAAAGCGAAAATCTCAAGAATTATTAAAGTGACTTACAAGCACATTAAATATTGTTTTGTATACTGACGAAAGGAAATTAGACTTATAACCCTTGTATCCGGTATTTACAAATACTTAGCAAGAAAATTCGTAGCTGGCTCGGCAACAATTTGTTTAAAATGAATTTACTGTTTCTCTTTTTAGGTCAGGAATTTAAGGTCTGACGCCAAAACCTGGGATAATATTTCACTCCTTTCGTAATATATTTTCAGAGGAAAGCGAAGAAGAATAGCGTTTTCTTTGTTCTTGTGAAGACTTATACTAGTGCTAATTTAAAAACAATTTTATGTTCAGCAATGATTCAGCGAATCAGCATTAACCTCATCGTAACACTTCAACAACAACTCCTAAGGCTCAAAATTTTAAATTACACAACAAACAAACAGCAAACAAAGGAACGATACAATTTTAATTAACATCAAACAGTTGATTAAATTCCCACGTTACGGGCCGAAAAACTTTCACAGTGACGTAATGGAAGATAGAACCTACTTATGTAATGAATACTAAGGGAGTGCAGATAACGCTTACTTTGTACGAAAGCCAACCCGTATCAGCGGAGTCGTGCAGTTAATTAAATAAAGCGTCGACTTTGATTAGGTTAGTTTGCCCTGAATGGGAGCTGGAAGGACTTTTTGAACTCGAGTGTTTTCCTCTACTCTGCCGAGTGGAAGTGTATTGGCTAATTCACTATCTAGTTAATAAGCATGTTTTCTATCGTTATTTATCTTATCAACATAAAGATATTCAGTCTCACCTTATATGTGTTTCAAAAGATTTCTTGGATGCAAGCAACTATCTTTAAATACGCCACTCTTCTTGTTATAAGTGGCACTACTTGGAAAGCATTGAGCAATATAAGCGTTATTACTTCTAAAATAAGACTAATTATAACCTATTTTTTAAATAGTTTTTCTTGGCAGTACGAGAATGAAAAAACAAAACATACATCGGGCAAAATATTTGCCTAGTGAAAGTTGTAGGAGCTGATTGAAAGGTCTATCTAGTGTTTATAAACAAGTAAATACTAGGTTTGCTTTACAGTACTCGTATCTTTTGGTTCTGAGTGTTTATTGATATTATTAAAGTTATCTATTGCATTGCTCTTAGTAAAGTTTGCTATTATCAGTTAAGTATCATCTTTTAGATCATTCATAACTAAGACAGTGCCAGAGAATGAAATAGTTCCTAAGCATTAGGATGCGGTAGATGTTCTGATACAACATACTGTTTAAATGTTATCCTTCAACACTTATTGTATCATTCCATATCAATGCTTCCTTCTTATGTTTGCAACGTAGCACAATACATTGACGTCAAATACACACGCTGACAGTTATTCAAAATATGATACAAGTTATGCATGTACAAATAAACTTTCAATAAAATTCATTGACTCCGAATGACACACACACTCGCTTTATACGCACACAAGTACTGTTTGAATTTAAAAAGTCTGAATGACTTATTTTAACATAAGATACAAAATACTGTTTAAATGTTATTCTTCAACACTTATTGTATCATTCCATATCAATGCTTCCTTCTTATGTTTGCAACGTAGCACAATACATTGACGTCGTATACAAAGAAAATAATATATCAAGCTGACAGTTCTTCAAAATATAATAAAGTTATGCATGTACAAATAAACTTTCAATAAACTTCATTGACTCCAAATGACTCACTCACTCGCTTTATACGCAGACAAGCACTGTTTGAATTTAAAAAGTCTGAATGACTTCTTTTAACATAAGATACTTACCATCCTACGTTATAAGTCATACACTGTTTGACTGATAAAAAAATTGAAACGGAATCTCAGAACAATTTTTATTTAACCCATTTTGTCGTGGCTTTTTATCGCTCGTCTATAAATTATACTTTGAAAAGTTCGAATGCCGACGAGATATTAGACAAAGTACATTTAGTGGATTGTTGGGAAGCTAAAAATAAATAGTGACTGTAATGAAAAATGGTCGAAAGTCTGTTGTACATAAAAATAGAACGACTGAAACTTTATATATATATATAGAATAGAAGTAAAGCTAAACCAAAATCAAAACAAAATAAAGATTTGAAAAAAAAAACATCAATTGTTTCCGATACAACACAATCCAAGTAAAAAGAAAATTGAACCAATTTTGATTCAATATTAAACAACAGTAATCAGATCTCGATTCCCAGAATCTTAATTCCCTGAAGATACACATATTAAGTTACTAGAAGTTATCTCAACAAAGAAATTGCTTTCTCTCCGAACAATATACTAAACGAATGTTAAGCCAATAATGTATAGTAGATAGAAATCCATTATCTTGTAATAGCTGGCCTGGCAAAAAGTCTACTTGCCTTTGTAAGGCAAGTCAATTTTTTGCTCAAGATGATTACCTTTCCCTTGGAAATTACAAATGCGTGTTTTGATTATAAGAATTAATGATTATTCAAAGATGAAGATACAAAGCATGTTAAGGCGGCATTAATATACCACGAGAATACCAAGAGAAAGGTAAGATTGATGGTTTTCTTATTTCCCAATCGTATGGAATCTTCAATGCTAGATAAAATAGTTCATCATGAAATAGTTACGACCAAAGATACTGCATAAAATAGAATCAATATCGGAAGAAGACAATGATACTAAAGGAATCACGGTAACGAATTCTAACAGGTTGGCTAATCCGCTAATCCCAAAACTAGATTAGTTCCATCTACTTCTGTTAAATTATTTTAGTTATTTCGTTTTGCTGTGAAACGTTATTTCAATCACGTAATTCAGTCGGTCGTTCGTCATAGAACGAATCGATCGGAACCTTGCCGCTGAACTTTTGAATATCTTTATGTTAACATACATTTTGTTTTGATATAACTTTTGAAGCAGCAGCTTGGAATGCTTATATCGCGTGCAACATTTTATACTGCACTTGTGCTGGGCCGCATTAACCATGTCGGGGCCCCTAGGCATTGCAATTCTCGGGGCCCCTTTACCCTTTTCTAACCTCCTAAAATATATTTTTTCTACCACAATGCAATTATATTCATAATTACGCATTTTTTTACTACATTACGAAGGTATGCTATCACCCTAAACAATAAAACAAATGAAAGGAATGTATGCGTATTTCTTTAATTAAATACAATTCGGTGCGACGCATTTTTCCAGTCAAATAATCCAGTTTGAAATTGCGATTGGTTTTGAGCTTCACCATAAAAGAAAACATGGAAAACAATATATTCCAGTAGATGGAGAAACATGAGTCACTCTCGTTTAATTAACCACCATTTTATGATTCTGAAACATTTTAATTATTTTTTTCGCGTTGCGCGGTGTCCCTTAAAAATGCGGGGCCCTAGGCAATTGCCTACACTGCTTAATCGAAAATCGGGCCCTGCACTTGTTCAAGTGTGCATATCACAGGTTAGACCAGTTAGTTCGTAGTGTGCTCCTGAGCTAAAAATAGAACACCCTATCTCTCCCAGTGGCCACTACAGACTGGCTACGACACCCACATATTCAAGTGATTAATGCCGTGGCCAATCGAAATCACCAACGTCTTATAGCTAATTCGGCTTCAGACGTCCTATGTTCAACCAAGATCAAAGTAAAACATTAAAGTTACAATTCAATCACCTACCACCAATCACTAAACCTTTGCTTGGAAGCAAATACTTAATAAAAATACATAAATCATTCAAAACACACTACGTTAATAATCTTGGCAGACATTTCAGAACCTGAAGATCTGCCGTTAAAATAAGTGTAAGTAGTTAGCGCAAATACAGGGCAAAAACAGATAATATCGGCAAATTGAGACTGCACTAGAACTCGCTGATTGCCGACTGTTCCAGCTCTAACAACTCACAGGAAACTAGTGCTGAACGAAACGAGATCAGCAGATCGAAGCAATCAGTGCTTTAGATTCCGAGGACTTACAAATTAATTAGCTTCGTTCATGGAAATGGAATTGCAATGAGCGTTTGACCTATTTTGCTGAGACTGCGAACATTGCTTGCAATTAACTTACAGGTCTATTTACATTTTTTCTTATTAGGAACAAATTATAAATTAAACATTTCACATGCTTGTTTACTTCTTCAATTTTATGAAAACACATGCGAAAATCATGTAGGTATTTCACTGGAATGAAACATGCTACATCACTACCAAATAACTTGTTTCCATGCAGCGGTCATAAAGTGAACGTTTATGAGGCTTTAATTTGTGTTGGTACTGCGTTTATGAGATTTTAAATCGCGTAAAGAGATAAAGTAAATGACGGTGTGACCGATTGGGTAGCTTTTTCTTCTACTGTTTTATTTGCTTTTCAAAGGTGACCTTAGTTCCAAGACCTTTAGAGAGGTCTCACAGTTATCAAGGATGAAGAAAAAATATTTCTTATACAAACAATAGAAATCATAATCAACTTGCATCACACGATAAGACTTCATCTAAACAATAAACCATTATTTGGTACAATATTTAATAACAGTGTTGTTTAACTAACGGACATTAATATGATTTAACAAGCTACAATTCAACTTCCACGTAGTGAAAACGGAAATTAATTGTCGTTAAAAATGTTACTTCAGCTTTCAAGCGTCGCATCATGTGGAACGAATTCTGGACGATTAATCGTGTTGTACATGTAGGGTCATCAATATCATCAACAATAATCAGATAGATATTCTATATCTTTTAAACGGTCTTAATAAAGGTATATAAATACATCAAGCAATAAAATCGTCATTTTCGTCTTTAGACAATTTAGGGAATCATACTGAATATACATATGCTTAATAGTCACGCATATGGTAAAGTAGTGGAGGCTCAAATATATTGTCTGTCAATACAGAGAGTATTTATTGACTGGCAAAATGTTCAAAGGACCGAACTCCAGAAGGATTTGTAACGCTCATTTTAAGTTTTTTTTATTTAAAGTTTAACAGGCTTAACAGGTTGACTGCCACTTGCAAAAATTGAAGGTCACCGGGAGGCCAAATTTTTTTTTTTGTTTGATCGTTCAAGCGCAGTGCCGCTTCAAACACAACGTTCTTGGCCCAGTGCCGGCGCCAAACTGAGTGTATGAATCTACTAAGGCGCGAGATCGCACCGGTGCGTGGTCGGCCTCTCGCATGGACACCCCTCCCCGCACCGGTGCGGGGGTGGCAGCTAACTTGTTAACTGAGCCTTACACAACGACATTAAACATAAAGCTTACCTTTACTTGATTCATTACCATATAAGCCGTGAAATCTTTTACATCACAGCTTGTAAAGTATCGTGTGTAAATCTAACAGCCCTAGGCAATGACTCATAGCAGTCCGAGCGCTGCGTGATCTGAAGCGGTCATGGACATTGTCTGCTGAATACGTTCGGTTTGGTATTTATAAACAGCTGCTCGATTGTTCTTCTTATTGTTTAGAAACCTATTCCAAATATTAACCTATCCTTAGATTACCTATTGGTAAACTTTTATCCTTAGCTGGGATTTTGAAAATTCATTTTAGAAATTAGAAATTTATTAACGGTAAAGACATTTTAAATCGCAGCAGTTTTTCGAGCAAAGACAAAACACAATTAAGTGCCAATAATTGTTAAGAATACTTGGCAAGGGAAGTAGGAACTACTGAAGCACTTGTAAGTCATATCCTAGTCATACCAAGTAGGGCAGATGAAACGATTAATGATACAACGATGTCACGGTATTAAAACTTAGAATTCATTTTTAAAACAACATAAATACGCACATTGATACAGAAACAGAATAAGCAATGCATGAATCTTGTGAGCAATGCAATGAAAACAATTAGAAAGAAGTCGACAATAGTACAGTCATAACTTTCCTTCTTCCAAACGTGATTCACAGAATACTACCTCATGCAAAACAAACATATTCTCCCAGCATTTTACAGGCAATCAGGCTGAGCTCCGATGAGTCAGACTGGATGAAACCATTACACTTTATTGATACGCGCAAGTCGACACCGAAAGTCATAAAGAAAGTATTTTAACAGCATTATAATATAATACGAGAACAATATAGCAATTCTGATTGATTAATGATAAAGTAATGGTTAAATTAATACTACCACCGTGTCAGATTTAAAGATCACGGGAAATTGCAAGAGATATTACAATGAACAATAATAATAATATAACTATCGGTGCCATTATCCACGTCGATTTTAATAACTCTATTAGATATACAATTCTTTTATTCCAAGATAATTTTGATCTTGATAACATAAAAGCAATGAATGCCAAACTCAATGTCTGAGATGACTTAAGTGAACATCTAATAATCCTAGAAACGAAGAAAAGAAAGCAATTCGGTTTCTCATTAAAATGATATCAAAGTAATATTCAAAATAGAAATAACTTCAAGTAGATATCATCTGTTTTAAGATCAAGACGGATAAAACTTTACATTAAAATACCTTCAAATGAAGTCTGTAGCTTCTTAAAACTTTAATAGCGAGAATGATTACATCTTAATTTTGAATTACCTGTCTAGATCACCTCGACTATTACAGATCGTCCGTTATAACATAAAAACTCATAAAAAAGAGTTTCAAGAGAATCAACACTTAAGTACATAAATCCCGATATGCAATAGGCTGTGATTCAGAAAACGGCAGGTGGCCCAAATGAACGAAATAATTGAATTAGAAGCTTACAGAGAAAATTGGGCCATATCTTCAGCCTTTCTATTCCATTCATTACTTTCCCTTTTTAATAAGCTTTTAGTATTTCATTCTTATTTAGATAAAGCGTGCACTTAGAAAGCACTACAATTTACTAGATGATATTAGGTTACTTAGAAGAATATTAGCATTATATCTCTCTAAGAAAACTTGAGCATTTAAAAGTAAGGTCTAAAAACAAGAGGAAGGAGAATGAAAAGTTGAGTATGGAGCTTAATAAACTGATGTCAGAGAATAGTTCTCTGAGCACCATTAAAATAAAGCACCTGAAAGCATGCAAGCACAAACAATGCGCGGAAGAATTCCAGAACAAAAGCTAGCCAACCATACAAAGGTCAGATATTTCATCCATTCTTCAGAGACCGTCGTCGGATTCTTTACAGAAGGTCAAGGTTAAAACACGGGACAAAACCTGGAACTAAAACAATGGAACAACATTCCATTACCAACGGACGGGGACCGAATTAACGCAAATAGCCTGAGAATGTCGCATACGGAAAAAACATGTTTCATGTCATTGTAGTTTACATAAAATATGTATTTAATGTTCATGGTATATCTGCTCGAACTTCAACCAAGCAAAAAAAACCTACTTTGTAGGTAGTTAGTAAAATAAGATTGGTGGATTTGCGGTTATTCGATCGTTCATATTTCGATACAGAAATTGACTGAAAAATTCTCTCTGCGCAAGGCAAAGCAATTTTGCAAATCATATTGGTTAGCTGCAAATGTAACGACTTCACTGCGATAAAAAGATTCAACCGAGTGGAATAGAGATTCTTACTTCAAATACTGTTCTGCTTAGGTACTGTAGCTTGATTATCGATGAATCATTGTAAAATGAGAAGACTTGATTAATGATTGACCACCAACAATTTCTATCTCCGTAATTGCAGGAAATATGGTCTAGACTTCAAGAGCTCAAGAATTGCTAACCGTACCGACTAGTGGAGTCAATTACCTTTACATACCCGACATCCTTCGTTACCGATACATCCACGGCACCGCTCCAGACCGTAATACAATTGCGAATTTAAATCGATTCAATAGGCTGAAACCGACTGACGGTGTAGACAGACAGACGGTTGGAAAAAAAGAAAAAATGTTCTGTGCATTCGCAAATAGCCGTGCGTCGTTGCAATGTATTAGCACCGTAAATTTCGCGACGGCAATTTAATGGCGTTTTTATAGCTGTTAGTTATAGATGCATTGTCGTCTTCGCTACATAATCAAGTCCATCACGCTGGGTTGAACGGAAAAATTGTTTAATTCCTAGAAATATTATGATTAAGTGTGGTCTATTTTAAACCTTGTTGTTTTTATTGGGAGAACTGGTTGAGATAGAATAAATTCTCTTATATAACACGACGCCTTACCATGGGGTGACATTCGACGTGTGAAGTATCCGTGACGTCAACGAAGGTCACAACCACATACAAGCATGAGATGGTGAAGATACACACTAATCTGTCAAACCGACTATATAAACGGTCAACCATGGAGGAAAGATCACTCGCTACTTAGAAGGCATAGTGGACGATAGCCCCGCAGTCACCACTGTTGTCATAAGCTTGGCCTGGTCGCCCTCAGGAACAGCCTAGCTAGGAGGTGAAGGGATAGGATAGTCCCGCAGTCCATCCCTAGAACCACGCATAGGTTTACCCTTAGTCTAACTTTGTTTGCAAAATTCTGTCAAGTGTTTGAAGTTTTAGGGGCATGAGGAACAGGGTGTAAAGTTCACTCATCTACCATAGAAAAGGGAGGATCCTCCAACCAGACGGGTGTTGTGTCTGGCGGGCCGACTGCCCAACTGTTGATTTCGGATAGTCTTATCTATGTCGTTCGCGCGGTAAACTCTAATTGCGCGATGCAGGATTTGTGTGACGTCATGTCTTTGATGCTTAGTTAGTATGTGGCGGTGTAACCGCTACATCACTCCCCTCCGGAGACCGGAGGTCGATAGTGGGCTGAGTCTTGTATCTTTCGATGCTTCACAGTGCCAGCTAAGGTTCCAGTGAGTCGGAACCGGGTGCCGCACAGTTCGCGGTGAGTCGGAACTGTCTGCGATGATTGCGGCGGTTGTGGTGATTGAGGTGATTGCGGTGATTGAGGTGATAGCGGTGATTGCGCTGATTGAGATGATTGCGTTGATTGAGGTGATAGCGGTGATTGCGCTGATTGAGATGATTGCGTTGATTCCCCAGTGAGTCGGGGTGATGAGGCTGAGGGTGATGACCAGGAATGCGCGTTCGCTGCATGCTGGTGGTCAGGATACCCGTTAAAGCCGAGGGTGCTGGCTGTCTGTGTGACTCGCCTCACGAAAGCTTGCGGGAGTGATGATGATGACGTCACGCTGAAGTAGTTGCACGAAGGCTGCGTTGACGTTCATACTCGGGGTCACCAATTTAGGGGCATTAGAACAGGGTGTAAAGTTCACTCATCTACCATAGAAAAGGGAGGATCCTCCAACCAGACGGGTGTTGTGTCTGGCGGGCCGACTGCCCAACTGTTGATTTCGGATAGTCTTATCTATGTCGTTCGCGCGGTAAACTCTAATTGCGCGATGCAGGATTTGTGTGACGTCATGTCTTTGATGCTTAGTTAGTATGTGGCGGTGTAACCGCTACAAAGTAAAGAAAATAAACTCCCTATCTGTCATCCAACGTTGGTTTATTAGTTGGTCCATTATACTTATTAAATCCGAGCTATTTAAATTACGCACACTTATGCGTATCTCTGTAGCATTAGGTTTGTAAGTAGTTTTATTATGAAATATTGAACTAGTCAAATAAAAGGCCACATTATTGTCTTATTCACCAACAATCGACGGCGACGCTCGTGAGCCTTTCTCCTAGAACGTAATATAGAGTTTAAATATCAGCAAGTAGGTAAGTAAAGCGCTTGTTTGTGGTCGAACCCACGACCTGCAACTCATAAGTCGGGGTCGTTACCACTGGGCCACCACTGCTCTCATTTCTCTAATTTCATCACCACTGCTCTTAAAAAACGGTGAAGGAAAACATCGTGGGGAAACCGGCATGTCCTAGAACCAAAAAATTGAAGTAATGTGACATCTACCAACCCGCACGCGGCCCGCGTGGTAGATTACTGCCCACTCCCTCTCAAAGAGAGGAGGCTTGTTTCCCAACAGTGGAAGACATGTGACATCTACCAACCCGCACGCGGCCCGCGTGGTAGATTACTGCCCACTCCCTCTCAAAGAGAGGAGGCTTGTTTCCCAACAGTGGAAGACATGTGACATCTACCAACCCGCACGCGGCCCGCGTGGTAGATTACTGCCCACTCCTTCTCAAAGAGAGGAGGCTTGTTTCCCAACAGTGGAAGACATGTGACATCTACCAACCCGCACGCGGCCCGCGTGGTAGATTACTGCCCACTCCCTCTCAAAGAGAGGAGGCTTGTTTCCCAACAGTGGAAGACATGTGACATCTACCAACCCGCACGCGGCCCGCGTGGTAGATTACTGCCCACTCCCTCTCAAAGAGAGGAGGCTTGTTTCCCAACAGTGGAAGACATGTGACATCTACCAACCCGCACGCGGCCCGCGTGGTAGATTACTGCCCACTCCCTCTCGAAGAGAGGAGGCTTGTTTCCCAACAGTGGAAGACATGTGACATCTACCAACCCGCACGCGGCCCGCGTGGTAGATTACTGCCCACTCCCTCTCAAAGAGAGGAGGCTTGTTTCCCAACAGTGGAAGACATGTGACATCTACCAACCCGCACGCGGCCCGCGTGGTAGATTACTGCCCACTCCCTCTCAAAGAGAGGAGGCTTGTTTCCCAACAGTGGAAGACATGTGACATCTACCAACCCGCACGCGGCCCGCGTGGTAGATTACTGCCCACTCCCTCTCAAAGAGAGGAGGCTTATTTCCCAACAGTGGAAGACATGTGACATCTACCAACCCGCACGCGGCCCGCGTGGTAGATTACTGCCCACTCCCTCTCAAAGAGAGGAGGCTTGTTTCCCAACAGTGGAAGGAACGCAATTGATGACGGTCAATAGAGATGTTTGAAGGAAGACATGCTGCATCAAAAACTGGGATGATGACTTCTCCAAAGTAGTAATCTATGATCATTTCTTTAACTTCCTTGACTTTAATTAGTTCACGAATTCACGATTAACGTTTAAAAAGAGCCCTAACCTAACCTTTGCAGCGAACATTCGCCCACTTGTCGCGGGGACAGGTCTCGGTCTGTCATTGTCGCCAGGCGTTGCGCACGCGACCATGAACTCTGTGCGAGGGCAACACAGCCCTGCTCCGGCGCCGTGTTCCTTATGTGCATTGTTCCGTCCTACGGATCAATGGACATCGGATACGAAGTTGATACAAGTGTCTTTTGAAAGGAATGAGATGGTCTGTGCAGATTGTTAAAGCACCTAATATTTGTTTAGTTTATTATGCGCACACAGACACAGACGAGAAGGAACAGACAAATACGTACAAAAGCAATAATTAAAGAATCAGTGCAGACTTACCAAGTGGTATTGTGCTACACAGTATTAATGTTATGAAAATCAAATACGCTGTAGCTGCATGTGAAATACTGGTATTCAGCTGCATCCGGTCAGACTGGAAGCCGACCCCAACAAAGTTAGGCAAATGATGATTATGATAAATCATTGACATAGTGTGCATAGTTATTTCTAGACGAATAAGCAGGTTTTCCAACTCGTTACATCACTTTTATTTCTTACACCAAGTTAATTATACCTCTCTTCAAAGGCACCTTCTGAGTCACCGAATTATTCAATTGAACTAACCATTGTTATTGAAGGGTACTTCTTGTAGATAAATTAATAAACAAGATCTACTCACTCTATGGACAATTGTTAGTGTTTCTTATTTTTATCTAGTCTCAAAATGCGATGAGCAAGGTCACGAAAATTTAAAGAGGCCTTTGACCAAAGAGTGGAACAAAAAAGAATACACAAAAGGTGTGTCTAGACCAAACCACAGATCAAACGAACATAGAAACAGAGCAAGAACAGTATTTTCTTACTTACTATTCTTGTCGTTTTGGTATGGATGGACAACGAAAGGATGCTCAATGTTCACACATAGAGTTTGTGGGGATAGCATGCACATTCGCTCGTTTAGTGTAATCCAACCTTTACACAAACACAACCCCTCAAAACCGAATGATGCAACTGCACCATTCGGTGTTCTCTCACAAAACAAACATCTTGTAAACTCCGTCTATTAATATTGATTCTACCAGAATTTCAGAATCACAGTTCCGTCGGACTATTGTCTGGAGTTCCCGAGACGAATTCACAATCAAATTGCAATACGGGCGTTTTTTGCCTGTCTATCTCTTCACGGTATTTTCATGTTCATTTAGAACCGTGGCAGATTAATTCGTAAAAATCCAGACACTAGATATTTTAGTTTACAGAGCATTAACCTATTTTGTGTCCTCAATATTATTATTAAACAACCTCGCGACTGCGTCGTTCGTCTAGTGGTCGCAACCGCTACTGCCGAGCATAAGGTCCCGGGTTCGATTCCCAGGTCGAGCAGTGTTATTGGGTTTTTTCCATCAGGAATTTCTCAGTAGCAGCCCAGTCTGGATTTGTGTCCGGTTGTTGGCAATAGGGTCGCCCCCTATTACATTGGCAATATAACTAGCGAAATGTGGGTGTACTAATAGGTACGCCTCTGCCTAACCCTTCGGGTATTACAGGCGTGAAGTTATGTATGTAATTCAGGCACTAGATATTTTAGTTTACAGAGCAGAGCTGCTGGGGAGTTTGTTGCGCCACTTCTTCTTCCCAGCAAAAGCACTAGGAAGTAGTGAAGGGTGGGCGTTTTGGGGGACTGTCTTATGTAATTTTGACGTTCGAAAAGTGCTGATTCTCAGCCTAGTTCGAATAAATGACTTTTGAATTTTGAAAAAAACGACAAATCCACCATAATAAGGCATTTTAATTCAATTTTTTTTTTTTTTTTTTTGTAGTAATAGCGTCATATTCAAATAGTCACAACTCTTAAACTAGTTTGAATAAATGACTTTTGAATTAACCTATTTCGTGTTCCCAATAAGTCAGGGCGCAGTGTAACACATAATTTTAAAATTCTAATTTGTTATACATTAGTGCTTCAGTGTTTTAGTTAGGTAATACACTGGGGTATGACTCAAACACAACTGAGTTAGTAAAAACATTGGCACAGGTCCAAGCAGGTAGTTTTTACTATCGCGGATCTGCTCCGATGCGAGTTTCTAGTTTGTCTTCAATGTGTACATTTAGCCAATTTTTTTAAAGGTTTTTTACTGACAAGGTCGTTTTAGCTATGCGAGAGATTTTTCTATCTCAAAGGGTTCATTATCAAAAGAAAGTGTTTGCTTTCAAATCCACATACAACTATTAAAAATGAGATTTAGCAATAAACGAAAATAATGATTAGGAAGTTGATATCCAACCCCTTGCGTCAATAGTGCATATTTATCGAATTAAATTATGTCGGCGCATTTTTAATAAGATTGTTGTAAATTTGTGATCTTAAATATCTTTAGTAGTGCATCTAGGGGAACAGTGGTGGCCCCGACTTCGAGTTGTAGGTCGTGGGTTCGAACTTTGTGTAAATAATTTAATCACCACTGCTCTCAAACTGGTGAAGGAAAACTACGTGAGAAAACCGGCATATTCTAGAACCAAAAAATCAAAGACCTGTGACATCTACCAACCAGCACTGGGCCCGCGTGGTGGATTACAGCCCACTCCCTCTCGAAGAGAGGAGCTCTGTGTCCCTGAAGTGGGGACATTATAAGCTGATTATGCAAACATCTTTAACACTTAGTCTTCTTCAGCTCCATCTTAACACTAGTTTGTCTAGTTTTACGTTTATTTTAGACCAAACACTCATTTATGGCTGTTTTACCAGTGCCAAGCACAATTAAAATGTATTGACTACAAGAAAATTGCGTACTAGTGCCCAGAAGATTTTTTTAGCCCTACTTATGAGCCAGGACTTTTCATTATAAGGCAAAAATAAGATCCACGGCCCCACTATACAATGAAGAATGTGTTCCTTTTGATGTCCCAGTAAAAATAATACAAAAAGTACTAGTGTTCCAAAAATACATAGTTTCGAAGCTAACATAACACTAGACTCTCGATGTGTGTATTTAAGTTTCATTGATTGTACGAGTAAATCATTTTCATTCAAACCAATCATTCATATTTAAAGCTAAGAAAATGCGACGTTGCCATATTTCACGTAAGGGAGTTTAAATGTTTTACATAAATAATCGTGACTGTCGAATTATTTTGTATGAAAAATGAAAACGAAAAAAATAAAAAATATGAAAAATTATTATGCTAGTTGATTCTCCGACATTGTCTCATTAATACCCTACCCTAGAGATATGGAATATCAATAGGAACATGTTGAATAGTCCACAAAAATAAAACAAGAACCTGTCTTCTAAATAACTATTTACAAACCACACTACTTTTCTTAATAAAAGAAACTGGGTCAGTGCAATGTATTTTCATTTAATACTCATTGCATTGTACTGTAGTATGTCGGCAATAATATGAACGGAGCATAAAGAAGTAAGCTTGTGTGTTACCTATTGCTCTAAAGGGGATAGTGGTGTTAATAAGGCTTTTATTAGTACTGCACGAATATTTCTTTTACTTTTATTTGTGCAAGAAAAAAATATAAATAGTTTAAAGGAGAGATATACCCCCGAATACTGAAACGTCACTCAAAATTTAAGTAGCACTTATATTTAACAGATACTCAAAAGTGACGTTTGACAATACGAAATCTAAAGTTTAGGAGCTGCTCAAATGTTAAGCAGCACTTAAATTTTGAGTGACATTTCAGTATTCGGGGGAATGAATCATAATCATTTATTTGTCAGAATATAGTAATAATACTGTCTTAAGTTTAAGCTTTGTTAGCACGATGATAAGAATTCAGTCAATCGTTCAAAAAATTAAATAATATTTAATTACATAAATTTATAAACTCATGCCTTCTTCCCACCGTGATAGGAACTAGGCGTTTCTTACATACTCCTTTTGCCTCGTTTAGTTTCATACATAAATCTGGTTGTTTCAGTTAATGTTTTTTAACTAATGCTTCAATTAATCAATTGCAAAAAGATCTTGTTACATTAATATATACATATACCTACATAATAATATTCAACAACCTCTGTCAGACAGTGATTAAGTCAACAAAGTTCTAAGTCATGTGTGTAGAAATAAAACGTTGGGTCAAGGTCATGCTTGTGTATAATTTAGTAGACAGGTTTGTAGCTACTTTAAAATTTTCTGTAACTTTATCAATATTTAAGAGCGCTCTATAGTTGTTATTACGGTCTGATTTAGCTTGCAGATGGGATAATAAGGTTTCAATAGTTAATCTTAGTAGGTATTTTAAGCGTGTGCTGTCACAGGCAGTTCTTTATTTGAATATTGATTGTTGAGTGTTCATAATCCCAATGAATGATATAATGGATTTTTATTGTTCCCTATTATCACCTGTGGCTGGCCTCAAACCAGAGAGCAGATTGGTGTCTGTCTGTATAGAATATTTTCCCAAAATACTAGTTAGCAAAATACTCTGATTAACATAAAATAGATAATATAGACACAAGTTTATAGACATTATTATGACACATGGCACACCCCACATCACACATGACATCATATATTTTAATATCATGCTACCGCTAACTAATGTCTTGCACAAACTATGTGGAAACAGTGTTGATACTGTGTTCAACTTTAGAGTTTAATGCTTTTATATAAAGTCACAGTTAATAATTCATAATATCATGTCTTTTTCTGCTCAGACCCTAACACTGTTGCAGTGTGCATGTTAAAACACTTGATACATCTGGATATGTAGTGTGAAAAATACACACCTGACTGTTAATTGTTACAATATGTCGGTCAAAATCTATGACCAGATACCCAAATAGATCAGAGAGCTACCACTAAACTACTTTAAGAAGAAACTTAAGAAATGGCTCTTTATTAATGCGTTCTACACAATAACTGAGTTCTTAAATTATAAGCAAAGTTCGAAATATGATCTCACTAGTAAATAGTAATATAATTATATAACGTAATTTTAAGGATTTTAATTTTATTTTTCTTACTTTTTACCTCATGATCTCAATAGTAACAATTGTAGTTGTTTTGTATAATATAATTTTATTATATGGTATTTTATGCACGCTAAATTATGTAAGTAAGCAAAATAAGTGGTCTATATTTTGCATAAAATCTGGTAAATATAAGATTTACCAGATTTTATGCAAAATATATAAATTCTAACTACTATAATAAGTCAGGACACTCAGAGAAACAATCAAATGAACCATAAATGTATACAGGTTTGAAAATGTTTTTGAGAAGAAATTAAGTCTAAATTAAAATAATAATATCTTGCAGAAATGGGGTAGATGTCTTCAATTTTTTTTATCAAATAAATAACCCACAATTTGCAAGAAAGTTGATATCATAATTTATGATAATTTTATCTGTGATAAACCGTTGTCGTCGTGTCTATCACCACAACATCTGCATGGAAATCAAAACAAAATGCCAAGAGGTTTGAAAAGGGCGTTAGAGTATTATTAATTACCCTTTGCGAAAGGGCTGGACAATTAACACTTATCAATAGTAGGTCAGTAACTTCACAGTGTAAACGCAGTCTGGCGTTTAGATGCCCTCGCAAAATTGGACCTTGTTAGCAAGATTAGTCATCAGAAATGAATAAGTAATCAAAATATTGCAAACCCCGGAAACATGCCTCCTCTCACTAGATAGTAAAGAGAAAACTCTTTATAACATTGACAGAGCTAATAAAATCCAATAGCTTAGTCACGGCAACTTATTATAAAAAATACATTAGAATAGATCTCCGAAGCGGAAAATGGCGTTACAAATTTACGGTTATTTCGATGTTTTGCCCACTTTTATCCACGTTAATTTAATATGTACTTTTAGCTGATGAATAAAGCTAGAAGAAAATACACATTTATCATGAAAATCTTGTAGGAAATGTATAAAAATCACTCACCTTTCTAATTATTGACAGCAATACACAGCACTAGAAAATTCACTTTTGCCAATGCTACCAACATAAATGTCAAAACGATTTTGAAGCTCATGCACGCATGTTGTATTCTTGAATACGTTTAATAATTCAACACAGCAAAACCGATTTAATTACAAAGTTGCAGTTTTTCAATACAGCACAACTATTTTGTGACAAAAATAATTTATTTCTACTATCTTGAGATATTTTAGTTATTATATTATCACAGTTTTGTTGTTATTTTAGAAAAGTTATTTATAATAAAAATAAACCGGATGCATTAACAAAACGTTCGTCTATAGTTAATTAAAGCCTATTCACACTAGCATTTTTCCATCGTAGTAGATCGATAAACGTATGCGCAGAGCAAAATGGGGAGATTCTAGCTAGAGTCGAAATGGTGGTGCGGCTGGCTGTTGTAGCGGGGCGGGGAGAGGTGGAGTGCGGTCACATCGAAAGTGTATTCGTGTGGTGATGGCAGCTCTGTTGACTATTCCTTTACTGTCATTATTGTGTTTATGTTGTTCTCAAAATATAATCGGAAGTTAAAATTATACGATAAAAACTTGGAGAATGATCCATTGAATGATGAGTTATGGAAAAGAGAAGTGTCTATCATTAGTAAAAGAGCAGATTTTGAAGAAAATTACCAGCTTTTATTTTTCTTTGTAAAGCTCTCTCCCATATTTTTTTATTAACATACTAGGGACCCACTAACTGCTTCGCACAGTTTTTACGAACAATGGTTTTTTTTAAATTATAGTATGTAGTATGTTTGTTTATTAATGTATTATGCACATAAATACCTTCCGGAATAAATTTTCTAAATGATAGTGAAAATCCGATGCTTAGCTCAACGCGGCCACAGAGACAGACACAAAAATCAATTTAAATTATAAATATAGATTTGGGATATAAAGGGATTCCCGTATTTATGCAATTAACAGCTGCGCAAAAGATCGTATTTAAAATGTATTATTCGTAGAAGAAGTAGGTAGTTTGTTTGATAAAGTTTATAAAACGCCTTCGCTGGATTAACGCAAGTGTGAAGAGTCTCTTAGTTGGAGCAATCGAAGAAGATCAATAATTTTACAGGGAATAAATTAATTATATTGTAATGTAAAAAAATATAAATATTGAAGTTACTAATCGTAGAATTCTGAGATACAAATCAATGAAACATTTTAATAATCAGCATCACAATATTCACAATAATCACAATGTGTCATCGTTTCCAAACGAAGTCAATGATATTCGCTATGAATGACAATGACAAATCACAAAATGACAATTATTATTTTATTATAGTTTTTGTCAAACAGTGGCAGCGTGTGGTTGTGATCTTGTGAAAATTAAAATACTATTCCAGGTTTTTATCATTATAATTAAACAAAAAAGCATAATATAACTGCTTTGTGGGCAGCTATCATAACTAATATACATGTCCCGTCTTCTGTAACGAGAGTAATTCCTTTAACTTTATTGCATGATCATCAAACTATTTTTACTGATTATTGTCTATCCGCTTTGTTTATTGTAACACAAATGAATAGTTTCGGCGTGGGGTTGTATTTTTTGACGATGCTATGGTGTGTAACGTTGATGTTATGCTGGGTATCGGTGCGTACAGGACATAGTATTGGGAAAATTGCCCTGATCGTAACTTCAATAGTAACATTGGTTTTGGTATGTTTGCCAAAAGGCGAGTCGTTTAATTTGAGCAGTGCCAATTTTTACGACAAGCTGTACGTGCCGCGGGTCGTGCTCCTCGTGTTTTTGGTAATTAGTGCGGTGATTGGAGTTCTGTATTGTTTAGCCCATGTTTGTCTTGTGCCTGTCCAAACTCGCAAAATAAGGAGTTTCTAATAGTCCGCTTTGGTAAGTTCTTCGTTTGATTGCAATTTTGTGTTTGTTATTGTTTTTATGCAGTTATAGTTTATGTCATGCAGTTTTTTCTTGTAACTTTTACAGTTGATGTATTTTGTGAATAGTGTAGGACTAACTCAGGTACGAATTTCCATTGACGTCCAACGAATTTAGGGTGGGAGGAGGGTGGGGGGGAGGGGGAGGGAGGGGTACTACCCCCCCTTAAAAGGAAAAGTTGCGGAGCCCCCCCCCCTTTTGAGTTTTTTTTTATTTTTTATTTCTGAGGAAATTTCCCTCATTTTAGGGATTAAACTTAATAATAAGTGTAAAAAACCAGAGGGGACCCCTTGGGGGAAGGGACGTTCCCCCCTACAGAAAGGGGGACCCACTTCATCAAAAAAAAAAAAGGAGGGACACTGATTCAGAGGGATTTCTGTATCTATTTTGAAACTGCAACTTCTCCGGCACTGCGGGAAGAGCAGCCTCTACGCCCTTGCGTAACAAACCGCAGGCATCCATCCTCGCCTCCGCAGCTTCGGCTTGTTGGTCGCCTTCGGCGACCAGCCTCAGCCGCTCTGGCTCGTCCGATGCCTACGGTTTCTTACAGCAGGCGGAGGCTGCTCTCCCTACGTGCCTCCGGTTCTATAAAAACACTCTAGGGGTAGGACAGACTCGTACCAGGTGGAGTCGGGGTCAATCAATTCGGTTCTGTGACATAAGTTGAACCTAACCTATTTTTTTGCGTCTGTCTTACGTTTCGTTCCACAAGCCGGCAAAGACTGTAAACACTAAACATTACAATTTTAATAGCTCGTAATGAAAATAGTGCTGTAATTTAATGACAAAATTGATTTTCAATATTTTTTTTCTCAAAAAGTACACGTCTCCGCGTGTTGAAACTTTGCGTGAGTGCTTATAATAAAGTACCCTTTCTGTAAAGTAAAAAAAATATCAACCTCCAACTCGTTGGACGTCAATGGAAATGTATGCCTCATAGATCAACATCAACATTTATTTCCCAACTATCATTCATGCATGAAACATCATTCATTATATGTAACTAGAGTTATTTAATCTCCATTGTGAAGTGTACATTAAATAACTCATTATGTACTTAACACAAGTTATCATTGTTATCACTATCATCTTCAGAACACCTACCTTAACATCTGCATGTAGCTGCTATTCGCTATTATTATCTTAAAATATATGTTATTATCATGTGCAAAATGTATGCTATACATTTATAACCATTGCTTGTGAGTGTCATCCATCAGTTGTTGTTTGTCAACTGTATTAGAAAGACATGTGCATATATTTTTTTGGAAACCTGTAATTATCATGGTGGTAATACATTTTTAGAACATAACTGTCTGAGAAGTATACACAATATAAAAAAAAAAAAAATGATCACTGTCTCATTCATTGGACGGTGAACATACTAAACATTGATGGTTAATGCTGAAATAAATCCTAATAAAATGAAGTGATTTCCAGCCAAAATGATGCGCCACACTACCGCATTTACTGTAGTGTACTATCGAAGAACTCCATATCTAAATAGTTTGAAAACAAAATCCCATGAACACAATGACCACATTGTTAATGCCCGGGTTATATAGCCGCCGATTGCTGCAAGCAGAAATAGTCCTTACGATGCATAGAAAGAACTTCATGTTCTTTGATGGTACAATACAGCCGATATAACTTGGAAGTTCCAAACATTGTGCATAAGGCTGCATCATAACATTTTTTACAAACCAAATGGTGACATGAGGCGAGTGAGAGAACATGCGCGAACGTTCGCTGAGCCTATATTCAGACCTGCCAAGTTATATCAGCCGTATTGTAGGTATAATAATCAAGTAGTGGGGCGAGTCAGCTTAGACAAGCTCTACCAGCCATACAAACTATTTTATGGTCAATATATAAAGCAGAAAAAGATGATAAAATCTAAATGTTACAGCTTGCCTACACAGTTGTGAGAATTTATTTTAAAAATTTCAGAATCACCCTTTTAATATAAATAGGCCTTTATTATATGGCTGTAGCAGCAAAAATATAGTAAACACTCCATTTAATCAATTTGTTACACATTTTATTCAGATAGATAAACATGGGTTGAATGAATGATTGATAATGGTTGTTTTGTTGTTTGGGTCACCGGTTTCACAAATTTATTTATTTATTAAAAAATTAATGATGATGCATCATGTTTTCTTTATTTTGGTATTTTTATATAACTGAATGTTGTCTCAGGAATTGTGTTCCTATTATTACAGGACCTGAAATAATTATCAGTACAGCAATGTCTCTAAATAATTTTATGAAATAAAGTAAAATATTGGTGCACATGGCTTTCATTGTAATATTTAGAACAATCTTTAAGGCTGGTATCACAGCTGTCCGGGAGACCCGTCCGTACACGGGAGACCCATACGGGTAGCAGCCCGCAGTGCCCTGAAACGAGGCAGTAGTACGATACGTTGTACGGGCTCTACCCGGAGTGGGTCGCGTACTGATCAATCTGCGTCGCTGTGAAACAATGTTCTAGCGCCTCACGTGTGTCTGTTCCGGGAGGCCCGTACGGGTCTTCCGGACAGCTGTGAAACTAGCCCAAGGCCTTTGAAAAATATCTAAATATAATTTAATACTTTTTGTTTCAGTCAAAATGTCGAATGCAATATGTCAGAGTTTGCGGTCACCCATGCGACGTCTAGCGAGCTTAAGACGGGCCTGCCCTATATCTACATCAGTTGTGCACAATGAGACTATACTAGTTAAGAATAATGATGAGTTTGTTAATAAGGTAAGCAATATTTATTAACTAATTTTAACTTAAAAAAAGAGGGAAGTAATGCTGAACATTTACTAAATGGACACATAACATAACATCACGCCTTGCTTCCCCGAAGGGCTGGTAGAGGTGTACCTGTAGTAGGTACACCCACATTTCGCCAGTTATGTTTAAGTCCCATGTAATAGGGGGCGAGCCTATTGCCATCAACCGGGCACAAATCCAGACTCCGGGCTGCTACTGAGAAATTCCAGATAGAAAAACCCAATAACACTTTACCCGACCCGGGAATCGAACCCAGGACCTCATGCTCAGCAGTTAGTAGCGCTTGCGACCACTAGACCAACGAGGCAGGGAGTTAGTAAATGGAAATAATGTAATTAATGCCATTTACCACTGGTGTTTACTTGCAAATATCAAAGTTGTAACGGGTGATTTTTTTGCTGGTATCTTTTTGTCAACACTGTTTTTGACAGATCACGCGTGAATCGTGTCTTGTGTCATTGTCAAACTTGTTCAGTTTGGTCTATAATTTAACCATGAATCGACTTACGAACGAACAACGCTTGCAAATTATTGAATTTTACTATCAAAATGCATGCTCGGTTAAGAGAGTGCATCGCGCACTTCTTCCAATTTATGGGCAGTTTGGTCGGCCTACTGAGGCAGCTATTCGGAAGCTTGTGACTAAATTTCGAACCCAGTTTACATTATTGGACATTAAACCACGAACACGCATACGCAGAGTGAGGACCGAAGAAAATATTGCGGCTGTATCCGCCAGTGTTAGTGATGACCGTGAAATGTCGATTCGCCGCCGTTCGCAGCAATTGGGCCTCTGTTACTCCACTACGTGGAAAATTTTGCGAAAGGATTTGGGTGTAAAACCTTACAAGATACAGCTGGTGCAAGAATTGAAGCCACACGACCTCCCACAACGTCTAACATTTGGTGACTGGGCATTGGCAAAGTTGGAGGAAGATCCACTTTTTTATCGAAAAATTGTGTTCAGCGACGAAGCTCATTTCTGGTTGAATGGATATGTCAATAAGCATAATTGCCGCATCTGGAGTGAAGACCAGCCAGAAGCATTGCAAGAGCTACCACTGCATCCCGAAAAATGTACTGTTTGGTGTGGATTATGGGCCGGTGGCATCATCGGGCCGTACTTTTTCAAAGACGACAATGGCCGAAACGTTACTGTGAATGGCGAGCGCTACCGTGTGATGATTGGCGATTTTTTTTTGCCCAAAATGGAAGAATTGGACATGCCTGACATGTGGTTTCAACAAGACGGTGCCACATGCCACACGGCACGCGAAACAATGGCCCAATTGAGAGCCGCCTTCGGTGAACAGTTTATCTCACGTTTTGGGCCCGTCAATTGGCCGCCTAGATCGTGTGATCTAACGCCTTTGGACTATTTCTTGTGGGGCCATGTTAAGGCTCATGTTTACAGGGATAAACCAGCAACGATTGACGCACTGGGAGCCAATATTGAAGCATTTATTCGTGATATACCGGCTGATATGTTGGAGAGAGTGTGCCGAAATTGCGCCTTGCGAATGGGCCATCTAAACCGGAGCCGCGGCCAGCATTTGCATGAAATCATCTTCAAACATTAAATTATATTGATCGTTCTATCGATTCCAATAAAGATTTCATCATTTTTTTTTTTTTTTGAAAATCAAATCCTATACCTCTTAAAAAATCACCCTTTACAAAATCACACATCCATTAAATCCATTGTCAATGATTAATTCCACATTTTTGGTTACTCTCACAAGAATCCTCATAGATATACTATGGAACTCTACTTTATGGAGCCTAACAACCTATAATTTATTTATATGTGACTAGTTTATCTAAACCACAGCAGAAACAGAATTAATTAAAAAAAAATATTTTAACTTAAACTAAGTTGATGATGTCAACTAAGTTGATGATGTCAACTAAGTTGATGATGTCACTCAGTCATTGATGACGCCATGGCTTGTTTGATGATGTTACATTTTCCTTAAGATATGAATCATTTAGAAAAATGTATTCTTTTTTCGGAATTCACTCAAATTAATCTGCCGTGAACGAATTATAGGGTATTATTTTTATTAGGGTAATTATTTTACGAATGGTATTTTTTTTATCATAGAAGTAATTTTATGTGGATTAGATTCGAATGTAGTAAAGTTACGTGCGCAGATAAAAATGTAGTAAAGTTACGTGGCTGATAAGCATAACATGTTATCTATTACAGTACTCATGATTGACATTCAATTTAGGCCATCATATCAATTCTGATATATTATACTGACTATGGGCTACTCGATGAACGTCAAAACGACGGTTAAAGGAATCATGATTTTATACTATTAATTGATACTATACTCATAAATGATTCGAGAGAAGAGAGAACAATTCACAAACGCCGCCTTTCTCAACTCCTTTTCACAGGCGATTCTTCAATGCATACGAAAGTTTTTCACGCGTCTATAACGTAAATAAAAACGCTACCGTACTAACTAACCTACGATGCTGTTTTAATTATAGCAGCGCATTTCAACAGCACATGAGCACTGCACCCGATCAGCATTGTCTCAACTCGAGCCGATCACCACTCTTCCTATGAAACTCCATACTACAACGCACACTTACAAGCATATACCGGCATGGCCTCGGCTCGTGAGCAGTTAGTATAAATGAGGGGAGCTGATGCCGATCCGATTCATACCGACCTCGCCGCCGCGCCGAGGTCCTCCGCGACCCCCGACCTATGTAATACGACCCTTGCTCGATGAAGCGCCAGCCCGCGCCGAAGCTGAGTCCGTAGCTTTAAATTCCCCGTCTAATAATAATGATTTATCCTTGATCCAGCTTCCCATCTTGCTGTCCTCCCCCCAGCGACGCCCTAAGCCGAGGTTCGTACCCCACAGGGGGTGCCCTTAGCGAGCGTTCGCCTAGTTTTATTTAGAATAGTTTATGCCCCTGGCTGGAGGCTTTGGGTGTAGAAGCTTAAGGCAGCCACAGGAAAGCAGCTACGACCTTAGTGGTCACCTGCGAGAGGCCCTAGATTAAAAAAAAAGCTGATCCGATTCAGTGCTTATACGTGTGCTAGCTTTACACGGAGCGTAAATACAATGACGTGTGCATCGGCCATAACTGTCCTAAGTGATCTTATGTATCATCAATCCACTTACTTTCCAGGTAATGAACAGTGACAAGCCAGTGATAGTGAACTTCCACGCGGACTGGTGCGAGCCGTGCAAGATTCTGACTCCGAAGCTCAAGGAGCTGATAGAGCCGCTCAACAATCTCGACCTCGCTGTGGTGGATGTTGAGGATAATGCTGATCTGGTGCATACGTTTGAGGTAAGTTTTAATAACAGGCCTTTTCTCTGACATTTTTGTACTATTGGGTACAGAAGAGAAGTGAGAATTGATTTATTGCTTTATGAAAAAGTGCTAGTTCCCTCTTCGCCCACTTATTTCCTCGAATTTAAAGATAAACGGCGAAATGTGGATTTAATAGAGGTACATCTCTGCCTAACCCTTTGTCAAAAAAGTGTCATGTTATGTTTATACAAAAAGGCAGACTTAACGTCTTAGGCGATTATCACACTGCACCGCATCACGCTGCATGTTGCGTGTCAACGCAACTGAATGAACGCGCGTGGATGCATTTTCTGTGTGTTGGACTATGCGTGTTTTCTATACAATCGGAGATACTTACAAGCAACGTTAAAACACGCATTCACGTGCGACGCTGCGTGGTGCGTGGCAGTGTGTTAATCGCCTTAGGCATTTTCTACCATAGAGAAATGCAGAGAAAATACAAAACAAAAAAAATACTTTCCCCGTATTTATTCCTTTCTGGTTTTTCTTGAACAGTTTCGACCTCGCACTTAGTCATTTGCTGATTGCACCGTGTGATGGGCATACGGTTTTTTATAAATACATATCATATCAATTATGTGCTTACGACTGCCATAATACCATGACAATATCTAATATTACAGGTAAAAGCAGTACCAGCAGTAATAGCAATAAAGAACGGTATCATAGTGGACAAGTTCATAGGCTTGGTGGACGCCGACATGATCACAGACCTTATAGAACGGATGGCAGGTAAAAAAAAGGACAGCGCGTAAATAATTATAGCACAGATTATAAAATTGTTTTGAGATGTCAGCTTGTGGTTGGTAGTTTGGTAGAGCAGATGCTCAAGAAGGATGTTAGCTAACTTTATGGACTTCTTGTTGTACTCACCGATCTATTAAGACAATTCTAGATAACTAGGTGAAATGCCGCCTACTTGGCTGCTTGGACCAGCAATAAAAGTCGATTAACACCAGTTTTTTAATAGTATATTATGATACAAGTGTATAATGACTAGACATTGTATTATATCTACTAACAAAGTGCCAAAATATGCACTATAACTTTTCACAAAGGCAAGCAAACTGACGTTTAACACCCATTATTAATTTGTACGCTGAAACAACCTCTACGTCAACAGACGTCATTGGACAAAATTTAAAATTGGCGCCATTTATGGAGATACGTGTTTAGGCAGGGCATGACCTGTGCCGTTGATGTAGGCTCCCTATACGTACCTCTCACATCCCGGTACTAAACGAAATAAATATGCATGATTGGGAAAAAAGGCTAAAATATGCATTAATGCCGTAATTAGAGAGTTATATGCGGGATTTTATGCATTTTTTATTAAATTACTACTACCGTCAAATCTTAGCGGATGACGTAATGACTGGCAGTTTTCTTATTAGCTTGGTCGAGTAGTTTAAGGAATGGGTACGGATATCATAGGTGGGGTGACGTTTAAACATGCGTGAGTTTGGTTCTCATTAGATTATGTTCAGATTTGATTCGTTATTTTAGGTGGCAGCTGTCAATGCCTCGAGGAGTGTAATTATTTGGGTTTATGTTAAGAGCAAGCTATCGTTTCCTAGTTAGTAAGTCGAAGTTATCTAGCTAATTTTAATATTTTTTTTAAGTTGACGTGTAAAAGTGTTTCCAATATCCTATTTACAGAATAAACAATTTCATTTCGAAGTTGAGAAAAAAAATACGGTTTTATTGTTACATCACAACCTAGTATTGTGATGTAACAATAAGTGTATAGTAATAATGTTTAACCGGTCTAGCCCCATAATTTGACACTGACGCGCGGTTTACGTCATTTTAAACATTTTTCTGAATTTTTCGGTGTTACCTGTAAGTTTTTGATTATTTTTGGTCTAATTGACGAGAATATCCGTCATACCATAGGTTAAAACAGCCCACAGACGATAATAGCCATTATTTAGCAGTTAAAATTGTGATTTTCACGGTGTCACCAAAACACTCATGTCTTGATATTTACTTTTAAAGACTTTTAGCGCTCCCGCAGACATACAATAATTGTAAGTTGGCCAACTATCGAACGATGAGTACAAAGTTAGTTGGACAAGATGTGCGGGCTAGCATATATCACTATACCTATTATTGGTATACTCTGTGATTGAGTCGGCCAACTTATAATTGTAAATCTGCGGTCTCTCTTATGACTATAATTAGTTTATGAAAGGGAATGATCTATTAAAACACCAGCTGACATCTCATATTGTAAATATTAATAAAATATTAGCTAATATCAGTCAACTGTAACTATTTTCGTACAATTCTATGTTTTGAATGTACGGTCAGCATCAAAAGTAAATAAGTCATAACATCACGCCTGGAATCCCCGGAGGGTTAGGCAGAGGTGTACCTACCTATAGTACACCCACATTTCGCCAGTTAATTATAAGAATAAAATTAAAGATATTTATGAATTAAAACTTGCCGATTATTTGTATGACCTAAATGATAGACTACGAATATGTTTAGCTTTAAAGACTTTAATGAAAAGTATTATGATATAGAACAATAAATTCACTACTAGATAAAATTATTTCTAAAAATCTTAACTTTTGATGCTAACTGTACTAGTAATTAATAACGGAGTTTGAACACAGTTTGAAGCAATAAATAAATAATTATTTTGTTTGATATGTCTATGATTTTAAGTAAAATTATGTGTATTTGTTGGAATGAATTATATTCGTGAGCTCAAGTGAAGCTGCAGAAGAGTATTATTAATGAATGCACTTCCTTGAATTCGCGAATATTTTAATGTCTACTAACTTATAATATTTAAGTTCTGCCATGTATTTGAATATGTATTAATTATTACGACAGCTCTGGGGGTTACCATTAACTATTTTGCGGTCTTAGGTTTAAAAAGTGCTGCTAATTGATAATAATCCTGCCTCGTTTGTTGTAGCTTGTGAGATAAACAATTCTGTTCAATTATTTAAATGGTAAACCCCCTCATTTTGATAACGTGTAATTTTGTTTAAAGGGTATCCCATATACAAATGCCCCTAATTTAAGTTAACATCTGTACCATCGACAAACCCTTTTTGAATAAAATAATATAAACATCCAGAAAATATCAAAAAATATAAGTATATTAAAGGTGCAGTTTACACCTTGCCTTAGGTTATAGCCAAATGATAGATAATATTATATTTTAAATCTTTGTGTATTTATAAGGTTACATATTATTGTCCGCATATTAGTTAAATCTATTGTTATATTTACTCAGTGTTTATTAGGGTTGGTTGGAGGAGCTCGTGGGTAAGTAATAAGTGCCACTCGGGTCGATCCATCAGGTTAAGCTACGCTTGCCGGGGTTGGTCTGGATGGGTGACCATCTTTACATACCGAGACTCCTCCGTGCCTCGGAAAGCACGTTATGCCGTCGGTCCCGGTTGTAATTCGTGGATCTTTGACAGCCGTTACGGGTCGTCGGAAGCCCGAAAGTCTGACAACCAGTCTTACCAAGGGGTATCGTATTACCCAATTACTGGGTTGTGGAGGTCAGATAGGCAGTCGCTCCATGTAAAATACTGGTATTCAGCTGCATCTGGTTAGACTGGAAGTCGATCCCAATATAGCTGGGAAAAGGCAGATTGATTGATTTTTATCAGGGTTGGTTCACATTATTGATGGGCTGAACACATCACATTTTGACTATTGTATTGTAGATAGTCAATATATTGCTAAGACTTGCCTTTTGAATTCTTGAACTCTACGTTATTTTAAACTAAAAATATCAATAAGTAGCCCATTGAAAATAATGTGGAACAACCTTAAATTATTAATGAACTTTGAAAACTGTATCTATTAAAATAAGAGTTTTTATGTTAAAACATTTAGTTGCTTATTTGTTTGTTTAAAATAATAGGTCTAGTCTGTCTGTCTGATTTTTTTGTAAGTTAAGAAAATATATTTTTTCTATGAATTTGTTTTTTTTTTCTTTTCCGCACTTTTAACTGTTTTCAGCACTCTATTTCTATTCTACTCTTCGTTCTTCTTTTCTGGTATGTGTGTGTATTTTAGATATAAATTATATCTAGAAAATTCTAATCGACTTGGCGGGGCCACTGCCGTGGCCCCAGATCACTATTGTAACTTGATTCTAATCTGTGTACAACTAGACATATCTTGGCTTTTCAAACTGAGCCTGCCTTATTTAATTCCTGAAGTAATATTTCAGCACTGAAATCAATAAAAAAGCGAGAACATATTTACTTACTACTGTAACACATTTGGTATTCAATCATCTGTACTTGATATGCAAGTTCATAAAATTAGGAATCACCAGTTTTCAAATATTTATTTTATACGACATTATTTATATTTTACAATGCAAAATATTCATAGTAGTTTTTAAATATGACATTTATAATGAAAAATATCTATTTTTACACTTAACTTTTCACTGTAGCTTAGATCTTTTCTATATTAGAAATGTTTTACTCAAAAAAGGTGGCGCCACAGGCGACAGGGATTGTCACTTTTCTTTTTCTAAGTGACTTGCTAGCAACCCCGACACGCATTTTTTATAGACATACAATATATAAAAAATATAATTGATCTTTATACCAATCATATCTACATAGTTATAATAATGACGAATGTCGCTAAATATTTTTCTAAATCTACACTATTTAGGTACCCAATCTTCCATTGTATTTGTAATTAATAGGTAAACGCTTTTCGCCTCACATATTGCCTTTGCTATCTTTTTCATTGCTAGCAACATTTTAAGATTGTAACAGTTTTCGGCTGCAACTGCATAATCTAGTTCTATTATACTGTAATCTACTTTTCAATCTAGTACTCTTTTATAATTGGTTATTAAATTTCAAGGCATCTTGAATAATATAACTAAAATGTCCCTTTTAAAATTAGATTGTGAAAGTGTGTGTTGTAGTTGGTATAATCGTAGACCTTATTCGAGGTGCTTTGTAAGTCCATCCCCGACGTATACTTACCTGTAGCGACTTAGAACTTAATAACCCTCGTATTTATGTGAGCAGTCGATAAAATTGTTTACTATTTTTATGTAGGTAGGTCAAACCTGTCTGTGTTGTTCCTTTAACGAAATCTGATAAAATAGGGTACAGATACCCTACCTTCGCAGGAGGAGACGCCCTGGGCGTCGGGAATGGATTGCCGATTCCCGGCCACCGTAGGCGCGGGCTTGTGGACGGTGAGCAATGGGTAGCTCGCCGTCCGGTAAGGACCAAGCCCGGGTCGACGACGGCGCGTTGTGTTCCGCGCGCGCCTCAAAGAGATGTCAGCAAGTGAAGGGGTCCGATGAGACCATTGCCTGCCGGGGTTGCGGGAAAGTCCGAAAGGGATACCGTGGCCCCCTGGCATTGCACAGGCAACAGAAGGAACACGGGTGGGTTTTAGTCAGTAAGAGTGACACGCCCTCCCGCTCCACCCAGAGTGGGAGAAGTCATATTTTGATGATTTCCCACACAAAAAAAAAAAAAAATTGCAAAAATAATATCCATATCTCCCTTATTTTATCACAAATTGACCTTACGAAAAACCCTTTATTATCTAGGAAGTCATAAACCCAATGCTACCTACTTGGAAATGGTAAACATTCATTTTAGTGTACTACACACAGAGCTTGTAAATGTATAACGTAGTTAGCTTAAAATTGTCGAGCTTAGATAAACTAATGTCCTACAGACCATATTTGGGTCCATTCATAGATTAGGCAACTGAAATTTGCTTAGATTTAGATAGTTGGCTTGTAACGATAACTCTACAGGGACCTTTAGAAATCTTTTTCTAATTCACTCGAAGACATATACATAGGATCAGACAATTCGTTACAGGCCGACTTTTTGCGCCAAGCTCGGGCCGAATATTTTGGTGATCGTAATTAAACGTAAAAAACTACTGCGGTTTTGAATCGCGAATAGTCAGACCAAATGAGAGCTTTTTACGGCAGAATTAACTGCAACCTTGTGAGAAGTCTTTAAATCGGGCCAATGAGAAGCCAGCATTTCTCGATACGTCACAACTGACCATCATGCGGTTTTACCGCCATCTGCAGTTTAGATTAGATCATTTTGCGAATTCACTTAGTATGGCTCTTCTCTTAGAAAATTAAGCTTAATAGACAATGTTCATGAATCATAAATTCATAAGTATTATTAGATGGTAAATGAATTATTAGGCGACTAGAAAACCCCAAACTCGTCCAAATTAATTAAATAAAATGTACTGTTAATTTATTAAACATTGTACCTTATTGTCATAGCTAAACGGAATTGAAATGATTTTAATTTATACATTGTGGCACAATAATACTGAGTTGTGTTTAGAAGGAAATATATTTTCTTGGATAATGTTTGTTATTTTATTTATAAGCTAACTCGCCTTTAGAACCCTTTACCTACTTTATACAGATAGTGCAATCCACGACGACGCGCCCCACTCCGCGATTAATGTACTGTAAGCTGTACTTTAGTACGGAGCGGAGCGGAGCACTATCTATTTCTAGTAAAGCTTCGCTTTTGACACCCATAGAACTCGAAATACTTTAGTAAAAGTGTGGTCTCTTTAGTAAGGGTAGGTAGCGAGAGATTCTTCAATTTCATCAAAATTGAAGAAAATAAAACACATTAGGTTAGATATATGTAAGGTCAGCAAAATCTTGTATTATTAGGTTGATCAGTACCTGCTATCTAATTACGCAATACATTTTCGTAAACGATTATGACTAATCTGTTTAATTTTGACAGCTCAACAACATTCATTGCGTTATTTACGTTGTCGAGCAGATTTTTTTTTCGAACTTATGAAGCAATGGATTAGCAAACTGTTTCATAACGATTCCGATTCTGAGTGATAGTGTATTACGCAATTAGGGAACAGGACTACAATGTGATAGAAATGCAATATGCCGAGTTCTTAACGGATACTAACAAAAAAAATGGATCACTGTGTCTAATTTAAATAAATTATTAAATGCGTTAAATTAGCTAGTGCATAGTTGATAAAAGAGTAGGGGTGTAAATACTGTAAGTTATACTATAGTCTATCTAGCGACATGCTTAGGTTTCTTCGTACACCTGTATCAGCAATGAGAAATAAGTCCAAGCTGAGCTCATAATCTGAAAAATAAATAGGTAAGATTTTTAAATTTAGAATGATGCGAATTTGTAATTTATTTACGTGTCGTCTGTAACATACCTTTGAAAAAGATTTGAGGGTCAATTGAGAAAACCCAAGAGCCGATAAATAGCTGGGACGCTGTGCCCTAAAACAAAAGTTGAGTTCCAGTTTAGTGACAACAAAACAAAGATCATAATAACTTATTATTATAAATGTCTCAACCCTTATCAATGCCACATTTCGGTTAAAACATGTGCCTAGTATGTGGAAAGTTGCTGAAGTTATCATGATTCCTAAACCTGGAAAACCACCTCGAGAAATAACATCATACAGGCCCATATCACTCTTACCAATTATATCCAAATTGTTCGAAAAACTACTACTCAGGCGTTTAAAACCTATTATAGAAGACAGAGAACTGATTCCCAACTACCAATTCGGTTTTAGAGAAAAACACTCCACAATAGACCAAATACATAGGATAACCAATGTTATTGAAAAAACATTAGAAGATAAGAAAGTTTGTTCTACAGTATTTCTAGATGTAGCTCAGGCATTTGATAAGGTATGGCATGGAGGCCTAATATATAAGTTAAGTAAAATGCTCCCAAAACAATTTGTGGATATTTTGGAATCCTATTTAACTGAGAGGACATTTAGAGTGAGACATGAGGATGCTTATTCAGATATCAAACAAATAAAAGCTGGTGTACCGCAAGGAAGTGTTCTTGGACCTATCCTGTACCTATTGTACACCTGCGATATCCCTGAAACCAATAACAGCGTCATTGCTACTTTTGCAGACGACACGGCTATCATGGCTACAGGTGTCACTCACACAGAAGCAGTGGAGAAGGTACAAACTGCCGTTAATGCCATCACCGATTGGACAAAAACATGGAAAATCAAATTAAATGAATCTAAATCGACACATATCGACTTCACAAACCAAAGACCTAATTATACACCAGTATATATTAACAATCGTGTAATACCACACGAAAATACGGCAAAGTACTTGGGCATGACGCTAGACGCAAAACTTCGCTGGAAGGCTCATGTCAAAAAGAAACGCCAGGCGTTAGACCTTCGCTATAAAAATATGTACTGGCTACTTAGCAGACATTCTAACTTGTCAGTGTATAACAAAGTACTTTTATACAAGCAAGTACTCATGCCAGTATGGACATACGGCATTCAACTTTGGGGATGTACAAAACGGACTAACGTTGATATCATACAAAGATTCCAAAATAAGGTACTTCGGGCTATAGTAAATGCTCCCTGGTACGTCAGAAATGATGACATCCACCGAGACCTTGGAGTGGATCTTGTAACTGAAGTTATAAAAAAACACGCCGAAGCACACGAGCAGAGGCTTCTTCATCATGTGAACGTCGAGGCTATCCAGCTACTTGACACCACAGACATAGTGAGAAGACTAAAAAGAACTAAACCATTTGAGTTAGTTTAGTAAAGTTAGTGTAATGCAGTGCAGTGCAGTGAGTGCTTCGCTACGTTTAAAGAACACGTGAACAAAGTGTCTTTCAACTTAATAGAGACTATAAGAAAAGTGCCAATGGACACATTCTTAATTTTGTATAAGGTTTAGCAAATTAAGTTAAATTTAAATTACTTATTAGCCTCAAGGTCTAGATTGTAATTGTATGAGTAACCGTTTATTAGCGAGTACTTCATAATGAAAAAAAAAAAAAAAAAAAAATGTCTGACATTTCTCGGACCCTGGGGTCCCGGACCTTTAAGGCTTACGAGGGGCCGAAGCCAACTCGCAGAGACCCGTTAAAACGTTTTTAATTAAATCAGGCACAAACCGACATAACTTATTATTATTATCAAAAATATAGGACAATAACAATTAATTATATTATTTAATATATTGATTTGGTACCTTATTATTAGAGAAAATATGATTTTTTTTACTTTGACATCGCTCTCATACCAATAACTGTGATAAGCTGCATCAGCAACTTCCGAGCTCTGAAATGTTAGGTACCTACAGATAGTGCAAGCCACGACGACGCGCCCCACTCCGCGATTACTGTACTGTAAGCTGTAGGTATCTACTTTAGTACGGAGCGGAGCGGAGTGGGGCGCGTCGTCGTGGATTGCACTATCTATACAGTGGTTACCTACTAAAAACGACAGTTCAGAATGCAGTAGAATAATGTAAATAGGTGATCGGCGAGTTACTCTCCGTGAAACATACCGTGTCACACAAGAACTGTCCCGATAGCGCTAGAAGAAAAATAGTGAACACCGCATTCAGTACTGTCAGGAAATTGGCGATCGTTTCTGCAACACCACCATATACCTGAAACAGAGCGTTGAAAACATTAACTGATTTATACGCTTAGTAGTTGCTTGCGCAGTGAACCCTGCTATCTGATTGCGTAACAGATTTTAGGTAAACGATTAAGACTAATTTTGTTCATAGTGATTGAATTGAATTTGCTTTATGTTACGACTTTCGATTTGCGGAACTCCACTATCGTGTGAAACCAATTGCACGCTGATTCACAGATCTGGCAATGTGAAATCTTTGTAAGTAAAAGTAGGTATTAAGTACCTACTGGTTATTGGATACTGTCAGTCAGTCTGCATCATCATCCCGTCATCATGTTTCAAAAGTATCTTATTAAAATGTAAATAATGTATCCGTAGACGCCCATTTGTAGTGCCATTTACAAATTGAGTGATTTGATATGAATATTTGAATACTTAAACCCGAAATTCTAAATCGTTTAAGTTGTTATTCATTAGACAATTGAGGTTTATTTTATAACCTGAATTTTCGCCTGTAAATAATCAATTACAAAGAAAAAATTCAAACAACAATTGTTTGAACAAGTGGTGCGATGAGATATACCTAAAGTTGAAACATTATAAATACAGATGAATGTGTTACTAATTTCCTTTAGTGAGTGACTGCGTAACAATTTAACCTGCACGGGATTTGTGTGAACCGACTTCAAAGTCAAATAAATTATTTCAATTAGGCACAAAAAAAGGCACTTATGAACGTCAACATTTACAACAAAAAAAATATAATAATTGATTGATTGATTGATTTATTGATTGATTGATTGATTATTGATTATTGATTGATTGAGTCGTTTTCGAAAAGGAGGAGGTTTCCTCCTTTTCGAAAACGACTTTTTGGAATGGGCGACTAGACTTCTCAATTAGTTTTTTTTTTTTTGTATATTTGTTACGCGATTACTCCGCCAATTATGAATTGATTTTGATGATTATATTTGTTTGGTAGGGCATACTTCAAAAGTGGTCCTTTATACCTAAGTTTGGTCAAGATCTGATGAGGGGTTTTTGAGTTAGCTTCAATAATACGTATTTTTCCCACCTAGTATATGTGGACGATGTTCTAATAGTTCCTGTCACTGTAATTTACATAGCAGGTAGTGGTATTCAAATTTTTGTGGGGGGTTTGTGTAGGTACCACAACTAAAAATTGAAAAATAAAAACTTTTTTACAAAAAATAAAACAGACTTCAAAAAAAAAAAAAAAACAGTACCAAGTGAAAAAAAGTTTTTTATCGCATAGTTTTGGAAAAACTATAAGTCAGAATTAGAAATAAAAATAAATGGCAACTAACCACAGTCAAGAATCCAAAGAAGCAAATCTCTAGCGCAGCGAACGCGACGTGAATGAAGATCACCAAGCCGAATATACTGTTCAGCTGATCTGCTACCCTGCGCGGAATTAAGGTCAAAGGTTTAACTTGTAGCTAGCGGGGTTACTGGGTGACCCTAATTCCTTTAAAGAAAGTGCCGGGTTAAATTAACGAAATATCTTCATGCCAACCACCCGTGTCAGCTACAAATGTGAGTAGATAAATAATGACTTATCAGCGGGCGTCAAGGGCACCTATTAAAGTTATCTAAGGCCATATAAAAAGAAATTATATGCCCCGATACATTAGGAGAACAGATAGAGCAAGGAGTTTGTAGTTTTTTTTTTAAATTTTACCTTAGAAGTCGTTGATGTATCTTAACAATTCTCTTCACTTCCTTATAACTCTCTGGATGAGAAACGTTAATGCTCTTCTTCAATTTATGATCTTCGTCATGAATTTTGACGGCATTCTTCAGATCCACTTGCAGTAATCGGAAGAGAGCGCTTACATTTGATGTCATGATCACGATTGTTATGTCGAAAGGCAGGTAGAGACACATTTGGCAGGGTACGGCTAAGGAGAGAAAATTTATGTAAATTACCAGCTACCTATTGTAAAACTTAGTAGTAGTGTCTAAGAAAGTCAGTCGAAGCAAACTATGTATCTATACAGTATGTTAACCTGAAGGGTGGCCCCGTTAACCCACAATAGTATAGCATCCATAGATGTTACAAAAATAGTAGGTACTTAACATGTAAAAAATAAGGTAAGGTTTAAATATTCACAAAAAAAAGGTTTTTTTAGCATGTATGGACGCTTTACAGTCGCGGGTTAGCGGGAACGCCCTTCGTTAGTTAACATACTGTCTCAAACTCAAAGCATTTATTTCAATTAAACTATTTACAGGCACTTTTGAATTGTCAAGGGGTCGGTCAGTCAAAAATATGAAGCTAGTTGCCCATTCCAAAGCGTAGTAGGTACCTATGGAGAAGAACGGGCAAGACACTCCACGGACACTCTTTTAAATCAAAAATTTGATACAAAATATTGGTTACATCATTCATTTTGAAATTATGCATGTGAGAACAATGTAGAAAGACGTGCACGTTCGTAAAAGCGTCCGTAATAAAAAACAAATATATTAGATATGGGTAAAGATAGATAATATATAAGGACTTGGAAGGTCTATCTAATTTTGTTGAGTTATCTACTGATCAAAAGTGTTCCAAATAAATAAAGACAGATCCCCTCCTTTTAAAGTTAATTTTCGATAATTTTTCATGAATATTCAGAAAAATACGAGCGGTCACATGCCCATGGGCTACATTTTATATGGCGCAGGCCACACTGGGAACGAAACTAAGTTCGTTTAGCTTCGCTTATGTACCTAGCTACTAGCTATCGCGTCTTTTCATAGTACGGTTCATAGGTCGCGGTGAACCGAAGTAGGCAAACACGCGGTAGCTACATGAGTGAAGCTAAACGAACTTATATTCGTTCCCAATGTGACCTGCGCTTTTTATATTGAGCGCGAATTATTTGTAAACAATAAACTGAATTGACTGGCAGAGCCTTCAAAATCACATTCCACGGGACTTCACGAAAGAAAATACGTCGATACCTACCTAACTACTTGCGTCGTCCAGGAAGTAGGACTTTCGATCCTCAGTCATTAAGAAAAGGACAGTTTTATAAAGAATACTTACAGCCAGCTACCTCCCATAGGTAAGTAACCAGATAAGTGAACAGTGAGTTGACATCCCAGAAGTTAGTCGGTTGGAACGGAAACAAATAAACATCAATGCCCTTGCAGATGTTGAACACTGATATAACGAACGGTATCACTTCGAACAGGCTCAGGTTCGTCATCGCGAATATAAAAAATACTGAAAACATACAAGCAAAATCTTGTAAGTACTATTTATTGGTGTACTTGATTGTTTGAATATCATGATTACCTATTCTGCCGCCATATGGAAAAAGGACGTTTCTACATGAAGTACGAAATGGAGAAAAAAATTAATATGTATTTAAAAAACTAAAAAATGCGCTGTGCGAAAGGAAATAAACAAAATAATAATTTTGTCGTGCAAAAATCTGTATTAGAATTTGATCTGTAAGAAATAACATGTAAATTTTAATTAAATAATTATTATGTATTTAATAAATTACTTTTTCTGTTTCTTTTTAGTAAAAAAAATGCAATAAAATACGTAATACTGCAATGAAAAGACTTTTCTGGCTAGAAACGTCCTTTCAACTTAGTATTTTTTTAAACGTCTTTCCTACTTAGTGATAATGTGTTACCAGGTTCCAGTTAGCTAAATAAAAAAGACGTTAATAGCCATTTGCTGCTTTTCAACTTATTAATACTAATATTCAATGACCTTAAAAAACTACCTGCATATTCTTAGATCCTTAAATGTAAATTTTATTGAAGTACGTTTTAACATGATAATTATCTTATCTTAAATAAAACACAAAGTATGAGAATCAGACCTATATTTTTTATAAAGAATTACAAAAATAGCAATTAAAAACCTCTCTCAGCATAAAGCTTTAAACTCTTCTAAAAACAAAAATTATAAAAACTGTCTAAGTTTGTACTAATTATACTTAACATTAATAATAATCACAGCTTTGTAAGGTATATCTTATAATAAAGTCTTCATCATAAACTTAGTGAGATCAAATTAAAACTACGACTTATATTATTTTAGAGAAAAAAAAAAACAAAAAACTAACAATTACCAACCTCTTTCAACATAAAGTTTTAAACTCTTCTAAAAACAAAAATTATAAAAACTGTAAGTTTGTACTAATTATACTTAATATTAATAATAATCACAGCTTTGTAAGGTATATCTTATAATAAAGTCTTCATCATATACTTAGTGAGATCAAACTAACACTACGACTTATATTTTTTCAGAGAGAAAAAAAAACAAAAAAATAACAATTACAAAGCTCTCTCAACATAAAGTTTTAAACTCTTATAAAAACAAAATTTATAAAAACTATCGTAAGTTTTTACTAATTAAACTTAATATTAACAATAATCAAAATCTAGTCAATTTAGTCTTCATCAACTTGAGTGAGATCAACACTATTTTTATCAATAGGTAGATTATACCAAAACAATTTTCTGTTGTCTGGCATTAAGGGTGTCAGTTTTTGTATGATCGCTGACTTGCGCTCTTGAATATTGTTTCTTTTTTTTTGGAGGTGGTATTCCAGATTTTATATTTTTTAATCTCAGAAAGTCAAGCGTGTATTCTTCTTCATTACAGAAATCAGTCTTATATCGAATGACGTGGGTGCCTCTAAGGAATGTTACTTCACACATATCACACAAATAAGCTCGAGGGGAAGAATTTTGTAGTTTGTAAGTTGAAGAACAGTCTTCAAACTCACAAAAATCATCAACATTCATTGTTTTAACGATAATATTTGTTCTGGTGTTCGATACTGCTTGATGAAAGTCTTCGAAATCATAGATGTGTTTCTTCCTCTTCATAGATTGCTCCACTTGATGGTGAAATTCGTCTGCCGCCATGTGTGTGTGGCCTACCTCTAAATATTTTAACGTAATCGTTTCATAATTGACTTCAACTGAATTGACAAGATAAGTCAAATATGAATACAAAGTCCAATTTTTATTCTGGGCTGCACAGTTATCTAACCAGATGACAACATTTTTCAGGTCTCTATTTGCCTGAAAAAAAGCTTTGAAACAGCTTATTATGTCACTCATTTTGCGGCCAGCAATTGCTTCATGCCATATCGCAGCATAGGTTTGCAAAGTAGCATTGTTTTTTTTGTTACCTATTGGCACAAAACTTTCATTGAATACTATTATTCTTGGGCAAAACATTACAATTTTAAATTCGTCAATTCGTGGGAGCATAATTACTTTCTCCAAATCAGCTGCAAAATAGGCAGTATCTGAGGTGACATTTGCGTTGTTTTGTTTTTCTACATCATTTTTGTATGCTTGCCTAGCTGATGTATATTTTTTCCGGTGTCGTTCGTAATCTCGGCATTCTTGACAATTTCTGTGTCTTTTCTCCTTATACTCCGGATTGTGGATAAAAAATTTTTCACATACTTCACACTCTTCATGTCCAAGTTTGGTAAAACATATGTTTAATTTCTTCACAACTTTTCTGTAGTAGTCATAAGAAATCTGTTCGTGAATGGGTAGGTGCTTCATATTTTGTTGTTCATAAAAGTCTCTATACATGCTGATCACTGTTAGGTCAGACGGAAGATATTTTCTATTCGGAGCGTGCTCTCGTCTATAGTGGGATATGGAAGGATTAAAAGAATTTATATGTTCTACAATTTTAGTGTCATCCAACTTTTTTGGATTAGGATTGGTTCCTCGCTTATCAACTGGAATGTTGTTTGTTATGGTGCTTAAGGCGTTCCTTACAGATTTATCATTTTTTCGACTGTAGCCCAGCGTTTCTAGAAAAAATACTTTGCAAACATTCACTTTTGACCCTGTTTCATTTGACAGAAAATATAATACGCTCACGTTTCTTGGCAGTTTTCTATTTTCTTTAACGGTTTTTCTCTTAGGCTCTTCTTTGGACGTGTTGTTTATTATGAAATATTGTTGCTCTTTCCAAGACATGTTTCTGAAGTGATGGTTTAGATTTTGTCGTGATTCTTCTGTAAACTGGGTATGACATTTTTTTTTGCATCTGTCATTACACCCTGGCTTAAGTTGGTATTTAGATTCCATATCTTTCAGTTTTTTCATTTGTTTTCTCTGCGCCGGTGATTCATCATACTTCTTACGTTTTCTGATTGTCCCTTTTTTTGTAAGATTTTGTGGCATATCTTCGTCGCTTGAGACTTCAGGTGACTCGGGGATAGTAACGTTAATTGACTGTGAATGGGGGATGGTATTTGTAGAAGAATCTGAATCTTCTGAACAATTAGACAGATCTGAACTGAGGGGTAAATAATTTTTATCAAAAACGGAATCGTCTGAATCGAAATCCAGGATGTTGTCTGAGCTGCAGTTATGGAAATCCGCATCATTCAAAGTGATATTTTCGTTCATAGAGGTCAAAGGCGGCTCATAATTATTCGTATTCAGGTTTGACTCCTGGGAAAGACTGGTTGATGGCACCAATGAAATTATTTTTGAGGATCGATTATGTCGCATTTTGTCACACTGAAACAAACAAAATAAACAAATTTGTTAGAAAAAATTACCGGCACAAAAGATAGAAATGAAAAAAAAAGCTGGAAGAAAAACCCCTTTTCTTACGTTTTTTGCTAATGCCAGGCTGTACATTTAACAAAATATGATTCGCGGTTGTAATACGTATACGTATTTACGGAATTATAAACATTATAATCATCAAAACACCTCTATGTTCATCGTACCTCCTTGAATTACTAATTCATGAAAAAGTGATTCAATGGGGTAAAATGAGCTTTAAGGGTTGAGTTGATGATTTTAATGATTATCTCAGTAAAACTTCATTAGTTATGGTCGTATCATAATTTTAACCAATATACAATCCAACACTGAACTGCAAATTGCAAAAAACGTAAGAAAAATTGAATGTCGCGTGAAACCCTGACGCTGTCGTCTAAAAGTAATAGTGTATAAACTGCAAACCTCTTCATTGTGATAGTAGGTACTCAACGGTGTAAACAAATTCGAGAAAGAAGGGTTATCCTAGAGTAAGATATTGTTTTTTAACCGATTTATTTAAATTTCAAATATTTTAACATAAAAGTAGGTATGTATTTATTTGGTATGTGTCACCTAATACGTTTGCAGTTTATTTAATCTTAAATTACTCATGGGTATGCTTAAATATATACAAATAATGATTCGAGGAAGTTTGACTTACGATTTTTCCGTAGTTATAACTCGAAATAGCCGCGCGCGCGTGTTGTCGCTCTGACTGCCTGGACGCAACTGAAGTGCAGTATTCCAACCGCGAGCCCCACTTCAACCCGCACAACTAGCGATACTAAGTAGGAACTAGGAAAGGCACTACTGCCGCTTGCGCCTGCACATTTTTCGTAACACTAAGCTAAAAAGGCACATCTACGCAGAACAGTCTTTTCTTCGTATGACCCTGCAGAAGTGTCTTTTCATTTTATGATAAATTTTATATTTTTTAAATAAATAAAACGCTTCTACTAAAATGCGTCTTTTCAACTTAGTCTACGACAGAAGTGTCTTTTCTGCTTAGTAATATTTGATTCATATCGCAAATGCGTCGTATTTAACAGTTAGATTTATAGGGTTCTGTTTAATTTATGCGAATTATAAAAATACTGGTGGATGCCATTTTTTTTACTGATTTCGAATTTGTATCTAACTCAATTTCGACAAAAATGTTAGATACGTCTTTTTTCCTTATGGAGGCAGTATTATGGGGGAAGCGCTAAGGTACCTATCCTGCTGCGACATTCAAATTTCCAAAGTTTTTTTTGTAATTTTTCTGGTCGGTGTCACGTTGTTTGTAGATCAAACTAAAGTAACCTATGTAAATTTAATGTAATTTGACTATGTTTTGTGATTGTAATACAGATTTTTAATTTGACTTTAATTCTGATTTTAATTTTGTTTTAATTTTAATATTGAGTAATGAATTTGATTTAAAATTGGGTTTAAATATTTTAGGGGCATGAGGAACAGGGTGTAAAGTTCACTCATCCACCATAGAAAAGGATCCTCCAACCAGACGGGTGTTGTGTCTGGCGGGCCGACTGCCCGACTGTTGATGTCGGATAGTCCTATCTATGTCGTTCGCGCGGTAAACTCTAATTGCGCGATGCAGGATTTGTGTGACGTCATGCCTTTGATGCGTAGTTAGTATGTGGCGGTGTAACCACTCCATCACTCCCCTCCGGAGACCGGAGGTCGATAGTGGGCTGAGTCTTGTATCTTTCGATGCGTCACAGTGCCAGCTAAGGTTCCAGTGAGTCGGAACCGGGTGCCGCACAGTTCGCGGTGAGTCGGAACTGTCTGCGGTGATTGCGGCGGTTGTGGTGATTGAGGTGATTGCGGTGATTGAGGTGATTGCAGTGATTGAGGTGATAGTGGTGATTGCGCTGATTGAGATGATTGCGGTGATTCCCCAGTGAGTCGGGGTGATGAGGCTGAGGGTAATGACCAGGAATGCGCGTTCGCTGCATGCTGGTGGTCAGGATACCCATTGAAGCCGAGGGTGCTGGCTGTCTGTGTGACTCGCCTCACGAAAGCTTGCGGGAGTGATGATGATGACGTCACGCTGAAGTAGTTGCACGAAGGCTGCGTTGACGTTCATACACGGGGTCACCAATTTAGGGGCATGAGGAACAGGGTGTAATCACCCATCCACCATAGAAAAGGGAGGATCCTCCAACCAGACGGGTGTTGTGTCTGGCGGGCCGACTGTTGATGTCGGATAGTCCTATCTATGTCGTTCGCGCGGTAAACTCTAATTGCGCGATGCAGGATTTGTGTGACGTCATGTCTTTGATGCGTAATTAGTATGTGGCGGTGTAACCGCTACAATATTAATTATAATTTCTAATTTTGATTTTAATAATATAATATAATGTGATGTTATTTCAATTATTTTAAAGTTATATATGTAATAAGTTATATTATGGGTTATTAATATCTACCTGAAATAAACGATTTATACTATATAATTTATAAAATATAATTCGCGTCCGTAAAAAATATGTATTCACAGTATTATAATTATTAGAATCATCAATACAATACTAAGTTAAAATTGGCCTCAAATGTTGTGATTTCGACATGGTCATTCAATAATGTAATTTGAACTTAGAGTTGTCTTGATCATTATAATGATTATAATTCTGTAAATATGTAATGTTTGTTACTGTTGTGAATAATATTTTGATCTACAAACAATCTGACACAGCAAATTGCTAAAAAGGTAAGAAAATTTGAATTGCACGGGCTACCCTGTCGTTTCCCCCCTCCCATAAGGCTTAACAACACATCTATCAGGACCATTAACTGAGCTTATCGCATTAAATTACTAGAAATAGACCTCTCTTAAGTTGCATCTCATCACCCGGTTCTCTGCCTATCGTATTAATTCTCCCTCTCTGCCTTTTTTCGTATCCTTCTAGTCTGGAGACTTCAAAAACCTCGCAAACAGTATGGCTAACATGATGTGTGCAAAATATTCCTATACACTATAATTACGAGCGCATTTTTGTGTATGTTTTCAAGAATGTTGGTTCCCTATCCATGTAAAAAGTGAGTGTTGTTACAATCAAGAGGAATCTTGATCCGCCGCAGCCAAGCCTTCAGTATCACAGCCTTTGGGTTGCCAGGCTCCAGATCTTTAGGCCACAGCTCACCGACTTCCAGCATCATGTCCCTTATTTCAGACCTTCTTACGACAGCAATCACCATTTTTACTATATCTGAAAATATAAACTAATTTTATTGAAGGTCATCAGGAATTTCTCAGTAAAAGCCCGGAGTGTGAATTTGTGCCCCGGTTTATGGCAATAGGCTCGCCCCCTATTACATGGGATTAAACATTACTGGCAAAATGTGGGTGTACTATAGGTACACTTCTGTCCAACACTTCGGGGAAACAAGGCGTTGCTATGTTATGTATATTGAGGGTTGTTCCTGTTGAGTACATAATTTTACATACAAGGGGTAATATAAATAACTGAAACCTCTCAGGAGGCAGTTGTACTCGTCATTATGAACAAGTTTTTCTATGGCACCAAACCTGAAATCGCGGAAAAATTTCAGCAACTCCATACTTTCAAAAGTTCGAAAATTTTAGGGACAGCTGATTTTCACCGGCGTTGGTCCAAAAGTTGAATTATGTTTTAGGATTGTATGTCATCGAAGAAAACAAATTAGATTGGAGCTTGAAAAGAAAGTAATCTTAAATTAATTAATGAATTACTCATTACATTACCCACTGACAAACGACGCACTGTCTAAACCGCTGGGTCAAAAAGCATGAAATTTCGCAAGAGTTCCTTATATAAAGAAGGTGAGCACTAAGGAAGGATTTTTGATGATTCATCCCTTAGTGAAATTAAAGAGGGGATGATATGTTTGTATGGAATTAAGGCATTTCTGATGATGAGTAATCAAAAAACTTGTTTTTAAATATATAAAAAAGTACAACCAATTAAATTCTGAAATAAAAATTAAAATGTTGTATTATCTATATGATTCTGCATTCCCCTTCAGAGCGGGCAGAAAATACAGAATGCCAGCTGCCACTGTGAGAAATAGTTTCAGTTAAATACTTAAATCATTTGTGTTCCACTTGCAACACAAAAGAATAAACAACACAGAATCAATCAATGAAAGAAAATAAACACAAAGACATGCTTTGTGAATAAGTCAAATGGTGTATTCAAATATTTGAATACAAAATTTAGCTAACGTTTAGTATAAGCAGGGGCATCTACTTTTAGAATTAAAGATATCAAAATGAGCAGGGGCCGTATTATGAAGTATTAATTCCATCATTATTTCAGTGTGAGTGAGACGGAGCTATACAAGGCCGCTAGCAGTATCCTTTTTTCGCAGTGGAATAATGATGGCAATAATACTTCATAATAAGGCCCCTGGATGGCGTGCAATTAGAGACGCCATGTCCAACAGTGGACTGCTATGGGCTGATGATGACGATGATCTACTTATTTGTTTCAATATTTATGAAGGTAATAATTTGTTATACTCACCCTGAAAAAACATAAGATCGACAGGAACAACGCGGACACTTTCTAAAAAATTATCAGCTCTGATATGAGAAATCAAAGTGAACTGCCCCAAAATGAACGGATAGAAAGCCAAACAAAACAATAATAACTTTAAATTGTTAATATTGAGATAACTTTTTGAAACGTCGAAGAAATCTATGCCAATACACTTGAACAGGAAAAAGTAACGGCCGAAAGTATTTTTGTAGTCCATTGGGAGATCAGAATACAACATAGTTGCTCAAGTCTAAGAAAGAATTTTCTTGAAATTAGAAATGACTTGAAATTAATCGTACAAGATTCTACAGATTTTCTAGACAAATAAAAATCTACAATTAAAGTGACCTATTGTGATTGCATCATTAATTATTCAGGCATAATCATTTCTTCAGTCATTATTGTATTAAAATCGCAATTAGCGTTGACCTGGGCTTGTATTAAAACAATTACATAAGATTACTATCGCAATTTGTGACATTACATGCCATTTCTGTGAAGGAATACTTATTTGTCATTCAGTTTGAGCAATTTTCTGGTGAAAACGTTTAGGGATCCATAGAAGACTAAAAAACCACAATTATTTAGTTTTAGGGTTCCGAACCGTTCATTTTTAGAAAATTACTTGCTTGGTATTATATTTAGAAATGATAATAAGGCTTAATATACTATGGCTGAAGTAAATAGACGTTACTTAGCACATGCTACGGTTAAACCTAGGTACTAAATAGTACATTATAGTTTTTTTTTTTTGTAAATAGGATGATTCGATTAGATTTATTACACCCGCCATTTTGACTCTCATGTCTTTGTCGCACAACTACTCTTGTTTATTAACCTCGGCCTAAGAATTAGGAATGAAACGCTTAATATCCATGTACCATTTTAATTCAGCATTAATTCTGATATTGATAATGTGACACAAATCAACAGAGCGGCGGTTTACCAGTACGTGTCCTCACAAAACAACCACGTCTTGTCTGCATATGCTATCGAGAGGAAGCTACTTTACTGACATCGACAACGTGAAAAAAAAGAGGCATAAACAAGGAATTTAAAACTTAAAATCACGCTATTGGTTTACACTTTCAAAATTCGAAAAGGTATTGAAAGTACCATATTTAAAAAAAAAAAAACTTTATGGAAGCCACACTGGGTGTATATTGTATATTTTTGATTGGTTGACTTGAAAGGTTCGGATGCGTTCACGTACTATAAGCCTACAGCTTTAGGCGTATGATACGCCCGATGTCGCTTCTATTCAGTTGTTTTTTATAATAGAGGCAATCAGATAAAAAGTCTTCTACAAATACCCGGCATTAGTAAAACAGATTTGTTAACCAGATATTAGAATTCTATGGAATGTAACATTAACTCGCAAGTTTCTAAAAAAACTGATTATATCTCCGGTCTGTAAATTAGCAATCAAATCATTTAACAATCGATTAAATTTGATCAGGGTTTGAGAAACTGGGCGTCGTTTTTACTAGGCTTGTTTAATTGGTTGCTTTTATTAATGTATTTCATCGATGGAAGACAGATAAGCAATAATAACGCAAAATACACAATGCCGAAGGTATCGAATGGTAACTTCCGATCAAAAAAACTTGGCAAATTGTTTTAAGAAAGACGTGCATATTTTACTGTGTTTATTCATTAATCGATGTCAATAAAGAAATAACAAAATCAATTAGATTCAAAACAAAATTGTTGCATATGCAGAAAAAATCACTTGTGGACGGATTGTGCCTTCCTACTGTACAAACATCTACTCTTTTACATTGCAATAAAGTTCAATTTAGACTAACACACAGAATACACCAAGCTTTAACACAAAGCTACCGTTTTTGCAAAGTAATAAATATAAATTCGGATTTTTCATATTGATATTTGTCGTTTGTATGTTAAGTGACTAATAAGTTAAAATAACTTAGTCAGTATAAAACAGAATCAGAATTATTCTGAGATATGAGACATAGTATACGTAAAATATTCAACAAAAAATGCAGACAAAAATCAAACAAGGAATGTCTTAGAAAAAAAAAAGGAAGTTTCTGATTGATCGTGCGTTTTTTTTTCTAACGACAAATATCTATTTTTCAACATAAAAGACGTACATAAATGAGTAAACCGCCAAAACACATGTTCATAAGTACACTGCGATCTTTACAATTAAATGATTGAACCGAGCGCAGATTCACCTTAACTATCTATAAATCGGCTTGACACACATCACGATTATAAAAAATCAGTCTAAAATATATTAAGGCAACTTGAGAATATAATATATACTCATAATATATTAGTTGTGGTACGTTCGCGTTTTAGGTAAAATGTATATTTATCAATTCTTTGCAATATTCGCGTTGAAGCGACTTCACTTCAACGAATTGAGAATCTTCTCCAGGTTCCCAGTTCGTTGGAATGTTTATAATATGTATGTTTACTAGTAATAGGGTCTTGTGCAGAAAACTTGGAACGTGGTGGCAACGGGATCACATATATTACTATAGCTGTGCGTCCGTCTGACACAGGGCTGTATCTTTTGTAATAGGTAGACACTTGAAACTTATAATGGAAATATTTGTAGCTTGATTTTATTTGGATGAAATTGAAATAATATAATAATTATTTCTTCAAAGTTTTTAAATATTCGATTTGGTGTCTTGGGAGTATTACTTTTTATTTAATTTCATCCAATGAAATAGCAGTATATATCATGTATTTATTATTTAAAATCTTAAACTAAACTTCTAGCTTTGAAGAAGCTGAAATTATGGTTCAAACCAAATTACTGTAATCAATTCATACCTGTTTTTGAAAAAAGTACTTAGGTTACATAATAATTTAAACGTAAAACCAATATAAAACGCGAACGAATACCACAAGGGACACAGAGTGTCAAAGTGCAGTGCATAGTCACTTGTGGTTTAAATATCATCTGCTAATAATTATAAAAAATCAATAATTTAGTTAAAATGATTAAAATAAACTACTATTGGATGGTACGGCTGTGCCTTTTACTAACCCGTCGCGCGCGCAATTAGCGACACAATAGAATGTTATTGTTATTTGCACACATGGGGTGCAATCGACATTTTAAGACTTAATATTGGATGGTAAAAACAAACCAAGGCAAACAAAACAAGCCTTGGTAGACAAAGTTATTGACGGAAATGCTCAATTTCAGTAGACATCACTAAGATTTGCCAACTATGTCTAGGTAAAAATGTAATTGCTCATATAATGCTTACAACACAAATAAACAAGTTCACAAAGGATTACATTACAATGGTCTGATGTTTATTGATATATTTATTAGCAGATGATAACAAATCCGTGACGATTTAAAGTGAACAATTGAATTATAATTTTAAATTATCTCAACGCTTCGGGGATTATGTGAATTTTTGGTTTTTATTCATTAATAATTTTAATGAGAACAAACAAATACAATTTGTTGTAGGTTAACTTTTATATTGTGAAATAACACTAGGTAGCCGTGAATGCAATTTTATACTTCAAGTTATAAACTAACTTGCAGTATAGGAATATTTATTAGATCTTATTTGACATACATTTTTGTATTTTTACAATCATTGCCTTCAATACAAAATAATAATTAAGGCATATCCATAGACACCTATTGTTATTCTCCAATATTTTTAAAAATCAAATTCACAGTATATTGGAACAGTTAAGTTGCGCGATTAGAACATCACCATTTAATAATTTCACTCCCCTTTAAATTCGCAAAACACAACGTCATCATTATAATTTGTCCATTATTTTGGTGAACAATACATATACAGTGATATAGTATACATAACAACAGTGAACAAATAAAGGTACTGTGTGCATACTAGGTTGAGCAAAGCCAAACACTTTTTTTTAAAAATAGATATGTATGTATACTTTACTAAGATTTTGTTAACAAATATGCACCCGATTTACTCATCAAAAATACAAGAAAATGTTTGTATATTATAGTATATGCAAACATTAACAATTAAATTTTATTTAAAATGCTTAATTAATATTAAGTTATTTAAATTATATGGGCCAGATTTTGTGTTATTGGCATTTTGAATGAAAGCATAGAAAGTATTAAATCAAAGATATTAAAGATTTGGCGATGTATTGATATTTGGGATATCGAGCTCGGGTGCTATCGAAAGAATATTTCCACTTTGACTTCAACATACACACACAGTCACTTACATAAATTTATAATTTATAAATAATTTAAATACACAATACACATTCATTTGGTGTCAGACTAAAAGGTATTTGGAGCGAACGGTTTTTTTTATACAAAACGAATTTTGACAAAAAAAATAATAATAACAAAAATAAAAAAGGTTTCTACTTATGTACTGTAATAAGATATTTTTCTTTATATATTAAAGAGACGAATATACATTTTTTCATATTTTTTTTACATTATTTACAAGTATTTACATTGTAAAGCTACCCACACACAACAAAGCTTGTGTTGTGTCGCAAGTCCTGGAAGACTTTTACGTTAGCTCCTACTTATTGGTTACTAATTTTATTAAACTTATCTTCGCCCGATATAACCGTTTCAAAATATCATAATTATACATTCAATTCACGTTAGAAGCTTGTAGTTGGTCCTGCTTCTTGGTTTAAATCAATGTTATAGATCATTTTTTTATTTGATTAATATTATATTACTTTATAATTAACAAATCTGAAGTTTTGCTTGCCGTGCGATCTTAATGATTATGCTTTATTTTACAAGATTGGCAAGAATCGATCAGCAAAATAATTAATTTACGAAAATTTTCAGTTTTTCTTCCGTTGAACCTTATTCCAAAGACGTAAAAGTCAAACTTGCGCCACAACCAATCACCACTATTTACATAACTGGACCAATGGAACGCAACTTAAATTTAATAATACGGGAATATATTACAGTTAGATCTAAACGAAACTTAATGGTACAAGTGCGAAACAAAAAAAAAAAAAGTATTTTGTGTTTTTCAATTTAAATCTATGTTTTATTTAGGCTTCTTGTCCATTTCAGCGGAGACGTGCAGAGAACCAATAGGCTGCTTTTTTCCCCACTAAATGGACAGGCACCCTTATGGTTGACAATTTAACTATATCTTCATAATTATACGTTTAAGTCAATCTTGGACGACTTTGAGTCGTGTAAGTATTTCTATTTATGAACAGACGGCTTTTGTATTTTCAACCTTATTTGCATGCATTTACAGTTGAAAATAACATCAATAACAATCGGATGTTTTGTTTTGAGGACATAGTATATCGACCCTTCTTTCATGATTTTGTCATGCGACATCGCACTCTATCTTCAGGTGATAAGGTTGAAAACACATTGCTAGTTAGACCGTCTTTATTCTCATTTTAATTTATTCATAGTTCTCATAAGATCTGTACTTGTCTTTGCTTGATATTGCTTTGTGACACGAACATAACATTTTATACTATAGTACCTTCTGATGTAAATTGACTTATCGCTTACCGCCGGTGTGCACGGGCCCTCAGGCCGAGATCAGTAACCGTTAGGCACTTAGCACGTACTTAGACGAAGCGTTAGTCCTGTTCCATTGCAAGATAGAGACGGGAACATGACTTAGTCAAAGCACAAGCTAAATAACGTTTATAATCTCGGCCTTAGAGTGGAGTATGGGTAAGATATTGATACTTTAATATTATTGTTTTCATAACGAGCTCATAAAAGTATACTTGGCATTCTATTAGTAGAACACACATTAGCATAACTAATGACCACAGAGAATTTAAGTTAATTTCTTCACGATTTTAGTACTGTTACTAAATTCACTCGACACTTGCCCAAGAATCAGTTTTAGTAAGGTAAATTCAGGTTTCTCTATCAGTATCATAATTATTACGCATTAATTTATAAGCCCGAAACCCTGAACAAGATAGAAATTTTTATAGTAAGCAAGAAATTATCGTTGAGAAGTTTATTTCATGGGATTAAAATACAATGATTACTCCATAATTTTTATAATGATTCTGGGTAGTTAATTATGCCACAAGTATTAAGAGGAATTGTATCAGTTGCATTCATAAAAATAACAATCAGTTTTCACAACAGCCTTGCATAATACACCTTACACAGGTACATATAAGGTTCACAATTCAACACCGAGATCACGCATGTAACTCTTAACTTTTCCGCTGTCAATTTCGAGGTTGCGTGCAATTTTGCTAACTTAACTTGATAGCCTTAGTGTTATTTTCTTTGCCATTTTAATCCTAATCACGATAAACGTTTTTTGTCTAGTAGATTATGATATCGACCTTATTTTATACATATAGGGTTCAGACTTCACTGTCATAGCTCATAGAACTCCATTTTAAAAATGGAATAAAAGTTCATACTTTTTTACGCTGATTTCGACCTTGAACCTTAGACATAAGGTTCACACTTCATCGCCGAGGTCCTGCACGCAGTTTTCGGCGATGGGCACATATTTGTCGTCGATTTGTATGAGAAGTATGCTTTTGTCGACGTGAGATCGAAGTTTCGGGTCTCTGTGGTTTGGCGTCCATTTGTGTACCACCTGTGAAGGGAAAACAATTGTTGAAAGAATATAGAAATCCTTAGAACGGCTTTTCTTTTGGTGTCCCTTTTAAAATCCTAATAGGTCAGCGCTTTAATATTATGGCACATTGAACATTTTACCTTTTTTTAAAGATTATGATATTTTCAAACTCGATTATGACAGAAACTGCAGTCAGTCACATAGTGTGCGCCAAAGATTTAAATCGCTGGATTTGCCCTCACCATACTTTCACGCGTAAAAGTATCCATACTGAGAAGGGTGCAAACATTATTAATAGCGCTTCCATGAGTATCAAGTCAAGTCACTGCGTGATTGAGTGTCAGAGAAGAGTCAAAATGAAACAGAAACGCTATTATCTTTTGATGCGTTAGGGCGAATCCAACGATTTAAATCTTTGGTGTGCTATAACTGCGGCTCCGATGGCTTCAACAGCAAATTACAAATATGAATCATGAATTACTTGTACAACTTCAAAAGAAGACTTGTCTATCATCTGAATAGAATCTTGATTGCATTTCGAAACTACACGATTAGATGTTCCAAACGATCATGTCTGTATGTCTGGAGTTCTATGAGATGAGTGTATGACTTTTTTATGTATTTTCTTCTCTATCTTTGACTAATGTAATTGGCAAATTGTCTTTTTAAATAAAAATAAATAAATAAACTCACCAGTCCATCCATCCCCGCCATCGGCACCCAGCTGCCCCAGAAGTTCCTCCCGCCCCTCTCCCTCTCCGCTTCCGAAGGCCACTGCACATCGATCCTCCTCCCCAAATTAATACAATCATACACTCCCAACGGCTCTATGATCAACACCTTACTACCCACACTTACATTCACTTTCAACTCGCTCCTCCCTGAATCAGACCGTTTAATCTTCGTCTTTATTTCTTTCGCCTTTGAGTCTTTTTTCGATTCTTTTTTGAGGATAGATTCTTTGTTGGATAAATCTGAGTAATGGGTTTCTTTTAAAGGTATTGCTTCGGGTTTCTCTATGTAGCGGCCAGTTAATTCTCGGTAACTTTCGCGTTCGTGACGGATCTCTTTGCTGAGTTTCGATAAGTCTTTTGGGGTGATTTCGTTGACATAATACCTGGTTGCGAAAATTATTATTATTTCATTTATTTTTGAAAAGACGATGTTGAGAAGACACGGGAAGAGAATGACGTTTTATGAATATGGTATATGAGTATTATAATATTAGGAATGTCAAAAATGTTAATTCGCACACCAAAATTAAAATCATTCAAAGCCGTGATGAGTTATAAAAATAATTAAGATGTTATAATGGTTTGTGAAAATGGCGTGAGTATTGCAAGATAAGTACACTCGAAAATACGAAAATATAAACAAAAGCGCAGCGCGTTTTCGGTGCGTAAACACAACCAATTCAGCCACCATCGAGATTCAATCGCTATTATGATTAATTATAGGACTTTTTTTCCAAGAAGATAGAAGTTATTTTTACTACGCCACTATTGCGAAACATTTAAATTACGAAACACTACGCCAGGGGGTCTACTCCCTAAGCGTATTCCGTACGACGCTACCCTCGCCGTCCACACGGTATGTCCGTAAGTAAGACGGAAAAGGAAGCGCCCGTGACTTCGGCCGAAACTACGGGTATCGCTCAGGGAGTAGGTCCCCAGACTTTTAGCCTTAGTTCGCGACCTGACATTCCATCCCTATCTATCAAAGACGAGAGTTATGAATTTATTATCCGTTCCGATTACAACAAAATTTCTACCACCCCTATTAAATCTAATTTTGTTATTAATCTGTCGCGCGCGCAATTAGCAGACACAATAGAATTTTATTGTTATCTGTCTCCAATATGAGACACCAGTATTATAAAGGTTAATGTTTAGTAATTGGGCCACATTGTCACGATAACGCGGACTATACTTCGCGCGCTCTCTGTTAGCTAGACAAAACGCTTCTTCCACAAATACCCCTTACTATAACATCACAGTACCTAATTTCATATCCTGTCAAGCCGTGTGTGGATGTATGAATGCGTGCATAGGGATACCTTTTAAAGTCTCTGTCTTGCCTGGCGTTCCTGTTGGCGATGATCTTGCAGTCTGGCAGCGACAGGTCCAGACCTGTCGGCGTCAGGGTCAGGTCTTCCAGGGATGATTCCGCGCTTGGACCTCCTCGGCTGCTTGATACCTGGGGAGATAGATAAGTGGATAATAGATTATTTTCTCAAAGGGTGCGCAATGTCATCATTAAAACCCTTATAGGTTGGCTTACAAGCCGACGGAACCATACATTACTGATGAAAAATTAGAACTGTTGAGTGGAAAATTGCAATTTTTGAGAAAAAAAAAACTGATATATACATACATAAACCCACACCTTTTTCATATGGGTAGGCAGAGACTACAGAACGCCACCTGTTACTATCCAAATACTCCTTTTGCTTCGTTAACGAATCTCATGCATACATGTATGTCTGTAATTCTATAAGCTGGTTATATATTGTTGTCGCCTGATCTCTCCGGTCGTATCGGGTTGCCGTCCCATCGGACTATGAGAGTGAGGGAAGAGAGAGTGCACCTGTGTCTGCGCACGCACTTGTGCACTATAATATCTCCCGCACTGAAGACTGGTCTCCGTTGAGATTGGCCACCACGGCCGAAATACGGGCTGGAAGACTTATATATATAATGTGGTAATCTGCTGTGCAGAACCACATCATTTAGTCTATTTATATGTTATTATACTAAATAAACCAACCTGTAACGTTACGTTTGCCCCACGAAGTGCGCCAAATTTACGTTTACTCCGCGGAGGTAAATGTAACGTTACAATATTAATGCTTCTTGCTGACAGAAACGAGAACAGAACGAGACGACTGAATAAAGGTCGCAGGAAGCCGCTGGATGCAGGTCGCTTCCAACCGGCCGATTTTGAAATCATTGGGGAAGGCCTATGTTCAGCAGTGGACGTCCTATGGCTGAAATGATGATGATGATGCTGACAGAAATGGGAATGTTAGTAGAAATTTTCCAACCAAAGCTTTAACATGTCGCTGTACTACACATCTCCCAGCAAAAGTATGATCGAATCGATCGAGACATACGATGGCGCAATTATGTAATCTAATATAAAGCTGTTACAACCACGGAAGCAGTTACCTTTTTTGTATTATCATGGTTACAAAACTAGAAATTAACAACTTGATACAGTCAGTTCCACAAAAGTTATGAAAACTCTTGAGTGACATTTTAGAAGTATGAGGAACAGGGTGTAAAGTTCACTCATCCACCATAGAAAAGGGAGGATCCTCCAACCAGACGGGTGTTGTGTCTGGCGGGCCGACTGCCCGACTGTTGATTTCGGATAGTCTTATCTATGTCGTTCGCGCGGTAAACTCTAATTGCGCGATGCAGGATTTGTGTGACGTCATTTCTTTGATGCGTAGTTCGTATGTGGCGGTGTAACCGCTACATCACTCCCCTCCGGAGACCGGAAGTCTATAGTGGGCTGAGTCTTGTATCTTGCGATGCTTCACAGTGCCAGCTAAGGTTCCAGTGAGTCGGAACCGGGTGCCGCACAGTTCGCGGTGAGTCGGAACTGTCTGCGGTGATTGCGGCGATTGTGGTGATTGAGGTGATTGCGGTGATAGCGGTGATTGCGCTGATTGAGATAATTGCGGTGATTCCCCAGTGAGTCGGGGTGATGACCAGGAATGCGCGTTCGCTGCATGCTGGTGGTCAGGATACCCGTTGAAGCCGAGGGTGCTGGCTGTCTGTGTGACTCGCCTCACGAAAGCTTGCGGGAGTGATCATGATGACGTCACGCTGAAGTAGTTGCACGAAGGCTGCGTTGACGTTCATACTCGGGGTCACCAATTTAGAGGCATGAAGAACAGGGTGTAAAGTTCACTCATCCACCATAGAAAAGGGAGGATCCTCCAACCAGACGGGTGTTGTGTCTGGCGGGCCGACTGCCCGACTGTTGATTTCGGATAGTCTTATCTATGTCGTTCGCGCGGTAAACTCTAATTGCGCGATGCAGGATTTGTGTGACGTCATGTCTTTGATGCGTAGTTCGTATGTGGCGGTGTAACCGCTCCAACATAAGACAAGGTGTAACCAGAGTAGGTAACCCAACAGAGAGAAAATTTCATACAAATGCTAACTACGTCAAAGCGCGGCGGTACAAAACTTACAAGGTTAGCCTCTTTACGAGGGTTACTCAGTGGCGCGACGTTCGTACTGATTCAGAAACACGAAGATTGCCGAAGCTCCTACCTTTTCTGGTTTAACTGAACCTACAACAGCGCGGCTATCTCCTCGTAAGGCAACAAAAGCTCATGTTCAAAGGGTATCTTACCTTAGCGCTGGCTGCACGTCTGGGTTGATCGCGCCACGCACACTCCCAGTTACTGCCCGCCGCACTCTGCCGACATAAATATGAGTTAGCCATCAGGTGGAATACAAAACCTTATCCTTTTATAAAGTGAAAAAAAAAAAAGAGTCAAAGAATGTAAATGCAGAATATGACGAATCCGAGAGTCACTTGTACTCTGTCTCCTACTTTCATTGTGATCATTTTTGTACTGGACCACACCTGGAAACTTTCTGGTTACGGAGATATTGAAGGCCCAAGTTCCAACTTCGTTTTTTCAAGAAAATTCATTTTTAATGTTATAACTTACATCACAAACACGTTACGTTGCGCGCTGCCAATACAGCGATTTTTCACACCAAAACTAAAAGTAGTTTCCCGGCAATAATTTTGCTTCATGTTACCGTAGATAACGTGACGGGTTTTTTTTACACACTGTATTATTAGAGATTTCAGAACAACGTGTAGTTAGGTTTAAATAAGTCATCAGTACATACCTGTGTCTCATCATTAGGATGTGAGGAGCACGCAGTAGGTTCTAGCCTCATGTTATCCGACGCGGCCAACAGTCTGAAGGACGCGGGCGCCGCGCGACGCATGCGGCTGCGGCTACAGCCCTGGGCGGGGAATATTCTTGTAAATACGCATGATAATAATATTGTTTGAAGCTTGAGTTCAATTATTTGGAAAAACGTGTAAAGTAAGCTGACACAGATAAACAATAAATGACAATTGTCCCGCTGAAAGGGATAATAATTATCATTCTGAAAACTGAGCGCAATGTTTTTTTTTTCAAATGTTGCTGTCGTAATAATCGGAGGTGCTGTCGTAATAATAGAATGACATTGTGAATAGAGATTAATTTGTTAATATAGGTAGAGAAAACGTAGGCTAAAATAGTAGATTATTTGCCTAGGGAGCAAACAAGAATTTTGTAAGGCGAGTGTTTCTTTGAATTCAGAGCGGAGCGAGGGATTCAAAGTACGTCACTCGAGCTTAAAATAGTGTTGCTCCCGAGGTGAACATTACTTTCTATCAACCTTTATGAAAAAAAAAACGTGTGCAGTCCAGCCTCCGTCAGAAACGAAGTTCCTTCTCACGAATGATTAAAAAAAAAAAAAAACATAGCCGCCATCCTGGATTTACATTTTGACTTCACAATCGGCTTTAGCACCATCGAAAACTGAAAACGACACCCATGACGAAAAAAGTGAAAATTCTCGCAGCCGCCATCTTGGATTTGCATTTTGACCAAATTCACACTTTCTATCTCTCCGTCTTTTTTCCCTTTGAATTAGAAGAAGACAGTCGCAGCGCCTTTTCGTGTGATAATTTCTGCCAGTGCACTCTTACCACAGAACATCGTTCCAAAAAATTTAATAAAACAGAATTTAAATAAAACCTTCACAGATGATTTGCAATTTTAAGGTTTTATGTGTATCCGAACGTTTTATTGTTTGTTTCTTTTTTGAGCCTAAATAGTCATGGAATTTTGAAATCGAACTTCGAATCGACTTGTTTCTATCTCTCGCTTTTTTCGTATCGAAGTGAAAGTGACAAAACTAATTGAAGTTCAAATCTTTAGAATTTTGTGAGGAGGCCCAGCACTGGTAACGGCATTAAAAAAAAAAAAAAGTTACTCTGTCTCACGCTCGCAGCAAAATTGAGTTTTGGTCACTGTCTTCAGACAGCAAAACCTGCTTGTTTGAGGTGCTGAGGTGAAAATAACTATTATTGATTTAAAAATAGTTATTTGTGCAACAAGAGAGCAAAGTCGTTTTTTGCTGCGAGTGTTGATTTTGAATCCCGAGTAAGCGAAGGATTCTATAATTGAATCACGAGCGTAGCGAGTGATTCTAGGTTAGAATCCTGAGCGCTGCGAGGGATTCAAAGACACGAGATGCAAATAACTTTGCTCTCGTGTAACACATACAACTTTTCACCTCAGCAGCGAGAACATACAACATGTAAAAAAAAACCCTGTCCGATCCTCGAGGGTGTTGTTAGGTATCGTCTGTGAGCATATTTATGTGGAAATTTTCAGGAAAAAAGAAAAAATAATCCCTACATTTTTTTTCAATGGTAAATTTGACCGAATTTTACATTTGGTGCGGGCGGCGGCCGTCGTTTAGCGGGTGTCTAAAAGTCATAAGTTATGAATTTTGCAATTTTTTTATGGCTTGGGGTAATTTTGGAACTAAAAATGTAAATTTTAAATACCAATAACTTTTTTACTATCAATAATAATCAATAAAATACTGTATTGTAATGTTACTGCAGTACCATATGCCCATTTTCCCCAGATTTTCGGATCGGACAAGGTTTTTTTTTACATAAGCTTCATCACCTCGTATTTTGCAGCCACCATCTTGGATTTATTTTTTGACCTCACTATCGACTTTAGCACCTTCGAAAACTATGAAAACGACACCCATGTCGAAAAATGTGAAAATTTTCGCAGCCGCCATCTTGGATTTTTATTTTGACTTCACTATCGGCTTAAGCAACCTTGAAAACCATAGAAACGATACCCATAAAGAAAAATTTGAAAATTTTCGCAGCGGCCATCTTGGATTTACATTTTGACTTCACTATCGGCTTTAGCAACCTTGAAAACCATAGAAACGATACCTATGAAGAAAAATTTGAAAATTTTCGCAGCCGCCATCTTGGATTTACATTTTGACCTCACGGTCGGCTTTGGCACCCTTCAAAACTATGAAAATGACACCCATTATGAAAATAGGGAAAATTTTCGCAACCGCCATCTTGGATTTTCATTTTGTTTAAATTCACACTTACTATCTCTCTCTTTCTCTTTGAATTAGAAGAAGACAGTCGCAAGCGCCTTTTCGCGTGACGATATCTGCCACTGCACTCTTACCCCAAGCCGCTTAAGAACTTCGTTCCAAAAATTTAATAAAACAGAATTTAAATAAAACCTTATCAGATGATTTGCAATTTTAAGGTTTTATGTGTACATCCGAACGTTTTATTCTTTGTAGGCCTAGTAGGTAGGTATGGAATTTTGAAATCGAACTTCGAATCGACTTGTTTCTATCTCTCGCTTTTTTCGTATCGAAGTGAAAGTGACAAAACTAATTGAAGTTCAAATCTTTAGAATTTTGTGAGTAGACCCAACACTGTTTTCGGCATTTAAAAAAAATAATTAAAAAGTTACTTTGTCTCACGCTCGCAGCAAAATCGAATTTTGCACACTGTTTTTTGACAGCAAAACTTGCTTGTTTGAGGTGCTGAGGTGAAAAGGTACATTTATTCTGTTTCGAGGTTGAGCTCCATCGATAATATTTTTGGGCTCGTAGAATTTTGTAGTCAAATCCTAATTAACATTTAACATTGACAATTTGACAGTCTATACTATACAGACAGATACTGTACAGGTGCGAGTTACCGCTCTCCATCAGGGCGCCGCCGGTTGATACTGTACAGTTACCTGTCGGGCCGGCTCCTTGCCCGGCGTGCGCGCGCGCGCGCTGCGGTCGCGGCGCGGCGCGCTGGCGGGCGCGCTGAGCTCGCGCACGACGCGGTGCGAGTTACCGCTCTCCATCAGGGCGCCGCCGGTTGATACTGTACAGTTACCTGTCGGGCCGGCTCCTTGCCCGGCGTGCGCGCGCGCGCGCTGCGGTCGCGGCGCGGCGCGCTGGCGGGCGCGCTGAGCTCGCGCACGACGCGGTGCGAGTTACCGCTCTCCATCAGGGCGCCGCCGGTTGATACTGTACAGTTACCTGTCGGGCCGGCTCCTTGCCCGGCGTGCGCGCGCGCGCGCTGCGGTCGCGGCGCGGCGCGCTGGCGGGCGCGCTGAGCTCGCGCACGACGCGGTGCGAGTTACCGCTCTCCATCAGGGCGCCGCCGGTTGATACTGTACAGTTACCTGTCGGGCCGGCTCCTTGCCCGGCGTGCGCGCGCGCGCGCTGCGGTCGCGGCGCGGCGCGCTGGCGGGCGCGCTGAGCTCGCGCACGACGCGGTGCGAGTTACCGCTCTCCATCAGGGCGCCGCCGGTTGATACTGTACAGTTACCTGTCGGGCCGGCTCCTTGCCCGGCGTGCGCGCGCGCGCGCTGCGGTCGCGGCGCGGCGCGCTGGCGGGCGCGCTGAGCTCGCGCACGACGCGGTGCGAGTTACCGCTCTCCATCAGGGCGCCGCCGGTTGATACTGTACAGTTACCTGTCGGGCCGGCTCCTTGCCCGGCGTGCGCGCGCGCGCGCTGCGGTCGCGGCGCGGCGCGCTGGCGGGCGCGCTGAGCTCGCGCACGACGCGGTGCGAGTTACCGCTCTCCATCAGGGCGCCGCCGGTTGATACTGTACAGTTACCTGTCGGGCCGGCTCCTTGCCCGGCGTGCGCGCGCGCGCGCTGCGGTCGCGGCGCGGCGCGCTGGCGGGCGCGCTGAGCTCGCGCACGACGCGGTGCGAGTTACCGCTCTCCATCAGGGCGCCGCCGGTTGATACTGTACAGTTACCTGTCGGGCCGGCTCCTTGCCCGGCGTGCGCGCGCGCGCGCTGCGGTCGCGGCGCGGCGCGCTGGCGGGCGCGCTGAGCTCGCGCACGACGCGGTGCGAGTTACCGCTCTCCATCAGGGCGCCGCCGGTTGATACTGTACAGTTACCTGTCGGGCCGGCTCCTTGCCCGGCGTGCGCGCGCGCGCGCTGCGGTCGCGGCGCGGCGCGCTGGCGGGCGCGCTGAGCTCGCGCACGACGCGGTGCGAGTTACCGCTCTCCATCAGGGCGCCGCCGGTTGATACTGTACAGTTACCTGTCGGGCCGGCTCCTTGCCCGGCGTGCGCGCGCGCGCGCTGCGGTCGCGGCGCGGCGCGCTGGCGGGCGCGCTGAGCTCGCGCACGACGCGGTGCGAGTTACCGCTCTCCATCAGGGCGCCGCCGGTTGATACTGTACAGTTACCTGTCGGGCCGGCTCCTTGCCCGGCGTGCGCGCGCGCGCGCTGCGGTCGCGGCGCGGCGCGCTGGCGGGCGCGCTGAGCTCGCGCACGACGCGGTGCGAGTTACCGCTCTCCATCAGGGCGCCGCCGGTTGATACTGTACAGTTACCTGTCGGGCCGGCTCCTTGCCCGGCGTGCGCGCGCGCGCGCTGCGGTCGCGGCGCGGCGCGCTGGCGGGCGCGCTGAGCTCGCGCACGACGCGGTGCGAGTTACCGCTCTCCATCAGGGCGCCGCCGGTTGATACTGTACAGTTACCTGTCGGGCCGGCTCCTTGCCCGGCGTGCGCGCGCGCGCGCTGCGGTCGCGGCGCGGCGCGCTGGCGGGCGCGCTGAGCTCGCGCACGACGCGGTGCGAGTTACCGCTCTCCATCAGGGCGCCGCCGGTTGATACTGTACAGTTACCTGTCGGGCCGGCTCCTTGCCCGGCGTGCGCGCGCGCGCGCTGCGGTCGCGGCGCGGCGCGCTGGCGGGCGCGCTGAGCTCGCGCACGACGCGGTGCGAGTTACCGCTCTCCATCAGGGCGCCGCCGGTTGATACTGATACTGCTGCTGCTATAATATACAAAACTAATTATATCTGGACCTTAACACCAACACATAAGGTAGAAAATATTAAAATAAAGAATTCGAATCCAACATAACTGTTGAGCGCCGATAACAGCGCTGTTTGTCAAAGACCTGTCAAATTCAGTACATTTCGTGTACAGTATTACCCAACTGATATGGCTTACCGATGTGCAGGTACACAGAAGATAAATTTTCATAGCGCGGGAAATGCTATTAACCAATCGACACGCTCCACGCACCGCACTTCTTTTTCCTGTACCGCTATTGGTCGGCAACTGCCGCCATGTTAGCGCGCGCCGTGTGGCATGTTAGTTAGTCCGCCGCCATACTTCTGATCAAGTGCACGCGCAGCAGGCAAAAATACACGTATTGGCAACAAGTGTTTTCTTTTTTATGATTTAAAATGAGTTCTTTAAAAAGGGGGCAACCACTTAAAAGTCAAGCTCGGGAAATAATTTTCAATGTGCACGAGTTTATGAAGAAAGAAGCTCCTGAGCTTCTTTCGAAGTTTATGAAGAACACAACATTCATAAAAGATCGATTTTTGTAAATTATTGACCGAACGGCCGAAGCTACACCAATTTCAAAACGAACAATAACGAGAATTCTTAAAGATGAGGATCAACATACGAGTGAAAACACTGCGAGGCCGGAAAAAGACGAAGTAAGGCTATTAATAATAAGATTTTTAAGAAAAATAAAAAAGTATCGGCATGAAGGGAGACCTGCTGTGTATGGCAACGAGATTTATGTTCATTCGACTCACACCAAGGAACAAGCCTGGTCTGACGGTCAAGACAAAGGCATAAAAAACCAATTTCGAAGGGACCGAGGTTGATTATAGTGCATGCTGGTGTTGCTAATGGTTCATACCAAATGCTTTGCTTATGTACAAATCGGCTCAGACCATAGGAGACTATCACAGTGAGCTGAACAAAGAAAATTACGAGAAATGGTTGCAAGAAAAATGAATTCCCCAACTCCAACCGAATTCTGTGTTTGTCATTGACAATGCGTCATACCATAGAATAGAGGACAGGGCACCGAACAGTAACTGCAAAAAAGATTATGCAGGACTGGTTGCTCGGAATTGTACGATAAAATTAAACGCCATAAGCATCTCTATGTCAAGTACTCGCTTGACACCATAATGGAAGCTCACGGTGCTAAGGCTCCCTCCATAGCATCCGAACTTCAATCCAATAGAAAACATTTGGTCGCAGGTGAAAGGTCACGTAAGCAAAGCTTACCCATAAAAAGTTAATGGTAACTGTTTGGTGGTCTCAGCATGGTGTTATTCACTATAGCTTTCTCCGATCTGGTCAAGTAATAATGGCAGATGTCTACTGTGTCGAACTCCGAACAATGATAGCAAAACTAGCAGTGAAACAGCCCCGAATCGATTTTCACCATTATTGCTCCATGGTAACGCGAGTCCTCATACAGCACGAGAAACCGTTTTAACTCTACAGGAATTGCAATTAGAAACCATTCGTCACCCTCCGTATTCGCCAGACCTTGCTCCAACGGACTACCATTTTTGTTCGTGATTTGGACAATTTTCTACGTGATAATTTTCTACGTGTGCTTTCACACAGTTTGTCGAATCAAGATCACGAGAGTTCTATCGCAAAGACATAAATGACCTTCCTATTAGATGGCAGCAATGTATGGATAATAATGGTAATTATTTTGATTAAATAAATATGTTAAATTAAAAAAAAACTAATTTAAATTTTTCAGTACAAATCTGCAATTTCCTACTTTAACCCCTAATATATATTGATGAAAACTGGTGGCCCGATAAAATTGGCACGAAGTGTAATTGTGCGGAGGGGCATGTCTTGCAAGTGAGACGGAACTAACAGCTGCAGTGTATTATGAACCTTATAGTAGTGATCTAAGGTTGATTTTAAATTTTAAGCATTCTTTCGTTAATCTTCGGGGCCATATTTTCTTTTCTGTGCGAACGAAGGTTCACGACGCGCCTTATCAGTTGGGTACCACTGTACAGTGCTTTCATTATAACTTGTTCCGTGACGCATCGGTAGCACTGTTCTGTCAGTCGCCATTTTGAACTCTATAAGTATTAGAGCTAAGCTTGACAAGCAATGCTGCCAACATGACGGCAAGGATCAAGTTATAGTGAACGGTCAGTAAATACTCTATTGCGCCACGTTCATTGAAAGCAATGTCGGTGTAATTATAAAAATTTGCGGTCTTTTAAAATTCGCTGGTTTTTGCCGGCTGGCGGCCCATAGAAAGCGTAATTTTCACCACTAAGTTATTCACTGAAATATAATATTCCAATCAGTTCTTCATTCAATAATAATAATATTCAGTAATTGTTAACGGAACGAAGTAGCCTGCATCTCACAACTCAGGGGAATCCTAGTGTAAGGTCCAGGAATTCAATCCAGTTGAATGTAAACTTAGCGAAATAGATTTATTCATTCAAATCTAGTCAAATGAAAACTATTCGACTGCAAGCAACACAAATTCGTCTGGCCTTGGCATGCAAAACCTACAAAATCCATCAGGCTATAATATTGGGTATGTTATAGCCTGATGGATTTTGTAGGTACAGCCTGCTGGGCACAGGCCTCTTCTCTGTAAGATCCAGTGCGCCATAATCCACTACGCGGACCCAGTGCGGGTTGGTGGATGTCTCATGTCTTTGAAATTTGTTCTAAGACATATGTCCTCCCGATGTTTTCCTTCATCGTTTTGAGAGCAGTGGTGATGAAATTAAATACACAAAGTAATGAGCTTGGCTGGGCCCTAACTCAGCGCCTAAACTCGTATATCACTGAGACACTACTGCTCTAAATAATTATATTGACTACTACCACATCCATCTAGAATATAATACAAATACCACTCACAGTTATAAATCTTCAATATATCTAATCCTTTTGCATGTGCAGGAAGAAATAAATCATTAATAGTTTATATAGCCAAAAGATCTGTATTTCTACATAAACTAATTTAATAATTGCACCAGATATTTCCAAAAATATTTTAACATAAATATATATGTAACCAAATACTGTGATAATAACTAAATAAATAAGTTCGATATTCACTAAAACTCAACGCATTTACATATTTATTCCAATCAGATTTATTTGTATTTGTACAGACGCCAGCTGGTGTGCTGGCGTCTGTACAAATACAATCCTATTACAATCTGTCAAATTTCTTTAATAGATTTTCAACTTTATCACTAAAGCATAACGTTCAAAGTTGATTAGCAAAATTTTACAGTTTCGGGTAGGTTGACCTGCTGGCGTCTGTACTTTTTAAATCATCTAAAAGTCCGTGAGTAGCCATAAAGGCTGCAGTTAACCCGTCGAGAGAATGCGTTTCCTTTCACCTGTCAGTTGGACAATTTCTAGTAACTATAAGGATCAAATTCGCAAAACACGTATGAAGCAGCGGTGTCAAGAACGCATCTCTCGACTCTAGTTGACTACCCGAAAGCGTAGATTCAGTTCAAACTTAAAATTGAAACCATGTGACATACCAGTCTCATCATGAGTAGTTCTTTCATGCGAGTGTTCTCGCAACAACCCCGCCAGCGACGCGAGAGTTGACGATGTCGGTTTGCCTGCACTCGCTAAACTGCCGCGCGTACCCGCTACAAAAAACAAATAGAATTTGTTAGGTACGAATGTATGAATTAATGTTTATACGACGACGACGTTCTTTTAAATCATTAAAACCAAATAATTAAATCATTTATTTCTTTGCAAACATGGGTATAGTACATATGTGTTTTTATAATAAAGTTCTCCATATTTTACCGTCAACTGGGCATGCAAAGGTTTACAATAAAAAATCTAAAATAAGCGGCAGATCATAGGAAATTACAAAAAAATAAAATAATTATGTCAGTGTGGAATAATGACTGATGTTTAATGACTATAGAGGGTCACAAATAACGAAAATACGAGCTGTTTTATTGAAAATTTTTTTTCAACAATTATTTAGTTTTCGTTGGAGTTCGATTTAGTTCAGAGTAATAATTACTCTGAACTAAATCTGCAATTATTGCAGACGTAATAAAACATATTCATGGATAATGAACAAAACCCTTTTTTGTAATAATTACTCTGAACTAAATCTGCAATTATTGCAGACGTAATAAAACATATTCATGGATAATGAACAAAACCCTTTTTTATTTCATTTTTTATTTTGTTAAATAATTGTATCCTACTGCCGACTCTACGAACAGATGGATGTAACATAACATCACGCCTTGTTTCCCCGAAGGGTTGGGCAGAGGTGTACTTACTTATAGTAGCATTTAATAGCGGGCGAGCTTATTGCCATAAACCGGGCACAAATTTATATTCCGGGCTGCTAATGAGAAATTCCAGATAGAAAAACCTAATAACACTTTTCTCGACCTGGGGATCGAATCCAGGACCTTATTGTCAGCAGTAGCGCGTGCGATCACTAGACCAACGAGGCAGTCAGCGGATGGATGTGTATATCTGGGATGTCTTGCAGTTATAGTATTTTACACATAGAATTTATTATTTTACAACCAAAACATGTTGTTACATTAAGTTTGATTAATCCTTACATATTATAAAACACAGTCCCCCGCCGCGTCTGTCGGTCTGTCTGAACGCCATAAACTCAAAAACTACCTAACGGATTTTCACCAAAGGACGGAGTGATTCATGAGGAAGGTTTTGGTGTATAATTAATTAAGGTGTTGTGTAAATTAACTGAAATATGACGATTATTGATGAAGATGTCGGAAAAAAACATGCCGACTGGGTGATTTACTGGCCTGCGCCGCGTAAACCGTTAGAGATACATAAAATTCATGTTCTGCAGGTTTGTACATCGTTAAAAGTTCTACAAAAAAAGTCCCCGATGACATAATATGTTAATCTTCTAAGGATGACCCACAGTAACCATTATTATCTTTCAGAAATTAAAAAAAAAGTTAATTTTAATTCCGAAGTTATTTTGATCGGTATCATATTATTATTTAAATTGGGCATTTAATTTAGATTAAAATATGCCTTGACATCATATTATATAAATTAATAGTTTCAAAGAAGTCACAGATTCAAAATTACGCGCAACAAAATAATTATGGTCGACAGCAACGCGAGTGCAGCGGTAGGAGTCAATGACCTTTTCCTCGGCTATTGGGTATGTAATCCCAGTAGTACATTCTCGTGGGATATTTTCCGACATCCAGGCGGGCTAGAGCTAGTTTAACACCACAAAGTATAGATACGCCCTTACCCAGAGACGTGCGCGACAGATGCAGCGCGTTGTGCCGCGGCGTGTGGTGCCGCGCCGCGCCCGCCTCGGCCGCGTGCGCGTCGCCCGCGCCGCCGCCCGCGCCGCCCGCGCCGCCCGCGCCGCCCGACGAGCAGCCCTCGCCGCAGCGCCGACGGATACTGCGCACGGACATAGCCAGCTCATTATTACATTACACATAAACAGAGTGAATTTGTATGACCTTAACCGTTGTAGCTACAAGAAAACGGTCTGTCGCTTAGCTTAACTTTTTGAGACATTTTGATCGGCATTCACAGATTTTGAAAAAAAATTATAGTAGCAAGAAAATGGGCAGTTTTCACAAAAACTTTTTTTGATAGCACTCGATCCTGTTTCTTATAACAATCAAAAAACTCTATGGAACCGAATGCGGAAAGTACAAAAAAGAAAGTCAGAAATCAAAAAATCTGATGTGGCCGATCGATAAATGAACTTGTGTTATGTTATCACAATATCTTCTAAAAATACAATAGGTACATTCTATTTCACATAAACCTGCATGGGCACTTATGAAACGTCAGAAGCTAAATCCACGGTTCCAATTGGTCGTTTCCTATGGAAAAGAGCCGACAAAAAATTCCACGGTTACTCTTTTACAAATAAATGGGTTTTACAATGTTTTTTACATATTTTTTTTTTTGTTGTGATTAGAATGCGAACGTTTAAAAAAAAAAAATTTAATACGCTAATACGGGAATTGCGCCGGTGAAGGTCGCGGAGATCATCTCCAGCAGTCTGTCGACTGAGTGATGATAATGTCAAAGTCAAATAATTTATTTCAAATAGGCACTTTTGTACGTCAAAATTAACAAAAAAAAGTCGGTTAAAAATAGAATTAATCCTAGTCGCTAGACGCAATGCATATATTATAAACATGTTTCTCACCGTCTCCACGCAGCCGCTATCCTCGCCCTTATAGCGGATACAGTGAGAGGGCCCCCTAGTAACGAACAGAGTTGTGGCGATGTATCCGCATATGACGTAGTTAGCGGCGACACGTAGATAGGATAGCCTATTGGCTGGTCGCATGATGAGTTTATTATGTTGCGGAGGGCCTGCGAAAATAGGAAAAAATAAGGTCAATTATTTTCACATCTTTTTGCAAAATTACACAAGTGGACTTATGTCCAACGGCCATATCACACTGGCAAATTGCCTGCGTGCTATCGGCGAGGCGATTGTTTAACTCGCTGCGTGTGCGCAACGTGTTCGCTGCGTTTGCGGAACAAGAGTGATTGATGTGAGTGTACAAGAGAGAGCGAGATAAGCGAGCGTATAATATTGTAAAAACGCGGAAACACGTCGCACGGTCGCTGCTGGCTCGCTTCGCACCCGCGGAGCAAGTTAGCACAAGTCGCCTCATTGCAAACACGATGACAAATCGTCAGTGTGATAACGCTCTTAGATTCTTTACTTGTCAAGGAGGATTGTGCCCAGCTTTTCTTGTCTACGTTTCATGTTGAAAAGAGTTGAGATAAAAACTCGTTGAAGGGTATGTATTCCTATTTAACCGACTTCAAAAAAAGGAGGAGGTTCTCAATTCGACGTTTTTTTTTTTTTTTTTGTATGTTTGTTACGCGATTACTCCGCCAATTATGTTTTTTTTTTTTGTTTGGTAGGGCCTACTTCAGAAGTGGTCCCATATAAATTTGGTCAAGATCTGATGAAGGGTTTTTGAGTTAGCTTTAATAATACATATTTTTCCCATCTAGTATATGTTGACGATATTCTAATAGTTCCTGTCAATGTAGTTTACTTGGTATTCAAATTTTTGTGGGGGTTTTGTGTAGGTACCACAACTAAAAAGAGAAAAATAACTTTACTTAATAACTTGTAGTGTTTTTTTTGGAAGTCGGTTTTATTTTTTAATTGTAAGGACACAATCTAAGGCGAGTCGCTCCATGTAAAATACTGGTATCCAGCTGCATCCGGTGAGACTGGAAGCCGGCCCAAACATAGTAGGGAAAATCCGCCTGATTGATTGATGATCACAGGCCAGACGGGTGGTTATTCTACTGGACATTTTAAACCTGATAATGGCTAGAGAGCAGTGGTGGTCCAGTGGTCTTACAGTTGTAGGTCGTGGGTTCTGACCAAGGCAAGCGCTTCACTAGGTGTAAATAATTTCATCACCACTGCACTCAAAACGGTGAAGGAAAACATCGTGAGGAAACCGGCATGTCCTAGAACCAAAAATTCGAAGACATGTGACATCTACCAACCCGCACTGGGCCGGCGTGGTAGATGACAGCTCACTCCCTCTTGAAGACAGGAGGCCTGTGTCCAGCAGTGGGAACATTATGGATGGGCTGATTATGCTTTATGGCTAGAAACGGGGTAACTACTGATCTGACGGCTACTAAAGGTGTATGGAAAAGAAGACATACTTCGACGACCGCAAATAAAAAGGGATGAAGGCAATTAATGTTCTAGGAAGCCTCTCACCTGCTTAGCATTCTGTATAGACCCTCGCTCTGGGTTCCTGTTCCTCAGATAGACCAGCTCCTGTTGCTGGCCAGCCCACAGACCGCGCACACACTCGCGGTTCAACTTGATGACGCGGAAGCCCAGGTGGCGTTTGTTCAGCATTATTATCTTGTAGTCGTCGTTACCTTCGTCCATTACGTGTCTATAAAATGAAATAAAAATCATAAATTATTTTATGAAGATTCAGATCCCATTGTTTCGGCAATGTATCATGAAATCCACTTTTATTCGGTCATACTAAATATACTAATGGCAGATTCCCACTTGATTTCCGTGTCGTGTCGTTTTATTTTTAAATTATCGAATGGCCTGCTCTTGACCCCAATCTCGCCTGATGGAAAGCGATTGATGTGGTCTATAATGGATCGAGCGTGCCCAGAAGAAGATGCCTGTTTACTCTTGCTTTGGTTATATGTGGAAGGGAAAACATTTCGTCAACCAAATATTTTCATATCACGAGTTTTGATTGGATAACACTGTGTTAGAAGGCGCCACCATACGACACAGTAATGCGAATCCGGCTTTTGCACATCAAACTACTACAATCTGTCAAATTTATTTAATTGATTTTCAACTTTATCGCTAAAGTATAAGGTTCAAAGTTGATTGGGAAAATTTGACAGCTTCGGGTAGGTTGACCTGCTGGCGTCTGTACATCAAGTTGCAGATTCGCCTTTTCACAAAAATTATGACTCAGGTTCTAAAATTACAGAAACCAACAGAAGCTTTCGTATAGTCCCAGAATAACCTATGTTTTCAAAAAGATCTAAGGCCTAAAAAATACCTACATCTCTTGCGCGTATTTTGCCCTAAACATTGCATAAAAATATTTACACAATCACGAAACCGTTTTTTAGGATTCCGTACCTCAAAAGGAAAAAACGAAACCCTTTATAAGACCCTCCGTTGTCCGTCCGTCAATCTGTCAAGACCCTTTTTCTCAGGAACGCAAGGAGTTATCAAGCTGAAATTAATATCAAATACGTAGGTCTGTAGTTCCTTAGAGCTCAAAAAAAAATCTAGCTTTAAACCTAAAAGGTACTTCCCATTGACCTAGAATCATGAAATATGGCACGAAGCAAGGTCTCACAGCAAAGGAAAAATTCCGAAAATATAAAAAAAAAACTCATCACATTTTTTTCCGTGTTTACTAACCTACAATTGCAGCTAAAGAATTGACCGTGACCTATATCGACGTATGGGAGAGCATGTTTTTCAACTACAAAGTTAACTTTGTTTTTGGGATAAATTCATCCCAAATACGAAACCCTTTATTGTGCGTGGTCCGATACGCACTTAGCCGGTTTTTTGTGTATTGTTTAAGTACAGCAAGTATTGTTTACCTCAAAGCTAACAAATGTGGAGCGCCTCGCAACACATTGTATCTCCAGGCCGGCGCCGCCTCGTGACAGATGACGAGGCGTTGTGCGTGCGACGCGATGGCGCAATATAAAGCTGAGCTGCTGCAGTATTCTTCGGGAAACATGAAGTGGTCCTGTAAAAATATGTTAAAAATAAAAAGTGTATGACAAGATGTTGACGTCGCTACGGCACTTGTTCGGGACGGCAAAATCGAATATAATGCAGTCATTGCTTCGGGTCGGCTTTGTTGTTCAACAAATACTCCCGAATCGATGGAACCGAACAAGTGTGTAGCACGCCTAATGCCCGTGCATGCGTGGCCGAATGTTGCGTCATCTGTTTGTTCCAATTTGAACGCATTATACCCAAGTTGTTTATGAGTCCAAAAATGTATGCGTAAGCGCCTTGCCTCGCTTGATTTTTTTTCCGTAATTACGAGGAAGCTGTTTGGGACCTAAAGCGAAACTTTTTTTTTATGAATTTCAGTGATAATTAGTAGATTTTTTGCCTAGGGAGCAAACAACTATTTTTAAGGCGAGTGTTTATTGAATCCTGAGCGCGGCGAGGGATTGAAAGAACGTCACTCGAGCTTAAAATAGTGTTGCTTCCGAGGTGAAAACTCGTTAGTTATCACCCTCTATGAGAAATGTGCGGCGGACCGCACACTTTTTTTTACGTATTTGTTTGTCGTGGTCGGAACCCCTACTAACAAATACGGTCCGGTCCGACTGACAAATGCTTGCACTGACAGGACAGGTCCACTCAAATCTGTGTGGTTCTTTTGTCAAAAGACCATTTCAGACTAATCTACATGGTCGTCATATGGCCTGACCGGGATTATGTCTGGACTTTAAAAGAGACTGTGACCTCTGAGTTTGTATCGGCCTTTCTTCTCAGAGTAGTTAGATAGGAAACGCCGAATTCATCTAGCAATTTTTTTTTTTTTTTTTAATATGACGTGTAAAAGTGATTCCAATATCCTATTTACAGAATAAACAATTTCATTTCATTTACCATCAGGAACGAAGTACCTTCTCACATATCCATCAACAAAAAAAACATACCATTCATGTCTTCTAACAAAAAAAAAAAAAATCGCCATCTTGGATTTACATTTTGACCTCACTACCGGCTTAAGCACCCTTGAAAATCATGAAAACGATACCCATGATGATAAATTTGAAAATTTTCAGAGCCGCCATCTTGGATTTTCATTTTGACCAAATTCACACTTTCTCTCTCTCACCTGCTTTTATTTGTTCATACAAAGTTCGTGATTGATCTCTTTGGCGATTGAAATAAACTTTTACTAACAAAATACACATTCCACATTCAAATCATTTTGTCTCTAAGGATTAAAAAGCTATTTTGATCCCTGTTTACGAAGAATAAACTAGCTCTTTTTGAATAGATGTGATAAACAATATATTATTATCTCAATTACCTGGTGCAACTTGAGCGCCATGCGAATAGCAGGCGCGAGTACTGAGTGCAAGAGCGACATGTCCGTGAACACCCATTCGTCGCGCGCGCACGTTATCCGGAAGTCGCCCTTGAACAACGAGTGTAGACCATAGAGGAAGAACTCCACGCTGGAATAGAAAGTTTATGTTCTTACATACATGAAATAACGTAAGATAAAAAGTATCCAACTAGCTTTGGAATTAGAGTCCAATGTACCGGTGGTCAGATAAGAGAAAGGAATCTTGTCACAATGCGTGCTGGTCCCAGGTATACTTCATCAAGTTCTTTCATCCAAAGAGAGCTTCTTTAATTTTACGTATTCGACCAAATGTAGCGTAAGTAATATTTGGTTGGATAGAATTCTCTTCTTTAGTGAATGTAAGCCGACCTGGACGCGGACAGGTGTTGCGCCGCAGCCAATGCCCGTCTCCCCAGCAGGCTGAGCGCGAAGCACAGCGTGGTGAGCGGCGACTGCGCCTGCGCCGCGCGCCGCAGTGCGCGATCCTTTAGTGAATGTAAGCCGACCTGGACGCGGACAGGTGTTGCGCCGCAGCCAATGCCCGTCTCCCCAGCAGGCTGAGCGCGAAGCACAGCGTGGTGAGCGGCGACTGCGCCTGCGCCGCGCGCCGCAGTGCGCGATCCTTTAGTGAATGTAAGCCGACCTGGACGCGGACAGGTGTTGCGCCGCAGCCAATGCCCGTCTCCCCAGCAGGCTGAGCGCGAAGCACAGCGTGGTGAGCGGCGACTGCGCCTGCGCCGCGCGCCGCAGTGCGCGATCCTTTAGTGAATGTAAGCCGACCTGGACGCGGACAGGTGTTGCGCCGCAGCCAATGCCCGTCTCCCCAGCAGGCTGAGCGCGAAGCACAGCGTGGTGAGCGGCGACTGCGCCTGCGCCGCGCGCCGCAGTGCGCGATCCTTTAGTGAATGTAAGCCGACCTGGACGCGGACAGGTGTTGCGCCGCAGCCAATGCCCGTCTCCCCAGCAGGCTGAGCGCGAAGCACAGCGTGGTGAGCGGCGACTGCGCCTGCGCCGCGCGCCGCAGTGCGCGATCCTTTAGTGAATGTAAGCCGACCTGGACGCGGACAGGTGTTGCGCCGCAGCCAATGCCCGTCTCCCCAGCAGGCTGAGCGCGAAGCACAGCGTGGTGAGCGGCGACTGCGCCTGCGCCGCGCGCCGCAGTGCGCGATCCTTTAGTGAATGTAAGCCGACCTGGACGCGGACAGGTGTTGCGCCGCAGCCAATGCCCGTCTCCCCAGCAGGCTGAGCGCGAAGCACAGCGTGGTGAGCGGCGACTGCGCCTGCGCCGCGCGCCGCAGTGCGCGATCCTTTAGTGAATGTAAGCCGACCTGGACGCGGACAGGTGTTGCGCCGCAGCCAATGCCCGTCTCCCCAGCAGGCTGAGCGCGAAGCACAGCGTGGTGAGCGGCGACTGCGCCTGCGCCGCGCGCCGCAGTGCGCGATCCTTTAGTGAATGTAAGCCGACCTGGACGCGGACAGGTGTTGCGCCGCAGCCAATGCCCGTCTCCCCAGCAGGCTGAGCGCGAAGCACAGCGTGGTGAGCGGCGACTGCGCCTGCGCCGCGCGCCGCAGTGCGCGATCCTTTAGTGAATGTAAGCCGACCTGGACGCGGACAGGTGTTGCGCCGCAGCCAATGCCCGTCTCCCCAGCAGGCTGAGCGCGAAGCACAGCGTGGTGAGCGGCGACTGCGCCTGCGCCGCGCGCCGCAGTGCGCGATCCTTTAGTGAATGTAAGCCGACCTGGACGCGGACAGGTGTTGCGCCGCAGCCAATGCCCGTCTCCCCAGCAGGCTGAGCGCGAAGCACAGCGTGGTGAGCGGCGACTGCGCCTGCGCCGCGCGCCGCAGTGCGCGATCCTTTAGTGAATGTAAGCCGACCTGGACGCGGACAGGTGTTGCGCCGCAGCCAATGCCCGTCTCCCCAGCAGGCTGAGCGCGAAGCACAGCGTGGTGAGCGGCGACTGCGCCTGCGCCGCGCGCCGCAGTGCGCGATCCTTTAGTGAATGTAAGCCGACCTGGACGCGGACAGGTGTTGCGCCGCAGCCAATGCCCGTCTCCCCAGCAGGCTGAGCGCGAAGCACAGCGTGGTGAGCGGCGACTGCGCCTGCGCCGCGCGCCGCAGTGCGCGATCCTTTAGTGAATGTAAGCCGACCTGGACGCGGACAGGTGTTGCGCCGCAGCCAATGCCCGTCTCCCCAGCAGGCTGAGCGCGAAGCACAGCGTGGTGAGCGGCGACTGCGCCTGCGCCGCGCGCCGCAGTGCGCGATCCTTTAGTGAATGTAAGCCGACCTGGACGCGGACAGGTGTTGCGCCGCAGCCAATGCCCGTCTCCCCAGCAGGCTGAGCGCGAAGCACAGCGTGGTGAGCGGCGACTGCGCCTGCGCCGCGCGCCGCAGTGCGCGATCCTTTAGTGAATGTAAGCCGACCTGGACGCGGACAGGTGTTGCGCCGCAGCCAATGCCCGTCTCCCCAGCAGGCTGAGCGCGAAGCACAGCGTGGTGAGCGGCGACTGCGCCTGCGCCGCGCGCCGCAGTGCGCGATCCTTTAGTGAATGTAAGCCGACCTGGACGCGGACAGGTGTTGCGCCGCAGCCAATGCCCGTCTCCCCAGCAGGCTGAGCGCGAAGCACAGCGTGGTGAGCGGCGACTGCGCCTGCGCCGCGCGCCGCAGTGCGCGATCCTTTAGTGAATGTAAGCCGACCTGGACGCGGACAGGTGTTGCGCCGCAGCCAATGCCCGTCTCCCCAGCAGGCTGAGCGCGAAGCACAGCGTGGTGAGCGGCGACTGCGCCTGCGCCGCGCGCCGCAGTGCGCGATCCTTTAGTGAATGTAAGCCGACCTGGACGCGGACAGGTGTTGCGCCGCAGCCAATGCCCGTCTCCCCAGCAGGCTGAGCGCGAAGCACAGCGTGGTGAGCGGCGACTGCGCCTGCGCCGCGCGCCGCCGCCAGCCCGCGCCGCGCCGCGCGCCGCAGTGCGCGATCCACTCGCCGTAGGTCGCGCAGAACCGGCTCCTGTGAGGGGAGAGGTTGGACTAAATAAATAAGGGAAACAAAATAACAGATTTTTACTAAATGCATATTTGAAAGTACTAACTATTGCCCGCGACTTCACCCGCGTTGAGGTCGGAAATTATTCCACGGGAACGTACTATCAGGATAAAAAGTATCCTATTTCCTAACCCAGGTTAACCATGAAATGAGAAGAATGTCACAAAGTTTACCAAACGGTCATGACCAATTTGTTTTATTTTATTAGTTTTTTTTTCAACAGGGATTTTCTTCTATTTAACTAACTGCTTGCTTTCATGCTTACCTAACAAAATAGTAGATTGTTTGCCAAGGGAGCAAACAAATATTTTTAAGGCGAGAGTGTTCTTTTGAATCCAGAGTGGAGCGAAGGATTCTAAAGTAGAATCCTGAACGCAGCGAGGGATTCAAAGTACGTCACTCGAGCTTAAAATAGTGTTGCTCCCGAGGTGAACACTCTACTTACTTTTCATCACCCTCTGTGAGAAAAAAAAAAAAACGTGTACGGTCCTACCCTCATCTCTCACATATGATTTAAAACCAAAACAAAATTATCGCAGCCGCCATCTAGGATTTACATTTTGAACTATATCAACTTTAGCAGCTTTAAAAACTCCTGCCTTCAAGTCTGCACCCTCAAAAACTATGAAAACGACACCCATGACGGAAAAATTTAAAGTTATCGTAGCCGCCATCTTGGATTTACGTTTTGACCTCACTATCGGCTTTAGAACCCACGAAAACGATGAAAACGACACCCATGACGGAAAATTTTAAAATTATCGTAGCCGCCATCTTGGATTTACGTGTTGACCTCACTATCAGCTTTAGAACCCTCGAAAAGTATGAAAACGACACCCATAACGAAAAAAATTAAAATGTTCACAGCCGCCATCTTGGATTTTCATTTTGACCTCACTATCGGCTTTGGCGCCCTCGAAAACTATGAAAACGACACCAATGACGAAAAATTGGAAAATTTTCGTCATGTGTCGTTGCCGCCATCTTGGATTTTCATTTTGACCAGGCTTGTCTCTCTTTTTCTTGCCAGCCTGTTACTTGTTCATACAATGTTCGTGATTGATCTCCTTGGTGATTGGAACTTTTTCTAACAATATTCACATTCCAAATTCAAATCTACTTTGCTCCCTAGGGATCAAAGTGCTATTTTGGTCCCTGTTTACAAAGAACAAACTAGCTCTTTTTGAATAGATGTGATGAAAAAATAATTGATAAACTATCTGATTAACTTATTAAATAATAGACACAACGTTCCACGCATTCAAAGTTTGGTTTCTTAGATCATTGGGGGTCGGTAAAACACGACAAGACACAATTCCAAAAGAGAGAGACATTGATGCAATTAATACCCATTTTACTGCCTCGTCCAATTTTAATAGGATGACAAAAAAAAAAAATACACTGAATTATCTTTCTTCACTTCCGACTCCCAGTTATTCTCCATTTTTAGGGTTCCGTAGTCAACAAGGAACCCTATAGTTTCGCCATGTCCGTCTGTCTGTCCGCGGTTTAGCTCAAAAACTATTGGTACTAGAACGTTGTAATTTGGCATGAGTATACACGTTAATTCTTCAATTGCTAAATTCAATTGAAGAACTAATGGAGAGAATAACAGATGCGGCGGACCAGATGAGGGCAACAATCACATCAAGAATCACAAAAACCGAAGTGGGGAAGCGAATAAGAACATGTATTCGAAACCGAGGGCAGCACATCGAACATGACGTGTGAAAGTGTAATTAAAGTTTTTAAATTGATATTGATAAGAAATAATGCTAATATTCACGAAATTGTTTTATTAGATTTTCCGAATGAGACGCATATAATCTAGATTCTAGTCCATAACTTTGTATTAACTTTCATACATTTTTGGATAGCTGATAAGACAAGGATATTTTCCTAGTAATTTGTACATAAGGCGTAGTAATTTTTTTCCACTAGACAACATTTTGTATGAAGTAACAGCAAAAATCACAAACAAATAAATGTTTGTTTAGTGATATTTGCCAAGGTTTCTGGCATTTTTGAACTTTTAATTATGAACAAAGGCGGCATCAACTATGATATTAACTTAAATTTCAGTACAGTCGCGCTGTAAATCATTTTTAAATTGGCTCCAAATGATTTAATCTGGATTTTTCTTTAAAAAAACTGAAAATGTAACTAGCTCAAAAACTACTGAACTGCGGTATAACATTTGGTGGCTTAATTTGTTGCATTTTAACCCTACTATGACGTCGTGCAAGGAATACGTCGAGTTACCAGTAACCCTGTATATGCAGTTGATTTACAAATTTACTCGCGAGCTCCTCTTGGAAGTCTATCCGAGGCTATCTCAACGATTAATCGAGATCTGGCCCGTATATGCAACTGGAGTAAGCGATATGGACTTATGGTCAACCCCATAAAGACGCAGGTTGTGGTGGTAGGCAGTTCTAGGACGGTCTCAAGGATCGACTGGACGACTCTTCCCCAAGTTTCTTTTGACGATTCAGTTGTTCCCTTCAGTGAGAAAGTTTAAAACTTGGGGATCTTCATCGATAAAAACTTTTCTTGGACTACCCAGCTACAGGAAGTTAGCCGCAAACTATTTGCATCCGCTGCATCTTTGAGGAGATTACGTAATTTTCTACCGACTGCCACCAAGATTGCGCTTGCACAATCGCTACTTCTTCCCATTCTTGACTATGCTGATGTCAGCTATCTTGACCTTACCCAAGACAAACTATAAACTTGAGCGGCTTCAAAATGTTGTATAAGGTTCATATTAGGTAGGTAGGTAGGGAAGGTAGTAGGTAGGTAGGGTAGGTAGGTTGGGTGTGTAGGTAGGGTAGGTAGTAGGTAGGTGGGGTAGGTAGGTAGGTAGGGTAAGGTTTAGATAAGTACTTAGTGCTACCTGTTAGTAATGTCAATTATTGCGATTTCGCAATAATTTCATTAGCATGTGAATTCTTGAGTCTTAGCATGCTAGTTGCTATTGCTATGCTATTTGCTAATATGACGATAATTGATGATAATAATGAAGTATGCGAATTTTGTTAATACTTCTACTATTACCTCCTATTATTTATAGGTAGATATTAAGTTCACACTATTATCTATTTAAGTACATTAATAAGCACAAGACGAAATAATTTAATTACTGTATATCGAAATTAACGAATACGTAAACTAAACTCTCACTATCACTTGCCAAAACGTACTGAACTTTGGCACAAAACGACGCGCGCCAAGCGCGTGTCACACCAAATATTATTAAATAATCACGAATTCATTCAATCAATACACGACCTTAAGTACGAACAAATCAAAGACAATAAGGTAATAATTGCTAAACAGCAATCTTCGCACCACCCTGCTAAATCTGCTAATGCTAATAATTTTAATACAATCACAAGCATTCATTCAATATACAACCCTAAGTACGTGCAAATCAAAGTTATTAAGATAACAATTGCTTAACCCATTCTTCGCAAATTCGCAGAACCTGCTAATAAATTTCACTTGCGAATTCACGAGAAACGGTCAAGTGAAACCGATAGATTTAGTATTCCCGACTTCCCGTGGGTGCGACGGAGAGCGCACGCTACCACTGCGTGCGTCGACGCTCTGACGTATGATAGCATGATAGTATGATATAATTCATTTAGCATTTCACAGAATTTCGCAACTACATTTCATTTGCTAAATGCTAAATGAGCAATCGCATGCTAACAATGAATGCGAATGCTAATTAATCCATCACTACTACCTGTGCGAAGCCGGGGCGGACAGCTAGTAAATAAATAAATGTTCTAAGTTACGCGATGGATGGAGGAATTGGCCGGTTGAATAGTTTTTGACAGTACGTTCAACGTTTTGTAGCTCTAATGGCGGGTTTTGTAGTTCAAATTTAAGGTTGCGGGCACGAAACCAGCGATGAGAAGAGATGGCCGTACGGGTACCATACGACACACAGCATAACAGCTTAAACTTTGAACATACGACTATAAGTAGTGCAATCCACTGAGACGCCCCCCCCGTCCCGCTCCGCTCAGTACTAAAGTACAGCTTACAGTACAGTAATCGCGGAGTGGGGCGCGTCGTCGTGGGTTGCACTATCTGTATAAATATTTGACTAGCTTTTCAAAAATAACATACCTAGTAATCCCTGAAGCTCTAAAATCATAATCCTCATCTAGGTTAACATTGAAGATGGGGTCCAGATCCACAAAGTTCCTCTCGTTCATGGGCTTCAGCGCGTCTGCTATCATGCTGGAGGCTAGCCACTCTTCTAGTTTGGCAGACTGGATCGTGTAGTAGATGATACTCTGTTGGTGAAAAGTGAGAATGAGAGAAGCGGGGTATTCATGCGTATTTATAATTTATATATTTTACTGACGATAACCAATTTTTTTAAATTAAAAAATCTTTGATTTTAACTTTTTTTTACCTCGGTGTGTTAAAATATTGTGAATTAGTCTAAGAATGATTCTTGAATCTAGCGCTCGTTTTTACCCGACTATGACGTAGCAAAAAGGAGGGTTATGATTTTGACCGGAATGTATGTATGTTCACTCATAATTTCTGAAGTCCTCATCATAATTTGACAAATGAGGTATCGTTGGAAACGTCTTGGTCGTCCGCTGGTTATAGGCTATTTGAAATCACATTAAATTGAATATGGCGCCCTCTAGAGAACATAGTCACAAATAAATTTTAGTGGTGCCATGTAGGGTATCAAATGAAAGGGCTTATATAGCTTTTATTCTTTTTTATATAGCTTTTATTCTTTTTTTTTTATGTGTAATTATCAAATAACTTCTCCCGCTCTGGGCGGAGCGGGAGGGCGTGTCAGACTCTTACTGACTAATACCCACTCGTTCCAGTGCCAGGCGCCACGGTTATAAAAACTAAAACCACGTAATCTGTTTGATTTATGTCTGTTTAACACGTGTGACTCCGGATTTTGAATTTTTCAGTCTGTGATGTCTTGTTTGGTTTTAGTTGGGTTTTAGTTTCTATAACTTTTATTTATTGCTATGTGCAAACTGCGTTACGTTGTGCAAAGCAATCAGCGTGCGCGCATTACATTTTATCAAGTAGAATTTGAACATATTGTATGCATGCATACGGTTCTTGTCTTAGTGAAGCCAAAAATAAAAGTTGAAGCCATTTAGTCATGCAGGTGTATTATTTTAATCCTGCATAATCATGAACAGAAAGATACATAAGTAATTTTCTCCAATATTTTTTTCGGTAGGGAAATAAAGGGTTTTGGGAGAACGGAAGGTTATGTCGGACTCCTACCGACAAAAATCCCACTATTCCTACTACTACCATGTGTCGGGAGTCTTGTACATTCGCCGCATCCCTGACTGGTATCAGCCATGCTTAGCAGGCCCCATCGCCCAGTGCGGCCGGTCCCACGACTGCGCGTCCTCCCGTAAAGGCTCGCGTGGAATACTGCATGCCCTTTGATCCTGATTGTTCGGGTGACGACACAGCCCCAATTTCGTCGCCGGCGCCCCTCCTTGTGGTGGCCAAAGTTCGTTAACCACTCGTCGACGCCGGGCTGTTCTTCCGGTGCGGGTGGAATGCGAGGTATGCTCTCTCTCCTTCTCGGCCGCCTCTTTTGCATGCATTACCTTCTCGCAAAAAGAGGTGACAGCATCCCACGCGATTTCGCTTTCGACCATGGACTTAACCACGGCCTGAAGCGAGTGATCATCCGCACCGATTGTCAAAACGATGGCACAGCGAAACATGACTTCATTTGAAATCTGTATAGTATATACAGTAACACGCACCTTGACGTAGTACGTCAGCAGCACCTTGCGGAAGTCGAACACCTGCAGCATGGACACGGCGCTGTTGTCGGACACGGAGTAGCCCTCCAGCACGTAGCGCGCCGCCACCAGCTGCCACGCCAGCCAGCGCAGCGCCCACGCCGCGCCCAGCGACAGGCCGCGCCCGCCCAGCCACCACACGCCCGTGCACACGCCCTCTGCGGACCGATACACGTCATGAGACGCTTCTTCTACTAATTAAGACGCTGACAACAGCTAAACCACTGTCACTGTCGGACTGCATAGAAAAGAAAGAGAAGCGCAATGACACAACGCTTGTAACGTGTTTTGGTAACAACCAAGTTCTGAGAAATATGTTCAAGATTAACATATATTTTTCCCGCTACCACAAACTATACAGGGTGGCACATTTAGATCGGTCAGTATGGGAAAGTCTGAAACTATAAGACATACGAAAATCTCTTCTTAGGAACCATGTCATCGATTTTAGTAACAAGAAAAACTGCATCCATACATTTTAAAAAACTTGTACTCAGCTCGAAAATCGAACCCGGACGTTTTGAAAAATAAAACTAACACTATTTATATTTAGATATCAATTTTGTAGGTCTAATAGGTAATAATCTATTTGTCTTTTGAGATCGTCCGCATAGAGCAGGACTTTAGAATTTCGAAAACGAGTGTCAAGGTCGTTTATTAAATGAGACAAATAAGGGATCCCAGAATAGAACCCTGAGGTACACCGGAAGTTACACTAATAGTTGTAGCAGATCACCGTTGACTACAACCCTTTGAGTTCTGTTCGTAACATATGAAGAGAACCATCGGAGTAAATCACCACGTACCGGTAAATGAAATTTTCATTCAGTAGCAACTCATGATCAACCTTGTCGAATGACTTTCAAAAGTCAGTATCACTGACCTCCATATATACAAGTACGCTGGACCTATGATAAGCAGAGCCATAGTGGGGCGATTTGGTTTTCGCCATTTTGGCGCTGATCGCAGAAGTGGGTGGGAACGGAACTAATGAACTAAGATAAAATACATCGATAAAAGGCTTTTCCGACCATCAGGTAATACTATTTCTATGTTTCCGACAGATATAGATATTTCAGCCGGGTTGTTTATATAAACTAATATAATAAAGCTGATGAGTTTGTTTGGTTGAACGCGCAAAAACGCGAACTGCTAGACCGATTTCATAAGTTCTTTCACCGTTGGATTGGTACGTTATCCCTGAGTGACATAGGCTATGTATGTACCACGGGAGAAGTTGGGGCAGACTGCTAGTCTTAGGATAATCCGTAGCCAGACTAAGGGGGTACTTAGTATGTGACTAACTAAATCCAAAAATAAATAGGGAACGATTTTTAAATAGAAATGAGGGTTTCTTGGGATGGAGTGGAATAGGTAAGGTATTTATAGAAAATAAAATGAGTTATGTTTAATAAAACAGTCATCGGAGAAGTGCTTTGAACAGATGTAGGTAATCATATTTTTTCGCAAGCCAACTAGGCTTTTCAATGTTTTTCAGCCATAATTCCAGTCTTCTTTTGTCAGTCGGAAACCTGTGAATTATTTTAAAATTATATGTATTTGATAATAAAAATCGATCATCGGCGATTTCCGTTCCTGAAAGTAAATAGATATCGTTAGGAAAAATATCGATAATTTTTATCGACAGGTAACTTTTACAGCACTATAAAATTTTGTGGTTTATAAAAAACCGGCTACACAAAGACAAATATATTGTTATTACGTATAATAAGATAAGTGACAGATTTTTAAATGTCTAATAATAACTTGTGGAATGCAACCTTCCTTTCTGGTCTTCCTTTCTGGTAACGAGTTTTGCATAACAAACACTCTTTCATAGTTGACCTATGAATGACCACCACTTATTTATGTATCAACTAAATTAATACGACACAACAAAGAAGCTTAATCGCGTTAAACCTCCAAAAACCGTCTAAAAACACGGGAGACAATTCAAACGAGACAGCGGCCATAGGCCTTATATTTTTTTAAAGAGACTTTTTACTACAGAATAGCTTTAAGATTCTTATAGCCAAAAGAAAGGAATTTTATTAATAGTTTAGTTAGTTTAGTTCGGTGTACAAGAGAATCGGCACCCTTGTGATACACCTTCCATTTAATATATGTATTAGCGATGGTGAAAACCAGATCGGAAATTTCGAGGATTTAGAATTGACGAGTGGGACGTAAGATTAAATTATTCTAAAAATTATATTATAAAAATGATTAACTGCTACATCTACGGAGTTATCCAACCCAATCTGCTCATTCCAATTGATTCTTAATTCCTCATTTATCTTCTCATAATTAGCTTTATAATAGTTGAACTTTTTCAAAGACTTTCGAATCATGTTTGTATGGGGGGTTTAAATGGAATGGAATAAACAGAATGGCGGGTGATGATTGTCAAGTTGCAGCAAATTTTTGGTGGGGGGGAAGACAGAGCATTCGTTGTTACTGATGGCCAGGTCTAATAATGTCCCACTTGAATTCTTGACAGTGTTGTACTGATGAGCATTAAGGAAAAACATAAATACACTAAGATGTCCACAAATAGAGGAATTTCCACTACAAACCAGCCCCGATACTGATCCATTATTATTATTATAGGTAATCCTGTCAATATTAGGTAAGTTGTAATCGCCAAAGAGATAAAACTGCAGTGCTCTGTAACCATCTCACCGTGAAAACTTAGGTGAAGTGAGCTGTCAGTCCCTGCAGCAGGTGGAATGACAGCTCACTTCACCTAAGTGTTCACCGTGAGATTATCACAGAATAGACCGGCTGCTCTACGCTAGTGTCGCCAACTAAAGGTTGTAGGAGATCAAAATATTGAACATAAATGGATTCAGGTGTTTTAGGTGGTATGTAGGCCGCCCCGATAATTTGGTTCTTCCCTCTAGTCGAGCTGGGAAATCTAAGGAGGACGTGCTCCAAGTCAGCTTCTAGAGCAAGCCGAGGAACTATTCTTACTGAACGCAATCCTTTCAAGGAAGCCACCAGGACGCCTCCTCCGCCTTTTTTATTTGTGGCCGTACAGTCTCGATCGCACCTATGTACTGCGTAACGAGAATCAATGAACTCACAATCAAATATTTCAGGTGTTAACCAGGTTTCTGTGAGTATTATAATATCTTAGCAATTTGATAAAAATATTCATGTATAAAATGTGCAGTTTGGTGCGGATCCCACGACAATTTTGATAATAAATAACCAAATTATCCGCCATTGAAATGGTAAATTTTACAACAAGATATCAAGCCAGCATTATATGTTTTAATAATAAACAACAAAAGAGCATAATATTTTAATTTGATTGATTGGTAATGTTCGTAGAGTCTCCTTATGTTCTGAGTTGAGCTCCACGATTACTGACAAATGCTTGCACTGACAGGACAGGTCCACTCAAATCGGCGTGGTTCTTTTTTCAAAGGCCATTTCAGACTTATCTACATGGCCCTCATATGGCCTGACCAAGATTATGTCTGGACTTTAAAAGAGACTGCCCTCCGAGTTTGTTTCGGCCTTTCTCCTCAGAGTAGTCAGATAGGAAACGCCGAACTCATCTAGCAAATTTTCAATTTTTTTTTTTAAGATGACGTGTAAATGAGATTCCAATATCCTATTCACAGAATAAACAATTTCATTTCATGTCATAACAATCGAACGAATTGCCAATTGGCCTTCGGTATATTTCATAACTGCGACCGTTTTTAAACGGACGGCGCCATATGTATAATGATGAATCATACAATCTTCCTGCGACATTAAACATTAGGATCCTAGCAGAAAACGTGCAAATACAGTGGCAAGACCACGTACATAACGATACATGCGTTAGCTATATCAAATCTGTAATAGATAGATTCATAACAAAAACTGAAATTCTGTAAAATGCATGCACGTTAATAACACGCATCTAAGTCCATAATCGGACTTTGCGGTAATTTATGCTGACGTAAACAGTTGTATGATGTACGGAAAGTGTTGTTTTGAGAACCGGTCTTTACGTAGCTCTGGCTTTACATTCTCAAAAAATTATAGATAAAACATAAAATCACACTAAGGAACTCCATGCAAACTTATTCTCAAACTTCAGATTATGAACCTGCATGTCGATTCCCGTAAACACTTCACCGTGAAAACATGTGAAGTGAGCGTGGAGTGAGCTGTCAGTGTCCTCTCACCCTGGTGGAATGACAGCTCACTTCACCTAAGTTTTCACGGTGAAACCGGCTGTACTTTGAGAAGATGCGTGTTAATTGATGCTCATCCTTTCTCTATATTATAAAAAAAATACCAACAAAAACCACTTGTGATACTACAGGTTAATATTAGTTTACACATTAGCCGAGCCATCAGCCAAACAACACCACGAACTTAAAACTATAAATGTCCACAAACCCTCACCGCTACTTTCCTCCGGCCCCTCCGAGATGGCTTCCACCTCCCGCTGCTGGCAGTACGTCCCTCGGAACTCCAGCCCTCGCAGTTGGAACGAGACCAGTCCGTTACCCATCTCCACTATGTGGACTAGGCAGTTTAGGTAGTCTGAGGCTAGTACTGAAAGTCAGAATAACTAGTTTTAATTACGAGGCAACGAGTATTTATCTGCACACAATCAGAACAGTTAAGGAGCTCGTGGCTAAGTAATAACTGCCGCACGGGTCGATCCATCAGGTTAAGCTACGCTTGCCGGGATTGGTCTGTGGATGGGTGACCATCTTTACATACCGAGACTCCTCCGCGCCCCGGAAAGCATGTTAAGCCATTGGTCCGAGCTGTCATTCATTGATCTTTGACAGTCGTTACGGGTCGTCAGAAGCCCGAAAGTCTGACAACCAGTCTTACTCAAGGGGTATCGTATTACCCAGTTACTGGGTTGTGGAGTAATGAGAAATACTGGTATTCAACTGCATCCGGTTAGACTGCAAGCCGACCCCAATATAGTTGGGAAAAGGCTAGGCAGATTGATTGAATCAGAACAGTTAACAAGACTTCTTGTGTAGCTCATGTATTACATACATTTTAAATTAAACATATTTTCTGGTTAGATGGATCTAAGCTTAGGTCTTATTACAATCAAGGTCAAGTAAAACAGAATATCTGCGTCTTCTTACCAAAACAATCTCCTTGTTGCACTTGTCCCCAGCGTCCAAGCATAAGATCTCCGCACAGATAGTGTTGTAGCGACCGAGTGAGGTGCTCGTAGAATATCGAGTTCAGGTTGTTGTCGTCTGCAAAATATTAAAGGTTCATAATGTAAAGAACACGGGTGGGACTAGTTAGTAAGGGTTTTTTTTTTCTTTTTTTTTTTGTGGGTGGGAAATCATAAAATGACTTCTCCCGCTCTGGGTGGAGCGGGAGGGCGTGTCAGGCTCTTACTGACTAAAACCCACCCGTGTTCCTTCGGTTGCCTTTACGTTGCCAGGGGTCACGGTATCCCTTTCGGACTGTCCCGCAACCCTATTACGCCCTCTCGCTCCACCCAGAGCGGGAGAAGTTATTTGATGATTTCCCACACAAAAAAGAAAAAAAAAGGTTTCCTGCCTGCCAGAGTCAGACGAGAAAAATGAACGTATGTGAAACATATGTTTTACAAGTATATGATACAAATAATGTCATTGCCTGCAAAGATGCGCATTACTGCATATACCCATTATGTTTTAACACTGATGGAATTGTAAAAACTTACATTATCATAAATTAACTCAAACCGAATGAATTCAAAATTAAATGAATTTGTGATGATGATAATGCATAATTACTAATAAGTTATGGGTATTTTTATTTCTCAGTATTCTTTATTTAGAAAAAAAAAACAGGAACAGGTATTAATTATCATTCATTCTAGCAGTGCCAAAACTGTGAGTTTTAAATATTGTACTTCTTCATAATCTACCACTAATAACAACAATAATTTCTAAGGACGGCAAGTAGGTAGTGTTCTTACCAGCTCCAAGATTCCTCTCAAGTTGTGACGAGAGTCTCGTATTGCTCTGATCAACTCTCTTCGTGTTGTAGTCTCTCTCCCAGAACTTCACCGGACGCACGTATGACGTCATGAATATTGCGCTACCTGCGAATAAATGAGAAAGTTATACAAACCATTTTATTTATTTAATTGAGTATTCCTTGGTTTCGGAAAGCCTATTAAATTTAATCTGTTGTCAAATTAATCTCGTGCCACTTGACAGGGATTTGAAAGGTTACTGTTATTTTGGAGGAAAACATTAGACTTGGCCGTAGATTAACTAATTATTAATTCGGTTTTCAGATACTGTGGCTGTGACAAGTTTTCCTGATGGTTTATTTGGTTTAACTATTTTCTGCCAAGACATTAGAGTAAATAATCTAAGACACTCACATAGTACATTTGGATAAAAAAAAATTACTCTCGTAAAACAATTTTGTATAATCTTTTTTTTTTTTGTAGTTACCTAAAGCCGGCGTCAAGGGCGACGACAGCAGCGCGGACACGGCCGCCTGCAGGAACAGCATGGCGGAGTGAGGCACGGAGAAGGGCTGCGCGAACGTAATGGGGTCATATAGTTACCTAAAGCCGGCGTCAAGGGCGACGACAGCAGCGCGGACACGGCCGCCTGCAGGAACAGCATGGCGGAGTGAGGCACGGAGAAGGGCTGCGCGAACGTAATGGGGTCATATAGTTACCTAAAGCCGGCGTCAAGGGCGACGACAGCAGCGCGGACACGGCCGCCTGCAGGAACAGCATGGCGGAGTGAGGCACGGAGAAGGGCTGCGCGAACGTAATGGGGTCATATAGTTACCTAAAGCCGGCGTCAAGGGCGACGACAGCAGCGCGGACACGGCCGCCTGCAGGAACAGCATGGCGGAGTGAGGCACGGAGAAGGGCTGCGCGAACGTAATGGGGTCATATAGTTACCTAAAGCCGGCGTCAAGGGCGACGACAGCAGCGCGGACACGGCCGCCTGCAGGAACAGCATGGCGGAGTGAGGCACGGAGAAGGGCTGCGCGAACGTAATGGGGTCATATAGTTACCTAAAGCCGGCGTCAAGGGCGACGACAGCAGCGCGGACACGGCCGCCTGCAGGAACAGCATGGCGGAGTGAGGCACGGAGAAGGGCTGCGCGAACGTAATGGGGTCATATAGTTACCTAAAGCCGGCGTCAAGGGCGACGACAGCAGCGCGGACACGGCCGCCTGCAGGAACAGCATGGCGGAGTGAGGCACGGAGAAGGGCTGCGCGAACGTAATGGGGTCATATAGTTACCTAAAGCCGGCGTCAAGGGCGACGACAGCAGCGCGGACACGGCCGCCTGCAGGAACAGCATGGCGGAGTGAGGCACGGAGAAGGGCTGCGCGAACGTAATGGGGTCATATAGTTACCTAAAGCCGGCGTCAAGGGCGACGACAGCAGCGCGGACACGGCCGCCTGCAGGAACAGCATGGCGGAGTGAGGCACGGAGAAGGGCTGCGCGAACGTAATGGGGTCATATAGTTACCTAAAGCCGGCGTCAAGGGCGACGACAGCAGCGCGGACACGGCCGCCAGTAGGAACAGCATGGCGGAGTGAGGCACGGAGAAGGGCTGCGCGAACGTAATGGGGTCATATAGTTACCTAAAGCCGGCGTCAAGGGCGACGACAGCAGCGCGGACACGGCCGCCTGCAGGAACAGCATGGCGGAGTGAGGCACGGAGAAGGGCTGCGCGAACGTAATGGGGTCATATAGTTACCTAAAGCCGGCGTCAAGGGCGACGACAGCAGCGCGGACACGGCCGCCTGCAGGAACAGCATGGCGGAGTGAGGCACGGAGAAGGGCTGCGCGAACGTAATGGGGTCATATAGTTACCTAAAGCCGGCGTCAAGGGCGACGACAGCAGCGCGGACACGGCCGCCTGCAGGAACAGCATGGCGGAGTGAGGCACGGAGAAGGGCTGCGCGAACGTAATGGGGTCATATAGTTACCTAAAGCCGGCGTCAAGGGCGACGACAGCAGCGCGGACACGGCCGCCTGCAGGAACAGCATGGCGGAGTGAGGCACGGAGAAGGGCTGCGCGAACGTAATGGGGTCATATAGTTACCTAAAGCCGGCGTCAAGGGCGACGACAGCAGCGCGGACACGGCCGCCTGCAGGAACAGCATGGCGGAGTGAGGCACGGAGAAGGGCTGCGCGAACGCATGGAACGCGCTGCCCCATGTGATCTGCCACGGGGCTATGTACGTCACTACGAACTGCACCTGGAGAGGAAAATAACAAATATACATCTTGCAATGCTTTTATTCCAATTTATTAAAGTCGGTAATGATATTAAAAAAAATATATGCAACAAAAAAAAAAAAAAATTTTAGAAGACCAAAAAAATTAATTGGTTCTCATTTCAAAGTTTTATATTTGTGTATGTTATCGCAGAACCTGTTACATCATAAATAAAAAATAAATAAATAAAAATGCAATTTAATAAAAATAACGAACATACCTTCAGAAGAAACTCATAGACTTTGCTAAAGATGATGGCAGTGATAAAATAGTCAACTAGGAAAGTTTCTGATATCTTCTGGCTACTCAGGTCTCTTTGGAATAGTAGTACTGCGAACACCAGGATTAGGTACTGGGAATCTGGTTCTGAATAGGCGTTTCGAAGACCTGCGAGCAAAAATTTATAAGTAATAAATTATTTAGGGTAATTTGAACCTTATTATTACGAGTTAAAGATTCGCTGACAGTTACTGTATTTTTTATGAACACAAAAACAATCGTCAGGTCAACATTTTTGAGCTTTATCCAATTATTTATTTATAGTAGGGACCGAAACCGGTATGAGAAATACAGGTATTTTTTCGGTTACAACATTTATATTTTTTACCGGTATTTTTAAAGGGTACCTGAAATTGAATACATCCAGTATTTATACCGGTTAGCGAAAAAAGAATTACCTCTATCTTACACGTGACATTAGTCAAAGGGCGCGCATCGCCTGTCTGCGTGTAACCGGTATTAAAACGGTAACTTAATAGAGGAAACATGTTTCTTCTTCTTGGCTACCCAGATATCGGTAACCTTAGTCGCAGAATGAACCAAAATTTTTCGACCCTTGTACTGTAATTTATAAAGGTTTTCGGCCTCTGATTTCTTGGTTTAAATGTTTCAAAATATCATGTTTCACTCTTTTATAATTTCAGGCAACCATCCGAAAGCTTTTGCTGGATCAAAGATACGGGTAAGAATTTAAACTTGAGAATACAGCATTAGTCTGGCAGGCTGAGTTGATTGATAAAGATGGTTTCCTACCGTACAACACGACTTACACTTGAGCGCGCACACGCACACGATGAGCGCGCCCACGGCGTCGCCGTACTTGGCGGCCACGGCGGGCGCGTCCTGCGTGGCCGCCAGCACCACGCCCGGGTACAGCACGTTGCGCTCCAGGAAGCACAGGTACACGAACATCTGGGCCACACGAGGCGGGGTGAGACATGCACTTTTAGGGATGCTGCTATACGTCCTGTAGCTCCATATATCTCTTTTAAGCACTGTATAATGATTACTTTGACACTTTCCTATAAGGGCGTTTACGGGGAACTGTCTTATGTAATTTTGACGTTTGAAAAAGTGATGATTCTCAGCCTAGATTGAATAAATGACTTTTGAATTTGAATTTTAAGGTCTAAGTGCTAAGTTCGAACAAAGTGGTTAAACATTTAAATCAAAAGTAAGACTTAAAAAATCCCTTATTGGCCAGAAATCGAAACAATCAATCTGCTTAGCCTTTTCCCAACTATGTTGGAGTTGGCTTCCTAACCAGATGCAGCTGAACCAGTATTTTATACGTATAGAGCAACTGCGTGTCTGACCTCTACAACCCAGTTACTAGGTAACACCCCCTTGGCAGGACTGGTTGTCAGACATTTAGACTTCTGACTACCCATAACAATTGTCAAAGATCAACGAATGAAAGCCGGCACCAACGGCTTAACGTGCTTTCAGAGGCACGGAGGGATCTCGATATGTAATTAATGGTCACCCATCCACGAACCGGCCTCGGAAGCGTAGCTTCGATCGACTTATTAACTTGTACGACCGAAACCAAAGACACTTTTAAACACTGCTATATTTAAACCAGTATCAAAACCGGCCAAGAGCGTGTCGGGCCACGCTCAGTGTAGGGTTCCGTAGTTTCCCGTCCGTCAGAATAAGTGTTCCTGCTTGCATATACGATTATACTACAAACTTAGTCCAGAAATTATTTTGTACAACTTTTTGTCATTTTTGTACAAAAACTGTTGTTTCCATCAAGTTCAAAATCATTTTCCTAGAAAGTTCTTATAAAGTTCTACTTTTCAGATTTTTTTCATATCTTCTAAACTTATGGTTCAAAAGTTAGATTGTTCTTTTTCCACACATTGTTTTTTACTTTTGGAGCGATTATTTCTGAAATTATTGACATTATCAAAAAATGATTTTTGTAAACCCCTATTCATTTTTAAATACCTTTCCAACAATATATCACACGTTAGGGTTGAAATTAAAAAAAAAAACACTTCCCACTTTACATATTGGGGCTACCCTTATATTTTTTTTTCCAATTTTTATTTTACCACTTTGTCGGCATGATTGATATACAATTGGTACCAAATTTCAGCTTTCTAGTGCTAACGGTCACAGAGATTAAGCGAGGACGGACGGACGGACAGACAGACATGGCGAAACTATAAGGGTTCCTAGTTGACTACGGAACCCTAAAAAGGAAGCAATCTGAAGAAATACCTGTAAGTAGACCCTAATTTTCAATACGACAACTGTCTTACTGAAAATCCTGCTAATTAAGTCAGAAATTCAGTACAACCACAAATTAAATTATTTAAAATAAATACTTTTTTGTTACGAAGCTGTGCAGTCTAACCAAAGGAGCATCTTACCTTCTCGAAACACATAAGCCTGGCCGGCTCCGTGACCTCGAACTGCGCGTGCTCATGCTGCTTCAGCACCGGGCCGGCGAGACACAGCCACGGCTGTTGCTTGCGCAGCTGAGGCGTCACGTAGTGAAGCGCCCAGCCGAGGATGCCCGCGATTATCCAGAGGACCTGGTGGCGGGAACTTCTATCTTAGACTTTGCCTCGAATATATTGATATAGTAGTCGTTAAAAATCAATAAAATAACGAAGTTACAATTATTCATAAAAATAATATTTTAAGATTTTTTTTAAGAAAAACGCGTTTTGGTCAGCGCAAAAGATCAGAATAAGGCGTATTGACCGCAATAATAAACAGAATTTGACAGTTATTTTTAGCTGTTTGCAAATTGATACTCAATTGTTTTCTAATTATTTACTTTGCTGTCACTCTTATGTTTAAATAAATACTTGTGTTGATTGATTGATTGTTTGTTGAATACTTCCACGACTTTACAACTCGAACAAACACCCTGCGCGGTAATGATAACTTGTAAAGTATATTTTTTATGCGACTTTTAATCAGTAACCTCCTATTCAACTTGAAGAGGTTTCTAGAATAAAGTTATAAACAAAGTGAAACACTCACCGTATTAAGCTGCGGTCTAAGCGTAGTAAACACGGTCGTACAATGCAGCCCAAATACGAACAACCCAAGAAACGTGCACACGATAACGTCATTCTTAAGCCGAGCATTCACCGTCGCCTGCAGCTTCTTAGGCAGCGGATCTTCCATGTCTTCATCAGGCTTGTCCGAATCTGACTTCACATTTGACGTGTTTGTGTCCTGGGTTTTATCGTCTTCCGTTGGTGGGTCTGCTTTTAGGGATGTGGTTGAATTCATCGTGTCCCCACCTCTAGGGTCCATTTTCAAAGAGCTTACGCTCGAAGTTTGTGAACGTTTTTGTTTTGCAATGTTCGTTTCGGAGCTGAAGTTTATTTTAGATGCAGAACTTCCAATAGAATTCTGTTTTGATATGTTACTTTCCGAATTATTCTTTTTATCGTCGCTAAGCGTGTTTGGATCTGTTTTGTCCAGTTCTGGAGAACATTCTGGATTCTGTATGACGTATAACTCGGGCGGTAGCAAATGTTTCTTTATTAGGTTCCAAATTAGGGTATAGTCACTCGCACTTCGACTTAGATGGTAAGCAATCGGTACTAATAAACCACAGAATATTGAGAAAAGGATGTTGTGTTTCTGATGCTGCGATTTCTTCCCCTCAACTAAGCCGCTGTAAGCGAACCCGTATAGCACTCCAATCGCTGCTACAGAACGAACTATGCAGTAAACTGCAGCGCTTAAGCTGCTTGTAGCGTTACCACCAAAAACATGCATGTCAATCTGCTCCAATAAGTACATGAGAAACGTATTGACTTGAGGAAATAAACCCAAACTGAACGCCAAAGGAAAAAACAGTAGAAACTTTGATAGAATCTCTTGAATTACGTGCAAAAAATCCCTTTCATCCATCTCGATCCCGTATATCGTAATAGGTTTCGTATCCTCAACACTTCGTTTTCGTCTCGTATGCACTTCGTCAGTAAAAGGTGCCGTCTGTTCCAAGTAGCTATGCACCCCGCACAATAGTGCAGTGCATATGCAAAAGTATACCGGTCGAGAAAACACGACCATTTTGTTAAAACCATGCACTGGTGACGCAGAATCGGGTTGGACACTTTTCAGCAAAGAGTACTGACTGCCTGCCATGATGAAGCAAAACCAAAACGCGTATATGTCCCTGTAGAAGCCAAGGTTTAAGACCATAGAGCCCAAAACGGCCACCATCACAGCCAAAAAGATTGTGACAAAAGTCTCCTTGCAGGTCAGGTTCCTGTCAAACAACGCCATCAGTTGCAGTCTATCCATAGACACCTTCAATTCGAAACATTTAGAAAGTTTAAACTTGTAGTAACTCTTTTGTTTTGGCTGGTTCGCCTTTTCCATTTCGTCCATTAATTTTGAGAATTTGCTCCTAAGATTTATTTCTACAGTTTCTTCGCCTATTGAGGGCATTAAACTAGGTACATTTGCATATGTATTCTCAGCTTGTTGTTGCTGTGCTAACTGTTGCGCTCTTTGCTGATTCATTAAGAAGTTTATATGCATACTAGGTAGTCCCATTCGGGATTGTCTCTCAGCCTCTATTTGTTCTAGTAAACTATCAGTGACGTAAGCTACGGGTGACCGTGGTTGATCGGGATGGGAGCTACCGGTTCCTCCGTCGAAAACGTAGAATCTTTTGTTGGCGTTATTAGTGTTGATAGGAACGACTGCGGATACGTTGTTGTTGCTTGACAGCAGAGGGTTGTTGCTGCCCTGGTTTGAGGAACTTTGGTCGATGCTGTCACCGCGTTTTTTGGGTATACTTTCGCTGTTTCCAGCCTCTGATTCTAAAGAGCCACAACTGCCTTCACCAGCAGTTTCTTGAGCATTGTCAGGATTGTCAATAGGTTTAACCCTGTTGATCCGCATGCCCTGTTGATCCTCTTTCTCCGGTAGAGGGATCGGTGTTGCCTGCGCTCGCCCTGAACTGTTCTTATCAAACGTGTACGACATCCAATTCCCATATTCGTCCATAAAGCAATGAATTGCGCCGTCCGTCGTATCCTCAAATGACGTCGCAAAATGAACGTTATTAGAATTATTCGAGTTGTCCGGAGCTGGTGACTTCGAGTTATCCTTCTTTTCAGGGTTGTTTTGCTGTGAAGGATTGTTCCTTTGTCGAGTTGATCGCTTTATTTTTCTAACGCGGTTTCTATGGTTTCTGTCCATTAGTGGTCTGAGTCTTGGCCCTTCTTCCGCGGGTTGCACGGTTTGAGTGGCAGCAGACTCTGTAGCAGTAGCGTTAGCCACATAGGAAGGTAGGCAACAAGGTCCAAAGTCTACTCTGGAGTTGAGAAATGCTGCTAATAAAGGCATAGAAGTGGGAAGGAGGGTGTTGGTAGACGTTTGTGCTACTTCTTCTATGGAGCGTTTTCTCGTTTTGTGCGAATTCTCTCTCTCGCCGCGAATGCTTTGTCTGTGACTGCGAGGCCGTTCCTCCCGGTTTGTAGGCGGCATAACCACAGTGTTGGCGTTCGTCGCCGCGAACAAGCACTCCAATCCTTGTACCAAAGCAGCCTGAGCTTCCACCGCATCGAAGAGGACTTCCTCATTCTGATTCTCATCTTTCTCCTTCTTAGAATCTCTCTTCTTGTTCTCCTTCTGCGAGGAAGCTCGCGAACGCGCTAAGTTTTTTATCTGCTTTGGTATAGCGCCCAAGTTTTTTGGAACGTTGGAAGACGATTCGCCAAGGGCGTTGGCTAGTTTCTGGCAGAGGACTTCTTCTGGGAGGGCGCAGGCTCCCGCTTCTCTACAGCAACCTCCCTTAGATTGTTCCGACTCCTCAAAAAGCCAATCTAAACTGTACACGCTCCTTTCGTCAGCACTTTTACTATCACACGTAAGTTGCGATTCTTCCGTTTCCGGGGCAATGTTTTTATCGTTCTTAAAGTTTTTTGATGGTCCGTCTATATAAGTATCACTACTACTGCTAGAATTACATATATCGTGGTCCCAGGGTTTTTTATCGACGACTTTCTTATCGTCAGATTGTTTCTCTGACTGATCTTGGTTCTCATTCGATTCTAAACTGGACTTTTCTATTAGTAAGTCTTTGGAGGTCGCACTGGCTTTTTCAAAGTAATCAACGTTAGTGTTGATGGCGTTTTTACATTCACAGCATGGAGCTTGTCGGTCAGGACGTTTAGCTTCGTACTGCGGCTCGTGTTTTAGTTTTTTCAGTCTTACAGGTTTTCCTTTGTCGTTGGGGCAGTCTAAGTTATGTTTGTTAGTGTGTCGCTCGCAGCAGTGTTTCTTGCCGTCCGCGTGTGTTTTGCTTCGCACTACTCTCACGTCCGAAGGTCTATCAAGTAACGGTGATCTGGACCCGTTGTTTTCGTAGTCAGAGTCACTGGACCGCATCGCCGGCGACTGCTCAGCGTCCCAGTCGAACCCCCGGAACTGCTTCTCATCATCATAATCACTATAACTCTCTCCACTAGAATCCAGATCGGTTTCTTTCTGCGATGTCTGCATCTCATCAGATATTTCAGCTATTGGGTAGACAATTTCTGAACCGTATGTTAAGTATGGGTAGCTACAACCTTCTCCTGATTCGTTCTTTGGATATAAGTTTAAATGTGGACCGCGGGTCAAACTTTTGCTAGGGGGTGGAATGACTGCGTTTTTAGGATTCTTTAGCATCTGGCCACCGATTGTTTCTGCACTGTTTGGATGTGGGGACAGGTTGGACACACTTGGGGGTGGACATCCAATTTCCAACGCGGCGCTTTTTATTCTCCTAAACCCTGAACTTTTTCCTTTGCTTTTCTCTGCTTCCCCAACAGGGGCTTCGGCTTTCACCATCATGTATTCACCAAGCTCTACACTAGCGAAGAACCCAGTATCCGCGTTGTTCGAATGCCTCCTCATATGGGAAACAAGTTGGGCAGTTGAATTCAACAGCGGTAACTGTATGGTGGACATGGTCGAATTCGAATTCCTCCTCATATTTGAAGACTGTTGCGTTGCTAATGCCATCGCCGACTTGGTACAGCTCTCATCTGGATAGTTAGCGTACCGTCGTCGATGCGCTGTCTTTTTCTTAGGAGATGGAGGCCCAACACTCGGTTCGGAGTTATCCCTTGAGTCTGAGCTCAGCTGCCGCGCGAATTTGGACTGGTAAGGCTCACCACCGGCTTCAGTACCGTCTAGATACAGCCACTCTTTGAAAAAGTCCTTGTTACTGGAACCGCGGCGATGCGGACACTCGTGGTATCGCCTACTCACTTTAGCAAAAGGACCTTCATCGACTATCATATGAACAGGCAAGTTATTTTCAGCCCTCGCACTTCTAGAAGCTTCACCAATAAGTTCATCTATTCTGGTGCCGTGCGTCCTTCTTTTCGAGGTCCTATGTTCCCTTCTGTGGCCGGATTTTGAGCGGCTCCTATTGGCTGGACGGTTTTTGGAAGAGCCCGGCATTTCGGCGGCCTGCGCCACACACAGGTCGGATTTGGTCGCGGCCACGACCTCCGTCTGCTTGGCAGACATGGCGCTGTCTTCTATGCTTGATTCCGAACTGTTCTTCCGATGAACATCTACTTTTAAATCTGTAACAAGATGGAGAGAGAAATCTAGTAGATTTTACAGAAATTCTTGAAAGTTCTGATAATTAGAGTATTCAAAATAAGTTGATTCCTTACAACTGCTTATAAATGTTGCTTAGCACGTAATACTTTGGTTAAGCGTTATACCTGTCACTCTCGCACAACTGTCAAACTACAAGTGCAAGTTAAAGACGGGAACATGTCTAAGTCAATGTAAAGGGTGCATTTCTACTTTGTTGTAACTTGACTATAGATATTGCATTTTACCAGAGCACATCAATCATGGTAATTTAAACCATATGACAATGCATATATGTCACAAACTATGTTCAAGGGAGGTTACATACCTATGGTACTGTTGTTAGGCTTGTGGTACTCCAGAGAGGTGACGGACTCATTGTCGCTGCCCGTCGCCGCCGCACCGCCCAGCTTCAACATTTGCATCTCCATGCCCTCTTCAGCACTGGCGGATATGGAAACATTTCAGTGTTTGTGATAAATAAATAAATAAATAAATAAATTTTATCATACAATAAATTTGATAACTACTGCAACAAAATATTTGAAAAAAGAAATAGATATCTGCTAAACGCCTTGTAATGAAATGACATCATTTATTACGAAAGTAGGGTAGTAAAATCTTTTACACATATTTTTTTTTTTACAGTGTACTATCTGGAGTCGACAAATCTAGTATCGGGTTATCAAGCTGTATGTATAATATTCTGGTCCTTCTTTTGGTGCTCTACAATATGTAACTGAATTAATGCAAATTGTGAAAATAGTTTGTTCAAAATCGTTTACTGAATCGATTTCTGAAATTTTTTATAAATAAAAAATTTCAGAAATAATTAAACAAAAATTTAATAAAAATTAAAATAATTAAAAGTGTAGTCACACTTTCGCTCAAATTCAAATAATTTCATTTTACCTACAAGGCCACTCATGAAACTTCAGAAGCTAGGTTCCAATTGGTCGACTCCTATGGAGAAGAGCCGGCAAGAAACTCCACGTTACTCTTTTAAAAATTCTTGGGATTTCCAATATTTTCCAATAACATAGTTATATTAATTATTGCATTTCATAATCAATATTCTAGTTCGCTAGTTAGCCACATTTCTTATTTCCATACAATAATATTGGCAAATTAATCAAAACAGGTAAAGGACAATGACAAAAATCGGCTCGCATCATCTAGCGTCCGACAGACTTTTAATATTTATGATAATTTATAATATAAAATAGTACGAAATATAGAGTATAAATAAAATCTGTAGAAGTACACCGTTTAAAAGTCATTTTAAATAGTTATTCAATTTTTCAACACGTTTCCTATCTGCAATTTCAATTAGAAATGTTGCTAATACCAAAATAAAATAATATCGATACGAAATTGCACTTGCAAATCGATTGCATTAATATTTTAGAGGCATGAGGAACAGGGTGTAAAGTTCACTCATCCACCATAGAAAAGGGAGGATCCTCCAACCAGACGGGTGTTGTGTCTGGCGGGCCGACTGCCCGACTGTTGATTTCGGATAGTCTTATCTATGTCGTTCGCGTGGTAAACTCTAATTGCGCGATGCAGTATTTGTGTGACGTCATGTCTTTGATGCGTAGTTAGTATGTGGCGGTGTAACCGCTACATCACTCCCCTCCGGAGACCGGAGGTCGATAGTGGGCTGAGTCTTGTATCTTGCGATGCTTCACAGTGCCAGCTAAGGTTCCAGTGAGTCGAAACCGGGTGCCGCACAGTTCGCGGTGAGTCGGAACTGTCTGCGGTGATTGCGGCGGTTGTGGTGATTGAGGTGATTGCGGTGATTGAGGTGATTGAGGTGATAGCGGTGATTGCGCTGATTGAGATGATTGCGTTGATTCCCCAGTGAGTCGGGGTGATGAGGCTGAGGGTGATGACCAGGAATGCGCGTTCGCTGCATGCTGGTGGTCAGGATACCCGTTGAAGCCGAGGGTGCTGGCTGTCTGTGTGACTCGCCTCACGAAAGCTTGCGGGAGTGATGATGATGACGTCACGCTGAAGTAGTTGCACGAAGGCTGCGTTCATACTCGGGGTCACCAATTTAGAGGCATGAGGAACAGCCAAAAAAAGTAAAGTTCACTAGTGTACTAAAGTTCACTCATCCACCATAGAAAAGGGAGGATCCTCCAACCAGACGGGTGTTGTGTCTGGCGGGCCGACTGCCCGACTGTTGATTTCGGATAGTCTTATCTATGTCGTTCGCGTGGTAAACTCTAATTGCGCGATGCAGGATTTGTGTGACGTCATGTCTTTGATGCGTAGTTAGTATGTGGCGGTGTAACCGCTACAATATCATTATGAAACTAGATAAGTGAAATTATTACATATATAAGTCGTAACTCGTAATTATTAATATAATAAATAGTATTTAGTTATATTTTTGAATATATTTTATAAGAATTTAAAATAAGTTAATTCGATTTTCGATACAATTTAGAATATTACTTATTACAGTGCTAGCAACACTTAATCTTGTTTTTGTAGTTGTCATTGAATATTGTCAAAAAAATACTACTTCTCCTGCGCGTTTTATCACGAGCGTCGAAGTGATTACGTGTTTTTGAGTTTTGTGTTGTATATTGCTGTGTTTCTGGACTCCGATTTTTCTACCACTTACGACTACCTTGGCTGTTGAAACTGAACCTGAACCTGTATTACTCGCTGACCCGGCTCGCTCAATCGAACATCTGAACCTGCCTACTTGTTGACCTGGCTTTTCTCACACGGACGGACCTTTAGTCTACTAACCATGATTCGCTGCATTAATTGTGGAGTAAATGCCTTTCGAATGCGACGATACTCGTTAGAAACTGAGACTGAAGAGATTCTGCTGAATAATAAATTGTTAAAAAGTATCCATGTGTTTTTTTCCACATTTATATTCTAAAATAATGTAAGTATGTTTGTTATAGTTATATATATTTACTATGAAAACATATATTATGCGAGGATAATATGTGCCAAACATCATTATTTAATTAATAATTTAATAGTTTATTTGTTGTTATCGTTAAAATTAGAAGTATTAAGTGGACAACTTTAAAGAACTATAACTTTTTTTGGTGTACTTCTTATAGAAAACTAAATATACTATCAAATTCTATAATTATTTTCCTTTTTAATGATATACAGGGTGTTTGGCGCATGGACCGACACAATTTTTTGGGGAGTTGAGAGGGTCATTTGCGAAGTTTCACCCAAAGATCCCATGTCCTTAGTGTCACGGTTAATAAGATATGATTTTTTTAGATTTTTTACAAAAATTATGAACATAGTTTTATTTAAAAAAGTTCTTTATTTATTTAGAATAAGAATACATTGCAGAATACAATAAAAGTTATTTCGTGCAATTAGAACAATAAACAAAAAAGTAATGACTATTTAAAGGCGAGATTTCGGGTAATTTTGTGAAAAAAACAAAAAAAAACATCTCAATAACCGTGACACTTAGGACATGGGGTCTTTCGGTGAAACCTCCCAAATGACGCTCCCAATCCCCCAAATAATTGTGTCGGTCCATGCGCCAAACACCCTGTATAGTTCATCTTTGTCGGTTCTGGCCGAGTCTTGAAGGACAACTTGGCATTCCTTTAGGATAAACGACTAAACGCTCATAATGGCATTTAAAAAAAGATCTGTAGTAAAATGTGCCTCACGCAGGATTCTGGGCGGCGTTGGGATCAGTGGGAGGCTGCACGATGATGCACTCGCTGGTGTCGTACATGTGGTGCAGCGCGTGGTTCAGCAGCTTCAGGCCGGCAAACAGCAACGCTACTAGCGCGCAGTATATTATCCAACCGAGGCTCGCGGGCGGGAAGTACTGGAAACAAAAAAGTTTTATTACTATTATATTTAAAAATATACACCGAAATAGCAATCACTGCATATTATAAAACAGAAACCCCCCCGTCGAGTCTGTGTGTACGCGATAAACTCAAAAACTACCGAACTGATTTTCAAACGGTTTTCACTAATGGACATAGTGATACATGAGAAAGGTTTAGGTGTGTATTTATGAATTAAGATGCTGTGTAAATTGGATGAAATATGACGATGATTGTTGAAGATGTCGGAAAAAATCGCGCGTTACGGTAGTACGTTTCCGTGGGACAATTTCCGAACTCCACGCGGACGAACCCGCGGACAAAAGCTAGTACTTTAATCAAAATTAAATGCTGTATAGTGCATTGGCAAGTCACAGAGAATGGCTGGACTGATTTGTACTCTTTTTTTTTTCTTAAGGATTTTAGTGAAAGTTTTTCTACGGGATTTTTATTTGATGAACTCAAGACACGTGAAAAAGCGACCTGTGAGCTAGTGAAAGATAAAATAATCATTTGTTTTACGCTATTTTTTTCTTGGGATATTGATCAGTTCAATGGTTAGGATAGAATCAATCTGCTATCTAACTACGCAACACATTTTCGTAAACGATTACGGAAAATTTGTTTCATTTTGACAGTTCAAAAACATTCACTGCGTTATTTACGTTGTTGGGCAGATTTTTTTTTCGAACTTATGAAGCAATGGATTAGCAATTTGTTTCAAAACGATTCAAATTCCGATTGATCGTGTTTACGTAATTAGGGTACTGATGAATGGAATTGGAACTTATATGACGTATCATAATTATTATTCGCTGGATAACCGCAGCGCTATTTGTAGTGACCTTGCACCTTGTCTCCAAAACTACCCGCACGATACCCGATAGCGGACGGAGGTGGTGCTTTTTCTGTCTAATGTAATAGCGTATGTGTTTACTAGCTTTTGGCATATGGTAAATCAGTTTTACAGTATTTACAGCGATCAAATAGTCGAGTACTTACGAGTAACTCCCGTGAGAGCACGCGTAGGAGTTAGACATAACTCGCTTGATTAGAGCTGGTAAACACTGGTAAAAATTGAGAATGATGGACATTTGTGGTCTTATTCCAAAACAAGGTTTTTCTTTGGTCATGGTTTATATTTTTATACCACTGAACCAGTTTTTATAGTAAAAACCTAACCGAATGAAATACAGTTCTAAGCTGGTAATTTAGAAACAGACGAAGTTAAAAAAATAAAATAAAAAGTTTGTTTCGGAACAATAACACAAGACTGAGTACAAATAAAACGATGATAGCTGCAAAAGTAAAGCTAGTTGTCAGTTTTGTATCAAGAAATTTATAAATAGGTAGGTACTGGTTCGAAGGTTTAAGCGTCGCGTAGACCTGCGCGACGGGACTCTAAGAAAACTTCACGGTAGAACAATTACCGGTGACGCGTCGCGCGACTAGTCGCCCTAGTCTGCACGAGCCTTGAAGCTCTGGGTACAGATTATAAATCTCGTTTTATACCTATTATGATAGTTGCAGTTTTGCACCGATGTAATGCACTCCTCTGTGCCTTGTCAGAGCTGTGATTGACCCGTTGACTCAAAGTGATAAAAATATCCTTGTACATTTTATATTGAAAGTCGTTCACAGCCGTCGGTGTCAGTGTCGGCGCAGGACCTTTAGTAAATGTCAACAAGAAGCCACGGCCCGGTCATGTATCTGACGCGGAAAAGAGTGTGCTTTAAGTAACTACTCTTTTAATATAATTTATGACTCAAATACCAACATACTCTTTTTCGCCCCATCAGAACACTCAACAGAATCACTTATAATCATTGATTTGCTAATTTACTAATTTGTTTATTGGCTCGCATAATTAGTTTGAAGGTAAACTGATACTGATGAAACTTAATTGGTAACAAGCTAGTGGGTCAGGTTTTACAGAAATAGAATAACATCTTGTTAGATTACTTAATTATGTGCATTATGTCCTCAATTAACTATACAGTGACACTATTTCTTACACGCCAAGAGAGGTCACAGATTCTATTTATGCATTTTTTATAGCAGATATTTCTTGTCTGTTATTGTTTGTTTTTTTTAATTGTTAGACGCTGCATTTTGTTTAAAGTAGGTACCTACATTACTACACGTGGGCATGTGGGCCGAGGCACACATACGTGAGTCCATCAATGCCTGGTTGCAGCTAAGACATGTGTATAGTATTTTTCTCAAATAATGCGCAGAAATTCAAACTATAAGTAAATTATTATTTTTAAACATGCTTGGAAATTATAGCATTATTTTTAGCGAGCAAAACATAGGTACCTACGAAGCTTCGGCACGCATTGCTTTGTCAGGATAGACGCAGATGCGGCCGAGAAAAAAAAAAAGAGCCAAAGAGAAAAAGTATTTTTGCTATGCAACACAGCATACAAACATAGACAATTTCATTATATTAAAATACTTTCTTTTTTTTTTTCTTTATTTAAGGAGACTCGGTCAACATTGACGATGTCGCCCCGTAATTCTAACTATAATATAACTCTTATAGCTAACTACATCTTATCTCTCTAAAATCTTATCAATATTACAACAATGGAGTGGAAGCAGAGCCCAGTTATTGCTGGGTGGTGTTTCCTCTCCGTAAATGGCAGATGTATAACGCACACAACTTCCTGGCCCCTTCCGAAGGGGAAGGCCAAGAAGCTGCTACATAACCCTATGTTGTACTGCGAATCCCCAAGTGTCTGTTGCCGCTGATCCTCATTCCGGACACATTCGAGCAAAACATGGTTAATATCCTCGACGGTGTTACACTCCGTGCAATTAGGTGAGTCCGTTTTACCCATTAAATGTGCAAATTTATTTGATGGAATGTGGCCGGACAATATATTGTGACACTGCTGAGACTTCGGGTCTCAGCAGTGTCACAATATATTGTCTATGGGCGTCCATCTCCTGGAACCATGGACAACGAAAAGGTCCTGCCTGTATAGTCCTGTACCATACGCCTTTGGTGAGTGACCTCTCATCAAAATATTCCTGCCACAAGTCTTTACAAATCCATTTGACTGCCTGAACCTGATCTATGTGAAGCGGTAAAAAAGGGCTAATTTTGCTGCCCGATCCGCTTTTTCATTGCCCATGATGCCAATATGAGATGGAATCCACTGTAGAATTATAGTTTTACTAGTCATACGCAGCTCTAAAATGGTTTGGAGGATAACAAAGGCTATCGGGGAACCTCGAGAATTCGAGGGTAGCCGAGCCAGATGCAATAAAGCACTCTTAGAGTCAGTTAAAACCACAATATGCTGAGTATCAAGAGTTAGCGCGTAAGATAGGGCTTCGGAAATAGCTATCAGCTCGCAGTACATTATAGCAATATTAACCTTAATTTTAAATTTCAGCGTAGTATTTAATTGAGGGTCGAATACAGCCGCCCCCGCATACTGCGCCTCTTTACATCCGTCTGTATAAAGTTGATAGAACGAACCGTAGTTATCATTCAAATATTTGGTACACTTTTGTCTTAAATCTAATATATATTCATTGATCTCTTTGGAATGCGTACATACGGGATATCGTAAGAGATGTTCTTCGATAAGTCAATACTGGACAGCCATATATCCAACGAGAATACACCCAATATGGAGCTAGAATACATAGGTAAATTTTGGATTTGTCTATGCGTGTCTACTAACCATGGAATCTTTTTATTTCTCCAGTATTGACCCTCACACAATTTTGACAATTCTTCAATAATCATAATAGTAACATTATCCTTTACCGACCTAGATTTTAGCCAGAATTTTCCCGCTAAGTATCTTCTTCGAATTGGTAGCGGTTGTAAGCACAGTTCGTTCTCCATGACATGAATTGGAGTGTTCTTAATGAAACCCCCAATAATCCTCATACATAAATTTTGGATTCCGTCAAGTTTATTCAACTGACTGTTAGCGTAATTACCAAATAGAAAACTACAGTAATCAAGTCTACTTCGTATCATTGAGATATATAGACGTCGCAAATGTTTCGGGTGGACACCCCATTTGGATCCAGCTAGCACTTTAAATATGTTTAATAATCTTGACCACTTTTCCCGTAATTCGTTAATATGCCTTTTCCACTTCAAAGAAGATTAGAAGTCTAGGACCCAACATCGTCTTAGATAAAGAGGTACTTGAAACTATAAACTCGGCAGTTTTTCTGGGCATAACAGTAGATGCAAAACTTCAGTGGGGCCAACATATATCGAGCCTAGCGGGAAGGCTCAGTTCGGCCGCCTACGCTGTCAGAAAAGTAAGACAATACACTGACGTTGATACAGCTCGGTTGGTCTATTTTAGTTATTTTCATAGCGTTATGTCCTACGGTATTCTGCTTTGGGGCAAAGCTGCAGATATTCAAAATATATTTGTCCTCCAAAAACGAGCTATTCGAGCAATTTACCAGCTAGGTGCCAGTTTCTCTGAGAGATTTTTTCAAAGATATCGGTATCCTCACAGTGGCATCACAATACATCTTCGCCAACATCTTATATATTAGGCAGAATATACACTTATACACTAAAAACAGTGATATTCACAACGTTAACACTAGAAGTAAGGATAAACTACGTGCTCCCTTTCACCGGCTTCATAAGGTTCATAACTCATTTGTTGGGCTTGGTATAACCTTTTATAACAAGCTACCCTCTTGTTTGCTAGATTTGCCGTTTAATGCGTTTAAAACTAAAGTAAAGTCCAACCTTTGTTCAAAGGCATACTATTCTATCAACGACTACTTAAATGATAAGAATAGTTGGTCGCTGTGATTAACTCAAGACAATGTTTAAATGTTCTTTCTCCAGAATTAGTTTACCTACTGACAGGTTTTATGAGTTTATATAAAAGTCTATAATTTTACTTTTTATGTACATTTATTTTATTTTTATTTATTGTTGACATAATCTACTCATTACAATGTTTTTTTTAATGAGTTGTATTACAATATGTGGTTAGCTAGCGACCTCGACAATTATTTATTTTACCTCGATGGTCCTAGTTTATCAATATTATTATAACTTCTAGTTACAGCTCTATGTAAGCGGGCACGCCCTTTATGCCTGGAGGCTTTATTTTCTTTTTTTTTAGATATTGTTTACGTTTAGTTATTTTTATTTCTGCTTGAGTATAGTTCTCGATGTTTTTGGTTGGTATATTGGCGTGTGCTAGCTGTCATATGGCTATTAATTTATAATTTAAATTTTATTTTGCGTAATGTAAATTATCTTATAAATTATTGTATAGAATCATTTTTTTTTCCTAACTGAACAGACAGCTGTGCTGCTGGGGAGTTTGTTGCGCCACTTCTTCTTCCCAGCAAAAGCACTAGGAAGTGGTGAAGGGTGGGCGTTTTGGGGGACTGTCTTATGTAATTTTGACGTTCGAAAAGTGCTGATTCTCAGCCTAATTTGAATAAATGACTTTTGATTTGATTTGATTTGAAAAAAGATCCGTCCAGCCACATACCTAGGTATTTTACACTATCCACCTGTTTTATATTATGATTGTTAATCTGTGTGTGTGTGTTGAGTTCCCTGCAAAATGGTTGAGCTAAACGGTGCTGATCCATGCGTCATGTTCGTGAACAGTAGGCGCCATCAGTAGGGACTGGTCATCTCATATCTGCCACGGCTTATTTTAATTTTTGAATTGTTTTTTTTTTTTTTTTTTTTATTACGGACGCTTTTTACGTACACGTCTTTCTGCATTGTTCTCACATGTATAATTTCAACATGAATGATGTAAACAATATTTTGTAAGAATTTTTTTTTTTTTAAAAGAGTGTCCGTGGAGTTTCTTGTCCGTTCTTCTCCATAGGAACCTACGCTTTGGAATGGGCAACTAGCTTCATATTTCTGACTGACTGACTCCTTGACAATTCAAAAGTGCCTGTAAATGGTTTGATTGAAATAAATGCTTCGAGTTTGAGTTTAATATTTAACGAGAATATTTTCCTATTTTTACCCCTACTAAATAAAATTATTTTTGTTTTGTTAAAAGATATCTGTAATCCTACTTCTTCTATTAAATTCTGAAATACTTTTATCGAATTTTGGATATTGGTATCGGAATCCAAAATTTGTTTATTAGCTATATGTAACACACATCAACACGGTCTAGGGATATTTTTAAAAAAGCGAATTACTATCAATGTGTTAATTATTTATATGACATGTATATATTTAAAAGATACGTTATTTAATATTCTACCATTTTTTAATAATGGTTAAGGTACTTAGATTAAAATTTCAGGATTTTATGGAAAAAAAATTAAGCATAGCCGGAAACCGTATATGAATTAACTTTTAATTTGTGAGTAAAAACTGAAAAAAAATAGAAAAATCATTTAATTTGTGTTTATAAACTTGAATTTAGTAGTCTGAGAAAGCGCCCATGATGTTCATAACACATCGGCAACGATTCGGCATGCTCAGAACAAGGTTGTCAATGTCTTGCTGCGGAATATTGTCCCATGTCCTTCTGAGGTGCGCAAAAAGTTGATCTTCTGTAGCCAGATTTTCAGGAACTTCCTTCAGAGCTCTTCTTTGCAGCATATCCCACGCATGCTCAATGGGATTTAGATCTGGCGATTGAGCAGGACAGTCTAAGGCCCTAACATTATGTGTATGTAACCAAGCTGCTACCGTTCTCGCCGTGTGTGCCCGGGCATTGTCGTGCATGAGCAGGAAATCTTGCCCCATTTGTGTTCTGTGGGGCAAGATTACGGGCCCCAGCACCTGTTGGACGTATCGTTCTGCCGTCATATTGCCCCGCACCCAAACGAGATCCGTCCGTCCTCCAAGACGAATTCCTGCCCAAACCATAATTGTTCCCCCTTGGTATGGGTGAACTTCCTGAGGGTTCTGGAGACGGCTCCATCGTCCAGGAACTCGCCAAACACGCGTCCTTCGTGAATCTGGATGGAAGCCGAACCTGGATTCATCCGTGAACAGCACATTGGACCATTGCTCACGGCCCCAGTCCACGTGGTTCCGAACCCATTCTAATCGTCGTCCACGATTGCCTCTCCGTAAAGGTGGGACCCGGAGTGGTCTACGAGAGCGTAGATTGCTTTCATGCAGTCGCCTTCTTACAGTTTGGTCACTCACAAGCACTTGGTGTTCCACTCGCAGCCTTTGGACCAATTGAGTCGCCGTTGCATTTGGTTGAGCTCGCGCAGTAATTTGCAAAAATCGGTCTTGTCTGGGGGTAGTGATGCGACTTGGCCCCCGGTGCCTCTCCGCTACTTCACCTGTGGCACGATAGCGTATCCACAATCTTGAAATTACATTTTGATGGGTCCCTATGGCCTCAGCAACATTACGCTGAACAGATCCAGCTTCCAGCATTCCCACAGCTCGTAACATCTCCGCCCTCGTCAAATGTCGGCGTTGCATGGCTACAATACCTCAATTTTAACTTTATCTTTCGTTTAAAAATGAAAAAAAAACTGTAACTAAACGTAATTCGTATTGTTTTCTAAATTTCGCACAAATGAAAATTCCCTCTCCTATACATCAAGACATTTTTATGCCACCGAAACAAAAGAATTTTCAAAAATTTTAATTTGGAATTAGTCTGAGATAAATTACAAACAAATCGGTGTATAAAAGATTCCAATGCGGCCAGTACTTTTCGAGTTATTTAATTGAGTATGAAATATCCCTAGACCGTGTTGATGTGTGTATAATACGAAGTCGTCTGCATATTGTGACACAAACACATCAACTATATTATGACAAATCTTTTATGTGCCTGCATTAAATAATAGTGGGGATAGCGGATCGCCCTGTGCAATGCCTGTCCCAGTGGTTCTAACCGTAGTGCTTCCCTCATTAGTTTGAACTGATAGATGTCTGTCATGTAAGAATTCCCATAAGTATCTGCACAACACCGCTCCCACTCCGAATCCATCTCGCATTTTTAACAGGGCTACTAAGTTTATGTTGTTATAAGCGCTATCAATGTCAACTAAACATCCCAAAGTACTAATGCCCTTCGAAAACCCTTCCTGAATGCGCGATACCAATCTAGTCAAGTTGTCAGCACAAGACCGTGTTCTTCTAAATCCGGTTGTTTTATGTGAGAAACAGTTATTTCTTTCAAGAAACCATTCAAGTCTACGGTTTAAGATTGTGTGTAGGACTTTACAAGGACATGACAATAAAGCAATTGGTCTGATACCTGTTATAGAGCCAGCATCCCGACCTGGTTTTGGTATCGGTACTATTTTGACCTCTCTCCACTGCTTTGCGACAAAGTCCAAAAGTAGAAATCTATTGTAAAGTGAAACCAGAGCAATTTTTCCTACTTCTGGTAAGTGCCTGATCATGGAGTAGGCCAAAGTATCTCCGCCGGGAGCGGTGTCAGTCTGTTTAATACAGTTATTAAGCTCTTGGATCGAAATTGGGCTGCTCAATTGTTCATTTTCTGATATAAAATTAGGTAACGGGGGACTCACGTAATCTGGTGTTAAACTATGTAGTAGTTGTTCCGTTTGTTCCTGATCCACGGCACTTCTTGCTGTCTTATAGCCTTTGAGCCACTTCATTCGTCTATACACTTCAGCTGCTGACATTGTGTTATCTATGCTATCACAGAATTTTCTAAACGAGCTAAACCTGCTATTCCGAATCAATCTCTGGGCATTACTAGTTCTTCTTTGAATTTTGTCTAAATTCTGTGGCGTAGGGTTCTTCCTGAATTCAGCTAAGGCCATGCGTCGCTCAGCAACAATGCGTGACAAGTCCTGTCCCCAATATGGTTTAGGTTTAAACATCTGTTGTCGAATTGGGTTATCACAAATTTTTGTTTTAGGTATGCTTTGATCCGCTGCAGCGTTGATAGCTTCAATAAAATTATCGTAATTATTAACCAAAAAGCATTTTTTGGTTATCTATATGTATGTCTAAAACATTTAATAGATAATCTGTCCATATTTTGTCCAATCTGCCTTTTTATAATTTCTTTTTATTTTGTACGTATTAATACTATTTATTTCTGTTTTTAATTTTTAGAACTAGGTGATCGCTCCCTAAGTTCTCATTCATAACTTGCCAACTAAACTTCATGGCTAAATCCAGGGATGCTACGGTCAAATCAGGAGAGGTACTTTGTAGCACACCATTTACCAGTTTAACACGTGTAGAGGTGCCATTATTAAGAGTAATAATTGTTTTCGAATATGGAGTCGAACAGCTGTATATCTCTTGTGTCCGTCTTAGATGACCAGTTTGTATGGTGTCCATTGAAGTCTCCGGCTATTAGTGTTCTTTCTTTCTTCAGAGAAAAGATATGGTCCCAGTCTCTTTTACTAGTGTGCTGAAGAAGGACAATAAATGGTAATCACATTTTCTAGATGTTCGATAGATATAGATAACTTTACATGTAATAGCTGTATACCCGGATTGCGAATATTGGTGTTACAGCGACTTGCTCTTAGGGACCAATGAGTTAATATTGCGACGCCGCCATATCCGTCATACCGGTCTTCTCTGAATAAATTATACCCACGTATACGAAAACTACTTTCAGGATCAAACCACGTTTCATTTATTATTGCGATATGCACTTTCTCTTGATTTAATAGCGCTTCGAACTCAATAGCTTTAGGCCGAAGGCTTTGAGCATTCCATTGCAGGAAATTGATTATTGAGGGTCTTTTAATCCGTTGATCCATTGTTTAAAGTTAATAAGGATTGGCACCTCAAAAATGTACTTCATGATAATAGATTTGATTTGATCCATTCAAACAGTATACATGCACAGCTCTTTATTTTATCCTCCCACGATGCCTCTGTATTCAACATTTTTTCTTTTAATTGGCTCCATAACCCTCCAATGTTTGATCTTCTGCTCTTTGAACGGTACCCTCTATAATTGTCTTCTGAATTTTTACTTCCAATGTCGCTGTCTGACTCTTGAGAACTTTCTATTGCTATATCTTCCGAACTATGTTTTTGAAAGGGGGGAAGGGGGGTGCTCCTGCTTCTTTTATTTGTCTTTTTTTTCTTTGGGTTTTTGTTACCTTGATTACTTTTTATTGTACCTGCATAGGTATTCTTACTTAGAGCTAAGGTGTGATCTTCACTTGACTTGTTTCTCTTCACTTAATACATAATGATTCTCTTCTCTAGAAGTAGGTTCCTGTGTAGGATGCTCTGGTGGGACATAGATGGTAAGGGCCCACTTATAGGTACAATTAAATTCTGCCATTAAGTCTCTGATCTTTTTCTCTTTAATATATACAGGACACTTCTTTGCTAAAGTCATGTGAGGGCCGGAACAATTATTACACTTGTAATCCACTGTATCACAATTAGGATGATTCTTGCTACATTTTGGACACATCACCTTATTCGATGGGCATAATTTCATTGTGTGTCCAAATCGCCAACACCGCGCACATTGCGTTACTGGATATTTATAGGGGGTAACTTCTGCTCTTGTGTTAAATATATGTGTGTAGGAGGGCAATGACGACCCTATGAAACATATACGAACTGCCTCCGATGGCTCCCATCGACCATCTGAACTACTTCTGCGTTTTAACCTTCTCACTCCTATTATCTGAATATCACTCTCCAAACCTTCCACTATTTCTTCTTCAGATAAATCCAGGTCAATATATTTCACCACCCCGTAAGACTGAATTGTTTCCAAAGTTCTTTGACATTTATAACCCTCATTCGTAAAATAATGGGAGTTAATCAATCGATCACAACTATCTTCATTACTAAATACTATCAGTACTTTGTGAGGGTAAACGTATTTTATTCGTGTGATATCACTTATGTTCTCAGATTTAAAAATCTTTGCCAATTTAAATTGCTTCGGAAGCACACTTGTCGATGAAACGCAAACTTGGATCCTGTCCTCTGCTATTCTGATTGTATCATCTATCTCACTCCCTCTAGCATATCTTTTACTTTTTCTGTTGACTGTTGTCCAAATCTCGTCCTGACATATTTCCCGGTTCCTCTTATTATTTGATTCATCTGTTGTCGAATGTTGTTGAGGCACAACACTCGACATGTTTATCTCGTGAATATCTCTCGCTTGATTTAATTCTTCCATACTACTTGTTTTCTCTAGTCATTCTGCTCACATTATCACAATCGTTAAAAGCTGTATCATCTAACTCATCGCTAGCCATTCTTCAATAACATCGTAATGAGTTTAATAATTACAATCAATAACACTCGGGCCGTTGGCGTCGAGCGAACAGCGCGTCCAACGAGACGTACGTATTAAAATACTTATAAAAATAATTATTGTCTCCGTAAAAACAGAATAAATTTATTATTCAATGGTCTTATATTTACAGAAGAAAAATCCTTGTTATAAAAACTTTAAGTAATTAAAATATAAAAAAATAAACAACAATTTAAAATTATTTAACAATAACAAGAGCTGCTGAGGTAATTAATTCTCATATCAATTAAATAAATAAATAAAATAAATAAATAAATAATTAGTTTATTATACAAAGAGAAACACAATACATTTAGTCATACACTAAAACAAGATAGTACATAATGGTGGTCAAAAACCAGGTTGAGCAGCAAATTAATCGTTAACATATACCTGCAGTTACATAAATATTTAATACTATGTTTATAGAGTATTTCCATAAAAAAAAATCAATCTGCTCAGCCATTTCCAGACTATGGTGGTGTCGGCTTCCAGTCTATCCGGATGCAGCTGAATACCAGTATTTTACATGGAGCGACTACCTATTTGAGCTCCACAACCCAGTAACTGGGTAATTCATTTTTTTTTTTCAATTCTAATCTTTATTTTAGATAAATTACAATCGCTAGTAGAATTATAATCATCCATACATGTTTATTTATTTTTAATAATATAGACACAACAATGGAAGCACTGGATCAGGACCGCACTATTCGTAAATGTAGTTTTGTCCAATGTTCCATGAAGGAGCAATCCACATCCATACAATAAGCTGCAGGAAGCTGTTAGGACTTTTTTTTTTTTTGGTGGGAATTCATCAAATAACTTCTCCCGCTCTGGGCGGAGCGGAAGGGCGTGTCAGACTCTTACTGACTAAAACCCGCCCGTGTTCCTTCAGTTGCCTGTACATTGCCAGGGGCCACGGTATCGCTTTCGGACTTTCCCGCAACCCCGGCAGGCATAGGTCTCATGGGACCCCTTCACTTGCTGACATATCTTTGAGGCGCGCGTGGAACACAACGCGCCGTCGACCCGGGCCTGGTCCTTATCGGACGGCAAGCTACCCATTGGTCACCGTCCGCAAGCCCGCGCCTACGGTTGCCGGGAATCGGCTTGTGATTCCCGACGCCCAGGGCGTCTCCTGCGGCGGCTAGGGGCGTGAGAGTGCAAAATTTGCCTCTCCCTCACGCGTTCCGCCTCCTCCTTCGCGAGCATTACTGCTTCGCAGAAGGAGGTGACGGCTTCTCCCATGCCCTCTCGCTCCGTACCATGGCCTGGACCAGGGCCGGACGCGAGAGATCCCCGCCAACGAGCGCCTCCACGAGGACACGGCGGTGCTCTGCCCAAGCCGGGCCGACCTCCACCGTATGCTCCACCGTGTCCTCCAGGCGATCCACGCAGTGATGACACCCAGGCGTTTCCTCCCGCCAGATACCTACGGAACAGGATCCTCCCGAAACAACCGTGTCCGGTGAGGACCTGCGTCAGGTGGAAGGTGAGGACGCCGTGGCGCCTCTCCAGCCACTCCTCAAAGAGGGGACTTATCGCCGCAATAGTAGCGTGCCCAGCACTGGGTTGCGACAATCGCACTCTCCATGACGCCATGAGATCCTGCCGGAGCTCTGTCTGCTGTGCCGCGATTTCTCGCAGCATCGGAGTTAAGCCCCGGCGTTTCGCCTCCAGATCCCATGGTGGCAATCCGGCAAGGAGGCTTGCCGCCTCACCAAAGACTGTGTGGTATCCTCGGACCAGCCGGGTGGCCATGACCTTCTGCAGGGCATTGTAAGTTTTCTGCGTATGCTTCACCCATAGGCTGCAGGTATAAAAAGACTGACAATAAGCTTTGAATAAAGGTATTTTTACCTGTGTGTGCAAACCTACGGGCCAGCATATTAGGTCTGACTGACTGTCTGGCTCTGCGTTCCCTTTGAACATCAATACCCCTTGGTAAGATTGGTTGTCACGACTTCGACACTTTCGGGTTTCTGACGACCCATAATGACTGTCAAAGATCCACGAGTGACAGCCGAGACCAACGGCTTAGCGGGCTATCCGAGGCACGGAGGAGTTTCGGTATGTAAAGATGGTCACCCATCTACGGACCAACCCCGGCAAGCGTAGCTTAACCTGATGGATCGACCCGTGCAGCTGTTATTACTTAGTCACAAGCTCCTCTATTTCAATGTCATTAGTCTAACGCAGGGGCCTGCGAGCGAGAGAGTGGAGTGCGAGCGTAGAATACGCATCATACGCACGGGGGTCGGCGTTTCGGTCATCATAAAGTGATCGGAGTAGGTAGAGCTATTTTGGGTCAATGACCGCTAACGTTGATTTTAATATGGACATTCCCCGGGATTCTGAAAGAAACGTCGGGATTCGAAAAAATAAATTGATTTTTTATTAATAAGGATAAAAAAAAAAGCTCGTCTTAATATTGGCAGTGAGCGCACGACGTTGTCAATCAGACATCCGCGATGCGTTGCAAATTTTTTGCCGCTCAAGTGTAACGCGCGACATGACTAGTGGAAACAAAAGAATATAATGGCGGGCTGCGCCGCTAAAGGAACTTGATACTTGTCTATACAAAATTGTAAAAGAAAGAAAAAAAAAACATCCTGAAACGTGTTCGTGTGTACTGTGCGTTTGCACTGACGAAACATCACAACAAAACATGTTGAAATCACTAGATCCTGTCAAATATTGTATGCAACTTTGACAGTAACTAAAGATTTCAACATGTTTTGTTGTGAATGTTTCACCAGTGCAAACGCATAGTTATACTTACCCGTCGGAAGGGTGGAGGGATATGTGTTCGTTCATAATTCCTTAAGACGTGAATAGCTTTTGACAAAGTAATTTCTAACTTATTTATTATTATATATTTCAAATCCCGGGAATCCGGGAGTGTCCATTTAAGGCAACATATCGCAAGTACATAAAATAGCTTTACTTACTCCGATCACTGGCTGATCAAGCAAGATACCAAGTTTTATTCAAAATTCAAACTATATTTCAAAGATTTATTTCCGAAGTATATTCACAAAAAAATAACAGGACATCGGAAGTAATCATTTACTGTGTAATTTAAAGTTTTCCAAGATTTATAACTTGTTAATAAGCAAGATGCCTTCATCATATTATTATCAGCTGATATGATGATGATAAAGCCATCCTACTTCTTAACACTTTCCGGGACACTAAACGCCTATAGACGTAATAACAATAAAACTTTTATTGTGTCTCGTTCAGTGTCCCGGAAAGTGTTAACAGGTAAATAAGACAGTTTGGACACAGAAAGGCAATCCTTTCTGTGTGCCCAAACCGTCTCAATACACTTTTTTTATCCTTAAAACTCTTCCTCTTTCACTCCACAACACTACCTAAAATTCTCTGCTCTTATAATAAATATTAGTCATTATAGTATTGATTTTTGGCTATATTTTCCTAATGAGTTTGCTGACCACTCTAAGGTACAATTATGTATGCCTACATACATAATTGTTTCCTATTCTGTATCTGAAGGCGAAAGCAATGGATTGAATTTAAGTTAAATGTGCCTGCTAATAACGCACGAATTCATGTATAGTACCTATAATAGAGTTTTAGCCCTAGTTTTTGGAAGCCCGAGCATTGATTTATTAATCTAATGGTAGCTATTGTGATTGGTTAATTGAATAACAATGGTAAATCAAATATTTTGCCTCTGCTTTGTGAAATCTCAATACAATAAAATGCATAGAATTTTGGAAACAGGTGATTATTTGTAATATATAGTCATTTTTAGGTGCGAATCTTTTGATTCTAATAGACAAACTGATTTGTTTAAAATAGGTTTTTATTTTTATTAATTTATTATAACATAGCATCACGCCTTGTTTCCCCGAAGGGTTGGGCAGAGGTGTACCTGTGGACCTGTGTTATTTATTTATCTTGTTTCTATATAGATTCTTTTCTATTTTATGAATGTGAGAACGCTTTAGAATTAGTGGACTGTGGGTTTGGTGACCATCTTCTATTTTGTGAAGTATCTGGTACTTGTTAAAAAAAAACTACACTGTCCTCCCATGGCTATTAACACTGTTTTGAAAATATTGTATTCGCCAATTATTTTTAAAAGAGTAACTGTGAAGTTTCTTGCCGATTCTTGAAGATTCATAAGTGCCCATGTAGGTTTATGTGAAATAAAATATGTTGAATTGAATTTTATTTGATCATGGACTCAACTACAAGTTTTCATAAGTGACTTTTGTGAATGAGACACAACAATTTTGTCAGAATTTAAATAAAAAAAGAAATTTACAAAACAGATAATAAGCTTCAAAATAAACTTGAACCAGTCAGTTCACAACAAAATGATTGTTTCATATTGAATCTGACATCCTCCAATAGTAATTGATGACTTTTAAAATAAAGACGATAGGTAATTGAATACTGCCTCAAATCATAAATCATTGTTTATGGAGTAGTCTCTATTGGCGAAGTATTATGATGTTTTCAATTAATAATAATTTAGGCCTTTCATAATAGTATAATCAGCCAATTATGATCCCACTGTTAGGATACAGGCCTCCTCTATGTGTGAGAGAGAGTGGGCCATATTACACTATGAGAGCCCAGAGCGGGATGGTAGATGTCACATCTTAAAATTTTTGGTTCTAAGAATTGCCAGTTTCCTCACTGTTTTGAGAGCAATCGTAATGAATGAATTTAGTATAGCGCCTGTCATGATTCGAAGCCACAACCTAAAACTCGTAAAACGCGGCAGTTACCACTGAGCCATTGCTTCTCTCTCACTCATAAATAAGGCAAAAACAAAGAGCTACAGTTGAAGCCTAAAAATGTGACATCCAGGTATTTCAATATGGTATTTTTTATATTATTTATATTTCAAAGAAGAGGCATGAAATATGAGTCAGTTTAGTTCTTTATAATAATGTGCAGAACAATAGAAATACCTACACTTATTAAATACAGTATTATTAAATTGTGGGTCATTTTGCATTGTTGCAAATAAGTTTGCAGAAAAAAAATCAATCTGCCTAGCCTTTTCCCAACTATATTGGGGTCGGCTTCCAGTCTAACTCGATGCAGCTGAATACCAGTATTTTACATGGAGCGACTGCCTATCTGACCACCACAACCCAGTAACTGGGTAATACGATACCCCTTGGTAAGACTGGTTGTCAGACTTTCGGGCTTCTGACGACCCGTAACGACTGTCAAAGATCCACGAATGACAGCCGGGACCAACGGCTTAACGTGTTTTCCGAGGCACGGAGGAGTCTCGGTATGTAAAGATGGTCACCCATCCACAGACCAACCCCGGCAAGCATAGCTTAACCTGACGGATCGACCCGTGCGGCAGTTACTACTTAGCCACGAGCTCCTCCACGAAATAAGTTAGCAGATGAAAGATGAAAATAATTAAATGATTCTGAATGATGTGGTATTGTCTGCTGCTATACTTTTGATTTATTATGTTAAATCAAATTCTACTTTACTAGTTTTTAGGGTACAAAATGTCAAACATAATAATATCTTAAAATAAAAGTGTATGCCAACATTTTACACAAATGATTTGTTAGATACTCAAACTTACATTAGCTATCTGTATTCCAATAAACTGTGTTCCATTAGATAGCATAATTAGCCTATAATGTTCCCACAGCTGGGACATAGGCCTTCTCTATTCGAGAGGGACTGGCCTGTAATCTACCACACACACCTAGTATATTCCTTTACAAACATACAATTAACTATATTCTACTATAACTAAATGGTTGTTACAAACTTTGTTATTTAACTTGAATGAACTTTTTAAATTAACTTCATAAAAATTGTCTTGAGTAGTACAATATTGCTAAAAGATAAAAGTAAGTACTATTTTTAAAGAACATTGCAAGAACACTTTGTTGTAAAACAGTCTGGTTATCAGTCTTGCAGTATTTTTAATTTATAACATTATCCTAATAGTAAATATTTAATTAACTTTTAGGTAGTTCTCAATACATACTTGATGCATTACTACATAGTATTTTATCTTTCTGTTTTCTCTTTTTATTATTAGGCTTGTTTATAGTGCTGAGTAATCCACATCTCTGGCTAAAAATAAGCTTCTTTATACACTGGAGTGTGAGGAATCTTATTTGTATACTATGAAGAGTTTAAGTAGTATTTTCAGTACCTTTGAAAATAGTTTTATTGCTTTGAAAACTCCAAGAGGCAGGTAGTAAGAGGTTGTACCAGGTAAAAGCTGTTATCAATGTTACGGGAATTTGTGAAGTATTTAGCTAATGAGCACACAAGTAGATTAGCAAATGATTCTGTAGATAAGCAGAGATAGAGCCTATTTAATCTGTAATCATCATTATAATTCACTCTTTACTAATCATATTATCCTGTTATGATAACTGTATTACAAGAAACCATAACCTAAAAACCAATTATAACTAGAATTAATTTCGCCAATTAAGGCGCAATATTTTATGATAGATAAACAATTAAAACTAGTCCAAGCAACACTGTCCCAGTTATTTCAAGAAAATAAATCACCTTGAAGTGCAGTGTTCAACAGATCAGTCTTAATAATTGCTAAGGCTTCGTAAGGGCAATGACCAGAATGACTAAGACACAATCCTGAATAACAATGATCTTACCCAAACTGTCCACTGACCTGCTTTTGATTACTAGCTACCAAAAACGATATTAATAAAAACTATGAATGTAGAATCATAATATAACTCACCAGGTAGATAGAAAACGGCAAACATAGTAGGAACAACCACACATACAGGTGCACAGTGTTGCAAAACAAATTCTGATGAGGATCATAAAACCAACCCCCAGTTAACGATGCCCAAACACCTTGGCGCAATATCTCTAGTGTCTGGGAACCCATCTTACACTTATGTCCACATTTCCGCGTTTAATTCACCATCCACCCACACTGACACTGTTTAAAAATCACGAAATCATTTTTCACATCTGCAAATTGTTAATACCACTGCCATTTTGAATGATAGATTCCACGCGAAAATGGACTTTATAGACACCGATTGTTTGTTAAATACACACCTCTTCCTACATTAGTAGCGAGTCCTTATTTTAATAAACATTTGTAAATAACAATAAGGCTAGCCTAATTAAAATATGGACAAACAAATTAATAAATTTGAGCTAAGATACATGGATGAAATCTGCAGCGAAACAACACTTTCCATCTTTCCATCGGAAACTCATTGACAGCTAACGACTGGGTTGCCAATTGCCATAAAATCACTTTGAGTGCGGTGTCTTTCTTACTACTTGGGTTCAAAAACCGTCTAATGTCACCAGATTTTTATAGTAGCATCATTGAACTCAGTTGTTTCATTCAAGTTTCATTCATATGTCATCTCACATCTGATTATTTATTTTTGCAGTTGGGCTCCGGTGAAATTCGTATTTTTTGATAAATTAATAATATTTGTGCATTGTTAAAGTAGTGCGGTCGGTATTGTGTTCGTCAAAATGGGTGACATGGAGCGGGTACTGAAGCAAGCTGCTATGCAGATTGGTGCTGGTGGTAGTGCAGGATTTGTAGAAGTGCTAATCATGCAGCCTCTAGACCTAGTGAAGACGAGGCTGCAGCTTCAAGCAACTTCTTCTATGTTATCACGCTCTGATCCTCACTACTACATGGGGGTAGCAGATTGTATGAAGAAAATGTATAAGTATGAAGGAGTTACTTCATTTTGGAAGGGTTTATTGCCTCCTATTTTGGCTGAAACTCCTAAACGAGCTGTGAAATTTGCTACCTTTGAACAGTACAAAAAGCTTTTTATGTTTGGCGCCAGTTCACCAACACCTTTAGTGAGAATGTTTTATTTTTATTATTTTATTTAGTTGCTAACATGTTCAGTCCTTAAAGAAATATTAATTAAATTTTCAGTTTTTTTTTTCTGTACTATTTAATACTAAACCTTACTTACCATAATGTATTAAATCTCAATAGTAATTCAAGGTCTTACCATTAATTTAAATCAAGACTTTTTTACTCAAATTAAATACATACTATTGTAGTTGATTAATGTTTTTTTTTTTTCTAAGATTTGGATTCTTGTTACTTCATTTTTAAATGATAAAATAATATCTTATGCAACCATTATCTTCAAATTGTGTAACAAACTAAATATTACACTTTATCAATAAGTCAAAACAAACAGTCAAGTGACTGATAAGATGTCAAAAGATGCAGAGTTGAAACTTATCTAATGTTTTTTGTAAACTTAAACTCAATATTATATCTCCCAACAGATAGGAGAGAGATGAAACCACATTGTTTAATAATTTAGAGGCTGCAAAATTAATTGTTTAATTTATTTATTAAAGGCTTTCCAACTAAATACATAAACAGCCTTTTTCGTAATTATAGATCTCGCGTGTATCTAAATTAAAAGAAAGGCTATTAAAGAGAATACCAATTATTGAAAAAAAAATTGGGACTAATATTTGAGCTTTTTACTTTGGTACACCAAATTTTTAACAGTATCCTATAAAATACGAAAATCAGGGCTACATATAGACGCTTGTTTTTGCGACATTACAATGTCACAATAAAATCACATTTTATTAATTTTCACTTTTTTTTTTGTGCAGACATTCGCCTTAGCGGGTCTAGGTGCAGGTATAACTGAAGCAATCCTCGTCAATCCCTTCGAAGTAGTGAAAGTTACCTTAATGTCGAACAAGTCTAAGACAAAAGAAGTACCCAGCACCTGGTCAGTTACCAGGGAAATTGTCAGAACTAATGGTTTGGGGAAGAGAGGCCTCAACAAGGGTCTTACGGCGACGATAGCCAGAAATGGCGTGTTCAACATGGTGTATTTCGGATTCTATCACAGTGTGAAAGGCATTGTACCGGAATATCAGGTTTGTAAAATTATTTATTTGAATCTGGCAAGAGAATTTACTTTCATTAATAGTGTTTTCATCTTTTTGAGGCAAAATTTTTTTGCATAAGATAAAAACACAAAATATTTTTATAGGCTGACAGGCATCAGTTTGCTTTATTAGGTAAAAAAAAGTATTCTTATGTAACATAAACATAATAACTCAGTTCCTTAACACTGTACCAGTTCACCATCCCAATAATATGTTATGTGCAGATTGAGACCCTAAATTCACTTGTAGCTTACCATCTACTGCACCTGGTTAATAATTATTATTATTATTTATTATTATTCATTTATTTCGGACAGAATCCATACAGTGTGTTAGTAACAATTTTCTTATGATCTATGTTAGTAGGTAAATAATCTAATAAAATATCTTTTTACAATTTCCCTATAACTATTCCCACCCAGTGTGCCTGTATGGGACAGTCATGTCGGGATGCAATCATTTGCAAAATGGTGTTGGTGCTACCGCGCAGTCTGTGAAACAATGACGCCACTTTCTTACGCACTACAGCGTGGAAACCGTCAACGCGCGCAATTGCGAACATTTGCGACGCACTACAATGCCGCGGCAACCCCAACAGCATTCTGAAAGCATTATTATACTGAATACGCAGGGCGTTGTAGGCTCGTTGCGTATACCGAAACCACAGGCCGCTCGAGTAAAAAGACTGGCAATATGCCCTAAAAAGTGTCAGTTTAACTTCTTTGGTACATCGAGCGAACCTACGGGCTAGCATATTGCTCCTTACCGCCAACGCCCTGCGTTCCCTTTCTATATCTGTGTCATCTTTTAAGTCCTCCGTGACCAGATGACCCAGATATTTAAAGTTCTGCACAATTTTCAATGCCGATCCATCGACCATGATCGGAGGCACTGTACTAGGTCTCTGTTTTCCGGCTCTAAAAATCAGTACCTCACTTTTCAGTGAGTTGTACCTGAGACCATGCTCGGATGCGTAGCGTTCACAAATCTTAACCAGTGTCCTCAGGGCGTTGACCGAGGGGGCCAGCAGAACCATATCATCAGCATAGCTTATGTTGTTGACACAAGTTCCGTCAATGTAGCATCCAACATGCGTCCTGCTGAGCTCCTCGATCAACTGGTTCACATACAGGCTAAAGAGGCCAGTAGATGTGAGGCCACCCTGCCTTACACCGCATTCTAACTTATATTCGTCAGACAATGTACCACCCCATCTCACCTGGTTAATTTGGTTTTTATACCAGAATTTTAATATAGAGTTATATTCCGTTGGCATACCCGTTTCCTCTAGCTTTCGCCACAGTATGTCGTAGGCAACTGTGTCAAAAGCTTTTGACAAATCGAGGAAACAGGCATATATCGGTGTCTTTCTCTCCGTGTAATACCTGACAGTATGCTTAAGGCATAAAATAGCACTCTCAGTGGATAATCCCGCCCTGAAACCGAATTGTGCGTCATGTAAATGTAAGTACCCACTGAGACTTTGATTAAGCAGACTGTCAAGTATCTTAGCTGTTGTTGTAGCAAGTGAGATGGGTCGATAATTTGCCCTATCCGATACATCCCCTGTCCTGTTTTTAAGAATGGGTACAACCAAAGTTTTCATGAGCGATTCCGGCAGGTATGAGTGACCGATACACAGCGTAAAAAACATAGCCAGTACACGCGGCAGATGTACACCTGCATGCCTGAAATGCTCGACGCTGAGCCCGTCATATCCTGGAGACTTACCCCCCTTCATCCTTAGAATTGCTGTGACAACTTCTTTTGCTGAAAAGCGAGTTTTTCTCCCGGATACGTCGGCCCCAGCCCCTCCCGTATCGGTCATCGCTGGTCCTAGGGGAGATCTTACCATAAAGTGGTCTCTAAAATTATTGGCAATTTCTTTAGGATCACTGCAGCCGCCGACGCTCACAGGTATACTTGGCTTAGGGTTCATCTTGTTAGTATTTTTCCAGAAGGCTGAAAAATTTCCCGCTGAAAGGTTAGAGGCAAGAATATCCATCTTAATTTGTTCTTGCCTGTTCTGACACCATTTCAGCTGGGACTTGAATTCCCTCCGACTATCACACATGTGTTCATAAACAAAACCATTCGATGGTCTACCAGCTAACACCCATAGCTGAAACCCCAGCCTAGCTTTTCTGTGAGCGCCTGCGACATGCCTGTTCCACCCGGTGATGTACCCACCCTTTCTGTAACATTTACGATTGTAGGATCTTACAGACGCCTGCGTTAAAATACTTGTAATCTTAGTGTACATATTATCTAACAAGGCCGTATGAACCGGGTCAGAACAGAATGTATCAGCGCATGAACTGAATTCCATTGGGAAATCCAGCCCTTTGAACTCCTCGTGGCATAGGCTATGATATCGATCAATCTGCTTAACCTCTCTTCTGCCCCAGATCACACCGTCACATACTAACTTACTATCAATAGCATACTTAACAGCGATCTTATCTATATCACATTCCACATAAAGTGGAGAGTGGTCAGACCAATACACGTCATGCTGCACCCACACATTATGGACTGTCTCACGCGCAGCTTTAGTGACAATGCAGTGGTCTAACCATCTCCTACATCCATGTGCCTCACTCGTAAAAGTGTAGGTACTAGACTGAATACCTAGCTTCTCCATATCAACGCAGCACCAGTCTTGTTCGGCACAGAAGCTCAACAGTTCATCACAAAATAGTTCGTTTGGATGAGCGTTAAAATCTCCTAAAATATAGACCGCTTCACTATCAGTGTTAACTTCTATTACAGACTTTATTACACTCAGGCAGTCTGTAAACATAGGTAAATTTTCAATACCGTTAACTGGCATGTACACACTAAAAATTATAAATGACCCATTTCGTGTCATCACTTTTATTGCACATATACGCGCACTATTACAATCTATTACTGAGACTGACTCAAACGCACTTTTCCGCCACAGAATTGCCACCCCGCCATACGGTCTGCCACTTAGGAGACCTAACGACGTGTCCACCGCAGACGTGCCAGTGCACCCGAATTCTTCGTCTATTGTGCTAAGTAATGGCAAATCATGCGGCAACAACCACGTTTCCTGTAGCGCTAATACATCAGCATCCTTACACAGTGTTCGTATCCCCTCCATTGACCTCTTCATCGCTTTGCAGTTGAAGCTGACTAGTGTACTATGCATTCGTGTATTCTCCATTTAGTCGTTATAATATACCCGTTGATTATTCTCGCCATTCACAAGAGTATTATCCTTAATATTGACAAAACGTCTAAACGTTATGCCAGAAGGCCACAGATTGTTGTCTAGAAAAATGTCAATACTATTCTTAGTTACATAAACCTTGTATGAATTATAATCTCTTGGTTTCTTCATTTTAATTTTCAATAACGATACCAAATAATGAAGTATTTCTATCTGTTACAGGATCCAGTTCTAGAATTCATGCGAAAACTAGCCATAGGCTTCACATCAGGAGTTCTTGGCTCCTGCATCAACATACCGTTCGACGTGGCTAAGAGTCGCATCCAGGGTCCGCAGCCGCAGCAAGGCGTCATCAAGTACCGTAGCACCACTGGGGCACTACAACTAGTGTATAAAGAAGAGGGGTAAGGAATCTTTTATTCGAATACTACTGCTTTTGCTCGCGGCTTCACCCGCGCCGCGTGGAGGTCGGAAATATCCTTCGGTAAGTTTCGTCCTAACTCAGGTTATGGTCTGCGTGTCAAATTTCATCGAGATCCGTTTAGACGTGCGGAATTATGAGTGAACACCGAAAATATATTAGAAAAGTTTCAGATACGAGCCCCAGTGGTCATAGATCCACTTTCAGGTTTCTAAAATAGACATTTTCGTATGATTGAATCTGATGAAGAAATTCGGAAGGATGAATATAGGAATAGGAAAAGTTTCTGAAGTCGGCCGCTATCAATGGCCGAAGCAAATCTGTTAAATAAAAACCGGCCAAGTGAAGGGTTCCGTAGTAGGAATGAATTTATCGTAAGAACAAACATAACTTTGTAATTGAAAAACATGTTCTCCTATACGGAATATATGGGAGAACATGTTTTTGCAACCGCAAATTTAAGTTGGTCGATTATTACTCGTAAACTTGTAAAGCCCACTTAAGTGTGATAGTTTTCCTTTATACTTCGTTATACAGGGTGTTTGGCAGAACGTTGAACATACGAAAATGGTGGATAGGTGGGGTCATCTGCTACTTACTCAGCCCTAATTTATTTAAAAAAAAAAAATTTTTTTTTGCTGTCACCACTTTCTTAACTTTAAAGTGTAATTTTTATTAAAAATGGGTAAAACAGGGTTTTTTTTTTAAATCTTTAATGGTTGCAGATTCTTATAAAACGATTGCTTTATTCAGATGTTAGCTAGAAAAAAAGTTATGAGTCCTCAAACTTACAGAAAGATGTAAAAAATACTTAAATCATAATTTTAACTTGCATTAAAAAAAAAAAAAGGGCTGAATAAGTAGCAGATGACCCCACCTATCTACCATATTCGTATGTTCAACGTTCTGCCAAACATCCTGTATATAAGTACTAATGCCGTGACATTTTAATTTCTAACTACAACCGTTTAGTTGGTAGAGGGCGGGGACACTTGACTCTAACGAAAATTGGTACTTTAAAGCTTGATAAGTCACGAACGGTTTACTTAATCAAAAACGGTCTTCGCAAACCCCTAATATTTTTGAAAGACCTATCCAACGATATCCCACACTATGGGAAGGACGAACAAAAAAATTATCATCCCCACTTTACATGTGGGGGAAGTACCCTAAATAATTGTTTTTTTCAAAATTTTATTTTACCACTTTTTCGGCGTCATTAACTTGTATACTCATGCCAAATTACTATTTTCTAGTACCAATAGTTTTTGAGCTAAACTGCGGACAGACAGACAGACGGACATGGCGAAACTATAAGGGTTCCTTGTTGACTACGGAACCCTAAAAAAACGTGCATCCCGTCAGGAACGAAGTTTCGCACGCACACACACGATTATATAATGGACAGAGACAGAGAGAAAGTCGCATGGAGAGGGGGCATAACGCTTTTTCCTTACGTGACGATTTCTACCAGTCAACTAAGTACTACTGCAAGTTCGTTCCAAAAACGCCGGTAAAAACTAGTCGTTACTTTTTAATTAGGTAAGAGTGGATAATGCCTCAGCTCAAATTCACTCCTTATCTCGCTCGCACGATAGGTACTGCTCGCGGACTCAGTGAGAGCGAGACTGAGTGGCGGCGAGAAGGCTCCAAGGCGCCAATAGTCCTTTTTACAGTAAAAATTATGGTAATAAAAACACATCGTTTCTGCTTTATAGTTCAATTATTATGTTTCATGATCTAATTTGAAATATTTTTTGAATATCTGCGCGGTTAAAAAACCATAGTTACCTCAAAACTTTGTTTTTTTTCTGTAGATAAATTTTATGGAATAGTGTTTTGTCACACAATCCTCAAATTTACCATAGGTATATATTTATTTCAAAATTAATGATGTAGGTAGTATTTTCGATATAACGGAGGATCATGCAGATGCTAAGCAATGTGAGGTATTATAGACTTAAATTAATTAGGATTTTGTCACTGGTGTTTAAGTCTCAAACAAAATAATTAAGATTTCTGTAATTTCACCAGCATTCCGTAAATACGCCATCTATAAATATGAATCCGCATGTACTTTGTGTAGACTGTGTCTTTGCGTGAATACTGGGCAGGAAGCCAAGTAAACCTTCTCATACCAAATGTAACAAAGAAATCTCTTACCCACTAAATGTTTCTTTGAAATTCTGTGTGTCCCTTATTGTGTGCTGACCTAAATAGTGATTATTTTGCTAAAAATAAGCTGTGCCAAATCTTCCTGTAGTTGTCGTGAAAGGCAAAGTGCAAGATTTACTTAGTCATATTGAAAAAAGAAAAGGTACCATTTAACTGAGTTGTCCCTTGTCCCTTATAATCACTAGGAATTGGCGCAGGGACAGGCTGTCTGTAAGACTCGCCCGGTTTCTGGAAATAAAATACATGTCGTGTCAAAATTAAAGACATTTCAAGTGATCCGATTGACTGTTGGTAATCCCTAATTGTGCTGATTTTCGTAACAGAAACGGGGCTTCAGTTCAGGATCTCTTGGTCATATTATGTATGTCACCGTTTATTGTGTAAGTGTAATTACGAACTTCGTTAGTTCATAACCTGTCGGTTATTATTTCCGTTAGATTAAAAACTGTCGAAAAATTGTGACCTATGCAACGAACCATTTACAATTTAAAGCATTATTTTTCGATAGTTTATAATATATCCATGGGAAACCGACAAATTGTGAACTGCCGGTCTATTCTGTAATAATCTCACGGTGAAAACTTAGGTGAAGTGAGCTGTCATTCCACCTGCTGCTAGGGCCTGACAGCTCACTCAGAGCTCACTTCACCTAAGTTTTCACGGTGAGATGGTTACAGAATAGCACTGCTGGTATCAAGCTTGCTTGTGACGTAACGCACCTTGCGCTAGTACTAAATAGCCTGCGAGCAACTAAGGCAAAGTTGCTCGCAGCACACAAAATGTAACATAACATAATAAACATAATATTACAGACATGACTACAAGAGTCTAGAGCTAGGAAACCATTCCATTACATTCAGCAAATTACCTACTAAATTGTTTATTATTTTCCCTACAGAGCACTGCCAATAACCGTACCTAATAATAAACAATTTGCATGATTGGAAAAACCAAACAATAAATGAATCAGTTATGTTTATCTACTTATATAATATCTAATACCTATTAATTATCCTGCAGTAATTTCCCTAAGTTTTGTAACACTACATATCATTTTTTTTTTTTAATTTCTTTTTTCTTCTAGAAAATTGACCGGACCACTACACTCCCAGCTTATACCTATCATATATTAATTATTTTAACTTGTACACGATTTATGAATTGCACTATACTAACATCCACCAACCCCCACTCCCTCTCACAGTAACAGGAGGCCAGAGGCCCAAGTCTGCTATTTTTATAAATTCGTCATTCCAACACGATTCCATTGTCATTTTGCAAAAAGTTCGTAATCTGCTAAATTCATAATGGTCGATCATTGGTTGATCATTGTATTCCACAAACACGATACTCGCAACCAATTAAAAGAAATGACTGCACAATGACGTTCTAATGGTAGGTCACTGATCAAAGGAACTGTCAAAATTTTAGGAGATTACCGCCCAAGTCAGTCATTCATTTTTCATTATGTACGAGATTACCAATAGATGCCATTTCTTTCAATGGACTGTCAGTGGCTGACCATTGGAAAGTCATAATGAAGCCAATATGTTAGTAGATTACCAAACTTGTCAAAATCAACAATTATGAAATCAATGATAGACTATTCTGACACTATTGTAATAGCAGACTTGAGGCCCGTGTCCCAGCAGTAGCAACATTATAGGCTGATTGTGCGTAACAACGTTATGATATTTATCAGATAAACATGTTGATACGGCAAATATGCATTCGTTGTATCATAATTGTAACTAGTTGTAAGTCGTAAGATAGGTACATTGACAGCGCTCGAACTTTAGACTCAACAATATTTAGTTGGAAGTGTATAGAGTGCCACTAGCAGCACTTTATCCCTGTCGGATAAAGTACCGCTATTTGAGGCATAATAATGGCGCTGCCTCGGCCCAGCTAAAGTGCCGTAAGCATTGCATTGTAACTTGTTATTCTGTTTGATTATAAGTAGTATAACGATCAATCAGCTCGTTTTTTATCAAAAGGCACTACAACGACTGAATTAAGTAGCAAATGAAAATGGCTGAAAAGTAGGTGTAGCGGTTGCACCGCCACATACTAACTACGCATCTAAGACATGACGTCACACAAACCCTGCATCGCGCAATTAGAGTTTACCGCGCGAACGACATAGATAAGACTATCCGAAATCAACAGTCGGGCAGTCGGCCCGCCAGACACAACACCCGTCTGGTTGGAGGATCCTCCCTTTTCTATGGTGGATGAGTGAACTTTACACCCTGTTCCTCATGCTTCAAAATTGGTGAGCCCGAGTATGAACGTCAACGCAGCCTTCGTGCAACTACTTCAGCGTGACATCATCATCATCATCACTCCCGCACGCTTTCGTGAGGCGAGTCACACAGACAGCCAGCACCCTCGGCTTCAACGGGTATCCTGACCACCAGCATGCAGCGAACGCGTATTCCTGGTCATCACCCTCAGCCTCATCAGCAAACTTGGCACAGCACCTGCACCTTCGGCCGGTCTCACAAGCAGAGCTCATTCTACCCTCTCCTGGTCGACGCTAGCAGTCAGCCACAACTCTGCACTATACCACATCCGACTCACTGGATAGTGACGCAGCGCCACCCCGACTCACTGGGCAATCACCGCAGACAGTTCCGACTCACCGCGAACGATGCGGCACCCGGTTCCGACTCACTGGAACCTCCACTGGCACTGTGAAGCATCGCAAGATACAAGACTCAGCCCACTATCGACCTCCGGTCTCCGGAGGGGAGTGATGTAGCGGTTGCACCGCCACATACTAACTACGCATCTAAGACATGACGTCACACAAATCCTGCATCGCGCAATTAGAGTTTACCGCGCGAACGAAATAGATAAGACTATCCGAAATCAACAGTCGGGCAGTCGGCCCGCCAGACACAACACCCGTCTGGTTGGAGGATCCTCCCTTTTCTATGGTGGATGAGTGAACTTTACACCCTGTTCCTCATGCTCCTAAATAGGTTAGGTTAGAACTGTGACCACACAACGCACGAGCCGAGCCAGGGTCCGTTTAGGCACAAGAGAATGTAATGTTTTGGGAATGTGGTGTTTTTCAGCGAACTAACCTCAACAATCAAAAAGAATAACTAGTGACAATGACAATGCTATGCTTACGGCACTTACGGCACTTTCCCTAAACACTTATTGAGATTTCAAACTTTACTTTTGGTTTAAAAATGATACATGAATACTGGTTCATGTTCGTTCCATTCAGCTGCATCCGGAAGCCGACCCTAACATGTACCTATATACACAGTGGACATAAGTACCTACCTAGATGATGATGATCGTTTGTGATTATTCAAATAGGTACAAGCTTTGCATCCTAGATTGTTCACTTACACATAATACATTCCATTTAATTTTAGATTATGATTAGCTATTAAGTAGAATTATGAATGAGTTGGTAGTATGACATGTGGTGAAGGTATACATTTGTTGTCAGAAATCTCATCTTCGTGTTTGATACAAATAAACAGTAATAAATACGTAGACTTAAAGTGTTCTCAATTCGACAGTTTTTTTAAATGTTTGTGACGCGATTATTTCGCCAAATAAAACTCGATTATTATAACTGTGCGCTTGGAGCTGTCAAAATCGTAGGTTCATCATCATTTCAGCCGGAAGACGTCCCTGCTAGACATATGCCTTCCCTAATACTGACCTATTTGTTTTTTTTTTACTTCGACCGATTCTGAGCTTCCTGCATCCATTGCCACTGCAGATCTCTTCACTTCTGATTCGATCTCGTAGGAAAACTCCAAGAATAGCTCTCTCCATTGCCCTTAGAGTGAGATTTTTTGCCCTCTGATAAGGCCCATTGTGAGCGACCACATATTGCGTAGCTTTGTCCTTGTCCATGTTCATTTTAAGACCCACTCTTTCGGAAGCTCTACTGAGGTCGTGGAGCATTGTACTGAGATCCTCCATAGTGTCAGCCATGTATGAGTCGATGTATGTATGAGTATGTCGTCGGTAAACCGAAGGTTTGTGATATACTCGCCGCAGATGTTGATGCCTAGCCCTTTCCAGTCCAAAACCTTGAAGACATCCTCCAGTGCAGCGGTGAACAGTTTCGGAGAGATAACGTCTCCCTGTCTCACACCTCGCTGCAGAAAGATAGGTTTCGAGAGCTGGTCATGAAGTCGGACTGACATAGTGGCGTTTTCGTACAGACACTTTATCACCTCGATGTACCGATAATCGATCTGGCACCGTTGAAGACACTGCAGTACAGCCCATGTTTGTGTTTTCCCACAAACGCCAAGTAAAGAGGCAGGTGGTACTCTTTGGTCTTATATACCTGCTGCAGCGTATGTATGTGGTCTTCGGTAAAGACTTTACCGAATCCGGCTTGTTCGGGAGGCTGGAAGTCGTCAAACCTGCACGCGTGACGGTTCGTGGTTACTCTTGAAAACAGGTTGTAGACATGGCTCAGAAGTGTGATGGTCCTATAGCTCTTAAGCAGGGCATTGTCGCCCTTTTTAAAGAAGAATACCACCACATCTGTTCCATGTTTGTGGCGTTGTTTCGAACAGCTTCTGGAGGGCCTTGAGGACGGGTTTTCCACCGGACTTATTCGGATTTCGTCCGTAAATCCGTCATCACCCGGCGCCTTGTTGTTTTTAAGCTGCTTCAGAGCCATCCTAATCTCGTACAAGCTAACGTCCTGGATGTCTTCGGTATAGTGTCGGGTCAATCTTATCTCTTGGGTCGTTTGCCAGATTCGTAACGGGGCTACTAGTTGACGTGTATAACTGTCCATAGAATCTTTCGATCTCTCTCAACAGATCAGGTTTGGCGGATACGATTCTGCCGTCATCGGTCTTCTGTTTTGCAAGCTGGCTCTGCCCAATAGACAGATCTCATGCAAAAACCTTGGAGTCCTTGTTACGCTCTATCACAATGTTCGTATAATGACGAAGGTCGCATTTCATGGACTTAGAGATCTGTCCATTGAGCCGTCGGTATTTGAGTGCATCGTCTGAAGACTGCAAGATCATCTCGCGCCTCTCATCCATGAGCTGTAAAGTAACGTCAGAGAGCTTCTTGTTTCGATTTGTTCGACTGGTTCCGACCGTATGGACAGTTTCCACGAACCCATCGTTAAAATCGTCCATGGAGCTCCCTAGGCACTTGAAACGATTCTGAAGTTCTAGCTGAAAGATCTCGGGGTTTTGGACTTAGTGCTGGGTGGAGCGTAGATTTCATCAGTCGAGATCTTTCCAGCTTGATATTTAAGTTCGATATACCTTTTACCATGCGGTGATCACTTCCGATTTTCACCGCGTTGATCACAGACATCATTGAATATTTGCTTCTTCGTCGACATAATGAAGTCAATCTCATTTTTTTGTTACACCATCAGGGCTCTGCCGGGTCCACTTTCTGTGCTCACGTTTTCTGAATAAGGAGTTCATCATAAAGAGGCCTTCCTTGTCCATAAAACTGGCCAGAAGTGACCCCGGTGGTTTCGACGACCAACTCCAAATTGTCCCACTCGCAGCGCATCGTCGTTTCGTTTGCCCAGTTTCGTGTTGAAGTGCCCCATGGCCCATGACAACGATGAAGTGAGTTTTAGAGCCATGCATGGCTCTGGAAATGTCCTCATACATGGTCTCCACCTCATCGTCGGAGTGTGACGAGGTCAGGGGGTACACTTGTACGACCTTCAGCGAATACCTTGCGCATATTCTGAGTATTATGTATTATTATTTAAACCACATACTCTGTAATATTTTGACGTTGACAGGCGCAGAGTTATAAAAATCTTGCTATATGAAATGATTTTGATGATTCTTTTTTTGTTTTGCAGATACTTCAGAGATTTTCAACTTTATGCTCTAGGGTTTAAAGTTGAAAATCTATTAACGACTACTGAGCGTCGTTTCGTTTGGTAGCGATGGCCATTTGTCTAGGCCCTCTGGGTAGTGATTTGTGAGATGTGACGGTAATGAAATGATTTCGCGTAATACGTTCGGAGCGAAATGTCACCGCGCCGCACTAATTATCGTACCTACTTACCCCCGCGCCCCGCAATACCCAAATTCTATTTAATGTATTAAAGGAAAGGCATAGCACGTATATGTTTAAACGTTTGTATGGTAGCCGAGTTTGTTATTACGAATATATAGGCACAAAATTATAAACTTAAATTCAATATTTTGCATAGGTACTTATAGCAAAATAAAAACTTAATTACTCGTGCAGCATATCAACTTTTGTTGTAAGGTATAACTAAGCCCTATAAGGATATAGGAAATGATTTGAAAAACTTCAGCAGAGTTCACTAAAGTAATCCACTCGGCGAAAATAAATAACTTTAGAAATATCAAAGGAAAAAATATTATATCTTTACTACTTAGGAGATTGCCCTTAACTTTTTGATTATGTAATTGCTAACTGCATTCACAGTTTTTGGAAAAATAGTAAAGTCAGCTAAACTTAAACTTCAATTCCCACGAATCCCACGTTTGTAAGATGCCAATCGATTCAGTTTCGTATACATAAACCTTTATCGTAGGTACACTAAAAGTTTTTTTTTTTTCAGATTCCGCGCTTTATACAAAGGATTGCTACCGAAAGTGCTACGACTGGGGCCGGGTGGTGCTATAATGCTGGTTGTATACGATTACGTATACCACTTCCTAGAGAAAAAGTTTACGTAGGTAGAATATACTGAAAAATACACGCACGAATAAGTAGTAACATAATGATGCGTAGCAAAAATAATCTTGTTTAAAATAACTTTACTGATAAGATTGTCATATAGTTGACATCAGAGACGAAGCATTTATTTTGTAACATTTATATTATTCCAAAATACTGAATACACTGTCGTGTTTAAATTACCTATTTATGTTTTCAGATTGTATAATTGTCAAATTTACTTATACAATTTATGATTTTTTATAAAGTTACAAAGTGAACTTTCCAAGAGTAAAATAATTCAGTTACGTTCAGAATTGACCCTAGCATACTTAGCTAGGGTTCATTATATAGGTAACTGAATTATTATAACGAACAAATAAAAATTAAACCATTGCCATGTCAATGACAAGTTATTTTTGGTGGGATTAGGTACCTAACTGATTATTATTTAATACACCAAAAAAAAAAAATTGCCAAGTTGGTTTTCGTAATAAAAACATAATTAGGTACGTATACTTACATGCAATCAGAAAAATAGGGTCTAGGTATGTACCTACGTACTACATTTATTTTTAATGTGTGTTAACGCACAACATTCAAATTTTGGTGAAAACTAGTCACAAGTTAACCTCTTTAAACTTATGCCTTTTATTACTGTAGGTACTTACTTACCTACTTCTTTTCTGTCTAAATCTCGATTGTAATTTCGTAAATTGTACTGTTAAGCGAGTTTTGTGATAACAGTGCCTTTAATAGAAACTAACCAAAATTATATACTTACCTAAGTACATGGTATGTTAGATGCAATTATAGTAAAATAATACAAAAATGTATAAAATAATTTTATAAATATTAATAATGTTAAACTTGACGCACTTTTTATTTTAAGTACTTACATAAGATGATACAGCATTTATTTATCAAGAATAGCAAATGCTGTAGGTATTTTTGTAAACCGTTAATTTATACCTATTTACATAATGTTGATTGTTACATAGATTATTAGACATGAATGTTATTTTTGTTGACACTATTATATACGCATAAATTATGTTTATTATGTTTGGGTTTTATTCGCAATAGAGCATTTCCGTGAAAAATTGCCCCTAAGGAAAAAGTACTGTCACAAACATTTAAAAACAATGGGGATGTTGACTGGGAAAAAAGAACTATTTAGTCCGTCAATGGTTAAAACGTTCTTTTATTTGCGAATTATACTATAAACAGAGTGACTTAATTTGCCTTGTCCTTCTAGGACGTGTTAGTTTTTTGTAACTCTTTTTAGGGGCTTTTACGCATAGCGTATATCAGTCCCATGCCATCGTATCCTAAACAATTGTACTTTCACAAGACATGGGCCATGAATTTGAACAACCTCTTCGCATCGTCGCTATTTGGTTGGGATAGAATTGTATGGAACATGCCTACATCAGTTCTGTTCAAATTTAGGGACCTTACTAAATTATTTCTACTGGACATGATAGGGTAACCCATTTGCAACAAGTAAGTGTTTTTCCATTTCGACAGAAGTCTACCTTTTTTTTGGGTGGGAAATTATCAAATACCTTTTCCTGCTCTAGGCGGAGTGGGAGGGCGTGTCAGACTCTTACTGACTAAAACCGACCCGCGTACATTCAGTTGCCTACACTTGCCAGGGACCACGGTATCCCTTTCGGATTTTCCCGCGACCCCGGCAGGCATTGGTCCTAGCGGATTCCGCCAGTTCTGCTGACATCTCTTTGAGGCGCGCGTGGAACACAACTTTACACAACGCGCCGTCGACCCGGGCCTGGTCCTTATCAGACGGCAAGCTACCCTTTGCTCACCGTCTGCAAGCCCGCGCCTACGGTGGCCGGGAATCGGCCTGTGATTCATCTTCTGCTTCGCAGAAGGAGGTGACGGCCTTTTCATGCCGTCACGTTCCGTACCATGGCCTGGACCAGGGCCGGACGCGAGAGATCACTGCCACCGATTGCCTCCACGAGGACACGGCGATGCTCTGCCCAAGCCGGGCAGACTTCCACCGTATGCCTCCACCGTTGCCTCCGTGCGATCCACGCAGTGATGACACCCGGGCGTTTCCTCCCGCCTTATCCGAAACAGGAACCTCCCGAAACAACCGTGTCCTGTGAGGACCTTCGCCAGGCGGAAGATGAGGACGCCATGGTGCCTCTCTAGCCACTCCTCAAAGAGGGGACTTATCGCCGCAATTGTGGCGTGCCCAGCACTAGGTTGCGACAATCGCACTCTCCATGACGCCATTAGATCCCGCCGGAACTCTGTCCGCTGTGCCGTGATTTCTCGTGGCAGCGGAGTTACGCCCCGGGGTTTCGCCTCCTCGCACTACTCCCAAATGTGCGCGAGGACTTTTGCCTCCAGATTCCATGGCGGCAATCCGGTGAGGAGGTTCGCCGCCTCACCGGAGACCGTTCGGTATCCCTGGACCAGACGGATGGCCATGACCCTCTGGGACGAACGCGCCCACACCGGTGCCCCGTAAAAGGTCATGGACCGCACGACCCCCGCGTAGAGCCTCCGGCAGGAGGCGTTTGAACCCCTTAGATTGGGCAGGCGCCTCTTCGAGGCAGCCTCGGCCCGCTCCAGCCTGGGAGCCAAACGTCGGAAATGCTCCACGAAGTTCCACCGGAAGTCGAGGACGAGTCCTAAATACTTCATCGTTGACTCAACGCCGATGTGAATTCCTCCTACCGTTATTTGGGAGCCCGACGGTGGCGCGTTCTGAGAAACATGAAAACACATGGTCTCGCTCTCGGCAGTGCCACCTCGAGTCCCAATTGCCGGATTCTGTTGACGATTGTCGCAACCCCGTGAGTCGCTAGTTCGGTCGCCACCTGGTGCGACCTCCCCTGCGCCAGGACCAACGTGTCGTCAGCGTAACAAACGACGCTGACGCCGCTATAGGGAGGTCGGCGCGCAGCACCCAGTCGTATCCGATGTCCCACAGATGCGGCCCCAGGACCGATCACAGTGGGACACCGCACGACATCTAACGCCGGTTTCATCCTCCCTGGTGACCGGGGTAGATGACGGCCCTGTCCATCAAATAGGCCTCGACCACACGACAGAGCTGGTGACCGGATTGCCTCCCGGATGCAACTCCAGGGCAGGGTATTGAAGGCATTGGCGATGTGTAGCATCCCCCGTCGTGAGGACCCGCACGCGCATGATGGCGTCCACCGTAGAGCGCCCCCTGCGGAAATCAAACTGGCTCTCCGCCAAATCCGGCTCCACCCGCACCAGTCGCCCGACGAGGCGGTCTGCAATGAATCTTTCAAAAAGCTTGCCCACCTCGTCGAGCTGCACGATGGGCCGATAAGCGGAAGGAGAGTCCGCAACACGATGGTACATCTTGTTTGGTTGAGGAGTTCCCATGGCCGCCTTCCGGCTCCATCAGCAGACCCTGGACACCAACAAGTGTAATAGGACTTGTCAATACATAAGCAATGAGTCCAAACACTATGGTGCTATATCTTGTTTGATTGAGGAGTTCCTATAGACAACTTCCGGCTCCACCATCAGGTCCTGGACACCAACTAGTGTAATAGCACTTGTGTCAATACATATCCAATGAGTACAAACACGATGGTGCTATCTTGTTTAACTGAGGAGTTCCGATGCCCACTTTCCTGCTCCATCATCAGACCCTGGACATCATCATGGGCGGTAGTTCTTGTCAAGACAAAACCAACGAGTTCAAACTCAACGACGCTATCTTATTTAGTTGAGGAGTTCATATGACCAGCTTAGGGCTCCATCATAAGACCAGCGTCATGGCATCATATTTTTAAAATGTCTGTAGTTAAGTAAGTATGCCAAGTTTCAGCTCAATCGGATGCCAGAAAGTACAGACGCCAGCAGGTCAACCTACCTGAAACTGTCAATTGTTCCCAATCAACTTTGAACCATCTAATTTAGTGCTAAAGTTGAAAATCTATTAAAGAAATTTGACAGATTGTAGTACTGTAGGTGGCGTCTGTACATACGAACGAAGCAAGCTAATAAGTAGCCAACTTTTTGGTAGTTTCCCGCGGGTTTCGGAAAAATTAAACTTAAACCCCTATCGGGGTTAAAGTATGAAATTGCCGTTTTATTGTAATAGGTTACTTCGAATTGACATAGAACTAACCTTCATGGTTTGAGATTTTTGAGTGAAACTTTTTTCAAACTTGTATCACGTAGGACAACAAGGTTCAATGTTGATTGGGAAAATTTGACAGTTTCGGGTAGGTTGACGTGCTGGCGTTTGTAGGTACCTATGAAGTTCTTCTTTTATAAAATGTGCAACATTCGATTATCGACTTTCAGTTGTTTTTTTTTTTATTCAGCTAGACAAGAAAGATGGATACTTCGAAAATTTGAGTTATTTTTAGAGTTCCGACGCGGAACTAGCGCGGCAGAAACAACTCGCAATAAGAAGGTGGCGTTTGGAGAGGGGGCTAATGAACGCACCGTGCGATTTTGGTTTAATTAAACGCTTTCGTGATGGAAACTTTGATTTGAAGAACGAACCACGCGGAAGACCGCCTTTAATTAACGTTACCTTACCAACAATATTGACTCATTTGCGTCAAAACAATAAAATAAAATAAATATGAGAAATGGGTGCCTCATGATTTGACTGATCTGCAGAAAGAAACGCGTGTTGAATCGATACAGAAATGAAGGAATATTGGATCGAATTGTGACATGATTGTGATGAAAAGTGGATTCTTTACGATAACCGTAAGCGAAAAATGCAATGGCTGACCACTTTACTTTTTGGGCTGACCCCAGCTCAAACGACGCAACAGTGTCATAAAGCAAAGCTTACTAATAAAAAGGTAATGGTAACTGTTTAGTGGTCTCAGCATGGTGTTATTCACTACTATAGCTTTCTCCGATCTGGTCAAGCAATAACGGCAGATGTCTACTGTGCCGAACTCCGAACAATGATAGCAAAACTAGCAGTGAAACAGCCCTGACTCATGAATCAATCTTCACGATAACGCGAGCGCCTCATACCTACAGCACGAGAAACCGTTTTAAATAAGGAACTGCAATTAGAAACCATTCGTCACCCTCCGTATTCGCCAGACCTTGCTCCAACGGACGAAGATTTTTTTCGTGATTTGAAAAATTTTCTACGTGATAAAAAGTTTTCTTCTCAGGAGGCAGTATCTATAAATTCCTATACCTATACCTTCCTATTAGATGGCAGCAATGTATAGATAATAATGGTAATTATTTTGATTAAATAAATATATAATTATGTTAAATTTAAAAAAAAAAAAACGAGCTTCAATTTTTCAGTACAAATCGACAATTTCATACTATAACCCCTAATTATATCGTGATCTAGGTAGTGAAAAACATGTGAAAAGTCGATAATTTATGATTTATAAGTCAATGATATAAACATATCCGTTCTTGTCCTCGACCGGTGTTTCGTGTCACCAAATCGCGAGAACTATGTATGAGTTACCAGACTTCTAGTTGTAGTCTGGAGTGGTAAAATAAAAAACATCGTGTTTAAAATATACTTTAGGTTTTAGGACTTGGTTGATCCAAGTCCTAAGACCTAAACTATATTTTTCTTAAAGCTTTTGTCGATTCGAAGAATACCGAAAAATTATATTATCGGTTTATGAAAACCGTTTCGCAGCACTAGTGACAGCTTTGTGCGTGTTCCACCTCCAACTCTAATGCATGTTTTGTCTTTGTTGTGTTATATTGGAGAGATAGAGAAAGAGTATTATTTGTTGACGCGAAATTGCTCGACGTTTCTTGATGTGCCGAAGTTGCATCGGGTCATTGAATTCATCCATGTTGTCTTGTTTACCTAGAACAAGATGGAACTGTGGCATACTTACTGAAAACTTTGTAAGTAGTGGAAAAACTCGCGGAATTTTGCTGCATTTACTGTAAATTGGATCTTTCAAAGTAAGTTATTACTATTAACTTGTATGATTCCGTGATTATATGAACTATGAATAAATTATCAGACATGTAAACTACTTGTTATGGTACTAGTGTGATCTGTAATGATTTGAATAACTTGATTCGCTGAATGATCCGCTCAAGAAAACAGAGCGTGAAGAAATGAATTAACATAGAATTCTTTTTGAATTCTGCATGTTAAATTTAATTTAAATTAATAAATTAACTTTATCACACAGTGGCCTTTGCAGCTGATTATATTTATTATTTTTATGTTTAATATATGTTTCAGAAGTTTGGTTCAGTTAGAAAACTGAACAGAAGACTGACTGAACACAGTCTTTTTAGCAAACACTATATAAATATAAACACTATCTTCTAAGACAAATTTAAAGTTACTGAGCGGAGCATTGAGGCTCTGTGCTATTTTCATTTACTTATTTAGGTACTTTTCTAATATTCCAGATTTAAACCATGGAGCAATTACAGCAGTCTTCCATACCGCATCTCGTTCAAGTCTACCAACCATCTATATCAAACACGAAGATACAGAACCCTCAGATCATCCACATATCACACCCAGGGCTGCCAGCATCACAGGGCAAAGTCACATACCAGCAGACAATCACATCAGAGTCTATACACTTACCGGTAACATCACACCATGTTACTGAAATACAGAGTCAGATACAAATGTCACAGAATCAAATAGTGATGTCTTGTCAGCAAGGATTGCAGACTATCCAGCCTTTGCAGGGTCAAGTCCAGTCTCAGGTGCTGCAGAGTTCAGACATGACTCAGTCTCTGCAAATTGCATCGCATATGATTGTGCCACAGCATATGATAGCTGGGGTGCACTCATACTATAGGCAGTATGAGTATCCGAAAGAGCAGTGTTTTATTGCTAAGCTTGAGCCTGATGTGCAACTGAGGGATAAGGAATATAAGGATAATGAGTGAGTAGATTTAACTAATTTTTTTTTCATTTACATCTTAATTTATTTATTTATTTATTTATCACACACACAACTATCATTACAGGCAATAATCCTAATGCGGTAGCGTGGTCTTTACTTACATTCTAAATTAAAATTAAAGCAAATTACACATTATTACAAATTAAATGTCTTGGAACAAAAAAAAAAAATGTACTTACATAAACCTATGTATGAATCAGTATACATGTTAAGTCTGCACTTATCTCATAAATATTGTAGCACTTCCTAATTATATGGCATCAATTTTGATTTCCAGATGTGAAACTGACACATCACAAACAGAACCAGAGCCTGAAAGGAAGAGGTCCCGCAGCCAAATACCAGACCCTACCACCTGGGCCTGCAATGTTCGGAAGTTGAAGCACCAACGAGGGGAGGCCTACATCAGTAGACGAGGCAAGTTCGTTCCCGAGAGACAGATACAAAACACTAAGGATTGTATAAAGAGCTGCAAGTACAAATGCAATGAAAAAATCACTGATGATGACCGTGAACATATCTTCAAAGCATTCTACTCCCTCAACGCAAATGATAAGAAGTATTTCCTACTAAGTACCACTGAAAGAACATACATAAAGCACAATAAAATGTCCAATAACCATAAAAGGAAATACACATTTAAATATTTCTTCCACCTCAAGTCGGAAAAGTATACAGTTTGTAAGAATTTTTACTTAGGAACATTAGCTATATCTCAGAAGCCAGTTTATAATGTGCATATGGGGAAAACAGATTTGAATATGCCAAAACCTGATGGCAGAGGGCATTCTAAGGCTAGCACTCATTCTTTACCGTCAGAATCGAAAGACACAGTGAGAAAGCACATACTGTCTTACACAACAGTTGAATCAAAGCCTGTTTTACAATACTCAAAGAAAAAACAATACTTGGATCCAAGCTTAAGCATCAAAAATATGTACAATATGTATTTTAGTGAATGCAATAAAGAGGATATTGTGGCTGTAAAGGAATCGATGTACAGGAAGATATTTAGACAAGAATTTAACTTGTACTTTAGGAAAGTAAAGACTGAACAGGCATTGTGTGGTCGATGTAAGAGTACTATTAAGAAGAAGTGAAGGATCTTGATGGAATCTCAGGGAAAGATATTTTAATGAAGGAGAAGCTGTAGTTACCTTGTGCGCTAAATTGAGGTAGCTAATTGGTCACGGCTCATTACGGTGCGTAGGTACTGACGAGAATTTTGTAAGTCGGTACCTAGTTGAGAAATTGAAATTGTCACCTCCCAAACGAGTCGAGGGCACCATCTAAAGGCTGACGTATATGCTGGCGGGCCGCGCCGCTTTGCAAAATTTGTCCTCCATCAGTTTTGAACATTTTTATGAACCAGCGCACATCAGGCCGCCCCACGTATTTTTGTATTGAAATGCTTAGCTTAGCTTAATTGGTACTTTAGGTATAGGTACATAAGTCTGATGTAATGCTTATTTCCGAAAGTCATCCTTTTACATAGGTTTCAATCTTTTTAGAGGACATCACTCTTTTTTTTTGTTTAACCGCAGCGGGAAGCTTTTGGCTCTTGGGTAGAAGCGAGCTTCACCCGGAATTCTCAACCACAGAGGAACTGCCTATCACCAAACAAACCGATCAGAAAATATTGCCCCCGCCGGGAATCGAACCGAGGACCTCTGTCTGACACAGGTGTTCTTACCACTAGACCACAGAGGCGGTTATCGTGAGGGTTTTGCTAGTATTGAAAGAAAGAAGAAAGAAAATACATTTATTTAGCTCAGACTAAAAAGCACACAATATACATCAGATAAAAAGTCTAAAGTGCGATTTAAGAAATGGAAAAAGAGCATCGAAAAATATTTCAGGGCAGTGGGAATATTATTTCGATGTTTATGTTCGATATTTTGTCGTTTTGTACCCATACAGGGTGCATTAGGAATCCAATTTGTTTGTTTAAGGTTCAGCTTCGTTCCATTTCCCATTTGGTATGTTGGTACGGGTTCTTTTCACGCATATTTGCATATCTCGTCCAAGATCTTCCAGCGATCCTTTTTCGTCGTCTATCCAAAATTTCTGCCAAATTAAAACTAAATGGAAGCACGACGCTCAATAAATCATTTTAACGACTAATTATATTGTAATAAGAAGACGTATTAATCGTTTAATGATGCTATTAGTGTGAAGCACATTGTTTGAAGTTGTTGGTCAATGACTGAGGCGGTCAAAAGGGTATGATTATGGATTCGACGCACGTCAATCGGATGGTCTAAAAACTCGTCCCAAAACGTCTTATAAAGTTGAATGAAACTTTGACTTTGATAAGCGTTTGCTTAGCAACTGTGGTCGTCGAGACATTTCATTAAGATTTTAGATGATGTAGGACAAAAAGAGTAGTGATAAGAGTTTATAGCAATTTACGTTCCTGAAAAATAATGTGAAAAAGCCGTGTAAAAATAAAGTAAGTTTTTTTTTAATGCGATTCTCATAAAATTGACAAGAAATTTTTAAATATAATCTCGAAAACTATCAAGAAACGCGGAACATTCATGGGCTGTTTTCGGATACCCCTGGACATGAGGAATAAAAAAAATTATGTTACTATTTGGACCACATGTATTTTGTGCTAGTACTGACGCCAGCACATCAACCTACTACAATATGTTAAATTTCTTTAATATATTTTCAACTTTATCACTAAATCATAAGGTTCAAAGTTGATTGGAAAATTTGGCAGTTTCGGGTAGGTTGACCTGCTGGCATTTGTACCTAGGTACAAAAACATTGTTTTATTTTATTTATTGTCTTCTGGCACCCATTGCAGTAATTTTGTATTTGAAATAAAAATTATTAGTAATAAGTGTTTGTACTTGTTACTGTATCTACTTTATTATTATATATTTTCTATATAATTATTATGAAATATTATCTCTATTATTACACCCAAATATTATACATAATTAAAAACTAACAGACTTAAAATAATAATATTAATAATATGTACAAGTATATATTACATAAAAAGTGGGGGGGGGGGGATAATTATAGGGCATCAAAAATTCTTCCGCATCGCTGTCAACAGGAAAAGTGCCCAAAAGGCTGGCTGCATTGCCACGTTGAATGGCAATGTCGTTTATGAAATTGTATAAATTGTTTCATATTTATGTAAAAAAAAATATTTATAGTAAAAATATGACTGATTTTAGTAATTTATTTGATGTAAAAATGATCTGTAATCTACGCGTTTTATATTTTTATAGTGAATATCGGGATGGACTTAACAAATGATTCATTTTACACTGAAAATATACTGATGTATTTCTAAAGTCTTTTTTTAATACTACTCGACATGTAGGTAGGATACCTTCCGGGATGGGGCATAGTGATAATACTTGAAATGATAAATTATATTTACTTCAAATATGAATGTATCTACCTATTGTACAACAAAAAAAAAAAACAAGTAAAATGAAAACGAGGGCGCCACTATCGCACTTAGGTCACTTCGAATGGGAAATGAGTAAAAGAATAAACAAATTGTTAAAAACGCTGCTTGTGGGTGACTCAAAACCTACTAGCACTTGTCAGAAAAGTAGTGCCATCATCATAGGTCTAAAGTATTTGTTCCCAAATGTCACCATGTCAGACTCTATTGTCGATTTATAGTATACCTTCCGGGATAAATTAATGCTCTTATTAGTAAGGTGACTTCGGGTTTGGATTGAATTAAAGTAAGGCCATTTTAATAGGTAACATTTGACGTTTGTCAGTTTAGTGAAAGCAAATCGTAAAATTACTCATATCGGTCATTATTACAATAAATATGTAATCGTAATTGAAAAAAGTTAAGCAATTGTGCAGTTCTAACGAAAACATATATTATTTTATGCCCACCGTTACAAGGTTACGTTGTTGAATTTTGATGAATTGTCAAATGTTACCTATTAAAATGTCCTTACTTTAGGAGTGCATGTGTGTATGAGTAGATAGCAAACTTGTTTAGAATGTAATTATTAGAAGTCTGGAATATATTAAAAATAATCTTTCGACTCAATTTCGATACAATTTTCATGCATAGTAATTTTTCACGTCTTTATTTTGCTATAAGTAGTCTTAAATGATGGTTAAAACCGCATCAAATTGGGCCAAAACATCAAATTTATATCTAAACGGTCACACAGTCAGACATAAAAAACGACTGTTTTATACGAGTACTATGTATAGATAGGTAAGTATAGAAGTAGGTCTTACGTCACGTGATTTACGAACAGTCCATAACAGCGTTGCCAACTACACCGTAATTACGGCACACCGTATCCAGCATTGATTCACCATCGACCGTAATGTAATTACGGTGTCAAAAACACCGTGAAATATTGAGCGTTTTTTTGTCATGACATGGCAACATTTTTAATAGTAGTGGAAGAGGGGATTCCGCAACCTTAGATAATATTTTGAACCAAAATGTAATACATATCTACAAATTAAGGAGTTGCCTAATGAACAGACTTCTTAACCCTTTTTATTACCAACTTTCTTTATTCAGGTAGTGTACTATGCGTGTTTATTGGCACAACAGGCAATTAAAAGAAGCAAAAAAAAAAATATGTGTCGACTTTCTGCCATCAGAAGACATGCTTAGGAGACATAATACTGAATGGATAAAAATGATCATGATCACATAGTTATTTTGTCAAATTCAGACTACTTAATTAAAATGTATGCGTCTTCATTTTCAAACAGCATTGTAATTTACACCACTTTTTACAACCTACCTTTTTTTTTTTGAAATCTACCGTATTTATAAACTGGTAACACCCGACACCGTAATCCATTACTATACTGTTTGCGGTCTAACATGGTGCGGGTGACAGGTGACAGAAAGGGTAAAATATATTAAAATTTACGTGTTTTTACTGATTCTGTATTTTACTATGATCCGTACCTACATACAGATTGTGTACATAATACGGACTCAGTAATGACTGTAGTAAATTAAATAAATTTACCCTTTCTGTCACCTGTCACCCGCACCATGCTACACCGCATACAGTATAGTGTAAAGTTATCTGTGATCCATTATTTGAAGCTGGCAAAGCTGGTCCTTCATTATATAAAAAAGTGGTTCTTACTAACGTAATAAATAAAGGTGCTGTGGTGCTGACAGTCAGATACATTACTATAAAGGTACCTACCATTCGATATTCTTCCGTCACTCAGCAACTGGCATCGGTTGCGGACGGTCGTGCTGCTCTTCGTGTTCCTGATCACTCAAGCTTGTGGTTCCTGATATCAAGCCGGTGGTTCCTGTTCTTCGCGACTCTCCAGTTCTTCAGCTATTAATTGCTGTCTTTTTCAAGACACAATTAATAAAGTATTTCTGTTAGCAGATTAACAGTCAAAACGTAGCGCGTCACAGGCCCCTTCAGGGCAAAACCACAGTTTCGTGGTCCTCGGTGGATACCATACGGTGCCAACGAAACCGAGGGGGTGTTGACCCAATTACTCCCGCCGAACCCCTTCAGGGCTAGGCAGTCAATTGGACGGGTCCCAGTGTTCGGCCTTGGGGGGTCTCCTAGTCGGCATTGGTGACAGTTTTGCTTCCACAGCTACACACCTAGAGTGGTTGGGTGTGTCTACACCCTTCACACTAGACTGGTCAGGACCCCGTTGCACAATAAGACAGGCAACGGGCAAAAGCAAGCTTAGGGCTCACAATAAGTACTCAACCTCCCTGCCTATACCCGGCAGGGAGGGTTTCACACATCCCCGGTAGTCCGCCCGGGGAGATAGGATTAGGGCCGTTAGGAGTTTTAAAAATCTCTTTTTCTTAATTCTTTGTTAAAATGAGCCTCCTTAAGATGGAGGCCAAACTCAGGTCCTTTAGTGACCAATTAGATGCCCTAAGGAGAGACAATCAGGTCCTCCTGAGCACTCTGAGTCAGATCCTTAAGATCGAACCGACCCTAATTAAAAAATTCGGCCCAGTGAACGAAGAGATCGCTGGAAATCAGCTTCCCCCCGATCCTTCAGATCAATTAGATACTTTTAGTGATGCACTCGCAGCATCGCAATCAGTTCCATCTACCATGATGGATACTAGCGAGCCTGCTTCCTCAAAGCGCGCCCCCACTCCCTTCCCCTCCGATAACGAAGAGCATGCCTCTTCTTCAAGCTCGCAGTCGGACGATGACGGCTTCACAGCTGTCACCTCCGGTAAGAGGAAGATGAAGAAGCAGAGCTCCTCTCAGGCGTCCAAAGTAGTCGCCATCGACGATAGCCCGTCTACCCACTATGTAGATAGGGATGCTCCCCCACCCTCACCCACCCCCCTCCCCGTAGGATCCCCCGTAGTTTCCCCCCCCACCCCCCGCCCGATCGCGAGTACGCCATCCTCCGCGCAGGATGCCCCCGCCAAAAACCCCCCCGGTCCCAAGAAGGTCGCGCCCCCTCCCCCTGTCTTCATCCAAGACAAGGAGAAGTGGACGGCCATCTCCAAATGGTGTGTTGATCAGAGGATCAGCTACACCAACGCCAGGTCGACCCAACAGGGTATAAAAGTCACACTCGCGACGTCCCGCGACTATAGGGACTTCAATACCCTTCTGCAAGCGAGAGGTGTGTCATTCCACACCTACTCCCTCCCAGAAGACAGACAGATCCGTGTGGTGATCAAGAAGATCCCCAAGGAAATCTCCCCATCCGACATCCTAGCAGACCTTCAGTCGCAAAGGATACCAGTCGATGAAGTGCACCGCATGCACCGTTCGCGCGGTAGAGAGGCATACGACATGATTTTAGTCGTGTGCTCCCCGACCGAGGGGCATCACCCCATCTTCAACGTCAAGACGATCTGCAACCTTATGGGCTTCACCATCGAGAAGCCCTGGAAAAACAGCGCCATAGGGCAATGCCATAATTGCCAGCTGTACGGCCATGCGCAGAAGAACTGCCATGCCAAACCCAGGTGCGTCAAGTGCCTGGGCGACCACGGCACTTCGGATTGCTCACGGCCAAAGGATCGCAATCTCTGCGATAGCCCACCTAGCTGCGTGCTATGCGGGAATATAGGGCATACTGCCAATTACCGCGGATGCCCCAAGGCACCAAAGTCGAACCCAGGCAAACTGACCCAGCGTCTCGACGCTCGGCAGACAAAACAGAGGGAATTCCTCATTCCCTCCTCCCAAATCCCCCAGCGGCTAAGTCCTCAAAGACCTAGCCCCTGGACTCAACTCCACCACCAACAGGCTTTTCCAGCCATGGCCACCGCGAGGCCCCCGCTCCCTCAAACCCCCATGTACTCTCTCATGGATCCGCGTAACCGTGCCCCTCCGCCCTCAGCGGCCACCCCACCCACCGCGCCCGCCGTGCCCACCGCGCCCGCCGCGCCCCCCGCGCCCTCCGCGCCTACCACGCCTTACGCTCCCCCCGCACCCATAGCGCCCGCCTCGAAACCCGTACGTGCTCCTCAAGCACCGCACCCCGCGATCAATTATAATATCGCTGCGCAAAACATTAACATCATTGCCAGCGCCTTCGCCATATTCAGCACGCCCCGGGCGGCTCAGATGGCAAGCGATATCGTCGCCGCTAAGCAAAGCGGCGACATCCAATCTCTCCTGGCCGTATTAGTCGCAAACCAGGACATCACCCAAGCCCTCTCTGTTATCTCATCATGAATAACACGGCCTTAAGTAGATTTAAACCCAGATCCCTCAACCTCGGCGTCTTCAACGCAAACGGCATCCATGGTCAACGAGATGAAATATCGGAGTTCCTCCGTGATCATCGAATTGACTTATTCCTCATACAGGAAACCTTCCTAAAACCTAGTCACGGTAATCCAGCCATCGCTAATTACCGTGTAATTCGTAACGATAGGTCGCGTGCCCACTTGGGCGGCACACTAATTTATTATAAAAAGGATCTGTACTGCATCCCTATTGACCCTCCCCCGCTAGCACAATTAGAAGTCTCCATCTGCCGACTAGCTATGACTGGCCATCAGCCGGTCACCGTAGTATCGGCCTACATCCCTCCCAACCTCGCAGGGGGATTCCAACCCATCGCGGACGACCTAAAAATCCTATTTGGCATGAGTGACTCTGTTATCATAGCAGGCGATCTCAACGCTAAACATCCCTCCTGGAATAGCTCCCTTACCAACTCCAGAGGGCATCAATTGTACAATCTCTCCTTTGCTCAAAACTTTGACGTCATCGCTCCGATGACTCCAACCCACTATCCCCACCAAATTAATCATGCCCTCGACATTCTTGACGTGGCGCTCCTTAAGAACGTCAACCTAAGATTAGACTCAATAGAAACGGTCCACGAGCTTACCTCGGACCACCGACCAGTAGTCATACGACTGGCATAGGTCCCTCTGACCCCAACCAACCCCCAGCCACCAAAAGGGTGACGGACTGGAGGCAAGTAGGCGACAAGCTGAAAACCAACACATCCCCCCAATTGGACTCCATCCCAAACGTTTTCGATTCAATCGCGGACACGACGGCTGCGATCGACTCGCTCACTGACCATGTGCAAACCGTCCTGAACGACAGTTCAAGGGAGGTTCCTGAAGCGGATAACCGCTACTTGAAACTCCCGGACGATGCGCGTGCTCTGTTGACCGAGAAGAACGCGGCCACCCGTGCATACAGCAACTTTCCCTGTCCCGCCAACAAAGCCCACATGCGCTACTTGCAGAGATCTGTAAGGACACGCATGGCGGAGCTGCGTGACGCGAGCTGGGATAAGATGCTGAGCGAGTTACAGCCCACCCATCAGGCCTTCTGGGAACTCCAGAGAAAACTCAAATCCAAGCAGATAGCTGCCATGCCCCCCCTAGTACGCCCCGATAAAACCATAGCCTTCGACGACATCGACAAAGCGGAATGCCTAGCCGACAGTCTCGAGGCTCAATGCTCTCCCAGCTCCCTACCAGTAGACCAAGCTCACCTCTCAGAGGTAGACGCTGAAGTCGAACGTAAAGCTTCACTGCCCCCCGTCGAAGACCCCGAAAGTCCTCTGCCTCCCGTCACTCCAGACGAAGTGCATGACATCATCAAAGGTCTCCACATCCGTAAAGCCCCCGGCTCAGATGGAATCACCAATAGGGTGATCCAACTCTTCCCCGCCCACCTTATTATGCTACTGACCACCATCTTCAATGGTGCTCTAAGCAACAATATCTTCCCCCAAGCGTGGAAAGAAGCCATAGTGATAGGTATCCCCAAGCCTGGCAAGCCCAAAACCGAACCCTCCAGTTACCGCCCCATCAGTCTGCTCAAGGTATTAGGCAAAATCTATGAGAGGCTTATTTATAAGCGTCTCAGGGACTACGCTGAAACCAAAGGCCTCATCCCCAACGAACAGTTCGGCTTTAGAGCCCAGCACTCTAGCGTGCATCAGGTCCACCGTATCGTCGAATTCATCGGCGGCGGCTTCTACCGTGGCATGTCGACAGGTGCGGTCTTCTTCGACATAGCGAAAGCATTCGACAAGGTCTGGCACAACGGCTTAATCTTTAAGCTCTACAAACTCGGAGTGCCCGATCGTCTCGTGCTCATCTTACGGGACTACTTGTCGAATCGTACTTTCCGCTATCGCATCGAGGGAGCCCTATCCTCTCCCCGCCAAATCCGCGCCGGAGTCCCTCAAGGCTCCGTGCTCGCCCCGCTCATGTTCTCGCTCTTCACAAGCGACATCCCCAAAAGCAATACGGCGCAGTTGGCTCTGTTCGCAGATGACACGGCCATATATTGCAGGGGCCGGTCGCAGACTCAGATCCACCTTCTCTTACAACGGGCTGTCAATAACCTTGGCGCCTGGTTTAAGAAATGGAGAATTGAGGTGAACCCCGACAAAAGTCAGGCGGTTTTATTCATAAAACCGCGATCTAGACCCCCTCACATTCCCCGACCACTCACCTTGTTAGGCAAGCCTATCCCCTGGGAGAAGCAAGCCAAGTACTTGGGAGTCATCCTCGATCATTACCTCAACTTTACAGAGCATATAAGGTCGGTTCGCTCGCGGGCCGCCTTCGCTCTCAGTAGACTTTACTACATCGTTAATGCACGCAGCAAATTGTCACTCAAGTGCAAATTGCGCATCTACACAGCGTGCATCCGCCCCATCATGACCTATGCGGGTGTAGTCTTTGCACACACATCCCCCAGAAATATCCATAAGATGCAGGTGATCCAGAACAGATTTCTTAGAAGAGCCACGGGCGCTCCCTGGTATGTCAGGAATATCAACCTCCACCTAGATCTCAAAATCCCCACAATCCATCAGTTCCTAAAACGCATTGCAAAGCGTCATTTTGATTCCGCCGCCAATCACCGCAACCCTCTGGTTGTTGAAGCGGCCAATTATACCCCCTCCCGTATTAGTCGATTTCGCCGTCCTAGGCATGTCCTCTCCGATCCAGATGATCCAACCACTCTCCTCCAGGAGAGCAATAGGGCCACCAGTACAGTGCACAAACACACCCGACACCCGTCGTACCGACCTCGCCGCCGAGGTCCTCCGCGCGCGCGACCCTCACGAGTAAATAATACTCCCCCCCGACCCTTGTCCGATGAAGCGCCAGCCCGCGCCGCAGCTGAGCGCGTAGCTTTAAATTCCCCGTCTAATAATAATATATCCGTGATCCAGCCTGTCCCATCTTGCTGTCCCCCCCTCAGCGACGCCCTAAGCCGAGGTTCGTACCCCACAGGGGGTGCCCTTAGCGAGCGTTCGCCTAATTTTAATTTAGAATAGTTGCTCCTGGCTGGAGGCTTTGAGTGTAGTGCTTAAGGCAGCCACAGGATTGTTCGGTTGAGCAGTAAATACCTTAGTGGTATACCTGCGAGATGCCACAGTTAAAAAAAAAAAAAAAAAAAAAAAAAAAAAAAAAAAATTCTTCCGTAGCTAGCCACAGACGACACGTGTAGCTGGTTAGTGCCGCCAACGCGAACGATCGAGCGATTACACGTTTTTCTGTCTTCTTTCTACCGACTGGAATACGGGCAGTGACCGCAGTTGCTGCCTGCGGTCGGCTACGGAATGGTACCTTTATGGACGTGCCAAATTTTCCGAACGGAACTAATATTTGTATGACCTACAAGTAAGTTGTTTCGGGTCTGGCTGTTTGTGTATGTGAGTATAAATGTTTGTAAACGCACCCACGATACAGGAGAAATCCTAGTGGGGCAACGTTTAAAAAAAAAAATATATATATATATATACACCCACGATACAGGAGAAATCCTAGTAGGGCAACGTTTAAAAAAAAAAAAATATATATTATATATAAATAAGCTATCATCACTAAAACGTGAATCTCAGAAACCTTCGTAACTTGGAACTTTTTTTTTTAACGACAAATAAAAATAAGCACGTAATTTTAAAGTTACTAACTGCAATGTTATGGCTTTTCTTCTACACCCATCTAAGGCCCCCCTCCCCCACCTACCTATCTGCCTACACCTTACCAATGCAACTTACTCTAAACAACTTACAAATGCAATGTAATTTGTTTGTTATTATTATTTCTCTGACTGAATTTAATTATTACTAAGGGCTTAAAGTTAATGTACAGACGCCAGCACATCAACCTACCCGAAACTGTAAAATTTTCCCAATCAACTTTGAACCTTACGCTGTAGTGATAAAGTAGAAAATCTATTAAAGAAATTTGACAGATTGTAGTAGGTTGACATGCTGGCGTCTGTACCTACAACTTTGAATTGACCAAATTGCGCTTAGCAAAACAAATGATGCATCTTTTCCGAGAAATAAATGCCACAAACAAGTTATTGTACAACTGTTTGTGACATCTATTTCAAATAAGCACCGAGTTAATGAATAGTAAAGCAACGATCACAGTTCAGTAAATAATTATGTCGGAACAGATAGGTGTGCCACGGACCTTCAAAGCCCTCGGAAATCAGAATTCCGACTAAGTATTTTTATTTATTTTGCTTTTCGACTGTAAGCTGTAAAGGTTACCAACATCAATTACAGTATACGTGTTTACATAGGCTTGACGGTATGTATGCCGTTTAACTTAAATCAGTCAGGAATCGAACTCGTGACTTGGACAGTTGGACTACAGAATCGAATCATTCAGCTACTGAGTCAATTAGGTCGTATTATCCTGCGTTCGCAATTTATTTGCCAAACATGTAAAAAAACGCGAGTTTTCCACTTAAAGAAACATCAACTTTATGCACGTGTAAATAAAGTTGATTTTAGACTGACTAGAACTTTTGTGAAAAGTCATACAAACATAATATGAAGTTGTAGCGCAAACAGAACCTTATGTTTGGGCATTACAGTTGTTTTTCCTAAAATTCGTGTCTGTTTACATGTTTGGCAAATGAATTGCGAGCGCAGATTAGGTACCGTGACACTGTCACTACAGTGACAATGCAATGCTTACGGCACTAGCCGGGCCGAGGTAGCGCCACTATTATGCCGCTAGCGGCACTTTATCCGATAGGGATAGAGTGGCGCTAGTGGCACTCTATACACTGCCAAGTGCGTTAGAGTAATTAGAGCCATAGATATAATTTTTATGGTTAGAGCTGAAACTATTTTTCTAACACCTGTGTAAATAGATGGGCAAGTGGGTTTCTACATGTCGGCAAAGTCCTCAATAGGTATTTTTAGTTTTTCAGGAAATAAATAACAAAACGCATGTTTTTTACACAATATTATCATGTATTATTATAATGTACAAAACCACAATCCTTAACCTATATTATTATTTAATGGAAAACAATTATTATAAATTAAGGAAATCTCATACACGGTGATGTCCAGATTCGAGTGTAAGACCCTGTCCACACGAGCGTTAGTTAACAAGGATTCAGCAATAAGGTTGTGAGAACAGCATCTTATACTAATGTGTGTGGAAATTATAAGAAATAATATAAATAGTTTTAGAGAGCCATAATTTCAAGCAATAAAAAATTGGTATTTGTAATTTTAACACAACCGTAAATTTTTAGCACGACTAAGAATTAATGATAAAAATAAAATAAAATAAAATCTGGTTTAGAAAAAATAATTACCGGGGAACGTAACTTCCTAATACAAAAAATAATATAAATTCTGAAAGTTCTTCGAGATTCGTAACTGCTTCAAAATAATTAAAAACTCATTTAGCCTCCTTTACATTGTGAGTAAAATAAAATTAAGTATTTAGAAGTTATAATAATACTTATGCTCGATTCTGATTTCCTATGTCCACGGTATTTTAACACTTAATAAAGTCTTTGGATGCAATATTGTACCAGCCCCTCACTTAGGTATGAAAAAGGCACATAATTTGAAGAAATTGGCAAAGACATATGAGTCAATTAGTTGTAAGTATTCCATCGTAATATACCCACAGTTTCTGAAAACCTGCACCCTAACTCCACTATCAATCACAATGAATGATTTTTGAAGGTTATTGTTAATCCATTGCTTCATAAGTTCGTAAAATTTGGCTGCTCAACAACATAAATAACGCAATGAATATTGTTGAGCTGTCAAAATTAAACCCTTTGCTAAATGTTACGCAATTACCCCGTAGATCAATAAATCGGGTGATAAATCAAATCACATGGTATCTACTGATTGACCAAAATTTCTTACGAGAGCCAGTAGGTAGATACCTTAATGCTCCCAGAAACCATGGGTAAAGACATAGGAATCAGGCATTACAGTTCCTTATTGTATTTTGGCGGGTATCATGATGCATACGAGGTCTTCTTCGTTCTCGTCCTTGAGCTCCCATTTGACCTCGACCTTGACCCTGGGGTACGACTTGAGGATCGGCATGACAGTCTCGTATTTCGCTAACTGACCCGCCTGGAAAATAAAGGGGTTCATGTTACTAATTGTGCTCGATAATGATGTAGATTATAATATGGCTGAAAACTTCTCTTTTTTTTTGTAAGCCGAGACGATACTAGGCTGAAGTTTTAGTTCATTATAAAATTATTACAGCGAGGTTATCGGTGCCAGTGGATGAAGGAACATCGATGGTCCTTCTTTATTATATGACTAGCTGACCCAACAGACGTCGTCCTGTCCGAATTTCAATAATTCATACAAAATTAAAAATTTCTCTGCCATGTTTCAAAATTTTCATTCCACAAGAACCTGATTTGGACTGTTACAAACATTTTAAAACAAAAATTAGCTGAATCGTTGCAGTCGTTCCGAAGTGATGCGCAACGAAAACCATTTCATTTTTACTAAATAGATAAAAGTTCTCTCGTGCTCTGGAGCAGAGGGAGGCTTTCTTCGTTTTCGGAATTAAGATGCAGCTGCACATACTTATTGTATTTCAACTGCTTTTTGGAAATTGTGTTTAGATGAGAATAGGATTAGGTTTAACATATCGAAATTTGAAAAGTCCTGTCAGGACTTCTCCGGTGAAAGCCGGACACTTGAAAAAAAAAAAACTTAATATCTTTCTTGTTTCGACATTATTTTCTAAAAGAAATTGACTTAAGTCGAAATGTCCGGACAAGTGACAACTCCGGAGAGATGGTACTATATGAGATGTAATCCGTAAATTTTTGCTCCATACCGGTGCCCTACAAAGCTGCGTCGTAGGTATATTTTATCAATAAAATGTTTACCGGCAGAGGACAAGTCAATCCGGTGTCCTTGCACGCATCAGGCTGGGGCAGAGGGAATGGCACCGGTAAGTTCATTATCACTCCATGGACCACCGTCTGGACTCCTTTCACTTCTTTGTCTGGAAATATAAAAAGCTTGCGTTAAAAAAGTCGGGAATTAGCTACATTCTTATAGTTTGCAGTAGGTAGGTAGGTATCTACCTAGACTCTAATCTAGGCGAACTCCGAAAGAAGACTTATGCCAGCTATCTAAACGCAACACATTTTCGTAAACGATTACGACAAATTTGTTTAATTTTGACAGTTCAACAACATTCATTGCGTTATTTACGTTGTCGAGCAGATTTTAGTGATGAGTGTTTTAATACCTAATTATGTACAGTTGCATACAAAACTTTATCTAGACCCATGATATGAATCCTCTTTATAAGGTTTAATTGCTGAGTATCTAACACAAACAATGTAGGTACTTACTTATAAGTTTTTTTTTTAATTACGGCGCTGTGGTAGTGAAACTCGCGTCCATGACATTGACAATGTTCTTTTCTTTGAAATTCATAAAGATACCACGAATTGAGTAGTGAGAATATGACTGTTTGTTGAGTGGAAGGGATCGAAAAAGTAAAGGAGTTGCGTGTTGAAATTTAGTACAACATTAACACTCGTTTGGATGATATTATGATATGGTTACTATGACACTGGTTGTTTTAATGTTCGCAATGCTAACTGATTCAGAAAATTTAATAGAGGATTTATAGCTTGGGTGTAGATAAAATTATTTTGGGATTATAATTTCGTGATAAAGTTTTTACAGAGCCGTTTTTTTTTTTTTGTTTAGGTTTTATTGTATATTAGGTATTAAATTTACAGCCGCGCCGTACAAGTTAGCAGTCTCACTTTTGCTTGTTTTTTAACAATTTAAACATATTTAGGTATTAACTTAGACAATATGATATATATATACATATTTGTAATGTGCTCGTCAAGCCCTTTCATAAGAAAACAAATATGCCCCAATAAAAAAATGGTCATGACCATAGACGTATATTTTTATACGTCTATGGTCATGACTTTGTCCTCTAGAGTGCGCTTCATTGAATTTAATGTGACGCCACATATCTAGCCTTTAACCAGCGGACAATTAAGACGCTTCCAGCGATAGCTCATGTGTCAAATTATGATCAGTAGTTTAGAAGTTATGAGGTAACAGATGAACATACATACCTACATACATACTGGTCAAAATCATAACCCCCCTTTTTGCTTCTCTGTAGTCAGGTAATTAGAGCATTTCCTTATTAACTCAAACTGTGAATATTTTAGATTATGTTAATATTACATATTGTACCTACTTAATTAATTTGTAAAGTTATGTATAACGCGGATAAAAAACTGAGAATCACGCAAAAACTATCAAGCATATTTTTCTGAAACCTTCACCATTATAAAGATAATTTAATGACTATATCATACGATACTTTTAGTATAAGTATGTGTTTTTATTAAAATACAGTTTGATTTATGTATAATAAATTTATAATGCGTCTAATTTGGGACAGCGCTTCTTGATTTTAATATTATTCAGCGCTCCTTGAGGTTAATTATTTTAGTAAATTATTAAAAAGTGTTTTAATTTTGTTAAATTAGTGTAATATAGTCGAAACTAGATATTAAGTATTCTATCCAGTAATTAGACAGTGTTTTTTGTCGCGAAAACTTCGTACCAAAAGGATTTTAAAACCGGCTGTCAACTCAACGCCTCAACGGAGACGGATTTGAAATTATCATCGATCCCGGGGAGTATTTTGTTTTATTTATGTGATTGTAGTTAATATTTACAGACCACAGAACACCACAAAATACTGCTCCGGTCTCTGAGCTACGTCCATCACACACTGGCACAGTTTATGACTCCTTTTGCTTGACAACTAGTGGAAGCAAAATCGACGACAAAAATATTCGCCAAGATAATAAACACTACATAATTTACTATACAAAATAAGCTCATTACGAGCTCTTTCTAAGTATACAATATAATCCTTTAAGTGTCACAAAAAGTCTTCTCATATAATCAATTATAATTGTAACAATTTATCTAGTTTTATGATAATAACGAGAAAAGAAGTGTTTTCTATAGGATTTCTCTTCTCTTTAACTTGGGAAAGTTAAACAGAAGAGAAATACTTTAATTAACTTAATCTAAATGTAACAGCTATTTCTCAACTAATTATTTTATTTACTTTTTCCCCAACTACCCCATACTTATCCACATATCAGAACATCTTTTCTTGCTCTCTAGAATGGAATGTGTGAAATTATGCTTTTAGCTGCATAACTTCACACATTCCACGTCCCTGACAATTATTCAAAATGATGACCCGCAGAGGTTCAATCAAAGAGATGGAAGCAAAGCTGAGAGCTACCTTAAAGGATCTCGAAGCTTCTCAAGCTGAATGTAAACAACTGCTCTAGGAAAGGGAAGTCAGTGAAGTGGAAGTGGAGAACATTATCGCCAACACAGAACACATAAACTTAGCCGACCAGTACAGACATTTACAACATCAAGTGTCAACATTTCAAGAGTGCAGTGTCACCCATGAACTGGCTTTGAACCATATTTCTCAGCTAATAGGTACAGCATTCTAAACCGTGAAAATAAAATCAGATAATATATCTATTTAACAAGATTTATTAGTATATGTATTTTAAAATCCAAGCATATTAATTCTTTTTTTTAATTCACAGTTCCAAATATTCACTAAAAAAATAATAGATTGGAGACTACGTATGTATGCGACAAGACCCGCTGAAAACACAATTTTACTTCGTTTTACAGTGTTTTATAACACGGTTTTAAGCCTAATGCCGTTGACCGTCCGCGAGTTCCGCGACGGTTAACTTTAGCGCAAATGTAATGCCGGCAACCCACCCGAAGGACTCACTTCCAATATCTCTATGGCGGCATGGCGTATGAGTTCTATGAAAAGTGGAAGTGTTAACTTCAGTGTGAGATAGAGATGCAGCTATACAGCAAATATACAAATAAGCAACTGTGCTCTATTTTAATCGTTAATACCTTATTGTTATTGTACTTCTTTTTATAAATAATCGACTTATTATTATCTATATATCTCTTTCCCACGCTTAAGTAATATTAAAATAATGCTGTTATAATAAGAGGTGGTGGTTGGCCTACTATCTAATTACGCAACCCATTTTTGTAAACGATTACGACAAATTAGTTTCATTTTGACAGTTCAACAACATTCATTGCGTTATTTACGTTGTTGAGCAGATTTTTTTTCGGACTTATGGAGCAATGGATTAGCAATTTGTTTCAAAACGATTCAAATTCCGATTGATTGTGTACGAGTATTACTTAATTAGGGTAGGTACACGTCGCAAAACAACAATAGCTATATATAGCTAAAACAGGAAAATGACGGCGCTCCAATGATTTAGGATTTTTGTTTGAGTAGGTAGGTACAAACCATTGCTGCTATGATTGGAGCGCCGTCATTTTCCTGTTTTTAATTAGGTAGGTAGGTAATAACAAAATAATAATACCTATGCAAAACAATTGATGTAAGTATAGGGATAAATCGTCCGTGGGTAGCTTATTCATAATACACCAGCCGCACAAATGTTTAGTTTAAAGTTTTCGGAGCTGAGTTTGACTAAATATGTAGACACATTACTAATGTCCAATAAGTTACCTATGTGTACCTACCTGCATGTTTAAAATCTTCTCTATAGGTAGGATGGTACAGACGCCAGCAGGTCAGCCTAACCGAAACTGTGTGACGATCGCTTTTAAATATAACGCAGCCAAGTTTAAGCGAGGCCAATAACTTATTTTGGTGAATTCCAAAAAGAAGGTGGCTTTACGTTTGACTATGTTGTATTGTTTTCTTATTGTTTATTCATCTATATTTTCATCAATTGTGAACCGATTTTGAAAATCCTTTTCCATTTGGTAGAGGAAGTTTGCGCAGTGGTCCCATAAAAATTTTATTACCTACCTAACTTTGCTTGGGTAGTTATTTAGTTAGCTTCAAAAATACGTTTTTTTCCCACTATCCTATGTGATTATTCTGGATGATGATTAATATGTTTGTCACTGTAATTTATATAGCAGGTAGTGGTATTCGAATTTGTCTGGGGTAGGTGTCACAACTAAAAAGAAAAATCTTTTTTTTTACAAAACAAAAAAAAATAATACTCACTTCCAAAAAAAAACCTATGTACCTTTACCTACAAAGTGAAAAATTACTTTAATTTCGGGATTCAAAAAGCAGACACCAACAACCGATAATAAGTTATTCTTCACATTGTAAGTACCTACTTAGTGTTTTTTAGTTCTCGATCTAAAAATAGTTCCCTAAATTATTTTGTACCGGACAACTTTCAAACCATTAGAAGCGTTCTAAAATAAAATAGGGTTCACATGACAAACGAACTAGGTACTCATGAAATTCCTTGAACTGGACTATAGTCAGGCATGGAGTGGGTGTTAAATTCCCCCTAGAGGCAAGTCTAGTGTCGGCAAATAAAACTTATGGCACTCTAATTTTATTTAATCACCATAAACTCACTCAGAAAAAATAACATGCAGGGCAGTCTTTGGGGACTGCCGATAGATAGAAGTGAAAACTAAGTGTGCGGTGACGCGAGTTTCACGATTTTTGTTCACCCAAAAAGTACACATATAATATACACAGTATACATATAGCTCATGGAAAGCGTTCGGTGACGATGAGGCGAGCTCCATGATTTTTGTTCACCCAAAAGTGCACAACGCGCCTAACCTTTAACCAGGCTAACCTAACCTTTTTAAGTTTTCACTTCAAAATATATAAACTCCTAAAGCTCTGCATGAATGAAAATTTGTAGTCTCCAATTTTCTTTTATCATTTAATTGACTCGGACTCGCCGCCGAGCTTGATTATCTATGGATGTGTTTCTGATTGGTCGGTCGCACTGTAGATTACGAAGTCGCCAATATAGGTATATGCTAGTGGCCTTGAGTGTTTAGCCCTCGAAACCCTTATAGGATCACTTCGTTGTCCGTCCGTCTGTCTGTTTGTCAAGGCCCTTTTTCTAAGGAACACGAGGAGGTAGCAATATCAAATAAGTAGGTCTACGGTCAATCGAGCACTAAACAATCAAACCAAAGTCAACGCAATAAAAAAATACGGCTATTTATGCGACATATTTTGCACTCGCAAATAAAGGTAAAACACCGAAAATATTTAATTTGTAAGTTTTTTTTTTGTGATTTCAAACTTACATTTGCAGTTGGAGAGTTGATTGTGACGTATCCTATCGATTTATGGGAGAAAATTAATTGTTTTACTACATAGTCAAGTTTGTTTTAGGGATAAATTCATGCCAACTACGGAATCCTTCATTGTGTTTGGTCCGACACGCACTTGGGCGGTTTTTTAGGAGGAACCTACCTTGTAAACGAGCCCTCCAGACCGAAGTTCGGGCATAGCGACCAATCTCAGCGGAGACTAGCCTTCGGCGCGGGAGATACCTATTATAGTGCACAAGTGTGTGCGCAGACACAGATGCACTCTCTCTTCACTCACTCTCATAGTCCGATGGGACGGCAATCCGACACAACCGGACAACAGGGCCAACGGCTTAACGTTCTTCCCGAGGCACGGAGGGATTACATCGGCAACTTCCAAACTCCGGGCTGTTACTAAGAAATTCGTAATGGAAACACTTTGCCCGACCCGGAAATCCAATCCAGGACTCCACGCTCAGCAATCGCGCTCGCGACCACGAGACCCACCAAGTCATAGCAGTCAGTAGGTATAGGTAGGTACTCACTAGGTGTGAAGTCGATACTGAATGTGGCGTTGCTATTCCTCTTGAGAACACACTCCTTGGCGTCCTCCGCACAACCGGTCACGCTCACTTTCTGCACCGTCGCTTGTTTTGAACCTGGAAATAATAGAAATAATAACACTTTGAGACAAGTACAAGATACAGTCATTTTATTGCTAAATGGATGAATGTATGTATGTAGGTAGGTGGGCACTGGACAGAGATCTTAGATCATTAATTTTCCGGAATTTCAGGGCAAGTTCAGGGCTACTACCTACCATCGTAAATGGTTCAAATTACAATCTACATGGGCTATTTTAAGTTAGGAAGTCATCTTATATTTCTATGAAGCCATCCTACTTGTCATTTTTGTCCGTAGTATGCAATCAAGAAGTCCGATATGGTTTCGCTTTTCCGGGACAGGTTACCTAAGTACGAGAATATGGAGAGCTATGACAGTCGACAGGACTGCTAAAGCTGTTGAGTATTTTATGCTATTGAGTAATTTATGCGGCCTACCCAAATATCCTTTCTTTGAATCGAATCGTTGTGCTTTGAACTGCACGATTACTGATAAATGCACTGACTGGACAGGACCACTCAATCTGTGTGGTTTTTTCACACGCACTGAGTGAACCTGTCCAGAGTCTTAAATCTACATGGTCTTCACATGGCCAGACCAAGACTATGTCTGGGCTTTAAAAGAGACTGACTTCTGTATGTTTCGGCCTTCCTTCTCAGAGTAATCAGATATGATTGACGTGTAAAAGTGTTTGTACAAACCTACTTACAGAAATAATAGTAGATTATACAACTAGCGTTGATATACTAATCAATGACAACAAGTTAAAAAAAGGGAATTTAATTCGAGGGACTAAGTTGGATCCCGAGAGCAGCGAAGGATTCCAGATTAGAATCCTGAGCGGAGCGAGGGATACAAGGACCAGGCCTGTGTTTTTTTTCACGAGTTGTGTACCTACTCTACTTTTTACCATTGACTGCTTCGATCAATAATAGATTGACTGTGAGAAAATAAATTTTGGCGGCAACAAGTTATCTACTATAATTGCTGCTTCAGTACGAAATGATTCCGGATTCAGTCAGTCTCATTTTCACTGGAAGAACTCATTTTATTATAATCATCCAATTCTATCTGGTATTGTGGTTGTTGTAGGTATGTCATTGAAAAATAGAATTGGCGGGACATTTTTTTTTAAATTTCATTGTATTGCTTTGGAATAGCTCCATTTAGCCAGTCAGTAGGTAATTTCAGCACGTTTTATTTATTTTTTTATTCGTGCTTGTTCCAAATTCAAAATAGAGCTCTCAAAACTATGAAGGAAAACATCGTGGATTACGGCTCACAGAGAGGCCAGTGGGAACATTATAGGCTGATTATGATTTCTTTTAAACTCCAGAACTTATTCGATGTCGAGTTGATTCTTCTCTCAATCTCACACTCTCATAAACACACGTTTATACAAAACACACTAGTTTTCACACTGCCATAAACACGATTTTCATTTTTCTTTTTATTGGTTTTATTAAAAAAAATTGTAACTTATATACCTAATTAGCACAAAGAAACAATTGTTAATTAATCGACGAAGAGCGAGGTTTATCACAAGTATCTTCGTACCTATTACTTTCTGGGAAGCCCCGGCAACTTAATTGTATAGATTTAAGATAATATACACATTTTTTTTTAATCTCATTTTTGTGCCTCGAATTGCTCTATGAAATGCGTTTTCCTAAATATAGGTAGTTTTTCACATACTCTAATCTCTGTGCAGTTTTTTTTAAAATTTATACCACTGCCACTGTTGAACTCTTGGCCTGCATTCTATCTCACCTGATGGCAAGTGATGATCAACTCGAAAGCCGAAGGTGGAAGCGAGCTTCATCCGGAATCCTCAACCATAGAGGAACTGGCTACGTTACCTCTAACTGCCGAAACACAACAATGCTGTTAACATTGTTGTTATGGCGATAGACTAAGATAAAATAACTGCTCTAGCCAGGTGGACTTACGACAAGCCCTACCACCAACCACACCGAGCCCCGGGACCTCTAGGTATGAGACCGGTGGTCTAACCACTAGACCACAGAGGTAATAACACTATTAAGACTGCATTAAATATTCATAGTTATAATTAACGTATTTTATTTACGTAAGACCGTTCCGTATCGCTTAATATGCGGTTAATATATTTATGTGCATTGCTAATTATTACTAGCAATTACTTTTGCGTCGGTTGTTAAAATATTTTTCATCCCACCATCTCGGAAAGAGTATTTTTAATCTTCAGTATCTGAGTGGAAAAGCCGTTTTTATTCTCTAGAGGATAAAGTAAATTGAATTTAGAACATCGTGTGCACTAAGTTTGTGAATTAAAAAAAACATTAAACCTATTTACTGCTACCTCTATGGTGCCGAATATATCATACAACTTTTTTTTAATTTGTTAAAAACTCAGACTCGGAACCTTCTTGGTGTTCTTTTTTCAATTTGCTTTGTACGCGGTTCTTTACGCGGCATTTTTTCACGTCATTGTTAAACCTTAGGTATATTAAAAACAAGAAACTTGAAAACAAGTGAAAAAACTAAAATGAGTGATTCTAGCGACGAGGAAGTTTGCTTGACGCCAACAGAATTGACTGAAACTGTTAATAATGCGCAAATGAGCTTTTTTTGCATTTAGTCATTTCCTCGCTGAGGTGGAATGAAAAGTTACGTGTTGCACTCGAGTGCAAAGATTTTTCACCTCGTGCTCTTTTGATTCCCTCGCTAACGCTCAGGATTCTAATTTTGAATCACTCGCTGCGCTCGTGATTCAATTTTAGAATCCTTCGCTTGCTCGGTCATCAAAATTGAACACGCGGTTAAAAAGCAACTTTGCACTCTTGTATAACAAATAACTATTTTAAAAGTGTGGCACGTGCAGTGTCGAGTCAATGTTAGATAGGCATAGAATTCTAGGTCTTATGCTCGTGCAGACTGGCGCGACGCAACTCTAACAAAACAATTTCTAAGAAAACTTCACGGTAGAAAAATTAGCGGTGTAGCGTCGTGCGAGTCTGCACGAGGCTTTACCCGTGTCGCATCGCAGCAGTCTGCAAGAGGCTTTACCTGTAAATGCGTCCAACATAATTTATACATACAAATATAGGTATAGTCTATATTATGACCATAGATATATTATGACCTTATTGGTGATGTTCTTCAGAAATGTTTAGGTACGTAGTGGGTACTCGCAACCGGCGAGCGTGTGTGACCATGTAGGTATGAACGTAAACGAAGACAGGTATGATGAACGTAACAAAGGAGTATGGAGGCGTCAGCAAATGTACAGCCCGATTCAAACTTAATGGCGGCTCGGAACATGAGGCGAGTCGCTGCGCAGTAACGAATTCATGTGTCAGCGGGGGTGAGGGGTGGGGTAATGCGCAGCGAGTGGCTAACTTCCGAGCCGCCATTAAGTTTGAATCGAACTATATGTATGTGTGTGTAATATATCTATACAAACGAGGCGTTCAATCTTTACCTACTAATACGATTTATACAATATATCTATATTCTAGAAAACCTTTTTAGACAGAGCGCTGCGTACAATACAGTGAAGCATGCCAAAACTACACCGCCGCTCTGTGCATACACGCTCACGCGCACACATTTACAACCTTTTACAATAACACTACAATCAAACTACACCACAAAAAGTGCACACATGTTTATATGAAACCGGCTACACTAGTAGTAGTTTGACTGTAAATGTTTGCGTGTGAGCGTGTATGCACAGAGCGGAGGTGTAGTTTTGTCATGCTTCACTGTATCGTTCGCAGCGCTATGTCTTGCTTTTTATTTGGCCTGAGACATCAGCACGCAAAAAAAATTTTTTTTTTTTTTAAATACTTGCACCTTTGTAATTGAATTTATACACGTTAAAGATAGTAGAATCCAGTCTGCTTCTTAAAATATTCCAGAAATAGCACCAGCCTGACGTCAAGCAGTTAATTGGAGTTAACGAACTTAATGAGATTTTGTGAGCAAAACCGGGTTCAAATTTACTTCGCATCTCTACTGAGAAAATTAAGAAAGACAGCGACATTCCCACTGAAAGAGGCTACGAATCTTTATAAAAATATTTAAAAAGAAATAAATAACGTGAACAGCGGTCGTGGGAAGAAAAGTTTTTTAGTCACTGTTTAGAAATCTGGTACAAAAATATTAATTAAGTATTAAATTTGAACCAGATCTGTAAATGGTGACTGAAAAACGTATGAATAGTACCACATTGAACATTGAAGTTCGAAAAAACGTCATCTATAGTTGTACTACAACGCAAACATGTTTATGGATGAATATTTGTGGAAATTGTCCATTTTGGGGATTCATTCTAAAATCGATATTGAAGTCACAACAATCAGACGAGAACATGAAGTGTTGTTACCTTTGCGTTTTTGCGTTGCCTTAAAAAATTGTTTTATTTTCACAGCTTAAAGGCAATTAGACCTAAGTATTTGATATGAGTTTCAACTTGAACTACGCTTCATGAGGAAAAGGGTAATACGTTTATAAATTAAAAAAATATGTGATATATGTAAAAATTTAATGTTTTCGGTTTTTTCTTTATACATATGTGCTATAAAACATTGCTTCATGCCAAAGGAAAACGCCCAAAAAATGCCTGAAATAGACAGAAACTACTAATAGTTCTTAATTCTATTTAGAATAAAATATGTATAACGAAATGTATCTCAAGTTTGTTTACCTAGGGTGAAAATATAACGATAATTAAAATATTTATTTTGATATCCGTCATAGTCATTCTTAATTTATAATGGCGGTCAGTGTTTATTTGACATAAGTAATCGACATTCAGCCAAACAGAAATCGTCAAATAATCCTTAAATAACTATTTTATAGAATTATTGCATAGTTATCATTCATTTAATATTATTCGACCTATTTATACCGTAAATATAATTAAAATAGTTTAGGCGTGTGAATATTAAATAAAAAACTCGAATTATAAATCGTATCGTAGGCTGTATGCATCACATGTCCTTTGCCTTATTGACAGTTTACATGAATGCATTTTCATTTTTTCGATTCATGGTTTTGCGGATTTTTGCGTTTGCGGCTCGAGTAAATTCAGGATAATAAATTATAACGACGACTGTGGCTATTTTTTAATGAGTTTGATTTTACTTCTGCACACGTTACCCATTTTTGAACACGACTTAGATTGGACCCGCCTAAACGACGACTCGGCTTTTTGACGACGGACCCGAACCTGCTTTAAATACGACTCTGTTTGAAATACGACTTGTTTTTGACTTGTGCACCGTGTACATTTTAGAATGGATAGAAACGTACACTGTATTAATTGCTATCTCGATAATGCAACGATGAGACGTACCTAATCTCATATCAGTGCAAAATGATGAAGGACGTTGTTTAATACAGGCATGGATAACACCACAAGGTATATATACGATTGAGATATGCAGGGAAATTGATAACGCATTGGTTGAGGATTTAGCTCTTCCGGGTAATTGTTTTTTACTGCGAGGAAAAATACATGGCAGACATATTTCTCAAAAAAATATATTTTGTTTACATACCTAATAGTTAACAATTCTTTATCTGGGATTGGGGCTTTACAGCATCGTTATTGTAACTGCCTAGTGGGACGGCGAACAGTTGGTACCTGTGCCCATACCATGTCAATAATATGGTACTTAGCATGGGCCCGGTTCCAACTCAATATTTATCCTCCTGCAGAGTTTCTTGATGACATATTAGTGGTTTTTAATGATGATTAAAACATTTAAATGCTGTTTTGTTGTTTAATTATTGCATATTAATCCTTAACCTTGACTTAACCTATATTTTAGAAAAAATGTTTGGAACTGGCTTCTACCAAGTTTTTTGATAATTATTGAAATTGTCATGGGTTCCCTACGATTTGTAGTGCAATTTGGCGTATATTTCATTGTTGTTCATTTCAGGCATTTTTTTGTGTGACTGATGGGCATTCCCCTTTCAAGATTCTAGGTCGACTGGAAGTACCCTTTAGGTTTTGATTCCCTTGCGAGTAGTTGCGAAGTTGAAAATATGCGGCTTAAATTGCTGTTTCTTTTGATTGCGTTGACATAGAAGTTTGATTTTGTTACAGCTTAAAGGTATTATAGACTTGAGTATTTGATATGAATTTCAATTTAATACCTCTACGCGTTCATGAGGAAAGGGGTTCATGAGGGGGGCTTACTGATGTAACTAAAAATTTACGGTTTTCCCAATTTTTCCTTTATTTGTGCTTTATGACGTTGCTTCGTACCAAATTTCAAGATTCTGTGTTCACGGGAAGTACCCTGTAGGTTTTGATTCCTTTGCGAGTGTCAAAAATTTGCAGAAATTTGCGGCATAAACGGCTCTATCTTTTGATTGCGTTGGCTTAGAAGTTTGATTTCCAAGGGCTTGGCAAGCTTGATACCTCGAGGCATTCCTGAGAAAAAGGGTCTTGACAGACAGACGGACGGACAATAAAGTGATCCTATAAGGGTTCCGTTTTTTCCTTTCGAGGTACGGAACCCTAAAAATGACGAAAAGACATAGGACGAAAACTTTATGCATTTTGTGCATAATTATGGTAGTGGGTGCTAGAAAACAGTAAACCAGAATATCAATTTTTCTGTTTTATTGGTTGCCTCTAGTATAAAAAATTGTCAAACATTGTGAACCAAACGCAAAAGCAGGTAGATAAAATCAAATGTACTAGCCAGATGACAACAAAAGTAGGTAGGTACATTAGATAGCCAAGTAAAACATTCAGAACTGACGCAAATACCTACATTATTATTAGTGGCCACACCATTGTGTGGCGTCGGGAAATGCATCCTGTCCACACAAGGTTAACAGCAGTACAACCAATGATTTGGGTATGTTGGCTAATTTAGATACGCCGAAATACTACGTAGTGCATGACAAGGACGGTGCTGGTCATAATGGTAGGTATGGCCGGGGTATCAGGCCAATAATCCTTTAGACTCTTTTCCGACATGGTGGCATCCACCATCTTGGGTATAATCTGGCCATCTCTAATTTGATTAATTACCGTTGAATTACTTACATACCTGTTACTAGTGTCATATCTAATTAGTGATTACACAATGGGTACTACCCTAGCCAGGCTTATTTTAGTATTCATTGTCATTGTTATCTGAAGTACAGATATCTAAATTCAATATAAGGTGCGGATATTTTCAGTACCTAACTGGCTATTTCTACTTTCTATACTGCTTCAATTTGAGGTTAGGTACAGAACAGATTAAGGTCGGATTTCATCAATAAAACTGAACGCGATCAGTAAAGTGCGTTTCATAAAATAGTTCCTTTTCCGTCATGTTGGCTCCACTGTTAAACTTTTACAACGGACCACTGAGGTAGCGCCGTAGCGTATTGAATTTATGTTCGTCCTATAACAGTGGAGCCAATATTACGGCATAGAAACTATTTGATGAAACGCACTTTACATATAAACCGCGATCAAGAGCTGTCAGTGTCATGATTATTGTGGTATATTGACCCTGAGGCGCTTAGGTGTGTTGAACGCGTTCAATTTTAATGGTGAAATCCACACTTAGTGCACAAATGAAATTGAACGCGATCAGCGCTTTACCACGCACACCATCTAAAAAGCCTAAAAAGCGATCAAGAGCTGTCAGTGTACAATATTCCATAACAATTTTGACACTGACAGATCTTGAACGCGTTTTAGAAATGCTGATCGCGTTCTTATTCTTTGGTGAAATCAGCTATTAGTGTTCGATTCAGATAGATTAACTATGACCTATTTTAATTCAATAATAAGCACTACGCAGTTGGTAACTTGTATTCAATACATTTAACATTATGTCATCAGATGCGAAGCCACTGATTAGTCAGCAACTAGGTATATCACCATGATCGTATCATTTTGCATTATTATTGTATGCATAGCCGTTTAAACTGGCTACTACCATTAAATAAACATTATGTTATAAGGAGTGTTATTATATTATTGTTTGTTTGCGAAAAAACTAATGGCCGTATTTGTCGTACTAATGTAGTTATTATTGTTTATCATGGTAATTATTTTTTGCTGATATTTATTTGGAAATAGCAAGAATAAATAAGAATGGCAGTTAATGGTAAATATTTTGGTTCTACTCCAAAAGTTTTTGTTTTGGTGTCAGTTGGACCCATAGTTTGCCCAAATAAAAGTTGACCCACTTTGAAATTGGCCTACTCATACACATTGATAAATGTGGTTGTTTTTGTACAGGCGAATTGCGTATATATGGCCTATTTAGAAGAGAATCATAGGGTCAGATAATAAGTTGGAGTAGCTAGATAACCTAAATTAACGAAGGAGGTCTAAAACTAAAGTTTCTTTCAGAAAGTTTCCTTTAGTTTGTATGTAAAGCATTGCTAAATTAGGTTATTTTTTCAGCCTGCGTAACATACTGTCAATCTGAATCATTTTCATTTCTGAGTGTGGAAATTGTGACTATATTGTTGTATTGGATTCCCACCTATAAAAACAAATGTGAGTGGTACCTCATAGTAAATAGATAAATACATTTTGAAAGATATTGCTAATCCATTGCTTCATATAATATTGATAATTTTTGAACATAATTGTGTTCGAAAATTAGTCTGCTCAACAACGTTAATGAGTGCTGTAGAACCAATGATATTATATGTAAAAAGAGGTAGATAGGTTATAAACGTTCCGCAAGTGGCACGTCAAAAGTTGGCTAATTAGCCACATTTTCTTCGTTTTGTCTCTTTTTCGCTCCCGATAATTACGACATGCCCTCCTACTTCCACGTGTCATATAATAGTGTGACATAGTGCCGTTTTTGAAGATAGAATGTTAGGTAGGTAACCTATCTACGTCTTTTTACTTCTAATATCATTGTGTAGAACTGTCAAAATGAAACAGATTACGATTGATCCTGTGTTAAGCAATTAGGGTACTGTTTCCTTCGAAAAAGTTAACGTGCGTTTATGTATAGGTTTCATTCAGCGAATGAATCCTTAGTTTCATGAAACAACAGCACTACGATGCATTGTTGTGCGCGATTTGGTTCATTATAATGTTAGCTACATTATGTACTGAGTACTACGTATAGATTGGTATCACCCTGTTAGTTAGGTACTAGAAGTGAATGGGCGTTGAGGCGTAGGAACGTATAATGTAGCTGTTAGCTGTTATATCAGGTTATTGCTGGATTGTCTTCATTCAAGAACTGCTAATGGACATTTTACATTGTGAAATCTTTATCGTTTCCAACTTTCTGTGAGGTGACTGGACTGCCAATGCTATCAATTAGTGGGATTTAGGAATTTATGTTTTCTTATTTCGTCACTTATATAGTATGGCGGTTGACAGAGGAGAATGGAAGATGAAAACGGGATGCGCCGACCCCTCGTAACGTAGGACAAGGCTAGAAAGATGATGGTGACTTAATTATAATGCTATTTAAGTATCATACATCGTGAAACTTTTAACGTTTCCAGCGTTCTGTGAGGTGACTGGACTGCCAATGCTATCGATTAGTGGGACTTATGTTTGTTTTTAAGTTAAACTTGCAACTCAAATCTTTGTATCTTTTTTCGTCACTTTAATGGATACACAAAAAAATAGGTAGGTATCTAAAATAAAAGTTTCATGGATTGTGTGATGAATGATTTGTAAGAAAAGGGAGTGAGCTATCCGCATGGCGGTTGACAGGGAGAATGAAAGAAGAAAATGAGTTGCGCCGACCCCACGTAACATGGGACAAGGGCAAGAATGTGATTATAACGATATTTAAGTGTAATTAATTATATAAAACTTAAGGCGATGATAATCGACTTTTAATGATTTTATACATTTTTTATACAGATCGTGTCTAAACGAGTAGTGTTAATGATTTGGAAAAAATATATTTTACATTAGAGCATTTTTTAATAACTAATAATATATGAATATTTAAGATTATGTTTATCACATAGTGAAATGAATTTAAGTTTAGTAAACTAATTAGCTCCGTACACATTCCAATTATAAGCCTCGTGTTGGGTAGAGAACAATAACGGGCTGAGTATGATGATGACGAATGATTACTGTGCCAGCGACGCCCATAGAGTAAATAGATTGACCATGATTATAGGTGAGTTCGCCTCCAATAAAGACTTGTGGTAAGGGGGTATCACAGCATGTACCTACTTAGGTACCATAAAGATATTATATTTCTAAATCGGGCACGTGCCAATATGACACCACAGACTTACAGTTAAAGTTTTGGGAAATCCTGAATCAGATGGCCTGATACTTTGATCAGACACTGGTTGATAATCAGTGTCAACTGGCTTTACACATACTTGGAAGATAAATCAATTTTATCTAAACGGCGGTTTGGATTTAGGCCTAAAATGTCAACAGACGATGCCATGCACCATCTGACTGACTATCTAGCACAAGAACTTGATAATGGTAACCACCACCATCTTCCTGGACCTGGCCAAAGCTTTTGATACTGTTTCTATTCAAATTCTGTTGCACAAGCTTGAAGCCATAGGTATCAGAGGAACCCAGCTGAAACTATTTAAGAGCTATCTAGAAGACCGTACCCAATGTGCACGGATTGGTAATGTTCTCAGCGATTATAAAAAAAACACGTCCTTCGGAGTTCCCCAAGGAAGTATTTTAGGACCTACACTATTTTTAATATACATAAACAATCTTTGTAACCTAAATCTAGATCACGGCCAAATTGTTTCTTATGCTGATGACACTGCCCTTCTAATTTCAGCTGACTCAGACAAAAATATCTACGAGCTTGCGCAACATGGGTTCAATATCTATACTATAATAATATTATAAAGCTGAAGAGTTTGTTTGTTTGTTTGAACGCGCTAATCTCGGGAACTACTGGTTGCAATTGAAAAATTCTTTTTGTGTTAGATAGTCCATTTATTGAGGAAGGTTATAGGCTATATAACATCACGCTATGACCAATAGGAGCGGAGCATAAATGAAAAATGTTACAAAAACGGGAAAAATTATTCCTTTTTGAGAGCTTCCGTTGCGTGCGCTGCGTAAACGGTTTAAGTTACGCAAATATCATGTATGACGGAATTATTCCTCTTTAAAAGTTCTAAAAAAAAGCGCGACGGTATATGTCTATCTTTTAAGATTGACTCACTATAACCTTTTTTATCGTAATCAAATTTGTTCGAAATTAATGCATTATTTGCGAAGGAGTTTTATCAACATAATATTAATCCATAGCCAAATAAATATGTTATTAATCACAAGTATTTAAATGTAAACAAAATTGTCCTTGACATCAGTTCATTTCAATGAACATCTTAGGCACTTTTCCTGTTGACAGCGATGCGGAAGAATTTTTTGATGCCCTATAATTACCCCCCCCCCCACTTCTTATGTAATATATACTTGTACATATTATTAATAGTATTATTTTAAGTCTGTTAGTTTTTAATTATATATATATCTATATTGTTAATATTTGTAATTGACTGTGTAAATAAAGGTATCTGTGTAATTACATTTACATCTTAGGAGATATAATAATTTTAAAAGAACTCCGCAACAAAATAAGTAGATATGTGCGGGTTCGCGGCGGGTGAGGGGGAGGGACGCTGGCCGGCGGGTTAGGGGAAGGGGCGCTGGCCTGCCGCCGCCCGGTAGCTCTGCGAGTTGCATTAGTTTTGACTGGTCCAGCAGTTGGTCAAACAGTGCTAATACCTCGCATCCCAATGATTCCCAATGATTTATTACCTTTTAATTTTTAAAAGAATTCAATTTCCCGTTAAGGTATCTTTTGTCGTAACAATTAATAAAGCACAGGGGCAAACATTTAAACACGTAGGAATCGATTTACGTTAAGACTGCTTTTCACATGGACAAACTATATGTCGCGTTATCAAGATCAGGGTGCGGAGAAAATCAATATGTTCTTCTACCACAAGAAAATAAAACTAAAAGATATCATTTATTCTGAAGTACTTTAAAATACCTTAAAAAAATACTACTAATTATATAATCGTTAATTTATTTACCCACATTTTTATAAGACCCCCAGTACTTTTTTTTACCCAACGTTCCTTTATTATTCCTGTTCCCGTGCCATTTTTTACTATAGTTCCATTTTTTTTAGGATTTTTCATCAAAACGCTGGTACAGCTATGTCATAACAGTTTTTGAAGTAACTCTGTCTGTCTGTCTCTCTGTAACGTTTTCACGGCTAAACTACTGAACCGATTTTGACGAAGATCGAAGGACTTAGTAATATTATTTATCCAACCACGATAATGATATTTACGCGGACGAAGTCGTGGGCAACGCTATGACTATTATGATGATATAGGAGCGGCACATCAATGAAAAATGTTGCGAAAAAACTGGGAATATTCATTACTTAAACCACTCTGTGACGCAGACGAAGTTGCGCGGGTCAGCTAGTTGTTAATAAATGGCTTCAACATAATTCACTAACACTAAATGCAGACAAGACAAATTACTTTACGTTTTCGATGCGCAAGCAAACATCAACAAGCACTATCTCGACATTATGCTCATCATTGCACAATTCCTACAGATAACCAATGTGTTTGTCCTAAAATTTAAATGACAAATACAACAAAATACCTTGGAACCTTATAATAGATGAAACACATTCGTTCAAACAACATAATAAGTATACACAGCTACAGCTTTAAATAATAGAATTCGCAACTTGATATTTTTTTTTAAAGATACGCTATAATGCTGAGCCAAAACTAGATAAAAAAGTTTACTTTGCGCTATGTCAATCAATATTAATTTACTGTATTACCATATGGGGTGGAGCGGGTAAAACACTGTTACTAACCATCGAGAGAGCGCAAAGGGCGATACTCAAAGTGTCTACTTTCCGCCCTTTCCTTTTTCCTACTAACCTCCTATACAAATCTTGTGTAGACAGCTATTTATAATGGGTATTGTACTAAAACAACACACAGCTCTACCCTACAGCACTGCATATACTAATCAAAGACGTAAAGGTATAGTTTGTCCACAAAATACAACAAAACATGCTTTTGTATCCAAATTTTACCTGTACCTCGGTCCTCTTCTCTATAATAGACTAAACTCGAAAGCAAACATTTATTCCCTGAACTACAAACTGTAAGAGAATTCTCAAGGATGCTCTCCAAAGTATGTCTTACGAAGATAGGTACCTACAGAGAATTTACTAACTGTGCTACAGTGAATAGATGTACCTAACCACGGATATGTACCTAACCTACCTACAAATTGCTCCTACTTTATATTTATCAAATTTAGAAACTATTAAACTACTCAACTTATAATTAGTGATCTATTGTCAACCTTTTAATTATTTATTTATTTTATAAGTCTATTTAAGCTCTTCCCGCCTGAAACACAGGATTACCTAGTTCAGGCACGTAAGTCTTAGGAATATAATTTACATTTAAGCAAAACTGTGCAAATTTTTATGCCTTGTAATTTTTTGAATAAATATTATTATTATTATTATAACCATACAATGTAAGAAAAAAATGTGTATTGCCTCGAAAGAAGTTCGTCAGGAAGATAGTCAGCATAATCATCATCTTTCAACCACATAGGCTAATATAGACTTCTTCCAAGGATTGCCACAACGATCGGCTCTGCGCTACCCTCATCTGGCGGATTGATCCTCACTGCACCAGGTCAGAGCCTGATGAAGAAGTTTTCTTCGATAACCGGTTAACTAATAAGATATATTCGTTTGTCCCGGCGGTTATTCCTGGATCTTTGACAGTTGTTACGGGCCGTCAGAATCCCGAAAGTCTGACTACCAGTCTTACTAGTAACTGGGTTGTGGTGGTCGGATAGACAGTCGCTCCATGTAAAATACTGGTATTCAGCTGCATCCCGTTAGACTGGAAGCCGACCCCAAGATAGTTGAGAAAAGAGTGGGCAGATGATGATATTTGAGAGGTCGTACAAGCTGCAGCCAAGCGCCCTCGTGTCTTCTCTAATCGAGAAGCTGTGTCGTAGGTTCAAGCAGATATTGTTATCATGAATTAAAATGACATAGTTATTTGTTGACACACAGAACATTGACTCTTGTGTTACTGATAGTAAGAAGCCTTTATGTCTTCTATCTATTAAATAAACAAATAAGTATGTGAAACAAGGTCAAAGTTCAATGACAGGGATATTTTATCACCTATCACCGTGTTAGCCGAAGCCGTTTAGAGCTGGATATTATAAATCCTTGATATTGTGCGGGAAACAAATATCAGTTTAAAAAAAAGGTCTCTTAAGATCTAAACAGGCTAAGTAACATGGTGATAATGAACCATAAATGTTGCAAATACTCTGTAATCATTGACATTTTGGAAGTTTAGTAGGTACAGAATAATATAATGTGCTATTACACAGATGCATGTCGTTTATTATTTTAGCATTGAAAATACTTTTTCGATCTCTTCAGTAGGTTACCCGTTTTCATGTATAGTGCGACCAGGGGCTAGTGCGACCGGGGGCTAGCGTCCTCAATTAAAACTGTATCAAAAGATAAATATTGAAAGGGTTACCATACTGCGAAAAAAAAAGTAAAATGTTTGTAAGTATATTTTTTTAAATTAAAATTGCGCGCATCTTTTACCGTTTCTTTTGGGACTTTTTTCAAAAAATCTTAAAATTCTTGAATACGAAGAGATATCGAAAAAACTAAAAAAATATCCTGGAGAATTTAAAGGGCTTCGAAATGATACTATTCTGGTTTCAATAGGATTATAGTTAAGGTTAGATATTTACTTCTTTCGGAGACATTTATTTTCAACTCCTCTGATTTTCAAGTGCCTAGTGCCCGTTTTCACCGACAACTAAGTGACACTGAAATGAATCCCTAAATAAAAGTGCACTGTTAGATTTTCAACTCTCAGCTTTTAAATTTTCAGGCTCAGCCTAACGTTGGAAATCTAACAGTGCACTTTTATTAAGGGATTCATTTAAGTGTCACTCAATGAAGGTGAAAACGGGCATTAATCTTTCTTTTTCGTGTGGTTACTGACTAGCCTGGTGTCAGAGTTTTAAAGCCAATGCCCAGCCTCATGGCCCAGTGCCTTAATGAAATATAGTCATTTTCAATGCGCCGGAAGGTCATGGGACCATGAGTTCTGTGGATTTTTGATGATAGAATGCTGTTTCCATCGTTGTTTTATAATACCTACCTAGTCAGAAATAGGTAGTTTCGAGATCTCAAGATTAATATATATCTTAGAATATATTGTAATAAGTACCTAATCTAAGCTTATTTACCTAAATCTGGTTGGTTTACAGTCCAAAATCTTTACTTGCCGAAATCTTATGGAAACTGTTTATACTTCTTTAAGGACTGTTTTATAGTGCCCGGAATTCTAGATGCTCTATAAAAGCTATCTACCAGAAAGATACCATAAATCAACGATGCAAGAGTACAAAACGCTGAGTTATGTTAGTATACATAAGCATTACAATTAGCTATGATCGATTGATGGATTCTGTTCTGAAGAATCTAATTACGCAACATATTTTCGTAAACAATTACGACAAATTTGTTTCATTTTGACAGTTCAACAACATTCATCGCGTTATTTACGTTGTTGAGCAGATTTTTTTTTCGATCTTATGTAGCGATGGATTAGCAAAATTTGTAGCACTAGCCTAGTAAGTTGTTCCTATTGAATAAAAATAAATTAAAATAGTTTCTACCTATGTCTAAGCTCGTCTTGGAATCCTGTGTGGGAAGTAAATACTTAACATTAATTTTACCAGCACTTTGTAGGGGTTAGTCTTGTGCACAGCGCTTTTGAACGTTTGGATGTCGTGGTGGACATTTTTTGTTTCGTCTGAGGATTATCTTACGATAATTTTTCTTTAAGTTTTGGGATGAAGATTGTCCTAAGAAGGTAAGTAATGTTTTCTAAATGGATTTTCAAACTGATAATGAGAAAGTTTCTATACATTTTTGTGTTAACCAATTTTCTTTTTCAGGACGCTATTCAGATTTATGTGCACAGTTCTCTGAAGAAAACATTGAATATCGACAAAGACCGCTTCATGGTACTACAATTTTGAGATTTTCCTAATTTGTTTACATAGAAGTGCAGGGCTATAGGTGGCCTATAACCCTGCACTTCTCTGTAATCTTTCAAATACTGTTAACAATAATAATAGGTAACACATTATAGGTACTGTTAAGAATAAAGTTTCGACCAGTGATTGCAATAAAAATACAACTATCCACATTACAACACATTTTGCACACGAACATCTTAAATCAGCCACACACAATGTACGCAATTTACTAATAAAGCATATAAAATGCCTGTATCAGATAACGGAGTAAATCAACCGAAAATATTTAGATAAAAAAGTTATAAAATAATAATTACCACAGTCCGTGTAGAACTTCGCGTTCGCACTTACGACGAGCACTGAAACTGTTATGAAAAACAACATTTTTGTTTTTATTAATTATTTGTTTAAATCGCGCGCTAACGTGTATTCGACTCGCACGATCGTCGCTGACTGACCGGGACTGAACGGATGAGTAGTTTGCAGCCGACCTTTGTTGCTTTATAAAATGCGCGGGCGCCGGTCAAAGAGCAAACGACAAAGGAGCGGGGACACATGAGTCATTCGGTAATAAGCATCGAGTTATATTGATAATATTGTTTTATTTAATTGATAGCCTAACAATTGATTAAGTTTCGCATTTCTTTGAATTAATTGGGTGTTCTTAAATTTCCTTTAGGTACCTGTTTAACTTATCTCTAATAGGTAGCTTTGAAACGATTTCCTATGTTAGAGTTAGACAACTCAAATTTACCTTAAAGGCGAAGTAAGGTGCGACGCAACAGCGCGACGAGACTCTAGTAGAACAATTTCTATGAAAACTTCATGGAATTTGTTCTAGCAGATTCGCGTCGCACTCGTAGTACCATGTCGTGCCTGTCTGCGGGAGCCATAAAAGTTTAAAGACAGGCTTATCGATCATACATCAGCAAATCGAAACTATTCCTGAAGGCTGTTTGGGCCAGAAAAAGATGCTTACAAGCATTAGGTATACCTGGGTCGCTCAGGTGAAGTAAATTGGGCAGGTACTAAAGTAACATCAAAACAGACAGAAAATATTTTGATTTGCTTCCAAGTGAGCTAGGTAGGAAACTTCGTGTTTCGTCATTTCGACGATTTCTATCAGTTGCCCTTTGCGCTGGAAGTATATAGAGTTGTTAAAACTCTTTGTAAAAGAGTATTAATTAAAATATAAATCGAATCATATTTTAAGCAACCTGACACTGACCTGAAAAAAACAAAAACTAAAGAAAATTTAAGCAAAATTCTGCCTCGTCCTCCAATCTCTATAGATTAGGTATCGAATATATTTAATATACTTACCTTAACATACATTATTAATTCTACATCTCAAATCAAGTCCATCCCACCATCAGTTTCTTTTCCCCCTAATTGCATATTCTTTGCGCATGACCGGAAGAGCAGCGCTCTACTCGCGCGCATGTTTCAGGAAAACTTGCGCACACGCATGCTTGTGTGCGTGCGCGGTCATGTGTGCGTGTGCGCACATGTGTGGTGGCGTAGTAAACAAAGGTATAGTTTGAATTACTACTTTTATGTGCTCTCTGGTTCTGCTGATTGCAATGAATAATCGAAATTAATGGTCGTTTAGGTAATGTTTGTTTTTTAATTAGTCATTATTAGTGATTAATAGCAATTTTTACAATGATTTTCATTACACAGTGTAACGAACCAAACAAATAAATAAAAAAAGTTTTTCTAAGAAAAAAATACATAAGTAATTAATGTACTGGGACTCAGGAAATAATGATCAATCCCTATGGCCATTAAGGCAGGCATAGACGTTATTGTTGTTGTAGTTAAAAGTTATTGTTAAATATAAAGTAGTTTAGGTAAATATTCACAACATATTTTTTTTTCTAAGAATGTTACAAGTCCAATGTTATTAATATTTTAATATTTCCAAAGAATATTCAATCCTGATTTGTCACGTATTCGTTTTACATCTTTAAATAAAAACCACGAACTTGTAACCTTTATATGTAAGTATTATAAATAAAAGGATTCCTTTTCTACAATCGATGAGGTTCGTGAAAATTAAAATATTGGTTTCGAAGGGATGCTTTTGTAGTGGCTAATCCTAGCTGGGATGTTAACAATACGTGATATAAAGAACTTCAAGAAGTAAAAAAATTGCGTATCTAACTGATTTTAGGGCTATAAATTGTGCGAGCAAATCTTTCTAACGTATCGATGACAAAAATTTCAAACATGATGGGCCCAAAATTCAGCTGCGCGAACTCCGCTCACTGACGCAGTCATACTTGATCATTAGCAAATATTAAATAGATGACCCTTCTTTGCAGTCGGGTAACGGCAATAAAGCAATACACAGTTTTTCTTTTGATAGGTGCCTCCCTCATAATATAGAAGGCACAACAAATGACACTGATATAAACAATTTCTTTCATTAGGCTCGTGTGTTATAAATTAATTCTCGGAAGAACACGCGTGTCACGTTAAAAGTTAGTCCAATTATAAGGGAAGTGCAGTAAAGATGGTATCAGTGCGGGTAAAAGTGAGATAAAGTCAAATTTCGTCGGGGCAGAGATAATACACGTGGGTTTACAGGCGGTCGCGCGGGCCTGGTGGTCCAAGATGTGAGAAATAACGGGATTGATGAAGCATTGAATTATTACATTGATGACATGGTTGGCGTAGTGTTTAAGCGATTGACCGCTGCGCTGCGTGTCGCGGGTGCGATTCCCGCACGGAACAAATATTTATATGACTTAGATTAGTTGTTCCGGGTCTGGCTATTTGTGTATGTGAGTTTTAATGTTTGTAAACGCACCCACAATACAGGAGAAATTCCTAGTGTGGGTAATGTTTAAAAAAAGAATACAAAAATAAAAGATCAAGTTGACAAATAAAAAAGTTGAAGAGTCCGTGGTACCACTGAAGTCTAGTGCGCAAGTGTCTATATAATTATGTCATTACATCACACAGTATACATATAGCTCATGGAAAGCGTTCGGTGACGATTTTTGTTCACCCAAAAAGTGCTCAACGCGCTTAAAGAAGTTTTCAATTCAATAAATTTAAATAATATTTTTTAGGAAAAATGAAAAAATGGAACCCATAGGTATAGGATGACTTCGTTATCTATCAAGACCATTTTTCTCAGGTAGGAGGTGGTATCAAGTTGAAATAGATATCCAAAACTGAGACCTACAGTCCCTTGGACCTGTAAAGAAAATCAAACTCTATAAAACTTCCCGTTGCCCTAGAAGCATAAAGTTTTACAGTACAATTGCAAAAATAGGTAATTTATAGTTTTAAATATGTCTTGAAGTAACATTTAGTCTGTATTTCATCCATTTCGGTCCACTCTACTCTATTATAAGTTGTTTTTTCAACTGAAAAGTTAGGTTTGCCCTTAAGCGAGCATGTCCAGTTTAAAAAAATAAATATAACAGATTTTATAATTCTAAATGTCTCACTTAAAATAATAATTATTCATTTTAATATTATCACCAACTATTTGTCAGACTACTCTAGTGCCGCCATTGACGACGTAATACCTACATGTTAAAAAGGTTATTTTATCACTTTAAATTGTAATACCTAATAACTTTTCAAAGGAGAGGGTCGATTTTAAAAAGACTAAATGTTACTTCAAGATAATGGACTATGATTATCTATAAGTGCAATCCCTTAAATATCTTGAAAATAAGAAGGTCATAAAAAAACAATATTACATGTAAATTTTTAATAAAATAGGGGATTATTTTACCCCCTTTGGGGAGGATTTTATAAAAACCCTGAAACACGTGATTCTTACCGTGATCTTGTGACCAAAAGCATAGATTTGAATTATATCATCCCTAACTTAAGAAATGGCAAACAGTGATCCCCTATATCACCCCCTTTACGCTTATTTTTGACACAAAAAGTAGCCTATGTCCTTGCCTAGGATGCCATCTATTTGCTTGCCAAATTTTATCGAAATCCGTTCAGTAGTTTAGGCGTGAAGGGTATGATACAGACAGACAGACAAAGTTACTTTCGAATTTACATTATTAGTATGGATAAGTTCAGTTAGGAAGATAGGATTAGTATCCAGGATGTGCGGAACGAATATTATTTTAGTTACCTTGTTTGGCCAATAAAATCGGAGTAGGTAAAGTCAAAGTCAAAGTCAAAGTCAAAAGTCAAATAATTTATTTCAATTAGGCACAAAAAAGGCACTTTTGAACGTCAAACTTTACAAAAAATAATAAAACTGATTCTAGTCGCCCATTCCAAAAGGTAGTTTTCGTATGGAGAAGAATGGGCAAGAAACTCCACCGTTACTCTTTTTAAAAAAATCATTATATCTTGTATACACTTATTATTTATTTATATGTGAAGACAATGCACCTAGAATAAGATTACTATACCACGATAGGTAAAAAGAATGAAAAATGAAGGAATGACATAATTATGTGATAGATGCATGGTGCTCACATACTTACAAACATTGTAAAATTATACTATATTTCTAACATTATAATAAGTAATACTAATAATAATAAGTCAGTGTGTGAGTTCAAATAATCACAAAAAATAAAATAAAATAAATGTTTAAAAAAATAAAAAATAATAATTATAAAATTAAATTAGCAACCAGTTCGATTTTGTCTAGATTCTGAATTGTCCTATGGAGCAGGACCAGCATGTTTCCAAGCATTTTTATCTTGGATATAATCCTCTAATTTGTAATATGCTTGTTTACAAAGTGTACTTTTTATATGATTTTTAAATTTTCTTTCATTTAATTCTAATATATCACAAGGTATTCTGTTGTAACATTTAACACAGTACCCCATAAAAGATGTATTTACTTTAGATAGTCTGAAAAATGGTTGATCTATTTTATCTTTATTTCTAGTATTAAAATTATGTCTATCACTTATTTTATTAAAAAGATGTAGATTTTTTCTCACATACATAATATTTGAATAAATGAATTGGCAAGGTACCGTCATAATATTAATCTTTTTAAATAGTTCCCTGAGAGATTCGCGACGACGTAGATTATAAATGGCTCTGACAGCTCTTTTTTGTAAAACAAAGATGGATTCAATGTCAGCAGCCCGACCCCACAGTAAAATGCCATACGACATAATACTGTGGAAGTAGCTAAAATAGACCAAACGCGCGGTTTCTACATCTGTTAACTGTCTTATCTTTCTAACAGCATAAGCGGCCGAGCTTAGCCGCCCCGCGAGAGATGTTATATGGGGTCCCCATTGTAATTTCTCGTCTAGCGTGATTCCAAGGAAAACTGTTTGATTAATAAATTCCAGTTTTTCTCCATTCAATACGATGTCACATTCGCTACTTCTAACATTTGGTAATTTAAATCTAATGCATTTGGTTTTTTTATTATTTAGTACCAAATTATTTACCGTAAACCAATCTTGGACCTGAACAATAGAGCTATTCACGTCGTCAAGATTTGGTGACCGTCGGTTTATTTTAAAGATCAATGATGTGTCATCTGCAAATAACACCATCTTTGGCTGATTTAGAAATATTTGGGGTAAATCATTAATATAAACTAAAAAGAGGAATGGACCCAATATCGAACCTTGAGGAACGCCCATTACCATTTCAGACCCTAATGAGTTTGTGCCGTTGACTTGAACTTTAACCTTTCTATCTTTCAGGTATGATCTTAACAAATCATGAGCTGTGTTCCTAATCCCATAGTGGTCCAGTTTCAGCAGAAGTGTCTCATGGTGTACGCAATCGAACGCCTTCGAGAGGTCGCAGAAGATTCCAATGGCATCTTGTGCTTCTTCCCAAGCGTTAAAAATGTTCTTTATTAGGGTAACACCGGCGTCAGTGGTACAGCGCCCTTTGGTGAAACCGTACTGTTGGTCATGAAAGATGGTTTTTTTTTTAAATTATAGCACTCCCAACGCAAGCTCTTAGGTATTTAGAATGTAAAATGTAGGTATATAAATCGATAAACTCTAATCCATTGACTCATATCCACCGGTCCAGATGACGCTTGAAAATACCGAGGAAGTGACAGTCGACTGATTGTTAACAACAAAGGTATTTAATACCAATGCGCAATTACTAGTGATAAGTTATTGAGTTATAAGCATAGGTAATATTAAAACTATTTGACGGACAGGGCCATCATCTACCCCGGTCACCAGGGAGAGTGGAACCGGCGAGAGATGTCGTGCGGTGTCCCACAGGGATCGGTCCTGGGGCCGCATCTGTGGGACATCGGATACGACTGGGTGCTGCCCGCCGACCTCCTCAGTGGCGTCAGCGTCGTCTGTTACGCTGACGACACGTTGGTCCTGGCGCAGGGGAGGTCGCACCAGGTGGCGGCTGAACTAGGGACACATGGGGTTGCGACAATCGTGGCCAGAATCCGGCAGTTGGGACTCGAGGTGGCACAGCACAGGTCCGAGGCCATGTGTTTTCATGGTCCTCGGAACGCGCCACCGTCGGGTTCCCAAATAACGGTAAGATGGGTTCACATCGGCGTCAAGTCGACGATGAAGTACCTGGGACTCGTCCTCGACAGTCGGTGGAACTTCGTGGAACACTTCCGACGTTTGGCTCCCAGACTGGAGCGGGCCGGGGCTGCCTTGAAGCGGCTCCTGCCCAATCTAGGGGGTCCAAACGCCTCCTGCCGGAGGCTATACGCGGGGATCATGCGGTCAATGGCCCTTTACGGGGCACCGGTGTGGGCGCGTTCATTGAGGCGGTGGCCAGCCCGCCGGTTGAACGCATCCCAGAGGGTCATGGCCACCCGGCTGGTCCGGGGATACCGCACGGTCTCCGGTGAGGCGGCGAGCCTCCTTGCCGGATTGCGCCATGGGATCTGGAGGCAAAAGTCCTCGCGCATATTTGGTAGCGGCGCGAGGAGGCGAAACGGCGGGGCTTGACTCCGATGCCGCGAGAAATTGCGGCACAGCGGACAGAGCTCCGACGGGATCTCATGGCGGGATGGAGAGTGCGATTGTCGCAACCCAGTGCTGGGCACGCCACTATTGCGGCGATAAGTCCCCTCTTTGAGGAGTGGCTAGAGAGGCGCCACGGCGTCCTCACCTTCCACCTGACGCAGGTCCTCACCGGACACGGCTGTTTCGGGAGGTTCCTGTTCGGTATCAGGCGGGAGGAAACGCCCGGGTGTCATCACTGCGTGGATCGCCCGGAGGACACGGTGGAGCATACGGTAGAGGTCTGCCCGGCTTGGGCAGAGCACCGCCGTGTCCTCGTGGAGGCGATCGGTGGTGAGGATCTCTCGCGTCCGGCCCTGGTCCAGGCCATGGTACGGAGCGAGAGGGCATGGGAGGCCGTCACCTCCTTCTGCGAAGCAGTAATGTTCGCGAAGGAGGAGGCGGAACGCGTGAGGGAGAGGCAAAATTCGCGCCCTCACGCCCCTAGCCACCGCAGGAGGAGACGCCCTGGGCGTCGGGAATCGATCGCGGATTCCCGGCCACCATAGGCGCGGGCTTGCGGACGGTGAGCAATGGGTAGCTTGCCGTCCGGTAAGGACCAAGCCTGGGTCGACGGCGCGTTGTGTTCCACGCGCGCCTCAAAGAGATGTCAGTGAGTGAAGGGGTCCGATGAGACCATTGCCTGCCGGGGTTGCGGGAAATTCCGAAAGGGATACCGTGGCCCCCTGGCATTGCACAGGCAACAGAAGGAACAGGGGTGGGTTTTAGTCAGTAAGAGTCTGACACGCCCTCCCGCTTCACCCAGAGCGGGAAAATAATATGATGATTTACCATCAAAAAAAAAAAAAAAAAGTAATATTAAAACAAATTCAGTGTTGGACGCAACTCTTGCGCCATCCCATTTTCCTAGCTCGGAGTGTGGTGCTGGCACTGCCGCTGAGGCTGTGGAGAATCAAAGAGAATTAAACCATGTAGGAAATTATATTTTCTTTTGGGATAGAAACCCTCGGCCCGGGGGTCTGAGTACTCGTTCTTAACTTTAAAGATTAGTTGACACTTCCCATGACCCAAGGGCTGGCTCTTATCTTAGTTAAAGGCTAAGCATAGCCATACAACGTGGCAAATGCCACCAGGTTGGTCACATTAACATTTGACAGCAATGCGGAAGAATTTAGTTTTTTGTTTTAGGTTATAATAATATTTATTGTTTTTATTTAAACTGTAGTTTGTACGTAGCTTATTCTCAGATTAATTAAATTTTAAAAAACTGAGACTCCTTTACTATTTATAACACTTCAGAAGAGGTTATTATATTTCAGATTCTGTACGACAGCGTTTTCCTTTTGTCCCGCTACCCGCTTATGACTTGCACCAACAAGGAGGGAAGGAAGCCAACGTTTAGCGCTCATCCGGTGATGTTGCGACAATTGTGTTCTTGAGAAACCGTCGCGCGATAGTTTGATGACGTGCCTTCACGCTGTCACTAGACGAGGTAAGCAGCGGTCATGCTTCACATAGGTCTTTGTAGAGACTGGATATTGGAATGGAAACTGGTTTTTAACTAGATTGCCTAATCTAGTCTACCTATGGTGACTTGATTAATTTTAATAGTGTATCAGATTAGGATAAACAATGTTTACGTTTGGTTAATATTTAGGGTCAAGAAAAGTAAACATCAGCATTGTATACATGTACCTTTGTAGGTATATACAGCTTTTGACCATAGCATAATGATACAATTTAAAAAGTACCTCTACAAATTTTTGCCACATCGCAAAATAGTTACGTATTTAATTTATAGGTACTTTACTTAACGTTTTTTTCTAAAACTGCATTGTTCTAAGACCATTCCATCTGTGTGTTGATCATTAACATGATCATTTGCACAACATCATCTCTGTAGATTGGTAATTGAAAGAAAAGGGGGAACAATCATGTGAACTCTAATGGAAGTGGAAATATCGGGGCAGATCCGACGTAGATACCTACTTACCTATTTAGTCATAGACTCTACGAGTAGGTTGAACGTAATCTACTACGTAGGTTAGTTTCAAACATCGACCTAATTCTACAAAATAGATGGCTAGTTTTTACCGGCTTCGTGCCCGCGTGAATGTCGGCAAGTATTCTACGGGAACTAAATATCGGGATAAAAAGTATCCTATGTCCTTACCCAGGTCATGGTTGACGTAGGGTTGCTAACTCTACTATATAATATCTGCGATGTTAGAGGCCTAAATACTTTATTTCTAAAAAAAATGTAGTAGAAGAAACTACTATATTTTCATTTCAATACAAATACGCTACGCTTTCCGGGGTTGGTCTGTGGATGGGTGACCATCTTTACGTACCGAGACTCCTCCGTGCCTCGGAAAGCACGTTAAGCCGTTGGTCCCGGCTGTCATTCGTGGATCTTTGACAGTCGTTACGGGTCGTCAGAAGCCCGAAAGTCTGACAACCAGTCTTACCAAGGGGTATCGTATCACCCAATTACTGGGTTGTGGAGTTCAGATAGGCAGTCGCTCCATATAAAAAACTGGTATTCAGCTGCATCCGGTTAGACTAGAAGCTGACCCCAACGTAGTTGGGAAAAGGCTAGGCAGATGATGATGACAAAACGGCGAGATGATCTCAATAGGACCAGTATGAATCTCATATAAGCTGAATAGTGTTTGGTTAACCCAATTTAGAGTGTCATAATTATTACGAGTAGTTATGAGAAATTTATTTAAAAAAATAAGTAACCGTTAATAAAGGCTTAAAGTAGCAAAAAATATAAATTTAATAATACAATATTTTTGTAACACCATTTTTTTGTTGTTTTCTGCTATATTTTTCAGGCAATGGCTTCGAAAATATTATATTTGAAACTTATAAAAAAGTATTTGAAACATACTTATCATTTATTTTTTCTTGTCTACTATAATTGTCTAAATATAAAAAGTTGGAAACCCTAGAATTATTGAAATCCCTACAGCCGTTTATTCGTGAAAAGGTACGGAAAGACAGAGAGTTACGTTCGCATTTATAATATTAAGTATGGATTGTACCTATAGGTAGTGTTCACTTAAACACGGGTCTTATTAATAATGAGTATTTACTGCTTTAGGCATAGCTGTAGTGGGTGTCTAATAGTTTTACTTACTTATTACTTGGGTGCCTACTCCTGCGGTTCGCTACTCCTACCACCCTTTCCAGCTTGACTAATCTTTTCACCCACAACCACCACCAAAGCCACTATTTCAGGAAACTAAAACATTACCCTCCTTCTGGGGCAGTCGGGTAAAAAGAAGCGAAATTAGTTGTCTGGGCTTTAGTTCGTTACGATTATTTATTTGTCTTTCTTTTGGGGAGTATAATAAAAAAACGGCCAAGTGCGAGTCGGACTCGCGCACGAAGGGTTCCTTAAATTACCATTATCTATAAAAACGGCAAAAAAGTCCTGTCTGATGTATGGGAGCCCCACTTAAATATTTTTTTTATTCTGTTTTTAGTGTTTTTAATTTTTTTATTCAGATTAGACAAGAAAGATGGATACTTCGAAAATTCGAGTTATTTTTGAATACGAGTTCCGACGCGGAACTAACGCGGCATAAACAGCTCACAATATCAATGTTGCGTTAGGAGAGCTAATGACTGACTGACTGCTAATGAACGCACCGTGCGATTTTGGTTTAAACGCTTTCGTGATGGAAACTTTGATTTGAAGATCGAACCACGTGGAAGACTGCCTATACAGGTGAATAACAATGAATTGAAAGAGATGGTGGAAGCCGATCCGAGCCAAACTACCCAGAAATTAGCGGCAGGGATTAACGTTACCTTGTCAACAATATTGACTTATTTGCGTCAAATCAATAAAATAAAAAAAATATGAAAAATGGGTGCCTAATCATTTGACTGATCTGTAGAAAGAAACGCGTGTTGAAACTTGTGTTGCATTGTTGAATCGATACAGAAATTAAGGAATATTGGATCAAATTGTGACATGTGATGAAAAGTGGATTCTTTACTATAACCGTAAGCGAAAAATGCAATGGCTGACCTCAGGTCAAACGCCGCAACAGTGTCCTAAAGCAAAGCTTACCAATAAAAAGGTAATGGTAATTGTTTGGTGGTCTCAGCATGGTGTTATTCACTATAGCTTTCTCCGATCTGGTCAAGCAATAACGGCAGATGTCTACTGTGCCGAACTCCGAACAATGATAGCAAAACTAGCAGTGAAACAGCCCCGACTCATGAATCGATCTTCACCATTATTGCTCCATGATAACGCGAGACCTCATAAAACACGAGAAACCGTTTTAACTCTACGGGAACTGCAAGTGCAATTAGAAACCATTCGTCACCCTCCGTATTCGCCAGACCTTGCTCCAACGGACTACCATTTTTTTCGTGATTTGGACAATTTTCTACGTGATTAAAAAGTTTTCGTTTCTGGAGGCAGTACAAAAAACTTTCACACAGTTTGTCGAATCTAGATCACGAGAGTTCTATCGCAAAGGTATAAATGACCTTCCTATAAGATAGTAGCAATGTATAGATTATAATGGTAATTAATTTGATTAAATAAATATGTTAAATAAAAAAAAAAACGATTTAAATTTTTCAGTACAAATCGGCAATTTCATAAAGATAAGATAAAGATAATTTATTTGCATAAACATGTGTAAGTACATTAGTAATTACCTTGCAGAAATATTTACTACTGGTGATAAAGTTTAATTAGTTTCAACAAGTTTTACCATAATTGGTGTACAAATCAGTGAAATAAAATGAAATAATTAATAATATAAAAATGTGATGAAAAAATTATTAAAAATTATAAAATAAAATATAAATTCAAAACAAATAATAAAATAAAAAAAAAAATAATCAAACAAAATAATAATCAAACATTCACAAAGATAAGTCGGTCAGAAAATCATTAACATTATAATAGGCTTTTTCAGCCAGTAGTTTTATTAGTGCTCTCTTAAATTGGTTTGAACTCAGCAGTTTGATATGTTTAGGGACTTTATAATAAATTATGGAGGCTCTACATACTACACTTTTATACATCAAAGCTGTCTTGGCAGGACGAACACAAAGCTTGCTATTATCACGGCGATTTCGTTGTACAAATCGGATAGCAGGGGAAACAGATGAGACTTGCTTCTTACAAATAGAGCCAATTCGAGTATGTAAAGAGATGGTAGTGTCAGAATTTTATGCTTAATAAATAGTGGCTTACAGCTTTCATCACTTCGAATACTAAACATGCCACATATGCATTGGTTTTGCATTTTAAATGCCATGTCCTTATTTGTTGAGTTGCTCCAAAAAATAATGCCATATCTCAAGACTGAATCCACTAGGCCATAATATGCCGTGAGTACCGCATCTGTGCTTATGGTTGAAGATAGTTTATATAAGGAATATGATAAAATACTATTTTTTTTTCAAAGAGCGTCAATATGATCTTTCCAATTTAATTTATTATAGATAATTAAGCCAAGGAAACGAGCAGAAGTAACTTCTTCAATTATAACATTTTTATAAGTTAATTTGACGTTTAGAGAATTTTGCGATCGTTGTCCAAAATGCATTATATTTGTTTTAGTCAAGTTAATTTTCAAATTATTATTATCTAACCATGAAATTACAGATGTCAGTGAATTACTTATGTCAAAATTATATTGTTCTTTATCCTTACATGCTATTGTAACAGTACTGTCGTCAGCAAATAGTGTCATAGGCTGAGGCGTAGCATTTGGCAGGTCATTTATATATATGATAAATAAGAGTGGCCCCAGTACACTATCCTGGGGAACACCATATGATACATATCGCTTCTTTGACGTGTATGTTTCTTGATTTTTTGTTTTAAGATTCAATTTAGTTATTTCTGTTATCTGTTCTCGGTCAGTTAAGTAAGATTGTAATAAATTTAAGACATTTCCTCTAATTCCGTAGGCGTGGAGTTTATTAATTAGAACTGAGTGGTCAACGTAATCAAATGCTTGCTTCATATCGCAAAAGATTGCATAAACTGGAGATTTTTTATCGATGTGGCCTATCACGTTTTGAATAAAATCATAAATGGCCATATTTATAGTTTTATTACGACGAAAGCCTTTTTGTTAGGTGCACAAAATTTTATTTACTTCAAGGTAGCTATTTATTTCACCGTAAATATATTTTTCAATGATTTTTGAAAATATACATAACAGTGCAACGGGCCTGTAGTTTTCCATCAACTGTTTGTTAGCTTTCTTGAATAAGGGTTTTATTATCGATAGTTTTAGATCACTTGGAAAGTTTCCTGTTAATATTGCTAGATTGATAATATGGCTAAGATGTTGACTGATATTATCATGTACCGCTTTTATCACTTTGGTAGAAATTTCATCGTATCCTACACTGTTTGTGTTTTTGAGGTTCTTAATTATATTAGAGATTTGTTGAGGTGTACTGGGTGCAAGAAACATTGAGTTTAATCGATTATATCTTAACATCATATATAGATCATAGATCATACTTTAACCAAGTCTATTATTAGCCAGAGATCATCGTCAAACGGGGCCAAAAATAGGGTCCAACATAATGGGTACCTACAATCATAACTGAATTCTCCTGTTATGTCCTGTACCTCTAGGTAACGAGGAACAATCTCAAGAGAGGCAGTGTCCTAAGACAACAAGCATCTCCGTTTATTACCACGTAAGCGTTATTAGGCGCAGTTTATTTCGGACTGTGGGGTGACCATTCGGGGTGAGGCGAGACAGGATACGGCATTGCACTTTAAAAAATCTACTCAGGTATGTGTTATAACCGCACATCGTCAGTATGATGTGATAAGACAACGGTGTGAGTTAAAAGAAGATGTAGTGACAAACATTGAAAAGGGTATGCTGAGATGGTTTGGTCATGTTTAGAGGATGAATGAAAGGTGACTAGCAAAATGTATTTACAAGGCAGATGTGACTGGAAACACCCCGAGGGGACGCCATAGGAGGACATATACTGACCTTATTGGTGATGTTTTTGAGAAAGGACAGGTGCGTAGTACTCGCAATCGGCGTGCGTGTATGACCAGATGTATGAACGTAAACGAGGCAAAAGGAGTATGTAAGGATCGTAGCAGGTGGCGGTCTGTAGTTTCTGCCTACCCCCATGGGAAGAAGACGTGAGTTTATGTATGTATGTATCATCAGTATATTACAATGCCTTCCATGCCAAGTCGTAGGGCGGTTGATTGAAAGTGAAATTCGTCTAAAAGGCACATGAACATGGACGGTAAAATATTTTGGCTGCTGTACTTTTGTCCTATTTGCAGACTTTACGGAAAATTAAGATGTTTATGAAATAAACTGAAAGATTAAGTCGAGGATTATTTTTCCGTGATATTTATAAATGTTTTAGTTAACTAGCACAAAATGCGGTTATTCTGTAGGTAGGTAACTCTTTGAAGGTACATTTTCTAGTTTCAAAAACACCTCATTACCTACCAGTGACTAAAAACTACAGAAAAAAATACATGACAGGTAGGTGATTGAAATAAAACCGTCGCGAAGTGGTCTGAAAATCGAGCTCCATACTCATAGAAACTGAAAGGGATTAAAAAAGAAATAATTGTAATGGCTCTGGTATAAATTTGCTACGCACAAAGAGGCACGCAGAGGTGCATGAATTGGATGTCATCTTGATCGCCGTGTATGGTACAATAACTCGCGTGAGCACCAGCCCTTCAGTTCCATTCAATAAATAAAAAATGTTGTTTAAGTGTTTTCTCCCATACAAAAAAAAAAAAAAAAAATTTTTACTCGCGTTGGGCTACTAATACCTTCCGTACGTTATATCACGTAAAGGGAGGTTTACCAGATATTATATATTTTTTTAAAATTCCTGACTAAGTTTCTGTGAGCTCGATTTTCAGACAACTGTGCGTCGACGTCGGTCGCGTTGTTGGATGCTTTCTGCCATTGAGTCAGTATTTGAGGATCATTTCTATATTTTAGTTTTTTGTTGAGGATTTGTCTTGGCTAAGCTTCAGTTTGTGCTTTTGTACCATCGAACATCCAAAAACTTGGATTTCTCTAGAATTTTCCGTAACGTTTGCCGTTCTTCAGGTCTAAACTTTTTTAAAGAGGAATTATCACGACAAAAAAATATCACAAAAACTAATTTATTTGTCTTTCTTATGACATTAGCTTTGCCATTGTTTCTAAAACGAAATATAATGAGTTTTTATAAATTAATTAGCAAGTAATTAGATAAGCTTAAATGATGGCCTTTGTGGCAAATTAAAGTTGCAATCAAATTAAGAGATATTTTTCTGTTGACCCCAGATTAATTGGATGGTCCACGTTCCTAAAGGCGACTGTAATATCTACTAGACGACTAATGGCCGATTCTTATAATTTAAGGACCGTGATTGGTTAATAATTAAGACTCTTGTATCTTCACCAATAATGAAACAAAGACCTCATAGCTTTGCATAGTGATATATTGCGTTTATATGCCCAGTTTGGCAATAAAACATGGTACCATTGGTAAGGATCACGATTCGTTTTTGTTTAAAGGAACCTAGCATAACTAAACATGAACTTCTAGAATTTCATCATTGTGGTTGTTGCTTCTGTCGTTGGCCTGTGGCAAAACCAAAAAAAGTTATAACTTTAAGGGGTTTATAAACGTAAATATACGATTATAAGTATTTATAAACGTTGTGACGATCAATCGTAAAACCCCACAGTCTTAGGTACTTTTTTAATCGACTTCAAAAAAGGAAGAGGTTATGCATACGGCGAGTGGTTTTTAAAAGTTAGTGAATTAGATTTACTTAGATAGCAATGTGCGTTGAACTCCTAAAATTTGAATTAAAGTAATATTTGACTATGTATAATAAATATAAGTACGGGTCTTTAGATCTTCACTGAGCACTAGAATTATCTATGACCTAGATTTGCCTATTACTTTTATTTGTTGGTTGAATACGAGGCTTGTGGCTACTTTTGTATTTGTGTATTTAATGTGTTTATTCTTTAAATGTGCGTTTTGTTTGTGCATAATACACAATTTTTCTTTCTTTATTTTTATGCAAATTTAATTTGATTGTATATACTTAATATCTATCTATTGTCGAACTGAACTGGTCATCTATAACCATAAACTAAATCATAGTACCTATCCAACACGTAGCAATGGGATTAAAGGCACAAGAGATATTTTAATCCAACAACGTCTTGGATTTTGGCTGCAGTGAGCGCTATCACCTACCTGTCTATGCCGCCATGTTGCATCACAGCTGTATCCAGCTTTATCTGTGCCGCCATTTTGTGTTGTCGGGTTGTGTGTGCTATCTCGTCGATAAATTGCACGTTGGCTGCCACTAAATGGAGCCAGTGAGTATCATGGCTTCTAATCCTATTTGGAACCGGTTTGCGGATGAATGCATGAAGAATAATGTTATCATAAAGACAAAAGATTAGGCTATTTTGAGATAATTACAATATTATTGCTTATTAGGTCCGTAGACCGGGGTTACTTTGATCAATATTAAACTTTGAACTTTGTAATTACAAAGTAATTATTGCGTAATTGCAAAGTAATTACGGAATAAAATAAACTCAATTATAATGCCAATATAATTTAAAAAATAAAAATCTATCAACGAGAAAAATAAATATTGTCGCATGGGGTAACTTTGATCTAACAATTGATTTGATTGTTTGAATGCCAATATATTTACCTTTTTCAATTAAAATTATTGGTGGATTCCCGGCGTGTCCTCAGGAAAAGATTAAACAGTTGTTCAGTGTTCATAACTTAGAAAAAAAAACGACCTAATTGCGTTTCGTTTTACGTAATTCACGATTTTATATGAAATGGAAGTTTCTATCAAAGTCACCCCGCGAATCAAAGTAACCCCGGTTTACTGGCAGTGTTAAAACAAAAGTGCTTGAAAAATGAATGACAATTGGAGTAACTGGAAACACATACGAACGAAGCAAGCTAGTATAAAGCTTGTAATACTCGTTTATACTTTTTATCCTCATCCGAAGGACTTCTAATAAGGTGCCCCGATCTGCGTATATATTCTTTATTTCTTTATTTCCTTCTATTCTAGCTTTAATATCTTTTGTCAAGCAAATTGACACACTACGTTCATTTTCCCGATACTTTTATTCAGGTAGCTTAGGTAACACATAATTGACTGTCAATGACCTTATCAACCTCTCCTGAACTGGGATCTATTTTCTTACAAGCTGAGGAAGTCTCCTACTATTGCATAGTCACCCTATATAACAGGACACCTTTTATCATATCACTTGTTATTATATTATACACACATAAATATTATATTATATGCCCTTACTGCTGGGTTAATAAACCCTGTGAGCCACTACGCGAGATTAAGACTACCCTCCAAATGGTGCGTAAAGAATCTTGAGTGACGGCACACTTAAACAATGTAGGTACTGGACAGATACGAGTAATTGAAGTAGATTAGATTATAATAAAATACACATAACGGCTCAATGCATAAGTAAATAAATAAAATGGTGACTATTAGTTGGCTAATGATTCAATCTTTGGACAGTTCTAACTTCAAGCAGTTACTAAACTATATAATAAAAATCATTAGTAATTACTTGAGTAGTTACTTTTACTGAAGTAATCACTTGATTACGGTTAAATACGGTTGTTATTATGTATTTACCAATCCTCCCCCCTCCCCAACTTCATATCGAGGCGGCACGTTTCAAAACTTTAACCGATCACGCCTTTTCTATGGGGGTAGGCAGTAACTACAGAACATCACCTGCCGCGATCCCATACTCCTTTTTTCTACCAACTATGTCGGATACAATTAAAATTTGACTTATTTGACCCAACATAGTTAGCTAATGATAACCTAATAGATCATTCATTATAGATTAAGATTTAAGATTTCCTGATTTTGGGTTTTTAGATTATAGATTATTTATTGTTACATAGTTTCGTTTTTTTTTATTGTTTTTTTTGTAATCCCCTAGTGGGATATCTAAGTCCGTAGGTGTGTCCGTGGCATCACAATGGGGCCTATCAGAATGCCAGCGCAGTATTATTTTTTTTTCAAGTATCTATCGCCGTATTATGCTGAGATAGGGGTCTTTTTGGCATCGCACATATCGTTATTATTTTGTTAGTTTTTCTTTTATGCTCCTTTATAATTCATTTTTATATCATTTTGTTTTCTTTTTTTAAAATTATTATCTACTGTTTGTATTTCCTGTGCGTGTCCCAAATAAAATATTTTTCTTTCTTTCTTTTGTATTCCTATATTTGGGTTTTTGTCTATGTAATAGAATTAACTCTGCCTGGCAAGAACCCAGAACCTTCCGTTCAATAGCTTCTCAGGCGACCAGCAGAACTTCAAGCTTGGATTTAATGAATGTAACAATGATCACAATTAACATGCGTGATAAGGCCAGTGACCGTGATTCGACATGTGTGTCAGTGATAACAGTAATAACAATGTATCAAGCTGAACCTAAGGGAGAGACTAATGTTTACTTTTATGTTAATGAATTAGTTTATTGTAGGTATGGTTGGGTGCAGGGAGCACTGGTGGCCCAGTGACAACGCCGTGACTTACGATTTGTAGGTCGTAGGTTCAATCCTGAGAGGCGCTTTACTTTGTGTAAATTATTCCATCACCGCTGCTCTCAAAACTGTGAAGATAAAGATATATTTATTGCATAACTGTGTACTAGTTCTTAAACTAAACGTAAAAATTTTAGGCTCAACAGTCTACCCATGTCGGATATGCAATAGGCAAGGCAAATAAAATTCAAATAAATTAATAGATTACAAACAAATTGCATAGGCCTGTACGAACATTAATTAATTAATTTTTTTTCAAAAAACTCATGCAGATTATAAAATACATTATAAATTAATAGCTTTTTAAATTAAAACAGCTTTTTTAATTGAAAGAAAACATCGTGAGGAAACCGGCATGTCCTAGGAACCAAAAATTCAAAGACTTCTACCAACCCACGAAGGCCCGCGTGGTGGATTACAGGCAGCCCACTCCTTCTCACAGAGACGAGGCCTGGGTCCCAGCATTGGGAACATATTGGCCGATTATCCGGTTCAGATAGGCCTGTAAGTAGGCTGCAAGCCATACCTCTGCCAAATTATCAAAATTCTGTAAATTAATCTTATCAACCTAGGCTTTTTGATAGACTATTTCGCGGACTCGCTTTTTAGGGTTCCGTACGTCCAATTGAAACAACGAAATTGTTTTAGGATCACTCGTCTGTCTGTCCGTCTGTCACAGCCAATTTGTTCCGAATCTCATGGACCAATTAAGTTGAAATTTAGTACACATATGAATTTCTGTGACCCAAACACGGACGTCACTTAAGGGAAGCAAAAAGGAAAAAAAAAAAAGTTTTGCAGCCTGTACCGTGTGACATATCAAATAAAAAGGCTCATTGAGAGGGTCTGAAATATATAGCTCACCGTCCGATAAACACCAGGCCCGGTCGACGGCGCGTTGTGTTCCACGCGCGCCTCAAAGAGATGGCAGCGCAACTGACGGGGTCCGCTAGTCGATGCCTGCCGGGGTCGCGGGAAAGTCCGAAAAGGATACCGTGGCCCCTGGCAACGTACAATCAACTGAAGGAACACGGGAGGGTTTTAGTCAGTAAGTCTGACTCGCCCTCCCACTCCGCCCAGAGCAGAAGAAGTTATTCGATAATATCCCACCCAAAAAATAAAAAAGAGTCTCAAATATATTCTTTTATAATGTTAAAATATATATTTTTAAAGTTATTTAGGAAAATAGATGAAAATTAACTATTCCTCCCATATTATTTCGGAAACTACAAACTAAAAAAAAAAAAAACGGGATATAGTTCTATACATAGATTTCTTCTCTTTTCTTTCCTGTAAGAAGTCTATGCAGGTCTTAAAATTCTAAATTCAAAAGTCATTTATTCAAATTAGGCTGAGAATCAGCACTTTTCGAACGTCAAAGTTACTTATGAGTAAGACAGTCCTCCAAAACGCCCACCCTTTACCACTTCCTAGTACTTTAGCTGGGAAGAAGAAGTGGCGCAACAAACTCCCCAGCAGCACAGCTGCCTGTTCAGTTAGAAAAAAATCATTGTATATAATAGAAATAATTTACATTACGAAACACAAAACATAATTTAAATTATAAATTAATAGCCTTAAGTCAGCTAGCACACGCCAATATACCAACCAAAAATATAGAGAACTGTACTCAGGCAGAAAAAAAAAGACTAAACGTAAACAATATCTAAATAAAAGCCTCCAGTCCTAGGGCGTGCCGTCTTACATATAGCTATACAGGCCCAAAAGCCCAAAAGTCGTGGATCAAACAACTAGGGGTTAGATGGGGTCATCAGCTGCTAAAAGTTGTTGTACGGGAGGTCCTTAAGGGACCTCAAGGACCTCCTGCAGAGTTATAATTTATTTTATGTTTTTATGAGAAAATTGATATTTTTAAACTAATTCTAAAAAAAAACTACATCCTGTATCTTTTTTATAATTTTCACTAGATTGGTACTGATGAGTCCTTGCGTTAGACATGCTATTTATGGTTGTTTATTGGGTGTGTTGAAGATAATATTAAGTTTCACGATTTTTTTTTTCTCAAATCATAACTTTTTATTTACTTCGGACCCCACTGTGAAAAAAAATACTCTACCGAAAAGTGACCCTGTATTACAAGTTTTGGCGCATTTAATAGGGATTCTGAAAAGGTATTACACATGGCCATGAGTGGCTCTAATATCTTTCAAGGACGATTATTCGTAGCAAGGCCAAAGTTAACCCAACCATAAAACTCGGTTATGCTTATTTAAAAATAAACTGGAACTTAACACAATTAATGACAAAGACTCCAGGGGTTGACCTTAAGGACCTCCCGTAGAACAACTTTTTGCAGCTGATGACCCCATCTAACCCCTAGTTGCGTTTGATCCACGACTTTTGGGCCACCCTGTATATAGCTGTAACTGGATGTTATAAATGATAAACTAGGACCATTGAGGTAAAATAAATAAACAGTTAATTAAGAATAACAAAACCATGATCAGAAGACGACCAGTCACCACAAACAGCACCCGTTCACGAGCATAATGCAAAGGTCACAATTATGAATGTAAGAAAACAATAACCGATTGGATTAAATCACTTACATATGATGAAATGGAGGCACTTTTGGAGTGAATAAAGTAGCATTCACACATACACTCTCACTTACACTCTCTCATACACTCACGCATACACTCTCACATACAGACACACTACGCACAGATATTCATATTCACACTCGAATCATACTCTCACTAACATACTTATTCTTATTTTTATTTGATATTTTAATATAGAATTTTGTAGTGAGTGTATTGATATAGAATTTTAGAAATTTGAAACAGTTTTTATTACCTGCTATCGTTAGATTAGCAGGTAATAAAAACTGTTAACACTACAGCATATCAATCTCCTAATTTACCTTTACTTCTCAGTGACCTTGAAATAGTATTACACTTGAGCCCGCAACTACTGTTAATGGGTGACCTTAATACTAAACACCCCTATTGGAACTGTTCTGTTGATAGCCCCCATGAACGATTACAGTGTGGTGAGTGGATAACCCCGCCTCGGATTTATGGCGTATAGTCATATCACTCAACTTTAAACCTACAGTAATTCCTCCACTCAAGACGTCAAATAATGCCCTAACGTCATCCATTCAGGAGCAATGCGAAACATTAGCAGACACTTTTCTGGAAAACGCTATGTTAACTAGTGATTGGAATAGTGACCTAGAAACTGATGCTGCTGTTAGAGAATCTAACGATACTTGTAAGGTACAAAATAAATGATTTAAGATTTCCAATGATACCCAAAGACATTCAAAAACTTTTGAATGCCTTCAAACTCGTAAGGCTCCAGGTTTGGACGGGATAGACAACTCTTTGCTTAAAAACTCTTGGAAACTAGCTAAAGTTATTGCTATTAAGAAACCTGGCAAAGACGAAACAATTCCCTGTAGCTATCGGCCTATAAACCTCCTCCCAAGCTTGGCAAAACTTTATAGTCCCTGATTTTGAGCCGCCTCTACAAACTTATTGACCATCTCCTTATCCCAGAACAATTCGGATTCCGCAAATCCCACTCCTCAGTTCAACAGCTAGCTAAAGTTACTGAGCATATGTTGAAAACCTCAACCATAACAAATCCACAGGTATGGTGCTGTTAGACACCGAAAAGGCTTTCGATACAGTTTGGCACACGGGCTTAATTCACAAATTAACTATCAACTGCATCCCTTTATCCCTTGTTAAGCTTCTCCAGTCATATTTGGGTGAACGAACCTTTTCTTTGGCTATCGGTAATCAAACATTCATACAGAGACAACTCTCCGCCGGAGTACTACAAGGATCAATATTAGGACCGTACCTCTTTATTTTGTATTTCAAAGATATTCCGAAGCAAAGGCTACGCATCGCATCTCGCTGTGTACGCCGATGACACTGCAACATACACCTCTACTGACGAGTTAGACCTAGTCATTTAACGACTGCAACTTTCGCTTGATCTTCTCCTAGACTACTTCACTGAATGGTTGTTTAAAGAATTCCACTAAAACTGAGATTATTATGTTCTCAAGAAAGCTATCACTTCCCACCCGCTTTGTTAAAATTGAAGGCTGACGTTCCATGGAAGAAATCAGTCAAGTATTTAGGAATAACTTTAGACGATAAAGTAAGTTGGTTGAAAAATATGCTAGAACTTCGTTTAAAAGTAATCAAGTACTTTAACAGCTTAAAACCAATACTTAATCGCAAATTTAATTTGAGCCCTCAAACCAAATTACGCATTTATTCCACACTGTTCGTCCCTGTATGACATACGCATCCCCTGTCTGGAGTAGTATTAGTGACAAAAACTCCAGGTCGTTCAAAACAAAGCACTCAAAATAGCATTCAACACACCTCTCTATCTACCAAACCTTAAACAACTTTATAACGATAATTATCAAAATCCAACTCTAAAGGATTTCATTCTGAAAGTATCCCGAAAATGTACCTCTTTAATAATCCACGTCATCGCAGTACTCTGCTCTCACACATCGGTAAGAGTAGATTAACCCGATTACCTTATGCCAAGACTTATAACAAGTACAAGCTGCCGCATCACCATTTCCTGGTGGATTAACGTTTGCTCACTCACCACCTGTCCAGCGTGATTCATCATCATCATCATCATTTCAGCCATGGGACATCCACTGCTGAACATAGGCCTCCCCCAATGATTTCCAATTTGGCCGATTGGAAGCGACCTGCATCCAGCAGCTTCCTGCGACCTTCCTTCTTTCCTTCCTTCCTTTTCCAGCGTGATTGCTGTCACCTAACTCAGTAATATGTACATTATATTATGTTAATATGGTTTTATTTTTTCTTACAATAATTTACAGTAATGTATAATACTTACTTAATACGAGTAATGTAACAATTTAATAATTTAAAAATAATTTAAAACCCCCTGGGTAAGTATTATGTATCTACTAAATTAGTAGAAAAACTTTTCCCATAGGTTTCGTGGGGAATGACTCCAATTTTTCACGATGGATATAGGATAGATTGGCCGAAAAAAAAAATGTACTTTCCAATTTTGAACGAATATGCGTTATCATTATTTAATTTGATTTGAGAACAAAGTTTACGTAGTTAGTCGCTTATGAAAAAAAAAAACCGCTCAATTTTTTTTTTAAATTTCAATTGAAGTTTGCAATTTCTGACTTTTTTATTTTTTTTAAATTTATTTATAAAGGTACACCAACAGCTTCTGTATACAAAATATAAAATAACAGTAGTTAACAGTTATGTGCTTATACAGTTGCCAATAACAGGTGAACCAACATTCTCAAATACAGTGATAAGTGTGATAAGTGATAACCTAAGGTAAAAACGAAAAGAATATTTTTGAAATAAAAATTAAGTGGTAACAAACTATGTAAACAGAAATATAAAATGATATAGGTAAGATAAAAGTTACAAAGGTTGCAAGAAATACTTACATACTAATACAACGAATCTATAGATTGTGCGGGTTGCGTGCTTTCGGACCTTATGATTTGGGTTTTTACGTTTTTTAGGGAGTCATGATAATGTCAACATGTGGAGTGGATTTTATATAAGAATTAATCTCTCGGCTGAGCCTATTGAGAGGTGAGTTTACTCCTATTTGTGTTGGATGCTTTAGGGAAACGTTAAAAAAGCTGTCCGCTACCTAACTTGTAGCGGTCAGCTTTTTTAACGTTTCCCATACAAGTCTGAAAGATCAAAATTATTTGAGGTAATTTTCTTCTCAGAACGTCAGAAATCACAAGCAACAAACTATCTTGTTCTCAAAGGAAATAAAATTATAAAGTGTATTCGTTAGAAGTTTAATTTTTTTGTTTATTTTCAGCTAGTCTATCCATTGTGAAAAGTAGGTTGGAAAATCGCGAAAAACTTTTCCAATATTTTTCGCGGGAAATGCCTACGAAATGAATGGGAAAAGTTTTTCGTGATTTCTGAATTTTCTAGTACTCAAACCTCAGTCGGTCCGATAAAGGTTTTTGATCCTAGATAAGATATAAGAAACAGGAAAATGTTTTTGTGAAAACTGCCTATTTTCTTGATGACTTTACATTTTTTCAAAATCTGTGAATGCAAATTAAAATGTCTCAAAAAGTTAAGGACAGTCTTCTAAGACCGTTTTCCTGTAGCTACAACGGTTAAAGTTGCTGTCCTTACTGCCTCAAAAATCCACCCTGTATAATAATAGTTCGTAGAACGTATTAATTCAATAAAAAAGGAAAACTTCGTAGCAATTTAGTAACAAAACATTCAAGCTTCTGTACTGATCATTTTAGAGCTAAAGAATAAAATGTTTTTTTAAAGGTCATTTAATAAACTGAATGTATAAAACACAATATTTTTAGTGCTATTTACTTTAAAAAGCATATTGTAAAGTAGTTCAATGTCACAAAAACAAATATGCATGAAATACTTAATTTGATCTTATGGTCTTATTTTAACATCTTATTTTAACAAGAATATGAAATTAATGTGGTGACGCGTGGAACTAGGTCTGACGAGGTGATTGCTTCGTTGAAAAGGTCGACTGTATAGTTGCGAGTTCATAGACTGCGCTTGATCATCAACATGCGAGCTCGCTTTAGCGGGAATCCCGACTCAAATATATTTGACTAAATATCTTCCTAGATTACAGGCCTATGTCCTAAATTCTCCCTGAATAGTCGTATCAAGCTATTGAGGCGACCATCGCCATTACTTAATCCTGGCAAATCCCTGCATCTCCATAAGTCGATTAGTTCGCACTTTGCTAACTACTGCGTGAAATTAACGCCTTCACCCATGGTTAGGTGACTGCAGATTAATCAGGTCAGCTTAGAAAATGTTTTGATTTTTTTAGTAAAGTTAAAGTCAAAGTCAAATAATTTATTTCAATTAGGCACAAAAAAGGCACTTTTGAACGTCAAAATTAAAAAAAAAAAAAAAAAAAATCTAGTCGCCCCTTCCAAAAGGTAGTTTTTGTATGGAGAAGAATGGGCAAGAAACTCCACCGTTTAGTAGCCATTATTGTCTCACTGCTGGTAAAAAGCCTCCCTACTCTTTCCACCTCTCTGTTAACAGCTGCCAAGGACCAATCTTTATTATAGGAGTCCAGTGTATCCCGCCATCTGCGTCTGGGCCTGCCGCGATGTCGTCTGCCACTAAGCGGGACCCACTGGGTCGTAAGATTCGCCCATTGATCGTCTGACATACGGCAGATGTTTCCAGCCCAATTCCATTTATGTGTGGTCCAGTTTCCGAATGACATTAGTTATGTTACTGATGGAACGGATTGATGTATTCTTAACTCGGTCCACAAGTTAATACCCAGAATACTTCGCTCCATAGCTCTGGCAAACCCCGAGCGTGGGCCGCTGCTGAATTGTCAAAGACCATGTTTGAGAACCATACGTGAGGATGGGAATAATACACTATGTCAATGAGTCTTCTCTTGAGGGATAGAGGTAGATCATTCTTAATTAGATCTTTCATGGCCCAATAGCATTCAAATAATTGTAGGAACCTAGGTGCATAAATAACAAGTTGAAAGAGTTAGCGATACATTTTAAGAAAATCAGAAGATTCTTCTATTCCCTTCGAAAAAGTCATCGTGTACTGAAAAATAAAGATTTCAGCAGTGTATGTTCTTCATAGCTTAGAGAGGGGCTCGTGGCTAAATAATAACAGCCGCACGGGTCGATTGAAGGTTCAACTACGTTTGCCGCGGTCGATTCGTGGATAGGTGATCATCCATTACATATCGATGCAAATTAGTCTTTTCATGTATCGATATTTCTTATCGAGACGAAAGCACGTTAAGCTGTTGGTCCCGGCTGTCATTCGTAGATCTTTGACAGTCGTTACGGGTCAGACAGAAGGCATAAAGTACATACAACCAGACATCTTACCGTGTAACTGGGTTGTGGAGTTCAGGTAGGCATTCGCTCCATGTGAAGTACTGGTATTTAGCTGCATCCGGTAAGACTGGAAACCGATCCCAACATACTTGGGTAAAGGCTAGGCAGGCAGGCAGGCATGTTCTTTATAGCTTAGGCGCAGGTTTGACTAGGTCATTTTTTTTATCTGAAAAGTCGTCTTTAAAATCCGTTTTGATTTTTAGATGCAAGGACTGATGACAGACAATACTACCTACATGTTACATTAGCAGAGTTCCTTTTATGAGTTCAACTGCTACTAATGAGACACAATAGAATTTTAATTGTTATCGAACTCCTGGAGTCTTTGTAACGGACGGGAGGTAAGGGGGATGCGCTGAGGTAACACCAACTCATTAAGTTAGAATTGGCCTCAAATGTCATGATTTCATGAAATAGTCATTCAATAGGATAATATGATGAGCTGCAAATTGCAAAAAACTAATGATTTGAATTTCGCGGGCTACCCTGATGCTTTCGGCTGAATATCGTCATCATCGGAATATTGCAAAATGTTCCTACGTGTAAATAAACCATTGTTCCTCTCTTCATCTCTAAAGGGAATTATGTAAAACATTATAACACCTGCCTGTATCACAGGTGCTTTAATGTTTTACATAATCCTCCTAACACTTTTTTTTGTAGCTTTTTAAAACCACAGGAATAAAAACAGAGTTGCCTGTCGTACCTTGAATTTACTTACTCAATACTGGACAAAGAGTAAGTACATTCAAGGTACGATAGGCAACTCTGCTCCCCATGACTCCCAGTGCTTGCGATCCAGTGCTACTCGTATGTGCACCACGTGCTAATTATGGTCGTTTGTCTTATCCAGCTCGTTCCACCGGGTCTGCCCCAACGCCTTCTATCTGTCTTGTCATAGTGGTTATTTTGGCCCACAGCTGATTGGACTGCGGCAGATGTGGCCAGCCCAGTCCCATTTTAACTTTGTGGCTTTTTGAGTAACGTCGGTAAATCCATGTTTTGGAACGCAGTGTGGTGTTGCAAGGTCTGTTAATTTGACGAATCTAATTACTTACATTGTTCTCACAAAGTCGTTTTTGTCAATACTTGTCCGTCTTCACCACAGCGTGGGTGCGCCAAGTCGTAACCAAATATAGCTAGATTAGATAATGTCCTCCCAAAAGTCGATCGCTTGTCGTTTACGGCACTATTACGATGATTGGCTGACAATAAGGAAGTGTTTCTTGACTGTACGCCTCAACAATTACCGGCAATTGGTCGCGGTTAGGAGATGCCGACTGTTTCTTCTTGATAGCTGTAAATATAAGCCTCTAGTAATCTGTTGACCGCTTGGTGGTCAAGAATAATGTTGAAAAATTACGCTCACTGTGTGGCAGACAGCGTTATTGGTCTAATCCTATGTGCTATACAGAGTGTATAGTTTAGTAGTATGTAGTGGCTCATTTTTATGGACAGCAAAATCCATAATTATAGATTAGTATGGTACAAAAAAAAAAAAAAAAAAAAAAGATATTGGCTCCTAAAACAGTTTCCCCTTGTCTTCTACTAATTCGGATTGTCCCAAAAAATCTGTAAGTAGGGACCATTGCGGACACTGGTTGTTGACCAGTTTTCGACCTTATTTCCTAAGCAATAAGGTCGAAAAGTGGTAAAAAAACAGTTTCCGCGATGGTACATTACATATAATGTAGTTTTTGGCTATCTTTATGGACTTCGTCTTTAATTAGTAAGTTGGTACATATTTTTGAGAGAGTCCCTAAGAGCTTGAGGTCACTTATTAATTTCTTAGCAATTTTGTTTGCTAATAAATTAATAATAGGCTTGGCCCTGGGACTTACTGGCGAAATGTACTACGTAGGTACACCGCTACCTAACCCCTCAGGGAACACAGGCGTGATGTTATGTTATGTATCTGGCGGATGCAATAGGACATTCAACAGTTTTTATTTGCAACTTACTTATATTAGAACACTATCCATAACCACAAATGATTAATTCCTATTGTGCATGTTAGGTAAGTGTTAATTATTATAATTAATTCCATGTCATTGCGTTATTAATTCCATTATATTGGTTCATGTATATTTCATGCATATGGTGCATCTGTTTAGGTATAGAACTTTGCGTGTAATGATTAAGCTAGGTAGAAGTTATATGAATCATCGTTTGTTTGTTTAGTGACATGGAACTATAGGACTGAATTCCGTCCATAGGGTTGGTCTGGGTAACGACAGCAATGTAGGTAGGTATTCCATTACATCACGCCTGCAGGTATTCCCTGAAGGGTTAGTCAGTGTCCCTTTAGTACACCACCCACATTTTTCCAGTTATGCTTAAGTCTCATGTAATAGGGGGCGAGGCCATTGTCATGAACTGGGCCCAATTCAATACTAAGGGCTGCTACTGAGAAATTCCAGATGGAAAAATCCAGTAACAATTTGCCCGATCCGGTAATCGAATTCCGGACCTCATGCTCAACAGTAGTGCTTGGGACCACTGGCCCAACGAGGCAGTACCTATATCACTTTAGGGAATTTTTGTTAAATCGTAAATAAAACACATCAGCATTGTAATAGGTATATCATTAATTTCATAAATATCGCGACAATTAAATACTTAAAAGCTAAATATTTCTATAATTTATCCATTTAACGCTATAGCGTGCATTAATGCAATGAAGATAAATTGTATTTACATTAAATATTTAGTGAAACATTTATTTAGACTTACATTTATAATTTGTATGTAAACTTACATGAAATATTGTAATTATGATTAGAAATGATTCCACAAAATATTGATTAAGAAACTATTAAATTGATTTGACATTAAAAATGAAACTGTAATTATAATATTTTAATGAATATCCAATGTCAGTTTACATACCTACTTAATTGCTTAGCTTTCAGTAAAATTGTTTTAAGAATTAACTACATTAGGTATACATAATACATTACAGAATTATATGTAAGTATAGCTTGTCCGCATTACCGCATTTACCGTGTGCGTATATGTGGCGTAGCGTATTGAATTTGACTGACAGCGAGTTTGACATATGTCATCGAACCCGACAAGCTTTACATATTGCTAGGTAGAGACCAAATTCAAATATTTTAATAACATGTAAGTAGTGAAAATCATTTCGGTAGGTATTAGGTTTATATGAAGTAAAAAATTGTTCAAAATTCACAAAAAATTGGGTTGTGTCATTACATTTTGTTCTATAAAAGCAGAAAGTAAGAAGGTGAATATATTTGACCTACTTATAGACAGCTAATTACCCTGTCTTTTATGTTTGTGTAAAGGGACTCCAATAAAATCGGCTTATTTCTCTCTTGTAAGGACATCAAATGTATTCAGAAAATATTACGTTTTTTTTCAATATATTCACATTGTTTGCATAATCAGCATAAAATATTTTTACTACTGGGACACAGGCGCCCTCTAGGTGAGAAAGAGTGGGCTGTAATCCACCACGCGGGCCCAGTGCAGGTTGGTAGATGTCACATGTCTTCGAATCTTTGGTTCTAGGACATACCGGTTTCCTCGCGTTGTTTTCCTACACCGTTTTGATTCGTGGAATTATTTGATGAATGTTACTTATATAAATAATCTTTGGTATATTGGAAATACATTCAAAACTTGTTTTTTGTTAAAGGAAGGAACATTTTGTAGCAAGACTTAAGATTAGGGAAATGAAAGATGGTTAGATACAGCTAAATGTATTTTAATTAGACATGTATGGGCAAAATTCTTACACTAGTCACAGGGAATATAAAGAAATTCTAGGTCATATGAAACTCGAAAATCCAAACCTATGTGACCTATTTATTCTCTATGTAACAATACAATTAGACTAAACTATGCAGATATGTGAACTATTAACTTTGAAAAGTCTGAACTATTCCCATTGTAAACCTTTTGTGAACGTTTACAGGAATTCCTTTACCAAAATTAAATTACTTTTGGCCAATTCAAATCTTTGAGAATGCTGTTGAAACCAAATAAAGATGAGAGGCTTTAATATTGATATAGCTACGAAATATTAGGGAACTAGTTTAGAGTATTTCACCACTGGATTTTCAAGTTTAACCAGACTTTCAATTGACTAGATCAGAGATCGAAAACATATTAGCATTACAATTAGGTAACGTTCACAGATAGCAATATTCCTGCAATGCTAAAATAATCTCTGGTAACGATACACCACTTACATCTAAATAATTAGGTTTCAAATTTGAAATACGCGGTGGTTTTCGCTGAAATACGTGATTCATTTTCATACGCTGGTCAGTGTATGCGTATTGTGGGTGTGTGATGTGTGAGTATGTGTTCGCGTGTGGGTGTGTGTGAGTGTCGGTGGGTGTGTGTGTGTGCTGGTCGGGGGAGTGTGAGCGTCTACCGGCCCAGTCCGGTCCACAGCAGGCCAGGGTCGTGGTGGTTGGCACCCGGGTAGACACCGTCCGCCTCCACGAGAGATCTGCGGTTGTAAGATCTACGTACAACGATATTTTAAACTAGATTTAGTAATGCAGATTAAAGCGTAAAGTGACAGGGAACAAAAAAGTTAAAAAAAAAACAAAAAAAAAAACATTAACCAGTTATTTATAATAGATACCTACATGATCATTTATGAGAGCAAACAGGAAACCAATATTGAATCTTTAAAAATCCCCAAGATAATAAATATTATCATGATATGAAAATTACAGGGTTATGATTGATAAAGACTACTGAGACTGAAGTTATGTGTTCAAAATAGGTACAAACGCCAGCAGGTCAACCTACCCGAAACTGTCAAATTTTCCCAATCAACTTTGAACCTTATACTTCAGTAATAAAGTTGAAAATTTAGTAAAGAAATTTGACAGATTGTAGAAGGATGATGTGCTGGCGTCTGTAAAATGAAAATATAGAACGAGTCAAAAGTAAAAAAAAAAAAAAATAGACAAAATGCCCACCTGATATTGCCAGTAGGTCTGAGAGGTCGAAGAGCATACAGCTTCCTGATGCCACTGCCGCCACCACCGGAATCTGTTGAAGAATACGAGTAATTTAACATATTATCTACTCATTTTCAAATGTTTCGGTGCCCTTTTAAAATGACCCTGTTAGTAGTTATATCTTGTGTGAGAACTTTGACTCTACATAAAGGGTTTCCTTTAAACCTTTATAAACATTTGGTAAAATTTGATGTTATGATAATGTCAAAGCTGCCTTTCCAATATCGCATTATGCAAAGCCTTTATGATAAAAATTCCTACAGCTCCACAATGTTCTAGAGTTTTCAATGTGAGATATTTCTCAGTATGCCTGTAGTTAGCAGACTTATGTTATTCAAATACTTTAGAGATACCAGACACCCTGCAGGTGCTCTTATTACTTCCAGCAACAATAGTTCTGTGTCTGTATGCAAGCGACTTATTAATATTGAGATCATTGTACCTACACCATGTTATTCATAACGCATACTTTGTAAGATCCTCATGTACTACAAAACCATGTACCATGTACATGTACTAAATATTTTCCTCATTTTCATATTGCTTATGGAACTGCAGAAAAGGATATAAAAGTGTGTGTATTCTAAGGTAACACAGCAATTACCTTGACGTTTAATGTACACGGAAATAATTTGACACCGAATTGCGCTGTTATTTTAATTTATTAAACAGCCTTTGAAATTTGGGCCACTTGTAGATTTTTCCGGGAGTTTTAACGTTGGAATTTTGTTTAGAGGAAAAATAAAACGGTCGGTATAGGTACTTACTTAATATTGTTTTTGAATAGAATTTGGTGCCTAATTATCACCTGTTTACGACTTTTAGGCATAAGAGGACGGAACTACTTATCTATTTCCAACGCGTTAGAAGTGTACCTACCTATTCAATTGCTACAACCCACTGCCATCCCACATGAAGAGATTTTTACGACATTATCGCAGAAAAGCCAAACCATATGACATAAGAGATCTTCAAAGCCGTAATGTAGGCGGTTACCACACTCCCACTAGAACGGAAACGATCTCCTCAAGATTCGACCATAAACAAAAGGCTACTTCCTGTTGCAATTTGATAGACATCGTTATTGACAGTTCCTACATTCCGACATTTTCCTACTTCCCGCGTAGTATCATGTATCGTGGAGGATACGGTAAGTATCCTTAAGCGATTCTAATTGAGATACCGGTGGCGTGGAGCTCAATGGTGACGCCTGAGGTCGTTGATATCGTTTCGAGAATTATGATACGTTTGAGAGTAGCTACTTAGATAGGATGAGATTTTTGTAATGGTTTGTTGACACTTTTGTAGGTACGTAATTTGAATATGGAAATAAAATATTGAATACAAATTCGACCCTATTAATGTGTACGTGTTGGAGATTTAACTAGGTACTTAAAATGCTATTGGTATATCTATGTTTCCCAGTCCCGTCAATGTTTAATAGTTACGAGTTTCTAAAAGAGAATCCCGGATATTTTTCTTTTCATGCATACTACGTTGCAAAAACGCAAATCGGACTAAAAGTGCCTAAATCTCAAATTATATTCGCACATTAGAGATTGTTTACATAAAAATACATAATCTGTTGTCTAGTTCTGAAGGACGAAATAACGATTATATGATTTTAACAATATTTTAATGTTAGTAAGTAAAAAATGTGTCGATTGCAAAATGATTGATGTCGCTACTTTTAAAGCTATCAAATGACAATTAGGTTTTACGTACCTAGCTATTATTTTTTATCTATAAGCTGAGTAGAAACTAAAAACTCTGACGCTACAGTACACAAAATCTTTAATAACATTTCCTGGAGGCTATTATGAACTACTTAGGACCAAAATAAATGAATAACAATTGCCATAATATAATTCGCAACGATAATTTTGTTTGTGGGGCAGTAAAGCTAGGTTTTTCATCACTGTCTTTAGGTACTGAAGGTAATGTTGGTTCTGTAGCCTTTTAACTACTTCTATGGCTGTTTTTTCTTATTTCTGATTTACATTATATATATTTTTTTACCAGTTACCGTAACAACTAGTGATTGGAAACTAAGCCTTAAGAGAGCCCGTTTCTTATAATTATTATGAATCAGTTACATTAGCCAGTCTATTTCTGATAGGAAGGTATGTTTTTTTCGATGTACCACAAATTTTCTTGTTCATCTTTATTAACGTTAGTTAGTAGTAGATAGTTTATTCTGAAAGTTGACATCTATGGCAACGTCGCAAATAGATGTCAAATATTTCGCTGTTTTGATTAATTTGGCAATATTATATGAAATGTGGCGAACTAGCGAACTAGAACTAGAATTCAAACTCAAACTCAAACTCAAAGCATTTATTTCAATTAAACCATTTACAGGCACTTTTGAATTGTCAAGGAGTCAGTCAGTCAGAAATATGAAGCTAGTTGCCCATTCCAAAGCGTAGGTTCCTATGGAGAAGAACGGGCAAGAAACTCCACGGACACTCTTTTAAAAAAAATTATATTCTTACAAAATATTGTTTACATCATTTATGTTGAAATTATACATGTGAGAACAATGTAGAAAGACGTGTACGTCCGTAATAAAAATTAAAACAATTCAAAAATTAAAATAAGCCGTGGCAGATAAGAGATGACCAGTCCCCACTGACGGCGCCCGTTCACGAACATGACGCATGGATCAGCACCGTTTAGCTCAACCATTTTGAAGGGAACTCAACGATCCAACACACACGCCACCACCCGTTATATTCAGTGTTATAATTGCATTATAATGAATTAATTACAATTCATTATAATGCAATTATCATTAAATTCATTATATTGTTATTTGTGGAAGAAAAAATAAACATTTTTATTTGTATTAATAATTATAACACTGAAATTTCTGTTGTAACCGTTTTAGAAGTAAAAAACCGGCCAAGAGCGTGTCGGGCCACGCTCAGTGTAGGGTTCCGTAGTTTCCCGTCCGTCACAATAAGTGTTCCTGCTTGCATATACGATTATACTACAAAGTCCAGAAATTATTTTGTACAACTTTTTGTCATTTTCGTACTGTTAAGGAAGCACACTAAATACCTACCTAATAAACTGATTATTGTTAGTAAGTACATCTGCACATGTTAAAATAGTATCAAGTCGAATCATGTGTGGATATTAATCAAGTCGTGACATGAAGTCCAGTAGGTAGCATCAAATCTGGAAAGTTTTGGTCCAGTTCTAACATGTCAACTAATATAGAATGTTTCGAATAAATAATCCAACAAGTTAAAACAAGAAAGTCTAGTAAAATCAAAGATTCCTGACACAAAATCAGGTCTCTAGCAATAACCAATGTACCTATAGACACCGACTTAACTAAAAGATGTGTTAGACATTCGTCCGTGTCTACAGGTAACTAAAAATACCTTATTTTCTCTTGTTAACCTGTCCTTATGTAATAAAAGGTATATAACTCCGTTGTCAGTCATAATACAATGTTTTGATTATGACTACAACACTGACTAGACTATTTCCCACCTGAATACCTATTTAAAACAATGAGAGTACCTATCTGTGTTTATAATAACGTAATCCATTGTTCTAGAAGTAATTATCATGTCATAACTTGCACCTGCGCAACCCTGCCTCCCTCATTCGTGTAAACACCCTCGTCATAGCAAAATGGGAAATACCCAGCTATACCCCGACCCTCTGTCGCGTCCCTGAATAGCGAACTGCCCTGATGTATAGGAGCAAATTATTGTGTTTGCACAAATGGTACCCGCTACTTGCCCTATAGTAAAAATCTACTTAAGGTATCGGGTCTGATTTTACAATTGTAGTTGTCTAGTACTAGTTGCCTAGTACTCTCTTAGAAAGTCTCAGATTCTTAGTCAGTTGAGCTTTAACTTCGTTCCTACAAACATCTCGCTACTTGAGGTATAAATTCGTGCTAAATAAATTCAATTAAATTCGGATTACATCTAGCTCTAACCTTTGTCTGTATTACTGTTGTGTATTTTAAATATATTGTGTGTGTGTTTTATGTGCAATATACGTGGATCTATAACATTAGCTGCTTGTGGTTTTTCTACTGTGCCAAACCTTACAACAAACCGCCCCCTTCAAACGACATAAGCTGGTCGTTTACATTTTGGTCCTTCGACAGCCGGATATCGTTTACATTTTGGTCCTTCGAACGCAGGATAAGGTTCAAGTAATCATGAGTCAGCAATGCTCCATCACAACACGCAGCAAGCTAAGGAAGCTAGCCGAACAGCAAGAAGCACATAAGGATGACATCACAACGGACACCGGGTTGCAGTCCGATAGGGGACCAGGTTCGCCGTCTGTGGCGCCGACCATGGCATCAATGGATCGCCGGAAATCGCCGCGAAGCAGAGCTTCATCCAGACATAGCCGCAAGAGTGTCGATTTCTTAAGAAAGAGAATCGAATACGAGGCCGAAAAGGAACTAGTCCAGCTAAAGGAAAACCTCCTCAAGAAAAGAGTGGAGGCCGACATTGCTGAGATAGAGGCAACTACCGAGAGCGACGACGACGCCTCCAATTCAGACGTGGGTACAGCACAGCGGGTCGACCAGTGGATAGATACGACGCCGCAAGTTGGCCAACAGGAAACAGTGTTGCGTGATTCAGTTAGTGTTTTACGGCAATCGAGTACAGTGTTGTGTCAACCGGATGCAGTGTTGTGTACCCCGTCTGCGGAGCGCAGGCCCATGGAAGTGGCCGCGCCCCGGATCCCTACCGTGAGTTATTCACAAACCGTAAGTACGCTTGATCCGACTACATACCGTAATAATGTGTCGCACATACTAGGTACACCCGTGCCGGTACCGTATTCGAGTACGATACCTAAAGCACGGACGTATACACCGATGCCTACCGAGAGAGTTACGTCCCGATTACCGACCAATAACCCCGTCTTTACCACTCCGGCCGCAAGTGGACCTCGCGTTTCGATACCAGAGTCGGATTCACAGCGGCAGTTGAAGTACGGAGATGATGTTAAAGAAAGACGGCGGGAGTCTTCGGTTGAAAGGGACTCTGTGTTAGATAGGCTGGCAGAAGCAATAACCAGTATGGGGAGACCGCGACCGGTACCGCGACAGGCGTACGAATTACCACATTTTAGTGGTGATCCATCCGAGTGGATATGTTACAAAAATATGTACTGGGATACCACTCAAGAGTATAGTTATAAAGTTCACGAGAACTTAGCCCGGCTTAGAACGTCTTTACACGGCGAAGCTAGAATCTCAGTGGAGGATTTATTAAGTTCAGGTACGGATCCCAACGACATAATGCACGCGCTCGATCAAGAATATGGTCACCCGACTTTAATATTACAAAGCGCGTTACAAAAGATTAGGGACCTACCTAGAATATCGGAGAGCTGCCGCGAGCTTAGAAAGTTCTCGTCAACCGTGCGAAATGTAGTAGCCCTACTTAAAAATATTAAAGCTGACGGCTATCTTAACAATCCACAACTAGTTAGCGAGCTATTAAACAAGCTAACTCCTATACAACGCGCGCGGTACGGGGACTTTGCCATGGGGTTAGATAACGTGCAGGGGGTGGACCTAAGAGTCTCACCTAACCTAGAATACTTATCTCACTTTTTAATACAATTAACGCATACAACGTCGTATTATTTACAGCCATCTATAATAGAACCTAGTGCTTCTACGCCCCCAATTAGGCAACAGGAACAAGTCTTCGGTCAACGACCCATGAATACCGCGCGTCAACTATTCAGTAGGCCACAGCTGACTCATAAGATAAATACACAGAGTGATGAGTCTAGCTCCGTACCTAAGAAATGTATCGTATGTCAAAGTGAACATACTATAGAAAAATGCGATACTTTTAACAAAATGACAGTTCAACAGCGATGGAACATCGTAAAAGAATTAAACACGTGTTTCAAATGTATAGTAAACAAACACAACAAAAGGTTTTGCCGCGCCGATAAATGCAAAAAATGCGGTTATTCCCACCACCTATTATTGCACGCCGATAAGCAAAACAATGCGAGCGATAAGCAGGTATACAGGATTACTGGTAATTCGACGTATATCCGTCAGGGGCTGATAAAGGGGGCCAAATGCAACAAATTGAACCCCCCATATGTATGGCCGAAATTCAATAGTATTCGAGATATTTGAATTTTAAGGGTTTTTCGATATTTACCCAAAATTTGACATTTAATTCCAAATAAAAAAAAAACTACACATTTGAATGGGTACCATTAAAAATCATGTTGTAGCTAGCACTTCAATTAAGCTATGGACATAGTTAAAACTACTTAATTTAACAAAATAATTAAAATAATTAACGATATAAGAATAATATCTTGCCAATATTTTTATTTTACGCTTCAAAAATGTTGCCTCCTCACAAAAATTTCTATGACATTAATCGTAAAAATAACTAAAAAAACTTGCCTATTCTGTAAGCTTTCCAAAAAGGTATAAAAGTCAATTTTAAAATACATAATTCGTGGCATGGCATGTGTTTGAAACGGCGCGGGGAGAGAATTTGTATTTGTATGAAATAAAATGCATTCAAAAATGTACGTCAAATTTTATTAAAAATTTTACACATCTTGTTCAAAATGAGCCCCTCTATTACGAATGCAAGTTCGAATTCTTTTCCTAACTTCGGTTTTCGTCACTCTTGATGAAAACGTTGTTCTCATCTGTTGCGCCGCGTTTATTATTCGCTGTCGAAGTTCTTCGACTGAATTTATTGGGGTCACATAAACTAATTCCTTCATATGACCCCAGACGTAAAAATCAAGTGGTGTGATATCAGGGCTTCGTGCTGGCCACGGAATTGGCCCTCCCCTCCCAATCCATCGGTTTGGAAATCTCTCATCTAGCCACTGTCGGACAGTAATCCGGTAATGTGCTGGGCACCCATCATGTTGAAACATGAGGTTGTTTTTTATTTCTTCGGGAACATCCGCCAACAAATCGTCTAGGTTGTTTCTCAAAAACTCCTCGTAATTTTCGCCGTTCAAATTTTGGGGAAAGAAATGAGGGCCCACCAAATAATTATCAACGACACCCATCCATACGTTCAGGGAAAATCTCATTTGCGACGCAGTTTCTTTTAGTTTTTTTGGATTCCTGCCTGCTTTAGGTACCCAAAAATGTAAGTTATGGTAATTCGTTATACCATCCCGGTCAAACTTTGACTCGTCAGTCCACAAAATATTTCTTAGGAAATGTTCCTGGTCAGCGTCAGCGTTTAACATAAACCGAGAAAATTCGAGTCGCCTGGCAGGATCTCCCTCGTGCAATGTTTGGACAGGTTGATAATGGTACGGGTGTCTACCTGATAGATGTACTACCGACCACACTTTCCACTGGGACATACCGAGCTGTCTTGCAACAATGTTCGTTGAGATGTTTGGGTCATCAATAAAACACTGAAGAATGGTGTCCTCTTCGTCAGCCGTATACCGTCGAGGTCTGCCAGCGTTGAATTGTGCTCTCTGAACACTGCCAGTTTCAGACAATCGTCGATAGGTGCTCCCGAAAACAGTAACGTGGGGAAGTCGACGATCGGGAAAGCGGCGTTGGTATTCTCGCCGAGCCGCAGCCGCGTTTCCATCGGCAAAACCATAACAAAACATAATGTCTGCGTATTCGTTATTAGCATACGAAGCCATGGTATCCGAAATAACAATGATAACAAAAATAATAACAAGAGAAACAAGAATTAACAATAATGATCGATAACAAATTAACGCGATGAGAGATTGGTTAATAGCAAGATAACAACACACGTGCTTGCGCGGCGTAGAGTCGAAACTTACTAAGGAAGGCGACGCGAGCATAGCAGACGCCGTGTGCTCCCCCATCCTCACACCCCGCCCCATCACGAAGAATTCCTCCAGTAAAATCGGTTGTTTTAGCAAGGATCATAAACTAAAACACACATTATTTCTCTCCCCGCGCCGGTTCAAACACATGCCATGCCACGAATTATGTATTTTAAAATTGATTTTTATACCTTTTTGGAAAGCTTACAGAATAGGCAAGTTTTTCTAGTTATTTTTACGATTAATGTCATATAAATTTTTGTGAGGAGGCAACATTTTTGAAGCGTAAAATAAAAATATTGGTAAGATGTTATTCTTATATTGTTCATTATTTTAATTATTTTGTTAAATTAAGTAGTTTTAACTATGTCCATAGCTTAATTGAAGTGCTAGCTACAACATGATTTTTACTGGTACCCATTCAAATGTGTAGTTTTTTTTTTTATTTGGAATTAAATGTCAAATTTTGGGTAAATATCGAAAAACCCTTAAAATTCAAATATCTCGAATACTATTGAATTTCGGCCATACATATGGGGGGTTCAATTTGTTGCATTTGGCCCCCTTTATCAGCCCCTGACGGATATACGTCGAATTACCAGTAATCCTGTATAAGCCCGAAACCGTAACGAACATCGGTGAATGGCATGCTTCTGCATTGTTAAAAATAATCCCAATAGAATTGTGTCATGACAAAGACAACAATAGTCATTGTTACGCATTACTGGATGGCGGTGCAACCGTCTCCTTGATAGATAAGACCATTGCTACTGGTTTGAAGGGCCCAAGTATACCCCTTTCATTGAAGACAGCGGGCGGTCACGAGATCACTGACCCAACGTCGCGAGCGGTTGAAGTAAAGGTCAAAGGGCCAAACGGACAGTGCCACAACATTAAATGTCGCACTCTACGTGATTTAAATTTGCCTTCTCAAACCGTGTCTACCGCAATGCTTAACGACAATGCCCACCTCCGCGACCTGGGATGCGTGGAAATGAGGGGCGCCAAACCGCTAGTATTGATCGGGCAGGACAATTGGCAGCTAGTTGTAGGCCGGGACGTCCGTCAGGGAAAACCCGGTAAACCAGTTGCCTCCCTTACCGAGTTAGGTTGGGTCATACATGGTCCGTTCGACCATAACAATTTAAAAGGCGAACAAATTAACTGTACGGCAGTTTCCCTGCCTGACCTGCATGACCCAGTTAAATCTCAATTCGAGCTAGAAGCGATAGGTATTTCTGAGAACGTACGTAAAATCCAATCAGATGAAAGGGCCTTAGAAATACCGGATAAAACTAACCACCGTGTACCAGATGAATCACAGTGGGCAGTAGGTTTGTTACGGAAGCATAACAACATAATACCTACCAATTATAACGGTAACCTTTTGACCGGACCCGACCTATTATTATTATCACCTTTTCAAGAAAAGGAAACCGAGACTTGTTTCGCTCGGCTTAATAACCTGCATCGCCTGGAACGAATAAAAATACCAGGGTTGTATGGGCTAGATCTAGACAAGGATCTAGATCTACAAATGTTTAGCGACGCAAGCAAACAAACATGCGCAGCGGTCGCGTACCCAGTGGGCTACCGGGATAGTAACCTAGCATCAGTGACGATGTTAGGTAGGGCTCGCGTAGCCCCACAAAAAGTAGTCTCAATTACAAGGCATGACTTACAACCAGCCTTATTAGCTAGACTATCGGACCGAGGCAACTGGCACTGGGTTCCTTCCGAGAACGACCCCGCGGGCAAAGCAACCAGGTCGTCTTGGCCCGAGAACCATACGGCGTGGCTGTGCGGCCCCCCGTTTTTATGTGTTCCACAGGAGCGGAGGCCGGTGTGTCGAGAGGCTGAGTCAGCAGAAGTGGACTTGGAGCGCATTCAGCGGGTCCACTCTACAGCAGCGACGCCGGCGCACGCCTACCGTGCGGCGCCACTTCTCAGCTACGAGCGCTACACGTCGTGGGCGCGTAGGAAACGCGTCACGGCTCAAGTACTCATCGTGGTCGGCCGATGTCGTAAGCGTCGGCCATCATAAGAACTACAGCAGCGCGATCAAGAAGAAGCTCACAACCATCTCACAAGGTTGTGCCAGGATAATAGCTTCAGTGAAGAACGCACTACGAAGCACGCTCAGGGAGCGTGCCCCACGTGAGGAGGTCCTTTACACCCTCCTCACAGAGGCCGAGCTCATCATAAATAGCCGGCCTCTCAGCTACGTCTACGATGACCACAACCAGCCCGTGGTCCTGACGCCGAACCACCTACTCCTTGGCACTGCGTCCGGGAGCACTCCGTTCGCGCCGGGAGACATCGAGGACGTCGACTCCCGCTGTCAGTGGCGGCGTGTGAACGCGCTCGCCGACATGTTCTGGCGTCGGTGGCTACGGGAGTACCTACCTACTCTACAACGTCGAGAAAAGTGGACAAATAACGTACCAAATGTGAGTGTCAACGACGTAGTGGTTATCGTAGATAACACCAAAAACCGAAGTGAGTGGACTAAAGGAATAGTCAAAAATGTATATCACGGAAGTGACGGGATAATCCGTGTAGCTGACGTAAGAACAATAAATGGGGTCCTGCGTCGGCCCATTGTTAAATTAATTGTGCTTCCCACCGTCCATGTGTAATGCGGCGGAACCCTTTTACAGGGGGTGGAATGTTAAGGAAGCACACTAAATACCTATCTAATAAACTGATTATTGTTAGTAAGTACATCTGCACATGTTAAAATAGTATCAAGTCGAATCATGTGTGGATATTAATCAAGTCGTGACATGAAGTCCAGTAGGTAGCATCAAATCTGGAAAGTTTTGGTCCAGTTCTAACATGTCAACTAATATAGAATGTTTCGAATAAATAATCCAACAAGTTAAAACAAGAAAGTCTAGTAAAATCAAAGATTCCTGACACAAAATCAGGTCTCTAGCAGTAACCAATGTACCTATAGACACCGACTTAACTAAAAGATGTGTTAGACATTCGTCCGTGTCTACAGGTAACTAAAAATACCTTATTTTCTCTTGTTAACCTGTCCTTATGTAATAAAAGGTATATAACTCCGTTGTCAGTCATAATACAATGTTTTGATTATGACTACAACACTGACTAGACTATTTCCCACCTGAATACCTATTTAAAACAATGAGAGTACCTATCTGTGTTTATAATAACGTAATCCATTGTTCTAGAAGTAATTATCATGTCATAACTTGCACCTGCGCAACCCTGCCTCCCTCATTCGTGTAAAAACCCTCGTCATAGCAAAATGGGAAATACCCAGCTATACCCCGACCCTCTGTCGCGTCCCTGAATAGCGAACTGCCCTGATGTATAGGAGCAAATTATTGTGTTACCACAAATGGTACCCGCTACTTGCCCTATAGTAAAAATCTACTTAAGGTATCGGGTCTGATTTTACAATTGTAGTTGCCTAGTACTAGTTGCCTAGTACTCTCTTAGAAAGTCTCAGATTCTTAGTCAGTTGAGCTTTAACTTCGTTCCTACAAACATCTCGCTACTTGAGGTATAAATTCGTGCTAAATAAATTCAATTAAATTCGGATTACATCTAGCTCTAACCTTTGTCTGTATTACTGTTGTGTATTTTAAATATATTGTGTGTGTGTTTTATGTGCAATATACGTGGATCTATAACATTAGCTGCTTGTGGTTTTTCTACTGTGCCAAACCTTACAACAAACCGCCCCCTTCAAACGACATAAGCTGGTCGTTTACATTTTGGTCATTCGACAGCCGGATATCGTTTACACGTACAAAAACTGTTGTTTCCATCAAGTTCAAAATTATTTTCCTAGAAAGTCCTTATAAAGTTCTACTTTTCAGATTTTTTTCATATTTTCTAAACTTATTGTTCAAAAGTTAGAGGGGGACACACACATTGTTTTTTTTTACTTTTGGAGCGATTATTTCCGAAATTATTGACATTATCAAAAAATGATTTTAGTAAACCCCTATTCATTTTTAAATACCTTTTCAACAATATATCACACGTTAGGGTTGAAATAAAAAAAAAAACACTTCCCACTTTACATATAGGGGGGCTACCCTAATAAAACATGTTTTTCCAATTTTTATTTTGCCACTTTGTCGGCGTGATTAATATACATATTGGTACCAAATTTCAGCTTTCTAGTGCTAACGGTCACATAGATTAAGCGAGGACGGACGGACGGACGGACGGACAGACAGACATGGCGAAACTATAAGGGTTCCTAGTTGACTACGGAACCCTAAAAAGGCTATTGAAAAGTTTCCAAATACTTTTTTTACATCTAAAACTAAATATTCGGTAATACGATATTAATATTATTACATTTCATAATCAATATTTTAGTTCGCTAGTTAGCCACATTTCATATTTCCATATAGTACTAATATTGCCAAATTAATCAAAACAGCGAAATATTTTACATCAATTTGCGACAGTGCCAACTTTTAGTCTATACGCTCTTAATACTACGCAAGAATGACTATGTAAAATACTGGTATTCAGCTGCATCAGGTTAAACTGGACCGTAAAATAATCGGGAAAAGGCTAGGCAGATTGACTACGCAAGTAGGTTTAATTTAGAAGTAGGGGTCTCTTTTTTCTAAACAACGGCTAGTGTTGTGACGCTAACAGCCAACCTAAGGGGTGACACTACGGGAAATGTTTCATTCATTCATAATAAATGGAGTATTTAACAACCTGACGTGTCAGTAGAGTTGTTGACGGGTGAAATGCGTGTCAAATGGTTATGAGGTAGATTTGTTTTATGATAAGTGGGCTGTAATTAAAGGTCATGTAGGTACGCTAGTGTTGGGCCTCAGAGAAATTCCTAAGTTTGAAACAATTTAGTTTTTCCTTACATACCTTAATTAGTTTATTTTTGTAATTTTATTTCTGGACTCTCGAAGAGGCTATCACATACATAAAAATATAACTTATCTATATATTTTATATAATGGTGCCCAAGATAGAGGTTGTGCCTAGTTTGGGACCAACGCTATCTCCATATCATTGTTTTAAAATTGAAATAAACGTTTTTTTACTTTAGTTTTTGACAATAACAGGGATGTTGACTGGGGAAAAAACAAAATCTATTTAGTCCGTCAGTAAGATTAATAAAAACCGGCCAAGTGCGAGTAGGACTCGCGCACGAAGGGTACCGTAACACTATCTATAAAAACGGCAAAAAAATCATGTCTGTTGTATGGGAGCCCCCCTTAAATATTTATTTTATTCTGTTTTTAGTATTCAACTGTGTAACTATCACGGTTCATGAGATACAGCCTGGTGACAGACGGACGGACGGACGGCCAGCGAAGTAATCGGGTTCCGTTTTTACCCTTTGGGTACGGAACCCTAAAAATGGTTTAGATAAAACGCATTCAAGTTAGTGGGGCTACGTCACAAGTCAGTATAAAATCTACCGGGGAGCGAAGTCAAACGACATTTTAACTTATTCCCTACTCAATGTATTGCCGTAATCTTTTGATTACGTAAAAAAATAAAAAAATCATGTCAAATATTTTTTAATAACCTTGTAGCGGTTACACCGCCACATACTAACTACGCATCAAAGACATGACATCACACAAATCCTACATCGCGCAATTAGGGTTTACCGCGCGAACGACATATATAAGACTATCCGACAACAACAGTCGGGCAGTCAGCCCGCCAGATACAACACCCGTCTGGTTGGACAAAAAATATTTAGATAACATCCCTATTGTTCAGTTATCAAGCAGATAGTAAAAAATACCTCAAGGGAATCTTTCCATTTATAGGAATTGACCAGAATAGTCTTGTTATCCCTTAACCCAGATGCTATTATGATTATCCCCCTAAGTTGAGGTTGAAAATAGTGCCTCCATCAGCTTTCAAAGTTTAATTAGTTTCTGGATCTCTATTTGCAAGAGAGTTATTTGTATGAGGAAATCTGGAGCATTATTAATAGACCAAATCAATATCGTTACATAGTTTGGAGAACATGTTTAGACACACCCAAGTCATTAGGTGTATAGTAAATGGTACTGCGCAACGATGCCTGAAATGGGTGTTAAGAGGGAACAGGGCCTATGAGGAATTTGAAAAATAGGTATTTGAAGAAACTATTGCCGTCGTCTTACCTCAAGTCTGCCCCCGCAGAGTGCGATAGGGACAGCTGCAGCTCAGACCGATAATATCACAAAAAATTCGACGAGATCGACTTTTCGTAGTCTCCTTTTTTCTCCTCGAAAACTGAGTCGATTCAATTATTTTTTGCATTAAAATTTTAAGAAAGAGTATGTCTAGGTTCCTATTTTCCTTTATGTTAATTTTTTTTTGAATTTTTGAGGTAGACTTCGAACCACGGCGGTAAAAATGGAGTATTTTTGTAATTTTTGGAGGGTATATTTTCTCTACCAATAAGTTGCTAAAAAAATTGAAGTAACAGGGGCGTGTCTACAGCAGCCGTTGATTTTATGAAAAAAAAAATGTTCTAGAGGCATTATTCAGGAAGAAAAAAAGAAGAATACATTTGTATAGAGAATCGCAGGCCCTGTCCCCTCTTAAGTTCAAAAGTTTTGTATAATAACTTTGAAATTATTTTGCATTAACTCTACCACTGTGAATTTTCGGCTTCAGACTGGGAAAGGGTAAATGTATGATTGAAATTGGCATTCAACTTGAGGAATTGCTTTATGGTGTGGTCTAAATCTGAATTAATTAGTATTATGTGAATCTTTTTAGCGCAGCCGCAAGGCACACAGTATTATTGCTATATGATTATATTCACTGTTTAATTTTGTTTTTTTTTTGTGTTTCACGAACTGGGTCCAAAAAAACATTATTCTTTCTTTCTTTCAATTATATAAAAACGATTTCAGTATATTACTTACTTAACGAAAATAATATAGTAATAATAATTAAGAGAAGAGAGAGAGGAGGAAGGGGAGTGTTTTTGTGGCGTTTCTGCCTACCCACATGTAAAGATCGCGTGAATTTATGTATATAATAATAATTTTTTATTTTCACTTCAAGACACAAACATAAGTTTAGCCCTGGCTATTGTACTAGGAGTTCCTGCATCAGAGCCAGATCGCTCAATTTACAGGGTACCTGTCTGCTAAAGAAGCGCAATAAAAAAAATAAGATAAATTATAGTTATGACTTGCATTAAAAGGTACGTTTAAAGTAATACAAGAAAAAAGAAGAAAGAAACAATGACAGTAACTGTGTTTAGCATTACTATCGAGTTAGTAAATAAAATATTTACCTTAGACTTACTTGCCCAGGTTGCCCAGGGACTTGATTCATTTCAAATGTCAAAACATGTCACCTGTACCCTAATTACGTAATGCAAAATCAATCCGAATCTGAATCGTTTTGAACCAGATTGCTAATCCATTGCTCCGTAAGTTCGAAAAAAAAAAAACGAGCAACGTAAATAACGCAATGAATGCTGTTGAACTGTCAAAATGAAACAGATTTATCTTTATCGTTTACGAAAATATGTTGCGTAATTAGAAAGCTGGACCAGTATACTTGTACTTGTTTGCAATTTGTAATTTAATTATACAATCTTCGCCCTAGAGCATTCATACTGCGTATGCGCCACCGAAGTTTAATTAGGTGCCTAGCAGTCCATCTGCAGCTCCCGAGAGAGTTGTCCACAACACATTATTGTGGGAGTTTATCTCCACAACACGAGCTACTGCGAAACTTTGTCTTTTATTATATGAATGGTGAATGTTTATATTTATACTTTGTTTACACTTTCAGATTAGATTCGCATCCATCTGCATGTGTGACATTATGTAAAGTTAAATTATGTTTGTTTTCAGAAAAATATTGTTACTTTTGCAATTACGAGTTGATATTATCGTAGGTGATGGTTTCTAGTTTCTAGTTACCCCTTGCGCAAAAGACGTGTGTACTTACATTTCCATGTATTCATTTTGCAGTCTATTTCTGAGAATAGAATAAACTATCAACTTCCCTGTGCGTTATGAAAAGCGTCGGCATTTTTAAGAAGTTTTGTTTTCTCTTTATTTGTTGAAGTTAGTCGGAAAACATGTCGTAATTTGATGTGCAAGGCAGACAAAGATGAATTCTCACAAAAACTTTTGCTACCTTTTAATATAAAGTTCCTATAAACTTGTAAAGAAATTCTCTGGAGAAAAAAAATTAAATGTTAAATACTTGGAAGATATTTTGCGTACACGTGTTCTATTGTGTTCAATTAATATATAATTCAATTTCATACTTCTGCAACGTGGTAGGTACGCTTATACTTGTATCTACAGTATCGTAAGAATGGGTTCTGAATATTAAACCTATGGCCCAATTTCTGTACCTACGTGTAGCTTTTATTTAGTTTACATAAACGGTTTCTTACATTTTAGTAGTGTAGAGAGATATATTTAAACGATCTCTTTCTAAAATGCTATATATATCGAGTAAATGCCTCAAGAATCGAGGTGCCATATTACTGCAAGTATTGCAGGTTAACAGATACCTATCCATAGGGACAGCCTGCTTTGATAAACTCAGCCTGATAGACGCCTATGTCCAGCAGCTGGACATAGGCGTCTCTCAGGCTGCGCTACAACACTCTGTCCTCTGCATCCAGCCACCTATTTAAGGTTGTCGGTCCATCAAGGTGCGAGGCGTCCCACACTACTCTTGCCGATACGCGGTCTCCACTCCAGGATTCATCTGCTTTACCGGCCTTCGGTCCTTCGACAAACCTGGCCAGACCACTGCCACTTCAGCATGCTTACTCTCCAAGCTATTTTAGTAACTCCGGTTCTTTTGCGGATAATTTAATTTCTGATTTATTCTTCAAAGAAACTCGCAACCTGCCTATTTCCCACCAAAAAAGATAAAATAAAATAATACTTCGAACTAAAACTTACTAGAAGCCGGTGCTGGTACAACGGAAGGTGGATCCTGGAACAGCGTCGATCGTTCCTGAGGAGACAACGAGACCAGCGTCTCCAGGTTATCACGTAGAGAGTCGAAGAAGGAGCCCATGTCGTTTAGCACACCTGCGGAAAGTAATGTACTGTGTATATTTGGTGTTGTAGACAAACTCGATTCATAAGAAGTTTATGTGAACAAAAATTTGAGATATTTAAACTACATTTTTTCTTTTCAGATATTGGTAATGTTGACCAAAATGTATGCTAATGTTTTTATGTTAATTCCACATCAAGTTGGGCGTTGGGAGTACCTTAAGCATGTTTTTGACGGTTAGATTAATTGTTAATGTGAAAATATTAGTATTCCCAACATGGCATAATAAAACTTATGGACCATATTCCATGAACATGTTGCTTGCTATTATTTTAATTATTTGTGTAGGTATCTTTGTAACACATTCAGACACAATGTAAATTGTTATTGAATAAATGAAATGAACAAATAGATAGTTTATATGCCTACTCTACATTAGTTAAGTTCAATCACAATGACACCTGTGGAAATATTTAAAGCTAACAGTCGGTGATCTATGTGCATTTAAATGGCTTGCTATACATATTTGTGTAGGAGCTGTTAGCTCGCTCTTTGTTTTTAGTGCTAATGAACTGTATTTTTATGTTTATGCATAGTTTTACAGTGCTTTGCGACTTGCATTAGGTTAATTAGGGGCGTAAGTAGATATTAGCGTTGCTTATTTGTCTTCGTAAAATCTGTGGAAGAAACTAACTTAGGTATTTTCGCGAGGAGTGGATGTTTTAAATTCTAATCAGCTTTTCTGAGTGGGGAATGTTATATACAATTAAACATTAACATAACACCAAGTAGTATTAGGTAAACATATAAAAGCTTGTTACAAAGAAGGAAGAACACTGACGTAAAACATAGATCCACATGACATTCTCTGTGTTTGAATGAACATCATATGTAGGTAAAGGTGTGATATCCTGATCCAGTGGAAATACACACAGTGGACCGCATAGCAGTCGAACAGTACAGGCGAATAGAGAACGCGAATTCTGTAGAATCATATTGATGACAGTTGTTGGTCTTGGCCAAGTCAATACATAATTAATATAGCCCCATGTCAAAAATAGTCCACTTCTTGTAGTCTATATCTAGAAGAGTGACATTGGGAAAAGAATTTGCAGTGATTCTGCGTCCAAATACATTTGCTGGCACTTAAATGCAGCTTGCCGGTTTGAATTCAAATCTTTCTAAGCGGAGCGCATTTCGAAGGGCTGGAACTCGAAAAGTACCAACATCTTATTACATATAGTGGTAGGTTCGGTTGTTTTTGCCTTTTCTCGTATCGGCACGAACTTATGTGATTAGCTAGATAAACATTTTAGAAACAGAAAGCAAAGCAGCCAAGGGTTTGCTTATGTATCACCGTAAGTTATGAGTGTCACCCCTTACAAAAAACGATGAAAGCCTGAAGAGTGACAGAGCGAGTTATACAACATCGACGGAATATAGCGGTGCGACCGGCTGCTTACCGACGCCGACATACGGCGTGACTGCCTTACCGAGCGCCGGAGTCGGCTGCCGTCTCCGGCGGCCGGAGTTCAGCGCCGTCGCCACTGCTGACCGCTTTTCAGATGCGCCCCTGGAAATAAGGATATTATTAGGCAATAAACAATTTTAGTTGAACAAAGATGGTATTGCTTAGCGCATTCTTACGGTAGTGTACGATTAACAGCTGCCGTTTACATCCAATAAGTCAACAACATTTGTTATTCTTACCTTAGAAATACTAGAAGTACTATAGCTCCCGAAGGACCTCGTCCGGGATGATACTACCACTACCACCACCACCACCACTATTTCTGCCACCATGGAGCACGTACTTGGACGGTTAGAAAGGTATGGTTGCTAGTCTGGTGTAACTAAGGGCATTTCAGCTTCCTCAATACCTCTGGTATAGCAAATGTTCATAGAGGTACCTAGATGACCTCTTCAGTTGAGGCATTTGCACTTCTTCTTCTTTTCGTGTGGTTAGTAAACTAACCTGGTGTCAGAGTTTTAAAGCCGCCCACGGGCCTCTGACTTGGCTTCACATGCCGTCGAGAAATATCTCTCAGGCATGCCGGTTTCCTCACGATGTTTTCCTTCACCGTTTTTTGAGCAAGTGATAATTATATAATACGCACGTGAATCCGAAAAGTCAGAGGTGCGTGCCTTGGGTTCGAACTCGAGACCTATGACTTGTCAGTCTGACGGTCACACCACTAGGCTAGGCTAGGCTTGGCCGGAGACCACTGCTTTTTTCGCACACAATATGTATCTAATATATAATTCATATATTTTCAGGTAAGTAACACCCATAGCCAAACATACATGAACAAATTAATAAGATTAATTAAATACAATAATATCAGACATCAAATAAAAATGAAAATAAATTATGTAAAAGCAAAAGCAAAATAAAAAATAAATAAATTTAAAATAAATAAAAAATAAAATTAATACCCTCTCTCCGACACTGGTACAGCAACATGTCTGCTGGAACAATGCCGAATGAAGGAGCAGTCCAGTCTTCCCGCCATCATCGCCAGTACGATGTTGGGGCTAACCCGTACCCTGCGCAACAAGGACGCGGCACGCTTGCGCATGGTCGCGTGAAAACATAACACAAAACTTACCTGTATTCATCATCAAGGTAGTTCCTATCTTCAGCAGCCACTTGTACCGGCGGCAGCCGAGGTTCCATGCCAGTGTTTCCTAACTCCATGTCGATTCGAGGCGCCCTGTCCCAGCGGTTGTGGGGACCCATGCCTATCCATGGTTTGTCGGCGAGGAGACGAAGGAGATCCAGGCTTTGACCCCTGTAGTCCCTTTGCTGGGCCTGAGCGGCTCCTGGTTGGAGGAGATATTGGAAGTTAGTTGACGGTTTCTATAGAAGCTTTTAACTTTTTAAGAAACCTATAAAACCTTCGAATTTTCGGAAATGCTGTCGATGGTCATATATTATGTCATGATTTCTGATTAGTTGCTCTTTTTTTAGCTTGGACAATTTAAATACAATCGCTTACATAATTCTAGAGCTTAAATTAATTATTGGTCAGGCTTTCAACAATAAATGAAAATGAATTTCTGTGACATATTGAATTATTATTTTGATATTGGATAACATGTCTTGGTAAATATTATTCAATACCTATCCTTCAGTTTAGATAGATTAAAAAAACATTTGGAACATCACAATATTATAACGACGAAAACAGAGTATGAAGTGAAGCCAATGTTGTGTTTGTGAAAAGTGAAGTTAATCAAGAAAACATCATTATTTAATACACTTTACATATAAATGTACTATTTCTTACACTAGAATATAATATTATGTACTAGTATGTAAAAGAAAAAAGAAAAATAAAGCTGTCAGTAGGAAAAGTGTCCAAAAGTAACCTATCAGTCTATGCTCAAAACGCTGGCAGCGTTGTCACGTTGGATGGCAATGCTGATTCTTTGACCTAAAAATTGGCCAGCATTCTGGTCACGTGAAGAGTCGACCAACCGCTTGGCAATGTCCCAAAATACTCGAAGAACACACGGACCCTAAGAATATCATAAACTTTTTCAGGATACGATGGGAAACTTTTGTACTTTATAATATTCATTATTTTGAAATATATCATATTTTATTCTTAATTCTGCGAAAGTATCTTTGATAAGTTGGGGAATGTTATGTGATAAAAGTAGATTCAACGAGGAGGGGAAGGCAACAGATAGAGACCTACCTAGCAAAATTAACATAAGAAAATCGGATGCTATGGTACAACATTTTGATTTGTCAGTTTTTATAGCAGACGCAACAAAATGGTGAGTAGGTTAGGTAGTAAAAACGTATGCAATAAGTTAGACCTGTGTTTAAAAAAAAATTAGTACTAAAGTAGTAATGACAATCTAAAATACACAAAATAATCCTTAGTCATTCGTGCTAGTTACACGTTCAAAAAGAATCAAATTTTCAAAGCAAGAAGATGATCTCCTAAAGATAAGGGATACATTTCCCTCACCTTACCTTTCTTTAATGTAGGCCTCATTTGAAGTTTTAATTACCGCCGCTTAAGTTAGCATATCATGTTTTCTTTCGTTAATGATCAGGCTTTACTAGCGGAGAAAAATTAATACAGGCTTGGGTTGCCTGGATAAATTTTTACTACTTATAAAGTTGATCGAAGTTTTAATTATTAGATATTTGATACCATTACTCAATATCTATAACTATCAGGCCTAAAGGTATTTGTGGTTATAGTGTCATTAAAGTATATTTGTAGTTCGGTTAGTTCAGACGATTGAAACTGTGTACCTATTAGTCCGAAATAGTCTAATAAATAAACTCCTTGGAATCCAATTTTTTTTTTCAATAATCTTCATTTATTAATCATGCCACTACTGGGTCACAGGCCTTCTCTTTTTTTTACACCTAATTAAACATTACATTGTTGGCATTCTTGCCTACTCGTAAGTGACGTGGTCATGTAAAATAACTTTCACGGACACATTGACACCTACCCTCCCAAGAGATAGCTAAAAATGGTCAGAGTCATCAAGATTCCTTCTAATTTGCGCCTAAAAGCATTGCCTCCTCTGGGAAATAACCACAAAACACACTGATATACTATACCATGTTATTATAGTGGGATTTTACTTGTGCTAACTTCATTTTGGCAATCATTTAGAAAGGTGTGAAGTGACCTGTAATTTTCAAAGCAATTAGTAGAAAAGTTTTGCTGAATATTCAAGTGTATGTTAGGTATTCGATTAGTAAATTTTATTTGGAACACAAATAATCATTTGTGTTTGTTTGGAACACCATCTATATACGTTTTATAAATTAAAGTGGCTTTTAGTGTTTGTCTGTATGTCCTCGTGGTTCTTCTAAACCACACAACAGGTTTTCATGAGGGTTTCACCAGTATTTAGGGAATTTATTCCAGAAGGTTTATGTTTACATACATTAATATTAAAGTTACTATAAAATTTCAGATTATTAGAAGATAAAAAAGCATGGGATTGAGGTGCTCGCTCTGCTAAGCCTTGTGATAAAACCATAAAATTTGACATTTATTATTATTATGTACAATCATTAAAATATACCAGTTTTACATACATATTGACATTGTTGAAAATTATAATCCAAAAAGACATGATTACTTTGTAAAGTATTATATTGTTTTAATTATTGTGAATGTGTGGACTATGTGGATCTCATTAAATTTTTTTTTGTCGGTTGGTTTTAATGATGGTCTGGCAGTTTGAGTAGCTTATGCGGCCTACCCAAATGTCCTTTCTTTGGTATTCTTCGTCGAGTTGAGCTCCTTAAGTTCTGAGTAGAGCTCCACGATTACTGACAAATGCTTGCACTGACAGGACAGGTCCACTCAAATCCGTGTGGTTCTTTTCTCAAAAGACCATTTCAGACTAATTACATGGTCCTCATATGGCCTGACCAAGATTATGTCTGGACTTTAAAAGAGACCGTGACCTCTGAGTTTGTTTCGGCCTTTCTTCTCAGAGTAGTCAGATAGGAAATGCCGAACTCATCTAGCTAATTTTTTTTTTAAGATGACCTGTATAAGGGATTCTAATATCCTATTCCTATTTACTCAATAAACAATTTCATTTCATTTCACTTATAACTAAGAAATCTCGATGTTTTGTCAAGTCATGAAAACCGTGGGAAGCAGGAGCGGGTCGCTAGTTAGATATATATAATAACTTCAATTTATCCATCAGAATTTTTTGTAAATCCATTAACTTTAGTGAGTAGGTAATCAATTCGGTTTAAAATGTATATGACAGGCACTGAATATTAAACTTGATTCTTGCGGCCTTTATCAATTATTCTCATCTTACAAAACTCTTCGTAGCTAAAGAAGTGTCGTCTGCTCAAACGTCTCAAAAACGATCAAGGAGCTTAAATTAGTACATACTAATTCCATGAAAACGACGTCATTTTTGCAACAATTATTCAACCGATAAAGACTTGGTTTTTCTTTTTCACGTTTTAGGCAGTGTACTTGTGGTATTCAGCTGCATCCGATTAGACGGAAGCTGACCCCAATATAGTTGGGAAAAGGCTAGGCAGATCGATTTGATTGTAGGCAGTGTACTTAATTTTTTTAGTTTAACTCTATATCACACACCCTTTTTTTAATTCTTAATATTTTGGGATACATATTTATACTGTGCCGTAAATCATAATGACATGTTTTAGAAAAAAAAACCTGAAAATCATTGTTTTTCGACAAAATCCTGAAAAGCTTGCAAGATCACTGGCCAGTAAAATGGACACGTAATCAATATTTTTTTGTGAAAATTGGTCAATAAACTGGACAGTCACTTCAAGGTCGTTACGTTACTCATAGATTTTAATTTGTCTATTGAACCTAATGAACATTTACGACCCGTGTTAAAGAGCACACTGGCCCATCAACTGGCGAGCGTTCAAGTTCGTCGCGCGATATAACAAATACGCGTCTTTTTTCATGCACCCGCGCAAGAATATTTGCCGTCACCGCTTGTATACGTTACGTGTTTACAAGTTTTGTGTTTACAAAAATAATTGTATCTTGTAAAAGGTAAGTGAAACTATTATTTTAGTACATACTTTGACTTTATGTGCAAATATAATCGATAATAAGAATAACATTAATTTTTTGCGATTGAATAAAAAAATTGGTTACCTAGCTTTAAGATACTATATCGAGTATTTATATTCGAGTAATACCTATGAACCATATCGTTTTACAACAATTATTTAAGTATTTGTTAAGGTATAAAAACAAATGTACCATAAACAGTGTTGCTCGGTAGTTATAACCTTCTATTATGAATGTATTGTTTTTTTTTTGCCGTTTTTAGTTAGTGTGTAAATACCTGACCGAAAATAGTAATGTAATACATAGTTTTACATTGTAATTTCCTCATTATTTTAGATAGACATACACTTATTGGGAGTTGGAGTCACTAGATGAGGACCAATGGATTGATCTCGCGGGTATTACAGATGACCAGGTCACACAGTCAGTTGTCGGTGGTGATTATGATGCTTGTTTCGACGAAAGTGTTACTGGAAAGGATGGTGGTGCTTAAACAGCATCCTGAGCACACGCAGTCGAAGTCAAGGATCAAGTTCTAGAATATCATCTTCATCACAATCACCAGTTTTTATTTCTGCCACCTCCACAGCCACCGCCATCTCCAACGACTCCGACCCGGTATTACGAGTTAATTTCTCCTGAATATGCAAGTCCTCGAGAGAATATAATAAATAAAGATGTAAGTGGAGTAGTACAATATTCGAGATCCACCAGTGTACAAGAATAGTACCTTCAATAATTACGTGGGAGAATTAGAAGAAATACTCGTATGTTATTGTAATTATATTTGTGATTATACCTTATTGTTACTTTACATAGGCTGATTAGGAAATACATAATTAATTAACATTTAGTTTCTACGAGATTTAGGATTAACAGACTCAATCAATCTGCCTAGCCTTTTCCCAACTATGTTGGGGTCAGCTTCCAGTCTAACCGGATGCAGCTGAATACCAATATTTTTATTTTGTTTTTTTTGTGTACCATAATGTGAATTAAGTTGTTACAAATAGGCTTAAAGCTAAGATACTTTTATCGACCCTGTAAGGGCACAGCAACATTAGTAAGGATAAATAATTAAAATTAAATAATAAAATAAAATAAGTAATAGCATTTTAAAAGCAGCATTTCAAATTTTACTGAATTTCCAGTCACAGTTTATCATTCATTTTACATGGAACGATTGCCTATCTGATCTCCACAACCCAGTTTCCGGGTAACACTATAACCCTTGGTAAGACTGGTTGTCAGACTTTCGGGCTTCTGGCTACCCGTAACGACTGTCGAGATCCACGAATGACAGCTGGTACCACCGGATTAACACGTGCTTTCCGAGGCACAGAGGAGTCTCGGGATGTAAAGATGGTCACCCATCCACGGACTAACCCCGGCGAGAGTAGCTTAACCTGATGGATCGACCCTTGCGACTGTTATTACTCTACCACGAGCTGGATTAACAGACTAACCTTAAACAATTTATAACTTTAAACTTAAATAGGATAAGCTGATTAAACATAAATATTTTGCCTACTTTATTTCGTAGCCGATGTGCTACGTTTCGTAGCTATTTCGTAGCACCGTTTTCCTCCTTTACCCCTATTTCCTTCCTTTTGTTAGCTTTTCAAGTTGTCTACTTCATCCATTATCTTTTATTCCGTCAGGTAAATGCACCTGATACTTTCTATAAACAGGAGTGAATGTATAAGGATCGTGTGTCCACCTCACACAAAAATAAAAACGTATGTATTCGCTTCAGTGTTAACCACGAGTGGAAGGTTTTTATTCGCAACGCCACGTGTGATGGAACTGATGGAAGATTGATGGTGTCCTCTAGTATTTTATTGTCTATCTCTACTTTTTTTGCACTTGTAAATTGTGGATTCTGTGTTGCTGGCTACTGTGAAACGCCTTCGAATGTGTGCTCTGTATTTTTTTAAACTTATGCCACTTTCTACCTTTAGGGTGTTTTACTCTATATGAGAAAAAATCTAAAAATATATTATTGAGATAGCTTAGGAAAAAACCAGTCGGAAAACGTTAGTTTTAGTTCATAAAAGCAAACTAAATTTTAAAATTCAATTCAAAGGTTTCAGCTTTTTATATCTGTTTCATAACACCATTAGATAGTAGTCGCCATGTTATTAAGTCATACGGCTATGTAAACTTAGAAAGTGTTAACTGTCCAGCGTACCTTTATCTATTTTGTTTACACAGCCAACTGACGTCATGACTCAGAGCAATTTGGCGTCCACTGCGTCCAGCGTTTTCGTCAAATTACGCGCGATACTTGAAAATGCAAAATTTAAATGCATTTTTATGGCACTTAACGATGGAATAAAAAAATTAAGATTTTTTTAGTGGTTCATTAGCACTATAGAATATAATTGAGACACTTTTCAAAAATGGGTGTAATACCCTATTTGCTAAATCATAAAATTATATTGATAGCGTGGTAGAAAATATGCAGCTGATAGTTAGCTTCAAACTGCTTGTTACCGCTCCTAGAGTACATAATATAAATGAGTTTCTTTTTGCATGCATTTGTTGGATTGGATGCGTCACCCAGGCGTCACCATATAAATAAATACATAGGTAGTTCAAGTGGGTAGGACTCAACCCCTAAATGAATGTTGTTTGATACTTGAACTAGTAACATGGATTTAGGGTTTAGTGTTACCAGTAGTCAAATCGAATCAAATCATTTATTAGTGTGATTTTTGGTGATAAATACAAGTAGGTTACATGAAATATTTATGTGCTCAAAAATCTCCTACCAATTAGGCTTACACTATTTCGCGTTCGCACATTCATACTAAATCACAGGCAAGGTTATTTTGTGTCCATAGATTCTTATCGTGACAAAGCAAGGATGAAACAGGAAACTATAATATAATATCGATCTTCGATCTGAGAGACAATGAAAATCATTGTGGCAGCGTCTTTTAATATTTCGTATGGGATCGTAAATGTTGGCTTCAGGAAAGGGTTATTATAGTATTAATAGTAGGTCGTTGATGAGATGACAACCTGTCACTACAGGGCGCAATTTTATCGACCTCTAACCCTCAGCCCACACCGTGGGTTCGTTTATATGGCTCGTGAAATTGTGGGTGTTTGAGGCAAATATTGTGCTTGAAAGTAATGTAGGTGTGAATGTGGGAACGCAGATTGACCATGAGAATGTGTTTCATACGATATCAAGCTAAACAATGGAAGTACGATCTATGTCGATAATACTACGGCATACTTTGGGTATTACGTGCGATAAAACAAGAGATATCAATATCAAGTTTAAAGAAGTCAAGCTTTGAGCAAGAAGACAATAATTCATGAAATAACAAAAGTAAACATATCAAATCAATCAATCTGTCTAGTCTTTTCCCAACTGTTAGGGAAAAGACTAGACGGATTGATTGGTCGGCTTCCAGTCTTACAGGATGCAGCTGAATACTATTTACATGGGATATTTTACATGGTGTGACTGTCTTTCTGACCTCTACAATTCAAATACGATACTCCTTGGTAAAACTAGTTGTCAGGCTTTCAGACTTCTCACTACCTGTAATGACTGTCAAAGATCTACAAATGAATCCGAAATCAACAGTTTAACGTCCTTTCCGAGGCACGGAGGAGTCTCGATATGTTATGGATGGTCAATCATCCACGAACCGACCGCGGCAATCATTGTTTAACTTTCGATCGACTCGTGAGGCTATTATTATTAAGCCAAAAGCTACTTTTGAACAAATATCAATATTATAGATATACATTATTCGGGGAAGTTTAAATGAGAGAGTTTTGAACCGATACATTACATTTGATTCCATTACATTAAGTAGCAGACAGGCATTTCAATTCTTCGTTAGTAAATGTTGTGAAATACACTGTACACAGTTGTTTAAATATCTATATTAGAAAAACACTTTCGACGAAAATATTCTAAGTAAGTAATATTATCAAAATTGATTTTCATAAAATTACAACGAATATATTTTTTTCCAAGTAAAATGTTTGTCTAGTCTAACATCAATAAGATGTGTCAATAAATTGATCAAATAATTAACTTAGTCATTAAAGGAAAAGTTATCAAGTACAAGAATTTAAAAACACAAAACTTTAGCTCTGAATTGTCTACACCTATTACTTCTTTATTCGCAACGTATGATTCAATAATTTAATTATTTAGTTTACAAAACTTATTGATGTGTACAAAATCATGCGGAACAAACAAACTATAGAACGCCATCCTACACTCCTTACGTACTCCTTTTATTCTTTTATTTTATTTATGATCACAATTATCGTGTTCAATGTTATTATGATATTAGCATGTTGTCTGTTATCTACGGGCGGAAACACCTTTTGACATAGGTACTCGTAGATACCAAGTTTTCTTAGAAGAAAAAAGTATGATAGATAGAAGCTGCAACACATGGGAAATATACATAAATACAGCACACGTAGAGGTCTGTGGAGAAAAAAGTAAGAATTACCATGTGTGATTCTTCTCTTTCATAATCCGTATACACCTTCAAGAATGTTTACATATTCATCTCGCATTGTTTTTTTACCAAGTTGGCTTGGAAAATTCAGATGTTACAAGATACAGGATTCTCTGATTTCAGTTAATTTCGGATGGCATGGGAATTTCGAAGATTCCACTCTAAGGAGGAAAGAGGAAATTCTTTACCCGATGGAGTCTCATTTATAAAAACAAGGAATCTCGGTCGCTTGCATATTTTAGCATGAAGAAATACTAAGAACAGAAATTGCTTGGCTAATTTAAAATCTCCGAAAAACTTAGGCAGGTATATTACTTAGAAATTGTCAAGAAAATATACGCATGAAATTGATCCCCTCATTATAAATGGATGAGGGTAATTTTTCTAGACCCAACCCGTGTCAAACGCTAACGTTTGTCAAAAGGTTCTGTCGGATACATCTCAATTTAATGTTGACAAGTGATCCGAGCTCCTTCACGTGAATGATTCGATGGTATCCGTTGGCTATAATATGAATGTCTCGTAATATGTACCGTCCGGAAATGACACAGATTAAATTTCGAGAAAGGGAAAATAGGTACCGTGAAAGGTTACATTTTTAACGAGCAGAATGGTATGAGATTTTTGTTACGAATGCAGAAATTTTGTTAAAATAATCTATACATATAATAAAACAGTAGACAGACAGCGTACAGACAAATCAGTTCGGTGTGTTGCAGAAAAGTAATAAACATAGAAAGGGGGTAACTAAAAAAGGGTATTAAAACATAACCCAGCAAATTTTAGAATTATTTTCTATCTATCTGTCTGTTTTTTGTTCGCGCACATCTCCGGAACTACTGAACGGATGTTCATGTAGTTTTCACAGGTAGACAGAGTTTAATTTGGAGCAGAATATAGTTGTTTCATTAAAACCGGGTGTTGCAAAAAAAGTTATAGTTATTTTTGGAATTTACTCTTCACAATTGGGCCCGGTAGGTGGCGGTGCAAAAGACGTACAAGAAAAAAAAAATGCACCCAAGACGGTGTTCTGTTCACGACACGTTGAGCACAATTTGTGAGCATTAACCCAACAAAAAGGCTTAGCATAAATTCAGGATATTTCAATCATTAGTATTATCCCACTAATTGGTGCACAGATAAGTTTCTAACAAAAAGTACTAGGCTTGCATGAATTCACGTTAGTTTTATTTTCAGTACATCAAAAAAAATAAACAACTCTCATCAAAATGCCACACTATGTCAATAAGCGATGTAAAAGCCATTTCAATTTGAATTGGTATTATTGTTTTGGTTTCGTTTTATTTTATCAATTTAGATTTTGTTGTTTGCGTTTCGTCTTGCGTTTTACGTGGGTGAAGCCCTGTGTATACTTTCTGAAACTTGCAATGAATATATATTATTTAGATTTTGCTTTGTGATTTGGTTTACGGGACTTGGATTTATGTAAGTTTAAAAATACTTGCTAAGGACAAGGATAATTAGGTAGTACGCAATCAATAAAATAAAATAAAAACAAAGAAAAATTACCGGTGTTATTGGGGATGAAGTGGTTTTAACAGCGTCCTTAACCAGGACGATGCTACTAATTATCCGGTTGAGTTTTTGAGATCAATCACTGCAAGTGGTCTTCCTGCTAACAAAATTATTTATGTTCCAATAATGCTTCTGAGGAACCTTACTTATAATTGAAGCTGAGATTCCTACTAGATTTGGCTCAGGTGAAACTGTTTATCCCCAAATTTTCATGAAATATATTCCATAATGGTCTATTCTAGAATGATATACACCTTGAAACTTTAAAACAAAGTCAGCTCTTTAATTACGCAACACATTTTTGCTAACGATTACGACAAATTTCTTTCATTTTGACAGTTCATCAACATTTATTGCGTTATTTAAGTTGTTGAGCAGATTTTTTTTTCGAACTTATGAAGCAATGGATTAGCAATTTGTTTCAAAACGATTCAAATTCCGATAGGTCGTGTATTAGGGTACTTTATTAGGGTACAGGTCTTGTTAGTGCTCATATACAATAGCGGCTACTAATCGGCGGTAGCCATAGTCGCGTCGACGGTTTGAATTGCCTCTGCCGTTGGCATCATTGTGCCGCTCGTGTATGTACGTCTTATTCAGTACAATATTTCAAATTGTAAATAGTTTTACAACAGTTGTCTGCTGTCCTTACAAAGTTAGTTGATACTCAACGAGGAACTACGCCATACTATATCAAAGGGTTGGAGGTGACAATACAGTATAACCTGTGATGTGGCTACATCGTAGGCACTTCCAGAGATTAATATCCAGATCATTGTAGTAACAAGTTATGAATATTCCTGGCTTTGAATTGTGTAGAATATAGGTAGGTATTTATATTTTTTTCAAGTAATGTTTGACGTGGGAGTTTGAAATTATAGCCTCGGTGACAGAAGAGTTGGAGAGTAACTCAGTACCCATGTACATAAAAGTGTAGGTACTAGAAGATGGATAGATCGTGTGAATGGCTAGTATAGAAGTGAACATTGAAATCGCGGCTGATATAGATGTATGGACAAAAAAGACATAAGTATACACTTTTATCAGATCTTTGTTTATAATGAATTTGTAAAAGCTTTGTTAAATACAAACACATTATAATTTGAAGCTTGTTTTACTTGGTTAAACAGACGGGGGTTTGTTGTCCGTCTCAAAGTAGATAAATACGTTTCCGTTCGACCTCTATTTTAATTAAAAGTAAAGGGACGTTACCCGACCCTGGTTGGTAATCAATTGGTGCACTCTAAACATAGGTGCCTGCCTATGTTAGTGTATGTTGTAACTATGTAATTACTAGATTTTTATAACTGTGGAGCTGTCAAAATCGTAGGTTGTTAGTATTCAATTCGCCCGGTTACCTCCTCATACCCCGACGCCTCTTAATACGGTCTACACAACTTGTGTTGGCTCCACAGTTCTGTCCAAAGCGTTTATTTGAAAGTGGGCAACGTCGCATATAGATGTCAAATATTTCGCCGTTTTGCTTAATTTGCCAATATTACTGTACGGAAATAAGAAATGTGGCTAACTAGCGAACTAGAATATTGATTATAAAATGCAATAATTAATATCGTAACACCGAATATTTAGTTTTAAATGTAAAAAAGTATTTGGAAACTTTCCAAATGTAAGTATTTTTTATATCTAAAACGGCTACAAAATCAAATTCAATGTTATGATTGCAATTCATTATCAATATTCTAGTTCGCTAGTTAGCCACATTTCTTATTTCCATACAGTAATACTGCCAAATTAATCAAAACAGGTAAATTTATGACATCTATTTGCGACGTTGCCAACTTTTAGAATAGGGATGATGCCTAGACCAAAAAAAAAACTATTTAGTCCGTCAGTTAGATAATAAAAAAATATTAAACACGTATTTTTTGCTTTATCATATTAATAAAAGATGACTTAGATACAACGCATTAAAGTTGGGGAGTGGGGGTTGATACGTCACAACTATGTATAAAATCTACATACAAGTGACGTCATGGCACATTATAACTCAATGTGATACCGTAAAAAAAGAAAAAATACGAGTACGTTATTTTTTCATAGTCTAGACGGACAAAAAAAATTTTTTTAGTCATCATCCCTATTATTTAAACCACTTATATACTGTAATATTTTGGCGTTGACAGGCGCTCAGTTATAAAATCGGATTATAGGTACCTACCTATATATCTACCTAGATATGATGATAAAACCTTGGAATCTGGACTTAGATGTAGATGCTGCTCATTATAATAATCGGTCTGAACTGTGCATTGTATAACAGTCACTCCACCTTATTGCAAAAACCACAGATTCACTTTTATAGAACCACAAGTTAGGTCGGCCATTCGGTCGAAATTGGGGATGTCCAAAGACGTGTCAGGTCCAAAGACGCACGCAGTGTTCCATGCGAGCCTTTATGGGAGGACGTGCGGTCGTGGGATCGGCCGCACTGGGCGATGGGGCCCGCTAAGCATTGCGGGCTGATACTAGTCGGGGGTGCGGCGAATGTGCAAATATCTCTCGGGCCCCCTACATATGGTAGTAGTAAGAACAGTGGGGTTTTAGTCGGTAGAAGTCCGACATAACCCTCCGTTCTCCCAAGATGAACGAATGGGTATTCATGAGGATTATCCCCACGAAGGTTTTCTATTTAGTCATCGAAAATGTATGTTTAAATGTACGGGAATACGTATGAAATATCAATGCAAATCAAATTACTCCTCATTTCTAAAATCGGTATCCACTGTCGGCTGCCATTTGGCACCTTAGAGCCATTCTCATGCATGATTTGATTTCACCATCATTGAAAAAAAAACATGTTTTTTTTGCTTTTTTTTCTAACGATTTCAACGTTACGTTTAAACACAAGTAACTAGCTAGACTACCCAATAATAAATCCATTTAAAAATACCAAAATCTTGTAAATACAGTAGAGTCCGTCACATTGTTAATTAACTCCTGATGCCACGTGTAGGTACTAATTAATTATAATGCATCCCGTCTTACATCACCAATTTGCATCTGCTAATAGCAGGCACCTTTGTAGTTAATAGGTTTATTCTAACGTCGTAAGCAGATCGGGTATTGATCTCCTAAGTGGTCCCTATGTAGCCAGTATCTAGCTGGTTCTAGTGCTCAGCGGTTTTTATCGTGGGATAGTCAAACGCATACCTACGTCTAATGAGGTTTATGAAAGTTGTATTTACGATTCTTATGATTATAATTCTGTAGATACATACCTATTTGTTACGGTCGCGAATCATATTTTTCTCAACACACAACCTGACACTATCCAGCAAATTGTAAAAAACTTAAGAAAATTTGAATGTCGTGGGCTACCTGGACGCATCCCCCGTAACCAAAAGTTATTAAAGCTAAAATGCCATAGTGGGTCCGAATATAAGTATCTATAAGTACACGACTTTCTCAGAAGATTCTATGTTATCAAATATTAAGTTCTTTACGGACTAAATACAGGTTTAAATGAACAAACATGAAACCAGCATTATGCTGAGCGATGGCCGTTTTGCGTGGATGTGACGCATATTTTCCTCCAATTTGTTATTTTCGTGTTTTATTTGTTTTTTTTTTTCCTTGCTTGCGTCATATTCTACCGCAAATAAACGTATTTTCTTTCTTCTTTCTTCTTTCTAAACCCCAGACACACACAAGGTGCGTAAAACGAGTATTAACTGAAGTTGCTCTTATAATGATCGTTCCGTTTATGAACTGATACGGTCGGAAAGTTGAATCACTTTTAGTGGAAATTATACTGTAACGATTGTCAGTGACAGTTGATTATCTAGATTAGACTGTCAAGCTTACTTTTATGGCAGTGTATAGAGTGCCGTTAGCGGCACTCTATACCTATAGAAGTGCCGTAGACGGCATACTAGTGGCACTGCCTCGGCCCGGCTAAAGTGCCGTCAGATATCCATTGTCATTGTCACTGAGTCAATGTCACTTGTTAGGTATTTTGTTTGATTGATAAGGTTAGGTAGCTGTAAAACACCACATTTACAAAATATTACATTCTCTTGTGCCTAAACTGACCCTGGCACTCGCCGCGGCACCTTCTGATATACCTATATTTATATATTTTCATTTTTATTTTTTTATTATCAAATTTATAAATTATCCAAAATAAATACGATTGAATCAGTCAATACAAAGGCGACGAGCTAACCTCAACAATCAAACAAAATAACAAGTGACAGTGACAATGCAATGCTTACGGCACTTTAGCCGGGCCGAGGCAGTGCTACTAGTATGCCGCAAATTGCGGCACTTTATCCGATACGGATAAAGTGCCGCCAGCGGCACTTTATACAATTTGATTGTTTTGCAATTGAGGTCATTTATTTAGACTTTCGTAAAGGGTGTTTAGTTTTTACGGGTTTGTTAAGGATGTTTACATAGTTTCTTGCCAAGAAGACTCTTCTTCAGTTTATTTTCTTAATCCGTTTTAATAATGCGTCTTCTATTACTTTACGATGAAGTCTACGGAGAAGCTACGGATTCGTGATGAAATAACTTTTAACGATCTTACCGAATAATTAAGTGTAGAAATAAGCGTTGTTGCAAGGGCTACGGTCTAGCACAATGGTATAAAATACCTAAGCAATGTAAGCATTCTTATACTGATGTTTTGGATTGCATTACTTGTAGTTATATTTTTCACTTGCCAGCTTTTTACCAACACAATAATGCTTCAATTTTATTGTATCAGCGATTAAACAAACTGCTGCTCACAGGCGAAGTTACTTAATAGATCCATCACGCGGCGATGTACCTAAGTCAGCATAATACCGTTCAACTTTTAATTCTGTTTGGGTTTGATAGAAAACTGATTAACTTTAAGTATCTACATAATCACTCGTCTGACTTTCCGTGTCATTGTTATTGTTTTTCATAAAGATTTGACTTTCAAGAACGGTAAAGTCAAAGTCAAATCATTTATTAAAAAACACTTTTGAACGTGAAATTTTATAGTTACTTAGTAGTTAAAGTTATATTTAATTTTCTTATCGTATTATCTTATCAACTATGATACTTTATAAAAGGAAAAAAAAAACTTTTGAACGTCAACATTTACAAGAAAATATAATTGATTCTAGTCCTTCCGAAAAGTAGTTTCGTATGGAGGAGAATGGTTTTATAATTATATGTGAAGACGATGACTGACCGAATTCTTGACAATTCAAAACTGCATGTAAATGGCTTAATTGAAATAAATGCCTTAAGTTTGAGTTTGATGCACCTAGAATAAATTAAATTACTATACTACAACAGGTAAAAACAATTAAGAGTCCTATTACATTTTTTTACGGAAATTCATGGTTTTTGACCATGTAATTTTCAGCAGCAGTAAGATATTTTAATTATTTGATTATAATAACTACATTGCCATTCTCTTTCTTGTAAGTTGGAGTTACACATTATTTTCGTGTAATTTGCTGAATTGACGCGGAATATATAGTACTTTAATTTAATTTATTGTAATTTTGTCTTATTATTTGAGAAACAAAAACTAATGAAACGTATTCACTGTAGATCGAAGTTTTATATCATATTAGTTTATTTGATTTAATTGTGTTTATTTGGAATATAATGGACATGAAAATCAAGACATTTATTGGTTTTCTTTACGACTTTTCCCTGAAAACTCAAGGAATTTAAAGAAATTCTAGAACTCCAATAAACAAGTAAAACATTCAAGTTATCGTTTAGTAACTTTCGCTTTCAATGTGAATTTGAGCGTCAAAGTTCCATTGCCGACGTTTTTCCTTGTAAACTGAGTTCGTAAAATATTCATAGTAAATTACACGACAAGAAAAGTTAAAATGTGCAACTCCAACTTACAATAAAGAGAATGGCACTATCGTTATTCATAATCAAATAATTCAAATATCTTACTGCTGCTGAAAATTACAACGTCAAAAATCATGAATTTGCGTCAAAAATGTAATAGGATTCTTAAAAACGAAGCGATGACAGATAAATTAATGATGACATGTGATAGACACATGATGCTCACATATTTAAAAACATTGTATAAGTATACGAAATCCCTAAAATGTTAACAAGGAATAATTCAGTGTGTGAGTTAAAGTAATCACAGAATATAAAATCCGTAAAATTAATGTCATTAAATAATAAATTATACAATTAAATTATCAACCTGTTTGATTTTGTCTAGGTAAACACTTCAATCTCGTGGAGATCAATGAAGAGTTGATATCAGAAACCATTTTGCTGAATCTGATGCCTGGGTTACACGTGGCTAGTTTTTGAAGCTAGGATAACAAGATAGTGCTAGTAAGCTAGAAAGTTAGTCACTCTAGCCTCCAGAACTATCCTGATTTTTTGGCAAATAAGTTAGTGGGAAAGATAGTAATCCAGTGTTAAATTTTAATAGGATGGCTGGATGGGGTTTTATTTTTGAGCTAGTACCACCTTCCACCACCGATTTGACTTTCCTAAGCTGGCTTGTGTACTAACCTCGTTCGTTTTACTCTACGGACTAAGTCGCCGTAATGTTATTGGCTTAAAACTTAATAGCATCGTGAAAACAGGATATAACTTGGTTGCTATCCTAGCTTATAAAACTAGTTTTTGCTGTCATACATCTATAGCAGAATTTAGAATGAGTTTTAAGAGGCTTGTTATGAATTCAAGTAAAATAATGCTACTTATAAAAGGTGAGTAGGTATTGGCTAACTCATATTTCCATCATAATATAAAACCTCTTTCGCAACCTAATCAGCTAAAAGGTACCTTTTAGTGTAAAATATACTTTTTCGAGCTTCATAAAATTTAAGACAAATCTGCAACCCAGATATAATCAAAAAAATCTCGCTGAAAACACGTTCAAAAAAGGGTTACCAACCTAAAAATATAACTATATGAGGGTATTTGTGTAATGTTACCAACCTCGCCCGCGGCCCGCAAGTGGCTGATTAAAATAATTGAGGGCAAATTGTGTGGTCGTTAAAAAGTCAGCAAATTATGGTAAAAGGTTGAAAAGGGCTTTTTTTCTAAGTTTAAAGAGGACAATTCCTTTGCAGAATGTAGATACGGATTTTATTGTTGTTTCCTAGTGATAGTGAAAATGTATGGACTGTATTAAATTAAATATTATTTTTGCGTAGCTTGAGGAGAGTAAGGATCCATATTTCGTTAGATTACCAAGGTAACTATTATTTAACTTTGTTTTGGAGGTCGAAGGGTAAGCTGGCATAATAATAAATTATAGTAGGATACGTTGTCCATACTGAGCTTTATACAGGGTGTCCCTGGAAGTATGGATTAAATCAAATTGGGGCGTGGCCAAGGTCATTTACAAAATTTTTAATCCTGAGAATGACGGCGGTATTATTTACGGTTCAAAGTTATGACCAACCTTTGTTTTCTTAAATTTTTCATAATTTCCCAGTGCTCAAAGAAATAGATTATTAAAAAAAAACTATCATCCATACTTCCAGGGATAGCCTGTATAGATGGAAATGTTGTCCATGAGCTACGTTTCCTAAAAACAATTCCATGGCTTCCTGATGAAGATTAAATAAAGTTTTGATACCAGTTCCCGCGGAAATTTCGTTCATTCACTCTTCTGTTTACATATTCCCAGAAGTTCTGACGTCATTTCTACTTATGTACTTGTAAGTTTATCTTTTAATGATAAGGTACATCCAAGTTTCGTATATATTATGCAAATTATCAAAAGAGCTTGATTTCCTCAATTCTTGTAATTTGAAGGGAGTTAATTTAGGAAATTATACTTTGTTAGTTTGTTAGCTGCAGATACTCCAAATATTTTACAGTAATATTTGACATCAGATGTACTCTGATACTCAAAGTGATTCGCTTTTTTAATTCCTAATACAATACATCATTCTGTATAAGCACAACATCACTATATCTGTAAAGCTATTGGTAGACAATGGATCACACTAGTAGAAGAAGATGATATACCTACCTAAGTATCTGTACAAAAGTTTTCCCTACAAAATATTCCCTACCATGATCTTTATTTATTTATTTATATCTCGGGTGTTCTCTATCTCGGGATTTTGGGTGTTTTAGTTATATTTTTCCCAATTTTTTTCAAATAAGTAAGTAAGTTTTTTTTAAACCGAAAAGGGCAAGAGTTTTATCAAACTATTTCATTTAGTAACTTTATCACCCGACTGCGTGACAGCAAAGACAGCTAGGGTTATGTTTTTACATCAATACTGCCCTCTCCCGTCGTTATGTTACGCGTTATTAAACCAACATATTGCTCTTTATTATTTTATGGCCACACTGTGCAACTTATGAGGTTTACTTTCATATTGTCCAAGACCCGATTTTTTTTAAATACTAATATATATTTCTACGATCTTTAAAATGGATGATAACAGGGACGGAGTGAGGAATTTTGTGAAAAAAGTACCGATGTTTGCAGTTCCCGTACGGATTAGTTCATAATCGCAGATTTTCTCATAATCCTATTGTCTTGAAAAATAAATGGAATCTGGAAGAATTCTTTGCTAAGTCCTACCCACTATGTTTGTAATTATTTGAAAAAATGTAGCAAAAACTTATAAATACTTTTATGGAATTAAATATGTACATATTATTAATGTGTATATACGTGTTACTTGACACAGTAATGACTATTTTGGAAATAGTTTTGAAGTAGTTTGTGTGGCTACAGTAATTATTGTGGACAAAGGTAAAGTTAAATTATAATTTGAATCCAAAGTGTTCAAAGGACTTATTTGTATCAAGTGCAGACATTGCAGACATGTATTCAATTAAATTAAAGTACAGTTTTAGTAACTGTAACAATGATTTTAATAGCCTCACAGCTATATCTCTACGTTGACGTCGTGGTAGGGCTTGCGTGCTGCGCTCCGAACTCTGTGACTGTGCCGGTAGAGTTTACTTTGCCGAAACAGGTCCAGCAAGAGAGATACATAAACCCGCATGGCAGCATGTGGCGAGCTGGTGGGCAGTAGCAACCCCTCGGACCCTATCTCCCGGGAGAAGTCTTGTTCCTCACCTCTGGCTTGCCTTTATTGGCTGGCTGGAGTGAACAATGACGACGAACAGAGCTCCCACCTCTTTCTTGCCTTTATTGGCTGGTTGGAGCGGAGATTCGCAAGAGCAAACTTGCTCGGAGGAAGGAAGTATTCCAGTAAGATGCTGATAGGGATCTTGACCGTACTTCCGAGATTGTCCTGATAGCCGTGGAACACCTCTCCACTCTTTATAAGTACCTCAGGAAATGTTGCGCCCTTGTTGCTACGACACTTTGTGCCAACGTCACCCAGGGGGTGTCTTGCCATTTTATCTGTGTATTTTATATAAAACGGAGATATGGTGAGGCAGGGGCCATAGTCTTTCCACAGTTCAAGATAACCAGCTCACTTAGCCACCCAGACCCATAATCTAATATCTTTGTTTCCATAAACTGCAATAGTCCTACACCAACCGGGGGTTGACCTGGCTGCACTTGCATAGTGCGAACAGGGATAATCGTAGGTTGGTGACTTATTCCATTAAAAACGTCTAACGGACCTCTGCGAGTTGGCTTCGGCCCCTGGTACGCCTTCCAAAGGTCCGGGACCCCAGAAATGACAAAATATTTTAATAGTTACTATTTTAATAAATAATAATAACTATTAGAATATGGACGAAAGAAATAGCCAGATATTATTCCACCAAAGTTTCCAACCTAAGAAATCAAACGTCTATTCTCATCTCATCTTACAAGACATCTCAAGCCGGGTGTTAGTCTGTTAGTTTCTGAATTCATAATTGAAGGATTTAATATGTCACTTTAGTAATACGTACTAATAATAGTTAATTCAACATGAAATTATTATTTTAGTTCAGCTTTCAGTAAGTTGGGGACGATTACTTGAAGTTTATTTCAATTATTATGTATGCCGAAGCTTAAATTATAGTGCATTCTTATATTTTAGATAATAAATATGAAATGCTGTTCGTTGGTCTATCAATTGAGAACGGTTGGACTGATATGACAAATAGTTTTAAAATGTTCGTGATAGTCCGAATCAGGGATTCGAACATTTTAAAACTATTTCTACGGAAAAAAAATGAAAATTTTCCGGGAAAATTGGAAAATTCGGGAAAACTGTAAGTGCATTTTGTGTGAATTATTAATTTGAACAGGACAACGTTGGGTCAGCTAGTAAAAGAAAAAATACGTCTATTAGTAGTTATTCAATGGTTTCAAAGTATTGTATAGAAATGTTGTTAGCTGGATTAATACCAGCAGGCCTGACAGTTCAGCAAGGGACGACGCACTTACATCATCTGCCTTTTCCAACTGGCTGAGCTTCCAGCACAACCGAATGCAGTTGAATACCAGTATTTTACATGAAGCGACGACCGGAGGTCAGAGAGACCTCCACAACCCAGTTACGGAGGACGAAGTTAGCTCTCTTTTAATAAAATGACTGTAAATTAAGCTTTATAAATATAAACGAATCTGTTTAAAATAACATCGGACGTTAAAAGGGCATTTTACGACCTCGGAGCAGTCAGCAAGTAACCTATTCCCAGCAGCAGTACAATCTTACATTATGGTGTTGATTGCGCGGTAAAATTGGACGTAAATAATTAAGGACTTCTTGTCCATACTGCGTAGTTGTCTACGGTCTTACGCAGTAAGGACACAAAGTAAAAGGTGTAGATATCAATATTTTCTTTGCTTGTACACGGCTTATTGTTGGTTTTATGGCGTGTCAACTGATAATGGTATCAAATATACATTGTAACAGCGAATCAATTTTCACGATAACTCATGATATGACCTAAAGAGGTACCATAAAGAAAATATAATACATATAAAATATAAATCCGAGAAGTTTCGTAGGTATTCTGGCTTATTACAAAATATTTAGGTAGAGAGCAGTTATTCTGTGACGTTTTGGTGTCTCATATTAGGAAAATAAACGAAGGATGGACTGTGTGATAGATGTTATGGATAGAAAGGGGGTGACTAGTACTGATATGAGGACTAAGAGAACTAGCAAGCAGGAACGAGGGCAAGGGAATGATGCTGATGTGATAAAAACCTTTACCTAGGGTTCAAGGGTTTAATTATGATTTAAATATCTATCTAAATTGCTAGTGGTTTTTGTTTTTCTGGTAGCAATCCTTTAAAAGGCGCCCGGGCTTTGGGGATACAGCCCTGCAGGCCTAACATGACACACGCGACAATTACTCGCTCTCGCGTGAGTAATTTTTGTCTATTTCGGTCACTTTCTCGTTTTCTGACAGCTCTTCCATACAAAATAGTCGACTCCTTCTGTCAAAATTGATGTTTTCTCGACAAACCCTAACATGGCACCTTAGTTATCTCGATTTTTACAATTCAACACGAGATAATCTCCGATTTTTCTATCATTTAGTCGTATTTACTCGTCGTCGATTCGACGACGAGAAGAGTAGACAAAATTATGATACAAAAAAAACTCCAAAATAACATAGCAGTTTCATAATTGGACTTATTTTAGTCATCATTTTATTTTACAATATATTATAATGAAAATACTTAGTTTTAAACTACTATTTATATTGGAACGACGTGTTTTATATGGAATTTTTCGTTTTTTGTATGGAAAATATGAAAAAATATTACCTAAATGTTGAGTGTTAGGGGTTTATGGGTTTCATAAAGGGGGTCAAAATTTTCATTATTTTTGTGATAGGACACACCATTTTCGAGATATACGCAAGAGAAAAGAAAAAAAGACAGTATTGTTTTTGCACCGTCGAGGTGTTGGTGTGAATTTCAGTTCATTAATCGCGATTAAATACTTAGACGATCAAAATTTATGGTGAAGAACGTAAAATTCTGAATAGCAAAATTGCCATTTTCACTAAATTAATAGCTCAGTGCCGTCAAACTAAAATATAGTTAAGTTGTGTCACTTTAGTCTATTTCAGAATGGAAAATCGTCGGTTGACAGGAATAATCTAAATTTTAGTGATTTTTAGTCTAGTTTAAAGGCATTTGTGACAAGGGAATCGGAACCATTGAATGAATGAATCGGAATCTCAAGCCGATTTTGCTATCATAAAAATAATTTGTTTTTAATAACTTGCAACATCGGTTTCTCGTCGCGAGATATAGAAGTGTCAAAGTGCCTTTTTCGAGATATCTCGTCGTTTACGGTCATGTTAGGGATTAGAATGACGTCAGAATCGTAGACAAATTTCGACAAAACGAGATAAAGAGCTTTCTCGCGCTTGTCATGTTAGCCCTGCTGAGCGAATTTCATCTCACTTAAACCACGCCGCTGGTCACCATCTGCACATGGAAGGGACACCGTTACCTCTCAAAAGACCTCGAGGATACTGGTGCCTATCTATCAATTATTGTTTATTTTAATATATTTTAGTTTTTCCAAGGTTGGGAATTAATTACATGATAGGTTATTTAACATGCGATTATAAGCGAACTTGTGGTGATGTTCTCTATTAATAGGTTAGTTGTTGAGTGGTTTTCACGTTCCATTTTTTTAATCTTCTTCTTCTTTTTCATGTGGTTAGTAAACTAACCTGGTGTCAGAGTTTTAAAGCCGCCCACGGGCCTCTGACTTGGCTTCACATGCCGTTGAGAAATATCTCTCAGGCATGCCGGTTTCCTCACGATGTTTTCCTTCACCGTTTTTTGAGCAAGTGTTATTTATATAATACGCACATGAATCCGAAAAGTCAGAGGTGCGTTGGGTTCGAACTCGAGACCTACGACTTGTCAGTCTGACGGTCACACCACTAGGCTATCACTGCTTGTTTATTTTTTTAATGATATTGTGTTTTTTGGAAAATACGTATCGAAATAGATTTGTTGCAGTAGTTTGATGCAGTATCCTCAATATTTATGTAGGCCAAGAACTAAGGTAACGTTTAATGGGAACACGATATTATTTAATTGATTTATACAACTGGGTACATTTATGTAGGTACAGGCGTACTTAGGACCGTTTTTTTCAGATCGTATACAAAAAAAAAAACTGGGAATGCCGATAAAAATGTCTCCAAAAGTTAAGGACAGTTTCCTAAGACAGTTTTCCTGTAGCTACAACGGTTAACAGCTACAAGCGTATGATTAGCGTAGTAAATAATACTTACAGTAATAAATATCATAGATGTCCAAGTAGTTCCAGATACATGTTAGCATGCACTACGCTTCATTTGATCTGAAGACAAAGGGCGTCTCAGAAGAAATGCTTGAAACTGACAGCTTTTCGTCTTTTTCAACCTCGTGATCTAACTAAGAATCTTCAGACTTACGTTAAAGTATTTGTCTAGCTGTCCGTCATTTTGGATGGTCAAAGAAATCTGCCTTGCAAAGGCAAGAGAGGCAGATTTCTTTAATTAATGCAGGTACTTTTTAAAGTTAATTTCTTTTAAATTTGATGTGAGGGTTTAGTTTAGTTTAGGCCGCTAGGACGATGCTTGCCGGGGTCGCGGGAAAGTCCGAAAGGGATACCGTGGCCCCTGGCAAGTACAGGCAACTGAAGGAACACGGGAGAAGTTATTTGATAATATCCCACCCAAACAAAACAACAAAAAGAGTAGTTTTGTTTAAAATATCTACTCTCTCTAAAGATTTTGAACTTGAAAACATTGCTTATCTTAACTTTGCGTCACTTGTCTGTTGAATTTTTTAGTGATTGATGATTCAATCTTTTTGAAAAAGATTCACGTAAACAGCGGGTGAAAAGAAAAGTGTTATTAATAAGGTCACGTCGGGATGTAATTTGCGAAAAAAATGTTTCGTCGCCGTCGTCTCTCGCAGAATTATAAATAAATAAATAGTAGGTACGATAAATATCTATGTTTTATTGCCGCCTTGTTTCTTCAGATTAGTTCCAACAAGAAAAGAAAGTGACTTCTTTACAGCTTCAGTAAGAATTTACATTTTTTATGCTCTATTCTTCAGGACAGTTAAATAGTTTTGTTAATCAACCAGAATACTCGTGAAATTTCGTGTTGTTGCATAACCTTTTAATGTATTTATTTACACATACGTATTTACATGATTAAAAACTAACAGACTTAAAATAATAATAATATGTACAAGTTTATAGGTATATATAAAAGGGGGGGAAGGGGGGGGGGGGTAATAGGGATGATGCCTGGGTCAAAAAAAAGAAATTCTACTTAGTCCGTCAGTCAGATAATAAAAAAATATTAGACACGTATTTTTTGCTTTACCATATTAATAAAAAATGACTTAACGCATTAAAGTTGGGGAGTGGGGGTTGATACGTCACAAGTATGTATAAAATCTACATACAAGTGACGTCATGGCACATTATAACTCAATGTATCGAAGTAATCTTTTGATAACATAAAAAAAGAAAAAATACGTGTTCGTTATTTTTTCATAATCTATAATACGGACAAAAAACATTTTTTTAGTCATCATCCCTAATAAATGGCATCAAAAATTTCGTCCACATCGCTGTCAACAGTAAAAGTGCCCAAAAGGCTGGCAGCATTGCCACGTAGAATGGCAATGCTGATTCTTTAATTAGTCGAGATTTTTTATTCGTGTTCTTTATGGCATCTCTTTAGGTTATGAGTTATACGAATATCAAAAATATTTGTCCTAGGTTTTAAGGGGGAGTGAGAATTGATTCTCTGTTACAATTTATAGTAGATATCATAACTTTTCATTTTTGAGTACATCAAATTGGATGGAAAAGCGTGTAGTAAGGTAAATGTTTAGGTATACTTTTTCAATTGTAGTAAAATTAATATTGTTTTTTGACTTTTCTCTTTCAACATTTGATCAATTAACGCAGCAAGGACGGTATTGTTTTACCAAATCATACAATAAAGGTTTCCAAACTAATTAAGGGACAACCTTAGATGGTTTTTAAAATGAAAAGGGGCAAATGGCATCCCGACAAAGAACGTATACTTAGAACAAAGCTTAAAGCATTTTAAGATAATGTAGATCTGTTTTCTTTCATTTTACAGTGCAGGGGACAGGTTTAATTCCGAGCAATTACTGGGTTTTGTCACACCTGAATGGCTTTTGTAATTGTTTAATGGCGATGCTTTTGCTCAGCCATTCACTTTTTGTCTGGACTTGCAATTTCACCGTGTCAGAAATGCTGGTGTGGTGTAATGTAACGTAAGATAGGAGGCCGTCAGGCTAGGTGGTGCGACGATATTCGCAAGGTGGCTGGTAGCAGCTGGATGAGAGTTGCCGAGAATCGAGTTAAATGGTGTGCGATTCGAGAAGCCTGTGTCGAGCAGTGGAGTGCTGTAGGCTGGTGATGACGATGAGAAATGTAGGTGTGCTGAATCTTTTTTAGTAATGACATACATACATAAACTCACGCCTTCTTCCCATGGGGGTAAGCAAAAACTACAGAATGCCACCTGCTACATACACCTACATACTCCTTACAACTTCCAACTTCCTTACATACTTATTACATACTCCTTTTGCCTCTTTTACGTTCATACATCTGGTCATACACGCACGCCGGTTGCGAGTACTACGCACCTGTCCTTTCTGAAGAACATCACCAATAAGGTCAGTATATGTCCTCCTAGGGCGTCCCCTCCCGGCGTTTCCATTCACATCTGCCTTGTAAATACATTTTGTTAGTCGTCTTTCATTCATCCTCTCAACATGACCAAACCATCTCAGCATACCCTTTCATAATTATAGTAATGACTAGTAAGTCAAATCGTTTATTTAAGTAAATATAGTAAAATGTCGCCTGTATTCTCCGAGAAGGTTGGGTAAACATTCATATGATACACACCCACAATTCGCTAGCCGAAACAAACCAATCCAATCCAATGATCGTGAGCGTGATGAGCGTCCAATATAAAAGGGTGTGAGCTTATAGCAGATTAATAAGAGTTAAGATTGTGAACGATTTAAAAACAATCGCTATACCTATTAAGGCTCGTTCAGACCAGCGCGACGCGACGTCGCTACGTGACTCGAACAATACAATTTCTAAGAAAATTTCACGGTATAATAAAAACCGCTGTCGCGTCGCGGTGTCGCATAGCGCTAGTCTGCACGAAGCTTTATAATTTCAATATGCACTTACAGTTGACACAGATTTTTTTAAAACAGTTTATTTTTATTGTTTAGGGCCAAGTGGCCGGAAAAAGAAATGACGCGATTAATTTTAAGATACACCTAGGTTGGCGCAATGAGGAAAACTTTTTCAATTGTTAGCCGTGTTCAGTAAGTATAATTAAAGCCTTTTTGTTAAAAGAATTAGTGCGGAGTTCATCAATGAAATTGATGAACGCGTTCAGCACATTTAAACGCAATCAAAGGCTGTCAGTGTATAATATTACGTAACAAATTTGACACTGACAGGTCTTGAACAGGCGTTTTAGAAATTCTGATCGCGTTCTTTTTCATTGGTGAAAATAATTATCGCAATCATTCCCTGTTTAAATAATTTCTTTTTAATTTTGGTGTATTATTTGCTTTAATTGTGGTATATTATGAGTTATATGTATAAGTATTGAAGCGGAGAGAATCATAAAACGTAGACAGTACTGTGTCTACGCATCAAATAAAAATAAATCAATGTCCTCTTTGTCTATTGCTTAAGAAGAGTAGGTAATTTTAGTGTCTGGCTTTCTTATGGGATCTGTTTGTATGGGAACGGGATTAGTGAAGTGTGCTGAGTAAACTACCGACGCTCTATTCAAGTAAATAGAAAACAGAAATTAGCAGATTATTGTAAGTATAGTAAGTAGCCAAAAAGCTTCGTGATACGTGTTATTTATTTTGATACATAAATTAATACTTTTAGTATTATTATAGGTGCCTTCTGACAACACAAAATTTTGCGCTATATTTTGGCAATAGGTACAGCTATGAACGACTACTTGTTTTTAAACAATGGAGCTATTTGGATATTCTACCGTTGTCTATAAATAAATCAGTTTGCGGAGCTTTTCCATTAAGATCATGTCTCATGACTGTCAATGCAAAATTCTCTAGAATCTGACCTCATTGAGCTTAAGAAAAATACTCTTATTACACATCAAAATATTCCAGCAGTACCTATTTATATAAAAAAGCAGTCTTAATATAAATTTGAGTTGGCAGATAGTCAAGCGTATAGGATTGCATGACGAGATAGAAGAGTTTTCAATAATACTTTCTGGGATTTCAGTAGACGAGGGCATTGTAATATTGTGTACCTACGTAATTTAATCTCCTCAACTATTAATATAGCTGTACATTTTAATTTAGTGAAGAAAATGTACGGCCCTATCGTTTTTATGGGTCACTAACAAAATATTTTTTGACTAATTTTTGTACTATTATTGAAAATAGAGTAGGTATATTAGCTAGCTGTAGGTAGATCAATTTCAATACAGTTTTTCGATGTTATCGAATTCGAGGGCGATGGTTTTGATTTTTAAGTTTACTTTATATTGATATTTTTATTTGAAATCGCGATGCCTACTCATCCTAACATTTCCCGATTCCGATCAGGATACAAACGAATAAATTAATTCTTCTAAACTTCGATCGTAAATTCAAAAAGGGTATAAATTGTTAAAAACTTTCATAACGTTAAAACAGCGAACCTTGAGGTGTTCCACCCATTATTGTGTGCCTTTTAAAAAGGCTTACTTTTTTAATTAGTTCCCTGCTTAGAATAGTAAAACGACCTAGTTTTCCAAGTAACTCTCACAAATGGTGCACAAAACATCTACACAAGTTTAAGTTTATATATCTTAACTTGGTATATAATCTGTATTTCATAGGAGACAAGGAACAATATCGAACGGCCTAGTTTAGTAGCAGCAAGCAGGGTTTCAGCTTTTCAGAAAAGCTGGTATTATTGGGCTTTTATTTAAGGTACGAAATTTTCTGTACGTGAGACACCCCGAAAGTTTTTAGAAAATATAAAACTGAATGCAATAAAGTTGATTTAAAAAAAAAAAACGAAATATTCTCTATTCCTATCTAAGCAAAGTCGCATTCGATGGAACCAAACGTCGTTTCACGGCGTTTTTCGCGTATCCATCTAGTACATAGCTTCGTGACGCTTAAATGGTCATGTTATATTTTTTGCACCTGACACATACCAATTGCCAACCAACCTTGCACAAATCTATAGATAGCGCCGCACTATGATGATGTTATCGTCAGTTCTCACCGTTGCAGGACGTCCCTCACGCAAGTCGTCAGTAACATTCCTAGGCCTACGTTTAAACTCATTGAAACACTTAACTTTGTTTTCGACTGTGACTACAACGAAAGACGTAATAAATCGTAGAGCGAATATTTTCTAGCTTTATATCTATTTGACGCGCTACACGCACTTTTCAAATTGCCGCCAATTTATAGGAATAAATAACAGATGAATTCAGTATACATCACCATTCACCAGGTTACCAAAGAGTTCTAAATTCGAAATTTTGATTAAATTTTTCATTGGATTTTTTCTAACCAGCCGGTTCTAAAAACGTTCAGTGTTACCTTTATACCTAGGCCAGAATTCGAAATCATCCCCAAATAAAATGTACCTACGTAAGTCTTTTCACGATATATTTAGATTGTAGCCTCAAATAGATATAAGTACAAAATTAACTCCTAACATACCTAGATATTAAAATACCATTCACATTATAAGTTCTCGTTGAATTAAGTACGTAGCCCGCCAACAGGTGGTCCCGAGCTTAGCACATTTGTTTTATTCGTTCCGATATTTGGCTGTTGTTTGACTTAGCACGCACTAATTAGTTGATTGAACGTATTAATTGACACGTAATGTAATTATAGAGCGAGTATCGATGGGAATTTTGTGTAAACATTAATCGGGTTACAAATTCAGCTTATTAATTTTAACATAAAATAACATCACGCTTGTAATACCCGAGGGTTAGGTAGAGGTGTACCTATAGTGAAATCCTTTCGCCAGTATCAACTTTTCAACTTACATTAAACTTTTTTTCTTTTTTTTGTGTTTTCTTTTGACATGGCGTAGCAGCGATGTTTCCTTTAGTGTGCAGGAAAGACAGTGATGATACAAAGGTTAAGGCAAGAATTAAATATAGTCCTCCAGCCCGTATTTCGGCCGTGGCGGCCAATCTCAACGCAGACTAGCCTTCGGTGCGGGAGATATTATAGTGTACAAGTGTGTGCGCAGACACAGGTGCACTCTCTCTTCCCTCACTCTCATAGTCCGATGGGACGGCAATCCAACACGACCGGAGAGAGATCAGGCGCAGAACCAACGGCTTAAAGAGCCACGAGGGACTCACACAAGCAAGAATCAAACTCAAAGCATTTATTTCAATTAAACCATTTACAGGCACTTTTGAATTGTCAAGGAGTCAGTCAGTCAGAAATATGAAGCTAGTTGCCCATTCCAAAGCGTAGGTTCCTATGGAGAAGAACGGGCAAGAAACTCCACCGACACCCTTTAAAAAAAAAAAATATTCTTACAAAATATTGTTTACATCATTCATGTTGAAATTATACATGTGAGAACAATGTAGAAAGACGTGTACGTAAAAAGCGTCCGTAATAAAAAAATAAAAACAATTCAAAAATTAAAATAAGCCGTGGCAGATAAGAGAGGACCAGTCCCTACTGATGGCGCCCGTTCACGAACATGACGCATGGATCAGCACCGTTTAGCTCAACCATTTGCAATCAGCAAGCTAGTAATGATCAGTTTGATCTCCATTCAGTTTGCTATTGACGTGAAATGATTCCTAGCATAGGTATAGGATAATCAGCCTATAATGTTACCAATCCTGGGACACAGGCCACCTCCCTCTGTGAGAGGGAGTGCGCCATAATCCACCACGCGGGCCCAGTGCGTTTTGGTACTCCTAGCATACTCCTATCGTTTTAAAAGGGTTGCAGGCATATCTACCATTCGTTAATATCTGCATCCTACATGCTAATAATCTTTGCTTATAATATAACCAAGAACAAAACAGTTCAGTAGGTAAATATTTGAGTGAACACTTCCTTTATCTTTGTCAATATTGTAACGTAGTTTTCCAGGTACGTGAGGGTAGCACTTTCAGGATAAATTGCAAGAGTTTACAGGTATAATATACAAGTATGATTGCTCACAGAATTTGTTTGGTGAACTAGTACAGGCAGTTGTTTTTGGTCGCGAGTTCGATTTCAGCAAGGATTTTTATAATAACAATATTTTTTTGTGTTTTGATATTAGTATGCCACAGGTTTTTCAACCAGTCAGGTGGATTTAATGGAAGTAACGAAAACAAGTTAATAATACATGTAAAGTTTTAGTAGGAATAAAAGTTAGATTCATGACATTGTACTACCAATTCATTAAAATTAATTAATTTAAACTGCCTCGTTGGTCTAGTGGTCGCAAGCGCTACAGCTGAGCATGAGGTCCTAGGTTCAATTCCCGGATCGGGCAAAGTGTTATTGGTTTTTTGCATTTTTTATAGTAGCAGCCTGGAGTCTGGATTTGTGCCCGGTTGATAGCAATACGCTCGCTCCCTATTACATATGGGACTTAAACGTAACTGGCGAAAAATTTGGGTGTACTATATAGGTACACCTCTGCCTTACTCTTCGGGGTATACATGCGTGATGATTTATGTCCATGAAATTTCAAGAGTAAAATTTCGACAGATTCACTTACAATTTTGCCCTTAGTTAGGCTATATGGAATGTACAAAGGTCTTCATTACAGAATTTATACACTAGCTCAACTGTAATAGGTTATTTAATCATACGTCAGAGTATGTAATATTATATTTAAAGTAGCGCTATTCCGCGAGGCAACGATCCTGAGCAGGAGGATAATATGATCCTAATTTTATGCGTCATCAGGAAAATGTAGGCCTACATTTTGTTCAAAATCTGACAAAAGCACAACACATAGTAGTTACAAACCAAAGCTAACCATTTTTTTTAGATCAGCATAAATTAACGATACGTTTTGGTAACTACACACAACTTTTTTAATGTCGTTGTTTGTAATTAATTTGGTAAATACCAACCCGGAATACGAGTAAGTTTTTTTCCCACTTTATATTATTGATAGCTTTCCGATACGCAGTAAAAAAACGAAACAGTTACGCGTATATGTGATTAAAAAGAAAATGAGTAAATACAAGAAGTAAATTCGAGTAGTTTTAGTTTTGTTTAACTTCAGTATATAAAAATTGGAAACGGGAATTTGTCAATAACATTTCAATATTCTAAAACGTTGATATGAATTGGAAGACACCGTCGTAAATAGTGTTGAATTCAACAAGTGGGTTGTGATGCGTTGGCAACTTTGTACTTATATGAGTTTTAAGATCATGAAAATTCGTCCTGAAAACTGCTCACAAAGCATGATAACTCGAGTTTTTAGTCTTACTAAACTTGATCCGCCTTCAAAATAATTATCTAAATTACTTACCGATCCGCTCCAAATTGGTTATTGACACACTCGTTAAAATTAAGAAAAAAACTAGTTTTATGTAAATGATAATCACAAATAAATGAGCGGATAAAATTAATACAACAGAGCAATGAAAACTGCATCAAATGAAAAACAACAAGATGTTTTTATAAAAGAAATAAAAAGTGAAAACTTTTCGAAAATTATTTCCAGCCAGTTTTCGGTGCTCTAATTTTAATCGATTAACATAATTTTAAATCGAATAGGATAGAATACTATCACGAATTAAGAGGGATAGGATAGTTATTTTTTAAAAGTTTTAGATAGATTACGAAAAAAGTAACGAAACTTTTTTTTAAACAACTAGGAAAAATATTAGTTATAAGGAGGTTGAAAGTAAAATAATATTTAAAATAAGAACTTGTGAAACTAACCGGCCAGCAGCAAGGCAAGCACCGCGGTCGTGCAGGCTGCGTATGGTTTCATCGTTGCGTTCCGAATGACGAGCGATGTTTGCGGGCCCGCCTTATAACATTAGGGCTGTACCGCCCTCGCCAAGTAGCTCGTAACTATGCTCCGGTATCGCACGTAATCGTGACGTAGGTGTCGCAGATGAGCCTTTTTTTCGGGAATTAGAGCCCATTTGAATAGGAGGTGGTGGGGTAAGCAGAATGGATTTATCGGAAAGCCAGTACCTACTTATGTCTTTTAAAATGATAAAGAAATTAGTTCAAGTTTCTGTTAATGTGTTTGCGTACAGAAGAAATCGAAGCTTTCCACATAATATTATTATGACATATTATTATAGTGGTCAAAATATTTAAGATGGGAATTTAGATTGAACTAACAAACTGAGCTTTATTATAGTGTACATAAGTACGCAATAAAGCGAAATAAAATGACAGTGGAATATTACATAGGTAGGTACCTAAATTTTAAACATATCCTGTTTCAAATAAACTGTGATTTATATAAATTTTGTTTTAGCATTTATGACGGAATTTAAATTACGTGTCACTTACGTATGTATTTGAGTTAACCTACCTGCTGGAATTTTACTTACCTACAATCAATCAGAAACGTAAAATCCCTAATAATAGCTCGGTACTTGTTAAAAGAATGACGTTAGATCAACCAAACTAGACATAATTACCTTTTACAACCAGAACAACGTCGTAATACATTATACTTACCTATAGGGAAATTGTTTTAGTTACAATGTATATTATGGTTCAATTTTGTTAAATGTAAAAGTCCGTAAAGTTTTCCTTGTTTGTTTAAATTTATAACATAAATGTGTAGTGTAAATTCCTGTTTCCTTATGGAATCCAAGTGTGTCGTTAGGTACTATGCATCGATAACTTAAGTAATAATTAGTTCTTTATTAGTGATCGATGGTACCTACTATGTAAAGACAAACCAAAAAGGTAGTTTCACTTATTGGTGTGAATAAACTACAAACTAAAAAGCTAACTTTTCAGTTGAATTGTGATAATTATCGTAAGAAATAAAGCTTTTATATAGGCTTGTATTCTGATCACTAGTCCGAAAAAATCTTCTCGTCGTCGTACCAAATACGCGGTTTGAAAAATGGGTAAGAATGAACTTTCATTTCAGGACGAAGGGCAGCACTGGAGCTGTAGATGAACAGTAAGTAGGAAGTTAATCAATATTGAGTATAACAGATAACATTCTATTCTCTACCATGCAGCACTCTTAGCATGAGTTTTGTCGACGGAAAAATCGTTCAGGGGCAAAATGTCCATTTCCCTAAATGTCCAATTCTCTAAATGTTCAATTCCCAATATGTCCAATTCCCGAAATTTTCAAAAACACAGAAACATTTTTTACCGAAACTCAAGGCACCAAGTTGTTAGTCGCTATGTCCTATGCCAATTTGGCAACCTACTTTGCAACATTAGCGAGCATTTCTATAGCATTTATCAAAAAGTACAAAATTTATCAATTCCGGAATCGCGAGATTATTGCGATCGATACAAAGGTGCATTCCATATTAGCCAACACCTGAACTTAAGTAAATATACATTCGATTTTATATTCAGAGCTCTTTTATCGATTCTGGAATCCCGGGATTTTTTCGACACAAAAGTGCTTTCCATAAAAGCCAACACCTTAACTTTAGGTAATTGTGCATCCGCATATCCGATCTCTAGTTAAGAGCAAACAAAAAATAAATGGTATTCAATCTATGAAAACTTAAAAAATAAAACCGACTTCCAAAAAAAAAAACACTACAAAGGAAAAATAACTTTGATTTAGGAAGTCGGTGGCAAAAAAACGAAAATAAAAAAACCAAAGTTTTCATTTTTCACTTTTTAGTTGTGATAACTACACAAAACCCCCACAAACATTTAAATACCACTACCTGTTATGTAAATTACAGTGACAGGAACTATTAGAATATCATCCACATATACAAGGTGGGAAAAATACGTATTATTGAAGCTAACTCAAAAATCTCTCATCAGATCTTGATCAAATTTATATGGGACCACTTCTGAAGTATGCCCTACCAAACAAAAAAAGAATCATCAAAATCAATTCATAATTGGCGGAGTAATCGCGTAACAAACATACAAAAAAAAAAACATACAACCGCATTGAGAACCTCGTCCTTTTGGAAGTCGGTTGAAGTTGATATTTTAGTCCAATTTGGAGATTCAACCGCTCAATTTTCTAAACGTTTTCTAAAATAATTCAGTATGTAAAGTAAAAGTTAGCCTATGCTGATTTCAAAACCATTTCGAGATTTTAGGTTTATAAGCCTTATTTTTCTATTTCTAGGTCTTAAAATTTTAAGATCGTATTTATTTTCACAAAAATTCTTGAAATCTCTTGACTTTTACTTGACCTCTAAATGACGACATAAAGTACCCTGTATAGGAAACTTTCAGTGCTTCACAAGAAGCACTGCTTCTTGTAATAAAATTATATATGTGTCAATGTCAACGTCAAGTTTGAATGAAGCTGTTTACTTTCGTTGAGCGTACCGTGCCTTGATTTTTTGATAGGTTACCTAATTCTTTTCACTATAACCCTTGCTTTCCCTTCGGACTTCGATACTTACTGCTACATTGATCATTTGCTTATTATAAGGAACTACTTGCCTACCCTTTGGATTTGTTTTAAATATGGACCTCGGTACACAAACAATTTGTTTTGGCTATTTAGTGAACACAAACGATTTGTTGTGGTGTTTTTACATGACGGTATGAAGCATTTAGCACAAATAGTCTTTGATAGATTCATAATTAATAAGCTTTATCTTTAAAATAAGGTACGGATACTGTAATAATAAAAATCGCTCTGTTAAGACAAATTAATATTAACTGTCAAATTTGACAGTTTGACTTTACTGGTTTTTCAAGTTTAGTTTTAATTATATGTATTAAACGTGGCAAAGATCATAAGCTATTCAGCCTACTTTATGACGTCAGCACGAACAAAACTTTAAAAAAATATAATAAAATAACTACAGCTTGGAAAAACAAAAACTTGAAATTATATATTTCAAATACATATCTATAAAATAAAAATATTTAAAAAAAATACCTGAAAACTACTTTACATACCGAATTGCGACATTTAATTTATTAAGGAATGGTGTGATTTATTTAGGTATGTACTAGTTTTTATTTACCCGCGGCTTCGCACAGGGTGGATGTCGGAAAATATCCCACGGGAACGTACTACGTCGGTAGTACGTTCTAAAAACATATGGATATTCTGATTGTTGATTATTATTTCATAGATAAGTGTGGATCATAATTAAGAATAATGATGAAAATATATTTTGTATATAAAAGATGTTGATTAATCTATTTTCCTGTGACATTACATTTTGACAAATATCGTCATATCAAGTCATATGTTTATGTTTTTGTTTGTGAAATTTTGATAAAAAAGTTTTATGGGTACAAAATTAACCTTTTTTTGATGCCAATCAATCCTGTTTCTTATTAGGAAAAAACTACTGCTACTGGACCAAATGAGCATTGAATAGAGAAAAGTCTGAAATCGCAAAAAAACTTTTCCTATACATTTAGTAGGAAATGAGATTTCAACCTACTTTTTACGATGGATAACCTGGCCGAAAATAAAGGAAATTTTTTTTTCTCTGAAAAGTGCTCAATTTCTTGCTGACTGTATTTTTTTTCAATATCTTTGTATGCAAATCAAAATGTCTAAAAAAGTCAAGGACAGTCTCCTCACACCGTTTTCCTGTACCTTACTGCCCCATCTCAGAAATCCACCCTGTATAAATAAAAACATTTTGATTATTTCAGTATTTTGTTTTTTATTGTTTGGTTATAACTTATTAAACTTTACCACATTATCAAAGATTGGATATTTCGGAAATTGGACATTTCGGGAAATGGACATTTTGGGAATTGGACATTCTGCCCCTGAACGGGAAGAATAGACAAAATGAGAGATAAACAATCACAATCTGTCATTTTGTCTATTCTTTAGTTGACAAAAAGTCGTTTCTATGGTTGTCATACTACGCGTGCAGGAGTCAAAGGATTTCTAGGAAATACATAATGGTGCTTAATGAGGAGAAGCAGGCTATAGCTATACGTAACCAAGTTCAAAAATAGTTTATGACAAAGAGTTACAAAGCCTACATACTGACCCATTTTGTTCATCGTTTACTAATTACCTACACAAAAGCCTAACTCACTAATTAGTTGTAAGTAAATTAGTTGTAAGGGCCATAGGGCCCATTTTTATGCTCACTACGTCGTAACCCTCATATTTCGTACGAAATGTAATTCATTAAAAAATTACAAAAGTTGACGTAATAATTTACGCGGTAGAACACACCCGCTATTGGCGCGAAGAAAACAAAACGCAACGACCTTTATTTATGAGTAATAATGGTAATTTGTCACATCTCTAATATGATACACGCATCGGTATCGTGTTTAATCAAATTCCAATATGTCTCCCTCTATAATCTCGGAGAAATTGATATTGGTTATTTTTTTTCTTTAAAAAACCTTTGCTATCAATAATTTTTATGGAAAGTTATTAATTTGTGGTTTCATTTGCATTTTTTAAATTGATTTAATGTTTACTATGAATTCCTTTTTAAATATTTGGCTGTGGGCTATGTGAGTATTCGAGTATTCCAATAAAAATATGATTTATGTAATTTAAGTTGAAAAAAATGCTGCCATATACTTTCTTAGTGTTTTTTTAATAGACGTACGGTGAAACGCGCATCATTGGAACAATTTCACATTAACAGCGCTTTTATGACTTAGTGGTAAGGGCGATTTTCATAGTGGAAATATTACCATTACAGTTGAAATTAAATAACGGGGACATTTATCTAATCGGTATTAGGTATTTGCTTACAGGTTACGATTCCCTATAGAAATACTGTGTGGGCGTAGGTAATTATTTACGTAGTAAGTTAGCGCCATAATTTATATAAACCAATGTGCTTAAATTAGCTTTAGATCTACAAAGCACACAGGGGCAACGTGATTCCGCAAATCTATTGACTCTAGAACTTAGGGAAGAAGTTTCGGCACTAATTCACTATTAAGAAAATCACGATAGAGTTACGCGACAAATATAACTCGAAATTCTACTTAATAAAAAACTTTTTAGAAAAAAACCAAACGACTTCCAATAAAAAAAAAAAACATTACAAAGTGAAAAATAACTTTTTCACTTCTCATGCTCTGAAAGTGCTTATTTGTGCAGGATATAGGCTGCACAAAATCGAATTTTGTGCACTAGTGCATTAACGTATCTACTCATAAATGTATATATATTAAGGCAAAGAAAATGAGCCATACAGCCAAACACAATAAGAAGTTCATAGATAGAATTTGTTATTTTATAATATTTACTTTAATTTACTTGCCTTATGTGTTTTAGACATAAAATATATTTAAATTTAAATTCAAGTACGGTAGGTTATTTAATTAATTTAAGAAAATTATTATTACAAAATTAATTTAATAGTAGGCTGTATAGGTCTGCAGCCCAAGCCTAATAGCAATGTCGTAAAATTCAGAAAAATACCGTTAATATGCCGGGAAAAACAATTTCCTTAATTATTCAAAACTGTACTAATTTTACTTTGAATTTTAATTAAAGAAATGTTATGTTATACTACTGTTTTATTTCCTCGCAATCGAAGTGGAAAGCAGAGTTTATAACTCGTCCACAAAACCATTTTATCCTCGACATTACTATCAGCCCTCGCCTTCGTCTCGGGCTGCTAAAAGTCTCGGATAAAAATGATTCGTTTTGTGCACTTGTTGTAAAATCTACTATAATTTTGTAAAAAGTTTTTAATTTTCACTTTTTTGCTGTTGTAGGAGTACCTACCCCTCATAAATTAGAACACCACTACCTGCAGTATACAGTGTGTATGGTCTCGGACTGTACAAACTTAAAGAGGAGATAGTTTGCACTATTTTATCAATAAAATTATTCAACATGTGGGGTCGGAACCCAACCCCCCATGAATGGCGGCCATTTTTGTGTTTTGATCGCCTTCTTTAAGAGTGCATGCATACTAAAAGTTTTAACTTTGAAAAACGTCCAATTATCGTTAAAAAAAAACTATTAATAAGTAAAAAGTGTTAACAATGGGTTTAATAACTCAAATAATGACAATAATTATATAATGCTAAAAGATCAATAATATGTTAAAATTAACATCGATTTTTTAGTTTATCAAGTTATTTTTTTCTTTTTTATCTACTCGTCTAACAGATGTTTAGTTTACCTAAATAATGATACAAAAAAATCGATTCTATGCCAATAAATAGGCTTACAAAAAAAAAATACAGAAGTATTAATTAATTAATTATTAATAATAGTATCACGATTAAATAATTAGTAATGATTTAATCGTGATTTTGTATGCTGTGCTGTTTTTTGTGTGCACTAAATAAACGATTTATCTATCTATATATCTAAAATGGCATGCCGCTTGCACGCCCCCAACATTTTGAAGGCATTCAAACATTTTCATGGCGCATATCCGATATCAACACAACAGGCTGTATTGACCGTCTTAACTGGCTCGGATTAGCCATCATTTCTGATGCAGCAACGCGAATACGCTTATTCGTATTCGGCCCCGACTTACGAATTGTAGGTCGTCTGTTCGAAGCCAGCCAGGCGCTTTACTTTGTGTAAATAATTTCATCAACACAGCTCTCAAAACGGTGAAGGAAAACATCGTGAGGAAACCGGCATATCCTAGAACCAAAAAATAAAAAACCACGTCTGGAAGGCGTAGATGCGTGGTTAGCCCACAAAGTTTTTGTAAATAACTAGCGACCCGCTCCTGGTTCGCACGGTTTTTACGACTTGACAAATCATCGAGATTTCTCAGTTAACTTTAATATTAACACACAAACCTTCCGGAATAAATTCTCAAAACGATGGTGAAAATCTCATCAAAATCTGTTGCGTGATTTTTTTTTTTAAACGTTGCCCCACACTATCATTTCTCCTGTATCGTTGGTGCATTTACAAACATTTATGCTCACATACACAAACAGCCAGACCTAAAACAACTACTTGTAGGTCATACAAATATTTGTTCCGTGCGGGAATCGAACCCGCGACACGCAGCGCAGCAGTCAATCGCTTAGCCACTGCGTTAACCGTGCCGTCAAAAGGTTTAGAAGAACAACGCGAACATACAGACAAACACGAACAGCGACTTTAATTTATAATATGTATAGATATACCTACATTTCAGCGATGCGTGGATGTGGGCAGTGTAGCACCGTTCGTTGTGGCTATGTTTAGGAAATGCTATTCATGCATTGCATGTATGTTTCATGCATTCAGTTATAAAAGACCGGATTAAAAACAAAGATATAAGACAGGCAACGACGGTGATTGATGTCACACGGAAAATCAGAAAACTTAAATGAAAGTGGGCTGGTCATACCCTCAGAAGCTCAGATAAATAGAGCAAAAGAATCACAGTCTGGTATCCGGGAAATGGTAAATGAAATTGAGAAAACGCTGGCTTGAAATTACAGGGGGGAAATTATGGACTCGATTAGCAATAGATAGAAAAAAATGGAAGAAGATGGAGAAGCCTTTGCCAATGGGCACACATGGCAGACTAAGACAGCTGGTGTCAACAATATAATTATTTTAATTTTATTATTAACTTTTTATACTTAAGTACAACTTTTTAATAATTTTAGTTTAGTAGCATACCTAAATTTTAAATGGTCGGAATAAATGGCTTTATTATCTATACTATAATAATATTATAAAGAAGAAAGATTTGATTGTTTGTTTGTATTGAATAGGCTCCGAAACTACCGGACCGAATTGAAAAATTCTTTTACCATTAGAAAGCATAGTTTTCAGGGAGTAGCATAGGCTACTTATTATCCCGGGAAAAATAACGGGTCCCGCGGGAAAGACCACGGGAGCAAAGGCGCGGGCAAAGTGCTAGTTATATAATTATATTCATGCTTTCTTCAACTTTTTTCTGCGACTTTTTTCAACTGATATTCTAAAATACTAGCTAGTACCTACTTAATTCGCCACCTACACATTGTCAGGATCTCACATCTCTTAGTCTCAAAGAATATTTCGTGCTATGATTTTTAAGTGTCGTAAATTCGTAATGAACCACTCCAGTCGCGACCACCCCTATCTAAGTAGATTAGTAAGTGGGTGAATGAAGTGGGTATATCAACTCATGAAATACATGTTTATTTTGTAGGACGTACTTGATTACTCGTTATTTTCTATTCAGCCAGTTGCGTATAGTTCTGTCCCCCACTTCTTTTATGTTAAGCTGTTGTGCAATAGTATGCTGTCAGTTGGAATATGAAAGAGCAGGGTAGTTGAGAGTATGTCATGCTCACTTAAGAGGGAACAGGGGCTGCGAGGAATTTCAAAAATAGGTATTTGAAGAAACTATTGGCGTCGCGCTGCGCCCGAAAAACCGAGTTAAACCCCGTAAAGTGCGATAGGGACAACTGCAGCTCAGACCATCATATCACAAAATTTTTGACGAAAACGACGTTTGGCATTCTCCTTTTTTCTCCTCGAAAACTAGTCCGATTTAATAATTTTTTACATTAACATTTTTAAGAAAGAGTATGTCTAGGTTCCTATTATTTTATTTTATGCTAAAAACTTTTCCGAATTAGTCTGGTAGTGCTCTAAATACGGCGGTAAAAATGGGGCATTTTTGTAATTTTTGGAGGGTCATAGTTTCCTTACTTATTAATTGCTGAAAAAAAGGAAATGACAGGGACATGCCTATAGAGACCTTGATTTTATAGAAAATGACAGCTCTAGAGGCATTATTCAGGAAGAAAAACGGGGAATATGTTTGTATGGAGAATCGCGGGCCCTGTTCCCTCTTAATGTCTCGCTGATGGTGGAGAGTGTGTTGGATCATTCGGTTCCCTACAAAATGGTTGAGCTGGATGGTGCTGATCCACGCGTCATGTTCGTGAACGGGCGCCGTCAGTTGAGACTGGTCATCTCTTATCTGCCAGGGTTTATTTTTAATCTTATATTCTTAATCGTTTTTGATTTTTATATTTTTTTTACATTGTTCTCACATATTGAGTATTGAGTATATAGAATGAACAAGAGTAAGGTACCCAGGATTTTATAATTTCTAAATTTAAAAGAGTGTCCTTGGAGTTTCTTGCCCGTCCTTCTCCATAGAGATCTACGTTTTGGAATGGGCAACTAGCTTCAACTTTCTGACTAACTGTCTGACTCTTTGACAGTTCAAAAGTGCCTGTAAATGGTTTAATTGAAATAAATGCTTTGAGTTTGAGTTTATGATACTTTTTACTCCAATGGATTATTAGCGCCGTAGCGTATTCCTGTTCGTCCTAAAACAGTGGCGGCGCCATTTCTATGCCCTAATGTTGGCTCCACTGTTAAACTTTAACAACGGACCAATTGGTATGTTGTCAAAGCCAACATTACGGCATAGGAACTATTTGATGAAACGCACTCTACCTATCAACACCACTTTCACGTTTGACTGGCAAAACCACAGAGAGTGCTACAACCGATATTTCAGTTATAATTTTTTTTCATGCTTTATTTCAGGCACTTGAATTTAGGTCAGTTCCATTTCTCGTTTTCTCGGAAAGATAGTTCTATGAAGGTTTTATGTGGTGTCCTTAAAATAAATAAAAACACGTAGATCAGCCTGTTCTCAAACTTTTTTTGGCCACGGAACCCTTTTGGAAAACTATTTGACGGAGCCCTAAAATAATAAAAACTTGCGTTTTATGGATTATTCCACTTTGCCCCACCAATCTGTCATTGTGGATTGTTCAGTTTTGTCGTCCACTGTGTCCCCGTAATTGATTTTGGTGGGGCAAATAACACTACCATAAACTCTGAGTTTAATTTTTTCCACTAAGGCTGACACTGTTAGATTTAATTTAAAATATTATGGCGAAAATTAAAACAATTTTAATACTACAAAGTAGATAAGTACTATTCGTACGAGATTAGGATGATTATGAAGCAGCTAAAATACCACAGAGGCTTTGCAGAGCCGTAGGGCTCCACGGAACACTTTTAGTATGGCTGACGTAGACGATAGACAGAAAAGAAAACTCTGCAACTATAATTATCAAAATAAAATTCGGTCAGATATTACTCCCCAGTTGCAATCTTTCATTCAATTAAATACATACATCATTGCTATTGCCACATACCCACGTTGCATTGAATCAGACAGACGTTTAGAACTTGAATAGAGTTAGACAGTTGGACAGTTTTAAATCAAAACTTAGGGGCATGTATGGGCAAAGTTCGATGGTGCATCGTACCGTATGTGACCGCCTTTATAAAATATATACGTCTATAGATTAGCCTATAGAAATATATATTTTATACCCTATGTTAGCTCAATCTAAGAAATGTAATCAATACCTTAGGGTAAGGCTTAGGGTTGGATGGGCGCTTTATTCAGCCACTATAGTGGCTGAGAGGCCCTAGGGCCACTTCATTTTGTACTGTGAACTGACCTAAATGTAGCATCTGCGACCTAAATAGGTTTTGTTGGAGAGACTCTTTCCGGAGGTTTAATTGAATTAATTATGTTATTATTTAATAAAGATGGTGATTTAATACTTTTCCCAAATTTCTACATCACGGTGTTCATCAGTACCTACCTACTTATAAACTGACAAAATCTTTATACCGCGTTGCAGATATTGACGAAAATATAGTTACAACACCATTTTCATTATGACTTGAGGCATAAGCTGCTTCGCGCATATTTGGGAGTGGCGCGAGGAGGCAAAACGCCGGCGCTTGACTCCGATGCCGCTGCGTCACATCGCATCGCCCGCCCGTGCTATTACTTCGTTTTCACTTGGCGTTCTTTCTGACCTTTTGTCGTATTGCTCGGTTCCTACAGGCATGGTGCATGCCTATGACCTTCCTCAAGAATTGGGCTATCAAAAACAAAAATATTTTTTCAAATCCGACTGGTAGTTCCAGAGATTACCGCGTTCAAACAAAAAAACAACAAGCCTTCAGTTTTATTATTAGTAAATGGAACTCTTGTGCTAAATAGTACCTATGCTTCAAGATTTAGTCCCAGCGGTTTTGGCTGTGCGTTGTCTGTCAGTGAATTTAAAAAATGTATTATGTAGGTACATTATGTATGAGTACCTATAAGATTTTCTATTTTTCTAACGCTAGATCAAGACTTGAAAGTTAAACTTTGTATGACTAAGTAATTTTGTTTTTTCTTAAGGGTACACTAGTCGACCGACGGCTCGAACTCGTTGGTGGGTGTAACTAATATGCATGTTAATTAGTCTAATATTTTTTTATTTCGTTTTTTTATTAAGTATATAATTATTTAACTGTTTTTTTTAAATTTATTTTTTGAAATAGACAACGATTTATAACGAAAACGAGCGTGTTATAAGGTGGATGAAAAAATACATTTAGAGGCATTGATATCCACTTAACTATCAACTTTTGAGTGTCAGAATGGTTACCTGCTAGTTAATTATTTAACTATGTAGGTATTTTAATATCTATGAATATGGTTTGTAGGGAAAAGTATTATAAAAAAAGCAAATGGAGACAAGACTAAGCATTTATTTCAAAAAGACTTTTCAATAAATTGGTATCGTTAATGAGAAAATTAGTTATCCGTTCCAAATCTAGGTCTTCGTGGAGAAGAAGGATAAGAAACTCCACGGCAGCTTATTTTGACGTATTTTATCAACATATTTTTACATTAGCATTTAGTATTGTTATCACATTAATCTCTTGGACTATTTCTCAAAGCTAACAACTTTATCAATGAAAAGAAATAGAATATTCCTTCATTCGATTTAACACTTATGTAGCCATATTTTAATACATACAGAACATCATAGTTATCAGCAATAATCAAGATATAATGACAATTTAACTTACATACATGAACATTGTAGTCAGTCCATCTTTCACCAGAAGTGATCTGATGATCCTTATTTCAATCCATTTTACAATAAAAGCAGAACTTCCGATAAGCAACATGATTTCCTTATATTCGCTTTTAGCGAATTAATATTACGGACATGGACACCAGTCAGGATCTGTTCTTAGATGTTAAAGTAAGCTTTTATATTGTTACCAGTCCAGCCAGTGACACGTACAGAAAAAGAGCCCAAGAATTAAGTTCTATTCCATTCTATTTTTTGTAATGGGAAGCAAAGTCGATGTCAACTATTCTATTCTGCCAATGTCTAAGTGAATTACAAAAGCAAAAAAAGTGTGTATTGCTAAAAAAATAAAGAAAATTTTAATATGTAAGTATAATAAAAAATCTTCAATGATCAGTTGAACTAAGAATTAAGTCTTCTTTTCGTGTGGTTAGTAAACCAACCTGGTGTCAGAGTTTTAAAGCCGCCCATGGGCCTCTAACTTGGCTTCACATGCCGTCGAGAAATATCTCTCAGGTATGCCGGTTTCCTCACGATGTTTTCCTTCACCGTTTTTTGAGCAAGTGATAATTATATAATACGCACATGAATCCGAAAACTCAGTTGTCTACCCTTACTACCTATCTAACATGAATATTGACACAGATAAAATGAACTTAACTATTATACAAAACAAATACTTTTAAAATAAAAACTGTAATAATGCCTTTACAAAAATATAATTTATACGTAAACTAATAACTTAGATATTCTTAACAAAATAATTTAATGGAACTGGAATCCTCAGTCATTTAGTATATTGGAGACGATAACAACAGTTCAGTCAAATCAGTGTTTGACTTATAAAAATAAGTTTGTTATTAAATTAATTTAGTAAATTAACCATATATAATAATTACATTTATTTATAGGTATATCAAGTATTTACTTTTTAGACACATAATTCGTTTTATAATATATCATCTTTATTTTTTGGCACTTAAGAATTACATTTATATAACAAGCGCTTAAAATTTCATGAACAGACCTTTGGGCGTCTAGATATTATGCAAAACTGTTCAATGTGTTTACTTAAAATAAAATTGTTTGAACTATTGAATAAATTATCTATCCCTGTAAGTTTCTATTTTGCAATTTTTTTTACTACATAAGTTATTTTATACGCCCGAACACGAGTTAAAACTAGTGTTGAAATATGGAAGTTTCGACGCTCATAACTTCCAAACCAATTTTTCTTTTTCCAATTCTGCTTCCATACAGGGAGGGCTAGATAATGACAGTACAAATTGATATATTTTTTTGTTTTGAACGTACCTACACCGTCAAACAGTTGAGTTATTTTTCGACCATACCAGCTACGTTTGATCGAAAAATGACCGACTAGCGTACCCTTAAGTTGTGGTACTCCGGAGGGAAATACATACTGTGAAAAGGTAGGCTGGTAAAACCTGTACCTATCTAGGCACAGTTTGTATGTAACCTTTTAATGTTAGAGTCGAGTAGAATAAAAGTAAATGAATATGATATTGGTCCATAATTATGTTCAAGTTTTAGCGAAGCCTTCACCTTGAGGCAAATCAAGTCAAGTCAAATAATTTATTTCAATTAGGCACAATAACGGCACTTTTGAACGTCAAAATTTACAAAAAAATAATACTCGTAATAATTGATTCTAGTCGCCCCTTCCAAAAGGTAGTTTTCGTATGGAGAAGAATGGACAAGAAATACCACCGTTACTCTTTTAAAATGTTTCCACAATATCTTGTATACACTAATTATATTATGAGAAGACGATGCACCTAGAATAAGATTACCATACCACGTTATGTAAAAATAATGAAAAATGAAGGAATGACGAATTATGTGATATGGTGCTCACATATTTTCAAACATTGTAAAATTATACGATATTCTTATCATTTTAACAAGTAATACTAATAATAAGTCAGTGTGTGAGTTCAAGTAATCACAGAATATAAAATCAAAGTAAAAAAAATAAAACTACAATTAAATTGGCAACCAGTTAGATTTTGTCTAGATTCTAAATTGTCCTCGGAGCAGGACCAGCATGTTTCCAAGCATTTTTATCTTGGATATAATCCTCTAATTTGTAATAGGTATGCTTGTTTACAAAGTGTACTTTTTATATGAGTTTTAAATTTTCTTTTATTGAAGGTACTCGTATTCTGTTGTAACAAGAGATAGTAAACCTACCCACTTCCTGATTTGATTAGACATTATTAATGTTAGTACATATATTCTATTTGTAGATGTAGTTTAGAGTATTAGTATAAGTTATGATGAGGCTGACATGTATACATGGATAAAAGCCTCGTATAAAATGTAATAATATTTTTTATAATTTTTTTTCACTTGACTTGTGTTACTGATGTTCCTACACTTTTAACTAAATAAGTGTAGGAACACGATACGAAGTTGGTGTAGGTTTTGTGTTTCCAATAGGATTTATTTTTAGGTTTTAAGTACCAGAATATAATAGGTAAACGACATATCAAAATAATCGAGGATGTTACCTAATACTAAGGCTACGTATATTATTTTTATCGATAATACTGTTTCGATTGTAGTAGGTATTAAAGTAGTTGATGGATCAGCAGTACTAGGTACTAGATCTCGAGTTCGGACCCAAGGCACGCACCTCTGACTTTCCTCGGATTCATGTGCGTATTGTATAATTATCACTTGTTTAAAAAACGGTGAAAGAAAACGGCATGTCTGAGAGATATTTCTCGACGATATGTGAAGCCAAGTCAGAGGCCCATGGGCGGCATAAAAAACTTTGACACCAGGTTACTAAACTGTACTGCGGTTACTGCTTCATTATTTTTCGTGTGGTTAGTGACTCTAACCACACGAAAAAGAATGAAGCAGTACAATTTTTGAAATAAAAGCTACCTCTGAACTTATGTAAACGAAAAACATTATGTACGCAGACCAACTAATCCCAATGCAAGTGAGACAATATTATATCAATCAGCAAGTTTGGTAAACGGATTAGTGATCACGAAGGAATTACTCAGACGCAGCCGGGAGTCTAAATTTGCTCACCATAAATGGCAATATAGTCTCACCCTGTTGAATGGGACATAAACGTAACTGAGGAAATGGTTGTACTCCTCTGTCGGGAAGGATCTGGGAATACAAACGTGGTATTATATATTGGTTGTATTGATTGATCTTCATCCTGTTGATAGAAAACAGAAGTATACGACACACAATGCCTTCGTAGCGATTGACATTATAGCCCCTTGAGTCACCTTTTAAGACGCCCACGATAAGTGAAGAGGTAAACGTATTTCACAAATGACAGTTCAAAGTATCTACGACCCGTATATAATTTATTACTATAATTAAATCTAGAAACGTCACTAGACAGCCATCTTCTCCTAAGCTTAAGTCAGTATACAATAGATAATGGCGTAGTATTCCTGAAATAATAATGAAATACGGGGTACTATTAATAGTGGTTATGTTGTGTGGGTGGTAATGTCTTATGACACGCGATTACGTGTTCGTGAGCTTCTGTGATTGGTTGGTAATCGTACAGGTATTTTGTGAATGGTTACCGAATCGTATCTGCTAGTGAAATGAAAATGTTTATTCTGTAAATAGGATATTGCAATCACTTTTACAAACCATATTAAAAAAAAAATGCTAGATGAGTTCGGCGTTTCCCATCTGATTACTCTGAGAAGAAAGGCCGAAACAAACTCAGAGGTCACAGTCTCTTTTAAAGACCAGACATAATCTTGCTCAGGACATATTATGAGGAGCATGTAGATTAATGTCTGAAATGGTCTTCTGAGGAAAGAACCACACAGATTTGAGTAGACCTGTCCAATCAGTGCAAGCATTTGTCAGTAATCGTGGAGCTCTACTGAGACTAAGAACGGTTTATAAGCAAAAATAAATAATGGGTTATATATATCTAATGGGTTATATTAATCAACATTAGTGGCACATGCCACTGACTAATATCTAACACTTATCCAGAAAACCTACCAATTGTTATAAAAAAAAGTAATCAGATAATTTATCTGTGTATTAAATGTGGTTAAATGGCATTTAGATACAGAAATACTCCAAGATCTTTAAAAAAATATTTTCGTTGTAAATATGTAACTGACGACCTGGTTATAAGGATGTACAAACAGATACATTTCCTTTATTACGTTTGCATTGTAGGTATTTTCGCCTTGGGGTAACTTTTGTCAAAATAAGGAAAAGCAAAGAATCTCACCCGAAACCTGTCTCTAAATATCTTCCATTGAAGATTTTTACGTTTGGTGTGCTATATTTAAAATCTCAAAATATAAAAAGGCAAGGAAATTTTTATGATATTGATAAATAAATGATAAATTATTTTATTTCTGTACGTAGGTTTCCACAAACATTTTTACACGTCAACCATTTTGTTTAACTACACTCGAGAGCAATGAATCCGGGTCACTTAAAGAATCCTAAAAATTTCGGAAACTAAAAATGCTAGGTTAATGCAATAAATTGTATTTAATAGACAATGTAATACTCCTTAAATGAAGGTATTAAAACTTCTTAGTTATTGTAAAGTTATATCATAAAAAAATCAAATTTGAAAAAGGGCCACTTTCGAAGATGGAACTACGAAATTACAGCATTTGGTTTTGCTTTTGTTTGTAATCTGTCATTTATGTGGGTACATAAACCATGTTGATAGTGCTCTATATTCATTATTCAAGCTGAAATTATGTCGCTTACGCCTGAAGAATGCACCAGAATACTTACAATGCTGGAAACCGGCCGGAGTCAGCGCGATACAGCCAGGACTGTCGGTGTGTCGCTGTCAACAGTACAAAGAGTTCTCCGACGTTACGAAGAAACTGGTTCTAACCTACGCAGACCAGGAACGGGCAGAACCAGGTGTACCACAGCACGAGAAGACCGATACTTGGTGAACACCATGCTTCGAAATCGCTTTCTTACAGGAACTGAACTCACAAATCAGTTTCGACGCCTCGGAGGAAGTAACCCAAGTGCATGGACAGTAAGACGTCGGCTTGCTGAATCTAACTTAAAACCCCTTAGACCTGCAAACGGCCCTAAACTGGAGCGTGGGCATCGTATTTCAAGACTAAGATATGCCCAGAGCCACGTAAATTGGAGTATTGAAGATTGGTCAAAAGTTATGTTCTCCGACGAATCAAAATTTATGCTCTACAAGCACGATGGAAGACACAGAGTGTATCGAAGACCAGGGGAAAGATTCAAGCAAGCATGCATCGAAGAAAAAGTAGCCTACGGTGGTGGGTCTGTACTTGTGTGGGCCGGAATTTCTTCTGAAAGTCGCACAGAGCTGGTGATCATAGAAAACGGCTCTTTAACTAGCGAAAGATATGTGGAAGAAATCCTCAATGATCACGTTGGTCCATTTATGGTCAATTTAGGTGAGGATGCTATATTTATGCATGACAGTGCCCGACCTCATACAGGTAGGATTGTGAATGACTACCTTCAAGAGATGAACATTACTCGCATGGAGTGGCCAGCGCGCAGCCCAGATATCAACCCGATCGAGCATGCTTGGGACGAGCTAGGCAGATGCGTAAAACAACGAAACCCTCCCCCAATCACGCTTCGTGAGCTCAAAATTGCTCTCACAGAGGAATGGGAGAATATTCCCCAAAATCGTATAAGGAACTTGGTGTACAGCATGCCAAACCGCGTAAACGCAGTAATGGAAGCACGAGGAGGCAATACGAAGTATTAAAATTCAAGAAAATCGTAATAAAGTTCAAAAATTTCATGTTTCCTATTTTTGTTTTAAGGAGAGATCAGCAGTTTTTTTCTTTATGTAATTTTGTGTTAATAAAATGTATGGTGACTCATATTTTTTTTACTTTCATTTAAGGAGTATTACATTGTCTATTAAATACAATTTATTGCATTAATCTATCATTTTTAGTTTCCTAGATTTTTAACATTCTTTAAGTGACCCGGATTCATTGCTCTCGAGTGTAGATGAGGTCTGCGTTTCCTATCTGACTATTATCGGCCTACGCCGTGGAGTGTGGTATACAAGAATATGACTCAGGCACCACGAATCTGAGCAGTTATTACTAAATCTCCCTAATATACTATTTTAAAAATTCACAGAATACGAGTTTCAACCTAAATCAAATGATCCATCTTCAAAACATAAGTACCTAGGTGATAGAACCCTTCCGCCTACGCCGTAGGCTGTGGTCTACGCGGCTACAACTTACAGCTCTGATGGCTACAATGTATGTACTCGTATTTTATGAATTCATAGAATAGCAGTCTCTGCCAAAAGCAAACCGTACATTTAAACAGTATAGAAGTATGAGGAACAGGGTCTAAAGTTCACTCGTCCTCCTTAGACTGATGTCTTGTCTGGTGGGCTATAACTGCCCGACGGTAGTTTATTTCTACTTTTTAATAAATGGATTCTCGCAGGTCAACCTAGGAGGTAGTCTGCTGCTTAACTGGACTTTCCTGTAGGTGCCTCAATAAATTAAGGCCTTTAGGCAGGGCCCCGACGGCTGTTGTCGGGACGTTGTATATATGATAGTCGCGTCGTAAACTTTGCTTGCGTGCTGCAGGATTTTGCGTGACGTCAGTGTGACGCGTTGTTCGCATGTCGTGATGTCGTCGCCGCCACATCAGAAATAAGTCATTGAAAAACTTTGCCTACGCCGTAGACGAAGCTACGAAGCTACGAAGCTACGAAAAACAGAACTTTTGGTAGCTGGGAAAAGTTGGATAGAGACCAATCCACACAGGATTGGTCTCTATCCAACTTTTACAATTTTTAGAATAGGAATGATGCCTGGGTCAAAAAAAAGATAGGAATTCTTTTTAGTCCGTCAGTCAGATAATAAAAAATATTAGACACGTATTTTTGCTTTATCGTATTAATAAAAATCACTTTAAAAAACTGTTGACTGAAACTGTTCGCGATGAACATAAGCTTCTCTCTATCCAAATTTTACTATTTTTAGAATAGGAATGATGCCTGGGTCAAAAAAAAGATAATATAAAACATTAGACACGTAATAATATTTAATTGATTGTAATTTTATTTACAGTTGTTAACAACTAAACACAATGTATCATTATTATTTAATTGATTGTAATTTGATTTAAATTTATTTATTTATGTTAAAGCATGTTCATCGCAAACAGTTTCAGTCTTAAGTTATTATGTAATTGACTAACCTAACAACATCTTATAGTGACCATATAAATATTAAAAAGCTCTTATGTTTTAAATAAATATATTTTATTAATTTTATTTTGCATTAAAGTTGGGGAGTAAGGGTCGCTACGTCACAAGTAAGTATTAAATCTACATACTCGTGACGTCATGGCAAATTTTAACTCAGTGTATCACCGTAATCTTTTGATAACGTTAAAAAAGAAAAAACACGAGTCCAATATTTTTTAATAACCTACAATTTTTTTTTTTTTGTTATTAACCCTAGTATCTGAAATGGGCTTTGTCAAAAGGCATTATGTATTGAAGGTCATACAGTTTTAGTTATAGACGATATCGGCCTACGCCGTCGACTGCGGCTTATGACAAATAGCTGGAAGCAGTAAATTAGGTACATAATTATTGCTCGCAGTTTGTGATATCCGATACGGATTCGGATTATGTACCACCGAGGCCTGAGGCTTAACGCTGAAATTTCATCATCATGTTGATGGCCTTGTCCATATTACTTTGGGTCAGTGAGCCTTAAAAAGTCAAAATCAAATAATTTATTTCAATTAAGCACATAAAATACACTTTTGAACGTCAAAATTTACAAAAGAATTGATTCTAGTCGCCCCTTCCAAAAGGTAGTTTTCGTATGGAGAAGAATGGGCAAGAAACTCCACCGTTACTCTTTTAAAATGTTTTCACAATAGCTTGTATACATTACTAAATAGTAGACGATACTCAACTTAACACTACTGCCGATATTAATGGTATTAATACGAAATGGTGCATCTACTGTAGACACGAAATAATGAAACAGATTTTATTTTCCACTTGAATATTTTGGTATAGTCTCCATTATTATGATATTTATATTTAGAAGGGGCAGAGGGCTGGCCAAATGTTAGGTCATAGAATCAGCATTGCCATCCAACGTGGCATCGGTGCTAGCCTTTTGAGCACTGACAGCGATGCGGACGAATTTGTTGATGCCCAATGAGCGCATTCCCTTTATTATTATTTTTTCCTTTACATACTTGTATATTATATACATATTTTAGTGTTAGGTTGTTTATTATAAGATTTGTCAACAAATGTTGATTGCTAACCCAGTAAATAAATCTTCACTATATAAAAATGTACTCTGTGCTTCATATTTACAAGAAATCCTAAGTTAAAGCTAGTCCAATAAATTAATTTGTAAAATTCCCGAGGGTGGACATCACAACAATGGCTTCTCACTTTTAGTCCTGTCATGACGCCTACAGATTTAAAAAGTTCATTATGCCTGTAATTAAAACCTACTCAAATGTAGGAGGACCTCGTTTTTGCTTACATTTGCATTATGTTTTGATTTTGATCGTAGGCGTCGAACCGTAAAAAGTTGGTGGGTACTTTGTAAATCTTCGAACCATGGTCCATCGATAACAAAAAACTTATTTACACACTGTATATATTAACATATAAACAATGGATTTATTAATATTTATTTACTGGCTTGATTTCCGTACGTATTTTTCGGGTGACCACTGAAAATCAGCGCTGTGCTGTGGGTCCCCCGTAGCACAGCATTATGCTGAGTGGAAGCCTTCTAGTCACAGTTATGACGTGCAGCTGCCGAATATTTATGTTATGTTTATGTTTATATTGTTGTTTTTTTGTATGTACGAGTTTCTGTGACAAATAAACCTACCTATATATTTTTTGTCTTTCTTTATTTACAAAAAAAAACATCTCACTTCCTTTTCCTTATATTTTTTACTACCCTACACAAATATCTATACCACTACTTGCTAGATATGTAAATAACAGTGACAGGAAGTTATTATAACATCATCTACATGCATTTAGTGGAAAAATAACGTACTATTATTGACGCTAACTCAAAAATCACTCATCAGAATTTGACAAAATTTATATAAGACCACCTCAGGAAAAAAAAAACAAATTCGCCCTTTCAAAAATAAAAAAATATTTAGAAATCGGTTCATAAATGACGAAGCTCTGAGTTAACAAACATAAAAAAGCCTAAAAATAAAATACATCCTATTTGAGAAGGTCCTCTTTTTTAAGTAAGTAGATCTATGTCGTTTTAAGCATAGGACGTTGTGAATTCCAAATTGACTAAAACACTAGTTCTACTTCTTAAGTATTTTAATTTATAAAAAAACAACGTTGGCATGCACTGCTCAACATAAAATATATTTTTTAAATAAAACATTATTTATAATTAACATAACATCACGCCTTGTTTCCCCGAAGGGTTGGGCAGAGGTGTACCTGTATTATTTTTAATTTCTGTTATAATTACCACGAATGTAATTGTAACAGAAATTACACCAACCTGTGATAACAGAATATTATTTTAGCTCATAACTCGGATTCTGCTATCTTTTCCCTGAAACAAAATTCCTAGAAGATTCTCTGCTTTTTTTTTTAAACAGAAAGTAAGACTCTTTGTAGAGAACAAACGTGTATACAAAGCTTCCATAGTGATCTATACAACATTGACGACCGTGCGTGTTTACACGGTGAATAAACCATAGTTTTTCACGGCAAGAAAAACGTATGCGTACAAAGGGCCTAATACATAGTCACGATCATAAATACCTTACATTTAAGCAACATTCAAAAGCAATTTTTTTATCAGGTATTGATAGTTTTATGTTGTTAGGAGAATAGTATTTATTTTAATTTTATGTTTTTGGTTATATCAATAAAATACATACATATATACATATAATTTGCATTTGTATAATATATTTTTATAAAAAAAAAATATATACTTACATTTTTATTATTATTTTTGAAACCATACTATTATGAAGTACTCGTAGATCTTTTCTCAAGTTGTATTCGTTATTACGTGTATATAAAAAAAATCTGAAATTTGCGTAAGTGTAAGTTGTCTATGCTTGTGACTGTGCCTCTACGCACATAGCTTGTATCACGAATAAAATATAGCTTACTAGCTTTCGCCCGCGGCTTCGTAAGCGTGGAGGTCAGAAAATATCCCATGGGAACGTACTACCGAGATAAAAAGTATCCTATGTGTTAATCCAGGTTATAAACTATCTTTGTGCCAAATTACATCCAAATCCATTCAGCCGTATTTGCGTGATTTTGTAACAAACACACAAACTTTTACATTTATAATATACATAATACCTAGGATTATTACATGATAACACGCCTACACAATATCAGTGCAAATAAATTATCCCATTCTTCCTCCCACATTTTCCGACCAACTAGGCCCGTTCGGCACGAAAAACACATGTGTTTACCAGTTTATTTACTTCAATGCATCTATTTACACTAGGATTTATGAAATACGATTATCGTTTTATTATTTAAGGCATCTTTTTTTCGTAGCTGTAGTCTTTCATAGCGGCGTCGGCGAAGCTCTACGAATGCTACAAAAATTATGATTTATAAAGCTTCACACAGTTCTGAGTCGGGCCTTTCAGACTGTGGGCAGTCTGGGCTCAGTGTTCGTGTATTCGAGTGAGTCAGGCCGGAGTCCGGTCGGAGTAGGGCCTTTCATACTGTGGGCAGTCTGGGCTCAGTGTTCGTGTATTCGAGTGAGTCAGGCCGGAGTCCGGTCGGAGTCGGGCCTTTCAGACTGTGGGCAGTCTGGGCTCAGTGTTCGTGTATTCGAGTGAGTCAGGCCGGAGTCCGGTCGGAGTCAGGCCTTTCATACTGTGGGCAGTCTGGGCTCAGTGTTCGTGTATTCGAGGGAGTCAGGCCGGAATCCGGTCGGAGTCAGGCCTTTCAGACTGTGGGCAGTCTGGGCTCAGTGTTCGTGTATTCGAGGGAGTCAGGCCGGAGTCCGGTCGGAGTCAGGCCTTTCAGACTGTGGGCAGTCTGGGCTCAGTGCTCGTGTATTCGAGGGAGTCAGGCCGGAGTCTGGTCGGAGTCAGGCCTTTCAGACTGTGGGCAGTCTGGGCTCAGTGTTCGTGTATTCGAGGGAGTCAGGCCGGAGTCCGGTCGGAGTCAGGCCTTTCAGACTGTGGGCAGTCTGGGCTCAGTGTTCGTGTATTCGAGGGAGTCAGGCCGGAGTCCGGTCGGATTCAGGCCTTTCAGACTGTGGGCAGTCTGGGCTCAGTGTTCGTGTATTCGAGGGAGTCAGGCCGGAGACCGGTCGGAGTCAGGCCTTTCCCGACTGTGGGCAGTCTGGGCTCAGTGTTCGTGTATTCGAGGGAGTCAGGCCGGAGACCGGTCGGAGTCGGGCCTTTCAGACTGTGGGCAGTCTGGGCTCAGTGTTCGTGTATTCGAGGGAGTCAGGCCGGAGTCCGGTCGGAGTCGGGCCTTTCAGACTGTGGGCAGTCTGGGCTCAGTGTTCATGTATTCGAGGGAGTCAGGCCGGAGTCCGGTCGGAGTCGGGCCTTTCAGACTGTGGGCAGTCTGGGCTCAGTGTTCATGTATTCGAGGGAGTCAGGCCGGAGTCCGGTCGAAGTCGGGACTTTCAGACTGTGGGCAGTCTGGGCTCAGTGTGAAAGAAAAATGGCGTGCCTTCTGAAGCATGCTCGAATACATGAGTATTCGAGCATGCTTCAGAAGGCACGCCTCATAGCTCGGAAATGATGAGTTTGACATTAGTGAGGAAAGTTTTGAGTATGAATGTATGTGTGTTTTGGCTATAAGAGTAGGGGAAGACCAAAGAAACGATGGATGGACTGTGTGAAAGATGATATGGATAGAAAGGGGGTGACTACCGAGATGACGACTAATAGAGAAGTGTGGAAGAAGAAGACATGATGCGTTGACCTCATATAACTTAGGATTTGGGCAAGAGAATGATGATATAATTTTTTTTCCCGTTCCTGGCGGGATACTTCGTCCAAGCGGGACGGAGGAGCTTGGAATAGGCCCTTAGTATATATAGTACATACACAAGCGGATCCAGGGGGAGGGGGGATAAGGGGTCAACCCCCCCCCCTTCCCCCAAAAGCATCTGAGTTCTTCCGAAAAAAATAGCAAGCATTATCTACCTAAGGCACAATTGTCAACTTATATTTTCTAGTTTTTTTTCTTTATGATATTTTGTTTACGTAGCGAATTTTGAATCCGCGCGCCACTCATTCTACCACTCACGCTGCTCGCCTGGTTTGGCTGCCATGTTATATTCACCAACATATTTCTGGTACTCTATAACAACCTAACGAAGTCACATGAAAAAATAATACTCTATAATCAATGCTCAATCATTTATTGCATTCCACAATGTATTGCTTAGGTGGTAAGTAAACATTCGTTGTAACAATCGTGGACCCCGTCGGGCACAGCAAACGAAAAATTTGAAGGAAGAGGACATAATAGGTAGTTATACATGCAACTAACTTATTCTAAGTACATATTATAATCTAAGGTAACATTTTATTCATTATTAATTTAATCTAAAATTTTATTACGAGTATTAATTTAAATTATCATGTCAGATCTTTAGAAAAAATCCGAGGAGGCTTGGTTATATGTTAAGCAAATTAAAATATTTTGAGCTTTTTTAGTGTTAACTTTGCTAAAAACATACCCTCAGCGGGGTCAAGCCCACCAAACGACAATCCTGGATCCACCACTGCATACATACATAACATCACGCCTACGAATGATCTTCGAAGAACCGAAGGGTTAGGCAGAGTGTACCTATAATAGTACACCCACTTCACTTCAATATTTATGTTGGAGCCTCATATACTTAACACGTTCATTGCCGGGCCGGGAACCCTCCTGGAGGGTTCACCTAGTCGCTTAAGGGATGCTGGGAGCCATCGCGGAGGGCTCATTTTAAATGTAGGTTTTTCTTAGCGAATACTGCATTATAAACTGTGAAAATAAAATCTGATGTAAATTTAGTATAAGCGTTGGTTTTAAAATCCAAACATTACAAAAAAATGTTTTGTTCACGGTTACAAATATTCACTTAAAATTTAAAAGTTTGGAAGTTACAGTGTTATATATCTAATGCCGTTGACCGTCCGCGATATCGCATTTAGCGCATTTATCGCAAACGTGCGTGCGTGGATCGCCCGGAGGACACGGTGGAGCATACGGTGGAGGTCTGCCCGGCTTGGGCAGAGCACCGCCGTGTCCTCGTGGAGGCGATCGGTGGCGGGGATCTCTCGCGTCCGGTCCTGGTCCAGGCCATGGTACGGAGCGAGAGGGCATGGGAGGCCGTCACCTCCTTCTGCGAAGCAGTAATGCTCGCGAAGGAGGAGGCGGAACGCGTGAGGGAGAGGCAAAATTCGCGCCCTCACGCCCCTAGCCGCCGCAGAAGGAGATGCCCTGGGCGTCGGGAATCGATCGCAGATTCCTGGCCACCGTAGGTGCGGGCTTGCGGACGGTGAGCAATGGGTAGCTCGCCGTCCGGTAAGGACCAAGCCCGGGTCGACGGAGTATTGTGTTCCACGCGCGCCTCAAAGAGATGTCAGCGAGTGAAGGGGTCCGAAGAGACCATTGCCTACCGGGGTTGCGGGAAAGTCCGAAAGGGATACCGTGGCCCCCTGGCATTGCACAGGCAACAGAAGGAACACGGGTGGGTCAGTAAGAGTCTGACACGCCCTCCCGCTCCACCCAGAGCGGGAGAAGTCATTTAATGATTTCCCACCCAAAAAAAAAAAGGTTTCACTTCCAATATGTAGGTATGGCGGCATGGCGTATGAGTTATATGAAAAGTGGATGGAATCGAATGTGTAAATAGAGGCGAGCCTATTACCATCAACCGGGCACAAATCCAGACTCCAGGCTGCTACTGAGAAATTACAGAAGGAAAAACTCAACAACTCCTACACATCCACCCACACTGCACACCCACCCACACTGCGCACTTGGATATTCTTAGAAGGTGCTAGCATGACATCCTGTTTGTTTCTGATGCATATAATAAGTGTAATTGTGTAAATCCGTAATTGGATGTAACATTAGTTTATTAATCCTAAGTGAAATTGTTAGAGCTGTGGATTTTGTGAATAAATAAATAAATAAACTTTGGCCGACCCGGGAATCGCGCCCAGGACCTCGTGCTCAGCAGTAGCGCTTGTGACCACTACAAAAACAGACAATAGTAACTACATAATAATAAATAATAATAATACACGGCGCGTATCTTTCAAGAGGTTCCTCTCTCAGAAGCCCTGACCCCCGGTAGCCTGGACCCTGTTCCCGATACCGAGGGCTACTATTTTTTTTAAATATTTTTAAATGTGTTTTATACAAAATGTAAATGATATGTATATAAAGGAAATAATATAGGTACCATTTATTTCAGGCGACCCAGGCCGATAGAAAAATCCCTTAACCTAAACATACATAACATCTCGTCGTCTGTCTGTCTGTCTGAACGCGATAAACTCAAAAACTACCAAACGGATTTTCAAAGGGTTTTCACCAAAGGACGGAGGGATTCATGCGGAAGGTTTTGGGTATTGTGTAAATTGGCTGAAATATGACGATTATTGTGAAGATGTCTGAAAAAAAAAAGATTTAAAAAAGAAAGTCCGGTAAAGCTCCCGCTTTACTGGCGTGCGCCGCGTAAACCGTAAGAGATACATCTTGTTCTACAGGGTTGAAGATCTTAAAAAGTTCACCAAAAATGTCCGCGATAAGATGTCTATCTTCTAAGGATGACCCACAGTAACCATTATTATCTTTCAGAATTTGATAAAAATGTCATTGTTATTTCCGAAGCTATTTTCATCTGTATCATAATAATGTATAATTATAATCCTTAAAAAAAAAAAAAATGTAATTTAAATTGGGCATTTAATTTAAATTAAAATATGCCTTGACATCATATCATTTAAATTAATAGTTTAAAAGATATCATAGATTCAAAATTACGCGTAACAAAATAATCATGGTTGACGGCATTGGCAACACGAGCGCAGCGGTAGGAGTCAATGACCTTTTCCTCGACTATTAGTTATGTAATCCCGGTAGTACGTTCCTGTGAGATAGTTTCCGACATCCATGCGGACGAAGCTGCGGGCAAAGGCTAGTTCTAATATAAACAAAAACAAAAATAAATAAATAAAAGGTGCTCATTGTTTGACAGCATATCCGTCAACTACGTATGGTAGTATTGTTTCCGCTAATATTACAATTTTCTGCGTGGGAATACTTTCACGAGTAAACGGGAATGTTCAAGGACAATCATATTATTACTCGTATTGCCTTTTTCTAAGTATTTTGAGATCGGTTGGGTTTTGTGTTTCAAGAAGGAAATTATTGTTAGGTATTTTAAATTGATAATGCACACTATACTTAGGTATGTGTACATACCAAGCATAGTACCAAGTGATACATAAACGTGATAGTAGGTAGGTATTATAAGAGGCAACGTAAATCTGCTACCTATGCCCGGAATTTGATTGACCTTAACATAAATCAGATACCTAATCACTATATTGAGCAGACATTATTTCCTTTATTTAATTTATATACTTATACTTTACATTTTTAAATATTTTTATTAAAAAAAAAAAAAAAAAAAATTTAAAAATATAAAAAATAGTAGCCCACCGGTATCGGGAACAGGGTCCACAAGCTACCGGCGGTCAGGGCTCCTGAGAGAGGAATCTCCTAACGATACGCGCCGTGTCCAGGACTACCGCTTTCTGAATCAAGCCCTTGATCCAGCTGCCTAACGAGAGCCTCCTCAGATATTGGTCGAGTGAGTAGACATTATTATTACAAAAGACAGACTCAAAAATTCCAAGTTAAACCTAAACTAAGTAGTACGAGTACCATTCGCAAAACGAGCTATATTTTTCCCCAAACCTTTCTTTGTTTGCCTATGGCTAAAATCCATAGGCAAACAAAGAAGCACTTGACTGATTCGGAAACAATACTGAATCATTTGGCCATCGCCCGTCGCTTCCCCGAACCACAGACTATCCTACGTAGATCCGTATCAGTTAAATTGTAATTTTCTAATTATCAAGCGATCACTGGAATAGCTGTTTTGGTTCCACGCATCTGGGAAGTTACGTTTTTGTTTTGTGTTCAATCCTGTGTGTTAGTTAATGCCTCTAGATTAGTTTGACATAACATCAGGCAGTGAAATGAAATTGTTTATTCTGTGAATTATTATTGCAATCACTTTTACATGTCATATTAAAAATAAATTAGCTAGATGAGTTCAGCGTTTCCTATTTGACTAATCTGAGAAGAAAGACCGAAACAAACTCAGAGGTCACAGTCTCTTTTAAAGTCCAGACATAATCTTGGTCAGGCCACACTAATCTATGTGTCTGAAATGGTATTTTGGGGAAAGAACCACACAGATTTCAGTGGACCTGTCCGGCCAGTGCACACATTTGTCAGTAGGTAATCGTTGAGCTTAACTCGACGAACAATACCAAAGAAAGGACATTTGGGTAAGCTGCATAAACTACTCAAACTGCCAGACCATCATTAAAACTAACGGATAAAGTAAAAAATAATGAAAGAGGAAAACAAAAAGAATATCCACATAGTCCTCACATTCAATGAGAAACACTAATTCAACGCTTACTAACCTAAATATCCAAGCGCATAACAATTGTAATGTACATTCTGCTGACATTGCATGCACTTGTCCCACTTTAGTTAAAACCGACCATATCAAATATCTGGGCGTCACGATTGATACAAACCTGAATTTTCGCAAACATATCGATTTATTATGCACCAGAGTGCGTAAACTAATATATATTTTTAAGAATTTACGTAACATAGCCGACTTCAAATTAATTAGACAGGTTTATTTAGCTTTGAGTCAATTTATTATTACCTACTGCATAACTTCCTGGGGAGGTGCCGCTAAATCAATTTTACTGCAACTAGAACGCGCCCAAAGAGCAGTATTAAAGGTCGCTACTTTTCGTCCATTCAGATTTCCTACACACCAGCTTTACATGGCATGCAAGGTGCTAACAGTACGTCAATTATTTGTTTTGAATGTAGTTTTATTTCAACACACTGTACTTTTAAACCCAGTACCTACAGATAAGAGAAGAAAAGATTTGGTTTGTGCTAACTCTCAGACTAAACATGCTTTCACTAGACGATTTTATTTATTCTTAGGACCCTACTTGTATAACCAGTTCAATAGACTGCTAAAGATTTATAGCTTATGTTATAATAGGTGTAATTTACTAGTACAAGAATATTTGACAAAACTCAATTATACGGACACGGAAAAACTACTGGAAATATTAAAATAAACTTAATATTATTCTCTACCTTATTTACTTTAATATTATTCGTTAATTTATTTTAATTTAATATAATATAATTTAGTTTTAAAATAATATACTTACCAAATTAATTACTCTTACAATCATTGAAAATATTGTATCTTCTTTTTTAAATGTTAATTTGTGAAATGCTGGCCTGAAACACAGGTTTTCATAAACCTAGATCAGGCAAGTCTACTTTACATCTAGAATTAATTTTTCCTCAATTGCAATTAATGTAAATCATTATCTTACTTTATACTTGAATAAATTTTTTATTATTTTTTATTATTCACAACAATTAAAATAATATATATATACAGGGTGTAACGTAAATAACGCAAGACCTCTTAAGGGGTCATTGTACTCATCATTATGAACAACTTTTACTATGAGACCAACCCTGAAATCGTGAAAAAATAAACAGCTGTTCAGTAGGTACATTTGTGTTCATATAATCCGTCAAAATGTACTGAACAGCTGTTTTCCAGCACTCGGATAGGTTAGATTTTCTGTGTGATTTTACTTAATGAATGCAAGAGCTTCCAATATTCATTCATACGTTTGAGGGTTTGGATACTATTTTTTACACACGGATTTTTGATAACACACGGTGGTCCCTTTAGCTTAGGGGCCCCGTATCGTTGATACGGCTGATATGGTGGTAGCTAAGTACACCCGCCATCATGACATCACGCCCACATTCCTCGAAGGTGTTCACTCTAATCTCGCTTTATGTGTAAAGTTCCCTGTAATAGGGAGACGAGCCTTTTGTCTCTAACCGGGAACTATCTAAATTCCGGGCTGCTCCTATTATGTTAACGATAGGATACGGAAACCAAGACCCGAAGCTCGGCAGTCACGATTGCAACCATGAGCTACTGGGCCAGCAGAGTAACTTTAATATTTAGGGGCATGAGGAACAGGGTGTTAAGTTCACTCATCCACCATAGAAAAGGGAGGATCCTCCAACCAGACGGGTGTTGTGTCTGGCGGGCCGACTGCCCCACTGTTGATTTCGGATAGTCTTATCTATGTCATTCGCGCGGTAAACTCAAATTGCGGGATGCAGGATTTGTGTGACGTCATGTCTTTGATGCGTAGTTACTCGTAGTATGTGGCGGTGTAACCGCTACAAATACAGTCGAATTTCTGGGTCATTCATTCATTCATATGGGCCCAAAATTCGTGTGCGTTACGTCAGCGGAATGTAGGTAATCTGTATGACCTATTAGTAGTTGTTCCGGGTCGGGCTATTTGTGTATGTCAGTTTAAATGTTTGTAAACGCACCCACAATTCAGGTGAAATTCCTAGTGTGGGGCAAAGTTTATAAAAAAAAAAAGGTTTTCAGGTTTTCGGCTTGACAGATAATTAGTACGTTACCCCAGCCAGCGGCATGTTTTTTAACCGGAGGTCGTAGCACTCGTAGCTAAGTACAAACTAGCTAATTAGATAGATCACATTTGTGCCTCATTGTGCCCAAAAAATTAAATTTGTGCGTCTTGAGGTTTCAGAGTTATTCAAGATGCTGCTGCATGGGATAGCGTTTAGCAAATTGCTGTACCTCTCAAACGGCATGGCATACAACTACGATTTTTTTTTACTACAGTGGGTCTTAATTTGTGCTTATGCTGTGCATTTTTTTTTTTTCTATAATCGACAGCGTTAGAAAAAAAAAAGATTTTCAAAAACCCTAAAATCGATCCTTGCGCTTCAATGAGAAAACCTAGAAACTTACCAATTATGGTGGTTAAGAAACATCTAATTTCGCATGATGCTTTGAGTTCATTTTTCGAAATTGATCTTTAAAATAAACCGACGGTCACCAAATCTTGACGACGTGAATAGCTCTATTGTTCAGGTCCAAGATTGGTTTACGGTAAATAATTTGGTACTAAATAATAAAAAAACCAAATGCATTAGATTTAAATTACCAATGAGAAAAACTGGAATTTATTAATCAAACAGTTTTCCTTGGAATCACGCTAGACGAGAAATTATAATGGGGACCCCATATAACAACTCTCGCGGGGCGGCTAAGCTCGGCCGCTTATGCTGTTAGAAAGATAAGACAGTTAACAGATGTAGAAACCGCGCGTTTGGTCTATTTTAGCTACTTCCATAGTATTATGTCGTAATGGCATTTTACTGTGGGGTCGGGCTGCTGACATTGAATCCATATTTGTTTTACAAAAAAGAGCTGTCAGAGCCATTTATAATCTACGTCGTCGCGAATCTCTCAGGGAACTATTTAAAAAGATTAATATTATGACGGTACCTTGCCAATTCATTTATTCAAATATTATTTATGTGAGAAAAAATCTACATCTTTTTAATAAAATAAGTGATAGACATACATTTTTATACTAGAAATAAAGATAAAATAGATCAACCATTTTTCAGACTATCTAAAGTAAATACATCTTTTATGGGGTACTGTGTTAAATGTTACAACAGAATACCTTGTGATTGTATTAGAATTAAATGAAAGAAAATTTAAAAATCTTATAAAAAGTACACTTTTTACAAAGTGTACTACAAATAGTGTGAACGATATACAAGTGTAAACAAGCATATTACAAATTAGAGGATTATATCCAAGATAAAAATGCTTGGAAACATGCTGGTCCTGCTCCATAGGACAATTCAGAATCTAGACAAAATCGAACTGGTTGCTAATTTAATTGTATAATTTTAATTTATTTTTAAACATTTATTTTATTTTTTGTGATTACTTGAACTCACACACTGACTTATTATTATTAGTATTACTTACTATAGTATAATTTTACAATGTTTGTAAGTATGTGAGCACCATGCATCTATCACATAATTAATTTAGGTATGTCATTCCTTAATTTTTCATTCTTTTTACCTATCGTGGTAGTAATCTTATTCTAGGTGCATTGTCTTCACATATAATTATATAATTAGTGTATACAAGATATAATGATTTTTTTTAAAGAGTAACGGTGGAGTTTCTTGCCCATTCTTCTCCATACGAAAACTACCTTTTGGAATGGGCGACTAGTATCGGTTATTATTATTATTTTTAAAGTTTGACGTTCAGAAGTGCCTTTTTAGTGCCTAATTGAAATAAATTATTTGACTTTGACTTTAAATGTTTATATTCCAACTCCTCAGAGCTATTCCATTTTAATTAAAATCTTGTTACGCTAAAATGCAACACTCGAATACATGAGTTATTATTAAGTGACGGTAACTACAAAGATTATATATGAAGAAAACCATAGAAAAAATGATTAACCAAACAAATTCGAATGACTGTATAAAAGCGGCCGCGCAGTACATTGTGCCAACTTTCATAAAGTAAGTAGTATTATAATTACATTTTGATGGGTACAGGCAATGATATTATATGTAAAAAGAGGTAGATAGGTTATAAACGTTCCGCAAGTGGCACGTCAAAAGTCGGAATGTTAGGTAGGTAACCTATCTACGTGTTTTTACTTATAATATCATTGGGTACAGGTGACAAATGGTAACTATTTAGTTACTTTTATATAAAAACGTAACGAAACCGTTTCGAAAAATATACCGCTATCCGAGCCCTGGATTCATGTGGGATTATTATTAATATTTGAATTTTGGTTGGTAATATACCTAATACATTTATGCTTCAAATGAGAATTAAGTCATATTGCTGCTAGGTCGTTTAATCGCCCGGGCTTACAAATATATTCCAAATAATTCTGGATCCAAGGCTATTAGGCCTTGGATCTTGAATTATTTAGAATTAATCCTATTTTGAATTTGTAGTACGAAGCTGTCTTAGTTATAAGCGCGGACTAAGTTCGATATAGGATACTTAGTTTGGAATGTTTTCACTTATATCTTTAATTACCTATTTAAGTCATGTACTCTGTGTGTTACCTATTGGATTTTCCATCTGGAATTTCTCAGTAGTAGCCCGGAGTTCGGATTTGTGCCCGGTTGATGGCAATAGGCTTGCCCCATATTACATGGGACTTAAACGTAACTACCCTAATGTGGATGTAGGTATATATTATAGGTACACATCTGCCCAACCCTTCGGGGAATCAGGCGTAATGTTATTATGTTATGTTATGATATAAGAGCTCTTGTCAACGTTTTGTAGGCCACTCCAGGTGATTGAAAATTGAGACATGGTTTGCGAAAATTTATTCTCATTTAAGTTGAGATATTTTTCTCATTAGGTAGGTGACTGTTTCTGCCGTAACGTTTTTTTTGGATGAACTTAGCTTTTCGCATGTAGGTTTTTCCATAGGTACTTACGTAACTGTTATCCAAAACCGATTACAGCGCATTCTCCCGAAAGTTCGCTTGTAATACTAGACTTCATCTATTTTTATTTCAGGCTCTATTTGTAGGTCTTTTGTGTGGGCTGGTTGAGCATAATTGATATTTTTTGGTGGATAAAAAAGCGATAAGGTGGTATATTTGTTACCTATTTTTAGTATTGGGTACTTAGTTTACGGAGCAACTCGTCTGGTGTTATCATTTTAGTTTATACCATTTTATTATCTTTAAGCTTATTGAACTAGTTCAGTAGGTACCTACTAGAAAGCTATATATTTTCATACCAAGATTACTACAATACTATTTACATACAAATATATACAATACAATTTTCTTAAATTTTCCTCGAACTGAACGACATGGCACAAATTACCTACAAGCAACCGAGTGACCATGAAAATTGTTATTAGGTACCTGTAGTCTGCCCCGTTGGTCTCGTAGTCGCAAGTGCGACTGTCGAGCGTGGGGTCTTGGGTGCGATTCCCGGGTCGGACAGTGTTATTGGGTTTTTCCATTAGAAATTTCTTAGTAACAACCCGGAGTTTGGAAGTTGGCGGTGTGATACCTCAGAAAGCAAGTTAAGCCGTTGGTCCTGTGTCTGGTGTCTCTCCGGTCGTGTCGGATTGCCGTCCCATCGGACTATGAGAGCGAGGGAAGAGATTTTTTGTCAAACACGGCAATTATTTGAAAACTACCCAGGTAGACTTTACCCGGGTAGTGTTAAAAAAAAATTGGATGTACCTACTTAATTTTTATGATATTTTATTCAATTTGTTATTTAAAAATTACCTACTCTTTTTACCCCCTACTCTTTTTACCCCCTACTCTTTTTTTTTCACCTTACACTACAGGGGAACAAGCAATTTCAGTTTTTCAGCATCAAAGATGAAGGTTAATTAGAAACTGGCAAGTTACAACAGTAACACTTATTCTGTTAAAATTCAAGACTAATCGTGAGGCGTTCAATACGAGTCTGTCTTATTTAAAAGGCCTTAAGTAGTGTTTAAGTAGTATTCGATCAACACTACTTAAACCCTGCCTCTGAAATCTAAAGCGATCTCATTCACTCGAACAAATATCTCATCCACCTGTATGGTACCTACTGACAGGTTATTTAGAAACGAGCTAGTGAGAAAATTACCAATATGTCTTCAGTTACATGCAAACGAATAATTCAGCAACCTTCTCCACCCTAAAGCTGGACTTATGTACAGAAGCCAGCACATCAACCTACCCGAAACTGTCAAATTTTCACAATCAGCTTTGAACCTTATGCTTCAGTGTTAAAGTTGGAAATCTATTAAAGAAATTTGACAGGTTGTAGTAGGTTGATGTGCTGGCGTACTTTACGTTGATGTACTTTATAATGAGGTGAACATTTTACCAAATCTGCTTAATAAATGTTAAAGTTATTGTAGGCAGAAAAAACAGAACTTACTGTTACAAATACACGCGGTAACAGACAACTGAGGCGACGCGCGACGTGCCGGGAGGGGTAAGCCCACGTTCCCACGGACGGACGTAAAAATATCGCGGCGGGATTTTATCGCGCACTGGATTTTCGAGTCTCGTTCTAGAACCGAGCGTTGAGAATCCAACGCGTTGGGACATCGCCGAGATTATATTTCGTCCGTTTGAACGTGGGCTAACGGACTCTGTGCTGAGTTAGTGTTGCGACCAATCGAAAATAATAAACATGATTGATTGATTGAGAATAATTAAGGTGACCGTTGATGTAGAAATTATAATGCTTACAAAAAGTTTTTCTTTTTTGCTTTCCTAATTTCTGGTTAAATGAGTCACAGGTTTATAGATATTGTGGCTTGATCATTTATAAATAAAGTGATTAATTAATTTATGTTACACTTTACTTTACTTTACTAATGTATATTAATGCCATGTATACAATTCTCACACACCCGTTATAAGGCCACGCAGGTTAATTAGAAAATTACAAACTAAATTTGAGTCTCCATCGTTGTTTAAAAGTGCGTTAAAATGATTGGCCTTGATGCAGCTAATGTACTTTCAACTGTCCATAATAGTTGCGTTGCTCTAAACCGGAAAAAAGTAACCACAGGGCAGGTGAAATCGTCAAATATTTGAAAACTACCGACCTGTGTCTGCGCACACACTGTGACTCTTGTGCACTATAATATCTCCCGCGCCGAAGGCTTGTCCCCGCTGAGATTACTTATTCGCCATGGCCGAATTTCTGTCTGGAGGACTATTTTTGAGAAGTGTTGTTTATTAATAAGTACTTAGTACCTAGGTATGTGTGTTTATGATATCACGCATTTGCAATAAACTTTTATGACATTTGTATTGTCGCCTTTATTTTTAAAACATATCAGCGACCCGGCTGCGCCCGCGAATGAAGTAAAGTGTGTTTAATTATTTTCCAGGACGAAAAGTAGGTAAGTCCCTACTTTTGATCTTTTCTGTATCAATTTACTTCTGTGCTCAAATGATTAAAATCGGTCCAGCCTACTGCAGTCGATCAGATGGAGCCGTGGATTGAAACAAACAAACAAAAATATATTTTTTAGAAGTTAGTAGGACATAAGGTAGGATCAAAATATGGATTTACGACACGATAAATCTTATTTATGAAGCTGAACGTACCTAGGTACGTAAATTACTACTACATAATGTACCAAACAACGTGTATCTTTAGATACCAAAGTCATGTAGTTAGGGTAGGTTACATACCTAAGTATATGTATTTAGGCGCTTTCAGAAAACTTTACTTTTTTTTTTCTTTTTTTTTTTGTCTAGGGCATCTCGTAGCTCACCTCTGAGGTGATGACTACTTAACCGGTCAATCCTGCGGCTGCCTTAAGCTACTAACTTAAAGCCTTCAGCCAGGGGCAAAACTATTCTAAATTAAAACTAGGCGAACGCTCGCTAAGGGCACCCCCTGTGGGGTACGGACCTCGGCTTAGGGCGTCGCTGGGGGGAGGACAGCAAGTTGGGACAGGCTGGATCAAAGATGATTCATTATTATTAATCGGGGAATTTAAGACTACATTTCTCAGCAAAACGCGGGCTGGCGCTTCTGCGAGCAAGGGTCGGTGGGGAGTATTATTTACTCGGGCGGGTCGCGATCGCGGAGGACCTCGGCGGCGAGGTCGGAATGCGGGTCGGTGTCTGTGTTTCTTGTGCACTGTACTTGTAGCCCTATTGCTCTCCTGGAGGAGGGTTATGGGGTCGTCTGGATCGGTAAGGATTTGCCTTGGGCGGCGGATCTGACTGAAGAAAACTTTACACCCTACCTGGTACAGATAGTGCAATCCACGATGACGCGCCCCACTCCGCGATGACTGTACTGTAAGCTGTACTTTAGTACGGAGCGGAGCGGAGTGGGGCGCGTCTCAGTGGATTCTACATCTATGTATATTATATTCCGGCTGAGAGAATGCGTTCCTACCTGATGAATAATTAGCGAACTTTATGCAAATGCTAATTAATTAGCTAATAACTCCGTACGACAAACGCATACGCGTTCAAAAAAAAATCGTGTGGTGCTATAAACGCACATGCGCGGTTGAAGAAAGTGTACCTACCCAGTGCGGCTGGCCGCTATTGCGCACTATTGTGCGTCGATATAAAACTTTGTCAAGTGCGAACTCACACTCTGACTTATTATTAGTAGTACTTGTTAAATGTTAAGAATATCGTATAATTTTACAATGTTTGTAAATATTTGAGCACCATGCATCTATCACATAATTAATTTATGTCATTCCTTCATTTTTCATTCTTTTTACCTATCGTGGTACAGTAATCTTATTCTAGATGCATCTTCACATATGGGTCGTTCTTCTTTTTAACCTACAAAAAGGTGTCTCCACCAGTCAGGAACAAAAAAACCAAGGAAATTACCATTATTTTTTCTTGATTGTATTTCAACATGCACTGTACTATACACATAATGGCTGTGCACGATTAAATAACATATGTATTGAATAATTTCATTGTAAAAAGTACGTTACAGAGTTGTAAATCCGCGTGACAGAAGTGTATTCATACAAATCACAGTGTCTCCCGCTACCTCGGCTTGTGTATAATCCATAATATTACGAAAAAATTATACGATGATTGAAAACGTAAAAATATCTTGTAACTCCTAAATATATTACCTATCATGTAATAGCAACCATTATTTTTTATTACTTTTAATAAAATATTCATAAAATCTCAAATACTTGTCTCCTACTACCTGATGTTTTATTTTGTAAATTCTGTCACGTGGGTTGTCCTTCGAAATATGCGTTTAAGCCGCTCGTCTTTGTGGCCTGCGATTGGAGGTTTAGAGCCCCTTCCCCCCTTGGTACGATTTACCCTCTGAGATCAAGAGACAGCGTGTCAGTTGGCCGAAAGTTGTGATAGGAGGTGCGTGTGTTTATTCGGCTACCGCTTCGTCACGTAAGTAATTGATTCAAAATATAATTATTATTGTTACTTTTCGTTGCCTACTCTTACGTAATGAGAAATATTTTATGGCTAACGTGTAAATTATATATTCTATGTTAGTTTTTAAATGTTATCGACTTTGCAACAAATTTTTACCCCTCCGTCACATATTTGTTGTGACGGAGTGGTAAAGTACGTGACGGAGGGGTAAAATAAACGATATTCATGTTCTATTTATGCTGAATCCGAGAAGTACTGAAATAGATACACTAGTTATTATGGTAATTATTTCTACGGAAAGTGTTACAAATAACTTTCTATCTTCTCGAATGTTTAGGTACTTATTACTTATTTTCAGATACCATCATGGCAAGAAAAAGCATGGCAATGGAAAAAGAAGACATTAACACCAGCAGAAAGACAGCGGCGGCGGCGTTGTCGGGAGAAACGAAAAAATGACCCTGAGAAGGTAGCTGAAATAAAGCGCAAGGATTTAGAAAGATATCATGATTGAAATAAGCTAGTGGCTGACATGAGCGTGCGAAAACATCGAATCAAAAAGCGAATGGCAAGAAGGAAATATAAAAAGAAGGGAGAAGAAAAAGATGCTTGACGAGGTACTTTTAAACACCATCGGGCTCCATCAATAATACCAGAAACCCCACGAATGACTCCATCTGCAACTCCGACTACCTCTGAAGTATCTACTTGTAGTTCAGGGGTAGAAAGAAAGTGAAAAGAGATAGAACAAAGTTATACAGAGATAATATTAAGTTTCAAGAAAAATAGACCAGTTAGAGAAGAAAGTTCGTAAATATAAGAAGAGATTGCGCAGAAAATCAAAGAAAGACAGCAGCAGCAACAAAAAAACAATAGTCAGAATACAAAGAAGTACAGCGTTCTTTCTAATACCATTATAGAACGATACAAAACTGTCAAAAGTCTAGAAGAAAAAAGCCTCATCCAATCGGTACTTCAAACCCGTATCGTAAAAGAGTCCAGAATGCAGATAGAATTGGTAAGAGATACATTAGGTGTAGACCGACTTTTAACATACAAGAGCGTTCTACTAAAACATACTGTTCTTGTACGGAAGATTCGTCAGTTCTTTTTGCAGGATGATGTAACGAGAGCTACAGGTGATAAAAAGGAGACTGTCACGTACAAAAATGCCTCAAATGCCACTACAGCTACTTCACTAAACATAGGCCATTTTATGTGAAGCCACCTACCGTAGATGGAAGAGATACTTGCTTATGGAAGTTACAGGCAAAAGTTACCTATGTGGTTAATACATTAAATAAGAATAAAGTAATTGTGCAAAAAGACACAGATGCAGTATGAACCGGTGCATAGATTATGAGAAAATTAACCAAACAGAGATTTACGATAAAGAAAAGTGAAGTTGTAGAAAAGGCAGAGAAAAAGGTAAAGATAAGAAAGAAGACAAAAAATGTACCAGTTACTGAAAAGCTCACAATTGAAGAAGTGATCTATAAATTTGAGAGCGAGCTGCAGACAATGTTGAAGACTGATACCTAAAGATTTAAGTATAACAAAATAAATGATTCTAGAAAAATAAACCTGTTTTATTGCAAAACCCAGACTGGTATCCCCTAGAATAACAACTCTGTCACATAAGTTACTACTCTGTCACGATGTTGTCTCCTGGTAGGAAAATTGTTTTGGTCGTTTATATATTTTGTTACGACTGTTACGACTTGTGCAGCATTGGAAAATTTATATTTATAATAGTTGATGATATTGCCGTCTGTGATATTCGTATTCATTTGTAAGTGATAGTAAAAATTATTTATAGCAAAAATATACTCTAAATTAGCAGAACATGTGACAGAGTGGTATACGATCATGAATAATACATATTTTATAAATACAAATGTATTATTTTAATATGTTTTCTAAAAGTTAATTTTGTGAATTGATGTATTACAGAAGTACAAGTTATTTGACGAAGAGTATTCGATAGAATAAAATAAAAGATTTCGTGATGGAGGTGTAACTTTTTTCGTCGAATTCATCTTTTAGGTCTTAAAAATCGTACAAAAATCTGTAAACTTCTCGGCCAACAACTGTTTCCGATCTAATAGAATAGAAATTTTGCTATCAGTATATATATATATACTGACGAGAAAGGCTTATATATTTTTTTTCGAAATCGAGCTAATGTTTTGTCAAATTGTAGGTTAAAAAGTAGAACGACCCATATAATTATCGATTAATTATTATCTTTACATATTATTATCATATTATATAGTTAACTAGCTGACCCGGCAAACGTAGTTTTGCCATATAAATAATTTTTAAGTAATTTCGGGGTATGAAAAATAGATGTTAGCCGATTCTCAGACCTACTCAATATGCTCACAAAATTTCATGAGAATCGGTCAAGCCGTTTCGGAGGGGTATACGGGAACGAACATTGTGACACGAGAATTTTATTTAAAAGATGTACCTATACAATATATTGTGAAAATATTTTAAGAGTAGGTATCAGTGGAGTTTTTTGCCCAATTCTTCTCCATACGAAAACGACCTTTTGGAATGGGCGACTAGAATCAATTATTAGCAATTTTTTTGTTAATGTTGACGTTCATATGTGCCTTTTTTGTGAAATAAATTATTTGTCTTTGACTTTGACTTTAACTTTGCGGCACGACGCTTATGTGAGTTTGAAAATATTCGTGTTTTATGACAGTCTTAAAGTTAAAACAATTAGGTAACCTAAAAGTAAAGTTGTTTCACACAATAAGGGTCGGTAACCCTTATTTTACGATGTTTTCGAAACAATAGAGATGCCTTTTGATGAACAATGAACGCACAGGTGCGGCGCGCCGCACTCGAAGCAAGCTATGTAAATTGTACGGACACGCATACGCGGCCGCGAGCACATAGTAAAAGTCCGAAAAACGCATAATATGCGCGTTGGCCGCAGTTGTCGGGGACCGCACCGGTCAGTTGAATACAAATGAATTCGTCTTTTACGAATTTATACTTTTTTTTCGTAGGTAAATATTAAGTAAGTAATAGTTTTTCATGCATAACTACCTAATGCCTATCATGTCTGTTTCATAACGTAGGTTGTAGGGGATGCCTACACTTAGAGATATGATAGCGGGGCGATTCTATTGGGATGATGAAATAAAACCGACCGCTTTGAATGTTCGTTAAACACTGATTTATTTAAATATATTTTACATATTATTTGCAATAATAGGTACAAATGTTGTGTGTGCAGAATGCAAGGCGCGTAAGTCGGTAGAATAATGTACGGTTCCGTACATCCTGCCCGCCCAAATGGGACAACTAAAATGATTGATAGATAGGTAGATAATTGAAGTTACAAACAAGTTGATTTCATTAAACAGTAAAATGATAATATCGACACCTGCAAGGAATAACATCGTAACTCAGGTTTGGGCAATTTTGAGTTACAATCATATTCTTGTTGTACTAAAAATGCAGATTTTTTTTACACTCACCCCTGCGGCTAAACTCCTTCACGTAAAGATTTTTATAGTGTAAAAACATTGTAAGTGAGAGTCAACTGTAGATTAATAAAAGAGTATATTTAGTTACACCTCATCATCATCATTGTTTAAGCTCGCCATTACTAGTATTACATTGTAATACAAGATACACTCTTGTTCTTTGAAATTATTATTACTTATTAAATAAGCTTTCATCGTAACCTTAAATACAACTATTTCATTCTTGCTTAGCGAATAAAAATTCAGTCCAATCATTGTAACATAAGTTACGATTATTTTCTCCGCAAAAATTTGCAAGTTAGGATAACAGTAATGATACTTACATCGACTTACGATGAAAGTAATTGTTTACATTCCGCCGACCGCCTCCCGCGCGCGCTGCAGTGAGCGAGTTACGACGTGTTCATTTGCGGTAGTTTGCATTGAATATTGTGTGATTTGGACTATTTTAGTGTGAAAACAGTATTTAATGTAATTCTGTGTATTTAAAATGAGTCGCCGTAGTAAGATAATCGAATTAGCTTTAGCTAAAAGTGAAATAACGGAAACCAATGCAGGTAAGAAATGATAGTACCTACTTATATTGTTCAATGGTTTTACACGAGAATAGGATTATCCAATTCTCATGTAAAACCATAGTATAGTGTAGTATCCAGCACTGTTTTGTTATGTCACAGCACTCACAACTATCACTAGTTTTGGTGGTGCTAGTAGCTATCAAAGGTCATTCGCGATCCTATTCCTACTTGAAAAGCATAGTACCCACGTTCAATCATTTTGTTGTAAGTATTATTTTAAGTTTAAGCACACATTTGCCAGGTATATTATTTAATTTTGTCAATTTTGTTTTCAGGAGAAGGAAATTTAATTAACCGTAACGATGACAATATTATGCCAATTGAAGGGAGAATGCCAGTAGCTTTTATAGAGACGGGTGCGTAAATATGAAATAATAATAATACCAGCCTATTATTGTCCCACTGCAGGCAAAGGCCTCTTCTCTTACAGAGAAGGCATGAGCTGTTGATCACCACGCTTGCTCAAGGAGGATTAGCCATTTCAGACATAATTTTTACTTTAAGACCTGGTTTCTTCACGATGTTTTTCGTTACATAAGTCGATGATAGCATATTTAATATTATACTTACCTAAACGTAATTTTAATGTGAATTAATATTATGGTTTGATTTCTAGGAAAGGATTTATTAGACTTTAAATATAATCTCCGACAACGCACTCCGGTAAAAATACAGAATGAACAAATCTCAGTCTCCAAGGAAACCGAAGAGATTTACTCACCAGTAGTTTCGGAGTATTTACCGCCTGAAGACCACGGTATGTTTTTGTTATTCATACTCTCTTACGTAAATCAAACTTTTATTTAACTTGCAATGTTTGTATGTATGTCTATGTTGTCTTTGAATTATTTTTTTGTCAATTACGACAAACTACCTTCTATTTGTATACAAAGTAATATTTTTCAGTTCCTTCGGTTGTAACACCCGATGCCGATACAGAATCAATTAAAGATCACGTCATAAATAATTATAATAATCAACAAATACAAGATATCTTGCATGAAATTGGTAAGTTTTGTCAACTTGATTGAAATAACGACAAGAAAACGATGCTTTTAAAAATAAAGTGCAATTCAATAAATTCTGTTGTATATTTTAGTGCAAAATCAAGAACTAAGTGACGTAATAGAAGCTGGAAGACAAACCGATGAAGAACAGCCTACAACTCAAGAACAAAGTGACGTAATAGTAATAGCGACTGGAATTGAAACTAACGAAGAAGAGCCGAAAACTTCATCCGATTTTAATACGAATAAAAAAAAGAAATATCCCAAGAAAGTTAATCCAGGTAGGAAGAGACTTTTGAATAAAGAAAACTGGAAAAATTCAATATGTAAAAGGAAGAAAAATTTAGGTGAGGAATTTATAAACAAGAAAGGGCAATTCATTCCGAAAAAATACATGAAGCCGGACTGTGGTGCTAAATGTTCACGTAACTGTCGAGAAGCAATTACAGAAAACCAAAGAAATTTAATATTTAAAAACTTCTGGGAATTAGGGGATCATAATAAACAAATGGAGTACATTAGCCGATTTGTTAAAAGAGTCACAAAAAAACAAATTATTGCCAGCTCAGCCTCGACAAGTCGGCGTCAGTGGACATTCGAGTATTATTTGTTTATAGGTGGTCAAGAAATACGGACGTGTAAGACAATGTTTTTAAACACCCTCTCTATAACCGACATGTGGTTGCAGACTCTATTTAAAAAAATAGATAAGTCTGCTACAGGTACTATCTCTAATGATAAAAGAGGTAGTCACAGCACCCGCAAAAATGCTGTTCCAGATCAAGTTAAACAATCCGTTCGAGACCATATTTTACAAATTCCTTTAGTAGACTCACACTACGTGAGAAATAGGTCATCTAAACAATATTTAGATGAACAACTTAACTTACCAATACTTTACAAGCTTTATTTAGAATGGATGAATGAAAAATATTCTGATCAAGTAGTTGCGACCTTAAGACAGTACAGGGAGATATTTAAGACAGATTTTAATATAGATTTCAATAAACCTAAAAAAGATCAATGTCCGCGGTGTGACTTATTTAAAAATGCAACTGAGACTGACAAAACTAAGCTAGAATATGAGCACGCTTTACATGTTGCTAATAAAAATGTAGTTAGGACTTTAAAAGATAGCGACAAACAGCGAGCCGAGCACTCTGGTTCTGTTGTAACAGTTTGCTACGATTTACAGAAAATTTTGAACACTCCGCAGTCAGAAGTGTCTGTCTTTTATTATAAAAGAAAACTAGCTTGTTATAACTTCACGATGTATGATTTGGGTAAACATAAAGGGTATTGCTACTTGTGGGACGAGACGATCGGACGCAAAGGATCTAACGAAATAAGTAGTTTTGTATTCGACTTCATTAAAACCAAGGTTCAGGAAGGGTACAAGGAGTTTAATTTTTATTCTGATAGCTGCGGCGGTCAGAATAAAAATAGAACAGTATTCGCAATGTATGCATATGCTAGCACAATATTCAATATAAACATAAATCACCACTTTTTCGAAGTTGGACATTCGCAGTCAGAGGGCGATGCAATGCATGCACTTATTGAGCGGAGAAAAAAGAATAAAATTATTTACGTTCCTCAACAATGGGTTACTTTGATTAGATGTGCGAAATCTAATGGTGAGCCTTATATAGTCAAGGAAGTAAATCAAGACACGATATTAGATTTTAAACAACTTTTGCCGTGTTACAATAATTGGGAATACGATACCAATAATGTGAAAGTCTCCTGGAGCAAAATTATGCACATCTGTTATATCAGTGACTTACCAAATATGATTAAGTTTCAATATGATTCTCTGAGTGACAGTGAAATGGCTATAGATATAGCTCAACATAGGGCAGTTTCACTTCGGGCAGTTACTCGTCGTGCTGCTAAGGGACCTCAAAATATTGAACAAGAGTTACCGATCAACATTTCGAAGGCTTATAATGCGCCTTTGCCTTTAACTACAGCAAAGTACAAAGACTTAATGAGCTTGTGCAAAAGCAATGCTATTCCAACAATCTATCATGAGTATTACATACATTTACCAAATCTTAATTCAACTCATCCAAATAATGCGTCTGATTCCGAATAAAAACCCTATTAATTAATGTTTACAAAGACTGACTTAGACCTGCTGTGATTCTTTAAACAGGAATAATCGTAATTGCTAATTGCTTAAAGTTGTGTTTGTTTCGTAAGATTTTTTATTAGATTTTAGTTGTGTTAAGTAATTGAAGTTCAGGACCTGATTGTATGAATACCTACACTGTTACTTTCTAATTGATTAGATAGGTACATAGAACAGTTTTTCAAAAAAATTGTGAATGAGGGTTAGTAATTGTTGACTAAGTAATACAGTGTTACTTTTCATTTATTTCAATAATTAGTACGTTTTGATTGTTTGTTTTTCATGTGCATTTACTGTCATTGTACTTTGTTATGGCCTAGTTGATTGAATATGCGTAACAGTTTTCATAAGAAATTTATAAAAACGAAGTAGTTGATGCCCAAAACATTCTTATTTTTTGTTATACTTATTATAAAATGATTATGGATATTTTGTTGTGTGGGTTTAACTAATTTGTTTATGTTATGACTGCTATAATAAAATAATAATAAAGACTATTCAAAAATAATTTCCTTTGATTTTTTTATTGTATGTTGATTCCAGAACTCATGAAACTACATTTAAATTGTATCTCAGACTTACAATTTTTTTATTTTATGAAGTACCTATTATCGTACTTTATGCGATTGTATGTCTGAGTTACAATGTCATTATATAGGGTATATGTTTAGGATTGTCATTGTAACTCACAAAAATAGTTAAAATATACATATATATAATAAAAAAATCATACGCAAGTGTAGCTATTCCCTCGTTGATATACAATTTCAAAGTTGGTTGGCATTAAGACTTATACGAAAACAGTGAGAATTTTTTAAATCTTTGACGCGCTCTCCTGTAAAGTTGCTAAATATTAGTTACAATGTTACTCCTTGCAGGTGTCGATATACTGATATCTATTGATACAAATGCGATAAAACATTAATTTAAAATGACTATTCTAAAATACAATGTCCTTAATCATCGCGCTCTTTTAAGTGCACTGAACGCAGAAACGTTGGCGAGGTGGCCCTATCTACACCACTAATCGTAAACACTTCACTACACTTTTGCACTGATTCCGCTAAACGTGATGCCACCGGCACTGTGGCCGCCGGCGCGACCGTCACCGGCCGCACCCAGGCAGCTTCCTGGCCCTGGGGGGCCGGCGACGCTGGAACGCTGCTCGTACTTCGATGTTTTCTGATGAGGTACACGACGACGCCACCCAAGATGATAACCGAAGCTACACTGATGTACAACACAGTATAGTGATGAATGTCGTGAATGCTCAGGTCTGTAGACGACTGTTCCTTAACCTCGTCAATCTGAGCCCTTAATTGATTCCAAATGAGATGATGATCTTCGGCCACGCTGAAGTTCTCTGGTACAGACGTTTTCATTATTTTGTTTAGCATAGACACCTCTGGGACTTCGATGTGATGATGAATATTGACATGATTGATGAAATTATTATGAGCATAAATACTAAAGGTATCCCCTTTCAATGTACAACCTTGACCTAGGGTAATAATCGCGTTGCCAACAAGGTTGACCATTGTGACTCCGTTAGCGCAAATTATGCGCACTTGGCATTCCGAGCAACATGTGTACAACCAGGTGTTCGGCCTGCGCAATTTGATCCATTGCTCCTCACATGACGATTTTACGGAGTGGCATAATTGTTTTTGATTGATGATTTTGATTTCACAGATAGACTGCTTTATGTTTAGGTCGTAAATGGGCATGTTTAATGAGCATAATAAGATATCGTTGGGAACATGAATACATGATTGTAGGTCTGCTTCTGATAGAAGAAATGCGGTATCCTTGCGTAGATTGTAAGCTATGAATGGTACCGATGGAATGAGATGATAATACTGTAGTCCTCTCTTTTGTGAAATAGATATGATTTTATTGAGCTCAAACAATTCATTGCTTAGGAGCGGAACCTTGATTTCGATGATTAAGTAGTTTGAGAAGACTCTAGCTGACACTTTAAGTAAACGATACAAGTCCTTGATATTTTTCAAATCCACTGGTATTGTAAGTTTACCATTCAGTTGGCTAGAGATGATGCTCAGCTGATACGATAACTGCTCCGGTGATAACAAATGACTGTCAATGCGCCCGTGTGATATATCTGTTACTGTACCAATCAATGTTTGCTGAATCCAACGAATATTTGATATTATTATTGATGCTGCTAGAGATGATGATGTGACATAAAGGCCATCTTCATTATCCAAACGTATTTTATTCACCGCAGTAGATAGATTTTGAAGCCGTTGCTTGATGAATGAAAATTGTTGATTCATGATGTTTTCATTACGACGTATGATATTAAATTCTGATTCTAAAATACTAGTCTGATTTTTTATAAGTTTTTGAAGATGTTCTTCGTTATGACTGATCTGCTCAATGTCACCTTTGTATTTTTCGGCAAACCTCTCGTCCAGTACACCGAATAACGAATTAGCAATATAACCTAACCCGTTGACTAGGCCTCTTTTCAGCCTCTTCGGACTTTGATATTTAAGTAACATATCATAGTGTTCAATTTCACTAATCTCGTGCTCTAACTGAAGAATGATACTCTGGTATTGTTTACTTACATGGGTGTTGCATAATGATTTGATGTGGTTGACGTAACATTTGATATCGGATAATCCTTTCCAGTAGGTCGTCATGTTGTAGTAGACAACTAGACGCCATTCGTCCTTGATATACTGAAGATTGGATATTCTATCGAAGTAAATAGCTTGATTCTCTTCTAATGACGTCACATTATACGATTCATGATTTGGTATAATATTTTGCGCTGAAGAAGGTGATAATAACATGAAAAATAGTAATAAGAAACTAGTGAACAGGCTCTTCAATGATGCGTTATTGCGAGGAAGTCGCTTTTTTTTGCTTCGCTCGTCTGAATTGTCTTGATTGACATTCTGATCTTGTGTTGTGTCCTTGTTTACTGGTAACAACACAAGTCTGGTGACAGGGCGTTGTATGATATTGTTCTTAGTTTTTAAACTGACTACTCTCACGTAGCCATCCTTTCCAGGATGAACTGCTTGAACACGACCTAATGCCCACTTGCCGGGGGGCAAGTTTTCGTCCTTGATAAGAACGACGTCATCGATTTCGAAGTTCCTACTTGGCTTACGCCATTTTGATCTAGCCTGCAGTTGTTGAAGATATTCGCTTGACCACCTTTTCCAAAGCTGTTTGTTTATTGATTGAATGAGTTGCCACCTTGTTGATTGATTCATGTGATCTGGATCCGTCTGTGGCCTAGATAGAAGTGGGCCACCGATCAAGAAGTGTCCTGGAGTAAGAACGTCGTCGTCGGGACTCTCTGTCAACTGACAGAGAGGCCTTGAGTTCAGGCATGCCTCGATTTGATGTAATAGCGTGGTAAACTCCTCGTAAGTGAGTTTCTGATCGCCGATGATACGCTTTAGATGATATTTGAGGCTTTTGACCGCAGCTTCCCAAAGACCACCTGCACTTGGCCACGCAGGAGCATTGAAGTGCCACTTAATATTTATGTCATTGATGTTATTGGAAAAATCGGTGTTGATGGTGGCTATGATCTCTTGGTACTCCTTCTTAATGATACGATTGGCACCAACGAAATTCGTGCCATTGTCACTGTATATGTGACTTGGCGTTCCACGTCGGGCCGTAAACCTACGAAAGGCTGCTAAAAATGCTGGAGTACTCAGATCGGAAACTAGTTCCAGATGTACAGCCTTAGTAGACAAGCAAACAAACACTGCAATATACCCCTTGACTGTTTTTATTCCCCGTCCTTTATTGGCCTTCAACTCGACGTGTCCGGTAAAATCAACACCGGTGTGAGAGAAAGGTCGTGATGGGGTGACTCGTGGCTGTGGAAGATCGGCCATGATTTGTTGATATTGCGTTTGACTGAAGCGCTGACACTTAACGCATGATCTCAACTTCCTCTTGACAGTACGGATTCCACTGGTTATCCAATATCTGTCTCGGATGTATGAAAGTGTGAGTCGCGGGCCTCCATGTAATGTGGTAATGTGGGCCTGATCAATAATTAAATCGGTGAGACGACTGTGACTTGACAATATGATAGGGTGTTTTGATGAGTCACTGATACATGCGTTTTTAAGTCGTCCACCCACTCTAAGGTTGCCGTGCTCATCCATGAAAGGATTTAGACATGATATTTTGCTTCTAGGATGCACGTGCCCCTTTTGATTGATAAATATAATATCTTCATGAAATTGGTGTGACTGATCATCTTTGATAATGAGATTCAATGCATTGTCCATCTCTGATGACGTCAATACATCCGTTCTTGAAGTGCATTTGCCTCGTGATTGCGTAATGAAACGCGATATCCAGGCGATTATTTTTACAATGCGAGTTAATGAACTGTAATTCTGTAATAACTCGTGTATGATTGAAATATGACTTTGATATAAAGCCGTGTTTACACTAATCTGCTTGGTTTCCAAATCTGGTGATTGATATGAGGTGATAGGAAGGGTACTATGTTCGAAATTGGTTATCCATTTCGGACCCTGCCACCACAACGGATGGCTTAATAACTTCCGTGACGTCAGACCCCGAGTAGCACAATCTGCAGCATTCTCCTCTGACCTCACATGACGCCAACAAGATGATGGAATGATACTAATGATTTTGATAATTCTGTTAGCTACGAACTGCTTCCACTTTTTCACGTCGCCTTTGATCCAACCTAAAACTATCATGGAGTCTGTCCAGGCGTAAATCTCTACATCCTGATTTGATAAAGATTCCATGACTTTCTTGATAAGTTGAGATAGCAGTAGCGCACCACATAGTTCTAGTCGTGGCAATGACACCTTTTTTGCCAGAGGTGCTAACTTCGTTTTTGCTACAGCGAGCGTTGATGTGTACTCGCCCTTATTGTCTTTTGCTACTACATACACAACACATGCGTATGCTTTGTCGGAAGCGTCACAAAATCCATGAATTTGATATGATTGATTTGTGTTACCGAGATAACGTGGTATGATAAATTGATCTATGATGCTGAAATCATACTTAAGCTGAATCCAATCATCTTGAACGTTTTGTAAAACTTCTTCATCCCACGATACATGTGATGACCATGCATTTTGAAAAAGCAGTTTAGCTCTGATTGATAATGGTGACAGCCAGCCCAAGGGGTCAAATAGTTTTGAAATTTCCGAAAGCAGCTGTCTTTTTGTGACGCGTTTATCATGATGCTGTAATTGATTCTGAAAGCTAAAGCTATCCATTGATGGGTTCCATCTTAACCCAAGTGTTTTTCTTGTTTCTGAACACTTGAAGTCTAATGGGTTATTGAGTTGGTCAGGTGATAGATCTACCAGTAGGTCCGGTACGTTGCTAGACCATTTTCGGAGGTTCATACCAGCACCCTTCAGCATTTCAATGAGCTGATGCTGAAGCTCCCTGGCTTGATGAATGGTATTTGCTCCACTAAACAGATCGTCCATATAGAATGATTGATTTAATGCTGACGCTGCTAGTGGATATTTGACAGCATCGTCTATCGCCAGCTGTTTAAGCGTTCTCATAGCTAAGTATGGAGCGGCCTTAGTACCGTACGTCACGGTAGTGAGATGATATTCATTCAGTACCTCCTGAGATGATTGCCGCCAAATGATTGATTGAAGATGACGATCTGATTGTCTGATAAAGATTTGCCGGAACATTTTTTCTATGTCCGCCGTGATAACATAACTATAGGTTCTCCAGTTTAAGATGAGTGTCATGAGATCTTTTTGAAGATTCGGTCCACAACACATTACATCATTTAGGCTTTTGCCTGATGTAGATTTCGCCGACGCATTGAAAACGACTCTAAATTTTGTTGTTGTTGAATCTGATTTCATTACGCCGTGATGTGGTAAGTAGAAGGCACATTTTGATTCGTCGACGTTATTGGCAATACACATGTGACCCAGTTCTTGATATTCAGACATAAATGATTTATAATTTTCTGAAAATGATCCAATAGTGCACATTTTTCTTTCCAAATGTTTGAATTGTGCAATAGCCTTGAATTTAGATGATCCAAGCTGATTTTCATATTCAGGTTTCATGGGTATGTAGCGGTTACCACTTTTAGTTTGTAATTAAATTTATATTTAAAACTAATATTGTAAACACTACACCGCACATTTCATAACCTATTACATCATATTTCTCATTTGACATTTCGACCACAGAGTTCAACCTGTCACATTCAAAATTCATTCATAGACATCAACGATCATTATCTATTGCTCATGAATAACAAAATTAAATTTACAACTATTATTTATTTACTATATTTACAACACACATATTATCAATAAACATATTTAATAAATCTTACAATTATATTTACACTCCACACCTTATAACTTAATGTAATTAGTCATATGTGGAAGAAACGGAACGTGCGTTACAGCAGTGAAATGGGACACACATATGACCAGCAGAAAATCGTTCGCAGGGTTCAACGACCTCAGTCAGCGACCTCAGTGTACGATCCCATAAGAACTCAAACGCACGTATCGCTCTGCCCAAAATCTAGACTTCCTAAAAGTCCTAGATCTCTTTAATAGCTTTTATTCGTTCACTGTAATATCTGTTTCTGTTCGTACAATTTGTCATAGTCTTTGTGTTGTACTTTTATATATTAAGGAAGTGCCGAGGTAGGCAGGAATACAAGACTTGATAGTTTCTAAAGTAGTATTTTATTTCGTCTGCCCGTAACACTTCATTGGTGACCCCGATAAAGAACACAGAAGCCTGAAGGAGACATCATGCCGGCCGGAGCAGGAGCGACGACTGGAGAAGCGACAGCAGAGAAGCAGGACGTCTGTAGAGTCAGCGTGAAGCTACCGCCATTTTGGCCAGAGGAGCCAGCACTTTGGTTCGCCCAGGTTGAAGGTCAGTTCACGATCGCCGGTATTACTGCGGACAGTACAAAATTTTATACTGTCGTGGGCCAGCTTGACCACCGTTATATGGTGGAGGCGAGGGACATCATAGAGAACCCGCCGGCCCAGGACAAGTACGCAAAGCTGAAGGCCGAGCTTATACGTAGGCTCTCTGATTCGCGCGAAAAAAGGGTGCAACAAATCCTCACCCACGAGGAGCTAGGCGACCGCAAACCCTCTCAATTTTTGCGACACCTTCAGACCCTGGCCGGAACAAATGTGCCAGAGGCTTTTCTGTCCACGTTGTGGGCGAGCAGGTTGCCAACCAACATCCAGACGGTTATTGCGTCACAGCCTAATCTTCCTCTCCAGTCTGTCGCAGATTTAGCCGACCGCGTGCACGAGATCGCGCCAGCACCCGCACCCGCGCTCACATCACCTCCCGCCGTGGCAAGTACGAGCACCTGCAGCGAGATCAGCGAGCTGAAACAATGCATAGCAGAGTTAACAAGACAGGTGGCAGCTCTGCAAACACGTGGTCCGGACCATCACCGCTCGCGATCATCAGACCGGTTTAGGCGTGGTGGCAGAAGTACGACCCCAGGCCGGCGTAGCCGCTCAAGCTCCAGAGGCCCGTGGAACGAAGAACACTGCTGGTACCACAACAATTTCGGTGATAGGGCCAGGCGGTGCAACTCGCCGTGTAAGTACGCGGAAAATGCCACCGGCAGCCGGAAGTAGCGGCAAATGGCTGCCCTAATAAACCACGCCGCCTATTCGTGACAGACCGGTCCACTAAAACCACATTTCTAGTGGACACAGGGTCCGATCTATGTGTGTACCCACGTACAGCACTACAGCAGCGGCGCAGCAAGACGACGTATCAGCTTTTCGCGGCCAATGGTACCGCCATTGATACATACGGTTGGGTCGAGCTCCACTTGAATTTAGGGCTCCGCCGTGTGTATTCGTGGAAATTCGTGGTCGCGGATGTCACAAAACCCATCATAGGCGCAGATTTTTTGGCACATTACAACTTACTCATAGATTTAAAACATTACCGCCTCATCGACGGGCTAACCCAGTTGTCCTCCACGGCGTCATCAGCAGCCGGTTCAGCAGCAGACATTGCCTCAATCAAGTCCATTGGTGGTAACACGGAGTACCATGAGCTTCTCCGGCAGTATCCGGAGATCACGCGCCCTGCGGGAAAACAAAGACAGGTCAGTCACAACACAGTACATCACATCCGTACTACCCCAGGTCCGCCCATTTTCAGTCGACCTCGCCGACTCGCACCGGATAAGCTCAAGGTCGCTCAGAAGGAGTTTGAGGCAATGCTAGCGAACGGCACGGCACGACCGTCAGAGAGCGCATGGTCATCCCCACTCCACCTCGTTCCCAAGAAGGACAACAGCTGGCGTCCATGTGGGGACTACAGGGCACTAAATGCCCGCACCGTTCCGGACAGGTACCCCATTCCGCACATACAGGACTTCTCTCATCAGCTGGCTGGCAGCAGAATATACAGTAAAATTGACCTTATTAAAGCGTACAATCAGATACCTGTCCAGTCAGCTGACATCCACAAGACTGCGATCACCACACCGTTCGGGCTGTATGAATTCCCATACATGACGTTTGGTCTCAGGAATGCAGCACAGACGTTCCAACGTTTCATGGATGAGGTGCTCCGTGGTCTGTCGTTCTGCTACTGCTATTTAGACGATATTCTCCTGTTCTCAGAGACGACAGCCCAGCACACCGAACATCTGCAACAACTCCTGAAGCGGTTATCGGATTATGGCATCCTGATCAACTCTGCAAAGTGTGAGTTCGGCCGGACCTCCATTACCTTTCTAGGACACGAGCTGTCCGCAGAAGGTGTCCGTCCCCTGCCGGAGAAGGTACAGGCAATCCAAGACTACCCGGCTCCCAAGACCGTCAAGGAGATGCGCCGCTTCCTGGGTATGTTCAACTTCTACCGTCGCTTTGTCCCAGTAGCCGCTCGCTTGCAGTCTCCGCTTAATGTCGTCCTCGCAGGGCCTAAAACAAAAGGAAACCAACCAATTAGCATGACTCAAGAAATGCTAGACGCTTTCGCTGCTTGCAAACATGGTTTGTCCCAGGCTACATTGCTAGCGCACCCAAACCCCAACGCTGAGCTTGCTTTATTCACAGACGCGTCGGATACCTCAATGGGCGCAGTACTGCAGCAGAAAGCCGGAGAAACATGGCAGCCACTGGCATTTTTCTCCAGGCGTTTGTCCGCATCGCAACGCAAGTACAGCCCATATGACAGGGAGCTCTTAGCCATCTACGACGCAGTGCGATACTTCCGGCATATGGTGGAGGGTAGGCACTTCACCATACACACGGATCACAAACCCCTGTCATACGCGTACGCACACAGTCGGGAGAATTGCTCACCGCGGCAGTTCCGCTACCTGGACTACATAGCCCAGTTCACCACGGACATACAGTTTGTCGCAGGCAAGGAGAATGTCGTAGCAGATGCACTGTCACGTCTGGAGGCAATAACGTTGCCAACCTTCGATTACATGGCTCTTGCACATTCCCAGGAGAGCGATACTGAGCTGCAAGGTTTCCTGAAGAACAACACCACTTCACTCAAGCTCCAAAGAGTGCGCTTCCCGGACTCAAATGTAGAACTACTCTGCGATGTCTCCACCAGTAACACCCGCCCTTATGTTACAGAACCCTACAGAAGGCAGGTGTTCCAGAAGCTCCACCAGCTGAGCCACCCTGGCAGGCAGGCCACGGTCAAATTGATTTCCTCACGTTTCGTTTGGCCTGGCCTGAAGAAGGACTGCAGGGCCTGGACCAGAGAGTGCATAGAGTGCCAGAGAAATAAGGTCTCGCGGCACACATCCTCTCCCACCTCTCCGTTTCCTGTTCCTTCCCAACGTTTTTCCCATGTCCACATGGACATAGTAGGGCCACTAACATTATCAAATAATTACAGATATTGCCTCACCGTCATTGACCGCTTTACTCGCTGGCCTGAGGCATATCCCATCGCCGACATCACGGCTGAGACATGCGCCCGCACCTTCATCGCTGGCTGGGTGTCTCGCTTCGGTTGCCCCCATCGCATCACTACCGACAGGGGCAAGCAGTTCGAGAGCAAGCTGTTCCACTCCATCGCAGCGCTCCTCGGTAGCCAGCATCGGCCAACCACGGCGTACCATCCAGCCTGCAATGGCATGGTCGAGCGCCTACACCGCCAGCTGAAGGCGGCCATCCGATGCTACACAGACACCAACTGGTCCGAGGCTCTTCCTCTGGTGCTGCTGGGCATCCGCAGCGCCTGGAAAGAAGACATAAAGGGGTCAGCAGCCGAATTAGTCTACGGGGAGCCCCTAAGACTCCCAGGGGAGTTCATCAATCCTTCACTCACCGGCACCGTAGACTACACCGACTTCGCGGCGAGACTCCGACATCAAATGGCGAAGCTGTCACCAGAACCGGCGAGTCGACACGGTGAAAAACCGTTTTACGTGCCCCGCAGCTTGGCGTCAGCAACACACGTCTTCCTACGCCATGACGCCGTGCGCCGACCACTCGACTCACCTTACACCGGGCCATTCAAGGTGCTGCAATGGGGCGAGAAAACGTTTAAAATTGAGGTAAACGGGAAGGAAAGTACCGTCACAATAGATAGGTTAAAACCCGCTTACCTCAATAACGAGAACAACACGCCTAGCCCGCCGACACCTACAGACACGCGTGTAGCTGCACCAACAAACGTCACCGTAGAAAGAAAAACCCGTTCCGGACGAACGGTACATTTCCCGGACTACTATCGCCCGTAATTTGCCAACCACGGTCTCAGGGGGGGAGTAGTGTAGCGGTTACCACTTTTAGTTTGTAATTAAATTTATATTTAAAACTAATATTGTAAACACTACACCGCACATTTCATAACCTATTACATCATATTTCTCATTTGACATTTCGACCACAGAGTTCAACCTGTCACATTCAAAATTCATTCATAGACATCAACGATCATTATCTATTGCTCATGAATAACAAAATTAAATTTACAACTATTATTTATTTACTATATTTACAACACACATATTATCAATAAACATATTTAATAAATCTTACAATTATATTTACACTCCACACCTTATAACTTAATGTAATTAGTCATATGTGGAAGAAACGGAACGTGCGTTACAGCAGTGAAATGGGACACACATATGACCAGCAGAAAATCGTTCGCAGGGTTCAACGACCTCAGTCAGCGACCTCAGTGTACGATCCCATAAGAACTCAAACGCACGTATCGCTCTGCCCAAAATCTAGACTTCCTAAAAGTCCTAGATCTCTTTAATAGCTTTTATTCGTTCACTGTAATATCTGTTTCTGTTCGTACAATTTGTCATAGTCTTTGTGTTGTACTTTTATATATTAAGGAAGTGCCGAGGTAGGCAGGAATACAAGACTTGATAGTTTCTAAAGTAGTATTTTATTTCGTCTGCCCGTAACACTTCAGGTATGCCAACCTCGTATCTGCCAGTGTCCAAACGACGAGTAGCTTGCTGATAAAACTCTTCACAATACTGCTCTTCACTGGTAAGAGATGATGATGATGTTTCAACGTCCTCTATCTCCCAATATTTTGATAGGTCTGATAAGTCATTTGTTACGATATGACAATTAAATGTGCGAACGTTGCCAGATAGGATCCATCCGAGTGCCGTCTGTTGCGCAATCGGAGCCTGCGCTGGTCCTTTGATGAGACCGTCCATGATGATTTGAGAATAGATACTCACATCCAAGAGAATATCAATTGGCTTCGACACGTTGTATTCTGGATCTGCTAATTGAAGATGCTGGATATGAGACCATGATTGTTTTTTGAATGGTATACCAGGCAAGCAGTTAGCGACCTTTGACAGAACCAGTGCTTCTGTAGTAAAATGATAGTCACCGTAGATAGATTGACAGTTGATTGACACCCGTCCTTTGCTTTGCCTAGCGCCAGCACCTATTCCTGATACCGATGCGTTGTATTTTCGGCGCTGCAACCCTAACCGCTGTACAGCGTTTTCCGATATTAATGATATTTGTGACCCCTGGTCTAGAAGAGCCCTAAGGATCATGTAGCTGCCATCAGAACACTTGACATTGATTGACAGCGTAGTCAACAATAACTCTTCGTCATCTCCTGCTACATGATTAACATTAGGTTGCTTGTTTGATGATTTTGATGACGAAGCGGTCAATGCAGATGATGGTGATGAAGTTTGAGAAGCTGATTTTGATGATGGGGCATACGCTTCATGGAGTATTGAATGATGATCACCTTGACAGGTTTTGCAACGTTTTTTCGAAGTGCATTGATTTCCATCGTGACTGAATAGGCAATTTCGACAAATATTTGAGTTTGTCACCGTCTTCAATTGCACGTCCGGTGTCATATTCATGAATTTTTTGCACAAAAACAAATTGCGAGCATGATTAGAATTGCATACAGAGCATTTTGAAGTTTGAGTAATGATGGCTTGATAATTTTTATTAATGTAACCTTTATAATTGTTTTGCTTACAAGTAATTTGTGTTCTTAATTTGTGTTCTTTGATTGATTTGGGTTCCGCTTGCTTGATGGTGATGGTTCCTTATCGTTTTTATGAATAGGCTCGAGAGCGGTAAACTTACTCTCGAGGAATGCCATTAACTCGTCCAATCTTGGTAACTCACGAGGTGTCCTACGTGCTTCCTTGTAGTCAGCATAAGTTTCTGGATCCAGTTTTTTGCATAATAAATGAACTAACAACGGATCCCACGTATTCGTATCAACGCCGAGATTGTGAATCGCGTGAATACATTCGGTTGAGGTATCATACAACCTTTTGATTTCAAATGATGATTGCTTCTGAATATTGGGTTGATTGAGGAACATTTCGATTTGATTCGTGAAAAGAACTTGAGAATTGTTGTACCGATGTAATAAGATCTCCCACGCAGTATCATAATTCTCAGATGAAATATGGAGATGATAGATGAGACGTTCTGCTTCACCCTTAAGTTTTCCCTTAAGGTGCTGCATCTTCTGAGCTTTAGTGATGGAGTTATTGTTATGAATTGTCTCCGTGAACAAGTCATAGAAGGTTGGCCACTGCGTGTAGTTTCCGCTGAACGATGGTATTTCAATGTGCGGGGTTGATTTTTCTAAATGAGTCGTTGATGAGATTTTCTTATTTAACTCACGTTTGATATTTTTGTAGGCCAATTCATGATGATTAAACTCCTCGTCGTATGATATATCTCCACCAGCAAGTATATGATCGATTTGCAAATGTTGAGCATCAATAATTGTCCACTTAGCTTGAACGTTTTTGAGCTCATCTTCTAGTTCCCATTTATCTGTTATTTGTTCAACTTTGATACCCTTGATTAGCCGATTAAAAGCCCTAAAATTAGTGCGTTGCAGTGATAACAATTCGTCTAACTTACCATCTGGTTGAGTAGATTTTGATGCTTTGCCGTAAGATGATATTAGATTACGAGTCGATTGATAATAGTCTTTACCTTTTTGATATGTGTTGTCAAGGAAATACTCAACCGCCACATTTTTATGCTCAGATATTTTTTGGTGATTTTGTTCGAACTCTCCCCAGAGGTTATCTAACGTCTCTAACCGTTTCCTCAAGTATTCGGCATGTTTGCGAGTATCCGAGTCCTTGTTGAAGTTCACCTTTATTGTATTGAAATTGGTGATGATTTCAGATTGACGGGCAAAAAGAGCTTCCATGATGTAGTTAAAGGAACAGTCTTACTTGGTTATATGATGATCCACGTAGCTGTCTGCGCCTGATGCTGCTCCCAAAAGGGTTGATAACGGATGCTTAACCCTCGCGCCGCCCGATGATGAGCTATTCAGAGCCCGATGATGTTGATGTCACGCCGTGATATGCTTACCACGATCGTGCTGTTGACCTAAGCTATATTTGCTCAAGTCAAGAATGAAGTGTGTTTTTTAAAGAATGAGCACACACTGGTTTGATCACAGAACCTTTGAGTCCGAACCGTTCCTCTGACCAGTACGCGCGCTAGGTCAAAGTACCGCGACGAGGTCCTGTAATGCTCGAAGGACCAAAATAAATGTAGGGGATGCCTACACTTAGTGATATGATAGCGGGGCGATTCTATTGGGATGATGAAATAAAACCGACCGCTTTGAATGTTCGTTAAACACTGATTTATTTAAATATATTTTACATATTATTTGCAATAATAGGTACAAATGTTGTGTGTGCAGAATGCAAGGCGCGTAAGTCGGTAGAATAATGTACGGTTCCGTACATAGGTGCCTATCAATATTTTGAGCTCTTCTCTATCTCTTTTTGTTGAACACTGTAAAAATATATTGTCGAAAGCTTGTCAAATTTTCCCAATCAACTTTGAACCTTATGCTTTGATGATAAAGTTGAAAAAAGTAAAGAAAGAAATAAAGTAAGTAAGTAAGTTTAACCTATACTTTGCGTCCGTAGGTTCCCCAAACATGCAGAACAACAGCTCACAAGCACCCATCGACCATACAGTAATTACGCCTGCCATTAATTCTATGTTCTTAGAGCCTGTTACAGAAAAAGAGATATTTGATATTATTCAGAATATCCCTAACAAACGCAGCTGTGGCATCGACGAGATGCCCCCTACATTAATAAAGGCATGTATCCTGGAACTAATTCCCCCGCTAACATATCTTGTTAACCAATCCCTTGAGGAAAAAACATTCCCCTCTCGATTAAAAATAGCAATAATCAAACCTATACCTAAAAAAGGTGGGAAATCCAATGACCCTAGTCAATACAGACCAATAGCACTTCTTCCAGCATTCTCAAAAATATTTGAAAAAGTAGTCACCAGCCGTATGTGTAAATTCCTGGAAAAATATAACTTACTCGACAATAATCAATTTGGATTCCGAGCAAACCGATCGACAACCCTAGCAGTCTACAAATACACACAGGAAATCCTTACATACATTAAAGACAAAAACAACGCAATAGGCCTCTTGCTCGACATGACTAAAGCCTATGATAAGGTATCACACTAAACACCAAACCAAATTAAATGGGGTTGGTATCAGAGGAGACGCACTTGATTGGCTTAGATCGTATCTTACTGACAGGAAACAGTACGTACAGATCGAACACCTCGATGGCGACACATGTGAGTTACAAAACGTGCGATCGGATATGATAACCACTAATTGGTCTATCCCTCAAGGTAGTGTGATAGGATGCATACTTTTCCTTATACAGGGTGTTTGGAGCATCGTGTGCCAAATTGAAAAAGTCGACTGAAGGGGTCATCTGCTATCGATTAGATTACTTTTAAATACAAAATTAGTGACATTAGTCACTAATTTAAAATAGAAAAATTAAACCAAAATTTGTGATTTAAGTCACTAATTTTGCATTTAAAAGTAATCTAAAACAATACACATCTAAATTAAATTAAATTTCAGTCTACGCCTTATACTTTAAAAAAAAATGTATTTTAATGTAAAATTTGGGTCTTTTTTTAATAAAACAATAAAAACGATTTTATAAAATCCACAGGTCATGAGAGATGTTAAGGGGTCTGAAAGGATAGCAGATGATCCCTTCAGTCGACCACTTCAATTTGGCACACGATGCACCAAACACCCTATACACATCAATGACCTGCCAAAAATATGCGATCACCTATGTGTGTTATTCGCTGATGATATCTCCATACTCTTTAAAAGCCCTACAAACAGCTCCGAATATAATACTCATATAATTGAAACATTTAATAAAATACAATCCTGGTTACAGAGCCATAATCTAGAAGTAAACAATAAGAAAACCAAAATAATACAATTCAAACACTACCAAACACAAAAAATTAACTTAAAAACCATAACCAATAATATAAAAATTGAAGAAGTCGATGAATTTAATCTATTAGGTATTACATTGGACACTCATTTAAATTGGAAAAAACACGTAGACAATATTAAAATAGAACTATCACAATTCTCATAATGGTCTTAGTGTGCTCAAATCAAACACAAAAAAAGACTGTGCTCTTACTGCCTACTATGCGTATGCCTACGCATGGCTACGTTACGGAATCATCCTGTGGGGGCACAGTGTAGATGCTAAAGACCTATTTATTGCCCAAAAGAAATGTCTACGAATAATTTATCACATAAAACCTAGAGATAGCTGCAAACCCCACTCCATCAAGGAAAAAATCCTAACATTACCATCAATTTATATTCTAGAAATAGCCATATTTGTCAAAAAGAATATACAACTCTTTAATTTTGATAAGAATGAGCGCCGCAAAACTAAACTAATTCTACCAACACCTAGACTAGAGAAGTATAAAAATAGCCCAGAATACCGAAGCATCCAAACATATAATAAGTTACCTGAACATATAAGATCCACCAAAACACTGTGCATATTTAAATCTAGACTTAAGTCATTACTTTTAGAAAAAAGTTATTATAGTAATAACGAGTTTATGGAAGATAAGAAGCTAAAATAAAGCACAAATGTTATTGTAATTAATATTACTATATATTTCTAATGACTTTAATTAATATAAGTTTAAATTAAATATGTTATATTAGTAATAATAATGAATGCGATATCGATGATAAGTATGCAATATAATGTTTAACTTCCTTATATTTTAAACTAGATATAAGTTAAATGTATAATATTGCTGCGCCCTAACAGGGTCATGTACTCATAAGTTTTAGCCTAGCCTGTAACTGAGTGTACATTATGCAAAATAAATAAATAAATAAAGAAAGTTATTAAAGAAATTTGACGGCGTCTGTACGTAGGTACCTACTTCGTACAAGTAAGTTTTTTTAGGTATAACTTTTTGAGGAAGGTTTCTACGACTAGGTTACCTGATTATTTCTATTTCTTATTCACTTGTAAGTAGGTATGTTAAGCGTAAAAAGTACCTATAGGTAGTGGAAGTGAAAAATGAGGTCTCGCAACGACTACTTACAAATCCACAACACAAAACAAGTCCAAACTAAACGCATTACAAGAAACGCAATCCGCGTTCAATTCACGGAATTGTTCAGCAATCAAAACTTTTTCAGCAGTTACTCAGAAATCGGAAATGTACGAATCACGTAGAAGTCCAAACAAAGAAAAGCATAGATTGGTCGACATCTAAGGCTTTTTCAATTAGTGGACAATGTTGTGAAAAGTTACTAGGGGAGGCGTGTAGGTACCTGTATGTATTCCCGTCCGTCCCGCCGCCAGCGCCGCGGCGTCGTCGTCCCCCTGGTGGGACGAAAGGGAATGCGTTTATTTTTTTCCCGATCGTCCCACTGATTTGGTTGGTAGGACGAACGGGAATAATGTATTACTTAATTAATTTATATACTGATCCATAATTTATTTCATTTTTAAATAAGTACTTGTAAACTTTTGGGTTTACTTCAGTTAAAAATGAATTTAAATTCACTGTTTTGTAAACTTTGTCTAGCTATTGTTTTTTTTTTTTTTAAGATAGATAGTCATATGACATCGTAGAAATAAAAACACGTTATTTCGTCGAAATGACAAACGAAAACAAAACACAGACTCCCTCGTTAATCTGTTGGTCGCGTTACCGCTGAGCATGAGGTTCTGGGTTCGATTCCCAGGTTTGGCAAAGTTCCATGGAGAATTTCTCAGTAGCAGCCCGGAGTCTGGATTTGTCCCGGTCGATGGCAATAGGCTCGCCCCCTATTACATGGGACTTGAAACCTGGTGTCAGCTTTAAAGCCGCCCATGGGCCGACTTGGCTTCACATGCAGTCGAGAAATATTTCTCAGGCATGTCAGTTTCCTCACGATGTTTTCCTTCACCGTTTTTGAAGCAAGTGATTATTATACAATACGCACATGAATCCGAAAAGTCAGAGGTGCGTGTCTTGGGTTCGAACTCGAGACCTATGACTTGGTAGTCCGACGGTCACACCACTAGACTATTCACTGCTCCTCCACTAGACTATTCACACTTCCTCATAGGTAATCGTCGAAATGGTCAACGAAAACAAAACACAGTCTCTCGTTACTCTGTTGGTTGCAAGTGCTACTGCTGAGCCACGGAGTAAATACAAACACTTTGTATTTACTCCGTGTACTGAGCATAAGGTCCTGGGTTCACTTCCCAGGTCGGGCAAAGTTCTATTAGGAATTTTCCAGTAGCAGCTATATTTGTACCCGGTCGATGGCAATAGGCTCGCCCCCTATTACAAGGGACTTGAAATATTACTAGGGAAATGTGAGTGTAAAGGGTACAGACGCCAGCACATAAACCTACTACAATCTGTCAAATTAATTTAATAGATTTTCAACTTTATCACTATACTAAAAAGTTCAAAGTTGATTGGGAAAATTTGACAGTTTCGGGTAGGTTGACCTGCTGGCGTCTGTACTACACTTCTGCCTTACCTGTCAGGGACAACAAGCGTGATGTAATGTTTTGTAATGGAAACACAACACGTTGCTTCTTATAATAATTAACTAAAAAGATTCGAAAATGAAGTTTCAATCATTTTATTATACGTCAATCGATCTAGCAGTTTCCCAACTATGTTGGGGTCGGCTTACAGTCAAATATTGCAGCTGAATCATTTTATTATACATACTAGCCAAAAATACAAAATTATTTATCAACAAGACAAATATAGGTACAGGAAATGCTTTGTATAAATATCACTTTTTAAATGAATATTTTAATATAATTAGAGCTATCTTACAGCAACGATACTATGACATCTCGGGGACAAAACAGGATCAAATAACTTAACCAAATATACATTTTCATATCCATTTTCAAATAAAAACATTAATCTATCTAACAATATCAAACTTTCAACCACTTGAGCTAGACATAATCTTAATAAATAAAATAACACGAGTTTTCTCCATTGGCTATCCATATTTTTGAGTATATCTGTGAAAAAACTGTCCGGTAAACTGTCATAGACTTCTAATTTTAAAATATCGTCCGCCATTTTGAAATACTGTTGGAATGTTTGACATTTCGGTGTTATCCTTTTGAGCTTGCCTTCGGATATTTTGTGGTTGGGTAGTTGCTCTTGGATTATTGCCTGTGGGAATAAAATAGATAATTATATCACTTGTTCTATTTATGTATCATCAAGAAACCAATAAACATTTTCGTTTAACATGGTCAACTTGACCTTGAAGCTCATACTCGTACACTTATTTAATTGCAGTAATTTTATTGTTACACACACTAATGTTGTCTGATTGTCAAAAACAGACCTCTCAAACGGGAGGTTGAACAAAAAGTTTTAACAATAAGATATATTTTTGATTTTACCTGTAATAAAGCTCTGTACAACAAACTGGTAGCCGGTAACTGTCTTTGACCGATCACTCTGTCTATAGACTGGGCTGCCAACATCCTTGCGTTTCTGCCTAAGTTATACCCTGGAAAATATCGAATAGATTATAGGATGTCTCACATGAGCACTACGGGATATGAGAACGAGAGAGAGAGAGAGAGAGAGAGAGAGAGAGAGAGAGAGAGAGAGAGAGAGAGAGAGAGAGAGTAGAATCTGCAAATAATTTCGTAGCACACAGACATAAATTTAGAAATTATACATAGGGTGACACAATGGGCGGTCTTATCGCTTAAAGCGATCTTTTACAGACCACCTTTGGATGTATTAAAGGTAACAGGAGAGACAATACTGCAGGTAGTTAGCGTCCTACTGATAGATTTTCCGGGTGCGAGTGAAAATTGCGTCATTAACCAGATTATTCAGAATCTTAAATAACTACATGTCACCGCCACTTACTCAACCATCTACTGTAGTGTTATGTACTATGGAATAACTTCATATCTAAGCAGTTTGAAAACCAAATCCCGTGAACACGATGATCACATCTGTTACCACCCCGGTTCTATAGCGGCCGAGCGCTGCAAGCAGAAATAGTCCTTACGGTGTATAGATATGAACTTCTTCGATGGTACGTCAGGTTTATTTTCAAATGACCTTTTTGATGAAAAACCGGCCAAGAGCGTGTCGGGCCACGCTCAGTGTAGGGTTCCGTAGTTTCTCATCCGTCACAATAAGTGTTCCCACTTATGAGTTTAAAGGTGGGTATCCATTATGTTCGCGCTCCTGCAACTGCTCCCGGTAGTGGGTACGTGCGCGAACACGGAGCGTGCAACACTGCACGCTCCGCGGCAGGCGCTCCGACTCGTAACGGTTTCTAGCGCGAACTCAACTTTCTTTACCACGGTAGGTCATGAAAGCACGGAAAATCTTAACATCGACTTTAAAAAAAATTACGTCATTACGCAACACCATCTATCGAACCATTTATGAACTGGTTTTTACCTTAACATTTTGATGGCGTTAAAAAAATGAATTTTAGTTTTGTTCTAAATTGCCTTAGCATGTTCCTGATAGAAGTTTTATGTAGTTATAAGATACCGCCAATGCCAAGGAGAGACCAACCGAACAATTCGATAATACCCGACCCAATGTAATAAGTACCTACAGCGCCATCTCTCGGGGAATTGGGTTACTAAGTAATACATAGACGTGCCAGAAGTTTTCGGTGGTAATTTTGGATTGCAAGAACCGATTTAAATAATTCTTTTATTGTTTGAAAAAAGATACGTTCAGGATAATAAAATATGTAAACGAAGTTAAAAAAAATGCTTGCATATACGATTAAACTACAAACTTAGTCCAGAAATTATTTTGTACAACTTTTTGTCATTTTTGTACAAAAACTGTTGTTTCCATCAAGTTCAAAATGATTTTCCTAGAAAGTCCTTATAAAGTTCTACTTTTCAGAATTTTTTCATATTTTCTAAACTTATAGTTTAAAAGTTAGAGGGGGGGGGGACATATTGTTTTTTACTTTTGGAGCGATTATTTCCGAAATTATTGACATTATCAAAAAATGATTTTAGTAAACCCCTATTCATTTTTAAATACCTTTCCAACAATATATCACACGTTAGAGTTGAAATTAAAAAAAAAATCACTTCCCACTTTACACATAGGGGCCTACTCTAATAAAACATTTTTTTCAAATGTTTGTTTTACCACTTTGTCGGCGTGATTGATATACATATTGATACCAAATTTCAGCTTTCTAGTGCTAACGGTCACAGAGATTAAGCGAGGACGGACGGACGGACGGTCGGACGGACGGACAGACAGACATGACGAAACTATAAGGGTTCCTAGTTGACTACGGAACCCTAAAAAAGAATGTTTGGTTGCAATTCAATTCGAACTTTGTCTGTATGCCATTAAGTATGTAGTTCCAAAACTTGATAGGTAGTATAGGAATCCTTGGTGACCACATGTTAAAACAACCTACCTCTCAAACACTCCGACATAGGAAACCCCTGACTCGTTTCCACGCTCCTATATTCCCTTTGGAACACGTCAAACAAGTTAACATCAACAGTTTCGCTCAGCAGGTGGTAGCAACAAGGCACGTTGAACACCGCGGCGGTGCTCGGCTGAGATGTGAAGATACGGAGGGAGTCTGGACCGAGGTTGCCGCACGTGTGGAGACCTGAGATGAGACATTATGCGGTTTAGTTGTCGCTTGTATAAATCTAGGTTAGAAAAAAGGGGCACATTGAATAATACACTCAATTTTGTCCGTCTTCGAGCGAGTTTGCACTATGACACGTTCAGTGCTGGAGCCTTCCTGGAGGGCTCACACTAATGGATGCCGGGAGCACTCGCGGAGGGCGCATTTTAAATGTAGGTTTTCTTAGCGAATACTGCAATAAAAACTGTGAAAATAAAATCTGATGTATATTTTAACATAATTTATTAGTATTTGCGTTGGTTTTAAAATCCAAGCATTTTAATTTTCATAAAAATAAATTGTGTAGTATTTCAGGGGTGGAAAACCATTTTCAAGGTAACAAATATTCACTTTAAAAAAAGGTTATTATACTTTTCTTATTTTTTATTATTTTACATCTCCATCCCACTAGAACATGTAAATACCCCGCGAGATACTACAATAGCGTCAAGAACCCCTGCTGCATATACAATTTTACTTGGTTTTTAATGTTTTATAACACGGTTTCAAACATAATACCGTCCGCGAAGGTTAAATTTAGCGCAAACGTAATGCCGGTAACCCTCCCGGAGGGTTCACTTCCAATATGTATGGCGGCATGGCGTATGAGCTGTATGAAAAGTGTGTGGAGTCGAAAGTGTTAAAGCACTACCCATAAAGTATATTATTTATTGTCATTAAAATACTTTAGGCTGTGCTGAACCTTATTAGGTTATTTGTACAACATAACATGTGTGTGTGTTTTCCTCCATGTTTGACGGCCTATTGCCATGAACCGGACACAAATGAACTCGGGGTAGCTACTGAGACATTTCTGATGAAAAAACATAATTACACGTTGCCCGACCTGGGAATCGAACAGTTATATCACTTTAGGAATTTTAACACAATTCGTACCTGTAAGAAGTAGCTTCACATCTTGTTCAGCGAATTCTGGAAACTTTTCCTTGACAACACTGGTCAAGTCTGTTTGTTCAGTGATGAAGGCGGTCGCGAATCTATGCAGGTTCTTATTGATGCTCTCGCTCATTCGCTCTTCGTTGCCATCTTTTATGCGCTTGGCTATGGCATGCCACTGTTTCTGTAAGAGAGGTGGACTATAAATCAAATTCAGATAAGGTGATAGAAGCTTCGAGAGCAGCAAGATATAGACAAGAGTAGAGCGTATTTTTAATTGATGTGAATTTGTCGCAAGACTACGATCAGTATCTACAGCTCCAGTATTCCACACCTGTACCCCAATTGCGTTATACACCATCAATCAGAATCTGAATCGTTTTGAAACAGATTGCTAATCCATTGCTTCATAAGTTGGAGAAAATTCTGCTCAACAACGTAAATAACGCAATGTATGTTATTGAACTGTCAAAATGAAACAAATTTGTCGTTATTGTTCAAGATAATGTGTTGCGTAATTAGATAGCTGGGCATGTATGTCTATTGAATGTGTGGCAGAAGCACCAACGTAAGACTAACGTTTTTTGTCGGTGGACTCTGGACAAGTCTAGTAGGTAACCATTTGAGTTGTATTGCAATATTGTTTAGTTGTATTGCAATATGTGGTTAGCTAGCGACCTCGTCAATTATTTATTTTACCTTGATGGTCCTAGTTTATCAATTATAACTTCTATTTACAGCTATATGTAAGCGGGCACGCCCTTTATGCCTGGAGGCTTTTTTTTTAGATATTGTTTACGTTTAGTTATTTTTATTTCTGCCTGAGTATAGTTCTCGATGTTTTTAGTTGGTATATTGGCGTGTGCTAGCTGTCATATGGCTATTAATTTATAATTAATGTTTTGTGTAAATTATCTTGTATATTATTATATAGATTTTTTTTTTTTCTAACTGAACAGACAGTTGTGCTGCTGGGGAGTTTGTTGCGCCACTTTTTCTTCCCAGCATAAGCACTAGGAAGTGGTGAAGGCTGGGCGTTTTGGGGGACTGTCTTATGTAATTTTGACGGAAAAGTGCTGATTCTCAGCCTAGTTTGAATAAGAATTTTGGAAAGTAAATCAGTGCATCACGAGCACATAAAACCGACAAAGTAATCTCTACGGCTTCTCTACATAAATTAAACCACATAAAATTTGACGTCACAAATCACACATACTTGTATAATCTTAATCCTATTCGGGCCTGCAGCGACCGCGGCGGCGTCACAGTCCACAGTGAGGCTGGGAACGCCGTACGCCAGACACAACGCCACAGGCAGGTGACCGCGCCCGCCGCCCGCTTCCACGCAACAAGAGGAGTTGCAGGCAGAATGGAGGGAGGCTACTAGTCGGGACATTGTTTGTACCTGTGTAGAATGTGCATGATTAATTATTGATGACTAATCAATCATGTTCGGGTCGCCATGATTCGGCACAGTCGGGCGGCAATATCGAATATATTTTTTCCAATTGATGTTATTTCTAGTGACACAAACATCAACTTTATGAAAGTGTAAATAAAGTTGATTGACTAGTACTAAAAAGTCATAAAAAGTTGTAGCGCAAACTGAACCTTATGTGTAGATATTACGGTTGATTTTCCTAAAATTCGTGTTTGTTTACATGTTTGGCCAATAAATTGAGAACGTAGATTAGATATAATTACGTTCGGTAAAATAGCGGTGGACCTAGCTCGTATTGTGCCGAACCGAACCAAACTGATTAAGCAAGAGGGTAGACGCCGAACGAAATTTGCCGATCGGTACGAGCCAAATGAAAGCAGAATAGGTGTTGTAATTTAATCGGGTCGGCTCTGTTGTTCAACAAATACTGCTGAATCGAATGTAACGACCCGAACTTGTGTGTAGCATTTCTAATGGAGAAATAGTAAACTAGTCGAACTCCTACAGGGAGACTTATTAAGGAAATCTCAGAAGTAAATATTAGCTGAGGCTATTCTAATTTATTTGCTGAGCAGAACAAGTCATTCATTCAGTTAAGTAACATATTACTGCTGGTTTTCGTATTTTTTTCAACTTCCAACTGACTCACTAACTGGCTGTTTTAAAAATCTTTTTCATAATTTTAACCTTTGCCTAAGCACGTAGCTTTAAGCTTCGTGCAGACTGGCGCGACGCGACGCCGGTAATTATTCTACCGTGAAGCTTTCTTAGAAATTGTTTTTTAGAGTCGCGCGAGTCTGCACGAGGCTTTAAGTTTTATCAAAGGGATAACGCTCTTTGTACACGGCACGGGTTCTTTACGGTAGGGCCAAGTATGACTTATAAACCGCGCCGGAGAAAAAAACCTTGCCTGTCAACAAGCTTCCATAAAACACTGACGACCGCCGTGTGTAGGCGTGTGCAATACACGGCGAATAAACCATTGCTTTGCACGGCAAGAAAAACGTGTGTATGGTTTTTGTTTTGGGTGGGAAATCATCAAATAACTTCTCCCGCTCTGGGCGGAGTGGGAGGGCGTGTCAGACTCTTACTGACTAAAACCCACCCGTGTTCCTTCAGTTGCCTGTACGTTGCCAGGGGCCACGGTATCCCTTTCGGACTTTCCTGCAACCCTGGCAGGCATCGGTCCCATCGGACCCCTTCAACGTGTGTATGGATCACTCACTATGGAACTTTGTTGAGGACACGGCGGCACTACGGCACGGCACCATCGCCGTATACCATAGAACTGTGTCATATACAAGGTAACACGATTTGTCTACAGCGCGGTTAACAGGCCGTACTGTAAAGAAACCGTGCCGTGTACAAAGGGCCTAAACATTTGGTTAAGTATCATGAATTATTATAGTTTGAACCTTATGTCGATGACCATAACAGTCATATTACTATTGATTTGCAACAATTATTACACAATCAATAGCAAAAAAATCGTCTATTACCTCATAGCTCTTCTTGTTAGTCATAAACTCTTTGACCCGTATCTCAGGTCTGATGTCCCCGCCCCATTTTCTGATGCGCTCCTGTAGCTGTTCAGCAGATAGGCAGTAATCATTGTTGACAGTCACGCAGTGGGAGCGGGCTGTGCGGATCCAGGTGGAGAGGAGGGAATTATCTAGAAAGTAGAAACATTAATTTTTTAAATTAGGTAGTCAATTAATCTTTACTTAGGATCAAATGCAGAAGGAAAGATTTCTCCATCATTTAATCATCTTCCTGCCCTTGTCCCATGTAACGTGGGGTTGGCGCACCACATTATCTCTCTCCATCGTCCCCTCTCAACCGTCACGCTATCATTAACCACCTTCTTTTTCATATTATTCCTCACACAATCACACATGTTCTATACATTAATAATCATTTTGAACTCTATTAGTTTGGAAACTAAGCTTGACAAGCAATAGTGCCAGCATGATGGCAAGAAACAAGTTATAGTGAACGGTCCGTAGATTGGCCTTTCTGTAACCAGGGATCAGGGTATTTGTATAGTACCTACAATCGTGTAAGGATTATTTTTTTTGCCAAAATCGAAACTCACGCCGCGATATTGTTTCTTCAATACAATTTGTGCCCCCGTCAATATCATTCAAGCAGCAAAAGATCCTATAGCATTCTGAGTGAAAAATGCCCCACAATCAAGTTCACAAATGCATAGAATAAACATACAAACAAACCGTTAGTTTCTTGACCACCAGCTGTACTCCAGAACTGTTCCAAAGCATCATTCAGGTCCAAACCTTCAAGTGTTTCTCTCAAGGGGCCAGGCAGAAGCCTCTCCCAGTGGTTCTGAGTGAAGAACTCTACCATATGACAGTTGGCTATAGGCAGTAGCGGTGTTAAATAGTTACTGAGGGACTCTATATGGTGACGGATTTTGCGGATTGCAGAGTTCATTGATGGTTCTGCAATACAGAGAAAATTAATCAAGTAGAGGACAATAATTCAGTTAAATATTCTGTATTACTGCTGTTTATAATAATATAATTAGTACCCTGTCCATGCTTTACAGCTGACAGTGATATTCTAAAGCTTCATACGCACTGCCGCTGCGCGACACTGGTTATTGTTATACCATGAAGTTTTCTTAGAAATTGTATTGTTCGAGTCTCTAAAAGGGAAGGTATAAAACAATAGAACGAAAAATTTCATAATTACTTACGGGTATCCTCAGAAGGAAACTCCTGCATCATAAGGATTAGTAGAAGATATCTTCAATAGCGCACAAGTTTTTTTATATTGAGCTCTTATGGTCTCTGCCATGTCCAGTATATCATGATCCTCAGAGTTAGTTCTCGGGAATGCATCAATGAGGTCTTTTACTTTGGTCAGCTGCGTAATAATTTTATCAGAGTACTTCGTGTCAGATTCCTTGTTGAGGTTGATGTGATGTGTGATGATACCTAGATAGTAGCCTGGAAATTTTAATTAAAATATATTTGTGATCATTGACTAAACTATATTGCTTTGTATAAGGTCCCAAAAATAAGGCAAAAGCTGTATTTTAGCGTGATTAAAATTGTCATACCCAGTTCCCGCCCTAGTTCAGCTCCTCTATGGTATCCCAAGTGATAACCCTCAGGGTTTCCTGCTTCACTTCCAGCTTTAAAGCCTTGATCATAACTTTCCTTATGTTCTCTTTCCTCACTGAGGAAAATGTCGTCTAGAAGATCGTTGAAATCCTTTTCTTCAGCCATCAGCAGTTTATTTTACTCGTTATTACACATAATAGACGACGATTTAGATTTTTGTAATCGCGAGAAATAAACAACCACCTTTTCTAGGTTATGTTGTTAATGCACAGACTACATAGGGATATGTGTTAATGTGTCATTGTCAATGTCAATATTGTTGATCTTTCAAATAATTTGCCAAAAACATGCGAATTATTACTTTGCCAAAGCAATAATTCACAATTTTTGTGTATGCTTTGCATATTTTTACAAATTGTATGAAGCAAAGCAACGTTTTATAGCTTTTTTTCAGGTTTATTTACTGAATGATCAAATATTTTTTGCTTCGAATTTACAACGATCAACAAAACGCATGATTTATTATATTTTATTTTTATGAAATAGCAAGCTTATCCAATGCAAATCCAATGTCGACGATTATGCTAACGTGCATTAGAAAAAAAAAAGCAACGCAGCCATCAAAAACGTTCCTTTTCGCGCGGAAAATGTTACTGTCATGTCATGTCATGTCACCCTTGTCACCACTAGACACTCCATCTCGTAGATAGAGAATGAACTACTCCATCTGATCATCTGACTGTCAGCCAAGTGACTGACATTTGACATAAATTTTTCCTAGAAGAAAGGATAATAACCTTGACATTTATTTATTCGGTCCAATTTGTTTCGTAAATTATTAGAAATCAAAAATCTACAAAGCATTTATTTTCAAGATGGCAAAAGTTATACAGGCACATGAAGTTAAAAAACACAATACCAGAAAAAGCGTATGGATGGTGTATCGCAACGAAGTTTTCGATGTCACAGGATTTCTTGCAGAGGTGAGAATTTTAAACCTTGACAATCCATCAGACCATAGCAATTCAAATTTCGTGAGTCTTCTTTGTATATTTTTTCATTGAAACGGAAAGCTAATGTGTACTGATAAGTTGTTTATAATGACGTCAGGGAAATAATGTAAACATCACCTGTTGAATGAATATGTTTGTATCCTTATCCTTAAATAGGCTCCACTTCGTTTTTCTCCCCAATCGTGCGGAGCTTCAGAATTTTATAGTGTGTAGATGTCTTCAAATAAAACGTTTTCCCAAAATTTCACACTGAGCAAACACCTAGTTTTTGAGAAAAAAAATCCTAAATTTTCAGAAATTTTAACCAATTTACGTAAATTAATTGTCATTTTACCACAGATAATGTACGAGTTTCACTCCTTGGTTGTTCCATTTTACGTTCAGACAAAGTGACAGCGGATTCTTATGGTTTTTTATATAAATATTGTAAGTTTTTAACTTTCGTTCACTTTTAAATAGTTGCTACCGCAATTAACTTAATTATAAAGTAAATAATATAGTAAATTAAATTTAAAAAATATAGTTTTATTTGTACTATTAAAAGATTGTCTGTAACGAAACGTAATCCAATGTCAGTGAAGCGAGCTCGGGACTTGGGGCACCCCGACACGGACAGGTTAGGTTAGAAGGGGATGGCGGGGTCTAGTGAGCGAGCGTAGCGAGCGAATAGACCCCGCCATCCCCTTCGTGGTTATTTTTTTTTAAACCACCCAGAAATAGGAGCCCCGCGAAGCGGGGCTCCGTCGACAACGCTTTACTAGAAATAACCTTTATTGTTACAAGGCTGCAAGGTAATATTCCAAGATTTGAGCATATTTTGGTTTGACCTTGACTTTTGATGTGTAAGACCTTGACTTTTGGGTGCTGACCTTGACCTTGACGATGTGTTTGACCTTAGTATTGCTTGGAAACTAATTTAGACCCGGCACGTGATCTTCCCCGCCCTTAATACTCTGGCGATTTTTTTGAAACTTTGGCAATTTTTTTCTCGGCACCTATGGTTTTGCTTATTTTGGGGATTTCAAAAATACAATAGAAATGGTCTACTCTATCCAAAAAAAAATACCTACTATAAATCAGAGCTGGGGAGAAAACCGAAGTGCTTCCCTTAAATACACTGGATCGAAAAAATTCCGGGTCGCTAATAAATGGCGTGATAGTTTTTTTTGCGAAGCTATAGTATATTGTAGCTGACTGATTAATATATTTAAAAAATGTGTAACATTGTGCACTTAAAACTTTAATTAAATACAAAAAAATAAGAAAATTTCTCTTCTAACTTATGACAACAAAAATACACTGCAGTAAATCTTAATTTTTTATTTTTTTTGTCAAATTCTAATTCAAATTCATTTACCTACTTATTAATTTTGTGCACATAGGGCAATATTATACAGATGTTTTATAGAAAAAAAAACGTTGGTCATACTATGTCCCGCCAGAAGGCATACAAAATAAATTAGGTACCGTAAAGGCGGGTTACTTTAGCTATTTTTTTCAAATAATTTTCGAATTTGTTGTGTGGTTTGTATTGATATTATCTTTTTAGTGTTCTTATACGTTATAAGGAAGTTCAAGGATGTAATCAACAAGATGCGAAGTGAATTTTGAAAATATGAAAAGGGTTTTTTTTTATTTTTTTTATTAAAGTTTGGGCCAAAGTTGTTCTTAGGAAAGGGTTACTTTAACCCCATGAACTTGATCGGTGAAAAATCGCACTTGCAGCTATCAGTGGCCAAAGAAACCGTCAAGGGCGGTAAGATTGAATATCCAGGAGAGGTTTAATGTAAGAAAAAACTTCGAAATAAATTAAAATACGATGTAAAATCAACATGTTATATTTCAAAAAGATTTACAGTAAGAAAATATCTCAAAAAATGTTAGGAAGGCAACAAACTTTCAAAAATTACAATAATATTATCATATACGGGTTTAACGTAACGATCTTAGATTTAATATGTAACCTTCGTAAACATATTTTACTTTTCAGTCTAATAAAATTATAATTTCAGTCTTAAGTAGGTATGAGAATCAACGTTTACAACAGGTACTAAGTAGCATAATCTAATCTAATACTTCACTCACTCATTCATTTCTGGAACAGAGAAAGAACCCTTTTTTTCAAATTTAGGAGGTCCAATCTTACACACTATAAGGTTCCAACTATAAAGCTGTTCATCTTTAATCGCGGGCCACCGCCAGTATGTCTTACCTCTTTTCATACATGTTATAAAGGCTCCTTCCTCGGATACTGATAAGACTTGACCTGGGTATTTCCGTGAATTCCAAGTTACTAGAACATGGTCGCCTACAACAAGGTCTAGATCAAGTTGAGGACGTGAAGCTCCACGAAAAGCTGGTGGCTCTAACGTATCCTGCTTTAACTTTTCGATTTGACGTACGGGCGAGACCCGCAAGTCTTTGTCTCGACAACCTTCTACATCCACCTGCATTGTCTCTCCCAGATGAAGAGCAGAATGGTCTCTATTATTCTTTCCAACGGCATCTTCAACTTGCAGTTTCGATTTAGGTTCAAAGACCGGTAAATCTAGAATTTTCTCTTCTCGAAATGCAGGTGCATCAGCATCACTAATCTGACTCACATAGTTGGCCAGAAGAACATCATCCTCTGAGTCATAAGGCATTATGTGGTCTTCAGTGGAAGAAGCTAGACTGATGGTCCTGTCACTGCAGCTTGAAGATAAAGAAACGTTGCGTTGTCTTCGTTTTGTTGCCCTTTTCTTTTCTTTTATAGTTTTTGCCTGCTGTAAACCCGATGGACCTGCTTCTGCAAGATCAGTAGCACAGATTGATTTTCCAGGTGGTACATTAAGTTTCTTTTTTCTAATTGTTTTCTGTTCTGGGCACGCCTCAGCTCGGCTCTGTACTAATGTTTGCATAAAAGAGTTTCCGATAAGAGCTGCGTTTATAATTCGATCTTGTTTGGGCAATCTAGCTAATGGTTCCTCTTTATCTACGGGGTGTATGCCTGTCTTTCTGAAACCAGCAATCAAATTCGCCTTGGTCTCGGTCAAAGAATCCAAAGCGGTTTTTAATAGTCGTGGAAACTGATCCTTAGGTGTAGTCGACAGTTTCCTACCCAGTTGACTGTTCTTCCATTGAAGTAATACTTGCCGCCACTTGCACTTCAAAGGTCGAAAATATGCCACGTCTAGGGGCTGAAGTATATGTGTTGCGTTGGGTGGCAAGCAAATAAAACTAACATTATGCTTCTCACACTCCTTCAAAACTGTTTTGTTAATATGTGAAGCAAGGTTGTCTCCAATCACCACTTTTCTTCCATTTTTCTTCTTAAGAACTGGCATAAGATGATTGAGAAACCAGTCTTCAAATGTTGCACTGTCCATCCATCCGCTCTTTGTTCTATTGTATCGAGCGCCTTCGGGACCATTTTCAGTCCAAGTTGACCAGAGATGATCCGACTTATAAACGACGAACGGTGGAACTACTTCCCCAGCGGCGTTGCCACAGAACATGACAGTAAAATTAACTTTTGTAGCGTTTATTATTGTTTCAGGATATTTTGTTCCTCTTCTGCATAATATAGTCTTTTTTCCTGGGTCATCACAAAGGTTGCTTTCATCGTAGTTGAATATGTTTTCGGGTGGAACGCTTTCTAGTTCTTTGTCGATGTTTTCTATAAAATTGGAAATAACTTCTTCCGACACTTGAGCTCGAACTCTTTTAATATTGTTAGCAAGTCGCCGTGAAAGAGATTGATGTCGTGAAAGAAAAGAAGCCAACCAGTCTTTACCAGGAATGTTGTCCTTAAAAAATTTCACAACTCTTCCCTGGGATGCAAGGTAATTTTTTATTATAATTTTTAGGTCGAATGCTGTCAGAGGAAACCCATATTCCGAAAGCGCTGTTATGTGAGCTTCAAACGCCTTTTCTTCCTCTTCAGTAAATATAGTAGGTTTACCTGGTTTGTTAGGGTGCTTCCGGGTTAATTTGTTTTTCAAAGTGCTGCGAGGAATGTTAAACAACTCTGCAGCCGCTCTTTGTGTGAGCACTTTTGATTGGATTGCATCCAGACATTTTTTTAAATCTGCCTGGGTGTAGTCGACATATCGACGACTGCCAGGCTTTCGTCTGTACACGGATGGCATCAGGAATGTAGCTCTTTAATTTAGTTCTGTAACGAATTGATCAAAAATGTAAAGTTCTTCGCTAATAAACTTCGCAGGGCTACTTTGGCCCGCAGGTCCAAAGTTACCCGAAAAGGCGGTCAATGTATACCGATTTTCTAGATCTGTAATTTAAGTCTCAAAACATAACTAAATGGTATTTAAAAAACAATTGCCATACTCCTACATACATGCCTAAGAAAATAAATAACAATCCAATTGGAAAACTTACCAAAATACAGCATTACACATCAAAGTTTGCAGCAGAAAAAAACGCCGGTGTTAGTGTCAAAACTTCAAATGGCGCGAACATGTAGCGACGTGCACATGAGTCGGTAAAACAGTTACACAAGAATGCGTCTCCTATCGCCATCTATTAGTTACCGAAGGAACTACGACGTTTAGTTGTGTGGTCGCGACACGGTGGGCAGTTCAAACATTTTCTCAATTTGGGCCAAAGTTATGCCCTAGGGTCAAAGTAACCCGCCTCTACGGTACTTAAGTAATCAAATGTCACAAACAAAATCTAAACAAAAAATATAAAATAAAATCAATAGGTAGTAAAAGTCACAATTTCATGCCAAACACTAATAGTTAATAATCTAATAATATGTCAATAAATTAAGACGGCACATAACCAAATGGTAGTATTTAGTCACAATTTTGTATACAATAATAAATGAAATAAAAAATGTTGATAAAGAATATCTTTATCTTAGGGGAGCAACATTTCAATTATTCAGATACGAGTAGTTATAAAATTATATAAATATTAATATTATTAACATATATTAACAGAATATGCCTTGTCATTCAATAATTTAAAAAGCTTACGTTTAAACTCATTTAAGTTGCTGCTTGATAGAATTTCATAAGGTAATTTGATATAAAGCTTTTAAGCTCTGCAAGGTACCAATATAATATTATATACATCTGCCCAGTTCCTAGACAACATATTATTAACTTATGGGTCAGAATAATAACAAAATTTATAAATAAAAATGTGTTTTATTAAACGTAAAATAAACCTTACTGTGCATTTGCGGTGGCGAAACATAAACAAAAAAACATGTTGAAATCTTTAGTTTCTGTCAAAGTTCCATACAATATTTGACAGGAACTAGAGATTTCAACTTTTATTGTTGTGATGTTTCGCCAGTGCAAACGCACAGTTATAAGCATCTTGATACAATCTTATTACAATATTCTCTTTCCTACTGGTATTAGGTATTAAACCTGTACAGATAGTGCAACCCACGACGACACGCCCCACTCCGCGATTACTGTACTGTAAGCTGTACTTTAGTACGGAGCGGAGCAGAGTGGGGCGCGTTGCCGTGGATTGCACTATCTCTATTGTATTTATACTCAGAGTGCCTGTTCTTATCGAGCCAAATTCCCATACAGTCTATTTTTTTAAAAATCTTTACAAGATTAAAAAAAAAACTGTTTCCATCATTGACACAAATTACACAATTAGTTCATCAAAAACACTTGGAGGAATGGCCGCCCACGTTCCTTCTAACAAGTCAAAAAGTTGAGGGGTATGCACGGCATCCACACTCAGCAGAGCTCTTCTTTGGAGCATATCCTATGCGTGCTCAATTGAGTTCAGATCTGGCGATTGAGCAGGCCACGGCAGAACGTTGCTGCGAGCATTGGCAAGAGTGCGTGTTACGACTCCAGCCGTATGTAGACGTGCATTGATGATCACGTCTGAAACAATCCTCTCCGCATAAATCTGAGCATTGAGGTTGCCCCTGATCCAAATGACGTCGGTTCTTCCACCGATCCAAATACCGGCCCAAACCAATATTGTCCCTCCTCCATATGACGAACTTCCAGACAAAATTTCAAAATTCAAGTCATTTATTCAAACAATTCTGAAAATCAGCACTTTTCGAATGTCAAAATTACATAAGACAGTCCCCCAAAACGCCCACCCTTCACCACTTTCTAGTGCTTTAGCTGGGAAGAAGAAGCTGTCTGTTCAGTTAGAAAAAATATTCTATATAATAGTACTTATGCAAGATAATTTACATTACGCAAAACATAATTTAAATTAAAAATTAATAGCCATATGCCTGCTAGCACACGGCAATATACCAACCAAAAACATCGAGAACTATAGGTACTCAGGCAGAAATAAAAATAACTACTTAAAGGTAAACTATATCTAAAAAAGAAAAAAAAATCCTCCAGGCATAAAGGGTGTGCCCGCTTACATGTAGCTGTAATTAGAAGTTATAATTGATAAACTAGGACCATCGGTCGCTAGCTAACCACATATTGCAATACAACTCATAAAACACATTGTAATGAGTAGATTATGTCAACAATAAATTAAAATAAAATTAAAATAAATTGACTTATAAAGTAAAATTATAAACAATTATATAAACTCTTACAACTAATCCCCACATATAGCTAATTCTGGAGAAAGAACATTTAAACATTGTCTTGAGTTCTTGACGTCCAGAGGTCCTCCAAACTCGAGTACGCCTTGTATCCGGCCTCATAATGAAACGAGATTTATCAGAAAAGTAAACACAACGCCAGTCTTCTTCCTCTCAATGTCTGTGTTCGCGAGCCCATTGTAAACGGGCCATACGATTGCGTGATGCTATAGGTTGCTCTCATCGGGAACGCAGACCCACTACACGTAAACGATTTTGCGCTTATCAGCAAGCCTGAAGAGCTGTCGAGCCTCGTAGCCAACATCATGGCTGTCGTGGTACGATTCCGTCGAGCAGTATTTGTGACGTACCGGTCCTGTCTGTGAGTGGTGATCCTCTACGAGGTCGTCCTCCGTGCCGTTCGGCCACTCTGCCCTTGATACGATAGCGTGTCCAGAGGCGGCTTATGACGCTCTGTGTAGTGCCAAGAGCGACAGCCACAGTACGTTGCCTGGAACCAGGTTGCAACATTCCGACGGCTCTCATCTCTTATCGTGTCAAATGATGTCGTCGCTCCATATCGATGTATTTTTTTCAGTTCTGATGCAGAGATGGTTTTGTAAAAAAGCTATTACACACTTTTATAGGAATCCTGATTGTCGGTTGATTTTCTTTTTTTTTTTCTCAATTGCGGCGATACTCTAAAACGTACAAGAGGACCAATTCAATATTTCCCTTTTGTTTCTTTCCAGCATCCCGGTGGTGAAGACCCTTTACTGGAGGCAGCAGGACAAGATGCCACAATAGCATTTAATGATGTGGGTCACAGTGCAGATGCGATGTAATTCCTTTTCATAATTTTCTAGTTTAGTAGTCTGGCGCCCGATGGGATTTTCCATCGGGAAAAATAACAAACTTACATCCCTTAATAACCCCGTTAGTGGATGAATTTTCTAAAATCCTTCCTAAAGGTACCATTCCTTGCCCGACTGCAGGATGCAACTGCCTGCAGTCATTTCGAAAACTTACTAAAATAAATTTTTAAGGATATGAAAACAATGCATTTTATTCATTTTAGACATTTTAACATTTACTGCTTAAGGACAAACTTTGCACGGGCTCGAACTCACTGGTGGGCGTGGCCAAAAAGCACGCTGTCTCACCTAGCATCGTGCCCGACAGAGACAGTGTCAGTGATGAGCAGTTAGACGCTAGTCTACACACACAACGTCTGTTCGCACGCACACAAACACTGTTCCCAACTGAAACGATGTTAGACGATGCACACATGCACCGCCGCGCCGCTCTGTGCCGCTCGCCGAGAAGTCAGCAAGTACCTACAAACTCGTAATATAATAGTAAGCGCCGCTGTTATTGTTATAAACCCTTACACTTATAGGTACCTGCAGATTGCTTATTTTATTGTTTAGTTTTCCCCGAGTGTCATACATGCAGCGATCGCTCGAGATTACGACGCATGCTTACTTGAACAATCATCACTCGCCCGACCGCGCATATTATTAGGTACCTACCTACTAAGAGGCACATCAAGATTGTTTTCAGACAAGTATGCACCTATGTAGATTATTGCGTATAGGTAGGTTTACAGCCGATGAAGTAGTACCTACATAGGTAGTTTCTCACAACCACGAGTCACGGTCCACGGACGTACGACTACGCATAAAGTAGGTAGGTACTACCTACTTACCTACATAAAGCACAGAATAATAAAGATTCTAATGTCCACTACGGAGGTTTGCGATATTTTTGGTTGTAAGTACGTACTTACCTAACAACACGTAATAAACATGTAAGACAGGTAATTATAACAGTAAGTAGGTACCAGGCAGATTGCAGATAATATTCTGTTGGCGTATGATAACCTACCTACTTACCGCAAGTCTTCGACTCCGTGCATCAAATTGTAGGTGTTAGTGTATGCAAAATTTGCGTTGTCAATTGAAATAAATTATTTCGCAAGCAAATAGAATAAACCAAGTACAGCATGATTTTTAGTCATATTGTCATATCTACTTTACGCACGAAATACCCGTCGCCGCCTGATTACGTAGGTACTTTGTGCTTTACGTGATGAAAGTACCTACTCAGCACAAACAACTTTTACTATGAGGCCAACCCTGAAACCGTGAAAATAAAATCAGCTGATCCCTAGTAAACTGCAGTAGCTACACGATCAAAATGCATGGGATCTGCTGACTTTTTTTTCATATTTCAGGGTTGGTCCCATAATGAAACTTGATTGTATTCATGAGTACTTACTTTACCTACTCTCTAAAGTTTAGAGAGTAGGTCATGGTGGCTTAGAGTCTAAACCACCATGACCAAAAAAACACCTGGTGTAGGTCAATGATAAACCGAGCGTAGATACATGATGAGCGTATGGTGCAGCGGGGTGTCGGGAGCACACACCATAGGTAATAGATATAGGTAGGTAAGTATGAAACTCGCAACCACAGAATAAATAATAGTACTACAGTAATAGTATACAGTATAACGTAACGTAGGTAACGATAGATTGCTACAAAGGTTGTCAGTTGCTTACTCAATTTATTATAAGGGTACACACGGCTACATATCAAGCTAGTAATAGTCCTTACGGTGTATAGATATGAACTTCTTCGATGGTACATAGCCATCATTTATTAAGTTATTTTATAAATCTTTATTGATAAAATGAATACCTAACATGATTATTGACATAACGTCTGCGGTTTGTAACTATCGCCACTACAGCTCAAAAAGTAATTTTATAACGGCAGAAAATCATACCGAAAATAGTTTTATCTACTCTCATAACGTAAAATTCGAATTATAAACTTCAAAATGAGTTAATATTGGCATACTTTTTATACACACTCGAAATTTAAAAATAAAATCATATTGTAAAACTTTTTCTCTGACAAAATAATGTTATAATAGTAGATTGTTTGCCTAGGGAGCAAACAACTTTTTTTAAGGCGAGAGTGTTTCTTTGAATCCAGAGTGGAGCGAAGGATTCTAGAGTAGAATTCCGAGCGTAGCGAGGGATTCTAAAGTAGAAACCTGAACGCAGCGAGGGATTCAAAGTACGTCACTCGAGCTTAAAATAGTGTTGCTCTCGAAGTGAACACTCTACTTTTCATCACCCTCTATGAGAAAAAAGCGTGTGCGGTCCTACCCTCATCTCTCACGTGTGGATTAAAACCAAAACAAAATTTTCGCAGCCGCCATCTTGGATTTACGAATCACTTTATCGACTTTAGCAGCTTTAAAAACTATTACGAAATGACACCATTGGATTTACATTTTGACTTCACTATCGGCTTTAGAACCCTCGAAAACTATGAAAACGACACCAATGATGATTTTTTTTTAAATTTTCCCAGCCGCCATCTTGGATTTACATTTTGACCTCACTATCGGCTTTAGAACCCTCGAAAACTATGAAAACGACACCCATGACGAAAAAATTGTAAATTTTCGTAACCGCCATCTTGGATTTACATTTTGCCTTCACTACCGGCTTTAGAACCCTCTAAAACTATGAAAACGACACCCATGACGGAAAAATTTAAAGTTATCGTAGCCGCCATCTTGGATTTACGTTTTGACCTCACTATCGGCTTTAGAACCCACGAAAACTATGAAAATGACACCCATGACGAAAATTTTCACAGCCGCCATCTTGGATTTTCATTTTGACCTCACTATCGGCTTTGGCGCCCTCTAAAACTATGAAAACGACACCAATGACGAAAAATTGGAAAATTTTCGTCATGTGTCATTGCCGCCATCTTGGATTTTCATTTTGACCAGTCTTGTCAGTGTGAATAATAATTCACACTTTCTCTCTCTTTCTTGCCAGCCTTTTTCCAACTTGTTCATACAATGTTCGTGATTGATCTCCTTGGTGATTGGAACTTTTTCTAACAATATCCACATTCCAAATTCAAATCTACTTTGCTCCCTAGGGATCAAAGTGCTATTTTGGTCCCTGTTTAAAAAGAACAAACTAGCTCTTTTTGAATAGATGTGATGAAAAATATATTTTTTACCATTATGATACAGTTAAAATCCAAAAAGTTAACATCACAAAGGAGTTTCCATTTTTCTTTTTTTCTCTAATGGAACTAGCGGGGCGCGCCATTTTTATTGCATTACAAAAAAGTTTTGATTCCAACACAGCGTCCACTCAAACCAACAATTCCAATTTCAAACAAAAATACGTAGTCAAAATTTCAGCGCGACGTCAAACAGATAAAGTAGGTAGTATCGAAACAACGCGACATCATAGTATCGACAAACTTACAAACGCGTAGGCCGCAGCCGAAAAACACTCAAAAGTACGAAGTTAAACGTGCGTGATATGCACGTGCCTGAATCGAAATTCGAACGAAAGTACGTATCACATAGTAATGTGCATGTATGCGTGAGCGTCTTCCCTCCGCACCGCGCGGGGGAACATTATCTAGTGAAATGCACGACAATTCATAGTAAAACGAGCGCGAATAAAATTACGAAAAGTCCTTCGGGAAATCGTGTTTTATGAAAAAACCGCTGCGTAAATCATTTACAAATAAAATTTATTAAAATCTTCGATAATTGAGCTATGTCTGTACGGATTTTGTTTTGGAGATTTTCCATTTCTTTTATTACTTATTTACGCCCAAAGTTGCGTTAAAATTAGCAAGAAAAATGAAACTTTGTTGGCTCATAACTTTTTATTGGCTTTTAATTTTAGTATTCCGCTTCCGTACAGACACAATTAATAATGAGACAAAACGATATCATGTTTAACTTTGGATGTACAATGTCAAACAGTGGAGTAATTCACTCCCGAAATTTGTATGGGAAAAATGTTGGCTAGTATCACCTTAAGACCTACACAATCGATATCTAAATAGAAATAGTGTTTTATTTTTCAAACCGTCCGGGTTCGATTCCAAGCTGAGTTTTTTTTTAAATGTATTACTGCAATTTTTGTTGTTACTAAAATCGATGACAAGGAACCATGTCATCGATTTTAGTAACAACAAAAACTGCTTTCAAGAAGAGATCTTCGTATGTCTTATAGTTTCAGACTTTGTCATACTGACCGATCTAAATGTGCCACCCTGTATGTTTAAACCTTTATTATTTTAATTAGTGACTAAAATTTAAACCTTAGCGAAGTCTGTTTATGTTGGCTTTTTCATAGTATGAGTATTTCCTGTATTGGCAAATTCCAAAACATTTTTTGTTTCTGTTTCAGATCTATGATGAAGAGGTATAAAATCGGAGACCTAGCGCCAGGACAAGGCTGGTAAGTACCTACATATTTTAAGAAAAAAGTTTTAATGTCGAATCTATTATGAAATGATCTAGAAATTCCTTTGAATCTCCATAGATGGACAAAATGCTTAAAAAAAATATAGTAAGCCTTACAGTAGTCGCATATGATAAAGATAATTTTATTTGTCTAAACATGCGAAGATGTGTAACATCTTAGCTGACAGTACCAACCTCTCGGAAAATGGGATGGTACCGTCTGAAGGTCAATTTTAACACCGCGCGCGCTCATTTTCCAAATCAAATAACGCGTATTTCCCGTCCCTTTTCACGAAATAAAGGCTCGTGCAGACCAGCGCGACGCGACGGCCCGACGCGACTCGAACAATACAATTTCTAAGAAAACTTCACGGTACAACAATAGTCGGTGTCGCGTCGCGCTAGTCTGCACGAAGCTTAACTCCCACAGATTGCAGGTAAGCGAAAGGAAATGTTACACATCAAAAATTGTAAAATCTAAATTGAACTTTAATAAAAAAAGTAAATGTGCAAGGGCTAAATAAAATTAATGTACATTGTTTGCAGTTGTAAAATAAAATAAAATTAATGTACATTGTTTGCAGTTGTAAAATAAAATAAAATTAATGTACATTGTTTGCAGTTGTAAAATAAAATAAAATTAATGTACATTGTTTGCAGTTGTAAAATGAAAGCCCAAATGTGGAAATCAAGGTGACTGTTTGTTTGTATTTCTTTTTGTCACGATGTTTTTACCTCATTTTTAGCTTAGCAAGGAGAACGAAAATATCTAGTTCCTAAGTCATTTTAGATCTTATTGTTTATAAAATAAGGTTTATATTTGTATGTCTAATATCATTGCCACAGTGTCGTATAAAAACAAAATCATGTAAACATAATGTTACATCATTCTTAATACAGTCCGGCCGGTTGCTATTGCAGTAGTTGTACAATTTCTAGTAGTAATAAGGATCAAATTTGCAAAACACATATTCGTTAGTATGAAACTGACAGCTGTCAAGAACTCATTCTCTCCACGGCCGAACTGTAGTTTATTTAATTCTGTTATTTAATTACCATTGAGTCAGCTATACCGTTATTAGTTAAGTTATTCTTATAGATGTACTATCGAAGAACTTCATATCTGAACAGTTTGAAAACGAAATCCCGTGAACACGATGACCTCATCTGTTACCGCTCCGGTTCAATAGCGGCCGAACGCTGCTAGCAGAAATAGTCCTTACGTTGTATAGATATGAACTTCTTCGATGGTACCTAGTTCTTTAGCATTCTGCAAGTTTGCAAATAGCTGTCAAAACTTTCACTGTTTTACTTAATGAAAATGTGAAAGTTTGCTGTGTAGTGCACAAAAATATTAATTGCCATGTTGGGCCGCAACGCATCGCATTCCAATGTTTTGCAGTGCGGTGCGGCCCGCTTGAAATGTAGTGGAGGATTTTTGCAATGCGATGCGGCCCGCCCAAATCTGTGCAGTACGCACAGATTTCGACGAATTTATCTATGCCTACAACCAACTTGAATATAAAAACTGCTGTACGAATCAACACCGAACCACAGATGAATACACTGGTTCACTCCGCAAAATCATTTAAACAAAAAGAGATTCTTGTTACGACACAATAAAGTGCAATTCAGGTCGCACAGCGCTAATCACTTGCAGTTATATTCACCTAGAAGTTGCCACTCTTTCTATCGCGTAACTTTTATATCTTCTGACTACGTTACACTCACTAAATTGACCCGACAAGACGGGACAGCCGGCCGCGTACTTAGAGCTTCATACCTAAAACGTGGAGTGAAAAATCTGTGTTCATCTGTGACCAAACATCCGTCTCAGAAGTTTAGACTGAAGAGTCCCCCTCTGTATACTTGAATCCAGAGTCTTAAATAATTCCCATTCATTGCCACTTAACTATCTTCTTTAGTGTTATGTAGTCTAAGTTGATATTTGAGTGACCAAACTTTATTTAGGACCTTTTTATTAGAAATGAATATAAAGATCATGAATAGTTTGGTTGCAATGGAATTTCAACTTTGTCATGTATATACATTTGGTTAGCGTTTGATTAAAAATGCAGGTTTTGTAGCCGTAGATTCTCTTCACTGGTTCACCAAACTTATGTAAAATATGGTTCACTCATTGTTATTCCTTCAACCAAAAGTAGTATTTTTAACAATTTTTTTTTCAATTTCTACAGTTCACTATACCATCAAGAATGTGTGCCGTGTAACGCAAGCAGGTTATTTCTTTTATTTTTTGTTGTTGATTTGAGTTTAGAGCGAGATCAGCCTTTGTCAAAACGAAACCAAAGTCAATCCACAAATGAATGCCGCGTTCACCCAAAAAGTTGGCAACGTCGCAAATAGCTGTCAAATATTTACCTGTTTTGATTAATTTGGCAATATTACTGTAAAGAAATAAGAAATATGGCTAACTAGTGAACTAGAACATTAATAATGAATTGCAATTATTACACTGTATTCGATGTTGTAAAAGTTTTAGGTGTAAAAAAGGCATTTGAAAACTTCCCAAATACTTTTTTTTACACCTTATACTAGATATTCGGAGTTACGATATTAATTATTGCATGTCATCTATACTAATAATATTATAAAGAGAAAAGCTTTGATTGTTTGTTTGTATTGAAAAGGCTCCGAAACTACCGGACCGATTTGAAAAATTCTTTTTCACCACTCCCGCACGAAAGAAGTGTCTTTCCTCTACGAAAACAGTGAGGAAAGTTGTTTTTTCCTCACTGCTTGAACAGTGAGGAAAGTTGGTTTTTCCTCACTGTTTGAACAGTGAGGAAAGTAATGCTCCCGTTCAGGAACTAACCTTGCCTGATTTTTTTAAGTTAAGTTTTAAAGATATTTTAAAATATATAAAGAATTATTTTGATTTGCTTTGTGTCTATTTAATTTATTTACCTATGATGACTGAATACTTTCTTGCTGGGAGTGGTGAAAAGTTTTGTATGCAACTTGTGAGCAAGTTCATTTGCTATTCGTTTTGTTGAGTCTTTCGCTTACTCAGGATTGAAATTTATAATCACTCGCTGCGCTCGTGATTCTATTTTTCAATCCTTCGTTCGCTCAAGACTCAAAATCAAAACTCATAGGAAAAACGAACTTTCCTCACACGTTGGATAAATAACTATTACCATTAGATAGCTTGGTTTTCAGGGAGTAACATAGGCTACTTTTTATCCCGGGAAAAATAACGGGTCCCGCGGAAAAGACCACGGGAGCGAAGCCGCGGGCAAGTGCTAGTAATCAATATTTTAGTTTACTAGTTAGCTATATTTCTTACTATATATATCGCCAAATTAATCAGAACAGTTAAATATTTGACAGCTATTTGCGACTTTTCCCACTTCCTGTATAAACGCTCTTAATGCCTTCAAAGTCAAATAATTTATTTCAATTAGGCACAAAAAAGACACTTATGAACGTCAACATTTACAAAAAAAAATATATAATAATTGATTCTAGTCGCCCATTCCAAAAGGTCGTTTTCGTATGGAGAAGAATGGGCAAGAAACTCCACCGTTACTCTTTTAAAATATTTTCACAATATCCTGTATACATTAATTATATAATTATATGTGAAGACGATGCACCTCGAATAAGATTACTATACCACGATAGGTAAAAAGTATGAAAAAGGAAGGAATGACATAAATTAATTATGTGATAGATGCATGGTGCTCACATATTTACAAACATTGTAATATTCCTTCGTATAATAATAATAATACCAACCTACAATTGTCCCACTGCAGGGAAAAAAGGCCTCAAGGCATGCTCAGATAGAACGGGCCTTGATTACCACGCTTGATCAAGACGGGTTGGCAATTTCAGACTTATAAGTATTAAGGGTCCATAATACCTTAGATCAAATTGACTCTTTATCTCGCTCGCACACTACTGCTCGCGGACTGAGTAAGAGCGAGACTGAGCGGCGGGGAGAAGGCTCCAAGGCGCCGATAGTATAGGTAATTTCTGTTTACCGAGAGTAAACAGAAATTACCTAAACTATCTTTTCTTTTCTTTCTTGTATCGTGGGTGCGTTTACATACATTTAAACTCACATACACAAACAGCAGCCAGACCCGGAACAACTAATTGTAGGTCATACAAATATTTGTTCCGTGCGGGAATTGAACGCGCGACACGCAGCGCAGCAGTCAATCGCTTAACCACTGCGCCAACCGTGCCGTCAAAATATCGGCGCCTTACTAATGGTAATAACAAAAAAAACTTGGTTTGGAGGTAACTGTTTTTTTTTTGTCGTGAAAATTTTATGAAATCGTGTTTTCGCCAAACGTAGTACTATTTAAAATGAATCCTCACCTTTACCATATATTCATTTCAAAATTAATTCTGCAGTATTTTCGATACAACGGAGGATCATGCTAAGCAATTTAAGGTATTATAGACTCTTAAGCTTCGTATTCCAAGCCAAATGCGCCTGCGCTCGTCCCAAAAATTACGTTAGGGCCCTGATTTACTATGTACAGTTTGCGTCAAATAACTTTACCGCTCTGAAGTAGGCATAGGTATGACTGCGCAATAGTCAATCTTACTTGTAAAACACTAGCGCGCATGCCAGCACGCATGCGCAACCTAACTTCAGAGCGGCAAAGTTATTTGACGTGAACGTGAACGTAACCCAGATGTTAAAAATATGGAACTGTATAGAGTCCCGCTAGCGGCACATAAAAGTGTATACACTTATTTATTTATTTGCGGCATATTAGTAGCGCTGCCTCGGCCCGGCTAAAGTGCCGTAAGCAATGCATTGTCATTTCTTCAAGTCACTACCTTTTGGAAGGGGCGACTGAATCAATTCTTTTTTTTTTTTTTTTTTTGTAACTTTAGACGTTCAAAAGTGCTTTTTTTGTGCCTAATTGAAATAAATGGATTGACTTTGACTGTCACTGTCACTTGTTATTTTGTTTTTGAGGAAAGGCTTATGTTAATTTATTTCATCTGCCGGTTATATATATAACCGCTTGGTTTAGCAATTGAAAATGGCTGAAAGGTAGGTTAGAACTGTGACCACACAACGAATCCGTTTAGGCACAAGAAAATGTAATGTTTTGGGAATGTGTTGTTTTACAGCGAACTAACCTCAACAATCTAACAAAATAACAAGTGACAGTGATAGTGACAATGACAATGCAATTCTTACGGCACTTTAGCCAAGCCGAGGCAGCGCTACTATTATGCCGCTAACGGAACTTTATCCGTGAGGTTCTATTCAAGATGATTATACGTCAATCAGATCTTGTGTCAAGTAACGAAATTTAAAACGAATGAATACCCTATTTTTGGCTTGCATTAACAGGACTTCGTAGTTTGTTGTTTTGTCGTAGCGAATTATGGCCCTGGCGTAATCATCCTGCCTGGCATAAGCGGGTTAGTGACTGCAAACAAAATTCTTTCGCCAGACAACTTTTCGCGAATGGGCTACTAATATAGGAACATAAGTACCGACTCTCCAATTTTATTCGTATTCGAGCTACGGATGAAAGTTCAGATTGTAGTTACTGTGTTGTCATTTAGTGATTTGGAAAGCTGTCCAACTTTTGCCACCCCAAGTTTTGCAAGCGATGAGAAGCCGTGGCTAACGTTCGATGGAAAGTCAACGAGGTTAGATTTAGCATCAAATTACTGCTTAGAAATTTTACAAACTAAGTTGTATGTTATTTATTTAACAAAATGAAGAAGAAAAATAGCTGCTTTGCTTGTGTACATTTAACACTTTCGACTCCACCCATTTTCATAGAACTCATACGCCATGCCGCTATACATATTGGAAGTGAGCCCTCCGGGAGGGTTGCCGGCATTACGTTTGCGCTAAAGTTAACCATCGCGGACGGTCAACGGCATTAGTTTTAAAACCGTGTTATAAAACACTGTAAAACGAAGAAAAATTGTGTTTTCAGGGGGTCTTGCCGCTTTAAGTAGTTTCCAACCTTATAAATTTTTAGTGAATATCTTGGATTTTAAAACCAACGCATATACTAATAAATCTTGTTAAAATACATCAAATTTAATTTTCACGGATTATAATGCTGTTTAAACTAAGTAAAACATTTAAAATGGGCCCTCCACCAGGGTTCCCGGCAACCCATATGCGACTACGTGAACCCTCCAGGAGGGATAATGGCACTGAACGCGTGTTAAGAGTCTGCTAAGAACATTATTACGAATATGATCTCAAGATGTGTACTATCGAAGAACTTCATATCTAAGCAGTTTGAAAACAAAATCCCGTGAATACGATGACCACATCTGTTACCGCCCCCGTTCTACATATAGCGGTCGAGCGCTGCAAGCTGCAAAATAGTCCTTACGATGTATAGATATGAAGTTCTTCGATAGTACTTCGTTATTATCTAAAGTACAGCGAGAATGCTGATGATGACGCGATGTCAGAAAACATTGCTTGGAGTTCTGCTTGTTCAAATTCAAATACTTTATTGCTCTCATGTGATGTCATAAACTATTTGAGTAATTTACCAGTTTATTTGTAGCAAAACATTTGATTATAGAATAAAAAAAGTTTTGAATTTTGAGTTTTTTGTTTTGCTGTAGAATGTATTAAATATGAGGGCTTAGATTGCTTATACATTTTTGTAGCTATAATTTTAAACTGCTGTAGTTTTGTAAACTGGTAGTATGTCAAAGTGATTTATTTTATTAATATTTTATTTTGTAACTGTCACAGCCAAAGGTCGTCACAAAAATCTATACATAAAAAGTGTGTCTCGCCTAAGGCAGAGAGAAGAATTCAAAAAATAGTTGTGCCGTGCGCAAGCCCTAGGTATTATTTTATTTACTTGTCTACTTTATTTATCTCACAATGTGTAGTCGGGATGTTAATTCTTAAAGGCAAGGGACAGAGGGTCAAGACAAATAATTTTAACACGTACCCCATTTAGTCTCACTTCTAGTGGCCATTGAGTAATATTCTTTCGAGTATGTTTTATTGTTGTTAGCTTAAGCCCCCGCTCAATGTAGCAGTATTTGTTTAGAAATACAGTGAATTTGTTTGAAAATATATTGTTGGTACCTTCTCAAAATTGCACGTGTTTTTGTTTAATTTTAATAAATTAATGTTTAAAGTTAGTTAAATACGTGCTTCAGTGGCAACAACATCGCTGTTCTATATATTATAAAAGTGTGTATTTATATTCTTTGGTGTTAAACAGATATTTAAAACATGTAGGTATGTATTTAATAAAATGTAAGAGCTCACTCTAATTTATAGACATACGTCATATTTTGTGGTGTTTGGAACTTCCAAAAAATTTAAACGGTAAAACATAGATCGGAAATATCTCAGAAATAGTGGCGACTTCGTAAATAATCTTAGGCTAAAGTTTTGAAACCTTGAATATTCTAAAAATGGATTCGCACTCTTCTAAACATCATTTATGCTAAAAATTAATCTTCCTTCCTTCTTTCAAGACGACCACGGGGTCCGCCATGTGAACAAGGAAGGTTCTCAATATTTTTAATTTTAGTTATATTAAGTAGAAACAGTTTTAGTTAGCTTACTTTGAGAGTAGATACGAGGGTGAATCAAAAAGTTCCTTTTTGGGAGAAGTTCGAAACCTTTTTGGGAGAAGTTCGATATTCAAATTAAAGAGTGTCAATCACACAATATTTATGCAAACTGTCACTTGTTTTTGTCAGTTCGTTCGCACGTAATAAATTGTTTTGTGCGAGTTGCTAAAAACCCAAAATTATGGATAAAAGTGAGTTACGTGCGGTGATAAAATATCTCAGTTTGGAAAAAATGTCTACGAAGGAAGAAATTCCGGACATTCAGCAGACATTATAGGGGATGATGCTGTACCCTATTCTACGGTTGCGTACTGGGTGGCTGAATTTAAAAGAGGTAGATCAAGCTGTAAAGATGACCCGCGTTCTGGGCGGCCTTTAACCTCCGTTACGGAAGAAAATGTCAAAAAGGTTAAGAATCTAGTTTTGGAAGACAGAAGAATAACTATAAAACATATAGCTGAGATCCTAAAAATATCATTTGGTAGCGTTCAATCCATTTTAATTGATTCACTGGAGTTCAAAAAAGGTCGGCAAGATGGGTGCCACGAATGTTAACCGACGAAAACAAAAAGCGACGTTTGGAAATTTCTAAGCGTAATCTCGAAATGTTCCGGCGTGATTCGGATAATTTTTGCCGTCGCCTTGTCACCATGGATGAAACGTGGGTCCACCATTTCGATCCTGAAACTAAGAGACAAAGCATGTCTTGGAAACGGCCATCCTCTCCATCCATTAAGACATTTCGAGTTGCTTCTACCGCTGGCAAAGTTATGGCCTTAGTGTTCTGGGATAGTAAAGGAATCCTTTTTATTGATTACATGCCAAAAGGCCAGACGATTACTGGACCCTATTATGCAAATTTAATCCCGAAAGTGCGTGAAGCGATTAAAGAAAAACGTCGTGGAAAACTATCCTTGGGTGTGTTGTGTGCTGGCTTCAATCTCTTTGACCACCCACCATATTCTCCGGATTTAGCCCCAAGTGATTTTCACTTATTCTCAAAATTAAAAGAGGACATTCGTGGAACAAAATTTTACGATAATGACGCGGTTATGGCTGACGTAGAAGAGTTTTTCGAGAGTCAAGAAAAACAATTTTTTTCACAAGGAATAAGGAAGTTAGAAACGCGTTATTCTAAATGCATTGCATTGGAGGGAGATTATGTAGAAAAAAAATAAAATAAATTTGTTTAAATATTTGCATTTTTTCATATTGATTCCAAGAATTTTTTGATTCACCCTCGTATTTAGGGTAGTTATTTCTTCACGCTCGCAAATTCCTTTTTCAAGCAGAACTCTAAGCTACACCGGTTTGCATATATGCAATTATTTATTTGGTATATTGGTATCAAAAGCACAACTTTTTAGCGCAGTAGTATCATTTCCTAAAACTCAACTCTTCGAGCTCAAGTGAAATAAATGTTTTAAAAATTGCCTTCTTCAAGACAACAATAATTTATTTTGATACACCCGAATCGAAACGAATCTGGTATGTCAATACAGGTTAATGTGGTAACTAAAAATACTAATTTTATTTATTATACACATAAATCTTAACTACTAATTATTATAAAAATATTGGTCTATTAAAATTACAACAAAATGGGTGCGTTTGACCATCCTAGTTAGCCACTGCTTCTCATTGTACACTTTCGCTCTACAACATTTGTAAGTCATTTATTCGAACTAGGCTGAGAATCATCACTTTTCAAACGTCAAAATTACATAAGATAGTCCCTCAAAAACGCCCGCCCTTCACCACTTCCTAGTGCTTTAGCTGGGAAGAAGTGGCGTAACAAACTTCCCAGCGCCACTGCTGTCTGATTTACATTACTCATCACAAAACATTAAATACACAAATAAAACTGGTATAGACTGGTATACCACCGAGAAGTATACCGGTTTAGTCAACTGAATCTAGTATTAGCACTTCATCTGTTACCAGGTATAAATACCTGGTACTTTTTCAAATTGATTTCTTTCTCTACCTCCTCGAGTTCTGCGGATCCTGTAGGATTGCGAGCTTGAAGATTTTTGTAATGTTGATTTTGTCTGTGTTAGACGGAGGCCAGCACCACCGCCACCAGCTCAAAGGTGGTTATTTGATATAATTATATTATATTTTTCTTAGAGTAGGTATAATAATATTGTTTTATGTTTTGTTGATGACGGTACGTAGTGATGTAAGAAAATTATTATAGAATTATGTAGCATCTTATAATGTCGCAAATAATAGTTTAAATGTGTTACTAAATAATGAATGTTGAGATACTAATCTATTGAGAAATTATATAATAAAAACGTATGTTTAAGTATATTGAGTTGTTTTGTAAGATATATAATTATGTAAAGTAAAATACAATTTTAATAACCTATTTGACAGTGGGTAACAAATAATATTTAGTGTCCCCTTTTTCCAATATTTTCATTCTTACAAAATATTGAAAATTAATCTAAATAATTTAACCCGCCGTCAAATAAAATACAATTGTGCTGCATATATTTGTACTGTAATAAATGGTTTTCTTTTCTAGTTCGAAGCTGAAATGGGCGCTGCTGGCTTTAGGGCTCGCTATAATCATGGGCGTGGCGTACAAAAAGTACAGCTCAGGATAGTCTCCATAAAAAGTAAACACACAGTAGGGGTCCAACAAAACTGGTGAATCCAGTCATGGCCTAGTGTAAGCCTAACTTAATATACCGGTAGACGGGATAAGTCTCACTTCTAGTGGCAATTGAGAAATATTCTTTCGAGTACGTTTCATTGTTTTTAGCTTAAGCCACCGCTGAATGTAGCAGAAATTGTTTTGAAATACAATGAATTTGTTTTAAAATATATTTTTGATACCTTCTCAAAATTGCACATGTTTTTATTTGATTTGAATAAATGTTTAAAGTTAGTTGTACACGTGCTTCAGTGGGCATCGCTGTCCTATATGTATATTATGAAAGTGTGTATATTCTTCGGTGTTAAACAGATATTTAAATTCTGTATGTATTTAATAAATGTAAGAGGCTACTCTATATTTCATCAATATTTTAGTAAATTGTATTAAATAAATATTTCCAAATAGTATAACTATTGCAGTGCTTTGTCTTATTTTCAAATTAGGCGAATATTAAATCTAAATAGTAGTCCTGGTAAAAATTAAGAAGTCATTTAGATACACAGTGAAAGCATTTTTTTTATTCAGTTATTTCTTTTATGTAACATTGAATATACTTACTGTTGCGTTTATTTTGTGATACGAATTATGTACAAATCTTTTTTATACAACTGTTACAATTTTCTTATTTATTATGACATGATGCAATAAAGTAGTCATTAGTGAACTGTTGTATTTTTATTTATTGAAATGTAACTAAGGCCGCGTCCTATTTAAAAACGATCGTCGCGCGAATATACGATCGCTCGCGTGCATATGTCACTTTTTGTTCAGAAAACCGGAAAGCGCCCTCTGTTGGCGCTACCAAGCGATAGATTCACCGAACAAAAAGTTCGAACGATGGTCTTCTTCTTTTCGTGTGGTTAGTAAACTAACCTGGTGTCAGAGTTTTAAAGCCGCCCACGGGCCTCTGACTTGGCTTCACATGCCGTCGAGAAATATCTCTCAGGCATGCCGGTTTCCGAACGATGGTGTATTCGCGCGACGATCAGTTTTAAAGAGGATGCGGGGTCAGGGTAACTTATTATTTGGTAGAAATGTGTTTGGTAGGTACCTACCGTTAATACGGTCTTATAATGCATATTTAACCATCAGTCTTTTTGAATTTTTAGTATAAAAATTACTGTATGAAAATACAATAGTTATTAAACTTAGTTTATTTCTTAAAATTAAACAAATTAGGCTGACATTTTCAAAGTAAAACAAATCGCCCGGAGGATACGGTGGAGGTCTGCTCGGCTTGGGCAGAGCGCCGCCGTGTCCTCGTGGAGGCGATCGGTGGCGGGGATCTCTCGCGTCCGGCCCTGGTCCAGGCCACGGTACGGGGCGAGAGAGCATGGGAGGGCGTCACCTCTTGTGAAACAGTAATGCTCGTGAAGGAGGAGGCGGAACGCGTGAGGGAGAGGCAAAATTCGTACCCTCACGCCCCTAGCCGCCGCAGGAGACGCCCTGGGCGTCGGGAATCGCAGGCCGATTCCCGGCCACCGTAGGCGCGGGCTTGCGGACGGTGAGCAATGGGTAGCTTGCCGTCCGATAAGGACCAGGCCCGGGTCGACGGCGCGTTGTGTTCCACGCGCGCCTCAGAGAGATGTCAGCAAGTGAAGGGGTCCGATGGGACCGATGCCTGCCGGGGTTGCGGGAAAGTCCGAAAGGGATACCGTGGCCCCCTGGCAACGTACAGGCAACTGAAGGAACACGGGTGGGTTTTAGTCCGTAAGAGTCTGACACGCCCTCCCGCTCCGCCCGGAGCAGAAAAAGTTATTTGATAAATTCACTTAAAAAAAAGAGGTAACTTATTATTTGGTAAAAATGTATTGGTAGGTACTACCGTTAATACCGTCTCATAAATGCATAATTAACTATCACAGCCTTTTTGCATTTTTAGTATAATAATTTTTACTGTTGTATTACTGTATGAAAGTACCAAAGCTTTTTTTCATAAAATTAAACAAATTAGGTTAAAATTTTCAAAATAAAAAAAAAACTACGAAATAGGTACTTATAGCAACTGGTCGGAACATGAACTGTATCTATTTTAAACAAACCCACAGTGTCGTGATGACAGATAGTCGTCTTGTTCATTGTCGTGACTTGTATATTTAAATGAAACTGTTCCCATATACCATGGCTCGATTAACTATCGTCTACAATCATTTACTATACGTTTGTCATTACACTCACTAACAATTATAGTCGTCCCATCACCGACAGCCGTTCAAACGGTAAATAATCGCTAAGTCACGACACATTGGGTACGGGGCTTAAATCTACTTCACTTTACACAGTCACAACAGTACAATGGTTATGACAGTGATGATAGCAAGGTGCCAGATGTTCCCGTAGACTGCTGTACCGCTGGAGTAGGCGCCGATCTTGGCTGCGTAGGAGATTGCGTGGAAGACATAGTGCTGCTCGTGAACGTTGTGGAAGAGGTGTGAATAAGGACCTGGAACGAAAAGGCGAATGAAAATAGGTGGAATAATGGAGGATGCAACATGAGGACCTTTAGAAGTTTTGAGACAAAGGTTGACGCCACGAACCACGAAGGATAATAAATAATACTTCGTCGTTGACCCAGTGAGAAAATGAAATAAGAAATAAATCATTACTAATTTCTATTATAAATCCAAAAGTGAGTTTTGTTTCTTTTACGCTTTCACGCTAAAATGGCTGAACGAATTTGAATGAAATTTGGCACATGGGTGGACCATTCTTTAGGGTGGGAAATCATCAAATGACTTCTCCCGCTCTGGGCGGAGCGGGAGGGCGTGTCAGACTTACTGACTAAAACCCACCCGTGTTCCATCAGTTGCCTGTGCAATGCCAGGGGCCACGGTATCGGTGGACCATGAACTGATTTAGTTGGCAATCAAATGAATTATAAGCACTGTTTTTGTGTGGTTTAATAATTGCATTTTACACAAAATACTAGATATGTATTACGTACTGTAGGTTACAGAATTTTCGGAACAGAAAAATGGTTCTTTATGATAAAATCTGTAGGTACCTACCTACTTACCAGTATAACAAAGCAGTGTCTCACTTCGGGTGGTACTGTTGTGCCTTGTACCTACTTATAAAAAAATTGGTGCAATTTCATTGAATCAATTTAGACCATTACTACGCGTCCACGCCTATTTGGTTTCAGTGACTTGATTAAACGAATAATGTTCGTTGTCTGGATGAGGATATCAGACTTAGCAACCTGATATTATTCGAATTTGCTCTACTGTCTTAGTAAGAGTGTAACGGCCTTAAGCTCTGGCCAAATTAAGGCGAATCCGCGCGGGACACAATACGCAACTGCGTGCTAATTTCGTCCAGCATCCCGCGTGGGATTCGCTTCAGTATGGTCAAAGCTGTAAAAGTCAAAATAATCACCTCTAGCATAAATAGCAACATCGCCACCTCCGTGATAATTCTCAACGAGTTGGATCCCTGCAACCTGGGTGTACTCGAACGCCTCCGTATCGTCCTCGCTCGGGTCTCGTCTCGCCACGGTGCTGCCATTCTCGTCAGTTTTTACGTAATACTGGAAGGACCCTGGGCCTCCCGTACCGTAGGACAGAGTCGTGTAATTCACGCCGTCGTGGCTTGAGGGTTGGGCTATACCTGAAATAGTTTGAAATATGTTTAAACTTTGTTTTAAGAGTCTCATTCCGAATTCTGCTTTCGTGATCGTTTAAATTGCAAAATTACTGTTTGAAAAAAAAAATGGGTTCAGAGTTTGGTAGAACTATGTGTTCGTTGGGAAAATAAAATGTGTTCTTTGGAAAAGAACAAAGATTAATATCCTCGTCTTTACTATCAAGTCGATAGGTATTCATCTACCATTGGCCTGCTTTTATTGCTGATCAAGCGATTTATTGTCTCATCTATACTATTTGAAGTAATCAGCGGTTCTTTACCTTTTTTGGCGTCTGAACCCTTTTAGAAAACGAAATATTTGACGGAGCCCTAAAATAATCAAAACAAACATGAAATAGATTTTTACTTTTCATCAATTGTTTGATGTCAGACTTGATTGAAGAGAGTTGAATTCGCATGTCAGGTTCGGCATCGTATTTTGTTTTTATAGCTGCTTAAGTTGAGTTGAGAATCCTGTCGGTTACAGAACTTAGCGATGGGAAGTTCAAAACCCTCATCAAACGTGTCCTTATCAAGAAAGCATACTATAAAATTAAAGACTACTTTGAAGACAAGGAAGTTTGGCAATAATTCCTTCTGCACATGTGGCTTCCCTGGTACCTCATTATCGGCAAAATATGTACCTAAGTCTATTAACTGCTCCCAAATTACCATGTTTATATTTTTTACATTCTTCCTTGACGTTATCACCCTATTATTTGACATTATATTACTACAATTTAATTTCAACTCTTAGTGGTTTTTGTGGACATGATAATTATGCAGATTTGTTATAGTTGTAATAGCAATCACGTCATTTCGTTTAAAATACGTGTTTATTTTTATTAATTTATTTATCCTTATAAACTTAATTTCGTTTCTATTTTGTGAATGTGAGAACGCTGTAGGCTTAGTGGACTGTAGACTTGTTGACCATTATTATTCTGTTAAGTACCTGGTACCTACTTGTTGAAAGACCTACACTGTCCCCCTACCTAGTAGCACTGTTATTTGAAAATATTGTAATAGCTTATTATTTTTAAAAGAGTAACCGTGGAGTTTCTCGCCGGCTCTTCTCCATAAGAAACGACCAATTGGAACCGTGCACCTAGCTTCTGACGTTTCTTAAGTGCCCTTGTAGGTTTATATGTAATAAAATATTTTGAATTTTGTTTCTAGTGTTTTGGTCTAAGTTCAAACAGCCTCAATCATGCAATCCATCTCACTTCTGTATGGAGAATTAGTATTTTATGTTTGCTGCCATAATCTTCACACAATATTGAAAACAATCGGTATTGCAGTGGGCAAGTTTTGACGAAATTCATCATTTTTTATCGCTTCCTCAGAACTAATTTTAGATTTGGCGGTATTTGCTTAATGCCGCCAAATCTAAAATTAGTTCTGGAAGAAGTTGGGCTCTGCAAACCTCTGTGGGGACTCCGCGGAGCACACTTTGAGTAACACTGCTCTAGGTACAATACAACACTGACCTCATAAAAATCTATATCTCCTACAAATAAAGAAAGCAACAAACCAAAAATACTGCTCCCTCTGTCCGGGTACCCGTTGATAGACAGCGAATGCGTGTGGTCGCTGGTGACGATCAGCAGGGTGTCCTCCTCATCAGTCATGTTGGCTGCGAGCTGGACTGCAGCCTCCATGGCCGCAGCTTCGTTGACGGCTACCTTCGCCCAGCCTCGATGATGGGCCATGTCTATGTTGCCACCTTCTACCTTAAATTATTAGAGGCTGTGAAATTACAGGGGAGATGGTCATTGCTATCAGGAGCCAACATTACGGCATAGGAACTATTTGATGAAACGCACCATAAATATGGTTCTGTCTGAAAACTGAAGCCTTGTGGGTCTGTTGGGAAAAAACAAATCAATCTACTGACCATAAGAAAGAATCCGTTCTCGTTTTTCTGTAGAACCTTGATAGCAGCTTTCACCATGTCTGATATTGAAGGCATACCCTCTGGTCCTTTTTCTCTCAAATGTTCGTAGTTCAAGTGCTCGTTCGAGAAGATACCTTGAAGGAGTAATAAGAAGAATATTTTAATATATAAAAAAGTTCAAACACGGCATCAACCATCAACGTGGTGCCCTCTGCCGTTAATTGACGAGTCTCAGAAAGACTGATGGTAGAGAATTAGGTAGGTACGCTTCAGGCACGCAGATCAACGAGCATTATCAACTCAAATGCAAATAGACTGACTCTGCTACCACGTTTGGTGTTGCAATCTCACAACGTAGTTAAATACTTCTATTTCTACTACAGTCTATTTTTCAGAATAACGTCTTCAGAAGGATTGCTAGATGCTAATTCGTTAGGCATTCTCGAAAATGCCTAATGATAAAATAAATCTTTTGAATGTCGATCGCCAGCACCAGGAATCGGTCTTAATTCGGTCCTCGTATTCAAACAATTTTATAGACTGGCGGTACAAGGCTAGAAAACAATTCAATTAGCTAATTACCAAACAAATAATCAGTATCGTCCACGTTCAGGTCTCCCAACTCCTTATTGTTCATGACCACGCTGTACTTCAACCCCCGACTCTGCTTGTCCGTCTTGTAGGTGTCTATAAGGTTCCGCCCGTCTTGACGGTAGCAAGTCCAAGGCATGTTGCTGATAGGATCTGAGGGTGTGCCTGTTGAGTTGGAGACCAGGGCTTGTCTGCCACCTCCCATTACCACCTCGAAATAATAAGAAAAACACTGAATGATGACCCAATCCAAAGTGTTTTTAATGATTTCGTTATCATAATACTGTTTGCTGAGCTTGTTTCCTTGCTGTCCGCATAAAACATAACATCACGCCTTGTTTCCCCGAAGGGTTGGGCAGAGGTGTACCTGTAGTAGGTACACCCACATTTCGCCAGTTATGTTTAAGTCCCATGTAATAGGGGGCGAGCCTATTACCATCAACCGGGTACAAATTCAGACCCCGGGCTGCTATTGACAAATTCCAGATAGAAAAACCCAATAACACTTTGCCCGACCCGGGAATCGAACCCAAGACCTCATACTCAGCAGTAGCGCTAGCGACCACTAGACCAACGAGGCAGTCAAATTAATTTTCCATTCACATGACGAAGTCTCGAGTTAAGTTCAAGCTTTTTGAAGGCTAGTCCTTCAGTTACCTACGTTATCTTTGGACTCGGTACTCGTCATAATTTATCGAGAAGGCATTTTGTCCATTTCGTCTTGTGTTCACTTCATTTTCTTCATCAAAGTACTTACGTGCAGGTCTCTCCCAGGCCAGTCCTCAACCAGCTGCCTGGCGATGTCCTTGCAAGCAGTTCCTTCTGGCATGGTGGCCTCACACTCCCACTTGCGGCTAGCACTGTGCGCGTATAGGGGTCCGGGAGTCGCATGCGTCACGCGCATTGTTGTAACTAGACCTGGAGAAAAAAGGGTAGCATTTGATGCAGCAACGAATACTTTGACTTCCGACACATATTAGTATCTACAGTTGGTTCACTCCGCAATATTATTTAAATAAAAAGTGACTCGTGCTACGACACAAAAAAAGTGCAATTCGACTTACCTACAATTATATTCACCTAGAAGTTGCCAATCTTTATAATAATAATAATAAAAATATTTATATCGCGTATAGTTCGATTCAAAGTTAATGGCGGCTCGGAAGTTAGCGGCTCGCTGCGCAGTACCGCACCCCTCACCCCCGCTGACCCATGAATTTGTTACTGCGCAGCGACTCGCCTCATGTTCCGAGGCGCCATTAAGTTTGAATCGGGCTGTAACTCTTATAATTATCTTCAGACTACGTTACCCCCACTCAATTTGAAAAGTCGAACCCGCCATGTACTTGTAGCTTCATACCTTAAATGTGGAGTCATCTGTGCTTTCGTTAAAAAAAATCGTAGACATGTCAATAGCAATAGCCTAGCATCAAACACAGAAGTTTTAGAGCCGGTTCTACTTTATGCTGATATTTAACTGTCATAATTAAGAATTAATAGGTATTTAAATTGATTTGGTCATAATAAAATGTCGTGAATATTGAAATAACTCACATAATTATATACATTCACAGAAATATCACGTTTGATAAAACTTTCTCAGTGACAATTTGATCATGAATACCTACCTGCACTTTTCCCAGCCTTTAAAGCCAACGCAGCCAGTGACTGCAGCCTGGCTTCAGGGTTAAGGCTTGCATCACAATCCTTGTACGGCACACTAGCGTCCACTCCAATAGTGTCCTGATTGGTTTTCACACCACTGAACAATGCGGTGGCAGTGCAAGCTGAGTCCGGTACCATTTTATTTGCTGAGTAGGTCTGAAAAATATTAAAAAGTTTAAGTAATAGGCACATATTTTTATGGACTGTAGTACGTTCATCGTAGCGCTAATGACCGATTCCTATAAGTTTACGAACCGTTATTGGTTACAATTAAGACTCTTGTATCTTTACGAATAGTGAAGCAAACACCTCATGGCTTTGCTTAGTAGACCCTCCCATATGGAGGTAGCTATCACAGGTAAATCAGCTTACGAATCTATTTACTATACGCCCAGTTTGGTAATAAAAAGTGCTACCATTGGTAAGTAAAACAATTCGTTTTAGTTTAAAGGAACCGAGCATAATTCACTACAAACTACGCTCGTAGCACTAAATGCTCTACGCGCTACGCTCGTAGCACTTACCTCTACGCACTACGCTCGTAGCACTAATAGCACTATGGACTACGTTCATAATAGCACTAAAAGAGCTACGCTTGTTGCATTAAGCGATGGGCTACGCTCGTAGCACTAAACGCGCTGCGGTTGTAGGAATAACCGAATTACGGACTCCACTCATAACACTAGACGCGTTACGCACTACGCACTACGGAATACGTTTGTAGCACAAATCAGTTTATCCACTTCTTGAGTACGAGCTTGCGAGTTCGAACCTGACAAGTACCAACGTGACATTTTTTTAATAATGATGTACGTATAATTAAAGGTAGGAAAGAGGAGGAAACAAGCCCTTATTTGAGCGCCAACATATTGTACACTGTTGTATTCGAAAATACATTTGTCCTGCTGCAGTAAGAGAACTACAAACGACCTATACCTAATTATTATCTATGGTGGAAAGTAACCTTCAAAAGTCCAACATGCGGGAATTTCTCATACACCAGCCGATGACTCTCCCCGCCTTTGTATATCCTCGTGGTGGTCACGGTGTTGGGTCCCATGCCATCTCCAACGAACAAGATGACATTCTTCGCAGGGTTGAGGTTCCATTTAACCTTCAGAGCCTCCTGCAGCTCATTTTGCGCGAGGCTCGACCAGAACTGCTGATCTGATGATAGAAAATATGTTATTACAGTACAAGCCATGTGCGTTCCCGATACGGTTTATCCATCGGCAAAAATGATGAAACATTACAATGGGATTCTCCATACTAACTTTCATACCCTATTTATCCCCTTCCGAGATGACTTTTCAAAAAAATTTTAGTGCTCACCTTCGTTATACATTCTATGGTTCATAGAAGACGGGAGGATTTTTAAATCTGAATGTAAATTACTATTAGCTGAATATTATTACGAGACTCTCTTGTAACGTGTAATCACCAGAGTTTATTATCCTGTGTTCGCGTATGCATGATTGTGATCTTCCGCTGTCGCTGGGATACTGTGCTGTGTGGTGCAAATACCACACACGTACAACAACTGCCATTACAACTGGATCGAGTTTCATTTAAAGGGCGCCTTATCGAGCCCAAAAAGGTATTATCGGATTTTACTATCAGCAAAGTCGGGCTGGCAAAACAGAAATCTTAAACACATCTGCCATCTGGAATTCTTGTCCAAAATTGCATGCTTAGACCCAGGTTTTGGCTGTGCGATGTCTGTCAGTGACTTTAAGATAGAATTCATAGGGTAGAGTTAAGACATAATACAGACAGAGAATACGTAAATGCCATCAGTAAAAACGAGGGGTGTGCCTCCGGACTGGATCGACCGACGATCTCGGGGCAGACCAGATGTAGAAGGCCAAGAAAACAGTGTAGTGGCGTAACTAGTGAGAACCCATTAGTTGCCGAGTTGTCTCAGCTTATCGCAGTCCACTGCTAAACATGGTCAGATAATAATCATAATAAGATGAATGAGTATTTTCATGACTGGATCTTATTGTTATTTAGGTTCGCATTATCTTTATAGATGAAAGTATAATAATAAGATCCTTTGTGTTCCAAATATCTTTATCTATATCTAATCCATAGCATTAACGTTGCACGTGATAATGATAATTAGATACCTACACAGCTACATAATATGCGTTATGTTTATTAAAATGATTTAAGTTTATTTTTAGAGCAACATAACATTACGCCTTGTTTCCCCGAACCGTTAGGCAGAGGTGTACCTATAATATAGTATCTACCTACACCCAAATTTCACCAGTTACCAGGTACCAGTTATGTTTAAGTCCCATGTAATCAGGGGCGACCCTATTCCCATCAACCGGGCACAAATCCAGACTCCGGGCTTCTACTGAGAAACTCTAGATGGAAAAATCCAATAACACTTTAGAGCAGAAGATATTATGAATAAAGAGTTATGATTGAACAAGTTCAATGGGTAACCGATTCTGCGAGAAGATGTTATTCTAAATCTCTTTTAAATATACTTATACTAACTCAGTTTCGTGCTTGTGTTAGCTCAATTTCATACATTGTTTTCATAACTCAACTATTTCTATAACAAAATATTCCCCTGCCGCCCCCAGCTACACTAATTACTAAGCTGCTTGCATTCAAATGCTACCGTTCAATTGGGCGTTTGTCCAGGTTGTCGGAATCCAAGCAGAACGTTTTTTGCAAATTTTGTTATGGTTTGTCAGTATCTTTTACCTGCTAAGGTATCCAAAAACTAAAAATCCATAGAACTCATGGTCCCATGACCTTCCGTCGCATCGTTTTTTTTTTTTTTTCGTTTAGGCACTTAAAAAAGATGTCTCCGAAAGGGGTAAACATCTACCCTTATTAAATTATATAATTATATAATTTATATTTATAATCCTATCGAAACCAAAATGGTATTATTTAGAAGCCCTCTCAGGAGTCCATTCACTGTTCTCCAGGATAATTTTTATTCATTAATCTTGATTTATGTTAATTTTTCTTTGCTTTTTTAAATTCGTCATTTATTTTCTCTATTTTTATTTTCCTCCTGTTTACACCTAGTTACTCGTATATGTGCATGCTGTGGTCTCCTGTAATTGAAGGAGCACATGTAAAATAACCGTTTTTATGATTGTAATTTATTGTTGGAGATCCCAAATAAATGAATAAATAAATAAATTTATTTAAATTAATTTTTTCGATATCTCTTTTCGTTTTTGAGAAGTAAGTTTCTTTAAAAAAAGTCCCAAAAGAAACAGTAAAAAATTTGAAATTACCTAAATGAAAAAAAAATACAAAAAAATATTGCAGTAGGTTTTGTAGCCATTTCAGTAACTCGCTTTTTGATACCATTTTAATTTATCTATTTTAATAATTGAGGACGATAGCCCCCGGTCGCACTTTTTTTGAAAACAGGTACTGAAGTGATTGAAAAAAGAAATACGCATAAGGCTTAGCACGCACTGCGATTAAACGCAAGCGGTTTGAAACCGCCGTAAAATGTAATGTATAGCTTTTTATACGAGTGGAGGCAATTTATTTCAGTGAATGATTATCAAAACGTTATTTGCCTCATTTGGCTAAGGATTCGAAAAAGCGCGATATTTTTGTATGCCATAGTAATGTATGGTGGTGCCGGTAACCGCACTCGGCTTTCGTTGTCACTCTTCTGTGATATTGTCTTCATAATGTAGATACTGGCCCACAGCTTGTAATAATTTATCAAACGTACCAATCGACGTTTTGCAGTAAGTAGTTAAAATATTATCGGGATGCTTTCGTACGTCGTTGTATATTTTGCAAAAGTATCCTTTCAAATGTCTTTGGTCAGTTAGTGGATGTACCTACACAGTAGGTCCTTACCTATCGTGTCAACACAAACTGCTCGCCACAAATCCATGGTGGTACTGAAATGAGAGTAAACGACGGACGCAGTGCCTGTTTGTTCGCGGTTTGGCGTTTTCAGCTATTCCAAAACAGAGTCCCTTTAATTGCAATGCGTACTCGTATTAAGCCTAAATACGCATGTACCTGTCCCCAAAAAAACTAGTAAATTGAAGATCCTTATGACTGTATCCAGTACAGCACTTAAATACTTACCTCTCAAACTATACTCATGCCTTCGTGGCCTGGATAATTAGCAAACCTAATTAAACAATACCGTGTAGGTATAATTACCTGGGTATCTCAAAGTAAATAAAAGGCATCTTCAATGGGATTTATGTGGTTTGTTTCTAACCTTATTTCAAAATTATATTATTTTATTTTGATGTTATGTAACGTACTTATTATTTTAAGCTAGGCTCCGTTTTAAACAAAGGTAGGTAGGTACTGATGTTTTCAGTTCCGGTGAACTTGTTTAAAATAAACAAACGTAAGAAGCACATACTTACCTATACCTAAATTGTAAACATTAAATAATAAAATACAATAAAACGTCTGTTATTTAGACTTCGGTGCATGAGTAATTTGTTTTCTTTAATTATATATTACGAGTACAAGCCCGTATTACTCGCAACTATTACAGCAAAAGTGCTGGATATGGTGCGAGATGAACAGGACGCCCAGTTCGGTTTTCAAGCAGGTTTGTCAACAGAAAGTGCCATTTTGACACTTAAATATACTGTTGACTATTATTTAAAAAGAAAAATTACAATATAAACATGCTTCCTGGATCTATTCAGGGCGTTCGATCTAGTATCCTATTGAGTGCTCTGGAACAAATTGAAGGAGTAGGGGGTCGCTTTTCGGCGATAAGTCCCCTCTTTGAGGAGTGGCTGGAGAGGCGCCACGGCGTCCTCACCTTCCGCTTGACGCAGGTCCTCACCGGACACGGCTGTTTCGGGAGGTACCTGTTTCGGATAAGGCGGGAGGAAACGCCCGGGTGTCATCACTGCGTGGATCGCCCGGAGGACACGGTGGAGCATACGGTGGAGGTATGCCCGGCTTGGGCAGAGCACCGCCGTGTCCTCGTGGAGGCGATCGGTGGCGGGGATCTCTCGCGTCCGGCCCTGGTCCAGGCCATGGTACGGAGCGAGAGGGCATGGGAGGCTGTCACCTCCTTCTGCGAAGCAGTAATGCTCGCGAAGGAGGAGGCGGAGCGCGTGAGGGAGAGGCAAATTTCGCGCCCTCACGCCCCTAGCCACCGCAGGAGACGCCCTGGGTGTCGGGAATCTATTGCCGATTCCCGGCCACCGTAGCAATGGGTAGCTCGCCGTCCGGTAAGGACCAAGCCCGGGTCGACGGCGCGTTGTGTTCCACGCGCGCCTCAAAGTGTGTCAGCGAGTGAAGGGGTCCGATGAGACCATTGCCTGCCGGGGTTGCGGGAAAGTCCGAAAGGGATACCGTGGCCCCTGGCATTGCACAGGCAACAGAAGGAACACGGGTGGGTTTTAGTCAGTAAGAGTCTGACACGCCCTCCCGCTCCACCCAGAGCGGGAGACGTCATTTGATGATATCCCACCCAAAAAAAAAAAGGGGGGGGTCGCTTTTGCAATCATAGGCATCTTATTGGTATAGTAATCAGAAAAATATTGTAAAATGGGAAAATGTGTTATCGGATGAGTATAAACTGAACTGATGTGTAAGACAAGGAGGGTTAACGTCTCATGAAGTACCTAAGAGTCGTCTATGGCCCTTTACGGGGCACCGGTGTGGGCGCGTTCATTGAAGCGGTGGCCAGCCCGCCGGTTGAACGCGTCCCAGAGGGTCATGGCCACCCGGCTGGTTCGGGGATACCGCACGGTCTTCGGTGAGGCGGCGAGCCTCTTTGCCGGATTGCCGTCAAGGGATCTGGAGGCAAAAGTTTTCGCGCACATTTGGGAGTGGGGCGAGGAGGCGAAACGCCGGTCCTCTCCGGACACGGTTGTTTCGGGAGGTTCCTGTTTCGTATCAGGCGGGAGAAAACACCCGGGTGTCATCACTGCGTGGATCGCCGGGAGGACACGGTGGAGCATACGGTGGAGGTCAGCCCGGCTTGGGCAGAGTATCGCCGTGTCCTCGTGAAGGCTCGAGAAGATCAGTGGCGGGGATCTCTCGCGTCCGGCCCTGGTCCAGGCCATGGTAGGGCGTCACCTCCTTCTGCGAAGCAGTAATGCTCGTGAAGGAGGAGGCGGAACGCGTGAGGGAGAGGAAAACTTCACGCCCTCGCGCCCCTAGCCGCCGCAGGAGACGCCCTGGGTGTCGGGAATCGCAGGCCGATTCCCGGCCACCGTAGATGCGAGCTTGCGGACGGTGAGCAATGGGTAGCTCGCCATCCGATAAAGGAACAGGCCCGAGTCGATGGCACGTTGTGTTCCACGCGCGCCTCAAAGAGATGTCAGTAACTGCAGGGGTCCGATGGGATCCTGCCGGGGTTGCGGGAAAGTCCGAAAGCGATACCGTGGCCCCTGGCAACCTACAGGCAACTGAAGGAATACGGGTGGGTTTTAGTCAATAAGAGTCTGATTCGCCCTCCCGCTCGGCCCGAAGATATTTGACAATTTCCAAACCAAAAAAAAAGGGTTAACGTCTACGAGGTTTTTAAATCTACGTATATAATTTAAAAAATCAACTAATTGAGGGACTGAGTTGCTTGCATGTCGGATGCCGCATACTTAGATGGCGTTTGTGTTAACAAAATAAGTTATGCGGATGATATGGTGCTGCTGAGTCCATCAATCGGTGGGTTGAGAAAACTCCAACAAAAGGCCAAATAGTTTGCCACCCCTTTCTTTAAATGGAGAACAGTTGAACTTTCGGTACGAGGAAACATGCTGGCACATAGATTTGCTGGTTGTACGGTAGACGTTAAATTTACGCTATCTAAAGCGTACCGTCAAAGTTTCTACACGGTCTATGGGTTAAGTACACACAAAGTGCCTACAATGCCCTCACACTACAATCCAACAACATTTTCAGGGCACTGTTGCGGCTCCCGTGTTCTTGTAGTGCTTCAGGCATGTTTGCTGACGCGAATTAGGTGATTTCTATGCAATTACGAGTACTTAAGCGGAAGAAAAACGCGTCAGTTTTAAAAACTGTGCGGGAGAGTAGCAATAGCATCCTGAAAATGATTGCAGATAGGTTGGATGCGGCTGTGTTCAATCGATTCATCAATCTGAATGTGAGAGGTGCGGGTTGATGAATCGACATTATTTTCCACTTTTACTTCTGTAGTGTTAATTACAAAAAAAACCTAAGAGTAAGTAGTTACGCTTAATTTACCGAGTTTTTGTAGTATCTACTTATGAGTGTTTATTATGAAAGTGGACAACATCGCAAATTGCTGTTAAATATTTCGCTGTTTTGATTAATTTGGTAATATTACTGTATGGAATTATGAAATATGGCTAAATTGTGAACTAAAATATTGATTATGAAATGCAATAATTAATATCGTAACACCGAATATTTAGTTTTTGTAAACATTCCAAATGCATCTTTTACACCTAAAACGGTTACAACATCACATTCAGCTTTTTTTTTCGTTTTATTAATAGGCACCGTAATTAATAATAATACTCAATTAGTCACATTAACCATATATAACTAGCTGCGCCCCGCGGTTTCACCAGCATAAGTTTCGATCCCGTGAGAATATCGGGATAAAAAGTATCCTATGTGTTAATGCAGGTTATAAACTATCTATGTGCCAAATTTTATCCAAATCCGTTCCGTAGTTTTAGCGTGAAGAAGAGACAAACACACACACTCACAAACTTTCGCCTTTATAATATTAGTGTGATTGTAGTTTATATTATGTGTTACGTTAAAAGGCATTATAGCAGCTCAAACTATTAAACAAGCAATAATAACTACGGTTTATTAATATCTGAATAACGAAAAATCAATTAAAATTGAATTTGTCGCTTGCATCGCTTTTTATGAATACGTGAATGAGTTGACGCAATATTTTAATATCTTATCTAACACAACACATTCCACTCAGCAACAATACAACGGTAAATTAAACTTCACCTTGAACATCTAATTTCCCAAATTCACAACATAACCTCAAAAAAAAAAACACTAGGTAATTCACGCTAAATTAATTAAAAAAATATATTTTACACTAGTTCTCATGTAAATTACACTAAAAATATTGATAAAAAAATGAGGAAATACGTACCGGTCCGTAGTGAAGACCGCGCGACGGCGATAACAGCGCAGAACGCGAGCACGCTGCGCAAGCGCATGATTGACACTAGATTGTTATACGCGTACGTCACTCCGCCGCACGCGGTCTCTCTCGGTAATAATTATTACTGAGAGAGACAGCGGGGATTCTCGCGCCACGGTGTCCTTGAAATAGCACGTGTTTAGAATTTTTTGCTGTTTCTGATTGTTGATACTTTTGTTGTTACTATTAAAGTGTATTGTTCTTATGTTTTTTACGGTTTGTATTGTGATTGTCCTTTTTAGAGTTCCGTAGCCAAATGGCAAAAAACGGAACCCTTATGGATTCGTCATGTCTGTCTGTCTGTCTGTCCGTTCGTATGTCACAGCGACTTTTTTCCGAAACTATAGGAACTATACTGTTGAAACTTGGTACCTAAGTAGGTGTATTCTGTGAACCGCATTAAGATTTTCACACAAAAAAAGAAAAAAAAAACAATAAATTTTGGGGGTTCCCCATACTTAGAACTGAAACTCATTTTTTTTCCCATCAAACCCATACTTTTGGCGTATCTCTGTATAGGTCTTCAAAAATGATATTGAGGTTTCTAATATTTTTTTTTTCTAAACTGAATAGTTTGCGCGAGAGACACTTCCAAAGTGGTAAAATGTGTGTGTGTCCCCTGTAACTTCTAAAATAAGAGAGTGATAAAACTAAAAAATATATATGATGTACACATGTAAACTTCCACCGAAAATTGGTTTGAACGAGATCTAGTAAGTAGTTTTTTTTAATAGTTCATATATCGTAAACCGCAATTTTCAATCAACTCAAATATAAAAATAAAAATAAACATTTGATTTCATAAACATATACCTTATGCATAAACCGTGAACCATTATTTTCTAATAATAAATCTGTAATTGGTGCCTAAGTAAATAATAATTACTTTTATATTATGTTACTTGCTGCTACGGAACCCTTCATCGGCGAGTCCGACTCACACTTGGCCGCTTTTTAAGTATCGTTTCATCCAAGATGGATGAGAATAAACCCCCTGACCCTGAGCCCCAGATATTTCAGGTTCCTTAACTCCCTTTTCTCCGAATCCTCTTGATCAATTCGCGGATGTTGTCTGTAGTGTTACGGAGATGGATGTTACACAATCCCAACAAAACTCACGCAAACGTCCGAGTGATGAAGAAACCCTGACACCTACCCTTCCGAGTAAGCAACAAAAAAGCCAAATCGGACGTATTAAATACTCCATTTTGGATAAGGCCCCTTACGTTGTCCACGTTTCTCGTATAGAGTCTCAATCAAATGTTGGTACCACCCTACATCCCGTTAATTTTGGTAAGTTCCTTATGAACAACAACATTGTAGAAACCATGTATCTGTAGAGTTTGCTTCCCCTCAGGATGCTAACTATTCCAGTAAACAGTTTGTTGTCCAAATATGTATACTTATATTGCATCAATTCCTACTTTTAATATCACAAGGATGGGTGTTTTTACCGGTGTTCCCTCAGATATTACGGAAGAAGAAGCTATAACATATTAATCTGTGCCTGCAGGCTGCGGGCAAATACTGAAAGTCTGCCGTATTAATAGGAAAAATCAAAAAGATGGGATTAAGGAGTGGAAACTCACTGAAACATGTGTTCTGACGTTTGACGGACAAGTACTACCAAATAGGATCTACTGCTGTTACACATCCATCCCTGTTGAGCAGTAGGTACATATACCCGACCATTCAATTCCGCAAGTGTTGCAGATTTGGACATGTGGCGAACGTTTGCAGGTCTTAACCACGCTGCAGTAAACGCTGCACCTTCTGTGTGCTTTGCTCGGGTAATCATTTCGCTAATAGCTGGTCATGCCACGAGCATGGTGGACAGAAAGCCATTAAGACTGTAATGGCTGAAAAATGCATTCCTTATGTTGAGGCTAGCAAAATTATTCCTACAGCTTCCCGTAAGTATGCTAATGTCTCCAAGACTCCGATCTCCCAGTCATAGCGCAAAACTGTGACACTTAAACCCAGGACCCATGCCCCCCTTTCCCCATCTTATGACAAAGCTACTCATCAGCAGATAGTTAGTTCTCCTCAACCTTCACAGCACAATGGCTGCGCTTTTAATAACAGCAATGTCTCTTTAAGTAATAGCGGTTCTATTATTGAACTCCTTGTAAAACGTTTACCTACTGTAATTTCTTCTTCTTCTTCCAATTTTCAAACACCGTCCAACGTTGCCGGTCAACTTATTTCTCTTCTTCTACAAATTAAAAATGGCGCCTCGCCAAGTATTCCTTCAGTGGAATGTGAGGAGCGTGTGGCATAACAAGCACGACCCCATATTTATTTTAAATAAATAAAAGCCATTGGCTTGTTCCATAGCTGAGAATTGGCTCACTCCAAGTCTTAGCTTTCGTATGCCACACTTCAATATTCTCAGATGTGACAGATCTGATGGCTATGGAGGATCGGCTCTCCTAGTCAACAATCGGGTCCCTCTTTTGCCTTTCCCTTTACCTTCGCTCACAGGTGACATGAGTATTGTAGCGGGACTTGTGGAAGGCATTACAGTGTTTTCATTATACATTGCTCACCCACATAATGTTTTATTTTATTTTATAAGAAACATATTTTCTAATGCATGTAGGACCAATTTTGGTCATGGGTGATTTTAACTGCCATCATTACAGGTGGGGGTCAAAACGCTGTGATGCCTTTGGTACAGCTTTGGTTGAGATCTTGGATGATCTGGATCTCTGCATTCTTAATAATGGTTGCCCAACACGTAGATTTCCTCCCGGTCAACAAAAGAGTTGTGTTGATTTAACATTTTGTTCGATTGAGTTGGCAGCTTCGACCCATTGGGAATGTACAACCTTGTCGCATGGTAGTAACCATTACCCTATTGTCATATCTTTGGTTAGTAAGACTTATTTAGAGAAAACTTCCCCTCCACTTTTGAAATATAACCTGTCCCAACCAGATTGGGCAAAATTTGGTTCATTATTGGAGGATAAAATTGATGCTCTTCCAAATTTAAATTCAAGTTTATTAGATCCTATAATGCTGTTATGAAGGATTTATTACAGCCATTACTTCCAGTGCGGATTCCTACTTTCCACTGAAAAACAGTGCTCGTGGCAAAATACCTTCCCCTCCATGGTGGGATCCAGAGTGCACTTCTGCAATCAGGGATAGAGATGAGGCCGAGGAGTGCTACAATGCAGATATGAGCACCCAAAATTTACTAACTTATTTGCCGCTTAGTGCCAGAATTAAACGTCACCTCCGCAAGAGGAAACGTACTGGTTGGGTTAGGTTCTGTTCCTCCTTATCTCCCTCTACTCCAGTCTCGTTGGTCTGGAAAAGCATCAACAGGTTTAGACGCGGGTGCCCCTCATCAGTCTCTTCACCAATCACTAGGGAAACAGCAGACTTTTTTTGACAAAATGGCTCCACCATACGTTCCTCTCTCTTCTGAATGTCCCAATATATCCTGCAAAATGTTTCGGAGGATCCTTTTGATGTGCCATTTACTTTGGAAGAACTGACTGTGGTACTCAGATATGTCCGGGACTCAGCCCCTGGTATTGACGGTGTGCTATATTATTTTATTGTTCATTCTAGAGACAAAGCGGGATTTAAGGAATAACAGGCGGTATGTAATGTTATGTTGATTTAAGACATTATTCATATCTATGGGTGAGAGATCCTGCTAATTGGTCTTGTCTCAAAAAAATTAACCAAAATGCTACAGTTGTATTTTCGATTTAAAAAAGTGAATGAATTTATGTTCGATTTTTACGTTACGCTAGGGTCTCGGGTGTTGTGTGCGTGAACATACTTTTGTTTGGTGTTGACCTACTGTTGTATTCTATACTATATAACAGGTACAGTTGAATATCGATGATTCTGTGGCTTTTCCAAATTTAAGGTGTTTTGTTTATATAGTGTCGGAATCGCACGATTGGTTAATTAGATTTTTTACGTCAATACGCTAGATAGTGCAAATAGCTTCTGCCATGAAGTTGTTGATTTGAATTGGTATACCTGCTGACTATTATTATTTTTACTAGATGTTTTATGAAACGACAGCCAAAAAACTTTTTGAAAAAAATTACCATTTTTAAAAAAGGCGACTTAAAATGAAAACTAATTTAAGTTTCGGTACTTGTATTGTTTGTTTGTTGTATAGTAACAATGATCTGTAAACTACAAGTACCTAGTTTTCACGCATACCAAGCATCACACACAGCAGACTCAAGCAATGGCGATGGAGCGAATTGCACCTTTCTACCTAATCATTTCCATATAAACGCTATATAGCTAAAAGAGGTGGTAGATCGGTACAAGAAAGATCAAAAAGCCCTCGCAGAAAGTGTAACCTAATATGCAGCTTACCGGTAATCATTCTTATTACCGTTATTGATGAAATCTAACACTCGTATCTTCGCCAAAATTAGAGCGTCATTTTCAGTTACCCTTAGCCAGCGTTTCAATTTTTTTTCCAGAATTTTAATAACTTCTATACAAGACACAGAAACTCTTGTAGGTACATAACGTAACAGGTAGTTTCCACATAAACCCAAGCAACAACAAGTGACTTTGCGAAAACTACTTCATTAACAACTCCGGAAATGAACGCCATAACACCATAACCAAACCAATGAAACCATTTCATTACGGCCATTTCCGTTGACGAGATAATGTTACGTGCTAAACGCTTGTATTACCTATACATATAAATGTATGTATTACAGGCATATACATTTAATGGCGGCAGGATATCGGAGCGCCCGAATGATATCGATCGGAGCTTCGTATCGTACTGCGCAGGGTCCGTACAGCCTCCCGGTTAAGGTCAAGACTGATACTAAGTAAATTTCGGAGTATTTATTTGTAGAAGGCATAGGATTGGTTACTTGTTGAGTTGTTTGGGGATGTATCAGGTGAGATAAAAATTTATTAGTTATATTTCTGTATCTAATAGAGTATCTAGAGCTAGCAGACTGACGTCCAGAATAGTGGATTGTGTAGTGTAGGTAGCCCAGTCCTGCAAAGCGATCCAAACTTAATAATTCAGTTTCTGACTTTCAGGCTCATAATATCAACATAAATACCGAAGGAAAGATCATATCCGAGAATTTAAATTATCAAAGCTTATTACAGCTTCTAGCTTTCAAGCGACCTACTTACTGTGCTAGCACAACTTATTAGATTATTACAGAGATTAGTCCATCTGTCATCTTAATTTGATGTTTTTTTGACTCTCCTTTCAAGAGATCTCTAACTCGTATACTTATTAATTACTACCTGCCACCCGCGGCTTAAAAATGAGCTATTTGCCAGTGAAAATCCCGTCAAAATTGGTCCAGCCGTTCCGGAGACTAGCAAACAGACAGACAGACAAAAAATATTTCTTTAGTTATGAGTACCATTTCAGAGTTATATTTTCTGCATTTAGTATAAAGCTGATATGTTGACATTACAAATAGACACTTCAATTATATATTTTTCTACGTATGTCTGTACGTATAGATCTACGAACGTTTAACACGCATTTTCCTGTAGCCTACCCTTAACTGTCGTACTGACTTCAATCAAAGCTGCCTTTGCAAAGTGAAGTTGTCGCTCGAATAGTGAATCTATTAAAATGTTATTCATCTGTGCATACATATTGTGAGACGGGAACAGCCCAGTTTTGTGATACCAGTGGTTAATCAGATAATGGTATGTACTATTTAATTGTTTATCGTCGAAGAGATTCATTTGATAAATGATGAAGTGATATTTATTTCAGTAAATTGGTTAAAAAAAACACAATATATACGTCAAAATTAAATTACGTTTTAAAACTTGATGAGTTCGGGGTTTTCTAACCGACTACTCTGAGAAGAAAGAGTGAAACAAACTCAGAAATCACAGTCTCTTTTAAAGTCCAGACATAATCTTGGTCAGGCCATATGAGGAACATGCAGATTAGTGTCTGATGGTATTTTGAGGAAAGAACCGCACAGATTTGAGTGTACCTGTCCAGTCAGTGCACGCATTTGTCAGTAATCGTGTAGCTAACTCAGAACTTAAGGAGCTCAACAAATATTGTAACGCTGCTTTCCTTTGTATTGTGAAATATACTGGTGATTAACTGTAGGTATTTTTGACGAGACTTAGTAATTTTGTTTCTGTGATTCTTAGTGATCTAGCAGTTTTTATGCTGAGAATTTTATATGATTAAAGTCATTTGTAGAGGCGAAACAAAGGTCACATTTAAGAACTACTTTAGTGATTAGATATCTTTATTACTTTAGATTTATGGAGTAGTTGTGAGTTCCTACCCATTTCTTCTGAAATGCGACCGGATTTTTTTTTATAATTTCATAGCTAAAATTTAACATCCAACATTGCGTTTAATATCGCTATAAATAAATAAATAAATTCTTTATTGACACGTCGCTACGTCGGCGTCGCTGACGCTATAGGTTCGTCGCTTTGTATAGTCTTTATTTCTTGTTCGTAATCATTGCAACCAAGTCTTAGTAAACTGACAAGCTGTGGTATATGTTAACCTATTATTATTACATTTTTTTACTGAAAATTCTTGGAGACTGGGAATTCTTGTGTTAGCTGATATTTAGAACGAACGATCGAAGGGACACTTTCATTAACAAAACAAAAAAAAAACAGATGAGTGATCGCAGTTTTCTAACTTGACATGACATGACTCGATTTTTCTAACTTTGCGCTTAGAGCTGTCAAAGTATTGAATTCACCCGCCTGGTTACCTTCTCAGTGCCCCGACGCGTCTTAATACGGTCTACACAACTCGTGCTGCCTCCACAGTTCTGTATTATTGATGAGTTGTTATTGTTATCTACTATTTAAACCTACTAGTAGATACTGTAATATTTTTACGTTGGCAGGCGCTTAAGTTAGAAAAATCGGGTTATACCAGCTGGCAGAAATATGCTGTTGTAACTTAGGTATCTTTCTCGACATACACAGATGAGAGCATTGAGAAGGCTGGTGTACCCAGGAGGTATTTCTACCAACTTGCCAGAAACCACACATGAACCTTATGGCGCTGACAACAGACAAACGGTAAAAATAGGCTTGACTTAATAAAAAAATAAGCCAAATCTATAGTTTGTGGTAGCGGGAAAAATATATGTTAATCTTGAACATATTTCTCAGAACTCAGTTGTTACCAAAACAAGTTTACAAAAAAAAAAAAACTCGACACAAATTAACGGTAAACTAACCTTTTAATTTGAGTTCTAATCCAAAATATCTATATTAAATATCAACGAACGTTGGTATTTTAATTAATAACAAGAATGCCTTATTTGAATGCAGAACTTGGTTGTTTTTTTATTTTCGATTGCTCAACTCATTTTTGAATAAATCGACTTCATATTTTGCAATAAATTAAAAGCGTTGTGTCATTGCGCTTCTCTTTCTTTTCTATGCAGTCAGACAGTGACAGTGGTTTAGCTGTTGTCAGCGTCTTAATGAAACCCTTAACGACCTAGTAACAAGTACCGTATCGTATATTAATATTCAGTTCTTTTGTTTTGCATTTGAACAGGTGTTAATCGTCTGTAAACTAATCTGATTTGCATGAATAACAACTTGATACAAAGTCAGGAAAATTAATTGTTAAGCAAATTGACTACCAACTTAAATTGTCCGTATTAGGGTTCCGTACTCGAAGGGTGCCAAACGGAACTCTAAGCTTCCGCTGTCCGTCTGTCTGTCAGCGGGCTGTATCTCATGAACCGTAATAGGTACAGTTGAAATTTTCACAGATTGTGTATTTCTATTGCCGCTCTAACAAAAATAATAAAAATGTAATAGAGTTAATAATTAAAGGTCCCCATACAAAAAAGTGTTCTTTTTGTTGTCATATTTTGCTTGATCTTAGTACGGTACGGAACCCTCCGTGTGCGAGTGTGACTCGCACTTGGCCGATTTTATTCAAATCACAACTGTCATTATCTGACAGTTGTATGAAATTGCTCTAACACGGTTTCTTGAGGTAGTGAGTCAATTTCATTAACAATTAATGTCCCTGACTGTCAGTACATCACCGATTTTTTCTACTTTCAAGCTGAACTGGGAATAAAAGAAAACTAAGAAGGTACCTATCTATCTATGTTTACTCATGATATTTTCAAACTTTCCATCGACACATTAAAACGCTTTTTCAGTTCAAAAATCAGCTGCGAAAAAATAGTTATGCACGTTTGCCTTCATTGTTTTCATCTAACATAATACAATTAATGCGGAAGTCTGTATCTATTTTCCGACATTTACAAAAGGGGTCACCTCATCATTATACTAATAGTCAATTGATTCAGGCGTGACCTTGCGGAAATCCATTATAAAATACAATAGACGTATATATATTTAGTAACCCAATCCTCATAACTCTTCCTAAAGCGTCATGTTTCACCTTTCAACGAGACATCCTCAGGATGACGATTGGACTTGTCGCTAAGCCGAACACGGTGTGTTGCCACGCCGAGCGCCGGACGCAGCGCGTCCGCCGTCGGCTTTATACAGGGTTTTCTTATGACTCTTTAGGAACAGTTAAACGGTATAGGTTACTAAATAATATCTATGCCAACGTCCATAAAAAGGTGGCTAGGATAGACTGGATGTTGAAAGCAGAGGACAGGGTGTTGTGGTGCAGCCTGGGAGAGGCCTATGAACCAAGACTGAACGAAGTAGAGAAAATTTTAAAATAATATCTACAAGTGTTGTCACTTAATAAAAATAAAAAACTGGCGCTCCCTGATCCATCAGCCTCACAATACCACCCTGATAAACAGCCAATGATTATTTTGTTCATTTCGTCACGAGCGAATAAGGCCCTATCACAATTGGAACTAACAAGCAGAAAGTCAAGAAGACAGAAGGTAAATAGAGGTGTATTCTTCTACCTAGAAGTACCTAACCTGTGATAATTATGTTCCAGGTAAGGATGGAGCTCCCCGTACTAGACAAGTTCTGCTTCATCTTCGACTTGAGGACAGGATGTATTGTGATGGGGTTTATTAATTCCGTAAGTACCTAGTAAACTTTACCTCCTCGTTATGAATACATTTGTACAAAGTTGATAAAAATAAGAGCCCATAAAAAAGCAAAACTTTTTTTTAAACCGTGGTTTGCTACGTCTCTTAACCACAAGAAACTCTTTTTTGTATAGCCACCAGCTAGATGGCTATAGCCTAATCATCATTTTCTGATGCATTTATTGGATGTATATACATTTGAATTTATTTCTGCTCGTCGTCATCTTGATAGTCACTCTCTTTCTAGCCATAGGTATAATCTTTGGCAAAGTCCATCCATCGTTTCTGACATTCCATATGCATACTCAAAACTTTCCTAATTACTAATGGATATTGAGATGAAAAATAATGGTTACAAGTAGGTGCCTACTAATGCACTAAGCAATATTCCTTTTCATCATCTTGCTATTATTGTCAGCTTCTAGGTATACGAGTACTATTGAAAAAGCATTTTTTTTTTCCAGATTGTAACATTCATCTTATCACTGCTCCTGATCAACTTCGCTGTAAACATCAAGGATGCTAGTGAAGCGCAGATGAAGCGCGATGACATCGACTCTATGTCGTCAGTGGTGTACACCATCGTGGTCCTACTGGTGGTCCTGCTGGTCGTCAAGTTCCTACTGGACCTGGTCTTTGTAACCTCGGTGTATAAGGTGAGGCTCCGCCATTTTGTTTATGACGTTATTTATAATGGGGAACATCAGTTATTAAGCACTACTGCACTTATTGGAGACCACATCATGCATAATAAAGTTAACAATTAAGCTACAATATCCTAACTAATATTATAAATACAAAAGTGATTTAGTTTGTTTGTTACGCTTTCAATCTAAAACGGCTGAACTGATTTACTTTTTAACCTGGTCCGCAGACGAAGTCGTGGGCAATAGCTAGTTAATACAAGTTTTAAATGTTTAAAGAGAACATTGAAACAATTTTGGTAAAATATACTTGATCTCAGATACCAGCAGCAATCATTTATTTGTGGTTTTTAATACTTAGGTACTGTATTATAAATGACATGCGCCTGCGTTAAATGTAAAGTGAAGAGGTCGGGTTTCGTTGCTTTTAAAATCCGACATAGTGCGATTGGGTTCTGATCGCACCAACCGAAAAAATAGACACAAATATGGAGAATTTCATTTCATGTTGCACGAGTATGTTGACTTGAAAGAGCATGGCAGTTGAGATGTCATGCTCACTTAAATGTCTCGCTGATGGTGGCGAGTGTGTTGAATCATTCGGTTCCCTACAAAATGGTTGAGCTGGATGGTGCTGATCCACGCCTCATGTTCGTGAACGGGCGCCGTCAGTTGAGACTGGTCATCTCTTATCTGCCAGGGCTTATTTTTCGTTCGTTCATTCGAACCGTTCGTTTTTAATATAAAAAAAAAATACAATGTTCTCACATACCTACAGAAGCAACAAGAGTAATGTACCCAGGATTTTTGAATTTCTATATTTAAAAGAGTGTCCTTGGAGTTTCTTGCCCGTTCTTCTCCATAGAGATCTACGTTAACTAACTGACTGACTCTTTGACAATTCAGTTTTTATGTGTGGAGACTTTTGGCCTGCAATGATCGTGCATGCGGCTGATGTCAATTTTTTTTGGCCAAGTAGGAGAGAACTAATAAACAATGCATTGTTAATTTACAGGAAAAACTGGGCCTCATGAAGAAGTACTGCATCTTCTGGATAATATTCCTGGTGCTGTATATCATTGGCTTCCTCAAGACCTTGTTCCACATGGATGCTGGATATGTTATCGCTCAGATCATGTTCCTGGGTAAGTCAAATTAGAATGGTACAAAACACAAAAACAGACATCTAAAATATTAATAAAATATAAATATGTATTTATTGTAGACAGGTATATTTAATTTTAATTTATTTTTAATAATTTATTTAAATATATATATATATACCTATATATATATTTTAATTATAATTTATATTCAAGCATATGTTTCACTTTTACGTTACTTAAATACATTAATTTGATCTCCGCATGACTAACATAGTTTACATAGTCGATTTTTATTTTATTTTAAATATCTGCTTAGGTACACAGATTGCGATCCGATCATCCGAACCCATCTTTAGAGCTATATCCAATTAACTGGGGCTGTAGATACAGTAAGAAAAATGAATTGTTAACCAAATTGATATCCTACGTCAATTAGTAGGTACCTACTGAAAATAGTAAATACTAATATATCCTTTTCATACAACTGTCAAATAATGACAGTTGTGATTTCACTATGTCAATTTGCTTATAAATTAATTTCCCTGACTCTACTGTGAAGTGTAAAATATTCGTAACTCATTTTATTCGCGGTTTTGCTTAGATTAAGGCCTATGCAGGTATAAGCGATTCCGCTGTCGCGCTAGGTAGCGAAAGATCCGCCTTCTGGTTAGTCACTTTGGAGCAGTACCTGTCGCTACCGAGCGCGTCAGCGATATCGCATAGCAGCAGTGCTATTCTGTAACCATCTCACCGTGAAAACTTAGGTGAAGTGAGCTGTCATTCCAACAGGGTGAGATGACACTGACAGCTCACTCCACGCTCACTTCACTTGTTTTCACGGTGAAGTGGTTACGGGAATCGACATGCAGGTCTTAAATTTTAAATCTTTATCAATTTTCAGCTGGAAACTTATACTACATCGTGGTCATTAGGAGCTACTTGATATCAATCAACGAAGACGGTGTCCTGTAAATAGTTCCTTGTCATATTAATTTATTATCTTCTCTACCAAACAACAAGATCGGGAGTTGTGACCAGAAAAATAAATTCAATTCATGAAATATTTTATTTATATTGTATAATAATATTTTTATATATGTCTAATTAGATTTTAACTTAAATATGATGGCATAGGTTTTTGTAGGGCTGCGGATTGTCCTAGACAAAATTATCGTTTGAAACCTGCTAATGTATGTAATAGCAGTGTTTAGCAAAATGTACCGATAGATGGCGTTACTTAATAAAGCGTAGGAAACCTTATTATCGAATAGATCGTTGATATGTATCGCTAGATAGAATTAACATATCAAAATAAAAACCGTGATTGTTTTGCGTTCTTCAAATTCTTACCTTAAAACAATTCTTATTATCAATAGAGACTTGGAGAAAGAAATAATGAATTAATGAGGAGCGGATATAAAGAATTGTAAAATGTCGTGAGCCATGAATATGAAGAAGAACAGTTTAAAGGACCAAATTATACAGATCTGACTTTATATAATTATAATCATCTAAATCATCAGTATAAAATCAGTACATAGTTTATCACTAGAACACTAGGTGACGCTAGTGTATAAATAAAATACTAACAGAAGACTTTTGACAGATTTAACAGCGGGTTCCAAACTAGGCACAGCCTGTATGTTCAAAATCCTATAATAATAAGTAATATCGTTTAATAAAGAGAACGCATTTATAAGTTTTGTTATCTATGTGTAGATAATATCTGTTGGTTTGTGCTGCGTATATTGAATATGATTAAAATAATAGTTATATATTAGTTGCTATTATTCAATTAAATGTTATTGTAATGTATGTACCTATATGGCAGTTATCGAAGTGTGTTACTAACCCAAAATTATTTAATGTTATTTAATAATAATATTTATTCATATGTTTTTGAAAGGTAGGTACAGCTCCTGGTTCAATATTTGAGGACAATTCTTGACAAAAAAGTTGATAAATCATAAAAGTACTGAATTAATAAAAACTTGGAAGATGTATTTAACTCATTTACGTAGCCTATTATGATTAATTGATTTCGAAAACCCATGGTGATGGGATATTTTATAATTGGGAAAATGAATTATCTACATAATGCCTACTGCGGCTTCTTTTGAACGAATGTACTCGTAAAAAATAACAAGTAAGTACCTATTTAGTTTATCTTTATTAAGTTTTGTTTTAGTTTTTTTTATAAAGTTTTTTTTTCAAAGATTAACAAAATAAACTGGTACAGGACAAGGAGTTTTTAAAATATTGCAGTCATGGAAATTAATTGTAAATTGACACCTTGCGTTAATCAGGGTTTTCATGAAAATTCACGCTACCAGTTGGTGCCACTTTGACAAGAGGTATTTCATTTCTACAATGATAATAAATTATAATGATGACGTGTATCATTCGATTCATTCATTCGTTCATAATTTAGTCACGTCTAAAGAAAATATAGGCGCTTTGATACTTTTGACAGGTCCCCAGGACCTGGCGTCTCAGTGCTGCCACCTGGTGAACGTCATTTCAGAAAATAATAATTATATATCTTTTATTCCAGACTCTTTTTAGTTTTACAGTCCTTATTAGTACAATTATTGAGAAATAATAAAGCACTAGGTACCTACTTAATAATGTATGATTTGCAATTACATTACACTACAAACTAACTTTAAATAACAAATGAGATCAATTTATGTCGTGGACGGATACTATAACACTACTAAATAGAGAATTAATCAAAACAATGAAATCGAGGCTTAAGGCACTATTGACTACAAGATCATCATAGGTACAGGAAAGGCAATAGGTATGCCACTAAATTGACATAATGTTCCCCGTCCGATTCATCGAAAACTCATTTGCCGTGATAAAGCGGTTTCATACGACTGTCAAAGAATGACGGTTGTGATTTGATTATACGAGCAATTTACGTTGATAGTCAATTTGATAAACAATTAATTTCCCTGTCATTACTTAATATAATAATTAAAGTCATAGTTCGGTGGTTGTGAAATGCTTCCGCTTTATCGTTTTTTTTAAAATATTATATTTGTATAATACTGCACTTGTATAAATGTATATTAAAATGTTATTTTATATCATTTTGATATGAATATTTGTCTTCCATTTTGTAGATTTAAGTGAACATCATTTGTTGTGAAGTTTGAAATACCATGTTTTAATCTAAATCGGCTATCGTTGAGACGAAACTAAGTACCTACGACGTATATAGGTAATTTCTATAAAACAAAGATACTAATTTGCTTTTCCGCGTCATTCTGTATGCATCTAATAGGTAATTTTGATCAATCGGTGTTGTCAGAAAATTTTAAACGACTTAGGCACAACATCTGGGTACATAAACATTGTTTTTTCAGTTATGATGTTACGATTTTTCATAACGAGACCTCTCCGTTTGCGGGAATGTCCGAAAGGGATACCGTGACCCCTGGCAACGTACAGGCAACTGAAGGAACACGGGTGGGTTTTAGTCAGTAAGAGTCTGACACGAAAAAGCTCCACGCCCAGAGCGGGAGAAGTTATTTGATAATTTCCCACCCAAAAAAGTCATTCGAAGATCTTTAACAGCCGGTACGGGAAGTCCGTAGCCCAAAAGTCTTACCAAGGGGTATCGTGTTATCCATTATCTGGATTGCGGAGGTCAGATATGCATCTGACCAGATAATGTCACTCCTTATAAAGTACTGGTATTCAGTTGCATCCGGTTAGACTGCAAGCCGTTCACAACATAGATGGAGAAAGGCTAGGCCGATTGATTTATGTTTCTTCGACAACCAACGTCCGAGCTACGGTAGGTCATGTGTTGTTTGTGTAAATTTTCTTCATTTTGACATAGAAGACTTTATTAAAGTTAACTTGATATGTCTATATTATACATACATAACCCAAATATACATTATTGGATACTCCGGGGTATTTGCCATTTTGCGTTTAGCAATTTTTCAATAATTATACATAAAATTATACAAACTTGAAATTTAGTTTCATGGACATATTTACCCAATTTCTATAAATATATTTCTAGTAACATTTCACTTTTAAATAATGTACATTTGAAACTTCTGAGATTGTTATTCTATACTAACATATTAAATCTACATATCTTTTATATCATTTACGTAATTTGGACATATATTACAGTCATAGGGTTTGACAAAGAGGAACTTAACTGATTTGTATTGCACAGACATTTTTATAACAACGTCTAATAAAATAAGAATATTTTTTGTAATATTATTCCCAATAAAGGTTGAAACATCACTCAAGGTCATACCTGTGCGTATCTTCTGAAAACATTAACTTATTTTTGGTTTTAATGTTATTAAATTATACTTAAATAAAAATATTATCAATAATATTATATTATAATATAATATTATTCTTTATTTTTACTTTAATAGGTAAAAATTCTAGTTGGCAAGCAACGATTGTTAAACTGTCTGTGTGGATCCCCTTATGTGTAATAATAGGTTAGTGGGCGATCTAGCAAATGTACTTATGTATTAAATAGCTGTGATTGTTCTAGTGTCCATGTATGCCATAAATAAATATAATGAAGGGAACAGAAGAATTGGTTGTAAACAAGTACTCTACAGTGCTGTATATATATTGCAGATATATTATTCATAATTTGGCCGATTGATACATTTAACATTTTCGTAGCAGATGGTTTTTACATTTTATTGTTAATTTTTATATGTATTTCCTAAGCAGGTCAGCATCTCTATCACATTGCTGACTGCCTATTTTTATCAAGGCATAAGTAATTAACATAAAAGTACATAAATCATGCCGATACGGGAAAAGAAAAAGATTGCTTGCAATCTTCGTTGCTAAATCGCGATGTCTTAATAAATGCAAAAAATATATTTTAAATAAAAATAAAATCACATATTAATGACTTGATTGATTGTATACAACAAGTACAGTTTCTCAAAAAACGCTTAGTTCTGTAAAAATTAGATTAAATGGATGTGTATTTAATGTTTGTAGGTACCAAATAAACTAAATAACGACAATAATACGTCCTTCGCTTTAATTAGCTGATAGATTATTGTATCCATGTCTGTATCTGTCCACTGTAGGGAAGCAAATAGATACTTATACAAACATGAAAAAAAAAAAAGGTTAATTATTTAAGTTGTTTTTCGCTTATTTATAGATGGGATTAGCTGTAATTAAATTGTATGTACCTGATTGCAAATATACGTTTTATATTTACTTTTAAATACATATATATATTTGTAGGTTTTAAAATTCAAATTTGTTTTTATGTTTCCTTATTTAACGGTTTGATAAGAGATTCTTTTCAATCTATTTGCTTCCCCTGAATCCTACAAATATGAGAATCTCCTAAACATTTACCATTATTTTTACTAAATTATCAGTATTATATTGCAGAATTGAAGAGCATTAAAGGGTTTTCTTATATTTTATACTAAAAATCTTTATGAATATTTACCTACATTTTATCTTGTACTTCCCCTTTACAGTGTACTCAAATTATTTGTTAGAAACGTTTTATAATAAATGTATATTATTATGTAGTCTGGGCTTATTCACATTGGAATACTAAAACTGTAGAAATATGGTCATATTTATTGCAAATACAAAGTAGATTTATGTTGGTCGATTAACTTCAGGGAAGTATGTAACAATAATTTAATTGGGATTTAATAAGCCCCACAGCTTATTAATTATTTGTGGTTATTGAAAGGCCGTTAAACCTAAAAATAGATTTATTTGCATTGTTTTAATTATTATTCAGTATAGGTTTATTACTGCCAATGAGTATTTTTATTTGAATGACTCAAATGGTAATCGTTCTACAGAAATGAATTCAAATGCGTGGAAGAAAGTAAATGTACAGCAAGATAGCGTAATATATAAATAAAAGAAAAGCAAGATAAAGTGAAAATTTGGGTAGAATTAATCGACCGAATAGAACGAATACCTATACAGGGTGTCCAGTAAATAGCACGACATACGGCAGGGGGTGATAGCTAGGGTCACTACCTATCAATACAACACAATATATGTTCAGCAAAATCTTACATTTTTTTTTCACCACTGTAGGTTAAACTTAAGTGATAAGAAAATAGTTCTGTGAAAACTTTAAACAAAAAATAGTATTTCTTGAAAACATTCTTGTCTTTGATAGAAAAAAGACTTATCAATGAGTAAAGTAACTATTTACGAATAATTTTTTGTAAAAAAAAGTACTAGAAAAGGATTTTTTCATTACGAGATGCTTAAAAATCTGTTTCAAGGTGTTCAAGGGAAAATTTTGTAAAACTGTAAATCCGTAAGATTTTGCTGAACATATATTGTGTTGTATTGATAGGTAGTGACCCTAGCTATCACCCCCTGCAGTATGTCGTGCTATTTACTGGACACCCTGTATATATACTTTAACCTTTAAGGATAAGTAAATGTAGATAACAGACAAATTGTGTAACATGTGTTTTATTATTTTTGGTATAATAAATATATGGTTGAAGTAGTTCCATGAAATGGACGGAAGGATGAAGCTAAATTATTCGACTAACATAGATATAGTTTAACCTGTCTAATATGAATAGGCCCATAACTTAAATGTTTGCACAACTATCGATCAATTATAAACGCTTTAAATGTTGTAACAATTATTTACAATGTGAATTGAATTTAATTTTATAGAAATTTTGATGTCTGTGACTGTTGTACAACGCTTTGTTAAATGCATTGGGTATTTAAAAATAAAAGAAAAGTTATAGCAAACTGTTTATTATTGTGTACTTACATACATTTTATTTTTTGTTTACACATATTCATTTAATGAGGCAGTCTCCTTATTAAGTAGGTAATTAGGTATTATCGAATTCTTGACAAAAAATTTACGTTAGCTACTATGAATAGGACCATATTACAAACTTTAATATTCTGGGTAAATTTGTTATTTTATACAAAATAGTTTTGGTACATGATAATTATTTATATGGTACTATAGTATAAATAGTTCGTCTACAACATCAAAGGCACGGTATTTGCACATAATTCATTATTTAAGGCTATTATTATGATAACAAGGTATATTATACAGATAAGTACAGCAGCTGTAAAAGTTATACTTATAAGTACAATTAAATTGAAACAAATATAGTGTAGCTGCCGTAGCAAAACTATTGATGCAAACAGATACCTAGGTATTGGTTTTTCATAAACAATTTCATAGAAAACCCGATGAACATAATGGTTTAAATGCTTATTTAACTACATTCGACACAAAAACTATGGAAAGTACTTATTTGCAGAATAAATGATAGGTAACATTCATGGGTTTATTTACCTAACTCTTATGAAAAATGATAATTATACATTTTTGAAAAGTGTTTCTTGAAAAGTTTTCTCAACCTCGACCGACACTCCTTTCACGGGTGTTGTAAAAGGAGATTTTAATACAAGAAGGAGAAGATTTTTTTATTTTGCATAAAATATGGTATTTTGCTTATTTACATAATTCAGCATGCAAAGAATACCTTGTAATAAAATTATATGTATAATAGGCATATTTATCTGCTAATTATGATCATGTTAAAATTCCCTTGCGAGTGTCCATAACATACGGTCTATGAGAATTACCAGCTGATAAGATTCAAACATTGATTAGAAACTATAGCTTTACGAGCATCTGACATGCAAACTAAAAGCAGAGCTGCCAAATTAGAACTACACTAGGTCTCCAAGGTTTCCAAGCACAAACCTAAAATTACTCAGATTACAAAAAGTAATGTTACTTAAAATAAGGCAAATTAACACATTTTATCAATCCTTTTTCTCAGGCGAGTTTCATTTCAAATTCTAAGTATCTAACTCGTTCAAAGTATAATCTCCAAATATATGTCATATTAACAAAAAAAAGACATACAAATAGCTATAATAAATTTAAAAAACCGGCCAAGTGCGAGTCGGACTCGCGCACGAAGGGTTCCATACCATTATCTATAAAAACGGCAAAAAAATCATGTCTGTTGTATGGGAGCTCTCCTTAAATATTTATTTTATTTGGTTTTTAGTATTTGTTATTATAGCGACAGCAGAAATACATCATTATGTGAAATTTTCAACCGTCTAATTATCACGGTTCATGAGATACAGTCTGGTGACAGACGACGGACGGCAAAAAAATCATGTCTGTTGTATGGGAGCTCTCCTTAAATATTTATTTTATTTGGTTTTTAGTATTTATTGTTATAGCGACAACAGAAATACATCATTTGTGAAAATTTCAACTGTCTAACTATCACGGATCATGAGATACAGCCTGGTGACAGACGGTCGGACGGACGCACATTGAAGTCTTAGAAATAGGGTTCCGTTTTTTACCCTTTGGGTACGGAACCCTAAAAACGAGTGAGCCTTACAGTAGACGCATAAGATGTGTTAAATCTGACATATTGGCTGACAGACAACTCCAACACCGCGCGCACTCATTGGTCAAATCAAATAGCGTGCGCTTCCCAAGCATCCTGTTACACAGACTGCAGGAAAGCGAGAGGAAAGATGTGACCATGACCTCAATGCACTATAAACTGAATGAACAGTCTAAGCTACTAAGCAAGTTTTTTGCATCAAGCCAATTTCTCCCTGGAATTTCTCAGTAACAGCCCGGAGTTTGGATTTGTGCCCGGTTGCTGGCAATAGGCACGCCCCCTATTACATGGGACATAAACATAACTGGCGAAATGTGGGTGTACTATAGGTACACCTCTGCCTAACCCTTCGAGGTTTACAGGCGTTATGTTATGTTATGTCTATATAGTTCCTTATAAAAGTTAATTGCTTTTTTCTAGTTCTTAAAGTGTTCAAAAATGGTGAAGGAAACCATCGTGACGATACCGGCATGTCCTAGAACCAAAAATTCGAAGACATGTGACCTCTACCAACCCACACTTGGCCCGCGTGGTGGACTACAGCCAGCAGTGGGAACATTAAATGCTGATTATGCTAAAGGGTTTGTTAAGATGTAATTTTTTTTATTTTTACATATTTCCAAACATATTATAAACTTACATAGACAGGCACATTTAAAACCTATTAATAAAATACGTTAAACTGAAACAAGGATCTTTTGGCGCCTGAATGACATTGTTGGGGTGCTTGGACAGGAAACCTTCCCGTGTGCCTGTGGGCTGGAATTTCCTTCGGATGCGTCCGGGGGGAAGGCCAGTCTTCAGGACGGTGCACCCTGGGATGCGGGCAATGTCTCCCCATTAGGTACTATGTGCCTAAGGGGTCTCGTTGTCCGTATGCCAATATCCTGTCGGAGGAACGCTCTAACGTGTACTCGGAGAGAGCACACGTTGAGCAGCGTTGGAGTACGGGCTCGGCGTGCACTAACACTGCCGTCGGGCAGGCAGGAGGAAGCCTTCTGCCACCGTTGGTCTCGTAGCCCCGAAGAGTGTCAAGGTCATGTCTCTGGCACTTGACGGGGGTCGAGGGTCTTGGCTTAACCGCCCGGACCGCGAGGAAGAAATCCTCTATAAAAAATTACCCCAAACCTCCAAGCGGCGGCGCACCGTGAGGGAGGTTGTAAGCTTGACTAATGGGTAGCTATTTGATAATTAGTCGCTAGTGCGAACCACATATTTTGAGTCAATACACAAAGTTTTTTACTCGTGGGAACAATTATGAAAGAAAACAAACACAAAAACCAAAAGGAGAGGAGTGATGCGGAGTCGGAGTCCGACGCTGCATCTGGCGCAATGAGCTCTGGTCAGAGCTCGGAGCGCGAAGTGGTGGGGGGAGCGACCGTGAGGAACCGAAAGTTCCTCCGGAAGCGCCCCAAACCGGGGGATGGCCAGGGGTCGTCCGCCGACGAGGGGGTCTCGGGCCAAGGCCGGAGGAAGATCCACTCCAGTCGGCGGGGTTCGGCCAGAGGAAAAGGTGTGGGTAGAGGGCTCACCACCAAGGAGGCAGGCAAGCCGAGTCCGGCCAGCCCAGCTGAGGTGGAGAGGCCCTCTTCAGAGGAGGAACACCACACTGTAGGGACCAGCACCGTGGCGGCCCCTACAGAGTCGGCAGGTGGTGAGCCGGGCGTCGCTGGCGGCTCCAATTCGGAGCGAGCAGCCAGGTTTGCGGAGGCTGTGGCAGCCGCAATCAAGGTTTTGGTCTTGAAGAGGACTCAGTCCTCTAAAGACAAGGCCATGCCTGCGGCCATAGCCTCTATTGTGGCGGCTGCGGAGGCCTATCATCTCAGGCCTCCGTCGGATGGCATGTCTGAGATGCGAGCGGAGGTCGCCCGCTTGACAGCCGCCATGGAGCTTCTCCGAAAGGAGAACGAGGAGCTCCGAGCAGACCTGGCTGGGCTCCGAGGAGCCGGCCCTCGTGAGGCGCCGCAGGGGAGGGAGCAGCATGGGCAGGGACGGCCCGTGCCTGCGGACGACCGGGTTCTGACCCTGGTGAGGCAGGAGATGGCTTCTCTGCGGTCCCGTTTTTCCGCGATAGAAGCCATTGTCCTGCGCCCTCCTCTAGCGGCGAGCATGCCGCCGGCCTCTGGCCAGCAGAAGACGGCTTCGTATGCCACCACCGCAGCTGCCTCAGCCAAACCAGGCTCGTCGGGGCAGACCAGGGGCGGGGTGGCTACAAAGGCGGCGAGGGCCCCGGCCCAGGTGGCGAAGGTCCCAGCCCAGGCAGCGAAGGCCCCAGCCCTAGCGGCGAAACAGCTGCCCCCGTCTCCTCCTAATTCTACCCCGGCTGACGCCGAATGGCAGGTAGCCGGGGAGAAGAGGAAGGCGGCGAACGCAAAAAGGGCGGCCAAGAAGAAGGAGAGGAGGCAGCGGCGCAAGGAGCGAAGCGTCGCGGCTAGGCTCCGCGCCCCGAAGTCCGCAGCTGTAGTGATTACACTACAGCCAGAGGCGGAGAAGAAGGGCGTGTCCTACCGCGACGTGCTCGCCAAGGTGGGGGCAGCGGTGGACCTCAAAGAGATCGGCGCCGCTGATGGCATCCGGGTGAGGGTCACTGCGACTGGGGCCCGGATGCTGGAGGTCCCCGGTGCGGCAAGCGGCCCGGCCGCTGACGCTCTGGCCGAAAGGCTTAGGGCGTCCCTAGATGCGGACGAGGCCCGAGTGTCCAGGCCCACCAAATGCGCAGACATGCGTATTCTGGGCCTGGATGACTCAGTGACGGAGGGACAGGTGGTGGCCGCTGTTGTTAGGGCTGGGGGGTGCTCTGCCGAGCAGGTTAGGGCAGGCGCCCTCCGTCCTGACTTCACGGGGTTGCGAGCCATTACGGTGAGCTGCCCCGTTTCGGCGGCCAAGAAAATAGCCGGGGTGGGCCAAAGGCTATTGGTGGGCTGGGTTTCAGCGCAGGTCAAACTGCTGGAACCCAGACCTCTGAGGTGCTTCCGCTGCCATGTGGGCAATCACGTGGGAGCAAAATGCACCTCGGAGGTGGACCGCAGCAGTCATTGTTACCGCTGTGGTCAGCCCGGTCACAAGGCCGGCTCGTGCGAAGCCACGCCGCATTGCGTCGTATGTGCGGCGGCTGGCAAGCCAGCCGGCCACCGGATTGGAAGCAAGGCCTGCGCTCCACCCGCCAAGGCTAGAGGCAAACCACCTGCCACCGCCGTCACAGCCGCAACCGCCGCCACCGTCGCCGTTGCCGCCTCAACAGCCGTCGTCGCCGCCGCAGCCGCCGCGGCAGGGCCCTCACAGGGGGCTAAGGAGGGGGCTGACATGGAGTGCCAATAATGGCCCCATTTCGCCTCCTCCAGGCGAACATCAACCACTGCGCCGCAGCTCAGCATCTGTTGCTCCAGAGCATGGCGCAGTGGTCGATTAACATCGCCGTGGTCGCTGAGCCGTACTTTGTCCCACCCAGGGATGACTGGGTGGAGGACCTGAGCGGCTCAGTGGCCCTAATTTCGTCGGCCGCCGCCGGTACCCCGTCCCTCGAGGCGGTTAAGAGAGGACGGGGTTGCGTTGCAGCACGGTTCGGGGAGATTGTCGTGGTAGGCGCGTACTTCTCCCCGAACCGAACTCTCGCCGAGTTCCACAACTCCCTTGCGGAGTTGAGAGTCGTCGTTGTCGGGTTCTGTTCCCTTCCCGTGCTCGTCCTCGGGGACTTCAATGCCAAGAATGTGGCTTGGGGTTCCCGGTATACGGACACACGGGGCAGGATGGTGGAAGACTGGGCGCTGGAGACAGGCCTGGTCGTCCTTAATCGGGGTTCTGTCCCCACGTGTGTGCGGATGCGGGGTGAATCAGTGGTGGACATCTCGTTCGCTAGCCCCGCTCTGTCGCCGCGTGTCATTGACTGGCGCGTCATGGAGGGGGTGGAGACGTATTCCGATCACCGGTACATCCAGTTTGACGTCTCCGCCCAGACCTCGAGCGCGCCGGTCCGACAGGCCCCGAGTGGTCCGCGGTGGGCGCTGAAGCAGCTGGACCGGGAGCTCCTCCTGGAAGCCTCGATAGTGCAGGCCTGGGTGTCATCACCGGACAGGCCTGCTGACATCAATGACGAGGCGGAGTGGTTCCAGGAGGCCATGTCCGAGATATGCGACGTGGCAATGCCCCGGGTCCAGCCCGGACGTGCTCCGCGCCAGGTGTACTGGTGGTCGCGTCAGCTGACGACACTGCGCATTGCGTGCGTTACTGCGCGACGCCGGTACACTAGGCACCGCAGGCTCCGTATTCGACCTCCGGATACGGAAGCCATTCAGGCGGAGCTGTACGAGGGGTACAGAGCGGCGAAAACCGCCCTCCAAGCGGTGCACCAAGAGTGGCGCGGGGAGGCGAAACGCCGGGGCTTGACTCCGATGCCGCGAGAAATCGCGGCACAGCGGACAGAGCTCCGACGGGATCTCATGGCGTCATGGAGAGTGCGATTGTCGCAACCCAGTGCTGGGCACGCCACTATTGCGGCGATAAGTCCCCTCTTTGAGGAGTGGCTGGAGAGGCGCCACGGCGTCCTCACCTTCCGCCTGACGCAGGTCCTCACCGGACACGGCTGTTTCGGGAGGTACCTGTTTCGGATAAGGCGGGAGGAAACGCCCGGGTGTCATCACTGCGTGGATCGCCCGGAGGACACGGTGGAGCATACGGTGGAGGTATGCCCGGCTTGGGCAGAGCACCGCCGTGTCCTCGTGGAGGCGATCGGTGGCGGGGATCTCTCGCGTCCGGTCCTGGTCCAGGCCATGGTACGGAGCGAGAGGGCATGGGAGGCCGTCACCTCCTTCTGCGAAGCAGTAATGCTCGCGAAGGAGGAGGCGGAGCGCGTGAGGGAGAGGCAAATTTCGCGCCCTCACGCCCCTAGCCGCCGTAGGAGGAGACGCCCTGGGCGTCGGGAATCGGTTGCCGATTCCCGGCCACCGTAGGCGCGGGCTTGCGGACGGTGAGCAATGGGTAGCTCGCCGTCCGGTAAGGACCAAGCCCGGGTCGACGGCGCGTTGTGTTCCACGCGCGCCTCAAAGAGATGTCAGCGAATGAAGGGGTCCGATGAGACCATTGCCTGCCGGGGTTGCGGGAAAGTCCGAAAGGGATACCGTGGCCCCCTGGCATTGCACAGGCAACAGAAGGAACACGGGTGGGTTTTAGTCAGTAAGAGTCTGACACGCCCTCCCGCTCCACGCAGAGCGGGAGACGTCATTTGATGATTTCCCACCCAAAAAAAAAAAAAAAAAAAAAAAGGGGGGCGTTGTTATACTTCATAAACGATAGCTTGATCTCTGCGACAGCTGTCAGTAAAATCCTGAAGAACTGAATTTCATAATAGTACAGACAGTAACTGTCAATGTCATACGTTATGGGCATGCCGGTCTAATGAATGAATTCCTATCCTAGGAATGTCAGTTTGACATATGTCGCAGAGATCAAGCTATCTTATGTAGTACCTAAACATTTGTGAACTTGTCACAGAAATCACAATGATAAACAAGATGGCGGCGTTAGTTCGAATTTTACCCACGCTTCAAAAGATCCTTGTACCATTTGTAGGTATACATTTACTAATCCACGCTGTCTTGGAGGGACTATTCTTTAAAGTCGTGTCCACACCAAAAAAAGTATGTCGATTTACTTAAAATACTGGCAAGATTCTAGCGAGCTGGTTCAGATGGGTATAGCAGTCTCTAAGTACGCCATCTTCATTAAGCGGTAGAGGCTGTTGATCATCGTCAGGTAATACAGAGAATACACTGAAAAGATAAAGAAAAAGAGATTTCATTAGAAGGAAAATATAGGATTTTGAAAGGTTTGCCACGCTGGGGTGCTGCGCACTGGTTCTGCTTGGCACGATTCGCCACAGTCGGGCGCTAAAATTTAATATAATGTTGATAGGTTTTCTTGGGGATCACGCTCGACTCAAGGCTGCAATGGGGTCCTCATTTAACATCTCTTGCAGGACGGCTAAGTTCAGCAGCATATGCTGTGAGAAAAATCCGTCAATTTACTGATGTAGATACCGCGAGGCTAGTCTATTTCAGTTACTTTCATAGTATCATGTCTTACGGTATTTTACTATGGGGACGGGCTGCAGATATCGAATCGATTTTTATTCTGCAGAAAAGAGCCATCAGAGCAATATATGGCCTCCGCAGACGCGATTCCCTAAGGGAACTATTTTAAGATATTAACATTATGACGGTCCCTTGTCAATATATCTATGAGAACATCATGTACGTAAGGAAAAATCTAAGTATTTTCAGTAAAATAGGTGATAGACACAATTATGGGACTAGAAAAGGGACCAATTAGTTCAACCGGGTTTCAGACTGGCTAAAGTAGACTCATCTTTCATGGGGTACTGTGTAAAATGTTACAATAAAATACCTCCCCACATACTCCAATTGAATGAAACTAAATTTAAATCTTGCATAAAACGCACACTATGCTGCCAAGCATATTATTATGCCATGGCTTATTTTAATTATTTTTGTTTTTATATTTTTATTATGGTCGCTTTTAACGTGCACGATTTACTACATTGTTCTCACATGTATAATTTCAACATAAATGATGTAACCAATGTTTTGTAACAATATTCTAATTTAAAAGAGTGTCCATGGAGTTTCTTGCCCGTTCTTCTCCATAGGAACCTACTACGCTTTGGAATGGGCAACTAGCTTCATCTTTCTGACTGACCGACCCCTTGACAATTCAAAAGTACCTGTAATTGGTTTATTTGGAATAAATGATTTGAGTTTGAGTTTGAGTTTGATAATAATTCTATTTTCGGGAAAAGACTCTTGGCTTAGCTTGAATAGTGCCGAGCATGATTGACCCAAACATGATTCAGCGAAGGCAGATGCATTCGTATGCAATCTCCGTTTGAATGTTGATCAGCACGAGCCGAATGGAAGTCGAATAGTCGTCAGCTGGGGTCAACTTTGTTGTTCAACAAATTGCCAAATTTAATGTCCCAACCCGAAAAAGTGTGTCTATGTAGCACTCCGGAGCTGCGCCTGCGCGTTTTATTACTTGCTAGCCGCACGTATCTGGGCATAGTGTGGGTGTGGCTGTGGGACGACCCCGTCTACATTTTTATACAAAGTGAAGCTAAGTACACGTGCGGAGCTTAGCCGGGGGCTGCTGTCGAGCAGCGCCTTGATGTGGTGAATCCCCGATTCCGAACTGTGGTTAACGAACCAACGCGCAGATGCCTTCGACATTGCGTCATTTTATATTATATTTATTTATTCAATAAGTATACCAACTGCATACATATAACATTAGCTTTAAACAAATTACATAAAGCGTACATATCGTTGTTATTTTATATGTACCATTGTTCATATTAATCATTTGTGGTTTTAAATGAATTAAATGAGTTAGGTATTTTGAGTTATCGGGGTACAGTCCCTGAATTAAATAATTACTTGTAGAACCTACTGGGGTTCTACAATTAATTGCTTCAAGTATTGAATCCATGTCGCGGAGGATTCCGTCTTTATTTATTTATTTATTAACTATGGATGAATTACAGCTAACAAGAAGAGAATAAAAAATAGTATGTAAGACTGACAGCCAATTAAAAGTCTTCACTTCTAAAAACAGACTAGAAAGAAAGAGTGTGAGCAGTAAGACACAGCTACCAAAAAAAAAAACAGTATAACATTCAAGCTTAACCAAATCCACATTTACAAGAATAAAAACCTAAACACACAAATCTTAATTAAAAAAGCCAAGGCTCAGGCACTTTCTGACCGAGGACACACCTGATATGAATGGATCAAAATCACCCTGATTGGACATGCTATTGAAGTTGCTACCTGCACGCAATTTTGTCTACAGTTCGTAGAGGTAAATGGAACACGGTGCATTTTCCATATTTATTTTCCAAACTCTAGCTATAACTACGATACTTCTAAGTTACCATAAGAAGTCACCTAGTGTAAACACCAAATTACGGATTTTTTTTTAGTAAAGCATTTTATTCTGGACTACTGGGTTAAATAAAGATACTGTGTGCATGTCCCGCAGTTTAGCGTGCTCTTGGCAAAGGCCTCTACACCATTTTCCATTGGGTTGTCTCTCAACCCACCCTTCTCCAATAGTGTCCAGCCGTCTTTTAAAACATCTCATCTCATTTGTTGGCGTTCTCAATAGCGATTGCCATCTCTGGGGTACCTACCTACCAGTCAGAAATAATATTTCTTGACGTTTACTACTTAGTATAAAATACTCCTTGATACTTACAAGCCCCACCGATCAACAGGAAGACAATGAGGGCGATGTGCCCAGGCACCTTCAGGAAGTCATCCAGTCGGAACAGACACGTCACTATGGCGACCAGGAATATGCAGAATATGAACACGGAGTTGAACACCAGTGACCACTGCAGTTTTGATGGGCGTTTCTGAAGAAAAGGAAGTGATGATTTACCTCTTTATTTCTCTCTAGTTCGTGTCACAGAATGGAGCATTTTTTATGACTGTTTTAAGTAACAAAAAACAAAACGAGCGAGGCTTAGTCGCTTAAGCTGTGTAACATCTGACATCTCACCTTGGTAATAAGCAACAGTAAGGTAATAAGCAGCATTAAAGGGGCGGGGCCTCGTCAAGGTCGTTTCTGACGGCGATCTCTAGCACAGCGCGCGCTCATTGGTCAAATCAAATAGCCCGCGCTTCCCCGGCTTCCTGACACACTTCCGTCTCTTTTCACGAAAGTTTCAGTCCATATGATAATATTGTTTTTTTTTAGATTTTGATTGCAAGATGAAATATGTTACACATAAAAAACTCTGTTCAAGGACAGATGATTACATTTATAATCACGATAAATTAGGATTTAGGCGTTTATCAAAATCGAGCTACTTCCCCAATCCACCTTCTCAAGAACTTAGGTACCAGAGACGATCCTGTAAAAATAGCACCTTGAGGAAATATTCAGCAATCATTAACTGAGGTTCGAACGACCTTGATTCTTTTTCTTCTCTCTCTCTCTCTCTCTGTGATGTAATAATCAAGCAAAATGGTCCTCACCAGTACAATACCGAACAGTGCGATCAGGTTACTAATAGCCGACAACGTCGAGAACATGACCATGCTCATGGATATCAGGTTGTCTTCTGGTTCCCTCTCTCTATGACGCGGCAGGTTCCATGCTCCGGCTGCAATATTAGCTGCACAGGCCAGCTGGAAAAAACGAAGGTAAGTGTTAAATTACCTACTTCATAAAAAATCTTTCAGTCATTCATTTTCTGATAGACAACGTAGAGCAGTGGCGGCGTAAAGGGGGCTCACCACTGCTCTGCGTTGTCTCTGGAAGAGGCGGTCTGACCCGGGTGCCAACTACCAAGGGGGCAAGGGGTGACAACAACTCAAGCCTCATTCGAACAGGCGCGACGCAACAGAGCGTCGCGTCTCTAATAAAACAATTTCTAAGAAAACTTCACGGTAGTACAATAACCAGTGCACGGTGTCGTGTCGGGGCTTCACTCGTACAGCCAAAGAATGCTCACAAAATCTCCCTCTATAAAGACATATCAATAAATACCTACTTACTCGTACTCTTGTACACTTAAATATTATTATTATTCTATTTTGAAACGCATCGCAAGTTTTTTCATATTTTTTTCGAATATAATTTCTAATTCCCTAAAATAATGAATTCATGTTTCGCTTGGTCTGATCTTAAACCGCGCGTAACATCAATCGAGCGCGAAATGTCCGTGGTGGCACTCGAGAAATAATAATATTTCGATATATGTAATAGTTTGATAATGTGATCCAATATTTTACCGATAGTGCAATCCACGACGACGCCCCCCACTCCGCGATTGCTGTATGTAAGCTGTACTAGTACGGAGTGGGGCGCGTCGTCGTGAATTGCACTATCTATAGTCCTGTAAGCATGTTTAGTATTTGGGTAGCGGTGCTGAGCCTAAACCGCTCGGTCTAGAAGCATAATATTCTTTCAAAAGAGTTCCTTAATAACAAGCAATAAGGAAATATTTTTTTAAATGATGAATGAATTTTTAACACGTTCAGTTCCGGGTGCCCTCCCGGAGGGTTCACTTAGTCGCATGTGGGATGCCGGGAGCCCTCGCGGAGGGCTAATTTCAAATGTAGGATTTTCTTAGCAAATAAAGCATTAGAAACCGTGAAAATAAAATCCGATGTATAATTATCTTAACAAGATTTATTAGTATATGCGTTGGTTTTGAAATCTAAGATTTTTTTAAATTTATTTATTAATACTTCAAAGACATAAATGTACAGAGGCGGACTTAATGCCACAGTTCACACAATGACATGTTCTCGATTACAAATATTAAAAAAATATATGTAAAGGTTAGATATATACTACGTATGGCGACAAAGCCCCTGAAAACACTATTTTACTTAGTTTTACAGTGCTTTTTAACACGTTTTAAAACCTAATGCCGTTGACCGTCCGCGATGGTTAACTTAAGCGTAAACGTAATGCCGGTAACCCTCCTGGCGGGTTAACTTCTAATATGTAAAGCGGCATGGCGTATGAGTTCTATGAATAGTGGGTGGAGTCGAAAGGGTGCCTGGCTTGTCAGCCTATAACCGCCTATATTATGTTTCCATTTTTGGCGGGCCTGCCTGTGTATTTCCTCGTGAGAGTACGTGGGCCGTTGTCCTGGTGCGGATTGGTGCTTCAAATTAAAATATGTTGTCCTTACGGGGTAATACCTCGGAGGGACACCATATTTTAATATTTTACGTTAAGTTCATGTTTATGTAATGTTCTGTGAGGGAAATCTAACGGTTTTACCTATTACTGAATGTTACAACTCTGTAAAGTACGCTTCTGTAGGTTTGAAAGCTGATAAGGCAGTCCACTTTATGCACCTAATTTGCTATAAATTTTTCCTGTTTTTCAATATATTAATAGCTTATTTATTGCAGGTCGCTTCCAACCGGCCAATTTGGAAATCATTGGGGGAGGCCTATGTTCAGCAGTGGACATCCTATGGCTGAAAACCCATTGAAAAAAAAGTGGCGTTTTCTTTTTTCCTGAAAATTTCGACATAAATATACTCTCAGTACCTACGCTACCTAACAACACCCTCAAGGATCGTACAGGTTTTTTTTAGATGTTGCATACTTAGTTTTTAGGGTTCCGTACCCAAAGGGTGAAACGGGACCCTATTACTAAGACTCCGCTGTCCGTCTGTCTGTCTGTCCGTCTATCTCATGAACCGTGATAGTTAGACAGTTGAAATTTTCACAAATTATTCTGTATCTTTAGCTTTATAACAACACATACTAAAAACAGAATAAAATAAATATTTAAGGGAGCCCCCGTTAAATATTTATTTTATTCTATTTTTGTTCTTCTGTCCCATGCAACAGACATGATTTTTTTGCCTTTTTATAGATAATGGTATGGAACTCTTCATGCGCGAGGCCATCTCGCACTTGGCCGGTTTTTAAATATCGGCTGTTATCCTATAATTATGTTAGATGTAGCGTCAACAGTGCAGTACCTATCGACACACTAGTGTTAAAATAACTCAAAGTTGAATGCACGTAAAATGGTATCACTAATTAACCCATTTTATAAGTTAACTGAAATTACTCGGCCATGTGAGTCGTTGATTAATAAAATTCTCACAAGGATGACAAATATAACAATTCAGTGTACCCCATATTGGGACTGACAATCTTCCATATGGGGCATGGAAGATTGTCATTAATACCACCGGGTACGCTTGGAGGCACCTGGTTGTTGTTGTTAATATAGGAACCTTCCTAACCATCAACCTTCAAATACAATGTGGAAACAACAATACAACAGTTATTTTTGGAACTATCAAATAAATCCTAACACCGTAATTAATAAGTGTTTTTTTTTGTGATGATCCGACTATAGCTTTTGCCAATCAGCGGTCTAGCTAGAGTGACTAAACTATTGGATATATTAGACTACATTTTTGTATACAGACTAGAAACGTCATTATTTATTGTCGTAGTGTCATCTCCACCTTGAATGAAAGTAAATACAATATTCCGGCCTCCGAGAGAATGCGTACCTGTCAGTTGGGTACAAAATAATACGTGTTTTACGACATTTTGTTTGTTTCTTGGACGTTTCTGGAACGTAGTCTCTCGGCTGCTGGAGTTTAGATTGCATTGACAGTAACCTAACCCACAGAACAATTAATAGTACTAACGTATGTAACCTAACCTAACCCACAGAATAATGAATAGTACTAACGTATGTAACCTAACCTAACCCACATAATAATTAATAGTACTAACGTACCTTTTTTTTTTTTTTTTTTATTAAGCGGTGAAAAATGCCTGACGCATACCGCACCGTCCAGGGAGACGGTTTGGTTATGTGGGGCTTGCACCCACTAAAAAACACCGCCGTGAGCCTACTGTCGCCTTTGCAGATGGGCCGCGAGAACTGCTACGCATGACGTTCGCGACCCATCCAGCGCCGCCCGCCTCCGGGCACCAACTCCTTTGGCAATGTCCGGGCTCACCTGAGACATCGCCACCACTCGTGAGGGCCGTGCAACGCGACGGCGATAGACTCCCCGATCTATCGCCCGCTGGCACCTCCTAGGGCGGCATCAGGTCGCCATGGCGCCTTCTCCGCCGCCCTGTCCTCCTGCGACGAATCGCGTCAGCGAAGGAATCTTCCTCCCTGACGCGTTCCGCCGCCTCCTTCTGCGAGATAACGTCCTCGCAGAAGGACGCTACCGCCTCCCATGCCCCCCTGCTGTTGACCATGGCCTTGGCCACGGCCGGCAAGGAGAGGTCTGCCCCGATTGCTGCTGCGAGAGCACGGCGCTGCACCACCCAAGCAGGACAATGCTCGAGGGTGTGAGGCGCCGTGTCCTCACCACAGCCGCACTGGTGACACACGGGAGTCGCCTCCCGTCTAGCCACTTTGTGCAGGAATTTGCCAAAGCAGCCGTGTCCTGACAACACCTGCACCAGACGGAAGGACAACGTTCCGTGGCGCCTCCGTACCCATTCGTCCAGGATCGGCTGGATAGCCCCCACGGTCCAGTGACCTGCACTGGGTGTCTCCAGCCTCACCCTCCAAATTTGCAGGGTTTGGGCTTGGGCCTCCCTACGCCACCTCGTGACCAGCTCAGGTGGTGGGCGTCTGCCACTCTCCGCCTGCAGGTCTGCACCACGCCAATAAACTTCGGCGAGCACCTGCGCCTCTAGATCCCACGGGGGCGTGCCCGCAAGGGCACACGCCGCCTCCGCAGATACGGTGCGGTATCCGCGTATGACCCTGACTGCCATGACTCTTTGCGGTCTTCGCAGAAGAGTCTTATTTTGGGTAGACAGGGACTCCGCCCACACCGGGGCCCCGTAGAGTGCCATCGAGCGGACCACCCCCGTGTACAGCCGCCGACAAACGACGTTTGGTCCACCCAGGTTCGGCAACAGCCGGCTGAGAGCGGATGCCGTGCCGATCAGCTTCGGCGCAAGCTGAGCAAAGTGCTCGCCGAAGTTCCACCTCCGGTCCAGAACCAGGCCCAGGTATTTCATGCTTGCCCGCACCGCTATTGACGCGCCACCAATAGTGAGGTGTGCGCCAGCCGGTGGCCGGCGTCGGGGCGCATGAAATACCAGGGCCTCCGTCTTCTCGAGTGCCACCTTGAGGCCCAGTGCCTCGATTCGTCCCACAACGAGGGACGTGCCCTCGACGGCCGAATGTGCCGCTTCTTCGTAGCTCCCTCCCCGGGCCGTGACGAGAGTGTCATCAGCGTAGCAAATGACGCCCTGCCCGGGGGAGAGCAAACAGCGCAAGGCCCAGTCATAGCCAATGTTCCACACGAGCGGACCCAAGACCGACCCCTGTGGAACACCGCACGTGATGGCCCTGCGCACAACTCGGCCGTCGCATCCCTCGTAGCAGACGAACCGACCCTGCAGGTAGTCTGCTACCAGCTGCCTCAGGTAGACGGGCACCTGATGGTAGCGGAGTGCCTCCTCGATGCAGCTGAATGGCAGGGTGTTGAACGCGTTGGCAATGTCTAAAGACACCGCCAACAACACCCCACCCTGAGCAACTGCATCCTTCGCCTCGGCCTTGAGGCGCAAAATGGCGTCCACTGTCGAACGCCCTGCCCGAAAACCGAACTGGGCGTCCGACAAGTTCGGGCCAACTGCCTCTAAGTGTCGGACGATGCGGGTAGCGAGAATTTTCTCTAGCATCTTTCCCGCCTCGTCCAGCAAGACAATTGGCCTAAACGCTGATGGGGAATCCGGGGGGCGCCCTGGCTTCTGCAGCAACACCAGTCGACCCTCCTTCCAGGCCTTAGGGAACCGTCTCGACGTCAGACAGGCGTCAAACAACTCCCCAAGCCTGTCTTCCAAGGCCGCTTCCAGAGCCAGTGCCAGCGCTCTTGCTGGCACCCCGTCCGGTCCGGGGGCAGTCCTCTTGGACCGCGCCCGCAGAATTGCTGCCCTCATCTCCGCGTCAGAAATTCGGGGAGTCTCCACTTCCGCATTTTGCTCAGCCTCCGCACCGGCCATGGTCGGGGAAGGGTGATCCGCCCGATCCGGGAAGAGTGTCTCCACGACCCTGACAAGGAACTGAGGCTGGAGGGTTTCCGTCAGTGGGGGACCTTGGGCGCGGAGTTTCTTCCGCGCCGCACGGTACGGACGCCCCCAAGGATCACGGTTCAGATCCTCCAGTACCTCAGCTCTCGACTGCTCTTTCCCTCGACAGATCGCCAACTGCAGTGCCCCCCGAGCATTACGATATGCCTCATGCAGTTGGGACTGAAGGGTCTCCAGCTCTTCATCACGGCGGCGTAACCTGCGCGCCTGTGAGTAGGTCCTCCGGGCAGTTATACAGGCCACGCGGAGGTCTGCTATCTCCTGGGACCACCAGTAGACCGCCCGCTTTGGAGGTTGTCTTCGGGAGCGAGGCATGGCTGCATCGCACACAGCCGTCATGGCGCGGCGAAAGCAGTCAGCCCCGACATCGACTCCCTCTGCAGCAGACGGTGAGTACAGCCAAGCTTGTACAATGGCTGCTTCCTCTAGGAGGTCCCCGTCAAGCCGCTTCAACGCCCACCGCGGGAACTGCCGAGTGTCAGGTCGTGGAGACACTGTCGGGCCCGAGGAGGTGGAGATATCCATACAGATGTACAGGTGATCCGATAGCGTCTCCACACCCTCTAGGACCCGCCAACCCTGAACTCTTGCGGCGACAGCAGGGGTAGCAAACGAGAGGTCCACTATTGACCCCCCATGCTGCCGAACGCACGTGTTAACGGAGCCCCTGTTTAATAGACAGAGGCCCGCAGCTGTCGCCCATTCCTCGACCGCCACCCCCCTGACATCCGTCCTGGGGGACCCCCACGCGATGGATTTCGCGTACTAACGTACCTAACCTAACCTACCTTTACCTACACAATGAAGTGTATGGTGTGTCGGATGACGTCAAGAATGCTAATGAATGAGTAAATTCTATAGCATTTTTTTAATGTTCAGTGTGTAACAGGTTACACATAGCAAAGGAGGATAAATACCCATAGGTATTCGATATTTTTAACGGTGTATTACGCTGTTGGCTCGGGGACGAATTAAAGTAGACTGTAATAAATAGGCAATGGTTTGTTGCCGTTCTTATTTAGAGAATTAAAATGACCCGGACAAACAATTAATCAGTTGAGTCAGAGAGGAGTAGGTATCGTCCTTCCCAAGAACGCATTGTTACATAAGCAAACACTTTTTGATAGTCAGGCAAGCAATGGCAGGTACTTGCACAGTATAATAAAGTAACAGTATTATATATAATTAATAATATAATTATTTATTTTCTTACCACAAATTACAGAGAAAGTAATTAAATAGTCTACAGACACAATTTTATAATTAATTTGTGGAAGACTGGTGCCTAAAATAAGTTTTTTACAAAACTTGTATGTCAGGTCACCAGGCCCCCTAAACAAAGATTTACATTTATATGTTGTACTGGAGACGATCTGATTCGCATATAATATTCCAATAAAAATCTCATACATTTATAATATTACAATATTGCTCATAAAACTTGACTTATAAAAAAAAAAAAAAAGTGGAATAAAGTAATTTATTAAGAATCCCGTGCAAGGGAGGATGTAGGTGAGGTTTTGTGGTGTGTGGGGTGAGTGTGTGTGATGGGGAGTGAGTGTGTGTGGTGCGGGGTAATCGTGTGTGCGTTGCAAGGGAACATTATGTTAGGATATGGTTTTGAAAAGGTCTTCAATTTGCGTATAATCTAAAGTGATAAGCCAGTTCGTTAATTTTCTTTTAAAAGTGGTTTTGTTTAGGGAATGAATTGAGAGTAAATTATTCAGTCTGTTGTATAGAAACGGGCCAAGAAAAGAAAAGAAATTTCGGGCAAATTGAGTTTTTACTGTTTTGGGTTGGCATACATTTCTTCTTCTGCTTCTCATGGAAGAACTATGATGGTTATTTATAAAAGGTATAAGAGATCGTTGTTTCAACGCAACATGTAGAATAAAAATTCTTTCTTATATCTCGGCAGTGAACTTAAAATAATAAACTACTATGGCCGCTCGGTAGATAAACCTTCTACGTCAGTGCGTAACTGCTGCGCACTTGATACTGTTACACCTCAGATCATATTTTATGTTCTGAGTCATAAAAAGTTGGTGATCGTTAGTAAAAGCTGATATATTTTTTAAATTTAACTTTATTAAGAAAAGGTGTTTACGTTATATTTAAAAAAAAATGAAATACACTGTTTGAAATAAAAAAATAAAACATTTAGGTATTTTATTTTTTAATAAAAAATATTGAGTAATTCAATCCTAATGTAATTGTATCAGAAATTTGATGGAAAAACAAAGATCTTTAATCAAACTTATACAACAATTTATATTTATTAATAGAACGTTTTTATTTATGCAATATAACTCCTCCCTTGGCTCGCACACATGCGGAGATCCTCCTGGGCATGCTGAGGATCAAGTTATCCAGCATTTCTTGCGGTAACCATCATAGGCAACCCACGCGTGCTCTATTGGGTTTAAATCAGGTGAGCCGGCAGGCCAGTCTAACCTTGTGATGTCGTATTCTCAGAGAGCAGCATTGACGCGTTGAGCTCGATGTGCGGGCGCATTATCATTGACCAGTATGAATTGGTGCCCATGGTTTACTCGGAATGGTCTGACAATTCAATCAATAGCTACTGTTTTGTACCTATCTGCCGTCATGGAGCTTGGATACGGGATCTAATGCGTTCTAGCTCCAATTATAATTCTACCCCAAAAGGACACCGATTTCCCACCTCGCTGAACGGTCCCAGTGGCAGTTCTTTGCCTTTCAGAGTCTCCAGGTCTTCTCCAGACACGGACACGTCGGTTATCTGGATGAGTACTGATTCGCGATTCGTCAACGAAGAGACAGTTTTGCCAAATGTTTTCCTCCTCATCTTCTTCATTTTGCCGGAGCCTAGCCCACAGCAATCTCCATCGCTGACGTTGCCGTGAATCTAGAGGTGCTCGCCAAGACCTCCTTGCTTGTGTTCAGCCTGGTGTAAGCAATTCCGAATGATCAGAGTGCTAACTGCTAACTTCAAGTCCAGAAGCAACCCCTTACTTCTGCTTTTATTATAGTGAGGTTAATTGTTGGGTCACGAGCTTCCAGCAATCTGATATAGAGCTTCTGAGCAGCAGTCAGAACAGTTGGGCGACCAATGCGGGGTCGGTCAGCTAAATTATCCATGCCGTGGAACCTCTGCAACGTGACCACGATACAGGATTGGGATACAAAATTCAAAATTCAAAATTCAAAATTCAAAATTCAAAAGTCATTTATTCAAATTAGGCTGAGAATCAGCACTTTTCGAACGTCAAAGTTACATAAGACAGTCCCACAAAACGCCCACCCTTCACCACTTCCTAGTGCTTTCGCTGGGAAGAAGAAGTGGCGCAACAAACTCCCCAGCAGATACAGCAACTCTGCGTGCTATTTCTCTCGTGGAATCTATCCTTCTTCCCTCAGAGTTACAATTCTTGCTCGTTAACTTCTAATAATCCTCTTGGTGTACGAGCTTTTACAGATTTTGTATGGCAAATCTGTCAAAAACTCACAATGTAGAGACCATTGGAACGTTTGTTTAAGTAAAATTTGCCCCCAGTTATGAATACCTGCCTAGTAAGTCCTAAGTAATAGGTAAGGGGCAAGCCAATTGCTTTAACCGATCTTAAATCAAGATTTCAAAACACAGAGATCCTAATAACATTTAACATATTTCTATGCATTTAACGTTAGCATAGAAATATTAGAAGAAAGACGAAAGTTTAAAACTTTTGCAGTTGTTCGTGCAACTAATATGATTTACAAAATAACAACTAACCTGTAGGTATAAGATGAACATAAGGTGGAATTTTAATGTCTTGTATACACCTGCTAATTACATTTATCATTTATTTTTTTGAATAACTGTCAGTTAATAATTGTCGCACACTCGCTGCTCGTTGCGTGCCAACTCATTTTTGCTAGTATGGGGACATCGGTGGAAGGTATTCTCCTTGTCTCCTCTTACGCGTATTGGACTGGACGTGAAGTTGTAATCGAAGAGAGTAAGTGAAAATCCAACTTGCAGTTAATATAATTATAATTGTCAAGCACATTTACTACATAATTTATAAAATGAAAATGTAAATGGGTGGGATCCTGGTGTCCTGAAACACAGGCCACGAGCCTAGCTTAGGCACCAGTCTCCCACAATATATACTTACCTGAATTGTGTACCATTGTCTGTAATGTATGTATATTGTGGTGAGAAAATAAACTTTATCGTATTGTATTGTACATATTACTAATTAAACTAGAAGGGACACAATTAACTAATGACTTAAAACTGTGTCCCACGACACGCGACGGTTGACAAGCAAGAGAGCAGGTAACACCCCGGATCGTAGCTTAGAGTTACCACTTAAAAAGGGTGCGTTCCTGAAATCCTGACTAACTTATGAATACTTATTGAATAAACATAATACAGATGACGCGCGACGCCGACGTCTTGTATTGCGTTTATAAATGCAAACACCACACTCGTTCTACTCGCTTCTCGTGAGTCGCCGAGATACGGATAATGTTGGTGCCTAAACACATACATTATAAAAGAAGGCGTATGTACAACAATGTGTGACACGAACGTGATGAGCATTATGTGGGAACCTGTCATTGTTGAAACAATCAATATTACATTATCCAGTGAATCATGATCGAGTGCAAACAAAGCAGCTCTATAAAAGTGTAGATCCCTAATAACAATAAATTATTGTATTATGTTCAATTTGTGTTCTTGCGATAGGTCATAAACAATTGACAAGCATTTGCTGGTTTTATTTTATAGACATATTACTATTTGCTATTATTTACACAGATTTTTCCTTGTTTCGAATAGCACGCTAACCGTTGGGTTATAATACTCGTAGGTTAGGTGTATTCTGGAGCTGTGTAAGCCCACGTAATCGTAAAGCATTGATATTTTCCCCTGAATTAGTAAACTACTACAGTACACGGAGTGACGCGCGCTTTACTAGTCTGACCAAGTGTACAAACACGCTATGAATGTGTGCCTCGGTACCGCGTCCGACACGGGTGAAGTCAGAAGTGTGTGTGTGTGTGTGTGTGTGTTTATAAGTTTATTAAGTATAATTTATTTCATAAAAAAGTGGTACAGTCTGTTATAAAGTATGATGACAACTTAGGTGTAGTTTACATCTGAGATGAGAACTAACAATACAATTTTACGATCTGATGTCCTAGCTAGGTTACTTAGTAGCCTGTATTAAGTACAATCAGACGTTATTTCTCGAAAATAGGACAAGAGTATTTCTTAGACTGTTACATAATTATTACTAACAGAATTTTGAACAAATAAAAGTCCAGTACAAGAATGTCTGAGTGCGAGCTCGTGGGGGTGTGTCTGTGTGCGTGTGTGTGGGTGTGAGAGGGAGAGTGTGTTATCTGTGTTATGAGTTACTTCACTGTTTATGTGTGTTTCATCTTCACGAGCTCACGCTACTCGTCTTCACGCAGACATTCACAGCGTGTTTGTACACTTGGTCAGCCAAGTAAAGCGCGCGTCGCTTCGTGAGATAAAAATACTATAGTAGACTGATGCAATGGACGCAGTGGCTAAAAATTCTGTTTTTTTAAATTGTGCTCAAATTATTCAGGGCTCCCGCAGACATACAATTGTAAGTTGGCCAACTATCGAACGACGAGTACAAAGTTAGTTGGACAAGATGTGCGGCCTAGCATATTATGTCACTATACCTATTGATATACTCGTACTATGCAATTTAGTCGGCCAACTAATTGTAAATCTGTAAGTGTCAGTATGACCATGTTAGCCTTGTACCAATCTATATTGACTGTTAGCTTTTAACAGCAACTACGCTAGCGGCCTCGATGATTTTACTTAATCCGAAATCATCGCGGGTGCGCCAAGTGCACAAGCACAACAACGTACCAGAGTTTCATTGCAACTTGATTAATAGTATGGAAACCCCTCTATGGGGCGAACAAACGAAACATTCATTTTTTATTATTACCTATGCGCATAGGTCGATCGATCATTTTAAGCTACGCTTGCCTAGGTTCGTACGTAGATGGGTGACCACTTTATATACGTACTGAGACCCTCCGTGCCTCGGAAAGCACTGTAGTGGTTACACCGCCACATACGAACTACGCATCAAAGACATGACGTCACACAAATCCTGCATCGCGCAATTAGAGTTTACCGCGTGAACGACATATATAAGACTATCCGACATAAAAACTTGGGCAGTTGCCCGCCAGACACAACACCCGCCTGGTCGGAGGACCCTCCCTTTTCTATGGTGGATGAGTTAACTTTACACCCTGTTCCTCATGCCCCTAAAGCACGTTAAGGCGTTAAAAAAAAAAAACAGCTGTTTCATAGAAAAGTTCAATACATACACGGTCAAAATGTATGGAACAACTGATTTTTTTTTTAAATAACCGACGAAAAATTTCAACGCAGGGAGGTTCAGAATCATGTAAGTACTGAATCCATGGTATCAGTTTTCGCGTCGATGTCCCTTCCACCGTGTATGTTTCTTAATAACTACTATAGGAATATTTTAGATTATGTTTATATTACATAGTAGCTCGGTCTAAAAGTAAAAATGGGTGTTCCACAAGGCTCAATATTGGGTCCTTTCCTCTTTTTAGTATATATTAATGATCTACCCCATTTATTAAAAAACAAACCACAAATGGTGTTATTTGCTGACGATAATTCTCTAATTTTTAAGATAAATAGACGTGCATCAAATCTTGACGACGTAAATAACGCCCTACTGCAGGTCCAAAATTGGTTCACTGCTAACAATTTAGTATTAAATGGGAAAAAAACTAAATGCATAAGATTTGCTTTACCGAATGTTAAAAGTAGTGTTTGTGAAATAGTATTGAATAGGGAGAAACTAGAATTCGTCGATAAAACTGTTTTCGTGGGGATCACGCTCGACTCAATGCTGCAATGGGGTCCTCATTTAACATCTCTTGCAGGACGGCTAAGTTCAGCAGCATATGCTGTGAGAAAAATCCGTCAATTTACTGATGTAGATACCGCGAGGCTAGTCTATTTCAGTTACTTTCATAGTATCATGTCTTACGGTATTTTACTATGGGGACGGGCTGCAGATATCGAATCGATTTTTATTCTGCAGAAAAGAGCCATCAGAGCAATATATGGCCTTCGCAGACGCGATTCCCTAAGGGAACTATTTAAAGATATTAACATTATGACGGTACCTTGTCAATATATCTATGAGAACATCATGTACGTAAGGAAAAATCTAAGTATTTTCAGTAAAATATGTGATAGACACAATTATAGGACTAGAAATAGGGACCAATTAGTTCAACCGGGTTTCAGACTGGCTAAAGTAGACTCATCTTTCATGGGGTACTGTTTAAAATGTTACAATAAAATACCTCCTCACATACTCCAATTGAATGAAACGAAATTGAAATCTTGCATAAAACGCACACTATGCTGCCAAGCATATTATAAGTTGGGGGATTACATCGCTGACAAAAATGCTTGGCTCAACGCTGGTCCAGCTCCACAAGGGCGCATAAACTAATTGATTAGCATTGGAAAATATTGTTGGAGCTGCTGAAGATTGAAAAACTATATTTACATTGTATAAATTCAATCTCTTAGTATTACATAATTGCATTGCACATATGTGAGCACTGTTTACCTACTTTAAATCTACCATTTACTGAGTACGTCTTTCATTGACTCGAATGTGCCCTGGCGGCTGAGAGTATGTCATGCTCACTCAAAGGTCTCACTGGTGGTGGCGTGTGTGTTGGATCATTAAGTTCCCTTCAAAATGGTTGAGCTAAATGATGCTGATCCATGCGTCATGTTCGAGAACGGCCGCCGTCAGTGGGGACTGATCGTCTCTTAGCTGCCATGGCTTTTTAAAATTATTTTTGTTTTTATATTTTTATTATGGTCGCTTTTAACGTGCACGATTTACTACATTGTTCTCACATGTCTAATTTCAACATGAATGATGTAACCAATGTTTTGTAACAATATTCTGATTTAAAAGAGTGTCCATGGAGTTTCTTGCCCGTTCTTCTCCATAGGAACCTACTACGCTTTGGAATGGACAACTAGCTTCATTTTTCTGACTGACCGACCCCTTGACAATTCAAAAGTACCTGTAATTGGTTTATTTGGAATAAATGATTTGAGTTTGAGTTTGTTATAGTAAAATTAATTTTTAAATATAACGCGGATATGAAACTGAGAATCACGCAAAATCTCTATAGCGGATTTTTCTGAAACCTTCACCATTTTAAAGATAATTTATTTATTGGTCTTTTAGTATACGTGTTTTATTAAAATACCTTTTTTATGTATAATAAATTAATAATGCGTCTAATTTGAGACAGCGCTTCTTGGTGGGCGAATCATATTACTGGCTGGACGTACGACGCGTTCCGTGAGCTCAGTACAGAGGGGTTTACTCCGAAGCGATAAATCCGAACTATCGGGCCGAACTGAACACGCAAGCTAACCACTCAAGGTCACTAGCATATATCTGCGTCTTTAGCGGTTGGTCCCGGCTGTGTAGTGGATCTCAAGTTAAAAACTCAAGATCACTAGCATTTATCAGCGTCTTAAGCCGTTGTGGTCCCGGCTGTGTAGTGGATCTCAAGCTAACCACTCAAGGTCACTAGCATATATCCGCGTCTTAAGCCGTTGTGGTCCCGGCTATGTAGTGGATATCAAGCTAAACACTCAAGGTCACTAGCATTTATCTGCGTCTTATGCCGTTGTGGTCCCGGCTATGTAGTGGATCTCAAGCTAACCACTCAAGGTCACTAGCATTTATCTGCGTCTTAAGCCGTTGTGGTCCCGGCTATGTAGTGGATCTCAAGTTAAAAACTCAAGGTCACTAGCATTTATCAGCGTCTTAAGCCGTTGTGGTCCCGGCTGTGTAGTGGATCTCAAGCTAACCACTCAAGGTCACTAGCATTTATCTGCGTCTTAAGCCGTTGTGGTCCCGGCTATGTAGTGGATCTCAAGTTAAAAACTCAAGGTCACTAGCATTTATCAGCGTCTTAAGCCGTTGTGGTCCCGGCTGTGTAGTGGATCTCAAGCTAACCACTCAAGGTCACTAGCATATATCCGCGTCTTAAGCCGTTGTGGTCCCGGCTATGTAGTGGATATCAAGCTAAACACTCAAGGTCACTAGCATTTATCTGCGTCTTAAGCCGTTGTGGTCCCGGCTATGTAGTGGATCTCAAGCTAAACGCTCAAGGTCACTAGCATTTATCTGCGTCTTAAGCCGTTGTGTTCCCGGCTGTGTAGTGGATCTCAAGCTTACCACTCAAGGTCACTAGCATATATCTACGTCTTAAGCCGTTGTGGTCCCGGCTGTGTAGTGGATCTCAAGCTTACCACTCAAGGTCACTAGCATATATCTGCGTCTTAAGCCGTTGTGGTCCCGGCTGTGTAGTGGATCTCAAGCTTACCACTCAAGGTCACTAGCATATATCTGCGTCTTAAGCCGTTGGTCCCGGCTGTGTAGTGGATCTTTGACAGTCGTTACGGGTCTTCAGATGCCCAAAAGTCTGAAAAGGGGTAGGTATCATTCTCCCAGGAAACAAATGTTCGAATACTTAGCCTATAAAATTACAGGCATCTGGCGCGTTCTGGGTCTGAGTGTTTGTGCATATGCATTGCAAAGGCACGTGATCAAATGCTTAAAAATTGAACTGCTCACTAATTAATTCATCAACAAAAATTCTGCGATAAGTGGGTCATATTATTACTCGTATTGCGGCCATTAAATTCATAAACTAACAAGTGCCTATCAAAGACAAGGTCACGCCATTTACGGATTCGGCTATAATCCAAACCACTGTTATAGGATAATCTCTGTTTTCACACACACTAGAAACACCTAAACGAAGTGCCCATTAAAACACTATCTGATTTTCAAATCTCAACGCTTAGCCGCGCGTTGAATATCCAACAGTGCGCTTTTGTCCTTCTGGGACCAAGTACAGTCAAACAAACACTCTTAAAATGGACTCTTCGCGAGGTTTCTTGTTTCTTTATCGATTCTGCAATGGTTCTCCCTTCTTTAACCATCTTCACCGTCAAGAATAAAAACTTTTAGTTCATTTTCCACCACTCAAAATGTTAATACATCAAATCAATCATTCTCTTCATTTATGAAAACATACTCAGTAAATAGCTATTAGTATACCTATCTGTTTGAAAGCACTTCACTCAGAGAAACCAGATCACTCCGTACGAGGTCAAACACATACGCTATGTACAGTCGAACAAGATATTTGGTATAAAGGTAAACAATCAGATTCACCTGTTCACTACTCTGCCAATATTATTTTTTATTATGTGTAATATATTTTTAAGTGGATTGCTTTAGAGAGTGATGTAGAAGAGTTGACTAGTCTGGACACTCACAAAATTGTTTTAAAAGTAAGTTGCAAACTAATTTAAAAAAACTTTTATTTTCGTTTTTTTGCCACCGACTTCCGAAATCAAAGTTATTTTTCACTTAGTAGTGTTTTTTTTGGAAGTCGGTTTTATTTTCAACCGACTTCAAAAAGGAGGAGGTTCTCAATTCGGTTGTATGTTTTTTTTTTTGTATGTTTGTTACGCGATTACTCCGTCAATTATGAATTGATTTTGATGATTCTTTTTTTGTTTGGTAGGAAATTGTTTTAAAAGTAAGTTGCAAACTAATAAATAAAAAAAAAGTAAAATAATATAGCTTGTTGAACTGTGCAGTACCTCAATCGACCAACTCCGCATCCTCCAAGTCCCCCCTTTTTAAGGTCGTTGGTCCATCTAGCTGGGGGGACAGCTAGACACACTACGCTTGCCGCAGTCTCCACTCCAGAACTTGCCTGCTTCACCGCCCATCGGTCGTTAGACAAACATGGCCACCACTTCAGCTTGCAAACTCTGCAAGCTGTCAGTAACTCCCTGTTCTATTCCAGATAATTTAATTGCTGATTGTATCCTTCAAAGAAACTCCGAGATTGATAGCACACAGAGCTCCAGTACAGAAGTCAGTGTTATGTCGAAAGAAAGATGTATAAAGCGTCGTGCAGGCCGGCGCGACGCGACTCTAACAAAACAGTTTCTAAGAAAACTTCACGGTAGGAGAATTACCGGCGTCGCGTCGCGCGACAGTCGCGCTAGTCTGCACGAGCCTTGACTGGATGATAACTCAGGAGTTTCACATTATCAACACGTATACCTATAAGAAGTTTAGGGTTTGATGCTTAGTTAGTTTACGATTAGTTAAATTACCTATAACCGCTCAAAGTGGATTTTCCTCGCTGCGTCTCAATCATACAAAAATTTAATGCACATTTGATTTGGGGTATTTTGCAACTTGCTTTGTAGTTAGGTAGGTAGTGTCATTATAAGCATTGTTAACTTAATTAGCTTCAATAGACTGTCCCTTGTTGGGGGCGAGCCTTTTTCCAACAGCCGGGCACAATTCCAGACTCCGGGCTACTACTGAGAAATTCCTGTTGGAAAAACCCAATAATACTTTGCCCGACTTGGGAATCGAACTCAGGACCTCATGCTCAGCAGTAGCGCTTGCGACCACTAGACCAACGAGGCCGTAACTGTTTAATTTACTACGCTTGAAACCCTTTTTTTTGTGGGAAAGTCCGAATGTAATAGGGATTTTGACCAACATTTTTATGTCCGTCAGGTAGATTATTAAAAAATATTAGACGTGTAGGTAATCAAAGAATATACGCGTAATCAAAAGAATACGGCAATACATTGAGTAGGCAATACGTTAAAATGTAGCATGAAATCACTCCCCGGTATACTGAGTTGTGACGTAGCGAGGTTGTCAGGAGGAATAGGGATGTTGACACGGAAAAAAGAAAGCTACCTCAGCGGCACGGAATCTTGGTCAAGCGTTTATCTCGCGATAGCAAAAGTTTTAAGTGTTTCTGATGAATGTTTGTTGTGCAGGTATGTCAAAAAATGTTTACTTTTAGTTCAAGAGGGTAATCCATTATGTTTAAGTGCACCACGACGAAAAGTTTTAATTTACAGTTTAATCGGGTCATTTGAGCGACTAAGTTCACGTTTTAAATTTGTGTGTTGTGAAAAGTTTACTGTTCGGTTTTTGAATTATTGTGATTTTATGCTTTTAATTCAATAAGTAAAGGTGCTTTAAAAGCAATAAAAATGCCTCCAACACCAGCACAGGTTTCACAAGCCGTTGCCTTAATTAACCAAGGGCTGACACAGCGTGAAGTTGCTATTGCTCTTAACGTACCACGGTCATCAATGCAGTATGCCCTTAAAAGATACCAGGAGACAGGCCAGTACACCCGCAGGCCAGGCAGTGGAGGCGTACGGTGCACATCGGCCCGAGACGACCGCTTTATTGTCCTGGAGATTTTGAGAAACCGCTACCTGACCGCTGTTGAGATACGCCAGCGGCTTCAAATTGTGAGAGGCGTTAATGTTAGTGAGCGTACGGTGAGAAGACGAATGGAGAAAGTCAATTTAAAAGCTTGTAGACCAGCACGAGGTCCAGAACTTCTCAGACAGCACCGAGTAGCTCGACTTCACTTCGCACGAGAACACGTTAACAGGACCCACGAGCAATGGGCTAGAGTACTGTTCACAGACGAGTGTCGAATAGCTTTACGTTCTCCAGATGGTCGAGAACGAGTGTGGCGAAGAAGAGGAGAGCGGTTTTTACCCATTACTACCACTCAAACAGTGAGTTTCCATGGAGGCTCAATAATGGTATGGGGAGGTATAAGTTCCGACGCACGTACAGAGTTGGTTATCGTCGATAATCGGCTAACAGCTGTTCGATACATCGAGGAAGTTCTTCAGGAACACGTAATGCCATATTCGGGGTTCATTGGACACGACCAATTCCTCCTAATGCACGATAATGCACGCCCACACGTTGCACATTGCGTTGAAGAATATCTGGAAGAGGTTACCATACAAAAATTACAATGGCCAGCTCGTAGCCCAGACTTAAACCCAATTGAGCATATCTGGGACATGCTCAAAAGAAAGATAAAGTCCAGCTCCAACCCGCCGGAAACTTTAAACCAGGTCCGAATTGCAGCGCTGGCCGCTTGGCGCAGTATACTGCAAGTTGATGTCCGAAACCTCATCCAAAGTATGCCAGATCGAATGCAGGCAGTTATCAGGGCTCGAGGAGGAAACACAGACGTATAGACAATAACTAAACAGACCTTATTTTTTATTTTGTAGTGTTTTTAAAGAACAATGCCCACTTCCCATACATTTAAAAACCTGATAATGAACGTTTATGTATAGTTATGAGGTACAGTAGAAAGACTACCTGTAAGTTTAGAAAATAATGTCTTACAGTCATTTTTTCGGTTTAAACGCTACGAAGTCCAAAAAATATGAATGTTGTTTTGAGGTTAGGATATGCCGTTACTTACTGAATATAGATAAATAAATGTGCTAGACCTAATTATTAACACTCGAAGTATAGTCTCAAATAGGAATACTTAAATGGCTATGTATATGCATCAAGCAGACGTTGCAGTTTATGTAAAGTATACCTACGTCGACTTTTTGCTGATGGCAGCATTGTCAGGAGGACGGGTTTACAACGGTATGGTAAGCAAAGGTCGTCAGATGAGGAAGATATCGAGGTCCGGGGGTGGTAAATAGGATCGTAAAAAGAAGTAACACACAAAATGGCACAGTACACAACGAGACGCAAGTGCAACAACGAAGGACTGTACCGATGACCGATTCCAATCGCAGAACTGTCAAATGGCCAAAAAATCCGTTTCACTCTTGCGAACTCAATTAAATACTGCGTGATCAATTAATTTAATTATTATGTTATTTTTCCCAGTCAACCTTAGGGTGGTGCAGACAAAACATGGCAGGTGCAACATAAGTGATAGATAACTTGAAAATAATACCTACTATCTAATACATAGATACATATACAGAAAAAAAAAAAGAAAATTTCAGAAAATAAACTGTTTGGTTTAACGAGGGACATATTTTAAGGGAGGTTAGACATGGCTCATGAAAAGAATATAAAATTAACAACTAATTACTAACTATTTTGCTGTTACAAATAAAAGTGCAATCCTAACACGATCTAAATGTGTTGACCAGGTAATTTGTCATTGTACTCATTTTTGTGAACAACTTTACTTCGTGGATCAACTCCGAAATAGCGAAAAACGTGTGCGGTCGGGGGAGCCCCGCCGCGCCGCCCGTCAGGAATTAACACGATACTCGCACGTAGAAACAAACAGAGAGAGATAAAGTTGAACGGAGTCATAAACTCGTAACGCTTTTTTCTTACGTGACGATTTGTACCTCAACACCTACCGCAAGCCGCGTTAAGGAATATCGTTCCAAAAAAATAAAGAGTTTTCCTAGTATGGAGCTGCAGTTTTTTTTTTTTAGGTTCTGTTCTTCGTGGTCGGTCCCTTAATAAACGTTATTCATAATGATGAGTAAAATCAAGGTACACCTTGTTTATGTGAAAGATGATATGGCTAGAAGGAACTACTGAGATGATGACTCATAGAGATTTAGATAAAAGAAGTACACATGCGGTGTCGGCGGCCCCAAATATATTTGAATAAAAGTTCTTTATGTTGAATTTTCATTACAAATAATAAAACAATATACCTTATCTATGTTTACGTTCGCAACGAATGATTGTTTATTAAAAAGTGTATCCACCATATGTGTGTTTTGTTTGTAATGAATAAACTCGAAAACTACTGGACCCATTTAAAAAATTCTTTCACCAGTAGAATGCTATATTATTACTGCAAAACTAGCATAGGCTATAATTTATAATTATATCGCGCGGGCGAAGCCGCTGGTGGAAGCTAGAAAATTATAAAAGGGAAATACAGCTCACTCACTGACTGACTGACGAATCAAGAAATCTCAAGAACTAAGCCGATTTTTTAACGCGCTATTTTTTATAGTGCATTGCATTTTCAACTGTCGGTGTTGAGCCGAGCATTGAGAATCCAACAGAGTGCATCCCAGCGCATTGTAAAAATACACTGTTGGATTTTCAACTCTCGGCGCTAAGGAGTGTGGAAAATAATAAAAAAACGAGCAAGCTTTTAGTAACATATGATGTGTAGCATCTGACATCTCATCTTGGTAATAAGCAACAATAAAAGGGCGGGGCCTCGTCAAGGTCGATTCTGTCGGCCAACTCTAGAACCGTGCGCGCTCATTGGTCAAATCAAATAGTGCGCGCTTCCCCGATTTCCTGTTACACACTTTCCGTCGCTTTTCACGAAATCTATTTTTTGGATTAAGATTTAGATTTTTTTTGCATGAAAGCAAGAGGTAAGATATAGTTATACATCGAAAATTGCGCGTTAAAACATCGCCGGTACGTATGAGGGCTAAGTTTTAAAAGATTTTTGTAAATGGTATAATGACATTTGTGTAGGTACTTACAGTGGACATGATACACAGTATGAAGCAGCCCGTGCGCAGGGATATGCACCCACAGCATCTCCTTAACAGCGGCAGCGGCATGTCGGAGCTAGAATCAATCAGTTTTTTAATTAAAACTTAAGAAAATAATTATTGTGTATTCGACCTATTCTATAATCTTTGCTTCCCTACTATACAGATAAAAATATCAACAAGATCTCGCCCTCGGTGGATTACAAAAGGTCTTACAATGTGCTGTAAACGTAAGCGACTACTTTTATGGGACTACGGAAAAAAACCTACAGAAAATAATAAAACTAAATTCTTAACATATCATAACGATTAAACCAGATCATTAAGTAAACGCAAAAGTCTCGCAATGATAATTACATTAATACTGTTCGATTTAAAACGCAAGCTACTTGGAAGATTATAAATACAAATAAACTAAATATACCTAAGGATCAAATACAACAAATTACCGTAGAATGTAATACAATAACTGACCCAAAACAAATTGCAAACTATTTTAATAATTTCATAGCTTCCATAACAAACCATTCAAGATGCCAAATCCCGCTCGAACCAAACTCAGTATTATAACCATTTACCAAACTCACTTCTGGAGATAAGTGATATAAATATATTTAAAAACAATTTCAAAACACTGTTACTAAAAAAATCATATTACTCTGTCACTGAATATTTACAGGACAGACTTATATTATGTTACTTCATAAGATATTTTAAATAATGTCTTTTATTGTTAAAACGTATTTTCATAGATACCTGTGTATTTGTAATTTTTCATGCCTTTTTTTTTTTGGGTTGTGATATCATCAAATGACTTCTCCCGCTCTGGGCGGAGCGGGAGGGCGTGTCAGACTCTGACTAAAATCCACCCGTGTTTCTTCAGTTGCCTGTGCAATGCCAGGGGCCAGGGTATCCCTTTTGGACTTTCCCACAACCCTGGCAGGCATCGGTCCCATCAGACCCCTTCACCCGCTGACATCTCTTTGAGGCGCGCGTGGAACACAACGCGCCGTCGACCCGGGCCTGGTCCTTACCGGACGGCGAGCTACCCATTGCTCACCGTCCGTAAGCCCGCGCCTACGGTGACCGGGAATCGGCTATCGATTCTCGACGACCATAATTTTGCATGCCTTATGGCAGGATATGGCTAATAGACACTATTGTTTGTAAGACCTTTTCTTTTGTATCTATATTCGCAAATTAATAAATGATTATGATTATGTACTTATATAAAGTTTTGTAGGCTTTTTCAGTAGTAAAATCCGAGTGTTTGTACTGCATGCATGGTGCAGATAATTTTAATGGTCTTGAACGATGAAAGGTGCGAGCTACATACGCGGCTTACAACGTGGTGCGTTTAAAAGTAGTTAGGTAGCTATTTTAAACTTGGTTTACCGTAGAATTTAAAACTACAAAAACTGAAGATGACTTGGCAAGAAATCTGTCAATTTATTTCACTCGGGAATCGGAAATCTATTGGCAATCGCGTTTGTCACTTCCACTACTTTTTATATTTCGCCGAAATGTAATATGTATCTAGTCTGCGTTCTACTTACGTATCTAAAAGATAATGTAGGTAAGTTTCGAACAGATCCATTAAGAATGACGTCACAGGCGCGCCGAATTCTACCCTCTGATCAGTAACCATGGCGCCAGACTTAATAGTACCATTAAGTGATATTACTTAGGAACGTTTTGTGAGTTATGGGATATTAAGCCACTTTTATTGTCGAATGTTTTTCCTTGTATATAAATAATAATTTTGACATAAACTTTTAATAATTCAATTTCAATCTGCCTAGTCTTTTCCCAACTATGATGGGGGTCGGCTTCCAGTCTAACCGGGTGCAGCTGAATACCAGTATTTTACATGGAGCGACTGCCTGTCTGACCTCCACAACCCAGTTACTGGGTAACACGATACCCCTTGGTAAGACTGGTTGTCAACTTTCGGGCTTCTAAAGACCCGTAACTACTGTCAAAGATCCACGAATGACAGCCAGGACCAACGGTTTAAGGTGCTTTCCGAGGCACGGAGGGTCGCGGTATGTTAAGATGGTCACTCATCTACGGACTGACCGCGGCAAGCGTAGCTACACCTGTTATTTATACTTAGCCACGAGCTCTTTATAAACTTTCAATAATTAAAGTAATATTTTTGCATGTTTGCAGGGCACATACTGCTGCTGCTGTTTGCAGGGGACTTTTCCTCATACTGAGTAACAACCATATCCGTGGCAACAACGAACAACGATCATTGATACGTACGTATTTTCTTTCTTTTCTTTTCTTTCTTTCTTTTGATACTCTTTCCTAAGATACAGACAGATTTTCTGCCTAGTTTAGGAGTCCTATGACCCATTTTATATGTGTTGTACTGGTTCTATTATTTATAACATCTAATTATAAAAGACAACATTGTATACCATGTACAAACTAATTATTGAATAAAAAATATAAGAAATTATTATATTGCATGGCAACAACGAACAACGATCATTGCTTATTGAAGATTTAGAGCTTAATTTAAATTAATTAAGAAATGCATGTGTGTGTTTTTGTTAAATTGTGTCATTTTTTAAATGAAAAATCTAAATTACCTTACTTAATTTATAATATTTCTGAATTTAATTTTAATTGTTGTACCTACTGCAACTACAAAATTTGTACGCCGCTGGCATAACATAGAGAGTCAACTGAATTGATACTTTAAAATTGAACAATGATTTGATTGAATGTGTTTTTCAAATAAATATTTTCATTCAGTCATTCAGAACTTGTTATGAACTTATGATTAGGACATTTCGAAATTTCAAGTCCTGATATAAAGCTGGACATTTGCAAAAAAGTCCAGACATTGTAGAACTTTCTAATTCTTCTTTTATCAGTACCTACTTCACACATTTTCAACCGACTTCAAAAAGGAGGAGGTTCTCAATTCGATTGTGTTTTTTTTTTTTGTATGTTTATTACGCGATTACTCCGCCAATTATGAATTGATTTTGATGATTATTTTTGTGTTTGGTAGGGCATATTTCAGAAGTGGTCCCATGTAAATTTGGTCAAGATCTAATGAGGGGTTTTTGAGTTAGCTTCAATAATACGTATTTTTCCCACCTAGTATATGTGGACGCTGTTCTAATAGTTCCTGTCAATGTAATTTACATAGCAGTGGTATTAAAAGTTTTGTGTTTTTGTGTAGGTACCACAACTAAAAAGTGAAAACTAACAACCTTTTTCAAAAATATAATACCGACATCCAAAAAAAACACTACTAAGTGAAAAATAACTTTGATTTTGGAAGTCGGTGGCAAAAAAACGAAAATAAAAACCCCAAAGACACCGACTTCCGAAATCAGTTATTTTTCACTTAGTAGTATTTTTTTTGGAAGTCGGTGTTATTTATTGTGAAAAAGTTTTTTCAAATTAGTTTGCAACTTACTTTTAAATCAATTTTGTGAGTGTCCAGACTAGTCAACTCTTTTACATCACTCTCTTAACTAAAGCAATCCACTTAAAAATATATTACACTTAATTAAAAATAATATTGGCAGTGGCAAAATGTTTTTATTTTAAATAAAAAAAACCCTGAAGTCAAATAGTCCCGACAAATGACAAGGCCAAAAGTCGGATGTGTCTGGAAAAATCCAGACGGATGGTTACCCTAGTTATGACGTGAAATGATTTCTGTGCAATTTGTAATTTCCTGAGTCTTGCATCCTGGTAATGTCGATGACTTGGAATTATTTTGAGTCATCATTTTCATACCTACCCAAATGTCCTTTCTTTGGTATTATTCGTCGAGTTGAGCTCCACTATTACTGACAAATGCTTGCACTGACATGAAAGGTCCACTCAAACCTGTGTGTTTCTTTTCTCAAAAGACCATTTCAGACTAATCTACATGGTCCTCATTATAGCCTGACCAAGATTATGTCTGGACTTTAAAAGAGGCTGTGACCTCTTAGTTTGTTTCGGCCTTTCTTCTCAGAGTAGTCAATTAGGAAACGCCGAACTCATCTAGCTAATTTTTAATTATTTTTTTCGAGATGATGTGTAAAAGTGATTTTAATATCCTATTTAAAGAATAAACAATTTCATTTCATTTCATATCGTGAAATGTTGTAATATCTATAGGTACACTTTTGCCCAACCGAAACGAGGCGTGATGTTATGTTATGTTGCCACAGTTTTTGAAAATTTATTTGCTGGTAGTCCAGTCTCAACCACTAAATCTTTCCTATTGAAAGAAAATGTTAATATTTATAACCATGAATTTAATTTCGACTACGTTAGTGCTCGGGATATTATTAAAACTTGAAAGTTTTAATAATACACTCAATGTTAAAAAACCGCTGATCCATGGGTGAATTCCGTAGAGGTTGCAAAATGCATAATCAACACTGTTATGTAGCGCCTGAATTAGCAATTATTTTTAGTAAATTTATTGACTGTGGTGTAATTTCTGATTTAATGAAGAGTACTCGTAGTAAAATAATACCTTTCTTTAAATCGGGCAACACATCGGACCCCACGAACTTTAGACCAATTTCTGTGCTTCGCACCTTTAGTAAAATTACAACTTAGGTCATAAATTTCTCCAATGGCTAGTTTCTGGAGCACAAACATAGCCTGAATGTTGGCTGCATTTCCCTACAACATTACACTATGGAAATTACTAAAATATATTAATCGAGCTGTTTCTACATCAGTCAAATGACGGATTTTATTGAACGCGTAGGCTGCAGATCTTAGCCACTTCGATAATTTGGTCATATGTGAGCCCCACTACAGCTTCGAATCCAATGTAATACCTAAGAACATAGTGGTGTCCACACTACTACTATAGTACAATGGTTTTCACCTGCTTACCGTTAGGTGTCAAAAATCTTATACATTTAGTATTTTTCTCGCTTAAAGTAAATTATTAACACAAAAACAATGCACAATTATAGAGAGAGCATTATTTACATCGTCAGTAACTGTCTGTTGTAGTGATCATAAAAAACCGCTGATCCATGGGTGAATTCCGTAGAGGTTGCAAAATGCATAATCAACACTGTAGCGCCTGAATTAGCAATTATTTTTAGTAAATTTATTGACTGTGGTGTAATTTCTGATTTAATGAAGAGTACTCGTAGTAAAATAATACCTTTCTTTAAATCGGGCAACACATCGGACCCCACGAACTTTAGACCAATTTCTGTGCTTCGCACCTTTAGTAAAATTTGAGAAATTGATGCTAGATCAATATTGCAAAGACATTTTTATAAACATAAATGATTAAGCAGTCAACAATTTGGTATCACAATGGGTCGCTCGTCTTCCGACGCTGGTGTTGAGCCTTTTGCACATATTTTTGAGGCCTGGGAGAAGGCATATAATGCCCTAGGTAATTTTTGTAACCTATCTAAAACTTTAGATTGTGTTTCTCATGATACATTGGTCAGGAAATTGCAACGCTATAGTGTTAGAATTGGATTGGATCTTCTTATTTCTTATTTGGATAATAAGATCCAAAGAGTGGACGTTAACGGCAAGGTTCTATTGTCACAATAAGAGATTCTTGGTCCTTTTTAGGGCTCCGTAGTAAACAAGGGACCCTTATAGTTTTGCCATGTCCATCTGTCTGTCTGTTTGTCTGTCCGCGGCTTAGCTCAGAGACTGCAGCGACAACAGACAGTTACTGACGATGCAAATAATGCTCTCTCTATAATTGTGCATTGTTTTTGTGTTAATAATTTACTTTAAGCGAGAAAAATACTAAATGTATAAGATTTTTGACACCTAACGGTAAGCAGGTGAAAACCATTGTACTATAGTAGTAGTGTGGACACCACTATGTTCTTAGGTATTACATTGGATTCGAAGCTGTAGTGGGGCTCACATATGACCAAATTATCGAAGTGGCTAAGATCTGCAGCCTACGCGTTCAATAAAATCCGTCATTTGACTGATGTAGAAACAGCTCGATTAATATATTTTAGTAATTTCCATAGTGTAATGTTGCAGGGAAATGCAGCCAACATTCAGGCTATGTTTGTGCTCCAGAAACTAGCCATTGGAGAAATTTATGACCTAAGTTGTAGGCATTCACTGAGGGATAAATTTAAGGAAATAAACATAATGACAGTCAAGTCAATATGTATATGAAAACCTGATTCTTTTTACGTATATTTTCCTTCAACCCATTTAGACTATGAATAGAATAGAATAGAATAGAATATATTTATTTGCTTTAAAACATGGTACATTAAGGTCTTATAATATAGTTTTGATCTTACATGTTTCGCCATGGACTGGCATACAAATATTTAAACATGTTATATAAAATAAAAACATTTTATAAGTATAACACATTTTTTTTTCACTAATAACATTGGTTATTAGGGTTTCGCATCTATTTGAAATCTTAACAATAATAAATAGGTACTTAAAGTAATATAATTAAAACTCATTATCTTAACTTATATTTATCTGTTACTTTTTTATCAAAAAATTCTTTTACACTATAAAAACAATTTTCAATAAGCCATAAGTGTAATTTGGATTTAAAGTGTTTTAGAGGGAGTTCCCTTATTTCTTTTGGAATATTATTGAAGATTTTAATTGCTGTGATAAAGCTATTTTTATGACATAATGTGCTTTGATGTGAAGGAATTCTTAGCAGTGTTGGGTCTCGACGGGTATATTTTGATTGCAAGTCACATGTTATAAAAAAAATTTGAGTGTTCTTTCACAAATACACCAGCTTGCATTATGAGCAGACCTGTTAAGATTAAAAGTTTTAATTTTTTATAGAGAGGTGTGCAGGATGTTAAAGGATTGATACCACAGATTGCTCTTAGGCATTTTTTCTGCACTAGGAAGGCATAATTTATATTTGTCGAGTTCCCCCATATGTGCAGCAATGGACAGAGAAAAGTGATTGACGATGTAGGTATGCATTGACATCTATTGTATGACTGACGGGTAATTCGCCAAATCACTACAGGTAAACGAGATAGGTACCTAAGTAATACAAGGAAAGTCTCAGTTATGAGATTACCCACGGAGGTAGGTTTATTCAGTATCCAAGAGGTGAAGCAGGAAAGAATGAATGAAAAAACAATTGAGCTACAAATATTATGTTTCGTAAGTGCCGTAAATTAATAAACAAAAATATAAAATAAATAAATATAATATAATACATACATATATTATTGTTTTATTATTTTGACTTTAATGAATTAATAAAATATATTATTTTCATAATATTTGCATGCCATTATGTGGTTACATGTCTGATGTTTTTTTATGATAATCTGGAAGCATTTTATTCTTGTATGTGTACACATGTTTGCGCAAATAATATTGTATCTTATCTTATCTTACGTAATATTTAAGAGCATTTGCGGTTTGACTCACGTGCGTTACTTATACAGGTGGTCCAAAAATTGCCGACCTAAAAAATACCCCATATATATTCCGAAATTCTTGATAGTTTACGAGTGATAAAGAATCAAAATTTGTAGGTTTTTTTTATGCCATCTAGTTTTTAAACCATTTTAAAAACCTAGGCAGAATGTTGGTTTGCAAAATATCACAAAAAAATTTACTCGAAAATCTCGAAACTCTCAGTAGCTTGTTATTATAAGCTCCTACTCCTGAGACATGACTAAGGGCATATTTTGTGGTGAGGTCAAAAATATTGAAGTATACGATAGCAAGCTTTTTTGGGGCAGTGGGAAATGTGTAATAAAAAATATGTGGAAGGTGAAGAACCGGGTTTTGTAGCGCAGCTTGGGCAAGACTATGTAAAGAAGTGGACTACGATAGACTCAGTTGATTTGGAAAACTATGTTTTAGAAACAGGGAGGAATTTGCCAGTGGACTAGGGAGAGAGGAACCTTGATTCAATACATTCCGGGTCCAAGGCATAGGTATAGCTTTCCATATAAAGCCAGTGATTGGCACAACTGCTTAGTGAGAGCTTTCATTCAAGGGATGGTCATTAGGTTTGCGGGAGAGTGATACTTATCAACAATCATACTTATTAAAACGGCAGTAAACTACTTATAGCTGATATAATCGGTATTGAAGTTAAACAGTAATTGAAACAACCGCTGTTGGAATTTTTAGTATTATCCAATATTCTGAAACAGATAATTTTGGAATGTTTTTGCATAGCATCTTTCGATCTTTTGATAGGTACGTCGATTTTGAAAACCACATTTCGTAGCAAATGTTAATAATGGTTTAATCATAAGAAGTTTACAAGTCTGTAAATAATCTGTGGTTATAGATATTATACTTATGTTAATACTAGCTGCGCCCCGCGGTTTCACCCGCATTAAGTTCGATCCCGTGGAAATATCGGTATAAAAAGTATCTTATGTATTAATCCAGGTGACTAGAAACTATCTGTGGGCCAAATTTTATCCAAATCCGTTCAGTAGTTTTAGCGTGAAGAAGAGACAAACATACACACTCACAAACTTTCGCCTTTATAATATTAGTAGGATATTATTTTTATTATTAACTCGCTAAATAAAATTTTGCGTGTGACCATGCTTGTATAAAATTATTAATTTCCAGCCTCATCTCACTAGCCTTTTCCCAACTATGTTGGGGTCGGCTGCCAGTCTTACCGGATACAGCTGAATACCAGTATTTTACATAGACCGACTGCCTATCTGACCTCCACAACCCAGTTACTGGGTAACACGGTAAACATATTTAACTAAACAAATCCAAAACAATTTTTTTTTTTTTTTTTTTTAATATTCTTGGAACGTCAATAGCAGCCGAAAAATAGCAGCAGCCATGAAAATCTGGTTAGTGACTAACCTGGTGTCAGTTTTATAGCCGCCCATGGGCCTCTGACTTGGCTTTACATGCCGTCGAGAAATATCTCTTAGGCATGCCGGTTTCCTCAATATGTTTACCTTCATCGTTTTTGAAGCAAGTGATAATATTATTATAAAATACGCACATGAATCCGAAAATTCTGAGGTGCGTGCCTTAGGTTAGAACTCAAGACTTGGCAGACCGACGGTCACACCACAGGCTATCGCTGCTGTAATGATGAAAATGCTGTAATAATGATGTTATGTGATTGACATGACGGGGTCAAAAACGCTCTCATTAAAGAGATGAACATGTCTACGAGAGACGAGTACTTATTTACATATAAAGAAATTCCAAATAAATAAGAAAATCCCTGAAACTGAGGCAAAACAAGGTCAGCAACTATTTTATTAGTACATTTCGTACTAGAACAGTGAAATCTATTTACGTCGACGGGCGCGGGACAGATTAACACGAACCACCGAAACTAACCATGAGTAACGAAATATTCATATTACAGACTATTTGATGTCAAAATATTATAGCTGTGCCATCAAAGGATCTTGGACTTACTGCCTTTGTGATAGGGCGAGTTATTGCTTGGAAAATGTTCTGAGAGGAGTTTTTTATTAGAGAATTCTTTTCTGTTAATGGGACTATTGGAGGTCATTCTTGCTATGGCTAGAAACGGAAGCGTGCCTATAATTTTCTGGCTGTATTTCTCCTTCAAAGCTGGCTAGAAGTAGTGTTTAGAATAGATTGTTGTTCATTATTATCTTGTTTTAGTTTAATAGTTTCACCATGGAGGACTACACGGAATCACTTAATAATAATGGAAAGAATTATTAATCCTTCGCAAATTAGGTACTTGTAAGGGACACCTACCGTTTTAATCATAATTTATCATAGGTAAATCGATTATAACTTGTACCAGAGTTGGTTATGCCTGGATTTAAGAGAAGGCCAAAGAAACTATGGAAGAATTGGTTTGAAAGATGATATAGCCAGAAAAAGGCGATATATGACTGCTGATAGAGATCTGAGATAAATGAAAACATACTGCGCCGACCTCAAATAAATTGGCATAGATAAATGAACAGGAATGATGACCAGAGTTAGTATAGACACTAATACCGTACCACTTTTGTAAGTTTTTCCTTACTTAAATCTAGCAAGTACTATAACCTATTAAAAAAAAATGTAATGGTTCTGAACCAAAATAAAGCCATAATATTTGTCGTATGCACTATTTTTTTTCCTAAAATGCATTTTTTTTTAAATATTATCCAAAGGTTGTGTGTACCAAGTGATTTAATAGGTTAATAAACAGTCACAGAATCAGTCTAGATATACCTGTAGTTCGTATGCAAGAGTTTACCGAATAAACAATAATTAATCAAATTCACGCATCATTATCCTCTTTTGTAATCTGTTCGTGTAAAATGACAACCTTAAAATTGTTATTAATCTGTTCTTGCCTCCTTTTATCTTCAACTAGTAGTTAATATAATATTAGAGTGCGCGTCACGAAATAAGGCCCGCAAAAAATTGTGGAAGTACATTTTTTTATATGCAATGTGATACAATTACATAGACACTAGCGCTACGTCAAATGCTGAACTACATCTGTATTACTCAAAAGGATAGGCAAAGGTTTTAATTTTGCCATATTTTGATGGTTTTGGCATTTATTAGGGGAGTAAACTTAGTACCTGTTAATAATGGGACATATTATTTGTAAAAAGGTAGTAGTAAATACTACTAACCTAATTCCGTGGGTACTTTCTAAGATAAGAAGGTAAGAGATCATGTCATGTCATTTTATAGATAAGTCCCTAATTCCCAAATCAGGTGAGGTAAGTTACGTTGAAAAAAAGTTGTTTTTTCAGTATCCATTACGATGGACTATTTAACAGCTTATTCTCAAAGTGAAGTGTGTTATGAAAATTACTTTCAGATAAGTAATTCTCTATTGGTTTGTAAGAGATCTTTGTATATGTAATGTACCGGAACACAGGATCTTTGAGCATTTTGTTTATTTATTTATTTATCGTTTATAGGACACTCAATATTTGACTTACTTAGATGATTTACTTTTGTTTTCAAGAAGCAAAGCACGAGACGTGCCTGATTATTTATTTAGATAAAGCCAATACATTAACTTACTAGCAATAATATTTTGTTGTATAAACAAATAAAATAAAAAGAAAAATAGACTCATTGTTTCGAACTCGACTCTTTGTTTACGAAACTGTTTTCCGCCATTTCTGTTTGTTGTGGTTATAAAAACCAATTAAGACATATTATGGCGTATTTTTAGAAACCGATTTGCCAAGCTATGATGATTATGGCGAAATTGCATAACAATAAATAAGTGTCGATAAACTCTTCGACTAAAAGTAAAGTTTATATTAATTATTTTGCAATGCTAATAAATAAGCTCGAGATAGTAATATGAAGTTCATAGGTATTTTGCATAATTAATTAAGTCAGTTTGCGCTACTTGTACTATAATCTAAATTATCTATTGACGATAACCCTGCATTTATCTAATGTACTGATACATTTGCGCATGGGTGCATGCGTATTAATATCATCTATATACTTACCTAACACTAGGTACTTATATTTTTCGCTATCAACAAAACACTCACCGTTTCATTTAATAAGAAGTACTAAAACACGCTGAACGAAAATAACTCAAGAATCGTGTCACCACGTACAAATCGAGGAAACTATAAATATTTTGTGAAAACGCTACATCACTGCCACAGAACACACATTTTCACTTTTCATTAATACACTGAAAACACAACTTGGACTTTAGATATCCAAAATTTTTATGAAAATACACAAATTGTATACTCCGAAGTTTACTCAAGTGCACACCGTTCCATTCGGTCACATTCGTTCGTTCACTGATCTATTTACATACACTTTAATTATAACGAATTGATGCATTTGTGAAGTCTATTTTTATTCAAAGACACTTCCAACTGCCCATTGAATGTGGCATTAGTTTAATCGTTGTTTAAAACGCGCTTTATTACAATGAATCATCTCTAAATTGGCGGCCTTGTCTTTTTTTCCTTAAAAATACATATTTTTAACACTTTAGAAATCTCCAAACCAGATGGGTTTGGCTTATTTAGTTACATGTTTGATTTTATATTATAACATTTTTATTAAAGTGACGCTATTACAGTTTTTCATATAATGTAATTCAAAGTTCAGCCGCGAAAACCGAAAATAGAACGTCGTATTCTTTTTAATTATATGAGACGATAAGCACACCGTGCGACGTCTAGTGAGCAACTAGCGATATAGCGCTTCCTCCTACATCCGTTCGGTAATGGACGGCCCTGGCCTTGCCACGGCCAGACAATGCTGCAGCGCTTGATTTTATTAACTAATTGTACAGTTGATTGCTTCCGATTCATCAATGGGCTATCAGGGTCTGGTGAGGTACAGATATTAGTTACCTGAATACAAGGACAAGGAGAATAATCAGCTGATTTCGTCGTTTGTAAATTTCGTCGTACATACTTTGAATCCCTTACGCATCTGACAGGATCCTAATATGAAAAACGCCAGCAGATAATCTTAATCAGGGAAAATATTGATCTTTCCTTTTATAATAACTAGTTACATTTTTGTTTGTTTTGGAGCTGTTGGAACTGGGCCAGGTAGGTAGTGCGAGTGGCTATGGAATTGCGCCCCTTATGTCGACAGCGCTGGAATCTACCTTTGCCTTTATGATATTGTTTCCGTTACCTATTCATGTTTCCCATATCAAAACAACAACATGGTAATGGAGACAAAAATCTAGTAGTATAGTTTATTTAAAATAAAAAAAAATCTTTTTATAATTGCCACTTGAAGCTACTTTTGAAAAAGTCCAAGTTCGATACTTTTTGTACAGGGTGGCCAATTAGGAAATATACAACTTTAAATTTAGATTATTTAATATTACAAAAGAAAATTACCGGATATTTATCTACAAGTACCTATATATTTTATAGTTTATATTCAGGCTTGGCAATTTTATACGGTGAATAAGATATGCATAATTTGCTCCTGTTTTATTCTTAAAAATGCGATCGCTTTTCTTTGTGTTTTCATTAAATTTCTCGCATACTTTATTAGGTGACAAACAAACTCACGAATATTCTGCTTTTCGTATTAAAGCTTGACCACGAAACGTCCCTTTAGATAACCACACAGAAAAAAAGTCAGTCAGTCTCAAAATGGTTGAGTTGGATGGTGCTGGTCCACGCGTCACGATCGTGAACGGGCGCCGTCAGTTGAGACTGGTCATCTCTTATCTGCCAGGGCTTAATTTTAATCCTATATTTTAATCGTTTTTGGATTTTTTTTACATTGTGTTCACATAAAGCAGCAACAAGGGTAATGTACCCAGGATTTTGTAATTTCTATATTTAAAATAGTGTCCTTGGAGTTTCTTGCCCTTTCTTCTCCATAGAGATCTACGTTTTGGAATGGGCAACTAGCTTCAACTTTCTGACTAACTGACCGACTCTTTGACAATTCCAAAGTGCCTGTAAATGGTTTAATTGAAATAAATGCTTTGAGTTTGATTTTGATACTATATTCGTTACTGTTCATGATTTTTAGAAAAATTGGATCGTTATTATAATCGTTTAAGAACTCCAGGATACACTTTATAATATACAGGCTGGATAGTCAGACGGGTCGTAAGTGCAGGTACCTTCACCGTTGTAGCTAGAGGAAAACATTCTTAGAAGACTCTCCTTTACTTTTTTAAATATTTTGACCCGCATTTACAGATTTTGTAAAAAAGGTACAATCAGCAAGAAAACTGGCAATTTACACTAAAACTTTTTTGATGCCACTCGATCCTGTTTCACTTAAAGATCGAAAAACTCAATGGGACCAAATAGTTAATTAATTCAGGCGTGACCTTGCGGAAATCCATTATAAAATACAATAGACGTAGATATATCCGTTTAACTGTTAACCGGTTTGCGACAAGTCAATCGTCGTCCTGAGGATGCCTCGTTGAGAGGTGACACACGTGTCGATTTTTTACAGGGTTTTTATGATTCTTTAGGAACAGTTAAGCGGAATAGGTTACTAAATATATTTACGTCTATTGTATTTTTCAAAGGGACCAACCTAGTGTAGAGAACCAGAAATAACACAAATGGCAAACACTTTTCCCAGAAACGGTTCGTAGTGATCAATCTCATTCTTATCCTCATTTTTTATAACATAACGTATAACATTACATTTGAAAAAATAAAGTCATCTTATTGTAAATACTAATCTTTCTTTTTTTAATCAACTTATTTTAATGTAAGTAAGTAAGTAAGTATTTATTTGCATAAAACATGGTATACATGGTGTCAAGTTGGTGTGGTAATGAAGAATCAGGGGGTTTTAATTGCGTCTATGAGGTGGTCCTAGAGGTCAGTATTTTTAAACTATCAATAGTATCTATTCAAACTGCGACTTTTCCATTAGCACTCTAATCTCTGTAAATATAGAAGTCTTTTAATCCTTACACGAAACTGCATCAATTAGCAGCATCAAAATAAAACGTAAAAATTGTAATTTTGCTGACTGTACCATTTTTACAAAATCACAATCAATAACTGGCAATTACTTAAAAAGTTAAAGGAGGTCTCCTGAGATCGGTTTCCTGTAGCTACACCGGTTAAGGTGTGCCGCCCTTCAAAATCGTGTAAATTCTAAAAGTATATTTTTCTCGAAATTGCCGGGTCATATTTCGATGCCCCTTTGCACAAGGGTACTCGTATAGATGAAGTATCCCTACATAAATATCAAAACCGTATTGCTACTGGTTCATAGACCACTTCCCATACTAATTTGAACAGTCTCCTTTAATTTTTATTTCTAATCACAAATACATATTTATTAATTGTTTTGCTTAGATTAGAATGTATTGTCTTGTGTATATTACATCCACATTTCTGCTATGTTAAAGTCCGGTGGTGAGCCTATTGGCATCACCAGTGACACCAGTGCTCAAACTGGCTGCTTCGGAGGAAAAAACCCAATAACACATCGCCCGACCTGGGAATGGGTTACGGGTTACCCGACCCCGTGTTTAGCAGTAGTGCTCGCGACCAGTAGGTAAGTGCCACTGTACTGTAGTAGGACCAATGAGGCAGTGGTTATTTGGACCATAGAAACCATGCAATTTGATTTGTTTTAATAGTAATAAAAACTCTTTCCGTACGTACTAGACTTTTCATTTGAAAACATACCAAAGAGTTTTTATTACAACTTGTAATGTGTCCTACTTCAAAGATATTTTGATCCCATTCCACATCAATGTTCAGTGAATGTCCCTCGTCATGCATATCTACTAATAACACTCGTTTATTTTCTTATCCTGGAGCAAACGAAGTATGAATACTAATTTCATCTTCTGGTTGAAGATCCTTCTGAAAAAGTTTTATGTAGTTGTATTGCACTGGACTGGCTATACCGTAAGTGATAAACCCATGTAATTAGATAGAATTTACGTGGATAAACCCAGTTACACAAGGAGTTTGTTTTGCTCGAATGACTTTGACAGGAGGGGGGGTTGTTGCTAAGAATTTGTGCAATTATTTTGTGAACCGTCGTTTTGCAGGCCAGCGCGACGCGACTCTTAGAAAACAATTTCTAAGAAAACTTCACGGTAGAACAACTTCAGTCTGTACGAACCTTAAAAAGCATTTAATTTAATTCAGATTAATAAACATGCATCTTTATCGAAAGAGGCAGCCTTGGCAATTTGCAATAACCACGCGGCGGCGGCGGTGCGCAGCTACAAAGCAAAATTCATTTTACGCTTGTAAGGCTAGGTACATTTTCGTTCGCAGCGTCTAGCGTTCCGAAGGTGTAGGCTATTATAGCAGTAGATATTTAAATTTTTGTATGGAGAGATTTTTCTGGTAATCTGTGGTGCAAGTGCTGCCACTCATGTGCGGTTGACTGCACAACGCACGATATTATTTGCATCAGTTAATAACTATAGTTGATTAAAAGTATTAAATACTTTAATTATTGAAATAAGAGTGGTATTAGACTAAATTTTAGTACTCACTTCCATTTATGTCTTATCTTGTACCTTTTTTTTTGGGTGGGAAATCATCAAATGACGTCTCCCGCTCTGGGTGGAGCGGGAGGGCGTGTCAGACTCTTACTGACTAAAACCCACCCGTGTTCCTTCTCTTGCCTGTGCAATGCCAGGGGGCCACGGTATCCCTTTCGGACTTTCCCGCAACCCCGGCAGGCAATGGTCTCATCGGACCCCTTCACTCGCTGACACTCTTTGAGGCACGCGTGGAACACAACGCGCCGTCGACCCGGGCTTGGTCCTTACCGGACGGCGAGCTACCCATTGCTCACCGTCCGCAAGCCCGGTCTTATCTTGTACCTGAATTGATAACTTTTGAACTTTGGGAAAATACAGTTATTTAGTGTGATAGTGACCGGCGGCACAGCAGCACATATCAATATTATCGCCTGACGCAAGTGTGAACGCGACCAAAGTCATGGTCGCTGTCAGAAGACTGCCCTGCCCTGATCCTCCAATCCCCCTAGATAACTATATTTGGATCACCGGGATCATCTTATCATCGCTATGTTTGATACTGCAAGTAGTGCTCTTTATAATCAGACCAAAGATAAGGAAAATAGACCAGAAGATGCTCACGCAGCTGACAATAGCGAGACTGATGAACACAATCCTAGCATGCTTGTTGCGAAATTGTATATTTAACGAGTATACAATGGATGTGTCGTGTTGATATGCTGGATGTTTTTGTATACGCAGAATTTATACGAAAAAGTTGTGGTAGTGTTTGTATTGAAAAAGTGGAATTTCAATATTCTGTCTCTACTGATTTGGACTATAGTTTCGATACCACTAGGAGTGTTGTGCCCAGTTATTCTTTCTGTTTTTACTAAGCAATTCGGTATGTACTACACAGTTTACGCATGGTTAAAGTTCATCCTTTTGTCTGTGAACGTTTTGTTTTTCTGTAGAATCTTCTACGTCATCATAACCAAAAGCAAGAACTCTAATAGAAATTTTACCGAAATCATAAGAACTTGTGTCATCTTATTCATATTGGTTTGTATAACGAGTTTACAAGTTTTTACTTCTGATAGCATTTCATACCTAGAACTGAGTAGAACAGTGTCAAATGCTTTCTGTGTAATTAATTCATATCAAGTGATAGCGGTTACTATTATATTTCTCATCCTTGTCAAAAACACCGCTAACTAAACACATGCACACCAGTGTTTCTGTATACCTTACCTATATGAATTCAGTCTTATTATTGTGTGACGAGATGTTGATATTATATTTAAGAATATTATATGACTTAACTTATACTTTTAGGTAGACACCTACCTAAAAGTATAATCCGTCATATTACTTTAATTTGACCAAATCCTGCTCGTGCATTAAGTCTATAGAAAAGGCAGAAAACATTATTTAAAAAAATATTATATATAGGAATATTTCCTCGTTGTGAAGTGACCTCATTATGGTAATATAACACTAATAAATACTCACACAACTTTATCTTGCTTTGTATGTTGTGTAAAAAGCGTCGAATTAATTAACACAATCAATACAAGCGACCCGCTCCTGCTTCGAATGGGGGCTATAGCGACATGTCAAGATGAATTAATATATTATGTGGAATAAATGTTCTAATTTAATAGTGGTTAAAACCGCATCAAAATCCTTTACGTAGTTTATAAGATTTATGCGAGCATACAGACAGACTCAAAAATCAACTTTGTTTTATACTATGTATAGACATAGACAGATCAAGAAGTGCCGTTACTGGAAGTAGGAACTGATATATAATATATATAAAAAATTTGCTAAGCGGGAAACACGGAAATATATTTAAAAAAAACAGGTTTCATACAATTATATTGAATTTTTGTGTGAAACCGCAGTGTCATAGTTTGTCCCATACCTACGTAGTAAAAGTAGTTTATATTTGGAACCTATGGAAAAAAAAAAATGCCAATGAATTCTATTTCGACTTGTATAGTGTCAGTGAGTGGCAAGTTTTCGGTCAAAAACTATAATAATAATAATATGGAGGGAATTGATTACGTTACCTAGTACCGCTACGCTTACTAACTTGGATGATTATTCTTTAATGTGTGTGTTTTGATCTAACTCATAATAATTATTATTGAAACTTGAAACTTGGTACGAATACTTATGTATGGAAATTATAAACTTTGCCATTTTAGTGGCCTTTAATGGAGAATTGGGGGGTGTTAAAGTTTGTATGGAAGAATTTTAACGCGCGGTCTGATTAACTCGACACTTAGTATTTATACTAAAAACTGAAAATAAATAATAACATAATATCAAGGTTTTTTGAAAATTTACCTCTAACGGGGTGAAAAGGGGTATTCATTTTTACAGCGGAGGATTTTACTATGCGGATTGATTACTTTGAAAATTGGTATAAATAATAGAAACGTTACAATAGACTTTTCAAAAAATATTATCACGCTATATGCCATGGGATATAAGCAATATTGCATTATGTTCGTATTCTTCTAATAGTTTACCGCAAATTGTAAAATGGCTAGCCAAAAGGTTAGAATATTGCAGATAGTTACGGATTTAACCTTTTAAAAGATCATCACGCTATAGTTTTATGGATCTAAGCAGTCAATCATAACATGTCCAGGGTGAATTTTGAGATCTAGGGCAATAAAGGCACATACATTAACCGTTGTCGCTACAAGGAAACAGTCTTAGGAGACTGTCCAGAATTTAGAAACATGTTGATCTGCATTCACAGATTTTGAAAAAAAAAAATTACAGTCAGCAATAAAATTGTCAATTTTCACAAAAGCTTTTTTGATGCCATTCGATCCTATTTCTTATTACTAGGGTCAAAAAACTACATATATCGGGCCAATTGAGGTTTGAGTACAAGAATGTCTGTCTGTATGTTATCAAAATGTGCAGCAAAAAGAAGCGACAACTTTTATGGCAATACAGACGCAACCCAAATGGGACTAATAAATATAGCTTGACAAAATACTCTAAATTATTTAAGAAAATTATACAACTAACGCAATATGCACAGAATAATTATAAAATAAAACAATCTAGTAATAAATCTAAAACTAGTTGGAAAATTATCAATAACTCAAAGCATAACATACCACGAAATCTTATCACAAAAATAAAAGTGAACAGTGACGTTATAACAGATCCCCAGAAAATAGCAAACGAATTTAACACCTATTTTATTGAAAAAGTAGTCCCGGTTGTTGATTCGGGAAATCAAGTCACTTCAAAAATCCCTAATAGAAAACAATCATTTTTTATGCCCCCTTGTATACCGCAGGACGTTTTTAGAATTATCAAAATATTGAAAAATACGAACAGCGTGGGTCATGACGGAATATCAACAAAAATAGTTAAGTTAGTAGCTCCAGAAATTTGTACGCATCTAAGCCATCTGATTAATTTAAGTATAAGTACTGGCATATTCCCTGATGCTTTAAAAAAATCAATAGTAAAACCTATATTTAAAAAAGAAAATAGAGAATCCATGGAATTTTACAGACCTATTTCGATTATTAGTGTTTTCTCCAAAATTTTTGAAAAGTATATATGTAAAGAATTAAATGCTTACTTAGAAAAACATAATATACTAGTTAACGAACAAAAAGGATTCAGAGAAAACCGAACTATAAATATGGCTGTTTACGATTTCCTACATAAGGTTATGGTAAATGTTGATAGAACCAATCCCGTCTGCACCATATTCTGTGATATGACGCAGGCGTTTGACTATGTCAGGCATGATATTCTAATAAATAAGTTGGAAGCATACGGTATAAGAGGCAATGTTCTAAAATTAATAAAAACATATCTTGATAACAGGAAACAGGTCACGGAGATATCTAGGATAAACGTTAAAACTAAATGTGAAGAAATTTTTCATTCGCACGAACAAGTAGTCAAGTATGGAGTCCCCCAGGGTAGTGTGATGGGTCCTCCACTATTCATAGTATATATAAATGACTTACCTAAACATGTAAACCAACCAGTTACACTCTTTGCTGATGATAGCACTATCACTATTCAATGTAATACTAAAGATAGCTATAATAATGACATTAATAATTCTCTGACATCAATAATAAATTGGATGAATAATAATAATCTAAAAATTAATCTTAATAAAACTAACGTAATGCACTTCAGTCAACGTTTAGCAACCATGACTGATCTTAACGTCCAATACAATAATAGAATTATTACAGAAGTTGACAACACTAAATTCCTTGGAGTGAATATTGACAAAAAGCTTAACTGGAAAGCACACATAGAAGAACTAAGTAAAAAAATTAGTAATTCTTGTTACGCGCTGTTCAAACTGGTCCCAGTACTAAACACCGAATCATTGCTCACGGCTTATCACGGTTTGGTTTCTTCACAATTAAGATATGGGATCATTTTCTGGGGAAACTCAACTGACAAGGACATACCATTTAAAGCCCAAAAAAGGTGCATCAGGACTATGTTTAAATTACAGTCAACCGAAACTTGTAAGCCCTACTTTAAAAAATATAAAATATTAACTATGCCTTGCCTTTACATATTAGACATTGTCATGTTTGTCAAGTCAAATCGACATTTATTTCCACGTCAATCAGAAATGGTCGATCGCAAACATAGTAGACGCGATGACAGTATTCTCTGTCTACATAGATCGAAAACAGCATTAATGCATAAGAGTGTTTTCTGTATGGCCTCTAAAATTTTCAATAAACTCCCAAATAGTTGGAAGGAGCTTAATGTCCGCCAATAAAAAAATAAATTAAAGATACTGCTAGAAGGGAAAGCATACTACAGTATTCTAGAATTTATTAATGTAACATCTAATGCCGTGTAGTAACCAATATTATCAATACATCTTTGACATAAATAAAGCAACATATTATTGGTACCTATGATGATAATTTTAATTGACATTTAATAATTGTTACGTAACTATGACCATTATATTTAATTTATTTGTTTTCAAAAATGACATTTACTATTTTGTTATTATCTAATCTAATACAATAACTTTTATTAATAAAATTTAAATATTTGTACGCCATTAAGGCCAAACATGACTGATCTCAAACCATAATGTAATTTAATAACTTGCATGATAAGTATGTGTACTCATGTTTCCACAAATAAATGAATCTTGAATCTTGAATCTTAAGTCAATGAGCTAATCGCTGGACTCAGCAGTAAACGGATCGGATGTTGGGTTGACAACATTTGCGTCAATAACCTCAGCTACGCGGATGAATGGTGCTGCTGGGTCCAACGGCCGGCTCCATAAGAGAGCTTTATGAATCATGTGAAAGGTACGCTGCTAGTCACGGTCTAGTTTATAATTGTAAAAAGGGCCTTTTCCTGATCTTTAAGGCCCCGGTAGGAAGCAGTCTTACGAGCCAATTATCACTCTCAATGACCAGCCCCTGCAAAGGGTGAAACAATCCAAATATCAAGGGCATTATGTAACGGAGGACTTTAAAGATCATGAAGATATCGAACGCGAGCGCCGATATGAGCTCTTGCTGTGAGACGCAATATACTGGTTCGCAGGTTTGCTTTTTGTAGTAAGGAGTCTAAGATAAAATTGTTCAAGGATTACTGCCAGACCACACGACCAGCCTGTGGGCCAGCAACACGCGGAAAACAATGGACGCCCTGAGGGTCCAATACAATAACAGCTTCAGAATGCTTTTGGGGCTGCCGCGCTTTTGCAATGCCACTGGCATGTTCGCGCAGGCGCATGTTCATGACTTTCGCGCAATGGTGATGAGAAAGACGGCGTCGCTATTAGAGAGAACGCGGCCAAACCCTAATAGCATTCTGAAGATGTTAGTGGACAAATTGGACTTACCGATAGTGAATCACTTCATGCAAGTGTTTGTTAGGCAGAAGAGATGCATTACAACCGGTGCAATATGATACATTCACATTTATGTATGTAAATATTGTTTCTTCTATGAGATTAGTACCTACTTGTAATAACACACTAACATTGTAAAAAACCAACTAACAGAAATGGATCATAGTTGTCTCAGAAAATAAATAATTTAATTAAGTTTAATTTTGAGTACCTACATGCAGATCAGTGCTCGAATTTAAATGAATTCAACGTTATTATTGTATATTGAGATGTTGGTATGTAGGTTGAGCTAGTGTTTGAATTCAAGTCTTTTTAAAAGAAAGTTGTATGACGGATTGTACTTTTAGGTAGGTAGGTATCTCGTTACTTATATTTGACCACATCCTGATCGTGCATTTACTTTTTGACTTTATAGGCGAGGCCGAAAACATGTTTTTTTACATTATTTTTTAAGAATATTTGCTCGTTGTGAAGTGTGGCACCTCAGTATGTTAATAACACTAAATAAAATACTCTGGTTTTCATTTTGTACGTTGTTTAAAAAGCCTTCAATTATTTAACACAAGTAATACAAGCGACGCGCTCATCCTTCGCACGGGGGATATAGTGACAAAAGTGGTGACTTGTTCCTAGTGAAATTAATGAATATTATTATGTGGAATGTTCTAATTTAAAATAGTGGTAAAAACCGTATCAAAATCCTTTACGTAGTGGAGATCTAACCGAGCACAAAGAAAGACATGAAAGTCGACTATGTTTAGACATAGACAGATCAAGAAATGCCGTTACTGGAAGTAGGAACTGATATATACTTAGTCTGGCCATAAATACTGTTGCAATTAAAAATAAGAAAGATATTACATTTGAATTTGGAATCTGTCATTTTTACACGATTTTTCATTGAATTTTCTAATTTTGGCCCCAACACATTTTACAATATTTTTCGATATTAAAATGGAGTGGGGTGATAAAGAGAACCGAATCGCTGTGATTGCATTACACAAAGTTGGTATGGAACCAAATGCAATTTTTAAAACTCTTTTTGTATTAGTCAAATGTTTGTGTACCGGGCTATTCATAGATACAATGAGACCTCCTCTGTTTGTGACAGAAAAAGATCTGGCCGTCCACGTAGTGTTCGTATAAAAAAGGTGGTCAAAGCAGCAAGGGAAAGAATTCGAAGAAATCCTGTCCGAAAGCAAAAGAATTTATCTCGGGAGATGAAGATAGCACCCAGAACCATGTCGCGTATTTTAAAAGATGACTTAGGACTTGCAGCCTATAAGACTGGTAAGTTTTTAACTGATAATTTAAAAAAGAATAGGGTGGTAAAATCGAAACAACTACTGAAGCGGTACGCAAAGGGAGGTCACAGAAATTTTTTTGTTTACGGATGAGAAAATCTTTACAATTGAGCAACATTTTAACAAACAAGATTACCGTATTTATGCTCAAAGCTCTAAGGAAGCTTCCCAATTAGTCGACAGAGTGCAACGTGGGCATTATCCGACTTCAGTGATGGTTTGGTGGGGTGTTAGCTATGAAAGAGTGACAGAGCCATATTTTTGTGAAATAGGTATCAAAACATAACTCGGAGGAGGCTGCAGAAGCCCGAAATAAACATTTTAGAGATTACAGGCTAAATTATTCAAGAAAATTGTCTCGAGAAGCTTGTAACCTGGATGTTATAAACAGTCTCCTTCTGACGTCAGACCCTCTCATACGAGTAACAGGTATGAGAAAAATACCGAAAAGGAAATCCAAACCGTTCCATCAAGAAACTTTAAACTTATTATTACCTGCCGAAACGCAAAGTATTGATTCTGATTCAGAAACTTACACAGACTTAAATAGTGACAACGAGGGTTAAACGATTTTATAATTAGTTAGTTATAATTTTTGGTTTTATATAATGATATGTGACGAAATAAATGATAATACATTAAATTTGTAATGATTGACACCTATACGCCCAACTAGATACAAAAAATATTTTTGGCCAGCTTTTAGGTGCAAACACCCGTCTGTGCGTCGTCTAGTCCCGATCTTAATCCGCTGGATTATGATTTATGGTCAGTTTTAGAGAGTACGGTTTGCTATAAATGCCATGATAATTTGGAGTCCACAAAACAATCGATACGATTGGCAATGAAGAATTTTCCCATGGAAAGAGTGCGTGCTTCTATTGATAACTGGCTTCAACGTTTAAAGGACTGTATTGCAGCCAATGTAGACCACTTCGAATACGCTTTTTTATATTTAAAATTGTTATATATTTATGTATTAAACTAACACACTGTAAAAGTAATAAATATTATTTGCAATAAAAATAAAATATTTTCTTAGGTCTTAGGTATATAAACTTTTTGTTGCTACCCGGAAACACGAATAAATAATATAAAAAGAAATACAGGGTTTCATATTATTATGATTGGGTTAGTATTAAATTTTTGTGTGAAACCGCAGAATTTCAGAGTTTGTCCCATACCTACGTAGTGAAAGTAGTTTAAATTTTCTTCTTCTTTTTCCATGGGAATTCTTTTTCGACTTGTGTAGTGGCACTGAGTGGCAAAATTTCGGTCAAAAACAATAATAATAATAACCCCACCGCCGTATCTCTACGTTGACGTGGTGGTGGGGCTTGCGCGCTCCAATGAACCCTAGGTTTGTACCGGTAGAGTTTAATTTGCCGACACAGATCTAGGGTGAGGGGCCAGACCAAGATAGATACAATCCAAGCCAAGGTCGCACATGCCGAGGGCTGCATGGCTAGGGGATGCGTTAGTCGCATGTGTGTCAACTCTAAATAATAGGGGACCTCCAGTTTTACTTACCCTTACCACAGTGAACGTGAACGTGAAGGGCTCTGCTGTGGTCAATTTTTTTAGTCCCTAGCTACTCGTGGGACTAATTATGATAACAAGATCGAAAACAAAAAGCAGTATTGAGGCAAATATGCCTTCTGTTACAGAAGGCATATTTGCCTCAATACTGCTTTTTGTTGAAAATCACCGGTTTCATCATCAGCCTCTCCGAGGTCCATATTTTCATTAATCGCATCATCACCACCTTCATATCTATCACGTTCATCAAGATCATCATCAACATCATCACCAACGTCAGTAGATGTTGTGTCGGAGGCTACTTTAGCCAATAACCCTGCACCCACTACTGTCTTAAAAAATACGCGAAAGAAATGGAGTAAAAAATGAACAAATTCATTTGGCGTACCTACCTTATCATCACAAACTTGGAATCTGACATAAATGCATACTTATCATCATTACATCAACAATTCATAGAAAATTTCCCAAACATGAGTCTTCAAGCAAAGGATTGGAGATCAAAGGAGAGCAATAGTGTCAAATAAGTTGTTAACTTCCTCTACACTCGAGTCAATTAGGCTAGAAGTAAGAAATAGTTTACAAACACCCAATAATGACTTTCGACTACAGGTGCAGACACCACAGGAGCTTCTTTCACTACGAACGAACACACAACCGCACTCACAATCAGAACCTAATCGCAGGATGAAATGGTCTAACGAGCTCAATGAAACACTTATTAAATGTTTTTTTAGGGCAACAAAAATGGAGACGGATATGACAGTATGGTGGAAAAATTTAAAAGAAAAATACATAGAGTATTACCCTCATTTGTCACATTTATCAGAACAGCGCATATCGGACCAAAAAAGAGTAATAATTAATAATAGTATGATTTCAGAAGCACGGCTCCAGATTCTAAAAACAATATAGATAACGAATTACTTGAGACGGACTCTTTTCATTGGCAATCTGATAGTATATGATCGAATACAGAAAATTTACACTCACAACCACCCACAAATACAATAAATATAAACATAGAAAATATCGAGACGTCACAAAGGACACAAATAGGAGAAGAAACGTTAGTCGATAACCTCAATAGAGTTTGAACACCCCGTACACGTTAACACACAAACACGCCATGAAAGAAACCTTGAAATAGATGAAATATTTTTAGAAACATTACAGTACTACAGAGACACCAATCCTACAGAGAGGAGTTACATACCCATGCAAAAGTCATCAAAAAGGATAGCGAATATATGTAGTTAGTTATATTAACAGAGTTATTTTACCAGAACAGGTTACCAGAGATACAGAATTCAATCATCTTCAGACTGTAATATACTGCGCTGCGTGGATAGCTGCAAAAGCCAACGGTAGTAAAATTTAACTTTCACCTACTGAACATAAAAGTAGACTCCAACAAGATTGCAAGGCTAAATGACAAAAAAGGTTAAAATAGAAGTTATCAGAGCCAAAATCGGAAGATTAACACATTACATGCAAGGTCATAGGAGCAGAAAACTAAAGAAGTAAACATAATATTAAGAGACTACAAAACACATACATCACATGAAGAGCCAAACACACTTTTTAGACACACTTAAACAGAAACTAACAGTTGTTAAAAGCAGACTAGATAGATACACTAAATGCACACTCCGTAAAACACAAAAGAAACAATTTAGGAATAACGAAATATTATTTTACCGGAAACTAAAGGCATTAACAACGAACCACACTACACCGAGCAATAAAACACATACAACGTGGCCGGCCACAGACGAGTTGTAGCAATTCTGGGTTGGAATTTGGGAAAATCCCGTCTGTCATAATAATGAAGCAGAATGGATCACAGAAGAGGAGGCCTATCAGACAAACGTTGAAGCGATGAATTTTGATCAGGTTGAGGTAGAAACTTTCCACGATGTCCTTAAAAAGATACACAATTGAAAAGCACTATCTGATGACATACACAACTATTGGTACAAAAAAATTACACACATACACCCACACCTCTACAACTATATTAACGATTTTATAAAAAAACCCAACAATTATTCCGTCATACATTACAGAAGGTAAGACTTAAATGATTCCGAAAGACCCTAACGACACATCCAATCCAGCAAAATATAGGCCAATTACATGTCTGCAAACCTTATGTAAGATATTGACAGCGTGTATACAAAAACCTTTCTTTTTTTTTTTTGTGTGGTAATTCATCAAATGACTTCTCCCGCTCTGGGTGGTGCGCGAGGGCGCGTCAGACTCTTACTGACTAAAACCCACCCGTGTTCCTTCTGTTGCCTGTGTAATGCCAAGGGGCCACGGTATCCCTTTCGGACTTTCCCGCAACCCCGGCAGGCAATGGTTCCATCGGACCCCTTCACTTGCTGACATCTCTTCGAGGCGCGCGTGGAACACAACGCGCCGTCGACTCGGGCCTGGTCCTTACCGGACGGCGAGCTACCTATTGCTCACCGTCCGCAAGCCAAACACCTTGAAACACAACAGATATTAACAGAAAAACAGAAAGGGTGCAGAAAGTTCAGTCAAGGTTGTAAAGAACAGTTAACAATACATGCAATAGATGCAAGATTTATGCTGTATGTATATCTATATGTATAAAAGGAGAAACTGACTGACTGTTGATATATCAACACACAGCCCAAACCGCTGGTTCTAGAGACATGAAACTTGGAGGGTGTGTTCTTTGTGAAGAGTAAGTATCCACTAAGAAAGGATTTTTGGGAATTCCACCCCTAAAGGGGAAAAATAGGGGATGGAAGTTTGTATGAAAGTCCGTCAGTTTTGAAGTTAGGATCTTCAAATTTTGATTTTAGACTGACGATTGAAAATTAATCAATACGTATCTCAACGTTTTTGATAATTCTACCCCCGAAGGGTTAAAACGGGGGATAAAGTTGAAAATCCTTCATTTTAGAAGAAAAATCACTACTATCTAACGCAACGGTGTTGTTAGAATTTCAACCCTTAAGGGGGTGAAAAGTGGGATGAAATTTTGTTTTTAATTAAAGTTCTTTATTTTTTAATTTAAAATCACTAATATTTCGGCTTATGGTTGGAAACTAACACAACCTAAATATTTTTTTTTTTTTTTTAAATTTCAACCCACAAGGGTCTGAAAGGGGTATGAAGTTTTGTATTGAAGTTGTTCATTCGCAAAATTTTGTATTCAAGTAAAATAATATTTATAAGTACACGTGTACTGTTTCTAACATTACAGTATTTTACATGGAGCGACTGCCTATCTGACCTCCACAACGCAGCAGTTCGGGCTTCTGACTTCCCGTAACGACTGTCAAAGATCCACGAATGACAGCCGGGACCAACAGCTTAACATACTTTCCGAGGCACGGACGGGTCTCTGTATCTAAAGATGGTCACCCATCCATAGCCCAACCGCGACAAGCGTAGCTTAACCTGATCGATCGACCAGTGCGGCTCTTTTTATTTAGCCACGGGCCCCTCTCCCGGATAACCCCCTCCACCCCCTTCTCCGGGCGAATCAATATAGATATAAATAGATTAGGATAGTTAGGATACGAACAGAATGCAATTCTGCTCATCACTCATAGCAAATAGCGTGATAATAAGTACCCTACAGACTGACCACACTTATAGGGAACATCTATGCAAAATTTGAACAAAATCGATCCGGTAGTTTTTGCGTCATACTTTCAGACCAACAGACAGAAAGAAAGTTGCTCGGAAGCTCGATAGATGGCGGTAGTGGAAAAAATAGAAGTCGCTATGGTTTCGTTACCGCGCATTGTATAAGTACCCCAGTGCTTCGTACCTACGGTACGATTTTCATCCGGTTAAGTAATCTTATCAGAGAAAGTGGCAGTGTTGCCAATGCTACCGAAAAATCGGTATTTTAACCGATTTTTTTAACAATCTACCGATCTACCGATACGTCTATCAATCGAGGTTTAATCTACCAATAAACCGTAAGGGCCGGATTTACGATCGGCGATCGATTCCCGACCAAGTTTGTGTTGGTCCGGGCATCCGACAAGTCGGGGCTCAGTCGCCGTCCGTGAATACCAAGCTTTATCTTTATGCTACATGTATCGGGTATTCCCCAAATCATAGAGAAGGCAGCACTAGGCGAATGATTTTTGTTCCATTTAAAACGGATGCTATTGATCTGTTGCGGTCCTTGTTAAACATTGGCATATTTGTATTAAGCTATCTCTGTTTAACATATTAATTGTTTTAGTCAGTATGTGCTTTGTATAGTACCTACTTGTTTGCGAAACACTGTTTTGAGTCGAAGGAGATCACAGTTCGTCGCTAAAACTTTTACTTACTGTAATTTGACTTAGATACGTGAGTTATAAGAAAGTGTTTGATTTATAAGAAATTAAGAACATGGATCCAGAAGAAGGCACCAGTAGCGGTGCCAAACGGAAAAAGTATATACAAACGCATAAAAAAGAGTGGGAGCTGATTACAGAATTTGGAGGTTGGCTTACCGAAAGTAAAAAGGATTCACAATTTTCTTACTGCAAATGTTGCGATAAAGATATAAACGTTACGTCGGGGAAGGATGCTCTTTGGAAACACTACAACACCAAAATACACCAACAAAGAAGTAAGTCTTTGAGTTTACAACGGTCTGTTAAACAATTTATGAGTTCGTCGACATCTAAAAACGATAATCAGGTGAAAAGTGCTGAAATTCGAATTACTGCCTTCATTGCTGAACATAACCTGCCATTTTTGCTCAGTGATCACCTAACGAAACTTATGAAAAGTTGCGCTCCTGATTCAAAAATTTTAGAACAAGTGAAATGTTCGCGCACAAAAACCCGTGCTATTATGAAAAATGTTACTGGCGGTAAGAACTTTGAAAATATTTGTGAAGATTTAAAAACCCATAAATTTTCTATAATAGCTGACGAGTCCACAGATCGTGCGAATATTAAGCATATGTGCTTAGTTGTGAGATATTTTAAAAACTCGGAGATACGAGATCATTTTCTGACATTGATTCCTTTAACTACTGGGGCGGACGCAGAAACACTGTATCAATCCATTACTTTGTTTTTTGAAACAAATAAAATAATTTTGAAAAGTAATTTAATTGGCTATGCATCTGATGGTGAAAACAAAATGATGGGCGTCAATAATTCAGTTATGTCACGATTCCTCAGAGATTACCCAAATATATTTGTCATGAAATGCATATGCCACTCGTTCCACCTGTGTGCGTCGTACGCGTGTGAGAAATTACCAAGATTTGTGGAGGACTTCATAAGAGACGTTTACAATTATTTCAGCAACAGTCCGAAACGAATTATGGAGTTCAAGGAATTTCAAAGTTTTTGTGCTCTAAAGATTCACAAAATTTTACATCCGGCTCAGACACGATGGCTGTCTGTTCATATGGCTGTCAGTAGAATTTTGGAACAATATTCAGCCCTTCGTTTGTATTTTATAGACGCAGTACAGAACAAAGATTTATTAGCAGCAGAAAACATTTTGATGAAATTTAACGATCCCACAACTAAATTGTTCTTACAGTTTCTAGACTATGTTTTGCCAATATTCACCAACTTAAACAAGGAAATGCAAAGTGAAAAACCGAAAATTCAAAAGCTGCATGAAATGGTTTCAACAACTTTGAAAACCCTTTTCGATTGTTATTTAAAACGCGATTATATAATGAATACACCGTTGGTAGATGTAGATTATCAAAACCCTCGAAATTTCCTGAAAATTGAAGAAATATATTATGGCACTGCAGCTATGGCGGCTATACTTGATGACAAAGAACTGAGTGCAGAGAACATTCAATTGTTTCGATTACGGGTTCTTGATTTTTATATAGAAGCTTGTCGTCAAATACTCAAAAGGGTTCCAATTAAAAACTCCAAACTCAAAGGACTTGGCGTAATTGACCCCGCAAAAGTAAAAAAAGGTGAAAGTAGGACAATTATAGAACTTGCTCGAAACTTTCGACATCTTCTTAGTAATGATAACGACATACAACAGTTGGATACAGAGTGGAGAACCCTGCGTAACTTGGAAGTTATTCAACAATTTGATGACGATACAACAACTTTTTGGAATCAAGTACAAGACATGAAATGCGGTGACGGTGACTCAATGTTTCCAACGTTATCTAAATTTGTATTTCATATATTATCCTTTCCACATTCCTCAGCAAATGTAGAAAGGATATTTTCTCTTGTAAATTTACTGAAAACGAAAACGCGAAATAAACTTAACACTGAATCAGTCATTGCAAATTTACATACAAAATGTCTAATAGGTAAAAATAATTGTTTCGATTTTGCGTTAGACAGTAATTTATTAACTCGAATGGACAAAAAGTGGAAAAGTGAAGAAGGTAACAGTGATGATGATGAATGAACAATATAAAAATAAAGGTTACATGCAAAACTACCGATTTTTATTTCAATATACCGATTTTTCACATTATTTCTACCGAATTCTGATTTTTATGATCGGCAACACTCAAAGTGGTAGCAATTTATTTACTAATTATCAAGATCTGCTTTTTGTATCAATTATAATATTTTATTAATAGGATAGTTTTTTTTTAGGGAGGTGTAATATTGAATAGTCTTTGTTTATAGATTTTAAATTTGAAGGATATTATTTTTAGATTTTAATTTATTTTTTTACTTTATTTAAGACTAAGGAAATTGGTTGTAAATATGGTTGTTGAAATTATAAATATTGATGGGCAGATGGTACTAAAGTTTGTCGTACCGATCATAGGGGACGGAGCTTGCCTTTTTAGGTCTCTTTCTTTTTTGATGCACGGAAATGAAGAAATGGCATTCGAAATACGTGAACAAATTGTTGATCACGTAAAGCAAAACTGGGATGAATTTTCTGGTCTTTCTGAAAATGGATGTGGTGATAACTACACTACATCAGACGAATACTATGCTGATATGATTCTGTCTTCAACTTACGGCACATTATGCGAGTTGACAGCAGCAGGCAGAATATATAATTTTATTTTTGAGGTTTACCGCAATTGCAAGTTATATGTAAAGGTTGGTGCTGAAGGTTGTCCAGTTAAGCGCCTTCGCTTTTCAGGCGATCTATCTGGTGGCCATTTTGAAGCTTATGTTTCAGATGAGGAACAATTTTCTGAAGTTGAAATAAATTCTAAACTCAATCCAATCTCTGTAAAGGCTAAGAAAATTACTTCCAGACGTGTTGAAGTAGTCGATAAAATATCTGTGTCATCAACTGATTCAGATCTTTCTACCGACTTTGCTTCCAAACAGCCAGTTGATGTATATATTTATCAGTCGACTTGCTCGATACCTCAAAAGAAAAATAAGAAGCGTAGAGCTAGATATACAGCAGCAACGAGAAAAAATCAACTAAAACAGGCCCAAAAAAAGTATTCAAAAAGTAACCGTACACCATAACGGAAAGCGGCATCCAAATATATAAAAAAAAACTCAGAAGTGCACAGGCAAGATGCTGCTAATTATCAGCAGGCACATCCTGAAGTGCACAGGCGAGCTGCTGCTAATTACCAGCAGGCACATCCTGAAGTACATAGAGCGGCTCAGTCACAATACAACACGAAGGCAACTGCAAGTCCCTGGATTTCAAAGTACCTTTCAGGTATGTCTTACAATCCAGGAATGGCTTACGACAACGATTCTATGGTGAGTATAGGCAATATGAATAATAAGTGTCAGTGTTGCAATGCACTCAAATGGAAGGACGAGACTCTTGGAATGTGTTGTGGCAGTGGAAAGGTGCAACTCGAAGCATTACATAGTCTTCCTGATCCTCTATACAGTTTGGTAATGGATCTGCACCCTGACCATAAGCATTTTATGAGTAATATTCGTAAATACAACAATTGTTTCCAGATGACATCTTTTGGTGCAAAACAGGTGGTGGAGGATGGCTTTATGCCAACATTTAAAGTACAGGGTCAGGTCTATCATTTGGTTGGAAGCATTTTACCGGAACCAGGTGAGAAAGCTAAATTCTTGCAGATTTATTTCGTTGGAGAAGACGATAGAGAAGTAAGTCTAAGGTGCTCAAATTATCAAGGATTGAAACCAAGTTTGGTTAAACAGTTACAAAAAATGCTTCATGATGTTAACCCTTACATTAAAGACCTCAAAAGCACCATTGATAAAATTCCCCCCACCTGTGAATCGTTTAAAGTAGTCATTCATGCCGACAAGAAACCACTTGAAGGTCATAGAGGACGTTTTAACGCCCCAACGACCAACGAAGTTGCTTTGGTGATGGTTGATCAGCAATTTGAGAAACGGGACATTATATTGGAAAGCCGTAGTACTTTTTTACGTCGGATAAGGGAACTGCATCGGTCATACGATGCCTTGCAATATCCCATAATATTTTGTTATGGCGATGATGGTTATTCTGTCAACTTGCCTCAACATGATCCCAAAACTAAATTGCCTCTAAAAAAAATGGTTTCGGCAGCCAGTTTCTATTCCTTCCGTATAATGATAAAAGACGGTGAAGATAACATTCTCCCGCGTTTTATCGCTCTTTTTAGTCAGTATTTAGTAGATCAATACGCTAAAATAGAAACTGAGAGACTCAATTATATACGACATAATCAGGCAAAGTTACGTGCAGATAATTACGTACATCTTAAGGATGCAGTTAGACGACAAGATGCTGATGCCAATCAATTGGGGCAAATGGTAGTACTACCGTCCTCTTTCACTGGTGGTCCAACTACGGTCGCCCTGATCTCTTTGTGACGTTTACATGCAACCCTCGCTGGGACGACATTACCAAAGTTTTACTTCCTGGACAAAAGTCTTGTGATCGTCACGATATAATTGCTCCAGTGTTTCATATAAAAGTTAAAAAACTGATTAATTTATTGATTAAAGGACAAATATTTGGAGAAATTCGTTGCTACATGTATTCGGTTGAGTGGCAAAAACGTGGTCTTACACATGTCCACATTCTTCTATGGCTGAAAAGTAGCATAAAGCCAGACTCTATCGACAAAGTAATCTGCGCTGAAATACCTGACCCTGCACTTGACCAAAAACTTTACGAAATAGTAAAGTCGAACATGATTCATGGCCCTTGGGGAAGCTTTAATCATAAATCTCCTTGTATGAAGAACAAGAGCTGCACTAAAAGATATCCCCGACCTCTATTGAGGGAAACACAAACAGGTGATGATGGCTATCCACAGTATCGGAGACGATCCCCTAGCGAAGGCGGTTTTACCGTTAATATTCATGGTGTGGATCTAGATAACCGTTGGGTAGTTCCTTTTAACCCTGTACTATTAAAAACTTTTAACGCACATATAAACGTTGAGTATTGCAACTCTTTGAAATCAATAAAATATGTATGCAAGTATGTTAATAAAAGATCGGACCAGGCTACATTTGCACTAGAAAATGAAAAAGATGAGGTGAAGATTTATGAGAGCGGAAGGTACATAAGTAGCTCAGAAGCAGTGTGGCGAATTCTTGGGTTTTCCATACATGAGCGTTTCCCCACAGTTGTTCATTTAGCAATTCATTTGGAAAACGGTCAGAGAGTTTACTTCAACTCAAATAATCTCGCTGACAAAATAGCTAATCCACCAAAAACGACGCTTTTAGCTTTTTTCGAACTATGTCAATCAGATAACTTTGCTAAAATTCTACTTTACTCTGAGGTACCCGCATATTACATATGGAATAAGAGTAATTTTGTAAGACGAAAAAGAGGAGTAACAGTTGATGGTTGGCCTGGTGTGATGAAGGAACACGCCTTAGGTAGAGTCTATACTGTTCACCCCAACAATACGGAGTGCTATCATCTGCGTTTACTGCTACATGAAGTGCGGGGCCCAACTTCATTTGAAGCACTAAAAACTGTGAATGGTGTGTTGCAGCCTACTTTCCAAGCTGCTTGCAAAATGTTAGGTTTGCTTGAAGATGACCTACACTGGCATGCGACGTTGGAGGAGGCCGCGCTTTGTCAGTCAGCAGCAAAAATGCGAGAACTGTTCACAATTATGTTAGTCTTTTGTCAAATATCAGACCCAATAGCTCTTTGGGAAGACTTCAAAGACTATTTGTCTGAAGATTTTAAGCACAGGCTGCAAAAAGAGATCGGAGACAATGTAGAGAATTTCAAAGACCAAATTTTAAATGAATGTCTATCGAAGAAGTAGATATTGAAGAAGCAGTGTTAACATTAGGTGGAAAATCGATAGATATGTACGGTTTGCCAAAACCAACCAAGCCACAAGTTGCCGGTAATAGGGAGTATATGAGAGAAACTAATTTTGATACAGTAGCTTTGGAAAGTTTTGTAAATAATAATACGCCATCGTTGACTGCCGAGCAAACGTCTGTATATAACCAAGTCATGACAAGTGTAGAAGTAAGTGAAGGAAAAAATTTCTTTCTGGACGCCCCTGGTGGCACAGGTAAGACTTATCTTTTAAACTTGCTCTTGGCAAAAGTAAGAAGCACTCGAGACATAGCTTTAGCTGTAGCGTCGTCTGGGATTGCTGCTACATTATTAGAAGGAGGTAGAACTGCACACGCTGCCTTAAAACTACCTCTAAATCTTACAAATGTAGAGACACCCTTATGCAATATACCAAAGCAAAGCAATCTTGCCGAAGTGCTTAAAAATACTAAACTAATAGTACACAAAAGAGGAGTTGAAGCCTTGAATAGGAGTTTGCAGGACATACGAAATAATAAAAACATAATGGGTGGTATGACGGTGTTGCTGGCAGGAGATTTTCGACAGACTTTACCGGTAGTGCCTAAAGGTACGCGCGCAGATGAGATCAAAGCATGCATCAAAAGATCTTTCTTATGGCCTTCAATTAAAGTTCTAAAACTTACTCGAAACATGAGAGTACATCTCAGAGGTGAAGTTTCTGCCGGCAGATTTGCAGATCTTCTTCTTCAAATCGGAAACGGAAACTTTCCACAAATAGACGGGTTGATACAAATACCATACGAATTATGTACTGTGGTATCAACAGTTGAGGGACTTGTAGATAAAATTTATCCTGATATTAAAAATATTAAAGGCAAACCGATGGAGTGGTTATGCGAGAGAGCCATTTTGACTCCCAAAAACGACCAAGCCGCTGCGATCAACGAAATGTTGATAAATACATTCGAAGGCGAAGAAATGATTTACAATTCTGTTGACACCATGGTCGATATGGACGAGTCGGTTAATTATCCTGTAGAATTTTTAAACTCTCTTAATCCGCCGGGTCTTCCGTGTCACAGACTTATGTTGCGTGTAGGTGCTCCTGTCATGTTACTCCGAAATTTACATCCTCCAAAATTGTGCAATGGAACTAGACTCCAAGTAACAGCTCTCCGCCGCAATGTTATTGAGGCGAAAATACTAACTGGATCTGCCAGAGGAGAAACAGTATTCGTGCCGCGTATACCATTGATACCAAATGACCTTCCGTTTGAATTTAAAAGATTGCAGTTCCCAGTCAAGGTTTGTTTCGCGATGACTATTAATAAGTCACAGGGACAAACTCTAAAATTTGCTGGAGTTGATTTGCGGCAAGACTGTTTCTCCCACGGCCAATTTTATGTGGCTTGCTCACGTGTTAGCTCTCCAACTAGCCTGGTTGTTTTAGTGCCCGCTTCCGAATTAGTGAAAAACATCGTATATAGAGAAATACTGTGAAGGATTTAGGTAGATACCGGTCCTTTACAGCAGGTATTTCTTTACAGTATTCCTCAAATATCACACGTAGTAGAGGACAATTAGCCATGAAGAAAGGTCTATTGTTATTGTTATAATACCTAATTCATAATTATCTAGAAAAAAAAAATTATACTCTACGCAGACGACGTAAAATGAAATAGTAACGAAGTCAAATATTACATTGAATATTCGAGTCTGATGTTGAATATATAGTTTTTAGAATTTTTGGTCTGTTTGTTTGTATGTATGTTCCAGCTTACACAAACACGGATGAGCGGATTTAGATGATATTTGGCACACAGATAGTTTATAACCTGGATTAACCTATAGGTTATTTTTTAATCCCGATTGTACGTTCTCGTCGGATATTTTTCGACATCCACGCGGGCGAAGCCGCGGTCAAAAGCTAGTTGATTATAAAAAAGCATACGATTAAGTACCTCACTCGTGGTTATTCAAAGTTTTGAATTTATATAAGATACATCCACAACTCATCAACTTTTTAGGAAATATAATAGACAAATGGCAGACGCGATTAGACTTGAATACATCCACAGGAATAATCGAGACAGAACACATAAAGATCCAGCGAGGGATATTCCAAGGAGACTCACTTAGCCCACTGTGGTTCTGTCTCGCATTAAATCTGCTTTCAAATTTAAACTCAATGCCTTAAAGTCCGGATATCAACTTCAATATAGTATGAATTAATAAAAAAATATTCAATAAACAATGACTGACATACTTACTGACCAGCAACATTGTAATATATTTTACAATGTTGCTGGTCAGTAAGTATGTATATAGATAAATCGAATGAACCCCAAGATTTGCACTAGTCCCTGGAGCCTCATGTTTCATGGTGCTACAGAGGCTATTGCATATCAAGGAGTTACGTCTTCCCTACCATTACCGCGCTACCCGGTCTGGGTAGCGCGGTAATGGTATTGAAGACGTGCCCTCAGGATAGGAAAGAATTTACGAGCCGAACCGGATATGCATCCTTGAGTAGGCAATGGACTAGTGGAGATACGGGTGATGCATAGCGTTGTAATTCATGGCGATTGTATGTTCTGGTTGAGATGGACAAATTGTATTTGGCTTTCTGATAATAAAGATTATTTATTTTATTAATTACCTTTTTAGTTGACTTTTTTGTCGTTGGGTTTTAGTTTTTACTGCTTTTATTTTTATAAAATTTTATCGAACCGTGTAATGTTCCTATTTTTATACTTACGTTTTGGCTATTTTAATTAGATATTATATGTTCTCTCCAATTATCTGCATGGCCATTGTCTGTAGTTTAAGCAATCCTAGGCCTCTATATTCAGAGCTATTTAGATTTTCTAGTGCTCTCCGAATGTTTGTTTACTTTTTGTAATGTCAGATAATGACAAGCCTAGGTTTTATTTTTAATTTATTGCTAGAGCTGCCGGTAGGTTAGGTTGTATACGTATTAGACCTTGTTATAAATTATTATTCTTTTATGTTCTAGAATCACATTAAAACTTTGAAATGACAACCGATCCGAAAAGGAAGGGAGCCGGGGCCAGTAGACCAGTTTTACTCTTGGGCTCGCCTTGGCAGGAGGTCCTGTTGATAGCGCTCGGTGGGAGGACTGTGCCCTCTGATAGCGGGGGCTGTGCTGGAAGAAAACTTAAACTCGAAACTCAAGTCTACGCGTCTTGGTACACCGGACATCGTTCGTGGGATAACGTCGTGCAAACCTGTGACGCCGACCGCTGATAGCTCTCAGCCCTCAGCCGGTCCTCTCTACCACGGCCTGCCCCTCCGAGGTCGGCGACGTGGAGGCCTGACTCGAGGCCCTTTTCTGTACAATCTACGAGCTTCTTTTCTGCACAATCTACGAGCTTCTTTTCTGCACAATCTACGAGCCTCTTTTCTGCACAATCTACGAGCTTCTTTTCTGCACAATCTACGAGCCTCTTTTCTTCACAACCTGCGAACCTCTTTTCTTCAACAACTTGGACCTTCAATTTTCTACCCCGGTTTCCCTGGCCTTATTTACATTAATTAAATTATTTTACTATTTCTTTTTTACTTTTCCTTTTAAGCCGGGACTCCTCCAGTTCTGGTGATAGTTACTTCGCTGACCTTACATTTTCCCCCTCCCGGGAAAATGTAACGTTACAATCTGGCGCCCAATTTTTACTAACCCCTCCCTCCTTAAACTTTTTCAGATCTCTCAAAATTCTAAAACAAACTTGCTCAAGTGATTTTTATTTGGTAAGCTTTTATTTTCATCACCTCATCCACCTCAACCTTTACCAAGACTTCTTTATACTGAAACAAACACATACACACACACACACACACTACTTTTACCTACTGGTAATTGGCATCCATTCTTCGCTTGCAAGTGTTCTTAAAACCATTCGTGGTCACTTACAAGTTGGGGTTTGGCTTACTCTACGACGTACTATAGGAGAATATCCTATAGTCGTTACCACCTAGGTACATTATAACTCCCTACTAATACCTCACTATACTGCATCCCACACACTTGCACACCACTGCGGTTACCCTCTGGTAATCGTAACCAGTCTTCGCTAGTGAGTGTTCTTAAAACCATTCGTGGTCACTTACTAGTTGGGGGCTGGCACACTTCACGACGGCTGCAGGACAATATCCTGTGGTCGTTTATACAATACTTAACATAAAACAACACACCTTTAAACATTACTTCATTTAGTTTGATTTGTTACCACGACTAGTGCAACCTGTACGAAGATTACTTGAAAATATACATAAACCTAGACTAAACTAATAAACTCTTAAATATTTTTAAATCTTAAACATGGACAGACCAATAAAATACTCGTACCTAAATAAACTTGAACTTGAATACGAGGTGTCCATCAGAGCTGAAAGACCTGCTTCAACTTTGACGAATCTGAGAGATCAGATGAGTAAACTAAGTCATGTTCTATCAGATGACATAAAATCCTCGCCTATACCTCTTCAACTTGATCTATCACAAGCTGAAACTACTCTCAACTATGTTGAGTAAAATTTCGTATATTGAAACATCTAGGGATCGAAGTAGTTTAAAAAAGATTAAGTCGTTTATGAATCATCTTTACTATCGACTAGAACGTATTAGTGCTGTTCCACCGTTAATCGAATTAAGCTCGAATATTAGATCTCGGTTTTACTTACTCCAAAAACGATTTGAAGTTCTAGGTTTGGATCATATTGAAACTGAGGAGGACGTGTTGGTGGAAGTATACAACCCTCCTGCTCAGAACCAATCTAACCCTCCTGCTCTGAACCCATCTGACCCTCCTGCTCTGAACCAATCTAACCCTCCTGCTCAGAATCAAGCTGACCTTCTCTTCGGTCCTCGAATTTCCGAACCTTCTGAGGTTCTCGCTTCTTCTCAACCGGTTCCATATCCCACTGCGGTTTGGAGTATGCCGCAATATTCCTCGGTAGACCAGAATTGTCACTACCCGTGCAATTTTGTTAAAGATTTTAAAAGGTGTTCATATGATGGTAAAACATGTCCTAGGTCTTTCCTGCAGAAGTTAGAGGAATTCCGAATTTCTAGGAATATATCAGAAGTAACTTTGGTTAAACATGCTTTTGAGATTTTTGTCGGAGATGCGCTACATTGGTTCAGGTTTCAGCATAGTCGGAATCCGTCGTTGACTTGGAACCAGATCCATATTCTACTCATTAAAGATTTTGGAATTCAGGACTATGATTACAAATTACTAGAAGCTATTAGGAATCGCACTCAAGGGGCAACTGAGACTATCATTGTCTACGTGTCTATTATGTTCGGCATGTTCAATCGTCTTTCCAAGAAACTTGCAGAAAGCGACCAATTGGAAATTTTACTTCACAACATAAAACCTTGTTATTCAGTTTTCGTTGCGCTTAAAGATGTTAATTCAATCGATTCCTTGATCTCAACCTGTCAGAGCTATGAAAAGATTTCAGAAAGAGATCTGAATTTTCATGAACCCAGATATTCAGATACCCCTTCTTGCGCTGCAGAGTTCGCTTATCGTCCGTTGACTCCTAAAAATAATTCTAACCTTAGTCACTCTAACGCGATACAGAATAAGCAACCACATTTTTCTTCAAAATTGCCCTCTTCCTCGCAAACTCCTTCATGTCAAAGTCAAGATAAGCCCAAGGAAGATTTCTGTTGGCGTTGTCGTGTTAAGGGTCATTCTTTGAGGGCGTGTACTCAACCGAGGTACTTGATCTGTTTCAAGTGTGGTCTGAAAGGCGTGAAAATTTCAAATTGTCCTAAATGTACACCGGATTCTCAAGCAAAAAACTAAATAGTGACTTGAATAGTTCTAAAGCTCAAAATTTTAACCTTAGCGATTGGAATCAATGGTTAAACACTATCCGAAATTTTATGTTTTATTATAAAACAACTTCTGCGATCTATGACAAGGAAAGGGACTGTAATAGACCTTTTATTAACGTATCTATTAACAACGTAAGTTTTTCAGGTCTTTTAGATAACGGAAGCTGTTTTACTATTTTAGGAAATAATTCTCATAAGGATATTCAAAAGCTAGGGTTTAAGCTATTCAAGTCATCAGCTCAGGTTATGGTTGCTAATAAACAAAAATCATCGTCTTCTGGTTATTTCCATTTACCGTTGAGTTTTAATAATCAAACTCGTGTCATTAAAGCTTATGTTTTTCCGGAGATATATCCATCTTTGATTCTTGGCTGGGACTTCTGGAAAGAATTTGATCTGTGTCCTAAGTTACTTTCGTCTAAACTTAATCTTGATAGCAGAGATTTTACGAACTGTGCTATTGAAAATAAAATCATGTCTTTCGATCACCTTTCCGATAATCAAACAAATATTGCTAGGGTTATGATTGATCGTTTTAAAGACATTTCTTTTGAACAGAAAGGTAAATTAGGTCTTACTAATCTAATTTGTCATCGGATTAATACCGGTAATGCTTTGCCTATTAAGCAACGTTGTTATCGTCTCTCTCCTGAAAAGCAAAAGATTCTTATTGACGAAGTCGATAAAATGCTCGAATTAAAGGTCATTGAAAAATGCGAAAGTCCTTGGTTATCTCCTGTTCTTATAACCCCTAAGTCGAACGGAGAATGGCGTTTCTGCGTTGATAGTAGGAAACTAAATTCAGTTACTCGTAAGGACGCTTATAGCCTTCCTTTCATTTCTGAAATACTTGATAACCTTAAAGGCTGTAAGTATTTGTCTAGCATAGATATTGCCAAAGCATTTTGGGAAATCCCTTTACATCCTGAAGATAGAGATAAAACTGGTTTCTATGTGCCTGGCAGAGGTTCTTTTAGGTTTACGGTAATGCCCTTCGGTCTAACTAACAGCCCTGCGACTCAACAAAGGCTCATGGATCACTTATTTACTCCTGAGTTCGATAATAAAGTATTCTGTTACTTAGATGATATTATAATCATCAGTTCCACATTTGAGGAACATATCTCTCTGTTACTTAAAGTTCATGAAAAACTTTCTTATGCTGGGCTTACTATTAACTTTGCGAAAAGTAAGTTCTTTCGTAAATAACTCAAATACCTTGGCTACGTAGTTGACGAGCTAGGACTAAGAGCTGATCCTAGTAAAATTGAAGCTATTTTAGCTTATCCTGTTCCTACGTCTAAAAAAGAGGTAAGGCAATTCTTGGGTACATGTAGTTGGTTCCGTCGTTTCATTCCCAATTTTAGTTCTATTGCCTCGCCCCTCTGCAAATTAACTGCTGCTGGGAAGAATTCTCCAAAATTTGTTTGGAATCCGGATGCAGACTTCAGTTTTGCCAAACTGAAAGAATGTTTGACTTCGACCCCGATTCTAGCTTGCCCTGACTTTAACCTTCCTTACTTTGTTCACTGTGACGCTTCTAATTATGGTATAGGAGCTATGTTGACTCAAGAACAAAACAATGTTGAAGTGGTATATGAGCAGAACTCTTAGTAAACATGAGCAAAATTATTCTACTACTGAACGCGAAACATTAGCTGTTATAGCTGCACTTGAACATTGGCGTTGTTATCTTGATAATGGTAAACGATTTACGGTTTATACTGATCATGCTGCACTGAAATGGTTTCAAAATTTATCTAATCCTTCTGGGAGATTAGCACGTTGGACTCTTCGTTTATCATGCTTTGATTTTGATCTGAAACATAAGAAAGGTAAGGATAATGTAGTCCCGGACTTACTTTCTCGTTATAAGGGCCCTGATACAGAAATTTTAGATGGGGTTGCCCCTGTGTCTAGAGACAACTCGTCTCAGTTGGAACATTTCAATAAACTTTTTACCAAATGTCGTGATAACCCTGATGATTATCCTAACTATAAAATCCGCGAAAATAAGCTATATCGTTATTCTAACTCAATAGATGATCTTAATGAAGATTTTTCATGGAAGGAAGTTCCTCCTCCCTCTGAGAGGCTCGACCTTATCAAATCTTGCCATGGATTGGTAAATAATAATCCTCACATTGGTATCTTTAAAACTTACAAGAAGCTTTCCTTAAGATACTACTGGTCTGGTATGTTTAGAGAAGTGGCAAAAGTGTGTTCTACGTGCGAAACATGTCTTGCCTATAAACATTCGAATCATTCACCCTATGGCCTTATGGGTAATCCAAAAATTTGTTCGAGGCCTTTCCAAAATATATCATTGGATCTCATGGGTCCTTTGCCTATGACGAGGCAGCGTAATCAATATATTCTTGTGATTACGTGCTCATTTTCAAAATACTGCCTTATTTTTCCTATTAAACGAGCTACCACTACTATTATTAAACAACATCTTGAAAACTTTGTATTTTTAGTACATGGTGTACCGCAAACCATTATTATGGATAATGGCTCACAATTTCAGTCTAATGAGTTCCAACGATTTTTAAATAATTATAAAGTACCCTTTATATTCTATTCGCCTAGATATTGCCCTCAAGTTAATCCAACTGAACGATATAATAGAACGATTATCACGGCACTATCGCAGTTAGTCGGGGATGATCACCGTTCATGGGACGTTCCGTTACAAAAGATTCAATTCGCTCTAAATAGCTCTGTAAATGCTGCGACAGGATTCTCCCCATCTTTTCTTGTCTTTGGCCGTGAAATCATAACATGTGGTTCACTCTATTCTAGTTGCTCTAACCTAGACGAAATAATTTTCCTTCCTCGAGATGTCTATGCCGCTAATATAGGGTTATTATCTGTCATCTTCGATAAGGTACAGGTTGCACTATACAAGGCACATACAAATAATGCTTTTCGTTATAATACAAGGCACAGTTTTAAAGAGTTTAATATCGGTGATACCGTCTGGCGGAAAAATTACGTTCTTAGTAATGCCGGCGCCTATTTTAGTGCCAAGTTAGCCCCTAAATACGTAAAATGTACAGTTGTTGAGAAACTGTCACCACTGGTTTTTATTTTGGAGGATCAGAACGGCTTAAGAGGAAAATGGCACGTTAAAGATTTTAAAGTGTAGTTTTCTATCTGCTGTGTTTTTGTATAAAATTGTTTTATCTTAATGTCTTATAATATTTTATGCTTAAATGTTTTTTTTTTTTAAATCTTAACATCTCAACTTCTTAATTGACTTAGTGGTTATTTTATTTTTTTAACTTGAATGACTTAACGGTCGCTTTTCCCTTGATGTCTCTAGAAATAATTTTTTACTTATAATTTTAAAAACCATTTAACATTAAGTTCATTGTAAATACTTCACAAGTTTTATTTTCTCCAAAAACTTTTGGCATTTTTAGTCCACGTTTTTTTTTATAGAGCGGTACACAACTCTTTAAATAAGCCATTGTGTCGAGCGGTAGCATAACTCGTAAAATAAAGCCTTAAGTGTCGAGCGGTACTTAACTCGTTAAATAAGCCTTGGTGTGTCCATACCCTTATTTTTTTTTAATACTTGAATTTAGCTACTTGAAAAGGCAATTATGCTTTGAACCTTGACTGCTTTTCTTAAGCTGGAAAGTTTTATTTTTAATACTCGAACATATTGAAACTTGAAGGCTTTTCTTAAGCAATTATGCTTTCAAACCTTGACTGCTTTTCTTAAGCTGGGAAAGCTTTGTAAATATTTATTTTAGTTTTAGCGGGTTTTAAAAAAGGTGCGGATTACGACACCTAAGTAAAATAAATAAGCCTTCGTAACTCTAAAAAAAAATTTCCTTGTGGAGTATGAGTCATAGAATGTGAACCATATCCCCTAAGTATGTTGGTGATGTATGATTGAGGGAGTATGAAATGTGGGTTGATGAAAGGTGTATGAAAGAGCAAGGTTTTTTTTACAACATCGAAATTTTCTCAGTTGTTAATTTTCTGGGGTTATCGGGTAACGTAATTTTTATCTTTTGTAAAACTTTCTGTACCACTGTAAATAGTCATATAGGTTAATTTTAGCTGGTCAATGCCTTATCTTACTTAATAACAAAATTTTTTCATTGTAATCAAAAATTTTCCGGGGTTGTCGGGGAAATGTAATGTTCCTATTTTTATACTTACGTTTTGGCTATTTTAATTAGATATTATATGTTCTCTCCAATTATCTGCATGGCCATTGTCTGTAGTTTAAGCAATCCTAGGCCTCTATATTCAGAGCTATTTAGATTTTCTAGTGCTCTCCGAATGTTTGTTTACTTTTTGTAATGTCAGATAATGACAAGCCTAGGTTTTATTTTTAATTTATTGCTAGAGCTGCCGGTAGGTTAGGTTGTATACGTATTAGACCTTGTTATAAATTATTATTCTTTTATGTTCTAGAATCACATTAAAACTTTGAAATGACAACCGATCCGAAAAGGAAGGGAGCCGGGGCCAGTAGACCAGTTTTACTCTTGGGCTCGCCTTGGCAGGAGGTCCTGTTGATAGCGCTCGGTGGGAGGACTGTGCCCTCTGATAGCGGGGGCTGTGCTGGAAGAAAACTTAAACTCGAAACTCAAGTCTACGCGTCTTGGTACACCGGACATCGTTCGTGGGATAACGTCGTGCAAACCTGTGACGCCGACCGCTGATAGCTCTCAGCCCTCAGCCGGTCCTCTCTACCACGGCCTGCCCCTCCGAGGTCGGCGACGTGGAGGCCTGACTCGAGGCCCTTTTCTGTACAATCTACGAGCTTCTTTTCTGCACAATCTACGAGCTTCTTTTCTGCACAATCTACGAGCCTCTTTTCTGCACAATCTACGAGCTTCTTTTCTGCACAATCTACGAGCCTCTTTTCTTCACAACCTGCGAACCTCTTTTCTTCAACAACTTGGACCTTCAATTTTCTACCCCGGTTTCCCTGGCCTTATTTACATAAATTAAATTATTTTACTATTTCTTTTTTACTTTTCCTTTTAAGCCGGGACTCCTCCAGTTCTGGTGATAGTTACTTCGCTGACCTTACATTTTCCCCCTCCCGGGAAAATGTAACGTTACAACCGCACTTTGAACATGACGCTCGATTTGTTACAACCTGATTTAAAAAAATAACGAGCGTATTGCCGTAGCAAACAAAGGCACGAGCGCGGGCGACGCAGAGTGATGTGCGCGGGCGAGGGACAATGAACGCAAGGTAGAAAGAAATGTTACAGGTAAATACTCACTCGCTGCGCGCCGTGAGCATTATGTCGAACGCATTCACAGGAACGATTAATGTTTTTTTTTTAATTGAGCTCGAGAGCTTTTGCTTACATGGAGATGCTCGACAAAATGCTCTAGTGTATCTCACCTTATGCTCACGTTCACAACACACACACAAACCCAAACACACTCTCTAACACATACTCATACTTACACTACACTTAATTTTGATTGATTTCGTAATAATTGATTAGATTTTGGTTGATTAATATTTTGTTTTGATATTATTATTATTTATTTAATTTTGCTCACACATTCACGCTGATGGCAATTTATAATATATGCAAAATCCATATGGGTTAGTAAACAAAAAGATAACTTTATCTATGTCAGTAAACTTATTATCTATTTGGAAACAAAATGCATTTTCGAACAACATCACCTAACAAAAGAGAATCGTACCTCCCGCTATAGTCTTCAGGATAGAGTTGGAGCTTTCCCGCACTCTGCAGAGCAAAGAGGCAGATTTCTGTCTAGCAATGTCGTGGAAACCATTGACGTGTGCTTGTGTAAACATACTTGATGCACTGCAGAAACGGCTTAGCCCAAGCAATATCTTGAACCCGTTATTAACCTTTATAATACTGGTGTCTCATATTGGAGACAGATAACAATAAAATTCTATTGTGTCTGCTAATTGCGCGCGCGACAGATTAAACATATTGATGTATATCAGAACGTTCGGCCAGTCGAGATAGGAAGCTGGCTGCTACTCCAGTTTTTAGTGACGATTATGTGACGCATAAAGATGCCAGCCAAAGAATTTGTGACAGAACAGTTCGAAAGTTAGAAGCATTTATTTATGGCCGAACGACCTGATATCAGAACTTTCGGCCAACCTGAATCTCCATAACTGAGGACCTTAGAGAAACTGTTACTGAATAAAGATTTAGTGACGATTTGGTGACAAACAACCAATGCTTTACTTTTACTCGTATTGCCACCGATTAAAAGTAAAATGAATTTTGGTTCCTGGAACATCAGGACGTTCGGCCAACGTAATCTCCATAACTGAGGACCTGAGAGAAACCGTTAATGAATAAAGATTTAGTGACGAGACTGAAACGAATTTTTATTGCTTAATTTTTTTTTGTGACGGCCCCTTTAAATAGTAAAATGAAAATTTAACATATAACCTCAAAACATTGGGATTATCGATTCCTCCACAAGGAAGAAGCCCAGAGAAACCGTTAATCAATAAAGATTTAGTGACGACACTGAAACGAACTTTTATTATTTATTTTTATTTTGTGACGGCCCCTAATAAATAGAAAATTGAAAAATTAACATATAACCTCAAAACATTGGGATTATCGATTCCTCCACAACGAGGAAGCCTAGAAGACTCGTAAAACCCCTGATGTGTTATAGGTTTTCAGTGCAATAGTGTCAGTATTTTTGTTAATTCAAAATTAATCTATAAAAATGCACTATGGCGGATGGCGACTGAAATAGGGTGACCATGTATTCCAACGAAACAAGTATTTATCGAGTACTTAATTACCTAAACAATGAAGCAAAACACGTCGTAATATTAAATTATATAAGTACAAGCAACGTTGCGCTGATGCCTGCATACCAGTGAACTGCACTTGTGAAGTTTTAGTTATATTAATCGAGTCTATTTTGGCTACAAGCAAACGAAATTGGAAAGGTGACATTGGGAATCGGGAAATTTTTACTAAGTACAAGAATACTTCAATAAATAGGTACCTACACAAATTAAAAAATGCTTTATTTGTAATCAATCATCCAAAAAAGCGGTAGGTAGTTAGGTACATAATAATTTGTACTTTTTAGAATTACAGTTAAATTGGTTCACCACGAGAGAAGATATATCGATTTGACAGCTTCTTGTGTTTACTGCTAGGTGATTAGACTTGAAACTTGTGGCCCGACAGTATTATTATTAGTTTGATAAACTACATTACACATTTTAAAATTAAATAACAGTTCTATAGATAAATCACAGTAAGATTATACAATAACTACACCAAATGAACTGAATGAAGTAAAACTAGTGGTGGCCTATTAGTCGGTCGAAATTCGACCGATACTTTCAATTATTTTTATTCATGTGACAGTGACAGACACAGAAAAATAATTAAAAGTAAAGCAAAGAGGCCACACCATAACGCATGGTGGTGTGTGTAATGTTTATTTAACAATTTAATTCTAATGCATATTATATAAAATATTAGATAACTGCACTTCTTCTCATATTCCTCCGTCCGCGTATCTATTTATTTTGTTGCAATACCTACATCGTCACCTTATTTCAACTATTTCGCTTCATTCAGTAGATAAATAGGTACCTACTCGATAAATACTTGTTTCGTTGGAATACATGGTCACCCTATTTCAGTCGCCATCCGCCATAGTGCATTTTTATAGATTAATTTTGAATTAACAAAAATACTGACACTATTGCACTGAAAACCTATAACACATCAGGGGTTTTACGAGTCTTCTAGGCTTCCTCGTTGTGGAGGAATCGATAATCCCAATGTTTTGAGGTTATATGTTAATTTTTCAATTTTCTATTTATTAGGGGCCGTCACAAAATAAAAATAAATAATAAAAGTTCGTTTCAGTGTCGTCACTAAATCTTTATTGATTAACGGTTTCTCTGGGCTTCTTCCTTGTGGAGGAATCGATAATCCCAATGTTTTGAGGTTATATGTTAAATTTTCATTTTACTATTTAAAGGGGCCGTCACAAAAAAAAATTAAGCAATAAAAATTCGTTTCAGTCTCGTCACTAAATCTTTATTCATTAACGGTTTCTCTCAGGTCCTCAGTTATGGAGATTACGTTGGCCGAACGTCCTGATGTTCCAGGAACCAAAATTCATTTTACTTTTAATCGGTGGCAATACGAGTAAAAGTAAAGCATTGGTTGTTTGTCACCAAATCGTCACTAAATCTTTATTCAGTAACAGTTTCCCTAAGGTCCTCAGTTAAGGAGATTCAGGTTGGCCGAAAGTTCTGATATCAGGTCGTTCGGCCATAAATAAATGCTTCTAACTTTCGAACTGTTCTGTCACAAATTCTTTGGCTGGCATCTTTATGCGTCACATAATCGTCACTAAAAACTGGAGTAGCAGCCAGCTTCCTATCTCAACTGGCCGAACGTTCTGATATACATACATATTGGACCACAGGCTGCACGTGTGAAACACATGGCAATACGCTTTAAGCGTTATCTTGACTGCCCTGCTACAGCTTGCAAACCTGCGAGCCAATATGCTACATCGGATTGCCAGCGCCCTACGTTCCCTCTCGATATCCACTTGGTCATTAAGATCGTCGGTTATATATAATGCCCCAAGTACTTTAACTGGTACCTACACTCTCAATATGTCATTCTCATTTAGTTTAATCGGGGGCACATACTCAGGACATTTAGCGCCGTCAGTCTTAAAGACCAAGAAAATAAAAATGCCAAAAAACTTTTTTTAAATTGTTCATAGTTTTGGAGTATTTTTTATAAATGTGGATCTTCAGTGTCTTCACCCTCATTTTTTTAAATAAAATATTATTGAGCGACGAGTCATTCTGCAAAAAAGATGGATATTTAAATCTACACAATCTGCATATCTGGCAGCTACGTTGTTATTACAACTGCCTCGATGGTTTAAGATGGCTAAAAAAAACACACCAATGACATGATAAACCTTACATATTTTGTAATCATTTCGATAAAGTTAGTTTATGTATATATGTATTTATTTGTACTGAGGCGGACTTAATGCCATAGGCATTCGTTTCCTGTCTATTACTATGTTTTTCTCTAAATATCCTTGCGAAATTCGCCCGGTCTAGTGGTGCGAATCTGAGAAGATTTATTTTTACAACAAGAAGTGTTAGTCGTTTCATTTTGCTGTATAAACACACCACCAGCGTATGCAACCAGGGCCTCAAGCATTGATGTATTAAAAGGAGGAAGATATGTTACGCGCTAACATCGCAATCTGTGATCAGTGTCATCTCACAGTCGCAAAGCTACAGTTACCGATAGACGAGGATAGAGATAGGAGACGAAGCTAACGTGTGAGCGAAATCGCGTTAGCACCTCGCGCATTGGGTGCGTATGGTGTCTTTCATGCATGTTTTAATATCTCTCTCGCTCTCACAAATATGGCGAAGAAAACGTCAAAATATTATTGTAATTTTCAACAAATTAACATTTTTGACTGTACTTACGAGTGGTAGGTAATCCCATGTGTCTTATTTTTCTTTCTTGCATTATTAAAGCTCTGTTTAGCTGCACAAGAAGTCATTTTGATGCGTAATTATTACAAAAAAACTGAAATTATTGAGCTGTGTGATCTACGATGTTCCGTGCGCGACTGAGTGCTGGTCCTACTCAACTACGGGCAATCCCGTAGTTGAGTAGGACCAGGCGCTGTTACTAAGTCCCGTATCTACCTCTTTTAATACATCAATGGCCTCAAGTCTGCTATTACAATAGTGTCAGAATGGTCTATCATTGATTTCATAATTGTTAAGTTTGACAAGTTTGGTAATCTACTCATATATTGGCGTCATTATGACTTTCCAATGGTTATGAAGTATTATTCCACTGCGAAAAAAGGATGGTGCTAGCGGCCTTGTATAGCTCCGTCTCTCACTCACACTGGAATAATGGTGGCATTAATACGTCATAATACGGCCCCAGGCCTCTACTTGCAGTATGACATTCTTTGGGTTTTACCCACGGCCTAATAATATTTGCATGCTATGATATAACCAAAACATGTATTCTCTAAGTCTTTTTTAGAACATTTATAAACTTTGGATACGCCTATTTGCCGCTATAGCGTAGTAATTAATAGTTTGTGTTGTTTTTCTGGTAGATGTAAGTACTATAATTAGTTTTTATCCTAACCTAACCAAATGGACTATACATATGGGTCCGAAATAAAAGCTTTTTATTTTATTAAAACGACTTTAATACCATTATAGTTCACGCGGTGTAGCATGGTGCGGGTGACACTGACAGGTGACAGAAAGGGTAAATTTATTTAATTTACTACAGTTACCACTGAGTCCGTATTATGTACACAATCTGTATGTAGGTACGGATCAGTCAAACCAAGTAAATTATAATATATTTTACCCTTTCTGTCACCTGTCACCCGCACCATGCTACACCGCGTGAACTATAGTCAGATATAATTAGCGAAAAAATCTTGAAAAGTTCATGAAATTCCTATTGGACCAGTTTTTTTTTTTGTGAAGATTCCCGTGTCAGGGATTAATTCCAATAAAATTTATAGGTGAATAGAGGTGGCGCGAGTGAAGAGGACAGACAGAGTGAAAAAAACTTAAAAATACCGTTTTAAGGATGAAAAATGAGTTTTGAAATTTTTTCACTATTTTTCCCGTAATCATCGAGCTCAAAAACGTCTAATATGACAACAACATAATTTTTTCAAAATTTATTCATTATCAGAGTTCGCCGCCGCTGCGCGCGCAAAAAGTACCTGAACTTCATTAATTATTTAAACAACTTTTTTCTGCGTCAAATGATCTAAAAATTTGTAGTTCAACTCCTCCTTAATGCACAGGAACAAAAATTATTTGATTTTTCGAAAATTAAAATACCCTCCCAGTCTATTTAAAAAGGTCCCTTTTTGCAAAAGTCGACGGTTTGCACAAAGCTTGCAACATTTTGATCTGAAAATTTAACTGTAGTTAGAAGGCTACAAAACTGACATCGTATTAAAATTTCAGCACTTCCGAAACGTGAGTTATTAAATTTGCAAGATTTGCAAAAAAAACGTGTTTTTTTGCAAATTGCGGACGATCCTCTGGACCGATTTTGCTCTACTGGGGCTCATTCTCTCTTTTTTTTATGGCGCATATTTGTTACATTTAACTTTCTTTTGTCCGAGCTGTAGTTTTTGCTCTAGAAGAAAAACTGGTTTTTACCATTTTTTTTGGCACCCTGCCTGATTCCAATAAAGTTTAAAGGGGAGAGAAGTTGAGAGGTCCCTTTAAATTTTATTGGAATTAATTTCGGACAAGTATCAGGAATTTCATGGACCAAAAAGCTAATTCTATCTGACTACAAATAGTTTATGCAAATAAATATTATTTCTATTTCTCTAACAGCAGCAGTTGACCCCGTTATCAGCTGTTACATACATGAAATTATGAGTGAGTGTTTTGTTGTGATATCCTCACTAGATACCCATCACTTCTGGACAGGGCCAGCTACCGGTTGAATTTCGAGTATTTTAAATTTCGAATGTTCGCGTCGCGTATTGGCGACGAATTTATTTGAAGGGGCGGATGTTGCAAAAAAAGTCATCGTCAATCTTGGAATTTACTTATATAAGTAGGTACTGTTAGAAGTTACATAGGCTAGGAAATAGGATAAGTACTATGAATCCCGGTAGTACGTTGCTGTGGAATAAACTTCCCTTTACGCAGGCGAAGCCGCTGGCAAAAATCAGTATTATTTATATAATTAATTTCTCCATATTTTACCGTCACGTGGGCATGCAAAGGCTTTCAATTCAAAATCTAGAATAAGCGGCAGATCATAGGAAATTACAACGAAGTGATGTTTTATCCTTTTTAAGGTTCCTTACCCCAAATAATTTATTTTTATTTTTCGGGTACGGAACCCTAAGGTACGATAATAATATGTCAATAAGTTTTACTTACTCTAATTGCGTGTAGGCGTCGATCAATTAACTGTTAGGTAATCGTGTGGAGTGAAAGGTACATAATTCGACATATTATATGGCTTGATAGTGATATAGGGGTATTGTGCACAACACGAATGAAAATTTACTTTCAATGCCGGAAGTCGTTCCAGACACATTAGATACAGCAAAATTCATATAAATTTATTCAACTTACACATAGTTCATAAATATTCAAATAACATAGCATGGAATTCCAATCAATAGAAAACTTAGACAGGTTTGACAGCGGGTCCCGAACTAGGCACCGCCTGTTCTTGGTGATCCAAATACTAGACAAGTTAATAATTAATTCAACGTGTTCTGCAAGCGCAAGATTGTAATTGATAATTTAAAAAATCTATCAACACAAGCTGTCACAATTTACTGGATATTTATATATTTGTGGCGGCATCTACATTGCCACATGCGAACCACGCATCACACTGACGTCATCCAAAATGCTGCATCGCGCAAGCAGAGTTTACCGCGCGACTGGCATATATACAACGTCGACGGAGAGACTGGCAACTTCAAAATCTATGAATGCACATCGCAGTTTCTCAAAAATTTAAGGACAGTCTCCTAAGATCGTTTTCCTATAGGTAAAATGATTAAGGTACCTACTCTGACTGTTCACCCTGTATCACAACAATATTTTAATTAATTAGATACTTATTTCAATATTTCAGTTTAAGACTTCGCATATTCATATTTTTTTCATTTCTTGTTCTCACACACTATTGTCTACATTTCTTTCACATTTCTCCTGTTGCTGGAAGTAATTTCTTAAAAAATAAGCAGTATCTTTGTACTCATAATATTATGATTATGTCTTATCTGTATCTATTTTTCTGTGTGTACATAAATAATAAAATAAATAAATACAATGTAATCACTCTAGGCAATCAGAGGTAAATATAATAATTGAATTCTATAGTTAAAATAAGAAAAAATTATCACTATTGTTACACTGTGGCAGTTTTCATTAGTAACTCTGTTAATTAACCGCTATAACGATACGAGTATTCATTGTTTTGATTTTTAATTTGTTTTTCCTATTGTTCTGTTTACCTGCTATTGTTACTATATCATGAGGTAGTAGGCACTTATTTCAGTATTATGCAGTTGCACCATGCAGATGGTTTTAAGAAAGGTTCCTTTTATCCTGATGCCTAGGTAACATTCTCACTAGTTCCACCAGCAATTGTTCCATGGATCTAGTGAGACTTTTTTTTTCTCAGTAGTTCTATGGTTCTTCTTAGTGGAACCAGTGAAACTAAAGTTAATCAACATCATTCTCATTAGTTCCACTTTTAAAAAAAATATCATCAAATAAGAATAAACAAAGAAAATGCACAAAAAAAAAATATTGCTGGGTCTGTAACAATCTCCACAGTAAGTATTTGGCTAAACTGGAATTATTAAGTGAGTTTTATGCGTGATAAAATAAATCTATAGATATTATTATATCTCGAACCCAAATAAATATATAAAGTCCCGTTTTAAATCGTGATACTTGTCACAGCGGTCCAGTGTTAGGAGTTCGATTCCGAGCATTGGTATTTCTTTATTTCTATGTTATTATTCTGCATACCTCTGTGAGGAGCTCGTGGCTAAGTAATAACTGCCGCACGGGTCGATCCATCAGGTTAAACTACGCTTGCCGGGGTTGGTCTGTGGATGGGTGACCATCTTTACATACCGAGACTCCTCCGTGCCTCGGAAAGCACGTTAAGCCGTTGGTCCCGGCTGTCATTCGTGGATCTTTGACAGTCGTTACGGGTCGTCAGAAGCCCGAAAATCTGACAACCAGTCTTACCAAGGGGTATCGTATTACCCAGTTACTGGGTTGTGGAGGTCAGATAGGCAGTCGCTCCATGTAAAATACTGGTATCCAGCTGCATCCGGTTAGACTGGAAGCCGACCCCAATATAGTTGGGAAAAGGCTAGGCAGATGAGATGATGATTCTGCATACCTATATCATAACAGTATTTTAATGTTGTGCATAGCTTGCAACCTCCCTCTCTCAGAGAGGAGGCCTGTGCCCCTGCAGTGGGAGCGGATATGTGAAGGTACCGATTATGATTTATTGATGATGATAGCTTATAATAACGCGTTGGTATTAGACTGTTCCGTGCTGGTTATGGTAATGATTCATAATTGTTATTTTTGTTTATGGCGAAAGGCAAAAGCTTTGAATATTAACGCGCCGGCGAAGCATGCGTTGTTCATACAAACGTAATACCAAAATAATTTGTAAATTAAACATATTCTTAAGGTAGTGTGTCTTTATTCCGATTGGGTTACAGAATATCTAGGCCCCCAAATATATATTTTGAATGGACACTGATTTAAAGACGAGTTATGAGAAAAATAAGTTTTCTATAGAAATTTGAAATTCCTCTTATCTCATCTTTATATCAGTGTGGATGTGGATGTGTGTTGGATGAAACCTGCTTTCTAATTACGCAACATATTTTCGTAAACGATAAAGACAAATCTGTTTCATTTTGACAGTTCAACAACATTCATTGTGTTATTTACGTTGATCTGCAGTTTTTTTTTCGAACTTACGGAGCAATGGATTAGCAATCTGTTTCAAAACGATTCAGATTCGGATTGATTTTGCATTACGTAATAAGGGTACTGATTTTATGAAACTGTGGTGCGTGTTTAGTGAACGACACCGTACCACAAACGCTATGGAAGGATGGCACCATAATATTAATAAAAATGTACCAATGAATGCAAGCAACTTATTAATAGCATTAAATATGTTTTTTTTAATGATAGCAATTTAACTGCCTTTTATGGAAATCAACCTTTCAAAAAAAGAAGAAAAGTTAGTGAAGAAAATGATGATTTCATCAGAGAAACACAAAATATGGAAATAATTTCAGTTGTTATTTTATTAGCATTGCTCATTTTTTGGACAAATTACGTTATCATACTTATGTATCGTAGTTTGTTCAGAAAATGATCCTGATTAATTATTAAGTGCTTGAAATCTTGTCGTTGGCCTAATTTGTTTGTAAAAATATACTTACCTAAAAAAATAGTAGTAAAATCTACTATTTTTTTTTTCTCTACAATTGCACAAAACGAACCATTCTTATCCGAGACTTTTAGCAGCCCGAGACGAAAGCGAGGGCTGATAGTAATGTCGAGGATAAAATGGTTTTGTGTACGAGTTATAAACTCTGCTTTTCACTTCGATTGTGAGGATGTAAAGCAGTAGTATAACATAACATTTCTTTAATTAAAATTCAAAGTAAAATGAGTACAGTTTTGAATACTGAAGGAAATTGTTATTCCCGGCATTGATATTAGGCTTGGGCTGCAGACCTATACAGCCTACTATTAAATTAATTTTGTAACAATAATTTTCTTAAATTAATTAAATAACCTACCGTACTTAAATTTAATTTTTAATATCTTTTATGTCTTAAAAAACACATAAGGCAAATAAATTAAAGTACATATTATAAAATAACAAATTCTATCTATGAACTTCTTATTGTGTTTGGCTGTATGGCTCATTTTCTGATACGTTTATGCACTTGTGCATACAATTCGATTTTGTGCAGCCTATATCCTGCACAAATAAGCACTTTCAGAGCATGAGAAGTGAAAAAGATGTTTATTTAACATTAAATTACTTTGTTTTATTTTTATTTTGCACGAAGGGTTCCGTACCATTATCATAAACCAAGGGTTCGTATTATCGTAAACGGCCAAAAAATCATGTCTGTTGTCCCTTAAATATATATTTTATTCTGTTTTTAGTATTTGTTGTTATAGCGGCAACTACATCATCTGTGAAATTTTCAACTGTCTAACTATCACGGTTTATGAGATACAGCCTGGTGACAGACGGACGGACGGACAGTGAAGGCTTAGTAATAGGGTTCCGTTTTTACCCTTTGGGTACGGAACCCTAAAACTAGATAAATAAATTAATAATTAGACTTATTAGCATGAATATTAGTCACCAAGGAGTTCGTCGCGTCGACTAGTGTACCCTTAAGTTTTGTGTGTTTGCGTTGTATGTTTTGTACTGTATTTGTCAGCAGCAGAATGAAGTCTTAATTTATGCCCAGTTAGTGGCAATACACTTGCCCCCATATTTCATGGGATTTAGACAGAACTGGCGAAATTTATGTGTCCTACGGAGGTACCTCTGCAAATCCATCGGGAAATACAGCCGTGATGTTATGGTTTTACCTATGTAGTTACGTACTGATAACAAAAACTGGTTCTGTAATACAGTGCAATCCACGACGACGCGCGACGCGCCCCACTCCTCGATTACTGTACTCTAAGTTGTACTTTAGTATGGAGCGGAGCGGAGTGGGGCGCGTCGACGTCGTGGATTGCACTATCTAATATCTATAAGTCCGTCTATATTCATGTTTCTGATAAATTATATTCAAAGTTTGTAATAATAAGGTCGATTAATGTTATCATGATACACTATCATGATAACATTAAACGACCTTATTATTACAGGGTCTTATCAGTTGCAGTGTAGGGTCAGGACCTGTTACAATGAAACAATTATTAAAATAATATGTATTGCCGTTTACAACTTCCACAACATTTAAAATCCAAGATTAGGTAGCTAATACTTATCAAAAATAAAATTTAGCTTTTTTGTTTTCACGAGTCGTAACGTAACTATTTTACAATCTTTATAATATATATTTTCTTTTATTATGTAGAAAATATGTAAGACAATTGAAACATCGACCCTTAATACCTAAACTAAATACCTATTCAGTTTACTATGTGCCAAATTGTCCTTCAAGTTTCATACAAATACTTACTAGTTTTCTCAAAACCACAACATGAGATCCAAGAAACAATTCTACCTCAAATTGCTTAGCACGATCCTCCGTTATATCGAACATACTGCAGCATTAATTTTGAAACAAATATTTGTTAAAGTTGAGGATAATGTTAAATTCTATTTCACGAAAACACGATTCCATAAATTTTTCTTTACTTATGAAAAAATTAGGTACCTTCAAACCGAACAGTAAACCGCTGGTATTCAAAACACTTCAAATTAGATCCTAAAACTGCATTGTAACTGAACGAACTATAAAGCAGATACTCATAAAATTATTGATTTCCTCTTCCGCAGATACATTTTAATGTTTTGTATTTAGTGGCATTTTGGATACGTAATCAAACTAAAAAAAAAATGCTGGAAAAATATCCTTGTAAGTCATAGACTTAGGTGCGGCATAGTGGCTTTAGCTGGATTAAGGTTCAGCATAGTGTTTGTTCTCGAAGTCATTATGCTTAGTTATAACAAAGTTAAAGTATTTAGCGGCATTATAGTTTAATAATAAAGATACTTTTTCCCTGTCTGGAAAATGTGAAAAGTTTAGGAAATGCATAGTTTTTTTACATGTTTTTTTTTAAATCAGATTTTGAGGTTGTTTTTTTTTTAGACGATTAAGACAATTTTTTTTTTAAATATAATTTTATAGGGTAAATATATTTTTTATTCAGCGTAGTCCACCAACAAACTACGAGTAAGTGTGATAGAATTCATAGAAATGCTCCACAAGAAGAAACACTGGGCACAACAATCCTATGGGCATCGTAAGGATCCAAATCAGTAGAGACAGTACGACGAAATTCCACTTTTGCACTAGCACCACTGTCCTTCAAATTCTTGGTGTACACGAACAACCAGGACACTAGCACGACATCAGTTTGCAGGTACAACGTGAACGTGACGTCTCTCGTGTACAAGTTATACAACGAGTAAGTCATCATGAACTTCATATCTGTTATATTCATCGTTACGGTTGGAGTAACAATAAAACAATTATTAACAAATTAATTTCTTCTTTAATTTTACAATATTATGCTCTTAATATCACTAAACTTAATTAAATATAGGTATAAAATGCCACTCCACGGGTAGGATCTTAATAAACTAATAATCACAATTATTCTATTTGTCTAATTGACTATTTTTATACAAAGTATTCTTTACTCAAAAACGATCTTTAGACAAATGCAATGGTAAAATAATGGTAAAAGTAAGTAAGTTCTGAGTGTTGGCGTAGTAAAGTGCTCAGGAAAAATGCGTGCCTTACTGACACACCTGGTAACTCCACCTGGCACCTGGTACTTTACAGAAAGCATAGAGCTCAATGGTACTGGTAGAGAAACGAATAGGTTTGTGTGCCATAACTTTAAGAACTGCCCTCTGGGCCCATTCCACTCTAAGCTTTAAACTTTTCCCAGACACCATATCCACTGTTTATCGGCTTGGGGAGGCCAAGCCGATTAACAATGGTTATTATAGAGTGCACTAAAGCAGAGTATGCAAGTGCCGCATCTTATATACAGTTCTTGGCAAGAATGAGAAATATAATAGTAGCGGCTATCGCCTGGAAGGAATTAATTAGACAGAATGCATTGGTCACTTCAATAGCTTCAAGATAAGATAAAATGTCATTAATAAAAACTTGTAAACTTGTTAAACAAACCAATATGAATGATATGACACAAGTTTTTATGATTTCGGTAAAATTTCTATTAGAGTTCTTGCTTCTGGTTATAATAACGTAGAAGAGTCTACAGAAAAACAAAACATTTACAGCCAAAACGATGAACTTTAACCATGAGTAAGCTTGATAGAATTCATTGAAATAGTCCAACAATAAAAACACTGGGCACAACACTCCGATGGGTATCGTAAGGATCCAAATCAGTAGAGACAGAACGACGAAATTCCACTTTTGCAACGCAAACACTAGCACCACTTTGTCGTACAAACTCTTGGTGTACACGAACATCCAACACACTAGCACGACATCAGTCTGCAGGTACAACGCGAACGTCACATCCCTAGTGTATAAGTTAAACAACGAGTAAGTCATCATGTACTCAAGTATCGAGTTCATCAGTCTCGCTACTGTCAGCTGCGTGAGGATCTTCTGGTCTATTTTCCTTATGTTGGGTCTAATTTTGAAGAGCACCAGTTGCAGAATTAAGCATAGCGATGATAGAACAATCCCAGTGATCCAGATATACTCCACCACTTCACTTGGCTCCTCGCCTAAATCCTCAATCACATCGGTACTGTTATCTTGGGTTACGTTAGCCATAGTGTCGGTATGTCCTACTGCACCGACGGTCACTATGATACTGCGCCTGACGTCCCTGTGAGAATTTCCTCTTAAACTGGATGTGATTTACTTGTTACATGAATAATAATTATTTATAGTTGTTTGAACATAAAGGGTTTTCTATTAAGTACGCTGGGTCTTGTAAACTTAAATAAAGAAATATGTGTAGTATTAAATTGTTTAAATGTTATTTTATTTAAAAGAGTACCTACACAATTACATTACGTACGGAATATGATATCTGCCAAATGAACCCCCGGCCTCGATCGTCTCAGCAGAGGTTCAATTTTCGATGACTTGTCATCATCAATAATATCGAGTTGTGTTGTATTGTCGTTGTCATCTGCGGCTTTTTTTTCCCATACTCGGATCATTAAATTCTACTTGTATCGCCAGCTGAACAACAGAGCAAGAGATGGTGACTGTGATGGGTGAAGCATATAAAATGAAAGAGATGAACATAAATATGAATAATACGAAAAATGGTGTTGTCGTCTTGATAGAGAAGCGGTTGTGTGGTAAATATGTATGTGGTAAGAGTATGGAACAAGTGAATGAGTTTTTATATTTGAGGAGTCTATTTACAAGAGAAGGAAACATTGATGAAGATGTCGAAAGGATGTCATCACAACGTCAGTGTTTTCCCATTGTTTGTCTTATTTGTTTTAGTATATTTATGTGTATTTGTGCTTATATTTATATATAAGTTAAGACATATTTATTTGCTCAAACATGGGCACGGCTCACATCAAGATAGAAAATCCAGTATAAGCTGACCTCGCATTGTACGGAAATTCTATACAATGCGAGATCAGCATAAACTGGAAATTGTAGCTTCATGTGTAGCCGTGTGTACACATACATAAATAAAAACGTGCATGCTTGATAACATAAAAAAAACAGGTTCATGTGGTTATGATTGTTAATAATTTAGGTATTCAAGTCAATATCATAAAAATAATCGGAGGAAGGAAGTATTCTAGTAAGATGCTGGTAGGGATATTGACCATACTTCCATGTCCTGATGGCCGTAGAATACCGCTCCACTCCTTATAAGCACCTCAGGACATGTTGCCCCCTTGTCGTTTCGTCACTTTGTGCCATCGACCGTTTTCGGGGGCCCATTATTGAGTGTGCAAATCACCCCCTGCCATTTGTGTAATTTATATAAGATATGGGTCAGGCAGGGGCCATAGTCTTTACATAGTTCTAGATAACCAGTTCACTTAGCCACCCAAAACCATGATCCAATATCTTTGTTTCCATATCTTGCAATTGTCCTGCACTAACCGGGGGTTGTCCTTGGGTGCACTAGATTAGTGCGTACAGGGATAATCGTCGGTTAGTGCCTCGATTCAGTAGACACGTCTAACGGGCCTGCGCGAGTTGGCTTCGGCCCCTCGTACGCCTTCCAAAGGTCCGGGACCCTAGGGTCCCGAAAAATGTCAAGACCCTAGGGTCCCGAAAAATGTCAAAGACGATAATAATAATTATCATTATAATTAGATATATAAATATATTATATTCAGTTTTAATAGGTATTATTTTTAACCTTATATTTAAATAAATATTCATTCCACTATTTTCGTTATTGCAACTACCACTGCTGCTTGTCTCTGCATCACCCAAAGGTTGACTGGTAAAAAATGCCTATGACATTAAGTCCGCCTACATTTGTGTGCTTATAAATAAATAATGGAGACTGAATGCGGGTAATACAGTGAAAAGTGTTATTTATTTATTTTATTTTATTTAATAAAAAAACACATAAGTACAACTATCATCACAGGCTTACCTAATACCTAGTGTAGTTATAGTAATAATAGCTTACAAAGACTAGACTTACAATTATATTATTATGAACAACCAAGAGTAATTTTACAAAATGCGGCCCGTGTGAATTCACTCAGAGTACAATAGTCAATCTGTTGTGGCACGCGTCAGTGGCGTGTGCTGCGTGTTGTTTTAAAATATGTGATTGTGACCAACCAGTCAATGTAATGTCCAAAAAGGCTCAACTGGCGGTTCACAATGGTGTGCTGGTGCCTACGTATAAGTATGGAAAAGACGTGTGAAAGTAGAATAAATATGAATAGCCTGAGGAATAAGGAAACGTTGCCGTTTAAAAAAAAATAAAGAGTATCCTTAGATGATTTGGTTATGTTGAGAGGGTGAATGAAACTACTAACAACAATGATTTACAGGGCAGATGTGAGTGGAAACGTCTGGAGGGAACTAGAAGGACCTTTATTGGTGATGTTCTTCAGCATTCTGAAGAGCATCACCAATAAAGGTCCTTCTATTCAGGTGCGTAATACTCGCAACCGGCGTGCGTGTATGACCAGATGTATGAGCGTAAACGAGCCAAAAGGAGTATGTAAGGATCGTAGCAGGTGGCGTTCTGTATTTTCTGCCTACCCCCATGGGAAGAAGGCGTGAGTTTATGTATGTGTAAGTATTTAAATAAATACTGCTTTTACGAAGATTTTTTCCTTAAAGGCATGCTCAAGCAGATATTTATACAAAGTAGTACTGTTTCTACGCCAGAATTATATTATACCAGCCACGCCTGCGCTTTCACCCGCATAAATCCCTATCCTTTATCCCAATGCAGGTCATGGTCTACTCATGTGCCAAATTTCATCCAAAACCGTTCAGCTGTTCTAGCGTGAAAGCGTAACAAACAAACAAACTCAGTTTCGCATTTATAATATTAGTTAGAATAATTCCAATTTTCAGACTACGTGATTACAATTCGCAGTTTTTTTAAATATTGCGATTCATGAATTTTTTCAATCCCTTAAATGAGAACCCCTTCTGCGCACTGTCCGTTAGACGTAAGGGACATAAGGTTGGACACCACTTCGCAGACACATATTCAACGCATGTTGAGCATTACAGATTCACACCGTGACACAAATTGAAACGGTTTTCGTCTTCGCAATAATTTTTGGAGAATTACCTACGTATTGGTAATGTAAGTACTTATAAAAGAATGAACACACAGAAAGAAAACGAAACGGGCACTATGAAAGCTTTGTGTTAAAACATGTTTCTGATGTCTGTGTACTCGTGAATAATGTTAATTTAACCACAGGATAATGTACACATACAAATCAAGCGATACATTTCCAGTATAAGCTGATCTCGCATTGAATAGTATTTCCGTACAACGAGAGGTCAGCTTATACTGGAAAATGTAGCTTTATATGTAGCCGTGTGTACCCATAAAATAATAATTTTATTGTACCAATTTTACAATTATTAACGTTATTAATGTTTATTAAGTTTAACTTAATGTCAGTCTGTAACTGTTAGCGGTCTTCATTTTCATTTTTACGGCGGTCCACGAATTAGGTGGTGCCTGTGTCTTAGGGACCAGTAGGTATTCTTAGCGTGACCATAATAGAAACGGGGTTTTTACAGGTTTTGTCGACGGATGAATAGACATGATTGTTTATCTGTCATTTTGTCTATTCTTCCGTCGACGGCTTTTCCGTTTCTATGGTTTTAATGCTACGCGTGCTGAGTTGTGAGACTTACACAAGTCTATTTACCATTGGAGTTTACGTGGGAATAAAATTAGGTATATAAAACTAAATTAATATTGAGATCAAAGTGAAAGTGAAAACTTGAATCGTAAATTTTAATACACAATCATCGTCAGGGTTGTGTAACAACGAAACAATTACTAACAAAATGCGTCTTTACTTTTACAATATACTCTCAACATCACTAAACTAAATTAAATATAAAATGGCTCCGCGAGTAGAATCTAAAGAAACTAATCACGATTATTCTGCTATTTCTCTAATTGTCAATTTTTATACAAAACTAGGAACGTTACGTACGGTCGTACGGTACGTTTTTACTCAAAAACGGTCTTTAGAACATATGCCCGAGATGAGCTTCAAGAAATATTTCCCGCAGTGATCTACAAATCCTTATGTACAGTTCTTAGCAAGAATGATAAATATAATAGTAGCTGCTATCGCCTGGAAAGAGTTAATTAGACAGAAAGTATATGTCGCTGCAGTCACTTCAAGATATGATAAAATGTCATTGACTAAAACTTGTAAACTTGTTAAACAAACCAATATGAATGAGATGACACAAGTTTTTATAATTTCGGTAAAATTTCTAGATTTCTTGCTTCTGGTTATGATCACGTAGAAGATTCTACAGAAAAACAAAACATTCACGATCAAAACGATAAACTTTGCCCACGAGAAAGCTTGATAGAATTCATTGTAATAATCCAACATAAGAAACACTGGGCTCAACACTCCGATGGGTATCGTAAGGATCCAAATCAGTAGAGACAGAACGACGAAATTCCACTTTTGTAACGCAAACACTAGCACCACTTTGTCGTACAAACTCTTGGAGTACACAAACATCCAACACACTAGCACGACATCAGTCTGCAGGTACAACGCGAACGTCACATCCCTAGTGTATAAGTTAAACAACGAGTAATACACCATGTACTCAAGTATCGAGTTCATCAGTCTCGCTACTGTCAGCTGCGTGAGGATCTTTTGGTCCATTTTCCTTATCTTGGGTCGGATTTTAAATAGCACCAGTTGCAGAATTAAGCATAGCGATGATAGAACAATCCCAGTGATCCAGATATATTCCACCACTTCACTTGGCTCCTCGCCTAAATCCTCAATCACAACGGTACTGTTATCTTGGGTTACGTTCGCCATCGTGTTTGTATGTCCTACTGCGCCGGCGCTCACTATGATACTGCGCCTGCGAGGATTTCCCCTTAATCTCGAAGCGATTAACTTATTGCATGAATAATTTATAGGTATACCTTAACAAACAAATAACAAGTTTGTGCTGTTGGTCGATTACCGAGTAAGTATGTCAGAGATTCCCCTCTGACGCAGAAACAATATAACTATTGAATTGAAAAAAATAACATATTATTTATGTTCAAGAGGTAGTGGTATTTATTTATTCAATAAGTACACCAACAGCATATATGTAATTAATTAATCATAAATCACTTAATTAATTAATTAATCACTCATTTAATCTAGCTTAAAACAGTTTTTAGGTATTACTTCTTACTAATGATAAGTAAATTGTATGCATAGGTACCTACATAACATTCAAATAAAAAAGACATTGGAAAAAATCTGCTTAAAGTGGGTGGTAAAAAGAGTTAGTAAACTAAACTAATAATCCATAAATAAAATAAAGGTTAGTGGAGGGCACTGCGAACAAAAATATCATGAGGAAATGTTAAAAGAAAACAAGAATGTCCTACCCAAATGAACTGTTAGCCCAGGTCGGACGTATTTTTATCGCGGCGATTTTTTTTCTTAGACTGGATTGTCAACTCTCGGTATTGACCCGAACATTAAGAATCCAACAGAGCGCATCCAGCGCGTATACCAGCGCGTCAAGAACACTATTGGATTCATTATTGGACTTTCAACTCTCGGTGCTAAGCAGAGCGTCGAAAATAAAATACCTACGCGAAAAAAAATCGCCGCGATAAAAATACGCCCGTGCAAACCTGGGCTGGCAAACAAAGAAAAAAAATGAAGTAACTGAAATAAAATTAAGATTAAGTTCTTTTTTCCGTAAATCACTCAAGATTAAATATGTTCCGAATTTATGTTTTAGCATCGAAAATGCTTTTTCAATCGCTTCAGTGATACCCGTTTTCAAGAAAAGTGCGACCGGGAGCTAGCTTCCTCAATTACTATGATAGAGATATAAAAAATGATATCAATAGATGCGTTACTGAAAGGGCTACAATACAGAATACATTTTTCTGGAAAATGGATTTTTTTAACGCTAATTATTGACCATGTCTTTTGAGACTTTTTTCAAATAATTTTAAACTGCTTAGGAACGAAAAGAGATGTCGAAAAAATATAAAAAATGACTTGGAGAATTTAAGGGCTTCAAATTCATACTATTTTGGATTCAATAGGATTATAATTAAGGGTAGATGTTTGTTTTTGGAGACACCTTTTTGTAACTCCTCTGATGTTTGTTGTGCCTTAACAATCAGAGGTTATGGGACCATGAGTTCTGAATTTTTGCTCAGCATATTATAATTACTAAACGTTAGCACGCAACATAAGCGGACCCCATGGTCCGCTTATGTTGCGTGCTAACGTGTCGAACCAATGTTAGTACGATTGTAGACGACAGTGAGTCTGCCTGATATTGTCATATTGTAGGCGGGGGTTTCTTAAGGTTTGGCACAGTAGAAAAACCACGAACAGCAAGTGTAATAGTTCACGTATATTGCACTCAATACAGTTAATCACACAATATAATATTTAATTACACAACAGTTTATTTATGAACTAAGGTTAGAAATAGATTTAATCCGATTTACTTGTTACTAGAGCACTTTAAACGTTAAATGGCAAGAATTTGTACGAAGCGTAGAGTTGATGCTCAACTGAGAGAAAAATAGGTTACTTTCTAGGCGACTACGATTATAAAATTTTTTTTTTTTTTTTTGGGCATCTCGTAGCTCACCTCTGAGGTGATGACTACTTAACCGGTCAATCCTGCGGCTGCCTTAAGCTACTAACTTAAAGCCTCCAGCCAGGGGCAAAACTATTCTAAATTAAAACTAGGCGAACGCTCGCTAAGGGCACCCCCTGTGGGGTACGGACCTCGGCTTAGGGCGTCGCTGGGGGGAGGACAGCAAGTTGGGACAGGCTGGATCAAAGATGATTCATTATTATTAATCGGGGAATTTAAGACTACATTTCTCAGCAAAACGCGGGCTGGCGCTTCTGCGAGCAAGGGTCGGTGGACGATTATAAAATTAGGTCTGATACCTTAAGTAGTTTTCTACTATAGAGCAAGTAGCGGGTACCAGTTGTACAAATACAATAATATAATCCTATGCATTAGGGAAGTTAGCTGACAAGGGGAAGTTAAGACGCTCGGGGAGCCGAGGGGTATTCCCCAGTTGGCCAAGACGGGGGTTATTACAAGGGTACGGGAGGCAGGGTTTTGCAGCTGCAAGATACGTCATGCTGTTTACTTTGAGAACAATGGATTACGTAACTTGTAAACACAGACAGATATTTGCATTATGTAAAGCAGGTATCCGGATGGGAAATGACCTGGTTAGTGTTGTAGTCATAATTCAAACACTGCATTATGACTGACAATGGATTTATATGCCTTTTTGTTAGTTATATAAGGGCATATAAGGTATTTTTGGTTACATATAGACACGGATGAATGTTTAATACACCTTTTTAGTAAAGTCGGTATCTATAGGTATATCGGTCACTGCTAGAGACCTGTTTTAGTATCAGGAATCTTCGATTTTACAAGCTTTTTGTGTTCCAACATGTTGGATTATTAATACGAACATTCTATAAAAGTTTACGTTTGAACCGGACCAAAACTTTCCAGATTTGGAGCTACTTATTGGACTTCATGTCCCGAATTGATTAATATCTACACATGATTTGAGCTGATGGTATTTTAACATGTGTAGATGTACTTGCTAACGATAATCAAACTTAATAACTAGTGTGCTTCCTTAACAACGATAGAATGAAGGAGAAAGTGTTTCGAGTTAAAACAGTACGAGACACCGTACTGTTTCACCTTCGTCTTATTCACATTTATATTCATCCCTTTCCTCTTATATGCTTCATCCATCACAGTCACCATGTCTTGCAATTGTTCTGCTGACGATGCAAGTAGAACTTGATCATCTGCGTAGAGAAGGAATTTGACAGGCAACTCATTCATCCACAATCCGTCTTTGAAACTGGCGTCTGCCCAGTTACCCACTCCTTGCAGACTATCCCGACAGCTAAATAAACTTTCAAAGTAACCCTTCCAGCGTTCCAAGACCTTACATTCTTCGCTTAGTAAACATCCATCTTCTGCTCTTATAACATTCATACTCGATTTTCCTGTTATTCCGCGAGCCAATCTTACCTGTTTCCAGAACAGCTTAACATTAGCCCTGAAGTTATCAGAGAACTTCCTGTTATAATTTTCTTCCTTTTCATCCCTCTTCATTTTTACCATCTCTTTCACTTTCGTTTTTATTTCGGAGTATTTATTCTTCACTCTTTCCAAATCATCTGTCACATTTGTTGCCTCATTCATCCTATGGCTATTGGGCTTTATAGGCTAACACATTAAGCCAGGCGTCTTTCTTCTGCCTCACAAATTCTTTTATTTTTTTTAAGAATTTCTACCGTATTGTGCGTGCGTTTACAAAACATTTAAACTCACATACACAAACAGCCAGACCCAAATCAAACAGGCTAATTATTCGCATCATCAAATATATTTCATCCGTCTTCACTTTTACTTCCTTCTTATATTCCTCTTTTACTTTTAATTCTTGCAGTCTTTCTACTTTTATTCTTTCTAGAGCAGTCACAGGAACTCGAACTCGGTGACGCCAATGCCTGCACAGACCATCCACCCGACACATAACCAGATAATGATCAGTCCCTATATTAACACCTCGATATGCTCTAGTATCTGCACCTTTACTCTTTAATTTTCCATCCACAATCACAAAGTCAAGTCGTACGTCATACTTCTACTGTCTAGCCTTTCCCACGTATACCTTCTTTTTTTTTTTTTTTTGGGTGGGAAATCATCAAATGACTTCTCCCGCTCTGGGTGAAGCGGGAGGGCGTGTCAGACTCTTACTGACTAAAACCCACCCGTGTTCCTTCTCTTGCCTGTGCAATGCCAGGGGGCCACGGTATCCCTTTCGGACTTTCCCGCAACCCCGGCAGGCAATGGTCTCATCGGACCCCTTCACTCGCTGACACTCTTTGAGGCGCGCGTGGAACACAACGCGCCGTCGACCCGGGCTTGGTCTTTGCCGGACGGCGAGCTACCCATTGCTCACCGTCCGCAAGCCCGCGCCTACGGTGGCCGGGAATCGGCTATGGATTCCCGACGCCCAGAGCGTCTCCTCCTGCGGCGGCTAGGGGCGTGAGGGCGCGAAATTTGCCTCTCCCTCACGCGCTCCGCCTCCTCCTTTGCAAGCATTACTGCTTCGCAGAAGGAGGTGACGGCCTCCCATGCCCTCTCGCTCCGTACCATGGCCTGGACCAGGGCCGGACGCGAGAGATCCCCGCCACCGATCGCCTCCACGAGGACACGGCGGTGCTCTGCCCAAGCCGGGCATACCTCCACCGTATGCTCCACCGTGTCCTCCGGGCGATCCACGCAGTGATGACACCCGAGGGTTTCCTCCCGCCTTATCCGAAACAGTTACCTCCCGAAACAGCCGTGTCCGGTGAGGACCTGCGTCAGGCGGAAGGTGAGGACGCCGTGGCGCCTCTCCAGCCTCTCCTCAAAGAGGGGACTTATTGCCGCAATAGTGGCGTGCCCAGCACTGGGTTGCGACAATCGCACTCTCCATGCCGCCATGAGATCCCGTCGGAGCTCTGTCCGCTGTGCTCGCGGCATCGGAGTCAAGCCCCGGCGTTTCGCCTCCCCACGCCACTCCCAAATATGCGCGAGGACTTTTGCCTCCAGATCCCATGGCGGCAATCCGGCAAGGAGGCTCGCCGCCTCACCGGAGACCGTGCGGTATCCCCGGACCAGCCGGGTGGCCATGACCCTCTGGGACGCGTTCAACCGGCGGGCAGGCCGCCGCCTCAACGAACGCGCCCACACCGGTGCCCCGTACAGGGCCATGGACCGCACGATCCCCGCGTATAGCCTCCGGCAGGAGGCGTTTGGACCCCCTAGATTGGGCAGGAGCCGCTTCAAGGCAGCCCCGGCCCGGTGCAGTCTGGGAGCCAAACGTCGGAAGTGCTCCACGAAGTTCCACCGACTGTCGAGGACGAGTCCCAAGTACTTCATCGTCGACTCGACGCCGATGTGAACCCCTCCTACCGTTATTTGGGAACCCGACGGTGGCGCGTTCCGAGGACCACGAAAACACATGGCCTCGGACTTGTGCAAGGCCACCTCGAGTCCCAACTGCCGGATTCTGGCCACGATTGTCGCAACCCCGTGTGTCTCCAAGCATAACAATTTTCTCGCTTGATCTACATCCATTCACTAAATCTCTTATACTGCCCCAAAATTCGTCCCTCTCCGCTGGTGAGCTTCCCATATCGGGTGCATAAACGCACAAAATAAATATAGAGTTTAGGCCCACCTTGGTTCTTACCCATAGAATCCTGGGACTCACACAAACATAATCTTTCACACATTTCATCATCCGCTTGGAGAGGACAACCCCTACACCCTGACTAGTCCTGTGACTCTTGAACACCGGACCAAATAGCGGTCAGAGTACCATGTTTGGATATGTCCACTCCCTTTCTTTTCGTCTCATTCACACATAACAGATCTATCCTTTTATCCTTCACCATTTCACAAACCTCATCCATCACACCTCCCATGACATACCATCATCATCACCTCTCATCCTCCTCTCTTTCATCTTACCTCCCTGCACATTAAGCGTAGCTCAGCGACATTCCGCCGCTTGCATTTCGCCCCATGGAAACAACTGACGTGATGTGTGGTGAGCATCACCGCCGCCTCCGAATTGATTATTAATACTGGAAAACTCATTTAGTTTCCATGAAAAGCAGAGGAAAAAATGTAGAGGTAAGGCTTGTTAGTACCTGGGGGTGCCCATCCCAGACAACAGGCACGCTCGCGACGAGGCTGCCCCCTAGCCATGCAGCTCTCGGCACGGCAACCTTAGCTTGGGTGTATGTTGTTCATACCACACACTGGAAAAAACTACAGGCACTTGAGAATATTGTTTTTGTTCTTTCTAATAATATAATAACTTCTTATAATATAGTGAAAATTAATAAAACTGATAGTTTAGTACCGTGTATAATTTTAAATTAGGCAAATAATTGATAAAAACCTAATTTTCTGTACAAAAAAAAAACAATATTTTCAAAATGCCTGTATTTTCCAAACTGTAAGTTCCATTTTAAATAAATATGAATCACGCAAGTAACATACCAGACAAAAACATTATTTTCTCCATAAAAAAAATATTCAATATATTCAAGTGCCTGTAGTTTTCAACGCGCAGATTTTCGCGTTTAGTGTGAATACAGAAAATGTTGGCCGTGACTTCTTCAATGACCTTTAGTAAGTTTAATTTTAAATACATAAGAATCACGCAAGTAATTGACACAAATGAATATTTTCTCCATAAAAAAAATATTCAATATATTATTCAAGTGCCTGTAGTTTTCAACGCGCATATTTTCGCAGTTAAGTGTGACTACGAAAAATGTTGGCCGTGACTTCCTCAATGACCTTTAGTAAGTTTCATTTTAAATACATATGAATCACGCAAATAATTGACAAAAACCTAATTTTCTGTACAAAAAAAAAAACAATATTTTCAAAATTCCTGTATTTTCCAAACTGTAAGTTCCATTTTAAATAAATATGAATCACGCAAGTAACATACCAGACAAAAACATTATTTTCTCCATAAAAAAAATATTCAATATATTCAAGTGCCTGTAGTTTTCAACGCGCAGATTTTCGCGTTTAGTGTGAATACAGAAAATGTTGGCCGTGACTTCTTCAATGACCTTTAGTAAGTTTAATTTTAAATACATAAGAATCACGCAAGTAATTGACACAAATGAATCACGTAAATAATTGACAAAAACATTATTTTCTTCATGCAAAAAATATTCAATATTTTCAAGTGCCTGTAGTTTCCAACGCGCACATTTTCGCAGATAAGTGTGAATACAGAAAATGTTGGCCGTGACTTCTTCAAGGACATTTAGTAAGTTTTATTTTAAATACATATGAATCACGTAAGATACACCTGGAAAATGAAATTTACGGCTAGTGTGTATCATGTGGGCCCTAACATTATCCAAGAGGTGGATCAATTAAGGGACTTAGGTGCTGTTTTTGACAACACCTTGACATTTGTACCTCATGTTGACGGCGTTGTCAAAAGGGCTTCTAGAATGCTGGGATTTGTTTTAAGTAATGTTGCTGGCTTTAAGCGCAGTCGGACAAAGATCTTGTTGTACAACTGTATCGTGCGTAGTATCCTAGAATACTGCAGTACAATTTGGAGACCTCATTATCACATCATTCGTCTGGAGCGAATACAAAAGAGGTTCTTCTGGCATCTGGCTTATGCCAGCGGAAATGCAAAATGGATACGATCATATCAAGCCCGACTATCTTATTTTAAGATGGTCTCATTGGAGAAACGTAGAATAATTATATAATAAATTCCTTATTCCTATATAAGCTTCTCCGATGTAAAATTGATTGTCCCCTTTTACTATCCAAGTTTCAGTTTCGGGCCCCTGCTAGACTCCCTCGTGCTCCTATTTATTACTCATCTAAACCCTCCACTCCACAGAACAATACTTGGTGCAAACTCTGTCGTTCCTCGCCTTTGCAAATTGTTAAATGGCTCCAGCGATCTTGTTGACGTGCATTTTGACTCATATGCCAAGTTTCATAGAACAACGTTACTAGTAGTAATGTTTAATTATTTTTTTTTTTTTTCGATTTTGTTGTGTATCTGTTTGTTTTGTTTTATTCAAATTTACTTTTGCTGCTTATATTAGTTTTATATTCCATCATCATCATTATTTTATTTTAATTTATAAAATTGCTAATTTTAGTCATCATTAAATTAGTTTCATAGTTTAGTGCTTGTGGCACACCTAATATTTTAATGGGGCATGCGGTGCTAACCTGTAAGAAATTGTTCCACTAACCTTAGATTATATTAGATATTACTTAAAATACTTACAGTGTAAACAATTGTTGGTTGGCCAATAAATGAAAATAAAATTAAGTAATTGACAAAAACTTTATTTTCTACATACAAAAAAAATATTCCATATTTTCAAGTGCCCGTCGTTTCCAACGCGCACATTTTCGCAGTTAAGTGTGACTACGAAAAATGTTGGCCGTGACTTCCTCAATGGCCTTTAGTAAGTTTCATTTTAAATACATAATATGAATCACGCAAGTAATTGACAAAAACATTATTTTCTCCATACAAAAAATATTTCAATATTTTTTTTTCTCAGAAACTAATGCAAGTTTCAGAAAAACTACATAAGTAAAAGGTGATTGTAATGACGTCAGCAGTTTACCACAAAAAAATCAGTTCGATTCCTTGACCTTTAACCCTATGTCCGTGATTTCGTGGTATGGAACCAGTGTGCGTCGCGCCGTAACGCATCCAGTCGTGTCCGCACCCGACGCCCGGTTAGCAATACTGCCGGTGGTACGCCCGTAGTTGCATGCTCACAATTGCGGTAATTGAATAAAAATGTATTTAATGCTTGTAACACATTTTCGCCACTAAGAACGGCTCTTTTTATTGCTTTTTTAACAGTCTTTACCGCATTCTCAGTGGCGCCATTACCCCGTGGCCTATAAGGCGCCGTTGTCACATGTGCAATACTATTCTGGTTACAATAATGTTTAAATTCTATCGACTGGAATGGTGGTCCGTTATCCGTAACGAGTTGCGAAAGTAAACCAAATCTACTAAAAACTGTACAATTTAAAGCTGTGATTGTTGACTGTGCATCCGTACGACCCATAAAAAGTGCCTCAATCCACTTCGAATGCGCGTCGACTATAATCAGGTATTTTCTTCCCGAATACTCCACAAAATCTGCATGTAAGCGTTGCCATGGAAACAAAGGAAATTCCCACGGATGCAGGTCCGCACGCGGCGCTGCATCCCGCACCATACGACACGGCTCACACGAACGACACATTACTTCAAGGTTTATATCTAAGGTAGGCCAGTAAACGTAATTGCGTGATAAGCTTTTCATTTTTTTAATTCCTAAATGACCTTGATGAAGTTCTTCTAGAATTTTAGTTTGTAGTGTTTTAGGTATTATTATTCAATATTTATAAATTAAACTACCAAAATCCATTGTACCTAATGTTGCTTTTTCGTGCAAAATATTTTCTTCTTCGCTTCTAGGTACGGATGGCCATCCAAATTTTACAAAACAGATTATTCGCGATACTAAGGCATCTTTATTAGTTTCCTTACCGACGTCATGGAAATTAACGGGCATACATTGATGTACTAAGTGAGTAATTAAGTAAGTCGTGACCCATGATAACGTCTGCGCAGAGGTTGTCAACTACTAAAAGAGGTGTTTGCTTGTAAATATGTTGATTAATTTTAATAGTTGCGAAACATACCCCTTCAACGAACGAGACTTGGTTAAGAGAGGCAAGATTGACAGTTTGTTTGCACGGTCTCTTGGGCAACTTCATGATGCGGGCGACTTTGCTGTTTTTGAAACTGACTGAACTTCCAGTGTCGACGAGAGCATCAGCTTTATATTCGTTTATTGTGATACGGATTGTCGCACTCATAAGACTTGAAGGAGAAGCAGCGGAAATAACCCCGCTATAAAACTGGTAATTGCTTGAGTTGGGACTAGGATGTTCATCATATCACACAGTTTATGTTATGCCCGGACCTGCAAACGCTAGCAAAATGGCCTTTCTTCGAATACTTATTACAAGTAGCTTTGCTAGCAGCTGGGTACCTTATTCTAGGATGAACATTTCCGCCGCAGAAGAAACAGCGCTTGGCTGATTGTGACGAGAAGGACGGTGCGGCCGAAGCATTCTGAGGCATTCGTGACGATGAAGCTACCGCCAGATTGTCCGATCCTTTGTCTCGAGAGATTTCAGGTAGTAAGTACCGATTGTCTGAGCATCTTTCTCAGCAGTTTCCAAGGTGATGGCTTGATTAAGAGCTAGAGCTTCAGTAAGAGCAAGCATAGGGTTTTCTAAGAGTCGTTCACGGATTTTCCTTGAGAGCAGGCCGGAAATAAGAGCACTACGAATTGCCTGTTCTGTCGCAGTGACTGCTTCACATTCATTGGCCATCAGTCGAAGGGCTCTAGCATATTCGGAAATAGTCTCGTCCGTTGGCAGCTGACATTGAATCCATTTTTATTTTACAAAAGAGAGCTGTCGGAGCCATTTATAATCTAAGTCATCGCGAATCTCTCAGGGAACTATTTAAAAAGATTAATATTATGACGGTACCTTGCCAATTCATTTATGAAAATATTATGTATGTGAGAAAAAATCTACATCTTTTTAGTAAAATAAGTGATAGACATAATTTTAATACTAGAAATAAAGATAAAAATAGATCAACCATTTTTCAGACTATCTAAAGTAAATACATCTTTTATGGGGTACTGTGTTAAATGTTACAACAGAATACCTTGTGATATATTAGAATTGAAATTTAAAACTCATATAAAAACTTTGTAAACAAGCATATTAAAAATTAGAGGATTATATCCAAGATAAAAATGCTTGGAAACCTGCTGGTCCTGCTCCATAGGACAATATTTAGAATCTAGACAAAATCTAACTGGTTGCCAATTTAATTGTATAATATTATTTTTTTAAACATTAATTTTTATATTCTGTGATTACTTGAACTCACACACTGACTTATTATTAGTAGTACTTGTTAAAATGTTAAGAATATCGTATAATTTTACAATGTTTGTAAATATGTGAGCACTATGCATCTATCACATAATTAATTTATGTCATTCCTTCATTTTTCATTATTTTTACCTATCGTGGTATAGTAATCTTATTCTAGGTGCATTGTCTTCACATATAATTATATAATTAATGTATACAAGATATTGTGAAAATATTTTTAAAGAGTAACGCTGGAGTTTCTTGCCCATTCTTCTCCATACGAAAACGACCTTTTGGAATGGGCGACTAGAATCAATTATTATATTTTTTTTTTTGTAAATGTTGACGTACATAAGTGCCTTTTTTGTGCCTAATTGAAATAAATTATTTGACTTTGACTTTGACCGTTCTTTGTTTTCGATTGAATAGGACATGTCGAGCTAGTATCGTGTTTTTTTTGTTTGACATAGATGTCTTCTAGAGCTTTCATAGATGCTTTAAAAGTCGTGCAAGACTTGATATGTTTGTAGAAAGTCGATTTCCAATGTAGCCATTTTGCGTCGGCGTCCGCGACATCAGGTTCGACGTTAAATTTGTCGGGTCGGAGATACCTTGATAGCGATGATTTGCCTAATTTTTCGTCAAGCATCTTTAGCTAATTAAATTGTAGCATAATAACCGTAATACCAAATACAACGTGGCCTTATTTAGCTAAAGAATTACAGCTAGGCAGAGATTGAATGTGTATCCATGACACTATGTATAACAGAATTGTCGTGACAGCAGAAGCCACCTTATAGCCAAGGAGGTCGTGTTAAGGCATATCACCTCACTAAGTTAACATAACTTGCTCAGGGTAAACAAACGTGACAACGCGTCCGCTGGTCCATTTTGCTTTGAGGTTTTATATTTTATAGTTAAATCATATGCGGCTAATCGTGCAGCCCAGCGTTGTAAGTGACTGGCGGCAGTTTGGGGTATACCCACTTTCGCTCTGAAAATGTAGCTTAAAGGCTGATAATCTGAACGTAGTTCAAATTTTCTACCATACAGATATTGATGGTGTCGAGTGACGCCATAAAATATTGCCAGAGCCTCCTTATCAATCTGACTGTAATTGCGCTCCGCATCATTGAGTGTGCGCGACACACAACTGACCGGTCGCTCACTGCCGTCTGGGAAACGATGCGCCAATACTGCGCACAACCCGTACGCGCTGCTGTCCACCGATAGCACTTAAGGGCCGCCCCTTCTCATAATGTGCGAGTACCCTCTCACCTGATAGGGTTGTCTTTGCTTCCTTAAAAGCTTCATCGCACGCATTGCTCCACTTCCAACTGACACCCTTTTTTAAAAGTTCATGCAACGAATGTAATAAAATATTTAATTTAGGAATAAAGCCATAATAATTTAGTAAACCTAGAAAACTTCTTAACTGTGTGATATCGATAGGTGTTGGCATTCACAATAGCGTCCACCTTCTGGGGATCCGGGAGCAGACCACTTTGGTCAATAATAAAGCCGAGATATTTAACGCTCGCTTGTAGAAAACCTCATTTGCTTAGTTTAACGGTCAAACCCATATCTTTTAATCTAACCAGTAGTGGTCTTAAGTGAACCAAATGTTCTGCTCTCGAAACCCCCGTCACACAAATATCGTCAAGAAACACCACCGTGCCACGCACATCGTGCAATGTCTCCTCCATTAATTTTTGTTTTTTTTTCCGGAATGCAATATAATCCGAATGGCGTACGGCGATAAACAAATGTACCGATATGTGTAGTAATAGCTGAATCATCCGTCAACATTGTCTGTTGATAACAAACAATGATGACAAGCATAGTTAAATCAATTTTGGTAAATTCCCTTCCCCCATTTAGAGTGGCAAACAGCTCTTCAATGCGTGGGAGTGGGTAAAATTCACGTTTAAGTTTAGGATTGATGGTAACTTTATAATCGCCACATATTCGTATATCGCCGTTCGTTTTTGTAACCGGCACAATGGGTGTACCGTAGTCCGAGTGCTCGACCCGGTAGATGGTGCCCTCGGCCTCCAGCTGGTCGAGCTCGCGCTCCACACGCGCGCGGAGTGCCAGTGGCACGGGGCGCACCCGCACCTACACTGGCTCCTTATTTATCAGTAAATACCTCGGGAAATTTTGTAGCTAACTTACTTATATGGGTCAGCAATAATATTATTGAAATTTATTTGTTTGATATTGGGGACTTTAACCAATCCCTGCCCAATAATGGGCGTCTACCATTTTTTATAACATAACAAGACAAATTGTTTGCCGTAACATTCCCAAGTTTAACATTGACTAATACACTCGAGAGCAATGAATCCGGGTCACTTAAAGAATCCTAAAAATCTCGGAAACTAAAAATGCTAGGTTAATGCAATAAATTGTATTTAATAGACAATGTAATACTCCTTAAATGAAGGTATTAAAACTTCTTAGTTATTGTAAAGTTATATCATAAAAAAATCAAATTTGAAAAAGGGCCACTTTCGTAGATGGAACTACGAAATTACAGCATTTGGTTTTGCTTTTGTTTGTAATCTGTCATTTATGTGGGTACATAAACCATGTTGATAGTGCTCTATATTCATTATTCAAGCTGAAATTATGTCGCTTACGCCTGAAGAATGCACCAGAATACTTACAATGCTGGAAACCGGCCGGAGTCAGCGCGATACAGCCAGGACTGTCGGTGTGTCGCTGTCAACAGTACAAAGAGTTCTCCGACGTTACGAAGAAACTGGTTCTAACCTACGCAGACCAGGAACGGGCAGAACCAGGTGTACCACAGCACGAGAAGACTGATACTTGGTGAACACCATGCTTCGAAATCGCTTTCTTACAGGAACTGAACTCACAAATCAGTTTCGACGCCTCGGAGGAAGTAACCCAAGTACATGGACAGTAAGACGTCGGCTTGCTGAATCTAACTTAAAACCCCTTAGACCTGCAAACGGCCCTAAACTGGAGCGTGGGCATCGTATTTCAAGACTAAGATATGCCCAGAGCCACGTAAATTGGAGTATTGAAGATTGGTCAAAAGTTATGTTCTCCGACGAATCAAAATGTATGCTCTACAAGCACGATGGAAGACACAGAGTGTATCGAAGACCAGGGGAAAGATTCAAGCAAGCATGCATCGAAGAAAAAGTAGCCTACGGTGGTGGGTCTGTACTTGTGTGGGCCGGAATTTCTTCTGAAAGTCGCACAGAGCTGGTGATCATAGAAAACGGCTCTTTAACTAGCGAAAGATATGTGGAAGAAATCCTCAATGATCACGTTGGTCCATTTATGGTCAATTTAGGTGAGGATGCTATATTTATGCATGACAATTCCCGACCTCATACAGGTAGGATTGTGAATGACTACCTTCAAGAGATGAACATTACTCGTATGGAGTGGCCAGCGCGCAGCCCGGATATCAACCCGATCGAGCATGCTTGGGACGAGCTAGGCAGATGCGTAAAACAACGAAACCCTCCCCCAATCACGCTTCGTGAGCTCAAAATTGCTCTCACAGAGGAATGGGAGAATATTCCCCAAAATCGTATAAGGAACTTGGTGTACAGCATGCCAAACCGCGTAAACGCAGTAATGGAAGCACGAGGAGGCAATACGAAGTATTAAAATTCAAGAAAATCGTAATAAAGTTCAAAAATTTCATGTTTCCTATTTTTGTTTTAAGAAGAGATCAGCAGTTTTTTTCTTTATGTAATTTTGTGTTAATAAAATGTATGGTGACTCATATTTTTTTTACTTTCATTTAAGGAGTATTACATTGTCTATTAAATACAATTTATTGCATTAACCTATCATTTTTAGTTTCCGAGATTTTTAACATTCTTTAAGTGACCCGGATTCATTGCTCTCGAGTGTATATAACCTAATGACTCAATCCGCGTACCTGCATTACACCGTAACATTAGATTATCCGATTGAATTGTTTTATTTGGAAAAATCTGCTTATAAAAGTCTTCACTAATCGCTATAAAAACTTTTTCACAAAAAATAAAACCGACTTCCAAAAAAAACACTACAAAGTGAAAAATAACTTTGATTTCGGAAGTCGGTGTCTTGGGGGTTTTATTTTCGTTTTTTTGCCACCGACTTCCGAAATCAAAGTTATTTTTCACTTTGTAGTGTTTTTTTTGAAAGTCGGTTTTAATTTCTGTGAAAAAGTTTTTATTTTTCACTTTTAAGTTGTGGTACCTACACAAAACCCCCACAAAAATTTGAATACCCATTACCTGCTATGTAAATTACCGTGACAGGAACTATTAGAATATCGTCCACATATACTAAATCGGAAAAATACGTATTATTGAAGCTAACTCAAAAACCCCTCATCAGATCTTGACCAAATTTATATGGGACCACTTCTGAAGTATGCCCTACCAAACAAAAAAAGAATTATCAAATTCAATTCATAATTGGCGAAGTAATCGCGTAACAAACATACAAAAAAAAAAAAAAAAAACAGAATCGAATTGAGAACCTCCTCCTTTTTGAAGTCGGTTGAAAATGCGACTTCCAGTATCGACTTCACATTTAATTTTGTAACTGTCAATGTTCACGTTAATAAAGTAGGGTTTACCTTTAGACGCCAGTTTCCTCTTCACACATCACTTTCAAATGTCCACGTTGATTACACTCATCACAGTTGTAATTGATGTAACGACATCTTTCCGACCGAAGCGGCTTTCCACACCACCAACACTGTTGACGCGGCCTGCGCCATCGCCGCAGGGTTGCCCCATCTCGACGCCGCTACCCGTCAGCCCTAGCGCCCGGGTTGCGCCCCGGCCGGCGCGCGCCTCCGCCATGTGCTCGACTCGCGTCGGTCCTGTGCAGGCCTTCGCCCGCGTCACCGCCTGCACCTGTGGTCGTGGCTGCGGCGGCGGACGCTGCACTCACCTCCGCGTGCCTCTCTGCGGCCTCTAACGCCAGAGCCACCTCTACCGCCTCCTACTATTTAATTTAAAAAAAACAGCAAAAATACGCGATCGCATCGCGCTGTTGGATAGTCCTGAAACAAATTGATCGCGAAGGTTTTCTTCTTGCATTGCTCCAAAGTTAAACGTGGTCGCGAGATGTTTTAAATCTTGGAGATAGTCCGTCATGGATTCCCCAACAGGCTGTCTGCGTAAGCGATACATGTGACGCTCGGCAATCTCCGATTTCTGTGGTTCTAGATGATCGGTTATACCAATTTTGTGTAATGCTATCACAGCGATTCGGTTCTCTTTATCACCCCACTCCATTTTAATATCGCAAAATATTGTACAATTTATTGGCGCCAAAATTAGAAAACCCAATGAACAATCGTATAAAAATGACAGATTCCAAATTCAAATGTAATATCTTTCTTATTTTTAATTGTAACAGTATTTATGGCCAGACTAAGGTATACTCATCACTATCACTGGATGGTTACTCGTTATTTTAATGGCACATATACGGGGATTATCACACTCCACAACTGAAACTTGTTGAAACACACTGTTTCTCCACAGAAGAGCGACGTGTCTACCGCTGAGGTTCCAGTGTAGCCAAAGCCACAATCGATCGTGCTTAGGTATGGAATTTCCTCCGGAAGCAGCCATGTTTTCTTTATAAATGTTTTAAAAAGACTTGGAGAATACATGTTTTGCTTATATCATAGCAATGCAAATATTAGATATTAGGTTAGATTACAAAATGTCTTCCGTCGATAAATTTGAGTAGTTACTTGAAATTATAAGTTTATTCAATAGGTAATTTCTGTGCTACTTTTAGTCATTGGGATTTCCTCTAATGACCCGCGCGTGTTTGATTCTTTATATGTGTGGCCGTGGGTAAAACCGTAAGAATGTGATACTGCAAGTAGAGGCCTGGGGCCGTAGTATGACGTATTAATGCCACCATTATTCCAGTTTGAGTGAGAGAAGGAGCATTAATACTTCATAATAAGGCCCCTGGTTGCATACGCGCCCGGTGGTTCAGTAAGGATAGATATGGATGCACACATTTAAAGGCCCAAACAAGAATCGCGTGGAAGTCAATCAAAACCTGTTTTACTACCGATGTAGGTACTTAAAACCTGTTTATACAGCAAAATGAAACGACTAACACTTGTTGTTGTAAAAATTAATCTTCTCAGATTCGCACCGCACAAGACCGGGCGAATTTCACAATGATGTTTAGAGAAAAAAAATGTAATAGGCAGGAAACGAATGCCTATGGCATTAAGTCCGCCTCGGTACAAATAAATAAATAAAGACATAAACTAACTATAACGGAATTATTACAAAATAAGGTTTGTCATGTCATTGGTGTGTTTTTTTTAGCCATCTTAAACCATCGAGGCAGTTGTAATAACAACGTAACTGTGATTCAAAATGTATCTGTGTAACTACATTTATGTTGGGGTTGGCTTCCAGTCTAAGCGGATGCCGTTGGATGCCAGTATTTTTCATGGAGTCGGTATGGTGATTACTCGTCTATTTGACAACGTACTTAAGTTCAAAACTAAAAATTATATCAATTTTCCTTGTCACTACACTCGATTAGATTTTTTAAAATTTTATTTATCATTTATACAAAAGAACACAGGATTACATAATATTAAATAGCAACCAAAAACCACTAAGGTTTAAACTTTTGCTATCATGAGTCTATCTCAACATCTAACTATACAATGAAGCATTATTTTTATATTTATATTACATAAGATAAGACATTTATTTCATCTTTTTTACAGTCCGTTCAACCGATTTTGACTTATATTGCATTGTTGGTGGGATGACAAATGGCAGCTGCAGTAAGCATTTGGTATTGTAACCAGTTTTTTGCATTTAATGCCTTCCTTATGCCTACAGTTGAGAAGTGGGTACGGAACCCTAAAAACTAGATAAATAAATACTAAATAAATAAAATAAATAATTAGACTAATTAGCATGACTATTATCAGTCACCAACGAGTTCGAGCCATCGACTAGTGTACCCTTAAGTTTTGTGTGTTTGCGTTGTTTGTTTTGTGTTGTTTTGTACTGTTTTGTCAGCAGTAGAATGAAGTCTTAATTTATGCCCGGTTATTGGCAATACGCTCGCCCCCATATTACGTAGGATTTAAACAGAACTGGCGAAATTTGGGTGTACTATGGAGGTACCTCTGCCAAATCCGTCGGGAAATACAGCCGTGATGTTATGGTTTTACCTGTAACGTACTGATTACAAAAACTGGTTCTGTAATTATATTAATGTTTCTGATCAATTATATTCAAAGTTTGTAATAATATGGTCGTTTGATGTTATCATGATAACATTAAACGACCTTATCATTACAGAGTCTTATCAGTTGCAGTGAAGGGTCAGGACCTGTTACAATGAAACAATTATTAAAATAATATATATTGAGTTTTAAGGCTCGTGCAGACCAGCGCGACGCGACTCGAAGAATACAATTTCTAAGAAAACTTCACGGTATAACAATAGCCGGTGTCGCGTCGCGCTGTCGCGTCGTGCTAGTCTGAACAAAGCTTTACAACTTCCACAACATCTAAAATCCAAGATTAGGGGCCTTATTATGAAGTATTAATGCCATCATTATTCCACTGCGAAAAAAGGATGGCGCTAGCGGCCTTGTATAGCTCCGTCTCTCACTCACACTGGAATAATGATGGCATTAATACGTCATAATACGGCCCTAGGTAGCTAATGGTGCCGATTCTCTTATCACAAATGCGTCTAAACTAGACTAAAAATCACCAAAATTTAGTTTACTCCTGTCAAACGACGATTTCCCATTCTGAAATAGACTAAAGTGGCACAACTTAACTATATTTTAGTATGACAGCACTAAGATTTTAATTTAGTGAAAATTACAATTTTGCTATTCTGAATTTGACGTTTTTCACCTAAAATTTTAATTGTCTAACTAATTCTGACCATTTTTAATCGCCACTGAAAATGGTGTGGAATATTATTAGTTGTCATGAACTAAAATTCACACGAATATCTCGACTTCGGGTGCAAAAACAGTACTGTACTGGATTTTTTTCTTTTCTTTTGCATATATTACGAAAATGGTGTGTCCTATCGCAAAAATAATGAAAATTTCGACCGAATTTTAATAAAGTATTAAGCTCCATTTCTACTGTTTGCCTAGTAATTCTTGGTGATAAGATTAGAGATTTTAGGTCTGAAAACTCAGATGGAATTTCAATTTGCAATTTAGTATCTTGGTTTTTTGGTACTTTAGGAGGCATAACATGCAAATTCTAGACGTCGTTGACGTTGACGTTGGCCGCTGTCGTTAGGACTGGGGGGTGCTCTGCCGAGCAGGTTAGGGCAGGCGCCATCCGTCCTGACTTCACGAGGATGCGAGCCGTTACGGTGAGCTGCCCCGTGTCGGCGGCCAAGAAAATTGCCGGGGAGGGCCAAAGGTTATTGGTGGGCTGGGTTTCCGCGCAGGTCAAACTGCTGGAACCCAGACCTCTGAGGTGCTACCGCTGCCATGTGGGTAACTACGTGGGAGCTAAATGCACCTCGGAGGGGGACCGCAGCGGTCACTGCTACCGCTGTGGTCAGCCAGGTCACAAGGCCGGCTCATGCGACGCCACGCCGCACTGCGCCGTATGTGCGGCAGCTGGCAAGCCGGCCAATCACCGGGTTGGGAGTAAGGCCTGCGCTCCACCCGCCAAAGCTATAGGCAAGCCACCAGTCACCGCCGTCACAGCCGCAACCTCCGCCACCGCCACCGTTGCCACCTCCACAGCCGTCGTCGCCGCCGCAGCCGCCGCGGCAGGGCCCTCACAGGGGGCTAAGGAGGGGGCTGACATGGAGTGCCAATAATGGCCCCATTTCGCCTCCTCCAGGCGAACATCAACCACCGCAGCTCAGCATCTGTTCCTCCAGAGCATGGCGCAGTGGTCGATTAACATCGCCGTGGTCGCTGAGCCGTACTTTGTCCCACCCAGGGATGACTGGGTGGAGGACCTGAGCGGCTCAGTGGCCCTAATTTCATCAGCCGCCGCCGGTACCCCGTCCCTCGAGGCTATTAAGAGAGGACGGGGTTGCGTTGCAGCACGGTTCGGGGAGATTGTCGTGGTAGGGGCATACTTCTGGGGTGCTTGGACAGGAAACCTCCCCGTGTGCCTGTGGGCTGGAATTCCCTTCGGATGCGTCCGGGGGGAAGGCCAGTCTTCAGGACGGTGCACCCTGGGATACGGGCAATGTCTCCCCATTAGGTACTATGTGCCTAAGGGGTCCGTTGTCCGTATGCCAATATCCTGTCGGAGGAACGCTCTAACGTGTACTCGGAGAGAGCACACGTTGAGCAGCGTTCGAGTACGGGCCCGGCGTGCACTAACACTGCCGTCGGGCAGGCAGGAGGAAGCCTTCTGCCACCGTTGGTCTCGTAGCCCCGAAGAGTGTCAAGGTCATGTCTCTGGCACTTGACGGGGGTCGAGGGTCTTGGCTTAACCGCCCGGACCGCGAGGAAGAAATCCTCTATAAAAAATTACCCCAAACCTCCAAGCGGCGGCGCACCGTGAGGGAGGTTGTAAGCTTGATTAATGGGTAGCTATTTGATAATTAATCGCTAGTGCGAACCACTATTTTTGAGACGATAGAATGGAATATACTCGTGGGAACTAATATGAAAAATGTAAAACAAAAAAACCAACCAAAAGAGAGGAGTGATGCGGAGTCGGAGTCCGACGCTGCGTCTGGCGTAATGAGCTCTGGTCAGAGCTCGGAGCGCGAAGTGGTGGGGGGAGCGACCGTGAGGAACTGAAAGTTCCTCCGGAAGCGCCCCAAACCGGGGGATGGCCAGGGGTCGTCCGCCGACGAGGGGGTCTCGGGCCAAGGCCGGAGGAAGATCCACTCCAGTCGGCGGGGTTCGGCCAGAGGAAAAGGTGTGGGTAGAGGGCTCACCACCAAGGAGGCAGGCGAGCCGAGTCCGGCCAGCCCAGCTGAGGTGGAGAGGCCCTCTACAGAGGAGGAACACCACCCTGTAGGGACCAGCACCGTGGCGGCCCCTACAGAGTCGGCAGGTGGTGAGCCGGGCGTCGCTGGCGGCTCCAATTCGGAGCGAGCAGCCAGGTTTGCGGAGGCTGTGGCAGCCGCAATGAAGGTATTGGTCTTGAAGAGGACTCAGTCCTCTAAAGACAAGGCCATGCCTGCGGCCATAGCCTCTATTGTGGCGGCTGCGGAGGCCTATCATCTCAGGCCTCCGTCGGATGGCATGTCTGAGATGCGAGCGGAGGTCGCCCGCTTGACAGCCGCCATGGAGCTTCTCCGAAAGGAGAACGAGGAGCTCCGAGCAGACCTAGCTGGGCTCCGAGGAGCCAGCCCTCGTGAGGTGCCGCAGGGGAGGGAGCAGCATGGGCAGGGACGGCCCGTGCCTGCGGAGGACCGGGTTCTGACCCTGGTGAGGCAGGAGATGGCTTCTCTGCGGTCCCGTTTTTCCGCGATAGAAGCCATCGTCCTGCGCCCTCCTCTAGCGGCGAGCATGCCGCCGGCCTCTGGCCAGCAGAAGACGGCTTCGTATGCCACCACCGCAGCTGCCTCGGCCAAACCAGGCTCGTCGGGGCAGACCAGGGGTGGGGTGGCTACAAAGGCGGCGAGGGCCCCGGCCCAGGTGGCGAAGGTCCCGGCCCAGGCGGCGAAGGCCCCAGCCCTAGCGGCGAAACAGCTGCCCCCGTCTTCTCCTAATTCTACCCCGGCTGACGCCGAATGGCAGGTAGCCGGGGAGAAGAGGAAGGCGGCGAAGGCTAAAAAGAAGGAGAGGAGGCAGCGGCGCAAGGAGCGAAGCGTCGCGGCTAGGCTCCGCGCCCCGAAGTCCGCAGCTGTAGTGATTACACTACAGCTAGAGGCGGAGAAGAAGGGCGTGTCCTACCGCGACGTGCTCACCAAGGTGGGGGCGGCGGTGGACCTCAAAGAGATCGGCGCCGCTGATGGCATCCGGGTGAGGGTCACTGCGACTGGGGCCCGGATGCTGGAGGTCCCCGGTGAAGCAAGCGGCCCGGCCGCTGACGCTCTGGCCGAAAGGCTTAGGGCGTCCCTAGATGCGGACGAGGCCCGAGTGTCCAGGCCCACCAAATGCGCAGACATGCGTATTCTGGGCCTGGATGACTCAGTGACGGAGGGACAGGTGGTGGCCGCTGTTGTTAGGGCTGGAGGGTGCTCTGCCGAGCAGGTTAGGGCGGGCGCCCTCCGTCCTGACTTCACGGGGTTGCGAGCCATTACGGTGAGCTGCCCCGTGTCAGCGGCCAAGAAAATAGCCGGGGAGGGCCAAAGGCTTTTGGTGGGCTGGGTTTCGGCGCAGGTCAAACTGCTGGAACCCAGACCTCTGAGGTGCTTCCGCTGCCATGTGGGCAACCACGTGGGAGCTAAATGCACCTCGGAGGTGGACCGCAGCGGTCATTGTTACCGCTGTGGTCAGCCCGGTCACAAGGCCGGCTCGTGCGAAGCCACGCCGCACTGCGTCGTGTGTGCGGTGGCTGGCAAGCCAGCCGGCCACCGGATTGGGAGCAAGGCCTGCGCCCCACCCACCAAGGCCAGAGGCAAGCCCTCTGCCACCGCCGTCATAGCCGCAACCTCCGCCACCGCCGCCGTTGCCGCCTCCACAGCCGTCATCGCCGCCGCCGCCGCCGCGGCAGGGCCCTCACAGAGGGCCCAGGAGGGAGCTGCAATGGAGTGCCAATAATGGCCCCATTTCGCCTCCTCCAGGCGAACATCAACCACTGCGCCGCAGCTCAGCATCTGTTGCTCCAGAGCATGGCGCAGTGGTCGATCAACATCGCCGTGGTTGCTGAGCCGTACTTTGTCCCGCCCAGGGATGACTGGGTGGAGGACCTGAGCGGCTCAGTGGCCCTAATTTCGTCGGCCGCCGCCGGTACCCCGTCCCTCGAGGCTGTTAAGAGAGGACGGGGTTGCGTTGCAGCACGGTTCGGGGAGATTGTCGTGGTAGGGGCATACTTCTCCCCGAACCGAACTCTCACCGAGTTCCACAACTCCCTTGCGGAGTTGAGAGTCGTCGTCGTCGGGTTCTGTTCCCTCCCCGTGCTCGTCCTCGGGGACTTCAATGCCAAGAATGTGGCTTGGGGTTCCCGGTATACGGACACACGGGGCAGGATGGTGGAGGACTGAGCGCTGGAGACAGGCCTGGTCGTCCTTAACCGGGGTTCTGTCCCCACGTGTGTACGGATGCGGGGTGAATCGGTGGTGGACATCTCGTTCGCCAGCCCCGCTCTGTTGCCACGTGTCATTGACTGGCGCGTCATGGAGGGGGTGGAGACGTATTCCGATCACCGGTACATCCGGTTTGACGTCTCCGCCCAGACCTCGAGCGCGTCGGTCCGACAGGCCCCGAGTGGTCCGCGGTGGGCGCTGAAGCAGCTGGACCGGGAGCTCCTCCTGGAAGCCTCGATCGTGCAGGCCTGGGTGTCATCACCGGACAGGCCTGCCGACATCGATGACGAGGCGGAGTGGTTCCGGGAGGCCATGTCCGAGATATGTGACGTGGCAATGCCCCGGGTCCAGCCCGGACGTGCTTCGCGCCAGGTGTACTGGTGGTCGCGACAGCTAACGACACTGCGCAATGCGTGCGTTGCTGCGCGACGCCGGTACACCAGGCACCGCAGGCTCCGTATCCGACCTCCGGATACGGAAGCCATTCAGGCGGAGCTATACGAGGGGTACAGAGCGGCGAAGACCGCCCTCCAAGCGGAGATCCTGCTGGCCAGGGCACTGGCCCGCGAGGAGTCGCTGGAGACTCTGAACAGAGACCCGTGGGGACGCCCATACAAGATGGTGCGGGAGAAACTCCGCCCATGGGCTCCCCCGCTGACGCAGAGTCTCCGGCCACAGCTTGTGGGGGACGTGGTGAGCGCTCTGTTCCCTTCGAGAGGGGAACACGCCTCCCCGCCCATGGCTCCGCCTACTGCGGTGCCCGATGCGGACCACACCGCCGACGACGACGACGATGCTCTGGAGGTGACCGAGGTAGAGATGAGGGTGGCGGTACGTAGGCTGAATGCCAGAAATACCGCCCCAGGACCCGACGGCTTACCTGGGAAAGCCTGGGTCCTGGCCTCAGAGGCTCTCGGGCCTCGACTAAGGGGGCTCCTAAGCGCATGCATGGAGAGGGGCCAGTTCCCGCTTCGTTGGAAGACGGGGAAACTGGTCCTCATCAAGAAGCCGGGGCGCCCTGCGGACTCTCCGTCCGCTTACCGGCCCATAGTGCTGCTCGACGAGGTGGGCAAGCTGGGATCCTGCCGTTTTGCCGAAAAGATTTTGCCAAAAAATCACTACCCAAACAAATTTTTGCAACCTTTTTTTATACCAATGCAATGTTTGGAATTATTTTAGTACGCACATTTTCATTTGGTCAAATTTTTACTTGGCAGAATATTATCAAGGATAATGTCATTTAGGCATTTGGTCTTTAATATAATTATTTATTACAGCAAACAATCTTTAGACAATAAACGTTTCGTCATACGATTTGGTATGACAAAAATATAAAGGTTAGGTTAGGTTAGGTAAAAACAATGACCTACGCTCGAGCCGAGCGAGCGAAGCGAGCGGTGCCGCGGTAGCGGCCGGCGAGTGCCAAAAACGACTAGATTATATAGAAAGAAACTATGGAAAAAAACAGGCTACCCGAAACTGAACTACATAGTTACACGAAATTAATTATTTAAGAAAAATCTACTAAATATTTGGCATTTTTTTTTGCGTAAAATGAGTAATTCGTACTGAAATATTTGACTACATAAAAATTGGTAAAAGTTCTAGTTGGTAAACAAGTTATTGTATAAACGTTCACATGCTAAACATTAGGTTTTCGTTACAATTATTTGTAAAGAGATTTTTTGCTAAGTAATAATTTGGCAAATTAAATTATGCGAAAAATTGTTTGGGAAGTGATAATTTGGCAATTTCTTTTCGATGAAACAAGGGAGACCCGGGCAAGCTCTTTGAAAGAGTCATTGCAGACCGCCTCGTCGGGCGGCTGGTGCGGGTGGGGCCGGATTTGGCGGAGAGCCAGTTTGGTTTCCGCAGGGGGCGCTCCACGGTGGACGCCATCATGCGCGTGCGAGCCCTCACGACGGGGGATGCGGTGGCTCGGGGTGGGGTCGTCTTGGCGGTGTCTCTAGACATCGCCAACGCCTTCAATACCCTGCCCTGGAGTTGCATCAGGGAGGCACTCCGGTATCACCGGATGCCGACCTACCTCTGTCGTGTGGTCGAGGCCTATTTGACGGACAGGGCCATCATCTACCCCGGTCACCAGGGAGAGTGGAACCGGCGAGAGATGTCGTGCGGTGTCCCACAGGGATCGGTCCTGGGGCCGCATCTGTGGGACATCGGATACGACTGGGTGCTGCGCGCCGACCTCCCCAATGGCGTCAGCGTCGTTTGTTACGCTGACGACACGTTGGTCCTGGCGCAGGGGAGGTCGCACCAGGCGGCGGTCGAACTAGCGACACACGGGGTTGCGACAATCGTAGCCAGAATCCGGCAGTTGGGACTCGAGGTGGCCTTGCACAAGTCCGAGGCCATGTGTTTTCATGGTCCTCGGAATGCGCCACCGTCGGGTTCCCAAATAACGGTAGGAGGGGTTCACATCGGCGTCGAGTCGACGATGAAGTACTTGGGACTCGACCTCGACAGTCGGTGGAACTTCGTGGAGCATTTCCGACGTTTGGCTCCCAGACTGGACCGGGCCGGGGCTGCCTTGAAGCGGCTCCTGCCCAATCTAGGGGGTCCAAACGCCTCCTGCCGGAGGCTATACGCGGGGATCGTGTGGTCCATGGCACTGTACGGGGCACCGGTGTGGGCGCATTCGTTGAGGTGGCGGCCTGCCCGCCGGTTGAACGCGTCCCAGAGGGTCATGGCCACCCGGCTGGTCCGGGGATACCGCACGGTCTCCGGTGAGGCGGCGAGCCTCCTTGCCGGATTGCCGCCATGGGATCTGGAGGCAAAAGTCCTCGCGCATATTTGGGAGTGGCGCGGGGAGGCGAAACGCCGGGGCTTGACTCCGATGCCGCGAGAAATCGCGGCACAGCGGACAGAGCTCCGACGGGATCTCATGGCGGCATGGAGAGTACGATTGTCGCAACCCAGTGCTGGGCACGCCACTATTGCGGCGATAAGTCCCCTCTTTGAGGAGTGGCTGGAGAGGCGCCACGGCGTCCTCACCTTCCGCCTGACGCAGGTCCTCACCGGACACGGCTGTTTCGGGAGGTACCTGTTTCGGATAAGGCGGGAGGAAACGCCCGGGTGTCATCACTGCGTGGATCGCCCGGAGGACACGGTGGAGCATACGGTGGAGGTATGCCCGGCTTGGGCAGAGCACCGCCGTGTCCTCGTGGAGGCGATCGGTGGTGGGGATCTCTCGCGTCCGGCCCTGGTCCAGGCCATGGTACGGAGCGAGAGGGCATGGGAGGCCGTCACCTCCTTCTGCGAAGCAGTAATGCTCGCAAAGGAGGAGGTGGAACGCGTGAGGGAGAGGCAAATTTCGCGCCCTCACGCCCCTAGCCGCCGCAGGAGGAGACGCCCTGGGCGTCGGGAATCGATTGCCGATTCCCGGCCACCGTAGGCGCGGGCTTGCGGACGGTGAGCAATGGGTAGCTCGCCGTCCGGTAAGGACCAGGCCCGGGTCGACGGCGCGTTGTGTTCCACGCGCGCCTCAAAGAGATGTCAGCAAGTGAAGGGGTCCGATGAGACCATTGCCTGCCGGGGTTGCGGGATTAGTCCGAAAGGGATACCGTGGCCCCCTGGCATTGCACAGGCAACAGAAGGAACACGGGTGGGTTTTAGTCAGTAAAAGTCTGACACGCCCTCCCGCTCCACCCAGAGCGGGAGACGTCATTTGATGATTTCCCACCCAAAAAAAAAAAAAAAAAAAAAGGGGCATACTTCTCCCCGAACCGAACTCTCGCCGAGTTCCACAACAACCTTGCGGAGTTGAGAGTCGTTGTCGTCGGGTTCTGTTCCCTCCCCGTGCTCGTCCTCGGGGACTTTAATGCCAAGAATGTGGCTTGGGGTTCCCGGTATACGGACACACGGGGCAGGATGGTGGAGGACTGGGCGCTGGAGACAGGCCTGGTCGTCCTTAACCGGGGTTCTATCCCCACGTGTGTGCGAATGAGGGGTGAATCGGTGGTGGACATATCGTTCGCCAGCCCCGCTCTGTCGCCGCGTGTCATTGACTGGCGCGTCATGGAGGGGGTGGAGACGTATTCCGATCACCGGTACATCCGGTTTGATGTCTCCGCCCAGACCTCGAGCGCGCCGGTCCGACAGGCCCCGAGTGGTCCGCGGTGGGCGCTGAAGCAGCTGGACCGGGAGCTCCTCCTGGAAGCCTCGATCGTACAGGCCTGGTTGTCATCACCGGACAAGCCTGCCGACATCAATGACGAGGCGGAGTGGTTCCGGGAGGCCATGTCCGAGATATGTGACGTGGCAATGCCCCGGGTCCAGCCCGGACGTGCTTCGCGCCAGGTGTACTGGTGGTCGCGACAGCTGACGACACTGCGCAATGCGTGCGTTGCTGCGCGACCGGTACACCAGGCACCGCAGGCTCCGTATTTGACCTCCGGATACGGAAGCCATTCAGGCGGATCTGTACGAGGGGTACAGAGCGGTGAAGACCGCCCTCCAAGCGGAAATCCAGCGGGCCAGGGCACTGGCCCGCAAGGAGTCGCTGGAGACTCTGAACAGAGACCCGTGGGGACGCCCATACAAAATGGTGCGGGAGAAACTCCGCCCATGGGCTCCCCCACTGACGCAGAGTCTCCGGCCGCAGCTTGTGCTTCTAGAGGGTAACATGCCGCCCCGCCCATGGCTCCGCCTACTGTGGTGCCCGATGCGGACCACACCGCCGACGACGACGACGATGCTCTGGAGGTGACCGAGGTAGACATGAGGGTGGCGATACGTAGGCTGAATGCCAGAAATACCGCCCCAGGACCCGACGGCTTACCTGGGAATGCCTGGGTCCTGGCCTCAGAGGCTCTCGGGCCTCGATTAAGGGGGCTCCTAAGCGCATGCTTGGAGAGGGGCCAGTTCCCGCTTCGTTGGAAGACGGGGAAACTGGTCCTCATCAAGAAGCCGGGGCGCCCTGCAGACTCTCCGTCCGCTTACCAGCCCTTCGTGCTGCTTGACGAGGTGGGCAAGCTCTTTGAAAGAGTCATTGCAGACCGCCTCGTCGGGCGGCTGGTGCGGGTGGGGCCGGATTTGCCGGAGAGCCAGTTTGGTTTCCGCAGGGGGCGCTCAACGGTGGGCGCCATCATGCACGTGCGAGCCCTCACGACGGAGGATGCGGTGGCTCGGGGTGGGGTCGTCTTGGCGGTGTCTCTAGACATCACCAACGCCTTCAATACCCTGCCCTGGAGTTGCATCAGGGAGGCACTCCGATATCACCGGATGCCGACCTACCTCTGTCGTGTGGTCGAGGCCTATTTGACGGACAGGGCCATTATCTACCCCGGTTACCAGGGAGAGTGGAACCGGCGAGAGATGTCGTGCGGTGTCCCACAGGGATCGGTCCTGGGGCCGCATCTGTGGGACATCGGACACGACTGGGTGCTGCGCGCCGACCTCCCCAGTGGCGTCAGCGTCGTCTGTTACGCTGACGACACGTTGGTCCTGGCGCATGGGAGGTCGCATCAGGCGGCGGCCGAACTAGCGACACACGGGGTTGCGACAATCGTGGCCCAGAATCCGGCAGTTGGTACTCGAGGTGGCCTTGCACAAGTCCGAGGCCACGTGTTTTCATGGTCCTCGGAACGCGCCACCGTCTGGTTCCCAAATAACGGTAGGAGGGGTTCACATCGGTGTCGAGTCGACGATGAGGTACCTGGGACTCGTCCTCGACAGTCCGTGGAACTTCGTGGAGCATTTCCGACGTTTGGCTTCTAGACTGGAGCAGGCCGGGGCTGCCTTGAAGCGGCTCCTGCACAATCTAGGGGGTCCAAACACCTCCTGCCGGAGGCTATACGCGGGGGTCGTGCGGTCTATGGCCCTGTACGGGGCACCGGTGTGGGCGCCTTCGTTGAGGCGGCGGCCTGCCCGCCGGTTGAACGCGTCCCAGAGGGTCGTGGCCACCCGGCTGGTCCGGGGATACCGCACGGTCTCCGGTGAGGCGGCGAGCCTCCTTGCCGGATTGCCGCCATGGGATCTGGAGGCAAAAGTCCTCGTGCATATTTGGGAGTGGCGCGAGGAGGCGAAACGCCGGGGCTTGACTCCGATGCCGCGAGAAATCGCACACCACTATTGCGGCGATAAGTCCCCTCTTTGAGGAGTGGCTGGAGAGGCGCCACGGCGTCCTCACCTTCCGCCTGACGCAGGCTCACCGGACACGGCTGTTTCGGGAGGTACCTGTTTCGGATAAGGCGGGAGGAAACGCCCGGGTGTCATCACTGCGTGGATCGCCCGGAGGACACGGTAGAGGGTAGAGCATACGGTGGAGGTATGCCCGGCTTGGGCAGAGCACCGCCGTGTCCTCGTGGAGGCGATCGGTGGCGGGGATCTCTCGCGTCTGGCCCTGGTCCAGGCCATGGTACGGAGTGAGAGGGCATGGGAGGCCGTTACCTCCTTCTGCGAAGCAGTAATGCTCGCGAAGGAGGAGGCGGAGCGCGTGAAGGAGAGGCAAATTTCGCGCCCTCACGCCCCTAGCCGCCGCAGGAGGAGACGCCCTGGGCGTCGGGAATCGATTTCCGATTCCCGGCCACCGTAGGCGCGGGCTTGCGGACGGTGAGCAATGGGTAGCTAGCCGTCCGGTAAGGACCAAGCCCGGGTCGATGGCGCGTTGTGTTTCACGCGCGCCTCAAAGAGATGTCAGCGAATGAAGGGGTCCGATGAGACCATTGCCTGCCGGGGTTGCGGGAAAGTCCGAAAGGGATACCGTGGCCCCCTGGCATTGCACAGGCAAGAGAAGGAACACGAGTGGGTTTTAGTCAGTAAGAGTCTGACACGCCCTCCCGCTCCACCCAGAGCGGGAGGAGTCATTTGGTGAAAAAAAAAAAGGGGGATAAGGTTACATTTAGCAATTGTTGTTTCCATATCTTACAATAGTCCTGCACTAACCGGGGGTTGTCTTTGGGTGCACTAGATTAGTGCGTACAGGGATAATCGTCGGTTAGTGCCTCGTTTCATTAGACACGTCTAACGAGCCTCTGCGAGTTGGCTTCGGCTCCTTGTACGCCTTCCAAAGGTCCGTGACCCTATGGTCCCGAAAAATGTCGAAGACTTATCATGATAATTAGGTAAATATTAGATTTATATTATATTATTTTTTAATAGGTATTATGTATAACCTCATATTTAAATAAATATTTATTCCACAATTTTCGTTATTGCATCTAGCACTGCTAGTCTCTGCATCACCCAAAGGTTGACTGTTAGAAAATGCCTATGGCATTAAGTCTGCCTCCATTTGTGTGCTTATAAATAAATAAAGGAGACTGAATGCGGGTAATAAAGTGAATAGTTATTATTTTTATTTATTTTATTTAAAAAAAACACATACTGATATCATCACTGGCTTACTTAATACAATAGTGTAATTATAGTAATAATAGCTTACAAAGATTAGACTTACAATAATTTTATTAGGTATATTATTATGAACAACCAAGAGTAATTTCACACGGGCCGCATTTTGTAAAATTATGTATGCATAGAAGCAGTCAATCAGGGGCCCAAGTCTGCTATTTTTATAAATTCGTCATTCCAACACGATCTCATTGTCATTATGCAAAAAATTCGTAATCTGCTAAATTCATAATGGTCGATCATTGGTTGATCATTGTATCCACAAACACGATATAACTGGGGGCCTATTACGAACTTTTAAAAAACCAGGCAAGTTCCAGGCAATTCATTTCACTGGCTGGATATATTTCGTATTATGACATCGGTAATTCTGACCGTTTTCACGCTGGCTAGTTTGTCTGTGGCTGGCTTGAAATTCTCTGCCGTAACGTTCAGAAACACAAATAAATATGTATCGGTAAGTTACGGTTTTATTTAGATCACGTATTTTATGATAAAAATAATAAATATATCTTAATTTAGTTACTAAAAGTAGGTGAAAATATGAAGGCAATGTTTATTGTGCTATACAATTAATTTTTATTTATTTTTTCCGTGTTTGTAAATTGTAACGCGAGATTCTCTTTTCCGAACGTATTCCACTTGATGTTCAACGGGGAATTTGACAACTTCATTCTTGGACAATGTTTATTGTTGCAATTAATAAAATAATACTATCGTATTGTTTGTATAATACTCTCTATAAAGTACCACGAAAGTTATGCTGATAGTTTTCTTAGATTACCGCGGTGTAGTGCACAACGATTTTTTTCCAGAGGGATAAACAGTGATTATAAAGTATTATTTAGGCATTATGAGGCGTTTTCGAGAGAATATCCGCTGAAAACGGCCCAGATTTGTGGAACGACAATTCATAGATTTTGCACCATGATGATGCACCATCACACAAAGCCATCATTGTGCAAGAGTTCTTAGCCAAAAATTCAGCAAATGTCATCGACCAAGCGCCGTATTCACATGATATGGCTCCGTCTGATTTTTTCCTGTTCCCGAGGCTAAAATTACCTCTTCGAGGAAGACGTTTCGAGTCGATTGAAGCTATAAAAGAAAATTCGCTGAAGGAGTTTTAGACCATACCTCAATCAGCTTACCAAAAATGTATGGAGGACTGGGTCAAGCGCTGGCGTAGCTGTATTGCAAGCGAAAGGGCCTACTTTAGAGCCGACAAAATAAATTTTGACGAATAAAAATTACTTAATGGTTTTATTGAACAATTCCCAGTACTTTTTACACAGAATGTATTATGTCCCTGCGCAAGTAAGTACCTACTAGTTTCAGAGTATAAACAAAAATATGGATAATGAATGGATATGGTTGGTGTGGTGTTTTTGAGTGTTTTTACTAAATATCCAGTTTTCAACATGTCATATTTACCTATAACCGTAGCCGCGAGGCACACATTCCTGCTGGTATCATGCAACGCAGTTTTACACTTTTTATTTTGTATTCTTTCCTTTCATCTTATTTTTTTTTTCTCTTTCTACTTGTGTGCCTTTTAGTCTGTGCCAAATAAATGTATTTTCTTTCTTTCTTTCTATCATGGTAATATTTTGTAATTATCATGGTGCACCATTTATTAGGCTGTTGAAATTATTATAGTTCAATGGATGAGAGTTATCGCCCTCGGCGGAGCCTAACTTATGTTTAGTTTGAAACATTGTAGGAGTTTTTCAATTTTACCGTTATTTTGGTATTTTGATCAGAAGTGCCACTTTCCGGAGTTTCCAGAAACTCGAACGGTACATATTCGTCACACGTGATATTTTCTCTGAATAATTTCGCCAAAAATATCCAAAACCATTCAATAAAAACTCCTATGAAGTAGCGGAAATTGACTGGATTGTGAGGTTACTTAATATCAGTTTTAATATGTCAAGAAATGTCAAACGAACGTTCATAATACGGTATTTCCAGCCAATAGTCGGGCAGAAGCCGGCCAGGGTGTCACGTGACCACTGACTGGCTTGTTTGACGAGTTCATAATACGAAATTGCAAGGCAGTTCTGTTTACGCCGTAAACTGCCTGGAAATAAGAGTTCATAATAGGGCCCCTGTACTGTACTATAATGACTGCACAATAACGTTCTCATGGTAGGTCACTGATCAAAGGAACTGTCAATTTTTTTGCAGATTACCGCCTAAGTCAGTCATTAATTTTTCATTATGTGCGAGATTACCAATAGATGCCATTTCTTTCAATGGAGTGTCAGTGGCTGACCATTGGAAAGTCATAATGACCCCAATATGTTACCTAGTAGATTACCAAACTTGTCAAAATCAACAATTATGAAATCAATGATAGACCATTCTGACACTATTGTAATAACAGACTTGAGGCCCTGTTGTGACATCATATTGAGTGTATACAGGGTGCGCGTCAGCGGCGTGTGCTGCGTGTGATTGTGACCAACCAGTCAATGTAATGTCCAAAAGGGCTCAACTGGCTGTTCACAATGGTGTGCGGGAGCCTACGCATATGTATGGAAGTGAATGTCGGGTGTGGTAAAAGAGGTGTGAAAGTAGAATAAATGCTGTGGTGTAAAAACGGGGGGCCCTAGAAGAACCTTTATTGGTGATGTTCTTCAGAAAGTTCAGGTGCGTAGTACTCGCAACCGGCGTGCGTGTATGACCAGATGTATGAGCGTAAACGACCCAAAAAGAGTATGTAAGGATCGTAGCAGGTGGCGTTCTGTATTTTCAGCCTACCCCCATGACAAGAAGGCGTGAGTTTATGTATATATAATTATTTAAATAAATACTGCGCTTACGAAGATTTTTCCTTAAAGGCATGACTTTAAGGAAAATTCTTCGTAAGCGCAGTATTTATACAAAGTAGTACGGTTTCTACATCAGAATTATATTAAGCTAGCTGCACCCGCGGTTTCACCCGCATAAATCCCGAACCCGTGGAAATATCGGGATAAAATGTATCCCTTATCCCAATGCAGGTCATGATCTACCCATGTGCCAAATTTCATCCAAAATCAGTCAGCTGTTCTAGCGTAAAAGCGTAAAAAACAAACAAACTCACTTTCGCATTTATAATACTAGTTAGGATAATTACCAAATTTTCAGACTACATGAATTGCAATTTGCAGTTTTTCTAAACATTGAAATTCATAATTTTTTTCATTCCCTTAAATGAAAACCCCCTTCTGCGCACTGTCCGTTGGACATAAAGGTTGGACACCACTTCGCAGACACAGATTCAACACATGTTGAGCATTACAGATTCACACCGTGACTCAAATTGAAACTGTTTTCGACTTCGCAATAATGTTTGGAGAATTACCTACGTATTGGTAACATAAGTATGAACGAATTAACAGAAAGAAAACGGGCATTATGAAAGCTTTGTGTTAAAACATGTTTCTGATGTCTGTGTATTCGTAAATAATGTTAATTTAACCACAGGATTACGTACACATACAAATCAAGCGGTACATTTCCAGTATAAGCTGATCTCGCATTGAATAGTAGGTATTTCCGTACAATAAGAGGTCAGCTTATACTGGAAGTGTAGCTTGATATGTAACTGTGTGTACTTTATAAAATAATAATTTTATTGTACCAATAATATTACAGTTATTAACTTTTATTAAGCTTACCTTAATGTCAGTCTGTAACTGTTAGCGGTCTTCATTTTCATTTTTACTTGGCGGTCCCCGAACTAGGTCACGCCTGTGTCTTAGGCGGGGAGAAACGGGGTTTTTGCTGGTTTTGTTGACGGAAGAATAGACATGATTGTTTATCTGTCATTTTGTATAATTCTATTTTATCTGTATAATCCTATTTAATTTTCTGTAATTCTATTTAATTTTGTATAATTGCGAGTATATTTAGTTTTGTCTTGTTTTAATTTCATGATCGTCTTTTATTAGCTTATACCTTGTATGTTTGGTATCTTACTACTGTTAGTGCAAGTTGGTGATTAATAAATAAATAAATAAATATTCTTCCATCGACAAAAGCCGTTTCTATGGTTTTCATGCTACACGTGCTGCGTTGTGAGACTACACAATGCTATTTACCACTGGAGCTTACGGGGGAATACAATTAGGTATTTAGAACTAAATTAATATTGAGATCAAAGTGAAAGTGAAAACTTAAATCGTAAATTTTAATACAAAATCATCGTCAGGGTTGTGTAACAATAAAACAATTACTAAAAAAATGCGTCTTTACTTTTACAATATACTCTCAACATCACTAAACTATATTAAATATAAAATGGCTCCGCGAGTAGAATCTAAAGAAACTAATCACGATTATTCTGCTATTTCTCTAATTGTCAATTTTTATACAAAACTAGGAACGTTACGTACGGTCGTACGGTACGTTTTTACTCAATAACGGTCTTTAGAACATATGCCCGAGATGAGCTTCAAGAAATATTTCCCGCAGTGATCTACAAATCCTTATGTACAGTTCTTAGCAAGAATGAGAAATATAATAGTAGCTGCTATCGCCTGGAAAGAGTTAATTAGACAGAATACATTTGTCACTGCAGTCACTTCAAGATATGATAAAATGTCATTTACAAAAACTTGTAAACTTGTTAAACAAACCAATATGAATGAGATGACACAAGTTTTTATAATTTCGGTAAAATTTCTCTTAGAGTTCTTGCTTCTGGTTATGATCACGTAGAAGATTCTACAGAAAAACAAAACATTCACGATCAAAACGATAAACTTTGCCCACGAGTAAGCTCGATAGAATTCATTGAAATACTCCAACATTAAAAACACTGGGCACAACACTCCGATGGGTATCGTAAGGATCCAAATCAGTAGAGACAGAACGACGAAATTCCACTTTTGTAACGCAAACACTAGCACCACTTTGTCGTACAAACTCTTGGTATACACGAACATCCAACACATTAACACGATATCAGTCTGCATGTACAACGCGAACGTCACATCCCTAGTGTATAAGTTAAACAACGAGTAAGTCATTATGTACTCAAGTATTGAGTTTATCAGTCTCGCTACTGTCAGCTGCGTGAGGATCTTCTGGTCCATTTTCCTTATCTTGGGTCGGATTTTAAATAGCACCAGTTGCAGAATTAAGCATAGCGATGATAGAACAATCCCAGTGATCCAGATATATTCCACCACTTCACTTGGCTCCTCGCCTAAATCCTCAATCACAACGGTACTGTTATCTTGGGTTACGTTCGCCATCGTGTTTGTATGTCCTACTGCGCCGGCGCTCACTATGATACTGCGCCTGCGAGGATTTCCCCTTAAGCTCGCAGCGATTAACTTATTGCATGAATAATTTATAGGTATACCTGAACAAACATATAACAAGTTTGCGCTGTTGGTCGATTACCGAGTAGGTACGTCAGAGATTCCCCTCTGACGCAGAAACAATATAGGTAATGATTGAATTGAAAAAAATACCATATTATTTATGTTCAAGAGGAGTGGTATTTTTTCATTCAATAAGTACACCAACAGCATATATTATGTAGGTAATACATATAAATTAGCTTAAAAGTTTTTAGGTATTACTTCTTACTAATGATTCGTAAATTGTATGCGTGGGTACATAACATTCAAAGAAAAAAAAACATTGGACAAAAGCTGCTTAAAGAAGGTGGTAAAACGAGTTAGCAAACTAAACTAATAATGCATAAATAAATAAAATACAGGTTAGTGGTGGGCACTGTGAACAAAGATATCATGAGGAAATGTTAAAAGAAAACAATAACGTCCTACCAAAATTAACTGTTAGCCCAGTGTATTTCTATCGCGGCGATTTTTTTTTTTTTTGTACACTGGATTGTCATCTCTCGGTATTGAGCCGAGCATTGAGAATCTAATGGACTGCATCCAGCGCGTATACATACTAGCGCAAGAAAACACACTATTGGATTTTCAACTCTCGGTGCTAAGTAAATCATTCAAGGAGTCGTGAAATATGTTCTGATTTTTTGTTTTAGCATAGAAAATGCTTTTTCAATCGCTTCAGTGATACCCGTTTTCAAGATAATTGAGACCGGGAGCTAGCGTCCTCTATTACTAAGATAGATAATTATATAAAAGTGCTGTCAATAGATGCGTTACTGAAAGGGCTACAATACAGAATACATTTTTTTGGTAAATGGTTTTTTTTAACGCTAATTGTTGACCATGGTCTTTTGGGACCTTTTATCAAATAATCTTAAACATCCTAGGAACAAAAAGAGATATCGAAAAATTAAATAAAATAACCTGGAAAATTTAAGGCTTCATATTCATACCATTCTGGTTTCGATAGGATTATAATTAAGGGTAGATGTTCGTTTTCGGAGACACCTTTTTGTAACTCCTCTGATTTTTAAGTGCTTTAAAAATCAGAGGTTATGGGACCTGTGTTGTTGGTCTGTAAATTTTTGCTCAGCATATTATAAATTATTAAACGTTCTAATTAGCGGACCATGGGAACCAAAGTCGCTACGACAGAATGAAGGACAAAAAGTTTTAGTTAAAACAGTACGAGACCCTGTACTGTTTTAACTTTACTTAGAACTGTGAGGGAAATCTCTGCTAGAGGTGACTGCAATCAATCTTTCCATTAACAGTTTTGTATGCACTACTCGACGGTCACGGATCAAAGTCATTTCGAAGAAAGAGAGTCGTTGATTATAAGTAAATTTATGAGAAATAAAGCCAAGGATAACTAAGGTGCGTGTGAAGCGTGTGAGCGGCTATGAGTACTTAAAAATATTTTTACTGTGACTGTTAAGCCCAGGTACGCACGGACGTGTGTTTATCGTGGCGATTTTTTTTCGTACACTGGTGTTTCAACTCTCGGTGTTGAGCCGAGCGTTGAGAATCCAACGTGTTGGGACGCACTCTCATCATACCCGCGCGTTGAAAATACACACTGTCACTCGCCGCTAAGCAAAGCGTGGAAAAAAAAATCGCCGCGATTTTATTACGTGGGTGTGAACATGGGCTTACTATGCTTTCAACAAATAGTGCATCTGTAATATTATTATTATAGGCCGTTTGTGTTTTAGGTATAAGTTAATCTTGGCTACTTGTCAACATTTCATTCCCAAGAAGCGGGTTCTTGGGTATCAGTGGGAAAGACTATGCAGTGTTAGGTTTCGCAGCAGGGAAATATTATGTAGCAAAATGAGTACCTACTTATTTTTATCTATCGTGAGGAACCCTCAATTAAAAGTGCTAATGGGTTAGGTTTAGGAACGTGCCGCCTCGCTAGAAAGAATTCAATTTATGTGAGCTTATTTGGGGGTTCTAAAGGGTCTCCTGAACCCTTCACAATTTTTTTTTTTTGTCAGAAACGTATTTTTTTTAAATTTATATTTTGGTACAAAAAAACTAACTTTTTACGAATACAAGAGCGAGCCTACGAGATTGCGAGCGAACTAAGACCCTGCCATGCCCTTGGAACCTAATCTGTCTGAGGGGTGCCCCAATTCCCGACACATCTCGACTTAGTAAAAATGCAATAAGAACTTAGGATATAGGATAAGCGAGCTCGGGACATGGGGCACCTTGACTCGGACAGGTAAGATTCGAAGGGGATGGCGGCGTCTAGTGAGCAATAAAAGCGAGCGAACAAAGACCCTGCCATCCTTTTGTGGTTATTTTTTGGAACCATTCAGAAATAGGAGCTCCGCGAAACAGACCCGCTTCGCGACTACTTCAAAAATTTAATACAATACCATATAACATTTTTTTTTGATCTTGATCAAGAAAGTCAACATCAAAAAGGTCAATAGCTTGAAAATTTGACTCCTGTGAACTTGTGGGTAGGGGGATGACTTGCCTCTTCCTTGCTCACTTCCAGCTCCCTCTAAATTTCATTTATCAACCTATTTATGATATTTATGTCATAGTAAAAAAAAACTACGAGGGGGGGGGGGGAGTGAGGGGGTTTACTAAACCACTACCCCACCCCTAACGCCTATTGAGGCGGCACGTGTCTAAACTTTAACCGCTAATTTTAGCCAACTTATGGAATACACATCATCGAGATCTATCATCACTGCCACTGAATTGGAAAGAAACTCGGTGGTACCTAGTATGAAGGGGGGGTCCATATTGGCTCAACTAAAGTTCTTTACCCGAAATTGTTCTTCCTAACGATTTGTAATCCGAATGATCACTCTTCCTAAAATTTTTCATCCTAAAGTTTTCATTCATACTATTTGTAGTGCTACCGGCGATGTTCATAACACTCATGTTTCCGAAAATTGTAATTAATAATATCATTAATGTAAATATATTTAAACTTCTACTGTTTTTTATCATAACGCTTTTATCCCTAAACATAATTACCATAATATTTTCATCGCTCCGTAGCGCCCCCAATGCTACACTCCAACCGAAAATCATAAAACACGACTCATTTACGGTTATGTTTATGGCCTGGGGGCTTATACCGCAGTTTTAACCGTACCTAAACCAATAACTATAGGACTGATTCGGTTCTGGCACTTCGCCGGCCGCTGCCGCGGCACGCTCGCTTCGCTCGCTCGGCTCGTGCGTTGTGGTCACAGTTCTAACCTAACCTAAACCAATAATTATGAATAAGACCGATTCGTTTCTGGAACTTGACTGAATGACTGGAGCGTGACTCTGGCTTCCAAAAATACACCAATAAAAGTGATTATTTGAAACCTATAGCCGCTAATATTAAACTAATTTAATTGAAAAGTGTATATGAAAACATATATTTAACTACTTGTACTATCGTAGAACTTCATATCTGAGCAGTTTGAAAACAAAATCCCGTGAACACGATGACCACATCTGTTACCGCCCCGGTTCTATAGCGGGCACTGCAAGCAGAAATAGTCCTTAAGATGTATAGATGTGAAATTCTTCGATGGCACAAGTCCCTAGCCGACTGCAGGCAGCAGCAGCAAGCGGCGCGTCGCCGCGACAGTCTGTTTTCTATGGTATTACTGTATCTTGGGGCTAAAATAAACGTCGTTTGCAATAGCAATAACACGTAGGTGATTAGAATAACATGATAGGGCAAAAATAACGTCTGATGACTGATGTAATGAATGAGTACGGTCTACATTGTTGATGCGTAAGTAAAAACAACAGTGAATAGTGTCGGATGCCTGTCATTGCGCGCAATTTGTGGTCAATTGGGGAACTGGGTCACTGTGACGTTTTCGTTTAGTGGAAACTAACTAGTCATATCAACATCACACTTGTAGCGGTTACACCGCCACCTACGAACTACGTATCGAAGACATGACGTCACAAAAATCCTGCATCGCGCAATTAGAGTTTACCGCGCGAACGACATATATAAGACTATCCGACATCAACAGCAGGGCAGTCGGCCCGCCAGACACAACACCCGTCTGGTCGGAGGATCCTACCTTTTCTATGGTGGATGAGTGAACTTTACACCCTGTTCCTCATGGCCTTAAACGCTTATTACCAAATGGGGAAGACAGATGTACATTCGTACAAGTAGGTATAGGCAGGTGTTATAATATATTATAAGGTTGGGCAAAATAGAAAAACGCTATGTTTTCGGGATATCGTACATATACTTTTACAATATTTGTAAATATATGAGCACCATGCCATGTATCTATCACATAATTCATTAATATTTCGTTGTTTAAGTTTTAATTATTTTTACCTATTGTGGTATAGTAATCTTAGTTCGAGTGCATAGTCTTCACATATAATTGTATAATTCATGTATAAAAATAATGGTAAAACATTTTAAAAGAGTAACGGTGGAGTTTCTTGCTCGTTCTTCTCTATACGAAAACTACCTTTTGGAAGGGGCGACTAGAATCAATTCAATTTTTTTTTTAATTTAGACGTTCATAATGCCTTTAAGTACCTAATTAAAATAAATTATTTGACTTTGACTGTATTTTGTCTATAAAAGCAATACAGGCTGTTATGAATCGAAACTACTTACTAAACTAGTACCAACAACCAACCAAACGAATACCAACTAATATTTGAACAAACAATTACAATAATCGTCAGTCGAAATAAACCCATCTTTGTCAGGCAAAGTTATGCCACCAACCTAGTGTTAGTTAATATTAACAAGGTCGATAAGCCTTAGTCTGTTATGTTAGTTTCAGACTTGAACTAAATATTTAGGTAAGTACTTCTCAGTAAATCTTTTGTTTACTTCGACTCTACTGTCACAGTATAAATAAGTAACAGTATTATGTCCTCACAGAAAACGGCCGAAACGACGCGCTTCAAAATCTCAGTCTATGTACGCAACAGTATCAAGTGTGCGGCAGTTACGCACGGACAGGGAAGCTTTATCTATCGAGCGGCCGTAGGTAATTATTTGAAGGTCAATGCCGAGACATAATACTGTTATTTTATCATACTGTGCTGTTGTAGTGTTAAATCTTCACAGACACGACAAGAAATTCAAGGATAAAAGCTTCCAAGAATACTTTTAATTCCTTTTGATATTAATTTAGACTTTATTTTTGTTTCAGGTAAATATTAAAAGCAACTTGGCTGTAATCCCGTCTAATCTTTTCTCGGTAAGTTTACGAAATAGTTTAATTACCGTGCCGCTTTCCAAAATCTATTTGCTGCTTCCCTTCGTGAGTTTCATAAAAAAGGGATTATTGTTATCGAGTGTATAAGCCAAAACAGGCGGATTTTTTTTTCTGGAATTTCTCCTGTTCATGGCAATAGGCTCGCCCCTATTACATGGGACTTAAACATAACTGGCGAAATGTGGGTGTACTATACCTCTGCCAAACCCGGCGTGATGTTAGTTGCATGATTCCAAATGTTCCTTGGCCAAATAAAGACCTTTTTTTCATAAAAAAAAGAATCTCTTACGCACTTACGCTTACCAATTTTCGCGTCAGTCATGATGATATACAGGGTGTCCAGTAAATAGCACGACATACTGCAGGGGGTAATAGCTTGGGTCACTACCTATCAATACAACACAATATATGTTCAGCAAAATCTTACGGATTTACAGTTTTACAAAATTTTCCGAAATATCGAAAAATCTCTACCTTGAAACAGATTTTTAAGCATCTCGTAATGAAAAAATCTTTTTCTAGAACTTTTTTTACATCAAATTATTCGTGAATAGTTACTCTACTCATTATAAGTTTGTTTTTGATCAAAAACAAGAATGTTTTGAAGAAATAGTTTTTTTTGTTAAAATTTTCACAGAACAATTTTCTTTGTAATAATTTTGTAAAACTGTAAATCCGTAAGACTTTGCTGAACATATATTGTGTTGTATTGATAGGTAGTGACCCTAGCTATCACCCCCTTTTTTTTTTTTTTTTTTGGATTGGAAATCATCAAATGACGTCTCCCGCTCTGGGTGGAGCGGGAGGGCGTGTCAGACTCTTACTGACTAAAACCCACCCGTGTTCCTTCTGTTGCCTGTGCAATGCCAGGGGGCCACGGTATCCCTTTCGGACTTTCCCGCAACCCCGGCAGGCAATGGTCTCATTGGACCCCTTCACTCGCTGACACTCTTTGAGGCGCGCGTGGAACACAACGCGCCGTCGACCCGGGCTTGGTCCTTACCGGACGGCGAGCTACCCATTGCTCACCATCCGCAAGCCCGCGCCTACGGTGGCCGGGAATCCGCGATCGATTCCCGACGCCCGGGGCGTCTCCTCCTGCGGCGGCTAGGGGCGTGAGGGCGCGAAATTTGCCTCTCCCTCACGCGCTCCGCCTCCTCCTTCGCGAGCATTACTGCTTCGCAGAAGGAGGTGACGGCCTCCCATGCTCTCTCGCTCCGTACCATGGCCTGGACCAGGGCCGGACGCGAGAGATCCCCGCCACCGATCGCCTCCACGAGGACACGGCGGTGCTCTGCCCAAGCCGGGCATACCTCCACCGTATGCTCCACCGTGTCCTCCGGGCGATCCACGCAGTGATGACACCCGGGCGTTTCCTCCCGCCTTATCCGAAACAGGTACCTCCCGAAACAGCCGTGTCCGGTGAGGACCTGCGTCAGGCGGAAGGTGAGGACGCCGTGGCGCCTCTCCAGCCACTCCTCAAAGAGGGGACTTATCGCCGCAATAGTGGCGTGCCCAGCACTGGGTTGCGACAATCGCACTCTCCATGACGCCATGAGATCCCGTCGGAGCTCTGTCCGCTGTGCCGCGATTTCTCGCGGCATCGGAGTCAAGCCCCGGCGTTTCGCCTCCCCGCGCCACTCCCAAATATGCGCGAGGACTTTTGCCTCCAGATCCCATGGCGGCAATCCGGCAAGGAGGGTCGCCGCCTCACCGGAGACCGTGCGGTATCCCCGGACCAGCCGGGTGGCCATGACCCTCTGGGACGCGTTCAACCGGCGGGCAGGCCGCCGCCTCAACGAACGCGCCCACACCGGTGCCCCGTACAGGGCCATGGACCGCACGATCCCCGCGTATAGCCTCCGGCAGGAGGCGTTTGGACCCCCTAGATTGGGCAGGAGCCGCTTCAAGGCAGCCCCGGCCCGGTCCAGTCTGGGAGCCAAACGTCGAAAGTGCTCCTCGAAGTTCCACCGACTGTCGAGGACGAGTCCCAAGTACTTCATCGTCGACTCGACGCCGATGTGAACCCCTCCTACCGTTATTTGGGAACCCGACGGTGGCGCGTTCCGAGGACCATGAAAACACATGGCCTCGGACTTGTGCAACGCCACCTCGAGTCCCAACTGCCGGATTCTGGCCACGATTGTCGCAACCCCGTGTGTCGCTAGTTCGACCGCCGCCTGGTGCGACCTCCCCAGCTATCACCCCCTGCAGTATGTCGTGCTATTTACTGGACACCCTGTATAATTGCAAAATTTTCAACGATCCCTCGACAGTAATTTGTAGCATAGTCTACAACGAGCAAATATTTGTGATGATAATACTTTGTTGTACCCGAACAAACCTATCTAAGTCATAACGGGGTCACTCCGAACACAATACCATTGTTTGCGTTGCCTTATTTAAATTCTTTCTAGCATTCATAAAAAACCCCAAAACATCACCCAATCACGCGATTCTAAACTTAATGACCTAGACCTAAAGTTGGTTTTCACACGCGAATGTAAATTGTAATCGATATTGATGTTATAATAACAACTATTTCTTTAGTGAATAACTCTGGTTTTTATGTTATTTTTGCTACTCAATTATAAGATTTACTGTCTCTGTTATAAAGGTTACTATCCCGTTCATTTGTGTTGATATGCGCTACTGTAAAGACAGGATGCGATGACTAAGCAATGAGTCAGATTAGGGGAGAAAAAATATCTTTGGAATGATAACGAATGTAATTGAGCGGCTGAGATTTATCTTACTCATAAAAGTTGTGGATAAAACGACAAATTGTTTACAAATTAGTCGGACGGTATTAATCACATGTGTTTTTAGCAACTTTTTAATGCCCCCCCTCCCCCTTTGTGATACTTAGTGAGGTTTTAGAGTAACCAACCCTTACCCAAAGTCACGAATATTTTTATGGAGCTGTCTTTAAAAAGAAAGAAAAAAGATAAATATTTTATTTCGGGGGCCGCTTTCTGGTTTAGCAATGCGCGTTAAGCTACGTGCAGACTAGCGCGACGCGACACCGGCTATTGTTATACCGTGAAGTTTTCTTAGAAATTGTATTGTTCGAGTCGCGTCGCGCCGTCGCGTCGCGCCGTCGCGTCGCGCTGGTCTGCACGAGCCTTTAAACGAAAAAATAACTACTCGTAATATCTCACCCACCTTGTGATATTTCGTGTTTTTTTCCGAACCCCCCTTTTCGAGTCTCACGTGATTTATAGACGACCCCTTACTCAAGAACTTAATTAAACATTAAGTTCTTTTTATTAAAGAAGTTTAACGAGAATTGTCCCATCTTAGAGATAGACATTCTTGCTACTCTGATATCTGAAAAGTTAAACAGCTATAAAAAACAAAACGTATGTCCCATATTAAAACTGATACGCCTCCAGGATACGTACTCCTCTGACTAACCCTTCAGGTATTACAGGCGTGAATACCTATTATGTTATAAGTAGTCGTTTAAAACCTTCAAGTACCTACAGTGTAGTCAAATAACTTTGCCGCTCTGAAGTAGGCTACAAATGACTGCGCAATAGTCAATCTTACTTATAAAACAGTAGCGCGCATGTCAGCGCGCATGCGCAACCTAACTTCAGAGCGGCAAAGTTATTTGACGCGAACTGTAGTAAGTATAAAGTACTATCGAAGAACTTCATATCTAAGCAGTTTCAAACAAAATCCCGTGAATACGATGACCGCATCTGTTACCGCCCCGGTTTTATAGCGGCCGAGTGCGGCAAGCAGAAATAGTCCTTATGGTGTATAGATATGAACTTCTTCGATGGTACCATGGTACTATTATTCTTATTGTACGTTGTGACAACAAAGTTACGCAAAATTAGTGTATATAATACTGATTATTATGAATAAAAAGAAATCTAAACAAAAAGATATGACTTTGAATAATAGTGTAAAAGATGGTTATGTTGAGAAAATATAGGAAAACAAATAAAAGTATAAGATGTTTATTGCTACTGACATTATGAAGTTGAATGCTTCGGAATTATGAACATTAGAGACAGAGTAGTTAGGAATTGTGATTGTTAGGATGAAAAATGTTAGGAAGAACATTTTCGGATTTCCAATTATCGGAGTTGAAAATTTAGGTGAACTTTGGCGCACCCATAAAGGGGTCTACCATTTCTAGCAGAACTTTTTATGTCATAATTTTATTTTCCATATCAGCTAATAGCATAAACTTTATTTCGCAGAAAATCGTTTGGCGTACACTCATTTATTATCACGGCGAATTTATGGGTAAAAACAATTTATAATTAGGTAAACTGAGATAATTTAATCATCTCAGTAGGTATGTAAATACATAATAATTTTTTAATTTCGCATGTTTAGGTACGTCTGCTTTGACGGATGTTACCTTATCAATTGGGTTTTTCTACATAACAAAACAAAGTATATCATGCGACTTTGTAAATGGTGTCATTTGTTTTTATGAATCGATTTAAATTACAGATAGTGCAAGCCACGACGACGCGCCCCACTTCGCGATAACTGTAGTGTAAGCTGTACTTTAGTACGGAGCGGAGCGGAGTGGGGCGCGTCGTCGTGGATTGCACTATCTGTAATAGGTACCAAACTACCTACAGATATATCGTAGGTATGCCTTTTTTTAAGTAAAAAGAAGAAAAAGATACCTGAGGGCCCAATCACACGTACCGTACCACAACTACACCACATTGCAGCGACAACATGTGGGCAAGGAGTACCTAGTTACCGTCGAATGGTGTCGCTGAGGCTTCTTGCAGTTGCGTTGTGGTAACTACAATATCAATTTGGAAAACAGGCTGGACATTATGTTATGTTGTTTTATTAGGAAGAGGTGTACCTATAATATTACACCCACATTTACGTTTTAGTATTATGCTATTACATGTGGCGAGCATATTGCCATCACAGCATAACAGCATAATCCGCTTATACGTTCCCACTGCTGGGTCACAGGGCTGCTCTCTGTGAGAGTGAGTGGGCCGTAATCTGCCACGCGGGCCCAGTGCGGGTTGGTAGATGTCACATGTCTTCGAATTTTTGGTTCTAGGTTATGCTGTAACCTAATTACGTAATACACGATCAATCTGAATTTGAAGCAAATTACTAATCCTTTGCTTCGTCAGTTCGAAAAAAAAAAAAAACTGCTCAACAACGTCAAATATAACGCAATGAATGTTGTTGAACTGTCAAAATGAAAGTTTACGAAAATGTGTTGCGTAATTAGTGTTTTCCTTCAACGTTTTGAGAGCAGTGGTAATGAATTAACTTTCACAAAGTAAAGTGCCAGCGTGCCACTGCTCGCTGGCTATTGCCATCAGCCGGGCATAAATCCAGACGCAGATAAATTTAGATTTTTATTAAAACCCTTTGTTATTGTAATTAGTAATAACTGTTTATTTATTTTACCTCGATGGACCTAGTTTATCATTTATAACTTCCAGTTACAGCTATAGCTATACAAGGTCCAATTAAAATAGATGAACTAACACAGCGTTCAGTACGTCTAACCAAAGATAAAGATAAGCAGTGATAGCCTAGTGGTGTGACCGTCAGACTGACAATTCGTAGGTCTCGAACCCAAGGCACGCACCTCTGACTTTTCGGATTCATGTGCGTATTATATATTTATCACTTGCTCAAAAAACGGTGAAGGAAAACATCGTGAGGAAACCGGCATGCCTGAGAGATATTTCTCGACGGCATGTGAAGCCAAGTCAGAGGCCCATGGGCGGCTTTAAAACTCTGACACCAAGTTGGTTTACTAACCACACGAAAAGAAGAAGACCAAAGATATCCAAGCAAAAAAACACTGATTAAAGTAATTTTATTTTGACCTAAAATAATATGGCGTTGGGTAATCAACATTTTTAGTGTATTTTCGCTAGCCGATTTATTTTTCTTGTAAGTATGTATAATGCGTTTTTTTACCATTTTCCTTGAGTGGTCAGAATGATTTCTAAAAGTTTTTTCCATCTATTATATTGGGATCTTATATACCCTAAAATATGTAAGCGGGCACGCCCTTTATGCCTGGCGGCTTTTATTTAGATATTGATTATGTTTAGTTTTTATTTCTGCCTGAGTGTTCTCGATGTTTTTGGTTGGTATATTGGCGTGTGCTAACTGACATATAAGGCTATTAATTTAAATTTTAAATTATGTTCTGTGTTGCGTAATGTAAATTATTTTGCATACTATTATATATTTTTTTTTTTCTATCTGAACAGACAGTTGTGTTGCTGGGGAGTTTGTTGCGCCACTTTTTATTCCCAGCACTAGGAAGTGGTGAAGGGTGGGCGTTTTGGGGGACTGTCTTATGTAATTTTGAAGGTTCGAAAACTGCTGATTCTCAGCCTAATTTGAATAACTTTTGAATTTTGACCTGGCATCGAGATGAATAATTGTACCCTCTACGTCAATTCCTGTTACAAAAACTTTTGAGTTTTCTCGTATTCATTACCTCCGCGTCGAGTACTTATGATACGTCCTCTTTTTATTCCTCGACGTCGGCTACCGGCGTCGGGTACCTACAGTCACAAATAAAATTGTCACGGTGGACAAAATCGGGGGCACAGATAGTACAAAAATAAACGACTTCCAAAAAAAATCACTGTGAAAAATTACTTTAATTTCGTAAGTCAGTGTCTTTGGTTTTGTATTTTAGTTTATTGCCATCGAATTCTGAAATTAAAGTTATTTAAACGTTTTAGTTGTGGTACCTACTCGTATACGTACCCCACACAAATTCGTATACCACTACTTGCTATGTAAAATATCAGTGACAAGAAGTTATTACTTATAACATCATCTACTTAGACTAAGGCCCACTTGCGCGTTAACAGCTAACTCAGGGTTAATCCAATAATCCTCTTTGGATTAACTCTGAGTTAGTTGTTAACTCCGAGTTATTTAGCTAACAAAAATGATCGTGCAAGTGGGCCTAAGTGGAATAAATAGAATATCGAATCAAATTTTAAATAAGCGTATTTTAGATTCTTACTGGTAATATTTTTATAATAATTGTTTAATCAAATATCCTAAAATTGTGCATACCATAGGGAACAAAATTTATTAGGACTATCTGAAAAATCCACCATATCTGTGCATTAGCGAATAAAATATAGATTTTAAAATTTATTGTTACTTCAAGGTAAAATAAAACCTGTTAATTAAACAAGTGTTGATTGAAGCGGATGTTATGGTGATTTTCCTGTAATATAAACAGGTTTTATGTTTAGGTTTGCTTAGTTATAAATATTGTTTATTTGTTATAAGTAATGATAAAATGAAAAAGATGTTTGTTTCTCTAAGTTTTTTTACTCGTCATACTTTTTGTCAATATTTTAAAACTAGATGGCACCGGCATTTTCCTAGCTGACTGGTTCCGAAAATGCCGAAACAAACTCAGAGGTTATCTGTTTTAAAGTCCAAACATTATATTACCTATTAAGATTAGTGAGTCAACAATGCAGGGGCATGTCTTTTGAAGAAAGAGCCATTGCTGCTTTGAGTGGACTTATCCGGACACGTCATGGTATGCATGCATCAGTCATCGTGTTGCTCAACGACCCGTTACACGACGCTACCACGTTACCAACTACAGGTAGTTAGAGTTATTTGTGCACTAAAATGTTTTGTAACTTTAGGGTCAAAATTAGAATTCAAGATGACGGTTATGGTGAAATTTCCTATTTGGCAAGAGAATATTGCTATAACATTTGTAAGCATTCGACATAGGTTGGTACCGATCATTTTCATGGGTTTCCTATTCAATACTTTAAACCTTACCTGTTTTGGTTCCTCTACCAAAACTTATAGCTCAAACAGCACTCAACACCTCATCTTACTTTTTAACCCTACTCTTAATCGTTCAAATTCCGTAGTATTTTAACGGAGTGGTTGTATTTGAACATACAACCACTCCGCTCGCACTCAACACGCATCACCCTTTGACAAATAAGATAATGCTGCTCGATGGTTTGATTTATTGACTAACACCTCTACGTATATGTACCATCGAAGTCCTTCATATCTGTAAATCGTAAGGACTAATTCTGCTTGCAGCGCTCGGCGGCTGAACCGGGGCGGTAACAGATCGATGTGGTCATCGTGTTCACGGGATTTTGTTTTCAAGCTGCTTAGATATGAAGTTCTTCGATAGTACTAACGCTGTAACAGTTGACTTTTTATCGAAATCACAAGTTCTTATTAACCTTGCCATACGTACAGTAAATTCTTATTGAAATAACGTCATTCCGAGGATTTTCGACATCAACGCGAATAAAGACGCGCCTAAAGCTAGAATATTATAAATAATAGCAGTCCAGGAACAAGCGTTGCTGCCAATCATGCTAAATTGATGAACAGACGCACGTAGTAATGTTATTTACGTCATTTGATACAGCTGGGTTAAGCTGGATCACACCTTTTTATGATGATTACGTAGATAATAATGTTCGAAGACAATGGTTCGAATCGGAAACAGAAACTATGATCGTAGGAAGGAAAATATAGACGACAATTGAATTTGATAATAATTTCAACTTAATACTCTTAAAACTCTTAAAAAGGGTCTTGACAGACTGACGGATGGACAACGAAGTGATCCTATAAGTAATTAATGGATCTCCGGACTGAAAATAAAGATATATAAATATATAAGGGTTCTGTTTTTTAGTTTCGAGGTATGAAACCCTAAAAAACTACTGAGTCCTTTGAAGTGAGCTTGAAGCATATATTACTTTCCTCTATGGCTTGAAGTAAGCTGACATTCCTCCTAATGCTAGGGATAGACACTATTGACGTTTGACAGCTCAATTCACATACGTTTTCACGGTGAGCTGTTACCAGAATCGACCGGCTTGCAGATTGATGTTCCCAATCTCTCCCTGAAGCATTGAAAACTATACCCGAACCTTTTAACTTTTCGGAACTTTATATAGAGAATATTATTAGACTTTCAGAAATTAAATGTTGCAATATGTGAAAAAATTTAAACCTATCTGCCTACAGTGTATTTTTCCTTAAATTACACGACACCCTAAATGTCACGATAGAATTTCCCCTTGTTTGTTTATATGTCCATTACCCGACGTAATTTCGGCCTGATGTGTTTAGATGGCATTGAAGGAGGAAAAGGAGGTATGATGTAAGGATTACGATCCATACATACCTCCTCCTGCTCCTCGTTCTGTAGTTTCTGCCTAACCCCAGTGGAACAAGGAGTGAGTATATGTAGAGTTTCTCTGAGAATTTTTTTCAAAGATATCGGTATCCTCACAGTGGCATCACAATTCATCTTCGCCAACATCTTATATATTAGGCAAAACATACACACAGTGATATTCACAATGTTAACACTAGAAGTAAGGATAAAATACGTGCTCCTTCTCACCGGCTTCATAAGTTTCATAACTCTTTTGTTGGGCTTGGTATAACCTTTTATAGCAAGCTACCCTCTTCTTTGCTAGATTTGCCTTTTAATGCGTTTAAAACTAAATTAAAATCCAACCTTTGTTCAAAGGCATACTATTCTATCAACTACCAACTTAAATGATAAAAATAGTTGGTCGCTGAGATTAACTCAAGACAATGTTTAAATGTTCTTTCTCCAGAATTACTTTACCTACTGACAGGTTATATGAGTTTATATAATTGTTTATAATTTTACTTTATAAGTCAATTTAATTTAATTTTATTTTAATTTGATTTCAATTTATTTTTGACATAATCAACAAATAATCATAATCATTACAATGTTTTTTTATGAGTTGTATTGCATTATGTGGTTAGCTAGCGACCTCGACAATTTATTTTACCTCGATGGTCCTAGTTTATCAATTATTACTTCTAGTTACAGCTATATGTAAGCTTTTACGCCCTTTATGCCTGGAGCCTTTATTTTCTTTTTTAGATATTGTTTACGTTTAGTTGTTTTTATTTCTGCTTGAGTATAGTTCTCGATGTTTTTGGTTGGTATATTGGCGTGTGCTAGCTGTCATATGGCTATTAATTTATAATTTAAATTATGTTTTGCGTAATGTAAATTATCTTGCACCTACTATTGTATAGAATCTTTTTTTTCTTCTAACTAAACAAACAAACAACAATATATGTGGGTAGGCACAGGGTTAACACTCATATTTTGGTTACTCCAAGTTTTAATTGATTATAAATATTTTAATTTGAACTTTTAATGTTATAATTATATTTTATTGTTATTAACCACCCAACTCTCACTATATACTATTTCCAAGTCTTTTTGAGATCTAATTCATCTATCTACTTACTTTCTACCATCCATCTACCTCTATGGACACTAAAATGGCCACAAGTTTAGAAGATCTGGAGCAGCTGTTCAACTCGCGGATGGCTGAGTATGAGAACAAGCTCAGAAATGCATCTTCCGGATCTGAGTCAGCACCTGATATCACAGCACTATCACGTGAGTTCGCTGAATTTAAAACTTTTGTGTGGCAGGCACTCTCAAAATTTAAATCACAAATAGAAATGCTGTCTCTTGGCTATGACAGACATGAAACTATGATGAGAAGAAAGGTTTTATTGTTTCATGGGGTTGCCGAGCTACCAACTGAAAAGTTACATGATGTGGTTCACAAAGTGTTAACCGACCAAATGAGCTTGGCCGAGGTCAAAAAGGAAAATATTCATGTCTGTCATCGATTGGGATCTTCACAAGGTAAAGCGAGACCTATCCTGGTTAGACTTTACACCACTGAGCACCGTCACTTGATTTGGGAGAGCAAAAAGTCACTGAAAGGTACTGGCATCACAATCTCTGAATTCTTAACTCACACAAGACACCGTACTTTCATGGACGCACGCAAGCATTTTGGGGTACCAAACTGCTGGTCGGTGGAGGGCAGGATAGCGATCGTCACGTCGGATGGTAAGCGTCACAAGATTGAAACCCCGGCTGAGCTTCGAGTACTGGTTTCACGGTTCCCTAAGGCCACAGGCGAGTCTGGTGCTGCTGCGCTGTCAGAGGTACATACTTCTCCAATATGTGCGAGCCCCACTGGAGTTCCCGCTACACCTTCAAGAGGCCAAAGAAAGGCGCGCCGGCGTAACTAATTAGTGCTACTGGATGGTTTGTTTATCTAGTTACTCTGTAAAATAGCCGCATTGTACGATAACTTTTGATTTGTTCTGTACTTTTAACCGTCGCCGGTACTTTAAAATTTTGTGTTTTCTGTACACCTTCACAGTAAATTTTGTGTAACATTATTATATTTTTTTTAACAATAAGTCTTGTCGGTGTGTTAACAATTTTTTTATGTCAGACAGATGTCAGTCTTAGGATTGACACTGACAATTGCTGACAATATGACATTAGCGTTCCATTCCTGTTCTGTGGTAGTTCATATTTGTGTGCATTGCGGTTATTCGTGTTACGCGAACATTTTTATTTTATTTTAGTTTTCAAAATATTGTTACTTTATTTTTTCATGTGTTCTTTTTATTTCTGTTGCTATTGATTTGATTTGTACAATTTTATTTCTTGCAACAAACTAGTGAGTTAGGGTGGTTGTATTTTAAAACAATCAGCCGTTTAAGTATTTAATTGTAGTTATTGTTGTTTTCTGTTTTTGTTATATTTATTTATATAATATTTGTATTTATCTATGAATATTTCAGCTGACTTAAATGACAGTTTTTTCTCTTGTTCTGCCTCGACTTGTAGCTTCGTTAGTGCGGACAGTGAGCCACCGCTTCGTACTTTGCGTGACAATATTTCCTCTCTTTTTTCTAACTATCCTAACAATCTGCATATAGCCCATATTAATGCTCAGAGTGTTCCTGGTCACTACTCCGATCTTTTGGCATCCTTTAGCAATGTTCATCTTGATGCACTCCTTATATCTGAGACCTTTCTTAAGCCCTCTCTTCTTTCTACGCACTACGCACTTCCTGGTTTTGTCCTGGTCAGAAATGACAGGATAGGCAAGGGTGGTGGTGGTGTCGCCATTTACATACGCGATGATATACCGCACAAAATTGTAAGTTCGTCTCCATCTCAGTACTCGGGGTCGGCTGAATCATTGTTTCTTGAGATCTCCTTGAATCATACAAAAGTATTGCTTGCTGTGTTTTACTCTCCCAACCTTCACGTTGACTATTTTGACTCCTTAGAATCCTCGCTTAACAATTTTTGCCCATCATATGAGCATGTCATTTTAATGGGTGATTTTAACACATGTTTAATTAAAAATGATCTACGTACACTTAAACTCCGTTCGCTTTTATCCTCTTTTAATCTTGAAATTCTACCTCTTTCTGCGACCCATAACTTCCCAAACTGCACGCCTTCTCTTCTTGATTTAATGATCGTATCTTCTTCTCACAATGTTGCTGAGTTTGGGCAGGTCACTGCAACCTTTTCCTATCATGACCTCATTTACCTTTCCTATCGTATCCGACCTCCGAAACGAAAGCCTCGTTTCTGTTTTCTACGTAGTTTTAATGGCATAGACCTGGAGGCTTTGAAACGCGATGCTGGTAATATCGATTGGACTCACGTTATCGAAAGCACCAGTATCGATGAAAAGGTGAACAGCTTTAATGCCATTATTTTAGATATCTATGATAAACATGCCCCTCGTCGGCGTATTAAAATTAAACATAATCCGGCTCCGTGGATGACTACTGAAATTAAACATGCTATTGCTCGTAAGGATAAGGCGAAGAGTAGGTACAGACGCAGACCCACGGAACTTAATCTCACTCACTTTAAAGCTCTACGTAACCGCTGCAATCGTCTGTGTCGAGATGCGAAGAGACGCTACTTCCACGAATCTCTCGTTGATCGTAACTCCTCCGATGTCTGGAAATTTTTAAAGTCTGTCGGTATCGGCAAATCACCCACGAATACCTGTAAAGATGTTGACTTGTCCGCTCTTAACAGGCACTTTTCTCTACCACCTGTTTCTCTAGACCCTAGCGTTAAAGCTTCTACCTTACTTGAGCTGTCTAACTTTCCGTTACCCCAATGCACACTTTTTGATTTCAGTCCTGTATCTGAAGACGTTGTGAAAAAGTCCCTTCTCTCTATTTCCTCCTCTGCTGTGGGCCATGATAATCTGTGTTCGAGAATGATAATACCCATTATTTCAGAACTACTCCCTATCCTTACTCATATTGTTAATTTTTCCTTATTCTCTGGTATATTTCCGTCAGCCTGGAAACAGGCTCACATAATTCCACTTCCTAAAGTTAACAATCCTTCTTCCTTATCCCACTTCAGACCCATCTCCATTCTTCCTTTCCTTTCTAAAGTTCTCGAACACATTGTTCATGGTCAAATTTCTAAATTTCTATTGTCTAATGCTCTCATTTCCCCTTTCCAATCTGGCTTCCGTACTGGCCACAGTACTGTCACTGCACTCCTGAAGGTTACTGACGATATCCGCTGGGCTATGGACAATAAATCTCTTACTGTTTTAGTGTTACTTGACTTTAGTTGCGCGTTCAACTCGGTGGATTTCGACATCCTTCTTGGGATCCTTCAATCTTTTAACTTCTCTGCCTCTGCAATAGCCTGGTTTGACTCGTATCTTCGGGGTCGCTCTCAGCGTGTCCGCCAAGAAGAGATCTATTCTGACTGGTGTGATCTTACTGCTGGTGTTCCTCAGGGTGGCGTTCTCTCTCCTCTTCTTTTTTCTATATTTATTAATACCGTTACCAAAGTTATCACTTCCAGCTTCCACCTCTATGCAGACGATTTGCAGCTGTATCGACATTTCTTGCTGGCTGATGCAGAATCGGCAATCAATGCCATGAATCATGACCTAGACAGCATATATCAATGGGCTAAGTCGTTCGGCTTACAGATTAACCCTGCTAAATCGCAGGCCATGATCATAGGCAGCAGACACTACCGCACAGCACTTGACTTGTCATCTTTGACTCCATTATCTCTGGGCTGCACAACCATTGCGTATACTGAAACAGCCAAGGACCTTGGTGTCTTAATTGACAGCAATCTTTCTTGGCGAGCTCAAGTCAGTGAGGTTAGTCGTAAGGTTCACTTTTCGTTTCACTCGCTCAAATCCTTACAGAGCTTCTTGCCGTTCAAAACCAAAATTTATTTAGCTCAAACTCTGATTCAGCCGATCATTGATTACGCTGATGCCTGCTATTTGGATGCCACCGAGGAGCTGTTAAATAAGCTTGAGCGCTTACAAAACCTTGGTATTCGTTTTGTGTTTGGTCTGAGGAAATATGACCATGTTTCTCACTTCCGCAAGGAGCTCAAGTGGCTCCCTATCCGTCTTCGCAGGAACACTCGGATATTATGTCTCCTTTACAACATCCTTTATAACCCTGCATATCCCAGCTACCTACGTGATCGCTTTTCCTTTACCCGTCCTCCGGATGCTCTGTGTAGATCCCACCTCAGGCATCATCTTAATTTCCCATCCCATAAAACTGAACTGTACTCTTACTCCTTCTCTGTTCACGCAGTACGTTTGTGGAACTCACTTCCGCCTAACATTCGAGATTCTAAAACTTTACTTCTCTTCAAAAAGCAAGTCAAAGAGCATTACCTTTCTTCTCTACAGTAATATTCTACATATATATGTATGTATATTATAGATAAATATTTACTAATACTAGTATTTTTTTTTATATATGTGTGTATGTATTTGTATGTATGTTTATTTTATATAGAATAGTTTTGTTTTGAGTTTTAATTTAAATTTTCTTGTTTCGACTTTTCTACACACTGTGTCTACATATCCAATCCTACTTTCCTCTCGCAGGTCTGCTGGAAGAAATTTTGTAAGAAATAAGCAGTACCTTTGTGCTCTTTTATGTTAATATTGTGTCCTGTTAAGTGTTTTGTGTGTACAAAAATAAATAAATAATAAATAATAATAAATAAACAATTGTGCTGCTGGGGAGTTTGTTGCGCCACTTCTTCTTCCCAGCAAAAGCACTAGGAAGTGGTGAAGGGTGGGCGTTTTTGGGGACTCTCTTATGTAATTTTGACTTTCGAATAGTGCTGATTCTCAACCTAGTTTGAATAAATGACTTGAATTTTGAATTTCAATTTTTTGAATTTTATATGAAGCTTTGATAAAGCTTTAAAACTTTTCTTCTTGTTAAATTCGATATTAAAGTTGAGTTGAGTTTGAGTTTGACTAATTTATGATTTATGCTTGAATAAAGCACAAAAACAATTGAATGTATTATATAATTCGCGGCTAAAACCTTAAAAAACAGATGTAAATAAAGCAGGAACGTGCCAAATGACGTCATATCCTGATCACGACAGAAACGGACGTTTGAAATGTAGTAAAAAATTGTTGGAGTTTCATAAAAAAAATTGAGCAACAAACAGTAGTTGAATTAAAATTTTAATACTTAATAGTTTATATCATTGTCTTTACATCAAAAACTGCTTCGAATTAAAAGTCATCAGCATCATCATCATTTCAGCCGAAAAACTTCCACTGTTGGACGTCCACTGCTTTTTGCATCCAGCGGATTCTTGCGGCCAGGGAGGGGTAGGCCTTCCAACGCTTAAATTTCGATTTTAATTTTATATTTAAAATTAATAGGTAGATAAAGATATTATTTTCATTCAATCAATCAACATTAATGTGTTATAGTATAATATTTACATAATTTAAGTCCTAAAACAATGTTCAAAATAATTCGGCGACAAAAAAAACATAACAAAGCAAATTAAAGATATTGTCACAATTCGACCCCAATTTCAGATCCAAAATACAAATAGATCTTATGTTTACATGTGAAAACCTAATTAAGTGAAGTTGACATCAGGGGAGCGGCTACTTTGCCATATTATATGATCATAGAAACGATAGTGTAGGTAATATAAAATATAGTGTCTCAAAAACCAAATTCAAATATGTTTATTGTTTGTTACATGTAGAAAAAGATCTTATAGTCATTATAATAGTAGCACTGTAACATACCTATAATGTGTACAATATTCTATCACATTATTATTTTGTAAACATTCTTAATGTTGGTCTAGTCACTCTTTGCATTAATCAAATTATACCTTAAAAAATATTATAAAATTAGCTTTTTTGCGTTTTTGCTTTAGTCAAATTATACATTAGTCAAATTATACATTAAAATTAAAACATACATTCCATAGTCATACATTATCAATGAAACGAAAACATTAAACCAAGTTTTTGTCATTAAAAAAAACATTTATTGTGTAGTACGCTTTACCTATCAAGAATTCCTTGAGCTTAATTTCAAAGATATTCATCGCTGAAATATCTTTAATACAACTTGGTACTTAGTTTGTTATAAAGAAGCTCGTGAAAGAGGAGCTCGTGGCTAAGTATTAACTGCCACACGGGTCGATCCGTCAGGTTAAGCTACGCTTGCCGGGGTTGGTCTGTGGATGGGTGACCATCTTTACGTACCGAGATTCCTCCGTGCCTCGGAAAGCACGTTAAGCCGTTGGTCCCGGCTGTCATTCGTGGATCTTTGACAGTCGTTACGGGTCGTCAGAAGCCCGAAAGTGACAACCAGTCTTACCAAGGGGTATCGTATCACCCAATTACTGGGTTGTGGAGGTCAGATAGGCAGTCGCTCCATATAAAATACTGGTATTCAGCTGCATCCGGTTAGACTGGAAGCTGATCCCAACGTAGTTGGGAAAAGGCTAGGCAGATGATGAGTTTGTTATAAATTTTTACTGCCATTCCAAATATACTAGATTTAAATTTAACTGTTCTACACCTAATTCCGCATAGCTCATTTTTATGTCGTGCACTTCTAAATGTTTCATATTTTCTTATATCGCTTTTTATCATTCTTGCCGCTTCATAAATATATAATGAAGGCAGAGTTAAAAATTTTAACCTTCTAAACATTTCTTTGCATGAGTCAGTCTGTTTAAGTCCGGTTATACATGATTGATAATAAGTAGATATTAAGTATTATATTATTGACGTATATGTTTGCCTGTAGGACAAAAATATGCTCTTATTGGAATTAAGTAATTAATAAAACAGAAATTCGTCGAGCCGAGCGTCCGCTTTTAACACGTTAGCAGCAAGTGTGAACGGACCATCTGAAATTCAAAAAGGTTTTATATAAATCTAGATACAGGATTATACAAGATTAGTTTTTCTGTACTTTAAACAGTACATTTTGTCGGTATATGTCAATATACAATATGTAAAAAAACCTGTCCGATCCGAACTAACCACGAGGTGGGAGTAACTCTTTTTGTCTGTCTGAACGGATTTTGATGTGGCATAGAAATTATCAGGTTTAGGACATGGACGAGTATACTACTCACATATAGAATACTTTACTACTAGTATACTTTTTATCCCGTGGGATAATTTGCTACCTCCACGCGCCTGAAGCCGCGGGCAAAAGATAATAAAAGATTTAATGTAATGACTGACGCGGTACTTACCGACTTCAAACCACTTGTTTCTGGGATAACCGGTGTTTTCCCGTGACGACACTATGGCCTCTCGCAGAGCGAGAGCAACACTTATTGACAGACATATAGGAGGCTCGGCAACCGCTGAAATGTGTCATTAAAATACTAATTACATTGCGTAATTAAGACATTCATATTGTTTCCATGATAATTGAAATGAAATGGTGGTTGTTGACATCGGCCCCAAGTTGGTACATTATAATTAAATGATACATTTTGAGCAGTAAAAATGTAAAGTAAAAATATTTTTGGAAATTAACGTATAATAATAAAATTGTTTATTGATTTTATTTTTTCCCGAGATGTGGGTTACGTATAAAGTTTTCCTCAATACAAAGTTATGGGTTGGGATTTTGGGTTCAAACTTAGTCCAACGCCACGGTCTGTCGCCATAGCCCGCGTTTTCCCGGAACGCGAGGTCGCGCCATCAGAGGGCCTTCCAGTTTTCCGAACAAAACGTGACATTATGAATGCGACGTTGGCGTATTTGCTCGACGATCGCTTTTGGTTAGTTTAACCGTGTGGTTGTAGCGTTGATTGGCCGGCAAGGCATAGAGTAATCATATCAATGAATGAACCAGATGAATTAAAGCTTATTGAGGCCTTACCTACCTCTAGAAATCAGCCTCACTATTCCGTTATTCTACTGAATTACAATTTTTGACGGTCTTAATCTTCGTCAAAACAGACGGATTTTAAGTTGTATGTACAGCGTCATGTGAAGTATTTTATCACAACGGTTTTGCAAACAAAATTCATCTTTTGTAACTGTGAGAAGGTACAAAAGTGTGTATTTTATTTAAGAGAAATAACGAATGATTGATAATAATTGCGACTCCATATATGCTTCTGGTGGCATCGCAGTACTAAAGTAAGTTATCTGCAAAAAAACAAAAAACAAAAAACTATCTGGTACTATTTTGGTCACTTACCCCTAGCACCCAAAGTACCAAGAGGATTATAAGAGTTCCTCCTGAGTTGTATCCTGAAGTCTATGGGAATATCCTTGGTGAGAGGCACTTTGTAGTACCAAGTACGGTCTGTGAGCAGTTCACCAGTCTTCTCGTCGAAGATCAGCTCCTCGTGGGTCCAGTAGCCCACACCCATCATGAACGCGCCTTCGATCTGGATAATTTTAACTAACTTTTATCGGAGAGTCGAGCCTTTAATAGCATAAAAATTCAAACCGCCGCACAATGTAGTATTTTCATGATCTAGAGGAACAAAATTATTTAACTCAATTTATGTGTATGGAATACCCTAACAGTTAATCAAATACGTATTAGGTTAAATTTAAACAAATTAGGAAACATTTAGAAATATATATTAAAAAAAAACTTACTATAAAATATAATGAAAACATATTCTAAAATACATAAATACTCGTAAATGTACAAAAAAAGAAAAGGACATTCAGAGAAATAGATTAGATATCTATCAGTCAGAATCATTATCAGATTTTTCAAAGTCTTTTTGTGGACTTTCAGGTCGGTTACTCATTTTAGATACTGAAACATCCAGGGTAGATTTACTGACAATATTCGGAAGCGAAATGTTTTCTTCTAGCCACGAAAATTTCGCTTTTAAACATCGTGCCATTTTGTTTCCATTTTGCATCGATTTTTGTGTAATTATTTCTAATTATTGCTCTAATACTCCTTAAACTGTCCTTAGAAAGGGTGGATCACCAAATTCTTGTAGAATATTATGATGTAATAAGACATACATTTTAGTTTGTTTTGCGTTTGCAAACCGAACATCCAAAAAGGAACGTGCGATATTTGCGAAGTCATTCTGAAAATAAAAAAATATTGTATGAGTGTCGCAAACTTTCGCCAACAAATAAACATGTTCCGTATAGCTTAAAGATGGTTCTTTCATTAAAATATAATAGGCGATCGGAATAATGCGGAATAATAAACTAAAACCAAAGTACAAACTGTTATAGTCATTTTTCTTACCAAAAAATATCTTGATTATTCTTTTGAAACTTAAGATAAAATTAAAAGACGAATGAAAGAAAAAAAATATGCCAACTTACCTTGAGATTCACGTGAAAACAATAACAACACATAATCAATATAAACGTACACATACACGGCGTATTCATCGAGCAAACTCAGAAGAAAAACACGAGCGCGAAGAGTACGTGTCGGCGGATCGCAGGTTGGGGGCGTTTCTGGACCTTGTATCTACTGTTCCGCACGACTTCTTAGAAAACAAAGCTTGATCCACTATAGTATAACTTGTGTACAGCCAATACACACAAGTGTTAAAGCTTTTCAGACAAGTACCATAAATGAATATTGTCCCTCTAGATCATGAAAATATCACACTGGGCGCCGTTAGAGCATCTTTAGAAGGTATCCGTGATTTTACTCGCATCCATATATATTTCAAACCTCCGTTTGACTAGTAGTCGTAGAATGGAGTTTTTAAAGTTTTTTTCTTACTGTATATTCCCTAATTAATCATCTTTTTTGCAGGCTTTAGTGGTGACTATGCATTGTAAGTCTTTTAGTCAGTCATGTCGTTGTATATGTTTAGAAAGTTAAATAAGCTTATGGAGAAAAATTAGTTTGAACAATAAAAAAGAAACCATTTACCTGACCAATATCCAGCTCAGGATTCAAACTTGTACCAACATCTTCAATAATATCGACTCTAAGTATTTCATGTTCTCCTGTCAGAATGTCTAGTTCTACCTCAGCCAAGCAAACTCCTCCAGACCTGTACGGTACTTGATCGTTAGCGGTGACCCTGTAGCTAGTCTGCAGATTGATTCCCCTATTGAAAGCTGCTTCAATCAATATCTCCCAAGTAGCATCAGTTAATGCTTCTCTAACAACCGTCAAACGGTCTAAAAGAATTTGGCAGCACTTTATAGCGCCAAAACAGACTGACTGCGTCGTCCTACTCCCTCCAGTGGCAAAATTATTTGGATTTGTTGCTACATTAGGACTCTTACACTTGACCTTTTCTATAGGAATGTTGAGAGTATACGCCACAGCTTGTATGACGTTAGTGTTAATTCCTTGCCCGATTTCAATACCTCCATGGTGGATCACAACTGTAGCATCTCCATGATAGACAGATAGAAGAACATGGTAGTCAAGGATACTAGATACAGGCCAATTCATGAAAGCTACTCTGAGCCCCTTCTTCTTCCACCTATTCAGTTTGTTATAGTTCTGTATCTCATCTTTGCGTTTGTTGTATTCCGCATCTCTGAGGAGTGTTTGTATCATCTCTTGCACTTCAACATAAGACGGTTCAATGTTGTTGATCCTCACTTGAGCTGGGTCTCGTTCTAATTCATAGGATATTCGCTCCATTAACTGTTCCGTCATTGATATTGTCTCTAATGATCCTGGAAATTAAGATTTCAGTGATTTTTATTCATATTTTAATTTAAATTAAATTAAATTATTTTATTTGTCAGATTACAATGATTCATTTATGTTAGTTGGTTAGTTACGAAAGAAAAAACGTAAAAGCTATGTTAGTCTGTTATTACGTACTAAGCTCACAGAATAAACAATATTTAAATATGTACATACATGTGAATATAACATCTCACCGTTGTAATGCATCACTTCTGCCTAACCAGCACTTGCATGAAGTGATTCATTATCGGTGAGTCAAATTTGTCCACTAACATCTTCAGAATGCTATTAGGGCTTGACCGCGTTCTCTCCAATAGCGATGCCGTCTTTCTCCTCACCATTGCGTGGAAGTCATGAACATGCGCCTGCGCGAACATGCCAGAAGCACTACAAAAGCGCGGCAGCCCCAAAAGCATTCTGAAGCTGTTATTGTATTGGACCCTCAGGGCATCCATTGTTTTCCGCGTGTAGCTGGCCCACAGGCTGCTCGTGTAGAAGGTCTGGCAGTAAGCCTTGAACAATGTTATCTTAACCTCCTTACTACAACAAGCAAACCTGCGAACCAGCATATTGCTTCTCACAGCAAGAGCCCGGCGCTCGCGTTCGATATCTTCATGATCTTTAATGATCTTTTAGGTTAATGTTTCTGAGTTTAAAATTAGACCATTTTCATAATTTATCCATTAAAATATGTCCAAAATGCAAAAGCCTTTGTATGATCGATTAAAAATTTTACCCAGATTACAACATGTTCTATTTAGGTTATCCCAACATCAAGATGGTGCCTAACGCAAACTAGATTAGACTTACACTTTTGTAAAATTAGACATACCTGGTGCTCTAACGAACGTATTAGAAGGTGTGTCCGTAGTAACGTTGAATATCTTGTACTGCCAGCGCCGGTTGTCATAGCAGTTCCTAATTCCTGACAACAGAAAAGCAGCCACAGGGTCACTGACGACGTACCCATTGTCAGAATACAGATGGTACTCCAGATATTGGATCTGTCCGGAATTACTCACTCCAACCTGTGCAAGAAAATTAGGGAATGGTAATATTAACCGTCTGCAGACAAAACAGAAGGAGTTTTAATTAAATAGGCTTGTTTAATATTTATCCTCAAAACAATTATAGCCAGTTTCCGTAAACAAATAATGCAAATAATTTGTTTACGGAAACATGTCAGATTGCGGTTATCCTAAGATGTAACGTGGGGTTCTATAATTAAACGTAACTATGTATAGCGTAGATGTATAGCTAAAGTTATGTATTAGGAGACACCAAAAAGGTGCTAGAAAGCAAAATAAAAAGCCTGTTGTGTAGGTATATGCTATTGCAATGCAAGAAAGTCACTTTACAAATAAATCTATGCATCCAACAGACCTGCCACGGGATCTTTACGGTAGTGACCCAAGCATGAACGCACGGAGTATAGGTAATGTAGATATTAACGATTTTAATGTAAATAGTCGTTTTGCACATAATATTTACTTAGTTAAGATAAATCAAATTCGGATTTATGTAACGTATGCGTCGCGCGTTCGTGGTAGGGCCTCTAATCTAGACACTACCCAAGAAAGTGCACTTAAACCGACATCTTACAATACCGATACATAGGCATTGGTGTGGCTGCAACGCCTGAATTTACCGTCATAGTTTTAACGTTTGATTACTGCACCAAAAGTATTGCCTTTTTCCACTCACTTCAAAGTCACGTGTACAGGGCAGGCGTTTACCGACCACTCTCAAGTTAGCTTGGATGCTCATCACAAATCGGCAGGGTCGGTCCATTTTGTAGGTGACTAGGGCACATGCGGCTCCTATGTGGTTGGCACGATATATCTTCGCCCCATATGCACCCCCACATCGAGGTACTGATAAGTTTATTCTGGAAAATATATCAAGGAAACTTTACATTGATGTCTAATGAAAACAATGGATAGGATAAAAAAGTATCTTCTGATATTAGGTATCAGAAGTTACCAATTCAATCTTTTTTACCTGTTTTGCGGTATATTCAGCACTTCAGATAGACCGATATGGAAAGAATCCAACCACTGTGTGCTGGCCACTACATCTATTCCATCTTCGCTCGGTCTGGTGACCGCGGTCTGAGTCTCCATATGATAATGGTACTGCGCATAGATGTTATCGGTACCCTTGAGAACTCTCTGCACGTTCAAACCTCGATCTCTAGCAGGGAAGACCAAAAACAATGTGATACGATCTGGCTCTCTTTCTCTGACATCTTTTATTGTCAAGACAGGCTTTTTCTTATCTACTTTATAGTTAATTTTGACCAATAAAGCTGCTCGGTTTGCTAGTTTTTCTGTTTCAGCAACAATAAGTCCTAGAGGTTGGTCATAGTACTTAATATACTTTTCAACGAAGACTTCTTCTGGCGTCAATTGAGAAGGTACTCTTTGAGACAGAAACGAGTTTTTTCCCGGGATGTCTTTGGCTGAGAAGAACGCTAAAACACCGGGTATTCTCTGCAAAGTTTACAAAAAATAGTTTACAATGGCAAAGCTACTACAGTCCTCTCACAGTTAGTTTTCCTCTGACAGCAACCCAGCACCCAAAATAAGAGGTAAAATAACAGTGAAACGACTGTATTGTTATTCCTTTGAGTTATGACATCTTTATAAAAATAAAAAACAAACGAGCGAGCCATACAGTAGTCGCATCTGATATCTTGGCGGACGAATATTGATCATCAAAGAATATTGATCATTATCATCGTCATCGTCATAGTAATCGTCATCATCATTCTGTTTACAACCTCTCAGAAAATGGGTTGGTACCATCTGACGGCCAACTCTAGCACCGCGTGCGGTCATTGGTCTAATCAAATAGCGCGCGCTTCCCCAGCTTCCTGTTACACACTTCCATCCCTTTTCACGAAATCACTCTCACATATTACAGGAAAGCGAGAGGAAAGATGTTACCTACACATCAAAAACATATATTTATTAGATTACGTTTTGTGATACTCACTAAAGCCGGGGTAGCATCAATACTCTCCACCTCACCAGTGCATATATCTGACGTCACAAACGCACAGTAAACCTCCCTAGGTTCAGTGGGTAGGTCATTGCTATACTTGGCCTCCCCTGCACATTGAATCAAAGATTCAATCTTCGGCATTGGTTCGTTGATTGGCCATATTATGGGATTCGTGTCATAGACTTCGGAACCTTTCGACAGTGGTCGTGTTTTTCGGAAGTCTCTTGCTCCTGAACGATACCAAGGCTTTAAATGCTGTTTGGGAATCAGAACTAGCAAACCCTGAAAATGAAGTTAAATATAAGTAGCATAATTTCACACTGCTTTATTCAAGTGTATTATTAGTGATCATGGGCATATGTCGTGTACCGTCACTTACTTTATAAAACAAGCCAAGAGCACATTTCTTCCTATATGCCGGTTTCATCTCACCAGCAATTTCTTCGACTATCAATTCACCTTCCAATATCTTGAGTGCTTGTTGCAGAACTTCGTTAGTGAATATCTTCTTCATGTGAAGGAACTTTTCTGTTTCATTGGCATGCACAAATTTTGCCGAAAGTCCTCCAATCACAATTCTAGCTGATAAGACAACGTCTTCTTTGTGTTCATCGAATTCGTACAAGAATGCTGCGTTTACTTGAGCGTGCGCATTTTGAGCTCGAGGCATGATCTGAAAATTGGTTATATTATGTATAACATCAACATACCTACATAACTTAACGCGAAAACTGAGCAGCTGGGCACTCCTGGTGAAATCTAGACTCTAGGATGCTACTGAAAAAATTCTTCAACACATACTTTGCCCGACCTGGTAATCGATCAAGTCAAGTCTACCCACAAAGTTGTACTCGTAGATACGGGGACGAGAGGCTCGTTGTAATTGATGTACGCAATGATGTACGCGATGTTGTTTCAGTGAGTATGTGTTGTATGCAGGCTGTTACGATTTTATAAACCACGATGAGTACCTAACTTGATTTTGGTACTTGTTCTTGAGTTTCTTGCCCGTTCTTCTCCATAGGTACATATTACGCTTTGGAATAGGCAACTAGCTTCATCTTTCTGTCTGACCGGCCCCTTGACAATTCAAAAGTGCCTGTAATGACGGCATGGTTGGCGCAGTGGTTAAGCGATTGACTGCTGCGCTGCGTGTCGCGGGTTCAATTCTCGCACGGAACAAATATTTGTATGACCTACAATTAGTTGTTCCGGGTCTGGCTGTTTGTGTATGTGAGATTAAATGTATGTAAACGCACCCACGATACAGGAGAAAATCCTAATGTGGGGCAACGTTTAAAAAAAAAAATGATTTATTTGTAATAAATGCTTTGATTTTACATAACATACCTTGAAAGACACAAACTGGTAACGATGAGAATACGGCGGTATCTTCACATGAGTTATTACTCTCCCTGTCATGTCCAGAGCCAGAAATTCCTCCGGAGTCACCTCCACTGATGATCCTTTCTGAACTAAAATATTGAATACCGATTTAGCACTTCATTATTTGGTGTACTAATTTGGTATGACCATATACATAGATTGGCATACATTGAGCTTAAGTATATAAGGATAAGAGGAAATATGAGTATGATAAGAGTATAGACTATGAGGAACAGGGTGTAAAGTTCACTCATCCACGATATAAAAAGGAGGATCCTCAGACCAGACGGGTATCGTGTCTGGTGGACAACTGCCCAACGATTGATGTCGGAACGTTGTATATATCGGTCTCGCGGTAAACCCTGCTTGCGCGATGCAGGATTTGTGTGACGTCAGGTCTTTGATGCGTAGTTCGCATGTGGCGTTGTAGATGCCGCCACAAGAGGAAGGATAAAATACAGTGGAACAAATAAGGTTAATAATAGTAACTAAATTATATTTTCATTCAGAAGTTTTTATTTCTTACCAATAACCAAAGTAGCTCTGACTGTCTCAAATAACAAGAAAATATCCGAAGAAAATGTTGGCAACCGATGTTTCGACATTAGATTTCCAGCAACAGTACCGATCTGAAAAATATGAATAGTGTAGTATAAGGCAAAAATTTATTGTCCCAGTAGCTACGCTATATCAAATAGACCATACGATTTCAATCGCCTCTGTGGTCTAAAGGTTAGACGACCTGTCCCATACCCAGAGAAAAGAATCTGGGGGAAAAATCTGGGGGGAAATGGAGACAAAATGTTCGGTTTGGTTGGTTGTAGTAGGGCTTGTTCTACGTCCGCCTAGCTAGCTACCATCATCTTATTTGAGTCTATCGCCATAACAACAATGTTAACAGTGTGTTTCGGCAGTTAGACGTAAGATAGGCAGTTCCTCTGTGTTCCAGGATTCCGGGTGAATTTGGGTTCCACCTTCAGCCTGATCATCACTTACCATCAGATGGATGAAGGACAAGTGGTAAAAAAAAATACTATGGAACTACTTTATATCGTAAGATTAGATCTCCAATCTGGATTCTAGACGCAAATCAACGACGGCGACGAAAAAATACCTTCAAGTAGAAAAGAGTGTGTAGTTAGTCAGTTCAGAATGGAAAGTAGATCACATTCTTAGTACACAAAATGATTCCCTATTATTTATAAGCGTTGAACCTTTAACCCTTGAATTAACAAAAAGTTACAAATAAAGGCAACGTTTATAAATAAAGGGGATTATCAGTATGATTATATGTATCCAATGAAAACTTACATTTCTAACAGGTATATGGGCGACCAAATCCAAATGTTCATAAAGCTTGTATAGGTATTGGAACTCCTCATGTGCTTTAGAAACGTTCTGGAACAACTCCATAAGATTAGTCAGGGTTATACCAGCACCGAACACCAAGTTCTGGTCCAAGTAATATCCTTTAAGTTCCTTTATTGGCTTGATATCTATAAGAACTCTTGGGAACACTAATATCGGCACAGCACCTGAAAAAGAAATTGCAGTATTTAGTATTTTTATATGCTCGACCAGCCGGCTGCTTTAGGTTTAAATGCTCTTCAATATAAATTTCAATCCACTCACCTCTTCCCGTATTACCGTTTACCAACATATAAGATTCGTATCCCTCAGAATCCAATACAGTAAATATATCAGCAATTTCATTGACCCTATACCATACATGACCATCTTTAAGATCAATCTTCTTTATCCGAGGAGGTTCTGCATCACTCTGGTTGATCATACACCAGTTCTTATCACATTTGTGACAATCTTCTTTGTCTTTGCAGATTTTTAGATCTTCTATGTCTTCAATTTTAGGTGGAGGGTTTGGAGCGTCTTTGGCGAAACTTTTGAATGCGTCCAGGATTGGCCTGTTACCTGTACATCTGCAGGTGTTGCTTCCAAAGGAATTTTCTATCTCGTACTGAGTTAAGTCATAGTTGTTTGCTTCTAGAAGACTGAAAAACATTTTATAATAATTGCTGTTAATTAGCTGAGTGAATATTATCATTGCAATTAATTGATATTAGACCACCCATTTTACAGTTTTAAATATAATTGTCCTTTATTATTAGTATACAATAAAGTTTAATAAATGTTATCTTTTCCCATACAAAACCTTGGTATCTCGAAAATTTATTCTGGGGAAAAAATTGGTTAAACCAAATAGATTAAGAACGAACACACCCAAATTCCCAGCCTTGTACCAGAACTGCACTAACCTGTACATACTCATCACAAACCCTGGGCTGCAGTACCCACACTGGGTGCCATTGTACTCCGCTAGGGTCTTCTGCACGGGGTGGTATCCTCGCGATCGGTCGCCAATCCCTTCTACCGTCGTCACCTGCCAGTCTTGGCATGACGTCACTGATACTAGGCACTGAGAAATAGGGTAGGATATTCGTCAAAATAGTCTTTGATCAGTCACTGCTAGCTAGATCTTGTTCTTTTTCACAAGGCTGATGAAATATAACACGAGATAATTAAATGACTATAAGAGGCTTTTGGCTAAGTTGTATTATTATTGTTTATTTTATAACTAGCTGTTGCCCGCGACTTCTTCTGCAATCCAATATGAAAAGTAACCTATGTCCTAAACCAGGTCATGGTCTACCCATGCAAATCTGTTGAGCCGTTTTAGCGTGAAAGCAACAAACAAACTCACTTTCGCATTTATAATAAATTAGTTATGATTTTATAAGTTAAGATGTGCAGCACTAACAATTTTTCATTCTTTCCTTCATTCGGACCTTCTACCAAACACCCTATATAAATAAATAAATATTACTAAAGTTACGGGAAACAAACCTAACCTAACCTTTTTTTTTTGTTTTCGGGCGGAAATCCTCATGGATGTCCTCCGCCCTGGGGAGGGCGGAGGGGTCTGTCAGACTCTTACTGACTAAAACCACCCCGGTGTTCCGTCTCACACTTGCGCCGCCGGGGATCACGGAATCTAATGCGACTTCCGCGATCCCCGGCTAGTGCCGGCCCGCCCCTGGGGGCCACCTCTAGTTTGGGGGGAGTGAGGTGTTAAACCTCCCTCCTTACATCATAGAGAGGCGCGCGTGGAACACTACGCACCACCATCTCGGGTCCTAAGGAGTAGGGGGTTATGGATTTCCCCAGATCCATCGCCCCTGGACCCATTTAGGGGGGCTGAAAGAGGGCGTTATCCGCCCTCCCCCGACGCCCGGTGCGTCTGCTGAGGATCGGGTTAGCAGAAGCAATCTCCCGCTCCCTTTCCACAGCCTCCTTCTGCGATTTGACTGTTTCGCAGAAGGATACCACCGCGTCCCAGGACTCCTCGCTGCCGACCATCGAGTCGACAACGGCCGGCAGCGACAGGTCATTGCCGACACCTGAGATGAGGGCACGTTGCGTCTCCTCCCAAGCAACACACTCTGCCAGCGTGTGCCGAGGCGTGTCCTCCCGACAAAACCTAACCTAACCTAACCAGAAAGTATGGCAGACAGGAAAGTTGTGCATATGTACTGGGATACCGTTACAAGCTGAAACCATAAAGCATTTAACACCGTTAAAGTACATACGTGTTTGTTATGAAAGTGGGTTAGCGCATGTTGTTTTCAAAGATAAATACTTTAATAATAATGCTAGGTAAGTACAATTATATTGCTTGGCTTTACCTACTCGTTATTTTTAAATACATCCTGACATTCCAGTTTCCACACTCAAATTAAACGGCAATTAAAATATAATTATAGTCAGAGGCATGAAGGTGGAAATTATGATGATACATTGTTAATATACATTGGTAATTGTCTGGGTAAATAATTACTTACGTAGCCAGGTAATCTGCATTTACTATGGTGTAAATTATAGCAGAGCAATTGTAAAAAAACACATTCTTACAGAAAAAAAAGGTTTAAAAAATGTAAAAATGATTATTACTTTTCATATACAACTTGCTATGTAAACAACAGTGACAGGAAGTATTATAACATCATAAATATAAACATAGTGAATTAAATACCTACGTGTTGTCGAAGCTAACTCAAAAACTGCTCAAGAAAAGTTAATAAAATTTATATCGGGCTATTGAGACTAAGAATTTTCTAAATCGGTCCACAATTGACGAAAATATTGATGAACATACAAAAAAAATATATACCTACCAGTAGTGTAGACAAACATACTCGTATAACCTCCTCTTACTTTGAAATTGGTTAAAAACCGGTCTCTTTACCTTTTCGCAGCAAAACTGGTCAAGAGCGTGTCGGACCACGCACATTCATTGTGCGTGGTCCGTAGGACGGAACCTACGGACCAGTTGGGATATATGAATTAATTTCAAGGACAAACATTAAAAAAAATTGAATTCCTAGCAACAAGCCGTTTCATTTGATATGTCACACAGTACAGTTAGCAAAACTTTTATTTTTTATTTGACTCCAAAATGTGACCACTATATTCAAAATTCATTTATTTTCGTTACATGTCCGTGTTTAGGTCACAGAAATTGTTGTGTACAGTCACGAGCAATAATATGTAAACACTTGGCAAAATGCAAAAGCGATTTACTAGGGGACTTACGAATTGCAACTTTGAAATACGACGAAACACAAAATTTCAATCAACACAGTCGGAGTAAATCACTTTTAAAAGTTGCTAAGTGTATGAATGTTGGTGCTCGTGACTGTATCAAATTTTAACGTAATCAGCCCACTTAATTTAAAAAAAATTGGCTGTACAGACGGACATACAGACACACGAGTGATCATATAAGAGTTCCGTTTTTTTCCTTTTGAGGTAAGGAACCCTAACAACTAGCAGTTTAAATACAGAATCCTAAATAGCCAAAGATTTCTTCCTCTCTTCCTCTCTTCAACTTATGCAGATAATGGCGATGGGTGATGCTATCTACTTCCGAAACGAATGGCCTAATTAGGTATTATTTTTAAAAACCAGAGCAATACAAAATAAATCTGTGATGTGGTTTACAGAGTCCCCCGCCTACAAGGTTATACTGGGAAACTAGGCATAAATAAGAAATGCTACTTTTATTTTGGCAGGCGTCTAAATAGAGTTTTTTTAATATATTTTTTGTCTTTGGATAAGCTATATTACGGCGCAATAACAATGAATTTTACAGCCCCTAACGAGTGTTACGGTGTCAGAAATCCGCGCGAACAGAGTTGAAGTCAAAAGTTACTCCAAAATAACCAGAAGATTCTCTTTACTGTCTCCTCAAACTTCGAGCAAAGCCATAAGAAAATTAGGTTAAGTATGCTCACCGAATTGACAGAGTATATCCTGGAATGAGGATCGCTAACGGTGACTGCCACCACACAGGATCCACAACCACCTTCCTTGCACATGCACTTGGTGCCGCAAACACTATGAAGGTGTACACTTACAGAATTGACAGAGAACATCCTGGGATGAGGGTCGCTGACGCTTACAGCCAGGACACAGGCTCCACAACCACCTTCTTTGCTGTATACACTTGGTGCCACATAAACGATGAAGGTGTACACTTACAGAATTGACAGAGAACGTCCTGGGATGCGGGTCGCTGACGGTGACTGCCACCACACAGGCCCCACAACCACCTTCTTTGCACATGTACTTGGTGCCACGCAGGTTTAGGTGGTTCCGGATGTAGTCGTTCAGGGACGTGTCTGAGTCCACTTCTGAACCCACTGTTAACAAGTTAAAAAAATCCATACTATTATTATAAATGCCAAAGTATCTCCGTATGCCTGTCTGTTACCTTTTTACGCCTAAACCACTGAACAAATCATTATGAAATTCAAAGTCAAAGTCAAAAGATAGCCTGGGTCCTGGAGAAGGACATACTTTTCATCTTGGATATTTGTATTAATAACGGGCTGTTGTCCGCGGCTTCGCTTGCGTAGCCCCTAATTCTTTCTAAAATAAAAGTAACCTCAGTTACTTCTTATATCATCAGCTGTCTGCCAATGAAAGTCCCGTCAAAATCGGTCCAGCTGTTTCAGAAATTTGCCGGAACAAACACCCAGAGGGACAAAAAAATTATTAAAAATGCATTTTCGTTTTAAGTACCGTATTTACTTTCATATGCATTTAGTAAAAGCTGATACTTTGAAATACAAAAAAATACAAACATTAATTTTATTCATTTGTAACAAGATAACATCACGCCTTGTTTCCGCGAAGGGTTAGGCAGAGGTGTACCTATAGTTCACCCACATTTCGCCAGTTATGTTTAAGTTCCATGTAATAGGGGCGACCCTATTGCCATCAACTGGGCACAAATCCAGATTCCGACTTCCACTGAGAAATTCTAGATAGAAAAATCCAATAATATATTGCCGGACCCCGAACGCAGCACCTCATGCTCAGCAGTTACGCTTGCTACCACTAGACCAACGAGGCAGTTAGTTTATTTGTATATTATAATTATATTATGATCAAATGTAAAATACACGCAGACGAAGTCGCTAGTCATCAATAAAAGATCGACGGACGTGAATAACTGTAAGTGAAATGAAATCAAACTGGACAAAATCAAACGGGTTGCTAATTTACATAATTTTATAATTTTTTATAATTTTTATGACATTGATTTTACATTCTGCGAATACTTGCTCCACACTGACTTATTAATTGTATTTTTTTTTTGGGAAATCGTCTATTTTTACAATGTTTGTAAATATGTGAGCACCATGTGTCTATGACATAATTAATTGATCTGTCATTGCTTCATTTTTATTATTTTTTCCTATTGTGATATAGTAATTTTATTCTAGGTGCATCGTCTTTACATATAATTTTATTACCTATACAAAATATTGTAAAACATTTTAAAAGAGTAACGGTGTAGTTTCTGGCCCATTCTTCTCCATACGAAAACTATCTTTTGGAATGGGAGAGATTCAAGATTCAAGATTCATTTATTTGTGGAAACATGAGTACACATACATAGCATGCAAGTTATTTAATTACATTATGGTTTGAGATCAGTCATGTTTGGCCTTAATGGCGTACAAATATTTAAATTTTATTAATAAAAGTTATTGTATTAGATTAGATAATAACAAAATAGTAAATGTCATTTTTGAAAACAAATAAATTAAATATAATGGTCATAGTTACGTAACAATTATTAAATGTCAATTAAAATTATCATCATAGGTACCAATAATATGTTGCTTTATTTATGTCAAAGATGTATTGATAATATTGGTTACTACACGGCATTAGATGTTGTCATTAATAAATTCTAGAATACTGTAGTATGCTTTCCCTTCTAGCAGTATCTTTAATTTATTTTTTAATTGGCGGACATTAAGCTCCTTCCAACTATTTGGGAGTTTATTGAAAATTTTAGGGGCCATACAGAAAACACTCTTATGCATTAATGCTGTTTTCGATCTATGTAGACAGAGAATACTGTCATCGCGTCTACTATGTTTGCGATCGACCATTTCTGATTGACGTGGAAATAAATGTCGATTTGACTTGACAAACATGACAATGTCTAATATGTAAAGGCAAGGCATAGTTAATATTTTATATTTTTTAAAGTAGGGCTTACAAGTTTCGGTTGACTGTAATTTAAACATAGTCCTGATGCACCTTTTTTGGGCTTTAAATGGTATGTCCTTGTCAGTTGAGTTTCCCCAGAAAATGATCCCATATCTTAATTGTGAAGAAACCAAACCGTGATAAGCCGTGAGCAATGATTCGGTGTTTAGTACTGGGACCAGTTTGAACAGCGCGTAACAAGAATTACTAATATTTTTACTTAGTTCTTCTATGTGTGCTTTCCAGTTAAGCTTTTTGTCAATATTCACTCCAAGGAATTTAGTGTTGTCAACTTCTGTAATAATTCTATTATTGTATTGGACGTTAAGATCAGTCATGGTTGCTAAACGTTGACTGAAGTGCATTACGTTAGTTTTATTAAGATTAATTTTTAGATTATTATTATTCATCCAATTTATTATTGATGTTAGAGAATTATTAATGTCATTATTATAGCTATCTTTAGTATTACATTGAATAGTGATAGTGCTATCATCAGCAAAGAGTGTAACTGGTTGGTTTACATGTTTAGGTAAGTCATTTATATATACTATGAATAGTGGGGGACCCATCACACTACCCTGGGGGACTCCATACTTGACTACTTGTTCGTGCGAATGAAAAATTTCTTCACATTTAGTTTTAACGTTTATCCTAGATATCTCCGTGACCTGTTTCCTGTTATCAAGATATGTTTTTATTAATTTTAGAACATTGCCTCTTATACCGTATGCTTCCAACTTATTTATTAGAATATCATGCCTGACATAGTCAAACGCCTGCGTCATATCACAGAATATGGTGCAGACGGGATTGGTTCTATCAACATTTACCATAACCTTATGTAGGAAATCGTAAACAGCCATATTTATAGTTCGGTTTTCTCTGAATCCTTTTTGTTCGTTAACTAGTATATTATGTTTTCCTAAGTAAGCATTTAATTCTTTACATATATACTTTTCAAAATTTTTGGCGAAAACACTAATAATCGAAATAGGTCTGTAAAATTCCATGGATTCTCTATTTTCTTTTTTAAATATAGGTTTTACTATTGATTTTTTTAAAGCATCAGGGAATATGCCAGTACTTATACTTAAATTAATCAGATGGCTTAGATGCGTACAAATTTCTAGAGCTACTAACTTAACTATTTTTGTTGATATTCCGTCATGACCCACGCTGTTCGTATTTTTCAATATTTTGATAATTCTAAAAACGTCCTGCGGTATACAAGGGGGCATAAAAAATGATTGTTTTCTATTAGGGATTTTTGAAGTGACTTGATTTCCCGAATCAACAACCGGGACTACTTTTTCAATAAAATAGGTGTTAAATTCGTTTGCTATTTTCTGGGGATCTGTTATAACGTCACTGTTCACTTTTATTTTTGTGATAAGACTTCGTGGTATGTTATGCTTTGAGTTATTGATAATTTTCCAACTGGTTTTAGATTTATTACTAGATTGTTTTATTTTATAATTATTCTGTGCATATTGCGTTAGTTGTATAATTTTCTTAAATAATTTAGAGTATTTTGTCAAGCTATATTTATTAGTCCCATTTGGGTCACGTCTGTATTGCCATAAAAGTTGTCGCTTCTTTTTGCTGCACATTTTGATACCACGTGATACCCACTTAGATTTATTTGCCGTATGTATGGTTACAGATACTTCTGGAAAGCATAGATGGTATAAAAGCGAAAATGTTTCTATAAATGTATTGTAGGCTATGTTAGGATCACCTGTTTCGTATATCTCAGAGAATGACAAACTACGCAGGCAATTTTGAAATTTTGAAATATATTCTGATTTAAAATCACGCCTATTCATACGCCAGTATCCCAGAGTGCAACAGTTTTTGACGGGTATTTTTATTAATTGCGCTGTGTGGTCGGATAGCGCAAATTCAAGTACTTCTACTTTACAGGCTCTTTTAAAGTTATGTACAATATTATCTATACATGTTTGACTCTTTATTCTTGTGGGCTGATTAACAGATAATCTTAAATTATAACTCAGTAAGAGACATTCAAAATCTAAAGTTTGGTAAGATTTTTTTAAGATATTTACATTGAAGTCTCCTGCTATCACAACATTTCGAAAAGATTTTTTACTGAGTTCTCGTAACAACATATGTAGTTTTTCCATGAACACATTGAAATTATTGGCGTTTGGAACCCTATAAATACAAGCTATTACAATTTTATAGTTAATCAGTTCTACGACACAACATTCAAAAACACCGGTTTCTGACATTTTTGTAATTTTTTTCAATTCCTTATATTGAAGTCCGTTTCTTACAAGTATGCATGCTCCACCTCTTTTACTTTCCTTTCTTGTGTAGCATGCCGCAAGCTGATAGTTAGGTATATTTAGATACTGTTCATAGCCCTCCATAATAAAATGTTCTGTTATGCATAATATGTCCACACATGACTTTATTGCATCTGATTTAGCTAACAATCCTGCAATATTTTGATGCATTATGTGTAAATATTTAGTTACGAAAAAAACTCGTTGATTGCTCATTACAGGTGTCGTCTTTATTATTATCCGCAGAAACTTCGTCACAAATAGCATGCAATGCATTGCTGTCAGTTTCACTAAAGTTATTTATTTTAGAGTATTCTATGTCAGTGATTAGAGCTTTTATGTCTTCAAAAATTGTTCTCATTGCAGTGTTATTTATTAAGCCCGATTTTTCGCGAAACATGCTAAGGTCATACTTAAGGTTTCGATTTGACTCCAGGTAGTAAGCGTGTTCATAGGTCAACAGATCCAAGTAGAGTAGGTTATTAAATGTTTCAATCCTCCAGTTGTATATGCTATTATGATTTCCGTAGGCATATGTAGGGAAGCATAAAATTATGTTAGTATGTTTTATTCTACTTAGCACATTTCTTATGTAGATTATAATTTTGTGGTAGTCATTTGTTACTTTAAAGTCTTCTGGTCCTATTAGTATTATGCAATAGTCATCAATTGTGAAGTCAGATAGTTTTGACTCAATACCATTGAGAAGTTGTTCTATTCCTACTCTCGGTGATAAATAGTGACATATTTCATCTTGATCTTCTATTATTAAATTTTGTGCAATATTTATGATATTGAATCTCTGCTCCGTGCTAAGTATACATACTTTTTTCTTTCTACTAGTTGGTTGGGTCATATGTTTAGTACTGTTTTTAATTAATGTATTTTTATTTCGCGCCTTTTGTATGTAGCCGTTTTTGTCTTGTTGCTTATCCCGAGTTTCAGTGTCATTTTTTTGGATTGCTAAAGTATCAGTTTGTGTGTGTTTTGTCTTAAAGTTTGTGGGAGGTTTTTTCTTAGGCGTATTTCGGTTTGAATTAATAGGACTATTTGTTGTCACTTTTTTGTATAACTGGTTTTTTTTACCTTAGTCTTCATTTAAGTGTTTGAGTTCAGTATTTTCTTGGTTCAATAATTCTATTTCTTTATGGGCGCTATTCAATTCTGATTCAAGGTGTTGTATTTTATCTCTTAGTGTTTTTACGTCGTCTTCATCCTCAGAGATATCTGGTAAGCTATTAGAGGTGCACTCTAGTGTCTGTGATGTTACGTCATTGTCGCGGTCATCTGTACTTGACTAGAATAAATTCAATTTTTTTGTAAATTTTGACGTGCCATATAAGGGGCTTATTTGAAATAAATGCTTTGACTTTGAATTGCCTATTTCTATTAACCGGGCACAGACCCAGACCACGGGCTGCTGAAGCAGAGCTGACAATATTATATTCCTAACAAAAAAACCCGATATCATATTACCCAATCCTTGCAATAAACCATTATCCCCTGTTCAACGGTAGCATTTGTGACCAATGAGTCAACCAAATATTTTAATAGCCTTTTTTTTGGGGAAATTATCAAATAACTTGGGGGCTTGCGAAGGAGGAGGCGGAGCGCGTGAGGGAGAGGCAAATTTCGCGCCCTCACGCCCCTAGCCACCGCAGGAGGAGACGCCCTGGGCGTCGGGAATCTATTGCCGATTCCCGGCCACCGTAGGCGCGGGCTTGCGGACGGTGAGCAATGGGTAGCTCGCCGTCCGGTAAGGACCAAGCCCGGGTCGACGGCGCGTTGTGTTCCACGCGCGCCTCAAAGAGATGTCAGCGAGTGAAGGGGTCCGATGAGACCATTGCCTGCCGGGGTTGCGGGAAAGTCCGAAAGGGATACCGTGGCCCCCTGGCATTGCACAGGCAACAGAAGGAACACGGGTGGGTTTTAGCCAGTAAGAGTCTGACACGCCCTCTCGCTTCACCCAGAGCGGGAGAAGTCATTTGATGATTTACCACCCAAAAAAAAAAAAAAAAGAAGTGGTGCACGATATACCTATCGGGCTATCCCGTGACCCCGGCAGGCATCGGTACTAGTGGACCCCGCCAGATACCTACAGGGCTTAAGTTACCTTACCGCTTGTTGATGTGGAAAAATCAAAGGAAGGTGAAGAAAAATGTAACTATATTAAAATTAAATTCTAATGAAAATTAAATGGTGTTTACCCGCTTCTTCATTCTCTCGCTTTCACCTCGCTTCATCTCGCTTTACCCCATTTGCCTTTGGACCACTACGTTTAAGACACCCTGTATATTCTACAGATAAGATTCGATTCTTTGATTCCACTACCAGACTTGTCAGTGGATTCCACTTAGTTGTCTGATTGTCTTGGTCGAAAGTCTCCACTTACCTGAACACTTATCCTTATTCACATAAAACGTAATCCTGTCCATGTTGAATCAGAACTGAAACGAATCCGTACGTGCCAATTACTCATTAATATGAAACAAACGATTTCACACTAATCTGTATCGATTTGGTAATTATCGTTGATATCATAATTAAGGATGCGCTGACGCCGACATATGCAAGGGCTTAAAGGTCCGTACACACTGAAGCCCGTGTTACAGAACGTCACTCTAAACTGAAAGCATCGTCCACACTAAGGCCCGCGTTAGAGAATCTCACTCTAAAATCAAGCATTACTTAAAGCTAAAACTAGTTGAATGCCATTTTATTGTTCAAAAATAGTTTTAAACTTGAGTCTTGAGTGAGGTTCTGTAATACGGACCTAACAAAATAATAAGTAATTATACACTGGATCGCAAAAGTTCCGGGTCGCCAATAAATGGCGTGATAGTTTCTTAATTTGCGAAACTATATTATTTAGTCATCTACAATATACTATACAGGATTACTGGTAATTCGACGTATATCCGTCAGGGGCTGATAAAGGGGGCCAAATGCAACAAATTGAACCCCCCATATGTATGGCCGAAATTCAATAGTATTCGAGATATTTGAATTTTAAGGGTTTTTCGATATTTACCCAAAATTTGACATTTAATTCCAAATAATAAAAAAAACTACACATTTGAATGGGTACCATTAAAAATCATGTTGTAGCTAGCACTTCAATTAAGCTATGGACATAGTTAAAACTACTTAATTTAACAAAATAATTAAAATAATGAACGATATAAGAATAACATCTTACCAATATTTTTATTTTACGCTTCAAAAATGTTGCCTCCTCACAAAAATTTCTATGACATTAATCGTAAAAATAACTAGAAAAACTTGCCTATTCTGTAAGCTTTCCAAAAAGGTATAAAAATCAATTTTAAAATACATAATTCGTGGCATGGCATGTGTTTGAACCGGCGCGGGGAGAGAAATAATGTGTGTTTTAGTTTATGATCCTTGCTAAAACAACCGATTTTACTGGCGGAATTCTTCGTGATGGGGCGGGGTGTGAGGGTGGGGGAGCACACGGCGTCTGCTGTGCTCGCGTCGCCTTCCTTAGTAAGTTTCGACTCTACGCCGCGCAAGCACGTGTGTTGTTATCTTGCTATTAACCAATCTCTCATCGCGTTAATTTGTTATCGATCATTATTGTTAATTCTTGTTTCTCTTGTTATTATTTTTGTTATCATTGTTATTTCGGATACCATGGCTTCGTATGCTAATAACGAATACGCAGACATTATGTTTTGTTATGGTTTTGCCGATGGAAACGCGGCTGCGGCTCGGCGAGAATACCAACGCCGCTTTCCCGATCGTCGACTTCCCCACGTTACTGTTTTCGGGAGCACCTATCGACGATTGTCTGAAACTGGCAGTGTTCAGAGAGCACAATTCAACGCTGGCAGACCTCGACGGTATACGGCTGACGAAGAGGACACCATTCTTCAGTGTTTTATTGATGACCCAAACATCTCAACGAACATTGTTGCAAGACAGCTCGGTATGTCCCAGTGGAAAGTGTGGTCGGTAGTACATCTATCAGGTAGACACCCGTACCATTATCAACCTGTCCAAACATTGCACGAGGGAGATCCTGCCAGGCGACTCGAATTTTCTCGGTTTATGTTAAACGCTGACGCTGACCAGGAACATTTCCTAAGAAATATTTTGTGGACTGACGAGTCAAAGTTTGACCGGGATGGTATAACGAATTACCATAACTTACATTTTTGGGCACCTAAAGCAGGCAGGAATCCAAAAAAACTAAAAGAAACTGCGTCGCAAATGAGATTTTCCCTGAACGTATGGATGGGTGTCGTTGATAATTATTTGGTGGGCCCTCATTTCCTGCCCCAAAATTTGAACGGCGAAAATTACGAGGAGTTTTTGAGAAACAACCTAGACGATTTGTTGGCGGATGTTCCCGAAGAAATAAAAAACAACCTCATGTTTCAACATGATGGGTGCCCAGCACATTACCGGATTACTGTCCGACAGTGGCTAGATGAGAGATTTCCAAACCGATGGATTGGGAGGGGAGGGCCAATTCCGTGGCCAGCACGAAGCCCTGATATCACACCACTTGATTTTTACGTCTGGGGTCATATGAAGGAATTAGTTTATGTGACCCCAATAAATTCAGTCGAAGAACTTCGACAGCGAATAATAAACGCGGCGCAACAAATGAGAACAACGTTTTCATCAAGAGTGACGAAAACCGAAGTTAGGAAAAGAATTCGAACTTGCATTCGTAATAGAGGGGCTCATTTTGAACAAGATGTGTAAAATTTTTAATAAAATTTGACGTACATTTTTGAATGCATTTTATTTCATACAAATACAAATTCTCTCCCCGCGCCGTTTCAAACACATGCCATGCCACGAATTATGTATTTTAAAATTGACTTTTATACCTTTTTGGAAAGCTTACAGAATAGGCAAGTTTTTTTAGTTATTTTTACGATTAATGTCATAGAAATTTTTGTGAGGAGGCAACATTTTTGAAGCGTAAAATAAAAATATTGGTAAGATATTATTCTTATATCGTTAATTATTTTAATTATTTTGTTAAATTAAGTAGTTTTAACTATGTCCATAGCTTAATTGAAGTACTAGCTACAACATGATTTTTAATGGTACCCATTCAAATGTGTAGTTTTTTTTTTATTTGGAATTAAATGTCAAATTTTGGGTAAATATCGAAAAACCCTTAAAATTCAAATATCTCGAATACTATTGAATTTCGGCCATACATATGGGGGGTTCAATTTGTTGCATTTGGCCCCCTTTATCAGCCCCTGACGGATATACGTCGAATTACCAGTAATCCTGTATATTGTAGATGACTAAATAATATATATAAAAAAATGTGAAACACGTTTTGTGCACTATATAACTTTAATTAAATACACTAAAAAGAAAATTTCGCTTCTAACTTATGACAACAAAAATACACTCCGCAGTAAATTTTAAAAGACAAAAGATTTTTTGTTAGTTTAATATTTTGTATTTCCTCCACGAGGCCGTATCACTTCATTAAGACGATGTGGCACGCTGTAAACCAAAATTTTAATACGATTTTGGTCTATGTTTGCCCATTCGTCCACTAGCCCATTCCTTAACTCGTGTAAGGTAACAGGAGCAGGAGAACGTTGTCTCGCGCATCTCCCGAGCTCGTCCCATGCGTGTTCTATGGGATTTAAGTCTGGGCTGCGAGCTGGCCACTCCATGCAGGTAATATCGATGTATTGATTAAACATATTGACCAAACGAGCAGTCTGTGGTCGCGCATTACCAAGGTTCGAACCTAGAACCTACAACTCGTAAGTCGCAGTCGTTACCGCTGGCCACCACTGTTACTTGCAACCTGCAACAAGCAAATACACTGGATCGCGAAAATTCCGGGTCGCTCATAAAAACCGTGATATCTCCATAAATTACACCAAAATCGCTAGAATAAATAATATAAAGTAAGCAAGTTACTAATATTTGTTCTAAATCTCTAAAGAGGTTTCATTTGTACAAGTGACAGATTTAAAAAAAAAACTGGTCTTTGAAATTTTTTAATATTTTTATAATATTTTTTCTGCTTTTGTTTCAAAGCGAGCTGTCATTAAATGATTCCTTGGATTGATCAGACTATTCAGTGCAATATCATGTCGATAACACCTGAAGAATGTACACGGATTATTACAATGGTACCTACATGAAGGAAGAAATCAGCGTAGCACTGCTAGAACAGTAGGAGTATCTTTATCAACGGTACAAAGAGTAATGACGTCTTCGTGAAGCTGGTATAGAGCCTTATAGACCAGCAAACGGCTCCAAACTGACTATATTCAAGACGTCGGTATTACCTGCATGGAGTGTCCAGCTCGCAGCCTAGACTTAAATCCCATAGATTTTATGCGATATACGTCCCAAGCATGTTCTATGGCATAGAACATGCTTGTGACGAGCTCCGGAGATGCGTGGGACAACGCTCTCCTGCTCCCGTTACCTTACACGAGTTAACGAATGCTCTAGTGGAAGAATGGGCAAACATAGAACAAAATCGTATTAAAATTTGGTTTATGCCACATCGTCTTAATGAAGTGACACGGGCTCGTGGAGGAAATACAAAATATTAAATTGACAAAAAATCTTTTATTTTTTAAGATTTACTGCGAAGTGTATTTTTGTTGTCATAAGTTAGTAGCGAAATTTTCTTATTTTTTATTTTTAGTATTTAATTAAAGTTATATTGTGTACAAAACGTGTTACACATTTTTTTTATATATATTAATGAGTCATCTACAATACAATACAGTTTCTCAAATTAAGAAACTATCACGCCATTTGTGTATGTGAGTTTAAATGTTTGTAAACGCACCCACAATACAGGAGAAATTCCTAGTGTGTGGCAAAGTTTAAAAAAAAAAAAAATAGCGACCCGGAATTTTTGCGATCAAGTGTTCTAAACCAGTTAATGAACCATTAACTCAATTCTTTTTGAAAAGACAAATACTCGCTCTGATATTGACACAAAGAAATAAAATGCCCATAGTGAATTTATAAGCAGTGATAGCCTAGTTGTGTGACCGTCGGACTGCCAAGTCATAGGTCTCGAGTTCAATCCCAAGGCACGCACCTCTGAGTTTTCGGATTCATGTGCGTATTGTATAACTATGACATGCAAAAACGGTGAAGGAAAACCGGCAGGCCTGAAAGATATTTCTCGACGGCATGCGAAGCCAAGTCACAGGCCCATGGGCGGCTTTAAAACTTTGACACCAGGTTAGTTACTTACTAACCACACGAAAAGAAGAAGAACCAGGCACCTACAAAATATTAGCACAGTGGTTTTGATTTTGAAATAATAGCAATCGGATCTCGGAAACTCTAAAAATTATAATTCTTTATAATTTTAAAAAAAATGTGTAACACTGTGCTAATATTTTGTAGGTGCCTGGTTTTTATTAATTTTATATTTAATAATATAGGTCTATATATATATATAAATACTAGCTTTTGCCCGCGGCTTTGCCCGTGTGGAGATCGGGAATTATCCCACGGGAACGTACTAACGGAAAAAAAATATCCTAACCCAAGTCATGGTCTATCAATGTGTCAGCAGCCGTTTTAGCGTTAAATTGTAACAAACTTTACTTATAATATAATATTATTATAACTTTCGCATTTATAATAATATTATATTATACAATTAGGATTATGATTTAATAATAATAATAACCAGCGATATTAGAACCAAATGGCTTTGTACGTGACGATGGGAAGGGACCAGATGGCATGACGCCGTTGCCTTAGAAAGTCCCTGGTGTGGGACGCAATTTGTGTCGACATCCCTCAAGTTCCTAGCACAGCGGGCTGTGCTGACGCCGCTGCTGTGGCTGCTCAGCCCTCAAGCGGCGCAAATACTGTATCCTTATGAGCCGTTTGGGGTGGAGTTGCTCGGATCTTGGGGCTCGAGTGCGGGTCTTCTTTTTATTTATGAAATTTCTTGCCGACTGGTCGACACTTCACGTCACCAGACCAGAGGGCTCGCTCGTTCTTTGGGCCAAGAATTTGCATTGCCATTCGGCGTGGCAATGCTGCCAGTCTTCTTGGCACGTTTCTGGATGACAGCAATGCGGACAAGTACTTCGACGCCGAGGTGTCCTTTTATTTTTGTATTTATTTGTAAAGTTAGTTAGTGTAAGATTGTATATAAGATTTCTCATCTATAGTATCTAATAGTAAAATGTACATTTTAATTTACAAACTAGCTCCCTAACTTAAAATGAAGTTTATGAGTAGGTACGGCCTGTTTATCAAGTTATATCTTTACACAGAAGTCGCGGATGCAGGCAATCGCTGCTATCCTTATAGCCAAGTGCATACTTTAATATTCGCATCCGACGTATTAAGTTAGTACATTGTATACTATATACTTCGCTTAAATGAGAAGGTCAGTCAGTATATATGAAATATACGTCCTGACCTACTTTCTTACATAGAGTTATTAATTGTTACTTTGAATTTTCAAAACTAAGTATAGGTACTGACATATACATTTATGGTGTCCCTTCGTCCAGCATACTCACCATGGAATCCTGATATTTCATGAATGTCAAAAAACTGTTCTGAAATAGTGCTAAATAGTGCCCAAAGGAAAAAAATAGTGCTCTTGTACTTGCGAAGTTATAGCCATAGTTCGATGAGTATGCTGGACGAAGGTTTCGCCCAGCATACTCACCTCCGTCCGGAGAATCTGTATACGCTTCAAACATAATTCATACTTCAAAAAATAGTTCCCAAATAGTGCCAAACGGTGCCCAAAAAGAAAAAACAGTGCTCGAATAACTTCGGAGTTATAGGCTTCGTTCAGTGAGTATGCTGGGCGTAGGTTCTACGCCCAGCATACTCACCTCAGTGCGCGAATATCGAACGAGCTATAGGTACAATTTACGTCTCAAAAAATTGTGCTTGAAATAGTGCCCAATATCAGTCCAATTTTTGCTTGACTTTTGACTTAGAAAACCATTAAATTTTAATGTAAACTTCTACATACTAACGTAAAATGGGGTACAGTCGTCGACACATGTTTTTGGACAAAAATATTAAACTTTCTAATTGTAGACTTCATGTTATTGGAAATAATTATGGTATTTTCTCACATGTCAAAAACTTTCGATTAAATGCATTATTATATATTTTATAAATAATAATAAATGAATGAAACTTTAAGCGTAAATGAAGTCTATTACTTCATTGCATTGTGTTTGTCTGAATAAAAACAGTCATTTGCAGCCAATAAAATTAATATCTTGAAAAATTGTAAAAAGGAAATTATACAGTTTCTTTTTGTATATATGTTGCAGGCAAAACTTATAACCAGTCAAAACTAGTACTGTGACATAGTTATACAAATTTTTAAAACTCTTTCCAATAGTTTCATCAATGAAAGGTTTAGCAATAAAAAACATTTTTAATTACTTACGTTATTTATTACTATTTAAAGGGCCAAAGTAATCAGAATTCTAGTTAACTAGTTCACAGCTTTTGTTAACATTCATAATATAATCAATGTAAATAGAAAAAATTGTAGTTTTAATATTGTATATAATATACATATAAAAAAATGTTTAGCCAAATATTGGTAAAACTTTCTAAAATATAACACGTAGGTACTTGTACTTTGTTTTACTGCTACAACGTTTTAATCACAATAAAATTATCTTACAAATAAGTATAAATTGAGCAATCACAGTTTATAATCACGTTTTTTTTATTAATATTAAATACCCTATAGTAATTACAAATTAACAATCACAGTTTATAATCACATTTCTGTAAGTTATTAATAAAATAACTTTTACAAGAACAAAAAAAAAACAAACAAACAATAACAAAATAGGAACTAACAAGTGTTACACCTATTAGAACAAACATATTAAATAAGCAACGATAGCAGTACGTCGAGATACGTCCTTTTAGCATGTTCACAAGTATAAGTAATTAAGATCAAGTTATTGGAACCTCATATAACAATGGAATCTAATCACCTCCTATTCAAATAAAACTCCAGTAAGTTATGACAAAGCTATCCCCAAGAAATAAAACACAAATTGCTCATAACAGCGAATATTATATTTAAATGAGTAAACCGAGAACATATAGGAAATAAGGTAATACTTAGCTTCTTAATCAGAATATCTTACACAAATTATATTTACTTAGATATATTTTTCAATGCACCCAGAAGAAGAAATAAAAATGAACTCCCTCAAAATCCTCCCGGCAAAACCCAAAACACTTCGTTATTCTTTATTCTTTCAAATCTTCAGTCCTGATTGGTTCGCGGTGATGGCGGGCTGATGGCGTCTCCCTATTGGTCGACGCCCGACGTTAGTACCGCAAACATCCACCGATAGCAGCACCTTTGCTTGGCGACAGCTGTTGCGTGATGACAACCGCTAAGTGTTTCTATGCGGTCCGTCTCGCCATCTAGCGCCTAGTGTGCGGAATATTCACACTCGTCCATCCTGACGCCTTTGCGACTCTGCAAAGGAAGAGAACAAAAGACTATATGTAATTGTTCAAAAATAGCAAACCCAGTCCTAAAAAAAAGAAAAGAAAACTCAATTCTATGAACCGTAAAACAATATTTGGTCCATACATAATAAAAAGCACATCATAGCTATGTCCTTTAAATGAATCATTATCAATCATCAAGTCAAATCATTCCAAAAGTAAAAAGATAAGTATCTACTTGTTTACCAAAACCAGTTTCCAAAAATACCCATAGATTTACATCAGTGAAAATACCATAATTTTCCAACCCATAACATTTCACAATCGCTTTCAAAACATTTCCGTCAGTAACTCCAATTTTAAACCATTCAATTAACATAATAGTTCCGATCACAATCCAAATTATTTGTACCATTACATTATTCCACTCATCAAAATTAGTATTAACCTGATTTTTCCTGGAATTCATTAAAGTTCATCCTTCAAGCAAGTCGATTAATTCCTCCGTGCTGTCCACTTCTGTATCATTTGAACTAGCGCCCGAATCATCCTCCCTCTGAAAAGGTTTTAACGAGTCCGACGACACAAGAGCTCTGAATCGCTTATACCCTTTCACACCTTTCAGCGAAGTAATCATGTACCTATCATTACCTGCTACCTTCGTTACCTTATAAGGCCCGCTGTACTTTTCCTTCAGTTTTCGTCGAACGTTCACATTTCGGTCAGCAGCTCCTTTCCATAATACTAAATCGTTTACCTTGTATTTTGTTGGAGGTTTACGCTTTGCATTAAAATATTTACGCATTTTCTCTGCCGTCCGGTTTAGGTTCGCTGTAGCTTCGGTCCTAGTGCGTGCAGCTGTCGCCTCGTTATCCACGATGTTATCTCCCATACCTTGATACCTGCTGCGAGTCGCTGAAAACATGAGCCTGTATGGTGTAAATCCAGTCGAACCGTTTAGTAAATTATTCATTCCCCAGGTGATGTTTGCGATCCGAGTATCCCAATCCTTTTCATCTTCCACGCTTGTATTGAGTGAATCTAGTAATGTACGATTATACCTCTCCACTTGTCCATTTGCGCGTGGACATGCTACAGCATTGATTATGTGTTTTATTTGATTATCCAAACAAAACTGTTTGAAATGTTTACTTTTGAAACTCGTACCGCTGTCGGATATAATTCTCTTTGGATAACCAAATAAACAAAAAATGTCATTTAAAGATTTTATTACCTCTCGAGTCTTTGTAGTTTTAACTGGTACCGCCCATGTAAATTTCGTGAAGGCATCGACCACCATTAGTACAAAACTGTTGCCTGCTCGACTTTTGCAGAAAGGACCGAGATGGTCAATGTGCAGAGTGTGCATTGGTTCCGGAACTTTTTCAATGGGGTGTAACTCACCTTCAAGTCTTCCGTACTGTCCCCTCTTGTAAAGACAGTCTAAACATGAGTTGACATATTTTCGTATGAAACGTGTCATTCCTGGAAACCAAAAGTTACCTTTGATAATTTCCTCACACCGCTTCAGGCCTGGATGTCCGATGCAGTCATGATACTTCCTCATGACATTCCACCTTCCATATTTAGGGACTACTAACCGCTGTTCTCCATCCTTAACGAGCTTGTATACTCGACCATCTTTCAGCTTGTAATTTTTCTGTATATCTGGATCGTTATCCCCAGATTCTAATTTTGTTCGAATTATGCGAATCCTCTCATCTTGATCTTGAAGACATACTAACCAATCGAATACGTCAATCACGTTGATATCTACTACTAAGGGAGGGTCTACCGGAAATCGGCTCAGCGCATCCACGTGCCCATGAGACTTACCTGGCCTATGAATGACTTCCATGTCGTACTCCTGAATAGATAACCACCACCTTGCTATTCGAGGTAGTAGATCCTTTTTCAAGAAAGTGTCTCGAACGGCTGCACAGTCTGTCACCACCTTAAAATAATTACCTGCTAAGTAAATTCTAAATCTCCTCAACGATTCCACTACAGCCAATGTTTCCAATTCGTAGGAATGATACATAGCTTCTTCTTTGCTTGTTTTTCGGCTGAAATACGCAATGGGTTTCATACCACCATCCTGATCCTGTAATAGAATGCCAGCTACACCTTTACTGCTTGCGTCAGTATGAACTTCTATGTCACCTTTCCTACAAAATAATGAGAGTATCGGTCGAGTCGTCAAAATCTTCTTCAGTTGATCAAAAGCTCTCTGCTGTGCTGGATCCCAAACCCATGTTGCATTCTTTTTTAGCAACCCGTACAGAGCATACGTGACAGACGCATAATCTTTAACAAATTTCCTGAAATAACTAGTCAGACCTAGATACATCCTAAGTTCGTGTACATTCTTAGGTTCTTTATAGTTGACCACAGCATCGATTTTCTTACTACCAGGCCTAATACCTTTCTCGCTGATCTCGTAACCGAGGTAATCTATTTTTTTTTGCAAGAAAAAACACTTATCAAGGTTTAACGTCAATTTTGCGTCCCTTATTATTTCCAAAACTACCCGAAGCAGATGGAGGCCTTCCTGTTCAGTTTTGGTAGGTAGCAACAGATCATCTATAAATGGAAGCACCTTATCATGACGTAACGAAGAAAATATCTTGTCCATAAGACGCTGGAAAATTGCTGGGGAATTGGCCAAACCGAAGGGCATACGCAAAAATTCATAGTGGCCCTCAGGCGTGACAAAACCAGTTCTGTGAATTGAAGCCTCCGCTACTGGAATCTGGAAAAAACTTTGCGACAAATCAAGACTCGTAAAAAGTTTCTTCCCACCTAGTTTTTCGATTTGTTCTTCTATGATGGGCAGAGGATATTTATCTTTCGCTGTAATACTATTTAATTTTCTAAAATCCACACAAAACCGATAATCTCCGTTCTTTTTCCTAACTAATACAATGGGACTGGCATAATTAGACGACGATTCTCTAATAATACCGTTGGATACCATATCTTCAATCTTTTCTCGTACTATTGCCTTTTCTGAAAAAGAAAGCCTGTAAGGACGATAACAAACCGGCTTATCAGAGTTAAGTTCGATATTCAATTCTATTTTGTCAGTCCTGCCTAATTCTCCTGTATCTATAGAAAAACAATCTGAATATTCCTTTAAAATCTCTACTAACTCTTTAACTATCTGTGGATCTCCGGATCCACATTTGATTTTGGTTGTATCAATGCTCATGATCGAAACAAGATTATCTGCAGATTTACCAAGAGAACAACCAATTTCTCGAGTAACCAATCCACGAGCAATAACCTGGTCTTTCTGGAAACGCAGTGGCTTTTTACCGTGATTAACTATGAAAATGGTCTGTACTGGAAAACAATTCATAGAAGCAGGAATGCTATAGTTATAACCATTATAAACAATTGTACGACTATCCACAAACAGTAGAGTTGACTTGTCAAATTCAACATCATTGTACGTGTCAACAAACAAGGATGAATAAGCTGGAACGACAGTGTCTGTAGAGCACAAAATGTTAACCTTATCGACACATGTACCCACTTGCAAAGAATTTATTTCAACCGATTCAACTTTATTTTCATCTGTTACTGCATATCCTAAAAAGACGGTAGTACCACAAATTGTAAGCTTGAATTTTTCATTGTTCAAAATGGGCTGTCCAATAAAAACGTCAGCTCTGTTTACGGCAGCATCCACGACAACTGCGTCTGAACAAACCTTAACTTCATCTATTACGAACTCTAATGATACCTGTCCGTGAGCTTTAATTGGTGGTCCACCAAACCCGTTGACAAAAACGACACAAGGTTGCATTGCAACACCAAGCTTTAGAACACAATCATGAGTGATGAGATTGACTTGAGCCCCCGTGTCTAAATAAGCGGTACCTTTTAAACCATTAATTAAGACATGTTTAAAATAACATTCATTTACCTGTATTTGTACAATGCTGACAGCCTTTTGATAACACTGCTCCTTTTTGTGGTTGGTTTTCCCACAGATTTCGCATTTTATAGCGTTAGGATTGTTGGGGCACGACCGAACAACGTGCCCTGACTCGTTACAAAGAAAACAAGTAACACCTGGCTTTCGTTCTTTTGGATCTCTAATTGCTTCTTTTGAAGACGATGCGGAATCTCGACCTCGAAGAACGTTTCTCTGACTTTGATTAATTTTTTTGTCGTCATTCATGCACAGAAAGTGAGAATAAAGCTCGCTTGGGGTTTTATAATTACCAGCCCTTGCAGAAGTTCTCATGTGGAACGGCAACCCTTCTATGATGCAGGAAACCGCTTTTTCTCCAATGATTTCACACTTAGTTAACATGGTACATTTCGAATAATAATAATGAGTCATCGTTTCATTGAATAACTTTTTCCTACTTAACATTTCCCTCAATGCGTCTGCGTAATCTATGCTTTGAGGGAACGCTTCCAGAATTTTTTGTTTCCATTCCGGCCACGTAAACTCATAGCTTTGAAGTGCGCCATGCCACAACTTCGCTAATCCAACAAGTCGTGCCTGCATATAATAACTTTTAACATTGTCGTTCCATCCATGTATGGCACCTAGTTGCTCTACTTTGTTAAGCCACTGAGATGCAGGTAGCTCCGGTTTTTCAGGATCGAATTCCGGTATTATATCCGGCTTAACCATCACACCCGAATAATATGGAACCGACCTACCGGATTCATTTGAAAAGCCAGGTGGAAAGCGGCCTCGATAGTCCCGGACTGGCGAACGTCCCGGCCGCCACGTGTCGCGGGAGCAGCTACGGCGCTCCGGCTGCGGTCGCTCCATCCGCCGGTGACTCCATCTGACAGGGCTGCGGGACCGGCTGCGAGACCGGCTGTGACCATCGGAACTCATGGCTTGGCTGAGAACTGCTCCAGATCGCTATCCCACTTCTGAAAATTGTTACACCTATTAGAACAAACATATTAAATAAGCAACGATAGCAGTACGTCGAGATACGTCCTTTTAGCATGTTCACAAGTATAAGTAATTAAGATCAAGTTATTGGAACCTCATATAACAATGGAATCTAATCACCTCCTATTCAAATAAAACTCCAGTAAGTTATGACAAAGCTATCCCCAAGAAATAAAACACAAATTGCTCATAACAGCGAATATTATATTTAAATGAGTAAACCGAGAACATATAGGAAATAAGGTAATACTTAGCTTCTTAATCAGAATATCTTACACAAATTATATTTACTTAGATATATTTTTCAATGCACCCAGAAGAAGAAATAAAAATGAACTCCCTCAAAATCCTCCCGGCAAAACCCAAAACACTTCGTTATTCTTTATTCTTTCAAATCTTCAGTCCTGATTGGTTCGCGGTGATGGCGGGCTGATGGCGTCTCCCTATTGGTCGACGCCCGACGTTAGTACCGCAAACATCCACCGATAGCAGCACCTTTGCTTGGCGACAGCTGTTGCGTGATGACAACCGCTAAGTGTTTCTATGCGGTCCGTCTCGCCATCTAGCGCCTAGTGTGCGGAATATTCACACAAGTTAGGACCGATCTTCATCTTACATTCGCGTATAAATAATGCAGTGTGGTACAGTATATTGGGAATTACTACAAACTTTTTTACTAAGGTCATCATAGCAGTTCCAAGTTCTCTTTAGCAATCGATAGCACTTTGACTTGTAATGCCCCATGCGTCCTGATTCACCATTTGTAAAATCTATTACCGACAGAATTTTAAAGGTGTCACCGTTTATTATGATCTCTTTAGGAATTTCATCAATTTCTATTTCAATTGAAGTATTAATTTCAATAAATACGAAGTCTAGTACTTCATATTTGTATGCGTTTTTACCGTTACATAATTGGTATTTACATTTCCTTTCAGTATCATTTACTAATAGAGCTTCATTAAGGGCTCCAATACCTTGAGTCGTCAATATGTTTACATTTATTGGAATCCAACTACATTTTGTGCCAGAACCTTTATTGATTTCACAGTTCTGGTTTGTACAATTTAAGTATCTATTAGCACTATAAAAACCATAACTTTGTATGTTATCTATTATAAAAGTTACATTACACTCACAATTTTTGCAACTACTAAAATCGGATTCCACAGTATCATATATTTTAGCCAATACCTTAGAACGAGTAGTGTAAATATCTTTTGGTTTTCTAGCCTTCTTAGTGATTTTCTTTAGATTGTCATACGTGATCTAACTTCTGGTCAGTTGTGAAAGATCGTTTTTTTTATCATTGATATATTTTCTAATATTAGGTCTATCTAAATATGCAATTGAAAAACTTTGGACCACGGAATCAAAAGCACACGTATTAATAAACGTGAATCTGTATGTTCCTGAAGTAGAAACACTGCCGTTTTGTAAAATATGTAATTTTGTACGACGATTGATTCGTTTTTTATTTTTCTTCTGTTTAGACACCAGTCCCCGCCAGTCTTCAATATAATTTGGTTCGCTCCTAAAAATTGAGTTTTCATAAAATGATTCATCATTGACGAGAGTATTTATTTGTGGTGTGTTATGGTCACTTATATCATTTTTTTCATCGACAATATTTTCAGTTCCTTCTTGAACATCAATCAAGTCACTTTTGGCTAAGCGTATGGAACCGGTTATCAAAGGCTCGTGTTTAATAATAAACTCATCTACGCGGTACTTATTTGAATTTGTTTTAAAAAATAACTTTTTTACGTCTTTCATATAACTTTCTACATTTGAACTGGTTGGAGTACAATAATTACTGTTAAAATAAGTCATCATTATATTTCCCCATAGTGGAAGTTTTTTAAGAATCCTAATCAAAGTGTCCTTTATTTCCGGCAAGTAATAAATATTTTCGATTTCAGTTTCTTGATCACACAATTGTTTAATTAAATCTTCTTTCTCCTCAAGATCTTTATACATTTTCAGAAGCGGGTTTTCTTCTTTATCTAATCCCTCCCATAAAGAATGTTTAATTGGAACGTGATTTTCCGAATCTACATTTTGTATTTCACATTCCTGCAAATTAGTTTTGATCCGGTTTTTTAATTCTAAAATCGCCGTTTCACACCGTGTTAAATTTCCATTTCTACTGCCGCGGTGTTTATTATTTGCTATAATATAAACATTTTCTATAATTTTCTTTACCTCTCCGTATGAAACACATTTTTTAATCAGAATCATACAATCAACAAAAAATTTTGTTACTCTAGTGTCTATATTTTTGAAAATACTTTGATTGTACAATGTTTTTATGAAATGCGAAGTATCAAGGCGAACATAACAGGTTGGAATTTTTTTGGTTCTATTTTCTAAAATATTAAAACATGTATTTAAGTAGTCAGAGGTGGATTTATAACCACAAAATACTTTTACCACCGCACCTACTAAAGCTGCGGAATCATCAGTTACTACTTCATTTGGAGGTTTTCCATTAGCCAACCAAGATTGTAACCAGCTAGCAATAGTATCTAAAGAGTGACTTTCTGATATACACTGTGAAATTGGCACGCTACTTTTAACGGTTGTATCTGTCATCATAACATACAAAAATATAGGACTTTGCGACTCTTGAGATAGTTGTGTGTGTTCATTGACGACAGGCCGAAGATTTTTATTAAATATAGAACCTGTTGCGTCTATAGAAACTCTAATATAATTAAACTCTTTTTGGCATTTTTTATAATAATTCTTTTGATCGTCCGTCCAGTAAAATGTATAAAATGGAAAAGCAGAAACATATCTAACACATTTATCAAAAGGTGGTGAAACACACATACAAGTAAGTGACAATATTGGGTTGGGATGGAAAACATCAACTTTTTTATTTTCATGTTTAATTCGATGTAGTGTTTGTAATTTTGGCAATACTGGAGGTTCCTTGTCATTTTTCTTCATTAAAGTTGAGGCTAATTTATATCTTATAGAAGCTGCTGCTTCGTGTTGTAATTTTTGACCTAATTCCCTTATTTGGTAATACCGTAATCGGTTTTTTTTACTGGTGTTATGAGAGTACTTTTTATTTTCATTAATTATGCAACATTCTAGTTTAATTAAATTTTCCGTTTCTAAGTTAGTTGTTATAATTATTTTTGCGTGACATTGATTACAATATCCTGTGCATTTGATTTCGTAATTGTCTTTCACAATATTATTTTTAAAACACCAAGTGCATAAAGATCTTATTTCTTTCCATAGATGCATTTGAATTACATTAGTCCATTGGTTTGGTTTTAATTTACGTCTGACATTATACAGACTACCAGGGGCGATTTTGCTATTTCGGTGATAAAAATACCTTTGAGGCCTAATACTATCCCAAGTTATTGTATCCATATAAAATGTATGCGTACTGGTGTTCTCCGAAACACTATTAATGCTTTCGTTTGATGACGATGTAGACTTTTGATTTATCAAATTAGAATCATTATTACGAATTATTTCTTTTTTATCAACACCAAAAAAGTATTCGTAATTTCGTTTTATGCTTAATATGATTGATTTAATACTCATTTTGTAATTTAACCGTGTTTGAATTTGTTTATAAATTGAGTCATTTGCGGAAGGAATATTTTTAAAAAAGTCATCTTTGAATTCTGAAATTACTAATTTTTGCGTTTCTAATGAAACCTTTGGTTTAGGCCCTCGTTTTCCTTGCTGATCCATGTCGTTAGATTCACAAGAATTATCACAAATTATTATGCCATTTGTTTTCAATATTAACATAATATGAAATAACAACTAACTAACTAACATATAAATCAACATCAATAACATTATGAACACTTGTGTACTTATACTACCTATATTACCTGAAAATACCAACTATAGATGTAAAAAACATAACGGGCCCCACCGCTCACGCAGTACGAGTCAGAAAAAGTTGTCTTCTAACGTGGTAAACATTGTGTCTTCAAGATAATCTGAAAATAACACGTATTTAAATAATTTAATATAGGTATGACAGGCTCCAGCCTTCCTCTAAAGGTACTTAAGCACTTACGTGTTTTCCATTATTTTAGCGTGATTTCTATTATAAATAGCGAAGGGGCAAAACACGAGGCTGAAGACGATTTCCCGAAGTCACAACTCCCATAGAAAATGTGATGAATAGGTTGACGACACTTAAAAGTTTAAGTGCATTCGCCGGATGACAATCGGTAATAGTCTTCACTTCACGTCATATTATCTAAAAAATACATCTGTGTTAATTCTATAGTTACGTTTATACTTACTACCGACGCTCGCGCTGACTGATTCTACCTATTTCGATATTGAAATGTAACTAACGTGAACTTAAGACGAGAACAGATCCTGACGGGTAACGAGGACAAGCTTGTAATAAAAAAATTGAAGAAAAGTAAATTATATCCTAGCAAATAAGACAGTGTTTCATTTCCAGTAGAATTGGAGGATAAAACCAGGCCTCCGCAGAAGTAGGTATATAAATAGGTATTTGAGATCCAATTAGATAAACAAACAAGTTACATTACGTTATTATGTGTGTACCTACCTACATCAAACCTTTAAAAAAGTAACTAAGTAGGTACCCATTTTTAAAACTTCTTAAGCATGTCCTTAATTTTAAGTGTACAGTGTCATATTCAACGAAAAAATGAACGTGTTTTTGTAAAAAACAACTCGCTTGCTACCTAGTTTTACAGTGCAATTAATGAATGAGTGTAAAATCAATTTAGTTAAATGCCACTATTATAAATTGAAATATACTTACTGATTTGGGTGCAGCTCCTATATTGATTACGTACTAGATACACAATTTTATATAGGTAAATAATGACATCACCAACACATTGTTTGGTTTTGCAACCCACTATGTAGTCAAACTCAAAAGCCGGCGTTATTATAATGATGTGCGACGAAGTAAACAAACAAAGAAACTGAGAAGCGCTTGTTCGTTTCGATTGCTTTGTGACACAAAATGGACCCTTATCACCTTCAAAATACAGATCAGTCTTGTCTAATAATCGTAAGATGTTAGGGCAGCGCCATCTAGTATTTAAACATAAACATATTCATTTGCGTCGCGGGCGCCGCGCGTCGCTTTGTGACACAAAATGGACCCTTATCAACTTCAAAAAACAGATCAGTCTTGTCTAATAATCGTAAGATGTTAGGGCAGCGCCATCTAGTATTTAAACATAAACATATTCATTTGCGTCGCGGGCGCCGCGCGTCGCTTTGTGACACAAAATGGACCCTTATCACCTTCAAAATACAGATCAGTCTTGTCTAATAATCGTAAGATGTTAGGGCAGCGCCATCTAGTATTTAAACATAAACATATTCATTTGCGTCGCGGGCGCCGCGCGTCGTAAGCCCCATACCTATTGACCGTACGTGCATCCATTACTGCCACACTATATTGAACTTTATCACATGAGGAATACAGGTCAATTCCGTAAACGTTGTGGTACCGTCCTTGATCCGGAAAATGATTATTTTGAATAATTTTGTCAGTTGTAATGTAAGCATTAATAACAGCAACTTTATTTTTCATGCATGATTTACTTCATTTGATATCTTAATCCTTCAAGCGCCGTGATCTAGACAAAATATATAAAATCATTGTTCCTAGCTACCGGGGTCCCATGCGACGCGCGAAGGCTTAATCATATTATTATAAAGTATTATTAAAATAATGTGTAATTAATAATATTGCGATTCTAAAGTAAATACTCCCTTACATAGACAATTAATAATTTACACAAGACAAAAATTGTTAGAAAGAAAGTTAATAATATTGTATTCGACTGTACTCAATGTAATGTATGTAGAAGTTTACAATCAAATTTAATGGTTTTCTAGGTCAAAAGTCAAGCAAAAATTGGACTGATATTGGGCACTATTTCAAGCACAATTTTTTGAGACGTAAATTGTACCTATAGCTCGTTCGATATTCGCGCACTGAGGTGAGTATGCTGGGCGTAGAACCTCGCCCAGCATACTCACTGAACGAAGCCTATAACTCCGAAGTTATTCGAGCACTGTTTTTTCTTTTTGGGCACCGTTTGGCACTATTTGGGAACTATTTTTTGAAGTATGAATTATGTTTGAAGCGTATACAGATTCTCCGGACGGAGGTGAGAATGCTGGGCGAAACCTTCGTCCAGCATACTCATCGAACTATGGCTATAACTTCGCAAGTACAAGAGCACTATTTTTTTCCTTTGGGCACTATTTAGCACTATTTCAGAACAGTTTTTTGACATTCATGAAATATCAGGATTCCATGGTGAGTATGCTGGACGAAGGGACACCATTTATGTTTGTATGGGCGTAGAAATATATGTCAACATGATCAGAAATAAGGGACTCAAGGAAACATAATTAAAAAACACCAAAATTTATTTTAACTATTTTATTTTTGATTTATAAATCACTTAACATTTAGCTTGTGGTGACTGGTCGTCTTGCTGACCATGGTTTTTGTTGCTGTTATTAGTAATTAACTGTTTATTTATTTTTACCTCGATGGTCCTAGTTTATCATTTGTGATTTCAGTTACAGCTTTAATAGCTTTATGTAAACGGCACACCCTGTATGCCTGGCATTCATTCAGGTATTTATTTATTTTTACTTTTTTGTTGGTATAATGGTGTGTGCTAGGTGACATATCGCACTGATAATACAATACTGTTGTAACTCAAAATGTGACTTTTTTGAGAATCGACGAAAAACTGATTATTTGCTTCCTGTTATAGATTATAAAAAAATGGATACATTATTAGGTTTATTAATACAATTAACGCAATTATCTATTTACCAATAATTTAAAAAAAATACAGATAGTCATTTTATTTTCAATTTTCGAGTTAAGACTATATTGCCTTGAATAAAGTTTTCAGAAAGTTGAACTATTTTTAGTTGTGTAGTTATTGTTCAAACATTTAGAGTTACTACAATTTTAAGTTGGCTTTTTTATGGTTTTGAGTAACATTTTTTTATTTGCATCAATTTTTATATTTAGTTTTAATTTTTGTAGTCACCTCAAACACAATAATTTTCAATCTAAAGTTAGGAAATTAGTAAATAAAACCAGATAATCAAGAAATATCAGTAAGATAATCAGCTTTTATTTATATAAAATATAATTTAAATTTTATATAAACATTTTGTACTTATTAAAACAAAAAATAACTAAATTAACCTTCCAAAACAAAAAACAAAATTAGTCAGTACAAAAACATAGGAAATCAAAATAATAATTATAATAATTGTTCTTATACTTAAATAATCAGTTAATGTTGGTCACTAAACTGGACTTAGGCGTCATACCACGACTAATATTACTATGGTTTAGCTGGAAATAAAATGCGGTGTTTAATTTACGTAAATTTTGAGTGGATAAGTATCTGTATTTCGGTTTAATGTCCGTAGTACGAGTATGTCTAATAATAAGTCTCCCAAACTCCAATAATTGTTGAAAACTTCCTGTCTTGATGCCTCATTTATTTTTGAACGACAATTTAGCTTGCATTTTTCGCCACACGTCTGACCCATCTTCTTTGCAGCTACTGGTTTTTTAGTCGCCGATTGGTATGCTTTAACAGTATTGCGCAGTGTTTTTGCTATTTTACTTTTCCAATTTAATACATTACGCAGTTACGTAGGTACCCTCTTTTTGCCTTTTGTGATGTCCTGCACTTCCGAAGCAACATTTGACTCTGTAGTAATGTGAACTGCTGATCCACTAGTTGAAGCAACGGGGTTTACAATATTCTCAGCTGCATCATCTGAGCTACTTGATGAGGAGCTACTGGAAGAAGAGCTACTTGTAGAAGAGCTACTTGACGAAGAACTACTTGACGATTTTGTTGCTCCACTTTGAAGTAAACTCGGGGCTTTACTAGTTGAACCAGGTATAAAATGAGGGTCATGGTCGGAATTATCAAAATCACTATGATAGGTGTGCAGGGGTGAAATGTAATATTTCCATTGGTTGGATTCAGTCATCGATTCAACATGTACTCAGTGCATTGCTCACGTAAATTTCTTGAAGAACTGGATTTCTTGTAGAAGGTGAAGGTATCCAGGATGCCGGTTGTTCTTTCACAGCTCCATTGTCATCATTCTGGGACCATTAATTGTTTGTACTCACTGGTCTCAATAATAAAGGTGAAAAATTCATAGGGAACGAGGTTTCTTCAACAGGTTCTTCGTTTTCTTTCTCCTGGTGATTGTTTGACGTTGTTTTTGTTGCCATATCAACAAGTAATCGCCCACGGTGCATACATTTATTGAGTAAAACACCTTTAATATTGTACCTACGTCACCTAGAATGTAGTAACTGCAAATTATTGAAAAAAAATAGTTAATGAGAGTATTCTAATGTTTACTTTAACATCTTCGAATGCGTGATTTTAATTTCTGTGATCAACAAATAAGTATTTGTTTAAATATTAATAAATTATCACAAGAAACCAGCTAATTAAAATTCTTCAACAATACTGTATTATGTCTAAAATTACTTAATAAACCACCAAGAATGACGTAAGTAAAAATATTATTTTAAATCGCACTTTTGTGAATCATTATCAGTGTAACAACTAGAAATACTCCAAGTTCATCTTTAGGTTTAAATCAAATATAACGTATTAACTCGAATTAATAGTTTAACTTTTACATACCTGATTCATTAATAACGTTCCATTTTGAATTAATTCGGTCTAAAACGCAAAGCTGCACGTCGGATCCTAGCCGAATTTTGTTCGTAACTAAAAATGATGCATTATTGGGTGGCGGATTATGACAGTCGGTCATCATGAACAGTGATTCATGGTGCCATCTCTTATTTGTTTCTTGCACTATTCTAACGACGGTTTTATTGACGCGTAGGGAAATTAATTTTATGTTTGAATATGATGTTATCTCAAAATTTACATATTTTGAGTTACAGCAGTATTGTATTATCAGTGCGATATTATAGAAAATAATTTAATTTAATGTTTTATGTTACGTAATGTAAATTATTTTGCATAAGTACTTTTCTATAGAATCAAGTTTTTCTAACTACTCAGACAGCTGTGGAGTTTGTTGCGCCACTTCTTCTTTCCAGCTAAAGCACTAGGAAGAGGTGAAGGGCGGGCGTTTTCGGGGGACTGTCATATGTAAGTTGGAAAAGTGCTGATTTATCAAGCCTAAACATTTTGTTTTTACATAGACGAGCTGTTTTCTGAAGAACCAGTGGCTTACTCTAGATTTTTAAGAGATCGTAACATTAAACTTAATGTTATAATTTAGTGTAACTTTATAAATGCACTAAAACTATCAGTCTGTGTTTAAGTTTATCGTGACTACGCTTCAGCAAAAAATTAGTCGTTTTCAACTTAGTATACTTAAGGAAAAATTTCTTAACGCCGAAGTATTTATATCTATAAAGGCGAACGGCAGAATTCGTACAACATACTTTTTTTGTTGTTCTGTGATAGAATTTGTACCACTTATTAAGGCAACTAAACCATTCATTTTCATGTAACATTAGTATTTTTAGAAGTCCGGATTAATTAATTATATCAATTAAAAGATTTAAGTAATTAAACGTAATATAATCTTAAACTAAACGCAACTAAACGTAGTTATGTATTTAGAAGTTACCATTTGTAAAATATCACGAGGCTCAAAATGATAAATAATTATTTAAAAATAGAAATAACAGTAAATATAATTAACCAATTACACATTATACCTTACAATGAATAATTATTGCATACAATCTTAATACTGAACTATATAATGATAGGAATTATTTACGTCATCAATGTTTTTTTTTTGTATTGGCAATTATTTTATTGACAGGTTAGGAAAATCTTTCCGAGTCTCTTTTCAGTTCGTTGCTGTTGTTTTGGATTGTGGTTTGTAACTGCAAAGTACTAAATGATAAGTAAAACACTACAAAGATAGCACCAGCTATCTAGAATATATCATTTTTCACCAAAACAATGTTTATGTGCCTACACGTAATAATATTTATTAGGACATAACCTCAAAAATAAAACTGGTTGTAACTTTTAGGTCCCAACTTCTAAAAATCTAAGAATTTTAAAAGGGCTTGCCTATCGTATTAACTACCAATTAATACAAAAAATATCCCAAAACACGATATTTTATTAGGTGTACGAAACTCCCATACAACCCTGCCGTTCACCTTTCAAAAAGATTCTTTTTTTTTTTCTGAATTCAAAGATATTCTTTTTACAGCCTGTATAATTTTACGCATATTATCTGATTTAATTCAAACACCTATAACCGACTTAAGCTAACGAGGTAAATGTAACGATAGAAAGACTTCAAAATGAGTAATCAAAAAACTTTTAAATGGCACTTTTAAGAAAAAATATTTAAAAAAAAAATTATTTTATACTACTCTACTGTTCGCGGTGTAGCATGGTGGGGATGATAGGTGACAGAAAGGGTAAATTTATTTAATTTACTACAGTTATTACAGAGTCTTTATTATGTACACAATCTTCATGTAGGTACGGATCATAGTCGTAAAATACAGAATCAATAAATTAACAAGTAAATTATATTTTATCCTTTCTGTCACCTGTCACCCGCACCATGCTACACCGCAAACAGTATAGTTTGTCGTTTATGTTAACTAAAAATATAATAACTATTAATATAACTTAATGTTATCATTCATGTTTCAAACTTATAATTACCAGCACACATTAATATTTGTTTAAAATACTATAAATTACGAGCAGTATTTTGTAAGGCACATTTTGTGTCCCAAATTCTGTATTTATATATTTTTTTGTAATATATTTAAAAATTAGTGACATAATTATGGCAGTTAATTTATTTCTATGGTCATTTTATAAGATTAACCATGAGGGTGACCATCTTTACATACCGAGACTCCTCCGTGCCTCGGAAAGCACAGTAATCCGTTGGTCCCGGCTGTCATTCGTGGACCTTTGTTAGTCGTTACAGGTCGTCAGAAGCCCGAAACTCTGACAACCAGATGGAATTTTTCACTTGTTTTGAGAATAATATTTTTATAAAGGGGGTTGAAATTTTCATTATTTTTGCGATAGGACACACCATTTTCGAGATATAAGCAAAAATAAAGAAAAAAAACCAATACAGTATTATTGTTTTTGCACCTGAAGTTGAAGTGTTCTTGTGAATTTTAGTTCATGACAATTAATAGTATTCCAGTATAATAATATTAATAATAGTAGTAGTCAGATTTAGTTAGACAATTCAAATTCAGATTAGCAAAATTGACATTTTCACTAAATTAAAATCACGGTGCCATCTTAGTGCTGTCAAACTAAAATATAGTTACTCTAGTCTATTTCAGAATGGGAAATCATCGTTTGACAGGAATAAACTAAATTTTGGCTAGTTTAGTCTAGTTTAGATGCATTTGTGACAAGAGAATCGGCACTACTGTAGATATTATACTTATGAACGGCTAACTTAAGCTGTGTTGTATACTGGTGGCTTGATGGCGGGGTCATCCATCTTCAAGTAGTAGCTCCTGATCACCATTAAGAAGTAGATGCTCAGAACTGCAAATAATCATTCATATAAATTAATTCGTAAACACATACATATCGATATTTAAAAAAAAAATGCAGAATGAAGAAATAATTAAGGTACTTGCTAGTAATTTAATACTTAAATATGTAGAAGATACGCAGGTTGCCCCTACGGAAATCTACATAGCAAGTATTCGTAAATGCTACTTAATAGCATTTACGAATAATTGCTATGTGAATTTCTGTAGGGGCAACCTACGTGTTGCCCTATTGGATAAAGTATATCGTCCTGACTTCTTTCTCCTGATAGTTCACAGAGGCAACACAGATATGAACTCTCAGTACAAAGTACCACCGATACAAGTTTATGTAATATTTAACTTGGATATTGCACAGAAATCTCGATATTCTGACATATTGCCACTTCAGTACATTGTTGCACCCGTGCCAAGAAGGTGCCGCTACTATGAAATAAAATACTCACATACAGAGATGAGCTCTTTGACGACCATGCCAACGCTGACGTGTGCGTCGGTAAAATAAGCGAATAATAGTATGGTGTACGCCATGATGAAGATCAGCGAGTAGATCAGATAGGCCTTCACGTGACCGCGTTTGTACTGGAACAGAAATATTTACATTAGGTTACAGAAGATACACCTTACCAACTGGGTACCCTTTGCTTTAAGGTTTTAGCGTTTGTCTATCATATATGCGCTGCGCTAAAAGAACGACTACAAGTGACGTAATCTGTTTTCGTTCGTGCGTCGTTCCGCAAGGTGTCTGACTATTGTCTGACTCGTGGGATGGTCCAAATAACGTCTTTCATTTGTATTCTCCGCAGTAGTCGCAACTCGCAAGACGTGTATCGTGAGCGTGTAAGTCAAGGGGTTATAGGACGTTTGATACAATGTCCACGCAACGATAGCGCAGTGACCACGCGGCGCCACTGTGGTTGACGTCCTCATAAAAAATATCCAGCATAAAAGGAGCAAGTTTTCAACTTATTACGATTTTTAAAATATCTTTGGATTGTCATCAACCGGTTTTAACAATCATTGATTTTTACATATCATTCTTGGGACCATATATTTCAATTTATACAATGATGTATAAACATATTTTCATTAAAGTAAAAGCAGAAAAAAAGCTCAGAATTTGTAATAATCTGAGATATAATCAAAGTAATCTGCATCACCATTGCAGAGTACATTAAGAGTTTTGCAGACAGGCGCGACGAGACGGTGCGACGCCACTCTGCAGGCCTAACATGACACACGCGACAATTACTCGCTCTCGCGTGAGTAATTTTTGTCTATTTCGGTCACTTTCTCGTTTTCTGACAGTGCTTCCATACAAAATAGTCGACTCCTTCTGTCGTTATCTCGATTTTTGACAATTCAACACGAGATAAACTCCGATTTTTCTATCATTTACTCGTATTTACTCGTCGTCGATTTTGACGACGAGAAGAGTAGACAAAATTATGATACAAAAAAAACTCCAAAATAACATGGCAGTTTCATAATTGTACTTATTTTGGTCATCATTTTATTTTACAATATAATAATAATGAAAATACTTACTTAGTTTTAAACTACTATTTATATTGGAACGACGTGTTTCTCGCGTCGCGTTTTTCGTTTTTTGTATGGAAAATATGAAAAAATATTACCTACATGTTGAGTGTTAGGGGTTTATGGTTTCTAAAGGGGGTCGAAATTTTCATTATTTTTGCGATAGGACGCACCATTTTCGAGTTATAAGCAAGAGAAAAGAAAAAAAGTCAGTATTGTTTTTGCACCGTCGAGGTGTTGGTGTGAATTTTAGTTAAATTTTATCGCAATTAAATACTTATAAAATCAAAATTTTAGAACGAACATCAAATTCTGAACGACAAAATTGCGATTTTCACTAAATTAATAGCTCAGTGTCGTCAAACTAAAATATAGTTAAGTTGTGCCACTTTAGTCTATTTCATTTTGTGTATATGAGTTTAAATATTTGTAAACACACCCACGATACAGAAATTCCTAGAGTGCGGCAAAGTTAAAAAAAAGGTACATATGCAGAGGTTATGACTATGACCCACGATAACACTATCAATTGAGTGACTTGACAGTCATGGGTTCTCGACCCATTACTGTCAAGTCACTCCACTTGTTAAATATAATTTAATTTAGGTCCCTAACAACAATAATTTATGTTTACAGAAATTTTTCCTTACGTGTCTTATTTTATGTTCAATACGATGGTTTACAAAGCCTCTCGGTATCTATGCTTACTAATACATACAATAAAGCTAAGAGTTTGTATGTTTTATTGTTTGTTTGAACGGGTAGATCTCTGAAACTACCAGTTGGATATGAAAAAATATTTTTACATTTGATAGCCTAGGCTATTTACAGTACGCTACTACCATAAGGAGCCGAGAAAATGAAAAAGTCAGAAGGAACGCTAAGCGAAAAATACTAATAGCGCGGGCGGACGATGCGACGCGACGCGGTGGGTCGGGAGAACAAGAAATTTCACTCAGTCGGAGTCGCGGGCAGAAGCTTACTCTATGCTTTACTTACCGCAAAACATGCCAACGGGCAATGTTGGCATTACTTTTTTCGAATAATTACAATTTTAATGCGATTTTTCTATGTAGACGTAAGTATTTTCCTTCATCAGCTACGAGTTTAAGATCATGTGCATGTGTTAGTATAGCAAAATTAAGTATTATAAAACATTTAATTCAATATTTGTTCGATGTTGGATGTTGGTGGAAATTACTGAAAATTTAGCCAACTTTGCCCACATTGATAATTAACGCAAATATGGCCTTTATGTTGCTGACATAAAAAACAGACCAAGAATTTTGGTAATTTGGCGTTTACTTTTGAAATGTAAACTAAACTTTTAAAAATTCTTACTAAAGTGGCTGGGCAATGTTACCCTGACATTTTTTTCTCTTTTTCATACAATCGTACTCACTTAGTATCCCTTATCTAATGTCATCTTTGAATTTTATTGAGTAAATACCTAATATAATTATGTTTAAAATTAAATAAGCTAAGCAATAGCCATACAATAAAAAAGAAAAGAAATAAAAGAGTTCGTAATGTGCCAACTTATTTCCTTTTTTTATGGCGTGCAATGTTGTCAATCATAGCCCCCAGTTTCCTTTGTGGGCAATGTATTGAACGGTACATAAGCTACATATGATGATACTCCTATTACACTATTATCAATTATTATCCTGGCCTATGATACTCGTATTAGTTAATAGTATGTAATAATTGTAGTTAAGCTTGTATGGTTGCTGCGGTTGATCCGTGGATGGGTGACCATCTTTAAATAAAAAGACCCCTCCGTGCCTCGGAAAGCACGTTATGCCGTTGGTCCCAGCTGTCGTTCGTGAATCTTTGGCAGTCGTTACGGGTTGTCAGAAGCCCGAAAGTGTGACAAGCAGTCCTACCAAAGGGGTGTCGTATTAGCCAGTAAGTGAGTTGTAGAGGTCAGATAGGCAGTCGTTCCACGTAAAATACTGTTATTCAGCTGCATCCGGTTAGACTGGAAGCCGACCCCAACATAGTTGAGAGAAGGCTTGGCAGATGATGATGTAAGTTTAAACAGATAAGATAATTACCTGATGCAGCCCAACTAGCAGGACTATAGTGAATGCCAGGAACAGGATGAAGAAGACCAGCATGATCGCGATGACTGCGAACGCGACTACTCCAAGTCTCTGCACGTCCTCGTCCTTGCTTTGCACGGTGGCCACACCGGCTGCAGCCAGGCCGAGAATGGATATCAGGATCATGGCAATGTTGCCGACCTGGAAAATTGTTTTAGAAAGGTAAGTTATTTGGTCCTGGGTTCGATTCTCAGGTCGGGCAAAGTTGTATTGGGTTTTTTCATCAGGAATTCCACAGTAGTAGCCCGGAGTCTGGATTCGTGCCTGTTTGATGGCAAAAGGCTCGCTCCCTATTACATAGGACGTTATTGTGATATTATGTTTAACAGGTATTAGATATTGTGTCAAACTTCCTAATACTTTTTAGGTCAAGAAACATCTTTCTATTATCATATTTAAATTTTAAATATAAGTAGGTATAAAATATCGTAGTATATATCTGGCGTAAGATTATGTACGTATGTAAATTCTAAATAAGTTAGTATACAGGGTTACAGGGAAAGTCATACTGAATATTAAAGGACGTTATTACTCAGGTAATTTCTAATGGATTTGGTTCTGTAATAAGGTGTCCGAAATTTTTCATATGGCCCCACTCATAAAAAACTTTCGGCGTTAAATCGGGGCTCCTTTCCGGCCATGCTAGGGGTCCGTCTCTTCCAATCCATTGATTTGTGATGCCCTCTTTTTCAAATTTCGACTCATCTGACCACATTATTTTCTTTAAAAAATCCGAATCTTCAATATCGGCACTGAGCATAAATCTGCAGAAGTCTAGTCGCCTCAATGGATCCCCTTCTACATAGGGTCATATGAAAATCCTAGTATACGACCAAATGAAACCGATCGCAAATGTCGATATTTTAAGACAAAAAAATATTGATGCGGCTGAGGAAATCCGGCGGAACCTACGAACTTCTGTCGTGAAAAGTAATTTAAGAAAAAGAATGAGAATTTGTGTAAGAAATAGCGGCGGTCATGTCAAACATGAATTATAAAAATATTGTAATGTTTTTTTTACGTATTGTAGCTACATTTACCTAATTGTTATTTGGTGAATGTTTTGCCTCTTTAATAGCATGTGTTATACTTTTTTGAATAGCTAAAGACACGTAGAACTTTTGAAAATTATTTGCAGAATAAGTTTCATACAATTTTTTTTTTCAAAACCTCTTCAAAGTTAAGAACACTATTTGAAAATTCTCTATTTCTAACTGTTGTCGATCAGTTTTTTTAAACTGTTAGTAGTAGTTTCAGGTTCTGTTGATCATTTTTATTAATGGACATGTCTTCTTACTAGATACCTACATCAAAAGCATCAACCCTAGGAGCTCTAATCCCAAAAAAACGACTAAAAGACAAAACATTAGGTTTTTTTTTTCATCTTTACAGTTCAATATCTGTCTCCATAACGGTTAAAGTTTCGGACACCTTATTATAGAATCAAATCCATCATAAATGACCTCAGTAATAACGTCCTTCAATATTCAGTATGACTTTCCCTGTAACCCTGTATATTTGTATCTATAATGACCGCAATACCATTGGGTACACAAACATGATAGTTGTAAGGGAGATTTCAATAGATAAGTAAATAAGATTATTCCTTACCAGGTTCAAATACCCGATGATCAGGCATCCCGTCCTCAGCTCTATGCACAAGCAACACTTACTGAACTCGAAAGCCATTTTGAATCTGTAACAAGGAATGTTTAACGTTAGTTTGTTTTTCATCGGTGCTTAAAGATAAAATCTCGTTATTACAACAAGAGCGAACAAGATAAAGTTTAAAGGTCATAAGCACACTTATCAACTCGGAAAGGGGTCGGCACCGTATCGCCGCGGTTCGTGAGCTTGTCCCGAGGCGAGGCGATCACGTTACGATTCCGATTAGTGTGCGTTGCAGTCGGGAATTTCATACAAAGAATACTGAATGGCTCGAGTTGATACGGTGATGATCCCTTTCAGAGTTGATATTGCTATTTCCTGTAATTTAATATTTTTTTAAAATGTTTTTAGTGATTTTTAAGTGATTTTTTCGGTATTTTTTTTATTATGCTCATGAATGAAGGATGAAATGTGTCAGTTTTGCAAGTAACAACTCAATAAAATTCTTCTCAAAAAACAAAAGTAGTTGGTTTGCATGCTTGTGCTTATTATATTGATAAAATCTAAATCAGAACAGAAGACGACGAACAGAGAACGTCCCGTTTACGAGTTTTAAAACCCTAAAATACACAACACGTGTTTCTATCCCATCAGTGAGTAACACTCCCATGGGAAGCCCCGATTCTTGAGTGGTGAGGGGGCTGTTATTTATAGCAATTATGGCCATCAGGAATGTAGGCAACATCTCTGTACTTTTTTATTCGTCGCATACTTTTGAACGACATCATTTGACCCAAAAAATTATTCCCAAGTAAGCAGTAGGAAAATCTAAGCCAACGGCCAGACAGAAAAGACGCAAGACGAGGGCGGGGCGCGGACCCGTCGCAGACAGGGCGCCGTCACGACTTTTTAACATATATAGAAAAGACACGGACCCGTCGCAGACAGGGCGCCATTATTGACCAAGCTTGATCTTGGACATTTCTGTTAGAATAATCTGGTCTGTTATAGGTAATCATAAATTACTGGATTATTTTCAATTAAATTACAAAATGTAACGTTAAATTCAAAGTCGTCACGTATTGTAACGTTCGTTCGCACGTAACGTTCTAACTACTCCGACGCAAGCTGCACAATGGCGAGCGGGCGAGCGCTGTGAGAACCTGCCCTCCGCGCCCTTTCCGCGCCCCCGCTTGCGCCCGTGCAGGCCCGCGCCCTGCCTGCGCCCTGTCCTTTCTATATGTTTTCCAATAGGGCGCCGACGAGTTAACGTCGTGACGGCGGGCGTCCCGTCTTTTCTGTATGTTTTACGTCGCGACGGCTGTATACATTTTATAAGCAAGTAGATTAAACGGGCGCCGCGACTGCGACGGGTCCGTGCCTTGCGTCTGTTCTGTGTGGCCGGTGCCTAAGGTATCTGTATTACACCGAAACAATTGTAAGTAAAGTTAATTTACAAAATATGAAAGAACTTTTGAAATAGATACCACGATATTAACTATACTTTTTTTTTAAATAAATTCTTACACTACAAAATATAGCAAAAAAGTTTTTCCAATGATTAAAAAAATTTAAGGTTATCCTTCTCATTTTACTGCCAGTCTCCGGGCTGCTATTGAGAAATTCTAGAAAGAAAAACCCAATGACACTTTGCCCGACCTGGGAATCGAACGCAGGACCTCGTAGTCTGGATTTGTGCCCGGTTGATGGTGCTAGGCTCGCCTATTGCATGGGACTTAAATATAACTGGCGAAATGTGGGTGTTACTATAGGTATACCTCTGCCCAACCCTTAGGGGAAACTAGGCGTGATGTTATGTTATCTTTTACTACCAGTGAAACATCAAACGTAATCGAAAAATCAAATATTTTGTACCAGTGTGCAAAAATTCACAAAATGGCGGGTAACTGCCATTTCAGCATGAAAAGAAAAATGGCGTCCAGATAAAATTAGGATGCGCATGATATCAATCCGCTTTTTAATATAATGTTTGGTATTATGTTTCATATTTAACTGTAAAACTATATATGTTACTACAAAAGTAATTTAAATAACTCAGTCCTGTAAAACTTTGAAGACAAATTTACGAAAAAAATAAAAACAATGGTTTTAAAAATTAATAAATAAACACTGGTAGGTACTCACTTTTTACTCTGATTGTAGGTAAAAGCACTATTTATTTAAAAATATAAATGCAATGCAATTATTCGAAATAATCGCAAGTTGGCGACTGTCTCAGGGACGCTCTCGGAGCTAACTGGCGTCACTACAACAGACAGATCACAGAAGTAAAGAGCCGTGATCTTAAGGGGCGTGAGGAGCCCCTAAGGCCCCGCCGCACGGTGGGCTGAAAATCGACTCTCTTAGGGCCGATTTTTCAATCCTCAGTTAAATCGTTGAATAGTTATCTAGCGTATAACATTATCTGGCTGTTTATCAGGCGAATAAATATTTAAAAAATTTCAATCGTATAATAATTGAAGAATTTATCTGTTGTCTTTGTTAACCAACTTCACACTATCATATGCAAGCGAGATGCACAGATACAGTATTCAATGTGTTAGACAAGAATACACATTGACATTTTGACGAGAATTCTTATCTTTTGTTTAGATCCACAGATGGTCAGCAATTATGGCGAGCTTTTTTGTAGTTGTTGTTGTTTTTAGCTAAGTTGATAGGAGGGCACGTACCTATTTAGTTGCAAAATTATCAGTTAAAAACAAATTCTATGTGTGTTAATTGTGTTTTCGACTTGGTACTAAAAGTTGAGCCTAATGGTTTTAAATTGTTAAATAATTTCGTCCCGAAAATGTAAAAAAAGTGATATATTTGAAGACATTTAAAAAAACTATCGTCAATTCAATCAAAAACATCCATGTTTTCAACAATACAAGAGCACGAAAACACGCACAGGCAAAGCACATTTAAAACCCCAAACAAAACAAACGACAAAACATTATTTATTCCCTAGAATAACGTACTAACCGAGGCTTGAAGGGCCAGTTAACTTTATTCCTCAGTTACGGGCTTTATTCGTCAGATACGGACTATCCTTCTATTGAAAAATCCAGAATCATGATATCTATGGGATAAACGCTATTCGATTCGTTATCTGAGAATTGAAAAATTGGCCTCAAAGACATGTACCTAATACTTTTTTCCAAAATGTCCACTTTTTTGACTTGAAAATGTTTTGAGAGACTAAATACATGCCTAAAAATATCAACATTATGGAATAGCATTGCAAACAACGCTCAGTGTTTTATGAAGCCCATTTTTCGGACATCACATTTTTATTAAAAAAAAGCTGATAGAAATCATTTAAATGCAAGATTTCGTATCCCCATTTAGCTAACATGTCTAGTTTTGAGTACTTAATAGTTTTTTGAAAATCAACCAATTTTCATCTCGATATTTAGAAAAAAAAAATACACTTGATGGGTACATAGATGGCGTGTCTTATGTTGAGTAGGTATTTAAGAGTACAAATGAACCTCGTAACTTAGTTAGATCCATATACGAGTACGAGGTACGAGTTTTTTGGTTTTTAGTTTTTTTTTTCTCGAAAATAAATTTTACCAATTTGGATTGGTAAAATTTATTTATACTGAAATAATGTTGTTTACTTCCCCAACACACCACATAAATTATGACCACATTCAGCAATGAGTAAGTACCTAGTCATCTGAGCAATGAGTTAGTATGAAAGCAATGATCTAAGTAAGGAGGAAGTTCATCCCAAAATCCCGTGAACACGATGACCACATCTGTTTAACGCCCCTTTTGTCTTCGACCAATGAAACAAAAATACATAGTAATATTTGGCCGTTTTTGTTTTTTTATTGTTCGTGTGTTTTGTAGGCTCTGTTACAATGATCACAGATGTCTGACCTTTTTTCGAACCACTAGGAACAGAACAAAAAAAAAAAAAGATGAGAAAGTTTTTAATTTTAATTTTTTATACTTTACATTTTGTTATAACTATTTTCTCGGGATCAGTTGCAAATTTGCAGAGCCTGCGGTTAAAAGTAACAACTAACGTATTTACGTAGCGTTTGTGAACCATGTCTTTGTACCGTCTCTGGTCAGTATCGATAGTAATCAATTAGTTGAAAGCGAACGTAATAAATATGTATTTAACGAAGCATAATATAAGAATTACCTATAGAGTATTGAACTATTTATGCCCGTTTTCATCGACAGCTAAACGTCACCTAAATTAATCCCTAAGTACTCGTAAGAGTGCACTGTGATATTTTCAACTCTTAGCGCTGAGCCTAGCGTTGAAAATCCAACAGTGCACTTTTTCATTCACTTGTGTTGGTGAAAATGGGCATTCGGCACTCATAATTAGTAATTAGTATAGTTTTATCAGAATATATATTAAAAAAACGAACCGATTAGAAAGATCGGTAGGTGAAAAAAAAACACTTACTTACATTACCTACCTACCTAATAAAAAATATTAAAAAAAAAAATATATATTTACAGTGTGGCGTGCTTCACACGCACCACAATGGCACCCTTTTTTTTTTTTTTTTTTTTGGGTGGGAAATCATCAAATGACGTCTCCCGCTCTGGGTGGAGCGGGAGGGCGTGTCAGACTCTTACTGACTAAAACCCACCCGTGTTCCTTCTGTTGCCTGTGCAATGCCAGGGGGCCACGGTATCCCTTTCGGACTAATCCCGCAACCCCGGCAGGCAATGGTCTCATCGGACCCCTTCACTTGCTGACATCTCTTTGAGGCGCGCGTGGAACACAACGCGCCGTCGACCCGGGACCACAATGGCACCCTGCGGGTGTTGTCGACGAAGCCGGTTTGACACAAGGCCGAATATAATTTTGCGATAACTAGAAATTTAACAAAACTACTTTGTTAAGCTACTTCATTATACGAAAAATAGGATCATAAAACAAAAAAACTGACTAAAGTAACACAAAAGCCTGAGTGAGCATGCTTTGTGGCGCTTTTTCTCGCACGGCAAACGTGTGTAAGTTCCGCCCGAAATAACGGAGTAAACACGTTTGTTTTGTGCCGCCGCAGTTTTAAAATGGAGATTGAATTATCTGTTGTGTACTCTAAATACTATCGTTTAGATGTCGTTTTTTTTCTATGAAATCAGCGTTTTGTATGGAGAATTTTCATAGTAACATTTTCTTAATTTATCTAACAACCATGAACACTAAATTTAAAAAAAAAATATGCACTAATGTTTAAAAACTAAGATGTCACTTATAAGTCCAGCCAGATCCAGCCTGTCCCATCTTGCTGTCCTCCCCTCAGCGACGCCCTAAGCCGAGGTTCGTACCCCACAGGGGGTGCCCTTAGCGAGCGTTCGCCTAATTTAATTTAGAATAGTTGCTCCTGGCTGGAGGCTTTGAGTGTAGTGCTTAAGGCAGCCACAGGATTGTTCGGTTGAGCAGTAAATACCTTAGTGGTATACCGGCGAGATGCCATAGTTAAAAAAAAAAAAAAAAAAAAGACAAATTGTATCAGTAACATTATTGTGTCAAATTGTATGCAGTTATATTGACCGTTTAGGGAACAACATCATTGTCGTCGACGTCTTTTGACGTTGTGTTTTATCTTATAACACTCTAGGATACTTGAAGAGCAGAACGTTTATGAATATGTATGTCCGTTTTGTATGACAAAATATTGTCTCATAACGTGCGCACTTCACGAGAGCGGCGCGCTGAACGTGTTAAGGCGTATTCAATAGAACAAAATGCAGATTTTTTTTTCGACAAAGTACTTTTTTTTCTCTGATATTAAAATGCTACGTAAACAAAGTACACGATTAGACCTGTCTGTCTTAGCATGCCATGGCCTGAGATTTGATCAACGCGCTATTAACAGTTAAGTTATAATCGATTTGATGTAATGTTCTTTCAGCTTACGTTTTATGTTTTTACTATTCATTGAGTCTCTAATGTCCACAGGTATTTGGTTTAGTAAATTGGGTACGCCTGCCATAAAAGTTATTTTTGCGTGGCACTTGAAATGATTTTTATTTGGCTTGTCGTGTATTCACGTTATATTTGACAGGAATTTGAATATCACTGTTATGAAAATGTTCTATGAGGAACAGATACTCAGCGCGCGCTTGAACAGGTAATAATTTGCAATGTTTAAATAACCCTGTGTAATTGTATTGGTATTTATTTTTTACATAGTTTTTTTTAGTTTATTCCATTAGGATTACATAAAGTTATACTTACTTAAGTATATTCAAGGACCATTTAAACAGACCTCATCAGGAAAGTGCATTTTCTATGAAGGGGCACATAACAACTTATAGCAATTCAATTCAATTTTTTTATTGCATTCATGTGTACAATTAGTTGTTACAATATAAGTAAGTTCCAACATGAAACCCGGTTAGGGCACGGCAACATTATAATAATAATAATTTTAACATAATATTAAATATTACATTTAAAATAATAATAAGTAATAATTTTAAATAAAAAAATAATAAAAAATAGGTATTTTATATGTTAGAAAAATGAATAAACGAATAATAATTTTAATATAATAATAATTTATAAGTACATCTTAAATAATTATTTTATGTTAGAGTATGTGTGCGTAAGCTAATAATTAATAAAAATAGCAAAATTGTATCTAAAACTATTGAAAACTAAAATATAGCATCGAAAAATTCATCCGCATCGCTGTCGACTGGTAATATACCCAAGAGACTGACCGCATTACCACGTTGCACACAGGGCCGGTTTTACAATTTACGATGACAAAAGTAAAGTGTAGGTTTTTATTTACTTTTCGACTTGGTAACTCAACTACAGGCATTTCTATGCCTAAATGGAGACTCCTTGACATGCAATGTAACCCAAATTGATACGTAATAAACTTATTTTATTTTATATTTTTTTTTATTTTAACTAAAATTTTGGGACGGTACTACGAACAGAAAAAAAAGAAAACCCGCTTTATTTCAAGTATTATGTAAAAAGGTCCTTAAATTAGATTCTATGCTACCTACTGCTCATCGTCATCCACATAATTATCGGAATCTTCATTATCTCAGTTTTCAACCTCTTCGCTACCTCGCTTCTTCTCCGAAGAAGTAAGCTGTTGTGAAGTTGTTGATTGAATCTCTGGGAGCTTAAATTCTTGACTGAGCCAATTGGAATGCTTAACTTTAAAATGGGCGAAGATATCTTTACATTCACGCAATTTAGCTAAAAGCTTGGCAACAAACACTTTAACTGTTTTAACAAAGTCTCAGACGGGTCTACTATGCTTAACTGGTTCATTATGTATTGTATTAATCAATCATTACACTTGGATGACAAAAAACTAAAAAAAACGTTAATCTCTTAGCAATAAAAACAGTTTATTTCTATACAACTTCTTCTGCTGTAAAACGGGATCAACGCGACTACCTGGAAATAAAGGGCTTTATTTATCAAAGGTGCGGTATGGGGACGAGTTCTTTGCTTGTATGGAATCCTCACGTCACGAGCCGTATTTTCTAAAGAACTATAAAATGTAATTGAACTATGTGGAACATTTTTGAAATGTCTATACACTGAAGTGAATCTTAAAAAAATATGTATTAAAATGAGTCTTTCACGTAAAATTATATTGGGTCCCCCACCTTTAAAATTTATATTTTTTCGACGAGAACGTCGTCACTTCTATGATTTAAAATATTCGTCAATTGCTTGATATTATATCGAATAATGACCATCTTATACAACTAACAATACGGACGCTTTTACGAACGTGCACGTCTTTCTACATTGTTCTCACATGCATAATTTCAAAATGAATGATGTAACCAATATTTTGTATCAATTTTTTTATTTAAAAGAGTGTCCGTGGAGTTTCTTGCCCGTTCTTCTCCATAGGTACCTACTACGCTTTGGAATGGGCAACTAGCTTCATATTTTTGACTGACCGACCCCTTGACAATTCAAAAGTGCCTGTAAATGGTTTAATTGAAATAAATGCTTTGAGTTTGAGTTTTTATAGTCAAGGATATATTATTATTATAAGGGGAATTTAAAGCTACGCGCTCAGCTGCGGCGCGGGCTGGCGCTTCATAGGACAAGGGGACACAACGTCTGTTCCCGTCAATGTTTTTAAACGTTGCTGCTCCGCGCGACGTGTTCGGACGTTGCGTGTGTGCGTACGCGCTTGCAAGTGTGTAGTAGACGATACAACAATAAGCCGCCAAAATTCTATTTGTTGTGGCTCAAAGTGTTTGACACTTGCAAGTGTTGCGACGCAAAAGTTCAACTAATGGAATTTACTATGGCTTCCTGGCGTTGTGAGACGTAGTGCAAATAATGTCACATTTTTATTAGACGTGCTGAGACGTTGTGTTAATAATAAATTGTTCAAATTTGACGTTTTATGACGTTGGGGGTCCGAACGTGTTAATAATAACTGAACAACAATCTACAATAGTTTCTAAAATAGTTAGGTAATTCTTTTTCTCTTCTTCTTCTTTTTTTGAAACGTTGACCCACGCTAGGAATTTCTCATGTATTGTGGGTGCGTTTCCAAGTATTTAAACTCACATACACAAACAGTCAGACCCGGAACAACTACTTGTAGGCCATACAAATATTTGTTCCGTGCGGGAATCGAACCCGCAACACGCAGTGCAGCAGTCAATCGCTTAACCACTGCGCCAACCGTGCCGAACCATGAACTCAATTATTTTTGAAAAAACTCGCTCTGATATTGACATCTAAGAGAAATAAAATGCCCTTATTGAATTTATAATTTTTCAAGTTTCCGAGACCCGATTGCCAAAACTCGCTCTGATATTGACATCTAAGAGAAATAAAATGCCCTTATTGAATTTATAATTTTTCAAGTTTCCGAGACCCGATTGCCATTATTTCAAAATCAAAACCATTGTGCTAATACTCGTATTGTGTAAGTGCCTGTTTTTTTTACTATTTTTTATCTATACAATCTATACTAATAAATGTCGCAAAAAAAAAAAAAACGCTACGTTTAATTTAAGTCGGCTGGGACTCGAACCCGAGATGACATAGATACAACAATGAAACGCAGAATCCAGGTAAAGAACACAACATATACTTAATATAATTTAAAAAAAATAAACAAGTGAAAAATGGTTGGTTATAAAACAAATGTGGATAATGTTGTTGGTAGTATGATAAGTACTTTGTTTAATCAGTAGTTACTCGTAATTGTATAATATTTAATTGTACTCCTGTTTTTTATCCCGAAACAAATAAATAAATAACACAATCGTCCTCGTGACCGAGGCATTTTATAAAATGTAGCGCTAGGCCCACCGGCAAATGAGATTTGCCTCTAAGTTTAGCTCGAGAGAATTACCATTGGCCAATGTTACGTAAAGCTCCCCGTGGTTAAAAAAATGACGCGATGAACCCGCAATAATAAAAAGTAGACAAAATAAACACGGCTAGTGATTATGACAAAAAATGCAGGCGTCGGTAAAACTAAAGTGATATAAGTAATATTGAGGAAAAAAAAAAAAGATACAGATGTTGGAATAGCCTGAGAGTAGCCTGGTCCGGACGATAAGACAGAGCGCCGGTGGAAGACGCTGGGAGGAGCTAGCTGTCGTGGCTAACTCTATCTCGCCTGCCAAACATGCCGCGCAGATGGCGATACCGCAGGATCTGGCAATGCGCAGAGCCCTGGCGGTGGAGGCTTAGGCGGTAGGTGAGGCCGAAAACGGCCTTTTCGGTTTGGATCCGAAATAAAGAACATTTTAGACCCGTAAGAAAGGCGAAATTATGTAGGGGGGCTGAGTGAAAGATAACTGAAATACTAACATAAAGAATAAACAAAACAATCAGTTTTCGATAGTCTTCAAGTACCAAAAAATAGTGGCACGCTACTTCTCAGCCTTAAAGCTTCTTTGTTCTTTTCTTTGTTCTTAATATATTCACAGAGTATTATACAGGGTGATTGGAAGCTTGGTGCAAAGCTTTAAGGCGAAGATTGTACAGACAATTTAGAACCATTTAAGCCATGGTTGTCTTAGATGAAGTCTTACCATTTTTTTAACCTAATTTTTATGTTTTTTTTCTAATATTCCCAAAATTTTAACTAAACTACTTTTTATTGGCCAAATTAAATGATAAATGAATTAATTTTTATTTTATTTTATTAAAGTAATGAGTAAGCAATCTAGCAAAACAAGTTCTAGGCTTCTTTGTCGTTAGACATTTTGTTTACAGACATTGAAAGTTCACAAAAAAAAAAAAAAAAAACAAATACTTTTTGTAAACCTAATGTAAAAAAAAAAACGGAGGGTGCTATTTTTGTTCAAACCTTTTTGAAAACATGCTTGATAATCGCTCTTTCTTTTGAGGTATTATTACGCAGATATCTTACAAATTATTTAAATTAGGACAGGGGTCTACAAACCAATTTAAGGATTTTATTTTTATTTTCGGCAGACTAATTAAACAACATTTGAATTTAAATTATTTATTTTTCAGGTTCAAAATGTCTGCCGTGATTCCTAATACAAGCACGGCTCCATCTTCTCACTTCTGTTGTTGTTATTTTCAACATCATCTCCAGCTTCATAGTTTCAAACGCTGCATTAATTCTCTCTATCAATTCTTCTCTCGTGTTTATTTCAACATTTGTATACACCAGTTCTTTGCCTCGGCCCCACACAAAAAAGTCCAGCGGGGTCAGATCTGGTGAGCGTGCGGGCCAAGGGATAGGTCCATCTCTGCCAATCCAGCTGTCAGGGAAGCAATTATTTAAATGTTCCCTTACATTTAACGTCCAATGCGCTGGACAGCCGTCTTGCTGAAAGATGACTGTTCGGTCTCTTTCAAATATCGGGACACCGGTTTCCTCTATCAGCACTGGTAAATCGACTTGTAGAAAGTGCAAATAATTTTCCCCATTCAAAGTATCCGGTAAGAAGTGGGGCCCAATCAACGTCCTGCCAATTACCCCAGCCCATACATTGACAGAAAATTTCCTCTGAAATGACACCTGCTTCTTAAAATGTGCAATGTTGTCTTTGTCGGCCCATTCATGGAGGTTATGAAAGTTTGTAATGCCCTCCCTAGATAATTTGCTTTCATCCGTCCACAAGATTGATTTCAGGAAGCACGCATGTTCGATGTCGCTGTTGAGCAGAAAACGGCAGAACTGTATTCTTCCTTGGGTATCTTGCTCTTCCAGACCGTGCACACCCCTACCTTGGAACGGATATTTGTCATTTTGGTGCATTGTATGCAACATCTTTCATTGTGAAATGTTTAGATTTCGAGCTACTGCTCTGGTACTGGTAGTAGGATCCGCTTGAAATGCTGCCAATACGTCTTCTTCGACGTCACGTCCGTGTCTGCTTGGGTTGACTCCAGGTTCCATGCGGTGAAACCCATCTTGGGCAAGTCGACGATAAGTATTGTAAAACACTCTCACATTCGGTACCCTGCGATCCGGATAGCGCTCTTGATACATCTGTCGCGCCAAGGATCCATTGCCGTCTGCTCTGCCATACATAAATACGATATCCGCATCTTCCTGATTGGAAAAAGCAGTCATAGCTACTTAACTATTAATAAAAACGGCGTAGGAGCGCACTAAATGCCAACTCAAAAATCAACACGTGCAGGAGCTTGAGGCTACGACTGGACACGGTGATAAATGTTCAAAACTAACGCAAACAACACGTGCAGGAACGCAAAGGGCTACGACTGAACACGGTTAATTGTGCATTAACACAACAACGTCCACTCACAAGGGCAGCTGTAGTTTCACTAATTGTAATAACAATAAGTAAAAGATGTAACGGTTTCAACACAGACTGACTGACCCTGCCTAAGAAATCACAACTTTGTTATCTTAGTAACTAAGATCATTTTACTGTAAAAACCAACGTACTTATCGCTATTTTCTATGGGTCCATATTGGCTCAACTAAAGTTCTTTACCCGAAATTGTTCTTCCTAACGATTTGTAATCCGAATGATGTTAAGATGTTTTTGGATTTCTGCAGCCTGATGTTGTAATTCTAGAATAATTTTCTTAGATAACAAATAAAATCCTGCGTGGTGCTGATCTACGAACTGTTGAAAACGATTATGCCATGATTCAGCACTATTTTGAGTACGTGGTACGTTTTCCTCGTTTAATCATACGTGCTCCATAAGCATGGTTCATATTTAGGTGGTGAAGAACTGGTACCCCATAGATAATTTTCACCAAACCATTCTGCTATCACTTTTGCTTCGGGAGAGATATTTTGCTGCCATTCGTCAAAATATGTGGGAATTTCTTCTGCTGGTAGGTATGCAAGTGCTAAAATGCATTTGATTTCTGATGAAAACGATTCGCTTGATCCATATAGTTTTTGGAAACCTCGACTTTGCACTTGTCTATATAAAATTTGGCCCAAGTGAAAATAACAACCCCTTAACACTGCGTTTTCAAAATTATACTTGGCACTTAACTGTGACGCCTTTTCGAAATCCATTAATATGTATTTTGGCGATAAAATCAAATTTAATGATTGACAATACTCGATCAAAGATGAGAACAATTTGTCGTATGTGCTTTTGTCTTTATTTGTACACAATGCTATAACTAAAGGAAACGTTTTCGTGTTTATACAGCCGTGTATTGTGTAAACTTCCTGAAATAATTTTGGGGCGACTTTAAATGTTCCGTCCATTATTAAATAAGTGGAAGCACATAAAAAAGTAAGAAATTGTTTAGTTGTATATAATACTATTCTCTTTGTTTCATGCCATTTTTCATCAATTAAGATCATATCGTTGTCCAATTGTAGAATATTATGATTTATTTCAAAGTTAATAGTATCAGGTTCTGTAATTTTTTCTTTTTTGTTTCTTTGACGATATATTACTTGTCTCAAGTTCAAGTTTGTTGGCATATTAGCACGTACACTTGAGGAAGTGCTTGCTTCGCACTCACTAATTATATGAATTGGTTTCTTGTTTTTATTAATTAAAGCGTCTTCTTTAATTTTATTTATAGCGGTGTGTACCTGCAAAGATCCATAGGTTAGGTTAGGTTAGAACTGTGACCAACTACGCGCGAGCCGAGCGAGCAAAGCGAGCGGTGCCGCGGCAGCGGCCGGCGAGCGCTACATCGAAATTGGTCGCGAAATTTTTCTAAGTATTTTTTTCATAGTGCCCCCAAGAAACGAATCGTTGCAAAATCGACTCCACGTAGTCTTGTTTGCCCTACCCCTAGAGTGTTATTTAAAATCGCGAAGGCGCGGAGGGGCGAGGCAGCCCGCGAGCTGAGGAGCAGGTGGTTTTACCACCGTAGCTTCGGCTTGCTGGCATAGCCGGCCAGCCTCAGCCTCGGCGGCGGGCGTTAAACACATCTGCGACGAGCAGCTCGCGTGGGATCGCCGGAGCCCCACAGCGCCGGAGCCGTGACAGAAACCATGCTTGCTGCATGTTGCATGCTGCATGCTTGCTTGCATGCTTGCATGCTGCATGCCATGTTTTGTAATCACAAGAAATAGTTTAAAAACAAACCTTTTCCTTTAAAGCATCTGGTTCATGATTATGTTCTTGGTGCGGACCTTTCAGCAATTTATACTTATTTATTTATTTATGTACACACAAAACACTGAACAGGACACAATATTAACATAAAAGAGCACAAAGGTACTGCTTATTTCTTACAAAATTTCTTCCAGCAGACCTGCGAGAGGAAAGTAGGATTGGATATGTAGACACAGTGTGTAGAAAAGTCGAAACAAGAAAATTTAAATTAAAACTCAAAACAACACTATTCTATATAAAATAAACATACATACACACATATATAAAAAAATACTAGTATTAGTAAATATTTACCTATAATATACATACATATATATGTAGAATATTACTGTAGAGAAGAAAGGTCTGTGCTCTTTGACTTGCTTTTTGAAGAGAAATAAAGTTTTAGAATCTCGAATGTTAGGCGGAAGTGAGTTCCACAAACGTACTGCGTGAACAGAGAAGGAGTAAGAGTACAGTTCAGTTTTATGGGATGGGAAATTAAGATGATGCCTGAGGTGGGATCTACACAGAGCATCCGGAGGACGGGTAAAGGAAAAGCGATCACGCAGGTAGCTGGGATATGCAGGGTTATAAAGGATGTTGTAAAGGAGACATAATATCCGAGTGTTCCTGCGAAGACGGATAGGGAGCCACTTGAGCTCCTTGCGGAAGTGAGAAACATGGTCATATTTCCTCAGACCAAACACAAAACGAATACCTACCAAGGTTTTGTAAGCGCTCAAGCTTATTTAACAGCTCCTCGGTGGCATCCAAATAGCAGGCATCAGCGTAATCAATGATCGGCTGAATCAGAGTTTGAGCTAAATAAATTTTGGTTTTGAACGGCAAGAAGCTCTGTAAGGATTTGAGCGAGTGAAACGAAAAGTGAACCTTACGACTAACCTCACTGACTTGAGCTCGCCAAGAAAGATTGCTGTCAATTAAGACACCAAGGTCCTTGGCTGTTTCAGTATACGCAATGGTTGTGCAGCCCAGAGATAATGGAGTCAAAGATGACAAGTCAAGTGCTGTGCGGTAGTGTCTGCTGCCTATGATCATGGCCTGCGATTTAGCAGGGTTAATCTGTAAGCCGAACGACTTAGCCCATTGATATATGCTGTCTAGGTCATGATTCATGGCATTGATTGCCGATTCTGCATCAGCCAGCAAGAAATGTCGATACAGCTGCAAATCGTCTGCATAGAGGTGGAAGCTGGAAGTGATAACTTTGGTAACGGTATTAATAAATATAGAAAAAAGAAGAGGAGAGAGAACGCCACCCTGAGGAACACCAGCAGTAAGATCACACCAGTCAGAGTAGATCTCTTCTTGGCGGACACGCTGAGAGCGACCCCGAAGATACGAGTCAAACCAGGCTATTGCAGAGGCAGAGAAGTTAAAAGATTGAAGGATCCCAAGAAGGATGTCGAAATCCACCGAGTTGAACGCGCAACTAAAGTCAAGTAACACTAAAACAGTAAGAGATTTATTGTCCATAGCCCAGCGGATATCGTCAGTAACCTTCAGGAGTGCAGTGACAGTACTGTGGCCAGTACGGAAGCCAGATTGGAAAGGGGAAATGAGAGCATTAGACAATAGAAATTTAGAAATTTGACCATGAACAATGTGTTCGAGAACTTTAGAAAGGAAAGGAAGAATGGAGATAGGTCTGAAGTGGGATAAGGAAGAAAGATTGTTAACTTTAGGAAGTGGAATTATGTGAGCCTGTTTCCAGGCTGACGGAAATATACCAGAGAATAAGGAAAAATTAACAATATGAGTAAGGATAGGGAGTAGTTCTGAAATAATGGGTATTATCATTCTCGAACACAGATTATCATGGCCCACAGCAGAGGAGGAAATAGAGAGAAGGGACTTTTTCACAACGTCTTCAGATACAGGACTGAAATCAAAAAGTGTACATTGGGGTAACGGAAAGTTAGACAGCTCAAGTAAGGTAGAAGCTTTAACGCTAGGGTCTAGAGAAACAGGTGGTAGAGAAAAGTGCCTGTTAAGAGCGGACAAGTCAACATCTTTACAGGTATTCGTGGGTGATTTGCCGATACCGACAGACTTTAAAAATTTCCAGACATCGGAGGAGTTACGATCAACGAGAGATTCGTGGAAGTAGCGTCTCTTCGCATCTCGACACAGACGATTGCAGCGGTTACGTAGAGCTTTAAAGTAAGTGAGATTAAGTTCCGTGGGTCTGCGTCTGTACCTACTCTTCGCCTTATCCTTACGAGCAATAGCATGTTTAATTTCAGTAGTCATCCACGGAGCCGGATTATGTTTAATTTTAATACGCCGACGAGGGGCATGTTTATCATAGATATCTAAAATAATGGCATTAAGCTGTTCACCTTTTCATCGATACTGGTGCTTTCGATAACGTGAGTCCAATCGATATCACCAGCATCGCGTTTCAAAGCCTCCAGGTCTATGCCATTAAAACTACGTAGAAAACAGAAACGAGGCTTACGTTTCGGAGGTCGGATACGATAGGAAAGGTTAATGAGGTCATGATAGGAAAAGGTTGCAGTGACCTGCCCAAACTCAGCAACATTGTGAGAAGAAGATACGATCATTAAGTCAAGAAGAGAAGGCGTGCAGTTTGGGAAGTTATGGGTCGCAGAAAGAGGTAGAATTTCAAGATTAAAAGAGGATAAAAGCGAACGGAGTTTAAGTGTACGTAGATCATTTTTAATTAAACATGTGTTAAAATCACCCATTAAAATGACATGCTCATATGATGGGCAAAAATTGTTAAGCGAGGATTCTAAGGAGTCAAAATAGTCAACGTGAAGGTTGGGAGAGTAAAACACAGCAAGCAATACTTTTGTATGATTCAAGGAGATCTCAAGAAACAATGATTCAGCCGACCCCGAGTACTGAGATGGAGACGAACTTACAATTTTGTGCGGTATATCATCGCGTATGTAAATGGCGACACCACCACCACCCTTGCCTATCCTGTCATTTCTGACCAGGACAAAACCAGGAAGTGCGTAGTGCGTAGAAAGAAGAGAGGGCTTAAGAAAGGTCTCAGATATAAGGAGTGCATCAAGATGAACATTGCTAAAGGATGCCAAAAGATCGGAGTAGTGACCAGGAACACTCTGAGCATTAATATGGGCTATATGCAGATTGTTAGGATAGTTAGAAAAAAGAGAGGAAATATTGTCACGCAAAGTACGAAGCGGAGGCTCACTGTCCGCACTAACGAAGCTACAAGTCAAGGCAGAACAAGAGAAAAAACTGTCATTTAAGTCAGCTGAAATATTCATAGATAAATACAAATATTATATATATAAATATAAGAAAAACAGAAAACAACAATAACTACAATTAAATACTTAAAAGGCTGATTGTTTTAAAATACAACCACCCTAACTCACTAGTTTGTTGCAAGAAATAAAATTGTACAAATCAAATCAATAGCAACAGAAATAAAAAGAACACATGAAAAATAAAGTAACAATATTTTGAAAACTAAAATAAAATAAAAATGTTCGCGTAACACGAATAACCGCAATGCACACAAATATGAATTACCACAGAACAGGAATGGAACGCTAATGTCATATTGTCAGCAATTTTCAGTGTCAATCCTAAGACTGACATCTGTCTGACATTAAAAATTTGTTAACACACCGACAAGACTAAAAAAATATAATAATGCTGCACAAAATTTACTGTGAAGGTGTAAAGCACAGAAAACACAAAATGTTAAAGTACCGGCGACGGTTAAAAGTACAGAACAAATCAAAAGTTATCGTACAATGCGGCTATTTTACAGAGTAACTAGATAAACAAACCATCCAGTGGCACTAATTAGTTACGCCGCCGGCGCGCCTTTCAGCTCCACTTCGTTTTTCTTTTGTGCGGAGCTTCAGAATTTTATAGTGTGTAGATGTCTTCAAATGAAGCGTTTTCCCAAAATTTCACACTGAGCAAACGCCTAGTTTTTGAGAAAAAAAATCCTAAAGTTTCAGAAATTTTAACCAATTTACGTAAATTAATTGTCATTTTACCACAGATAATGTACGAGTTTCACTCCTAGGTTGTTCCATTTTACGTTCAGACAAAGTGACAGCGGACTCTTATGGTTTTTTGTATAAATATTGTAAGTTTTTAACTTTCGTTCACTTTTAAATAGTTGCTACCGCAATTAACTTAATTATAAAGTAAATAATATAGTAAATTAAATTTAAAAAATATAGTTTTATTTGTACTATTAAAAGATTGTCTGTAACGAAACGTAATCCAATGTCAGTGAAGCGAGCTCGGGACTTGGGGCACCCCGACACGGACAGGTTAGGTTAGAAGGGGATGGCGGGGTCTAGTGAGCGAGCGTAGCGAGCGAATAGACCCCGCCATCCCCTTCGTGGTTATTTTTTTTTAAACCACCCAGAAATAGGAGGCCCGCGAAGCGGGGCTCCGTCGACAACGCTTTACTAAAAATAACCTTGATTGTTACAAGGTAATATTCCAATATTTGAGCATATTTTGGTTTGACCTTGACTTTTATTGTGTATGACCTTGACTTTTGGGTGCTGACCTTGACCTTGACGACATGTTTGACCTTAGTATTGCTTGGAAACTAATTTAGACCCGCCACGTGATCTTCCCCGCCCTTAATACTCTGGCGATTTTTTTGAAACTTTGGCTATTTTTTTCTCGGCACCTATGGTTTGCTCATTTTGGGGATTTCAAAAATACAATAGAAATGGTCTACTCTATCCAAAAAAAAATACCTACTTTAAATAAGAGCTGGGGAGAAAACCGAAGTGCTTCCCGCCTTTCTTTGGCCTCTTGAAGGTGTAGCGGGAACTCCAGTGGGGCTCGCACATATTGGAGAAGTATGTACCTCTGACAGCGCAGCAGCACCAGACTCGCCTGTGGCCTTAGGGAACCGTGAAACCAGTGCTCGAAGCTCAGCCGGGGTTTCAATCTTGTGACGCTTACCATCCGACGTGACGATCGCTATCCTGCCCTCCACCGACCAGCAGTTTAGTTTCCCAAAATGCTTGCGTGCGTCCATGAAAGTACGGTGTCTTGTGTGAGTTAAGAATTCAGAGATTGTGATGCCAGTACCTTTCAGTGACTTTTTGCTCTCCCAAATCAAGTGACGGTGCTCACTGTGCTCAGTGGTGTAAAGTCTAACCAGGATAGGTCTCGCTTTACCTTGTGAAGATCCCAATCGATGACAGACATGAATATTTTCCTTTTTGACCTCGGCCAAGCTCATTTGGTCGGTTAACACTTTGTGAACCACATCATGTAACTTTTCAGTTGGTAGCTCGGCAACCCCATGAAACAATAAAACCTTTCTTCTCATCATAGTTTCATGTCTGTCATAGCCAAGAGACAGCATTTCCATTTGTGATTTAAATTTTGAGAGTGCCTGCCACACAAAAGTTTTAAATTCAGCGAACTCACGTGATAGTGCTGTGATATCAGGTGCTGACTCAGATCCGGAAGATGCATTTCTATGCTTGTTCTCATAATCAGCCATCCGCGAGTTGAACAGCTGCTCCAGATCTTCTAAACTTGTGGCCATTTTAGTGTCCATAGAGATAGATGGATGGTAGAAAGTAAGTAGATAGATGAATTAGATCTCAGAAAGACTTGGAAATAGTATTAGTGAGAGTTGGGTGGTTAATAACAATAAAATGTAATTATAACATTAAAAGTTCAAATTAAAATATTTATAATCAATTAAAACTTGGAGTAACCAAAATATGAGTGTTAACCCTGTGCCTACCCACATAATTATGTCCTGTAATTTTTTGTGAAGGTTAAATGTCTGTAAACAAAATGTCTAACGACAAAGAAGCCTAAACCTTGTTTTGCTAGATTGCTTACTCATTACTTTAATAAAATAAAATAAATATTAATTCATATCATTCAATTTGGCCATAAACAAGCAGTTTAGTTAAAATTTCGGGAAAAATAGTAAGACTTCGTCTAAGATAACCATGGCTTAAATGGTTTTAAATTGTCTGTACTATCTTCGCCTTAAAGCTTTGCACCCAGCTTCCAATCACCCTGTATATTCCATAAAGTATTATTATGTATTAAATTACGATAGGAAAAGAATAATAATATCAACCCATCAGGTTGGGTAGATTATTTTCATGAGTTTCATTGCAATACTGTGTAAACTGCAGAGAGCAATGGCTGTCAGAGTCATTAGAGGATATCGCACGATCTCTTACGAGGTGGCTTGTGCATTGGCCGGATCCCCGCCCTGGGACTTGGAGGCGAAAACAGTCGCGTCACTGCATCTGTGGCGTGAGGAGGCCAAGACACAAGACGAGAGACTGGTGTAGCGACAGATCAGCAGTGCTGCCAGATGAAAAACTCTAATCAGCGCTAACAGCGGTGCACTAAGCGCTAGATTCGAATATATTCACGAGCCATTAAAGCGCTAAATCGGCTCAAACGAGTCAATAAAGCGCTAAATTCGAACTTTTAACTGAAGCGTTTTTTAGACGATCAGTGTGATTAAATAATCTCTCATACTAAACATGGGCTGTTACCATGAACTCTTAAAACAATTCTGATAAAGGTTTGGAAGCGAGACGCAGATTGCGACTCGTATAAACGCATCTCGTTTATGGCTCCGTTGTTTTGCTCTATGTGTTTAGTATGGTAGATTGTGTAATCACATTGATCGTGGAAAAAGCGTCATACGCACGACAAAAATAAAATAAAATACGAAGTGATTGTAGTGAAAAACAACTATTTATTACAATAATAAAATTTAGAAGAGAAAACATAATAATATTATTCTATACCTACAGTTTGGGTATAGTAAAGTCAACTTTAAGTAAAAAACAAGTTAAAAAAAAAATCTTCTTCCATCATAGCTGAACTCGAGGGTCCAGGCTGGTTAGGTTCAGTAGTATTTACTTTATATTTTTCGGATGATACTATCTTACTTAAAATATTAGCTGGTAGTTGATAATTATAACAGTTGCTGTTAACCGCGGTTAATCCTGTTCTTATTAATAGGATGGCGTTAATAGTTTTTAAATGCAATGCATTTCGCAACTTGCTTTTAACCACATTAATTAAGCTGAACACCCGCTTAATATCAGCATTTGAATGTGGCAAACTCATTATTTTTGTCGCGACATTGAATAAGTCTTTATATGGACAACATCCAGCTGCGTCCCTCGACTGTTGAACTTCTGTCCAGAACTTCACCGTATCTTCGGTATTTTCCCAGTTTTGTAGGATAACAGTTTGCCACTGCTGTATAACATTATCCATATTTTCTGTGTAACCCAGACTTTCCAAAACTTGTATAAAGTTATCAATATTTCTGTTTGGTTTTAAAATGACGGAAACAGATAATGCCATAGAGTTTTTAAGTAGTTTCAAATTTTCAGGCAGTCTTTGTTGCAGCTCATTTATTAGTTTAATAATAAAATCAACACACCTCGTCTTCATTGCATTTTTTTCATCCTCATTCAATGAAGACTCGTTCATCTCTTTCTCAAATAAATAACCAAGGTATGGTGACAGAGACAGATGTTCTTTCACATTAATGCTTTCGAATTGCATTCTCGGTTGCGCTATTATTATTTTCGTGCACATGTTTCGTATCAAATCATGTAGCGTATTGTAGAGCAGACATGGGTCAGAAGCTTTGTTTTCAAAAGTTTTTATTGCCCCTTGTAAATTATTAAGTATTCCACACAAAAACTGCAAATAAATTTTGTTTCTTTCATAGTTGTATATGTTATATAATAATTCGGCTTGGTAGCAATTTTCACGAGTTCTCATTAATTGAAAGTGTAATTTTAGTTCTATCCATTGACTTAAGATTCTAGTTACCGCGGGTTCAATTGACAGCCATCGTGTATCACAAGCTTTTAAGATCTTAAGTGGCTCCTCTCCACAGTTTATCGCTTCATATATTTTTTTATATTCGTTTTTTCGTTTCGGTGAAAGCTTGAACCAATTGTGAGTTTCTCTTATCATAAATTCTATATTTCTTGGTATAGTCTCACATGACGCATGTGACACTGCCAATTGAATCGAATGGCAGACACATCTTATCAACACTAGATTGGGTAAAGCATACCTTTCCTGCAATATTTTATGGACACCTGCGTTTACTCCAGTCATAACCGAAGCATTATCTGTTCCGATTCCAATTAACTTGCTTTTATCAAGTTTAAAAGCTTCAAGTTGTGCTGTTAACGCCGAAACTATTCCTTCGGCATCTGCAGATTGCAATTCAACCAGCCCTAAGAATGTGGAAACTATTTCGTTGCGACTGCTGCTAAAATATTTAACAACAATACCGAGATATTTTCGAACAGAAACATCAGTAGATTCATCTATAATCAAGCTATACGAATTATCACCAATATCATTTCTCAAAGAATCTTTAAAATGAGGTGCTAATACTTCCTGAATTATTGCTGTACATTTCGTTCGGTGCAATTTCATTTCTGTAGTAGCCTTAGAATCCGAAAATTTATTCTTAGGTACATAATTCGGTAAGGTGATCAATTGCTTGTATAGCTGTGTGTTCTGCAACATACATTGAGAGAGCACCTTCAGCCTCAACACAGAGCTTATCGACGGGTTTTTGCAGCATTGAAGAGATTTGTGTTTGTTTTTTGTCCAAGAAAGGTTTCGCCTGCTTCTTGTGATGAACTGAATCACAATGTCTCTGGATATCGCTTAATTTGGCAAGAAAATCCTTTCTACAATACAAACACATTGCCCTTGTATCATCTCCAGGTACAGGTTTCAACCATTGTTTAAAGTTGGGCGATTTCTCCCATTCGACTTTATATCTTTGTTTGTACACAGTTTTTTTTGATAATGGTACATCCATTTCAAAAGAGTTAACCAAAACAACACTATGGAACACTCACAAGAGTAACTAATAAAATCAGTGCTTAAAACGTTATTTCTAAACTTGAACTTCAGTGCGTTCACATAGACAGAATGAAAATGAAAGAAGCAAAGTCAATCAACCAAACATGAAACAAACCGTACTTAATGTTCATGGGATTCCCCGTGCTCTATTGCCATATTAAAACCCAGCTGGCATAGAGCACAAAATTGAACATAGACAATAATTTTATTCTCCACGGAACAAATAGTGCTGCCATATTAAAAATTAAGAAAGCGCTAAATTATCCGTTAGGCGCTAAAATGATCAAGTGCCCGCTGAACATAGCAAAAAAGCGCTAGACCTAGCGCCGAAAGCGCTAAAATGGCAGCACTAATCACGCTGCGCCGGTCGGAGCTCCGTCAGGTCATGGTGGCGGAATGGCGGGAGAGGCTCTTCCAGTAATCGGTAAACATACATAAAATAATAAATACATACAGTCGAACATAGAACCTCCTCCTTTTTGGAAGTCGTTTAAAAACAAATGGTAATCAAATAAATACAGTAATCTGTTTTATTTCCTTTTTACAGAATAAATATCATTGTATTTTTCATTTTTTATTTTATTTTTTGTTGTGACTAAATTAAATAAAACATTAATTTATAAAACAATTACTATATTTAACCTATTTTGTTTAACCTTCATCTTATTAAATAATGGAGGAAAGGTAAGTTAATAGTTTGGAGTAGGCATCCCTAAACACGCACACTTTGACAGTTTGACTACAATAAGTTCGCGACCGGTACCCACACTAATCGCGGAATTGGAGACGTTATATTATAAGCGCGTCAATTGTTCGCAATGCTCAATCTAGACAAGTATATAATCACAGGTTCAAAAACACCATGTTCGCGCTCGATTTTGTTTTAGCTGCCTTCGTATAAAATTTAAATAATACCCCAAAAGCTTTCCGTTGGGACCAGACTTCATACCAAATTGCCCGTGATCCTGTGGCACAAATATATTTTATAACCTGGATTTGTTAATCCAGGTTATAAAATAGGGTACTTTTAATCCCAGTAGTACGTTGCCGTGGGACACTTTCCGACATCCACACGACCAAAGCCACTGGCAAAAGCTAGTTGTATATAAGATTTGGCATCTATTACTTATTATATGTTATACAGGGCGATTGGAAGATGGGTGCAAAGCTTAGTACAGACAATTTAGAACCATTTAAGCCATGGTTGTCTTAGACGAAGTCTTACCATTATTTTTTTTATGATATTTAAAAAACGTATTGATAAAAAAATTCTGAACTTTAAATGTCTGTAAAAAATGTCTAATGTTCACAGAAGCCTTAAAAATGTTTTGCTTGATTGCTTACACATTACTTTGATTAAATAAATAAAAAATGAACTCATATATCATTAAATTTGGCCATAATTATGCAGTTTACACAAAATTTTGGGAATTTCCGAAAAATAAATCAAATATTAGGTTAAAAAATTGGTAAGACTTCGTCTGAGACAACCATGGCTTAAATGGTTTCAAATGGTCTGTACTATCTTCGCCTTAAAGCTTTGCACCCATCTTCCAATCACCCTGTATATGACTTTTTATTATATAAATTTCCTATAAGTAAATTTTAGTTTATAAGTAGCTCACTAACTTAAAATGAAGTGTATGAGTACGGCCTGTTTATCAAGTTATATCTTTACCCAGAAGTCGCGGATGCAGGTAATCGCTGCTATCCTCATAACCAAGTGCATACTTTAATGTTCGCATCCGACGTATTAAGTTATGACATTGTGTACTTTATATCAATAGGTATTTATATACTTCGTTTAAATGAGAAGGTCAGTATCTATAAAATGAAATGAAATTGTTTCAGACCCGGAACAACTATGTACTTGTAGGTCATACACATATTTGTTCCGAGCGGGAATCGAATCCGCGACACGCAGCGCAGCAGTCAATCGCTTAACCACTGCGCTAACCGGGCCGTTAAAATTGGTACTCTGAGTAGTCAAACTAAGTGTAGGTACTGACATATACATTAGTGTTTGTATGTGTGGCGTAGATATTGATCAGAAATAAGGGACCTAAGGAAACATAATTAAAAAACACCAAAAATTATTTAAAGTAGGTATTTTAATTTTTATTAAGAAATCACTTAATTAACATTTAGCTTTTTAAACATTCAATCATATTTTATATTTGTTACAATGACATTTGTAAACGCTATTAAGTCCAAACATTTTGTTTTTACGAAGACGTTATCACGAGCTGTTTTCTGAAGAATCAGTGGCTTACTCTAGATTTTTAAGAGATCGTAACATTAAACTTAAAGTTTATAATTTAGTGTCACTTTATAGATGCACTAAAACAGTAGTCTGTGTTTAAGTTTATCGTGACCACGCCACAGAAAAAGTTAGTTATTTTCAACTTAGTATACTTAAGGCAAAATTTCTTAACGCCGAAGTATTTATATCTACATCTCACACAAATTAGTATTTATATCACACAAATTCAAAAAGTTTCTTCTTTTTTTTCTGAATTCAAAGAAATTATTTTTACAGCCTGTATAATTATCCTATTTATTTCTAATACACCACACATTTCTTCTTTTATACTTTACGAGGTAAATGCAACGATAGAAAGACTTTAAAATAAGTAATCAAAAAATCTTCTCAATCAATCAAATATTATAACTATAAACGGCTAACTTAAGCTGTGTTGTATACTGGTGGCTTGTTGGCGGGGTCATCCATCTTCAAGTAGTAGCTTCTGATCACCAGTAAGAAGTAGATGCTTAGAACTGGAAATAATCATTCATATAAATTAATTCGTAAACACATACATATCTATTTTTTTTTTTTTAATTAGCAGAATAGAAGAAATAATTAAGGTACTTTCTATTAATTTACATAAATATGTAGAAGATTTTAGTATCATTTACGAATAAAGCTTCGTGCAGACTAGCGCAACGCGACAGCGCGACGCGACACCAGTTATTGTTATACTGAGAAGTTTTCTTAGAAATTGTATTGTTCGAGTAGCGTCACGTCGTCGCGTCGCGCTGGTCTGCACAAGCCTTAATAGCTATGTGGAATTCTGTAGGGGCAACCTACGTGTTTCTATTTGATGAATTTTATTGGATAAAGTATAATAATATGCCATCAAAAACATAACCTGTACAAAAAAACAAGTCTGGCAATTCAGTTCTTCTATCGTAAAAAGTTGTGAGATCCATATAATACCAAGTCGGTCAATTTATTCAGTTCCTTCTGTCTTAAGTTATTACGTAATTGGCTAACCTAACAACATCTTATAGTGACCATATCAATATTAAAAATCTTTTATGTTTAAAATAAACAGATTGACTTTGCAATCGCACTAAGCAGTATCTTTATTTAACTTGGATACTGCACAGAAATCTCGATATTCTGACATGTAGCCACTGCAGCACATTGTTGCACCCGTGCCAAGAAGGTGCAGCAGTGCTATTCTGTAACTATCTCACCGTGAAAACTTAGGTGAAGTGAGCTCGGAGTGAGCTGTCAGTCCCTAGCAACAGGTGGAATGACAGCTCACTTCAAGTTCACTTCACCTAAGTTTTCACCGTGAGATTATTACAGAATAGACCGGCAGGTCGCTACTATAAAATACTCACCTAAATGATTGAGTTCCTTGACGACCCTGCCAGCGCTGACGTGTGCGTTGGTAAAATAAGCGAATAATAGTATGATGTACACCACGTTGAAGATCAGCGAGTAGATCAGATAGGCCTTCACGTGACCACGTTTGAACTGGAACAGAAACATTTAAATTTGGTTACAGAAGATTCACCCTACCAACTGGGTACCCTTTGCTCGTACGCGTTTGTCAATCGCAAATGCGCTGCGCTAAAGGAACGACTAAGGCCCCCCGTTCACGCGATACGGACGGCGTAACCTGTTTTCGTTCGTGCGTCGTTTCGCAAGGTGTCTGACTATTGTCTGACTCGTGGCCGAATGCCCTAAACAGAGTCTTTCATTTGTTTTCTCCGCAGTAGTTGTCGCAACTCGCAAGACATGTAACGTTAGCATGTAAGTCAAGGGGTTATGGGACGTTTGATACAATGTCCCAGCAACGCTAGCGAAGCGACGTAACTGTGGTTGACATCCTCATAAAAAATATCTTGCATAAAAGGAGCAAGTTTTCAAGTTATTAAAACAATAGTATCAATGACATATCGGTAAAATGTAGTAACAATGATAACACTGTCCCAATTACTTGTACAAATTTAATAATCTTTCATCAGAATATAATGTGGTATTTCTAACAAGATAAACGAATTACAAGTCTATATACAAACTCTTGGGAAAAAGGTAGACTACTTATGCTTGACAGAGCATTTCTTAAGTAGCGTGTCAGTAATTTCATTTAACATAGATGGTTACAAATTAGCGTCTTTTAATACACGTAATAAGAAAAAGAGAGGATGGAGCTTAATTTTAGTTCAAGCAGATAGGAAAGTAGAGAATGTAATAGCAATTGATAGATTGTACGCCGTAGAGTTTTGAGGTATGCTGCAAAAAGGATACCACAACTGTAATTCACTGTAATCCTAATGATAAGAATTTTGATATTTTTGTGAGGAAAATGGAACTATTGCATTTCTTATTGAACAAAAACTCAAGTTTTTGTTCAATAAGAAATGCATTATTAGCGGAGATTATAATGTGAACTTGCTTCTGAAAAACAAAAAACGTGCTGAGTTTTTGAGTCTGCTGGCATGTTACAATTTGAAATGTCTTTTTTATAGTCTCACTTTTATTCGTAACAACTCGTATTCCTGCTTAGACAATATTATAACAAATCTACAAGAAGAACAGGTATCAAGTAGTGTAATTGACCACAGTTGTTTGGGAAACGGACATGGAGCACAGTTGGGTGAATTTTTACTGGAAAATATGACAGAAAATAGAAATAAGCAATATTTAGTAATAAATAAAAGAATCTTTAATTGTAGAAATAGTTTATCCTTTAAGGGCAGACTATTGCATCAAAATTGGAGCTCAATGGGAATTAATTCATTTTTGAGAAATTTTAATAATACTTTTCGGCAAAGTTACAAAAAAAGGGAAAGAAAAATCTGTTTGAAAAGGAGATCACAGCTAAAGTGGGTAACTAAAGGAGTAAACACGTCTAGTAAAATCAAAAGAGTTTTATGCACAAATACTGGTAATCGTGTTCATGAAAGTATACTCAATTATAAAATAAATATATACGCATAAATAAAAGAGTCATGGCCAAAGCCAAAAAAATTGCTGTCGCAGAAAAAAATAATAACTCTAAAACTATAATTAAATAAGTTTCGAAAGTAGTTAATAACCGCACAAACAGATTCAAAAAACTGCAACAGGAACCACAACAGAAAACAGTTCAACCATAATTGTGATTCAGCTGAAACTAAGACGGAGGAAGCCCTACTGCTTCTTAAACAAAGTTGTGAAAGGGTTATAAATGATAATTATGTCACTCCCGACTACTACACCCAAAGAAATAACACAAATAATTAAAACTATGACTAACAAGCACTCCAGTGGATATGACGAAATCCCTATTGCTTTATTTAAAGAGCACATAAAAATATTGTCTGGGCCACTATCTACATTCTTTAACAACTGCATTGGGCAAGGTGTTTTTCCGGAACAATTAAAAATTGCAAAAGTTGTGCCAGTTTAGATGCCATTTACAAACTTTTAGATGATGTGATTAGCAAAATAAATCATAAATCTAAGGTAGCAGGGATTTTTTTAGATTTATCTTCCGCATTTGATACGATAGATCACAATCTACTTATTGCTAAACTAAATTATTATGGTGTCAGAGGCAGAGCCCTGCAATTATTTACATCGTATTTAATAAACAGGAAAATGTATGTAGAAACCAGCACTATAGAATAGGATGGAAAACGAAATACATACCAATCATCCATGATTAATATTACCACTGGCGTGCCGCAGGGCTCCATATTAGGTCCCATTCTGTTTATTAGTGTCACTAACGATTTGATAAATTATATAAAAATAATCATTACAGACATTAATCTCGTAGTCTTTGCTGATGACACTAACGCTGATGTAGGAACGAAAAGTATTAGTGAACTGACAGACAAGGTTAATACTACTTTGGCAGCTTTTCAGTTTTGGTTCAATACAAAAAGATTAATAATAAATATTAAAAAAACGAACATCATGTTGTTTCGAACCACTGCGGGCAATAAAGATAATATGGATATAACCCTTAACAGTGAATAAATAGAATTAGTGAGAGACGTCAAATTTCTAGGTATTCATTTGGATGATTTGCTGAATTGGAAAAAAGAACTAGCACACATAGACTCCACTATATCATCTGCGTGTTATGCGTTGAGGGCATTGAGAGACGAAATAAATACGGAACAGTTAAAGATGGTACTCGTATATTACGCTCTTGTCGAAGTTTTGGAGACAAAGCTACGGTTATAATTCTCAACGAGCCTTCATTCTCAAAAAAAGAGCAATACGTTCTATCGAAGAACTTCATATCTAAGCAGTTTAAAAACAAAATCCCGTGAACACGACGACCACATCTGTTACCGCCCCAGTTTTATAGCGGCCGAGCGCTGCAAGCAGAAATAGTCCTTACGGTGTATAGATATGAACTTCTTCGATAGTACAATTGACAGAATTACACAAAGAGAAAGCTGTAGATCTCATTTTCAGCGTTTAAATATTCTAACTTTACAAAGCTTGTACATACTTGTGTTGTTAGTCAATTTAAAAAAAATATATCCATGAATATGAGTCTGGGGCAGAAAGAATATTCAGGAAAACACTCGTAGATAGGACTTTAAACATAAAGCCCACGACACAATAACCTGTTTGGAATCTCTCAAAGCCAGTGAAGAGTCTGCGATCACCTGCAGTCTTTATGATGAGTTGGTTGGTAGCGGACATAGATATCCAGAGATATGCCTTCATTGCGGAATAGTTAGGAATCCTAGTGCCACCGCTTATCTCTCACCAAAATAATTACAACATTAACAAATAGTGTACTTACGACACACACTTAAAATTTGAACACGCAAACAAAGAAAGCAACTACACTAAATCAATTTCTAATAGCACACATACATAGAATGGGCGGGGCATTCACTTGTTATTTGCGAACATTCAATGCTCACGCATGCAATTAGGGAGTCGAAAGCGATGGTCGATAATTTTTATTGATATTTAATTTTAGCCCATTCTTGTATTATTATAACTTCGTTTAATTTTCTTTTGTTTTTATATTATTGTTGTCTATTGTTGACATGTGAATAATAATATACTAACATAGTTATAAGTATGATTACTAACAATGTATGGAATATTTTTTTCTGAAATAAATGAATAATAATAATAATATACACCTATCCGAAAATATGGGTTATTTTTACTAAAATAAAATGGGAATATTTTTTAAAATATTGTATTATCGGTTAAAGGGAACGCTCTCTGTTAAATATTATGCTGTATAATTAATAATAATAATATATTAAAAAGCGCCATCTAGCAAACTAGATTAAATTTTAGACGAATAGTAGGTAGTTGATGCTGACAATGACAGTAACTGTATTGAAATAACAATGTCTTCATTTGCTTCAAACAACATTAAATTAATAACTAATTTAACTCTTGTACTATACATGTAATACGAGAACATCCATTGAGTTCTGTAAAAAAATATTCGACTGCAATAATACGCATGTCGATAAAATCAGCCGCACGCACTCGATTGCACCTCTCTAAATCCAAAACGTCCGCTCCGTTCGGGAAGATTCGGGTTAGTTCGTATCGCTCCGGACGCCGAGAGGTATGAGTCTCTGACAAAGTGGCTCAGCCTGTAGGTAGCTGTTTGGATGGCAAAAATAATAATAATTTGATTAACAAAATTTGATCGACTGACAAATTTGGTCAAGATAATGGTAGTATATTTAATCAGTGTTCGCAACAATATGTAATTAATAATTCTTTACCCGGCTAGATAAACTGGCAGTATTAGTCAATTCATTAATAATATTAAACTGACAAAAATAAACCCCAGTTCCACTGTTATATTATTATACGGGGACAGTTTAACTGTAAGAAAAAAGGACATAATTGAATGTATCCATTTGATGTTACATCTCAATGAAACTAATAATTGTAAATTAAATTTCTGTGCCTTGCCTTATTCTTGATATTTGTCTAATGAGACAAATAGGCACATTTATAAATTAAATATGTTAATTTAAAATAGGACTTCTCGTCACAGTGACGCTATTTTACATTTTGATTGTAATCAATTCATTACTGATTATAAACTGACAAATTATACAATGTATTTGCCACCTAGTTGTAGAAGACAAATTGCTAATCTTTTAGCATATAATATAGGTACACAGTGACACTGGTACCTGTAGTGTACCATTGATTACTTTTAGTAGTGGTACTAACACTACTTTTGATACGCCTAGTAGTAACTATTAGGAGCGACAACTGGTGAGCCGCATATATTGAACGTTGTTCATCAAAATATGCAGGGTTTGTCCGGCAAAGAGCTAGAATTAAGTTTATTTATGGAGAACTATGTTCAGGTGTTATGTTTTACTAAACACTGGTTGAAAGAACATGAAGTAGTGTTTATTTATGATGATAATTTTACTGTACAAAGTACGTTTGTAAGAAAAAGCGCCATTCGCGGTGGATCTTTAGTTCTTGTTTCAAACAAGTTGAAATGTAAACAACGTTTAGATTTAGTTAATCTTTCCATCGAGCGCACTATTGAGTTGTCTTGTGTTGAACTCGAGTGATACATTATAATTTGCGTTTATCGACCCCCCTCTGGTGATTTTATTAGTTTTGAATCGGTAATGGAGGATTCGCTCAATAGGTTAAAAACAAGTAATAAAAGTATAATTTTATGCGGAGATTTTAATATTTATATTTTAGATGTTACTCCTTTAAGTATTTAGACTTCTTAATCTGTTTAGGTCTTAAAATTTTATTAACTTGTTTTTTGAACCTACTAGGCTCACGGCATCTTCGTCAAATTGTCTTGATAATATATTTATTGATTGTGATGCCAAAAATAAATTAGTGTTTGTGTGACTTAACTTCTGACCACTGTGGTTTATTAGCTAGTTTCCCCATGCCATTAGGTACATAAAAAGCCGCATAAAATAGAATGTAAGCCATATACAGCTAGTCGTTGCAATAAATTTAAAAATAATATAGCTCATAGAATAACACCATCTATGATAGAACACGAGAATCCTAATGAAATGTATGGAGCCCTTTTTGATGTTATGCAAAAAGAGTTCCAATCTACTTTCAAGACTAAAACTATTAACATTAATGGCACCTCCGTTGGCTTTAACCAATGGGCCACTCCGGGTATTTATAAAGTAGAGCGAGACTATACGAGTTATATGGTTTGAAAAAATATAGATTTGATACTCCTTTCCTAGAGTATGTCAAAAATTATTCAAAATTATTTAAAAAGGTTACGTGTTTTTGATAAATCAAAATTTTTAAGCGTTACAATTAAATACAGAATTCTGAAAACTGTAGCCGAGAGCTTCGGCTCTCCGATTGTACAGCAGTTTGTGCGGAGGTTGATTGTTACTAACACTAGACAATAAGTTATTTTTTGTATGTTACTAACACCATATGGATAATTGTGTGTCCGAAATAAAGCGATTCTATTCTATTCTATTAAAAATTCCAATAATAAAGTAAAAACCACTTGGAAAATTATTAAAAACGAAACGGGTAAATCGGTTAAGCAAGATAACAACTTAAGATTATGGTCGACAGTAAATAAGTTACTAAAGCAGCTGACGTAGCTGAGGCGTTTGATGAGTTTTTTTGCCAACATATACCTATAACTATACGACTCGCTCCTTAAATTCGTCCCCATCTAAAGCTGAAAACCTTTTGTTTAGTAGTGTGTCTAAAAGTAGTCGCTTATTTAGCTTCGAACATGTAACGCCTCGTGATGTAGTTAATGTTTTCAACACACTCAAGTCTAAAACACTGGTGATTACTGGGGGATCTCCATTAAACTTCTAAGTAATATAATAGACATTGTAGCCCCATATCTAGCAGTTATTTTTAATAAATGTGTTGATTTAGGAACTTTTCCTGACCTCATGAAGAGTAGTAAAGTTATACCATTATTTAAATCAGGTAATAAAAATGACGTTGGCAATTTCAGGCCAATTTCTATTTTACCAGCATTCAGCAAAATATTTGAAAAGTTAATACTCAAGCAGTGGCTAAGACATTTTAATTTAAATAGCCTCCTTCATAATGAACAATATGGCTTTACCACAGAAATATTAAAAACAGGGCTTTACAAAGGGTCGTTCGACTACAGATGCGGGTGTTGCTCTACTGAAACACATATTTAACGCATGGGAGACCTCTCAAAATGCTATTGGGGTTTTCTGTGATCTCTCCAAAGCCTTTGATTGCGTGCACCATGACACGCTTTTGCGTAAACTGCGTCATTACGGTGTGCTAAACGAAGCTCTCAACGTTTTAAATTCGTATTTAAATAATAGGTTGCAATGTGTAGATGTTGATGGTGTAAAATTTTCCGGGCTACCAGTTCAGTTAGGTGTACCTCAAGGCTCAATACTGGGTCCATTCATGTTCTTAGTGTATATCAACGACTTACCATTCTATATAAAGGGTTTCTGTGAAGTTGTACTGTTTGCAGATGATACCTCTCTTATTTTTAAAGTAGACAGGAATAGACAAGATTTTGACGATGTAAACAGTGCACTGTTAATGGTTACGGATTGGTTTACGACAAATAATCTAGTTCTCAATGCCAAAAAAACTAAATGTGTAAAGTTTGCCCTTCCAAATGTTAGAAATCTAGGACCCAACATCGTTTTAGATAAAGAGGTGCTTGAAACTGTAAACTCGGCAGTTTTTCTGGGCATAACAATAGATGCCAAACTTCAGTGGGGCTAATATATATCGAGCCTAGCGGGAAGGCTCAGTTTGGCCGCCTACGCCGTCAGAAAAGTAAGACAATACACCGACGTTTATACAGCTCGGTTAGTCTATTTTAGTTATTTTCATAGCGTTATGTCCTACGGTATTCTGATGTGGGGCAAAGCTGCAGATATTCAAAATATATTTGTCCTCCAAAAACGAGCTATTCGAGCAATTTACCAGCTAGGTGCCAGAGTTTCTCTGAGAGATTTTTTCAAAGATATCGGTATTCTCACAGTGGCATCTCAATTCATCTTCGCCAACATCTTATATGTTAGGCAAAATATACACTTATACACTAAACACAGTGATATTCACAATGTTAACACTAGAAGTAAGGATAAGCTACGTGCTCCCTTTCACCGGCTTCATAAGGTTCATAACTCATTTGTTGGGCTTGGTATAACTTTTTATAACAAGCTACCGTCTTCTTTGCTAGATTTGCCTTTTAATGCGTTTAAAACTAAATTAAAGTCCAACCTTTGTTCAAAGGCATACTATTCTATCAACGACTACTTAAGAGGGAACAGGGGCTGCGAGGAATTTGAAAAATAGGCATTTGAAGAAACTATTGCCGTCGCGCTGCGCCCGAAAAACCGAGTTTAAACCCCGTAAAGTGCGATAGGGACAACTGCAGCTCAGACCGATTATATCACAAAATTTTTGACGAAAACGACGTTTGGCCTTCTCCTTTTTTCTCCTCGAAAACTAAGCCGATTATAATTTTTTACATTTATATTTTAAGAAAGAGTATGTCTAGGTTCCTATTATTTTCTCTTATGCTAAAACTTTTCCGAATTAGTCTGGTAGTCCTCTAATCACGGCGGTAAAAATGGGGCATTTTTGTAATTTTTGGAGAGTCATAGTTTCCTTACTTATTAAATGCTGAAAAAAGGAAATGACAGGGACATGCCTATAGAGACCATGATTTTAAACAAAAAAATGACAGCTCTAGAGGCATTATTCAGGAAGAAAAACCTCTTAAATGATAAGAATAGTTGGTCGCTGTGATTAAATCAAGACAATGTTTAATCTTTCTCCAGTATTAGTTTACCTACTGACAGGATATATGAGTTTATATAATTGTTTATAATTTTACTTTATAAGTCAATTTATTTTAATTTATTGTTGACATAATCTACTCATTACAATGTTTTTTATGAGTTGTATTGCAATATGTGGTTAGCTAGCGACCTCGAAAATTATTTATTTTACCTCTAAGGTCCTAGTTTATCAATTATAACTTCTAGTTACAGCTATATGTAAGCGGGCCCGCCCTTTATACCTGGAGGCTTTATTTTCTTTTTTTAGTTATTGTTTACGTTTAGTTATTTTTATTTCTGCTTGAGTATATTTCTCGATGTTTTTGGTTAGTATATTGGCGTGTGCTAGCTGTCAGATGGCTATTAATTTATAATTTAAATTATTTTTTGCGTAATGTAAATATTGTCTTGCAGACTATTGTATAGAATCTTTTTTTTTTCTAACTGTACAGACAGCTGTGCTGCTGGGGAGTTTGTTGCGCCACTTCTTCTTCCCAGCAAAAGTACTAGGAAGTGGTGAAGGGTGGGCGTTTTGGGGGACTGTCTTATGTAATTTTGACGTTCGAAAAGTGCTGATTCTCAGCCTAGTTTGAATAAATGACTTTTGAATTTGAATTTTTGAATTTAAAGTTGTACCTAATCTTAACATTGTCAAGCATCATTCATCATTGCCAAACTGTACAAATATTTAAACTGCCATCTGATTTGAAATTTTTATTAAACACTTGCTCTTTTAAGACTAAGCTCAAAGCATTTCTGTTAGATAAAAACTTGTACTCAATGAACGAACTGTAATTTAAATATTAAAATTCCAATTTTCTATTAAAAAATGCTATTTATTGTTATTGATTTTTGTAAACATGTTTTTATTTTTTTATTGCTGCATGTTCACTTTTAGATTTTATATTAGTATGATTAATTATGATTATGTAATGTATCAAATATAATATAAATTGTTCCCGATAAATAAATATATAATATTACGACTTTTAAAATCATAAATCTTCGGTTTGTCTTTAACCGGTTTGAACAATCATTGATTTTTATACATAATTTTAGGGAATTCATCATCAATTTATATACTCGTAGTTATGTATCTACATATTTTCATTAAAGTAAAAACAGAAAAAAACTCAGAATTTGTAATAAAGTGAGTTGAAATCAAAATACCTGCTCCACCATTAGCTGCAAAGAACATTAAGGCTTTCGCGGACAGGCGCGACGCGATGGTGTGACGCCACTCTGGTAGAACAATTTCCATGAAGTTTTCTTAGAAGTTGTTCTACTAGAGTAGCGTCGCCCTGTCGCGTCCCGCCTTTTGGAGCCTTTAACCCTCATCGACGTCTTTGAGTACCCACATGGGTACGGATGTTAGACAATCCTTTATCCGATAACACTGTTTGCCGATAATGTGGTTTTATGTGTGTGTGCGGTCAGAAGGTTCGGCAAATTAAAGAGCGTGTTCTCAGTTGAAGGTTTAATGAACGACTGACTGACACAAAGACTACTTTATTATAATACACTGGTTGAGAGCTTAGAGTTAACTTACGAGCTACGTCATACATGGCCTAAGACTAAAGATGTAGGTACAAGTAATATGCCTACGCTACAATCCTCCCTCCTTAGATTAAACTATAAAATTTTAATTTGTTAAGAGAATACAAAATTATCTATGAACTAATTAAAACTACAGACGTTAACAATAAACAATGAGTTGCGAACAATGGTTTTACTTATAATAAAGCGTTCACACTATGCTACTTATGCTAGAGAGTTTTTTTTTTTTGTCACATGTTGTGACACATATTGTTTGTGTTGTGTATGTCACACTACACCATTTTGTTTGAGGTTTGCACTCCCGATATTTGCTTGTAGGTTGGGCATCCCTGGTGGTGTGCCGATAGCAGGTTGTGTGATTGCGCGGTCTATTCTTGTCTCGAGGGCGGCTTCGATGCGGCGCTTGCAATAGCACCACCCCACGTAGAGTATACATAGGGTTACTGCAGTGCTGACTAGGATGACTGCGGCTAGCGACATTTTGTGGGTGACGGTAAGGGTTTCGTCTTGCAGCGAATCCTTGTTGCCGGCGACTGCGCTGTTCTGCGCCACGATAGTCATTTTGCTAGCAGGCTGACCCGTGGTGTCTGACTGCTGGCTGTTATGAGTGCGGCGATAGTGAGCGTTTGTTGAAGAGTGACGGTTATTGATACAGTTGATAAAGGCGTTGACGGAGGCGGCTCACATGTCAAATTTCACGGTCTTCTTAACGACCCGGCCCGATTTCATTGTTATCGGCGGTGTCGTAGTGCTCGAAGTGTCGTATGAAGTCGTAACGTTCGCCGGATGTGGGACGGTGTCGGGTAGCGTCGTTGTTTGGGTCTCATGGCGTGGGACCGACACATTATCAAAGTCTAAATAGGTAAGCTGGTTTTAGACGATCAAGTGATACTGTGACTTGCCTACCGTTGCAGTCTACTCTAATCATTGACTCTAATGTATAACATTTTGGATGTCGTTTTACTATTTTATACGGACCTTCGTAAGGTGGTACTAAAGATCGACGTGCTTCATTTCTAACAAACACGTTAGTGTTGCCATATATAAAACCTATTTTCCACCAAAGTCAATCAATGCTGCCATAAAATTAAAATATTTTTGCATATCAAAGATATGCTTGTATATTTTTCTTCGGGCAAAGTTCTTTTGGGGGCAATGTATTGAACGGTACATAAGCTACATATAATGATTATGGCCAATGATATTAGTTAATAGTATGTAATAATTTTAGTTAAGCTTGTACGCTTGCCGCGGTTGATCCGTGGATGGGTGATCTTTACATAAAAAGACCCCTCCGTGCCTCGGAAAGCACGTTATGCCGTTGGTCCCGGCTGTCGTTCGTGAATCTTTGGCAGTCGTTACGGGTCTTCAGAAGCCCGAAAGTGTGACAAGCAGACTTAGCAAGGGTTGTCGTATTAGCCAGTAAGTGAGTTGTGGAGGTCAGATAGGTAGTCGTTCCACGTAAACTACTGGTATTCAGCTGCAGCTGGTTAGACTGGAAGCCGACCCCAACATAGTTGGGAAAAGGCTAGGCAGATGACGATGTAAGTTAAAACAGATAAGATAATTACCTGATGCAGCCCAACTAGCAGGACTACAGTGAATGCCAGGAGCAGGATGAAGAAGACCAGCATGATCGCGATGACTGCGAACATGACGGCTCCAAGTCTCTGCACGTCCTCGTCCTTGCTTTGCACGGTGGCCACACCAGCTGTAGCCAGGCCGAGAATGGATATCAGGATCAAGGCAATGCTGCCGATCTGGAAAATTGTTTTAGAAAGGTAAGTTATTCGGTCCTGGGTACTCTCAGGTCGGGCAAATTTGTATTGGGTTTTTTCATCAGGAATTCCACAGTAGTAGCCCGGAGTCTGGATTCGTGCCTTTTTGATGGCAATAGGCTCGCCCCCTATTACATAGGATGTTATTGTGATATTATGTTCAACAGGTATTAGATATTGTGTCAAACTTCATATTATTTTTTAGGTCAAGGAACATATATAAATATTATCATAGTTAAATTCTAAATATAAGTAGGTATTTATGGATCTTATTATGTGGCGTGAGATTATGTACGTATATAAATTCTAAATAATACACCACAAAAATTACAGACATAAAATTAATTTTACATAGGGTGACACAATGGGCGGTCTTATCGCTTAAAGCGATCCAGACAACCTTTATCCTATATTTAAACTTATATTTTATTTAACCTATAATTACTGCAATATCATTAATACACAAACATGATAGTTGTAAGGGAGATTTCAATAAGTAAATAAGAGTATTCCTTACCAGGTTCGAATACCCGATGATCAGGCAGCCCGTCCTCAGCTCTATGCACAAGCAAAACTTACTGAACTCGAAAGCCATTTTGAATCTGTAACAAGGAATGTTTAACGTTTCGTTTTAACGTAGTTTGTTTTTCATCGGAGCTTAAAGATAATCAATCTGCCTAGCCTTTTCCCAACTATATTGGGGTCGGCTTCCAGTCTAACCGGATACAGCTGAATACCAGTATTTTACATGGAGCGACTGCCTATCTGACCTCCACAACCCAGTAACTGGGTAATACGATACCCCTTGGTAAGACTGGTTGTCAGATTTTCGGGCTTCTGACGACCCGTAACGACTGTCAAAGATCCACGAATGACAACCGGGACCAACGGCTTAACGTGCTTTCCGAGGCACGGAGGAGTCTCGGTATGTAAAGATGGTCACCCATCCACAGACCAACCCCGGCAAGCGTAGCTTAACCTGACGGATCGACCCGAGCGGCAGTTACTACTTAGCCACGAGCTTAAAGCTTTTATCTTTAAGCTCCTCCACGAGCTTAAAGATAAAATCTCATTATTACAACAAGAGCGAACAAGATAAAGTTTAAAGGTCAGAAGCACACTTATCAACTCGGAAAGGGGTCGTCACCCTATCGCCGCGGTTCGTGAGCTTGTCTCGAGGCGAGGCGATTACGTTACGATTCCGATTAGTGTGCGTTGCAGTCGGGAGTTTCATACAAAGAATACTGAATGGCTCGAGTTGATACGGTGATGATCCCTTTCAGAGTTGATATGTGCTATTTCCTTTAATTTAATTGTTTTTTTTTAATGATTTTGGTTTTTCCAGTGTTTTTTTTTTTATTATGCTGATGAATGAAGGATGAAATGTGTCAGTTTTTGGAAGTAACAACTCAATTCTTCTCAAAAAACAAAAGTAGTTGGTTTGCATGCTTGTGCTTATTATATTGATAAAATCTAAATCAGAACAGAAAACGAAGCGATTTCCGTCCCGTTTACGAGTTTTAAAGCCTAAAATAGGTAAGCAAGAATACACAACACGTGTTTCTATCCCATCATTGAGAACACTCCCATGGGAAGTCCCGATTCTTGAGTGGTGAGGCGACTGTTATTTATAGCAATTATAGCCATTAGGAATGTAGGCAACATTTCTGTACTTACTTACTTTATACGTCACATAATTTTGAACGATATCATTTGACCCAAAAAAACTATTTCCAAGTAGGTAGGTAATAGGAAAATCTAAGGTATCTATATTACACCGAAACAATTGTACGTTAAAGTTAATTTACAAATTATGAAAGAACTTTTGAAATAGATGACGATATTTACTAAACATTTTTTTTAAATGAAGTCTTACACTATAAAATATAGCAAAAAAAATGTTTTAATGATTAAAAAAATGAAAGGTTCATCCTCCTCATTTTACTACCAGTGACACATCAAACGTATTCGAAAAATCAAATATTAAATACCAGTGTGCGAAAATTCAAAAATTCACAAAATGGCGGGTAACTGCCATTTTGAAAAATGGCGTCCAGATGTAATTAGGATGCGCATGATATCAATCCGCTTTTTAATATACTATTTTTAATATTTTACTGTAAGAATTACTACAAAAGTAAATTAAATAACTCCTGTAAAACTTTGAAGACAAGTTTAAGAAAAAAAGACAATATTTCTTAAAAAATAATAAATAAACACTGGTACTCACTTTTTATGCTGATTGTAGGTAAAAACACTATTTATTTATTTATTTAAAAACATAAATGCAATGCAATTATTCGAAATAATCGCAAGTTGGCGACTGTCTCAGGTGAGCGCTCTAGGAGCTAACTGGCGTAGTGGCGTAAGTGGCGTCACTCATTACAGAAGTTAAGAGTCGTGATCTTAAGGGGCGTAAGGCCCTGCCGCACAGTGGGCTGAAAGAAAATCGACTCTCATAGACATATAATATAATACTTTTTTCCCAAATGTCTACTTTTATGACTTGAAAATGTTTTGGTTTATGTAATTAAACTTAAACTAGGCATGATACGAAATAATGATGTTAGGTACATGATAGATGGCTTGTCTTATGTTGACTATTTTAGAGTATAAAAATGAACATCGTAACTTTGTTAGATCCAGATAAATACGAGTTTTTTGGTTTTTAGTTTTTCTTTTTTTTCTCGAAAATTCCGCCAAATTGGGAAAAGTTATTTAAACTGAAATAATTCTGTTTCCTTCCTCAACACACCACATACATTTCTCATCCCAATCCCATGGAATTTAGAAACCATAACGTTTTTAAGTTTTATCCGGATTTTACGTCGTCAGAGTTGTCACGATCTCAGATAATGATTTATATCCGGATCTAATTTGACTTTGCAAAAAAATATAATATCTGCCTGGTAGTATTCTTGTTGGTAAAATCAGTTGTTTGGAATATCTGATGTACAATGCTAGGAAACCAGATTGGTATGTAAAAAAAAACTTATTCAGCGATGTACATTTAATGGCAAAGTCTGGCATTTTGTGTTATATAAGTATATAATTTGTAGTACGTACTACATGACACTTATGCGATTGCAATAACATAAACTAGGAGTACCTCCACGTGGTGAAGGCGGTAACAGTTACGAGGTTCATTTGTGATCATAAATACTCAGCATAAGAAACGCCGTATATTTGCAGGTCCTTGAATTATTTATAATTTTTTTACATAGGTACTCTCCGAACCGGCCAGTGACCCGAACGGTTAATTTTTTATTTTTATCAAAACTTAATTTAAGCTTAAAATCTACGGACTACTTAAGCGATGAACCCGACCACTATTTTGTATAAAAACGCCACAACATGATCGTAAAAAAATAAATTTCAAAGATCTTTTTTTTTTGTTTTTCAAAACGTCAAACTCAAACTCAAAGCATTTATTTCAATTAAACCCTTTAAAGGGACTTTTGAATTGTCAAAGAGTTAGTTAGTCAGAAAGTTGAAGCTAGTTGCCCATTCCAAAACGTAGATCTCTATGGAGAAAAACGGGCAAGAAACTCCAAGGACACTCTTTTAAATATAGAAATTACAAAATCCTGGGTACATTACTCTTGTTGATTCTATATGTGAGAACAATGTAAAAAAAATATATAAAAATCAAAAACGATTAAAAATAAGCCCTGGCAGATAAGAGATGACCAGTCTCAACTGACGGCGCCCGTTCACGAACATGACGCGTGGATCAGCACCATCCAGCTCAACCATTTTGTAGGGAACCGAATGATCCAACACACTCGCCACCATTCAGCGAGACATTTAAGTGAGCATGACATTCTCTCAACTACCCTGCTCTTTCAAGTCAAAATACAACACAATAAACGACTCCATGGTACTCACATTTACAAAAATTGAAAATAAAAATACGTCTAAGTTATACAAAACTATAGTTTGCAATGTATTTGTAACCTTTAAAAAAAATTACCACCAAAAGAAAAAAAAAACAATATTATCTATTGGAGTATTCAATAATTAAAATATGGCTAAATAAAAAATAAACATTATGTTCGTAGTCAGAAAAAATAAAAAAAATAAAAAGGGGAAGCAACTCTGTTTTTTTTTTAACTAGTGAGCCCAAGTGGCTGTGGAGCAGGACCAGCATTTAGCCAAGCATTTTTATCTACGATATAATCATCCAACTTATAGTATGCTTGTCTACATAGTGGTGCCGATTCTCTTGTCACAAATGCATCTAAACTAGACTAAAAATCACCAAAGTTTAGTTTACTCCTGTCAAACGATGATTTCCCATTCTGAAATAGACTAAAGTGGCACAACTTAACTATATTTTAGTTTGACAGCACTAAGATTGTACTGAGATTTGAGACTTTAATTTAGTGAAAAAGACAATTTTGCTATTCTGAATTTGACGTTTTTCACCTAAAATTTTAATTTTCTAACTAATTCTGACCATTTTTAATCGCCACTGAAAATGGTGTGGATTATTATTAGTTAAAATCCATACCATTTTCAGTGATTTGTTAATTCACACAAACATCTCGACTTCGGGTGCAAAAACAGTACTGTACTGGATTTTTTTCTTTTCTTTTGCTTATGTCTCGAAAATGGTGTGTCCTATCGCAAAAATAATGAAAATTTCGACCCCCTTTACGAAACCCTTATACCCCTAATACTCAACACGTAGGTAGGTAATATTTTTTTTAATTTTCCATACAAATAGTGAAAAATTCCATATAAAACACGTCGAGGGTGCCCCCGCTGCGCGCCTCCGGCTCTAAAAAAATTCACGGGGTAGGGCAAACAAGTATGTACCACGTAGAGTCGCAATTGTCAAATTCGATTTAGATGTGTCAAAATATTTTTTAAATTTAGAGACTTTTTACTACAGAATAATAGCTTTATGATTCTCATAGCCAAAAGCAAGGAATTTTAGTGATAGTTTAGTTAGTTTAGTCCAGTGTACAAGAGAATCGGCACCAGTGTGCGTTTAATGCAAGTTTTAAATTTCTTCTCATTTAGTTGAAGAATATCGAGTGGTATTTTATTATAACATTTTACACAGTACCCCATAAAAGAAGTGTGCACTTTAGACAATCTGAAACGTTGTTGATCTAATTTGTTCCTATTTCTTGTGTTAAAATTATGCCTGTCACTTATCTTACTATAGAGATGTAGATTTTTTCGAACATACATAATGTTTTCATATATATACTGACAAGGTACCGTCATGATATTAATTTTCTTAAACAGTTCCCTAAGAAATTCGCGTCTGCGGAGGTTGTAGATGGCTCTAACAGCCCTCTTTTGCAGAATAAATATGGAATCAATGTCTGCGGCCCGCCCCCACAGCAAAATACCGTAAGACATGATGCTATGAAAGTAACTAAAATAGACCAGTCTCGCGGTATCCACGTCTGTTAGTTGGCGGATGTTAAGTGAGGACCCCACTGTAGTTTTGAGTCAAGCGTGATTCCCAGGAAAACCGTTTTTTCGACGAATTCTAGTGTCTCCTTATTCAGTACAACGTGACATTCACTACTTCTATCATTTGGTAACGCGAATCTTATGCATTTAGTTTTCTTCTCATTTAATACTAAATTATTTAGTAAACCAATTATGGACCTTTAGCATAGCGTTATTTACGTCATCAAGCTCCTGTGCGTGTCTGTTTACCTTAAAAATCAGTAATGTGTCATCAGCAAATAACACCATTTGTGGTCGGTTTTTCAGTAAATGAGGTAAATCATTTATGTATACTAAAAAGAGGAATGGGCCCAATATCGAGCCCTGTGGTACACCCATTTTGACTTTTAATCCCAATGAATTTACACCGTTTATTTGAACTTGCTGCAGTCTATCATTCAAATATGATTTTACTAAGTTAAGCGCAAGTTTTGCCAGTCCGTAATGCTGAAGTTTCAAGAGCAGTGTTTCGTGATTAACGCAATCAAATGCGTCACGTAACTTAACGTAATTATGTAACGATAATTATCGACATTATTTTATGAGTTTAAGTAATATTGCTATTCATATTGAAGTAATAACTATCCTTGCTCTAAAATATCTAATTTAATTCCGAATATAATTATTTAACCTCAAAATAGATACTAATCCCCAAATGAAGTCGTTACCCCAATACCATAATCCAAAACTGTTTAATTAAATTACATATTTACAATATTTCAGCGATAAGGAAAATAAGAAACACCAAGATATTTTGTCAAACATTTATATTTCTTTGCCAACATGAAATTCGATATTCTACACCATACCATCACATCTCCTGATTCCCCACATAATAATATATTTATTTAATATTCGAATATTTACAATAAAACTGTTTCAGTGTAAAATGGCTCATAGAGTGTCTAATGACCAATTAGATAAACTTTCAGTTTCTAGCCATCCTTGCCCAATACGTCAATAGAAATGCAAACATAACTAGAATACACTAAATGAATAGTCTTTTACGCTACACACAGTTTATCACACGACTAAGTTAAATTTAATGTAGGTACACAATTTTAGGTAAAATTCTTCGTATTACAAGACCAATTTGTATTTATCAATCAGCGAGCGATGGGCAAGCGATCAACACCACGGAAAAAGGTTATAGCAGTTTGACAGCCAAATTTGCTTGCCGATGGCTGTCGCTCGGTCGATCACGATGAGACCACTGCACATTTTAGTTGACTGATTATTCCTTAGAGACAGCACTATCGCTAGTTTGCTATGGTGTGGTTATTGCTGATACATAATACGGATTAGCAATTTAAGAGCAACTATTACGCAAATTTCGCTATCGCTTGGCTTCTGCAAGATACGTAATAAGCCCGCGGAGATGGTAATTACAGCACCGGAAGTCGGTTGCAGAAAGTGTCAAATAATTAAATAAAACATTTACAAAATAATCTGCATCCTAGCAAAAAGATTTAGTAGGCCTTCCTGGCATCAAGTTTGTCGGTAAGCTTTAAATTACACAATAAACGTTATTTTGCTTGCTTGTTTAATCAAAATTATAGAAGACTTATTCGTACATCACATTCTGCACATGCCACATATTGCACCGCAAGCTTCACTAGTCAAGCACTCTCACTTGCCAGCCACTGTACGACTTCCAATGAATGGCATATGCTTCATCAACACTTATCTATCAAGCCAACCACCCCGCGACTTCCATCTCTCAATCATGTATATATACCTAAGTATGTATTTTCATTTTAGCTTAACTAAAGTAATATCGATAAAAAAAAAAAAAAAAAAGATTCTTGCTGTTCAAATGTTATTATAGTATTCAGGATTATTTAGTAGAGGATGTAAGAACAAATTGTACTCAAAAATAATGTTGTTGATGTGACATGTGATTAATGCACTGATTAATTATTTATCTATTATTATTATTTTTAACATTAATTTACAAATCTATCTTGACATTCTTATTAGGTCAACCCAACAGGGAATTAAAGTTTCTCTCGCGACGTCCCGTGACTATAGGGACTTCAATACCCTTCTGCAAGCGAGAGGTGTGTCATACCACACCTACTCCCTCCCAGAAGATAGACAGATCCGTGTGGTGATCAAGAGGATCCCCAAGGAAATCTCCCCATCCGATATTCTTGCAGACCTTCAGTCGCAAAGAATACCAGTAGACGAGGTGCACCGCATGCACCGTTCGCGCGGTAGAGAGGCATACGACATGATTCTAGTCGTGTGCTCCCCGATCGAGGGGCATCACCCCATATTCCAGGTCAAATCAATTTGTAACCTAATGGGCTTCACCATCGAGAAGCCCTGGAAAAACAGCGCTATAGGGCAATGCCATAATTGCCAGCTGTACGGTCATGCGCAGAAGAACTGCCATGCCAAACCCAGGTGCGTCAAGTGCCTGGGCGACCACGGCACTTCAGATTGCTCACGACCAAAAGATCGCAACCTTTGCGATAGCCCACCTAGCTGCGTGCTATGCGGGAACTGCCAACTATCGCGGATGCCCCAAGGCACCTAAACCTAATCCGATCAAACTGACCCAGCGTCTCGACGCTCGGCAGACGAAACAGAGGGATGACCTCGTTCCCTCCTCCCAGATCCCCCAGCGGCTAAGTCCTCAAAGACCTAGCCCCTGGAACCAGCTTCACCACCAGCAGGCTTTTCCAGCCATGGTTACCTCGAGGCCCCCCCTCCCACAAACCCCCATGTATTCACTCAGGGATCCGCGCATCCAAATCCCTCCGCCCTCAGCGGCCACCCCACCCACCGCGCCCATCGCGCCTCCCGCGCCTACTGCGCCTTACGCGCCCCCCGCACCCATAGCGCCTGCCTCGAAACCAGTACGTGCTCCTCAAGCACCGCCCCCCGCGATCAACTATAATATCGCGGCGCAAAACATTAACATCATCGCCAGCGCCTTCGCAATATTCAGCACGCCCCGTGCGGCTCAAATGGCAAGCGATATCGTTGCCGCTAAGCAAAGCGGCGACATCCAATCTCTCCTGGCCGTATTAGTCGCGAACCAGGATATCACCCAAGCCCTTTCTGTTATCTCATCATGAATAACACGGCCTTAAGCAGATTTAAACCCAGATCCCTCAACCTCGGCGCGTCTTCAACGCAAACGGCATCCAAGGTCAACGAGATGAAATATCGGAGTTCCTCCGTGATCATCGAATTGACATATTCCTCATACAGGAATCCTTCTTAAAATCCAGTCTCTGTAATCCAGCCATCGCTAATTACCATATAATCCGCAATGATAGGTCGCGAGCACACTTGGGCGGCACACTAATTTACTACAAAAAGGATCTGTACTGCATCCCCATTGACCCTCCCCCTCTAGCACAATTAGAAGTCTCCATCTGCCGACTAGCTATGACTGGCCATCAGCCGGTCACCGTAGTATCGGCCTACATCCCTCCCAACCCCGCAGGGGGATTCCAACCCATCGCGGACGACCTAAAAATCCTATTCGACATGAGTGACTCTGTCATCATAGCAGGCGATCTCAACGCCAAACATCCTTCCTGGAATAGCTCCCTTACCAACTCCAGAGGGCATCAATTGTACAACCTTTCTTCTGCACAAAACTTTGACGTCATCGCTCCGATGACTCCAACCCACTATCCCCACAATGTTAATCATGCCCCCGACATTCTTGACGTGGCGCTCCTTAAGAACGTCAACCTAAGATTAGACTCAATAGAAACGGTCCACGAGCTTACCTTGGACCACCGACCAATAGTCATACGACTGGCTCCCCGCATAGGTCCCTCTGACCCCAACCAACCCCCAGCCACCAAAAGGGTGACGGACTGGAGGCAAGTAGGCGATAAGCTGAAAACCAACACGTCCCCCCAATTGGACTCCATCCCAAACTTATTCGACTCAATCGCGGACACGACGGCCGCAATCGACTCGCTCACTGACCATGTGCAAACCATCCTGAACGACTGTTCAAGGGAGGTTCCTGAAGCGGATAACCATTACTTGAAACGCCCGGACGATGCGCGTGCTCTATTGACCGAGAAGAACGCGGCCACCCGTGCATACAGCAACTTTCCCTGTCCCGCCAACAAAGCCCACATGCGCTACTTGCAGAGATCTGTAAGGACACGCATGGCGGAGCTGCGTGACGCGAGCTGGGATAAGATGTTGAGCGAGTTACAGCCCACCCATCAGGCCTTCTGGGAACTCCAGAGGAAACTCAAGTCCAAGCAGATAGCTGCCATGCCCCCCCTAGTACGCCCCGACAAAACCATAGTCTTCGACGACATCGACAAAGCAGAATGCCTAGCCGACAGTCTCGAGGCTCAATGCTCTCCCAGCTCCCTACCAGTAGACCAAGCTCACCTCTCAGAGGTAGACGCTGAAGTCGAACGTAAAGCTTCTCTGCCCCCCGTCGAAGACCCCGAAAGTCTTCTGCCTCCCGTCACTCCAGACGAAGTGCATGACATTATCAAAGGTCTCCACATCCGTAAAGCCCCCGGCTCAGATGGAATCACCAACAGGGTGATCCAACTCTTCCCCGCCCACCTTATTATGCTACTGACCACCATCTTCAATGGTGCTCTAAGCAACAATATCTTCCCCCAAGCGTGGAAAGAAGCCATAGTCATAGGTATCTCAAAGCCTGGCAAGCCCAAAACCGAACCCTCCAGCTACCGCCCCATCAGTCTGCTCAAGGTATTAGGCAAAATCTATGAGAGGCTTATTTATAAGCGTCTCAGGGACTACGCTGAAACCAAAGGCCTCATCCCCAATGAACAGTTCGGCTTTCGAGCCCAGCACTCTAGCGTGCATCAGGTCCACCGTATCGTCGAATTCATCGGCGGCGGCTTCTACCGCGGCATGTCGACAGGTGCGGTCTTCTTCGACATAGCGAAAGCATTTGACAAGGTCTGGCACAACGGCTTAATCTTTAAGCTCTACAAACTCGGAGTGCCCGATCGTCTCGTGCTCATCTTACGGGACTACTTGTCGAATCGCACTTTCCGCTATCGCATCGAGGGAGCCCTATCCTCTCCCCGACAAATCCGCGCCGGAGTTCCTCAAGGCTCCGTGCTCGCCCCGCTCATGTTCTCGCTTTTCACAAGCGACATCCCCAGAAGCAATACGGCGCAGTTGGCTCTGTTCGCAGACGACACGGCCATATATTGCAGGGGCCGGTCGCAGACCCAGATCCACCTTTTCCTACAACGGGCTGTCAATAACCTTGGCGCCTGGTTTAAGAAATGGAGAATTGAGGTGAACCCCGACAAAAGTCAGGCGGTTTTATTTATAAAACCGCGATCTAGACCCGTCACATTCCCCGACCACTCACCTTGTTAGGCAAGTCTATCCCCTGGGAGAAGCGAGCCAAGTACTTGGGAGTCATCCTCGACCACTATCTCAACTTTTCAGAGCACATAAAGTCGGTTCGCTCGCGGGCCGCCTTCGCTCTCAGTAGGTTATACTACATCGTTAATGCACGCAGCAAGTTGTCACTCAAGTGCAAATTGCGCATCTACATAGCGTGCATCCGCCCCATCATGACCTATGCGGGTGCTGTCTTTGCACACACATCCCCCAGAAATATCCATAGGATGCAGGTGATCCAAAACAGATTCCTCAGAAGAGCCACGGGCGCTCCCTGGTATGTCAGAAACATTAACCTCCACCTCGACCTAAAAATCCCCAAAATCCATCAGTTCCTAAAACGCATGTCCAAGCGTCACTTTGATTCCGCCGCCAATCACCGCAACCCTCTGGTTGTTGAAGCGGCCAATTATACCCCCTCCCGTATTAGTCGATTTCGCCGTCCTAGGCATGTCCTCTCCGATCCAGATGATCCCACCACTCTCCTCCAGGAGAGCAATAGGGCCACCAGTACAGTGCACAAATACACCCGACACCCGTCGTACCGACCTCGCCGCCGAGGTCCTCCGCGATCGCGACCCTCACGAGTAAATAATACTCCCCCCCGACCCTTGTCCGATGAAGCGCCAGCCCGCGTCGCAGCTGAGCGCGTAGCTTTAAATTCCCCGTATAATAATAATGATACATCCTTGATCCAGCCTGTCCCATCTTGCTGTCCTCCCCTCAGCGACGCCCTAAGCCGAGGTTCGTACCCCACAGGGGGTGCCCTTAGCGAGCGTTCGCCTAATATTAATTTAGAATAGTTTTGCTCCTGGCTGGAGGCTTTGAGTGTAGTGCTTAAGGCAGCCACAGGATTGTTCGGTTGAGCAGTAAATACCTTAGTGGTATACCTGCGAGATACCATAGTTAAAAAAAAAAAAACAGTCGGGCAGTCGGCCCGCCAGACACAACACCCGTCAGGTCGGAGGATCCTCCCTTTTCTATGATGGATGAGTGACATCCTGTTCCTCATACCTCTAAAATATTATTGTGAACGCTCTCACAAGTATATATATATATATATACTGAATGTTCGAAATGATAATTTTGATATTCACATTAGTTTAACAAAATAATAGTTTCTCATGTTCACATACATATTCTCATCCTTATATTTCCAGTTATTATTAATCAAATCTCAAACCAGTCAATCTACACATTATAATTAACTAGGAATACCTAGTTAAGTTTCGGGAGCGTTGCCGGAGGTTATTTTAAAGCAAACGAGGAGTCTTGCTTGGATGGTGGTTTATTGAAGACTGAAGTTTAAAATACAAATATACAATATTCTTAATCCTCTTCCAGTGCACTTATTGCTATGGTGAAATTTGAGTTATAGTCTACACAATCTGTAGACTAAACAAACTTAATAATATAAATCAATGTCAATCCAACTACTTTATCGCTGTGGCGGCGGTGACACTTGAGTATGAGAACGACCCTCCACAGCGCACCTGATATAAACAAAAATCTGAGTACCTAATACCTAAGAAATGTACTTTACATAACTCTAACCCCCCCAAGTTCGAAATTATCGGAGGAATGATTACCACTGGAGTGCTTATCGTTACTTCGATTATTTCGATAGAGACCACAATTTTTTTAAAACACTTAAAATGCTGGTAACCTGAGTATGTACTTATGCCTACGGATACAATCACTATTACTACTAGGGTGTTAACGTTTAAACTTTTGACGTTATTAACTTTTTCACTTTGTTTTTCACTACACTTTCACTGAATTTTAGCAGGCTATTTACTTAGGTGACAGTCCAGGTCAATAGTAACTTTTGTTATTCTTCTTGGCAGTGCGGTGAGGTTTCAACGTTTCAGCAATCTTCACATCATGCATCGTAGCGTTCAAACATGTGCCTTTTATCTTGTCGTTAGTTAGTTCGCTATTGTAGATTTTGGTAAGCATGATATATTAATTTATACTTCATTGTACAGAATATAATGTCCTCTTCTTATAGGCTTTAACTTGGCAGATTTAATGTTCACTGGTACAGGGTAGCAAGAGTTGGTGTCGGTGGAAAATCTCATCAATGTCTTACTGCATGTATCTTCTATTGGTAGCTGGGGCTCGTCCTCGTAATACGAGTACAAGAATAACGCCTCGTAGAGCTCGTTGCAAGGCCGGGAGAGCAAAACCATTTGTAGAACCTTTTACTGAGAGGTAAGGATATTTAGGAATAAATAGGAATAACGTGTCTAAGAGAGTTCCTTTGTATCTTATTAGATTATTGTAGCTATCCTGTAGGTATTTTGGAGGAAGTTCATATCTGAGCAATTTTAAAACAAAATCCCGTGAACACGATGACCACATCTGTTTAACGCCCCTTGTGTCTTCGACCAATGAAACAAAAATATATAGTAATATTTTGCCGTTTTTGTTTTTTTATTGTTCGTGTGTTTTGTAGGCTCTGTTACAATGATCACAGATGTATGACCTTTTTTCTAACCACTAGGAACAGAACAAAAGAAACAAAGATGAGAAAGTTTTTGATTTTAATGTTTTTATACTTTACATTTTGTTATAACTATATTCTCGGGATCAGTTGCCTGGTCAGTATCAATAGTAATCAATAAGTTGAAAGCGAACGTAATAAATATGTATTTAACGAAGCATAATATAAACTAAATGAATCCCTAAATAAGAGTGCACTGTTATATTTTCAACTCTTAGCGCTGAGCCTAGCGTTGAAAATCCAACAGTGCACTTTTTCATTCACTTGTGTTGGTGAAAATGGGCATTAGGCACTCATACTTATTATTTAGTATAGTTTTGTCAAAATATATTTAAAAAAAAACCGGCCAAGTGCGTGTCGGACCACGCAAAATGAAGGGTTCCGTAGTTGGAATGAATGAACCGTAAGAACAAACTTAACTTTGTAATTGAAAAACATGTTCTCCCATACGGAATATATGTGAGAACATGTTTTTGTAACCGCAAATTTAAGTTGGTCGATTATTACTCGTAAACTTGTAAAGCCCACTTAAGTTTGATAGTTTTCCTTTAAATTTCGTTATATATAGGTACTACTCCCGTGACATTTGAATGTCTAACTACAACCGTTTAGTTGGTAGAGGGGTGGACACTTGACTCTAACGAAAATTGGTACTTTAAAGCTTGATAAGTCACGAACGGTTTACTTAAACAAAAAACGGTATTATACATATTATATATTTTTGAAAGACCTATCCAACGATATCCTACACAATGGGAAGGACGAAAAAAAATATATCATCCCCACTTTACATGTAGGTACCCTAAATAATTGTTTTTTTCAAAAAATATTTTACTACTTTTTTGGCGTCATTAACGTGTATACTCATACTAAATTACAACTTTCTTGTACCAATAGTTTTTGAGCTAAACCGCGGACAGACAGACAGACAGACGGACATGGCGAAACTATAAGGGTTCCTTGTTGACTACGGAACCCTAAAAATGAACTGATTAGAAAGATTGGTAGGTGAAAAAAAAAAACAATTCAAATTCAAAATATTTTATTTCACATAAACCTACAAGGGCACTTATGAAACGTCAGAAGCTAGGTACACGGTTCCAATTGGTCGTTTCCTATGGAGAAAAGCCGGCAAGAAACTCCACGGTTACTCTTTTAAAAGTAAATGGTATTTACAATCTTTTCAAGTTACATTGTTTATATGAGAGGACACTGTAGGCCTATCAACAAGTACCAGGTACTTAGCAAGATAGAAAATGATCAACAGATCTACAAGTCGGTTAAGCCTACAACGTTCTCACATCCACAAAATATAAAAGAAGAGAATCTATATTTAAAAAAAAACAAATTAAAAACCTTACACTTACTTATATTTATTTATTTATATTTATTTATATATACTTTATTGTACACCACAAAAACACATAACAAAAAAAACAAAATTAACACTACAAAATATACAATGGGCGGCCTTATCGCTTTCCGCGATCTCTTCCAGGCAACCTTGGAATGGACAGTGATTTGCCTGGACATAAAATGGGGCTGTCGTTGGTGCAAATAAAAACTATACTATATACTAGAATAGATACACAGATATATACATATCCTAAATAATAGATACATAAATACATACATACTTACTAAATATACAAACAACAAAAATAAATGAAGACTATAGATAATTACAGTTACGAGAACAAGATCACAACGACAAGTAATGTTCCTTCACGAGTCTCTTAAATATTGCTAATGATTGCGCGCGTTTAATTTGAACTGGCAATGCATTCCACAAACGAGCGGCCTGGACAGTAAAAGACTACCTACCTACCTACCTATTTAATAAAAAATTATAAAAAAAACAATACATAACACTAAATAAATATATATTTACAGTGTGGCGTGCCTCACACGCACCACATATTTAATAGTAGTCTATGATAGCGGGGGCGCTGGCGGCGTGGCGGCACCAGCATGGCCAACTGTGCTTCACACATTCCACATTCACACCACCATGCACCCTGAGGGTGATGATGATGGTGAGGGCGAGGGTGGAGGCGAAGGCGTCTGCAGGCTGCGGCGGCAGGGGCAACATTGGCGATGGCACTCGCTTCCACCTGTGCTGGTCGCTGCGCTGTCTGATTCTTGTCTAGCGCATCAAGAAAATAGCATGTAAAAAAATGTGAAAACATTCAGTAAAACTATTTGCATGCCATATCCGTTTAGCGGTTGGTATGTCTGTCGATATTTTAGTCAATCGGATTTTCATTTAAAATCTTTCATATTAAGTTTAATTTAATTCAAAATTCAAAAGTCATTTATTCAAACTAAGCTGAGAATCAGCACTTTTCGAACGTCAAAATTACATAAGACAGTCCCCCAAAACGCCCACCCTTCACCACTTCCTAGTGCTTTTGCTGGGAAGAAGAAGTGGCGCAACAAACTCCCCAGCAGCACAGCTGTCTGTTCAGTTAGGAAAAAAAAAAAAATTCTATACAATAATTTATATGATAATTTACATTACGCAAAATAAAATTTAAATTATAAATTAATAGCCATAATATGACAGCTAGCACACGCCAATATACCAACCAAAAACATCGAGAACTATACTCAAGCAGAAATAAAAATAACTAAACGTAAACAATATCTATAAAAAAAAAAAAAGCCTTCAGGCAAAAAGGGCGTGCCCGCTTACATAGAGCTGTAACTAGAAGTTATAATAATTGATAAACTAGGACCATCGAGGTAAAATAAATAATTGTCGAGGTCGCTAGCTAACCACATGTTGTAATACAACTCATTAAAAAAAACATTGTAATGTATAATAAATAAATGTACATAAAAAGTAAAATTATAAACTTTTATATAAACTCATAAAACCTGTCAGTAGGTAAACTAATTCTGGAGAAAGAACATTTAAACATTGTCTTGAGTTAATCACAGCGACCAACTATTCTTATCATTTAAGTAGTCGTTGATAGAATAGTATGCCTTTGAACAAAGGTTGGACTTTAGTTTATTATCTCCAATTTACGTTGTTTCTTTTATAAGGTTAAATTTAAATCATTTAATTTTATTGGTGAGTCTACATACGGACAATCATTCCTTTGTTTCCTAGACACAAGCATCTTATTAATTATTTTAACTACTATTAATAGTTAGGTACCTAACAATAGTTAACTATTTATTGTGGATAAAATAATTATTAAGTATAGTTACTATGTTAATAAGTATAGATATTTTTGTTCATAAGTAGATGCTGAAATAAACTATACTCGTAGTAACCACTAACCAAATAACAACTAACTACAAAACATATTCTTAATATTTTCACAGACGGTGCTAGAACTGAAAATACAAGAATGGAACCCAACATCAATCTTGTTAATTTCCTAACAAAGAAGTTGGGTGGCAAGGTGGGCAAACATGGGTTGGATAACCAATATTCTGTATTAATCATTGAAGGTAAGCTTTTTGTCACATAGTTAGGAATCAAGCGAGGCAACTCACTTAATAATAAAATTATGTATAATATATTTCCTTGGCCGAACTTTCTACATCATAATTATATTGTATGTTTAACCTAACTAATGTTTACATAATTAAGGGCCGATTTTTCAATCCTCAGTTAAATCGTTCAATAGTTATCTAGCGTATAAAATTATCTGGCTGTTTATCAGGCGAATAAATATTTCCAATTTTTCAATCGTATAATAACTGAAGAATAGTTATCTGTGGTCTTTGTTAACTTCACACTATCATGTGCAAGCGAGATGCATAGATACAGTATTCCAAATGTGAGACAAGAATAGAAACTAAACGTATGTTTGACATTTTGACGAGATTTCTTATCTTTTGTTTAGATCCACAGATGGTCAGCAATTATGGCGAGCTTTTTTTGTTGTTGTTTTTAGCTAAGTTGATAGGAGTGGGAGCGTATTTAGTTGCAAAAGGAACAGTTAAAAACAAATTATATGTTTTAATTGTGTTTTCAAATGTTAAATAATGTCGTCCCGAAAACGTAAGAAAAGTGATATAGGTATTTAGAGATATTTAAACAAAAACATCCATGTTTTCAACAATGCAAGAGCACGAAAACATGCAGAGGCAAAGCACATTAAAATCCCAAACAAAACAAACGTCAAAACATTATTTATTCCCTAGATTAGGGTACCTAATAACTGAGGATTGAAGGGACAGTTAACTTTATTCCTCAGTTACGGGCATAATTCGTCGGATACTGACTATCTGACTATTGAAAAATCCAGAATCATCTATGATACTTATAATTATCTTCTTTTTAAGTAAATTCATTTTAATTTATTGTTGACATATTCTAGAAAGAAAAAAGAAAGAAAGAAAATATGTTTATTCTGCACAAACGAAACGCACATTTAACAAAAGAAAAAAAATAAAAATTATACAAAAATACAAAGGTAGCCAAAAGCCTCGTATTCAACCAGCAAAAAAAACGTTTTGAAATGTTGTTCATTGGTTGATGTCAAGGCCTCGGACCAAAGAAAATATTGCGTAATTACTGTTCTACTCATTACTATATTTTTTTATGAGTTGTATTGCAATATGTGGTTAGCTAGCGACCTCAAAAATTATTTCTATTACCTCGATGGTCCTAGTTTATCAATAATAACTTCTAACGTTTATGCCTGGACACGTTTTTTTTTTCTTTTTAGATATTGTTTACGTTTAGTTCTTTTTATTTCTGCCTGAGTAAAGTTCCTTCTCGATGTTTTTGGTTGGTATATTGGTGTGTGCTTGGTGCTAACTGTCATATAGCTATTAATTTATAATTTAAATTATGTTTTGTGTTGCGTAATGTAAATTATTTTGCTTACTATTGTATAGAATCTTTTTTTTTTCTTTTTTTCAGCTGTGCTGGTGGGGAGTTTGTTGCGCCACTTCTTCTCCCAGCTAAAACACTAGGAAGTGGTGAAGGGTGGGCGTTTTGGAGGAGTATCTTATGTAATTTTGACGTTCAAAAAGTGCTGATTCTCAGCCTGGTTTGAATAAATGACTTGAATTTTTGAATTTTATGGAATGAACACTATTCGATTCTTTATCTGAGGATTGAAAAATTGGCCCTTAATATTACAAAATATGTGGACACTGAAAAATCAGCCCTAAATAAAGAAGAAATTATACAAACAGCAGCAATGACTAGGCTGATGGCTTTTGCCCAGCCATGGGCCTAATCATGCCTACCTCACTTTGCCACGTAATGTTTAAGTACTTACTTTATTTGAGCAGAAAATAATATGATTTTGTTTTAAAACTGTAGTTCCTGGGTTGTTTCACCTACGAAGATATGTGAAGGCAGCACTGTGAAACTGAAGATTGTTCTTGAAATATAATCGTTTTTTTAGAAAACTGTTGAGTCTTGTACGACAGTGATATAAATGTATGTTCCTATTTTGTTAATAATTGATAACAGTGTAAACTTCAATAAACTGTTTTAATTATGAATTATAGACGTACAAATAAAAATAACTTATTATGAAATAATTATTATTACCTAAAGATACTAAATTAACTGTCATTCATTATGTCTCGTTGGTCTAGACGTCGCATGCGCTACAGCTGAAGTGCTGAGGATGAGGTCCTGGGTCGATACAGATGCCCGGGTTGGGCATAGTGTTATTGGGTTTTTCCATCTGGAATCTCTCAGTAGTGCCCGGTTGATGGCAATAGGCTCGTCCCCTATATACATTGGACTTAAACATAACTTTCGAAATGTGGGTGTACCTGTTACACGTACACCTCTGCCCAACCCTTCGGAGAAAAAAGGCGTGATGTTATGTATGTATGCTCATTAGGTTTCAGTAAATAGAGCGAAATAAATTATGGTAAACAAAACAACTGTTACAGCTACAACCATAACTGACAATTGCATTTGTTCACATTTATGAAATACTAGCTGCCAGCCCCGGCTGCACACAAACAACAAACACAACAAAAAAAGAATTAGCGAAATCGGTCCAGCCGTTCTTGAGTTATAAATAGTGTTACTAACACGACTTTCTTTTATTCCACCTATGAAATTGGCGTTTTGTATGGAGAATTTTAAAGAAGTTGCATTTTTCATAGGTACTATCATTTTCTTAATTTATTTAACAACCATGAACACTAATGTTTTAAAACTTTTATGCACTATAATGATCACTATTAATGATTATTTTAATATTAACTAAAACTTAGAATAGTATTGTATTAATCTCTATATAGAAATTAATCAAATCCAGATAATCCTGAGGGAAATCCTGGGAATTATTCATTTTGACGTGGATGAAAAACTATTAAATCTTTTTATTTCCAAATATGAATATTTAATTGGAAGTTTTTACTTAGAAAACAACCCATCATAAATAACATAAACATAACAGCACGCCTTGTTTCCCTGAAGGGTTGAGCAGAGGTGTACCTGTAGTAGGTACTTACACCCGCATTTCGCCAGTTATGTTTAAGTCCCATGTAATAGGGGGCGAGCCTATTGCCATCAACCGGGCACAAATCTAGACTCCGGACTGCTACTAAGAAATTCCAGATAGAAAAAACCAATAACAGTTTGCTCGACCCGGGAATCGAACCCAGGACCTCATGCTCAGCAGTAGCGCTTGCAACCACTAGACCAACGAGGCAGTATTTTACCTATATCATTGCCTAATAAGTAGGATAGTCGGTAAAGCAGCAATTCTCATTAGCGAACGCGGAAATGTTTCCTCTTAGGAAGCACTGAAGCAATTGCTTGTTCAGTATTTTGGCAACCCGAGATCTGAAGCGTGTATCGCGATAGAACTAGAAACCCTTAAAATAAAACATGGATAGTCATTCATTGACAGCTATTGATTACTCATTAATATCGTTAAATAATATTAAATAGAAAATGCATATCGAATTCTAATAACAGATTTTTTTCCGTTTAGTCGCATTCGTTTCGTTACACAATTCGCACGTTATTTGTTCATGGAAAACAAACTGTTTATTTTTTTATGTTGGCAACGTTGATGTATCAACGTAGTCAAATATGAACGGCAGTAAAATAAACTTTAATTACGATATTTACAGTAGTTAGGAGGTGTGCTCAATTAGAGCGATGCAGACGGAATGACTTACGAACTATTGGTATATATTTTTATAAAAAAAGGTTAATCTTAAAAAATAATATTTCTGAAATGGTCCACCAGACCACTTGAGATCAACGTTAACTTAAGTGTTAGAAAAAGGTGTCGTATCGAAAGAGATGTATAATCAATATCTGCAATCGGTGACATGGTTATTAACTAAGAGGTTTGAAACAGCTTAGGGTGTCGAGTCATTCTCTACCATGGGAACTAATGCCTGGTATGCATAACTACGCATGAACCATAGACAGTCCGCCATTTTGCAGCGTTTTGGAGCAAATCAATATTTTGATAGTTTCCAAAATCTTAAAAAGTAGTCATGTTTTTGTCCCTATTCATGATACAAAAATGTGCCCCTACGATTCAAGTCTTTGAATATAGCAGTCAGGGTCTCTAAGGTAACCATTACACCAAACAGGTCGGTCGTCATGTTTTAACATGGCATTTTAACTGTGCCTACCGAATGCAACCACCTCGCGCGCATTCTTCATCATAGGTATGTCGTATTACGCATTTAGTCTCAACAATGTTGGCGCAGTGGTTAAGCCATTGACTGCTACGTTGCGTGTCGCGGGTTCGATTCCCGCACGGAAAAAATATTTTGTATGACCTAAAAGTAGTTGTTCCGGGTCTGGCTGTTTGTGTATGTGGGTTTAAATGTTTGTAAACGCATCCACAATACAGGAGAAATTCCTTGTATGGAGCAACGTTTTTTACTAGAAAAAGACAATAATTTTGGTAAATTAATCGTGAATAACGTAATTTGTGAATTTTCGTAGATTCTTTGGGCTATGATTAGTAAACAAGATCCCAGTAACAGAAAAAAAAACTAAGTACTTATATAAAAGTAGAAGTCTCTCAAAAAAATTGTGTAATGAAATTGATGTGTATTTATTTAACAGACTAATAATACCTTGATAACAGGAATAAAAGACAAATATTGAGATTTAAGAAATTTATTAATATTGTTTTACCTTTTTATCGTAATACCTAAGTATACTTGGTCTTACTAAATTTTAAAATATAAAATTATATAACATACAAATAACTATTATTAATAAATAATATTATCACTCTAACTTTTCACCGATTTTTTTTATTAGAGCCTTTGCAGTATCCATTATATCGTCAAAAGTTTCGCGCACCACATTTGTACACTAGTGAGTGCAAGCATTATCGCTATCGCTAGAATAATTTTCACTCTGACAGTCTTTGAGTTCATAAAAATTCAGTTTAATCAAATTACGTCCTCTAGTATCACTTGGTTTACCTCGCCGAGCAATATATGATGTTGATGGCGAAAACCTTGATGAACGCTTTCTCTTTCTTAACACTTTTTTCTGAGATTGTGTTTGTTCTTGAGGATTCGCTCGATTATTGAACAGTTCTTCATTTCTACGCCGCTGTTGATTTTCTAAGCTCTCAATATACGATTACAATTGCCCTGAGAGTAAAAGAAAGGCCTGCTGGTCTGATTGTCATAATTGAGATTCGCAGAGTTCCACTGTAAAAATGAATAAATAATAAACATGAGCAAAAAGAAAACAAATCAAATAAAAATAAATATATTAACAGTAACATAATACATGTGTACTACATACCTCACGTATTATGGATTAATCATGATTTTCATCATCATCATCATTGATCAGAATGCTGGGAGAGTATGCTGGTGATAGAGACATAGTTCTGAAAAAAAAAAGTTTATAAAGTCAATAAAATTACAACACTTTTGTTATTGATTTTAGTACACAGAAACTTACCATTAATAATTTAAATAGAAATATTTTTAGAACTTAAAACCACAGTATAATGGCTTTCGATGGTTGCCACAACTAAATGAGCTACTTTTTACTTGAGGTGTTTAAACTGATGAACTTTTAGGTATGTAATACAAATATACTCCAAAACGCAATACAAGTATTCAACCCGACTCTGAATGCAGTTTTAAGGTACCGACACAGAACTTATTTACAAGAATGGATAAACGTCTCAGTGAAGCTACAGACATATCGAAACTTTAAGTAGCGTCACGTTATGTCTCAATGTGAACTGACCCTTAATCACAAATAATTAAAACTTAACTTAATTTTCATTGTTCTTGCCAGAGAGAAAGTTGTTTTAAATATTTTTTACAACCGACAACCGGACAAATTGTGTATTATGTGTATTAATATAGGGTACGATATTAGCAAACACAGTTCGGTGGAGAGTAAATATAGTAACATGGATGAATCTGATTAAAAAAACTTGAAAAAAACTTCTTCATAAACGAAGTTATAAAATTATAAAAGACTGCGAGTCATAAATAATGTTTTATCTTTTTTTTATCTTGACTATAATTATATCGATAGTAATTTGTAATATGTCTAACACCATTGTAAGATGACAATTAAACGTCATTATATCGCATAGAAATAATCACTCTTTTGAAAACAATATTATGAATTAAAACTATATTTTTCCGACACAGCACGCTAAATGACGTCATGCTATTGTTATGCTCGTGTGATGAAAAAAATGTATGGGGAGGTATGTTCTTTTGATTGATAAATGTGAATTAAATTGTTTATATCTGAATCAACTTGTTGAAATATTGGTTTATTTTTTTAATTATAATGAACTTTACACAAAAAACTGAATGTCCTCACCCTGATTACGGATTAGAATAACTAATATATTACAAGGCAAAACTGGACTAAATTATACATAATCTGTTAGGTAATTTTATAACAATTCCAACGACTTAACTTTTAAACAGATCCCATACTTAGTCTAGGAGATATCGTTGTTTTAATCAGACAAGCCGTTTCGCGCGAGACCACCCAGAATTCGCAACAAATTGGCATCTGTCATTTAGGCAACACGTGACAGATACGACAGCTAAGTGGTCGTCAGTTTGTCATAAATACACACATCAACACGGTCTAGGGATATTTCATACTCAATTAAATAACTCGAAAAGTACTGGCCGCATTGGAATCTTTTATACACCGATTTGTTTGTAATTTATCTCAGACTAATTCCAAATTAAAATTTTTGAAAATTCTTTTGTTTCGGTGGCATAAAAATGTCTTGATGTATAGGAGAGGGAATTTTCATTTGTGCGAAATTTAGAAAACAATACGAATTACGTTTAGTTACAGTTTTTTTTCATTTTTAAACGAAAGATAAAGTTAAAATTGAGGTATTGTAGCCATGCAACGCCGACATTTGACGAGGGCGGAGATGTTACGAGCTGTGGGAATGCTGGAAGCTGGATCTGTTCAGCGTAATGTTGCTGAGGCCATAGGGACCCATCAAAATGTAATTTCAAGATTGTGGACACGCTATCGTGCTACAGGTGAAGTAGCGGAGAGGCACCGGGGGCCAAGTCGCATCACTACCCCCAGACAAGACCGATTTTTGCAAATTACTGCGCGAGCTCAACCAAATGCAACGGCGACTCAATTGGTCCAAAGGCTGCGAGTGGAACACCAAGTGCTTGTGAGTGACCAAACTGTAAGAAGGCGACTGCATGAAAGCAATCTACGCTCTCGTAGACCACTCCGGGTCCCACCTTTACGGAGAGGCAATCGTGGACGACGATTAGAATGGGTTCGGAACCACGTGGACTGGGGCCGTGAGCAATGGTCCAATGTGCTGTTCACGGATGAATCCAGGTTCGGCTTCCATCCAGATTCACGAAGGACGCGTGATTGGCGAGTTCTTGGACGATGGAGCCGTCTCCAGAACCCTCAGGAAGTTCACCCATACCAAGGAGGAACAATATTATGGTTTGGGCAGGAATTCGTCTTGGAGGACGGACGGATCTCGTTTGGGTGCGGGGCAATATGACGGCAGAACGATACGTCCAACAGGTGCTGGGGCCCGTAATCTTGCCCCACAGAACACAAATGGGGCAAGATTTCCTGCTCATGCACGACAATGCCCGGGCACACACGGCGAGAACGGTAGCAGCTTGGTTACATACACATAATGTTAGGGCCTTAGACTGGCCTGCTCAATCGCCAGATCTAAATCCCATTGAGCATGCGTGGGATATGCTGCAAAGAAGAGCTCTGAAGGAAGTTCCTGAAAATCTGGCTACAGAAGATCAACTTTTTGCGCACCTCAGAAGGACATGGGACAATATTCCGCAGCAAGACATTGACAACCTTGTTCTGAGCATGCCGAATCGTTGCCGATGTGTTATGAACATCATGGGCGCTTTCTCAGACTACTAAATTCAAGTATAAACACAAATTAAATGATTTTTCTATTTTTTTCAGTTTTTACTCACAAATTAAAAGTTAATTCATATACGGTTTCCGTCTATGCTTTATTTTTTTTCCATAAAATCCTGAAATTTTAATCTAAGTACCTTAACCATTATTAAAAAATGGTAGAATATTAAATAACGTATCTTTTAAATATATACATGTCATATAAATAATTAACACATTGATAGTAATTCGCTTTTTTAAAAATATCCCTAGACCGTGTTGATGTGTGTAGTTGAATTATTAATCGTAATACGAGAAATGCGAGGACAACCGCGGCAAACGGGCGGCAAAATAGCTAACGCTGTTTTTTGAAATAGCTATTTCTTTGCAAAATCTTTATCAAATACACATTCTTGAAAATAAAACCTGTTTATTACTTACCCATCCATGATTGATGCTGATTTATTTCCGTTAAATCTTTTAAGTTCACTCTCACTATAACTTTTATGACCACGCACGACGTTCTCGGAAACGGACTTCGGGGGGCATTCAATAAGTCTATGCCAACCGTAATTGGCGAGCAGGTAAGATATAAGCGATTTTATGGCATCCTTGTCTAATTGTCTACACTTTTGTGCAACTTTGAGCATGATTTGTATTAATAATCTGTAATAATACGGTCAAAACAAAAGTCAGTCGCCAAATGACTGAACTTGATGTCATGACAGATGGGGTCCGTTTTGACAGATCTCCAAATCAGTTATCCTGACAGTCAAGGGGCCTCTTAGCTGTCCAATAGGTCACGTGGTGCAAAAATGACAGATGCTCATTTGTTCGCGAATTCTGGGTGGTCTCGCGCGAAACGGCTTGTCTGATTGAAACAACGATATCTCCTAGACTATGTATGGGATCTGTTTAGAAGTTACGTCGTTGGAATTGTTATAAAATTACCTAACAGATTATGTATGACTTAGTCCAGTTTTGCCTTGTAATATATTAGTTATTCTAATCTGTAATCAGGGTGAGGACATTTTCCCAGTTTCTTGCGTAAAGCTCATTATAATTAAAAAAATAAACCAATATTTCAACAAGTTTTTGTTTGATTCAAATACAAACAACTTAATTCACATTTATCAATCAAAAGAACTCACCTCCCGATACATTTTTTTCATCACACAAGCATAACAATAGCATGACGTCATTTAGCGTGCGGTGTCGGAACAAAAAAAAAGGGTATTGTTTACACTTCGATTCTGAGAACGCTTTAAACCTAGTGGCTTGGGATTATAATTTATAATAATAATTGGTAAACATACTTATCAGAGACAGAGTCTCAGCTGTTAGAAGTGTTTAGTTTAACAGTGTCGGCTAACCAAAACAAACAATTGAAAACATGCGCAAAAAACATGCTGTCATACTTTGGATCACAGTTTAAATTCTGTTGCTTAAATGTTAATTCCAAATTAACATTCTACATTTTGAAGATATTTACAAATCGATAAGCACAATACAAAGGCATGCTGCTTAACAAAAACATTACAAAAATCAACAACCAAAACAGACAAAATTTCACAAAATACTCAAGTACATGAACAAGGACGAAAGAAAATGAATACGAAATGGATACGGAAAATATTGTAACATCTGAACAAGAAAAAATTAGTACACATTTAAAATGTTTTATGTACTTGTACATATTATTATTATTATTTTAAGTCTTTTAACGTATATATTACGAAAATTCAAATGTAAAAAAAAATAAAAAAATAAAAAATCATTAAAAGAAACATTGCAATAGGCGAGAATCTTTTGGAATTAAAAAGAAAAAAATAAATAAAACAATAATAAAATAAAAAAAAAATTAAAAAAATGGCAAATTAGGCGTCAGCACCACCTCCGCCTCAGAGAGAAGAACCACTAGAATCACGCTACACCGTCATTTACTTTGAATTTATAATAAAATTAATAAAAATAGACGAAATAAACAACAAAAACAAACAAACCAAAAAAATATATAATTTAAATCTACGGAAGTCTTATCCAAACATTTCGAAAATCCCTGCAAAATGGCGGATTTCGGGTCATCGACCGCAAATTCATCCGTCTGTCAATGATATCTGAATCAGTCATTCTATCGTTAGCGTATTTTTCATTTAAAGGCTACGCAAATTCCTTACGGTAAAAGTTAAAATAAATGCTTGAAAACAATAATAGGATAAATGGCACGATACATATTATCGTCAGTTTGTCATAAATAGTTGAATTATTAATCGTAATACGAGAAATGCGACGACGGCCGCGGCAAAATGGCGGCAAAATAGCTAACGATGTTTTTTGAAATAGCTATTTCTTTCCAAAATCTTTATCAAATACACATTCTTGGAAATAAAACCTGTTTATTACTTACCCATCCATGATTGACGCTGATTTATTTCCTTTAAATCTTTTAACTTCACTCTCACTATAACTTTTATGACCACGCACGACGTTCTCGGAAACGGACTGCGGGGGGCATTCAATAAGTCTATGACAACCGTAATTGGCGAGTTTCAGGTAAGAAATAAGCGATTTTATGGCATCCTTGTTTAATTGTCTACACTTTTGTGCAACTTTGAGCATGATTTGTATTAATAATCTGTAGTAATACGGTCAAAACAAAAGTCAGTCGCCAAATGACTGAACTTGCGATCTGGACAGATGGGGTCCGTTTTGACAGATCTCCAAATCAGTCATCTTACCAGTCAAGGGGTATCGTGCCATTTATCCTATTATTGTTTTCAAGTATTTATTTTAACTTTTACCGTAAGGAATTTGCATAGCCTTTTAATGAAAAATACGCTAACGAATGGATGACTGTTTTTGATGTCATTGACAGACGGTTGAATTTACGGTCGAAGACCCGAAATCCGCCATTTTGTAGGGATGGTCGAAATGTTTGGATAAGACTTCCATAGATTTCAATAATATTATTTTTTGATCACAATAATAAAAATCCAATATCTGTAGTTTTTTGCTTGACATCAGAAACTTCAAGCATGAGACTAGGGGTGAAGCGTATTTATCGTAACAGATATAAATAAGAAATATAACAAAATAATAAATAACTTTCAGTGATCGTGTCCGGACGCCTCTATTATTATCTTTGCATTGACGGGACTGGTCGCAAAATGTTCCATGCATGTACGACTTTATTATAATAGGAATAAATTGAAAGTAGTAAGGCTGGTTTCTTTGTTGAGATTTTTTTAATTTTTAGCTTTTGAAATTTCATTGCTTTCACTGCTTTCTAACAGAAGAGAACTAATGAATGATAATTTCATTTTTTTCGAAAACATTGCTGTGTTCGGCGTATTAATCAAAAAATCTGCCTAGCCTTTTACAACTATGTTGGAGTAGTTTTCCATTGTAACCGGATGAGTAAAACAAATTGTAAATAAACGTAATTCTATAATTTCACATTCCTAGGCAAAACTTCGAATTCGATTTTCGACTAATTAGAAAATATTTAATTAAGATTTATCATCCATATATAAATAACAGATATTTTGATATGTAATTTTTGTGTTACAGTAATAGCGACAAGTGATACTTGTTACAACCCATCTCTACATGATACTTGACAGTTAGTTGATGGACACATGAAATTAGAGGTGGGAATGAACAACATAATCGAAATTTTACGTATATCAATATGAAATTAGCAACTCGATTACAGTTAATCGATTATACATAGATACTATTTTTGTATTACTACTCTGTTCTTACTTGTAGTTAAAAATCCGAGTTCAGGGTCCCTATTATGTACTTACTCTTATTTCCAGGCAGTTTACGGCGTAAACAGAACTGCCTTGCAATTTCGTATTATGAACTCGTCAAACAAGCCAGTCAACGGTCACGTGCCCTGGCCGACTTCTGTCCGACTATTGTCTGGAATACCGTATTATGAGCATTCATATTAAAACTGGTAATAATAATTTCACAATCCATTCAATTTACGCTGCTTCAGAGGAGCTTTTATTGAATTGTTTTGGCGAAATTATTCGAGCGTTATCAGTTAACATAAGAAAATATCACGTGTGATGAATATGAACCGTTTCAGTTTCTGGAAACTCTGGAAAGTGGCACTTCTCATCAAAATATCGAAATATCAGTAAAATTGTAAAACTTCCAGAATGTTTCCAACTAAACATAAGTTAGGCAATTCCAGTCGCCCCTTCCAAAAGGTAGTTTTGGTATGGAGAAGAATGGGCAAGAAACTTCACCGTTACTCTTTTAAAATGTTTTCACAATATCTACATTAATTATATAATTTCATGTGAAGACGATGCACCTAGAATAAGATTACTATACGAAGATATTAAGAATGAAAAATGAAAGAATGACACATAAATTAATTATGTGATAAAGAAAGAAAGAAAGAAAATACATTTATTTGGCACAGAATAAAAGGCACACAAGTAGAAAGAGAAAAAAAAATAAGGTAAAAGGAAAGAATACAAAATAAAAAGTGTAAAACTGCGTTGCATGTTACTAGCAGGAATGTGTGCCTCGCGGCTACGCTAAATAGGCTCAGTTCAGCATAAATGCCAGACAACTAGTGCCTGACGCTGGTTTTCAACTGGACCTGAAGTGTGAGGTTACGGATGTAAATAAGTTTTATACCGCAAAGTGTGTATGTACTTATACTTAAATAAAATAAATTTGTGTAATATAATAATAATAAATAATATTTCAAAGTAGTTAGATCCTAGGTATTAAATATAATTGCAATTTGCAAGACAACAAACCAAAAATTCAAAACGACAAAAATAACTGAGACGGACGCGTGATAAATCTAGACATCATTCGAAACGAACAAAAACTGTTTTGAACGATGCCAGACTTCCACGCTTCAACACATAATTTATTAATCCGTGCACTTCATCGCACAATACGCTGCAAGCAGCTGATCGCGACGGACTATCTACGGACCGTTTTGCAACAGGGTTTAATATATATTTAACTTATTGAATGGGTTGCATTGACATTGACCTAATACGATGGTATTTACCCACCCAATAGCCAAACATTTTTTGGCGGAAGTGTGAAAAAAAAATAGATAGATGCATGGTGCTCACATATTTACAAACATTGTAAAATTATACGATATTCCTAACATTTTAGATTCTAAATTGTCCTATGGAGCAGGATCAGCATTTTTCCAAGCATTTTTATCTGGGATATAATCCTCTAATCCAGGGATTCACAAAGTGGTCGACTAAAATAAATAAATAAAAGTTGATATAATAAACGAAAACTGATTTTGGGGGTCGACGAGGTCTAAAAATCGACCCCTATTAAATTAACACAAGTTCTTATTTAAAACTTTCAAGATAAGTAGGTAGGTACTGTATTGTTTATGTTGTGTTACGTGTAAGTACTAAGAATAATTGATATTTTTGTAATGTAAAGCCTCAAGTTCGTACAAGATGAAAAACTCGGCAAGTCAGTGTGGACAAGTTTGTGCAAGATAATGAGTTCGAGCGGACGTCTTTCAGGCGCGTTTTGACTTGCTCTCTATTTGACGCTTACGCGATTTAACACGAAAGAATTCATGATCAAGTTGCAAGTCCAAACATGTTCCTGATATTTTACTATTTAACGAGCTTGCACTTAGGTTGAAAGTTCATATGCGTTTTGAAATTCGTTGGAGCTTGAACGATAATAACTCATATAAGTACTCATTTATTTCAAGAGATTACAAAGTTATTACATAGCTAAATTAAGTGAAGTAAAGTGACTGAAATAGTAGATTGTTTGCCAAGGGAGCAAACAACTATTTTTAAGGCGAGAGTGTTTTTTTGAATCCAGTGTGGAGCGAAGGATTCTAAAGTAGAATCCTGAACGCAGCGAGGGATTCAAAGTACGTCACTCGAGCTTAAAATAGTGTTGCTCCCGAGGTGAACATGCTACTTTTCATCACCCTCTATGAAAAAAAAAACATGTACGGTCCTACCCTCATCTCTCACGTATGATTTAAAACCAAAACAAAATTATCGCAGCCGCCATCTTGGATTTACATTTTGAACTCTTTATCGACTTTAGCAGCTTTAAAAACTCCTGCCTTTACGTCTGCACCCTCAAAAACTATGATAACGACACCCATGACGAAAAATTTGAAATTTTTTGTAGCCGCCATCTTGGATTTACATTTTGACCTCACTATCGGCTTTAGAACCCTCGAAAACTATGAAAACGATACCCATGACGGAAAAATTTAAAATTATCGTAGCCACCATCTTGGATTTACGTTTTGACCTCACTATTGGCTTTGGCGCCCTCGAAAACTATGAAAACGACACCAATGACGAAAAATTGGAAAATTTTCGTAGCCGCCATCTTGGATTTACGTGTTGACCTCACTATCGGCTTTAGAACCCTCGAAAAGTATGAAAACGACACCCATAACGAAAAAATTAAAAAATTTCACAGCCGCCATCTTGGATTTTTATCATGACCTCACTATCGGCTTTGGCGCCCTCGAAAACTATGAAAACGACATTTGCCACCATCTTGGATTTACATTTTGACCAGGCTTGTCAAAGTGTGAATAATAATTCACACTTTCTCTCTCTTTCTTGCCAGCCTGATACTTGTTCATACAATTTTCGTGATTGATCTCCTTGGTGATTGGAACTTTTTCAAACAATATCCGCATTCCAAATTCAAATCTACTTTGCTCCCTAGGGATCAAAGTGCTATTTTGGTCCCTGTTTACGAAGAACAAACTAGCTCTTTTTGAATAGATGTGATGAAAAAGAATTTACAAAATGCTGAGCTCCCTACGCGAGTTAATAGCGTAACCATACAATATCTGCAGTTTATGAAAAATTAACAGGGTAAGTACCAAACAGTTTTTATCCGGCACAGCGCATCAGCATTGCCATACAGTGGGGCAATGCAGCCAGCGTCTTGGGGACGCTGTCTGCATTGCCCCACTGTGTGATAGTGATCAGTTGAGCTATCTGTAGCTTGTTTGCAACAGTTTGCAGTTGCCTCAGTTGTTTCAATTGTAAAAATTTACCAGTAAATTTAACAGTTTATTATTGTTTTTGATTTAGGTAGTTTCTTATTTTTTTATTTGCAGGATTACTGAGAGTTTTATGATGGCGGACACGAAAAAAAATGCAGACAATACAGTTTGGACTACTTGAAGTTCGGATTTATTGCATCTCCATCAAATCAACACTTGCCGATGTGTCTCATATGTGAAAAAGTATTCAGTAACGATGCCATGAAGCCTTCAAAAATGGATTGATTCAGAATGGATGATTGTCCCGCTTGGGTGGTGCAGCGCCGTGCTCTCCCAGCAGCAACCGGGGCAGAACTCTCCTTGACGGCCGTGGCCAAGGCCATGGTCAACAGCAGGGGAGCGGTAGCGTCCTTCTGCGAGGACGTTATCTCGTAGAAAAAGGCGGTGAAACGTGTCAGGGAGGAAGATTCCCTCACTGACGCGATTCGTCGCAGGAGGACAGGGCGGCGGAGGAGGTGCCATGGTGACCTGATGCCGCCCTAGGAGTTGCCGGCGGGAGATAGATCGGGGAGTCTATCGCCGTCGCGTTGCACGGCCCTCACGAGGGTGGCGATGTCTCAGGTGAGCCCGGACATTGCCAAAGGAGTTGGTGCCCGGAGGCGGGCTGCGCTGGATGAGTCGCGAACGTCATGCGTAGCAGATCTCGCGGCCCATCTGCAAAGGTGACAGCTAGGCTCACGGCGGTGTTTTTTAGTGGGTGCAAGCCCCACATGACCAAACCGTCTCCTCGGACGGTGCGGTATGCTTCAGGCATTTTTCACCGCTTAATAAAAAAAATAAAAAAAAATAAAAAAGGCTGTCGGGAGGACACGGCTCGGCACACGCTGGCAGTGTGCTGGGAGGAGCCGCGCCGTACCCTTATCTCAGGTGTGGGTGGGGTTCATCTTCAAGTAGTAGCTTCTGATCACCAGTAAGAAGTAGATGCTCAGAACTGGAAATAATCATTCACATAAATTAATTCGTAAAAACAATTCCTATCGATATTTAAAAAAAAAAATGCAGAATAGAAGTAAAATAAGGTACTTGATACTAATTTATATAAATATGTAGATTTTACTAGCATTTACGAATAATAGCTATGTGGAATTCTGTAGGGGCAACCGACGTGTTTCCCTATTGGATAAAGTATATCATCCGTATATCGTCGACTTCTTTCTCCTGACAGTTCACAGAGGCAACACAATAAATATAAACTCTCAGTACATAGTACCTATACAAGTTTATATAATATTTAACTTGGATATTGCACAGAAATCTCGATATTCTGACATGTCGCCACTTCAGTACATTTTTGCACCCGTGACAAGAAGGTGCGGGTCGCTACTATAAAATAAAATACTCACGTATAAAGAAGAGCTCCTCGAAGATCTTAAGAGCGCTTTTGTGTACGAAGGCAAGACCAGCGAAGAACACTATGATGGCCAGCACGATTAAAACCAGCATGACGATCAGGTAGACCTGCACGTAACCGCGTTTGTTCTGGAAAAGAAACATTCACATTAGGTTAAAGAAGATATACCTTACCATCTCGGTAGCCTTAAATTTGCTTTTAGGTTTTAGCGTACGCGTTTGTCTATCGTAAATGCGCTGCGCTAAAGGAACGACTAAGGCCCCCCCGTTCACGCGATACGGGCGGCGTAAACAGTTTTCGTTCGTGCGTCGTTCCGCAAGGTGTCTGACTATTGTCTGACTCGTGGCATGGTCTAAACAACGTCTTTCATTTGTTTTCTCTGCAGTCGTTGTTAGGTATGGGTCGTTACGTGATTTTCGCGAAACGTAACGTAACTAGTTACTACTAAGGCGTAACCTGTTTTGAAAACTAGTGATTTTAGTAACTAGTTATTTCTCAAATTCTATTCAGTGATTCAACATGGTGTTACTGAAGTATTTGAGAAACGAACATATATATGGTTTCCTACGTAATCGTTACATGTCACAAGCTGTAGGTTTTTTGAATGAATTAGTTTTTTTAGCTACCATAAGCAGTTACATCATTAATATTATAACGTAATACGAACACAAATAAACTTCCCTTCGTACTTTATTCAGGCTTAGGACTGACTGCATCGAATGATTGCATTTTAAAATGAGTTATGCAGGCGTATTTACAAGTTCATTTGATTGGTATACGTGTATATACAATGATTTAAAATATTTACAAGTAGATTATTATTTTTTTTGCATTTTAAATTTTTTTCTCTATTTACATTATTTCAATATTTTAACACTATTACGAGACATGACGAAAAAGTTATTTATTCACAGTTTTTTTTATACGTTCTACACTATTCACAATTTATTCAAAAATATTACAAAAACATGCATGGAAGTCACTTTCACAATAAATGCAACATACATACATACTTGTGCAATATTCAACAACGAACTAAACAAGGTTTACTTGTCAAAGTAAACATAAACAAATACTAATACAATTTCAAATTTGTGTTCGTACGCCGCCCGTCGAAGGTTAAAAATAATGACCAATCTAAATTAATCTCTAAGTCCTAAGTAATACGTATGAAAATTATACGCATCATTTTCGTAGTTGGCGACTTGGTGTGTGCATGTTCAGATTTCATCGTGTCATCACTCGTGATTTCGGGAAGTCTCGGCTCGCTTTGCCGGTCAGTACAAAGAAGTAGGCACAGAGTAGTAACTATTACGCGCGAAAGAAACGACTTAGGCTCGCAACGTACTTTTGTTTCGTGTCTCGCTTTTCATTCGATCACTGCATTGGTAATGTAACTACACTCGCGAGCAAAAGTATGGAATCACTTACTTGAAATTTGCGTCGCGCAATCTGAGTACTAAATTATTCTGCTAATATTAATAAAAATGGTACCATTTTAAAGTTTATACTGTTACCTTTAAATTGATACCAAATTCATTAAAATCACACCAGTATTTAAGGAGCTATCCTGGATTATGTCAAGAAGTAAGGAAAAAGATATGTTTGATAGATCACGACTTGCGCCCTATTGACCCCCTATAAAAGCACGTGTTATCGGATTTTCTTTATCAGTCTGCTTTCAAACGTTGACCGGTACACATCTCCGCTAATTTTGACCCTTGAATTTGGACGACAATGGATACTACACCTACAGAAGCCGCCCAAATCGTCGCCCTATTGCGAGAAGGGCTCAGCCAGAGGGCTGTCGCACGACAGCTCCACATAAGCCAGTCCTGTGTCTCAAAAGTTTATAAACGCTTTCGGGAGACTGGTGGCTTTATCTCGAGACCAAGATCTGGACGGCGCCGGTGCACATCGGAGAGGGATGATCGTTTTATCGTGTCAACCTCTCTTCGAAATCGACATTTGACTGGTGTCGACGTCCAACAGGAGCTCCGAAATGTTCGTGGAGTAGCTGCCAGCGAGTGGACAGTTCGTCGAAGACTTAAGCAAGCTGATTTAACTCCAAAAAGGCCAGCCACAGGCCCGAAACTGACGGCAAGCCACCGACAAGCACGTCTTCAATTTGCTCGCTCTCATCTTGATTGGGAGGTTGAGCAATGGAAGCGTGTCCTGTTCTCCGACGAGAGCAGAATGTGTTTGCATGGCAGCGACCGAAGAGGTCGGGTCTACAGGCGGCCTGGGGAACGATATGCACAGTGTTGTTTTGCTGAGACAGTGGCGTATGGCGGTGGTTCTTGTATGATGTGGGCCGGCATTTCCTTCGACGGTAAAACGGAGCTGGTTTTCGTGCCTGGCGGGGGAAGAGGAGGCGGTCTAACTTCAGACCGCTACATTACCGATATTCTGCAGGACCATGTCCTTTCTTACGCGGGATATATCGGTGATGACTTCCTCCTTATGCACGATAACGCTCGTTGTCACACTGCCCGTGCCACAACTGAATACCTCGAAGAAGTCGGTATCGCCACAATGGACTGGCCAGCGCTCAGCCCGGACTTAAATCCCATTGAGCACATGTGGGATGAATTGAAGAGGAGGGTCCGATCAAGAAATCCTGCTCCTTCAAGTGTAGATGAGCTGAAATCGGCTTTGATAGAGGAGTGGGAAGGTATCCCGCAAGAATCAATTCGGAAGCTGATTCGATCAATGAAGAACCGTCTTCGAGCAGTTATAAGGGCGAGGGGAGGGAACACAAAATATTGAAAATTAATTTTAAAGCCAATTAAAGTTTTTGTTACACAATTTTTGTTGTTTTCTTCATTCATTATTTTTTCATTATCCTTAGGTTTTCCTTAACTCCTTCACTTAATCCAGGATACCTCCTTAAATACTGGTGTGATTTTAATGAATTTGGTATCAATTTAAAGGTAACAGTTTAATCTTTAAAATGGTACCATTTTTATTAATATTAGCAGAATAATTTAGTACTCAGATTGCGCGAAGCAAATTTCAAGTAAGTGATTCCATACTTTTGCTCGCGAGTGTAGTTACAAAAATCACTTGTTTATGTGTGACTCGAAACTAGTGATTCGGTTACATGCCCCATAATCAGTTATTGTAACTAGTGACGTAAAATAACGCTCATACCTAGTCGTTGTCGCAACGCGCAAGACGCGTGTCGTGAGCATGTAATCCGTGGCCTAGGAGCTAAGGGACGTTTGATACAATGTCCACGCAACACTAGCGCAGTGACTACGCGGCGCCACTGTGGTTGACGTCCTCATAAAAAATATCCAGCATAAAAGGATCAAATTTTCAACTTATTACGACTTTTAAAATCATAAATCTTCGGTTTGTCACCAAACCGGTTAAAACATTCCTTGATTTTTATACATCATTCTAGGGACATATATTTCAATTTATTTATGTAGTTATGTCGTGGACGGATCTTAAAATTGATCATTTTGTGAAATGAAAATCAACCACTGGTCACATTAATGATGTGGCCTGGCCAGATCATTGAATACTCAACGTTTAATGATTTGAACAGTTAAACGCACGACTACTTCATGATGTGGTCAAACATTAGTGATTATATCATAAAATAGTTAGATTATCCACCGGTAGAGGCGTTGATGTCGCTTTGTTTTTGTTGTGCACCATGGCGGCGGCATACAACAAATCAAACAAAGGAGGGTGACCACACAAAAAAAATTGATGGATTTTTATTGGGTTTTCAACTATGATATAATGGAAAGCGATCAACTTGGAAGTAATGCTCGCCAGCCGCTGTCGTGGCGTGAAATGCAACATAGCACTTAAAATTAGTTTAAAAAACAAAAAAAATTACGTCATTTATGTGGCACCCCGACCAAATGGGCTAAGTTAGGTTAGAACTGTGACCCACCACGCGCGAGCCGAGCGAGCGAAGCGAGCGGTGCCGCGGCAGAGGCCGGCAAGCGTTACTTCCAAGTTGGTCGCAATTACTTCACTATTTTTACTGCACCTTACACCATGGATACCCTACATTAATGGTATGGCCAAACGTCGACTGACATATCATTCAACGTTGACGTTTTAACGATATGGCCAATGTTAGCTGGCCATTTTATGAAATGGTCAATTCTAAGATCTGGCCACGACATCTACATATTTTCACTAAAGTAAAAGCAGAAAAAAGCTCTTTTAACCCTAATCGACGTCTTTGAGTACCCTCATGTGCGCGGATGTTGAATAATCCTTTATCCGAGCGATAACACTGTATCGTTCTAAATTGCCACATCCTAAATGGCCTTAATAAATAAGAACTCGGGCAACCCAGTTTTATTTATTGAAGGGGAATGCCCGCTTTTCATAACATTTGTGAGATCCTTGTTATTCAATTATTCTGCTATTTATGGAAGCCATTCTGAGCCAGCTGGATCGGCGAAGTTGGTACAGCCATCAGAGGCTACGACCCGCGATATCACTATCAATTTATTGATGAGAACCCAAGACTGTCAAGTCACTCGACTTTAAAAAAATAAAGATAATTTAAATTTGGTACTTTACAACAATAATAACACAGCAAAAACACAACACAAGAGCAACAGCGTAACAGCTTATTTCTCCTTACGTGTCTTATTTTTTAAACAAAAATTACGAGTTTTCACACTAATTAAGTACCAAGTTAGGTATGAACGTCCGAGGACAACGTGGAGCATATGGTGGAGGTCTGCCCGGCTTGGGCAGAGCACCACCGTGTCCTCGTGGATGCGATCGGTGGCGGGGATCTCTCGCGTCCGGCTCTGGTCCAGGCCATGGTACGGAGCGAGGGGGCATGTGAGGCCATCACCTCCTTCTGCGAAGCAGTAATGTTCGCAAAGGAGGAGGCCGAACGCGTGAGGGAGAGGCAAAACTTCGCACCCTCACGCCCCTATCCGCTGCAGAAGAAGACTGGGCGTCTGTAATCACAGGCCAATTCCCGACCACCGTAGGCGCGGGGTTGTGTACGGTGAGCAATGGGTAGCTGGCCGTCCGGTAAGGACCCAGGCCCGGGTCGACGGCACGTGATGTTCTACCCGCGCCTCAAAGAGATGTCAACGAGTGAAGGGGTCCGATGGGACCGCTACCTGCCGGGGTTGCGGGAAAGTCCGAAAGGGATACCATGACCCCTGGCAACGTAAAGGCAACCGAAGGAACTCGGGTGAGTTTTAGTCAGTAAGAGTCTGACACGCCCTCCCGCTCCGCCCAGAGTGGGAGAAGTAATTTGATGATTTCCCACCCAAAAAAAAAGGTATGAACGTCTCGATGTTTTTAAATACCACCACATGCGGTATGAATATTACATCTTTAACAAATTCGACTTTAGTAAAAACTTAAATTTTTTCACAATTAAGATTTTAGTATGCCATATTTCAGAGGCGGCGATTAATTTTTTGAAAGAGGTAAGCCGGAACAAAACGTTTCTTTACGAATGGACCCGTCATGACGTCACTTTGGACTTTCATCGTGGCCGCGAAAAGCACTTCTTGTTTACCTAACAAAATAATGGTGTGAATAAACCGTTTCATTAAATTCCTATCTACTTTTCTATTAAGAGCTTCATGCGAATTAACAAATAATAATTCTATTCCTACCAGTCCCGAACTCATGAAACAGCTACAAATAGGCTGTACAGCTGTAAGCCTCACTTTGGGGAGCTGAAGATTTTGACCTTGCCTTGCCTTTACCTATATGTTTGAAATTTGTAAACTTGTACGCAAAAATCCGGAATTATAGACCAAAAGAGAAGACATACAGAATAGATTTACTCTAAGACATAAAAACAGACTAACCATTCCAACATCACGACTTAAAATGCATTCATCAAGTACTTACATAATTATTATTATTATTATTATTTATTTAATTCATCTGACAACATTGGTCCACTGGTTAGTACAATACTTATCAACTAAGGGTTAGTAACTATCCTAAGTATACCTACATCATTATTGAGCATCACTGCCGCACAAGCAACCGGACAGAGTGTCTCAGAATTGGCGCATCATGTTGTTCAGCTAGGGTTAACAGGATACTGTTGCTGCTACCCCTCATTCTACTTATCAAGGATGCGCTCTTCTTCCTCATAATAGCATAAAAGTCATCCGTTCGTGCTACAGCAAACATACTAGACGCGCTGCAGAATCGGGGCAACCTCAACAGTACCCTGAAGCCATTATTATATTGCACCCTTAGCGCATCTAGAGCCTTCTGCGTATAATTGACCCACAAACCGCCCGTGTAGAACGCTTGACAATAAGCTTTAAACAGAGTTATTTTGACCTCGTTACTACAGCGGGCAAATCTGTGAGCCAACATGTTGCATCTGGCTGCTAGTGCCCTTCGCTCACGATCCATATCAACCTGATCTTTGAGATCCTCGGTAACACAGTGTCCCAGGTATTTAAATTGGACAACCCTTTTAAGTGGCCGACCATTGAGGAATATTGAGGGCTCATAATTAAGGTGTTTCCCGGGAGCAGCAAAGATCAGGTATTCACTTTTAATTTCATTGTACAGCAGGCCATGGGATGCCGCATACCTTTCGCAGACGCTTAGCATCTCCCTAATTGAGCCAGCCGTTGGACCCAGCAGCACCATGTCATCGGCATAGCTTAAGTTATTGACGCTTACACCCCCTATCTTGCACCCAACTGGTCTGCTGCTGAGTTCAACGATTAGCTCATTTACATACAGGTTGAAGAGCTTAGGTGAGGTTAACCCCCCCTGCCTCACCCCACACTCCAACCTGTACTCTTCAGACAAAACGTCCCCCCACCGAACTTGGTTCAGCTGGTTAGAGTACCAGTACTGGAACAAACCCGTCAACTCAGGTGGTACACCCGCTCCCCTGAGCTTCTCCCACAGGACATCATATGACACAAGGTCAAATGCCTTTGAGAGATCAAGGAAGCAGGCATACACCGGAGTACTTCTATCCTTATAGTATTGGACGGTCTGCTTTAGACAAAGGATAGCACTCTCAGTGGAAAGTCCGGGTCGAAACCCAAACTGTGCATCATGTAACGTTATCCATTTGTCAAGTTCTTTGTCGAGCAAACCGTCCAACACCTTCGCAATCACAGTCGCCAAGGATATCGGTCTGTAATTCGCCTTGTCCGATACATCCCCAGTCTTATTTTTAACGATTGGTACCACAACTGTCTTCAGCATATCGGGTGGAAGATAAGAATGGCTAATACAAAGTGTGAAGAACAGTGCCAATACTCTAGGTAGATGTACCCCAGCACACCTGAGGTGCTCAATGCTGAGACTGTCGTGACCTGGGGACTTTCCCTTCGCCATTTTATCAATTAATTCCGCCACATGTTTGGCAGAGATACGGATCGGCTCCTTATCACGACAAGTCCCATCACTGATCACCCCCTGTGTCGGTCCAAGTGGAGATGATACCATAAACCGATTTTTAAACATTCGGGCTATATCTTCTGGCGAACTAAATTCCCCCACACTCACTGGGCGGCCCGGTCCAACCTTCAATTTATTGGTCGACTTCCAGAATTGGGAAAAATTTTTAGACGCTCGGTGCGATGCTAATATGTCCATCTTTACCTGATCCTGGTGATTTTGACACCATTTAAGCCTACCCCTAAAGATTTTCTGGCTCCGCCGCATGTCTTCCCATATTTTTCCTGATTCTGGCTTATCACGAGACAGCCACGTTTGATACTTAGACCGAGCCTCCCTATGAGCGTCTTTAACGTGCTTGTTCCAGCCTGCAACTTGTCTTACCCTTTGGGGTTGCTTGCTATCCCAGGCCTGCACAGCAGCCGCTGACAATGTATTTATAATATCATTATACATACAATCTAATGCACGTCTATGTTCAAAGTTATGACACATACTATCTCCACACTTCTCAAGCAACTCAGGATAGTGAATATTCCGCAACTCTTTGTTACATAGATCCCGATACCTATTTATTTCGGCCGTATTGCGCTCACGCCATAGTACTTTATTGCTTTCTTTAGTATTCTGTGCCAATTTTGGCACGATTATATTTAAATCGCACTCAATTATCAAGGGCAGATGATCTGACCAATAGGTATCGAGATCCACGACAACATTAGTCACAGTATGCCACGCTGACTTCGTAACGATACAGTGATCCAGCCATCTTTGACTACCATTTATGTCACTGATATACGTAAAAGTGTCGGAGTCAATACCTAATTTTTCTACGTCAGCACATATCCATTGATGGTCTTGACAATGGTGACACAACTCTGACCAAAACGGCTGTCGTGGATGAGAATTAAAGTCTCCTAACATAAATATCGTTTCCGTATCATTGTTTTCTACAATCGCACTAATTTCAGCTAAACAATTTGTATACTCTAGGAGATTTTCTGTGCTATCTGTCGGCATGTAAACACTAAATATGATTACAGAACGATTGTCACTTAAGGTTGCTTTTATGGCAGCTAACCTGTTACTGTTACAATCAATAACACTTACTGCTTTAAACAGCCCTTTGCGCCACAAAATAGCCACTCCCCCATATGGACGCCCCTTAAGAATACCTGCGGACGTATCTACTGCAGACTTCCCCGTATATTCAAAGTCTTTATGAATGGTACTAAGAACATGCACATCATGGGGAAGGAGCCAAGTCTCCTGAAGCGCGAGCACATCCGCTATCTTACACAGATCTCGAACACTATCAATTGACCTCTTTAAAGACTTACAATTAAATGTCACAAACCGGTTTGAACATGATTGCTTCAAATAACTATCCATTACGGTTGTTTCTGAACAATGCCCGAATCAGAGCTTACTCTAACTCTGTCTTTGCTATAAAACTGAACAAACTGTCGAAAGTATATACCTTCCGGCCAGAGCGCATCATTCAGAAACAACGGGAGCTTGCTTTTGTCAACAAAAAATTTATAAGAATTATAACCACGCTCCTTCTTTGACACAATTCTTTCCAACTTAACATTTATTTGGGTCTTATCACGAATATAGTTTACAATGTCATCCTCACTAGTTTCTATACATACGTTAGAAATATAAAGAGGTACCTGTGTCCACGCTGCCCTAAACTTCGCATTTATATCATTAGTTGCCTTTCCCGTGTTACTAATAAACTTATTCCGCAGTCTCTTTTTATTATTTGTCACCACAGTCCACTCATCACTTTTGTCCCCTACTATCTTACTTGAATTCACCACTTGCACAGATTCTCGATTTAGATTCGCCGCTAGTGCCGACGCATACCCGAACACAGCCGTATTAGTCACACTCGCGTTCGAATCGGGCGCACTCGTAGTAGCGATCACTGGGTCGTAGGTGGGGGCACGGTACCGCTCACCAGCCGGTCGCTCGTTCGAAACCGCCGTAGGTGCCTCCACGCGCAGCTTGTCTTCTAACGATGACTTAGTACGTTTGCTCGTTGCTACCGAAACCGGGGTACGGGCCTCACCGATATTATCCTGACTTAGTACACGCCTACCCGCATTAGTTTTTATTGAGTTTACGGTAGATGCATCTTGAATAGAGGTCATTGTCCCATCAGGCAAATATGCTAAGCCTATGGGACCACTGTTACACTCAAAACTATTAACTAAGCATGCTCCACGTCTTTTATTTACGGGATCGAAATGCATTTCTTGCCTGCTGCTTGACTGTTTCAATTTTATAGACTCATTCAACTCTTGCCGTGTAACAAATTCGTTTTTAAGTCCGCCCATCTCAGCCTGTAAGTTTGACAACTGACCTTGTAATTTCAAAATATCTTTCAACAGACGTGTCGCATCCAAGTGGTCAAAGGTTACGGGAGGCAATTTATGCAGCTCCCTCGCCACAAATATGGGTAGACGCTCAGGATCAGTAGCATCAATATGTTTCAGCATATCGATGATATCTTCTAAGTCCTTTCGTGATTTTTCATCCTTTTTTCTAGTAATAATTTTCTTAATTGGAACAGCTTCAAATAATAACTTCTTCGCTATCAGTATATCCTCAGCTGTAAACGCCGTGACACATATTCTTGATAAACTAGTTTCATCCATAACAGTTATTTTGTTGTACACGAACGTTAGCACTTCATTTATGACAATATTGCACGAACTACATTTTACAATATTCGAGGTCATCGCCCCGACAACAGCTGATTGCTTTACGCGCACGATAAAAATTGCGTATGTCTATCCTTGACAAGCGCGCGCGCACGAATAATGCAATGTCAATAAATAAATATAATATGTTTAGTAATAGGTAATATAAATATAATATGTTTAGTTTTAGGTTTCTTAGTTTAATTTTAATAATGAACATATTTCCATTTAGTTTATTTTCATCTGTTTATGTTTATCTCAAGCAATTTTTCTGTCTCCTCATCTGTAGGTACTCACTTACTGTAGTTTTGCAAGATTTTCTTGTCATTGGGTATATGGTAAGATTTTTATTGATATTATTGTAGATGTAGGGGCCTTTGAATTACGCCACAAAGTCTAGGGATCTGTTATCTGGGGATGATGTTATGCCAACCAAACATTTTTTTTCTAATGACAATTTTATTATTTTGATTGCAATCTAAGATACTACTTACATAACAGTTTTTTTCTATGGGGACGGCATTCGTCATCGGTGTCGGGTGTTAAAGCCGATAATGACGTTAAAATGTAAATCCAAGATGGCGGCAGCGAACATTTTGTTTTTATTTTATATCATACGTAAGAAGGAACTTCGTTCCTGACGGTGGTCCCCCGACCGCACACGTTTGTTTTTTGCTTATTTAATTCACTATTTATTTTCTTTTAGATTTCCACAAGATTGTTATAAAAGAGAACTATGGACTAAAGCTGTTTGTTTGGAAAGACAACAAAGTGAATGCACCCCAAGTAAGAAGACAAGGATATGCTCGGTTCATTTTATAAATGACGATTTTTATCTGATAAAAAAGGATACACTATGCTTAAAACGAACGCTATTTCAATTTATACTTTCTTTTTAAAAAAGCACCCCACTGATATCCCATCCCACGACATACCATTTATCAAAAGTATTGTTCAAGAATTCCTTAAGCTTCGTGTGATTGATCTCTGAAAAAATGATTCTCTACGTCTTTTTTTTATACAAGGTGTAACGTAAATAACGCAAGACCTCTTAAAGGGTACTCATCATTATGAACTACTTATACTATGGGACCAACACTGAAATCGCGAAAATAAAATCAGCTGTTCAGTACACTGACGAATTATATACGAAGACAAATGTACTGAACAGCTGATTTGTTTTTCGCAATTTCAGGGTTGAACCCATAGTAAAAGTTGATCATAATGATGAGTACAATGACCCCTTAAGAGTTCTTGCGTTATTTACGGTACACCCTGTAAATTGTTATAAATACGAAATAATACGTAAAAAAAACAGATTTTAATGTATAGATACCTAAATTGTGAATAAAATAGACCACACATTTTTTTATTTACCTTATAATTTGAGATTACATACCTACCTATTACTCCCTAAACACTGCTATAACACGATATGTAGCACACAAATGTAGCTTAAGGTAATAATATTCTCGTTATGAATGGTGGGCGAAGCGGCTTCTTAGAAATGTCGTTAGAGGTGTATACGTTACATGGTAATTTAAACCCAAACTATAGGAGATAAGGTCCATTTTTAACTGTGTATTCAGAGTAGTGGTAATATTGTTTGTGTGGTTTCGCCAATCAGCGACGGGTTTTCGATGTGTGAGTTTGTTTGGGATTTTGTGTCAAGATTCGCGATTAGTTCTCTTGAAGTAATGCTTCCATGTTTATTTTCGTTCACTGCCTTCAACGTAAATGATGCCTTCAGCCAGCTATGGCTGAAGGTATTATCGTACAAATCTTGCTGATTTATGGGTATACGTATTTCATCATTTTAATTAAAACTGTTGCAGTATGGATTATAAGTATGAATTTCATAACTCAATAAAGAGTTGTCAAATTGTGGTAAATCATTCACTTGAATAGTACTCATAATTTAAATATCAAAGCTCGAAAAAATAACTTATTATCTTTAGTTTTTTTTTTATAGTTCGTATAATATGTTTTCGTGTTTTGATGGTACGAGAACGAGTAAAACTATTACTACTATTAATTACTATTACTAATATTAGTAAAACTATTAACTTTGGCAATTGATTTTATATTGTAAACTATATTTCTTTTTTCAACCGACTTCAAAAAGGAGGAGGTTCTCAATTCGGGTGTATTTTTTTTTTGTATGTTTGTTACGCGATTGCTCCGCCAATTATGAATTGATTTTGATGATTCTTTTTTTGTTTGGTAGGGCATACTTCAGAAGTAGTCCCACATAAATTTGGTCAAGATCTGATGAGGGGTTTTTGAGTTAGCTTCAATAATACGTATTTTTCCCACCTAGTATATGTGGATGATATTGTAATAGTTCCTGTCACTGTAATTTACATAGCAGGTAATGGGTATTCAAATTTTTGTGGGGGTTTTGTGTAGGTACCACAACTAAAAAGTGAAAAATAAAAACTTTTTCCAAAAAATAAAACCGACTTCCAAAAAAAACACTCCAAAGTGAAAAATAACTTTGATTTCGGAAGTCGGTGGCAAAAAAACGAAAATAAAACCCCAAAGACACCGACTTCCGAAATCAAAGTTATTTTTCACTTTGTAGTGTTTTTTTGGAAGTCGGTTTTATTTTTTGTGAAAAAGTTTTTTATTGTCTCTAATCTAATTGACATTCATCTCTTGTGACAGATAATGTCAAAGTGTTGTCTTATTGGAGACGACACCATTTTTAAGTACCTAATGATTTGATAAGAAAAGCAAGGCTTTTCCAAAACTCTTTAAGAAATTGAATGCTTAAATGTCCGCAATTGAATAAGTTACTATTTTGCAAATTATTGTAATTATAATTAATATTGTTAGAACCTACATAGCGAACAAATTCTATTGGAGGTTTTAAGTTGCCGTAACTGTCAAAGTACTCAACATATTCATTTAAAATTACATAGGCTACCCAATGTGTACCAGAATTTTTTGAATTATCTAAATTAATGATTCCGCACTCTTTAGAAAATGAAGAATTCGGTAAGGTAGGTATCTCTCATAAACACCCCGCGAAAATATTGAACGTTATTGGTAAAATGAATCTATCTAAATCAGTAAGAGCACGATTAGGTAGCCTATGATTTAGTTTTTCTTTCTATATATTTGTATATATTCCAAGTCCATCTTTGTAACGGTTTAGCCGCAGTCCGTATCCAATACATAAACCTTTCATATTCTTACTAATTGTCTTTTTATTTCTTCTAAAATCTTTTTTGCAACTCTATATTCGTTTATGGTTTTGACGATTCCAGCAATTCCGCTTGCAATACTGCCAGCAGCAGACAAACCAGTAAATATTGGTATTAAAGGTAGACCCCTCCAGACTTAGGAATTGGTATTATACATGGAATTCTGGCAGATGAATCATGATTTAATTCTCTAGCAGCGTAGGCCAATTCAATAAAAAAAAAATATATACATTTCGGGTTAACTTTTTTAATGCATTTTTTAGTATTGGTTACTAAATTTTTGAAGTTTGTTTTGAGCCCATAACCAGAACTTACTTTTGTTAACATTTTATTATTAGATAACTAAATTGGCAGCAACTTTTTCTCCGGTTCTTGCATCGGAGACAAAGCACGCTTTTTAGCCATTTTTAATAAAATTATACCTGCTTTGTGTCGATCTTTCAAACTTTTTGAATTATTATATGCAACATCGTGATGTTTACAATATTCATCTAACTTGTTTACATCTAAGTCCTTCTCCTTTCATATATACATACAGAATGAGATCACTATCATAGATCGTGATATTATATTGATAAACCACTCATGAAACATTGCCATCGTCAATCCAACTATTTTCGCAGGATGATAACCCCAACCATTTCACGAATTTTTTTTCGTTTTAAAACCATTTCAACAAGGTAAATATCAGGATGTTTGGTTTTTTGTAATTTTTGATCGTAAAAGGCTCCTAAAATAGGTTGTAGTTTAACATCTTGTAATAAATATGTGACAGGACTTGTGTTTTGAACTGGCTAATTAGGAGTGTAACCTTTTTCAAAACAACCTTTATGTTTACTTATTCGAACAAAATGTCTGCCTCTCTTAAACTTAGGACCTTTTGTTTTCGTTCGTTTTTGATAAATATTTCTGCAGTACTTTAGTTTTATTGCTATGATTTACTTGAGCAGGTGGTAAAAGAATTGTTCTATGTATTGTATTATTATATTTAGTAATGGTTTTTGCAAGTGTCCCGTCAGTCCATTTATAATTAATTCCCCTTGAAACTAAATTCCTTGAAAAGGTTACTTTTTATTGTCCTAATTAATCGTTCTACAATTGAAGCCTTTTTAGTCGAATAAGTGCAGTAGTGGTTGATAGAATTGTTTATTAATATTTTTTGAAAACCTGTATTGTAAAATTATTTTCCAAGATCTGTGTGCAAGTTTCTAGGGATGCGTTTTTCTATTATTTATTTTATTTATTATTAAACAGTTTATTTACACACTGTATAAATATAATTTTGTTTTTGTGTGAATGTTGTGTGCCTTAACCTGAGTCAAATAAATTTATTTTCATTCTTTCCATACATATACCCGATTTTCCACCAAAGTCAATCAATGTTGCCATAATATTAAGATTTTTTTGCACATCTATACTAATATTATAAAGAGGAAAGATTTGATTGTTTGTTTGTTTGTATTGAATAGGCTCCGAAACTAATGAACCGATTTGAAAAATTCTTTTACCATTATCAAGCTTAGTTTTCAGGGAGTAACTACTTTTTATCCAGGGAAAAATAACGGGTTCCGCGGGAAAGACCACGGCAGCGAAGCCGCGGGCAAAGTGCTAGTCAAAGATAATTATGCTTGTAAATTTTTCTTTGGGGGCAATATTGGCATATTATTATTATTTCACTGTACATAAGCTACATACAGGGTGTAAGGGACAACCCTCCGCAGACTGATGGGGTGAATTCAGTATATCATACTAAGATGACCGGTACATTAAATTATTTCAGGAACGTTACGGGAATCCAATAAACCTGATTTGTTTTATTAACTTACACGCAATGTATCGGTACCGTGACCAAACGTACGTAGCAAACGGTAGCGCAGCGAGCTTTCGGACGCCCTCCCCGCCTCCCCGCGGTGGTTGAACAGCTGATGTCACGCGTAGTTCGTTAGAGAATTTCAACATCCATTGCTGTTTTTTTTATTTTAGCTGTTTTATTTACATTAATAGAGTACTGCGCACAGAAAATGTAATTTTACATTGAAATAAAGGAATTGTAACTGAAAACTTGATAAAAAAAATTAAAATGTTCCTGACAACATTTTCAGTGGAATATGATTCAAAATAAGGAGCTGAATGCACTCTCTTAGTTTGCGGAGGGCTGTCCCTTACACCCTGGACCGTACCGTGGATGGGTGACCATCTTTACAAAACAAGACCCTTCCGTGGCTAGGAAAGCACGGTAAGCCGTTGGTCCCGGCTGTTATTCGTGAATCTTTGGCAGTCGTTGCGGGTCGTCAGAAGCCCGAAAGTGTGACAACCAGTCTTACCAAGGGGTATCGTATTAGCCAGTAAGCGTGTTGTGGAGATCAGATAGGCAGTCGTTCCATGTAAAATACTGGTATTCAGCTGCATCCGGTTAGACTGGAAGCCAACCCCAATATAGTTGTGAAAAGGCTAGGCAGATGATGAAGATTAAGCAGATAAGAAAATTACCTTATGCAGCCCAACTAGCAGGATTATACTTAATAACACGGACGGGATGAAGAAGACCAGCATGCAGGCTACAATTAACTGCGACTCTGTGTCCTTGACTTCGTCCATGGCGAGGATGATTAGCGGGATCATGGCAACGCTGTTGATCTGGAAAATTGTTTTAGAAAGGTAAGTTATTTGGTCCTGGGTTCGATTCCCAGGCCGGGCAAAGTTGTATTGGGATTTTTTATCAGGAATTCCACAGTAGCAGCCCGGTGTCTGGAATTGTGCCCGGTTGATGGCAATAGGCTCACCCCCTAATACAAAGGATTTGTTCTTGTTATATTATGTTTAACTGGTATTAGGTATTGTGTCAAACTTAATATTGTGTCCTTCGGCCTCATTCGGGGTCATATTAACATCATTTGAGTCTAGCATCTTCCGTTTTCGTGTCACATTTATAGGTATATGCAACTATCTCCTTCTTGACAACACAATGGTGACATATTTCCGCCCGCTTTCACCAGGTGGCCGTAGCGCGCCAAATCGTCCATTGGTGTCCTGTTTTCGGACGGTTCACATCTAAATTTAAAAGTTAGCATTTGTTATTCTAAGAATTCTTAGAAAAATATAGTTTTATTTTTTGTTAACGCTGTTAGTGTTCGGTATATATGCTTAAAAATATTAAAGTTTAAAGATTATTTTACAAAAGAGTGAATATACTGAAAAGTGATAGTTTAAATTGAATAATATAATAAAACAGTTTAGAAATTAGATTTTCTTACGATGGCGGATAGAGTACAGGCTAACCGTAAAGAATCTGATTCGTCATCGAATTCGTCAAGTTGCTCAAGTCCCTCTGAATCATCACCGTCGGATTTAAAGGTTGATCAGGTAGATAAATCTCAAAAGAGGAAGAAGGAGAGTAAGAAGAAGTAAGCGTCATCGAGGACAAAGCAAGGTAATAAAAAAGCTTGCGAAGCAGGTCAGTGATTTGAAAAAAAAATATTACTACCCTCATAATATGTATTATGAAAATGAAAATTATAATTGTGATAATCCGATATACTGGGTATTTGGTGCATCGTGTGCCAAATTGAAATGGTCGACTGAAGGGGTCATCCGCTAGCCTTTCAGACCCCTTAACACCCCAACTTAGAGAATGTCGCCATTGCAATAACAAAAAACTCCAAAAATTAAACAAATGTAACAAGAACCAACAAAACTCAACGATAACAAAGTAATAAAAGAATCGCGGAGTATGGTGAACTAGCACACACGTTAGGTAGCAGAGGCAGTGATGTCTCGACTAAAAAAATGGCGGATCGGGCGGCGCGATTTGTTCAAACCGATTTAAGGTATGCAAGAAAGAGATAGAAGATAGATTTTACTGTGAAAGAGTGAGAAAACAAATGTTACCTCTTTCTCAAGTAACAGTTCCGCAATAAATATTTTTTCATTAGAATTTGGAATGTAGTGTTATGTGACTTGAATTACAATTCTAGCGAATTCACAAAGTTGTTAAAATACTTTTATGGCATGTGGCACATCATTAGAAAGAGGATAGACTGGAGAATTAATGAGGGAGTTGGAAGATCCCGGTCGCTTTGGTTTTTTTTTTGTAGCCTTATAAATAGCTGTAACATGTACAGCTTTAATTTAAGTTTTACCTTTGCGAGTGAATTTAAAAAAAAACTAGGTGACTAATATCACTAATTTTGTATTTAAAAGTATTCTTAAACAATACACATCGAAATAAAATTTAAACTCAGAGTCTACGCCTTATTTTCTTTTAAAATCTGTATTTGAATGTAAAATTTGGGTCTTTTTATTGGAAAACAATAAAAAGTCGATAAAAAAAAATCCACAGAGCATGAGGGGTGTTAAAGGGTCTGAAAGACTAGCGGATGACTCCTTCAGTCGACCATTTCAATTTGGCACACGATGCACCAAACACCCTGTATAATGGTGATAATTTGGAAATGGCACAAGATCACGTCTCAGATCCTGTACCAGTTGAATCATTTGATTTTGATTTCGCAACACAATTAAAGGAGCCAACTGTCACTGCAACTCCATCTAATCAGAATCTAATCTAATCGGAATAATGTTCGTTAAGTGGAATCACAAAAAGTTTATAATGCTCGTCCTGGATACGTTGACCTTGAAGTAAACGATGAAATCAAATCTTTAGAAAAAGTTACCCATCTACCCTCAGCGGATACATTTCTTGGCTCTGTAACTCGCGCACTGGTAATGCAAAGCGACCGTATGCAACAGGGTTTTCGACAGATAGTGGATTGGGCTATGAATACGGGTAGCATACAAAATGGGCCGATACAAAGACTATAAAACCACTTGACTGCGCATACAGTTCCCCGACGCTTGAAAAGTATTAGTATTTTGTCGCCTATGTATAGAATAAGGTACTAGTAACCATTTTAGTTGTGACCAAGTGTTAGACCTGTGTGCACGCTAAATAATTACAAATAGTTATAATTTTTTATGCAATTTATAACGCGTTTATACTCGGGCTCTGGATCGCCCCAACGCGAATGTATACGTACATCCGCGGTGAGGCGACCTGGACTGCAAGGCACTTCTTCTCCTGCAACCGAGCGGGTGGGCAGGTTGCGGATAGACCAACTCCGGCTGCGGGATCGACCACTGACAGCAACCTTGCGCGTTAGTGGGCGGTTCCGTACTCGGAGCATCTCCCCTAGGGAGATCCCGGACAAGAGAAGTTCCTGAAAGCTAAATCCCAAGCTTAGGGTAACCCATACACCCCTTCCCGTGAACCTACCACCTAACTAAACCATCCCTCCCTACCTATACATATCCTTTCTATCCCCAAATCCCTAGGCCAAGTCCCAAGCCTAGGGTGACCCCCCAAGGAACCCACACCCTTAATCCACCAAATGCCTTCCCTCCCATCCCTTGACTCCCATCGGTCCCAGAGGAAGGGTAACCTCGATTCCAAAAAAGCCCACCCCCCATCAACATGAACATGCAGAGTGATAAAGCAAATACCCAGGTGGGTCCCGCCCGGCCAAGCCGGGGAATCCCACACCGCTCCGGCGGTTAGCCCCCATCGTATTATGGGGGGGCGTCAAACTGCAACATGAACGACCTAATGCCGCGCTTTTCAGCGCGGCCGGCTGCTGTTTTAGCGCCCACACCACAGGCTGCGACCAACGCGCCCACAAACCCAACCTCGGCTGCGACTAACGCGCCATTAAACCCAACCCCGGCTGCGACACACGCGCCAGTACCCACGTCAGTGAGTATGCCTCCCACAAACCTCTGGCAACAGAGCATTGTACGGAGCAGCACCACTTACCCAGACAGTGACCAAGACGAACACAGACAGACCGACATGGGGAAGGACACCGAACCGGGCAGCTCTACCACTCCCCCGGTCGCTGTTGATGAAGTACGCCCGCTGGTAAAGCGCGGAAAAATCCCAGCCCGGGAGAAGACTAAAGTAGGCGACCGAAAGCGCATTATCCGCGAAGGCACTAGCCAGCGCGAAGCGCAATTGGACGCCGAAGAGATGGTACGCGACCGGTCACGAGTACGCGCAGGGGCAACCCAGCGCGCAAAGTTACCGGACGCGGAGCCACGCGCCCGGCCACAAGTACGCGAAGGGGAAACCCAGCGCGGAAAGCGGCCGGACGTGGAACCAAGCGGGCGGGAGCAGGTACGCGAAGGGGCAACCCAGCGCGAAGAGCCTCCGCACGCTGTGGAGTCTGCCGGGCTAGCAAACCGACCCCAAGACACTAACACAACCCACGACCGACCTCGACCTAGACGTGCTAGGGGTAAGCGGTCTGGAGCCTCACACAAGGCGTTGCCGGCAACGACCACCCTGCCAGGCACCTCTGAGCCGCAGCCTGGACCAAGCGGTACAGGGCCGGCGAAGAGGGAGCGCCCTGACGACTCGGCTTCGCCGGGTACATTTCAGGGGCACGCTAAACGTGTGAGGGTCCACTCCGCTCAGGGGGGGCAGAGAACCTACGCGCGGGCCACTAAGGATATTCCGGCGCGGCTGGCCGTAGCAATCTGCTTTCCCCACCCCAGCAGAGATCTGACTAAGGTAGAGGCAGAACACATAAAGACGGACCTTGAAAACCTGGTGATGGACACCGACTTGTCGACACCACTGCCGGCCTTCCGCGGTTACCCACGGGTGGCGGAAGGCACAGTGCAAATGTGGTGTGAAGACGACAATGCCCTGATCTGGCTGACCCAGAATGTGCCCAAGATAAGACTCCCGAACATTGACCAGACACTTACTGTTATGAAACAGACCGACGTGCCCACCCGTGTCCGAGCCTCGCTTTTTGTCCCTCGTTACAGAGGTGACGTAGCCAAGCTCCAGAGTGTTCTGATCCGTCAGAACACCTGGTACGACATCGCGAGGTGGACGCTATACAGGGCGACTACCGTCGGTGGCGACCGCTGTGGGACCTACCTGACCCTAGGGCTGCCACCGGAGGAAGCCGAAAAGGTCCTGGGGCGGGAGCGACGGATATCGTACCTTCTAGGGTCGATATACGTACGCTTCTGGCCCACGACCCGACCCTCTGACACCCAGACCGACAGCACAGACGGGAAGACAGTACCGACGACGACACAGACGACCGACGCGGCCATTGCCCAGCTAGAGGAGGACATGGCCCGAGCGGCAATGGCCGACGACGCCGACATCTTACCACCCTCATCACCTGGCTGGAACGAGCAGCTCCTTGCCTCTTCGCCGGGTGATCAACACGACGACCAGTATGGAGTGGAGGAGACGGAGAGACTGTCCGATGGATCGACCTCCGCCTAACTCCACTCCACCACCGTCATCACCCATAAGCATCATCCAAACCAACCTCCAGCATAGCCAAACTGCCACGGCTAGCTTACGCAGGGCACTGGAGGTGAAACCCCGAACTATAGCACTGATTCAAGAGCCGTGGATCAGGAATAACAGAATATGTGGCCTCGGTAACATCGGAGGTAAGATAATCCTTAATACTCACACATCGGAAAAACCTAGAACCTGCGTCTACATACCCAAAGAAATCCCTACCACACCACTCACCCAATTCTGTTCCAGAGACCTGACAGCTGTCAGGCTCCAGACTGAAGGTGGCGTCCCAGATGTTGTACTGGCCTCGGTATACATGCCTGGCGAGGACGCAGACTGTCCACCAAAACAGATGGCCGACCTGGTGCAGCACTGCGAGTGCGCCAATCTGGACCTGATCATCTGCACTGACTCGAATGCCCACCACCCGCTCTGGGGTAGCGACGCAACGAACTCCAGGGGAGAGGTACTATCCACCTATTTATTCTCCACTAATCTTAACATTATTAACCACGGTTCGGAACCCACTTGGGTCACGGTCCGAGGACAAACGATTATAGATTTAACACTTGCTACAGAAAACGCGACAAACCTTATCACAAACTGGCACGTGTCGGACGAGCCTTCTTGCTCAGATCACAGAAGGATCCGCTTTACACTAATGACCAACTGTAGGGAACCTGAACCGAGGCGAAACCCGAGGCGCACTAATGTTCCCGGATACAGACACCTCTTGGACTCCCTATTAACCAAACACCTAGCACAAGTAACCATAAAAGACCAAGCACAACTAGAATACACCGTGACAAAACTATCAGAATACCTAACCGAAGCATACCACGCATGCTGCAAACTAAAGGCGCCGCGAAACAGGAACGAGAGGAACCCCTGGTGGAATGCCGAACTTAGTAAACTCAGAGATGCGCTGCGTAAGCAATTCAACAGAGCCAAAAACACCAGACTCCAGGACGACTGGGAGATATACAAAAAGACCCAATATACATACAAAAAGCAGATCAGAACCGCTAGGAGAACAGCATGGCGTAAATTCTGCGAATCCATCGAGACCAATAATGAAGCTGCAAGGGTAAGGAAAATCCTATCAACGGATCAGGACCGAACCCTAGGCGCGCTTAAGAAACCCGACAACTCATACACAGTAACTGACCATGAAACCAGCAAGGTCCTTCTCGAAACTCACTTCCCAGGCTGTAAAGTCCTAGAGGATAGAACGTGGGAAGCTGAACCAGAATGGACCCCAACGGATCAGGACTGGTCAAGAGCCCGCAACATAGTAACAGAAGATCGAGTAAAGTGGGCTATAAACACCTTTCAGCCGTACAAATCAGCTGGACTGGATGGCATCTTCCCCGCCCTACTACAGTGGGGGGTAGACTGTCTGACACCACGGCTGGTGGAGATTTACCGAACCTGTATAGCACTCAGACACACACCTCTTGCATGGCGCGAGGTGAAAGTCATTTTCATACCCAAACCTGGCAAGACTGACTATACACAACCCAAGGCTTATAGACCCATAAGCCTCACATCCTTCCTACTGAAAACCCTAGAGAGACTCTGTGACAGGCATATCCGAGACGGACCTCTCCGGGTAAGACCACTTCATAAACAACAGCATGCGTACTCCACAGGCAAGTCGACAGAATCATCGCTGCACAGCGTGGTTTCTAAGATCGAATGTGCAGTGGACCACAAAGGCTCAGCACTGGCTGCCTTCATCGATATCGAAGGCGCCTTTGACAAAACAATGTTTAACAGTATAAATATGGCCCTCGACAGACACAATATAGACCCGACCCTGAGCGGCTGGATCACCAACATGCTCAAGCGAAGGGCTGTACAAGTCACAGTAAATGACACTACGAGAGCCATCGTTGCGAAAGGCTGCCCACAAGGGGGCGTTCTCTCGCCACTCCTATGGAACCTAGTAGTAGACAGCCTCATCAAAACACTCAATGACAAAGGTTATTTCACCGTAGGCTACGCCGATGACATAACCATAATAATTAACGGGAACCACGAAAACACACTATGCAATCTTATGCGTCAAGCCCTGAAAATAGTGGAGGAATGGTGCAACAAGCACCAACTCTCAGTGAACCCAACAAAAACTGAACTGATTCTCTTCACAAAAAAGAGAAAACTGATGACACTACAATTACCACGATTCTTCGGAACAACCCTAAGCCTCTCAACTGAAACCAAATACCTGGGCATCTATTTGGACAAACAACTGAACTGGGCAAAACACACAAACCATACTATTACGAAAGCCAGCATATCCCTGTGGCAATGCAAGCGATTGCTTGGCAGGAATTGGGGGATCAGCCCCAAAGTCACCTTCTGGCTGTACACCACAGTCATTCGACCAATTATCACATATGGCTCACTGGTCTGGTGGCCCAGGACAGACCTGAGCACAACCCAGAGAGATCTCGAGAAACTACAGCGGTTTGCCTGTGTCGCAATCACTAGCTGTATGAGAACCACACCGACCGCTGCCCTACAAGCAATGCTAGGGCTGCCGCCTCTACACCTAATCGTACGGGAGGAAGCGGCCCTGGCCGCCTTCAGGCTCCACTTGTCGGGAACCCTAAGTAACGACTCCAGAATTAAGCACACACGCATAAAAGAGGATGCGATCAAACGAAAGCCAATGATGGCATCACTCTGCGACAAAGCCCCGAAAACAATCCACTTTCAAAGGCACTACAACATAATACTCACCGAAGAACAGTGTGACTACTCAGGCCCCAGTGAAATGAGAGTATACACCGACGGTTCGAAGACCGACTCCGGCACCGGGATCGGAGTCTTCTCACATGAACTCAACATAAATATATCCAGACCGCTGGGAAGGTTCAACACCGTCTATCAGGCGGAGTGTGTGGGAATCATACATGCGGTCCACGCCCTAGAAGCCAGGAGAGTTATGGATACACACATACGTATACTCTCCGATAGCGCCTCAGTCCTCCAATCATTAAGGAAAACAATTTTTACCTCAAAGCTAATACTAGAATGTCATAAGGCATTAGAGCGAATAACGGTCTCTAGCCGCAACATGGTGACACTGCAATGGATAAAAGGACACAGCGGGTCGCTAGGTAATGACGCAGCTGACGAACTTGCTAGGCGAGGATCCAGCACGGCAGCCTGTGGGCCCGAGCCTATCGTACCTATCCCCTTCAACCAAATACGTAGGTGGTTACAGGAAATCACCCACACACAAGCAGGGCAATGGTGGTCCTCGACACCGGGCTGCCGGCAGTCAAAGGAAGCTATGCCAACTTTGGATAGCAGGCTGACCAGGCGTCTTTTACGCCTGGACAGGAATGACCTGCGCCAGGTGACGGGGACCATCACGGGACACTGCTCGCTAAACAAACACTTCCACACAATAGGCATAACGGACAGTCCTCTGTGCAGGGCGTGCATGGAGGCTGAGGAGACCGTTGCGCACGTGCTTTTTGAATGCACGGGCGTTACCCAGATTAGAACAGAAACCCTCGGGTCACCCAGATCATACACAGATGTTCTAGACAAACCAGGAGACCTAATTGCCTTCTGGAGGGAGGTGGGCTGGTTGGAATAACCCCCCAAACGGCCGCCATGGCCCACGCACAATGGTCCACCTAACGGACTGAGTGCGGAAACCAAACCCCATAACATAGAACATAGAACATAACGCGTGAAGTGGTGTGGGAAACATTCCAAGACATCTAGTTACAAAAAAAGATGGCATATATTTTCATCGGTAAATAAACACTACGAAAATTATTTTTGATTTAATCACATTATGAGCCACAGCAGGGGGTAAAATCATTTTTTTTTACCAGAAAACTATATTCTGCACATACAAGTTGTTTTATCAAAATCAAAATTGCTTCGGCGGCAGAAGGCGTCTCTTCGAGAAATACAGAGTATTCTGAAATTTGCTCGTCTGGTAGTTCCAATGGGCCGTTTGAACTTTCAGCACCTAATGGGTTATTGCAACCTGGTCCTAAAAATGCCATGTCAGTCGACTTATCCCTTGCCTGCGGAGGTGCTAGCAGAATTACATTGGTGGAAGGTTTACTGTGTAGAGAACTCCAAGCTTCATCCAGCAGTAGTAAAAAAAAATTGACAACAGACGCAGCAGATACAGGTTGGGGGCGGAGTTAAATGGTCTTCACCTATCGAGCAAGTGGACAAAAGAAGAAGAGCGGCTTCATTCGAATCACAAAGAGATGTTAACTATTCTAAAATGATTGATAGAATTCGCTACGTCTCTGAGCCACACATCTCTGCTTCTGCAGTGCGACAACAATGCGGTTGTAGCGTACTTGCGGAAGGAGGGGGAAATAAGTCGCGAATCTTGATGAAGTTAATATATAAAAAAATTCACATACTTCAAAAGTACGACATTCATGTAATCCCCCATCACATTCCAGGTAGGTACAACAACGTCGCAAACGGTCTGTCGCGTCACTCGATGTTACAAGAATGGCATCTACTCCCCGAATTCACCAGTCTGCCGTCCACTAACTAAAAGGCCGTTAAGGGGAGGTTTTACGAATTTGCCTGTTTTTAAATCAATTTTAAATGGTCAAATTAGTGTATTTAGGAACTGAAAAAGATATACTACCTTGTGGTATTCCGTAATTACTATTTCGAAGCTCAGAACTGACGTACTGACCAATTTTTACACATTGTTCGCGGTCTCTTAAATAATCAGAAAGCAGTGTAAGCGTTGTTCCTCTTATTCCGAGTCTTTCAAGCTTGCCCAATAATAAAGGACAGGAAATTGTGTCAAAGGCCTTGGCGAGGTCTAGGAAGATCCCAATGGAGTGCATGCCCTGATCCAAATTAGTTGTTATATAATCCGTCATTTGATGTACTGCTTGATTAGTTGATTTTTTGGGCCTAAAGCCAAATTGTCTATCCGAAAGCAATTTGTTATCCTCTAGATATTTCATTAATCTAATATTAATGATTTTCTCTAAGATCGTGGAGAGCCCTGTTAAAACTGAAATGGGTCTGTAGTTGTTAACACATTTTTTGTCACCAGATTTATATACAGGAGTAACCACTGCTTTTTTAAGCGACTTAGGGAATACACCATTAGTTAAGCATAACTGAAAAATATGAGTTAGCGGCGGAGCAAGGAGGTATTTGAAATGTTTAAGTATGTTGTTTGATATGTCGTCCCACCCAACCGCGCAAACGTCCTTTAATCCAGAAATGATTGTTAATACTTCATCGACATCCGTATCTAGTAAGACAAAAGATTTGAGTCTGGGGAAAGATTTAGGTTGGTTTTGAGAGAAAGAACCTCTAGATTGTATGGTCTTTTCTGCTAAGGTTTTGCCTACGTTAGAAAAATAGTAATTAACTATATTTGTTGATTCTATTGGGTTGTTCTCTATAGTCAATAAGTCAAGTGGAGGTTCAAGTTGTTTTGATCTAAATGTATTTGTTTTTATAAATTTCCAAATAAGTTTACTATTTTTGCCTGCTTTCTGCAGTTCTTTTCTGTCATATTCATTTTTTATTTTTTCAGAAGGTAATGAAACACAAATCACATATAATTATAGCCAACCAGAAGAAACTCTAAGCTTACAATAGAAACATTAACTCAACAGCTTGAAACACATTCCATATAATACCACGAATCGATGCCCCCTCCTTCCCCGGTGCCAACTACCAACCATATGACGAAGTTTTTAGTGATGATACTGAATATGGATAAGACATGCAAAGACAAAATACAGTTTCAAACCCTAAAAATAAACCAATATTGACAAGGAAAACATCAATAATTAAAACGTTTCCCAAAAAAATTTAAACGCGACGACATACTCAATAATTTACAAGAACAGAAGAGATTATTGGACATCGGTTACCTAAGAAAAGACGTACTATCGAAGAACTTCATATCTAAGCAGTTTGAAAACAAAATCCCGTGAACACGATGACCACATCTGTTACCGCCCCGGTTCTATAGCGGCCGAGCGCTGCAAGCAGAAATAGTCCTTACGGTGTATAGATATGAACTTCTTCGATGGTACATCTTTATCTATTTTTGATTGCTCTATTTCTACAGATTTTGTAAATTTAGCACCACCATCACCACAAAGAGAAAGAAATATGATACCAGCTTGAAAGATAGATTAGTTGAGAAGGAAAAGGAACACAGAAGCAAGTACAATGTAAAAACAGACTGTGATATGAAGTGTACAAAATGTTGTTCAACTACTTATATTTACTCCCGAGGAACGTTTGGATATCAACAACAAGTATTGGATGATAACACATTCTGAAAGAAGATGATTTATAAGGAGTAATTATAGGGTAGCAGTTCCTAAGAGAAAATATGTTCAGGAGCCTAAGAGACAGGGGAGGGAGCAGCATGGGCAGGGACGGCCCGTGCCTGCGGAGGACCGGGTTCTGACCCTGGTGAGGCAGGAGATGGCTTCTCTGCGGTCCCGTTTTTCCGCGATAGAAGCCATCGTCCTGCGCCCTCCTCTAGCGGCGAGCATGCCGCCGGCCTCTGGCCAGCAGAAGACGGCTTCGTATGCCACCACCGCAGCTGCCTCGGCCAAACCAGGCTCGTCGGGGCAGACCAGGGGTGGGGTGGCTACAAAGGCGGCGAGGGCCCCGGCCCAGGTGGCGAAGGTCCCGGCCCAGGCGGCGAAGGCCCCAGCCCTAGCGGCGAAACAGCTGCCCCCGTCTCCTCCTAATTCTACCCCGGCTGACGCCGAATGGCAGGTAGCCGGGGAGAAGAGGAAGGCGGCAAAGGCTAAAAGGGCGGCCAAGAAGAAGGAGAGGAGGCAGCGGCGCAAGGAGCGAAGCGTCGCGGCTAGGCTCCGCGCCCCGAAGTCCGCAGCTGTAGTGATTACACTACAGCCAGAGGCGGAGAAGAAGGGCGTGTCCTACCGCGACGTGCTCGCCAAGGTGGGGGCGGCGGTGGACCTCAAAGAGATCGGCGCCGCTGATGGCATCCGGGTGAGGGTCACTGCGACTGGGGCCCGGATGCTGGAGGTCCCCGGTGCGGCAAGCGGCCCGGCCGCTGACGCTCTGGCCGAAAGGCTTAGGGCGTCCCTAGATGCGGACGAGGCCCGAGTGTCCAGGCCCACCAAATGCGCAGACATGCGTATTCTGGGCCTGGATGACTCAGTGACGGAGGGACAGGTGGTGGCCGCTGTTGTTAGGGCTGGAGGGTGCTCTGCCGAGCAGGTTAGGGCAGGCGCCCTCCGTCCTGACTTCTCGGGGTTGCGAGCCATTACGGTGAGCTGCCCCGTGTCAGCGGCCAAGAAAATAGCCGGGGAGGGCCAAAGGCTTTTGGTGGGCTGGGTTTCGGCGCAGGTCAAACTGCTGGAACCCAGACCTCTGAGGTGCTTCCGCTGCCATGTGGGCAACCACGTGGGAGCTAAATGCACCTCGGAGGTGGACCGCAGCGGTCATTGTTACCGCTGTGGTCAGCCCGGTCACAAGGCCGGCTCGTGCGAAGCCACGCCGCACTGCGTCGTGTGTGCGGCGGCTGGCAAGCCAGCCGGCCACCGGATTGGGAGCAAGGCCTGCGCCCCACCCACCAAGGCCAGAGGCAAGCCCTCTGCCACCGCCGTCATAGCCGCAACCTCCGCCACCGCCGCCGTTGCCGCCTCCACAGCCGTCATCGCCGCCGCCGCCGCCGCGGCAGGGCCCTCACAGAGGGCCCAGGAGGGAGCTGCAATGGAGTGCCAATAATGGCCCCATTTCGCCTCCTCCAGGCGAACATCAACCACTGCGCCGCAGCTCAGCATCTGTTGCTCCAGAGCATGGCGCAGTGGTCGATCAACATCGCCGTGGTCGCTGAGCCGTACTTTGTCCCGCCCAGGGATGACTGGGTGGAGGATCTGAGCGGCTCAGTGGCCCTAATTTCGTCGGCCGCCGCCGGTACCCCGTCCCTCGAGGCTGTTAAGAGAGGACGGGGTTGCGTTGCAGCACGGTTCGGGGAGATTGTCGTGGTAGGGGCATACTTCTCCCCGAACCGAACTCTCGCCGAGTTCCACAACTCCCTTGCGGAGTTGAGAGTCGTCGTCGTCGGGTTCTGTTCCCTCCCCGTGCTCGTCCTCGGGGACTTCAATGCCAAGAATGTGGCTTGGGGTTCCCGGTATACGGACACACGGGGCAGGATGGTGGAGGACTGGGCGCTGGAGACAGGCCTGGTCGTCCTTAACCGGGGTTCTGTCCCCACGTGTGTACGGATGCGGGGTGAATCGGTGGTGGACATCTCGTTCGCCAGCCCCGCTCTGTTGCCACGTGTCATTGACTGGCGCGTCATGGAGGGGGTGGAGACGTATTCCGATCACCGGTACATCCGGTTTGACGTCTCCGCCCAGACCTCGAGCGCGCCGGTCCGACAGGCCCCGAGTGGTCCGCGTTGGGCGCTGAAGCAGCTGGACCGGGAGCTCCTCCTGGAAGCCTCGATCGTGCAGGCCTGGGTGTCATCACCGGACAGGCCTGCCGACATCGATGACGAGGCGGAGTGGTTCCGGGAGGCCATGTCCGAGATATGTGACATGGCAATGCCCCGGGTCCAGCCCGGACGTGCTTCGCGCCAGGTGTACTGGTGGTCGCGACAGCTAACGACACTGCGCATTGCGTGCGTTGCTGCGCGACGCCGGTACACCAGGCACCGCAGGCTCCGTATCCGACCTCCGGATACGGAAGCCATTCAGGCGGAGCTATACGAGGGGTACAGAGCGGCGAAGACCGCCCTCCAAGCGGAGATCCTGCTGGCCAGGGCACTGGCCCGCGAGGAGTCGCTGGAGACTGAACAGAGACCCGTGGGGACGCCCATACAAGATGGTGCGGGAGAAACTCCGTCCATGGGCTCCCCCGCTGACGCAGAGTCTCCGGCCACAGCTTGTGGGGGACGTGGTGAGCGCTCTGTTCCCTTCGAGAGGGGAACACGCCTCCCCGCCCATGGCTCCGCCTACTGCGGTGCCCGATGCGGACCACACCGCCGACGACGACGACGATGCTCTGGAGGTGACCGAGGTAGAGATGAGGGTGGCGGTACGTAGGCTGAATGCCAGAAATACCGCCCCAGGACCCGACGGCTTACCTGGGAAAGCCTGGGTCCTGGCCTCAGAGGCTCTCGGGCCTCGACTAAGGGGGCTCCTAAGCGCATGCATGGAGAGGGGCCAGTTCCCGCTTCGTTGGAAGACGGGGAAACTGGTCCTCATCAAGAAGCCGGGGCGCCCTGCGGACTCTCCGTCCGCTTACCGGCCCATAGTGCTGCTCGACGAGGTGGGCAAGCTCTTTGAAAGAGTCATTGCAGACCGCCTCGTCGGGCGGCTGGTGCGGGTGGGGCCGGATTTGGCGGAGAGCCAGTTTGGTTTCCGCAGGGGGCGCTCCACGGTGGACGCCATCATGCGCGTGCGAGCCCTCACGACGGGGGATGCGGTGGCTCGGGGTGGGGTCGTCTTGGCGGTGTCTCTAGACATCGCCAACGCCTTCAATACCCTGCCCTGGAGTTGCATCAGGGAGGCACTCCGGTATCACCGGATGCCGACCTACCTCTGTCGTGTGGTCGAGGCCTATTTGACGGACAGGGCCATCATCTACCCCGGTCACCAGGGAGAGTGGAACCGGCGAGAGATGTCGTGCGGTGTCCCACAGGGATCGGTCCTGGGGCCGCATCTGTGGGACATCGGATACGACTGGGTGCTGCGCGCCGACCTCCCCAATGGCGTCAGCGTCGTTTGTTACGCTGACGACACGTTGGTCCTGGCGCAGGGGAGGTCGCACCAGGCGGCGGTCGAACTAGCGACACACGGGGTTGCGACAATCGTAGCCAGAATCCGGCAGTTGGGACTCGAGGTGGCCTTGCACAAGTCCGAGGCCATGTGTTTTCATGGTCCTCGGAATGCGCCACCGTCGGGTTCCCAAATAACGGTAGGAGGGGTTCACATCGGCGTCGAGTCGACGATGAAGTACTTGGGACTCGTCCTCGACAGTCGGTGGAACTTCGTGGAGCATTTCCGACGTTTGGCTCCCAGACTGGACCGGGCCGGGGCTGCCTTGAAGCGGCTCCTGCCCAATCTAGGGGGTCCAAACGCCTCCTGCCGGAGGCTATACGCGGGGATCGTGCGGTCCATGGCCCTGTACGGGGCACCGGTGTGGGCGCATTCGTTGAGGCGGCGGCCTGCCCGCCGGTTGAACGCGTCCCAGAGGGTCATGGCCACCCGGCTGGTCCGGGGATACCGCACGGTCTCCGGTGAGGCGGCGAGCCTCCTTGCCGGATTGCCGCCATGGGATCTGGAGGCAAAAGTCCTCGCGCATATTTGGGAGTGGCGCGGGGAGGCGAAACGCCGGGGCTTGACTCCGATGCCGCGAGAAATCGCGGCACAGCGGACAGAGCTCCGACGGGATCTCATGGCGGCATGGAGAGTACGATTGTCGCAACCCAGTGCTGGGCACGCCACTATTGCGGCGATAAGTCCCCTCTTTGAGGAGTGGCTGGAGAGGCGCCACGGCGTCCTCACCTTCCGCCTGACGCAGGTCCTCACCGGACACGGCTGTTTCGGGAGGTACCTGTTTCGGATAAGGCGGGAGGAAACGCCCGGGTGTCATCACTGCGTGGATCGCCCGGAGGACACGGTGGAGCATACGGTGGAGGTTTGCCCGGCTTGGGCAGAGCACCGCCGTGTCCTCGTGGAGGCGATCGGTGGCGGGGATCTCTCGCGTCCGGCCCTGGTCCAGGCCATGGTACGGAGCGAGAGGGCATGGGAGGCCGTCACCTCCTTCTGCGAAGCAGTAATGCTCGCAAAGGAGGAGGCGGAACGCGTGAGGGAGAGGCAAATTTCGCGCCCTCACGCCCCTAGCCGCCGCAGGAGGAGACGCCCCGGGCGTCGGGAATCGATTGCCGATTCCCGGCCACCGTAGGCGCGGGCTTGCGGACGGTGAGCAATGGGTAGCTCGCCGTCCGGTAAGGACCAGGCCCGGGTCGACGGCGCGTTGTGTTCCACGCGCGCCTCAAAGAGATGTCAGCAAGTGAAGGGGTCCGATGAGACCATTGCCTGCCGGGGTTGCGGGAAAGTCCGAAAGGGATACCGTGGCCCCCTGGCATTGCACAGGCAACAGAAGGAACACGGGTGGGTTTTAGTCAGTAAGAGTCTGACACGCCCTCCCGCTCCACCCAGAGCGGGAGACGTCATTTGATGATTTCCCACCCAAAAAAAAAAAAAAAAAAAAAGGAGCCTAAGAGAAATGCAAAAAGAGCTTTTACTTTACAAAAGAGTGATGGAGTTTTAATGAAGGTGTGAAAATTATTTTTCTTAACTACTTTAGGTTACTGCAAAAAAAAAAACGATAAAATATTGCTTAATTCTCTTATTCCTGGCAAAGATATTGATAAACGGGGCATGCACGTAAAGACTCCTATAGATATTATTACGGAACATATTAAATATTTCAATCCCGCTGCACCGCACTATCGTCGTGAACACGCTCCTCATCGTCGTTATTTGCCCAGTGAAATGAATATTACGTTTATGTATTCTGACTTTTGTTTGAAATATCCAGAATACAAAAAGGGCTATGAGTTATACCGATCACATCTAAAGAGTCTAAACATATCGTTAGCTCGACTAGGAAATGAAAAATGCGAAATATGCGAATCTTACAGATTGCATAGTCTTGATACAAACCATAATGTTCGCACACAAGCTATACACCATACTACACATGGGCAAAACACCATGACAAGTATAAAAAGGCAAGATAATTAAATGATGATTATTATGTTTTGGGTATTTTTATAAAATAATTATAATATAATTTTTCCTATGGTTTCGCGAATACTGATTATTATTAAAGATGTAATTGTGATCTCATTACTGAATAAGATTTGGAAAAGTTTCATTAAACTTGTTTTTTTTTAAATATTATATTGTTTAATTAATAATAAGCTATTTGTTAAGTTCCTACACAATTTAATTAGACGTACTGATTGTCTATTCTTTATTATTGATAAATACAATTCTGATTTTCATAAAATAGTATTTATCTTCTCAACTTTTTACCCGCAAGTGCTTACTTAAAAGGCAGTTAATGGCGAGCGAGACGTCTTTAACTTCCTTCTAGATAAGCAATTGGAGAACCAGTACAAAAATATGTGTTACAATACCGAGCTTAAAGGCGTTTAAAATCCCATAACTGCTTTCTAAGTAAGCAAAGTTAGTCTTCCAAGTGTTAGTTACTAGGCTATAAGTCTGTTAAAATCCTTTAACTGCTTTATAACTAAGTATATTTTGATAATTTTTACTATAAGTACAAGACGTGGCAGCTTAAAGAAATTGCTCTGCTATAAAGCAGTTAAGATATGGTTAGCGGCCTTATAGTGCAGTATATTATATAAAAATGAAAAAAAAATGGCTTAGCTAAAAGTTAGAAAATGAATTTAAATAAAATTTGATTAATATAAATTAATGAAATATATCACATATTGTGCACAAAGACTATGCCTACATATATAACTTGCAACCTTGTTCATAGGTAGCATACTTTTCAAGAGACATCAATTCCCACTTATTTTTGCGTTTTCTCGAAAACTACTTTTTGCGCTTAGCTGCCTTTTAGTTGGTGGACGACGGCAGTATTGTCTTTGCAAAGTGGGGTTTTCCCTAGACAGATCTTTTTGCCTTCACCACAACCCACATAGTACCTTGTTATGTGACTCTAGATCAAAGAGATTGGCGAGCATGGAGATACAACGCGTTTGCATTCAAATGGGATTTCCGTCTGGCTTGGGTCTTTCTTCCTCCGAGTTTGATTAGAAGAAAGAAAAATTATCCTATATTACTATTTTCCTTCACAAATCGTTTAAGTTCAAACATTTTGGTTAAACAAATGATTAAAGCTTTAGCGTTTCAACAACATAAAAAGTGTCCACCCCCTGTTTGGGATCCTCAGTCGTTAGAAGGTTGGATGGGCAATACACCTCTTCAAAATCAAAGTCCATTCGAAACTTCAAGAGTTTGTGCAGTTTTACTGTTGTTATGTTCAGGGCGTAGGATACACGATTTAATATTACTTAGTGTCTCGCCAGACAGGTGTATAGTGGGGGAGAATAGCAATATGTTTTGGCCGCATTTTGTTTCGAAAACTGATTCTGAAACCCACGTACAGTCAGGTTGGAAGTTGTTAGGGAATCTTGAAAATGCGGCGATTGACCCGGGACTTTGGCTTAAAAAACTTACAGCAATTGGAAAACCGCGTCGTTTGCTTTGTTCTAGCGATCTCTGTATGTGGGAAAGCTTTTTTTTATTTTTTCTGATTACGGGGGAAATCCTCATGGATATCCTCCGCCCTGGGGAGGGCGGAGGGGTCTGTCAGACTCTTACTGACTAAAACCACCCCGGTGTTCCGTCTCACACTTGCACTGGGGATCACGGGATCTAATGCGACTTCCGCGATCCCCGGCTAGTGCCGGCCGCCTCTGCGGGCCACCTCGAGTTAGGTTGAGTGAGGTGTTAAACTCCCCCCTTAAATCATAGAGAGGCGTGCGTGGAACACTACGCGCCACCATCTCGGGTCCCAAGGAATAGGGGGCGACGGACTTCTCCAGATCCGTCGCCCCTGGAGGGTATTTATCTTACGTACTTCATGGTGGACTCGACAGCGATTCTAGACCCCCCAACAAGATATTTGATCCCAGCGGCGGCGCGCGCTGGGGGCCATGGAAGACCATGGCCTCCGACTTGTTGAGGGCCACGTCCAAGCCTAGGCACCGTATGCGGGTCACGACCTGTGTCCCACGACCGAACCCTGCGGAACACCGCACGACATGTGGCGCTGGTTTCCGCCATCACGTCCCATGTAGGTGACACACCTTTCCGCCAAATAAGCCCCAACAATGCGGCGGAGGTAGGGAGGCACCCGATAATACCACAGTGCCTCCCGAATGCAGCTGTTGAAGGCGTTGGATATGTCCAAGGACACCACCAGCATCACCCCGCCCCGGGACACCGCTTCCTCTGTCTGACTCTCACCAACGATATCGCGTGAATGGTGGAGCGCCCGTGCCGAAAGCCGAACTGGCTCTCGGCCAGGTCAGGCCCCTCCCTGTACAAGTGGCTAACGAGGCGGGCAGCGATTATCCGCTCAAACATTTTACCCACCTCGTCAAGCAGCGCTATCGGCGTGTACGCGGACGGTGAGTCCGCGGCGCGCCCCACCTTCTTAAGCAGGACCAGACGACCAGATTTCCACAATGTGGGAAACTAGCCCTGCTCAAGGCACGAGGTGTAGAGTCCTCTCAGTTGGGGCTCTAGCTCCTTCAGAGTGAGGGCTAGCACTATGCTGTGAATTCCGTCGGGCACCGGAGCCACGTTCTTAGCCCGGAGTTGCATCACGGCCGCCCTCATCTCTGCCTGTGTCACCTCTGGGACGCTGATGGCGTTCTCATCTTCAGGCTCTGCGGCTGTGGGCAAAGCCATCGGCGGCAGAGTATGCTCCGCTCTAGCCGGAAAGAGGGCTGCGACTACCTCCTCCAGCAGCTCAGGTTGAGTGAGACAGGTTGAGGGAGACTCTCTGTGAGTGAATTCGCCGCGGCTCGAAGTTTCCCTCGAACCGCACAATAGGGCGTAGTCCCGCGATCTCGGCAGACCACCAGTACGCCTAGCGCCTTCCTGAATGAATGGAATGGAATGGAGTGGGGTGATAAAGAGAACCGAATCGCTGTGATTTCATTAGGTACAATGAGACCTCCTCTGTTTGTGACAGAAAAAGATCTGGCCGTCCACGTAGTGTTCGTACGAAAAAGGTGGTCAAAGCAGTAAGGGAAAGAATTCGAAGAAATCCTGTCCGAAAGCAAAAGATTTTATCTCGGGAGATGAAGATAGCACCCAGAACTATGTCACGTATTTTAAAAGATGACTTAAGACTTGCAGTCTATAAGAGACGCACTGGTCATTTTTAACTGATAATTTAAAAAAGAATAGGGTGGTAATATCGAAACAACTACTGAAGCGGTACGCAAAGGGAGGTCACAGATTTTTTTTGTTTATGGATGAGAAAATCTTTACAATTGAGCAACATTTTAACAAACAAAATGATCGTATTTATGCTCAAAGCACTAAGGAAGCTTCCAAATTATTCGACAAAGTGCAACGTGGGCATTATCCGACTTCCACCAATAACCTTAATTACTAATAACAATAACAAAACCATGATCAGCAAGACGACCAGTCACCACAAGCAGCGAGCAGCAAGCAGCGAGTTCACGAGCTTAACGCAAAGATCAGCCATTACCCCCCTCGCCATATTTGAGGGAAGGAGGCAACCTGACCCCCGACGCTACCGCAAGCAGTGACATCTAAGGGAGCATGACGAACTTGCTGCCGGTTTTTCAGGAAAAAAAATATATGATTAATTTGTCGAGGTCGCTAGCTAACCACTTATTGCAATACAACTCATGAAAATCATTCTAATGAGTATATTATATGTTAACAAAAAATTAATAAAATTAAAATAAATTGACTTCTATAGTCAAATAAAATGAACAATTACATAAGCTTATATAACCTGTCAGTAGGTAGGCTAATTCAGGATAAAGAACATAAACATTGTCTTGAGTTAATCACAGCGACCAACTATTTTTATCATTTAAGTAGTCATTGATAGAATAGTATGCCTTTGAACAAAGGTTGGATTTTACTTTAGTTTTAAACGCATTAAAAGGCAAATCTAGCAAAGAAGAGGGTAGTATATTGTAAAAGGTTATACCAAGCCCAACAAATGAGATAAGAACCTTATGAAGCCGGTGAAAGGGAGTTCGTAGTTTGTCCTTGTTTCTAGAGTTAACATTATGAATATTACTGTTTTTAGTGTACAAGTGTATATTTTGCCTAATATATAATGTTGGCGAAAATGAATTGTGATGCAACTGTGAGGATACCAATATTTTTTTAAAAATCTCTCGGAGAAACTCTGGCACCCAGCTGGTAAATTGCTCGAACAGCTCGTTTTTGGAGGATAAATATATTTTGAATATTGGCAGCTTTGCCCCACAGCAGAATACCGTAGGACATAACGCTGTGGAAATAACTAAAATAGACTAACCGAGCTGTATCAAAGTCAGTGTATTGTCTTACTTTCCTGACGGCGTAGGCGGCCGAACTGAGCCTTCCCGCCAGGCTAGATATATGATGCCCCCACTGAAGTTTGACATCTACTGTTATGCCCAGAAACACTGCCGAGTTGACGGTTTCAAGCACCTCTTTATCTAAGACGATGTTGGGTCCTAGATTTCTAACATTTGGAAGGGCAAACTTAACACATTTCGTTTTCTTGGCATTGAGAACTAGGTTATTTGTCGTAAACTAACCCGTAACCATTGAGAGTGCACTGTTTACATCGTCAAAAAAAATCTTGTCTGTTCCTGTCTACTTTAAAAATAAGAGAAGTATCATCTGCAAACCTTAAAACTTCACAGATACCCTTTAAATAGAATGGTAAGTCATTGATATACACTAAGAACAAGAAGGGACCCAGTATTGAGGTTTGAGGTACACCTAACTGAACTGGTAGCCCGGACGATTTCACACCATCAACATTATTCATTTCATCAGGGACAAGAGGTCCCAATGTGTAGATGTTGATGAAAAAAAAGAAATTCTTATTTACATAATATATGTAAATAAGAAAAAAAGCAAAAGCGCGTCATGGTGCATGCAGTCAAAGGCTTTGGAGAGATCACAGAAAACCTCAATAGCATTTTCCTAATGAAATGTATGGAGCCCTTTTTGATGTTGTGCAAAAAGAGTACCAATCTACTTTCAAGACTAAAACTATGAACATTAATGGCACCTCCGTTGGCTTTAACCAATGGGCCACTCCGGGTATTTATAAAAGTAGAGCGAGACTATACGATTTATAAGGTTTGAAAAAATATAGATTTGATACTTCTTTCCTAGAGTATGTCAAAAATTATTAAAAATTATTTAAAAAGGTTAGTGTTTTTGCTAAATCTAAATTTTTAAGTGATACAATTAAAAATTCCAATAATAAAGTAAAAACCACTTAGAAAATTATTAACAATGAAACTGATAAATCGGTTAAGCAAGATAAACAACTTGAGATTATGGTCGATAATAAATTAGTTACTAAAGCAGCTGACGTAGCTGAGGCGTTTAATGAGTTTTTTGTCAACATACCTATAACTACGACTCCTTAAATTCGTCCCCATCTAAAGCTGAAAACCTTTTGCTTAGTAGTGTATCTATAAGTAGTCGCTTATTTAGCTTCGAACATGTAACGCCTCGTGATGTAGTTAATGTTTTTAACACACTCAAGTCTAAAAACACTGGTGATTACTGGGGAATCTCCATTAAACTTTTAAGTAATATAATAGACATCGTAGCCCATCTAGCTGTTACTTTTAATAAATGTGTTGATTTAGGAACTTTTCCTGACCTCATGAAGAGTAGTAAAGTCATACCATTATTTAAATCAGGTAATAAAAATAACGTTGGCAATTTCAGGCCTATTTCTATTTTACCAGCATTCAGCAAAATATTTGAAAAGTTAATACTCAAGCAGTTGCTAAGACATTTTAATTTAAATAGCCTCCTTCATAATGAACAACATGGCTTTACAAAGGGTCGCTCCACTACAGATGCGGGTGTTGCTCTGCTGAAACACATATTTAACGCATGGGAGAACTCTCAAACTGTTATTGGAGTTTTCTGTGATCTCTCCAAAGCCTTTGATTGCGTGCACCATGACACGCTTTTGCCACCATGAAACTCATTACAATGGTTTTTTTTTTATGAGTTGTATTGCAATATGTGGTTAGCTAGCGACCTCGACAATTATTTATTTTACCTCGATGGTCCTAGTTTATCAATTATAACTTCTAGTTACAGCTATATGTAAGCGGGCTCGCCCTTTATGCCTGGAGGCTTTATTTTCTTTTTTAGATATTGTTTACGTTTAGTCATTTTTATTTCTGCTTGAGTATAGTTCTCGATGTTTTTGGTTGGTATACTCGTATTGGCGTATGCTAGCTGTCATATGACTATTAATTTATAATTTAAATTGTGTTTTGCGTAATGTAAATTATCTTGTATACTATTGTATAGAATCTTTTTTTTTTCTAACTGAACAGACAGCTGTGCTGCTGGGGAGTTTGTTGCGCCACTTCTTCTTCCCCGCAAAAACACTAGGAAGTGGTGAAGGTTGGGCGTTTTGGAGGACTGTCATATGTAATTTTGACGTTCGAAAAGTGCTGATTCTCAGCCTAGTTTGAATAAAAGACTTTTGAATTTTGAATTTTTGCGAGTTCTCCCATGCGTTAAATATGTGTTTCAGCAGAGCAACACCTGCATCTGTAGTGGAGCGACCCTTTGTAAAGCCATAGTTTTCATTATGCAGGAAGTAATCAAAATAGAAACTCAACTTTACATAAATTTAACCGGAAGCATCAATATTTTAGTAAATACCTACTTATCATGACATAACCGGAAAAATAAGTGTCAATTCAATAAATAACATGGAAGTCAAAATAAGAACAAAATAAACAAAACAAGCTTAAAATTAAAATTTTATAATGGTTTGGCGCCCATTTATACGATTATAAATCAGATAATTCTAAATCTGATAATGTCGTTGTAGTAAAATTCATAAGTTCCTAATAACATACTAGAGCCGAATGTTGATAATAAACAAAGTTCTAAACTTGTTGCACTGATTAAAATATCGATAATTCTTATCAGTTAAGAAGGAGTGATAGGCTCAAAGGTCGTCCCCCTATATCCTATAAAGAAATGGCTGATGTTTTATAATGTGCTAAATCAATCAATTGCAAAATACCTAAATTTAATTTTCATTAAATAAAAAAACAGGGTGATAGAACTCATTGGGAAGATGCGATTAAGGTTAAATTAGATTCACTTTTTGCTAATGATACTTATACATTAGTACCTAAGCCTAATAATAAAATATATAGTTGATTGCAAATGGATTTTTAGTATTATAAACAAAGAATTTGGTAATCCATTAAGATATAAAGCACGTCTTGTTGCTCGGGGCTTTCGTCAAGAGTCTTTAGTCAATCGATTACAACGAAACTTTTGCCCCTGTTGCTCGTAAAGCAAGTTTTAGATTTATGATTAGTTTTGCGAATCAATATAATTTAATAGTTCATCACATGGATAATAAAACTGCATTTTTAAATGGAATTTTAAAGAAAGAAATTTACGTGAACTTTCCAGAAGGGTTATTTAGTAAAGACGATTTTGTTTGTAAACTAAATAAAGCTTTTTATGGATTGAATTGTTTGATTAATGTCTTAAAGAAAAGGGCTTTGTAAAATCCTCAGTTGACAGATGTATTTATATTTTAGTTAAGGGTGATATTAGTAAAAATATTTACATTTTACTTAATGTCGATTACCTTGTTTTGATAATTATGTTCTGACCAGCATGTAATAAACAGTTTTAAGAATTACCTTATGAGTAAATTTAAAATAGTAGATTCAGCATTAGAATTACTAGACATCAAAATAAAGTAACTTTAGATCAAAGAGCTTATAAAAAAAAATTAAGACAAATTTTGTGTCTGATTGCAATCCTGTAAGTACCCCTTTATAAATTAAATGTAATTACGAAGCAAAATATGCTAAACAAATACTAGCTAAAGAAGCTAAACATAGACAGTGAAAATAATGCATCTTGTCACAATGTTATTGGATGTTTAATGTATGTTATGTTGTGTACTTGTCCAGATTTAAGTAAGTGTTAATATTTTGAGCAGATGCACAAACAACAAAAGTAAAGAGTTGCGGCAATGTCTCAAAATAAAGAGTACTTAGATATTTGAAAGGCACAATAGAATTAAAACTAACATGACAGGTGTAATAATTTTGATAATATCTTATGTGGGTATGTAGATTCGGATTGGGGTGGTAATGATGTCAATGATAGAAAAAGTACAACGGGTTGTTTATTTAAATTATTTAATAGTTTTACAATAACATGGAATACAAAGAGGCAAATGTCAAAAGCAGCTTCTCCGACTGAGGCTGAGTACACGGCATTATTCGAAGCTGTAAAAGAATTATTATGGCTAAAGTCTCTTGCAAATAGTGTTAAGGCGATGTTTTCCGGGCCTGTAGGCCTTTCAAACACTACCTCCGCCACCCCAAATACAGAGTGACGTATTTATTTACGATTCGCCGCCGACCATTTCGCGGAAAATCCATGCCACAGCATAACATATTTGCAGTTGACCAACTGAACTAGTTTTTCTTAGGTTCGATTTTTTCAATAAGTTTACATTTTATGGGACTTACGGACTATGGTGTAGTGATCTAAAATTATTACTTAAAATGTCCTGTGTACCTAATGGGCGTTTTCACATTAACAGGTCATCGCGACGCACCAAACAACCACAGTACCTACTAAGTATCGACGTCTTGACGTCGGCAGTGCGAAAAAATATGTTCAAATGGAAGAATGCCGCTACTCTCACCGCACTGTGTCTTCGCCGGTAGATATCGTGCCTATATCGGTGTCGGTCGCTGTCTGCGACGATATAGGTGACAATAGCAAGATAATGTAAAAGCTTTTGGTAGGCACTAAACGTAACCGATCATCTGACCGCCGATATCGTGTCCATGTCGAGTCGGTGTCGTTATTGGCTAATTACGGCTGTGTTGTGACAACAATCAATTCATTTTATTAATTAAAGAAAAAAAAAACCTTTTGATATAGTGGTATGGGATAGTTCGTAAAACGTACACAGAAAAACATGAAGTTTAGGCCTCTATGGTTTTAATACAAATCAATATCTATGGTTAGGTGACTGTTAATGAGAAATCCCGTGTACAAACTGCACAAGGGATTTTTTTTAGTGATAGCCGAGGTAGTCATGAATAATCTGTAAGAATCAGTTAGTGTATCAGTGTTGTGCCATTAGGTACTATATGAAGGAACGCAGGCGTTTAATAATTCACTTAAAATGAAAAAAATCGCAAGCAATGGCTGCGCGTTTAGACCTCAGGAGGAGCTGCTTCTCACACGGATAACTCTGTCGCTTTCTCGCTAGTCCAGCACGCCAGCCAGTCGCGTCACCAGTCCTAACACTCTGTATATTTTGGTCGCCGAGACCAAAACTACAAACATAGTGTACAGTGAAGATTTATAAAATATGTTAGTAACTGTTATTTTAATATGTTTTGGTATCTTACGACTTCCACGTGAATGAAGTCGCGGACAGAAACTAGTTTCAGAGAAACATGGCTTTGCGGTAGGTAGGAAGGTGAAAGTTTGAAATTGCAATGGTTCTACTAATTAAAATTAATTTTCTACTTCTAATTTCTATCTCAACGGTCACACAAAATGTAATTTTGATAGAAAATATCAGTCGTAATTTCGTTTGTTATAAAAGGAAATCTTGTGCAAAATCGCGGTTTAGGTTGTGCATTGTCTGTCTGTGAATTTAAGAATTTTATCAAGTAAGTGAATTTAAGAAAAAAATTGTGAATTTCCATACAAACTTTCATCTTTATTTCTTCAGGATTTTTATTAAGTTGAGTGGGCTAAAAATGGTCGTACTTTTTCGCTTATACTGTGACCATATTTTTTTGTTTTGGATGTTTCCCACCGCTCAGGAAGATTCGTAAATATTGACAACTTTATAAGAAGTGACAATTGCCGTACTTTATTGTCAAGTGACGTACCTACTGCTACAGCTATAATTTATCAAATCTATTATTTTAGAATATCGACATTTTAGAACGACATTTTATCGTATACAGTAGTGTAGTATCGTAACCAGTGACTTTTTTTTATATACGATACGTATACGATAAAATCACGGATTCAAGAAAAAAATTGGCAACACAATTTTTTTCTTGAATCCGTTATTTTATCGTATTGGCTCAGTATGAACCATTTAAAGTTTTGAATACAAAAAAAAGTTCAGCTATTCGAAAAATATCATTACGATTTTTATCGTGTTCCATACATTTGGTAATGTTAGTATAGCACTTTTGTTTGAAACAGCATTTTTTTTCTAATTTTCATTGTTGCCAGAGTGAAACTGTTTTAAATATTTTTTGTAGGTACAACCGACAACCGAATAAATTGTATATTATGTGTTTATTAATATAGGTTATTATATTAGCAACTACAGTTCGGTGGAGAGTAAATGTAGTAACATGGATGAATCTGATTAAAAAATCTTAAAAAAGCTTCTTCATAAACGCCGATAAAAAATTATATAAGACTCGCACTTGACTATCATTTTATCGATAATAATTTGTAATTGTGTCTAACACTATTGTAAGATGACAATTAAATGTCATCATATCGCATAGAAATAATCACACTTTCGAAAACAATATTATGAATTAAAACTATAATAAAATTATGAAATATTTTTTCTGAGCTGTCGCAATTTCGTATCTAATGTGTTCTTTTTTTTTTGTTTTTTTTTTTAACAACTGCAGAGGGCTTATTTTTAAATATTTTGACACAGGTCCATTCTCGATTACGTCCCGCAGGACTCTGAGCGCGAGCCGATTTAGCCCGATTTACTATATTTGGGTTTATTTTAAAATTATATTTGCTGTTACATTAAAATAAACCCTTATTCCATTAAAGTCTTTAATGGTGAACGTATAGACGAAATTTTATTGAAATTGCTTTAATTACAATCGAACAAAACCGTTAGTTCTTATAAAAACGCTTCATTTTGAGGAAATTTTGCGTTTTTTTTTGTATCGAGCCAAATTATGTCAATCGTGTTTTGGCCCTCATAATTCACTAAAAAAAAATGCCACTAATAATGGCAACACTGTCACTTAAGGATTCGTATAAAACCAACAACTCCTGTCAGCTCATTCCTTTTCCTACTTTTTATATTCACTATGCTAGGAACAGACATATAAGCTTCCCTGTTAACGTTAAAGTTAAATATAAAGAACATTTAAATTCTAAGTTTCTGTTTTTAATTCACGTCCGTAACCTGATTTCCTATATACTCGTATTATATAAACACAAACATAGCAAACTGAAACACTTCACTTCACCACTTTTGTTTATTTTATAAGATACCTTACAGCTGATCACTGTCTCTTAAGATACAGGTCACCCTAGTTTTAGAGGCAGGGCTCTTTACTCTTTAAGTCAACTAGTTGTAATCCATCTTTTACCTAATTTTAACCATAACAAATACATAAATGTAATTTCTCGTCTGTAACTTAGTTGAAAGAAATAAATAATTAAATAATAATTAATTTATAATGAAGCGGGCACTCCACGACAAGCCAGCGCTGAGACACCTGGTCGCCCACTGGCCACGGCTGTCATGCAGGGAGCACCAGCAAGGCGCAGTGGGCGCACCACCACGAAGACACTACGACGAGATGTCGAAGCCTATTAGGATGCGGACGAATGATATACAATGTGGATCTGGACTTACGACATTAAATTAAAACGAGCACAGTACTAGTCCATAGAAACATTTTAAAATACGAAGATTAGTAGTTAATGGAAAATTGAAAAATTGCAATTTTCAAACAAAATAAATAGCAGAATCAACTGCATAAAAAGTAAACACGCTTTATCTACGAAAAGTCACTAACCTGTTGCGCGGCCCGATGCGGGTCGCGGCGGGGGGCGGCGCCTGCGCTGCGGTGCAGGGCGTAGCTGGACGTGGGTAGGTAGTTTAGTCGGAAAACAACAAATTAGCGGCATAAACTCACAAAGTTGCGCGTTGTTAATTGAAAGATCACTGATTGAATAATTAATCACATAATATCACATCACAATCAGAATTTACATCAATAGTCAAATTAATAAATTTTCAAGGTTTCCACCGTTGTTCATTATGCACAAGCGACATCGATATCTAATTAACTAACTAATATTAAACTAACACTGAACAATAAGTCACACTAAATCGTCTTTAATCACAAATAACAACGAAATTTTTTCACAAAATCATAACAATGCGCGCGCGGCTCGTCTCGTGATAAAAAAAGTAGCCGTGTGCGCTCCTCAAAGGGCGCCGCTATGCACTGACTGTGACCAACTCCCGAGACTGCCGAAAAAATTCCGCTCACACACACACTCGCAATTGTCTATGAATCACTAATGCATAATTTGCGTAAGTAATATTTCTTTTTCTTTCTAATTGTAGTATTATTTTGTGGGACTGGGCGGGGCGCATCAGAGTGGAATCGTATGACACCTTTCTCTGTCTCTCAAGCATATTGAGACGTAAAGTATAGAATCGTACATTTTGCACAGGTTCTTGACCTTACAATGTTTACCTATTATTACGGACTCAGATCTACATCATGTTGAAAAATAATTTACTGTGGCTAAAGTATTCATTGGATTTGATTGATTTTTTGTATACAGGTAAAGAACATGACACTCTTTATGTGGTTTTGATGAATGTCAATCGTCCTGCTCCACATTGTATACTAGGCTATATGGTTGTGTCATTGTTACGTATTTACTACGTCAATAAATACATTATTTTATGATCATATTAATCTATTTCACCAGGCGATAACAAATAAAGCCTCAAATTATGTATATATGACCCCGAATGAGGCCGAAGGACACAAAAGCAGCGTTTTACCTTCAAAAAAAACGCTTGTTGTGTCCGGAGACTCATTCGGGGTCATAATTTTAAAGACTGCCTGGTTTAATTGGTTTCTCAAGTTTTAAGGTTTTGAGGCCACAATGAACGATTTGGTTCGCTGCGGCCACCTGGTGAACGCGGGCGGAAATAAGTCATCATCGTGTTGTCAAGAAGGAGATAGTTGCATAATATACCTATGGGTATAAATGTGACACGAAAACGGAAGATGCTGGACTCAAATTATGTTTCTAATAATATGACGCCGAATGAGTCTCCCGACACAACAAGCGTTTTGTTTGAAGGTAAAACGCTGCTATTACTTTTTAGGTCAAGGAAATAATCTTTATATTATTATGTTTAAATCCTAAATTTATGAGTAGGTATATAAGGATCGTAGCAGGTGGCGTGAGATTATGTTCGTATGTAAATTCTAAATAAGTTATTATATATTTAATTCCCGCAATACCGTAGGCTACACAAACATGATAGTACCTGGAGATTTCAAAAAGTAAATAGTGTATTCCTTACCAGGCTTAAATACCCGATGAGCAGGCATCCCAACCTCAGCTCTATGCAGAAGCAAAACGTATTAAACTCGAGAGGCATATTGAATATGTAACAAGAAATAATCTGTAGCCGTTAGATTACTTTCCTCTATGATCTTTATCAAGGAATGTTCCGGTCGGGCCCCGCCGTTTGACATTGACGCGCGCTTTACGTCACTTTCAACATTTTTCAGAATTATTCGGTGTTACCCGTATTTTTTTTTATTATTATTAGTGTAATGGACGTGAATATCCGTCAGACCATAGATTGAAACAGCCCACAGACTATAAGAGTCTGTATTCTATCATTGAAACCACGGAATAGAAAAAACAGTGGAAGTGCCCTTAGACCCGATTTCACCAAACAATTCTTAACGAGCCATCAGCAAATGCTCTGTTAAAATTGACGTAGACGTCAAAAAGTTTTACGTTCTATGGAGGGATCTTAACAAGGCGTTGCTAAATCAAACATCTAGCAGATATTATCTATTATCGAGTGAACAAAAACGACCGGTCTGACTTTTCATTCACTCTCGTTTTTATGCAACCAAATTAAAATGTCATGGTGTCTAAGCAAAACGTTCTATAAACAGTGTAATTCTCTATTAGGCGTTTTAAACGTCAAATTCGTAAAAATGTCCAAATGATTTTGTTTTGTGGTATTTTTTGCTGGCTGAGCTTGCTAACAATGAAACTAAGATATCATTGTAACACAGTGGTTTAATAAAGTACATTTTATTATAACACAAATTAACTTCATTTGTAAAACACAGTATGACAGAAACAACAGTTGCTAGGCAACAACTAAATAAGACTACTCGTAATTCATAGTGCATTATAATATATATAACCTTTATGGTACTTAACCTTAACCTACTTACAACAATTTTTGATTCTTCTAAATTGTAATTTTTACTTATTTTGTGTGTTAAAATGTCGAAAAAAAGTCGCCGACCCAATTTCAGCGCTAGTGAAAAAGAAATTTTAATAGGACTCATTACAACTTTTTTTTTTTTTTTTTTGTTTATTTTTTCTCAAAAACAATGCATTGTTGTACACGTTAAAAATAATAATACAGTTTTACAAAATAAGTACTAGGTATATCTACAAACGTGTGGGTGAGCACTGCTCTCCTAGCTAGGTTATGAAAACCTGTGTTAAGGAGAAGCAGTCCGGTCCCCTAAGGCATTATAACGTAAAGGTTACATAGTGCTTCTGATGTTACTGTTACAATTTTGGAGTATTAAGAATTTGAGATGGATAATTAAAGCTAAGATACGTTTTATTAAGCGTGAATATAAAATAATTTTAATTTTAAGGTAAATAAATGTGTGTGTGTGTGTGTGTGTTTTTGGGTGTTTGTGTTTGATTGTACATGTTGTTTATGTTAAGATTTTTTCTGTTTCGTCATATGACTTGTTTTGGAGGTAAGATTGCAAAATCTTTTTGCATTTGTAATACGGTAGTCCGTAGATTTGACACTCTTCGTTTATTTTATTATATAGGAACGGACCAAGAAAATGAAAAAATCTCTTTACAAAAGTTGAACGTACTTGCGGCAGGGTGCATATCCCATCTTTTCGACGTTTACTACGTTCTTTATTTTTTATAATTCGGTATGGGGTTTTACGGTGTAGCAGAATTACTGTCTGTAGTATGAAGTGTTGCCGAACATTTAGAACTTTGCAGTGATTGTATAATTGGTCGGTTGGAAAAAGAATAGGACGAAAAGTGGCCACTTTTAAAATGGCCCTATGTGCTACTTCTAGCGGCTTCAGGGTGGTTTTTGCTGCGCCACCCCAACAGGAAATACAATAAGTTATGATGGATAGGCAAAGTGCGAAATAAACATTGCGTATTATAATGGGGTTGGCAATATACCGAAGAGTTTTAAAAATATATATCAGTTTGCGAACTCGTCCAGTTAGCAGACCAATATGACATTTAAAATTGAGATTCCTGTCTAGGACTATTCCCAGGTATCGGATACTTTCAACAGAGTTTAAAAGAGGACATTGACAATTTGACACATAAAAATGTAGTTGAAAACAAAAAAACAGATGCAGTGACGATTGCTCATAAAAATGTGGGTTGGAATGTGCTCTCTGTGATGATGGGGCGGTCCTATTACTAGTGGGAACCACTGTGAGCTTTAACACTACGTTAGGTAACAAACATTTCTAATAATATTAAACATCATGGGTGGGTACCTACTTACATAAGAAGTTGTAAGTCGAATTATAGGCATATTTTTATTACAATTCACATACCTAATAAGGCAATTTTAAGGTAGGTACCTACTAACCGATTTGATGGATATTGAAGTTTATCTTCAATCATTTGCAAGACCTCTATATGTACAAGATTCTTTCGATAAACGAAACCTTGTCCTGAAATCTAGATCGTCATAATCTTCAAAATATAAGTCACGTCGAACTTTGTATGTTTTAGGACGTTGAACTTTACTGTCTAAAAGTTGTAAATTTTCTAAAATATCATCATTTCAGTGTTCCAAAAAAAAATTTTACGCTGCTTCCATTTTATTTGACCAACTTACAACCAATTGACAGCCGTTAAAAGCATTAACGGACCTTTGGAGCAGTGATTAAGTTTGACGCCTTGTTAAGAGTATTAACGATTCGTTAGTACTTGGTGAAACACTCACTACGCTTAACGGGCCGTTGTCTATTTAACGGGACGTCAAAACTAACTAACAGTGTATGGTGAAACTAGGTCACCTAGTTTAACGCTTAACGGGCCGTTGTCTATTTAACGGGACGTCAAAACTAACTAACAGTGTATGGTGAAACTAGGTCTTAGACCTAGTTTCACCATACACTGTTAGTTAGTAACTAACTAGTTAGTAGTGAGTGTTTCACCAAGTACTAACGAATGGTTAATCCTCTTAACAAGGCGTTAAACTTAATCACTGCTCCAAAGGTCCGTTAATGCTTTTAACGGCTGTCAATTGGTTGTCAGTTGGTCAAATAAAATGGAAGCAGCGTAAAATTTTATTTTTGAACACGGAAATGATGATATTTTCGAAAATTTACAACTTTTAGACAATAAAGTTCAACGTCCTAAAACATACAAAGATCGACGTGACTTATATTTTGAAGAATATGACGATCTAGATTTCAGGACAAGGTTTCGTTCATCGAAAGAATCTTGTACATACCTATATAGGTCTTGCAAATGATTGAAGATAAACTTCAATATCCATCAAATCGGTTAGTAGGTACCTACCTTAAAATTGCCTTATTAGGTATGTGAATTGTAATAAAAATATGCCTATGATTCGACTTACAACTTCTTACGTAAGTAGGTACTCACCCATGAGGTTTAATATTATTAGAAATGTTTGTTACCTAACGTAGTGTAAAAGCTCACAGTGGTTCCCACTAGTAATAGGACCGCCCCATCATCACAGAGAGTACCTTCCAATCCTAATTTTTATGAGCAATCGTCACTGCATCTGTTTTTTCGTTTTCAACTACATTTTTATGTTTTGTAATGAGTCCTATTAAAATTTCTCGGCGACTTTTTTTTCGACATTTTAACACACAAAATAAGTAAAAATTACAATTTAGAAGAATCAAAAATTGTTGTAAGTACCATAAAGGTTATATATAATGCACTATGAATTAAGAGTAGTATTCTTTAGTTGTTGCCTAGCAACTGTTGTTTCTGTCATCCTGTGTTTTACAAATTAAGTTAATAAATTTATGTTATAATAAAATGTACTTTATTAAACCACTGTGTTACAATGATATCTTAGTTTCATTGTTAGCAAGCTCAGCCAGCAAAAAATACCACAAAACAAAATCATTTGAAAACATTTTTATGAATTGACGTTTAAAACGACTAATAGAGAATTACACTGTTTATAGAACGTTTTGCTTAGACGCCATGACATTTTAATTTGGTTGCATAAAAACGAGAGTGAATGAAAAGTCAGACCGGTCGTTTTTGTTCACTCGATGATAGATAACATCTGCTAGATGTTTGATTTAGCAACGCCTTGTTAAGATCCCTCCATAGAACGTAAAACTTTTTGACGTCGACGTCAATTTTAACAGAGCATTTGCTGATGGCTCGTTAAGAATTGTTTGGTGAAATCGGGTCTTAGACTTCCTTAATACGGGAACCAGTGTCGCCAAACTCACACATTTGCAAATTAAAATGTACATTGCAATACACAGAAAACGATGATATAATTGGCTACAAATTATAAATGCAACTTTGGCGACAAGTTTACTTATTGTTGTTCAAAATTAAGTCAAAATACAACTTTTGAACGTTGTTTTTATTTTACATGTCAAAATCAATGAAGACCATTTTTCCATCTAACAATAAAATTCGAGCAATTAACTACGAGTTCAGCTACGCAATGCTAGAGGGCGCTGTAACCAATTTACTCTATTTAGCACGCTAATACTGATTTCATATTCGTATGCACCTGTTATCTATTTTTCTACTCAGCTAGGGATGCGGACAAGATATCGATAATTTAATGTCGATGTTTGTAAATGTAATAATTCAAATCTTTTATCTTATGTAATGGACCAAAGTCCGATTAGTGTAAAAGGTAAAATGGACGATACGTAGTAAATTAAAAATATTTATTATCCTTGAAATAAAACAGATTTGTTTAATAATTATCGTTTTGACTGTTTATATTTAATTTTAACAAGTGATGCATGCGTATATTGACTTTTTTTTCCGGGATTTAAATCCGTAATATGATTTGATGTAGGAAATTCAATTAATCGAGAAGACGACGAGTACATAATATGGCATGGTAAGGTCTATAAGGTTTTACTATATTCGACTTTGGACCTCTATCATTTACGCATACTTTGATACTCATTTCTAGTCATTTTATTTATTTATGTTCAGTAAAGTTAGTTTAAAAATACACATTTTATTATTTTATCGATACCGAACTATTTGAATATGTCCCATCCCTAATGCAAAAGCGTCGAAGATTCTAGAATGTATACGATAATATGCAAGACAGCGAGCAACTTGATTTAGACTTTGAACAATGGACATAAGGTAGTTTTTAGTTCGCATCAAAGTAATAAATATGGTTTTGTCAATAAAAACAATTATATTGAAATATATCATAGTTTTAAACTTACCGGTGATACGATACACCTCCGCAAGATATTTTTTTTGTACTGCTATCATATTTGCATGTAAAAATTGCACAATATGTTTGTAATATTTTTCGTTACGTTCGAGACGTCGTATCACAGTAAGTAGCTAATCGTGACTGAGCCGGTGTTGCGAAGCTCCGCATAATTGTGACACACGCGCGATAGCTGCGTGGCACTTTCACTGTTTTTTCTATTCCGTGATTGAAACTGTAGCGGTTACACCGCCACATACTAACTACGCATCAAAGACATGACGTCACACAAATCCTGCATCGCGCAATTAGAGTTTACCGCGCGAACGACATAGATAAGACTATCCGAAATCAACAGTCGAGCAGTCAGCCCGCCAGACACAACACCCGTCTGGTTGTAGGATCCTCCCTTTTCTATGGTGGATGAGTGAACTTTACACACTGTTCCTCATGCCTCTAAATTGGTGACCCCGAGTATGAACGTCAACGCAGCCTTCGTGCAACTACTTCAGCGTGATGTCATCATCATCACTCCCGCAAGCTTTCGTGAGGCGAGTCACACAGACAGCCAGCACCCTCGGCTTCAACGGGTATCCTGACCACCAGCATGCTGCGAACGCGCATTCCTGGTCATCACCCCGACTCACTGGGGAATCACCGCAATCATCTCAATCAGCGCAATCACCGCTATCACCTCAATCACCTCAATCACCGCAATCACCGCAATCACCTCAATCACCATAACCGCCGCAATCACCGCAGACAGTTCCGACTCACCGCGAACTGTGCGGCACCCGGTTCCGACTCACTGGAACCTTAGCTGGCACTGTGAAGCATCGCAAGATACAAGACTCAGCCCACTATCGACCTCCGGTCTCCGGAGGGGAGTGATGTAGCGGTTACACCGCCACATACTAACTACGCATCAAAGACATGACGTCACACAAATCCTGCATCGCGCAATTAGAGTTTACCACGCGAACGACATAGATAAGACTATCCGAAATCAACAGTCGGGCAGTCGGCCCGCCAGACACAACACCCGTCTGGTTGGAGGATCCTCCCTTTTCTATGGTGGATGAGTGACATTTACACCCTGTTCCTCATGCCTCTAAAAAACCATTGCGCCCACGGAATAGAAAAAATATGGAAGTGCCCTTAGACTTCCTTAATACGGCTATAATTGGCTACGAATTGTAAGTGCAACTTTGGCGAAAAGTTTATTTATTGTTGTTCAAAATTAAGTCGACATCAATGAAGACCATTTTTCCATCTAACAATCAAATTCGAGCAATCAACAATGAGTTCATCTACTCAACGCTAGAGGGCGCTGTAACCAATTTACTCTATATCATCATAATTATCATTGAAATAGATGTCATATTCGTATGCACCTGTTATCTATTTTTCTACTCAGCTAGGGATGAGGACAAGATACCGATAATTTAATGTCGATGTTTTTTCAATGTAATATGTAATTCAAATCTTTTATCTTATGTAATTGACCAAAGTCCGATTAGTGTTAAAGGTAAAATTAAACTATAAGTAGTAAATTAAAAATATTTAATGTCTTTCAAATAATTATTTGTTTACTATTAAAATTGTCGTTTAGACTGTTTTATATTTATTAACAAGTGATGCATGCGTATATTGACGTATTTTTCCGCGATGGCTTTCATTAAATCCGTAATGTGATTAGATGTAGGAAATTCTCCTAACTGATGATAAAAAAAAAAATGGAATATGGACGTCCCAATAAATTGGCGCATTATTTTAGACATGAGAACGTCTTTTTTAAATATGTGACAGTCTTGTAGCGGTTACACCGCCACATACGAACTACCTACGCATCAAAGACATGACGTCATACAAATCTTGCATCGCGCAATTAGAGTTTACCGCGTGAACGACATATACATATAAGACTATCCGACATCAACAGTCGGGCAGTCGGCCCGCCAGACACAACACCCGTCTGGTTGGAAGATCCTCCCTTTTCTATGGTGGATGAGTGAACTTTACACCCTGTTCCTCATACCCTAGAGTATTTTAAAAATATATCTTCATGACATCCTCTGATGGGTACAACAATCCGCCTTTATACTTTGCTATTATAAATGTGTAGTGAAAGATTTTTTTTTCTGTTACACGAGCACTAACGCATATATCACACTTATTTTTTTTAAATTAATTGTTTTTTTAATATGTAACCAGCAATGTGAGCTATCCTTTGCTTGCTGAAATCGGACAGATGAACAGTTTAAAATTGAGATTTTTTCCAATGCCGAACAATTTCCTCTATCTGTGTTTTTCAGTTTCACGTGCACCAACATTTTTTTATGGGCAGATACGAACTGCCTAGTCGTGGGATTGTTGTTCGGTCCTCCATGCGCCCTATAAATTACAAAAATAAATCCATTTGATCCTGACTTAGTTTATAGAAGGGCAGATAAATCAATGTCTGTATTAGAGCGGCAAATAAATATTTTATCGCTTCTATGCAACCCAGAAAACCCAAATAACTAACTTTTTGTGGACTATTTATTAAAAGTGTGCCATCCTCGCGTATCAAATTCTTTGAATAAACTGCAGCTTGGTATAAATAATCAAAAATTTGAGAAGCATTATTATTAGTGTAAAAAATGTACAGATGATAGACGTTTTACAGCAGTAAAGGATTCACTGGCAAAACTGGGATCTCCACCCACTTTTGAGTACCACTTATTATAAAGTTCGTGGATGAGGTAGACAAGTATTAAAAGTTCTTCGCACGTAATCATAAGCTCAGGGCGAATAATAGTTCAAGGTTAATGCAAAACTGCGAATACTTTCGTACTTCAGGTTTGTTTCCAGTCATGCGAGTAATCAATTCGTTAACCTACAAGAAAACAGTTTATTAATAAACAATATACAACGTTGATACGACAGAGGGGCTTTTCTTTAAACTGCCTATACTAGGTACCATTTTCAAGCTCTGTACCAAAAATCAATTAAATAGGAGCAGTAGTTTAGCCGCCAATGATTTTTTAAGTTTTTGCCCCGTTTGAACACGATGTATCTTTACTAACAGCTGATTATGTCTATACGCATAGGTCATCCACCTTAAAACGATAAATCTGAGTTAAGCCTACGATGCGTTGTTGCCGCTCTGAAGCAAGTTACAAGTACAGTCACGAGCTTTAATTTGGGACCTGTTTCCGTTAAATGTTGTTAGAACAATCATAATGCAATAAGGTCGAAACTTTGAAACTTTGCTTTAAGGTTGAAATGTTGAATGTCAAGTTAAGACATAAAATGTCTTATCTAATCGACCTATGAAATGATAACCTCTTTGCAAAAAGCTATCATTACGATTTTCTAATTACGAACATGTGTCGTGTCAGTGTCATTTAAGAAAATAGTTTAATGTGATATTTTCACAAAATATAATTTACCAATTAATAAAATGCTTGCGGCTAATCGTGACCAAATAAGGCTCCAAATTATTGATTTGCACGAACAAGAAGTAGGCATTCACGAGATATCGCGACGAATAAATGTGACAAGAAACACAGTTCGCCGCTGGGTTCGACGCCACGGGAACGAGGAAAATATTATTGACTTACGACGAAACAACCATCACCCGCAAGTTATAACACAAGAGCAGAGCCGCTTGATGCAAAGGCAATACCTGATGAATGGATTTACGCCAACGAGGCATTTAGCGGAAGCGTTTGAAGTCCACCCTTCAACAGTTAGAAGGCATCTTAAAGCTATGGGACTGCATCACAGGCGGCCTGCAAAAAAAATTGCGTTGACGGATGCCCATAAAGCTGCTCGACTTATTTTCGCACGTCAGTATCTAAATTTTGATTGGACGACGACGGCTTTCATCGATGAAAAGACTTTTCAATCTTCCCAAACGGGCAGACTACATTTGTGGCGAATCGACAAGACGCGATACACGGAAGACCACGTCATAGCTAACAACGCGTCTGGTCGCATTACAGTTAACATGTCTGGCTGGATTAGTTCAGCCGGCATTGGAGAACTAATAAATTTACCACCCAGGGCCACTGCTCAAGATTATGTCGATTTATTAGACGAGAGTGTCCTTCCAACATTACAACTATATTATGCACAAGAAGATGTTGCTCCAATAAACTTTGTTCAAGATAACGCAACAATTCATACGGCAAGAATCGTTAGAACTTGGTTCGACAATAATAGAGCAAATTTAAATCGTATTCCGTGGCCTGCAAAGTGTGCCGATTTAAATCCTATAGAAAATTTATGGGGCTTAATGGTTCAAAAATGGTCAAATAGAAACGAAAGAACTAGAGAAGCACTTATGGATCACTGCCTCACAGTCTGGGAAAGTTTAAGGGGTACTGACATATGTGACAAATTGATTGGATCCATGCGTAACCGGCTCCAGGCTGTGATTGACAATGAAGGTGGATATACGCGGTTTTGAATATTTATGATAAAAAAATTACTGGAGAGATTTAAATTAATTTAGTCGTAGCCTTCGGTGATAAGTGTTTATTTTGTGCACCGCTAACCATGCTTTCTATATAATTGTGTTAAGATTGAGGTTTGTGTCATAAATGTCTTAATAAATATAAAGAATAAATAACTTTGTTTTTCTAAAGATTTTATTAATCAATATTTTAGCTGAAATCTTCTAAGCCCCCATAATCATAAACGGCCTTTAAACCTATTTTATTTTAAATATGTTGTTTTGGTCCGTCACTTTGATATTTATGTTTGAGAAAGAGACAAAACTTTTTAACTAATATAGGTTTGAAGAATAAGCGGGTTAGTTGACTAGCTATCATATATTGACAATATAACTTCATCAACCCCGACGAGGCCGTAGCTTACGGTGCCGCCGTCCAGGCTGCCATCTTGCACGGTGACAAGTCTGAGGAGGTTCAGGATCTGCTGCTGCTGGACGTGACTCCGCTGTCGCTCGGTATCGAAACCGCCGGCGGTGTCATGACCACCCTCATCAAGCGCAACACCACCATCCCCACTAAGCAGACCCAAACATTCACCACCTACTCGGACAACCAGCCTGGAGTACTTATCCAGGTGTTCGAGGGCGAGCCCGCCATGACCAAGGATAACAACTTACTCGGAAAGTTCGAGCTGACCAGCATCCCTCCGGCGCCGCGTGGCGTGCCTCAGATCGAAGTCACCTTCGACATCGACGCTAACGGTATTCTTAACGTGTCTGCCGTCGAGAAGTCTACTAACAAGGAGAACAAGATCACCATCACCAACGACAAGGGCCGTCTTTCAAAGGAGGAGATCGAGCGCATGGTAAACGAGGCTGAGAAATACAGGACTGAGGACGAGAAGCAGAAGGAGACCATCCAGGCAAAGAACGCTCTGGAATTTTACTGCTTCAACATGAAGTCCACCATGGAGGACGAGAAGCTCAAGGACAAAATCTCCGACTCCGATAAACAGACTATCCTGGAAAAGTGCAACGACACCATCAAATGGCTCGACTCCAACCAGCTGGCTGACAAGGAAGAATACGAGCACAAGCAGAAGGAGCTGGAAGGCATCTGCAACCCTATCATCACCAAGATGTACCAGGGAGCCGGTGGCATGCCCGGCGGTATGCCCGGCAGCATGCCCGGCTTCCCCGGCGGCGCTCCAGGCGCGGGCGGCGCGGCTCCCGGTGGCGGTGCCGGCCCTACCATTGAGGAGGTCGACTAAACATTCCAACATTCTTTTTTATTTGTTTCTTTTTTCTTATGGGACCACAGGACCAAAAAGTAATTATTACTCGGAAATCGGTAATGATCGTTTGCCCTCGCTCCAGTTGACGTTAGCCCCTAGAAACGTAAAGTTGTCGATGGTAAACATTATGACGTTTATTGTTTGTGCAGTGACAGCGTTAACATAATAGCTCTAAATGGCGAAAGTTTGCTACACGATATTCAACCTTAGGTGGGTCCCAAATTAAAGCTCGTGACTGTACAACCAAATATTTTTCGCTAAAAAAATGGCAAAGCAAACAAGAGAGAGAAAATCATGGCAAAACATCCCGCGCGTAAAAGAAATAGAAATAGGTCAGTCTGTTATTATTGCATCCTAGATCCTTGCGCGATCGGTAAGTAAGTGGGGGCAGTGGGGCCTCTGTCAGTGCGCCGACGCTATCCTAGCTAGCTAACGTAACTTACGTAACACGGAAGCTCTTGCGCCGCTTACGCGTGCAGACAATTAATTGTTATAGGACACTAAATAAGTTTAAGACAATATTTATTTTTATATTGTGACAGGACACACGTAACATCGGATTATTATTATTTAGTGTTAGTGTTTTTTGTGATTGACTGTGTTTTATTGTGATAGGACACGTAATTAAACTTTGGTTGTGTGTGAGTGTAATTAAAATACAATTATTGAACTAAAAAATAGGATTATTTTAGCATTTCACAAATTAAAGTGCTTAGCAACGAACAATGATTTAATTATAATTCGGTATAATTTGTGCATTCATGTGAATGGAGTTTTTGTTGTGACTGTTGTTGTATGCGTACTTACGTTACTTACTTCAAAACCGTACCTATCATAAAAGCCACCGCCCCGGTCGCCCGCCTTGACACGTGATAACACACGCCGCGGTACGGTGCGCGCTCGACGTTGCCGCTTTGTTACCTAGGTATCTAAGGTCAGTTAAATTTATTTACACAGGGTGGTTGCGTTTTACTCTTATTTGTAAGCTATTTAGTTTGTTTGAAAAAAAAAAAAAACTCATTTTTGATGCTTTTTATTTTTATACCGTATCGAATTAATACTAAACACGTATAGTATACGTAGTGTAATTTAATGCCCCTCTGTTATATCAACTCTGTATTTGACTAGGGCCCTTACAGAATTGAGCTCGTGCATAAACCTGGGGGTGACCATGGACTCCTACCTATCGTGGACTGCCCATGTTGGTCAAGTCAGTCGTAAAGTGCACTACACGTTCCACTCGCTGAAATGCCTCCAGAACTTCTTACCCTTGAGTACCAAAATCTCCCTTGCTCAAACACTCATACAGCCCATCATAGACTACGCTGATGCCTGTTATTTGGGGCATCCAAATAACAGGCATCAGCGTAGTCTACCGAGAATCTTTTAAATAAACTTGAACGTTTGCATAAAATCTGTATTCGTTTTGTTTTTAACATGAAAAACTATGACCACGTTTCTAACTTTCGCAAGATACTCAAGTGGCTCCCTATTCGACTTCGCAGGAACTCTCGGATATTGTGTCTGCTATTTAACATCCGTCACAACCCTAAAACCCCATCCCATCTGCGGGAACGCTCTTCTTACGTCCGTCCTTCTCATGCACCTTGCAGATCGCATCTTAGAAATCTTCTTAAATCCCCTCCTCACTCAACCGACTTCTACTCCTACTCCTTCAGTGTGCACGCGGTTCGGTTGTGGAATTCACATCCGCCTAACATTAAGGGACTGCCAAACTGTTGCAGTTTTTAATAGAAGAGTGAAGGAACACTATCTTTCCACTTCGTCATAGTTGCATATTTTGTATTTATTATTATATTATATACTAGGTACATTATAATTATTAGTATTTATACATTTTAGTGATATTTATCTTAGAATATGTATGTCAGTATATTCTCATAGTATATGTTGATTTTTAAATTAGTGAATAGCTATAATATGTTTTATGTATTTTATTTTCTCTTCTACTATTACACACGTTGTTTACATCTCTTTTTATCCACTTTCCTATCGCAGGTATGCTGGAAGAGATTTCTTTAGAATTATTTCTTTAGAATTATTTCTAAAGAAATCTCTTCACCTTTGTACATATTTTTCTGTTCCTTTTTTTTTCTTTTCTTTTTATATGTGTTTACATAAACTGTTAAATAAATAAATAATTAATTCGTCATTTTAACTTTAAGGTTCTCATGGAAGCTTATGCTGAGCAGTGCGCCAAAGGATAAACACTGTCCATCTAGTGTTTTGCGCATTGCCCAGTGTTGACGAGTCAGGTCGGAAATCGATGTTATAAAAATAATAGCTAACCTTTATAGTGTTTTTTATGCTAATAAGATCTTCACTTCTCATGACAAATTTAATTTGATTTTGATTTGATTTTTAGATTTTGTTTCCTTATTTTACTTTGAGTCCATTGTAACATCATTCCTATTTTTTTTGTCTTGTTGTTGATGAGGTGGGGCTGTTAGGTAACTCAGAGACTATAATTGTACGGGCCTTTTTTGTTGGTGTTACTGAAATTAAGCTAGACAATGGTGGTTTCCTGGTGGACCGTCCTAGGTACTTCATCGTCGACTCGACGCCTATGTGAACCCCTCCTACCGTTATTTGGGAACCCGACGGTGGCGCGTTCCGAGGACCACAAAATGGCCTCAGACTTGTGCAGGGCCACCTCGAGTCCCAACTGCCGGATTCTGGCCATGATTGTCGCAACCCCGTGTGTTGCTAGATCGGCCGCCACCTGGTGCGACCTCCCCTGCGCCAGGACAAACGTGTCGTCAGCGTTACAATCGACGCTGACGCCGATAGGGAGGTCGGCGCGCAGCACCCAGTCGTATCCGACGTCCCACAGATTCGGCGCCAGGACCGATCCCTGTGAGACACCGCACGATATCTCTCGCCGGTTCCATTTTCCCATCGGACACCGCATTAGGCGGAGCCATGGGCGGGGAGGCATTTTCCCCTCTCGAAGGGAACAAAGCGCTTACCACGTCCTCCACAAGCTGCGGCCGGAGACTCTGCGTCAGTGGGCGCCCATGGGCGGAGTTTCTCCCGAACCATCTTGTATGGGCATCCCCACGGGTCCCTGTCTCCAGCGACTCCTCGCGAGCCAGTCCCCTAGCCCGCAGGATCCTCCCCCTCGTAAAGCTCCGCCTGAATGGCTTCCGTATCCGGAGGTCGAATATGGAGCCTGCAGTGCCTGGCGTACCGGCGTCGCGCAGCAACGCACGCATTACGGAGTGTGGTCAGCTGTTGCGACCACCAGTACACCTGGCGCGAGGCACGTCCGGGCTTTACCCGGGGCATTGCCACGTGACATATTTCGGACATGGCCTCCCGGAACCACTCCGCCTCGTCGTTGATGTCGACAGGCCTGTCCGGTGATGACACATAGGCCTGCACGATCGAGGCTTCCAGGAGGAGCTCCCGGTCCAGCTGCTTCAGCGCCCACCGCGGACCACTCGGGGCCTGTCGGACCGGCGCGCTCGAGGTCTGGGCGGAGACGTCAAATCGGATGTACCGGTGATAGGTCTCCACCCCCTCTATGATGCGCCAGTCAATGACACGCGGCAACGAGAGAGTGGGGCTGGCAAACAAGATGTCCACCACTGATTCACCCCGCATCCGCACACACGTGGGGACAGAACTCCGGTTTAGGACGACCAGGCCCGTCTCCAGCGCCCAGTCCTCCACCATCCTGCCCCGTGTGTCCGTACCGGGAACCCCAAGCCACATTCTTGGCATTGTTATGACATCTCTTTGAGGCGCGCGTGGAACACAACGCGCCGTCGACCCGGGCCTGGTCCTTTCCAGACGGCGAGCTACCCATTGCTTCCACGTTCAACCGGCGGGCCACCTCGAGTCCCAACTGCCGGATTCTGGCCACGATTGTCTCAACCCCGTGTGTCGCTAGTTCGGCCGCGGCCTGGTGTGACCTCCCCTGTGCCAGGACCAACGTGTCGTCAGCGTAACAAACGACGCTGACGCCACTGGGAAGGTCGGTGCACAGCACCCAGTCGTATCCGATGTCCCACAGATGCGGGCCCAGAACCGATCCCTGTGAGACACCGCACGACATCTCTCGCCGGTTCTATTCTCCCTGGTGACCGGGGTGGATGACGGCCCTGTCCTTCAGATAGGCTTCGACCACACGACAGAGGTAGGTCGGCATTCGGTGATACCGGAGTGCCTCCCTGATGCAACTCCAGGGCAGGGTATTGAAGGCGTTGGCGATGTCTAGAGACACCGCTAAGACGACCCCACCTTGAGCCACTGCATCCCCCGTTGTGAGGGCTCGCATGCACATTGTCCACCATGGAGCGCCCCCTGGGAAAATCAAACTGGCTCTCCGCCAAATCTGGCCGTATAAAGGAAAAATTCCGAAAACCTTAAATTTTTAGTTACATCACATATATAATATTTTTTAATAATTATAAACTTATTACCCTTTTACTCATGAACGCGTAGAGATATCAAGTTGAAACTCATAACAAATACTTAGGTCTAATTGCCTTGCCTTGTTACCTGTGAAAATAAAACAAATTTCTAAGTCAACGCAAAAACGCAAAGGTACAACAACCATTTATACCGCATAGTTTGAAACTCGCAACAACAGCTCGCAAGGGAATCAAAACCTCAATTTAAATTGTGATAATAATAAACATAATTGTAGTTACCACAATGAGACTTCAATATCGACTTTAGAATGAATCCCCAAAATGGAATTTCCACATATTTTTCATTCATAAACATGTTTCCGTTAATAAACACTAACGATTAATACCTTTTTCAGTCACCATTTACAGATCTGGTTCTTTAATACATAATTAGTATTTTTGTACCAGATTTGTAATAGGACTAAAAAACTTTGTAAATAAATGACTTTGATAAAAAAAAACATGCCATCATTCATCAGCAGACTTTTGCAAGGCTGCTGCAAGGCTAGTGTAGATATTTCAGTTACTCGTATATTATAAAATAAATGATATGTGTTAATATAAGATAAAGGATTACTGAAAATGAAACAAATTTCTAAAACAACGCAAAAACGTAAAGGCTGATTGTTGTGGGAGACTTCAATATCGATTTTAGAATGAATCCCCAAAATGGAATTTTCACATATTTTCATCCATAAACATGTTTCCGTTAATAAACACTAGCACTACACGAAGTAGTACAAGTATAGATAACGTTTTATCCCATTTTATCCATACTAGGAGGTCTGTATACACATACAACTATTACGGGGTGATTCTGCAACTCAACCGTGCAAACTTCAATAAGGTTCAGTTTACACCATTTTCCTACATCTAGTTTTTGTCCCAATAAAGTATTCCGCATTGGTATACACGAGCCCCCGTTCCTATTTTCTCGTGAATAGTATGTGTGTAGTGTATAATTATGTAGGTACGTGAAGATGTATATGGTCGTATTCTATCATGTTAGTTTTTGTTATGCATATTATGTCTACCGATTTACTCTCATCTTTAAAATTATTAAGGTGCACACTTAGTAAGTTCGATTTATTTACAAGTCCATTAATGATAAATGAAAAATGATAAATGATTTATTTCTGCAAGTAGGTTTGTACAAACACTTTTACACGTCAATCATATTTTAAAAACTAGATGAGGTCGGCGTTTCCTATCTGACTACTCTGAGAAGAAAGGCCGAAACAAACTCAGAGGTCACAGTCTCTTTTAAAGTCCAGACATAATCTTGGTCAGATCATGTGAAGACGATGTAGATTGATGTCTGAAATGGTCTTTTGAGGAAATAACCATTCAGATTGAGAAGACCTGTCCAGTCAGTGCACGCATTTGTCAGTTATCGTGCAGCTCAACTCAGAATTTAAGGAGCTCAACGATTCGACGAACAATACCAAAGAAAGGACGTTTGGGTAGGCCACATAAATTACTCAAACTGCCAGACCATGATAAAAACTAATAGACAACAAAAAAAAAATTAAAACAAAACAAAAGGGAATATCTGCATAGTCTTCACATTCACAATAATTAAAATAATATAATACTTTAAAGTAAATATTCATGTCAATGAATATATAACATTCATTAATGTCAATGTGTATATAATAACCCGGAAATAATCTTGGTCAGAGCATTTCAATTTGAGGACCATGTAGATTTGTGTCTGAAATGGTCTTTTGAGGAAAGAACCATACAGATTTGAGTGGACCTGGCCAGTCAGTGCACGCATTTGTCAGCAATCGTGTAGCTCAACTCAGAACTTAAAAAGAGCTCAACGAATCGACGAACAATACCAAAGAAAGGACATTTGGGTAGGCCGCATAAAGTACTCAAACTGCCAGATTAACATAACAAAAAGTAAAAATAGCTAAATACACTCAGGGGTACATTTAACCGGCCACCTACATTTTGTCGATTATTTCAAAATTGTATCGGATTTTAACTAATTTTGTTATAAAATTACTTTGGGTGAATCTTTGAGAACACAAATAAAACATGTGTAAGTTGTGAAATGGTTTAATCAAGACAAAAAATTTCAAAATGCGAATATGCAGTCTTCTGACCAAAAACGACATTTAGCAAAATTTTAATTTAAAAAAAGTATGCTCTTAATTATCGCACTAATAATGTGTATTTCCTCCTCTGGCCCTAATCACATCTTGTAATCGATTTGTAAGCCCGTCCATTATGTCTTGGATGTCGCTTTGTGGAATGTTCCTCCACTCCTCAACAGCTGCAGTTTTCAGCTCACTGATGGTCCTAGGAGCTGGTGTTCGACTCCGAATTCGTCTTTTTAGGTTGTCCCATACATGCTCTATCGGGTTCAGGTCAGGACTCCGAGCTGGCCATGGTAATCTCTGAATATTGATGGCGTCCAAGTACTCTGTGACAATTCTCGCGGTGTGTGCACGAGCGTTGTCGTGCATTAAAACAAAATTATCGCCAATGAATGGAGCAAATGGCATCACATGTGGTTCTAGGACTTCTGTCACGTACCTATGAGCATTTACGCTGCCTCTATCGAAGACCACCAACTCTGTACGGGCCTCGTAACAAATGCCACCCCACACCATAATCGAGCCTCCTTCGTAGCCCACTGTTTCAACCACAGCACATTCAGCAAACCTTTCACCACGGCGTCTATACACCCGCTGACGTCCATCAGGACCTCGTAAAGCGATTCTTGATTCATCAGAGAAGAGAACTGCTTTCCATTGCTCTGACGTCCAATTTAAATGTTCTCGAGCAAAAACAAGTCTCGCTCTTCTGTGAGTTGTCGTTAGCTGTGGTACTCGAGCCGGTCGAAATGATCCCAGATCCCTCTCTGCTAACCTTCTTCTTATTGTTCTTAGGCTCACACTTACATTTCGTACCTCAAATAAGCGGTTACGAGCCTCAGAAGCCGTTGTGAACCGATTTCGAAGAACGTTCGAGACGATGTAACGGTCATCTCTCTCTGACGTACACCGTCTACGACCTTGTCCTGGTCTCCTTGTGTAGGAACCGGTCTCTCTGAAACGCCGGATAGCATCTTGGATAGTGCTTCGTGGGTATCCAAGCATTCGTCCAATCCGACGCTGGCTGAACCCAGCGTCTGCAAGTGCCACAGCCCTAGCTGCTCCAGCTACGTCTAGTGGCATTATTTTAGTGTAAATAAGGTCACAGTACTTCAATACCTCGGTTTTGTTCGAAACAATGGTAAGACAACGTTGTAAAACAAATTTATCCTTCACACAAAACGAGAGGCGAGACTGTCAAATTTCTACTGAACTGATTATTGTTGAATAAAAACCACAAAAGTAAAAAAAAACGCGGATATATGTGTTTTCTTTATGTCAGATATACCCACTTATAAAGTTACGCCTAGTAGTCAAAGCCCAAGTTAACATAAACAAACGATATGGAATTTCGAATGAGTGGACGGTTAAATGTGCCCCTGAGTGTATATGACCCACATAGTCCTCACATCATAATAATAATATTATACTTCACAAAGTAAATATTCATGTCATTTTGTATATAATTTAAAGTTAGCAGAAAAACAAACAAAATTCAAAATGAAAAAAAAAATATATATATATATAATAAATTGGAGCAGCTCAATCCCAAGCCTTTTTGTCCTCAATGAAATCTTTAACGGTATAAAACGCTTTCTGGCACAACTTACGTTTAATGAATGATTTGAATTTATTAAGGCTTAGGTCTTGTACGCGGCTTGGAAGTTTATTATAAAAGCGTATACATTGACATCTGAACGAGCCACCTATTTTCTTGAGCCTTGTTGTAGGTACAACAAATTTGTGTTTGTTCCTAGTATTTATGTTATGGATATCACTGTATTTTTTAAACAAGTTTAAATTTTTATGGACATATAAGAGATTTTCAAAAATATACTGAGAAGGCACAGTCAATACATTAATCTCCTTAAATTTCTCTCTGAGAGAGTGTCTCGGACTTAATTTATAAATTGATCGAACAGCTCTTTTCTGCAAAACAAAGATAGTCTGAATGTCGGCGGTATTTCCCCACAATAGAATACCATACGACATTACACTATGAAAATAGCTAAAGTACACTAAACGGGCTGTCTCTATGTCTGTTAAATTACGAATTTTTCTAACTGCATACGCTGCGGAGCTTAGCTTTTTTGACAATTTATCTATATGTGGGCCCCACTGAAGCTTAGCATCCAAAGTTAAGCCCAAGAATACTGTGCTATCTTCAGGATTCAATTCTTCGCCCTTTATCAACACATTAGTTTTCACCTGCCTAACGTGAGGCAGTGTAAATTTAATGCATTTGGTTTTTTTTTCATTGAGAAGTAAATTGTTAACATTGAACCAGTGAACTACTTTCGCGATCGCGCTATTTATATCGTCAGTAACCAGCTGCTGACGTTTAAGTTTAAACAAAAGTGAAGTGTCATCCGCAAACAACACTATATATATAATATTTTAGTGCAGTACAAAAATATGTTCATACACGAAAAAGATTATCACAGGCTGAATCAGAAATCTTTCCAGAATCAACTTGTGCTTTGGTATCAGTTGCTACCTTCCTGTCACATGCCATTGGCTTAAAATAATCCAAAATTGTCTTCTGACTGGAGCACGATACGTTAGTTAACTCTCTCCGTTTTTTCCTGATTATATGCAGTGAATAATATAGGCTTTTTCATGATACATTCTTTTGCGTATTTAGATAGTCAATTTCAATATTTAATTTAGAGCTAAGTTAATTCAGATATGTGCGGTTATTTTGCTTATTATAAAAGTATCGCTTATAATAGGAGAATTCATTTAGATGAATAAATTTACATTTTGTGAAATTTTGCGTCAGAAGTTGTAAAGGACAATGATTAAAAGTGGTACCAAAAAGTCTCATGCATCAAGATCAAATTTTACAGTAATTATTATCATAATTTATTATGACATTACTCGCCATGGACACAGTAACATTATCATACAGTATTCCAACTTCATACAAACGGACGAAGCGCGAGCTATGCCTACGCGCCTCGATATTGGCATCAGTTCGGCATGCAGACAGTCGCGACTGTGCCGCAGTGACGAACGGACGGTGTGTTGTTTTTTTAACAATAACCGCGCAAGTACATATTTAATATGGCGAGTAGGATATATTGTGCTGTTTTTGGTTGCATGGATTCGTCAATAACGCATCCAGAGATAACTTTTTTTAGATTACTTGGAAACTGAAAGGTAAGACTATAAAATAATGTTACTTACTAGTAAGTAGGTACATAATGTGTGTCTTTTTAATGGATATGTATTTCCTTTTATATCCCGAAAAAAAAGATGTCTGGATTAATAAATAAAGTGAATAGAGAAAATGAAAGTGATTGACACGAGTGAAATAGGTACTTATAGGCGGATCATGAATCATGATACGGTAGGTACGCTTGTGTTAAAACCGCGGGGCATGTGTGTTTTGTTTTGTTAGTTTGTATATTTCAAAGTAAAGACGTGGTATTTTATTATTAATAATAGTTGTTTATTGTACTGTGTGTATGAATAATACTAGAAAAAATAAATTTGACCGTCTGTCAGTCACTAGATAGTTGAAATTTTCTCAGATTAAGTATTTCAGATTAATATCTTTAATAATAAAGCATTTCGTACGTCTCAGTCGAGGCGCAAATATTTTTCGGTCGCAAATTTATAAGACTGATTTGTTATTCAAACATAAACATGGTTTTTTAATTAAATCTTCCAATTAAAAAACAACACGCATTTTTATTGAACACTTCCTATTAAATTCACAAAGTATTTTATTTGTTAATATAAAAAAAGTATATTTACAATCACAAAACTAAATGGAAACACAAAGTAGGTAAATTTAAAATGCTGCGGGCAGCCCTATCGCATGTTTACGTACCGCGCGGCTGTAGGCATTTATTTCCAAGATACGGCCGAGTTACCATACTGTATGATAATATTACCGTGTCATGGATTTGATTTTTAATTATGGAATTTTATTTAAAATATAAAAGTACGAATATGGTTTTACTCCTTTACATGACGTTCACATAACCGGTTATAGTGATGTAGAATGCAAAAGAGAGTATTTTGATGAATCGACTAACCAGTCATTCCAATCGTTTTTTTTAACGTTGGCTTCAAAAACATTATACGAATTAAATTTACTTATTTACTTTTGCTTCTTTTTTTTGTTGAATAACAGTAACAATTAAATAAAACCAAAACACCTAATCGATTTGGTATTGCTAATTGACACAAAATCGATTTTCTTACTAAAGATTTTGATTTAACGATGACATCGCTAAATCCCAGCATACACATTTCTGACATTTGATCATTTTAATCCGTAATATCTTTGCGCTAGCAATTATCTGTCCGTTTGTATTTTAAGAGTTGAGATTAATTAATTATTGTATTGTGTATTAATTAATTTTTGTATTGTTAACTCGTAATTCTTACTAATATAAGTGGATTACTAATGGTATTACTCTGTTTTTAGAGCAATAATATTCGTATTGATGTGTCGATAAAGAATATATAATACTACCTACTTGCCTGGTTTTGAGGTTATTTTAGATTTTATAAAATTACTCCGAAATAAGTACGGGTTTTGTTTACAAAAAGAACTTTTATAGGAGGATAAGTAACTTTTGGTTAGGATAAGTGTAGACTATAAAAAACAAAGTTTGATTTTGATGCAGCATGGTGTGGGATTCCATACTTCCATGAGCATTGTCCTTTGGTTTAACATATTTTTATTTAAATAATTATTACAGTGCACGCCAAGTAAAATAAAATATATTTGTTGACACGTTCTCAAGTTATTTAGGGCTACTCGTATACATACTTCTTTCTGGAGATGGCATGCATTATTGTCATTTGTCCCTACTGAAAGTAATACTATAACAATATCTTGTTCGGTTACCGAGTTACATAATTCTAAGTTATTATTTAACATTATATTTAATTTGTGCCTAAAATATTTTTTTCTCTGTGGCAAACTGTTACTTTATGGAAATGTAAACATAACAATCTGGCTTAAGTTTAGCTCACAAAGTTTGTTATAGTAATGAAGTAGACTGTCCTGATTCACATTTCCTCTGATACTAATCAACCTAGTGAAACTTTAAAGTTAAACTAATAATCTTTGTCACTATCTCAACATAACTTAAGCCAGGCATACAATAATTGGTAACTGACTTTCCCTTACAAATTATTTGTAACTGGCCCATGTCTTTCCCAATTTCATCACTAAATATCGCAATATCACACTGCAATTTCGAATTACACATTCAAATATATTTGTCGCATGAAATACAGTGTTGCCGACTGAAATATGTATACAGTTGGTGCGCTATGACGGAGTCTAAGGACCGCAGGGCGAGGGCACCGGAAACAACAGGAGCGTCAGTCCAGTCATCCTTCAGCCCTAGGGACTGTCACACGTTCATGAGATGCGTGCGCACATAGAATCATACCAAGTTTTTTACTTTATTTCTATTTTTTTTGTTAATGGGCATGATGGGCAGGACAATAGTTGTTAATTGTGATTCGTGTAACTGTTTATACTAAGTGTAAGCTGTTAAAATCTTATACTTGCCCGAGATCCACAAACAGCCCACAACAATGTCAGAGGAAGGAAACACGACCCCTCTCCAATGTCCCACTCCGACATATTTAATATTAATATGTAGATAAAGATATTATTTGAATTCAATCAATCAAAATTAATGAAATATAGTATAATATTTACGAGTACATAATTTAAGTCTTAAAACAATGTCAAAAACATTCAGCGACAAAAATAAACCGGAAACCAAATTAAAGTTTTTTTTTTTTTTAATAGGAATTTAATTCGACCCTAATTTCAGATCGAAAATTGCCTGCATTAATAACCTATTTCAAAAAAGCATAAGTTCACATGTATAATCCAAATTAAGTGAAGTTGACATCAGGGGAGCGGCTAGGATACTGTTCAGCAGCGATGAGGTGGCGCCTTACTCTCCAGAAAAACTAACACGTCTAGAGGATAATTATTGATAATATTATGTAGATAATAATTGTTATAATATTGACATACATGTTTACTTAAAGGACAAATATAATATTGGAATTAAGTAATTAAAAAAACAGAAATTCGTCGAGCCGAGCGTCCGCTTTTAACACATTAGCAGCAAGTGTGAACGGACCATCTGAAATTCAAAAAGTTTTTATATAATACAGCAATATTCAAGCTTAGTTTTTCTGGACTCTAAAACGGACATTTTGTCGGTTTATGTCAATATACAATTATGTAAAAAAAAACCCTGTCCGATCCGAAAAGGGTACGTGGGTACCTACTGCAATAAAATTACCAAAAAGTAATAACAAATGTTATTATTAGGTATTAAAAATAAAAAAGTTATTGCTGTTTAAAATTCACATTTTAAGTACCAAAATTACTACCCCAAATTCATTAAAATTTTGCAAATTACCAACAGGGGTTGTAAGTTTGCACACACATTAACAATGGCCACCCGCGCCAGATGTAATAACCTGGTTTCAATACGATACTTGACAACACCCTCATGGATCGGACAGGGTTTTTTTTTACATATTATATATACAACATGTCTCAAAATTCAACGATAAGCCGGCACCAGAAGATGGACCTACTAATGACTACTCGAGAAAAAAAAAGAAAAAAAAAATACCTCTACTTTTTTTTAAATTACTTAAAAAAATGGAAATTCTTCGAAAATGTATACCCCTTATGACACTTTTAACTACCATGACCACAATTTTTCAAATATTTCAGTTTTTTTGTTTGTATCGGCAACCTAAGTAGTACTACTATTCACCAGAATCTTTGAAAATTACAGAATTTTCGTAGTTTTATACAAAAAAACAACCAAAAAAAATTTTTTCCCTAAAATTTTGAAAGATTTTAACGTTCAGTACACTTTAACTCATCGTAGTGTAAAAAAAAAATATGGACACTACTATGGCAAGTTTTTAAAAAAATTAGCGCAACTAACCTAGATTTTAAAATGGTATAATACTTTAGGAAAACTAGCCACAAAAAAAAAATAATGACACTTTTTCTAATCAAGAACCAAATTTCATAAGTTGTTGTTAATAGTAATCACTTCTACTATGTGCCCAAAATAGATTTCTTTCGCAAATTCTTAGAATTTGGAAGGGACATGTGCGTAGTCAGTGAAGTTCAGAAGTCAGAAAGAGATAGATAGTATACGTTAGAGAGAGATATATAGATGTTTGTTGTTAAATAACAATAGGGCAGGTAGGAATGTTGCTGTTCTCTACAAAGTCAGTACGCTCTGCTTCTTTGTTTACTGTGCACCGTTTCGTATTCAATTGATGTGACTCTCGTACTAACGACTTTTGGCTTGGCTTTTTGGACTGGATTAAGTGATCTGCAAACTGTACTAACCTGGCATTATTTTGAACTGGACTGTGTTTTGTGAATTGGACTTTTGGCGTATTTTGGACTGTTTAGCGTTTATCATGCCGCTACCATACACACCGTTGGAATACGCTAATATGCACCTCATTTATGGAGAGTGCCGATGCAATGGTAGCGCTGCTAGCAGATTATATCGAGAAAGGTACCCAAATGCTCAAAGATACCCGAATTATCGAGTATTTATTAATGTGCATCAAGCGTTTTCGGAGGGCCGTTTACCATCTGACAGGAGAAATGCTGGAAGACCTAGATCGGAACGCGACGAAGAAGTTCTCAATGAAATTGAAAATGATTCAACTACCTCGGTACGTGCCATAGAAATAGCTACGGGAATCCCAAAAAGTACTGCACATCGAATCCTAAAACGTCACAGACTTCACCCATATCACTACAGGCGTGTGCAGACGTTATTACCGCGGGACTATCCACTACGAGTCGCATTTTGCCGTGTGATGCTGCAAAAGCACAGAGAAGATCCCCAATTCTTGGATAATATTCTATGGTCGGATGAATCAACCTGCAAGAGAGATGGCTATTTAAATCTTCACAACCTACATAGCTGGAGCAATGAAAATCCGCACCTGATGAGACAAGACAAATCCCAATATCAATTCAAGGTTAACCTATGGACGGGCATATTAAACGGAAAAGTGATTTGAATTACAAGGAAACTTGGATGGCAATAGTTATTTGAACTTTTTACAAAATGACTTGCCAGTATTATTAGAAGACATGCCCATTAGTGATCCACAAAACATATGGTTTCAAAATGATGGTTGCCCAGCTCACTATGCCCGTCCTGTGCGAGAATACTTAAACTAAGAGCATCCAGGGCGTTGGATAGGGCGACTTGGTCCTATTTTACGGCCACCCCGTTCACCCGATCTAAACCCCCTGGACTTCTTCTATTGGGGTTGTCTCAAAGACAGAGTCTACTCGAAACCCATTGCAATACGAACGACCTTCGCCAAAAAATCACTCAGGCTGCGGATCATATCAATAGTAGAAGATATGCACGACGAATAAAACGATATTTTTAAGGCAATGTCGTGCCTGTATTAATACCGGTGGTAAACAGTTCGAACATTTATTATAATATTATTAATAATGCAATAAATTTACATTTATTGACACCATTTGTTTCATTCATTCAACATTTTCCAACAACAAAAATCTATTTTGGGCACATAGTAGAAGTGATTACTATTAACAACAACTTATGAAATTTGGTTCTTGATTAGAAAAAGTGTCATTATTTTTTTTTTGTGGCTAGTTTTCCTAAAGTATTATTACCCATTTTAAAATCTAGGCTAGTTGCGCAAATTTTTTAAAAAGTTGCCATAGTAGTGTCCATATTTTTTTTTTACACTACGATGAGTTAAAGTGTACTGAACGTTAAAATCTTTCAAAATTTTAGGGAAATAATTTTTTTTGGTTGTTTTTTTTGTATAAAACTACGAAAATTCTGTAATTTTCAAAGATTATGGTGAATAGAAGTACTACTTAGGTTGCCGATACAAACAAAAAAACTGAAAGATTTGAAAAATTGTGGTCATGGTAGTTAAAAGTATCATAAGGGGTATACATTTTCGAAGAATTTCCATTTTTTTAAGTAATTTAAAAAAAAGTAGAGGTTTTTTTTTCTTCTTTTTTTTTCTCGAGTAGTCATTAGTAGGTCCATCCTCTGGTGCCGGCTTATCGTTGAATTTTGGGACATGTTGTATATGGCGCAGCTAATTCTTTTCTCGATTTCGGGTTGCTCCCACACAAATGTTGTTAATAATGACGAGTGTAATGGCCCTTTAAGAGGTTAAGAGCCATTAAGTTGGCTGCATGGCGTCCCGGTGGGGTATGGCTCTAAAGGTGTGTATACACTAGAGTATTTTGCAGAGCATTTGCATGTATTGTAACGAAATAAGGTCCATTAGGCGTCATCCGTGAGACCGTTACCACTAACCACGAGGTGAGAGTAACTCTTTTGACGGATAGAAATAATCAGGGTTAGGACATAGTATACTCACCTATAGTTTACTTTTATTACTAGTAGCAGGTATACTATTTATCCCGTGGAATAATTTGCAACCACCACCCGCCTGAAGCCGCGGGCAAAAGATAATAAAAGATCAAATAGTGTAATGACTGACGCGGTACTTACCGACTTCAAACCACTTGTTTCTGGGATAACCGGTGTTTTCCCGCGACGACACTATGGCCTCTCGCAGAGCGAGAGCAACACTTATTGACAGACATATAGGAGGCTCGGCAACCGCTGAAATGTGTCATTAAAATACTAACTACGTTTAGGTAATTAAGACGTTCGATTGTTTCCATGCCAATCATGATAATTGAAAAGAAATGGCGGTTGTTATATATCGGGCCCAAGTTGGTACATCTTATAATGAAATGGAATGGTATTAAATGATACATTTTGAGCAGGAAAAATGAAGAGGAAAAATATTTTTGGAAATTAATGTTGTATAATAATTTGTTCATTGATTTTACTTTTTCCCGAGATGTGGGTTATGTATATAGTTTTCCTCAACACAAATTAGATTGTCAAACATCAAAGTTATGGGTTGGGATTTTGGGTTCAAACTTAGTCCAACGCAACGGTCTGTCGCCATAGCCCGCGTGAACCGGAACGCGAGGTCGCGCCATCAGAGGGCCTTCCAGTTTTCCGAACAAAACGTGACATTATGAATGCGACGTTGGCGTATTTGCTCGACGATCGCTTTTGGTTAGGTTAACCGTGTGGTTGTAGCGTTGTTGATTGGCCGTCAAGGCATAGATTAACCAGAAAAATTGAATTTTTTTTCGGTCTTAATCATCGTCAAAACAGATGGATTTTAAGTTATATAGTGTTATAGGTATAACTTCATCTGAAATATTTTATCACAACGGTTTTGTAAATTTATCTTTTGTATCTACAAAAAGTGTGTATTTTTTTTTTGAGAAATAACGAATGATTTATAATAATCGCGACTCCATAAATGTGCTTCTGGTGGTACTAAAGTAAGTTACCTGCATTTTTTTTTAAATACTGTTTTTATTTTGAACGGTACCTAGTCTTCTTCTCCTAAAATTGTTTGTCCGAAAATCATTTAAAACCGTAAAACTTCAGCAACCTTAATGTCAAAAAATTCGAAATTTTGTTTTACATTATCTTTACTTCTAAAACTTTTCTGTCATATTAAGGATTACTATAATAATAATTGAAAACTATATTTTGCATTTTTTTTATTTAATAAATTTTGCATGAAATAAAGTAATATGCCCTAAGTATTATAATTATAATGTACATAATTATATTATGTATAATTATATTTACTATTATTATTCGTTTATTCATTTTTCTAACATATAAAATATATTTTTAAATATTTAAAAAAAAAATTGTGTTCCGCCGGTGTCGGGAGCAGGGTCCAAGCTACCGGTGGTTAGGGCTGCAGAGATAGGAACCTCCCCACAATACGAGCCGTATCAAGAAGTACTGCCTTCTGAATCAGGCCCTTGATCCAACCGCCTAACGAGAGCTTCGAGAGATGTTGGTCGAGGCTTTCGGCCATCAAGCCATTGGCCGTTACGACAATCGGCACAATGATAGCCGAGCTCACATTCCATATGTCGACAACCTCGTGTGCTAAGTCGAGATATTTTATTTGTTTGTCTTTCTCAGCTTTCACGAGGTTCTCGTCATGTGGAATGGTAACATCAACTATCATTGCGCGGCGCGCTAATCAGTCTATCACCACTATATCAGGCTTATTGGCAACAATAGTCCTGTCAGTAATGATAGACCCATCCCAGTACAACGTGACGTGGTCATTTTCGAGAACTGGGTCGGGCACATACTTGTAGTACGGTACCTCAGAATCAACAAGTTTATATTTCAAAGCAAGTTGCTATGAATAATCCTGGCCACTTGGTTATGCCTGTGCTTGTACTCGCCGTTAGCCAGACGAGAACAACCAGAGATAATATGTCTGATGGACTCACCCGGACGGTGGCATGCCCGACACACGTCAACCGTCCCGTCCTTCATAATATGTCTCCGGTAGTTATTCGTTATTCTATTATTATTATATAATGTGTATTATTCCGAATGAAATATTTTAGGACTAATAATTTTATTATTATTATATATTTTCGTTTATTTATTTTTCTAACATATAAAATACATTTTTAAATATTTTTTTTAAAAGGGTATAAAAAACATTTAAAAATATAAAAAATAGTGTTTCGCCGGTGTCGGGAGCAGGGTCCAAGCTACCGGTGGTTAGGGCTGCAGAGATAGGAACCTCCTAACAATACGAGCCGTATCGAGGAGTACTGCCTTCTGAATCAGGTCCTTGATCCAACCGCCTAACGAGAGCCTCGAGAGATGTTGGTCGAGGCTTTCGGCCATCAGGCCATTGGCCGTTACGACAATCGGCACAATGATAGCCGAGCTCACATTCCACATGTCGACAACCTCGTGTGCTAAGTCGAGATATTTTATTTGTTTCTCTTTCTCAGCTTTCACGAGGTTCTCGTCATGTGGAATGGTAACATCAACTATCATTGTGCGGCGCGCTAATCGGTCTATCACCACTATATCAGGCTTATTGGCAACAATAGTCCTGTCAGTAATGATAGACCGATCCCAGTACAACGTGACATGGTCATTTTCGAGAACTGGGTCGGGCACATACTTGTAGTACGGTACCTCAGAATCCACAAGTTTATATTTCAAAGCAAGTTGCTGGTGAATAATCCTGGCCACTTGGTTATGCCTGTGCAAGTACTCGCCGTTAGCCAGACGAGAACAACCAGAGATAATATGTCTGATGGACTCACCCGGACGGTGGCATGCCCGACACACGTCAACCGTCCCGTCCCTCATAATATGTCTCCGGTAGTTATTCGTCAAGATAACTTCGTACATAATTGCACAGACGAAACCTTCAGTTTCCCCGAAAAGGTCACCAAAACGTAGCCAGGATACGGACGCTAGGAAATCTACACCAGGCTCGTGAAGAGCCCGGTAGAAGCGCCCGTGAAGCTCCTTGCTTTGCCATACTTCCTTGCGGTCATCTGTAGTAAGTACAACAGGTTTGCGCCAGTTCTCTTTAGCCATGGAAAGCGGGGTGAGCCCCTTGTCCACTGCTACCACATCACGGTGCATACCCACTTCGGCTTTTAAAAAATATTCCCTGAGGCTGCACACCTCGCGGTTATGGAGGGTCTTCGCATTTAAAAAGCCTCGACCCCCGCATTTCCGCGGGATGTACAGTCTCATCACCGATGAACGTGGGTGATGCATCCGGTTTGCGGTCAGGAGTGTACGGACCCTCCTGTCCAGGGCGTCGAGTTCGGTCTGAGTCCATTTGAGTATCCCGAAAGAGTACATCAAAACCGGCATGACCCAACCGTTGAAGGCGCACCATTGTTTCCGCCCGAAAGAAGACTAATTAAAACCTTCTTCAGGCGACCAAAGAAGCGCTCCTTCAACGATTGCTTCATGTCAGCAACGTTGATGCCTAACGCTTCCGACATACCCAAATACTTATAGCTTTCGGTTGAGGAGAGGGATCTAAGGTGTATGGAGTCCGTGAGTTGAGTTCCCTCGGACTCCATAATCTCCCCTCGCTTTACATGCATGACTGCACATTTGTCCACACCAAATTCCATCTTGATGGCGCTACTGAATGTTTCAGTTACCTTCAGTAGCTCCATCAGTCGCAATTTGTTGGGGGCAAAGAGTTTCAAGTCATCCATGTAGAGGAGGTGAGATATGACCTGACCACCTCTCCTCAATCGATAGCCCAGTCCTGAATCCTCCAGCAGTGTGCTTAGAGGATTCAGGGCTAAGCAGAACCAAAGTGGACTCAAACTATCGCCCTGGAATATTCCCCGTTTAATCCATACAGGTTCATCGTTCCCCTGGATCTGTCAACATCCTGGATAGCGAAGGACCGTCCTCCATTGCCCCATACACGACTTCAGGAAGGAGCGTAGAGTTGTATCTATCTTGTACAACTCCAGCACCCACATGAGCCATGTATGTGGCACCGAGTCGTAGGCCTTCTTATAGTCTATCCAGCATGTCGACAGATCCTTGCGGGATCGACGAACCTGTTGGCTTATGGCCATGTCGATGAGGAGTAACTCCTTAGTACCGCGGGACCCATTCCTACATCCATTTTGAGAGGCAGACATAATTGAATTATTGACAATGTGTGTGTTAATTTTCTCTCTCAAAATGGATGTAAGAAGTTTATAGACCGTTGACAAACATGTGATCGGTCTATAATTCTTGGGTTCCGCGGGACTACCTGACTTATGGAGTAGGTGGGTAACGCCTGTTGTAAGAAACTGCGGTAGCGACCCAGACTCTAGGGATGACTGGAATTGAGATGCCAGGCGAGTGTGTGAACTAATCAGCCATTTCAACCAAAAGTTGTGCAGTCCGTCCGGTCCCGGTGATTTCCAATTCGGTAAATTCGGTAGTATTATTATTATTATTTATTTATTAAATCAAGCAACAAGACTCATAGTGTTAGTAACAGATAAACTTACAAAATATGTTAATACACAGAAACAATTAGTGACATCACTGGCATCATCATCATCATTATAAATTATAATAAAATTGTTAGTCCTAAAATATTTGCAAGAAATTAGGTTTTAGTAACAGAAACGAATCGCTGTAAATCCAACTCCACGCAGTCTGGTCTGCCCTGCCCCTAGAGTGTAATTTTGAATCGCATAGGCGCGGAGGGGCGAGGCGGCCCGTGAGTTGAGGAGCTGGTGGTTGTAACGCTCGCCACGGCGGCTGAGCCTGACCGGAAAAACCGGTCAGGAAGACGAAGCTGCGGTGGTGAGCGTTAAACCATCTGCGACGATAAGCTCGCGTGGGACCACCGGAGCCCCGCAGTGCCGGAGCCGTGACAGAAACCATGTTGCATGCTCGCTTGCATGCTTGCTGTATGCTCGCTTGCATGCTTGCTGCATGCAAGTACTACAAGCTACAACAAGTGAACTATATATAACCTACACTTTTTTTTTTCAGGAAGGTGCGCAGAGTTGCATCTACTTTATACAGCTCCAGCACCCTCATGAGCCATGTATGTGGCACCGAGTCATAGAACTTCTTGTAATCTACCCAGCATGTTGATAGATCTTTTTGGGAACTGCGAATTTGTTGGCTAATAGCCATATCAATGAGGAGTAGTTCCTTAGTACCGCGGGACTCGTTCTTACATCCATTTTGAGAGGCAGACATGATGGAGTTGGTATCTATGTGTTTGTTAATTTGAACTCTCACAATGGATGGAAAAAGGACTATAGACCGTCGGTAAACACGTGATCGGCCTATAATTTTTGGGGTCAGAGTGCTACCAGATTTCTGGAGCAGGTGGGCAACAGAAAAAAAAGAGAAAGAGTAATTGTGCAGGCCGTCCGGCCCTGGAGACTTCCAGTTGGGCAACTGACGAACTGCACGAGCTACATATTGGGGACAGATGGTAATAGCCCCTATTTCTGGTATTGAATCGCAGGCTCGCTCTACTTCCCGAGTCCAATCACCTTGTGTGGGTTTGCATTGGGTACGTACGTTTGTAGACCCGCACCTGATCCGACAGTCGCTAGCCGTGCCGAAACGTTGACAGCTGGCTCAAGCACCTAAAAAAGAGAGAGCATCCGAACACGGTACGCGCTCAGGTTGTTTCCTCCCTCTGTAGCCCCGTATGAGCGCATGACATCCTCGTTGATGGATTGTGTTCATCTCATGCGCTGCATACTTCCACCGGGAGCTGGGACCCTATCAGAGGCCAGTGGACTTGAGGTCCTAAGCCGTCCGGCGGCCGGCGTCGTCCTCGTCGACGAGCAGGTAGTGGCGTCGTGGGCGCAGAGAAATACTCGTCGCTCGAGCTCGACACAACTGCCGCGGCTGGTGTCGTCCCAGCGCTCACAGTGGGGCTGGGTACCGGCGGCGGCGAGGTGGAGCTGAGTGACGACTCCGGAAGTAGTAGGCGTGCTCGACGTGCGGCCGACCTTGTCAACATAGTTTCATCGTTTTCCTATTTTCTGTACCTTGTTGTTTTATCGGAGGTCTCTAGTATATAATAGCAGTCTATGGTCGGCAGTTTTTATTGCAAAAGTTTAAAGTTTTATTGCATTTTGGTGAATTATGGTCTTTTTATTGGATTTTTAATGGTTTTCCAGTTTCAGGTTTAGTATGAATTGAAAAACTCTTGTAAAAATGCGTCAAAATTCGGTAAAAATTAATACATTTGTTGAAGTTACGTAAACTAGATGTTTTGTACACGGTGTTGCCAGTGCCATTGCAATTATCATTACAAAATTATCATGAGCCCGTATCAATTTCGGCACGCTACTACTTTAGGTATCTATACGAGCGCAGTGTGTCTGTGTGCGTTCGAACTATCGCTGACAATCGTAGTGTGGGTAGTCGCACGGTGCAGCGGGAACAAATACCTTGGTCCGTTACCGCTATTATCGGTGACTCCATAGTTTTTATTTACTGTTGTTTAGGTACACTATAATAATATCGTTACCCATGTACGGCATATACGAGTACTATATTAAAAGCAAACTATAAAGTGTGACGAACTGAAAATAATAACGCGTGTTATTGTACTTACTCCTGTATTATTTCGATATTATATATATAGATTACTAGCTTTTGACCGCGTGGATGTCGGAAAATATTCCACAGGAATGTGCTACCAGGATTCAGAGTATCCTATGCCCTAACTCAGGCCATGACCTTTTAGGGGCATGAGGAACAGGGTATAAAGTTCACTCATCCACCATAGAAAAGGGAGGATCACCTCCGACCAGACGGGTGTTGTGTCTGGCGGGCCGACTGCCCGACTGTTGATGTCGGATAGTCTTATATATGTCGTTCGTGCGGTAAACTCTAATTGCGCGATACAGGATTTGTGTGACGTCATGTCTTTGATGCGTAGTTCGTATGTGGCGGTGTAACCGCTACATTACTCCCTTCCGGAGACCGGAGGTCGATAGTGAGCTGAGTCTTGTATCTTGCGATGCTTCACAGTGCCAGTGGAGGTTTCAGTGAGTCGGAACCGGGTGCCGCATAGTTCGCGGTGAGTCGGAACCGTCTGCGGTGATTCTCCAGTGAGTCGGGGTGGCGCTGCGTCACGATCCAGTGAGTCGGATGTGGTATAGCGCCGAGTTGTGGCTGACTGCTAGTGTCGACCAGGAGAGGGTAGAAAGAGCTCTGCTTGTGAGACCGGCCGAAAGTGCAGGAGCTGTGCCAAGGTTGCTGATGAGACGGGTGTTGTGTCTGGCGGGCCGACTACCCGACTATTGATGTCGGATAGTCTTATATATGTCGTTCGCGCGGTAAACTCTAATTGCGCGATGCAGGAATTGTGTGACGTCATGTCTTTGATGCGTAGATTCGTATGTGGCGGTGTAACCGCTACAGCCTATCCGTGTATACCTTTCAACTAAATCCATAGATATCCGGAGATATGCCTTCATTGCGGAATAGTAAGAAGTTCTAGTGCCACCGCTTATCTCCCACCCAAATTATTACATCATTAACAAACTTACGACACACACTTAAAATTTGGACACGCACACTAAGGAGAAAGCAGTTACACTAAATCAATTTCTAATAGCACACATACATACATATAATACGAGAATATCCATTTTCCTGTAAAACATATTCAACTGCAATAATACGCATATCGATAAAATCACGCACTCGATCTCGATTGCACCTCTCTAAACCCAAAACGTTCGTTGCGTTCGGGAAGATTCGGGCTAGTTCTTGTCGCTCCGGACGAAAGTCAGTAAATCCTTTAAAAATTGATTTAAAATATAAAACAGTGACTTAAATGTTTATTTAAGGTGGTAGGACACCGGTTTATGGTGAGGCGGCGAGCCTTCTTGCCGAATTGCCGCCATGGGATCTGGAGGCAAAATATTTGGGAGTGGCACGAGGAGGTGAAACGCCGGGGCTTGACGCCGAAGCCGCGAGAAATCGCGACACGGCGGACAGAGGTCCGGCGGGATCTCATGTCTTCACGGAGAGTGCGATTGTTGCAACCCAGTGCTGGGCACGCCACTATTTTGGCGAGTGAGAGTCTTTGAGGAGTGGCTGGAGAGACGCCACGGCATCCTCACCTTCCACCTGACGCAGGTCCTCACTGGACAAGGCTGTTTCAGGAGGTTCCTGTTCGGTATCAAGCGGAAGGAATCGCCCGGGTGTCATCACTGCGTGGATCGCCCGGAGGACACGGTGGAGCATACAGTGGAGGTCTGCCCGGCTTGGGCAGAGCACCGCCGTGTCCTCGTGGAGGCAATCAGTTGCAGGGATCTCTCGCGTCCGGCCCTGTGCGAGAGGGCATGGGAGGCCGTCACCTCTTTTTGCGAAGCAGTAATGCTCGCGAAGGAGGAGGCAAAACGCGTGAGGGAGAGGCAAATTTCGCGCCCTCACGCCCCAAGCCGCCGCAGGAGGAGAAGCCCTGGGCGTCGGGAATCGATAGCCGATTCCCGGCGACCGTAGGCGCGGGCTTGCAGACGGTGAGCAATGGGTAGCTCGCCATCCGGTAAGAACCAGGCCCGGGTCGACGGCACGTTGTGTTCCACGCGCGCCTCAAAGAGATGTCAGCAAGTGAAGGGGTCCGATGGGGCTGATGCCTGCCGGGGCTGCGGGAAAGTCAGAAAGGGATACCGTGGCCCCTGGCATTGCGCAAGCAACTGAAGGAACACGGGTGGGTTTTAGTCTGACACGCCTTCCTGCTTTGCCGCCTAGTGCGGGAGAAGTCAATTGATGATTCCCCACCAAAAAAAAAAAAGGTAGGTCACGCCATTTGTGTTCAGGTTGATGGTACGACTTACGAGTATTTGACCTATTTTTACAAATAATTTCTGCACAACTCGGCTTTTTGGTTTTTTACGCATCAATATTACACTGTACGCAATTGCAAAGTGACTGAATGAAGCGTACAGCCGCAGTTCGAACATAAGACCAATTTTATAATATTGAGGCAGCTCGTGCCATGCCTCCAAGGTATATACCTCGATATCCGTGACTAAATTTGTTCAGCCATTTTAATTTATTTATTGTAAATAATTTTAATGAATTAAATACTAAATTTTAATTCAAGATACGGACTATGAGTATTATAAATAATAGACACAAAAAATCAATATTACATACATGTGAATTTTAAAATCATTCCCTATTTTACTCCTTTGGGCGATGATTTGAACACTGAAATTCGTAATTCTCTATTTCTTACCAAAGGCATATAGTTTGAATTTTCATACTTAAGAAATGCTGGATTTTCCATACACAGTTTCATCCCCTTTGGGCTTATTTAGTAGCCTATATCCTTTTTGAGGATGCCCCACCAAAAAAAAAAAAAAAAGGTAGGTCACGCCATTTGTGTTCAGGTTGATGGTACAAGTATTTGGTATATATCCTTGCCAAATTTTAATCCGTTCAGTGATTTAACCGTGAAAAGGAAACATACAGACAGACAGAGTTACTTTCGAATTTATACTATTGGTACAGATTTATATTGGTATTCAGCTGCATCCGGTTAGACTGGAAGCCGACCCCAATATAGTTGGGAAAAGGCTAGGCAGATTTTGGTATAGATTTAGATCACGGTGCGCTTCAATACTCCTGTGTACCTTTATTTCCGTTGCTATAAGACCGCAGACCATCATGAGAGTATAGATTAGTGAGCCAACTTGTTGTATTATAAAGTTACTAAATGTATTTATGGAAAAACCGAGCGGGAGAGAAAGTACCTACTTTAATATTGATGATAGTTTTTTTTTTGTTTTTTGTCTGATATATCATTTCCTATAATTACATTTTTTTCATTACACGTTTATCATTTTTTCCGTGATAACAAAGTTCACTTTTTAGACCCATTTAAAAAAAAAAAAAACAAAATTATGTCGAGTAAAACCGGCGTCGGAAAATAGGCCTCTACCGGTTAATAACTTGCCATCTAGTGTTTGATTTATTTTTGGATTGCTGTATTTTTTGTTATTTTGAGCTTTTTGTATTAAATTAATAATTTGTAATTTAAATTAAAACCTGGATTGTAAAACAAATTTGTTTAAAAACATTATTAGAATAAATAAACATTTGAATTTAGGACTTGTAACTATTATTGAAAACGGTTTTAAGTCTTTTGTATATTATTGATTGTAATAGTTATGACAAACAGATTTAGGGCATATTTTATTTAGGGATTTCAATTTTATGGCATGTTATATTATGTGACATTAAGTTCGGGCAGGTTATCATTCGGCCCAATGGATGATTAGGACAAAAAAAACATGGTACTAGATTATGGATAGAAAAGTTAGGGAACACATTAAAGAACCATTTTTAACACTTACCCCTAGCACCCAAAGTACCAACAGGATTATAAGAGTTCCTCCTGAGTTGTATCCTGAAGTCTATGGGAATATCCTTGGTGAGAGGCACTTTGTAGTACCAAGTACGGTCTGTGAGCAGTTCACCAGTCTTCTCGTCGAAGATCAGCTCCTCGTGGGTCCAGTAGCCCACACCCATCATGAACGCGCCTTCGATCTGGATAGTGTAAAGATTAAATATGTAGCAGAATGTTGCGGAATCCTTTTGCCAAATCAAAGAAGTCGTGGAAACGAAGATGAACCGAACCAAACCAGAAAGTACTTCCTACGCTAACATGTAACAGGTGAAGGGGCTCTGATAAATGTATTCAAAAATTTAAAAATAAATAATCTAACTGTTGATGTAAATTGACGAGCACGTAAATATGCAGAAGACAATTACATTAATTCCATTGACTATTAAGGCACTTAGGAGCGCCACCTAGTTAATTAAGCACATACATAGATAGTAGGTTAACTTCTAAATAAAATATTGTTTATGGCCAATCAGCTTATCTGTGATATAGATGGGTTTTCCGTGTCAGAAGGCAAATCTGTAATGTTGAGGATTGCAAAAACATAGTCTATCCTGGGGACAAAACATTCAGTCTCCTTACACAAAATATATGCCGTAGGTATACCCTAAAATTTTAACGGTTTCTAAGGTTTGTTACAAAATCTTGAAATAGGCTGCGACATTATCGTTCTAACAAAATGTTGGTTATCCAAACCAACGGCCAATATACCATCTCTCGATGGCTTTAATATTCACAAAAGCGATAGAACATTCAACCAGAATGATGGCATAGTGGTTTATATTTAAAATAATTTCAAATATTAGTAGATGAACCCCATTTTTTAGACTGCAATTGCTTAGTAATTAAAATTATTCCTGATACAGTAATTATGGCTATTTATAGGCCTCCATCCCAAAGTATTGATAGTTCATGGATTCGCTTAACAGTAACTTAGGAAAATTATCTTCGTTTAAAAATATCTTAGGTGACATCAAACATTGCTGCCGAAAAAATCGATACTCATTCACATAATTATCTCAATATTTGCTCTTTATTATTTATTACCAGCCAATTATCACCCAACCCACCAGAGCGGCTCTTGTCTAGACCATATCCTTATAAAATTGAAAAGTCCATCCAAAATATTGGTTACTATTTAGTCACTAACCGATCATCAAGCTGTTTTACTAACATAACAAATATCTTCACCTAGAAATAATTGCATGCGCAACTATACTAAACTCAATATCTAAGTCTTGAAACTGACTTTCGTGGGTTTAGTTTTAACCTATTTGATAACATTGATGCAGTGTACACGGACTTTCAAAAAGCTTTTGACAAGGTTGATCATGAATTGTTGCTGAACCGAATAGCTTTCAATGGTATTCGTGGTAACTTGTTGCGATGGTTCATTTCGTATATCACTAACTGTTGTCAACGGGTTGTTAAAGAAAGAAAGAAAGAAAATACATTTATTTGGCACTAACTAAAAGGCACACAAGTAGAAAGAAAAAAAAAAATTAAAAGGAAAGAATACAAAATAAAAAGTATAAAACTGCGTTGCATGATACTAGCAGGAATGTGTGCCTCGCAGCTACGCCAAATAGGCCCAGTTCAGCATAAATGCCAGACAACTAGAGCCTGACGCTGGTTTTCAACTGGACCTGAAGTGTGTTGTTATTAATGGATAACATTCATGCTACTCGGGTTACATCTGGTGCCCACAAGGTTCTATACTCGGTCCTCTTTTATTCATTATGTTTATAAATAATATCGGTGCCTGTTTTCATCATTCAACATTTTTGTTATATGCTGTTGACCTCAAAGGATACAGACCTGTTCATAGCATTCAGGATTGCTATCTTCTACAAGAGGACTTGGATTGACTGACGGACTATCGTTACAGTAGTAAGTTCCATCTGAGCATTCCCAAGTGCAACTATCATAATTTTACCAAAAACAAAAACCTCATAAAGTTATAATCATACTTGTTATGTAATATTTTATTAAATAAAGTAAACTCGGTTCGTGATCTTGGCATATTGCTTGACTAAAAACTCTGCTTGGACTTGCATATTGAACAAATTGTTAATAAAGCATATATGATGTATGGATTTATAATGAGATCCACTCATGAATTTTAGCAGACCTCTTCGTATATGCCAGCTCAAATATGCCGTGTCCATCTGAAACCCGTACTATGGCAAATAATAGGGGCTAAAGTATGAAATTGCCGTTTTATTGTAATAGGTACTTGGAATTGACATAGAACCTTCATGGTTGGAGATTTTTTAGTAAAACGTTTTTCAAATGGTAACTATGAAGTTCTTCTTTTAAAAAATGCGCAACATTCGATTATCGACTTTCAGTTGTTTTTTTATTCAGCTTAGACAAGAAAGATGAATACTTCGAAAATTCGAGTTATTTTTGATTACGAGTTCCGATGCGGAACTAACGCGGCAGAAACAGCTCGCAATATCAATGTTGCGTTTGGAGAGGGGACATCTAATGAATGCACCATGCGATTTTGGTTTAAACGCTTTCGTGATGGAACCTTTGATTTGAAGAACAAAACACGTAGAAGACCGCCCACACAGGTGAATAACAATGACTTGAAAGAGATGGTGGAAGTCGATCCGAGCCAAACTACCCAGGAATTAGCGGCATGGTTTAACGTTACCTTACCAATAATATTGCCTCATTTGCGTCAAATCATTAAAAAAAAAAAAAAGAGAAATGGGTGCCTCATGATTTGACTGATCTGCAGAAAGAAACGCGTGTTGATACTTTTGTTGACTTGTTGAATCGATACAGAAATGAAGGAATATTGGATTGAATTGTGACATGTGATGAAAAGTGGATTCTTTACGATAGCCGTAAGCGAAAAATGCAATGGCTGACCCCAGGTCAAACGCCGCAACAGTGTCCTAAAGCAAAACTTACCAATAAAAAGGTAGTGGTATCCGTTTGGTGGTCTCAGCATGGTGTTATTCACTATAGCTTTCTCCGATCTGGTCAAGCAATAACGGCAGATGTCTACTATGCCAAACTCCGAACAAAGTTAGCAAAACTAGCTGTGAAAGAGCCCGGACTCATGAATCGATCACGATAACGCGAGACGCTCATACAGCATGAGAAACCGTTTTAACTCTACAGGAACTGCAATTAGAAACCATTCGTCACCCTCCGTATTTGCCAGACCTTGCTCCAACGGACTACCATTTTTTTTTTAAATTCATAAAAAATTTCTTCTCAGGAGGCAGTACAAAATGCTTTCACACAGTTTGTTGAATCTAGATCACGAGAGTTCTATCGCAAAGGCATAAATGATCTTCCTATTAGATTGCAGCAATAACGGTAATTATTTTGATTAAATAAATATGTTACATAAAAAAAAAAAACATTTTTCAGTACAAATGGGCAATTTCATACTTTAACCCCTAATATATTGACATGATAGAAAACGTCCAACGTAGATTTCTTCATGCAATGCACTAAAGGTGTCACAACACTTATCTGCAGTATAACCAGTTGCTCAGTAAATACAGGCTTTTGACGTAAGCAATTGGAAGCAATGACATTGTATAACATTGTTAATGGAAATTTTGACTGTATAGATTTATACAAACTGTATGAAGGAGGTTCCATATCCCTCACTCACTATGAGCTCACTGCCTGGTGATGACATGGGGCCATGGGGTCAACTCCGGATAATCATTTATACTAGTTTTTAAGACAACAGGAGGTACATGTAAGAATATTCTTATAACTAACAACAACAAGGTATCTTCTGATTCTAAAATAAGTATTTACCAAAAAGGAGATCAGTAGAATGGCTTGAAATTATTTCATCAAAATATTCAAGGTATTTCTTCCAAATTATTAGAAATTGAAATGTTTTTAGAAAAACGAAGTTTGACATTATTTGTTTTACTGAACAATTGAACATTGGTTAAAGGATTACCAAATGCTAATTAATTATGATAACTATAGTATGGGCAGTTTTTTTAACCGTAAATCTTTACAACGTGGAGGTTATCTAATCTTGTAATGTGTAAATATTGTAATGATAATGTCTTCTGCGATTGTGATTATTTAGCTTAAGCCATCGTAAATTATTTGCCGTCTGATCATAGTGGACAAATGGTAACTTTTAAGTTTAAAACACCTTTGTAAATGGTGCAAATACAATTTAGACCAATAACAAATGGCAAATTAAATAGATTCAATAGTATCCAAAATAATGAGTTAAATGTTCTGGGCCATAATATGGACGATGGAAATAAATTGTAAGAGGATTTTTTTTCAGTAGCTCACACTGAATTCAATAAAACTTTTGAAATGAAAACAGAAAATATTTGCCCTAATTTTAAATTTAGTGACTGGGCAACTAGAGGTTTTAGGATAAGTAGCGAAAGGCTTTTCGAGCTGTATGGCCTTACATTAACACTGAAACTTTCAACAAGTAAAAATTTGGGCATATGTAGCAACCTCCATATTCCAAAATTTTTAGAAATACCTGCAAGATAGCTAAAGCCCTGTACATTAGCAATAAGATCAAATTAGCAGAAAATAAGAATAATTATAACAGTTTGGAAAGTTATAAATAATGAAACTAGTAGGAAACTAAAAAGAAACACTCATTACACATTGGAGACTTCACGTGGTGCAATAAGCTCTAACTTACAAGTAGCTCAAGAATTTGTACATTTCATTACAAATATACCATCTAAAACGACGGAAGCTTTAAATTCTTCACCTGATGTCTCAATTGATTTATTAAGAGCGAACGTTCCAGGCTGTCCGGTGAATTTCAATTTAAACATATACACCGTATGAAAGTTTTTAAAGTTAAATTGACCGAGGATCTATGGGGATTATCTATCAAAATTTGTGCATCCATAATCGAGACTATAGCACAATACTTAGCCTTAATATTTAATTTGTGTGTGGATCAAGGACTTAGTTATACCACTTTTTAAATCGGGGGACAGTAAAGACACCAACAATTATAGACCAGTATCCGTGCTGCCAGTATTCAGCAAAGTGTTCGAAAAGGTAATGCTAAATCAAATGCTTAATCATTTTAACGACTGACGCCGCTGTCACCTTATTAAAACACATATTTACAGTGTGGGAGGAGGCTCAAGATACCATAGGAATCTTTTGTGACCTCTCCAAAGCATTTGACTGCGTAAATCATGAAACCTTAATCTTGAAACTTGAGCATTACGGACTAGGTAAACTTGCGCTCAGTTTAGTAAAATCTTATTTAAATGATAAACAACAGCAAGTTCAAATTAACGGTGTCAATTCACTCGGTCTAAAAGTAAAAATGGGTGTTCCACAAGGCTCGATATTGGGTCCTTTCCTCTTTTTAGTATATATTAATGATTTACCCCATTTATTAAAAAAACCAACCACAAATGGTGTTATTTGCTGACGATACTTCCCTATTTTTAAGATAAATAGACGTGCATTAAATCTTGACGATGTAAATAACGCTCTACTGCAGGTCCAAAATTGGTTTACTGCTAATAATTTAGTATTAAATGGGAAAAAACTAAATGCATAAGATTTGCGTCACCGAATGTTAAAAGTAGTGATTGTGACATAGTATTGAATAAGGGGAAACTAGAATTCGTAGATAAAACTGTTTTCCTGGGGATCACGCTCGACTCAAGGCTGCATTGGGCCCCTCATTTAACATCTCTCGCAGGACCGCTAAGTTCAGCAGCGTATGCTGTAAGAAAAATCCGTCAGTTTACTGATATAGATACCGCAAGGCTAGTCTATATCAGTTACTTTCATAGTATCATGTCCTACGGAATTTTACTATGGGGATGGGCTGCAGATATTGAGTCTATTTGTATACTGCAGATAAGAGCCATTAGAGCAATATATTGCCTCCGCGGGCGCGATTCTCTAAGGGAACTATTTAAAAATATTAACATCATGACCGTACCGGTACGGACGGTACGGACAGGACGGTATTGTCAATATATCTATGAAAACATAGATAGGGACCAATTAGTTCAACCGGGTTTCAGACTGGCTAAAGTAGACTCACCCTTCATGGGGTACAGTTTAAAATGTTACAATAAAATACCTACCCACATACTACAACTAAATGAAACGAAATTTTAATCTTGTATAAAACGCACACTATGCTGCCAAGCATATTATAAGCTGGGGAATGATATCGCTGACAAAAATGCTTGGCTCAACGCTGGTCTAGCTCCACAAGGGCGCATATACTAATTGATTAATTAGTATTCGAAAATATTGTTGGAGCTGCTGAAGATTGCAAATATTATCTTTGAATTGTATAACTTCAATCTCTTAGTATTGTATAATTGCATAGCACATGTGTGAGAACTGTGACCATGTAGGTACCTTATATAAAGCTACTATTTACTGGGTACGTCTTTGATTGACTTGATGTGCCCTGGCGGTTGAGTACTCAAATGTCTCGCTGGTGGTGGTGTGTGTGTTAGATCGTTAAGTTCCCTTCAAAATGGTTGAGCTGAACGGTGCTGATCCATGCGTCATGTTCGTGAACAGGCGCCATCAGTAGGGACTGGTCATCTCTTATCTGCCTTGGCTTATTTTAATTTATTTTATTTTTTGAATTGTTTGTATCTTTGTATTATGGACTTTTTACGTGCACATCTTTCTACATTGTTCTCACCTGTATAATTTGAACATGAATGATGTAACCGATATTTTGTAACAATATTATGATTTAAAAGAGTGTCCGTGGAGTTTCTTGCCCGTTCTTCTCCATAGGAACCTACGCTTTCGAATAGGCAACTAGCTTCATATTTCTGACTGACTGAACCCTTAACAATTCAAAAGTGCCTGTAAATGGTTTAATTGAAATAAATGCTTGGAGTATGAGTTTAAATAATGTATTGTGCTATGCAGTCCCCAGAACTGTCCATAGACGGCAGGTGCGTGCAGGAAAACTCTTTGCTCTTTATCTTCTGAGCTAAGCCCTAGCGAAGTAGTACATAAAGCTAATAACTTCTTCATTATGAAAAAGTTATTAGCTTTAAGACATATATGCAACACGAAACTCTTTTGTCTTATTAGATACTGATGTTAATGAGGTAGTAAGTATAATCGATGGATTGATGGAAATTTGTGCCGTAGGATGTGACGACATACGAGTACCCAATAGCACACTGAACAAATTTAAATACGTCATTGCCCCTCCTTCGACTCACATATTTCAGTTATGTTTAACAAAAGGAATATTTCCTAAATTGCTAAAAAAAAGCCATTGTCACCCCTGTGTACAAGGCTGGAGACAAAATTTTTGTAAATAACTTCAGGTCAATTTCAGTTTTAACAGGCCTCTCAAAGATTTTGGAAAAAAATATAAACAGTAGATTAGTAAACTATCTTGAAAGTAATAAATTACTCTCTGATCATCAATTTTTTTTTGGCCTAAAAGATCAACAAGCCAAACTGTTCACCATCTGACAAATTTTATAAGCACAACACTGGATAACGGTGTGCACACCATAAGGATATTTTTAGACCTTGCCAAGGCTTTTAACACAATTTCTTGTACTTTGCTTTTGTACACGTTGGGAATGCGGGGAGAGCAGTTGCAATTATTATCTGATTACCTTAGCGCCGCTATCAGTGTAAAAATAAGTCAATGCATGAGTTCTGTACTTAATAATAGCTGTTATGGAATCCCACAAGGCAGTATTTTGGTTCCTACTTTGGTTTAATCTACATATTTAAATGACCTGTGCAATTTGACACTCCAAGAGGGTGTAATTATGTTATAAACGGATGACAGTTCAACAAAAATGTTGTTGAAATGTGTCTAATGAGTTTAATAAAAATCTCTTAACATTAAGTACTGATCAAACCAAGTACCTATTATTTACAATGAGAAACACTAATCCAACACTTCGAAAAGATTCGGTCATCGGTCGTGAAAGAGCACGGACGCTCCCAACTGTGCTCCGCCAAAGTTTTATTATAAGTTTAGTGAAACGTGCACTCGATGATGCGTTTCAAGCCGGGCATCGAGATCGAAGTGTTTTTTGTGTTTTGCTGTGGTTGTAACTTTATATCGCCAAAAATACATTCAAATAGTACAAAACTGGGTCGAATAAGCGTTTATGACCTCAGGCGAGCGGTCTAATCGCCCCGAGGAAACGGTGGAGCATACGGTGGAGGTATGCCGGTATTACCGTATTCCGGCTTGGGCAGAGCACCGCCGTGTCCTCGTGGAGGCGATCGGTGGCAGGGATCTCTCGCGTCCGGCCCTGGTCCATGCCATGGTACGGAGCGAGAGGGCATGGGAGGCCGTCACCTCCTTCTGCGAAGCAGTAATGCTCGCGAAGGAGGAGGCGGAGCGCGTGAGGGAGAGGCAAATTTCGCGCCCTCACGTCCCTAGCCGCCGCAGGAGGAGACGCCCTGGGCGTCGGGAATCGATTGCCGATTCCCGGCCACCGCGCACCCTAGGCGCGGGCTTGCGGACGGTGAGCAATGGGTAGCTCGCCGTCCGGTAAGTAAGTTGTGTTCCACGCGCGCCTCAAAGAGATGTCAGCGAATGAAGGGGTCCGATGAGACCATTGCCTGCCGGGGTTGCGGGAAAGTCCGAAAGGGATACCGTGGCCCCCTGGCATTGCACAGGCAAGAGAAGGAACACGGGTGGGTTTTAGTCAGTAAGAGTCTGACACGCCCTCCTGCTCCACCCAGAACGGGAGGAGTCATTTAATGATTTCCCAACCAAAAAAAAAAAAAAAAAAGGCGAGCGGTCTAGTGCCTAAGTACGAGGGAATAACTGCCGTAGGACCCTTGGACTCCGTGCAAGCTTCCGGGTGAGACCTTTCCATAATATATTTCAGGAATCCGGTAAAGAGGTCCGCCTAAAGTCTAGGAGTGGGTCGCATTATAAATCCATAGATCCTTTATGCTGTATTTCCAATTTATTTTACTAACTTTAAACTATAATACGCGTGTGATATTTGTGTAGTGCCCAAAATGTGTTCCAAAATGGTACGTTTTTGCGAGTGCGCATTCTTTTGTTAGACATTTGGTGTGATTCGAGGGTCGCAGGTAGCTAGCTGTTGACCAACAAAGAAATTTTTGTAAGTTTTTAGTGATCTTGACTCTGACATTGGATTTTGAAACCTATAACTTCGCAGGCAAGTGTTGTTTTGTGTGTGGTGGTAAAGTTATTTTTGTGTTGAAGTGTTTAAGTTTACATATTTTATTAATTGTGATGTTCAAGACGGCTGAAGACTGAGATAAGATTAAGAAGGCTGCTAGCGAGATTTACAAGAAACCTGCAACAGATAGTAACCAGAAGAAGACAATGTAAACAGCAATGTGTAACACAGCATAGCAGTGACATAGAAAAGAGTCGATAAAGCAGTTAACCCCGACATAATATATTATGCACCGTGAAGCTGGACATAAACCAATCTGGTGACGACGTCGTAAAAAGATGCCATTCCATAGATAACTATCACCCGTCTCTCCACTAGTCCATTGCCTACTCAAGGATGCATATCCGGTATGGCTCGAATCCTTCCATATCCTTTTGACACGGTCTTCCCAATTGTTATTTTTATTATGTTGACATTGCATGCACTTGTCCCACTTTAACTAAAACCGATCATATCAAATATCTAGGCGTCACGATTGATACAAACCTGCATTTCCGCAAACACATCGCATCGCATTTATTATGCATCAGAGTGCATAAACTAAGATACATTTAAATAATGTACGTAACATTACCGACTTTAAATGAATTAAACAGGTGTATTTGGCTTTGTGTCAATCTATTATTACCTACTGCATAACGTCCTGGGTTGGTGTCACTAAATCAATCTTACTGCACCGCGAACGCGCCCAAATAGCAATTTGAAAGGTTTTTACTTTTCGTCCATTTAGATTTTCCTCACACTAGCTTTATATACAATGTGGATCTGGTCTTACGACATTAAATTAAAACAAGCACAGTACTAGTCCATAGAAACATTTTAAAAGACGAAGATTAGTAGTTAATGGAAAATTGAAAAATTGCAATTTTCAAACAAAATAAATAGCAGAATCAACTGCATAAAAAGTAAACACGCTTTATCTACGAAAAGTCACTAACCTGTTGCGCGGCCCGATGCGGGTCGCGGCGGGGGGCGGCGCCTGCGCTGCGGTGCGGGCCGTAGGTGGACGTGGGTAGGTAGTTTAGTCGGAGAACAACAAATTAGCGGCATAAACTCACTAAGTTGCGCGTTGTTAATTAAAAGATTACTGATTGAATAATCAATCACATAATATCAAATAACAATCAGAATTTACATCAATAGTCAAATTTTTAAATTTTCAAGGTTTCCACCGTTGTTCATTATGCACAAGCGACATCGATACCTAATTAACTAACTAATATTAAACTAACACTGAACAATAAGTCACACTAAATCGTCTTTAATCACAAATAACAACTAATTTTTTTCACAAAATCACGAAAATGCGCGTGCGGCTCGTCTCGTAATAAAAAAAGTAGCCGTGTGCGCTCCTCAAAGGGCGCCGCTATGCACTGACTAGTGACTGTCATAGTGACCGAGTCCCGAGACTTTTTGCCGAAAAAATTCCGCTCACACACACACTCGCAATTGTCTATGCACCACTAATGCATAATTTGCGTAAGTAATATTTCTTTTTCTTTCTAATTATAGTATTATTTTGTGGGACTGGGCGGGGCGCGTCAGAGTGGAATCGTATGACACCTTTCTCTGTCTCTCAAGCATATTGAGACGTAGAGGATAGAATCGTACGTTTTGCACAGGTTCTTGACCTTACAATGTTTACCTATTATTACGGACTCAGATCTACATCATGTTGAAAAATAAGAAAATGAAAAATAATTTCCTGTGGCTAAAGTATTCATTGGATTTGATTGATTTTTTGTATACGGGTAAAAAACATTACACTCTTTATGTGGTTTTAAGGAATGTCAATCGTCCTGCTCCACATTGTATTTCTATGGTTATGACACTCTTGCCTTGAAATATGCATCCGAAATCCGATCACTAGGTAGGCTCATATCGAATGCTATGATAGGTAGGTACATGTCTGTGTGTACATGTCTCGTAAGTCATATATGATTTAATCATGTAAACGTTTTTGAGACTTTTATAGAAGATCTCTGCTCTTGAAAAGGCATTTGAAAAAATATAATTGGATTAATAATAAAAAAGGTTTATTCACAAAAAAAAATACAGATACACATCTATAGTGCACTTTAGAAGTTGCAAAATCTGTACAAAATGCATATAACCCTATCCCCTAGTCTAGGGGATAGGGTTATATGCATTTTATAATATTATGGGTTTCATAAATATAAGGGTTTCATAAAGGGGGTCGATATTTTCATTATTTTTGCGATAGGACACCATTTTCGAGATAATAAGAAAAGAAAAAAATCCAGTACAGTACTGTTTTTGCACCCGAAGTCGAGATGTTCGTGTGAATTTTAGTTCATGACAACTAATAATATTCCACACCATTTTCAGTGGCGATTAAAAATGGTCAGAATTAGTTAGACAATTAAAATTTTAGGTGGAAAACGTCAAATGCAGAATAGCAAAATTAAATTTTCACTAAATTAAAATCTCAGTACAATCTTAGTGCTGTCAAACTAAAATATAGTTAAGTTGTGCCACTTTAGTCTATTTCAGAATGGGAAATCATCGTTTGACAGGAGTAAACTAAATTTTGGTGATTTTTAGTCTAGTTTAGACGCATTTGTGACAAGAGAATCTTAAGATCCGAAACATTAAAAGCTGCGGTAGTCAAGAGCATTTTGCTAGTTGGGACCTGACGGGTTTATATAAGTCCATCCTGTGCTGTAAAATGTTTATACTAAAGTAAAAACAGAAGATTTGAATAGTATTGGTAATTCCCACACGTGACTGATTTAGCGATAGTTATCATTTTTCACAATCAATTAGTTATCTCCAACGGAAGACCTTGGCAGAATAATAATTTTGATAAAACATTGTTTGTTATCTCTAAATAAATAGTGTGTTCACACTGAGTAACTAACGTATTTTTTTAAACCTTCTCTAGGTGTCTTCGCATTGGTATATATCGTTATAGCAAATAATTCACAAACATTCTGAAGACTTCTCAAGTAAGTAGTTGTTTAAATGGAGTGTCAAGGGCAATAAAAAGCAAGTGTGATTGACCGTTGGCTCTGTCCACATGGAAGTCACTACTGAATAATAGGTATATTTATTTATTTTAGTAGATATATGTACAATGGATGCCACACTACTTCTCGCACAATTGTTCTTGTCGGTGAAGATGGACATGATCAGATTGGAGAAATGGCAACAAAAGCTGGAGTATGTGGGCTTGAAAATCAGCAGAACCAGAACTGAATATTTCTGTGATTTCTCCAGTTCTTGAGCCATGACGCTAGATGGCCCTTCTCCCTGTCTGCCGCGACTTTCGGCATCTCGCTACGATTGGATTGTACTTAGCGATGGCGAAGTAATTAGATCGGACTGTTAAGCACATAAGATGGTTGAAATGGCACGGGAACAATCTGCGGCTCTCGGCTCCCCCATTCCCTTTAAACTTAAGACCTGCTGTCTTGTATTGTTGGGCAACTAAAAGGATAAGTGAAAGGCATGCAGCTGAGATGAGAATGCTAACACGAATGAATAGAACAAAACGGTTTCTCGTGCTGTATGAGGTCTGGCGTTATGCAGGCTTTCCCAGGTAAGCCGTCGGGTCCTGGGGCGGTATTTCTGGCATTCAGCCTACGTAATGCCACCCTCATCTCTACCTCGGTCACCTCCGGGGCATTGTTGTCGTCGTCGGTGGTGTGGTCCGCATCGGGCACCGCAGTAGGCGGAGCCATGGGTGGGGAGGCATGTTCCCCTCTCGAAGGGAACAGAGCGCTCACCACGTCCCCCACAAGCTGCGGCCGGAGACTCTGCGTCAGCGGAGGAGCCCATGGGCGGAGTTTCTCCGGCACCATCTTGTATGGGCGTCCCCACGGGTCTCTGTTCAGAGTCTCCAGCGACTCCTCGCGGGCCAGTCCCCTGGCAGTCCCCGCTCTGTACCCCTCGTACAGCTCCGCCTGAATGGCTTCCGTATCCGGAGGTCGAATACGGAGCCTGCGGTGCCTGGTGTACCGGCGTCGCGCAGCAACGCACGCATTGCGCAGTGTCGTCAGCTGTCGCGACCACCAGTACACCTGGCGCGAGGCACGTCCAGGCTGGACCGTCGTTCGTCATTGATGTCGGCAGGCCTGTCCGGTGATGACACCCGGATGAGCTCCCGGTCCAGCTGCTTCAGCGCTCACCGCGGACCACTCGGTGCCTGTTGGACCGGCGCGCTCGAGGTCTGGGCGGAGACGTCAAACCGGATGTACCGTTGATCGGAATACGTCTCCACCCCCTCCATGACGCGCCAGTCAATGACACGCGGCGACAGAGCGGGGCTGGCGAACGAAATGTCCACCACTGATTCACCCCGCATCCGCACACACGTGGGGACAGAACCCCGGTTTAGGACGACCAGGCCTGTCTCCAGCGCCCAGTCCTCCACCATCCTGCCCCGTGTGTCCGTATACCAGGAACCGGGAAATTATCGCAGATGAACGCGAAGATGTGTTCCCGGAACAGATGATACTTCGAGACCGTTCTTTGTTACGTCCTCCAGATAGATTCAAAGACTTTGTTATGAACGCGATAATCGGATACAATGAACCAGAAACGTACAAAGATGCGATCAGAAGCCCAGATAAAGAGCTATGGGAAAAGGCCACATTCAAGCCACATTCTTGGCATTGAAGTCCCCGAGGACGAGCACGGGGAGGGAACAGAACCCAACGACGACGACTCTCAACTCCGCAAGGGAGTTGTGGAACTCGGCGAGAGTTCGGCTCGGGGAGAAGTATGCCCCTTTGTTTTTTTTTTTTTTTGGTTGGGAAATCAAATGTCTCCTCCCGCTCTGGGTGGAGCGGGAGGGCGTGTCAGACTCTTACTGACTCAAACCCACCCGTGTTCCTTCTCTTGCCTGTGCAATGCCAGGGGCGTCTGCCAATGCCGTCGACCCGGGCTTGGTCCTTACCGGACGGCGAGCTACCCAATGCTCACCGTCCGCAAGCCCGCGCCTACGGTGGCCGGGAATCGGCAATCGATTCCCGACGCCCGGGGCGTCTCCTCCTGCGAGCTGCGGCGCGAAATTTGCCTCTCCCTTATTACTGCTTCGCAGAAGGAGCTAGGTGACGGCCTCCCATGCCCTCTCGCTCCGTACCATGGCCTGGACCAGGGCCGGACGCGAGAGATCCCCGCCACCGATCGCCTCCACGAGGACACGGCGGTGCTCTGCCCAAGCCGGGCATACCTCCACCGTATGCTCCACCGTGTCCTCCGGGCGATCCACGCAGTGATGACACCCGGGCGTTTCCTCCCGCCTTATCCGAAACAGGTACCTCCCGAAACAGCCGTGTCCGGTGAGGACCTGCGTCAGGCGGAAGGTGAGGACGCCGTGGCGCCTCTCCAGCCACTCCTCAAAGAGGGGACTTATCGCCGCAATAGTGGCGTGCCCAGAGAGAAGTATGCCCCTACCACGACAATCTCCTACCTTGCAAATAAATAGTAGTTTGATGGGCGTGGCTTATTTCCCCCGCACGCCTCGCCGAGTGGCGGTTCCATCTTGCGTGGACGGCCGCCACGTCACCGCCACAAACTTATCGGAACTAGTGGCCAAAGGTGGAACTAACGAAATCACTGACGCAATTTAGAAACGTTACTTAGCATGGGCTTGGGATGGAAGCAAAAGAAGGGATAGCGATAATATGTGTGCGCTCGGAATAAAACAACGTATGCGCCAAATCGAATTGCCGTCTTTTCTAAATAAAATAAGTATTAAAACTGCTTTCCTTTAAACCTTGATACGATTACTCTCTATGTTATACAATGTGGATCTGGACTTACGACATTAAATTAAAACGAGCACAGTACTAGTCCATCTTAATATTTTAAAACACGAAGATTAGTAGTTAATGGAAAATTGAAAAATTTCAATTTACAAACAAAATAAATAGCAGAATCAACTGCATAAAAAGTAAACACGCTTTAACTAGAAAAGTCACTAACCTGTTGCGCGGCCCGATGCGGGACGCGGCGGGGGGCGGCGCCTGCGCCGCGGTGCGGGGCGTAGGTGGACGTGGGTAGGTAGTTTAGTCGGAGAACAACAAATTAGCGGCATAAACTAACTAAGTTGCGCGTTGTTAATTAAAAAATCACTGCTTGAATAATTAATCACATAATATCACATCACAATCAGAATTTACATAGGTACACAGTCAAATTTTTAAATTTTCGAAGTGTCCACCGTTGTTCATTATGCACAAACGGCATCGTCGTATTAAATTTTCACGGACTCGTCTTAACAAGTCCCCATCTGCCATTCTTTTAATTTTGTCGAAAGCATTAATTATTTTAATTTTTAAATCGTCCACAGTGTTCCCTTCTCGTGCATACACCTCGTTTTTTACGGCCCCCCACAAAAATAAATCCAGTGGTGTCAGGTCCGGTGACCGTGCTGGCCATCGAGTAGGTCCAAAACGGCCAATCCACTGACTTTCAAACATATCCGTTAGTCGCTGTCTAACAGGTACTACGGAATGGGCGGGCACACCGTCCAATTGATACCATAGTCGTCCATACACGTCCAAAGGTAAATCGTCCGTATAGTCTGACACTGGGCCACTTAGAAGTTCTAGGAATTTCTCTGCATTTAACGTCCCATCAATAAACACTGGACCTATAATTTTGTTCCTATGAATTCCAGCCCAGACATTTAGTGAAAACCAGTACTGGAATGAAGACTCTCGACTTAGGCGCGGGTTTTCGTTACTCCAATATCTTAGGTTTTGTCTATTCCAAACTCCATTTCTTGTGAAAGTGCTCTTATCTGTCCACATAATATTAAATATGAAGTCAGGGTCATTTGATATTTTGTCGAGAAGCCATCGGCAAAATAACACTCTGACTGGCATATCTCTGGATAACAGTTCTTGAACTTTTCTGAACTTGTAAGGTCACCGTGCATGCCGTTTCAAAATTCTATGGACAGTTCTATGGCTCACTTGAAACCGCCGCGCTGCGTTCCGGAGGCTACAAGTCGGATTGTTTTCAAAATGTTGTAATATCCGCTCCTCGATTCTAGAATTTGAAGACACGCCCTCTCCTTGATGAACCAAAGGCCGATTCTCTCGTAACCTCTGAACGGCCAGGGTAAAAACACGGCTGTTGGTAGGGCACGTTCGTGTGTTACCATATCTCTCCCGGTATGTACGCAATGCTAAAGCCGCATTTTGGTAACATTCTCCGTACGTAAGTACCATGTCGGTGTACTCGGCAGCTGTGTACCTTATTTGAGGCATAATTAAACTAAAACCTAACGTAAATACTAAAACTAGCTACCTATTAAATACCTAATTAACTAACTAATATTAAACTAACACTCAAAAATAAGTCACACTAAATCGTCTTTAATCACAAATAACAACTATTTTTTTCCACAAAATCACGACAATGCGCGCGCGGCTCGTCTCGTGATAAAAAAATAGTAGCCGTGGGCGCTCCTCAAAGGGCACCGCTATGCACTGACCTGACTGTAGTGACCGACCGAGACCCGAGACTTTTTGCCGAAAAAATTCCGCTCACACACACACTCGCAATTGTCTATGCACCACTAATGCATAATTTGCGTAAGTAATATTTCTTTTTCTTTCTAATTGTAGTATTTTGTGAAACTGGGCGGGGCGCGTCAGAGTGGAATCGTATGACACCTTTCTCTGTCTCTCAAGCATATTGAGACGTAGATAATAGAATCGTACGTTTTGCAGGTTCTTGACCTTACAATGTTTACCTATTATTACGGACTCAGATCTACATCATGTTGAAAAATAAGAAAATGAAAAATAATTTCCTGTGGCTAAAGTATTCATTGGATTTGATTGATTTTTTGTATACGGGTAAAGAACATGACACTCTTTACGTGGTTTTAAGAAATGTCAAGCATCCTGCTCCACGTAGTATAGCATGTAAGGTGCTAACAGTACGTCATTTATTTGTTTTGAATGTAGTTTTTTTTCTAACACACTGAACTTTATTTTAACCCAGTGCCTTCAGATGGGAGAAGAAAAGACTTGGTTTGTGCTAACTCTCAGACTAAACATGCTTTTGCTAATCGATTTTATTTATTTTTAGGGCCCTATTTGTATAACCAGTTTAACAGAGTGCTAAAGATTTAGTTTAAATGGAATATTTAGCAAAACTCAATTATGCAGACACAGAAAAACTTACTGTACTATTCTCTAATTACTCATCTTTTTGGTTACTTTAGTGGTATTATTAGTCTTTTAGTCAGTTATGTCATTGTATATGTTTCGAAAGATAAATTAGCTTTGTGAGTAAAATTAGTTGCCAATTAATAAAACTTCCATTTACCTGACCAATATCCAGCTCAGGATTCACACTTGTTCCAACATCTTCCACTATATCGACTCTAAGAATTTCATGTTCTCCTGTCAGAATGTCTAGTTCTACCTCAGCCAAGCAAACTCCTCCAGACCTGTACGGTACTTGATCGTTAGCGGTGACCCTGTAGCTAGTCTGCAGATTGATTCCTCTATTGAAAGCTGCTTCAATCAATATCTCCCAAGTAGCATCAGTTAATGCTTCTCTAACAACCGTCAAACGGTCTAAAAGAATTTGGCAGCACTTTATAGCGCCAAAACAGACTGACTGCGTCGTCCTACTCCCTCCAGTGGTGAAGTTATTTGGATTTGTTGCAACATTAGGAGTCTTACACTTGACCTTTTCTATAGGAATATTGAGAGTATACGCCACAGTTTGTATAACTTTAGTGTTAATTCCTTGCCCGATTTCAATACCTCCATGGTGGATCACAACTGTAGCATCTCCATGATAGACAGATAGAAGAACATGGTAGTCAAGGATACTAGATACAGGCCAATTCATGAAAGCTACTCTGAGCCCCTTCTTCTTCCATCTGTTCAGTTTGTTGTAGTTCTGTATCTCATCTTTACGTTTGTTGTATTCCGCATCTCTGAGGAGTGTTTGTATCATCTCTTGCACTTCAACATAAGACGGTTCAATGTTGTTGATCCTCACTTGTACTGGGTCTCTTTCTAATTCATAGGATATTCTCTCCATTAACTGTTCCGTCATTGAGATTGTCTCAAGTGAACCTGGAAATTAAGATTTCAGTGCTATTGATTAATATTTTATTGTTTCTTAGTTTAGGACTTACCATATTCATAATTTACATATTCAATGTATGTCCAAAATGCAAAAGCCTTTGTATGATCTAAGAAAAAATTGACCCAGATTCCAACATGTTATATTTAGGTTATCCCAACATCAAGATGGTGCCTAACGCAAAACTAGATTAGACTTACACTTTTGTAAAATTAGACATACCTGGTGCTCTAACGTACGTATTAGAAGGTGTGTCCGTTGTAACGTTGAATATCTTGTACTGCCAGCGCCGGTTGTCATAGCAGTTCCTAATACCGGACAATAGATAAGAAGCCACGGGGTCACTGACGACGTACCCATTGTCCGAATACAGATGGTACTCCAGATATTGGATCTGTCCGGAATCACTGACGCCAACCTGTGCAAGAACATTAGGGATTAGTAATTATTAACCCGTCTGCAAACAAAAAAGAAAGAGATTAAATAGTTAATATTTACCCTACCTTTTTTTTGTGTTTAATATTTTTTATCCTCAAAACAATTATAGCCAGTTTCCGTAAACAAATAATGCAAACCTAGATACTAAGCAAGAAAGTAAATTTAAACCAACATCTTACAATACCGATATACTCGTATAGGCGGTGTGGCCGCAACGCCTGAGTTTACCATCATAGTTTTAACGTCTGATTACTGCAACAAAAGTATTGCCTTTTTCTACTCACTTCAAAGTCTCGTGTACAGGGCAGGCGTTTACCGACCACTCTCAAGTTAGCTTGGATACTCATCACAAATCGGCAGGGTCGGTCCATTTTGTAGGTGACTAGGGCACATGCGGCACCTATGTGGTTGGCACGGGATATCTTCGCCCCATATGCACCCCCACATCGAGGTACTGATAAGTTTATTCTGGAAAAATATCGAGGAAACTTTACATTGATATCTAATGAAAACAAAAGAAAGAATAAAAATGTATCTTCTGATACCTAAAGCCTTGGCTAATTCCAATTTAATCTTTTTTACCTGTTTTGCGGTATATTCAGCACTTCAGATAGGCCGATATGAAAAGAATCCAACCACTGTGTGCTGGCCACTACATCTATTCCATCTTCGCTCGGCCTGGTGACTGCGGTCTGATTCTCCATATGATAATGATACTGCGCATAGATGTCATCGGTACCCTTGAGAACTCTCTGTACGTTCAAACCTCGATCTCTAGCCGGGAAGACCAAAAACAATGTGATACGATCTGGCTCTCTTTCTCTGACATCTTTTATTGTTAAGACAGGCTTTTTCTTATCTACTTTATAGTTAATTTTGACCAATAAAGCTGCTCGGTTTGCTAGTTTTTCTGTTTCAGCAACAATAACTCCTAGAGGTTGGTCATAGTACTTAATATACTTTTCAACGAAGACTTCTTCTGGCGTCAATTGAGAAGGTACTCTTTGAGACAGAAACGAGTTTTTACCCGGAATGTCTTTGGCTGAGAAGAACGCTAAAACACCGGGTATTCTCTGCAAAGTTTACAAAAAATATTCAACAAAGGCAAAGGCTACAGTCCTCTCACAGTTAGTTTTCCTCTGACAGCAACCCAGCACCCAAAGTAAGAGGTAAAATAACAGTGAAATGACTGTATTGTTATTGATTTTGTTATGACTTAAAAAAAAAAAAGCGAGCGAGCCTTTTAGTAGTCGCATATATGATGTGTAACATCTGATATTTTGGCGGACGAATATTCGTCATCATCATCATCATCCTGCTTACAACCTCCCGGAAAATGGTTGAAAATGGCACTACGTGCGGTCATTGGTCAATTCAAAAGGCTTCCTTACTTACATACTTCAGTCCCTTTTCACGAAAACACTCAAAATCACGAAAAATTTGCCGGGAAGCGAGAGGAAAGATGTTACACACCAAAACATATATTTATTAGATTACGTTTTGTGATACTCACTAAAGCTGGGGTAGCATCAATACTCTCCACCTCACCAGTGCATATATCTGACGTTACAAACGCACAGTAAACCTCCCTAGGTTCAGTGGGTAGGTCATTGCTATACTTGGCCTCCCCTGCACATTGAATCAAAGATTCAATCTTTGGCATTGGTTCGTTGATTGGCCATATTATGGGGTTCGTGTCATAGACTTCGGAACCCTTCGATAGTGGTCGTGTTTTCCGGAAGTCTCTTGCTCCTGAACGATACCAAGGCTTTAAATGCTGTTTGGGAATCAGAACTAGCAAACCCTGAAAATTAAGTTGAATATAAGTAGCATAATATCGCACTGTTATAACTAAGTGTATCATTAATGATCATGAGCACATGTCGTGTACCGTCACTTACTTTATAAAACAAACCAAGAGCACATTTCTTCCTATATGCCGGTTTCATCTCACCAGCAATTTCTTCGACTATCAATTCACCTTCCAATATCTTAAGTGCTTGTTGTAGAACTTCGTTAGTGAATAACTTCTTCATGTGAAGGAACTTCTCTGTTTCATTGGCATGTACAAATTTTGCCGAAAGTCCTCCAATCACAATTCTAGCTGATAAGACAACGTCTTCTTTGTGTTCATCGAATTCGTACAAGAATGCTGCGTTTACTTGAGCGTGCGCATTTTGAGCTCTAGGCATGATCTGAAAATTGGTTATATTATGTATAACATCAACATACCTACATAACTTAACGTATTCCCCTAAGGGCACGGCCGAAGTGAACATCCACATTTCGTTGTTTAAGTTCCATGTAATAAGGGGCAAGCCAATTGCCATAAACTGAGTAGCTGGGCACTTCTGGTGAAATCTAGGCTCTGTGATGCTATTCGAAAAATTTTTAATGGAAAAACCCAATAACACTTTGTCCGACCTGGTAATCGAACCCAGGACCAATATTTAAGAAGTTTTTATATTTTATCGACTCCAATATAATCAAATCTATCCACAAAGTTGTAGATACGGGGCCGAGAGGGTCGTTGTAATTGATGTAAGTAAGTATCAATTCGTTTGAGTGGGTATGTGATGTATACAGGCTGTTAAGATTTTATAAATTACGATGAGTACCTAATTTAATTTTGCTACCCGTTCTTGAGTTTCTTGCCCTTTCTTCTCCATAGTTACCTATTACGCTTTATAATGGGCAACTAGCTTCATCTTTATGACTGACCGACCCCTTGACAATTCAAAAGTAATCGATTTATTTAAAATAAATGCTTTGAGTTTGAGATTTTGAGTTTACATGACATACCTTGAAAGACACAAACTGGTAACGATGAGAATACGGCGGTATCTTCACATGAGTTATTACTCTCCCTGTCATGTCCAGAGCCAGAAATTCCTCTGGAGTCACCTCCACTGATGATCCTTTGTGAACTAAAATATTGAATACCGATGAGGCACTTAATTATTTAGTGTACTAATTTGGTACGACCATATTATACATAGGCATACATCGAGCTTAGGTATATAAGTATAAGAGGAAATATGAGTATGATAAGAGTATAGTGGTATGAGGAACAGGGTGTAAAGTTCACTCATTCTCTATAGAAAAGGGAGGATCCTTCGACCAGGCGGGTATCGTGTCAGGTGGGCAGCTGCCCAACGATTGATGCCGGAACGTTGTATATTTATCGGTCCTGCGGTAAACCCTGCTTGCGCGATGCAGGATTTGTGTGACGTCAGGTCTTTGATGCCTAGTTTGCATGTGGCTTTGTAGATGCCACCACAGGAGGAAGATAAAAATGTAGTGGAACAAATAAGGTTGATATTATAGTAACTAAATGGAATAGAAATGTCTAAACTATATAGTTCAATATTTTCATTCAGAGGTTTTTATTTCTTACCGATAACCAAAGTAGCTCTGACTGTCTCAAATAACAAGAAAATATCCGAAGAAAATGTTGGCAACCGATGTTTAGACATTAGATTTCCAGCAACAGTACCGATCTGAAAAAATATGAATAATGTATACTTAACGCAAAAAGTTATTGTCCCAGTAGCTACGCGATATCAAATAGACCATACGATTTCAACCGCCTCTGTGGTCTAGTGGTTAGACGACCTGTCTCAGACCCAGAGGTCCGGGGTTCGATTGAGAATTTGGGGGAAAATGAGGGCAAAATGTTCGGTTTGGTTGGTGGTAGGGCTTGTTCTACATCCGCCTGGCTAGCTACCACCATCTTATCTAAGTCTATTGCCATAACAATAATGTTGACAGCGTGTTTCGGCAGTTAGAGGTAAGATAGCCAGTTCCTCTGTGGTTGAGGATTCCGGGTGAAATTAGGTTCCACCTTCAGCCTGATCATCACTTACCATCAGGTGAGATGAAGACCAAGTGGTAAAAAAATATATTATAGAACTACTTTCTTTCATAAGATTTGATCTCTAATCTGGATTCTAGACGCAAAACAACGACGGCGACGAAAAAATACATACGAGTAGTCAGTTCAGAATGGAAATTAGATTACATTATTGGTACAGAATATTCCCTCTTATTTATAAACGTTGCTTGAAGTAACTAGGTTTGCAAATAAAGGCAACGTTTATAAATAAAGGGGATAAAGGGTATGATTATAATGTATCCAATGAAAACTTACATTTCTAACAGGTATATGGGCAACCAAGTCCAAATGTTCATAAAGCTTGTATAGATATTGGAACTCCTCATGCGCTTTAGATACGTTCTGGAACAACTCCATAAGATCAGTCAGGGTTATACCAGCACCGAACACCAAGTTTTGGTCTAAGTAATATCCCTTAAGTTCCTTTATTGGCTTGATATCTATGAGAACTCTTGGGAACACTAATATCGGCACAGCACCTGAAAAACAAATTGCAGTATTCAGTATTTTTATATGCTCGACCGGCCGAAATGCCGTGACGTCAGAGCACTATGTTCAACAGTGGAAATCTTTCGGCTGAAATTATGATGCTTTAGGTTTAAATGCTCTTCAATATAAATTTCAATCCACTCACCTCTTCCCGTATTACCGTTTACCAACATATAAGATTCGTATCCCTCAGAATCCAATACAGTAAATATATCAACAATTTCATTAACCCTGTACCATACATGACCATCTTTAAGATCAATCTTCTTTATCCGAGGAGGTTCTGTATCACTCTGGTTGACCATACACCAGTTCTTATCACATTTGTGACAATCTTCTTTGTCTTTGCAGATTTTTAGATCTTCTATGTCTTCAATTTTAGGTGGAGGTTTTGGAGCGTCTTTGGCGAAACTTTTGAATGCATCCAGGATTGGCCTGTTACCTGTGCATCTGCAGGTGTTGCTTCCAAAGGAGTTTTCTATCTCGTACTGAGTTAAGTCATAATTGTTTGCTTCTAGAAGACTGAAAAACATTTTATAATAATTGCTGTTAGTTAGCTTATGTGAATATTATTATTGCAATGTTATTGTTATTAGACCACCCATTGTACATATACATTGCCCATGTTACAGTTAAATATAATTGTCCTTTATTTAGTATACAATAAAGTTTAATAAATGTTATGTTTTCCCATACAAAACATTGGTTACATAGTCTGTCTAAAATTTCTTCCGGAGAAAAAAATCGGTTAAGTCAAATACACAACCAAGTTTCCAGCCTGTGCCAGAACTGCACTAACCTGTACATACTCATCACAAACCCTGGGCTGCAGTACCCACACTGGGTACCGTTGTACTCCGCTAGGGTCTTCTGCACCGGGTGGTATCCTCGCGATCGGTCGCCGATCCCTTCTACTGTCGTCACCTCCCAGTCCTGGCATGACGTCACTGATACTAGGCACTGAGAAGCAGGGTAGAATATTCATCAAAATTGTCTTTTTTCAGTCACTGCTAGCTAGATCTTGATCATTTTCACAAGGCTGATGAAATATAACACGAGATAATTAAATGACTTTAGGAGGCTTTTGGCTAAGTTATATTATTATTGTTTATTTTATAACTAGCTGTTGCGCGTGACTTCTTCTGCGATCCAAAATGAAAAGTATTTTATGTCCTAACCCAGGTCATGGTCTACCCATGTGCCAAATGTCATCCAAATCTGTTGAAGTTTTAGCATAAAAGCAACAAACAAACTCATTTTCGCATTTATAATATTATATTAGTTATGATTTTTTATAAGTTAAGATGTGCAGAGTTAACAATATTTCATTCTTTCCTTTATTCGGACCTTCTACCAAACACTCTATTTAAATAAATAAATATCACTAAAGTCACGGGAAACACCTAGTTGATGGATGCATGGAACCAGAAAGTATGGCAGGCAGGAACGTTGCGCATATGTAGTGGGATACCGTTACAAGCTGAAACCATAAAGCATTTTAACAACGTTAAAGTACATACGTGTTTGCTATGAAAGTGGGTTAGCGCATGTTGTTTTCAAAGATAAATGCTTTAATAATAATGCTAGGTACCTAAGTACAGTTATATTGCTTGGCTTTACCTACTCCTTATTGTTAAATACATCCTGACATTCCAGTTTCCACACTTAAATTAAACGGCAATTAAAATATAATTATAGTCAGAGGCATGAAGGTGGAAATTATGATGATACATTGTTATTAATTATTGGTACCACACGGTAATTGTCTGGGTAAATTATAGTTTGTACTATGGTGTAAATTATATCACAACATTATTGTAAAAAAAAAATGAATTCAAATTCAAAAGTCTAGGTTAAGTCAAATACACACCCAAGTTCCCAGCCTAGTGCCAGAACTGCACTTTCAATTCAAATTCAAAAGAAAATAAATGAATTTTGAAATAACCCCAATATTCAAATTCACTTCATGGGGACAAATTGAAAAAAAAAAAAATTGCTAGCTCTACCGTGTGACATATCAAATGAAAGGGCTTGGTGCAAGGATTTTAAATATTTATTTAATTTTTACAATAAATACTTTTAAAGATATTTAAGAAGATAGAGGAGAATTGACCATTCTCCCCCCTATTTCCGAAACTACCGAGCCAACAATTTTGAAAAAAGTTCTTAACTCATAGTTAACAGGAAATCCTATAAGAAGTCTGTGCGTACAAAGTAACATTCGCAGTTGAAATGTATGGGAGAACATGTTTTTCAACTAAAATGTTAAGTTTGTCTTTGGGATGAATTTCATCCCAACTACGGAACCCTTCATATTGCGTGGTCCGACACGCTCTTGGCCAGTTTTTTCTAATTGCATCATTTGCTGTGAAAAGGTAACAGAGACCAGTTTTTAACGGATTCCAAAGTAGGAGGAGGTTATATGTTCGTCTGTAAGTATGTTTTTTTTTTTTGTATTATCATCGATATTTACGTCAATTGAAGACCAATTTAAAAAAATCTTAGTCTGAATAGTCCAATATTAATTTTATTAACTTTTCTTGGATAGCAAGCAAAGTTAATAAAATTTATTTGCAAGTTAACCTAACCATGTACAATTTCCCAAAAGGTTCTCAGGAGCCTGCAAGGTATTTGTGGCTTGGCCAAGGAAAACACCAAGCTCAGAACGAGAGTGAAAATTATTTTGGTTTTATACCCCGCGATGCGCAATCTGCTGGGTTCTCTTCGGATTTGACATGCGACCACTTACTGTTGTCTATAATGGTCAATATTTCGGAGACTATTTGCCACAAACGTCTTCCACTTGCTGGGATGACTACTCAGCCAATCAACGACAACACTAGAGTCAGTCCAAGCATGTATGTTTTCCTTTGAGATACCCAATACTTCCGAGACTTCTTGGAGCAACTTTTCTAACAAGACAGCTCCACAAAGCTCCAAACGAGATATTGATACCTGTTATACAGGAGCAATTCTCGATTTAGAAGCAACGAGATTCACATGAACCTTATTGTTACAATCTACTGTCCTAACATAAACAACGGCTGCATAAGCTGCGTTAGACGCATCAGAAAACCCTTGTAGGTCCATATGGCCATTATCTCTACTTGTCCCAACCCATCTCGGAAGTTGAAAACTAGTGAGATGAACGAGATCCTTGCGATATGAAATCCAATCCTTGAGCACGTCAGCTGGTATCTCGTCATCCCAACCTACACCAGAAAGCTATATTCTCTGAATAAAAACCTTGGCAGTTGTTATAACGGGTGCAATCCAACCGAGTGGATCAAATAATTTTGCGATATCCGAAATTACTCTAAATTTAGTCACAGGTGTTTCAAGCGAATGAAGTTGGATAGTGTACTGAAATTCATCGATTTTTGTTAGTAGAAAAAGGTTCCCCTATCCCCCCAAAAAAAAAAAAAAACAAACCTACATGGGCACTCATGAAACGTCAGAAGGTGCACGATTTCAATTGGTCGTTTCCTATGGAGAAGAGCTGGCAAGAAACTCCACGGTTACTCTTTTAGAACTTCTTTAACAGATCATCAGTTGATATGTGAGTGTGCATGTTCACGATTTTATTGTTTTCTAAACAACCTTGGTTTGGGGATTACAGGTAGACCCTTGATAACACCTTTCATTAAAATCTGGCAATACTACTGCTCCTAGCAAAATGTCAATTTTGTTTGGAATATTAAATACAGGATTGGCTAATTTTAGATCCGACATTTCTGGTGACAACGCTGTAAAAACAATCTTCCTTTCAGGAAGAAGTGATGTTATGTTCTTAAGAACGTAAGCTTTTACAACAACTGTACAGTTGGGATCGTGGCGTGACTGAACCTTCATGGTTACAAACCATTTAGAGCGCAATGTTGTACTCTGGTCACTGCCAAGTCCTGAAATAAAGCACTTGCTTGGAATCTTCTTCAGACCAAGCATATGTACCGAAGACTCGGTAATAAACGATGCTTGAGATCCTTGGTCTAAGAGAGATCTTAAAACAAAAGTACTTGTTCTCCCTTCTACCTTTACTAAGGCAGTGGCCAATAACACTTGGCTGTTAACATTTGAGAAACAAGATACTATGTTGTTTGGTGTCTCGCTCTGTGTAGTTGATGGCGGAGATTGATCCGTACCATCTTCCTCTTGATCACTTTTAGGGAATGGTTTTGGATGGAGAAGAGGGTGGTGTCTCTTTCTACAAACACGACAGTTGGTTGAATTGCGACATGAAATTACCGAATTTTCATTTTGGATCGCAGAAGAAGTCACCCAAGTAACCCAAGTGGGAACTTGGGTGTGTATTTGACTTAGCCTATAGCCTATAGCCTAGTGCCAGAACTGCACTTTCAATTCAAATTCAAAAGTCATTTATTCAAACTAGGCTGAGAATCAGCACTTTTCGAACGTCAAAATTACATAAGACAGTCCCCCAAAACGCCCACCCTTCACCACTTCCTAGTGCTTTTGCTGGGAAGAAGAAGTGGCGCAACAAACTCCCCAGCAGCACAGCTGTCTGTTCAGTTAGAAAAAAAATAAAAAATGATTCTATACAACAGTAGGTATGCAAGACAATTTACAATATGCAAAAAATAATTTAAATAGCTATAATTATTAGCCATATGACAGCTAGCACACGCCAATATACCAACCAAAAGCATCGAGAACTATACTCAAGCAGAAATAAAAATAACTAAAAGTAAACAATATCTAAAAAAAAAAGAAAAAGCCTCCAGGCATAAAGGGCGTGCCCGCTTACATATAGCTGTAACTAGAAGTTACAATTGATAAACTAGGACCATCGAGGTAAAATAAATAATTGTCGAGGTCGCTAGCTAACCACATATTGCAATACAACTCATAAAAAAAAACACTGTAATGAGTAGATTATGTCAGCCCTAAATTAAAATAAAATTAAAATAAATTATTAATAAACAATTATTTAAACTCATATAACCTGTCAGTAGGTAAACTAATTCTGGAGAAAGAACATTTAAACATTGTCTTGAGTTAATCACAGCGACCATCTATTCTTATCATTTAAGTAGTCGTTGATAGAATAGAATGCCTTTGAACAAAGGTTGGACTTTAATTTAGTTTTAAACGCATTAAAGGGCAAATCTAGCAAAGAAGAGGGTAGCTTGTTATAAAATTATACCAAGCCCAACAAATGAGTTATGAACCTTATGAAGCCGGTGAAAGGGAGCACTAACCTGTACATACTCATCACAAACCCTGGGCTGTAGTACCCACACTGGGTGCCGTTGTACTCCGCTAGGGTCTTCTTCTGTTTATATGTTTAAACGCCCTCAAAAATATAAACTATGACATTTCTTCTTGGGATATTATTGTGATTTACATTGTTTGTTTAAAACTTGATACTGAATCTAGGAAACTATGGGAAGTTCAAATCTGTAAAGCCAATGGTGAACTTCCTAAAGTAAGTGAATTGAATAATTTCTTAGAGCAGCGATTCAGGTGTCTTGAATTTTTGGATACGATAGATTACCCTTCACGATCAAATAGGGATGATGCCTAGGTCAAAAAGAAGAAATTCTATTTAGTCCGTCAGTCAGATAAACAAAAAATATTAGTCCCGTATTTTTTTGCTTTATCGTATTAATAAAAAATTACTTAGATAAAACACATTAAAGTTGGGGAGTGGGGGTCGCTACGTCACAAGTAGGTATAAAATCTACATACTCGTGACGACATGGCACATTTTAACTCAATGTATCGCCGTAATCTCTTGAAAAGAAAAAAAAAGAAAAAATACGTGTACGTTATTTTTTCATAACCAACATGACGGACAAAAAAATAATTTGTAGTCATCATCCCTATTGATAAAATACACTGACTGTGACAAGTTCATGATTACAACCAACACCAAAACCAACCAACCAACACAACCAAATCATAATCAGAATCTACGTGCTTAATGTTATTAACAAGTCAATGAATAGTACTCGCACTACTAAGGTTATGCATGTCACTTTAAACTCAACATGTGAGTTTTGTTCTGAAAATCATAATCTGATTAATTGCAGAAAGTTTGCAAAGGAAGATGTTGAAGCACGTCGTAACTTTCTCCAAACCAATAAGTTGTGCTTCAACTGTCTCGGTCCAAATCATTCGGTAATTTCATGTCGCAATTCAACCAATTGTCGTGTTTGTAGAAAGAGACACCACCCTCTTCTCCATCCAAAACCATTCCCTAAAAGTGATCAAGAGGAAGATGGTGCGGATCAATCTCCGCCATCAACTACACAGAGCGAGACACCAAACAACATAGTATCTTGTTTCTCAAATGTTAACAGCCAAGTGTTATTGGCCACTGCCTTAGTAAAGGTAGAAGGGAGAACAAGTACTTTTGTTTTAAGATCTCTCTTAGACCAAGGATCTCAAGCATCGTTTATTACCGAGTCTTCGGTACATATGCTTGGTCTGAAGTAGATTCCAAGCAAGAGCTTTATTTCAGGATTTGGCAGTGACCAGAGTACAACATTGCGCTCTAAATGGTTTGTAACCATGAAGGTTCAGTCACGCCACGATCCCAACTGTACAGTTGTTGTAAAAGCTTACGTTCTTAAGAACATAACATCACTTCTTCCTGAAAGGAAGATTGTTTTTACAGCGTTGTCACCAGAAATGTCGGATCTAAAATTAGCCAATCCTGTATTTAATATTCCAAACAAAATTGACATTTTGCTAGGAGCAGTAGTATTGCCAGATTTTAATGAAAGGTGTTATCAAGGGTCTACCTGTAATCCCCAAACCAAGGTTGTTTAGAAAACAATAAAATCGTGAACATGCACACTCACATATCAACTGATGATCTGTTAAAGAAGTTCTAAAAGAGTAACCGTGGAGTTTCTTGCCAGCTCTTCTCCATAGGAAACGACCAATTGGAACCGTGCACCTTCTGACGTTTCATAAGTGCCCATGTAGGTTTGTTTTTTTTTTTTTTGGGGGTATAGAGGAACCTTTTTCTACTAACAAAAATCGATGAATTTCAGTACACTATCCAACTTCCTTCGCTTGAAACACCTGTGACTAAATTTAGAGTAATTTCGGATATCGCAAAATTATTTGATCCACTCGGTTGGATTGCACCCGTTATAACAACTGCCAAGGTTTTTATTCAGAGAATATAGCTTTCTGGTGTAGGTTGGGATGACGAGATACCAGCTGACGTGCTCAAGGATTGGATTTCATATCGCAAGGATCTCGTTCATCTCACTAGTTTTCAACTTCCGAGATGGGTTGGGACAAGTAGAGATAATGGCCATATGGACCTACAAGGGTTTTCTGATGCGTCTAACGCAGCTTATGCAGCCGTTGTTTATGTTAGGACAGTAGATTGTAACAATAAGGTTCATGTGAATCTCGTTGCTTCTAAATCGAGAATTGCTCCTGTATAACAGGTATCAATATCTCGTTTGGAGCTTTGTGGAGCTGTCTTGTTAGAAAAGTTGCTCCAAGAAGTCTCGGAAGTATTGAGTATCTCAAAGGAAAACATACATGCTTGGACTGACTCTATTGTTGTCGTTGATTGGCTGAGTAGTCATCCCAGCAAGTGGAAGACGTTTGTGGCAAATAGTCTCCGAAATATTGACCATTATAGACAACAGTAAGTGGTCGCATGTCAAATCCGAAGAGAACCCAGCAGATTGCGCATCGCGGGGTATAAAACCAAAATAATTTTCACTCTCGTTCTGAGCTTGGTGTTTTCCTTGGCCAAGCCACAAATACCTTGCAGGCTCCTGAGAACCTTTTGGGAAATTGTACATGGTTAGGTTAACTTGCAAATAAATTTTATTAACTTTGCTTGCTATCCAAGAAAAGTTAATAAAATTAATATTGGACTATTCAGACTAAGAATTTTTTTAATTGGTCCACAATTGACGAAAATATCGATAATAATACAAAAGAAAAAACATACTTACAGACGAACATAATATAACCTCCTCCTACTTTGGAATCCGTTAAAAACTGGTCTCTGTTAACTTTTCGCAGCAAATGATGCAATTAGAAAAAACTGACCAAGAGCGTGTCGGACCACGCACAATGAAGGGTTCCGTAGTTGGGATGAAATTCATCCCAAGGACAAACTTAACATTTTAGTTGAAAAACATGTTCTCCCATACATTTCAACTGCAAATGTTACATTGTACGCACAGACTTCTTATAAGATTTCCTGAGGGGTTATCTATGAGTATAGAACTTTTTTCAAAATTGTTGGCTCGGTAGTTTCGGAAATGAGGGGGGAGAATGGTCAATTCTCCTCTATTTTCTTAAATATCTTTAAAAGTATTTATTATAAAAAATAAATAAATATTTAAAATCCTTGCAACAAGCCCTTTCATTTGATATGTCACACGGTAGAGCTAACAATTTTTTTTTTTCAATTTGACACCGTGAAGTGAATTTGAATTTTGAATATTGGGGTTATTTCAAAATTCATTTATTTTCGTTACGCGTCCTTATTCGGGTCACATAAATTGATTGTGTACCAAATTTCAACTTAATCAATCCATTCAATTCGGACAAAATTGTCTGTGACAGTCGGACATAGATACACACGAGTGATCCTTTAAAGTTTAAAGGTTCCGTCTTTTTCCTTTCGAGGTACGGAACCCTAAAAACTAGCAGTTTCAATACAAAAACTCAAATAGCCAAAGATTTCTTCCCTTCTTCCTCTCTTAAACCTTTGTAGATAGTGGCGATGGGCGATGCTATGTACCTACTTCCGAATCGAATAGCCTATTTAGGTATTATTACCAAAAAAAACTACGGTTTGCAGGTCTCCAGGAGTGCCAGCAGAAGTGAAAACTTGAATGTTAACGTTGTGCATTTTGCCGTCTTGCGAATTTTCGATCAGGTCACGTGTCCTGATGACGCGAGTTTAACATTTTTTACTCATCACAAAAAAAGTGCAAACCCTAAAGAAGATTTCACTTTAAAAAAAACAGAGTAAACAACACGTTTACAGAATCCTCCCGCCTACATGGTTACACTGGAAAACTAGGCATAAATAAGAAATGCTACGTTTATTTTGGCAGGCGCCTAAATCGAGTTTTTTCTATAAGACCCATATTGTTTGCCATTTTATAAGCTATATTACGGCACAATAACAATGTTTTTAAAATTAAAAAAACAGCCCCTAACGAGTGTTACGGTGTCAGAAATCCGCGCGAACAGATTTGAAGACAAAAGTTAATTCAAAATAACCAAAGATTATTTTTACTGTCTCCTCAAACTTCGAGCAAAGCCATCAGAAAATTAGATTAAGTATGCTCACAGGATTGACAGAGTACATCCTGGAATGAGGGTCGATGACGGTGACTGCCACCACACAGGATCCACAACCACCTTCCGTGCACATGCACTTGGTGCCGCAAACACTATGAAGGTGTATACTTACAGAATTGACAGAGAACATCCTGGGATGAAGGTCACTGACGGTGACAGCCAGGACACATGCTCCACAACCACCTTCCTTGCTGTCTATACTTGGTGCCACATAAACGATGAAGGTGTATACTTACAGAATTGACAGAGAACGTCCTGGGATGCGGATCGCTGATGGTGACTGCCACCACACAGGCCCCACAACCACCTTCCTTGCACATGTACTTGGTGCCACGCAGGTTTAGGTGGTTCCGGATGTAGTCGTTCAGGGACGTGTCCGAGTCCACTTCTGAACCCACTGTTAACAAGTTAAAAAAATCCATACTACATATTATTATAAATGCCAAAGTATCTCCGTATGCCTGTCTGTTACCTTTTTACGCCTAAACCACTGAACAGATCATTATGACATTTGAGAGATAGATAGCCTGGGACCCAGGAAGGAGGTTTTTTTTCATCTTGGATATTTGTATAACTAACTAGCTGCTTCGCCTGCGTAGTCCCTAATTCTGTTTCTAAAATAAAAGTAACCTCAGTTACTCCTTATAACATCAGCTGTCTGCCAGTGAAAGTCTACCAGCTGTTTCATGGAGGGGACAAAAAAATAATAAAAAATGCTTTTTTGTTATAAGTACCGTATTTACTGCCTCGTTGGTCTAGTGTTCGCAAGCGCTACTGCTGAGCATGAGGTCCTGGGTTTTATTTCCGAGTCGGGCATAGTGTTATTGGGTTTTTTCATCTAGAATTTATTGCCCAGTAGCAGCCCGGAGTCATTTAGGTGTCGGATATTGTTTGGTACCGACTCCAAAAAAATGTAAACCAAATATGTAATACCTACCGGGCTTTTTTTTTGGTATGGAAATTATCAAATAACTTCGCCCGCTCTGCGTGGAGCGGTGTCAGACTCTTACTGACTAAAACCCAGCCGTGTTCCTTCAGCTGCCTGTACGTTGCCAAGCGGGTAAAGCAGAGGTAGACACCTATCATTTTAAAACTTATGCAAAATTTTCTTTTTATTTATTTACTAGCTTTTTCCCGCGGCATCGCCCGCGTGAATTTCGGAAAATATCCCATAGGGGCGTACTACCGGAATTCAGAGTATCCTATGTCCTAACCCAGCTCATGGCCTATCCGTATGCCCTTCAACTAAATCCGTTCTGCCATGCCGTTGCGGCACGAAAAGGTAACAGTCAGATTTTAGGGTTGCGTACCTCAAAATAAAAATAATAAACCTATAAAGGATGACTTCGTTCTACTCACGACTTGGAACTCGAACTCAAAGCATTTATTTCAATTAAACACTATTTACAGGCACTTTTGAATTGTCAAGGGGTCAGTCAGTCAGAAATATGAAGCTAGTTGCCCATTCCAAAGCGTAGGTTCGTATGGAGAAGAACGGGCAGAAAACTCCACGGACACTCTTTTAAATCATAATATTGTTACAAAATATTGGTAACGTCATTCATATTTAAATTATACATGTGAGAACAATGTAGAAAGATGTGCACGTAAAAAGCGTCCGTAATAAAAATATAAAAACAATACAAAAATTAAAATAAGCCGAGGCAGATAAGAGATGACCAGTCCCTATTGACGGGCGGCGCCCGTTCACGAACATGACGCATGGATCAGCACCGTTTAGCTCAACCATTATGAAGGGAACTTAACGATCCAACACACACGCCACCACCAGCGAGACATTTGAGTGAGCATGACATACTCTCAGCCGCCAGGGCACATCAAGTCAATGAAAGACGTACCCAGTAAATGGTAGCTTTATATTAGGTACATGGTCACAGCGCTCACACATGTGCTATGAAATTATACAATACACGCACGCACGCAATAGAACGCATTTAGGCATCAAGTTGAAGTAGATCCCTTGAATCCTGTAACGAAAATCAAACTTACAAGTCAACGAAATAAAAAATAAGGTCCTATATGCCGCATATTTTGACACTCGCAAATAAACCAAAACCTATTTTACTTATATTACTTCCCGTCGGCCCAGCAACATGAAGTTTGGCGAGAAGCCAGGTCAAGTAAAGAGAAAAATCCGGAAATTGGTAATTATTATGTGAACTGCAAAGTGATTTTTGTTCTTCAATCTAGGATCAAAAATTCATAGGCCGTGTCTTGAAGTAACATTTAGTCTGTATTTCATTCAAATCGGTAGGTACTCTTCAAACTATTAAAAAATATTTTTTAATTTAAAAGTTAAGTTTTTCCTTCAATCCGGATTTAGGAATTCGGGCAGCCAAGCAAGCACAGCTTTGAGACGGAACCCTGAGGGAGCGAGTCCTACTCACACCTTGTCCGGTTTTTTCAAACAAATAAAACAGGTTTATATAATTTTAAATTCCTTAAATACTTATTATTCATTTTACTATTATTATCACCATTAATTTTTACTTCCTTCTCAGTGCCTACACATTAGAAAGGTTGGTTTATGACTTTAAATTATAATAAATTTTGACATTGGGCCGATTTTAATTAAATAAAGACTAAATATTAATTCAAGATACGGACTATAACTATATTTCCAATCCCAAATCTCTTGAAAAGAAGACACAAAAAATAATAGTAGATTGTTTGCCTAGGGAGCAAACCACTATTTTTAAGGCGAGAGTGTATCTTTGACTCCAGAGCGGAGCGAAGGATTCTAGAGTAGAATCCTGAACGCAGCGAGGGATTCAAGGTACGTCACTCGAGCTTAAAATAGTGTTGCTCCCGAGGTGTACACTCTACTTTTCATCACCCTCTATGAGCAAAAAACGTGTGCGGTCCTACCATCATCTCTCACGTGTGATTTAAAACCAAAACAGAATTTGCTCAGGCGCCATCTTGGACTTACGAATTGACCTCTTTATCGACTTTAGCAGCTTTAAAAAGTGAAAACGACACCCATAACAATTTTTTTTTTAATTTTCGTTGCCGCCACCTTGGATTCACATTTTCAATTCAATTCAAAATATTTTATTTCACATAAACCTACAAGGGCACTTATGAAACGTCAGAAGCTAGGTGCACGGTTCCAATTGGTCGTTTCCTATGGAGAAGAGCCGGCAAGAAACTCCACGGTTACTCTTTTAAAAATAAATGGTATTTACAATCTTTTCGAGTTACAGTGTTTATAGGTATGAGAGGACACTGTAGGCCTATCAACAAGTACCAGGTACTTAGCAACATAGAAAACGATCGACAGATCTAAAAGTCGGTTATGCCTACAACGTTCTCACATTCACAAAATATAAAAGAGAATCTATATTAAAAAAAAAACAATTAAAAACCTATATAAACTAAATGGCATGACTGCCACTAAAGCTGTAACAAATCTATAACAAATATAGTATAGTGAAGTTATATAATGTCAAATAATGAAAAGATTATGTCAAAAAAGTACGTAAATGAAAAAAATAAAAGAAAAATAGGTAAAATCAAATAATCATCTTAATTTGGGAGAAGTTAATAGACATAATTACATAGTAATGCCGTTATTGAGGTACCAGGGAAGCCACATGTGCAGAAGGAATTATTGCCAAACTTCCTTGTCTTCAACGTAGTCTTTAATCTTATAATATGCTTTTTTGATAAGGACACGTTTAATGTGGGTTTTGAACTTTCCATCACTAAGTTCTGTAACCGACTTTGGCAACTTGTTATAAAATCGAATACTGTTTATAACAAATGACTTACTAGTTTTAGCTAACCTAAATTTGGGTATCACAATTTCATGTTTTCTACGTGTATTTATATTATGGATATCGATATATATATTTTGACTTCACTATCGGCCTTAGAACCCTCTAAAACTATGAAAACGACACCCATGACGAAAATTTTAAAAATTTTCTTAGCCGCCATCTTGATTTACATTTTGTCCTCACTATCGGCTTTAGAACCCTCTAAAACTATGAAAACAACACCCATGACGAAAAATTTGAAAATATTCACAGCCGCCATCTTGGATTTTCATTTTGACCTCACTATCGGCTTTGGCGCCCTCGAAAACTATGAATAAAATTTTCGTCATGTGTCGTTGCCACCATCTTGGATTTTCATTTTGACCAAATAATACACACTTTCTCTTTCTTGCCATGCCGGTTACTTGTTCATTAAATGTTCGTGATTGATCTCTTTGGTGATTGGAACTTTTACTAACAATATCCACATTCCAAATTCAAATCTATATTGCTCCCTAGGGATCAAAGAGCTATTTTGGTCTCTGTTTACGAAGAACAAACTAGCTCTTTTTGAATAGATGTGATGAAAACAATTTTACATGTGAATTTTAAAAACGCTGATAAGCATAATTGTTTAATTTTTTCAAATTCAAATTCTAATTCAGTTATTTGTCCGAATATGGTACATTGCATGGTCTAAATTAATAAATGGTTTCATCACATTCTGCCACGTGGGGCGTGCAAATATCAGATAAGTACACAAATAAAATTATTGCAATACAAAATAAAAGATGAAACAAAAATAATAAGTTAATATTGATAAATTGAATTAATAATTAGGTACGAATTATTAATATTACATTATGAGGTTAAAAATATTATCTAGGTTAATGTCAAAGTATTATTCAATGTCAAACTATCAAAGAGAGATTTCAAAGTTTAAAATATTACAATTACATTCGGATATCAGTATCATTCTAAAAGTCGTTTAAATTATAAACTATTTCCAAATTCTTATTATGATTATTATTCCAAAAGCATAAATTTGAATTTTCATAACCCTAACTTAGGAAATGCTTGGTTTCTCATACACACTTTCATCCCTTATATCACCCCCTTCAGGGTTATTTTTGAGACAAAAAGTACCCTATGTCCTTCTCCAGGACGCCATCTATCTCTTTGCCAAATTTCATCAAAATCCGTTTAGTGGTTTTACCGTGAAAAGGTAACATACAGACAGACAGACAGAGTTACTTTCGAATTTATAATAGATATTAGTATGGATTTTATTCAGATTTAAAAAAAAAAATACTACCGAGTAAGTTTCGCAAAAGTTTAAAAATAAGTTAGAAAAGACAAGTTAAAATAAAATCTGAAGCGTTGCAGAGCCACACTGAACGTAAATAGGAACAATAATGTACCTACATTATCAAGGCATCTCGCAGCCAGATTTGAACTCCAAACTCACAGGGTCAAAAATTCCAAGTGAGAGTGTAAAATTTCTTGAAAATGAGTTAACTAGCGAAATTTTCTGAACTGCTGAGAATATCCAACTTAGTTTTTTTGAAATGGTAGGTGGCCACCTCCGCTTTACCCATTTGCCTTTGTACCACTACGTTTAAGACACCCTGTATATTCTACAGATAAAGATTCGATTCTTTGATTCCACTACTAGACTTGTCAGTGGATTCCACCTAGTTGTATGATTGTCTTGTTCGAAAGTCTCCACTTACCTGAACACTTGTCCTTATTCACATAAAACGTAATCCTGTCCATGTTGAATCAGAACTGAAACGAATCCGTACGTGCGAATTACTCATCAATATGAAACAAACGATTTCACACTAAACTGTATCGATTAGGTATTCATCATTGTTATCATAATTAAGGATGCGACTTAAAGGCCCGTACACACTAACACCCTTGTTACAGAACCTCACTCTAAACTTAAAGCCTCATCTACACTAAGGCCCGTGTTACAAAACCTCACTCTAAACTTAAAGCCTCATCTACACTAAGGCCCGTGTTACAGAATCTCACTCTAAACTTAAAGCCTCGTTCACACTAAGGTTCGTGTTACAGAACCTCACTCTAAACTTGGTCTCGTCCACACTAAGGCCGGTGTTATGGAATCTCACTCTTAACTTAAAGCCTCGTCCACACTAAGGCCCGTGTTACAGAACCTCACTCTAATTTAAAACCTCGTCCACAGTAAGGCCCGTGTTACAGAACCTCACTGTAAGCTTAAAGCCTCATCTACACTAAGGCCCGTGTTACAGAATCTCACTCTAAACTTAAAACCTCGTCCACACTGAGGTTCGTGTTACAGAACCTCACTCTAAACTTGGTCTCGTCCATACTAAGGCCGGTGTTACGGAATCTCACTTTTAACTTAAAGCCTCGTCCACACTAAGGCCCGTGTTACAGAACCTCACTCTAAACTTAAAGCCTCCTCCACACTAAGGCCCGTGTTATAGCACCTCACTCTAAACTCAAGAATTACTTAAACCTAAAACTTATTTAATGCCATTTTATTGTTCAAAACTAGTTTTAAGCTTGAGTCTTGAGTGAGGTTCTGTAATACGGACCTAACAAAATAATAAGTAATTATATTTGCCAGTTGCAGGTTGCCAGTACCTAACAGTGGCGGCCAGCGGTAACGACCGCGACTTACTTGTAGGTCGCAGGTTCAAACCTAGGTAGACGCGTTACAGATAGTGCAATCCACGACGACGCGCCCCACTCCGCAATTACTGTACTGTAAGCTGTACTTTAGTACGGAGCGGAGCGGAGTGGGGCGCGTCGTCGTGGATTGCACTATCTATACTTTGTGTAAACTATTTTATCACCACTGCTCTCAAAACGGTGAAGGAAAACATCGTGAGGAAACATCGGCATGTCCTAGAACCAAAAAATTCGAAGACATGCGTCATCCGCCAACACGAGTGGATTATGGTCCACTCCCTTTCACCGAGATGAGGCCTATGTTCCAGGAGTGGGAACATTATTGTGTTGTTATTTGCTGATGACACATCACTTATTTTTAAGGTAAACAGACACGCACAGGAGCTTGACGACGTAAATAACGCTATGCTAAAGGTCCATAATTGGTTTACTGTAAATAATTTAGTATTAAATGAGAAGAAAACTAAATGTATAAGATTCGCGTTACCGAATGTTAGAAGTAGTGAATGTCACGTTGTACTGAATAAGGAGACACTAGAATTCGTCGAAAAAACGGTTTTCCTGGGAATCACGCTTGACTCAAAACTACAGTGGGGTCCTCACTTAACATCACTTGCAGGGCGGCTAAGTTCAGCCGCTTACGCTGTTTGGAAAATCCGCCAACTAACAGACGTGGATACCGCGAGACTGGTCTATTTTAGTTACTTTCATAGCATCATGTCTTACGGTATTTTGCTATGGGGATGGGCCGCAGATATTGACTCTATATTTATTCTGCAAAAGAGGGCTGTTAGAGCCATCTACAACCTCCGCAGACGCGAATCTCTTAGGGAACTGTTTAAGAAAATTAATATCATGACGGTACCTTGTCAGTATATATATGAAAACATTATGTATGTTCGAAAAAATCTACATCTCTATAGTAAGATAAGTGACAGGCATAATTTTAACACAAGAAATAGGAACAAATTAGATCAACCACGTTTCAGATTGTCTAAAGTACACACTTCTTTTATGGGGTACTGTGTAAAATGTTATAATAAAATACCACTCGATATTCTTCAACTAAATGAGAAGAAATTTAAAACTTGCATTAAACGCACACTATGTAGACAAGCATACTATAAGCTGGATGATTATATCGTAGATAAAAATGCTTGGCTAAATGCTGGTCCTGCTCCACAGCCACTTGGACTCACTAGTTAAAAATGAAAAAAATTGGTAGAGTTGCTTCCCCTTTTTTATTTTTTCTGACTACGAACTTTTTGTTTATTTTGTTTTTTTTTTTTATTAACTAAGTTTTAATTATTGAATACTCCAATAGATACTATTGATTTTCTTTCTTTTGGTGGTAAAATTCTTGCAAACTATAGTTTTGTATAACTTAGACGCATTTTTATTTTAAATTTTTGTAAATGTGAGTACCATGGAGTCGTTTTACTATGTTATTATGTTGATTTTGACTTGAAAGAGCAGGGTAGTTGAGAGTATGTCATGCTCACTTAAATGTCTCGCTGATGGTGGCGAGTGTGTTGGATCATTCGGTTCCCTACAAAATGGTTGAGCTGGATGGTGCTGATCCACGCGTCATGTTCGTGAACGGGCGCCGTCAGTTGAGACTGGTCATCTCTTATCTGCCAGGGCTTGTTTTTAATCGTTTTTGATTTATATATATATATTTTTTTTTTTTTTTACATTGTTCTCACATATAGAATCAACAAGAGTAATGTACCCAGGATTTTGTAATTTCTATATTTAAAAGAGTGTCCTTGGAGTTTCTTGCCCGTTCTTCTCCATAGAGATCTACGTTTTGGAATGGGCAACTAGCTTCAACTTTCTGACTAACTGACTCTTTGACAATTCAAAAGTGCCTGTAAAGGGTTTAATTGAAATAAATGGTTTGAGTTTGAGTGAGTTTGAGTTTGAGTTTTGATTGGCTGGCAAAAAGTAACAAAAATAGTACCAACTGGCAAACAGCATATATATTGTTTGCCAGTTGGTACTATTTTTGTTACTTTTTGCCTCATAGAATATATCTTATTCCTACAAGCTTTTATTGCACGTCTCATAACGCAAAGCGTTTGAGGTAGTAAATTACTCTCAACTTGTCAAAAACAAAACTGTCTTGAACTTTGATTATCTGTTAGTTAGAGACATTTGATAGTATTTGAAGATGGAATTTTGCAAGCTGATTTTGGTCATCCTCCTCTTGACTTATCAAAATAAAACTTTCTATACTATTTCGATTTCAATGATCATTTTGAGGAGTTGAACTGAGTTTCAGGCAGGATCGTCTCCGCGAGAGGAATCTTTGACGGCCTAAGTACCTGTTTTTAAAATAGTGTATACTTAAATAAACCTTTATATAAACACTTAGACAATATTATTTTAAAAACCAGATGAGGTATTTAAATACATAGATTTATGGTCCTTGGCTATAATTAAGTAAATATAAAATTATGTAATCCTAATCCTAAAGATGACCTGTAGCATTTAAGTAAATATAATGGGAGAAAAAAAAAAGTTTTCGAAAAAAAAAACTGCATTTGGTTTTATTGAATACGCCTTAATATTAACTGAACAACAAAAAATATATTGCAGGAAATTTCTTGCAGTTGGCACGAAATTTCCTAAATAAAAAGGTTCACATGACACTTCACATGACCAGAGCTCGCTAGTTCTTTGGCCAAAGAATTTGCAATGTCATTCGTCGTGGCAATGCTGCCAGTCTTCTGGCACGTTTCTGGATGACAGCGATACGGACGAGTACTTCGACGCTGAGGTGTCCTTTTATTTTTGTATTTATTTGTATAGTTAGTTAGTGTAAGATCGTCTAAAAGATTTGTCATCTATGGTTATAATAAAAAGTAATTTTAGTTTACAGGTAGCTCACTAACTTAAAATGAAGTTTATGAGTACGGCCTGTTTATCAAGTTATATCTTTACACAGAAGTCGCGGATGCAGGCAATCGCTGCTATCCTTAAAGCCAAGTGCATACTTTAATGTTCGCATCCGACGTATTAAGTTAGCACATTGTGTACTAATACTTCGTTTAAATGAGAAGGTCAGTATCTATGAAGGTATACTTCCTGACCTACTTTCTTAAAAATAGTTATTAATTATTACTTTGAATAGTCAAAACTAAGTATAGGTACTGACATATACATTAGTGTTTGTATATAAGGCGTAGAAATATTATGTCGATATTGATCAGAATTATGGGACCGAAGGAAACATAATTAAAAAACACAAAAAAATATTTAAAGTAATTTTGATTTATAAATCACTTAATTAACATTTAGCTTTTTAAACATTCAAGCATATTTTTATATTTGTTACAATGACATTTGTAAACGCATTAAATGCAAGTCCAAACATTTTGTTTTTACAAAGACGATAACATGAGCCGTTTTCTGAAGAATCGGTGGTAAGCTCTAGATTTTTAAGAGATCGTAACATTAAACATAAAGTTTATAATTTAGTGTCACTTTATATATGCACTAAATATATTCTGTGTTTATCGTGACTACGCTTCAGAAAAAAGTTAGTTATTTTCAACTTATTAAACTTAAGGCAAAATTTCTTAACGCTGAAGTATTTCAAAAAGATATTGTATATAAAATTCAAAAAGATTCTTCTTTTTTTTCTGAATTCAAAGAGATTCTTCTTACAGCCTGTATAATTTTAAACATATATCTTATTTATTTCAAACACTTTACCTAACGAGGTAAATGCAACGATAGAAAGACTTCGAAATAAATAATCAAAACATCTTTTAAATGGCACTTTCAAGGAAATATTATAAAAATATTTGCATTATGTTTGTGGTTTATTTTAAACGGGTATCTTATGTTAATTAAAAATATAATAACTATTAATATAACTTAATGTTACTGTACTGTTTTGTTTAATGAAGATTATCGACAATGTTTGTTTTTATAACAAATATAAATTTTGCAATAGCATTTTAAACATTTTTTTAAAGTAAATATTGTCTTCTAAATGCAAAGCAACATAATTTTTTACAAAAACATCGCAATTTTCCATAAAAATCGATTTCGAAAAGTTTTTATTTTGGTTGCTTTTATATATTTTCTTTGTTGCTATGTAACACCAGTCTCGTTGGTATTTTAATTTACTTCACTTCCAAAATACTTTATTTAAAACCATTGTTTTGTGTTGTACAAACTCACTTTTGTGATACGGTATAAAAATACAAAATAAAATAGATGTAGGTAGATTTTAAATTTTTATAAATATTTTCAGAAATCCAAGGCCACTAATGATAAATTAACTAAATTTTATTTGCATTTCTGTGACAGCGTGAATTATTAACTTACAAACCATTCGTAAAAGTATATTGGTACATAACTACTCCATGAAACGTAACTGTAACTGAAAACTTAAAAAAGGACTCAAAGTCTTACAACTAAGTATAAGAAACTTAAAACAACTAAACGTAAGTAATAAGAATGTTTTTACATCAACACTTTTGTCATGCACAATATTATTGAGAAATAAGCTTATACAGCAAAACGATTGATTCAAATACATTGATGCAAGTCAAATGATTGATTCGAAGCAATTAAACTCACCACGACGACAACATTTAGAAATATTCTTATGTTTCAAACTTCTAATTACCAGCACACACTAATATTCGTTTAAAACACTATATAATACGAGGCAGTATTTTGTAAGGCACATTTTGTGTCCCAAATTCTTTCTTTATATATTTTTTTGTAATATATTTAAAAATGAGTTACATAATTATGGCAGTTGAAAAATTGTCATTTTATAAGATTAAATGTAAACATATTTATTAAAGGTATTTATTAAAATGTGGACATGTGGCTGATAATTAAGTGTTTTACCAATATCATAGATACTGTAGATATTATTATTATAAACGGCTAACTTAAGCTGTGTTGTATACTGCTGGCTTGTTGGCGGGGTCGTCCATCTTCAAGTAGTAGCTTCTGATCACCAGTAAGAAGTAGATGCTCAGAACTGAAAATAATCATTCATATAAATTAATTCGTAAACACATAAATATCAATTTATTAAAAAAAAAAAATTACATAAATATGTAGATTTTAGTAGCATTTACGAATAATTGCTATGTGGAATTCTGTAGGGGCAAGGGACGTAGTGTTTCCCTATTGGATAAAGTATATCGTCCTGACTTCGTTCTCCTGATAGTTCACAGAGGCAACACAGATATGAACTCTCAGTACATAGTAGGTACCACCGATACAAGTTTATGTAATATTAAACTTGGATATTGCACAGAAATCTCGATATTCTGATATGTCGCCACTTCAGTACATTGTTGCGCCCGTGCCAAGAAGGCGCGGGCCACTACTATAATATAAAATACTCACGTATAGAGATGAGATCCCTGACGACCATGCCAGCGCTGATGTGTGCGGCGGCAAAACCAGCGAAGAACATTATGATGTACAGCACGATGAAGATCAGCGTGTAGATCAGATAGGCCTTCACGTGACCGCGTTTGTACTGGAACAGAAACATTTACATTAGGTTACAGGAGATACACCTTACCAACTGGGTACTCTTTGCTTTAAGGTTTTAGTGTACGCGTTTGTCTATCGTAAATGCGCTTGTTATGCCGTTGGTTCCGGCTGTCGTTCGTGAATCTTTGGCAGTCGTTACGGGTCTTCAGAAGCCCGAAAGTGTGACAAGCAGACTTACCAAGGGTTGTCGTATGAGCCAGTAAGTGAGTTGTGGAGGTCAGATAGGCAGTTCCACGTAAACTACTGGAAAAGTCTAGGCAGATGACGATGTAAGTTTAAACAGATAAGATAATTACCTGATGCAGCCCAACTAGCAGGACTATAGTGAATGCCAGGAACAGGATGAAGAAGACCAGCATGATCGCGATGACTGCGAACATGACTGCTCCAACTGCCTGCGTGTCATCGTCCTTGCCTTGCGCGGTGACGACCCCGGCTGCGGCCAGGCCGAGGATGGACATCAGGATCACGGCAATGTTGCCGATCTGGAAAATTGTTTTAGAAAGGTAAGTTATTTCGTCCTGGTTTCGGGTCCCAGGCTGGGCAAAGTTGCATTGGGTTTTTTCATCAGGAATTCCACAGCAGCAATAGGCCCTATTACATAGGATTTGTTATTGTGATATTATGTTTAACAGGTATTAGATTTGTGTCATCTTCCTATTCTTCTTCTTCTTAGCGTGTCGATAGCAATCTAAATAGACTCGGCCCAGAATTCGGCGACTTGTTTGGCGCCATCACCAACCATAATCTTCCTATTACTTTTTAGGTATTTTTACGTACTTAATCTCACGCCCTCTACTTCGATCCTTATATCCTTACTAAACTAGAAATTATTATATTTAATTTCTTAATATAAGTAGGTATATAAGGATCGAAGTAGAGCCCTCTACTTCGATCCTTATATACCTACTTATATTAAGTATATATTAAGTATATTTGAGATTATGTAAGTATGTAAATTCTAAATGAGTTAGTATATATTTGTACCTGTAATGACTGCAATACCATTGGGTACACAAACATGATAGTAATGGAGATTTCAAAAAGTAAATAAGTTTTTCCTTACCAGGTTCAAATACCCGATGATCAGGCATCCCGTCCTCAGCTCTATGCAGAAGCAACACTTACTGAACTCGAAAGCCATTTTGAATCTGTAACAAGGAATGTTTAACGTTAGTTTGTTTTTCAGATAAAATCTCGTTATTACAACAAGAGCGAACAAGATAAAGTTTAAAGGTCATAAGCACACTTATCAACTCGGAAAGGGTTCGGCACCGTATCGCTGCGGTTCGTGAGCTTGTCCCGAGGCGAGGCGATTACGTTACGATTCCGATTAGTGTGCGTTGCAGTAGGAAGTTTCATATAAAGAATACTGAATGGCTAGAGTTGATACGGTAATGATCCCTTTTCGAGTTGATATGAGCTATTTCCTTTAATTGTGTGTTCGACTTGGTACTAAAAGTTGAGCCTAATGGTTTTAAATTGTTAAATAATTTCGTCCCGAAAATGTAATAAAAGTGATATAGGTACCTATTTGGAGACATTTAAAAAAACTATCGTCAATTCAATCAAAAGCATCCGTTATTTTAACAATAAAAGAGCACGAAAACACGCACAGGCAAAGCACATTAAAACCCCAAACAAAACAAACGACAAAACATTATTTATTCCCTAGAATAAGGTAATAACTGAGGATTGAAGGGACAGTTAACTTTGTTCCTCAGTTACGGGCTTTATTCGTCGGATACTGACTATCTGACTATTGAAAAATCCAGAATCATGCTATCTATGGAATAAACTCTATTCGATTGGATTGAAAAATTGGCCCTCTTTTAATGGAAGTTGGTTTTTTCGGTGTTTTTTTTTAAATTATGCTGATGAATTAAGAATAAATGTGTCAGTTTTTGGAAGTAAAAACTCAATTCTTCTCAAATAACAAAAGTAGTTGGTTTACATGCTTGTGCTTATTATATTGATAAAATCTAAATCAGTACAGAAAACGAAGCGATTTCCGTCCCGTTTATGTTTTAAAGCCTAAAATAGCGAAGCAAGAATACACAACACGTGTTTCTATCCCATCAGTGAGTAGGATCATGACCCCATTAAGAACACTCCCATGGGAAGCCCCCGATTCTTGAGTGGTGAGGCGGCTGTTATTTATAGCAATTATGGCCATCAGGAATGTAGGCAACATCGCTACTCGCCATCTGGGAGTCTAGTACACTATTAATGTAACGTCGTAACTCGGAAATATCATAAAATGCTTGTGACAGAATCATTGCAAGATAGAATAAAGGCATTAGGTAGGTACAACCACCTACTTGAAAAGTTCGGCAAAAATAATTATTTGTGAATCAGATCAGGTATTTTTTGCAGAAGTTAAAATATAAAGCAACGAAACTAATCATAAAAACCGGCCAAGTACGAATCGGACTTGCAAAACGAAGGGTTCCGTTCTGAAAAAAACACATTTGTTGTTACACACAATTTGTATAGTAGAAATACACGATCTATGAAAATTTTAACTTCTACCTATTACTGTTCATAAGATACAGCCGGCTGACAGACAGATTGACGGACGGACAGCGGAGGCTTAGTAAAAGTCTTTGAACCGAGTGCAATTTACAACGTGACCACTGTCCACACGAACGTTATCGACGCCTCTCGAGAAAAATACGGTCCAAAATAGCGCGAAATAAAAACAGATCGACCATTTATTTACACGTCAATGTCAACAGTTTAGTAATCTTTCGAACCCACATGATGATCTCATCTGACATTGAACGGCGCAAACTAGAATGCATAATATTTTAGAGGAATATGGCGCCACAAATTGAAATTTCTGCTATCTTAACTCTCACAATTGGTTTTAATTAATCCTCGGAATGTGCCGTATCTGGTACATTTTAATAAAGGATAATGGGTATACGCCATTTACTCTCAACAAAGAAATTGAGAATCATTGTTTCAGCAACGTGTTTTTTTTTTACGGGAAACATGTTGCTGACAAGATAGAATGTGGCTTGCAATATGCTTACGTTTCGTATTGATGGTAAACATTTTTTTTTTTAATAATATGCCTATAAGTGATTTCAATATCCTATTTACAGAATAAACAATTTCATTTCATTTCATTTTGTTGTCAGCAATATTTAATGTTGCAGGATAATAATTTTAATAAAATTAATTTAATCATTGTTACAATAATTATGACCTTAAAATTAGTACAAAATAATTATAACTGTAACTGTTGGTGACATTCATTAATTCATTATGTTAAAGCGGTGGTCCCTGGGACCTGAGTTTTGTTTTGATACATAATTCATATTTTTACTAGTGTTGCTATGTGAATAGGTAGGTAATTAACTGCAAAGAATTATAAAAAATCTAAAATAAAAATTTATTAAGATCTTAAATAAAGCACTGGTGTTAAACAAAATACAAAAACTAAATAGGATCTTATCTTGTATTGGTCAAGGCTAAAATGGGATGTTTACCGACAACTGTACAGTTTCTCCACTTTGTTTCTTATGAATACTTGGCATATGAGTATGCATACATATATTTAAAGAAACTATCTGTTATTTTTCCTGCGCAAATAGTTCAATCCTTTTGACCCTCGACAGCCTTCTATGTTGGATCTTGGATGACGACATTAGACAAAAATAAAATGTCTTTCATATAGTTGTATAAATGACGTAACGTAATTTACGTAATCGACATTAGAATTTGGGTGGCTGTACCTTGACGTGCGAATAACTTAGTCTTTGTTACAATTTGTTGTAACATAACATATTTCTCTAATAAACAACTTTCGTTTGTGTTCAATCGAAATTATCTTGGTTGGAACTGCCTTTTCTAATCATATCTTTAGCTTTCTTTATCTTTCAGTCGTTTTGTGTGTTTACTATTATTGCTATAAGATTATATTCACTTTTTATTTTGTTATGAGTGTTTCACGATCTGTGTCAATTTTTTTTTTTTCTTTTTGTTTTTTTTTATGTACAAAATGAAAAAACACATTAAAGAAAGCTCTTGTGATACCCTAATAAAAATTACAAATAATTTCAAATAAATTATTGCTTGATTATTTAATTCTATAGAGGCTCGGTCAAATTTTCTGCACTCGAGTGCGATGATCCATGTTTAGAGAAAGACTTGGAATAGATCCAAGAGCGCGAAAGTAAAAGCGTCTTTATGAGTCAGGTTTTTATACCGGACTTCTGATAAGAATTCCAACACAAACATTTTTATTTATTTTTTGCTATTAAATTCCATTTCAATTTATCTATTCAGTAATAAATTCATCTTGAGTTTGAATTAATCTAGCATGAAACATAAGATACTTTTTTTTATATAATAAAATTATAATATGAAAAATTGAAAATATTAATAAAATTAATTTGCTTAACGGATACCTTACAATGCTAATTGGTACCTACATAATTTTCAACTACAATTTATTATCTTGTAGCAATACGGAAAAACAGAAAAAGGTCTGCAGCAAAAACTTCAATTGTATTACAGACTGGAAGGTAAAGGTAATTTATTTATGTCTATCTAAGAAACAGGATAACCATACTATTGATCGTTTATTTTAAGGTGTAACGTAGGTACGTATTTAAAAATAAAAATTATAATTAGACCGATACGAGTTGGTACTGTTCAAAACCTAATAGAAACATGTTGAACAAAAAAAACAGTTACGCTAACAATTAGATAACATAAAACCCGAACTATTAATAAAAGTTTAAAAAAACAAATGAATGGAACTTTTTGTGTGGTTACAGCCCTTTTGAAATACGCGCCCAATTTACACTTTCAAACAAGCTTTATTTATTGATACAGCCGGCTTGCTATAAATAATGAGCATTTTGCATTCCAAAACAAAACTGAAGATATATATTGAGAGACTAAAAACATCTGTTTACTAATATAAACTATGGATTCGGTTTTGAATAAAACTCGCCGTTGTATTAATAAGGTAACTTTTGTACTGGTCTTTAAGCTTAATACTTTTTCCTATATAGAGTATTTCCCCAATAGCCATAGCCTGGGAAAACTGAAAAATCGAGTAGTAAAGGTCACTGGGCAAAGCTGTTATAAAAGTGGTACTTCACAATGTATCAACTTCTCATCTCATTGGTTCTATAACAAATTTTGCCTCAACTTCTTTATCTACATATATAAAAAAATGTTTTTTTTAAATTTTTGCTTTACGATCTTTAAAGAAAACTGATAAAACCTCAACAATTTTGCCCCAAAATATACGATAAAAGCGGAGGTTAAGGTTACATTGATATGAGAGTGTTTTGCGCATGCGCATGTAATGTTTTATAGAACTACATACCTACAAATTTATGTAACCACTACGCAAGCCGGGGCGGCGCACGTATCGATGTCATCGGCCACGTAGGTACCTAAATGCAGCCTAAGAGCAGTAGGTAGTCGAGTGCGTAATTCATCGCTAGGCTGAGAACGGTTAATAGCAATGTATTACGCACTCGACTACCTAGAAATAGTTTGGGCCAAATATGGCACGACTGACTTATGGATAGACAAATGCTAATAAAAAAATAATGGACGATTAATCTGAGAGTAACCAGGGCCAGTACCATAATTATTTGCTGGTCTGATGATGGGTAGGACCAGGTCAAGGTGTAGTTAACAGTTAGTGCACATAATGCCACTCGATTGCATTATGTGACCTGTTTGCATGTGTGTATGGGGAACCCCCAGAATCCTAATACTATCCTAACTAATATATAGGCGAGAGTAATTTTGTTTGAAAGAAAGAAATAAAAATGCGTTTATTGGCATTACAAAAATACACCTTAAAACTATTAAAACAGAAAACAAATTATTATAACGCCAAGAGGGCCAATGAGGGAGGGAGGGATGACTCTTTGTTTGTTACGCTTTCAAGTTAAAACGGCTGGACTGATTTGGATGAAATTTGGCACACGGGTAGACCATGATCTGGGTTAAGACATAAGATAAGTACTTTTATCCCGATATTCCCACGGGATCGAGACTTATGGAGCAGATGGTACTGCCACATATGAGTATGACTGTATCATCATCATTACCTATCTTGCGGTTATCCTAATTTATTTGTGGTAGGCGCTACATATCAATACTTACTTCATACTTCTCTATCAGTCGTCATTTCAGCAGTCACCCCCTTTTCTAGCCATACCATCTTCCACACAGTCCATCCATTCTTTAGTCTTCCCCTTTTCTTAAATTCAAATTCAAGTCATTTATTCAAACTAGGCTGAGAATCAGTACCTTTCGAACGTCAAAATTGCACAAGACAGTCCCCCAAAAACGCCCACCCTTCACCTTCAGTTCCTAGTGCACAAAAAACATCGAGAACAGAAATAAAAGCCTTCAGGCATAAAGGGCGTGCCCGCTTACATATACCTACATATAAATAGCTGTAACTGGAATGTATAAATAATAAACTAGGACCATCAAGGTAAAATAAATAAATAGTTAATTACTTTTAACAATAACAAAACCATGATCAGCAAGACGACCAGTCACCACAAGTAGCACCCGTTCACGAGCATAACGCAAAGATCAGCCATTACCCCCCTCGCCATATTTGAGGGAAGCATAGGTACTTCTCTATTAACCGTAAACTTGGTATTCACCCCTTTTCTAGCCATACCATCTTTCACATAGTCCATCCATCGTTTCTTTGGTCTTCCCCTACACTTGTAGCCATCCACATTTTCCTCATCTATACTTACTGATACTAAAGCTGAAGAGTTTGATTTTTTGTTTGTTTGAACGTGGAACTACTAGTTGGATTTGAAAAATTCTAATTGCATTTGATAGCCCAATTCTTAAGGAAGGCTACAAGCTATTTAACATCACGCTAGGACCGTTCGGAGACGAGCAAAAAGAAAACGACAGTGAAGTTACAGCGCGGGCAGGCGATGCGACGGGATGGGTCGGGGGAACAAGAAATTTCACGCGTACGAGGTCGCGAGGAGAATCTAGGGTTTTATAACGTACCTATAGAAAACCACCCGATTTTGCAGCGTGAAGCGGTGCTTCTAACCCACAATACACAGGTGGAGGTCAGAATTTAACATTTAAACAATCAGGTATCAATTTGATTTACGGCACGCAATGAAAATGCTACTTAAATTAAAGTAGGACAATGAGACATTTGCTTATATGTATAGTTATAATATAATATAGTTCGTAGGTATTAAACACAAGTCCAATAGGTAACACGGCTATACACATCAAGCTATACATTTCCAGTTTATGCTGATCTCGCATTGTATAGGATTTCCGTACAAAGCGAGGTCAGCTTATACTGGAAATGTAAAGCTTGATGTGTGGCCGTGTGTACACTGGCCAATTAAATAAGTAGTTACCTAATAAATAGATAATTAAAATTGATTCATACAAGGTAATAAAACAAGTTATTTTACATTCATAAAAATAGTATAACTACTTCCTAGTGTACTCATAAATATATTAGTTACTATTAACGAGTAGCAACCACGCACCGGTTTTTAATTTTAACAAATTGTTACTTTACATAACATCACGGCTTGTTTCTCCGAAGGGTCGGGCAGAGTTGTACCTATAGTACACCTACATTTCGCTCAGTTATGTTTAAGTCCCATGTAATAGGGGGCGAGCCTATTGCCATCAACCGGGCACAAACCCAGACTCCGGGCAGCTACTGAGAAATTTCAGATGGAAAAACCCAATACCTACCACTTCGCACGACCTGTGAATCGAACCCAGGACCTCGTGCTCGCAGCAGTAACGCTTGCGATCACAAAACCAACGAGGCAGTCAACAAATTGTTGCACACGCCAATTTACTAGACATTAGGTTCAAGGTTATCTTTATGAACTCATTCAATTGTTTTCAATTTTACCTACATTTTAGCGCCGTCTATTGAATGTTATGTCATAAATGAAAATATTATGCGTTCATTACAAACAGCTCGTTTGCACGGTATCATGATTAAAAATACTTAATTGAAGTAGGTGGGTAGTAACCTTGGGGCTCGTAAATGGGCGACCATCCATTAGATATAATTATATCGATCGACTCCTCCGTGCCTCGAAAAGCACGTTAGGCCGTTGATACCGGTTGTCATTCGTGGATCTTTGACAGTCGTTACGGGCAGTCAGAAGTCCCAAAGTCTGATAATATTTAACGTTAACCAGTAACTGGGTTGAAGAGGTTAGATATGGCAGTCGCTCCATGTAAAATACTGGTATCCAGCTGAATCTGGTTAGACTGGAAGCCATCCCCAACATAGTTCGGAAAAGGCTAGACTTTTATAAAAATCTAGATCTGGTCTAACAATCTGGTCCACTCAGATGTTTGCATATTTATTTATAAACTACAAGCTGTGCCCGCGGTTTCACATAAGTCTCGATTCCCTGGGAATATTGGGATCAAAAGTATTCTATATTACAATCCAGGTCATGGTCTACCCATGTGCCAAATTTCATCTTAATCCGTTCAGCCGTTTTAGTGTGAAAACAAAACAAACTTCCGCATTTATATTATTACTTGCTGCGCCCCGCGGTTTCACCCGCATAAGTTTCGATCCCGTGGGAATGACGGGATAAAAGTATCCTATGTGTTAATCCAGGTTATAAACTATCTGTGTGCCAAATTTTATCCAAATCCGTTCAGTAGTTTTAGCGTGAAGAAGAGACAAACATACACACTCACAAACTTTCGCCTTTATAATATTAGTGTGATTATAGTTAGGAACACCATCGATTTGTTGAAAAAGAAACTCGGTGTTCACTGTTTCATTGTATGTGAAAACAGTTTCCTTCCAGTACACTTCAGGTTTTGGGCCAATCGGACGGTGATGTCATATAGGGGCGGTTGTGCAAACGTGAACTGCCGAGCAAATTAAGCGGATTAATTCATTGTTGTAACAGCACACTAACTTCCAAGGACATTGGGAAATGATAACGGGTTTTAATTGTACCAGACATAAGGAACAAACAGTTTTAACGTTAGAAATATATATCAATATTATGGCCTTTCGAAATTGTTAAAAAAGAGTATGGTTTTGCCTTTTTAAATATAAAAATGCATTTTAGAACCTATTTTTCGAATACGCCGAAAAATTTCCGTTCTATAAGAAACTCAATTCACCATTCTCTTCGCCGTCATCCCAATTTATTTGTGGTCGGCGCAAAATGTCTCTTTCTTCCACACTTCTCTCTTAGTCGTCACCTCGGAGGCCTCCCCTTTCTCTAGCCATATCATCTTTCACACAGTCCATCCATCATTTCTTTGGTCATTTGGCTACTCTTGTAGCCATCGCTATTCATACCAATAACTTTCCTCACGACATTTTCCCCATTCCTCCGCATCACATAAATAATACCATTTCTGCACAACTTTTCTAAGCAACTGAATTATGAATTTAGATTCACAAATAAAAAATATAAAGTAAATTTATAAATTCTTTAGATTAATGAGCTCGTTTTTTGATTTTAAGTTATTCCTGAAATTTTGACATCATTTTTTTTTCGTTCAATATTTATCATTTAGTTCAAAACAAAAAAGTTTTTAAATTGAAAAGTCTTGGCGCAGTCATTAAGTCTTTAGAAGCAGTAACAATCACTAGCTAACTAATTAATTAACGGTAATTGAGTCGATACTAACCATTTGGTCACCTCATGACGCCGGGATCACCGGTCAGTTTACTGAACTACAATTTTATTGAGAGACTTATGTGATAGTTTCTAAATTGTTTTTCAATTAAAAATCAATTGAAACAATGTGACAATGTGTTTGAAATAAATCTTTAGTCACTAACAGAGAATACATTTTCAGAATCCAATGTAATGATACGATATCATAATCATAGTAGGTGGATATTATAATACCATATAAAACATACATAACATAGGATCACACCTGTAATCCATAATGTTTAGGCAGAGGTGTACCTATAGTACACCCACATATACGGGGCGAGCCTATTGCCAACGTTTACCAAATACCTGATAAGTCTGATATTAGGTAAAAGTAAACAATATTTTAAATTATAATAGTTACCATGCGTGACAAAAATACTCAAAGTAAAACTACAGAACTGAACTATTTGTGTATTTTTGTCACGAGAGCACCTAATTAAAATTAAAATGTTTTGTTTTATTCAAATAACGTTTCTGCTACTACATGCAGGTAGAAAGCTAAACAAACAGATATCATGTCATTAGGCAATATTGTTACACCACTAATCAGACCCCCATGGGCGGCCTTAAAACTGACACCAGTGCATCAAGTCTGCTATTAAAATCGTGTCAGAATGGTCTATCATTGATTTCATAATTGTTGATTTTGACAAGTTTGGTAATCTACTAACATATTGGCGTCATTATGACTTTCCAATGGTCAGCCACTGACACTCCATTGAAAGAAATGGCATCTATTGGTAATCTTGTACATAATGAAAAATGAATGACTGACTTAGGCGGTAATCTGCTAAGATTTTGACACTTCGATCTTCGATTTTGATCAGTGTCCTACCATTAGAACGTCATTGTGCAGTCATTGCTTTTAATTCGTTACGAGTATCGTTTTTGTGGAATACAATGATCATTAATGATCAACCAATGATCGACCATTATGAATTTAGCAGATTACGAACTTTAAGCAAAATGACAATGGGATCGAGTTGGAATGACGAATTTATAAAAATAGCAGACTTGGGCCCCAGGTTAGTCACTAACCACACTAAAAGAAGAGAAGACTACCGAGCAATGACTACCTAGCCTACTGATGACGAAAACGACCGAAAAAATGGAACACCTAAAATACCGCTCTAAAATGAAATAGTGTCCCAATGACATAGAACTAATTCTATATTGAACGCACATTCAGGTGACCTAGATCTATGTAAATGTAGTCGGAGATTATGCGGCGTCTCGTATTGTGAGGGTAATATCTATTCAATATTTTACATTGTCAATCGCAGACAGTCTAATTGAGAATTCATGTGAGTTACAGAATTCATCAAAACAATTCATCAAGATTTTTATGATTGGTAAACTTGGAAAGAAAATGAAAATAAATTTTCAAATAAACGCATTGTTTTACATTTATAGCAACCGCAAATCATTCAATAATTTCGTTGGAATTTTCCAAGTTTCACGATATACACGAAGAAAGCAAAAATTGACGTAAAGGTGCTTAACCTTTTCACTCCCCAACTATACGTAACCTTTTCCTCCTATGTTTAAACAAAGCCCACTAGTCATAAGTACGCAAATCCGACCTTTAGGATGACATCAGTAAGGTCGGTGACTCTATCGGGGTCACTTAGGGCAGCCCCGTCCCTATATTCACTGGCATTCGTGTTAATCTCATTTTGTTAATTGTTGTTGAACATGGAACATCGTATCTTGTCGTACATTGTACTCTGTTTCTGCGTATTCGGCGGAAATTAATTATTATCAGTGCTTCATTTTTATCGGGCTTCAAAATATTTTCCTGTGACATGTCCTGTTTTTTTAAATGTAAATCACATTTTTTTTTATTAATTATAACCAGCCAAATGCGTGTCGGACTACGCACAATGAAGGGTTTTGTAGTTGGGATGAATTTATCCCTAGAACAAACTTAACATTGTACTTGTAGTTGAAAAACATGTAGGTACTCCCATGCGGAATGTATGGGAGAATATGTTTTTCAAACTCCAAATTTAAGTTGGTAGATTATTACTCGTTAACCTGTAACTCCTGTAAGGCCTACTTAACTGTGATAGTTTTTCTTTTAACTTCGTTATATCATATATATTATGTTATAATTATATTATGTTTATTATATTTTTCTTCCTTTCTATATAAATGAAAATTAACTGCTGTTCGTTGGTAAGCGCATCACTTGAAAACATCTAGACCGATTTGGGTAAATTTTGCTTTGAAATGTCCGTAATAGTCCGAACTAGGTTTTTAGAAAAGTTTCTCGAAACGTTTTTAAATTCGGAAACAACTGAATGACCTTTTTACTTTGTTTTTTTTTATGAATTGATATTATTTGAACAGGACAACGTCTTTCGGGTTAGCTAATGATCTAATACAATAATTGGGAATTCTGTTGTTCCGAACATACGAGTAGTAACTCAAGACTAGACTACGAAACGATAGATCTACTAAAAAAACAGTTAGGACATCTTGCAGTTTTTTTTTTTTTAATAAACTGAACTAATACCTGCTAAAAAAATGCAAAATAATGATCCTTAACGGGAATCATGTAAACAAAAATTATAAAACCCGTAAAATTAATAATAGTTAATTTACTTACATATCAAAGTAAATTAATTATTATTAATTTTAATTATTATGTAATAAATTATATTACATTTTCCTCATTCTGCTACAACAGAGAAAAACCTATGGCGCAAAATCGGTTAACAGGAAAATTCTTGCCTTTACGTAAATAGGTGCTTCGTGCAGTGTGCACCAGTTCAAAGCAAATAATACGTAGGTACCAGTAAATCTACTAGTTTTTAATTAAGTTTATCTGAAAATAACGACGACCGTTGCTATTATTTGTGGCATATAATTACCTCAATGTAAAGGACAACAAATATGTATATTGGAACAGACCTAACAAGCTACCTACGTAGGTACAAGATAATATTTAACAGAATGTATATTTTTAGTCACCGTTCAAATTTTTTCTAGGCATTAAATATGATTAACTAATTCCAGTTTTGAAAAAAAAATCGATTCGTAAAATTTTCATATTAAATCATTTTCTCGAAAGAATTATCCGCTCTGCGTGGTACATAATTTTTATTTTATTTATTTTTATAATAACTTTGTGATGTGATATCTCAATCTTTTTGTATTGAGTGATACTAAAACAAAAAACACGTACCTATTCAATGATTTTCGGCAAAGATAAAATATATCAAAATTTCGACGGTGACTAAAAATTCAGCCTGTATATATACCTTCTAGGATATTTTGGGATTATTCCACTTTGCCCCACCAATATGTCTCCACCGGTGCGAAAAAGTGGAACGTACACAATTTTGCTGTCCACTGTTTCCCAGTAATTACCTTGTGGGTCAAATTGGTATTTTTGCTGCATGGTCATAGCAAACTTAAAGCAAATATGAGCTTTCTACGAAGACCAAAAGTACTTCAAACTGTCAACTTTCAAACGAAACCGACCCTATCTAGGTAAAATCGATTCGATTTGGTTTTTATGCACTGTTAAACGAACCTTGTTTACAGCTACACAAGTCTTCAAAACTTAGCTTTGGGCAGTTCGAAATAGGGTACAAATTCCGGATGCTATAGAAAAACTTTCCGTAGCTGCATTGTGTCTACACTAGGTGAACTGCGATACGCTGATATGCGTTCTATTATTTTATAAAGTACTAGATACCTTATCTTGCTTCGCACGGTTATTTGTATGTAAGGTTAATATCAATGTATTCAACACATATCTAATTATACCTAAGCCTTCCGGAATAAATTCTCTAAATTATGGCGAAAACCGGGTCAAAATACGTTGCGGAGTTTAGATTAACAAAGCTGTCACACAGACAGACTCAAAAAGCGACTTTAATTTGTAACAGGTATGTAATAGATGCCTTATGCTTAAAAAGTACCTAATTACGCACACAATGCATATTGGCAGTGTAGTAGAAAAATGAATATTTTTGCCTGTAAGTAGGTATACTGAATAGTTTGTTCGACTGTATTGGTTTTTGAAAGAAAGAAAATAAATTTATTTGATCCAGGTTAAGGCACGCAATATTCACAAAAAAAAAAAAAATGAGAATAATAAGTACCTACAGTTTCGATTTACATCTTTCGCAAAACTGATATTACTTATTGTTTGTCAAATTTTTACCATTTCAAGAAGTTATAACAAGTTCTATAAAAAATATTGAATGGCGACACGAGTACGGTTACCATTTTAGGTATCTACATATTTGCTGGATGGAACAACTGAGCAAATAAAACACACATTGCCAGCTGACCTCCATTTCTGAAACCTAGTGTCTGAGAAAACAGATATTTATAGGTTTAAAGTTGATACACGAAGCGATAACGACGACCATTCGGCCCTGACTGTTATGTATTAACTATATTTACTAAGATATATTTTAGTAACATCTATAGCAAAAAAAATAAAAATTGTATACAATATTAAAATAGGTACTTACTGCAGTGTCATCCTGATAATATTTTGCCGATAAGCCTAACGTGTACGCGCGGATAAATTATTAGCATTGATAAAATATAATTTGGACTTATACATATCCGATTCTCTTAAAAAAAATATTGATTGCTAGGATTTCTACAATATTTTTTGTACTTACCGTAATGAACTAATGACCAATAGTCAAGACCTTAAGACGCCTGCGGTGCGGAGCATGCGTTGTTCATACAAACGTAATACCAAAATACTTTTTTAATCAAACATATTCTTAAGGTAGTGTGTATTTATTCCGATTGGATTACAGAATATCTAGGCTCCCAAATATATATTTTGAATGGACACTGATATAAAGACGAGATATGAGGAATTTCAAATTTCTATAGAAAACTTATTTTTCTCATAACTCGAATTTAAATCAGTGTCCATTCAAAATATATATTTGGGAGCCTAGATATTCTGTATACATATATTTGTTCTACCGTGAAGTTTTCATTTAATTGTTTTATTAGAATCGCGTCGCGGCTGTTAGCTGGGAGCCTTTATCTCTTAATTATGTATATACTTAATATTATAGTAGGATGTGGCGTCTAATGTATCAAACAACACCTGCACTTCCACATATCGTGTGAAAATTCCTGGAAGACTAATCCATATTATCAAGTTGCTGTCGTTACAACTAAATACTTTAGATATGAGTACCTACAGCAGTTAGTTCAGGGAACTATGCGAGTGCATTTGCAGACTGGGCAGAGTCGATGTGTGCAGATAAACAACACGGGGCCATATGTGGTGATCGTGCTTATAATAATATGTAGGTAGGTAATGATAAACAAGTACTTTGCACAATAAACAAAAACTATAAATGTGAAAGTGAATTTGTTTGTTTATTATGCTTTCACGCTTAAACCACTGAACGGATTTGGATGAAATTTGGCACACAGGTAGACCATGACCTGGAAAAGGACATAGGATACTTTTTATCTCGATATTCCCACGGGATCAAGACTTATGCGGGTGAAATCGCAGCTAGTATAATAATATAAGTATTATAAATATGAAAGTGTGTGTTAGGATAACACTAACATTTGGTTCCATACATGAATTAAAATATAATTAAGAAGCGGCAATTGTTGAATTCAGAATTTAACCTGCAATCTCCTTCGCAAGGGGACGTCACATTGAGTACCTACAACTAACTAATTATTAATTACGGTCGTCGGCCGCCTATACCACGGTAATATTATCATTGCCGTGCCTATACTTATTATAAGGATGAAAACAAATAAAAATATCATCAGCCTCATTAATTTTATGTCTCCAGACTACGGAAAAAAACAATTATGAGCAAAAATATATCTACTCGTACTACCTAGAAAAAATAAAATTATAGGTACTTACCTACTTATTTTTTCTGCATTTTCTACTTCGTAGGTTCTAAATTGTTAGCTAGTTCATATAAAAACAATATTAACAAAACAATATCGTCATCTTAAATCACTACACGAACCATTAAAAGCTTTTAATGACATATGACGTCACATTTCATGTTCAAAATGGCGGCGCCGCGCGCCGCGGCCCGCCCTCCATTCTATGGAGTTTTTACGAGTTCTTGGTTTAAAACAGGCTTGACCTATTTTCTTTTATATCTACTGCTTTTTGGACACGGTAAGCTTACTGAGTGATCAGGATCACTTAAACGTTTCCTATATGAGGAAGTTGCTTTTATTTTGGGCTTCATTGTTATTATGAAGTAGGTTGAAAACGCTTCAAATATGCTGTCATTCCACCAGTGCTAGGGATTGGCACAATTGACACCGGCAGGAGTACTTTTCCATGTGGCAACATTTACGCATGCCAAATTTTCTCACTTTGCGGAAATAACGGAAATCTGAAGGTGCTTCAGAAAATTAAGTTTTATTTCGAACATTATAAGTGCATTTTTCAATGTGACCCGGGCACTTCAATGTCGTGAGAAATCTCCTGCAGTCTGTTATTGCCATCGATCTTTTATCCTTCAAACCTGTCCAACGTTGTAGGTAGGTACAGCAATAATTTTAAACCCGTTTTTATTTTTTATTTTTTTTCGGAAAATACGCAGAAGACGTTTCATTCTCAAGAAAATTACACTGTTTTGTTGATTGGTAAGTAGATAAAAGAACATGAAGAAAAAAGATTTTTTATAAAAAAAACACTGATTATCCGTCGAAGCCATTGTCTGTATAAATATAGTAGATGAAGAAAAAATAACAAAATATAGTAGACCGTTGTTTCAAAAAAAAAAAAAAAATTGCATATTTTTTGCTACTAGTTATGAACGTTATTACAAGTTTTTTTTTTTCGTATCTCGTTTATTAAATTATTTTTAAACTAAATTAGAATTAAAAAATACCATTAATTCAGCTTTTATGAGATTAATACTGGTTCTATTCCAAACATGTCGCCATTTTGTATCGAAATAAAAAGTAGTTTCGACTACTATATTTTTTCTTCAGAAATATACATAGTACCTGTATTATAGCAGGATACAATATTATATAGTAGGCTTGGCCACCCTAGTTATAAAAACTTCCTTTCTTTCGTAACACAATTACAAAAAAAAAAAAAAAAAAAAAAGTAGAGGATTGGATAGTTTCAGGGATAGGTGCACATTGAAATAGTTACCTTCCTAATTATTCACATTTAATCCCATATCATGTACCTGTGTTACCCGTGCTTGGTGTCTGCACATTGGAGCGCAAAAAGGAGGGAAATTGAAAATATTAACCAGTATACAGCGTTGTGACTCAAAACATGACATCATCGGAAACAGGAACAAATGTAGGCATTAGAATTATTTAGCTATAGTGTTTAAACGTTTCAGCCCGATATGGAAAGCTTATACAGGATGTTGTCTTCCCGTCACTGTTTTCAGTTATTAATGTCGTGGTAAAAACCGATTGATAAACAATATTTTGCGTAGGTATGTTTAATAATAACTATGACATCTAGACTAATATGTATTAAAAAGAGAAACGATTTGAATTTTTGTTTGTAATTAATTCAAAAACTACTGGACTGATTTTAAAAAATCTTTCACCAGTAGAATTCTATATTATCACATTTATCACCATACTGAGTAACATATTAACCCTTTATTTACGTCATCGGAACATAGTTAACATAACGTAGGCTATCTATACTTAATATTATAGTTTGCAGGGAGTGACATAGGCTACTTTTTAACCCGGGAAAAATAACGAGTCCCGCGGGAAAGACCACGGGAGCGAAGCCGCGGACAGTGCTAGTAATTTATAAAAATATCACACGGGCGAAGCCACTGACGGAACCTAGTTGATAATAAATTACTTTGTTATTAAAAATGCAAAATACAATAAAATAATTGAAATAATAACAGGAAAACGCACGTGTGATTGCGTTAGCACACTCTCAACCTGTGGTCTTAATTGCCGGCCTCGCGCACAGGTATTTTATTTATATTTAGATTATTTATGAACCTACTTTATTACACCTATCATATATCTACCTATAATACACTCGAGAGCAATGAATCCGGGTCACTTAAAGAATGTTAAAAATCTCGGAAACTAAAAATGATAGGTTAATGCAATAAATTGTATTTAATAGACAATGTAATACTCCTTAAATGAAAGTAAAAAAAATATGAGTCACCATACATTTTATTAACACAAAATTACATAAAGAAAAAAACTGTTGATCTCTCCTTAAAACAAAAATAGGAAACATGAAATTTTTGAACTTTATTACGATTTTCTTGAATTTTAATACTTCGTATTGCCTCCTCGTGCTTCCATTACTGCGTTTACGCGGTTTGGCATGCTGTACACCAAGTTCCTTATACGATTTTGGGGAATATTCTCCCATTCCTCTGTGAGAGCAATTTTGAGCTCACGAAGCGTGATTGGGGGAGGGTTTCGTTGTTTTACGCATCTGCCTAGCTCGTCCCAAGCATGCTCGATCGGGTTGATATCCGGGCTGCGCGCTGGCCACTCCATACGAGTAATGTTCATCTCTTGAAGGTAGTCATTCACAATCCTACCTGTATGAGGTCGGGCATTGTCATGCATAAATATAGCATCCTCACCTAAATTGACCATAAATGGACCAACGTGATCATTGAGGATTTCTTCCACATATCTTTCGCTAGTTAAAGAGCCGTTTTCTATGATCACCAGCTCTGTGCGACTTTCAGAAGAAATTCCGGCCCACACAAGTACAGACCCACCACCGTAGGCTACTTTTTCTTCGATGCATGCTTGCTTGAATCTTTCCCCTGGTCTTCGATACACTCCGTGTCTTCCATCGTGCTTGTAGAGCATAAATTTTGATTCGTCGGAGAACATAACTTTTGACCAATCTTCAATACTCCAATTTACGTGGCTCTGGGCATATCTTAGTCTTGAAATACGATGCCCACGCTCCAGTTTAGGGTCGTTTGCAGGTCTAAGGGGTTTTAAGTTAGATTCAGCAAGCCGACGTCTTACTGTCCATGCACTTGGGTTACTTCCTCCGAGGCGTCGAAACTGATTTGTGAGTTCAGTTCCTGTAAGAAAGCGATTTCGAAGCATGGTGTTCACCAAGTATCGGTCTTCTCGTGCTGTGGTACACCTGGTTCTGCCCGTTCCTGGTCTGCGTAGGTTAGAACCAGTTTCTTCGTAACGTCGGAGAACTCTTTGTACTGTTGACAGCGACACACCGAAAGTCCTGGCTGTATCGCGCTGACTCCGGCCGGTTTCCAGCATTGTAAGTATTCTGGTGCATTCTTCAGGCGTAAGCGACATAATTTCAGCTTGAATAATGAATATAGAGCACTATCAACATGGTTTATGTACCCACATAAATGACAGATTACAAACAAAAGCAAAACCAAATGCTGTAATTTCGTAGTTCCATCTTCGATAGTGGCCCTTTTTCAAATTTGATTTTTTTATGATATAACTTTACAATAACTAAGAAGTTTTAATACCTTCATTTAAGGAGTATTACATTGTCTATTAAATACAATTTATTGCATTAACCTAGCATTTTTAGTTTCCGAGATTTTTAGGATTCTTTAAGTGACCCGGATTCATTGCTCTCGAGTGTATAATAAACAAGAAGAATAAGGTTTTTTTTTTTTTTGAACGCGCTAATCTGTGGTTCTACTAGTCAAATTTGAAAAAAATCTTTTTGCATTTGATAGCCCAATTCTTGAGGCCTATTTAACATCACGCTGCGACTCTTAGGAGCAAAGCAAAAATAAAAACGGCAGAAGGAACGCTAAGCGAAAAGGTAGTTAGCGCGGGCGAGATGCGATGCGACGCGGTGGGTCAGCAGAAGGCGGCCGCCCGACGAGAACCGAGCATTACCGAGAAGAGCCGAACTGTGCGTGCATGTCTACCACCACGTGACCGAAGCCGCGGGCAAAAGATATTACACTCGTATTATTTATAGTTTGAGGCAGTTAACAGTCCCCAAAAAATAAATGAAGGCTCCCGTCACAAGTCTTAATAATTATAAAGATTCTATGAAAGGCACCTAAGTAACTACAAAATACTCTTCTGAATAAAAATAACAGAAAAAAATGGAGATCAATAATATGTAGTGATAGACCAAGCATAAAAAAATACTTGTTTGAAATTTCCGAAAATTAAAAACATTATAAATATCACTATGAGACAACTATTTATATAATGATGTGATTTTAATTTGCCTTATTATATTTATTATTATTTTTAATTGTAATTTATATTGAACAGGAAAAAACGACAATAAATTCAACAATTGGGTCTGTCAATGATGGCAATTAATGATGAACCGAATAAGGTGGAAACATTTAATTGGTGCTAACACTTAGTATCTAAGTATAGGTACTTACACTTACATAGATACTAAATTATTTATATATAAAATAAATATAAAAGGAATTATTTATTTATTTTTACCAATTTATATATTAAATAAAATATAATAAATTATTATTTATTTATCTAAAATATATTTTAATCATAAATTATTTAAACACTGGTTTTAGTTGAATATTTATATAATAATAATAGTAATACCAGTCTATTTTTGTCCCACTGCAGGGCAAAGGCCTCTTCTTTAGACAGAGAAGGCAAATGAGCATTGATCATCACGCTTGCTCAAGATGGGTTATATTAACTATAAGTTCAGGGTCCTTCACGAAGTTTTCCTTAACCGATATCAGTAATGTCCAAGATAAACCCGGAAAGTACATATGAATTGAAAAATTCACATTGATACCTACTTGCTCGGTTTTGAACCAGGGACTGAAAGCGGTTACGGTTAAAGGTTAAGATACCTCAAAAATATACCGGTACCGGTTTAAAATACAGGTTGAGCTATACCGATACCTTTAAAAATAAAGGTTGGGCTAAACCGTTATTTAACCTTTACACGATTTCGGTATCAAAAACATGCGAGACGGCTGCGGCGCGGCGTCGAACACTTTAGAACTTGTGTACCTATTTTGTAACAATCGGCAAGTGAACGACAGACAGAGTAGCGAGGCGGTGTGTCAAAGAAAACCCCTATTTATTAAGGTTTAGGTACTGCTACCGAAACATTTATAAAGGTTATAGTACTTCTACCGAAATATACCGGTATGCATATCCAACCTTAAAATTCCGCTACTGAAAAAACTTACGGTATCGAAATATTTCGGTAACCTTTATTTAACGGTATGACGTCATACTGAAATTTAAAGGAACCTTAATTTTTCGGTAATTCAGTCCCTGTTTTGAACCCACAACCTTGTGCATGAGTTCACTGCGAAACCGCACGATATCAGTAATATCCAAGATAAACCCGGAAAGTACATATGAATTGAAAAATTCATATTGATACTTGCCCGGATTTGAACTCACAACACAACCTTGTGCATGAGTTCATTGGGAAATCACAACGATTTTTTTCTAATAAATATCCGAAAACTTATAAATATTTTATTAAATGTCTTGTTTTTTTCTCGTTAACGATTTCGGACACGTCCTATACAGGGTGTTTGGCAGAACGTTGAACATACGAAAATGGTAGATAGGTGGGGTCATCTGCTACTTAGTCAGCCCTTTTTTTTTTTTAATGCAAGTTAAAATTATGATTTAAGTATTTTTTACATCTTTCTGTAAGTTTGAGGACTCATAACTTTTTTTCTAGCTAACATCTGAATAAAGCAATCGTTTTATAAGAATCTGCAACCATTAAAGATTTTAAAAAAAAACCCTGTTTTACCCATTTTTAATAAAAATTACACTTTAAAGTTAAGAAAGTGGTGACAGCAAAAAAAAAATTTTTTTTTTTAAATAAATTAGGGCTGAGTAAGTAGCAGATGACCCCACCTATCCACCATTTTCGTATGTTCAACGTTCTGCCAAACACCCTGTATATATATCAATAATCATACGCTAGTTAGACGATACAAAAAAAAAAATATAGGTATAGGTACCATAACAATCTATTACTCGTAACTTCATAGTTGAATAAGAGTGATAAACTCGTAAAATAAATATAACCCTGATTGCTTGACGACAGTAACTGTGAGTAGGTAAACAATAAATCGGGCTAGCGGCCTGGCGTCTGCGAGGTGACGTCATTTATGTATCCATTTATATTCAGCTAGATATATATACATATACATTAGAGTAATGGAGGGGCTACTGGAAATTATGTAGCACTAGCTTTTTCCCGAGGTTTCATCCGCGTGGATGTAAGCTGTAAGTAGAACTGTAGTTTTTATGTGAATTTCTGTGATTATGAAAAATAAAGAAATAACGTTTTATTCTTTATTGTTTGATTTTTCTGCTGTCTGTACGGAAATAATACTTTTTTTCGTGGTGAATTTACTTTGTGGCGAATGTACAATAACCCTAATATATCCGACGGGAACGTATACTACCGGAATTAAAAGTAAAAATTCATCTAAATCCGTTTAACTGTTTTTGCGCTTATCCAGAACATACCTACCTACATCCAGACAAACGGACATAAAATCTTCGTTATTTTATTATAATTATTACGTATAGAAGATTTTTCTCTGAAGCGCCCATTGGGCCTACATAATCGATCCTAACCAAGGAGGGTTAGTGGTCTAAAATTTTGCACTGCTTAGCGTTGATAGTGTACACACAGTGCTAAGCAGTGCTTCAAAAATAAAGTGCGCAAAAAAAATCGCGCGCTGGGCTCACACAACACGTGACTTTTTTTATACCGTCTGGATTTTTTTGCTTTGCCATTTCAAACGCACACAGTGGTCTTTTTTCTACAGCTTGAACAAAATTAACATTTGCAAACAAAAGACCTGTCTTTGATCAAAATGATGAATGAAATAGGTAGGTACTGACACAACTACTAAATGAATATATTTCACTGTGTGAATGCTTCCGTGACTTATTTGTTAAGGTATTATTATCGCTTTTGGCATATCTCCGGGGTAATTGCGTAACACACATAAATAAAATGACATTTGATCACAATGGATTTCATTTTTTGGTTGTTGAGTAGACAAATTTTTCAAACTTAAGCAGCATAAATTAGCAATATCCTTCAAAACTCGTTGAAAGTGTGTTATGCAATTAGTGTCGGAAATAATATTTACTTGTGCTAGTTCTGTCAAACGGATCAGTTTGTAAGTTTACGAAGCAAAAGTGTAAAATGTTAGATACCAGCAGAATATACCGGCTGTCCCAACTAACATTTTCTTTTCTGGCAAGCAACTACATAATATTATATGTATTCCTACTTTCAAGAATTTTATTCATATATATTCACACAAAACTTATTAGAAGCTTGCCCGATAGATAATGGTCGGTAAGCGTGCCCCAAAATTGACCGCCCACACCGTTCCCATTTTTTTGCGATAACCTTGACTCAGCACGATATAATGTGCCGTCCGCGCGGCGCCGCACACTGCCATATTGACTGATATTGGCAGACAAAAGAACAAAAAGTTTCGAAATATTCTGGAACTTAATTTTTTTAATTTAGAATTTTGTGTTTTTTATTCTGATAAATTCAATCTTAAAGTTACCATATTAAAATTGTTATTACTACCATATTTTCTTTAAAAAAATAATGCAGCTTTTTTTGTTAATTTACGTGCACTGCAAAAGTAATGCGTAATTAATAAATAAGTGTCTACGGTGACGTGTGACGGTCATAGCCGTCGTTTATTATTAGAACTGTTTAAGTGTACACTCATACATAATATATTTATCTGTAACTTATGGTATCCTTACTTCTATAAATACAATAAAATACCAACGAAGAATTTTGTCCGTTTGTCTGTTTGTCTAGATGTATGTTCCAGATTGGCGCAATTACAGCTGAACAGATTTGGTTGATATTTGGCACACAGATAGATTGTGACCTAGATTAACACATAGGCTAGGACTTTGAATCCCGGTAGTACATTCCCGTGGGATATTTGCCGTCAACCACACGGTTTTACAATGCCTAGTAGATAACAATATATCAGATTAAAAAGCAGACAAATGCAAATTATTTTGTCCTAATTAGAAATATAAAAACAGGTAAAGCCGTGTAGTAGACGCATCGAATGATAATTTAGTAAGTACGTACAATATAACATCTTAAAAAAAGTGAGGTAGAGATATATAAAAAAAATATGTAAGTAACACTATTTGCATTTCTTAGGTAAGTAACAAGTATAGTTTAATTGTAATTTTCAACCGACTTCAAAAAGGAGGAGGTTCTCAATTCGGTTGAATGTTTTTTTTTTTTTTTTTTTTTTGTTATGATTGTTACGCGAGTACTCCGCCAATTATGAATTGATTTTGATAATTCTTTTTTTGTTTGGTAGGGCATACTTCAGAATTGGTCCCATATAAATTTGGTCAAGATCTGATGAGGGGTTTTTGAGTTAGCTTCATTAATACATATTTTTCCCACCTAGTATATGTGGATGATATTGTAATAGTTACTGTCACTGTAATTTACTTGTTATTCAAATTTTTGTGGGGGTTTTGTGTAGGTACCACAACTAAAAAGTAAAAAATAAAAAATAAATCACTAAAAATAAAACCGACTTCCTAAAAAAAACACTACAAAGCAAAAAATAACTTAGTTTTCGGAAGTCGGTGTCTTGGGTTTTTTATTTTCGTTTATTTGTTGTCAAAGTTATTTTTTGCTTTGTAGTGTTTTTTTTTGGAAGTCGGTTTTATTTTTTGTGATTTATTTTTTACTACAAATTTTTTACGAATTTTTTTTTTGTCTCGGTCAATTTGAGAATTTGCACACTGTGTTTTGTTTAAATACGCAAAGCCGTGCGTGCAATAATTCACATTATCATATTTAAAAATAAACACTTGTGGTATGTAACTATAGCGTGTCTAATTGAGAGATCTAAGAGGTGCGATGAGGTCAAATGATGCTTGAACCAGATCCAGGCTGCTATCAAAATCATAATTAATTATTATTCAATCATTATTATTCATTATTATAGACAAAATACAGTTTAGTTACAATGAGTTGAACGTAAGTCAAAATTAAACTTAAGTACTTTTTTATACGTCGTATAAGTACTTTTGAACGATATCATTTGACCCAAAAAAAAAATTTCCAAGCAGGTAGTAGGAAAATCTAAGGTAATACTGTATTACTATTTTTTTTTAAACTAAGTCTTACACTAAAAATATTGCAACAAAGATTTATCAATGATTAAAAAAATTAAAGGTTATTCTTCTCATTTTACTACCATCGAAACATCAAACGTAATCAAAAAATCAAATATTATATATCGGTGTGCGAAAATTCAAAAATTCACAAAATGGCGGGCAACTGCTATTTCCGCCCGAAAAGAAAAATGGCGTCCAGCTAAAATTTGGATGCGCATGATATCAATCCGCTTTTTAATATTTATTATGTTTAATATTTTACTGTAAATATTAATGCAAAAGTAAATAACTAACTCCTGTAAAACTGAAGACAATAGAATAGTTTAAGAAAAAAAAAAAAAAAAAACTATATATAAAAAAAATATATAAATAAACACTGGTACTCACTTTTTATGCTGATTGTAGGAAAAACAAGCACTATTTATTTAAAAAAATAAATGCAATGCAATTATTCAAAATAATCGCAAGTTGGCGACTGTCTCAGGGACGCTCTCGGGACTAACTGGCGTCACCACAGAAGTAAAGAGAGCGGCGGCGGCGGCGCGGCGGCGGCGTGCCGCGATCCGGCAAAAAAAAATCGTTCAGTTGTTGTTATTGTACACAAGCTTATACATTATTTAACAAAGAGGAATTTTGCCGGCAAACAACAGCGAAAATTTGAAGTGCTATGAGAAATTATCCTGAAGTTATTGACATCACAGGTACCGCATGCAGTATTTAGCGCAGAGAATATGCCGCGACAAAAAAAAGACTATTAATGTTTCCTTAGTAATAAATTAGAATATGAACAGATTGAATATAGACAGATTGATTTGTTTAAAATACGAGTATGTTTGGTAGGTATTCGCAAATTCCGCTAACAAAAAAAAAAACTTTTTAACCCCGGCGCAAAAAGAGGAGTGTTAAAATTATAACTTATAAGTTTGACCACTATGTGTGTGTGTGCCTGTGTGTCTGTCTGTGGCACCGTAGCTCTGAAACGGGTGAGCCGATTTGAATGCGGTTTTTTTTTAATTTGAAAGCAGGTTTTCTAGTGATCGTATTAGTAGAATGGATGTGAGCGTCTTCCACAGGTCTGATCGATTTGAAATTTGATATTCTGTTACTTCAATGATATTAGAAGAACATAGTAACCTTGAAGTGATGCTGCAATATCACCTGGAATTTGTAGGATATCCAACTCAATTACCAACTTACAGCACAGGTAGGTATCGTGTTTGGGCTCATTGGAATACTCTCAATGAATAGGTTATAGATAGTTGATGAACAGGGTCTGGTGCTGGAGTAGGAAAGAGAAATGAGGAAATGTTTGTGTCGGGCGTTTTTTTAATTTTAATATATTTTTTGTAAATTATAATGACATCACTTCATATATCTACCCAATATATTTTTTTAACAGTATATTTCATCTAAACGAATAAAAAAACAATATACCTGCATTGTTTTTTAAATTAATATTAGCTAGGTATATTCAAATGATCATAATATGTATTAAAAAATCTTAATTTTTTTTAAGATTATTTTAATAGACTGATGATTTGAAACATAATTCATCAAACTCAACTCAATGATATTTAATTTAGCTTATTATATTTTTTTATGCGATTCTTTTTTTAAATATTAATAAATTATTACAGGTAGAAATAATTTAAAGAAATAATGTTAATGACGTGGATTTTCATTTTTATTTTGCTACAAAATGATTTACCTACATACAAAATGAAGTGTGTGTAAATACACACAAAATATACAAGTCTATACAATTTATCACATTATAGACTAACTCAGACTATATTTATTTGACTATGAGTCTACGTAGATACGTAGTAAGTACAAGGTCACATTGTAGATTGCCAACGACAAAGTCAATGAATTAGAGTAGGTAAATGAACGAGTGTTAAATTGACATTGCGCATCTATAGATACCAGAATGTGTTTGAGTTTTCTAGGTATGTTGAAATCAAAGAGAAAAAAACAAAGAAGAACCGGCCAAGTGCGTGTCAAACCACGCACGATGAAGGGTTCTATAATTGGGATGAATTTATCCCATGGACAAACTTAATTGTATTTAATTTTCGTTACACGTCCGTGTTCGGGTCACAGAAATTGATATGTACCAAATTTCAACTTAATCAATCCATTACATTCAGACAGACAGACACACGAGTGATCGTAAAAGGGTTCCGTTTTTTCCCTTTGAGGAACAGAACCCTAAAAACCGGCCAAGTGCGTGTCAGACCACGCACAGTGAGGGGTTCCGTAGTCGGGAGGAATATTATTATTACATAGGTTTAAAAAAAAAAAAACACGTACCTATATTATTTACGAATGCGCAATAATGATTTTATCTATAGCATTTATTTTGTGTTTCATACTAACTTCTCTAGCGCGTTGTTGACAATTTAGACGGGGGGCACATTGGTGCCGATTCTCTTGTTACAAATGCGTCTAAACTAGACTAAAAATCACCAAAATTTAGTTTACTCCTGTCAAACGATGATTTCCCATTCTGAAATAGACTAAACTGGCACAACTTAACTATATTTTAGTTTGACAGCACTAAGATTGTACTGAGATTTTAATTTAGTGAGAATGACAATTTTGCTATTCTGAATTTGACGTTTTTCACCTAAAATTTTAATTTTCTAACTAATTCTGACCATTTTTAATCGCCACTGAAAATGGTCTGGAATATTATTAGTTGTCATGAACTAAAATTCACACGAACATCTCGAGTTCGGATGCAAAAACAGCATTGTACTGGATTTTTTTCTTTTCTTTTGCTTATATCTCGAAAATGGTGTGTCCTATCGCAAAAATAATGAAAATTTCGACCCCCTTTATGAAACCCTTATACCCCTAATACTCAACACGTAGGTAATATTTTTTTTTATTTTCAATACAAAAAGTGAAAAATTCTATATAAAACACGTCGAGGATGCCCCCACTGCGCGCCTCCAGCTCTAAAAAAAATGACGGGGTAGGGCAAACAAGTATGTACCACGTGGATTCGCAATTGTCAAATTCGATTTAGTTGTGTCAAAATATTTTTTTAAATTTAGAGAATTTTTACTACAGAATAGCGTTAAGATTCTCATAGCCAAAAGTAAGGAATTTTAGTGATAGTTTAGTTAGTTTAGTCCGGTGTACAAGAGAATCGGCACCATTGTTTGCAACTTTAGTAAGCGCATTACGCACCAATTCATCATTATCTGCTTAACCTTCTCCCAACTATGTTTGGGTCGGCTTGCAGCCTAACCGTATTACATAACATGGCATTTATGTATGTATGGCATACTCGTATCTCACCAACGACTGACTGAAATAAAAAAGTGTATCAACAATACCTCACACGCTTATGTGCCGTGTTTTACTCATCCAGTCATCTGTTCGTTAAATGTGTAGCGGTTACACCGCCACATACGAACTGCGCATCAAAAAGACATGACGTCACACAAATCCTGCATCGCGCAATTAGAGTTTACCTCGCGAACGACATATATAAGACTATCCCACATCAAGAGTCGGGCAGTTGCCCACCAGACGCAACACCCGTCTGGTCGGAGGATCCCTTTTCTATGGTGGATGAGTGAACTTTACACCCTGTTTCTCATGCCACTAAATTGGTGAACCTGACGTGATACGTGAACGCAGCTTTCGTGCAACTACTTCAGCGTGACATCATCATCATCATCACTTCCGCAAGCTTTCGTGAGGCGAGTCACACAGCCAGCCAGCACCCACGGCTTCAACGGGTATCCTGACCATCAGCATGCAGCGAACGCGCATTCCCAGTCATCACCCTCAGCCTCATCACTCCGACTCACTGGAGAATCACCGCAATCATCTCAATCACCGCAATCACCGCAATCACCTCATTCACCACAATCACCGCAGACAGTTCCGACTCACCGTGAACTGTGCGGCACCCGATTCCGACTCACTGGAACCTGGCAATGTGAAGCATCGCAAGATACATGACTCAGCCCACTATCGACCTCCGGTCTCCGGTCTCCGGAGGGGAGTGATGTGAGTGAACTTTACACCCTGTACCTCATGCTACTAAATATGTACAGACAACCAACTACAATTTGTCAAATTTCTTTAACTGATTTTCTATTTTATCGCTGAAGTATAAGGTTTGAAGTTGATTGGGAAAATTTTACACTTTCGGGTAGGTTGACGTGCTGGCGTCTGTACCAATAGGGAGTGCAGCACCTCATTTTGTTTAGCGTAATTTCTCCAACTGTTTAGTAGTTCATAGAATACACCTTCCTTTCCAATATAGTGCCAATAGGCTCCGTACAAAATAGCCAGTGTCACATGACGAACGGATAGAAGGACAGGGGCCGAATTATGAAGTATTATTGCCATCATTATTCCATTGCGAAAAAAGGTTTTTTTTTTTTTTTATAGGGCATCTCGTAGCTCACCTCTGAGGTGATGACTACTTAACCGGTCAATCCTGCGGCTGCCTTAAGCTACTAACTCAAAGCCTCCAGCCAGGGGGCGAAAAAAGGTTTTTTTTTTTTTTTTTTTTTTTTTGACTATGGCATCTCGCAGGTATACCGCTAAGGTATTTACTGCTCAACCGAACAATCGGTTAAAAGGTTAATGTTCCTGACATACCAGGGAGCGCCCGTGGCTCTTCTGAGGAATCTGTTTTGGATCACCTGCATCCTATGGATATTTCTGGGGGATGTGTGTGCAAAGACAGCACCCGCATAGGTCATGATGGGGCGGATGCACGCTGTGTAGATGTGCAATTTGCACTTGAGTGACAACTTGCTGCGTGCATTGACGATGTAGTATTATCTACTGAGAGCGAAGGCGGCCCGCGAGCAAACCGACTTTATGTGCTCTGAAAAGTTGAGATAGTGGTCGAGGATGACTCCCAAGTACTTGGCTCGCTTCTCCCAGGGGATAGGCTTGCCTAACAAGGTGAGTGGTCGGGGAATGTGAGGGGGTCTAGATCGCGGTTTAATAAATAAAACCGCCTGACTTTTGTCGGGGTTCACCTCAATTCTCCATTTCTTAAACCAGGCGCCAAGGTTATTGACAGCCCGTTGTAGGAAAAGGTGGATCTGGGTCTGCGACCGGCCCCTGCAATATATGACCGTGTCGTCTGCAAACAGAGCCACCTGCGCCGTATTGCTTTTGGGGATGTCGCTTGTGAACAGCGAGAACATGAGCGGGGCGAGCACGGAGCCTTGAGGGACTCCGGCGCGGATTTGGCGGGGAGAGGATAGGGCTCCCTCGATGCGATAGCGGAAAGTGCGATTCGACAAGTAGTCCCGTAAGATGAGCACGAGACGATCGGGCACTCCGAGTTTGTAGAGCTTAAAGATTAAGCCGTTGTGCCAGACCTTGTCGAATGCTTTCGCTATGTCGAAGAAGACCGCACCTGTCGACATGCCGCGGTAGAAGCCGCCGCCGATGAATTCGACGATACGGTGGACCTGATGCACGCTAGAGTGCTGGGCTCTAAAGCCGAACTGTTCATTGGGGTTGAGGCCTTTGGTTTCAGCGTAGTCCCTGAGACGCTTATAAATAAGCCTCTCATAGATTTTGCCTAGAACCTTGAGCAGACTGATGGGGCGAAAAAAAAGGATGGTGTCAGCGGCCTTATATAGCTCCGTCTCTCACTCACACTGGAATAATGGTGGCATTGATACGTCAAAATACGGCCCCAGGACGACAATATAGGGGGTTTGTTTTTGCCATTTGGCTACGGAATCCTAAAAAAGTATTTATGGACTGTAAGAAAACTAATTAATTAACATTTAAAAATCTAAGTATAGGCTGTTTTAGAAAAACATGCGTTACAATAAATCTAGTTTTATTAACTTTTTATCCTTGTTTAATACGCTAGGCGGGAAAAATTGCGGTTGCGTCAGTTGAATCCTTTGATAAATTCTAAACTATGAATAATATATGAATAGGACTATGTGTTCAATGCGTTGACTTACGTTACTTATAGCTGTAATATCGTAAGGTTTTTAAAAATAGACGGATCAATATATTGTTTACTGAAGACAGTACCGTACAATTTTGTCATGTGCCCTTATCATGAATCAACGTACATATCTGTGGGCAGGGTCAATCAAATATTTGTTTTTCTTTCGGTTAAGAAACTCGCGACAGAACAGCTGCGTAGAATTGGACTACCCGTTGTTCGGCTATCATTATTTATGCCATGCTTCACTCCACTCCTGACTAGTCCTCCTACGTTTTGTGCTCTTCTTCATCTACCTACATAGTTCTTTCGTCTTAACATAATCAGCCTATAATATTCTCACTGCTTGAACACAGGCTTTCCAGGAGGGAATGGACAGTAATCTACAACACGGGCACGGTGTGGCTTGGTAGCTGTCACATATTTTTCGATTTTTTGGTTTTAGAACATGTTCGTTTCCTTACGATGTTTTCCTTCGCCTTTTTTAGAGCAGTGGTGATGAAATTATTTACACAAAGTAAAGAGCCGCTACCATTGAGCCACTTCTGCTCCTTCGTCTGGCCGGACATCAATCTTTTTTTTTTTCCAACTGAACAGACAGCTGTGCTGCTGGGGAGTTTGATGCGCCACTTCTTCCTCCCAGCAAAAGCACTAGGAAGTGTGAAGGATGGGCGTTTTGGGGGACTGTTTTATGTAATTTTGATACTTTTTTTTGTTTTTTTGAAAATTGCGGATCTCAGCCTAGTTCGAATAAATGACTTTTGAATTTTGAATTTCTTAACCAATTGCAGTCCACTGTTGGACATTGCTTGCTTCCAAGTTACGCCACAACACTCGGTTCTCCGCCTCCCGCATCTACCCTTGCCAAACTTACTAAAGACTAGTTAGTTAGTCATCTGCTAACAAAGAAGGTTTCATGTTCACTGACGCTTGGTCTCCATCTTAACCGTGCAGGTGCAAGCTTGTAGTCGCGATGTAAATCAGTTATTTAAAGAATGCGCGTTTTTATCGTAAAGAACGCCCACGTGACCACGTGTAAGATCAATCAATCTGCCTAGCTATTTCCCAACTATGATGGAGCGACTGCCTATCTCTAGTCTATATGTATAACTGAAGATATCCGTTCAAAATCAAAAAGTTTAAATAAGTACTTCATAAACTCTGATACAGGCAGGAAAACCTAATTAATTCAAAACGTTTACCGATAAGTGCATACTTTTTTCATGTATGGGCATTATGGGTACCTAAACTGTAAAAATTGGTGAAGCCAACCCTAACATAGTTGAAAAAAAGCAAAGCAGATGATTAAGGAGATGGAAACATCTATATTAATAATAGTTGATAATAATTTATTTTTATTTCTAGAATGTTTTACAAATGTTTCACAAATTGAACTGTTTAAAAATATTAACATCATGACGGTACCTTGTCAATATATCTATGAAATCATCATGTACGTCAGGAAAAATATTAATATTTTCAGTAAAAGAGGTGAAAGACACAATTATAGTACTAGAAATAGGGACCAATTAGTTCAACCGGGTTTCAGACTGGCTAAAGTAGACTCATCTTTCATGGGGTACTGTTTAAAATGTTACAATAAAATAACTCCCTACATACTACAACGAAATGAAACGAAATTTATATCTTGTATAAAACTCACATTATGCTGCCAAGCATATTATAAGCTGGGGGATCTATGTTCTATGTTATGGGGTTTGGTTTCCGCACTCAGTCCGTCAGGTGGACCATTGTGCGTGGTAAGCTGGGGGATTATATCGCTGACAAAAAAAAAAATGGTTAGCTCAACGGTACGCTGATCCAGCTCCACAAGGGCGCATAAACTAATTGATTAGCATTCGAAAATATTGTTGGAGCTGCAGAAGATTGCAAAAAAAAATCTTTGATTTGCATAACTTCAATCTCTTAATGTATAATTGCATAGCATAATATGTGTGAGCACTGTGACCATGTACCTTCTATAAAGCTACCATTTACTGGGTACGTCTTTCATTGACTTGATGTGCCCTGGCGGCTTAGAGTATGTCATGCTCACTCAAAGGTCTCGCTGGTGGTGGCGTGTGTGTTGGATCGTTAAGTTTCCTTCAAAATGGTTCAGCTAAACGGTGCTGATCCATGCGTCATGTTAGTGAACGGGCGCCATCAGTAGGGACTGGTCATCTCTTATCTGCCACGGCTTATTTTAATTTTTGAATTGTTTTTATATTTTTATTAAGGACGCTTTTTACGTGCACGTCTTTCTACATTGTTCTCACATGTATAATTTCAACATTAATCAACCCAACATTAACCAATATTTTGTAAGAATATTATGATTTAAAAGAGTGTCCGTGGATCGAGTTTCTTGCTCGTTCTTCTCCATAGGAACCTACGCATTGGAATGGGCAACTAGCTTCATATTTCTGACTGACTGACCCCTTGACAATTCAAAAGTGCCTGTAAACGGTTTAATTGAAATAAATGCTTTGAGTTTGAGTTTGACCGTGGCAAAACCTGTATTTCGACTATCATCGCCAATCCCCTCGGACAATTTTACATTTATCATAGCCATTAACATTATTTTTTACAAGATAACTAACAGTAGTGTTATTTTACAAATATTATTATATTTTATTATAATAAATGTAGAGTATGAATGTCTATGAATGCGTGAAGAGGGCACGTGTGGATTGAAGTGTGAGTGTGTGAATTAAGAGAGGATTGGGGGGGTGTGTGTAAGTGTGTGTAGTCCATGAGAAGTTAAATATTTGGAAGTGTATGCGTGTGCTGACCTGAGTGAATTTTGAAAGTATCAAATAAGTATCATTTAAGTACGAGTTTCATACTAATATTACCCATGTTTGCAAACAAAATGAATGATTTGTATTTTTTTTATGTATGTCTGGATTTGTTGTAGATTGATGTTCAGGTACAGACCATGCAATATCCAACCAATCCTAATCGTGTAATTCACCATAATTATCAAAAGACTTTTCACACCCTGAAATGATTGAGGTGAGAATACGCATTGATTCACAAGTCCTGTTCCTAGATAGAGTAGCTTAGAGTCGCGAAGTTAAAGTGGATGCCTTAGGAAAGAAAGAAACAAAGGAGAATAAGGTAATAGAGCGCGAAGTTTGCCTCTCCCTCGCACGTTCCGCCTCCTCTTTCGCGAGCATTACTGCTTCGCAGAAGGAGGTGAGGGCCTCCCATGCCCTTTCGCTCCGTACCATGGCCTGGAGGCGAGAGATCCCCGCCACCGATCGCCTCCACGAGGACACGGCGGTGCTCTGCCCAAGCCGGGCAGACCTCCGCTGTATGCTCCACCGTGTTCTTCGGACGATCTACGCAGTGATGACACCCGGGTGTTTCCTCCCACCTGATACGGAACAGGAATCTCCCGAAACACCCGTGTCCGGTGAGGACCTGCGTCAGGTGGAAGGTGAGGACGCTGTGACGCCTCTCTAGCCACTCCTCGAAGAGGGGACTTATTGCCGCAATAGTGGCGTGCCCAGCACTGGGTTTTGACAATCGAACTCTCTATGACGCCATGAGATCCCGCCGGAGCTCTGTCCGCTGTGCCGCGATTTCTCGCGGCAGTGGAGTTACGCCCCGGCGTTTCGCCTCCTCGCGCCACTCCCAAATGTGCACGAGGACTTTTGCCTCCAGATCCCATGGTGTCTGAGTGATACCTTGGATTTTGTTGTGTGTCAAACTGAAACTCAAAGCATTTATTTCAATTAAACCATTTACAGGCACTTTTGAATTGTCAAGGGGTCGGTCAGTCAAAAATATGAAGCTAGTTGCCCATTCCAAAGCGTAGTAGGTACCTATGGAGAAGAACGGGCAAGAAACTCCACGGACACTCTTTTAAATAAAAAAAATTGATACAAAATATTGGTTACATCATTCATTTTGAAATTATGCATGTGAGAACAATGTAGAAAGATGTGCACGTTCGTAAAAGCGTCCGTAATAAAAAGAAAAAAATAAAGAGTCATTCAAAAACTTAAAATAAATTAAAATAAGCCATGGCAGCTAAGAGATGACCAGTCCCAACTGACGGCGCCCGTTCACGAACATGACGCATGGATCAGCACCATTCAGCTCAACCATTTTGAAGGGAGCTAAATGATCCAACACACGCGCCACCATCAGCGAGACATTTGAGTGAGCATGACATACCTACTCTCAGCCGCCAGGGCACATTCAAGTCAATGAAATACTACATATTACCCGGTAAATGGTAGCTCTTTAGTACATAGTACTCACACCTGTGCTATGCAATTATATAATACAAACGAAATTGAGTTTATACAATACAAAGATGGTCTTACAATCTTCAGCAGCTCCAATAGTATTTTCAAAATGTTAATCAGTGTGTATGTCAATTAGTTGTGGAGCAGGACCAGCAATGAGCCAAGCATTTTTACCAGTGATGTAATCACCCAACTTATGGCTGATATGCCTGCCTACATAGTGTGCGTTTTATACAAGATTTGAATTTCGTATCATTAAGTTGAATTATGTGGGGATGAATTTTCTTGTAACATTTGAAACAGTACCCCATGAAAGATGAGTCTACCTTAGCCAGTCTGAAACCTGGTTGTACTAATAGGATTTCTTGTACTATAATGATGTCTATCACCTCTTTTACTAAAAAGATGTAATTTTTTTCTTACGTACATGATGTTTTCATAGATATATTGACAAGGTACCACAGCAAGGTACCGTCATGATATTAATATCCTTAAACAGTTCCCTAAGAGAGTCGCGCCTGCGGAGATAATAAATGGCTCTCATCGCTCTTTTCTACAGAATAAAATGTGTGTATCGATTAGTTTATCACGATGGGAAGCTTTGTAAGGCCTACACACATCATGTGCGTCAACTGCAACTAGTCTCAATTACGCTGATAACCGGCATTTGCACTTGACTCGAGAGTCAGTGCTTTAATCTGCAGCTGGGTAGGGTAATACCCTCAAATTGTGAGTATTTCTGGCGACTAGTCAAGTTACAAGATAGTAATTATAGTCATTGCATAAGGCCGCACACACTTTGGACACGAATTTGTATCATACGTAAACGTACGACCGTGGTTGTACGAATTGAGGCGCACATTGAATACGTTTTTCTTCGTCGAATAGGTATGTAGGTGATATCGCATTGAACGCACGAAAAATCCCAACAAGTTCGGTTTGTTTTCGGACGTCGGAACTATACGTACTTATACGTGTATAACTAAGTCGCACCCAGTCCCCTGACCCGTCCCGACAAGACCATCGCGTTCGAGGACTTAGAAAAGGCTGAATGCCTAGCAGACAGTCTCGAGGCTCAATGCTCCCCTAGCTCCCAACCGGTAGACCAAGCTCACCTCCTAGAGGTCGACGCCGAGGTCGAACGTAGATCCTCTCTCCCTCCCGTTGAAGATCCTGATAGTCCTCTGCCTCCCGTCACTCCAGACGAAGTGCATGACATCATCAAAGGTCTGAAAACCCGCAAAGCCCCCGGCTCTGATGGAATCACCAATAGGGTGATCCAGCTATTCCCTGCCCACCTGATAATGCTATTGGCCACCATCTTCAATGGTGCCCTAAGCAATAACATCTTTCCCCGAGCATGGAAAGAAGCCACGGTCATCGGCATACCGAAGCCCGGCAAGCCCAAGACCGAGCCGTTGAGTTACCGCCTCATCAGTTTGCTCAAGGTACTCGGCAAAGTCTATGAGAGGCTTATTTATAAGCGCCTCAGAGATTATGCCGAAACCAAGGGCCTCATCCCCAACGAACAGTTTGGGTTCCGAACCCAGCACTCTAGCGTGCATCAGGCCCACCGGATTATTGAAAGCATATGCGCTGGCTTCCAGCGCGGTTTGATAACCGGTGCAATATTCTTCGATATAGCGAAAGCGTTCGACAAAGTCTGGCACAACGGCTTATTATATAAGCTCTACAAACTCAGTGTGCCGGATCGTCTCATGCTCATCTTACGGGACTTTTTGTCAAACCGCACCTTCCGCTACCGTATCGAAGGAGCTATGTCTTCCCCTCGTCCTATCCGCGCAGGAGTCCCTCAAGGCTCTGTGCTCTCCCCCCTAATCTTCACGCTTTTCACCAGCGATATCCCAAAGAGTAAAAGGGCGCAGTTGGCTCTGTTCGCAGACGATACGGTCATTTACTACAAGGGTACCAGCACTGACTCGATAGCCCACACTCTCCAGACCTCAGTCGACATGCTCGACGCCTGGTTTAGAAAGTGGAGGATCGAAGTCAACCCTGACAAAAGCCAAGCGGTTCTCTTTAGGAAACCACGTAAAAGGTTCAAACCCCCCCGACCCATCACCATGTTCGGCAAGCCTATCCCTTGGGAGAAGCGAGCCAAATACCTAGGTGTCGTCCTAGATCAGCATCTCACCTTCAGTGATCACATAAAGCAGGTCCGCTCGCGAGCCGCTTTCGTCCTCGGTAGACTCCACTCTGTCCTGAATGCACGTAGCAAAATGTCACTTAAGTGCAAATTGCGTACGTACACGGCGTGCGTTCGTCCCATCATGACCTATGCGGGAGCCGTATTTGCACACGCAAAACCCCGCCATATTCATAGGATGCAAACACTCCAAAATAGATTCCTCCGGAAAATCACCGGTGCCCCCTGGTACGTTAGGAACGAGATCCTCCATCTCGACCTAAAGATCCCCACAATCCATCAGTTTCTCAAACGCAATTCCAAGCGTTTCTTTGAGTCCGCCGCCAAACACCGCAACCCTCTGGTTGTCGAGGCCGCCAATTATGTCACTAGTAGAATCAGTCAGACCCGCCGCCCAAGGCAAATCCTTACCGACCCAGACGACCCCATAACCCTCCTCCAGGAGAGCAATAGGGCCACAAGTACAGTGCACAAGAAACACAGACACCGACCCGCATTCCGACCTCGCCGCCGAGGTCCTCCGCGATCGCGACCCGCCCGAGTAATTAATACTCCCCACCGACCCTTGCTCGCAGAAGCGCCAGCCCGCGTTTTGCTGAGAAATGTAGACTTAAATTCCCCGATTAATAATAATGAATCATCTTTGATCCAGCTTGTCCCAACTTGCTGTCCTCCCCCCAGCGACGCCCTAAGCCGAGGTCCGTACCCCACAGGGGGTGCCCTTAGCGTGGTAGCTGGTGTGTTATGACAAGCTGTGGCAGAAGCTAAAATGTGAAACAGATGTGCCACATGAGATTGTATCCTTGCTGCGGTACTGGTACAGTAAACAGATGAATACCGTTAGATGGGCGGGTGCGCGGTCGGACGTGTATGGGTTGGAATGCGGGGTAAGACAAGGTGGTTTATCCTCCCCTCGCCTCTTTAACTTGTACATGAACCGGCTGATCGGTGAGCTCAGCAGCACTAATATTGGATGTTCCATAGATGGAGTGTGTATAAACAACATTAGTTACGCAGATGATATGGTGTTGCTGAGCCCATCTATCGGTGCGTTACGTAAACTTTTGCGTACTTGTGAGACATATGCGGAGGCCCATGGGCTCAGTTACAATGCAAAAAAAAGTGAATTCATGATATTTAAAACCGGTACCAAATGTTACTCATCTGTACCTCCTGTCACTCTTTGCGGCATTCCTTTAAAAAGAGTGCAGCATTTCAAGTACCTGGGCCACTGGGTCTCTGACGACTTGTGTGACAATCTGGACATTGAGAGGGAGCGCAGGGCGCTGTCTGTCCGGTGTAATATGTTGGCTCGCAGGTTTGCACGATGTACTAGACCTGTGAAGGTGACTTTATTTAAGGCATATTGTCAGTCGTTTTACACTTGCAGCCTGTGGGACAACTTTACGCAGCGGGCGTACAGCGCACTGCGCGTGCAGTACAACAATGCTTTCAGGATACTTTTGGGGCTTCCGCGGTTTTGTAGTGCTTCGACTATGTTTGCTGAGGCGCGGACCGATGATTTTTTCGCGATCATGAGGAATCGGAGCGCTTCACTATTAAGTCGCCTACGAAGCAGCTCCAACAGTTTCCTGAGGGTTTTGTCCGAGCGGTGGGACCTATCCCTGCTACAGAGGTGGATGCAGCTTCATGTTAGCGCCTCTCCTCGTTTTATTTGACATGTGTGTGACTGTTTTGTGTGTATATTGTGTTGATTGTTTTAAATGTCATTTTTTATTTTAAATTTAAGTATATTTAATTTAAATCGATACAATTGTTTGATTATGATAATTATTGATAATGTAATTCTAATGTGTAAATGTAATTTTATTTTTATTGATTATTTTAATGTACATGTGTTTTAATTTTTTATATTCTGTATGGACCATGTCTGAAATAAATGAATTATATATTAGCGAGCGTTCGCCTAGTTTTAATTTAGAATAGTTTTGCCCCTGGCTGGAGGCTTTGAGTTAGTAGCTTAAGGCAGCCGCAGGATTGACCGGTTAAGTAGTCATCACCTCAGAGGTGATGTGAAAAAAAAAAAAAAGTCGCACCCAGTCTGCGCGCTCCCTTTGTATTGGAAGGTCGGAATCGTTCGTGTGTGTTTGTACGGTACGAGTGAAATTCATGATTATGAAATATGTAGCTATTTAAAGCAAAATAGGTTAAAGAATTAATTTTATTTTTATATAAGCGACATATTGCGCTTCTACCAATTACAATATGCAAGTTTCAAATTACTTAAGTACAATATGTACATCTATTATATTGGTCACGAAATAATTAATAAATCATTTTAACGTATTCAATATTCAAAATATTTTATTTCACATAAACCTACATGGGCACTTATGAAACGTCAGAAGCTAGGTGCACGGTTCCAATTGGTCGTTTCCTATGGAGAAGAGCCGGCAAGAAACTCTTACTCTTTTAAAAATAATTTGTTTTTACAATATTTTCAAATAACAGTGTTATTAGGTATGGGAGGACAGTGTAGGTCTTTCAACAAGTACCAGGTACTTAACAAAAAAAATATGGTCAGCAAATATACAGTCCACTAAGCCTACAGAGTTCTCACATTCACAAAATAGAAAATAATCTTTATAAAGATGAGTAAATTATTAAAAATAAAAACGTATTATAAACGAAATGACGTGATTGCTATTACAATTCTAAATAATTATCATGTTCGCATAAGCCACTAATAAAGATTTTAAGTTAGTTGTTAGCAGTGTTTTCCTTTTTATTTTTAGATTTGGAAGATTACTGTCTGCGAGGCATGCAGAGGTCTTGCAATGGCTGCAGTTTATAATAACTAGAGAAGAGAAATTTCTGGCAGTGAAGAAGCTGTGAACATTGTGGTTGGGAATGATGAGGAATAAATTTAAAATATTTTTTTTATCTGAGATCCTCCTCTTGATCCTCTTGATTATGACCTAACCCTGGCCTAAAGATATTAACTAAGCTTATTAAATAAATAGGCAATAGGCTCGCCCCCTATTACATGGGACTTTGGCGAAATGTGGGTGTACCTATAGAGGTACATCTCCTTTCACCGTCGGATAAAAAGGCGTGATGTTATATTATGTGTTTATTAAATAAATATTCTTCTGAACATTTATTTATTTACGGAGGAACTCGTAGCTAAATAGTAATAACCGCACGGGTCGATCCATCAGGTTATAAACTACGTTTGCCGGAATTTATTCGTGGACGTTAAGCCGTTGGTCCCGGCTGTCATTCGTGGATACGGTCTTTATGGGTCGTCAGAAGCCCACCTTACGTACCTCCCTGTACCTATGTAATTTACTTATTTATTTAGATGTATAAAAATTATGTATTAGATATGTTGAAACTGTTGGTAGATACTCCCCGTCACTAGTCCATAGAGGTTCATTAGAAAACCAGCGTCAGACAGCATTTGTCGAGCATTCATGCTGAAATGAACCTTTTTGGCGCAGCCGTGAGGCACACACTATTATTGCTTCGTGATTATTTTACCTTTTTATTTTGTTATTGTGTTTCACGAACTGTGTCCAAATAAATATTATTCTTTCTTTCTTTCTTTCTAAAAGTCTGACAGCCAGTCTTACCAAGGGGTATCTATCGTATTACCCAGTTACTGGATTGAGAAGGTCAGGGCAAGTCTGCTATTACAATAGTGTCAGAATGGTCTATCATTGATTTCATAATTGTTGAATTTGACAAGTTTGGTAATCTACTAACATATTGGCGTCATTATGACTTTCCAATGGTCAGCCACTGACACTACAACTGAAAGAAATGGCATCTATTGGTAATCTCGTACTTAATGAAAAATTAATGACTGACTTAGGCGGTAATCTGCTAAAATTTTGACAGTTCCTTTGATCAGTGACCTACCATGAGAACGTCTTTGTGCAGTCATTCCTTTTAATTCGTTACGAGTATCGTGTTTGTGGAATATGATCAACCAATGATCGACCATTGTGAATTTAGCAGATTACGAAATTTTTGCAAAATGACAATGGGATCGTGTTAGAATGACGAATTTATACAAATAGCAGACTTGGGCCACTGATCAGCAGTCGTTCTATGTAAAATACTGGTATTCAGCTGCATCTGATTAGACTGGAAGCCGACCCCAAAATAGTTGGAAAAAGGCTAGGCAGGTTGAATTTATTTACTTAGTTACCTACGTCGCATTTGACCCATGTGGCAGACCTACGCACGTCGCTAGACTTATAATTCCGTAGTCCGTAGTTTATTTTGCTGTAAAAAATGCATGTCTATGAATGATATTCTAAGTGGTAAGTAGGTATTTCTATACCTATTTATTGTTCTATTATTAGGATCTGCTGACAAGACATAACCTCTAGAACGAGTGAACTTCAAACTGGAATATCTTTAATTTCTGACTTCCTTTATAAGTATAACTGAAGACAAAACTGTTCAGGAATCTAAACTCTGTACTTTTATATATTTTCCATCGAAAGAAGCAAAAAAAAAATGTTAGTAAATCAGGTGTCTGCCATTGTCCTTTAAGCTAAATGTAAGACTCTTTGGATAAACTCTATATCAAGTAGCTTAAGTTGAATTCACATTTGCTAAAAAAAGAAGAAAGAACATCATATATTTTTTCATTTCGTTTCCAACGCAACGAGCAGATGGATATCAATAAGAATTCCAATTAATCCGGTGAGCAAAAACACGATAACCTAAATATAAAATTCAATTGGGAGTTAAAAACAATGTGCCTTTTATTACGTTTGAAGGCCAAAAGTTCTGTACAAGCCCAAAATGAAGCCGAACGGGTTTCGAAGCTCGGCGACCTTGGATATTTGAAGATGCGTTGTTGCCAAACTTACGCGCAAAGTTTTATCCGAAAATAAAACCTACAGATATAATTTGTATGCCTAGTACGTATGTATCGTCATCAGTTGCCTGGATTATGAAATGAAACGATACTCTTAGCATAACTTGTGATGTATCAAAGTGATCTTGATGAATTTGAGCTTTTGCTCTTGCGCATGGTGCGTTGAGAATGTTGAATGTTTTTCTTTTTGTTATGTATTTTTGTGGTGTACAATAAAGTATATATAAATAAATAATAAATAACTACAGGATACCTATCTTTAGGGATAGGTTGCAGACTTTCAATTTTTTTTAAGCTTAGGTGAAGATTATTTGAGTGTTCGTGACAAAGTTAATAAAGTTTTAAAAGTAAACTTATACTTAGTAGGTTCAAATGCTTCGTATCATATTTAGTAGGATAAAGTAGGTATTTAGGTGTCACCTTAATGAACTGGGAAAATATTATAAGCAAAGACTATGTAGATGATCAGAGATAAGCATTATGACGAAAATATTATGAATACAATAGGAGTACACACGGCTACACATCAAGCAGTTTCGAAACATTTCCAGTATAAGCTGACCTCGCACTGTACAGAAATCCTATACAATGCGAGATCAGCCGTGTGTACATCTTTAACAATAATCAACTTTGCCAGATAACCCACAAAAATAAAAGTAAATTACTTATCTAATGGTTTTAATTGCTTTTACGTGGATAGAATAATCAGATCCTTAATAAAAACTAGTCAATGAACAAGTTTTAGTAAGCCCAATAAAATAAGGCAGGTGGCAGAAAAAGGAACCAAAATTCTAAATACTGTATTTCACATCTAAGTAACATTTGACTATCAGTGCCACTATCTGGTGAAGTGGTCACGTTCGTTGGAGACGGTGCAAATAACCGGTATTTTTACTAATTGAAACAACATTAATGACCTTTACAATAAAACGTTTATTTTTAAACGGAGAAGCCATATGATTCCTTATGCTATATATTTATTATGTCTATGAATTAGCCTACGTTTTCGCGTGGGGATTGAACGCAGGTAAAAAACTGTCTGTGTTTATTTATATGAGTTTACAAGTGCCCACGTGTAACCCTAATATAGTGTTAACAAAATGTCAAACAGTTTTGTGGTCTTCTTTATTTCCGAGTCGATACCAAAAGTATACAATATTTTATGTTAGATTCGGGATAAAATAGATTACCTACATGATTTTAATTCCATTGTCATATTTTATATTAACAGGTTTGGCATAAAACAAACATGTTGTTTTAAAAAAACGTATTTTAAACAATGTTTATAGCAGTTTGAAATAAAACAATGTTGGGGTTTATTTATAAACGTTGCTTAAAGTTAAGTGACGTTCAAGCGTCAAAATGTATGGTTAATCAGTCGCTAATCATTACTTAATTTTGAGCAATGTTTATAAGTAAACCCCGTTTTTTATTAAGTGTTTAATATCACAGTTTATAACGATGTATTAAACATATTAAGAAAACATGGTTTAAAATCCAATTTTAATAAATAAATGAAAAGAACAAATGCTTATGACTCGAAATAGCTCTAAAATAATTTAAAAAGTTTAGACACTTCGCCGCCGGTAGAAATGAAGTAATTCCTCGCAACAATTTTAGGGATTCGCCTTAATTGAATATAGTAGTAAAAATAGTTTTTTTTTCCAACACTGCATATTAATGATCATAGTTAAATGATAGCGTAATATCCCTCTATGAAGTTACTTAGTCAAAAAGTGAGGACTGCATATTTTTTAACAAATGCCCGAAGATCTAATGTCTAAAGCTTCGTGCAGACTAGCGCGACGCGACAGCGCGACGTGACACCGGCTATTGTTATACCGTGAAGTTTTCTTGGAATTTGTATTGTTCGAGTCGCGTCGCGCCGTCGCGTCGCGCTGGTCTGAACGAGGCTCAAACAGGGGAAAGATATGCAGTTTGGCACATGGATTAGAACACAACTCACACACAGTAAAGTCGCCAGCAGCGGCAAGTAGCTTGGCAAGAAACGTAGATGCGCAGAATTCGTTTTCACTTGTTTCTTTCTTAACAGACATGTTCATAAATTTATTATGGCAATAACCACAGAATACTGACATGCAATAAAAGTGTAATTTTTTTGTTGCACTAAGTGTTCATGCGCAATTTTATTCCCAATACGCCAAAACCTTGCCAAGTTACGTGATTGTAAGTGTAGCTTATAAGTTTGACTCCTCGCTGGCAGCAAAATATTATGATCAAGCTTAAATGCACCGTGTTTTCGACTCTTTCTTGAGAGATGAAAAATGCAGCTGGGTGGGGTGAGAAGCTCACAAAATAACACACGTACCCCCTTACTAATAAACGTTGTGTATCGTCTGTGTAGTTACACAACGCTTTGTCTTCTTCTTTCGAAAGTCAAATTACTGAACGAGAGAAAACGGTATGTAACTATGTATTCACTTGATATAATACGTTTAATAGTACGGCAGTTAGTATGTCCATGTGAATACTTATGTACTAAATGCAACTTCTGGGCAATTTTTTTTTTTTTTTTTAACTATGGCATCTCGCAGGTATACCACTAAGGTATTTACTGCTCAACCGAACAATCCTGTGGCTGCCTTAAGCACTACACTCAAAGCCTCCAGCCAGGAGCAAAACTATTCTAAATTAAAATTAGGCGAACGCTCGCTAAGGGCACCCCCTGTGGGGTACGAACCTTGGCTTAGGGCGTCGCTGAGGGGAGGACAGCAAGGTGGGACAGGCTGGATCAAGGATATATCATTATTATTATGCGGGGAATTTAAAGCTACGCGCTCAGCTGCGGCGCGGGCTGGCGCTTCATCGGACAAGGGTCGGGGGGGAGTATTATTTACTCGGGAGGGTCGCGATCGCGGAGGACCTCGGCGGCGAGGTCGGTACGACGGGTGTCGGGTGTATTTGTGCACTGTACTGGTGGATCTACTGCTCTCCTGGAGGAGAGTGGTGGGATCATCTGGATCGGAGAGGTTCTGGGCAATAAGCTCCTTCCCTCTTATAGCTTGTCCACTCTGAAATGACGCGCCCCACAACCGCATTACCCATAGAAATCCGCATTACTGTGTGCGTAAATGCGGTAGTGGTGCGCGTCATTTCAGAGTGGACAAGATATACCACAGAATATCGAATAGTACTAGTTATTGCATGAGATTTGCTAGCTGGCCAGCCGTGACCTTTTGACACGGGGATAACGGCGTGATGCCTGATAATGTACTAGCTCATAATAATTTTGGCGTCAAATAAAAGAGTAAATTGGTTTAGTTATTTTATGAACTTTGATTCTTTATAAAGGAAATTCAAGTAACTGTCATCGATTATCGTGAATAATAGTGAGTCCTTATTATACCTACCTAAGTTTCTTAATGACAACATTCCGTAGAAGAAATATGCCACAGTTATACCTACTTACTTGTGGTTTTTCTAACTTATGGAACTATGGTGGGAGTCCATAGTTCTATGACTCCACGTGAGTCTAAATCTCTTTTAATGAATAATTAAAGGGTTAAGGTAAATATTACCCTTTTCGATGAATAAGGCGTCAGTATATACCTACTTCATTAGTAATTAAAATGGTTGTTTATACAGTGTGACAGCCATTGTTACACCATATTTATTCCGTAATATTGACTAGAATTCTCGATTCCTACAAAAAAAACACACAAATCTTATGTTAGCTATTGTATTGATTGTCTTTAGTCTAACTTTGATAAGGTCCCATCACTTGAAAACCACACATATAGTGAACAATATAAATTAATTGCACATAAATAATACCTCTTAATAATATTACATGTATCAAGGAATACCAGTTATAAATTATGTAATGCCACAACATACAAAGGTCTGCAACTCTCTCTGGTTGCCTTTTAAAGCTAGTTTGCCATGAAGTCGACCGAGTGATCCCAGCCAGTGCGTAGCCGAGAGAACACCTTGGATCTTCGGCTATCTTCGGGGACACAGTGCGTGTATAATTACAAAAAAAACTCGCCGAATGCGTAACCTCCTCGTTTTTTTGAAGGCGGCTATACATACTCGTATAATAATCAAAAATTCTGACTAAAACTTCTTCATTTTTTCATGTGGTTAGTGACTAACCTGGTGTCAGAGTTTTAAAGCCACCCATGGGCCTGTGACTTGGCTTCACATGCTGTTGAGAATTAACTCTCAGGCATTTCCTCACGATCTTTTCCATCACCGTTTTTGAAGCAACTGATAATTTTATACAATACGCACATGAATCCGAAAAGTCAGAGGTGCGTGCCTTCGGTTCGAACTCGAGACCTATGACTTTTCAGTCCGAGAGTCACACCACTAGGCTATCACTAGTTCACTACACCTAAAAAGTTCGAAACAAGCTCACGCAGTCTGATGCAGTTGGTGGCGGTTATTTTAGCTTAAGATGTCATGGCACCAACTGCATCAGACTGCTTAAAAAGTTGATTTGTTTTGAACTTTAGCTATTGCTTTTTCTCAGTCGGAAATACTATTTATTCTCCATTTATACTTAAAAAAATATGGGAAGCCTAAATACGTCGCTCAAAGGTTTTTAAAAATAAGGCATAGTCTTCACTGAGTTACAAAGTGAGATTTTTAACAGGGATCACTGCAGGGGTAGGATTATATCCAAGATGTTTGGAAATATTCTGGTTCTGCTCCATAGGATAATATAGAATCTAGACAAAATCAAACTGCAGGTTGCTAATTCAATTGTACATTTTTTTTTTTTTTTATATATTATAATATTAGGTACTTACATTGATTTTACACTCTGTGATTACTTCCTCACACACTGACTGACAAAATTTTAGAATCATCGTCTTTTACAATGTTTGTAAATATGTGAGCACCATGTATCTATCACATAATTAATTTATCTGTTGTTGCTTCATTTTTTATTTTTACCTATCGTGGTATAGTAATTTTATTCTAAGTGCATCGTCTTCACATATAATTATATGTATAACATGTACCTATACAAAATATTGGTAAAACATTTTAAAAGAGTAATGGTGGAGTTTCTTGCCATTCTTCTCCATGCGAAAACTACCTTTTGGAAGGGGCGACTAGAATCTTTTTTTTATTTTTTTTGTAAATTTTGGCGTTCAAAAGAGCTTCATTAATTTAATTAATCATTTAATTCAGAATAAAACATTCTACATTGTAAGTAAATTATTATTATTTACATATCCGCTATACAATGGCCTATTTGAAATAAATTATTTGACTTTGACTTTGGGTCACTGCATGGATCTAACTAGGCAAAATGGCGATTTTCATGAAAATTTAAGTACCTAATGAGTAAACATGACAAACAGTGGCCATTGGGCTCAATTCGAAATGGTGTTTGATGGTCTAGTCTAACAACGAAAATCTGTGTTCAAAACACCTGAAACGCAATGACAGCACGGCTACAAATTAATATTGTATGACCTAAAAGTAGTTGTTCCGGGTCTGGCTGTTTGTGTATGTGAGTTTAAATGTTGTAAACGCACCCACAATACAGGAGAAATTCCTAGTGTGGGGCAACGTTTAAAAAAAAAAACTTTAAAATCTTAATGGTTTTTATTAAGAAAATTTACTTCCAAGGAAACAGGCATCTTCCTACAGCTTTATTATCAAGCGGACATGGAATAAGTACATAGAGACGTATATACGTAGTAGGTACTATCCAGGAATAAAATAAAATTGAACTTGGCAAGTCTGTTTTTATACTCGAGAGGGTTCATTAAACTAAAAATAAACAAAAATCCCACTTCAAACGCGGCTTCCATCAATGAATTTTTATAGCACCTGCGGTGAGCTCATGAATTCAGTGTAGACTAAAAATGTAAACTATTGCTTACATGCGTAGTTTGACGTCGTTTTTGGCTTTATTTCCACGTAATATCCATCCACGCTGATATAATAAATGTAAGTAGGTATCTGTCTTACCTTTTCACCACAAGACCGATCGTTGACAAATAGGTAGCCTGATGGGACCTGGGAAAAGACACAGGCTATTTTATTTGTATTAAAAAAAAATACACGCTCCCGAAGTCGCGGCTCAAAAAATGGGTGAACATCTTTACATACCGAGACTCCTCCGTGCCTCGGAAAGCACGTTAAGCCGTTGGTCCCGGCTGTCATTCGAGGATCTTTGAAAGAAGCCCGAAATCTAACAACCGGCCTTACCAATGGGGTATCGTATTACCCAGTTCCTGGGTTGTGGAGGTCAGATAGGTAGTCGCTGCATGTAAAATACTGGTATTCAGCTGCATCCGGTTAGACTGGAAGCTGACCCCAACATAGTTGGGAAAAGGCTAGGCAGATTGATTTGGTGTCGACATAAAACTACCTGTATTCTATACTCGACAAACCCACTTCTCCGTCTTACCTGACTTCCCATGTTCAATACCTTTGCTCTGCCCATAGCAAAAATCTTCGTTCTACCAACAATCGTCTTCTACGATGTCCTTCTCACCGCTCTGGTTTTATTCACTCTTCTTTCTTTGTCCAGGCGGTATTTCTTTGGAATGCGCTTCCTCTGAATATCAGGATGGCAACCAGTCGGTTATCTTTCAAGTTGATGGCACGTAAACATATTCGTGAAAAGTTGGCAGAATCTTTGCAGCGCTGATTTGCTGGATTTGTTTTCTCCTCTACCTATCGTTATTTCTCCTGACAAAGTTGATTCGGTTTATATGTATGTATCTATGTATGTTTTATGTATTAGTAGGTATTCATTATCAAGTTATCTATCACTTATGTTGCACCAGCCATGTTTTATCTCTGCACCACCCTAAGGTTGACTGGTAGAAAATGCCTCAGGCATTAAGTCCGCCTTTGTACAGTATTTTTTTTTTACTTGTGCATAAAGTTTTAATAAATAATAAATAAATAAAACTAGCCTAGTACTTAAATACGCGGGTCTGTGTTTATTTTTAAAACTTCCGCACCACTGACTGTAGAAGAAAATAAAGGTAAAGCCTATACTATATACTATTAAACAAAATTATGTACTTGTAAGTATTTATGATAGCTGTATAGTCAATTGGTGACTAATTTAATATCGTTGATTATGGGATTTTCCCTTCGTACGCTGAGGGAATATCCTCTTATCAATGACAGCCTACACAGTACACACTAATTTATATGAATACCTAGTACGCATATGTACTTGTGAATCAGGCCATTTGCACTATAGGTACTAATCATTTAATTTACGGGTAGCAGTTAAGAAAATAATAACAATTTGGACTCCTTCAAACAGTTAATGAATATAGGTCACTGAGTTCCACGTAACACAGCACATCTGGTAATCTGCTTCAAGATGGCCTCTTTAAAATAATTGAAGGCAGAAATAATAATAATAAAAAAACAGTTTTTTAAAGAATACGCCCACTACAAAATGACGTTTTATTTCATTTGAAAATGCCTTACCAACTGTTTGCTTAGACAAATAAATTAAATTATTTGAACAGCTATAAACCAATGAAACTAAACCGTGGTGGACCTGTCAGTGAAATCATTGTTGCGGAATATTGGTTCTTGGACGCGATTTAAACGTGCTGATATGTTCAGTTTTATTTGTGAAATTCACCCTCAAGCCATTATCATCGGCGGCCACATTTTCACATACTATCAGAGGAGATAGTGGTCAAATTGAACTTGTTACCTCTTCAATAACAAAATAAAAATTAACTAATTAACATAAATAATAAAATACACATATTTCACAGAAAAAAATCATTCTTATCAAAAACGTCTTATCTTGTAATGTTGACCTGAGTTACAATACCGATCCAAATAACAAGTTTGCATTGAGTTTTTCTACACAATTAGTGCGACATGATATCAGTAATCGCTGGAGAAATACATTTGTGGCCAATTAGGTGGATCAGTAAGTAGGAACTTATGAAATAAATAAATACAGGCCAAGTGCGTGTCGGACCACGAACAATGAAGGTTTCGTTGTTGGAATGAATAATAAAAAACAAAAATCATGAAATACGTATTAAAAATTAGGCAATTGGCACATTTTGAATTTTATCCAGTAAAGTTAAGGAAAAAGTACACTAACTTTACTACTATCACTTATCACTACTTTACTTTTATCTTTTTCTTTTTTATTTACTAGCTTGATTTGTGTACGTAATTTTCGGGTGACCACTGAAAATCCGCGCTGTGCTGTGGGTCCCCCATAGCACGGCATTATGCTGAGTGGAAGCCATCTTGTCACAGTCATGGACATGATGTGCAGCTGCCGAACATTTCTGTTATGTTTATATTGTTTTTTTTTTGTATGCACGTGTTTCTGTGACAAATAAACCTATTTTCTTTCTTTCTTTCTAAGAGCATCGATTCGCCCGTTCCGGGCGAGTAAATTCGTGCGAATCCACCAATAAGACCAATAAGAAACATTTTTATAGAATAGATTGGCTGAAATAGGCGTGGAATATGTATTTTGTAAAGGAGGGAAATCATCAAATGACTTCTCCCGCTCTGGGTGGAGAAAAGAAAGAAAGAAAATACATTTATTTGGCACAGACTAAAAGGCACACAAGTAGAAAGATTAACACACAAGTAAAAAAATGAGATAAAAGGAAAGAATACAAAATAAAAAGTGTAAACTGTGCTGGAGCGGGAGGGCGTGTCAGACTCTTACTGACTAAAACCCACCCGTGTTACTTCTGTTGCCTGTACAATACCAGGGGGCCACGGTATCCCTTTCGGACTTTCCCGCAACCCCGGCAGGCAATGATCCCATCGAATCCCTTCACTAGCTGATATCTCTCTGAGGCGCGCGTGGAACACAACGTGCCGTCGACCCGGGCCTGGTCCTTACCGGACGGCGAGCTACCCATTGCTCACAGTCCGCAAGCCCACGCCTGCGGTGGCCGGGAATCGGCTATAGATTCCCGACGCCCAGGGCGTCTCCTCCTGCGGCGGCTAGGAGCGTGAGGGCGCGAATTTTGCCTCTCCCTCACGCATTCCGCCTCCTCCTTTGCGACCATTACTGCTTCGCAGAAGGAGGTGACGGCTTCCCATGCCCTCTCGCTCCGTATCATGGCCTAGACCAGGGCTGGACGCGAGAGATCCCCGCCACCGATCGCCTCCACGAGGACACGGCGGTGCTCTGCCTAAGCCGGGCAGACCTCCACCGTATGCTTCACCGTGTCCTCCGGGCGATCCACGCAGTGATGACACCTGGGCATTTCCTCCCGCCTGATACCAAACAGGAACCTCCCTAAACAGCCGTGTCCGGTGAGGACCTGCGTCAGGCGGAAGGTGAGTACGCCGTGGCGCCTCTCCAGCCACTCCTCAAAGAGGGGACTTATCACCGCAATAGTGGCGTGCTCAGCACTGGGTTGCGACAATCGCACTCTCCATGACGCCATGAGATTCCGCCGGAGCTCTGTCCGCTGTGCCGCAATTTCTTGCGACATCGGAGTCAAGCCCCGGATTTTGCCTCCTCGCGCCACTCCTAAATATGCGCGAGGACTTTTGCCTCCAGATCCCATGGTGGCAATCCGGCAAGAAGGGTCGACGCCTCACCGGAGACCGTGTGGTATCCCTGGACCAGCCGGGTGGCCATGCTGCCGTCCACTAACTAAAAAGCCGTTAAGCCACAGTTGGTCGTTTTTCACTTTTTAATGTAGTCTTATACAACTTTCGATGCTCTATCTTTTGGTGTAAGAATCATTTTTCTATGATTTATAGTTTTAGAGATACAGAACATTGCTGAGCAGTTAAACCACATAAATTTCGTTACTTCCTTAATTAAAAAGAGGCTAAGCCACAATACTTCTCTAGAAAGACGTTAGCATACTTTAGCGGCAAATTTATGTATCATTTTTTCTAAATTTACTTAACTAAAAGTACGTTATCTAGTCATGCTTGACTAAAAAGCAGCTAAGCGTCTTTAACTACCTTCATGTATTGTGTCATACAAATAACCATCTGAACATCGTGCCTTAATTATAAAGCCGTTATAAAGAAAAACTACACTAGAAAGCAGTTATACGCCAATAGCGGCTTTTAAGTTATGTATTGAAATTAGTATTAGCTAAATATCAATCGCTAGAGAGCAGCTAAACGACAATACTAGACTAAAAAGCAGTTAAACGCTTGTGATTTGCGTTTGCGTTTGACCAGCTCAGGCTATAATTCCTTCCTTTTCACTTCGGGTGCTCGTAGCGGACAGACAAAATAGGCAAAGGTAAGCTGACATTATTATTTCATTTATTGTAATAAATAGCTATTTGTAATATTATTATAAATGCGAAAGTATGTTTGGATGTTTGTAACTCTTTTAAGCAAAAACGAATGAATGGTTTTTAATTTATCTAACTTTATAAAATTAAATGCCTGTTTTTGTTACCATACATTTTTCTGTATTCCGCAATACCTGTACAGGTAAAACGCGTGCTGCTAGTTTTCATTATGTACCTACCTATTGCAAAAGGGTTTTAAAGTACCTACTGCTTCTAAGTTCATCGTAATTGTTGTTTTAGGTATCTGTTTCGATTGTCGATTGTTTTAAACCTACTAGTGCGAAAGAGATGTGTCGTATAATTGGTTCATTAGTTAACTGATTATATTTCATTGTATTTTAGACGTTCCTGTATATCATCAAGGATCCAAACTATGATGAACAGTGTGTTGGTGGACCAGGAATTTTCAACTGCACAACGCCTTGACACTAACAGCATGCCATCTATACGCATTTCCACTTGCTCTAATATTTGCCAAAAAGAATCAAAGTACGCCCGCATGAACAATAACGATTTAATTAATCTTCTCTACCAAGAACCTTACCTACTCGATGATGTCATCGAATTTTTGAAACACTTGTGATGTCACAAGTGTTTCAAAAATTCAATGAAACACAAATCACATATAATTACAGCCAACCAGAAGAAACTCTGAAGCTTACAACAGCATTAACTCAACAGCTTGAAACACATTCCATATACTGCCACGAATCGATGCCCCCTCCTTCCCCGGTGCCATCTTCTTCTCACTGCATTATACCAGAAATATGAGATTATGACAGTGATGACTCCGTTAAGGATAAGGACTACCAACCATGTGATGAAGTTTTTAGTGATGATACAGAATATGGTTATGACATGCAAAGACAAAATACAGTTTCAAACCCTAAAAGTAAACCAATATTGAAAAGAAAAACATCAATTACTAAAACGTTCCCCAAAAAATTAAAAATGCGACGACATACTCAAGAATTTACAAGAACAGAAGAGATTATTGGACATCGGTTACCTAAGAAAAGACGTACATCTTTACCTATTTTTGATTGCTCTATTTCTACAGATTTTGTAAATTTTGCACCAGCATCTTCCACAAAGAGAAAGGAATATGATACCAGCTTGAAAGATAGATTAGTTGAGAAAGAGAAGGAACGCAGAAGCAAGTACAATGTAAAAACAGGCTGTGATATGAAGTGTACAAAATGTTGTTCAACTATATTTACTCCCGAGGAACGCAACAAGTATTGGATGATGACACATTCTGAAAGAAGATTATTTATAAGAAGTAATTATACGATAGCAGTTCCTAAGAGAAAATATGTTCAGAACCTAAGAGAAATGCAAAAAAAAGCATTTACTTTACAAAAGAGTGATGGAGTTTTTATGAAGGAGTGAAAAGTATTTTTCTTAACTACTTTAGGTAACTGCAAAAAAAATAATAAAATATTGCTTAATTCTCTTAATCCTGACAAAGATATTGATAAACGGGGCATGCACGTAAAGACTCCAGCTCTTAATAGAGATATTATTACGGAACATATTACATATTTCAATCCAGCTGCACCGCACTATCATCATGAACACTCATCGTCGTTATTTGCCCAGTGAAATTAATATTACGTTTATATATTCTGACTTTTGTTCGAAATATCCAGAATACAAAAAGGGCTATGAGTTATACCGATTACATCTAAAAGAGTCTAAACATTTGGTTCGCTCGACTAGGAAATGAGGAATGCGAAATATGCAAATCTTACAGATTTCATAGTCTTGATACAAACCATAATGTTCGCACGCAAGCTATACCTACCTGATTTTAATGCATGTTCGACATGGGCAAAACAGCAAGAGAATTATATGCTAATTAATATTTTTATAAAATAATTATAATATAATTTTCCTATGGTTTCGCGAATACTGATTATTATTAAAGATGTAATTGTGGTCTCATTACTGAATAAGATTTGTAAAAGTTTGATTAAACTTGTTTTTTTTATTTAATATTGTTAAATTAATAATAAGCTATTTGTTAAGTTCCTATACAATTTAATTAGACGTACTGATTGTCTATTCTTTATTATAAATAAAGTTCTGATTTTCATAAAATAGTTTTTATCTTCTCAACTTTTTACCCGCAAGTGCTTACTTAAAAGGCAGTTAATTGCGAGCGAGATGTCTTTAACTGCCTTCTAGTTAAGCAATTGGAGAACCAGTATAAAAATATGTTTTACAATACCGAGCTTAAACGCGTTTAAAATCCCATAACTGCTTTCAAAGTAAGCAAAGTTAGTCTTCCAAGTGTTAGTTACTAGGCTATAAGTCTGTTAAAATCCTTTAACTGCTTTATAACTAAGTATATTTTGATAATTTTTACTATAAGTACAAGACGTGGCGGCTACAAGAAATTGCTTTGCTATAAAGCAGTTAAGGTATGGTTAGCGGCCTTATAGTGCAGTATATTATATAAAAATGAAAAAAAATGGCTTAGCTAAAAGTTAGAAAATTAATTTAAATAAAATGTGATTAATATAAATGAATGAAATATATCACATATTGTGCGCAAAGACTATGCCTACATATATAACTTGCAACCTTGTTCCTAGGTAGCATACTTTTCAAGAGACATCAATTCCCACTTATTTTTGCGTTTTCTCGAAAACTACTTTTTGGGCTTAGCGGCCTTTTAGTTAGTGGATGGCAGCATGACCCTCTGGGACGCGTTCAACCGGCGGGCTGGCCGCCGCCTCAACGAACGCGCCCACACCGGTGCCCCGTAAAGGGCCATGGACCGCGTCACCCCCGCGTATAGTCTCCGGCAGGAGGCGTTTGGACCCCTAGATTGGGCAGGAGCCGCTTCAAGGTAGCCCCGGCTCGCTCCAGTCTGGGAGCCAAACGTCGGAAGTGCTCCACGAAGTTGCACCGACTGTCGAGGACGAGACCTAGGTACTTCATCGTCGACTCGACGCTGATGTGAACCCCTCCTACCGTTATTTGGGAGCCCGACGGTGGAGCGTTCCGAGGACCATGAAAATACTAGGCATCGGACTTGTGCAGGGCCACCTCGAGTCCCAACTGCCAGATTTTGGCCACGATTGTCGCAACCCCGTGTGTCGCTAGATCGGCCGCCGCCTGGTGTGACCTCCCCTGTGCCAGGACCAACGTGTCGTCAGCGTAACAAACGACGCTGACGCCGCTATAGATTCGCAGGTCGGCGCGCAGCACCCAGTCGTTTCCGATGTCTCACAGATTCGGCCCCAGGACCGATCCCTGTGGGACACCGCACGAAATCTCTCGCCGGTTCCATTCACCCTGGTGACCAGATTAGATGACGGCCCTGTCCGTCAAATAGGCCTCTACCACACGACACAGGTAGGTCGGCATCTGGTGATAGCAGAGTGTCTCCCTGATGAAATTCCAGGGCCCATTCAATACCCTATTGAAGGCGTTGGCAATGTCTAGAGACAACGCCAAGATGACCCCACCCCGAGCCACCGTATCCCCCGTCGTGAGGGCTCGCACGCGCATGATGGCGTCCACCGTGGAGCGCCCCCTGCGGAAACTAATCTGGCTCTTCGCCAAATCCACCCACACCAGCCGCCTGACGAGGCGGTCTACAATGATTCTTTCAAAGAGCTTGCCCACCTCGTCGAGCAGCACGATGGACTGGTAAGTGGACGGAGAGTCCCCGGCTTCTTGATGAGGACCAGTTTCTCCGTCTTTCAACAAAGTGGGAACTGGCCGCTCTCCAAGCATGTGCTTAGGAGCCCCCTTAGTCGAGGCCGGTTCGGACATAGCCTCTCGGAACCACTCCGCCTCGTCGTTGATGTCGGCAGGCCTGTCCGGTGATGACACCCAGGCCTGCACGATCGAGGCTTCCAGGAGAAGCTCCCAGTCCAGCTTCAGCGCCCACCGTGGACCACTCGGGGCCTGTTGGGCCGGCGCTTGAGGTCTGGGCGGAGACGTCAAACCGGATGTACCGGTGATCGGAATACGTCTCCACCCCCTCCATGACGCGCCAGTCAATGACACGCGGCGACCGAGCGGGGCTGGCGAGCGAAATGTCCACCACTGATTCACCCCGCATCCGCACACACTTGGGGACAGAACCTCGGTCTAGGACGACCAGGCCTGTCTCCAGCGCCCAGTCCTCCACCATTCTGCCCCGTTTGTCCGTATACCGGGAACTCCAAGCTACATTCTTGACATTGAAGTCCCCGAGGACGAGCATGGGGAGGGAACAGAACCCGACGACGACGACTCTCAACTCCGCAAGGGAGTTGTGAAACTCGGCGAGAGTTCGGCTCGGGGAGAAGTATGCCCCTACCACGACAATCTCCCCGAACCATGCTGCAACGCAACCCCGTCCTCTCTTAACAGCCTCGAGGGACGGGGGACCAACGGTGGCCGACGAAATTAGGGCCACTTAGCCGCTCAGGTCCTCCACCTAGTCATCCCTGGGCGGAACAAAGTACGGCTCAGCGACCACGGCGATGTTAATCGATCACTGCGCCATGCTCTGGAGCAACAGATCCTGAGCTGCGTCGCAGTGGTTGATATTCGCTTGGAGGAGGCGAAATGGGGCCATTATTGGCACTCCATGTCAGCCCCCTACTGAGCCCTTTGTGAGGGACCTGCCGCGGCGGCTGTGGCGGTGACAACGACGGCAGTGGAGGCGGCAACGGCGGCGGTGGCGGTGGCTGCGGCTGTGACGGCGGTGGCAGCTGGCTTGCCTCTAGCTTTGGCGGGTGGGGCGCAGGCCTTACTCCCAATCCGGTGATTGGCCGGCTTGCCAGCTGCCGCACATATGGCGCAGTGCGGCGTTGCGTCGCATGAGCCGACTTTGTGACCTGGCTGACCACAGCGGTAGCAGTGACCGCTGCAGTCCACCTCCGAGGTGCATTTAGCTCCCACGTGGTTGCCCACATGGCAGCGGTAGCATCTCAGAGGTCTAGGTTCCAGCAGTTTGACCTGCGCTGAAACCCAGCCCACCTACCGCCTTTGGCCCTCTCCGGCTATTTTCTTGGCCGCCGACACGGGGCAGCTCACAGTAACGGCTCGCATACCCGTGAAGTCAGGACGCTGATCATAGTCGTAAAATAAAGAATCAGTAAAAACAAGTAAATTATAATATATTTTACCCTTTCTGTCACCTGTCACCCGCACCATGCTACACCGCAAACAGTATAGAAATTGTTCAAGTGACATTGACAGGTGACAGGAGCGCATTTTCTCAACGGCATGACTGTAGTTACAACTTCTTTCTTCTTTGGGGTGGCAAAGGCAATGCACATGCGATGACCTTCTAAATAAAGACCTATATCTGTGTTACCAGCATTGAGTAAAATATATGAAAAAATCATGCTAGACCAGATTTTGTCACATTTTAACTCTAATGGGATTTTACATTGTCAGCAGTTTGGTTTCACGAAAGGTTGGTCGACGACTGACGCAGGAGTAAAACTCATCAGTCACATTTTGGAATCCTGGGAGAATTCCCAGGATGCAATTGGCATTTTCTGTGACCTCTCAAAAGCGTTATGACTGCTTTGACCACAATACAATGATCTGTAAATTACATCACTACGGAAATCGTGGACAAGCTGCTGACCTTGTTCTTTCCTATCTATCAAACAGGCAACAAAAAGTAAACGTTAGCTTGGCCTTTTCTTATTTCTAGTCAATATAAATGAACTTCCTTACATGATGGCTAACTTATTTGATATAATTCTATTTGCTGACGACACTTCTCTAATTTTTTAAATAGATAGAAAAGATACAGATGTCTTACATGTCAACGATAGTCTAGCTAGCTGTTCTTTCGAAATGGTTCGCAGCTAATAATCTTTTACTTAAAGCGAACAAAACTAAATGTATTATGTTCTCATTACCAAATGTACCGCAAGAAGGTACCTAAATTTAAAACTTGATGGCAAAAAACTAGATGCAATAACGGAAACTATATTTTTAGGAATTATTTTAGATTCAAAATTGCAATGGGGGCCCACATTGGAACTCTTTCTTCTCTTTTAAGGCAGTTAAATTATATAGCCAAAGCTAGGTTAGTATACTTTGCTTATTTCCATAGTATTATATCTTATGCTATTCTGCTGTGGGGATCGGCAGCTGACGTAGATTAAATTCTGCGATTTATGCGATTTCCTTAATATAAATACACGTAGTAGACATGAAATTGTGATACCCAAATTTAGATTAACTATTGTTTTAGTTAATCAAATCGCATGTCATTTCTTATAAACAGTATCCGCTTTTTAACAAGTTGCTTAAGTCGGTTACAGAACTTAGCGATGGGAAGTTCAAAACCCACATCTAATTCGTCCTTATCAAAAAAGCATATTATTAAATTAAAGACTACGTTGAACAGAAGGAAGTTTGGCAATAATTCCTTCTGCACATGTGGCTTCCCTGGTACCTCATTAACGGCAAATTATGTAAGAGTCTATTAACTGCTCCCAAATTACGATATTTATATTTTTTTACATTGTTCCTTGACATAATCACCCTATTATTTGACATTATCTATCTACAATTTAATTTCAACTCTTTATTGTGGACATGATAATTATTCAGATCTGTTACAGATCTGTAATAGCAATCACGTTATTTCGTTTAAAATACGTTTTTATTTTTAATAATTAATTCATCTTTATATAAATTATTTTCTATTTTGTGAATGTGAGAACGCTGTAGGCTTAGTGAATTGTAGATTTGTTGACCACCATTATTCTGTGAAGTACCTACCTGGTATTTGTTGAAAGACCTACACTGTCCTCCAATACCTATATAACACTGTTATTTGAAAATATTTTAAAAGCCAATTTTTTTTAAAAGAGTAACCGTGCACCTGGCTTCTGACGTTTCATAAGTGCCTCTGTAGGTTTATGTGAAATAAAATATTTTGAGCTTGAATTTGATGCCTCTTGTACTGCTGTTGCCCAAAATGCGGCGGTAACTACTCACCATCAAGTCGCCAGCTTTATTGGCAACCAATAACATAAAAAGAACTTCCTCAGTCCTTATCGATCTCGGCTAAAGAGACGCAGGTGCATATAAATTACTTGATACCCGATCGTCGCCCCCTGTATAAAGCATACAAGGCTACAAACGGCCCAAACATGACACGAGCGACCGTACAGACAGAAAAAAAGTATTCAAAAGCTATAGTTCCTATACATAAGTACTAGGTATGTATGGCGTTTCGCTTCGCCGACGAATGCAAGGTCAGACGGGCTGCCATGGCAGATGATGTCATTTTATTGTGCCAACTATTTTGGGAGCTCCAACACTGAATGTTAAGTATTAGATACTAGTACACGCTATATTACGTAGTACTTAATTAATTTTTAACATTTAGGCATCGTAGTGACCTCACGAGCATAAGGAGTGAACGTAACGTGAATTCGAATGATTTTGAAATTTAAAAAAACTCGTTTCACATAAAATTATTTACTTAGTTTTAAAACTTTATTCACAACTGTGTTACTGTGCTTGTCGCAAAAAAAAAAAACAAAATGCTATAGGTATTTTCGATTAAAAACTCGTTTGAATTTACGTTATGTTTACGTCACGCGTTCGTGCCTCTGTGTTAGGCTGTTTGTCTACCGCATTGCGAACGGGACGTCAACGAGAAACGAGATTATACGGCCATAGTAAATGAAGTGCTATCGCTACCTCAGCATCGTCATCTCGTTCTTGTTAAAGTCCCGTTCACGGTGCTTTGGACAAACGGCCTAATACTGATTGTCCACCGCACAATGTCAACGGGACGTCAACGATCAACAAGATTAATCGAACCGAACGTGACGTCTCGGTGGTGGTGTGCGGTAGACACGCGGTCATAGTAAATGTTATGTATCGCCACATCGGCACCGTCATCTTGTTCTCGTTGACGTCCCGTAATCCCGTTGTGGCGGTAGACAAACGGCATTAGGAGACACCTATCATACACACACACATATACATTCATATCTGCGTCACACATCGTGCGTCATGTCTGTGCATTTAAAAAAAAATGTATGCTTATTTTTGTTTTTTAATTGCGTTATATTAGGCAGATGGACTGTGGGTCAAAAATGGCCACCGAGTATCATAAAAGTGGATACCATTTCGTGGTCCTTTTTGTCAATTGAAGCTACGCTGCGTTCGCAATTTATTTGCCAAACATGTAAACAAACACGAGGTTTAGGTAAAAACAACTGTACCTACACGTAAGGTTCAGTTTGCGCTACAACTTCATATTTTGATGACTTCTTCAACAGTAGTTTTAGACTGACTAGAGTCTAAAATTAACATTATTTACACTTGCATAAAGTTGATGTTTGTTTGAGTGGAAATAACATCAATTGGAAACAAGTATTTAAATAGACCTTAGGTAACATGATGTAAGACCACGGCAAAGATAGCAGGACGAGCTTAAGGGGGATGCGCTAAGGTAGCCCGTGAATTTTTTTTTTTCTTTTCTACTAATTTGCAGGCCAGTGTCAAGTTGTACGAGTATGTTGATTAAATATAATGTTGATTAATATAGATTCTCGACCGCCTTACTTCTGCTAAAAGAACTGGCTCGCATTAGCTGCGGCGTAGGTACTTAGCATCAAAAAGAGAAATGTAGGTCTTTGCCATGCAATGGCATAATAATACGTTAAATTATATACTTAGATTTTCTCAAACATGCTTAGGAATTCGAACATTATTTTGACAACCATTTTCGAGATAAATCGAAATTGCTATTGCCAACAATGTTACTGTGAATATCCTTACCTGTCGTAGGTATTTAGCGGCCAAATAAATAAAAAAAAGGAACTAACTTTTTACTTTGAACTCTCAAAATGCTATTGGAGTTTTCTGTGATCTCTCCAAAGCCTTTGATTGCGTGCACCATGACACGCTTTTGCGTAAACTGCGTCATTATGGTGTGCTAAACGAAGCTCTCAACGTTTTAAATTCATATTTAAATAATAGGTCGCAATGTGTAGATGTTAATGGTGTAAAATCTTCCGGGCTACCAGTTCAGTTAGGTGTACCTCAAGGCTCAATACTGGGTCCATTCTTGTTCTTAGTATATATCAATGACTTACCATTCTATTTAAAGGGTATCTGTGAAGTTGTACTGTTTGCAGATGATACCTCTCTTATTTTTAAAGTAGACAGGAATAGACAAGATTTTGACGATGTAAACAGTGCACTATCAATGGTTACGGATTGGTTTACGACAAATAACCTAGTTCTCAATGCCAAAAAAACGAAATGTGTAAAGTTTGCCCTTCCAAATGTTAGAAATCTAGGACCCAACATCGTCTTAGATAAAGAGGTGCTTGAAACTGTAAACTCGGCAGTTTTTCTGGGCATAACAGTAGATGCCAAACTTCAGTGGGGCCAACATATATCGAGCCTAGCGGGAAGGCTCAGTTCGGCCGCCTACGCCGTCAGAAAAGTAAGACAATACACTGACGTTGATACAGCTCGGTTAGTCTATTTTAGTTATTTTCATAGCGTTATGTCCTATGGTATTCTGCTGTGGGGCAAAGCTGCAGATATTCAAAATATATTTGTCCTCCAAAAACGAGCTATTCGAGCAATTTACCAGCTAGGTGCCAGAGTTTCTCTAAGAGATTTTTTCAAAGATATCGGTATTCTCACAGTGGCATCACAATTCATCTTCGCCAACATCTTATATATTAGGCAAAATATACACTTATACACTAAAAACAGTGATATTCACAATGTTAACACAAGAAATAAGGATAAACTACGTGCTCCCTTTCACCGGCTTCATAAGGTTCATAACTCATTTGTTGGGCTTGGTATAACCTTTTATAACAAGCTACCCTCTTCTTTGCTAGATTTGCCTTTTAATGCGTTTAAAACTAAATTTAAGTCCAACCTTTGTTCAAAGGCATACTATTCTATCAACGACTACTTAAATGATAAGAATAGATGGTCGCTGTGATTAACTCAAGACAATGTTTAAATATTCTTTCTCCAGAATTAGTTTACCTACTGACAGGTTATATGAGTTTATATAATTGTTTATAACTTTACTTTATAAGTCAATTTATTTTAATTTTATTTTAATTTAGTGCTGACATAATCTACTCATTACAATGTTTTTTTTTATGAGTTGTATTGCAATATGTGGTTAGCTAGCGACCTCGACAATTATTTATTTTACCTCGATGGTCCTAGTTTATCAATTGTAACTTCTAGTTACAGCTAAATGTAAGCGGGCACGCCCTTTATGCCTGGAGGCTTTTTTTTTTTTTTTTTAGATATTGTTTACTTTTAGTTATTTTTATTTCTGCTTGAGTATAGTTCTCGATGCTTTTGGTTGGTATATTGGCGTGTGCTAGCTGTCATATGGCTATTAATTATAGCTATTTAATTTAAATTATTTTTTGCATATTGTAAAATGTCTTGCATACTGTTGTATAGAATGATTTTTTATTTTTTTTCTAACTGAACAGACAGCTGTGCTGCTGGGGAGTTTGTTGCGCCACTTCTTCTTCCCAGCAAAAGCACTAGGAAGTGGTGAAGGGTGGGCGTTTTGGGGGACTGTCTTATGTAATTTTGACGTTCGAAAAGTGCTGATTCTCAGCCTAGTTTGAATAAATGACTTTTGAATTTTGAATTTTTTTGAATACTTCGACCCATGGCAACCAAGGAGGTAACTTATCAAAGAAACTGGTTTAGCAAATAGAGCCAGAAGAAACAAATGAACATATTGGCGCGTGAAAAATGTTCGTCATTGATTCTGGAATTTATAATTAATTTACATAATTTTAATTTCCGCGCATTGTTTGAGAAAAGTACCTACTATACAAGCCTTGGCCGCAACCAGCTAAGGTAAACGTACCAATACTCGTCGGATTTCGGAAATCACTGACTTTGAAGCGCTACTGTGTGTTAAATATTTAATAGAAAATGACAATTTTTGCATGACGTGATAGAGAATTTATTTGTTATTCTAAGTAACTAATTTGTTTTAATCATTTTGATGGGTTTATGGACTTATTAAGGCAAAAGTAAAAAAAGGGCGATTTGTACCAATAGTCGTCTGATTTGTACGGATACTCGTCAAATATTCCCAGTACTCGTCAACTTTTAATGCTAATATAAACTCTCTGTTCTTGAACATAAAGTTCAAGATGAGTACATTTTTTTTGTGCTTGAATTTGTTAAGCATACTTGTGCCTTTGAAACATTAGGTAGATAGATAGAAAACCAAATCCCTATTTAGAATAGCAGGTTATAATCTGTTAGAAGAGCAGGTATTCAATAAAACAGATACATAGTTGCATTTTAATTTAATTACTAAACTAACATAATTACTAAAATTATCTTCAACTCTATTACTAATAGGAAAGGTTTTTTTGCACATTTGCGTTTTCGATACCTGTATTCTCCTTATCACAGTCGTCTTCAGAACTAGTGGAAAATTGAGTAACCATAGACTTTCAGACAGTGAACAATCCCTCCAACGATTTTTCACCATTCCATGTTGACATTCTATTATCATGGAAAGTTGTAAGTGTCCTGGGACTGATCTGAGATTCAAAAAAAATTATGTGATTAAGTTTGTCGGACAAGGAAACTTTATCAGCTGTTTTTGTTTTCTGGGTGGACTGGCTTAACTTTTTGGTGACACATTTAGTATAATCGACGTTATTAACATCAAATGGTGACAGCCCACATTTACGAAATCCATTTACAATAGAGTTTCTGTTTAATTGTTTGAGAGTCTTGTCTAACAAGGGACAGAAATTTTCCTTTTTTAGTTTTACAAAGTGATTCTCATTGCGCCAATCATATAGATTGTTTCCATATTCTTTTGAGAGGCCTAAATACTGCTACATCCATGGGTTGAAGAATATTATGTGTAGGTAGCATTTGGATAGAGCGCGATGAGTATAATTTGATTTTCTCTACAGAAATTGCTCAATGGTAGCGTGGTATGAGAGCAGTGGCCATCCAAATAAAATATTATCGGCAGCTGGATGCCACTTCTTAGAACCCAAGGGTAGAACACATTTGCTATATATTCATAAAAAGCTTCGCCAGTCATCCAGCCTCTTTTTGTGTGCCCTAATCCCCAATCATTAGGTGCTGATTTCGAAATTTTGTGAGGGATTGACTTAAGCTTAAAAAGAACCATCGGCGGTGCCAATTCACCTGATGCATTAGCTGTTAGTAGAACTGTTACGCACTCTTTTTCTCCACTTGGTATTATATTGTAAACATTTTTAGACCCACGTTTCGCTAAGACTCGGTTGTCTGCGGGGGACAAGAAAAAGGCGCTCTCATCGCAGTTAAAAATTATCCGCGGGTCTTCAGAAGTTGCCTGTAGCTGAGCAGTACAAAAATAATCCTTAACTTCTTTGAACCAGGTACGAATGATGAAGGACTTCCGTGACTAATGCTCGAGATTGTGTCAAATTTTGGGACACTACGGCTTTTAAAAGGTCCTCTTGCTTGTAGTTTCTTTCAGTCATGATCTGTAATTAAAATTACGATCATGCAATCACTATGTACATACAATCTTAAATAAAAAAATCTTACTTAAGATTACTCTTTACCCATCAATATCGAATACGACAAGCAAAGAAGTGACAGCGATGGAAGCTATGTCATCTTAGTTTCAAAACTGATTTTAATAATTTTTGCGTCAAAACTAGTTGAATGACATATTTTTTATACAGGTGCTATTAAGGCACGTTAGGGAGACGCGGTACAATACGCGTGACGACATGCAGTTATTTCGAACAAAAAGCATAGTGTAAGAACAGTCAATTTTTGCTTGTCACAAATTGTAATCCAAGCGTAGTAGAAACAAAGGCAAGTGGTAGACCTACTTGTACCCAAAGCGGTAGATATGTATCGCGTGTCCTTAATCGAATGGCGGAGGCCTAAAGCGGCCAATATATACCTAAAAAAAAAACACTCGTAGAAAGTGCATACTTATAGAAAACAGGGGGTTTAACCATTAAGAAACAAAATAATTGAATCGAATAACATGACTGTGTACGTGCATCTAGAACCAGCAGAGTAAAATATACCCCTAAGAAAAAGCTTAAAAGAAACGCAGATTTATCAACAAATGTAGTCTTAACCTTAAATATGTTTGTTCTAGAGAGTTAACAATTTTGTAAAAGTCCCGATATTAGCTATTTATTCGCATTTTGTACTGTAAAACACAAAATATCCTCATTATGACGAGTTTAGGTGCAACTTTTGAGCATGTCCCAGTAGTCGTCATAATACTTCTAAAATGACGGGTTTTGGGTCAAATGGGAGTTTTAAAGTGCCAATAGATGTCACATTAAAAAAATATATCTTGTATGTTAAAAGTATTCCAAATTGCATATTACATCGTTAGCAAATAAACTTAACTAACTCATTAAACAAAGAAACTTACCGCAGACCCCACTGGAGTTATGTAAATCAAAACACAAAACCACGTGCTGAGTTTCACTTTTGACAGCTGAACTTCACGAAAAAACGATTTTGTTAGGGCACACACTTTTCAACTAAGATATCTCCGACGTCATGACTGTTAAAACTCAGTGTTGTCATTTCAATTGTGCAATATGTTACCAACAATATGTTGCCATATAAACCGGCCCATTTTAAGTTCAGTAGAAAAAAAAAAGAAAGTTTTTAGATTAATTGTCGACTATTGGGGCATGACGACTTCACCCGCGTTTACCTTATACAATTACGCAACACATTTTCGTAAACGATTACTACTAATTTACTTCATTTTGACAGTTCAACCACATTCATTGCGTTATTTACGTTGTTGAGCAGATTTTTGATGAACTCACGTATGTGTACCTCGGCCCACATCTTCCACCACTGCCCTAATTGCTGGCCACGACAGCACGACAGTAATGTACTATTCTTTGTATTATTTATGAGTGGATTAATTTTTGCATACAATGTAGGTATTTAAGAAAAAGGCATTATTTGTATTAAAACAATATTTCCAAATTGCGTAAGATCATGTTTCCTCAACTGGATGCGGTTAAAATTATGTGTGCGTCATACTCATAATACTTGAGACCTTTTTCCTAAAACTTAACTGTATCGGTCTCAAGTATTATGCGATGGATGCGTCACGAAAAATCTTGACGCTTCAAATCGCAATCGTGTTTAATACTGGAACTAAATTCCCCATTTAATAATAATATTAATACCTGTTTGATCCAGCCTGTCCCATCTTGCTGTCCTCCCGCCAGCGACGCCCTAAGCCGAGGTTCGTACCCCACAGGGGGTGCCCTTAGCGAGCGTTCGCTTAGTATAACATATAATAGTTTATGCCCCTGGCTGGAGACTTTAAGTTAGTAGCTTAAGGCATCCACAGGATAGTCCGGTTAAGCAGCTGCGACCTCAATCTGAGTCAACTGCGAGATGCCATATCAAAAAAAAAAAAAAACTGGAACTGATAAAGATGGACTGATTCCAGATAGAATACGTCATTAAAAAGCTAAAACATCCCTTTTAAGTTCCATGGAAATTATTAAATACTAACTAAAACTGGTTAATATTGTCTTCAATATAATAATATTAAGTAAACAATAGTTATTTGTGCAACAAGAGAGCAAAGTTGTTTTTTGCTGCGAGTGTTGATTTTGAATCCCGAGTAAGCGAAGGATTCTATAATTGAATCACGAGCGTAGCGAGTGATTCTAGGTTAAAATCCTGAGCGCTGTGAGGGATTCAAAGACACGAGATGCAAATTTATAACTTTTCTCTCGTGTAACACATACAACTTTTCACCTCAGCAGCGAGAACATACATGTAAAAAAAAACCCTGTCCGATCCGTGAGGGTGTTGCAAGGTATCTTACTGTGAGTATATTTATGTGGAAATGTACATCAAAAAAGAAAAAATAATCGCCACATTTTTTTTCAATGGTGAAGTTTACCGGGTTATTACGTTTGGTGCGGCCTAAACGCTCGTTATTAATGTTTATGCTCTTATTATTTATGAATTTACAACAACAAAAAAGGTCTACAACCATTAGGAGCAAAGATAGGTTTTTTTTCAATTCCGCATAGCGATCGCTGTGTTGTATATTTTTACTTCGGACTGGGCTAGTTCTTTTTTTCAATACTTACTTTACAAAGAAATTTTTTTCCGAAAGGTTTACGGCGATCCTTTTGCCATAAACGATGTTAACAAACTACGCAAAATAACGCGCCAGCTGTGGCTCCTGTGGGCTTCGGCCAGCAGCACGACGCACATGCGTAGTAGCTTGAATTTGAAAATTTCCACATAAATATGCTCACAGTACGATACCTAACATCACCCTCACGGATCGGACAGGTTTTTTTTTACATCTTGTATGTATGTTCTCGCTGCTGAGGTGAAAAGTTGTATGTGTTACACGAGAGCAAAGTTATTTGCATCTCGTGTCTTTGAATCCCTCGCCGCGCTCAGGATTATAACCTAGAATCACTCGTTACGCTCGTGATTCAAATAAAGAATCCTTCGCTTACTCGGGATTCAAAATCATCACTCGCAGCAAAAAACAACTTTGCTCTCTTGCTGCACAAATAACTATTATACTCTAGCTCGAATTGTTTTAATGAGTGTTACACGTCAAATATATTTTGTCTATTTTTAGGTATATTAATAATTCATTTGTAATTTTATTTCAACTTTGTTATGTTATCTTGCTTTATCTTATCGATGACTAAAAATAAACCAGGAGTTATCCAAATGTCTAGTCAAATAAGGAAAAAGCTAAGTATTTCTTTTTAATAGCTATAATTATTGATAACGATATCTTTCCCAAGTACAGGGAATTCTTCGGGGATTTACCTCGTATCATAAGTGAATCTTATTCTAGCTAATATTATAAATGCGAAAGTGAGTTTATTTGCTTAGGTATTTGTTTTTGGCATGTATTTAACGCGGCGACAAATTAATCTGATTTAGGGGTTTAATAGTATTTCAAATGGGTAGCAAAAATAATAGGTTAGCAGCTACACGCGGCGACAAACTAATGTGATTTAGGGTTTTAAAAATAATTAAAATGGGTAGCAAAAATAATAGGTTGGCAGCTACAAGCAAGTAGCATTTTAAGTATAAAGTAGCAGCTTTATATTGAGTTGTAAGCTTTGTTTAAATTTAGTGAATTTATTGCTAAGCCAACACTAGACACTGGCGTTGTTTGGTCACAGTTCTAACCTAACCTTTTTTTTTTATTACGGAGTGAAGTCCTCATGGATGTCCTCCGCCCTGGGGAGGGCGGAGGGGCCTGTCAGACTCGTACTGACTAAAACCACCCCAGTGTTCCGTCTCACACTTGCGTCGGAGATCACGGGATCTAATGCGACTGCCGCGATCTCCGGCTAACCGCGATCCCCGGCTAAACCTAACCTAACCTAACCTACCTTTCAGTCATTTTCATTTTTTGCCAAGGTTTTATATGGAGGCCTGTAGTTGCCTATAATATAATATTAGTTGCCATGCCATTATTTTTAGTACCTAATAATTAGTCGCCCTTTAAGTTAATAGTCACCTGGAAAATAATTTGCCTTTGTTTTTAACACTAAAACGCCCATACTCGTAGAAATTCTAACACCAGCTTTCTAATTACGCAACATATTTTCGTAAACGATAAAGACAAATCTGTTTCATTTTGACAGTTCAACAACATTCATTGCGTTATTTACGTTGCTCTGCAGTTTTTTTTTCGAACTTACGGAGCAATGGATTAGCAATCTGTTTCAAAACGATTCAGATTCGGATTGATTTTGCATTACGTAATTAGGGTACTGGTCACTATTTCACTAACCACATGAAAAAGAAAGAAACGCTAAAACTTGATGAAATTTGGCACATGGCCTGGGTAAGGACATAGGATACTTTTTATTCCGATATTCCCACGGGATCGAGACTTATGCGGGTGGAACCGCGGGACGCAGCTAGCAGTTTTGGAAACGTTGGGAACCCGTCCTAGCAGTTGGCAGCCTGCGCAGTCTTATTGCAAAGCCCTAGCCGTTACAGTTGAATCTTAGATTGTTACATTCCAAGCGAATGCTCCCGGTGAGAGAGTTTCGTTACCATTTTGTTAATAGTTAATTTTAGTAAGTAGGTAATCAGTTTAGTTTATACCGAGTCCCCCGGTGTGAGGGAGCCGTAGTTTAACTAATGTAGGCACGGAAAAGTCTCAATGTTAAAAGAACACCCATCCGTTGACTATCCGTGACGAATGCAACTTAAGCAAACTGACGTCACCATGCAGCCACGAGACAATAAATAATCATTAGCAACATACCGTACGGAAATAGATTGTTTTTACTTTATCTACTTATGTTGTTTTTTTTTTATCTTTGTTGTTAATACTCCTTATCTCTGAGATAAAAAAACAACGACAAGACTTGTTATCGCCACAGATGAATAGAGATGGTTCACTCCGCATTATATGTAGGTACGCGACGGGCTCGACTTGTTGGGCCAATTTAGTGAGTGCTACTGTGCGTTTGCACTGGCGAAACATTCACAGCAACACATGTTGAAATCTCTGTTTTCTGTCAAACTTTGACAGGAACTTGACATTTCAACATGTTTTGTTGATAGCCTTTTCGGCAATAATATCTCTCCTCATGTTCCTTCGGACGTATCATGGAAATCAGGGTGCGATCAACGCAACCTAGCACCCCTGGAATTTTGAATTTTTCATAAAACCTGTAAGTAATCAGCATTCAAATTTCAAACAATGGCTCTTGTTTCAAGACTTGAGAGACTTGCAAGAAAATGTTGGTACTTATGATACTTGCCTTGACTTGAGCACTAGTCGATCATTGTGGTTTTGCGGAAATCTAATATATTTACTTATGATGTTCTTATTATTCAGAGCATCAACAACTTCGTGGATTGCCCTAGAGGCAGAAGACTGGGATATAATATAAGTGTCTACATTCTTACCAATGATTGTTTGGTAACTTCCATTAGCCAAAAATGATAGAGTGCATAATATCTGAAGCATTAGGAATTTAATAAGCTTTTGTTAATGTGTGGTTAGGCACATAACTCAAGAAACCAAACTGTAAACAAAAAACAAACCTTAAACCTCTTGGTTAAACCACTGGAACGAACTCGTGGACGCATATAAGGAGTTAAATCATTTTCCAATATATTAATTAAATCCTCAGAAAGCCTGTAAATATGGATAAACTCTGTATCACGATATTGTTTAAAACTTTCTTATTTGTTTCGCCTGTCGAGCTTTCTTCAAATTATCACTTTTTTTCGCTTCTTCAAATAAATGTATCTTTGTAATTAACCAAGCTGCAATTTTAACAAATAAATTTAAATTCTAAAAGTACAGTTTATTATTTTTGTCAAGACTCCTCGCGAATATTGTAGCTTTTGGATTTGACAGTTAGAAGCGAGGCTGCGGGCGAGGCTGTGACTGCTGTGAGCGACTTCGTGGCTGTTTTTTTTCTAAAGGAATACCAAAATGTATGAAGAACTGTCAATAATGCCCTCCGTAACCTCTGTTGGGTAGTTTCACTCACGGCTGTCACAGCCTTGAGCGCTAGTGTAGCTTTACGGAGCTTAGTGAATACTAAACTGAGTTTCACCGCTGCGGCAGCGCTGCACCACGAGGCTGTATCCTTAGAGAATAGCATTGCTGGAACAAAGTCAGAGGCCCTAGTGTCCTAGGGCGCTGAAGATCTAAGAGTTACGCGATAGAAAGAGAGGCAACGTCTAGAGGTGAATATAACTAGGTAATTAGCGCTGAGCGACTTGAATTGCATTTTATTGTCATAGCAAGAGTCGCTTTTTATTTAAATGATTTTGCGGAGTGATCCATCTGTATTAGGTAATCTGTGTTATCGTCTTATCGCTGACTTCAAATCTTTATTTAATTACCGTGACTAGTGAAAGCTATTACATCCTTATCAGTGGGGTTGATAATGAATGATGTTGACAAATAATTATCTAAATTAATGTTCCATAGAGAAAAGATTTGATTTTGTGTATGTTTGTTTGTTACGCTTTCACGCTAAAACGGCTTAACGGATTTGGATGAAATTTGACACATGGGTAGACCATGAGCTGGCTTAGGAGATGGGATACTGTTTATCCCGATATTCCTACGGGATCGAGACTTATGCGGGTTAAACCACGGGGTGCAGCTAGTTACCTGTAAAGAGAAAAGATTTGATTTTTTGTAAGTATGTTACATCTATATAAGTACCTAAGGGATTTCAAATTAGAATTTCGGGTTAAGTGTTCAAGATATTTAAAGATACTAATGGAACAGGCCATAGCTATTTTATTTGTAAATAATATTATTTACGTAAATTTTTTACGTTTAGCCGTTTTAGCGTGAAATCGTAACAAACACACTTTCGCATTTATAATATTATTGGGATTATGATACAAAGTTGGAACCTTCTAAATACAGATGATTCAATAGTGTTAATTTATTTCGCTTTATGAGTGTGATTGCGCAAGAGTTTAACCTAAAAAGGGTTAGTTTACATTTTCATCAAATACTTTTAGATCTGAAAGTATGTTGTTTTTTTTATATTGTGTAACATTTGTCCTCTCGCTTTCCTGCCATCAAAATCAAAATCTATAAAAATGTAAGTAATCAAATCTGTATGTGGGAGTGATTTCGTGTAAAGGGACGGAAGTCACAGGAAGCCAGGGAAGCGCGCGCTATTAGATTTGACCAATGAGCGCGCGCGGTGCTAGAGTTGGCTGTCAATAAACGACCTTGACGTGGCCCCGCCCCTTTAATGTTGCCAATGTGAGATGTCAGATATTAGGTACACATTCTAAGCAACTACTGTAAGGCTCGCTCATTTTTTTTTACTCTGACTCTTTAGTAGGTACCTACCTAGCTAGACAATGAGTGATATCAACCATAATGGGCGAATCTGCCAATATGTCGTTTAATTGATTTCTAATCGGATCTGAAATCATCGATGTTATCGATTAGGTTAATTACCAAAAAGTGTTGAAACGAGAATCTGTACCCTAATTTCGTAATACACGATCGGAATTTGAATCGTTTTGAAACAAATTGTTAATCCATTGCTTCCCAAGTTGGAAAAAAAAATCTGCTCAAAAACGTAAATAACTCAATGAATGTCGAATGTCGTTGAACTGTCAAAATGAAACAAATTTGTCGTGTCTTTTTATATATATATATCTGCATTATTTATTACGTTGTAGAAAACGATTGTTTAAAACATGAAGCAATGTATTAGGAATTTACTTCAAAACTCTTAGATTGTCATTGAAAGTATGTTACGCAAGTAACGTTGCTTTTTGTTACGAATTAGATCCACGAAATACCTACTTTCCGAATCGTCCAGACATTGTAACATAGATTTAATTAAGTGTTATAATGTTATATTGACGATATTAACACTAGCGAATCAAACCGGTTCTGTCACACACATTATTATGTATGTATTGTATACTATTAAAACCGTGCCTCAATCGTCAAGTACTATTATTTTGTATAAAAAACTGCACAAGGTCGCTACTTTAATGCTAATTGAAATAACGTTTTGTGCTAAACACACTATACATAACATCACGACTGTAAACTCAGAAGGGTTCGGTAGAAGTCTACCTGTAGTACACCCACATTTAACAGTTATGTTTAAGTCCCATTTAATAGGGGGCGAGCCGATTAAGCGGTTCCATCAACTTGGCACAAATCCATACTTCGGGCAGCTACTGAGAAATTACCACACTATACCCTAGGCCAGTGGTGGAGGAGCTCGTGGCTAAGTAATAACTGCCGCACGGGTTGATCCATCAGGTTAAGCTACGCTTGCCGGGGTTGGTCTGTGGATGGGTGACCATCTTTACATACCGAGACTCCTCCGTGCCTCGGAAAGCACGTTAAGCCGTTGGTCCCGGCTGTCATTCGTGGATCTTTGACAGTCGTTACGGGTCGTCAGAAGCCCGAAAGTCTGACAACCAGTCTTACCAAGGGGTATTGTATTACCCAGTTAGGGTTGTGGAGGTCCGATAGGCAGTCGCTCCATGTAAAATACTGGCATTCAGCTGCATCTGCATGCGGTTAGACTGGAAGCCGACCCCAATATAGTTGGGAAAAGGCTAGGCAGATTGATTTTTTGACCCTGGGCCAGTGGTCGGTAAACCGCGGCTCGTGAGCTGTATGCGGCTCTTTGGCATATAAAATGCGGCTCTTTTGCATATAGAGTGCGGCTCTGTAAAAATGTCGATTTGCGAGCATATTATACGCGCGGGGGTCGGGGTTTTGGTCACAAAGCAATTAGCGGGTAAAATATCTAATTTTATTCAAAAGTCAAACTATAATTCAAAGATTTATTTACTAATTATTTTCACCAAAAATTAACAGGACATCAAAAATGAATCATTTACTGTACTTACTGAAAAGGTTAACTTGTTAATAGGTAAGATGCCATTATTAGCCGATATGATGATGGTGATGAAGCCATCCTACTTCTTAGCAAGTTAATTTTAGGAAGCGTTGTGGAGTGAAAGAGTATGGTACAAGGAATTGATACAGTTTGGACACACAGAAATGATTAGCTCTCATAAGAAATCTTAGTAGTAATATTGTTGATATTTGGCTCTATTAACTAATGAGTTTGCGGACCTACCCTAGGCGAATACTTAATGGTTTCTAATAACAGAAAAATCCAGTTCATATACCAAGACCACATAGCAAGAGATAACTAATTAATTAACTCTGTGATATGTGACAATTCTATACAATAGCAACTAATGGGAAGCCCCTAGTAAGTCGATATTAGGTACACTAAGTGACGCACTACAGCTGTGTCAGCCTCCTGAGTGGATGATTAACCAAATTGATTATAAGTACCACTTAAATCAATTACCTACATGATAAAATTACTAGAAAACCACTACGAGTATTTATTAGAAAATGTCAAAACGGTGAAAGTACAGTCTCGAGTCTAAAGAAACGTTTTTCTCGTGAAATAAAAATCAATGAAATAAATTAATGAATGAAAGGCAATTGCATCCAGCTGATATGAGAATGCAAATAGGGATGTGTTGTGTTACACGAATGGATAGCATAAGAAATGAGTAGGTACATAAGAGGAAGTCTGAAAGAGGCGCCAGTGACTAAAAAATTGTGCGGAGATCGGTCGTCATGTTATGGGCATGTGATGAGGAGAAATGAGGAAAATATCATGAGGAAAGTTTTGAGTGTGAATGTCGATGGCTATAAGAGTAGGGGAAGACCAAAGAAACGATGGATGGACTGTATGCAAGATGATATGGATAGGAAAAGGACAAGAAGGACATGTTGTGCCAACCGAAAAAAAAATGGGAACACATTGTATCTGTGATTTTAAAGGTTTACTTTAATTATATTTACTAAGACTTTATTTTAGGAGGAGCTCGTGGCTAAGTAATAACTACCGCACGGGTCGATACATCAGGTTAAGCTATGCTTGCCGGGGTTGGTCTATGGATGGGTGACCATCTTTGCATACCGAGACTCCTCCGTGCCTCGGAAAGCACGTTAAGCCGTTGGTCCCGGCTGTCATTCTTGGATCTTTGACAGTCGTTACAGGTCGTCAGAAGCCCGGAAGTCTGACAACCAGTCTTACCAAGGGGTATCGTATTACCCAGTTACTGGGTTGTGGAGGTCAGATAGGCAGTCGCTCCATGTAAAATACTGGTATTCAGCTGCATCCGGTTAGACTGGAAGCCGACCCCAATATAGCTGGGAAAAGGCTAGGCAGATTGACTAAGACTTTATTTGTAGTAAATCGTGTTATTCTGTGATTTACAATCCGATTCCTTCCAGAAACAAATCCTTACTAATATTAAACATATTCATAAGAAAATTGATATAAATCATGATCATGATTAATTGATTGATTTGATTGATTGTGGACATATTCATAAGAAGTTGGCAGACTCATTCCAGCGCTGATTGGCTGGATTTGTTTTCTCCTCTACCTATTGTTATTTCTCCTGACTAAGTTTATTTTGTTTATATGTATTATTCTTTTTCGAGTTATCTATTAATTATGTTTCACCTGCCATGTTTTGTTTCTGTACCACCCTAAGGTTGACTGGTAGAAAATGCCTCAGACATTAAGTCCGCCTTTGTACAGTATTTTTTTACTTGTGCGTAAAGTTTGAATAAAGAAAGAAAGAAATAAATATTTAAAATGCGAAAGTGAGTTTGTTTATTTGTTTGTTATGCTTTCACGCAAAAACGGCTAAACGGATTTGGATGAAATTTGGCAAATGGGTAAACCATGGTCTGAGTTAAGATAGTACGTTCCCGTGGGATCATTTCCGACTTACACGTGCGCGAATCCGCGGGTAAAAGCTAGTAGTAAATAAAAAAATCCATACATTTATTTTTGCACTTTTATTTAAAAACTATGTACAGACGCCAGCACATCAACCTACTACAATCTGTAAAATTTCTTTAATAGATTTTCAACTTTATCACTAAAATGTAAGGTTCAAAGTTGATTGGGAAAATTTGACAGTTTCGTGTAAGTTGACGTGCTGGCGTCTGTACTAAATCCAACGTTACCAGCCCTATTTACTTTTTACTTAGATATACATTTCTTTCTATTCCAAACAAATATAAAATACGACCATGGTAGGTAGGTATGCTCGTACATAAATTCTAAGGTGCCAACCCCATTCATATTCTGACGTCACACTTATACCCACGAATATAAACCATGTAAACATACAGCCTGTAACATGGATCCACAAAAATACAATAAGTAATAGCAATGCAAGTTACCTTATACACTAGAAAGTCGAGGGATCGTAGCACAATGGCTACGGCGTAGGCCGAGGTCTACGAGGTGCATTTTTCTTCCATTTCTTTTGTTGTACATAATCACAACTGGTTACACTTCTACCACTTCTGCTACTTCGTGTACACAATTACCATATAAACATGCAAACATGGTTAGGGACAGAGATATCATTTTTTAGTTTTGAGGACTGCTAGAATATTTAATTATAAATAATTTGACAGTCCTGTGCATTACCACTAAGAAGAGTTACGTCTGTTTTTAATATGCATTAGTATCTTTCTTCAATGTTAACCTCTCTGTTTATAAATACCTTTCAAACGAGTTTTTTATTCCAAGAGTAAAACACATTTATGATTCTGCTTATTTAATTTACGATTCAGACAAATTTGGTAAACTTGAACTATTCTAAAAATTACACAATCTAGATGGATAAGTTTATTATCAGGTTTTTTTTTATTTTTTTATTCCAAAAATATTCTTTCGAGGAACGGATTTACTATTTATAATCAAGAATAATATGGCCAGAAATCGCACAAAACTATGAGACATGGAAGGAAAAAGGGATGGCCTTTGCCCAACAGTGGGACACAATATAGGCTATATAATAATACCGTGAAACATGCCAAACTTGCCCACTTTTTTCGAATAATTACAATTTTAAAACGATTTTTCTATGGAGACGTAAGTATTTTGCTTCATCAGCTACAACTGTGAGATCATGTCTATTACTCAACATTGAATTAAATATTTATTCTTTTTCGTTTGCGGGCAAAATTATGTGGACTTTTAGCCAACTTTGGCCACTATGTTTTTTGTCGCAAATATGGCCTTATTTATGTAGATGACATAAAAACAGTACAAGAATTTTGGTAAATATGGCGTTTACTTTAGTAAACGACACTATGAAAAGTTTTTTACTTAAATTACTGGGCAATGTTACCCTGACCTGAATTTTCCCTTTCCCTCATTATTTTTTTTTATCATTCGACGGGTTTCATCAAGCTACTAAGTTAGCAACGAACACGATAGTCAGAATTGGCATACATATAACCTATTTTCCACCTAAGTCAATCAATGTTGCCATAATATTAAGATTCTTCGGGCAGTTTCCCTTGGGGGCAATATGCCAACATTTCACGGTAATAATAAAAAATCAAGTATCAGTATCTTGACTTAGCATACGAGGTTTTCGACATGTGGGTCGTGCTCGTGGACTCTGCAATAATTGTACCGCCTTGACCATCACCTCAGGAGGCTCTCATTGCGCGGCTGGGTCAAGGGCTTAATTCAGAAAGCAGTACTCCTGGACACGGCACGCATAGTGAGGAGGTTACTCTCTAGAACCCTGACCACCAACAGCTTGGATCCTGTTTCTGTTGCCACTATTTGTTATATTTTAAAATGTTTTTTTTTAAATAAAAATGTGAGCAAATGTAATAACGGAAATAATAATCGCCCTCCAACCTTGTGGACGCAACCATGATTAAAGTCACTTAACGCAAACTGTATGGTTTGCGTAAACATGTGTCAATCAAATCATGGCCGTTCGCCACCCACGCTATACTTGTATGGGTTGCTATGGCGACGGCGTTCAATCGATAGTCACACAGTCACACCCTGGTGCTGTCACACCCTCATTCTGTTACTATCACGAAAATATGGGTGTAACATAAAACAAATGGCATATTTTTACAATTACATAGTACACTAGCTTCTGTGAGCGACTTAGTTCGCGTGATGGAAGTCGACAAAATACATGTTATCGCTAAAAATGTAGCTTTATATAAGTAGGTGAATGAATTCGGCTAAGTATTTATTGAGTTTATCCATTACAAACAAACATACAAAAAATCAAATCTACACTTATCACCACGCCTTGTTTCCCCGAAGGGTTAGGCAGAGGTGTACCTATATTTATTTAGTAAATATGAGGCTTGTCAACAAGACCTAAGTAAGCGCATGCAGGAGGCCAATGAGTTGGCAGACTTGGTCAAGTACAATGCAGAGAGGTATGAGTCTCTGACAAATAACCTCTCTTTTAGCTGTGCCTGTTCCCAGGCAACTCAGCCTCAACTTGTTATGCCGACACCCTCTGTGACTCAGCCAGTAGGTAGCCATATTAATGATGAGAATAATAGTATGAATAATTCGGTTAACACAACTTATGTATTTTCTGACAAATTTGGTCAAGGTTTTGGTAGAATATTTAATCAGAGTTCACCTCATTATGTTATAAATAATTGTTTACCCGGTGCCAGTATTAGCCAATTAATTTGTAATATTAAATTGACAAAAATAAACCCCAATTCAACTGTTATATTATTATGTGGGGATAGTTTAAGTGTAAGAAAAAAGGACATAATTGAATGTGTCCGTTTGATGTTACATCTCAATGAGACCAATAGTTGTAAATTTATTTTCTGTACCTTGCCTTATTCTCACTATTTGTCTGATGAGCAAAATAGGCACATTTATAATTTAAATATGTTGATTTATAATAGGACATGTCGTCACAGTGACGCTATTTTATATTTTGATTGTAATGAATTTATTAATGATTACAAACTGACAAATTATACAATGTATTTGCCACCTAGTAGTAGAAGACAAATTGCTAATCTTTTAGCATACAATATACACAGTGACACTGGTACCTGTAGTGTACCATCGATTACTGTTAGTAGTGGTACTAACATTACTTTTGATACGCCTTATAGTTTAAACTATTAGGAGCGACAACGGGTGAGCCGCATATATTGAATGTGGTTCATCAAAATATGCAGGGTCTGTCCGGCAAAGAGCTAGAGTTAAGTTTATTTATGGAGAATTATGATGTTCAGGTGTTATGTTTGACTGAACACTGGTTGAAAGAACATGAAGTAGTGTTTTTCAATGATGATAATTTTACTGTACAAAGTGCGTTTGTAAGAAAAAATGCCATTCGCGGTGGATCTTTAGTTCTTGTTTCAAACAAGTTGAAATGTAAACAACGTTTAGATTTAGTTAATCTTTCTATTGAGCGCACTATAGAGTTGTCTTGTGTTGAACTCGAGCGATACGTTGTAATTTGCGTTTATCGACCCCCCTCTGGTGATTTTATTAGTTTTGAATCGGTAATGGAGGATTCACTCAATAGGTTAAAATCAAGTAATAAAAGTATAATTTTATGTGGAGATTTTAATATTAATATTTTAGAGGTTACTCCATTAAGTATTAGACTTCTTAATCTGTTTAGGTCTTATAATTTAATTAACTTGTTTTTTGAACCTACTAGGATTACGGCATCTTCGGCAACTTGTCTTGATAATATATTTAGTGATTGTGATGCCAGAAATAAATTAGTGTTAAGTGACCTAACGTCTGACCACTGTGGTTTATTAGTTAGCTTCCCCATGCCATTACATAAAAAGCAGCAAAAAATAGAATGTAGGCCTTATACAGCTAGTCGTTGCAAACAGTTTAAAAATAATATAGCTCATAGAATTACACCATCTATAGTAGAACACGAGAATCCTAATGAAATCTATGGAGCCCTTTTTGATGTTGTGCAAAAGGAGTACCAATCTACTTTCAAGACCAAAACTATTAAAATTAATGGCACCTCCGTTGGCTTTAACCAATGGGCCACTCCAGGTATTTATAAAAGTAGAGCGAGACTATACGAGTTATATGGTTTGAAAAAATACAGATTTGACACACCTTTCCTAGAGTACGTCAAAAATTATTCAAAATTATTTAAAAAGGTTAGTGTTTTTGCTAAATCTAAATTTTTAAGCGATTTAATTAAAAAATCCAATAATAAAGTAAAAACCACTTGGAAAATTATTAACAATGAAACTGGTAAATCGGTTAAGCAAGATAAACAACTTGAGATTATGGTCGACAATAAATTAGTTACTAAAGCAGCTGACGTAGCTGAGGCGTTTAATGAGTTTTTTGCCAACATACCTATAACTACGACTCGCTCCTTAAATTCGTCCCCGTCTAAAGCTGAAAACCTTTTGCTTAGTAGTGTTTCTAAAAGTAGTATCTTATTTAGCTTCGAACATGTAACGCCTCGTGAAGTCGTGATGTAGTTAATGTTTTTAACACACTCAAGTCTAAAAACACTGGTGATTACTGGGGCATCTCCATTAAACTTTTAAGTAATATAATAGACATCGTAGCCCCCTATCTAGCTGTTACTTTTAATAAATGTGTTGATTTAGGAACTTTTCCTGACCTCATGAAGAGTAGTAAAGTCATACCATTATTTAAATCAGGTAATAAAAATGACGTTGGCAATTTCAGGCCTATTTCTATATTACCAGCATTTAGCAAAATATTTGAAAAGTTAATACTCAAGCAGTTGCTAAGACATTTTAATTTAAATAGCCTCCTTCATAATGAACAATATGGCTTTACAAAGGGTCGCTCCACTACAGATGCGGGTGTTGCTTTGCTGAAACACATATTTAACGCATGGGAGAACTCGCAAAATGCTATTGGGGTTTTCTGTGATCCCTCCAAAGCCTTTGACTGCGTGCACCATGACACGCTTTTGCGTAAACTGCGACATTACGGTGTGCAAAACGAAGCTCTCAACGTTATAAATTCTTATTTACATAATAGGTCCCAATGTGTAGATGTTGATGGTGTGAAATCGTCCGGGCTACCAGTTCAGTTAGGTGTACCTCAAGGCTCAATACTGGGTCCATTCTTGTTCTTAGTGTATATCAATGACTTACCATTCTATGTAAAGGGTATCTGTGAAGTTGTACTGTTTGCAGATGATACTTCTCTTATTTTTAAAGTAGACAGGAACAGACAAAATTTTGACGATGTAAACAGTGCACTCTCAATGGTTACGGGTTGGTTTACGACAAATAACCTAGTTCTCAATGCCATGAAAACGAAATGTGTAAAGTTTGCCCTTCCAAATGTTAGAAATCTAGGACCCAACATCGTCTTAGATACAGTGGTGCTTGAAACCGTAAACTCGGCAGTGTTTCTGGGCATAACAGTAGATGCCAAACTTCAGTGGGGGCATCATATATCTAGCCTAGCGGGAAGGCTCAGTTCGGCCGCCTACGCCGTCAGGAAAGTAAGACAATACACTGACGTTGATACAGCTCGGTTAGTCTATTTTAGTTATTTCCATAGCGTTATGTCCTACGGTATTCTGCTGTGGGGCAAAGCTGCCGATATTCAAAATATATTTGTCCTTCAAAAACGAGCTGTTCGAGCAATTTACCAGCTGGGTGCCAGAACTTCTCTGAGAGATTTTTTTAAAGATATTGGTATCCTCACTGTTGCATCACAATTCATTTTCGCCAACATTCTATATATTAGGCAAAATATACACTTGTACACTAAAAACAGTGACATTCACAATGTTAACACAAGAAACAAGGACAAACTACGAGCTCCCTTTCACCGGCTACATAAGGTTCATAACTCATTTGTTGGGCTTGGTATAACCTTTTACAACAAGCTACCCTCTTCTTTGCTAGATTTGCCTTTTAATGCGTTTAAAACTAAAGTAAAATCCAACCTTTGTTCAAAGGCATACTATTCTATCAACGACTACTTAAATGATAAGAATAGTTGGTCGCTGTGATTGGCTCAAGACAATGTTTATGTTCTTTCTCCAGAATTAGCCTACCTACTCACAGGTTATATAAGCTTAGGTAAATTGTTCATTTTATTTGACTTTATATGTCAATTTATTTTAATTTTATTAATTTTTTGTTGACATTACTCATTAGAATGATTTTCATGAGTTGTATCGCAATATGTGGTTAGCTAGCGACCTCGACAAACTGATCATATTTTTTATTTTTTTTCCTGAAAAACTGGCAGCAAGTTCGTCATGCTCCCTTAGATGTCACTGCTTGCGGTAGCGTCGGGGGTCGGGTTGCCTCCTTCCCTCAAATATGGCGAGGGGGGTAATGGCTGATCTTTGCGTTAAGCTCGTGAACGGGTGCTGCTTGTGGTGACTGGTCGTCTTGCTGATCATGGTTTTGTTATTGTTATTAGTAATTAACTGTTAATTTTACCTCGATGGTCCTAGTTTATCAATTATAACTCTAGTTATAGCTATATGTAAGCGGGCACGCCCTTTATGCCTGGAGGCTTTATTTTCTTTTTAGATATTCTTTACGTTTAGTTATTTTTATTTCTGCTTGAGTATATAGATCTCGATGTTTTTGGTTGGTATATTGGCGTGTGCTAGCTGTCATATGGCTGATAATTTATAATTTAATGTTTTGTGTTGTGTTATGTAAATTATTTTGCATAAGTACTATTGTATAGAATCATTTTATTTTTCCTAATTGAACAGACAGCTGTGCTGCTGGGGAGTTTGTTGCGCCACTTCTTCTTCCCAGCGAAAGCACTAGGAAGTGGTGAAGGGTGGGCGTTTTGTGGGACTGTCTTATGTAACTTTGACGTTCGAAAAGTGCTGATTCTCAGCCTAATTTGAATAAATGACTTTTGAATTTTGAATTTTGAATTTTATAACACCCACATTTCGCCAGTTATGTTTAAGTCCCATGTAAAAGGGGGCGAGCCTATTGCCATCAACTGGACATAAATCCAGATTCCGGGCTGCTACTGAGAAATTCCAGAAAGAAAAACTCAATGACACTATGAACAACCTGGGAATCGAACCCAGGACCTCATGTTCAGCAGTAGCGCTTGCGACCACTAGACCAACGAGGCAAAATCAAATCTATATTTATTATTTTAGATAAACTTAGAATTTTTACCGATTTGAGTACCTAGTCAGGAAGTACAAAACGCTACGTGACACGATGCTTTCAACTATACGTTTTGGTGTACTGGGGCCCTACCACCACCTCTTTTAGCAGTATTATTTTAATCCTACTTGAGCGTGGGAAAGAGATGGAGCTAGACGTCCTGTATAGCTCCACTTCTTTCTCGCACAGAAGTAACATCAAAATAATACTGCTTAAAGAGGTGGTGGTTGGCCCCCTTGTCTATCTTGTCTTGGATGTTCTAATTTCTTCCTAATCTTCCTTGTTTTATTTGCAAGTAAGAGATAGCAATGTTTTTATCTTTTTAGTTTTAGTCTGCGCAAAAGAAAGATCACTGACTTACGAAAATAAATGAATGATGTAGCACAGTCGAATATTATCTTGATAGTCTGAAGTTAGCCTAGTTGTTAGACTTTCAGGCTTCTAACTACCCGTGACGAATGTCCTAGATCTTTGTATTACAAAGACTAAAGTTGTTATTTCTTTTTCGATTTTCTTGGCTCTCCGTGTGATCGCTTCGTTCATCTACACTGTACAATGGATTTTGATGTTTTCTCTATAATTTAGAGAATTTATCCCGGAAGGAATAAATTATTATTTAACTGGGATATCTATACAAATAATAAAGCTGAAGAGTTTGCATGGTTTGAATGCGCTAAACTCAAGTCGGATTTAAAAAAAATATTTTTGCAATTTATAGCCCAATTCTTGAGGAAATCTTTAACAACATTTCATTTCATTTAAAATCATGCTATTAGGACATGCTTAAACTCGATCAAAAAGAAAATAAGTCATAAAGAATGCTAATTGAAAATGAAGTAATAGAGCGGGCGGGCGATGCGATGCGACGGGCTGGGACGGGAGAACAATAAATTTCATGCGGGCGAACTCGCGGGCAGAATCAAGTAAGAAGTATATGAATCTCGATGTTTTGGAAAACATATTGCCACTTCACCTGATACATTTGTAGCTATCACCCGTGCAAAGCAAGCGTTGGTCGCAAGTACTTAACAAAAGCATGGGCGTCGGTTTATTTTCAGGGGTGCATCTTCAGCTCCACGAAGCGAGCTCGATAATTATTGCAGTTCACCTCGGATATGTTAGGGTATCGTCTGTCCATTCAAACTAGAAGTAACTTTGTCGACTTATGCAGAAAAGCTTAGCAAATAAGGATTCAAGAGCGAGTGATGTGAGTGTGTTTGCATCTCGCCTCGAATGGGATAGGTTTTAATTTAACAAAGAAGCTTAAGGTGGACTAGGATGCAATTGCGAGCGAAGCAAGCTCGATAATGTCTAGCACCCTGCCTAGGGCCGATTTGATTGTCGGTACTTTGTCGAGTAATGCACAGAAGCTTTAGAATTGAGAGGTGGAAGAATGAAAATTGAAAAAAAAATGAGTTCGCCTCGAATAGGTTAAGTTATCTATTATGTGTGTTAGGCGTTTTCGAATATTTCTTTAGTTTTGAACGTTTTGATACGTATATTTTATTTTGAAGCCAGCATCCCGCTCCCGGCGCCCTTGAATATAAGTAACCTAATGTGCCTAAATCTTCTTGATCTTCAAGATGATACCAGAGAAGATGACCTAGTGTGTCGAATGTCATCGTAGATTAGGTAATTCGCTGAAATTACACGTTGTATACTGCTGACTCATATATGTGTTTTTAAGTGGCGTAATTACTCAATGGTCTCGGTAATTGAATTCATGATTAGCGCCTGAGAGCCATTTTATATTTTCGTACTTGTTTTTATAACTCAGCGCTGGTTTTCCCAACGGACTACAAGCATTAAAGTATAGTATCCTGTATTTTAGGTTCAATTGTTAAAATATTTGTATGATTTAAGGCCAAACATGAAAATTTAACAATCTCATCTCAATTCATGTTGCTACAAATACCTATACATATAAATTATGTCTTGAATCTTGAGGTATACCTACAAATTATAAGCATTTAAGCATAATAAGCCTATAATGTCCCACCTACTGGGACACAGGCGTCCTCTAGGTGAGAAAGAGTGGGCTGTAATCCACCACGCGGGCCCAGTGCGGGTTGGTAGATGTCACATGTCTTCGAATTTTTGGTTCTAGGACATGCCTGTTTCCGCACGATGTTTTCCTTCACTTTTGAGGACAGTGGTGATGAAATAATTTTACAGAAAGTAAAGCACCTGTTTGGGTTCGAATCTACGACCTACGACTCGTAAGCCGCGGCCTTTATCACTGGACCACCACCGCTGCCACAATAAGTATTAAAAAAATATATATTGACATGGCAGTGCGCAGTGTTCAGATTATTTCGCTTCATTTATATATAATGACGAGAAATAATATGAATACTGCCTTATATAGAGGCACGCACAGATGGTTTCGCGGCAATAATATGCAAGAAAGCGGCGTCACTGCTGCAGAGTGCATGTGAGTAGCAACAGCATCCTGAATGTGATAGCGGACAGGTATGACTGTACGTTCTTCAAACATTGTATGCGTTTATGTGTGAATTAACATAGCTTTAAGCACTATTTTACTAACAAAATGGATCATGTTATCTGAAATATAAATAAATAATAACATATAAATATGTTGTTTTTGTATTTCCCAAAGGGGCTGGTATTTAAACACAAGTGAACCATTTATGCTGCAAGCATAAAATAAGGGTTCACATTACTTGTGCAAATAGTGAGGATCAAATTCACAGGCCGTTGAGCTACGGCCGCTTTAAAAAATATTTGTATAATATACCTTTAACTGATCTCAATATAAATAACTGTTATTATACAGTACAGTATTCGCGGAGTGGGGCGCGTAGTCGTGGATTGCATTATTTGCATTATATGCCTATAAAAAAAATCATTGGCAAGCATTTCTTTCTGGGGTATTTTTCACAGGTAGGGTGGGATATCTTTCAGACAGCATCTACCAGTCTTGCTGACCAGCTAACCTTTTTGAAATGAAATGAAATTTATTTGCAAGAATTGTAGTACATTACAGTTGGTCGGGTTATTTATCAGTTTCTAAAACAATTCACTAAAACTAGCATGCAAACATTATATGAATTAATTAAATGAAGCTAATAAAGTTGGAAAAATACATCTTATAAAGTATATTAATTTTACCACGGCATACAATTGAAAAACTCAGTGTTGATTTCAAATAAACCAATTACAGGCACTTAAGAATTGTCAAGGGGTCGGTCAGTCAGAAAGATGAAGCTAGTTGCCCATTGCAAAGCGTTGTAATATTAGTTCTTTACCTATAAAATTGGAGATTTGTATGATAATTTTAAAATATAAATTTTTTGTTTTTTTCAGCTAATCAAAGTAGGTACTGGCCCAAATTATCTATACAATTTTGCCATTTTGATGGCAGTTTGTTTGTCCCTTTACTGTAGAAGTCTGCCGGACGGGGAGGCGATGAAGTGGGAGCCTTTCGGGTGTTGAATTTTTTCCCACATAAAAAATTGACAAAATTTAAAAAAAAGTAGAAATCTGTTGGGGCAAGGTCCGGTGAGTACGGTGGGTGACGGAGAGCTTCCAACTGTAACTCTTGTAGCTTTGCGATGGTCTGTCGTGAAGTGTGAGCTCGCGCGTTGTCGTGGAGAAACATATGCCGATTCAGTAGTGCTATGCATGCTTCGACGCGTAAATCTCGCTGATGGTCGCTTAGTTTGTGTGGCACCCAATTATCTAGCTTTTTTATCTTTCCGATTTGACGCAAGTGCTTTAATGTTGTTTTGACACTAACTCCAAAGCCTGCAGCAAGCTCAGGCGTAGATTGAGTTGGATCTGCTTCCACTATCGCCTTCAATTCGTCTTTGTCGACAATGGTTACCGGCCGACGGCGACGCTCGTTAAAACTCAAAATTTCCAGATTTAAAACGATTGAACAAATAATGGGCCGTGTTTATGCAAGCAGTGTTAGGCCCGTACACGTCGTTAATATTTCGTGTTGTTTGCGCAGCGGTATTTCACCGTAGGAACTCATATTCGAAAATTGTACGAATTTTCAGTTTATCCATGGCGCCAAAAACTACCACAATGTTACAAAAACAAAAACTATCTAAAAATAAATGACAGAATTTTAAATAAAATTAACACGTCTTTCGAATAAAATTGAATATCGAATTGCGCGCCAAATCCACACATAATAAAATCTGAAAATGCTGGTTATAGAATCTCCAGTTACATAGGTACCTATTATAACTACACTCAGGGGCACATTTAACCGGCCACCTACATTTTGTCGATTATTTCAAAATTGTATCGGATTTTAACTAATTTTGTTATAAAATTACTTTGGGTGAATCTTTGAGAACACAAATAAAACATGTGTAAGTTGTGAAATGGTTTAATCAAGACAAAAAATTTAAAAATGCGAATATGCAGTCTTCTGACCAAAAACGACATTTAGCAAAATTTTAATTTAAAAAAAGTATGCTCTTAATTATCGCACTAATAATGTGTATTTCCTCCTCTGGCCCTAATCACCTCTTGTAATCGATTTGTAAGCCCGTCCATTATGTCTTGGATGTCGCTTTGTGGAATGTTCCTCCACTCCTCAACAGCTGCAGTTTTCAGCTCACTGATGGTCCTAGGAGCTGGTGTTCGACTCCGAATTCGTCTTTTTAGGTTGTCCCATACATGCTCTATCGGGTTCAGGTCAGGACTCCGAGCTGGCCATGGTAATCTCTGAATATTGATGGCGTCCAAGTACTCTGTGACAATTCTCGCGGTGTGTGCACGAGCGTTGTCGTGCATTAAAACAAAATTATCGCCAATGAATGGAGCAAATGGCATCACATGTGGTTCTAGGACTTCTGTCACGTACCTATGAGCATTTACGCTGCCTCTATCGAAGACCACCAACTCTGTACGGGCCTCGTAACAAATGCCACCCCACACCATAATCGAGCCTCCTTCGTAGCCCACTGTTTCAACCACAGCACATTCAGCAAACCTTTCACCACGGCGTCTATACACCCGCTGACGTCCATCAGGACCTCGTAAAGCGATTCTTGATTCATCAGAGAAGAGAACTGCTTTCCATTGCTCTGACGTCCAATTTAAATGTTCTCGAGCAAAAACAAGTCTCGCTCTTCTGTGAGTTGTCGTTAGCTGTGGTACTCGAGCCGGTCGAAATGATCCCAGATCCCTCTCTGCTAACCTTCTTCTTATTGTTCTTAGGCTCACACTTACATTTCGTACCTCAAATAAGCGGTTACGAGCCTCAGAAGCCGTTGTGAACCGATTTCGAAGAACGTTCGAGACGATGTAACGGTCATCTCTCTCTGACGTACACCGTCTACGACCTTGTCCTGGTCTCCTTGTGTAGGAACCGGTCTCTCTGAAACGCCGGATAGCATCTTGGATAGTGCTTCGTGGGTATCCAAGCATTCGTCCAATCCGACGCTGGCTGAACCCAGCGTCTGCAAGTGCCACAGCCCTAGCTGCTCCAGCTACGTCTAGTGGCATTATTTTAGTGTAAATAAGGTCACAGTACTTCAATACCTCGGTTTTGTTCGAAACAATGGTAAGACAACGTTGTAAAACAAATTTATCCTTCACACAAAACGAGAGGCGAGACTGTCAAATTTCTACTGAACTGATTATTGTTGAATAAAAACCACAAAAGTAAAAAAAAACGCGGGTATATGTGTTTTCTTTATGTCAGATATACCCACTTATAAAGTTGCGCCTAGTAGTCAAAGCCCAAGTTAACATAAACAAACGATATGGAATTTCGAATGAGTGGACGGTTAAATGTGCCCCTGAGTGTATGATAATTCTGTAGACCTATACTTAGCACACAAAAATAAAGAAAGAACGGCATACTGTGACCCTTTTATAGGACACGCCTCGTGTCTGGCAATAGTGCCAGACATGAACCTACCCACATTACACAAAAAATAATTGGTCCAGCATCCCAGACTGGTGCCTACTATTGATTAAAATTTCAGACATAACGGCGCCTGATGGGGCACAGACTAACTGTTTTTATCAAGTAGATGAGACATATCGTTCAAATTATAGATTTTGGAAGATAAAATCAACATTTTCAAGTTATTTATTCAAACTAGGCTGAGAATCAGCACCTTTAGAACGTCAAAATTACATTATGTCAGTTCCTCAAAACGCCCGCCCTTCACCACTTCCCAGTGCTTTAGCTGGGAAGAAGAACTGGCGCAAAAAACTCCCCAGCAGCACAATTGTCTGGTCAGTTAGAAGATAAGATGAGTCTTATAAAGGTTGTTACAGTCAGGTATTAATCTACAGTCCACATGTTTAGCTTTATAGGTTGTGTATCAATTGCATGCAAAATAATTATTATTAAGTAGTTAATTGTTGTTCAATGTCACAGAAAATTAAATAAGTTCAATACAATAATATTATATTAGTTTTATCTGAGCATTGAACGAAATGACAAAGGTCCATTGATAGTTTATTGTTTAAAAAATCTTTAATGTCATAAAAAGTTTGTTCTTTCAGCCATTTCAATAATCTGTTTCTAAATGAGTTAATATTATACAACAATTACTACAATCTTATTTCTTTAAGAATTTTGTTATAAATGCGTACAAACATGACTAGGAAACTTTTCGCATACTTGGCTGATTTAGGAGTATCCTGCAGTGCAAGTCTGCATGGATCTCTATTTCGAGAGTTCATTTGATAAGCTTTTTTGAACAATCCCTTATTATTATAAACATAATTCCAGATTTCGTAAATTTCGAGTGACGGAACTGGTAATATACCTAGATTTTTAAACAACAGTTTACACGACTCGTCAGGACGAATGCCACAAATGGCTCTGATGCATTTCTTTTGCGCAATTGCTCTGAGTCTATCCGTGCTGTTGCCCCAAAAAATAAGCCCGTATCTTAAAATGGATTCTATATAGGCGTGTTAGGTTGTAATTGCTGTTTTTTTGTCGGTTATATTTATTATTTGTCTGAGAGCATAGACAAACTTATTAATCCCACTGCACAAATTATCCAAATGTACTTAGAAGAACTCGATGAATAAGATATAGTATGATAATTAAATAATAAATTAATTAATTCTTTATTGCCATAGGTTAAGTGCAGAAAAATTAGAGACCCTGGCTCCAGGGATAGGTTAGAGTTCTTGTATTTCAGGAGCCAGATTAGGTACTTACCTAATTTTCTCTTCACTGAATACTGGTATTCAGCTACATCCAGGTGCATCCGGTTAGACTGGAAGCCAACCACAACATAGTTGGGAAAAGGCAGAGAGATGATAACGAATTAGCTACCTACTTAATTACGACTTTTTGTTATTGGATTTTAAATTGTAAACAACTTCTTGTAAACAAGTAGCTATATTAAAGACGAAACTGTCTATAATTTACTTGTTTACGAGTTGTTCATTAATGTTTTCTATTAAATGTATTCGACTCGTTTATAAACTTGATAAATACATACCTATTTTTCCTGTTACGGTACGAGATGATTATAACGACAGTAAAGAAGATGTATTGATGTAAGTTTAAGACTTTAGGTCATAGATAGATAGATAGAATACTATTTATTGTACACCATAAAAAATATTATTATTATTATTTCCTTTATTTCACTTAAATACATATAAATTTCACTTACCTAAATATAAAAATATATAAAAACATTTTAAAATATAAAAAATAGTAGCCCACCGGTATCGGGAACAGGGTCCAAGCTACCGGCGGCAGCGGTCAGGGCTCCAGAGAGAGGAACCTTCTAACAATGCGAGCCGTGTCCAGGAGTACCGCTTTCTGAATCAAGTCCTTAATCCAGCTGCCCAACGAGAGCCTCCTTAGGTGTTGGTCGAGGCTCTTGGCAATTAAGCCATTGGCTGATACGACTATCGGCACAATAATCGCTGAGTCCATATCCCACATGTCGACAACCTCGCGAGCCAAGTCAAGATACTTAATTTGTTTATCTTTCTCGGCTTTCACGAGATTCCCGTCAAGCGGGATCGTTATGTCAATGATCATTGCGCACCGCTCTCCTCGATCCACCACCACTATATCAGGCTTATTGGCAACAATAGTCCTGTCAGTGATGATGGATCGATCCCAGTACAATGTGATATTTCCATTTTCGAGAACTAGCTCGGGCAGATACTTGTAGTACGGTACTTCCGATTCCACAAGGCTGTATTTCAGAGCAAGTTGCTGATGAATAATCCTGGCTACAAGGTTGTTTCTACGCAAGTACTCTTCGTTAGTTAGACGAGAACACCCGGAGATAATGTGTCGGATTGATTCTCCCGGACGGTGGCATGCCCGACAAATGTCAACCGTGCCGTCCTTCACAATGAATCTCCGGTAATAATTGTTTGTCATCATAACTTCGTCCATAATTGCACAGACAAAACTTCGGTTTCCCAAAGAGGTCACCAAAACGTAGCCAGGCTACGGACGCTAATAAATCAACATCGGGTCCATGTAGGGCTCGGAAGTAGCGTCCGTGAAGCTCCTTAGTCTGCCATTCCTCCTTGCGATCGTTAGTGTCAAGCACTACAGGCGTGCGCCAGTTCTCATTAGCCAACGAGAGCGGGGTAGGTCCCTTGTCCACCGCGACCACATCTCGATGCATCCCCACGTCGGCTTCTAGGAAATATTCCCTGAGACTGCATATCTCGCGATTGTGGAGGGTCTTAGCGTTTAAAAAGCCTCGACCTCCATATTTTCGCGGGATATACAGTCTCATTACCGATGACCGTAGGTGATGCATTCGATATGCAGTCAGCAGCGTACGGACCCTCCTATCCAGGGCGTCGAGTTCGATCTGAGTCCATTTGAGTACGCCGAAAGAGTACATCAAAACCAGCATGACCCAACCGTTGAAGGCGCGCACCTTGATTCCGCCTCATAGAAGACTATTAAATACTTTCTTCAGGCGGCCAAAGAAGCGCTCTTTCAACGATTGCTTCATGTCAGTAACATTGATGCCCAGCGCTTCCGACATACCCAAATACTTATAGGTTTCGGATGCGGAGAGGGCTCTAAGGTTTATGGAATCCGAGAGTTGGGTTCCCACGGATTCCACAATCTCCCCTCGCTTTACATGCATGACCGCACATTTGTCCACACCAAATTCCATCCTGATGGCTCTACTGAAAGTTTCAGTTACTTTCAGTAGCTCCATTAGTTGCAAGTTTTTAGGGGCAAAGAGTTTTAGGTCATCCATGTAGAGGAGGTGAGATATAACCTGACCACCTCTCCTCAGCCGATAGCCTAGGCCTGAATATTCCAGCAGTATGCTAAGAGGATTCGGGGCTAAGCAGAACCAAAGTGGACTTAAACTATCGCCCTGAAATATGCCTCGCTCGATCCTTATCGGTTCGCTATTCCTCTGGATATTTCGACATCCTGGATAGTGAAGGACCGTCCTCCATTGCCCCATACACGACATCAGGTCAAGGTGCTCAGAGTTGCATCTACTTTATACAACTCCAGCACCCTCATGAGCCATGTATGTGGCACCGAGTCATATGCCTTCATATAATCTATCCAACATGTCGACAGATCCTGTCGGGACCGATGAACCTGTTGGCTAATGGCCATATCAATGAGGAGTAGCTCCTTAGTGCTGCGGGATCCGTTCCTACATCCATTTTGAGAGGCAGACATGATGGAGTTGGGGTCTATTTATTTATTATTATTATTATTATAGCCTCTTTTTTCCATAAAGAATGACTTATAAAAAACAAATATATCATGATTACTATTACATAAATGTGCATGCATAAAATAACAAAATTATTTCAATTCATTTCATGATTACCTATAAAGTTGCAATCGCAAAACAAATAATTTATAAATTAATAAAATCATTTGTTTCCTTTTTATTATGGATTTTAAACATAATAAATAAATTCAATTTTCAAAACTATTTACAATTTCATGTATATATTTCAATATGGACCCCTCAACCACCGGCTTTTCTAATTATTTCATCAACCCATTTTTCTTTCGGTCTACCTCTTTTCCTTTTGTTTATTGGTCCTTGCCAAGTAGTTACTCTCTGTGTCCATTTTTCCTTGTCCATACGTGCAATATGACCCGCCCATTTCCATTTTAGTTTTTGAGAATGTTCCAAAGCATCTATTATTTTTGTTGTTTTTCTAATTTCTGTGTTTCTTTTTCTATGTTTCCTTTGTATGTTTAGTATGCTCTTTTCCATGGCTCTCTGGCATACTTGTATTCTGTACCATAAAAATTACAGACGTAAATTTATTCATTTTATAGGTAGGATTCTTGGACATGATAAACAAGTTTTTTTGTGACCATTCGTTCTCGTAATCTGCACAATGTTTTTAAATATAAAAATATAGAAATCCTTATTGCCAAAAAACAAAGGGTTTATATTGGCCCCAAACTAAAAAAGTCTGTATCTGCACCAATATTGAGAGTTTACGATTTAAATTGAATTTTTTTGTTTCACTAGAATCATGAAATTAATGTTAAAGAAAAAAAATTAAAATTATGAAGAAATAATGATATATTAATTTGACCAAGTGTTATTTAGGTTAGGTGATAGGTTCACCTGCACTTTCGAGGATCGATTGACGTGATCGTCTAACTGGGCCCAAGTACCTAATCTGAAAAGTACCATCGATTCGGAAAGAGGTTATTTTTATATATAAATCATTATTATGTAAGAATTAGAACGCTCAGTAAGTTATTTCCTGGTATATCACAATAACAAATTTCCTACTATTTCAAGGAAAATCAGCTATGACGAATCCTGCTCCGGGAAAATACACTCCACCATGAGATATCTAATGGTCAATGAACTAATTAATTATTACTATACGAGAAACAGGAAAAATATAAAAAAAAATATTAAAATAACCTGTACCATTGTCCAAAATTAAACAGATCAATAGGTAACCTAATTAACTAGTACAATAATATAGTTTATCCTTACATTGTTACCTATATTTTTTGTAAATAATTACATAAATAATCAGGCAAATTATTATTAATCAAAGGTACCTAAGCAATGCGTATAACATAATTATTAAAATTCATGAAGAATACAGAGTATCGTATAATTAAGCAATAATTTATTGTTTATTTCCATTGTGAACTTATGATGATGTGATGACTTAGTATTTCATACTATTAGCTAAATCACCTTAATAGACTTGGGCCGAGATTTATAACCGTTACTTATCTCATGCGTTGACTCAGATATGTTCCCGTCTCTATTTTACACTTATAGTTGGACCGTGACGGGAATAACGCTCAGCCAAAGTACGTGATAAGTAACTTTCATAGATCTTGGCCTGAGTGACGGCTTTTCTACATTAGCAGTAACGGTATGACAGAGAAATAAGCATGCCCTTTTTCAAAATTAGGAAAACGTTATCTTGGAAACTAGTGGCCCATCCACTAACGTTCATTTCTTCTGACTTGTCCTGTTGTACAATCTGTACAGAAATGCGACGGAATAAAATAAAACCGTTGAAGCCACTAATTAAATCACAATCGTACATTTTTTCCCCTGACTTTATCATAACACGCCATTTCAACAGGAAAAACAATCCTTCGATCACCATAAACACATTTAGGTATATTCCTATCAGTTTGCATCTTCTCAGTCAAATCAAGGGATTGCGTGTCTGTGGATGGTTATAATCTAATCATTATATGAATATAGTTGTCATTTAAAAGGAATGCTCGTTATTTTAAATTATCTTTATGGTTTATTTTCAATTGAACAAGGCTTGATATCCTTCTTTCGCCTGACAAAGGTCCTCGCCGGACACGGTTGTTTCGGGATGTTCTTGTTCCGGATAAGACGGGAGGAAACGCCCGGGTCAGGGTGTCACCATTGTGTGGATGGTATTTTTTTACTACTAATTACCTCTTCATGTCATACCATATTTTTTAAGTTTCGACCATCCAACATATCTACTTACCTAATTTTTTTTTTAAATACACAGAAGAAAATGCTCCTCATTTTCTAAAAGTGGCCCCCTCAGAGGCTCCACCAATACTTGACCTACTATCCCATCTGAATTTATGAATAGTCTTTGGCAAACCGCCATGGAGACCCCGTCATAGTAAGGGTAGCAGTAGCAAGTAAAACAGTAACTGTCGAACATCTCAGTAGGCAAACGTGTAGGAAAGGTACGTGCTAGAAATATGTATGTAGATATATATAGTGAAGATCTGTATTCAATTAAGTAATCTGTGTTTTTTTTTTTTATGTTGTGGGTTGTGTGAATCCATGTGTGTTAAATTAAGTTTAGATGAGATATTGTGTGGATTTATGTAGGTCTAGGTAACTATTGAGATTGGGTAAGTGGTTAAATGATGGTAATTCCGTAAATTAGACCACAATGGCTCAATGGCTGAAGGTGTTTGACTGTCGAGCAAGAAGTTCGATAGTCAGCCGTAGCACAATTTTAGTACCTATTGGTTTAAAATAAGAAGAAAGTGCATTCCAATTAATATAGCTGCTAGTAGAAGAATCATCGAAAAGGGGTTTAGGCACGTCAGTACAGTTAAAGGAATAGTGATTTACGTTATCATCACATTAGTAATGAAACCACCATCATAATATATTTAGTCACCTTGACATTCACGGATGTCGACAGGATTGAATACAATACAACCCAGATATCATACCTACTAGATTCACATTATGTCAAATCCAATACTGCCGTGATTCCGTCCAATGCCCAGAGGCCCTAATATGAGTTTCTTTACCATCTCGACTTTACGCATCGACCGCGTTCGGTGCTCCGATTGGCAGCCGGCCGGCCTTCACCAGTGAAGGGCCAATCGGAGCGCCGAATACGGTCGATATGTAAAGTCAAGATGGCTAAAAGAAACTCACACTAGGGCGTCTGGGCATTCGTAAAGTATGACTATAATGTTGATGCTACATTTTAACCAGTAGCCTAAAAACGAACCTAGCCCAACAACCTTTGTGCTCGGAAAGTGGAGACTAAAACCTCTGCAATGGGCAATCAACACTTTTATGAAGTACTTACATCCATTTCCCCCAGAACTTACCAGAGTGCGGTAGAGCCAAAAGGAGTGCACCAGAAAATTTTCTGTTTTTTTTTTGGTTTTATGTGTGCCATTCTCGTTGCAGGACCTCCATTATATAGGTCCTGCAACAAAATTTGTTGCTCAATGAAACTCTAGATTATAGATTTCCACGTGTCAATTTAGTTTGAATGTCGTCTATTTCATACTGGTTTGCCTTGACATTTATTTATAACTTTAGCTCAGCTCGCTAGCTCACAAAAAATTATAGCTAAACATTATACATACTTCGTAGTTATAATTCAAATCAAACACTATTAGAGGCTTCCGGCTGCGCCATTTTTGAATATAATTTGCATTGGCATCATATTTATAAAATCGTTAAAAAGTGCGAGACTATTGTTGTCAGGAGTACTGTATTTTTGTGCGTGTTATTATTATCATAGATCATCTATGATAATCATAATACGCACAAAAATACAGCAATTTTAAATAATTTGAATACAGTACAGTAACTTGGAATTACTAAGTGGAACAATAGAAAAAAAAAAAAATTACAAATCATTTTCATTTTTTCCTGAGTTTATACTCATGAATAAAGCACTTTTCTTTTAATCCGACTCCTAGTTGAAAGAACAGGAACTTTATTCATGTATACAGAAATGCTAGGTACCTTTAGTGGCGGAAAATTAGAACTTCTCATAACAAACTGAAATGTTATTAACTGTGGTTTCAGGGCAAAATGGGGCTGCCTCAGCTGACAACATGTTGCTTTGTGTTCGACCTGAAGACTGGATGTATTATAATGGGAAGCATCAATGCGGTGAGTTTGCTATGAGGTTTTAGGAAGGCGCTTACTTTTTGTCAAAGTCAACACGTTTATTCCGAACAGTGTACAATGTCGGTGTTATGTTATGTTAGTACTTATGACTTAGCAGCCTTTTACAAGCATTGCAATTAACATTCGCCTGCCCATAACATCCTAAGCTAGCATGCATTAAACATTACACATTGTATGCTAAAGTATGTTTTATTAAACTGAATAAGATATATAATATCTAAATCTATGAAGTATAAATATCCAGCTTCACAGTAACTGGGAGACTGCCATTATTTAAGAGTTAAGTATATTATAAAATAATTGCCTCCACGAGTGGTATGGCGACACTCAATAGTCAGTCGGTGGGCGCACTTTCCTCCCGAGCTTATTATTTTCACTTCTCATGCTCTGAAAGTGCTTATTTGTGCAGGATATAGGCTGCACAAAATCGAACGTTTTGTGCACAAGTGCATTAACGTATCTACTCATAAATGTGCCTTATGTTACTCATAATTTGCCTTAATATATTAAGGCAAAGAAAATGAGCCATAAAGCCAAACACATTATGAAGTTCATAGATAGAATTTGTTATTTTATAATATTTACTTTAATTTATTTGCCTTATGTGTTTATTAAGACATAAAAGATATTAAAATTTAAATTCAAGTACGGTAGGTTATTTAATTAATTTAAGAAATTATTATTACAAAATTAATTTAATAGTAGGCTGCAGCCCAAGCCAATTTCGTAAAATTCAGAAAAATACCGTTAATATTAAAACAATTTCCTTCAGTATTCAAAACTGTATTCATTTTACTTTGAATTTTAATTAAAGAAATGTTACGATAGACTACTGTTTTATTTCCTCGCAATCGAAGTGAAAAGCAGAGTTTATAACTCGTCCACAAAACCATTTTATCCTCGACATTACTATCAGCCCTCGCCTTCGTCTCGGGCTGCTAAAAGTCTCGGATAAAAATGGTTCGTTTTGTGCACTTGTTGTAAAATCTACTATTTCATAACATGATTTATTCTCATTATTTCTCATAAAGTGCGTGCCGATACGAGAAAATTAAGAAGCACTTAGGAAAAGTGGTGAAATGCATGTAATTAAAGAGTCTGCCTAGCTTTTTTCCAACTATATTGGGGTCGGCTTCCAGTTTAACTGGGTGCAGCTGAATACCAGTATTTTATATGAAACGACTGCCTATCTGACCTCCACAACCAAGTTACTGGGTTATAACACTACCCCTTAGTAAGACTGGTTGCCAGACTTTAGTTTTTCTTTCGTAAACGACTGTCAAAGATCTACCAAAGACAGCCGGCACCAACAGCTAAACGTTATTTCTGAGGCACGGAGGGGTCTCAATATGTAAAGATGGTCACACATCCGCGGACCAACCGCGGTAAGCATGCCTTAACCTGAACGATCGACCCGTGCGGCTGTTATTACTTAGCCATATAAATGTCTATAGAGAGAAAGACCAAAGGATTGTGTGAGGGAAATGAAAGAATAAGGAGTGAATGATAGAGTGGCGGCTGAGGGGACAACGGAAGAAAAAAACTGTTGTCCCGACCCCAAGTAACATGGGACAAGGGACGGCAGACGAAGGCTCCGGAACCAAAAGATCCATCACTTGAAATGTACCTGTGTAGGGACACATGTAAGTACGTAAGGCAGAGTGCAAGGCAAACAAAATGGAATACAGTCGTAACGTACCTATGTACTTACAGTTACAGCCGACTAGTTACTGCGCACTGGGGTTAACTCCATAAGAGAAATCCATAGCTTTGACCAAAGTTACGGGCGCTTCGTTCTTCGTCTTACTTATGGACATACCGTATGTGAGACGGAGTCCGAAGCGGCGGCGGGAACTTCGGCTGAAACTATGGATTACGCTTAGGGAGTAAGCCGCCTGGTCCAGGCGAACGGTTCTCTTAGGGGTTCATTCGCAATATAGTGCTTATACGTGTAGCGGTTACACCGCCACATACGAACTACGCATCAAAGACATGACGTCACACAAATCCTGCATCGCGCAGTTAGAGTTTACCGCGCGAACGACATATATAAGACTATCCGACATCAACAGTCGGGCAGTTGCCCGCCAGACACAACACCCGTCTGGTCGGAAGATCCCCCTTTTCTATGGTGGATGAGTGGACCCCTTACGCCCTGTTCCTCACGTTTCACTTCAAACTCCTACGACGGATCCCGATCAGACAGAGCAGTAAGTACCTACTCATAAATAGGGTCGAATTTTGACAGTACTCTTAGAGTAATCAAGAATAGGTATGTGGGTATAGGTAGGTGGGTGGGACCTACATACCTCACGAAGGAGGAGGCGGAACGCGTGAGGGAGAGGCAAAATTAACGCCCTCACGCCCCTAGCCGCCGCAGGAGGAGACGCCCTGGGCGTCGGGAATCCATAGCCGATTCCCGGCCACCGTAGGCGCGGGCTTGCGGACGGTGAGCAATGGGTAGCTCGCCGTTCGGTAAGGACCAGGCCCGGGTCGACGGCGCGTTGTGTTCCAAGCGATGTCAAAAGATCCCTCAAAGAGATGTCAGCGAATGAAGGGGTCCATGGGACCATTCCCTGCCGGGGTTGCGGGAAAGTCCGAAAGGGATACCGTGGCCCCCTGGCATTGCACAAGCAACAGAAGGAACACGGGTGGGTTTCAGTCAGTAAGAGTCTGACACGCCCTCCCGCTCCACGCAGACCGGGAGAAGTCATTTGCTGATATCCCACAAAAAAAAAAAAAGGGACCTACATACTCGTACCTATTCTTAACTTTTTTGGCCTTCCGCAGGTGCTGTCCTTCACACTACTGTCACTGATGATAGTATTAGCCGCGGAAGTAGGAGCCATTGACGTCACGGTGGAGTATGCCGGTGACGTAGAAATGCAGGCTGGCATCACGGGGCTGTATGCCATGTCCATCATACTGGTGTTCATGTTCCTCATCAAGTTTCTGTTTGATGTCATCTTCGTGTATGGAGTTTCTGCGGTAAGATTTTGTTGGCCGCTAAAGCATCGCCAAATAGCGCTAAGTACAGCGCAGAACGCAACGCTAGTGTCGCGGCGTTGTTAGCGCCCCGACGGCGCTCTGATTGACAGTTAACGTTCGTCATAGTGAAACACAATTCGGCATTATAGCGCGGCGTCAGACTAGCGCTCTAACGCGCGCTAAGTATGCGTTCTATTTAGTGATGCTTTAATGTTATGTTGAGCGATGCTTCTTAACATATGTTTCCCATGGAACGCTACGTTGAACGAAAGTTGGCCAACCACGCTTGGTATGCTGGTTGAGCAATAACTATTGTGTTTATAATTAGCAAAGTAAAGTTGTATTTTATAGCAATGATAGATACCTATCTTGTTTTTACCAGACTTTAAAGACAATTAATTTTATTCCATAATTAATTAATCAACACAGATTCGAAGCATATCGATCAGTTCACTCAAACTTACCATCTGCCACTGCGGCCACTGTTGACTTTTACCACATCCTGGTCTACACCTTGAATTTGGCTAAACAAGAAACCATATTGCTATTTGTTAAAAATAGCTAATATTTTAACTAATATTATAAATGCGAAAGTGAGTTTTTTTATTATCTTTGACGCTAAAACAGCTGAACGGATTTGGATGAATTCTGGGACATGGGTAGACCATGACACGGGTTAGGACATAGGTTTTTATTCCGATATTCCCACAGGATCAAAGCTTATGCGGGAGAATCCGTGCGGCGCATCTAGTAGACAGATCTTTATTGTTTTAAAAGAGATGTAGGTATTTTAAGGGTACATACCCTCTGCGTTACCAGTCACATATTAACTTATATATTTCCATTATTTCCAGGAGCGACCTGTTATCATCAAGGCGTACATGATCATGTGGATTACGTTCTTCCTCCTCTCCATGTTCATCTTCTTCCTCAATTCTCCAAACATCAGCGTTGGCACTATATGCACTGAAGTTATTTATATTGGTGAATAATATTTTTTGTATTTATGTTAATATTATTATGCTTCTCTAGTTTTTAATTAAGTCAGGGGTTTGACCGATTTTCAACTATGTTAAAGTGGATTATTTCTTCATGAACAAAAGAACATAATGTTGTACATGTTGGGTGGGGGTTGAGACTGTAAAGATTTTTGTTAGATATTATTGTGTATTAAAAATGCACTGAAACTGGTTTTCCCCAAATAGCTGCTCAGAATAAACGTTCAGGCGGTTAGTTTAAGGGATGTATTATAAATATATTGTCGTCTGTCTCCCTACTACTACAGATATAACATTTTGGAAGTCGTTGGTCGACAAACAAACCAATGCCGATGGTTTGTAGCCTGATATAAATTGGCATAAAGGGTCAGACAAAGGTTGCCAGACTTCATAAACGTGTCATGTCATGCGCCTTTCACATTAGCTACATCGACACTCAATAGAGCAATATTGCTCGACTGTTTTAAAAATACGTTTACTGTACTACTAGTAACTAAAGTTTATATTTCTCAGGGCACAACGTGTACACGATCTTGCTCTGCCACAGTTTCTACAAGCAACTCAACAGCAGAGAAGAAGTTTAAACTAGTGAGCCGAAGTCTTGTGGAAATATAGCATTGAATGAAGTAGTACAAACATCATTATCTACTGGCATCCACCTTTTATTAGGTTAGCCTTTTTTGTGGAACAACATTGTTCGTATAGGCCGAAGGCATATTGCTATACTCGAATCGCTTTAGCGAAGCAATAGCTGTCATTGACCCATCTACATTTTCTAGCATTCTTTATTTCAAAAATAGAAATGAAGCCCGTTAACATTCTGAATCAATATTATCGTGATCTTCAACATGTTCCAATAACGAAACAACTATACATAGTTTGTTGTATGGGTTGGGTTCCTACGGAGAGATATTATGGAAAGGTTAATGACCCCTATTGCCACGCTATAATGATTCGGGTATAGGAGCTTCATTTGGAACCGCGCTGGGTGAGTAGACTAGCTTGAATAAGTGACAAAGCGGCCCATTGTCCACGACGCTACACAAAGTAGTGTTACAAACTCAAATCGCCAATGAGTGGCCAAGATGTCACAGCATGGCTCTAGTATTTTCAACGACGGGCCTTTGTCATGTCCACAGTATGGTGCCAAGCTTCAGTATGGCATACCATGTATTAGATCGCGCCGGGAGTATTTTACAATTGGAGTCATGACCGCCACATAGCGTCTGCAATTTACCGGTGAATGACGGCAATGAAACTTTATTTATGAAACTGAGTTGGTGTGTTTTCCTAGAGACCGTTTTTTGACAACCGTCACTGCGGCCGTTATGTGGAGGCGGACCCTCTTCTAAGAACCCTGAGCGTTAAAAATGGCAAAAAAATTAGCAGTGTCAAAATTTTATCCATTGTTCTGTTGCAATAAAAGCTATGAAATATACTTGGTAATTATTCGAATTCAGTCTAAATTAATTTAATTTTTAGTCAATAAGCCAAATTATGTGTCAAATTATAAGCTTAAGCTATTGAAGATTAGTTAAAAATAAGCGATTGATTATTGTAAATAATATTTTATTAAATTTAATTACAAAAAGTTTTAAATTTATAATGCTAGTCAAAACATTTGTTAATTGTTGTTACTGTATGTCTATTTAAAAAATAATATAGTACTGTTAAAGTTTACGTAGAAAGTGTTTTCTTTAAATTCGAGTCATCATCATCGTTTTCCAAGGATTTGCCCAACTATGTTGGGGTCGGCTTCCAGTCTAACCGGATGCAACTGAATTCCAGTGCTACATGAAGTGACTGCTTATCTGACCTCCATAACCCAGTTACTGGGTAACATGATACCCCTTGGTAAGACTGGTTGTCAGAGTTTCGGACTTACTACGCATGTACAGTACAGCCAGAAGGCCGAAAGTTAATTATATCGAAATAATCGACAGATTTTGTAGTTACCAGGATTAAAGTGATCAAGTTACGTCATTTATAAAGATCGGTACAAACATGAATGGTTCTAGTATCGGATAGTAAAGAATAACGGTTCATATAACGATAGATACTTAATTGTTACGGATCGGAAGACTGGCGGATCCTAAGAGCGGTTCAAGTGGAAGAAGTCTACTCCCTAAGCACGAAATCCACAGTTTCATCCAACGTTACGGGCGTAAGACTCACTGGACATACAATTAATTTGAGGCCCGAGCTAACAGTGAATTAAATGCACGATTTGCCTGCTGGCCTTACTTTCGGTGTTTTTACTCGTTCGAAAAAGTTAAATAATCGGGAAAAGGGAATTACTCTGGAGTATTGAATTTCGTTCGGACGGCCCCGTATCTTTGTTGACGGACTTGGAGAGTAGGACTGCATCCGATCCGAATTCGAGAAATGTCGGTCCGAAGTAGCCATATTAATATTCGTATGACGAGTTGCGTACTAAATCCAGAAAAAATTTGAACATTCCCAATTCGGATTGAACTCATATCTTGAATTCTGATTTGGATCGGATGCAGGGCAGAACCGCTCTCAGTCAGATTGTTAAACACTGTTAGTGATACAAATGGGGAATCGTTACTTTTACCAATCGTGCAAGTTACGAATCATATTCTTGACGTATTCATGTTCACGCACCTTTTTAGGATTCAGGCTTATACAATCTTAAGAGTTATTATTAAGTCCATGACTTTAATTATATCTAAACTTATATTATATACTTTGGTCGGTACAATTATATAAGTATCATTTAAACTTAGTGTTATGTTTACCTACAATTTAACAAAAGCATGCAATTTTTGGTATCTTGTCCTAAGGACGGGTTTCACTGAGTCCAGAAATATCACCTCAACCTCTATCAGATTAATTTAAAAAATACAGAAACGGTATACTATAATTATTCCCGATAATCTAAAATAACTGAGACTTGGATGTGGTAAAACAGGCCATAGAAAAAAACTTAGAACATAAAATTCCAGATGAAGTCATAATCAATTTGGTGGGATTTTTTTCATAATGAGACCTACATAATCTTTTGGTATCGCTATTGGCTTAGGCCTATTGGAAGGTGGGTAATATTCTTATTCAAAATCCAGCTATAAAGAAGGCTCCACGAGATTTTGAAATAGTTCGGCTTACTTGTAGACATTTTCATTTCTATGGCTCAAAGTGTAGGTAATGTTTAGGTACGCCCACATTCATTCTGTACCTTCTATTCCTACATATTCTGACCTGACACATATATAGAATTCATGGTCAAAATAATAGCTGACCTAGGTACAATAACTAAGGCATCTGCTCAATCATTCTGTCTAGCCTTTTCCCAACTATATTGGGGTCGGCTTCCTGTCTATGCAGATGCAGCTGAATTCTAATATTTTACATGGAGCGACAGCTATACTTAATCGTATTTTTTTACATGTGACAAAATATGTTGCACATCTGGTGTCGATTGAAACATTATTCCAGATTATTTGGCGGAATCGGTGAAATCACGGAATATATCTAATATTATGGGAATGATGGAAACAAAGCTCTTGTAGTCCCTCCATCTCTGTAAGATTCCTTTTGAGAATTTACTCAAACTATATAGTTTGAGTAAATTCTCAAAAGGAATCTTGCCGAATGTCGAAGCCCCACTCTTTAGAGCTCCCACCAAGAGAGTGGGGCTTCGACATACTTTGTCAAAACCTCGGCTCTGAGGGTAAAAAACAAGGGAAAATTTAATGTTACATACTGGAATACAGAACTTGGTGGTCTTAAAGAGTCCAGATAGTGCAAGGCATGTGCTTGAAATGGTAAGCCACGCATGTGACGTATGCCTCAAGCTGAGGTATCTCAATCATTCCGTGTAGCTTTTCCCATATGTTAGGGTAGGCTTCCAGTCTAACCGGATGCAGATAATACTAGTATTTTACTTCAAGCGACTGCCTATCTGACCTCCAATACCCAGTTAAGGGAAACACGATACCCCTTGGTAAGACTGGTTGTCAGACTTTTGAGCTTCTGTCTAACTGTAACGACTGTCAAAGATCTATGAATGACAGCCGGGACCAACGGCTTAACGTGGTTTTAGGGGTCTCGATATGTAATGGATGGTCACCCATCCACGGACCAACTTCGGCAAGTGCAGCTTAACCTTCGACCGACCCGTGCGACTCTTAATATTTAGCCACGAGCGCTTCTAGGCTGAGGTATCTGACATATAAAAAATGTGTTCGCGGCGCATGCCTTACACTGTCTGGACGCACATCTCTAAACAGGTAATGTCGTATTCTAAACTCTGCTCGTATCTCCATCAAAGCAGTCAGCTAGCAGATCCTCGTCATCTTCGTGCTGGCGGAATCTATAGTCTTGGCCACTCGACATAAGTTCGTAAACCGTGTGCACGACCACCAAGACGTGTATGTAGAGCACTGGAATAAAAAAAAAACTTAGTTGACGCAATAAGATATTAAAAGGAAAAATTGGTTTTGTAGCTGTAATAATGATGGTGGTTACTGTATTGCTTTGCGAAAGTTTCAATGTATACCAAGGCAGGTTTTTTTTTTGTTTGGTTTAAATAGCTGTTTTTTTTCACAGCCTTTTTTGTCACAGACTATTTTTGTCTCAGCCCATTTTCCTAACAGTGTGGTATGACGAAGTAATAGTACAGCTCATTGTGAATGTTCACAACCTTTTACCAAGCAGCGTTGCTGTTTTCCGGTTTGAAAAGCAGGGGGTGCCGGTGCGGTGTCAGGCATTTTAAGATATGTTAGCTTTGCCTCAGAGATGGGAACAACCCTACGATGCCGTTGGTACCAATTGATGGTAAGGGCTCCGCCACTGTACGCCGCTCTCCGTTGAAGGAACAATTATTTGTACTCACGAGACGAGATGAAGATGACCAGTGCCAATATCCAGCAGTTTTGTAGTAATAACAGCAGTGCGCTCAGCTGACTGATGATCGTGACGATGATGCCGAATGAGAAGTAGGAGAGCACGAAGTTTGACCTGTTCTGGAAACAAAAATATAATATTTTGAACTTTTTTTCTTTTATTCATGGGGTTATCAATAATTCTAATTCATTTTATCTGACAGGTAGTCGCTTTTATAAAAGGTGCAGGCCGTGGTGCAGGCTAAGTATGTCAAAGTATTTGTATTTGGAATACTTTGACATACTCAGCCTGCACCTTTTTCAGCCATCTACAGCGAAGGTGGAGGATCTTCAGGGTCACCAGTGGACAAAAATTACTAAGATCCAAATGAACAGAATCCATCCATCAGAATGAACCAAATCCAATAAAATTTAACATGGTTTCCTGAAAAAAATAAAAGCCCACGGAAGAATAGACAAAATGATAGATAAACAATTACAATCTGTCATTTTGTCTATTCTTCCACCGACAAAACCCTTTATATTTCTTATATCTTTCCTTCGTTTGTTGTATGTACAATGGACATCAACAGCGTATGTGAACCAAGGTAACCGACATAGCCCGAAGAATTGTCAAACTAAGGTGGCGATCAATGGGCAGGGCACATTGCTCGCAGAACGGATGGCCGATGGGGTCGAAAGGTTCTGGAGTGACGACCGCGTACCGGAAGACGTAGCGTTGGAAGGCCTCCCACAAGATGAACCGATGACCTTGTAAAGACCGCAGGAGTCCGCTGGATGCGGGAGGCACAGAATCGGACGAAGTGGTGGTGCTTGGGGGAGGACTTTGTCCAGCAGTGGATGTCTTTCAGCTAAAATTATGATGATGATAATATTCGTACCTGCATAATACCAATCACCAGCATGATGGAAAACAGCATCCAGAGTAGCGAAACGATGAGCGCGATGGACAGGATGATGTGCAAGGAAGACACGTTCAGGTTCAGTCCGAAGGTCCTGGTGAAGACGACACTCCGGGCCGATAAGTCCGGAAGTTCCTGACACTCGATGATGAAGAACGCGATTGATGTCGTCAGTATGAATAGGGATAGTATCTGGAAGGCACAAGAAAGATTGTTATTAAGGCCATAGACCAGGTAGTCCTAGCACGAACGCGCTACGTAAAAAAAACTAAAAAGTGCAAAATAACTGTAATTTCGGAACTCGGTATTTAGTTTTTTATATTATTTTCGTTTTTTGGCACCGACTTCCAAGATTAGTGTAATGTTATTTGGAAGTCGGTTTTTTTTTAAGTTTTTATTTTTCTCTTTTTAGTAGTTATGTAAAGTACATTTCTTAGGTATTAGGTACTCGGATTTCTGTTTATATCAGGTGCGCGTGCGCTGCGGAGGGTCGGTCTATACTCAAGTTTATATGTAAATGCTTATACCTGTACAAAATCTATTGTATACTTAATCATATATAAACCATTTTAAGCCACCCTTCGATTGATTGAAAGCAAAACAGATGTGGGCCCAGTTAACCACTATAAATTTTTAAAAGGGGTAACTGGACCGCGGTCCCAGATCCATAGTAGGCCGAATGACCCCGAACCCCAAGTGTCACCGGCGGCGCCACAACGATAAAGTAGGTAGTTTGATTTGACATTGATTTATATTATTAATTTTGTTTAGTCTACAGATTGTGTAGGCTATTACTCAAATTTCACCATAGCGATAAGTGCACTGTTAGGATTAAGAATATTGTATTTTAAACTTTAGTCTTTAAGTTAACTCTTAAAATGTCGATTGCACACATGGGTGTGCAAATAACAATAAAATTCTATTGTGTCGCTAATTGCGCGCGCGACGGGTTAATAAACCATCGTCTAAGCAAGACTCCTCGTTTGCTTTAAAATAACCTCCGGCAACGCTCCCGAAACTTAACTACCTACCCTACACAAATTCGTATACAACTACTTGCTATGTAAATAACAGTGACAAGAAGTAGTGACCGACATAAGCTTCGATTTTGACAAGTTTCGGCATAACAAATCTAGATTCAGCATCAGTTTCGGTTTCGGCAGAAAACCTGCCGAACCTTCGGCCGCACCAAAACTCTGCGTTCGTGAATTATGGCGTGTTGTCGTGACTCGTGTGTCACCCGCCATCATCAGCTTTTTGTTACTCACAAATTTTTGTTCCAAGAAGTAGTGATTTTTTTTTGTTAGTTTTTATATATTTTTGGTTTTACCAAAAAAAAAAAAAAAAACACTTATTATATTTTGTTTTTTATTCCATTTAACACGGTGTTAACTGTCTGTATAAGTGTATAAAATAAGCCAAATTTCAGTAAACAATAGATTTACACATACCCATAACATGTCTAAAAAAGTTTCGGTTTCGGCCGAAAATGAGACAGATACCGAAGATTCGGTTTCGGTAGAAAGTCCTGTTTTGGTCGGACACTAGTTCTTATAACATCATCAACATATACTAAGTGGATTAACGTGCTTTCCGAGGCACGAAGGAGCCTCGGTATGTAAATATGGTCCACGAACCAACACCGACAAGCGTAGCGCTCTACGATGTTCTTTCTTTATGGGATAATTAGACAACACACTCCAAGGACTCGAATTAAAAATTCACAAATTCCAGTCTGGTTTACACCTTCTTTAATATGTACCTTTAAAAATAAAGAACGTGCCTGGATTCAGTGGAAAAAGTACCATAACTTGTACGACTCTGATCACTTCTCGGGTTACCGTAAATTATTTCAACAAAATAATTTGTTGAATCTGATAAATGTTTGAGAAATTAATTAACTCAGTCATAGACAGTATACCTAAAAATATAAAGTATTTTTGGACATATCTATGTAACAGAAAGGGCTAAGCTAACCATCTAGATAATATGTATCTTAAAAATGCCTCGTCTGATAACCCTACCGATAGTCATGTAATTTAATTTCTACTTTCTATGCTTATGTTTATGAAACGTCCATCTTCGATCCTGAGATTTGGGAAGCTTCAAATGAATACCAGGATAGCTCTACATGTATACCTGATATTTACCTCACAAAAGAAGGTGTACAAGGTGCAGTCAAATTATTGGACCCATCTAAGGGCTGGCTCCGAGCGATGGTATAGATAGATAGATAGAATACGCTTTACTGTAAACCATAAAAATTACAGACATCAATTTAGAAACCTACCATCACCACCACCTGCCACCTACCTTCTTAATTAAAACGGCCCATATCATCAGTACTGTGATGCACTTACTTTTCAATAAATGCTTACATGAAGGCGTCTTTCCGACTGTGTAGGAGTAAGCATTTATAACGCCTGTTTATAAAAGTGGAGATAAAAAGAATGTTGAAAACTACCCCCTCAAATCAATTCTTTCCACCTTGTCGAAGCTTTTTGAAAGACTAGTGCACGGCGCTTTATATCCTCAAATTCATGGCCTTATTATACTGGAACAACTGACGGCGGTCGACTAAAACCTATCTTATGATATTTTAAACTTTCATTTTGAAAATATGGACAAGAGGGTCCAGGTAGACGCTGTGTATACTGATTTTCGGAAGGCTTTTGACAGGGTGGATGACACTATTCTTTTGGATAAGCTCGCCTTCAACGGAATCCGAGGCAACTTATTTCGATGGTTTGCATCATACATTTATAACAGGACACAAAAGGTCGTTATTAATGGGTTTGAATCTGAGATTGTGGCTGTTAAGTCCGGTGTTCTTCAAGGGTCCATTTTGGGGCCCTTGCGTTTCGTTTTGTTTATAAAAAAAAATAAAACATTGTTTTGTTAATGCGAATTTTTACTGTACGCGTATGATATGAAAAATTATAAAGATTTCCCAAAAAATTGTTGACTTCGTACTACTGCAAGAAGATCTTTACAGACTTAATACCTACTGTGTAGACAACAAACTCTTTCTTAGTCTTCCAAAATTTCACAGTATATCCTTTACTAAAATCAAAAATAAACTAAATTTTAAGTATACTTTGAATAGCCAAAAATTAAATATAGTAGAATCCGTTAGCGACCTTCGTGGTGTAACTATTAATTCATGTCTGCACTTTGACTTGCATATTGAAAACAATAAATAAAGCCTTTCAGATGTATCATTTTGTCATGAGATCCTATAAAGACTTTGTGCGATCCTCTACCTTTTTGGTATTATACAAAACTTTAATAAGGCCACAATTATTACATTAAAAAAAAAAATTGCCACGCCAGCGCCACAATCAAACTCAAAGCATTTATTTCAAACTAGCTTCCGCCAGCGGCTTCGTCCGCGTGATATCTTTATACATTAAAGCCTATGTTACTCAGGGATAATATAGCATAACATAGCATTGCATATTTAAAATATATGCCATCCCTATCTGGAAACTGTTTTACCTCAAATATAACATTAAATTAGAAATAGTGCAGAAACATTTTCTATGTACCATGAACTATATCATTCGAGGATTCCCTACACACAGTTATTACAGCAACATAATAATAAATTAAGTTTGTAGTCTCGGCGCTTACTTTTGGTGGCCATGATGCTGCATGGTTTGTGTAACAATAGATTCGATTGTATTGAAATCACAAATGGGTTACGATAAACAGTGCCACGATAACAAATGTTATCAGAAGGACGGCCCGCGTGCCCCGGTTTTTCCAAGTGGATTCATGTAGGACCAACGTCGGGGCTCGGGTGCGTCTTTGTCAGCTCGTGGAAACGTATAACACACACTTATGGACATAGATATCATCTCCCTTTCTAGTAATAAATTTAAATATCTGCCTATAAATACTTTATCTCCATAATCTAAAATAAATTAACGCGATGAATAATTCTCTTCCGTTTCATTGATATAATAATATATAAGTCAATGTTCCGTTTCCTATTTGTTCATTTATTAATCCGTGGACAATAAATCCGTGTGGGTTATATGTTTGTAATTTATTATTTATATAGTAATTTATTATTCTACTGATAGTTTTAATTCAACTTTAACATAATATAACTGTTCTTTTTGCCCCAAATAAATAAATAAATATAGTGTGTGGCTGTTACGGCCTACCACCGACGGACGACCAACTCAACAGTATCATCGTTTCACATGCTGCAAGCTTTGACTCCGTTATTTATGTGAGTGCTAATTAAAGCAGCTTCTTTAAAATGTAATGCTCATCTTCAAATATATTTAGTTGTCTAATGAATTAATAGGTCAGCGACGAACTTTTAGCGTCTAATAAATGCTTTTCATGCGACCATTATATTGTAAAACAAGCTACTGTTAATATGACGCAGCATGGTGATAATTCTCAACCAAATATTTAAATTTGTGATAAGTCTACACATTGCCAGCTTCTAATAAGTGTATCAACTGCATCTATTAAATAATTTCAACGTACTCTAATTTCATATAGTCACCTATATCTATTTTTATACCATAAGTAACTGATGAGTGATGAGTGAATGTACTTTAATTAAATATAAAATTAACTTGTTAGTGTCAGCTGAAAGCTCTAATTTCATGTAGCCCTATCTTTTTATAATGTTACCATGAGCAATTGATTCAATCTGGCTAGCCTTTTCGCAACTATGTTGGGGTCGGCTTCCAGTCTAACCGGATGCAGCTGAATACCACAATTTTACATGGAGCGACTGCCTATCTGACTTCCACAATCCAGTAACTGGGTAATAAAATACCCCTGGTTGTCAGACTTTCGGGCTTCCGACCACTCGTAACGACTGTCAAAGATCCACGAATGACAGCCGGGACCAACGGCTTAACGTGCTTTCCGAGTCACGGAAGAGTCTCGGTATGTAAAGATGGTCACCCATCCACTAGGTAGCTTAACTTGATGATTGATTGGTCTTGATTCTTCTTCATACGAAAACTACCTTTTGGAAGGGGCGACTAGAATCAAGTATTATTTTTTTATTTTGTAAATGTTGACGTTCAAAAGTGCCTTTTTGTGCCTAATTGAAATAAATTATTTGACTTTGACTTTGACTTTGATGCATCGACCCGTGCGACTGTTATTATTTAGCCACGAGCTTTGTGTACAAATATTATGAATTTAGAATAATACGAAAATCGGACTATTTATGTAAGTAGGTACCTACAATAAGACTAATAAATATTTTTAAACGGTGTAATTACCCAATAAATAAAATCATCCGTAATTCATATATTGGCAACACCGCCACCGCTAAAGGTAGGAATACCCGAACGTTGAAAGAATTGCATGTAAGCAAAAGTAGGTACTTACAGTTACTGGCAAGCTAATAATAAATACCTATGCAAGAAAGAGATGACATAACCATATGCCCTTTTCTGTAAGTGTAAAGAGTGCAGCCGTGAGATATTAATATCAATGTGACCATGAGGTAAATATTGCAGGAACAGCTTGTTCAACAAACAAGTAAGTAGGTACTCTTGGAATAACTTAGATTCTGCCTACATCGGCTAAGTAGTGCATTATTACATGACTTAACTACATTCCAACCTCACAAAACTCAAATACAAGTTTTATAATGCCTAAAAGTATATTATAATTATGGTCCACTGCAGTCGAAAAATCTGAAAAATAATTGATATTATTCAGGATTTTTATGGTAGTTAGATAGTGTGTTGAAAACATGTTACAACTAATTTTGATACGATAGAAAAAAAACCGGCCAAGTGCATATCGGACCACGCACACTGAAGGGTTCCGTAGTTGGGATGAATTTATTGCAAGAGCAAACTTAAGTTAGTAGTTGAGAAACATGTTCTCCCATACATCGATATGCGTCACGGTCAAAATACTGCAAATGTAAGTTTGTAGTCGCAAAAAAAAAACTACAAATGATCAATTTTCAGACTTTCTCCTTTACTAGTGCTGTGAGACCTTGCTTCTTGCCTTCATAATTCTAGGTCAACGGGAAGTACCCTTAGGTTTTGATTTATTTGCGAGTGTCAAAATATGTCACATAAACGGCCGTATTTTTTTATTGCGTTGACTTAGAAGCTTAATATTTTTAGAGCTCCAAGGGAGCATAGATTTACGTATTTGATATTAATTTCAACTTGATACCTCCACGCGTTCCTGAGAAAATTGGTGGTGAAAAAATAATATACTTACTTGCAATCATTCTGATTTTTGTCAGATTATTCTACAAGCAATATATTATCGTAGGTACTCGTACGAATAATAGGTAGTGGAGGAGCTCGTGGCTAAGTAATAACTGCCGCACGTGTCGATCCGTCAGGTTAAGCTACGCTTGCCGGAGTTGGTCTGTGGATGGGTGACCATCTTTACGTACCGAGACGCCGTTGGTCCCGGCTGTCATTCGTGGATCTTTGACAGTCGTTACGGGTCGTCAGAAGCCTGAAAGTCTGACAACCAGTCTTACCAAGGGGTATCGTATCACGCAATTACTGGGTTGTGGAGGTCAGATAGGCAGTCGCTCCATATAAAATACTGGTATTCAACTGCATCCGGTTAGACTGGAAGCTGACCCCAACGTAGTTGGGAAAAGGCTAGGCAGATGATGACGAGTAATAGGTAGTGTTTTCATATTTTGTAAATAGATAATTGGTCCATATTTATCAAATTAACTCAAGTTTCCCCATGACCTTAGATATCTATTACCTATTTATGTTGAAGGAACTTGAAACGTTCTTTATGATAAGAGGAGTTGTAAGATTGAACAGAATACTGTTTATCTGAAATAATATATGAGATTTCCGGCGAATACGTATGGGAAGCCATTGTGCTTTGTACGACATTCAGAAAAGTGATCATAATATTTGCGCAGGCCAAATATAAATCTTATGCAAAAGTTCAGAAGTCGCTCAAGTTTACCTAGATGTGCCTCAGTGAGATCGAGATAACTGACATCAGCGTAGTCAAGGATGGGAAGTAAAAGGGATTGTGCAAGCGCAGTTTTAGTGGCAGTTGGAAGAAAGTTCTGCAATCGTCTCAGAGACTTGGCAGATGCAAACATTTTGCGACTTACGTCCTGCAGCTGGGGACCCCAAGAAAATGCTTGTTGATCCAAACCACAAGGTTATTAACTTTCTCGCTTAGGTACGGGAATAGCAGCTCCGGTAAATTTAACCCGGAGATGGAGAAGCAGGCTGCGACCAGTTTATCTTGGAGATCATCTTTGAGCAACAGTGACCTGAGTCTTCGACGGGTTAACCTGCAACCTCGCTCCACTCACCAATTGAAGCCATAAACAATAACCATGAGTAAAATCTGTATGTAGCCCTAGGAATTAATGAATGAAGGATTTATTTATTTAGGTATTCTGGCAAATAAATAAACTTTTCATCGATTCATTCATGTACATATTCATCCATTCGTACTAACAGATTTTGCAGATAAAATTCAGCCACAGACGTCTGTCTGTTGCTGGATTTGTTCCCTAAGAACTTTCCATAAGAGATTTGTTAGGGTTCTGTACCTCAACAGGTAAAAACGGAACCCTTATAGGGTCACTTGTGTGTCTGTCTGTCACAGCCAATAGGGATGATGACTAAAAAAATGTTTTTTGTCCGTAATGTAGATTATGAAAAAATAACTTACACGTATTTTTTCTTTTCTTACGTCATTAAAAGATTACGGCGATACATTGAGTTATAATGTGCCATGACGTCACTTGTATGTAGATTTTATACATACTTGTGACGTATCAACCCCCACTCCCGAACTTTAATGCATTGTATCTAAGTCATCTTTTATTAATATGATAAAGCAAAAAATACGTGTCTAATATTTTTTTATTATCTGACTGACGGACTAAATAGAATTTCTTTTTTTTGACCCAGGCATCATCCCTATTTGCAGTTGTACTGCGGACCAATCTAACTTAGAGAGATGTTTTAATGATTCTAATGATTATAATTCTGTAAATACATATCTGTTATATTCGCGAATCATATTTAGATCAAGATGGTCTACAACTTGACACTGATCTGCAAATAGCAAAAAACGTAAGATTTGAACTACAACTACACAGGTTTTGTATAATTTAGAACCATTTTTTTTTTCAAGTTTTGTTAATGTGAGTACCATGGAGTCGTTTACTACGTTATTATGTTGTATGTTGACTTGAAAGAGCAGGGTAGTTGAGAGTATGTCATGCTCACTTAAATGTCTCGCTGATGGCGGCAAGTGTGTTGGATCATTCGGTTCCCTACAAATTGGTTGAGCTGGATGGTGGTGATCTACGCGTCATGTTCGTAAACGGGCGCCGACAGGTGAGACTGGTCATCTCTTAACGGCCAGGGCTTATTTTTTTTAAATTGTATTTTTAATCGTTTTTTTTTTATTGTTCTCACTTATAGGAACAACCAGAGTAATGTAGGTACCCAGGATTTTGTAATTTAGATATTTAAAAGAGTGTCCTTGGAGTTTCTTCCCCGTTCTTCTCCATAGAGATCTACGTTTTGGAATGGGCAACTAGCTTCAACTTTCTGACTAACTGACCGACTCTTTGACAGTTCAAAAATGCCTGTAAATGGTTTAGTTTAAATAAATGCTTTGAGTCTGAGTTTGAAAAACTGAGGCAAGTTCGAGTATACAATGCAAAGTTAAAAGTGTATCAGATAACGCGGCCAATATGGCAAAAATGCATAGACAGCTTAAAACAAACACTGGTGACGATGATAGCGCGAATGTTAATGTACCTATACTTACGTATGTATGGATGTTCGGCGCATATTCTCAACTTACTGGTTAAAGATTTAGAAATAACAGATGCTACAGTACCTACATGTCCTGAAAGTAATCGAGTAGGTACTTCAGAAATAATCATTTAGCGCATGCTAAAAATTCACTCACAAAGGCGAATAGTTTAGAAATGCCACTAGAAGTGAGATGGGACCCAATGTGTGATTCACTAAAAAGCTATATTAAAAACTGGCCGATATTGAGACAAATAGCAGATGAAAATAAAGAGGAAATTAGCTCTGACATCAGCAACCTTATTCAAAATATGAATATTAAAAGAAATGCAGAGGATCTTGTGGCTCAACTGTACAGATAGTGCAATCCACGACGACGCGCCCCACTCCGCGATTAGTGTACTGTAAGCTGTGCTTTAGAACGGACGGAGCGGAGCGGATCAGAGTGGGGCGCGTCGTCGTGGATTGCACTATCTATAGCTAATATCTAAAGCTCTAAACAAGGTTCAGAGCGATAAGTGTACTATTTCCGATAGTGTTGTTATCTGGAAAGAATTAATAGATCAACTGGAAGAAGAATTAAACATGATGCAAATGAGGGATGTCATGAATCGTTACCACCAAGCCATGACACCGGCTCATTACCCAAACCACACACCCCATACAAATACATGGCCTACATGTTTAATCCAAAACTGCCCCAAGAAATGTTGTCGACCGATGAAAGTTAAACAATTAAATTAAATTTAAATTCATTTATTTCAGGTACCACATAACCCATTTAAGAAATTTTTAAATCATACAAAAACACAAAAAGAGAGAGAGCCTTGTGATTTTTGCAAAAAAAATATGAGAGACTGGAATCAGTTTGATGAGTAGCATTATTCGGTTGAATGCAAAAGTTGAGCCTTTCACGGGAGTATTATTCGATAAACAAGCCATACCTACAGAAAACTACCTCTACTGATTGACTGAAAAAAATTATAACCGAAGAAGAATGGGATATAATCAAGAAACTGCTATGTAGGTACCATCGAAGAAGTTAATTTCATATCTATGCACCGTAAGGACTATTTCTGCTTGCAGCGCTCAGCCTTTAAAGAACCGGGGCAGTAACAGATGTGGTCATCGTGTTCTCGGAATTTTGTTTTCAAACTGCTTAGATATGCAAAGTTCATATCTATGCACCGTAAGGACTATTTCTGCTTGCAGCGCTCGGCCTTTATAGAACCGGGGCAGTAACAGATGTGGTCATCGTGTTCACGGGATTTTGTTTTCAAACTGCTTGGATATGAAGTTCTTCGATAGTACAGTTGCTTCTTCTGCTGGGGTCGAAAACATATTTTCGGCATTCAATTTGGTGCATAGGTAAATAAGAAATAGATTAGGCACCAAGAAGGTAGACAAATTACTCTTCCTTTTGAAAAAACTAAACTAATTATTTTCCTTGTTCATTAAAAGGACAGTGAGTTTTTTAAAAAGTGATTTTATTTTATGTGATGTAATTAAAAAAATATATACCTATGTTGTGTTTTTATCAAATAAATCAAACTTCTAAGCCAACGCAATCAAAAGATACAGACGTTTATGCCGCAAATTTCCGCAAATTTTCGACACTCGCAAGGGTATCAAAACCTACAGGGTACCGTACTTCCCGTGAACTCAGAATCTTGAAATTTGGTACGAAGCAATGTCTAATTGCACAGATAAAGGAAAAATTGTGAAAACCGTAAATTTTTAGTTACTTACATCATATAATAAAAATAATTTTAATAATTTTAAACATACTGGTTTGTATGGAACCCTCTCGGTGCGCGAGCCCGACTCGCATATAATATTTTTTTTTTTTTAAATCATGTTTTTTATCGCCCCGGCTTCGCACGGGAGCCATTTACATGTGACGGTACATCATTTTTAGGGTTCCGTAGTCAACAATCAATCTGCCTAGCCTTTTCCCAACTATATTGGGGTCGGCTTCCAGTCTAACCGGATGCAGCTGAATACCAGTATTTTACATGAAGTGACTGCCTATCTGACCTCCACAACGCAATAACTGGGTAATACGATACCCCTTGGTAAGACTGGTTGTCAGACTTTCGGGCTTCTGACGACCCGTAACGACTGTCAAAGATCCACGAATGACAGCCGGGACCAACGGCATAACGTGCTTTCCGAGGCACGGAGGAGTCTCGGTATGTAAAGATGGTCACCCATCCACAGACCAACCCCGGCAAGCGTTGCTTAATCTGATGGATCGACCCGAGTGGCAGTTATTACTTAGGCACGAGCTCCGTAGTCAACAAGGAACCCTTATAGTTTCGCCATGTCCGTATGTCTGTCTGTCTGTTTAGTTTAGCTCAAAAACTATTGGTACTAGAAAGTTGTAATTTGGCATGAGTAATACAAGTTAATGACGCCAAAAAAGTGGTAAAATAAAATTTTGAAAACAACAATTATTTAGGGTACCTCCCCTACATGTAAAGTGGGGATGATAATTTTTTTTTTTCGTCCTTTCCATAGTGTGGGGTATCGTTGGATAGGTACTTATTTCAAAAATATTAGGAGTTTGCCAGTACTGTTTTTTGATTAAGTAAACCGTTCGTGACATACCAAGCTTTAAAGTACCAATTTTCGGAGTCAAGTGTCCGCCCCCCCTCTACCAACTAAACGGTTGTAGCTAGAAATTCAAATGTCACGGCATTAGTATTTATATATAACGAAGTTTAAAGGAAAACTATCACACTTAAGTGGGCTTTACAAGTTTACGAGTAATAATTGACCAACTTAAATTTACGGTTGCAAAAACATGTTCTCCCATAGATTCCGTATGGGAGAACATGTTTTTCAATTACAAAGTTAAGTTTGTTCTTACGATAAATTCATTCCAACTACGGAACCCTTCATTCCGCGTGGTCCGACACGCACTTGGCCGGTTTTTTTTTTGTTAGGCTCTACTGCTCAGAACTTGTGCACTACAAGTTCTAAGCAGTAACCTATTAAAAAGTATTAGGCTTGAATGAATTCAAGATTAATATTCATTAGTATTTTAAAGTTCGTCTTTTTATATTATGTTTACATAATATACAGCCAATGTCCATCGTGAATAATGTAGGTACTTTTACCACCTTTCAAATGGTGAAATTATTTTTCAAATAGGAGTTGTGGTTCCGGATATTACCCTTCACATATACACAAACTCACAAAATTCGCTCTCTCTTTAAAAATAATATTAAGAGGGAACAGGGCCCGCGATTCTCCATACAAACGTATTCCCCGTTTTTCTTCCTGAATAATGCCTCTAGAGCTGTCATTTTTTTGTATAAAATCAGGGTCTCTATAGGCAGGCATGTCCCTGTCATTTCCTTTTTTCAGTAATTAATAAGTAAGGAAACTATGACCCTCCAAAAATTACAAAAATGCCCCATTTTTACCGCCGTGATTAGAGGACTACCACACTAATTCGGAAAAGTTTTTAGCATAAAAGAAAATAATAGGAACCTAGACATACTCTTTCTTAAAATTTTAAATCGGCTTAGTTTTCGAGGAGAAAAAAGGAGAATGCCAAACGTCGTTTTCGTCAAAAAATTTGTGATATATCGGTCTGAGCTGCAGTTGTCCCTATCGCACTTTACGGGTTTTAACTCGGTTTTTCGGGCGCAGCGCGATGGCAATAGTTTCTTCAAATACCTATTTTTCAAATTCCTCGCAGCCCCTGTTCCCTCTTAAATATTATGTAAATTTGAAATTTGACTTGTCAAGAGAAAGTTTGTTAAAGGCATAGCTATTTACTTCTATTCTATACCTTCCTTATTCCTATAATATTATGAGTTACAGAGAAAACCACTTGTAACGGACGGGTCACATAACACATTCAAAAATGAATACACAAATACCCACAAAAAAGAAAAAAAAAAGTGTCATTACATTATGCTCCATTACATAAAAAGAAACACACATTATGCGCAGATAATATTACATATTCCGTGATGGCAGAAAACATTAAAAAAAAAACACTTACGAAACTGAAAATCCCCACCAACACGCAGCCCACATTCGCTGGTACAGCGTAACAACATTTTTCAGCCCAGCACATTTTTATCACACACACTTAACACACCTTTTACTTAGCACACTCAGAACACAACACGACGTTATCCTCGTAGCGTTTAGTATAGAGTACCATACATAATGGCCAACGGGATAAAATTAAGTAACTAATTCCTTCCTCCCCTCTGCTCCCCGTCGCTAAGCCAAATAAATATTACAATAACTAGAGTCCGCGAAACTGAATGTAAATATTATGATTAGTGTGTCAAAAAGTGTACAGGGACGTATTAGGGGTTTATTTCAATTTTGGTTTTCGTCAAAATTTTGTGCGTGTTGTTCGTGGGTAGGATTAGTTTAATGAAACTACAATTCATATTTCGTTTTAATTATTATATTATAAATATTGTAGATAAATAGGTAACTCAATACCTCCCTGATAGGTACATAAAACTTTAGTTTTAGTTGACTCAAATCTGATCGTAGAAATACTAAAAATACTGTTTCTTAGATTATCAATAAACTGTGTGGAAAAAACGAAAAGTTGGAAGTAATATTCAAATGTCGTGTGTGTGTGTAGCAGGAATATTATCCAATGTTAAACATCGTAAAGTATTCTTGCTTAGTCTTGGAAAATAATTTTATCTCCAAAGTTTAACTAAGCTTGATAACCAGCTGTATTTTATTTACTTATATTTTCCCCTATAAATAAGGTAAATCAATGGTTCTTGATCCCGGGATTAAATAAAGGTGGCAGCTATCGCAAACATTCATCTGTAATGACTAAGAAGTTTTATTTAATGTAGATAATACACTACCAGTGCGTCACATCATCAATAGGTATCTATTATTTGCGCTTTACGATCAATATGATCTAATGTCGCAAATACTATATTTTGTTTTACTCAGCTATAATAATATATTAACAGGGTGGAGAAAATCACTTCTTGTTTCTAAATGATTCCAAATTTGACAAAAAATAATGATAAACCTTGCCAATATTGGTAACCATAAAAGTACTTGTTTAGCATTATTTATTTAATCAAGTAATTCAGAGGATCACGTGGCTAAGTAATAACAGCCGCACGGGTCGATCCATCAAGTTAAGCTACGCTTGCCGGGGTTTGTCCGTGGATGGGTGACCATCTTTATATACCGAGACTCCTCCATGCCTCGAAAAGCACGTTAAGTCTTTGGTCCCGGTACTCATTCGTGGATCTTTGACAGTCGTTACGAGTCCTCACTAGCCCGAAAGTCTGACAACCAGTCTTACCAAGGGGTATCGTATTACCCAGTTATTGGGTTGTGGGGGTCAGATAAGCAGTGGCTCCATGTAAAATACTGGTATTCAGCTGCATCCGGTTAGACTGGAAGCCAACCCCAACATAGATGGGAAAAAGCTAGGCAGATTAATTTATTCAAGTAATTTATCATAGCGTAGATATTTACAATTTTAGCTGCCACACAACAGTTTTATCTTCTCTTCTTCATGTTAATCGATAGTCCGATATTGTTAGATTTTATCGGCCAACACTTTGCCACTTCTACGCCGCTGTCAGTGGCAGCGCCTGCGCAGGGGTCACCCAGGTTGTTGGTTTATTAAACTGATTTATTGAACATAAAGTTGTCGCAGTTAATTTCATTATTTTTATACGCACAGTAAAAAAGATAGATTTAAACGACACCAAACTTTTGAGTACAAAGGTACTCAAAAGTTACTGCTTATTTCTAAAGACATCTCTTCCAGCAGGCCTATAAAAGGAGAAATGAAAACGAAATGTAAACAAGAACAAGAAGAGAACAATATGCAGGTCGTTTTTTTTTTTCATAGAATTATTTAATGACAATCTGCAGTTTTTTAATCAACCATTTTTTTGAGGTTGGATTATCTTTAAGCCCATATTCACAACCACCGAATTCGTCCCTGGGATGTCAAGTGGCTTTTTTATTCTTTCTGTCGATAAGTTTCTAACTTATCGACAGCTTGTAATAAACAAAAAAGTTATTTATGATACTTACCTAATATACTAGTCCTCCTTATCGATTTCGATGACGGCACAGGATGACGGCCATTTGAAATTCCTTGAGGGTTCCCGGTGCTAGCACGTCTTTCGAGTACTTCTATTAAGTTCTTCTAGTAAGTAATAAGTTGATAATTTTTTGTTATTACATCACCCATACTCTTTTTTTTTCTTTCGTTTGATATTATTTTCTTTGTAAAAGTCTTAAAGTCAGAGTTTTAAAGTCGCCCATGAGTCTCTGACTTGGCTTCACATGCCGTCGAGAAATATCTCTCAGGCATGCCGGTTTCCTCCCGGTCTTTTTCTTCACCATTTTTGAAGAAAATGTTAATTATACTATCTATACGCACATGAATCCGAAAAGTCTGAGGCGCGTGCCTTGGGTTCGAACTCGAGATCTATGACTTGGTAGTCTGATGGTCACACCACTAGGCTATCACTGCTGTCAGTCTCCTGCTGCTATAAGTACATGTAACAGTTTGATCAACTACTGGTAGGCATTATAAAAAATCGCGTTTGATAAATTGATGTTACAATAACTTAACATGACTTTCCAACATCAAATACCTATGTACCTAGTATATGATATGTCTTATAGGTGCACTTATCACTTTTTGACTAAACATTTAAAATGACAAAATATTATTTTTTGCATGCTTTGTCAATTATCATAATATTTGTATCAAAAGCATTTTTATATAAACGAGCTTCTATAAACTATATTATCAGAATTTATACATATTTATCCAGCACCCGGCTCCTGTGGGAAAGTGGACAAGGTCTGTTGCATCACCCCGGGCGGGGGCAACGTAAGGAGCGAACTCTGGAAGTGAAACTGAGGTATGCAAGTTGGAATGTTGGGACTATGACTGGAAGAGCCAGTTCAAGGAAGAAGATAAAGTTCAAGGAATGGCAGAGTGTTGAAGATGAGACTGTTAGTTTGATAAAGTAAGAAATTAGAATATATAAAGTTTAAAAGTGGCGCGAGTGACTGAAAAGTTGAAAGGAAATCGTTTGGCCTGGTATAGGCATGTGATGAGGAAAGAGGAAAAAAGTGTGATGAGGAGGATGGAGCGGGAGACGAAGGCCAAAGAAAAGATGAATGGAGTGTGTGAGGAATGACATGATCTTTCATGTCATTCCTCACACACTCCATTCATCTGAAGGGAGTGAGTGATAGCTTGTTGACAGGGGAGAGTGGTAAAAGAAAACGTGGTGCGCCGACAACAAGTAACATGGGACAAGGGCAGGAAGATTATGAGTTTAAACCTTCCGCGACGAAGCACTGATGTGCGATGGGTCAAGTCGCTCGTCTGAGTCGCTGCTAGGCTGTTGATTGGTTGAATTATTTACATGTGATTTGGAAGCCAGTTGCAACTTGTGTCGTGTAATTGCAATAAAAAACCTAAATAGCATGGGAAAAGGCAAAGGAGTGACGGGTTGATGTTTGTTACAATTATTTTTGCATGTTTGGTACTTTGGTAAGTAACACTGTCTCATAAACAAAGTATGTAAAACTGAGAGCAACGGTGGCCCAGTGGTGGCGGCCCCGACTTACGAACAGTAAGTCACGGGTTCGAACCCAGACAGGCGCATTACTTTGCGTAATTTATTTCATCACCACTGCTCTCAAAACGGTGAAGGAAAACATCGTGAGGAAACCGGCATGTCCTAGAACCAAAAATTCGAAGACATGTGACGTCTACCAATCCGCACTGGGCCCGCGTGGTGGATTATAGCCCACTCCCTCTCATTGAGAGGAGGCCGTGTCCCTGCAGTGGGAACGATATAGGCTGATGATGATGACTCTTAAACAAAAGCATGATTTTATTGTGTCTTTTAACTTTAGCACAATAAAGATATTATAAATATCATTCATATACTTATTCTTCTGCCAGCGAATTCGTCCGCGAACCTATAACCCTCCTCAAGAATTTAATTGGGCGCTCCAATGCAAAAATAATTTTACAAATCCGACTGTGAGTTCCGGAGATATTACCCTTTACATACAAACTTACAAACAAATAAACAAATATCTCTTTATAATAGAAGTATAGACTTATTCCAATTTGTAAGATTTTTTAAAGTTTCGAATGCTCATATTGTAAAATCATATTTTTGGACTTATCATGTATTATCATGACACCACAGTTAAGAAGTTAATACTATAATAAGTTAATTTGTGAAGTGTATACCGTAGACCGGGGTTACTTTGATCAATATTAAACTTTGAAGGTTCATATCTTTTAAATTTGTGGGTGTAAAAAAATACTAAAAAAATCTAGTGATCGGTTTTTTTATTACTCTCGATTCCTGTAATAATAAGTGAAAAAATTGGCTAGATTTTGAGAAAAAAAAATTAAACTGCCTGATCAGAGTTATACGTAGGATGGGGTTACATTGATACCCCTTATTTTATTGCGTAATTACAAAGTAATTATTGCGTAATCGCAAAGTAATTACGCAATTAAATAAACCCATTTACAATGCCAATACAATTTAAATATAATTACCCAATTATAAAGCCAATACAATTTAAAAAATAAAAATCAATCAACGAGAAAAATAAATATTGTCGCATGGGGTAACTTTGATCTAACAATTGATTTGATTGTTTGAATGACAATATATTTACCTTTTTCAATTAAAATGATTGGTGGATTCCCAGCGTGTCCTCAGGAAAGGATTAAACAGTTGTTCAGTGTTCATAACTCAGAAAAAAAAACTACCTAATTGCGTTTCGTTTTACGTAATTCACGATTTTATATGAAATGGAAGTTTCTGTCAAAGTTACCCCGCGAGTCAAAGTAACCCCGGTTTACCAGTACTTGTTTGAAGGACTTTCGTTTGACATATTTAGTACCTAAAGCCAAGCTTTTACTGATAACGCGCTTCGAAAGTAAAAAAAAACTTCGTGCTTGTCAAGCACTTCACGAATCTAGGGACGCCATTACGACTTTGTGACCGAATTCGGTCGTATAATGATTTCTATCTGCCGCCCCTGGCTGAATATTTCACAAATAATCGGTTCCATTTCAATATATTTGGTAGATAATGATATTTTGGATACTATGACACAGCCCTTACTAGGCTAATGATGTGATATAAGTCAGGGAAATCCATTGTCCAGCATAATAAACCTAAAATGTTCCCACTGCTTATGCTGAAGTAAAACGCCTGTCCGGTTTCGAACGAATCTCAAAACGCGGCGGTTTTTTGTTTATCTATCATTATTATTTTCAAATGTATTAAATAGGAAATAATTTACAAATTCAAATGCCATTCCAACGTTTGAGCTAGTAGGCGTTGTTGATACAAAATTTGCAACCGCTTCATTCTCGTCACACATTCAAATATGCTCTCGATTTCATTTCTCCGACATCGGCTGTTCATTTTTTTGTTTTGTTCCTACTCCTACGATAGATTGATGTCTTCTCAGTAGGTAATTGATACTTTTTACTCGATATTTTTACTTTTCACTCGATATCGATAGCTGAGGTCTTCGATCATGTGAGGTGGTTAGTGTACGTATAAGTAAACCTTTTTTTGACCGAGCGAGAGAAGCCTCTCTGCATCAAGTCCGGCAAAATTTGCTTCCGTGTGTCAGTTTGAACGTAATCCTCTACAGTACCTCTAGTGTGAGTTCCTTGCCGTAACACGAAATACGTGACAATCAAGTTAATCGAGCTAATTAATGTGAGAAATGTTTTTTCATCCCACCATCTCGGAAAGAGTATTTTTAATCTTCAGTATCTGAGTGGAAAAGCCGTTTTTATTCTCTAGAGGATAAAGTAAATTGAATTTAGAACATCGTGTGCACTAAGTTTGTGAATTAAAAAAAACATTAAACCTATTTACTGCTACCTCTATGGTGCCGAATATATCATACAACTTTTTTTTAATTTGTTAAAAACTCAGACTCGGAACCTTCTTGGTGTTCTTTTTTCAATTTGCTTTGTACGCGGTTCTTTACGCGGCATTTTTTCACGTCATTGTTAAACCTTAGGTATATTAAAAACAAGAAACTTGAAAACAAGTGAAAAAACTAAAATGAGTGATTCTAGCGACGAGGAAGTTTGCTTGACGCCAACAGAATTGACTGAAACTGTTAATAATGCGCAAATGAGCTTTCTCCCTCAACAATCACGCGAGAAGTATTAAAAACAGTACGATATGTTCAACACGTGGCGACTAGCAAAAGGAGCCAAAACTTTCTCAGAAAACGTTTTGCTGGCATATTTTATAGAATTATCCGAGAACAAGAAAGCAAGCACTCTATGGAGTACGTATTCGATGCTAAAAGCAACAATAAAGATGAAAAAAGACAAACATATCGATACCTATCCTAAATTAGTGGCATTTTTAAAAAGAGCCTCATCTGGTCATCAACCAAAAAAATCGAAGGTTTTCACAGTATCTGATATTGAAAAGTTTCTTAACGAAGCACCCGATTCCGTATATTTGGCGGCAAAAGTAAGTCAGTTGCACATTCAGTATCTACTTAAGTATATTAATCTCAATTAAATAGTATACTTAGTAGATGTTGATAGGCATAATTATGCGTTCATATCAATTTTATTCATTTATCTACTACAATACTCTTTACGTTACAGGTTGTTCTTATTATTGGAATAAACGGAGCATGTCGAACTAATGAACTAACACAACTTAATGTCAAAAACATTGAGAAACATTCAGATGACTTACTATTAATTAATTTACCTAATACAAAGACAAAAAGAGACCGCAACTTCGTCATTCGCAAGGAATACGTAACGATTGTTGAGAAATATCAAGCCTTACGCCCGCCTAACACTCCAATCAATCGATTTTTTCTACAGTATCGCAATGGAAAGTGTGTTAGACAGCCTATGGGTACTAATAAAATTGGCAGTATCCCACGAGAAATAGCAACATTTCTTGAACTTCCAGAACCCCTGTTGTACACGGGTCATTGTTTCCGACGAACTTCAGCCACACTTTTGGCTGATTCCGGAGCTGATCTGCTGTCCTTTAAGCGCCACGGAGGCTGGAAGTCCAATGCAGTTGTAGAGGGATACATAGAGGATTCCATCCAAAATAAGTCTAAAATATGTGAAGGCATCGTAGGAGCCATTACACTGAAAGAGCCTCAATCGGATCCTTGTACTGGCCCTTCTACATCAAAAATAAGCCGTTATGAAACACCTAACCATCTCCCTCTCTCTCCAACATTCACGCCAAGGGAATCCGATGAATCGGTACAACTATTAAGTATGACAGATAGTTTACCGAAAAACAGTACACAAGTGACTAACACCAATATTACAGTACCAAACAAAAATATTACACTCAATTTAAATAACTGTAGCAACGTTACTTTAAAATTTTCTTAATTATACCTTAGTATTATTTTGTTATAATTTAAAGATTATTCTGTAATACTTACCTGTCATAATGTAGTAATTAATACCTAAACTGAAATAAAAGTGTACCTATCTTGTGATTGTAAACGTTTTTTTTTTTTGCATTTAGTCATTTCCTCGCTGAGGTGGAATGAAAAGTTACGTGTTGCACTCGAGTGCAAAGATTTTTCACCTCGTGCTCTTTTGATTCCCTCGCTAACGCTCAGGATTCTAATTTTGAATCACTCGCTGCGCTCGTGATTCAATTTTAGAATCCTTCGCTTGCTCGGTCATCAAAATTGAACACGCGGTTAAAAAGCAACTTTGCACTCTTGTATAACAAATAACTATTTTCACCTCAGCACCTCAAACAAGCAGTTTTTGCTGTCAAAAAACAGTGAGCAAAATTCGATTTTGCTGCGAGCGTGAGACAAAGTAACTTTTTAAATATTTTTTTTAAATGCCGTAAACAGTCTGTTTGGTCTACTCACAAAATTTTAAAGATTTGAACTTCAATTTATTTTGTCACTTTCACTTCGATACGAAAAAAGCGAGAGATAGAAACAAGTCGATTCGAAGTTCGATTTCAAAATTCCATAACTAGTAGGCCCAAAAATGAAACAAACAATAAAACGTTCGCATTCACATAAAACCTTAAAATTGCAAATCATCTGTTAAGGTTTTATTGAAATTCTGTTTTTATTTTTTTTGGAATGAAGTTCTTTAGGCGGCTTGCGGTAAGAGTGCACTGGCAGAAATCGTCACGGGAAAAGGCGCTTGCGACTGTCTTCTTCTATTCAAAGAAAAAGAAAGACGGAGTTAGATAGTAAGTGTGAATTTGGTCAAAATGCAAATCTAAGATGGCGGATGCGAAAATTTTCACATTTTTCATAATTGGTGTCGTTTTCATAGTTTTCAAGGGTGCTAAAGCCGATCGTGAGGTGAAAATGTAAATCCAAAATGGCAGCTGCGAAAATTTTCTTCATGGGTATCGTTTCTATTATTTTCAAGGTTGCTAAAGCCAATAGTGAAGTCTAAATGTAAATCCAAAATGGCGGCTGCAAAAATTTTCAAATTTTTCTTCATGGGTGTCGTTTCTATGGTTTTCAGGGTTGCTTAAGCCGATAGTGAAGTCAAAATAAAAATCCAAGATGGCGGCTGCAAAATACGAGGTGATGAAGATTATGTAAAAAAAAACTTGTCCGATCCGAAAAGGGCATGTGGTACCTACTGCAGTAACATTACAAAAGAGTATTTTTTTTATTATTATTTATAGTAAAAAAGTTATTGGTATTTAAAATTCACATTTCTATTTCCAAAATTACCCCATAACCATAAAAAATTTGCAAGACTCATACAACGACGGCCGCCGCCCGCACCAAAAGTAAAATTCGGTAAAATTCACCATTGAAATAAAATGTGGGGATTCCTTTTTCCTGAAGATTTACAAATAAATATGCTCACAGTACGATACCTAACAACACCCTCACGGATCGGACCGGTTTTTTTTTACATGTTGTATGTTCTCGCTGTTGAGGTGAAAAGTTGTATGTGTTACACGAGAGCAAAGTTATTTGCATCTCGTGTCTTTGAATCCCTCGTAGCGCTCAGGATTCTAACCTAGAATCACTCACTACGCTCGTGATTCAATTATAGAATCCTTCGCTTACTCGGGATTCAAAATCAACACTCGCAGCAAAAAACAACTTTGCTCTCTTGTTGCACAAATAACTATTTTTAAACCGGCCAGGTGCGTGTCGGACCACGTCGACAATGAAGGGTTCCGTAGTTGGGATGTATTTATTATCCCAAGAATAATCTTACGTTATAATTGAAAAACATGTTTTCCCATATGAAATGTATGGAAGAACATGTTTTTGCAACTGCAAAGTCAAAGTCAAATAATGTATTTCAATTAGGCACAAAAGGCACTTTGGAACGTCAACATTTACAAAAAAAACTAGTCGACCCTTTTTTTTGGGTTTTCGTATGTAGAAGAATGAGCAAGAAACTCCACCGTTACTCTTTTCACAATATTTTGTATACATTAATTATATGTGAAGACGATGCACCTAGAATAAGATTACTATACCACGATAGGTAAAAAAAAATAAAAATGAAGGAAGGTGCTCACATATTTACAATCATTGTAAAATTATACGATATTATTATTCCTAACATTTCAACAAATAATACTAATAATAAGCCAGTGTGTGAGTTCAAGTAATCACAGAATATAAAATCAATTTTATAAAATAAAATAAAATATACAATATTCAAGATTTTGTCTAGATTATAAATTGTCCTATGGAGCAGGACCATCATGTTTCCAAGCATTATTATCTTGGATATAATCCGCTAATTTCTAATATGCTTGCTTACAAAGTGTACTTTTTATATGAGTTTTAAATTTTCTTTCATTTAATTCTAATATAGTCTTTTGTAAAATAAAGATGGATTCAATGTCAGCAGCCCGACCCCACAGTAAAATGCCATACGACATAATACTGTGGAAGTAGCTAAAATAGACCAAACGCGCGGTTTCTACATCTGTAAACTGTCTTATCTTTCTAAGAGCATAAGCGGCCGAGCTTAGCCGCCCCGCGAGAGATATTATATGGGGTCCCCATTGTAAGTTTTCGTCTAGTGTAATTCTTAGGAAAACCGTTTGATGAATAAATTCCAGATTTTCTCCATTCAATATGATGTCACATTCGCTACTTCTAACATTTGGTAATTTAAATCTAATGCATTTGTTTTTTTTATTTTTATTTTGTACCAAATTATTAAGCGTTCCGTTGTATTGTTCAGGTCCAAGATTGCTTAGACCTGAACAATTGAGCTATTTACGTCGTCAAGATTTTGTGACCGTCGGTTTATTTTAAAGATCAATGATGTGTCATCTGCAAGTAACACCATCTTCGGTTGATTTTGAAATAATTGGGGTAAATCATTAATATAAACTAATAAGAGGAATGGACCCAATATCGAACCTTGAGGAACGACAATTACCATTTCAGACCATAATGAGTTTGTGCCATTGACTTGAACTTTAACCTTTCTATCTTTCAGGTATGATCTTCAAACAACAAGACAATTATGTTCTATGTTCTGTGTTATGGGGTTTGGTTTCCGCACTCAGTCCGTCAGGTGGACCATTGTGCGTGGGCCATAGCGACCGTTTGGGGGATTATTCCAACCAGCCCACCTCCCTCCAGAAGGCAATTAGGTCTCCTGGTTTGTCTAGAACATCTGCGTATGACCCGAGGGTTTCGGTTCTGATCTGGGTAACGCCCGTGCATTCAAAGAGCACGTGAGCAACGGTCTCCTCAGCCGCCATGCACGCCCTGCACAGAGGACTGTCCGTTATGACTATTGTACAACAAGACATCACATCAAGAGCTGTATTCCTAATCCCATAGTGCTCCAGTTTTAGCAGAAGTGTCTCATGGTCTACGCAATCGAACGCCTTCGAGAGGTCGCAAAAGATTCCAATGGCATCTTGTGCCCCTTGTTGTCTTCCCTGGCGTGAAAAATGTTCTATATTAAGGAGACACCGGCGTCAGTGGTACAACACCCTTTGATGAAACCGTACTGTTGATCATGAAAGATGGATATTTTATTAAAGTGACGTAACATGTGATTGAGTGTCAACTGTTCAAACACCTTACTGAGAATTTACTATCACCGGATTTGAACAAAGGAACTATTTTACTGTGTTTCATGAGATCCGGAAAGACTCCTTGGTCTACACTGGTGTTAAATACGAGTAATAGGGGTTAAAGTATGAAATTGCCGTTTTATTGTAATAGGTACTTCGAATGGTTTGAAATTTTTGAGTGAAACTTTTTTCACATGGTACCTACCTAAGAAGTTCTTCTTTTAAAAAATGTGCAACATTAGATTTTCGACTTTCACTTGTTTTTTTATTCAGCTTAGACAAGAAATATGGATACTTCGAAAATTTGAGTTATTTTTTAATACGATTTCCAACGCGGAACTAACGCGGCAGAAACAGCTCGTAATATCAATGTTGCGTTTGGAGACGGGACTGCTAATGAACGCACGGTGCGATTTTGGTTTAAACGCTTTCGTGATGGAAACTTCGATTGGAAGGACGAACCACGTGGAAGACCGCCCACACAGGTGAATAACAATGAATTGAAAGAGATAGTGGAAGCCAACCCGAGCCAAACTACCCAGGAATTAGCGGCATGGTTTAACGTTACCTTACCAACAATATTGACTCATTTGCATCAAATCAATAAAATAAAAAAAATATTAGAAATGGGTGCCTCATGATTTGATTGATCTGCAGAAAGAAACTTGTGTTGCCTTGTTGAATCGATACAGAAATGAAGGAATATTGGATCGAATTGTGAAATGTGATGAAAAGTGGATTCTTTACAATAACCGTAAGTGAAAAATGCAATGGCTGACCCCAGGTCAAACGCCGCAACAGTGTCCTAAAGCAAAGCTTACCAATAAAAAGGTAGGGTTTGGTGGTCTCAGCATGGTGTTATTCACTATAGCTTTCTCCGATCTGGTCAAGCAATAACGGCAGATGTCTACTGTGCCGAACTCCAAACAATGATAGCAAAACTAGCAGTGAAACAGCCCCGACTCATGAATCGATCTTCACCATTATTGCTCCATGATAACGTGAGACCTCATACAGCACGAGAAACCATTTTAACTCTACAGGAACTGCAATTAGAAACCATTCGTCACCCTCCGTATTTGCCAGACCTTGCTCCAACGGACTACCATTTGTTTCGTGATTTGGACAATTTTCTACGTGATAAAAAGTTTTCTTCTCAGGAGGCAGTAGGTACAAAATGCTTTCACACAGTTTGTCGAATCTAGATCACTAGAGTTCTATCGCAAAGGCATAAATGCCCTTCCTATTAGATGGCAGCAATGTATAGATAATAATGGTAATTATTTTGATTAAATAAATATATTAAATTTAAAAAGAAATGAATTTCAATTTTTCAGTACAAATCGGCAATTTCATACTTTAACCCCTAATATGAAAGCTAAATAAGGCGCAATGGTTTCGATGATAGATCTACAGACATTTACAGACATTCCCCATAGATCTTCTGTTGATTTAATTTTAAGATTTTTCAAAGCTTTTATTACAGCCTTGGGGTTTATATGCTGAAACCTAAAGTCCGAAGGGCATGCCTTTACATTATTTCTAAGTAAGGCAGCAGAAAGCGTAGATGAGGAATTTAAAGCTTCAGTAGTTTTATGTGGAATATTAACAAAAAAAAAAACAAATTACTGAGGTATTTCTACATCTGAGTTGATGGGGCCATGTAAGCCTGCAAATGTAAGTTGGTTGATTTTTACTTGTTAACTTGTAGAGTACACCTACTGAGCTGTGATAGTTTTCCTTTTAATTTCGTTATGGTTATATACTACTGCCGTAATTTTTTTCACATATCCAGAACCAACCATTTAGCTGATAGGGGGAGGGACACTTGCCTCTAACAAAAATAAACACTTCAAAGCTTAATATTTCTCAAACGGATCCTGAATCCAAAAATTGTTTTAACACACAATATTTTTGAACGACCTTTCCAATCATGGGGTGTCCCCACACCATGGTATAGACAAGAAAAAAAAACACTTTACCTACGTCTAGGGTTTATGTCTACCAAAAACATTTTTTTTTTCATGATTTTATTTTACCACTGTTGGCGTGATTAATACTGTTAGTATATTAATCACATCCAAATTATCGCACCCATTCCAAATTACAGCTTTCTAGTACTAAAAGTCTCTGAGCTAAGCCGCGGACAGACCAAAACTTCTTCTTGTTAATCGTTCCTTGTTGACTAGGGAACATTTTTTTTTTTGTGTGATTATTTATCAAATATCTTCTCCCGCTCTGGGTGGAGCGGGGAGGGCGTGTCAGACTTACTGACAAAAACACCAGGGCGCAACAGGCAGCACAACTGACGATCCCCGTCAGTTGTGTTGCCTGTTGTGTTGTCTCTTTGAGGCCCGCCTGGAACATATCGCGCCATCAAACAGGGTCCATATCGGACGGCGAACTACCCATTGCTCACCGACCGCAAGCCCGCGCCTTCGGTGGCCGGAAATCGGCCTGGGATTCCAAACTCAAACTCAAAGCATGTATTTCGATTAAACCATTTACAGGCACTTTTGAACTGTCAAGGGATTGGTCAGTCAAAAATATGAAGCTAGTTGCCAATTCTAAAGCGTAGTAGGTACCTATGGAGAAGAACGGGCAAGAAACTCCACGGACACTCTTTTAAATCAAAATATTGGTTACATCATTCATTTTGAAATTATGCATGTGAGAACAATGTAGAAAGACGTGCACGTTCGTAAAAGCGTCCGTAATAAAAAGAAAGAAATAAATAATTATTCAAAAACTTAAAATAAATTAAAATAAGCCATGGCAGCTAAGAGATGACCAGTCCAACTGACAGCGCCCGTTCACGAAAATGACGCATGGATCAGCATCATTCAGCTTGTTGAAGTACTTTGAAGGGAGCTAAATGATCCAACACACGCGCCACCATTCCCGACGCTAACCTCGGATAATTCTAGTTCTTGAAAAATAAATGCTACATTTTACTAACGATATCAATTCCTTCCTAAATTCAATATCGTTGAGATCCTCCACTGGATTAATAAATAAATAAATAAAACGGACACGAAAATCGGTTTTTTGTTTTTGCAGATAATTCCGATCATCTGACATCACACCGACACGCGGCTCCCGCTCAAGAGGAGGTGAGTTGATAAAAAAGGAATCAAGTAAAAGTAGTGAAGAAACTACGCACACACGCAGGCACGGTTGGCGCACTGGCTGCTGCGCCGCGTGTCGCGGGTTCGATTCCCGCACGAAAAAAATATTTTTATGACCTACAATTAGTTGTTCCGGGTCTGGCTGTTTGTGTATGTGAGTTTAAATGTTCGTAAACGCACCCACGATAAAGGAGAAATTACTTTTATTTTATTTTATTGAGGGATAATAAACAACTACAACTATATTATACATAATGTTAACAAATTTAAAGGTTAAAGTAGTAATGTTGCAGTCCACTGCATTATCCGCAGATACGACAAGATCAATGGTTGCCACTAAACGAGCATTACCAAAATTAACAAATATTTTGAGATAAATAAATAAGTTACTGAAAGCTAGCTATAGCTACAAAACCAAATCAGATCAGAAACAATTTCACCTTAAATTATGCAATAAATAAATATTAATAATAAGAATACAATTAAGTTTTTTTTTTATAACATTTGATTAAAATTTATTTTTCGAGCATGCAAATATATTAATATCAATGAAATTTGAAATAAAGGATTCCGGTAACACTGGGTTACATTGTTGAAGGCGGTAGAACGGAATAAATATCTACATGTATGGAGGTTGGACAAAAGTACTACGGAAGATAGCATTAAGGAATATGTAAAAGATATATTAGGAAATAACCCGGAATTTATAGTAGAAAAGATAAAAACGAGAACTGAAATAAGTTATTCGTCATTTAAAATAGGTTTACCAGACTAGACCAGGCTTTGAAAAATTATGTAACCCTGATGTTTGGCCACTAAATGTGGAATTTAGTGAATGGATTTTTTTTCAACGCTCAACCACAACCACATCAAACCATCCACGAACCGACACGCAGGAAAGCATACAACATTTTATACGAAAACGTTAGAGGACTAAGAACCAAAACAACAAAAAAGTTATCGCTGCTGGAATCGTCGGATGCTGATATATTTGCTATTACTGAAACGGGATGTAACGAATCAATTTACGATTCGGAAATTTCACTGCCAGGATACCAGGGGCTCAAGTCTGCTATTTTTATGAATTCGTCATTCCAACACGATCCAGTTCCAGTTCGTAATCTGTTAAATTCATGATGGTCGATCATTGGTTGATCATTGTATTCCAGAAACACGATACTCGTAACGAATTAAAAGAAATGACTGCACAAAGTGCACAATGACGTTCTCACGGTAGGTCACTGAACATAGGAACCTCAGACCAATAAAAAAGTCATTGGTCTGAGAAAGGAACTGTCAAAATTTTAGCAGATTACCGCCTGAGTCAGTCATAAATTTTTCATTATGTACGAGATTACCAATAGATGCCATTTATTTCAATGGAGTGTCAGTGGCTGATCATTGGAAAGTCATAATGACGCCAATATCTTAGTAGATTACCAAACTTGTCAAAATCAACAATTATGAAATCAATGATAGACCATTCTGACACGTTTGTAATAGCAGACTTGAGGCCCAGGGGGCCAATTCTCGATTTTCGCCATTTATCTCGAGTTCGAGATCGTAAGTCTATCTCTATGTCTATTAAAAATATCTCTATCTCTACCAAAAAATGTCGAATTGAGCAGAATTCCGTATTCTCAGTCAAAAGAGAAATAAATGTCACGAAAATGTCGAGTCGAGTGAAGATAATGTTACCATTATGAAGAATCGCACGTTCCGTTTTAGGTAGCTATGAGTTAATGAATGATTTTGTTTTAAAACGCTGACTAAACCTAATTATTTAAGTATAAAACGAAACGTTTAGTGTAAAAATAATCAGTTTGACAAATTGACAGTTGACTGTCTGTCAGTGTCAGAATTTGTGCCTTTTTGTGGTTCCTTCAAAACTTTTGTTATGTTTACATGTACTCTGTGTTACATCATTATTGGGTGCTGTTTTACATTTCACAATTTTTGGTGGGTAAGGTTAGTTTAGTGAACAGTTATACATGACTAATAAAATTATGAAGCAGACGATTATTTACCTTCGTTTTCAGGTCTATTTTCGTGGTATCCTGAATTACAGGAGCCAATAGATCTATTAGAACCCTTATTAAATCTTTATCACCCTTATTAAGTTTTTAATGACTTCTGTTTCGCTCAAGTCGTAAATATCGACGGTGGGATAAGTGCGCTGTTGTCGCCGTGTATTGGCCAGTTGCTCGCCACTTTCCAACAACTTCGAGATAAAAATGCTAATAAACTCGTCCATCTTTCAGTGGTTTCAAGTCCAATCGTGGGTACACAAATTACAGAGTCTGTTATTTGCGCGAAGGTCGTCGTTTCAAGAAAACACAATGCACAAATCAAAGAGTATAAATAAGATGACGGGTGAGTCAGTGGCGGTAAGGGAGCCATTAACGGAATCAGTGGAAAGGGTTACGGCTAAAGAAATAGCTGCGGTGTTGAGAGGCATGAAGCGCGGTAAATCACCTGGGCACGATTCTCTCAGCATAGAACATTTACAAAATGCAGGTGTTCACATGCCCAGAGTGCTGGCAATGTTTTTCAACTTCTGCTTCTCGCACACGTACCTGCCTGATGACCTAATGAAAACCTTAGTTGTGCCGATTATAAAAAATCGAACTGGAGACGCGTCTGACATAAATAACTATAGGCCCATATCGTTGGCTACGATTATTGCCAAAGTATTAGATAGTGTGCTTGACAAGCAGTTAAATAAACATCTGTCGCTTCACGATGCCCAATTTGGCTTCAGAGCTGGTCTCTCCACAGAGCAAGCTGTTCTTTGCCTCAAGCACACTGTCAGATACTACACGGACAGGAAAACCCCCGTGTACGCGTGTTTTCTTGATCTTTCAAAAGCCTTCGATCTGGTGTCCTATGGTGTTTTATGGCAGAAGCTATATGATGATACAACACTTCCGGGTGAGATGATTGAGTTGTTTCGATATTGGTACGGCCATCAGTCTAATATGGTGAAGTGGGCAGGCTCGCTATCCGATCCGTACGGGTTGGAGTGCGGGGTCAGACAGGGCGGTCTGACCTCGCCGAAACTCTTCTGTTTGTACGTAGATCGGCTGATTCGTGAGCTCAGCGGCACTATGGTAGGCTGTTCAATTGACGGAACACTCGTCAACAACATAAGTTATGCCGATGACATGGTGCTGCTGGCCCCATCGATCAGCGCCCTCAGGAAACTTGTGTCTGTTTGTGAGCGATATGCGGAGGTCCATGGCCTCAGATATAATTCAAAAAAGAGCGAGTGTCTCTTGTTCAAGGCAGGCACTAAATGCTATAGTGAAGTGCCGCCTGTCACACTCGGTGGGACTGCGTTAGAATGGGTAAAATGTTTTAACTATCTGGGGCATTGGGTTACTGCAAGACTGCAACGCAGACAGATTGTACTGACATGGAGAGGGAGCGTAGGGCGCTGTCAGTCAGGAGCAATATGTTGATCCGTAGGTTTGCAAAGTGCTCGAGAGGTGTGAAAACTACTCTGTTTAGGGCGTACTGCCAATCTTTTTACACCTGCAGCCTATGGGTCGACTACACGCAAAAGGCTTACAGCGCCTTACGTGTCCAGTACAACAACGCATACAGGGCGCTGTTGGGGTTGCCACGACATTGTAGCGCATCAGGGATGTTCGCAGAGGCACGTATAGACGATTTTTATGCAATCATGCGAAAGCGTGTCACCTCCCTGATGCGGCGGGTGCGGGGCAGCGCCAACAGCCTCTTGGTCACCGTGGCCGATAGGGCGGATGGTCTAATGCTTGGGCACTGGACCAGGACACAAGTATTTCCTTCAAATCGTGCCCTGAAATAATGTTGTTGCTTGTACCTATTGCTTTTTGATAATTTTATTTTTTATTTTTTACAATTTGATTTGACTATTATTAATGATGTTGACGCTGTTAGTGATGATTTTGACATTATGATGAATGATTTTGACATTATTATTGATTGTTTTGACATTATTATTAATAATTATTATCAAAGTATGCCAAATGTATGTTACTAACACTAGTGTTTAAGATGTGAATGTAGAATTAACAAATTGGATTTTGATTATCTGACATTAAATGATTTGATTTGATTGATTGATAAATCGAATTTCCAGTAGGTATGAGATGCCAAGTGGTATTTTATTTAAAAATTAAAGAAAAGAAAACACAGTGTAAAATCCAAAACTCAACGAATTCACTCAGAAATGACGTATCTCTACAATCGACATGACATCTCTACTGCTCAGAAGCACTCGACATGAACTCTAACGTTAGCCTTCGACAAATGTTGAATTCGACATCCCCAGAATAGCAACTTTTAAAATTTGTCGAAAAAATGACGTCATTAGAAATTTTTGTCGAGTTCGACACCATCTCTAAAATCGAGAATTGGCCCTCTGATCCTACGTTGTGACCGAGCGGACGGACGTAAGCAGGGCGGCGTACTTTTAGTGGCCACACCGTGTTTTGAACTGCGACGAATACAAATGTCACTTGATATTATTATTAATACTCAACAATTCGAAATAATATGTGCAACTGTTTATAATCAGAGTCGTTTCTTATTTCTTTGCTGTGTAGTGTATTATAACACCAAAGTCAGAAGAGACTGAGTATATGGTAATGTTTACTTTATTAGAGAAATTGTGTATTAATATAGAAGGAGATTTTATGTGATTTTAATTTAGTTTCTTATTGTAGCTTTTTTTATTGTAGTTATTTTGAATATTTTATGGCCTTTTGTGAGATCGCTCAGTATAACATAGTGCCGAAGTGTAATATAGGTGATGGGGTGACGGTGTGCGCTGCCGACGAAGGTCTGCAGCCCGTGGACGTATATCACCCGCCGCTCGCGGTCGGCGTTGCGGCGTCATGTGCGCCAACACCAACACATCCCACACCCGCAGCTCGCGAATCACAACCACACCCTCAGTCACAGTATAAGAAATGGAATTTTCGTAAAGCAGATTACAATAAGTTATATTGTACCGGGTGATGAATCCGCTAAGGAATAGAAATTGAAAAAAGAAATAGAAATTAGGCGTGAAGTCGCACTGGCAACGTATACGAGTATTTTCAAAGTTTTAAGAGGTAGTATACAAAACTCAGGTATTTTACCTAATTAACTGAAGGCAGGATTTGAGGAACGGTTAACAATACAGAAGCAAACTAGGCCTTCAACAATTAACAATACTTTAATTAATTTAAATACACAAATTTACAATTTGATGGGTTTATGACTAATTTTTAAATAATAATCGAAGCGCGCAGCTCGTTCGTTCTTTTATAATCCCGTGTCGAATGGGAAGGGTTGGGAATTCTAGTATGCTGCCACTCTTGTCCGGCAACACTACTGGACTTCAACTCACTTCACTTCTGGACTGGACTTGGATTCAGTTATTTAGCCTATCGTCAATGTGAAAACCTTCCTTTAGACTTAGGTCGATTGACTCATTAAGGACTAGTAGACTCACACATCTCCTTGATACTCGGTGTCAAGACGTTCCTTTAGGCTTAGGATACGTACATCTATTTTTATTGCAAGCTCCTTTAGACAAAAGATACACCTTAGACAGATTTCAACTGTCCCGAGAATCAAGTGACAAAAGATTTCTAAAAAACTAACTCGATAAGTATTTACAAAACATCAGGATAGACAGATTATACCATATTGTTATGTGTGCCCAATTATTATGTACTACATAAGTCAATTTAAGAGAAGCATTTTTTGTTTTTTTTTACCCACCTCTTTGTTGAATAGTGAGGTGCCTTGCCAACACTGCCCAGCTGCATTCCGCGCGATCAACCCTCCGCGTCGCAACAAAAACTTAATTTATGGCTTCCTCATAAGGCGTACTTCAGATGTTTTGACTGTGTTATTTTATATGTCGCTTTTTTTTTCTTAACTGGAATATGTGGCTTACGCTATTGAGGGTCAACAACCGGGGTCAAAATCGTTAATATTTATTCATAGTTTCATGTTTTCGGCCGCGGTTTTACCGAGATACAGCTTGGTACATCTTTCACTACCTCATAAATCGCATAATTGGTATCTATCATTGCCTAGCACATTTTTGACTTGGAAGGGCCCCTTAAAAACTGGGAGTAGTTTTTTGCTCTGTCCATCATTGGTTTGGCTAGAGATTTTAACCAGAACTAAATCTCCCTCACTGTGCTGTTTCAATTCAATTCAATTTATTCAGGAACAATTCACATTTTGTTTGAAAACATATATAAATAACTAAAAACACGTTCATTAATACTATTATAACATAATACAATCAATTATAGAAAATAAGACAATCAAAATAAAATTAAAATAAATTCAATAACATGGCAAGTTACACATTCAATTTAATTTAAAAAAATACTAACATTACCGGAAAATTTTCAAAAGGTGGAGTGTCATCGTCTATCGAATACAGACATTTCTCCAATAGGAACGCTCTGAGTCTCGACTTAATGAGCTCTTGTAAATTATAGATTTTAAGTCCAATGGCAACCTGTTAAAAATCCGCACTGCTTGATATTGAGGACTATGTTGAACAATCCTAAGTTGGGGTATTAATTTTCTATTAAAATCTTTCCTGCGCGTACTTTCCCTCAAGTGTCTCTCCTCATCTGTTTCGTAGCTACGCAGGTATTTTTTTAAAATTCAGCAACAATAATAAAACATAGAGGCTGGGCACAGTAAGAATTTTATTGACAAATATTTATCGCTGCATCCCTAGAAACTTTACCTCATTCACTATGTCAATTTTAAATTCATTAAATGCGATCGTCATGTTGTCTTTATTACGAGCTGTTGTACTAAATAACATTATTTTGATTTTTTCAGTGATTATTATGAGCTTATTACTTTAAAACCTAGAGTTAAAAACTGTCAACACTGCATTAACCTTGGCGGAAAGCTCTTGTAATGTCGTCCGCTTCAACTATTGCGTTGGTGTCATCTGCAAAAACCGTCAGCTGTGTGTCAGGAAATATTGAAAAATATAAATAAAATAGGCCCCAAAATCGATCCTTGGGGTACGCCTGCTACTATATCTTGCATATAAACTATATTATATAATTATTGCAAGTGCTATTACCAGTAACATGCATATTACTAATATCCACATACATTTTCCTGTTACTTAAATAAGATGAGAATAGTTGCAAAGTTTTGCCTCTCACACCATAATGCTCCAACTTTGCAATGAGTAAATTGTAGTCAATTGTATCAAAAACTGAGCTTAAATCAAGGAAAATGCCAGCTACCCTTTTTTCCTATTCAATTTACTTATAATATCCTCCACTAATGTATATATAGCGTCCCCTGTTTCGACATTTTTTTGGTATCCAAACTGTATCAAGTGCAAAGCCTTGTTTAAATTTAGATGAACTACAAGTATATTCTTAATAATATTTTGGAAATAACAGGGAGCAAAGACGTAGGTATATAGTTTCTTGGATCTGTTTTAGAGCCTTTTTTGTGAAGTGGGATAACCTTTGCAATTTTTAACTGTTCCGGAAAAATTCCTTTTGAGATGCATTTGTTATAAAAAATGATCAAAGGTTCAGCTAATATATCTAAGTTTTCTTTAATAACTCCTATTGGAATGTCGTCGTAGCCACATGATTTCTTATCCAGTCTTGTTCGACAGCTATCGAACCTTATCTTTTGTATTTCTGCATTGGCTTTTATATTTTCGTCAATCTTCTTACGCAATTCCGTAACGTCCGTAGTACATTCCGTATCAATTTTGGGTGGCTCCAGCTTGTCACTATCAGTACGCAGCCTATACCCTAAATGCTTCACTAGGTACAGCCTTGGTTGTTTTATGTACTGAACTATTTAGAGCCTGTTGCAAAGGTTTAATACATTGATCCCATTTATCATCGCCTATGCCTGCTCCCATGGTCTTCATCGCCTCTAAAATTGTTCGATTAAATCGTTCGACCTGACCGTTAGATCTACGCATTCCTGTAGCAACTATGTGTATAAGCATTCCTGTAGCGAATATTTTTATCTGTACAATATTCTTTGAAATAATTCGACGTGGATTTCCAAAAATTTTACAATTATTATCCATTTCCCGAATAACGCTATCACTATTCGTATTTCGCACTGCACAAATAAAAACAAACTTTTGAAATGAATCGACTATTACAAGACGATACTTATTTTTCTTTGTGGTTTTCACGAATGGTCCTAAATGATCCAAATGTAGTGTGTGAAAAGTTTGTGCATGTTTGAGTAGTGGATACAGCTCACCTTCCTTGCGGCCTCCCTTGTTTTTATAATTTATGCAGTTTAAAAAGTTCTTGACGTATTTTTTTACCGTAGGTACGGTACATCTTATGGAACCAATACTGATGTGTTATCCTGTCTAATGTTTTATCGAGGCTAAAATGTCCTAGGTCATCGTGATTACATCTAATAATATACCAGTTGCATTGTTTCAGTACAACCCATCGTCGACCTTGATTAGTACGTCTATATACTTTATTCTCTAAAAGCTCATAATCATTGAAAATGTCCTTGTTACCATCAACTTCGCCAGCTTCTAGTTTAATTTTTACTTTTACCAAATTTGTGTCTTGCAGTTGTACTGAAAGTAACTAATCAGACTCAGTTAAGGACATTACTATACAGTCTCACTCTGACCTCTCGCCACTGTTGACAGGGTTGCGGCTTAGTGCATCTACATGCTGCATACGCCCTCTCTATGTAATATTTTGAAAGAAAACTCTTGGGTGGAAAGAACCCAACATGCAATTCGAGGGATTATTTCTTTTTTTGTTATGCGTATCTCACTGCGTTGCAATCAGTAACTTTTCGAAAAGTAGAACCCAAAAGATACACTTTTGTAATGATGAAACTATGGCTAGAAGCTCAAGTTCAAACGAATTGATTTAGAAGGTAATTCTTTTCGTGTTCGGTTGTTTGACGACTATAATAATGTATTGGTTTTTCCCCTTCTATAGTAACTTGCATGAGAATACCCGCAATTCCATCCCTACTAGCATCTGTATACAATGTGGATCTGGACTTACGACATTAAATTAAAACGAGCACAGTACTAGTCCATAGAAATATTTTAAAATACGAAGATTAGTAGTTAATGGAAAATTGAAAAATTGCAATTTTCAAACAAAATAAATAGCAGAATCAACTACATAAAAAGTAAACACGCTTTATCTACGAAAAGTCACTAACCTGTTGCACGGCCCGATGCGGGTCGCGGCGGGGTGCGGCGCCTGCGCTGCGGTGCGGGGCGTAAGTGGACGTGGGTAGGTAGTTTAGTCGGAGAACAACAAATTAGCGGCATAAACTCACTAAGTTGCGCGTTGTTAATTAAAAGATCACTGATTGAATAATTAATCACATCACAATCAGAATTTACATCAATAGTCAAATTTATAAATTTTCAAGGTTTCCAACGTTGGTTGTTCATTATGCACAAGCGACATCGATACTTAATTAGCTAACTAATATTAAACTAACACTGAACAATAAGTCACACTAAATCATCTTTAATCACAAATAACAACTAAATTTTTTCACAAAATCAACAATGCGCGCGCGGCTCGTCTCGTGATAAAAAAAGTAGCCGTGTGCGCTCCTCAAAAGGCGCCGCTATGCACTGACTGTGACCGAGTCCCGAGACTGCCGAAAAAATTCCGCTCACACACACACTCGCAATTGTCTATGCACCACTAATGCATAATTTGCGTAAGTAATATTTCTTTTTCTTTCTAATTGTAGTATTATTTTGTGGGACTGGGCGGGGCGCGTCAGAGTGGAATCGTATGACACCTTTCTCTGTCTCTCAAGCATATTGAGACGTAGAGGATAGAATCGTACGTTTTGCACAGGTTCTTGACCTTACAATGTTTACCTATTATTACGGACTCAGATCTACATCATGTTGAAAAATAAGAAAATGAAAAATAATTTCCTGTGGCTAAAGTATTCATTGGATTTGATTGATTTTTTGTATACGGGTAAAGAACATGACACTCTTTATGTGGTTTTGAGGAATGTCAATCGTCCTGCTCCACATTGTATATGTAAAATACAGTCTATATTTGGGTCGAAAATGTTCAAAATATTGCCGGTTGTTAATGCATTCTTCAACGTATGAAAGGCTTGATCGTGATTACGACTCCCATGTCCTACGCAATCCTTTTTCAGCAAATGAGTGAGTGGACTTGAAAACATTGCACATTTCTTAATAAACTTTCTAAAGTATGTAACTACACTGGCCTGCAAAAATAAATATCACACTTTTAAAATTTCAATTTCTTGCTAAACTATAGAAGTTAGAGATTTAAAATAAAAAACGTTTTATAGCAATTTTTATCAGCTTTCTTTGAAACTACAGTAAATTATACATTAGTAACATTTTTAAATTTAAAAAAGATAAAACACTAGGTATTGTTTTTTGTTTTTTTTTTTTTGTTTTATGACCCCTGACTGGCTAAGCTAAAAATGGCTATCCATTTTTAGCTAAGTATGTGTTACGAGTTGTGTTTTTTTTGTAAAATAACTCGTAACATATACTCGTTTGAACGCGTCCCAGAGGGTCACGGCCACCCGGCTGGTCCGGGGATACCACACGGTCTCCGGTGAGGTGGCGAGCTTCCTTGCCGGAATGCCGCCATGGGATCTGGAGGCAAAACGGGTGAAACGCCGGGGCTTGTCTCCAATGCCGCGAAAAATTGCGGCACAGCGGACTGAGCTCCGGCGGGATCTCATGGCGTCATGGAGAGTGCGATTGTCGCAACCCAGTGCTGGGCATGCCACTATTGCGGCGATAAGTCCCCTCTTTGAGGAGTGGCTAGAGAGGCGCCACGGCGTCCTCATCTTCCGCCGACGCAGGTCCTCACCGGATACGATTGTTTCGGGAGGTCCCTATTTCGGATAAGGCGGGAGGAAACGCCCGGGTGTCATCACTGCGTGGATCGCCCGGAGGACACGGTGGAGCATACGGTGGAGGTCTGCCCGTCTTGGGCAGAGCACCGCCGTGTCCTGTAGGCGATCGTTGGTGGGGATCTTTCTGACCCTAATCCAGGCTCTTTCTTTTTTTTTATAATATATAACGGGTGATTTTTTAAGAGGTATAGGATTTGATTTAAAAAAAAAACACAAAAAATTTGATGAAATCTTTATTGGAATCGATAGAACGATCAATATAATTTAATGTTTGAAGATGATTTCATGCAAATGCTGGCGGCGGCTCCGGCATTGGCAAAGTTGGAGGAAGATCCACTTTTTTATCGAAAAATTGTGTTCAGCGACGAAGCTCATTTCTGGTTGAATGGATATGTCAATAAGCATAATTGCCGCATCTGGAGTGAAGGCCAGCCAGAAGCATTGCAAGAGCTACCACTGCATCTCGAAAAATGTACTGTTTGGTGTGGATTATGGGCCGGTGGCATCATATCGGGCCGTACTTTTTCAAAGACGACAATGGCCGAAACGTTACTGTGAATGGCGAGCGCTACCGTGTGATGATTGGCGATTTTTTTTTTGCCCAAAATGGAAGAATTGGACATGCCTGACATGTGGTTTTAACAAGACGGTGCCACATGCCACACGGCACGCGAAACAATGGCCCAATTGAGAGCCGCCTTCGGTGAACAGTTTATCTCACGTTTTGGGCCCGTCAATTGGCCTTTGGACTATTTCTTGTGGGGCCATGTTAAGGCTCATGTCTACAGGGATAAACCAGCAACGATTGACGCACTGGGAGCCAATATTGATGCATTTATTCGTGATATACCGGCTGATATGTTTGAGAGAGTGTGCCGAAATTGGGCCTTGCGAATGGGCCATCTAAACCGGAGCCGCGGTCAGCATTTGCATGAAATCATCTTCAAACATTAAATTATATTGATTGTTCTATCGATTCCAATAAAGATTTCATCAATTTTTTCAATTTTTTTGTGTTTTTTTTTGAAAATCAAATCCTATACCTCTTAAAAAATCACCCGTTATATCAGGCCCACTATTGGGACACTCACACAGGCCTCTCTGTGAGAGGGCTGTAATCTACCAGAAATAGAACGTCATAAGTTAGCGCGCACAAGTGCTGAGAGCTACTGATAAAATTAAGCTCAATACAACCTACTTAACAACCATTAATATCAACAATTAATTATCAACCTTATGAGTATGGAGCTCGATTTTCAGATCACTGTGTTCGACGCACTAGGGTTCGTCTAGAACATGCTAGCTAGACAAAATACATTATTGAAAATGCCGATTTTTTTTCATATTATTACAGACAAAACCCACGAACCTCTAATTCCAAGAATTTTAATGCAACTGGAGTTGCGCTCATTAACCCCGGTAGCACACCTTCGTTGCGAAACCATAGCAGCGAAACCGCAGTAGTTAAATTCAATAGACTCGCGTCATTTTCCGCTACTCGCTTCCGATTCGAGTAGCGGGGAACATGACGCGAGTCTATTGAATTTAACTACTGCGGTTTCGCTGCTATGATTTCGCGGTGGAGGTGTGCTACCGGGGTAAGGGTCGCAGGTAAGTATATGTATAAGAAAAGGGGTAAGTAAACTAATTATCATTAGCAATTTAGCATTCCACGCGAATACCTCCGAAAGTGATTTAAAAAGTGATTTTGGTTTAATTTAGTGATGGATATTGAAGTTAAAGGTATGTACTACTAAATAGATAAGAAAATAGGGGAAAAACCTAGGTCATGGCCTATCCGTATGCCTTTTAACCAAATCCGTTCAGCTGATACCTACGGCATGAAAAGGTAACAGTCAGATTTTAGGGTTGCGTACCTCAAAATGATTTTTTTTAACCCGTATAGGATGACTTCGTTGTCTGTCAAGATCCATTTTCTCAGGAACGCGTGGAGGCATCAAGTTAAAATCGATATAAAAAAAACTTATATCTACGGTCCCTTAAATCTTGTAACGAAAATCAAACATACAAATCAAAAAACAAACACGCGAAAAAAAAAAAAGGCCATTTATGCCGCATATTTTGACACTCGCAAATAAACCAAAGCCTATTTTACTTATATTACTTCCCGTCTGCCCAGCAGCATGAAGTTTATGAACTGCAAGGTGAAGTTTGTTTTTCAATCCGGATTTAGGAATTCGGGCGGCCGAGCAAGTCCGACTCACACCTTGTCCGGTTTTTTCAAATATATGATTCTAAATTCCTTAAATACTAATTATTCATTTTATTATTATTGTACCATTAACTTGTAATACCTACTCAGTGCCGTCATTGACCACATTATATTAACCTAGATATTAGAAAGGTTGGTTTATGACTTTAAATTGTAATAACTTTTGACAGAGTGGGCCGATTTTAATTAAATAAAGACTAAATATTAATTCAAGATACGGACTATAACTATATTTCCAATCCCTTAAATCTCTTTAAAAGTAGACACAAAAAAAAAATCAATATTACATGTGAATTTTAAAATCAACCCTTATTTTACCCCTTCGGGGGATGATTTAACAAAAAACGCTGATACGCGTAATTCTTTATTTCTTACCAAAATTATACATTTTAAATTACATATCCCTAACTTAAGAAATGCTGGGTTTCCATACAAACTTTCATCCCTTATATCACCCCCTTCAGGATTATTTTTTAGACAAAAGTACCTACCCTTTGTGAAGGGGAAATAGGGTAGGTACTTTTTGCCTCAATAATAATCCAGGATGATAAATCTATCTCCTTTAATAATCTTTATTATAATTATAATAAAGAGAAAAGATTTGATTTTTTGTATGTTTGTCAACAACGCTTAAGCGTAACAACGCTTTCACGCTAAAACGGCTGAACGGATTTGAATGAAATTTAGCACACGGATAAACCATGACCTGGGTTAGGAGTTAGGACATAGAATACTTTTTATCCCGATACTTCCGCGAGATGAATTTGAACCCATGCTCATCCAATCATAATTCCTTTTACAGCCTTGTTAAGTCTCCCAGGAACCTGACGACGCAGCAGGTAGACAACTAGTTTGGTGGCAATATTTGTCGCTGTACCGGGTACAGGCCTATCTTGGATGCCTTCAAAAGTTTCGCCACAGACAGAGAGGCAGAATGAGTTACAGGCATATCTTAGAGAATAGATTTAACTGTCATTCGATAACTGCAGGCGAAAGGAATTTAAGCAAACGGCTAAACAACTGTCGACTGTTCTGCGCATGTCGTTCATATTATAAGTTTTGTATGAAATATGAAACGGACGGCGAAACGCCCGTCGGCGTCGCACTATGGTTCGTCTAGAGAACATGCTAGCTAGACTGGACATTTTTTTTTTTGCGAATTTTGGTACCTAGGGGCTTTCTTATAACCTGTTATGATTACCTAATTTCGTTTTGGTGTAAAGAGACCCATTTTGAGGGGTAGAGGGAGTGGTAGTTATAGAATATGTAAAAAAACCTTTTCATACCTACAAAAATTATATAATATTATGAAAATAAAACAGGAAAACAAACAATTATAAGCAAACTGCACATTTACAGATCAAAGCTATTAGTTAGGCACATAGGAGTTAATTACAAAAGAAAAAGTCTCTCAGGTAGAAATTAGCGATAGGTAACTCTCTATTTTTTTTTTTAGCTAATCTAAGTGTGCAAAAAGACAATATGCAAGTCAATCATTTCGCTTATATAATCTTCTTAACAAAGAGCTAGAAATTTATCCTCGTACACATCGCGAATGTAAAAGTATTATGACGAAATGGCTAAAATCGAAATCGTACGATGAAGTTGAATGTTTAATACAAACATTAAACAACGGTTAGTGGAAGATGTCATGCAACATCTTCCGATCCCAAGACATGTCGTAGGGCTAACTCGAAAATCCATAAAAACTTCAATCTCTTATCCCTACCACACCCCATAGTACAATCACTTCTAAAATACATCAACACCTATCGCACCAATCCTCTCTCCTCACTCATATCACGCATACCCACACTTACTTCATAGCCTCTTACTCACACAAATAACATACACACACTCACACACACTCATGAATACACATACACGAACATACGCACAATCACTATGCGCGCACTATTAATTTACTCAATTTTCATTTCTTTTCCTTTTGTTTAACTTAAGACTCCTCCTTTAAAATGGAGGAATATGTCTACTTATTTTTTTTTATTTTTTTTCTAACTTAGTATTTTCATTATCATATTCAATAACTCGGTATGTGACACAGTACTGTAGTTGAAGGGCGGAATGTCCTAACACAAGCATTTATTTTGCTTAAAGGGTCATTTCTAAATGTATAAATGTAACTACTGTAAGTTATTGAAATAAACATTTTATTTTTTATTTTATAAGTGTTGTACACTTAGTTAATCCCGGTAGTATCCCTGTGGGATATTTTCAGGCCTTTACACGGGTGAAGCCGCGGGGTAAAAGCTAGTAATATTTGAACTTTAAAAGAGACCATGGCCTCAGAATTTGTTTATGCATATTTTAGTTAGCTAGGAAATCCGGCGACAACTAATTTTACCACAAATGTACGTATTTATAAAAGTTCGCAGTTGTAGCCCGCGAAATTCAAATTTTCTTACGATTTTTTGCAATTTGCTGGTCCATGTCAGGTTGTATCTTGATCAAAATATGAATCGCAACCATAACATAATATGTATTCATTTACAGAATTATAATCATTAATACATCTCTAGATATGTTCCCTACAAATCTCATATGAGTTCTATTACATTTTTGACGCAAATTCATAATTTTTGACGTTGTAATTTTCAGCAGCAGTAAGATATTTGAATTATTTGATTATGAATAACGATAGTGCCATTCTCTTTATTGTAAGTTGGGATTACACATTTTAAGTTTTCTTGTCGTGTAATTTACTATGAATATTTTACGAACTCAGTTTACAAGAAAAAACGTCGGCAATGGAACTTTGACGCTCAAATTCACATTGTTTCAATCAGTTCTAATAAAAGCGAAAGTTACTAAACGATAATTTGAATGTTTTACTTGTTTATTGGAGTTCTAGAATTTCTTTTAATTCCTTGAGTTTTCAGGGAAAAGTCGTAAAGAAAACCAATAAATGTCTTGATTGTCATGTCCATTATATTCCAAATAAACACAATTAAATCAAATAAACTAATATGATATAAAACTTCGATCTACAGTGAATACGTTTCATTATTTTTTGTTTCTCAATATAATAAGACAAAATTACAATAAATTAAATTAAAGTACTATATATTCCGCGTCAATTCAGCAAATTACACGAAAATAATGTGTAACTCCAACTTACAAGAAAAAGAATGGTAAGTACTATAGTTATTATAATCAAATAATTAAAATATCTTACTGCTGCTGAAAATTACATGGTCAAAAATCATGAATTTCCGTTAAAAAATGTAATAGGACTCTTAATGAAAAGTTCATGAGAGCTACAAGTGGAGAAATAAACATCGTTTATTTTAATTTCATTTCATTACTGCGTTTGACTTGCAAGTTTGTCAACGTGTAGCCGAACAATTATTTTAAGGCCTGGATGGCCTTAAAATATTTTATATATTTCGAACCGGAATGATAGAATAACATGTTGATAGTTCCAAAACAAACCCTTTCCAAAGTAAAGTTCTACTACTTCGGAGAGTCATGAAAACAAGTCGCCCTCATACCAGTGCATATTCATGACCCATCCCGGCGTGCAGTAGCCACACTGGGTGCCATTGATCGTGGCCAAACGATCCTGAATCGAATAGTAACCATCCTTACGGTTGCCGATACCTTCCACCGTTGTTATGTCGCAGTCGTGACATGATAGAATGTGGACCAGGCACTGGGAAAACAAGAGACAATCTGTTCAGATGTTGAGAGTTCTTTATTCAAAGATAAATCATTTATTTTTGGCCATAAACAGCCACTTTTGAATCAGCATGAGTCCCAGTAGTGGGGATATAGCATAGATATAATATAATACGTTTTAAATAATACCTACATCTATGAGATATAATATATGTATTATAGGATGATGTATGATTATTTTGATTAAGAGGGCTATTCCCACTTCCCAGTCCGTCTATCGTCAACGCGAGCATGTTCGAAAAGCTTGTTGTTTCATCTAGCGCAAGTGAGAACTGCTAACAAGCAAGTGAGAACGCGATAAAATTGTAAGATGAATAGTGTATAAAAATTTGTTTCAGGAAATACCTACGTGTTTTTGAGTAAGCCTTACAAGTTTGTGAAATAAATGTTGGTCATTTAGAATCTCCATTACATGTGCAAGGTTTTTATGGAGATGTTTTCTTTACTTTTACTATTTATGAGTACATTATGACCGGCCAAAGTGCAGGTAAAATTTGTACAAAAAAGCAGACTTTTTTAGGCTTAAACTGAATTTGATTCAAAATTCAAAAGTCATTTATTCAAATTAGGCTGAGAATTAGCACTTTTCGAACGTCAAAGTTACATAAGACAGTCCCACAAAACGCCCACCCTTCACCACTTCCTAGTGTTTTCGCTGGGAAGAAGAAGTGGCGCAACAAACTCCCCAGCAGCACAGCTGTCTGTTCAATTAGGAAAAATAAAATGATTCTATACAATAAGTACTTATGCAAAATAATTTACATAATACAACACAAAACATTAAATTATAAATTATTAGCCATATGACAGCTAGCACACGCTAATATACCAACCAAAAACATCAAGATCTATACTCAAGCAGAAATAAAAATAACTAAACGTAAAGAATATCTAAAAAAGAAAATAAAGCCTCCAAGCATAAAGGGCGTGCCCGCTTACATATAGCTGTAACTAGAGTTATAATTGATAAACTAGGACCATCGAGGTAAAATAAATAAATAGTTAATTACTAATAACAATAACAAAACCATGATCAGCAAGACGACCAGTCACCACAAGCAGCACCCGTTCACGAGCTTAACGCAAAGATCAGCCATTCTCAAATTTTATATTTTTTGTTATCATAGAAACCTCGTTAGAGTGCACAAGATACTTAATAGTAAAAAAAAACAAAGAAAGATGTGTTACAACGCCATAATTACGTACGGAGCGTTTGTATGAAAAATATGACGGGTTGGCCGCTCTTAATGGACCATTATTGGTCCAGCCACCGATGCCGCGTATAGCCTTAGAAACCTTGACGTATTTGTCTACATGAAAAATAAACCACTGCAGGCCTTGACCACAAAGAAATATTGTTTCTCATTTATTATTCCGTACGTCATTCTACGGAATGCCCATTTTTTGTAGCTTATTTGAATTTCAAATAAGATTTTGACGTCTGTATTGTGCACTATTGAGTGTATTATCAGGCATTATAAGCCCGATTCGTATGGAGTAGCCGATCTTTAAAAATCAGAGCTGAAACCTTCTTGCTTTAGAAACATTCACAAATAAAGTTCTTTTCAAAAGCAAAGTTGCAGTAAAAATAGAAATCTTTCAGTAATAACCCTAGGTCTAAGTTAGGCTAACTAAGCATTAAACACATGATATAGCATTATCTAGGAGTCACGGCCTAATATTTATAATGGTAGGTACAGTAAAATGAAATTCAAGTGCTTGATTGTTAACTAGAACTGTACGCATAACACTCTCATGGCACGTAACTAGACCAGTTCCGCTGGTCTGCAGGGACATACATGGACAGCATTTGTGTCAACGTCTTGTCGTCTTTCAACCAGTCCATTTGTCGTCAATGCCAGGTGAAACGAGATTTGGCCCTGCAATAAAGTTACAAGATGGGAAAGTCATGAACGCTAAAACCTCTACAGTACCCATTCATCGTCATCATTTCAGCCGAAAGACGTCCACTGCTGGAAATAGGCCTCCCCCAAGCACCGCCAATTCGACCGATCGTCACTTCGTCTTTCACCAGGTCATTACATCACACTTCACAGTACCCATTATTCAACCTCATTCCTCTTACTGACTACGGTAAGTGCAAGGGCCTTACAACCACTGAACCAATGAGACTGAAACTTGGTAACGTGATCCAATCACAGCAAAACCCAGTGAGCAAACGATTTTTCTTTGTTCGAGATGGGATGGGGTCTTTGTCCTGCTGCAGTACGTACACAGAACAATTTACCAACCATTTCTTTCGACCAATAACGACATTCCTAAAAGCTTTTACTCACAGAATTAACAGCGAACACAATGTTTCTCCGAAGTCACGGGGTGGACCTGCGACACCGACACGACGCACCGCAGCACTTCGCCTGCGTTCCATGCAGCTGGAGGTAGTTGGGCAGGTATTCGTTCAGGGAAGTCTGCGGACTGACCTCTTTTCCCGTTGAAAGTAAGAATATCCTCAAAATGGAAGGTAACCATCATTTTGTAAAATTCGCCATTACCTATGACTTGACACTAAATCAAACGATACACAATGGGAACAAATACGCACACATACACACACACAGACACACCAGAGGCCCTAGTGTGAGTTTCTTTTAACCATCTCGACTTTACGCATCGACCGCGTTCGGCGCTCCGATTGGCCCTTCACTGGTGAAGGCTGGTCGACTGCCAATCGGAGCGCCGAACGCGGTCGATGCGTAAAGTCGAAATGATTAAAATAAACTCACACTAGGCCCTCTGATATACAATACAACACCTGAAATTACCTCTCAAGTCTCCACTTTGGAATTCGTACTCCGAGCCCCAAGATACTAACTGTCTAGTGTAGGGTTCACTGGCAAATAATATTTTTTAACATAGCTACTCCGATTATAGAATAAAAGATATAAGTAGCTTTCATTCTACAATACTCAGATTATTGAATAAAAGAGCATAGCTATAGGTAATATTTTAAGCTACTCATGTCGTCTCAATTTGGTGTTAACGTGTAAACCTACTTACTGTATTACCTGGACAATAAACTATTTCATATTTTTCTATTATGCATGGTGCCACTTTTCTATTATGTATAGTTGTATACTGAAAACCGCTTCGAGTCTCCTGAAAAAAGTATTGCAGAGGAAATGTGGGAGTCAGCTTCCTGTCTAAACGAATGCAGCTGCATACCATTATTTTATATGGAGCGACTGCCTATCTGACCTCCACAACCGAGTAACTGAGTACTAATATACCCCTTGATAAGACTGGTTGTCAGACTTTCAGGCTGGTGACGACCCGTAACGACTGTCGAAGATCCACGAATGACAGCCGGGACCAACGGCTTAACGTGCTTAAGGAGGCACGGAAGAGTCTCGGTATGTAAAGATGGTCACCCATCCACGGACCAAGCGTAGCTTAACCTGATGGATCGTCTGTTGTTATGTAGCCACGAGCTCCACGAGCAGAGGAAAGATTATAGTTTTATAGAAAAAAAAAACTTGCTAGGCTTACAGTTGTCGCATAATGATGTGCAACATTTATTTACATCTCACACGCACAGGGCACGCCCTGAATGCCTGGAGGCTTTTATTTAGATAAAAGCTTCCAGGCATTCAGGGCGTGCCCGCTTACATAAAGCTGTAACTAGAAGTTATAATTGATTAACTAAACCATCGAGGTAAAATAAATAATTGTCGAGGTCGTTAGCTAACCAGTTAATGCAATAAAACTCATAAAAAAACATTGTAATGAGTAAGATTATAAACAATTATATAAACTCATATAACCTGTCAGTAGGTACCTAAGCTTATTCTGGAGAAAGAACATTTTAACATTGTCTTGAGTTAATCACAACTACCAACTATTATTATTATTTAAGTAGTCAATAACATTTTATCCTAAACAAAATTTCAGCCTATTTGAAATGATTTTTCGTAAGTAAACGAACACAACTTTAAACTGGCTTATGATAACTAAAATATGAGACGTTTACTTGTGATTTAAAAGTATTTAACTGTAAAAATGGGTAAAAATAACAAAACTTGTTTTAGTGTAAACATGCTCGTTTTATTGTAAACCAAATTCTTCACAACTAAAAATTATCGTACGTAAAATTAAAAAAAAAATTAAAAAAAAAATCAAGTCTCTACCCTAATTACGTTATACACGATCAATCGGAATTTGAATCGTTTTGAAACAAATTGCTAATCCATTACTTCATAAGTTCGAAAAAAAATCTGCTTAACAACGTAAATATCGCTACGAATGTTGTTGAACTGTCAAAATGAAACAAATTTGTCGTAATCGTTTACGTAATTAGATAACTGATCAGCTGAAGACTGTTATACTATTACTAGCTGTTGACCACGATATCGTCTGCGATCCAGGAGGAAAAGTAGCCCATTTCCTTCTCCAGGTCATGGTCTACCCACGTGACAAATTTCATCCAAATCCGTTCAGCCGTTTTAGCGTGTAAGCGTAACAAACAAACTCACTTTCGCATTATAATATACTAGCACTTTGCCCGCGGCTTAGCTCCCGTGGTCTTTCCCGCGGAACCCGTTATTTTTACCGGGATAAAATAGGTAGCCTATATTACTCTCTGAAAACTAAGCTTTCTAATGATAAAAGAATTTTTCAAATCGGTCCAGTAGTTTCGAAGCTTATTCGGTACAAACAAACATAAAAGACTTTCCTCTTTTTAATATTGGTATAGAAGTACCTACCTGATTAGAATTAGTCACGTTAAGAAGTTTTGCAATAATTTGTGACAAGCAAACATAAAATACTCGTAACATATAGGTATACAAAAAACGGCCGTATCAGACAGCATGACATTATTTCCATATTCAAATCAATTTAAAAATAAAAATAAACAAAAACACTCAAAGAATATTGATCCCCGTTAAACGTAAAATTAATTGTATCCATGTTATTGTCACATTAACACAATATTATTATCATCACATACACAACAAGAATAGGATTAAATAAAACCTAATAATAAAAATTATAATCACGCAGACACACTGGACATCTTCGCCACCGGTTTGAGACGTAAGATAATTTATCATAGAGAAGCCGTGTCCGATCGGCTAAATTAACAAAATTCATATAAATGTTACATTCCCTATTTAACCAAAGTATGTTTTTTGTTGTTGAGATTTTTGACTTTTCTAGTAGTCAAACCTTAGTTAGTCCGATAGAGTTTTTGATCCTTGATACGAAACAAGATCGATTGGCATCAAAAAAGTTTTTGTGAAAACTGCACATTTTCTTGCTGACTAGGTATATTTTTCAAAATGTCTCAAAAAGTTAAAAACAGTCACCCAACACCGTTTTCCTGTAAATACTACGGTTAAGGTAGCGGCGCGGCTTACCTATGTACTGCTCCAAATCAATAATCCACCCTGTATATCTCCGTACCCAAATTGTTCTCGACTTTGATGCTTCAGTAAAAATATTCCGTTCTATGTAAATGTCTATTAACTGCTCCCAAATTAAGATGATTATTTTATTTTACCTAATGTTTTTTTTTTTCTTTTACATACTTCTTTGACATAATCTTTTCGTTATTTGACATTATATAACTTCAATATACTATATTATTTATTAGACTAGATTTGTTACAGCTTTAGTGGCAGTCGTGTAATTTGGTTTAAAATGGGTTTTTTTTTAAATTATTTTTTATATAGATTCTCTTCTTTTAGATTTTGTGAATGTGAGAACGTTATAGGCTTAACCGACTTCTAGATCTGTCGATCATTTTCTATCTTGCTAAGTACCTGGTACTTGTTGATATGCCTACAGTATCCTCTCATACCTATTAACACTGTAACTTGAAAATATTGTAAATACCATTTAATTTTAAAAGAGTAACCGTGGAGTTTCTTGCCGGCTCTTCTCCATAGGAAACGACAAATTGGAACCGTGCACCTAGCTTACGTTTCATAAGTGCCCTTGTAGGTTTATGTGAAATGAAATTGAATTTTGAATTTTAAAATATGCAATTATTATTGATGGGATGGGTGATCTCCTTTGATCGTGAATGTCCTTCTTAAGGTGGGTCCGCTGTGGTAGCCCACATAATTCAAATTATCTTACGTTGTTGGCAATTTGCAGTTCAGTGTCAGAACAAAATATTCAAACGTTTCATTCTCGTCACAAACATTCCAACTTTCTCTCGATTTTCTACGTCATCGATTGTTCGTTGTATTCGATTTGCTCTTTCTTAGAGATAAATTGAAGTTTTCTATTCGACACTTTTTACTCGTTTTTCCGTTCGCTATCAATAGCGTGAAATGGTTTGTGGTACGTTTATGTAGAGTTCTGCAGACCTTTTTTTTTACTATTTTCTGATTACAAGACTTATGCTACCTGTCCTGTCCTGGCAATACAGGCAATGATGACTACTTGATTAGGACTTAACTTTATTTCCAAGCGATGATTGATGGCACAGGGTTCGGACTTTGATGTGTCTCGAAAAAGGGATAGTGCTATTCGTTATGTATAACTCCATCTCCATCTTGGATCGTTGAGTTCCCTTCAAAATGGTTGAGCTAAACGGTGCTGATCCATGCGTCATGTTCGTGAACGGGTGCCATCAGTAGGGACTGGTCATCTCTTATCTGCCACGGCTTATTTTAATTTTTTAATTGTTTTTATTTTTTTTATTACGGACGCTTTTTACGTACCTACACGTCTTTCTAAATTGTTCTCACATGTATAATTTCAACATGAATGATGTAAACAATATTTTGTAAGAATATCATGTTTTTAAAAGAGTGTTCGTGGAGTTTCTTGCCCGTTCTTCTCCATAGGAACCTACGCTTTGGAATGGGCAACTAGCTACATATTTCTGACTGACTGACTCCTTGACAATTCAAAAGTGCCTGTAAATGGTTTAATTGAAATAAATGCTTTGAGTTTGAGTTTGAGTTTCTCACTGAAAATAAATAAAATACATAATACAATATAAAAACTTCACTGTAAGTTAGTTGCATGATAGCTTCCACAATTGAATTCCACAGGGAAAATTTCTTATCATTAAAATGATGTCAATTAAATTCCATGGATATTAGACTTAGATATTAAATTATTTATGTCTGTTACTACACCAGCATACGGAAAACATGGCTCTTGTATGTAAGTACTTAAATAAATCAAGGTAGATAATAGAGTTATATAGTGTCCGACCAAAATTGGTTTTTATGACCGAAACCGAATTTCGGCAACAGTTTCAATTTCGGCCGAAACCGAAACCGAAACTTCCTTACAAGGATCATGTTTTGAGGGAAAATTAAAGAAAACGTTATTATAATCAGTCAGTCTTTATTTTTTTATCTTTAAATCACATAGCTACGCAGTCTTCGACATTTTCACTTATTGGTATGATAATCAACATTAACAACCCCTTAAAAATACTTAAAATTGGTGAGGTGTTTATTTGAGTAGTTAGATTCTGCTTTTGAATCTTATTCATAGTTTTTTTTAAATATTAAACATAAAATTACCTATTTAAGTTGTTACCTCATATCAAAATAGGTAAAGATACTTAAAATTTAAGTAATAAACAAAGCTCAGCGCCAAAATTTGAAAATTCAACAGCGCGCTTCTATTTAGACATTGATTTAGGAATCGCTTATTGTAAGTGAAAAAGGGCATTAGTCCCCTTTAATACTGGGACATAGCTTGCATTCCCAACCAATGCAACTACTGTAAGCGAGAACCTACAGCAACCAATCGATCCACCAGAGAATTGAGCTTGGCGAGTTCCGGAGCATGAGTGCTGAATTCATAACCATTATCTATACTTAATTATTAATAATATAAAGAGGTACATTTTGCTTGTTTGTTTGATAAATTCTTTTTGCATTGGATAGCCCAATTCGTGTGGAAGGTTGTAGGCTCACGGACGAGTCACGGGCAGAAGCTAGTGGGTGATAAACAAGGTCAATTTGAATGAACTGGCGAAACTTCACTGACTAGATGGATAACGTTATCTAACGGAGATAAACCAAAAAAAAACTGACTTGGGTTAATTGGACGTAGTTACGCAAAAAAGGATCCAATCCTCACTTTTTTCCGAAATTGAGTTAAATATAGGTACCCCAAGGTGATCTTTAATATAAAAAAAAGATCCATGTGACATAATACAATTTTATTCTAAACACGAGATACCAAGCCACATCTATGGGCTACATCAGATATTATTCATCAATTCAAATCCAAAACGATTGAATCATTCCTGAGAAATGGTGAATCTATGGAATAATAGTGTTTTAGGAAAATAATAAAAAAATGCGCCAAACTGTTTCGATCTTTTTTGAGAGATACAGTTTAATATACTCAATTAGATATCAGAGACGGTCCAGATTAATTGATCCTTTTTGCTAAAAATAAAGGTCTCGATAACCAGCATACCTACCTAAATATCAAAAAGGATCCAAACGGCTTAGATCCTATTTAATAAGTATTTGTTTACATTCAAAAATATACCAAAAGAATAATGAATTAGACCTGCAGCACCTGTGCAGCACCCTTTGCATGTTAGGGCAGAAGTCATCAGTAAAACAAAAAAAAAAAACACATTAATAATAATCAGGTAAGTACCTACTTACTTTGTTACTATTGTTAATTACAAATATTGATTCTTGGTTGCTAATAATCGTCTACCAAGCGGACTGCATCAGTCATTTATTATTGTTTAAAACGGACCACCAATAAAATTAATTGGTGATCCCTGGGATAGGGTCTCAGAAGCCCTATGAAAAGATGAGTAGTGTTAACTCTTCTACAAGCTGCACTGCAACTTCGAAGTGCCCCCTTATCCCCCCCTAAACTTAAATAAGTGAACGTTGTTCATGTGCGCAATGATTGTAAGCAGGTAAGAAGTATGGTATGTAATCTGCGACAACATCTTACGTCTCAAGCTTGTACCCTTTTGTATGTACACCGTACACGACCGACACGCACACGCAGTATGCGCCAGCGCGCGTCACGATCAAGTCCAGTGTGACCACGAGATTATAATATTTATTATTTGTTTTATTTGATGCTATTCGTGTTGTGTATGTGATGAAAAAATTGTGTTGATGTGACAAAAACATGGATAGAATTAATTTTACGATTAACGGGGATCAATATTCTTTGAGTGAGTATTTTTTTATTTTTTTATTTGAATATGGAAACGTCATGCTGTCTGTTGTTGTCGTTTATGTTTGTTATAGTTATGTTTAATGTATGTTTACTTATTACGAATTATTGTGAAAGTTCTTGATGCTACAGAAATATAGGATTCTTAACCAAATAACAAAACTTTAGTCTAAGTGATAAGGAACTAGTAAAATTAAATGATTCCGAAGGTCATCTGTTAAAATCCGGAAAGAATTTGAACTTTGAATTAGGTAGGTTAGGGCCCTTATTGGGTACGTATTTGTCAAGTTTACACTTCGCTATTAAGTAGCTATAATAACGGACCAGTCTATTCCCAAGTCGAAATTTTCTAAAATCTTCTAGCTTACCTGACCAGCCGTTAAAGGTATAATAAAGGTACGACTCAATGAACGTGTTACAAAATCATAAAGAAACATGACACAAAAAAATAACACAAAATAAAAAAAGAAAGTTTAGGGAAAATATTCGTCACATCCACGCAAAACGGCCATCGCTCAGCATAATGCTGACAGAGCCCCAGCGCTAAGATCCGTAGGGCGACGATGATCGACTTTTAATGATATTTTACTGAAGATCACGTCTAAACGAGTAGTGTTAATGATTTCGAAAAAAATATATGTCAAATTAGAGCATTTTCTTAATAACTTATTAGTATTACCTTTATTAATATTATAGATTATGTCATGTATTTATGACTGTGCATAGTGAAATAAATTTGTAAAGTTATGTCTAAAAAACTGAGATTTAACGAAAAATCTATGAAGCGTAATTTTCTAAAACCTTCACCAATTTATTTTTATTTTTGGTCTTTTAGTATAAGTAGGTACATGTTTTATTAAAATACTTTTTTTTTTTTTTTTTAAATAAATTAATAATGCGTCTAATTTGGGACAGCGCTCCTTGATGGGCGAGTCTTATTACTGGCTGGACGTACGACGCGTTGCGTGAGCTCAGTACAGAACACGCAAGCGCCACTCAAGGCCACTGGGATATAGGTATCTGCGTCTTTACTAAGCGATCCCCTACATCCGTTAATAGATTATTCCGGTACAGTTAGCTTCTAGAAATATACATAATTGAATGCTTATCTACGTAAAAGGTTGATTGGTAGGTACTACTATTAGCCTACGTTCGTACGGACGTAATAAAATCGCGGCGATTTTTTTTATTGCACTGGATTTTGAACGATCTGTTTAGCGCTGAGAGTTGAAAATCCAACCGTGTGTTTTTTCAACGCGCTGGGACGAGAGTGCGTCCCTACGCGTTGGATTCTCAACGCTCGGCTCAACACCGAGATTTGAAAATCCAGTGCACGAAATAAAATAGCCGCGATTTATAATAAAATCGCAGCTATTTTTTTTCGTGCACTGGATTTTCTAATTGTTTAATTTTTATTTATGTTTTAAATTGTTTAATTGTATTTAGTAGATTTTAAGAATCAAAGAAATGAATTTTAATTGGAATTAATTATTATTTACCTGTTAACTAGTTATATTCATTAAAATGAGCTGGTAAAAGTCCTTAATGATGGTAAAGTGTTTACTGGAACTCACCCCTAATTAAACCTACTCACTTTTCAGAATAGGATAATAATTTATAATTTGCATTGTTGAATGCTAGTCATTAATTAGGCCAGGAAGATAATAGTAGCTAATAAGTACTTATTTTGTTGACTTGATGAATAAAATGAATCATTTTCAAAATACTTCAAAAAAAAATCTTAATTAAAAAATAAAAAATCTGCAGCAGTGACCGTTATGTGTGGTATGTCAAAAAATCACAAATAATTAGTATCAAGACCCCCTGTAAGGATATTACGGTTTGATTTTCAGTTCCAAAGAAAATCGGATTTTTCATCCGAGTTTCATACAAATTTTTCGCAAAAAAAAATTAACTCATTCGTTTATACGCTAATTTAACATTTTCGACTTATTAGAGCATGGAAATGGTTGGTAGAAGCAGTTCCCACCAAAAAAAAGCGACACTCTTAAATTAATATCCCTAAGTCTATGAAAGTCGATTTTCAGCCCACCGTGCGACGTGGGCTTATTATTGGTTAGTTTCCTACCCTAACAGCTTTTTGGATTCAGGAAACCGAGCGTAGTATTTTTATTTGATTAGTATTAGTGTTTTATGTAAATTAATTTACCTCTGTGGAGTAGGTATTTATTACACACTCGAGACAATAATAATTTCGCTACTTAACTGTTATAAGGAAAGCAGCGTTATCGGTCGATTTGTTTACTTATCATGTCGGGATCTATTTTAGGCCGATTTTTCACCTATGTACAGACGAATGCCTAGTTTGGGGGTCACCGTCCAATCTGTCCTTGTACAACCGGATTATTAATAAATATATTTGAAAATGTATTAATTTGTTATTTATTAGAATATTAATTGCGGCTACTGAGTAGGTAAACAAAATCATCATTTCAGAATAGGAACCGCTATTGTTGTCTATTGGCATAATCTCATGAAACTGACTACCTAAATATCTACATATCTACCTACATGTTTCAGTCAGGCATCATATTTTGATCAACGTACAGCTTGACACTGACGTAAAAATTGCAAAAAAAAAAACCTGGCAATGGCGTGTCGGGCCACGCACAATGAAGGGTTCAATTTTATCCCAAGGACAAACTTAACATTGTAGTTGAAAAACGTGTTCTCTCCCATACATTCCAACTGCAAATGTAAGTTTCTACGCACAATATACCATATTATTCTAAGACCATAGACTTCTTATAGGTTTTCCTGTAATCTATACGTATAGAACTATTATATGTATTTTTTTTTTCATAATTTTAGTCTCTTTAGTTTCAGAGATAATGGGGAAGGGGGGGTGTTCAATTTAAAAAAAAATGAGTTCCTCCTAACAAGTCCTTTCATTTGATATGTCACACAGTTCACAGATTTCATTTTTTTTACTTTAATTTTTCCATTTGCTCCCGAAAAGTGACCCCCATATTCAAAATTCATTTATTTTCGTTAAAAGTCCGTGTTTGGGAGACAGAAATTGATATGTGTACTTATCAAATTTCAACTTAATCGGTTAATTAGATTCGGAGCAAATTGGCTGTGAGAGACTGACAGACAGACAGACACACGAGTGATCCTATAAGGGTACCGTTTTTTCTCGAGGTACGGAACCCTAAAAAGAATTTTGCGGGGTACACTGACACTGTAGAGCTAAAGGTGGTCCATTTAAAAGGTAAAGAACCTCTCCCGTGGAAGTATTACAACAACGTTACTGTGTTCCGATTGGAAGGGCAGACCTGTAGGTGGATGCCGTTCTTATTATAAGCACAATTCAGCTGTCTCTGCGATAGCAACACAAAGCACTAGGAAGTGGTGAAGGGTGGGCGTTTTGTGGGACTGTCTTATGTAACTTTGACGTTCGAAAAGTGCTGATTCTCAGCCTAATTTGAATAAATGACTTTTGAATTTTGAATTTTGAATTTTGTGATGTCTCTGAATTGTAGATGTAATAAGCAACGATGACTATACCATTACTTAAGTGCACCGTCGGATCATTGCAATTTTTTACATTAACAGGTTCACTGTCCAGGCTCCAGAGTGGGAATAGTCCGTAAGTCCAGTTACTATTTCGTACCCTATATAAAAAAATATCGAGTATTTCCCTATGTCCCATCACTTTTTATAATCCTTATAAAAAGTCCTGCCAAGTCCACATTAAATTAGACTCTTCTAACGTCCATAGCGTCAGATGGCTTAGAAATTGTACCGGCGAACAGACCACATACGGTCTGTGGACTAGTAAGGAAGTCTCTCTACAGACCGTATGTGGTATGTGGACAGTGAACCTGTCACACTTTATTACAAAAAAAAACAACATCAGACTTCCAAAAAAAACACAAAAAAGTTAAAAATAATTTTAATTTTGGGAGTCGGTGGCAAACAGCACCAAAGACACCGACTTCCGAAATTGTAGTTATTTGTTGGTTTTTTTTTTTGCAAAAAAGTTTTTATTTGTTACTTTTCCGTTGTAGTAGACCGAAGTTTTGAGATGTTTTCTCTTTGACACCACACTCGTAGCTCGTATCAATAAGCCAGGCCTTCACACTTAAGCGTATTAGTCCATATCTTGAAAACTACAGAACCGTTTTGGTGGAACCTTGGTAAAAAAATATTACAAAAAGTTATACCTACATACTTCAAAAAATTAATACTAGTAAGTTATTATTAATTATAATGTTATTTAAAATAATAGTTCCCTAAGTAGAAGTAAAGGTAAGCTAATAAAAAAAATATCACAATCTGACTATTAGGTACATAGTTTCGGAGACATTTATTTATTTATCAACTATGGATGACTTACAGCTAAAATAAACAGAATAAAGAATAGTATGTGAGACTATCATGTCACATAAAAACAGTTTGGAAAGAAAGAGTGTTTGTTATCAGCACAACACGGCTACCAGAAAAAGTAGAGAAAAAATGCGGGTCAGTCTCCGACTCTCCGGGGACTGCCAATAGAAGTGAAATCTATGCGCGCGGTGACAATGACACGAGTTTCACGCTTTTTGCTTTTTGTTCACCCTTAAAGAATTATCTCTATTATTACACCCAAATATTATACATAATTAAAAACTAACAGACTTAAAATAATAATATTAATAATATGTACAAGTATATATTACATAAAAAGTGGGGGGGGGGGATAATTATAGGGCATCAAAAAATTCTTCCGCATCGCTGTCAACAGGAAAAGTGCCCAAAAGGCTGGCTGCATTGCCACGTTGAAAGCAATGCTGATTCTTTGGCCAAAGAATAGGCCAGCCCTCTGGTCACGCCCTTAAAGTATCTACACATATTATATACACAGTATACATATACCTAGCTCATGGAAAGCGTTCTGTGACGATGACGCGAGTTCCATGATTTTTGTTCACCCAAAAAGTGCTCAATGCGCCTAAAGAAGTTTTCACTTCAAAAAACAGTATAGCATTCAAGCTTAAACCAAATTCACATTTCATATTCAATACCAGAATTAAAACCTGAACATGAAAATCTTAATTAAAGTCAAGGCTCATTCACTTTCTGGCCGATATGCGAGGACAAACATGCATACATGCATACAAACCCGTGATACAAACATGCATACGACAACACCTATTATCATCATCATCATTTCACCCCAAAGATGTCCACTGCTGGACATAGGCCTCCTCCAAGCACCGCCACTTCGACCTATACCTTCGACCTGTGCACCTATAAAATTTTGTAAATGTGTTTGAAAGCCTAGATTATCCTAAGAGAATATAATTGCAATTCCAATAATATTACATACTGTTACGTGTGGAATTGATAACCTTCTTTTTTAAATCAGATAAAAAAGCAGTTTCATCATTAATATTTTTTTAAACTCAAACAAGTTATATTTTACCTAGTACAGTAGTATTTTATTTTTAATTATAAAGATCTGTGATAATAAGTTACGAGGCGTACAATTGTTTTTTTTTTTTAATTACCTATTTCGCGTCAGTTAGGTCGTAAACTTGCCATCTACGTACTGTGCAGCTCATTAGAATTTAAAAAAATATATATTTTACTGCTTTTTACATGAAAATAATCTACTTATCGCCGGTACTTTAATTAATTAAAATATAATATTGAAAACGCGTATTGCAAAGATTATTTTTTAAATAAATTGATTTTTTATACTTGAAAATTATAAATTAGAAATGGACTAGAAAACGTTAATCTATCTGTAGTGCCTTTTATTTCTAGCATATTTTTAGTACAATTTTTTGTTATGTTAGTTATCCACTAAGTGCGGTATTCACCAATGATGTCAGCACATCTAAGCGCGTTCAAGATCTGTCAGTGATCAGTGTAGGTACATTATTCCATAACAATTTTGACATTGACAGCTCTTGACTGCGTTTTAGAAATGCTGATCGCGTTCAGTTTTATTGGTGAAATCAGCCTTAGTACCTAATATTTAGTCGATAGGTTATCGACTGCCTAATAGTCGATAGGTGTATTGGTTCAGCTAATAAATGTTATTATGACACCGCCAATTAAATGGTGCTAAAGTATTTAAACCCGGTGGCACTTGTCCAGTGCCTTGCACAACCAGAGCAGCTTTCATTTGTTATTAAGGGCTTTTTTTTGACTAGTTACGTCATTATATGCAAACCACAGTATTTACAGAAATGGAAGTTATTGTAATTTCTTACTTTGTGAAGGGACAGCTGCGAAGCGGTGGTTATTGATTGCTGCAAAGTATTATACAAGTATATAGTGTACAAGTATTCTATTAAAAGTATTATTATATATAATATATATTATAGTAAATATTAGTAGTAGAATACTAAGACTAAATATTAGTATTCCAAGTTTCATGGAACAACTAGTAGGTAGTAATTTTATTTTATTTTAGATTTTTCTCGATTTTGTTGTGTATCTGTTTGTTTTGTTCTATTCAATTTTTACTTTTGCTGCTTAAATTAGTTTTATATTCCATTTATCATGTTTTTTTTTTTTTTTATACTTGCTAATTTTAGTCATCATTATATTAGTTTCATAGTTTTCTGCTTGTGGCACACCTAATATTTTAATGGGGTATGCGGTGCTAACCTGTAAGAAATTGTTCCACTAACCTTAGATTATATTAGATATTACTTCTACTATTTACAGTGTACCTAAACAATTGTTGGTTGGCCAATAAAGGAAAATAAATAAACAAAAACTTTATGCAAAAAAAAAACAACCGACTTCCAAAAAAAACACTACAAAGTGAAAAACAACCTTAATTTCGGAAGTCGGTGTCTATGGTTTTGAATATTCGTTTTTTCTCACCGACTACCGAAACTAAGGTTATTTTTCATTTTTTTGTGTTTTTTTTTGGAAGTCGTTTTTTTTTGTTTTTGTAAAAAGTTTTTATTTTTCACGTCTGTGGTAACATCCAAAAACCCCACAAAAATTCGAATACCAGTACCTGCTATGTAAATAACAGTGACAGGAATTTATCATCGTATTATCCACATAGACTAAGTGGGAAAAATACGTATTATTGAAGCTAACTCAAAAACTATTCAAGCAAAGTTAATCAAATTTATAAGAGACCACAACGACAGCATACCCTTTCAAACACAAAAATAATTTTTAAAATCGGTTTATCTGGAAATCGAAAGACATACAAAAAACAATAAAAAAATACATACGCTAACAACATAAAACCTTCTCCTTTTTTGAAGTCGGTTAAAAATGGGTAAGAGAGCCTAGTCTATTGGTCCTAACCACGACTGCTGAGCCGGTTCTAGATTCCATCCCCAGGTTGGCCAAAGCGCAGCTATTGAGGATTTGTCTTTAGGAATTTCGCAGTTGAGATAAGGACCGGTTTATGGCAATTAGGCTTCGCCTTATTACGTGGTAGGTAAATGAATGTAGATACACCAGATATATGAGATATTTGTTGGTTTCAACAATCAGGCGTTCGATACATTTTTTTTTCACCATTTTAATGACAGATCGCCCGATGACTATTGTCCTGCTGGAATCTCTTCCGGAAGGGCGGGCGGGTTTGCGTCCAGACCTTTCGATATTCAAAAAGTAACTGTGTAAAAGAATGTACTACTGGAGATTTGCTCATAGCGTTAAAAAATGCTTTAATACGAGTATGTGTTAATTCTCTGGATGAAAAAATCATCGTAACATCGTCAACAATAGCATCATGTAAATTAACTAGCTAAAAACAAAAAAATACGATATTTACAAAATGTAAATTTCATTAAAAATTTATAAGACAGCATAAACTAATCAACAATGTTTGTTAGAAAGAATACAAAAGTAGATGATTTTAACAATTTTCAAAAACCTTTTACAGTAAGTTTTCAAAGTGCCCTCCTCGGTTTCCTATGCACATGCGACATCTGCGAAGACAATTCCTTGGTTCTCAACCTGTTAAAAGGCTGTCGGTTTTGTCGAATGGTCGTTACGGCCAATTGGATTTTTCTTTTAATCTCTCGGGAGTAAACGATGTCTTTGAAATAACCCCAGTTGAAAAAATCTATTAGGTTTAGATCTGGCAATCGTGGAGGCCAGAGGATAGAGCGAAATGACAGGTAGCTCCGTCGTGTTGCAGCCACATGCGCTCTCTTACATTTTGGGGGACGTCATGGAGAATGTTTGGCAACTCGTTTCTGAAGTTTAAATAAACGTCCGCATTTAGACGCGATGATAGCTCAAAGGGGCCCACAAGTTCCCTGTTTATAATTCCAGACCTAGAGATATTCTATTCACACTATAGCGTTCTTGGAAATTTGGTTCCCTTACCAAGCGTGGATTTTCTACCGAATTATTGTGAATGTTGTGCGTATTAAATAAGCCAAATCGCTCATAACGGCTTTCGTCTATCCACAAAACGTGGTAAAAAAAATCGGGGTCTGCCCGGTCGCACCATAACAGTTCTCTGCAAAATGCCATTAGTCTCGGATAATCCTCAGGTTTCAGTGCTTGTACCTTTTCATAATGAAGTAGTACCTACGTTAGAGCGAATAATTCGATGTACGGAAATTGTCGGAATCCCGATACGCCTTGCAATTCGTCTTTGAATGATCACGTCTTAACTCTTCAAGGATGATTTCTCCACGGTTACTGTTAACTCGTCCAGGTTCAAGACCACGGAAGCCAGGGGTAACGCCTTCTAAAAAGGAATTATGTAGTCTCACGAAAACGTGATGGTCCGGGAAGCGCAGCACGGCTGCGCCTTGCTGCCGTTCAACATATTCGCGATAGAGACTAGCAGCATTTCGCGCAACACCTCGTGCGACGTTTTTATATATCAATTTGCGACGCCCTAAAAATAATGCATCATGTTACGCGGTGAGTAGGGCGCACCTCTGCCACGGTTATCTTATCAGCCATACTAGCAACACAATGTCCAAATCACAGGCGCACTGAATAATCCAAGATACGTAAGCCGAATAGTATCTAGTAAATGACCAGTGAGATAACAAGTCGAAAACGTTATGAAAAATAACAACTCCGTAGGATAGCTGTAGTGAGCACTAGCGACAAGCGACAAGACATACAACAACAGCTAAACCACAGGTCATGCTCCCCAGCAACCCCATCACCTGTTTTTCCTTTTGTACCCAATAATATGTACACAATTTGTGCATACTTTAAAAAAAAGTAAGCTTGAAAGGTCGCTTGAAATTCGAGTTATGAGAAAAAATAAGTTTTCTATAGAAATTTTAAATTCCTCTTATCTCGTCTTTATATCAGTGTCCATTAAAAATATATATTTGGAAGCCTAGATATTCTGTAATCCAATCGGAATAAATACACACTACCTTAAGAATATGTTTGATGTACAAATTATTTTGGTATTACGTTTGTATGAACTACGCATGCTCCGCCGGCCCGTTAAGAGTACAAACACTTACTTTGTACCTATGTTTCCAGCAACCCCAAGTTAAAATATGAAGAAACTTAGGTAGATGCTTATTGTATTAATAAAGAAGTGTTTAAAAATAATAGTACTGTCGTTTTTACCATTAAATATGCCAGCTGTGACTAGTTAATTGTTAATAATGAGTTTTTTTTTGTGAAGATACGATTTGTTCAAATCGCGATTATGGAAAAGATCGTTTTTTTTTTCGTTTTTAGCGAGTTTATGATGTTATTTTTGACGATGATACAATAGTTACATAAGAACGTTTTTTTTATCCAGAGAATTAACACATGTTAAGCCAGTTTTTATTGCTATGAGATAATCTCCGGTAGTATTTGTTTTTTCAGTGATTTTCTTAAAAATCGAATGAGTTTATCTAAATCTTAAAGGAAGTTACATAACGAGTAAAATAAAATGGTATAGCTTAGGAATATACACAATTATGGGTTACTACATGACTACACTACTCCTATGGCAAAATTTAATTGGTTTAATTCAAAAGTTTTCACACCAGAGTGGTTTTTATGAACAGACTAGAAAAAATTTCAACATTTACGAAAAAAATCACAATTTCTATAGGTACTATAGATTTTCGCAGAACTAATATTTTTCATAAAAGATAAGTTATGAGGTCTTCTAGCAAAAAAAAAATGTTGTAAACGGACCACCCTGTACATATACTTTATTTCACACCAGAAAATAATAAATAAATTTAAGACTACAAAACATCCAATGTGCGGTGTTATCGGTTTTTGTGATACTTTGGTCCTTTTTCAAGTTTAGGGTTGACAAACTAAAAAATAATAAATAATAACTCCACCGTAGTTGGAAACAGGTAACAGGTTTAGGGTGAGGAGCCAGACTAAGAGAGGTTCATAAAATAAACCCGCAGAGCAGCATGTAGCGACCTGTTGGGCAGTTGCGAACTCCGGGAGAAGTCTTGTTCCTCACCTCTGGCTTGCCTTTATTGGCCGGTTGGAATGAACACTGATGAGAAACAGAGCTCCCACCTCTTTCTTGCCTATAATGGCCGGCTTGAGTTATGCTTTATATATTTATTGTATATTTTAATGGTACACCATTGACTACCTGCAGTATTGTCTCTCCTGTTACCTTTAATCCATCCAAACGTTGTCAGTAAAAGATCGCTTAAAGCGATAAGACCGCCCATTGCGTCACCCTATGTAAAATTTCTAATGTCTGTAAAGGAGACTGAAACGATTACATACAATCTTGGGCCTGGTTGTAAAAAGATGAAAGTGGTGTCAATTAATAGCTTATATATTATCAGCCTTTCACTGAAAATTCTGCGGATTTTGTCAATCTGAGAACAGAGATAAAAGAGATTATGTAAAAGTGAGGTTATGTTACAATCTTTAACTAACAGCTGATTCCTGAAGTGCAAAATATTTGCTTTTGCACTAATAGTTATTATATTTAGTAGGACATATTTGATAAATCATATGAATAAACGTCAATGACTTCAGTCCTACCTACCTATGTAGGTAACAGGTATGGAGTTACGGAAAGGATGTCTAAAACAAAATAAAAAATCATTTAAGTATTATAGTGTTTTAATCGTCTTCAATTATAATTGAAATGTCGTCTAGGAATTGTGCAGGTGGTGCTATATGATCTTGGTACCTAGCCCAGCTAAGATACCATATAATGCAGATTATATGAGCGCAGTAGCCTACAGTTCTTCTCCCTACAATACAATTTACAGTAATGCATTACTATAGCCTCCCTTCCTGTACGAGAGCCATTGCCGAATCACTGACAGAATTGTTTCATCGGGTAAGGGTCGTCGGCCCAGTGTATTGCAGTGATCAGTTGTTGTCCCACAATTCACACAGCGATCCATAGTTTCACTGTTTTTTCTATTCCGTGGTTTCAACAATACCCAATACACAATCCAGCGGTAAAATCCAAAATAACAATTCCAAGTCAAACGTGTGAGCCATCTTCGGTGTCCAGTATGAAAGCAAGGGTCGTACGAGGTAGACAGGGTCGGAATCCGTAAAATACAAAGCAAAGGTCGTGAAAAATGAAGAACAATTGGGAAAGCACTCAAAACGCATCGGAAAACACGAAACGAGTAAGCAAACGAGATTATTAGAGCAGTTGGCAACCACAGACTACATAGGGATACTACGTTGGCAACTGTCTCGTGTCAGTCAGCTGTCATGCCAGTGACATAGACTAAAAATAGAAAACTAATTTTAATCGATATGAAATCGATAATCATTAATATTGTTTTTTCAGTAATTAATTGATATTTTATGTATTAATATGACTGTAATTATATGCACTATATTGCACATAAGTGTATAAAGTGCATTTAATTACTTTGAGTTAATTATTTAGTGCAAAGGTTTTATTTTCGTAACTGTGTAATCGATTACTCAATCGGTAATCTCACGAAAACTATCTTTTCCATATTTCTCCGCTTCCAGATTGAGAATTGAGGTGATTTTTCATATTCTAAGATAGAAAAATATGACTAATTTTTTAGATCACATCTTAACTTATTACATTTAGGCCCACCGTTTTCCATCTCCTTTTATGGTGTACAATAAAGAGTATTCCATCTATCTAAGATGCTGGTAGGGATCTTGACCATACTTCCGTGATTGTCCTGATAGCCGTAGAATATCACTCCACTCCTCATAACATGGGACTTAAAAAACATAGGTAACTGGCGAAATGTGGGTGTACTACAGGTACACCTCTGCCCAACCCTTCGGGGAAACAAGGCGTGATGTTATGTATGTATGTGTCCTCATAAGCATCTCAAGACATCGTTGCCCCCTTATCGCTGCGACACTATGTGCTAGCGACTGTTTTCGGGGGCCCATTATTGAGTGTGCAAGTCACCCCCTGCCAAACGTCTAACGGGCCTCCGCGAGTTTAATCCTAAAAGACCCTGGGGTCCCGCGAATGATCTCAATCTCTTTTTTTTAAAATATCTTTATAAGAACACAGATATTTAAAAATATTTTACCTGTGTATTTTTTATAAGACATTGGTCAGGCAGGGGCCATAGAATTTCCATAGTTCTAGATAACCAGTTCACTTAGCCACCCAAACCCATAATCCAATATCATTGTTTCCATATCTTGCAATAGTCCTGCACTAACCGGGGGTTGTCCTTGGGTGCACTAGATTAGTACGTACAGGGATAATCGTCGGTCAGTGCCTTCTTCTTTTCGTGTGGTTAGTAAACTAACCTGGTGTCAGAGTTTTAAAGCCGCCCACGGGCCTCTGACTTGGCTTCACATGCCGTCGAGAAATATCTCTCAGGCATGCCGGTTTCCTCACGATGTTTTCCTTCACCGTTTTTTGAGCAAGTGATAATTATATAGGTAATACCTACGCACATGAATCCGAAAATTCAGAGGTGCGTGCCTTGGGTTCGAACTTGAGACCTAAGACTTGTCAGTCTGACGGTCACACCACTAGGCTATCACTGCTCGTTAAGTGCCTTCTTTCGTCAGTGCCTTATTTCATTAGACACGTCTAACGGGCCTCTGCGAGTTGGCTTCGGCCCCTCGTACGCCTTCTAAAGGTCCGGGACCCTAGTGTCCCGAGAAATGTCAAAATAGAAATCTTAATTGCCTAGTAAGTACCACTGCAAGGCCTCTTCTCATACAGAGAAGGCACGAGCATTATTGATCACCATGCTTGCTCAAGACGGGTTGGTGATTTCAGACTTATATATCTAGACCAGTACCCTAATTACGTAATGCAAAATCAATCCGAATCTGAATGGTTTTGAAACAGATTGCTAATCCATTGCTCCGTAAGTTCGAAAAAAAAACTGCAGAGCAACGTAAATAACGAAATGAATGTTGTTGAACTGTCAAAATGAAACAGATTTGTCTATAGCGTTTACGAAAATATGTTGCGTAATTAGAAAGCTGGTTTCATTCATAATTACTTTTATTTCCAGCGGGAACAGAGGTCAATCCACAGACTTCCCTGAATGACTACCTGCGCAACTACTTGCAGCTACATGGCACGAAGGCGATGTGCCACGAGGGGGGCTGCGGCGCCTGCGTCGTGTCGGTGTCGCAGGTCCACCCCGTGACAAAGGAGAAACATGTGTTCGCTGTTAATTCTGTGAGTAAAAGCTTTCAGTTATGATATTAAATGGTAAAAGAATGGTTGGTAAATTGTTCTAGGTAAGTACTGCAGCGGGCCAAAGAGATTTGTCTCATATAGAACAACGAAGAAACGTTTGCTGGCTACGTGATGGGGCTTTCAGACCACGTTACTAAGTTATCAGCGCAAAAGAGGCGTGATGGTGGAGGGGATCATTAGTTCAGTGGTTGCAAGGGCCTGGAGTTTGATCCCCTGGTGAAGCAAAGAGTGCACGAATATTTTATTGCACGTGCCGTAGGCAGTTAGAGGAATGAGGATGAATTATAGGTTGGTTAATATCCGGTCATGACTCCTAGAAACTGCTATACCGTCAAACCAATGCAGCAATGCCTTGTTAACCTGCTAACCTAAACTAGACATTCGATTACTGACAGATTCAGATCTTTACTTTGACATTTACGTACGTTGGTAAATTATTATGTATTACCTATTGACGTAAGACATGATTGAATATCATAATTATTGTAATATTCCATGTGTAGGTACAATGGTCTAGTAACAATAATTTACTCTCAGGATAAATGATATAGTACAATGACACATTACTGTGAACAATAACCTGAAGGTCAACTCTCGTATTTTAAACATTCAGAATAGTCGCATCTCATCTCAGCGACATTCAAAGTAAAAAAAAAAGTATGTAGATTACCTCCGGCCACCGAGAGATGTGCTCCTGACACGTAAGTTGGACATAATTAGGGACAAATAAAGTGTACATTCGTACAACACTTGTCCTACTCAACTGACAAGTTTTGTGTCAGGAACGTATCTATTCTGTCGGCGGCGGCGGCCGGATTACAGAGATATTTTTGACAGCTTGCGATTAATATTATAATCCGAACGTTCTTAAAAATACGAAAACTAGGCTGCCTATCCATTGACGCGGAGCGAGGCAGCAGAACGGAGCGAGGGGGTAATGTGGAGCGGAGTTGCGGACTGTGCGGAGCTAAGCCGAGTTCACGCGAGGATTAATTTGAGCGGGCTGCGGAAAAATACCGGTCGCGGAGTACTGCGGTCGGTATTTTCCGCTTCCCCACTCTGCTGCCCCGCTCCGCTTCCTCGCTCCGCTACCCGGTTTTGTATGAATGTTTAAACTAGTTCGCAAATCCCTGTCCACTGAAGCGGAGCGGAGACTTTATCCAACTCCATTGGTTAATATTGGCACAACACCACTCCGCACGTCTCCTCTCCGCTCCAGGGAACAGTCAGCCTTACCCCTCTGTTATTCTGACATCAATTCGCACAGGCAGACACGTCTAACTTTATCTGGGTAAATAAACGAAAACTTTGTGATAAGAACATGAAAATTACAGGTAACGGCAGATTAACATACTTTATTTGTGTGTTTACACTATTATAAACATTGATACGAATAACTATTTTATGCTAACTTAAAATTACGCCTTGTTAACCCGAAGGGTTAGGCAGAGGTGTACTACCTACGAGTATAGTAGGTACACCCACATTTCGCACAGTTTAGGGGGCGAGCCTATTGACATCAACCGGGCACAAATCCAGACGGGCTGCTACTGTGAAATTCCTGATAGAAAACCGCAAAAGCACTTTCACGACCTGGGAATCGAACACAGGACCTCATGCTCAGCAGTAGCCCTTGCGACCACTAGACCAACGAGGCACTCAATAGTTCGATGTATTTACTCAAACGGTACCTAGTCAAATATGAACGGCAGTGATTTAGTTTAAAATAAACTTTAATTACAATATTTACAATAATTAGGAGGTGTGCTCGGTTAGAGCGATGCAGACGGAAGACGGAATGCTTACGAACTATTGGTACATATTTTATAAAAAAAGGTTAATTTAAAAAACAATATTTCGAGGAAGGGACCACCAGGCCACTTCAGATCAACGTTAACTTAAATGTTAGAAAAAGGTTTCGAGTCGAAAGAGATGTACCTATAATAAATAACTGCAATCGGTGACATGGCTATTAACTAAATAATTAATACAAGTGGTTAGAAACAGCTTAGGGTGTCGAGTGATTTACTACTATGGGAACTGATGCCTGGTATGCATAACTACCTACCAACCAACCATAACAATAGTAGGAAAAGGAAACAAGAAAAAATTTAAAAAAAAAATTGTTTTTTTTGTTTTAATTTTCAACCCAAAATATTATCGTTAGACATTACAGTTGTTTTTCCTGAAACTCGTGAACTTCGTACCACGTTTCTTATTATATATACTTCTTTCTACCACTTACTAAATTATACATATATTATTACCCCTGAATTAATATTTAGAGCAATTTTTTTTTGTATAATAGACAATAAAGCGGCCTATTTTTAACCGACTTCAAAAAATGAGGTTTTTAACCGACTTTAAAAAAGGAGGAGGTTTCTCAATTCGACCATATATTATATATTTTTTATGTGTGTTCGCGGATAACTTCGTCGTTTATGAACCGATTTTGATGATTATTTTTTTGTTTGGTAGGGCATACTTCAGAAGTGGTCCCATATAAAGTTAGTCAAGATCTGATGAGGGGTTTTTGAGTTAGCTTCAATGATACATATTTTTCCCACCTAGTATATGTGGATGATATTCTAATAGTTCCTGTCACTGTAATTTACTTGGTATTCAAATTTTTGTGGGGGTTTTGTGTAGGTACCACAACTAAAAAGTGAAAAATAAAAACTTTTTCACAAAAAATTAAACCGACTTCCAAAAAAAAACACTACAATGTGAAAAATAACTTTGATTTCGGAAGTCGGTTGCAAAAAAACTAAAATAAAAAACCCAAGACACCAACTTCCAAAATCAAAGTTATTTTTCACTTTGTAGTGTTTTTTTTTGGAAGTCGGTTTTATTTTTTGTGAAAAAGTTTTAATGTTATAACTATAGGTACTTGAATGCATCTTGTTTAGTAGTGTCATCTTAACACTTCAGTGTCTAGTCTGAGTTCTCGATAAATTATAGAGAGAACCGGCTCTAGAACTTGAATAAATGATAAGTTATTTTATTTTCGTATGGGTTTCATTGGACAGTGTCGCTAACCGAGGTGATTCAACCACACAAGTTCATGGACACGCATTGTTTGTTGATTCAAGTTGAATTTACTACTTTAAAGATTCTATTTATAGGTATACTCGTACATAGATTTTTTCAAGGAATAAATCTTTACATTAAATCACTTAACGTAATTTCTCGAAAAAATCTATGGCTTAACTCAGGATAAGAGGAATGGCCAAATAACTTGTCAATACTCAATATCTTTATTGCTTTACCATAATGTGTACTTAGGTGGTAACTATATAATTTAGATCATTATGGACCCTGTAGGGCACAGCAAAAGGGTCATCATCATCATCTCCGCCAAATTAATTCCTCTGCTGGAGTTTGGCTTCCTTCAAGTAGACACCATAACGACCGGTCCTTTGCCATAACAAAAATACGGTCAAGTGCGAGTCGGGCCCGCACACGCACACGAAGGGCTCCGCACCATCGTACAGACGCCAGCACATCAACACCTACTACAATATTTAAAATTTGTCTAATAGATTTTCAACTTTATGACTAAAGCACAAGGTTCAAAGTTGATTGTGAAAATTTGACAGTTTCGGGTAGGTTGACGTGCTGTCTGTACAATATTGAAGACTACATATTTTTTAAATGCTTTAGTAACGAGTAGCAAACGCTATTTATTGTAATAGCGACCATAGTAGTTCCCACTTTGTAAAAATTTCAAGTGTCTGTCTATTACGGTTCAAAAGAAACAGCCCTGTGACAGACGGACGGACAGCGGAGCTTTAGTAATAGGGTCCAGTTAGCACCCTTTAGGTACGGAACCCTAACAATAATAATAATAATGCCATAGATCGATCTATTATCACTGAAATGACTATTGTAGTCAATAAGTCTGATATTGTGGTGATAGATCGACGCGAGTGCCGTGCAATGATTGTTGATATCGCTGTCAACCATGACGAGAATCTCGTGAAAGTTGAGAAAGATAAAAAAAACAAGTATCTTGACTTAGCACACGAGGTACGACATATGGGACGTGGACTCTGCAATCTTTGTACCGATAATCATTTCGGTTAATGGCCTAATAGCGGAGAGCCTTGATCAACAATTGCGCGGCTGGGTCAAGGGCTTGATTCAGAAAGCAGTACTCCTGGACACGGCAAGCATAGTGAGGAGGTTCCTCGCTAGAGCCCTGACCACCGGCAGCTTGGACCTTGTTCCTGATGCCGACTTTTTTATATTTTGAATAAAAATGTAAATAGCTAATATGTATTCAAAATTAAATAAAAGAAAATAATAACTTCCTCTCAACTGTGGGTATTTATTTACCTATAGTATATACGTTTATATATTTAAGCTCTATGTATTTATTTAAGTATATGTTAATTTATTACGTTATAATATATTACGTGTAGGTTTATTTCAATATTTTAGTTTAAGACTTCGCATATTTCTTTTAAAAAAATCTTCTTGTTCTCACACACTATTGTCTACATTTCTTTCTCATTTCTCCTGTCACAGGTCTGCTGGAAGAAATTTCTTAAGAAATAAGCAGTACCTTTGTACTCATAATTATGATTAAGTCTTATCTGTATCTATTTATCTGTGTACATAAATAACAAAATAAATAAAATGGGGGTATTGTTTTTGTGCTCACTAGTTGGCGCCACTGGCGAGTAAGGTCCTGTTTGTACTTTTATTTGCTATGTTTTGAATATTGGTTTGAAAGTTAGTTAGTTACCCATTTCTTTAGATAATGTTTATTTTTATTATATTTGAAAAGTTCAAATGAATATTTACATTATAATGTTCCTGAAATTGGCAAGCATGAAGCAGACAAATATCATTCTCCCTCCAACATTGCTACCAAAATAGACCCTAAAGTTACGATAAAAAATAATTTTAATAGCATCCATATAATTAATCTTTACAAAAAATTAAGGAATGGCAGAATCTTTACAAAAATTACGAATAATCAAAAATGTCCGATAGAAATTCCCGCAAACAGTGAACGTTTAGTTACATTTGACATTTCTAGAGGCCTCATTCTACACTAGCGCCTCTAGCGGCGAATTTAAGCGCGATAGTCCTCTTTATCATCAATAAGTACTTTTTTTAAATAAATAAGTTACCTCAAATATTGTTTACGTATCTTCTGGGGCATTTGCGTCCGCAGGCAGAATAAAAAAAGATTAAATATAAAGTTTTGTACAATTGTTAACTGGCGGCATGGGAATCATGGAATATGTTTCACATCGACGATTTGTTTTCTTTGTTCTTGACATCTTTATGATTCGTCTGTAATGCACCAGAAACGAGCCTATAATAATTTAGATTTACATGAATTTGAAGTATAGTACGTCCTAATATTAAACAAATAAAACTATTTTCCTTGTTGTTTAACCTACCAAAATGCAGCTTTTTCCTTAAGTTTTACCATAATACCGGTTGGAACCAATAATAGTAATATGACAAAAACAAAGTTGTGATTCATAGTTTATTTTTTAGGGAAAAGGCTAATAAGGATCTGACTAAAAGTCATTAGTGTGTTGTGCTACGTATTATATTCTCATTACCTCCTAGCTAGGTTGTTACCTAATCTCTAGTTGAAATTGTGCCTCAATATAGGTAGGTATGACGTATTTGTCGTTTTTCTCGAATTGTTTCAGTCGCTTGTCTCCGAATGATTTTACATTTTTATGAATATTAGAGCACCAAGTCGACCTATGTGAAGGGAGCTTTTTTTTTTGTTCCGGGATGATAAATCCCTATGGATGTCCTCCGCCCTGGGGCGGGCGAAGGGGTCTGTCAGTCTCCTACAGACTATAAACCACTCCCTTGGACCGGGGATCATGAGATCCTGTGCGCCTTCCATGATCTCCGACTGGTGCGGGTCATCTCATGCCAGTGGGGGGTCAATAGCACAGGGGCGGCTGTCTCGTCGTAATGGCGTCCTTAGAGAAGGATTTTTTTGTGACGCGTTCACGTCGCGCGCGTCTAGGGACGCCATTACGACTTGGCGACCGAATTTGGTCGTATAGAGATCGCTATTCTATGGCCAGGCGTTAAGATGTCTCTTGAACACATCCTTATATCGGAGATGTAGACCACCATGCTTCCATTTCCCTATCGCCATCTCAGAGAAGAAGGCCACTGAGTGTCTCAATACCTAAGCAATGCATGGACCCAATGAATTAAGTATACCTACATAAAGCACCAAATGAATTGTTCCATTCATTTGTAAGAAGTAGGTAGTGTAGTCCCTGTGCAACATGAACAAACAATGGTAGAGATTGGATTGTTTTCCAAACATTTTTAGTTTGAATGAGTGCTATGAAAACTATAGTAACGTTCTAGGCTCCGTCTGTATAGGTACGTACTTGTATTCTCCTGACCAATAGACAAACTAACTTTTAAAACCGAATTCAGCAAGAGGAGGAGGGTAGTTATTTCGGAAATAGATGAAAAAAGTATAACAAAACCATCGATACCGACTCCCGAAAAGATAACTCTGTAGTTTGTCTTTTAGCTTGTTGACTTTTTATAGACAATTTTTTTTTACTGATTAGTTTTTTTTCTTTTTTCCTCGTTAGTAAATGTTAAAACCATTACCGTTACCGTTGTTTTTTTTTTTTTTTTTTAAATCAAACGGGTTTTTACAGACAATTTACTAGTTTGATTTTCTTTTTCCTCGTTATTAAATGTTAAAGGATATCAGATGATAATCAGGGCCGTCTTAACCATATTGGGCGCCGCCGGGGTGCGAAAAGTTTAAAAAACCAACGAAAAAATTAACTTTTTTTTTTTTTACTTTACAATATAATTAGGCGAATTTAAAGAGAGCTTGTTGCCACAAGCTCTCTAAATTTGCCGCGTGTATTTTTTGGAATATAAATTTATCTTGTAGTAATAAGATCTAAATTTGCTTGCACAACGCAAGTCGCAAGGCGAATGTGCCTAAAGCTGCATGAGGCGTATTTTTTGTAAACAAAATTAGTGCCTATATTGTGTACGGGTGCTTACTCTTGATTTCAATTCCGATCTTCTTGCTGACCATGGTTTTTGTTGTTATTAGTAATTAACAGTTTATTTATTTTTACTTCGATGGTCCTAGTTTATCATTTGTCATTTCCGTGATTTAGATAGTGCAATCCACGACGACGCGCCCCACTCCGCTCCGCTCCGTACTAAAGTACAACTTACAGTAGAGTACAGTAATCGCGGAGTGGGGCGCGTCGTCGTGGATTGCACTATCAGGGGACTGAAGGGGTCCGATGAGACCATTGCCTGCCGGGGTTGCGGGAAAGTCCGAAAGGGATACTGTGGCCCCCTGGCATTGCACAGGCAACAGAAGGAACACGGGTGGGTTTTAGTCAGTAAGAGTCTGACACGCCCTCCCGCTCCACCCAGAGCGGGAGAAGTCATTTGATGATTTCCCACCCAAAAAAAAAGAAAAAAAAAGGGGGCCAACCACGACCTCGTTAAGCTGTATTATTTTGATGTTACTTCAGTGCGAGAAAGAAGTGGAGCTATACAGAACGTCTAGCTGCATCTCTTTCCCAGGCTCAAGTAAGATCTGCTAAAAGAAGTGATGGTAAGGCCCCTGTACATCTTTAATAGATACATGTAAACGGGCACGCCCTTTATACCCAGGAGACTTTCATTCGGGTATTAAGTTCTTTTTACTTTTTTGTTGGTTTATTGGCGACATAAATATAGAAAATAATTTTATTTAATGTTTTGTGTTGCGTAGTGTAAATTATTTTGCATAAGTAGGTACTATTGTATAGTATCAAGTTTTTCTAACTATTCAGACAGCTGTGCTGCTGGGGAGTTTGTTGCGCAACTTCTTCATCCCAGCTAAAGCAGTAGGAAGTGGTAAAGGGCGGGCGTTTTTGGGGGACTGTCTTATGTAATTTTGACGTTCGAAAAGTGCTGATTTCTCAGCCTAGTTTGAATAAATGACTTGAATTTTATAGGTCTATATAATAGTTGTTAAGTAAATATTGTAAATTGTGATTACGCATGTTATGTGTAGGTATAAGGCGATCGGCTTGCGCCCCCTAAGACCCTGCGCCAGGGTGCTATGCACGTGGCGGGGATCTCTCGCGTCCGGCCCTGGTCCAGGCCATGGTACGGAGCAAGAGGGCATGGGAGTCCGTCACCTCCTTCTGCGAAGCAGTAATGCTCGCAAAGGAGGAGGCGGAACGCGTGAGGGAGAGGCAAATTTCGCGCCCTTACGCCCCTAGCCGCCGCAGGAGGAGACGCCCTGGGCGTCGGGAATCAATCGCTGATTCCCGGCCACCGTAGGCGCGGGCTTGCGGACGGTGAGCAATGGGTAGCTCGCCGTCCGGTAAGGACCAGGCCCGGGTCGACGGCGCGTTGTGTTCCACGCGCGCCTCAAAGAGTGTCAGCGAGTGAAGGGGTCCGATGAGACCATTGCCTGCCGGGGTTGCGGGAAAGTCCGAAAGGGATACCGTGGCCCCCTGGCATTGCACAGGCAACAGAAGGAACACGGGTGGGTTTTAGTCAGTAAGAGTCTGACACGCCCTCCCGCTCCACCCAGAGCGGGAGACGTCATTTGATGATTTCCCACCCAAAAAAAAGGGTGCTATGCACCACGAGCACCCCAGGGTAAAGACGGCCCTGGAGATAATCGAAATTGAATGCCCTTTATGACTTTATTGTTCTTAAGTTGTTTTTTTTGGCCCCATCGAACCGTCCTTCATCTTGTAAACAGTTTATTACCTCCAGTCATTAGGGAAAACCAGGGTAAACAGGTTTATATACAAGACATTTATAATGATGATGAACTTGCCCTTACAACACGATTTGCTTTTATAAGCACAGTAGTTTTTAACCGCGTGGAGGTCGGAAATTATCCCACGGGAACATACTACCAGGATAACAAAATATTCTATGTCCTAATCCAGATCATGGTATACCTCAGTGCTAAATTTCATCATTCCTTTCAGCTGTTTTAGCGTGAAAGCGTAATAAACTAGCAAGCTCACTTTTGCATTTCTAATTTTAGGTTTGGATTTGAATTATTTATTTATTTATTTATTCATAGGAGAACCAACAGCAATAACAAATGGATAACAGTTGATTAAGAAACATAAAGCCAATTACAGGTTCTCACGGGTAAATACAGAAAAATAATTAGAAATCTTAGGATCACTAACACTAACAAGCACGATAAAAAAGATTAAGAATATACCTATATATTATATACAAGGTACAATAAGTATTATGCACTATGCACTTGTAAAAAAGTCAGCGTTTAGCCGAGCGCGTGCAGAATAGGTTTTGGTGGTAAATGGGTCAAAAGAGAACTCTTTACAAAGAATATTAAAGTCTTTACTCGCTCGCACCATGTATGAGTTTTGCCTGTAGTTAGAAGAAGAAAAAGGAATGGAGATAGGTGGATTGAATCTAACTGATCTCTGAGGAACATTGTAACGTACGTTTATGAAGGAGATCAGGACAGTCAGTCTCGTTGGATATAATTTTCAAGAGGAAAGTGCAATCTGCTAGTCGACGGCGATTTATGAGTGGCTGTAAATGAAATTTCTTGCAAAGATTTATGTAATTATCAGAATGGTATGGTATACGCAGCCGAAAACATAGAAAACGAATAAATCTTTTTTGTATATTCTCTATACGATCAATGTACTTGCCATAACACGGGTTCCAGATTTGTGACGCATATTCAAGATGACTTCTCACAAAAGAGCAATAAACAATCTTTCTTGAAACACCCTTATAACCCTTACACCCTTATTATAAAGTGCTTGTTTTCCTCATAGTACAATAACAGGATACAGCATTAAAATACTGTCATCCACAGAAAATTTGGACGTTATAAATAACTATAATATTAGCGTGTATTTCCCAGGATATGCAGAGGTTAACAGGTAGTTCACCCACAATTCGCCACATATATTATAATAGTATATATTATTATGATAGCGTATGACTATGTTCACCATAGTCATACGCTATCAACAGTCATAAATCAAATCATTTATTATTAAATGATTTGATTTATGACAATATAATATTTTCTCCTATCGACATTTTTATTTCTTAGTCCCCACACTATGCGAGTGATATTCGTAGGTGTGCTTCGTGGAATAGGAAATTAATTATTTTAATTTTTTATTTGAAGCCTACGGGTGTGCTAAGTGGAATACTTTTGGTGTGCTTCGTCTGGGTGTGCTTCGTTTGGGTGTGCTTCATGGAATACCTCTTTTTACTTATCTAAATTATTTTATGGAGTGAACCATCTATACTTACTAATCTGAACCATATTTTAGTTTGATAAGTAATAGTTTTAGTTAGGTTATTATATTTTAATTTAAATAGTTTGTTAGTTAATTTACTATAATAAATACAGATTGATGAGCATCGCAAACTAAGTACCTAAATCTATAAAAAAATTACATACATATTTCTAAAGTTAGGTAAATGGCCTTCAAAGCCAAAAATTTATCAAAAAACCGTAAATAATAAAAAATCATGAGACATTATGTACATGATCATTACTACATTCTTACTATTATAAAGGTACTTGAACTTAGCAACAAAAATCTAATGTAGGTACTTAACTATTTTCTTTGTACAGACGCCAGCAGGTCTACCTACCCGAAACTGTCAAAATTTCCCAATCAACTTTGAACCTTAAGCTTTAGTACTAAAAATGAAAATCTATTAAAGAAATTTGACAGATTGTAGTAGGTTCATGTGCTGGCGTCTGTACAAGTTAGGTTTTAAAGGAAGGTTAGGTATTAATTAAGATACGCGACAAACAAATTATGGTATTTGAGGAAAACGGACCTTATTTCTGTGGTTAGTAGAATAATTAGTAAAAAATCGTGGTTTACCGCATTATAATTATTTTCGCATAGGTAAGGCAGGTGACCTACCTGTTATACAGTACCTACAAATACTTATCAATAGGTAGGTATGTACTTTAGATACTCGTACGATATCTTTGCCATGGGATAGTTTTTCTTAACATAGCATTAATTTATTAACCATAGAAGAACGACGCGACGCGACGCGATGCCACTCTGGTGGAACATACATCACGCCTTGTTTCCGCGAAGGGTTGGGCAGAGGTGAACCAATAGAAAAGTGGAGTGGAGTTGGAAAGATGTGTATTTGGTTTTTGAAATGTTTTCTTTTTATATTATGTACTTATGTGTTCGCTTAATTATTATTTTTCGTTCCGTCTAAGCGTGAGGACTTATTACTGGCTCACTGTTTACTAGTCTATTACCATCTTGTATTAATGTAGCTGTTAGTCCTCCATGTTTATTAAATAAAAATGATCTATAAAAATATTCTATGAAAACTTCACAGAAATTGTTCTAGCGATGTCGCGTCGCGCCTGTCTGTCTGGTTGAAAAGAAGATAGGTAGGTACTTATTACCCGACTACGGCGAAGCAAAAAGGAGTGTTATGATTTTGACCGGTACTGAATGTATTTATGTTCATCTGTTACCTCATAACTTCTAAACTGACGATCATAATTTGACAAATGATCTCTCGTTGAAAGCGTCTTGATCGTCCCCTGGATATAGGCTACGTGATGTTTAACACTTTAAATTCAATATGCCGCCTTCTAGAGGACATGATATCATATGAAAGGGCTTATCGAGCACAATACAAAAAAAATTAAGCGGCTCTGCAAATAGGTACTTTATCACGAATCAAGATATAGCCGTGGCCGCGTGCCTGTACCTATAAAACTATAATAATTTAATAGCATCATTTTGTAGGTGTACGGCTTTACCTAGACCATTTTTGTACCTGTCTTGATTTGTCTGAAATATTTTGTTGTTTCATACCTACTTTTTAGAGCGTGATTTTTCAGTAGTCGGGTTTTAGTTTTGTAACTTATCAGTGAATGCTTTTAATTAACGGATGAACGTGTTAGTTGTAACCAGTAATTATCGATATTCCATAGGACTCTGGTTTATTTGTTTCATAAAATCTGTATTTTTAAACACAGTAGGTAGAATAAAAGTAGTCTTGTTTCAAAATCAAATGAGTTTTAAAAATAGGCAATCCGTAAAGTGGCGTAAGTAATAATAAATGAGAAACATTATTTCATAAGCTCGTTATTTGTAGGTATCTGGAGAGCCCTTTGTTCTGTAGCAGATAATTACTAGTTCTGGTCTATTTCCCATGAAGATAAATATGCCAAGATTTCTCAGGCTACATGTCATCTATTTTATTTATTTTTTTGATTACTGGGAAATCCTCATAGATGTCCTCTCGGGTCTGTCAGACTCTTACTGACTAAAACCACCCCGGTGTTCCGTCTCACACTTGCACCAGGGATCACGGGTTCTAATGCAACTTGCGCTAGTACAGGCCACCTCGAGTTAGGGGGGAGTGAGGTGTTAAACTCCCCCCCTTACATCATAGAGAGGCGCGCACTACGCGCCACCATCTCGGGTCCTAAGGAGTAGGGGGCGACGGATTTCCCCAGATCCGTCGCCCCGGGACCCATTTAGGGGGGCTGGAAGAGGGCATTATCCATCCTTCGCCGATGCCCGTGCGTCTGCTGCGGATCGGGTTAGCGGAAGCAATCTCCCGCCAACTTTCCGCAGCCTCCTTCTGTGAAATGAGTGTTTCGCAAAAGGATACCATCGCGTCCCAGGACTCCTCGCTGCCAACCTCGAAGTCGACAACGGCCGGCAGCGACAGGTCACTGCCGATACCTGATATGAGGGCACGGCGCGGCACCTCCCAAGCAGCACACTCTGCCGTGCCGAGCCGTGCTGTGCCGAGCCGTGTTCTCCCGACAGTCGACGCAGTGGAGACACCGAGCGTTCGTCACCATGTTTATGCGACACAGGTTCTTCCCGAAGCAACCATGCCCCGAGAGCACCTGCGTCAGCCGAAACGACAGGGAGCCGTGCCTCATTTCATATCCTCTTATTTTCATATTTGCGAAATGATTTGTTGTTGGGATATAAATACAAAAAATTGAAGCCGTCGCCCCTGGTAGCACTCCGACGGAAAATTTCTTAGCGATCATTTGAAAGGTAATTTAAATGCTTCCAAAACCTTCGATGCCAATAGTATATTGATTAAGTATGCAATGAGATGCTTTAATATTAATTTAATTAATTAACTTGTGTATCGTTTTAAGTTTTTAATTGAGCCACTTGTAATGAAGTTGATTGCCACATATCTATGTCTCAATTAAGTTAAATGACGTATACTTGGAATGATAAGATTAGAGGAAACAGGTGTATGTTGGTGGAATAACAAACATAACCGACGCGACGTAGCAGAGGATATCAACGATTGTACTAAATACGCGCATTTAAAAAAATAAAGTAGCAAATTGAAAAATTGAAAATTCAAGTCATTTATTCAAACTAGGCTGAGAATCAGCACTTTTCGAACTTCAAAATTACATAAGACAGTCCCTCAAAACGCCAACACCACTTAGGTACTAGTGCTTTTGCTGGGAAGAAGATGTGGCGCAACCAACTCCCCAGCAGCACAGCTGTCTGTTCAGTTAGAAAAAAATGTATTAAATTCTATATAATAGTATGCAAGATAATTTACATTACGCAAAACATAATTTAAATTATAAATTAATAACCATATGACAGCTAGCACACGCCAATATACCAACCAAAAACATCGAGAACTATACTCAAGCAGAAATAAAAATAACTAAACATATACAATAACTAAAAAAGAAAATAAAGCCTCCAGGCATAAAGGGCGTGCCCGCTTACATATAGCTGTAACTAGAAGTTACAATTGATAAACTAGGACCATCGAGGTAAAATAAATAATTGTCGAGGTCGCTAGCTAACCACATAATTGCAATACAACTCATAAAAAAACATTGTAATGAGTATAATATTATGTCAACAATGTGTAATGTGCACTAATATGTCGTTATATTTAGAACTAGACATTAGTCGCATTAATTACTTGCTAATTGGAGTACCTACGGAACTTACCTATGCTTTTTTCATGGGCTTGTAGGACTTGCCTAACTACCCGTCATGAGTGAAGCTCATGGCTTTCTACGAAATAAGTCGATTGAAGTGTATCGAACTGATTGAAGCTATGTTGCAACTTAACGATTTTCGTGATCTCATTTAAATATTCCATCAAATAGGTATCTAAGGACTTAAATAACTCTATGAATAATATCAGAATAAAATCTGTGAGATTACGAGACTCCATCACAGTCTGTGGGCACAAAGGAGCATTGAACACGTCTGTGTCCCATGGCCCGTCGGTATCAGGAAAGGAATAGTAAATTAGAAGGCGAGTGCACCTGTGTGCACTCAGGACTAAACAAATTGTTAGCCACTACCTGCGACGCGACGCTCACACGTGTTCCACACTAACCATAAAGAAACCTTTGTCATGCAACCCATCCATTGAACCATTCCTTTTATATTTAAATCTTACAATGGTGCCGATTCTCTTGTACACCGAACTAAACTGTCACTAAAATTCCTTACTTTTGGCTATGAGCTATTCTGCAATAAAAAGTCTCTAAATTTAAAAATTATTTTGACACATCTAACATCGAATTTGACAATTGTGACTTCGTGGTACATACTTATATGCCCTACCCCGTGAATTTTTTTAGAGCCGGAGGCGCGCACGGGGGCAGACTCTACGTGTTTTATATGCAATTTTTCACTTTTTGTATGGAAAATAAAAAAAGTATTACCTACGTGTTGAGTATTAGGCTATAAAGGGGGTCGAAATTTTCATTATTTTTGCGTTAGGACACACCATTTTCGAGATATAAGCAAAAAAAAAGAAAAAAATCCAGTACAGTACTGTTTTTGCACCCGAAGTCGAGGTGTTCGTGTGAATTTTAGTTCATGATAACTAATATTATTCCACACCAGATTTAAGTTAGACATTTAAAATTTTAGGTGAAAAACGTCAAATTCAGAATAGCAAAATTGTCCTTTTCACTAAATTAAAATCTCAGTACCATCTTAGCGCTGTCAAACTAAAATATAGTTAAGTTGTGCCTATTTAGTCTATTGCAGAATGGGATATCATCGTTTGACAGGAGTAAACTAAATTTTGGTGATTTTTAGTCTAGTTTAGAGGCATTTGTGACAAGAGAATCGGCACCAGTGTCTCATTGACCAGTAATGGACATAAGCGGTGTTGAATCACATATTTCACGGTGATTTGTATTAATCGAAACATTAGTGAAGTGGTCCCCCCGCCTTCATTCTCAGGTGCATTTTTGTATTGAAGAAACGTTTGTGTTTTTTTTCTTGTGTTTTTTGTGTTGTCGTCTAGTCGAGCACCAATCCTAAGTACTTCATGGTGTCATCTACTATGGCAACCTTGCGCTAACCATCGGAGCTGATCTCATACCTAATGATCCTCTAATCAAACTTTTCATACTTAATCAGCCTATAATGTCCCCAATATTAGGACACAGGCCTCTGCGAGGAGTGGAATATAATCCAACATGGGGGATCAATGCAGGTTGAAACACAGCACATAAAACTAATAATAAATTGCTTTTTATCAGATCTATTCAAAAAGAGCTAGTTTATTCTTCGTAAACAGGGACTAAAACAACTCTTTAATCCCAAGGAACTAAAAGTGATTTGAATTTGGAATGTGTATATTGCTAGTAAAAGTTACAATCACCAAAGAAATCAATCACGAACATTGTATGCACAAGTAACAGTTTATAAGATAAAGTAACAGAGCGCGAGCCAAAAAAAAAAAAAAAAAAGTTTGTGCAAAAATAAAAAACGCGCGAAATGCATTCAGCCTTCGTTCGTAATTACGAGTATTTACTCAAATTCGGATTTATTTTCTCAAAGGGGGTGATAAAAAGTAGAGCGTCAACTTCGGCAGCAAAACTATTTTAAGCTCGAGTGACGTACTTTGAATCCCTCGCGGCGCTCCAGATTCTACTCTAGAATCTTTCACAACACTCTCGCTTTTAAAATAGTCGTTTGCTCCCTAGGCTAATAATCTACTATTTTCCACTTTTGTAAGTGCCTTTTATGGCCTGAATAAATAATTTGTCTTTGAATATGGAACCCCCAACATCTCATAGATTGTCATTTGTTTTTCCAGTGTCTGGTCCACATTCTGTCATGCCACGACTGGGACATAACAACGGTGGAAGGTATCGGCAACCGTAAGGATGGTTACCATCCCATCCAGGATCGTCTGGCCACGTTTAATGGCACCCAGTGTGGATACTGCACACCAGGATGGGTCATGAATATGTACAGGTATTGGATGACTTTTTATCTCTCTTTGTCATCATAATTATTTCTGTCACTCTGGCCAGTTTGAGAGGGAATTACAACCACGATTCCATTTTGTTTTGGTTTGAGGAGCTCGAACTTCATCAAAATTAGAGGATTAGGTATATCCAAGATAAAAATGTTTGGAATCATGCTGGTCCTGTTCCATAGGACAATTTAGAATCTAGACAAAATCTAACTGGTTGCCAATTTAATTGTATAATATTATTTTCATAACATTGATTTTATACTGTGATTACTTCTTGAACTCACACCCTGACTTGTCATTAGTATTTCTTGTTAAAATGTTAGGAATATTGTCACTTACATAATTAATTTATCTGTCATTCCTTCATTTTTTCATTCTTTTTACTTATCGTGGTATATTAATCTTATTCTAGGTGCATCGTCTTCACATATAATTAATGTATACAAGATATTGTGAAAACATTTTAAAAGAGTAACGGTGAGGTTTCTTGCCCATTCTTCTCCATACGAAACCTACCTTTTGGAAGGGGCGACTAGAATCATTTTTTTTTAACACGTTTTGACGTTCAAATGTGGCTTTTTTGTGCCTAATTGAAGTAAATTATTTGACTTTGATTTTGACTTTGAAATCTGTTGGGTCATTTTAGCATGAGTGTAACAAAAAAACAAACTAATTTTCGTATTTATTATATTAATAAGTAAGAACAGTCGATGAATCAGTCCAACGCACTCTTGCGCAAGGCATGCATCAGATTTAGCTAGCCCTAACAATCAATCCATTGTCTATGCAAATTCAAAGGCCCTAGCTTCTCGAGAAGCCTTGTAACCTTAACACCTTTCGAGCTTTACTCGTATTCGAATTCAAATCAAAAATATCTTTCGCAGCCTCGACAAGTCGACAAGACACCTGACGACACAGCAGGTAGAGAACTCGTTCGGTGGCAACATATGTCGCTGCACCGGGTACAGGCCTATACTGGATGCCTTCAAAAGTTTCGCCACAGACGTCGACCCTGAACTGCAGAATAAGTTACAGGTATTTGTTAGAGATACTCGATTGAATTGTTTTCGACAACTCGAGGTGACAAGATCTGACGGCTTAGCAACGTCGGCTAAAAGAACTGTAAGTAGTTTCATCACCGTGTTCATCTATTTAGATTATTTTAGTCTTTCTAAAAAAACATGTTTTATAATTCTAGTAGCATGTGCTTTTTTGAGGCAAGAGCTAAAAAATATCATTAAATTATACTTATTCACTGCAGGAAAGATCAGAATACAATACCAGGTAGGCATCATCTGGGCACGCCACTATTGCGGCGATAAGTCCCCTCTTTGAGGAGTGGCTAGAGAGGCGCCACGGCGTCCTCACCTTCCGCCTGAAGCAGGTCCTCACCGGACACGGCTGTTTCGGGATGTTCCTGTTCGGTATCAGGCGGGAGGAAACACCCGGGTGTCATCACTGTGTGGATCGCCCGGAGGACACGGTGGAGCATATGGTGGAGGTCTGCCCGGCTTGGACAGAGCACCGCCGTGTCCTCGTGGAGGTGATTGGTGGCGAGGATCTCTCGCGTCCAGCCCTGGTCCAGGCCATGGTACGGAGCGAGACGGCATGGGAGGCCGTCACCTCCTTCTGCGAAGCAGTAATGCTGGCGAAGGAGGAGGTGGAACGCGTGAGGGAGAGGCAAAATTCGCGCCCTCACGCCCCTAGCCGCCGCAGGAGGAGACGCCCTGGGCGTCGGGAATCGATCGCGGATTCCCGGCCACCGTAGGCGCGGGCTTGCGGACGGTGAGCAATGGGTAGCTCGCCGTCCGGTAAGGACCAAGCCCGGGTCGACGGCGCGTTGTGTTCCACGCGCGCCTCAAAGAGATGTCAGCGAATGAAGGGGTCCGATGAGACCATTGCCTGCCGGGGTTGCGGGAAAGTCCGAAAGGGATACCGTGGCCGCCCGGCATTGCACAGGCAACAGAAGGAACACGGGTGGGTTTTAGTCAGTAAGAGTCAGACACGCCCTCCCGCTCCACCCAGAGCGGGAGAAGTCATTTGATGATTTCCCACCCCAAAAAAAAAAAAAGGTAGGCATCATCAGAACGAAGTTAAAACTGAGTTTTCACTTAAGTCAACTTTTTCGGCGGCTTTCAATGGCTTCAAAGCTTAAGAGTCCATAATACCTCAGCTCAAATTCACTCCTTATCTCGCTCGCACGATCCTCCTCGCGACCTGAGTGAGAGCGAGGCTGAGCGGCGGGGAGAAGCCTCCAAGGCGCGAATAGTTTAGGTAATTCCTTTTTACGGCGAAAATAATGGTAATAATAAAATAAATTAAATCTACTTTATAGTTAGTTCAATTATTATGCAGTTTGATGATCTAATTTGAAGTATTTTTTGAGCACCCGTGGTTTATTGTTCGGATTCGAAGTAACTTTTTTTTCTTTTTTTTTCTGTTGAGAAACTTTTATGAAAACGTGTTTTCGTCGAACACTGCAGTTCATCATCATCATCAGCCTATAACGTTCCCACTGCAGGGACACGGCCTCCTCTCAATGACAGGGAGTGGGGCTATAATCCACCACGCGAGCCCAGTGCGGATTGGTAGATGTCACATGTCTTCGAATTTTTGGTTCTAGGACATGCCGGTTTCCTCACGATATTTTCCTTCATCGTTTTGAGAGCAGTGGTGATGAAATAAATTACACAAAGTAATGGGCCTGTTTGGGTTCGAACCCACGACTTACTGAGAGCAGCGGTGGCCCAGTGGTGGCGGCCCCGACTTACGAACAGTAAGTCGTGGGTTCGAACATAGTACTTAATATTAATCCTCAACTTTACCACATATTTATTTCAAAATGAGTGCTGCAGTATTTTCGATATAACGGAGGATCATTCTAAGCAATTTGAGGTATTATAGACTCTTAAACGACCAAATAATTATTCTCCTCCACAGGATTTAGAAGACCTGCACATAACAAAATGCGCAAAAAAGTGCATCAGTAAGTGCAGTACATCAGAAGACGAGTGGTGTCTCATAGAAGACACACAAGGTTCACTGAAAGAACTCAACACGATTGCAGGACGGTGGTACAAAGCATATAGCGTGGAAGATGTGTTTAAGGTAATATTTAGTGGTGATTTATTCATTATAATGCTTGCTAGACATGTTTATCTTTGACGGCTACCATGGGTTAATGTCCGTCATATTAATCGTGGTATAGTCAGTGTCATCCACAAAGAGCCGCCCCACTCCGCGATTACTGTACTGTAACCAGCCGGTCTATTCTGTCATAATTTCACGGTGCAAACTTAGGTGAAGTGAACGTGAACTGATCTGTCATTCCACCAGCAGTGCTATTCTGTAACCATCTCACCGTGAAAACTTAGGTGAAGTGAGCTCGGAGTGAGCTGTCAGTCCCTAGCAGCAGGTGGAATGTCAGCTCACTTCAAGCTCACTTCACCTAAGTTTTCACGGTGAGATGGTTACAGAATAGCACTGATGTACTTTACAGTACCTGTCTTCGTGTATGACACTATCTATAGCCGTCAAAGAGCAACACACTACCAAGAGAAAAATGTCAAACGTAAATGAAATGTAACGTACTCGTAATAAACGTAGATTCTATTGTTTAAATTGCATGCTGCGTCTATCTCTTAATATTGTGCACTTGGGTTGTGTTAATTGGTTCGACAGTGTAACAATTGTAGATTGACGATTAAATAAATAAAAGCCTTGCACATCTCTGGTGTAAAGACCGCCTAATGGTCGGACTCGGACAACGAGCATTTTGCAGCATTTTGCCCTCACGTATGAAAAGATCCTTTTGCCCCACAGTTGATTTAACTATTCTATTGTTTTTACTTCTGGCAGTTTAATATATTTTTAAATCTCATCAGGTATTGGCGCGAGAAGGTACAAATAGTTACAGGCTGGTAGCTGGCAATACTGGCAAAGGTACATGTTGATTTTTTGATAAAAACTTTATTTGATTTACTCAATCATTGTTAAAATTAAACATCATAATACATAACATAACATCACGCCTTATTTCCCCGAAGGGTTGGGCAGAGGTGTACCTATAGTACACCCACATTTCGCCAGTTATGTTTAAGTCCCATGTAATAGGGGGCGAGCCTATTGCCATCAACCGGGCACAAATCCAGACTCCGGGCTGCTACTGAGAAATCCCAGAAAGAAAAACCCAATGACACTTTGCCCGACCTGGGAAGACCTGTTCAGAAGTAGCGCTTGCGACCACTAAACAAACGAGGCAGTCATATCATAATACATTTTCTCATTTCAGGAGTATACCCAATAAAACTCGAACCAAAGATCCTCATAGACATATCGTCGATAGAGAATCTAAAACTGTGCCAAGCCGATGAGAATCTAATCCTGGGCGCTGGGATGTCCCTCACTGAAGTCATGAACACCTTCCAGCAGTGGAGTAAGAAGAATGGGGACTTCGGCTACTTGGAAACTCTGTATAAACACCTGGACTTAGTTGCGCATGTACCCGTGAGAAATGTAAGTGATCCATATTAACCAACGTACTCCACTCCTTCGAGGACGATGTGTTTCCATAGACCACTGCTACGAGAGTTCGTATAGGTTGTTGTTAGCTGCTACGAAAGAACGTAATGGTTTATCATCGTTTTGATTTGATGAACGTAGGTACTGTTGAATTTAGCGCAAGAAAACGTTGCTTCCTACTTTTGACATGAATTAGGTAATAGAGATCATTATAATACCATGGCTCACGGCTGGATTTCCCGAAGGAGATCATGAACTCTCTTCTCTTCTTCGGGTATTTTATTCATCTTCTTTCAAAGATAAGCTTAAAATCCCAGTTATCTATTTCAGATTGGAACAATTGGAGGGAACTTGGCATTAAAAAACCAACATCATGACTTTCCGTCTGACTTGTTCTTGGTTCTGGAAACTGTTGGAGCCACCGTTACCATAGGTACCGGTACCTTTAAAAACTTACCTTATTTAGCAAGTCCTTGTAATAAGGAGCTGCTGAATCTAACAAGTTACTGAACTTTATGAAGCACCGACCTCCAAACGCTTTGAAAACTAAAACCTTTTCAATTTACATTTTTCAGTAAACAGTGATCTTAGCAAAGTCGAAGTGAAAATGCACGACTTTTTAACAATAGCGCTCAAGGATAAACTGATATCTGAAGTGAAGCTTCCTCCTTTGTCCAGTAACAACCTAATTAGAACATTTAAGGTAATGTAGATTACTAATTAAAACGGATTTATTTTATTTTATTTTTTGTTTTTCCGAATACCCTCGCCGAATTTATTAAGTTGCTTGTTTGTGTCGAATAATTCAACTAGGTATTATTTTACATAATACGCTAAAAGACTTAAAATGCCATAATCCATATAATTATAATGCCATAATCGATAGTCTGTGTAAATACAGTCTTAGGATAGGACACCCACTTGCATAAAGCAGCGGATTTTCCGGTGCAGATCACTGCTGGTTGATCTAAAGGAAAGAAACGGATACAATGTTTTACCAGTTTCTTTATGTGTGAACTCATAAGTTAATAAGGGACGTCCCGTTGACGGGGCGGTGGACAAACAGCCTTAGGCTTAGTTCTGCCACAGCCTAAATAAATACTAACAGAAGTGAGTTTCTTTAGCTGTTTTCATTCATTTTTTTTTTTTTATTATTTATGTACACACTGTAAAATGCATAGAAATACTACATCATTATAATTTTGAATACAAAGGTTACCGCTTATTTCTTAGGAAATTTCAATTCAAAAGTAATGTTTCCTGCCGTCCTGTGCATCTGGTCTGAGGGCCCATTTTTTTTTCTTGCAATGTAAATGATACTATAATAATATCTTTTAATAATTCACAAATGAGTCATGATTGGGAAATTATCGCATTTAGGTATATTGCTAACTATTAATAATAAAATAAAATATTATCCTCTTTGTTGATTGGGGCCATAAAAAAAAAAAAAAAAAAAAAAAAAAATGTTTATTGCTTCATCTTAAATAACTTAAGCTAGTTACAAATGGGAGAATCCAATTAAGCAAATAGTATGCTTGTTTTAGACCCACAACGTCCAAGATATACATACCATTTCTATACCTAGGTCTTTCTCAAGTAGGCCTTACTAAGTAGGTAGTAACTTACGATATGTATTAGGTAGGTAGGTATATTACCTTTAAAAGTAGATAAGTAATTGTGATATATTGTAAATTTTCAAAGAAACTGGGTTATTTTTGTTTCTATTTCAATTTCAAACGTTATAATGAATGAAGGATAAATTATGTAATTAATAGCCTTTATTTTCCTGCATTCTCACTATTTTGGTATAATACAAACTTCCGGGAAATCAAAACAAAAACGCCATGACTTGGAACCCTAATCCTAAGCTAATCACAGAATAAATAATAGTACTACAGTGCAGTACTACAGTTCGGTTAACCGCACGTCAGTATGTAGTATAGGTAGGTACCATCGAAGAAGTTCACATCTATACACCGTAAGGACTATTTCTGCTTGCATCGCTCGGCCGATATAGAACCGCGACGGTAACAGATGTGGTCATCGTGTTCACGGGATTTTGTTTTCAAACTGCTTAGATATGTTCTTCGATAGTACACAGTAACACAGTAAGTACCGTATAATTATAGCATTATTTTATTTCTCAGATAATGCCTCGAGCGCAAAACGCACACGCCATCATGAATGCTGGTTTTCTTTTTAAACTGGACACAGCAAAGACAATCAAATCTGCAAACATAATCTATGGCAACATCAGTCCTACATTCACGAGAGCGGTACAAACAGAGGCTTTGCTCGTTGGACAGAATCTGTTCAGCAATGAGGTATTGTTGAAAGCTTTGAGGAAGTTGGATGAGGAGCTGATTCCGGTAGAAGTTCTGCCTGATCCATCTGCAAGCTGTAGGAAGACTTTGGCGTTGGGGCTGTTCTATAAAGTAAGTTGTTATGTGTGTGCTGTACTACCTATAGGCTCTTCAATCCCGTACAGGCATAACTTTGTTATTCGGCGATGGTTAAGACCAAGGAGTCTATAGACAATTTTGACGCAAGCTCCGCCCTCATGTACCACGACACTCCGTTATGTGCTAAACGATAACACAAATAAAGCGTTAGCAATAAAGTTGAATATCGCGTGCGCTCTTCAATCGTGTTCCAGCACGAATCTATAAGTCTCAATTCTCATTTCGTTTATAACTAAAGTAATATATTTTGATCTAGAGAAAAAATATTCTGTGGCGGGATAATAAAACTATATTTTCATACGGTGAATATTTATTGTAGACATAAAAGCCGAGTACTTTTGATCTACTTATTTTTTTAAACTTAATCTTAAAAATGACATGTTTTTCGAATAAAAATGAATCGATCGAAAATGTTACAATTACGTAACATGGAAAGAAAAATAGCCAATAAATCATACACTAACTTACGGGACAATTTTGACTGTAGATATGCGACATTGTTTCAGAATACCTATTAATGCAAATTATATTGCGTATAATTTAGGGAGCCTGCTCTTAACAGTCATAAGGTGTTGAGTTAAAAGATCGAATACGGTTTCATATAATAAGTAGATAGGTAGTTAAAATCCTTTGTAAGAGCGTTCATCCAAAATGTTCGCAACATCGCAAATACCTGTCAAATATTTACCTGTTTTGATTAATTTGGCAATATTACTGTATGGAAATATGAAATATCGCTAACTAGTGAACTAGAATACTTATTAATAATGAATTGCAGTTATAGATAACACAAAATTTGATGTTGTAACCGTTATATGTGTAAAAAAGGCATTTGTACAGTTTCCAAATACTTTTTTACATCTAAAACTAAATCTTTGGTGCTACGATATTAATTATTGCATTTCTTAGTCAATATTTACGTCATGCTCCCCAGCAACCCCATCATCTATTTTGCTATTTATAAACTCATTTGCCAATTGTACGCAATACCTATGTACGGAATTAGTACGTACTTAAAAAAAATTGTACCTTAACAGGTTAAAAGGTACAAGCAATTAAATTTGGGTTGCGGTAGAGCATCTCCCCAGCAACCCCAAATATTTTTTTTATATATTTTACGTACAAAATTACCTATTAGGCAAACAAGTCGTAGATAAAAATTGTACTCTTATTTTCAACCGATTTCAAAAAGGAGGAGGTTCTCAATTCGGTTGTACGCTTTTTTTTTGTATCTTTGTTAACGCGATTACTCCGCCAATTATGAATTGAGTTTGATGATTATTTTTGTGTTTGGTAGGGCATACTTCAGAAGTGCTCCCATATATAAATATCCCCAGGTCCCATAATAAATTTGGTCAAGATCTGATGAGGGGTTTTTGAGCTAAGCTTCAATAATACCTACGTATTTTTCCCACCTATAATTTAAATATAAACTGTTAAATATATGTGTGCATGAAAGTTATTGAAATGAGTACAAAAATAATTATTTACGTAAATTTATATAAAATAAAATGTTAACGAACGTAAATGACAACTTAAGGCGCAGCATTCTGAAAACGGGTTTTATTAAAGCAGTGTATCTCTTAAACCGTAAATAATTAATACCAATAAAAAAAAGAATGATATTTTCAAGTCTTATTTTAATACAGTGATGGAACTCAAATCATAATTAAACATACATTAATGCTTCAAAAAAATCTTCAAAAACACCTCTTAATTGTCTTTAAAAGCAGTTTATACCTTCACTAACAATTATAATTATACTTAAAAATATACCTCATTGGTCTAGTGGTGGCAAACGCTACTGCTGAACATGAGGTCCTGGGTTCGATTCCCAGGTCGGGAAAAGTGTCATTGGGTTTTTCTTTCTGGAATTTCACAGTAGCAGCCCGGAGTCTGGATTTGTGCCCGGCTGATGGCAATAGGCTCGCCCCCTATTACATGGGACTTAAACATAACTGGCGAAATGTGGGTGTACTATAGGTACACCTCTGCCCAACCCTTCGGGGAAACAAGGCGTGATGTTATGTTATGTGTGTTAAAAATATACCATAGAATGTCTAATGCCAAGCTGCATTCAGTGATGGATTATGATGAGTAATATGAGCAATATGATGAAAAAAACAACGAAAAGCATTGAAAAAGTACAAAAGTGTGGTTATTTTCTTTACTCTTTACACGTAAAGAAAAAGACAGAGACAAAGGCAAATGGTCGGTACGCTCTTAACCGTAGGTAAAACGAAACGTTCAATGGTGAGAATTATATAAAATCTGTGTTATTAATATCAACCCCCAACACGACGGACGTCAATGGAAATCTATGCCACACCGACTTCCGAAATCAAAGTTATTTTTCACTTTATAGTGTTTTATTTTTTGTAAAAAAGTTTTTATTTTTCACTTTTTACTTGTGGTACCGAGACAAACCCCCCACAAGAATTTGAATACCACTACCTGCTATGTAAATTACAGTGACAGGAACTATTAGAACATCGTCCAGGACTTATACTAGGTGGAAAAATACGTATTATTGAAGCTAACTCAAAAACCCCTCATCAGATCTTTACCAAATTTATATGGAACCACTTCTGAAGTTTGCCCTACCAAACACAAAAATATTAATCAAAATCAATTCATAATTGGCGGAGTAAACGCGTAACAAACAAACAAACAAAAAAAAAACATAGAACCGAATTGAGGACCTCCACTTTTTTTAAGTCGGTTGAAAATAAGAGTACAATTTTTATCAACGACTTGTTTGCCTAATATGTAAGTTTGTACGTAAAATATATTAAAACTTTATTTGGGGTTGCTGGGGAGATGCTCTACAGCAACCCAAATTCAATTGCCTGTACCTTTTAACCTGTTAAGGTACAATTTTTTTTAAGTACGTACTAATTCCGTACATATTGCGTACAATTGGCACATGAGTTTATAAATAGCAAAATAGATGATGGGGTTGCTGGGGAGCATGACGTGTTTTTTAGCCATATTTTTTATTTCCCTATAGTAATATCACCAAATTAATCAAAACAACGAAATATTTGACAGCTATATGCGACGTTGCCCACTTACGTACCTACACGTTTAAACGCTCTTAACACCTGGGGGTCTACTCCCTAAGCGAAATCCGTAGTTTCAGCCGAAGTTACAGGCGCTTCGATCTCCGTCTCACTTATGGACATACCGAGGGTGAGACGGAGAGGGGAGCGTCCGCTCGGAGGGAGTAGACCCACTGGCTTGATAGCACCGTGGTTTGCCTGTAATGTGGTGCCTATTTGGGATAACCCTAAAACGCTCCAAGTGCTGTGATGAGATATTTTGGCAACCTTTTCAACTTCAGCCTCATCTTCAACTAAAATCTATTAAATATTTTCAGGCAGTTCTATCACTCTACCCAGATGCAAATTCCCGGTATAAATCAGGCGGCAGTATACTGGAGCGACCTGTCTCCAGAGGGACACAGACTTATGAGACAGATAAGACGCTGTGGCCGCTGAATAAACCTGTACCCAAGCTTGAGGCACTCTCACAGGTAAAGTAAATTGTATCTTAGCCCCGAATTAACCCCTCAGGCATTTATTACCTAATGATGGAAAGCAAGGACGCATCAATTATCAATAAAGATTTCAGCCACATACCTACCGAATAGTTTAATTTTTAGTCAAATAAGTATCGGAATAGGTACAACTATTCAATTTATCTTACTGCGGTGTTTGTTACGCCGCTTCTTCCTAGTTCAAACACTATTTTGAGTGGTGATGGATGGGCCATGTGGAGACTGTCTTTTGTAATTGGAATTCCAATTTCAAATGGTATCTAATTCTTGATAAGTCCGTTATGATGGCATTCAAATTTCGTTCATTCTCCGTGACACCACTAAACTGAAAGTGGTGTCACTGGAAATGAACGTATTTCGTTCCCTTTTTCACCGGTGTGATGCATGATCATCGAGAAGTCTCAGATATTTTTACTGTATCATTAGGTAATTACCAGAACCTGAGTACCACATTAACCAGTCAGCATAATCAGCTTTACTATCATGTCTTGCAGTGTTCAGGAGAAGCAAAATACTCCTGTGATGTGTTCAACGGTCCACGCGCAGTGCACGTAGCGTTCGTGCTGTCTGATGTGTGTCGTGCTGAAATACAGGAGATTGACGCTATCGAGGCACTGGTACGTATTTCAAGGTCTTTTCAATATCTTGATTAGGTTGGAGTAACGTTCAACATAACATAACAAACATAACATCGCCTTGTTTCCCCGAAGAGTTGGGCAGACCCGTAAGGACTATTTCTGCTTGCAGCGCTCGGCCGCTATAGTAACGCTTACCTACATACGAAAAAAAAGCGTCGTGTTCACGGGATTTTGATTTCAAAGTAGTTAGATATGCGTGACCACGATGGTACCTACATATAATAGGTACACGTACATTTCGCCAGCTATGTTTAAGTCCCGTGTAATAGGGGGCGAGCCTATTGCCAACAACCGGGCACAGATCCAAACTCCGGGCTGCTACTGAGAAATTCCTAACGGAAAAATCAATAGCACTATCCGATCCGGGAATCGAACCCAGGACCTCACGCTCAACAGTAGCGCTTGCGATCACTAGACCAACGAGGCAATTAAATATATATACAGTACAACTATTTTTTTAATGTCCCTCGGGAACCATCGCATTTCCGAATACAAACAGCTTCCCTCCAATTTTTACATAAGTTAAAAGAGTATTTACAACTCTATATACTTCCAAGTCGGTTGTGACTCACAAACTTGTGAGCGTCCGGTCTGCACCAAGTGTAAAGGGCAACTGATGACTGCATGACGACACACGAAGTTTGCCGGGGGACATGAAGAAAATAGTTGTACTGTACTTAAATCGGGAAATCGATATGTAACTAAGTAAATAAATAATAATATTTATGTAGGAACATAAAGGTTTGAAGTACATGTGATGAAGGTACAATGAATTGTTGGGTTGGGTGAATCACTGCTCCTCTAGCTAGATCATAGAGTAATCTGTATTTAGGAGAGACAGTTTCGACTCCCAATTTGAGTATCACAAAAATCATGTTTCAATGCTTTTAAGATTACAGTATCAAAACACAAAAGATGAAATCGTAAAAGTAAAAGTTAGTGGTAGCGCCAGCGCTATATGCTAGTGTGTCATTTTTGTATGCTGACTCAATGCAGTTTCGCACTTCGCAACATGGGGTTATCAATAAAAGAGAAATCGTTAGTGAACTTTTTCCGCACTAGTTTGTAGGTATCTCCATACATTTTATTCAGTAGGTAAGTTCTGTAAAGTCGTGTCTTGTCATCACTGAGCCGCACATCAATTACCAAAGGATCATTATTTCCAGAAAATTCCAGGAGTCTTCGCCTTCTTCTCCTCCAAAGACATTCCAGGGAGGAATTCCTTCACTCCGTCAGAAGTGCCCTGGATGGGAACTGACGAAGAAATCTTCGCGTCAAAGAACATTTCCTACTACGGTCAGCCACTGGGGGTAATTGCGGCAATAACCAGGCGAGCGGCTGAAGCTGCTGCGGAACTGGTCAAAGTGAAATACAAGAAGTTGAATGGCAAACCTGTGTTGGCCGTCAAAGATGCGTTGTTGGCCCCTGATAAGGACAGACGAGTAAGCAAATTTTTTATTTTACTTCTGAAACGGTTCTGCATTCGGTGTGTCAGGCTTTAAGAAAGAGTTTATATGTTAGGACTTTGTGACCGATCAAATATTTAACATATCAAGTTTGTGAATTACGATAGGGTAGAAGAAAAACAACTCAGCCAATTGCAAGCACTGCTTATAACATAGGCGTCTTCTCTTCTTCTGCACCGGAACCCTCCTCGCTTCCTTTTTCAAGAACGACTGAATAGAAGAACATGAAAGATTCTTCAGGTTTACGGTCCATCTGACTAATGTTCTTCTGCTAAACCTACTCGCAGTCTGTACTTAATAAAGCATCACCATCTATGTATATAACATGGTATTTCGGTAACTCGGCCAACTTACTTCCACAGCTCCGCAAGGACGTGACGGTGGAACCGACCACCAAAGGCACGGACATCCAGCACACAATCTCCGGCACCTTCACAGTACCTTCTCAGTACCACTACACGATGGAGACTCAGAGCTGTTCTACGCACGTCACGGAGAACGGACTGGTGGTACGATCCTCTACACAGTGGATGGACCTTGTCCATGTAGCGGTGGCTAAGGCGCTAAATATTGATGAGAACCGGTATGTTAATACATTATATTTAAGTTAGGCAGTATACGCCCAAGTAGGTAGGTACGCACGGGCGATTTTTGAACGCGTTTTTTTTTTATCGCGCACTTGTTTTGTATTCTCGGTGTTGAGCCGAGCATTGAGAATCCATCAGTGTATTCCAGCGTCCAACGCGTCAAAAAAATACACTGTGACGTTATGCAGTGCGTAGAAAAACCAGTGCGCGATAAAAAATCTCCCGTGAGTATGAGGGCTAAGGCCTTTACCTCATTGGTTGGTAAGCAGCAGTGTGGTATAGTATGCTCTGTATACCGAAACGATATCTGCCGCACTGGTTTCATTTACGTTTTCGGTATAATTTGTGCAGTCCTACCACTTAAATACTCACGAGAAAGTCTTCGAGTGATAAAGATGATGTGGCGTGTTAATATTTATCTCCGTTTAGGAAAAAAACGAAAGCACTATTGGCAAAATCCGTAAATTGAAAAACATATTACTTATAATTTTCAATTAAAACTCGTGACGTGCCTCTGTAAACACCGAATGGGCACTGGATGTTTCTACTGAGACACGGTAAACCGAAACGACCACGCCCTGCTCCCGGGCATACCAAGCTAATCAGGAAACGCTCATTGAAATATAGGCGCTCGGTGAGCTTCCGGTACCCGGTATACTGAGCATGCTGATCCCGCACCGCTGTCGCACCGACCAATGAGAAAAAGGCTTAAGAGTATCAAGTGGGCGGTAAATATCAGCAACTGCACTGAATTGGACATCATTTAACTGGTTATTGAAGCAGGTCATTGGAAGACCAGAATACAGTGGTGTGTCTTTCTGAGCACAAATTATTTATGAATAAGTATAGGTACGTTTTTCATTTGCCACTCCAAAAACCTCTTTAATTACAGGGTCCTTGTCGAAGTCCCACGAGTAGGGGGCGCGTACGGTGGCAAGGCATCCCGCTCGTCGCTCATAGCGTGCGCAAGCGCATTAGTCGCTCACAAGCTCAACAGAAGCGCGACGCTCGTGATGCCTATCACACATAACATGCACGCTATAGGCAAGCGACATGCCTGCGAGTTTCAATATGAGGTAATTGAAAAAGTCCTCACTTTTAATACGAGTACCTACTAGGAAAAATACGCTGATCTGACGCTTAACTGTGTAAACAGAAGTAGGTATTGCAACTGAAAAAAGCCAAGAGGTTTGACGAAGTGTTGACGAGTTTAGAGACGAAGCGATATCTATAATGTCAGGAATAACAACACACCCTTCTGGAAGCCATGAACAACTAGTATGCCAGCTATGGTAAGCTGTTGAAATAAACAGGAACACAATAACGTTAATATGAAAGAACGTACTTCCGTGGAAATAATTATCCTTCTATTGACACCTATTGATATTTGTTATTCCAGGTTGGCGTGAACAACGACGGCTTAATCCAATACCTCAACGTAACCTTCTTTACTGACTGCGGCTGTTCATTCAACGACTCTCCGTCCAGTGACATAGCAGTGTCTATCACCAATCTGTACTCCAGCGAGACGTGGAAGATCACCGGTTACAGCGTGCTCACTGATAAGCCGAGCGAGACATGGTGTAGAGCGCCTGGTTAGTAGTTTGAAAACTATTGACATAATTGAATGTTCTTCTAGCTCTTTAAATCTTACACCCTTGGCAGTGCAGTATTTCCCAGCTCTCTCTATATGAGTACGTATTACCAAGGCAAGGTATAACATAATTTCCATCAATATATAGGTTCACCTCTGCCTAAACTTTTGGGAATTACAGGCGTGATGTTATTATGTAACGTTTTTTATCATAATAGCTATTGACTTTAAGAACCAAAGTAAAACAATAGGAAGCTTAAGTCTCGGTACCCACAGTTCTGTAAAATTTCAACTTTTTGCACCTCAGGAACTACTGAAGGCATAGCATTCTCCGAACACATAATGGAGCGCATCTCCCACGCCACAAACAAAGACCACGTCGAGGTTAGACTAGCAAACCTATCGCCAAAACACGATGCCCTCAGAGAAATGATCTCATCATTCAAAATGGACACCACTTTTGATGACAGAAAAACTGAAATCAGTAAATTCAACCAAGAAAATGCGTGGAGGAAACGGGGGTTAAGGATTTCTATCATGTCCTACCCTATTGCATATTCAGGAAACTTCCCTGTTACCATTTCCGTATACCATGCTGATGGAACAATCGCTATATCCCATGGGGGGATCGAAATGGGACAGGGGATTAACACCAAAATAGCACAAGTTTGTGCTTATGCCTTGAAAGTTCCGCTGGAGAAAATCACAGTTCGGGGAAGCGATAGCTTTGTGTCTCCGAATTCTATGGCTTCCAATGGCAGTATAACCAGTGATTCGGTTGCGTACGCCACCGTAAAAGCCTGTGAGGATCTCATGAAGAGATTGGATGCAGCGAAGAAAGACCTTGTTGAACCGACGTGGGAGGAAGTCGTGAAAAAGGGTTATGAAAAAGGTAAGCTCATACCGATAGGTATAGGTAGTTGTTTTTCCTACAGATAGTAATTTTGTGGAAGTCTAGCAACCACGGAAGATGAAGGTCACCCTAGCAATAGATACTCCTCTTTCATGAGTCACATGAAGCGGAGACTGTTAAATGAGTATGGCTTTTCCTGATTTTTTGTCAGAAGGTAACCAAAAACTGACAGTGAAAGATACCTTATACCTACTTTGCAGAACTACACAAGAACAAAAAGTTTTTCAACGGACTTTCGACGAGCAGGTTTCTAACAATATTCTACACACGCAACACCTTAATTTTGAAAATCATAACCATTATTTTTACCGTTTGAAAGGTATAAACCTCCAGACAACCTACATGACGTCACCAAACGATGGCCTCGTTGGCTACAGTGTGTACGGCGTGTGCGCAGCTGAAGTGGAGCTAGACGTGTTGACTGGCAACCACATAGTGAGGAGGCTGGACTTGTTGGAGGATACTGGAGTTAGCATGAGCCCTGAGATCGATGTGGGACAGGTGGGTACATATATTTGTACTAATTCTGTGGAAAAAGAAAGTTGAAATTTCTATCGCACGATAAACGACTAGGTACATTGACACGGCACCACAACTGTTTTTGTGGTTTTTCTGTTTAGGCTATGCACAAGTTTTGTTGTCGCATGGGTGTGTTTAAGCAGTGTGGCGGCATCAACATCGCCACATGTGAACTACGCATCAAAATACCTGACGTCACACAAATCCTGCATCGCGCAATTAGAGTTTACCGCGCGATCGACATATATACAAGCTCCCGATTTCAACCATTGGGCAATTGCCAGCCAGACACGACACCCGTCTGGTCGAAGGATCCTCCCTCTTTATGGTGGATGAGTGAACTTTACACCCTGTTCCTCATACCACACAGACACTAGACCACTGTCGTCCACTGTGTCGTCTCAGACACTAGTTGTCTGACATTTATGCTGAACTGGCCTACTTGGCGCAGCCGTGAGGCACACAATACTATTTGTTATTTTTTATTTATTTTTCTGTATTTTTTTATGTGTGATAATAATTGTGTTCCTTAATCTGAGTCAATTAATTGTATTTTCTTTCTTTCTTTCTAAATCAGTATTTCCGGATCAGTGCGTTTTTGTTATGTGTTTTTAATCACCATAATACCTATTGAGAAAATGCATGCTTTGGTGCAAAATTGTCTCTTCATACATATTTCTGTAGATACAACCACTGCGTCAGTAACCATTTTTCATACCTAACACCCACAGATCGAAGGCGCCTTCGTCATGGGCCTAGGTCTCTGGACCTCAGAGAGGATCGTCTACGAAGAGTCCTCCGGGCGTCTGCTCACGGACCGGACCTGGACCTACAAGCCGCCTGGCGCTAAGGACATACCTGTGGACTTTAGGATCATGTTCAAAAGAAATGCTAGCAATCCTGCTGGAGTGCTCCGGTCTAAAGGTACAGAAATGTGGTTCCACTGGACTGTTTCGGCAAAGTCATTCAAAGCGTTTCAGAGACGTTCTAGGTATTCTTAGACACGAGGTTTCGGGTTCATAACCTGGATGGCCTTATTACAATAAGAGATGTATATGTAGACCCAGGTTTAAGCCATCGGACCATTTTTAGGGTTCCGTACCCGAAGGGTGCTACTCGGAACCCTATTACTAAGCCTCCGCTGTCTGTCCGTCCGTCTGTCAGCGGGCTGTATCTCATGGACCGTAATAATTTAGACGGTTGTTTTCACAGTGTGTATTTCTATTGCCACTATAGCAACAAATATAAAAACAATAAAGTGAAAAAGAAAGACGTTATTGGACGATTTCTTAATTTTATAGTTACTTAGTAGTTTAAGTTATATTTAATTTACTTATTAGCTGAATTGGCTAGATTGTAATGTAAATAAAGTATCATCAGTACTTTATAAAAGGAAAAAAAAAAAAAAAAAAAAAAAAAAAAACTATAGCAACAAATAATAAAAATATAAAAAATTACCTAAAGGTGTCTCCGTACACATGTTTTTTTAAGTAAAAAACGTAGTGTTAAATATCGTACGGTGGAACGGAAACATCGCGTGCGAATACGCCATTAAAAAAAAAACTATCTACCTAATTTGAAAGTTTAAGTTGTCAACTTTGTATTGAGAACCTTACCAAGATCGGAATAAACTTCGATATACAAAACATGGCTGGAAGGTTTAAACTTGGACCACAGTTAGAGCTCATTTGATAATAAGACTGGAAATGTTCCCATTCAACTTCTATTTTTCTCAGACACTATAAAGTAGATTCACGGTTTACAAAAACATCGCCAGGAAACCTCTGGGACAAATCGTCATCACCTAAAAAGCTAGCGAAGCGATCAATAGTCGTTCCTGTGCTATGCAATAAGGCTACATAAAGATTGAAGAAGATAATTATATCATTACAGCGACTGGCGAACCAGCCCTAGTCCTCGCCGTGGTGGTGACGCATGTGCTACACGACACCATTCTTGACGCCAGGACAGAGTTCGGATACTCTGACAAGGAATGGGTGTTTGTAGGTAAGTTACCTACAGCAATCTGGCACTGCAGTACCCTATAACATAGCCTTAGTAGGAAATGGGTCATATTTTTTCTTGTCTAACGATTTCTTTTTTACCGCCTTCTAATAAGAGGAAGTTTTTTTTATAAAATATATTTTTTTTGTTTGTTTTCAGAATCTCCATATAACATAGAAAACATACTCAAGGCGATATCACCCAAAATAGAAAGCTTCAAACTAACGTAATCTAGGTCAAGTAGCCTAGTTGAGAATTGACCTTTAAGGTTGAAGCTAGGACCTTGAAATAATGAAAACTCCATAATATACTTATACTACCTACAGATGGGTGTCAGAATCACTGGTGTAAGAGGAAAGGGTTAACCATGTCGGTCATAGAAAAATGCATGTGGCCCGGTTTTGATGACCAGTATACCCTCCTATTTATTGTAAGAGTACCTAAAGTAAGGACATTTTAATAGGTAACATTTGACAATTCATCAAAATTCAACAACGTAACCTTGTAACGCCGGGCATAAAATAATAGATATATTTTTTCGTTTTGTTAGAACTGCACAATTGCTTAACTTTTTTCCATTACGATTACATATTTATTGTAATAATGACCGATACGAGTAATTTTACGATTTGCTTTCACTAAACCTATATTACTATACTCTTTGCACTAAACTGACAGACGTCAAATGTTACCTATTAAAATGGCCCTAGGTAGGTACATTATTTAATAAATGATGGCTACATATTATTCAAACTTGTTTTATTTCATACAATAATCCATGTTTTATCTACCAAGTTATATAATGCTATGCTTGTCTGTGATGAAACAAATCAGTTTTTGCGGTACTTAGGTACCTGCATTTTTTTAAGAAGGATCCGCTAACATAGCCCGCGAAACTCAAATTCTCTTACGTTTTTTGCAATAAATAACAAGACACTGACCTTGCAGTCAGTTCTTGTTGGATGTTGATCAATATATGATTCGCGACTGTAACAAATGAACAGTCGCCGCACGCAAGTTGACAAGGTTTTGGCGTAAGTAAGTTTGCGCATGTACAGTGCAACAAAAAAAAGGTACAGTTTTACTGCATGTCATTATTGTATGGTATTTGCGCATGTCTACAGTGCAATTTTTTATTTTATTTTATTGATTGTATGGATACTGCCATAATGTGAGGAGTCATCTGGAATATAATGCGGCCGTCTGGAGCCCGAGTGAAATAAAATACAAAAATATGCTCTAACGGATACAGAACAAATTCGTCAGATTTATTTATTTAAAGCAGTATGGGAGATACCCGGGATACCCGTTACTGTATCCAACCCTATTCTGTCTCGGTATGGTGGGCTACTACAAATTAGAAATTAGGCGTGAAGTGACACTGGCAACGTATATTTTCAAAGTTTTAAGAGGTAGTATACAAAACTCAGGTATACTCTCTGAAATAGGGTTTAATTTACCGGATGGGTACGTGGCGCGTGGCTGCTGGTGGTGCCGAGAGCGCGCACTAACCTGCTGGGACGCGCACCGCTGACTCGTGCGCTGCGCACTCTCAACACGGTGGCGGATGCCATAGACCTATTCACCTGTACACTGAGTGAGTTCACAAGGGCCACGTACTGTGTAGCATGTAAGGTATAGTTAAGTATATTTTAAGTTACTTTGTCGCATTAGATTTATGATCTGTAATGGCAAAGGAAACATGTGATAAATAAATAAATAAATTAATTTTTTAACATATGTGTTAAGAAAAATAAGCAAAAGAAAATTCTGCGCATAGTACGATTTTCTAGTTACGTACCGGCGAAGATTCAATGTGTAACTGAATTAATGCACATTATGAAAGTAGTGTCTTCAGATTTCAGAATCGTTTTCTGAATCGGTTTCTGTCATTTTTAATAAAGTATTTTTTTATCCCAAAAATAATTAATAACACTCGTTGTACAGTCAAAACTAACCAAAATGGACGAAGGAATACTACGACTACACTGTGCGTGCGTAGATTTGTAATGTGACCACCATTTTCTCCCACAATCAGTAGCTATAACTAATTTAACAGTCCATGCATTACATGTAATTCATTGAAGACGTGGCCCTATACGTCCGTGCATGACATATAATGCACTAGTAGTTCTTTTATATCCAATTTTCCAGCGAAATTAATCTGAATTAAATAATCTACCAACCCGCACTGGGCCTGCGTGGTCGATAGCCACTCGAGAGTGAGGCCTATGTACCAGCCCTGGGAATATTATAGACTGATTATGTAAATAATAGAACCGGTTCTATTGTTTGTTTCAACGTTTTTAAACAGCACTATCAGCTGGAAGTGAAGTTCGTTCATCCGTGCACTGCATGTAATGTAATGCATTTTTGAAAATATGTAATGGTTATTTGAGGATGATAGACGAATTTTCGGTGTCATAGAATTTATAACCGACCTTATTAAACATCATTATGCCATATTATTATTGGACGTATGGTGATAAGAGGTTACCAATTACCTTGGGACAGATACAGCAATCGTGCAAACGTTACTCCAGCAGGATTTTAAATATCTTCGCAACCATAGCAAATACAAATACAAACTAAGTTGTACCATTTATTTCAAATTGATTTCTAATTATTTAATTAAAAATTATTTCAAAATATCCATTAGAAAACAAAAGATCTGGGCTGGGGTAACGTTACTCCAGCCGAAAGTGTTTTTATCAAATAATTAAAAAACTATCAGCTTACCAAATTAAAAAATCTGCTTACCAATTACAGAAGCTGTATTTCTAATTATCTATTGCACTTAGATGACGATTTTCGACATTATCTGGCTGGGCACACAAAATCAGTGTATGTATTATGATTAGAACATAATATTCTAATTGGGGTGCTTGGTGTACAAGGTGGATTTTTGAGACGGGGCAGTGAGGGCAGGTGGTAACATAACCATTACTTTATATTACTTATATTGTAGCTAGAAGTAAACAGTCGTAGAATGTCCTTAAATTTTTGATTTGCATGTACAGACAGCAAGAAAATGGGTAACTTTCCCAAAAAGTTTTTTGATGCCAGCTGAACATGTTCCTTTTAAGGATAAAAATCTCTATAGGAGGTACCAACGGAGGTTCGAGTCATAGAAAAGTCAGACTCCGACTATCTTTCTTGTTTAAAAAATCCACCCTGTATTTCCGAATCATACAACTTCTCTCTCTGTCTCTCTCTCTCTCTGCTAGGGCGTCTGAACTATGAAATAAAACAACACGTACGGCTTATTCCGCGGTTTATTCAGACATCTTTCGCAGCCTTTTGAGCAGCCTGGAACATTCCATTTTAAACTGTTTAACATTTGCTTAACACGTCAACTCCCAGCGGCAGTAATAACCGGCATTAATAAATCATTATTCATATTGAAACTATTGATATACACAACATTATTTTAAATATTGCAAAAACGGGTGTGCTAATAATGTGCTTTCACTTACTACATACTCAAATTGTCTGAGATACACTTATATACAATTTATTTCTTGCGTCGTTTAGTAATTCCTTCCCCAATTTTGCAACCCATTTTTAATACATTTAAACATTATTATTCATTATATTGTACACTCAACACCCACGGTTCTTGTTAATCACGGTCTTATATGTTCTTGTCATTCCATGCCGGGCGGCAGGGGCTCCACAAGGTTAGGTGGCGGGACTGGCGCCGGTACTCCTACGGGCATGGGCACTCCAACTTGCATGGGCACTCCTCCTTGCATGGGCATTCCTACTTGCATGGGCATTCCCACTGGCATGGGCACTCCTACTGGCATAGGATTCACGAACGGTGGTGGATTCTCTTGCTGTTACGAACAAAAATGATGACGTTAGTAATAAAATAATGAAAATATTTTTTTACACAATACTGTAGTAGAGCAACTTAGGGTTACAATGTTTGCACATTATTGTTGTGCTTGACAGTACCAGACAGAACGGGTCCACCCCTTTTTTTTGGGTGGGAAATTATCAATTAACTTGTCCCGCTCTGGGCGGAGCGGGAAGGCGTGTCAGACTTACTGAGTATAACCCACCCGCGTAATTTCACTTGCCTGTACGTTGCCAGGGGCCACCCCCCCTTCCTAAAGTCTCATTCACACGATGTAAGTTCCTTGTCTGTGGCATACAATAAAATTGAAGCAACAAATGACTTGCATCTACTAAATCAAAATAATGGTATGCCCCAAAATAATGGTATGCCCGCCAAATAATGGTATGCCACAGGCAGTTAAATCGCACTGTCTTAATATCGGTATCTGTCTGTTAGGAAGCTTCAACTTGGAAACTCAACTTGATTTGAAATGGTTTCATTGAAATATATGCTTTAAGTTTGAGAAATAAGTACCAACCTGACAGAAAGCAATAATATGATGTGGCAAGTTGGCCCTCTGATGTGGCGGGATCTGAGCCACGTGCTCTTGCAACGCCCTCTGTAGCCGCGGCGACGCGCCGACGGCCTGTAGAGCGCGCGGGTTCAAGCCGGCCAGTAATATGGTAGACTGTGGTACCAGCCGCTCGCAGCATTTCACCCAGCCTTCCCAGGCGACTTTGTTTAGCCATACCTAGTAATAAACATATTATGAGTAAAAATTCACTTGACACGAATGGTTCCGTACCATATTGTACAAGATAGGAATGAAAATTACTCCCACAGGCCGATCCCATTAGTTTTGTATTATTTCACCATACAAACACAAAATTAGACTAGATAAGTGAATCTTCATGCATCTTGGATTTCAAGATGATTTCAAGGATAAAATGAGAAATATGAAACTGCAGAAGCTAACATTGTCTGTCACAGTTCCGTCAGAAAATAATCTCATGCTTAAGTCAATTTTGACGTTCTTTATATTTACGGGAATACCAAAGCCATCATTGTGCAAGAGTTCTTAGCCAAAAACTCGAGGAATGTCATGGACCAAGTGCCGTACTCAGCTGATATGGCTCCGTCTGACTTTTTCCTGTTCCCGAGGCTAAAATTACCACTTCGAGGAAGACGTTTCGAGTCGATTGAAGCTATAAAAGAAAATTCGCTGAAGGAATTGAAGACCTCTATCAGCTTACCAAAAATGTATGAAGGACTAGATCAAGCGCTGGCGTAGCTGTATTACAAGCGAAAAGGCGTACTTTGAAGGCGACAAAATAATTTATGTTGACGAATAAATTATTTTTTGGGTTTTTTGAACAATTTTATTCCCGGTAATTTTTACATATGTATTATTTTATTTATGTTTCAGATGTATACACAAAAATATTGATTTGAATGGTGGTACATATTCGTCACACGTGATATTTTCTTATTTTAACTGGGTTATCCAGTTAACATAAGAAAATATCTATCTATTCTATTATATTAGCTCGAATAATTTCGCCAAAAAAATCCAAAACAATTAATTAAAAGTTCCTCTGAAGCAGCGCGAGCGTAAAATGAATGGATTGTGAAGTTACTTATTGACAGTTTTAAATGTCAAACGAATGTTCATAATACGGTATTCCAGACAATAGTCGCGCAGAAGTCGGCCAGGGTGTCACGTGACCACTGACTGGTTTGCTTGATGAGTTCATAATACGAATTTGCAAGGCAGTTCTGTTTACGCCGTAAACTGCCTGGAAATAAGAGTTCATAGAGTCCCTGAACTCGGATTTATAACGAGGAAAAATAACAGATCCAAATGTCTGTTATTAAATAACAGCCTGTTATTTTTGTGTGGATGATAAATCTCAAATAAATACCTTCTTTACCTAGTTTATTTCGTTTACAGTCGAAAATCGAACCCGAAGTTATGAATAACGGGGTAATGTGAAATTATAGAATTTCGTTTATTTACAATTTTTTTTAGTCATCCGGTTACACTGGAAACCGGCTCCAACATAGTTATAAAAGGCTAGGCAGATTTTTTGATGAATACGCCGTAAACACAGCAATGTTTTCGAAAAAAAAAAAATACCATTCACTAGTTCTCTTCTGTTAGAAAGCAATGAAATTTCAAAGGCTATTCTTTTTAAGGCTAAAGAAACCAGCCATATTACTTTCAATTAAGTATCATCTTTATTCCTATTAAAATAAAGTCGTACATGCATGTAACATTTTGCGACCAATCCCGTCAATCGTCAAACCAAGGATAAAGAGGCGTCCGGACACTATCACTGAAAGTTATTTATTATTGTGTTATATCTCTTATTTTATATCTGTTACGATAAATACGCCTCACCCCTAGTGTCATGCTTGAAGTTTCTGATGTCAAGCAAAAAACGTCGAATATTGGATTTTTATTATTGTGTTATACCGCCGGCAACGTATTTGCATTGGAGAGACCTTGTCTTCCTGGAGTAATACTTCTGCCGGTGTACCTCAGGGTGGCGTTCTATCTCCATTGCTTTTCGCAGTTTTTATTAACTCAATCTCCGACGAACTAATTTCTCTCTACCATCTATATGCAGATGATTTACAAATTTACTCGCGAGCTCCTCTTGTAAGTCTATCCGAGGCTATCTCAACGATTAATCGTGATCTGGCCCGTATATGCGATTGGAGTAAGCGATATGGACTTATGGTCAACCCCATAAAGACGCAGGTTTTGGTGGTAGGCAGTTCTAGGACGGTCTCAAGGATCGACTGGACGACTCTTCCCCAAGTTTCTTTTGACGATTCAGTTGTTCCCTTCAGTGAGAAAGTTAAAAACTTGGGGATCTTCATCGATAAGAACTTTTCTTGGACTACCCAGCTACAGGAAGTTAGCCGCAAACAATTTGCATCCGCTGCATCTTTGAAGAGATTACGTAATTTCCTACCGACTGCCACCAAGATTGCGCTTGCACAATCGCTACTTCTTCCCATTCTTGACTACGCTGATGTCAGCTATCTTGACCTTACCCAAGACCAACTCGATAAACTTGAGCGGCCTCAAAATGTTTGTATAAGGTTCATATTCGGTTTGCGCAAATATGACCATGTTTCCGAATTTCGTGTGAAGCTCAAGTGGTTACCAATTCGCCTTCGCCGGAATGTTCATATTCTTTCCCTTTTGTATAATGTGCTTTTTTCTCCTTCCACCCCTCTCTATCTCAAGAAACGTTTCCAGTTTCTTTGCAACTCCCACACGAAATTTTTAAGGTCATCAGATAACTTGAAGCTTAAAATGCCTATGCATTCCACAACTTTCATCGACAAGTCTTTTACTGTCCAGGCCGCTCGTTTGTGGAATGCATTGCCAGTTTAAATTAAACGCGCGCAATCATTACCAATATTTAAGAGACTCGTGAAGGAACATTACTTGTCGTTGTGATCTTGTTCTCGTAACTGTAATTATCTATAGTCTTCATTTATTTTTGTTGTTTATATATTTAGTAAGTATGTATGTATTGATGTATCTATTATTTAGGATATGTATATATCTGTGTATCTATTCTAGTATATTGTATAGTTTTTATTTGCACCAACGACAGCCCCATTTTATGTCCAGGCAAATCACTGTCCATTCCAAGGTTGCCTGGATGAGATCGCGGAAAGCGATAAGGCCGCCCATTGTATATTTTGTAGAGTTAATTTTGTTTTTTTTGTTGTGTGCAATAATGTATAAATAAATAAATAAATAAATATACGTGGCAAAGATCATAAGCTATTCAGTCTACTTTAGACGACAGCACGAACAAAACTTAAAAAAAAATAAAAAATTACTAGGTATATATAGCTTGGAAAAACAAAATATTGAAATTAGGTACTTGCATGAAATAAATAATAAATCTGTCAATTAAAAATATAAAAAAAAAATGTGGCCTTCAGGTATCTATGATGCGTACGCATTTTTTTTCGCGCGTCGATCCTATCCGTGTATTAAACGACGTAATATTTGGCGTGTTTTTTTTTCTTAATAAGCAAAAGAAACAATCTGCTTAAACACAGTAAATAATAACATTCAACCGTCATAGACTTCCGTCAAAAGTATGCGAATCCCGTAATGTAATGTATTTTTTTTTGCAGTTTTTTTTGTTGGATTTTCAAATCTCGGCGATAAACCGACAGTTGAAAATCCAACAGTGCGCATTTATTTAGGCATTAAATGTAATGTCACCTAGTGTAATAAATAAGACGATGCATCAGTTAATAAGTCAGTTTTTATAGATAATTACCAACCTTTAACTTTAGTCAAAATTATTCCTTCCAATAGGCAACTGATCACAGATACAATATAGTTATGACAAAAGATAATTAGAGAATTGACCTCTAATCGTCTTTTATCATAACCAAACAATAATTATCTTACCTCCTTCTCGATGAGCAGCTGCAAAATATTCAGTACAAGAGGCCCCAGGTTAGGGTACAACGTCAACGCCTGCAGCACTGTTCGCATCATTAGTACGGGGATCTCAGGCTCTTCCGTCAACCGCTGCAGTACTGCTGATAGCACCTACAGAAAGAACATCATCAATGAAAAGGCCGGAAGGGTTGAAAATACTGTCAATTTTTGCAAGGGTTTTGCAGTAATCGCTTGACGCTTCGATATTGTGCTGTGCACCTATTACTGTCAACTTGACCTGCACAGCACATCACAGCACATCACCTGCACTGAAAATGTTTATGGCAGGGCCTCAAGGTCATAGGATTTCCGTACAATGCGAGGTCAGCTTATACTGGAAATGTATAGCTTGATGTGTAGCCGTGTGTACGCAAATAATTCATGTTAAACCAAATAATAATATTAAAACAGCCTCCACAACTGCCGATTCTTCTGCTCTTGGAATTTGCTAAGTAAGCGGCTCAAACGAATATGAACTTTATACTGTTAACATTAATGTTCATATTGTTATGAAGCGTTTGCTCATATTTGCTGATACGAATATGAATATTATAGACATGAGAATAAGGTTTATAACAGTAATGAGTACTGATTTTATTTCTGTAAGTAGGTTTGTACAAACACTTTTACACATCAATCATATTTTTTTTAAACTAGATGAGGTTCGTTCTATCTGACTACTCTGAGAAGAAAGGCCGAACCAACTCAGAGTTCTAGTTAGTCTCTAAAGTCCAGACATAGGTAATCTTGGTCAGATCCTGTGAAAACCATGTAGTTTGGTGTCTGAAATGGTCTTTTAAGGAAAGAACCACACAGATTGAGCGGAGCTGTCCAGTCAGTGCACGCATTTGTCAGTACAGATAGTGCACCCCACGACGACGCGCCCCACTCCGCGACGACTGTACTGTAAGCTGTACTTTAGTGCGGAGCGGAGCGGTGTGGGGCACTCAGTGGATTGCACTATCTATAATCGTGCAGCTCATATAGCAGCTATCAATATAGCTGCTATATGAGCTGCACGATTGCATACCAATGTATGAATCGCTTATTTAGCAAAACAATGTGCAGTATGTGGATTTTTAGGGTTCCGTAGTCAACAAGGAACCCTTATAGTTTCGCTATGTCCGTCTGTCTGTCTGTCTGTCCGCGATTTAGCTCAAAAACTATTGGTACTAGAAAGTTGAAATTTGGCATGAGTATACAAGTTAATGACGCCGAAAAAGTGGTAAAATATAATTTTGAAAAAAACTATTCTTTAGGGTACATACCCCTACATGTAAAGTGGGGATGATAAGTATTTTTTTCGTCCTTCCTATAGTGTGGGATATCGTTGGATAGGTATTTCAAAAATATTAGGGATTTGCGAATACCGTTTTTTGATTAAGTAAACCGTTCGTGACTTATCAAGCTTTAAAGTACCAATTTTCGTAGAGTCAAGTGGTCCCCCCCCCTCTAGCAACTAAACGGTTGTAGTTAGAAATTCAAATGTCACGGCATTAATACATACATATAACGAAGTTTAAAGAAAAACTATCACACTTAAGTGGGCTTTACAAGTTTACGAGTAATAATCGACTAACTTAAATTTGCGGTTGCGAAAACGATGTTCTCCCATATATTCCGTATGGGAGAACATGTTTTTCAATTACAAAGTTAAGTTTGTTCTTACGATAAATTCATTCCAACTACGGAACCCTTCATAGTGCGTGGTCCGACACACACTTGGCCAGTTTTTTAATAAGGGTATGTCCGGCACGTCATAGTCAATCAGCTCCACTGCTGACGGGATAATACTCTCATACTTACGTCTTGCGTATAAGTTTGTTTCTCTGCGAAGCATAACGCGGTAGCCTTGATGATATATTTGAGGTCCGCCTTGCTGGGGTCTATGAGATGTAGCGTCACTAACAGCTCAGCTGGCGTGACTGAAATAAAATACTATTATTGAAACATCTATTGAAAGCTTCGGTTGATTTAAACAGAGGCAAAGTAAATAAAACTTAAAGCATTGAAATGTGAGCTTTATATCGTGTCACATACAGTAGAATTTCTAAAAATAAGTAAAAGTAGTATCACTCCATTACCGCATGTAGGTGGTCTGAAATGCAGGGTGCAGGGTGGTACAGGGTGGGATTTTTTAACTTCATCTGGGGGGAAAGTACTCTAAATACTGGAGATAGCAAATTTTACTCAAAGAAAACTTTTTCGTTTATTTTTAAAAAGAAACAAATCTGTATTCAATTATTTTCGAAAGTTCGCTTCCCGCACTCGGGAATCGAACAAGCTAAAATCTGAAAAAATAACACTGATTTTTTATGGAATCAAGCGATAGAGCCTTTCATTTAATTAATCATGTTCGTTAGAGAGATTTGATCCTTATGATTGCCCTATCGAATGATACCATAAAAGTACATGGTGTTATTTTTTCGGATTTTAGTTCGATTCCCAAGTGTGGCAAGTGAATTTTCAAAAATATTTGAATGCAGATTAGTTTCTTTCTAAAAATAAAGGAAAGTTTCCTTTGAGTAAAATTTGCTATCTCTTGAGTATTTAGCGTACTTTCCCTCCAGGTGAGGTTAAAAAATTCCCCCCTGTGTATCCACGACGACGCGCCCCACCAGCGACGCCCTAAGCCGAACGCCTTACCCCACAGGGGGTACCCTTAGCGTGTAGTCGCTTTATAGTTTATAAGTTTTATGCCCTGGCTGGAGGCCTTAATTTATTATGTCATCCAAAAATAAAAAAAATCGACGTGTCCTGCTCCGCACCGTGCTAAGGTACAGTAATCGCGTAGGGGGGAGGGGGGGGGGCGTCTTCGTGGAAGGCACTATCTGTAACTTGGTTATGATAACATTAAGAGTCCTATTACATTTTTTTACGGAAATTCATGATTTTCGACCATGTAATTTTCAGCAGCAGTAAGATATTTTAATAATTTGATTATAATAACTATAGTGCCATTCTTTTTCTTGTAAGTTGGAGTTACTCATTATTTTCGTGTAATTTGCTGAATTGACGCGGAATATATAGTACTTTAATTTAATTTATTGTAATTTTGTCTTATTATATTGAGAAACAAAAACTAATGAAACGTATTCACTGTAGATCGAAGTTTTATATCATGTTAGTTTATTTGATTTAATTGTGTTTATTTGGAATATAATTGACATGAAAATCAAGACATTTATTGGTTTTCTTTACGAATTTTCCCTGAAAACACAAGGAATTTAAAGAAATTCTAGAACTCCAATAAACAAGTAAAACATTCAAAGTATCTTTTAGTAATTTTAGCATTTATAAGAATTGAATGTAACCATGTGAATTTGAGCGTCAAAGTTCCATCGCCAACGGTTTTTCTTGCAAACTGTGTTCGTAAAATATTTATAGTAAATTACACGAAAAGAAAAATGAAAATGTGTAACTCCAACTTACAATAAAGAGAATGGCACTATCGTTATTCATAAAGATAATTCAAATATCTTACTGCTGCTGAAAATTACAACGTCAAAAATCATGAATTTGCGTCAAAAATGTAATAGGACTCTTAATCCATAAATCCCAGTAAAATACAGAATTGCGACGCACAAAATATCGATAAATGCTAATACGATGCCACAAAATTGCGATGCACGGTACTGCGAATTACCGTCTCTGCGAAGCCACTACACTTCGATGCACGTTACCGCGATAGATCTTCACTGCTGTCAAGGATTTTGGGGAAACGTCTGAAAGGTAGGTAAGGTTAGGTTAGAACTGTGACCACACACAGGCCAGGGTCCGTTCAGGCACAATAAGAATGTAATGTTTTGGGAGGTGAAGATCTATCGCGGTAACGTGCATCGCAATTTTGTAGCATGGTATTAGCATTTATCGATATTTTGTGCGTCGAAATTCCGTATTCTACTCCATAAATCCTCCTGTGATCTAATGATAACAAATCATGAATGAATGGCAATCGCAGTCATATATACTCCATTTGAAATAAGATTAGCCATTTAAATAAACATTTTTTACAGTCCGTTCAACCAATTTTAACTTCTATACCGTAGGCATAAGGACGGCATTAAAAGCAAAAAAGTTATTACAATACCAACTGTTTACTGCAGCTGCCATTTGTCATGCCACCAACGCAATAGAAGTCAAAATCGGTTGAACGGACTGTAAAACATGTTTATTTAAATGTCTCATCTTATTTTAAATGGAGTATAGTAAGCGTGATTTTAATAATATGGCTGTTCTATGCAGCTTCGGTGGAAGGTTCGGTTCCAAAGCAGAAATGGTGTGGTTGCACATAAAATTAACTTATGATTCAACAATATTCATTGCTGGGGTACGGCGCTGGTATAGCAACGAAATCCATTTTGAAGAATGTCAATTTACACAGTAGTCACAACGAAAAACTTGTTGGAACTTTATAAATTACTAACCAATTAATAAATGGTTCCCCTTGCAATATTACTAGAGATCGGATATTCGGATGATATTCAACTAAAGTTGAAAAATACGCTTTTGTATCGAAAAATTTCCGCAGTTCCGGGATCGACAACTTTAGGTACCTGATTATAGAATCGGATGTATATTTCCTTACTTTCTAAAGTATTTTAAAAATTAACTTTAGGTAAATATGCATCCGAACATCTGATCTCTAAATATAAACACACTATTACACTCAAATGAATAAGGATAAATTGATATTGAAAAAGTTATTATTAACTCAGCGTTAAAATGTCGTGAAGTTAGTACCTCAAAAGACTTAGGCTTTAAATCTTTTAAAGCTTCTGGGGACGGATGTAAAACTTTTTCTAACGGTTAGTACAAAATCAAACAAAAAAACTCTATGATTAATTTCCCATTTCCAATAAATTCATAATATAAGCCTGTATTAGACAAATTATTCGATATTCTTTATAAAAACTTGCGATACAAAGATCAAGAATAGGTAAAACTCATTAAAAAGTAAATAACTTATAAACTATAGTGCTTTGTGTTTTAAATATTATAAACCAACTACTACTTACAAATCATTATACTATACACTGAAATTAAAAAGAAAATCTTATTTACAATAATTATCGAATAAAATCTGGTTTTAAAATTTTATTCTTACTTTAAAAATCGAACTATCGAATCAACAACTATTTTTGAATCGGGTTCCAAACAGTTTTTGAATACTCTGCTCCAGTAGTCGGTCAGTGCCGCTGAACCGCGTATACTCGGTTCCAGTCGGTAAGTTTTCACTTCTATCGTGTGGTAATAAGCCGTACCGTCTTTAAATCCCATTTTATTTCTACAAGGTTGAATTCCAAGCCTCGTTTACAAGAGGAAAGTATCTTGACCGTCGAGAATGTATATGTGAGATTCGTAGAAGAGAATTGTCTTACGATTTATCGCACTCATTTCTTTATTTACTTTATTGCTTATCATAACTGAAAGGGATATTATATTTGTTATCCTGACACTTGGCGTGACTTTCAGTCACCACCTCTATGAATGAATTCAATCAGATAAATAAGACAAGATTCTTAAATTAATTTACCTGGTGAGTTCTCATCGTGAGGATTCTGTAGTCCCAGCAACTTATTGAAAACTTCTTTTACAACCATCGGGTTTAGTTTTATTAACTTTGGTAGCGCTGCCAGTATCTATAAATAACAGAATACCAAATTTCAAATCGATCAGACCTGTGGAAGACGCTCACATCCATTCATCAACTAGAAAAGAGCTGATAATGTTCAAACGGCTGAACCGATTTTGATAAAACATGTCTAAGAACCATAGCTAGAAAACCTGCTAATAATAATAAAAAACGCATTTAAATCGGTTCACCCGCTTAAGAGCTACGGTGCCTCAGACAGACACACAGGAACACATAGCGGTCAAACTTAAGACGGGGTGTCTTATGTTTGACCGCTACTTTTTGCGTCTGGGATTAAAAATAAAGTAAACAATTTATTTACAGAATCTTTTAACAAATAAAACCGGTTCTCTACTATTCGGACACTACACCTGACAATATTACCAGTCTGATGTATGTAAGAAATCCATATTTCAGTTTACATGTTTCACCACTATTAAAACTTGAAGGATTGATTTCTACATTGGTTATTGGAAGAACGCCCTAAACGAGTTAGATTACTAATGAAATCTAAACTAATATTATAAATAAAATAAAATTTATTTAATTCAGGCAAAACCCATATTTCATAAAGTAAAATTTTCACTATACTGCAACAGAATAAATCAAAATAGAATAAAATATGAATGCAATTAAAATGGGTACTAATTATAAAGAACACAGAATTCAAATTAAAAATAAAATGTTAAATGCAATTAAAATAAACGAATGAGTAATACAAATTATACGGGTCACAGAATCAAAATTAAAATTATATGTCAAATTTTAAGGGTCACAGAATTAATATAAAATAAAAAAATAAAATAATTTCTCAAACAAGTCATTATTAAAAATATAGACCGTCCAGTGTCAACCAGATTAAGTGCCCTGGCTATACAGCATTTTCGTATGTAGGGGGGGCAAAGAAAGAAGTTTTTTTTTTGTGTGTTTGTTACGCTATCACGTCAAAACAGCTGAACGGATTCGGATAAAATTTGGCACATGGGTAGACCATGACCTGGGTTAGGACAGGATATTTTTTATCCCAATATTCCCACGGAATCGAGACTTATGCGGGTGTAACCGGGGGCACAGCTAGTCAGTAATAAAGCTGATGTCTACTTACCTCCTTCTTCGATAGTCCAGTGAGCACAGGTATGAGGAACCGAACGTCAGACACACGCGTCGCATACAACTCGCGAACTCTTGATACCAACTCGGGCGATGGTGGTGCTGTGAACAAAGGTCATTAAATGTAATGTAACAGCATAACTTGGGGCCTACTGAAAGTGTTGTAATAATGATGTGTGGAAGTAAATAAAGCCTGATTTCATCATCATCATCATCATTTCAACCATAGGTCGTCCACTGCTGAACATAGGCCTCCCCTCCCCCAATGATTTCCAAATCGGCCGGTTGGAAGCGACCTGCATCTGATTTACCAGTCGCGATTTAATTGCATCTGAAATACCATACGTTGAACCAACAATTGAAGTTTGTGACGATTCTATGTAATTTTTCTATTGTAATTTGTAATATTGCATCGTGTAAATGGGGAAACAATAATGTTCTGCAGGAGGAAAATTACTGTAGTATCTGAACACATTTCTGTTCAGAAATGTGTTGCCAATGTGAGCTGAACGGATTTGGAAGAAATTTGGCACACGGGTAAACCATGACCAGGAATAGGATACTTTTTATCCCGATATTCCCACGGGATCGAGACTTATGCGGGTGGAACCGCAGCCAGCCGCAGCTAGTTTCTGTTAATTTAAGATGGATCCGCAGTAGTAGCCCACGAAATTCAAATTTTCTTACGTTTTTTGCAGAATAGAATCATTAATACTTCTCTCTGAGTTAGACTTGTTCCATAAAACCTTTTCCATATGAAATTTGTTCTTATGAAACAAATCTATCTTAGAGATATGTATTAATGATTTTTCACTTCTCATGCTCTGAAAGTGCTTATTTGTGCAGGATATAGGCTGCACAAAATCGAATTTTGTGCACAAGTGCATTAACATATCTATTCATAAATGGATCTTTATTAAGGCAAAGAAAATGAGCCATACAGCCAAACACAATAAGAAGTTCATAGATAGAATTTGTCATTTTATAATATTTACTTTAATTTATTTGCCTGTGTTTTTTAAGACATAAAAGATATTAAAATTTAAATTCAAGTACGGTAGGTTATATAATTAATTTAAGAAAATTATTATTACAAAATTAATTTAATAGTAGGCTGTATTGGTCTGCAGCTCAAGCCTAATGTCAATGCCGAGAAAATCAGTTTCCTTCAGTATTCAAAACTGTACTAATTTTACTTTAAATTATAATTAAAGAAATGTTATGTTATACTACTGTTTTATTTCCTCACAATCGAAGTGAAAAGCAGAGTTTATAACTCGTCCACAAAACCATTTTATCCTCGACATTACCTATCATCGGATAAAAATGGTTCATTTTGTGCACTAGTTGTAAAATCTACTATTCATGATTATAATTCTGTAAATACATACCTGTTATAGTCGCGCATGATAAATTTGATCAATATACAACATGACACTGAACAGAAAATTGCAAAAAAACTAAGAAAATTTTAATTTCGCGGGCTACTACTGCGGCATTGCGTTTTTCTCAAACACGCTTAGATGTGAAAACCGGCGATGTGGTCTTGAAGATGTGGAATAGTCTGCAAGATGATCGGCTACTTTTCTGGCCTCCAACTAATAATAATTAGGTTCTAAAGCCTACCTTACTCAGTGAATATGTAAAAGTCGTATGAGCAAGGTCTCGGCGCCTCTGGGACACTCGTCCAATAGAGCGATGAAGGCTGGACCGATCTCTGTGGACTGCACACGGGGCCCCGCAGCGACTCGCTTCGGAAGCTGCACGCATCGCTACTCTTCGGAAGCACACCCCTACGCTTCGGAAGCACGCATCACTACACTTCAGAAGTACGTGCCACTACGCATCAGAAGCACGCACGCCTGCGTTTTGGAATCATACATGGATTCGCTTGGCAAGAAATCTTACCATTCTCAGTGAATATATGCACAAGTCGTGTGAGCAAGGTCTCGGCACCTCTGTGACACTCGTCCAGTAGCGCGATGAAGGCGGGATCGATTTTCGTGGCCTGCACGGGGCCTTCTATCACACGGGGCCCCGCCGCGATTCGCTTCGAAACCACGCACCACTACGCTTCGGAAGCTGCACGCATCGCTACTCTTCGGAAGCACTCACCCCTACGCTTCGGAAGCACGCATCACTACACTTCAGAAGATAGTGCCACTACGCTTCAGAAGCACGCACGCCTGCGTTTTGGAATCATACATCGGTTCGCTTGGTAATAAATCTTACCTTTCTCCGTGAATATATGCACAAGTCGTGTGAGCAGGGTCTCGGCGCCCCGGGGACACTCGTCCAGTAGCGCGACGAAGGCGGGACTGAGCTCCGTGGCCTGCCGCCCCGCGCCCGCGCGCACGGGCGCTTCTATCGCGCGCAGCACGCAGCGCTTCGCTTCGGAACCCGCGCAGCCGTACACTCGAGCTACTTCGATTATAAGTTCTGCAAAAAACAATTTGATGTTTCATTTAGTTCTTATAAATACAGGGTGTAAGGGACAAACTGCGCAAACTGTTACCATGAATTCAGTAGATGAATCTCGACCCACCATAGATTAAACTTTTCGTCAGTTTAAAATTAAATCCAAGAATAGAAAAAGAAAGCTGCTGTTCCACATATTTCGACTGTGTAACTGTAGGTATTGCACTATTTTAATAAAACAGCTGAGTCTTTTTTAATAACAGACGAAACATTTCTAAATTTTTCACCACATCCATAGTATACAAAAAAGTTATTTAATGGGACATTCGTTCAAAATATCACATAGAAAACAGATTTAAAAAAAAATCTTTGCTGATTGATGAAATCCAAATACATCACCACATTCCCATCGAGTATACAGCTCAAATCTAATTTTAGAGAGACATTGGAATAAAAATCATATACTAGAGCCACAAAAATGCCAAAATCATGTTACCTTCATTCTCAGGCAGCATCGCCATCACAAGGTTGAGACACATGTGGTACATGTCGTCGCTCCATGTGGCCCTGACGCCTAGTCTAGTATCGTTCAGCTCCGGCGGCGGGTGGTTCAGTGATATAAACCCGAGGTACAGCAGAGCATGCTTCTCAATGACCTTGCGAACAGAATCCGTACTGCGTTTGTAGATCTTTATAGTTGATTTTAGTGCAACTTCGCGTATTTCTTCGCTTTCGTTCACTGGAAATGGGAGCCGGAATCAGTAACAGATTACAAAATTTCAGTATTACGAGATTTCAGCTGGTTGGTTGTGCCAGTTATACTAAGGAAATAAGAGGGACCTTCCCGGCCCGTCTATCGTCAACGCGACCATGGTCAAAAACCTTGTTGTTTCATCGAGCGCAAGTGAGAACGCGATCACATTGTACGAAAAATAGTGTGTAAAAATTTGTTTCAGGAAATACGTGTTTTTGAGTACAGCCTTACAAGTTTGTGAAATAAATGTTAAATACTCAATACTTTTATTGCATTCCACATGTAGGTATTCTTAGGTCATGTTTGTCATTTAGAATCTCCATTACGTGTGTTTCTATGAAGATGTTTTCTTTACTTTTACAATTTATGAGGACATTATGACCAGCCAAAGATAAAAAAAAAATGTACAAAAAAGCTGATTTTTGAAGTTTTTTAGTCTGAATTTGTTTCTCATAACTTTTTAATTTTTATTTTATTGAAACTGATACATATTAGTTAAACAATTTCAAAGAAAGATGTGTTACAAAGCCATAATCCCGTACGAGCTTTTGTATGGAAAATATGACGGGTTGGCTGCTCTTAAGGTGCAAAATGCGATACCCAATTTTGTCATAAAATCCTAAGTCGTGTTTTTTATATTTCTATTTTTAATCAGGCTTCTGCTGTCTAAAGCTATGATCCATATGAGAAAAGAACTTACTCAACTTATTAAATACTTTAATAGGGATGATGCCTGAGTCAAAAAAAAGAAATTCTATTTAGTCCGTCAGTCAGATAATAATAAAATAGTAGATACGTATTTTTTGCTTTATCATATTAATGAAAAATGACTTAGATACAACGCATTAAAGTTGGGGAGTGGGGGTTGATACGTCACAAGTATGGATAAAATCTACATACAAGTGACGTCATGGCACATTATAACTCAATGTATCGCCGTAATCTTTTGATTACGTAAAAAAAGAAAAAATACGTGTACGTTATTTTTTCATAATCTACATTACGGACGAAAAACATTTTTTTAGTCATCATCCCTATTGTCTTTTTCCCAAGGATTGACATTATCGAGAACTACATGAACATAAGATTAAGATACACATACATTTTATTGGGATTGAATTTAATAATTATAGCTTCACTGCCATTGTAAATTCGACAGCCATAATGACAAAAAAAACGGCCAAGTCGAAGGGTTCCGCACCGCCGTACAATATTATTAGCAGAAAAAAACACGTTTCTTGTATCGGGGGCCCCTTTAATTTTTAACTTTATTTTATTTTTATTATTTGTTGTTATAGCAGCAATAGAAGTACACCATTACACACAATAACTATTACGGTTCATGAGATACAATACAGCCCGCTGACAGACAGACGGACGGACAGCGAAGGCTTAGAAATAGAGTTCCATTTGGCACCCTTAATTTCATGGACCCCTAAAAATAATCAAAATATACTCACAAATATGACACAGCAGCGACGTAACATACTTGTGCGCGCGCGGCGGTCTCATTACACACAGCTCTTCCAACAACTCGAGCGCTAACAACGCCACCTTATCCTCCGTCACCAAATGCTTCAAGTAATCGACAGCCTCGCCTGTCACCACCGGGCACTCAGAGTAAACCTTCCTCAACAACATGTCTTTAGAACTCTCAATCAATGGATCTCCTCTCTCACAAATCTGTGTGATCAACGCACATAGCAACTGGTTGTAATTTTGGTCGTGTTTTTCATGAACTTTTGGCTGTAACGTCACTGGATGACGGTTAAACCCTTGCATAAAAGCATATTCTTCATACAACCATGACAAGGCTAAGTCAATCCTGTTTGTCGGGTCTTCTAGTATGTAATTCAACACTAAATCCCTCAATTCTGGTGTATAACTTGATGCGAATATCGTGATGAACTTCGCACGAATGCTTGCCGCTCCACCAATCACGCTCTCTGTCTCCGCTTTCAGTATTCTGCCTACAGCTTGCGTTATCAACCTCTCTTTTATCTCTTTAGGAATAGGCCGCGTAATTTCCTGCAGTTTTAGTAACTTTACTTTCTGTTTTAACTTAGGAACTGTCGGTGTTGGAGGAGGGATAGGCTTTTCTTTCTCCTTTTGTTTCCTCTCCTCCTCTTTCAAATGATCCTGTCTCGTTTCCTCCATAAGCTTCGAGACAGCACTTTCGATCTGTCTTTCTGCTTTTGTTGACTCTTGTAACTTCGCTACTGCATTCTTGAGCGTCACTTTTTCTTCGTCATCTCTTAGTAGCGGTATTTTTGATGCTACGTCAGAAAGTGCAGGAGTTGGAGGTACAGGTACAGGCACAACCACAGGTACTTGCACAGGCTCTTCTTTGTTATTAATTAGCGCGAGTATCATTTTAGCTAGATTTTTCTTTTGTGCCTTAGTACCGGAATTAGGGATAGGTTTGTAGGAGTTCACAAATGTGCTGGGCATTTCGGTAGGTAGATAGTTAACGAGAGTATGTGTAACGAGGTTGACGACATCTTCAACTTTGCTTAGACCTTCGAATAGCGAGTCCTCGGTAGGAATTACTGGTTGTTTCGGTACAGTCGGAGGCGCGCTTACTACTGGAGGTAGACTATCATCGTCAAACATATTGAACTCACTCCTGCTGTTACTATTACTGTCACTTCCCTGACTATTACTTTGAGGCGAATCTATCCTTATCCTCTTAGCCGGCACGTCCCCATTTTTAATTTCCCCTAACCTCTTATTCCTTTTCTCTTTAGGCAACACTTTATTTATTTCCTGCGTCGACATTCCTATGTCTATTAACAGTTGGGTCAACTGTGGCATCATATCGTTTGAAGAAGGATGCTTTATTATGTTTATAAGCAGCATTTTGAGTTGTTTTCGTACGGAATTGACTTGGGACTGTGATAGCGTTGGTGGCAGTGTCGTGTGCAAGTCGCCTAACGCTTGTATGACTCGCGACATGAATTTTGGTCTGAACTTGGCGAGCAGGCAGAGTGTCGTCATACAAGCCATCAAGTTTACGCTAGATATGTGTTGGGAGTTGTGGAACTTTACCAGGAGCTGGAATATGGTCCTGGAAAGTGAAAAGTAAAGAAATGATTTATTCAGTTGTGCTAAATGGAATAAAGGTCAGTTCATTGTTATTAATGGACAAAGAAGGTTTTCTTTAAGACTAACATAAATTAAATGTTGTAAGTATTGTGTCTTCAAAGATAGCAGCATTGTTTGTTCCAATTTGAAAATCAGAGGTTTGAGGTACACGCGCAGTTCGGATTTGTCTATATGAAATATCATTTATATGCCACTTTGAAGTTACAAACAAAAGGTATGTAAGGTATGTGATTCGGCAATATTCGTGTTTTTTGGTACCTAGTAACTTAGTCAGTTCAACGCCATCTACAGAGTTCTTGGAAACTATGTTTTTTTTTTTAATACTCAAAAGAAAAACCTCTCATTGCATGTATACTTCTCTATCTAAAATTTTGTAATCATGGTAATACAAAATAGATAGTACAGACGCCAGCAGGTCAACCTACCAGAAACTGTCAAATTTTCCCAATCAACTTTGAACCTTATGCTTTACCGATAAAGTTGAAAATCTATTAAAGAATTTTGACAGCTTGTAGTAGGTTGATGTGCTGGCGTCTGTACTTCCATGGTTCCTATACTTCTATATTAGGTCTCATCATCGCACGTTCGTTCCAAAAATAGACGTAATAGATAATTTCCGAAGAGCATACTTTTGCTGGGAGATCTGTATCACAGATCCGTATAATGATTATCTATATTATAAACAAAAGAATAATAAGAAGCACTCACTCAGACTCTTCTTCCAAAGCACGTCTATTTATAAACGTCATGTTGGCAGGCAGAGTATCGAGGTTGAACTCGTCTCCGGCTCCATCGCTGGGCGTCTGCAGTAAAATCACCTCCTCCAGGAATTTGATGGAGTGAGTCCTGATGCCCTCGTTGTCGCTGTCTATCATGTTTAGAACTACGAGCTGAGGAGATACAACATGTGGAAAATGTTAAGAACAGGCTAAAGATGCCTCATATAAAGTTTTATTATATTTTTATAAAGCTAATTTACATGCATAACATCACGACTTGTTTCCCCGAAGGGTTGGGCATAGGTGTACCTATAATATACACCCACATTTCGCCAGTTATGATTTAAGTCCCATGTAACAGGGGGGCGAGCCTATTGACATCAATCAGATTCCGGGCTATTACTGAGAAATTCCAGATATAAAAACTCAACATCACTTTGCCCGACCCGGGAATCGAACCCAGGACCTCATGCTCAGCAGTAGCGCTTGCGACCGGGGCGAACGAGGCAGTCCCCAAAGCTAATTTGTGTGTGCTAAGTGCTAACTTCAGATTTAATAAAATCATAGTTGTGACAAAACACAGGTACACAATGATCTTATAGACTTTAGCCATTTAATTAGTGGTGATAAATCTATAGATAATTGGTTGCTTCACAAAAGAACAAATAGATAAGTAAATAGTTGTTTGGTTTTGGTTTTTTGTATAAATTCTCCTAATGCAGGTATGCTGGAAAATAATTCTTTAAAAATAAGCATCACCATTGTAGTACATTATTTTTGTTTCTTACTTCTTGTCTGTTTATATGAGTGTACATTTACTGTTAAATAAATAAATTACTACTAAATACATTACCCTTCTTAAGCCTCGTGCAGACTAGTGCGACGCGACACGAACAATACAGTTTCAAAAAAAAAACCATGGTATAACAATAACTAGTGTCGCGTCGCGTTAGTCTGCACGAAGCTTTACTCAATGTGGTAGGTGTAGGTAAAATAACACAACTAATCATTAAAATTCAAGAGACTTAAAACTGAAGAGACTTAATTTCACACAGGTACCTTTAGCTCTGTGAGATTTTTCCAAACAAACTGCATCTCGGTAGTTTCTGATGCACCCTGACATATCCACACCAGTGTGTTACGGTATACAATGCTGGAGGCCTGGATGGCTCTCTTCTGAACAGCGATCACCGAGTCACTGACCAGCTGACGCAGTTGTGCAATGATCTTCGGTAAGTATTGCGGGTGGAGCTTACTGCAAAGAAAATTAAATACGATAAAAAATGAAAACTGTATTAATAAGAATAAGAGTTCTTAATAATTGGTTACAATCTAGCCTAAGGTAGAATAATTGATAAGAAAAAATTAGCCTAAGGAAAAAGTACTGTCACAAACATTTACAAGAAATTCATATTCTCTATTGAATTCAGTTCTTATTTTTAATGTACTGTTTAGTTCTTATGCTTTAAAAATATACAGGGTGTTTGGTGCATCGTGTGTTGAAATGGTCGACTGAAGGGGTCATCTGCTATTGATTAGATTACTTTTAAATACAAAATTAGTAACATTAGTCACTAATTTTGGTAAATTTGTGACTAGTTACTAATTTTGCATTTAAAAGTAATCTAAAACAATACACATTTAAATTAAATTAAATTTCAGTCTACGCCATATACTTTTTTTTTATTAGGATTTTAATGTAAAATTTGGGTCTTTTTTTAATAAAACAATAAAAATAAAAATAAACCACAGGTCATGAAAGGTGTTTGGGGGTCTGAAAGGATAGCAGATGATCCCTTCAGTCAACCATTTCAATTTGGCACTCAATGCACCAAACACCCTGTATATAATGGAGTCAATTGTTGCTAATTCAATTGATTAAAAATAAGAGGCAAAACAGGCAGGTTTAGCATGTCACATCTCCTGTAGCTAACTTTAACTAACCAATGTTCATGGTTTTTTAAGACACACCTCAGTGTTTTTTGTCAGGTTTTAAAGAATACTGTTTTTTTTAAATTATTTATTATTATAAACAAATCTTATTGTATTACAATAAAATTCTTGAATTAATGATAATCAAATTAGCACCAAGGTGGTGGTGGACTACTGTTTTATTTGCTTTCAATAGTACAAATCTACTAAAACAAATATTTAATTTTCATGGTAGCATTATTATGGACATTAGGTAGATCAGCCACTTCTTTTTACCCATCGGGCAACCGTGACGCGGTAATCGGTGACGAAAGGGGTACGAACTATAGGTAGTCAAATAAGAAGTCCACTCTAGTCATAGTTGTAATGTGATACTGGGAACTTATTAAAACAATATTCCATTTGCGAATTATCCTTTATTTATCTGCATATGTAATGAAATAATGATTCCCTCTAAAAGAACAAAGAATATTGGTTTTGTCGTCATTATTGTTAGTAAAGCGGGAGTTCATCACATCCGTTTAGGGTCATGAAATATTAGTGGAATTTTAAAATTGTCCATATTGTCCCTCTTAGTAATGGGTAAATTTTTCACGGAATGGCTCAAAACACTGCTCATATGTTAAATTTTAGTATAGCACAGCATTGTTACTATTATTAATTTGTTTTGAAACATTACATAAAAAATTAAATTACATTTCTAAAATATGGAATTGTTCAGATTAGCAAAGTTATTTTGTTTCTTCAGGCAATTAGAATAATAGTCTACATAAACTGCCTATTTAGTGTAACTGCACACTCAAATACTAGTGTATGTCTTCTTAAAATTTAAAATTAAAAAGCTGGACAAAATTGCTCACCTCTTGACGCCACATTCATGGACTAATCTACCAGTAAAATTATAGTGTAAAACATAGTTATGGACTAGTATATAAATACTACATAACTGTATTTTAAACCAACTTCAAAAAAAGGAGGAGGTTATCAGTTTGTCAGAAACTTTTTTTTTTTTAAGTATGTATTTTTTTTCTCCAATTACTTGAAGATGGCTGGACCGATAAGGAAAATTATTTTTTGTTTGAAAGGGTATACTTCCTTCATACCATATAAATTTTATTAATTTTTCCAAGCGTAAGTTCTGAGTTAGCTTCAATAATACGTGTTTTTCCCACTTATTCTATGTGGATGATGATATAATAACTTCTTGTCACTGTTATTTACATAGCCGGTAGTGGTATTCGAATTTGTGTGGGTTACTACGTTGAAATCTCTAGTTCCTGTCAAATAATGTATGGAACTTTGACAGAAACTAAAGATTACAACATGTTTTGTTGTGAATGTTTCTCCAGTGCAAACGCATAGTTAGGCACCACAATCCATACGTGGAAAACAAATTATTAAAAAAAAAAACAAGTTTTTTGGAGACCAAGCCAAAATAGGCTAAATAGAACAGCTGATAGCTAATCTATCAAGTACTAACTACTACTACTAATAACTATCTAGTCTATCTTTCCTAGCTTTAGTGAAAGAGAAATAGAAAGTTGTTATAATGAGGAGGCATTGGCAATAATTATGTCCATGGTTCTACACTTGAAACATGTTTTGTAATAGGGATTGAACTTAATTGTGTTTTTAAAGATCACCTTTTCTTATTGCATAATAAACTTTTATTTTTATTACTAACCAAATGCAAATTACCTATAAAATGAAGAGGATTTTTAGTGTAAAGTAGAAAAATCTATTTAACTTTTAACTGAAATGATACACAAATCAATATGGAGGGAAATAATTATATTGATGGATGTGATCATCCAAGAAACAGGATGAACTATTATCAAAGGTAGCATGAACAATAAAAATTAAAATTGTTATGGCAAGGAGCTACTAATAAGAAGTATCTTTCAATTAAATCGCAACTAAACAATAACACTATCACAGTGGCAACTTACCTCAATTCTTCGATAAAAGTGATGACAAGCTTCTTCACATCTGTAGATTTGTCGTTGTAATACGTCAGGATATTTTCCATATACAGTGGAAGCACTGAAGAACACTGGTGGACCAAGATTTCCACCGCTTTCCTCAGGCAGTCTGCTCGGCGGTTGCCTTCTAACAAACCTGCCTCGTTTATCCATTGTACAAGCTAAAAACCAAACGATTTACACATAAGCACCATCTTCATAATCTCTGTTGTGTATTAAACACGAAGGCGGCATCTAACGAATGATTATAACAAAAATACAAAGATAATTTGTAAGGTTCGCGCGTTCACGTTTCTACAAACCTGGTTCATGGCAGCGGTCATACTTTGTTTGCTAGATAAACTAGCCATTTCTTATTCTTGTAATTTTATTTATAGTGTTAAAATGTTAAATTATACCGATCTCATTGCTTTTTAGCAATAAATTACAAAGAAATCGAGAATATTCAATGAAAAGATACGATCACATCGCAACGGTAGATACGTGTATTATCTATGGATATAAGTAATAAAATTCAAATGTTCTGGGAGAACGAGACGGACTGCATGTCTTGCAATGAAACAGAAAGAGACATCCGATGTGTTTTGCAGTTTTTGTACGTTTTCAATTTGGTACATTAATAGCTTGACATTTCATTGAAGTGTTGCTAGATTTAAAAGTATTGCTATTTTTCAACATGAAATTAGCTAAAAGCCATTTATTGAGAAAAATTATAAGATCATGACTCCTAAAAATTACGAACCATACACACGTAATATAACCTACTAAAATAAAATCAGTTCTTAACTTCAAGAAGGGCCTTGCCCAAGATACAGTTCTCGCAAAACTTTATGAGCCCTCTGAACGTAGGCCCGAGTACTAAACCGCGCAGGGCACAGATGAGTGCAAAATCATTTATTGTAAGCTGTGAAACATTTTTTACTTACTGCGCAGCCACTCGCGTGCAACTTCCGAGAGCTCAAAAAGTTTTGCGCATACTGTAGTAATCTGACAGACCTGCTAAAATTATTACTTATATTGAAATTCTTCACAACGCCCGCGCCATCGCCATCACGCTTGCATAAAATAGGGGTTATGAAATGGCCGTTTTATTGTAATAAGTCATGGTATATCGTAATAGGTAAGTACTTCAAATTGAAATAGAACCTTCATGGTTTGAGATTTTTGAGTCAAATTTTTTTCACAAAACATTTTCAACTTTATCATAAGGCTCAAAGTTGATTGGGAAAATTTGACAGTTTCGGGTATGTTGATTTGCTTGCGTCTGTACCTATGAAGTTCTTCTTTTACACACACACAAAAAACAACTGAAAGTCGATAATCGAATGTTGCACACATTCGATTATCAACTTTCAGTTGTTTTTTTTATTCAGTTTAGACAAGAAAGATGGATACTTCGAAAAATCGAGTTATTTTTGAATACGAGTTCTGACGCGGAACTAACGCGGCAGAAACAGCTGGCAATATCAATGTTGCGTTTGGAGAGGGGACTGCTAATGCACGCACCGTGCAATTTTGGTTTAAACGCTTTCGTGATGGAAACTTTGATTTGAAGAACGAACCACGTGGAAGACCCACAGGTGAATAACAATGAATTGAAAGAGATGGTGGAAGCTGATCCGAGCCAAACTACCTAGGAATTAGCGGCATGGTTTCTCCTGTAGTTTCTCCGGAAGGGATTTGTGCTTTCTCAGGATAAGATGTAGCAGGTAAAGTTTCCTTACAGACAGGAGGTCAGTGGTTAGGTACAGCCTTTGGGTTGGGAATCTATAGGACTTATAGAGCATAACCTTATGGAGAGATCGCTGCGCCATCTCAAGTTCCAAAAAAATATTTTTTGCAGTCCCGCCCCAATAAGGTAAACAGTACGTAAGAACCGATTGGGCCAATGACACGTAGACTTTCTGTAGAAGATTCTTTGAGGCAACGTGTCGTAATGTTTTTAAATGGTCTTTAGGAATTAATGTTGAACAAATTTCAGTATTAAAGTCCAAATTAATTTTCTAACCCTTTTCATGATCAGTTCAGTACCTATGCATGTTCCAGGATAGACGCTGGTCAATCATGATGCCCAGGTATTTCGTATATTGTAATCTATCAATCCGAGTACAAAAAGAATCGGGAATTGGGGGGTTGGCACAGCAGTGGATCTTAATTTGGAATTCGAGTGGAGGTTGAGTGTGTGTGTACTTGGTGAATCAAATGTAGTTGGACTTGGAGGCATTTAGCGCGAGGAGGTTACGATTGAGCCAATCTGCAATTTTTGAAAAGAAGCCAGTTTCGGCTGATCTTCTAACTTTTGCCCATGTCATAACAGCAAAGACTATGGCGGTATAATCCGCATGATCATCATCCGCAACCGCATGGCATCCGAGAAAATGCGACTCCCGTCAATACTCATATTGCACAAGTAATATATAAGGAACAATGTCATACCGAGTACACTCCCCTGCCCGACGTCGTACGAAATTGTTTCTACTGAGCTAGTAAGTTTCTCTATTTTTACCGTTTGTTTGCGGTTATTCAGGTAGGATTTGAATAGCTCGAGAGGAGGCCCCCATATGATGTTTTCGAGCCTGCGCAGAAGTATGGGGACAGATACTGTGTCGAAGGTCTTTTTGAGGTCAAGGAAAACTGCCAGACATTTGCTTCCCTTATCCACTTTGTCAACTAAGGTAGATATTAGTGATAAGACAATACTGCATCCTTAGTAGATGTAGGTACCCTGTCGAAACCATCTCAATCACCGCTATCACCTCAATCAACGCAATCATATCAATCAGCGCAATCACCGCTATCACCTCAATCACCTCAATCACTACAACCGCCGCAATCATCGCAGACAGTTCCGACTCACCGCGAACTGTGCGGCACCCGGTTCCGACTCACTGGAACCTTAGCTGGCACTGTGAAGCATCGCAAGATACAAGACTCAGCCCACTATCGACCTCCGGTCTCCGGAGGGGAGTGATGTAGCGGTTACACCGCCACATACTAACTACGCATTAAAGATATGACGTCACACAAATCCTGCATTTCGCAATTAGAGTTTACCGCGCGAACGACATAGATAAGACTATCCAAAATCAACAGTCGGTTAGTCGGCCCGCCAGACACAACACCCGTCTGGTTGGAGGATCCTCCCTTTTCTATGGTGGATGAGTGAACTTTACACCCTGTTCCTCATACCCCTAAAATGTCAAGGAAAACTGCCAGACATTTCGTTGGATCACTATTACAAGGTTCTATGTTACAATTTTAGCACTTAATGAGTTATGAATGCTACAAGGTTCTATGTGTCATTAGCCACACTTTTCAAAAAACAAACCACTAGATGGCAGCACTATTACTACAAAATATAAATTTTCCATAGTCCTATGTTGTATTTTTACTACGCAAAGAAATAACGAAGTTCCATGTTAAACATAGAACCTTCCAATTTTGATTTTATTCATTTTTACGATAACACGGTTCTATGTTAAACATAGGACTTTGCGAACTTTGTGAAAAAACACATAAGTCCTTCCCTGTCATGGAACAACACTACATAAGGAAAACTGCGAAGCGTCTATATCTAGATGCATCGTTATTCATCATGAAAATGCATCAACTTTGTAAAGAGAAGTGCACTGAAAATAACCTACAGGAGAATATTTTGTAACCATTACAATTTCAGTATTTTTGTTCCAAAAAAGGATCAATGTTTAACATGCTCTAATTTAAACAGAGCTAGTAATGACGAAAAAGTAGTAATGATGAAAAGGGAATACGAGGATCATTTAGCAAGGAAAGAGTCCTGTAGCTCGGAAAATGCGAAGGACAAAAAAAAACAGAGAAAGGTAAAGAGTTTTGCTGTGTAACATTCGACTTACAAGCGGTGTTAGATACCTTCTAGACTGGTGGGACAGCTTTGTGTCGAAAACTATGTGTTTACAATATCTGTATTTACGAAGCAGCGCTGCCAAACGACGCATATTGCTTTGCTTTTTCCGAAAGTAATGGCAAAAGAGGCAGTTCCGAGATAGGAAGTATCCTGCATCACTACCTTTCCACATGCAAAGCAAAATTCTGAGGTTTCAAGTCTGAATATGTAACAATTTTCAAACGAGCAAGATTGAAAAAACAATAACTGTTGGAGGTAATTATTAAGTGCAACGAATTTTATGATTTAATAAAATTAACCGATGAACAGTTTTCAATCGCTCAAAAGATAATGAGGAAATGAAGTGAAGTGTCTGAAAATACAGAGAATATTGAATTCTCTTTATTTTCTCAAGGCAGAAAGTACAAAAAAAAAAATGTCTGAATTGTTCTTATACATCGATGTTTAAAAAAAAACGGAACCTACTCAACGTCTCGGTACTAGCGCTAAAAAACGCATAGATAACACTACGCCTCAGACTAATTCTATTGTCGGAATACCATGGTTGGTACTCTTCTTTACCAACTGTAACCGATCAAGTAGATCGTTTACCTGAACCTTCGGTTGACGCAGAGTCATCTTATTAAGATAATTTAATTAAAAGCCGCTTACCCCATAGGATTCGTCTTAAATAGACTTTGATTGTTTTTCAATAGTGATCGAAGTTCGATTGCCATAATTATGTGGTATGAAATAAAGTTGACTGATTATTAATAAATTGTTTCATTTGTTATCGTTTCATAGATTATCTATGTAAAAAAGTCGGTAATTAATCATCTAAAGTACCTTCCTTTCTTTATACAAAAGTTCCTAATAAGTGACAATACTTACACTAAAATTCTACAGGTAAAACAGGTAAAATGTATCAAAATTATCATTATTTTAGCGAATTTTGAATTAATGAATCTTTCCAATCAAGTTCTTGGTATACATAACAATAATCCATTATACAAAACTGAAATGAACTTTTGAAATCATTTTATTCAGAAGATATATCACTTTTGTATAGTACAGGTAAAACATGATAAATGCGGTCCCCTTTAGATATAAATTTAAATTTATACAGTTTTTACTATTACCAAATAATAAATAAGAGTAAATCTTAAAAGAAGGGCAGTTAGTGCAACATTTGGCTTTAACAACGTTTTTTAATTAATGAGAGAAATAGATCAAATTAAAACTTGAACTTTCAAAAGTCATTTACTCAAAATGACAAAAACTGCATTTATCATGTTTTCGCAGTAAGCAGACGATATAGCAAGTGCAGTATACAAAATTTTGACACAGGTTCTGCTTGACAACCCCCATTTCACATCAATTATATTATGGAGTGATAGTTGTGTTCCACAGAACCGCAACAGCATCATGAGCTTTGCTTTAAGACAGCTTATTGATAAATTTTCTACATTGGAACAAATTACCTTAAAATTTTCAACACCTGGACATTCTTGCATTCAAGAAATTGACAATGTGCATAGCTGTATTGATAGAGTCCTCCTAAAAGCTGAATATTATTCACCTGTATCTCTCATGAGATTATTACTGCAGGTAAATTCAGCTAAACCCTATTCTATCATGCAAATGAGTGGCAAAGATTTCTTTAATTTTCAAGAAACCTGTTCAAGGCTAAAATATTCACTAGTTCCTTTTTCCAAAGTGACAGAGCTTCGATTTACGAAGTCACAACTAGAAGTGAGTTTTAAATGTTCACACACTGCAGAATCATACACTGTAGCTAATCTGAGACCCCAGAATACCCGAAGGAATGTAAACACAATTTTTTTTACCGAACCAAAACAGTTAAAAAGACCTGTGTTGTGCAAGACTAAAACGGATAATATACGGTCTATGTATCGGTGGATGCCTACATTGGACAAGGAGTACTATGAGGCAATATTCAGAAAATAAAATGTGACTCATAACTTTTTAATATTGTCTAAATTTAACTTTTAGTGACTTATTTTTTCTAAATAAGCATACTTTTTTATGATAAATAAAGATATTTAATGGTATAATGTTTTTTAATGCTACTGTGACATAAAAAAAAGAGAGGCCTATACTATAGGTACCCAGCAGTGGGTGATTCTGGGCTGAAATGATGATTTCTTTCACTTATTTCAGAGGAACAAAGTCCTAAGTTCTGGTTTAAAATAAATAAATAAATAATTTTTCAATCACAAAGTTCTATGTTATTTTAATTTCGTTAATATTTCAGAGTATAAAAGTCGATATCCAATTTTTTGTTCCTAGAAAGCATTATGTAGTCCTAAATTAAGATATTAAAATGTCACTTAGGCATTAGGGCTACATGTATACATTTTACTAAAGTCAAAAATTTAAAAGTAAAATTACTCAACTTCATTAAAGTTAACTTAGAACCTTGTAATAGTGAGCCAACGATTTGCTTCGCTTATCCACTTTGTCAACTAAGGTAGATATTAGTGATAAGACAATACTGCATCCTTAGTAGATCTAGGTACCCTGTCGAAACCCAAACTGAGACGGTGACAGAATGTTATGCTTAGAAAGGGATTTAATTGAGCGTGAGTTTAAGAGTCTTTCTAGGATTTTCAAAATAGAAAAAAATTGGCTGAAATTGGCCTACAGTTTGACGGGTCTGACCTGCCCCCACACTTGTATGTATGCTTGTAGGCGTTATTACGGCTACTTTCAAGGCATCCGGGAAAAGTCCTTGCTCAAAGCATAGGTTTGTCAAGTAACTTACGATTAGGACTATATGTTCATGTGCAGCTTTTAAAAATTTAACTGGAATGTTGTCCGATCCAGGGGCGCTGTCTAGTTTTAAGCCCACTAGTGTAGCATGAACTTCGCAAGGGTCCGTGTCAAGTAGTGCAAACGAAGAGGTCGACGTATCGTCAGATAAGGATTGATTTGGGTCCCTGTTATGTTTTAGCAACTGTTAAATTTAATCACAGACAGATTGTTAACGTAATTAATTCTCATTTCCTTCATACTTTTCACAGGCTTAGGACTGTCAACTTTTCCTGTTGGCGTATACACAGTATACAAACAGTCAAACAAATGGAATTTTCACAACACTATCTACCACAAACAAACCCGCGTAAACCTTCGTAACGAAGATTAGTCTTATTTAACACTAGTTAAATGTAACAATTCCGAATTCAGCAGTTAGCACTTTAAATCAACTTGCTCAAACTTATCAATCTAACTGTGACTGAATCTGCAGGACCATTATTGCTTTGTTGTGAGTTGTGACTGCTATATTTAACAGCTATCCCAGAACTTATTTAACAGGTGTTAGCACTAAAAAAAAATAGCAGTGTTAATTTAGCAGCTTATTAATTTTAGACCCATCCCTAATGTTTTGGGCTGGGATATCTTCAGAGGATCGCACGGAGTTAGTGATCATAGCAAACGGTTCTCTGACTGCTGTCAGATACGTAGAAGAGGTTTTAATGAGCATGCTGGTCCTTTCTTATTGAATGCAAATTCCATTTTTATGCACGATAATGCGCGACCACATACTGCTTGTTTGGTCAATATATGTATATTCAAGACGTTGGTATTACCAGCATGGAGTGGCCAGCTCGCAGCCCAGACTTAAATCCCATAGAACATGCATGGGACGAGCTCGGGAGATGCGTGGGATATTGACCAAACAAGCAGTAAGTATGTGGTCGCGCATTATCGTGCATAAAAATGGAATTTGCACCCATATTCAATAAGAAAGGACCAGCATGCTCATTAAAACCTCTTCTACGTATCTGACAGCAGTCAGAGAACCGTTTGCTATGATCACTAACTCCGTGCGATCCTCTGAAGATATCCCAGCCCAAAACATTATTGATCCTCCACCGAATGGCACCTTTTCTTCAAAAAACGCTTGATGTTATCGTTCTCCTGGTCGTCTAAATACTCTTCGTCTCCCGTCGTGCGTAAATAAACAAAATCTGGACTCATCGGAAAATATAACCTTGGACCAATCTTCATCTGTCCATCGAATGTGTTCTCGAGCAAACCGTAACCTGGCAACTCGATGTTCTCTGAGCAGTTTGGGGCCGTTTGCTGGTCTATAAGGCTTTGTAACAGCTTCATGAAGACGTTGCAGAATCGTATCAGAGCTCATCAGAGCTCACATTGTTGTGGTGAATTTCTTGAAGACTGTTTCGGACCTGAACAGCCGTGAGATGTCGATTTCTTAACATAGTGCTCACGATGAATCGGTCTTCTTGTGTAGTTGTGCACCTTGACCTGCCATTTCCTGGTCTCCTAATGTTCATGCCGGTCTCTTGAAATCGCTGGAGTAGGTACTCTTTGGACAGTTGATAAAGATACTCCTACTGTTCTAGCAGTGCTACGCTGACTTCTACCTTCTTGTACCATGGTAATAATCCGTGTACATTTTTCCAGTGTTAACGACATGATATTGCACTGAATACTCTGATCAATACAAGGAATCATTTATAATGACAGCTCACTTTGAAACAAAAGCAGAAAAAATATTATTTTTCTAATATTAAATTTAAAAAAAAATTTAAAGAGCAGTTCTTTTTTTAAATCTGTTACTTGTAAATGAAACCTCTTTAGAGATTTAGAACAAGCATTAGTATCTAGTTATGTGATTTATGGAGATATCACGGTTTTTATTAGCGACCCGGAATTTTTGCGATCCAATTGATTTGAGTTGACTTCAAATTGCTATTCTTTTATTGTGCCGATGGGCGATAATATGAATCAGTGGCGCGCAATTTAATCCTAATTACAATATTATTATAAATACGAAAGTGAGTTTGTTGGTAGTTTGCTACGCTTTCGCTTAAAACAGCTGAACAGATTCGGATGAAATTTGGCACATCGGTAGATGGTCAGGCCATTAGGACGAAAAAAGGAAGGAATTTACAACATTAATTTTTATTTTTAAATAACTAAACTAATAAAATAAGTACTTAATAACACAACTAATAAACAGTCCATAGAAATTATGCCATCAACGGTGCTTGTTGACCTTGTTGAACAGGAACATATGGCTGCAACTCATAAACGGGCGGCTTTTCTCTCTCCTCCAGTATCAAATAGTAACTTCGAACCATAATCATACAAACCAGAAGTGTAACTGAAAAAAATAGAAAACAGTTTAATATTTTCTGTAAGTTTCTAGATCGCTGACAGACTCTGGCTACCTACAAAAATAATCACCGCAGAGCCGGACAGAAGAAAAAAGCCCATTTAAATGAAACGAATCTGAAATCAATTTAAATATTTCAAAAACACAGTAATACAACAGTGGTGCCGATTCTCTTGTACACCGAACTAAACTATCACTAAAATTCCTTACTTTTGGCCATGAGAATCACACTTACCTACTGTTATTCTACAAAAAAAAAAAAAAATTGACACAACTAAAATCGAATTTGATAATCGCGACTCCACGTGGTACGTGTTTGCCCTTATCCCATGTTTTTTTTTAGAGCCGGAGGTGCGTATCTTCGACGTGTTTTATGAGTTTTTTTTTTACTTTCTGTATAGAAATTACCTACGTACAGACGCCAGCAGGTCAACCTACCCGAAACTGTCAAATTTTCCCAATCAACTTTGAACCTTATACTTTAGTGATAAAGTTGAAGATATATTAAAGAAATTTGACAGATTGTAGTAGGTTGATGTGCTGGCGTCTGTATTATGTTGAGTTCTGGGGGGTCTATAAAAAGGTTCGTTTTTTTTGCGATAGATACTTTTGAGATATTAGCAAAAGAAAAGAAAAAAAAACCGGCCAAGTGCGTGTCGGACCACGCACAATGAAGGGTTCCGTAGTTGAGATGAATTTATCGCAAGAACAGACTTAACTTTGTAGTTGAAAAACATGTTCTCCTATACATTCCGGTATCGGAGAACATGTTTTTTCAATCACAAATGTAATTTGGTCGATTATTACTCGTTAAATTGTAAAGCCTACTTAGCTGTAATAGTTTTCCTTTAACCTTCGTTATATAATATAGGTACTACTGCCGTGACATTTGAATTTCTAACTATAACCGTTTAGTTGGTAGAGGGGGGGGACACTTGACTCTAACGAAAATTGGTACTATAAAGCTTGATGAGTCACGAACGGTTTACTTAATCAAAAACGGTCTTCCCAAACCCCTAATATTCTTGAAAAACCTATCCAACGATATCCCACAGTAATGGGGACGAAAAAAAAAAATTATCATCCCCACTTTACATGTAGGAGAGGTACCCTAAATACTTGTATTAAAAAAAAAAAAAAAATACCACTTTTTCGGCGACATTAACGTTTATACTCATGCCAAATTACAACTTTATAGTACCAATAGTTTTTGAGCTAAACCGCGGACAGACAGACAGACGGACATGGCGAAACTATAAGGGTTCCTTGTTGAGATTCGAGGTGTTGGTGTGAATTTTAGTTCATGCCAACTAATTGTACTACACCATTTTTATTCACGATTAAAAATAGTCAGTTTTAGTTAGACAATCAAAATTATAGGTGAAAAACGTGGAATTCAGATTAGCAAAATTGCCTTTAAATCTAATTAATAACTCAGTGCTATCTTAGTGCTGTCAAACTAAAACATAGTTATGTGACAGGTTAAGTTGTGTCACTTTAGTCTATTTCAGACTGGGAAATCGTCGTTTGACAGGAATAAACTAAATTTTGGTGAATTTTAGTCTAGTACCTATAAAGGCATTTGTAACAACAGAATCTGCACCCGTTCCGTACTCGAAGTGTGTCAAACGGGACCTTATTATCTACTATGCCTCCGCTGTCCGTCCGTCCATCCGTCCGTCTGTTTGTCAGCGGGCTGTATTTCATGAACCGTATTAGGTAGACAGTTGAAATTTAAACAAATTGTGTATTTCTATTGCCGCTTTATCAAAAAATAATACCTAATATTAACATTAACAATTCACTAATTCATTTTATGTTTTTAACTACATACTCAGAGTCTGTCCCATAAAGGATAGTAATGTACCAGCCCTCAGATGGCAATGGCTGCCCTGATAGGCCACCATGAAACGCTATAGCTCTCCAGCCACAGATTAGGTACCCTCTCTGTCCAGCCTATGGGTTCTTTCTCCTTTATCTTTACTTAACTGAGGAGGACCAGTAATAAAATAAAAGGATTACTTACAAGACCACTTGAGAACGGGAAGTGTGGCTAAGAATCCCATGAATACGGCTGTCACCACCACCAGAACGATGCTCAAAGCGAACAAGAACATAGTTGCTTTGAAGTAGAATCTCAAGTAGCTGGGCTTGCCCTGAAATAGAAGAACATAATTTCATTGCTAGTTAGGTCACGGACAGATATGTCACGCTATTTGGAGTAGGCCACTATTCATGTGACGCTGTGTGTTACACAAGTAGGTATAGTTGAAAAAAAAACTAGTGGTGCGTGGCGCCAAAACTAATTCAACCAGTTTTGTATAATAAAGTTCAGGAAATAAAAGTAAAATTAAAGAAATCTACTCGTAAATAAAATATCAAAACGTGTATAAGCGAAAGATAAGTTATATACGTGTGAATTTTGTTTTTTTATTGTGTAAGTACAAAAGTTTGTCATCACTACCTAGTAGGTACTTAATCATTTCATTTAAATAAAAATTAATAGCACCATATTTCCTGTATTTCCTGGAACCTTAATGATTAATAAATTATTAGTTGTGACAGTCGCTCAATAATCCTAAGCTGTTACTTTTCACTGCGAACTGCTATTTTAGTACAGACGCCAACAGGTCAACCTACCCGAAACTGTTAAATTTTCCCAATCAACTTTGTACCTTATACTTTAGTAATAAAGTTGAAAAACTATTAAAGAAATTTGACATATTGTAGTAGGCTGATTTGCTGGCGTCTGTAAAACTAACTGTGCATTTGTAGGCTGTGTTTGGCAGTTCAAAGCTCACACATTCACCGGTATTAGAAAGCGATGACATAGCCTCGGCTCGAAGTAAAATGGAAGTAATACCTACTAAGACTCGTAAACTTTAGTACAAATACAAGTACCTACATGGTATCCATCTCAGGTACTTACAGCATGAGTTCCAATAACTAAAATGAGACTAATGGTAAAACTGAACAGGAACACTAGTAGATAGTAGGCGAAAGAGAGATACAGGCCCAGAGCTGCTTTCGATACTTCATTAGGTGGATGCGCAGGATTCGGATTGTCGTTGTTATTCTTAACAAATTCTGACACTCTGAAGATTGAGTACGAAATCGTACCGAGGGTCATGCAGGACGCAAACTGAAAATATAAGAACATTAATTATGGGCTTTATTTATAAGCGTTGCTTACAGTTATAAGAATATGTTTAAACGACAAAATGTATGGTTAAGCAGTCGCTAATCATTACTCTAAGCAAGAATTTAAGAATTTAGAAAAAATATAAACACTCTTAATAAAAAGATAGCTGTATGACGACTACGTGACACTCATTGCTAATTAAAAATAACAGGCCCTAAGCTCTAAGGCCCCTTGTATTGTACCACAAATCAATAAATGTATCTATTTATCGCAATGATGAGTTTATTTAAAGTTAAGTAATGATTAGCGACTGTTTAACCATACATTTTTGACGTTTGAACGTCACTTAACTTTAAGCAAAGTTTATAAATAAACCCCATGTAGGTACCTATACTTAACATCGTTCTATTTGTCAATCGTTTGCAGTTTGTAGATCATCTGCAGATGATACAGAAGACTGTTTTAAAATGCTTTTATTGATTGAGGTACAAGACTGGCCTATGAAGTTAGTAGAAGGAGTAGATATGTACCTAAAGACAAGACACTGTCATCCAAAGTGAAATTAATATAAAAACAACCAGTACTCACGATGGAAATATATCCGATGATTAAAACTCCAATCTTTAAAGGAATGCAATAACAGCATTTGCTATATCTTGGCAGTTCGATACCCATGGCTTTTTTATTAGTCACTAACACAAAAAATTAAAAAAACTAATCCGCAACCACAGTCAAACTGATTCTATTTTCCAACTATTACTTAGTACACCTATTAAATTAGTGAACAATGGTTCAAAAAATGTCGGCAGGTGTGTTGGGTTTGTCTCTGATAATAACTTAGCCGTGTATCAGTTATCTGATATGGATATGAAAGGGTGATGTCGATAACGGATGACCAATGAACCATTAGGTAGTAAATAAACTATTTCGGTTGCCCATCAACCTAAATTATTTTGGGTGTGTTTTTAGGTGTTGTGAATGTAGGATATTTATCTACTTATCTTCGTGAGTATGATCTAATTAAAAGTAGGTATGTACCTACTTATCTTGCAAGTTGTGTTACTGTAAGTATTGTAGGTATGTATTATCTAATGTCTTATCGTATTTCTGTAGGTACGAGTATTCATGATTCAATATTTCGTTCAGATTGTTATTTATTTACAGAACGGACACTATGTTTCCTAGATAAATTGGTAGATAAACGTCCTATTAAGCCTCGTTCAGACCAGCGCGACGCGACTCGAACAATACAAATTCCAAGAAAACTTCACGGTATAACAATAGCCGGTGTCGCGTCGCGCTGTCGCGTCGCGCTGTCTCGTCGCGCTGTCGCGTCGCGCTGTCGCGTCGCGCTAGTCTGCACGAAGCTTTATAAGGCCGCGGCTGCACTGAGCGCTGTAGATGCAATGAATTTAGAGACATTACGTCACGTTGGTCGCATTATTTATATTTACCATTGTTTATTATAATCATTGTAACACGTAGGTATATTAAAATTAGGTTTGTTAACTTGGCTTCACAAAATTTTCTGAACAATAAATTAACAGTAGGTAGATATCGGTAGGGGTCTACCCTCTGTTGCCCCCTCAGTCAATCGGGGTAAGGGGTCCCCGAAACGATTAATTGCCATCAATTTATATTGTAGATACTAATGTTGTCAATCGCTTCAATTGCAATTGGTAGACGATCAATTTGCGCATCAATGTGTATCAATCACATAAAAATTGCCATTAATCGTTTCGGGGTAAAGAAGGAGTTTTGTGGCCTAGACTGGACAAAGCTTAGGATCATGTATTTTTTTGCGTACACCGCAGATCTTGAAAATCTGGCATAATATCTCGCTATAATATATTTTGCTTATCGCACATATTTTGCGTGTGGCGCAAGTCGCAACGCTCGCGTATCTCGCGGCTCTGGCGTGCTGCGCGGCTCTGGCATATAGGGCGGCTCTAACGTACTGCGCGGCTCTGGCGTATAGCGCGGCTCTGGCGTATATCGCGACTCTGGCGTATAGTGCGGCTCTGGCGTATAGCGTGGCTCTGGCGTATAGCGCGGCTCTGGCGTATAGCGCGGCTCTGGTATATAGCGTGGCTCTGGCTTATAGCGCGGCTCTGGTATACAGCGCGGCTCTGGTATACAGCGCGGCTGTGGCATGCAGCGCGGCTGTGGCATGCAGTGTGACTCTGGCATGCCGTGCGATTCTGGCGTACAGCACGGCTCTAGCGTACGGCGCGGCTCTGGCGCATAGCACGGCTCTGGCATACAGCACGGTTCGGGCATACAGCGCGGATCTGGCATACAGCGCGGATCTGGCATACAGCGCGGCTGTGGCATACAGCGCGGCTCTGACGTGCTGTGCGACTCTGGGATATAGCGCGGTGCTCGCGTGTATAGCGTCCCTTGCATACTTTGCGTCTCCTGTGAATCTGAAGACATTCTCTCGCTGAGCTCGCTTTTAAAATTCTGTTCAGTGTAGATCTGGTTCTGGCTCTGGCTCTGGCTCTGGCTCTGGCTCTCTTTCGCCCTTTGGTCTTCTACAACTTCCACGTAATAGCTATACACAACGATGAACGAGTATAATTCCAGAACTGTAATAATAAAATACTGATTTAGTACCAGGCCCATAACTATGGCAAAGGTATCTAGGTAATGGTATAAAAGCTAAAAAGTACCAACATCGGAAGATTTTAGCTTTCGTTAGGCAGTTGGGTCTAAAAAAGCGGTAACTACTATTAAACGGGAATCGTATACTTTTAGGAGGTTCCTAGCTCTCTCTGGACCCCTTGGCATAGCTAGCTTTGATATGTCCCGGTTCCTATCGATCTCCACTGATCGCAAATCACTGCTCACAAGATGCGCCACAGCACCGGCACCTATTCTGGTGTGGGTGTGAGGAAATTTTCAGCCACGTGAGACATTTACATATTTGAGAACACACGGGTACTCGGTTCCCAGTTTCATTTAACTACGCAGGTAAGCCTGCATTGACCAAACCAGACTACGTCTTGATATTAATATAATTTAATGTAAGTAATAGAGTACTTACTGACAATCATAAGGAACATTAAGTACCACCCAATATAGTACTTATGATTGAAGCACAGACACACTAAAGTGGGAGTTTCAACCATGAATGCGCAGCAACGACAGATTAAGTATTGCTCCACTTGGAATGTGTACACCTGAAAAATTTATGAAAGCTCAGTTGGCTTGGTACAGCCGTCCTTAGCCAGCACGTCAACCTAACCGAAACTGTAAAATTTTCCCAATCAACTTTGAACCTTATATTTTAGTGATGAAGTTGAAAATGTATTAAAGAAATTTGACAGTTTGTAGTAGGTTGATATGCTGGCGTCTGTACTACCCTCTTTTTTTTTTTTTGGTGGGAAATCATTAAATGACGTCTCCCGCTCTGGGTGGAGCGGGAGGGCGTGTCAGACTCTTACTGACTAAAACCCACCCGTGTTCCTTCCCTTACCTGTGCAATGCCAGGGGGCCACGGTATCCCTTTCGGACTTTCCCGCAACCCCGGGTCTGTACTACCCTGTGTTTTACTTTTAATAGAAATAATTCAACGATGATGTTTTGCATGGATATGTATGTCATTATGATGTACACTACACCAATCATTTGACGTCTCACCTTTCTAAATATACCTAAAGGAATTATTTAATAGCCTCCAAAAGTAGCGATATCAAAATGTACCTAGTTAAAAAGTCTGACGCATCCTGTGCAGACAGCCCGACTACCTCTTTATTGACTGGCTAAGATAAATACCACGAAAAGAGTTTTTTAGGTTTCCGTACCCAAAGGGTGAAACGGGACCCTTACTAAGACTCCGCTGTCCGTCTGTTACCAGGCTGTATCTCATGAACCGTGATAGTTAGACAGTTGAAATTTTCACAGATGATGTATTTCTGTTGCCGCTATAACAATAAGTACTAAAAACAAAATAAAATAAATATTTAAGGCGGGCTCCCATACAAAAGACATGATATTTTTGCCGTTTTTATAGATAATGGTACGGAACCCTTCATGCGCGAGTCCGACTCGCACTTGTCCGGTTATTTCAAAAATTATTTCGCGCTGATACTACAGTCGCTCCATGCAAAATAGACATGAAGCTGACCCCAACAAAGTGGGAAATGGCCTACCTAAGTACCTACTAAAAGTATCATATTAATAAATACATACTCTGTAGATTCCCACTCCTAGATAAATAGTGAACGTGAAAATAAAGCATTCTGTGACAATCAGGAGGATGTAGCTCAGGAACACGACATAGAAGCTTTCATCATCGGGCAGTGACTCAGTGTGCTTCGAATTCGGCATGTACATCAATATCAAAGTCACCACGAACCACACGATGCAGAATAGAGTCCGGAACTGGTGGTAAGAAATTGAGTTTTAGTATTTGTACGTGGTTTGATCGTTGAGCGAGCCAACGCCACGGTAATCATTACTGCGGTTTTAGGCTCGTCTTTCTTGATAGACGAGCGAGTCAAACTTGAAGTATTGCACTCGGTCGCGCTTCGCTCAAACAATGCTAACGAGCCGTGAGCAGCTCGTCTACTGCGAGCTAATACAACCGTGACAAGGACGGCTGGTGAACCAGGGCCTCAAGTCTGCTATTACAATAGTGTCAAATGGTCTATCATTGATTTCATAATTGTTGATTTTGGCAAGTTTGGTAATCTACTAACGTATTGGCGTCATTATGACTTTCCAATGGTCAGCCACTGCCATGATGCCATTTCTTTCAATGGAGTGTTTCATTGAAAGAAATGACATCTATTGGTAATCTCGTACATAATTAAAGATGAATGACTGACTTAGGCAGTAATCTGCAAAAAAAATTGACAGTTCCTTGGATCAGTGACCTACCACGAGAACGTCATTGTGCAGTCATTTCTTTTAATTCGTTACGAGTATCGTGTATAATACAATGATCAACCAATGATCGACCATTATGAATTTAGCAGATTACGAACTTTTAGCAAAATGACAATGGGATCGTGTTGGAATGACGAATTTATAAAAATAGCAGACTTGGGCTATTGTGCATTTACATCATTTCACCTTATAATTCTGGAACTATCTACTATCCATCTGTAGGACCAAATGTAGATCTAATTGATTTCTTGCACGTGATAACTAGTACGATATTAGATAAATAGAATATACCTTTTTTCCGCCAAAATTCTCTCACAGCTCTCATACAATTTTACAAATTCTACGGGTACTCATTGCTCGTAGGTTATTATTAGATATTTGTGTAAGTATACGAATGAATATCACCCATGCGCCGCAACGTTGCCGCACCGCCGCCGCTGAGCGCAAGATAAAAAAATCTGAATATCTCAGAATTTGTGTAATTTATATTTATATATCTACGCGCCGTCAGTGCTTCCCGGTGCGGCTCCGGTGTGATGTACAGGACATCAGGACAGGTCACCTATAGGACACTCAGCGATAAAGGGAAAACGGTCTTTTTCATGGCAATCACTTAGCAACACGTTGTATCTTAGGTAAGTATTTTATAATTACCACGGTCCATGCCAAGATGACCATACATCCGCATCTTAACGAATATAGCATCAAAAACGACCCGACCGTTGGTAACGTTACCGGTATGTTGCACATCTACAATCTTAGAAATAATAATCACGCAATGCGCGCCTTTGAAAAAGGCGCTAAGCATTGGCGTTTCAAGTCAAATACAAAGAGAATAGTAACGTCAAATCACAGACTTGTCAAATTCTGTCAAATTTTACGCTTTTTGATGCCATTTTGACACTATTTTTTTATCTATGAGTAAAAATTAAATTAAAAAAAGATTTAATTCAAACTATTTTTGTTCATATTTCGTTAGTAGGTATTTAATTAAATTATATTAAAACTATGTTTAGTCACGACTAGATCATTATTAATGCATTTAGGCAACATAATTATACTTAAAAATAAATAAGTAAATGAAAATAAATTAAAATTATTAGGGGACCGATGGGACCGATGCCTGCCGGGGTCGCGGGAAAGTCCGAAAGGGATACCGTTGCCCCTGGCATTGTACAGGCAACTGAAAGAACACCGGTTGGGTTTTAGTCAGTAAGAGTCTGACACGCCCTCCCGCTCCGCCCAGAGCGGGAGACGTGATTTGATGATTTCGCAACCAAAATAAATAAATAAGGGTATGTTGATGATAAGGGTGTGGCAAGCACTAGCACTAAAAGATTCATCTGTAAATAATTTCTCCAGGCACGACTCCTTCACGCAATAAATTTGTATGTCCTAGTTCCTCTCTGTTCAGCAGCTAGGGTTTGGTCCATTTGCGTTTCCGCAGCTTCTTTTCTTTATGATAATAATATATATATGCCGATAATATACGAGAGCAGTGGTGGTGTAGTGATAACGGCCTAGACTTACGAGTTGTAGGTCGTGGGATTGAACCCAGGCAGGCATTTTAGTTGGTGTAAATAATTTCATAACCACTGCTCTCAAAACGGTGATGGAAAACATCGTGAGCAAATTGTTATGTCCTAAAACCAAAAATTCGAAGACATTTGACATCTACCAACCCGCACTCGGCCCGGTGTTAGGTTATAGCCCGCTCCTTCTCGAAGAGGGGAGGCCATCAGTATGCCAGCAGTGGGAACATTATACAAGTAACAGTTCTACTTCTGAATCGTCGGGCTCCATTAAATTTACCTAGCATTGAAACACGTTGGTGTCTCTGTGTCAGAGACACTATGGTAGTGACACATAATTATAGTAGTAGTCTGCTTATAACATATAATTATATATAACTGTGTTCTGTTTTGAGTCCGGTTAAGCAGTCATTACCTTAGTGGAAAATCTGCGAGATGCCATAGTTAAAAAAAATAACAGGCGATATATCGCGGGTCTCAAACCATATGGGCGTATCCACAAAACCGTTACTTTTCAGGAGAGACAAAAAACTTTTTAAAAAAATCACCAAAGGGCGCTGTACCACTGACGGCGGTGTCACCCTAATAAAGAACATTTTTAATGCTTGGGAAGAAGCACAAGATGCCATTGGAATCTTCTGCGACCTCTCGAAGGCGTTCGATTGCGTAGACCATGAGACACTCCTGCTGAAACTGGACCACTATGGGATTAGGAATACAGCTCATGATTTGTTAAGATCATACCTGAAAGATAGAAAGGTTAAAGTTCAAGTCAACGGCACAAACTCATTAGGATCTGAAATGGTAATGGGCGTTCCTCAAGGTTCGATATTGGGTCCATTCATATTTTTAGTTTATATTAATGATTTACCCCAATTATTTCTAAATCAACCAAAGATGGTGTTATTTACAGATGATACATCATTGATCTTTAAAATAAACCGACAGTCACTAAATCTTGACGACGTGAATAGCTCTATTGTTCAGGTCCAAGATTGGTTTACGGTAAATAATTTGTTACTAGATAAAATAAAAAAAAATGCATTAGATTTAAATTACCAAATGTTAGAAGTAGCGAATGTGACATCATATTGAATGGAGAAAAACTGGAATTTATTAATCAAACAGTTTTCCTTGGAATCACGCTAGACGAGAAATTACAATGGGGACCCGTGGGGGACCCCATATAGGTAACATCTCTCGTGGGGCGGCTAAACTCGGCCGCTTATGCTGTTAGAAAGATAAGACAGTTAACAGATGTAGAAACCGAGCGTTTGGTCTATTTTAGCTACTTCCACAGTATTATGTCGTATGGCATTTTACTGTGGGGTCGGGCTGCTGACATTGAATCCATCTTTGTTTTACAAAAAAGAGCTGTCAGAGCCATTTATAATCTACGTCGTCGCGAATCTCTCAGGGAACTATTTAAAAAGATTAATATTATGACGGTAAGTTGTAAGTTGTATTGCAATATGTGGTTAGCTAGCGACCTCGACAAATTGATCATATAATTATTATATTTTCCTGAAAAACCGGCAGCAAGTTCGTCATGCTCCCTTAGATGTCACTGCTTGCGGTAGCGTCGGGGGTCGGGTTGCCTCCTTCCCTCAAATATGGCGAGGGAGGTAATGGCTGATCTTTGCGTTAAGCTCGTGAACGGGTGCTGCTTGTGGTGACTGGTCGTCTTGCTGATCATGGTTTTGTTATTGTTATTAGTAATTAACTGTTTATTTATTTTACCTCGATGGTCCTAGTTTATCAATTATAACTTCTAGTTACAGCTATATGTAAGCGGGCACGCCCTTTATGCCTGGAGGCTTTATTTCCTTTTTTAGATATTGTTTACGTTTAGTTATTTTTATTTCTGCTTGAGTATAGATCTCGATGTTTTTGGTTGGTATATAGGCGTGTGCTAGCTATCATATGGCTATTAATTTATAATTTAATGTTTTGTGTTGCGTTATGTAAATTATTTTGCATAAGTACTTATTGTATAGAATGAAGTTTTTCTAACTAAACAGACAGCTGTGCTGCTGGGGAGTTTGTTGCGCCACTTCTTCTTCCGAGCGAAAGCACTAGGAAGTGGTGAAGTGTGGGCGTTTTTTGGGACTGTCTTATGTAACTGACGTTCGAAAAGTGCTGATTTTCAGCGTAGTTTGAATAAATGACTTTTGAATTTTGAATTTTTTGAATTTTGGTACCTTGCCAATTCATTTATGCAAATATTATGTATGTGAGAAAAAATCTACATCTTTTTAATAAAATACGTGATAGACATAATTTTAATACTAGAAATAAAGATAAAATAGATCAACCATTTTTCAGACTATCTAAAGTAAATACATCTTTTATGGGGTACTGTGTTAAATGTTACAACAGAATACCTTGTGATATATTAGAATTAAATGAAAGAAAATTGAAAACTCATATAAAAAGTACACTTTGTAAACAAGCATATTACTAATTAGAGGATTATATCCAAGATAAAAATGCTTGGAAACATGCTGGTCCTGCTCCACAGGACAATTCAGAATCTAGACAAAATCGAACTAGTTGTCAATTTTTTTTTTTTTTACATTTATTTTATTTTTGTGATTACTTGAACTCACACACTGACTTATTATTAGTATTAATTGTTATAATGTTAGAAATATAGTATAATTTTACAATGTTTGTAAGTATGTGAGCACCATGCATCTATCACATAATTAATTTATGTCATTCCTTCATTTTTTATTCTTTTTACCTATCGTGGTATAGTAATCTTATTCTAGGTGCATTGTCTTCACATATAATTATATAATTAGTGTATACAAGATATAATGATTTTTTTTTTAAAGAGTAACGTTGGAGTTTCTTGCCCATTCTTCTCCATACGAAAACTACCTTTTGGAATGGGCGACTAGAATCAGTTATTATTATTTTTTGTAAAGTTTGACGTTCAAAAGTGCCTTTTTTGTGCCTAATTGAAATAAATTATTTGACTTTGACTTTGACTTAGTAATTTTTTTTGTGATTGAGCCAGCTTGTTGTCGAACGACGTCGAGCGTCGAAGTCCCCCACAGTCAGAGAATGAGAGTGGGGCAATTTGGAGTTGGACGTTGGAACCACCTTCTTCGTTGACGAAGAAGCAAATATTTAATGATGTCTCACTCATCAATGAGGTGAAAACCGGAACTGATCACGGCATGACAAGAATTGCAAATACACTGGGCAGTTTGGGGCCGTTTGCTGGTTTATAAGGCTTAATATCAGCTTCACGAAGCCGTCGCAGAATCGTATCAGAGCTCACATTGTTGTGGTGAATTTCTTGAAGACTTTTTCGGACCTGAACAGCCGTGAGATGTCGATTTCATAACATAGTGCTCACGATGAATCGGTCTTCTCGTGTAGTTGTGCACCTTGGCCTGCCATGTCCTGGTCTCCTGATGTTGATTCCGGTCTCTTGAAATCGCTGGAGTACACTTTGGACCGTTGTTAAAGATACTTCCTTCTTGTACCATGGTAATAATCCGTGTATATTCTTCAGGTGTTAACGACATGATATTGCACTGAATACTCTGATCAATCCAAGGAATCATTTATAATGACAGTTCGCTTTGAAACAAAAGCAGAAAAAATATTATTTTCCTAAATTTAAATTTATAGAAATTTCAAAGAGCAGTTTTTTTATTTGTTACTTGTACAAATGAAACCTCTTTAGAGATTTAGAACAAGCATTAGTAACCTGTTTACTACAGATTATTTATTCTAGCGATCTAGGTATGTAGATTTCACGGTTTTTATTAGCGACCCTGTATTTTTGCGATCCAGTGTAGTACCTACATTTCGTAAAAACTGACCATACGGCCCGACGGCGGTCAGTTTTTACGAAACTTCTAAGATCTTCAAAACTCGTCGTACAAATTGGAGCAAAAAGTTCTCTGAATCTACTGTACAGTCAGAGGAGAGACGCGAGATGCTGCAGTCTTCAGACAAAGATGATGCATACAACTACCGGCAGCTCAATAAACGGATCTCTAAGTCCTTGAAAAGCTTCGGCGCTTTAATACTGACCATATTCAATACGCGATAGAGCGGAACAAGGGCTCCAAGGTCTTTGCAAGAGATCTGTCTGTTGGGGAGAGCCAGCTATAGAAGATCGGGGACTACACTCGAAGTTGTGGACGATTATGTTTACCAGTACAGCCAGTGCTGCCTGGACAGATTGTTCAGTTTGGTAGGTAGGTCCAACTTTGAGAAAGAGGTCAATCGTCGAATCCGACTTGGCTGGGCAGCGTTCGGGAAGCTGCGTTTTATCTTCTCGTTTTAGTGTCTCAAGTCGAAAGTCATAGTTCTTTAACAGTGCGTGTTGCCAGTGATGATGACCTATGGCACTGAAACGTGACGCTCAAAATGGGCCTCATTAGAAAGCTGAAAGTTATCTAAAGGGCAAATGATGAGCTATGCTTGGAGTTTCTCTATGTGCTTGCATCAGAAATGAAGAGATCCATTAGGAGAACCAAGGTAACCGACATAACCCGAAGAATTGTCAAACTTTTGGTGGGCTGAATGATATCTAAAAGCTATTTTAATAGATGGACAAACATATAAATAAAATGTAGTGCAAAATTAACTTTGATAATAGGGATCTAACGGATGTGGGAATTGTGGGATGTTTTTGTGTTATCGTATCGCACCCGCTTGGGATTTTTGAGTAGTTTACAGAAATTATTAAAATTTACTGATTAATTTCCTGTTTGCTTAGGGCCGAAACCGCGTTGCGGCGCCGCGCCGCGATAATCGGCAGTAGCTGCACTGCCGATTGTAGCGGTGCGACACCGCAGCGTGGCGCTAGTTCAAGCGTTATGATGTAATACTTGTTGACAATGATTTAGTTTGTTTCACAGACTACATAGAGATACTAAGTAAGTAAGTTAAGTTAAGTTTCATGTTTCTAAGTTTCTCATGATGGTCCATGGCAGAGACACGTCTATCCACAATCAAAAATCACGAGGAACTGTCAGAGCGACTCGCTCTTTGTTGGCCCGGCAGTCTCAAGCTCAACATAGATAGCGATCGATAAACGACCGAATTCGGTCGCAAAGTCGTAATGGCGTTCCTAGACGCGCGCGACGTGCTTGACAAGCAATTTTGAGCGTCTCGGGATGCCATTACGACTTTGCGACAAAATTCGGCCGTGTACTATAGAGACTGCCGCCCCTGGAGAGTCAGGACACCAATCGGTCTAGGCATATATGCCTACCTACCTGAACACATTGGACACACTTTGGGTCCTAGTTTAAGCTTAGGTACCTACAAGTTTTATTAGGTATGCCTTGATCTTCTTTTCTCAGTAGTAGCCCGGAGTCTGGTTTTGTGCCCGGCTGATGACAATAGGCTCGCCCCCTATTACATGGGACTTAAGACATAACTGGCGAAATGTGGGTGTACCTACTACAGGAACACCTCTGCCCAACCCTTCGGGGAAACAAGGCGTGATGTTATATTATGTGTTGATCGAAAACATGTTTTTAAGACTGTTATGTAAAACATTGGGAAAACAAGAAAAATTGCAAAAACCGGCATAAATATTATGATGTCCGTTCGTAAACAAAAATAATGCGTTTCAATAAAAAAATTCAATGTAAAACAATAATAACTAGGGAAGTCTGAATCGGTTCCGAGAATGCTTGGCGAATTTTAATAACGATTTAAATGCTAGGTTTCAAGTTCATTGAATCTTTTGTATGGCAATTTGTATTAGCTCCTGTACATAAAAAGCAATGTATTACAATAAATGCTTAAAACTCAATTAAAAAACAAATGACTGGGTTAGTATGATTTTCCAGGAGGTCAAATTGTTATCACTATTATCAGCGAACAGTGTGTAAATAGTATAAATAAGTACAATTAATTATTTACGTCCTTATTTCGTGGGAATAGAGTTGAAATTATTTTCGGGTTCAGTGTCGGAGTTTCCGTCATTATGCAGTTTAGCGGATGATCTGATTCAGAACCGGGTACCAATGGCTTTTTTAAAATATGGTTGTAAAAGAATCACGATGTGCTCAATCAGTAGATGTTGTTACGATGGGTGAGAAACATGAATTTCTAAGACAGTAGCGGTGTAATTGCGTAACACACATTACAGTAGCAATGGCTTTAATTTTGATAGTTCAACCACATTGATTGCGTTATACATCAATTTACAAAGCAATGGATTAGGAAAATCCTTCAAAATCATTCAGATTATGATTGAAAACGCAATGGTGCAGGGTATAGGTAATACAGAAACTCAGAATAAGTAACCATTATTAATTAGCCCTTATAAAAACTTATTTTCTTTTTGCTACCGAATTTTTAGAATGTTCACTTAGAGGATTTTTTTATGGTAAGGTATTCGCTAATGACCTAGCTACGCTACGCTGCAGCGCAACTTAAAGCATTTTTAGGGTTGGGTACTGTACCTACCCAAAGGTTGCCAAAATGGATTTCGTTGACACTACAAGCTTATGTAGGTATACTAAGCTTGCGCCGCCGCCGTTTTTTTTCCGTCTGTCTGTTCGTCACAGGCAGGGTTTTTAAATCGTTACTTGCAGGTAGCAAGTAGAAAGGATATCATTCCGATAAGATTTACACGTTACATAAACTCATTTTCGAATAAAAATGCCAGCAAATTCAGTAGATAAAGTGACCTCTAAAAGCTTTTTGTATTGGCGGCTTAAACAGGCTGAATTTTTTGTCACCCTCCACTTTTTTTCTACACCATTTAAAAAAAAAAAAAATAACCTACGTAAAATTTTCATATTATATCATTTTCTCGAAAGAATTATCCGCTCTCCGTGGTATATAATAACTTTGTGATGTGATATCTCAATAATTTTGTATTGAGTAAAACACGTATTCAATGATTTTTGCCAAAGATTAATATAAGTATCAAAATTTGGACGGTGACTAAAAATTCAGCCTGTATACTTACATGTCACATACATCGTTATGAAGTGTAACAGCAGCTCAGATGTCCGGCACTGTAGGCAGACATCTCCATTAGATAAATACGTTGACAAATAGCTTGATTCATCAGTCCTGACAGTAACCCGGGACAACGCGCGCGTGTTTCTCAAACGCACACCATACTCCCGTTTCGGTTCGACAACTTTCAGTTTCGTCTCAAACATGTATTGCGATTGGCCCATCCTTGGAAGGTGCTGCTTTTGCATGCCCTTGCGAAGGGGTGTTCTCACATTTGGTTACATAAATCTTGTAAGTATTTTTGTTTCGCATTTGCGACGTAATTTTTTCGGACGTGGGTAATCGTGCGTGTTAACTTCGCCTTCGGACGCCTACGGTGGCAGACAAATTGAAGTGTTGTAAAGACAAAGTCGTTTCGTTTTTGTTATTTGCGATACGACTTTGTGTAGTGTTGTGATGAAGTGCTTTAGTAGTAAAAACTGTTTTTGGATTAACTACTTAATTGTGATAAGAACTATAATAGAACCGTATTTTGTTATGAATTCACTCTCATTATATCATCTCAGAATCAAGTCCTCAAAGTGCATACAAATCTATGTGAACTAAGAATGGTAATAGATGGCGCCACTAACTATCCAGTCAATGCTCAGTACGGTCACGGCCTGCAGATATACCAACAAACTGTTAAGAATCAATGACAAACGTGTCATTTTTATGAAAGCCTGATAAAGTGTTCAATAAATAAATAAGAAGACGAATTTCATGAAGCTTTCACGTAGAAAAATATTATTTCATAATATACCTAGTGCAGTGCAGTCGGTACCAGAGTCCACAGTTAGGTACAGTCAACATAAAAAACATAAATATTTCTGTATTTATTTATGAGCCGTTGCCCGCGATTTCGTCTACGATCCGGGATTAAAAGTAGCCTATGTCCTTCTTCAGGTCATGTGCCAAATTTCATCCAAATCCATTCAGCCGTTTTAGCTTAACAAATAAACAAACTCACTTTCTTTCGCTTTTATATAATATTAGTTAGGATAACGAACTTTCATAGACACTTTCACCCCCTATATCCGCAAATCCCCCGTCATCTTCAGGGGATGAATTTTCAAAAATCCTTCGTTAGTGCTAACCTTCGTTGTAAGAGGAACATAATTCTTATGAGGCAATTCACAATCAAACATAAATTTATCATTCACTTTTGCTTCTGACCCTACCCATCTGTCCTAAGTGCCAAGCATTTAAACTAATGGAAGTAATGTAGCTATACAAAGAGTGTCTCAATTGATTCGGTTAAGAACTCCGTGATTTACGTTAAGAGGGAACAGGGCCTGTGTTTCTCCATACAAAAGTATTCTCCTTTTTTCTTCCTTTAAAATGCCTCTAGAGCAATTATTTTTCATAAGTTCTAGGTCTGCTGTAGATATGTCCCTGACTGACTGATGACCTAATTTCCTTTTTTTTTCAGCAACTAATTAAGTAAAGAAAATATGGCTCTCCAAAAATTACAAAAAATGCCCCATTTTTACCGCCGCGCGCCGTGATTAGAGTACTACCAGGCAAATTCGAAAAGTTTTTAATGAATTTGTAGGTTTCTTTCTTTGTTTATAGTAGGTACACCGTCTATGTAGGTTTCTACTTGTTTTGTTATTGATCGTAACTATATAATGTACGTATTTAAAAAATAAACGTTTCTGGGATTCGAACTATGACAATTTGAGTTTAACGTAATGCTTACGGACATTGTTAAACGCCCCCAGACTTAATAACAATAAAACTTCTATTGCGTCTCGTTCAGTGTCCTTCAACTGATTAAGTACATAATTATAATAACGGACAAAAAGGGGATTCCCATATATCGTTGCTAACTTAGTAATTATTGGTCGGCGCAGTTAATTAAACAAACAATACTGTAATTACGAAATGGTTAACTTTAAGTAAGTAAGGAAGTGTCATTTTGTGTAGCATTAATTATAAGTTTATAACTGTTAATGCATATAGTTATGGATTAGTACAGTGACAGATGAGATGACTTTTTGACTGATTATATAACCGTTATATAACTGTTCACTGTCTTACCGTTTTTTTTTAATATGTTTTATTAAAGACTGCTCCACACTAGGAATTTCTCCTGTATTGTGGGTGCGTTTACATACATTTAAACTCACATACACAAACAGCCAGACCCGGAACAACTAATTGTAGGTCATACAAATATTTGTTCCGTGCGGGAATCGAACCCGCGACACGCAGCGCAGCAGTCAATCGCCAACCGTGCCGTTGGTTAAACCCTGCGTGGTAATTGTGTAAAGGTGCTCCCTCACCGGGAGCATTCGTCTGTAATGTAACGTTCAGAGTCAAGCATTATATCAGTGAGGAAGGAGGACCGACCAATGACCATTACAGTGCGCAACTTGTAATGATACAATTCGAGCATTACATCAGTGAGGGAGGAGAACCGAGCATTGCAGTGCGTAACCTGAATGATATAAATCGAGCATTACATCAGTGAGAGAGTAGAACCGAGCATTACATCAGTGAGGGAGTAGAACCGAGCAGTAGTAGTGTTTTTAAAGCAGTGTATTCACATAAACCGTAAATAATTTTGACCAAAAAAAAAAGAATGATATTTTCAAGTCTTATTTTAATACAGCGATGGAACTCAAATCATAATTAAACATACATTAATGCTTCAAAAAAATCTTCAAACACACCTCTTAATTGTCTTTAAAAGCAGTTTATACCTTCACTAACAATTATAATTATAATTAAAAATATACCATAAAATTTCTAATGTCAACCTGCGTTCAGTGATGGATTATGATGAGTAATATGAACAATATGATGAAAAAAAAAACGAAAAACATTGAAAAAGTACAAAAGTTTGGTTATTATCTTTACTCTTTACACGTAAAGAAAAAGACAGAGACAAAGGCAAATCGGAACCCTGCGCCTTAATCTGAAATGTTACATTACAGGCGAATGCTCTTACTCTTACTGACTAAAACCCACCCGTGTTCCTTCTGTTGCCTGTGCAATGCCAGGGGGCCACGGTATCCCTTTCGGACTTTCCCGCAACCCCGGCAGGCAATGGTCTCATCGAACCCCTTCACTCGCTTACACTCTTTGAGGCGCGCGTGGAACACAATGCGCCGTCGACCCGGGCTTGGTCCTTACCAGACGGCGAGCTGTGAGGGAGCACCGTAACATACAATTTATTGCAATGACTAAAACTGACAATTCAACATTTTTCAAACATAAAGGAATCAATGGATTAGGAATTTTCTTCAAAATCCTTCGGATTATGATGATTGATAGTGTGTTTGTGAATTAAGGTGCTAGTTAGCCCTATTTGTGTTCTGCCAACTTAAAGCATTTAAGGGTCATACTCAGAAAAAGTGTACATTTTAAATTTGTAACTAAACTGATAGGTAACGATACTGAGAATCTCCGTCACGAAACTGATGTCATAAGGTATGGTACACATGAATTGACCGAATAAAACACGAGATTATATTTGGTTTATCAGTCTTATTTAGATTAATTTTAATAAAAACTTCTACCCTATTAGGTACTGATAAACACAGAATAAAGTTATACCAGGAATAACAAAGAAATAACCATACCTTTTCATAGGTTTAAACAATAACTTTATTCTGTTTATTAGTAAGAAGGCAATCGTATAAACATCGTTAATTAAATTAGCAAATTTAAAATTATTTATATAAAATAAATTAAATTAAAAATATCAAAACGAGTTTTCAATTTTATTATTACGAGAACATAATGTTTCTTATTCGTATATGAACTCTAAATAATAGATTTATTTTTCTTCTTTTTATAGTAGCGATCAGAGTATTCTCTCCACTTCTGTCTTGTTTATTCTTTTTGGCTTTGCTGCTTCTTAATTTATTTTAACTCTCTCTAAATGTTTTTTTTTTGCATTTCCATCCATGGTGTTTTACTGAAACGAATATAAGTGGTTTATAACTTGTCTTACAAATTATGCTCTTGTTGTAGGTACTTTTTTTTATAAATTAAAGTGTTTTACACCCACTACAAAACCTTTGGCCAACTTACGTCCCGGTAACTATAGTTACATACTTTTTGTTTTTGTAAACTAAGCTTAACAATTTCTCAGTTTCGTAGCGTAACGCAATATAACGAAAATGAGAATAAAATCTGAGAAATTATAACCTTTAAAAATATTTTTACGTAAACCACGTGTTTACCATGCAAGCACTGAGCATATTCGTTAAGATAATACACAAAATAAGAAAAGTACATAGTAAGTAAACAAAAAATATAATAAACTTACCATAATAATATTCGTTTATCACCCTGAGGTATTTTTTTGTAAATATTCACATACACGTCTTGACTTCACGACTACGGCAAAAACATAATGGCTGCCGCGACAGTGATTTTGACGTAGCTAATAGTGTTTCCAGAATTAGATAAAATGTTTATACCACTTCAAATAATTGCATTTCAAATTTTATTGCGTGTTACTAACCCTGAGTAACGAAACTTTATAATTTTGGGACAATAGTTATTTGTTATACAAGAGTGCAAAGTTGCTTTTTAACCGCGTGTTCAATTTTGATGACCGAGCAAGCGAAGGATTCTAAAATTGAATCACGAGCGCAGCGAGTGATTCAAAATTAGAATCCTGAGCGTTAGCGAGGGAATCAAAAGAGCACGAGGTGAAAAATCTTTGCACTCGAGTGCAACACGTAACTTTTCATTCCACCTCAGCGAGGAAATGACTAAATGCAAAAAAAAAAAACGTTTACAATCACAAGATAGGTACACTTTTATTTCAGTTTAGGTATTAATTACTACATTATGACAGGTAAGTATTACAGAATAATCTTTAAATTATAACAAAATAATACTAAGGTATAATTAAGAAAATTTTAAAGTAACGTTGCTACAGTTATTTAAATTGAGTGTAATATTTTTGTTTGGTACTGTAATATTGGTGTTAGTCACTTGTGTACTGTTTTTCGGTAAACTATCTGTCATACTTAATAGTTGTACCGATTCATCGGATTCCCTTGGCGTGAATGTTGGAGAGAGAGGGAGATGGTTAGGTGTTTCATAACGGCTTATTTTTGATGTAGAAGGGCCAGTACAAGGATCCGATTGAGGCTCTTTCAGTGTAATGGCTCCTACGATGCCTTCACATATTTTAGACTTATTTTGGATGGAATCCTCTATGTATCCCTCTACAACTGCATTGGACTTCCAGCCTCCGTGGCGCTTAAGGGACAGCAGATCAGCTCCGGAATCAGCCAAAAGTGTGGCTGAAGTTCGTCGGAAACAATGACCCGTGTACAACAGGGGTTCTGGAAGTTCAAGAAATGTTGCTATTTCTCGTGGGATACTGCCAATTTTATTAGTACCCATAGGCTGTCTAACACACTTTCCATTGCGATACTGTAGAAAAAATCGATTGATTGGAGTGTTAGGCGGGCGTAAGGCTTGATATTTCTCAACAATCGTTACGTATTCCTTGCGAATGACGAAGTTGCGGTCTCTTTTTGTCTTTGTATTAGGTAAATTAATTAATAGTAAGTCATCTGAATGTTTCTCAATGTTTTTGACATTAAGTTGTGTTAGTTCATTAGTTCGACATGCTCCGTTTATTCCAATAATAAGAACAACCTGTAACGTAAAGAGTATTGTAGTAGATAAATGAATAAAATTGATATGAACGCATAATTATGCCTATCAACATCTACTAAGTATACTATTTAATTGAGATTAATATACTTAAGTAGATACTGAATGTGCAACTGACTTACTTTTGCCGCCAAATATACGGAATCGGGTGCTTCGTTAAGAAACTTTTCAATATCAGATACTGTGAAAACCTTCGATTTTTGTGGTTGATGACCAGATGAGGCTCTTTTTAAAAATGCCACTAATTTAGGATAGGTATCGATATGTTTGTCTTTTTTCATCTTTATTGTTGCTTTTAGCATCGAATACGTACTCCATAGAGTGCTTGCTTTCTTGTTCTCGGATAATTCTATAAAATATGCCAGCAAAACGTTTTCTGAGAAAGTTTTGGCTCCTTTTGCTAGTCGCCACGTGTTGAACATATCGTACTGTTTTAAATACTTCTCGCGTGATTGTTGAGGGAGAAAGCTCATTTGCGCATTATTAACAGTTTCAGTCAATTCTGTTGGCGTCAAGCAAACTTCCTCGTCGCTAGAATCACTCATTTTAGTTTTTTCACTCTGTATATCTAACTAATTTTTGACAAAATCCGACTTACTGTAACTATGCTATTGAGGGCAGACTTGTTTTCAAGTTTCTTGTTTTTAATATACCTAAGGTTTAACAATGACGTGAAAAAATGCCGCGTAAAGAACCGCGTACAAAGCAAATTGAAAAAAGAACACCAAGAAGGTTCCGAGTCTGAGTTTTTAACAAATTAAAAAAAAGTTGTATGATATATTCGGCACCATAGAGGTAGCAGTAAATAGGTTTAATGTTTTTTTTAATTCACAAACTTAGTGCACACGATGTTCTAAATTCAATTTACTTTATCCTCTAGAGAATAAAAACGGCTTTTCCACTCAGATACTGAAGATTAAAAATACTCTTTCCGAGATGGTGGGATGAAAAGTTAGTTTATTTAAAATAAATTATTCTATAAATGATTTACGAATAAATTTGGTCCTAATTAGTTACTTGATTCATTAAGAATAATATAGCCGCAGTCAGTGTTAATTAAAGCGATGAATATTCGTAACTATTAATCTCTGAAAAAGTGTTATGGTCATTGGGACACCTAAAAAATGTATGATGATATTTATGACGATGTTTTGAAAGTCAAAAAATATACTCTTTTAATGAAAATTAAACTTAAAATACCAGAATAACCTTCATATTAATAGACTAATATAACAACAAGCGGTTATAAAAGAAAAAAATATCATAATATTAGATATTTACTTTAATATGAAGTAGCGGGACAAGAAAAGATACCAAATGTACACTTTTTCTGAGTATGACCCTTAAATAATCTTTTATTTAATCCTTTACAGATCTTCAGTGCGTTTATGGTGGGGGTCTACAGTTACTCGGTGCACGCTGAATACGGCTTGTTCGCGATCTACCACGGAACCAGTGTCGGGGTCTCAATACCAGAGGGCGTGTGTGTCGCCATCTACTGTTTTGAAGTTGTATTCACTGCCATACTGCTTTATGGAACCCATAAGGTAATTTTTGAAGATTACCTACTAGCTATTTTGGTGATGCCCCAGTCATGTGGATAAAGCCCCGACTCTCATGCACGAGGTTGTGGGCTCAAATCCGGGCAAGTACAAATGTAACTTTTTGAATTTATATGAAGTTTCTGAGTTTATCTTGGACATTACTGACATCTCTGAAAGAAAAAAACATAGTGAGGACAATTTAAGTTTGAAATCGTCTTAAGCAAGCGTGGTGATATATTATTATGTAAGCTCGTGCCTTCTCTGTAAGTATGGGAAGATACCTTTGCTTTGGTTTTAATAAGCTGGTTGTATATGTAGGTATTCCACAATGTGTACTTAAGTGTTAACTTAAAATTATCTGTGATCATTACGGACCCTGTCGGGCACAGGAAAATAGTAACAGGAAAAGGGATCGATGCTTTAAAAAACTTAGCCAAAATGATCAGTCTTCTAAACTAAATCTAATATTATTTATTATATTAGGGTGTTTTTACTACTTACTACTATCTAGGTATATTGATAGCATATTAATTGTAATAGCGAGTGGGGTCACGTCAATCTCAAAGCATTTATTTCAAATAAACCAATTACAGGCACTTTTGAACTGTCAAGGGGTCGGTCAGTCAGAAAGATGTAGCTAGTTGCCCATTCCAAAGCGTAGTAGGTTCATATGGAGAAGAACGGGCAAGAAACTCCACGGATATCTACTCTTTTAAATCAAAGTATATTGTTACAAAATATTGGTTACCTACATAATTCATGTTGAAATTATACATGTGTGAACAATGTAGAAAGCACGTTAAACGCGTCCATAATAAAAAGATAAAAACAATTCATAAATTAAAATAAGCCGAGGCAGCTAAGAGATGACCAGTCCCTACTGACGGCGCTCACGAACATTACCCATGGATTAGCAGCAATCAGCTCAACCATTTTGAAGAGAATTTAACGATCCAACAAACGCCACCACCAGCGAGACATTTGAGTGAGCATGACATTATGACTCTCAGCCGCCAGGGCACATTCAAGTCAATACACTTATTTAAAGAAGGTACATGGTCACAGTCCTCACACATATGCTTTGCAATTATACAATACAAAAAAAAAAACTTATGTAGTTCCTAAAATATTTTCGAATGCTAATCAACTAATTTATGCGCCCTTGTGGAGCTGGACCAGCGTTGAGCCAAGTATTTTTGACAGAGATGTACCTAATCTCCCAAGTTATATTAGGTATGACTTGGCAGCATAGTGAGCGTTTTAGCAATTTTCGCGTGTCACACCTGTCGCTAACTTCAACTAACCAATATGTTTGTGTTTTTAAGACACACCTCAGCGTTTTACTGTGAGGTTTTAATATAGAATACTGTTTTTATTTAAATAATAATATTAATTTTATTTAAAAAAAAAATTGTGTTATAGTAAAGTTCTTAAAATAATGATAATCAAATTGGATACCAAGGTGGATATTCCACATTAGTCACTACTGTTTTATTTGCTTTCAATAGTACCTACAAAACTACCATAGCAATTTATTTTATTTTTATGGTAACATTATTATGGATATTAGGTAGATCAGCCACTTCTTTTTACCCATCGGGCAACCGTGACGCGGTAATCGGTGACGAAAGGCGTAGGTACAAACTACAGGTAGTCAAATATGAAGTCCACTATAGTTATAACGTGATACTGGGTACTTCTTAAAACATTCTTCCATTTGCGAATTATACTTTAGAGCTACATCTGCGTATGTAATGAAATCATGATTCCCTCTAAAAGAACAAAGAATATTGATTTTGTCAACATTGTTGTTAGTAAAGTGGGAGTTCGTCACGTCCGTTTAGTGTCGTCATATATTAGTGGCATTTTAAAATTGTCCATTTTGTCCAGCTTAGTAATGGCTCTCTTACACGTCTATTGTTTGTAAACTAGGACGCGAATGTGCCTGTGTAGCTGCGTCGCAGCATGCGCTCGCGGCCTATGTCCAAGCGCGGATGCACCGTTGTGGGCACAGTGGGCATGCCCACAACCCTAATTGAGGTCCATAAGCTGATGTACACAGGATACACATTGTGTGCGAGCATATAACCTTACCAAAGGGCAAAAGTAATCTATGGACTTATAGCAATATTTTGGTTTTGATATTTAATGTGTTGATCGTGAGCGACTCGACGAGACCACAACCTTTTTAGAGGATCCGCTCCTGCCTATGTCTGCATCGCCTGCCCTACCCTGCAAAATCTGTGCTGTGCTGAACTGCGTTCCATCAGATGGCAGTCGTACCATAACATGGCGGTCGTACCATAACATGGCGCGATGATTACAGTGGACACCCAATTTTCCCGAGTATAGGCGACCCTATTAACCGAAGAACAATGTAAATACTCGTAATATACAAATAGACAAATGGCTAAGGCTTCAGTGTCAAGAAAATACAAGATAAAAAGGCTACCATTACGATGGTCTAGTACGCTAGTTCAATATGGGAATCGTTCCAATTACCCACTCATATTGCTTTCAACGAACTGCGGGCCCAAAGCTGAGCGTTTTTTCGCTCCACTATGACCAGTTAGTGTGAGTCATTCATGTCACTTATGTTGACTCGTTTGTGCTGTATTGCTGAATAACACAGTTCGTATGAACTGATTATGAAAAATTGCTTCCATCATAGTTTCGGTGGAATTGTGTTTGTATATGTTCCAATGAATAAGGAAATTCTGGTTAAGGCAATGAATGATATGAAGAGCAAAGCCCGGAAGATCGTTGTATTTAATCAAGCAAGCCTATTGCAGGCTACTGCAGGACATGGGTTTCTTCCAACGAATACCATTAAACCAGAACCTGAGGACCCAAAACTAGAGGTTACGCGACCAAATCCAGGTGAACTAAATTAACGAGTTTTTTGCATATGGGAACCCTGCAATTGTTGGTTAGAAATATGAAACTCAGAGTATAACTTTCCAGTGAAAAATTACATCTTATAATGAGTCGTAAGTACGTACTTCCTCTCTCTACGCCAGCTCGGGTTATCTCGAAGTGCTATTCTGTAACCATCTCACCGTGAAAACTTAGGTGAATTGAGCTCGGAGTGAGCTGTCAGTCTCAAGAGGTGGAATGACAGTTAGGTTAGGGTGGAATACTGTTTTGGACCATTGTGTACCACCTATTCGGAACTTGAACTATCCGCGCGACGTCATTTGTCTGTTTACGTCACTTCGTAGGAACATACAGCGATAATGTGCGGATACCCACAATTGCTATCATGTGCCACCATTTATCATTATGATGAATGTCACTTTGCCACATTATTGCAATTATTGACAGCAATATTGCAATAAACGGGTCATAAAACTTGAGTTTATTCTTTGGTGGTATCCTTGAATGATTGGTCTCGCTGCGTCGAGCGCAGAGAGACCAATCATTCATCTAGGGCGGTATCATAGTGACATTAATAAACACAAAAGATAGGTAGGCCTCCTCTGCAGAATTTTAGGTAGCTGAATCTGTAAAAGAAATTCTTAAAATTAATACTGCAATAACCTCTATAATATGATCGTTTTAATTTTATTGGTCTGGGCCTAGTAGATAAGACCCGGAACTGCGTGGAGAATCGCATCCAGGTAGGTCTAAGTTAGGAAAACCGGTTCAGGTGGAGATTCACAGATGACTCCGCCCTGGAGTGTAAATGTAGTAGTGTCCCAGTCCTACAAACAATGGGGCACTTAATATCTGTTGCCTGCTCCATGTTGCAGAAGCTGATGGACGCTAGGTACTGAAGGTGGCAAACTCGTAGCCATATTCTGGACCGACTGTATATAAATTTCCATCGACCCGCTAAAAAGAAGATCGAACAAAGATCAAATTCCCAAAAGGCACTCATTGACACTCATTGGTACTTTGGTAGCAAAGGAGAGGCCAAATTCTTCGGTGGGACCAACTCAACATTGGTCTTCTAGTAGATATTATTTACCTTGCCTAATAGTTTTTATCCTTTGTTTCAGAAACTAATTAATTACATAAAGACGTACTACTACTTCGCGGTGACGACCACGGTAGCGTCAGTTCTGGTGCAGATCATCGACTTCGCAGCCGCTGTGTCCAGTCGGATGCATGGATTCTACATGTTCTTCGAAGTGCTGCCTCTTATGTTCGCCGCTCTATGTAAGTAAAACACGTCCTTTCGTATAGATTTGGGCAATTTTGTATTTAGTTCAATTTAATAACTGAACTACCAAACTGATTTTGTATAGTAAATTTGTCTGAAATACTGATAACTTGCTACATGGAGAATGGTGTTGCTATACGGAAATTTTCTTGTTTACCTACTGTCTCATAATGATCAGTATATATTGTTGGCCAAGTACTAGGCCCCTCCACTTGCACTGCACGAAATGTCAAATTTTGACTAAAATATTAATGCCCATTTTCTTGATGATGAAGGATTTGTATGAAACCGACTATTGTCGATGTCCTGTTTTAAGTAGGTAGGTAGGTACCCATATCGCTGTTCATCATCTCAAAGATACCTAACTAACATTATTACTTTTGTTACAGCAATCCAAATCTACCTCATAATCTTATTAAGGAGTTTGTTGAAGAAGATGGAAGAGTCAGAACCGCACGGATACGAGAACCAGCTCCAGCAAATCGTGTATGAAGGCAAGGTCGAATCGAATGGAGTGTACGACTCTACTGTCGTTCCTGTAGATATTTAGATAGCTTACTAGGTAAAGAAGAGATATTAAATGCGGGTTGTTTCAGACACGTAGAATAATGCACCAAACGACAAGGCTTTTCCAACACTATCCTTGTTTTACGCTATAATTTTGTCAGCAGTACGTCCTAGTCTGTTTTTTCTATTGGGCAGCTACTTGGCGGCTTTACACATATACATTAACCTTTCTTTATTTGAGCGACGTAATGTCTCACTATAAATTAATCCATAGATGGACTGTGTGAAAGATGATATGGCTAGAAAGGGGGTGAGTACCGAGATGACGACTGATAGAGAAGTGTGGAAGAAAGGGACATGTTGCGGCGACCACAAATAAATTGGAATGATGCTGATGAAATTAATCCATACAAAATATTGCTAACAGACTTTTCTGGGCAAACACGTCTTTGTTGTAACACTCGGTCAGTATCAGTTTCTGCCTAAGTTAATTTTATTACGTGGTTCTTGAAGTTTTGTGCTGATGCAACCCGCTTTACCTAATGATGCTCTGAGTCAAAGGTGCCGCGATAAAAAGTGATGCAGTTCTAGTTGATAATAATTTAACTTGTAAATATTTTGTATATAGTTTAAGATAAATGACCATTGTGATATACTTACAATAAACAATGATATTTTTAATTTTATCTCTTTTTCTCTACATACACTGAAGACTTCATCTTATCTAAGTGTGTCGCCATAAGAACAATGTTAATAGCATTGTTGTGTTTCGGCAGTTAGAGGTAAGATAGTCAGTTCCTCTTTGTTTGAGGATTCTGGATTAAGCTCGTCGGTCTGATCATCACTTACCATCAGGTGAGATGCAGGCCAAGAGGTGTCCCGTTGTGGTAAAAACAAACTAAACAAGGTCAAATAAAAGGAATAGGCCCAATTTCAAATTTGATGGGTATCTGGGTATCGTTATATTTTAATGATGGTAACATTCATCTCATCCGCACAACTAGGCCATCACTTATATTGTAATGGCATATATCCTCATGCAGTTGCACAGCCACAGCGCTGGTTTCCAGCGACAGCCGGCGTGGAAACGTTGTTATAAATATTTTATCTACATGTAGAAAAAAGTCCAAAACAAGATCACTTATCAAGCACTCTGATGCAGTTATGGTGGCACCTAATCTGAGATTGAACTCAAATAACTGCCACCAACTGCAACAGACTCCTTGAAAAGTGATCTTATTTTGAACTTTAAAGTTTCAGCAGCGTTTAATGATTTTCTCAATTTCTTTTTTATTTATGACCTTTGAGTGTGTTATATTTTTGGATTTTTCTCCTCATGCCCTTTATTTTAATACCAGTGGGTACCTATTATATTTACACAAGGTAAGACATTGCCTACTTATTGGCGCTTCAAATCTTCAGTTTTGTTTTCTTTAAATATCACATAATAAAACAGATAGGTACGCGTGAAAAGCATAACCCTGTGTTCGCTGTCGCGCAGTCGGGTTATTACGTAGGGATGTACCAATGACCCCTAAAAATATCGTCTTGCCATAAATATTGTCACGAGGATTTTTTTTTTTTCATTGCAAATAATATTCATTACTTTTACAGTGTGTTAGTTTAATACATAAATATACAACAATTTAAAATATAAAAAGCTTATTCGAAGTGGTCTCCATTGGCTGCAATACAGTCAACGTTATCAATCATCAGTTATCAATAGAAGCACGCATTCTTCCCACGGGAAAATTCTTCACCGTATGGATTGTTTTAGGGACTCCAAATTATCATGGCGTTTAGAGCAAGCCGTACTCTCTAAAACTGACCATAAATCATAATCCAGCGGATTAAGATCGGGACTAGACGACGGCCAGTCTTCAGCTCTGATGAAGTCCGAAACGTTCACTTTCAACCAAGACTGCGTGGACCGAGCTTTATGACCCGGCGCCGAGTCTTGTTGGAAGTACCATATTTGGTTATTGAATATGGTGTTGTTAAGGGGCTTAACTACCTTCTCAAGAACACCTGATACACTTGTGCCGATGTTTTGATACCTTTTTCAGAAAAATATGGCTCGTGTCACTCCTTCATAGCTAACACCCTACCAAACCATCACTGAAGTGGGATAATGCCCACGTTGCACATTTCGTTTGTTAAAATGTTGCTCAATTGTAAATATTTTCTCATCCGTAAACAAAAAATTTCTGTGACCTCCCTTTGCGTACCGCTTCAGTAGTTGTTTCGATTTTACCACCCTATTCTTTTTTAAATTATCAGTTAATAAATGACCAGTGTGTCTCTTATAGGCTGCTAGTCCTAAGTCATCTTTTAAAACGCGACATGGTTCTGGGTGCTATCTTCATCTCCCGAGATAAAATCTTTTGCTTTCGGACAGGATTTCTTTGAATTCTTTCCCTTACTGCTTTGACCACCTTTTTCGTACGAACACTACGTAGACGGCCAGATCTTTTTCTGTCACAAACAGAGGAGGTCTCATTGTACCTATTAATAGCCCGGTACACAAACATTTGACTAATACCAAGCGTATGGAGAGTTTTAAAAATTGCATTTGCCTCCATACCAACTTTGTGTAATGCAATCACAGCGATTCGGTTCTCTTTATCACCCCACTCCATTTTAATATCGCAAAATATTGAACAATGTATTGGCGCCAAAATTAGAAAACTCAATGAACAATCGTATAAAAATTCACAGATTCCAAATTCAAATGTAATATCTTTCTTATTTTTAATTGTAACAGTATTTAAGGCCAGACTAAGTATTATGCAGTGCACAAGTTACATAGGAAGTACCTACCTACCTAAATGATCCTGTCGAAACGACACATAGGAAGCGCTATTTGTTTGCCATCCTCGCACTCATGTCTGCGACGCGTCACTCACAATATTTACCTGCACTATGAGATCACGCTTTTATTCCTGTTGACATACCTAGGTACCTACTCTGAACGTACTGCATTCAATTAGTGTATCTAGGACCACTTTGAATATGTTAGGACGTTTATGTCGGTAGCGAAATAATACTATCGATAAGTACCTACTAAGGAGGGGCTCGATCCAAGGTTAAACTACGCTTGCCAAGGTCAGTCCGTGGATGGGTGACCATCCATTACATATCAAGACCCCTCCGTGCCTCGGAAAGCACGTTCTGCCGTCAATAGCATATTTGCAGTATGTACGCTCTAGACGGTTTCGAGAAAAACGCGGTAAAAGTTTTGGTGAGAAAATCTTCCATAAATCCTTTGTTTGTAATCAGATCATGATGGTTGATACCTTAAATGAAAGAGGACCTCAGCACCTATCTATTACATAATTGGAAACCAATACTGAGTAATTGAAAGATAAAATAAATTCATTATCTTAGTTATACTAAGTATCTCCTAGAGGCTCTCTGATAGGTAACACTTAGCATAAACACAGTAAGTGTGTTTTTTACTGTATTTATGCTAAGTAACCATATAAATTTATGATTAAATTTATATGGTTTGTAGGTTTTATTTTATCAGGCTTTTAAGTGATAATAAAACAATTAGTTTTTTGGCTTAATTAATGTATTTGAAAAAAAATATAATCTTGTTTTAGATATACTGTTATTAACTGCTGCTGAAAGTAACCTAGCAATAAAATTTGACAAATCATGATACGTTTAGTCTAAGATATTGACATTTTCGAACTTCTTTCTTACAATTAAGCGCTGGCCACACCGCCAGCTAGCGAGCGAGCGAGCGAGCTAGCTGCATCGTCGTATATTTCATTCGCAGCATTTGTTTCGCTGACGTAGCTTATCTCTGTAGTTTGCGGTGTGAACCGAAGGATGAAAAGGGGTGAACCGATGCCCGCTCGGCTTGCTTGCTCGCTCGTTAGCTGGCGGTGTGACCTGCGCTTGATCTCATAATCAAAATAACGTTTCTTAATTTTACTTAATTGAATCAGTCTTTTCAGTAAAAAATGGCACAACTAAGAATTTAATTTTCTTACATTAATCACCCAACTCAAGTTAACTTATTTATTATTCAGTCTTCTCAATACTAATTATTTTAGAATCACAGATGCTATTATAAGGCAAAAAGAATTATCTAAAGTAGCTTTACATTTCAAATAAACTATAAATCCTTTCTTCGGTATCAAATCAAAACTTATAGATTTATCTAACAACACTTATGGATCTTATAGATACTTAAGCCGTAAATAACAAAACTTATAACCATTTAGGATAAAAAATAAAACTTTCTTCTTTAACATTGAAACTAAATTAAAATATTCAATGAATTAGGAATCAACTCAGTCCTACGAAAACAAGAAGACGAGAACTAATCGTCCAATTCCTTGGAAAGATTCAAGGATGCATCGTCAACTGGCAAGTCAAACCAGAATTGCCTTCGGCTGGGTAACATCAAGGGAACGAGATCTTTGACAATTCTCTGCTTTCGTGAAGAGGCGATACCCCTTGGTGAACCTCTCTGTTCAGTACAAGGGAATTGTTTGTTTTTTTTAATGTTGGCTTGTAAAAAGTTTAAGGTCCTGAATTCCTCATCAGCTTGAGATTTTTTGTACAACATATTGTACTCTCCACGGACAACTTTGACCACAGTGAAATTCTTAACGTATTCCCGGTCTTTCAATGCACACATTTTCTGTTCAGAATGAAAGTCACAAAATTTGTAAAAATCATGGACATCCATTAATTTTAGAATATTTAATCCTGAGTTAGAGGTTCGAACGGCTTCTACATAGTCATTAAAGTCGCAAACATTTTTCATTTTTTGGAGAGATTGCTCCACTTGGTGGTGGAAGCTGTCAGCTGAATTGAATGTATGTCCTGGTTCTAGATATTTTATAGTGATAGAGAGTGCTTCAATTAAATCACTGTTGACAACATTCACAAGAAACGAAAAGAGTGTCCAGTTCTTGTTTTGTGACGAACAATTATCTGCCCAAATCACTAAATGACTTTTGTTTCGGTGGTGTATTAAAAAAGCTCTAAATGTTGAAACAATGTCATGACCATTTCGGCCTGAAATGGCTTCGTGCCATAACACAGCGTAAGGAGTATTTTCTTTAGTAGATTTACCTAAAGGAGCAAAAGTCTCGTTGAATGCGATAATTCGAGGACAGAATATTGCTACTTTGTAGCTGTCCATGCGAGGCAGCATTACCACCTTTTGAAGATCCACACAAACATAAACGGTGTCATTATCTTTATGTTCTTCTACGTTTTTCTTGTCTAATTTATGCCTTCCTGCTGTCTGTATAGCGTTGGCGATGTTCAACATGATTCTTACATGTTGCACAAGTTGTATTAGGAGCTTTATTGAATTCGCAAGCATGCATGTCATATACAGCACAAAGTTCACACTCTTCATTGCCCAGTACGGCGAAGGAAATGTTGTGGCTCTTTACGACTCCTCGGTAAACTTCGTAAGAGCATGCAGAGTCTGGGTATAATTTGTTAAAATCGGCATGCATCCTTGTGACAGTGATATCGCTGGGTAAATACAAACGATGCGGGGCGTGTTCACGGCGGTAATGCGATATTGCTGGGTTATAAGTCATTATGTGTGAAGTTATCAAGGTTTTATCCTTTGACAGCGACGACCTGTCATAGTGTCCACGTTTGTCATTGAGGTCATCGTTTTCACTTGTATGAAGAACTCGAAAAACTTTTGTGTCATTCTTAGGATTGTAACTTAATGTCGCTAAAAAAAACGTCTTGCATACCTGTACTGGACTTTCATGACCACGAACAGTAAAAAAGTAATTAAAGGTTTGGTTTCGTTTTGGCTCTTTATTTATATTTTTCCGAGATTTGACATTCGCGACGCTGACATTGTTTTTGATGAACATGCCTTTTCCTGCTGCATCTAGGGCCGAGTAACTTGAATTAATCACCTAACGTTGTTTCATACTAATGTTTTTGGTACAGAGCTTCTTACATGTAGGTTTACAGGGTGTCTTTCAGGGAAAGTTTTTCTATCATACCTTTTTTTTTTTTCCGCACACTGCTGCAAATCGTCTAGCATAAGTAGTCGACAATTTTACGTAGACCTCAAGTTACTGCTTGTATTATAAGACAAATTGAATGACTTTTAGTTACAATGACTTATTATGTTCACAGTGAAGCAACTTTACTGCACTGTATTTATGACGTAGCATTATATGGCAGCAACTTAGATATGCAGTAAAAACGACTTACAATTCTTATAATAAGTTATAACATCATATTATACGTACGTACATCTTAAACATGAGTACAGTATAGCTAATTTACTGCTCCCATGGTAAGTACACCTGACCGTTATTGCTACAACTGCTGTCTAAACATGAACACAGGATGGCTACATGCTCTCAGTATAATAAGTAACCTTATGTAAGATCTGATTACGTTACTTAACATAAACGCAATATCGCATCGAACTGTCTTTGTGGTAAGTAATCTGGAAGCTACGCTTAGGATCGTTACTAAGCATACATGCAGTATCGCAGCATACTGTTTTTACGACTAGATCAATCATTAAGTAAATGTTGGGAAACTGCTTAGGATTAAAACAGTACATCTTCTTAATGTCTATTTGCTAGGCTTATATCCAATTTTTATACAGTAAATGACTTAACATATTAGTGGTACAGATGTCATACTGTACTTTGGCCGAGAGACTCTGAATAAGAACTTCTGCAGTAAGTGTACCCACTGTAATCATGCTTTGTGATGTAAAAAAAATGCTCGACTTACTGCAAATTTTTAATTGTTAAATTTGGTTTAAAAAGAGATTCAAACGAATGGGTAAGATAAAAATGTAGATCTCGGTATCGTGATCACGGCAGCGTTAAGCCGTTTATCCCGGCTGTCATTTGTAGGTCTTTGACAGTCGTTACGGATAGTTGGAAGCCCGAAAGTCTGATATCCAGTCTTCCCATCGGGAATCTTATTACACAGTTACTGGGTCGTGGAGGTCAGATAGGCAGTCGCTTCACTGCATCCGGTTAGACTGGACATCGATACTCCCCAACATAGTTGAGAAAGGGCCTACCTAGGTGATGATTTCTCGTTTAACACCATGCAGACGGAAGAGAAACCGCTAGAACGACATGTGAATAAAAAAAAATGTCTGAGCTAAGTAGTTAGGTATTAGATATATATTTGTCCATATTCTAGGTTATTCAAAAAACTTGTACCGGATGGATAGTTAAGACTATCAACTAACTTTTAATGAAAAAAATAAATCGGTAAATCCTCATTAAAAAAAATAGTTTCGCCGATATGCTGGCCTTTAACCCGCAATCGAAAGTAGCTATTTATAACAAAGTTATCAGCTGAACAAGGAATAAGTAAATATTATTGTTCCATTCTCATTGGTTTTTTTTACAAAAATAAGTAGGTAGCTACTGAATAGTACTATTCATAACATAAATGAACTGATAAATTGTGTGATGCATCACGTCCGCCTTATATATTATACTAGGCAATAAAAATAATTATGAATAATGTTATATTTAAAGAAGCACGAGTAATTAATGGCGTAGCGCAACTATGGCGAGGCGTAGCTATGCGTAGCGTTGACAAATCGATGGCGTAGGCCGTAGAACGTCTACGTAGTTTCGTAGCCAAAAACCGATTTGATAGTAATTGTAATGCAACTTACATAATATTTCGTCATGCAGTGTATGTAGGAAGCTCTTAAAATGCAGTTTCGATCATAATAGTGTATGCATCTGATATCCTTAAAACATTTTTGGAAATTACAGGCACAATAAGGTTGACACTGACCTAGGTCCTATCGTCGGAATTTCATCAAGGCCCAGTTCAGTAAATAGTTCAGATATAATGACAATTGATTAAGTAAGTTTAAGTAAGACAATCTTACATCATCCTTTAAAAGTTTTCCTTTCAAATTATTTATTGTAGGTAGGACCTACCTACGACTTTTAGAACTTCTTTTATTTAGGTTTTAAATTGGGAACCAGAATTGTGTTCCTTTCAGGCTGTCCGAACTTACCTATCATAAATAGACCTTACTATTCGCGTACGAGAGCATACTTTGGAACATTGAGATTTCGGACGTCGCGGGATATTGACAGTATGGAAACTATAGGACTATTTGTTGAAATAAGTAGGTACCTACCCTCCATTTTTAAATAGATCGCGACGACCATTCTTCTCGACACGGCACCTGCAACTGATAGCACCGCTATAATCGCTTAGGGTCTCGTCAATGAGCGCGTCTGTGTGTGTGCCGTTTCAAATGTTTACTACGTAGTCTGTACTGTCCATATTTATACTGTGACGCGGGCCTATAATCCCCGAAGGGTTAGGCAGACGTGTACCTACACCCACATTTCGCCAGTTATGTAATAGGGGGCGAGTACAAATCCAGACTCCAGGCTGCTTCTAAGAAATTCCTGAGTGAAAAATCCAATAACATTTTTTTCAGGACTTTTTTTTTGGGTGGGAAATCATCAAATGACGTCTCCGAGGGAGGGTGTGTCAGACCAATGCCAGGGGGCCACGGTATCCCTTTCGGACTTTCCCGCAACCCCGGCAGGCAATGGTCTCATCGGACCCCTTCACTCGCTGACACTCTTTGAGGCGCGCGTGGAACACAACGCGCCGTTGACCCGGGCTTGGTCCTTACCGGACGGCGAGCTACCCATTGCTCACCGTTTTCAGACCTGGGACCTCATGCTCAGCAGTAGCGCTTGTCCACTACGCACTACGCAGGCTCTGAACATGATCATACAAAGAAGTTTAATGCAAGCTAAGGGGTGCCTACCTGCTACCCGCGGGCTTGCGGACGGTGGGCATTAGTGCCGTCAAACTAAAATATAGTAAGTTGTGTCACTTTAGTCTTTTTCAGAATGGGAAATAATCAGTTGATAGGAATAATCTAAATTTAGGTGATTTTTAGTCTAGATTAGAGGTATTTGTGACAAGAGAATCGGCACCATTGATTAAATGAAACGGAATCTCAAGCCGATCTTGCTATCATAAAAATAATTTGTTTTTAATAACTTGCAACATCGGTTTCTCGTCGCGAGATACAGAAGTGTCAAAGTGCCTTTTTCGAGTTTACTCGTCGTTTACGGTCATGTTAGGGATTAGAATGACGTCAGAATCGTAGACAAATATCGACAAAACGAGAAAACAAACTGGAAGACAGATAGGGAATTTCTCCATACAAAAAGCTGGTGTTCAGTGCAAAGGCAGGAAGATGAAACTTACCTACTCTTAGGTGCCTTTAGCTCCGAACCATTTTCGGATTTTCCGAAAAAAGGAGGTAGGTATTTCTTCGTTCTTCAGAACCGCGAGTAACTGCGAATGATTTACATAATATTTTCAGCAGAAAAACCCTGGATGAGTGACAGGAAAATAGCATAGACAATAATTATCTATAAACTTTATCAGTGCTTATTGTCGTTGGATGACTAAGTACCTCATTTGTGATCTCATTGCTGTAAACAACTACAGCGAATCGTGAGCTTTTCTGCAACAAAACAAAATAAACATCAATCAACAATCTTATCAGAAACAAAATAAACGCGGGGATTTCACCATGAATATAAAATATTGCGTAAACAAACCTCATTCGCCGATTTTTTTAATTTTTTTTTTAGGTAAAGCAATATTGTAATTTTTAGGGTTCAAAGTCAAAGTCAAATAATTTATTTCAATTACGCACAAAAAAGGCACTTATGAACGTCAACATTTACAAAAAATATTATAATAATTGATTCTAGTCGCCCATTCCAAAAGGTAGTTTTCGTATGGAGAAGAATGGGCAAGAAACTCCACCGTTACCTACTCTTTTAAAATATTTTCACATATCTTGTATACCACTGGTTCCGTACCTCAAGAGGAACAAACGGAACCTTTATAGGATCACTCGTGTGTCTGTCTATCTGTCTGGCTGTCCGTCTGTCACAGCCAATTTGCTCTGAATCTACTGTAGGTACTGATTTCTGTGAGCCCAAACACGGACGTGTAACGAGTGGAGTGCCTGGATATTTTGATCTCGGTTTTTTGTTACAGTGAATGAATTTAGTTTTTGACTGCCTCGTTGGTCTCGTGGTTGCAAGCGCTACTGCTGAGCATGAGGTCCTGGGTTTGATTCCCGGGTCGGGCAGTGTTATTGGGTTTTTCTATCTGGAATTTCTCAGTAGTAGCCGGAGTCTGGATTTGTGCCCTGTTGATGGCAATAGGCTCGCCCCCTATTACATGGGACTTAAACATAACTGGCGAAATGGTGTACTACAGGTACACCTCTGCCCAAGCCTTCGGGGAAACAAGGCGTGATGTTATGTGAATGATTTTTTAAGATCCAGGTGGGTTTTTGTTTTTTATACTATAAATACCAATTTTTTTTGTGTTTTTGATTAAGTGCGGCCGGGGTGTTGTCGTGCTCAACAAGATAGAGACTTGAAAATGATATCAAAAGATGCGTTACTGAAAGGGCAACAAATACTGCAAAAATTTGAGGACTATAAGTGAGGGGGGCCCATTATAGAGTGTGTTATAAGTCACCCCCTGCCATTTCACCTGTGCATTTTATATAAAATATTGGTCAGGCAGGGGCCATAGTCTTACCATAGTTCTAGACAGCCAGTCCACTTAGCCACCCTAACCCATAATCGAATAACTTTGTTTCCATATCATGCAAAAGTCCTGCAGGCCTATCATGAAACACGCGACAAACCCTAACATGGCACCTTAGTTATCTCGATTTTTGACAATTCAACACGAGATAATCTCCGATTTTTCTATCATTTAGTCGTATTTACTCGTCGTCGATTTTGACGACGAGAAGAGTAGACAAAAATTATGATACAAAAAAAAACTCCAAAATAACATGGCAGTTTCATAATTGTACTTATTTTAGTCATCATTTTATTTTACTATATTAATAATGAAAATACTTAGTTTTAAACTACTATTTATATTGAAACGACGTGTTTTATATGGAATTTTTCGTTTTTGTATGGAAAATATGAAAAAATATTACCTACATGTTGAGTGTTAAGGGTTTAGGGGTTTCATAAAGGGGGTCGAATTCATTATTTTTGCGATAGGACACACCATTTTCGATATACAAAAGAAAAGAAAAAAAGACTATTGTTTTGCACCATCGAGATAACTAAGGTGCCATGTTAGGGTTTGTCGCGTGTTTCATGATAGGCCTGCAGGACTTTTGCATGATATGGAAACAAAGTTATTCGATTATGGGTTAGGGTGGCTAAGTGGACTGGCTGTCTAGAACTATGGTAAGACTATGGCCCCTGCCTGACCAATATTTTATATAAAATGCACAGGTGAAATGGCAGGGGGTGACTTGCAACACACTCTATAATGGCCCCCCCTCACTTATAGTCCTCAAATTTTTGCAGTATTTGTTGCCCTTTCAGTAACGCATCTTTTGATATCATTTTCAAGTCTCTATCTTGTTGAGCACGACAACACCCCGGCCGCACTTAATCAAAAGCACAAAAAAAATTGGTATTTATAGTATAAAAAACAAAAACCCACCTGGATCTTAAAAAATCATTCACATAACATCACGCCTTGTTTCCCCGAAGGGTTGGGCAGAGGTGTACCTGTAGTACACCATTTCGCCAGTTATGTTTAAGTCCCATGTAATAGGGAGCGAGCCTATTGCCATCAACCGGGCACAAATCCAGACTCCGGGCTACTACTGAGAAATTCCAGATAGAAAAACCCAATAACACTGCCCGACCCGGGAATCAAACCCAGGACCTCATGCTCAGCAGTAGCGCTTGCAACCACGAGACCAACGAGGCAGTCAAAAACTAAATTCATTCACTGTAACAAAAAACCGAGATCAAAATATCCAGGCACTCCACTCGTTACACGTCCGTGTTTGGGCTCACAGAAATCAGTACCTACAGTAGATTCAGACAGACAGATAGACAGACACACGAGTGATCCTATAAAGGTTCCGTTTGTTCCTTTTGAGGTACGGAACCAGTGGTATACAAGATATTGTGAAAATATTTTAAAAGAGTAGGTAACGGTGGAGTTTCTTGCCCATACGAAAACTACCTTTTGGAATGGGCGAATAGAATCAATTATTATAATATTTTTTGTAAATGTTGACGTTCATAAGTGCCTTTTTTGTGCGTAATTGAAATAAATTATTTGACTTTGACTTTGAACCCTAAAAATGACAATATTGCTTTACCTAAAAAAAAATTTAAAAAATCTGCGAATGAGGTTTGTTTACGCAATATTTTATATTTATGGTGAAATCCCCGCGCTTATTTTGTTTCTGATAAGATTGTTGATTGATGTTTATTTTGTTTTGTTGCAGAAAAGCTCACGATTCGCTGTAGTTGTTTACAGCAATGAGATCACAAATGAGGTACTTAGTCATCCAACAATAGTCACTGATAACGTTTATAGATAATTGTTGTCTATGCTGTTTTCCTGTCACTCATCCAGGGTTTTTCTGCTGAAAATATTATGTAAATCATTCGCGGTTCTGAAGAACGAAGAAATACCTACCTCCTTTTTTCGGAAAATCCGAAAATGGTTCCGAGCTAAAGGCACCTAAGAGTAGGTAAGTTTCATCTTCCTGCCTTTGCACTGAACACCAGCTTTTTGTATGGAGAAATTCCCTATCTGTCTTCCAGTTTATGGTTAACACGACACCCCCTGGTGATACTGGTTGTCCAGACTTTCGGGCTTCTGACCACCCGTAACGACTGTTAAAGATCTACAAATGACAGCCGGGACCAACGGCTTATCGTGCTTTCCGAGGCACGGAGGGGTCTCGGTACGAGTATTTAGGTAATCGATGGCCACCCATCCACGGACCGACGCGGCGAGCGATGCTTAATCTTGAACCCCGCGGACCTCGGGCAACCCGTGCGGCTGTTATTAACTAGCCACGAGCACCGAGTTCGATTACGTACCTACCTACATCATTTTAGAGCCAAGAAGACACATAATTTGTATTTGTTTATAGTAATGTGGTGATAACGGTGACCTCAATGATAAAGCGGTTCGTCACCGTGATCATTTTTTCCATAAGTTAATAAAGCTTGTTATTTAAACAAGTCTGGGAATTCTTGTCGTAATCTATTCACTAAGTACCTAATTAATTCATTTATAATTTCCTTGTAATTTTGTACCTACCTATTGAGCATTTAAACAAGGATTAATCAGAGAAGTTGCATTAAGTTATTTTATTTGAACAAAGGGCTTAAAATAAAAACTACAAATTACGTAAATATGTATGAAAACAGTTTAATTCATTTAATATTCAAAAATACAAATCGAATGCCTAGACTGCGTTCGAGTTTCCAAATATGTAAACAAAATATAAGTTTTTGGAAAAACAATTTTAATACGTATCTACGTACTCAGTACATACACTGAGTACCTATTTATTGATAACATATCAATAAAATCTCAGTGGCCATCCATTAGTTTTGACCCTCTTTCATGTGACACGTTCCAGTATTGTGACATGTTTTTCCGCACACATCCTCTGTCTCACATCTTCCTTTCTCACAAACATCTACCGTCCCTTTCTCTTCATCGGCCAGGCCTTTGTATTTCATGATACACTCTGCTTCAGCCGCGTTGTTAACAAATCTGAACTCGCAGTTGCTTCGCAGTTTGATGATCTCACTTCGCAATAGCAAGAGGAAGTAGGATTGCATTACTGTGAAGATAAATAATTCAGTTAAGTTACAATTGTATGAAGGAGTTCTGGACTCTGGGCCGTTCAGTGTTTTACCTACTTCATCAAACCTTGCTTCAGAATCTCCCTAAGGAAGGCTTGAAACCGGGATACACAAAAAGTCATTGTTAACCTTTCAATCAAAAGTCTGGTGCCGGCACCACACTTTCGTCCAACAGCCCAAGACTCCGAAATTACTCCAGTCTGCCCCAACTCAGGATCGATCTAAACAGACTGTCCACACATCTCTCTACACGTGGAAGGTTGGACGAACAGTTGGACTGTTGGACGATAGTGTGGAGCCGGCATGCAATGATATAGCAACAGTATAGCGCTTTGTGATGGAGTTCGTCATGGAAAGCTCTACCAATTTTTGCCACATAAGTAGCAGCGTTGCTTTGTTCCGATCTGAAAGGTATGGTAAGCACATTTGACATTTCACCAGTCTCTCGGATAATAACGTGTCTGCGACACCTCTGGTATTCCAAACGCCAAGACAGCGGTAACCACTTAACATTAGGTGGCAGCTCTAGCTTATTTTCCACCCAATACCATAGTAACCCTTCTATTCTATTCTTCCTTACTTCGGTCTTGGGGTCCCAAGCGCTACTGCTGAGGTTGAAGTCCTGGGTTCAATTCCCAGGTCGGGCAAAGTGTTATTGGATTTTTTCCATCACGAATTTCTTAGTAGCAGCATGGAGTCTGAATTTGTGTTCGCCCCCTATTACATGGGACTTAAAACATAATTGTTGAACTGTGGGTGTCCCCTGCCTAAACCTTCGAGGAAAAAAGGGCTGATGTTATTTTGTTCTGTTAACATAGCGAAAACGATAGTTATAGTAACACTTACTAATATTAACAAAGGAGCTAGACAAGTCGAGTAGTAGTAGCCAGGTGTGGTAAGAGATGACGCGGTCAGGATCCACGGGCACCATGAGGAAGCCCATCACCAATACAAGTGCGATAGTCAGACCCCACAGGACTATGTTGTAGATGTAATAGACTCGGAGGAGCTTCACGTCTTTCTAGAACAAAAATATACAAAACACAAGTGAAAAATAGCCAGATAGATACAAGCTACCAGGTTATTGTGGCGCGTGGGCAAAATCGGAAATAATCCGTCGCCATCTTGTTTTGTGAATTTCACGAATGTTTACGAAAAATGCGAATCTGTCGTTCAGGCGCCAAAATATTCTGTTTGTAGCGCTATAGTTTGACCGAAACCGCTAGGAATACGCGGCGAGGCGTGGGTGGGACACCGTGGGCGTTGTCGAATGAGCGGCGAGACGTCGTCAGCGTTGACGATAGAGCGGCCTGTACTGCCCCCTTGTCTCCACGCGCACATGAGGTGCGCCGCCTGTACCGCGGTACAGGGTACAGCGGTTTCGGTTAAATTATAATATAGGAAGTTGACATCCAGTGCACTAAGGGCAGGACTCAGCTCTTACGTACTTGGGACTAATGTGTAAATAGGACTTAAAGAATATGAACGCTGATTTTAGGATTGAACCGTTTAATAACGATGGGAGAAACACAATATTACAATTAGACGACATTCACATCAAGCCGCCATGATATATGATGGAAAGTACACCACAGACAATCATAGACAATAAAGCGCCTTTTAATATCTATTGCCTATTCTTACTTTTAGACCACCCCACATAACACCTCCCCTCAATAATTATTAAAAAAACAACAAAAACCAACTTTCCTTTTCACAAAGGTTACACATACAACTGACCTTTACTCTAATAACACTATTAGCCAACCAATGATTAATTAAATAATTTTCCCCTCAAATATTTGAATGAAACCCCACCTAGAACTTTAGTTAAAATATCCGCCACTTGTTTATCAGAACTTACATACTCAACTACTATTATTTTCTTATCTATCTTTTCTTTTACAAATCTCAACTTAATATCTAAGTGTTTGACCCTAGTAATGCCTGTAGCCATATTAGCCATCTTAATTGTTGACTGATTGTCTTCATATAAGACAATTGTCCCCACACTAATCCCAAAATCACATAATATAGACCTAAGCCAGCAAGCTTCACTAGTAGCATGACTGAGAGCCACATATTCGGCCTCAGTAGATGATAAAGCCACAGATTGTTGCTTTTTAGTCGTCCAAATGACTGAACCCCCAAAAACCTTAAAGCAAAAACCTGTTGTTGATCTTTTATCATCACTGCCCCCCCAATCACTATCAACATAACCAACAATATCATTTCTACCATCACTATAGAAAGTTAAACACAAATCCAATGTTCCCTTTACATATCTAAGAACATTAAGTAACAATTTATACAACAGTTGGCTAGCACAACTTTGATATCTACTTAGTATGTTGACTATGGCACACAAGTCAGGTCTAGATCCAGCTACTGCATACATTAGACTTCCTATTATCATTCTACATTTATGTTCTATTTCTTCTGACTCTGACTTGTCTCTCTTTAACAAAATAAATTTAAAATTCTTATCAATAGGCAAAGATAATGGTTTACAATCTTTCATACCACAATACTCTAAAATCTTTTTCAAGTAATCCTTTTGACAAATTGTTGTACAACCTTTATCTAAATCCTGTGTTACTTCCATACCCAAAAATTTACCAACTACATCCTTCATTTTAAAAGATAACATATTTCTTAACTTGTTACTTTCTGTCTCTGAAGTACTGAAATACAATATGTCATCGACATACAACAACAAAAATACTTTATTACCATTCTCATGTTTTGAATATAAACAGTAATCCTTGTCAGAACTTTTAAAACCGTGTGACCTCATCACTTTATCAAAAGTTTCATTCCAGTACCTCGGAGACCTTTTTAACCCATAAATAGATTTATTAAGTTTGCAAAACTTCAAATCAGACTCTATACCATCAGGCAACCTCAAATACACATCTTCATTAATGTTACTATTTAAAAAAGCATTACATACATCCAATTGCCTTATTTTACAATTTAACTTAGTAGCAACAGCAGTGAATATTCTAAAGGTATTTAGTTTAGCTACAGGAGCATATAAATCACTATCATCACAACTTTGTTGAAAGCCTCTGGCTACCAGCCTTGCCTTATAAATAAATTCTCCATCCTGACTTTCTTTTCTCTTCAACACCCATTTAGTACTTATTATTTCTTTTCCCTTTGGTACCTTTTCCACGAGTGTCCAAGTATTATGTTCCTGTAACTGACTCAATTCCTTTTCTATAGCTTTCCTCCACTTATCAGCATCCTCTCTTTCCATAGCTTCCTTGTAGCTAGCAGGTTCTTCCTCTGCCACAATTAATGCCATGTAGTCATTGAACCTTGAAGGTTTGTTCACTTGTCTTCCACTCCTTGTGCGTACTGCCTGTTCTGTGTCATTGGCATCAGAGTAATCAGAACTTTCAGAATTACTTGCCTCACTATCACTGTGCTCTTCCTGTTCTGGCTCTCTCTCTGCCTGGTCTTGCTCGGCCTGACCCTGTTCCTGTTCTACTTGAGCCTGTTCCTGCTGTGGCTCCATTTGCATGGGCTCCTGGTCCATCTGTAACAGCTCCTGCCCTCTTTCTTCTTGGTCAAATCCTGTATTCTCTCTGTCCAAATAGACTACTTTCTCTTTGTCATATTCTTTTTCTTCTGGTAATGACATACCTGATGACACAAACACTACATCTCTTTTTATCTGTACTATCTTTTTCTTCTCATAATAAATTCTATATCCCTTTGAACTCTCATAGCCAACAAACACTCCTTCTTCAGCCTTTGAATCCAGTTTACGCCTCTTTTCCTTAGGTATATGTATCCATACTTTAGAACCAAATATTTTATTTAATATGGTAATATCAAAATTATGCCCAATCCACATCTGAAATGGTGTCTTCCCTTCAGTTCTGCTCTTACTGGTTCTATTTAGCACATAGACAACTGTATTAATGGCCTCAGCCCACAACTCTTTACCCATGTTTTTGGCATGCAACATGGTACGTGCCGCCTCTACCAAGGTACGCATGTCTCTTTCTGCTTGGCCATTCTGCTCCGGCGTATAAGCCACTGTTGTTTGGTGCTGTATGCCCTTGCTAGTGAAATAGTCTTCCATTTTCTTATTCACAAATTCACCCCCACCATCAGATCGAAAAACCTTTAAAACTTGCCCTGTTTTCCTTTCTGCAGACTGAGTATACTGCTTGACACACTGCACAACCTCCGACTTATTTTGCATGAAGCAGACATGACGAAACTTAGTAAAATCATCCTTGATAAGTAAAAAGTATCTTGCCCCGGTACGAATTTCCATTGACGTCCAACGAATTTAGGGTGGGAGGAGGGTGGGGGGGAGGGGGAAGGAGGGGTACTACCCCCCCTTAAAAGGAAAAGTTGCGGAGCCCCCCCCCCCTTTTTGAGTTTTTTTTTATTTTTAATTCTGAGGAAATTTCCCTCATTTTAGGGATTAAAATTAATAATAAGTGTAGTTGCTGTGGTTTTGGGGGAAGGGACGTTCCCCCCTACAGAAAGGGGGACCCACTTCATCAAAAAAAAAAAAAGGAGGGGCACTGATTCAGAGGGATTTCTGTATCTATTTTGAAACTGCAACTTCTCCGGCACTGCGGGAAGAGCAGCCTCTACGCCCTTGCGTAACAAACCGCAGGCATCCATCCTCGCCTCCGCAGCTTCGGCTTGTTGGTCGCCTTCGGCGACCAGCCTCAGCCGCTCTGGCTCGTCCGATGCCTACGGTTTGTTACAGCAGGCGGAGGCTGCTCTCCCTACGTGCCTCCGGTTCTATAAAAACACTCTAGGGGTAGGACAGACTCGTACCAGGTGGAGTCGGGGTCAATCAATTCGGTTCTGTGACATAAGTTGAACCTAACCTATTTTTTTGCGTCTGTCTTACGTTTCGTTCCACAAGCCGGCAAAGCCTGTAAACACTAAACATTATAATTTTAATAACTCGTAATGAAAATAGCGCTGTAATTTAATGACAAAATTGATTTTCAATATTTTTTTTCTCAAAAAGTACACGTCTCCGCGTGTTGAAACTTTGCGTGAGTGCTTATAATAAAGTACCCTTTCTGTAAAAAAAATATCAACCTCCAACTCGTTGGACGTCAATGGAAATGTATGCCGTACTTGATACACTGTCTTTAAAAGGAAGCTTATGTGCCTTTCCCTTTAGACAATCGATACACTTCTTATTGTCCTCAGTATATTTCACATTATTGGTTGAAAGTACAGACTTCACATAGTTTATGTTCTGGTGACATAACCTCTCATGCCACTCACTGAGAGTCACTGCACATTGGACATCATGTTTATTAAATTTTACTATATAAACATTGTTTTCTTTAAGTCCTGACACACACACCTGATTGTTTTTCTTTATTACACATTTGTCCAATGTTAAATCCACACTATACCCCTTAGTAGTAGCCCTTGTCACAGAAAACAAATTTAGTTTTAGATCTGGCACAAATAACACTTCACTTAGTTTATTGTTTATAAATTCAATTTCTCCAATTCCCAAAACTGGTAGACGTCGCCCATCTCCAACAATAACAAACCGGTTTAATACTTGACGCATTGACATAAACAAATTTCGTTCTGAAGTCATGTGCTCACTAGCACCGCTATCGATAATCCACTTGCTTTCAGATGCATGACATGGTAACCCCTTGTTGTTAATTGTTGAAAAGGCGTTACTTTGTGCTCCAGTTTTTGTTTCTTTTGTGCACTGTTTCTTTAAATGTCCAACTTTGTTGCAGTTAAAGCATTTTCTGACATCCTTTTTACTCTTACAATCTTGAATAAAATGCCCAACCCTACCACACCTGTAACATTTTTTTACAGTGTCAGATTTTTTTGCAACTAATGCCACATTTTCACTATCTGTTGACTTTGCCTTCAGTCTGTCTTCTTCCACAAGAAGTCTGGCAACTAAACTATCAAAAGTTTGCTTAGATGTGTCCACTGACTCCCAAGCTGACACAAAATGACTGTATTTCTCCGGCAATGCCATTAAAACTTTTGTAATAATAAATTTCTCAGAGATTTCCTCCCCTGCTTGCTTCAACTGCAGTTGTAACTCTTGTAGTTTTGATACAAATACCGACACCTCCATGTTCTCCTCGAACTTGAAATTAAAAAATCTCTGTTGTAACAAATGAATCGCTGTACTTGATTTCTGCTCATAAACATTGAGCAACTTTTCCCACATGTGTGCAGCAGTTTCACAAGCGATGATATGTATCATTGCGCTTTCGGTCAATCTTGAAACGATTAACCCTTGAGCCTTCGCATCTTTCTTTACCCACGCCGCATCTGCAGACTTCACCTCAGTGCCATTCACCACTGATAGCACCTCTTGCGCTCTCAGCAACACTGTCATCTGGAATTTCCATAAATTCCAATTTGTCGGACCCTCCAACTTGACTCCCCCTCCCATCGTCATCGCCACGAGCTGATCCATTGATTCCCGATCTGCTCCGCCGTCGAAATGTTGACGTCTATCGCGTGTGCTCCCTTGCACCGCTAAACACCAGACGCCGCTGCCCGCTGACTTCGACTTTTTTTGCGAAACACAAAGAAGCAAAATCACGCCTCCAAGTGATCGCTGTTTTTTTGCTCAAACAACGTCGGTTCTTCACCTAAAATACAGAGTAACGGAACTACTGAGCCCATAACCTGTAATTAGGACTTAAAGAATATGAACGCTGATTTTAGGATTGAACCGTTTAATAACGATGGGAGAAACACAATATTACAATTAGACGACATTCACATCAAGCCGCCATGATATATGATGGAAAGTACACCACAGACAATCATAGACAATAAAGCGCCTTTTAATATCTATTGCCTATTCTTACTTTTAGACCACCCCACATAACATAATGCTCGACAGCCGCAGGAACTTTAGCCCTCACTTTCGGCTGCTGATGCCCAAGTTGATGGGCGCCGCAGGTGCGTTGTCAACGCTGCTTCCCAATGTGGGGGGCTTGAGCACCGCTTGTAGGCGATTGTAATTAGGGATCATGGAAGGCGCACAAGATATTGTTATCTCCGCTCCAAATGTGGGAAGGGAACACCGGGGTGGTTTTTAGTCAGTATGAGTGTGACCAGTGACAGACCCCTTCGATCGCCCCAGGGCGGTACATCCATGAGGATCGAGCTTGGAGAGAAGCAGTGTTTTGGTTCAAGACATAATATTACTACTTATATCCAGATATTTTTTTCGATTATACCCGAATGAGTGTCGATACCTTCGATTATATTGTTATGAATGTTCAACCACAACTGGTGAAAAAGGTCAAAGCCGATAGGATAGCTGGCCTAGCAATTTCGGCAATAAAACTTTCAGTTTTCATAATTTCGCGGCGATTACACAAGTATGGTTTCTGCACTATTCGCCGCGTCTGCCGCTCGACACCGTACCATTTTTGTTTCCGTCGTCCGCCGTATCGCGAGACGCTCGGCAAATGGCGTCGGCCGACACCACGCGTGGTATGATTAGTACCTACACATTCCTATAGATTTATTTTACTCGCTAGTCACTGCCGTTCGCACCGCGCGAATATTCGCTGCTGCGAATGTCCCGTGGCCAGGCGGTTAGTGCACCGAGCGTCAACTTAGTTACTACTTATAAGTATATCTCCCAAATGTTCTAATTAGGTACCATTGCCTTGACTCAGAACTTAAGGTAAGGTAAGTCAAAAGTAAAACAAGTGGGAAAGTATGAAGGATTGTGACCTCTCGCTTGATACCCCACAGTTTATCCAATGGGATACTGGCATTGCAAATTATTTAGAGTCACGCTATCCCTGGGATTTCGGTAGATACAAGTACCTACTTTTCCGGTACTTTTTATTGTGTAAAATACACCTCGCCGATGTCCTTTTAGACTTCTTAGGTTGGCCTTTTGCCATCTTGGTCTCCAACACGTTTTGATTGGTCACACCTTATCTACACCGAGGTACCTACCTTTGGCCGTCAGTCCATGTGAATTCAGGCAACATGGACAGCTCAATCCTCATGCTCACTGGTTCAAAATGTGATTTACCTAATCTAAAAAGCTCACCGTATGTCCTCCAACGATAAACAGTATGTTTAGTACCACATCAGTCAACAACATGACCAGCACTATGGTGATGACCACAATGTTGTGGCTAAGGTACGGGTTTCTGTAATGTACCAACATCTCTACCATGTTGACCAATGTTACTAATAGCGCTATCGTCACGATGGTGTCTGCTATCTGAAAACGAGGAATAGATTTAAATAAACATAATATTGGAGCATCACGCCTGAATTGCCCGGTAGGGGTACGCAGAGGCATAGGTAGGCTAACCCACTATTACCTACCCTTTTCATATAGGTACCTAGGGCAGTAAATATTCTAGCAGAGAACTTAATTAAAAAGCTTCTGGTTCATTTTTTTTTCAAGTATGTATGGTACATATAACAAAAAACAATATTTAAATTGTAGTCTGTCTGTTTGTTCCGGCTATCTCCGAAACGGCTGGGCCGATTTTGACGGGACTTTCACTGGCAGACAGCTGATGATAAAAGGAGTACTTAGGCTACTTTTATGTAGTTTACACGGAACTCAAACAAAACAACAATAAAGTAGATAAGTACTTAGTTCTGAATTCAAATGATTATACACAATAAATCTAATAATTGATGAACATAGAAATTCGCATTCATTTGTATTCGGAAATGCGATGATTCCCGAGGGAAATTAAGAAAATAGACTGTAGCTACTTACAGTCTATTTTCTTAATAGTAAGTACTCACCAGTTTTATATATCCCCAAGTTATCAAACCATATCGTAGCGGTAAACAGAAACAACATCTCTTACACACTGGCAGCTCCGTACGCATTTTGAATAAACCTTTACTTAAAAAAAAATAACTCCACTTAGATTTATAGGGACTTTTAAGGGGTATGTGCAGCTCAAAATATAATTAAAGACAGTGCACTTCTTATCTTTTTCCAATCAAATTAATGTTTTGTGCTTTCAATAATATTATTACTACATTTAATTTGTAGGTACACAATTATTACCGCCTACTGTCGGATTCATACTGATAATTTATATTGTTATCTATACAAATACATAAATTGTACATAATTGCTTAGTTAGTACATATATACTTATGTGTGCTAACTAAGCAATATAAGTTAACCTTTACAACTTACTCTGAGATAATAACTTGCGAAGATGATAAGTAATGAAATGATAGATCTTATAAATAAACACTCAATGTTCAATTGGAATTATATGTAAGTATATAAATATTTTCTTAATGTCCCTCAGCAAATTTCGTGTTTCGTCAGTTATCAGTTGCCCTTTGCACTTGGTGCAGACCGGAAGCTCTCAATCGACTTGGAAGTATTAGAGTTGTTATTACTCTTTTAACTTAATGTAATTTATTTTAAAAATGGGAGGAAAGCGGTTTGTTGTCGAAAATGCGATGATTCCCGAGGGACATAACCTTTTCACCGCCAGCGTACACAGAACGTGATGCCTCGCCTAGCGCCAAGCTATAAATGTATAACGAAATATTATACTCAACAGTAGTGATGAGGGTAGCGTCATATCGATGAATGAGAATTATACCTACACGTTAAGTTATGTTTTATATAAAATTTCACGGTTTTAAATAAAAACTGATTTTGTTTTATTTCACAGTATCCATATTAAGAAAAAACAATATAAATTATAAGTATCAAAGAAACAAATACATAACTCAATTAGAGCCATAAGAAATGAGGTACATCTGTAATTGTTTCATTACGTCATTCTTTGACTTCATTTCAAGTCCTTGGCGCTCAGAGCACGTTAAATTCAATTCTGATTAGGGATGTGGTATATGATCTTTTTTCTATATTTGTCTACTCTCGTGTTTTATTAAACTACTTCAGTCAAAATTTTTTACCGTTAGGCGGCAGAACTTTTCACTGTACCTATTTATTGTGTATTTCGCAGTTTTTTCGAAATGGAAAGTAAGTAGGTATGGATTTAAGTTATAAAATACTTGTAGCAGTGTACTTATCACAGCACTGTTTAAGCTTTGTCTCCATAGATATCCAGAGATATGCCTTCATTGCGGAATAGTAAGGAATCCTAGTGCGGCCGCTTATCTCCCACCAAAATAATTACAACATTAACAAATAGTGTACTTACGAAACACACTTAAAATTTGAACTCGCACACTAAGAAGAAAGCAGCTACACAAAATCAATTTCTAATAGCACACATACATAGAATGGGCGGGGCATTCACTTGTAAACACTTGCTATTTGCGAACATTCAATGCACACGCATGCAATTAGGGAGTCGAAAGCGATGGTCGATAATTTTTATCGATATTTATTTTAGCACATTCTTGTATTATTATAACTTCGTTTAATTTTCTTTACATAATTTATTTTGTTTTTATATACCTACCTATCCGAAAATATGGGTTATTTTTACTAAAATAAAATGAGTTTTTTTTTTTTTAAATATTGTATTACCGGGTAAAGGGAACCCTCTCTGTTAAATATTATGCTATACACGAGTAACTGTATTGAAATAACAATGTCTTTATTTGCTTCGAACAAAATTAAATTAATAACAAATTTAACTCTTAAACTATACATGTAATACGAGAATATCCATTGACTTCTGTAAAAAAAGATTCAACTGCAATAATACGCATGTCGATAAAATCAGCCGCACGCGCTCGATTGCACCTCTCTAAATCCAAAACGTTTGTTCCGTTCGGAAAGATTCGGGCTAGTTCGTATCGCTCCGGACGTAAGTTAGTAAATGATTTAAAAATTGATTTAAAATATTAAACAGTGACTTAAATGTTTACTTACCGGTCGTAGAACACGACATTTGTCTTCAGGTTGATGGTACTAGACCTATTTTTGCAAATTATTACTGCACAGCTCGGCATTTTGGTTTTTTACGCATCAATAGTACACTGTACGCAGTTGCAAAGCGACTGAATGAAGCGTACAGCCGGCGTTCGAACATAAGCCCAATTTAGCAATGTCGAGGCGCCACGTGCCACGCCTCCAAGGCATATCCCTCGATATCCGTGTTTGTCTCCAATCTTTTCTTTACTCATGTAACGGTAGCGTTTACCTACCCCTCAGGCCAGGCATTCTAATGCTACAGTCCCACAACCCGTTTTCTCACATTCCACACCTTGTAGAATGCTTAAAAGCTCATCCGTCTCCAGTTCTTCGTTCATGTCAATAACTTACTTATTTCTTTACTTATTAATAATGAAGCAATCAAAAGTGCAACAAATAGTGCTGTAGGTATACTGCACTATGTCAAAGTGACCTTGACAGCCATACGTTTATGACGTCACAGAACGTCTTCAGGAGTCCGGGGCGCCCGGGGCACTGACAACCATCGACTTATAGCTGACGACCAATTGTTTTGTAGAGATGGGAATATAATTATCGATAAGGATTGCCAACAACTATTTAATTCCGGTTCGGCACCTATCCGACGGTCGAAATTCGTCTATTTTCCCTTTGTTATAAAGTAGTTATCCAAGTTCATATTTTACTGACCTCAAATTGTTTTCGATAATAATATTTCTAAATATTTCAACGGGTGAAATCAAACAACGTTACCTTTCGCGTCACATCACTGGCCGACTTTATATAAAGTCCTTGGCGTTCTGGGGATATTAAAAATGTTCGGAGTTTTTGTTTTTGCCAATTTTAAGACAATTAAGGGCTTCTTTTGTGTGGAAAAATAAAAAAACAGGGTCTTAGACAGTACTTTAAAATAATAAAATGAAAATAAACCTGTTAAATACAGTAAATTGAATTTTATAACATAGTTAAAATGAAGAGCTTATAATGAAGTCGTGGCGCTGGTGGCACGAAAATCTGGAACTTCTATTGAAGCCCGTGGCGGGGAAAAGGGAAAATAGTTGCACGGTACATACATATAAACTCACGCCTTCTTCCCATAGGCAGAAACATATACAGGATGACTTTGAAAATAATTGACAAAATTTTAAGGGGATGTTCTATCCATCAAATAAACAGGGTTATTGGTTATGTCGGCAATCCATTAAAGGTATGTAGGGGAGGTCTTTTCACTCCTATGCAAATATGTCAAATTACTCGAAAATGGTTGGCATAGGGGGTCCTGAGGCCCCCCATACACCGGACCCGAGGTGGTGGCGCGTAGTGTTCCACGCGCGCCACCACCTAAGACGTCGCGGGGGGAGTCAAACACCTCACTCTCCGCCACGGCGGGCCTCTCCTCGTATCGAGGAGAGGCCCGCCGTGGCGGGCTGGCACCAGTAGAGGTTTGCTGAAGTATCTACGTTCCCGCGACCCCCAGCTTAGGTGTGAGATGGAACACCGGGGTGGTTTTTAGTCAGTACGAGTCTGAAAGACCCTTCCGCCCGCCGCAGGGCGGAGGACATCCATGAGGATTTTCCACCCCGAGAAAAAAAAAAAGGGGGTCATGATGGGTCATTTGGTTGCAATTGACCTCTCCTACATCCCCTTAACGGATTGCCGACATATAACCAACTAGCTGCGCCCCGCGGTTTCACCCGCATTAGTTTCTATCCCGTGGGAATATCGGGATAAAAAGTGAAAGTAAAAATCCTTTGTGTTAATCTAGATTATAAAGTATCTGTGTGCCAAATTTTATCCAAATCCGTTCAGTAGTTTTAGCGTGAAGAAGAGACAAACATACACACTTACAAACTTTCGCCTTTATACTAAATATTAGTGTGATAACCCTGTATACAACTTTTACTATGGGTACAACCGAATTCGCAAAAACAAAAACGACATTACCATACAAAGGACATCGTTTGGTCCATTTTGTAAAAGGTCGTGTTTTTCGATTATTTTCAGTCACCCTGTATTTAAGCATGTTTCAAGAATGAAATGAAATGAAATTGTTTATTCTGTAAATAGTAAATTGCAATCACTTTTACACGTCACATTAAAAAATAACTAGATGGGTTCGGCGTTTCCCATCTGACTACTCTGAGAAGAAAGACCGAAACAAACAGGTCACAGTCTTTTTAAAAGTCCAGACATAATCTTGGTCAGGCCATATGAGGACCATGTAGATTAGTGTCTGAAATGGTCTTTTGAGGAAAGACCCACACAGATTTGAGTGGACCTGTCTGTGCAGTCAGTGCAAGCATTTGTCAGTAATAGTGGAGCTCAACTCGACGAACAATACCAAAGAAAGGACATTTGGGTAGGCCGCATAAACTACTCAAACTGCCAGACCATGAGTCCTAGTGGTAAGATCGGTACGTCGTGGGTCGAACCCAGCACCTATTGCGACACACACTAATAATCACAAACCTTTTAATTTTGACAAGAAGACTTGAAATAAAAATAAAGAAAACGACAATTCAGTACTTAAACGTACCATAAAGATTTTATTGAATCGGTACATAAATAGTAATATTTTAACACTTTAAATATAACAACGAGTAAACATTTTTAATCTTATAAAAATATGAAAAATGTATTAAAATAGCCAAGCATGCAACTTATTTGCCGTAAAATGCAAATTCTTCACTTGACGCATTTAATATAGGAGATCATTCATTTTGGGAAAAGTTAGGTATGAGTGGAGTGGCAAACAAAAAAAAAAAATATTATGTTAAATTCCGTTAGAACATGTTAATCTCTTCACTTTCTGGGACCATATCTGTAGGGCCATTCCCTGCGCTGTTATACGAGTTTGAAAAATACTGTTTCCAGTACTTATGATTTATTATGATATGAAAAAGTGATTTTTCGAACTTGTGTAACTTGACGGAGTATGACCCTGCAGGTTTATTCCCATCGTACAAAATTAAGAGAAAAACGTATTCTTTCGGAATAAAGCTTTTTCTTTGTTTCAAATTTAGCCCAAACAATTATGGACGGTGAATGATCTCCTTTATGTTTGAGACTAGGCTAGTATTTTAAAATTAATTGGCGACACGTCACAGACATGACGACTTGATGATTTTTATGCGTGTGTTGTAGTGATGTAGTTTCGCTAATGAATTCAAAATTAAGGTATGATTCCGAACAATGCTGCATGCGGCAGTGCAGCCGCGTCACTACTGGTCCCCATACATTTTCTATAGGTTTATATGAGATTACATTCCGAGCACGGCAGCAATGTTGCGCGACATTGCTGCGACGGCACTGCTGCGCGGCAGTGCCGCCGTGCCGCCGCGGGAGACCAGCAGATGTGCGGCGTTCACCACAGCGATAACACGTGAATGTCGACAACTGTTGAGAAGTAGGGATGTGAAAAAATAATCGATTATAAAAAAATCGATTAAAAATCGATTTTTTTAAAATAAAAATCGATTAAAAATCGATTTTTTTAAAATAAAAATCGATTTTTATATTTAAAAAAATCGATTAATAAAAAATCGATTTATTTTTCACTGTCGATTTTTTTCACCCGCAACGGCCACAACACTCAGTTTTTTAGTCAGGAGCGCGAAGCCGCAGAGTGCCGCGAACCACGAACTACGAAGTTCGTCAATGAATGACGCTAACGCCATCTGTGCGTTTAACGCTATGTCATCAATTCTGTACGTTGAAAACCTAAATTATCCCTATTAGCGTGTAGGCACCTTCTGGTTCCGGCTTCTTCGACTCGAGCGGAAAGATAATTTTCGAAAGCTGGCTCCATACTAACAAAGACCAGGAGCCGAATACTATCAAAACGTTTACCATAACTTTTATTTGTTTTTAACTTTCATTGCCCACAGACTTTTAATTTATTTATTTTATAGAAGCGAAATGGAAAAAAAAAACTTTTTACCAGTATAAGCCAATGTAAAGGAGAATGAGCAAAATGGTACCCGGCTCCAATATATATGGTTGTAGTGTCGTTTAAAAGGTCTTACCAAGAGGAACAATATTTACTATAGCCGCCAGTCTCAAATCTGATTGCGTTTGGAGATAAACGACAGTCTTACTAACTAATAAAAACCCTATTCCTTCGGTTGCCATTTGCGTTCCCGGATCACGGTAACCTGTTTAGACAGTCCCGTGGCCCCGGCGATAAACATACATATACGAGTATATTAGGTACCACTTACTCTACTTAAATAATGAGTAGGTACCAAGGTAATATTTTCTGCATTTTTCCGTTCATGTTTTCTATTAATAATGCTTTTACGTCAGACTTCACCATGCACCCGGCCTCCTTTTAACTCGAGCCCCGCTGCTCCTGAGCGCGGGGTGTGCGCAGGAGCAGTGAGGGAGGCGTCGGTGTCCGCGTCAGTCGATCGTTCGTATTGCGCTTGTGACGACGTTTAGCTGCTGTTTGAGTTTCTTTTGTGCTTTTATAACTCGGTTTTATTAACTACTGACCCCTGCGCTCCTATTGGGCTAGTTACCCGCTATTAACGTTGACCTGTGCTAGTGTTGTGGACTATACTGATTTGCTTTTCGAACTGGAATATCGCAATGGAACGTCTCAACTGTGTAATGTGTCGGCGAGCTTTATATACCAGAAGATACTAACAACATGTTTTGACAGCTAATCTGTCAAGAACGCACCCTGAGTTCGCTGCGTTTATTCATGAACATGCCGTTCTGGAGGTAAGGACTTCCATTATTATAATCTAAGTGTAGTTTTATTTCACCATCCCTTCGTCCGTGTCGTTTATTTTCTTAATCTAAGTATATTATGTTCTTCATTTTAAATAAGCACATTTGATGCCATTTAAGACGGTCATTACCCATAACAATAGATAAAGGTTAGCAATACAAACAAAAGGGCCTATCCTTTCTAACTCGATATTACCTGGACACTGTGCGCACGTGTGGAGTCATCGGACCTTCGAAAGTCAAAATACGTGTCAATATACGTGATATTGTTTTCTCAGTTTTTTTTTACTTAGTTAAAAAAAAAAGGTACTTATACAAAAAAAAAAACATTCAATTGTATTTTTACTACTTTCAGGTGGTGTTCGATGGCACACGACGTGTGTGTCACCGATGTTGGCAGTCCGCTGATAATGCAGTGATAAGTCTTGCGAACCCTGCCGTGCCCGGAGCAATGCCTGAAGCAATGCCGGAAGCAGTGTTGGAAGCAGTGCAAAATGTTCAGGAATTTCAAGTTTCAGAGTATACACGAGCTCCAAACACACCACGACATTGTATATTTAACGGCTGTCCAAACACAACTCGCCATCGAATCCCGATAACAATAAAAACTCACATCTTTTGTGAATATAAGCTTTATATTCCAAATGGTGCAAGAGTGTGTACACAGCACTTAGAGAACAATGTTTGGGATGAGCTACCTCAAACATGTAATGCCACTCATGATTTTAATACAGACCAGTTTACTGACATTTGTGACATGTTAAGAATGACCTTACAACGTGGACCTCGGCTAGACTTCAACACGAGAGGCGCTTTAACCAACGAGGAGTGTAACGTTACATTTTCCCGGGAGGGGGAAAATGTAAGGTCAGCGAGGTAACTATCACCAGAACTGGAGGAGTCCCGGCTTAAAAGAAAAAGTAAAAAAGAAAAGGTAAAATAATTTAATTTTAAATAAATAAGGCCAGGGAAACCGGGGTAGAAAATTGAAGGTCCAAGTTGTTGAAGAAAAGAGGCTCGCAGGTTGTGAAGAAAAGAGGCTCGTAGATTGTGCAGAAAAGAAGCTCGTAGATTGTGCAGAAAAGGGCCTCGAGTCAGGCCTCCACGTCGCCGACCTCGGAGGGGCAGGCCGTGGTAGAGAGGACCGGCAGAGGGCTGAGAGCTATCAGCGGTCGGCGTCACCGGTTTGCACGACGTTATCCCACGAACGATGTCCGGTGTACAAAGACGCGTAGACTTGAGTTTCGAGTTTGAGTTTTCTTCCAGCACAGCCCCCGCTATCAGAGGGCACAGTCCTCCCACCGAGCGCTATCAACAGGACCTCCTGCCAAGGCGAGCCCAAGAGTAAAACTGGTCTACTGGCCCCGGCTCCCTTCCTTTTCGGATCGGTTGTCATTTCAAAGTTTTAATGTGATTCTAGAACATAAAAGAATAATAATTTATAACAAGGTCTAATACGTATACAACCTAACCTACCGGCAGCTCTAGCAATAAATTAAAAATAAAACCTAGGCTTGTCATTATCTGACATTACAAAAAGTAAACAAACATTCGGAGAGCACTAGAAAATCTAAATAGCTCTGAATATAGAGGCCTAGGATTGCTTAAACTACAGACAATGGCCATGCAGATAATTGGAGAGAACATATAATATCTAATTAAAATAGCCAAAACGTAAGTAAAAAAATACGAACATTACATTTACCCGACAACCCCGGAAAATTTTTGATTACAATGAAAAAATTTTGTTATTAAGTAAGATAAGGCATTGACCAGCTAAAATTAACCTATATGACTATTTATAGTGGTACAGAAAGTTTTACAAAAGATAAAAATTACGTTACCCGATAACCCCAGAAAATGAACAACTGAGAAAATTTCGATGTTGTAAAAAAAACCTTGCTCTTTCATACACCTTTCATCAACCCACATTTCATACTCCCTCAATCATACATCACCAACATACTTAGGGGATATGGTTCACATTCTATGACTCATACTCCACAAGGAAATTTTTTTAGAGTTACGAAGGCTTATTTATTTTAATTAGGTGTCGTAATCCGCACCTTTTTTAAAACCCGTTAAAACTAAAATAAATATTTACAAAGCTTTCCCAGCTTAAGAAAAGCAGTCAAGGTTTGAAAGCATAATTGCTTAAGAAAAGCCTTCAAGTTTCAAGTAGTTCAAGTATTAAAAATAAAACTTTCCAGCTTAAGAAAAGCAGTCAAGGTTCAAAGCATAATTTGCCTTTTCAAGTAGCTAAATTCAAGTATTAAAAAAAATATAAGGGTATGGACACACCAAGGCTTATTTAACGAGTTAAGTACCGCTCGACACTAAGGCTTTATTTTACGAGTTATGCTACCGCTCGACACAATGGCTTATTTAAAGAGTTGTGTACCGCTCTAAAAAAAAAAAAAAACGGACTAAAAATGCCAAAAGTTTTTGGAGAAAGTAAAACTTGTGAAGTATTTACAATGAACTTAATGTTAAATGATTTTTACAATTATAAGTTAAAATTATTTCTAGAGACATCAAGGGAAAAACGACCGTTAAGTCATTCAAGTTTTAAAAATAAAATAACCACTAAGTAAATTAAGAAGTTGAGATGTTAAGTATAAAAAAAAAACTTTTAAGCGTAAAATATTATAAGACATTAAGATAAAACAATTTTATACAAAAACACAGGAGATAGAAAACTACACTTTAAAATCTTTAACGTGCCATTTTCCTCTTAAGCCGTTCTGATCCTCCAAAATGAAAACCAGTGGTGACAGTTTCTCAACAACTGTACATTTTACGTATTTAGGGGCTAACTTGGCACTAAAATAGGCGCCGGCATTACTTAGAACGTAATTTTTCCGCCAGACGATATCACCGATATTAAATTCTTTAAAACTGTGCCTTGTATTATAATGTAAAGCATTATTTGTATGTGCCTTGTATAGTGCAACCTGTACCTTATCGAAGATGACAGATAATAACCCTATATTAGCGGCATAGACATCTCGAGGAAGGAAAATTATTTCGTCTAGGTTAGAGCAACTAGAATAGAGTGAACCACATGTTATGATTTCACGGCCAAAGACAAGAAAAGATGGGGAGAATCCTGTCGCAGCATTTACAGAGCTATTTAGAGCTAATTGAATCTTTTGTAACGGAACGTCCCATGAACGGTGATCATCCCCGACTAACTGCGATAGTGCCGTGATAATCGTTCTATTATATCGTTCAGTTGGATTAACTTGAGGGCAATATCTAGGCGAATAGAATATAAAGGGTACTTTATAATTATTTAAAAATCGTTGGAACTCATTAGACTGAAATTGTGAGCCATTATCCATAATAATGGTTTGTGGTACACCATGTACTAAAAATACAAAGTTTTCAAGGTGTTGTTTAATAATAGTAGTAGTAGCTCGTTTAATAGGAAAAATAAGGCAGTATTTTGAAAATGAGCACGTAATCACAAGAATATATTGATTACGCTGCCTCGTCATAGGCAAAGGACCCATGAGATCCAATGATATATTCTGGAAAGGCCTCGAACAAATTTTTGGATTACCCATAAGGCCATAGGGTGAATGATTCGAATGTTTATAGGCAAGACATGTTTCGCACGTAGAACACACTTTTGCCACTTCTCTAAACATACCAGACCAGTAGTATCTTAAGGAAAGCTTCTTGTAAGTTTTAAAGATACCAATGTGAGGATTATTATTTACCAAGCCATGGCAAGATTTGATAAGGTCGAGCCTCTCAGAGGGAGGAGGAACTTCCTTCCATGAAAAATCTTCATTAAGATCATCTATTGAGTTAGAATAACGATATAGCTTATTTTCGCGGATTTTATAGTTAGGATAATCATCAGGGTTATCACGACATTTGGTAAAAAGTTTATTGAAATGTTCCAACTGAGACGCGTTGTCCCTAGACACAGGGGCAACCCCATCTAAAATTTCTGTATCAGGGCCCTTATAACGAGAAAGTAAGTCTGGGACTACATTATCCTTTCCTTTCTTATGTTTCAGATCAAAATCAAAGCATGATAAACGAAGAGTCCAACGTGCTAATCTCCCAGAAGGATTAGATAAATTTTGAAACCATTTCAGTGCAGCATGATCAGTATAAACCGTAAATCGTTTACCATTATCAAGATAACAACGCCAATGTTCAAGTGCAGCTATAACAGCTAATGTTTCGCGTTCAGTAGTAGAATAATTTTGCTCATGTTTACTAAGAGTTCTGCTCATATAAGCAATAACCACTTCAACATTGTTTTGTTCTTGAGTCAACATAGCTCCTATACCATAATTAGAAGCGTCACAGTGAACAAAGTAAGGAAGGTTAAAGTCAGGGCAAGCTAGAATCGGGGTCGAAGGCAAACATTCTTTCAGTTTGGCAAAACTGAAGTCTGCGTCCGGATTCCAAACAAATTTTGGAGAATTCTTCCCAGCAGCAGTTAATTTGCAGAGGGGCGAGGCAATAGAACTAAAATTGGGAATGAAACGACGGAACCAACTACATGTACCCAAGAATTGCCTTACCTCTTTTTTAGACGTAGGAACAGGATAAGCTAAAATAGCTTCAATTTTACTAGGATCCGCTCGTAGTCCTAGCTCGTCAACTACATAGCCAAGGTATTTGAGTTCTTTACGAAAGAACTTACTTTTCGCAAAGTTAATAGTAAGCCCAGCATAAGAAAGTTTTTCATGAACTTTAAGTAACAGAGAGATATGTTCCTCAAATGTGGAACTGATGATTATAATATCATCTAAGTAACAGAATACTTTATTATCGAATTCAGGAGTAAATAAGTGATCCATGAGCCTTTGTTGAGTCGCAGGGCTGTTAGTTAGACCGAAGGGCATTACTGTAAACCTAAAAGAACCTCTGCCAGGCACATAGAAACCAGTTTTATCTCTATCTTCAGGATGTAAAGGAATTTCCCAAAATGCTTTGGCAATATCTATGCTAGACAAATACTTACAGCCTTTAAGGTTATCAAGTATTTCAGAAATGAAAGGAAGGCTATAAGCGTCCTTACGAGTAACTGAATTTAGTTTCCTACTATCAACGCAGAAACGCCATTCTCCGTTCGACTTAGGGGTTATAAGAACAGGAGATAACCAAGGACTTTCGCATTTTTCAATGACCTTTAATTCGAGCATTTTATCGACTTCGTCAATAAGAATCTTTTGCTTTTCAGGAGAGAGACGATAACAACGTTGCTTAATAGGCAAAGCATTACCGGTATTAATCCGATGACAAATTAGATTAGTAAGACCTAATTTACCTTTCTGTTCAAAAGAAATGTCTTTAAAACGATCAATCATAACCCTAGCAATATTTGTTTGATTATCGGAAAGGTGATCGAAAGACATGATTTTATTTTCAATAGCACAGTTCGTAAAATCTCTACTATCAAGATTAAGTTTAGACGAAAGTAACTTAGGACACAGATCAAATTCTTTCCAGAAGTCCCAGCCAAGAATCAAAGATGGATATATCTCCGGAAAAACATAAGCTTTAATGACACGAGTTTGATTATTAAAACTCAACGGTAAATGGAAATAACCAGAAGACGATGATTTTTGTTTATTAGCAACCATAACCTGAGCTGATGACTTGAATAGCTTAAACCCTAGCTTTTGAATATCCTTATGAGAATTATTTCCTAAAATAGTAAAACAGCTTCCGCTATCTAAAAGACCTGAAAAACTTACGTTGTTAATAGATACGTTAATAAAAGGTCTATTACAGTCCCTTTCCTTGTCATAGATCGCAGAAGTTGTTTTATAATAAAACATAAAATTTCGGATAGTGTTTAACCATTGATTCCAATCGCTAAGGTTAAAATTTTGAGCTTTAGAACTATTCAAGTCACTATTTAGTTTTTTGCTTGAGAATCCGGTGTACATTTAGGACAATTTGAAATTTTCACGCCTTTCAGACCACACTTGAAACAGATCAAGTACCTCGGTTGAGTACACGCTCTCAAAGAATGACCCTTAACACGACAACGCCAACAGAAATCTTCCTTGGGCTTATCTTGACTTTGACATGAAGGAGTTTGCGAGGAAGAGGGCAATTTTGAAGAAAAATGTGGTTGCTTATTCTGTATCGCGTTAGAGTGACTAAGGTTAGAATTATTTTTAGGAGTCAACGGACGATAAGCGAACTCTGCAGCGAAAGAAGGGGTATCTGAATATCTGGGTTCATGAAAATTCAGATCTCTTTCTGAAATCTTTTCATAGCTCTGACAGGTTGAGATCAAGGAATCGATTGAATTAACATCTTTAAGCGCAATGAAAACTGAATAACAAGGTTTTATGTTGTGAAGTAAAATTTCCAATTGGTCGCTTTCTACAAGTTTCTTGGAAAGACGATTGAACATGCCGAACATAATAGACACATAGACAATGATAGTCTCAGTTGCCCCTTGAGTGCGATTCCTAATAGCTTCTAGTAATTTGTAATCATAGTCCTGAATTCCAAAATCTTTAATGAGTAGAATATGGATCTGGTTCCAAGTCAACGACGGATTCCGACTATGCTGAAACCTGAACCAATGTAGCGCATCTCCGACAAAAATCTCAAAAGCATGTTTAACCAAAGTTACTTCTGATATATTCCTAGAAATTCGGAATTCCTCTAACTTCTGCAGGAAAGACCTAGGACATGTTTTACCATCATATGAAAACGTTTTAAAATCTTTAACAAAATTGCACGGCGAGTAACAATTCTGGTCTACCGAGGAATATTGCGGCATACTCCAAACCGCAGTGGGATATGAAACCGGTTGAGAAGAAGCGAGAACCTCAGAAGGTTCGGAAATTCGAGGACCGAAGAGAAGGTCAGCTTGATTCTGAGCAGGAGGGTTAAATTGGTTCTGAGCAGGAGGGTTAGATTGGTTCTGAGCAGGAGGGTTAGATTGGTTCTCCATGTTTAAGATTTAAAAATATTAAGAGTTTATTAGTTTAGTCTAGGTTTATGTATATTTTCAAGTAATCTTCGTACAGGTTGCACTAGCCGTGGTAACAAATCAAACTAAATGAAGTAACGTTTAAAGATGTGTTGTTTTATGTTAAGTTTTGTATAAACGACCACAGGATATTGTCCTGCAGCCGTCGTGAAGTGTGCCAGCCCCCAACTAGTAAGTGACCACGAATGGTTTTAAGAACACTCACTAGCGAAGACTGGTTACGATTACCAGAGGGTAATCGCAGTGGTGTGCAAGTGTGTGGGATGCAGTATAGTGAGGTATTAGTAGAGAGTTATAATGTACCTAGGTGGTAACGACTATAGGATATTCTCCTATAGTACGTCGTAGAGTAAGCCAAACCCCAACTTGTAAGTGACCACGAATGGTTTTAAGAACACTTGCAAGCGAAGAATGGATGACAATTACCAGTAGGTAAAAGTAGTGTGTGTGTGTGTGTATGTGTTTGTTTCAGTATAAAGAAGTCTTGTAAAGGTTGAGATGGATGAGGTGATGAAAATAAAAGCTTACCAAATAAAAATCACTTGAGCAAGTTTGTTTTAGAATTTTGAGAGATCTGAAAAAGTTTAAGGAGGGAGGGGTTAGTCAAAATTGGGCGCCAGATTGTAACGTTACATTTTCCCGGGAGGGGGAAAATGTAAGGTCAGCGAGGTAACTATCACCAGAACTGGAGGAGTCCCGGCTTAAAAGAAAAAGTAAAAAAGAAAAGGTAAAATAATTTAATTTTAAATAAATAAGGCCAGGGAAACCGGGGTAGAAAATTGAAGGTCCAAGTTGTTGAAGAAAAGAGGCTCGCAGGTTGTGAAGAAAAGAGGCTCGTAGATTGTGCAGAAAAGAAGCTCGTAGATTGTGCAGAAAAGGGCCTCGAGTCAGGCCTCCACGTCGCCGACCTCGGAGGGGCAGGCCGTGGTAGAGAGGACCGGCAGAGGGCTGAGAGCTATCAGCGGTCGGCGTCACCGGTTTGCACGACGTTATCCCACGAACGATGTCCGGTGTACAAAGACGCGTAGACTTGAGTTTCGAGTTTGAGTTTTCTTCCAGCACAGCCCCCGCTATCAGAGGGCACAGTCCTCCCACCGAGCGCTATCAACAGGACCTCCTGCCAAGGCGAGCCCAAGAGTAAAACTGGTCTACTGGCCCCGGCTCCCTTCCTTTTCGGATCGGTTGTCATTTCAAAGTTTTAATGTGATTCTAGAACATAAAAGAATAATAATTTATAACAAGGTCTAATACGTATACAACCTAACCTACCGGCAGCTCTAGCAATAAATTAAAAATAAAACCTAGGCTTGTCATTATCTGACATTACAAAAAGTAAACAAACATTCGGAGAGCACTAGAAAATCTAAATAGCTCTGAATATAGAGGCCTAGGATTGCTTAAACTACAGACAATGGCCATGCAGATAATTGGAGAGAACATATAATATCTAATTAAAATAGCCAAAACGTAAGTAAAAAAATACGAACATTACAGGAGATGCACTTTTGGACAGGACGCAAGTGCGAAGAGTTTGATGCTATGTTGGTACAAACACCTACACTAAATGAAAGATGTAGGGAACCGAGAACTGCATTAGGTATTTATCTTACAAAACTGCGTACAGGGGACCCAGATGAAAGACTTGCGACATTATTTAACATGTCACGACGAAAGCTTGAACGTTTGTTGGTTATTGTGAGGGAGTGTCTCAATAACAATTATGTCGGTATGCATTTGGGAGTGGATCACATTGACAGATCACGATTATTGGAAAAAAATCTCACTGTACCAAAAGCATTATTTGGAAATGAAAATAATGATAAGTTATTATTGATTGGCGATGGTACTTACATTTACATAAATAAAAGCTCGAACTTCTTATTCCAAAGATTGTCCTACAGTTTACACAAGTTTCAGAATCTACTGAAACCTTTCCTACTTGTATGTACTGATGGATACATATTAGATGTAATGGGTCCATACGCTGCAACAAAAACAGATGCGCAAATAATGAGCGACATTATGAATGATGGACAACATCTACTACATTGGTTACTCCGAACAAACGATGCTTTTATCTTGGATCGAGGTTTTAGGGACAGCTTGGACCTCATTGATGAATGTGGGTATGAATCCTATGTCCCGCCAACAAAGAACCGTCAAGAGACACAGCTGACCACTGAACAATCCAACGAAGCTCGATCGGTAACGCTATGCCGGTGGGTTGTGGAAGTGGTAAACGGCCGGTTTAAGCGTTATTTTAAGCTCTTGCGGCAAAAATATTTTAATAAGTCATTGCCCAATATGTTCACCGATTTTAAGATAGCCGCAGCTATCACGAACCACTTCCACCAACCCATCGTGGATAGCATACACGCAGACGAATTCGTCAATATTATAAGGCAGAAAATAGATACCCCGAATCTTCTGCATATGTATGTAGAGAGAAAACGGCTTAATCACAGAAGAGTAGATTTTCAGAGGATAGAAGCGAGCCAGATAGAAAACTTCCCTTCAATGACGGAGGAGGATATAATTCTACTAGCGCTAGGTACATACCAACTCAAGCTGGCAAGATATTACTGTGCCGAGCATTTGTCAAATGGTCTGTATATTATTGAAACGTACAGAGAGGGAGCACTTGAAGATCTGCCAGACTATGGTATACACGAAGATGCCTGGCTTTTGCGTGGACGAATCCAGTCGCGACATGTCCGTGTAAAAACATATTTTTGTTACATATTGATCAACAGTGCAAATACTATTGTCCAACAATATTGCACATGTTTAACCGGGCGACGTACGATGGGCACTTGTGCACACATAGTGTCCATCGTATGGTACCTAGGCTATGCGAGGCATACGGGACTTACTGCTCCGGCATCTTTCCTTAATGCTGTTATAGTTGATGCCGATATGTAATGTTTTAAATCTACTCACTTATTGCTAAAATATATGATTTTTATTTGAAGAACGCTTGTTTTCTTACTTCTTTTAATAATAGAATCCTAAGTGTGTTATATCATCGTCTAAGTCAATCTTATCCTAGCTTTATTTTACTAATATAAATAGTTTGTAGTAAATTCTCATTTATAAAACTTTGTGAGATTACTGCTTCCCAAACGTGAATAGCGACAAGCGCCATGGTAGACATTTTTGTGCATCAAAATGTCTTTTCAATGATATATTAATGATGACTATTGGAGCGGGTACCACGTCCCATACATTTTTGCCCATTGTCCTTTATAACTTGTTGATGATTAAATTAATAAAACAGAGCTTTAATGCTGTGATGGTGTGATTATCGATAAGATAGGTGTTTAATTTAATCTGTCAACAAAAAATAACGGAAAAAATCGATTATTTTAGAAAAATCGATTATTATTAATACAGAAATCGATTTTTTTTAAATCGATTTTTTGACTAGGGAAAACAATCGATTAATTAATAATCGATTTTAAATTTACAATGTCACATCCCTATTGAGAAGTAAACCCACAAACATTAGTGCCGCGTAGTGGTGCTCGGAGTCACGCGGCAGGCATTACTGTCGCACAGCACTGCCGCGTTGTTCGAAAGCATACCTTTAGGCCTTATATTTGCGGTAGGATATTATTATATATTTAAACGTATTTATTCCTGTATATTATGGCACTGAAGATTGTTTAACTTTATGAGCAGTCACGGACTTTAATTGATGAGCCACTAGCCACTATTATTTAAATCGATTTTGGTCGGTTATACTCGTGCATCCAGATACGGAGTCATACGTCTTCGTAATAAAGAAGAATAAAATATCATGCAATATTAACGGTTGGCTAACCTGAGAGCCAGAACTACAAACTTGACAGCAGAGTGACTACCCAAAGCCAACCAATTGCAGGTCTAGCAACCTTAACCTAGCGACAATTGTTTTAGCGTAGCGATAGTAACGTTAGCGTACGGAGAAATTATGATTGGTCATTTCAACATCGGAAAAACTCGGACCCACAATTTTATCCGAACGCGTAGCGTCCAAGCTGATGTTCATTACAATTATGATAATAGTTGCACACTGATCCTGCTGATGTATTGTAACATTTCAATGGCGAATTTCTTTGGAAATTACAGCTGGCATTATCGCGTAAATAACTGCGGCTACGATTCACCAAAATTCGAAATTATCGTCTCTGACATCGGCATTTCAAGTTTTCAACTGTCACTATCTTCGGATAGTTATTCAGAAATAACAAATAGATTGGATAAACGCATCCAACATTGTATTGATATATCATTGCAATCCACCTCTATGGATAAGACTATTTCCCATTAATAGTCATTTGTCATCTTGTTGACGAGCATGCGGTTTGAGTTCGTGTTTAATCGTGTAATCTCGTGAATGTACAAAACTGCAAAATTGGAAAGTTTGAAAGTGGCTCATTAATTAAAGTCCGTGACTGTACTTACCTATATTATAGCATATAAAAAGTTTGTTAACTTAAAATCCGCAAGTGGCAACACAATGTTAACAGTTTTCAAAACACAACACGAATAGACAATATAATAACAATGTAATATTTTTCACGAAAACTTCTTTGAATTTGGAATTAGTTTTCCTCAATAATTGTAGTGAATGATTTCGTAATTTTTTGTAAGTTTCGTTCATCCTGAAATAGTTCCGTGTTTTTCGCACATCGTCAAAAAAAGCGCGACAGTCTTAAAGGTTTTTGTCGAATATCAATTTGTAGTTTTCTCTACTCTTGATCCGTCTTCAGGCTTTTTTCCGTCCTCTTTTTGTAAAAAAATGCCTTTACTTTCTCATAAAATGTGCACTGTACCATTGTATATAGACATTTCTTCATCTTTCACCGAATTGATAGTGCCCTCGGGGTCATTGTCATTCTTGACGAATCTGTATGGGCAGTTGCTTCTAAGTTTGATAATTTCGCTCCTGAGGGATAGCACGAGGAATGTCTGCACAACTGAAAGTAGAAACAAAATTGGTTACTAAAACAAATGGAGAGAAAAGATGGCCCTTACTTTTAGCGGGGAGCACACAACAAACAAATCACCTCACAGCGTAACAGAACCCAATGCATACAGGCAATGCGTAAAATTAGTTGCCGTGACTGCAAGTCGTACTATCGAAGACTTTCATATCTAAGCAGTTTGAAAACAAAATCCCGTGAAAACGATGACCACATTTGTTACCGCCCCGGTTCTATAGCGGCCAAGTGCTGCAAGCAGAAATAGCCCTTACGGTGTAGATGTCGCAGTCATCTGGTTAAATTAGCCAGCTAATGGGACGCCCAGGCCGTTCATTAAAAGCCGGCATCCAATTGGATGCCTAGGCCTATACTTAATTGAATTAGTATCATTCAACGTTTAACAACTTGGCGTATTGAAAGTCAGCCCTTTGAAGATGACTGACCAAGACTCAGCCAAGTGATTAAAATGGTGAAAAAAATTCTGCGAGCAACTTGGAAATAGCGCTCGCTCGGCTCGCGCGCGGTTGGCCATAGTTCTAACTAGGGATGTGAAAAAATATCGATTTTTTAAAATAATAATCGATTTACATATTGCAAAATTGGATTAATAAAAAATCGATTTCTTTTTCACTGTCGATTTTTTTCCGAAAAAACTAATTTTTTTTAGTCAGGAGCGCGAAGCCGCAAAGTGCCGCGAACCACTAACTACGAAGTTCGTCAATGAATGACGCTAACGCCATCTGTGCGTTTAACGCTATGTCATCAATTCTGTACGTTGAAAACCTAAATTATCCCAATTAGCGTGTAGGAACTTCTAATATTCCGGCTTCTTCGGCTCCAGCGGAAAGATAATTTTCGAAAGCTGGCGCCATACTAACAAAGACCAGGAGCCGAATACTATCAAAACGTTTACCAAAACTTTTATTTGTTTTTTACTTTCATTGCCCACACAAATTTATTTATTTAAGAAGGGCGAAATGAAAAAAAAAAAAATTGCCACTATGCCCATGTAAATTTATAACTTGTTGATTAATAAAACAGAGCTTTAATGCTGTGATAGTGTGATTATCCATAACACAGTTGTTTAATTTAATCTGTCTACAAAAAATAACGGAAAAAATCGATTAGTTTAGAAAAATCGATTATTTACTAGGGAAAACAATCGATTAATTAATAATCGTTTTTTTATGTACAATGTCACATCCCTAGTTCTAACCTAACCTATTTCACCCAGTTTAACTAAATGACTAGGTACATGACATTCAGCTATCTGGTTAAATGTTGTGCTCAATGACTTGGCTAGTTGTCTTTCAGCTATTTAATTGGATGCCGGCATTTAATGAACGCACTAGTCATTCAATCAAATAGGTAGCAGATTCAACCGGATGACTGCGATATTATAGATATAAACAAACTTCGTCAATGCGGAGACGACTAACGGGCAATGCGCTAATACTCGTAATCTACTCTTTTTTTTTAAATATATATCAATACGTAGCACGGAATATAGCTCACACTTCAATGGTGTATCTACTTGAAATTGAGTTGGTGTTGAGTCAATGGTGCAAAGACCTTTATGATGATAATTTTGCAAAAAAAAAATAACAATTCTGATTGGTGTTGCGAATCATGTTGCAAATTGCAATACGCATCGTTGTCTATGGAATATAAACTGATGAGAATGGATACTTACCAATAGAGGACAAAAAACCCAAGACATTCAAGGTGAAAACTAAACCTCTCTCTGAACCATTATCGTACATATCGACTATTATAAACGCAGTGGCCACGATAGACATTATCATTGTCACTATCCACATGAAGAGGGCGTAGTAATAATAAGCTTTTAACAACTTCACAATTTTCTGAAAAGAAAAATCATCGTTAACACTTTCACTGTCACAAGGTAATTGGTAATTCTATCACCATACGTCCAATAATATTGCATTGTAAAATAAGGTCAATTACACATAAGGTCAGATAACCATTACATATCAATTACTTGGTTCGTCTCTGCGAACGTAATGTGAATCTTCTTCGTCACTCCATTGTGGTTTTATTATCCGCCTGTACGCTCTATTATTTATCTTAATTTCGCTGATTTATTGGATAAAAAAGATAACTACCAGTGCATTACATGTCATGCACGAACTTATCGATTATATCACAAAATTATTGACGAAAACGACGTTTGGCATTCTCCTTTTTTCTCCTCGAAAACTTAGCCGATTTAATAATTTTTTAAATTAAAATTTTAATAAAGAGTATGTCTAGGTTCCTATTATTTTCTTTTATGCTAAAAACTTTTCCGAATTAGTCTGGTAGTCCTCTAATTACGGCGGAAAAAATGGGGCATTTTTGTAATTTTTGGAGGGTCATAGTTTCTTTACTTATTAATTGCTGAAAAAAAGGAAATGACAGGGACATGCCTATAGAGACCCTGATTTTATGTAAAAAAAATGACAGCTCTAGAGTCATTATTCAGGAAGAAATACGGGGAATACGTTTGTATGGAGAATCGCCGGCCCTGTTCCCTCTTAATTCTAGTCTATTGAATTACTTGTTCATGAAATCATGACATTTGGGACCAATTTTAAGTAATAATATGATTCTAATTCTTTAAATACATATTCGTTACGATTGCGATTCATATTTTGATCAAGATTCAACCTGACACTGACCTACAAATTGCAAAGAACGTATAGTTCGATTCAAACTTAATGGCGGCTCGGAAGTTAGTTACTCGCTGCGCAGTACCCCACCCCTCACCCCCGCTGACCCATAAACACGTTACTGCGCAGCGACTCGCCTCATGTTCCGAGCCGCCATTAAGTTTGAATCGGGCTGTACCTATAGATAGTGCAATCCACTGAGACGCGCCCCACTCCGCTCCGCTCCATACTAACGAACCTACAGCTTACAGTACAGTCATCGCGGAGTGGGGCGCGTCGTCGTGGGTTGCACTATCTGTAAGAAGATTTGAATTTGGCGGGCTACCTTTGAAAGAAAGAAAGAAATTAATAAATTTATTTGACTCAGGTTAAGGCACACAATATTTACACAAAAAATAAATACTTAAAATAGTATAGTACTTTATTGACACCACATAAAATACAAAACAAAAAAAAAAAAACTTGCGTGGACATAAAATACATATACCTACATACATATATTTGATCAGTGTTTAGATGAAGCGAGTAATTTGTTGTTTCTAAGGGTCAACCGAGACAGGTTTTTCGTTCTCGGCCGAGACCGAGAATAGAAAAAAAATGAAAATGTGCTAATTTTGCATATTATATAGTTTTTTAATATTCAAAATTAAAAAACATCATGTTGTAACACCGTGTTGTTTTCACCCATCGAGAAGTGTCGCCTCTCGCCTATTAACTAACTGACCAGCTCTGCCAAAAAGCTGTTCACTTGCTACACTACTACGTAGGCAGCGCTGATAAAAACTTTTTTACTGCAGGCCTAAGTACTTTAAAAGATTACGAATACCAGTACTCAAAAATATTTGCATTTCCTTGCAGTCTTGGTTCTCAAAGAAAGCGCTATTACGACTACAGCATTTGAACTGTTTTTGTCACTGGTCATTGGCTCATCTTCAAACTCTATGGAATCATGAGCTGCCCATGACCTGACGATGCAGTAAATTATTACCATACAATAAGTCTCGGTTTTGGCCCGAGAATCTCGGCGATATTTAGCCTAGAACCGAGACCTAGTTCTCGGTCCGATCTGTAGCCGAGAATGAGACCGATATCTCGGTCGAGCCTTAGTTGTATTGTATGCCACAGGTAAGAAATTCGCATGGTTTACGAGTTAACACAAAGCTAATCTGCAATATAAAAGCAGTGATAGCCTAGTGGTGTGACCATCGGACTGCCAAGTCATAGGTTCGAACTCAAGGCACACACGCACCTCTGACTTTTCGGATTAATGTGCTTATTGTATATTTATCACTTGCTTCAAAAACGGTGAAGGAAACCATTGTGAGGAAACCCGCATGCCTAACAGATATTTCTCGACGGAATGTGCAGCCAAGTCAGCGGCCCAAGGGCGGCATACAAACTGACACCCAACAAAAAAAAAATCTGCAATAGTCTCACCTTATGTGTTCCAATGATGAATACAACATGTAGTACAATTTCCGTTATCAGTATCACAGCTACCAGGCTAATAATTGTGATAAGAGTACCGTCTCTTCGAATATGCCATGATAATGCATCCACAATGATTATGTAGAAAATCAGTACTAAGAGTGCTGTAGCCTGTAAAGATAACAAACCTTATAAAGAGCTAAAAATACCTTATAATTTAATTATAATATTCTCTTTTTTTGGATTTTCAAATACATCCATATAAGTAGTTGTTTGTAACACTGATATGCTTTTAAGAAAACATTTTGTTTACAAAAATTAGTCGAATACATTGTTTTCTAATTGGACCCAATCTAGCAATCCTCTATCTTGGGTGCATGAAATTTGGTAAAGAATCCTATGATCCATGAACCTCAAAAATTTAGTAATTTAATTAAGGATAGAGTTCAGGGAAAATACAAAATAAAAACATTACCCTCCTTCTGGGGCAGTCAGGTAAAAACAATGAACAATGTTGGCAAGTTGTTTGTTTTCATTATATTTATTATTATTTTTATTTATAATTAGAAACAAATTATTTTTAAATGTGATGATTAATTGCTAGACTGCGTTATTACTGCAAAATAAGCATTGAGGAAAAATGTTATCATCCCACTTAGTGCCTCAAACTCAAGCAGTGTATCATTTTATATTTTTGCTGTCTGAATTTTCCTGGAGATCCGGTTCATTAAATATTTGTATTGTTTATGTTCAAACATAACAAATATTTGATAACTGGCTATCTTTTGGCTATAAGAAAAAAAGGCAGTTTGAAGATTATAAACATAAAATATTTAGAATATAATAACACATAACATAACATCACGCCTTGTTTCCCCGAAGGGTTGGTTAGAAGTTGGGGACCTATGTTAGGTAAACCCACATTTTGCCAGGTAGAATATATTCTAATACTAGCTGCGCCCCGCGGCTTAACCCGCATAAGTTTCGATCCCATGGGAATATCGGGATAAAAAGTATCCTATGTGTTAATCCAGTTTATAAACTATCCGTGTGCCAACTCTTATCCAAATCCGTTCAGTAGTTTTAGCGTAAAGTAGAGACAAACACAACTCACAAACTTTCGCCTTTATAATATTAGTGTGTTATTAAACCTAAAGCTATTTGATGAAAAAAAAAAAACTAAAATTCCTTTTGCCTTAGACCAATTCTCTAAGAAGGTTATACGCTATTTAACATCTCTCTATGACACTTAGGAGCCGAGCAAAATTAAGAAAGAACACTAAGCGTAAATGAAGTCATAGTGCAGGCGGGCACTGTGATGCGACAATGGGTTGGGGGCCAACAGAGTTTTATACAAATGTAGCTGTTATGGTATGGTATATTGTGTAATTGTGTATGTGAACGAAGACTCTGGCAGAAGCTAGTTAAGTAACACAGTGTAATCCAATGCGGTGACCTAATAATTCTGTCATAAATTTTCCATCCCTAATCTGGGATAATTATGTTAAATGTTAATGAGACAATTTAGTAATTTTATTGGCAACCATAACCTTTAAAGTGGAATAGTACTAATGTTTTTTGACAGCAGTAAAAGGTAAGTTTGATCTATACTTATTTTATTAGTGTTATATTTTCATTAAATGTTCCAAATAACTCACCAGCTTCAGATAACCCCATGTAAGTAAACCATAACGTAGAGGCACACAGAAACAACATTTCTTAAAAACTGGCAGATTATCCATTTTGTCAGATGTCAATCTTTACGTAGGTACTGTGAGGTACTTTTGAAGTCACTAAAACTGAACTTTACCAAATCTTCATCACTGAGATGATCTGTAATTTAAAAATAGGTTTTATTAACTTAAGTATTTTATACGCAGCTATTTGCGGCAAATGGTGACTATACACTGACACAGATGTATATAATTTCTATAAATAGAAACGGATCAACATCGAGAAGACGGGATCGAATGTTCTGTTAAACCTTTAATCTCTTTATCTTTAAAGTTTAACTCGAGGTAACTTTTTGGGAATACCTGTTAAGTAATGGGCATCAATATGAGTCATCCCACTTGAATATATATCAATAGAAGCATATAATTATTATCATAAAGTTCTGAGATCGATTTGATGTGTGATTGTGTATTGATTTTCCCTGCGGTTGCACTTCTTCATATTCAATAATAGTGATATGGTAGCGATGCTCAGATTAATCTATCTTTCATTATTTTCACATACTACAGGGAATATTTGAATAAATACGCAGCGTTATTATTTTTATCTCACAGTAGATCGATCATAACACAGGATCAGCTTCTTCAGGTGACAGATAATTGAGTTTCATTTTCGTTACATTCAATAAACTACCTAGTGAAAAAACGTTTCGTTTCACCTATAGTAAATTGTCGTATTTTATAATAATACGGCAATACGAGGACTGTCGTATTTTCCTTAAAAAAATCGTGGAATGCCGTATAATACGGCAATATTGCCGTACTCATAAGAACGCTGCACAGCATCAAAACAAACAGAATGTCTTTGTCAAATGTCAATGTCATTGTCATAACATTTGTGACAATGACATCCTCTTGTTGTCAAAGTGTGCGTTTCAGGATTCGCCTTGATTCCGTTACATGTATTTATTGTCTATGGTGGAATAAAATCTTTTTAGGGTTCCCTGTGAAGTGAAATGAAATATTTTGATTTTTACTTTTGTTAATTTTATTCGAGTCACGCCTTTACGTTTTATTATATTTCAGATCACAGCGACCGTACTGACTGCTATGTTCTACTGTCTTATTACCAAACACAATGAAGGTAATTGCTGGGATGGACAAAACCGGATTTAATCGCTATTACTACGACTCAGAAAGTGTTATATCGACTCTAGTGATCGTACTCTTCTTATCGGACTTTACTCTGGGCACACTACTTTATATTGTAGGAGGACATAATATTAAGGTAGGTATTTCTGGGCTAGAGTCATTAGAATAAATAGTTCAGTAGTTCAGATGTTAAAACGTGCGCATCATGAAGACAATAAGAAGCTTGACTTGGCCGTCACTGCCATGCCTCGAAATACAGACTCAATTTTACAAACTTACTAGCAATATGACTAACACTTCCTCTCTCCTTAAACATCATCATTACACACATTTAGTTTCTTGCTCTTGTTTCATGTTTATAGATTTATATTATAAATATATCTATGTATATATATTTATATGAATAAGTTTATGCTTTTTGTATGTATGTACATATTTATTGTATATGTAGATGGTACACCAATGACTACCTGCAGTATTGTCTCTCCTGTTACCTTTAATCTATCCAAAGGTTGTCTGTAAAAGATCGCTTTATGCGATAAGACCGCCCATTGTGTCACCCTATGTAAAATTTCCAAATTTATGTCTGTAATTTTTATGGTGTAAGTACAATAAAGAGTATTCTATCTATCTATCTATCTATGGTGTTGGGTGTGACATTTAATTTTTAAGCAGCGATCCCTGAACCCTGGTAGCTCTCGCAGATGTCGCAAGTGCGACAGCAGTGTGTGAGGTCTTGGGTTCAATTGCCAGCTCGGGTGGATTATCATTGGGTTTTACCTTACTCTTAGTAGCTGCACACCTGGATTTGTGTGGTTTCGAACTGAAAATTTATTTTCTTTTACAGAAAAACCGAAGCCTCCTCCGTGCTTATTACTTCTACAGCATTGGCCTGTGCGCACTGACGGTAGTGTTGACCGGTGTGCTCATTGGGTTGTCTGCCCGGGGATGGTTTACGCTCAACATTTCGATGTACAACTTGACCATTCGGCTTTTGGACTACATGGGTTATTTTGTGAATATTGGTAAGTATTCAATTTATAGGACTTTCTTATTTTCGAATGAACAACATTATTCAACTTTATTTTCAACCAATTGTTTGCTCGTACTCCCGTGAAGATTTTTAGGCAATTTGGGCAAAGCCCAAGATCCGCTTATGACGATGAGGTCGACTTATTAAGCGGGTCTTGGGCTTGTATCACAATTACAAACCAGGGCGGATCCAGCCTTCGAGTCAGTAGGGGCTCGGGGCGGAAAAATGAGCCCCCCCCCCCCCTCCCCCGGTATTCTCAGTTTATGTAGGTATTTCTAGTAATATTTAGCAAAAAATATATAATGACAGCAAAAAAAAAAACGTGCGTAATTATAATCTACCTACCAGGAGGATTGTTTTTTTAAGGGAGGTCCTTTTAAATCTCCTCAATAGGTTATTTTCGAGCAAGCAAGAATGTAGCGGGAGCGAGCACGGTGATCTCGAAATTTTGGTTGCGAAGACACAGCTAGGTAATCAAAGATGGGGCTTTAAAAAAATTGAATGATTACCGATTTAGGGTCATTTTATTTCAAAGTGTTGTAGTTCTCGTGGTGCATACATAACACACAATTCCTTACGTAGTACTAACACACAATTCTAATGTCAAAATAATAATAATAATAATCTACATCTTTTTAATAAAATAAGTGATAGACATAATTTTAATACTAGAAATAAAGATAAAATAGATCAACCATTTTTCAGACTATCTAAAGTAAATACATCTTTTATGGGGTACTGTGTTAAATGTTACAACAGAATACCTTGTGATATATTAGAATTAAATGAAAGAAAATTTAAAAATCATATAAAAAGTACACTTTGTAAACAAGCATATTACAAATTAGAGGATTATATCCAAGATAAAAATGCTTGGAAACATGCTGGTCCTGCTCCATAGGACAATTCAGAATCTAGACAAAATCGAACTGGTTGCTAATTTAATTGTATAATTATTATTTTTTTAAACATTTATTTTATTTTATTTTTGTGATTATTTGAACTCACACACTGACTTATTATTATTAGTATTACTTATTATAATGTTAGAAATATAGTATAATTTTACAATGTTTGTAAGTATGTGAGCACCATGCATCTATCACATAATTATGTCATTCCTTCATTTTTCATTCTTTTTACCTATCGTGGTATAGTAATCTTATTCTAGGTGCATTGTCTTCACATATAATTATATAATAAGTGTATACAAGATATAATGTTTTTTTTTTAAAAGAGTAACGGTGGAGTTTCTTGCCCATTCTTCTCCATACGAAAACTACCTTTTGGAATGGGCGACTAGAATCAGTTTTATTATTTTTTGTAAAGTTTGACGTTCAAAAGTGCCTTTTTTGTGCCTAATTGAAATAAATTATTTGACTTTGACTTTGACTTTGAATAATATAATGTAATATTGTAAAAATCTAAATGTTAGTGGTGTCCTCCTTAAACTCAGTTGTGGAGTAGTAACATTTATGAGTTAAAAATTGTTTCAGCTTCTTTTTATACATAGTAAATATTAAGATTATTTATCTGTCGTGGAATTTTATTGAAAATTACTGGAGCCATCCGATAAATTACTTTTTACGTAGGAGGGCTGTTTTACTGCGATCAACACAAAAAATGTTCGAATCCCTTTTTCTGCTGAGCATGGGGCCCTGGATTCGATTCCCGGGTCGGACAATTATTGGGTTATTCCATTAGGAATTAGTAACAGCCCGGAGTTTAAGCTGAGCCGAGTGACAGCTTCTTTTACCACTTGTTTATATAATATTTTCTGTAATTGTGATTACTTACTTATACAAATTATAAATAAGTTCCATCTGAACACAGTGGACAAACAATAACATTTTGCTCTTACATGCCTTTACAAAAGATTCTAATAAGGTTAAGGCCATAAATTTTCCAAATTAAATAATGCTTTGGCAAGTAAAATATGTATTCAGAGTTTTAATAATTTAAGTGACCCAAATGAGTTCTACGCCGAGTTCTTTTCACCATTAATTAAAGAAACAATTTATTGACACTTTTCCACTAAATACCAAAACTATTTACACAAAGTTCTTATTTAGTGATTGGGCGACTAGCTCCAGGTATTCGCAAAAGCAGGGAAAACCTTTTGAACTTTATGGCCTGAAGCAACACATGAATAATACAAGCTTTCATCAGTATGTTGCAAAATATTCAAAAACTTTTAAAACTGTGTGCAAAATGGCTAAAGCTCTTCACATTAGCAATAAAATAAAATCAGCTGATGATAAAATAAAAACTACCTGGCAAATAATAAATAATGAAACTGGTAGGAAAAAACAGCGTTATACTGAATTTAATTTAGAGACTGCACATGGCCCCACCAACTCAGATGTAGAAATAGCTCAGGAATTTGAAAACTTTTTTGCTAATATTCCCCATAAAACCACTGAAGCTTTAAATTCCTCACCCGCGCTTTCTGCTGCCTTACTTAGAAATAACGTACAGGCACGCCGTTTGGAGTTTAGTTTTTAGCATACAAACCCCCAGGCTGCTATAAAAGCTTTTAAAGATCTTAAAATTAAATCAACAGAAGATTGAGGAATGTCTGTAAAGTCTGTAGATCTGTCATCAAAACCATTGCGCATTATTTAGCTTTCATATTTAACACTTGTGTAGACCAAGGAGTCTTTCCGGATCTCATGAAACACAGTAAAGTAGTTCCTTTGTTCAAATCCGCTGATAGTAAGGAACCCAACAATTATAGGCCTGTGTCAATTCTGCCAGTTCTCAGTAAGGTGTTTGAAAAGTTGATACTTAATCAAATGTTACGCAACTTTAATAAAATTTCCATCTTTCATGATCAACAGTATGGTTTCACCAAAGGGCGTTGTACCACTGACGCCGGTGTCACCCTAATAAAGAACATTTTTAACGCCTGGGAAGAAGCACAAGATGCCATTGGAATCTTTTGCGACCCCTCGAAGGCGTTCGATAGCGTAGACCATGAGACACTTCTGCTGAAACACTATACTGCTGGAGCACTATAGGATTAGGAATACAGCTCTTGATTTGCTAAGATCATACGTGAAAGATATATAACGGTTAACGTTCAAGACAACGGCACAAACTCATTAGGGTCTGAAATGGTACTGGGCGTTCCTCAACGTTCGATATTGGGTCCATTCCTCTTTTTAGCTTATATTAATGATTTACCCCAATTATTTTAAAATCAACCAAAGATGGTGTTATATGCAGATAACACATCATAGATATTTAAAATAAACCGACGGTCACAAATTCTTGACGACGTGAATAGCTGTATTTTTTAGGTCCAAGATTGTTTTACTGTAAATAATTTGGTACTAAATAATAAAAAAAAACAAATGCATTAGATTTAAATTACCAAATGTTAGAAGGAGCGAATGTGACATCATATTGAATGGAGAAAAACTGGAATTTAATAATCAAACAGTTTTCCTAGGAATCACGCTAGACGAGAAATTACAATGAGGACCCCATAATTATAACATCTCTCGCGGGGCGCCTAAGCTCGGCCGCTTATGCTGTTAGAAAGATAAGACAGTTATCAGATGTAGAAACCGCGCGTTTGGTCTATTTTAGTTACTTCCACAGTATTATGTCGTATGGCATTTTACTGTGGGGTCGGGCTGCTGACATTGAATCCATCTTTATTTTACAAAAGAGAGCTGTCAGAGCCATTTATAATCTAAGTCGTCGCGAATCTCTCAGGGAACTATTTAAAAAGATTAATATTATGAGTTTATGACGGTACCTTGCCAATTCATTTATGAAAATATTATGTAGGTATGTGAGAAAAAATCTAAGTAGGTACATCTTTTTAGTAAAGATAGACATAATTTTAATACTAACAATAAAGATAAAATTGATCAACTATTTTTCAGACTATCTAAAGTAAATACATGAAAAAAAAAAGTGTAAGTATATTCACAGAAATATTTTTTACAGAAGACAGTAATACCTCTGCCAAACTACAAAGCAGTTTGTTGGTAGACGTAGTACCTTTTTTTATGGGGTACTGTGTTAAATCTTACAACAGAATACCTTGTCATATATTAGAATTCAATGAAAGAAAATTTAAAACTCATATAAAAAGTAGGTACACTTTGTAAACAAGCATATTACAAATTAGAGGATTATATCCAAGACAAAAATGCTTGGAAACATGCTGGTCCTGCTCCATAGGACAATTTAGAATCTAGACAAAATCTAACTGGTTGCCAATTTAATTGTATATTATTATTTTTTATAACATTTAATTTATATTTTGTGATTACTTGAACCCACACACTGACTTATTATTATTACTTGTTAAAATGTTAGGGATATGGTATAATTTTATAATGTTTGTAATTATGTGAGCACCATGCATCTATCACATAATTAATTTATCTGTCATTCCTTCATTTTTCATTCTTTTTACCTATCGTGGTATAGTAATCTTATTCTAGGTGCATCGTCTTCACATTTATTTATATAATTAATGTTTAAAAGATATTGTGAAAACATTTTAAAAGAGTAACGGTGGAGTTTCTTGCCCATTCTTCTCCATACGAAAACTACCTTTTGGAAGGGGCGACTAGAATCAATTAGTGTTATTTTTTTTGTTGTAAATATTGACGTTCAAAAGTGCCTTTTTTGTGCCTAATTGAAATAAATTATTTGACTTTGACTTTGGAAGTTAGCGGTGTGATACCCCCGTGCTTCGGAAAGCATGTTAAGCCGTTGGTCCTGCTCCTAATCTCTCTCCGGTCGTGTCAGATTGCCGTCTCATCGGACTATGGGAGTGAGGAAAGAGAGAGTGTACCTGTGTCTGCGCACACACTTGTGCACTATAATATCTCCCGCGCTGAGGGCTAGTCTCCGTTGAGATTGGCTGAAATACGGTCTGGAGGACTATATTTGAGTAGAAGGAAGATTTTTTGCCCTTGCGCATTCCTTCTTTTGTGAACAAGGACAAGGGATACTGTGCTAGCTCATACCGAAAATGCTGCTTCAATTGTTCATCGGATTATTTTGTTGTCACGTAGACCTTCTGGAATATTGTAAGGAGATCAACTCTCTTATTAAACACTTTTTCCTCGTCTTTGTCTAGCAGTATCTTCGCAACAAATATACCTAGAGTGCTTGGGTTGGGCTCAAATTGTAGAATTTACCTTGCTTCCCAAAAGTATTGTAAGGAAATACCCTAAAATGCGTCATTGAGGTATATTAAAAAAAAACTGTAACAAGTGCTAGAATTTCACAGTTTTTCGAGCACCATGGGAGTAGCACAAGGTTTTCAGGGTTGCAAACTGGGATATAAACTACTCTCAGGGGACCTAACAACATATGAAAAAATCGTAGTTACGTACTTGCGAGTATGCGACGTTTGCATTTTTTTTTGTCGACATTGACTGGGTTTGTTTCTATTATCTTGTCGAGTTATGCAGAAAAGTTTGCGAGTTAGAAGAATAAATAGAATTCAAGAGCGAGCGAAGCAAGCCCAGAAATGTTAGACCTAGACACAGCGCAGGGGGGGGGGGTCATAACCATAATAAACTTTTTGACAACCATAATATTTGTAAAAAGCGGAACCTAAAAATACAAAGTAGGCAAGTATTTTTTTTTTTAAACGCTGCTCCACACTAGCAATTTCTCCTGTATTGTGGGTGCATTTACAAACATTTAAACTCACATACACAAACAGCCAGACCTGGAACAACTACCTACTTGTAGGTCATACAAATATTTGTTCCGTGCGGGAATTGAACCCGCGACACGCAGCGCGACCAACTTGGATGTAGCGGTTGGTTACGGTTCCAACACTTCCAACCTAACCCGACCCTGCATTTGATCGGGATGTCGCAGCTTAGTTACTGCGACCAACTGTGAGAACATTGTAGAGGATCAGTTTAATATTTACCTTATTTTAACACAAAAATCTTGACCATGAATTTATACTGAAAACCAGAGTAGCAATCGAATAATATTTAGTATCATATTGAGATTATGTAAAATGTTAACTGCCTTTCGTTGCTGACCCTACCAACCTACAAGTTTAATTCGATCGACTCGCCACTCCCGAAATAATGTTATAAAGTTCAGTAAATATTTAATTCATGAAATGGGATTCGCCATCTAATCCTAATATCGATTTTTTCAGCGCTTCAAGTATATTTTGTGCTGTTACTAAGAAGTGAGATTATGAATATTAACGATATCACGTTAACTGACAAGGGGGAAGCAGAATACATGATACAATACAAAGATGAAGAGGCAGGAGAGAAAGAGATAGATTATTTGAAAAGGGAAAAAGAAAGCTTGAATCAAAAGATTTGGCAAATGTAGGGAAAATTGTAGTGTTCTGAAAGAAGTGTTTAATTTTGTTTATGTTATTAAATCTGTTATTTTTAATAAAAACATTCAATTTGTAAAGTTACCTAATTGTCTTCTTCTGACCCCTGAATTCCACTTTCCTTACTCGTTGACTCGAGCAATTTATTGCTGTATCTAACCTACCGCCTCTGCGCTGAGCTGATAACTGGATAACAATATCTTCAATTGCATAGTTAATTAAAAGGGCGACCGAGCAGATGAAAAGATAATATAATCAAATCAAATCCATACTCGTATTAACAATGAAAAAATAAAAACAACCAGACTAGGTATTTATAAAAAACTGATTCTTAAAAGCTTAATTCATTTCCTAAAAGCATCGACCACGTCATGGCTCATTTTTCATTATCTCTTGAAGTTTCCATTGAATTCGCCGTCGCTCGTGTGTATAATAACATCTTTCTTTTTCACTCATCGTCAGTGTCTGTTTCATCTCCTGCTAGCTTTACTTCACATTTCTTAGTACATTCTGCTTCGGCCGCATTTTTCACAATTTCGAACTCAGCATTGTTCCTTGGTGTGATTATCTCAATCCTCAGTAGAATTAGGAAATACGTTTGTACAACTGGAAAAGTAAAAAAAAAAAATACAATTCTGGCATCTAGCACTTAATTATATCGATCAAAAATCAAAAATATTTATTGGAACAAATAATTTTTTCAGAAAGTTTGTGATCGCTGACAACCGCATTAGTATAGAATACTGTGTCGCGGCCATTAGCACCCACCTCCAAGAGAGACGACAGCGTTCCAGGTACTTGTATGCAAACAAGAGAATATTATATAGAATATAAAAGATAAAACAGAACTAAATAAATTTTAAGCACTAATTATATTATTTGTCTAAATGTATGTAAGTGTCGTGTATGTATGTGTATACGCGTGAGTGAATGTGTAGTGATGTGTGTGAGTGGGTAGTATCGATAGAACTAAATTAATAGATGTAATGCCATGGTGACACGTAATTTTTCCAAAGTGTATGTGACATTTACTTTGGATAGACCTAAATGAGAGAGAAACCACAACAGAAAGAAAGAGGGAAAAAGGAGAGAGCAAAATATGAGACTAGATAGATGTTTGAGGAGTTCTTACTCTTCATAATAGTATCTTTCACAGTTTGATAATCTTTTGTATGTATATCCCTTTTAATGAAATGCTACAGTTAAAAGCTTCTTATAGTCTACTCACTTATAATCCCGTAATATGCAGAGAAGTTCATTAAATTGATGATCAACGAGCGCAGTGACATGTATCGAGACAACCAGCTCTCTATTGATAAACCGACGGCCATAGCGGACAACAGTATCGTCATTGCCCAAATTGCTATGCTGAAGATACGGAATGCTTTTAGTAGCTTCACGTTTTTCTGGAAAGATTAAGGTTCATTGTATAATATAGATTATTACTAGAGACAAGATAGTACAGAGTAGACGGGCTCAAAATCATCATCTTCAATAATTTTATCGGTTATATCAGCCGACAAAAGGGCACTGCTGGACATAGTGGTCAGATTGCCACAGTGACCAGTCCTGAGCTGCCCGCATCCAGCAAATTCCCGAAACTTCTAAGCATGGCTCAAAATAGCAGAAAGAAAATGAGTATTGGTCATGTACAAGTGTTTTCAATAGTCTCCAAAATTACCTTGACTGTACTCTGTAGTGTATCTCTAAAGGGTATTTTCCAATTATAAACAGAGGTTTAAAACCATACCTGATGTGCTCCAACGATGAACAGCATGGTCAGCAGCAAATCTGTTACGAAGAAAGTTAGTGCGATGCTTGTTATAGCTATATCTGCATAGATCCGGGTCCAAGCGTTTTCGCTTCCATTATACCCAAACATCATACAAGTATGTAACAACGCATATGACATCACTAGTATAAAAAATGCTAACACTATCTGTAACGTAATAAAAATTATCATCGTCAAGTTCATAAGCTTATAGAAATCAGTTTAGGTCTCTTCTCAATCGTACGCCATTTGACTCGATCTCCGGCTACCATCGTCCAGCTGCAACAGCTGTCAACGAAGATCGTCACTCTACCATGCCTAAGAGCATCTTACATTTCTTGTGCCATAGGTTTATAAAAATAAAGTTCTATTATTTCTACTCTTCATAAACTTAGCTGGCATTTGCAATGCGGCGTAATTTTTTCGTTTAATTAACGTTTGTTATTGAAAAAATTACGCCCACTTCCGGCAGTAAATTAGTAATTAGTTTAATACTCACCATTTTAAAATAACCCCACGATATCAAACCATATCGTAGAGGAAAACATAAACAACATCTTTTACCCTCTGGAATTTCCCTCTTAATTTCATTTTCTTCATTCATTTTCTCACTGTTGTTCTCAATATCTTCTATATTTGTAACACTTCAATTACTGTTTCAGAATTGCTCAGTTAGCTAGGTACTTAATTTTTTTTAGAGAAGATTAAACTCAAAATTTTTGGATGATACCAAACGCAATAAAATTAGTTTCGAAGCTCTGAAAGTCTGGAGGACACAAGTTGACACAACTAATGGCTATGATCGTTGAGTTTGTTCTGTTGAAATTACAATGACTGATATCACTACAATGTTTATAGTAACCTAACCTCTATAACGAGCATATTTCGAGATAAATACCTATCTCGCTGTAGTAGGTACATGCGAACGAAAAGCAAAGATAGTTAATTTTTAATGAGAACTCGCTTTTTTATAGGTACAGACGCCAGCACATCAAACTACTACAATCTGTCAAATTTCTTTAATCGTTTTTCAACTTTATCTCCAAAGTATACGGTTCAAAGTTGATTGGGAAAATTTGACAGTTTCGGGTAGGTTGAAGTGCTGGCGTCTGTACAATAAATAATATTATAAAAACTTAAGCGAGAACATCTGAAACTGGATACCATCGTCCTAAGATTTTCGGCCACTGAATTTTTAGATTACCTACCTGAATTTTGCAGCTGTCACAGTTATCCTTGTTCAGGGTCTCGATTCTCAACGACATGTAGCCTTTCACAATCAAACACGTTTGAAAATATGAAATGATCTTATTTCTCCTGTCTCTTTTCTGGAACCTCTCTTATCTACTCTTATGCAGTATGTGCCCGGGGTGTCGTTCCTTGGCTTGTGCCTGGTGCTTGGATTCATAACTAATGTTGTGATAAAGGGAAAAGGCAGCTCAATAGTTTTTTAGAATCAGAAAAAAATCGCTGGATCATATTCACTGGTCGTCAACTGTATCTTTTTTATGGTATTTTCTTTTTAATATTCATCAACTTGATAATTTATTACATTATTTATATTAATATGTCCTAAGGAAAGTTTTGAATATGAATCTGGATGGCTATAAGAGTAGAGAAGACCAAAGAAACGATGGATGATATGTCTAGAAAGTAGTTGATTACCGAGATGATGACCAATAGAGAAGTATGGAAGAAAAAGACATGTGGCTCCGATCCCAAATAAATTGGGATAGTGGCAGGAGAATGATGATTCATTATTATACTGACGTTTTTATTGCTAAACTATGAAATAAAGCTTCAGGTTCATCTAGGTAGGTAGCTCCATCAGGCACGTGCTGTATGTGTCGTGGCCAGATCTTAGAACTTACCATTTCATGAAATGGCCAGCGAAAATTGGCCATATCGTTTAATGATATGTCAGTCCATGGTATAATAATATACTTCGCAGGTACCTATAGCATTTCGAGATACAGTGGTCAAGTGAGAGACACAAGTCTTCGTCATAACATCTGTGTTACCAGTAGTGTGTAATAATAACTCCCCAACCACCTTTATTACCTATGCGAATCCGATAAAACAATTAGGTTTTAATTAACAAAAAAGTGTGTAAAGTGGCAATTGGATAGTGACGTAAGCATGTGTGTCACTTCCGGAATGCCAGACCCTGTTTAAGTCATTGCTGTCAGTCGATGTTTGGTCATATCATTAATGTAGGGGTACCAATGGTTTAAGGAGTAGTAAAAATTGCCAAATAGCGCTCGCCGGCCGTTGCCGCGGCACAGCTCGCTCCGCTCGCTCGGCTCGCACGTGTTGATTCACAGTTATAACCTAACCTAACCCATTTGGTCGGATTCGCACATAACAGGCGTAAATTTTTTAAACAAATTTTAAGTGCTAGGTTGCATCTCACACCGCGGTAGCGGCCGGCTGCGAGCGCTACTTCGCCTACTTCCAAGTTGATCGCTTTCCATAATATTATATTTAAACCGAATAAAACACCGTCGACTTTTTTGCGTAGTTTTTGTTGCGTTGACTTTGTTTCATTTGTTGTATGCCACCGCCATGATGCAAAACAAAAACAAAGCGACATCAAAGCCTCTACCGGTGGATAATCTAACTATTGTATGCTATGATCACTAATGTTTGGCCACATCATGAAGTACCTAGTCGTGGGTTTGTACTTGATTTCGAAAGTTGATGATTTGATTTTTATTATATCGATGTGTCGATAATTCAGTTGTACGATGTTTTATTCCATCATGTTTTATACCTAATTAACTTAACTTAAAAATATAATCATGTATACAAAAAAAAAAACTATGTTACGTATTGTAAATTTTATTCTAAAAAACAAAATCAGAAAATAAATTGGCATACCTACACCTATTATTTTACTGTAAAAAAATATTTTGCATCTTTTTGAATATATCCTTAACTTTTTGCGGCAGGCGTGTAAATAAATTACGAAATTAAATTTAAAAAAATGTTATACGTTTTGTAAAGATATTTATGTTTATTATGAATGAGTATATGACATCTACTTATTTATTTGTGAATAATTGTTATGTGCAGTTCATATTGCAACTATGGCTGATAGTGTTATCAAAACGGAAAAATCTAAATGCGGAAACGATATAATACTTATTGATGGATATGAATTTATGTTAAATAAACACGTGGATAAAAAACATTATTGGTGTTGTGTGTTCAAAAACAAAAATCAGTGCCTTTTTTTTTTTTTGGATGTGTTATCATCAAATGACGTCTCCCGCTCTGGGTGGAGCGGGAGACGGGCGCGTTCGTTGAGGCAGCGGCCTGCCCGCCGGTTGAACGCGTCCCAGAGGGTCATGGCCACCCGGCTGGTCCGGGTATACCGCACGGTCTCCGGTGAGGCGGCGAGCGTCCTTGCCGGATTGCCGCCATGGGATCTGGAGGCAAAAGTCCTCGCGCATATTTGGGAGTGGCGAGAGGAGGCGAAACGCCGGGGCTTGACTCCGATGCCGCGAGAAATCGCGGCACAGCGGACAGAGCTCCGACGGGATCTCATGGCGTCATGGAAAGTGCGATTGTCGCAACCCAGTGCTGGGCACGCCACTATTGCGGCGATAAGTCCCCTCTTTGAGGAGTGGCTGGAGAGGCGCCACGGCATCCTCACCTTCCGCCTGACGCAGGTCCTCACCGGACACGGCTGTTTCGGGAGGTACCTGATTCGGATAAGGCGGGAGGAAACGCCCGGGTGTCATCACTGCGTGGATCGCCCGGAGAACACGGTGGAGCATACGGTGGAGGTATGCCCGGCTTGGGCAGAGCACCGCCGTGTCCTCGTGGAGGCGTTCGGTCGCGGGGATCTCTCGCGTCCGGCCCTGGTCCAGGCCATGGTATGGAGCGAGAGGGCATGGGAGGCCGTCACCTCCTTTTGCGAAGCAGTAATGCTCGCGAAGGAGGAGGCGGAGCGCGTGAGGGAGAGGCAAATTTCGCGCCCTCACGCCCCTAGCTGCCGCAGGAGGAGACACCCTGGGCGTCGGGAATCGATTGCCGATTCCCGGCCACCGTAGGCGCGGGCTTGCGGAGGGTGAGCAATGGGTAGCTCGCCGTCCGGTAAGGACCAAGCCCGGGTCGACGGCGCGTTGTGTTCCACGCGCGCCTCAAAGAGATGTCAGCGAATGAAGGGGTCAGCCAACGATATTTGGTTGTGGATCGCTGGTGCCTGTGGTAGGTATTAACACCTGTAATACAGGTCACCAGGTCCCCACCTTTTTAAAGTTACACGTTTGATAGCTTATAACTGATATCACAGCAAATATCAAGTTTCACAACAATTAGTGAGCTTATTATAAAACGAGACACTAGAGAGTATTTGAGTTTTATAGGTAAAACGATTAAAAAATTAATTTAAAATATGTTGAGAGGTTTTTATGAATGTAAGTTTGTGTGTGCCTGTGTTATGTGTGTATGTGTATGTGTGTGTGTTGGAGAGAGTGTTAGTGGATGAGTCTGATTAAACTAATACGTTAAAGAGAGCTTCTGTGGCAGTATATGTTTGGCTTTGTAGCCAGGCATGTAAAGCGATTTTAAAATTATATTTGTTCAATGAGTGTAAGGAAAGAATTTGGTTCAGTTTATTGTACAGATAAGGTCCGAGGAAAATAAAAAATCTTCGGCTAAAAGAAGTTTTATGAGGAGTAACTAAGGCAACTATACGGTTACTTCGATTTGTTTGCTGTGCATAGTTTGAAATGGAGTGTTGCTTTAGCAGTGGTCAGTACAAACAACTGCCTCACCGTAAGTACTTGACAATATTCATAGAGCTTGACGGTGGGATAAAGTCTTGGCTTGAGACACACATTGAGAAACGCTCTCTGCGCACGTTCAATCTGAATAAAGTGGGATTTGGCTGCCCCACCCCAGGACGAGATACAATAGACCAGAATTGATTGACACAGCGCCTGATATGTCATTTTCATGACAGCAGCATCTGCTGAGTTTCGTAATTGTTTAAAAATGTACATTAGTTTGCGCACTCTATTTGATAGGTGTATTATGTACTCTTTGAATGTAAGGTTGAAGTCAATCACTATGCCAAGGTACTTTATCGAAGTGACTCGTTCAAATTAATAATACTCAAACTCAAACTCAAAGCATTTATTTCAATTAAACCTTTTACAGGCACTTTTGAATTGTCAAAGAGTCAGTTAATCAGAAAGTTGAAGCTAGTTGCCCATTCCAAAACGTAGATCTCTATGGAGAAGAACGGGCAAGAAACTCCAAGGACACTCTTTTAAATATAGAAATTACAAAATCCTGGGTACATTACTCTTGTTGATTCTATATGTGAGAACAATGTAAATATATATATATATATATATAAATCAAAAACGATTAAAAATAAGCCCTGGCAGATAAGAAATGACCAGTCTCAACTGACGGCGCCCGTTCACGAACATGACGCGTGGATCAGCACCATCCAGCTCAACCATTTTGTAGGGAACCGAATGATCCAACACACTCGCTACCATCAGCGAGACATTTAAGTGAGCATGACATACTCTCAACTACCCTGCTCTTTCAAGTCAAAATCAACATAATAACATAGTAAAACGACTCCATGGTACTCACATTTACAAAATATGAAAATAAAAATGCGTCTAAGTTATACAAAACTATAGTTTGCAAGAATTTTACCACCAAAAGAAAGAAAATCAATATTATCTATTGGAGTATTCAATAATTAAAACTTAGTTTAATAAAAAAAACAAAATAAACAATAAGTTCGTAGTCAGAAAAAATAAAAAAAAATAAAAAGGGGAAGCAACTCTACCATTTTTTTTTTTAACTAGTGAGCCCAAGTGGCTGTGGAGCAGGACCAGCATTTAGCCAAGCATTTTTATCTACGATATAATCATCCAACTTATAGTATGCTTGTCTACATAGTGTGCGTTTAATGCAAGTTTTAAATTTCTTCTCATTTAGTTGAAGAATATCGAGTGGTATTTTATTATAACATTTTACACAGTACCCCATAAAAGAAGTGTGTACTTTAGACAATCTGAAACGTTGTTGATCTAATTTGTTCCTATTTCTTGTGTTAAAATTATGCCTGTCACTTATCTTATTATAGAGATGTAGATTTTTTCGAACATACATAATGTTTTCATATATATACTGACAAGTTACCGTCATGATATTAATTTTCTTAAACAGTTCCCTAAGAGATTCGCGTCTGCGGAGGTTGTAGATGGCTCTAACAGCCCTCTTTTGCAGAATAAATATAGAGTCAATATCTGCGGCCCGTCCCCACAGCAAAATACCGTAAGACATGATGCTATGAAAGTAACTAAAATAGACCAGTCTCGCGGTATCCACGTCTGTTAGTTGGCGGATTTTCCAAACAGCGTAAGCGGCTGAACTTAGCCGCCCTGCAAGTGATGTTAAGTGAGGACCCCACTGTAGTTTTGAGTCAAGCGTGATTCCCAGGATAGTGTCTCCTTATTCAGTACAACGTGACATTCACTACTTCTAACATTCGGTAACGCGAATCTTATGCATTTAGTTTTCTTCTCATTTAATACTAAATTATTTACAGTAAACCAATTATGGACCTTTAGCATAGCGTTATTTACGTCGTCAAGCTCCTGTGCGTGTCTGTTTACCTTAAAAATAAGTGATGTGTCATCAGCAAATAACACCATTTGTGGTCGGTTTTTCAGTAAATGAGGTAAATCATTTATGTATACTAAAAAGAGGAATGGGCCCAATATCGAGCCCTGTGGTACACCCATTTTGACTTTTAAACCCAATGAATTTACACCGTTTATTTGAACTTGCTGCAGTCTATCATTCAAATATGATTTTACTAAGTTAAGCGCAAGTTTTGCCAGTCCGTAATGCTGAAGTTTCAAGAGCAGTGTTTCGTGATTAACGCAATCAAATGCTTTGGATAGGTCGCAGAAGATACCTATTGCATCCTGTGCCTCTTCCCACGCGTTAAATATGTGTTTTAATAAAGTGACACCGGCGTCAGTTGTGCAACGTCCCTTGGTAAAACCATACTGTTGATCGTGTAAGATGTTATTACGATTAAAATGATTGAGCATTTGATTTAACATTACTTTTTCAAACACCTTGCTGAAAACCGGCAAAACCGATACGGGTCTATAATTATTAGTATCCTTGCTGTCCCCGGATTTGAAAAGTGGAATAACTTTACTGTACTTCATTAAATCCGGGAAGACCCCTTGATCTACAACTGCCCTGCTAAGCCAAAAGGCGCTATCTCTGAGATACGACCTTTTAGTTTTTTTCTACCATTCAATAGCTATAACGATTTCGCATCTAATGGTATAAGCCAAATACCGCTATCTAACTTATATTTTTTTTTAAACCACTCAGACGTTGTTGAAATCCTTATGTTTCCGTAGATTACAATTTACAAAAAGTAAATTTTCTCAAAACTTACTCCGATTGAGATAGCGCCTTTCTGCTTAGGAGGACAGAATAATAGTCTTAGACGAACATAAAAGTGCCACAGTAAATTACATATTACTACAGATGTCACAGCGAAACATGAGCTTTGAGTTCGTGTGAGTGGGCGCATGCAAACATGAAAATGTGTGCTCAGACTAACATGCCCTGCACGAATGTGTACTACAGATTGAAGAGTATTCTAGAGTGGCTAACAATCGAGCGGTCTGTATATTTGAGAGATGTAGAAGTACTACACGTCATCGGATTCCTTAAAATTATATGCATATCACTTCTTATGGATTCCAACTTCAGGATATTCCAGAAGGAGCCAGAGTATGTGAAACACATCTAAGGTCCAATGACTGGGATGGGATTATTGAATTCAAATTCAAAATATTTTATTTTACATAAACCTACAAGGGCACTTATGAAACGTCAGAAGCTAGGTGCACGGTTCCAATTGGTCATATCCTATGGAGAAGAGCCGGCAAGAAACTCCACGGTTAGATACTCTTTTAAAAGTAAATGGTTTTACAATGTTTTCAAATTAAAGTGATAATAGGTATGAGAGGACAGTGTAGGCCTATCAATAAGTACCAGGTACTTAGCAAGATAGAAAATGGTCAACAGATCTAGAGTCTGTCAAGCCTACAACGTTCTCACATTCACAAGGCACGCACCACTGACTTTTCAGATTCATGTGCGTATTGTATAATTATCACTAGCTTGAAAAAAGGTGAAGGAAAACATTGTGAAGAAACCGGCATGCCTGAGAGATATTTCTCAACGGCATGTGAAGCCAAGTCAGGGGCCTATGGGCGGCTTTAAAACTCTGACACCAGGTTAGTCACTAACCACACGAAAAGAAGAAGACATTCACAAAATCTAAAAGAAAAGAATCTTTATAAAAGATAAATAAAATAATAAAAATAAATCCGTTTTTAAACCAAATGACATGATAGCCACTACAGCTGTAACAAATATGATTGATAGTCCAAATCTAAGACATGATTTTAATGATACTTATTTCTTACACATGGGTCTTATGAAAGCAGCTGAGTCAAGAAGCTCCATTCTAGATTTGTAATACATACTCGTAGTATGGTAATTGTACAAACTAATGAATGTAATAATTGCATTATTATATAATAAACTAGCTTTTGCCCGCGGCTTCGCCCACCTGGATGTCAGAAAATATCCCACGGGAACGTACTACCGAGATTACATACTAACAGCCGAGGAAAAGGTCTCTTTTAAATCCAGACATAATCTTGGTCAGGCCATATGAGGACTATGAGATGTCTTTTGAGGAAAGAACTAGATTTGAGTGGACCTGTCCAGTCGGTTGCATATAAGAAAATCAAAACTTTCTCGAGCAAATTTCAAAAGAACAATAAACGAAATAACAAAATTTAAATGACCAAATGTTTTATTTAGAAAAAAATTAAAATCCCAATGTATGTGTACATCAAATGAACGACTGATCAAAAGTTGCTAGATGTAACTTTAAAATATCAAATCATTACTAATCAAATTACGTAATCACAAATGACGACTGAATACGGTTCTGGGGGGTTCAGGAGAGAGAGGGAGGGCAAATGTGGATGAGAGATGTAGTCCTGCATCATTTTTCATACTGGAAATTATTTTGTTTGTATGATTTTGTACTGTGTACTGAGTCGGACTCCGGGTGTGCTCCCGCCATAATCTCTCGGTCACCCCTGAGTGTCGCTACAACACACTCTAAAAAGCCCCTTCCCTTGCTTATCAAATTATTAATTTGTCATGAGTTATACTTAAAAGCGAGGAAGTTGCAGTGATCGTTAGCTGTCATCGGGAATAGTTGTGTCTAAAACATAAAGCATACAATTGTTCCTATGTGAAAAGTTTTCCTTGAAGTAGAACAACATCATGGGTTGTAAACTGCCAGAGATTAAGAGATGTTGCTTCTGTATTCCTCTACGACATGGTTTGATTGTATGGGGATATATCACCTTGGTGAGTCTAGTGCTCTATCCTATCCTAATTTAGAAATTCATTATGGAACCAATATTTGATAAAACATACGAAAAAGTAGGTACCTTCGTAGTAAATAAACGAAATTGGACGGCGTTTCACCCTTTTTGTAGACATAAGGGCTCTGAAGACATGGCAATTCTTGTGTGCACTACCTTGCAACTTTAATAGAACTTAAGTACTAACAATTTTTTTCAGATTATTGACTTCTTTTTCTTGTGTGATAAAATAGAGATAATTCGTAATCTAATAAGTAAAGACGATCATGACAACAGTGTACTTTATAAAAGTGGTGAGCTAATGGTGATGATAGCAGATATGGTACTCATCATTGTATTAATCGCTGCAGCTCATAAGGTAAGATTGGTATAGTTGTAATAACATATTGTTCACTGTTTTAAAAAGGTGTGCGCACTCTTGGTCTCGAAAAAACTTAGGTGTAAACTTAGGTTCTATTGTTGTCACGCGTAGCATGTCCACAATAATTATAGATTGAGATTGTTAATCTAACATTTTGTCTATTATTCCGTCGAAAAAACCCATTTCTATGGTGGTATGTCTACGCGTACTCTTTCAAAATCAAACTCAAAGCATTTATTTCAATTAAACCCTTTACAGGCACTTTTGAATTGTCAAAGAGTCAGTTAGTCAGAAAGTTGAAGCTAGTTGCCCATTCCAAAACGTAGATCTCTATGGAGAAGAACGGGCAAGAAACTCCAAGGACACTCTTTTAAATATAGAAATTACAAAATCCTGGGTACATTACTCTTGTTGATTCTATATGTGAGAACAATGTAAAAAAAAAAAAAAACGATTAAAAATAAGCTCTGGCAGATAAGAGATGACCAGTCTCAACTGACGGCGCCCGTTCACTAACATGACGCGTGGATCAGCACCATCCAGCTCAACCATTTTGTAGGGAACCGAATGATCCAACACACTCGCCACCATCAGCGAGACATTAAGTGACCATGCCTTTACCGAGTACTCTAACGAGTGTTATGAGTAACATAGAGCACGGAGACGCCTCGGCAGCCGCTGCTAGAGGCGGGATTGTCATCACTTTCCATACAAACCAAGCATGTTATGGTTTACTCGAACATTGCCACAAATAATACATAGACGCCACAAATTTACTACTACTAGAAACTACTAGTTACTTTAGTACTTTAGTACTGCTACAAAGCAGTACTAATAAATAGAGGACACTTAACTCTTAAGGGGCCTGCGGAGCATGCGTAGTTCATACAAACGTAATACCAAAATAATTTGTAAATCAAACATATTCTTAAGGTAGTGTGTATTTATTCCGATTGGATTACAGAATATCTAGGCTCCCAAATATATATTTTGAATGGACACTGATATAAAGATGAGATAAGAGGAATTTCAAATTTCTATAGAAAACTTATTTTTCTCATAACTCGTCTTTAAATCAGTGTCCATTCAAAATATATATTTGGGGGCCTAGATATTCTGTAACCCAATCGGAATAAATACACACTATCTTAAGAATATGTTTAATTTACAAATTATTTTGGTATAACGTTTGTATGAACAACGCAAGCATGCGTTAAACCTGCCGGCGAGCGAGTGGCAATTCCGTGCTCTGTTATGAATTTTCGATCAGGTCACGTGTCCTAACGCGAGTTTAACATTTTTTACCCATCACAAAAAAGTGCACAACGCCGCTAAAGAAGTTTTCACTTCAAAAATTATTAGAAAGAAAAAAGAACAAGAAAGAAAATAAATTTATTTGACTCAGGTCAAGGCACACAATATTCACATAAAAACAAAAAAAAAAACTGAAAAAAATAATAATAACAGAATAGTACTGTGTGCCTCACGGCTGCGCCAAATAGGCCCAGTTCGACATAAATGCCAGACAACTAGTGTCTGACACTGGTTTTCAACTGGACCTTATGTTACGAGGACGTCTTAAGAAAAAAGTTGTACTGTACTACGTAGGTGACGTGTCAGTTCGTTTTCTATCGTTGCGTTTTAAATTAGGTACTAGTTTATATCTTTTGTATATTTCAGAAAAACGTGAAGTTGTTGAGGATATCCTTGATCGGTAACCTAACCTTAGTGATAGTGTACACACTGTACACTATCTGTATGGTTTCGTATATTTCGATATTGTTATACTTCTTGTATCAACTATCGTCAGACACTGCGCTCATCAAGAGCCTCACCAGGCTCCTTGTGCGACAAGCAGCAGGAGCATGTATTGAAATCTGTAAGTTATTTCTTAGCTTTCCATTTATTCATTTATTTTATATAAATATTAATTGGCTATCTGACAAATTGGATAGCCCAATTCTCGAGGAAGGTTAGTAATACATATAGTTAAAGAAAACTTGACATAATTCTTACACTCATCTTACTGAACTCCAGACTCACTGACATGATTGTCTTCCATTTGTCCTTAAACACAATATCACAGCCAGAATTAGCATCTGAGAGAGCGTTGAGCGCAAAGACTGTGCGCGAGGGCATGGCGACTGAGCCCCTGTGGCGGTGTGACTCGCTGGCACAAAGAAAATAATAATTTACGGGGCTCAATGTAGGGATAACTCGTCATACATCGGTGAAGCATGAAGGACTTTGGACATTTTTTTATTTTTTTATATAACAATTGCTTGCTGCACTTACAGTAAACACCAATGCAAGCCAAGAACAACATATTATAGCTAAAAAATCTCATGCAAACGTTTAACATGTAACGTTACATTTTCCCGGGAGGGGGAAAATGTAAGGTTAGCGAGGTAACTGTCACCAGAACTGGAGGAGTCCCGGCTTAAAAGAAAAAGTAAAAAAGAAAAGGTAAAATAATTTAATTTTAAATAAATAAGGCCAGGGAAACCGGGGTAGAAAATTGATGGTCCAAGTTGTTGAAGAAAAGAGGCTCGCAGGTTGTGAAGAAAAGAGGCTCGTAGATTGTACAGAAAAGAAGCTCGTAGACTGTGCAGAAAAGAGGCTCGTAGATTGTGCAGAAAAGGGCCTCGCTCGAGTCAGGCCTCCACGTCGCCGACCTCGGAGGGTCAGGCCGTGGTAGAGAGGACCGGCAGAGGGCTGAGAGCTATCAGCGGTCGGCGTCACCGGTTTGCACGACGTTATCCCACGAACGATGTCCGGTGTACAAAGACGCGTAGACTTGAGTTTCGAGTTTGAGTTTTCTTCCAGCACAGCCCCCGCTATCAGAGGGCACAGTCCTCCCACCGAGCACTATCAACAGGACCTCCTGCCAAGGCGAGCCCAAGAGTAAAACTCGTCTGCTGGCCCCGGCTCCCTTCCTTTTCGGATCGGTTGTCATTTCAAAGTTTTAATGTGATTCTAGAACATAAAAGAATAATAATTTATAACAAGGTCTAATACGTATACAACCTAACCTACTGGCAGCTCCAGCAATAAATTAAAAATAAAACCTAGGCTTGTCATTATCTGACATTACAAAAGGTAAACAAACATTCGGAGAGCACTAGAAAATCTAAATAGCTCTAAATATAGAGGCCTAGGATTGCTTAAACTACAGACAATGGCCATGCAGATAATTGGAGAGAACATAATATAATATCTAATTAAAATAGCCAAAACGTAAGTAAAAAATTACGAAAATTACATTTCCCCGACAACCCCGGAAAATTTTTGATTACAATGAAAAAATTTTGTTATTAAGTAAGATAAGGCATTGACCAGCTAAAATTAACCTATATGACTATTTATAGTGGTACAGAAAGTTTTACAAAAGATAAAAATTACGTTACCCGATAACCCCAGAAAATGAACAACTGAGAAAATTTCGATGTTGTAAAAAAAAAACCTTGCTCTTTCATACACCTTTCATCAACCCACATTTCATACTCCCTCAATCATACATCACCAACATACTTAGGGGATATGGTTCACATTCTATGACTCATACTCCACAAGGATTTTTTTTTTAGAGTTACGAAGGCTTATTTATTTTACTTAGGTGTCGTAATCCGCACCTTTTTTAAAACCCGTTAAAACTAAAATAAATATTTACAAAGCTTTCCCAGCTTAAGAAAAGCAGTCAAGGTTTGAAAGCATAATTGCTTAAGAAAAGCCTTCAAGTTTCAATATGTTCAAGTATTAGAAATAAAACTTTCCAGCTTAAGAAAAGCAGTCAAGGTTCAAAGCATAATTGCCTTTTCAAGTAACTAAATTCAAGTATTAAAAAAAAAGATAAGGGTATGGACACACCAAGGCTTATTTAACGAGTTAAGTACCGCTCGACACTAAGGCTTTATTTTACGAGTTATGCTACCGCTCGACACAATGGCTTATTTAAAGAGTTGTGTACCGCTCTATAAAAAAAAACGTGGACTAAAAATGCCAAAAGTTTTTGGAGAAAATAAAACTTGTGAAGTATTTACAATGAACTTAATGTTAAATGGTTTTTAAAATTATAAGTAAAAAATTATTTCTAGAGACATCAAGGGAAAAGCGACCGTTAAGTCATTCAAGTTCAAAAAATAAAATAACCACTAAGTCAATTAAGAAGTTGAGATGTTAAGATTAAAAAAAAAACTTTTAAGCATAAAATATTATAAGACATTAAGATACAACAATTTTATTATAAAAAAAAACACAGGAGATAGAAAACTACACTTTAAAATCTTTAGCGTGCCATTTTCCTCTTAAGCCGTTCTGATCCTCCAAAATGAAAACCAGTGGTGACAAATCAAACTAAATGAAGTAATGTTTAAAGGTGTGTTGATTTATGTTAAGTTTTGTATAAACGACCACAGGATATTGTCCTGCAGCCGTCGTGAAGTGTGCCAGCCCCCAACTAGTAAGTGACCACGAATGGTTTTAAGAACACTCACTAGCGAAGACTGGTTACGATTACCAGAGGGTAACCGCAGTGGTGTGCAAGTGTGTGGGATGCAGTATAGTGAGGTATTAGTAGAGAGTTATAATGTACCTAGGTGGTAACGACTATAGGATATTCTCCTATAGTACGTCGTAGAGTAAGCCAAACCCCAACTTGTAAGTGACCACGAATGGTTTTAAGAACACTTGCAAGCGAAGAATGGATGACAATTACCAGTAGGTAAAAGTAGTGTGTGTGTGTGTGTGTGAGTGTTTGTTTCAGTATAAAGAAGTCTTGTAAAGGTTGAGATGGATGAGGTGATGAAAATAAAAGCTTACCAAATAAAAATCACTTGAGCAAGTTTGTTTTAGAATTTTGAGAGATCTGAAAAAGTTTAAGGAGGGAGGGGTTAGCCCCACGTTGGGCGCCAGATTGTAACGTTACATTTTCCCGGGAGGGGGAAAATGTAAGGTTAGCGAGGTAACTGTCACCAGAACTGGAGGAGTCCCGGCTTAAAAGAAAAAGTAAAAAAGAAAAGGTAAAATAATTTAATTTTAAATAAATAAGGCCAGGGAAACCGGGGTAGAAAATTGATGGTCCAAGTTGTTGAAGAAAAGAGGCTCGCAGGTTGTGAAGAAAAGAGGCTCGTAGATTGTACAGAAAAGAAGCTCGTAGACTGTGCAGAAAAGAGGCTCGTAGATTGTGCAGAAAAGGGCCTCGCTCGAGTCAGGCCTCCACGTCGCCGACCTCGGAGGGGCAGGCCGTGGTAGAGAGGACCGGCAGAGGGCTGAGAGCTATCAGCGGTCGGCGTCACCGGTTTGCACGACGTTGTACAAAGACGCGTAGACTTGAGTTTCGAGTTTGAGTTTTCTTCCAGCACAGCCCCCGCTATCAGAGGGCACAGTCCTCCCACCGAGCGCTATCAACAGGACCTCCTGCCAAGGCGAGCCCAAGAGTAAAACTCGTCTGCTGGCCCCGGCTCCCTTCCTTTTCGGATCGGTTGTCATTTCAAAGTTTTAATGTGATTCTAGAACATAAAAGAATAATAATTTATAACAAGGTCTAATACGTATACAACCTAACCTACTGGCAGCTCCAGCAATAAATTAAAAATAAAACCTAGGCTTGTCATTATCTGACATTACAAAAGGTAAACAAACATTCGGAGAGCACTAGAAAATCTAAATAGCTCTAAATATAGAGGCCTAGGATTGCTTAAACTACAGACAATGGCCATGCAGATAATTGGAGAGAACATAATATAATATCTAATTAAAATAGCCAAAACGTAAGTAAAAAATTACGAACATTACAAACATAGATTTACTGCTATACATAGACAATATTGTCAACATTACCACAAAAATTAGCACAAAAATTTATTATATTTATAAATAAACTAAAACAATATCCATAAATGCTATTTTATTATTAATTAATATTTTAATGATAAATTAAAAATGAATACCATAAATAATAAATAAAATTTAAGTGGAAGTGAGTAGCAGAAAAACATTTATATTTTACTTTTTTCAAATAATAATATAATATTAGCCCTCTTCCTCTATCCTATCTTGCTGTGCCCGACAGGGTCCACAATGATCTAAAATTATGTATATTTTATAATGTACCTACCACCTATGTCAGCCATACTCTAAGTGTGTTCCGCGGAACCCTAGGGTTCCGCGATACCTCTGTAGGGGTTCCTCAAAAATTTATAAAAAAAATCAAAACACCTCTCTGGTCGAACGTTTTGACTCCGCGGCCGCGCGTAGGTATATTTATTTAATTGTATTTGTATAAACATGTGTTACAATAGCTGGTACAATATCTCATAAGTTTGGTATCAGCATGTATACTTGTATACTCTTGAGCGCGCAGTCCCTTTGATAAAAGCCGCCTCTGAATTAGACGCTATAGTTGTCAACAAGTGACTTTCGACTCTAACTTCAAAATATAAAGTCGAGATTGTTTACAACGCAATTTTTATATTTCTCTTTTTATTTTTGCTTTTTATTTATCAAAGGCCGACTCGAGTATTTTCGAGAATATTCGAGATCGAGTCTAGGACTAAGTATAAAAGCGGCGATGGCGCGTCACGCCTCGTCTAGTGCCCGATCGTCTCGGGCTCATCTTACGGGACTACTTGTCGAATCGCACTTTCCGCTATCGCATCGAGGGAGCCCTATCCTCTCCCCGCCAAATCCGCGCCGGAGTCCCTCGAGGCTCCGTGCTCGCCCCGCTCATGTTCTCGCTGTTCACAAGCGACATCCCCAAAAGCAATACGGCGCAGTTGGCTCTGTTCGCAGATGACACGGCCATATATTGCAGGGGCCGGTCGCAGACCCAGATCCACCTTCTCTTACAACGGGCTGTCAATAACCTTGGCGCCTGGTTTAAGAAATGGAGAATTGAGGTGAACCCCGACAAAAGTCAGGCGGTTTTATTTATAAAACCGCGATCTAGACCTTGTTAGGCAAGCCTATCCCCTGGGAGAAGCGAGCCAAGTACTTGGGAGTCATCCTCGATCACTATCTCAACTTTTCAGAGCACATAAAGTCGGTTCGCTCGCGGGCCGCCTTCGCTCTCAGTAGACTATACTACATCGTCAATGCACGCAGCAAATTGTCACTCAAGTGCAAATTGCGCATCTACACAGCGTGCATCCGCCCCATCATGACCTATGCGGGTGCTGTCTTTGCACACACATCCCCCAGAAATATCCATAGGATGCAGGTGATCCAAAATAGGTAGATTTCTCAGAAGAGCCACGGGCGCTCCCTGGTATGTCAGGAATATTAACCTCCACCTCGATCTTAAAATCCCCACAATCCATCAGTTCTTAAAACGCATTTCCAAGCGTCACTTTGATTCCGCCGCCAATCACCGCAACCCTCTGGTTGTTGAAGCGGCCAATTATACCCCCTCCCTTATTAGTCGATTTCGCCGTCCTAGGCATGTCCTCTCCGATCCAGATGATCCAACCACTCTCCTCCAGGAGAGCAATAAGGCCACCAATACAGTGCACAAACACACCCGACACCCGTCGTACCGACCTCGCCGCCGAGGTCCTCCGCGATCGCGACCCTCTCGAGTAAATAATACTCCCCCCCGACCCTTGTCCAATGAAGCGCCAGCCCGCGCCGCAGCTGAGCGCGTAGCTTTAAATTCCCCGTATAATAATAATATATCCTTGATCCAGCCTGTCCCATCTTTAAACTTTAAGGCAGCCACAGGATTGTTCGGTTGAGCAGTAAACCTTAGTAGTATACCTGCGAGATGCCATAGTAAAAAAAAAAAAAAACAGTCACGCTAATCGTCAGTCAGTTGACGATTAGCGTTCGGAGCGATAAGTTCCTACCTACCTACTTATAAGCTCGCTAGCGAGAAACTAGTGTTCATTGTTCTACTGCCTGCTGTATTCTGTTGTCTCAGTTTTATACATTTCTTCATTGTACTAAACTTAGTCTCTTATACGCAGGAACGATTGTGCATTACTTAGACATCCTGACGTGTAAAATTATAAATAAAGAAGAATGGAACGTTGGCTTAAAGGTGTTAAACGTGTTGCAACAACATCTAATGACGCTGAATGTTCAAAAGCAGTACGCGCGGAGAATATAGCAATCACCGATCCAGACGATGATGCCACGACGTCAAGTTCGACGGTTTCAAAGACGAAAAAAAAGGAAGTATGATGAATCATATCAGTTTCAGATTTGTTGATTCCAACGGCTCACCTCTCTGCATGCTATGTAGTAAACTGCTTCCTAATAGTTCCATGGCACCTGCCAAATTGCGCCGACATTTAGAAACTATACACCCCGAGTCTAAAAACAAGAATAAAGAATTTTTTGTTCGTAAAAAAGATCAGTTATTTGAAAGTCAAAAAAATATGATGCATGTAACACAAACTATCAACGAAAAGGCATCATATTTAGTTAGCTATCGCATTGCACAAGCAGGTGAAGCGCACACTATCGCTGAGAATTTAATAAAGCCATGTGTATTAGACATAACAAAATGTATGCTCGATGAAAAATCTGCAAAGCATCTTTCTACTGTGCCGCTATCAAACGATACTGTTTCACGGCGAATCCATGATCTGGCAAGCTACGTCAAACAAGAACTAGTTATACGTCTATAAAAAACACGATTCGCCTTGCAAATGGACGAGTCAACTGATGTCGCTGGTTTAGCTATCTTGCTGGTTATCGTGAGATATCCATATGAAAGTTCTTTTGAAGAAGACATGCTTATGTGTTCACCGCTGCTCACAAATACTACCGGAGAAGAAATTTTTAATAAAATAAATATATTTTTTGAAGAAAATAATCTCAGTTGGAAAAATTGCATTGATATTTGTATAGATGGGGCCAAGGCGATGACAGGAGCAATGAAAACAGCAGGAGCAGTGTCACGAATAAAAATAAAGCGCCTAAGTGTAGTTCCAGCCCTTGTATTCTGCATAGACAAGCACTTGCGATGAAGCAAATGCCATCAAATCTAAAATTAGTTATGGATGAATCGGTAAAAATAATTAATTTTATCAAATCACGACCACTACAATCCCGATTGTTCTCATTATTGTGTGAAGATTATAGCAGCAAACATAAAACACTGCTGCTCCATACAGAAGTGCGATGGCTGTCTCGGGGTAAAACTTTAACAAGGCTATTTGAACTTAGAGCCGAGTTACAAATGTTTCTTTCAGCAGATAGTTCTTTTGATTTGAAGGACCGTTTGTATGATAAAACTTGGTTGTTCCGATTGTCTTTTATGGTGGATATCTATCAAAAACTGAACAAATTGAATTTATCATTGCTAAACAGACAACAGTGTTTCAGACCTATAACAAAATAACTGCCTTCAAAAAAAAATCTGATGTTTGGATTATTTGCGTTGGTAAGAAAGAAATAGAAAGCTTTACGTCATTCAGTGAGTTTGTTAGCGATAACGACTCAGAAATGTTTCAAGATGATGTGTTTAAAGAATTGGTCCAATATCTCAGTTCGATGCGCGCATCTTTTGAAAAGTATTTTCCCGAAGAACAGAATACAAAAATGAAACTGAATTCATGGATTCATAATCCTTTTTTACCCAACTTGGAAAAGCCCGAAAGTATGTCAAACGAGATATATGAATGTCTTTTAGAAATGTCATCAGACACAAGTATGGAGTCACTGTTCAAAACGACGCCTCTCAACGATTTTTGGTGCAAAATCCGTGATGAATATCCAACGCTTGGCAAAATGGCTCTGAATATTCTTCTCCCGTTCCCAACAACATATTTGTGCGAAACAGGATTGTCAACCTATGCAGCCACGAAAACAAAATATCGCAATAGACTGGACGCCGAACCTGATATGAGACTTCAACTGTCTTCTATCAAACCTGATATCAACCAATTGATGAAAAATAAAAAACAGTTTCATACCTCCCATTAGTTAGATTTTTTCTTTTTTAATATCTTCTATTATTGTAAGTACTTGCCATGTGGTAAAGTAAGTAATAATTAGTAACTGTTACATTGTACTTTTATTGTGCTTATTAATAAAGAATACACTTTTAAAAACTATTGTTTTATTGTAGGGTTCCATCAAGTATTTTGCTTCCTAAAGGGGTTCCGTTACCAAAAAAGTTTGAGAACTACTGACCTATGTTAACATTGTGGAATGCAAATAAATATATTGAGTATTGAACATTGGGCTTTTGAGCAATCATGGCGTTCAGTAAATTGATCGCCTGGGTTATGGGAGCATATCGAGCAATAGAGGAACGCACTGGTGGAGCCCCGAACACGGGAGGCACAGGCGGGCGACCGCCGCTGCCGCATGCCGGTCCGGAGCAAACAATGAACAGCGAGCTAGAGTAGTCACGTCATCGATCGCACATGGTGCACCCTTATTCAAATTGCAGTTATTTTCAATTTGACTGAACTAAGTTATGGTTTTTGTTTCAGTAATCAAATTATACATCATGTTCCTATTAAGAAAGGAGAAAAATAAACTTGAGAAAAATAGGCGTCAGTGCAATGTGAATGCGGAATGCGACGTGGAAATGGAAAATGGAATGTTTAAACAAATTAAAATAGAGGATGAAGAAAAAGAGAGTAGAGAAGAAGACATATTTGATAAACAAACAGTAGGAATAGGTGAAGGAATTGAAGTAACTTGCGAAAAGAGCGAAAAAAAAAATTCCCTACTCTTAATAAACGATGTTTGTGAAACTAATTATTGGAATAAACTTTTCTATATTAGGGTTAAGAGGAATGTTTATTCTGAAAGTGGGCAACGTCGCAAATAGATGTCAAATAATTTGATGTTTTGATTAATTTGGCAATATTCATCATCTGCCTAGCCTTTTCCAAACTACGTTGGGGTCAGCTTCCAGTCTAACCGGATGCAGCTGAATACCAGTATTTTATATGGAGCGACTGCCTATCTGACCTCCACAACCCAGTAATTGGGTGATACGATATCCCTTGGTAAGACTGGTTGTCAGACTTTCGGGCTTCTGACGACCCGTAACGACTGTCAAAGATCCACGAATGACAGCCGTGACCAACGGCTTAACGTGCTTTCCGAGGCCCGGTGGAGTCTCGGTACGTAAAGATGTTCACCCATCCACAGACCAACCCCGGCAAGCGTAGCTTAACCTGACGGATCGACCCGTGCGGCAGTTATTACTTAGCCACGAACTCCTCATTCATCATTAATTTGGCAATATTACTGAATGGAAATAAGAAATGTGGCTAACTAGCGAACTAGAATATTAATAATGAATTGCAATTATAACATTGAATTTGATGTTGTAACCGTTTTAGGTGTAAAAAAAGGCACTTGGAAAGTTTCCAAATAATTTTTTTACATCTAAAACTAAATTTTTCGGTGTTACGGTATTAATTATTGCATTTCATATCAATATTCTAGTTCGCTAGTTAGCCATATTTCTTATTTCCATACAGTAATATAGCCAAATTAATCAAAGCCAGAAATATTTGACAGCTATTTGCGACGTTGCCAACTTTTAGCATAAACGCCCGTGAGGACTCTATTAATTATTTACTCATTATTTTTATTAGTGCAGGAGTATGTGACTAATTTTTCATAGGTATAACGTAACTACAACGAAATATACGTAACGCCATCTATTAAATACATATTAAGTTCTCCTTGCACATACAACAACGACTTTTACAATAAAAAAAAATATTTACCTAGAAAAGCTGAGCCTACAGATTTATTCAAGTTGTGTAAAGATAAAAAAAATATAAGTAGAAGAACAACAAATGTAATGTGCTTACCTAAAAGCAGGAAATAAAATGAGAATGTCAGCATAGCTCTCTCCCAAAATTTCATGTTGCACAACAACAAATCCTGCATTGTTAAAACGACCGACGCAACGTATTCAAATATGAACGGCAGTGATTTAGTTTAAAATAAACTTTAATTACGATATTTACAATAATTAGGAGGTGTGCTCGGTTAGAGCGATGCAGACGGAATGCTTACGAACTATTGATACATATTTTATATAAAAAAAGGTTAAACTAAAAAACAATATTTCGAGGAAGGGACCACCAGGCCACTTCAGATCAACGTTAAAACTTAAGTGTTAGAAAAAAGGTGTCGTGTCGAAAGAGATGTATAATAAATAACTGCAATCGGTGACATGGCTATTAACTAAATAATTAATACAAGTGGTTAGAAACAGCTTATGGTGTCGAGTGATTCTCTACTGTGGGAACTAATGCCTGGTATGCATAACTCCTCCATCCATAAGTTCAAAATCATCATTTGCATTCTGAGAATGATGGTTTTGATTTATATTACAAATAGATAATATTTTAGAATTAAATCTAACAAGACACAATTTATTAATAAGATGATTAAAATTAATATGTAAATGATTAGAGTTCCGATATTATGAATATTCACAAGTGCGTTTCGCTTATAACACTGTTCACTACACTTTCACTTTTCAGGGAATGAGCTATTAGCTGTAAGTTTTCAAAGTCTATTTCATCTAAGTTGATTGGAGGTTTTCCTTGTAGGCTGGTCGGTATCTCTATGCTGGGTAGATGCACGTTCGGCGTGATAAGGGCTGCCAGCAGAGCTGCTTGTATGTGTCGTTTTGTCAGTGTTTTTCCCATTTTTCCTTCGCAAATATCGTCTAGAGTCAGAATACAAGTGGCGAAAATATTGTGCTGGTTTATGTCTTCACGTAATATTCCATCAAAAATGTGTGAACACCGGAAAATAGGCTCTAAGTGACCGGCTGTATAATTTTGATTTTCACCTTGGAGGATTTCACTGGCAAGGGAAAACACGTTGAAATTTCAGTGGTAATCTTCATTAAGTCCGCGATGCATGAGTCTTCGTCAGCTGGAGAGACGTCTGTCTCGTAACAAATAAACTTTCCGTCGTCCATTCCCCTGCATAGCTAGGAGAACGCTAATATTTTCAACCCTTTCGCAAGAATATTGTATGTTTGGGAATGTAAGGTTTGTTCAGGGGTTATACATTGGGAATGGGTGTAATTGCTAATAATTATAAACGATATTTCGTTGGATGGTTTGAATTGATACATTTATTAAATATTATTCGTTTGCCTTTTATATATGATTTTATATTTGAACAATGTTCTATACGACATAGAACTTACAATTACTAATTTATACGTATTCTAGAATATTATAATCTAAATTGTTACTTAATTATAAATCTAGAACTTTTACTATGTTGTGACAGTCATCTATTAGGAGAACGAACCTGTGGGGGACGCCTTATGTCATTAATTGGAACCTTAGTTTGTCTCTGATTGGTCTGTACCGCGACAGTATTACGGTGAATATTTCTTCTTACTATAGCTTTTTGATAACGTGGCTTATCTTTGCTTCGTCGAGTGTTAACGCCTTTAATTGAAATGTTATCTTCAACTTTAATATCGAATTTATTTTCTCCGCTACGCTTTTGTCTTATGGTTTCTTTGTTTTTAACCATTTTATCGGTTAAATAATTATATAAGTATTTTGATCTCTTTACGTGTTCTTTAACTAATTGTTGGGTATAAACTTTATCAAAATCTACGGCAAAATTATTAGATGAATCTGTATGTCCGAATACGACTTCAAAGGGAGTGAGACCTGTGGTAGAGTGAATTGATTGTTTATAGGACATTATAGCATATGTCATAACGGTTACGGCGTCTGTTATTTTGGTTTCGTATTTTGCAAGTCGGTAAATTTCGATTATTGTCGAATGAAACCTTTCTATTATACCCATTGAATTAGGATTATGTGGAGTTCCTATGTGAAGAATAATTTTGTAGAAAGTTAACATTTCTTTCAACAGTTTATTATTGAATTCTGAACCTGAATCTGAACTAATTTTTCTAGGCACGCCATAAAATGAGAAGAACTTTAATAACGCTCTCACTATTTCTGGGGTTGATCTATTGGATACCTCAAATGCTTGTCCAAGTTTGCTGAAAACGTCTACAATAGTCAAGAAATATTTTCCTTCTATCGAAAATAAATCAATAAAAATCTCTTGAAAAGGTCTAGTCTGAGTCTGTGTTAACTGTAATTCAGGCTTAAAAGGTTTTCGGTCATATTTCACTGTCTTACAAATTTCGCACGAGTTTATAATACTGCCCACTGTTTGTTCTAAGTTATTCCAAAAGTATGTGCGTTTTAAATGGGCTATTGTTTCTTTAATGCCGCGATGGCAAGTTTTACCTATGTGATACTTTGTGACAATATCACGTTGCTCTTCTTCGTCTTCAACATAGACTACTCTTAGGGTGCATTCATAAAAACTAACTGAATCCTTTTTATAAAGGTTTGTAATTACCTTGGAAAATAATTTTCTATGTATTTTGTCTTCGAAATAAAGGAAATATTTAACTTTAGGTCGTATGTACTCTTTAAGGAAATTTTTAACTATTACAGGGTTATCCGTAGGCATGTGCACTTCGAGTACCTTTTGTTTATCTCTAGAGAGATCTTTGACTACAAATTCGTTTCTATTCCATGTGAAAATTAATATTTGTGTAGGTTTGGTATTAATAGCTTCGTTTAGTATAGGTATGTCAGCAGAGTCAGTGTTTTCTTCAGAATGAACTGTAATATTCGTTAAGGAGCCTGGTTTTTCAGAGGCTGTAAGAGTTCCACTATCGAATGATTGAATCGAATATGGGGATCTCGGTCTGTCGTCGTCATCGTCGGATGAAATAACAATGGAACTAGGAGTTGCGTCTTTCGAAATATTATTTTAATGATAGAGGCAAGGGACCTCTTTTCATCCTCGTATAGGAATCAATTGATTAAATCGCTCAACTGTAACATTCTATTCTGTTTGTAATTACATATCAATTCTATTATCACCTAATAGATAAATATATCTAACCTATCTTACATATTAAAATGACCTAATTTCTAAATATTTTATAATATTTTAATCTAAATGGTTACTTATTAATTCTAAATCAAGAACTTTTACTATGTTCCTAAGCTAAGACCTGCTTGGCCTTCCTTGACAGGAAGAATCCCAGGATTATCTTGAATCCACTGCAGATGAAGGCCCTGGCTCAGGGCTTTATGAGCCACTATCTGGAGGACGAGGATTGTAGCCTTGTTGTGGTACTCCAAATTTAAAATGAGATGGTTGTGTCTGTGTGTTATTTTTATTAGCTTGTAACTGGTTATTTTGAGTATTTGTTGGTTTAGTTTTATTACTGGCGTTGTAATGATTTTGGAAGTTTACCTCTTTTATCACAACGCTAAGCGTGGATTCTAAGTTCGTACACTGTTTCAATCTGATCAATCTAATTATATGTTCAGGTAAATTATATAAAAATACGTTTAAGCTGGTGTTATTGTATAGTATAATTTTGGCTGCCTTCATTCCCTCGTCTTGCAAAAGGTTAACTTTTGATATTAAGGAACTTTGTATTATCTGGATTTGATTCATTTCTTTATAGAGATTAATACAATACAATTCTAAGTTTAAATTAATATTAAAATAATGATAAATTGCATTTAAAAAGCAAACAAATAACTTAATATCGGCGATGTTTGTCCGATGTTATGTTAATTAAACAAAATCGAATTTCAAAAAACTTATACACAACGCAAATGGCAATTTTTGTCCAAGGGGTTGATTAAACTAACTAATAACGTAATATCGGCGATTTTTGTCCAATATAATGTTGATAAAAGAAATTAGAATTTAAAAAAAAACTTATACACAACGCAAATGGCGATTTTTGTCCAAGAGGTTGATTAAACTAACAAATAACGTAATATCGGCGATGTTTGTCCAATATAACGTTAATAGAAGAAAATAGAATTGAAAAACTTATACACAACACAAATGGCGATTTTTGTCCAAGAGGTTGATTAACTAACAAATAACGTATATCGGCGATGTTTGTCCAATATAACGTTAATAGAAGAAAATAGAATTGAAAAACTTATACACAACACAAATGGCGATTTTTGTCCAAGAGGTTGATTAAACTAACTAATAACGTAATATCGGCGATTTTTGTCCAATATAACGTAGGAAAGGGATAGACAAGGGAGGGAACAATACAATGCGAAAAGGTCTACTCACATTTAAGTACTGCTCAATCCCATGCCGATTCTCGTCTGCTGGTGTTGATCTCCTTCGTGCTGCCGCTCGATGACAATTTGTTTGTGTAGGTTCCCGGATAATGCCAGACGATCAGCACTCCGCTAGGCCAATTTTTAAAGCACGTACAACGAAGAGACTTTTCGCGAACTTTATCCGACCCCGGCTGCGCCAGTCAAATATGAACGGCAGTGATTTAGTTTAAAATAAACTTTAATTGCGATATTTACAATAATTAGGAGGTGTGCTCGGTTAGAGCGATGCAGACGGAATGCTTACGAACTATTGATACATATTTTATATAAAAAAAGGTTAAACTAAAAAACAATATTTCGAGGAAGGGACCACCAGGCCACTTCAGATCAACGTTAAAACTTAAGTGTTAGAAAAAGGTGTCGTGTCGAAAGAGATGTATAATAAATAACTGCAATCGGTGACATGGCTATTAACTAAATAATTAATACAAGTGGTTAGAAACAGCTTATGGTGTCGAGTGATTCTCTACTGTGGGAACTAATGCCTGGTATGCATAACTACGTAGCAGTCAACAGTAAAGTAAATATCCACATCGCCATGCTGATGAAATAGAATACTCATAACAGCTTCACTTTTTTATGCAAAAGGAAAAGATTACCTACTTAGTCAGTATTTCTTCCTGTGTTTGTATTAATAACTGCATTAACACTTTCACTGTCCCAAGGTAATTGGCATCCCATATCACCATACGTCCAATAATAATATTGCATAATGATGTTTTTTAAGGTCTGTTACCAATTCTATGACACCAAAAATTCGTCTATCACCCTCAGATAACCATTACGTATTATTTTCAAAAATGCTTTACATTACATGTAATGAACGGATGTACGAGCGTCACTTCCAGCTGAGTGCTGCTTAAAAACGCTGGAACAAACAATAGAACTTGTTCTATTATTTACATAATTAGCCTCTCCGCGATAGGGAGTGGGCTATAATCGACCACAGAGGCCCAGTGCGGGTTGGTAGATGCCACGCGTCTTCGAATACAATTCTATTATTTAAATTTGGTTATTTTCTATTTTCGCTAAAATGTTAGATAAAAAAGATAACTACCAGTGCATTACATGTCATGCACAGACGTATAGGGCTACGTCTTCAATGCATTACATGTCTTGCACAGACGTATAGGGCTACGTCTTCAATGCATTACATGTCATGCACAGACGTATAGGGCTACGTCTTCAATGCATTCCATGAAATGCATGGACAGTGAAAGTGTTAAAGATGATTAAATGTCACAACTTTTAATTTAGTAAAGTTGACCTGCTGACTACTACTGACTAATTAAAGATTGTGACGGTTAATCAGCAGAAGTCAGTAGCCGTCCGCCGTTGTACTACACCACTGGACTAGACGCTATAACAGTAAAAATGATGGAACCATTCTCTTAACGCCAGCCTATTAACGTAACAATCAATTCATAGTCCAGTGCTGGGCTACGCATTCACTGCAAAGATAATTAGGGGCGGCAATTTTGTTGAAAAGCCCGCTACTTTCAAGTTTATTTTGCCTAAGCCACAGTAGGTAAGTACTGGGTATTCTTAGCTGGACAAAACCAGATATAGGCCGCGTGAACACGCCAAACGTATTGTCAGCCAACGGCTGTGAGCGAACGCTACGCAGTTTACTGCTTTTCCGTAAATTTCCATTAGCACTGAACAGACAATAAGCTACTATAGCTTCACGTTCAGTGTTCACACAGAGGCTCACAATGAGCCGGCTCACAATCGGCGGTTGAGTATACGCTTGGCGTCAATGTGGTCTTTAGGTTGAAGGCGTATAATATTCTAATATTATTGCAATGCAGGCGAGATGTTATGTTGTGTGTGTATTATTGCAATAACCCTTTCGGTATGGGCACGCTCAGCCAAATTTTACTGCAATTTTATTGTTATGTTTTTTGTTCTTTTTTTTTTGATGTGTTTGTTGCTATTGTTTTGTGTCTGTGTCGAACAAATGTTTTCTATTTCTATTTTTATATTTCAATACTTGGGTATTTAGCCGCTTTGAAGAAAATATCAAAACAGTAAATAAGAACATCCAGATTATTTCACAAAATTGTTGTTACTCTAAAATTGTTTACAAATACCTACATAGATTTACAATAAACTTTGGTTTGAAATTATATGAATTCACTTCCACTGATTAATGAAACATTCACTAGGTATTCCTGTTTGAAGTTTTAATTTTCACGCGTCGTGTTTCTTGTCCCTCTTTAGTTTAGTACTACTTCATTCACTGTCTCCTCTCCCACTGCATTTTCTTCGCATATCATGGTACATTCTGCTTTAGCCGCATTGTTCACAAAGCTGAACTCGCCGTTGTTCCTCAGTTTGATGATCTCACTCCTCAGTAGCATAAGGAAGTAACTCTGTACGGCTGGAAAAACAAAGAGGTTGGTTTAATTGGATCGAAGTTCCTTACCGCACGTAAGATGATACTCTATGAAAGTGTCGTGACGGTCAAAGTGAAAGGAAAATTATTCCAACCGGGTGTCCCACAACACTTCTCGTTTTATAGTTTCAATAATAGTAGCAAGTCAATAGCAACTCTCTATAGTATTAGAGATAGAGATGGTGGTTAAGAGGGAACAGGAGCTGCGAGGAATTTGACAAAAAACCGAGTTAAACCCCGTAAAGTGCGATAGGGACAACTGCAGCTCAGACCGATTATATCACAAATTTTTTGACGAAAACGACGTTTGGCATTCTCCTTTTTTCTCCTCGATAACTAAGCCGATTTAATATTTTTTTACATTAAAATTTTAAGAAAGAGTATGTCTAGGTTCCTATTATTTTCTTTTATGCTAAAAACTTTTCCGAATTAGTCTGCTAGTCCTCTAATCACGGCGGTAAAAATGGGGCATTTTTGTAATTTTTGGAGGGTCATAGTTTCCTTACTTATTGATTGCTGAAAAAAAAAGAAATGACAGGGACATGCCTATAGCGACCCTGATTTTATACAAAAAAAAATTATAGCTCTAGAGGCATTATTCAGGCAGAAAAACGGGGAATACGTTTGTATGGAGAATCGCGGGCCCTGTTCCCTCTTAACAATAATTTCTAAAAAAATGATACTATTTTAAAAACAAAAATATGCCAACCTAATACGACGAAATACAATGAGGGTGGCATCACATTTCTCACCCAATAACGCAAGTTGTATAATATCATAAAATCCTGTATTGCTCTAACGAATGCTATTACAGTCACTAGACAAGTTATTACCCACATCCCTATGCTGAGGATATAGAATATGTTTATCAGCTTCACGTTTTTCTGCAAAAGAAAAATACTAATTAGCTTTGTTCCAAGGAAGCGTAATTATTGCCATGATTAGTTTTTATATTGGATTAATATAATCTGCGCTGGACATTAGTCTCCCGATAACAACATAGGAACAATCGACTCATCCACTTTACGTCAGCCCATAAAATGGACAGGACCTCAAAATTCCATCCAAATCCGTTCAGCCGTTTTAGCGTCAAACCGTAACAAACAAACACTTTCGCATTTATAATATTCCAGAGAAATTCCAGATGGAAAAACCCAATAACACTTTGCCCGACCCGGGAATTGAACCCAGGACCTCATGCTCAGCAGTAGCGCTTGCGACCACTGGAACAACGAGGCAGTCAGGGCAGGCTTGAATAAATTCAAGTGTAAAAAAAAAAAAACAATTGCTCACGAATCTCACCTACGAGGAGATTGAAAAGTTACTTGGAAAACTTTTTTAACAGTTCCTGCTTATTCAGACAACTCAAACACCACACATACACATGATACATGTCTACACTTACCAATTTTAATTTAAAAGTTTATTTTGTATTAGCTGCAAAGTCAAAGTCAAATAATTTATTTCAATGAGGCACATGAAAGACAATATATACGAGCGCGCCACGCGGTTTCGCCACATCAGCGTATAACTCAGGGTATTTATCTCAGCCCTTTCTTAGGTCGTCGATGCATGTAGCTGGGGTCCCATTCTAAGTGAATTTGCCGATTCGAGTCCTCCACTCAATGATTCCTCTTTTCCTCAAGCCCTCAACTTTATATAGATAAGTAAAAATTAGAATTCCAATCTCACCTTATGTCCTCCGACGATGAACACTATGGTCACTACGAAATCCGTAAAAAAATTAGTAATTGCAATAATTACTATAATCAGATTTCTATACAGCCAGCTGACATGGTCTTCCCTTTCATATAAACTGATCATTAATAAAGTATCCCTCAATAGATATGTCATTGCTGAGACAAGAAACGCATCTGCTGTCTGAAACGTAAGAACGATAGTAATTATACACGCCATAAAGCTGGTATCTTCGGCCTTCATTGATTAGGAACTAATAAACTCACCATTTTGAAATATCCCCACGCGAGCAAGCCATATCGTAGAGGAACACAGAAACAACATCTTTTGAACACTGGGATTTCTCTTGTCATTTTGATCTTTGATAGTTAGATGTTTCTAGATCACACTTAAATCTGTTTTTATAAACTCTCTACACCTTTCAATTTACGACAAGGCTTTTGATGCAAGTTCACACTTTAGTTGCTATTGCACTCAATTTAAATATTAACAAAATACAAAGTATGAGCCCTCAGAGCCACGAACCACATTATATTATGGTCTGTGTTGATTGTTCAATTATTGTGTCTTCTTCGCGGATTCAGATAAACTGACAAAAATAACATAAATATTTATAGTGGTTTAACCTTTATATCTAGCGTTTCTCGAGATAAGTACTACTGACTGCAGTTTACTTGAAAATATGATACGGGGCCGGAATTTCATTATTTTAATCATTTATAGTTTGAACTTATATTTTTATTTAAAAGAGTGTCCATGGTGTTTCTTGCCCATTCATCTCCAAATAGGGACATAGAGTCCGCGCCACCACTGAAGTCCGGCGAAAAATTGTGAAAATACATTTTTTTCTTTGCAATTTGATGCACATAGACACTAGCGCCGCGTCTATCGGACTTGAGTAGCGGCGCCGCCGCCGGTGACGCGGACTCTACTACTCGTACGCTTTGAAATGGGCAAGTTGCTCAATCTTTCGGCTGACCGAATCCATGACAGATGAAAAGTGCAAGGAATTTTGCTGGTTATAATTCTTCTGTATGTCCTTCTTGAGTGGGTCCCTGAATGATTCAGATTCACAACTGAACCCGGTTGGAGGCGCTGCGATCAAGTTCTAGGAAACAGGACAAATCATTTAAAAAATAAAAATTCACGTCGCTTGTGGCACCCTGACGATTTCGTTGGTCGTTCGGGGTTTCGTTCGGTTTCGGGTTAGATTAGTTTAGTGGCCGGCGAGTGCTACTTCCAAGTTGGTCGCAGTTACTTGGCACTTTTTACTTCACCTTAAACCATGGATACCCTACATAAATGATATTCCCAAACGTCGACTGATATATCATTAAACGATATGGTCAATTTTAGCTGGGCATTTCATGAAACACAACTATTTCATGAAAATTTTATGGTTCTTCATGAAATGATCAGTTTTAAGATCTGGCCACGACATATCCATACTAACATATAAATGCGAAAGTGCTGTCTGTCTGTCTGTCTGTTACCTTTCACACCAAAAGCGTTCGTGGTTCGCCGTTATAAAATTTGACAGATAGGTACCGTGTAGAAGGACATGGGCTGCTTGTCATCCTTATAAAATACACGCAGACGAAGTTGCGGGTAAAAGTTAGTCTATACTATTATACTTATACTATAATATAATAATAATATTTTATAGAGGAAAGATATGATTGTGTGTTTATTTGTATTGAATAGGCTCCGAAACTACTGGACCGATTTGAAAAATTCTTTTACCATTAGCAAGTTTAGTTTTCAGAGAGTAACATAGGCTACTTTTTATCCCGGGAAAAATAACGAGTCCCCCGGGAAAGGCCACGGGAGCGAAGCCGCGGGAAAAGTGCTAGTTATTAATAAATTCCCTATCAAAACTGAAACAAAGAGAATGGACCTTAGTCATCTAGTGTATGGTATCACAGGGAGTGAATCAGAACCTATCTGCATATCCCTACATCCGCATTTATCACAGCAGTGGGATTTTAATCGGCACAAACTACCAATGAAAGCTTGCAACAGTTCCAATGGTTTTCCCTTGCTTATCAATTTGATAATTTGTCATGAGTTATACTTAAGCGAGGAAGTTGCAGTGATCGTCAGCTGTCATCGGGAATAGAGGTCTCTCTAAAACACAAAACAAATATATTTCTTATCAAATCTATTTCGGTAGTTAAAAGTGAGGATTTTTTCATAAGTGAAACATTTTCCTTGAAGTAGAACAACATCATGGGTTGTAATCTGCCAGAGATTAAAAGATGTTGCTTTTGTATTCCTCTACGACATGGTTTGATTGTATGGGGATATATTACCTTGGTGAGGGAGTCTCGTACTCTATCCTATCCTAATTGAGAAATTCAATGTGTGCGTTACCCCAGTAAGAAAATATCTTCATAGAATTAATTGAGTTCAGCGATTAATACGAACGTAATCTGCTGTAAACGTGCGCCGAGTAAAAATTTGTGCGTGCTGTCGGAAAAAAACGGAAAAACGAATCCTGCTGGAGTAAAGTTAATCCAGCAAGAAAATTTTAAACGAATGACCGGAGTGAGAAATGAAGTACACGGACAGCTTATACTTTTGCGTAAATATGCGCCGAAAATGAAATATGTGCGTCTTAAGGTTATCGAGATATTTAATTTCCTGCTGGAGTAACGTTTTGTAGAATCTTGTTTCTCGAAAACCAATGAGTATACAACCGTTTTTGAATAATATCACTTCAAGTCATCACCTAACCAAACCAATTTTGACGTCGAAATGGAAGGAGTTGGAATGTGTTTAAACCATAAATTTGAACCTTTAGTGAAATATATATATCCTGTAAATTTCAGCTTCAAATGACTCGTATTAAAGTAGAAATAGACAAAAAAACAAAACAACACCTAAGTCACTGGTAATCTGACCAAATTAAAATGACCACAAAAAAGCGATGGTTTCATACACGTTGATGACCTTCTATAAAAAACAGTATTAATTATGTTAATCTGTTTGACCGTACAGTCGCGTTCTTAACGGTTATTTGCAATCGACTTTTTATTTCAATAGTTCGATATAGTTTAAATCCTTCTTCTGTCAATACTTAACTATTTATCATTATATAATACGCCCAAAATAATTATATCCTTTAACAAATAAGAAATGAAGAACTAAGCATCATATTATAATAACAATAAGTGACTTCTTTCTTCCTTTTTCGTGTGGTTAGTGACTAACTTGGTGTCAGAGTTCTATTTGACTATTATGGCGTCTGATAATATTAAGTAACCTTAAATTATTAAAACTTAATTGTTAGAATTGGATTTCACTTTCCCATGAGTCTTCTTCTTTGTCGTGAGGTTCGTGATGACTTGTTACAAGTGCTTAACCTAAATTATATTATATTTCTTTTTTATGCAAGGGTACTTCTAACCATACCTATTATTTGTGTTAAAAAAATTCGAAATCCAAAAAATAATAAATTAAGAAGGTAGGTACCTACTTGTGTCTGTCCGCCACATCCACCTTTCTCCGAAACTACATTAAGGTACCTAGCAAGTAAGCTGAAATATTTTATATGGAGTTTGGTGACCAAATCACGGATGTGAAGTGTAATTTCTTATCGAAATTAAAATGTTATTATGTTTTTTTGCAATCTGCAGGTCAGTGTCAGGTTGTAGGTTGATCAAAATATTATTTGCGATAGTATTTAGTAGCTACATAATTGTTATTATAACCATAAGAATCTTCAATACATCCATTGCACTATTTGACAGATGTCAAGATTTGTTACTTTTATCGTATAGAGAGTTAAAAGAGAAGTAAAACTTCTTTTTTTTTTTCTAGCCATCCCTGTCCCGCTCCTGGGTAAAGGCCTCCCTCCACTCCTTCCACCTAGCTCACGAGCCCACGCGTGCTCCTTCCAGTTTGAACGGAACCTATCCAGGTCGAACTGGATAATGACTTCATTTATATCCATAATTATACTGGTACCAACTTACTTGATTTTATATAAACATAAAATAAAAGGCAATTTAGTAACTCCCCATAACAGTTTTGTACTTCAGTGTGCCGGGGCAAAATAATGTTTAAAAATTAATGTGAGCAAAGTTAAGATGGTCATCAAAAAAAACCGTCGCTTTTTTGTGGTCATTGTAATTATTGGTCAGATTATCAGTAATCTAGGTGTTGTTTTGGTTTTTTGTCTATATCTTTACGAGAAATTTGAAGCTGAAATTTTTGGGGTAATATTTTTTTACTAAACGCTCATATTTTCTCGCGCCACTCCCAAATGTGCGCGAGGACTTTTGCCTCCAGATCCCATTGCGGCAATCCGGCAAGGAGGTTCGTCGCCTCACCGGAGACCGTGCGGTATCCCCGGACCAGCCGGATGGCCACGATCCTCTGGGACGCGTTCAACCGGCGGGCGGCGGGCTGGCCGCCGCCTCAACGAACACGCCCACACCAGTGCCCCGTAAAGGGTCATGGACCGCAATTATTGTGGCTATTACCTTGCAACTTATAACTTTAATACTTACAATTTTTAATTTTCAGACGATAAACTTCATATTCTTGTGTGACAAAATAGCGACGGTTCATAATCTATTAAATAAGGAAGACCATGACAACAGTGCACTTTATAAAAGTGGTGAGCTAATGGTGATGATAGCAGATATGGTACTCGTCAGTGTATTAATCGTTGCAGCTCATATGGTAAGCTTGGTATAGTAACATTATATTTTTCTTATTATTCACTGTTTTTAATAGGCGTGTGCACTATTGCAGCCTCCAAAATACTTTGATCTCTGATAGAGACTCTCTGGCGAGGAATGAGTAACACAGAGCACGGAGACGCCTCGGTAGCCTCTGCTAGAGGCGGAATTGTCAACACGTGTGACAGCCTATTAGCTGCAAATAGATTCATCCGCGATTTGAATTGAGCATGTTTAATTTTACTTTCTGCGAATGCGTACTCGCCGTGAGAATTCACTGTGTGTGAGGGTACTCGCTGCGAGTATCGATTTCGCTCAGCGAGCCGCTCCAGACTACACGCCCGTGCTACATGTCGTTTCGTCGCTGCATATCGTGTTCCTCTGCAGCCAATTCTTTTAAAATCATATTAGAAGCCCCATACTGTTCTCTGCGATCCATTTACGAACTCATTTTCGCTTCTTGTGAGTTGTGAGATAAAATTTAGCATTTGATAAGCTAATTCTGCACATGCCATCCGAATAGAGTCATTCGGGGTAAGAGCTCGCGGCGGGTAAAAGTTCGCAGTAGCCCGATCTCCAACGGTGATGTCAGATAGTCTTATATATGTCGTTCGCGCGGTAAACTCTAAAGCCTCTGCCTCGAATTTTGCGGGCAGCGGGGCGGCGGCGGTGGCGGCGCGGGAGCGGCAGGATCTTATGCGTAAAATCAAATGGACCGGTTCTCGAAAACAGCGGCGCAGGGGCGGGCAACGAGCGGTGCACTCCAGTCAAGCGGTGACCGCCCGCGCCGCCGCCGCTGCCGCCCCGCTGCCCGCAAAATTGGAGGCAGAGGCCTAATTGCGCGATGCAGGATTTCTGTGACGTCATGTCTTTGATGCCTAGTTTGTATGTGGCGGTATAACGGCTACACTCTCAAGTCCACGCAGACGAAGTCGCAGAACCTAGTACCTACATACCTACATACCTACACTGATAAAAATATTATTGTAATGTTTTTTTGCTTATGAAATTATAATCTTATCTAATTAAGTTATAGTGCACTGCCTCATTAAATAAAATACACATTACTTAGGTATAGGAAAATAATAATGATAATTTTCACATAGTATAACATAACATCACGCCTTGTTTTCCCGAAGGATTGGGCAGAGGTGTACCTGTAGTAGGTACACTCACATTTCACCAGTTATGTTTAAGTCCCATGTAATATGGGGCGAGCCTATTGCCATCAACCGGGCACAAATCCAGACTCCGGGCTGCTACTGAGAAATTATAGATAGAAAAACCCAATGACACTTTGCTCGACCCGGGAATCAAACCCAAGACCTCATGTTCAGCAGTAGCACTTGCGACCACTAGACCAACGAGGCAGTCAATGATAATTTTTATTTGCCAGAAAAAGTGTTTTACGTTTCCTCTACATTAATAGCTAGGTTAATAATAATATTTTTTGTATATATCAGAAAAACGTGGCGTTGTTGAAGGTATCCTTGATCGGTAATCTAACCTCAGTGATAGTGTACACACTGTACACTGTCTATATGGTTTTGTACTATTCGCAAATGTTAAGCTTCTTGTACCACCTATCGTCAGACACAGCGGACATCGAGCGCATCATCTGGATGCTTGTGGGAATAGCAGCAGCAACGTGTATTGAAATCTGTAAGTTATCTTCCTCGCTTTCCATTAATGTATTTATTAAAAGCTTTTATTTTGTAACATAAAATCTGCAATGCGCCAATTGAAAATTAGACAAAATTCATACACTCATCTCACCGAACCCCACACGTACTGACGTGATAGTTTTCCATTTATGCGCAAACTCATCACAGTCACGTCAAGTGAGCGTTGAGGGCAGAGAGCGAGGGACTGGGGACTGGGTCCGTGTGACGGTGTGACTCGCAGACTCGGCGAACAATCTATTTTACCGGACACAAAATTGCGACAGCACAGGAGAATCGGCATTCCCCTGAAGGTCATTGCACATGGTTATTAATTGGTCTTGCATCCTTCTGAACTCAAGCGAATTGTAGCCTCCACAGCTTGTACAAAACTTTGTGCGGTATATAAAGGGATAGATCTATTAGTTGTATATTTTATCTTGCTGGATTTAAACCTTCATTATTAAACGCTTCTATCATAAATCGTGTAAGTAACTGGGCATTTAATCAATAAAATCTCTTTATCTTGACAGTGTCTATAACACAGTTGGCATTATTTTATTTTACGGCAGTTATAATGGAAGAAACATAAAAAAAGGAAGAATAACGTTTATTTGGGCACAGTTCGTGAAACACAAAACACAAATAATTAAATAAAAAAGTGAAAATAATGTTTTAACAACAATAACGTGTGCCTCAGAAATAAATATGTTACATGATGACAATTTAAATTACATTTTGTTACATTAATGGTTTTTGTTTCAGTTATAAAATTTTACATCATGTTCTTATTAAGAAAAGAGATAAAAAAAACTTGAGACGAATAGGGGTCAGTTCAGCTTTGTAAACAACGCGGCTGGAGCAAAATGTAGAATGGAGTGTGATGTGGAACTGGAAAATGGAATGTTTAAACCAATTAGAAAAGAGCACGAAGAAAAAGAAGAAGAAAACGCATTTGATAAACAGATAATAGTAATAGGGGAAGGAATTGAAGCTACTTGCGAAAAAGAAAAATGTGAATATTCTTTTATCAATATAACTGAAACAAAACGTAGGATGGAATATGAAGCAGGGATAACAAATGAAGAGTCCCTAATTTTTATAAACAATATTTTCGAAACGAATTAATGGATTCAAGTATACACTAAATTACTTTTAATATTATGGATAAGAACTCTATTATTTTATTACTTATTTTATCAGTCCAGCACCCCAATTGCGTAACATACTTGTAATCAAAATCCGAAGGATTATGAAGAAACTTGTTAAAAATATACTTTTGCTCAACAACGTAAATAACGTAATGAATGATTTTAAAATGAAAGGCATTGCTTTTATAAGTGTATTACGCAATTACCCGCTGTCCTTTTGTTAAATATTATTGTGTTATATTCAAAGCATGCTTATTTTAGGTGCCTACCTACATATTCAATATAAATATGTTTTATAATAGACGTAGAAAATTATTTCTGTAATATGAATACAACCACATTATCTCAAAATACTTTCTAATACAATATCATAACATAAATACAACATATTTTAAAGAGAAAATTTAAATTATACATTCATAGTCTCTTAAAAATAAATTATGTTATCTGTATTAGTTTTTCTTAATTATTAGTCATAATTATTCGTCATTAGGTTTCTATAGAAGATTAGCATGCCAACTGTTATTTATCTTTAAATATCTTCCCTTTCAGTCTCCTCTCCCGCTATGATTTCTTCAGCTATCATGGTACATTCTGCTTCTGCCGCATTGTTTACAAATTTGAACTCGCCATTGTTCCTCAGTTTGATGATCTCACTCCTCAGCAAAATTAGGAAGTAACTTTGTACAACTGGAAAAAATATCGTTTCGTTTAGAAAAAGGTCTTTGTTTGATGCGCTAGATATTTAGTACTTATATCTACATATAAGGGAAACTATTTTTAATTCGTTTGCAGGGTTTTGAACTTTCCTAAGAATAAGTTAAGGTATCAATAATTTGTAGATTTAATATCCATATTTTTTATAGTTATAACGTTTATTGAATTCCACGTAATGCCATACAATGAATACATAATAAGTTCTCTTTGCACATACAAAAGCGACTTTTTAAATTTAACCAAAATAAAGTTCATTCAAGAAAGTTAAGCCTACAGATTTATTTATGTTGTGCAAAGATAAAAAAGATATTAATGTGATTACCTAAAACCAGGAAATAAGACGACAATATCAGAATAGCTCTCTCCCAAAAATACATGTTGCGCATCAAATTCTGTATGGTTAAAACGACTGACAAAGCAGTCAACAGTAAAGTAAATATCCACATCGCCATACTGATGAAATAGAATACTCTTATCAGCTTCACGTTTTTCTGCAAACGGAAAAGATTAGTCAGAATTTATTCCTGTGTTTTATTAATAACTACATTAAACATGATTAACCGTCACAACTTTTAATTAGTAAAGTTGACGTAGGTACGTAACCAATTTAAACTTGTGACAGTTAATCAGTAGTAGTCAGTAGCCGCCAGCCGTCCGTCGTCCTATTCCACTGGACTGGGCGCTACATAACGGCAGAAATGATGGGCTCATTCTCTTAACCCCATTCCATTAACATAATTAATTCACAGTCCACTGCTGGGCAAAGGAGTCTCCCAAATTAAGCTAGGAAACATGAAGTTAATATTTCAGCTGGCCATAAAATATATTAGGTCGGGGTCCTATGAAATCAGCGTTGTGTATGGAGAATTTTAAAGAAGTTGCATTTTTCATACTAACATTTTCTTAATTTATTTAACAACCATGAACACTAATGTTTTAAAACTTTTATGAACTAATTTTTAAAAACTAAGATAACGTATGCCACTTTGATTAAGCGACAAAATTAAGTTTTGGCTAAGTTTTAAAACAAATAGTGGTCATTTTGCTAGCAAAAAGAGGAGTAATTTTTAAGGTATTTTTATGTTTAGAAAACTATAAGTAATAAGGTATTTTTACTAGTGGTAGTTGTCTATGATGGTCATTATTCGATATAGTATAAAGCAATTGATGAATATTTTAAATTATAGAAATGACAAGGTTCTCTATTTGTGAGAAAAAAAACGCCAATTTCATAGGTGGGACCCAATATATACCTATATAAGCATTTGATTTCAAATCTCACCTTATGTCCGCCCACGATGAACATTATGGTCACCACGAAATCTGCAACGAACACCGCAAGAGCAATGACAACAATCATTTCTTCATAGATCCGGCTCTGATAATCATCATCAGGTCTAATTAACCTGATCGTCATTATTGTTCGCATCATTGAATACGACATCAACGTTATGATAAACGCATCTGCTGTCTGGAACATAAAAATATGTGCTATACTTAAGCTATAGTACCCATTGGGACATTGGAAAAGTAGTTCGAAAAGGGCATTTTATGTGTGAGTATTTTTAATTCACCGTCCTACTTTGAGTCAGACATATCTTGAACAGATATTGTGTTGTGACTGCCTTGTGTTGACCTTGATTCTGACACATGCCTTTAATAAACAATTTTGTTTTTTTGATGGGCAAGTCCACTTCACCAAACTGTACCCAATGTGACGTATACGGTAGTTGAAGATGTCTACCATTATGTATATACTAGCAGCAATAGCAGTCCACTGCTGCACATAAGTTTCTCCTTTCGCACGCATCCTTGGCTATGTAAGGATCTCATCCAGCTGCTGCCTGCTACCTTGTGCAGATCGTCTACAGATTTTGGTCGAATGTGCCCGTAACGAATTCCTTTTGAAAACTAAAGTGATTTTCAGAAAACTGGCAAATGTCAAGGAATTTTGTCCTGGCTTACAGTCAATCATAGCTCCAAACGTTATATTAACCTGGTAAATCTAGCTAATATAAAAAGTACCTAGACATTAATAAGAGGCCTAAGAATGTAACATGATCATGACTGATAAAAACCCTCTTTTACTTTAAAAATCAAGTTGTTGGTATGAACTACAGCGCATGTGTTGGAGAATCGAATGCTATCATGAAAGACTGATCACGAAGGTAAGGTAGTGCCCTCTATTGGGCATCATTGGATAAAAGTAAACTTAATACTCACCATTTTGAAATAACCCCACACGAGCAAACCATATCGTAGTGGCACACAGAAACAACATCTTTTCAACACGGGTATTTCTCCTTTCATTATAATTAGATAATATATTAATAATATTATATAAACCTACTGAATTACACTTAAATTACTATTCAATCAAACTGTCAACAAAAAATAAAGTAACTAACACTTTTGAAGAAAGCTTATTATATTTTTCACTAAATTCAAATACTTAACAACAAAATTAATAATTAGCCGCCAGACACAATTTGTGATGTTAATTATAGCGCTGGTACAGGTTAACTGACAATTACAGATAGATTAGCACAAATATTTATATCAACTTAACCTTTTTATCTTAATAGTTTATTCAGCTACGCTTTAACTACAAAGATAATTAAGAGCGGGAATTTTGTTGTGAAACTTTTAACTTTATTTTGATAAAACCACAGTAAGTAAGTACTAGGTATTCGTAGCCGCACAAAGCCAGTTATAGGCTGCGTAAACACAGCAAACATATTGTCAGCCAACGACTGAGCGAACGCTACGCTACTATGGCTTCACGTTCAGTATTCAGAGGCTCACAGTGAGCCGGCTCACAATCAGCGGGTGACTATACGTTTGGCGTGAATGCGGTCTTTGGGTTGAAGGTGTATATGAGATGTTATGTTGTGGGTTCACTAATGTTTCACCAAAACACCATTGACCAATTTTTAGTTCACAACCAACGTTTTGTATACTATTTATTTTACAAACAACTTATTCCGTAAATGTTTTATTTTATAAACACTCGCTTTTAAAACATTTATTTAGCAAATGCATTTCTTTACAAATGATTTGCATGATTTTTAATAAAATTAGTATAGGCATGAAGGGAGACCTATTGGGTATGGCGAAAAGACTTATGTTCAATCGACCCAAACCAAGGAACAAGCCTGGTCTGACGGTCAAGGCAAAGACATAAAAAACCAATTTCGAAGGGGCGGAAGTTGAATAGTGCACGCTGGTGGTGCTAATGGATTCATACCAAATGCTTTGCTCATGTACAAATCGACTCAAACCACAGGAGACTATAACAGTGAGATGAAAATTACGAGAATGCAGAAAATTACCAAATGCGAAAACGCATTGTCAATGACAAACACAGAATTCGGTTGGAGAATTCTGTGTTTGTCATTGACAATGCGTCATACTTAGAGGACAGGACACCGAGCAGTAACTCTGTCAAAAAGATTATGCAGGATTATTTATAAGATAAAAAATACCTTTCAATATTAACCGGAATTGTATTGTATAGCTTGTACTCGCTTGACACAATAATGCCAGGAATACACATGCCAGTAACTGGCACAAAAGTATGCAAGAAGCTTGCATGCCATTGTGCCATAATCACTTCTGATTGGTGTATGTGGCAATGGCATGCAAGCTACGAGTGGCAAAAATTTGTAGATCAAGCCATCAATTGCGAGGACGAATTTATGATATTAGAAGAGGCCTTTTCTTTTTTCGACAATAGATTGAACCAATTTGTAATAAACACCAACGAAGATACATCATCCTCATCGGATAGTTCGAGCCGTGATAGTGATGGTAATACGTAGTAGCGACGCTCAGAGTGATATTGGGATAGCAGGAGTGCGGCCTTTAGATTAAGTTTTTTTCTATTGTTTACTAAATAAATACCTATTTGTTTATTAAATAAATCGTACATTTTAAATAACCTGTATTTTAAATTATATATATATTTGATAAAAACTGGTGGCCCGATAAAATTGGCACGAAGTCTAATTGTGCGGAGGGGCGTGACTTGCGAGTGAGATGGAATTAACAGCTGCATTGTATTATGAACCTAGTCGTCTATGGTTGATTGTAAGTTTTAAGCATTCTTTCGTCAATCTTCGGGGCCATACTTTCTTTTCTGTTCGAACGTAGATTCACGACGCACCTTATCAGTTTGTACAACGCGCACTTTTCGACCCGCCACGCCGCACGGTGGATCGAAAATGGGCTGTAGAAGACATAGGATCTCGATTTCTTAAATGTTATTTTTTTTGCTGGAAATGACTTCTGCTGATCATTACTGTTCTATAAAATGTCATATGAAGTAAATGTGTGCACAAATGGAAGAGTTATAATTTTTATAAGAAAAAAATGTATGGAGCTAGTATGAAAAATCGAATTATCTCCTAAACGGCATGTTTAACCGTACCATCCTTGGAGGTGGTCATAGTGCTAATTATTTATAATTTTTTGGTTGCGGATTTGACGAAAAATTTAATGCCGTTTTTTTAAAAAAAATCGTCAAAATATTTTTATTTATTTTTACATGTAAAACGATCCCTTTTAGTGTCCAAGTTAAAAAGTTCGATATGTTATTAACCCAAATATTAAGAACACACAAAACAAGAAAAATTAAATAAAAAAATTGCTGTTTTTTGACACATTTTTATTAATTTAAATAAAAAAAGATTACCAAACTCTTATTTAAGTAACATATAAAGTTATATTATACACAAAATAATTTAATTGAAGGAATTAATACTAAGCATTTGTAAAATAAAGTAAAAAAATAAAAAAAAAGACAAAATATCATTAAATATTACAAAAAAAAACCCAAACAGACTCAAATACAAATTTACAAATGTATAATTTTTTTACAAATTTTCCTTATCACTCTCGTTGTCAGACTCCAATTCTGAGTCAGCATCCAGATTGGATATGTCCAAAAACTCGAACTCAGTTTCCTGAAATTGAATTAAGTCGAGAGTTTCAGCAAAAAAGCTCTGCTTTTTCTTGGCATCTAACTTAGGCCTTTGTGCACTTAGCAAAGGATCCGAAGAAACAACAAGCATATTTAAAATGTCTTGATTGGAATCCTGCCTGCTTCTTTTCCGCGAATGATGTTCTCGAAACCTCCTAAAATCTTTGTTTCGAGACTCTGAGGCTTCTTCCGAGAGAGTCCCAATCGGCACAATATTATTTTTCTCGATTATGTCAGCCCCATGGATTAATAATTTATGAACGGTTGACGACATGTAGTACCAGTCGTATAATAATACGTACTTTTCTGCTGTTTTGCGGGCATAATCTCTAAATTTTATTATATCGACCTGCTCTCCAGATGTAATTGCTTGTAAAATTACAGCAAATCTTTTGATGAGGTCTTCATCCAAACCGGTTATAGCTGCGGTTTTATTAGGAAACTCAAAGAATTTTCTTGCAGTATTCCCGTCATTGGTGGTTCCCGAGCCTTGTTTTACTATATCAATCAACAGATTGAGTTCATCTTTGAATTTATTTTGAATTATTTTCTTCCTTGTCTGTAGCATTTCTTTGTGCTCATCACTTCTCGCTGCCCACCGTTTGAAGTCGAGCCTGTATGCAATGTGTAACAGACATTCCATACAATTTATACGGGCGTGTAGGGATGACAAGCCTAATTCATAAAGGTCAGAACACACAATTTTTGATGTTACAGCATCTAAGCGGTTCATTTCTGTAGGCTTTGCTAAGCACAGGTAGCACGATGCATTTGATCTAGCTTCAGAAAGGTAAGTGCAAACTTTAGCGTCGATCATCGTCATCATTAGTTCATGAGTCACCCTATTATTATTATTGCACTCTGTGGGGATAAGGGCCTCAATTTCTTCATCCATTTGTTTTTTCAGCTCAAGGACAACTGCTTCACTCTCCTTTACAAAAGTAAACTGAACTGGACGACAATACAAAACTGAGCATGGTTTTGGGTTCGTCCATAAGATGTTGTCTCCATCTGTCAGTTTAAGTGGCACCAAGGAGGTCATAAAAATGCTCGAGTCATCTTCCTCACCCTCCATTTTCTGCTTGTATCGGCTTTGGTTAGAAGCACCATCAAATCCCCACTTGGATATCAGCTTCAACTGCTTGTTATGCTCTTCCTTAGAAAGGCTTTGAAGGATTCTTGTAACTGTGATATCAAGTAAAGCTTGAAGTGTAATCCTAGCCGATGAATCAGTAACTGTCACTGATTGCTTCGGAGGGTAGCAATCAAGCTTAGTTTGTTGCACTTTATAGTAAGATGGATAAATATCCTTAGCACCTTCCCGAATGGCAGCCTCTCGCAACGTAATATATTGCCACTTTGAGAGTTTTAGCGAAAGAAGCAATCCAAGCGCCTTTTCTGACGTAAATATGATTGTTTTCGCTGGTTTCTTAAGCGTTTCATTTAATTTAGCGGCTGCTTCAGGATTTTTCATCATGTATTCGATGACAGAGGCGATATCTCCATGCCCTTCTTCTTTTAAACGTGCTGCAGCTGCATATGCCAATTCACTGGAATCTTCGCCTGTGTGTTCATCAGATCTTCTCTTTTTTTGTTTACTTCCCAGATCTTCGAATGGTTTACGGGATCTTTTCGTCATTGTTCCAATGGACGTTGATGTCAACGGTTCTGGAGAGACTGAGGGCGCTCTTGGTATCTCATCAACACTTGGTTCTTGATTAACTAAAGTTTGCACAAAACTCGGCCAATCAATATTTGCTCCCAACCAATTCTCGTACTTTCTCCTGAAATTATCAAGGAATCGGTTGGATTTCTGCCACCTTTGTAAAGCGGCTCGCGTAAATCTCCGACAAAATTCTTTGAGAACAACACGATCTTCGTCAGACAGGCAATCGCCTATGCGGGATACAACTGCACTGAACAATACTTCATGATCAAATGAAGTACTCTCACTTCGTAGAAGAACAAACAAGTCTAAATTCGTGATTAAACTTTCCATTCTAAGATTTTATAGTCGCAGATTTAGTGTTAGCAGTTACACAGTTGTGAACAAACTAAATTATAAAACAAAACTTTAGCCCTTTTATTGCAAAACGCCAATAATTAGGTAACTACCCTCATTCGTTATCTTCTCATTAGCTAATGAAAATTTATAATTGTCACTAACTATTCTTAGAACTCATAGCACTGCTAATTAACAAATTAGCTTACTTATCAAGAAAAGTTGAATGTAATCCATAGTTGGCATTGTCGTGAGATATTGAAAATCATTAAATCACCTATAAAGACTCATTAGAAGACCTAATCAGTGTAGTTACTTAATCACTTCTTTTCGGACTCATTAGAAGAGTAAACAATTGGTAATTTGGTTGTATGAAAGGTTTTAAAACTCATGATGTGTTGATAAATATCTAGCTCAAACATAGTTGTCTACGTGTGGGTGTACTATAAACCTCTGCCAACTCCTTCGGAAATATAGGAGTGATGCTATTTTATGTTACGTGTAGTTAAAAGTCCGTGTTCTTCAACATAAACACTAAAATGAATAGTTTTATATGAAAAAACAAATAAAAATATTTTGACGATTTTTTAAAAAAAAACGGCATGAAATTTTTCGTCAAATCCGCAACCAAAAAATTATAAATAATTAGCACTATGACCACCTCCAAGGATGGTACGGTTAAACATGCCGTTTAGGAGATAATTCGATTTTTCATACTAGCTCCATACATTTTTTTCTTATAAAAATTATAACTCTTCCATTTGTGCACACATTTACTTCATATGACATTTTATAGAACAGTAATGATCAGCAGAAGTCATTTCCAGCAAAAAAAATAACATTTAAGAAATCGAGATCCTATGTCTTCTACAGCCCATTTTCGATCCACCGTGCGCCGCGCCGCCCGCTGCGAATTTCCCTACTCTAATAGTACGTTAAGTTAGGTTACATCAATTCCTACGAGTCTGATGCCGTAAATATAGTTATTAGAACTTTTGTCTACTTGTCTGGATGTATGTTCCGGATTGGCGCAAAAACAACGGATTTGGATGAAATACCATACGTCATTTTGTAACCAACGCTCAACAGTGATGAAACTTATGCCATGTGAAAGCATTTGGGGTATAATTAAATATATACTATGGCAGCTAAGCCGAAAACGAGCGTGAGTAATGTATTTTGGAACATTAAAACCGGCCAAGTGCGAGTTGGACTCGCGCACGAAGGGTTCCGTACCATTATCTATAAAAACGGCAAAAAAATCATATCTGTTGTATGGGAGCCCCCCTAATATTTATTTTATTCTGTTTTTAGTATTTTGTTGTTATAGCGGCAACAGAAGTCCATCATTCTGTGAAAATTTCATCTGTCTAACTATTACGGTTCATGAGACGCCTGGTGACAGACGGACGGATGGCAAAAAAATCATGTCTGTTGTATGGGAGCACCCTTATTTTTTTTTTCTGTTTTTCTTATTTGTTGTTATAGCAGCAACAGAAATACGTCATCTGTAAAAATTTCAACTGTCTAACTATCACGGTTCATGAGATACAGCCTGGTTACAGACGGACGGACGGACAGCGAAATCTTAGTAATAGGGTTCCGTTTTTACCCTTTGGGTACGGAACCCTAAAAAGGTTAGGTTAGGGTAGGGTAGGTAGGTATGTAGGTAGATAGGGTAGGTCGATAGGGTCGGTAGGTATGTACATAGATACGAGTAGGTATGTAGATAGGTATCTGGGTAGGTACCCTTCTTGGTGGGGTTAGGTTAGGTTCGCCGTGCAGTGCGGGGGAAACGGTGTCCCGGGGCAGGGTGATGCTAGCGGTGTCCTTGGACATCTCCAGTGCATTCAATACCTTTTCGTCATTTTGGACCCAACTCTCAACAGCGATAAAACCTTTTTTTGATGTTCCAAAACACCATGTTCGCGCTCGATTTAGATTTAGCTGCCATAGTATAAATTAAATAATAGCCCAAAAGCTTTCACATGGCATAAGTTTCATCACTGTTGAGAGTTGGGACCAGACTCCATACAAAGTTGCCCGTGGTATTTTGACACACATATAGTTTTTAACCTGGATTAACACAGGGTACTTTTAATCCCAGTAGTATCGTAGCCTTGGGACATTTTCCGACATCCACGCAAGCGAAGCCGCGGGCAAAACCCAGTTCTTTATAGTATTTTGGAAATTGCTGGAAGTACCAAGATTGATATCGATAATTATTTTCACTGCCTCTATCACCTGTTTTAAAGATTGGATGAACAATGGATTTTTTGAGGGTCTTACGGAAAAGTGCCAGTAGAAATTTCAAGATTGCAAATGTGCGTTATGAACGAAACTAGTTTGTGACTGGTAGATTATATTAATTTGGGAGAAATATCATCCCAGCCAGAGGCACTGTCCACGCGAAGGTCTAATGATAGCCTCGACCTGTTCCTCGTCTGTCTTCAGTAGGACAATGGGTTAAGCATCGAGACTGGGTGGGGAGGAGTACATTGGGCGCTACTTAGGCTTTGCGGGATGTTGTTGACCAGGTTTCTTCCGACATCAGCAAAGAACCTATTCACGGCGTTGACCGTCATGATTGGGTCATTAATAATATTTTAAGGAGATCAGTCGGTGGTCAAGTACATTACAGTTGAATTATAAATTTAAATTACCCTTTTCCATATTTAGTTAGTTTCATTTTTAGGAAATTGCGTAATGCAATAAGTAAAACGTTTCTATTCCAAGCGTTGTTTTATGAGATAACATGAATAAAAAATGAATTGTTTGTCAAATAATACGTTATTGAAAAAAAGTTTATTGAAAAATATTTTTTTTATGTGAAATATTTGGCAAACTTGTTGTTGTCTAATGATGAAATAACAAATCTATCTGTCAATAAATTTTTGGTGAAATGACCAGACACCAATGTTGTGTGAGTGTGCAATAGAAAATATTAATATTGATTTCGAAGAAAATATCAAAATTATAAATAAGTACATCCACATTATTTTAAAAACTGTTTTATATTTACAAATGCGTATATGAACATCAGCTTATGATAAACTTGGGTTTAAAATTATCTGAATTCACTATTCCTTTTTTAAGTTTAAATTTTCGCGCGTCGTGTTTCTTGTTCCTCTTTAGTTTATTACGACTTCATTCACCGTCTCCTCTCCCACTGCCTTTTCTTCACATATCATGGTACATTCTGCTTCAGCCGCATTGTTCACAAATTTGAACTCGCCGTTGTTCCTCAGTTTGATGATCTCACTCCTCAGTAGCAAAAGGAAGTAACTCTGTACAGCTGGAAAAACAAAGTGTTTGGTTTAATTGGAATGAAGTTCCTTATCGTACGTTATATTCTGCACACTTATCGAATTTGACATTTTGACCGCCTCGACTCTTTTGCTACGTAAAAAAAGTGTCGTGAGTCGTGACGTTCAAAGCGAAAGGAACTTCATTCCAACCGGGTACCCCATGAATCCTCCCGTCAATATAACTTTCTATACAATGGTTAACAATAATTTCTAAGAAATGATACTATTTTGAAAACAAAAATATGCTCACCTAATACGACGAAATAAAATGAGAACGGCACCACAACTCTCACCCAATAACGCAAGTTGTTTAATACCATAAAATCCTGTATTGCTCTAACGAATGCTATTGCAGTCACTAGACAAGTTATTACCCACATCCCTATGCTGAGGATATAGAATATGTTTATCAGCTTCACGTTTTTCTGCAAAAGAAAAATAATACTTATTAGCTTTGTTGGCTAAGGATGCCATGACTAGTTTTTATATTGGTATTGGAATAATACAATCATCGCTGGACATTAGCCTCTCAATAATAACATAGGAACGATCGACTCATCCACTTTACGTCATCCCATAAACTGGACAGGACAAAGGAACTACGATTTTCAAGAGCCTGCGCCATAGTTGCAGAGTTAGGTACACTTCGGCGACGACACACACACACGACACACACACAAGTTTAATCTAAGCTTGGATGCCAGTGAAGATAGTCAGTGATTTATGTAATTTAAAAACAATACTGTCATAGTATTAACCTATCGCCGTTATGTAAATTGTAATAAAATAAAATAATTGTTTACATATTTATCTCAGCCACCTTTTTTTAAGTTATCGATTCATGTAGCTGGCATCCCATATTAAGTAAATTTGCCACGCAATGATTACTCATTTCCTCAAGCCCTCAACTTTATAAACATAAGTTAAAATAGGATTTCGAATTCAAATCTTACCTTATGTCCTCCAACGATGAAAACTATGGTCACTACGAAATCCGTAAAGAAAATAATAATTCCAATAATTTCTATGATCAGATCTGTATACCACCGGCTATAAGCTATAAGGCTATTGTCTTCCCTTAAACTGATCCTCATTAAAGTATCTGTCATTATTGAGACAAGAAACGCATCTGCTGTCTGAAACGTAAGAACGATAGTAATTATACACGCCATAAAGCTGGTATCTTCGGCCTTCATTGATTAGGAACTAATAAACTCACCATTCTGAAATATCCCCACGCGAGCAAGCCATATCGTAGAGGAACACAGAAACAACATCTTTTCAACACGGGTATTTCTCCTTTCATTTTTATCTTTCTAGATCACACTTAAATCAGTTTTTATAAACTCTTTACACCTTTCAATTTACGACAAGGCAAACGCTTTCGATGCAAGTTTACAGCTGACTATTGCACTCAATTTAAAAAATAACAAAATACAAAGTATGAATCCTCAGATCCACGAATAACATTTATATTATGGTCTGTGCTGATTGTTCAACTATTGTGTCTTCTTCGCGGATACAGATAAACTGACAACTGTTAAAAATAACATAAATATTTATACTGGTTTAACCTTTATATCTAGCGGTTCCCCAGATAAGTACTACTGACTGCACTTTACTTGAAAACATGATAAGGGGCCGGAATTTCGTTGTTTTTTAATCATTTATAGTTTGAACTTATTTTTTTATTTAAAAGAGTGTCCATGGTGTTTCTTGCCCATTCATCTCCAAATAGGAACACAGAGTCCGCGCCACCACTGAAGTCCGGCGAAAAATTGTAAAATACATTTTTTCTTTGCAATTTGATGCACATAGACACTAGCGCCGCGTCTATCGGACTTGAGTGGCGGCGCTGCCGCCGGTGGCACGGACTCTACTACTCGTACGCTTTGAAATGGGCAAGTTGCTCAATCTTTCGGCTGACCGAATCGTGACGGTGAGAGAGAAAGGTGAGAGAGAGAAAAGTGCAAGGGATTTTGCTGGTTATAATTCTTCTGTATATCCTTTATAAGTGGGTCCCTGAATGATTCAGATTCACAACTGAACCCGGTTGGAGGCGCTGCGATCAAGTTCTAGGAAACAGGACAAATCATAAAAAAATAAAAATTCACGTCGCTTGTGGCACCCTGACGATTTCGTTGGTCGTTCGGGGTTTCGTTCGGTTTCGGGTTAGATTAGTTTAGTGGCCGGCGAGTGCTACTTCCAAGTTGGTCGCAGATACTTGGCACTTTTTACTTCACCTTAAACCATGGATACCCTACATAAATGATATTCCCAAACGTCGACTGATATATCATTAAACGTTGATGTTTAAACGATATGGTCAATTTTAGCTGGGCATTTCATGAAACACAACTATTTCATGAAAATTTTATGGTTCTTCATGAAATGATCAGTTGTAAGATCTGGCCACGACATATCCATACCAACATATAAATGCGAAAGTAACTATGTATGTCTGTCTGTCTGTTACCTTTCACACCAAAACCGTTCGTGGTTCGCCGTAATAAAATTTGACTGATAGGTACCCTGTACAAGGACATGGGCTGCTTGTCATCCTTATAAAATACACGCAGACGAAGTTGCGGGTAAAAGTTAGTCTATACTATTATACTTATACTATAATATAATAATAATATTTTAAAGAGGAAAGATTTGAATGTGTGTTTATTTGTATTGAATAAGCTCCGAAACTACTGAACCGATTTGAAAAATTCTTTTACCATTAGAAAGCTTAGTTTTCAGGGAGTAACATAAGCTACTTTTTATGGCGGGAACAATAACGGGCCCCGCGGGAAAGACCACGGGAGCGAAGCCGCGGGCAAAGTGCTAGTTATTAATAAATTCCCTATCAAAACCGAAACAAAGAGAATGGACCTTAGTCATCTAGTGTATGGTATCACAGGGAGTGAATCAGAACCTATCTGCATATCCCTTTTATTTTCTTCTTTTTTTTTGGGGTGGGAAATCATCAAAATTTGACTCCTCCCGCTCTGGGTGGAGCGGGAGGGCGTGTCAGACTCTTACTGACTAAAACCCACCCGTGTTCCTTCTCTTGCTGTGCTGTGCAATGCCAGGGGGCCACGGTATCCCTTTCGGACTTTCCCGCAACCCCGGCAGGCAATGGTCTCATCGGACCCTTTCACTTGCTGACATCTCTTTGAGGCGCGCGTGGAACACTACGCGCCGTCGACCCGGGCCTGCTCCTTACCGGACGGCGAGCTACCCATTGCTCACCGTCCGCAAGCCCGCGCCTACGGTGGCCGGGAATCGGCAATAGATTCCCGACGCCCAGGGCGTCTCCTCCTGCGGCGGCTAGGGGCGTGAGTTCGCGAGATTTGCCTCTCCCTCACGCGCTCCGCCTCCTCCTTCGCAAGCATTACTGCTTCGCAGAAGGAGGTGACGGCCTCCCATGCCCTCTCGCTCCGTTCCATGGCCTGGACCAGGGCCGGACGCGAGAGATCCCCGCCACCGATCGCCTCCACGAGGACATGGCGGTGCTCTGCCCATGCCGGGCATACCTCCACCGTATGCTCCACCGTGTCCTCCGGGCGATCCACGCAGTGATGACACCCGGGCGTTTACTCCCGCCTTATCCGAAACAGGTACCTCCCGAAACAGCCGTGTCCGGTGAGGACCTGCGTGGGGGCCACGGTATCCTTTTCGGACTTTATCTGCATATCCCTACATCCGTATTTATCACAGCAGTGGGAATGTAATCGGCACAAACTACCAATGAAAGCTTGCAACAGTTCCAATGGTTTTCCCTTGCTTATCAATTTGTTAATTTGTCACGAGTTATACTTAAGCGAGGAAGTTGCAGTGATCGTTAGCTGTCATCGGGAATAGTGGTCTCTCTAAAATACAAAACAAATATATTTTTGATCAAAAATATTTCGGAAGTTATAAGTGAAGAATTTTTCATAAGTGAAACATTTTCCTTGAAGTAGAACAACATCATGGGTTGTAATCTGCCAGAGATTAAAAGATGTTGCTCTTGTATTCCTATACGGCATGGTTTGATTGTATGGGGCACGGAACAGAAAAAACACAGTGGAAGTGCAAAGTAGGCGTGGCACGCGTGCCACAAATAAGCACTGTTACGCTTACTTGGTCCCAGTTGTGTTCTAACATCGCGTCGAGTTGCTAGTCTCGCGACAAATTTATTTTTCCGTAGCTATGCCGTATTATTTTCTGTTCCGTGGTATGGGGATATATTACCTTGGTGAGTGAGTCTCGTACTCTATCCTATCCTAATTGAGAAATTCAATGTGTGCGTTACCCCAGTAAGAAAATCTCTTCATAGAATGAATTGAGTTCAGCGAATAATACGAACGTAATCTGCTGTAAACGCGTGCCAAGTAAAAAAAATTCGCGTGCTGTCGTTTTGGAAAAAAAACGGGAAAACGGATCTTGTTGGAGTAAAGTTATTCCAGCAAGAAAATTTTAAACGAATGACTGGAGTGAGAACTTATGTACATGGACAGCTTATATTTTTGCGTAAATATGCGCCGAAAATGAAATATGTGCGTCTTAAGATTATCGAGATATTTAATTTCCTGCTAGAGTAACGTTTTGTAGAATGTTGTTTCTCGGAAACCAATGATTGTGCGTCCATAGAATATCATACATACCAGTAGCTCTTATTTTGTGCATTAATTGGGTTTAAAAAAAAAACGTTTTAAAGAAATCAAGCAATTATGAAAACACAAAAAAAAATAGCTCTTAAATGAACAGACGTATAAACTCACTGAAAACGGTATCCGGTTCTTCTTGTTATTCTTAACATCCATAAAATGTTGCAAGACTAAGTATACAAGCGTTTTTGAATAATATCACTTCAAGTCATAGCCAAATCAAACCAATTTTGAAGTCCAAATGCACTGCAAATGCAATATAGAAGTTTGGATTTAATCCAAAAATTTGAACCTTTAGTGAAATACACACATCAACACGGTCTAGGGATATTTTTAAAAAAGCGAATTACTATCAATGTGTTAATTATTTATATGACATGTATATATTTAAAAGATACGTTATTTAATATTCTACTATTTTATAATAATGGTTAAGGTACTTAGATTAAAATTTCAGGATTTTATGGAAAAAAAATGAAGCATAGACGGAAACCGTATATGAATTAACTTTTAATTTGTGAGTAAAAACTGAAAAAAATAGAAAAATCATTTAATTTGTGTTTATAAACTTGAATTTAGTAGTCTGAGAAAGCGCCCATGATGTTCATAACACATCGGCAACGATTCGGCATGCTCAGAACAAGGTTGTCAATGTCTTGCTGCGGAATATTGTCCCATGTCCTTCTGAGGTGCGCAAAAAGTTGATCTTCTGTAGCCAGATTTTCAGGAACTTCCTTCAGAGCTCTTCTTTGCAGCATATCCCACGCATGCTCAATGGGATTTAGATCTGGCGATTGAGCAGGCCAGTCTAAGGCCCTAACATTATGTGTATGTAACCAAGCTGCTACCGTTCTCGCCGTGTGTGCCCGGGCATTGTCGTGCATGAGCAGGAAATCTTGCCCCATTTGTGTTCTGTGGGGCAAGATTACGGGCCCCAGCACCTGTTGGACGTATCGTTCTGCCGTCATATTGCCCCGCACCCAAACGAGATCCGTCCGTCCTCCAAGACGAATTCCTGCCCAAACCATAATTGTTCCTCCTTGGTATGGGTGAACTTCCTGAGGGTTCTGGAGACGGCTCCATCGTCCAGGAACTCGCCAAACACGCGTCCTTCGTGAATCTGGATGGAAGCTGAACCTGGATTCATCCGTGAACAGCACATTGGACCATTGCTCACGGCCCCAGTCCACGTGGTTCCGAACCCATTCTAATCGTCGTCCACGATTGCCTCTCCGTAAAGGTGGGACCCGGAGTGGTCTACGAGAGCGTAGATTGCTTTCATGCAGTCGCCTTCTTACAGTTTGGTCACTCACAAGCACTTGGTGTTCCACTCGCAGCCTTTGGACCAATTGAGTCGCCGTTGCATTTGGTTGAGCTCGCGCAGTAATTTGCAAAAATCGGTCTTGTCTGGGGGTAGTGATGCGACTTGGCCCCCGGTGCCTCTCCGCTACTTCACCTGTGGCACGATAGCGTGTCCACAATCTTGAAATTACATTTTGATGGGTCCCTATGGCCTCAGCAACATTACGCTGAACAGATCCAGCTTCCAACATTCCCACAGCTCGTAACATCTCCGCCCTCGTCAAATGTCGGCGTTGCATGGCTACAATACCTCAATTTTAACTTTATCTTTCGTTTAAAAATGAAAAAAAACTGTAACTAAACGTAATTCGTATTGTTTTCTAAATTTCGCACAAATGAAAATTCCCTCTCCTATACATCAAGACATTTTTATGCCACCGAAACAAAATAATTTTCAAAAATTTTAATTTGGAATTAGTCTGAGATAAATTACAAACAAATCGGTGTATAAAAGATTCCAATGCGGCCAGTACTTTTCGAGTTATTTAATTGAGTATGAAATATCCCTAGACCGTGTTGATGTGTGTATATATCCTGAAAATTTCAGCTTCAAATGTCTCGTATAAAAGTAGATATAGACAAAAAACCAAACAACACCTAGATCACTGGTAATCCAACCCAATTAGAATGACCACAAAAAAGCGATGGTTTCATACACGTTGATGACCTTCTTTAAAGAAAAGTATTATGTAAATCTGTTTGACCGTACAGTCGCGTTCTTAACGGTTATTTGCAATCGACTTTTTATTTTAATAGTTCGGTATATATCCTTCTTCTGTCAATACTTAACTATTTATCATTATATAATACGCCCAAAATAATTATATCCTTTAACAAATAAGAAATGAAGAACTAAGCATCATATTATAATAACAATAAGTGACTTCTTTCTTCCTTTTTCGTGTGGTTAGTGACTAACTTGGTGTCAGAGTTCTATTTGCCTATTATGGCGTCTGATAATATTAAGTTACCTTAAATTATTAAAACTTAATTGTTAGAATTGGATTTCACTTTCCCATGAGTCTTCTTCTTTGTCGTGAGGTTCGTGATGACTTGTTACAAGTGCTTAACCTAAATTATATTATATTTCTTTTTTATGCAAGGGTACTTCTAACCATACCTATTATTTGTGTTAAAAAAATTCGAAATCCAAAATATAATAAATTAAGAAGGTAGGTACTTGTGTCTGTCCGCCACATCCACCTTTCTCCGAAACTACATTAAGGTACCTAGCAAGTAAGCTGAAATATTTTATATGGAGTTTGGTGACCAAATCACGTATGTGAAGTGTAATTTCTTATTGAAATTAAAATGTTATTATGTTTTTTTGCAATCTGCAGGTCAGTGTCAGGTTGTAGGTTGATCAAAATATTATTTGCGATAATATTTAGTAGCTACATAATTGTTATTATAACCATAAGAATCTTCAATACATCCATTGCACTATTTGACAGATGTCAAGATTTGTTACTTTTATCGTATAGAGAGTTAAAAGAGAAGTAAAACTTCTTTTTTTTTCTAGCCATCCCTGTCCCGCTCCTGGGTAAAGGCCTCCCTCCACTCCTTCCACCTAGCTCACGAGCCCACGCGTGCTCCTTCCGGTTTGAACGGAACCTATGCAGGTCGAACTGGATAATGACTTCATTTATATCCATAATTATACTGGTACCAACTTACTTGATTTTATATAAACTTAACATAATTAATTATAACAGTTTTGTACTTCAGTGTGCCGGGGCAAAATAATGTTTAAAAATTAATGTGAGCAAAGTTAAGATGGTCATCAACGAAACCGTCGCTTTTTTGTGGTCATTGTAATTATTGGTCAGATTATCAGTAATCTAGGTGTTGTTTTGGTTTTTTGTCTATATCTTTACGAGAAATTTGAAGCTGAAATTTTTGGGGTAATATTTATTTACTAAACGCTCAAATTTTCTCGCGCCACTCCCAAATGTGCGCGAGGACTTTTGCCTCCAGATCCCATTGCGGCAATCCGGCAAGGAGGCTCGCCGCCTCACCGGAGACCGTGCCGTATCCCCGGACCAGCCGGATGGCCATGATCCTCTGGGACGCGTTCAACCGGCGGCGGGCTGGCCGCCGCCTCAACGAACACGCCCACACCAGTGCCCCGTAAAGGGTCATGGACCGCAATTATTGTGGCTATTACCTTGCAACTTATAACTTTAATACTTAAACTATTACAATTTTTAATTTTCAGACGATAAACTTCATATTCTTGTGTGACAAAATAGCGACAGTTCATAATCTATTAAATAAGGAAGACCATGACAACAGTGTACTTTATAAAAGTGGTGAGCTAATGGTGATGATAGCAGATATGGTACTCGTCATTGTATTAATCGTTGCAGCTCATTTGGTAAGCTTGGTATAGTAACATTATATTTTTCTTATTATTCACAATAGGCGTGTGCACTATTGCGGCCTCCAAAATACTTTGGTCTCTGATAGAGACTCTCTGGCGAGGAATGCACAATACACAGAGCACGGAGACGCCTCGGCAGCCTCTGCTAGAGGCGGAATAGTCAACACGTGTGACAGCCTATTAGCTGCAAATAGTTTCATTCGCCGCGATTTGAATTGAGCATGTTTAATTTTACTTTCTGCGAATGCGTACTCGCCGTGAGAATTCACTGTGTGTGACAGGGTACTCGCTGCGAGTAGCTATTTCGCTCAGCGAGCCGCTCCAGACTACACGCCCGTGCTACATGTCGTTTCGCCGCTGCATATCGTTTTCCTCTGCAGCCAATTCTTTTAAAATCATATTAGAAGCCCCATGCTGTTCTCTGCGATCTATTTACGAACTCATTTTCGCTTCTTGTGAGTTGTGAGATAAAATTTAGCATTTGATAAGCTAATTCTGCACATGCCAACCGAATAGAGTCATTTAAGGTAAGAGCTCGCGGCGGGTAAAAGTTCGCAGTAGCCCGATCTCCAACGGTGATGTCGGATAATCTTATATAATATGTCGTTTGCGCGGTAAACTCTAAGGCCTCTGCCTCGAATTTTGCGGGCAGCGGGTCGGCGGCGGCGGCGGCACGGGAGCGGCAGGATCTTATGCGTAAAATCAAATGGACTGGTTCTCGAAAACAGCGGCGCGGGGGCGGGCAACGAGCGGTGCACTCCAGTCAAGCGGTGACCGCCCGCGCCGCCGCCGCTGCCGCCTCGCTGCCCGCAAAATTCGAGGCAGAGGCCTAATTGCGCGATGCAGAATTTCTGTGACGTCATGTCTTTGATGCCTAGTTTGTATGTGGCGGTATAACAGCTACACTCTCAAGACCCAAATTCTGAAGTCCACGCAGACGAAGTCGCAGAACCTAGTACCTACATACCTACACTGATAAAAATATTATTGTAATGTTTTTTTGCTTATAAAATTATAATCTTACCTAATTAAGGTATAGTGCACTGCCTCATTAAATAAAATACACATTACTTAGGTATAGGAAACTAATAATGATAATTTTTACATAATATAACATAACATCACGCCATGTTTCCCCGAAGGATTGGGCAGAGGTGTACCTGTAGTAGGTACACTCACATTTCACCAGTTATGTTTAAGTCCCATGTAATATGGGGCGAGCCTATTGCCATCAACCGGGCACAAATTCAGACTCCGGGCTGCTACTGAGACATTATAGATAGAAAAACCCAATGACACTTTGCTCGACCCGGGAATCGAACCCAAGACCTCATGCTCAGCAGTGGCACTTGCGACCACTAGACCAACGAGGTAGTCAATGATAATTTTGATTTCCCAAAAAAAGTGTTTTACGTTTCCTTATAGTCTACATTAATAGCTAGGTTAATAATAATATTTATTGTATATTTCAGAAAAACGTGGCGTTGTTGAAGGTATCCTTGATCGGTAATCTAACCTCAGTGATAGTGTACACACTGTACACTGTCTATATGGTTTTGTACTATTCGCAAATGTTAAGCTTCTTGTACCACCTATCGTCAGACACAGCGGACATCGAGCGCATCATCTGGATGCTTGTGGGAATAGCAGCAGCAACGTGTATTGAAATCTGTAAGGTATCTTCCTCGCTTTCCATTAATGTATTTATTAAAAGCTTTTATTTTGTAACATAAAATCTGCAGTGCGCCAATTACAAATACAAATGAAAATTAGACAAAATTCATACACTCATCTCACCGAACCCCACACGTACTGACGTGATAGTTTTCCATTTATGCGCAAACGCATCACAGTGACGTCAAGTGAGCGTTGAGGGCAGAGAGCGAGGGACTGGGGACTGGGTCCGTGTGACGGTGTGACTCGCAGACTCGGCGAACAATCTATTTTACCGGACACAAAGTTGGGACAGCACAGGAGAATCGGCATTCCCCTGAAGGTCATTGCACATGGTTATTAATTGGTCTTGCATCCTTCTGATCTCAAGCGAATTGTAGCCTCCACAGCTTATACAAAGGAAGAATAACGTTTATTTGGGCACAGTTCGTGAAACAAAAAACACAAATAATGAAATAAAAAAGTGAAAATAATGTTTTAACAACAATAATGTGTGCCTCAGAAATAAATATGTTACATGATGACAATTTAAATAACATTTTGTTACATTAGTGGTTTTTGTTTCAGTTATAAAATTTTACATCATGTTCTTATTAAGAAAAGAGATAAAAAAACTTGAGTCAAATAGGGGTCAGTTCAGCTTTGTAAACAACGCGGCTGGAGCAAAATGTAGAATGGAGTGTGATGTGGAACTGGAAAATGGAATGTTTAAACCAATTAGAAAAGAGCACGAAGAAAAAGAAGAAGAAAACGCATTTGATAAACAGACAGTAGAAATAGGGGAAGGAATTGAAGCCACTTGCGAAAAAGAAAAATGTGATTATTCTTTTATCAATATAACTGAAACATAACGTAGGATGGAATATGAAACAGGGTTAACAAATGAAGAGTCCCTAATTTTAATAAACAATATTTTCGAAACGAATTATTGGATTCAAGTATACACTAAATTACTTTTAATATTATGGATAATATAATATAATCATTTATTTCAAGTTTTACAGACTCATTAATTAAAATATTCATGCACATTCAGTCACATTAAATAGAAATTATACGATTACACAAATGATAAGAACAAATACAAATTCAAACAAAACAACAAATAAATAATAAAATAAAATCAATATCTACCATGACTTGTTGCAGTGTTGTCACATTACCTGCGTTCAATGTGTAACCCACAGCAGTGATTAATGTAGGCGCAATCTAGCCTTTCCGCAAGCGCAGCTAGCATGCTGTTGGAGCTCCCCCGCACTCGCCGAACCAGCGAGGTGCCTCTCTTGCGCATTGTTGCATAAAAACAATCTACGCGCGCCTCTGCAAACATTGTCGAAGCGCTGCAGTAACGGGGGAGGCCCAGCAACATCCTGAACGCATTGTTAAACTGGACTCGCAGGGCGCTGTACGACCTTTGCGTGTAGCTAGTCCATAGGCTGCATGTGTATAATGTAGTGCAGTAGGCTCTAAAGAGAGTAATTTTAACTTCTGCTGAGCATCGTGCGAACCTACGGATCACCATATTCGCTCTGACCGACAGCGCCCTTCGTTCCCGTTCAATGTCATTATCATCTTTCAAGTCGGGCGTAACTAAGTGGCCTAAGTATTGAAAAATGTCTACTCTTTCTAAAGATGTGCCATTCAGCTTTATAGCTGGCATTTCAGTAACTTTTCTCTGCCCGCCCTGAAAGACCATACACTGACTTTTTTTTTCATTATACAACAGTCCGTGATCAATTGCATAACCCTCACAGATACTCATCAGCTTTCTGAGTCCGCAGACCGAGGCACTCAGCAGCACCATATCGTCCGCGTAGCTGAAGTTATTGAAACAGACGCCATCTATGTAACAACCAATATGTTGCTCGCTGAGCGCCTCGATCAGCCCATTAATGTACAAATTAAAAATGGAAGGTGAGCTCCACCCCCCCTGTCTCACCCCACATTCCAATCTATACGGGTCCGACAATGGGCCCGCCCACTTGACATGATTTACCTGGTTCCCGTACCAGTACTTAAATATGGTAATAAGTTCGTTCGGTATATGAGCTGCTTTCATTTTATCCCACAGGATATCATAGCAGACCAGGTCAAAGGCCTTGGAAAGGTCGAGGAAGCAGGCGTAGACAGATGTTTTCCTCTCAGTGTAATATTTGACAGCACTCTTCAGACCGTGTTTCCGTGGACAGTCCCGATCGAAATCCGAACTGATTATCATGCAATTTTAAGTATCTGTTTAAATGTGTATTCAGAGTGCTGTCAAACACCTTTGCCCCTATTGTTGCCAAGGAAATAGGTCTGTAGTTCGATATGTTTGACAAATCTCCTGCCTTGTTTTTTACTACTGGTACTACGATAGTCCTCATCATGTCGTTAGGTAGGTATGAGTGAGATATGCAAAAGTTGTACAACATGGCCAGCACTCTGCACATATGAGGCCCAGCGTGCTGCACATGTTCCACACCCAATCCGTCATGGCATGGCCAGGTGACTTGCCTTTCGAGATAGATTTCACCGCCCTTGATACATCCTTGGCCGTAATCCTGGTATTCACATATTCCCCACTCATCCCACCCACTTTGAGCCGACGATAATGGTCCTAACGGTGACTTAACAGTAAAGTTATTTTTAAACTTTTCAGCAATGTCTTCTAAATCACTCGAACCGTCAACACTCACAGGAAGACCCGGCCGAGTTCCCAAACGACTAGTGTTTTTCCAAAAACCACTGAAATCTTTTACGCTATGCTTAGTAGCGAGAACGTCCATTTTCAGTTGGTCTTGATGGTTTTGACACCATTTTAAACGCGATTTAAATATTTTTCTGCTCTCGCACATCTTGGTATACATATCACCAGTGGTAGGACTACCGCATAATAGCCATTCCCGAAAACTCGCCCGGGCCACCCCATGACTGCCGCTAACGAGTTTATTCCAACCAACAATGATTTTAGGTCTACGATTACTCTGCTCACGCCCGCCCCTCCGACCCTGCAAAGATGCCTGGGACAATACAAGCACAATGTCATGTCGGAGTAAAGTTTATCAATGACTAAGCAGTGTGTAGGATCATTACAAAACCGGTCACTACACTTTTGAAACTCAGTAGGAAAATCAATAAGTTTAAGACGTTTATGACATTCACTTCTATATTGTGTAATAAAGTCATTGGTTTTCTCATCCCACACAATTTTATTATTATTAAATACACTCGGAATAATTCTAACTGGAGTCAAACACTCCAACTTACATTCACATATAACGGGAAAATGATCTGACCACAATACGTCATAATTAACATACACATTGCACAGTGAGACAGCTGCAGATTGCGACACCACACAATGATCTAACCAACGCTTAGACCCACACGCTTGATCTATATAAGTGAATGTATCAGAAGCTAATCCTAACTCATTAACGTCAATAAGCACCCATTTGAACGCATCACATAAAATATTTAATTCATTAAATATATAATAATAACAAATGATAAGAAGATAATGATAAGAACTCTATTATTTTTTTACTTATTTTCAGCACCCCAATTGCGTAACATACCTGTAATCCGAAATTCTTAAACTTGTTACAAATATACTTTTGCTCAACAACGTAAATAACGTAATGAATGATGTTTTATAGTTTAATGTTTATTTTATTTCAAAAAAGTGGTATACAGTCTGTTACAATAAATATAGGTATTTTACAGCATTCAGGGACAAATCATAGAGAGTAACAATTTACAGGGTTGAATCTGGCGTCCTCGCTAGGTTACATGGTAACCTGTATTAAGGTTCACCAGCCCAAGTTCCCACAGAAGGAGTACAACATATAAGAGACTGCTTAGAACTTAGCTGCAAACGTATGATAACTTATACTAAGTGTGTGAAGTGTTAGTACGTGTGTGTGTTTTGTGAAGTAGGTGTGGTGTGTGTGTGTGTTATATGATGTAGGTGTGGTGTGTGTATACAAACGAAATGGAAAGTGGTTGAGTTTAGATACGGAGCGGTATGTGTACATGTTGCCATTAGGATTGTGAAGTAAGCAGATATTCAGTGTCATCGTAGTTTAAAGTGGTTAGAAAGCGTGTTATCTGTTTTTTACACATTTCGTAAGAGGACTGATGTGCAGGGATAGTTTTGTTGATACTGTTATATAAAAATGGCCCAAGGTAGAAATAGAAACGTTTAGTAAAAGCAAATCATGTGAAGGGTACTTTGAAAATTTCATTCTTTCGCCTAAGTGATGATTGAGTTTGTGTAAAAGGAGTTTTGGTGTGTTGGTGTAGTAAAATGTTGAGAATAAATGTTTGTCGGACTGTGAGAACTTTGCATTCTTTGTATAGATCAAAGCTTGGGTAGAGCATTGGCCGGAAAGTAGCAACCTTAAGAATGGCTCTTTGAGCTACTTCCAGAAGTTTTAATTTACCAGCTAGGTGCCAGAGTTTCTCTGAGAGATTTTTTCAAAGATATCGGTATCCTCACAGTGGCATCACAATACATCTTCGCCAACATCTTATATATTAGGCAGAATATACACTTATACACTAAAAACAGTGATATTCACAACGTTAACACTAGAAGTAAGGATAAACTACGTGCTCCCTTTCACCGGCTTCATAAGGTTCATAACTCATTTGTTGGGCTTGGTATAACCTTTTATAACAAGCTACCCTCTTGTTTGCTAGATTTGCCTTTTAATGCGTTTAAAACTAAAGTAAAGTCCAACCTTTGTTCAAAGGCATACTATTCTATCAACGACTACTTAAATGATAAGAATAGTTGGTCGCTGTGATTAACTCAAGACAATGCTTAAATGTTCTTTCTCCAGAATTAGTTTACCTACTGACAGGTTTTATGAGTTTATATAAAAGTCTATAATTTTACTTTTTATGTACATTTATTTTATTTTTATTTATTGTTGACATAATCTACTCATTACAATGTTTTTTTTAATGAGTTGTATTACAATATTTGGTTAGCTAGCGACCTCGACAATTATTTATTTTTCCTCGATGGTCCTAGTTTATCAATATTATTATAACTTCTAGTTACAGCTCTATGTAAGCGGGCACGCCCTTTATGCCTGGAGGCTTTATTTTCTTTTTTTTTAGATATTGTTTACGTTTAGTTATTTTTATTTCTGCTTGAGTATAGTTCTCGATGTTTTTGGTTGGTATATTGGCGTGTGCTAGCTGTCATATGGCTATTAATTTATAATTTAAATTTTATTTTGCGTAATGTAAATTATCTTATAAATTATTGTATATAATCATTTTTTTTTTCCTAACTGAACAGACATCTGTGCTGCTGGGGAGTTTGTTGCGCCACTTCTTCTTCCCAGCAAAAGCACTAGGAAGTGGTGAAGGGTGGGCGTTTTGGGGGACTGTCTTATGTAATTTTGACGTTCGAAAAGTGCTGATTCTCAGCCTAATTTGAATAAATGACTTTTGATTTTGATTTTTTGATTTTGATTTTTAGTGTAGTTTTCGCAGCTCCACCCCAAATATTAATACAGTACGAGATAACTGACTGACACATGGCGAGATACACGGTGCGTATCACGTGAGTGTTTGCAATGTGTCTGAGTGTTTTAAAAATATATATAAGTTTACGAACTCGAGCAGTAAGGTGATTGATATGTGCTTTGAAGTTAAGGTGTTTATCTAGAATGATGCCGAGGTATTTAATTGAATCAGCAGAAGAAATTTTAGGACAGTTGCAAGACGGCGAGTTGGCTTGGCAGGTGTGAGCTTTTAGAGTAATGGGTGTCAAGGGTTGCGTAGTAGAGTTTAGAGTGAATGTTATGAGTTTAGTTTTACTAGTGTTTAGCGTGAGTGAATGTGAGATAAGCCATCTATAAATCAAATCAAATCCAGTTTGAGAAGTTGCCTTTAGTTTAGCCCAGGATTCATCATGAAATGTAATTGCAGTATCGTCAGCAAAACAGACAATGTTACCAGAGGTCAGGTGCATGTTGCACAGGTCGTTTATGAACACCAGGAACAATGTCGGGCCCAAAACACTGCCCTGAGGCACTCCATATGAAATAGGCAACTCGTCGCTATAGCAACCGTCGATTTTGACTACCTGCCTACGGTCTGAGAGATATGAAATAAAAAGCTGGAGTTGCATACCACGTACGCCTAGAGATTCTAGTTTAGCTATAAGACAGGGGAGGGGAACGGTATCAAATGCCTTTGCAAGATCAATGAACACAGTGAGACATTTTTTGCGTTGATTTAGTTTATCAACGATTCCATCTATTAGTTTCAAGGCTGCGTCAGAAGTTGATTTTTTCTGCCTGAACCCAAATTGGTTGGGTGACAATAAATTATTGCTTTCAAGGTATTTAGTAAGCCTGTTATTAATGAGTCGTTCTAAGATCTTGGAAAGGGCAGACAGGACCGCAATAGGGCGATAATTAGTAAAAGAGGCGCGGTCCCCTCCTTTAAAAATGGGATGAATAATGGCCTTTTTAAAAGAAGATGGAAAGGTACCAGAGACGAGGCATAGGTTGAATATATAGCAAAGTACGGGTGTAAGGATAGCAGTGTACCTTTTTATCACGGTTGTAGAAATGCCGTCAAAGCCCACTGCAGCATTGGCCTTTACAGATCCAATAATAGAAGCTATCTCATCAGGATTTGTTTCCAAGAGTACGAAGGAACTCAAACTATTTGAGGTATTTAACTGGGAATTAGGAGAGCAGTCATCCTGTACATTCTGAATACGATCTGCAAGATCTTTGCCTATATTTACAAAAAATGAATTAACATCGTTAAGAGATTGAGAGGGTGTTTCTGAAGAGGAAAGTAACTCCGTGGGACGGTGAGTAACTTTAGTTGTGTTTGTGACATGCTTGACTGTATCCCACAACATCTTTGTGTTACGACCAGCTTTGACAATTTCATTTGAATCGAACTGTCTTTTTACCTTTCTAAGAATCTTAGTACAGAAATTCCTGTATCTTGTGTAGGTAGCTTTAAGAACTTGATTATCAGGAGACTGTTTGTGTTTTTTGTGCAGTATGTCTCTGTTCCTCACGCATCGCAGTAGTCCTGGAGTAATCCATGGTTTTAGGATTCTTTTGCGCTTTCCTGTACGCTTTACAATTGAGTGATTATATATCTCCTGCGATAGAGTTTGGATCAGACAGTCTGTAGCAACGTTTGGATCATTCAAGGAAAAAATATTCGTGAATTCCAGATTTTGCATTGACTTGTCGAGAGAAACGAAGTCGGTCTTTAGGATTGAGGTATTAGAAAAATTACGGGTTGGCTTCAAGTTTAAACAAAGGAGGGTTGAGAAGTGATCAGTGATAGTAGAATCAAAAATGAATGTACTGGAGGATAATTTAGTTTTAAGAATTGTGTGGTCAAGGCAATTGTTACCTCTTGTGGGTAGGTGGTGGGAAGGTAAAAACCCGTGATAAGAGAGGCAGTTAAGGTAGTCGTGAGTCCAGTGGTTCATAGTTGACGTTGTGCTATCTATGTTTATGTTTATATTTATGTCACCTGTTATCACTACAGTTTGAAAGGTAGTCAAGGAATATTGTATTTCGTTTAACGATTTTAGAAAGACCTCAATACTCTCGTTAGAGGGGGATCTATAAACGCAGAGGATAGCAACATTAGACGCAAGTTTAATGATTAAACCAGAAGCAGAGTTATGAAAATCAGGTTCGTGTACCTTGAATGCAAGATTTGAATTGATGTATACGACTATTCCGTCACTCTGATTACGGTGTTTAGTGGTGTGGATCGGAGAGTAACATTGAAGCTGTGGTAGGGTGGTATTACTTAGACAAGGAAGCCAACATTCTGTTAGAACAGCTACATCACACTCAAAAGAAAGACGAGAAAGAAGTGTTTCAAAATCATGAAAGTTACGATTAACTGATCTGATATTTTGAGAAAGAACTTTCAGGTAACTATCCGGTGATTTAATGGTAGATAAACAGTCTTCTGGTGTGCACTGATAAACTTTAGATACAAAGAATTCGTCAAGGTTGTCACTTAACAAGTTTATGTGATCGAATGTTAAAGTATATATTTGAAAAAGATTTAGGGGACAATTCAAAAAGTGATTGTTGGTTTTCAGGTAAAAGAAGCAGTATTAAAGGTTTACAGTACAGCGTGATTTGTACAAAATTATTATGTGATATTATAATGGTGAGTGATAGGGTATTGTTAGAGTTGTTGTGTGTGTTGATTAGTATGTGTGAACTGAAGTGAAGTGTAAAGTTTTTGTAATTAACAAGCAAAACTAATAATATTGATATTCTTATGCGGTAAGTTACACAGATTATAAATTTACTTAATCTACAACAAAGTTTAGTACATGGAAGAAAAACGAATGTAAGTAAGGCTAATGGAAATAGTCATACTTCAGACAATTTGGGTAACTGTTGCAATTGAACCTCATTTTTAATCACAATGTATGGTGATTCCTTAGCTTTTTTTATTAGAATACGGCCATTTGAAATCCAACAATAACCGTATTTTTGCGCTTTAGCAAAATTTCTAGCCAGGTAAAACAGTTTTCTAGACTGTGCTGTCAGCTGCTCTGCTATATAGATTGGTACCACTTTTACTGTGAATCCTAGGTTGGCCGAATTTAGCTTTTGATTGGGGTATCGCTTGTTGTAGCTTTTCACAGAGTCTAGAAACCTGCTTTTGGTAAGAGTGTTAGTAAATTCTATGAACAACGCGGACGAATGAATTTGTTTGTCGATTCGATACCTAGAAATGTCTCTAATTTCTGACCTAACATCAATGCCGAGAGCATTAGAGAGTACAGAAACAGTGTCGTATAGGTCTTGTTTAGACTCCATTTGACGTAGTGGGACATTTCTGATTTCTACGCATGTTTGAATCAAGTTTCGCTCTAAAGTGTCGATCTTTTCATCGAGAGTCGTTAAATGGGTACAATATCGGCGCGCTCTTTTTCGAGACCTGTTATCTTTGACTCTAGGGAAGACATTTGGTCTGATAGCCCATTCAAAGAGCACGCCAAAGTAGTGTTTGAGGTCTCGACCTTAGTAAAATGTAGCTTGAGGTTAGGGATTGCAATCCAGCGGCGTTTTCAATCCAGCTGGATTCTTGCTGGATTGACCTGAATCCAGCTGGATCCAGCGCGGATCCAGCAAAATGTGGAACGAAAATAAAAAGACGACCTTTTTAAGACTTTTTTTATTAATTTGTACTTCTTACGTTAATCTATGAAATCTTTCACTCATTTGGTGATATCTGATATCAATTTGCTTTGGTTTCTTAATCATTTGAGATCAAAAGAATCAACTTAAAATTAAATAACAAACATATAACCTCATATAACATTTTATATAATGTTTCTAAGTAAGCAATATCTTATTACGTTTATGTTTAATGATAGGATAGGATAGGACGGCTAATCAGTAGCAATCAGTCTTACAAATTCTTTTAAAATTAACTACAAAAAAGAACCGTAATAATAATACTATTTTAATCTTCAATCAATTTTTTGTATCAAAAGAAGCTCCGAAATAATCTTATCTCCACTCGTTATTCGTTAATTATTAGGTAGTATAAATTCTGACTTTAAGAGACTGAAGTTATGTCTTTTTTTGAATTCTCTGAAAGTAAGACCTTAGAAAACAAATTTTATCTATAGTCTTTATCTTCCAACCTGCTTCGCACAGAACTGCGTATGTAGCCGGCTGCTGAGAATGCCCTTTCGGCCTCTACACTGGTCGGTTTTAGGGTCATTAAATACTCATAAACCATAGATAAATGTTCAGCTCGCACTTCTTCGGTCTCATAAACGCTCATTTCTTTTTTCAGGACCTTTTCGTAATCTAATGGACCACTTGGCTTTTGTTTATTAAAGTGCTCCTGCTCTCTTTTAAGTTCCATCTCAAGCTCTTGCTCTAAAATCATTTTCACGGGTTCTGCGTCATCATCTAGACCATCATCTTCTAACTCCATGATATCTTCTTGCACCGGCTCTACAATATGTTGTTTATTTACTCGTTCTAACAAAGTTTTCATCCCCTGCCGCATCGCATTATTTTTTGGCAAAGGAAAATAGCCAGGTTTTTTTACTGCTTCTTCATACTTTTTTGGATTTTTCAAGTACACTAACGTACCAGTAACTTCGGAGAGGCGCCGTTCTGCGATTCTGTTGCGTAGTGCTTCAGCTAGCTCGGCTCTTAGGGAAGTGCCCTGGCTATATAGCTTGTCTAAGACAAATTTCAGCAGTTATCAATGTGGACTCTCTTCTGCAAAGAGCTTCTACAGCCAGTTTCAACGGTTGTAGACTGACGATCAACTCATTGATTATTGACCATTCATCCCCGGAAAATTTTATTTCGGAACCGACGTCTATCAATGCTTTATCGATGCAAACTTTTATGTTGTAGAAACGTTCCAGTATATTGAGCAAACTGTTCCATCTCGTGCGGCAATCAAGAATCAGACTTAGTTCTTTACCTTTCTCTTCCTTAACATATTTTTGCAAAAATAAATCATCTTTGGTGGGTGATTTTTGGTGAAACAATAGAAATTGATACGTTTGCGGATCCGCATCGCTGGATTCAGCGCTGTATGCTGGATTCAGCGCTGTATGCTGGATCCAGCATGTTTAAAAAGGCGCTGGATCCAGCTGGATTGCTGTATGCTGGATCCAGCAATTGCAATCCCTACTTGAGGTCCATTAGATGAGATTCAAAGGTTTCAAGACGGGCATTTTGAGATGCTATAAATTGTTTCATCATTTCTCTCAGTTCAGTTCTAAAATCTAAATTTTCAACTGGTTTCTCAGCACTCGAAGATATGAAGCGTTTATTAGCTCTTTGCGTAACATTTGATGAACTCATGTCGCGAATTTGCTCGTCTTCACAGAGTTTATTTATGTCAGTTTCGGAACGCGACAGGTTGATGTCGGTTTGTGACGTAGGAGGCGAGCGCATCATTTTAGTACCAAGTCCTCATAAACTAGTAGAGATTATGTGATGAGCAAGCAGGATACAATATCTCCCAAATTCCTTTTTCGTAGGTATGATCATTAATAGATGTGTGTAGGTAGCGGCCGATACGTGGCCCGTAAAAGATAAAATCGAGAGCGAAAAGTACTAAGAAAACATAAAACAGCAGGATAGTTCGATAGTACTACGGATAGTGCCGTTATTGCTCTGGGTAGTTGTTAGGTCGTCGTCGTCTACTTAAAGTTTCCAATTAAATTGCCACGGAAGTCACCATCACAACGCTTCGAGTACCAGGAGATCATAATCAGTGGGAGGTGCTTACTTGCGTCCTGTGGTCGTAGACACCAGCAGTGGGCGGGGGCTCGTAGCGGACGACGGAGATAGCACAATGTCCAGGTAAGAGCACCGCGCGTGCGGCGGTGGTTAGTGCTTCTGACGTTACAGACAAGGGCGGAGTATGGGTGGAGCCGGTAGTATGACTCATGGAGTAGCTTACTCGCTGGCGCAGCCCGTTATCAGTTGGAAGCGTTGTTGTATGTTGAAATGAAAGGCATTACTACTATAAGTGTGTTACGCAATTACCCGCTGGCCTTTTGTTATTATAAATATTATTGTGTTATATTCAAAGCATGCTTATTTTAGGTGCCTACCTACATATTCAATATAAATATGTTTTATAATCGACGTAGAAAATTATTTCTGTAATACATAATACAATATCATAACATAAATACAACATATTTTAAAGAGAAAATTTAAATTATACATTCATAGTCTCTTAAAAATAAATTATGTTATCTGTATTCGTTTTTCTTAATTATTAGTCATAATTTTTCGTCATTAGGTTTCCATAGAAGATTAGCATGCCAACTGTTATTTATCTTTAAATATCTTCCCTTTCAGTCTCCTCTCCCGCTATGATTCCTTCAGCTATCATGGTACATTCTGCTTCAGCCGCATTGTTTACAAATTTGAACTCGCCATTGTTCCTCAGTTTGATGATCTCACTCCTCAGCAAAATTAGGAAGTAACTTTGTACAACTGGAAAAAATATCGTTTCGTTTAGAAAAAGGTCTTTGATTGATGCGCTAGATATTTAGTACTTATATCTGCTTATAAAGAAACTATTTTTAATTCGTTTGCAGGTTTTTGAACTTTCCTAAGAATAAGATAAGGTTTCAATAATTTGTAGATTTAATATCCATAATTTTTCATAGTTATATCGTATATTGAAATCCACGTAACGCCATATAATGAATACATACTAAGTTCTCTTTGCACATACAAAAGCGACTTTTTAATTAAACCAAAATAAAGTTCATTCAAAAAAGTCAAGCCTACAGATTTATTTTTTATGTGGTGCAAAGATAAAACAAATATTAATGTGATTACCTAAAACCAGGAAATAAGACGAGAATATCAGAATAGCTCTGCCCCAAAAATACATGTTACGCATCAAATTCTGTATTGTTAAAACGACTGACGTAGCAGTCAACAGTAAAGTAAATATCCACATCGCCATACTGATGAAATAGAATTCTCTTATCAGCTTCACGTTTTTCTGTAAACGGAAAAGATTAGTCAGAATTTATTCCTGTTTTATTACATACATATATACATAAACTCACGCCTTCTTCCCATGGGGGTAGGCAGAAACTACAGAATGCCACCTGCTACGATCCTTACATACTCCTTTTGCCTCGTTTACGTTCATACATCTGGTCATACACGCACGCCGGTTGCGAGTACTACGCACCTGTCCTGTTTTATTAATAACTACATTAAACATGATTAACCGTCACAACTTTTAATTAGTAAAGTTGACGTACGTAACCAATTTAAACTTGTGACAGTTAATCAGTAGTAGTCAGTAAGGTAAAAGTACGTATTCCCGTTAGTGTACCAGTAAATAATAAATTAAAGTTTGCGAATGGCAATACCTTCTCGGTAATATTTTGTATAATTGTAGAGGCAACATTGTCCAAAAAGTTTAACGGCGTCAAAACCATGCGATTATAAAAGTTTGCTTTAAGAAAATATTATATATGTTCTACGTTCTGTTAGTGAACTACGAAACCACCACGCCGCATTGATCAGCCAGCCATAATGCGATGGATAACGATAAGGCAAGAGTGTTAATTTTCTAAAATATTTGAGTATATTATTTTACGATATAACCTATAAATTGAGGTGAATCTAATTGAAAAATAAATATTTTTGTCGGTTACATCTATTGGTACTAACAAACCCCTACTTGACCTAGTACCCGTTAAAATCCTATTTTTTTTACCGGTTATTGGTATATGATCAACGGGTTTCGGTACAACGTGTATTACGTTGTACCGAAACCCGTTATTGTGTACTTATTGCCTTGAAATAGGTCTCATTTTCCTTTAAAACTGTAGTATACATTTCTGCCGGGTATTGGGACTTGCAATAACAGTTGCATTTAAACCGACATCGTCTTTAATGCCTTGTGATAAGTCCTCTTTTCCTTCAAATCAATAGAATGTAGTTTCTATGTTGCTTGTTTGTGTTGTAGGTGGATTATGATACCTGGATTCGATCGCCTCTTTAGTTATTTTTTATGATTTCCTAATTTTTGCACATTTCGTGTTACTGCTCTGCTGTTCTGAAACCAGGTTTTTCGATGCGCATCGTGTGGCGCGCTGCTGTTTTAGTATGGATATTGATAACCACGCAGTAATTTGAAGCAAACTTCAGACCGGCAAACTTAAATGACTCGATTTGTGGATACCCGACCAATTTTGCTCGCTTGCTTGCATTTAGTAGAAATACCTATTATTTCTTATTTTTTTACGTTTCTTTTTCACAATTTTTACCTTTGGGTTTTAGTTTGTTTTTAAGTACCTAATTGAATTACCACCATGTTTTACTGTTCGGTCGTTAAGATATTTTAAAAGTATTTATATTTTCCTATTGATACGAATTCAGAAATTTGCAAGAACCGTGTTTTTTTTTTCAAATAGCCATGACTGATGGGCAGAAGGCCATATTAAAGGCCACGGAGGCAGTCAAAAAGGAGCCTCAATTTCAGCTGCTGCCAGGCAGTTCGGTACCCCACGGTCAACGTTGTATGACAAATTACGCGGCCGCTATTCTGTCGAATGCTCCAGGGGACCGGCTATAGTTTTGACGAGAGAAGAAGAACATTTAAGAAGGTGGATTATTTTAATGGCAAATTGTGGGTTTCCCGTAAATAAGGCGCAGTTATTGGATAGCGTGAGTTTATTGGTGAAAAAGATGAAGCGAGTTAACCTATTTCGAAATGACAGACCAGGTCGTCACTGGTTTGAAGCTTTTATAAAGCGACACCCTGCAGTAGGACAGCGAGTGGCCCAAAATTTGACGCAAGCCCGTGCTTTAGTCAAAGAAAGCTATAGAGCACGGTTTAAAGAAGTGGAAGAATATTTTATAAAGACACATCTCGGAGAAGCAACTCGAGATCCACGTAGGTAGGACTTTTAATTGCGGTGAAAGCACTTTCTTTTTGTCACCATCTGATAATAGAGTTCTGGCATAACGAGGCCCAAAAAACGTTTACAACGTTATTCCCAGCGGGGAGAAGAGTGCGTGACCGTCTTGGTTACGGCTAACGCAGCAGGTGAATTGGCACCTCCGATGGTGTTGTTCAAGCAAAAATCAATACCACGCAAAATTTCAAAAACTACACCGAAGGACTGGGGATTAGGATTTACGCCAAAGGGTTGGATGACATGAGAGTCATTTTATGAGTACATGACAAATGTCTTCTATCCCTGGATTGTAAAAACTAATATAGAACTCCCAATTTTTTTTTTCTTAGATTTACGTTGCTCGCACACGACGCTGCCACTAAGCAATTTCTGTCGGGAAAAAAACATCCAACTGGTTGCACTATATCCTAATGCGACTCATCTAATTCAACCGATGGATGTGGCTGTTTTTCGACCTCTTATGATGATATGGAAGAGATCAGTTTATGACTGGCGAAATGATAACCACTTCGTAAAACTACGCAAAGAAAGTTTCTGCCCGCTGCTACATAAAGCTCTTATACAATTGGACTCCAACTCGATCAAAAATGGATTTCGCAAATGCGGCTTGTCACCTTTTGATGCAAACGGCGTCGATTATTCCAAGTGTGTAACAAGTCAACCCAAAAAACTAGCCAAATCAGATAATGCTAACCAAATACAGCCAGATACCAACCATTTCAGATTCTTTGAATCACAAATAAGTCCTGAAAACCTCGAAGCTTTATACGGCACCGGAAATGCAACTTGGAAAGGGGATAAATACTTAAAAGGATTATTCAATGTTTGGAGGCAAATGCATATTCAAAATAATTTACCTAAATGCAAAAATAGCATTTCTGTGAACTTTAACGTAAAGCAATAGAGTTCAAATTCGCGGTGAAAATTACCGGATTCAGGGACAATTTAACGTTTACTAGTACAAATCTACCGGGTACTGGTACAATTAGGCATTTATTTTATTTTTTTGTATTATTGTTAAAGAAAATTTATACTAATAAAAAAAAAGAATATTACCCTAAAACTAGTTTAAATTATCTCTCTAGTGATGTAATAATTTTTTTTGTAGGTCTTCTAGTTTTAGCATAGCAGACCTGCAAAGTCAGTGAAGTTCAAAACTTCACGGTTACTGGGCCGTTTACCTTAGCCGTCAGCCGTCCGTCGTCCTATTCCACTGGACTGGGCGCTACATAACGGCAGAAATGATGGGCCCGGGTTCCCTCTATCTGGCAGAATCTTGATTATTTGGCATAACACACTTGGCATAATATTCTTAAGACAGGCATAGGCATAAAAAATATTTAATATAATGATTGTTTGACTGAATGTTTACGTGTCCGAATATACAATGGCATATTTTTAAGATGGCAGAATTTTATTTGGAATAATATTATTAGGCATATTGCCATTTCTATAACATATCATTTTAGATCTTGAATTAAACTAAAATATTGTCTTAAAAAGTCAATATGTTGGGCTACAAAAGTTAAAGTAAGGCTATTTTAATAGGTAAAATTTGACAATTCATCACATCACACATTCACCTTGTAACGCCGGGCATAAAATAATATATTTTTTAGTTTTGTTAGAACTGCACAATTGCTTAACTTTAATAATGTTACGATAAATGTAAATTCACAATTAGCAAAAGCAATTGCAGTAATCGTAATAACTGTCCTTGGGCCAATGAAAAACTTAAAAAGATGTGTATGAAGCGTGATTTATTGTTTAATATTTGGCTCAAAGATGAAAATAACCCGCAAAAAAGATTGTTATGTAATAGATATAGATATAAAACAAATAAATACATAAATTATATTAGAAATAAAAAAATAATGATGGAAGTTTCTCAAAATGTCAATAAAAGCAAAAAGATTTGGAGCATTGTGAATAGTTTAACCGGCAAAATTATGCAAAGTATTGAACATGTTTTACTTATAACTTTTCGAACGAACCCATCAACATTGGCAAATACTTTTATGACTGAATTTAATTCTAATATCAAACATCTAAGCAACCCTTGCGATGTGCCTCTTTTAGACAAATTTACGTACGAGGTAATTCCTGATAAATCGATAAGAGTGCAACCTGCACGAGAAGATACGGTTGAACGAATCATCAAGCAAATAAACGATAGGAAGAGCCCGGGTTACGACGGGATACGCGTTAAGGATGTTAACAATACTTCAGCTAAACTAATCCCAGTTATTACACATTTAATTAATTGCTGCTTGCAGACTGGTACGTATCCCAACCTTTTAAAAATAGGGGTGATACGTTCAATACACAAAAAGCGCGCACGCGATGACTTGAATAATTATTGACCTATAACTATATTGTCTTGTATAGATAAGATCTTAGAACGTTGGTTGGTGGGAATGAGATAAATAACTTTTTGCAAAAACACGGAATAATCAACAATAAACAATATGAATTTAAAAAAATAAGAGTATTTTACCGATGAAGTCAATAAACAGTTGAATGATAAAAAACAAGTCTTGACACTTTTTATAGATTTAAGCAAAGCATTCGATATGCTCCGGTGTGATATACTTTTTGATAAGTTGTCACAAAATGGAATACAAGGGCCAATATTCGAAATAAATAAAAACTACCACACAAACATACAACACTGTTAAAATTCAAAATGAGAATAGAACAAAGCTTCCATAATGTTATGTGTGATCAAGAAAGTTGAATTTTTTACTCTTGCGGAAGTCAATAGACCTGAGCTGCTAACCGGAAAAACAAGACCTGATTTTCTGAGAACGATACCACTTAAAAATAAATACATGTTACCAAAGTACAATAATGTGTACGGGATGAGGGTTGTAGAATACTTAGTACCATCTTTCCTTAATAAACTTCCAGAAAGTAGTGTTTAATGGATATTTTCGGGAGCGCACTCAATGAAACACCAAGTCAACGAACCAACTGTTTATTAGCGGTCTACCCGCAACTTATAATTAATATGCAGATACCACACGTCCCCTCTTAAAAGAAACGAATACATATATCAATAGTTAATAGGTATCTACATAAACTAATCGCTTTAACTTGTTAAACAACTGTTACGTAATTACACAATACAGATATTTGCTAAGTTAAAAACTAAAGCACTGTTTCGCTCAAGGACTAGCTTGCGGAACTGCTTTAAATGCGTTTTACAAATGTATAGTTATAGTCTTATAAATTGATAAGCGTTATCCCTGAGTGAAACCCTGCAACGTAACAACAAACGAATTACGTTGGTAGGTACTAGGTACAAAACAAAAGAAAGTTATATTTCTGAGTAGTTATTCATCAAACAGAGTACCTTTAATAGAAAAAAAAAACTAAAGGCTTAAAAAGTCAGCAAAATCCAGTGATACCTTATTGGTTTAACAAATACATACGACAATAATTTAATTACCTCTCACTATATTAATATTTGTACTTCTTTTTAATTAATGTACAAGCGCGCTGTTGGCGCTTACTGGACTTCTCAGGAGTCTCATTGTTACTTAATAACTGACCTGGTTTCGGTATTTGTAATTCTTGATTTGTGGCTTGAGGGGCATTAGAAATGTGTTTTTGAGATTTTGTAAGTTCCGTTGAACTACTATCCTGCTGACCATTGGTATCGTCCACGATCGCGTCCTCTAACTTATCCTCTATATTGACGCGGTCTGAATCATCGGGCGTAAACATGGAATGCCGTTTAGTGGTGCGAGACGTCCCCATGGGTAGCAACTGATCAATGTGTCTTTTCCACTCTTTTCCGTCCGCACAACGCACGCGATAGGTTAGCGGAGCCTCTCTCGCGGTGACCACGGCCGGCGCCCACTTGTCAGCGCGCGCACGGTAGTCTCGCGCCAGCACGTGGTCGCCGGGCGCGGCGTGGCGCTCGGTACCCGGGCTGTGGCGCGCGGCGCGGGCTGCCGCCTGCTCGCTGGCGCGCTCGGCGCTTGGCCGCAGCACGTCCAACCTACCACGGAGCCGCCTGCCCAACATCGCATCAGCAGGCGCGATGCCTGTAGTAGTGTGTTCACAGTTACGATATTGGAACAAAAATTTTGTGACTGCCGTATCAATATCGACCATCTCGTGCGCAGCTTTCTTCATTGCGCGCTTTACTAACTTCACCGCGTTCTCGGCCGCACCGTTACCTGCCGGCCTATAGGGACTAGTAATCGTGTGAGTGATGAAATTTCTTGTAAAAAAATTAGCTAGCTCTGCTGACCCAAAAGGCGGGCCGCCGTCGCTCACAACCTGTGAGGGAAGACCGAAACGAGCGAACAATTCCCTAAGTTTACCTATCGTCGCCGTGGCGGTAGTTCCTGACATTTTCTGCACCTCGATCCACTTACTATGAGCGTCCACGGTGACGAGATAATGTTTTCCCTGGAATTCGCCGAAATCGATATGCAATCTTTGCCAGGGTCGTGCGGGGAACTCCCACGGATGTAGAAGAGAATGTGGAGGTGCGTCACGCTGCTGGCGACAAGCACTACAATCTCTCGCGAGAGTCTCAATTTCGACGTCTAAGGTTGGCCAATAAACGAAACTCCTAGCTATATTTTTCATTTTAACTACCCCTAAATGCCCTTCATGTAATTCGGATAGAACTGGTTGTCTCAGTGGCTCCGGTACGATTACACGGTGATTATATAAAATACAGCCATGATCCAACACTAAATTATCTTTCCGGTTATAATAAGGCTTTTCTAACTCGGCTGTTATTTTTGTTGGCCAGCCGGTGATAAGATATTCTTTTATTTTATTTAATACGCTATCTTTCTGTGTCCATGAAGCCACCTCTTTTGCACTGATTGGGATTGATTCCTCGACATAATTTACATAATATGATACCGGACCCGAGTCATCACAATATTTCCGTTCATATGGTAGTGGCAGTCGCGACAGTGCATCAACATTGCAGTTATCACTTGATTTGACGAACTCAATCTCGAAATCATAAGACGCCAGCCTGGTGGCATATCTTTGCAGCCTACTAGCTGCCGTTTGCGGCAACCCAAATTTCGATCCAAATATAAAAGTTAAAGGTTTATGATCCGTTTTAACCTTTATAATACTGGTGTCTCATATTGGAGACAGATAACAATAAAATTCTATTGTGTCTGCTAATTGCGCGCGCGACAGATTAATAATAAAATGACGACCATAAATATACTGGTGGTGCTTGACCACGCCAGCGATAATCGCGAGGGCCTCTTTGTCCAACTGACTATACGATCGTTCAGCTGCATTTAACGTTCGTGACGCGAAACAAATCGGGCGCTCGTCACCGTTAGGAAAACGATGTGACAGCACACTGCCGATACCATATGAACTGCTATCCACGGCTAGTACTAATGGTAGTTTTGGATTATAATGCACCAACACTTTGCTACTAAGAATAGCCTCTTTGATATCCTGGAAAGCCTTTACACAATCTGCTGACCAGACCCAAACACTTTGTTTACGCAATAAACTATGTAACGGATGTAAAATAGTACTCAGATGCGGTATGAACTTGGCATAATAATTTATCATACCAAGGAATGATCTGAGCTGAGTTAAATCTTCTGGTGGCGGTGCATCCACGATCGCTTTTATTTTATTTGGGTCTGGATGCAAACCCTGCTTATCGATAATAAAACCTAAATAAGTGATGCTTTCTTTCATAAAACTACACTTCCCCAGTTTAATCCGCAAACCGACCTCACGTAAGCGAGACAGCACAGCCCATAAATTAGCGATATGTTCTGACCTGGAGGCGCCTGTGATCGCCACGTCATCCAAAAACACTGCAGTTCCCTTCAACCCCCTAAGTGTTTCTTCCATAAACTTTTGGAATTTCTCGGGAATACATGTCAAACCGAAAGGAGTACGAAGGTAAATAAAAGTGCCTATATGCGTTGTTATCGCACTACAAGCTCTCGAATTCTCATCCAAAAGTAATTGTTGGTACGCGTTCGTTAGGTCGATTTTTGAATACAATTCACCGCCACTTAGTGCAGCAAATAACTCCTCGATTCGTGGCATGGGGTACGGGTCGCGAATCAACTTTGGATTAATGGTGACCTTATAATCTCCGCAGATACGTATTTCACCAGATTTCTTTATAACCGGTACAATGGGTGTACCATAATCAGAGTAATCCACCTTACGAATAGTACCCTCTGCCTCGAGTCGTTGTAACTCTAGTTCTACAGGTTTACGTAAAGCTAGTGGTAATGACCTCGCTTTGATAAAAACGGGAGTCATGTCGCCTAACCTTAATGAAAGTTGCTTGGTACATGTGCCAAGGCCCGGGGCAAACACAGTGGGAAACTCTTTTTGCAAAGTATCTACTAATTTGTCGTCTGATAAGTTCAACATCATTTCGTTAATTTGAATGCGATCGATATTTAATTTACTCAACCAAGACCTACCCATTAAAGGTGGTCCACCATTCTTAATGACAAATAGTTTTAAATCTCTCGCCGAGTGTGTCCCGATCTCCACATTAACCACAATATAACCGATCACTTCAATCCGAGTGCCGTTATAAGAATGTAAACAAACATCTTTCGCGATAAGCGGCAACGCCTTGAAGTGTTCCTCTAATGAATGAGTACTAATTGCAGACAACTTACTGCCAGTGTCCAGTTCAAACGTCATCGCCTTACCGTTAACTTTTACGCGTACATTGTATGGCCGATCACTATTATTGCACACATTTAGATTATATATATCTGAGTCCAAATCGCTATCACTATTACCCAAATAATTTTGACCTCCCCTCGACGACCGCACTTCGCCCTGACGGGGATTTCGTTTACACATAGCTTTAAGATGGCCTTTTTGCCCACACACGTCACATGAGTAATTTTTGAAACGACACACGACTGCTCTATGACCCTTACCGCACCGCCAACAAGGCGTTTGCGGCGCGCGCTGTGCCTCGTTCGCGGGTGCGGCCGGGGCGCGCGTTCCTTCGATGCTGCTGCCGCTACTGCCGGTCGCAGCACGCGCCGTACCGCGTCCCGTCGAGAGTCGGTGCATCGGCTCCAGCGCTCCGGAACTCGTCGACGTCGCAGACGCTGCTCCGCTGCACGTGCCGCTCGCTTGAGCGTGCCGGTCAGCTGCTTCGAGTGCGAAGGCCAATTCCACCGCCCTCTTGTACGTCAGTGTTTGCTCGGCGAAGAGCCGCGATCTCATGTCATCGCTCACAAGACCAGACACGAATTGGTCTCGTAGGTTTTCTTCGAGACCACTTTTAAAGTTGCACGTGCTGGCTAGATGTTTGAGAACTTGCAAATACTCGCTCAGACTTTCGCCGCCATTTTGTCGTCTCATTCTAAATATGTGCCGCTCAGCTATCTCTGAGCGCTTTGGTTCGAGATGGTCGCCAACTATGTTCACTAACTCCTGATAAGTTTTGGTCTCCGGATTTTCTGGCGCACAAAGATCACACATCAGATCATAAGTAGCTTCACCCACTAACGTGACCAACGTAGCCACTCGTAATCCTGGTTTGATTTCGTTGAGCGCCATAAACTGTTCCACGCGTCGAATGTATGCCAACCATTTTTTGCTCGATAAATCGAATTGTTCGATTTTTCCGATCGGCATTTTATTGTCACTTCACAATTACACTGTACACTAACTATAAGTGGCAATTTAACTTGATTTTACTCGTCGCCAGTAGTGTTTAATGGATATTTTCGGGAGCGCACTCAATGAAACACCAAGTCAACGAACCAACTGTTTATTAGCGGTCTACCCGCAACTTATAATTAATATGCAGATACCACACAGAAGACCTACAATTTTTATACAAAGCAAATTCGAAAAGTTATAAGTACAGATCAAAACGTTTCCTTACACATAATTTATCCTAGTTTATGTATTAATGTACCCACAAATTTCATTATAACCATTTGAAAAGTAATGTATCATTGTAGTATGTAATTATAATTTATTGTAAGATATTAAAGAAAGACTCGCCAGCACACAGATAATTGAGCCGTACTTTGTCCCGCCCAGGGATGACTGGGTGGAGGACCTGAGCGGCTCAGTGGCCCTAATTTCGTCGGCCGCCGCCGGTACCCCGTCCCTCGAGGCTGTTAAGAGAGGACGGGGTTGCGTTGCAGCACGGTTCGGGGAGATTGTCGTGGTAGGCGCGTACTTCTCCCCGAACCGAACTCTCGCCGAGTTCCACAACTCCCTTGCGGAGTTGAGAGTCGTCGTCGTCGGGTTCCGTTCCCTCCCCGTGCTCGTCCTCGGGGACTTCAATGCCAAGAATGTGGCTTGGGGTTCCCGGTATACGGACACACGGGGCAGGATGGTGGAGGACTGGGCGCTGGAGACAGGCCTGGTCGTCCTTAACCGGGGTTCTGTCCCCACGTGTGTGCGGATGCGGGGTGAATCAGTGGTGGACATCTCGTTCGCCAGCCCCGCTCTGTCGCCACGAGTCATTGACTGGCGCGTCATGGAGGGGGTGGAGACGTATTCCGATCACCGGTACATCCGGTTTGACGTCTCCGCCCAGACCTCGAGCGCGCCGGTCCGACAGGCCCCGAGTGGTCCGCGGTGGGCGCTGAAGCAGCTGGACCGGGAGCTCCTCCTGGAAGCCTCAATCGTGCAGGCCTGGGTGTCATCACCGGACAGGCCTGCCGACATCAATGACGAGGCGGAGTGGTTCCGGGAGGCCATGTCCGAGATATGTGACGTGGCAATGCCCTGGGTCCAGCCCGGACGTGCTTCGCGCCAGGTGTACTGGTGGTCGCGACAGCTGACGACACTGCGAAATGCGTGCGTTACTGCGCGCCGTCGGTACACCAGGCACCGCCGGCTCCGTATTCGACCTCCGGATACGGAAGCCATTCAGGCGGAGCTGTACGAGGGGTACAGAGTGGCGAAGACCGCCCTCCAAGCGGAAATCCTGCGGGCCAGGGCAGTGGCCCGCGAGGAGTCGCTGGAGACTCTGAACAGAGACCCGTGGGGACGCCCATACAAAATGGTGCGGGAGAAACTCCGCCCATGGGCTCCCCCGCTTACGCAGAGTCTCCGGCCGCAGCTTGTGGGGGATGTGGTGAGCGCTCTGTTCCCTTCACGAGGGGAACATGCCTCCCCGCCCATGGCTCCGCCTACTGCGGTGCCCAATGCGGACCACACCGCCGACGACGACGACGATGCTCCGGAGGTGACCGAGGTAGAGATGAGGGTGGCGGTACGTAGGCTGAATGCCAGAAATACCGCCCCAGGACCCGACGGCTTACCTGGGAAAGCCTGGGTCCTGGCCTCAGAGGCTCTCGGGCCTCGACTAAGGGGGCTCTTAAGCGCATGCATGGAGAGGGGCCAGTTCCCACTTCGTTGGAAGACGGGGAAACTGGTCCTCATCAAGAAGCCGGGGCGCCCTGCGGACTCTCCGTCCGCTTACCGGCCCATCGTGCTGCTCGACGAGGTGGGCAAGCTCTTTGAAAGAGTAATTGCAGACCGCCTTGTCGGGCGGCTGGTGCGGGTGGGGCCGGATTTGGCGGAGAGCCAGTTTGGTTTCCGCAGGGGGTGCTCCACGGTGGGTGCCATCATGCGCGTGCGAGCCCTCACGACGGGGGATGCGGTGGCTCGGGGTGGGGTCGTCTTGGCGGTGTCTCTAGACATCGCCAACGCCTTCAATACCCTGCCCTGGAGTTGCATCAGGGAGGCACTCCGGTATCACCGGATGCCGACCTACCTCTGTCGTGTGGTCGAGGCCTATTTGACGGACAGGGCCATCATCTACCCCGGTCACCAGGGAGAGTGGAACCGGCGAGAGATGTCGTGCGGTGTCCCACAGGGATCGGTCCTGGGGCCGCATCTGTGGGACATCGGATACGACTGGGTGCTGCGCGCAGACCTCCCCAATGGCGTCAGCGTCGTTTGTTACGCTGACGACACGTTGGTCCTGGCGCAGGGGAGGTCGCACCAGGCGGCGGCCGAACTAGCGACACACGGGGTTGCGACAATCGTGGCCAGAATCCGGCAGTTGGGACTCGAGGTGGCCTTGCACAAGTCCGAGGCCATGTGTTTTCATGGTCCTCGGAACGCGCCACCGTCGGGTTCCCAAATAACGGTAGGAGGGGTTCACATCGGCGTCGAGTCGACGATGAAGTACCTGGGACTCGTCCTCGACAGTCGGTGGAACTTCGTGGAGCATTTCCGACGTTTGGCTCCCAGACTGGAGCGGGCCGGGGCTGCATTGAAGCGGCTCCTGCCCAATCTAGGGGGTCCAAACGCCTCCTGCCGGAGGCTATACGCGGGGATCGTGCGGTCCATGGCCCTGTACGGGGCACCGGTGTGGGCGCGTTCGTTGAGGCGGCGGCCTGCCCGCAGGTTGAACGCGTCCCAGAGGGTCATGGCCACCCGGCTGGTCCGGGGATATCGCACGGTCTCCGGTGAGGCGGCAAGCCTCCTTGCTGGATTGCCGCCATGGGATCTGGAGGCAAAAGTCCTCGCGCATATTTGGGAGTGGCGCGAGGAGGCGAAACGCCGGGGCTTGACTCCGATGCCGCGAGAAATCGCGGCACAGCGGACAGAGCTCCGACGGGATCTCATGGCGGCATGGAGAGTGCGATTGTCGCAACCCAGTGCTGGGCACGCCACTATTGCGGCGATAAGTCCCCTCTTTGAGGAGTGGCTGGAGAGGCGCCACGGCGTCCTCACCTTCCGCCTGACGCAGGTCCTCACCGGACACGGCTGTTTCGGGAGGTACCTGTTTCGGATAAGGCGGGAGGAAACGCCCGGGTGTCATCACTGCGTGGATCGCCCGGAGGACACGGTGGAGCATACGGTGGAGGTATGCCCGGCTTGGGCAGAGCACCGCCGTGTCCTCGTGGAGGCGATCGGTGGCGGGGATCTCTCGCGTCCGGCCCTGGTCCAGGCCATGGTACGGAGCGAGAGGGCATGGGAGGCCGTCACCTCCTTCTGCGAAGCAGTAATGCTCGCAAAGGAGGAGGCGGAACGCGTGAGGGAGAGGCAAATTTCGCGCCCTCACGCCCCTAGCCGCCGCAGGAGGAGACGCCCTGGGCGTCGGGAATCGATTGCCGATTCCCGGCCACCGTAGGCGCGGGCTTGCGGACGGTGAGCAATGGGTAGCTCGCCGTCCGGTAAGGACCAGGCCCGGGTCGACGGCGCGTTGTGTTCCACGCGCGCCTCAAAGAGATGTCAGCAAGTGAAGGGGTCCGATGAGACCATTGCCTGCCGGGGTTGCGGGATTAGTCCGAAAGGGATACCGTGGCCCCCTGGCATTGCACAGGCAACAGAAGGAACACGGGTGGGTTTTAGTCAGTAAGAGTCTGACACGCCCTCCCGCTCCACCCAGAGCGGGAGACGTCATTTGATGATTTCCCACCCAAAAAAAAAAAAAAAAAAAAAGCACACAGATAATCCCTGAGAGGTTTTCGTTGTGTGGCTAAAACCAGTGTAATATAGGTTAAGTGTTATAGAAAAAAAAAAAAAAAAAAATAGGAATATGAAAATTATGCCTAAAAATGATTCTGACTTACAAAATTATGAGTTTTCAATTATGATAAACGAGTGTATGCCTAACGGTTTTCTGCGAAATGAAGTATATGTTATCCGCTATTTTAAATCATAGAAATGACGAGGTTCTCTATTTGTCAGAAAAAAACGCCAATTTCATAGGTGGGACCCAATATATACCTATATAAGCATTCGATTTCAAATCTCACCTTATGTCCGCCAACGATGAACACTATTGTCACCACGAAGTCTGCAACGAACACCGCAAGAGCAATGACTGGTACAATCATGTCTTCATAGATCCGGCTCTGATAATCATCATCAGATCTAAATACCCTGATCGTCATTATCGTTCGCATCATTGAATACGACATCAACGTTATGATAAACGCATCAGCTGTCTGGAACATAAAAACATGTGATGTACCTAAGCTATTATACCCATTGGGACATTGGAAAAGTTGTTGGATAAGGGCATTTTGTTTTTGTGAGCATGCCTATTTAATTCACCATCGTCCTTTGAGTCTAACATATCTTGAACAGATATTGTGTTGTGACTGCCTTGTGTTGACCTTGGTTCTGACACATGCCTTTAATAAACAATTTTGTTTTTTTGATGGCCAAGTTCACTTCACTTTCCTTCCTTTTGAAAACTAAAGTGATTTTCAGAAAACTGGCAAATGCCAACCAATTTTGTCCTGTCTTACAGTCAGTCATAGGTCAAAACGTTATAGTAACCTGGTAAATCTAGCAAATATAAAAAGTAGACATTAATATGAGGCCTAAGAATGTAACATGATCATGACTGATAAAACCCTCTTTTACTTTAAAAATAAAGTTGTTGGTATGAACTACAGCGCATGTGTTGGAGAATCGAATGCTATCATGAAAGACTGATCACGAAGGTAAGATAGTGCCCTCTATTGGGCATCATTGGATAAAAGTAAACTTAATACTCACCATTTTGAAATAACCCCACACGAGCAAACCATATCGTAGTGGCACACAGAAACAACATCTTTTCAACACGGGTATTTCTCCTTTCATTGTAATAAGATAATAATATTATTAATATTATATAAACCTACTGAATTACACTTAAATTACTACCTATTCAATAAAAGTGTCAACAAAAAATAAAGTAACTAACACTTTTGAAGAAAGCTTATTATATTTTTCACTAAATTCAAATACTTAACAACAAAATTAATAATTAGCCGCCCGACACAATTTGTGATGTTAATTATAGCGCTGGTACAGGTTAACTGACAATTACAGATAGATTAGCACAAATATTTATATCAACTTAACCTTCTTATCTAAATTCAGCTACGCTTTAACTACAAAGATAATTAAGAGCGGGAATTTTGTTGTGAAACTTTTAACTATATTTTGATAAAACCACAGTAAGTAAGTACTAGGTATTCTTAGCCGCACAAAGCCAGTTATAGGCCGCGTGAACTCAACAAACATATTGTCAGCCAACGACTGAGCGAACGCTACGCAGTTTACTGCTTTTCAGTACATTTTCGTTAACAACGAACCGACAATAAGCTACTATGGCTTCACGTTCACAGTGTTCAGAGGCTCACAGTGAGCCGGCTCACAATCAGCGGGTGACTATACGGGGTTATTCTAATATTATTGCAATGCAGGCGAGATGTAATGTTGTGGGTTCACTAATGTTTCACCAAAACACCATTGACCAATTTTTAGTTCACAACCAACGTTTTGTATACTATTTATTTTACAAACAACTTATTCCGTAAATGTTTTATTTTATAAACACTCGCTTTTCAAACATTTATTTAGCAAAATTTTTAATAAAATTAGTATAGGCATGAAGGGAGACCTATTGGGTATGGCGAAAAGACTTATGTTCAATCGACCCAAACCAAGGAACAAGCCTGGTCTGACGGTCAAGGCAAAGACATAAAAAAACCAATTTCGAAGGGACGGAAGTTGATTATAGTTCACGCTGGTGGTGCTAATGGATTCATACCAAATGCTTTGCTCATGTACAAATCGGCTCAAACCACAGGAGACTATAAAAGTGAGATGAAAATTACGAGAATGCAGAAAATTACCAAATGCGAAAACGCATTGTCAATGACAAACACAGAATTCGGTTGGAGAATTCTGTGTTTGTCATTGATAATGCGTCATACTTAGAGGACAGGACACCGAGCAGTAACTCTGTAAAAAAGATTATGCAGGATTATTTATAAGATAAAAAATACCTTTCAATATTAACCGGAATTGTATTGTATAGCTTGTACTCGCTTGACACAATAATGCCAGGAATACACATGCCAGTAACTGGCACAAAAGTATGCAAGAAGCTTGCATGCCATTGTGCCATAACCACTTCTGATTGGTGTATGTGGCAATGGCATGCAAGCTACGAGTGGCAAAAATTTGTAGATCAAGCCATCAATTGCGAGGACAAATTTATGATATTAGAAGAGGCCTTTTCTTTTTTCGACAATAGATTGAACCAATTTGTAATAAACACCAACGAAGATACATCATCCTCATCGGATAGTTCGAGTCGTGATAGTGATGGTAATACGTAGTAGCGACGCTCAGAGTGATATTGGGATAGCAGGAGTGCGGCCTTTCCGGCTGGTCCGGGGATACCGCACGGTCTCCGGTGAGGCGGCGAGCCTTCTTGCCGGATTACCGCCATGGGATCTGGAGGCAAAAGTCCTCGCGCATATTTGGGAGTGGCGCGAGGAGGCGAAACGCCGGGGCTTGACTCCGATGCCGCGAGAAATCGCGGCACAGCGGACAGAGCTCCGACGGGATCTCATGGCGGCATGGAGAGTGCGATTGTCGCAACCCAGTGCTGGGCACACCACTATTGCGGCGATAAGTCCCCTCTTTGAGGAGTGGCTGGAGAGGCGCCACGGCGTCCTCACCTTCCGCCTGACGCAGGTCCTCACCGGACACGGCTGTTTCGGGAGGTACCTGTTTCGGATAAGGCGGGAGGAAACGCCCGGGTGTCATCACTGCGTGGATCGCCCGGAGGACACGGTGGAGCATACGGTGGAGGTATGCCCGGCTTGGGCAGAGCACCGCCGTGTCCTCGTGGAGGCGATCGGTGGCGGGGATCTCTCGCGTCCGGCCCTGGTCCAGGCCATGGTACGGAGCGAGAGGGCATGGGAGGCCGTCACCTCCTTCTGCGAAGCAGTAATGCTCGCGAAGGAGGAGGCGGAGCGCGTGAGGGAGAGGCAAATTTCGCGCCCTCACGCCCCTAGCCGCCGCAGGAGGAGACGCCCCGGGCGTCGGGAATCGATTGCGGATTCCCGGCCACCGTAGGCGCGGGCTTGCGGACGGTGAGCAATGGGTAGCTCGCCGTCCGGTAAGGACCAAGCCCGGGTCGACGGCGCGTTGTGTTCCACGCGCGCCTCAAAGAGTGTCAGCGAGTGAAGGGGTCCGATGAGACCATTGCCTGCCGGGGTTGCGGGAAAGTCCGAAAGGGATACCGTGGCCCCCTGGCATTGGCATTGCACAGGCAAGAGAAGGAACACGGGTGGGTTTTAGTCAGTAAGAGTCTGACACGCCCTCCCGCTCCACCCAGAGCGGGAGACGTCATTTGATGATTTCCCACCCAAAAAAAAAAAAAAAAAAAAAAGGAGTGCGGCCTTTAGATTAAGTTTTTTTCTATTGTTTACTAAATAACTACCTATTTGTTTATTAAATAAATCGTACATTTTAAATAACCTGTATTTTAAAATAAATATATATATTTGATAAAAACTGGTGGCCCGATAAAATTGGCACGAAGTATAATTGTGCGGAGGGGCGTGGCTTGCGAGTGAGACGGAACTAACAGCTGCATTGTATTATGAACCTAGTCGTCTAAGGTTGATTGTAAGTTTTAAGCATTCTTTCGTTAATCTACGGGCCATACTTTCTTTTCTGTGCGAACGTAGATTCACGACGCACCTTATCAGTTTGTACAACGCGCCGCCCGCTGCGAATTTCCCTACTCTAATAGTACGTTAAGTTAGGTTACATTAATTGCTACGAGTCTGATGCCGTAAATATAGTTTTTAGAACTTTTGTCTACTTGTCTGGATGTATGTTCCGGATTGGCGCAAAACGACGGATTTGGATGAAATACCATACGTCATTTTGGACCCAACTCCCAACAGTGATGAAACTTATGCCATGTGAAAGCATTTGGGGTATAATTAAATATATACTATGGCAGCTAAGCCGAAAACGAGCGTGAGTAATGTATTTTGGAACATACACGGAACCCTTCGTGTGCGAGTCGGACTCGCGCACGAAGGGTTCCGTACCATTATCTATAAAAACGGCAAAAAAATCATGTCTGTTGTATGGGAGCCCCCTTATTTTTTTTCTGTTTTTAGTATTTGTTGTTATAGCAGCAACAGAAATACATCATCTGTGAAAATTTCAACTGTCTAACTATCACGGTTTATGAGATACAGCCTGGTGACAGACGGACGGACGGACAGCGAAATCTAAGTAATAGGGTTCCGTTTTTACCCTTTGGGTACGGAACCCTAAAAAGGTTAGGTTAGGGTAGGGTAGGTGGGTATGTAGGTAGATAGGGTAGGTCGATAGGGTCGGTAGGTATGTACATAGATACGAGTAGGTATGTAGATAGGTATCTGGGTAGGTACCCTTCTTGGTGGGGTTAGGTTAGGTTCTCCGTGCAGTGCGGGGGAAACGGTGTCCCGGGGCAGGGTGATGCTAGCGGTGTCCTTGGACATCTCCAACGCATTCAATACCTTTGCGTCATTTTGGACCCAACTCTCAACAGCGATAAAACCTTTTTTTATGTTCCAAAACACCATGTTCGCGCTCGATTTAGATTTAGCTGCCACAGTATAAATTAAATAATAGCCCAAAAGCTTTCACATGGCATAAGTTTCATCACTGTTGAGAGTTGGGACCAGACTCCATACAAAGTTGCCCGTGGTATTTTGACACACATATAGTTTTTAACCTGGATTAACACAGGGTACTTTCAATCCCAGTAGTATCGTTGCCTTGGGACATTTTCCGACATCCACGCAAGCGAAGCCGCGGGCAAAACCCAGTTCTTTATACTATTTTGGAAATTGCTGGAAGTACCAAGATTGATATCGATAATTATTTTCACTGCCTCTATCACCTGTTTTAAAGATTGGATGAACAATGGATTTTTTGAGGGTCTTACGGAAAAGTGCGAGTAGAAATTGCAAGATTGCAAATGTGCGTTATGAACGAAACTAGTTTGTGACTGGTAGATTATATTAATTTGGGAGAAATATCATCCCAGCCAGAGGCACTGTCCACGCGAAGGTCTACTGATAGCCTCGACCTGTTCCTCGTCTGTCTTCAGTAGGACAATTGGGTTAAGCATCGAGACTGGGTGGGGAGGAGTACATTGGGCGCTACTTAGGCTTTGCGGGATGTTGTTGACCAGTTTTCTTCCGACATCAGCAAAGAACCTATTCACGGCGTTGACCGTCATGATTGGGTCATTAATAATATTTTTAGTAGATCAGTCGGCGGTCAAGTACATTACAGTTGAATTATAAATTTAAATTACCCTTTTTCATAAAATTCAAAATTCAAAAGTCATTTATTCAAACTAGGCTGAAAATCAGCACTTTTCGAACGTCAAAGTTACATAAGACAGTCCCACAAAACGCCCACCCTTCACCACTTCCTAGTGCTTTCGCTGGGAAGAAGAAGTGGCGCAACAAACTCCCTAGCAGCACAGCTGTCTGTTCAGTTAGAAAAACTTGATTCTATACAATTAGTAGATACTTATGCAAAATAATTTACATAACGCAACACAAAACATTAAATTATAAATTAATAGCCATATGACAGCTAGCACACGCCAATATACCAACCAAAAACATCGAGATCTATACTCAAGCAGAAATAAAAATAACTAAACGTATACAATATCTAAAAAAGGAAATAAAGCCTCCAGGCATAAAGGGCGTGCCCGCTTACATAAAGCTGTAACTAGAAGTTATAATTGATAAACTAGGACCATCGAGGTAAAATAAATAAACAGTTAATTACTAATAACAATAACAAAACCATGATCGGCAAGACGACCAGTCACCACAAGCAGCACCCGTTCACGAGCTTAAGAGTCCTATTACATTTTTGACGCAAATTCGTGAATTCATTCATTTTTGACGTTGTAATTTTCAGCAGCAGTAAGATATTTGAATTATCTGATTATGAATAACGATAGTGCCATTCTCTTTATTGTAAGTTGGAGTTACACATTTTCATTTTTCTTTTCGTGTAATTTACTATAAATATTTTACGAACACAGTTTGCAAGAAAACCCGTTGGCGATGGAACTTTGACGCTCAAATTCACATCGTTACATTCAATTCTTATAAATGCTAAAATTACTAAAAGATACTTTGAATGTTTTACTTGTTTATTGGAGTTCTAGAATTTCTTTAAATTCCTTGTGTTTTCAGGGAAAATTCGTAAAGAAAACCAATAAATGTCTTGATTGTCATGTCAATTAAATTCCAAATAAACACAATTAAATCAAATAAACTAACATGATATAAAACTTCGATCTACAGTGAATACGTTTCATTAGTTTTTGTTTCTCAATATAATAAGACAAAATTACAATAAATTAAATTAAAGTACTATATATTCCGCGTCAATTCAGCAAATTACACGAAAATAATGTGTAACTCCAACTTACAAGAAAAAGAATGGCACTATAGTTATTATAATCAAATTATTAAAATATCTTACTGCTGCTGAAAATTACATGGTCAAAAATCATGAATTTCCGTAAAAAAATGTAATAGGACTCTTAACGCAAAGATCAGCCATTACCCCCCTCGCCATATTTGAGGGAAGGAGGCAATCCGACCCCCGACGCTACCGCAAGCAGTGACATCTAAGGGAGCATGACGAACTTGCTGCCGGTTTTTCAGGCAAAAAATAATATTATATGATCAATTTGTCTAGGTCCACTTATTGCAATACAACTCATGAAAATCATTCTAATGAATATATTATGTCAACAAAAAATTAATAATAAATTGACTTATAAAGTCAGTAGGTAGCCTAATTCTGGAGAAAGAACATAAACATTGTCTTGAGCCAATCACAGCGACCAACTATTCTTATCATTTAAGTAGTCGTTGATAGAATAGCATGCCTTTGAACAAAGGTTGGATTTTACTTTAGTAATCTAACAAAGAAGAGAGTAGCTTGTTGTAAAAGGTTATACCAAGCCCAACAAATGAGTTATGAACCTTATGAAGCCGGTGAAAGGGAGCTCGTAGTTTGTCTTTGTTTCTTGTGTTAACATTGTGAATATCACTGTTTTTAGTGTACAAATGTATATTTTGCCTAATATATAGAATGTTGGCGAAAATGAATTGTGAGGCAACAGTGAGGATACCAATATCTTTAAAAAAAAATCTCAGAGATTTCTGGCACCCAGCTGGTAAATTGCTCGAACAGCTTGTTTTTGGAGGAAAATATATTTTGAATATCGGCAGCTTTGCCCCACAGCAGAATACCGTAGGACATAACGCTATGGAAATAACTAAAATAGACTAACCGAGCTGTATCAACGTCAGTGTATTGTCTTACTTTCCTGACGGCGTAGGCGGCCGAACTGAGCATTCCCGCTAGGCTAGATATATGATGCCCCCACTGAAGTTTGGCATCTACTGTTATGCCCAGAAACACTGCCGAGTTTACGGTTTCAAGCACATCTTTATCTAAGACGATGTTGGGTCCTAGATTTGTAACATTTGGAAGGGCAAACTTTACACATTTCGTTTTCTTGGCATTGAGAACTAGGTTATTTGTCGTAAACCAACCCGTAACGATTGAGAGTGCACTGTTTACGTCGTCAAAATCTTGTCTGTTCCTGTCTACTTTAAAAATAAGAGAAGTATCATCTGCAAACAGTACAACTTCACAGATACCCTTTAAATAGAATGGCAAGTCATTGATATACACTAAAAACAAGAATGGACCCAGTATTGAGCCTTGAGGCACACCTAACTGAACTGGTAGCCCGGACGATTTCACACCATCAACGTGTAAATAAGAATTTATAACGTTGAGAGCTTCGTTTTGCACACCGTAATGTCGCAGTTTACGCAAAAGCGTGTCATGGTGCACGCAGTCAAAGGCTTTGGAGAGATCACAGAAAACCCCAATAGCATTTTGCGAGCCATGCGCTAAATATGTGTTTCAGCAGAGCAACACCCGCATCTGTAGTGGAGCGACCCTTTGTAAAGCCATATTGTTCATTATGAAGGAGGCTATTTAAATTAAAATGTCTTAGCAACTGCTTGAGCATTAACTTTTCAAATATTTTGCTAAATGCTGGTAATATAGAAATAGGCCTGAAATTGCCAACGTAATTTTTATATAGTGGTATGACTTTACTACTCTTCATGAGGTCAGGAAAAGTTCCTGAATCAACACATTTATTAAAAGTAACAGCTAGATAGGGGGCTACGATGTCTATTATATTACTTAAAAGTATAATGGAGATGCCCCAGTAATCACCAGTGTTTTTAGACTTGAGTGTGTTAAAAACATTAACTACATCACGAGGCGTTACATGTTCGAAGCTAAATAAGATACTACTTTTAGAAACACTACCAAGCAAAAGGTTTTCAGCTTTAGACGGGGACGAATTTAAGGAGCGAGTCGTAGTTATAGGTATGTTGGCAAAAAACTCATTAAACGCCTCAGCTATGTCAGCTGCTTTAGGTACTAATTTATTGTCGACTATAATCTCAAGTGGTTTATCTTGCTTAACCGATTTACCCGTTTCATTGTTAATAATTTTCCAAGTGGTTTTTACTTTATTATTGGAACTTTTAATTAAATCGCTTAAAAATTTAGATTTAGCAAAAACACTAACCTTTTTAAATAATTTTTGACATACTCTAGGAAAGGTGTGTCAAATCTGTATTTTTTCAAACCATATAACTCGTATAGTCTCGCTCTACTTTTATAAATACCTGGAGTGGCCCATTGGTTAAAGCCATCGGAGGTGCCATTAATTTTAATAGTTTTGGTCTTGAAAGTAGATTGGTACTCCTTTTGCACAACTTCAAAAAGGGCTCCATAGATTTCATAAGGATTCTCGTGTTCTACTATAGATGGTGTAATTCTATGAGCTATATTATTTTTAAACTTATGGCAACGACTAGCTGTATAAGGCCTACATTCTATTTTTTGCTGCTTTTTATGTAATGGCATGGGGAAGCTAACTAATAAACCGCAGTGGTCAGACATTAGGTCACTTAACACTAATTTATTTTTGGCATCACAATCACTGAATATATTATCAAGACAAGTTGCTAAAGATGCCGTAATCCTAGCAGGTTCAAAAAACAAGTTAATTAAATTATAAGACCTAAACAGATTAAGAAGTCTAATATTTAATGGAGTAACATCTAAAATCTCCACATAAAATTATACTTTTATTACTTGATTTTAACCTATTGAGTGAATCCTCCATTACCGATTCAAAACTAATAAAATCACCAGATCGATAAATACAAATTACAACGTATCGCTCGAGTTCAACACAAGACAACTCTATAGTGCGCTCAATAGAAAGATTAACTAAATCTAAACGTTGTTTACATTTCAACTTGTTTGAATCAAGAACTAAATATTTATCATATATAACATATTTAGTTAGTTTCATTTTTAGGAAATTGCGTAATGCAATAAGTAAAACGTTTCTATTCCAAGCGTTGTTTTATGAGATAACATGAATAAAAAATGAATTGTTTGTCAAATAATACGTTATTGAAAAAAAGTTTATTGAAAAATATTTTTTATGTGTAATATTTGGCAAACTTGTTGTTGTCTAATGATGAAATAACAAATCTATTTGTAAATAAATTTTTGATGAAATGACTAGACACCAATGTTGTGTGAGTGTATGCAATAGAATATTAATAGAATAAAATATGAATATGATATTAATAGAATATGAATAGTATATTGATTTCGAAGAAAATATCAAAATTATAAATAAATACATCCACATTATTTTACAAAACTGTTTTATATTTACAAATGCCTGCATGAACATCAGCTTATAATAAACTTGGGTTTAAAATTATCTGAATTCACTTCCACTCATTAATGAGACATTCACTATTCCTTTTTCAAGTTTAAATTTTCGCGCGTCGTGTTTCTTGTTCCTTTTTAGTTTATTACGACTTCATTCACAGTCTCCTCTCCCACTGCCTTTTCTTCACATATCATGGTACATTCTGCTTCAGCCGCATTGTTCACAAACCTGAACTCTCCGTTGTTCCTCAGTTTGATGATCTCACTCCTCAGTAGCAAAAGGAAGTAACTCTGTACAGCTGGAAAAACAAAGTGTTTGGTTTAATTGGAACAAAGTTCCTTATCGCACGTTGTATTCTGCACACTTATCGAATGACAGCTACACCCAAAACAGTTTGACATTTTGACATTTTGACCGCCTTGACTCTTTTGCTACGTAAAAAAAGTGTCGTGAGTCGTGACGTTCAAAGCGAAAGGAACTTCATTCCAACCGGGTGTCCCATGAATCCTCCCGTCAATAATAACTTTCTATACAGTAGTTAACAATAATTTCTAAGAAATTATACTATTTTAACAACTAAAATATGCTCACCTAATGCGACAAAAAAGAATGAGGGTGGCACCACAATTCTCACCCAATAACGCAACTCGTGTGCCATTAAAGTCTGTATTGTTGTAACGACTTCTATGGCATTAAATAGACAAGTTATTACCCACATCCCTATGCTAAGGAAGTAGAATACTCTTACCAGGTTCAAGTTTTTCTGCAAGCAAAAAATAATACTTATTATCTTTCTTCCAAGGATGCCATGACTAGTTTTTATATTGGAATAATACAAACAGCGCTGGACATCAGCCTCCCAATAATAACATAGGAACGATCGACACATCCACTTTACGTCATCCCATAAACTGGACAGGACGAAGGAACTACGATTTTCAAGAGCCTGCGCCATAGTTGCAGACTTAGGTACACTTCGGCGACGACACACACACAAGTTTAATCTAAGCTTGGATGCCAGTGAAGATAGTCAGTGATTTATGTAATTTAAAAACAATACTGTCATAGTATTAACCTATCGCCGTTATGTAAATTGTAATAAAATAAAATAATTGTTTACATATTTATCTCAGCCACCTTTTTTTAAGTTATCGATTCATGTAGCTGGCATCCCATATTAAGTAAATTTGCCACGCAATGATTACTAATTTCCTCAAGCCCTCAACTTTATAAACATAAGTTAAAATAAGATTTCGAATTCAAATCTTACCTTATGTCCTCCAACGATGAAAACTATGGTCACTACGAAATCCGTAAAGAAAATAATAATTGCAAGTATTTCTATGATCAGATCTGTATACCACCGGCTAATATTGTCTTCCCTTCCATATAAACTGATCCTCATTAAAGTATCTGTCAATAGATATGTCATTGTTGAGACAAGAAATGCATCTGCTGTCTGAAACGTAAGAACGATAGTAATTATACACGCCATAAAGCTGGTATCTTCGGCCTTCATTGATTAGGAACTAATAAACTCACCATTTTGAAATATCCCCACGCGAGCAAGCCATATCGTAGAGGCAGACAGAAACAACATCTTTTGAACACTGGGATTTCTCCTTTCATTTTTATCTTTCTAGATCACACTTAAATCAGTTTTTATAAACTCTTTACACCTTTAAATTTACGACAAGGCAAACGCTTTTGATGCAAGTTTACAGCTGACTATTGCACTCAATTTAAAAAATAACAAAATACAAAGTATGAATCCTCTGATCCACGAATAACATTTATATTATGGTCTGTGCTGATTGTTCAACTATTGTGTCTTCTTCGCGGACACAGATAAACTGACAACTGTTGAAAATAACATAAATATTTATACTGGTTTAACCTTTATATCTAGCGTTTCCCCAGATAAGTACTATTGACTGCACTTTACTTGAAAACATGATAAGGGACCGGAATTTCATTGTTTTTTAAACATTTATAGTTGAATTTATTTTTTTATTTAAAAGAGTGTCCATGGTGTTTCTTGCCCATTTATCTCTGAATAGGAACATAGAGCCGTGCCACTACTGAAGTACGGCGAAAAATTGTGAAACTATAAAAAAAAAAATGCAATTTGATGCAATGACATAGACACTAGCGCCGCGTCTATCGGACTTGAGTGTACGCTCTGAAATGGACAACTAGCTCAATATTTCCGGCTGACCGAATCCATGACAGTTGAAAAGTGCCTGTAAATGGTTTTATTTAAATAAACGCTTGAGTTTGCGATTTTAACGGGATTTTGCTGGTTAAAATTCTTCTGTATGTCCTTCTTGAGTGGGTACCTGAATGATTCAGATTCACAATTGGACCCGGTTGCAGGCGCTGTGAACGAGTTCTAGGAAACAGGACAAATCATAAAAAAAATAAAAATTCACGTCGTTGTGGCACCCTGACGATTTCGTTGGTCGTTCGGGGTTTCGTTCGGTTTCGGGTTAGATTAGGTTAGCGGCCGGCGAGTGCTACTTCCCATTTGGTCGCAGTTACTTGGCAACTTTTACTACACCTTAAACCATGGATACCCTACATAAATGATATGCCCAAACGTCGACTGACATATCAATTAAACTTTGATGTTTAAACGATATGGTCAATTTTAGCTGGGCATTTCATGAAACACAACCAGTTCATATAAAATTTACGGTTCTTCATGAAATGATCAGTTGTAAGATCTGGCCACGACATATCCATACTAACATATAAATGCGTAAGTAACTATGTCAGTTTGTCTGTTACTTTTCACACCAAAACCGTTCGTGGTTCGCCGTAATAAAATTTGACAGATAGGTACCCTGTACAAGGACATGGGCTACTTTTCATCCTTATAAAATACACGCAGACGAAGTTGCGGGTAAAAGTTAGTCTATACTATTATACTTATACTATAATATAATAATAAAATTTTATAGAGGAAAGATTTGATTGTGTGTTTATTTGTATTGAATAGGCTCCGAAACTCCTGGACCGATTTGAAAAATTCTTTTACCATTAGAAAGCTTAGTTTTCAGGGAGTAACATAAGCTACTTTTTATCCCGGGAAAAATAACGAGTCCTCCGGGAAAGGCCACGGGAGCGAAGCTGCGGGCAAAGTGCTAGTTATTAATAAATTTCCTATAAAAACCGAAACAAAGAATGGACTAAGTTTTAATTATTGAATACTCCAATAGATAATATTGATTTTCTTTCTTTTGGTGGTAAAATTCTTGCAAACTATAGTTTTGTATAACTTAGACGCATTTTTATTTTAAATTTTTGTAAATGTGAGTACCATGGAGTCGTTTTACTATGTTATTATGTTGATTTTGACTTGAAAGAGCAGGGTAGTTGAGAGTATGTCATGCTCACTTAAATGTCTCGCTGATGGTGGCGAGTGTGTTGGATCATTCGGTTCCCTACAAAATGGTTGAGCTGGATGGTGCTGGTCCACGCGTCATGTTCGTGAACGGGCGCCGTCAGTTGAGACTGGTCATCTCTTATCTGCCAGGGCTTATTTTTAATCGTTTTTGATTTATATATATTTTTTTTTTACATTGTTCTCACATATAGAATCAACAAGAGTAATGTACCCAGGATTTTGTAATTTCGATATTTAAAAGAGTGTCCTTGGAGTTTCTTGCCCGTTCTTCTCCATAGAGATCTACGTTTTGGAATGGGCAACTAGCTTCAACTTTCTGACTAACTGACTCTTTGACAATTCAAAAGTGCCTGTAAAGGGTTTAATTGAAATAAATGGTTTGAGTTTGAGTTTGAGTTTGGACCTTAGTCATCTAGTGTATGGTATCACAGGGAGTGAATCAGAAACTATCTGCATATCCCTACATCCGCATTTATCACAGCAGTGGGATTTTAATCGGCACAAACTACCAATGAAAGCTTGCAACAGTTCCAATGGTTTTCCGTTGCTTATCAATTTGATAATTTGTCATGAGTTATACTTAAGCGAGGAAGTTGCAGTGATCGTCTGCTGTCATCGGGAATAGTGGTCTCTCTAAAACACAAAACAAATATATTTTTTATCAAAAATATTTCGGAAGTATGAAGTGTAGAGTTTTAAATAAGTGAAACATTTTCCTTGAAGTAGAACAACATCATGGGTTGTAATCTGCCAGAGATTAAAAGATGTTGCTGTTGTATTCCTCTACAACATGGTTTGATTGTATGGGGATATATTACCTTGGTGAGTGAGTCTCGTACTCTATCCTATTCTAATTGAGAAATTCAATGTGTGCGTTACCCCAGTAAGAAAATCTCTTCATAGAATTAATTGAGTTCAACGAATAATACGAGCGTAACCTGCTGTAAACGTGCGCCAAGTAAAAAAGTTGCGATGTTTATGGACCTAGTGCAGTATCTGTGAGAGTAGCACAAATTTGGTTTAACGTTTTCAATCCGGAAATTTTGATGTCAAAGATGCACGTCACTCTGGTCGCCCTATTACGGATAAAATGGATGCCATTTTTGAAAAAGTGGAGCAAGATCGGCATATCAGTAGTTACGACGTAGCTGAAAAACTGGGAATTGACCACAAAACAGTTTTGTCGCATTTGAAAAAAACTGGGTACACAAAAAAGCTCGATATTTGGGTACCTCACGAGCTCACTGAAAGAAACCTAATGAACCGTGTACTCATTTGTGATTCTTTATTACGACGTAATGAAACCGAACCATTTTTGAAGAAGCTGATAACTGGTGATGAAAAGTGGATCACGTACGATAAGAACGTGCGAAAAAGGTCGTGGTCAAAGGCCGGTCAGGCTTCACAGACTGTGGCGAAACCCAGGTTAACTCGCAACAAGGTGATGCTGTGTGTGTGGTGGGATTGAAAGGGCATTATTCATTATGAGCTGTTTCCACCAGGCAGGACCATCGATTCTGAACTCTATTGCGAACAACTGATGAGATTAAAGCAAGAAGTTTAGAGAAAGCGGCCGGAATTAATCAACAAGGGGTGTGGTTTTTCATCATGATAACGCTAGACCTCACACATCTTTAGCCACTCAGCAAAAATTGGCTGGGAGGTGTTAATGCATGCGCCGTATAGTCCTGACCTTGCACCTTCAGATTTCCACCTGTTTCGGTCTCTTCAGAATTCCTTAGGCAGTGTCAGGTTGACATCACGAGAGGACTGCCAAAACCACTTGTCGCGGTATTTTGATCAAAAGTCCCAAAATTTCTATAGCAAAGGGATCGTGGGTTGATGGGATGGTGGGGTCATCGGGGTCGGAGAGGAACTGCTTTGAACGGCGAATCTGGGTAATCACGGTAGTTTGAAAATTAACGTTTTGACGCTAATACGGCCTCTCCTGACGTGTGGGTGTCCTCAGCTACATTGTCCAGATGATGGTCCTTGTTCGCTGCAGTCACGATCTTCGGCAAGTGGACTCGGGCGACGCGAAGGGCTCATGTCATCAATGGCTGCATCAGTGATTGATGGACCCTGGTGTGAGTGTTTGCATCTCCACGACTTGAATAGTCTTCGCAGCTAGTTGCACTGGTAGATGGTGCTGCGAGACTATCCTTTTCAGCTAAAAACAGTAACATCCTTATTACTTAATCTAAACACATGTATGTCGCAATTAAATACAACATATGTAGATAAAGGCACCCAGTTAGCTTGTCTTGGCAGAAACACTTCTCAATGACCTTATAAATGAACTGAGACGGAGGCACACAGTTAGCACGTCTCTTTCGGCAGAATTACAATATAACTCAATGCCCTTTTAAACAGTCTCGGCAGAGACATATCTCAATGCCCATACAGACAAAACTGAGACGGAGGCACCCAGTTAGTACGTCTCTTTTGTCAGAATTACACAATAACTCAATGCCCATAAAGCCAATCTATAACTGTATCATAAAACAACCAAACGTTAGTGATGATTTCTGTATCCAAAAAGGTCTTGCCACAGAATACTTTGCGTGAGGTTTGTTGACGCATATTCCCAGGGAGCGGGGGTAGTCATCACCAAGTACCACAAACTGGATTGGTAGTCGTTCTCGCTAGGGACCGTGTCTCATTAAAACCCCACCCGGCTGTTTGTAGGCCTATTACTGAATCGACACTATTTATTGAGACACGCTATTGGGACGCAAAGCCGCTAATAGCCACACCACATCCTTTAAATTGGGCAGATTAAGGAAATATGAGGTGATGAACTACCGCTTCGACGTTCACCAGATACGATCGTGATGTATTCTGCTAGAGACTGAGTCTACAGTGCGCTTGTGCTAGTCTTGTGTTAACTTAGTAAAAGAGGGTTAGGCCGCCGTAAGGGAGTCTTTCACATTAGTATGAAATTATAACTAAACTAAACTTATCTTCCTCAATAACAGATGGTCTTCGCAGTACTCTGACTTAGGATTGTGTAAGATATTTTTTCTTGAGATAAGGGAGCGTGTTCCGTTAGAATCGTATTAGTTCCTCAGAGGTTCTATGCCTTAGGTGTAACGGATCACGTACAATGAGGCAAACTTTGTCAAACAGTTCCCGGTCTCACTGAAGTGGGTACATTGTAAACAGACAAATTAACGTACCTATTAATAATTATTGAGCGCAAGCGTAACGATCCTTTCACCCCTTCACCTTATCAAAGCTGTATTGCAGATATTTGTGCTCAACTGCGAGAGGATACATTGGCGTTCCAACATTTATAATACTAAATTATATATATCATATATTGTTGCGTACCTTCTTATCTTTTTAGCTTCATATTGTATTAATATTATAATACTTATGTTTACTAACTGTGGATTCCCAATTTTAACTTCACCTTGTTCTTCTCCCTGTCCCTTAGCTTTCTAAGTCGGGACAGGGTAGTTTAGGTTAATGGGAATTCTTCTCTTTCTTACGACGGTGAAAGTGTCCAGTCCGGAGACGAGCTCTACAGTGCCGTACGGGGTGGGGTGCGGCACCCAAACACTAATATTAACATAATAGGGATGATGCCTGGGTCAAAAAAAAGAAATTCTATTTAGTCCGTCAGTCAGATAATAAAAAAATATTAGACACGTATTTTTTTGCTTTATCATATTAATAAAAAATGATTTAGATTCAACGCAATAAAGTTGGGAAGTGGGGGTTGATACGTCACAAGTATGTATAAAATCTACATACAAGTGACGTCATGGCACATTATTACTCAATGTATCGCCGTAATCTTTTGATAACGTAAAAAAAGAAAAAAATACGTGTACGTTATTTTTTCATAATCTACATTACGGACAAAAAATATTTTTTTAGTCATCATCCCTATTAGGAAAAACGAAAATTTTATTAGCCTAGGGTAATTCAGGTACAGTCACAAGAGCTTCTTAACTTGTTGAAATTCTGGTACAGCTCGCAAACAAATCGCGTTAGGTGGAATAATGTGTCTTCCGAGCCATATTTATTGGAGTGTGGTGTTAGACAGGGTGGGTTGACATCGCCTGCTTTGTTTAACCTATATATGAATGACCTGATTGATGGGCTCAGCAGAACAAATGCCGGCTTTTCAATAGATGGTGTAATGGTTAACAATCTGAGTTATGCAGACGATATGGTGCTGCTAAGCCCATCAATCAGTACACTTTGGAAACTACTTGTGGTATGTGAGTCTTATGCGGCGACGCATGGGCTTACATGCAACGTCAAGAAATCACAGATGGTGATTTTTAAGTGTAAACGTGGGTTCTCTATTGTGTCACCTAACTTTTTTATCCATAATTTAAAGTGCCATAACTTTTTTTGTCCTAATCATCATTTATCCGAATGATAACTTACCCGAACTTAATATCACATAATATCACGCGCCATAAAATTGAAATCCCTAAATATAATATGTCCTGAATCCGTTTGTCATAAATATTACAATCAATAATATGCAAAAGACATAAAACCGTTTTCAATAAAAGTTTTAAGTCCTAAATTCAAATTTAATGTTTATTTATAATAATAATATTCTTAGAACAAAGTATAATTAAAAAATATCTGATTTTGCGTTATGTTTTTTTATTATACAAAATAAATATATTATACGTGCACTCAATAAAGCAGTTGATTGTGAAAATGTTGTTTATGGCAGAAATATCATCACAGCCAGAGGCACTGTCCACGCGAAGTTCTAATGATAGCCTCGACCTGTTCCTCGTCTGTCTTCAGTCGGACAATTGGGTTAATCATCGAGACTGGGTGGGGAGGAGTACATTGGGCGCTACTTAAGTTTTGCGGGATGTTGTTGACCAGGTTTCTTCCGAAATCAGCAAAGAACCTATTCACAGCGTTGACCGACACGATTGGGTCATTAATAATATTTTAAGGAGATCAGTCGGTGGTCAAGTACACTACAGTTGATTTATAAATTTAAATTACCCTTTTTCATATTTAATTAATTAAATTTTAAGGAAATTGTGTAATGCAATAAGGAAAACGTTTCAATTCCAAACGTTGTTTTATGAGATAACATGAATAAAAAATGAATTGTTTGTATAAAATACGTTATTAAATAAAAGGTTATTGAATAATATTTTTTTTACCTATATGTAATATTTGGCAAACTTATTGTTGTATATTGATGAAATAACAAAATCTATTTGTATTAAAATTCTTGGTGAAATGACTGGACACCAATGTTGTGTGTGTGTGTGTATGTGTATTGCAATAGAAAATATTAAATTGATTTCGAAGAAAATATCAAAATAATAAATAAGTAGGTACATCCAGATTATTTTACAAAATTGTTTAATATTTACAAATGCCTACATGAACATCAGCTTATGATAAACTTGGGTTTAAAATTTTCTGAATTCACTTCCACTCATTAATGAGACATTCACTATTCCTTTTTCAAGTTTAAATTTTCGCGCGTCGTGTTTCTTGTGCCTCTTTAGTTTATTACGACTTCTTTCACCGTCTCCTCTCCCACTACCTTTTCTTCACATATCATGGTACATTCTGCTTCAGCCGCATTGTTCACAAACCTGAACTCTCCGTTGTTCCTCAGTTTGATGATCTCACTCCTCAGTAGCAAAAGGAAGTAACTCTGTACAGCTGAAAACACAAAGTGTTTGGTTTAATTGGAACGAAGTTCCTTATCGCACGTTATATTCTGCACACTTATCGAATGACAGCTACACCCAAAACAGTTTGACATTTTAACCGCCACGACTCTTTTGCTACGTAAAAAGTGTCGTGAGTCGTGACGTTCAAAGCGAAAGGAACTTCATTCCAACCGGGAACCCCATGAATACTCCCGTCAATAATAACTTTCTATACAGTAGTTAACAATAATTTCTAAGAAATTATACTATTTTAACAACTTAAATATGCTCACCTAATGCGACAAAAAAGAATGAGGGTGGCACCACAATTCTCACCCAATAACGCAACTCGTGTGCCATTAAAGTCTGTATTGTTGTAACGACTTCTATGGCATTAAATAGACAAGTTATTACCCACATCCCTATGCTAAGGAAGTAGAATACTCTTATCAGGTTCAAGTTTTTCTGCAAGCAAAAAATAATACTTATTATCTTTCTTCCAGGGATGCCATGACTAGTTTTTATATTGGAATAATACAAACAGCGCTGGACATCAGCCTCCCAATAATAACATAGGAACGATCGACACATCCACTCTACGTCATCCCATAAACTGGACAGGACGAAGGAACTACGATTTTCAAGAGCCTGCGCCATAGTTGCAGACTTAGGTACACTTCGGCGACGACACACACACAAGTTTAATCTAAGCTTGGATGCCAGTGAAGATAGTCAGTGATTTATGTAATTTAAAAACAATACTGTCATAGTATTAACCTATCGCCGTTATGTAAATTGTAATAAAATAAAATAATTGTTTACATATTTATCTCAGCCACCTTTTTTAAGTTATCGATTCATGTAGCTGGCATCCCATATTAAGTAAATTTGCCACGCAATGATTACTCATTTCCTCAAGCCCTCAACTTAATAAACATAAGTTAAAATAAGATTTCGAATTCAAATCTTAAATCTTAATAAACTCACCATTTTGAAATATCCCCACGCGAGCAAGCCATATAGTAGAGGCAGACAGAAACAACATCTTTTGAACATTGGGATTTCTCCTTTCATTTTTATCTTTCTAGATCACACTTAAATCAGTTTTTATAAACTCTTTACACCTTTCAATTTACGACAAGGCAAACGCTTTTGATGCAAGTTTACCTACAGCTGACTATTGCACTCAATTTAAAAAATAACAAAATACAAAGTATGAATCCTCTGATCCACGAATAATATTGATATTATGGTCTGTGCTGATTGTTCAACTATTGTGTCTTCTTCGCGGATACAGATAAACTGACAACTGTTGAAAATAACATAAATATTTATACTGGTTTAACCTTTATATCTAGCGTTTCCCCAGATAAGTACTATTGACTGCACTTTACTTGAAAACATGATAAGGGGCCGGAATTTCATTGTTTTTTAAACATTTATAGTTGAATTTATTTTTTTATTTAAAAGAGTGTCCATGGTGTTTCTTGCCCATTTATCTCTGAATAGGAACATAGAGCCGTGCCACTACTGAAGTACGGCGAAAAATTGTGAAACTATTAAAAAAAAAATGCAATTTGATGCAATGACATAGACACTAGCGCCGCGTCTATCGGAATTGAGTGTACGCTCTGAAATGGACAACTAGCTCAATATTTCCGGCTGACCGAATCCATGACAGTTGAAAAGTGCCTGTAAATGGTTTTATTTAAATAAACGCTTGAGTTTGCGATTTTAACGGGATTTTGCTGGTTAAAATTCTTCTGTATGTCCTTCTTGAGTGGGTACCTGAATGATTCAGATTCACAATTGGACCCGGTTGGAGGCGCTGCGATCAAGTTCTAGGAAACAGGACAAATAATTAAAAAAATAAAAATTCACGTCGCTTGTGGCACCCTTTTTTTTTTTTTTTTTTTGGAGGGGCGGCCATGTTTGCGAAGGCCGTGGCAGCCGCAATGAAGGTTTTGGTCCTGAAGAGGACTCAGTCCTCTAAAGACAAGGCCATACCCGCGGTCATGGCCTCTATTTTGGCGGCAGCGGAGGCCTATCACCTCAGGCCTCCATCGAACGGCATGTCCGAGATGCGGGCGGAGGTCGCCCGCTTGACAGCCGCCATGGAGCTTCTCCGAAAGGAGAATGAGGAGCTCCGAGCGGACCTGGCCGGGCTCCGTGGAGCCGGCCCCCGTGAGGTGCCGCAGGGGAGGGAGCAGCATGGGCAGGGACGGCCCGTGCCTGCGGAGGACCGGGTTCTGACCCTGGTGAGGCAGGAGATGGCTTCTTTGCGGTCTCGTTTTTCAGCGCTAGAAGCCATCGTCCTGCGCCCTCCTCTAGCGGCGAGCAAGCCGGCCTCTGGCCAGCGGAAGGAGGCAACATATGCCAGCACCGCAGCTGCCCAGGCAAAACCGGGGCAGACCAAGGGTGGGGTGGCTTCACAGGCGGCGAGGGCCCCGGCCCAGGTGACGAAGGTCCCGGCCCAGGCGGCGAAAGCCCCGGCCCTAGCGGCGAAACAGCTGCCCGGCTCGGTTTCGGGTTAGATTAGGTTAGCGGCCGGCGAGTGCTACTTCCAAGTTGGTCGCAGTTACTTGGCAACTTTTACTACACCTTAATCCATGGATACCCTACATAAATGATATGCCCAAACGTCGACTGACATATCAATTAAACTTTGATGTTTAAACGATATGGTCAATTTTAGCTGGGCGAAATGCCCAGCTAAAATTGACCATTATAAACACAACCATTTCATGAAAATTTTATGGTTCTTCATGAAATGAGGAGTTGTAAGATCTGGTCACAACATATCCATACTAACATATAAATGCGAAAGTAACTATGTCTGTCTGTCTGTCTGTTACCTTTCACACCAAAACCGTTCGTGGTTCGCCGTAATAAAATTTGACAGATAGGTACCCTGTACAAGGACATGGGCTACTTTTCATCCTTATAAAATACACGCAGACGAAGTTGCGGGTAAAAGTTAGTCTATACTATTATACTTATACTATAATATAATAATAAAATTTTATAGAGGACAGATTTGATTGTTGTGTATTGAATAGGCTCCGAAACTACTGGAGCGATTTGAAATTTTTTTTTTTCCTTATATTGTCATTTACTTAATTCAATAATATAATTTTAATGGGATTATCTGTTTAATGACTGCATGATTTCGATCAATAATAAATTTAAATAAAATGTAACTTTATTTTATATTTGCACGCCGAAATTAAAGGCAGAATAAGAGAACAATTGTGTACATTTTACCAACCTGCTGTACCTTATTTTGGCAAATAAATGATTTTTGTTTTGTTTTGTTTTATCATAATTGAGAAATTCAATGTGTGCGTTACCCCAGTAAGAAAATATCTTCATAGAATTAATTGAGTTCAGCGAATAATACGAACGTAATCTGCTGTAAACGCGTGCCAAGTAAAAAAATTGTGCGTGCTGTCGTTGTGGAAAAAAAACGGAAAAACGGAACTTGCTGGAGTAAAGTTAATCCAGCAAGAAAATTTTAAACGAATGACCGGAGTGAGAAATAAAGTACATGGATATTTTTGCGTAAATATGCTCCAAAAAGAAATATGAGATATTTAATTTCCTGCTAGAGTAACGATTTGTAGAATGTTGTTTCTCGGAAACCAATGATTGTGCGCCCGTAGAATATCATACATATCAGTAGCTCTTAATTTGTGCATAAATTGGGTTTTAAAAAAAACTTTTTAAAGAAAACCAAGCATTTATGAAAACACAAAAAAACTAGCTCTTAAATGAACAAACGTTTAAACTCCCTGAAAACGGTTTCCGGTTCTTCTTGTTATTCTTAACATCCATAAAAAGTTGCAAGACTAAGTATGCGTTTTTTAATCATATCACTTCAAGTCTCAAATCAAATCAATTTTGAAGTCCAAATGCGAGGTTTGGATTTAAACCAAAAAATTGAACCTTTAGTGAAATATGTACTACATATATATCCTGAAAATTTCAGCTTCAAATGTCTCGTATTAAAGTAGATATAGACGAAAAACCAAAACAACACCTAGATCACTGGTAATCCAACCAAATTAGAATGACCACAAAAAAGCGATGGTTTCATACACGTCTTTTCTTTAAAGAACAGTATTATGTAAATCTGTTTGACCGTACAGTCGCGTTCATAACGTTTATTTGCAATCGAGTTTTTATTTTAATAGTGCATTATAGTTTAAATCCTTATTTTGTCATTACATACATATTTTTCAGTACATAATACGCTCAAAATAATTATATCCTATAGCAGATAAGAGAAATTAAGAATTAAGCACGATATGAAAAAAAAAAAAAATAACAATAGTTCATGTATAGGTGGGGCTCGTGGCTAAGTAAAAACAGCCGCACGGGTCGAAGCTACGCTTGTCGGGGTCGGTCCGTGGATGGGTGACCATCTTAACATATCGAGATTCCTCCGTGCTTCGGAAAGCACGTTAAGCTGTTGATCTTGGCTATCATTCGTGGATCTTTGATAGTCGTTACAGGTCGTCAGAAGCCCGAAAGTCTGACAACCAGTCTTACCAAGGGGTATCGTATTACCCAGATAATGGGTTGTGGAGGTCAGATAGGCACTATAGGCAGTCGCTCCATGTAAAATACTGGTATTTAGCTGCATTCGGTTAGACTGGAAGCCGACCCCAATATAGTTGGGAAAAGGCTAGGCAGATTGATTGATTATAATAAGGGTGACTTGAAATTTCTTTCATTTTCGTGTGGGTAGTGACTAACTTGGTGTCAGAGTTTTATGTGACTATTATGACGTCTGATAATATTAAGTAAGCTTATTAAAACTTAATTGTTAGAATTGGATTTCACTTTCCCATGAGTCTTCTTCTTTTTCGTGTGGTTCATGATGACTTGTAATTTATTTTTTATGCAAGGGTACTTCTAAGCATACTTATTATTTGTGTTAAAAAAATCCGAAATCCCAAAAATAATAAATTAAGAAGGTAGGTACTTGTGTCTGTGTGCCACATCCACTTTTCTCCGAAACTACAAAAAGGTACCTAGTAAGTAAGCTGAAATATTTTATATGGAGTTTGGTGACCAAATCACGGACGTGAAGTAATTTCTTATCGAAATTAAGTCAGTGTCAGTGTCAGGTTGTAGGTTGATCAAAATATTATTCGCGACTCTAACCAATATGTATTTAGCTACATAATTGTTATTTTAACCATAAGAATCTTCAATACATCCAATGCACTATTTGACAGACGTCAAGATTTGTTACTTCTATCCTTTAGAGAGTAAAAGGAGCAGTAAAACTTTTTTTTTCTATATACCTCTGTCTCGCTCCTGGGCAAAGGCCTCCCTCCACTACTTCCGCCTAGATCACGAGCCCGCGCGTACTCCTTCCAGTTTAAACGGAACTTATCCAGGTCAAACTGGATAATAACTTCATCTATATCCATAATTATACTGGTACCAACTTACTTGATTTTATATAAACTTAAAATAAAAGGCAATTTAGTAACTCCCCATAACAGTTTTGTACTTTAGTGTACCAAGGCACAATAATGTTTAAAAATTATTGTGAGCAAAGTTAAGATGGTCATCAACGAAACCATCGCTTTTTTGTGGTCATTGTAATTATTGGTCGGATTATCAGTAAGTAATCTAGGTGTTGTTTTGGTTTCTTTCCGCAAGCCCGCGCCTACGACGCCCAGGGCGTCTCCCGCGGCGGATAGGGGAGTGAGGGCGCGAAATTTGCCTCTCCCTCACGTGTTCCGCGTCCTTCTTCTTCGCGGGCATTACTGCTTCGCAGAAGGAGGTGTCCCAATATGCTCTCGCTCCGTACCATAGCCTGGACCAAAGCCGGACGCGAGAAATCCGCGCGACGGATCGCCTCCACGAGGACACGGTGGTACTCTGCCCAATCCGGACAGACCTCCACCGTATGCTCCACCGTGTCCTCCGGGCGATCCACGCAGTAATGAAACCCGGGTGTTTCCTCTCGTCTTATCCGGAACAAGAACCTTCCGAATTAACCGTGACCAGTGAGGACCTGCGTCAGGCAGAAGGTGAGGACGCTGTGGTGCCTCTCTAGCCAGTCCTCAAAGAGGGGACTTATTGCCGCAATTGTGGCGTGCCTAGCACTGGGTTGCGACAATCGCGCTCTCCATGACGTCATGAGATCCCGCCGGAGCTTTGTCCGCTGCGCCGTGGTTTCTCGCGGCAGCGGAGTTACGCCCCAGCGTTTCGCCTCCTCGCGCCACTCCCAAATGTGCGCGAGCACTTTTGCCTCCAGATCCCATGGCGGCAATCCGGCAAGGAGGTTCGTCACCTCACCGGAGACCGTGCGGTATCCCCGGACCTGCCGGATGGCCATGATCCTCTGGGACGCGTTCAACCGACGGCAGGCTGGCCGCACGGCCCACACCGGTGCCCCGTAAAGGGTCACGGACCGCAATTATTGTGGCTATTACCTTGCAACTTATAACTTGAATACTTACAATTTTTAATTTTCAGACGATAAACTTCATATTTTTGTGTGATAAAATAGCGACGGTTCATAATCTATTAAATAAGGAAGACCATGACAACAGTCTACTTTATAAAAGTGGTGAGCTAATGGTGATGATAGCAGATATGGTACTCGTCAGTGTATTAATCGTTGCAGCTCATTTGGTAAGATTAGTATTGTAAAATAATATTTTTCTTATTATTATTCACTGATTTCAATAGGTGTGTGCACTATTGCGGCCTCCAAAATACTTTGGTCTCTGATGGAGACTCTGGCGAGTAACGAGTAACACAGAGCATGTAGAAGCCTCGGCAGCCTCTGCTAGAGGCGGAATTGTCAACACGTGTGACAGCCGCGAATAGATTCATTCGCCGCGATTTGAATTGAGCATGTTTAATTTTACTTTCTGCGAATGCGTACTCGCCGCGAGAATTCACTGTGTGTGACAGGGTACTCGCTGCGAGTAGCGATTTCGCTCAGCGAGCCGCTCCAAACTACACGCCCGTGCTACATATCGTTTCGTCGCTGCATATCGTTTTCCTCTGCAGCCAATTCTTTTAAAATCATATTAGAAGCCCCATGCTGTTCTCTGCGATCCATTTACGAACTCATTTTCGCTTCTTGTGAGTTGTGAGATAAAATTTAGCATTTGATAAGCTAATTCTGCACATGCCAACCGAATAGAGTCATTCAGGGTAAGAGCTCGCGGCGGGTAAAAGTTCGCAGTAGCCCGATCTCCAACGGTGATGTCGGATAGTCTTATAATATGTCGTTCGCGCGGTAAACTCTTAGGCCTCTGCCTCGAATTTTGCGGGCAGCGGGGCGGCGACGGCGGCGGCGCGGGAGCGGTAGGATCTTATGCGTAAAATCAAATGGACCGGTTCTCGAAAACAGCGGCGCGGGGGCGGGCAACGAATTAACACTACAAAATATACAATGGGCGGCCTTATCGCTTTCCGCGATCTCTTCCAGGCAACCTTGGAATGGACAGTGATTTGCCTAGACATAAAATGGGGCTGTCGTTGGTGCAAATAAATAGTATACAATATACTAGAATAGATACACAGATAAATACATATCCTAAATAATAGATACATAAATACATACATACTTTATATAAACAACGGAAATAAATGAAGACTATAGATAATTACAGTTACGAGAACAAGATCACAACGACAGTAATGTTCCTTCACGAGTCTCTTAAATATTGGTAGCGATTGCGCGCGTTTAATTTGAACTGGCAATGCATTCCACAAACGAGCGGCCTGGACAGTAAAAGACTTGTCGAGGAAAGTTGTGGAATGCATAGGCATAGGAAAATAATAATGATAATTTTTACATAATATAACATAACATCTCGCCTTGTTTCCCCGAAGGATTGGGCAGAGGTGTACCTGTAGTAGGTACACTCACATTTCACCAGTTATGTTTAAGTCCCATGTAATATGGGGCGAGCCTATTGCCATCAACCGGGCACAAATCCAGACTCCGGGCTGCTACTGAGAAATTATAGATAGAAAAACCCAATGACACTTTGCTCGACCCGGGAATTGAACCCAAGACCTCATGCTCAGCAGTAGCACTTGCGACCATTAGACCAACGAGGCAGTCAATGATAATTTTTATTTGCCAAAAAAAGTGTTTTACGTTTCCTTATAGTCTACATTAATAGCTAGGTTAATAATAATATTTATTGTATATTTCAGAAAAACGTGGCGTTGTTGAAGGTATCCTTGATCGGTAATCTAACCTCAGTGATAGTGTACACACTGTACACTGTCTATATGGTTTTGTACTATTCGCAAATGTTAAGCTTCTTGTACCACCTATCGTCAGACACAGCGGACATCGAGCGCATCATCTGGATGCTTGTGGGAATAGCAGCAGCAACGTGTATTGAAATCTGTAAGTTATCTTCCTCGCTTTCCATTAATGTATTTATTAAAAGCTTTTATTTTGTAACATAAAATCTGCAATGCGCCAATTGAAAATTAGACAAAATTCATACACTCATCTCACCGAACCCCACACGTACTGACGTGATAGTTTTCCATTTATGCGCAAACGCATCACAGTCACGTCAAGTGAGCGTTTAGGGCAGAGAGCGAGGGACTGGGGACTGGGTCCGTGTGACGGTGTGACTCGCAGACTCGGCGAACAATCTATTTTACCGGACACAAAGTTGCGACAGCACAGGAGAATCGGCATTCCCCTGAAGGTCATTGCACATGGTTATTAATTGGTCTTGCATCCTTCTGATCTCAAGCGAATTGTAGCCTCCACAGCTTATAAATACAAAGGAAGAATAACGTTTATTTGGGCACAGTTCGTGAAACACAAAACACAAATAATGAAATAAAAAAGTGAAAATAATGTTTTAACAACAATAATGTGTGCCTCAGAAATAAATATGTTACATGATGACAATTTAAATAACATTTTGTTACATTAATGGTTTTTGTTTCACTAATAAAATTTTACATCATGTTCTTATTAAGAAAAGAGACAAAAAAACTTGAGACAAATAGGGGTCAGTTCAGCTTTGTAAACAACGCGGCTGGAGCAAAATGTAGAATTCAGTGTGATGTGGAACTGGAAAATGGAATGTTTTAAAAACCAATTAGAAAAGATCACGAAGAAAAAGAAGAAGAAAACGCATTTGATAAACAGACAGTAGAAATAGGGGAAGGGATGGAAGCTACTTGCGAAAAAGAAAAATGTGATTATTCCTTTATCAATATAACTGAAACAAAACGTAGGATGGAATATGAAACAGGGTTAACAAATGAAGAGTCCCTAATTTTAATAAACAATATTTTCGAAACGAATTATTGGATTCAAGTATACACTAAATTACTTTTATTTTATATTTTTACTTATTTTATCAGTGCAGCACCCCAATTGCGTAACATACTTGTAATCAAAATCCAAAGTATTTTGAAGAAACTTGTTAAAAATATACTTTTGCTCAACAACGTAAATAACGTAATGAATGGTGTTAAAATTAAAGGCATTGCTACTGTAAGTGTGTTACGCAATTACCCCGCTGGCCTTTTGTTATTATAAATATTATTGTGTTATATTCAAAGCATGCTTATTTTAGGTACCTACCTACATATTCTATATAAACAATAAAAATAATAATGATAAATATGTTTTATAATCGACGTAGAAAATTATTTCTGTAATATGAATACAACCACATTATCTCAAAATATTTTCTAATATATCTTAAAATAGTTTATTTTTAACAGAAAATTTAAATTATATATATTCATAGTCTCTTAAAAATAAATTATGTTATCTGTATTCGTTTTTCTTAATAAGTAGTCATAATTATTCGTCGTTAGGTTTCTATAGAAGATTAGCATGCCAACTGTTATTTATCTTCAAACATCTTCCCTTTCAGTCTCCTCTCCCGCTATTATTTCTTCAGCTATCATGGTACATTCTTCTTCTGCCGCATTGTTTACAAATTTGAACTCGCCATTGTTCCTCAGTTTGATGATCTCACTCCTCAGCAAAATTAGGAAGTAACTTTGTACAACTGGAAAAAATAGCATTTCGTTTAGAAAAAGGTCTTTGATTGATACGTTAGCTATTTAGTACTTATATCTCCATATTAAGGAAACTATTTTTAATTCGTTTGCAGGTTTTTGAACTTTCCTAAGAATAAGTTAAGGTATCAATAATTTGTAGATTTAATATCCATAATTTTTATAGTTATAACGTTTATTGATTTCCACGTAACGCCATACAATGAATACATAATAAGTTCTCTTTGCACATACAAAAGCGACTTTTTAAATTTAACCAAAATAAAGTTCATTCAAGAAAGTTAAGCCTACAGATTTATTTATGTTGTGCAAAGATAAAAAAGATATTAATGTGATTACCTAAAACCAGGAAATAAGACGACAATATCAGAATAGCTCTCTCCCAAAAATACATGTTGCGCATCAAATTCTGTATGGTTAAAATGACTGACAAAGCAGTCAACAGTAAAGTAAATATCCACATCGCCATACTGATGAAATAGAATACTCTTATTAGCTTCACGTTTTTCTGCAAACGGAAAAGATTAGTCAGAATTTATTCCTGTGTTTTATTAATAACTACATTAAACATGATTAACCGTCACAACTATTAATTAGTAAAGTTGACCTACGAAACCAATTTAAACTTGTGACAGTTAATCAGTCGTAGTCAGTAGCCGTCAGCCGTCCGTCGTCCTATTCCACTGGACTGGGCGCTACATAACGGCAGAAATGATGGGCCCGGGTTCCCTCTATCTGGCAGAATCTTGATGCTCCGAAATTTGTGTGGCATAACACACTTGGCATAATATTCTTTAAACGAATATTTTAAAATTGTTTGACTGAATGTTTACGTGTCCGAATTTACAATGGCATACTTTTAAGATGGCAGAATTTTATTTGGAATAATATTATTAGGCATGTTGCCATTTCTATAACATACTCGTATCATTTTAGATCTTAAATTAAACTAAAATATTGTCTTAAAAAGTCAATATGTTGGGCTACAAAAGTTAAAGTAAGTCCATTTTAATAGGTAAAATTTGACAATTCATCAAAATTCAACAATGTAACCTAACCTTGTAACGCCGGGCATAAAATAATATATTTTTTAGTTTTGTTAGAACTTTAATAATGTATACGATAAATGTAAATTCCCAATTAGCAAGAGTAATTGCAGTAATCGTAATAACTGTCCTTGGGCCAATGAAAAACTTAAAAAGATGTGTATGAAGCGTGATTTATTGTTTAATATTTGGCTCAAAGATGATAATAACCGGCAAAAAAGATTGTTATGTAATAGATATAGATATAAAACAAATATATACACAGAAATAAAAAAATAATGATAGAAGTTTCTCACAATTTCAATAAAAGCAAAAAGATTTGGAGCATTGTTAATAGTATAACCGGCAAAATTATGCAACGTATTGAATATGTTTTACTTATAACTTTTCGAACGAACCCATCAACATTGGCAAATACTTTTATGACTGAATTTAATTCTTATATCAAACATCTAAGCAACCCTTGCGATGTGCCTCTTTTAGACAAATTTACGTACGAGGTAATTCCTGATAAATCGATAAGAAAGCAACCTGCACGAGAAGATACGGTTGAACGAATCATCATGCAAATAAACGATAGGAAGAGCCCGGGTTACGACGGGATACGCGTTAAGGATGTTAAGAATACTTCAGCTAAACTAATCCCAGTTATTACACATTTAATTAATTGCTGCTTGCAGACTGGTACGTATCCCAACCTTTTAAAAATAGGGCTGATACGTTCAATACACAAAAAGCGCGCACGTGATGACGTGAATAATTATCGACCTATAACTATATTGTCTTGTATAGATAAGATCTTAGAACGTTACATTGGGAATGAGATAAATAACTTTTTGCAAAAACACGGAATAATCTACAATAAACAATATGGATTTAAAAAAATAAGAGTATTTTACCGATGAAGTCAATAAACAGTTGAATGATAAAAAACAAGTCTTGACACTTTTTATAGATTTAAGCAAAGCATTCGATATGCTCCGGTGTGATATACTTTTTGATAAGTTGTCACAAAATGGAATACAAGGGCCAATATTCGAAATAAATAAAAACTACCACACAAACATACAACACTGTTAAAATTCAAAATGAGAATAGAACAAAGCTTCCATAATGTTATGAATGTGATCAAGAAAGTTGAATTCTTTACTCTTGGGGAAGTCAATAGACCTGAGCTGCTAACCGGAAAAACAAGACCTGATTTTCTGAGAACGATACCACTTAAAAATAAATACATTTTACCAAAGTACAATAATGTGTACGGGATGAGGGTTGTAGAATACTTAGTACCATCTTTCCTTAATAAACTTCCAGAAGACCTACAATTTTTATACAAAGCAAATTCGAAAAGTTATAAGTACAGATCAAAACGTTTCCTTACGCATAATTTATCCTAATTTATGTATTAATGTACCCACAAATTTCATTATAACCATTTGAAAAGTAATGTATCATTGTAGTATGTAATTATAATTTATTGTAAAATATTAAAGAAAGACTCGCCAGCACACAGATAATCCCTGAGAGGTTTTCGTTGTGTGGCTAAAACCAGTGTAATATAGGTTAAGTGTTTTAGAAAAAAAAATAGGAATATGAAATTTATGCCTAAAAATGATTCTGACTTACAAAATTATGAGTTTTCAATTATGATAAACGAGTGTATGCCTAACGGTTTTCTGCGAAATGAAGTATATGTTATCCGCTGTTACGCAAAATAAAATTTTAAGTTCTGCTTTATAGGGTAGACCCGATGGGCCCATTCTCTTAACGCCATCTCATTGACATAACAATCAATTCACAGTCCACTGCTGGGCAAAGGAGTCTCCCAAATTAAGCTAGGGAACATGAAGTTAATATTTCAGCCGGCCATAAAATATATTAGGTCCCAGCCTATGAAATCAGCGTTTTGTATGGAGAATTTTAGAGAAGTTGCATTTTTCATACTAACATTTTCTTAACTTATTTAACAACCATGAACCATAATGTTTGAAAACTTTTATGCACTAATTTTTAAAAACTAAGATAACGTATGCCATTTAGATTAAGCGACAAAAATAAGTTTTAGCTAAGTTTTAAAACAAATCGTGGTAATTTCTGCTAACAAAAAGAGGAGTAATTTTTAAGATATTTTTTATGTTTAGAAAACTATAAGTAATAAGGTATTTTTACTATTGGTAGTTGTCTATGATGGTCATTATTCGATATAATATCAAGCAATTGATGAATATTTTAAATCATAGAAATGACGAGGTTCTCTATTTGTGAGAAAAAAACGCCAATTTCATAGGTGGGACCCAATATGACCTACCTATAAGCATTCGATTTCAAATCTCACCTTATGTCCGCCAACGATGAACACTATGGTCACCACTATGGTATGGAAATCTGCAACGAACACCGCAAGAGCAATGACTGGTACAATCATGTCTTCATAGATCCGGCTCTGATAATCATCATCAGATCTAAATACCCTGATCGTCATTATCGTTCGCATCATTGAATACGACATCAACGTTATGATAAACGCATCTGCTGTCTGGAACATAAAAACATGTGATGTACCTAAGCTATTATACCCATTGGGACATTGGAAAAGTAGTTCAATAAGGGCATTTTATTTGTGAGTCTTTTTAATTCATGATATTGTGTTGTGACTGCCTTGTGTTGACCTTGATTCTGACACATGCCTTTAATAAACAATTTTCTTTTTTTTATGGGCAAGTCCACTTCACCAAACTGTACCCAATGTGACGTATACGGTAGTTGAAGATGTCTACCATTATGATTATCAGCAGCAATAGCAGTCCACTGCTGCACATAAGTTTCTCCTTTCGCACGCATCCTTGGCTATGTAGGGCTCTCATCCAGCTGCTGCCTGCAACCTTGTGCAGATCGTCTACAGATTTTGGTCGAATGTGCCCGGAACGAATTCCTTTTGAAAACTAAAGTGATTTTCAGAAAACTGGCAAATGTCAAGGAATTTTGTCCTGGCTTACAGTCAATCATTAGTCAAAACGTTATATTAACCTGGTAAATCTAGCTAATATAAAAAGTAGACATTAATAAGAGGCCTAAGAATGTAACATGATCATGACTGATAAAACCCTCTTTTAATTTAAAAATAAAGTTGTTGGTTTGAACTACAGCGCATGTGTTGGAGAATCGAATGCTATCATGAAAGACTGATCGCGAAAGTAAGATAATGCCTTCTATAGGGCATCATTGGATAAAAGTAAACTTAATACTCACCATTTTGAAATAACCCCATACGAGCAAACCATATCGTAGTGGCACACAGAAACAATATCTTTTCAACACGGGTATTTCTCCTTTCATTTTAATTAGATAATAATATTATTAATATTATATAAACCTACTGAATTACACTTAAACTACTATTCAATAAAACTGTCAACAAAAAATAAAGTAACTAACACTTTTGAAGAAAGCTTATTATATTTTTCACTAAATTCAAATACATACTTAACAACAAAATTAATAATTAGCCGCCAGACACAATTTGTGATGTTAATTATAGCGCTGGTACAGGTTAACTGACAATTACAGATAGATTAGCACAAATATTTATATCAACTTAACCTTTTTATCTAAATTCAGCTACGCTTTAACTACAAAGATAATTAAGAGCGGGAATTTTGTTGTGAAACTTTTAACTTTATTTTGATAAAACCACAGTAAGTAAGTACTAGGTATTCTTAGCCGCACAAAGCCAGTTATAGGCCGCGTGAACACAGCAAACATATTGTCAGCCAACGACTGAGCGAACGCTACGCAGTTTACTGCTTTTCAGTACATTTTCGTTAACAACGAACCGACAATAAGCTACTATGGCTTCACGTTCAGTGTTCAGAGGCTCACAGTGAGCCGGCTCACAATCAGCGGGTGACTATACGTTTGGCGTGAATGCGGTCTTTGGGTTGAAGGTGTATATAAGATGTTATGTTGTGGGTTCACTAATGTTTCACCAAAACACCATTGACCAATTTTTAGTTCACAACCAACGTTTTGTATACTATTTATTTTACAAACAACTTATTCCGTAAATGTTTTATTTTATAAACACTCGCTTTTCAAACATTTATTTAACAAATGCTTCTCTTTACAAATGATTCGCATGATTTTTAATAAAATTAGTATAGGCATGAAGGGAGACCTATTGGGTATGGCGAAAAGACTTATGTTCAATCGACCCAAACCAAGGAACAAGCCTGGTCTGACGGTCAAGGCAAAGACATAAAAAACCAATTTCGAAGGGACGGAAGTTGATTATAGTGCACGCTGGTGGTGCTAATGGATTCATACCAAATGCTTTGCTCATGTACAAATCGGCTCAAACCACAGGAGACTATAACAGTGAGATGAAAATTACGAGAATGCAGAAAATTACCAAACGCGAAAACGCATTGTCAATGACAAACACAGAATTCGGTTGGAGAATTCTGTGTTTGTCATTGACAATGCGTCATACTTAGAGGACAGGACACCGAGCAGTAACTCTGTCAAAAAGCTTATACAGGATAATTTGAAAGATAAAAACATACCTTTCAATATAAACCGGAATTGTATAGCTTGTACTCGCTTGACACCATAATGCCAGGAATACACATGCCAGTAACTGGCACAAAAGTATGCAAGAAGCTTGCATGCCATTGTGCCATAACCACTTCTGATTGTTGTATGTGGCATGCAAGCTACGAGTGGCAAAAATTTGTACGTTGTTTCCGGATTGGCGCAAAACGACGGATTTGGTTGAAATACCATACGTCATTTTGGACCCAACTCTCAACAGTGATGAAACTTATGCCATGTGAAACCTTTTGGGGTTTATTTAAATATGTATATACTATGGCAGCTAAGCCGAAAACGAGCGTGAGTAATGTATTTTGGAACATTAAAAACCGGCCAAGTGCGAGTCGGACTCGCGCACGAAGGGTTCCGTATCATTATCTATAAAAACGGCAAAAAAATCATATCTGTTGTATGGGAGCCCCCCTAATATTTATTTTATTCTGTTTTTAGTATTTTGTTGGTATAGCGGCAACAGAAGTCCATCATTCTGTGAAAATTTCATCTGTCTAACTATTACGGTTCATGAGATACAGCCTGGTGACAGACGGACGGACGGACAGCGAAATCTTAGTAATAGGGTTCCGTTTTTACCCTTTGGGTACAGAACCCTAAAAAGGTAAGGTTAGGGTAGGGTAGGTAGGTATGTAGGTAAATAGGGTAGGTCGATAGGGTAGGTAGGTATGTACATAGGTACGAGTAGATATGTAGGTAGGTATGTAGGTAGGTAAGGTAGGTAGGTACCCGTCTTGGTGAGGTTAGGTTAGGTTCGCCGTGCCGTGCGGGGGAAACGGTGTCCCGGGGCAGGGTGATGCTAGCGGTGTCCTTAGACATCTCCAACGCATTCAATACCTTTACGTCATTTTGGACCCAACTCTCAACAGTGATAAAACCTTTTTTGATGTTCCAAAACACCATGTTCGCGCTCGATTTAGATTTAGCTGCCATAGTATAAATTAAATAATAGCCCAAAAGCTTTCACATGGCATAAGTTTCATCACTGTTGGGACCAGACTCCATACAAAGTTGCCCGTGGTATTTTGGCACACATATAGTTTTTAACCTGGACCTGGAACACAGGGTAGTTTTAATCCCAGTAGTATCGTTGCCTTGGGACATTTTCCGACATCCACGCAAGCGAAGCCGCGGGCAAAACCCAGTTCTTTATAGTATTTTGGAAATTGCTGGAAGTACCAAGATTGAAATCGATCATTATTTACACTGCCTCTATCACCTGTTTTAAAGATTGGATGAACAATGGATTTTTTGAGGGTCTTACGGAAAAGTGCCAGTAGAAATTGCAAGATTGAAAATGTGCGTTATGAACGGAACTAGTTTGTGACTGGTAGATTATATTTAATTTGGGAGAAATATCATCCCAGCCAGAGGCACTGTCCGCGCGAAGGTCTAATGATAGCCTCGACCTGTTCCTCGTCTGTCTTCAGTAGGACAATTGGGTTAATCATCGAGACTGGGTGGGGAGGAGTACATTGGGCGCTACTTAAGTTTTGCGGGATGTTGTTGACCAGGTTTCTTCCGATATCAGCAAAGAACCTATTCACGGCGTTGACCGACACGATTTGGTCATTAATAATATTTTAAGGAGATCAGTCGGTGGTCAAGTACAGTATGCGCAAAACTTTTTGAGCTCTCGGAAGTTGCACGCGAGTGGCTGCGCAGTAAGTGAAAAATGTTTCACAGCTTACAATAAATGATTTTGCACTCATCTGTGCCCTGCGCGGTTTAGTACTCGGGCCTACGTTCAGAGGGCTCATAAAGTTTTGCGAGAACTGTACATTACAGTTGATTTATAAATTTAAATGACCCTTTGGCCTATTTTTAGTTTCATTTTTAGGAAATTGCCTAATGCAATAAGTAAAACGTTTTTATTCCAAACGTTGTTTTATGAGATAACATGAATAAAAAATGAATTGTTTGTCAAATAATACGTTATTAAAAAAAAGTTTATTGAATAATATTTTTTTTATGTGAAATATTTGGCAAACTTGTTGTTGTCTAATGATGAAATAACAGATCTAATTGTAAATATTTTTTTGGTGAAATGACTGGACACCAATGTTGTGTGTGTGTATGTGTATTGCAATTGAAAATATTAATTTTGATTTCGAAGAAAATATCAAAATAATAAATAAGTAGGTACATCCAGATTATTTTACAAAACTGTTTAATATTAACAAATGCCTACATAAACATCAGCATAAAATAAACTTGGGTTTAAAATTATCTGAATTCACTTCCACTCATTAATGAGACATTCAATATTCCTTTTTCAAGTTTGATTTTTTGCGCGTCGTGTTTCTTGTTCCTTTTTAGTTTATTACGACTTCATTCACCGTCTCCTCTTCCACTGCCTTTTCTTCACATATCATGGTACATTCTGCTTCAGCCGCATTGTTCACAAACCTGAACTCGCCGTTGTTCCTCAGTTTGATGATCTCACTTCTCAGTAGCAAAAGGAAGTAACTCTGTACGGCTGGAAAAACAAAGAGGTTGGTTTAATTGGAACGAAGTTCCTTATCGCACGTTATATTCTGCACACTTATCGAATGACAGCTACACCCTTTAATGATGGTCTGGCAGTTTGAGTAGTTTATGGGGCCTACCCAAATGTCCTTTCTTTGGTATTGTTCGTCGAGTTGAGCTCCTTAAGTTCTGAGTTGAGCTCCACGATTACTGACAAAGGCTTGCACTGACAGGACAGGTCCACTCAAATCTGTGTGGTTCTTTTCTCAAAAGACCATTTCAGACTAATCTACATGGTCCTCATATGGCCTGACCAAGATTATGTCTGGACTTTAAAAGAGACTGTGACCTCTGAGTTTGTTTCAGCCTTTCTTCTCAGAGTAGTCAGATAGGAAACGCCGAACTCATCTAGCTAATTTATTTTTTTTATTTTTAAAAAGATGACGTGTAAAATTGATTCCAATATCCTATTTACAGAATAAACAATTTCATTTCATTTCATCCAAAACAGTTTGACATTTTATGCTACGTAAAAAAAGTGTCGTGAGTCGTGACGTTCAAAGCGAAAGGAACTTCATTCCAACCGGGTGTCCCATGAATCCTCCCGTCAATAATAACTTTCTTTACAGTTACAATAATTTCTAAGAAATGATACTATTTTCACAACTAAAATATGCTCACCTAATGCGACAAAAAAGAATGAGGCCAGCACAATTCTCACCCAATAACGCAACTCGGGTGCCATTAAAGTCTGTATTGTTGTAACGACTTCTTTGACACTAAATAGATAAGTTATTACCCACATCCCTATGCTATGGATGTAGAATACTCTTATCAGCTTCACGTTTTTCTGCAAGCAAAAAATAATACTTATTAGCTTTCTTCCAAGGACGCCATGACTAGTTTTTATATTGGAATAATACAACCTGCGCTGGACATCAGCCTCCCAATAATAACATAGGAACGATCGACTCATCCACTTTACGTCATCCCATAAACTGGACAGGACGAAGGAACTACGATTTTCAAGAGCCTGCGCCATAGTTGTAGCCTTAGGTATACTTCGGCGACGACACACACACACAACACATACACAAGTTTAATCTAAGCTTGGATGCCAGTGAAGATAGTCAGTGATTTATGTAATTTAAAACTCAAACTCAAACTCAAATCATTTATTCCAAATAAACCAATTACAGGTACTTTTGAATTGTCAAGGGGTCGGTCAGTCAGAAAGATGAAGCTAGTTGCCCATTCCAAAGCGTAGTAGGTTCCTATGGAGAAGAATGGGCAAGAAACTCCATGGACACTCTTTTAAATTAGAATATTGTTACAAAACATTGGTTACATCATTTATGTTGAAATTATACATGTGAGAACAATGTAGTAAATCGTGCACGTTAAAAGTGACCATAATAAAAATATAAAAACAAAAATAATTAAAATAAGCCATGGCAGATAAGAGATGACCAGTCCCCACTGACGGCGCCCGTTCACGAACATGACGCATGGATCAGCATCATTTAGCTCAACCATTTTGAAGGGAACTTAATGATCCAACACACACGCCACCACCAGCGAGACATTTGAGTGAGCATGACATACTCTCAGCCGCCAGGGTACATTCAAGTCAATGAAAGACGTACTCAGTAAATGGTAGATTTAAAGTAGGTAAACAGTGCTCACACATGTGCAATGCAATTATATAATACTAAGAGATTGAATTTATACAATGTAAATATAGTTTTTCAATCTTCAGCAGCTCCAATAATATTTTCCAATGCTAATCAATTAGTTTATGCGCCCTTGTGGAGCTGGACCAGCGTTGAGCCAAGCATTTTTGTCAGCGATGTAATCGCCCAACTTATAATATGCTTGGCAGCATAGTGTGCGTTTTATGCAAGATTTAAATTTAGTTTCATTCAATTGGAGTATGTGGGGAGGTATTTTATTGTAACATTTTACACAGTACCCCATGAAAGATGAGTCTACTTTAGCCAGTCTGAAACCCGGTTGAACTAATTGGTCCCTATTTCTAGTCCCATAATTGTGTCTATTACCTATTTTACTGAAAATACTTAGATTTTTCCTTACGTACATGATGTTCTCATAGATATATTGACAAGGTACCGTCATAATGTTAATATCTTTAAATAGTTCCCTTAGGGAATCGCGTCTGCGGAGGCCATATATTGCTCTGATGGCTCTTTTCTGCAGAATAAAAATCGATTCGATATCTGCAGCCCGTCCCCATAGTAAAATACCGTAAGACATGATACTATGAAAGTAACTGAAATAGACTAGCCTCGCGGTATCTACATCAGTAAATTGACGGATTTTTCTTACAGCATATGCTGCTGAACTTAGCCGTCCTGCGAGAGATGTTAAATGAGGACCCCATTGCAGCCTTGAGTCGAGCGTGATCCCCAATAAAACAGTTTTATCGACGAATTCTAGTTTCTCCCTATTCAATACTATTTCACAAACACTACTTTTAACATTCGGCAAAAAAAATAAATCGGTAAAAACAATACTGTCATAGTATTAACCTATCGCTGTTAAGTAAATTGTAATAAAATAAAATAATTGTTTACATATTTATCTCAGCCACCTTTTTTAAGTTATCGAGTCATGTAGCTGGCATCCCATTTTAAGTAAATTTGCCAATTCGGGTCCTCCACTCAATGATTAATCATTTTCTCAAGCCCTCAAATTTGTAAACATAAGTAATAAGATTTCGAATTCAAATCTCACCTTATGTCCTCCAACGAGGAACACTATGGTCACCACGAAATCCGTAAAGAAAATAATATTTGCAATAATTACTATGATCACATCATAATACAACCGGCTTAAGCTGAAGTCGTGCCTTCGAAATATACTGATCGTCATTAAAGTATCTTTCAATAGATATGTCAATATTGTGACAACAAAGGCATCTGCTGTCTGAAACGTAAGAACGATAGTAATTATACACGCCATAAAGCTGGTATCTTCGGCCTTCATTGATTAGGAACTAATAAACTCACCATTTTGAAATATCCCCACGCGAGCAAGCCATATCGTAGAGGCAGACAGAAACAACATCTTTTGAACATTGGGACTTCTCTTATCTTCGACAGTTAGACGGTTAGATGTTTCTAGATCACACTTAAATCAGTTTTTATAAACTCTTTACACCTTTCAATTTACAACAAGGCAAGTTTTGATGCAAGTTTACAGCTGACTATTGCACTCATTTAAAAAAAATAACAAAATATAAAGTATGAACCCTCAGACCCACGAACACATTTATATTATGGTCTGTGCTGATTGTTGAACTATTGTTTCTTCTTCGCGGATACAGATAAACTGACAACTGTTGAAAATAACATAAATTATTATAGTGGTTTAACCTTTATATATTTAGCGTTTACTGAGATAAGTACTACGAGGACTGTCCGTTACTTGAAAACATGATAAGGGGCGGAAATTTCGTTGTAAAAACATTTAATGTTTGAACATAATCATATATTTTTTTATTAAAAAAATTGTCCATGGTGTTTTTTGCTCGTTCTTCTCTAAATTGGAACATAGATTTCGCGCCACCACTGAAAAACTGAAACTACATTTTTTTACGGGGGTTATCCGAAGTTATATGAAGGCATGAAATCCGTCAATCCTCGCCTCAGCAAACATCCCCGAAGTGCTACAAAAACGCGGAAGCGAAACCAGCACCCTGACCTCATTGTTGTACTGCACACGCAAAGCGTTGCGTAAACCTAACCCACGGGCTGCACGTGTAGAATGACTGGCAGTAAGCTCTAAACAGTGTAATTTTTACCTGCTTGCTACACCGTGCAAATCTGCGGATCAGCATTTTACATTGGACAGCCAACGTCCTGCGTTCCCTCTCAATGTCCAGGTCATCACTCCAGTCATCGGTGTTCCGGTGACCCAGGTATTTAAACTGCGTGACGCTATTTAGAACTTTAAGACTATTACAGATACATAGTGACTTGTGGCATGTTGGAGTAACACTTGCCACGTGTTTTCATTAATATCATCATCATTTCAGCCGAAAGACGTCCACTGCTGGACATAGGCCTCCCCCAAGCACCAGCACTTTGACCGATTCTGTGCCTCCCGCACCCAGCGGATTCCAGCGGCCTTTGCAAGTTCATCGGTCCATCTTATGCCTTCCAACGCTACGTCTTCCGGTACGCGGTCGCTACTCCAGAACCTTTCGGCCCCATCGGCCATCTATTCTGCGAACAATGTGCCCTGCCCATATTGCCACTTAAGTTTGGCAATTCTTCCGGCTATTTCGGTTACCTTGGTTCTCCTGCGGATTCACTTCGTTTCTGATTCGATCAATCGATTTCCAAGCATAGCCCGCTCCATTGCTCTTTGGGTGACTTGTAGCCTTCGTGCTTTAAACACAAGTAACTCTCTCTTTCTAGCACTAATCCGAGTCCCTGAGCCACCGCATAAACTTCACAAACTTGCAGAAAGCACATGAGAGCACTGATCGAAGGACTCAGCAACTAATATCCGCGTAGCTAATATTGTTAATACAAAGCCCATTAATGTGACAATCGATATTTGTGTTGCTGAGTTCAACGATCAGCTGACTGATGTATAAATTAAAGAGGCGAGGTGAGGTTCTCTCTCCCTGCATTAAAATCGGTACTCCTCAGATAGTACCCCCGACCACTTTACATTCAGTCTGGTTATGATACAAGTACTTAAGCAAAGTTGTTACTGCACTGTCTGCATCAGTTTCCCGGCACAGCTTTTGCCATAGATTCATAAGACACCAGGTCAAATGCCTTCAATAAATCGAGGAAGCAAGCATTGACCGGTCGATAGAACGGGCCTAAAGCCAAATTGTGCATCATGCAATTTTATGCGACTTCCAGCACTTTAGCTGTAATAGTAGCCAGAGAAATTGGCCTGTAATTCGACAGATCTGCCACTTTCCCCGTTTTATTTTTCATTATAGGGACAGCCATGGTTTTCATAAGGTCATTCGGTAGTCAGAAGTGTTTCATGAACAACGAATAATACATAGCCAACACCCTCGGCAAGTGTAAAGCCTTATACATATTTATGCTGTGGCATGGTTTTTCCGCGAAATAGTCGGCAGCGCATCGCAGGCGGAGGTAGTTTTTCAAAGGCCTACAGGCCCGGAAAACCTCGCCATAATGCAATTTGCAATGACATAGACACTAGCACCGCGTATATCGGACATGAGAGGGGGCACAGACTCTTACGCTTTGAAATGGGCAACTAACTCAATCTTACCGGCAGACCGAATTTATGCCACTTGAAAAGTGCCTGTAACTCGTTGGACGCGCTGTTCGCTCGACGCTAACGGCCCGAGTGTTATTGTTTGTAATTATTAAACTCATTACGATGTTATTGAAGAATGGCTGGCGATGAGTTAGATGATACAGCTTTTAACGATTGTGATAATGTGAGCAGAATGACTAGAGAAAACAGTGAGATGACAAGTAGTATGGAAGAATTAAATCAAGCGAGAGATATTCACGAGATAAACATGTCGAGTGTTGTGCCTCAACAACATTCGACAACAGATGAATCAAATAATAAGAGGAACCGGGAAATATGTCAGGACGAGATTAGGACAACAGTCAACAGAAAAGGTAAAAGATATGCTAGAGGGAGTGAGATAGATGATACAATCAGAATAGCAGAGGACAGGATCAAAGTTTGCGTTTCATCGACAAGTGTGCTTCCGAAGAAATTTAAATTGGCAAAGATTTTTATATCTGAGAACATAAGTGATATCACACGAATAAAATACGTTAAGCCTCACAAAGTACTGATAGTATTTAGTAATGAAGATAGTTGTGATCGATTGATTAACTCCCAATATTTTAAGAATGAGGTTTATAAATGTCAAAGAACTTTGGAAACAATTCAGTCTTACGGGGTGGTGAAATATATTGACCTGGATTTATCTGAAGAAGAAATAGTGGAAGGTTTGGAGAGTGATATTCAGATAATAGGAGTGAGAAGGTTAAAACGCAGAAGTAGTTCAGATGGTCAATGGGAGCCATCGAAGGCAGTTCGTATATGTTTCATAGGGTCGTCATTGCCCTCTTACATACATATATTTAACACAAGAGTAGAAGTTACCCCCTATAAATATCCAGTAACGCAATGTGCGCGGTGTTGGCGATTTGGACACACAATGAAATTATGCCCATCCAATAAGGTGATATGTCCAAAATGTAGCAAGAATCATCCTAATTGTGACACAGTGGATTACAAGTGTAATAATTGTTCCGGCCCTCACATGACTTTAGCAAAGAAGTGTCCTGTATATATTAAAGAGAAAAAGATCAGAGACTTAATGGCAGAATTTAATTGTACCTATAAGCGGGCCCTTACCATCTGTGTTCCACCAGAGCATCCTACACAGGAACCTACTTCTTGAGAAGAGAATCATTATGTATATCATAGTGAAGAGAAACAGAAGTCAAGTGAAGATCACACCTTAGCTCTTTCCTCTGAAAGTAAGAATACTTATGCAGGTACAGTAAAAAGTAATCAAGGTATCAAAAACCCAAAGAAAAAAAGACAAATAAAGGAAGGAGGAGCACACCCCTTTCCCCCTTTCAAAAACATAGTTCGGAAGATATAGCAATAGAAAGTTCTCAAGAGTCAGACAGCGACATTGAAAGTAAAAAGTCAGAAGACAATTATAGAGGGAACCGTTCAAAGAGCAGAAGATCAAACATTGGAGGGTTATGGAGCCAATTAAAAGAAAAAATGTTGAATACAGAGGCATCGTGGGAGGATAAAATAAAGAGCTGTGCATGTATACTGTTTGAATGGATCAAATCTATTATCATGAAGTACATTTTTGAGGTGCCAATCCTTATTAACTTTAAACAATGGATCAACGGATTAAAATACCCTCAATAATCAATATCCTGCAATGGAATGCTCAAAGCCTTTGGCCTAAAGCTATTGAGTTTGAAGTGTTATTAAATCAAGAGAAAGTGCTTATCGCAATAATAAATGAAACGTGGTTTGATCCTGAAAGTAATTTTCGTATAAGTGGGTATAATTTATTCAGAGAAGCGGTATGACGGATGTGGCGGCGTCGCAATATTAACTCATTGGTCCTTAGGAGCAAGTCACTGTAACACCAATACTAGCAATCCGGGTATACAGCTATTACATGTAAAGTTATCTAATTGCGAACATCTAGAAAATGTGATTACCATTTATTGTCCTTCTTCAGCACACTCTAGTAAAAGAGACTGGGACCATATCTTTTCTCTGAAAAAAGAAAGAACACTAATAGCCGGAGACTTCAATGGACACCATACAAACTGGTCATCTAAGACGGACACAAGAGGTATACAGCTGTTCGACACCATATTCGAAAACAATTACATTACTCTTAATAATGGCACCTCTACACGTGTTAAACTGGTAAATGGTGTGCTACAAAGTACCTCTCCTGATTTGACCGTAGCATCTCTGGATTTAGCAATGAAGTTTAGTTGGCAAGTTATGAATGAGAACTTAGGGAGCGATCACCTAGTTCTAAAAATTAAAACAAAAATTAATAGTATAAATACGTCCAAAATAAAATAAATTATAAAAAAGCAGAGTGGACAAAATATCGAGAGATTATGAGCGAAAAATTAAATGTTTTAGACATACATATAGATAACCAAAAAGCATACGATAATTTTATTGAAGCTATAAACGCTGCAGCGGATCAAAGCATACCTAAAACAAAAAATTGTGATAACCCAATTCGACAACAGATGTTTAAACCTAAACCATATTGGGGACTTATCACGCATTGTTGCTGAGCGACGCATGGCCTTAGCTGAATTCAGGAAGAACCCTACGCCACAGAATTTAGACAAAATTCAAAGAAGAACTAGTAATGCCCAGAGATTGATTCGGAATACCAGGTTTAGCTCGTTTAGAAAATTCTGTGATAGCATAGATAACACAATGTCAGCAGCTGAAGTGTATAGACGAATGAAGTGGCTCAAAGGCTATAAGACAGCAAGAAGTGCCGTGGATCAGGAACAAACGGAACAACTACTACATAGTTTAACACCAAATTACGTGAGTCCTCCGTTACCTAATTTTATATCAGAAAATGAACAATTGAGCAGCCCAATTTCGATCCAAGAGCTTAATAACTGTATTAAACAGACTCACACCGCTCCCGGCGGAGATAATTTGGCCTACTCCATGATCAGGCACTTACCAGAAGTAGGAAAAATTGCTCTGGTTTCACTTTACAATAGATTCCTACTTTTGGGTTTTGTCCCAAAGCAGTGGAGAGAGGTCAAAATAGTGCCCATACCAAAACCAGGTCGGGATGCTGACTCTATAACAGGTATCAGACCAATTGCTTTATTGTCATGTCCTTGTAAAGTCCTACACACAATCTTAAACCGTAGACTTGAATGGTTTCTTGAAAGAAATAACTGTTTCTCACATGAAACAACCGGATTTAGAAGAACACGGTCTTGTGCTGACAACTTGACTAGATTGGTATTGCGCATTCAGGAAGGGTTTTCGAAGGGCATTAGTACTTTGGGATGTTTTTTTGACATTGATAGCGCTTATAACAACATAAACTTAGTAGCCCTGTTAAAAATGCTAGATGGATTGGGAGTGGGAGCGGTGTTGTGCAGATACTTATGGGAATTCTTACATGACAGACATCTATCAGTTCAAACTAATGAGGGAAGCACTACGGTAAGAACCACTGGGACAGGCATTGCACAGGGCGTTCCGCTATCCCCACTATTATCTAATGCAGCCACGTCAAAGATTTGTCACAATATGCAGACGACTTCGTATTATACATAGCTAACAAACAAATTTCGGATTCCGTTATCAATATCCAAAATTCGTTAAAAGTATTTCAGAGTTTAATAGAAGAAGTAGGATTACAGATCTCTTTTAACAAACCAAAAATAATTTTATTTAGTAGGGGTAAAAATAGGAAAATATTCTCGGTAAATATTAACAATCATAATAGATAGGTGGATAGTGTAAAATACCTAGGTATGTGGCTGGACGGATCTTTGAAGTGGAAAAGGCATATTAACGAATTACGGGAAAAGTGCTCAAGATTATTAAACATATTTAAAGTGCTAGCTGGATCTAAATGGGGTGTCCACCCGAAACATTTGCGACGTCTATATATCTCAATGATACGAAGTAGACTTGATTACTGTAGTTTTATATTTGGTAATTACACTAACAGTCAGTTGAATAAACTTGACGGAATCCAAAATTTATGTATGAGGATTATTGGGGGTTTCATTATGAGCACTCCAATTCATGTCATGGAGAACGAACTGTGCTTACAACCGCTACCAATTCGAAGAAGATACTTAACGGAAAATTCTGGCTATAATCTAGGTCGGTAAAGGATAATGTTACTATTAATATTATTGATGAATTGTCAAACCTGTGTGAGGGTCAATACTGGAGAAATAAAAAGATTCCATGGTTAGTAGACACGCATAGACAAATCCAAAATTTACCTATGTATTCTAGCTCAATATTGGTTGTATTCTCGTTGGATATATGGCTATCCAGTATTGACTTATCGAAGAACATCTCTTACGATATCCCGTATGTACGCATTCCAAAGAGATCAATGGATATATTAGATTTAAGACAAAAGTGTACCAAATATTTGAATGATAACTACGGTTCGTTCTATCAACTTTATACAGACGGATGTAAAGAGGCGCAGTATGTGGGGGCGGCTGTATTCGACCCTCAATTAAATACTACGCTTAAATTTAAAATTAAGGTTAATATTGCTATAATGTACTGCGAGCTGATAGCTATTTCCGAAGCCCTATCTTACGCGCTAACTCTTGATACTCAGCATATTGTGGTTTTAACTGACTCTAAGAGTGCTTTATTGCATCTGGCTCGGCTACCGTCGAATTCTCGAGGTTCCCCGATAGCCTTTGTTATCCTCCAAACCATTTTAGAGCTGCGTATGACTAGTAAAACTATAACTCTACAGTGGATTCCATCTCATATTGGCATCATGGGCAATGAAAAAGTGGATCGGGCAGCAAAATTAGCTTCATCGGAAGGGATCACATACACTTGTTTACCGCTTCACACAGATCAGGTTCAGGCAGTCAAAAGGATTTGTAAAGACTTGTGGCAGGAATATTTTGATGAGAGGTCACTCACCAAAGGCATATGGTACAGGACTATACAGGCAGGACCTTTCCGTTGTCCATGGTTCCAGAAGATGGAGGCCCATAGACAATATATTGTGACACTGCTGAGACTTCGGTCCGGGCACATTCCATCAAATAAATTTGCACATTTAAATGGGTAAAACGGACTCACCTAATTGCACGGAGTGTAACACCGTCGAGGATATTAACCATGTTTTGCTCGAATGTGTCCGGAATGTGGATCAGCGGCAACAGACACTTGGGGATTCGCAGTACAATATAGGGTTATGTAGCAGCTTCTTGGCCTTCCCCTTTTCGGAAGGGGCCAGGAAGTTGTGTGCGTTATACATCTGCCATTTACGGAGAGGAAACACCACCCAGCAATAACTGGGCTCTGCTTCCACTCCATTGTTGTAATATTGATAAGATTTTAGAGAGATAAGATGTAGTTAGCTATAAGAGTTATATTATAGTTAGAATTACGGGGCGACATCGTCAATGTTGACCGAGTCCCCGTAAATAAAGAAAAAAAAAAAAGTGCCTGTAAATGGTTTAATAAATTGAAATAAACGCTTTGAGTTTGAGATTTTTACAGTAATTGCTGGTTATAATTCTTCTGTACGTCTGAGTGTCACTGAACTAGTCCTTGAGTGGGTCCCTGGATTATTCAGATTCACAATTGGACCTGGTAGGAGGCGTTGCCGTTGACGCGATCTTGACGGTTGACGGTTGGCGCGATCGAGTTCTAGGAAACAGGACTTTTCAGTCAGCTAGTGTTAATTATATTCATATAACCGTACTAACATTATAAATGCGAAAGTAAATATGTCTGTGAACCGAACATTATAGACAAGTAGAACACTTTGACAGATAGGTAGCCTGGGACCTGGACAAGGACATAGTCTACTTTTCATCTTGAGTATTTGTGTAAAAAATAAATATGATAAATGTCGAAATTAACTATGTCTATCTGGTCTGTCTGTCTGTTATCTTTCACATCAAAACCATTCGTAGTTTGTCGTCATAACATTCGTCAGATCGTCGTTATAAAAGTTGACAGATAGGTACCCTGTACTACTTTTCATCCTTATAAAATACACGCAGACGAAGTTGCGGGTTATAGTTAGTTATTAATAAATGACAGACACAAGTACCTTCCTTCGTAAGTTTATTTATATTTTTGGATTATGTTAACACAAATAATATGTATGGTTAAAAGTACCCTTGCATTAAAAATAAACATAATATCAATTAGGTATTAAAAAGTTTACTTAATATTATCAGACGCCATAATATCGATGATGACTATGATTCTTAGTTCTTCATTTCTTAAATGTAGTTATCGGTTATGGGATATAATTATTTTGAGCGTAATAAGTAATAATAAATAAATATGTAATGACTGCCTCGTTGGTCTAGTGGTCGCAAGCGCTAATGCTAAGCATGAGGTCCTGGGTTCGATTCCCAGGTCGGGCAAAGTGATATTGGGTTTTTCTATCTGGAATATCTCAGTAGCAGCCCGGAGTCTGGATTTGTGCCCGGTTGATGGCAATAGGCTCGCCCCCTATTACATGGGACTTAAACATAACTGGCGAAAAGTGGGTGTACCTACTACAGGTACATCTCTGCCCAACCCTCCGGGGAAACAAGGCGTGATGTTATGTTATGTTATATGTAATGACAAAATAAGAATTTAAGCACTGTGTTCCAGCAGTGGGACCATTATAGGCAGATTATGCTTTGCAGGTTGTAATAAAAAGATTAACGCCCGGAACAATAGTAGATTTTACAACTAGTGCACAAAACGCACCATTTTTATCCGAGACTTTTAGCAGCCCGAGACGAAGGCGAGGGCTGATAGTAATGTCGAGGATAAAATGGTTTTGTGTACGAGTTATAAACTCTGCTTTTTACTTCGATTGCGAGGAAATAGCACTATTACAATAAAAACATGATTGCCAGCAGGATTCATTTTCCGTTTTTTTACGAAAACGAAAGCACGCATAATTTTTTTACTTGACGCACATTTACAGCAGATTACTCTCGTATTATTCGTTGAATTCAATTTATTTCAGAAGAAAACTACCTACGTAGGATATAACGAAGTTGGACGGCATTCTACTCTATTGGTTGACATAGGTGCACTCAAGACATCGTTGCATTATAATAATTGTGCTATTACCTTGCAACTTTAATCTTAAGAGGGAACAGGGGCTGCGAGGAATTTGAAAAATAGGTATTTGAAGAAACTATTGCCGTCTCGCTGCACCCGAAAAACCGAGTTAAACCCCGTAAAGTGCGATAGGGACAACTGCAGCTCAGACCGATTATATCACAAATTTTTTGACGAAAACGACGTTTGGCATTCTCCTTTTTCTTCTCGAAAACTAAGGCTATTTTAAAAAAAAATACTTTAAAATTTTAAGAAAGAGTATGTCTATGTTTCTATTATTTTCTTTTATGCTAAAAACTTTTCCGAATTAATCTGGTAGTCCTCTAATCACGGCGGTAAAATTGGGGCATTTTTGTAATTTTTGAAGGGTCATAGTTTCCTTACTTATTATTAATTGCTGAAAAAAAGGAAATGACAGGGACATGCCTATAGAGACCCGATTGTATACAAAATGACAGCTCTAGAGGCATTATTCAGGAAGAAAAACGGGGAATACGTTTGTATGGAGAATCGCGGGCCCTGTTCCCTCTTAACATTTTTAATTTTCAGACAAACAACAGTGTACTTTATAAAAGTGGTGAGCTAATGGTGATGATAGCAGATATGGTACTCATCATTGTATTAATCGTTGCAGCTCATATGGTATGATTGGTATAGTAACATAATGTATAACTTATTATTCACTGTTTTAAAAAGGTGTCTGCTCTATATTGACCCCCGAAATACTTTGGTCTCTGGTGGTGACTCTCTACCGAGTATAGTGCTGGGGCTACATTGTTGCGTTATAGCGAACTAAATATCGCGTTCTCTCTCGCAACCGCTTCGCCGCGCGAAGTTTAGTTAGATTTGTTATATAAGAACTCTTGTGGAAAAGTTCATATGTAACAAATCTAACTTAGAGAGATGGATTAATGATTCCAATGATCAAAATTCTGTAAATACATACCTGATATAACCTGACACTGAGCTGCAATACGGAAAAAAACGTTAAAAAAATGAATTTCGCGGACTGCAACTGCGGATTCACCTTATACGCTTCTATTATAAATTATGTGACTGGCCATTTGCTTAATAAAATCTCTTTATCTAGGCAGCAGGGTTTGTGACAAGACATGATAATTATAACCTGACACTGAGCTGCAATATGGAAAAAAACGTTAAAAAAATTAATTTCGCGGACTGCAACTGCGGATTCACCTTATACGCTTCTATTATAAATTATGTTACTGGCCATTTGCTTAATAAAATCAATTTATCTAGGCAGCAGGGTTTGTGACAAGACATGATAATTATAACCTGACACTGAGCTGCAATATGGAAAGAAACGTTAAAAAAATGAATTTCGCGGACTGCAACTGCGGATTCACCTTATACGCTTCTATTATAAATTATGTGACTGGCCATTTGCTTAATAAAATCTCTTTATCTAGGCAGCAGGGTTTGTGACAAGACATGATAATTATAAATCATGTCTTGTAATTTGTCCAAACCATTTGACATAATCTACGGGCACGACATGTCTTTCTTGTTGCTGACTTCATAGTGTGACATATAGTAAACGGGTTTTTGGAAATAAGTTCTCTAACGCGGCCAAGATATTTGTTACCAACCTCTAAACAATTTTGTCAGAGCAAATTTATAGAAAAGTCTAAATTAAAATTGCGTTTAGAGACATCTTTTGACCGTAAAGAAAAGATACTCACATGAAACAATTAATACATGCCATTGTCACGATCATCAATTTCACCAGTATTCTCACATTCCTTCTGGCCTAGAGGTACTACTGCCCGTAGTTACCGCACAGACGCAAGTTCAAATCTCATTGACACCATATTATTTTTGATTTGGGTTGAAGTTCGAAATAGCAATTAAAAATGAGTTCCTTGGAAAATATTACATTCCGGCGGACCCGCACACGATCTGAGCCTAATGTTGATGAAAGCGAAATTATATCTCAAACAATAAACTGTACAACGACGATTAGTTTACCTGACTTATCCGAAGACGAAGACGTTCCACAATCGAAAATATTAAAAGATGAGATTGCCAGACTAACATCTCAGCTAACTAGTGCGCATAAAGAAATTGAATTGTTATCACTGGAAAACAGTAATTTAAAGAAATTAAATGGTGAATAAAATAAAAGAAATGACATGTATAAAAAAATTGTTAACAGTCCAGGAAATAATAAAGCGAAGACAGCATTAATGACGCCTAAAAAAAGTGCGAAGACGAAACAAACACAGACTATTCAGACCATTGAAAAAGACCACTCGTTACCTAGGAACATAAATATAACTAAAAGCAACAGCAGCAACGTAACCTCATTTAACTCAACTCAAAACATACGAGCCACAACAACAGTAGAACAACCTTCCATAAAACACAAAATATGCCTGATAAGCAGCGAAACATCTAACAGGTTATACACAATTGCCGAAAGAACTAATTTACGTAACTATGAAATCTGTCATTATAGAAAACCTACATGCGGATTGCGGCAAATTCTTCACAAAATTGAAGGAAAAGTGCAAAACTGTACGTACTCAGACTATTGTGTTATTTACATTGGAGAAGAAGACTTTCGGAAAACACACAACTATTTGGAATTAGTCGTGAATGTCATGTTTGTCAGAGAAAACTTAATAGAATTGAGTCATACTAATTTTATAATTTGTTTACCTACGTTTAAATATATGATAGATGCTAACATAATGTATAACAGCCGCGTAGAAACATTCAATAACCTTATTTACTTGGATATAAACACTTGTAACTATGCATATTTACTGGACTCAAATCTGAATCTATCTTATGACTATGATACTGACAGCAAACGCTATGGAACCTTAAATAACAGTGGCTTAAACATAGTTTTATCAGATTTACAAGACCTGATTCATAGCATATGCAACCTGAATGCTACGCTCTCAGAAGTGAACTGCCACCCTCAAATTAATCATAGTCAACACGATTTTTCTGATAATTCACAACAGTCAAATACTCAGTTTTTTCGTTAACTATCTTAACATCTACACCAAAACATAGCTGGTTTAATTAATTGTTATATCTGGGAGTGACAAAGACAAGTGAAACGACTGCTTGCTAAAGATGCACTGATTTATTCGTCGTAAGGTTACTACTACGTAAGCATGGACGCAGCCATGCACACATACACAACATCTCCTCCCCTTATTACAAGTAACGCTGTTAACCATTTCACAGTAATTAAAAGAAACCTTTATAATCAATCCTTGGGATATTGCGTAACAACATTCGGGATAATGGGTTACCTCTTTGTACATTTGGGTTTTCATTTTGCGCTGGGTCATCGTTGCTTTCCGGCGATGCCTCATGGTACTCATCTGGGTTCACGCTCTGAGCGGACGGTGGTGACTGTTCTACCGTCATATGACTTGCTAGGTCCTGTGTAGTTTGTCCAGTATCTTCTACTACATCTTCACCTTCCCCCGTCACTAGTTGAAGGGGTCGCTCTGATTCTGGTGACGTGCTGTTATTATTCCGTTGTGGTAATCCCTGCATTTGGTTATAGCAATCCCAGTTGGTTTCATTTCTAACTGTTGTACCCTTTTATAGTACTATTTGATTTTTATGTTTTCTAGTGTGTTGTTGCGTGTTAATGTCCTTAACTAGATACATTACATTGCCTAATCGTTTTACAATAGTGCCCCTGTTCCATTTACATATATTCTTAATATTATTGTGCTTATATATGACGTTGTCCCCCACAGAAAATGTTTGTTTGTTTTTACCTCCATGTGACTCAATCTGCGAAAACTTTTTTTTTACCGCATTAAGTACGTGTAATGAAGATGATGACGTAACTGTTTTGGGACTGATCATGTCTAGACGTGACCTTAAACTTTTACCGTACACTATTTGAGCCGGTGACAATCCCGTGGTACTGTGAACTGAGTTCCTATAATCGAAAAGGTACTTTAACAAGTTTAATTTGCTTTGGCGTACATTGCTATTCGTTAAAATACACGACTTAATCCCTTTTTTATAATCTTAACGTAGCTCTCGGCTTGACCGTTACTCGCCGGATGATAGCTTGGTGATGTAACGTGTGCTATGCCGTTAGATTTGCAAAACTTATCAAACTCTTGAGATACAAAAGCAGTGCCATTGTCACTGACTATGGTCTGTGGTACTCCGAATCTAGACATAAAATCATATAATTTGTTAATCACAGCCAACGATGTTGATGTGTTTACCATATCGTAAACCTCCACCCATTTAGAGTGAGCGTCTACAATAACTAAAAACGTGTGCCCCTGTATGGGGCCCAAGAAGTCTATATGTAGTCTAAGGAAAGAACTAGGAGGGTAATCCCACGGAGAAAGAGGCGCTCGTGGAGGGGAAGGCCGTAACTGTGTACATACGTAGCACAAGCCTATCATTTTTTTCAACATATTATCTATACCCGGAAACCAAATCCGTGCCCTGGCGGCCGCTTTTGTTTTAACGATGTCTAGGTGTGAATTATGCAACTCTGACGTCACTCTGTTCCTCAACTTTTCTGGCAATATTATTTTTTGTCCCCTCATTAGACACCCATTTTCGTACGAAAGCTGTAACTTACAACAAAAGTATGGTTTCAGTCTTATATCTGTAATTTTTTTAGTCCATTCATTTAATACATATTGAATTACGCTTGTTAAAATGGTGTATTTACCCGTTTCATCTCGCAATTCTGTTAGCGTCACTGGTAAGCTCCCGTCTATTACAAAATTAATATAAGCAGCGCGCTTGATGGACGGTGATAATTCTAATGAGTCATTCCCAAACAATGCGACACGCTCGTCGTTAGCGCAGGAAGATGGCCCCGCCCCCTTTGTACTATCGCTCAGCTGTGACTCCGGCAGACTTGCCCGAGATAAAAAATCTGCGCAATTCCTATTACTACGTACATATTCTATTGTATAGTTATATCCACTGAGGAATAAGGCGTACCTCTGAAGCCTATTTGCTGATGCTTCCGGAATTCCTTTATACGGTCCAAAAATTGAAATTAATGGTTTATGATCTGTCCTTAACACGAATGGATCAGACCTGGCATATAAATACTGATGGTAACGTCGTATCCCGAAAATAATAGCAGTGGATTCCTTCTGTATCTGAGCATAGTTTTTTTCTGCTGCATTTAGAGTGCGGGAGGCGAATGATATAGGCCGTTCGGTTCCCTCTGTTTCTATCTGTGATAATACGGCTCCCAGCCCAGTTGGAGAGGCATCCACGGTCAGAATTAGTTTAGCCTTCTGATTAAAATGTGTTAGGACTTGGTCTGATGCTAACAATTCTTTTATTTTAATAAAAAATTGATTATGCATCTGGTTCCAATCCCATTTTATCCTTTTTTTTGAGCAGTTCATATAGCGGACTTAAAATACTAGACGCATTTTTTACAAAATTCCTATAATAGTTTACTAACCCTAAAAATGACTGCAATTTATTTACACTTGTAGGTATACGTGCTTGTATAATTGCCTTGACCTTTTCAGGCGATTTTTTAAGCCCTTGTTTATCTATTTTATACCCTAAGTAATCTATTTCATTTTTTAAAAACTCGCATTTTTCCTTTTGCAAAACTAATCCTGCATCTTGTAATCTCCCAAGCACAGTTTTTAGTCTTTGCAAATGTACGTCCCTGGTTGATCCTGTTACGAGTATATCATCAAGCAGACATAGCACTCCATCCATATTTGATAAGACACATTCCATCGCTTTCTGAAAAATAGATGGTGCGCTAAATAAGCCGAACACCATACGGGTCAATGATATTAGAAGTAAAAAGACGTAGATAGGTTACCTACCTAACATTCTATCTTCAAAAACGGCACTATGTCACACTATTATATGACACGTGGAAGTAGGATGGCATGTCGTAATTATCGGGAGCGAAAAAGAGACAAAACGAAGAAAATGTGGCTAATTAGCCAACTTTTGACGTGCCACTTGCGGAACGTTTATAACCTATCTACCTCTTTTTACATATAATATCATTGATACGGGTATATTTATACAAATCACGATGTGTATTTATGCATGTATATTTTTGGGAGTCTTCATCTAATATAAATTGGTTGTACGACATTGACAAATCAATTTTTGAAAATTGTTGACCCCCATGTAATCTGCTAAACAGTTCGTGTATCGTGGGCAACGGATATTGCTCCACAATCAGCTGTTTGTTTATGGTAACCGAGTAATCGACACACAGTCTAACTGTCCCGTTGCGCTTTAGCACAGGTACAATCGGTGACGCATACTCCGTATGTTCAACCGGTTTTAATACCCCTAATTTTACTAAACGATCGATCTCACTATTAATTCTATCTTTTAGCGCGAAAGCGATGGGACGCGCCTTAAAAAATATTGGTTGCGAGCCGGGTTTGATTTGTAATTTAACTTTATACTTATTAAACGCTCCTAATTTGTCAGAAAAAACTTCTGGAAACTGCGACTGCAATTGTTTAAACATGTTATCACTATTGTTCAAGAACTTGCACGGCAAAAACTCCAAATCAAACTTTAAGATGAAGTCTCGACCTAATAAAGGAGGCCCGGTGCCACTATTTACTACGTAAACGTTGAGTTCATGAGTCTGTCCACTGTATGTGACGGCTAACCGTGATACTCCGACACAATGTATTTTATTTCCGACATAGGTATATAGTTGTTTTCTAGTCGGTAACAATGGCTTGCTTGAGAAACAATTATTGTAGGTAGTGTCCGATATAACTGTAACCCCTGACCCGCTATCGATTACAAATTGTAAATCTACCCCCAGGATTGTCACCGTCTCGACCATTGGTTCACCATTTTTACAACTAATTTTTAAAAGCTTACAATCATCATCTCCACTCACGTCACTGGTGGCAATGTGTTTTACTTTCTTACACATTCTACGAAGATGACCCGTAATGTTACACTTTTGGCACTTGTATTTTGCGAAACGACACTTCACTGACTTATGATTTGTACGACCACACACTGAACACTTTTCCTTCGACTCCGCATTTTTCGTTGTTGCCTGGTCAATCTTGTACAGCTGTTGCTCTGGCTGCCCCGCGAGGTGCGCGGTGGCTGCAGCCCCGGCGCTTGCGCTTCGTAGCGTTTCCGTTAACTCGATCGCCTTAGCCAGCGTCAACTCCGACAAGTCTTGGGAAAAAAGTTTGTCCCGCTCACGTCCCGGCAACATCGCCATTACGAATTGGTCCCTCAGCGCTTCTTCTACATTGCTGAAACCACAATGAGCGGTCAGCCCTCGTAGTCTCGCTGCCCATTGTGTTGGAGTTTCGTCTGCTTGTTGTGATGCAGCATAAAAATTAAATCGCTCACCAAACCCGCAGCGTTTTGGCGTAAAATTATCGTCTAATAAACGCAATATGTCTTCGTATGGGACCTCTTGCAGCTCCTTCGGTAATGTAAGGTCCGAAGCGAGTTTGTAGGTGCCATCCGTGAGTGTGGTGCCATCAGTATCGCGCGTCTTTTGGTTCCTTTACCGTCACACACCGCAGTAATGTCGTTCGCTATGAACCACTGTGCCAACCGACTTCTATATGTCTTCCATGCGTGCACAGTATGATCAAACGTTGATAAAATTCCGAATTGTTGAACCGACATTTTATTTTATTTTTGATTGTGGGTACTCGTCGTCAATGTTATATCTGGGAGTGACAAAGACAAGTGAAACGTCTGCTTGCTAAAGATGCACTGATTTATTCGTCGTAAGGTTACTACTACGTAAGCATGGACGCAGCCATGCACACATACACAACATTAATAAATCTGATACACTGACTGTAAAGTTAGTAGAATTAATTAGCAAGGGAACTATAATAGAATGATGTTCTTTGTGTTACAGAACATTTCATACAAACAGGATATGAGAATTTATTGCACATTCCGAATTTTTGTCCAGCTGCTTTCTTTTCTAGAAACACAAAGAGAGGAGGAACAGGTATTTTCGTAAGAGTAGGATAGCAAAACAATCAGTTTCAGGCATCTTTGAATGCTGCGCTGTAGAAATAATAGCTTATAAAATTGTTATTATTTGTATTTATAGAGTCCCCAAATATAACTACGAAATGTTTTATGATAAATTGGATTATATTTTAAATAAAATCTGTCTATCTTCAAATAAGAAAATCGTCTTGTGTGAAGATTTTAATATTGATGTTTTGAAAAGAAACAAAATCACACTAGAACTTGAATACTTTCATAAGTATTAAAACTAGCGCTTTATACTCCCACTAGGTTAATAAGTCAAACCTGTATTGACAATTTTGCTCATAACTGTCGGAAAGAATGTAAAGCTGAAGTTGTAGATCTGATCCTTTCGGATCATACATCTCAAATACTTAAAGTACCAATAAATAAAACTTGCAATTTAAAATATTGGAAAACAAAAAAGCAGGACACATGTATGGAAAATTTAATTACTTTTAAAAGACATCTCGGCTCTCTATCTTATATGCGAGTATATGAAGCTAAGGACGCAAATGAAGGTTTTGACAATTTCATGGAAGATTTCATACTTCTATTGTATAGATTATGTTTTCCGGAGAAAATTATAACCATTAAAACTAGCAAGAAAACGAAATGGATATCACGCGGAATAAAAACATGTAGTAACAAACAAAGGCAGTTACTTTGGGCATATCGATTAATATCTGATTCAAAAAATAAATCAGTCCTTAAAAACTATACCAAAATTTGCAGGAAAATTATCAACTTAACACAAAAAGCACAAAATAACCATTTCATAAATACCGCTCAAAATAAATCAAAAGCTACTTGGCAAATTATAAATAAATCCAAATTTTGTCTGCCATTAGAGCCTGTAATAAGCATGAAAAGAGATAATTTGACATTTACAGACCCCGTGGACATTGCAAATCAATTTAACGATTACTTTATTGACACAATTGAGAATAATGTTAAACCTGACATCACATTAAATAATACAAATATAAACAATTAAAAACACAAATACTGTTGGATACGATACGATGGAGTTTCCACAAAAGTATTGAAGTTTACTAAAGAACTCGTAGCACCTCCATTAGTTCATATAATTAACTTATGTATAGTTGATGTCATTTTCCCGAACAAGCTCAAAAAAGTAATAATAAAACCCCTGTATAAAAAAGATGATAAAACAGATTTTAAGAATTATAGACCTATTGCCAAAATTCCAATTATTTCTAAAATTTTCGAGAAAGTAATCTATAACTCTATAAATGCCTATTTTGAAAAGTATAAATTATTTTGCACAGAACAAAAGGGTTTCCGTAAGAACACTACGATTAATATGGCACTATTTGACTTGCTAGCTAACATCATGTCGTCTATCGATAAAAGAAATCCAGTCTGTGCAATTTACACTGACATGACCAAGGCTTTTGACTATGTAGACCATAAGATTCTGTTGCACAAATTAAATAGTTATGGTATAAGAGGGAATATCTCAAAGTTGATAAAATCATACCTGAGTAATAGGCTTCAATACACGGAAATTTCTAGGATATGTCCTAAAACTAAATTAGAAATTAACTATTATGTATCAAAACCACGACATGTAAAATATGGCATCCCACAGGGTAGTGTATTGGGGCCGCCACTTTTTTTGATATACATAAATGATCTTCCGAAAGCAACAACCAACAAAATGGTTCTATTTGCAGAATTTAGAAATTAGTACATTTTACTATAGCTGTACTGTCAAGTACAGCTATAGTAAAATGTACTAATTGAAATAGTTATAAGAATGACATTAATACTTGCTTAAGTGACATTATAAGATGGTTAGATAATAATAATTTGGTTATAAACCTGAGCAAAACAAGAGTCATGCCTTTTTATCAACGCCGTGGAAACCCAAACCTTAGCATTTCCTACAAGGGCTGTGATATTGAAGAAGCTAATAAGGCTAAGTTCTTAGGCATTATAATTGATAGCCAACTTACATGGAAACCTCATGTTGAAGAAATAAGTAAAAAACTTAGCAAATCCGCATTATGCTCTTTTTGAACTCTCAAAGAAAGTTAACAGTCAGGCACTGTTAACAGCGTACCATGGATTGGTTGCCTCGGTTTTGCGGTATGGCATTATTTTCTGGGGGCAGTCTACTGATAGGGAGCTGGTATTTAGACTGCAGAAGCGATGCATCAGGTCAATGTGCGGTCTTAAGACAACTGATAGCTGTATTCCATATTTTAAATTGTTAAAAATTTTAACTGTGCCTTGTTTATATATAATGGAAACGGCTTTGTTTGTGAAATGTAACCCACATCTATTTAAAAAATTATCAGAGGTCAGGAAAAATCCAATACGTACTCAGTACATCAATCAATTATGTCAAGCAAAATGTAAAACGGCGCTAATGCAAAAAAGATTTTTTGGTATTTCCCCACTCATATATAATAGATTTACCTAATATTATAAAAAATATGACTACATTAAAATTTAAAAGGGCACTAAACGAAATTTTGATTATAAAAACTTATTACAAGATTGACGATTTTCTTAATGATGATTCACTAACTGATTGACATGCTGTTACTTTGATTGACAATTATTATTATGATAGTGGTTCACTTACTTTTTGTTTCCATTTGACATTATATAGTCTTAATTTATTTTATATTTTTGATTGCTGTGACCACACTGACATTATTATTATTTTATTTTTTGTAATTTCCTATGATCTGCCGCATATTTTAAATTTTAAATTGTAAACCTTTGCATGCCCATTTGACGGTAAAATATGGAGAACTTTATTATAAAAACACCTATATACTATACCCATGTTTGCAAAGAAATAAATGATTTGATTTGATTTGCGGCTTCATACTTGCGACTATCTTTTTCTAATTTGATAAAGATTTGGTTAATTAAAACGAATGTCCGAGATTGCGGCTGCGAAAAATTTCAAATTTTGCGCCATTTATATTTTAACCTCACTATTGGATTTAGCACCCTCGAAAACTATGAGTCCCGAAGAAACGTCAAGAAGTTATTGCACATGTCAAGAAATTATCTCGAGCCGCACGGTTTTATCGTCCAGAAGTGTGTGTCTCTAACACAGTTGGCATTATTTTTTCTTACAGCAGTTATCTATGGAACAAATGGATTACATGGAAATAAAAAAAAAACTTGAGACAAATAGGGGTCAGTTCAGCTTTGTAAACAACACGGCTGGAGAAAAATTTAGAATGGAGTTTGATTGGAAATGGAAAATTGAATGTTTAAACCAATAAAAAAAAGAGGGCGAAGAAAAAGAAGAAGACACATTTGATAAATAGACAGTAGAAATAGGGGAAGGGATTGAACATGCTTGCGAAAAAGATTGCCACTGTAAGTGTGAGCAACTACCCCGCGGGACTTTTGTTGATGTATATACTATTGTATATTATTGTTTTGGTGTTATAAAACCGCATTATCTCAAAATACTTTATAATGTATCATAACATAATTTATTTTTAACACACAAGATTAGGTATCAATTTTTAGATTTAATATCCATAATTTTTCTTAGTAATAACGTACAACGAAATACATGTAACGCCATTTATTGAATACATACTACTTGTAAGTTTTCCTTGCACGTACAACTGTGACTTATAATAAAACAAACATTTAATATATATAATGTGTGTTTCTTCATCAACTGTTATCCATTTTGTTCTCCTATTAATAAATAAATAATAATTTACCTAGAAAAACCAACCCTACAGATTCATGTAAATTGTTTTTGATATTCGGAAAGGTCATGAATAGTGATGCAACGAATACTACTTTTACTAATACGAATACCGATTGTACTATTCGCCGAATACGAATACAAATACCTGATTCTACTATAAATATAATACCGGCACGCAATTTTTAGTTAAAGAAGGTGAAAGGAAATTAAACAGGCTAAGCATAAAACACAGTTAACACACAGAAAATTTCTTTGTAACTGATCCTTTTTAGAATAGAATAGAATAGAATAGAATTTTATTTTGCAAATATGGGTAATACATTATAGTTCTTAAGATTACATTTAGCTCAGCCACATTTTACCAATCGGCATGCAAACATTTGAAAATTATTTATATCACTATTATTACACTTATTTGGAATTACTATATAAATTTCTAAATAAATTATACAAATTACTATTATAAAATTACTATATAAATTACTATTATAAAATTTTAAATCATCAACTTAAAAATATATGTTTGTATTAAAAGGAAAATATAAATTATTATCATTAGATTATATATCATCATTTAAAAAATGTCAGAAATCAAAATGTCAAAGATCAAAATGTCAAAAATCAAAAATGTCATACATGAAAATTTCAAAAATCAAGATGTCAGTAATTATCAAATATTTTCTCCGATACGAACTCAGTTACACTGTAGTATGTTTTATCTACCAAAAAATTCCGTAATCTACTCTTAAATTGTGCTGTATTTAAAGCTTTCCAACTACTCGGTAATTTATTGTAAATAATTGGGGCCATGCAAGAAATGCTCTTACGCATTAAAGTGGTTCGACATGGTACTTGACATAATTTGCTGTTGTCACGCCTATTCCTTGGGAATACAACAGCCAGGCGCTCAAAACGAGATGGATTTTGCTTGACAAACATAGCTACTTCAAAAATATAGATACAGGGAAGTGTCAAGATTTTATGTAACTTAAAATAAGGCGCGCAACTGTCTGTCGATTTAAGTTTTAACAATGATCGGAGACATCTTTTCTGGGCTTTAAAAGCTATATCTCGATCAGTTGAGTTCCCCCAGAAAATGATACCGTAGCGCAAGTGCGATTCAACTATTCCGTAGTAAGCCGTAAGAAGTGTTTTGACATCTACTATGGAGGATAATTTATATAACACATATGCGGATGAACTCAATTTTTTACACAAACTGTCTATATGTGCTTTCCAATTTAAGTTGCAGTCTATTTGCAACCCTAAAAATTTGGTATCCTCTGCTTCCTCAATTTTGTCATTTTTATAATGGATGTTGAGATTAGTTCCGCCGGGAGTACGTTGTCTAAAGTGCATTACCTTTGTTTTACCTAAATTAATATTTAAATTATTTTCGTCTAGCCATTTAATTAGTGCGTCAAGAGAATTATTTATGTCATTTTCATATGTATTTGTACTTTTACATGGGATTGTTACAGTGCTATCATCTGCAAACATAGTTATAGGATATTCAAGGGACTTGGGCATATCATTAACATAAGTTATAAATAAAAACGGGCCTATCACGGTTCCTTGTGGTACACCGTATGAGATTTTACGTTCTCGAGACCTTATAATGTCTTCGTGTTTGGTAACTTTGTTAATGTTGCTAACTTCGGTTATTTGTGTTCTGTCTTCCAGATAAGATTTTATAAGTTCGAGCACGTTACCTCTAATGCCATAGACTTCTAATTTATTAAGTAATATATTATAATGGACATAATCGAACGCCTGGGTCATATCGCAAAATATAGCGCATATGGGGGATCGTTTATCTATGCTACTCATAATAGGATTCAAAAAGTCATAAATTGCCATATTGATGGTTCTGTGCTGTCTGAATCCTTTTTGTTCTCCTCATCCTTCCTGGTTGGTTAGCTAAATACGTGCCGAGTAGTGTACGAGCTACGTACGTGCTCATACCAACTTAGCTACTAAAAAAAGGTAAAAGGGCGCCACAATTGCTAACCATCATTGGATGTAAACAAAAGATAAGAAAATTTTATGATTTTATAAATGAATCTTTGTGTCTGTCAACTTGGTCGAAACGCAATACCTACAGTGCGTTAATTTGAACTTGACGCGTGACGCAATTGGTAGCATCGAATTTTTCAGTCGTGTGATTGGTATTACCTACTGTTCTGTCAGTCGCCATTTGGAACCCTATTAGTATTGAAACCAAGACTATGGGATTTCTAGGAAGTCACTAATTACGAATGTCATGAAAGTATTCGGTGAATACGGATATTCGGTGATTTGATGGCATTCAGCGAATACGAATATTCATATTCGTATTCGTTACATCACTACTCATGACATAAAGACGTGCCATAATATGAATTTAAAAAAAAATACGCGAAATTTCGCGGGTATCCTGATCAATTTACAATAAACCTAGGTTTAAATTTAATAAAAATATACATGAATTAACTTCCACTCATTCATGAGACATTCACTATTTCTTTTCCAATTTTTGTTTTTCGCGCGTCGTGTTTCTCGTTCCTCTTTAGTTTATTATGACTTCCTTCACCGTCTCCTCTCCTACTGCATTTTCTTCGCATGACATGGTACATTCTGCATTAGCCACATTGTTCACAAATCTGAACGCACCGTTGTTCCTCAGTTTGATGATCTCACTCCTCAGTAGCATAAGGAAGTAACTCTGTACAGCTGGAAAAACAAAGAAGTTGGTTTAATTGGAACTATGTTCCAAAAGAAAGCTGCGCCGAAAAAAAAAATATTTTGACTGTGTCTACACTGTAACACTTTTGTTACGTAACAAAAGAGTCGTGATGATCAAATCGAAAAGAACTTCGTTCCAACTGGGTGTCCCACGACACCTGCCGTATTATAGTTTTAACAATTGTATCCAAGCTTCTACTAATAGTTGCAAGTCAATAATAAAGTGGGTAACAATAATTTCTAAGAAATGATACTATTTAAAAAACAAAAATATGCTTACCTAATACGACGAACAAAAATGAGAGTGGCATGAAATATCTCGTCCAATCACTTAAGTTGTAAGCTATTAAATTCTCTATTGTTGTAACTAATTGTATGGCAATCAATAGACAAGTTATTATCCACATCCCTATGCTGAGCAAATAGAATACTCTTATCAGCTTCACGTTTTTCTGCAAAACAAAAATATTTATTAGCTTTTGTTCCAAGGATGAGTCATGTCTGTCATGACTAATTTTTATATTGGAATAGTAATATTAATAATAATGGTATATAATACAATCATTGCTGGAGTTCAGCCAATAATTAAATAGGAGCGATCGACTGATCCAGTTTATGTTATTCCATAAACTGGACAGGACAAAGGCCTTTTAAATAGCCTGTTCCCCACTTTCCACATTCTGTTGACCTCAGCAACCTTTCTTAGGTCGTCGGTTCATGTAGTTTCGTAGTTTGGCATTCTAAGTGAATTTGCCGATTCGGGTCCTCCACTCAATGATTCCTCTTTTCCTCAAGCCCTCAACTTTATATAGATAAGTAAAAAATTAGAATTCAATTCTCACCTTATGTCCTCCTACAATGAACACTATGGTCACTACGAAATCCGTAAAGAAAATAATAATTGCAATCATTGTTGTAATCAGTTCTGTATACATCATGCTGATATAGTCTGGCTTTCCATATTTACTGATCATCACAAAGGTATTTATCAACACATATGTCATTATTAAGACGAGAATCGCATCTGCTGTCTGAAACGTAAGAACGATAGTTAAAATACACGCCATAAAGCTGGTCCTTTCTGCCTTCATTGTCTAGCAGCTAATAAACTCACCATTTTGAAATATCCCCACGCGAGCAAGCCATATCGTAGAGGCAGACAGAAACAACATCTTTTGAACACTGGAATTTCTCCTTTCATTTTGATCTTCGGTAGCTACACGGTTAGATGTTTCTAGATCACACTTAAATCACTTTTTATAAACTCTTTACACCATTCAATTTACCGCCACATATATTGTGGTCTGTGCTGATTATTCAACTATTGTGTCTTCTTCGCGAATAGTGAACCTGATAATGGTTGCGTTGGGTCAGATAAACTGACAACAGTCGAAAATAATATAAACATTTAAAGTGGTTTAACCTTTATACTTATTTAGCGTTTCCCGAAATACTAGTGACTGCTAATTACTTGTAAACATGATAACGGGCGGGAATTTTGTCGTAAAACCCGCTACTTTTAAAGTATTATCGTTATTTTTTTATTTAAAGAGCGTCCATGGAGTTTTTTGCCAGTTCTTCTCCATGTAGAAACACACTACGCTTTGGAATGGGCAACTAGCTTCATCTTTCTGACTGACTGAATCCTTGGCAAAGTGCCTGTAAATAGTTTTATTGTCCAGGTAATACAGTAAGCAGGTTAACACCAAATTGAGATAACATGAGTAGCTTAAAATATTACATATAGCCATAGTTTGGGGTTCATTCAAAATATTATTTGCCAATGAACCCCAAACTAGACAGTTAGTCTGTATCTTGTGGCTCGGGGTACGTTCTCATTGTGTATCGTTTGATTTAGTGTCAGTTCAGGGTATCTAGGTTAATTGTTATCATAACCAGAGTTTTGCAACATTTCCTTTTTTTTACAACTGAATGAGTTAGTATTTTTGATTTCACAGAGTTTGCAGATTTTTTATACGTGTTAAAAAGAGAGTAAGCTGGAGAGCATCTAGCTAGCAATGAGGTGTTATCAGGTGTTGGGATTCTATAGTTTCTTTTGCTTAAGATTGATGCGTAGTCGGGTCTGTTTTTAATAGTTCTATGAGTTTTGGTGCAGGCAGAAAGAATTAAAAGCTGGCTGACTCAGAAAACTCTCGTTTCACGATAGAGTAAGTCAGTAGAGAACCGATAGGGCTTCTTAAAAGTTACTTTAAGAAGCGTTCTCTGTGCTCGTTCTACTTCAATCAAGTAGTTCTTTCCAGCACTACCGCACACGCTGATGCAATACTGTATTAAGGATTGACATTGGGCTAGGTAAACTTGTTGTAGTGTGTCTGTGGGTAGACAGTCTCGTAGTCTGCGAATGGTGTGGATGAGTTTTCTTATTCTGCCAGAGAGGTTGGATAATACGTTGCTTAAATGTTAGGTGGTCGTCGTTAATAATACCGACGTATATAATGGAAGTGGTACGTTCTAGAGGAGGACAGTCACAAGAGGAAGTAGAAATGCGAGAAGAGCAGTGATGCAGTTTGAGTTTTAGGTGTTCCAGAGGTTTTGAAGCGGTGGTCTTGGTGAAGACAATATACTTTGTTTTACTGCCATTTAAAGTGAGGAGGTATCTATCCAGGATATTTGCGATGAGTGTCAATCCCTCTTGTTCTAGACAGTGTATATGTTCCCACGTTTTCCCGTGAAATATGACGGCTGTATCATCTGCATGAGAGCATTATTCACAGAGAGGTTTAGTATGTCGTTAATAAATATAGAAAAAAAAAACGTGGAACCAAGCACACTGCCCTTTGGAACTCCAAAGTTAATGGGCAGTTGGACACTGGTGAAAGAGTTTAGTTTTGTGTACTGTTTCCGGTTTGTCAGGTAGCTTTTAAACCATTCAAGTTTAATTGAAATAAACGCTTTGAGTTTGAGATGTCAACGGGATTTTGTTGGTTATTAGTTGATTATGAACTACCTTCGCTAAACAGGACAACGTCTGTCCGGTCAGCTAGTGTCAAATATATTCATATATCCATACTAATATTACAAAAGCGAAAGTAAATAGTTATGTCTGTCTGTGTGCTACCTTTTCACGCCTAAACCAGTGAAGTGAACGTTATGTTTGACAGATAGGCAGCCCTGGACCAGAAGGACATAGGCTACTTTTTATGTCGAATCATCACTACATAGTATAAAACAAAGTCGCTGTCGCTGTCCGTCCCTATGTATGCTTAAATCTTTAAAACTACAAAACGGATTTTGAAGCGGTTTTTTTTAATAGATAGAGTGATTCAAGAGGAAGGTTTATATGCATAATACATGCATAATATTGTAAAGAAACACTGATAAATTTAGAGGTTTCTAATGTGATGTCGTAAATAAGCTCATTTTTTTGCGCTTACATTGCTAACGCTGGCTGAACCCCACGAGATAAATCAAAATAATGTACTATAGTATTGTACACCTTAAAAAGGTCAACAAAAAAGTCCGCGATGGTATATGTCTATCTCTTAAGGATAACTCACAATAACCATTTTTTATCCTTTACATTTTACGGGAAAAAATGGCTTATTTACGAAGTGATTTTAAGCAATACAGCATTAATCCTTATCCAATTAAGTACCTTAAATACATTGTACATTTAATATAGATCAAGATGGCCCTTTACAGCATGTAATTTAAATGAGTATTTCCGAAGATATTACAGATTTAAAATGCAGGGACATAACGGTGCGGCGGTACCTTTAGGATTAGCAGCGATCGGACGCGTTTATCGGAGCTCTCCAGCGAGTAAAATAATAATTCATAAAAACGTGCTTTTCGGTGCGACAACTTACGTTACGATAAATAAAAAAATATATATTAGAAATTTTATAATAGTATTTAAATATTAAAGTGATTTATTTTTTAAGACAAAACGTGCTTTTCAGCGCGACATTTTTTTCGAAATTGTATGTTCGTTCTTTGAAACGTAGTTAGGATTATTTTTAAACCGCACTTATAATAAGTAAGTACTTACCTACTTTTTAGGTTAAATAGGTTAGGTTAGATAGGATTTGCTTAAAACCACATTTTTGGTATTTCTTCTAGCCTTTGGTTTGAATTTAGATTTAAGGCAATTTAGTATTAGGGCAAGTATTCTTAATTATCGAAAATTGTAGTTAAGTTTAAAAAATAACTGAATAAAATAGGGATTTTTATTTGTTGTTGATAATATAATTATTGATTACCTGTTGTTTTTAGTCGAAAGAATAGTAAGTAAAATATTTTTAACTGCAGCACTTACTAATAGTTTGTGCAATTTGTTCATAATCATACAATATAGTTTTAAGGTTACTAATATTAAGGTTATTAATAAAATGTATTACTCAGAAATACTGAGTAATAAATTTTGTACAAAATTATAATCATGTCTGGAAGACGTCGTCGTTGAACATAGGTCGTAGTACAGTGAACGCCAGAAGAGCACGTTCAGCAAGAGCTGAGGAATCATCAACGGAGCGTTTTTTTCAGAGATGTTGCTAAAAGTTGGCAATGGAGAGTTAACACAAAGCGATGGAAGGATTAACCTAGAAAACCTTTGTGTTTTGATAGACAGCATCCAAGAGTTGATCAACAATGTCTATCCTGACATTGATAACTTAAGTTGTAAGACTCTATCTTGGTTTAAGGAAAGAGCAATTCTGTCACCAACTAACGAACAAGTAGATAAGGTAAATCACTTGATTCTTTCAAAGATTGATGCGCCGACGCAAATATACTACTCGGTTGATACTGTTCTCGATTTGGAAGAAGCTGTTCATTTTCCTACAGAATTTCTTAATTCTTTGAACCCGTCTGGACTCCCTCCTCATAAAATGGTGTTGAAAGTAGGTTGTCCTGTTATTTTATTAAGAAACCTGAATCCACCTAAACTTTGCAATGGCACGCGTTTGCTGGTAAAATCATTAAAAACGTTCATAATAGAGTGCACAATACTCACCGGATGTGGTACCGGAGAAGACGTATTAATTCCCCGAATTCCTCTGATACCATCAGATTTACCGTTCCAATTTAAACGCCTACAATTTCCGGTAAAGACATCTTTTGCAATGACCATTAATAAATCGCAGGGCCAAACTTTCAACGTTGCGGGCTTAGATTTGAGCGTTGAGTGTTTTTCTCATGGTCAATTATATGTCGCTCTTTCAAGAGTAACCTCTAAAGAAAACATGTTTGTATTGTCTAATGACAAAAAAGCTGTAAACGTTGTTTATAAGGACATTCTGTAGTAGGTAGGTATATTTAGTATCAGCATTGCACCCGTGCGAAGCCGGGGCGGGTCGCTAGTATTTATATAAAAACATAAATATTATAAATTTCGTTATAAACTATGTCTGTCTGGCATGTCTGTCTGTTATCTATTGACAAAAAAAAAAGTTTAATAGATACCTACCTCTCATAACTTTCAAAATATTTACAATAGTGAAAAATTTCATTAAAATAATAATATCGTTGAGGAATTTCCAAAAGATGTGATGAACATGTCCGGTGATCTAAATTGCCGACAGTAACAATACGTCAAAAAAAGGTTTTCTCTTTTACATTAAGTAATTCTTGACAATAATTGTTTGTTTTTTTTTATAATGGTAATTTTTGAAATGTGTGATAATTCCAGTTTTATTAATTACAGTTATACAGTTTAACTTCGGGATGGAGATATATTTTTATGCTTTACAGTTTATTATACTACATATGAACAGTTTAATCATTTATATCGAAGTATTCTAGTCTTCCTCCAAAACTAAAAATATAATATCCTAAATTAACTAAAACTATTTACAAACTAAAATATGGCGTTGAAAAATTCCTCCGCATCGCTTTCGACTGGTAATATACCCAAGAGACCGGTAGCATTGACGCGTTTTATGGCAATGCTTAGCCTCTGGCTAAGATAAAAGTCAGCCCTTGGGTCACGGGAAGTCTCACCAGTCGTTTGGAGATTTCATTTAACAAACCGCGAGTACTTGGACCACGGCCCTAGGGTTTCAACCCCAAATGGCTCGAAAATATAATTACCTATAAGGTTATTATACTTTTACCGCTTGAGGTTTTCTGCAGCCGCAGCGGTAGCGCTAGCACAGCACGCTGAGCCAGGAAGATGGGATGGCGCAAGAGTATCGACACACGTTGCGTCGCACACTAAAGTCCTACCCACCTTCCATGGAAATAAATACATGCCGTCCGGTCTCTTGCCATGTCGTGTGCCAATCCATCGGATTCTAATACAGCTGGAATGCCGACGGTGACAAGAGCTAGTCAGATGATGTCATTAATGTTCGCGTGCCGCGGTAAGCGACCCGCACTTCGGCTACAAGACAGGCCGTGGTGTCCGAGGCTGTTGACAACATCGCCACAGTGACAGCAATGACGAGAACAACAAGGAGCTCCTAGTCACAGGGATGCAGCGATGCGGAAGATAGTGTCGTCGAACAAAGTGCCAAAGTTCGATGACGGTAGTGCAGGAAGCCGCAGGCCCGACTCCCACTTACCCACAGCCAGCAGGCGCGCATGCTCCGCAGTAATAGCAGACGTGTCAAGTAAATTGTTTTGTACTACTTTGTAGAGCGGCTCATCCTACTGTTTCTGGAAAAATGGATTGTCAGGTGGATCTGAATTCGGGCAAGCGGGTCTCCATAGCCTCGGTGAGGCATGGCGCATCAAAATTAATCAGTGTGTGGGCTAGGATTTTCCTGATTAATTTCTCAGTAACGAGGACCGAGGAAATGGAAGCCGGTAAACTAATACAGGAAATTTTGCGAACGCTGAGGATAGGAGGAGTTGCTTATGCCCAAGCTCGCCATGGCCATATTTAAGATCGAAGTTAATGTAATTATTAATTTAATGTAATTATTAGTTAATGTAGTTAATATAATTTGGTCCATTTTGTCTAAACGATGAGTGTTTCCATAAATGGGAAGCGTGAAGGAAATATGTTAATTTTGGGCCGAAACAGCAGTATTGGATAAATAAGGGTCTTTAACAGAGTTTTAAAACGAAGCGCTTCCTAGGATACCAATACTAAAGTACTCGTAACAAATGTAAAGCCACGTGGACAGTCAAAGACGAAATACACAATGCCAACCCTTTTTTTTTTTAGGGGGCCACGGTATCCCTTTCGGACTTTCCCGCAACCCCGGCAGTCAATGGTCTCATCGGACCCCTTCACTCGCTGACATCTCTTTGAGGCGCGCGTGGACCCACAACGCGCCGTCGACCCGGGCTTGGTCCTTACCGGACGGCGAGCTACCCATTGCTCACCGTCCGCAAGCCCGCGCCTACGGTGGCCGGGAATCGGCAATAGATTCCCGACGCCCAGGGCGTCTCCTCCTGCGGCGGCTAGGGGCGTGAGAGCGTGAAATTTGCCTCTCCCTCCGCGCTCCGCCTCCTCCTCTTTTTCGAGCATTACTGCTTCATAGAAGGAGGTGACGGCCTCCCATGCCCTCTCGCTCCGTACCATGGCCTGGACCAGGGCCGGACGCGAGAGATCCCCGCCACGAGGAGACGGCGGTGCTCTGCCCAAGCCGGGCATACCTCCACCATATGCTCCACCGTATCCTCCGGGCGATCCACGGGATAAGGCGGGAGGAAACGCCCGGGTGTCATCACTGATGACACCCGGGCGTTTCCTCCCGCCTTATCGGAAACAGGTACCTCCCGAAACAGCCGTGTCCGGTGAGGAACTGCGTCAGGCGGAAGGTGAGGACGCCGTGGCGCCTCTCCAGCCACTCCTCAAAGAGGGGACTTATCGCCGCAATAGTGGCGTGCCCAGCACTGGGTTGCGAAAATCGCACTCTCCATGATGCCATGAGATCCCGTCGGAGCTCTGTCCGCTGTGCCGCAATTTCTCGCGCCACTCCCAAATATGAGCGAGGACTTTTGCCTCCTGATCCCATGGCGGCAATCCGGCAAGGAGGCTCGCCACCTCACCGGAGACCGTGCGGTATCCGCGGACCAGCCGGGTGGCCATGACCCTCTGGGACGCGTTCAACCGGCGGGCAGGCCGCCGCCTCAACGAACGCGCCCCGGTGCCCGGTGCCCCGTACAGGACCATGGACCGCACGATCCCCGCGTATAGCCTCCGGCAGCAATGCAAACCCTAAAGACACTATTGAACACATTAAAATTGACATCACAATACTCATAAAACCAGCAGAAATAGCCTCCGCCTTTAACAATCACTATAGAAATTCCATCCCAACACAAAATTGTACAAATAGTTCCCGCAGTCAAACACCCTAACTGCCACCTCGATTTTTCTCACACCCATGACTGAAAATGAGGTCAGACAACAGATACTATCGTTGAATAAAACCAACTCTGAAGGCTACGATGAACTCAACACCAGAATAATTATTAAGTCATGTGTCGATGAAACAAGTGGAGTGTTGACTTATCTAATTAACCTGTCCTTTTCGCAAGGAGTGTTTCCTAAAGCATTAAAAATATATATTGTTAAACCGATTACAAATTTTTAGGAGTAGTAAATGATTATCATTTAGACTGGAGAGCTCAGCTCAATAATGTATGCAAAAAAATAAATAAATTTGTATACGCTCTCAAACAGATCAAAATGGTAACAAATATAAAAACGGCTGTGATGTCATACCGTGCATATGTTGAGTCCTCGCTACGGTATGGATTAATTATGTGGGGAAATAGTACTGCCCCCCTAGCCAAGTCACAAACGATAAACGTAAACTCTCAGTAGTCTTTAATAGATTTTCAACTTTATGTTATTGGATATAAAGTTGAAAATCTATTGAAGATTACATAGTGTTTTCGTTCGATCCGGTCGCTAACGCTCAGTAGTCTTTAATAGATTTTCAACTTTATGCTCTTAGGTATAAAGTTGAAAATCTATTGGAGATTACTAAGCGTTCACGTTTATCGTTTGCAACTTGGCTAGGGGGGCTGATCACAATAGAGCATTTGTCACCCAAAAAAATGTTTACGAACCATATAATACGGGATTCCATCTGATGAATCTTGTCAACCAATATTTAAAAAGCTTGGTTTACTACCGTTATCTTCATTATATTTGTATGAAGCATGTATGTTTGTTGGGAAATATAAATAATTGTTCAAAACAGCAGAGGAAATAAATTCTTGAAGTCGCCGTGATCAATACAGACTTGTACTAGATGAGCTGATGATTAAAAAGTTCATTTTTTAGGAATTGAAGGTCATTTAAAATAGTTTCTACGTCGCCTCCCAAGATTCCATAATGGAGGTACCAAACGTTTTTGAAAATTAGCTGTCGAATAATTGTAAAACAGTTTTAATGAACGATGTAACTAAAACTAAAGGGCCCTTTTATAAAACTGTAACAATTATCATTAGACTTTGATAGTTGACTCATCGGACTTAATTTTATTTTATTTCAGTCATTCATAAAGGAATTAAAATATTGATAACTTTAAAAATCTAATAAAATTACAATAAATAATATTACATTTAAATTTGTGATAATTTTGCAAATTATACCTTATAAATCATTAGAAATAAACAATTCGTTTAAAATAAATAAGATCACTCGCAATAGTCGCAATAAATGTAACAAGGATTAAAAAAAAAAAAATAGCATTAGGAAATTCCATTTTTGAAATAAATAATTTCACAAATTAACCTAAAAACAAAAAAATATATTATATTTTAATATAATATAATAAAAATAAATGTCTAAAACTGAATAAATGGTGAAAGTCATTCCATTTTGATGTCATCATTAAAAAAGCATTTATCCACCATTTATAGTTTTATTTTAGTTACCAGTTTAGTATATTTTATTATATATTTTGAATGATGTTACGTGAGGACTTGTGCTGTGTAATTGAGGTATTACGAGCGTATTTTCAAACCGTGAACGTGGTGCATATCGGCGAGGTTGATCTGTAACTTTAAGGTAGAATTTCGGATATTGTCTATTGAATTTACATATTTCTAGAATATAAATTGTTGTCAAAGTTAATTATGTCTAGTTTCCTGAAATACGGTCTACAACTTACGTCAGTGTCAATAGAAATCATTATCCTACTACATTTTTTCTGTAGGATAAACAAGTCGATACTATTTACACTATTTCCCAAAAAAAATATACCTTAACTAAGCCATGCGCATTATAATCATGTAAGTGGATAGGGCAGTTTTTAAAGATTTTAAATCTGTCAAACTCAAACTCAAATCATTTATTTCAAATAAACAAATTACAGGTACTTTTGAATTGTCAAGGGGTCGGTCAATCAGAAAGATGGAGCAAGTTGCCCATTCCAAAGCGTAGTAGGTTCCTATGGAGAAGAACGGGCAAGAAACTCCATGGACACTCTTTTAAATCAGAATATTGTAACAAAATACATATTATTTACATCATTCATGTTGAAATTATACATGTGAGAACAATGTAGAAAGACGTGCACGTTAAAAGCGTCCGTGATAAAAATATAAAAACAAAAATAATTCAAAAATTAAAATAAGCCATGGCAGCTAAGAGATGACCAGTCCCCACTGACGGCGCCCATTCACGAACATTACGCTTGGATCAGCATCATTTAGCTCAACCATTTTGAAGGGAGCGTAATGATCCAACACACACGCCGCCACCAGCGAGACATTTGAGTGACCATGACATACTCTCAGCCGCCAGGGCAGATTTAAGTCAATGAAAGACGTACTCAGTAAATGGTAGATTTAAAGTAGGTAAACTGTGCTCTCTTAAATGCAATGCAATTATATAGTAAAAAAAAGTTCAGTTTTTCCCGAATCGGAACATTTTACGGGAAACTATTTCAATTATTTTTCCTTTAAACCCTATTCGGACTATTACGAATATTATTTTAAAATAAAAATAGCCAAATCGGTCTAGATCCCAAGTGATACGCGCACCAACGAACAGCATTAATAAATTTTATTTTTTATAGATCATTAATAATTAAAATGTGTAAATAATACGTATTTTCTTAGTTCTATCCGTTTAAAAATATAGTAAAAGCCCTTTCGATAAACTCCTGAGAACCAAAACTCTAGAGAGAGAGAGCGATAGATTGTAGGTAGAGAGATAGGAAAACGATAGAATAGAGCACGACTTTTCGCGCGACGCGACACCGGAAATTGTTTTAATAACGCGTGGCGCCTGTTTGCATTTTCATTTATTCCGTTGCACAACTATTGCGCTTAAACACTCTATAAACTTTTTGCGAGACACGCCCATTCATTAAACAGCACACTGCACAAGTCTATATATTTGTCGGTATTTTGGAGGGTGACCTTGACCAACCTAAGAATATGAGGAGAAAATATAACTTCGCTTCCCGATTTTCTAGACTCCTACAGTGACTGATTGCCTTTCATTCGTGTTTACACGTAATGGTGGACCACGAAGTAAATATACCAGTGGACCAACAAAAACTAGTTGTTTAGTTATTCATAGACAGAGCGTTTATAGGAGCGCCTCCAAATAAAACATCTGTAAACACTGGCACATACCGCCAGCTGGGCGCCGCCGCCGCCGCCGCGCTAGGCGCCAGGCCAGTATACAACTAGCCTTGACATAGAACGCACGTTGCGTCGCTCGCGGCTGTGATATTTACATTCGATACTTTGTTTCGTTTGACTATTATAGTTTTTAATTCGCGTATTTTTAATAATAGTAACAGTGATTCGTTTTTCTTTACTCTTCTATTGCCCATCGTTATACTCTTCAAAACATCTTTATCTTATCTGTTAATTCTAATAATAGGATGAATAAATTTAATACGCTTCACATTTATATATACTAGTAGTGCCTATAGTGCGTAGTCATTTGCTAGTATCTGCCGCACATGTAAGGTTAGGTTTGAGTTAGGTAAGGTTAATATAAACAAAAACATTGTTGTTATTATCATCAAATTGTAAGAAATCTTTGACCAAAGTCTTATTCGTGCGTTGTCAGTAGTTTAGGGATGTAACATTTTTAATAGAACCAATGCAATAATCAATATTAGCTATTGTGACCGAAGACTGAATAAATTGGCTGATGCTGACTTTAGACTTTCTTCGTAAGTGTTTGCCTTTTTGGAAATAGAAGGCTCTAAAGAATTTCTAACAAGTGATTTCAGTGTTATCTAGGAAACATCTGACTGTTAGCAAAATAATACAGTATAGAAGATCAAAATGACTGTGGAAATACCAGAGTTTAAGAGATGTTGTTTCTGTTTGCCGCTACGTGCCGGCTTGCTAGCGTGGGGCTATTTCAAAATTGTAAGTAGGTATTTGTTATTATGGTGGCTATACATAAGGTTTAACGGCTGATAGAGGACGTACCTATACCTGGCTTGGAATTAATGATCATTTAATTATATTTTTTATATAGTGCGATTGTCAACCAACTATATGAGATGGCCAGCTATATGGGATTTTATAGGACACTTCCAGGATCGGTGTTCATCCTTGTACCCATATATATACGGCCCACATAGTTTGGGATCAGCGCAGCATATCTTCTTGATCCATACATCTCTATTAGCCGTCATCTCAGAATTCACTCCATTTCTAGCCATAATCTTTCACAAAATCCATCCATATTTTCTTTGTTCTTCTACTCTTAAAACCATCCATTCCTTCATCACACAGTTAATTGCTCATAGCATGACAACCGATTTCCACATAACTTTTTAAGTACAGGCGCCGCTTTCAGACTTCTTCTTTCATATTCCGGGTCTCTCAGTACGGCCTTGTGTTATAACAATAGCAATATTTTCACTATAGCCGAATATGTTCAGCATTGCTGGTATATTTTTAATACATATCTTATTTTATAATAGATAGGTAGGTTCTTTTAAAATAATGAAAAGTATAGTGCATGAGATTACAGAAAATAAGCAAAACAAAACCTTTTAACCTTTTAACTATGTTATCACGTGTTTTTCTGTTACAGATAGCAGGCGCATTGATCATACCAACACTGGCGTATTTTATACTAAGTGCGATTGTGATGAGTTTCATGGGTGGAGGAAACAAGAAATATGTGATCTGGATCATGTTATATACTGCTATAGCACTCATCACTCTTATCCTGTTCATAACGGATTTCGTGGCCACTATTGTGTTTATCGTTGGAGGTCATAAGGTGAGATGTCCAGATCTATCTATTTTTACTTAGTTGCGATGATTTATGTGTTGATCGTTTCTTTGCCGTTTTTGGGAGTTCCATGTCCAGCAGTGAAAGGCACGATGACGCCATATTTCTTACTCCTTGCTTACTCGTATTTAAGTTACACTTTGGAAAAATGCTTGTTACTCACTCACGCATGAACGGTTGAACGGGTTTAGATGAAGTTCCTCTTGCAAGTAATGCCACGGGAAAAGCATACCTGTAAATGACAATATTAAAAACCTTGAAAAATCTGATGAATCTTTCTCTTTACCAGAAAAACGTGAACCTGATAAGAGGATTCTATATCTTCTGCATCGGGGAGTTGATAGTGACGTTGCTATTGATTCTGGTGGCAGTCGGTATATCAATAGCACATTGGGTTCCAAGCGACACGACGCGGGTTATGGTAATCTACGCAGCTTATCTCGTGACTTTAGGTGAGCAATATTCTTGTAAGATTAAAAAAAGAAGAAGTAATAAATGTTTAGGCTATAACCCATTTCTTACGCTACACTGTGATTTCCCTCTCCCTCTTATATTCTTTGTGATTCGTTGTGAGCATGAGCACCATGTCTGCCCACCTGGTTCTAAATCCCCCGCAGTATATCATGAGCATATCTTATCCCGAGAATGAATTGTTATAGTGCCAGCTTTCCTTCAAATTAGTGATTAAAATGTATAAGAAAGATTAGTACTTTTCAACGTACCCGAAGATATAGAAACAGTTAGTTACTATTGTATATATGGCAACGATTAACGGAAGCTTTTTTTATAATTATACGCTAAAATAGCAATTATATCCATCTTTTTAAAGTCAAACGAATTTGTTTTTCAGTTTTGCAAGCTTACTTCATTCTGCTACTGAGGAGCGAGGTTATCAAACTGAGGAGCAGCGGCGAGTTCAGATTCGTGAACAATTCAGCTGAAGCAGAATGTATGATGATAAGTAAACAAAATGAAGCGGAAATAGAAAATGTTTGAAAAGAAGAAGTAGAATAACGGAATATGGAACTAAAGAGGCAGAACTTACAACACACAACGTCAAAAAAACGATTTTTTTAACTTGAAATAGGTGTATCTCATGGATACGTAACGTTTATGGATAAAGAAAATGAATGGAGATAATAAACATATTTTTAGACTCGCGTATTATTTATGTGTTAGTGAATCTGTTGATTACAAACAATTTTGAATCTGATTATATTTATTTGATTGAAAATGGTTTTTTTTAAGTCACTGAGCAATGAACTGAGAATTTTATCTTGGCATTTATGGTAATGTTAATACAATAATAAACTTGGATCTGGTGAAACAATTAGACGCCTATTACATACTGCGGTATTTCGCTGCGATTTAGGCCTCCTTTTACGAAAAAAGGTCAAACATATATTTTATTTATAAAAGGTTAGCATGGTTAACACAAATTCAAAATTTGATAACATTACAATGCTGGAAAAAAAAATCTGTTTTGTTTGAGACAGTCGTCAGGTACCCTTGAAGGAAAAAACGTGTCATATTTTTTAATTGTTAATTGTGAGAATAATATAGTGAATTCAATAACTTCACTGTGAAGTAAGCCACAAACGTTTGGTTCTTGGACATTATTTAAAACAAGCTTATTGTGTTTATTTTTTATTAAAGGCCGGTTTCGGCCACGCCGTCTTCCCTACCGCCTTAAGCCTGGACGGCCAGGGCTCTGCTCATCACGTGTTCCGGCGCTGTCGCACGAGTACGCGGATACGGGTTCCGCATCAAACTACCTGTGGTGTCGCCAGGGTTGCCAACCGTAAAACAAATTCCCTCGTACATATGCAGCTAAAAATCTCGTATTTTGACTTTCAAACCTCGTACATTTATTATGCATTTAAAACGTGCTAAAAACAAAATTAGGGCATATATACTGGATCATACACATAACTACTGGATTTAGAACTTTTTACTCAATAATCTTTCTACTAAGTAGGGCCTCCCATTGCTCTAATATCTTTTCAACCACTGATAATAAGGAAAGCCATCTTGTCTGTGATGGTTTCAGTATTTTGTGAGGCTCCACTGCAGCAAACGACTGGAAGTTACGTAGTACAACTAAACACGCGTGTTTAGTTGTACTACGTTCGTGTAGCTAATTGAAGTTTTTGTAAAAAAGAAGAATTTTATTGTTAAATACTAGTCTTTTCGTTGTTTCGTCCATTGTAAACTACCTTCATTATATATTCTGAATTCGACACATTAATTAATGACCTGAAAATGCAACGAATGGAACAGAGAAAGTAGAAATTTGCGCTATGTGTGACAGAGACGACTAATGCGAAGAACGAAATGTTTTATTAGTCGGGGATTTCCCCGGTTGACGGGATAGCTACCATGGACAATCATCGCGAAAATTTTGCGTTTCAACAAGTTCTGATAGATGGCACTACCTTTTACTGTTAATAATGGTGATGCAAAATATTCGTATGGCCATATTATCAATATCTCGTACATAATTGTACGAGGTTGATAGTGTCCTCGTACCTCGTACGGAAGACCACAAATCTCGTATTTGTACGAGGAACCTCGTACGGTTGGCAACCCATTGGTAATTGGTATTGGTATTGATTTTTTCTCACTTATATATTTGCATAAATGAATTGGCAAGGTACCGTCATAATACACTCGAGAGCAATGAATCCGGGTCACTTAAAGAATGTTAAAAATCTCGGAAATTAAAAATGATAGGTTAATGCAATAAATTGTATTTAATAGACAATGTAATACTCCTTAAATGAAAGTAAAAAAAATATGAGTCACCATACATTTTATTAACACAAAATTACATAAAGAAAAAAACTGCTGATCTCTCCTTAAAACAAAAATAGGAAACATGAAATTTTTGAACTTTATTACGATTTTCTTGAATTTTAATACTTCGTATTGCCTCCTCGTGCTTCCATTACTGCGTTTACGCGGTTTGGCATGCTGTACACCAAGTTCCTTATACGATTTTGGGGAATATTCTCCCATTCCTCTGTGAGAACAATTTTGAGCTCACGAAGCGTGATTGGGGGAGGGTTTCGTTGTTTTACGCATCTGCCTAGCTCGTCCCAAGCATGCTCGATCGGGTTGATATCCGGGCTGCGCGCTGGCCACTCCATACGAGTAATGTTCATCTCTTGAAGGTAGTCATTCACAATCCTACCTGTATGAGGTCGGGCATTGTCATGCATAAATATAGCATCCTCACCTAAATTGACCATAAATGGACCAACGTGATCATTGAGGATTTTTTCCACATATCTTTCGCTAGTTAAAGAGCCGTTTTCTATGATCACCAGCTCTGTGCGACTTTCAGAAGAAATTCCGGCCCACACAAGTACAGACCCACCACCGTAGGCTACTTTTTCTTCGATGCATGCTTGCTTGAATCTTTCCCCTGGTCTTCGATACACTCTGTGTCTTCCATCGTGCTTGTAGAGCATAAATTTTGATTCGTCGGAGAACATAACTTTTGACCAATCTTCAATACTCCAATTTACGTGGCTCTGGGCATATCTTAGTCTTGAAATACGATGCCCACGCTCCAGTTTAGGGCCGTTTGCAGGTCTAAGGGGTTTTAAGTTAGATTCAGCAAGCCGACGTCTTACTGTCCATGCACTTGGGTTACTTCCTCCGAGGCGTCGAAACTGATTTGTGAGTTCAGTTCCTGTAAGAAAGCGATTTCGAAGCATGGTGTTCACCAAGTATCGGTCTTCTCGTGCTGTGGTACACCTGGTTCTGCCCGTTCCTGGTCTGCGTAGGTTAGAACCAGTTTCTTCGTAACGTCGGAGAACTCTTTGTACTGTTGACAGCGACACACCGACAGTCCTGGCTGTATCGCGCTGACTCCGGCCGGTTTCCAGCATTGTAAGTATTCTGGTGCATTCTTCAGGCGTAAGCGACATAATTTCAGCTTGAATAATGAATATAGAGCACTATCAACATGGTTTATGTACCCACATAAATGACAGATTACAAACAAAAGCAAAACCAAATGCTGTAATTTCGTAGTTCCATCTTCGAAAGTGGCCCTTTTTCAAATTTGATTTTTTTATGATATAACTTTACAATAACTAAGAAGTTTTAATACCTTCATTTAAGGAGTATTACATTGTCTATTAAATACAATTTATTGCATTAACCTAGCATTTTTAGTTTCCGAGATTTTTAGGATTCTTTAAGTGACCCGGTATCATTGCTCTCGAGTGTATTAGTGAAAAATACGAAAATTACGTGAACGAAGTCGCAGGCGAAGTGCTAGTAATAAATAATTTATTGAAACTTTCAGATTTGTTATTTACAATTTTTAAATGCTGATTACTGTTACAATAAGTAACCAACTGGAATTTGGTGACGTCATGAGAAAATCCAATGTATTTTTTTTGTAAAATATGCATGACGGACGTTTCAATATTTTTATTTTGGAAATATTTAAATATTTTTAGGAGTTATTGGTAAGAAAAAGCTAAATTAAAAAAATCCGCGAATTTGCGGACCTGGCACTCAGATTGACAGTTTCAACCCCAGTGCCAAGTCCGCAATTTTGCGGAGTAGTTTCTTTTATGTATCATGGTTCATTTAAAATTATCTATGATATTTTAACACAAGATAATAATAGTTTGCTTAATTATAATACCTTTGGTAACATTTACTAAAGTCTTTCACAGATTAGTCTTACAAAAAATAAAAATAAATCTCAAAGTAACTTAAAATTGCAACAAAAATAGCTGAATTACAGCATTCTAAGTAAAAATTAACAGAAACACCTCTTAAAATAATCACAGCTTCCTCAACACACAAAAAATTAAACTTCTAATTAATAAAATCTTCTATAAATAATGTTTTGTTAGAACTTGTAAAATCAACTCACAAATAGCCCGCTGTATCATCGCGGTCTAAATAAACATTTTTTACTAATAAAACTCTAAAGCTAATCAGACTACTGATGACTACAAATACCAAATCTTTGGTAACTAAATAAAATAACCATAATTAAATTTAGATGGACAAGTGGTATTCATCGAAACATTCATAGCATAGACCAGGTTTGTCTTTACACATTTCGCAATGCCGAATATGCCGCCGGTCAGCAGCCTCTTCTTCGTCATCTGATGAGACATCCAAGCCTTCAAAATGGTACTCATCATCACTTCCATCATCTCCAAAGAGCTGATCTTCAATATCACTGTCCGTAATGTTATAAGTTAGTGGCAATTTGCTTCGTTTTGGCCTGGACGGCCCGGCTTCGTCATCCATATTTGAACCTTATTAACTTGAAAATAAAAGTCAATTTTAAAAAACCGCAACTTGTAACGGTATTTTGTATTATTCAAGCGCAGAGCCAGCCTACAAACGTGTTGCCAAGCGCAGTGCCGGGCGCGTAATAATTCATAGAAACCGAGCGGCGCTACTCCGCATATTAGCGGGGCCGGCACCCCGCGCTCACCCCGCACCCCGCTAATTTGCGGAGCTGGCAGCGAAGTTGTTAAAAAAAAATATAATAAATAATAAGTTTATTGTACAAAAAGAAACACAATACATTTAGTCATACACTAAAACAAGATTTTAAAGAATTAATACTTATTTATTTTTACTGGGGCCATAACTGTTGAATTTATGAGGTAGTTTTACATTCTATAGTACATTTTGTTTCCGTCACATTGTTCAACGGATAATCACATGTTGCTTTTTTGCTAATTACTTCCGATTTATCTTCTATATTGACAGTTCCTTTTTCAAATGTTTCTTCCACGGAGGTTTCTACCCCCTTTTCCTCATCCACTGTTTTATTGTGTTCTCCACATTCCATCACACATTTTGCTTCAGCCGCTGTGTTCACAAATCTGAACAGATAGTTATTTGTCTCCAGTTCTTTAATCTCGTTGCTTAACAGCAACATGGCATAAGATATTACTGAAACCAAAAAACAATTTTATTCAGTTTTGCTATATGTGCAGCGTATATGGATTCATTTTATATCTACGAATAAGAAATGAGTATATAAGAGGAAGTTTGAAAGTGGCACAGTTGACTGAAAAGTTGTGTGGAAATCGGTTGTTATGGTATGGGCATGATGCGGAGGAGTGAGGAATATGTCGTGAAGAGAGTTTTGACTGTGATTGTGGATTACTGTTGAAGTAGGGAAATCCAACGAGACGATGCATAGATTTTGTGAAAGATGATATGGCTAGAAAGGGGGTGACTACCAAGATGACGACTGATAGATAAGTATGGAAGAAAGACATGTTGCGCCGACCGCAAGTAATTAAATTGGTATACGGACAGGAAATTGATATTGACTCTACCTTTAGATAATTAGTGCAACTACCGAAAAAGAAGGTAACTGTTGTAGACACCTTTACCTAGATCAGTCTTACATGTGAAACAGGGTAGTGCAATAATGTAAAAATATTATGTATGATGTTCTTCATAATCCAAGTGGAAATCACCCAACTAGGTGAATCAGAATAAACGAATAAAAAAAAATGTATTAAAACAACTTACAGATTTCAATACTGGCTCCTGATGCTATCACCCCAAGGTTCCCGAGTAGGGGTTTGATGTACACCCACTTCACTGAGACTTGGTACTGAGCGTACAACGAGTACGAATAGTAACAAAACATGCACAGAGAGTACAGTGTAAATACCATCACCGAGGCTATGTTCCCGATCAAGGATATCTTCAACAGCATCATGTATTTCTGAAACATATAAACGATCTACTGTAGACCAGACTGAATGACCATAATGCTATGGAAGTTAGGCCGGCCTTTGGTGAGGAAAACCTCAAACGGCGAAAATATTCCAATCTTATTGGGAGTTATTGTTTGGGAGCCGTTTGGGGTTGAAACACTAGGGCCATGGGGTCCACTTAGTTTTTCAAGACATCGCCAAGCTGTTGGTCGACTCTTCACGTGACCAGCATCTCACATGTCCATCCATCCATCTTCACGTGAAGGAACAAGCATCGCCATACAACTTGACAATGCTGCCAGTCTAATCGGTTGAGGACAATTAAGCTCGCCCCCTATCACATGGGACTTAAAGATACCTGGTGAAATGTGGGTATACTATAGGTACACCTCTGCTCAACTCTTTAGTGAAAAAAAGGTTCGTTAATAAACTATCAAGTCCAGGTTTCCTTACAATGTTTTCTTTCACCGACGCCAGTAACTTCCAAAATAAACTCAGAAAGTACATATGAATTATAAAGTCACATTGATACTTGCTCAGATTTGAACCCACAACCTCATGCATGACAGCGACTATCAGATTCCACTAGGTGGTATTAAAATGGGACGTACATAGTACTGACCATATTCGGATTCAAAAAGGCAATCTCCTATGATAGATACTTACGATATGAGCTGCTAAGATAAAAATGATGTTGAGGAGCACATCTATTATCATCACAGATAAATTCATTCTTTCGTAATGTATGCTGCTGTCATTTTCGCCTTTAACTAATATGCTATTTACTCTTTCTATTCTCCAATACATAAACAATAAGTTTATGACCTGAAAAGAAAAATCAGGAGAATAAGGTGAATGAGGTGGCACCGTCTCCGCAGCGGTGTGCGGTGAAGAGTTCAATATCTGCAAATAGCACACGGCTCAGTTACAGTGCTCCATGATCCGCTGATGAAGACTCGACGGATTACAGACAGTAAACATAACAGATAGACACAACACACATATTGACAGACATAATGGTGGCATGCGGGGGCCGCCAGTTTGACTTCCAGACTATGGGGCACAGGACTTGCGCCACATAGTCCGGGAGCTAAGGGTATGTTTTGAAGCACCCATCTCCTGAGTGAACCTGTGTCAACCGATAAGTGAGGGCACCATGTCGGTTCTCTATTGTGTTACCTAACTTTTTTATCCATAATTTAAAGTGAAATAAAACCGTTTTCAATATAAGTTATAAGTCCTAAATTAAGTCCTAATAAAGCACGCAGCATGCAGCATGCAAGCAAGCACGCAGCATGCAAGCAAGCATGCAGCATGAAAGCAAGCATGCAGCATGCAAGCAAGCATGCAGGATGCAAGCAAGCATGCAGCATACAAGCAAGCATGCAGGATGCAGGCAAGCATGTAACATGCAGTAGGCATGGTTTCTGTCACGGCTCCGGGCTCTGGCGGTCCCACGCGAGTTTATCGTCACAGATGTGTTTAACGCTCACCACCGCAGCTTTGGCTTGCTCAGTGTAGTCTCAGCCGCGGCTGCGAGTGTTAGGTACAACCACCTGCTCCTAAACTCCGCCTCGCCCCTCCGCGCCTACGCGATTTATAATTACACTCTAGGGGTAGAGCAGACAAGACTGCATGGAGTCGGATTTACAGCGATTCGTTTCTGTCACTAAAACCTAATTTTTGAAAATGTTTTAGGACTAGGTATTTTTTTTATTATAAATGAACATTCGGAATAATACACATTATTTAACAATACTAAGGACATATGACTTAAGGTCATGTAAAATTAGGAGATTCAATTATTATAGTACTCGTTATTATGACAAAATACTTTTAAAATAATAATAATACTTTTAAAATCAACCACAAATGGTGTTATTTGCTGACGATACTTCCTTAATTTTTAAGGTAGATAGACGTGCTACAAATTTTGACGACGTAAATAACGCCCTACTGCAGGTCCAAAACTGGTTCACTGCTAATAATTTAGTATTAAATGGAAAAAAAAACTAAGTGCATAAAATTTTCTTTACCAAATGTCAAAAGTAGTAATTGTGAGATAGTATTGAATCAAGAGAAATTAGAATTTGTCGATAAAACTGTTTTCCTGGGGATCACGCTCGACTCAAGGCTACAATGGGGTCCTCATTTAACATCTCTTGCAGGACGGCTAAGTTCAGCAGCATATGCTGTCAGAAAAATCCGTCAATTTACTGATGTAGATACCGCGAGGCTAGTCTATTTCAGTTATTTTCATAGTATCATGTCTTACGGTATTTTACTTTGGGGACGGGCTGCAGACATCGAGTCTATTTTTATTCTGCAGAAAAGAGCGATCAGAGCCATTTATTATCTCCGCAGGCGCGACTCTCTTAGGGAACTGTTTAAGGATAGGTATTAACATCATGACGGTACCTTGTCAATATATCTATGAAAACATAATGTACGTAAGAAAGAATTTACATCTTTTTAGTAAAAGAGGTGATAGACATAATTATAGTACAAGAAATAGGGACCTATTAGTACAACCAGGTTTCAGACTGGCTAAGGTAGACTCATTTTTCATGGGGTACTGTTTAAAATGTTATAATAAAATTCCTCCCCACATACTTCAACTTAATGAGACGAAATTCAAATCTTGTATAAAACGCACACTATGTAGGCAGGCATATTATAAGTTGGGGGATTACATCACTGATAAAAATGCTTGGCTCAGTGCTGGTCCTGCTCCACAACTAATTGACATACACACTGATTAACATTTTGAAAATACTGATGGAGCTGCTGAAGATTGTAAGACCATTTTTGTATTGTATAAACTCAGTTTCCTTTGTATTATATAATTGCATAGCACAGGTGTGAGTACTATGTACTAAAGAGCTACCATTTACCGGGTAATATGTAGTATTTCATTGACTTGAATGTGCCCTGGCGGCTGTGAGTATGTCATGCTCACTCAAATGTCTCGCTGATGGTGGCGTGTGTGTTGGATCATTTAGCTCTCTTCAAAATGGTTGAGCTGAATGGTGCTGATCCATGCGTCATGTTCGTGAACGGGCGCCGTCAGTTGGGACTGGTCATCTCTTAGCTGCCATAGCTTATTTTAATTTATTTTAAGTTTTTGAATGATTATTTTTATTACGGACGCTTTTACGAACGTGCACGTCTTATTACATTGTTCTCACATGCATAATTTCAAAATGAATGATGTAACCTATATTTTGTATCAATTTTATATTTTATTTAAAAGAGTGTCCGTGGAGTTTCTTGCCCGTTCTTCTCCATAGGTACCTACTACGCTTTGGAATGGGCAACTAGCTTCATATTTTTGACTGACCGACCCCTTGACAATTCAAAAGTGCCTGTAAATGGTTTAATTGAAATAAATGCTTTGAGTTTTGAGTTTGAGAACTAAAGATAATTATGTTAAACAAAATTTCGGGATTTTGAACATTATGGTTACTTAAGTCTGCACGAGGCGATGGCGCGACGCGACTCGAACAATACAATTTCTAAGAAAACTTCACGGTATAACAATAGCCGGTGTCGCGTGGCGCTGTCGCGTCGCGCTAGTCCGCACGAAGCTTTATGGATAGTGATTTTCGGACAAAAAATTTTAGGAGAAGAAAGGGAGTACCCACCATGTCGTCTCTCTAGCCATTCTTTGATTGCAGGCCTTAGGCAGAGACGTTTTAAAAGTAAAATAATTCATGTTTAAATTCATATAATGATTGTGCGACGAATGGTATCAAAGAAAAGGGAGTGAGTGATAGCGTGGCGATTGATAGGCGAGAAAGCAAGAATAATAAAATAAATAAATAATAAAATAGATTTATTTTCTCTCATAGTGGTTTTTAGCACTCACAGTTTTGACAAATATTAATTCACATTGTGAGAGCTGGTGCCTGATGTAGGGTTAGGAAAACCTGTGTTACAGGTCACCAGGCCCTACTTAGTGGCCTCATATAACAATAATAGCAATCACGTCATTTCGTTTATAATACTTTTTTATTTTTAATAATTTATTCATCTTTATATAGATTATTTTCTATTTTGTGAATGTGAGAACGCTGTAGGCTTAGTGGACTGTATATTTGCTGACCATAATTATTTTGTTAAGTAACTGGTACTTTTTGAAAGACCTACACTGTCCTCCCATACCTATAACACTGTTATTTGAAAATATTGTAAAAACCAATTATTTTTAAATGAATAACCGTGGAGTTTCTTGCCGGCTCTTCTCCATAGGAAACGACCAATTGGAACCGTGCACCTAGCTTCTGACGTTTCATAAGTGCCCATGTAGGTTTATGTGAAATAAAATATTTTGAATTTCATATAAATGAACAACCAGGTAACATGTATTACCTACTAATAAACAAAACAAAAAGTTAAATAAATGAAAACAAAAATAAAAGCAACAAGAAAAGCAGTCAAAGGGTGTGTGGTGAATTGTGGTAAAGTGTAGATGGAATGTTGGTGAATGTGTAGGTGAATGGTGGTGACCGTAATGGTGAATAGTGGTGAAAAAACCGTATTACGCCAAACCCAAGTAACATGAGACAAGGGCAGGAAGATGTTTAATTAAGATAAAGGTTACCAGAATACTTACCAGGGCGATGTTCAATATCATCCCGGTAAGTATTCTGGTATAATATATTCCCATACAATCAAACCAATTCGTAGCGGAGAGCGGAAGTTACTTCTTCTGATCTCTGGCAGTTTACAAGGCATGATGAAGAGTTCGCACTTATAACAAAACCTTGTATAGTCAAGTAGGTAATTAAACTTAAAAAAGCTCACTAATTTAACTTATTTTTTTGTTACACTTTCCACAACTGATTTTGTTAACAAAATATTATTTTTCGACACAACTTATTCCTCTGATAGTCAACTGACCAGTACAACTGTACTAAAACATGACGTTTTCAACAAAAAGATAAGCAAAGGATCATTTTTATTATACAGGGTGAGGTTTTGAACAAAGCAGCAGCAGCTTTGCCAACGGTTAGAGATAGATAGATTAATGTAATTTTCAAACGAAGTGAATATCATATGCAATGTATTTAAACATTTTTAAATTGCACCAAGACATTTACCAACACGCACTGAGCCCGCATGGTGGATTACGGCCCCCTCCCTCTCATTGAGAGCAGGTCTGTAAGTATCCCAGGAGCGGTGAGAACATTATAGGCTGATTGAGATTGAGAAATGAGATATCAAAGCTATAAGACATGCACCCTCCGTCAACATTATAGAATTAGCGGATAAACACGCCAGTTCCAACGTGTGGCCCTCGGGTGTGAAGTTGTTAGACGCGTCATTTTGTTAAGTTATTTTCAAAGGCTGGTTTCACTCCAGCCCTTCTTAAGTTCTTTCTAGCTACGTAGTACGTAGAGCTACTCGTGCTGGTACTCAGAGTCGTTCCTTGGAACATGTTCATCACTCACAGGTAAAAATTTGAACCCTGTCAGTCAAAAATATGACAACTTAACATTATCAGTTTTGTTGGTGGTCTTGTTTGATCGGTGTCGGTGGTCGGTTTGGATTTGGGTGACGTATCTGAGTGTGGAAATTGGCGACAACATTGAGTTCCCACCTGTAAAAAAATGTAAGTGATAATAGTAAATAAATAACTGCGAATGGTATACTGCAGTACGTCTGGTAGATCGGTAGTAGAAGTCTTAAATGTATCTATGATAAAAACACAGATTGACAGTGTGTCTGACATCAAATATTTTTCTCATAACTACCACAGAGATTCTTGTTCAAAAACACACCCTGTATGGTCACGTTCAGACTTTCATATACCTACTATTTTCATTAATATAATATATATTTTTATATATCTCGGTGTTTCATGCGGATGTAGGTACGAGTATACAGCGGATACAGCAGCGAACTGGGATTACCAATCCGTTTTTAGTTGTCGTAGGTAATTTTAAATAGGCTTATCGCATATGAATCATTACCCGACGGCCGTGAAGCCAAAGAAAGAGGGTTATGTGTTTGTCCTGTATGTATGTATGTGTGTATGTATAATACCTCAGTCCGTCTCTATAATACCTCATAACTCCTATACGGCTGAATGAATTTTTAAGAATGATATTATTTATGTCTAATATGCGCGAGGGTCGCTGGGTAGGTATAATAAATATATTTTTTAAATGGCGGATTGTTGGCCCCAAAATGACTAACAAAAGTTACACTATATTTCAGGTTATTGATTTGTCCTGTGATACTAAAATTCTATTAAATATAATGCTTGTTTTCTCTTTTCAGTTATGTGTTTTTATTCTGAAAGTGAGGTTCGTTACATTTATTTTAAAAAAGTGTATTCAAATATGAAACAATCAAACATTACTTCACACAGTATCATTAATGAATTACCTACTCAAATTGACAAGCGGTAAGCAGAACTATTTAGCGATTTAAATTGCCGATGAAAACAGCTGTTTTAGAAAATAAACGAACATCAACATAAAGGCAGAATTCAAAAATATATTGGCAAAATTCCAGGCCTTTATCGTTTGTGCAAGTCGTGCATTCTATGCGTTAGTATCTTTGAATTTTATAGATGTAAAGGTTAGGTTCGTATAAACATTGTTACAATTATCAACAATTGTCATATTAACAGTACGAACGCAATCATTAGCTACATTAGTTGTGCCCGGAGGTCAATCATTAATTTTGTTGTCATATAAATTGTGTGTACAAAATACCCCCACTTTTTTTGTTTTAACAAACACGTTTGACGCAACCTGACTAGCCAGGGATTCGTCTATACTGTTTGTTTTTTTTGTAAATTATCTAACTGATTGATTAATAAATAGGAGATCTAACTGTGATCTGGGAGTACCAAAAATCAAAATGAATGTAGAAATTCCAGTGTTTAAAAGATGTTGTTGCTGCTTGCCGCTACGATACGGTTTAATCGCGTGGGGTTATTTAAAGATTGTGAGTATTTGTGGTACCATGTACCACACAACATAACATAATGCATGTTTTCTCCAAAGGAATAGACAGAGATGTACCCAGAGTAGGTACCTACTTACACCCAGATTTCACCCATCATGTTTATGTCTCATGCAATAGGAGGTGAGCCTAATGCCATCTGCCGGGCATAAATTTCCTGACTCCGGACTGCTACTGAGTTGCCGTACCCTGTGCCGTGATCATTACATTATGAGCCAAGGAGATTTGTTTATCGTTATTGTTTATTGCGGCTTCTACGATTATTATTACTTTAGCCCCATTTACATGATGCAAGTTGCTTGGCATAGCATAGCATACAAAATAATTGAATAAAATTTGCATACGATACAACAAATGACTTGCAGTGCTTAAAGTGTACAACTTTTATTGCTGCCTCGACTTATGTATGCCGCAAGCAATTAGGACCAGACTCTAAAGACAATTTCCACACAAGCTCCGCCCCCATGCTCCCCGCCACTTCACTATTTGCTAAACGCTAACACATCAGTAATAAAGTTGAATATTGCGTGCGCTCTTTGATCTTGTTCGAGCATGGAACTAAATGGCGTAAATCTCAATTCTCATTTCGTTTATAACTAAAGTAATAATTGATCTAGAGAAAAAATATCTTGTGGCTGGATAATAAACTATATTTTCTAACAGTGAATTCAATTTAATTCAAAATATTTCACATAAACCTACAAGGGCTTTATGAAACGTCAGCAGCTTATTGTGCACGGTTCCAATTGGTCGTTTCCTATGGAGAAGAGCCGGGAGGAAACTCCACGGTTACTCTTTTAAAATAAATGGTTTTTACAATGTTTTTAGATTAGAAGACAGTGTAGGCTTATCAACAAGTACCAGGTACTAAAGAAAATAGGAAATGGCCCAAATATCTACATACAATACTTATTTTATACATCAAAGCCGACTAATCTTGATTTTATTTAAAAAAAGACATGATTTTCGAATACAAAACTAATCTAGCGAAAATGTTACAATTACCTACCTGTCTTGTACATGGAAAGAAAAAGATCCAATAAATCATATATTAAAGTTCCATTTTGATTGTATACGTGACTATTTCAGAATATTAATTCAAATTAATATACAATTTAGGGAGCCTCCTCTTAAATCGCACAGTATTATTCAGGCTTTAATATCAGTATCGTTTCATAAAGCGACTGTCACCTGCCTTCTGTTGCCTAGTTGCCTGGTAAACACAAACACCTTAGTTTACGATCTACCAATACCACTGTCAGTGCGACAACATTATCACAGAAGTTGATATGTTTTAAAGGAAAAATTATTGCCGAGCAAATTTACACCCTACGTCAATATGTCATGTCAAAATTGTAAAAAAATTACTTTAATTGATCTTCCCTTTGTTTTTTTTTTCTTTATATACTTGTACATAATATATATAGTACTTGTAATAGTTCAATGTAATACATAGTTAATGTTTATATCAAATAATAATGTAAATTGTATATTAAATAAACAACACTTTTGAATATACCTAAGGTCAATTTGCGTAACAAACAATTTCCCTGATAATAAATAAAATATGAACAAAATTAAAATTTTGTTCATATTTTATTTATTATCAGGGAAATTGTTTGTTACGCAAATTGACCCTCCCATTTAAAATTTACCCCTAACACGCAGCTCCGCTGTTGTGTAGAATACTAAATACATATATAGCTCGTGTTTTTTTTTTTTCAGATTGCAGACGTTTTTTCCATTCCGTTAATGGTATATTATTTGTTCAATAATATACTGATGATCAGTTTGTTTGGACACACAAAACAATTGAATACGGCTTTATTGCATTTTGCTATATCAATCTTTGGACTTACTACCTTCATGACGGATTTCATTGTGACTATAGTGTTAATCGTCGGAGGTCATACGGTGAGGCTTGAAACCTATATTATTATAGCTAGCTTGTACTGTCCCACTGCTGGGCAAAGGTCTCCCTCTTTTCATTCCATTGTTCTCCGCTACTTCTAGCCGATTCCCAAGTAAGACATCCAAGTTGGCTCGCCATCTTCTTATTAATAAAATTTTCAACAATATGTTTACATAATTTGTTCATTCAAAGAAAATTAAAAAAGAAAGAAAATACGTTTATTTGCGGTAAAAATGACGGAAAGAAAGAACAAAACACGAAAATAACAATTTAGGGGAAAATATGCGTCATATCCATGCAAAACCAGTCATCTCTCAGCATAATGCTACGACCCTATGCGAGACAGAGACAGAGATTCTATGGGATGACGAATTCAGTGATTGGAAAGCCGATTATCGCGTACTTGGCTAGCCAAACGCAATAACTTATAAGACTGTTCTTAAGACTTTTCCCGGTTATATTGGTGTAATACAAAACTTTTAATGTTGCAGAAGAGTACAAAGCTGCTAAGAGGATACTATTTTTACAGCATAGCAATGTTGATATTGATGGCAATATTCACTTCGTCGTCAGTCTGTTTAGCAATAGTCAATTGCACTGCTAGAGACCGCGACATGGCGCTGCTGGGATATTGTTCATGGAATATTCTTTTGGTTACCTGTTCAGTGTATTTCGTGACTTTAGGTGAGCATAATCGATTGATTCTCGATTTTATAATGAATGTAGTTTTCTACTAGAGTTCCTCCTATCTATTGATAAAGCAATCTCGTTTAATCTCCGTCCTTCACTTATTTCTCTGAATTACAAATATCCATCTGAATTTACGTCTCCTGCAGGATCTCTGAAGACATATGGCTGTAGTAACAGATTACCTATATAATCTTAGAATTTTTACTGTCTTACAGCTTATTCATGTGTCATCGTCAAAGTGACCCAAGAGGAGTTATAACGCATCATTCTTTGCAGCTGCCCATAATAGCTCCATTGTCAGTCATGTTGAGTGTTTTCTCACGGTGGGTTTGATTCCTACACGGAACAATAATTTGTATTAGAGAGATAGAGAGGCAGAGCAAACAAAACATGTTACTAGATGTGAAGAGCATTTCTGAATATTTTGAATATTATTTTTAATCTACCGCTATATTTTCCAGCTTTGCAGACTTACTTCCTCCTACTACTGAGAAGTGAGATCATCAAACTGAGAAACAACAGTGCGTTCAGATTTGTGAATAATGCGGCTGAAGCAGAATGTACCATGATATGTGAAGAAATGGTAGTGGAAGAGGAGACTGAAACGGAAGACATTTTAAAAGAGGAACATAACGTGAATCTATAGAGGATATAGGAAGAACAAGACTTGCTAATTTAAAGTAGCTTGTCAAAAAAATCTAGGAGTCATGTCTCATGTGGTATTACGTTTACCTATTAAAGAAAAGAAATAACATAAACCCTTTATATGTTTAAACTGAAATTTAACCGGACAGCCTGCAACCCCCGACGCAAAAAGGTGTTATAAGTTTGACCGCTATATGTGTGTGTCTACGTGTCTGTCTGTGGCACCGTACCACTTAAACGGGTGAGCCGATTTGAATGCGGTACCTTGAACTGATGCTGCAGCATCACCTGGAATTTGCGGGATACCCAAATCCCTTACCAACTTACAGCACAGGTATCGTGTTTGGGCTCTTTGGATTGATCTCAATGATTAGGTTATAGATATACGATGAACAGGGTCTGGTGATGGAGTAGGAAAGAGAAATAAGAAAATGTTTGTGTCGGGGGCTTTTATTTTTTTTAATATAATTTCACTTGTGAGTTTTTTATATAATTTCAGTTGTACTGTTAAATATAGGTATACCTATTAAAAGTAGTTCATTATGTACATGCATCTACAAAAATAATCATACCATCTCAACTGACAATGATTCGCTATAGTAATCAACTCTTGTCATTTATACAATTCAGGAACATATCTTTCATATGAACATTTTGATCCTTCCTCTCCGTTCATTTCTTCACATTGCAACGTACATTCCGCTTCAGCCGCATTGTTTACGAATCTGAACTCGCAGTGGCTCCTTAGCTTGACGATCTCGCTCCTCACGAGTAGTGAGACGTAGACTTGAACCACTGAAAATTATAAAAACAAGAAATTGTTATGTGCTGCTTTTATTTATTTTATAATGCTATTACAACTGGGTCTATCTCCATGACAATGCCTGCAGTCCCCGAAGAGCTAGGCACAGGTACCGGGCACAAGACTAAAAAAAACTGAATGACAATTACCGACCTGGCAATCGAACTCAGGCACCCTGTGCAATCGCTTGTGTCCAAGTCTAACTAGGCAGAAAGTTCCAATCAAATAGTTATCTCCATTATGAATCAAAAAATCTGCCGCTAACGCAACTACTGAGACTCAGCTAAATGCGTAACAAACTTTCAATATCAATTCGAAGAATTTTACAGGAATACAATTCGATTTTATTTCGAACAAAACTCGAGACTTTAGTTTAGTTACTTTAGAGAAGATTCGCGCAAAAAAGGATTTTTTTTATGACTCATACCAGTTATGTGTTCCAAGGAACAAATTACATATGTTTCTGAATGATGCGTTGTGGCCTGAAGGCATTTAATTTAGACGATTTGTAGTATTTATTGATAAAACAAAAGAGAACATAGAATATGATAATGCTATAGACTCAAAATAAACAGTTATGGATCCCAAAAGTAGTAATACAACACATTTATGCAATATGGTAACATTCAATTGTAAGTTGGTTAAGCGTTCTTTTGAGAGTGTGCGACGCATCTGTAAAACCGCCGATATAGTGGCGCTTCAAGAAACGTGGTTGCTGCCTCACGACATACCATTGTTGGGAACAGTTGATGAGAAGTTCGAGTATACGGGCAAGTCTGCGGTTGACACATCTGCGGAGATTCTTGTAGGAAGGCCGTACGGCGGCGTGGCCTTATTATGGAGGAAGGGCATTTTTCAGTCGGTTTCGTTAGTGCAGTGCAAAAGTGTGAGACTTACGGCTATAAAAGCGTCTTTGTGTGATCGATCTATTGTAGTATTCAGTGTATCTACACTATCTGTAGGCATGTCTACAGATAGTGTAGAAAATATTATGTCAGAATTCACAGATTGTTTAAGTGAAATGAGTGCTATAGTTAATAACAGTGAGATAGAAGCCATATCTATGCTAGGTGATTTGAACTCGCATAATAATCAACCTTTTTGTAAATAATTATGTAATTTTTGCTCTGGATATGCGCTGGTCATGAAAATCTGCATAGCGACACTGAAAACTATACCTATATCAGTGATATTAACGGAAGCAGACGGTGGCTTGACCACTGTATTGTTACTAGGGCGGCCTGGCAGTCTGTTAACAGTGTAAGCATAGACTATGGTGTCTTCTGATCGGACCACCTGTCATTGACTGTTGACTACAATCTAAACATTGTCATGCCAAAGGCAAAGCAAACTGCAGAAAAAGCCCTTAACAAAGTGATATGGCGCGAGTGACATAACAGTCAGATCAGAAGATATCATGATCTGTGTAATAGTAAGCTTAGAAACATTGACTTTCCCGAGCAATTAGTACGAGTATCATGTGCTGATAAAATGTGTAATAACACTGAGCATAGAAAAGGACTGGTCAAGTTGTACAGTGACATTGTGTCTGTGTTATCGGAGTCAGCTATTCAGACATGTGAACAGACTAAAAAAGTACTCTGTGGAACAGACAGAGGCACGAATGAAAGGTCGTGTGGTTGGATGGAACCACAGTGAAGCTTGGATAAGGCATCACGTTTGGGTACAACTAGGCATTTCGGTCGAGTATGGGATAAGATGCGCGAAAGCCAAAAAGTTTTCAGAGGCAGGCTTAAGTGGTGCCAGAAAAATCAAGACCAAATAAAAATGGACATTTTGGCTTCGCAAAGGTCAATGAAAAACGTTGCTCAGTTTTCGAAGTCAACCAATAAGCTTAACCTTAAGCCGGGCCTTCCTGTGAGTGTCGGAGGCCTTGATGCTTCGGAGGATGTGGCCAATATGTTCAAGGATCGTTTTGTAGTGTCGTCACCACTGCGGCCATCGAACGAGAGTGTCAATGCTGAGGCTTGTCAGGGTAAGTCTTTTTCTTGTTTTTCTGCCAAGCAGGTGACTAGGTTATTATTAAAATGTGTAGAGGCAAGTCACCTGGACATGACAGTCTCAGTATTGAGCACCTGAAGCATGCAGGCGTGCATTTTTCTAGGTTACTGGCTATGCTTTTTACGCTCTGTATCAGTCACTCGTACTTGCCAACAAACATAATGAAGACAGTGGTTGTCCCCATTGTAAAGAACAAAACTGGTGATATCTCTGATCCATCCAACTACAGAACTATATAGCTTGCCACCGTAATAGCGAAAGTATTGGACAGTTTGCTTGATAAATAATTAGGTAATATTTTACAATTACATGACGCACAGTTTGGGTTTAGACCCAAGCTTTCCACTGAAAGCGTAATTCTTGGTCTCAACCAAACTGTCCGATATTACACGGATAGAAATACCCCCATTTATGCCTGCTTCCTTGACCTTTCCCGGGCGTTTGACCTTGTGGCCTATGATGTCCTGTGGGAGAAGCTGAGAGAAGCAGGAATATCAATCAAACTTCTGAAGATCTTTAAATATTGGTACACTAATCAACTTTATTTTGTTCGATGGGGAGGGTCTCTGTCCGAATCGTACAGGTTGGAGTGCGGGGTGAGACAGGGTGATTTGACCTCGCCAAAGCTCTTCAACCTGTACATAAATGATCTGATCGCCGGACTCAGCAGTATGCGTGTCGGATGCTGGATAGATAACGTTTGTGTAAACAACTTCAGTTATGCAGACGACATGGTGCTGCTGGGCCCGATGGCCGGCTCGATCAGGGAGCTGTTACGCGTGTGTGAGCGATATGTCACAAGTCATGGGCTGGTTTACAATGTAAATAACAGTGTATACATGGTTTTTGAGGCATCCGGTAATACTGAACGGGCTGCCACTCAAAAGAGTTGACAAATTTAAGTACCTGGGACACTTTCTAACCGGAGACCTCAAAGACGATGTAGATATAGATCGAGAGCGTAGGGCACTAGCGGTCAGGGCCAACATGTTGATACACAGGTTCGCTCATTGTAGTATTGGGGTAAAGATTACACTGTTCAAAGCGTATTGCCAATCGTTCTACACGAGTGGCCTGTGGGTAAGGCATACTAAGAGATCGCTAGACGCCCTGCGTATTCAATATAATAACTGCTTCAGGATGCTGTTGGGACTGCCACGCTATTGTTGTGCGTCCGGCATGTTTGCATTTGCGCATACCGATAATTTTTACGCCTTAATTCGCAAAAAAACTAATTCGATCTTGTCAAGAGCGCGGTCTAGTTCTAATAGCATCTTAAGTATGTTAATAGAAAAGTATGACACACCTTGGTTGTCACACGCTGTGAAGGTGCTGGTTAGAAGACCCCACACCTAACGTTATAATTTTCATGTGTTTTTTGTTTCTGTGCTTGTTTACGAACTGTAGTTTTTAAGAACAATGCTACTAACAATTGGGCCTAGTTGCCACGAATAAACAAATATTTCATTTAATTAATTTCTTCATATGTTTGTAAGTTCGTCTGCTCAACAAAGTAAATAACGTAATGAATGTTGTTGAACTGTCAAATGAATGGCATTGGTATTGTAAGTGTGTTAAGCATTTGGGGTCCCCCGCAGGTCTCCTCTATGCGAGGGAGAGTGGGCTGAGTCTACCACCATCGCTCACTATGACTGTGTTAGTCTATGTCCACCAAACATATAATTATTTATTTATATGTGTCATCGGAACCACTGTCGGAATGGTATTCCATTCCGCCAACTTGCTAGGTGAATAGGTAAAGGTCCAAATTTAACTACCAATTCATTTTATTTCTATTTAATTTTGCAAGTAACAAATACGGAATATGTTGGTAACAATATTTATTAATAACTATGTTGGTAGCGCTATTCTACACATTAATCTGTCGCGCGCGCAATTAGCAGACACAATAGAATTTTATTGTTATCTGTCTCCAATATGAGACACCAGTATTATAAAGGTTAAATGTAGCCCTGCAATTATCTGTGAATCCCTGCTACAAGTTCAGCGTCGAGGTAGAAAGCTTGAAGCAGCGGTTCACACACTAGCAGTCCGCTCTGCTCGCGATACACCGCAGTATATTGAAAGGGCTGATCCGCACCTGCTTAGAAATCCTAAAATAGATATATTTACTAATTTACATTTTTACTTACAGACTTGAGCCAACAAAGTAGCTGTATCCATGAGAATGATCCAAATTTGGAACGTGAGGTCATACTCCTCGATTCTGAACAGCAACGTCAAGTTGTATATGACCGAAGCAATGCCCACCAGCATTGTTAGGATACACAGGATGAAGCTGTAGATGTAGTACGCTCGCAACAACTTCAGGTTTTTCTGAAAATTATCTGAGTTAATTATGTTTTTAAAATTCGGGATAATTCCTAGCAAGGGTTTATGTATTTTCTTAGTAAAAATTGGGCACATTACTGGATGATACAGTAAGAAAACGGAAGGAAACCGTGTTATAATTTGTCGGGAAATGTCACCCCTTGACCTATTGTAGAGGCTAAATATAATAAAGGAAAGAAGAAATCTATAACTAATTGGAGAAATTGAATAAATATTTGAGACTTTTAATGACAACTTTATTAGAATAAAAAACATATGGACACAAAAAATCATAAATTAGGAGTAACTTTCAAACTCTTAATTTTTGATTTTTGCTTCGCTTTTAAATACCCATCGCTTGTTTCTGCATAGAAATAATATTATTGCGGTGTTATCACTAAATTATTAATAAGTCATTATTCTCACCAATTGTGACCTTTTAATGATAGTTATTATTTAGCCACCAAATCAACCAGATCAGATGGTCGGGTGCTTTGTCGGGGGCGTATGGGTTGGAGTGCGGGGTGAGACAGGGAGGCTTGACTCCGCCGGCGCTCTTCAGTCTATACGTCAATAATTTGATTTAGGAACTCAGCAGCACTGGTAACGGATGCTCAATTGATGGTAAAATAATTAATAGTATAAGCTATGCAGATGATATGGTGCTGCTGAGTCCATCGATTGATGGACTCAGACGGATGCTGGCTATATGTGAGGGGTACGCCACGTCTCATGGTTTATTGTACAATGTACGAAAGAGTGAGCTGGTGGTGTTCAGGGTAGGTACTAAGAAGCCTAAGACAGTATGCCTATATGGTGTACCATTAAATAGAGTTTCGCTTTTTAGGTACCTTGGCCATATAGTGAATGAGGACTTGAATGATGACAGTGATATAGAGAGGGAGCGAAGAGCGTTGTCGGTCCGATGTAATATGTTGGCCCACCCGGCGCCCGTAGGTTTGCACGATGTACTAAATAAGTGAAACTCACTCTTTTCAAGGCATTTTGCCAGTCATTCTACACGTGCAGCCTGTGGGTTGGACATGCGCAGAGGGCCTACAACGTTCTTCGCGTACAATATAATAACGCTTTTAGGGTATTGTTGGGGCTCCCGCGGTTCTGTAGCGCATCGGGCATGTTTGCCGAAGCAGAGACGGATAGCTTTCAAGCAATTATGCGAAAGAGAACAGCATCCCTGATGAAAATGATTCCGATTTTATTTAGTTTGATTTAATTTCGATATCGTCTATAAATTCAATTTTATTTGTATTTTTATTTTAATGGGACACATTACTAACGTAGTTTATATGTGTTACTAACAACAATAAGAATCATTTGTGTTCGAATTAAATAAATAATAATAATAAATTAAAAATAGTAAATTCTCTCACCCGTAGCTAGATGTCGCTTAAGTTCTATGCTTCTAATGCTTCACCAATTGTTTGATTATTGCTCAATCTCTTGAACAAAAACTCACCTTATGACCCCCAACGATGAAAATAGTATTTAATACAAGATCTGTCACTGTCAATAGAATCAGGAAGCCTATTATTACTGTATATGTTATATTTATAGGATAATTTTCTTCTGCTGCATACATTTCTAATATCCCGTAGACTTCTATGACCATTCCGGTAAAGAATAGCATGGATGATGCCTGAAATTAGAAGATCAAAATAAGACACACTGTTATAAGGTCTTTTGTAGGTCGAATGACGTTGACCACAAATATCTACCAAAAATGTCCCTCTGGCACTGTAGATGAACAATTGTGCAATTGTTTTGGGAAGAGTATTAAAAAAAATATGGCGCGATGAAAAAGAACCTTGTAGCGTTATATTATGATTAAGTACCTACTAATAATGCACTTTACAATGAAATGGACAAGCAAACATTTTCTTAGGTACCTATTGCACCTCCTAGCAAGAGCATAAGCCGTTCGTTTTGTCTTAAACTGTAAAATTGGCATCATGCGACGTAGGTATCTACAAAGATATTAACATAAGTGTTTGCAGTTTAGCACTTCCTTTCCGTGTTTTGGAAAAAATCTACATTTCTCGCTATAGTTTATTAGTCTGTCGTTCTGTCCGAGAATCTTACATGCCCATGTCTTACCCGCATCTTACATGCATTGTTATCAGTAATTGCTTAAAGAGGTCAAATGGCAAAGTTGTATTAGCGTGATTTTATTCTCCTACTGTGCGTGCGCATTATGTTCGTATATGACCATAGACCATGTGTGTATGTTAGTACTTTTGTTTAAAAATAGATTCATGATTAACTGGTACTTACCAATCTGATATATCCCCATGTTAACAAACCATATCGTAGCGGCAAACAGAAACAACATCTTTTACACACTGGCAGGTCCGAACGCATTTTGTTTCCTTTGTATTCAAGCTATTGTTCCTTCCCTTTCATAAATCCTCCAAATTATTTCACTACCACTTTTAGAACGAATAAATTACGATTCTTGAACTATTGGCATGTATCAATTCATTTGAAAACACAGCTACTGAGGTCAACCGTTGACTTTAGACTAATGTTGTTAAGATAATAATCCATACTAATATTATAAATTCGAAAGTAACTCTGTCTGTTTGTTACCTTTTCATGGCTAAGCCACAAAACAGATTTCGATAAAATTTGGCAAGGAGATAGATGGGATCCTGGAGAAGGACATAGAGTACTTTTTGTCTCAAAAATAATTCTAAAGGGGTAAAAAAAATAATTCTAAAGGTGATATAGGGAAGAAAGTTTGTATGGGAAATCCAGCATTTCAACTCAACTCAAAGCATTTATTTCAATTAAACCATTTACAGGCACTTTTGAATTGTCAAGGGGTCAGTCAGTCAGAAATATGAAGCTAGTTGCCCATTCCAAAGCGTAGGTTCCTATGGAGAAGAACGGCCAAGAAACACCACGGAGACTCTTTTAAAAAAAAAAAAAACTTACAAAATATTGTTTACATCATTTTAATGTTGAAATTATCGTTGGTTGTCGTTATTGTTGGAGGAGCTCGTGGCTAAGTAATAACTGCCGCACGGGTCGATCCATCAGGTTAAGCGACGATTGCCGGGGTTGTTCTGTGGATGGGTGACCATCTTTACATACCGAGACTTCTCTGTGCCTCGGAAAGCACGTTAAGCCGTTGGTCCCGGCTGTCATTCGTGGATCTTTGACAGTCGTTACGGGTCGTCAGAAGCCCGAAAGTCTGACAACCAGTCTTACCAAGGGGTATCGTATTACCCAGTTACTGGGTTGTGGAGGTCAGATAGGCAGTCGCTTCATGTAAAATACTGGTATTCAGCTGCATCCGGTTAGACTGGAAGCCGACCCCAATATAGTTGGGAAAAGGCTAGGCAGATTGATTCATGTTGAAGTTATACATTTGAGAACAATGTAGAAAGACGTGTACGTAAAAAGCGTCCGTAATAAAAAGATAAAAACATTTCAAAAATTAAAATAAGCCGTGGCAGATAAGAGATGACCAGTCCCTACTGATGTGATGGCGCCCGTTCACGAACATGACGCATGGGTCAGCACCGTTTAACTCAACCATTTTGAAGGGAACTCAACGATCCAACACACACGCCGCCACCAGCGAGACATTTGAGTGAGCATGGCATACTCTTAGCTGCCAGGGCATATCAAGTCAATGAAAGACGTACCCAGTAAATTGTAGCTTTATAGAAGGTACATGGTCACAGTGCTCACACATGTGCTATGCAATTATACAATAAAAAAGAGATTGAAGTTATACAATTCAAAGATAGTTTTTGCAATCTTCAGCAGCTCCAGCAATATTTTCGAATGCTAATCAATTAGTTTATGCGCCCTTGTGGAGCTGGACCACCGTTTTGTCAGCGATATAATCCCCAAACTTATAATATGCTTGGCAGCACAGTGTGCGTTTTATATTTGTGAGGGAAATGAGAATTCAAATTTATGCAAGGAAAGAAATAAAGAATGTCGTATTTCAGCGTTTTTGTAAAATCATCCTCCAAAGGGATTAAATAGGGGATTATTTTAAAATTCACATGTGTTATTGTTTTTTTGTGTATTCTTTTCCAGACTAAATGTCTGGAAAAGAATACACAAAAAAACAATAATACATGTGAATTTTTGGATTTGGATTTTTGGATTTTTGGAGGGATTGGAAATATAGTCATGGTACGTATTTTAAATTTACATTTACTCTTTACTTAATTAAAAATCAGGCCACTCTGTCAAAAGTTAAGGCAGTGAATAGAGTGCCGCTAGCGGCACTCTATACACCTCTCGGATAAAATGCCGTTAACGGCCTGCCTCGGCTTGGCTAAAATGCCGTAAGAATGGCATTGTCATTGTCACCATCACTGTCTCTGTCACTTGTTATTTTGTTTGATTGTTGAGGTTAGTTCGCTGTAAAACACCACATTTCCAAAACATTACATTTTCTTGTGCCTAAACGGAGGTTCTAACCTAACCTACCTTTCAGCCATTTTCATTTGCTAAGCCAAGGGGCTATGGCTACACTTAAGTATAGCCGGCTATTAATACATGAAAGAAATTAACATTAGCCTTTCCTCAAAAACAAAATAACAAGTGACAGTGACAATGACAATGCAATGCTTACGGCACTTTAGTTGGGCCGAGGCAGCGCCACTATTATGCCGTTAACATTAAAAGTCATAAACTAACCTTTCTAACATGTGGGTATTTATGTGTTCAATGGTAGAGTAGGTATTACAAATTAATGGTAATAATAATAGTAAAATAAATAATTCGTATTTTAAGTAAGTCATTCAAAATTGTATTAACCTTTTTTATTTATTTAAGAAAACCGAACGTCTCAAAGCTGTGCTTGATCGCTGCTCGAATTTCCAAATCTGTATTGTAGAACAAAGTTAACTTTTCAATTGAAAAATAACCTTTTAATAAAGTAATGAGATTCAGATTAAATGTTAGGTACTTCAAGACATGGCCTATGATTTTTTATCCCAGATTAAAGGACAAACTTAACTTTTCATTTTATATATATCTATAAATTACTAATTTTCGGATTTTCCTCTTTACTTGACCTTGCTTCTTGCCAAACTTCATGATGTTGGGCCAACGGCAAATACCAAACGGACTGGTTTATTTGCGAGTGTCAAATTATGTGGTATAAATGGCCATATTTTTTTATTGCGTTGATTTGGAAGTTTGATTTTCGATTTTCGTTACAGCTCCAAAAGACCGTAGGTCTAAGTTTTTGATATCTATTTCAACTTGATGCCACCCGCGTTCCTGAGAAAAAGGGCCTTGACAGACAACGAATTCATCCTTAAAGGATTTAAATTTTTAATTATGTGGTACGGAACCCCATAAACAGAATTATTATGCCTGTTAAAGATAGTGCAATCCACGACGACGCGCCCCACTCCGCTCCGCTCTGTAGTAAAGTACAGCTTACAGTACAGTAATCGCGGAGTGGGGCGCGTCGTCGTGGATTACACTATCTGTACCTTGTCATGCCGTTACGGCTGAACGGATTTAGGTGAAAGGCATACAGATAGACCATGACCAGGGTTAGGATAAAGGATACTCTGAATCCCGGTAGCACGTTCCTGTGGGATATTTTTCGACATCCAAGCGGGCGAAGCCGCGGGCAAAACCTAGGTGTATATATAGCTAGTTTATATATAAAGCTAGTTGTAAGTACGTTAAGAAGATACGCACCCGGGTTTTATAAAGAAGTATCTTCATTCGTTTACAATAACAAAAACAAGCAGCTTTCCAGTATTTACGATTTTCAGACCTCAATTACAGAACGTCACCGGCTACGATCCTTACCTACTCCTTTCGCCTTGCTTACGTTATATCTGGTCATTAATTTTATTTTAAGAAAAACAGGCCTAACAGTTGAAAACAATATTAAAGAATTGGTAAACATATGTATTGCATAAAACTTTAAAACAAAATTGCTATTAAGCTAAATACACTAGAATAATAGCTGTGCCTAAATCCAATGACGTGGACATACTAAAACGAAGTAACAGATCATACCTAGGAAGAGAATTTAAAATACACAAATTGAATAAATGGTTCTTGAGTCATCATAACTCATAAGCGCATTAACCTAGAGACGGAGATGATGCGTTTTACAATACATAATGACTGTCAGGACGATTGGTTAAACTTCTGCTGCGAGAGAACAGTTTGATGGGACTTGGTTGCCTTAATTATCTTTGAACATGAGAAAAATTACATTACCATGTAATATTGTATTTTAAATATATTTTATTGAAATGTATCTTTAATATACATTTTAGTCATTCGAAATTATGAGTATTTCTTCAATAGTTTTTTTTTCTATGTGTGTGTGTTCTTTCAATATATTATTATTGTGCCTGTAGATCCACTTGTTCCATTTGTGCAAACTCCTTTTTTATCTCCCTTGCCAATAATAATACTATTAGCAGTAATATCTCCATCGGCTAATGCATGTGTATTACCTATAATATCTTTATTTGCTATAGCATCTCTTTTGGCTGTCATACTTCCATCGGCTATAATATGTGTATTGGCTATAATATCTCCATTAGCTTTATTATCTTCATCATATTTCATCTTACAAGCTAATTCGTCTGCGTTGTTTACGAACCTGAACTCGCAGTTCGTTGTTAGTTTTATAAACTCACTTCTTACTAGAAGAAGAATATAAGCTTGAATCACTGAAAATAATAAACAATTATTGTTGGAGATTTGCTGTCATACCTACAATACTCATATGGTAGGTGGTAGGTAGGTATATGGCAGAAGTCTGTGTTTCAAGGTAACTGCTACTTGCACTTGCGTGCAAACAGTTCACGATTTTCTAAAAAATAATTAATAAAATGATAATTCTTTCACTAACGTAATGTACTACTTTTAGTAAGGTTTGAGTATATAATAATAGCTATAGGTTATTGTACCTAAGTAGATTTTTTTGGAGTTATCTTATTTCAAACTGAATGTACGGAGTGGGTCGATTTTTTTTGCACGAATATGTTGTTCCGTACAGGTAACTAAGTCTATCTGAAGAAACGAATCACTATAATAAATGTTATTTACCAATTGGAGCCAGAAAAGTGACTAAATCAAACAGAATGATACAGACGCGGACGAAGTGCATCTTGTACAGGTGCATCACATGTGCAGCGTACGCGGTTAGAGACACGCCCATGATAATCATCAGGATCCAGAGGATGAAGCCGTAGATATAGTACGCTTTCAACATCTTCAGATTTTTCTTAAAAAAAAACAAAATATGCTGAATAGATCGGCGTTCAGAATAGCAACCGTTTTCTGAAAGGCTATAATTATAATTAACAGTGAAATAGTATTAGATTGACAATCTTACATTAGTGATTAAACATAAGCACAATCAGCCTATAATGTATGGAAGATAGTGAGCAACCACGAGGGCCTTGTACGGGTTGGTCGACGTCACTTCATGTCTCCGAATTGTTGGTTCTAGGAGATTCAGGGCAAAAAGTAACTTTGATAAAACTCAGAGGATACGCTACTAACTCTTTTATACCTAAGTATCTTCCCCCATTTATATTCAATGTCAAAAATAAGCGATAATAAATAAGCAGAAATCACAGTAAATAAATAATATTTTGCGGCTTCCATCGCTGCTTTCAAAACGGTAAAGGATTATTATCCGTCACAGTTTTGAGAGCAGCGGTGGTGGTGATGGTGTTAATGATTTCATAGAATGCTATTGTTGTTTTTAAAATAATATCGACAAATTGTCAGTTTATAATGTTTAATTTTATTTTGGCGTATAAAAGCGTTGTTTTTAACCTATTTTCAAAACAAATACAATTATAATTTGTAACTCACCGTATGTCCTGCATAAACGAACACCACATTTAGTACAATATCAGCTCCTGCTACTATTACAAAGAATCCAAACATGACTACATATACTTCGTAACCGTCTTCATTCTTGGATATTGCTAGCATTTGGAAGAAACTTTTTGTGACATGAACTAATAGTATGACACCTATAACCTGAAAAAATTATAAAATACGGGTTAATGCTTGTTTTTTTTTTAAATAGCGACTGTTTTTTAATAGTTTGCAGCGTCGTTGTTTATTGTATAAACAACCACAAGTTTTCACTTTTATGTGTTTTTTACATGCAATCCTCAATTAACATCCTAACTTCCTAACTTTATAAATGGGAAAGTGAGATTTGTTTGTTTGCTACGGTTTCACACTAAAACGGCTCGACAGATTTGGATGAAATTTGGCACATGAGTAGACCGAGAGAAATACCTTTTACTCCGATAATTTCACGGGATCGAGACTTATGCGAGTGAATCCGCAGGGCGAAGCTAGTAAGTACATAAAAGTACTCAAATTATATATGGTGTTATAGGCCATTTCTGACATACAAAGAAGATAGTAAAAGAAAATTAAACATATGCCTATAGAAACTTACGAGATCTGCTATAAAAGAGAGAAAGAAAACATTTTATAAATGTAGGCAGGACAGTTTCTGCCTAGTAATATTATAAATCCTAAACAGCAGGGTCTATTGCTATAAAATTGTATAATTATCCTATAATAAGCAGATACTCACCAATCTGACATAACCCCACACGATCAGCCCATGTCTTAGCGGCAGACACATACAGCATCTTTTGAACTGTGGTATCTCGCCACGAATTCTAATCATTTTGTCTGTCAATTTTCACAAATTATAACACTATCAGTTTTGTATGTGTTTTTACGATTTCAATCGTAAAAACACATACAAAAACAAAATTAACAAGTTCTATGAACACAATAACTCGGGCAAAAAGTTACTTTGATAAAACTCAGAGGATACGCTACTATCTTTTTTATACCTAAGTATCTTCCCCCATTTAAATTCAATATCAAAAATAAGCGATAATAAGTTAGCAGAAATCGTAGTGAATAAATATTATTATGAACTTTGTAGCTGTAAACATAGTTATTATGTTTACTAAAATGCTTCGTTTGTCATTATTGGTATCGTTAGTCTGGTGCAAGGCCTGATTCTCTTTTCCGCTTATATGCACTGTACGCATTTATAGTAAGACAGAACCATTATCAACATCTAACACAAAAACAAAAGAAAAACAGCACTATTTTCACTTGTTTTGAAACTTCAATGTCACAGACGAATCCACAAACAGACAGTCAATTAGCAGACGACAAAGGCGACAATCCTTCTTCAACTAACTTCGTTGTATGCCACGCGTTACGTATCTCATAAAGTATGTGGAAGCGACACAGTCTAGTATCAGTATAAGTAGTACCTAGGTATGCCATTCTAAATCATCGATATTTCGCTAATCTTATAATCCTAGCTTGATTTTCTTATATTTCATGTTACATCTTCTGTTGCGAGTTTACCTTTTTCAAGAGAATTTTCTTCATTGTTAATATTTTCAGTATCTAACTCTTAATACTCTCTCTCTCCCTTTCTTACTCTTATTTCTTATATTTTATCTTAATTTCTGATTCGTTCGTAAGTTTAACCTTTTTTCAGGACAGTTGTCTTTAGATTCAAATGTTTCTCCATTGCTCTTTTCTAATCCTAGCTCTCTGCCACCTGTTATCATACATTTCATCGTACACTCTGATTCTGCTGCGTTGTTCACGAATCAGAACTGACAAGTGTTGTTAAGTTTAATAATTTATGCATTTCGGACAATCTTATAGTATCGAACAGTTCTGAATATAAAAGTGGGTTGTATTTCCATATTAATTAATAAAAAAAACATAAAAGACGCCGTACAAAAATGTTACAGCACGCAGTTTTTTCTTCCTCCTGAAAAGTTACTTATTTTACACTTACGAGGTTTTCACTCTAAGGTATCGTTACTAGTTAGGGTCGAAGCGAACTATGATTACCCATGATTTTGTGGAGACTAGATTAAACCCACACTGAATAAGCATAACATATAGACTGATCACCAAGGCGGTGAAAAACAATTTGCAATTTAACAGACCCAAGTCGTAGAAATAGAAAGTCTTTATCAGCTTGACGCTTTTCTGAAATATAAAAGGGAACATTTTCATTTTTGCGCCTTAATTTTAACAGGACCAACCTTGAGTAGTTTCCATGTCCTTAATATTAAGTTGCTGAAAGCGAACATAAGGAAATCATGTTGCATAGCGGGAGTTCTGCTATTATTGTAAAATGGTTTGAAATAATGATCATCAAATCACTCCTGATGAAAGATCGACTGACTATAATGTTCATGTAAGTTAATTGTCATTATATCTTGATTATTGCTGATAACTATGTTTTTATGTATTTTATCTACCCCCATGCTATAAATCCCCTATAAAAGTTTCTGAAACAGTTAGCTTATAGTCATATTAGGTTGGGGAAAAAGTCTTTTCGCATTACAGTATGTATGAACTTGTTATAAAATCTCTTTGGCTATACTATTTGTATCTGGCTGGTTTTGGTATCATTGAAAGTTTAAATTTTAAAGAACATAATTCCAAATTCAAATTAGGAAAATGTGTGATTTTCATTTGTTTTTCGTACCGTCAAGATGAGTGAATCTAATGAAGAAATTCGATACATTTTAAAATTTTACTACAAAAAAGGTAAAAATGCAACGCAAGCCGCGAAAAAAATTTGCGGTGTTTATGGACCTAGTGCAGTGTCTGTGAGAGTAGCACAAATTTGGTTTAAGGGGCCTGCGGAGCATGCGTTGTTCATACAAACGTAATACCAAAATAATTTGTAAATCAAACATATTCTTAAGATAGTGTGTATTTATTCTGATTGGATTACAGAATATCTAGGCTTCCAAATATATATTTTGAATGGACACTGATATAAAGACGAGATATGAGGAATTTAAAATTTCTATAGAAAACTTATTTTTCTCTTATCTCGAATTATCTATATTAGCTTTGAGAAAATGGTCCAAGAGATTATCTAATGTGATAACAATACTAAATGCTAATGTAAAAATGTGTTGATAAAATACTTCAAAACCAGCTACCGTGGAGTTTCTTATCCTTCTTCTCCACGAAGACCTAGATTTGGAACGGATAAATACTCGGTCCATATGTGACACGCAAAATGCCTGAAAACAAAGTTTTTCGTAATCAAATTTAAATATGAGACATGGCTCCTCAATACGTACGGACACTCTGAGGGCCACTTCTTATAATTAAAAACGTATAAAATCGGATTAGGATGTATGATGAGATAGTTACACGACCCTTATTAGGTACTCCAACAATCATAACTAGTTATCGACCACCTGGAGCTTTTGGGCATGGGGTTAACGTCAGATCTCAACATCGGCACAACCATCCAAGCGACTGCATACACATACTGCAGCCAAAATAATGTGAGGTGGTATTACACATCTGGACAGCTTCTGGGTTTGTACAAAGCTCAGTTCCATTTCTGTATGGAGTATTGCAGCCACGGGATGGCTTAGCAAAATACCAGCTTGCTGCACTTGACTCGGTGGAATGCAGAGCATAAAAGCTCATGGGTGACGCTGCTGTGGGGCACTGGGGCTTCACAGCCTGGCTCATCGGCGTAATGTTGCTTGCCTGTCGATCTTCTACAGACTGTACTTCGGAGAGTGTGCGCAGGAGCTCCACGAACTGACCCCTTTCACTAACGGACTACCAGACGTACTGCAGGGTACCATCCGCACTTGGTCGATATACCGACTAGTCGTACTCAGCGCTTTTTCTCCACATTTAGTATGCGCACGGGCATTGGATAGTGGCCAGTGATATTTCAGTAAGTATGGCAAATTATTGCTTAAGATACACGAGGTTAGTCTCAAGCTAGGATAGTTTAATAGGATGGGGTTCTATTTTTCATCACTGATTTTACTATCCTGGCTTGTATACTAGCTTCATGTGATCGGCTAAACTGGTATTCAATTGGATAATATGCATTGACTATGCGTTTTTTTTATTTTATGATCTGGCATCATGTAAACAGCACTAGCATGTGGTAAGCCAGAACGGCAGGCAAGAATCTAACCTGCTATCCTAGCTTTGAAAAATTAGCCTCGTGTATCTCGGGCATATATGATAAACATTCAAACTCCCGATTTTATATTTTGTTTTTTCTTTGTCATCTTTCTATGGAGGTACTTCCCCGGACGAGCTCCTCCACAAAAAGAATAAGCTCGTCCGGGGAATTATTTCTACCATACTAATTTTTGACACCAAACAGCGTTTATTCTAGTTCGAAAGGTATGGGTGCCTGTGTAGTGAGAGGCACATGGGACATTCCAGCTTTGTCTCTACGGTGGCAACACGTTTGATGCGCTTGGTATTATATATATCCATAGGCGGCGTGGTGCACTTACCATAAGTTGGGCTATACTGGGTAGATTTTAAACATTTAAGAATATTGGTGCAACGCCGTAATTGTACCACTATGTATGGGAAAAGGCTCTTAGCAGAAGTGTTAAAACTGTCGCGGCATTAGTCTTAGATTAATCTGAATAAGACGAAGGTCACGATGGTCATGGTATTTGTAAGTGTAGAGGATGTGTGGGTGTGTCATGTGAAAATAAATGATAAGAGTGTGGAGCAACTGAATGAGTTTGTATATTTGGGGACTCTGTTAACAAGAGATGGAAAGATTGATAAAGATGCGGAAATTAGAGTGAATGCGGGAAATAAAGTACATAAAATACATGCGATTGTAACCAACGATGTCCAAATTGGCTCGACTAGCTATTCACAATGGTTTTACCTACGCTTATGTATGGAAGTGAATGTTGGGTGATTTTTAGCCAACTTCCCCAAAAGGAGGAGGTTCTGAATTCAGATGTGTGGAAGTGCCGGGAGGGGATGCCTTAGAAGGACATTATAGTGACTTTATAGGTGATGTTCTTCAGAAAGGTTAGGTACGTAGTGCTCACAACCGACGTGCGTGCGTGGTTTCTGCCTACCCCTATAGGAAGAAGGTGTGAGATGATGTATGTTGAAATGAATGTTAAATATACATTTTATTCTTTATCTTATACCTATATTATTTAACAATACAATTATTAAAAGTAGGTAGTTTTATACATCCATCTACAAATATAATTATTCCATCTTTACTTCATAATATCACAATGTTGAATTGTCCCATCGCTATATCGATGTACAATTCAGGCACATATCTATCTTTCATACGCGTGTATGTTCTGATCCTTCTTCTCCGTTCATTTCTTTACATTTCAAGCTACATTCTGCTTCAGCTGCATTGTTCACGTATCTGAACTCGCAGTGGCTTCTTAGTTTGATGATCTCGCTCCTCACGAGTAGCAAAATGTAGATTTGAACCACTGAAAATAAAAACAAGAAAGTTTTAGGAGCTGAGTTACTATGCTTAGGGCCGATTTTTCAATCTTGGGATAACTTTATCTGAGAAGTAAAAATTTCGGTTTCATAGCTTTTGTATAGAAAGTATGTCAAACCGTCCTAATATATATTTTCATATACGATGGCTATTAGAAAATTGTCCGTTTATAACGGGTTTAGAACGGTCATCACACGCGGTCATAACCCGTATGCTCACCGTTTCGCCGAGCGTATCGCACCGGCAAAATATAAAAAATCCTAGGTTAACTTACAGACTTGAGCCAACAAAGTAGCTATGTCGACGAGAATGATCCAGATGTGGAATTTGAAGTCAATGTCCCCAATTTTGAACAGGTACAAGGTATATATGGCCGTGTCAATGGCCATGAACGCTGTTAGGATACAAAGGATGAAGCTGTAGATGTAGTACGCTCGCAACAACTTCAGATTTTTCTGAAAATTATATGGGATAAATATATATTTTTTACATTCTGCTGGGGAGTTTTTTGCGCTATTACTTTTTCCCCGCTTAAGTGCTAGGAAGTGGTGAAGGGCGGGTATTTTGGGGGACTGTCTCATGTAATTTGACGGCACGGTTGGTGCGGTTGGTTAAGCGATTGACTGCTGCACTGCGTGTCGCGGGTTCGATTCCCGCACGGAACAAATATTTGTATGACCTACAAGTAGTTGTTCCGGGTCTGGCTGTTTGTGTATGTGAGTTTAAATGTTTGTAAACGCACCCACGATACAGGCGAAATTCCTAGTGTGGGGCAACGTTTTAAAAGAAAATAATAAAAAAATTGACGTTAAAAAAGTGTTGATTCTCAACCTAGTATAAATGACTATTGATTTTGATTATTAATAATGTCGGGATGATTCTAAAACTGCTGGATTCATCCTAGCAAGGTGTCCTTCCAATATGCGTCTTATTATTTCATATAAAAATTATATTTTCTAAGTTAATCGTGGACATACGGTGACGCAGTAAGAAATCATGAACAAACCGAATTATAATTATTCGGAACATGCCAATACGCACCCGGCAAGCTATTCTATAGACATTATTAGCGTTGCCATATTAGCCTCTATAGTATAGAGGCTAATATGACAACGGTAAGTAGTAAGTAGATACTTGGATAAACTTACCCGGGCGTCAATATTTTTGTGTATCTACTATGTTTTTAAGGCGAAATGTCCACGGACGCGAGAATCGTGGCGGTGTTCACGCCGTGCCATCAAATTGTCGCTGCGATGTTACCGCCGTGTGGAGATTGATTCATAGAGTTTTTATTGAATTTGATAGCATAACCGGACTATCGTCGCGATTCTCTCGCCCGTTATATTTTGCTTCTAATGCTTCACTACTTGTTTGATTAATAGATTTTTCAATCTCTTGAACAAAAACTCACCTTATGACCACCTACGATGAAAATTGTATTTAATACAAGATCTGTCATTGTCAATAGAATCAGGAAGCCTATTATTACTGTATATACTATATTTATTGGATGATTTCCTTTTGCTGTGCTTATGTCTAATATCCCGTAGAAGGTTATGACCAGTCCGGTGATGAATAACATGGATGATGCCTGAAAAGACAAAACACAACATTTTAGAAGGGTTTAAAAATGGGGCTCTGAACGTTGTAGTTTATTACGTATAAAGGTTCTAACTGATTCATTTGTGTACATATTATGATAAATGAACTGTTTTTGTTCTTTATGAGAATCAATTTAAACCAAAACCGATTCACTGACAGTAACATGATCCAACTCTACCTAACCATTCAGGAATTATAGGCGTGATGTTATCTTGTTATGTTATGTTATGCTAGTGTAAAATGATGTCACATACCGATAAAAACCACGCTTTGTCTATTGACTTCCCTAGAATTCATATTTATGGTGTCTAGTTTATGATTATCACGACAGGCCTGAGCTGCCCTCGTTTTGGAAGCGTTACCAGTTAGTGTGCTGCTATAATCTTTACCGTGTCTCTGAAAACATCTTACGTTTTTGGCTACAATTTTCATTCAAATGTCTATCGTTCTGTCCGAGAATCTTACATCTAGTATTGGTATTAGTAATAGGGTAACGAGGTCAAATGGCAAAGTTGAATTAGCGTGATGTTATTTCCTTTACGGGCGCAAATCTGGCTAGAGACCATGTCCGTTTGTTTGGACTTTAGTTTTAAGAATCGCATTCACTAAATTCAGGATTAACTGATACTTACCAATCTGATATATCCCCATGTTATCAAACCATATCGTAGCGGCAAACAGAAACAACATCTTTTACACACAGGCAGCTCCGTACGCATTTTGTTTCCTTTGTATTCCTTCCCTTTCATAAATACGAGTACTTACTTCAAATTATATCACTAGCACTTTAATTACACACCCGGGATTTATAAATAAGTATCTTAACTCGTTTACAATAACAAAAACAAGTGGCTTTCCAGGTTATGTTGGATTTCCAGATCTCAATGAATTATAAGAGTTGAAAACAATATTAAAGAATGGGTAACATCAGTATAGCTTAAAAGTTAAATTGCTGCAATACTTGACACACTAGTGTGCCCAAAGCCACTCACATGAACATACTAAAAGGAAGTAACAGATCACACCTAAGAATTTAAAAAAATATACACAAATTGAATAAATGGTTCTTGAGTCATCATAACTCATTATAGTGCACTAACGTAGAGACTCAGACGATACGTTCATAATGACTGCCAGGACGATTAGTTTAAAAACTTCTGCTGCAAGCGATCAGTTTGATGGGACTTGGTGGCCTTAATTTTCTTTAAACAATTACATTATCATGTAATAAGTTTTAAGTATATTTTACTTAAAGTCTTTAATATCAATTTTTAAGTAATTTGAAATCATATCACAAAATTTACATTATGACAATTTATTTAATAGTTATTTTTCTAACCATTAACTGTTCCGTGTGTGTATGTTCTTCAATATGTTACTGTGTTCATAAATTCGGTTTTTCCATTTGTGTAAACTTTTTATCTCCATTGTCAATTCTATTAGCAGTAATATCTCCATCGGCTATAGCATGTGTACTGGCTATAACATCTTCATTTGATATAACATCTCTTTTGGCTGTAATATTTTCATTGGCTATAATATCTCCATTACCTATGTGATCTTCTTCACATTTCATATTACAAGTTAATTCAACTGCGTTGTTTATGAACCTGAACTCGCAGTTCGTTGTTAGTTTTATAAACTCACTTCTTACTAGTACAAGAACATATGCTTGAATCACTGAAAATTATAATACGGCTTAATACCTTCAATACAGGATCGTCAGGGTGTTTATATTTTGATCGTTTAGTGAATAATTTGTAAAATAATCATAATCATTATTTTTTCAATGTTGCTTCTATACGTATTGGAGTTATTCATAGGAGATGACACTATAACATCAAAAGAAGAAGAACTGAAGAATTGTGGCATGAAAATGAACGAAGGAATTTGTTGTCATGCCCATAGCAATAAACTGAATAAGTAGGTACTAGATAAGTATTTAGTTTATTACCACCTACTTACTGTCTATAAGACTACTGTGATTGGTGATTGTCTCTTATGGTAGGTAAAGGGCAGAAGTTGTGTTTCAATCTTGTGTCAAACTTGTGCCGAATCAACACGAGGTTTATGCACGTGCGTGCAAAATTTTCTCGTTTTCCTACAAACTAATGAATCAATTTTGATAATTCTTTAAAAAACGTTCACTAACGTTATCTACATACTTTGAGGAATTGTTGAGTATATAATAGCACTAATAATATAATAGTTATTGATAGTGGAACTTTTTGAGTTATTTTGTATCAAATCGAAGCACGGGTTGGGTCGATTTTATTAGCACGGAAGTTTATTTGACTAAAATAAAGATTATTTACCGATTGGAGACAAAAAATAAACGGTTACATCAAACAGACTGATGCAGACGCGGATGAAGTCCATCTGGTATAGTTTCATCTCATGCACAAGGTACACGATTAAAGAGACGCCCATGATTATCATCAGGATCCAGAGTATGAAACTGTAGATATAGTACGCTTTCAACATCTTCAGATTTTTCTGGAAAAAAACAAAATATTTTGAATATATCGGCTTTTGGAGTAGCACCCGTTTTCTGAAAGGCTATAATTATAATCAACAGTAAAAAACCTATGTATTATGTTCCCACTGGTGCTACACAGGCGTCTTCTCTGTGACAGGGGAAAAATTCGGAGACACGTCGCGTCGTGTCTCCAAATTTTTGGTTCTAGGAGATGCCGCGTTTTCTCACAATATTTTCCTTAACCTTTGTTTTGAGAGCATCGGTGGTGATGGTGATGGTGATGTTGTTAATGATTTAATTGAATGCTGATGTTTTTTGTTCGTCAATCACAGCAGTAAAAATGATTTCCACAAACTGTCAGTTAATAATGTTTTCATCACATCTATTCAAAAAGAGCTAGTTTGTTCTTCGTAAACAGGTACCAAAATAGCTCTTTGATCCCTAGGGACCAAAATAGATTTGAATTTGGAATATGGATATTGTTAGTAAAAGTTCCAATCACCAAAGAGTGATCTCTTTGGTGATTGGAACTTTTACTAACAATATCAATCAATATCTAATATACAATATCAATCAATATCTAATATACAATATCAATCACGAACATTGTATGAACAAATAGCAGGCTGGCAAGAAAGAGAGATAAAGTGTGAATTATTTGGTCAAATTATAAATCCAAGATGGCGGCTGTGATAATTTTCAAATTTTTCGTCTTGGGTGTCGTTTTCATAGTTTACGAGGGTGCTTAAGCCGACAGTGAGGTTAAAATGTAAATCCAAGTTTTTTTTTTTTTTAATCATGGATATCGTTTTTATAGTTTGTAAAGATGCTAAAGTCGATAAAGAGGTCAAAACATAAATCCAAGATGGCGGCTGCGAAAATTTTGTTTTGGTTTTAAATCATACATGAGAGATGAGGGTCGGACCGCACACGTTTTTTTTTCCTCATAAAAGGTGTTCAAAAACCCCTCGCTGCGTTCAGGATTCTACTTTAGAATCTCTACTCTTTGCTCCGCTCTGGATTCAAAGAAACACTCTCGCCTTAAAAATAGTTGTTGGCTGCCTAGACAAACAATCTACTATTTTATCACATTTATTCAACAAGAGCTAGCTTATTCTTCGTAAACAGGGACCAACATAGCTGACAGGGAGCACGATGGACAGAAAAGTGATTTGAGTTTGAAATGTGGAATTTGTTAGTAAAAGTTCCATCACCAAAGAGATCAATCACGAACATTGTAAGAACAAGTAACTGGCTGGCAAGAAAGAAAAGTGTGAATTTGGTCAGAATAAAAATCCAAGATCCAAAAAGAAGGCGGCTGTGAAATGTTTTTACGTTTTTAGTCATGGGTGTCGTTTTTTTGAGGTCAAAATGTAAATCCAAGATGGTGGTCAAAAGTAAAATAATTTATTTCAATTAGGCACAAAAAAGGCACTTTTGAACGTAAAAAATTACAACAAAAAAAACTAGTCGCCCCTTCCAAAAGGTAGTTTCCGTATGGAGAAGAATGGGCAAGAAACTCCACCGTTACTCTTTTAAAATGTTTTCACAATATCTTGTATATAGTGAACACGATGCACCTACAATAAGATTACTATACCACGATAGGTAAAAATAATGAAAAATGAAGGAATGACAGATAAATTAATTATGTGACAGATGCATGGTACTCACATATTTACAAAAAAAATACGATATTAATTCAGATATTATAACACTACAAGAAGTAAGGATAAACTACGTGCTCCCTTTCACCGGCTTCATAAGGTTCATAACTCATTTGTTGGGCTTGGTATAACCTTTTATAACAAGCTACCCTCTTCTTTGCTAGATTTGCCTTTTAATACGTTTAAAACTAAATTAAAGTCCAACCTTTGTTCAAAGGCATACTATTCTATCAACGACTACTTAAATGATAAGAATATATGGTCGCTGTGATTAACTCAAGACAATGTTTAAATGTTCTTTCTCCAGAATTAGTTTACCTACTGACAGGTTATATGAGTTTATATAATTGTTTATAATTTTACTTTATAAGTCAATTTATTTTAATTTTATTTTAATTTAGTGTTGACATAATCTACTCATTACTAATTTTTTTTAATGAGTTTTATTGCAATATGTGGTTAGCTAGCGACCTCGACAATTATTTATTTTACCTCGATGGTCCTAGTTTATCAATTGTAACTTCTAGTTACAGCTATATGTAAGCGGGCACGCCCTTTATGCCTGGAGGCTTTTTTCTTTTTTTTTTTAGATATTGTTTACTTTTAGTTATTTTTATTTCTGCTTGAGTATAGTTCTCGATGCTTTTGGTTGGTATATTGGCGTGTGCTAGCTGTCATATGGCTATTAATTATAGCTATTTAATTTATAATTTTAATTATTTTTTGCATATTGTAAATTGTCTTACATACTGTTGTATAGAATCATTTTTTATTTTTTTCTAACTGAACAGACAGCTGTGCTGCTGGGGAGTTTGTTGCGCCACTTCTTCTTCCCAGCAAAAGCACTAGGAAGTGGTGAAGGGTGGGCGTTTTGGGGGACTGTCTTATGTAATTTTGACGTTCGAAAAGTGCTGATTCTCAGCCTAGTTTGAATAAATGACTTTTGAATTTGAATTTGAATTTGAATTTGAATTTGAATTTTTGAATTGAATTTATTATGTCAGTTTCAGTGTGATAATTCACAGAACGTAAAATCAAGGTTTTAATAAATATTATACAATTAAATTAGCAACCAGTTAGATTTTGTCTAGATTTTAAATTGTCCTATGAAGCAGGACCAGCATGTTTCCAAGCATTTTTATCTTAGATATGCATTATATCTAAGATAAAAATGCTTGGAAACATGCTAATTTGTTTTATGCTTGTTTACAAAGTGTACTTTTTATATCATCTAGCACTGCTCAGGTAAAAATACGGAGAAAACGAATTTTCTCAGATATGAGACCCAGCTAGATCGATTTTTCGCCCCCGTAAACCCTTATATTGCAACTTTCATATATATAAATATAAATATTTCTACTATAATATAGGTAAATTGAAAAAAAAATCGTCACGGATGTCGTTTTCATAGTTTTCGGGGGTGCCAATAGTGAGTTCAAATCGTAAACCCAAGATGGCAGCAGCAATTTTTTTGTTGTTTTATATCATACGTGAGAAGGAACTTCGTTCCTGATGGGGGTCGGACAGCACACTTTTTTTTTCATAGTTGGTGTTATCAAGTAGAGTGTCCACCTCGTGAGCAACACTATTTTAAGTTCGAGTGACGTACTTTGAATCCTTCACTCCACTCTGGATTCAAAGAAACACTCTCGCTTTAAAAATAGTTATTTGCTCCCTAGGCAAACAATCTACTACTAATATACTTATATACAAGGTGGGGCAAAAGTAATGTCACAATGTGAATGTGCCATAATTTTTGCAAATCGGCGTCAAATGTCATTGTGCTTTGACATTTAGATAATAGACAAATGGAGAATTAATTGACAATGCAATGGAGCCATACACACAGCTCAGGAGCCTCAGGCAATGACGGAGATTTTGAAACACTAATTTCTGGGCCGTATAATCTCTCGTTTTGACGATTTGATCTGACTGGCCAGATTGCTAGTTCTGACGGCGCCACACTTCTTCCGATGGGGCTTTTTGAAATCTCGCGTTTACCAACGTTTGAACAAGAAATCACCAAAATGGAGCCATATTAATACAAATGCCGTAAAACGTCCAGAAATGTGCATCAACTCAGAAGGTAATTGAATGTAATTTGACCGATATAATTCTTTTGACTTAATGATATCAATTTTACACCTTTAAATAATCTTTTCGTGAATACAGGGCCCAATTTTTTTTATTTTCGACAAAATGGCAGCCAATTCACATTATGACATTATTTTGCCCCACCTATAAATTGGCGTGTACAAATATTGTTTAAGTATAACCAATTTGTTACTGACCTTATGTTCTGCATAAACGAACACTACATTTAGTACAATATCCGCTCCTCCTAGTAATATAAAGAATCCAAACATGACTACGTCACCTGCCTCATTCTTGGACATTGCTAGCGTTTGGATGAAACTTGTTGTGGCACAAATTAATAGTATGACACCTAGAACCTGAAAAATTTATAAAATACGGGTTGATTTTGGAAAAAAAAATTATAGCAAGTGGGTACCTCTAATATAATAAATAATAAAAGAAAATACTATAGAAACTTATGAAATTTACGAAATAGAGAGAAATAAAACTAAGATTTTTATAAATGTAGGTAGGACAGTTTCTGGCCAGTTTTGTCATAAATTCTAAGCAAGGGGCTATTGTTATAGCATTGTTTAATTATTCTGTAACAGATACTCACCAATCTGACATAACCCCACACGATCAGCCCATGTCTTAGCGGCAGACACATACAGCATCTTTTGAACTGTGGTATCTCGCCACGATTTCTAGGCATTTTGTATATCTATTTTCACAAATTATAACACTATCAGTTTTGAAATCGTAAAACCACACACAGAAAAAGTTTAATAAGTTCTATGAACACAATAACTCAAGTCAATAAGTTACTTTTATTAAACTCAGAGGATACGCTACTATCTTTTACATATCTAATAAGTATCTTCCCTCATTTATATTCAATAACAAAAACAAGCGATAATTAATTAGCAGATATCACAGTAAATAAATAATATTATGGACTTTGTAGCTGCAAACATAATTATTATGTTTATATCACAACGAAACTAAAATACATCGTATGTCAATATGGGAAATCCCTAAGGTCTGGTGCAAGGCTGATTCTCTCTTCCGCTTATGAGTGCTGTACAAGGACATTCACATTTCTAGAAAGACAGAACGATTATCAAAACCCAACACAAAAACCAAAGAAAAACGCCACTAATTTCACTTTTTTTGAAACTTCAATGGCACAGACGAATCCATAAACAGACGGTCAATTAACAGACGACAAAGGTATTCATCCTTCTTCAACTAACTATTAGTACAAAGTAGGAAATGGAGCGAGTCGTATGCCACGCGTTACGTATCGTTATATATTATGTGGTACCGACACAAGCCAGTTGTTAAGTGGTCCCGAACCCGCCCACCGCAATCTTGCGGCCTCTGGCTACCGTCGACAGTAATTGTCTTTACTCTGAGCCATTTCAGGAAACTGTTTGAATTTATTTACGTCTTAAAACTTTGCATTTTTCATTCTAGGACGAGGTTTTTTTGTTAACATTTCTGTTTTACTGAAAAGTCGTCGTTGTCCTTAAGAAAAAAATCCGGCCAAGTGCGAGTCGGACTAGCAAACGAAGGGTTCCGTACCACCGTACAATATTTTAGCAAAAACGTCGAAAAGGCATGGTTTCTTATAAGTGATTGTATTTTTATTTTTTCCTTTCTGATTCTCTATGTTTGTGTTCGTACGTTTATAATGTAAGGGAAGAGCGGAGCCTTCAACTACAGGCATTTTCTACGCCTAAATGGAGACTCCTCGATAGGCAATGCAAGCCAAACGAGATATGCATGCATTTTTTTAACTTTAATTGGGGTCTTTAATGCAAAATTTTATTGGATTTCAGGAATGCGCGTGGCCTCTTTTTTTATTCAATTAAATGAAAATACTAAACGAAGTTTATTATTCATCTCAAATAAAAATCGCAAAGATAAATTTGTGTTTCATAATGATGTTCTTTCTCCAGAATTAGTTTACCTACTGACAGGTTATATGAGTTTATATAATTGTTAATATTTTTACTTTTTATGTCAATTTATTTTAATTTTATTTTAATTTATTGTTGACATAATCTACTCATTACAATGTTTTTTTATGAGTTGTATTGCAATATGTGGTTAGCTAGCGACCTCGACAATTATTTATTTTACCTCGATGGTCCTAGTTTATCAATTATAACTTCTAGTTACAGCTTTATGTAAGCGGGCACGCCCTTTATGCCTGGAGGCATTATTTTCTTTTTAAGGTTCCGTAGTCAACAAGGAACCCTTATAGTTTCGCCATATCCGTCTGTCTGTCTGTCTGTCCGCAGTTTAGCTCAAAAACTACTTTAATGACGCCAAAAAAGAAGTAAAATAAAATTTTGAAAAAAACAACTATTTAGGGTACCTCCTCTACATGTAAAGTGGGGATGATATTTTTTTTTTTCGTCCTTTCCATAGTGTGGGATATCGTTGGATAGGTCTTTCAAAAATATTAAGGTTTGCGAAAACCGTTTTTTGATTAGGTAAACCGTTCGTGACTTATCAAGCTTTAAAGTACCAATTTTCGTTAGAGTCAAGTGTCCCCCCCCCCCCTCCTTCTACCAACTAAACGGTTGTAGTTAAAAATTAAAATGTCACGGGAGTACTTATATATAAAGAAGTTTAAAGGAAAACTATCACACTTAAGTAGGCTTAACAAGTTTACGAGTAATAATCGACCAACTTAAATTTGCGGTTACAAAAACATGTTCTCACATGTATTCCGTATGGGATAACATGTTTTTATATAGCTCCTACGCACAATAAAACATGTTTGGATCACACGCTTCTAAAGACAAAACTAACGGCTCGTTGTCTTATACTTCAAACAACAATTACAGATCATAATAGTGTTAATTTGTACATAGCTAGTATTCCCAAACAAAAACCTGCCGAAATTATAAATTACTTAGATCTCAACACTCTAAATGCGGAACTTAAAAGTGTTGATTTTAGTCCACTATACTCAATTAAAAACGCCAACGAGGCTGCTGATTTCTTCGATGGTATCCTGGGCTATCCAAAACAACACTAAAGAAGTCTAAATATCAAACAAGAAAAATATTCTTAAACCGTGGATAACCCCAGGCATTCTGAAGTGCATTAGAAACCGCGATAATCTGTATAAAAAAGTAAAAAAACACCCAGACAATGAGATATATAAAACTACATACAAACGATACCGAAATTTTTGTTCGTCTTTATTAAAAAAACTTAAAAGAGAATATGAGAAGCTACAATTCCAAAACGCAGGGAAAAATAGTAAAAATATTTGGAAAATAGTAAAAGAGATTACATACTCAACTAAACCCAAAGACAGTCCGATTGAACTTATAAGCACCAATGACCCCCAACACTCGGCAAACAATGTTAATCAATACTTTGCAAATGTTGGTAAAACCCTAGCAGAAAAAATCATTAAGAATAATCTACAAACGGAACCTTTAACTCATGTAGCCATTCTTTTTGTCTGCTCCCTACGGATGAAGATGAGGTTAGGTCTTTAATGGCGGGGTTAAAGAGTGATTGTTCAGTGGGCCTTGATTTGATATCTAGTGACATCTTGAAATCAAATATGGATATTCTAACAATACCTATAACATACGTCTGTAATTTGTCGCTCACGACCGGAATATTTCCGAAGATCTATAAGAAGTCAAGAGTTCACCCGATACATAAGAGTGGTGACAGAGACTGTGCCAATAATTATAGACCAATTTCAATTCTCCCTACCCTATCAAAAATTTTAGAACGCATCATTAACAAAAGACTTGTTAACTACTTGGAAAATAAAAAACTTCTCTCACAAGCATAATTTGGTTTCAGAGCCAAGAGATCCACCGCAGACGCTGTGTCAGAACTAACAAATTTTATAGTTAACAACATAGATTCAAAGAGGAAAACCATTAGAATATTCTTAGATTTAGCTAAGGCCTTTGACACAGTCTCTGTCCCTATTCTGTTAGCGAAACTCGAAAGCCTGGGTATCCGGGATCTTCAATTAAAACTTTTTAAAGATTACCTAACTGACAGAACACAATGTGTTAAAATCGGTAACATAACTAGTGAAGAGGTCCCAGTGACTTTTGGAGTTCCACAGGGCAGTATTCTTAGACCGACGCTATTCCTAGTCTATATAAATGATATTATGTCAGTTAATATTTCCGGATTCGAAAGTTGTTGCGTTTGCTGATGATACAGCTTTTCTTTTCAGTGGTAACTCCTGGCATGAAGTTTTTGTCAAAGCTCAGATAGGCATGAACACTGTGATGAGTTGGTTAAATAAGAATTTACTAACATTAAATGTAGAAAAAACAACTTTCATCACGTTTTCCATTCAAACTAATGACAAACCGGATCCCTCTTTGAGTATTGTCTCCCATTCATGCCCAAATGCAAATGACACAATTTGTCAGTGTCCTAACCTTAAAAAAACTGAATCTACAAAGTACTTAGGAGTAATTATTGACAGAAATCTTAAATTTCATGACCATATTAATCTTCTATCAGCAAGAGTGCGTAGACTTATAGTAATATTTAAAGCCTTAAGAAACACTGCACCAAAATCTATTATAAAATCTGTCTACTATGCTCTCTGTCAGTCTCAGCTTGAATACTGTATCACCACATGGGGTGGCACATGTAAAACTCATCTCTTAAAAGTTGAGAGAGCGCAAAGAGCAATCCTAAAGGTTAGTCTGTTTCTACCTTTTTATCACCCCACTACTGATCTCTACTCGAAATGGGAGGTACTTACTGTGAGGCAGCTCTTCATCCTGAAAACGGTTATGAAACAACGCCCTAACAGCTTTTGATCCAGAAATAATCAGAAACAAACGTCGCAAACATATAGTCTGTTCTTCATCCTCATTCAAAACTAAGTTTGCACATCGGTTTTTCTGCTACCAGGGTCCAAATTTATACAATAAGATAAATCGAGCATTAACGCTATATCCCTTGCCAAAAACCAAATGTAAGTCTTTGGTTTCAGACTGGTTAAAAAAATTGGATTATAATTCTACAGAAAGTCTACTTAATTCAAATTAAATTAGTACGACATAAGTTTACAACTTGCACCAAAATCCTTTCACGAACACATCGGTACACTACACCTGACACTCAACACTAACACTAACATTACACACTCTCATAGACACACACATACACACAGATACAGGCGCCCTGATTAACTTTTTATTTATAGTTTATTTTTAACTTCTACCCCCAAAATTGTAATAACTTAAGTTTTTAGTCTCTTTACCGTTAGTATTATTATTGTCATATCATTTTTTTTTTAAAGTAAAACTATGTTCTTCCGTGGGGTGGGGACCTGGTGATTTGTAATACAGGCATTTTACGCCTAACTCAGACATCAGCTCCTCACATTGCAAAAAACAAACAAACAAATATTATGAGAAACCTATATTAAGCTTGTCATTGTGAGGAGAAATAAAGAACTTATTTATTTATTTTATTTTTCAATTACAAAGTTAAGTTTGTTCTTACGATTCATTCATTCCAACTACGGAACCCTTCATTGTGCGTGGTCCGACATGCACTTGACCGGTTTTTTTAGATATTGTTTACGTTTAGTTATTTATATTTCTGCTTGAGTATAGTTCTCGATGTTTTTGGTTGGTATATTGGCGTGTGCTAGCTGTCATATGGCTATTAATTTATAATTTAAACTGTGTTTCGCGTAATGTAAATTATCTTGCATACTATTGTATAGAATCATTTTTTTTTCTAACTGCACACACAGCTGTGCTGCTGGGGAGTTTGTTGCGCCACTTCTTCTTCTCAGCAAAAGCACTAGGAAGTGGTGAAGGGTGGGCGTTTTGGGGGACTGTCTTATGTAATTTTGACGTTCGAAAAGTGCTGATTCTCAGCCTAGTTTGAATAAATTACTTTTGAATTTTAAATTGAATTTTGATACTTTGAAATACAAAGTTATTTTTTGCAGTTGCAGAAAAACGCCCTTAATTAAATAAAATACCTAATGTAGTAGTGAACTATTTTTAATTTTCATACAGAAATTTCAAATTCCTAAGTTGTTTAGTTGTTGCGATAGAGCTCGTACAAAAAGGGTCTAAACCTTACAACTATTCTGCCCTCAATAGCATAGTTACAGTAAGTCGGATTTTGTCAAAAATTAGTTAGATATACAGCCGTGATCACGATACCGATATCTACATTTTTATCTTACCCATTCGTTTGAATCGCTTTTTAAACCAAATTTAACAATTAAAAATTTGCAGTAAGTCGAGCATTTTTTTTTACATCACAAAGCATGATTACAGTGGGTACACTTACTGCAGAAGTTCTTATTCAGAGTCTCTCGGCCAAAGTACAGTATAACATCTGTACCACTAATATGTTAAGTCATTTACTGTATAAAAATTTGATATAAGCCTAGCAAATAGACATTATGAAGATGTACTGTTTTAATCCTAAGCAGTTTCTCAATATTTACTAAATGAGTGATCTAGTCTTAAAAACAGTATGCTGCGATACTGCATGTATGCTTAGTAACGATCCTAAGCGTAGCTTCCAGATTACTTACCACAAAGACAGTTCGATGCGATATTGCGTTTATGTTAAGTAACGTAATCAGATCTTACATAAGGTTACTTATTATACTGAGAGCATGTAGCCATCCTGTGTTCATGTTTAGACAGCAGTTGTAGCAATAACGGTCAGGATTACTTACCATGGGAGCAGTAAATTAGCTATACTGTACTCATGTTTAAGATGTACGTATGTATAATATGATGTTATAACTTATTATAAGAATTGTAAGTCGTTTTTACTGCATATCTAAGTTGCTGCCATATAATGCTACGTCATAAATACAGTGCAGTAAAGTTGCTTCACTGTGAACATAATAAGTCATTGTAACTAAAAGTCATTCAATTTGTCATAAAATACAAGCAGTAACTTAGAGGTCCGAGAAAGAATAATTTCAATTATGTCTGTTCCTCGAATATCTACGTAAAATTGTCGACTACATAAGCTAGAAGATTTGCAGCAGTGTGCGGCGTGCCGCCCTGCGGGGGGGTGCGCGGGAGTTTACGGGAAGGCGGGGCAGGGGCACTTGACTGAGGAGCAGACAGTCGCTCCTTAGTTTTAGCGTAGAGTGCACGCCCGTTTGTCACCGCGTTGGCGCGAAAACATAAGGTAAGTAATTTTTCGTATATTTTGTTGTTGTTTACTTGGTTAGGGAAGTTCTGTTGGTAGGTCACGTAGCTTTTATACTCCATTTGGAATAAGGTTAGACATTTAAATTAAACTTTTTTACAGTCCGTTCCAACCGATTTTGACTTCTATTGCGTTGGTGGCATGCAGTAAAAAGTTGGTATTGTAACCACTTTTTTACTTTTAATGCCATCTTTATGCTTACGAAATACAAGTCAAAATCGGTTAAACGGACTGTAAAAAAGGTTTATTTAAATGTCTAATCTTATTTCAAACGGTGTATAAATGAATAAACCCATTTTGATAAGTTCTTTCTTTGAATATCTGATGTGGTCGGGATGCTTAAACTTGTGTTGGGTACGTATTAGATGTGTGTCAGGGGTTTTAAATAGAAACTTATTGTAATGTCACCTCTGCACCACACTTATACATCAGACAAAATAACAACTTTCCGGAGACTTATACCAGCCTGCATCGTTATTTTACAAGCCTTGAACTATGTAAATGCAAATCGAGGTAAGTGCTTAATAGTTACAACTTAAATTTCCTTATCCTAAGGCTGAAAACAGTGCTCGGCCACCGTTGTTAGTATTACCAACAAACAAACTGCAAGCAAATTATTTATTTTGTTTCAGAGGAACAATGAGTTCTCGACGAGATATAATAATGTCTAGAGTGCGGCAAGTGGTGGAAGATTCTCAGTATCCAGGAACTGTACCTAATTTACTATGCACTGAGGTAATGCCAATATCACCAAATTCTAGCTACTCATTTGTGGAGAATTCAGATTTTAGTGAAGATGATTTTAGAAATGATAGTTTTTTAAAACTATTTCGCTAAAAGACCGTTGAAGTCGAATCCATTCATGAAACTTCTATTATTATTGAAAGAGCCAGCTCACCATTTTCATCTACTACAAAAATTACGCCTGTAATGACAACTGAAAGGCGTATTTCACCGAGAAAATCATGTAACAAACCATCAACTTCACATACAACTGATTATTTTTCTGATAATGAGGATGTTTATTTGCCCAAAGATTTCGATTCCGATGACAGTGTAAAAGACAAAAACTATTGTGTTACTGAAGATCTTGACTCTACTGATTTAGATACTTCCTTTGAAGAAAACGATGTTATAAAAAAACGTAAAACTAATAAGAGCAACATAAAGTTACATAACCAAAGAAAATGTGATAAACGTGCTGAGGCTGAAGGAAACATCCAAGATCCCGAAGATCAAATATACCAACAAACAAATACCCAGGAAAATAGAGTTGAAACGGAGACAGTTACAAGTGGTTCACAACAAGCTATTACTGAAAAGGAAATCGTTCAAGAAACAGACAATAAAATAACAAACAACGAAGAAAGAGAAGCTACGTCAATAATTCAAAGCGAGGATACAGTCATTGAAGCTGCGAAGACTACTTTGACTAAAAGAGGTACTATACGTAAAAGGAAAATAATAGAGGAATCGTCTGCGGAAAGAGCGGAAAAAAAAAAGGTATGATAGAAAAACTTTCCCTGAAAGAACCCTGTAAACCTACATGTAAGAAGCTCTGTACCAAAAACATTAGTATGGAACAACGTCAGGTGATTAATTCAAGTTACTCGGCCCTAGATGCAGCAGGAAAAGGCATGTTCATCACAAACAATGTCAGCGTCGCGAATGTCAAATCTCGGAAAAATATAAATAAATAGCCAAAACGAAACCAAACCTTTAATTACTTTTTTACTGTTCGTGGTCATGAAAGTCCAGTGCAGGTATGCAAGACGTTTTTTTTGCGACATTAGGTTACAATCCTAAGAATGACACAAAAGTTTTTCGAGTTCTTCATACAAGTGAAAACGATGACCTCAATGACAAACGTGGACACTATGACAGGTAGTCGCTGTCAAAGGATAAAACCTTGATAACTTCACACATAATGACATATAACCCTGCAATATCGCATTACCGCCGTGAACACGCCCCGCATCGTTTGTACCTATTTACCCAACGATATCACTGTCACAAGGATGCATGCCGATTTTAACAAATTATACCCAGACTCTGCATGCTCTTACGAAGTTTACCGAAGAGTCGTAAAGAGCCACAACATTTCCTTCGCCGTACTGGGCAATGAAGAGTGTGAACTTTGTGCTGTATACGACATACATGCTTGCGAATTCAATAAAGCTCCTAATACAACTTGTGCAACATGTAAGAATCATGTTGAACATCGCCAACGCTATACAGACAGCAGAAAGGCGTACAAATTAGACAAGAAAAACGTAGAAGAACATAAAGATAATGACACCGTTTATGTTTGTGTGGATCTTCAAAAGGTGGTAATGCTGCCTCGCATGGACAGCTACAAAGTAGCAATATTCTGTCCTCGAATTATCGCATTCAACGAGACTTTTGCTCCTTTAGGTAAATCTACTAAAGAAAATACTCCTTACGCTGTGTTATGGCACGAAGCCATTTAAGGCCGAAATGTTCATGACATTGTTTCAACATTTAGAGCTTTTTTAATACACCACCGAAACAAAAGTCATTTAGTGATTTGGGCAGATAATTGTTCGTCACAAACAAGAACTGGACACTCTTTTCGTTTCTTGTGAATGTTGTCAACAGTGATTTAATTGAAGCACTCTCTATCACTATAAAATATCTAGAACCAGGACATACATTCAATTCAGCTGACAGCTTCCACCACCAAGTGGAGCAATCTCTCCAAAAAATGAAAAATGTTTGCGACTTTAATGACTATGTAGAAGCCGTTCGAACCTCTAACTCAGGATTAAATATTCTAAAATTAATGGATGTCCATGATTTTTACAAATTCTGTGACTTTCATTCTGAACAGAAAATGCGTGCATTGAAAGACCGGGAATACGTTAAGAATTTCACTGTGGTCAAAGTTGTCCGTGGAGAGTACAATTTGTTGTACAAAAAATCTCACGCTGATGAGGAATTCAGGACCTTAAACTTTTTACAAGCCAAAATTTAAAAAAACATACAATTCCCTTGTACTGAACAGAGAGGTTCACCAAGGGGTATCGCCTCTTCACGAAAGCAGAGAATTGTCAAAGATCTCGTTCCCTTGATGTTACCCAGCCGAAGGCAATTCTGGTTTGACTTGCCAGTTGACGATGCATCCTTGAATCTTTCCAAGGAATTTGACGATTAGTTCTCGTCTTCTTGTTTTCGTAGGACTGAGTTGATTCCTAATTCATTGAATATTTTAATTTAGTTTAAATGTTAAAGAAGAAAGTTTTATTTTTTATCCTAAATGGTTATAAGTTTTGTTATTTACGGCTTAAGTATCTATAAGATCCATAAGTGTTGTTAGATAAATCTATAAGTTTTGATTTGATACCGAAGAAAGGATTTATAGTTTATTTGAAATGTAAAGATACTTTAGATAATTCTTTTTGCCTTATAATAGCATCTGTGATTCTAAAATAATTAGTATTGAGAAGACTGAATAATACATAAGTTAACTTGAGTTGGGTGATTAATGTAAGAAAATTAAATTCTTAGTTGTGCCATTTTTTACTGAAAAGACTGATTCAATTAAGTAAAATTAAGAAACGTTATTTTGATTATGAGATCAAGCGCAGGCCACACCGCCAGCTAACGAGCGAGCGAGCAAGCCGAGCGGGCATCGGTTCACCCCTTTTCATCCTTCGGTTCACACCGCAAACTACAGAGATAAGCTACGTCAGCGAAACAAATGCTGCGAACGAAATATACGACGATGCAGCTAGCTCGCTCGCTCGCTCGCTAGCTGGCGGTGTGGCCTGCGCTTAATTGTAAGAAAGAAGTTCGATTAAAACAAAATGTCAATTTCATACACTAAACGTATCATGATTTGTCAAATTTTATTGCTAGGTTACTTTCAGCAGCAGTTAATAACAAGATTCTAAAACAAGATTATATTTTTTTTCAAATACATTAATTAAGACAATAAACTAATTGTTTTATTATCACTTAAAAGCCTGATAAAATAAAACCTATAAACCATATAAATTTAATCATAAATTTATATGGTTACTTAGCATAAATACAGTAAAAACCACACTTACTGTGTTTATGCTAAGTGTTACCTATCAGAGAGCCTCTAGGAGATACTTAGTATAACTAAGATAATGCATTTATTTTGTCTTTCAATTACTCAGTATTGGTTTCCAATTATGTAATAGATTGGTGCTGAGGTCCTCTTTCATTTAAGGTATCAACCATCATGATCTGATTACAAACAAAGGATTTATGGAAGATTTTCTCACCAAAACTTTTACCGCGTTTTTCTCGAAACCGTCTAGAGCGTACATACTGCAACTATGCTATTGACGGCAGTATTATAGTCGCCTGTTTCTTAATTTTCGAAGACTTAATTAACCAAATGACTTAACTACTACAACTAAATGAAACAAAATTTAAATCTTGTATAAAACGCACACTATGCTGCCAAGCATAATTATTATAAGTTGGGGGATTATATCGCTGACAAAAATGCTTGGCTCAACGCTGGTCCAACTCCACAAGGGCGCACACACTAATTGATTAACATTCTAAAATATTGTTGGAGCTGTTGAAGATTGCAAAAACTATCTTTGAATTGTATAACTTCAATCCATTAGTATTGTATAATTGCATAGCACATGTGTGAGCAATGTGACCATGGACCTTCTATAAAGCTACCATTTACTGGGTACGTCTTTCATTGACTTGATATGCCCTGGCGGCTAAGAGTATGCCAAGCTCACTCAAACGTCTCGCTGGTGGTGGCGTGTGTGTTGAATAACTTCCCTTAAAAATGGTTCAGCTAAACGGTGCTGATCTATGCGTCTTGTGCGTGAACGGGCGCCGTCAGTAAGGACTGGTCATCTCTTATCTGCCTCGGCTTATTTTCTCACGCTTTTTACGTGCAAGTACGAGTCTTTCTACATTGTTCTCACATGTATAATTACAAGTTTACAACATGAATGATGTAACCAATATTTTGTAACAATATTATGATTTAAAAGAGTGTCCGTGGAGTTTCTTGCCCGTTCTTCTCCATAAGAACCTACGCTTTAGATTGGGCAACTTGCTTCATATTTCTGACTGACTGACCCCTTGAGAATTCAAAAGTGCCTATAAATCGTTTAATTGAAATAAATGCTTTTGAGAGTATGACTTAAAAAAAAAATATTCTACTCGATGAGTTCTAGACAATGGCACCCCACGTGCCAGGATAAGATTGTTTTTTAATCAAAAGTTATTTTTTTTTATTTTTTTTTTAATAATATTTGTTGTTATAGCGATAATAGGAATACATAATCAGTGAAAATTTCAACTGTCTATATCTATTACGGTTCATGAGATACAGCCCGCTGACAGACAGATGGACGGAGGGATGGATAGACAGCGGAGGCTTAGTTATATATAGACTAAAAAGGACGAACCCATAACGTTGCAAGAAGATGCAATACCTACCAAACAGTAAACACCACGCTCGCTTACTGCGTTTGAACGATTTCAGGTGTTTGCTCTAAGAATTCCTAGCTTAGATTAATTTCAGGTTCATTGTAGAAAAGGTAATAATTGCGAAAATGCATAATATGTACAGTAGGCTGCACGAGCAGCTCAAGGTCATCGGCGTGCAGTCGACTGTACCTATCATTAACTCCACAAATTAAACAATATAAGCTACTGTCGTAGTATTTAATATTAATTTACAAAAAAATGTTATTCATGCCAACATTATTATCACAACATGTTACTTATCATTCAGTATTCAACGTCGTTCCGTGAATTTTACTAACTCCTTCCTCACAACTTCCATGTTTCACTTCGTCAGCCATATTTTCTTCTTCCGAATGCATCGTACATTCACATTCGGCTGCATTGTTTATAAACCTGAACTCGTAGTTTTTCTTAATTTTAATCATTTGGCTTCTTATAAGTAGTAGAATACATGCTTGAATCACTGAAAGAAAAATAATCGTTAGGAGTTGAATTTCTTTCTACATGACCAAATTCAGCTCAAACTTTTATAACTTCTTCGATTACGCCTGTAAATGGTTTAATTGAAATTAAACATTGAAAGTCAGGCTGATTTAATTTGTTTGTTTTGGGAAAAATATAGTGTGTCTAGATTATTGTGTAGGTTTGTTTGTATGCATTAGATAGATAGATAGAATAGTCAAAATTATTCACACCATACACATTACAGATATAAATGTAGAATTCGATGGGACCTAGGCTATACATAGATAGCTATTTAAAGTATGACAGTCTAATGGCTGGAGCCTCGGACTCAAGTTAGTTGATATCAAGGATAAGGACAACTTACAGATTTGAGCTAAATAAGTGGCCAAGTCAACTAGAAGCACCCAAGTGCGGAACTCATCGATCGCTTGAAGGTTGAACCAGTAAACAGTGTACGAAGACAAACCGAAACCAATAATTGCCGTCGTTATCCAGAGGACGAAACTATACACGTAGTATGCTCTCAACAGCTTCAGGATTTTCTGGAAAAGATAAAGTAATAGTCTGAAAGTGGCACCGATGACTGAAAAGTTGTGTGGAAATCGGCGAAGTATGACTCATACTGATCACTTCTCACAGTGTTTGATACATTGCATTTCCTTGTTGTTTCATCTGGTTTGAAAAACAACAAGGAAAGGCAACGGTAGAAAAGGAAGAAGGAAAGGACGGAAAGAAAGATGATCTATCTCTGAACGGACAGTGAACTAAGACTATCCCCTTAATGACTATTGTTCTACATAATTAGACCTTTAAAACTGTATATAATTTATTGTATTCGTTGCCATTGGTTTTCGGCAACTAGTTTCCATACATTTTTGCCAATTTTCAAGAAAATAAATATTGTATCTTTTGTGAAGAAGTACTTATGATCAGATCAGTTTTTCCTCTTAAATCAATGATATATATTTTTTCGTAGACCAGCAGCAGGCGGGCCTTTCTATAAAATACTTAAACCTTACTTTAAGTGTACATTCCCTTTATATACTCACCCTATGTCCACCAATAACAAACACAATGTTCATTATAATATCTCCCAATGTAAAGAGCATTAAAAACGCCAACAGTGCTGCATAGATTTTATAACTAATATCTGGTTCAGTTTTGACCAATCCCAACATCGTTGAAAATGATTTTTCTGCACCAACCATCACTAGTGCGGAAATTACCTGAGAACATTGAAACATATTGTTTGATTGTAACATACCTTCGCTTTTTTGGTATAAAAAGATACCTACCACATGAAACTTTGCTGGTATCTGTCTATTTACTCTTTGTGCTCAAATTAAGTAAACATTTAATCAGTTACATTGTATATTATAGACCCTGTCTGAGAGGGTACCGATTAGAGAGACAGATATACTCAGTTTTGGAAAAAGGACAGAATGATCAATGATTATATTTCTTCGCATGGGTCATCTTATTAGTTATGTAAGCATGTACTCACCAATCGAAGATATCCCCACGCGATCAAACCATATCGTAACGGTAGACATAAACAACACCTTGTGCACACCGGCAGTTCTAACCGCATCTCGCTGGAGCACTCACTTTTTTTATACTCTTCACTATTTAACGAACAGTTTTGAAATATAAGAAACGCAGTCCCTCAGATGACACTGGGGCCATAAAAATAATAAGCAAACACAATCACTAGTTTTTGATACAAAAATAAAACAAGCTTAAAATCTGTGTCTTCTTTTCGTTAAGTAACGGTGGTATATTATTTAAAATAGTAACAGAATGACTTGTTAGCTCGCTCGCGGAGCGGCATCAGACGGTGGCTAAGTGGTGGGTCCGTGTAATCACGCGCCCGCGCATTTTAAAGCGGCTATTATAGGGCTATACTAGCTCGTCCTGTCATAACCGAGAAGACCAGCGGAAGCGGATCAGACAAAGAAAACAACAAGTTTGGCAGACAAACGCCAACATCTTTTCCAAATCTGGAAAATTGCTTTATAAGTTACAAGTGATTTTGAAGTCGTGCATGGACTTTTCATTTCATCCTCCATTCCTTCATTTACCTAATCGTGGTTTTCCTGGAAAAGTCGGTCATATCCAAAAGCACGTGCTTTTGCTTCGTTTCTAAAAAAACACAGTGCACATGGACAGCTAAACTGTAAGATGCGGCGCATCTATTAACATCAGTTAATGGGTGATGGTCATATCCGTGTTTTTGAGAAGCGAGGAAATATCGCGTGGGCGGATGATGCGTCATCAACCACGGGAATTGAGCCCAATACGATGACACTCGCACTTGGAGATTCAGAAGAACCTCTGATCTTATAGGTTAATTTTGGAATGCCCAATTTCAATGGTACTGGTTCCATCTGAACTCTTACCTTTTCGTGGGTACTTGTCGTAGTCAAACTCAACTCAAACTCAAAGCATTTATTTCAATTAAACCATTTACAGGCACTTTTGAATTGAAAAGGGGTCGGTCAGTCAAAAATATGAAGCTAGTTGCCCATTCCAAAGCGTAGTAGGTACCAGGAGAAGAACGGGCAAGAAACTCCACGGACACTCTTTTAAATCAATCAAGTCACCGAGGTTATTGGGCAATCCTTACTTCCTAATTAATATTATAAATGCGAAAGTGAGTTGGTTGACTGCCTTGTTGGTCTACTGGTCGCAAGCGCTACTGCTGAGCATGAGGTCCTGGGTTCGATTCCCAGGTCGGGCAAAGTGTTATTGGGTTTTTCTATCTGGAATTTCTCAGTAGCAGCCCGGAGTCTGGATTTATGCCCTGTTGATGGCAATAGGCTCGCCCCTATTACATGGGACTTAAACATAACTGGTGAAATGTGGGTGTACCTACTACAGGTACACCTCTGCTCAGTCCTTCGGGGAAAGAAGGCGTGATGTTATGTTATGGAAATGGATGAAATTTGGCACATGGGTAGACCTTGACCTGGAGAAGGACATAGGTTACTTTTCATCCTGGATTACAGATGAAGTGCCGGGCAACAGCTAGTATTTCCCATAAATTGCACTGTTTACAGACTGGTTGGCCAAGCCTGGTAATTATGGTAATATTCAATGAACCTATTTGCAGCCATAAACATTTTATTTTATAAGTGAGTATATACCTACGTAATTTAGTGTTAGAGGAAAATATTTATTATCACTCTTTCGATGGTGAATCTATTACGAGCTGTATTTTAGTATCTATTCCTCGTACCAGTAATAACACCAGTAGAAATGAACGTCAAGCAGTAAGCAGTCCTATTTGTTAACAGGACACCACATGGCTATGAATAGCCTCCGGTATGTAGTGTGTAGGATTGTAAGAAGGAAGCACCTATTTAAAGGTTCGTATAGAAACGTGTAGGTATATTGTGTGCACTGTGAATAAAACTCACACTGCTCGGACATACCTACTTAGGCTCTTTCCTCACTGGTCGGTACGTTTGCGGTACGGGATCTGCATGCTCAGTATCGTAAGCTTACCGATTTTCTGATCGGCTCGGTATACGCGGAAGTGGGGCGGAATCGTTCCGGTACCGCGTGACGTCACGCGTTTTACAGCATGCTCTGTATACAAGCTTACCGAGCGCTGTATACATATTGGGCAGTGGGTTTGTTTGTTGGTTACGCATTCACGCTAAAACGGCTAAACGGATTTGGATGAAATTTGGCACCTGGTCATGATCAACCTGACCATGACCTGGACACACACAAGACAACACATTCAAAATAGACACACATCCACACATAGACAAATACACAGGACACAAGATACAAGGATGGGGGGGTACAGGGTACACGAGATACTTTTTATCCAGGTTGTATTTTCCCGTGGGTTAATGTCCCACATGATGCACACGGGCGAAGCCGCTGGCAAAAGCTAGTCAATTATAGAATTTATTTGAATTTGGAAGTTCAAATGTACGCAATGCGGCACCGTTTCGGAACATAGCATACTATACCGCACTGCTGCTTACCGACCAATGAGGAAGCAAAAGCAGTACGGCGTTTCGGTATACCGAGCGTACTATGCCGAAACGATACCGCACTGACCAATGAGGAAACAGCCTTAGTATGTTCAGAAGCTTTATGCCCGTTTGCACTAATAATAGGTAACTCCTAAATATAATGCCTAATTAAAAGCACATAGTTGGATTTTCAACGCTCGGTTCAGCGCCAAGTTGAAAAGTGCTATAACATTATGGCATTAAATTTAGGTGTGGCAAGAAAAAAAACAATGACAGAAGAAAAACAGTACGCGTGCGGACCATCAAATTGGTTTCTTTTTCAAATTGTGTTTTTCTCACCCATATCTAACTACTTATATAATATAATTAGGCTCGGGTAAGCCCATGAGTTTGGCCTTCAAAACGTCAGTGTTTCAGTAATCGCATTTAACACGACCTTTTTAATTAATTAATTAATACGTAGGTGAGTACTAATTAAAAAAACGGTACTGTAATAGCTAGTTGCTAATATTATATGTACGTATGGTAATACGATCTATGCTATGCTGGACACAAGCCCGACCAATAGCACGCTGTAATCTCAATCCTTGGCTACTCTTATCCAGCTAATACCAACCAGTTTGCGAAGATACAACGCCACATGTACTACTACTCATCACACTGACTTCACGCAAAATCCTGAATCACGCAAGCAGAGTTTTTCGCGCAATTTAGCATACTTATATGCAACATCCTGACATCAACCGTCGTAGCTCACCAGACACAACACCCATCTGTTCGGAAGGTCCTCCCTTTTTAATGGGTGATGAGGAACTTGACTCATACCTCTATAGCTGCTCCATGTATCCTGAGAACATTCCACGGTCCGCCAACGGTCGCTAAGAGCACGTATTCGACAACGGTCCTCGAATCTACGGCTAACCACGTCAGCTTGTTTATTCTAGTTCATTCTCATAATATTATTAATTTATTCTAGTTCTTTGTCATAATAATGTGATTATTCCGAATTCAGCATAGCCTTTTACATAGCTTGCCGAGAATCTTTCAATTTGCGGCCAGCTGTACCGTGATTGTCCAAGTTAGGGTTACGGGGTCGGGCTCCGTAACCGGTAGCTTTACCATGGAATAGAATGTGTTTTTTTTAATGAGTGCCTTGTTGGTCTAGTATAGTCTAGGTATATTGGCGTGTGCTAGCTGACATATGGCTACTCATTTATAGTTTAAATTATGTTTTGTGTTGCGTAATGTAAATAATGATGCATACTTTTTACGACTTTATAGAATATTTTTTTCTAATTGAACAGACAGCTGTGCTGCTGGGAAGTTTGTTGCGCCACTTCTTCTTCCCAGCTAAAGCACTAGGAAGTTGTGAAAGGTTGGCGTTTTGTGGGACTGTCTTATGTAACTTTGATGTTCGAAAAGTGCTGATTCACAGCCTAGTTTGAATAAATGACTTTTGAAATTTGAATTTGAGTGGGCGCAAGCGCTACTGCTGAACCTGAGTTGCTGGGTTCGATTACCAGCAGGGCTAACATGACAAGTGCGAGAAAGCTCTTTTTCTTATTTTGTCGAAATTTGCCTACGATTCTGACGTCATTCTAATCCCTAACATGACCGTAAACGACGAGATATCTCGAAAAAGACACTTTGACACTTCTATATCTCGCGACGAGAAACCGATGTTGCAAGTTATTAAAAACAAATTACCTTTATGATAGCAACATCGGCTTGAGATTCCGTTTCATTCATTCAATGGTGCCGATTCTCTTGTCACAAATATGCCTCTAAACTAGACTAAATTTTGGTGATTTTTATCACCAAAATTTAGATTATTCTTGTCAACCGACGATTTTCCATTCTGAAATAGACTAAAGACACAACTTAACTATATTTTAGTTTGACGGCACTGAGCTATTAATTTAGTGAAAATGGTAATTTTTCTATTCAGAATTTTACGTTCTTCACCTAAAATTTTGATTGTCTAAGTATTTAATCGCGATTAAAAAATGAAGTAAATTCACACCAACACTTCGAAGGTGCAAAAACAATACTGTCTTTTTTTCTTTTCTCTTGCTTATACCTCGAAAATAATGAAAATTTCGACCTCCTTTATGAAACCCATAAACTCCTAACACTCAACATGTAGGTAATATTTTTTCATATTTACCATACAAAAAACGAAAAATTCCATGTAAAACACGTCGTTCCAATATAAATAGTAGTTTAAAACCAAGTATTTTCATTATTAATATATTGTAAAATAAAATGATGACTAAAATAAGTACAATTATGAAACTGCCATGTTATTTTGGAGTTTTTTTTTTGTATCATTATTTTGTCTAATCTTCTCGTCGTCAAAATCGACGACGAGTAAATACGACTAAATGATAAAAAAATCGGAGATTATCGCGTGTTGAATTGTCAAAAATCGAGATAACTAAGGTGCCGTGTTAGGGTTTGTCGAGAAAACATCAATTTTGACAGAAGGAGTCGATTATTTTGTATGAAAGCGCTGTCAGAAAACGAGAAAGTGACCGAAATAGACAAAAATTACTCACGCGAGAGTGAGTAATTGTCGCGTGTGTCATGTTAGGCCTGCAGGTCGGGAAAGTGTTATTGGGTTTTTTCATCAGGAATTTCACAGTAGCAGCCCGGAGTCTAGATTTATTCCCGGTTGATGGCAATATGCTCGTCCCCTATTAGATGAGACTTTAACATAACTGGCGAAATTTGGATGTATGTACTATAGATACACCTCTGCCCAACCCTTCGGGTATAACAAGCGTGATGTTATCTTATGTTGTTTTTAATTGTAGGAAATAACAATTGAACAACACAAATATTAAAAAAAGCCCACATTTTGATCCATATTACAAAAATGGGTTTTATTGTTTACAAACAACTTTATCCACACACACACACACACATTGAACCTATTATTATTTTGTCGCTCACAATAATTATATAAATTAGGAGTGCTACACAGAATAATATGACAGTGTTGTTAATACTGTAAGAGGAGCAGACATAGGTACCTACACACCTGAGTACTTAGTGGCTATTTTGTGCTCAGCATTTATTCAGGTACGTTAACTTGCTTTGATTACTAACTCCTATTCAAATGGCTTTTAGAAATTTAAGAAAATAATAATTATTGTATATCTACAGCACAGTGGTACCTTTGTAAAACTAGTATTGTTGAATCAATAGTAGATAACATTCTTATAATTTTAATTATCTACTTAACCTTTGGTGTCCTACATTGATGCTCCAAATATTTTATTTGAACTTTATCTCATATCTATGCCAGTCTGCGAGTCAGAGGGTTTTATCTTGTATTGTATTTAGGAACTAATTCAATAGTTGCTTATTGTGTAGGTACTAGGCCGTTCTAAGATAGTATTATTTTAAATTTTAAATGGTTCTTTTTTGTTATATTTTTAACGTGCACGTCTTTCTACATTGTTCTCACATGTATAATTTCAACATGAATGATGTAACCAATATTTTGTAACAATATTATGATTTAAAAGTGTCCGTGGAGTTTCTTGCCCGTTCTTCTCCATAGGAACCTACGCTTTGGAATGGGCACTAGCTTCATATTTCTGACTGACCGACTTCTTGACAGTTCAAAAGTGCCTGTAAGTGGTTTAATTGAAATAAATGCTTTGAGTTTGAATTTGATATAACATAGTTTTTTATTTTCAGGCGTTACCAAATAATTATCGGAGGTTTTGGGTTTTGTTTTGCACAAAGCTAACTTATTTTTGAAAGATTGAAGTTTCATAATGTACTCTCCAAAGTTAGGGCGGCCAGTGGCTACCTGTGAAGTGACCAAACAACAGGATATACGCACTCCTTGTGTTCGGCGAACCTCTTGTTTTTGCACTCTAAGAGGCTTGTTATTAGTTTGGGCATTTCTGCGATTGGTAAGTACAAAAAATCATCGAAACTATGAGTAACAACCCGTGTCAAATTTTCATCCACTATCTAACCTCCTTCGGGGATGAACTTTCGCACACTTTTGCGCACTTTCGTCCCACATAGAACTCTTATACAGAAACTCAAGCTCCAACCTAGCGGATGAGGCCGCGAGTGAATGAATGAATTTAAGATTTTTAATTAAGTAGAAGATAGGTTTCATTTGCTTCTTCAGACGATGGGTCGCTTATATATACCCAACCCGGGTATAATGAGCGACCAAAGATTATTTCCAAGATACAGGCGATATATCTCTTGTTTTTAGAAGTCAGGAAATCATATAGTTCTATCAGATCAGCTCTTTGTTACAATATTTGTAATCTAGTACTTAGTAATATAACTGAATAAATATTAGGTCCAAATAATCGTTTAAAGGACTCTGTCAAACTTTTGTTAACTGTTTTAATAATATGACTGAAATAAAAATAGTCCTTCAAATGATTTGATATGAGTTTAACAGCCTATAAGTAAGCACTGATGGGAAGGCTATTTTGAATCGCTAGCCTGTAAAATATAGTTGTTCAACTATTTCGTTGGCCTTAAAAAAGGCTAATATGCCACGAAAAAGGACTATAATTATTATTATTATTGGTATAATGAAGACGTAATTTTATTTACAGGTAGTGTCAGTACTATGGACCGGTGTTGTAATAATAGCAACTGTCGCGCCATTATCATCCGGACACAGAGTACCGCCCAGCCGATTGATGTTTGGCGCAGTTGCTACAATTTTACAACTAGTGGAATTTGGAATGATTGCCACGTTCATCACAGCTGGGGTCAAGGTAAACTATTAAAAAACTGTTTTGTTTGTCCAATGGTTACAAGGGTGACTGCAGAGCCCCGGGTCCTGGGTTAGATGGACAAAGTGTTATTGGGTTCTATCAATATTAAGTTTTGCAGCACCCCAGAGCCTTTTTTTTTTTTTTGGCGGGAAATCATCATGTGACGTCTCCAGCTCTGGGTGGAGCGGGAGGGCGTGTCAGACTCTTACTGACTAAAACCCACCCGTGGTCCTTCTGTTGCCTGTGCAATGCCAGAGGGCCACGGTATCCCTTTCGGACTTTCCCGCAACCCCGGCAGGCAATGGTCTCATCGGACCCCTTCACTCGTTGACACTCTCTGAGGCGCGCGTGGAACACAACGCGCCGTCGACCCGGGCTTGGTCCTTACCGGACGGCGAGCTACCCATTGCTCTCCGTCCGCAAGCCCGCGCCTACGGTGGCCGGGAATCGGCAATTGATTCCCGACGCCCAGGGCGTCTCCTCCTGCGGCGGCTAGGGGCGTGAGGGCGCGAAATTTGCCTCTCCCTCACGAGTTCCGCCTCCTCCTTTGCGAGCATTCTCCCAGCCCGCTCCAGTCTGGGAGCCAAACGTCGGAAATGCTCCACGAAGTTCCACCGACTGTTGAGGACGAGTCCCAGGTACTTCATCGTCGACTCAACGCCGATGTGAACCCCTCCTACCGTTATTTGGGAACCCGACGGTGGCGCGTTCCGAGGACCATGAAAACACATGGCCTCGGACTTGTGCAAAGCCACCTCGAGTCCCAACTGCCGGATTCTGGCCACGATTGTCGCAACCCCGTGTGTCGCTAGTTCGGCCGCCGCCTGATGCGACCTCCCCTGCGCCAGGAGTCGTAAGCGTAACAGACGACGCTGACGCCACTGGGGAGGTCGGCGCGCAGCGCCCAGTCGTTTCCGATGTCCCACAGATGCGGCCCCAGGACCGATCCCTGTGGGACACCGCACGACATCTCTCGCTGGTTCCACTCTCCCTGGTGACTGGGGTAGATGATGGAGCACCCCAGAGCCTGGATTGGTGGTTAATGGAAATATGAATGTCTAACAAAACTCGCGAGTTTTGTACACTTTTGGTTTTACTATACATAAAAAAGTTGACGGTTAGAACTGTGACGCACCGCGCGCTCGAGCGAGCTTAGTGAGTGGCAGCGGCTGGCGCTACTTCCAAGTTGCTCGCAGCAGGCAGGCTATTTAGTATTAGCGCAAGGTGCGTTACGTCACAAGCAAGCTTGATACCATTTCACAATTTTTCAGCAGTTTATCTTCTTCTTCTTCTTTTCGTGTGGTTAGTGACTAACCTGGTGTCAGAGTTTTAAAGCCGCCCATGGGCCCCTGACATGGCTTTACTTTGCTTTGCTTTTTAGAAATATCTCTCAGGCATGCCGGTTTCCTCACGATGTTTTCCTTCACCGTTTTTCAAGCTAGATATAATTATACAATACGCACATGAATCCGAAAAGTCAGAGCCTTGTGTTCGAACTCGAGACCTGTGACTTAGCAGTCCGACGGTCACACCACTAGGCTATCACTGCTACAAGCAGTTTATAATCTAACGGAAATAATAACCGATAGATTATAAACTAACGAAGTTCATAATCATACGGTGAAATAGACATCACATTCACTAACGCGTATTATTCTAAGCTTACTGTCAAACGTTGATGCGCGAATAAACTGTTATATTAATAAACCTATAAGTGCAAAGTCTATAAACTACTTAATACGGGCATACTCATTAACAGTAATCGACAGAATTGAATAATTTTTGGTAGATTAAAGTGTTTGGTAGTAAAAAGCATATTAGGTAGGTACAAGTCTTGTATTGTGGTTTTAAAGCGTCGATTTATACCAGCCTGTTATGCTGTTATCACAAAGATCTTCAGGCGTGCTCACTAGCATGTTGTCGATTTTAAACTAAGGCTTTTTGCAGTAGTATCTAAAATTTGTATTGGTACCTCTGACTTTTTATTCTTTACCCACCAGCACCCTAATAGCGTATCATCCGATCAATCATAATCTGAATCATTTTGAAGGATATTGCTAATCCATTGCTTCTTATGTTCAAAAAAAATCTGCTCATCAACGTAAATAACGCAATTAATGTTGTTGAACTGTCAAAATGAAACAAATTGTGATTGATTGTTTGTTATGTAATTAGGGTCCAGTTTTCGGTACATCTTTATCTACGAGTATGTTCACAAATACAATAAATAAATACTCGTAGTTGAAAGTGTTGTTGATTTCTTATTTCAGAAAAGTGCCAGTCTCTACCGCGCTTACTACCGCTACTGCATACTGACCTTTATTGTCTACATCATAGCGGTGACTCTATGTTTCGCACTGGACTACGATCATGGTCACTACTTCGGAGAGATCTATTTAACTTATCATACCAGTGAATTTGCGATAATTGAAAATGACGCTCTGGTATTTGCCGGTGCTGCCCTTTTGGATATTTGTAAGTACCTAGAAATTATTACATCAACGGTTACTGGAAGTTCCACACCTGCGCACGCGCACGAACAATGCGGATTCACGTCTTCCAAGAAAGTATTTTTGTGAGGTGTATTTGAAGGAACATATTTTAGATTCAAAAAACTTTTTGATTGTTAATTATTTTGGAGTATTATTTGTTTTGAATGTCATTGACATTAATCTGTATCTGTGACAAACAAAAAAACTTAGACAAGGGCGTTTTACATAGATTACGTTTGTGTTTGGTCATTATAAGTCTCAAAAATAAATGTTTTCCTTTCTTTACAGGTCTGGAAATACTTCTAATACTGTTAATAAAGGGTTTGATACGCAAATACAGTAATAATCAAAATTATGCACCTAGTGAACTAGTAGTCTAGTGACTGTGATTTATTTAAATAGTTGAAGGTAGGAACAAAGTCCTTACAAGGTCTTTCAGCGCAAAAAACATTTACGTTAAGAAAATGCACATTTTTTATTAATAAGATTGTTTCAAACATTTTCTATTTTTCTTCCATAAAAACAACTACCTAGGTACTTATTTTCAATTTTGTAATTGTATATCTGATATTGTAAATAAAGAAAGACCAGAAAGAAAAAAGAGAAGAAGAGAACAGAAGAGTCAATAGCTACAGAACTTCCAGAATATTAGACCAACCACCTCAACATGAAACGGAAATCGAATGTATGTAATTTGTTAACAAAATTGGACATTGCCGTGTCGTGTAGCTTTATAAATATTGTAAATCTCACTCACTCACAATACCGTAGATTTATCAATAAAACATGAACAGTTTTTTTTTATCTACTTCTATAGAATTTAATTATGACCACATAACATCACGTCTATTTTCCCCGAATAATCACTCCGCTTGCTTACCAACCGATCGTCGCGATCATATGTCATTTTTCTTCATTATATCTGAAATACACCCACAACTTTAAGAAATACATTCTGAAGAAAACTAATATCCTCTGTGACATTTGGAGAACTATTTATGTTTTTTTTTTTTTGATTGAATTTTGATGTGCTAAGACGGTTATGTTTTTACTTATTGTTTTATAGTTTTAAAATAATATACAGTTTTAAACTGAATGTTGAATTTTACTTGCCCTACCATCCCACATGATGAAAATTATCCTCTTCGACATACCTACAGAGAGTAAAATTTTCTCCAGAATTAATTTCGGTCCCGTCGATCAATCTGAAACTGATTCTAGCCAACCATTGCGCAGGAGATATAATTGTACACAAGTGTGTGCGCAAACAACAGTGGACTTTGTACTCTTATAGTCCGGAGGGACGGCAATCTGACACGGCCGGCCGGGAGAAAACAGGAGCAGAACCGACGGATCTACACGCTCTCCGAGGCCTTCGACGGCTCTCGAATTGCTCAGAAACGGTTATCCATCAGTGGACCGACCTAGGCTAACAAAGTTTAAAGCTTGGTGCCGACAGGCGCGACGCGACTCTAACAAGACAATTTTAAGAAAGTTTTCGTAGAAATTGTTTTGTTAGAGTGAAGTTTCACGGTAGAACAATTACCAGTGTCGCGTCACGCCAGTCTGCACGAGGCTTAACTCGAAATATCGGGTTCTACTCGATTGGGACTGCTGCTCAGGCTAGAGCTCCCCAGAGAGAGAGATAGTAGTTTATTAGACTGCTTACCTATTTTTTTTTTTTTTTTGGGTGGGAAATCATCAAATGTCGTCTCCCGCTCTGGGTGCGGGAGGAGCGGGAGGGCGTGTCAGACTCTTACTGACTAAAACCCACCCGTGTTCCTTCTGTTGCCTGTGCAATGCCAGGGGGCCACATCCCTTTCGGACTTTCCCGCAACCCCGGCAGGCAATGGTCTCATCGGACCCCTTCACTCGCTGACACTCTTTGAGGCGCGCGTGGAACACAACGCGCCGTCGACCCGGGCTTGGTCCTTACCGGACGGGGAGCTACCCATTGCTCACCGTCCGCAAGCCCGCGCCTACGGTGGCCGGGAATCCGCGATCGATTCCCGACGCCCGGGGCGTCTCCTCCTGCGGCGGCTAGGGGCGTGAGGGCGCGAAATTTGCCTCTCCCTCACGCGCTCCGCCTCCTCCTTCGCGATTATTACTGCTTCGCAAAAGGAGGTGACGGCCTCCCATGCCCTCTCGCTCCGTACCATGGCCTGGACCAGGGCCGGACGCGAGAGATCCCCGCCACCGATCGCCTCCACGAGGACACGGCGGTGCTCTGCCCAAGCCGGGCATACCTCCACCGTATGCTCCACCGTGTCCTCCGGGCGATCCACGCAGTGATGAAAGCCGGGCGTTTCCTCCCGCTTTATCCGAAACAGGTATCTCCCGAAACAGCCGTGTCCGGTGAGGACCTGCGTCAGGCGGAAGGTGAGGACGCCGTGGCGCCTCTCCAGCCACTCCTCAAAGAGGGGACTTATCGCCGCAATAGTGGCGTGCCCAGCACTGGGTTGCGACAATCGCACTCTCCATGACGCCATGAGATCCCGTCGGAGCTCTGTCCGCTGTGCCGCGATTTCTCGCGGCATCGGAGTCAAGCCCCGGCGTTTCGCCTCCCCGCGCCACTCCTAAATATGCGCGAGAACTTTTGCCTCCAGATCCCATGGCGGCAATCCGGCAAGGAGGCTCGCCGCCTCACCGGAGACCGTGCGGTATCCCCGGACCAGCCGGGTGGGCATGACCCTCTGGGACGCGTTCAACCGGCGGGCAGGCCGCCGCCTCAGCGAACGCGCCCACACCGGTGCCCCGTACAGGGCCATGGACCGCACGATCCCCGCGTATAGCCTCCGGCAGGAGGCGTTTGGACCCCCTAGATTGGGCAGGAGCCGCTTCAAGGCAGCCCCGGCCCGGTCCAGTCTGGGAGCCAAACGTCGGAAATGCTCCACGAAGTTCCACCGACTGTCGAGGACGAGTCCCAGGTACTTCATCGTCGACTCGACGCCGATGTGAACCCCTCCTACCGTTATTTGGGAACCCGACGGTGGCGCGTTCCGAGGACCATGAAAACACATGGCCTCAGACTTGTGCAAGGCCACCTCGAGTCCCAACTGCCGGATTCTGGCCACGATTGTCGCAACCCCGTGTGTCGCTAGTTCGGCCGCCGCCTGGTGCGACCTCCCCTGCGCCAGGACCAACGTGTCGTCAGCGTAACAAACGACGCTGACGCCATTGGGGAGGTCGGCGCGCAGCACCCAGTCGTATCCGATGTCCCACAGATGCGGCCCCAGGACCGATCCCTGTGGGACACCGCACGACATCTCTCGCCTGTTCCACTCTCCCTGGTGACCGGATGGCCCTGTCCGTCAGATAGGCCTCGACCACACGACAGAGGTAGGTCGGCATCCGGCGATACCGGAGTGCCTCCCTGATGCAACTCCAGGGCAGGGTATTGAAGGCGTTCGCGATGTCTAGAGACACCGCCAAGACGACCCCACCCCGAGCCACCGCATCCCCCGTCGTGAGGGCTCGCACGCGCATGATGGCGTCCACCGTGGAGCGCCCCCTGCGGAAACCAAACTGGCTCTCCGCCAAATCCGGCCCCACCCGCACCAGCCGCCCGACGAGGTGGTCTGCAATTACTCTTTCAAAGAGCTTGCCCACCTCGTCGAGCAGCACTATGGGCCGGTAAGCGGACGGAGAGTCCGCAGGGCGCCCCGGCTTCTTGATGAGGACCAGTTTCCCCGTCTTCCAACGAAGCGGGAACTGGCCCCTCTCCAAGCATGCGCTTAGGAGCCCCTTTAGTCGAGGCCCGAGAGCCTCTGAGGCCAGGAACCAGGCTTTCCCAGGTAAGCCGTCGGGTCCTGGGGCGGTATTTCTGGCATTCAGCCTACGTACCGCCACCCTCATCTCTACCTCGGTCACCTCCAGAGCATCGTCGTCGTCGTCGGCGGTGTGGTCCGCATCAGACACCGCAGTAGGCAGAGCCATGGGCGGGGAAGCGTGTTCCCCTCTCGAAGGGAACAGAGCGCTCACCACGTCCCCCACAAGCTGCGGCCGGAGACTGCGTCAGCGGGGGAGCCCATGGGTGGAGTTTTTTCCCGCACCATTTTATATGGGCGTCCCCGCGGGTCTCTGTTCAGAGTCTCCAGCGACTCCTCGCGGGCCACTGCCCTGGCCCGCAGGATTTCCGCTTGGAGGGCGGTCTTCGCCGCTCTGTACCCTTCGTACAGCTCCGCCTGAATGGCTTCCGTATCCGGAGGTCGAATAAGAAGCCTGCGGTGCCTAGTGTACCGGCGTCGCGCAGTAACGCACGCATTGCGCAGTGTCGTCAGCTGACGCGACCACCAGTACACCTGGCGCGAAGCACGTCCGGGCTGGACCCGGGGCATTGCCACGTCGCATATCTCGGACATGGCCTCCCAGAACCACTCCGCCTCGTCAATGATGTCGGCAGGCCTGTCCGGTGATGACATCCAGGCCTGCACGATCGAGGCTTCCAGGAGGAGCTCCCGGTCCAGCTGCTTCAGCGCCCACCGCGGACCACTCGGGGCCTGTCGGACCGGCGCGCTCGAGGTCTGGGCGGAGACTTCAAACCGGATGTACCGGTGATCGGAATACGTCTCCACCACCTCCATGACGCGCCAGTCAATGACACGCGGCAACAGAGCGGGGCTAGCGAACGAGATGTCCACCACTGATTCACCCCGCATCCGCACACACGTGGGGACAGAACCCCGATTAAGGACGACCAGGCCTGTCTCCAGCGCCCAGTCTTCCACCATACTGCCCCGTGTGTCCGTATACCGGGAACCCCAAGCCACATTCTTGGCATTGAAGTCCCCGAGGACGAGCACGGGGAGGGAACAGAACCCGACGACGACGACTCTTTCTCTCTTTCACAACAGTTGTGGAACTCGGCGAGAGTTCGGTTCGGGGAGAAGTACGCGCCTACCACGACAATCTCCCCGAACCGTGCTGCAACGCAACCCCGTCCTCTCTTAACAGCCTCGAGGGACGGGGTACCGGCGGCGGCCGACGAAATTAGGGCCACTGAGCCGCTCAGGTCCTCCACCCAGTCATCCCCGGGTGGGACAAAGTACGGCTCAGCGACCACGGCAATGTTAATCGACCACTGCGCCATGCTCTGGAGCAACAGATGCTGAGCTGCGGCGCAGTGGTTGATGTTCGCCTGGAGGAGGCGAAATGGGGCCATTATTGGCACTCCATGTCAGCCCCCTTCTTAGCCCCCTGTGAGGGCCCTGCCACGGCGGCGACGACGGCTGTTGAGGCGGCAACGGCGACGGTGGCGGCGGTTGCGGCTGTGACGGCGGTGGCAGGTGGTTTGCTTCTAGCCTTGGCGGGTGGAGCGCAGGCCTTGCTCCCAATCCGGTGGCCGGCTGGCTTGCCAGCCGCCGCACATACGACGCAATGCGGCGTGGCTTCGCACGAGCCGGCCTTGTGACCGGGCTGACCACAGCGGTAACAATGACTGCTGCGGTCCACCACCGAGGTGCATTTAGCTCCCACGTGGTTGCCCACATGGCAGCGGAAGCACCTCAGAGGTCTGGGTTCCAGCAGTTTGACCTGCGCCGAAACCCAGCCCACCAATAGCCTTTGGCCCTCCCCAGCTATTTTCTTGGCCGCCGAAACGGGGCAGCTCACCGAAATGGCTCGCAACCCCGTGAAGTCAGGATGGAGGGCGCCTGCCCTAACCTGCTCGGCAGAGCACCCCCCAGCCCTAACAACAGCGGCCACCACCTGTCCCTCCGTCACTGAGTCATCCAGGCCCAGAATAGCATGTCTGCGCATTTGGTGGGCCTGGACACTCGGGCCTCGTCCGCATCTAGGGACGCCCTAAGCCTTTCGGCCAGAGCGTCAGCGGCCGGGCCGCTTGCCGCACCGGGGACCTCCAGCATCCGGGCCCCAGTCGCAGTGACCCTCATCCGGATGCCATCAGCGGCGCCGATCTCTTTGAGGTCCACCGCCGCCCCCACCTTGGCGAGCACGTCGCGGTAGGACACGCCCTTCTTCTCCGCCTCTGGCTGTAGTGTAATCACTACAGCTGCGGACTTCGGGGCGCGGAGCCTAGCCGCGACGCATCGCTCCTTGCACCGCTGCCTCCTCTCCTTCTTGTTGGCCGCCCTTTTTGCATTCGCCGCCTTCCTCTTCTCCCCGGCTACCTGCCATTCGGCGTCAGCTGGGGTAGAATTAGGAGGAGGCGGGGGCAGCTGTTTCGCCGCTAGGGCTGCGGCCTTCACTGCCTGGGCCGGGACCTTCGCCACCTGGGCCGGGGCCCTCGCCACCTGTGTAGCCACCCCGCCCCTGGTCTGCCCCGACGAGCCTGGTTTGGCCGAGGCAGCTGCGGTGGTGGCATACGAAGCCGTCTTCTGCTGGCCAGAGGCTGGTGGCATGCTCGCCGCTAGAGGAGGGCGCAGGACGATGGCCTCTATTGCGGAAAAACGGGACCGCAAAGAAGCCATCTCCTGCCTCACCAGGGTCAGAACCCGGTCCTCCGCAGGCACGGGCCGTCCCTGCCCATGCTGCTCCCTCCCCTGCGGCACCTCACGAGGGCCGGCTCCTCGGAGCCCGGCCAGGTCCACTCGGAGCTCCTCGTTCTCCTTTCGGAGAAGCTCCATGGCGGCTGTCAAGCGGGCGACCTCCGCTCGCATCTCTGACATGCCGTCCGACGGAGGACTGAGATGATAAGCCTCCGCAGCCGCCAAAATAGAGGCTATGGCCGCAGGCATGGCCTTGTCTTTAGAGGACTGAGTCCTCTTCAAGACCAAAACCTTGATTGCGGCTGCCACAGCCTCCGCAAACCTGGCCGCTCGCTCCGAATTGGAGCCGCCAGCGACGCCCGGCTCACCACCTGCCGACTCTGTAGGGGCCGCCACGGTGCTGGTCCCTACAGGGTGGTGTTCCTCCTCTGTAGAGGGCCTCTCCACCTCAGCTGGGCTGGCACGGCTCGGTTCGCCGGCCTCCTTCGTAGTGAGCCCTCTACCTACACCCTGTCCTTTTCCCGGGCCGCACCCCGCCGACTGGAGTGGATCTTCCTCCTGCCTTGGCCCGAGACCCCCTCGTCGGCGGACGACCCCTGGCCATCCCCCGGCTTAGAGCGCTTCCGGAGGAATTTTCGGTTCCTCACGTTAGCTCCCACCACCACTTCGCGCTCCGAGCTCTGACCCGAGCTCATCGCGCCAGACGCAGCGTCGGACTCCGAACCCGCGTCACTCCTCTCCTTTTCGTCGTTTTTTGTATTTTCTTTAACCATATTTGTTCCCACGAGTATTTAACATGTTTTATTGACGCAAAAAAATAGTGGTTCGCACTAGCGACTAATTATCTAATAGCTACCCATTAATCAAGCTTACAAACTCCCTCACGGTGCGCCGCCGCTTGGAGGTTTGGGGTAATTTTTTATAGAGGATTTCTTCCTCGCGGTCCGGGCGGTTAAGCCAAGACCCTCGACCCCCGTCAAGTGCCAGAGACATGACCTTGACACTCTTCGGGGCTACGAGACCAACGGTGGCAGAAGGCTTCCTCCTGCCTGCCCGACGGCAGTGTTAGTGCACGCCGAGCCCGTGCTTCAACGCTGCTCAACGTGTGCTCTCTCCGAGTACACGTTAGAGCGTTCCTCCGACAGGATATTGGCATGCAGACAACGAGACCCCTTAGGCACACAATACCTAATGGGGAGACATTGCCCGCATCCCAGGGTGCACCGTCCTGAAGACTGGCCTTCCCCCCGGACGCATCCGAAGGGAATTCCAGCCCACAGGCACACGGGGAGGTTTCCTGTCCAAGCACCCCTAGACTGCTTACCTAAGTTGTTATGTTTGAAAATAAAATTAGTCTTAAAAAAAAAACTGCTGCTCCACACATTTTGTCGATCTAAGTCTTCTTCTCAATCTTTTCGTATGGTTAGTGACTAATCTGGTGTCAGAGTATTAGAGCCGCCCACGTTTTCAGGCCTCAGACTTGGCTTCAAGTGGCGTCGAGATATATCTCTCGGGAATGCTTTTATTTTATTTTTTTAGGTGGGAAATCATTAAACTTTTCGTCGTGTGAGGACGTTTCAGACTCTTACTGACTAAAACCCACCCGTGTTCCTTCTGTTGCCTGTGCAATGCCAGGGGGCCACGGTATCCCTTTCGGACTTTCCCGCAACCCCGGCAGGCAATTGTCTCATCGGACCCCTTCACTTGCTGACATCTCCTTGAGGCGCGCATGGAACACAACGCACCGTCGACCCGGGCTTGGTCATTACCGGACAGCGAGCTATCCATTGCTCACCGTCCGCAAGCCCGCGCCTACGATGGCCGGGAATCGGCAATCGATTCCCGACGCCCAGGGCGTCTCCTCCTGCGGCGGCTAGGGGCGTGAGGGCGCGAAGTTTTCCTCTCCCTCACGCGTTCCGCCTCCTCCTTCATCTAAGTCAGACGTGTGTGCCTTGGATTCAAACTTGAGACCTATGACTTGGCAGTCGTCAGACTGCCACACCACTATACTATCAGAAATGTCGATCTAAGTGAACTGAAATGTAAGGTAAGTATGGAGCGGCAATTCTTTTTTGTGATTCTAGGTACTTCACATATGTAGTAAAACGTTGCTGATAATGATGAGCACAATGACCTCTTTTCAGGTTTAAGGTAAACGAAAACTTAGCTTGCATATCCAGGCTCTGGAAAACCTAGGGAAAACCTTCGGAATTTGACCTTCAAAACGTAAAACGAAAGTGTTTCAGTAATGGCGACCTTTTAAATTAATTGCGTGCGTTAATGTACAGACGCCAGCACATCAACCTACTACAATCTGTCAAATTTCTGTAATAGATTATCGACTTTATCACTAAAGTATAAGGTTCAAAGTTGATTGGGAATATTTGACAGTTTTGGGTAGGTTGGTTGTTGGTTCATAAACCTACACCTAGGCCGAAGTAATTTAAAAAAAAAAACGGCAAAGAGTGAACAGAACTCGCATAACTACAGGCCTATTTCCCTCGCCACCATCATAGCTAAAGTGTTTGACGGTTTGCTTAACACACAGTTGGATGTATATGTAAGCCTGCACGATAACTAGTTTCGTTTTAGACCTCAACTGTCTACTATACTGTGTCATATGCATACCGTCAGATACTACACGGATCGTAGGACTCTTGCATATGCGTGTTTCCTCGACTTTTCTAGGGCCTTCGACCTGGTTGCGTATGATAATCTGTGGGATAAATTGAACAGTATTAACCTGCCACGGGAACTTGTGACTATCTTCAAGTATTGGTATACACATCAGGTCAACAGCGTCAGATGGGCGGGGGCAATGTCGGAACCGTATCAGCTTGAGTGTGGAGTGGTAGGGTGGATTGACCTCGCCAACCCTTTTCAACCTCTACATGGATGCGCTGGTCGTTGCGCTCAGCAGTCGTCATGTCGGGTGCCACGTTGATGGTATCTGCGGTAATAATCTTAGTTATGCTGACGACATGGTGCTGCTGAGCGCGTCGATCTGTGGTCTAAGGAAGCTGGTGCAGGTATGTGAGGAGTACGCGCGTGGGCATGGGCTCTAATATAATGTCGACAAGAGCCAATGCATGGTATTTGGAGCCTGCGGTGCTAAATCGCTGGAAGATATACCACCAGTCTTTCTGAATGCTGTGCCCTTAGAAAGAGTGGACCATTTTAAATATTTAGGGCATATAGTCACGGCTGACTTCAAGGACCATGCTGACATCGAACGGGAGCGGAGGGCCTTATCGAAAAGAGCGAATATGTTAGGTCGCAGGTTAAAAGTCAAGTCAAAGTCAAATAATTTATTTCAATTAGGCACAAAAAAGGCACTTTTGAACGTAAAACTTTACAAAAAATAATAAAACTGATTCTAGTCGCCCATTCCAAAAGGTAGTTTTCGGATGGAGAAGAATGGGCAAGAAACGGTTTGCGCGTTGCTCCGATACAGTTAAGGTCACCCTTTTCAAGGCATATTGCACCTCACTGTACACGTGCAGCCTGTGGGCTCGCTACACACAAGCGTGCTACAGCGCCCTCTGTGTCCAGTATAACAACGCGTTCAGGGCAGTGTTGAGGGTCGCCCGCTTCTGCAGCGCCTCGGGCATGTTTGCGGAAGCGCGCACCGACTGTTTTCACGCCACCATGCGCAAGCGGTGCGCGTCCTTAGTGCGCAGGGTGTGGGCCAGCTCCAATACTGTCCTAAAAATGCTCGCTCACTGAGCGATTTGATTACCCCTACATACGAAAATGCTGTAACAGACATGTATAGCCAGGGCACTTAATCTGATTGACACTGGACCTATATTTTTAATAATTACTTGTTTGAGAAATTATTTTATTTTTTATTTTATATTAATTTTGTGACCCTTAAAATTTGACATATCATTTAAATTTCGATTCTGTGATCCCTATAATTTGTATTACTCATTCGTTTATTTTAATTGCATTTGACATTTTATTTTAATTTGAATTCTGTGACCTTTATAATTAGTTCCCATTTTAATTGCATTCATATTTTATTCTATTTTGATTTATTCTGTTGCAGTATAGTGAAAATTTTATTTTATGTAATATGGGTTTTGCCTGAATTAAATGAATTTTATTTTATTTTATAACTAAGTTTGTTTATAAAGAGTTTTTACGGACCTCTACAAAAGCGGGCTACTTAGAGACATCGTTTTATTTTTCCTGCAGTATTTACATACACCTCCATGCTCCATCAACTAGATTTATTTCAGAACTTTCGCTTTGCATGCTTCATCCTTAGGTCTGTGAATCTGTTTTTTATTACTTTTTATGCTGTCAGACTCTTACTGTCTAAAAACCACCCCGGTGCTCCCTTCCCACACTTGGACCGGGGATCATTGGACCCTGTGCGCCTTCCACGATCCCCGGATAGTGCCGGCTCACCATTGCGTAGTGTGGAACACTACGCGCCAACACCCGAGGTATTGGCGCGTAGTGTTCCACACGCGTCCTGGTGGATGGGTAGCGGCAGACCTCCCCGAGTTCGTCATTCCTCTGACCTAACCTAACCTGACCTGTTTACGGGGGCTGGAAGAGTGCGCTGTCCGCCCTCCGCCAACGCCCGGTCCACCTGCTGTGGGTCGTGAGAGTGGTCTCGACATTTCCGTAGCCTCCTTCTGCGAAATGACGGTTTCACAGAAGGATATCACCGCAGTGGTAATGATTATGCTGTATTTCAAAGATGGGGGGAAAAATATTTTTACGGAAATTTTTCATCGCCACTTCACCTAGCCTGAGGGCATCCGCACTCAAGTAATGTCCGGTAATGTCTTCTCCGATGTAGCTAATTAAGTTAAATGTCGACCTAATATGGCCGGCCCACAGAGCACAGAATCGCTGCGCCTGCGGATGCGTCCGGCGGCGCAGCGCGCTGCAGCGGCCTAGACGTCTCCGTGCTATGATTATCTATAGCAGTGCATTCATTATCAAATTTGTCGGTCGTAAGCTATTCGTTTTTGCAATGCAACTCTTATCTTATTGTAATAAAGTATAAATTAGAATTATTGCCGTGGGTTTGATGAAACTCTAGGTAGTCATTCTAACTTATACCTTACCTTACCTGAGCTAAGAGTTTACCTGAACTAATGCTTTTAAGGTAAGTCCAGGATAGCTGCCCCACTTTTTGATAGGGAGCCATAACTTATTATTTAAAAATCGATTGGCATTACGTCTTTTGCATATGGTAACTTAGATCTTTCATCTATGATGGTACCCTACACTATATTGGTACTCCATACCCTGGTATTGGTTTATTATTATTAATCCTGTATTCGACACAAATGTATTTTTGTTCAGAATAAATAAATTAAAAAAAACCCCTTTTGTTTGTACATAAGTTTCATTGATTATGAGGACCCACTGCTCAACTATTCACAGTTGAGCAATTACCAGTTGAGCCGTTGGTATTACCCACTGCTCAACTTTAAGCAGTTGAGCAATGTAGTTGAGCAGTGGGGAAGAAGCGGAAATTATTTCTTTTTTACCCTCTCAAAAGTAGGATAGATGCCTACCGTGAGGGATACCGTTAGTTTACCGAATCTCGAACAGTAAAATTGGAATTGTGTGCATGTCTCATGTAGCCATTGCCGACACGTGACACAATGAATTCAATCTGATTTGGATTTTGCCAAATAGTAGCTTTCATAACATTCTACACAATAATTATCAACTGAATCTAGTTTTGATTAGTATAATATCTTGTTGAATTTGGATCTATTTTCTGTAATATATTCTTAGGGATTAGAGTTTTAATATTGACTTTCTTGCTTTTTTATTAATATTCCTTTAATTGCTTTTCTTTTGTCTGTCGTCATATTACTATCATCATGTTCATTTTCGCTGTCAGAACTGTAAATGTTTTATGGTCTCTTTTTTAAGCATCTTCCTTCGTTCCAGTTTATGAAAATAGGATAGATCTAGAATCTCATTGTCACTGCTGCTAGAACTATATATCTGTGTCTGTTTCTTAGCTTTCCATTTTTCTCTTTTATTGTTATTTCTCTTATTTATCGTTTTGCTACCGCTTGGTTTATTCGCCATATCAACACTGCATATTGCACTTGCATTTTGAACTATTGGCTTGCGAGATTTCATGAACTGACCTTATTTGTGGAAATGACCAGTCAGTATCAACAAAAATGTAATTTTCAATGTTAATATCTAATTGAGCAAGTCATTCTTGAGAAAGAAAAAAAATACATTAATCTATTTATCACATTAATATTATAAAAAATAATCATTCAATGTTTTAAGTAAGTGCCTACCTAAGGTTAACTGTTCGTCGAAATCGTCGTCTTAATGTCCGACAGGGTATTCCGTAAGTTCTGGCTATTTCATTTACACCTTTCTCAATTTTGGCAATTTCTTGAAAAGCAAGCTTTCTTCAGTCTTAACTAATGTGACGGGGGACCACGCCCGGTTTTCTTTTATATTTCTGATGGCATTTCTTCCACCTGCGATATGAAAACATTAATAGAAATAGTTAGGAAACGTATTATACGAGTAGCTAAGAGCATCTATCGCTAAATTTATTTTATCTTATTTTTTAATTAAACATTATATAAAATAAATCTATAATTTAAAGCATTATTCCTTTTAAACTGTATTATCAGCAAATAAATTTAAAAGAAATATAATTTATAGGTAACGGAGTAGTACTTACGATTATAATTTCAACGCTTGCTTAGGTGTCGCCGCAGATGATTTTTACACAACGGACGAAACGCGTGCGCGTGTCCCCTACGGTTGTCGTGGCACTAGGGTCTCCGGGGGGGTGCTTCCTATTGTATAGTACGATTTTAGCCTACGATATTTCTAACATTGAGTATTCAAAGTCGCGGATTGGGGCACCTATCCTGGACTTACACTACGTCGATCGTGAATGACTTACCTATTGGACCATTTCATTCCAGACTCAATTCTTCTACGAGACTCCAAGCATTGACCAGCCATCCCGTGAGAATCTACGTGTGTATTATTATTTATTAAATATAATAATTTATTTTATTTTATAAAAGTAGGAAATAACAAGTAAACAACCTCAATGGAGTCAAAAAAGCGTTAAAAACCCAATAATTTTATCCATACTAGTTATATGGGTTTTTTTTTGTTTACAAACAAAATTATCCGCACACACACACTACACTGAAACTATCAGTTATTATTATGTAGCTCACAATTATATAAATGAAGGCTACTAAACAGATTAATTAAACAGTGTTGATAAAGACTGTGAGAGGAGCAGACGTAAATAAAATACAGAATAATTTTAGAGCGACTATTTAGTGCTTTTGAGCGAGAAGCCAAACTTTCAGACTAGCTTCAGGTACGTACTCACTTTTTATACATCTTAAATATTATTTAATTTTCCATAATTTTGTGTTATATCAACATGTAAGTATTTAGAAAACTAAAAATATATTATTTGAATATAATAATTGTTTGAAACAGTGCTCATATCGCAATCGATGATCTCTTCTAGTTATTTGTGTGTGGGTAATTATCAAATAAATTCTCCCACTCTGGGCGGAGCGGGAGGGCGTGTCAGACTATTACTGACTAAAACCCACCCGTGATCCTTCAGGTGTCTGTACGTTGCCAGGTATAGTCAGTTATTCCAAGGTGTTTACAAGTTGTAAAGTGAAAGTTCAAATGAATTCAAACTCAAAGCATTTATTTCAATTAAACCATTCACAGGCACTTTTGAACTGTCAAAAAGTCGGTCAGTTAGTCAGAAAGTTGAAGCTAGTTGCCCATTCCAAAACGTAGATCTCTATGGAGAAGAACGGGCAAGAAACTCCAAGGACACTCTTTTAAATATAGAAATTACAAAATCCTGGGTACATTATCTTGTTGCTTCTATATGCGAGAACAATGTAAAAAAAAAAACAAAATGATTTAAAATAAGCCCTGGCAGATAAGTGATGACCAGTCTCAACTGACGGCGCCCGTTCACGAACATGACGTGTGGATCAGCACCATCTATCAATCAATTCACCAATTCTTACCAGCAAATATTAACTTAATTCCTTTTTTTAGGCGTTACCAATACAGTATTGGTGGTTTCAGTCACACACAGTGTTTTTGAAAGATTTGATTTGGAAAATGTATTCTCCAAAACTGAGAGCTACTTGTGATAAAACCAAACCAGGACAGTCCAGTGATATGGGCATCCTGCACCTCAGCGATGAATCTATAAGGCGCTGGTTATTAATTTGGGCATCTTTGCGATTGGTAAGTTAATTAATGGTAAATGACTTTTAGTTCTGTTATTAGGTTTGTACAATCACTCGTCAAAAGTATTTTTTTTAAACTTCCCATCTGTACACATATTCACAAACTCAGAGGTTGAAATCAAACGTAGAAGGTGCACATTTTTGTTTTAATTGTACCACTTTTTGTGGCTTTCTCCCGACAGCAGTCAAATAGAATTTGTTTCGAACTTCTGAGCGCCATAATGTATGTAGGCGTTATGCCTTGGCTACTGGCGGTGCAGTTAAGAGTATTTTAGGTAATGGGGCTGTTGAATTGGGGAAAAAATCTATTATTACTATTTTTTGTTTTATCACATTAATAAAAAAATATTTAGATAAAGCGCATTAAAGTTGGAAAGTAATGTCATGTCACATTTTAACTCAATTTATTGCCGTAATCTTTTAATTACGTAATAAAAGAATAATACTTGTCCAATAATTTTTAATAAACAATCTGACGGACAAAAAAATATTTTTTATCAACTTCCCTATTTCTAGTGACATCCATACAATAAGCCAAAAAGAAGAACATGCCAAGAAGGAGTAATTTATTATTATCATTATGACCCTGTTGTGTCCCGCTGGGGCAAGCCTTCGTTCCATTTTTGTCTCTCTTTTACAATTTGAGCCTAATCCTTTAGGTAGAAGTGTACCTCGTCACGCCATCTCCTTTGCGGCCTAGAGATTATTATGCTTAATTTTAATTTACAGGCAGTGTCAGTACTATGGACTGGTGTATTAATGATTATGACTTGGCAAATTAATGCACACTACTGGTACCAACGGGAATCAACGTACTTCGCAGAAGCTCCCAATGTTTTTACGTTTGCAGTAGTTGCTATAGTTTTACAACTAGTGGAATTTGGAATGATTAGCACGTTCATCTGCGCTGGGGTCAAGGTAATTATCATAGAAACTTCTTTGTTAGCCTTGTCCTGGGTGCGATCCCCGGGTCGAGCCAAATTTTATTGTGTTTTTCCGTTATACCTAAATGTTTTCAGTACCAGCCCGGAATCGTGATGTGTGCCCGGTTTGTGGCAACAGGCACTTTAGCTTATCCCTATTACATGGGACTTAAAAAAAGCTGGAAATGTGGGTGTGGTATACAACTCAGCCTATTTCTGGCGATTCACGGTGGTTTGGTTAATTTATAAAAACAAAACACGCGACAAGTGTTGGAGGCACCCAATTGAACCCACTCAATATAATCTAAAACTTGACATAACCTCGATCGAATTACATAACGCATTGAATTAAACTACGTTATTGTTCTGTTTGAGTAAAAGAGACAACTAGACATCACATTCATTAACGCTTTCATTCCGAACTTCATGTTAAGCGTTAGCACGTGCTGTAATGTGCACATAATAGTCCCTATATGGGGAACTGACAGTCCGTAACATCAACGGTAGTGGAAATGCTTAGCACATTGATTATTGATTACAATTCGTATTTAACCCGTCGCGCGCGCAATTAGCGACACAATAGAATTTTATTGTTATTTGCACACATGGGCTGCAATCGACATTTTAAGAGTTAATAGCGTTATAGGCTATAAAGTGGCAGTAAAACTATCAAGTACGGATTTTCAAGATTGACTTGGAAATTACTGCATATTGATAATGAAAAAGTTAACTGATACAGAACTTGTCAGGTTGCAAATTCCCCATCCTTAGATTTGGGTCCTGTACCTCTGGAATACTTATTGATATACACAACAACATAACATCACGCCTGTAACCCCCGAAGGGTTAGGCAGAGGTGAGGTACCCATAGTTCACCCATTTTTTAAAATATTGTTAACCAATAAACCTTTTTTTCCAGAGAAGTGCCATTCTCTACCGAGCTTACTACCGCTACTGCATACTGACTCTTATTATCTACATCATAGCGGTGACTCTATGTTTCGCACTGGACTATGAACACGGTCATTACTTCGGAGAGATCTACTTAACTTATCATATTGATGAATTTCCAATTATTGAAAATGACGCTCTTTTATTTGGCGCTGCTGCTGTTTTGGATATTTGTAAGTACCTACCCTATTTTAACTTGAATGCAAAAAGGTTATTTTTTCATAAAACACAACACTTCAACCTAGAGTTGCAAGTTTTCTCTGAAAATACTTGCACAAGATCGAGAAAATCTTGAGTCAAAGATGGCATGGTACTCAATATCATTTTTCTTGTGGTTGTTGATATTTTTTTGAGTTAGATGAACATAGTTTGTTTTAATTTACACTTTGTTCCGCCCCTTTTATACATATAATTTTAAAAAAAAAAAGGTTTTCATGACTGTGTGACCGCGTTATTCTACTAACTATACGCAACGGATTTTGATGCGGTTTCAACATCATTAATAAGATTATTTATTCCGGAAGGTTAATGTGTATAAAAATTTAATATTTAACTTAGATATAACACAGAAATCTCAATGTTTTAACATATTGCCACGTCAGTACATTTTTCCAGCCGTGCGAAGCAAGGGCGAGTGAGGTCGTTGGCACATAATAAAACTTTTTACCAAAAGGGCTTGTGAAAGGCAGCGTACAAGACGCGCGCGTAGAAAACTCTTTATTGTACACCATACAAATTACATACATAAATACTAGTCCCTAAAACAATTACCTATGATTTAATCTTTAAACCTATGTCATGATTTTTCTTTCATTTTTTACAGGTCTGGAAATATTGCTGATACGTTTAATAAAGAGGTTGATCAACAAATACAGTAATGAGGATATTACAAATTGCGAAAATGTCTAGTCATTATATTTTTAACCTTTATTTCATTTATATATTTTTATTATTATTATTTTTTATACGGTTTTTATAAAAAAATCTAATCATTTTTTTTTGTAAGTAACAATACACGAGATATAAGGGTGCGTCCAGATTATGTTATATAACACATAAACTTTTGTTATATTATAACACGTCCACATTTTTTTAACATTGCTAATTTTATCTACAGAAACATGTTACATAACTATGATGTATAACGTGTTATGTTATATAGTGTGGACACACCCTTAGACTGTAGCTTTATAAATATTGTGAGTCTGTAATATTATCAACAGTTTATCAATAAAAGATAACCAACAATAACTATGTTTTTATGAACTCTACAGAATCTAGGTCCTCCATTGCCGCCTCAGTGGTGGTTCTATGAAGACCTCAGCTATTTGGTTGGTGTAGCTGGACCTGCCCTCCTGGTACCGCTCCTTGTGTAACTCACTGCGGACTAGGAGGAGCAGATATATCTGTAACACTGTACACAAAAGATAAGTCAGAAAGAGTTTGTGGTCCTTAAAAAAGTGGTAGCGAGGCTAAGTGCCCAGGGTTCGCTGGACATATATAAAAAACGGGCCAAGTGCATGTCGGACCACGCACAATGAAGGGTTCCATAGTTGGGTGAATTTATTCCAAGAACAATTAATATTAATAGCATGTCAACTCGAATTTTCTAAACTCGAACTCGAAGTTTAAAAAAGAAAAATACGCCGAGGCAATATTGTGTTACTGTATAGCAAAATGATAAACGAAATGACCAGATGTATGAACATAAACGATGCAAAAAGAGTATATTAGGTATAAGGATCGTAGCAGGTGATATTCGGTAGTTTCTGTCTACCCCCATGGACAAAAGGCGTGATTCTATGTATATATGTATATGCACAGCAACACTATAAAATTGTAGATAGAAGGTTTTGGTATCCACATCTATAATAGATATGTAGTCAAAGAAAAAGAAATAAATTAATAAATAAGCAGACGAATTTTTCAAACGTAAAATAAAATATTATTAGAAGTCTATAGGTGATATGTAATTGGCTCTCTGGTGATTATGGTCTCCTTTTATGTTTGTTTTATTAGCTGTAAGTCCGTATATATACTAAATAAATAAGTATGAAGCAATAGTTTATTGTTTTATCCTTCTGGTTGAGATAGAATGTGTGTATCGCAATTTTATTGGGTTGCGGCTTTGTGCCCGGTTGATTATGTATGTCACTTAGCTCATTCCCTAATTAATATCATTGGCGAAAAGTGTTTCACTCTTCACCCTTTTTTTTGGGTGGGAAATTATCGAATAACTTCTCCCGCTCTGGGCTGAGCGGGAGGGCATGTCAGAGTCTTACTGACTAAAACCCACCCGTGTTCCTTCAGTTACCTGTACGTTGCCAGGGGCCACGGTATCCCTTTCGGACTTTCCCGGAACCTCGGCAGGCATCGGTCTTATCAGACCCCTTCAGTACTGCTGACATTTTTTTGAGGCGCGCGTGGAACACAACGCGCCGTCGACCCGGGCCTGGTCCTCATCGGACGGTGAGCTACCCATTGCTCACCGTCCTTCACCCTTCGGGATATATAAACGTTATGTTTATGTTACGTAAGGCGTGCTACATACTTCTTCAGGCATATTCGATTGACAGTATTTGTTTATTTAGTTTTGCCGCTCGGTTGTGCCAATGGACTAGTGTATAACACGCTTAAGTCTTAGTATGAATTATAGTAAATTGATACATTACCAAATCCTGTGAATGCAAGAGCGAAATCAGCGACGAGAAAATGCCACCGAGGGAACCTGTCCAGTTCTACGTAGGTGATGATCAACACTAAGAAGGTTGCCACCATCGTCGTCATCTCGTAGTAGTAGTACACACGCAGGAGAAGTCGCCTTTTCTGAAAGATTTAAACATATCCTTGAGTTAGTAGGTATAAAACCGACAGGTGGAAGTTTCTGTCATAGTTTTCTCTTTTACGCACGTATAAGGGCTTGAGGGAAAATACTGGAAGTCAAGCTAGTGCCGTTCGATCTTCTGGACGTATTCTACGAGTAATAGGAATATCATCTCTATAATACATCTCTGCCTCTCCTTTCTAAAACTACCAGCGTAATATTATTCATAATATCACTTACCAAATGAGCTCCAACGATCAAAACCAAATGGAACACGATATCCAGCGCATATAGTACAAATATTACATATAGCTGAGCTTCCATGATCACACCTCTATACAGTGCGGCCGTGGTCGTGAAGGTGCTCTCGATGTCCCGGAAGAACAACAATAGTAACGCCTGCTGGATCGCGAACAGGCATGTCACCAACTGGAACAGAACATTGTGACAAATAGAGATTATCTTTAAATATCTATCGTATTATTATCAGCCGATATGATGATGAAGGCATATCCTACTTCTTAGCAAGTTAATTTTAGGAAGGGTTGAGGAGTGAAAGAGGATGAGAGTATTTTTAAACACTTTCGACACACAGAAAGGATTGATTCTCTTAGGAAATCTCAGTAGTTATACAGTGTCTCAATAAGAACTTTAATTTTAAAAACTTAAAAATATAATATCAATTTAATGTTTTATTTACATATTTTTCTTAATATTTACAGAGGTAGTAATGACTTTTACACATGAAACCAAATATCGGTTAAATGCCCAGCAATTGTGGGCATTTAACCGATATTTTGTTGGTACATATTTTATGATTTTCAAAAAAGTACGGTCCGATTATCTCTCCTTTCCACCAAACTGTCAGTTTTTGAGGATATAGCGGAATTTCTTGAAAGGCATGTGGATTTTTATCACCCCAGATCCAAGAATTATTCTGCTTGTTAACAAAGCCGTTGAGGTGGAAATGAGCCTCAAAATTCAAAATTTTAAAATATTTTGTTTCACATAAACCTACATGGGCACCTTAGATGAATGATTGGTCTCGCTGCGGTCGAGCGCAGCGAGACCAATCATTAATCTAAAATGGGCACTTATGACAAGCTAGGTGCACTCGTCACTAAAGATGATTTTGTTGTGGAATTCATCGTCAGTTTTCCTCATTTTTATAATGGACTTTCACTATTAACTATCGTTCTTTCGAGTTGTAACGCACCATTTTCTTAAATGTCCATGTTTTAATTAAACACATACCAAATATGGCTGACTCACCAATTGACAGTTGAAAATGGAGCGCGATTCTAAATTCAAGGTCTTGCTGAGACACCCTTTAGTATTGATATTTGGCTCTACTGACTAATGAGTTTGCCGACCACCAAGGATTTTTTTAAATTCTTCCCGTTATGGGGTTAAATATACGAGTAGGATGAGTGTTTGTATAGAATTTTATCATTTTCGCCGATGGCAAAAAACAATCGAGCGGGCTTACAACTTGTATTCTACCATTTACACTGAAATAACTAACTGCCTCGTTGGTCTAGTGGTCACAATCGCAAGCACTACTGCTGGGTTCGATTCCCATTCCGCGCCAAGTGTTATTGGATTTTGCTATGAGGCATTTCTCAGTAGCAAACCGGAGTCCGGATTTGAGCCCGGTTGATGGCAATGGGCTCGCCCTCTATTACATGGGACTTCAACATGACTGGCAGAGTGGTATATTATGTTTCTATTATGAATGTACATATCTGCCGCTGTGTGTCGCATGTTTAAATTGAGTCTTGACACCTAAAAAATATTGCGAATTGAAAAATCATGTTAGGTTCCAGTGGCCGAAGCTCCTATTCAATTATTATATAATAGGGGTTAAAGTATTGGAGGTATGCCCGGCATGGGCAGAGCACCGCCGTGTCCTCGTGGAGGCGATTGGTGGCGGGGATCTCTCGCGTCCGGCCCTGGTCCAGGCCATGGTACGGAGCGAGAGGGCATGGGAGGCCGTCACCTCCTTCTGCGAAGCAGTAATGCTCGCGAAGGAGGAGGCGGAGCGCGTGAGGGAGAGGCAAATTTCGCGCCCTCACGCCCCTAGCCGCCGCAGGAGGAGACGCCCTGGGCGTCGGGAATCGATTGCCGATTCCCGGCCACCGTAGGCGCGGGCTTGCGGACGGTGAGCAATGGGTAGCTCGCCGTCCGGTAAGGACCAGGCCCGGGTCGACGGCGCGTAGTGTTCCACGCGCGCCTCAAAGAGATGTCAGCAAGTGAAGGGGTCCGATGAGACCATTGCCTGCCGGGGTTGCGGGAAAGTCCGAAAGGGATACCGTGGCCCCCTGGCATTGCACAGGCAACAGAAGGAACACGGGTGGGTTTTAGTCAGTAAGAGTCTGACACGCCCTCTCGCTCCACCCAGAGCGGGAGACGTCATTTGTTGATTTCCCACCCAAAAATAAAAAAAGGGGTTAAAGTATGAAATTGCCGTTTTATTGTAATAGGTACTTCGAATTGACATAGAACCTTGGTTTGAGATTTTTGAGTGAAACTTTTTGACATGGTACCTATGAAGTTCTTTTTAAAAAAAATGTGCAACATTCGATTATCGACTTTCAATTGGTTTTTTTTATTTAGCTTAGACAAGAAAGACGGATACTTCGAAAATTCGAATTATTTTCGAATACGAGTTCCGACGCGGAACTAACGCGGCTCGCAATATCAAAGTTGCGTGGAGAGGAACTGGAGGACTGCTAATGAACGCACCATGCAATTTTGGTTTAAACGCTTTCGTGATGAAAACTTTGATTTGAAGAAGGAACCACGTGGAAGAATAGCAATGAATTGAAAGAGATGGTGGAAGCCGATCCGAGCCAAACTACCCAGGAATTAGCGGCATGGTTTAACCTTACCAACAATATTGACTCATTTGCGTCAAAACAATAAAATTAAAAAATATGAGAAATGGATGATTTGACTGATCTGCAGAAAGAAACGCGTATTGAAACTTGTGTTGCCTTGTTGAATCGATACAGAAATGAAGGAATATTGGATCGAATTGTGACATGTGATGAAAAGTGGATTCTTTACGATAACCGTAAGCGAAAAATGCAATGGCTGACCCCAGGTCAAACGCCGCAACAGTGTCCTAAAGCAAATCTTACCGATAAAAAGGTAATGGTAACTGTTTGGTGGTCTCAGCATGGTTTTATTCACTATAGCTTTCTCCGATCTGGTCAGACAGATGTCTACTGTGCCGAACTCCGAACAATGATAGCAAAACTAGCAGTGAAACAGCCCCGACTCATGAATCGATCTTCACCATTCTCCATGATAACGAGAGACCTCATACAGCACGAGAAACCGTTTTAACTATACAGGAACTGCAATTAGAATCCATTCATCACCCTCCGTATTCGCCAGACCTTGCTCCAACAGACTTCCATTTTTTTCGTGATTTGGACAACTTTCTACGTGATAAAAAGTTATCACGAGATTTCTATCGCAAAGGCATAAATGACCTTCCTATTAGATGGCAGCAATGTATAGATAATAATGGTAATTATTTTGATTAAATAAATATGTTAAATTAAAAAAAAAACGAATTTCAATTTGTGAGTAAAAATCGGCAATTTCATACTTTAACCCCTGATACTAATTATTATTTTGTTTGTACGATTGCCACTTATGCATTATCATTAGGTAAGTATTAAAGACCTGACTGCATTGTTTACATGTCTCATTTAAATATAAGACATTGTTTTCGTAAGCTAAGTCGATAACCAACGAGTAATTATTTTGTGGAATTGATCAATATTAATAACATTATTATTATCTCTTTTAATTCAGGGAAGTGGCTTCGGACAGCTTGTAAATAAACAGATGATGAAGTAAATACATCGTATCACTTAGCAGTATAAACATAAGATAACCAATGACGATCATAAAATTCTGGACCAAATATCATACATTCCAGTTTAGGGGCGTGGGTCAGAGTTCATTATTCGTTGGATATTGGCATATGTTAGGTGACATATAGAAAATAATTTTATATGTCACCTAGTATTTCTTGTATTTGCGTAATGTAAATTATTTTGCATAATATATAGAATCAAGTTTTTTTAACTGAAGTTTTTTTAACTTAGTCGTATCCTATGGAGAAGAGCCGGCAAGAAACTTCACGGTTACTCTTTTAAATGGTATTTACAATGTTTTCAAATTACAGTGTATCAGAGGACAGTATAGACCTATCAACAAGTACCAGATACTTAGTAAGATTGAAAATGGTCGACAGATATACCTACAGACTGTTAAGCCTAAAACGTCCTCATATTCGCAAAATCTAAACGAAAAGAATCTATATAAAAGAAAAATAAAATAATAAAAGTAAAAACCTATTTAAACCAAAACCTGTACCTTTGGGCTTAGAGTATTGTTGTTATATTTTATAAATAATTGAATCTCGAAACAAGTAAATCTACGATTATTTATGTAGGTACTTAATAGGTAATCATGTGCACTTCGCAACAAATCAGCACGCATCACGAACACGATAATAATGGATTTATAGATCCATTATTATCATAATGAAAATGGCTTCTCAAGAAGCCATTATATTGAGATTGTCTTGCCACGGGATTGAATCTCGATAAATGGCTCGAGAACTCAAGCATGGCTTCAGTCGATATGAAACCGATTGACCTCTTTTCCCTTTTCCTATCCCAGATTGTATAACGTGTGTGTGTGTTTTCTATTATGTATCGTGTGTTGTCTATTTGTTAATACATATTTTTTTTTATAAATTCCTGTTATTTTATTTTTACTTGTGTGCCTTTTAGTCTGTGCTAAATAAATGAATTTATAATCATAATCATTTATTAATTTGCGAATATGGGTACAAAAGAAAAGGTCTTATACAAACAATAGTGTACATTAGCCATATCCTACCATAAGGCATGCAAAATTATAAATAGGTACACAGGTATCTATGAAAATACAATTTAACAATAAAATACATTATTAAAAATATCGAAAATCAAAACCAAAGACACTAAGAGTATTAATTATAATAGTCTTACTAACTCGGATCTCGGCTAAGGTTAGGCAGCTGTAATGCATCCTAGTTCGCCAACATAACTGGCTAAATTACAAAGCAAAGGAAGTTTAAGGTCGTGTCGTTATGTGTGCATATTAATCTTGTAAGCGGAGTGTCCTGTCTATATCCTCTGTCTAGGAACTAAATATAGCTACGTGTACAGGCAGTTAACTTGCAACTGCTTTTAAACAATGTTATGAGTCTGCTCTGCATCTGCAATCTATTCTTTTACTGCACACTCATAAGAATGCCATAAGCTTAAAACAATATTACGAGAACAAAAAGATTACACAACACAAAGAGACACACACTCACACACTGACTTATTATTAGGAATATCGTATAATTTTACAATGTTTGTAAATATGTGAGCACCATGCATCTATCACATTTCTTGCCCATTCTTCTCCATACGAAAACTACCTTTTGGAATGGGCGACTAGATTCTTTTTTTTTTTTTTTTAATGTTGTCGTTCATAAGTGCCTTTTTTTGTGCCTAATTGAAATAAATTATTTGACTTTGACTTTGAATATTGGCAGTGCCTAGAAAACATGAATATTTTTACATACCGAATTACAGGTTATTCGATTTTAGAAGTCCTAACGTCAGTTTTTGACAATACTAAGAAGATAGTATTGATATCTTCATTCGTAAATCAATAAATTAATTAAGGTGGTTATAGCAAAATTTACCAAAAGTAGATTCTACTAGTACCTACCTACCTAATAATTAATTAATCAGTTATGACCTGAAATTGTATATTGTATTCGTTTAATCCTCTTACCTACCTGACTGAAAATAGTCAATAAGTACTAAAATCTTTAAATACAACAACCACACAAGTAAAAGCAAGTGATACTAATACAGTAATCAAAACAATCTGGGGACATAATAACAAAACTAAAGCAACCAATAAAAAAACATTTACCAAAATCATCGAAACTCCCGCTCATGCATATATTGAAGTATCCTCACTCATCTTCCTATATCCTCGTTATCAATGGAAGCTAATAATGGTATATAAGATAACACTTACCAAGCTCAGGTACGCGAATACAAGGATCCCCCGTCGCAGCGGCAGACAGAAGCAACATCGCTTCAACTCAAGTATTTCTATCAACATTATAATTGCTATTGATCACGCACTCAAAGAAATAAACATGATACTTTTATTTTTGGTGTGACATTGGTAGGTGCTTCTAAATGCAACGTTTGGACTATAGCGTGGGGAATAGTGACTGAGTTAGTTGGACAAGTGATAGGGTTGGCGACTCCAGTCTATTCAGAATTGTGTCGATGGGTGAGGCCAGAAGGAATTCGCATGTTATCGCCATTTTAAAAGGGTCTGTCGTTAAGGTTTCTCCTATTGTTTTGGCACGACTATCTAACGAACTTCGAACTATTGCGAGCTTTAGTGGCTTGTTTATTTTAATACTAGCTGCGCCCCGCGATCCCGTCAGAATTTTGGAATAAAAAGTATTTTATGTCGTAAACCAGGTCATGGTCTACCCATGTGCCAAATTTCATTCAAATCCGTTCAGCCGTTTTAGCGTGAAAGAGTAACAAACAAACAAACTCACTTTCGCATTTATATTATAATATTAGTTAGGATTCCCAGTAAAAATATTTCCTTTGATGCTATTTTAGATGAAATAAATGCTGAACAGGATTCTCGAGGAAGAAATATTTATGATTAAGAGGATTGCGAGCATTTTATGAAATAACTAGCTGTACTCGGCTTCGCCCACGTGACTTTGTAAACTAACTTTTGACTTTACTAATCAATGGAAACTGAATTTCATAGTACTTACGGTATACAGCATGAAATGATTCGTAGAAATCAAATTAATTGAAACAATATACCTATGCATGGTCCTTCCACTTTTTTGAGGTTGTTATGCAGAAAAGAGACAAGACATGTTCCATTTGTGTTAGTTGGCAGCCCTAGGGTATCATTATCTTATTGACTCCTCGCGTTGGAGGACGTGAGCCGTGATACACTGCTCTAGTCTTGATGATGTCTTCCTCCAAAGGAACTCATGATATTCTTCTACGGAAAATTTCCTTAGGTTACGCTGTGTTTTCTTCCTCCAAAGGAACTCATGATATTCTTCTACGGAAAATTTCCTTAGGTTACGCTGTGTTTTAAATATGGAAAAAATTTAAAACCTTTTTTGGATAAACCTACCAATCTACCATCCAAGATACCATTATAAACATACTGTTATAAGGTTTTGTTACGCGTTTTTCTTCGTCTCTGTGGTGACGAATGTGTGGCCACCATAGATCTTTCCATAGAACTCTGGTGGCGACTCTCTAAAAATTTGTAGTTTCAGATTCCTGCTTCTCTCGACAGCTTGCGATGCTTCACCTCTATTGAAGACGTTGAGGACGGAACATATTTCGTGTACCTATGACCAACCTTCACAGATGAGTCATAAAATTAATTAGGTCAAGTGGTCAATACATATACCGTTATCATCATATCATTCGGAAGGAGTCCACTGCTGGACAAAGGATTTGCTTATCATTGTGGACAGTTACTTAGAAATCTAAAGATATTATACCATAAAGGTATGATAGTTCGTAGTCAACGAACCAGATGGCGCCCCTTGTTGCCTCTTGACGGAAAAACTTCACTTATTCTTTTTATTATCATGCGTTATTTTATATTCAGGATAACGAATTGATTCTTATTGTAAAGAAAAATATAAAGTCGAATTAGTAAAATACACATTTTAAATATTTACAAAGTTATTGACTAGGTATTGTCCTGTAAATTGTATTAAGGTCCATCCTGCAAAACACAATTCAGTTTTACTATTCATAAAACACTTGGCCTTAGCATCCATGCAATGCAATGTTAATTTATAAATTAATGAAAACAGAGGAATTCATTCAAATCATTGTACCGAGCGACCAACACAACCAAGAACATTACCGACATAGCTCATTATCGCATCATCCATTGATCATTACTCCAAGGTATGGTAGATTATAGTCCCTTAAAAACACAGCAATGGATGAACAAAGAAGTACAACACATATATGGATAAATGTGTCTTTAAGTAGCGGAAGTATCTTATAAAAGACGGTCTAAGAGGATGCAATTTTGGATAAGAGTCGCTCAGACCCAGTCAGTGATGAGATTTGATGTGAAATGTATGTAAAGTGTAAGAAATATGAAGAATCTGTGTGAATTAAAATGTCCTAAGATACCTGCAGTTAGGAAGTGCTGTTTTTGTATACCTACGTATGTTGGGATCGCTGTGTTTGGTTATGCTGATCTAGTAAGTGCTAATTAGGTGTTTGGTTCTTAGGTGGATTATGACGTGTGTCGTGTGACGTGATCACTCGGATTTTTAGATATTCTCCGGAAGTATACACGTAAATAAATGTTATTTTGTTATTATAATTCTGTTAAAAGGATAGTTCTTCTACATATCAGTGTACTCATATTAAAGTATATGTGCGGTATGCATTTATAAGAGACAATCAAAGTTCAAGACAGTACTTGTTTTTAAAAACTTGAAAGTAATGCACTCCCTCAAACGCTTTGCATTAAGAGGCGTGCAATATCAGATCTTTACAGTATTTAATATCATTGACAAATTGTTTAATGATATTAAATACAAAAACATAGTCTCCTTGAACGTCACTTGAAAGTTAAACTGTAACATGGTTTGTAATAAATGTGTCTTTATCTTGTAAACAAGAGATAACGCTAATAATTATCTGAGGAATAATTAATTTACCTAATTATTGCCCGACAGGGTCCACGATTGTTACAACAAATGTTTACTTATCACCTAAGCATATTACATTGTGGAATGCAATAAACGATTGAGTATGGAGTATTGCTTCAAAAACGGTGAAGTAAAATATCGTAAGGAAACCGGTATGCCTGAGAGATATTTCTTGACGGCATGTAAAGCCAAGTCAGAGGCCCATGGACGGCATTAAAACTCTGACACCAGGTTAATCACTAACCACACGAGAAAGAAGCAGATCATTATTATGAAATTATAATTTTAAGGTAGAAGCAAAGGTCTACACAAAAGCGCACTTGGTTCCATAAAACATATAGCATAAATAAATAAATAAAACTTACACGTACAGTTGTTGGTGCAACCGAGTTGGTAGCTATAGAACGTGGGCTGGCCTGGTGGCCTTTCACTATAGTGTATCATCTAAAAACTTTAATTAATTTTAGGACATTCTATTTATATTAAGAACAATCTAGTATAAAATATAGAAATAAAAAGTCATTTCGATAACAGTATCTTTCAAATAACTTTTAGTGCTTTAATCTACTGATCTGATCATCATAAGATCTCCAAATGGACGCCATTTAACTCTATCCTTGGCTAATCTCATTTTTCAACATTTTTTCAATCGACCGATATTTCTAAGAATTATGATTACCAAGTATTGAATTCCAACCAGTTTTTATAAAAGAAAAACTAAAATAACGTAGATATGTTTCAAAGTACTAGAGCTAAATTATAAAACGTTTGTCACTCCATGCAGGTTTGCAAAGCCAAATAAAGGATAATCATAGTGGTTTCCATTGATATAGAATTAATAAAGTCATTTATTGTCGGTAACCTGTGGTCCTTAAACATATCCAAGGAAAAAACTCGAGTATTGTAAGCATCAGAAGTAGATACCTAAACTACTTGGCACATAATCGGAGAGACCAATGCTCATAAAAATAAGGTAAAGTAATGATGATGTTGGCGAGCAATTAAATTGTCTGAGTGTTTCATACTCGATCCTAAACCATATTCGCTCTTTCATAGACGTTATCTAATACCCATCACCCAGTGATGCTATACGAGTATAGGTACACCGTAAACCAATACCCATATTGCTACTTCACTATCCTCCAATCTGAATTTCAGACGCTGGCCCTAGTCGCGTTCCCGATGCTAATGTACGAGATGGTGGACGAGCTGACGAGTGATAAACCTCACGGAGAGATGAACTACAGTGACCCTGCGGTACACCTCCCGATAATAGTGACTGCGGCATTAGCAGATATTGTGCTGACTGTAGTTCTACTGATCGGTGCTCATAGGGTAAGTCAAACGCCTTTGTTGAATCGTAATGGACCTTTCGGGACATCGGCTGGTTAAAATTAAACTTTATTTTGTACATATTTTACTCTTTGTAGTCAAAGAATTACAACACAGGCACCAGCAAGTGCACATTTGGAAGCTTATCACGTTACGCCTGTCAAAATTTTCCATTACAGTTCAGGATCAGTGGCTGTTGAAGTCACCTGGATTTTGGGGTACCTACTCGTAGTATAAACCGACTTTGGAGTAAACAGAATAAAGTCTTATATGTTCAACTTGATACTTTCATCCTCTTACCTCCACGAACAGTATACACTGGAGTGTAAAAGCTTTATTACCTAGTTTAACACTAACTAAACTTTTGCTAATACTTTTATATCAGGTGAGAGAGATAAAATCTTGGCACCTTGACTGTATCACTGTATCCTATAGTACAAAACGAGTAATATTTGTATATAGGTATTTTTTAATTTATTATCACGCTCCGAAAAACGTATTTACGAATAGGAGTTTACGGGGGCGAAAAATCGATCTAGCTAAGTCTCATATCTGGGAGAATTCCTTTTCTCCATATTTTTACCCGAACAGAGCTAGGTCGCCCGAAGTTTAGAACAAGCTTACCTTAGAATAATGACATCGCAGCATGGAATTAGTAAGTACCTACTATCATGGCAGCATGAAATTGGTTAGAGGTGCCGATTCTCTTGTACACCGAACTAATCTAACTAAACTATCACTAAAATTCCTTACTTTTGGCTATGAGAATCTTATAGCTATTCTGCAAAAAAAAACTCTAAATTTAAAAAATATTTTAACAAATAAAATTGAATTTGACAATCGCGACTCCACGTGGTACATACTCGTACTTGCTTGCCGTACCCCGTGAATTTTTTTAGAGCCGGAGTTACGCTGGTGGCAGCCTCGAAGTGTTTTATATGGAATTTTTCACTTTTTGTATGGACAATATGAAAAATAACTACCTACGTATTAGTAATGTCGCGATTAAAAATGGATGGTCTGATTTAGTTAGATAATTACAATTTTGGGTGAAAAACGTCAAATCCAGAATAGCAAATCATCGTTTAATAGGAATAAACTAAATTTTGGTGATGTTTAGTCTAGTTTAGAGGCATTTGTGACAAGAGAATCGGCACCAGTAGGTACCTGCTATCATGGCAACATAGAATTAGTAAGTACCTACTATCATGGCAGCATGGAATTAGTATGTACTATACATGGAATTCTTTTCTTTCTTTTCTTTTTTTAATAAAACTTTGCCCCACCCTAGGAATTTCTCCTGTATTGTGGGTGCGTTTACAAACATTTAAAGTCACAAACACAAACAACCAAACCCGGAACAACTACTTGTAGGTCATACAAATATTTGTTCCGTGCGGGAATCAAACCCGCGACACGCAGCGCAGCAGTCAATCGCTTAACCACTGCGCCAACCGTGTCGTGTCGTGTGGGAATTAGTATGAACTTTCCTATACGATTAAATGAGCATTCTCTATTTTCACCAGAGCAGCGCTCGGTCGCCCAGGTACTAATAATAATGTTTCAACTGATAAACAGCTTACCCAACTAAAATATGTACTTACTATTATTGCAGAAAAACAAATTAATGCTGAAGATTTACTTCTACTTCGCGACAATCTCGCAGCTGATGACGCTGCTCGCTGACCTGCCCTTCTTTGACTACACGGAGTACAAGAAAAACGCCATTTACATCTTCTTTGTAGGTTAGTATTAATTATTTATTAGAATTGTATTTCATTGTCCGTCGTTTCACTTGTCATAATCAAGGCTGCTAATTATCCCGTATTACATTACCTGCGTGCATAATGTAAGCCGGTCACTACGCCGGACGCTACGATTTACCGGAGAGGTCTACATGTGCAGGTGTGCCTGCGCAGATCAATCACAAGCCATGTGATTTAAGAACTGCACAGTGTACAGGTCTATTCCAATACACAGTCCGGCCTTCCTGCGCAGACCTCTCCGGTGGACTATAGCGTTTGGCCGCCATAAGAATTTCGTTTTCAACCTTGCAAAATGTTATGAGCTATCTATATATATACCCCAATACATACAGGTACATACTGAATAGATGAACATTTTTAACACATATCGCGAGGTATCCATAATGGCTAACAAATTCCAGGTGTTAGATCCATGTTACACTTTTTCTGTAGCTAACAGGTCAGGGATTTAAAATCTTTGAAGGCTAAGAAGACAGTATACACTTAAGTTTACGTGTTTTTAATAATTTTATGCAATAAAGTAGGTGTTCGAGTTGCGTCAATGCTGATTGTGCACTTTCATGGACGCATTTCAACATAGTGATAGCACACACAATATTTGAATTTTAAAACAGTATTCGATATAGGTAATGTGTATAATGTAAAACTGGTAATTCAAATTTTACTAAGGTTCTTTCACAGATTAATTAATGACAACATCTTTGAGTGTAGGTACTACATACATACATGGTGTACTACATTGTATCGTATATAATGACTTTTTTCCGATTGACCGTAGTCAAACTTTCTCGTTATTAAGACTGAGATAGTTTGACTACGGTCTTACGGCTGACTCAAGTAGCTTTTTGTCCTATAGTACAAAAATATAATGAACCCTAATCTTATTACAATCTAGCTTTATACTTAGACTAATACTCGTAAGTAATTTAATTATAACCTAAACTATTAAATTGTCTTCACTAAGAATGTGGCCCATAGCACTTCTTATTGCCTCTATTAAGGCGAATACACTTCGTTCTTGTGTTTGTTTGGCACTTTTGTACTTTACACTGTTCACTAACACTAGCTCGATCGGTTTTGTTCTTTTTAGTCTTCAAACTATGTTTCTGTGGTCGAGAAGCTGGATTTCCTCGACGTTCACATGCTGATGAAGTCTCTTTTCGTGTGTTCTGCAAGTTTCTGGATCACTTTTTCGATGAACTCAACTTTTAGGTCCCGGTAGAGGTCATTTCGTATGTACCAAGGTGCATTTCCTTAGCACTTTGTTTTGGAATCGTTGTATTATTAATATTGGGTTTTGTATAGATAATTTTGGGACCCAATATATTGGTTTGTTTGGTGCAGCCCCATAGCTGAATACCATTAGCTCAATTTGGCATGTGGACTTGTCTGAATAGCAACGAAGGTTGGGTATTTCCGGGGACTGTCTTATGTAATTTTGACGTTCGAAAAGTGCTGGTTCTCAGCCTAGTTTTAATAAATGACTTTTGAATTTTGAGCAATTTGTTTTGCACGGACAGCATGGAGATTCTTCGTAGCAGCCAATGCATTTTTTTGAATCTGAGGTCCAGTTCATCTTTTTTCTTCTTGACGTGGGTCAAGGATCATACCGAGATACTTGGCTGTATTCTCGTATGCTCCATTTTTTGGTCCAGTCATAAACTTGATTTACCGCCATTTGTACCTTTTCTACTGCTCCTACAGCCATTATAGTTGTATCATCAGCATTTTAATGGTATTTTAAGGGTTATTTCATCATTCAGTGTACACACTGGGAGACCTTCAAGACTGATGTCTTGAAGGTCTCCCAGTGTGTAGGTGCACTTACTAACGAGAGTGGGTCTGGTTTCTGTATACAAAATGTTCACGCTAATTTCTAGATAGATTGCCGAGTGATCTGAGTTCAGGTCATAGCATTTTTCCAATTTTATATAACTGGTTGATAGATCCTTGGTTAGAAAAAAATCTATTTAGTCCGGAATTTTATTTATATCTGTTGGCCAATAAGTGGGCTTTCCAGTTGATATGATATCACATTTCAGCTCTTTTATAGCATTCAGTAGTTCTTTGCATTTAGCAGTTGTTAGTTTGGAGGCCCCGATACGTATTTTTAGCATCGAAGTCGCCTCCTAAGATAAATCTACTTCACATTACATCCCAATACAGTTTTGATGTTATATATTTTGCTGGTCTCTTCCTTGAGTTTGCCTCAGCTTAATGAAATGCGGGAACCGTTTTAGGTGTAAAAAAGGCATTTGGAAAGTTACAAAATACTTTTTTACACCTAAAACAAAACATTTGGTGTTACGATATTAATTATTGCATTACATAATCAATATTTTAGTTCACTAGTTAGCCACATTTCATATTTCCATACAGTATTATTGCCAAATTAATCAAAACGGGTAAATATTTCACAGCTATTTGCGACGTTGCCAACTTTTAGTATCAGCCCTCGTAATCCAATTTCTCTCTATTTCACAGCCCTGAACATCTACCTCCTATTCCTGGTACATAACGTTATCTACGTGAGAGAGGAGAGCAGAGAGATCCAGTACATAGCATACGAGCAGCATCGGACCAGCGTGTAAACGAACTTCTGGCATCATCAGCCAAGCACTTAAACGTGATGATGAGAACGTTGTAAATAAGATAAGCATTTAAATAAAATTTTAAATACTTTAGGATGTTTTAGTTGATGAGAAGCAAGACGAAAAAAAAAACAAGAACATACCAAGATATATTATATTATGAGAAGCTGACAAGAAACTCTTAGTCAAACAAGTAATAAACTAGGAAATGATTTCAGTTGGTATTTGATGATTCATGATGATGGGATGAAAATTATGTTTTTCATAATCAGTTAAATACAAAAATGTATGAGCTCAGAATATGTAACAATAGACAATTTCCCAAAACTAATATTTGAATACGTTTTGAGGGCTTACTGGTTGATTTACTCGCTCGAAACGAGCAAATCGACACTTTTAAATAATATCATTTTTTCTAGAAGCGATTCGCACGAAGTAATTTATTTGTGGGTGAATAACTCCTGATTTAGGCAATTGGCACATTTTGTATTTTATGCAGTAAAGTTAGTGTACTTTTTCTTTAACTTCGTACGAATCGCTTCAAGAAAAAAATATTTATTTGACCGAGTAAATTCGTGAAAATTAACCAATAAGCCGGTTTAAGTTTCATAAGCCTAAGTAGTTTCTTTTAAATTTAGCCAATTTAAAAGAAAACTCCTAATGAAGTAAATCAAAGTATAGATATAGTTGTAGCTAACAACGCTACAGTGAACTTCGTAGCGTTGCAGTGATTGCTCGAACGACAACAAAGTATTACACTGATTAAGGTGCGTGACGTCATACAGTTAGACTAAACTCATTGTAGTTTCTAGTTATAAAACCCAACAACTCGAAACCGACATTTCTTACACGAGTATAAGATTCCACTGGACATCTGGCATAATTTTCAGCTATTAATAGTTATTTATGCAACTGTTGTATATTATGGGGTATTAAAACACAAATGTGGGTTTATCACACTAGGCCGAATGTGATAATAGTATCACATGAGTGTTTTAATACCTAATTATATACAGTTGCATACAAGACTTTATCTACACCCATGTTATGAATCCTCTATATAACGTTCTGAAACCATAGGGTGTTGTACAGTGTTGTAAGAATTATATGTAAATTCATGGAAAGTTTAATTGCTGAGTATCTAACAGATACCTACAAATAAACTATGAATAGGTAATAATAGAATTATTTAAAAATGTTATATAAATATATAATGATAAAATATATAATATATTGTTATATATATGTTGTAATATTATTATTTTTTAAATTTGCAATATTAATATTGAACACAAATGGCGGGATACGACGTTAATTCGAATAACCAATAAGTTTTTTTTTAAATTATGGCGCTATGGTAGTGAAACGCGCGGGCATGACAATGTTCTTTTTTTGAAAAGGAGTCGCATAGTGAAATTCAGTACAACATTATATTTCAGAAACTTTTATAGAGGATTTATAGCATGGGCGTAGATAAAAATAAATAGTTAATAGTAAAACTAATAATATGAATAATACACTATACGAAGTTCCCTCATCAAGCCCATCCACTAAATAATTATATATTTTGATTGTTTAGTGTAGATACTCTGTTAGTATGATTGCAACAATTCAGTCCTATGACTTACCGCAAACCAACATTATTAAAGTTTTTGTTTGTTTAATTGGTGTAGGACTAAAGATGCCTATTACCTCGATTATTTGAACAAGACAAAGCAAATCATCAACAGTAAGAAAATGTAACCATAATATTTATGATCTCAGAAAGTCAGTGAAGAGTAAAACAAGATAAATGTGGAAAGAAACGTACAATAATACATAACAGTGCTGCTGTGATGAACTTCTCACGTGTTTGTGGAGCCTAAAGAAGGCTTAATATAGCTGCAAGAGAAGGTATTAAAATAATATGGAGTTGACAGTTACAGTGTGTCTGTGTACGCTAAGGTCTTACAATTTTATTTCATTTTGTACGTGTAACTTATAGTTCACGCGGTGTAGCATGATGCGGGTGACAGGTGACAGAAAGGGTAAATTTATTTAATATACTACAGTTATTACTGAGTCCGTATTATGTACACAATCTGTATGTAGGTACGGATCAGTCGTAAAATACAGAATTAGTAAAAACAAGAAAATTATAATATATAATTTACTTGTTTCACCCTTTCTGTCACCTGTCACCCGCACCATGCTACACCGCGTGAACTATAGTATAGATCGTTTAGATGTTAGTCATATTTTTTAAATAGTACTTTTAACTTTTCTTGCAGGCATTTTCCGGGAAATAAAATAAAACGCATATAACATTGACAAGTTTTTCAAAAACATGAACTCCTTCTCCTTATCTATGTTTCTGCCCTCAGCAGATGACAAATATTTTCAACATTTTCTTTTAATAAAAATAAATACGGGTTTTAACACTCCATAAACATACCAAGTCAAAACATCGCGGAGCGTCAACTCTTGCGCAGCCCCAGTGTTGCACCAACCGTTGTAGTTCGCGCACGCGCCGTCGCGTCATGTCCACCTCTATCGAAACTAGTTTGAAGTAAGTGTTGTGAGCGAAAGTTCTACCAATCTACGCAATTTAGGCCGAGTGTGTTTTGGTGACATCGTCATCCTTTTTTTTTTTGCTAAAGTATAATAGCTGCTGCAAACGTAATGTATCTTATATTTTGCGCCGGAAATGTTTAGAAATTATTCCAGTTTTCTTGTGATTTTGCTCGTTTAGAAATTGTATTATTTACTGTAATAGTTTGGATCCTGTGAGGGTATTTGCTTATGCGCTGTGAGTATGCAGTACACACGTTTAACAGATGCAGCAATCATCACGTTTTGAGGAAACCAATATTAATTTTCAGGTATTAACATAAAATCGATAGAACACGAACTTATCATAATATATTAACATTAATACTATTTTCTATAAATAATGAAAACTAACGGTTTCCTCTTGGTTCCGTTCTTCCAATATCCAGTTACAAATTATTAAAGCCTAAATTGGATAGCATCAGAATTTTTGAGATCTAGATTTTAATGGCGCTTAAGAAGTAGTAGGTATCCCAGTTCCTAAATAGGTATTTGATGGGGTATCAGAATTTTACTGTCCCACTGTATGCCCTTTGGCCTCAAGAGACTTTGACTACAAAATAATCCACTACTTCCATTGTCTTCGCTTCTTTTCTGTAATGGGGCTTACATAATTCTAAGCAATATCTGTTGGATGTATCAACGTCATTATGATGATTAGATGCGAGAAGCACGCTAAGCGCTTTGCGCAAGTGCAGGCTCTGAATTTGAGATCCTGTTTTAGTATCCCAATAGAGTTCCATGAAAGATTTTTTTCAGTCACAATCGCTGGGATTGAACCTGATTTTCCAACATCGATTTTTATTTCTCATTCTGGGAATGGACCAACCCCAGTAAGTTATCGAAAATTTTCCTTAGCGTATTTTTGATTTGATTTTTTTGATAATGATGAGTAAAATTACGAGAGTTTCAGTAATTTCTATTAAACCTTGTAGGTTAGCCATTTTCTCAGTGCTCACTTCCTACATATTATATATATAATAAATACCTTCCCCTTCTCTTGATGATGATAATGTATAATATGTATAAATGTCTCGCTGATGGTGGCGCGTGTGTTGGATCATTTAGCTCCCTTCAAAATGGTTGAGCTGAATGGTGCTGATCCATGCGTCATGTTCGTGAACGGGCGCCATCAGTTGGAACTGGTCATCTCTTAGCTGCCATGGTGTTTCTGGAGTGTCCGTGGAGTTTCTTGCCCGTTCTTCTCCATAGGTACCTACTACGCTTTGGAATGGGCAACTAGCTTCATTTTTTTTTTTTTGACTGACCCACCCCTTGACAATTCAAAAGTGCCTGTAAATGGTTTAATTGAAATAAATGATTTGAGTTTCAGTTTGAGTTTAATCTCTGGAAATATTTTACGTAGGAGCCTAATGATCTTCTCTGAACTAGGGGAATACTACTTGATGGCTAACTACCGTGAAACAATCCGCCTACTAATCTCATACCTAGTAATCTTCTCAGAATCAAGACAAGTAAACAAGACGTTTAAGATGTCTTCCGAAAAACAAGATTGTCTTCTTGGAATCTTTCGTGTTTCTTTAATAGATATGTTGTTTTCGTGTTGATGATGTTCATCAACCGGTTAAAAGATTTATTGCCAAACTGATATCGCAAAAAACGGACCTTGATATACCTACCTACCTATTATAATAGATGATACAATAGGTATTTGTGATGTCCAATATCCATATTTGCCAATACCCAGCTATCTGGGGCCCAAGTCTGCTATTTTTATAAATTCGTCATTTCAACACGATTCCATTATCATTTTGCTAAAAGTTCGTAATCTGCTAAATTCATAATGCTCGATCATTGTATTCCAGAAACACGATACTAGCAACGAATTAAAAGAAATGACTGCACAATGACGTTCTCATGGTAGGTCACTGATCAAAGAAACTGGCAAAGTTTTAGCAGATTGTCGCCTAAGTCAGTCATTCATTTGTAATTATGTACGAGATTAACAATAGATGCCATTTCTTTCAATGGAGTGTCAGTGGCTGACCATTGGAAAGTCATAATGACGCCAATATGTTAGTAGATTACCAAACTTGTCAAAATCAACAATTATGAAATCATGATATACCATTCTGACACTATTGTAATAGCAGACTTGAGGCCCAGGTTTGCTCAATATTCAATCATAATAACGTGAAACGTGATATTTTTGTTTAATATTAGGAGTAAGGTGGTGAAAACAGTGATGGCCTAAAGAGATTACGCAGACTCTTAAAACTTTTAGGGACACAAAGCGCCCGTATGCGTTATAACAATAAAACTTATATTGTGTCTCGTTCGGTCAATAAAACTTCTATTATGTCTCGTTCGGTCAGAAAAAATTCCAAATTTCAAATTCAAAAATCCTATTCGAACTAGGCTGAGAAATCAGCACGTCAAAATTACATAAGACAGTCCCCCAAAAACGCCCGCCCTTCACCACTTCCTAGTGCTTTAGCTAGGAAGAAGACTCTTCTATTGTCCTTCAAACTTGTCTGAAAACATCGTAAGGAAACCGGCATGCCTGAGAGATATTTCTCGACGGCATGTGAAGCCAAGTCTTAAAAACTCTTAAACCATCAATAGAAACAGGTTTTGCCGACGGAAGAACAGACAAAATGCTGTCATTTTGTCTATTATTCCGTCGACAAAACCCGTAGAAAACGCGTTTCTTAGTTACCATGCTACGCGTGCTGGTCAGTAACTAACCACACGAAAAAAAAAAAAGTATACCTACTTCAACTTGTTGAATTCGGAAACATATTGGGAAGGTGATGATTGGAAGATGAAATGAACAGCAATAACCAAACACTCACCAGCCTAGCTAATGAATGTTTGTATCTCGAAAACCGTGAGGATCCCAAACTAAAAGTATCAAACATTATTATTATACTGATGAATTTTTGTATTTTAAGTTCTTCTCAATTATTAAATTTTAGTTCAATTTTATTTTAACTAATTTTCAATTATTTATTTTCATTTTTGTTTAATATTAATTTATTTTCAACTATGTATTTATTTTGAATTTTCGAGTATTACCTAAATGTATTTATTGATATCGTCAGTACTAACCTAGTTTTAAGATAATATAATAGGTACTAACAAAAAATGGACAAAAATAGTCTGAATTAAATTAATTTTAGTATTATTTTTATTAAATAATTCTCGACTCAAAGCATTTATTTCAATTAAACCAATTACAGGCACGAACTGTCAAGGGGTTGATCATCCAGAAAAATTAGGCGGTTCATTTACACTAACTATGGCGCGCAATAAATAAGTACCTACCTAATAATTAAGGTACCTACTTCGTTACGAGTTCTACGATATTATAACAAACTGCCGGCTCAATTACTTATCAATAGAACCAACAAATAACAATGATTTATTTGACGTTTATGACTCGCTCTTAATGATAAGCACATGCTTACTACAAACTACAAAGTTGGTAGGTACTTACTTGGTTAATTAATTAAAGGAGACAGATGTATCTTTATTTTACGCCTTCTTCATTCTTTTTAACAATATTGTCTGGACGTAAAAGGAAACCATGGCCTCTATTTAGGGTCCCATACCCAAAGGGTCCCAAACGGAACCCTATTACTAAGCGTCCGTCCGCTGTCCGTCCGTCTGTCTGTCAGCGAACTGTATCTCATGAACCGTAAGAGGTAGACAGTTGAAATTTCACAGATTGTGTATTTCTATTGCCGCTATAACAACAAATAATAAAAATAAAGTTTAAAATGCAATTAAATTTTAATGAATTTCATAATTGATATTAATTTATTTTATTTTTTATTATTGATATTAAAATCAATGAATTTAAAGATGACGATGATGAAGATATTAACTTATTAATGTATTGTACAATTTGATTTTATGTATCTACTTCAGTTATTTATTTTATTTATAACTAGCTGCGCCCCGTGGTTTCACCCGCATAAGTTTCGATCCCGTGGGAATATCGGGATAAAAAGTATCCTGTGTTAATCCAGGTTATAAACTATTTGTGTGCCGAATTTGATCTAAATCCGTTCAGTAGTTTTAGCGTGAAGAAGAGACAAACATACACACTCACACACTTTTGCCTTTATAATATTAGTGTGATAGTATTATTGTGGTACATGTACGAGTATTTTAATCTTTGATTACTAACATATTTTTCAAGTATATTAACTTAATGGATCATAAATAAATAGAGCGGATCCTCATACAAGAAACAAGTTTGTTTCGGTGATTTTTGCTGAATATTGTAATGTAACATAGGTACCTACATTACAATATTATTTTAGCAAAAATCGCTCGGAACGGAACCCTACTCGTACTTGGCCGGCTTTTTGTTTTTGAAAGGCGTTGGTTTGGATACTATAGGTACCTACTCCGTTTGAAATAAGATTAAAAATTTAAACAAAACTTTTTTCACAGTCCATTCAACGATTCTGACTTCTGTACCGTAGGCATGGATGGCATTAAAAGCAAAAAAGTGGTTACAATACTAATGTTTACTGCAGCTGCCAGGTGGGTCAAAATCGGTTTAACGGACTGTAAAAAAGGTTTATTTAAATGTCTGATCTTATTTCAATGGAGTATATTATGTACTTTTCTCTTTAACTATCAGCTGATTTATTCTGTAAGAATCTCACCACGTTAAGACACTTGACAGCTCACTTCACCTGAGTTTTTACGTTGAGATTTTACAGAGGAGATCGGCCGTTCTTAGAGAATCTTTGACTTATAGAACTAAAGATTATTAATAATTCTTTCAGTAGATTGATTTGTTTAAAAACATGCCACAATATTTGTTTATACATTGCAAATTCTAAATGAAATGAACAGCGCAATTGAATCGTGCGAATTCTAATATCTCGCCTTGGCAAGATTGATTCCATCTTCAGAGAATTCTAATTTAAATATAGAACAAATTAAACAATACGTCGGGCAATAGCTTCCACTAATTACATACATAATGGTGCCGATTCTCTTGTACACCGGACTAAACTAACTAAACTATCACTAAAATTCCTTACTTTTGACTATGAGAATCTTAACGCAATTCTGTAGTAAAAAGTCTCTAAATTAAAATAATATTTTGACACAACTAAATCGAATTTGACAATTGCGACTCCACGTGGTACATACTTGTTTGCCCGACCCCGTGATTTTTTTTAGAGCTGGAGGCGCGCAGTGGGGGCATCCTCGACGTGTTTTATGTGGAATTTTTCACTTTTTGTATGGAAAAAAAAATAATTTATTACCTACGTGTTGAGTATTAGGGGTTTAAGGGTTTTATAAAGGGGGTCGAAATTTTCATTATTTTTATTTATTTATTTATTTAAACTTTTCACACTCAAAAAAAAGTACAAAGGCGGACTTAATGCCTTAGGCATTCTCTACCAGTCAACCAAGGGTGGTGAAGAGATTAGATGGCAGGTGCTCTGTTTGAGAGGAACAAAGAAAAACATTTTTTATTAAAATATATCATTAGAAATAGTTATAATACACATACATACATATTTAATAAAATATATACCTATATTATATATATATATATAAGTATATATATATATATACCTATAAACAAATTCAAGGGAGAGAGGTGTTGAGATTACTCTTTTTAATTTGACAAAAAACTCTGCAATTTCCGCTTAAATGCATACCGGCTGGTGGCCGTCCTGATATCAAGAGGAAGCGCATTCCATAGAAGAATGGACTGAATATGAAAGGAAGAATGAACAAAGTCAGAAGTATGAGAAGGACAAAGTAGGAGAAGATTGTTAGAAGAACGCAGATTCTTAGTGTGTGAAGAACATAGATATTGGAAGTGAGACGTAAGATAAGAAGGAGGAGTGGGAGAGTTGAGAAGGGAGAAAAGCGTGGTCAAAGCGCGCATACTTCTTCTTTGGCGAATGGACATCCATTTGAGCTCAGACCTATAGCTCGACACATGATCATATTTCCTGAGGTTGAATATGAACCGGATACAATTGTTGAGCAGTCTGTCGAGCTTATCCAGCAAAACCGAATTCAAGTCAAAGTAGCACACGTCACCATAGTCGATGATAGGGAAAATCAAAGTCTGCACAAGCATAGTTTTCGTCTTAGCGGGTAAAAAGTTTCTCAGACGATACAGGGATCGCAGAGTACCGCTGACCCTTTGACTAACACTAGAGACCTGGCGTTGCCAGCTAAGCGTTGAGTCAAGATGCAAACCGAGATCTTTCACAGTAGAGGTAAAGGGTATGACGATACCATTGAAAATAAGAGGAGGAAGAGAACTAAGCGTCACCCTACCTATCATGCGTGAGCTCCCAATTACAATGGCCTGACACTTTGAAGGGTTTACTGAGACCCCAAAACTATCAGACCACCTTTTGATGACATCTAAATCACGGTTTACATCTGCTATAGCGTCGGACAAACCTTCAACCCGCCCAGCTGTATATAATTGAAGATCATCGGCATAAAGATGATACGAACACCGAAGACAATGAGTTATAAAATTAATGAAGATGGAGAATAACAATGGAGAGAGAATACCGCCTTGTGGAACACCAGCATCCAGGTCACGCCAACTCGACGAGCGCTCATCAACGCGAACCGACTGCTGACGTCCCCGAAGATAAGAAGAGAACCACTCCAGAGCCTCGGGCGAAACCATAAGATGAGAAAGGATAGAAAGGAGAATATCGTGACTGACAGCGTTAAATGCATTGGAGAAATCAATTAATACCAAAACTGTAACCTTAGTATCCTCCATCGCTTCTCTAACGTCACCAGTCACTTTAAGAAGAGCGGAGGCTGTACTGTGCCCGGGCCTGAAGCCAGACTGAAAGGAGCTAACAAGGTTGTTCCTGTGAACAAACCTTGTAAACTGCTTGTGTACGCAGGCCTCGAGCACTTTAGACAGGAATGGGAGAATGGAAATGGGTCGAAAGTGACTGGGTAGAGAGGGATTTGAAATTTTTGGGAGTGGTCGTACATAGGCCATACGCCACAGGGATGGGAATTGTCCGGAATCAAGAGAAAAGTTGATGATATGGGTAATCGGAGGGAGAAGGATATCAAGGATCCAAACGACCATACTACGACTGATGCCGTCATGGCCCATAGCCTTGGATTTTATGGACAAGATGATCGTTTTAATTTCGTCTGAGGTGACCGGAGAGAAGTGAAATGGTTCTATGATGGGACTGGGTAGGCCAGTAATGTAATCGACCGTCTGGGACAACATTTGGGAATCCAAATGACAAGTGGTTGTGAAGTGACGGTTGATATCATTAAGGCCAATTGTATTAGGAAAATCCACTTGACGTGGTCTGCCGATACCAAGAGTACGAAGGAACTTCCAGATATCAGCAGGTGAAGAAGAAGATATATTCTCGAGAATATGGCGGCGTTTAGCGTTACGTATCATCTGATTACACCGATTTCTAGCAGCTTTAAAAAAGTTCCGGTTTTCCTCACTACGATCCTTTTTAAATTTTCGAAAGGCCCGATCTCTGCGCCTCATAGCCATTCGAACCCCTGTCGTCATCCAAGGAGCAGGGGGACGCCGAAGTTTAATCGTCTTAACAGGAGCGTGTTTATCGTAGAGAGCAAGCACCGTCCGATCGAAAATACGCAGTTTTCCGTCTACAGCTGTCGCCGCTGCCAGGTGTTCCCAACTGACGTCTGACGCGTCCTGACGAAGCTTCTCAACGTCCATGCGTGCAAAACACCGCATGTGCAGTACTTTTGGGACAGGTTTAGGCGGTTTTAGGACATACGAGAGGAAAATCAGGTCATGATGGGAAAATCCAGGAGCGGGACACTGACCATGAGAGGAAACAAGAGAGGGAGTGGATGTAAGGATTAGGTCGAGCCAAGTGTCATCACCTGAGATATTGAAATGGGTAGGTTGCAGTGAAAGTATATGGAGACTAACGGACTCAGTGATGTGAAGGAGTTTACGGGATCGTGGGTTGTGGTGAGCAAGGTCAGTGTTGAAATCGCCCATGATGACGCAATGTGCATACTCTGACCCTACGGATTCCAGCGCCAATTCAAGTTTGGAAAAATAGTCAACGGCGGGTGGACAATAGACAACACCAAGAAGGGTCTTAACGCCTTTGACGTAGACCTCCAAAAAAAGATACTCGGCGGAAGCATGATATTGTGCGGGGGATGAGGTAATGATTTTGAATGGGAAATCGCTACGAAGATAGATAGCTACACCACCCCCTCCCTTTCCGATTCTATCATTTCGGATAAGAGTGAAACCTGGGAGAGAGTAGTTAGTGGAGAGAAGATGAGGTTTGAGCCAACTCTCAGAAACCAGAACGGCATGGGCATTGGCGTCGGTAAAGGTGTCCAACAGATCACTGTAGTGACTTGGTACACTTTGCGCATTTATATGGCAGACATTAAACGAATGACCTTTCTGTTGACTGAAGGTCCGACGCACAAAGTCACCAAGGGTGTCAGTCAAGGAGCTAAAACTTGCATTAGCGGATGAGCTAGAGGAATTAACAGCAGAGTAAAAAGAATCATCATCAGATAACATAAAATAAAATAAATATAAATAACTGATAAATATGCAAATAAACTAAGATTGCTTTCGCTTTAGGTGCAACACCACTATCTATGCACCACCCACCAGCAGTACTAGTGTAGTTATACATGGATCCTTTGGCGCGTGGCCAAAATCGGAACTAAGGCATCTTAATTTCCCAAACCATCAAAGCGCCAAAAGATCCCTGTAGTACAGTAGTAGTAATACAAAAAAAGTACATTAGTAGTAATACAAAACAAGTAATTCAAAGCAGGAAGAGGAAACAGCATCACAAACATAAACACAAAATATTATGAAAACGCAAAGAACAAAACGATACATGACAAAGTTACTTGAGCAAAAACGGAACGCAATATACGAAACGTGGAACAAACAAAATGGGACGTCAAAATTTAGTCAAATTTAGGATTGACAGGTGACAGTGACAATTAATGACGAAACACTATTTTACTAAAACAAACAACAAATTACCAACAGAATGTGATTTAAGTAGATTTGAGTTGAAAATAAGAAATATTAAGCAGGTATTTTTGCGATAGGACACACCATTTTCGAGATGTAAGCAAAAGAAAAGAAAAAAATCCAGTACAATACTGTTTTTGCATCCGAACTCGAGATGTTCGTGTGAATTTTAGTTCATGACAACTAATAATATTCCACACCATTTTCTGTGGCGATTAAAAATGGTCAGAATTAGTTAGAATATTAAAATTTTAGGTGAAAAACGTCAAATTCAGAATAGCAAAATTGTCATTTTCACTAAATTAAAATCTCAGTACAATCTTAGTGCTGTCAAACTAAAATATAGTTAAGTTGTGCCAGTTTAGTCTATTTCAGAATGGGAAATCATCGTTTGACAGGACTAAACTAAATTTTGGTGATTTTTAGTCTAGTTTAGACGCATTTGTGACAAGAGAATCGGCACCAATGCCATTGTTATATCAAACCTTAAAAACACAGGGACAAGGCTTATAATTATTTTTTATCTTGTGTAACGTACAACGTTAATAAGATCAGGCTGTTGATTATGGACATAGCTTACCTAGGAGACTTTGTTCTGATAAACTGTGCTCAGTGCTAACTACCTTTACGAATATTGAAAAAAACATTAGACAATAGCTTCTTCTCTTTGATAGTTGGTTTGAGGTCATTGACTGATAGCATTGATTTCTAATCATCTCTAAGCCCAGGTTCGTACGCACGCGTTTGTATCGCGGCGTTTTTTTTTTTCGTACACTGGTTTTTGAGCTCACGGTGTCGAGCCGAGTGATGAGAATCCAACGCAACGGCTTGGGACGCACTCTCGTCCCAGCGCTTTGAAAAAACACACGGTTGCATTTTCGACTCTCTGCGCAAAGCAGAGCGTTGAAAATCCAGTGCACGAAAAACATCGCCGGATGTCCGTTTTTAATCTTTAATATAGGTGATGCAGGCTCCTATTACTGCTATCCTATGCTCGCATTGCTTCTACTGTTCCTATTACATGGGATTTAACATACCTGGCGAAATGTGGGTGTACTATCGAAGAACTTCATATCTAAACAGCTTGAAAACAAAATCCCGTGAACACACCACATCTGTTACCGCCCCGGTTCTATAGCGGCCTAGCGCTGCAAGCAGAAATAGTCCTTGCGGTGTATAGATATGAACTTCTTCGATGGTACATAGGTGCCTTCCATTCAGGGATTTTCAACGTGATGTTATGTTTATGTAATACCTACATTTGAAACATGAGTATATTCAATTTTTATGGCGTTTTTATGGATTTTTTTATAGCTGTTCGTCCAAAAAATTCTCATTTTTCTATTTTATTCCATACTTGCCTAGCTATTACATAATTTTTAAAATTAATATTTATATATTTAAATAACCCATCAATCCTTATGGGTAATTTAAACAGGCTAACCATCCGGTTTTATTTTGATTGTAAACAAATAGAAATCGTCTGCATTTCTGACAGTCTTACATACTGGTAAGCAGGGCGAATTTCAGCAATGGAACTGAACGCGATCAGCACATCTAAATCGCGTTCAAGAGCTGTCAGTGTCAAAACAATGATGACACTGACAGCTCTTGAACGTGGTTAAGCTAAAACACACACACACACAACACTGGATTTACTCAATATTTACACACTGTATTTATTAATATTTATACACTGGATTTATTAATATTTATTTACTGGCTTGATTTCCGTACTTATTTTTCGGCTTACCACTGAAAATCAGCTCTGTGCATACCGCATGGCACAGCATTATGCTGAGCGGAAGCGATCTTGTCACAGTCATGACATGCAGCTACTGAATATTTCTGTTAGGTATGTTTATATTGTTGTTTTTTTGTAAGCACGTGTTTATGTGACAAATAAACCTATTTTTCTGTCTTCTTCTTTATTTCTGATCGCGTTCAGTTTCATTGTTGAAATTCGCCCTTAGTAAGCTAGATTAATAACACTTAGCTCAACATAAATTAATATTCTAGATTATTGTTGTTTCAACATTATTATATTTTCAACGAACCTAGCTAGTTATTAACCTAACCTAGTTTACTGTTTCTTTCGATCATACAGACACACAAACATTCTTGTACTAGGGGTGTCCTCTACCTCTCGGATAAAGTGCCGTTAGCGGCATATTAGTGGCATTGCCTCGGCTTGGCTAAAGTGGCGTAAGAATTGCATTGTCATTTTCACGATCACTGTCACTTGTTATTTTGTTTGATTGTTGAGGTTAGTTCGCTGCAAAACACCACATTTCCAAAACATTACATTTCCTTGTGCCTAAACGGACACTGGCATAATATAATAAATAAAAACAATATATTAAGTGACAGTGAAAATGACATGGCACTTTAGCCGGGCCGAGGCATCGCTATCAATATGCCGCAAATAGCGGCACTTTATCCGGCAGGGATAAAGTGCCGCTAGCGGCAATCTATACACTTCCTTTATATTATGGCCTTATTAAAAGCCACAGAAGGTATAGTAGATATAAAATTGTTTTTCTGGCCTTTTTTCCTGCCAGCAAACAATTATGAATTTAAATTAATTCAATTTATACCTAAACAATTTTGGAACAATCATGTTTTAAAATAACGTAACTTTCACGCCTTTGTCTGACTATGTAAACGAATAGGTACTTAATTTAAAAGGATTTGAGGAAATTCCCACAGTCACGGGAAAAATTAAATGTTGCCTGCGTATCATCCATCACTTTTATTATTCTTTCTTTTGTTTTAAACTTTTTTGTTTTTGTTGTTTCGTTTCGTTACGGCGAATTCGGTTTTGTAAACAAAGTTTGTTTCCAATCTAAATATTGCTTTTCTTGCTTCACCGCTGTGACCTAGGGTTCACCTGTTCGATGCTCAGGTTGGGTAAATCTGGCATTTAACGTTTATAACGCAACACGGCAACAGTGAAAGTCCCTTCGCATTAGTGGTATTACTTGAACGTACCTACCTGCCCTTTGTTTATAAGCGTATATAGCATAAATCTGACCTCGTTATTACTGTATTTCCCTGGGTTAAAAGTATATTTGTCCATGAAGAGTTTATGACAAATAGTTTCAACCGTAGTAAACTTTAGTGGGATATTGTTGTCAAAAGTGACAAATCAATTATGTCTAGGACTATAGGTACTTACTCAAATAATTATAATGTTCCCTAAAGTTCTTTAGCTTCATGAATGCTTTGTTCAAATCATTTAAAAAACCGGCCAAGTGCGAGTCGGATCGGACTCGCACATGAAGGGTTCGTACTACTGCACCATACAAATTTTGTTTACGTTTCTTGTATTTCGACCCTCTTTCATTTTTAACTTAATTATATTTTCATTATTTGTTGTTTTTTATAGGGGCAGTAGAAATACACAATTTGTGAAAATTCAAATGGTCTATCTATTACGGTTCATGAAATACAGCCCGCTGACAGACAGACAGACAGACAGATGGACAGCGGAGGCTTATTAATACGGTTCCGTTTGGCACCCTTCGGGTACGGACTACAGAAATATTTCTTTTAAATTTGACTTAAGTGGTTTGAGATTTTCTTAAAAATAACACCAGATTACGGAAACATAGCACAAAAGAGAGGAGGCCTCCACCACCAGTGTTTGGAACAAGGCAGCTGATGTTGAAGATGATGAGGAACATCAGATTAAGTAAGGGGCTTGTGGCTAACAGTCGCACGGGTCGATCGATCAGGTTAAGCTACGCTGGCCGCGGTTGATCCGTGGATGGATGACCATCTTTACATCCCAAGACCCTTCGTGGGTCGGAAAGCTGTTAGTCCCGGCTGTCATTTGTAAATCTTTGACAGTCGTCAGAAGCCCGAAAATCTGACAATCAGTCATACCAAGAGGTTTCCAGTTACTGGATAACAATCCAGTTGGAGAAAAGGCTAGATAATGGTAATGATGATGTGGCCACTCAGAGGTTGGCGTCTCATAAGTCTTCTACGAACTTAAACCTCTAAACAATACTGTGGATGTCATACGGTGATTCGTTTGAGGTTGTACTACTTTGGTAGGAGCTACTGTGGGTGTCCTCTACCCTACCCTAAATTACAGGCTCTGTTCAATACAAAAAATACAAAACCATGATCGTAAATGCAGCTCCGCAAGAGTACGAGTAGGTACTTAGTGCATAAACGAGCCACCAATTAAAAATTATGAAGTACCAATTAATATCTCAACCGTAACAATTCAGTAGGTACCTATACATTATCTACTACCGACATATTTTTTCTTTTACCTACATTGTAAATTGTTATAATGACATAGAAACATAAAACATTTTTTTCTCGTTTTCTGCAACACGATGTTCTGAATGAACAAGTGATATTAAGAGATAACACAGTTTATTAGATTTGTCTACGAAACGGTTGATCATAATGTGTTATTTCCGGAATCTGGGAAGTGGTGAAGTGATTACGAAACGCCCACTATTTTGACAGCTTTTTGCAACCCACAAAAAGTTCTGTTTCCTAGCCAGAAATATGAACTTAATGTTTTCTATTTTAAACACTAATAAAAGAATATTTTTTTGCAAAGTTTAACTGAAATAACTAAAAACCTGTTAAGGAGCCATTGTATTAATCACTATGAACAAGTCTTACTACGGGATCAACACTGAAATCGCAAAGAAAAAATGCTGCTGCTCCGTACATTTATGTTCACATAACTCGGCAAAATGTAGGTACGGAACAGCTGTTTTTTTGTGTAAATACCAGCAACGTATTGATTGTAGCTGAAGTAACCTAACTTTGTCAGATTACCATAGATTTGACAAATATTATTGACATGCATATTCAATTCATAAAAGACATGATTTGTTTTTTTTTTTTGTAAAAATAGATTATTAGCAATGTAACGTTATGGTAATTAACCCACCACTGAAAAAGTCTAGACTGAAAACCACATACCTACATTAGTTTTACAATGTAAACCTCAACAAAGAATATATTCAGTACATTGTAACCAAAGTCATGGGTTGAAATACTCGTTAGATGACGTCATATGTTACATGTAACGTAATGTGAACTGAAGTTATAGATAAGTAGACATGACATCGATTACGTATATTGACGTCACAATCAATCAGTGTTAATGTGACTTATGAAGTTATGATGCATGATTGTTGAGCTGGTTGAGCTGTGATTAGTGGCATGCGTGGATGACTGTCACATAAAGATCAATTCGTGCTTCGGGGAGTAGTTGTATTAAACTGTTTGTGTATCTGGCCAGTAAAATTCGACCTAACCTAACACAGTCATGTAAACTATCAGTTACAAATTATATGAATGAAACTGAACGTGATCTAAACCGCGTTCAAAAGCTCTCAGTGTCAATATTCCACAACTATGATGACACTGAGAGCTGTTGAACTAATGATCTCGTTCAGTTTTATTTGTGAACCTCGTCATAAGGCGTGTTAGAGTTGGATTTAGTTCAATTTGCTGCCGCTGCAACAATGATAACACTGGCGACTCATGAACGTGGTTTAGGTATGCTGATCGCATTTAATTTAATTGGTGAAATTCCCTTAAGTCGCAGACGTGACCTCAGGCGTATGACGACAATCTGGCTGACGGCCCCTGATGCGATAGTGTCGCATCTGACAGTTTGCAGCCACGACTGTGGACACTTCCAGTACTATTCTATTCACAGAATAGTCCTTAATAATACACACGGCTACATATCAAGCTATACAGTTCCAGTGTAAGCTGATCTCGCATTGTATAGGATTTCCGTACAATGCGAGGTCAGCTTAAACTGGAAATTTATAGCTTGATTTGTAGCCGTGTGTAATGTGTACCTACTAGTATCAGATGTATGAACGTACATAAACGAAGCAAAAGGAGTTATGTAAGGATCGTAGCAGGTGGCGTTCTGAAGGCCTCTGTAGTTTCTGCCCACTACCATGGGAAAAAGGCGTGAATTTGTGTATGTAGGTATATTAAGTAGAACTATTCCGAAAAAAAACTTTTTTCATCCCACCATCTCGGAAAGAGTATTTTTAATCTTCAGTATCTGAGTGGAAAAGCCGTTTTTATTCTCTAGAGGATAAAGTAAATTGAATTTAGAACATCGTGTGCACTAAGTTTGTGAATTAAAAAAAACATTAAACCTATTTACTGCTACCTCTATGGTGCCGAATATATCATACAACTTTTTTTTAATTTGTTAAAAACTCAGACTCGGAACCTTCTTGGTGTTCTTTTTTCAATTTGCTTTGTACGCGGTTCTTTACGCGGCATTTTTTCACGTCATTGTTAAACCTTAGGTATATTAAAAACAAGAAACTTGAAAACAAGTGAAAAAACTAAAATGAGTGATTCTAGCGACGAGGAAGTTTTTTTTGCATTTAGTCATTTCCTCGCTGAGGTGGAATGAAAAGTTACGTGTTGCACTCGAGTGCAAAGATTTTTCACCTCGTGCTCTTTTGATTCCCTCGCTAACGCTCAGGATTCTAATTTTGAATCACTCGCTGCGCTCGTGATTCAATTTTAGAATCCTTCGCTTGCTCGGTCATCAAAATTGAACATGCGGTTAAAAAGCAACTTTGCACTCTTGTATAACAAATAACTATTATCACATCTATTTAAAAAGTAGTTTATTCTTCGTAAACAAGGACCAAGATAGCTCTTTAATCCCTAGGGACTAAAAGTGATTTGAATTTGGAATGTGGATATTTTTAATAAAAGTTACAATCACCAAAGAGATCAATCTAACATTGTATGAACAAGTAACAGGCTGTATGATAAAGAATACCAAGTGCGAGCCAAATTTAAAAAAAAAGTTTGAAAATCATAAAAAACGGTGCAAAATGCATTCCGCCTTCGTTCGTGATTGTTGTCATTGTTCACACAAATTCAGGTTAAAATTAGTTTTTATAAAAAAGTTGTGTGTCTTCCTCAATTAGTAAGAATGAATAAATAAACGTAGGTCTCGTACTATTCTTATTCATAAGTTGCACTTACTTATTTTCTCATAGAGGGTGATGAAAAGTAGTGTCCACCTCGGGAGCAACAATATTTTAAGCTTGAGTCACCCTATGTAAAATTTCTAAAGGACATTGCTCGTCGTCCATACATAGTTGGCCTAAGATCCAACAGGGAGGTGTTTTTACTTATTGGGTTTTAGATAATGTATATATTCGATTGAACCTAAATTAAAACTACGGACACTTTTGAGAATTCGGAAAAAATCAAAACACTTTCGGATTTTGAGGTTATAATTACGTCAATAAAAACATTCGGTATGTAGCAATAACTAAGCATTTATTACTGAATGTAAGTACGGACTTACATTGGATTTTAGATTCACACAGTCCTTTGTTCACGCCAAGTTGTTAGATAAAATCGGAAAGAATAAAAAAAAATGCAAACGAATTCAGAACGCAACCAACGCAAACGCAGATCGAGCACAGAATGCGCGCGCCAAGTGACATTACTACCAAATGTCAAATGTTGTCATCTGTCAATTCATCAATTGTCAATGTCAATATTATTGCTCGTTTCAAACAGTGCTTTCAATCGAGTTTTTTTGTTAAGCCGTATTATGGTTCTGCGACATCATAGCGGACTGTTTGTAACTAAAAACCATTATCGTATATCAAGTGTTGAGAATACTGACGCTTGTCTGTGTCAAACTCTTATTATGAGTGCTGTTACAAAGACTTGGCTGTATGAGCTATAATACCTTCGCCTATTAAAACCACAAATTGAACCAAAAAATAATAACACTGAGGATTATGACGGAAGTGAATACTTTTTAAAATGTTTTCGAAATTAAGAAGTGTCCGTGCTATTGAAATATTTGTAAAGTACATGATAAAAGAAACTAGTAATTATAGTAAATGTTTCATGCGTGTTGATTCATAGGCCATTTTTAACAATGTCCTTTATGTCTGTAATTTTTATGGTGTACAATAAAGAGTATTCTATCTATTTTAAGCTTGAGTGGCGTACTTTCTCGCCTTTAAAATATTTGTTTGCTCCCTAGACAAAAAATCTGCTATTAAATCTGACTGAAGTGATTGGACACTATTAGTCCACAAGTTTTTCCAAGCCAGCGGCTCCAGGCAGTCAAGGCCACGATAGGTTAATATAACATCCATATTTTTCAACTTCTTCCGAAAATTGTTTGTACCGCCGCCGCCGGTAATGTTTGTTCAACTGTTTTTTGTTCTGTTGGATATAGACCTTTCTGTATTCCGGTACAATTTTAATGGCGTTTAGGCACTGACTACAATACTTGTATATACAAATTGTTTTTAATTATTCGTTGGATTTACTACTCAAAGAACAATGGCAGGTCTCCATACAACGAATTGTCTGGGATCAAATTTAAGCGTCCCGAAATGAAAAATATGTTAAAAGATTTGGCGTTAGCTCCAGAATCTGTAAATGAGATTATTTTCATTTGGGAAAGCCGGAAAAAAAAAGATTTCAGTGTTTGAATTTTTAGGTTATGAATAAACGTCAAACAACAATTATCTATAAAACATCGCAGATTGAAATTAAATCATAAAGAAATGCATAATGTGGTGTGGTCTAAGTGAGGATAAGAGTATTTACGGATAAAATGAGAAAAACCCAAATAACTTCTAACCTTCGGTGTAGAGTAGTACTCAATTGTATGTTTACGAAAAAAGGGCGCGTATTTTTTTAAAAATGCGCTTGCCCCGTAAACACTAAAACTGAGGGTTATAACCCTCAGTTAAACCTTAATATCTAGAAGATTATAATATAATAATATCTAGAAGCAGTGAGCCTAGTGGTGAAACCGTCAGACTGACAAGTCGTAGGTCTCGAGTTCGAACCCCTCTGACTTTTCGGATTCATGTGCGTATTATATAATTATCACTTGCTCAAAAAATGGTGAAGGAAAACATCGTGAGGAAACCGGCATGCCTGAGAGATATTTCTCGACGGCATGTGAAGCCAAGTCAGAGGCCCATGGGCGGCTTTAAAACTCTGACACCAGCTTTCTAATTACGCAACATATTTTCGTAAACGATAAAGACAAATCTGTTTCATTTTGACAGTTCAACAACATTCATTGCGTTATTTACGTTGCTCTGCAGTTTTTTTTTCGAACTTACGGAGCAATGGATTAGCAATCTGTTTCAAAACTATTCAGATTCGGATTGATTTTGCATTACGTAATTAGTGTATCTACGGGTTAGTTTACTAACCACACGAAAAGAAGAAGACCTTATACCTAATGTTAGGGCAAATAAAAAACACATTTTGTTTAACATATTTATTTTATTCCTCATCCTCATCTCGTATTATTATCTCATCAGGAAAACCTGCTGGTGCTGAGATATGTTCTTGATGTCTGGCCCATCCTAGATACCACACTAAGGTCATAGTGTGTGCGCAGCAGCCTACAGTGTGCCGGCCAACTAAACAACTACAGTAATATTCAACTATGCCGGTTCTGCCAGGAATTTTATTTTTGCAGTGTGTTCACGCATATATTGCAGTTTACACATAAAATGAGCGTGCGACACGATGACCGTAATCTGCCATTATGATTTATCCGGGTTTAAACAAAAATCCAATTCACTGGGCACAATCGGAGCACACAGTAAGATTAGCTTATGGTCACGCAAAAGCAATATCAGAGTCCTAAGGGCACGCACTAGTCACACAGGACAGTATCAATCAGTCCATAAACAGTCCAGGTCGGGTAAAAATAAATAGAAAGCCAAATAAAAACACAAAACAACCGAGATGAAAAACGTCGAAGGATTCTGTAGCCTCTTGACAGACAACCACAGACAACATGTCACTGTCAAAGACAAAAGTAGTGCTGCACGTTTCGATTCAGTTTTCTTAGGAATCGATACAACACTGAAACGATCCTGTGATATTTTGATTAATTATTAATTGGATTTAAGTCTTCAAAGATTATTGATTAAAGACGAAAGAATAGATCATTTTAATAATTATGTTAAAAACAAAACCAACTACTCTACATGGGTCGATCGATCGGTTGATTATAAAATCGATCATTCGTTTAATTATTGATACAGATAAATTGCATTTATACAATTTGTACTCACACCACTATTTTAATGGTAACATGTCGTATGTACTTAATTCGAACATCATTTGATAAGCTTTTAAAAACATAAAATAATTCCGGCCTTTACGAGAAGGAGTGAATAATTGAAAAATCGTAGAAAATTAATTAAATTCGATTCATATATATGAAATCCATGGACGCCAAAAAAAAGTCCAGACCAAATTTTGCCATTGTTCTTTAAGCGTCCCGTAATGAAAAATATGTTAAAAGATTTGGCGTTAGCTCCAGAATCTATAAATGAGACTATTTTCATTTGGGAAAGCCGGAAAAAAAAGATTTCAGTGTTTGAATTTTTAGGTTATGAATGAACGTCAAACAACAATTATCTATAAAACATCGCAGATTGAAATGAAATCATAAAGAAATGCATAATGTGGTGTGGTCTAAGTGAGGATATGTGTATTTACGGATAAAATGAGAAAAACCCAAATAACTTCTAACCTTCGGTGTAGAGTAGTACTCAATTGTATGTTTACGAAAGCCGCGCGCGTATTTTTTTTTAAATGCGCTTGACCCGTAAACACTTAAACTGAGGGCTATAACCCTCAGTTAAACCTTAATATCTAAAAGATTATAATATAATAATACCTAGAAGCAGTGAGCCTAGTGGTGTGACCGTCAGACTGACAAGTCGTAGGTCTCGAGTTCGAACCCCTCTGACTTTTCGGACTCATGTGCGTATATAATATATAATTATCACTTGCTCAAAAAACGGTGAAGGAAAACATCGTGATGAAACCGGCATGCCTGAGAGATATTTCTCGAAGGCATGTGAAGCCAAGTCAGAGGCCCATGGGCGGCTTTAAAACTCTGACACCAGGTTAGTTTACTAACCACACGAAAAGAAGAAGACCATAATACCTAATGTTAGGGCAAATAAAAAACACATTTTGTTTAACATATTTATTTTATTCCTCATCCTCATCTCGTATTATTATCTCATCAGGAAAACCTGCTGGTGCTGAGATATGTTCTTGATGCCTGGCCCATCCTAGATACCACACTAAGGTCAAGGTGTGTGCGCAGCAGCCTACAGTGCGCCGGCCAACTAAACAACTACAGCAATATTCAACTATGCCGGTTCTGCCAGGAATATTATTTTTGCAGTGTGTTCACGCATATATTGCAGTTTACACATAAAATGAGCGTGCGACACGATGACCGTAATCTGCCATTATGATTTTTCTGGGTTTAAACAAAAATCCAATTCACTGGGCACAATCGGAGCACACAGTAAGATTAGCTTATGGTCACGCAAAAGCAATATCGGAGTCCTAAGGGCACGCACTAGTCACACAGGACAGTATCAATCAGTCCATAAACAGTCCAGGTCGGGTAAAAATAAATAGAAAGCCAAATAAAAACACAAAACAACCGAGATGAAAAACGTCGAAGGATTTTGTAGCCTCTTGACAGACAACCACAGACAACATGTCACTGTCAAAGACAAAAGTAGTGCTGCACGTTTCGATTCAGTTTTCTTAGGAATCGATACAACACTGAAACGATCCTGTGATATTTTGATTAATTATTAATTGGATTTAAGTCTTCAAAGATATCAGTTGATTAAAGACGAAAGAATAGATCATTTTAATAATTATGTTAAAAACAAAACCAACTAGGTACTCTATATGGGTCAATCGATCGGTTGATTATAAAATCGGTCATTCGTTTAATTATTGATACAGATAAATTGCATTCATACAATTTGTACTCACACCACTATTTTAATGGTAACATGTCGTATGTACTTAATTCGAACATCATTTGATAAGCTTTTAAAAACATAAAATAATTCCGGCCTTTACGAGAAGGAGTGAATAATTGAAAAATCGTAGAAAATTGATTAAATTCGATTCATATTTATGAAATCCATGGACGCCAAAAAAAAGTCCAGACCAAATTTTGCCATTGTTCTTTAAATCTTATATTAAACGCACACTATGCAGCCAAGGATATTATAAGTTAGGGGATTACATCGCTGATTAAAATGCTTGGCTCAACGCTGGTTCTGCTCCACAAGGGCGCATAAACTAATTGATTAGCATTTGAAAATACCGTTGGAGCTACTGAATATTTTAAAAACTATCTTTGTATTGTATAAATTCAGAGGAGGGGGAGGAGGAGCTCGTGGCTAAGTAATAACTGCCGCACGGGTCGATCCATCAGGTTAAGCTAGGCTTGCCGGGGTTGGTCTGTGGATGGGTGACCATCTTTACATAACGAGACTCCTCCGTGCCTCGGAAAGCACGCTAAGCCGTTGGTCCCGGCTGTCATTCGTGGATCTTTGACAGTCGTTACGGGTCGTCAGAAGCCCGAAAATCTGACAACCAGTCTTACCAAGAGGTATCGTATTACCCAGTTACTGGGTTGTGGAGGTCAGATAGGCAGTCGCTCCATGTAAAATACTGGTATTCAGCTGCATCCGGTTAGACTGGAAGCTGACCCCAATATAGGTACCTCGTTGGGAAAAGGCTAGGCAGATTGATTGATTGTATTGTATAAATTCAATCTCTTAACATTGTATAATTGCATAGCACATGAGTGAGTACTATGTACCGACTATAAAGCTACCATTTAGGTACTGGGTATGTCTTTCATTGACTTGAATGTGCCCTGGCCCTGGCGGCTGAGAGTACATCTCATGCTCACTCAAATGTCTCGCTGACGGTGGTGCGTGTGTTGGATCATTTAGCTCCCTTCAAAATCGTTGAGCTAAATTGTAATCCATGCGTCATATTCGTGAACGGGCGCCGTCAGTTGGGACTGGTCATCTCTGAGCTGCCACGCCATATTTTAATTTAATTAAATTTTTTAATTGTTTTTAAATGTCTATTACTGACGCTTTTAATGTTTTGCATCGTTCTCATATGTTATATGTTAGAACGATGCACGATTCAACATAAATGATTTTACAAATATTTTGTAACCATATTTTGATTTAAAAGAGTGTCCGTGGAGTTTCTTGCCCGTGCTTCTCCATAGGTAGGTAGGTACCTACTACGCTTTGGAATGGGCAACTACATAGCTTCATCTCTCTGACTGACCGACCCCTTGACAATTCAAAAGTGCCTGTAATTGGTTTATTTGAAATAAATGCTTAGAGTTGAGTTGATTTGAGTTGATGATTGTATTTACCAAATAACTGAGAACCTACGAACAGCAGGCGGCCAGAAAAATGGCTTAGGTAGCACCTTTTTATTTTATTAGTATCTATTACATAACATAACATCACGCCTGTATTCCCCGAAGGGTTAGGCAGAGGTGTACCTATAGTACACCCACATTTCGCCAGTTATGTTTAAGTCCCATGTAATAGGAGGCAAGCCTATTGCTATCAACCGGGCACAAACCAAGACTCCGGGCTGCTTCTGAGAAATTCGAGATGGAAAAACCCAATAACACTTTGCCCAACCCGGGAATCGAACCCAGGACCTAATGCTCAGCAGTAGTGCTTGCAACCACTAGACCAACGAGGCAGTATCTATTAATCAAGATAAAATGTCACCTCTATCAATAAAAACAAGGGACTATGCAAAAACACCAAGAAACCAAGAAAGATGATGAACGATGCTTTATTTCACTTTTTCTAATATAATCAACACTGTAGCAAATAAATAACTAATCCCCGGTATATAATTTTACAAATAAATATAGACATTTTCATCTCAAAAACGGAAAAACCTTGCGAGTCTTAGTCTTTAAAAAAGCTTGTACGAGTAATAACCTCGTCTTTGATTACCTTCCTATTGAAATGAATCTTCATTATACATACAAGATCGTATTCTTACGTAATTACACTGTAACATATTTTAATATCGTGTAGAGGTTCAAGAAAGAAGTTGTGAACAGGAAAACGGAGACTGGCACGTACTAGAACCAACTGAGTTGGAAAAAACTGAATTTACTTAAGTAGGTATAATATTAATATGATTCGCTTTGGAATCTATATCTCGCGAGTTTTTTTTTTTTTATATTTTCGAATACCAAGGCCTTTTTGAGAAGAGCTTTGTATGGAACTTAACCTCGATTATTTTGATTAGGTACTTACTATAATTAGACGAAGATTTCTTCGCATAGCGAGAAATAAACAAATTATTATAAAATTTAAGGTTTTTGAGGTCATAAAGATGCATGCCCTCAAAAACTGAAATGTAGGGATACTCAATTCCTAAGTAACGTGAACGAAAGTGTAAACCCTTACTTTTAAAGCCAATTCAGAGAAAAGCCAAAATGCATCCCTTTTCCTTAAAGGCAGGCTTATAGCCCACAGTCCAGCGCTGATTTGCAACTGGGCTCGTGTAGACACTAGTTTCAACCCATTCCAATTCTGACTTCACGCCCTCAAGTCAGTTCACTTGACTAACCTACCCGTCTATTTTCAGGCCCCGTAGCTTCCCCCGCCTGACTTACCGATCTCATCTACTTAAACCCACTGACTGGGTTTGAACTTCCAAATCACAGGCACTGCCATCATTTAAGGCTAAACATCTAACCAAAAAGTATTTACTATTTATTCTCAACACTGCATTATCAACCTTATAATATTCCGTTCTTGTAAAACATGATAATAACAGGTAACTTGACAAAAACCCCGTTGTATTAGATTCACTGAGCAAAGAGGACACAACCTTAAAGCAATCACTACAGTTGTGTTTACACACCGCGACATGGAAATAATGTTTTATGTGTATTCTTATGAAGATGGTGGCTCAGGTATTGAGAAACTTCTATTGCACATCAAAAGCAAGAAAAGGCATCATTTGTATGTCCTCACTTCTGGGATTCAGGCCTCAACTCTATGAAACGGAGGAAACCGTAATGAAACATCAGCGTCAGGTCTAGGCAATCAAAGCCATCGTAGATTTTCACTTAAGAAAAACCTATTTATGAAACTTTTTGATTCTGATAACGTAGGCGTAGAGAATAGAATTCCATTTTTAAAACACAAGATAGCTTCGCATAGGAATTAAATCATCTATAAAACATCCGCATAAAAAGTCCCGGCCCCAAAAATCTCAAGCGCACAAACACAATATATTTTTTTGCAAATCTGTTTCCCCTTGAAAAATCCATAAATTATAAAACTAAAATAAGTAATCTAAGAAAATCCCCGAAAGCTACCATTAAAAATAAAAGGAGGAAAACACAGTTTCTATCGATTCAAATCTTCACCGCGTCATAACTTTTTACAGATCAACACGTTAGATCGGCAGCAAAAAAAAATTGTTATTGTTATATTATTTTATGCATTGAACAGAACCACAGTTGAATACTGGCTGTTTATAAAACAAACAAAAGAAGCGCGATATTTGGAACCGATGACGTAGACCATCGAGGTCAAGGTTATCGAGTCTTTCGTGCATTCATCAGTGAAAGTTTTATCACCATGGTGAGTCACTTTGCTGCTTGAATTTCGAACGTTAGTGTTGAGATAACCTATTCTTCTTCGGTAGACCAGAATTACTAATAAAGTCGCTGCTTTCTCCAGTCAAAATAAAATGTTAATATTATCTCGGGAATAGAAAGATTATCTTAGGGTTGATATAAAATATCGGATTTCCAGTTTAAATACGCTAAGAAGCAGTTATCCCATAACTGAGAGTAGCATGTGTAGTGTGTGTCCCTTACTTGGCCTGATTTGACTTGAGAGATTGAGAATCTTCGGCAAGAATAAAATAAGGACTCCACAGTTTGACATGGAAGACAGTCCCATATTTTCACGGGTAAGTTTTAACCTGTTGTAAGTGGAAAGTCTCAGTTTGGCAATAAACAATTTACCATGGCTATCAAAACGATTCATGATGGGCAAATGAGCATAGCATATAACATTATTTATCGCTATTCGGTATTGATTTGGGAGCGAGACTTATTTCATTCATTGCTTAGAATGCATAGCTATTTATAACTGTCTTCTGACCACCGCAAAGCTAATTAATTACTACGTGATTAAGGACAGTTTCTATAAAAAGAATGACCCCCATAGAGAGAAACTGAGTCAGATAATTATAGGTAAATACCACACAAGTAGAAGATGACACACTTATTAAAAAAAAGCTCTCGTATTAACTAATAACACTTCTTAGTTAACAGTCGAAACATCTATAACTATATATTCAATGTCACACAAGTATTTGTACTCAAGGGTACGCTAGTTGGTCATTCTTCCATACAAACGTAGCATGGTGATTACTCGTTCGTTTGACCGTGTACGTTAAAAACTAAAAGTTTTATCAATTTTTGTTGTCATTAACTAGCCCTGTATAGAAGCAGAATTGGCAAAAAAAATATGGTTTGGAAGTTATTAGCGTCGAAATTTTGATATTTTAACACTAATTTTAACTCGTCTTTGGGCGTAAATGAATAACTTATGTAGTAAGAAAATGGAAAAATAGAAACCGTACAGGGATAAATAATTTATTCAATAGTTCAAATGCAGCACAAGAGTAGATAGCAAACAGAAAATTAACTTTGTTCAAGGCGAACAAGTCGTGCCATTCAGCACTAGCACACCGACGTTTATAACATGTAGATCCTCGTTAACATGCTGTAGATCCTCGTCTAATACCCTTTCTCTTTTAAAGATAGCATCATCATTCTGCCCATATCCCACATCATGTCTTCTTCTTCCATAGGTCTATTATCCATTATCAGTCACTTCCTTTCTAGCCATATCATTGCTTATGCAATCCATCTTTCTTTTCTTTCAATGTCGCATTTCTACCTACTAAAACAATGAATCAGCCGAGTCTTCTATTATAGATTGCACTCTCCGGGTCCTCCCTGTGGGACACCATGGCTTATCCTAGAGGGATCATTTGACCTTCAACATCTTCGTGGCACACTGTTGTATGGGACGTGCCTTTCTGTACTCCTTTCACATTGGTACATATCCTGTAATACATACTAAATCTAACACTTACTGGAATTTAAAAAATGGTTGAAGCATTATCTCTGTCTTATAAATATTCTTGTTCTATAACTCTGTAGTTTTACGTCATCGAGAACACTTATAATCATCTGGAGCATCTGAAATTATGTTTTACTGTGTTAAAATAAGAGTGGGCCTGGTTGGCCAGGTTCGTCTGAACCCTATTTGATTTGAGACTGAAGAATTTATAAATTATAAAGAATTCCTTAGCTTTTGATACTACAAACCTTACAATGTACCGTTTTTTGAAAATAAGAAACTGTTTTACAAAATATGACTGTTTAATATGGTATGTTTTGTAATATTTACTCGTGACGTTATTTCACTAAAGTCGACATATTGGTATTCGATGTAACTAATCAGTTGATACTGATATTGAACTGAAATTTATATAAAATGGATTGAGCATGAGCAAATCGGTGTTGCAAGCCTTAGGTGCATCGGCATTCCTGGCTGCATCATGTAATATACATGTAAGTGTCGGGTTAAAGAGCAAACTGCATTTGAAATAAAAGACTCTCCTGTATAAAGAGAAACGACTATCTGTACAATATGTATAATAAAAATAAAATAGTACCTAACGAAGAATTTTTGCCGTTTTTCTGTAGGTATGTATGTTCCAAATTGGCGCAAAAACGGCTACATTCCCGTGGGACATTTTCTGACATCCAAAGCTGATTAAAAGCTGGTTCATTAAGTTCCCTTCAAAATGGTTGAGCTGAATGATGCTGATCCATGCGTCATGTTCGTGAACGGGCGCCGTCAGTGGGGACTGGTCATCTCTTAGCTGCCATGGCTTATTTTAATTATTTTTGTTTTTAATTATTTTTGTTTTTTTTATTATGGTCGCTTTTAACGTGCACGATTTACTACATTGTTCTCACATGTATAATTTCAACATAAATGATGTAACCAATGTTTTGTAACAATATTCTAATTTAAAAGAGTGTCCATGGAGTTTCTTGCCCGTTCTTCTCCATAGGAACCTACTACGCTTCGGAATGGGCAACTAGCTTCATCTTTCTGACTGACCGACCCCTTGACAATTCAAAAGTACCTGTAATTGGTTTATTTGGAATAAATGATTTGAGTTTGAGTTTGAGTTCATAAATATTACACTTACAGGATGCCCAAGTTTTACAGTAGTTAATTGGAAATAGGGCAATTTGGGAATGGGATCATCTGGCTGAGTGGTTCTATCATTACTGCTGACAAGCAATATGTTTTTACTCTGAAGACAATGTTACAGGCATATTTATATGTTTTACTAACGTTGATAACATTTCCTAAAATCTGCCGTTTCTGTAATCTTTTGACAGCAGTAACAAATATTCATTAAAACTGGCAACTGAGTTAATTAAAATATTAAATGACTATTTTATTAGGATGTAATAGAGAAGGTCATTGTTGAAGTAAAGGACACTACATAATAAATATGAATCTTGTGATGAATTTGAAGTTTATTAGGAAAGACAAAAGAGTAAATGGCCGTAGTTTCTTCCTCCCAGAGATTTCTCAGTCACAACTTCATACGGATGCATTGTTTTAAAACTGGTTAGTTGTGTTGAATTTCTGGTTTTACATCTCGTCTGCCCATCAACCTTGGTTGCGGAAAATAGAATATTTTTTTCAAGGGGCCTATACAGATTTGATCGATGTTTCGCGGTAATAAGTTTCCGCGGAATACTTTCCGACACCCATGCGGGTGAAATCGCGGGCGAAGCTAGTTTATTAATAAAGAAAATTATAAAGCTATTATTCCTGTGATTGGTTTAATTTAATTATTAACACGTTCAACTCCACGGAATAAAATGATACAGTATGTTCAGTATGTCCAGTATGTTCCGTTCGAGTCATGGGGGACAATAGTATTCGACTGTCAGAACTATGTTTAAACATCAATGTCAACAATACAAGGCACTATTGTACGCAGCATGACCCGCGCGGCCTCCTAGAACAGTGTAATCAACACTAAAAAAAAATGTGCCGAAGAGTTATCTGTTTTTCTGATTATACTCTTTCATTAACTTACGAAGTTTTTGAATAATGCATTATTGATTCATGGTCAAATTTATTGTCCAATTTATTGATGACATAAAAAATTATTAAAATAGAAATCAATTTGGTTTAATTGTGTTAAACTTATGAAAAAAGAACAATATTATCACAATTAAAATTAAATATTTGAGATCCTGCGAAAGTGTCCGTGTAAATTAACTTGTACATCAAACAGTAATTTAGTTTTAGAAAGAAATTACAAGTAACAAAATTTTACCCGCGATACATGACCCGCGCGGCTCCAACGGAAGAAAATTCAAATAATCATACGCAGCAGACATGTGAAGCCAAGTCAGAGGCCCATGGGCGGCTTTAAAACTCTGACATCAGGTTAGTCACTAACCACACGAAAAGAAAAAGAAGAAGCAGGCCATGCGGGACAATGTTGGATGACATGAGTTATCTTCATATTTATAAAGATTTCTGCGGTTACCTCGATGTTTTGGAAGTTAAAAATGCCTAATATTGATAATAAGAAAACAGAAAATCGTTTTTGTCAATTACAAATCTTTTTTTTGGTTTTATGGTAAGTATTAATCAATTTAGAATTACCCATCACGTCTGTAAAGTTTGGGCATTTACCTTGCTATTACGTTTTCTAGCCCTCATTAGATGTGTCCACAAATTAATCAAACTCGACGAAGTAACAAAAAAGAAGTTATTTTATTAATTTTAAATTTATATTTGACATTGACTTGCTTCTTTTAATTTGACATTATTATTTATTTGTATTTATAATTTGATGACATTGTATTTATTTTTCTACATGTGTTTCGTAACTTGTGATTTTATTATGGGAGAACCTAAAATAAATGGATTATATTTTATTTATTAATAGAAATTGGTTTGTCTTCATAACGCCACGCTCGGTTTTGAGTGTTAAGGCAGCCGCGAACAGGCGCGACGCGACACCGAAATTGTTCTACCGTGAAGTTTTCTTAGAAATTGTTTTATTAGAGTGTTCACTAACCGTTATCAATATATCTGTGGGCTGTCATTTTCTTTGCTACTGACATAACCAACAACCTTTTAAATCTCTTGTAAAAAACCTATTAGAACCAAAAACTTTGATTGAGGAAAAAAAACAGTTCAGCTCAGCTTAGATGAACATGATTTAAGATCAGTTTAGTCTTTAATGTTTTGACATTATACTTAGTTTACTAGCTTGGAGGTCAGAAATTATCCCACGGAAACGTACTAATGGAATAAAAAGTATCCTTTACCCATGGTCTACCCATGTACCAAATTTCATCTAAATCCGTTCAGCCGTTTTAGCGTGAAAGCGTAACAAACCAACAAACTCACTTACACAATATTAGTAGGGATTATAATTATTACGAGTGTATAGTTAGGAGAACATGTGACGTAGCCTCGATTAAAATTAATAATATAGTTCTAGAAAAATAAATGACAGTAAATACACCATTTGGAAATTAATTGACTGTTTTCTGGCAACTAGATTGAAAATACTTGAGCCTCGAGAATCCCGATCTACGGGCACAATGTGTTCCAATTCAAAATGTTTTAATTTAGTACCTATTATTCTAATTATAAGCCCACGTTCGCACGGACACAGTAATAAAATCGCGGCGATTTTTTTTCGTGCACGTTGAAAATCCAACAGCGCGTTTTTTCAACGCGCTGGGACGAGAGTGCATCCCAACATGTTGGAATCTCAGCGCTCGGCTCAGCACCGAGAGTTGAAAATCCAGTGCACGATATAATAATTCCGCCGCAATATATTTACGTGCGACGTGGGCTTATGCGTGCCAGTTACGGTGTACACAACACAATATATTGTATTGCAGCTATACTATCTTAAATATTCATTAGGTAGGTATTTACATGCAACTTTAATCTTTGTTGACATAGGAATAGATTTAGAAATAGAAATAATATTTATTTGCATAAAACATGTTACCTAAAGTCGTTTAAAAAGTTGTTGTTATCACGTTTTTGTCAAGTTGTTGTCACCTTTAGTATCAAAATATTCAATTAGGACATTGACACGGGAAGCCGTTTTAACAAAGACACTCAGGTATTCAACTGGGATAGGTACTTTGTTGGTTATCATCATCATCATCATCAGCCTATAACGTTCCCACTGCAGGGACACGGCCTCCTCACAATGAGAGGGAGTGGGCTATAATCCACCACGCGTGCCCAGTGCGGATTGGTAGATGTCACATGTCTTCGAATTTTTGGTTCTAGGACATACCGGTTTCCTCACGATGTTTTCCTTCACCGTTTTGAGAGCAGTGGTGATGAAATAAATTACACAAAGTAATGCGCCTGTCTGGGTTCAAACCCACGACTTACTGTTCGTAAGTCGGGGCCGCCACCACTGGGCCACCGCTGCTCTCAAACTGTCTCTGTTGGTTATAGCTATCAGAATTTAATTGTTTTTTTGTTTAAGTATAAACGATTAATTCAAGGTCAGCTACTCGTAACAGTTTGCGATTTAATTTGTATAAAAACGTCTCAGACCTTTCCGCGTTTTATCCATCAGTCGTCTGGGGGTTTTTTTTTATAGGAATCGAAGATGTTAAAAACAAACTAACCTATTACCTTTTTTTTAAAATATATTAACTTGTTCTTCGAGGCAGATAATATTATCAATTGCTTTGGGTGGTCATTTAGCAATATTTCAGCTTTGGTCTTTTTTCTATGCCATAGAAATTCCATAGACTATGGAATAGCATCAAAAGTACAGACAACACACATACGAGACACGAAAGTTACTATACCATGAAAAAGGCTGTGAGACGTGGTCGTCTGATCGACAATGCGATTAAATTCAAGACAAGGACTTTCCCTTGACTTATTGACTTTCAGATCCATGCATCTTATCACATGTTTTCACCACGAACCTGCTAACAACACCATTAAAGATGTTCGATTCACATACGATATAAAAGTATTTACATATCTGCTTGAATGTGAAATCTAAACAATTTGCATGCACAAACGTGTGTAAATCGAATTATACATCATATTGGCACCTGTCCTTACATGGTTTGCCTGGGAAATCGAGATCAGTTGCTTGAACTTAATCTTCAATGATAATTTCAAAAGTAGCAGTGTCAAGATTGGTAAAGAGCTGATCCAGGTAGTTAATACCGTAGCTACTTTACTCAAGCGGTCTGCAAAATACAGAATAGTAGAAACAGTGACACATAAATTACTATAATATCGAGCAACATTTACATAATAAGGTAACGAAAACTTAACAATCTGTTGACCAAGTAAATAACATACAGCCGTTAACGTCAATAACATTTAAGCACACTTTTTATTCCATTGGCGAATCCAGGACCTGCACTTTGCTCGAATCGCTCGATTTGATCGAAGACTATTTTCTCTAAACCCAACAATAGTAGACAGTGGCCCACTTAATGGACGAAGTGAAATAAGGGTCAGGAGAAAGCCGACGATAAACGCCGTGAATATTTTAATGTCCGATCGTTGGCTTACCGTTAAATATTTCTTCTAGGTCGTCTGGCTCCTCTTCTTTATCATCTTAATTGATTTTACTATCTACAGTAACTATATTAGTTATTATTTTTGATTTTTAAATCATCATAAGATATTTTTCTGTTTGCTGGGTTTGAACCTCCAATCTCTAGTGTACACCGTCTCAATCTCAAAGTTATCTCATAATTCTAGAGTACGTTTCTTGTTTTATTTTAGTTTTCATATTAAACTTGTATTAAGTTTTACATTACATTAAAGCTGGTTTTTATATCACCTACCGATATTTAATCAGTGTTTAGTTCTATCTGTGTGCATTTCATTTGCATACATTATAATCCCGTTGTTGTCAAGTTGTCTGGAATTATAAGGGTGTGAAACATATGTTTAATATTCTTTCCGTTGGGAACCATAGCGTGTAAACTGTCTGTCATCGCACGTTGTAACATTTAATTGTGGGAATTGAACTCTTTTGTAAAATACGTAAACCATGGCTAGCGTAGGTACCTCATCATCATTATACATAGTTGCGCAAATTGTAAATGAAAAAGTGCGTTAACAGAATGACCGTGGAAACAAAAATGAATAAAAATCAAATAAATGTGTGGAGGACAACGTACACAGCTGATTCATCTTGAACGTAGATGCACCTTCACAGTGGTTTTGCATCGACAAATACAGTTTAGTCAACCACCTTCGATATATCTAAACCAATACCTTAATTACGTAATACACGATCAATCGGAATTTGAATCGTTTTGAAAATAATTACTTATCCATTTCTTAAAAAAATCTGCTCAAATACGTAAATAACGCAATTAATGTTGTTGAACTGTCAAAATTAAACATATTTTTCGTAATCATTTACGAAAATGTGTTGCTTAGATATCTGAACACAAAAACAAATTATTCATCATTTACCTACTGCTAACTAACCACAAAATAAACTTGAATATTAAAGGAATGAGTCCAAAAACCTATTAGTAATAAACTTTTTTCCTTCCTTAAATTGTATATACATAGTTCGACACAATTTATTAGCATCCCATGGCATCTTTTAATACTCATAATTTTACCTTATCTTCTATACATTTGTAGATACCTATAATCAAATACAATAAAACCTGCTTCTCACATGGACAACTGTACGTCCGCGTCTCTTGCTCCCGCGTCACCAGTCCTGAACTCTCTGAACATTTTGGTTACAAACGTAGTAGGTATACAGGGAAGCTAATAAAAAAGTGACTTTTATTTTAGTACTTATGTTGTGGTGTCATACGACTTCCACGGGAAACGAAGTCAACAGAAGTTCCTTAAAAGTCTGACGGTGTAACCATCATCAACTAGAATATTTGAACTTCCTTTATTACTTTTTTTGAGATAAATAACTTTGTATTCTACTAAATAGGTAAGTGGGTCATCATAGGGGTATATTATTAAAAGTCCATTATACCTCAGCTCAAATTCACTCCTTATCTCGCTCTCATTATACTGCTGGCGGACTCAGTGAGAGCGAGACTGCGGAAGGCTCCAAGGCGCCAATAGCTTAGGTAATTTCTTTTTACGGGCTAAATCATAGTTATTAAAAGAAAACACATTGTCTGCTTTATACATAGTTAGTTCAGTTATTATTATCCAAAGTTTTAAAGTATTTTTTGAATATTAGCGGTTTATTATTTTCGGTTAGGAGGTAACTGTGGATTACTTTCTGTCGAAATACTTTTATGGAATCGTGTTTTCGTTAAACACATAGTACCTACTTAACATTAATCCTCAACTTTACCATATTTATATTTATTTTCAAAATTATTGATGCAGTATTTTTCGGTATAACAGAGGATCATGCTAAGCAATTTCACTATACTTTTGAGTACAATATTATTTACCCACGGTCACCCGATTGACATTATCTATCAACGTAAGTATGGCTTGTTTTCGTCTACCTATCATAGTCATTCAACTCCGCATTTTCCTAGACAATGACGGTAGACTTCAATTTATCCACGTGCATCCTGTGTTCTATGTAAATGTGACATTTTGATAACAAAGCCTCCGTTCCGAGATCGCAAACTGTCGGAAATTATCGTCGGTTGAATTGCAGCTAATCGCGGGGCCTTCGCTCATTAATGAGCTGTCATCACTCAGTTCTCTGCCGGTCACGTTTCTGGAGCTATATGTACACAAATATACACACATCGCTTCGTCACGGCTGTGAGCACTAAAGATGAGACAGTAAAAAAGTATAATTTAGGATCGACATTAAAAAAATATATGATTTTATTCAATCTCACGTGTAACTTCATCAAGTTATTGTTGTGATTAGTTACTTGATTTATTTAGGATTCAAAAAATCTGGAGAATATGCTTAGTATCAGTATAATAAGCATATTTCTGCATCCAAAACATGTTTCGATAAAACTCAATAAGAATCATCTTCCTCAGACGGCAACGATAAGAATTTTCCTCCCATAAACGATTTTGAAAGTAAAAACTGACCGGTGAATCAAAAAAATTACCTTGTAAATTTGCGTTTTGGGAAAGCACAAAGAACTTTAATTATACCCCGGAAATTAGACCATTATTATCAATCACCCGTAAAATTCACTTGCAAAAGCCAGTACACACGGCTACACGTCAAGCTATACATTTCCAGTTTATGCTGATCTCACATTGTATGAGATTATCGTACAATGCGAGGTCAGCATATACTGGAAATGTATAGCTTGACGTGTGTACGAAAATAATAACCAAAATTATTCGTTAAACCGACCGCATTTCCTTTAATTATGGTCATTATAACGTTCAAAATAGAGATGTTAATAGTAATAGTTTACGGGGCACATATAACGTAACCAGGTACCATGAAATGTGACGTATTCATTACATAAGCGACATCTAATGAGGATGGTGGGATAACCTCTGTCGAGAAAAAATATGTTGCAATGTTGTGGTACAAGTCATGTGCTTGTGATTCGAAATTCGGAAATGATGATAGCCTTGAACATCAGCAGATTTGATAGTGTGTTTTTAAGTCGGGTCTATTATGCGCTTTCGCTGAGTGGATACCCTAGTGGAGAGCAGTGATCTCCAAGTGGTGTGACCGTCAGACTGCCAAGGTTTCGAGTTCAAACCAAAACCTCTGACTTTTCAGATTCATGAGCGTATTGTATATATATCACTAGCTTCAAAAACAGTGAAGGAAAACATCGAAAAGAAACCGGCAGGCCTGAGAAATTTTTGTCAACGGCATGTGAAGCCAAGTTAGAGGCCCATAGATAGTTTTAAAACTCTGACACCAAGTTAGTCACTAATCACGAAAAGAAGAAGAAGCTGTGTGGATTCTTAAGGGTATTCTTTGTCTCTTGGCTGATGATGTCTGTGATAACGATTTAATCTAGTCAAATTACCTACGGTTTACCTAGGTCTTACAAGATTGCAGTTAAACACTTTTTATCTCGTGTACTTTCTTCGATAAGCACTATTTCGTATGATATTATTTCTTATCTTTTTGCAAGATTATTTGGCTAGTAAATAATTATATTTTTTTGGTTTGTTTATCCAATTCACTGTTAGACAAAATGTATGTCCACAATTCCACAATTACTTTATTATACACCGGATGAATAAATTCATTTGACGTTTATCTACTTCTGATCAGCGAGTAATGTTCGCAACGAGTTCAGTAAAGGATAATGGTAATGAATCCATCTGATTTAGGTCCGTATTACAGAAGGAAACTCAAGTAATGATCTCTGTTTAAAACTAGTTTTAAGTCTGATTTTAATTTTAGAACGTTCCTCAAGCATAGATTCATTGATCATAGTTCAGCTGAGTTTAGCTTTATTTTAGATCGTTACTCAGTTCGCGAATCGAACCCAAGCAGATTTTGATCTATAATCACCCAAGTGTGGTCGAGACCGCGCTTGAGCATAGATTGTCATGTCCAATTGTAAAAGAGATGTTTCAAAATGTATGGAGCCCCGGCCACGTCTATGTACACCATACAAAAAAATGGGGAAACACAATTAAAACAGTTTCCAATCATCCAATTACTTTAAGTTGGCTTTGTTTGGTAGTAAAACACAAGAATGTACACTTGAAATTGCAACACACAACAAAAACCCGTCATGGCGGTAAGCTGTCATGTTGTTTGATTAATGACGTTTGACATGTTTATTTGTCTTAATTGTCAAATCACTGCGTTTCGTTCAGTCTTTTGTAGACTTGAGAAATTAAAACAAAACGAACATCAAACCGCGAACGACAACGAAAGCGACTGAAGTGACAGTAGACCGTTCGTGATATATGAGCAATGGCCGATCTATGGTTTACTGTCATTGTTTTTAACCACAGAGTACCTAAATTGGCGAGACGCCATGTTGAAACTCGATAAAAATAATTGATAAATATCAAATTATTACAAGAAAAGTATGCATTTAAGCAATTTATCTGTATTTTTCCCGAATTCCATAGATTTTTCTCGATTTTTCGAGGTACTGTACACATTCTGGGCCGGATTTGGAACATCTCCTTTTGTTGTGTTCATGTGTTGTCGAGTTTCTTTAGTGTGTTTTTTTTTTAAATGATTTACTATCAAAATGGATGCAATTGAAGAGGAGATCATTACAATAATTTGTTTGACGATAATTCAAATAGAAGGTTGAACTTCAGCGTTATTAATACACAGGCCTAAACAAATTGTGAAAACTCCAAAAAAGGTAGTTTTTCACAAGATGTGGTGAAATATTTAATTCTAACTATGATATAATTATCACTATAACACGAAAAACACAACAGGTTGTGTGTTTTTCTTAAATCATGATATATCATAGGTAGAATTAAATATTTCCCATAACTACAGAATTGCAAATTCGTGTGTGTTTACGTTTTTATGCGACGGCTTCAACAATCTGATCACAGAGCATAATAAATAAAACTGATGTTTTCACATATTTGACCTACGACATTTTAAATAACATACCTACCTATTTATGGTCATACCTACACAAGTTTTTTTAAGCTAGACTTATTTTTCTTACAAAATGACTATACCATTACTTCAATAAATTAATGGGGGATTGTACTATTCGGGATCGAAATAATAACGCTGATTTCCTAAACAATTGGGCTCTTATGGAATATTTTAATCAGAACCAAGTTGGTAAATAAAATAAATTGTTAACGAAAACAGGCTGATGCATAGACAAATACACATCTCTGCTTGAGGCTCGATTTGAGTCTCGATTCAGCTGAGTATAGATTGATTACCGTTCTGGAATAAGACTGATGCTCAAGTACTGATTCTATACTTAAACAGTGATCAACTGATTGCAGATCAAACTGGACTTGAGGAACGTTCTGTAATACGGACCTTAGACAGGTTTTATTGCAAGTTGCTCTATTGGAGAAGTAATGATTGTAGTTTTCGTTTTATGGTTTAGTCTCAGGCAAATTATGGTCGATACCTGAATATAATCAATGTTCTGTGATCTGTAATATTTTATTTAGGACTCTTATGTTCTGTATTCCTATCGCTCCGAAAGATAGTTAAGATAAACTCTAGTTTCTTAAAATACCTAAATAACTTTTTCTTTTTAATAGAAAAACCATAAGTTAAGTTTATTATTTCTTATCCTCCACAACACTCTTTTTACAAGCTTTTATTTAACTTGCCGCGTTAGTTAGTTAGTTAGCTATTCAAATCGGTCAAATCTTGCAAGCTGAATTAAAACCACTTCCTTTTATCCTACGGAGTTGAAATTTTTCATGTTGATTCAGTTTTAAAGACAAGCATTTCTTTATAATAAGCACCGACATGACCAAGTTGCCGCAATTATACACCAACATTTAGCATAGGTATAAATATAAATTCATGAGTGAGATGATACCGTACTATAAATATAAACCCGAAATCATACTAGAAAATAGGAATCGGAAAATCTATAGGGATCTGACGATAATAACAGATAAAACTATACATTTCAATAGACTAGATATAACCGTTCACGACAAAACGAATAAAGCAGTTTACCTTATAGATATAGCTATAACTCACACAACATTCAAACCACAATATCTGAAAAGCTAAGTAAATATCAAGACCTTGCTTGAATATCAACCCAGTGGAAAGCACAAACCGTTCATATCGTCCCTGTAGTACTCTCATCCACTGGTATAGTACCAAAATCTCTTACACAAAGCCTTAACACATGCCCGCTCATACCCTGCACCTGATACAAAAAGCCACAACTCTCAACACCTGTCGCATCACCCGGAAATTCCTTACTTCTTCCACAATATCATCAACGTTTTCTATTTAAATTCCTCCTTACACACTTGGTTCCGGCTTGTGTGCAAGGTTTTTATACTCTCTTTTATGAGAAGAAAATTAAAGAACTCGAAATAATAATAATCCATTTAATTCAGGCGACGCAGGCTCATAGATAAATACCTTAACCTAAACATACATAATATTCTTATTATAATAACAACAAATAATTATTTTACACGAAGTGATTACTGTGTCGGCGTCGTGTTGCCAACTTGCCACCTGCGTGGTGTCGCGTAACCTTCCATGAAATCGACGGTACGCCACACCTTTCGGCCAAAACTCTTCTTTCATGAAGGTTTCTAGGTACCGAGTTGGAACCCGCACCACAAACGATGTGCAGTTTATGTTATGGCGTGACTCCAACTTCTCTACTCTCAAGGTCCACTTGGTCTTGGTTCTGATGTATTCCACGATGTCTTCAGTCATCGTGGAGTGATGCAGATGGGATACGTACAGCTGCGTCGACGGTGTAGCAGGACACAGCAACATATTTGGTCTCGCCAAAGCAGTACCACATCGATTACGGCAAGCAGGCTTCATTCGCTTCGATTCCACCGTTACGAAACCTTCCCTTTCTGGATGTCCTTTCTTAGAGGGACAAGATACCGGGAGACGGTACATTGCGGCTCGGTCGATTTTGCATTTTTAGCAAAATCTTTTTTCATTTGCTGCTCCTTTTGGATGAGAGGTTGTGCAGCCGTTGCTGAGGAAGCATGGCGAAGTGTTGACGAGCTAACTTGTGACGACGCCTCTACTGCGGTAGAAGCTCGACGGGGCGCAGTATTGCATTGCTTGCAGTGATAGCGGCCGGTGACGAGTCCAATTTCGCTGACTCGAAACTGGACAGCGATGCTTTGTTTGCACCACGACGAATCTTTGATGCGAACTCAGGTGACCTACATACCGCTACAGTATTGCTTTAGTCATCCATATCGGCACGTAACTCACCAGCACGTTTGCCACAAAGGACGGCACGTCGTCAGGGTCAGTCTCCTTAAACACCCGAAACATGTCTTGGAAACTCCTCTCTTCCTTTTCGTCTCTCCTTCGGGACAGCATTCGGTCTGCTAAGTCGAGTGACGTGTACAGTATCGTCTTTTCACTGCGTATCTCATCTTCGGTGTAGCTCGAGGTGCAGATCTGCGTGAGGCTAACTTCATCCATGACGTCCAGTTGATGTTGCAGGAACGCCAAGAGCTCGTTGACTATGAGTTTTTCGGAACACATGACACGGACACACACGTATCACACTAGACTGATGCATGACCTGATTCTACACCCAGTATGGGCTCCAGACGAAGAAATTCCATAACAGTCAACGGTACAGACATGAAATTTAATATACGCATTTAATTATGATAGTCCGTTCTAAAGTCCACCATGACTAGCTGCTGCACTCAGGATTGGTTCCAAAAGAGGGACCTTCTCAGCGGTCAACAGCACAGACACAAAATTTTATATACGCATTAATAAATTATGATAGTCCGTTCTAAAGTTTACCAAGATCTAAGTGCTGCCCCAAGATTGACTCTAAACGAGGAAACTGCTCAGCGGTCAACAGTACAGACGCGAAATTTTAGATACGTAATCAATATGATAACGCGTTCTAAAGTACACCATGACCTCGGTGCTGCGCCCAGGGATGCCTCTAGACGAGGGAACTCCTAAAATTTCACCAGCACAGGCAAGCATTTATTCACCATGACCGGTCTGCTGACCCTGGATTGGCTCCATATGGGAGATCTCTTCAGCGGTCAACAGCACAGGCACGAAATTTTGTACACGCATTCAGTTATGATAGCCCGTTCTAAAGTAGGTATAGCATTACTTGGATAGTGCAACTTGGTTGGCTTCAAACCATGACTTGTGTAAATGGGTTTGGGTTCGTTGGATTTGTCTTTACAAGTGAGGGTAATAGAACAGATATTTAAACAAATTTTAATGCTTGTAAGTATAAAATAAAATTTAAGTAAAAACCTTTTTAAGAACAAGCTTTTCATAAACTTAAAAGTACCAAATAAGACTTACATAAACATGGAACTATAATGAATGAATGAAATTCTTGAATGTCCTTCTTATACTTTAAGATAAGCATAAGAAGGACATTCACGAAAACATTAACATTTAAGAAAATTTTAAACTTCTATGTTTACGTATGTCTTATTTGGTACTTTTAGTTCATTAAAAGCTTGTTTTTAAAAACAATAAAAAAAAAACCTTGAATATATTAACGGAGTTTACGAAGACACTATTCTTTTTTTAATATTAACGAATTTACGTAGACTTATTTTAAAATACTTGGCACAAAATCAAATATATCTTCGGGATTTTTCTCGAATGCAATTTTCGACGGTCGTCTTAGTGACAATTCATATTCTTTTCTTATTATTTTAAAAGTAAAAATTATGTCTCTTATCTCTTAAGCTTACTTCATGCGTTCGTGCTTAAAGAAAATAGTTGTACCGTAAAACGGGATGATGTACGGGATCTCATAAATCCTCAGTGATTTCCCAGGATCCCTTAGGTTTCATTATCATCAATATGGATGCTTCATCTCTTTCATTTTACCCTTCTTTGTTAGCTGATCTATTAGCTGATATTGTAATGATCCTTGAAACTTCTTACCGGTATGTACTCAAAGTAATTTATCTCAAAAGCGTAAATGCCAATGTGTTTAAGATTCCATTGTTCAAATGTCCTACACTTGAACAATTATACCTTTCGCTAAAATTCTGTGTTTTAATTGTCAGTGCTTTAACCGATGAATACTCGCCAGTCTCTTACGTTTGAATAATGACTGTATACAATTTGTTTTATGACTTACGTGTTGTCACTGCGATTACGTATTGGCTGTCACCTGCTTCACAATTCCAGTGTAAGCGAAGCTACGAGGAACATGAAGCTAAGTTCCTTTATGGCAACAATTTTTTATCAGGCTGATACTCGTTCATTTGAATACCGTTTTAAGGCTTGTGCAGACTAGCACGACTTGTCGCGTGACGCTACATCGGTAATTGTTCTACCGTAAAGTTTTCTAAGTTTTTTTTGTTAGTGTAGCGTGACTCAGTTGCATCTCGCCGGTCTGTAAGACGCTTTATGATTAACAACGGTTAACTGCTACGTTGGTGTTTTCAAAATGTTGAACTCTTTTGTTTCTTAAAAAATTACTATGAAAGATATAATTATCTTTTGGAGCAATGATGCAACCGTATAGCTTCGCTCCCAGTACATCAGTCCCTATGTAAAATAACAGCCGACGATCATTATCTAGTATTGTCAGCAAATTGTCCGGAATATGGGACGACGACTAAGTGCCATTAGGTACATGCTACACCGGCTTCGGTATAAGTAGTCACTTGTACTGCCTACTATTTAAATGACAGACTGCAATTATACTAGTTCATACTGTAGCGTCATGTGACACAGAGTTATGTAGAATGTCGACAAAGGGTATCTGCGTCCTAACCGAAGGCGACTAACGCGCGAACGTTGACGCACTATCGCGGACACTGGCGCCTGACCGCTTTGCGACGATATTGCTTAGGTAATAATACACACGCAACTCGATTGATCGGGTGACTACGTCATATTCATAAAATTGCGTACAGATGAAATTTCTATAGGTTACGATGACCACTTACGTACCCTCAGGAGGACACCTGCTTATTTGCCACAAAGAGAATCGCCACCGCCGAGGCTCCGCAGTCCTCAGTGTTGTTGCTAATATTTCATTATTATTTGCCACGGTGAAATTGCCAAAATTATGCTATTTATAAATGATTGTTGCAATGAATGTATAATAAATAACAATGTTGTGCTTGTGACACAGTCAAAGCTTGAGATTTGCATGCCTCAAGGCGTAATATAGTTGAACTATTTTTTATTTTTTTAACACCTTTATGTAATTACCCATATTAGCAAATAAATGATTTTGAATTAGAATTTGTTTGCCTACGCAAAAAAAAAACCTTGTGACATATTATTGTCTTGTCACGGTGGTGCCATTGACAGCAATTTACGTAATAGGTTTGAACTTGACCAATAAGGCCAATGAACTCTAGAAACACCATCACCTAAGGAAAACAGTTATAATATCTTTCCGAATCATTACAAACAAGTTAATAAAATTAGCTCAGAAGTCAGGGTTGAAGTAGGTGGCAGAGGTCTTTGAGGAAAACATGTATGATTGACCCTCACATTATACGGGCCTTGCTTTATCTGATCGACCTTAGATATTATGCAACATTATAAATTCAAAACCAAGATCGTCACCAAAACACACCACAGGTTTTTAGTAAGTACGGTAAATTGCATTGCAAGTTTCTATACACCTTGTTTAACCTCTTTATTTCAGAGTCTATCAATTACTGTAAGTATGTGGATAGATAATTTATTGTATAAAGTCCTTCAATTATGTATCCATAAATTAGAGCAATGTTGTGAATCTTGGATGTTCCATTTTGGAAGTAGTGAACTGAGGGAAATTCCACATCAGTATAAATTTAGCCAATAATCAATACATTTAAAAAGAAAGGTTTTCTCTTATTGATTCATTAACGCCTAGAGCTCACCATATACTACCCTGCTGGTTTCTGTATCTCTCTTGGTCTGTCTCCTCATCCTAGGCCTGTTCCGGCAAAGTAAACTCTACCGGCACATACCTAGACTTTGGAGCGCGCAAGCCCCACCACGACGTCAACGTAGACATACGGCTGTGGGGTTATTATTATTATTTTATGCCTGTGTTGTCTCTCTCCACTTTTCCCGGTGAACGTTTTATTTAAAACAAATGGTTGATACACAAAAGTCGCTTTATATACCAATATAGTGTGAGTAACATGGACGTCCGGCGATAAGAGACTGATAGTAGTTATCAGACCTCCTACGCGATCGATCTTTGTACCTATATGCACCCTATCAGCCAGTCCAGTAAATAGAAAGCGTTAAAGTCAGTCTCTTTGTTGTAAAAGTTTTTGTCCTCGGAAGTTCTACCATCATTAGTTTGAACATTATTCATTGGAAAACCAAGATAACCGACATAGCCCCAAGAATTGCCAAACTTAAGTGGCAATAGGCAGGGCACAGAACAGATGGCCGATGGGGCCGAAAGGTTCTGGAGTGGCCCCCACAAGATAGACCGATGACCTGGTGAACCCGCAGAAATCCGTTGGATACGAGAAGCAAAGAACCGGTCGAAGTGACGGTGTTTGGTGAGGCCTATGACCAACAGTGGACGTCTTTCGACTGAAATGATGATGATATATTCATAAATTCCGGCAGTTAAGCAATATTGATCTTCTTCTTCTACTATTGTTTCAACACAAACTAAACAACAGTAGTCATTTAGTGGAAAGCAAATAAGCCAGTGAGCAAGAATGGTAACAGGGCTTACTTTCATGGGTTTACCAATCAAAGGAGCTGTTATTGTATCTCATGAATCTCAACAACCATTCGCAAGTTTTATCGATTTCTATTCACCGGAAAACTATTTCTTTTTGTGTTTCCGGTTCACATGTGCTCAAGCCATTATTCATTTCTTATTTTCCAGGAACAAGATAAAGGATGCTGTGGAGATCCCCCTGCTGACAAGATGTTGCTTCTGCTTCCCACTGCGGAAGGGCCTCATAGCCTTCGCGTATATAAACTTGGTAAATACATCATCAGTTACTATAATACTATATAACAGTAATTAGGTATGCCTATTGAAACTTGCCTAAGCTACATTCTATGGCGACAAATTGTGACACTGCCGGACGACGGCCATACCATTGTTGTCTGAATGTTTTTTAAAGAATGACACTGAATGACACCGACCAAATCCATTCTAATATTTATTATAAATGCGAAAGTAACTCTGTCCGTCTGTTTGTTACCTTACGCCTTAACGGCTGAGCGGATTTGGATGAAGTTTGGCACACGGGTAGACCATGCCTTGAGCTAGGAACTTTTTATGACGGTAGTATGCTCCTGTGGGATAATTTCCGCCCTAAACGTAGCATAATCTTTTCTACCAGACAGACGGATTAGCAATTATAATGTGTTGCTTTAAGCAGACTAAACGACGTTATGCTGTTCATCCTGTAAAATAATAGAGAAAAAAAACACAGTTTATCCTGTAAAAAGCCTTTGCAAAGTTAGAAACCCACGAATTAGAGAAATATCTACTTTGCCAGTGTTAATGCCACGTTTTCATTATTCCATCAGTCAATTAACTCAGACGATATTAATCCGCATCCGTCGACAGACTTCTCAAATTACACTACAATTGTTCTCAGCCCAAGCTGTGTTATAAAAATTATTCGTCTCTCCATTTGATTGCATTGCCAATTTTTGTTATATTGTGTGCGTTATAACTTTTAAAGCTTATGGCGTTCTTAAGAGGGTAATGTAAAAGAACTGACCACTCAGCACGCTCACAACATTGTTTTAAATAAGTTGGAAGTTTGCTGCCTGCATACCAAATAACCTGTTCAATTGTACTACCACAATTGAATCAATCCGTTTTCTCACTTCCAGATGCTAACCGTAATAGTGACCTGCTTTCTGTCACTCTACATATCCTACATCCGGAACTCCTCGGAGTCAGACCAGGCCGCTTTGGCTTCGGAGTTCGCGAGGCTGATCACCGATGTCATCGCCTTGCTGGTTGAGGTCATCATGACTGTCATATTCATTGTGGCGTTGCATAGGGTGAGTTGATATTTTCATGTTTGATTGTTTTGATGACATTTTTGTGAGTAACATTTGTGTTTAAGGTTTAACTCGGGTATTAACTAATGATACGGTAACCAACCGAACTAGTCGGGAACTACAAAAGCTCTTGAGTTATAGCAATTAATCGGCAATCATAAACTTACATCGATTTACGATGACACTTATACCACTCACACAACTACAACTAAATGAAACGAAATTTAAATCTTGTATAAAACGCACACTATGCTGCCAAGCATATTATAAGCTGGGGAATTATATCGGTGACAAAAATGCTTGACTGAACGCTGGTCTAGTTCCACAAGGGCGCATAAACTAATTGATTAGCATTCGAAAATATTGTTGGTGCTGCTGAAGATTGCAAAAACACTCTTTGAATTGAACTTTAATCTCTTAGTATTGTATAATTGCATAGCACATGTGTGAATACTATGACCATTTACCTTCTATAAAGGTACCATTTTCTGGGTACGTCTTTCATGTGACTTGATGTGCCCTGGTGGCTGAGAGCATGTCATGCTCACTCAAATGTCTCGCTGGTGATGGCGTGTGTGTTGGCTCGTTAAGTTCCCTTCAAAATGGTTGAGCTAAACGGTGCTGATCCATGTGTCATGTTCGTGAACGTGCGCCATCAGTAGGGACTGATCATCTCTTATCTGCCACGGCTTATTTAAATTTTTGAATTGTTTTTATCTTTTTATTACGGACGCTTTTTACGTGCACGTCTTTATACATTGTTCTCACATGTATATTTTCAACATGAATGATGTAACCAATATTTTGTAAGAATATTATGATTTAAAAGAGTGTCCGTGTAGTTTCTTGCCCGTTCTTCTCCATAGGAACCTACGCTTTGGAATGGGCAACTAACTTCATATTTCTGACTGAGTGACGCCTTGACAATTCAAATGTGTCTGTTAATGGTTTAATTGAAATAAATGCTTTGAGTTTGAGTTTGACCACTTGAAACGACCATCTAGCTCCTAAGACTTGGGAAGTGAATGCTTAATGTTACATAAAACCTAGTTAAACCGTGTGCGGGCATTTTACCAATCTAGGGAGTTTATAATCCAGGGCCTAGATCATTACGTTGAAGTCACGGGCACTGGTACTTTTCGACATCTACTTATTTTGACACTAACACATCCAATTCTCAATATTCCAGAAACACGTGCTGCTAATGAAGGGGTACCTGTACTTCGAGATCGTGTACTCGGTGTTCGGCTTCGTGTACAGCCTGGCCTTCCTCACCAAGGAGACTGCCAGCGAGCTGTTCCTGGTGCTGTTCCAACTCAGTAAGTGTTTTTGTGAATATTTTCAAGCTAAGTAAAGTCGTCAGTACGTAACTTGGCAAGATTTTGGCGTATTGGGAGCAAGTTTGCGTGTGTACAGTTAAAAATTTACACTTTTATTGCATGTCATTATTCTATTATTATTGCCATAACTCATTTTTGAGCATCTCTGTTAATAAAAATAAGCGAAAACGAATTCTGTGCATCTACGATTCTTGCCAAGTTACGTGATTATATTAATATACCCATCTCGGGTAGAACCTGGAAGAGGCTGGCACAGAAGCTTGGCACAAGAAAAGAAAGGCATATGCTCAGCAGTAAGTGAATTCGGGCCGTGGTCGTTGTGCATAATGATTATGAAGAACTATATACATTTTGAAGAAAGGATGATGATGCTGTACTTCTGTTGATAATCAATGTATTTTGGTTGAAAGCATCTTTACTAATAATTTTGTGAGTCGAATTGAGGTTAAAACTGCAAAGCAGAATTGAAATCGAACTATCCGTTTGAGAGCTACGGTGCCAGATAGATAGAACACTTTTTGTTATGTACACCATTCAAATTACAGATATAAATGTAAACATTTTACATAAGGTAACACAATGGGCGGTCTTATCGCTAAAAGCGATCTTTTACAGACATCATTTAATGGATTGCATGGAGAAGGAGAGACAATACTGCAGGTAGTCAGTAGTGTACCATTTACATATACAATAAAAAAGCATATACTTTTCTTATCTAATCTTAAATAGTCAGACAAAAGTTAAAATAGTAAAAGGCGAAAAATCATGCCATTCAGTTGGTCGACGATATGATGGGAAAATTACTCTTTTAATATCTTGTCCACTAACATTATTTTATTTGTATTAATTCCAGTGCTACAAATGTACCTGGTGATTCTCATCTGGAGTTCAATAGTGAAGATGGAGCGAGATGGTTCAGTAAAGTATTCAAGAGAAACGGGCGCCGTATAAAATAGTATTAATACGATTTCATGGTTAGTTAATTTACAAGTAAGGGCTAAATTAGGGAGTGGTCATAGAGGCACTATAAGTTTTGTTTAAAGGTGTGTAAATAGTAGTGATATTTTTGAATCCGGCAACATTTGTGCGGCTCGACCAATTAAAATGGCGTTTGTAGTTAATCAAAATACGAAATTCAGTCTAATTTTCTTCCATTACAAGAACTTCATCGTTTCGACTTCGTGATTACTTTCTTGTAAAATTGACAAAACATCGAGATTTCTAATAAATATTAGTATAATAATAATGTTAAAATCTCCCGGGAATAAATTCTCCATTCACCATTCTCACCACCACCATTTTTTTTCACCATTCTCCATTTTCCGGGGTTGCATAGTTTAGAAGACCAACGCGGTCACACAGAAAGACACACAAAGCGATTTTGTTTAATACTTATACGCTACTTATGAAAGTTTATGATAATAACGATACAGAAAATACTTTTAATTTTCATGAAACTACTAAATACATACTTTTTAAAACCATAATTTGTTATTTTCGTGAAGTTAGAACTGAAATCGAACCGAATCTCAAAATTACAAAGTTAATAAGTAAGTAAATAAAATAAATAAGTATTAGATAAAAGTACCTAATGAAGCGCTAGATTATTTTCATAATGTTTTCGTAAACATTTTGTTTCCTCGAATATCTAGTATATTTCATATACTGATTTTTAAATGGTTCATTTAGATTTGATTTTGATTGATTCGATTTATTTTAAAGTAAGACCTATACATTTTCAGTAGTAGTTACCTCATCATCAATATATTCCTAAGTTATTGTTATTTTATGAAGTTTCCATAAAAATGACGACAAGACATTGTGAGTGAATAAAGTCTAGATGTTTTTCCTTCCATTCGAGTATTCAATGCGTTAATAATACCTACCTTTAATAATATTTCATAAAAAGGTCAAAGTTGAGTGGTATTTATCATGACCCACAATTTTATACAAGAACCTTGATTCTTGATTATTTCACTATTATCCATTTTCCTCGATATTTGAATGTGTATGAGAAGGTAAATATATTTTTTTATGAATGTATGAAGCTATGTAACCAATATCAAGTAAAATTATTTTGAAAACCATGTTACATTTAAAAGGAATTGTAAATATTAAGTTTAATGTAGATTTTTTATTGAATTAAAATTCTAAGAAATGTTATGCCAAATAAAATGAATAATAAAAAATATTAAATGTTTTTATTCGTACAAAGTTAATACTAATAGTTGTATGATGATTAAAAATATTTACAAAGTGACAATGAAAACAGGATAGCTGAATGTATAATAAGGTGTTAAAAAATTAACTTAAGAGGTGCTTTCGGCCATCGAACAGAATAACAATTAGTATGGGACCAGCCATGATATCGCGAAAAAACACAGCTTAAAAGCTGTCCCATACATTTAGAACAGTAGATATTAAACTTCACTATGGAACAACTAATTTTGTTCTGCGATTTAAAAGTTGCTCCCATAGTAAAAGATATTCAGTTCGATGGTCTAAAGCACCTCTTAAAGTTTCTAAAGATATTTTTTTAACACCTTATAGACACAACGTTATCCTACAAATATAATGATTTATTTACAAGAAACACGAGTACCTAATTAATTGCAAATATAAGGGTCAAATTAAATTACCTAGTGAAACCCCGTGACGTGATATAAAAACCAAAAAAAAACAGTTTTTCTCAACTCATACTTCAAGTAACATCACTACAAGCGGTCGTAGAACCCAAAAAAACTTTTTTTTATTGTGTTTTGGTATCGATCACTAATTAATTTGACCCCGTTTTACGTACTAAAGTCATCACAATTTCATTTAAAATAATTTTATTATACCCTATTACAAGTTGAGTGACCATAAGGTACTATTTTCAGCCAGTAAAAAGTTTTGGTCAGCCAGCATGTAAAAAGAGGTTACCTACTTAACCTCTTTTATTAAGTATAATTTAGGGGCATGAGGAACAGGGTGTAAAGTTCATTCATCCACCATAGAAAAGGGAGGATCCTCCGACCAGACGGGTGTTGTGTCTGGCGGGCCGACTGCCCGACTTTTGATGTCGGATAGTCTTATATATGTCGTTCGCGCGGTAAACTCTAATTGCGCGCTGCAGGATTTGTGTGACGTCGTGTCTTTGATGCGTAGTGCGTACCTATGTGGCGGTGCTACAATAGAAATGGTGGTGCTACTTTTTCTAAACTTATAAAGGAACAAGTCATTCCTCTGAGACTTTTAATTTTCAAGTCTCGTTGAAGTGGTCCCGCCATTTCTACTCGATGACGTCATAAACTCGGCCTCTAAGCGCCTCACAGTTAATGAAAACAATGCTACGCAGTACTGTGCCAAGTGTCGGTGCTTAGCAATGTGCGCAGGCGTTCCACTCTCTCTTCTACGAGCTCCAGGTAGTGACTTGACACCAACGTCAGCATGTAGATTCGGAAAACTATGGGAAAAAAACAATTTTAAACATCGAATAAAGAGTTCTTCTATATCTGGTGCTTTTCAGTACAAGGTCTACCGTACTTTCAGAGATGTAGGTACCATTAAATCATTCCATACTAACTTTTCACTTTCGATAAAGTACTTACTAATTCCATGCTTTCGAAGCACATACCTAGTTCAATTTGAAGGGGCCTGCGGAACATGCGTTGTTCATACAAACGTAATACCAAAATAATTTGTAAATCAAACATATTCTTAAGGTAGTGTGTATTTATTCCGATTGAATTACAGAATATCTAGGCTTCCAAATATATATTTTAAATGGACACTGATATAAAGACGAGATATGAGGAATTTCAAATTTCTATAGAAAACTTATTTTTCTCATAACTCGAATTTAAATCAGTGTCCATTAAAAATATATATTTGGGAGCCTAGATATTCTGTAATCCAATCAGAATAAATACACACTACCTTAAGAATATGTTTGATTTACAAATTATTTTGGTATTACGTTTGTATGAACTACGCATGCTCCGCCGGCCCGTTATGATACATGTACATTTTTTAAATAAAATTGTTAAGAAACACTTAAATACCTTTTTATGTGGTATGCTATAAAAGTTAAAGCTCCATTATCTGAGAGACTTTTATGATGTCCAGAATATTATACTACTTAAAAGATAGCTTGATCTCTGCGACATATGTCAAACTGACATTCCTAGGGTAGGAAGTCATTCATTAGGTCGGCATGCCCATAAAGTATGACATTGACAGTTACTGTCTGTACTATTATGAGTTTCAGGACTTCATAGGCGGTTTTACTGACAGCTGTCGCAGAGATCAAGCTATATTTTATGAAGTATAGTTTTTTTTAAATTATTCTAACTTAACAGACAGCTGTGATGCTGGGGAGTTTGTTGCGCTACTTCTTCCCAGCTAAAGCACTAGGATGTGGTGAAGGGCGGACGTTAAGAGGGACTGACTTATGTACTTCATTTTGACGTTCAAAAGGTGCTGACTCTTAGCCTAGTTTTAATAAATGACTTTAGATTTAAATTATCAGTAACTTTTAAGAAACCTACAATGTGACATATGTCAAAAATACGTTTTAAGTACAGATTAATACTCACTTAATGCTATAAAAGCTAGCATATAATATAACATCAATGAGGGTTCAAAGCTGAAGCGGCTGAACACCATCATGAGTACGGTGCAGAAGACGATCAGCAGCAGATTACTCAGCACTATGCAAGAGGTCCAGAGTATCCAAGGTTTCATCAGGTACGCCTTTTCCTGGAAGTGAGTATAAGTAGAATAAATTAATATCTAGTTATGTATTTCATCTCTCTGAAGATCGCATTGCAGAGAGATCTGGTATGATGTCACCACTGCCCATCGCAAGACGATAGCCATGTCTCATTTAGAGGAGGAAAAATAATTTAACGAAATATGAAAGAAAGATCATAATAATTATGATCCATCGTCAAGGCAATCAGAAGAACCAGCTTCTCACCAATTCTATCACCAGTGTGACGCATTTGGATCGTGCTATACATATATTTGTTTCTAAACCAAAACTTTTAACATAAAGTCTACTATTCATATCCTTATTTTCAATTGATGTTATTTCAACTTAAACAAACACCAACTTTATGTAAGTGTAAATAAATTTGATTTTAGTCTGACTAGTACTTTTAAAAAGTCTTAAAAAAATACAAAGTTGTAGCGCGTATTACAGTTGTTTTTCCTATGTAAACAAACAAAGGAGTTGTGTTTGTTTACATGTTTGGCAAATACATTACGAACGCAGATTAGATGATTCTTTCACCATTCCTGTTTACAATAGCTGACGTATTGACATCATGGAACTGTCAGCAATACAAGGCTATTTTAATTCAGCTAGCTAAACTTCCCAGACGCGATGGGTACATATCTAAACATGAGATAAGAAAAAATACGAAAACGGTTTTTCTGAACTCATACTTCAAGTAACAACACTAACAGCGGTCGACAACCTCCAAAAAAAAACATGAAATCTTTTTATTTTTTATTATATCGTGTTCAGATACTCATCGCGTCTACGGAGTTTAGCTAGCCAATTTAAAATAACCTTGTTTAATCTACAAAAAAAAAAAAACATGTGTACCCTCAACACCCCAACCAGCATGATAGTAGTAAGAATCAGAGTGATACAGTGGCAGATGATGACAGCCACCTCGAAGCAGGACACGAAGACGTTCCCCCAGTGGTCCGTGTCCACAGGACCAGGGATCTGTTTGTCCAGCGTCGCCAGGCATTGTGCGAGGGCTAGGACAGTGTATAACTGAAATTGAAAAATGAGTAGTACTTAAATGTTAAGAACTTTAAAAGGAGTTCAGAATTGGAATAGAATTACTTGGTTATCACATATTATACAGTAAACCGAGGTTTGGTACAATGAAAGGTACTTGTAAAAGGGATCCAATAAATGCAGGCGTGGCATAAAATTAATAGTCCATTGTTTCTTTTTTACCAAAAAAGCACAGAGATGGATTTTGACCACGGGCTCTGCAAACATGCGAATTTTGATCTGAAAATCTATTACATTCTAGCATTTACGCCATTTCTTTTGAGGTGGATTCATGATACTTACTATAACAAGTAAACCAGAGAATAAACATCCGAATCGGAGTGAGAGGCAGCCAAAACTTTTCTGCCTTGGGATGTTTTCCAAGATTAACGGGATCTCTGGAAAAATATAAAACCTTTGTTAGGTTAGCTAAAACCCAAAAATCATTTGCTTCGCTGTCGACTGGTAAAGTAACCAAGAGACTGGTGGCTTGCCACGTTGTATGCAATGCTTAGTCTCTGGCCAAGGTAAAAGCCAGCCCTAGGGTCACGGGAAGTGTCAAGTGAGCATTCGGACCCCACGGCCCGAGGGTTTCAACCCCAAACGGCACGAAAACATTAATTGTTTTAAGTTAGGATAAATATTTTGTCCTCAGCGACACCTACGTACCGAACAAAAAAAGAAATATTAAAATAATTTTTACTTCAATTATCCTCTCTCAATACACACACATGTTCCCACATTATTGACGAACTGGGGATCTAAGAAAAATAATTATGTAGAGCTTGTCTCTGTCTTGCTCTGAAATGACGCTGGGGCGCGTCATTTCAGAGTGCCACCGCATTTCCGCACACAGTAATGCGGATTTCTATGGGTAATTCGGTAGTGAGGCGCGTCATTTCAGAGTGGACAAGTTATACCTTTTTTTTTTTTTTTTTTTTGGGTGGGAAATCATCAAATGACGTCTCCCGCTCTGGGTGGAGCGGGAGGGCGTGTCAGACTCTTACTGACTAAAACCCACCCGTGTTCCTTCTCTTGCCTGTGCAATGCCAGGGGGCCACGGTATCCCTTTCGGACTTTCCCGCAACCCCGGCAGGCAATGGTCTCATCGGACCCCTTCACTCGCTGACACTCTTTGAGGCGCGCGTGGAACACAATGCGCCGTCAACCCGGGCTTGGTCCTTGCCGGACGGCGAGCTACCCATTGCTCACCGTCCACAAGCCCGCGCGTACGGTGGCCGGGAATCGGCAATAGATTCCCGACGCCCAGGGCGTCTCCTCCTGCGGCGGCTAGGGGCGTGAGGGCGCGAAATTTGCCTCTCCCTCACGCGCTCCGCCTCCTCCTTCGCGAGCATTACTGCTTCGCAGAAGGAGGTGACGGCCTCCCATGCCCTCTCGCTCCGTACCATGGCCTGGACCAGGGCCGGACGCGAGAGATCCCCGCCACCGATCGCCTCCACGAGGACACGGCGGTGCTCTGCCCAAGCCAGGCATACCTCCACCGTATGCTCCACCGTGTCCTCCGGGCGATCCACGCAGTGATGACACCCGGGCGTTTCCTCCCGCCTTATCCGAAACAGGTACCTCCCGAAACAGCCGTGTCCGGTGAGGACCTGCGTCAGGCGGAATGTGAGGACGCCGTGGCGCCTCTCCAGCCACTCCTCAAAGAGGGGACTTATCGCCGCAATAGTGGCGTGCCCAGCACTGGGTTGCGACAATCGCACTCTCCATGACGCCATGAGATCCCGTCGGAGCTCTGTCCGCTGTGCCGCGATTTCTCGCGGCATCGGAGTCAGGCCCCGGAGTTTCGCCTCCCCGCGCCACTCCCAAATATGCGCGAGGACTTTTGCCTCCAAATCCCATGGCGGCAATCCGGCAAGGAGGCTCGCCGCGTCACCGGAGACCGTGCGGTATCCCCGGACCAGCCGGGTGGCCATGACCCTCTGGGACGCGTTCAACCGGCGGGCAGGCCGCCGCCTCAACGAACGCGCCCACACCGGTGCCCCGTACAGGGCCATGGACCGCACGATCCCCGCGTATAGCCTCCGGCAGGAGGCGTTTGGACCCCCTAGATTGGGCAGGAGCCGCTTCAAGGCAGCCCCGGCCCGGTCCAGTCTGGGAGCCAAACGTCGGAAATGCTCCACGAAGTTCCTACACAAGTTATACCTACGAATATAATGTGCTATGTCATCTAACAGAACCAGATGCAGAGAGATCGTGAGGCGGGCAACTACAACTGCGATTGAATATAGTTCATCGTGTCCAAGACCGCTTTGTCAAGAGTGAAGCGAAGAAGAAGAATAATGTGCTTTGCTGCAGTTTTTAGGATGATACTAACCTTTGTGCCATCACCAGAATTTCAGTGGTAATAATTTAACATTAACAGTATCTTTATGTCGTAGCAGTAAGATCGATTTTCGTAATGCAAGCGCTACCACTGATGTGCGATTGCCTCCTGCCACGTTACGTCCTGCCATTCAAGTTCAAGAGTAAATCTACCTGGCATATTGCTTCGGAAAATACAAAATGCCTCTATGGTCTTGCCTACTTAGGGCTGATTTAATTAATGAAACTGAACGCGATCAGCATTTCTAAAACGCGTTCAAGAGCGCAATCAACTTCATTGGTGAAATCCGCACTTTAAAATGAAGTTTGTATTATCCCTGTTCCTTTCACATTGAAACCCAAAGATCGAATGATCTTTGAATGGGACGGGTTAGTCCTAATATCATTTGTGCATAAATTGTAGGAAACTACGTAGATAGCTGCCTGCCATATCGCAACCTGATGGCGGTCTCAACACTATCAGCAGATATTGATTTGATTAATTTTGCGAAAATCATGTACCCAAGCAACAATATCAAATTTTTATCTCTCAATAACATGTTTTTGATGTAAGTTCCTAAGGATATCTGCATTATGACATTACCAGGTATTTTGGAAGACAAATGTGTTAACACCTCTGACTTTTCGGATTCATGTGCGTATTATATAATTATCACTTGCTCAAAAAACGGTGAAGGAAAACATCGTGAGGAAACCGGCATGCCTGAGAGATATTTCTCGACGGCATGTGAAGCCAAGTCAGAGGCCCGTGGGCGGCTTTAAAAAAACTCTGACACCAGGTTAGTTTACTAACCACACGAAAAGAAGAAGAACGTGTTAACATTGAAAGAGCTGAAAGGCATATTGATCATCAACAAGGCCTCTTACGCCTTTGCCCTTGCGTATAAGGTATTCGAGGGCTCTGAAGCTACAAGGATTTAAAATGGCTCATGAAAGTTATGAAACCTACACCTTATACGCAAAAACTGAAACTACAACAAAACGCGAAAACAAGACATCACAGACACAAGAATTAAAAATACCGAGTCACAGGTTGTGTTAGGCGCCTTGCACATGGAGCAACTATTGCAGCAACTGGCAACTAGCTGTTTACATATATTTAAATTGGACTGCGCACACATAGCAACTCGAGTTTCGAGTTCCGGTGATCGTCAACAGTTTTCAGTTGCTGTAATCGATGACTAAGTTAGTTCCTAATTGCCGCAACTCGCAACTGTTAGATATTAATACCGGTTTTTAAAGTTGCCGGTTTCCTCAACCGTCAATCGCAACGCGTCGGGTGATTTCACACCCCCCTCCCTCTTCCTGTGCCCGGCAATGCCAGTGTCGCTCAATTGCGGCAAAAAATTGCGGCAACCGTAAACGTTATAGCAACTATCAATTTTTTACAGGAAACTTTTAAAATGTTGATAGTTGCCTCAACTTAAGTTGCTCCATGTGCAAAGCGCCTGAGAGCATAAATCGAACAGATTACGTGTGACTCCGGTTTTTTATTTTGTCTGTCTGACGTGACGTCATATAGCGTATAACCAGCGGACGATCGAGATGCTTCCAACGATACCTCATTTGTCAAATTATGATAGAAATAGTTTAGAAGTTATGAGAAAACAGAATAACATACCAGTCAAAATCATAGTCATAGTAATATACCATTATAGTCAATCTCCCTAGCCATTTCCCAACTATATTGGGGTCGCCTTCCAGCTGAATAACAGTATTTTACATGGAACGACTGCCAATCTGACCTCCACAATACGATTCCCCTTGATAAGAGCGGTTGTCAGACTTTCGGGCTTCTGACGGTTCGTAACGACTGTCAGAGATCCACGAATGACAGCCGGGACCAACAGCTTAGCGAGCTTTCCGAAGCACGGAGGAGTCTCGGTATGTTAAGATAGTCAGGTATCCACGGACCAACCCCGGCGGCAATCATAGCTTAATCGGATGGATCGACCCGTGCGGCTGCTATTACTTACATAGAGTATTAATAGTAAATAATGCACCACCCTAAAACGTAAATGACTGTTCTTATTTTTAAAAATAAAACGGCATATGTTTTTTCCCATAGATAGTCTACAGATACCCAGGTTGCTTTAGGTGTTTGAGCATCTAGTCGAGGGTCGCGGAAGTATTTACGTTCCCGGCTTAGGTGTGAGATGGAACACCGGGGTGGTTTTTAGTCAGTACGAGTCTGACAGACCCGTCCGTCATCCATGAGGATTTTCAAACCCGAGACCAAAAAAAGTGTTTTAGCATGTGTCTCATCTGTCAACGCTTCTTTGGTACTAGAACAAAACGTGGTGGGAACAATATATTCGACGAGGTCATATTGTATCAAAAAATCTATAATAATATCATGGTCAGATAGTATTTATGAATCTTTGTCTAATAATAGATAGGACTATTAATAAAGGTATATATTTTCCATCTTAAATATATTTACTAGAGGAACAGGTAAAGTGTATGAATGTGAAAGAGTCGTGATTTTTTTAATATCTTTTTGTTCTGAGTAAATTTATTTTTCTACCTTCCTTTTTTCATGTTCTGGCAAATTTGGTCTAGATTATATGGAATTTTGTCAAAGACAATAAAACCGAAAATATAAACTTTATCTTCGATTTTATTTCTTCTACCAGTTATCTTCATCTCCTGGATCATGGATATCAATCCAAATTAGGTACTTACACTCTGCACGCCAGTGGGACTTCAGTAGCCCCACTAGCAGGTTATGGGCCCAGCACGCTTCGACTATTAGAGAAGGGGAAGACCAAAGAAACAATAGATGGACTGTGTCAAACATGATATGACTAAAATAGGCTGACTACTGAGATGACGCCTGATCGAGAAGTATGGAAGAAGAGGACATGCACCGACCCAAATACATTGAAATAAGGACAAGATAATGATGATGGTGATGCTGCAGGATCAGGTAAGAACTGAGAGTTACTTTTCATTATTCAGTCTTAGAAACTCAGCTTTCTAGTGGTGGTCTGGCGGATCTATAGTATAACTAATCCAAGCAGTAAGTTACTCAAGCAAGAATTAAAATTGTTGTTTCTCTAGGCGCTAACAAATACCCAATAATAATTTTACTTGTTTATCCGAGTTCTAGCTTCAGACAGCGGCTTCGCCCGCGTAATATCTTTATAAATTATAGCCTATGTTAATCAGTGATAATAGAGCATTCTACAGGTGAAAGAATATTTTAAATCGATACAGTATTTTTTGAGTTTTTCGTTAGAAACAAAAATATTAATCTACTCCCTTTATAATATTAGTGTAGATATCGTTGGCCATTTCATTTATTTTTAGCGATACTATTCTTATCTGGTGTAGGTACTTTCTGACTTTATAAACGTCTAGGTTCATTTAATTCATTGGAATTCAAATTCTTTTCATTCCATGGAATTCATATTGTTATGGTATAACTTGGTGGCACTTGATGGAAGATTAACCTCTATAGTTTGCTGGCATTTGTAAACAGACATTCATTGCTTTTTTTTTTTTTTAAACTGATGTTAATTGTAAAGTTTTCAAAGGCTAACCTTCATCAGAAATGAACAAAAACAAAACTTACTGGCATACATTCTCATTTCTATATCACAGGCACAATAACACAAACACTTATCACTTCGTAAACTAGTTAAAAAGTATTTAAATATTTTAAATAATTATTTTTATCACAAGAGAAGTCCAATCCGTCCGCCTAAATAGTATAGACTGATGCTGTGCTATCAGTGCGCGATAACAGCTGGTTTATCAGTAGAATATCGGTATTAGAAATGGCAGTAACGATAATTATTGATAATCCCTTTATTTATCGAGAATTTATTTATTGATAATTATTTAATATAGCAGGTGATGTATAATTTCATTGCAAAAAGATATTTAGTTAATGGAATAGTGAAAAGAATGTTGTGACAAAAACAATAATTATTTTAACGAATGGATTTTCAAGATCTATGGGTCATTCATGTTTTTTTTCAGCATTTTGTGCTTATTATAAGGACAATGAATGCACAACAAATAATAGACAACTACTGCGAAAAAAAAAAACTTTTTTGAATATGGAGCACTACACTTGAAAGATGTTTATGTAGAGGTTTTTTTTTTTAAATACATGTGTGAATACGGCTCAAACTACGATATCAAAATGTATTGTTGTACGTGACTTGACAACAAAATATGCTACGTCTACAGTTAAATACAAATAGGTAACTGGTTCAATTTATTTTGCGATTCAGCATTAATTCTAAACAGCGGGGTATGCAATTAGTAAGATTATTATATTAAATAAAATTGCATTATGACGGAGGTGCTTTCACTGCGATATTTATTACCAGGTTACATAAATAATTCGAAGGCTAACATTTAGAAAATAAGAATACAGTAATAATAGATATGTATTCACCTTTTAGAATATAAATAAAACTAGAACTGTGATGAAATATTCTTTATTCCATCATAATAAACAATGTTAACAAAAATAATTCCAATTTCCAGCTTTTATGATTTACCATAAATGACTATATATATACTATATATATATATATATATATATATATATATATATATACTTTCACAATATACCTACATAGTACATTACTATGTATCTATGCGCAACGGATTAATTAAAACTACTTAATCTACCTTCGCAATTTATTTGCCAAACAGTAAACAAACACGAGATTTAGGAAACACAATTACTGTAATGCCTACATATAAGGTTCAGTTTGCGCTACAACTTCATATTTTTTATGACTTTTAAACAGTACTAGTCAGTCTAAAATCAACTTTATTTAGTTGATGTTTGTTTATGTGGACATAACATCAATTGAAAACAAGGATTTAGATAGACCTGTGGTAAATTTCTTATTGTACAATATCAAACAGGAAAATATATTCTTGAGCAATTCTCAAAAACATTTTTTGAATCCGTTACTGATGTAACATAATGGAGGATATTTAATTAACAGGCCACTGTCAATTGGTGAAACTACTGTATTGTATCACCTAGCTGGTTGTTGAACTATGAAAGAAGAAAAATAACCCATTAAAAACAATGAAATACATAAATACAGGTGCAATTGGTTAAACATGAAAAAAACAATGTTATAGTAGATATTTGCTGTCATGACAAAATGAACGCAAAATAGTTATCTTAAAACTAACTTAAGATAGGTAAAACTTATTAACATACAATATTTGGTAAATTACAATAAATATAATATAGATAGTGCAATCTACGACGACGCGCCCCATTCCGCTTCGCTCCGTACTAAAGTACAGCTTACAGTACAGTAATCGCGGAGTGGGGCGCGTCATCGTGGATTGCCTATCTATACCGTATAGTACCTTATTGATATGTTACAATTCAACAAATTAAAAGAATCAGTACTTAGTGATGACCATAACCATGTCCAAGGGAGGCCACGATTGAACCACCGCCACTCAAGCCGTGACCAATCACTGGTGAGGAAATAACTGAAGTATGACCACCAATATGGCCAATACCACCTAGACCGCCAATTCCAATGCTACTTATTCCTCCAAATCCTGCGATTCCTCCAATTCCCCCAAATCCTAGCCCAGCGCCACCCCCACCCACAGACACAGGCACGGCTACAGGTTGGGGAACTGACACAGGGACTGGAGCAGGCACCCCCACAGCGTACGGCTGAGGCACAGGGATGCCGACCGCCTGCGTCACACTGACAGGCACTGGTTGTGGATACGGGTACGCGAAGGGGCGGTCCACAGGGACAGCTACAGGTCTAGATATAACGTGAGGAACAGGTTGGGGTACTGGGACGGCGACTGGGCGCGGTTGGTCGACGGGTACCCCTACATGGACGGGGTAGGGGACCGCCCGGGGCACACTGTAGGGAACAGGTTGGGGGACGGGAATGGCGACTCGGTTTTGGTACTCGGAGTACGTGTGGCGGACCGGAAAGGAACCACCGCCACCGATGACAGCGCCACCCCCAAAACCTCCAACACCACTTCCGATGCCCCCTATTCCGGCGCCACCACCTATGCCACTTATGACAGCACTGCCGCCACCTATGCCACCTATGGAATGGCCACCACTAATAGATCGTTTTGCCTGGTCAGCGCTTTGAGCGAGGTGCACGCAAAGAAACAGCAAGATCTGAAAAAAAGTAAAGTACTTTAGTATTTGGTTTTATTTTGTAGTCTTTACGTGGGTTGGAGGTTACCTACGCTCGATGCTTGGTGTAGCGATTATTTTTCGAAATATGAGTAATACAAAAATCAAATAACATCACGCCTTGTTTCCCCGGAGGGTTGTGCAGAGGTGTACCTGTAGTAGGTACACCCACATTTCACCCGTTATGTTTAAGTCCCATGTAATAGGGGGCGAGCCTATTGCCATCAACCGGGCATAAATCCAGACTCCGGGCTGCTACTGAGAAATTCCAGATAGAAAAATCCAATAACACTTTTCCCGACTCGGGAATCGAACCCAAGACCTCATGCTCAGCAGTAGCGCTTGCGACCACTAGACCAACGAAGAAAAAATATCCGTAGAAATAAGCATGATTCAAAACAATCTATACTGTCTTTAATCTATATTTTATAATATTATAAAGAGGAAAGATTTGATTGTTTGTTTGTTTGTATTGAATAGGCTCCGAAACTACTGGACCGATTTGAAATATTATTTTACCATTAGAAAGCTTAGTTTTCAGGGAGTAACATAGGCTACTTTTTATCCCGGGAAAAATAACGGGTCCCGCGGGAAAGACCACGGGAGCGAAGCCGCGGGAAAAGTGATAATTTTTTGACAAAGAAGATTCTTGGTGATTGCAAAAATTTTAATAAACGAGTTTTGATTTCCTACCTGTGTGCCAAAAAAATCACTCGTTGTACCGTTATATAAAATCGATAAATATGGTTATCTTATCAGTTAGATAAATGTACCTACTTACTTGGAATTACGCACGTAGTTATAATGATTAGATACTTGGTGTACTTAGTCCAGTATTCTACTAGAACGGTCCCAGTCATTCATCAGGCTCGATTTAAAGCAATTTCAGTGGAGATTAGCGTATATTATCTGTCTTTTGTTAATCTTGATTTATGACTGAGTATCTTGTAAGATATGTCTGTGCGAATGTCCTATGTTAATAGTTACAACGTCATTATCATATAAAACTTTCCAGAAGACTTATTTTTATGGACAACCTCACCAATCGCTGGAAAGCCTTAAGCTATAGATAAGTAGGTACGTGGCGACTTCCAGAAAATGTCGGGTCTAATGAATCTCAGTAAGTCCCTGGGAAGCAGGAGGAGGCTTTTACCCGTACTAAATATATATATATATATTTTTTTAATGCATGAATATTATCTAAATACTAGCATAGACCAAAATAGCCAGTAATATTCCCACACTTGAATTGAAACGCAGTATACCTAGTCTTGCCATAAATATTGCCACGAAGATTTTTTTTTTATTGCAAATAATATTTATTACTTTTACAGTGTGTTAGTTTAATACATAAATATAAAACAATTCAAAATATAAAAAGCTTATTCCAAGTGGTCTCCATTGGCTGCAATACAGTCCTTTAAACGTTGACTCCAGTTATCAATAGAAGCACACACTCTTTTCATGGGAAATTCTTCACTGCCAATCGTATGGATTGTTTTAGGGACTCCAAATTATCATGGCGTTTAGAGCAAGCCGTACTCTCTAAAACTGACCATAAATCATAATCCAGCGGATTGGTCCCCTTAAAGCGATAAGTCGAAAAATTACCTACTAAATTTTATATTTTTTTATGTTAATTGATAATATTGTATGGAAATAAATAAAGCTTATTATTATTATATTATTATAAGTCTCTGAGAAATTATTCAACCGTCTTGGAACCCGCAACGGTATTAATTAAAAGTACATTGTAGGAGTAAGAAAAACTATAGGTCCCATTAGTATTTAGAGACATGAGGAACAGGGTGTAAAGTTCACTCATCCTCTATAGAAAAGGGAGGATCCTCCGACCAGACGGGTGTTGCGTCTGGCGGGCAACTGCCCAACGATTGATGTCGGATAGTCTTATATTATGTCGTTCGCGCGGTAAACTCTAATTTCCCGATGTGACCGCCATATACGAACTCGAATGTGGCGATGGAGATGCCGCCACAAGTAGAAATGAAAACAATCCTTTCTTGCAACCGTAGTCAAGCAGTAGGTAGGAGCCAACAAATATCCGTCTTTTGTGATCCGGCTCTTAACATTTCGAAGTCCAGCATTGATAAAGAAGATTAATGAGGTTATCGTCATAAAACAAATGTTCTCAATTTTAATAACATTTTATCTACAAAAAACTGAGTTAAAAAAAACTGTTTGCGTAGCTGTACACTCTTTTAGCGTATTACGCATCTTCTTTTGTTTTGTTAACCCAATTAATTTGGATAATAATAAACTACTGCTGCTGTTTTTGTTATTTTCAGAATTTTTAAAATCTCTATTTATAATTAAATAATATAAATAAACATAAACTGGCCCGGGATATTGGCAAACTCGGGAAAACTGGAAGTGCTTTTTTCTCTGGAATGAAGTTTGGACAGGACAACTTAAGTCGGAATATTCTTAATTCCCTTGTTCTTAAGACATTATTATTCTTGAAAGACACACACACATTATTATTATTGTTTTTTGTTAATATTAGGTACCTGTACTATATATAATAGTCAATGGATATTAACCAATTATTAGACGTGTCTAGATGGAACAGGTCCTGCGATCCTCCATACAAATTTATGTCCCCTTTTTTCTTCCTGAATAATGCCTCTAGATCAATCTTTTTTTTTTTCATAAAGTCAAGGTCTGCTGTAGACACGTCCCTTTTATTTCCTTTTTTCAGTCACTTATTGGTAAAGAAAATATGACCCCAAAAATTACAAAAATGCCCCATTTTTACCACCGTGATTTGAGACTACCCGACAAAAAGTTTTTATAAAATAAAATGATAAGAAATTAGACATACTCTTTCTTAAAATTTTAATGTAAAAAATAATTGAATCGGCTCAGTTTTCGAGGAGAAAAAGGGGAATACGAATTCAATCTCGTCAATTTTTTTTTTGTGATATAATCGATCTGAGCTGCAGCTGTCCCTATCGCACTCTATGGAGGCAGACTTAAGGTAAGACGACGGTGAAGGGGTCTGATAGGACCGATGCCTGCTAGGGTTGCGGGAAAGTCTGAAAGGGATACCGTGGCCCCTGGCAACGTAGGTACAGGCAACTGAAGGAACACAGGTGCGTGTTAGTCAGTAAGAGTCTGATACGCCCTCCCGCTCCGCCCTGAGCCGGAGAAGTAATTTGGCAATTTTCCACACAAAAGAGAAAAAAATTATTTAAAACGACGGCAATCATTTCTTCAAATTCTTAATTTCAAATTCCTCGCAGGCCCTGTTCCCTCTTAAGTTCTAGTCTATTTTGAGAACCAGTTACTATGATCATAATATTAAAGGATCGGTGCGTGGTGGTACCATAAGGGTTCCTTTTTAACATTTTGGTACGAAACTCACGCCACTTCCAACAAAATAGCTATTAAAACTGGTCACGAATCGGTATTTGTGTTGTGAAAATAATAATTTAAGGTCATTAATAACTGTTACTCTTTATATCTCAAGCTAGGGATGCCAGACGTACGATTATTATCGTACATGTACGATACAATTTGCACCATCGTACGCAAAAGTACGATAATTTGCAACCCTCCTCCGAAGTGTGATGAAACGACTAATCAGCAAAAATGATGTGACGAAAACCCCAATAAGAAACAAAATTGCAACAAAAACTGTTACAGGCTTTAAAAAAATATTTAATTTCGTTCACATTTCACAACTTCCTATCCTATTTCTAGTTTTCCGAACTAGCTACGCGTTCCGCGCGGCTCTTGCAGTTGTTGTACGATATTTTTTCATCGCGTACGTTTTTTTTCGAATATGGATACGATAATTCACTAGAACTTGTCTGGCAACCCTGTCTCGAGCCGTCCCCAGACTTAGATAAACTTTAATCCCAGAACGTCACACCGACCTACATTTATCACGAGGACGTTACCTATCTATTCTGACAGATTTATTTGAAGTAAATCCATCTTTCTCACATACAAACATTTTCTTCTTCTTCTTTTCGTGTGGTTAGTTTACTAACCACAGGTGGCACCGCTGGTGTCAGAGTTTTAAAGCCGCCCATGGGCCTCTGACTCTTCTCTCTCTCGATCTCTCAGGCATGCCGGTTTCCTCACGATGTTTTCCTTCACCGTTTTTGAGCAAGTGATAATTATATAATACGCACATGAATCCGAAAAGTCAGAGGTGCGTGCCTTGGGTTCGAACTCGAGACCTATGACTTGTCAGTCTGACGGTCACACCACTAGGCTATCACTGCTTACAACATTTTCTTCACAATTACCTATTGCGGTTAAACTATGTATCTCTTCACATACCTATTGTGGTTAAACTATGTATCCTATGTGTAAAAAAGGTATCCTTAAGATTAATATTATAGAAAGAAAGAATGAAACAAAGAAAGAATAACATTTATTTGGACACAGTTCGTGAAACACAATAACAAAATAAAAAGGTAAAATAATCATAAAGCAATAGTGTGTCCCTCACGGCTGCGCCAAAAGGGTTCATTTCAGCATTAATGCCAGACAAATACTGTCTGACGCTGGTTTTCTAATGAACCCCTATGGACTAGTGACGGGGAGTACAAACAGTTTCAACATACCTTATACATCTAAATAATTAAGTAAACTACATATTAATGCTTATTAATACATATTAATGCTTGCTTTATGCAAGTGTAAATAAAATTGATTTTAGACTGACTAGTACTGTAAAAAGTCATAAAAATACATATGAAATTGCAGCGCAAACTGAACCCTATGTGTAGGCATCACAGTAATTGTTTTTCCTAAAACTCGTGTTTGTTTACATGTTTGGCAAATAAATTGCGAAGCAGATTAGTAATCAAACAATACAAACAAATAAAAAAACAAAAACAATCCGAAAACACAGGAACTGCCATGTCCAAGCAAAAACCAATCAATCAATTATCGAGAGGAGGGCTTTCATTTGTCAGATTATTTGTAAAACCTTGACTGCTGCCGCTTTGGGTACAAGCCTCAGGTCGTCCAATTCGGTATGTAAAGTAAAAATTAACCTATGCTGATTCCAAAACCATTTCGAGATTTTAGGTTTGTAAGCCTTATTTTTCTATTTTTAGGTCTTAAAATTTTAAGATCGTATTTATTTTCACAAAAATTCTTAAAATCACTTGACTTTTACTTGACCTCTAAATGAGGTCATAAACTACCCTATATAGGAAACTTTCGGCGCCTCTTGTAATAAAATTTTGTACGTGTCAAGCTTCAATGTCAACGTCAAGTTTGCATGAAGCTGTTTACTTTCGTTGAGCGTACCGTGCCTTGATTTTTTTATAAGTTACCTAATTCTTTTCACTATAACCCTTGATTTCCCTTCGGACTTCGATACTTACTGCTACATTGATCATTTGCTTGTTATAAGGAACTGCTTGCCTACCCTTTGGATTTGTTTTAAATATGGACCTCAGTACACAAACAATTTGTTTTGGCTATTTGTTGTGGTATTTTTACATGAAGGTATGAAGCATTTAGCACAAAGTCTTTGATCGATTCATAATTAATAAGCTTTATCTTTACAATAAGGTACGGATACTGTAAAAATAAAAATCGCTCTGTTATGACAAATTGATATAAACTGTCAAATTTGACAGTTTGAATTTACTGAGTTTTCAAGTTTAGTTTTAATTATATGTATTAAACGTGGCAAAGATCATAAGCTATTCAGCCTACTTAAGACGTCAGCACGAACAAAACTTTAAAAAAATAACTACAGCTTGGAAAAAGAAAAACTTGAAATTATATATTTCAAATATCATATCTATAAAACAAAAATATAAAAAAAATACCTGAAAAATACTTTACATACCGAATTGTTGTTGGAGTCCCTACAACAATAACAATACCTACCTACTCTACTTTCCCATTAGGAAATTTTCAATAGTAGTCAGAAGTCTGGATATGTGGGTTTGTCGTTTTAGCAATAGTCTCGCCTATTATTTCAAGATTAGCGACTGGGAGTACCAGGTGTACCACTTGGTTTCGGATCGGTCTTTTGAGAGGTAACGGTGTCCCTTCCATGTGCAGATAGTGACCACCAGGGTGGCTTAAAAAAAAAAGCGGCTCAAAATGTTTAGACCCTTATAGCTGCTTCCAGATATGATCTTTTGTTCGCCGCGATCCAAACTCTGGACGCCGTACCGTACCTCCGTTTCGTATCAGCGTCACGATCCAAGAACGCTAGTTCTGACGCCCGTTCAGTACAGTACGGTGGTATGGCGGCGTCTCGATACGGATACAGTTACGCTCCGATCCATTGCGAGTCTGCTTTTCACCCCGTTCAATGGCGACGTCCAGAGTTTGGATCGTGACGCTGATACGAAACGGAGGTACTGTACGGACAAAAGAACATATCTGGACGTAGCTCTACCCTTTGCAGAATAATACCCCGTTTTATTGTAATAGGTACTTCGAATTGACATCTAATAGAACCTTCATGGTTTGAGATTTTTGAGTGAAACTTTGTTCACATGGTATCTATGAAGTTCTTCTTTTGAAAAATCAGACATCATCTCTCTCAGACTTTCAGTTGTTTTTTTTTATTCAGCTTAGACAAGAAAGATGGATACTTCGAAAATTCGAGTTATTTTTGAATACGAGTTCTGACGCGAAACTAAAGCGGCAGAAACAGCTCGCAATATCACAGTATATTTCTTGACTCTCCCTCTTCCCCTAGTTATTTGGCCCCCCACTTTCAGTACATTTGCGCCAACCACAATAGAAATCTACGTTCATCTCACAATCGTCTTCTTCAATGTCCCACTCACCGCACAGACTTCATTCACTCTTCCTTCTTCATTCAGTCTATCTCTCTGTGGAATGCTCTCCCCCAGGAAATCAGGATGGCGAAAAACCGACTATCTTTTAAAATTAAAGTTCGCGAGCACATTCGCAAGAAGCTGGCAGTATCATCACAACGGTAATGTTTTCCCATTGTTTGTCTTATTTGTGCTTATATTTATATATAATTAGGTGTATTTATTATATTTATAGTTTTTAATAGGTATATATGTATATCTTTATATTTAAATATTTTTTTTCCCTCAATTCTCGCTATTGCACCTACCACAGTTTGTCTCTGCATCACCCAAAGGTTGACTGGTAGAAAATGCCTGTGGCATTAAGTCCGCCTCTGTACATTTATGTGCTTGAAGTGTTAATAAATAAATAAATAAATATCAATGTTGCGTTTGAAGAGGGGACTGCTAATGAACGCACCGTGCGATTTTGGTTTAAACGCTTTCGTGATGGAAACTTTGATTTGAAGAACGAACCACATGGAAGACCGCCCACACAGGTGAATAACAATGAATTGAAAGAGAGGGTGAAAGTCGATCTGAGCCAAACTACCCAGGAATTAGCAGCATGGTTTAACGTTACCTTACCAAAAATATTGACTCATTTGCGTCAAATCAATAAAATAAAAAAATATGAGAAATGGGTGTCTCATGATTTCTGAAGAAAGAAACGCTTGTTAAAACTTATGTTGCCTTGTTGAATCGATACAGAAATGAAGGAATATGCCTGGATGAGACAAAAGGGTACATTTTTCCTCTGATTTGAAACTACACAACATAACTTTACTAGATATCTATGCTCTCATAATCAGCAAACTTCCGACAACAATAACCAGCCGACTTCCTTGACTTATCATACACACTGCTACATATCAAGCTATAAATTTCCAGTATAACCTGACCTCTCATTGCACGGAAATCCTGTAAAATGCGAGATCAGCTTATACTGGAGATATATAGCTTGATATGTAGGCGTGTGTACCTAGACAGTTTATAATGTAGATACTGCGTTAATACACATCATTAATTAACATCCACCAAGAGATAAGCAGAGGTTATTGTACATTCATTACTAATTATCACCTAATTATGGACGTTATTAGCTATTAATGGGACCATTACTAGGTAATTAAATATGTACCAACTTAATTACTTTTAATTAACTGGTGCAACTGATAAAATTAAATTAACTCCAAAGTGGTAAGTTGCGCGCTTTTCCTAGCTCACCAATTGTATAGAAGCACAGGATTTCCACTTGATACTTTAGAAATTCAGCAGTATAATGTTTCAACTGTCCCCATAATCAAAACACTATAGTTCACAGTACAGTCGCTTCCGGCGAAGTTCCTGTTGACTTATCAGGTAGGTAAGTTCAAACAGATTCTGTTCCGTTTATTGAACTTATCTAGTTTCTAACTGCCTAAGTCCGAAATCTTATCTGAGCACAGTGGCTCTTAGACTTATTAATAGGCTGTTCTATTTATTCACACAAATATCCACATTTAATACTACTCCAGACTTAATTTCGACCATAGTGACCAATATAAGTGGAGAACAGCCTTCGGCGCGGGAGATATTATAGTAGATACACAAGACAGTGTGTGCGCAGACAGACGTGCATTCTCTCTTCCCTCACTCTCATAGTCTGATGGGATGGCAATCCGACACGACCGGAGGGAGATCAGGTGCAGGGTCAACGGCTTAACGTACTTTCCACTTTGCACGGGGGTATCACACCGTCATGTTCCAATCTCCGGGCTGTGTTGATTAAGAATTTTCTAATGAATAACACTTTGCCCGACCCGGGAATCGAACCAAGGACCCCACGCTCAGCAGTCGCACTTGCAGCCTCGAGACTAACGGGGCAGTTACCCCACATTTACCTTCGAACCCAAAATCAAATATAAAAACAAAAACAAACTTACATAATTCAGTGGAAACATTTTCTTCAACTACTCTAGTCCAGGTGAGGAATGAAAGTGATCCAATGAAGGAAAGTAATGGTATTTATAACATCATGTGTTTAGCGGAAACACAGCTTAAGCACCCTGTATAGGAAAGCTGCCAAGGATTCACATAGAGCTGATAATTAGAGGAATTAACGACGATACTTTTCTTCTGTAAGTTAGATAGGTAAGGGAATGTGATTTGAAGATGAGTTATGTAAATAAGTTGTAAACTAGAACGTATAATACCGAGGAAAAAAGTGTGGTTACATACAAATTAGTAATAGAAACTGTATTGTTTAAGTTGTTTAGTTGTTGATTCAGTACTGAGTTAACATTATATCATGGTTTAAATGAAAATAGTATGTCAATTTAGTACATATTCTAAGAATATTTAGGAAATCCTAAATATTCTTAGAATATGTAACACAACAGAAGTACATAAACATCAAATAGTGTCTTTTGAGGGATTTTGTTTTCAAACTGCTTAGATATAAAGTTTTTCGATAGTACCAATAGTCACTGCAAGCTTACAATGAAAATGAAATGTGAAACCATTGCAAGATGCATTCTCCAATATTCCAGTCACAGACGTTAAAGACAGCGCTCCAAAGGAAGGATCGTATATTTAAAGAAAATAATAACGTTTATTTGGACACAGTTCGAGAAACACAAAGTACTAATAACAAAGTAAAAAAGTAAACATAATGTTTTAACAACAATAGTGTTGTGTGCCTCACGGCTATGCCAAAAAAGTTCATTTCAGCATTAATGCCAGACAGATACTATCAGACGCTGGTTTTCTAATGAACCTTTAATCAACGGGGAGTACAAATATAAACGTATTTCATACAGGCTATGAATGAAAGTCACTATCAGCTTTTACAGCGTTTACAAAAAAAAAACACAAACAAACATCTCTATACAGTTCCACATGGGTGACACACACGGGCGTCTCCTATCATTCTAGATCTAGTTAGCGTAGACTACCTACTATAGTGAACTAGCAACTAGTCTTCTAGAGACTAGTTAAGCTGTTCCACTATACTGGTAAGGGACACGTAATAGCCTATCTGACCGCTATCTCTTATATAAGAAGGGAATCGTTTACGTTCCGCACTCGTACCATTAAGACATTAATAGTTTATTAACTAAAACTTGAACTGGTCTGCGAATTGATTTCTATTTTCAGTTAAGACATTCAATTTATTGCTGTTTTTTATTTCTTTGGTATTTTAGATATGGGGTAAGTTTGCGTAAGTCCTACCCCCTTAGGAAAAACTTATGTAGTTTTTAGGATAATTCAAATTAATCAAAATATTTTGCATAGTTATATACTACAGAGATGAAAATATTCTATGTTCTAACCCAAGTCATGGTCTACCTATGTGCCAAATTTCATACAAATTTTACCGTTTTAGCGTGAAAGCGTAACAAACTAACAAACAAACTCACTTTCGCATTTGTAATATAACTAGCTTTTGCCCCCGGCTTCGACCGCGTGGATGTCGCAAAATATCCCACAGGAACGTGCTACCGGTATTCAGAATATAATATGTCCTAAAAAGATCTGTTTTAGGGTTCCGTACCTAAAAATAATAATCAATAAAAAGATTTTATTCAAAAAAAAAATATAAAAAAATATTGTACAGTTTTGCTTAAATGTTAATTATATTCCTAAGAATTACGTGCCTGAACTAGGTAATCCTGTGTTTCAGGCGGGAAGGGCTTAGATAGACTTATAAAATAAATAAATAATCAAAAGGTTGACAATAGATCACTAATTTTAAGTTGAGTAGCATAGAGTAGTATATAACTCTTAGTTTCTAAATTTGATAAATACTTAACGTAGGTGAAATTTGTACATAAATATTCACTGTACTTCGTTGTCTGTCAAGACCTTCGTTTTTCTCAGGAACGCGTGGATTGGAGGCATTAAGTTGAAATAGATATCAAAAACTTAGGCTAAGCGTGCACTACGAAATCTAATCGTTGCGATTATTAAACTGCGAAATAAAATCATAAACGAAAATAATGCCTACGCGCACTCGCAAATGGTTTCTTTTGCAGTGTGCGGACTCTTGTTAGTGGTATTGTTCAGAGATTGGCGACTATTATCCACAACAAATAAAATTCGTAGTGGGCGCTTAGCCTTAGATCTGCGGTCCCTTGGATCTGTAACGAAAATCAAACTTCCAAGTCAACGCAATAAAAAATACGGTCATTTATGCCGCATATTTTAACACTCGCAAATAAACCAAAGCCTGTCTGGTACTTCCCGTTGGCCCAGCAGCATGAAGTTTGGCGAGAAGCAAGGAATTACCAATTTTCGGATTTTACTTTGTACTTGACAAAGGAAAAAGTTATATATGAACTGCAAAGTTAAGTTTGTTTTTCAATCAGGGATCAAAATTTCATAGGCCGTGTCTTGAAGTAACATAGTCTGTATTGCATTTAAATCGGTACTCTTCACTCTAATAAAAGTTCTTTTTCAATCTTCGGATTTGGAAATTCGGGCAGCCGAGCAAGCACAGCTTTGAGACGGAACCCTCAGGGCGCAAGTCCAACTCACATTTTATAATTATTATTACCATTAATTTGCAATACCTACTCTATAGTGCTGCCATTGGCTACGTAATACTACAGGGCCGATTTTAATGAAATAAAGACTCAATGTTAATTTAAAATACGGACTATGACCAATACCTTAAATCTCTAGTAAAGAAGACAGAAAAAAACAATATTATATGTGAATTCTTAAAACATCGCCTATTTTAGAGACAGACAAACAGACAGACAGAGTTACTTTCGAATTTATAATATTACCGAATGTTTCACCCGCATTAGTGTCGATTCCGTGGGAATATCGGGATAAAATAATCCTATGTCCTATTCCAGGTCATGGTTTACCCGTGTGCCAAATCCGTACAGCCGTTTTAGCGTGAAAGCGTAACAAACACACTCACTTTTGTTAGATTGTGAAGTACCGAAGAAGAATAGGTTATATATAACACTAACATTCGAAATTCAAGCAGCAAAATGACTCACTGGTAACAAAAATGTAATTAGTTAGGATAAATAATATTCTAAACCTAGACAAGGAATGAAATAGTTGCTGTAAGGATTATTTCCCAAATGCAAACTAAGTTCCAATCTTCAATCTATAAATTCCACAGAAAATGTATTTCAGTAATGCATGAACGCAAGTTGTAGACTGCAACTTACTAAAGTAATACATTAACATAACTATGTACATAAATCAAGCGGTGTAATGCTCAGTACATTATGTGCACAGGATATTTGTACACTGAGCGTCCATTCAAAACGAATAGCTCGTAAAAACATAGGATTCCTTATTATCACAGGCGGTGAGGTTAGATAGAGAGCATGCTGTGACCCGAAGCGCGTTTTTACTTTTAAAACTGTCTTCGTACACAGCGTCACTGTATTCAAACAGGAGTCTCTCTTTTCCTTAAATACTGGAGGTGAAAATATGTGAAATTGACCTTACATTGCCAAGTGATAAGTAGTAGATTAAAAAATTCACAGTTTTTGCTGAATCTATGGATACTAATTTCAGACTGATTATATATTGTTGAGATCTCCACAGATCTATAGAATCTTTAACCGATTAAAGATGATCATATCTATTCATGAAGTTTTACCGTCATTTATTTTTATTTGAACCGACGTTACAAACATTTTTGTATAATTTGCATCGTCGTGAATACTTTAAATAACCTCCAACAGAGTGATTTGTTTAAAGGCACGAATCCTAATCACTGTATTATTTAACTTTAACTAACTTTAACATTTGCATAAACATCTACACAGATTTCCTCAAGTCATAAGTATAAAGCATTTTCCTGTTAAATCCCGCTTCTCTCCTCCACAATGTCGCGACTCTCAAGAGGAGTTACGTAGCCGCCTACTGAATGTGTGTGCACCATATAAGCAGAAGAATGCGGTTCTGTCACTACACTTATACAGCTCACACATTTCCCTCCTCTGTTTTTTTTTCACGGACTGACTGACCGATTAGTGTCCACGTTCCAGAGAAAGCTGTAATACTACACTTAATTTCTTTTACCCTCCTAATTGTATCAGAGTAAAATAAGACGCTTTCATATATTTAAAGTCTTTTTCATCAGATTCTAATCTTATAGCGAGTAAAAACCCTCACACTTGCTCACATCGACTTTTTAACAGCGGATATTGTAAGGTTTGGTAAAACTTATATTATCAATAACGGGTTGTATTATACACAACTCCGCCGAGCACTACTTTTAGCAGACACCCCGAAAAAAGATCATGTAAGAGAGAGTTCTGAATAACAAAAAAGATAAAAACTAACGACAATACAACTACCCCGATTCTTTGAAACAACCCTAAGCCTCTCAACTGAAACCAAATACCAGGGCATCTATTCGGACAAACAATTGAACTAGGCAAAACACACGAACTATACCACTACAAAAGCCAGCATATTCCTGTGGTAGTGCAAGCGACTGCTTGGCAGGAATTGGGAGATCAGTCATCCGACCAATTATAACATACGGCTCACTGGCCTGGTGGCCCAGGACAGACCAGAGCACAGCCCAAAGAGAACTTGAAAAACTGCAGCGGTTCGCTTGTGTTGCAATCACTAGCAGTATGAGAACTACACCCACCGCCGCCCTACAGACAATGCTGGGACTGCCGCCTCTGCACCTCATCGTGAGGAGGCAGCCCTGGCCACCTTTTGGCTCCATTTATCAGGAACCGTAAGCAAAGACGCCAGAATTAAGCACACACATATAAAGGAAGATGCGATCAAACGATGGCCAATGATGGCATCACCCTACTACAAAGCCCTGAAAACACTCTACTTTCAAAGGCAATTCAACATAATACTTACAGAATAACAGCGTGACTACTCAGGCTCGAAAGAGATGAGAGTATACGCCGACGGATCGAAGACACCGGAGTCGGAGTCTTCTCACACGACATAAATATAAACATATCCAGCCCGCTAGAAATGTTCAACACCGCCTATCAGGCGGAGTGTGTGGGCATCATACTAGCGGTCCACGCCCTAGAAACCAGGAGGGTTACGGACACCCACATCGACATCGGGTTCTCCGACAGCGCCTCAGTTCTCCAATCCTTACGGAAAAAATATATTAATAATAATAATAATAAATCGTTTATTTATAAAAAGGGGCACATTTACAATAATAATAAAATACAATTTACAATAATTACCTTGAAGCTGACACTAGAATGTCACAATGCACTAGAACAATTAACAGTATCTAGCCGCAACACGTTGACACTGCAATAGATAAAAGGACTCAGCGGATCGCTAGGTAACGACGCAGCTGACGAACTTGGTACACGAGGATCCAGCACGGCAGTCTGTGGAGCCGAGCCAATCGTACCCATCCTCTTCAACCAATTACGCAGGCGGCTACAGGAGTTCAACCACACACAAGCGGAGAACTGGTGAACCTTGACACCGGGCTGCAGGCAGTCCAAGGAAGCTATGCTATCCTTGGGTAGCAGGCTAACCAGGTGCTTATAACGCCTGGACAGGAACGGCCTGCGTCTGGTGACGGGGACCATCACGGACACTGCTCGCTAAACAAACACTTCCCCACAATAGACATAACGGACAGTCCTCTGTGCAGATCGTACATAGAGGCTGACGAAACCATAGAGCACATGCGTCACCCAGATTAGAACAGAAACCCTCGGGTCATCCAGATCTTTCAGAGATGTTCTGAACAGACCAGGAGTTTTAATTAACTTCTGGAGGAAGGTGGGCTGGTTGAAATAACCACCAAACGGCCGCCATGGCCCACGCACAATGACCTGACGGACTAAGTGCGGAAACCATAACATGAGTTCTGTAAAAAGATCCTCCAAAAAGCCATCTTTCAAAGCTTCCTTTCGAAGAGGCGTACAAGTTTTTGAAAAAAAAAAAACGAGAAAAATTCTTCATGTATAGCCTACCTTTATAGTACCTACAGTAACTAGTTAACGTGCTGTCTTCCTACTTAATTAACATGGCGGATAGCCCCACGAGTTTTTGTTACACGACAAGATACGGGATCGCAGGCAACAAGCATACATTAGTAAGGTGCCATGATACAGCCAGTTCTGAGGACCGGTGAGGTATGCACTGCAGTGTAACATTTTTTTATGCAAGAGGTTAGCAAACAGGCTGACAGCTCACCCGGTTGACAGTGGAGTGACATTTGACACAATTAGGATCTTTAGGCGCTTGAGTGACATTGTTAGGGGAGCGTTATTGGTAAACATTTGATAATTGTTTCACGTAATTGTAATGAAAAAAACCGGCCAAATGCGAGTCAGACTCGCACAGAAAACAAAAAACGGCGAATAATACACGTTTCTTATATGAGGACCCTCTTTATTTTTTACTTTATGTTATTTTTATTATTTTTTGCTATAGCGGCAATAGAAATACACAATCTGTGAAAATTTGAACTGTCTGTCATAAGAGTTTCATGAGATAAAGCCCGCTGACAGACAGACAGCGGAGGCTTATAGTAATAGGGTTCCGTTTGTCGCCCTTCGGGTATGAAACCCTAAAAATTAAAGGCGGCGTTACTTCAGATTTTTGCCACGCGCCAGTAAATCCTTGTATAGTTACATATCCATATTCCCAAGCATAAACTTAAACTAAAACAGCAATGTTGTAAGAATTAGAAATTGGTAGTTATACTTTTCCAGAAGACGAGGAGCTGCATAGAGTAAAACACTAAACTAATAACTACATAGTAACTGCAGAGTCGTTGGCACAGCTACTTATAATAAAGCAATTAAAATGTCCACAATGTAATCAGTAAGTAAATATTTAGCAATCCAGATCACATGATTAGGTTTTACTAAATAACTGCTACAAATTTTATTACCTAGTATAAATGAACTACACAAATGACTAGAAGGTATGCAAACTGCACACGTGCCTCCCCTGCGCGCGCTACTAATTCAATTCGAATTCTTGCGAAAATGTAACAATTGTCGTCGACCGTTTGTGACTAAAATTAATCAACACCTGGACATCTTCCGCGTTGGTACAGTAGCCTAGTTATCACAGATGCATTGTAATCAAGTCATTTACATTCTATCGCAATGTTTTTTTTAACAAGATAGCAGGGAGACTTGACTCCGTCTATTGACGGTGCACTCAAAACGCACGCAACTGATAAGTTTATTTTCCGAAATGGATTTGCAAAAAAACTTTTTTACAAAAAATAAAACCGACTTCCAAAAAAAACACTACAAAGTAAAAATAACTTTGATTTCGGAAGTCGGTGTCTTTGGTTTTTTATTTTCGTTTTTTTGCCACCGACTTCCGAAAGTTATTTTTCACTTTATAGTGTTTTTTTTTTGGAAGTTGGTTTTATTTTTTTGTAAAAAAGTTTTATTTTTCACTTTTTATAGTTGTGGTACCTACACAAAAATTTGAATACCACTACCTGCTATGTAAATTACAGTGACAGGAACTATTAGAATATCATCCACGTATATATGGGAGGTGGGAAAGATACGTATTATTGAAGCTAACTCAAAAACCCCTCATCAGATCTAGATCAAATTTATATGGGACCACTTCTGAAGTATGCCCTACCAAAAAAAAAAGAATTATTTAAATCAATTCATAATTGGTGAGGTAATCGCGTAACAAACATACAAAAAAAAAAACTTACAACCGAATTAAGAACCTCCTCCTTTTTTAAGTCGGTTGAAAATAGATGATTACTTCGTTTATTATGTCATTACCTACCTCTGCTCAGCAGGCCTAACATGACACACACGACAATTACTCGCTCTCGCGTGAGTAATTTTTGTCTATTTCGGTCACTTTCTCGTTTTCTGACAGCACTTCCATACAAAATAATCGACTCCTTCTGTCAAAATTGATCTTTTCTCTACAAACTCTAACATGGCACCAGTTATCTCGATTTTTGACAATTCAACACGAGATAATCTCCGATTTTTCTATCATTTAGTCGTATTTACTCGTCGTCGATTTTGACGACGAGAAGAGTAGACAAAATTATGATACAAAAAAAAACTCCGAGATATGAGCAAAAGAAAAAAAAAAGACAGTATTGTTTTTGCACCTTCGAGGTGTTGGTGTGAATTTTAGTTCATTTTTTAATCGCGATTTAATACTTAGACAATCAACATTTTAGGTGAAGAACGTAAAATTCTGATTAGCAAAATTCCCATTTTCACTAAATTAATAGCTCAGTGCCGTCAAACTAAAATATAGTTAAGTTGTGTCACTTTAGTCTATTTCAGAATGGAAAATCGTCGGTTGACAGGAATAATTTTAGTCTAGTTTAGAGGCATTTGTGACAAGAAAATCGGCACCATTGAATGAATGAAACGGAATCTCAAGCCGATGTTGCTATCATAAAAATAATTTGTTTTTAATAACTTGCAACATCGGTTTCTCGTCGTGAGATATAGAACTGTCAAAGTGCCTTTTTCGAGATATCTCGTCGTTTACGGTCATGTTAGGGATTAGAATGACGTCAGAATCGTAGACAAATTTCGACAAAACGAGATAAAGACCTTTCTCGCGCTTGTCATGTTAACCCTGCTGGTGAAAAAAGAGAATGATCTTTAATAGTATAGGATAGTACATACTAATTCCATGCTGCCAGTCATATTATTCTAAGGTAGCCATCTTGTTCTAAACTTTGGACGACCGAGCTCTGTTCGAGTTAAAATAAGGAGAAAACGAATTTTCACAGATATGAGACCTAGCTAAATGGATATTTTTCGCCCTCGTAAACCCTTTTCAACGTGATTACAAATATATTAACGAGCAATATTTATTTATGGTCAAGAGGGGTAATTGCAATAGCGGGGTACCTTTAAGCAATAGGATGTGTTTATAGTTTAACTACTAAACAAAACTGAAGCTGCATCTCTGATATGTGTAAGGTATTTTTTGAACTACGCGCCGACCAATTCACGAGACAGTTTGACGGACTGATGATTGAATGGAACGTCATTAGTTGAGTGACGTCGATGCCGCGTGTTGAATTGTTTTGAATTGTTTAATTTGATAACATTACTTTCAATCGGTTGTCATCTTGGAAAGAAACGTAAGTTTTTAGTGTGTTGTTATGGTCATTATTGCATTTACCCCTTGAAATTTCGGTGTTGGGGCAATTGTAATCACATAGCAAGGGGTAAATGTAAACTTTTATTACAATTACTCCTTTCTTTCCGGATGATGCGAAATTATTTAAAAAAAAAGGACCACCCAAATACTGTGAAGAAAAATTACAAAGCTCTTCATGACATAAAAGCTGGTACGATATCTATACACAAAGCATTCATTCTTAACGGACTTCCATTTGCAAGCAACTTTGCTGCCGAAACAAGGGAACTCGAGGTGCTATAAAAAATGTAAAAGACGCAGAACTGCAGTGCTATTCTATAACCATCTCACCGTGAAAACTTCGGTGAAGTGAGCTGTCATTCCACCTGCTGCTAGGGACTGACAGCTCACTCCGAGCTCACTTCACCTAAGTTTTCACGGTGAGATGGTTACAGAATAGCACTGCTGCACTCTATTAAAACGCTGGCTATAATAGAAGATGTTGATACAATCACCGCTGATTCCATCGTTAAAATATTGCCGAATCCTATGATAACCAAGCGCGGTACAATATACTTTGATTTTAAGTTCAGAAATATGATTATTTCGTAAACCCTTTGACTGATTTATGTAGGTAGGAAAAAGTTCATATCTTTGTAAGTTTTCATGTGATCTCTTTGAAATAAAAAGCAATAGTTTATTAGATTTTTGTATTTATCTATTTTATTATTACCCCCGATTTGAAACTATCTACAGTCCTAAGAAATTGACCAACATTATTACATTTGCCCCTGAACACCGAGTAAATGTAATAAGTGAGTAATTTTTTTTTACTTTGATTACCTAAGTTATCAGAGTCATTTTAATTAAACAAATTTATAACTTAAAACTTTAGCCTACTAAATGGTAATTATAAATTTTATATTGTTATAAATTAAAATGTTACCTAATGGTTGAATATATCATTGTAGTTATAAAAAAATAAAAATCTTTATTTAAAAAAAGTGACAACATTGTTACAGACATTTACAACATACAGAAGAAGTGTCTTAAACATAGGTCCCCTGGCTCCCAAACTAGGTTTATACCTGTGACTTGGGAGTCAGTGTTCCTCCATTATAAAAGTCGTTCCGTATGTCGTTTGTTATTAGAGTTATGGTACTCGCAATTACCCCACCTGACCCTACACAAATATTGCTCGTTTAAAATATTATTATTCGTTATTATGTTTATTATTTGTCGTTTGTTCGTATAGGATCTTATAGCACAGTCAGAGTAAAAGGTGAGATCAAGAGTAAAAGCATCAAAACCCATAAATATTTAATGAGGCATCTGACTACATACTTTGCCGACAATACGACACAGACATTGGGCAATTGACATTTGACTATCCATCGTCACGCATCAACGTGACGATGACTTGTATTGGTGTCCAAATGCATTACAAAACCAGTTGTTAGCAGTTTCAATCATCTCGGCATAGCAGCCCAACACATCGATCGTCGGTGTCTTTGCATCTTCCGCGTAGCACCGACCGACGCCGGCGCAGCGTTGGCCCAGTTGCCCCAATTGATTCATCACCACAACACTGTGCTCGCATGACAATCAACTATTTACCATAGCAGACGGTAAGGTCGTTTGAAGGTATTGTTTTATTCAGATCAGGGTGAGGTAGGTATGCTATAAATAAATAACTATAGGATACTTTTGTCATTACTATGCTGATTGGTGCAAGAGTTGGGTCATCAGTTTTGTGTCGTTCAATCGTGTAGAACGACCGTCATTATCTACATACGGATATGATATCCCCGGTTTCCATTCATTAACAAAACGATGAAGTCGACATTGCTAACCTTCTTAAGCTGGAACTGCGTTGCATGTCTCTTGCAATTATGCATTAGCGAGTAAGTATCTAGTGCTAAATATGTAAGAACATAAAGCTGTAAAGCCAGCAATCTGATAATGCATGATATAGCTGAAGTTGGAGCAGTTGAATTTCGAAAGATCATGTACAGTTGTAAGTATTGTGAGGTCAAGTTTAACTTAAATTTACCAATTATTCCGATACGGCATCAAGGAAACAACCCAATAGCCCTTGGCTCTTTGACAAAAACATCAATCAAAACCGCTTCAATAAATTCATCGTACCAACAAACTATCACGAATACAAAACCGACTCGTAAAACCCCGCAAAATGTGGGACAAATCCACAAAATTCCGTGCGCATGACATCGTAACGTAATCATTGCACTACTAACACTGTTGGTGATCTCAGCACCCTGGGTTTTGTCGCCACACGTATTTCTTATGTAACCATGGTTACGGAGGTAAACACCTCATTCTTGTGGTACTTGTGTATGATGGTACATGAGTTTTGGATGAAAGCTCGACCTTGAGTGGACGAGACATGCATAATTTGGGCACTCTAGATTGTATGGCGCCTTTGTCAATTTTGACATACACGTTGACTATTGATTTCCTCATGTACGGAGCCAAATTCCCCTTGTCTTTTGAATAGTCTCTTCAAAATATAATAATATATAAAATCTTCATGACTGATTGGTTTAATACATTAGATTAATAATAATAATGTGTAATAATGATGAAATAATAATAATAATGATTATGGAGCCCGAGGGAACTCAACTCACGGACTCCATACACCTTAGATCCCTCTCCTCAACCGAAAGCTATAAGTATTTGGGTATGTCGGAAGCGTTAGGCATCAACGTTGCTGACATGAAGCAATCGTTGAAGGAGCGCTTCTTTGGTCGCCTGAAGAAGGTATTAAATAGTCTTCTTTCGGGCGGAAACAAGGTGCAAGGTGAACGCGCCTTCAACGGTTGGGTCATGCCGGTTTTGATGTACTCTTTCGGCATACTCAAATGGACTTAGACCGAACTCGACGCCCTGGACAGGAGAGTCCGTACACTGCTGACCACAAACTGGATGCATCACCCACGTTCATCAGTGATGAGACTGTACATCCCGCGGGAAACGCGGGGGTCGACGCTTTTTAAATGCAAAGACCCTCCATAACCGCGAGGTGTGCAGCCTCAGGGTATATTTTTTAAAAGCCAAAGTGCGAAGGCGCAAACCAGTGGTACTTACTACAGATGACCGCAAGGAAGTATGGCAAAGCAAGGAGCTTCACGGGCGCTTCTATCGGGCTCTCCATGAGCCCGGTGTAGATTTCCTAGCGTCCGTATCCTGGCTACGTTTTGGTGACCTTTTCGGGAAAACTGAAGGTTTCGTCTGTGCAATTATGGACGAAGTTATCTTGACGAATAACTACCGACATAATTATTATGAAGGACGGGACGGTGGACGTGTGTCGGGCATGCCACCGTCCGGATGAGTCCATCAGACATAATATCTGGTTGTTCTCGTCTGGCTAACGGCGAGTACTTGTACAGGCATAACCAAGTGGCCAGGATTATTCACCAGCAACTTGCTTAGAAATATAAACTTGTGGATTCTGAGGTACCGTACTACAAGTATGTGCCCGAACAGTTCTCGAAAATGACCATGTCACGTTGTACTGCGATCGGTCTATCATTACTGACAGAAGTATTGTTGTCAATGAGCCTGATATAGTGGTGATAGAATGATAGTTGATGTTACCATTCCACATAACGAGAACCTCGTGAACGCTGAGAAAGAGAAACAAATAAAATATCTTGACTTAGCACACGTCGACATGCCGACAGGTAGGTTGTCGACATGTGGAATGTGTGATCGGCTATCATTGTGCTGATTGTCGTAACGGCCAATGGCCTGATGGTTGAAAGCCTCGACCAACATCTCTCGAGGCTCTCGTTAGGCGGTTGGATCAAGGGCCTGATTCAGAAGGCAGTACTACTCGATATGGCTCGTATTTTGAGGAGGTTTATATTTCTGCAGCCCTAACCACTGGTAGCTTAGACCCTGCTCCCGACACCGGATGTATTTTATATGTTCAAAAGATAAATAAACGAAATAATAATGATGTGTGTAATTACTTAATAAATACTAACCGTTAGTTAATATGTTTGTTGTAAACTAGTGGACCAATGTTGTCGAATTTAAATAAATATATAATAATAATAATTCGCTTGTCTGGAAAACTTGCAGCAGCATTTTTATTGCCGCCTTAAACTTCATATTGATAGAAAGGTCCAATGTGAGATCCACGTTAGATTTTGTATCTGCTAATGATACTGTGACATTTTGAATCTATTTTTCTATTTTTTCTATCGTAACTTCAGTGCACTCTTTGGTTTCCATACCATAGCCTAACTCGTAGTAGTTACCTGTTATATTTGATCTTACGATAGTGCAATTCCCAATCGAGTTTGCAAAAGAGAAATATAGGTACAACTTTCATGAATTCCTCAAGATATCGATAGCTAATTTTATTAGAATACGGGGTCAGTAAATATTGAGTAATTGATAGAGTCTTTACAACGGCACTCGGTGCACGTCGCATTACCATTGCATATTTACTGGGCTTAGAACACATGGGGCAAATGCATTTTATAACCCCATGTTTTCTAGATCTAAACGAATAAAATTATAAAGAAGTATAATTAATAGTGTAGAGATAAAGGTATAATTAATAAAATAATTAGTGAGTTGGTAATCTTCGGTACTACTGATCCGATTCCAAAAATTCTTTCACTAATGGGGAACTACATACGACAAGTTAAACAAGACATTTCTAGCGGACGAAGTCGTGGGCAGAAACAATCATTTATAATTTGCATCAGTTTTCTATGAAAACTTGATCAATGTTTTTTAATTGACAACTGAATGATAATGGTGCCGATTCTGTTGTTCACAAACTAAACTAAATTTAAGTTCAGTGCATCTTTTTCTTTCTATTTCATTAAGAAAAGGACAGAAGATACATTTTAGTTTAATCCTGTCAAATTAATCAGCGCCTGACGTAAATTGACGTAATTTTAGTGGGCAAGTTTTTAATCATGTCAAAACTTGTATGGATTAGTGTCAGGGGCTGATTAATTTGACAGGACTAAACTAAAATGTATCTTCTGTCCCTTTCTTAATGAAATAGAAAGAAAAAGATGCACTGAACTTAAATTTAGTTTAGTTTGTGAACAACAGAATCGGCACCATTGTTCACCTTCAGTTTAAGGTTTTTGTGTATGTTTTACCGTAAAATAATAAATAACTCACGTAACTATTGTTTCATTTAGTATGTAAGTAATTTAACAATAAAATGATTATAAAAAGTTCACATTGGGCAAGGTCAACTCAAATTTTAGATCAAGAATTTTATTATTTCTGTGACCTACCTGCCATTCATACATAGCAAGGAGGTAGTGAGAGATTTTTAATTCTATTGTGCGTGACCTTCATGCACGCTCCATCCATACCTGCTTGATGCGTGTATGGTCAATAAAAGAACATTGCTAATAATCTTGTCAAGTTTAAATATTGTCGAAGCAATTAGATCATATTTTAGTTAAGTACGCTGAACATGCGGTTCTCAAGTTACTCTACCTCTTTCAGTGCTCCTCCTTCCACATCCAGTCTACTCCAGAAGGCTCCTAGCCCAAAACGATAGAAGCCCGCGTGGCATAAAATCCTATTTAATCTAATTTAGTACCTAGTGTAGAAAGTGAGTTTGTTTGTTTGTTTGGAACGCTTTCACGCTAAAACGGATCGCAAACGACGTCGCGGCGTCGCGGGCTAGTAATTTTTTATAACCATTTTAATGTATATGTAATGAAATTTTATTGCAGTTCGTTGGTAAGCGTATCACTTCAGAACGGCTGAACCGATTCGGCAAATTTTATTTTAAAATGTTCATAATAGTCCGAAACAGGTTGTTACGAAAAAAAAATTGGAAAATTCGGGAAAACGGAATGTGTTCTATGGGAATTTTGTATGAATTTGTTGCAACGACAACGTCTGTCGGGTCAGCTAGTTGATGTCTGTAGGTTCAGCTAATGAGAAATAGAAAGGAAAAACAATAATAATCTAATCCATCCGATGTTGAAGCCTCCTCCTAACTCAATCACACCGGGTGCTCGGTGTTGACACCCGCGCCGTTAATCCGTGCGCGTGCGATGCATATCGACCGACATGCGCACACGACGTATACGCATCTATGACGTAGCGATGTTTATCCAGTTGATGTGTTGCGGTTTGTGAATCAGATTTTAAATACAATAGGCAGTGTATAGAGTACCACAAGCGGTACTCTATATCGTTATATCGCTATTCGCATGGAATAACAGATTTTTCGTTCTGATTTGAACCCATCTGCTAAGGATGGCGATGTCAGCTGCTTTGTTTAGGTATTACAAAAATGATATAATGAAATGCGAAAGGTAATTGCTTTAGGTCTTAGGTATTGTCTCACAATACCTGCAACCTATATCAAGTGAAACCTGAAACCGGAGACCTGCAGGAATCGAGCAATCACAATCGTTGGAATCCTCATCGCGTGTCTCGTCTCGTCTATAATTGGTCGACTCCTGCACTGACCCTGCTTCAGTAGAAACGCACCCTTAGTCTAGTGATATAACGATGCTTTGTTTTGAGCCATTAATGTCATAACGACACAAATGCTGCAATAGTAGAACATCCGCATTTCAGGGTCATAGATTTGATTAGCGCTTCGCGAATTGATGTTGACCTACTTAGGGATCTCGCGTACTAGACGGCCACGGCACGACCGCGACCAGGTAAACTATATAAACCGATATGAATTGCGCACTTGGTCGCAACGGCCAACTAGCCGTACACCATACAATACGACTAGACGGCCACGACTGGCCGGAGTCGTGGCCGTCTAGTGCGCGAGATCCCTTATTCTCGTAAATAGGATGATTAGATAGACCCATAAGCTCAAAATAATATTTATTCCGAACTAGTGAGCCGCTCCTGCTTCGCACGGTTTTTTGACGACTTGACAAAACATTGAGATCTCTTTATTATATGTTAGTTTCATATTAATGTCTATTCACATACACCTTTCGGAATAAATTCTCTAAAATAAGATGAAAATCGCATCAAAATGTGAACAACGCAGCAAAAGAGACAGACACGAAAAGCGACGTTATTTTGTAATATGTGCCTAGATATTGATATAAATAAGGTGAAAATTAGAGCAACAATGTCACAAGGAATAAAAAGGCTAGCAGTCAGCTAGTCTTTTCATAGACTAACATAATTTTCAGTCTGTTCCAAGAATGATTTTTATTAGGGTTCCGTAGTCAACTAGGAACCCTTATAGTTTCGCCATATCTGTCTGTCCGTCCGTCCGTCCGTCCGTCCTCGCTTAATCTCTGTGACCGTTAGCACTAGAAAGCTGAAATTTGATACCAATATGTATATCAATTACGCCAACAAAGTGGTAAAATTAATAATTGGAAAAAAATGTTTTATTATTGTTGCCCCCCCCCCCCCCCTCTATATGTAAAGTGGGAAGTGATTTTTTTTTTAATTTCAACCCTAACGTGTGATATAATTTTGGAAAGTTATTTAAAAATGAATAGGGGTTTACTAAAATCATTTTTTGATAATGTCAATAATTTCGGAAATAATCGCTCCAAAAGTAAAAAACAATGTGTCCTCCCTCTAACTTTTGAACCATAAGTTTAGAAAATATGAAAAAAATCTGAAAAGTAGAACTTTATAAGGACTTTCTAGGAAAATCATTTTGAACTTGATGGAAACAACAGTTTTTGTACAAAAAGGACAAAAAGTTGTACAAAATAATTTCTGGACTAAGTTTGTAGTATAATCGTATATGCAAGCATTTTTTTAACTTCGTTTACATATTTTATTATCCTGAACGTATCTTTTTTCAAACAAAAAAAGAATTATTAAAATCGGTTCTCGCAATCCAAAATTACCATCGAAAACTTCTGGCACGTCTATGTATTAATTAGTAACCCAATTCCCCGAGAGATAGCGCTGTAGGTACTTATTACATTGGGTCGGGTATTATCGAATTGTTCGGTTGGTCTCTCCTTGGCATTGGCGGTATCTACGGAACCCTACACTGAGCGTGGCCCGACACGCTCTTGGTCGGTGTTTTTAATTAAACATACATCTACCATTACAGCTTACCAATGCGGTAAATTCAATTCAATTTATTTAGAACTTAGAAACTATGTTAGTAACATTAAAATCACAACCAATGTACGATCAAAAATAATAAATGCGCCTTAATTAATACTTAGCTTAATTGTTACTTATAACTAATACCTATAACTAATTATAAACAAAGCATTCCTTGTGAATTCACCCAGAGAACAACAGAATAGGTCTATTTTTCAGTCTTGTCTTTATGGTCGTAAGCCCATCGAATCATAACTTCAGTATTGTCGGAGTCATGGCACCGCTGAAATCACCGTCACAGACACTGAAGAACTGTTTTTGCCCAATTGTATTGTGGAAATCATTTGATACTTCACAGTGTAGCTGGATTAATAAAAACCTATCACACATAATCATTAGAAGGTACCTAGTTTACTTCTTTATGGTATTGTTAATCAAATTCATTTCAACAGGACTAGAAGACAATGACATACAATTAACAATAGATGTAGGGAAAAACTCCCATGTATGGTAGGCTACGTGCGCATTACTTTGTTTCCGATGTCAATTGTCTTTACTATTTACAATATACCTACTCACTCTTGAAAGTTTTTGTTGATTCTAGGAAATATTATTGTTTTACACAATAAGAAACTATTCAATCAAGCTAACGCGATTACCTGTAGGCTATTAGGACTGGCTACAAACTATAGTTTTTTAAATTATAGATTGTTAGTAGCCAGTTCTTATGCAGAGCAAAGGTCTCAATCTCCCTCCTCCATATGTACACTTCTTCTAAAAGTTGGCAACGTCGCAAATAGAAGACCAATTTTTCGCTGTTTTGATAACTTTGGAATAATTACTGTATGGAAATAAGAAATGTGGCTAACTAGCGAACTAGAATATTGATTATGAAATGCAATAATTAATATCGTAACACCGAACATTTAGTTTTAGAATAGTTTTTAAAACGGGTACCTACAACATCAAATTCAATGTTATAATTGTATAATTGCAATTCATTATTAATATTCGAGTTCGCTAGTTAGCCACATTTCTTATTTCCATACAGTAATATTGCCAAATTAATTTATGCAGGTAAATTTTTGACAGTTATGCGCGACGTTGCCAACGTTTAGGGCAAACGTTCTTAATATTGGGCAGTACTTTCGCTTCATCTTGATCATCAGAAGGCTCATAGGGATAGTGGGACCTGTCACCTGTTCAACGCTCTCTCGTCTCAAATATTGACCGACCGAAACTACCGACTGGTCTCGAATATTGTAGACCGTAGTCTACGCCCTAGTGGGCGATATCATCATCTCACGATCATTTTCGTGCATTAGACAAACATGTACACAGGGTACACATCAAACAATACCGTACAAGATTATGCTGATCTCGCATTGATAGGTTTTCCGGACAACGCGAGGTCAGCTTATACTAGAAATGTTTAGCTTGATGTGTAGCCGTGTGTACAACGGCACCTTACCTTTTAGTCCCTGAAACGCCGTGGAAAGGAGTAAATCGACCGTCGTAAAGTGGGACTACCTCGCCGGAACGGCAGCAGGCTGTGGTTATAGAGCTGTGTCACAAACCATGCTCCACCTCCTATCCTGCCCCTTATACTCACAACATGCATCCAAAGTAAACCCTTTTTTTATGGGAAATTTTCAAATCACTTCTCTCGCTCTAGGCGAAGCGGGAGGGCGTGTCAGACTCTTACTGATTAAAACCCACCCGTGTTCCTTCAGTTGCCTGTACCTTGCCAGGGGCCACGGTATCCCTTTCGGACTTTCCTGCGACCCACCAAAGTGACCCCTGCGTTGCCACCGATAACGCCGTGGAAGTGGCGAAGTTTTGGGCAAACAAAATTTGAATAACTGTCGTGTACCAGCGACATGAAGAAGAAGAATTGTATGTGTATGCCTTTATCTGGGGCTAATTTTATTTTCTTAATTTTTTTAAGTGTGTAGGAAAACGCAGTAAACAAACAGTACTGTAGTAACTCACCTGTCTCACAGTCGCATGTCGTAATCACTGGGACTGCCATAAAATGACATCATACAGTTAGAAATTATTTCATTTTTTATAACTGGCTGACTGACAGGCGCCTTATACGAAGTGGCGTGAAGATTATGTCATTGACGAGTGAAAATGCAATAAAATTGATACGATCTAGCACCGGCCTGCATTCCTTTGAGTTATGAGGGAAGGGCTAAGTGGAATATCTAATATTAATAAGGAATAATGGAATGTGCAGTAATTCTGTGAGTTATCCAAAGAAGAGAAAAATATGTAAGGATAATAAGCAGAAAGCGCGTAGTAATAAGCAGAAATAAACTTTCAGGGGCTTGAATCTTCTGTGATTATTTATTTTATTCAACTTTGTACACACAAAAGTGCAAAGGTCCACCTTGGTGTGATTGGTGTGGTGGACAGATAACATGGCAGGAGCATTGATAAAAAATATTTAAAGGGTATTAATGAAAGTGTCATGAAAGTATGAAGAGATTCCTGAGGTTTACCTATTGTCAAATTGATGATACAGCATTCGTTTAGTTTACTAGATTACTTTGGCCCAGTATGTGGTCACATTGATCGCAGCTCCTGATGTTCTTTGCGTCTCCAAATGTCCAGGAGTCGGGACACTTTCTGTGCTGTCTTTCATTTCCTAAATCCTCATACACACGAGCGACTCGTGTCAACGGCAGGGGCAACTGAAGCCCTCGAATCCAAATGTGTAGGCGTCGGATACTTTCTGTGGTAAAACTGCATCATGGGCCAAGAAGCGAAGTGAGTTAGCAAAAAAAGACATCACCTTTATTGCAAAATTAATGGAAAGCTTGTAATTATTTTAAATAAGTAATGCTGCCGTTACGTCAATGACTGGTGATTTAAGTCCCACCGCTATTTAGAGTTATTATTATAATTATCATGATAAGTTTACATAGTAGCTTGTGGCTGCATAATAGTTTAATAATGGGCAACTATATAGCTTCATATTTCTGACTGACCGACTTCTTGACTGATATATGGTTTAATTGAAATAAATGCTTTGAGTTTGAGTTTGTGCGTTTACGTCACGCGTTCGTACTTCGGTTTCCGTAACGTTATTCTATAAAGTACCCGTCGAATCACAATTTGAATGACCGCTGGGAAAAGTTTTACGATGTTCCAATTACATAAATTATATAGTTATGAGGAACAGGGTGAACAATTCGTTGGGTTACTGCCCGACGATTGATGTTGAGACGTTGTTTAAGTGCTATTCGGGCGGTAAACTCTGCTTGCGCCATGCAGGATTCTGCAGGACGTCAGCTGGATGCGTAGTTTGCACGTGCACACTAACATCCAATCACATCTATCATCCGATGAAACCCAACTATCCAATTATGTATGTTTCTCGTCTAATTTATAAGAGCTCCATCAGCATTTTAATGAACACTTCGCAACATTACAGATTGGATTAAGTTGTTCGTATTTATATGGGAACGTATATAGACGTTATTGCTCGTTAGTTAGATTGCTCATTTAGTTATAATTCAACCATGATACTGGACGTTCCAAGATGAGTAGATTTCCATGGGCTAGAGAATGCTTCTGTAATATGGTCAAAAAAATTAAAATGTAGTTATTTGAAAGTCGCAATTGACTTTATGCTAAGCATGCTAGCAAGTGAATTTTAAGGAAATGAGACCAGAGGTGGCGGTAATGACGTATAGCTACATTTCAAAACACTTTAGGAACAATGTTTCTCGGCGTTAGTTTCAATTTATTCAGTGATGCGCCGTTCCCAAATTCCCTTTCCCGGAAATATTTCGAGTGGAAAAGTTCCAGGGAATATTCCAGCATTCCCGGGAACGTTCCCACATAGTGGGAAATGGACATTTAAATTGTTTAATTTGTAATACAATATTTTTCTTTGTTATCAAAGTTTTTTTAAATTAAAATAATGAATAAATACTTTGTTTTAATTCAAATAATTTCTTACTAAAAACCTTGGAACGTGCCCATCGATCCCGGGAGCAAAGGAATATTCCCAGGGAATATAGGGATATTCCCAGGGAATATGGGAATATTCCCAGAGATTATCGGGAAAGTTCTCAAAGCAACGACTTAATTGAATTATGCCTATGTATAAAGGTGTACTTGCTTTTGCACATAGCGCAAAAGTTATTTACAAAAATATATACAACTATTTAAGTCAATATTCCCAGTCGTTCCCGACGTGCCCGGGAGCGTTCCTGGGAATTAGGGAACGTAGGAAACGATCCCGGGAACGGCGCAGCACTCTACCATGCCTTGTACCGCAATAAATATATCAACTGACATAAATCCTATTCGTCAAATACTCAAGAATTCTTTTCTCGTGTCAATAGTCACTAATTAGATAGTTTAGCACCTACTGATCGTATCATCAACTTGTCATTCTAAACCAGCTTTAGGAGTTACTCGTGAAGTCGTAACGAAGGGAAATACGTTATTGTATCACTTTGAGGGCGTAGTTTCACAGACTAATACGTTATTCAAATAAGATATGTTTGGCACCACCTTTAAGAATTATTGACATTAAATCACCCCGTATAATCAGTCAATTAACTCAGCCTACGGCAGTTCCCTGATATAGATAGGCCTCTCCGAATTTGCAACATTACACCCTGTTCCCCGCCTATAATTTGCAACATTACACCCGATTCCCTGCCTATAGTTTGCAAAATTACGCCCGGTTAACCGCCTATAATTTGCACCATTACGCGCGGTTCTCCACCTATAATTTGCACCATTACGCGCGGTTCTCCGCCTATAATTTGCACCATTACGCCCGGTACTCCGCCTGTAATCGCATCTAGTCTATCCAGACAGAATAAACCTAACTGTCACATAAATGTTTATTCACAACATAACATAATATGACGCCTGTTTTTTTCCGAAAGGTTAGGCAGTTGTGTACCTATAGTACATCGAAACTTCACCATTTATGTTTAAGTCCCATGTAACAGGGGGCGAACCTATCGCCATCAACCGAACCGATGGTTATTCTATAAATGCAATAATCATAAGAGTTACTATAATATTGGTCCTTTTTCCCATAAGCCCTAGGAAATATAAACAAACATTAACTAAAAGCAATAAAATCCTTGAGACACTATGGAAAGTAGAGCATCGATGCATTCTTCGCGTGTCAATTGATACCATCTACACAAGCCTAAAACCAACCCTACTGCGATCATTACAAAGTTCAAAACCCATTGCAATTTTCGAGGCATATAAGTCGTTATACCAATAAAGGAGTAGGGTCTAGATCTATATTGTAAGGAGCTGTGGGAACTGCGCCTGCGTCCCTTTCAAATGTAGTGTTATTTATAGTATTAGTTCAGTGTTGGTGGCAGTATGCAAAACCATAGGATGTAGAAATTGTTGGAATGTTGAACTATGTGGGAGTGAGTTGAGAGATTCAGTGAGCCTGATATTGTCATGATTAATCGACGTGTTGAACGTGACATGCATCTAACAAGCTTGGCTGCGGATCTAGGGCCTCAAACCCAAATGAATGGCTTATTGAACACACACAAGATAACCAACATAACGCCTATGATCCCGGAAGGGTTAGGCATAGATATAACTACGGTAGGTACACCCACACTTCAAGAAAGATAAGAAGCAAAGAGAAGTTATTTTAGTCTGGCATTAATTATATAAGTTATAACATAATTCGTACTACTGGGTCATAATTATGTCCGAAATCTGTTTTTAGATGTTCCAAAAAACGTCAGTCCTAACGCACAACTTCAATTCGGAAAGAGAACTGCAGTTGAAATATTTTTTTTATCATTTAATTAAAATAACTAGATTCTTAATAATTAATTATAATCTAGCCCTAACTACTAACAATAACGACGAACGACGATTAATAATCAATTTAAATTTAATTTTTACGTAATATTAAAATAACAGTAGAAGTTTAAAAACTATTGTATCAAATCAAAGACCCACATCGATTTGATCTCAGCACTATCGTAACCCACAAACTTAGACTACCGCCTTCGTTACATAAAAGTTTGACCCCAATAGTCCGGTCCTTTGGGGCTGTTACAAAACTTATGAAATCCGGGACACTTGGCCACCTACCAACCTGTCATTGTTAGACTATAAGAATGAATGTTAATTAGCCTTGTTGAGTTTAGTAATTAGCTATTGATTTGTTGTTTAATTGGCTTGTTGAACTGACGATTGCGTACGTTTCGCTATTATTATTTATATGAAATTGCGGCAAGAACTAAAAATCTGTCCAGCAAGGGCTTCGACATGATACATTTTGTAAATATTTCACGTTTTCATAGTGCACACAGGACCAACCGAATCAGAAATGGGAAGTAACAACTAAATCTTAAAAAGGACGATACTATCTTCTAGGGCAGCAAATCAATTTCATCTTTCGCACTGAATCAATTTTATCAATCACGTCAGTCGCACAGCTGTCATTGACATCAGTTTGACCACAAACGCGTCTCCTAACATAACATCACGCCTTGTTTCCCCGGAGGGTTGGGCAGAAGTGTACCTATAGTACACCCACATTTTGCCAGTTATGTATAAGTTCCATGTAATAGGGGGCAAGCCTATTGCCATCAACCGGGTGCAAATTCAGACTCCGGTTTGGTACCGAGAAATTCCATATAGAAAAACCCAATATCACTGCCCAACCTGGGAATTGAACCCAGGACCTCATACTCAGCAGTAGCTCTTGCGACCACTAGACCAACGAGGCAGTCTACGTCTTCTAATTTGGGCTAAAACATACCTTCCTAGCCCACTCCCCCTTTTAGCTCCCAACTATACTCCAGCTGCTTCCTAGTCTTGATCTGTCTGATTATAATCTCCTTTTTATCAAGATATTGAAGTTACATATAAACAGCACAGTGCTTGCAAAGCTTCAGAGATTAAGTGCACCGTTTCAATAAAAAATCGTTTCCTATTGTATAACAAACAAACGTAGGAATCTATTAGAGTGGTAGTCGCGTAGCTACAGGATGTTATCTGTGCGAGATCTGCGCGAGCGATGCTTACTGATGTAACGATCGCGAGTAGTATAAGTAGGTACTGAGTTGACACTTTAATATCCAAACACAACATACAACGCGCCTGTTTTCCCCGAAGAGTTAGGCAGAGGTCACCAAAACAGTACACCCATATTTTGCCAGATAAGTTTAAGTTTAGAGAATTCAATCCCGGGATCCCGGCCATTTTCAGACCCCGAAAATCCCGGGACTATACTTGGCTAATCTGGCGATTTCCGGGATTGCCACAAACAGGTCTAGTTTGCATTCCGAAGTCCGTTGCGCCTTGACAATGACCTTGCCTAGAATATATTAATAGGGCAGTCACTTTACTGTAGAGCTACCTAAAACTGGAAGCTAAAAGACTAGAAAAAATGGTCTACTGTATAATATATGACGTGATCGTCTGCACCCAATCACTGAAGCCCAAAATCGTGCGATACAAGCCTCGCTGCTACCGGTGTAGGAGCCCACGCGCACTCGAAGCCCTCAGCTTGTTAAACATTATTATTTCTCAATTTTGTAAAATCTCATTAAAATGCTCTAAATTTAAATCAAAGTTATTTTTCTTTTGTTCCATCGCGAACAGTATCATTTATTACATAATGACAAAAAAAAAACCCTTGGATACGCCGTACGATACGTACTACACAGGTATAGCCTTAATAATATGTTTGTCGTAGAACTTAGATAGAAGGGACTTCCCCGCTCGGAATACCTACATAATACAATAATATACTTTAAAACATATTTTAAGAAATTACTCAAGTTTTTTTCATTTGAGCCCAATAAGAAACCACATAGTCTAATCCCGGTACAGCCCTGGGATCCCGGGATTACGCTTAAAAAAATCCCTTTTTGTATTCTCTATTTAAGTCCCATGTAATAGGGGATGTGCCTTTACCATCAACCGAGCACAAATCCAGACTCCAGGCTGATACCGAGTTTTTTTTTTATTTTAAACTTCGTCTTTCTGGCATCTAAATTCTACACTAATATTATAAAAAGAAAAAAAAAATGTTTGTAATGAATAAACTCAAAAACAACTGGACTGATTTAAAAAAATCTTTCACCAGTAGAATGCTATATTATCACTGAGTAACCACTGGGTACCTCGGGATGTATTAAGGTGGGCCTTAAACGAGAAAGGTTTGCCCGGGAAGTATGTAGAGTTAATTCGTGCTATGTATAGTCAATCTCGTACGTACGTCCGTCGGTTGCTGGCAATACCGACGAGTTCAGTGTGGCTGCACCAAGGGTCGGCTTTAAGTCCTTACCTCTTCTTGTTGACTATGGACGCTCTGACGTCGAACATATAGGAAGAGGCACCCTGGTGCATGCTGTTTGTCGGTGAGATGAACCTGAGATCCAGAACAGATTGGGGAAATGGCTACAGAAGCTGGATAGTGTTGACTTGAAAATCAACAGAACCAAAACTGAACATAATGTTCTGCGATTACGGCGGTCTCTCCAGTTCTGGAGCCATAGCGCTTGATGGCGCGCTTCTTCCAATTTGCTCCAGCGCATTTGGCAAGTATTATGCATTGATTATCATGCTTGCTGGATATCTAGGTATATAAAACGGGGAAAGGACTTACACTGAGATATTACTAGGTTAGTGACTAACCTCATGTCAGAATGTTAAAGCCGCCCATGGGCCTCTGACTTGGCTTCACATGCTGTCGAGAAATATCTCTCAGGCATGCCGGTTTCTTCACGATGTTTTCCTTCACCGTTTTTCAAGCTAGTGATAAATATACAATGCGCACATTAATCCGAAAAGTCAGTGGTGTGTGCCTTGGGTTCGAACTCGAGACCTGTGACTTGGCAGTCCGACGGTCACACCACTCGGCTATCACTGCTATATTTAAAAGGCTGGATTTATGTTACATCAAGGTCATGATACCGATGGCCTTGAGTAGGTAGTAGGAATAAAATGGATAAGGGAAGCACAGAACCAGTCAAAGTGGCAGCGCTTGGAGAGGAGAATGTCCAGCATTGGACGTATTTCGGCTGAAAAGATGATGCTAATTTTACTCAAACTCAAAGCATTTATTTCAATTAAACCATTTACAGGCACTTTTGAATTGTCAAAGAGTCAGTCAGTTAGTTAGAAGTTGAAGCTAGTTGCCCATTCCAAAACGTAGATCTCTATGGAGAAGAACGGGCAAGAAACTCCAAGGACACTCTTTTAAATATAGAAATTTCAGAATCCTGGGTACATTACTCGTGTTGATTCTATATGTGAGAACAATGAAAAAAAAAAATCAAAAACAATTAAAAATATAAGATTAAAAATAAGCCCTGGCAGATGAGAGATGACCAGTCTCAACTGACTGCTGCAGTTCACGAACATGACGCGTGGATCAGCACCATCCAGCTCAACCATTTTGTAGGGTTACATCGGGTACCATACACTATGAAGTTGCTACCGATTCCCAATTACATATTAATCATTACGGTCCCCGGAAAACGCGGACATTTTCAAGAAACCTTTTCCTTACTTGAAATCTCGTGGTGAACTAAATAACTACTTAACTCAGTTTACTTTACTTGTAACACTTTAAAGCTAAAGTAAGCAGTAAAGTTACGTGAAACGACCGACGCCATGAGAATTATCAGATTTGTGTGACTAGAGCTATGTTTGTTGATGCAACGATCTACATTTACGTACGGAGAATTGAGGTGCGATACAGTCTTAATAACACGGTTATAATACTAGAAATTATTATGTAAAGAACTAAAAACATACTTCAAAAATTGTTCACTAAAAATATCAGGCCTATTTTAAATTCAAGCACTAGTTTCAGTGCACTAGCCCTATCATTCAGCTTGTAAATGACAGTGTTTTTTTTTTTGTGTCGTAAATCTCGGATGATTATCACTTCTTTTAACGTAAGCATTCTGTAAACTGCTATTCAGGCAGCTCATTCATGTGCGTCTAAAGCATTTAATTAACCCTGGATTACATTTCAGATCATTAAAGATTATATAGATATGATTTCATCACATTATAGAGACATTTTAGAGTAACACAGGGATGTTTTGGTCCCACGTGTAGAGGTAGGTTTTCACCTACACGTAGGGCTAAAACATGTAAAAATCTGAATGCCTGTTAAAATAAACTTTATAAATCCGTGCACACTGTTTCCGCGAACATCCATTACAAAGGGCCATTCCACCAGACTGCACGTTTGATTGCACAAACCTATCGGACTGTCCACGGAGAGCTGCTACAATTGGGCAACTTAAACAATATGCCTCAACTTCTATTGTTGTAGAAGGTAATCAAGTTAAGTAAAGCAGGTTGTTTGTGGAGCTGAGGCACGATGCTGTGGTTTCGGTGGATTGAATTTGATATACTTACAGGGTTATTTTTAATAGGCTAGCTAAATTCCGTAGACGCGATGGGTATCGAGGTAAGCACATGATAAACCAAAAAAATCATTAAATTGATGTTGTTTTTTTTTGTGTGACCGGTCGGCGTGAAACATACATAAAGTGGTCCTGATGCATTATGAATTGCTGAGGTTAATAAAAGAAAGCTGCTCCGTGTGAAACATTAGAGGCGAAAATAACTCTGTTTAAAGCTTATTTTCAAGGGTTCTACACGGGCAGTTTGTGGGTCGATGGTACGCGGAGGGCTCTAGATGCTCTGCGTGTGCAATATAATAATGGCTTCAGGGTTCTGTTGAGGTTGCCCCGGTTTTGCAGCGCATCTGGCATGTTTGCTGTAGCGTGAACTGACGACTTTTATGCCATTATGAGGAAGAAGGCCGCGTCATTAATAAGCAGAATGAGGGCTAGCAGCAACAGCAACGTGAAAACCCTAGCAGAACAGCACGATGCACCACTGCTAAGACAATCTGTCCTGTTGCTCGTGCGGCAGGGATGAGAATTAATGAGAATAATAATAATTATGTGTAATAATAATGAAATTAATTATTATGTGTGTAATTATTTAATATATACTAACCATAACTTGATATGTTTGTTGTAATACTAACCAGTGGACCAATGTTGTCAAATTAAATAAATATATAAAAATTATAATAATTAGTCAACAGAAATCAACTCAAAAGTATTCGGCAAAAAGCTACATTGAAAGCAGTGCTATATAAGTCAAAACCATAGGGTATTAAAACATATGAGTACCTATAAGACGCTATAGAAGCTACATTCAACACACTACATAAAATATATCTCCATTTAAGTACCTTTTCCTGAGACATATTTATGTAAAGACGACATGTGTATTCGCTTCCTTTGGCCCAATTGTAATAACACTCATACATATACATAGAATTTAATACTATTACTTAACGACATCCTCAAGGTAATAGACTGGACAGAATTTAATATAGCACCTGAATAATGGGCAGATAAATTGGAACCAGTTCGTTCGCGTCCGGGGTTGCATCATGCCTTCCCGCGCTTAGCTCGCGACAAGGATTAAAGATATAACGGAGATGTGACAATGGAGATTGGACTATGAGGCTAGGTTTCCTGTGGCAACTTTTCTCGATACTAGCTAATTACATAATTATCTTCGCTCTTTAGTAAACTGCTTCTGCTATTTGAAACTCGATCATTTAGATAATTTAACGTCAAAAGGCACTTGAATGGAAATTAATTTTAAAAATGGGAGTTTTTTTTATTTCGGGAATACTAGATCATTGTTACAATTTCTGGGGCCATATTTTTATATTTGCATATTATTATTATTTATGCAACAATAGTAGTTTAACAGCACCCGGTCGGCAATGTTTGTATGAAAATCCATTTTCGTCATGTTTAGCGGCCAAATAAATTAATATGAAAACTTATTTCTGTCGTGTTTTGAATTTTGAATTTGAATTGAAAAAAAATATTTCAATTTCGAGTAAATGAAAATAAAATCAATCAATTAAAGTAAAGAAGAGAATAAACATTTGGCGCGTGATGGTTCTCTGCCCTTTCGTCGAAAATTGTTTGCCAGATTTTCGCTTGCCAACTAACGTTTCGCAGAATTTTATTTCGCCGAATAATGATTTGCCAATTTACTCGTATCATATAATTTTGTTTTATTTCCCAACCTCACAGTTACCAACTGTAGGTTTGGTCTGCTTTTCATAATGAAACTTTAAAAAATGCCAACATTCAAGTAGCAGAATGTTTTAGTTTGCGTAATATTCATTTAGTTGTTTATTGTTTACCAAATCTCGTTTTTTTTTTTTAAAGTACCTACTTTATCTTTAATTTGACCTAACCTAACTTAACTGTTTCCTTTTACAAAAGCGATTCGCTTTTGGCACATCGCCAGCCGCTGCCGCGGCACGCTCGCTCCGCTCGCTCGGCTCGTGCGTTGTTTGTCATACTCTAACCTAACCTAACCTATCATTATTCATCATATTATCATTATATCAATGTATGAAAAGGGAACTGTTACACTGAAAAAAACGTCATTCGTCTAATAGTTGTGTGGCCCAGTGAAATGTTTGACAAATAATAAATGTCCCAAACGTTTTGTGTCATTATAATAATCAGCTTAACAATAATTCTACATTCTACAAAAATTTGCTAATAGTTAGTTGTCAAAGTGAAACATCGGCGAAACGTTGGTTGGCAAGTGATAAGTAATCTTCCGAACAATTTTCGGCGAAAAGGCAAGATACCGCGCGGGATCAATATTGTTGCTCGTCATCGATTCTAAAATGTATAAATAATTTACTTCGTTTGAATTTCCGCGCATTATTTGAGAAAAATACTATAAAAGCCTTGACCGCAACCAGGCATTGATGGGCTCACGTATGTGTGCCTCGGTTTCGCCTCGCCCCACATTTTCGTCCAATCCATCTATTCCATCGATTTTTATTTATTTTACCACTTTGTCGGCGTGAATAATATGTATACCCGTGCCAAATTACAGCTTTCTAGTACAAACCGTCTCTGAGCTATGTCGCGGACAGACAGACAGACGGACATGGAGAAACTATAAGGGTTCCTTGTTTACTAGGGAACCCTAGAAAACGTATCTCCATCATTATTCTAATCTCTAAACCGATACAGCCTTCCTTGATCCTAATGGATAATTTATGCACTATTGTGCAACAGTACTAATGCCTTTTTGATATACATCCTGAAGTTTAGATATTTAGCTCTGTTACAAAATTGTAATTAACTTCGTAGATTGCTCTACTAAATAAAGGTTGTCGGCTGTTCATGATAAATAGGAACATAGTTGTATTTGTCCTTACAAGCATTCACTTGATTGGAAAAGATGTAATACCACGCTTTACCTTCTTGTGATCACAGGAATAATAACTGATATTATCAACAGCCTTCAAGTGTGGAAGCATTCTTCAATGTATTTTCGGAATGTTAATAGTAATGAGCCTATTTTAAGTTGGTACGTTTACATTCTTTAAACATCTCAGATTTCCGCCCTATAGCAATTTTATCTATGTGGACTGTGTGAAAGATAATATCTGGCTAGAAAGGGAGTGACTACCGAGATGACGACTGATAGCAGAAAAGAAGAAAGAAACCATGGAAGAAACCCACATGTTGCGCCAACCCCAAATAAATTGGGGAGCTAACCTAGGGAGGAGAATGATTACTAACAATAATAATTTATCTGTAAGTCTATAAAAATATTTTTCTCACTATACTTGTGGAGTACCCAACTACTGCACCAATCTTGTCCTCGCATGCTTAATTAAACTAGTATTGTTTCAGGTAAGTGGGCACGGTTAGCTATGAAAGTTGGGTAACGCTGTATTTTAAGTGAGTTTCATCTGAAGACATATTTATGCCAGGGACATTGAGTTGTTAGCTTGCGTGTTTCTGTACTGAGCTCACGCTGCGCGTCGTACGTCCAGCCAGTAATCCAATCCTAGCCGGATGGCTAGGAGCGCTGTTCCAAATTAGACGCATTATTTATTTATTATGCATTAAACAAGAGGTATTTCAATAAAACACTTGTACTAAAAGATCAATAAATAAATTATCTTTAAAATGGTGAAGGTTTCAGAAAAATACGCTTGATAGATTTTGCGTGATTCTCAGTTTTTTATCCGCGTTAGACATAACTTTACAAATTAATTTCACTGTGTAATATAAACATAATCTAAAATATTCAAGTCATTAAAAAAATGCTCTAATTTTTTTTTTCAAATCACTAACACTACTCGTTTAGACGTGATCTTCAGTATAAAACCTTATCAGCATAATTATACAGCTTTTCATTATTTCATGTAAAAGTGAAAAGTTAAGTTATAATTAAAAAACTGAAAGATTTTCTTTGCTGAACGTACATTTTACTTATACATACTTTTCCATTTTAAGGTATATTAAATAAATTAATACCTCTTCTCAAATAAAGCACTTAAAAAGAAAAAAATATAACCTCAGACCCTTTGAAAACTACTAAGCTGTACCTAGTTTAGCAGTGAAAGGTCAGTAGGCTCTAGGCTAGGTACAGGTAGCGTCGTAACCTACAATGTCGGCTCGTGACATTTCATCCGTGTCAAAGGCGAAGCACCTTTATGTAAGATATCCCTATAGGGTAGTAGACTATAAAATACCACCATGTTATGGGAAATAAATCGTGTAACATCTTATTTTATACATTTGGAAAAAGAAAGAAACACATAATAACAAAATAAAAAGTGAAAATAATCATAAAGCAATAATAGTGTGTGCCTCACGGCTGCGCCAAAAAGATTCATTTCTGTGCTGTCTGACGCTGGTTTTCTAATGTACTCTTATGGACAAGTGACGGCGAGTACCAACCGTTTCAACATACCTAATACATCATTTTTATACCCCTAAATAAATAAACAAATTAGTTATCAAATATGAACATATAGACTTATGTATTTGTATAGGTAACTAAAATTGGAATAAATTTCTCGAATGGTTGATTATTTTTTTTCTTTTCAGGGTCAAAAACGTGACCGATGTTTTTCAGAATACTTATAATATTTTTTTATTGGAATACCTGAATCTCATCTTTTTGTAGTTAACTTTAAGAACCTGTTATAATTTTATTTACGCTGGTCTACGAACAGATATATTATTATGTGGCTATTTATTTATGCCAAAATCTTATGATACTGAAAACAATTTTAAATGTAAAGCGCTTTTTCATTAGCGGTCACCATGAAAGCTCAAATATTTTCCGTCACTTCGTCATCGAAATCGAATAAGTTCACCAACAGCTTCAGCAAATCTATTCACGTACAAAGGAAAATGAAAGTAAAACACCAAACAAGGAGCACGATCACCGAGTAAGTGAGTCACAAGATCTAGATAGGTACCATTGTATCTAGGTCCTTTAAAGATACTTCTCGTTGGTTTTAATCAAAGTTTCTATTGGAGACGACCTATATGAAAAAAAATCGACAGATTGCGCTCGCTGGTAAGTTCCTGCAAACACAATCTGGCAAAATGGGGGATTATTGGTCCCTCAGATACCCAGAGAGTGTGGAGCTTGACCAGCCGATGGCCCACTTGTTGGTGTGGAAGAGTGTCCCTAATCCTGTATATTTGAGGATGTAAAGAGCACTTCTGAAGCTGTGATTAGCATGGCCACCTACCGGACCAAAGTAATCAAGTAAACTAGACGAATTTTTTATCATCGCTTCGAAAAAACGAAGTAGAAGTTTAATCAATTCTAAGGAATAGGGATGACGCCTGGGGTCAAAAAAAAAAATCTATTTAGTCCGTCAGTCAGATAATAAAAAAAATATTAGACACGTATTTTTTGCTTTATCATATTAATACAAAATGACTTAGATAAAACGCATTAAAGTTGAGGAGTGGGGGTCGTTACGTCACTAGTATGTGTAAAATCTACATATTCGTGACGTCATGGTACATTTTAACTCAATGTATCGCCTTAATCTTTTGATAACGTAAAAAAATAAAATTACTTGTTACTTTATTTTTTCATAATCTACATGACGGACAAAAAACTTTTTTTTATTCATCATCCCTATTTCCCGAAGACTACTTAGTTTTTGATTCCAGGATCTTTATCAATTGGCCAATCACTTCCAGTCTTTTTGGTTTTTGCATTCAAAAATGAAGCTGCCAAATTTTATTTAAATTGGTAAAATATCTCCAAATCGTATCAAAACCCCCCCGGGTTGGCTTATTCTATGCCTGGCTCAGGACCAATCCACATCAGTACAGCCTTGCAAGTATAAGTATGGTGAGCATATCCTAGATCCAAAAATTGGAAAACATGTGACACCCGCAGTGGGCCCGCGTAGTGGATTACAGCATATCTGATAGGCTGATTATGCTATGACTCCTTAATTACCAGCATGTTTTAATTAAGCACCTATACTACTGACCTACTGACATGTGTCATGACAATTGGAAGACATCCAATGTCGAGTGTCCCCATAAAGCTGCGTCCAGATGTTCTTTTGCCCGTACCGTACCTCCGCTTCGTATCAGCGTTGCGATCCAAAAACCCTGGACGCAATATCATGCCACCCTTTGAACGGGGCAAAAAAACCGACTCGCGATGGATAGATGTGTACTTCTTATCGTAAGTGAGGCGGGGAACGAAGCGCCCGTAACTTAGCTTAGGGAGCAGACCCCCTGGATCGCGACGCTGAGGTACGGTACGGACAAAAGAACATATCTGAGCGCAGCTTAAGTTACCACAAAGTCCTAGGTTGCGTCCTACACTTACTTTGGCCTAACTATGACTAATTTGGCACCGTGGGAAATACCGAGTACTAATTAAACTATATGCTATAAATCGATTAAACTGATCGTTAATTGTTGATTGCTAAACACTTAACTTGAAATAACGCAATTGTTATTTATACCTGCTAAAATATATTAAACTAAAATATTTTGAAGGACATAATGGTATGTAGTTATAGAGATCCTCGTTAGAGAGCTTGTCTGATGAAACACTATCAATTTCTACCTCCAGGCAGCATTGCTGTGTGTCGATACTTATTGGCGATGGTAGAATGACATTAGACAATTTTATTAAGCTTTGTCTTCAAGGTTAGCCACTCTTCGGCACTTAGTCCCGCTCATTCTAAAAGGTGTAATTAAAATAACTAAAAACCTGAAAAGAAATCATTGTACACTCATCATTATCATAATAATATATAAGCTAACGGTCTTAACATCATCTGCCTAGCCTTTTCCCAACTATATTGGGGTCAGCTTCCAGTCTAACCGTGTGCAGTTGAATACCAGTATTTTATATGGAGCGACTGCCTATCTGACCTCCAAAACCCAGTAATTGGGTGATACGATACCCCTTGGTAAGACTGGTTGACAGACTTTCGGGCTTCTGACGACCCGTAACGACTCTCAAAGATCCACGAATGACAGGCGGGACCAACGGCTTAACGTGCTTTCCGAGGCACGGAGGAGTCTCGGTACGTAAAGATGGTCACCCATCCACAGACCAACCCCGGCAAGCGTAGCTGGTAGTCCTCTAATCACGGCGGTAAAAATGGGACATTATTGTAATTTTTGGAGGGTCATAGTTTCCTTACTTATTAATTGCTGAAAAAAAGGAAATGACAGAGACATCCCTATAGAGACTCTGATTTTATAAAAAATAAAATGACAGCTCTAGAGGCATTATTCAGGAAGAAAAACGGGGAATACGTTTGTATGGAGAATCGCGGGCCCTGTTCCCTCTTAATCATGTTTAAAAAAATCTATTTTTTAAAACATGTCTAAAATCTAAAATACTAAATATAAAATTGGTTCAGCCGTTTGAAAAGTATTAGCTCTTTTCTAGTTGATGGATGGATGTGAGCGTCTTCCACAGGTCTGATCGATTTGAATTTTGGTATTATATTACTTCAATGATATTAGAAGAAGATCACCTGGAATTTGCAGGATACCCAACTCCCTTACCAACTTACAGCACAGGTATCGTGTTTGGGTTCATTCGAATGGTCTGGTTATTGATAAATGATGAACAGGGTCTGGTGATGGAAAGGAAAGGGAAATGAGGAAATGTTTGTGTCGGGTTTTTTTAAAGGTTTTATATAATTTCACTTGCTCATATTAATTCATAATGATGAGTGTTGATAACGACACCTGTAGTGCTATTCTGTAACCATCTCACCGTGAAAACTTAGGAGAGATGAGCTCGGAGTGAGCTGTCAGTCCCTATCAGCAGGTGGAATGACAGCTCACTTCACGTTCACTTCACCTAAGTTTTCACCGTGAGATTATTACAGAATAGACCGGCTGTTCAGGGTTTCAATTACACCGTATGTATAGATGGTGGAATCCACTTCCATCATTAGTAGTCAGCATGATTTCCAGCCAATCTAAACATATCATAATAATTTGTTGCACTTCTTCTTCCCAGCAAAAGCACTAGGAAGTGGTGAAGGGTGGGCGTTTTGGAGGACTGTCTTATGTAACTTTGACGTTCGAAAAGTGCTGATTCTCAGCCTAGTTTGAATAAATGACTTTAGAATTTTGAATTTTGAATAAAGCAGGATATGAAAAAACCTCCTCTCAGTTTCATAATCAAATAACAACTACCGCTAACAAATGAGATACCAATCAGCTGGGTATAATTACGATCACGTCAAAATATCCTTTACACTAAATTGCCTTTGTCATAATTTACGTCATTATTAGAACAGTTCATAACTTCTGTTCGACAAACTGATCTATGGTGGCGCTGTTTGTCACCAAAATACAATAGTTAAGCAAAAAGCGATCTTATATCCCATTCAAAATGTTAGTTCCAAAAACGGCCGTTACACAGATAAGTTGGGCGAAATGCATCGGATACTGTTACTTTAAGAGACGGCCAGTTAGGATGACCTACCGTGGTATATAGGGTACTGGAAAAGGAGCTGGTCGCAGATATAGATTGCGTGGACGTACTATGGACACGGGTCTCAGTAGGCTGGTTAGGGAAGCTGTTAAAATGTGTCGCCGTGAAACTTGGAATTAGAGTGTTTTAGTATTTGACTGTTTTAAGGACTTATTTAAAAATGTAAGCGATACAAAAGTGGCATCGTGAAAATAATTAATATAATTGGTTTATCAAAAAATTCTATTTTCCTTATCTTGGTTCACCAAAAGAGTTTCAAATTCCGGGTACAATTCCCTCTAAACTCCAGATATCACATTTCTTCTTTAATTGTAGATTCAGTAGGTACCTCATGATACTCAATACTCAATTCTTTATTGCATTCCATATGTATTACATAGATGGTAAGTATAACAAAAAATAAAAGATCAATATTGACCCTGTCAATGTCGGGGTGATGTGAGATTCAATTGACAGAAAAGCTTAATATAATCTCATTCTTAAATCCCCTTTCCTTGAGGACTAAATATCTATTACAGGTCTATCTTCACTTTATTTTATGCACTTTAAGAAGTACGTTGACCATAATGGTTTGTAGCTTGACAAACCATTATGATTAACGTACTTCTTGAATTTAATATTCACTGAAAGAATTACATTATAAGAGGTGTAATTAACCTGTACTAACTAATCTAATACAGTAATCTGCATCCCTTATACAATTCCAAATGGATTCCTCAAATCAAATCACAACCTACAACAATCCAAATCAACCTACATACGCAGAACTCATTACAAAAACAATGCCTAGGTAATCTTAGCTAATTTGAATATCGTCCAAATTGTCGGTATACCAGCAACACAAGTACCAAGTGTCGCAAATACTGGCGTTTGGAGTTAAAACCAATGGGTCTGATAGTGGGGTGGTGTACTGCCAGCCTTATATAAGTGGTTGGTGGGCCTTAGAGCACATATGCACAGTGTGGCTCGAGCCTTACAGTGTTAAACAGTTGAAGTGCAGTGTTTTATTTCATTATGAAGGCTTACGTAAGTGAATTAAATTAGGTCAACTAAATCCTAGTTACAAGTACTAAAATCTATAGTTAGTGTTGTGTGTTGTTAAAATATTATAACTAAAATTAAGTTCACATATTTTTTTCTGAAATAAAAATTTATGAAAAATTGTCACATTAATTACGCCGAAAAAAATATAATTTCAAACATTTAGCTCAAATACAATAACGATTAAAAAACAATTTCTTGTACAATGTTGCAATGTATAATAACTCTTTTAGCAAGTACGCCTAAACAGATAATGAATTAAGTATACGCTTTACGTGCGCTTTTCCCACGGACTAATTAATGCAGAATGCAGTATGATCGCGGTAGAGCACTGAAGTGTATGTTACTGCTATCATTAATCTATCCATTCATTTCATTCAATTAATTAGTTAATTCAAAGTTAAAAACATAATTAAAAGATTTTTTGAAGCCACTAATGAAGTCTAAAAAATTGTCTAAAAGTCCACATCTGTACTATAATTATGTACAAGAAGATACAATAAAAAAAGTGTATCCTTAAATTGATAATTATAGAAATTGCATGTTTAAATAAATATTAGACTGACTCACATATGAATTTATGGCTTCAGTTAATTTCAACAAGTCCCTTAAAGCTTTCACCCAAACCCATTTGATGTAAATATATGAAATAAGGTGCAAAACTTCTGTAATTTCCTGCACGAACTGTCAATTCATATAACCAATATAAAACTTTGAAATTCATGTTTAACTTTTACGAAATAAAGTGACAAGAATCAGTTTCCTGAAATAAACGTTTCTATTTAACACCTATAAGTACGGAAATGTTAATGTATTGTCGTCACTGCGCAAGTTTAAGCTTTTTCAAAGCAAAGTCCCGTTTTGCTAATTAATGAAACAATTAGTCAGTATCGCTTATTGCATTTCATAGGCTTCCCCTAATTACGTCAGGACAGCACCCTGTTTCTGAGTGCTCAGTCAAGCTTAATTCAGGCTTTTGTAATCGGCTGTAAGCCGTGGTAACTGTATCTATCTTTCGAATTCAGTCTTCCCCAGCTAGGGTTACCATGTGACAGGCATTTGCCGCATTTGACAGGCATTTTACGGTTAAGACAGGCGTGCGGCCGGCGTTAAGCTGAGACAGGCATTTTTGAATTTGCCTAATAAATGCACAGTTGAAAAAACGTTACGTGTGAAGATTTTTATATTATTATATTTTTTTTAAAAACAACTTGAAAAATATCACTAAATATAGTACGTTTAGTGCTCGTAAATTGTTCATACTTTTCATTTTGAATGAATGTCAGTCTTTAAAACTGTGTATCTGTTGCATATTATTTATTTTAAGACTTACAGTTTTTTTTTACAATAGACAGGCATTTTTCTGCAAAATCAGGCATTTTGTACATCCTTGACAGGCATCCTCCCTTACATAGATGGTACCCCTAACCCTAGCCACCTTCTAAACCAGATTAATATGTATAAACGTAACTTACGAATATGGAGCAGTGCCTGGTTGATGGCCATAGGGTCGCCCACTAGCAATTATTTAGGAATATATCGCTATAATATACTGGCGGAATTTGGATAGGTAACCTCTGCCTAACCTTTAGCGAGAACAATTTTAAAATAAAATCAAAAACCAAAAGTAACAACAATCGATCAAAAAATAAAAACCGGCCAAGTGCGAGTCGGACTCGCGCACCGAGGGTTCCGTACAAACCTGTTTATTATATGATATAACTTAAAATTTACGGATTTCGCAATTTTTCCTTTATCTGTGTTATAAGACGTTGCTTCGTACCAAATTTCAAGATTCTGAGTTCACGGGAAGTACCCTGTAGGTATTGATTCCCTTGCGAGAGTCGAAAATTTGCGGCATAAACGGCTGTATCTTTTGATTGCGTTGGCTTAGAAATTTGATTTTTTTCACAGCTACAAGGGACAGTATACTTGAGTATTTGATATAAATTCCAGTTTAATACCTCCACGCGTTCCTGAGAAAAAGGGTCTTGACAGACAGACAGGCGGACGGACAACAAAGTGATCCTATAAGGGTTCCGTTTTTTTCCTTTCGAGGTACGGAACCCTAAAAATAAAACCCCTTACAGTAGGAATATAGACATGATACTATTTTTAATCTGTACTTAATATTATAAAGATGTAAAAAATATTTGTTTGTTTGTTTGTAAGTTTGTATGTAGGGGGTAATCTAAGAACTACCAGTCGGCAAAATACAAATGAAAAAATATTTTTGCATTGAATAGCCCAATTCTTGAGGAAGGTTATTAGGCTTGCGGACGAAGTCGTATAGTCGTAATAGTAATATATAAAATGATAAAAAGCACCTTCATTAAAAACTTGCTACGCACATAACCACGCTAAGCTAACCAGTTGTGGGTAGTGAGATAACGCACGGGTTCTTTTTCTCTGTAGGTACGTCGCTTTCCCCGACTCAATTTAAGCTATATCCGTATAAGTTGATCAGGTATCTTTAATTGATCCACATTTCATTGGACCTATGATCTAACTGTACAGCTAAATACATGTGTGTACGTTTAACGGCTATAGGCTTACACCCTGTACCATAGGACTTAAATATACAGGGTGATTGGAAGATGGGTGCAAAGCTTTAGGTGAAGATAGTACGGACAATTTAGAACCATTTAAACCATGGTTGTCTTAGACGACCATTTTTTTTAACCTAATATTTGTTTTTTTTTTCGGAAATTCGCAAAATTATATACTATTACTATAGACTTCTGCCTACCCCATCGAAGAATACATCGTGATTTTAGTAGTTGATATTCGGTTGATTTATTATATTAGAGTCTCGCATAAATAAACAAACAACCAAATACTTCAACCCAATTACAGAAACAGTAACTACGAGTAGTATTCCCACGTACTAAATTCCTTCACTGCATAGTCTCTAGTCTTATCGCTAAGCTGTCACTATATAACGCCGAATGTACTCGTATCTTGACTACGGAAAAATGTGGGTCAAACAAAATATACTGTTGTCTTTACCCGCAAACAGCGCCCCCAGGAACCCCAAAGTGACAAGACCACTGTCAAAAATCCCTTCTAAAAACTGATAGAATTCCTTTATGAAACTCAATAAAATTCGATCTTTTTTCGTTCTGTATCTCCAATTAATAATCGTCTGTGTCTCGGTCTATTTTGTGTCTACACTCTAAATCCTATCACTACGAACAGCGGCAAAATGTAGAACTAAATAAATTAATGTTTATCTCTGTAAATTGTTTTTTTAAGAAATACTTTTGCACGTCATATAAATATTTTTGAAACTAGGTGAGGTGTATCCGAATCTGAGATGAAACACTGAAACAAACTCAGAATATAATAAATTCTAAATGTACCTACTGAATTTGACATAATAAGGCCTATTCAGAATAAGCGCGACAGCGATATCGCGTACCGATTCGGCATCACTACCGAGTGTGACAGCAATATTGCTTACATCTGAATAGGCCTTACCCGCAAGCAGCTTCACCAAGAACTGTCACTACACCGTACCGTTAACTAATCAACGAACCGTATTCTGTCATCGATTGTACACGTAACCGACGACACGCTTAAATCATGTTCTAATATCCAAAGCGAGCATCGATAGCAAGGAATCCCTTCATTGAAATTCTGATTACGATACGAATTTCGTTTCTGACAGTACGTCTTGGCATATCAAGTAGCTGATGGAGTCATATCACGCAATAAGTAAAAGTAATATCGGATGCATTGTTCTGCTTAATTTATGCGGAAATGCATCCGAGCCTTCGATTTTGATGATGGATGCGTTGTTGACACTTTTCTCTTCATTTGCATAACTTTTTGAGGGGGTAGTGACCTTTGATCATGTGATACGAGTATAAATGATTGCTTCATGGGGTTTTCTTCATAGTTGTATTATTGTACCTTGCAGTTATCAAAGAAAACATAAACCCATTGCATATTCTAAACTATTTAACTAATAATCACAGGATTCAACCGACCAATGTGAGAATGCCATATTAGGTGAACTTAGTCTTTCCTTAAATCACATTAAGATCCGCCAGTCCACCGCTGGACATCGACCTCTCCAATTGTGCGTCATTCGGCAACTCTCATCCAGCTGCCACCAGCCACTCTGCGAATTTCGTCGCTCCACCTAGTCTGAGGGCGTCCTACCTTACGTTTGCCTCAAAAAAACGTCTAACCCAACGGTCATCGGTTCATATTACATGTTTTTTTTCCCCCTAAAGATGTAGACAACGTCTTGAACCATATTTTTCTTATCTCCAGATCGCAGTACTTTTCTTGGCAGCCTCAGTTCTGGCGGAACCGGAACCGAGCAAAGTTGTCCAGAAGCGGAGTGGCCTCGTAGGTCATTATGGCCTGAGCTCTCCTCTGATAGGCCACGGCCTGTCTTTGGGCCACGGTTATGCGGCTGGGGGTCACTTTGGCGGAGGGCATCTCGCGGCGGGCTATGCGGCTGGACCTATTGGCGCGGGTTATGGTGGTTCGTTCGTCGGAGGACCTATTGGCGGGACTATAGTTGGTGCTGATGTTCATACGACTGTGACGAAGCATGTAGGAGTACCAGTACCTGCTCCTTATCCTGTGCCTGTGGATAGGCCTTACCCTGTTGCTGTCAAGGTGGGTTTTCATTTAATCAATGTTAGTTTTCTTGTAAAATCCAGAACAGTAATAATAATTGAATTTTAACAGTTCTAAATGTTAAAAGTTAATGTGATTTGACAAGTCGGTATCGATCGGTGCGGATAAAATTGCCGTAGCGCTCACACATAAAGAAAAACGGAAAAATTATCTGCGGCGATCTGTACCGGATAACCCGCTTCTTTATGAAAGTCCCATTACGCTGGGTTGCTAATATCATATTTTTTTAAGGAGTTGAGAAGAATATTTCTTGACCGTCATGGTTTAAAAAATGCGGTCATCAACCAAACTTCTCATGGCAATCATCATGACTATTCCAGGTCGCCGTCCCTGTGCCGGTAGACCGTCCCTACGCCGTGCCGGTCCCCAGGCCGTACCCCGTGACCGTAGAGAAGCACGTCGCCGTCCCTGTTGACCGTCCCGTGCCAGTGCCCGTGCCCCATGCAGTGCCCTACCCCGTCATCAAACAAGTAAGTGTTAAAAACGTCGAAGATCTTTGCAGTGTGCTGGATATAGAGTCATCTGCCTGCGTTTTCCCAATATGTTAGGGTCGCCTTCTAGTCTAACCAAATGCAGCTTAATATCAGTATCTTACATGGAGTGACGTCCTATCTGACTTCCATAACCCAGTTACGGGGTAACACGATACCTCTTAGTAAGACTAGTTATCATATTTCTTTCGGGCTTCAGAATACCCGTAACGACTGTAAAAGATCTATAAATGACAGCCGGGGCCAACGGCTTAACGTGCTTACCGAGGCACGGTATGCACTGGATAGTAATGGTTAGTCGTCCAGCGAGCGAACTCGACCAGCGTAGCTTAACCTTCCATCGACCCCGGCTGTCATTACTTAGCCAGAAGCTACTCGATATAAAGACCAGCTTAATAAACACTCATCGGATGATAATCATGTCATAAGTCTGACTTAACGCATGATTAGGCCATCCTGTGTGTGTTAATGCAAGTGCACTGCAAGAGAGACACTGAGAGAGTGTGCTGTAAGAGTTGTGTTAACTCTTTGTTTTCCCCGAGACGTGCAAAAAAATGGAATTGGTGCGTTCCACAGATAATTACAGAGTCATTGATGAATGTTGGTAGAATAAACCCCCCAAATCCGTAAAATCTTTCACCAGGATATCCTAGATGCGACCAAGCGTAGAAGCACATAATAGGTCCTAAAAAGAAATACGAGGATTAGTTTCAGAATAATTATCTGTTAAAGTCGTAGACTGTAGCTATAAAACAACGATAAAACTTAGTATAAACACTTCGAACACTACTTAAACCTAAATCAATACATTTCTATGTGAACCACTTACGATAACTTAAGATTCTATCACCGTGTACGTAAAGTCATTCCTATGGAGAGAATCACCGACTTGTTACTGCCAGTAGGTTAATGAAGCGATTACGATTACTGTATAGTGTGCATTGTATAACGTTGACTTCCCTGATAGTATGCCATCATATGGCCTTGGCACCTTGGTTTATTTTATATCACAGTTTGGCATCATTTTTTAATCATAATCATAATTTATTTGTTAACATAGGTAATAAAAGTACAGGTCTTATGTCTCATTGTCTCAAAAGTAAATGAGCGATTAAGGGTGTTAGAAAGAATCGTGCTTCTTATATTATTGTCCCTTAAGAGAAATAGATAGCTTTATTAAAATCTAAAATTTCTTGGAACCCCGGTAAAGATAAAGCTAGCGCTGTTGAGAATCGACTTTTCAGCGATAATTTTAAACATCCTCATTGCTATTTTAACAATGAATTTCACAAAAATAAAAACTTACGAATAATGCTCCTTTAAAAGACACCAACGCGTTTCAATTAGAAAAGAAAAAAAAATACAACAATTCCAAAGGCCAATCCCCGAATTTAAGTTCAAAACAAGTCGCAGTCTCATCTTAGCAACATTCAAAGTCAAAATTTTGTCAAAAAGTAAACTAAGGGCTCGTTTACACAAGGACTATTGCATTTATGTGTTTTGACGAATTAGTTTTTTTTAACGATGGCAATCCTTTTTAAATTCCTATGTCCTTAGCAACATTCAAAGTCAAAATTTTGTCAAAAAGTAAACTAAGGGCTCGTTTACACAAGGACTATTGCATTTATGTGTTTTGACGAATTAGTTTTTTTTAACGATGGCAATCCTTTTTAAATTCCTATGTCCAGCCGCATCACGAATCATGAAAAATTACGGACACGTCTTAATCACGTATAACCTTTTAAAAATCACGTTCGGCAAAAAACATGAATCGTGATTTTTTGGTGACGCTCCTGCTGACGCGCCTTGGTCCGCTAAAGCGCTCGTCCAAGACTGAACTCTGATCGTTTTTGTTTTTTGACAAATCGGCAATGACGGAATCCGTGTGAATGAGCTGCACAGGTATTTTTAACAGGTTGAGAATTACGAGTACTAGACTCAATCTCTCAAAAATAAGGGAATTGCGTCAAAAAAACAAATACAACCCACGTGCAACCACACCGTTCCAAATAAATCAACAAAAGCTTCTCAGAGCGTAAAACTGATAATAATAAATATTAGCGACGCTTCCGTCACGCCAGCGTCGCCTGCGCCGCTCAATTGAACATAATACTAGACCGGTCTATAGACAAGATACTTAGCTAGTTGTCCAGTATACTTGAGTCCTTTATTATGGCGGTACTATTAAGTTTGCAGTGTACATAAATATAAATGGCGCAGTAGAACATAGGAAGCTTAGGAATAATCATATACTTCACAACGTCATTATTTAAGTCCCAGCTAAGCATAGCCGATTGAGGGCGATTTTGACCAAAATAAACTGAACGCGATTATGACATCTAAACCGCGTTCAAGATCTGACAGTGTCAATATTCCACAACAATGGTGACACTGACAGCTCTTGGACTACTGATCGAGTTCAGTTTCATTGGTGAACTTTGCCCTATGACGTGTTATTGTATTTACATAAATAATACAAGACACACGCCTCTTGACATCACTATAGAGGCAAAGAGAATGGTCACTCAGTGCGACTGTTATTTGGCAATAAAAAAAAACAATTAGGCATACTCAATCATTAATTTTCTTGCAAGTAGGACAGATGAATATGACTTTTTGTTCAGTGTCAGGGACACTGTCGCAGCTAAAAAGTAGCAAACATACTTCCTATCCAAACTGTTATTCTTATAAATCAATAATTAACCCTTTTTTCCAGGTCGGTGTCCCCGTGCCCCAACCCTACCCAGTAGCCGTGCCCAAACCAGTAGCTGTCCCCGTGCCTGCCCCAGTCGCCGTCCCCGTCTTGAAGTCCTACGCTAGTGGACCCCTCATCCACGACTTCCATGGTCATGGCTTAGGACATGGACTCGGACATGGACTAGGACTTGGACTAGCCCACGGACACTCACTGCACTCCAAATACGGATGGTAAACTGTATTGTGACGTCACTGGCTCGATGACAGATCTAAGTTTCGAATATGTTTTTTTTTTCGGGGATATGTGTAGGAAACTTTTTAAATTAAAATCGAGGGAGTTGACGCCATGTTCTTAAATGATTGTGAGCCGTTTAGCCCTTGATGAATGTAGGTATGGGGTAGTTCTTTTAATCTGTCATCAAACGAGTAGCGAAATCCAACAAAAGGAAATGTTTATTTTCATAGGATTCTTGAGCGAAGTCAGAATGATATTTTGTGATGTAGATAAGTATAGATTTAGGTGTGAGTGTATGATAAAAAGGACTTATATCTGTTGTATGGAACTTTGAGAGAATATTACACATAGATGGCTTGAAAATGATACCAGGATTTTAAGGACCAAGGCAAGCTTCGGCTTTGCAAGATTGCGAATAATGGGCAGTGAAAAGCCGTGAGAATTTACACCAACCAATAGCGGCTTGCCATGACAAATGACGTAAAATTCTTACGGATATAAGTTCAGATTTTGTGAGTTAGGGATAAAGTGCAATCACAACGAAGCCTGTCGCCATTTTAAATTAAAGTATATTCGAATTAGGTTATCCGTGATATCGCCATATTTAAAACGAAAAAATGTTTAGTTTGTATTTTTGGCGAAGGAGCAGCTCTAAAGTTAGTATAACCTACTTCAAATATTCTCTTAAGCATTTCAAATGTATACTGAACAATTAGCTTGAAAATTGCCATAATTATTATGTATTTATTAATGTTTTAGTTGAAACGTAGAGAGACGACCATGACAGGTAGTTACAAAACCACTATTTTCATAGTTTTCTCCTAAGAAAACAACTTATTTATATGTGTAAAATGTGTAAGTAAATATTATTTCAGAACCTGACGTTTTCCATGTAGGTAAATATTTTTTTAAATGTTTTTATTACACCTTTTGGTAAACCAATGTTTTCATAGGATCTCTTTTCAATATTTTTGGTCGAAAAGGCTTCGAAAGCAAGTACCTGGTAGAGCACTGTTGTATATAGACGTCTTTTTTCTATTTTCTAGCTTTAATGATGAAGAACAAGAGTTTATTTCGACCGCAGTCGACTAAAAACTATTTAATGTACGGCCTTTTTGTAATAAAATGTATATCAAATATTTCATGACTTTTATTGTTACCCTATTGATCATTTTACCAAAGCAGAACATATGTATTCAATACATCTAAATAACCATGGAGGCCTGTGTCCCAGTAATTTAGACATTATGGCCTGAATAAGTTTTGGATCATAACCAATTCAAAATTCAAAATTCAAAAGTCATTTATTCAAACTAGGCTGAGAATCAGCACTTTTCGAACGTCAAAATTACATAAGACAGTCCCCCAAAACGCCCACCCTTCACCACTTCCTAGTGCTTTTGCTGGGAAGAAGAAGTGGCGCAACACTGTGGCCAAACAGAGGCCTATCATAGGCCTCTGTTTGGGAAAAAATATTAGTCTGCCAGAATAACATTCAACTGCCTAGCTGTTTCCCAACTATGTTTGTTCAGCTTCTAGTCTCACCGGATGTAGTTGAATACCAGTATTTTACATGGAGCGACTGCCTACCTGACCTCCACAACCCTGTTACTTTACTGGGTAGCACGATACCCCTTGATAAGACTGGTTGTCAGACTTTCGGGCTTCTGACGACCAATAACGACTGTCAAACCAATCTGTTTGAACTATTTTTTAAATTACTTTTGCTTTAGAAAATGATTTAGAACTCTATTGATGTCTTTGTATAACATTTAGCTTAAATATTTATTTGAGCTACCTACCTAGTCGAAAACACCAAGAAATGCAAATTTAATCCACACAAAACCCAACCAACATACGTCATAAAATAATATTCACGAGCAAAAAATTCCTGAAGAATACCGTGAGAAAATGCCTGAGAATTCTTCAACAAATCAACCAATACATATCATTCAAAACCACTATTATGCATCATACTACATGATATTAAAACACAAAAACAAACAACTCAAACATGTTCTTACATCACCGTCCCGTACCATGAGTTTTACGACCACTTTCTATAGGAAAAAGGACGTGGCTCGAATACCTGAACCATGGCGGGTGGCAGGTGATGTCATTGATGGAAATGGAGCGGATTATGTCGCCTTATGTAATAAACCATGCCTGGACAGCGAAAACATGGAGTTGGTTGCCTCACAGGAAAGTATAGAAGGATTATAATAGTAGGTATTAATTTAATTGTCGCTTCTTTATTGGGAGGAGGAATGCAACTGTAGGTACTTATTAAGTAAGTAGCCGTATGTTATCTAAGTGCTCATATACACTAGCGGCACGTTGCTAACGGCAGAGGTAACTGCAGCCGTTGACGCATCGGCCTATTGAATAAAACCGACAGGCGACAGGTTATAATAGACCACAGATAACTCTTAGCCGGCGGCGCTCGAGTCGATTGCTGACTGAACGGAATATGGTCATTTTAAATATTATATTTTATTAATACATGTAGAATTAATTATTGTATTTATATTTTATATCTTAATTATATTTCACTATATGCTGCACTGGTCGATGTCATAACGCCGACTGTCACTGAAAACCAGCGCTGGGGCTCTGTCTTGCATAGGGTCGTAGCATTATGCTGAGCGATGGCCGTTTTGCGTGGATACGACGCATATTTTCCCTGAACTTGTTTATTTTTTTATTTTGTGTTCTTTGTTTTTGCGTCCTATTTACCGCAAATAATGGTATTTTGTATCTTTCTTTCTTTTCTTTATATATATTTCTGTTTTATTAAGCAATACCTATCGTGTGATAAGGTGACAATTTTGTATTGTTTTCATTGTATGTTAATTAGGGACCAGGCGGACAGATACAAAGAGGTTATAGGTAGCTACGTGTAACGGACGCCAAGCATGGACATATGCTTTGCATAAGACAAAAGTGTTAGTTTGAAATCGAAAGTTGAGACCCTATCTGTGCACTAGGGCACAAGTAGCGGCGGGGTCTCGACGGACTTTTGCTATTTTCATAGATTAATTTTAGCTTCTAACTAGGTTTGTAGTGTCTAATTGTATTCTAGTTAGTTTCTTATTATTGAATTTAGTATGTATTCTTGTAAGAATCCGATACGATTAGTCAAGATAGCGTTTGTTGAGATTTAATGTATAAAGAAAAACTTAACCATAATTACGTAAGTTGAAAATGTAAATTTTGTCTGTAGAGAAACATCTCTACAGACAAAATTTTAAACTAATTTTATCTCAATAGAGATAAATTTATATTTATTTATAATTTTTTCCAATATTTTGGACATACAAGGCAATAGAGAAATAGGTCTATAATTTGTTACTTGTTCTTTACTGCCTGATTTATGAACAGGGATGATAACTGCTTTTTTGAGACACTCAGGGAAAATGCCCAAGGATAAACACATACGAAAAATGTAAGTCAGTGGAGGTACTAAAATATTTCTGAAATGTTTAATAATTTTATTTGATATTTCATCCCAACCAACTGCGCATTCATCTCTCAATGACATGATTATATTTTCTACTTCTGTCTCATCAGTATCTAGTAAGGCAAAAGATGATAGAGTGGAGTTACCCGTGGTAGAAAAGTTCACTAAATAAGGAGATTGATCCCGGTTATTTTTTTCCGCCAGACACTTACCAACATTAACAATGTAATATGTAGTATTTCATTGACTTGAATGTGCCCTGGCGGCTGTGAGTATGTCATGCTCACTCAAATGTCTCGCTGATGGTGGCGTGTGTGTTGGATCATTTAGCTCCCTTCAAAATGGTTGAGCTGAATGGTGCTGATCCATGCGTCATGTTCGTGAACGGGCGCCGTCAGTTGGGACTGGTCATCTCTTAGCTGCCATGGCATATTTTAATTTATTTTAAGTTTTTGAATGATTCTTTTTTTCTTCTTTTTATTACGGACGCTTTTACGAACATGCACGTCTTATTACATTGTTCTCACATGCATAATTTCAAAATGAATGATGTAACCAATATTTCGTCTTCATTGATGTAATAAATTTTTATTATTTTATTTAAAAGAGTGTCCGTGGAGTTTCTTGCCCGTTCTTCTCCATAGGTACCTACTACGCTTTGGAATGGGCAACTAGCTTCATATTTTTGACTGACCGACCCCTTGACAATTCAAAAGTGCCTGTAAATGGTTTAATTGAAATAAATGCTTTGAGTTTGAGTTTGAGTCAGGGAATTGCTAAAAACGGAGTTACACGTAGCGAGGCCATAGTGAAAATTACAAGTAAAATAGTTTCAAAAATCAGTGGTCTCGTTACGGTAACTTACGCTTAGCGATTTTGACTTATAAAAGACGGGCCATTGGGTCGGAACGTGACTTGCCAAATGAAGCACCAGCCCGCGCTGCAGCTGAGTGAGAGAGATTTAAATTCCCCGCCTAATAATAATGATCTATCCTTGATCCAGCCTGTCCTTCCTTGCTTGCATCCCCTAAGCGACACCCTAAGCCGAGGTTCGAGGTTTAGCGAGTGTTTGCCTAATTTTAATGTAGAATACTCGTAGTTTATGCCCCTGGCTGGAGGCTTTGAGTTTAGCAGCTTAAGGCAGCCACAGGAAAGTCAGGTTAAGCAGTACCTTAGCGGTAAAACTGCGAGATGCCAAAGTTAAAAAAAAATAATATCAGTCGGATCCCAGCTCTCAACAAGACAACAACAAAAATGGGACTGGTGGGAATGGGAATGTGGTCTGCCGCATGCCGGACAAACTGTGGGCCCAAATACCACAGAACTGGTCCTGAGACATTGCGGCGGGGTCGCGGCAGACCAAGTACGTCATGGCGAGACGAGCTGGATATGTTCCGCCAAAACTGGAAGGAGGACGCCCGGGCTCGCGGACGATGGAAGAAGTGGAGGGAAAACGTTAGTGTGACCCAGGAGTGGGACAGCTCAGAATAAACGAAAAACACTCGGCTTGACTTAACTGACTGCTTTTGGGATTCGTTATTTATTTCATTGGTATTGGTGAGTTTGTTGTAGTGAACCTTCTGTTCTGTATACCTTTGTGTACTTACACATGTGAGGCTGCATCTTACAGACTGCTTGGCGACTACAGACTATTTGTAGAGATGTGCAAGTGCGTCTGCTTGTTCGCATAAAACATAAGGGCTACAAACACTAAAATTGTGTTAGTATTTTTTTTTTTTTCAAATGTTATTTTTAGGGAGATGACATATAAATCCTTCTCCACAGAGGTAACTTGCACACAAAAAGCCTGTACCAAAAATAAAATTTATTAAAAAAATGGATTACCTATTGTAATTTCAAATTCAAAAGTCAATTATTCAAATTAGGCTGAGAATCAGCACTTTTCGAACGTCAAATATAAAAACTTGGTATGTACCCGTACAACCCGTTATACCTACTTGGCACTAACATCTCTACAAAACTCTTTAGAACCTATTCTGAGATAAGATTGTTATGAATAAACTGACAAACTCAAAACCGATCTAGTTTTATCGAGATTCATGACTAAAAATCGATCTTTTGCCATTACGATACTTCAATCGATTACGGGCTTTCGACCACAAATATAAAAACAACAATATAATCGTACAGCAGTATTTATAATCCATAATCCACCCACGAAACAACAACAAAGGACAACCTTGCACAACATGCCGTGACCGGCATCGAACGCGGAACACCCCACTATACTTATTGACTACTTACCGTTGCGCAATGGGGGAAACAGGTCGGTTGTCTATGGGTCACCAGGAACAGTAGGCTAAACATAGTGATCGATTTTGACAACTATAGTTAGTGCAGTTTGGCGTGGTCCGTGTGACAGATCTCGTAATAGTGACGGTTAATTTATGTTGCTCTGTACAGGTGTTTGAATAGGTAAACATGCGTTAACAAGCGGTATTATGAATATGAGTCAGTGTCACCATTAAAAGAGCCTATACAAGAGAAAATACGTAAGTATTTTCTCCTGAACTAGGCCTATTTGGCGCAGCTGTGAGGCACACAGTTCTGCTTTTTTTTTACAACAGAATACATTGTTGTTTTTTTTTTTTGCTGAATATTTTGTATGTATTTTAGTCTACTAAATAAATGTATTTTCTTTCTTCCTTTCAATGCATTCGGGACCGTCAGACCAGATACTCTCCGTTTTCATTGGCTAATGGTTTGATTTTGACATGAGCTATTACAATATTAAAATATATGTAATTACAAGGTGGCCAAATGCAACATCAGTGGCGTGTTTTAGGTCCTCAAGTGCAGGTGTATGGGGCTCTTTGGACACTCCAAAATAATATGGTACATGATTTTGTCAGGAGCACCGCATTTGCACTGGGTATCGGTGGGATCTGTAATCCTCCATTTTGCTAGATTGTGCTTGCAGCGGCCTACTTGGGTCCGCAGTCGATTGACTGCTTTTCCGTTTGGCAGAGGCTCTTGGGGCTGAACGAAGTCTGTAACTGTTTTTCTCACAGGTCTCTTCTCACCTTAGGCGATTGGTTGTCGTAGGTTCAAGCAGGTATAGCTCATGCTAACATTATAAAAGTAAGATACCTAGTCACTTGAGATGCATATTACGAAAAACAATTAAGAATGTTTTTGCTAAAAGTGGGCAACGTGGCAAATAGATGTCAAATATTTCGCTGTTTTGATTAATTTGGCAATATTACTGTATGGAAATAAGAAATGAGGCTAACTAGCGAACTAGAACATTGATTGTGAAATGCAATAATTAATATAGTAACACCAAATTTTTAGTTTTAGATGTAAAAAAAAGTATTTAAGTTTTAATCAAAACCGGTAAATTTTTGACAGCTATTTGCGACGTTGCCAACTTTTAGGAATATTACCGCATTCGCTCTTAATATTTTCATAATTCTTGTAAGATAAATGATTCTCAACAAAGACATAGCTGAGAGCAGAATCTCGAAAGGGTATCAAACTTAACACAACATTTATTCTTTGCATCGAGGGTCCCAGGGCCCAGTCCAAATATGATCTGAATTTCATATATTTAACTACATTATTACATATAATTTATTTAAAAAAACAGTCATTTTTATTGATACACCTTCTTAGAATGTCCATCTATACTGCAAATTCGGTACTATTTCGATACTAAGGCTAGTTGAATTACATAATTTCCAGTACCTAGAAAGATACTAGCATTACATACATCCATAAAACGTAACATGCGTACATCTGGCGGCTAGTTCGCTGATGTTATGAACGAAGCATAGATGTCGCTAAAATTAAGTATTTATGCATTATTAAAATAATAATATACTATGCTGAAAGATACAGTGATAGGTTTCATGACTTCTGTGAACTGGGTTATGTTCTAGCATCGAGACATTAAAGCTATGTAGAATATTGTAGGTGTTATATCTGGACTTCTCTTCTTCTTCTCTTGAAATTTAAGGCAATCTATACGAATATAATATATAAAATAAGTGTATAATAACTTACCTTATTGATCAACTACAAATTGAGGGACAAATTAACTTATTAAAAAATAAATTACAAATGCATATATAAATTACAAATACATTTCTTACAAAATATAAATATCTAATATTATGTGAATTAAAATAAATGTTATAAGTGAATAAAGTAAAATAATAAACACAATATCCAACAATATCAAGGGAAAATTAACTATTACCAATAACATACTTTTTGGAACTACCTGTATCAATCTAACTCACATTCCTCCACCAATTTTTGTTTTAAGACGGTCGGATTGGTCATCGATATAATAGATAAATGTTTTGCTTCTTACCCTCGTTGTTGTATTTGTTATTGTTTCATTTTATAATTAAGAACTTAAGTTTGTTTTTATTGTCTAAATTATGTGGTCGATGATTTTGTTGCACGGTAAAACTCTAATGAGTATATTTTTGCACCAACTTATTGTGAATAAAGATGTATGTAGGTATACTAAATGAATAAATAAATAAATAATAACTAAGCTAGCTAACCACGCTGTATTGAAAAGAGTAAGTAGCCATTGTTCTAAGAAAAGTTGATAGTGGGGCTGTGGGGCTGACAGATCAACGTACGCAGGACATGCCAAGTCTAGTTACTCTTAGAGACTCTCTTAATGCTCGCCAAAATTGCTGGAATAATAATCAGCTGGTATTGTCCCACAGGTGGGCAAACGCCTCCCTTTCCTTTTCCCAGTCAACTCGATCCTGAGCCAATATGGACCAATCCCTCGTATGAGCTTCAAGTTCATCCGGGCATCTACGCCTGGGTCTTCCACGCTGGACGTTTTCAAGAACCCATGTTGTAGTGGTCTTAGCCCACAATGCATCCGACATGCGGCAAACGTTTCCGGTCCAGTCCCACTTGAGCTTGGCTGCTTTTTAGAGGACGTCAGCGCTTTGTGTCTTAGAGCGCAGTATTGTAATAAAAAAAAGCACAGAGCGCAGTATCGTGTTCCGTAACCATTCGGTAATTCGAAGTCCAGGGATACTGCACTCCATCGTTCGCTGGGTCCTCTATGAAATCGCGAAAAAAAAAACAGCTGTCCTACACAGTTCAGAACAGTAGATTGTATCAAAACTTTACTTTGGAACAGCTTATTTTATTTCGCGATGACAAAGTTGCTCCCATAGCAAAAGTTATTCAGTTCGATGGTCTAAAGCACCTCTTAAAGTTTGTAAAGTTAATTTTTTAACACCTCATAATAAGCATAATAGATTTCAAACGAAGTCTTGAGTCTAAACAAAACCGATTCCCTAAAGCAAAAGAAAAATAAACATTTATGAACACATAGCTTTTTAAAATGACCTATTCGACCTCCAGACGACAAATCCGATAATTCTAAGAACTTTTCAAATACCAATGACACATTACTAGGTCACACTCATCAATTTCCCATAACGTCTAGGACACTTATCGTGGGTATAAGACACAAATATTGTCAATACAAAACATTCAAACAAGGTAAAGTTAGCTCAATCATAATCTTAATTAATTTGTGAGTTTGACAAATAAAGTTGGTTTTAAAAATATAGATAATATAATAGAAACACGTACGAGTATTTGGCTACCTTACCTCTAACTGCCGAAAAACAACAATGCTGTTAACATTGTTGTCATGGCAACAGACTTAGAGAAAATTCTGGTAGCTTGACAGGTGGACTTAGAACAAACCTTCCACCAACCAAACTGAGCAGAAAATTTGCCCCCACTGGGAATCGATCCCGGGACCTCAGAGTCTGAGACAGATGGTCTAACCACTAAACCACAGAGGCGGTTGTTAACCACCCACAGCAATAATAAATAATATTTTGTTCTATAATATACATAGGTGGAGGCCCCCCTTCACTCCTTCCATCTTTCGTGAGCCCGCGTGCCTTCCAGTCCTTCCAGTCGGGACGGAACCCATCCAGTTCGTCCCGACATTTCCTACGTGGACTGCCGCGACCCCGTCATACTGTCTCAGGGCACCTGCTCTGAGCTATTTTCGCCCGCATGGCATGCCGTGGCCAGCATGGGTCAGACATGTCCTGGAGAAAAGCCTAAGTCCAGAAGTGGGACAAGTAGGCTAAGAAAAAAAAATATGCAGGGTGATTGGAAGATGGGTGCAAAGCTTTAAGGCGAAGATAGTACAGACTATTTGGAACCATTTAAGCCATGGTTGTCTCAGACGAAGTCTTACCAATTTTTTTAACCTAATATTGATTTTTTTTTCGGAAATTCCCAAAATTTTATGTAAACTGCATAATTATGGCCAAATTGAATGATATATGAGTTCATTTTTTATTTATTTAATCAAAGTAATGTGTAAGCAATCAAGCAAAACATTTTTTAGGCGTCTGTGAATATTAGACATTTTTTTACAGACATTTAAAGTTCAGAAAATTTGTATCAATACGTTTTTTAAATCTTAATAAAAAAAAAAAAAAATTGGTAAGACTTCGTCTAAGACAACCATGGCTTAAATGGTTCTAAATTGTCTGTACTATCTTCGCCTTAAAGCTTTGCACCCATCTTCCAATCACCCTGTATACTTGATGAATTTCTGAGATGGGACTTCGGGGAAAAAACCAAAGATACCTAAAGAACCTAACTATCCTAACCAATATTATAAATGCGAAAGTTATTTGTTTGTTTGTTACGCTTTCACGCTAAAATGGATAAGCAGATTTAGATGCAATTTGACACATGGGTAGGCCATTACCTGGATTAAGACATAGGATCCTTTTTATCCCGATGTTCCCACGGGATCGAGACTTATGAGGGCGAAACCGCGGGGCGTAGCTAGTTATAAATAAAGCAACGAGGTCAAACATAGCTTAAGCATGATTTTGGAGAAAAGATCTGAAGAGTAGTTTGGAAAAGATCTAAAGGGCCTGGACAAGTGGTAATATGTCTTTAAAAGCGTTTCGTATTTCTACAACGACTTTTAACAGTATTGACATAAGTACGCTTTTGTCCATAAAATGACGTTTATAAAATTAATTATTTTTTATCTTATCTTCGTTATCGCTGACAGAATGTCACTTGTTAAACCCTGTAGCTTATCCTAGGAATTAAACACGATCGTTTTCGTAAAAAATATTCAATTTAGGTTCATTATTCAAGTTTCGAAATCAATCATCCTTTTAAAACTAAAAGCTTTCAGACTGAAACATGTATGACGATAAATCAAAATTGTAAATAACTAATGACGCTGCCGCCATTAACAATTGTCTAGTTTTGAACTATATCTAGGCTAATTATATATTTGGAAACAAAGTAGCCTAGGTATCATTTGAATTTGAAAACTTTAATATTGTAGAATAATACGTATGTCGTACATAAAATGTTCTACCTACTATATCTAGGTGGTCCCTGGCCAAAGTTGAGGATAATTAGACGAACAAATATAAGTAGTGTCAACGTGTAATGAGAATAATTCTGACAATAGGCTGGCTAAACCCTTTTGTTTCCTTAAGTCTGAAATTATTGAGGCCAGAAACCAATCTTCAATAGACGCATTAGTAATTTATATACGCGCATGTTAGACATTCAACTTTAAGCAATTTTGTAGGATAATCAGGAACGATAATTAGTTCCAATAACACATAACATAAACACCCAAGTCCTATTAACTCAAAACGACGTAGGTTCCCAGGAGTTTAGCGCAGAATAACATCTAGGTTACGTCTAAAATCTTTAAATGATCGCGTTCCAAAAAAGGTAAAGCTGTCAGCTAATATTGCGAATCGCACTTATCCATCTGACGAGGGACAGAAATCACGATAACGGCACGACACATGAAATAGATTGGATTAGTATCAAATTGACTTTTATGGAAAAACAGGATCTTATCAAACCGAACAACGAACGGAATCATATTCCGATAAAATGTGAAAACGCCATCTCTTAATTAGTGGCTGAAAACAGAAAGTCTGCATCAAAGCTATTGTTTTCCACCTTTTGCATTCCGAAACTGTTATGTGCGTTGTCTTATAGGGATGATTTCTAAAAATTACTATTTATTTATAGTGAAATATACTTAAATAAGCTAACACAATATTAGATTGTTTGCCTAGGGAGCAAACAGCACTTTTTAAGGCTTGTGTGTGTTTCTTTCAATCCAGAGCGGAGCGAAGGATTCTAATGTAGAATCCTGAGCGCAGCGAGGGAATCAAAGTATGTCACTCGAGCTAAAATAGTATTGCTGCCGCTGTGAACACTACTTTTTATCACCCTCTATGAAAAAAAAAGTGTACGGTCCGACCCTCGTCAGAAACAAAGTTTCTTCTCGCGTACGATTTAAAACAAAAACAAAATTTTCGCAGCCGCCATCTTGGATTTACATTTTGACTTCACTGTCAACTTTAGCACATTCAAAAACTATGAAAACGATGCCTATGATGATAAATTTGAAAATTTTCCGAGCCACGATCTCGGATTTACATTTTGACCTCAACAGGCTCGACAGGATCGGCTTTAGCAGGGGCCCTCCGTTTTTCCGAAAAGATTTTGCCAAAATTTCACCACCGAAACTAATTTTAGCAACCTTTTTTATACCAATGCAATGTTTGGAATGATTTTAGTACACACATTTTCATTTGGTCAAATTTTTACTTGGCAGAATATTATCAAGGATAATGTCATTTAGACATTTGGATTTTAATACAGCAAACAATCTTTAGACAATAAACGTTTGGTGAAATGATGAAACGACTAGATTATATAGAAAAAAATATGGGAAAAAGGAAAACATGAGGTCCTGGGTTCGATTCCCAGGTCGGGCCAATTGTCACTGGCTTTTTCTTTCTGGAATAACTCAGTAGCAGCCCGGAGTCTGGATTTGTGCCCGGTTGATGGCAATAGGCTCGCCCCCTATTACATGGGACTTAAACATAACTGGCGAAATGTGGGTGTACTATAGGTACACCTCAGGGTTGGGCCCTTCGGGGAAACAAGGCGTGATGTTATGTTATGTGTTATAATAAATAATTATGGTACTGATAGAACGCGTTCAGCTGCTTTTAGGGGCGATAGTCTGGTTTATACATGATGTGTATTAATTAACCCTCAAGAATTCAACCAGGGGGGTCAAAAAAATGTCCTATATTGATTGCCTCTGCTGGTTGACAATAATGTATTAGAGATTTTTTTTTTTTGTATTTTTATTCCAAACTAACTTCACAGGGGTGTTTTTTCAGACTTCCCCTAGCTGAATTCTTGATGGTTCATTAAAACCCACCATGTATATTATTATAACCAGTCACCAAAAGGTTCATTACATTAAAAATGCTATCCTAATAGGTATTTGGGTCTGTATTATACATATTTTTGTTAGTCAAGTGTCCCCACTTCTGACAGCTAAATGGTTGGTTTTGGATATGTGAAAAAATACACGGCAGTATAACGAAATTAAAAGGAAAACTATCACAGCTAAGCAGGCTTTACAAGTTAACGAGTAATAATCGACCAACTTACATTTGCGGTTGCCGTTTTTCAACTACAAAGTTAAGTTTGTTTTTGCGATAATTCATCCCAACTACGGAACCCTCCATTGTGCGAAGTCCGGCACGCACTTGGCCGGTTTTTATTATATAGATTATGTACAAGTATATAAAAATATGCGAGCCTTTTGCCAGACATACAGTTTGATGCTCAATGAGCATTTCCCCAAATTTTACTATTTTACTAAAAAGTTATTCGTTCTACTTTATACGAAAAGTTTTGTTACATCTGTGAGAATCCTATATTAACTAATAACGTTAATAACTCTATAACCATGTTGACACGGGCATGGGGGCATCGCGTGTCACCCGACCATCGGCCACCATGCCACCATCGATGTCTGATCGATGGCATGCATCATTTATGTGGTATCGACCACCAGTGACCCATATACTTTAATGCGGTGCAGGGCAACATCGTTATGTTTGATGTTGACTATTGCTTATCAATTTAAATATTGGATGCTCGAAGCTCCTATAGAGCTTGCGCGAGCCACTTTACTCAAGTGCAATCTGGCTCGAAGCAGGTCTGCAGACAAACCAAATTAAAAAAACTGCGAAAAGAGTAGATTTGCGTAAGCAAGTATTTGATTATGTTTGGATAGTTTTGATCGATGCATTTACAACCGAATAATATTACTTGAGTCGATCGAAACTGCGAGCAAAGGCACCGCGGACACTCCTGAAATCGATTTAAAAAAACACATTTTGAAAACGATAAAAAACTCTGAAATCGGATATTTAACTGTTTGCGCAAAAATCCAAAAACGCCCATGTCCTGACGGCAATCTGACACGACCGGAGAGAGATCAGGCGCAGGGCCAACCGTGGGGCCAACTGCTTAACGTGCTCTCCGAGGCACGGGGGTACCTATCACACCACTATCTCCAACAAACTCCGGGCTGTTACTAAGAAATTCCTAATGCAAAACCTAATAACACTTTGCCCGACCCGGAAATCGAAACTAGGACCCCACGCTCAACAAAGAAGAGGTTTTGACGCATTTCGGCTGCACGCAAAATCAATTATAGTCCTCAAAAACTACAAAGTTTCCTTATTTTTTTTCATGATTATTAAAATTGAAGATATTTTTTAGTGAATTATGAGGGCCAAAACACGATTGACATAATTTGGCTCGATACAAAAAAATCGCAAAGTTTCCTCAAAATGTAGAGTTTTTATGAGAAAAAATGGTTTTATTCGATTGTCATTAAAGCAATTTCAATAAAATTTCGTCTATACGTTCACCATAAAAGACTTTAGGGGATTATGGATTTATTTTAATGTAACTGCAAATAGAATCTTAAAATAAACCCAAATATAATAGTAAATCGGGCTAAATCGGCTCGCGCTCAGAGTCCTGCGGGACGTCATCGAGGGTGGACCTGTGTCAAAATTTTTAAAAATATGCTCTCTCTGCAGTTGTTAAAAAAAAATCAAATAAAAGAAGAACACATTAGATATGAAATTGCGACAACTCAGAAAAAATAATTCCTAATTTTAATATAGTTTTAATTCATAATATTGTTTTCGAAAGTGTGATTATTTCTATGCGATAAGATGACGTTTAATTGTCATCTTACAATAGTGTTAGACACATTACAAAATATTATCGATAAAATTATAGTCAAGTGCGAGTCTTTTATAATTTTTTATCGTCGTATATGAAGAAGTTTTTTTAAAGATTTTTTTATCAGATTCATCCATGTTACTATATTTACTCTCCACCGAACTGTCTTTGCTAATATCATATTCTATATTAATAAACATATAATATACAATTGGTCCGGTTGTAGGTTGTATAAAAAATATTTAAAACAACTTTCACTCAGTCAAGAACAACTAAAATTAGAAAAAAAATGCTGTTTCGAACAAAAGTGCTATACTAACATGATCAAATGTATAGAACACGATAAAAATCATAATTATATTTTTCGAATAGCTGAGCCAGCAACACAATTTTTTCTTGAATGATTGTTTTCAGTTTTGAATACAAAAAGTCACTGGTTACGATATCGTATACGACACTTCTGTATACGATAAAATGTCGTTCTAAAATGTCGATGTCCTAAAATAATAGATTCGATAAATTATAGCTGTAGCAGTAGGTACGTCACTTGGCAATAAAGTACGGCAATTATTACTTCATATAGAGCTGTAAATATTTACGAATCTTCATGAGTGGTGGAAAACATCCAAAACAAAAAAATATGGTCACATTATAAGCGAAACAGTACGACCACTTTTAGCCCGTATAAATAAAGATGAAAGTTTGTATGGTTTTTTTTCTTAAATTCTCTTACTTGATAAAATTCACTGACATACAATGCACAACCTAAACCACGCTGGGTATAGAAGCATGCTATTTTGCAGATGATTTCCTTTTATAACGAACGAAATTACGACTTTGATATTTTCTATCAAAATTACATTTTGCGGGACCATTGAGATACGCAGTAGAACCATTGCAATTTTAAACTTTCACCTTACTACCGCAAAACCATGTTTATCTGAAACTAGTTTCTGTCCGCGTCGTCTTCATTCACGTGGCAGTCGTAAGATACCACAATATATTAAAATAACAGTCATATTTTATAAATCTTCACTGTAAGTACAATAGGTTTGTAGTTTTGGTCTCGCCTACCAAAATATACAGAGAGTTAGGACTGGTGACGCGACTGTCTGGCTGGCTGGACTAGCGAGAAAGCGACAGAGTTGTCCGTGTGAGAAGCAGCTCCTCCTGAGGTCTAAACGCGCAGCCTTCAGTAGAAATTTCCCATTCCTTGCGAAGTTTTTCATTTTAAGTGAATTATTAAACGCCTCCGTTCCTTCATATAATATCTACCTAATGGCACAACACTGATACACTAATGGATTCTTACAGATTATTCATGACTACCTAACTATCACTAAAAAAATCCCGTGTGCAGTTTGTACACGGGATTTCTCATTAACAGTCACCTAACCATAAATATTGCTTTATATTAAAACCATATATGACAGAAGAGGCCTAAACTTCATGTTTTTCTGTGTACTTTCTACGAACTATCCCATAACACTATATCAAAAGGTAAAAATGATGTTTCTTTAATTAATAAAATGAATTGACTGTCACAACACAGCACATTAGCCGATAACGACACCGACCCGACATCGACACGATATCGGAGGTCTGGTGATCGGATACGTTTAGTGCCTACCAAACGCTTTTACATTGTCTTGCTATTGTCACCTATATCGTCGCAGACAGCGACCGACACCGATATAGGTACGATATCTATCGGCGAAGACACAGTGCGATGAGAGTAGCGGCATTTTATCACTTGAACACATTTTTTCGCACTGCCGACTTCAAGACGGCGATACTTAGTAGGTAACCATCGCGATGCACCAAACAACCACATTGTTTGGTGCGTCGCGATGGTTACCAATATCATTGGGCCGATAATAATTATAATTATCGATGTCGGTGTAATAGCTGCCGACATATTATCGGTATCGGGCTGGTGTCGTTATCTGTTAATGTGAAAACGCCCATTAGGTACACAGGACATTTTAAGTAATCATTTTAGTTCACTACACCGTACCTAAGTCCCATAAAATGTAAACTTATTGAAAAAAATCGAACCTAAGAAAAACTAGTTCAGTTGGTCAACTGCAAATATTTTATGCAGTGAATCGTAAATAAATACGTCTTTCTGCATTTGGGGGAGGCGGAGGTAGCGTTTCAAAGGCCCACAGGCCAGGAAAATGTCGCCTTAATAAAATGGATAGAAATAGACTACTTTATCGTTCGCCTAGGAATAACAATTAGTTTACAACAACACAACAATGATAAGCATAAAATATATTATCATAATTTACATTGGCATAACGAAATTCAGCATAATATTACTAGCCATAAATGTTTTCCCATAATGTTTATTGCCATAAATACTGTTGGCATAATAATGATGAAGCATAATGAAAAAGATAAGCAGATTAAGTATCTTGACTTAGCTCGCGAGGTTGCGGACATGTGGGATGTGGATACAGCAATCATTGTGCCGATAGTCGTGACTGCCAATGGCATAATAGCCAAGAGCCTCGACCAATATCTGGGGAGGCTCTTGTTAGGCGGCTTGATCCAGAAAGCGGTACTCCTGGACACGGCGCGTATCGTTAGGAGATTCCTCTCTCAGGAGCCCTGACCTTGAGCTTGGACCCTGTTCCCGATACCGGTGGGCTACTATTTTTTATATTGTTAAAAGTTTTTTTTTTATAAAAATATTTAAAAATGTAAAGTATATATTATATAAATTAAATAAAGGAAATAAAATGAAGCATAATTTTAATAATCATAATATTATAAATGCATAATGATATTTACATATAATGTTCTTTAGAATAAAAATAATAAACCCTAATATAACTCAGCCCCATTTTATGTCCAGGCAAATCACTGTCCATTCCAAGGTTGCCTGGAAGAGATCGCGGAAAGCGATAAGGCCGCCCATTGTATATTTTGTAGTGTTAATTTTTTTCTTTTTGTTATGTGTTTTTGTGGTGTACAATAAAGTATATATAAATAAATAAATAAATAATAAATAACTCATATAAAAAAAACAAACGTGCTCGCGGCTCATGGGCCTTGTCCGATGAAGCGCCAGCCCGCGCCGCAGCTGAGCGTGTAGCTTTAAATTCCCCGTATAATAATAATGATACATCCTTGATCCAGCCTGTCCCATCGTGCTGTCCTCCCCTCAGCGACGCCCTAAGCCGAGGTTAGTACCCCACAGAGGGTGCCCTTAGCGAGCGTTCGCCTAATTTTAATTTAGAATAGTTTTGCTCCTGGCTGGAGGCTTTGAGTGTAGTGCTTAAGGCAGCCACAGGATTGTTCGGTTGAGCAGTAAATACCTTAGTGGTATACCTGCGTGATACCATAGTTAAAAAAAAAAGGGTCATGGGTGGCCCCCGCCGCACCTTAAATTCAAATTAAAATTCAAATTCAAGTATTTATTGCTCAACACAGTACATTTTATTCATTTCTAGATGTCAAGTGAATGCGCAGTCCACTGTATTGTACCAATTCAGGCATGCAAAATTCATAATTATGGTTATACAATTTTTTTTATAGTCAATTAATCAGTTACATAATGTCATAAATTCAAAAATAATGCCTTGTACAATGATTTAAGTTTAAGTTTATAAATAAATAATTTCATAGACTCAAATTAAAAAGTAATCAACGAAATCTTAGTATATAACATCAAAATAATTAAGGAATTTACCAATTTACGATTTTTCATGTATTGTATTATTCAAATCAAAATATATACTATTATTTTTTTTTTTTTTAGAATAGAATTTTATTTTGCAAATATGGGTAATACATTATAGTTCTTAAGATTACATTTAGCTCAGCCACATTTTACCAATCGGCATGCAAACATTTGAAAATTATTTATATCACTATTATTACACTTATTTGGAATTACTATATAAATTTCTAAATAAATTATACAAATTACTATTATAAAATTACTATTATAAAATTTTAAATCATCAACTTAAAAATATATGTTTGTATTAAAAGGAAAATATAAATTATTATCATTAGATTATATATCATCATTTAAAAAATGTCAGAAATCAAAATGTCAAAGATCAAAATGTCAAAAATCAAAAATGTCATACATGAAAATTTCAAAAATCAAGATGTCAGTAATTATCAAATATTTTCTCCGATACGAACTCAGTTACACTGTAGTACGTTTTATCTACCAAAAAATTCCGTAATCTACTCTTAAATTGTGCTGTATTTAAAGCTTTCCAACTACTCGGTAATTTATTGTAAATAATTGGGGCCATGCAAGAAATGCTCTTACGCATTAAAGTGGTTCGACATGGTACTTGACATAATTTGCTGTTGTCACGCCTATTCCTTGGGAATACAACAGCCAGGCGCTCAAAACGAGATGGATTTTGCTTGACAAACATAGCTACTTCAAAAATATAGATACAGGGAAGTGTCAAGATTTTATGTAACTTAAAATAAGGCGCGCAACTGTCTGTCGATTTAAGTTTTAACAATGATCGGAGACATCTTTTCTGGGCTTTAAAAGCTATATCTCGATCAGTTGAGTTCCCCCAGAAAATGATACCGTAGCGCAAGTGCGATTCAACTATTCCGTAGTAAGCCGTAAGAAGTGTTTTGACATCTACTATGGAGGATAATTTATATAACACATATGCGGATGAACTCAATTTTTTACACAAACTGTCTATATGTGCTTTCCAATTTAAGTTGCAATCTATTTGCAACCCTAAAAATTTGGTATCCTCTGCTTCCTCAATTTTGTCATTTTTATAATGGATGTTGAGATTAGTTCCGCCGGGAGTACGTTGTCTAAAGTGCATTACCTTTGTTTTACCTAAATTAATATTTAAATTATTTTCGTCTAGCCATTTAATTAGTGCGTCAAGAGAATTATTTATGTCATTTTCATATGTATTTGTACTTTTACATGGGATTGTTACAGTGCTATCATCTGCAAACATAGTTATAGGATATTCAAGGGACTTGGGCATATCATTAACATAAGTTATAAATAAAAACGGGCCTATCACGGTTCCTTGTGGTACACCGTATGAGATTTTACGTTCTCGAGACCTTATAATGTCTTCGTGTTTGGTAACTTTGTTAATGTTGCTAACTTCGGTTATTTGTGTTCTGTTTTCCAGATAAGATTTTATAAGTTCGAGCACGTTACCTCTAATGCCATAGACTTCTAATTTATTAAGTAATATATTATAATGGACATAATCGAACGCCTGGGTCATATCGCAAAATATAGCGCATATGGGGGATCGTTTATCTATGCTACTCATAATAGGATTCAAAAAGTCATAAATTGCCATATTGATGGTTCTGTGCTGTCTGAATCCTTTTTGTTCTTCGCAAAGTATATTATATTTTTCCATATAATTATATAATTCCCTGCAAATGTATTTTTCAAAGATCTTCGAAATAACCGGTATGAGCGAAATAGGTCTATAATATTGCATCAATTCCTTATCTTCTTTCTTAAACAAGGGTTTTATTATAGATGTTTTTAAAGCATCTGGATATTTACCCGTACAAATAATAAGGTTAAGTATGTGGCTTAAATGTTCGCATATCGCGGTTGAGACAGACTTCAGTATCTTTGTGGCGATTCCATCAAAACCAACACTGTTAGTATTTTTTAGCGACATTATTATTTTATTCAAATCGTGTGGTGTGCTGCGTGCCATAAACATTGAGTTATGTTTCATGGACGAGATGCATGTTTTCGGCTTACAGTCAACATCTATTTTCGGACGTATTTTGTCAACGAAAAAGTCATTAAAAGCACTAGCGATATCATAAGGTTTGTATAAAATTTGATTACCAACTTTAATTTTCTCAATTCGGTGTCTAGGGATATTGTACTTGATCTGATTAATTACCTGCCATGTAGTCTTTGATTTATTTTTAGCTTGCTGTATTTTGTGGTTATTTTGAGCTTTTTGTGTCAAGTTAATTATTTTATTATATAGTCTAGAATAGGTAGTGAATTTCTTTTTGTTTTCATGGTTGGGTTTCAACCTGGATCGCCACAAAAGTTCTCTTTTTTTCCTACTGCATAATTTAACGCCACGTGAAAGCCATTTTGGTTTATTCATTAGGTTTATTTTTATTTCATTATACGGAAAACATAACTCGTAAAATAACTTGAATATGTCGATAAATTCATTGTAAGCTACGTTGGGATCGTCAGTACGATATATTTCCGAAAATTTGAGACTACTTATGCTATTTTTAAATTTCTCTATATTATCGTTACTGTAATCTCTTCTAGTTATATACCAGGATTTGATATTATATACATTAGGAACTGGACATTGCAGTAGCTGTGCTGTATGGTCTGATAAAGCAAACTCAAGTACATCTGTCTTACAACTCTTCTTAAAATTATGCGCAAAATTATCTATACATGTCCCACTAGCCATTCGAGTTGGCTGTTTTAGAGCAAGTTTCAGATTGTAACCTAGTAAGAGATACTCAAGTGCAACTGAATTGTTACTCGGTTTTAAGACATCAATATTAAAATCGCCCGCAATTACAATATTCTTTGAACGCCTGTTAGATATCTCTTTAAGCAAAGTTTCAAGTTTATCAAAACAGTAATTTAAATTCCTGGCGTTTGGTACTCTGTAAATACATACAACTATTAATTTATAATTAATAAGCTCGACAGCACAACATTCAAAAACCCCTGGTGATGACAGCTTTGATATTTGAGGAATTTCCCTCCATTGGTGACAAGTATTAACAATTATACATGTTCCTCCTCTCTTCTTTTCCTGTCTACTGTAACATGCAGCTAAACTGAAATTTGGTATGCACAGATTCTTTTCGTGACCTTTCATGATGAAATGTTCGGTAATACATATAATATCTACATTTAAGTTTGTATCAGATAGTTCATTCAAGCATACCGTAAGAGCATTTGATTTATTTAGTAAACCTGCAATATTTTGGTGTAAAATGTTAATGTATTTACTAGAGAAAAAACTGGTTTTTTGATTCACTTTCTTCGACGAGAGCGTTTTCTTCTAAGATTTCCAATCGAAGGTTGAAAAGGTCCTCAAAAATTACTCTCATGGCGCAGTCTTTTACGGTTCCTGACCTTATGTACGTTGAATGATGATAGCTCAAGTGCAAATTGGAGTCCAGAACATACGAATAATTATGTGTAATATTGTCCATACATAGCATGTTGTTGAACATTTCCACTCTTGAATTATATAAAATATTATAGTCATTATTATATTTATATGTTGGCAAAGTAATAATTATATTTGTGTTCTTTATGTTTTGTAATGCGTTTCTCATGTATGAAATTATGTCAAAGTAACATTTAGTCATTTTAAAGTCTTCCTCGCCGATCATTATTATACAAAAATCATTCTTTGTGTAATGTTGAAGTTTTACTTGTAAATCCCGTAGAAGGTGCATAATATCCACCTTTGGTGTTAGGTAATGACATATTTGATAATTGTCTGTAAAATATTCTTTTGCCAGAGTTAATATATTATTAGTTTTATTCGTACTTAATATACATAGCTTATTTTTCAATTTATTCTTGTTCAATTGTATATGTTTTTGTGGTGTCCCTTGCTCATTCGAAGGCAGTGGCGCCATCTGTGGACTGGAATGTGTAGTAATTGTTTTTTGTTGGTCAAAGTTTTTGGTAACTTTTTCTTTTACTGTTATTTCAGAATCAGTCTGTGTTTGTTTATTTATACATCCTGCTTGTTTTGAATATTTAGACCCCCTTTTTTTAGGCGTATTGGTAGGAGATTGTGTCGGACTAGTCACTATTTGTTTGTAGAGTGAGTTTTTACGAATCAGATTTTCATTTTCCTTCTTAAGCTTTTCAATTTCAAGGCTTAGTGAGTCAATTTCTCCATTTGCACTACTGAGTTTATTGGTGAGATCATCAATATTTTTCTTTAATTGAGTTATTAAATCAATGTCGTCATCATCTGATATATCAGGCATACTGCATACAGTGCCATCTAGGGTGCGATTGGCGAGGCTTTCGTCTAAGTTGTAGTCCGAGTTTGAGAGCGCTCGTGCGCGTCTTACGGTGACGTTATTGATTTCGCTCATAGTTTGTGTATGCAGTACTGCTATTTCCCACTAGATGTCTATTGCACCGTATCGATTGTTTAGACACTAGATGCCACTCTACTCAATTTTCGTGGGTTTATGAATTCAAAACATTGAAAATTAACGACTATTATTTTCACTTATTTAGATAAATGAGTTTTACATAGAAATTAGTTATTGTACCTGTAGTTGTTGGTATTAGTACATCATCAAGTCGCCTTATACGCTTTCATTACGCCCGTGTCATTGATTTATTTGAGTTTTAAACACTGCACATATAGTTGTTTATATTGTCACTTTACACTTGAGTTTTGTGAAGATAACACTGATTAGCGTCAATAGTCACTTTATGCACACAATAGAATAAAGAATTAGTTAATTAATGCACAATTACTATTTATTTACTTATTTCGAAAACGGAGCCGATGTTAAGTGTGCGCCACTAGCGCCCTCTCTTCATTCATTACAATACATTATAGTTGCACTTAGATAGAATTAAGCTTAAATAAATCGGACATTTAATATATTATCTAATTATTATTTATTTAACTTGTCTGATAAGAATTCACCAATAGAATAGTACGCTTTTTAACCATAAGGTCTGTTAACATTCTTTTGAATTTGTTAACATCATTCTCAAGTCTTATAGTATCATATTATAAACTTTTGGAGTCATTCCTAGAAAACTTTTTGCATATAATGCTGTTTTATGAGGCACAGCGTGAATTTACCTATTCCAATAGAGAAATTACCAAAAGAAATAAAAAGAATGTTAATATTTATGGCTCATGAGTCTCATGACACAAATATTAAGGCCTAATAAAATATGCAACTCCAAATTATGCCAAAACAAATTAGACCAAATGACAGTTATGCTAACCTTGGCATTATGCCAAAGTATTATAATATTATGCCACAGTATTAATAAGCTAATAAAAGTTATGCAAAAACGTTATGCCAAACAATATTATGCCTTGAAAATATATGCCAAGAGGAGGATTCCCCACAACAACAACACAACAAATACAATTATTAAGGCTTAGGGTTCAACGGTTGCCGGTTCAGTGGTGGTCGTGATGGTCCATTAAAGCTTGTGTCGATAAAAATAACAGAATTGAGATTACGTAAAAAGAAAATAGAAAGAAAATACGTTTAATTGCGGTTCATACGACGCAAGGAAAGGAAAAACACAAGTATAAACAACTTGGGGGAAAATATGCCATAAACATTTTCATTTATTTTAGCGTTCTAGCCAAGACAGACTGTTCTTTGATTATTTTTGTCTATAACTTATACATATAATGAAATAGTAACGAAGTAAAAACTGTACCAACAATGAAATTTTTTGAAAAAAAAGAAGTAATTGCTACAAGTTGGATGGAAACGAATCTGATGCCAAAAATATGGTTTTTAGAACTTTTGTCCATTCGTCTGGCTATATGTTACGGATTAGCGCAAAAATGGCTGACGGATTTGAATGAAATTTGGCACACAGATAGTTTATAACCTGCATTAACACATAGCGTTATCCCAGTAGTTCGTACGTGCACCTAGCTTCTGACATTTCATAAGTGCCCTTGTAGGTTTATGTGAAATAAAAATAATTTGATTTGATTTGATACGTTCCCGTTAGATATTTACCGACCTACGAGTACATGCGAGCGAAACTGCGGGCACAAAAGCTAGTCAAAAAGTACAAGCATCGATTTTTCTAAAAAAAACAGGAGGATTGCCAGACAGACAATATATTACGCTATGGTCACTAAACCGTTTAGTTTTTTGCCATGGTGATACTAGAGGCAAAAATCACTCGCGACATCGATCGGGTTTGCAGTAAACCGTAAAATATAATAAAAGAAGAAACTAGTCGTGAGCTTGTCACAAATATGCAATATGTATTTAGCGGTACAACCGCGCTTGCTTTTACTTCAAAATGAAAAGGTATTAAATCTATGACTATACAGGGTGTTTGGCGCATGGACCGACACAATTTTTTCAGGGATTTGGGAGGTCATTAGCTAGGTTCTAGCTAAGTTCAAAATAGCTTTTAGTTTTTTTTATAATTAATTTAGAAGTTGTAAAATTTCATTCATTAAATACAAAAATTAGCTTTGGAAGCTTGTAAGGAATTTTCTTGAAACCAGTTGTATAAAACAAAGATGTTTTTAGATTTAAAGGACTTTAGAGAATGCAACAAAATTTGTTTTGTGCCACTACACCCACAAACAAAAAAGTTATTTCAAATTAAAGGACACATTTTGGGAATTTTTTTCATTTTAAAAAAATAATCATATGTAACCAACCGTGACATTTGGGACAAAGGGTGTATGGGTAGAACCTAGCTAATGACCTCCCAAATCCCTGAAAAAATTGTGTCGGTCCATGCGCCAAACACCCTGTATTATTCCTTATTTTTTCTCATTACATAGAAAAAAAAAACCAGCCAAGTGCGTGTCGGACCACGCACAATGAAGGGTTCCGTAGTTGGAATGAATTTATCGTAAGAACAAACTTAACTTTGTAATTGAAAAACATGTTCTCCCATACGGAATATATGGGAGAACATGTTTTTGCAACCGCAAATTTAAGTTGGTCAATTATTACTCGTAAATTTGTAAAGCCCACTTAAGTCTGATAGTTTTCCTTTAAACTTCGTTATATATAAGTACTAATGCCGTAACATTTGAATTTCTAACTACAACCGTTTAGTTGGTGGAGGGGGGGGACACTTGACTCTAATGAAAATTGGTACTTTAAAGCTTGATAAGTCACGAACGGTGTAGTTAATCAAAAAACGGTCTTCGCAAACCCCTAATATTTTTGAAAAACCTATCCAACGATATCCACTATGGAACTACTACACTATGGGAAGGATGAAAAAAAATATTATCATCCCCACTTTACATGTAGGGTAGGTACCCTAAATAATTGTTTTTTTCAAAATTTTATTTTACCACTTTTTTGGCGTCATCAATTTGTATACTCATGCCAAATTAGAACTTTCTAGTACCAATAGTTTTTGAGCTAAACCGCGGACAGACAGACAGACAGACAGACGGACATGGCGAAACTATAAGGGTTCCTTGTTGACTTCGGAACCCTAAAAACAACTCTCATGTGGTCTGCACTGAGCGTCGTACTGAACATCGAGTCTTGGGTTCGATTCTTAGGTCGGTGAAAGTGTTTTTGGGGTTTCTATCAAGAATTACCCGGAGTTTGGATTTATGCCCGGATAATAGCAATTGATTCGCCTCCTATAACATGGGACAAACATAACTAACGAAAAAGATGCTATTTTAAATGGAGGAATAAAGGCTCCCACAGACAGGCGCGACACTAATCTGGTGGAACAATTTCTATGAAAACTTCATGGACGAAAACTGTTCTACCGGTAACAAATAAAGTCAAAAACACTTCACTCTACTCGTAACTTACCTAAAAACCATTTGCGAATCTACAAAAAACCTCAGCATACATTTAGCACACGCCACCCATTAGACCAAATACTATTAGTACATTAAGAATCAAAGGACTGACTAAAGATTATTCAAAATTTACCTAATACGTACACTCCGCCTTCCAAGTTTGACCATAAGCAGCAGTACACGTAGGGCGTATTAATGAGGGCAATTCATTATGCGTTCCACACCAAACTTATTGGGTGGAGTAGTCGTAGGTATTCCATGCGTGTTTCATTTTTTAGGTACCTACTTACTGTTCATAAGGAGTGAGGCTTTGAAGAATTACTACTTTAAAAATAGACGAAGAATAGGTAGTTGCTCATTTTCGCTTAATTTGTACGTGGGACACACTGAAAGTTCTTAGTAAATAAAAAACTGAATTAAGCAATAAGTTTCTAATACCTTTACTGTTTTAAATTCAAATTAAATTCTAAATTTAAATAAATTTTTCATTAGATTTCTTCCTAACCAGCCAGTTCTAAAAACTTTCAGTGTTACCCTTGTAGGTATTTGAAGATTACGAAAATGCGGGAACCCTTCGGGGGGGAACCTTTTTTTTTTTTTTTTTTATTAAGCGGTGAAAAATGCCTGACGCATACCGCACCGTCCAGGGAGACGGTTTGGTTATGTGGGGCTTGCACCCACTAAAAAACACCGCCGTGAGCCTACTGTCGCCTTTGCAGATGGGCCGCGAGAACTGCTACACATGACGTTCGCGACCCATCCAGCGCCGCCCGCCTCCGGGCACCAACTCCTTTGGCAATGTCCGGGCTCACCTGAGACATCGCCACCACTCGTGAGGGCCGTGCAACGCGGCGGCGATAGACTCCCCGATCTATCGCCCGCTGGCACCTCCTAGGGCGGCATCAGGTCGCCATGGCGCCTTCTCCGCCGCCCTGTCCTCCTGCGACGAATCGCGTCAGCGAAGGAATCTTCCTCCCTGACGCGTTCCGCCGCCTCCTTCTGCGAGATAACGTCCTCGCAGAAGGACGCTACCGCCTCCCATGCCCCCCTGCTGTTGACCATGGCCTTGGCCACGGCCGGCAAGGAGAGGTCTGCCTTCGGGGGGGGGGGGGGGGGGGGGGGAACCTAACCTTTTTTTTTTTTTTTGACGCTGAGAAATGCTTTATGCACTGCCGCTCGTGGGGGACGAGACGGGGTGTGTGGGACTCCTGTCAGAAGGACAGTATACCCACTAAAACTCAGCGGTGTTCCCGCATCGCCGTGATGGGAGGGCCATGGGAAACCGGCGTAGCCTTTACATCCACGACCCTCCCGGCGCATGCCCGCCTAGCTGGCGGGCCCCGCATGCCCCCCTGACTGGGGGGCTACGGGAATGGCCGGGAACACCTGGCCATTCCCGTCCGGCACTGGTGGAGGCCTGTGCGATGCAGGCGAGGGTGCCCCCGCACCCGTTGCCTGCTGGCCTCCACCTGGGAGGAGGAGTCGGAGATGAGCGTCGAACTGACGTCTCCTTCGACCCCTCCTCCGCCTTCGGAGCGGTGCCGCGTCGGGATCATTTTCCCGCACGCGCTCCGCCGCCTCCTTCTGGGACATGACGTGCTCGCAGAAGGAGGCGACCGCCGCCCAGGACCCCTCGTCCCTCAGCATGGCGCCCACCACGCCGGGGAGCGAGAGGTCCAGCCCGATCGCCGCGACGAGACTGCGGCGCGGCCCGGACCACGACGGGCACACCTCGAGAGTGTGCTGCGCCGTGTCCTCCGCCGCGCCACAGTCGTGGCACGACGGCGTCTCCTCCCGTCCGATCCGATGCAGGTACGATCCGAAACAACCGTGTCCGGACAGCACCTGCACCAGGCGGAACGAGAGGAACCCGTGCGGCCGCTCGAGCCAGTCCCGCAGGACCGGCCCGATCGCGTCGAGGGTTCGGCGGCCGAAGACCGCGGCGGCGAGGTCCGTCGTCCAGTGGACGACGATGGCGTCCCTCGCCTCCCGCCGGACGGCCTCCCGCTGTTCCGGGGCGAAGGGCTGACCCGCCGCCCTCCGCCCCGCCTTCCACTCGTACACTCTGGCGAGCACCCACGCCTCGAGTTCCCAAGGAGGGGTGCCGGCCAGAGCGCACGCCCCGGCGAAGCTCACCGTGCGGTGAGCCCGCGCCACCCGCTGGGCTATCGCCCTTTGAGGTGCCCGCAAGGCCGCGGCGTTCTCTCGTCTGTGGAGAGACTCCTCCCAGATGGGGGCCCCGTAGAGGGCCATGCTCCTCAAGATGCCGGCGTAGAGTTGCCGGCATCGAGCGCTGGGCCCCCCCAAGTTCGGGAGGAGCCACGAGAGAGCGCCCGCGGTCTTCAGCAGGCGCGACGACAGCCCGCTGAAATGCGGGCCGAAGCGCCACCTGCTGTCGAGTACAAGGCCCAGATATTTCATCTGGGCCTTCACCTCAATCCTGACGCCCTCCACGAAGATGTGGGCGCCAGGTGGCGGGGGGCGCTGCCGGGGACCGTGGAAGAAGACGGCCTCGGTCTTCTGCAGCGCCACCGTCAACCCTAGGCGGCGGATCCTCCCTGCGACCAAGGATCCGCCCGCCGAGGCCAAGGAGGCCGCCTCCCTGAAACTCTCCCCCCGGGCGGTGAGGAGAGTGTCATCCGCGTAGCAGACGACACTCGTGCCTCGGAGGAGAGTTCCCCGCAAGAGCCAATCGTAGCCGACGTTCCAGAGGAGAGGTCCTAAGACTGACCCCTGTGGAACGCCGGCTTCCGCGGCGTACCGCCGGACTCGGCCAGCCCTGTTCACCAGGACGATCGCCCGATCCTCCAGGTAGCTGGCCAGCAGCACGCGCATGTAGCGAGGCACTCCGTGGAATCGGAGCGCCTCTAGGATGGTGGAGTGGGGAACGGAGTTGAAGGCGTTGGCGATGTCGAACGACACTGCCAACAACCCGTCCCCCGCCTCCATCGCATCCTTCACCTGCCCCTTGAGGCAGGCCAGCGCGTCCACCGTCGAACGCTCAGCCCGAAAGCCGTACTGAGCGTCCGACAAGTCCGGCCCGATGCACCGCAGATGGCTCTTCAGGCGGGCAGCGATTATCCCCTCGAACATCTTACCGACCTCATCGAGCAGAACGATGGGCCGGTACGCCGAGGGGGAGTCTGCCGGGCGGCCCTCCTTGCGAAGGAGGCACAGTTGTCCCTCCTTCCATGGTTTCGGGAACCTTCCAGACGCAAAGCATGCGCTGAAGAGGTCCCGAAACCGCTCCTCCATTTGGGTGGCGGCGATCGCCACCACTCTCGCCGGGACACCGTCGGGGCCCGGAGCCGTCTTCTTGGCGCGGATATGGAGAATAGCCGCGCCAAGTTCCGACTCCGTGACGGGAGGGGTCTCCTCTTCATCATCATCAGCTGGCGGGGCTGGTGGGGCCATCGCTGGTGGGGTGAAGTCGTCCCTGCACGGGAACAGGGACTGAACCACCCCATCCAGAAAGGAGGGCTCCAGGGTCTCGGCCACCGGGGGACCAAAGGGGCGCAGCTTGTTCCGCGCCGCCTTATACGGTCTCCCATAGGGGTCCGCGTCGAGACCCTCCAGCATTTCTGCTCTCGCAGAGTCTCTGGCGGCGGCGATGGCCCGATCGAGGACCAGTTTTGCCGCCAGGTACGCCTCGTAGAGGTGGTCCCCGACGGCCTGGTCCCGTCGACGCCGCCGCCGACTCCGCGTGTAAGCCCTCCTTGCCTCCACACAGGCTGCTCGAAGCCCCGCCAGCTCCGCCGACCACCAGTACACGGCCCGTTTGGGTGGTGGTCGGCCAGACCGAGGCATGCTCGAGTTGCATACCTCGGTCAGAGACTCCCTCAGCTGCCCCGCCACGGTGTCCACATCCGGCAGCCGGCTGGCGGAAGGCGGCGAAAGCCAGTCCTGGACGAACGCCGCCTCCCGCGCTGCCTCCCTGTCCAGGCGGGCGAGGGCCCACCGTGGGAACGGTGATCGCCCCGGCAGAGTCCGCGTCTCTCCGGGGCGACTGGTGGAGATGTCGAACCGCACGTAGCGATGGTCCGACATAGTCTCCACCAGGTCCACCCGCCAGTTCAGCACGCGCGCGGCTAACGCAGGGGTGGCGAAAGTGACGTCCACCACTGAGCCACCCTGCCGCCGCACGCATGTCTGGACGCTGCCTCTGTTCAAGAGGCAGAGTCCAGAGGAGGCAGCCCACAGCTCGACTGCCCGCCCGCGGGCGTCGGTGGCCGGGTTGCCCCAGGTCACCGACTTGGCGTTCAGGTCTCCCAGCACGGAGACCTGACGCGGCGCCGCCCTGCCGACCACGGCGGCCAGGACTCCGAGATAGTTCTCGAAGTCCCGGAGAGGGCGGTTCGGGGAGAAATACACGCCCACAAGGGCGAGTTCTCCCCACGCGGCGGCCACGTATCCCGGTCCCCTCTCTAATAGCGAGAGGGGAGGGGAGTCTGTGGAAGACCGCGCCGCTAGTGCCACCAAGCCGTCCTCGTCACCCAGCCAGCTGCCGGGGACGAAGTAGGGCTCGGCGACCACCGCTACGTTCACCAACCACTCGGCCATGACCTGCACCACCAGGTCCTGGGCCGCTCTGCAGTGGTTGGCGTTCGTCTGGAGGATGCGGAGGTCGGAAATTATTATTCCGACATCGCACCCTCCTCAGCCGCCGCCGCCGCCGCTGGAGCTACAGCGGCGACGACGGCGGCGGCGGTGGTGGCAACAGGGCGAACCTGCGCCGGCACCACGCCCTTCTTGACGGGGGGCTTACAGCTCCTGCCCGTCATCCGGTGGCCCGCGGGGCGGCCACTGGCGGCACACGCCGCGCAGTGTGGCGCGGTGGCGGTGGCGCTGCACGCGGCCCACCCGTGTCCCTCCTTCCCGCATTGGAAGCACGTATCCCTCCAATCGGACTTGGAGGGACACGTGGCTCGGGTGTGGCCGAACGCGCAGCACTTGAAGCACCGCGCAGGCTGTGCCTCAAGTGGCCGGACCACCGCCGAGCTGAAGCCGATCAGCAACCGTCCTTTGGTCGCCGCAAGGACGGCCCCGGCCGCGGCGACCGGGCACTCCACGCGGATGATGCCCATGCCGCGGCGGCCGAGCCTGACGACTCCAGCCTTCACCGCGCCGGCGTCGCAGCCTCCAGCTGCTGCGACGGCCGCGACCACATCCTCTTTGGCGACCGAGTCGTCAAGATCGGCCACCTCCAAGGCTGCGGTCTTTTCTGGCCTGGCGACCTTGGCCACATCCGCGACGACCTCCCGCAGCTTCGCTGCGAAGAGGTCCGCGTTCGTGCCGCGCTGCTCTCCCGAAAACTCGAAAATTCGAGCTCCCGTGAGAGCTCGGCGGCACGTGATTTTGCTGATCCCCAGCTGGGAGGGATCAGCATTCGTACGAGCCCGTCTCAGTACGGACTCGTACGTCTCGCCCCGCTCCGCGGCCTCCGGGGTGATGGTCACCACGACGGCCGCGGTTTTGGGAGGAACCAGCTTCCTCCCACCAGCTGGAGCCCGTTTGGCTGCAGGAGCAGCCGCAGCGGGCTTGGGGTCCGGCTTCTTGGCCTTCTTCCCCCTTTTGCCCACTTCCGTCCACGGCAGGTTGGACGGGGTGGTGGAGGGAAGAAGGGCGTCTTCCTCCTGGATCTGGGCTGGGGCCGGGGCTGCTGGAGCGGCAGAGGACCCTGACGCTCGCACCGCGCTCGTGGTGGGGGTCTGAGGAGACGCCGTGGTCCCCTTGCCCTTGCCCTTGCCCTTTCCCTTTGAGGGCTGCCCTTCCAATACAGGGCCTGCTTGAGGCGCAGGTTCCGGCTCCCCCGGTTGGCGACTCTTGTCCGCCGCTAGCGGTGGGCGGAGCCGCTTTTCCGGCAGGAGCCGGTCCTCGATGCCTGCGAAGCAGGCCCTAATGAACGCCCTCTCCTCCATCACTACCTGCCTCAAGGCTGCCTCGAGGCTGGCAGGGGTGGAGGGGGAGGGGGAGGAGGAGGAGGAGGAGGAGGGGCCCCCTGTCACCGGAGCCGGGGCAGGCAGGGCCGTGGCTTCAGCCAGCTTCTGGTGAAGCTGGCTGACCTCCGCCTGCAGGCGATCCACCTTCGCCTGCAGCTGCCGCGTCTCCTCCGTGGCCGTCCGCTTGACCAGCTCCAGGACAATGCCGTGCATGCTGGCGGCACGGCATTTGAGGGCCTTCTGAAAGGTCCCCTTCAGGTTGGAGGATTTTGAGGCGACCTCCAGGACCTCCTGCCTGTCCTCCTCCGCCATGCGCGCCAGCTCTGCCAGGGAGTGGTCGGCATACAGCACATGGGATGCACCGTAGCCATCCCTCGACCTGGCAGCTTGCTGCTCCTTGGCGCTCACCCTCTCCTCCAAGTCCGCTTGGAGCTGCGCCCGTTTCGCCAAATTAAGTTGGCGCTCGGCGTCCACTAAGCCCACGTCTTGGGTACAGGCCGTCGGAGAAGAAGTCGGAGCCTTTTTGGGCTTCGACTTCTTCTTCGCCTTGCTGCGGCTGCGGCTTGCGGTGGACTCCGAGGAGCCCTCGGACCGCTTCCGCTTGAAGCGGTCGCCGCTTTCCGCAGCCGACGTGTCCATGTTGGACTCTGTGTCCGAGTCCGAAGACTCGTCCGGCCTGCGGAACAAACTGGCCGCGGATCGTGGGCGGTCTGCTCCTCTCGGCGTCAAAACGCCGCCAGCGTTGGGGTGGCCCTGAGAAGGGCCGTTGGTGGGGCCCTGAGAAGGGCCGTTGGGGTGGCCCTGAGAAGGGCCGTTGGGGTGGCCCTGAGAAGGGCCGTTGGGGTGGCCCTGAGAAGGGCCGTTTGGTTGGCCCTGAGAAGGGCCTTTTTTAAAACGCCCGGAGGCGTCCCGCGAGGGTTTAGGCATAGCCTCCGCAGGTGCCGTAGATTCCGACATAAGATAAAATACGATAAAATTGATTAAAATACGCTACGACAGCACAGTGCACTTTAGCCGAACACCGGTCTGCCACTCCGTTACGGTGGTCAGAACCGGGTCGTTGCCCAGGGGATACTGCGAGGAAGTATGCACTGTGGGGGATCCCCCGGGGGAACCTAACCTAACCTAACCTAACGTAACCTTTTTTTTTTTTTTTTTTTTTTTTTTTTTTTTTTTTTTTTTTTTTTTTTTTTTTTTGATCTCGGGGTGGAAAATCCTCATGGATGTCCTCCGCCCTGGGGCGGGCGGAGGGGTCTGTCAGACTCTTACTGACTAAAAACCACCCCGGTGTTCCGACTCACACTTACGCCGGGGGTCGCGGGAACGAAACAATCTTCCGCAACCCCCGGCTGGTGCCGGCCCGGTAGTTCGATTATAAAAAGTACAAGTTGCATAGAATTATAGTTTCATAAAAGTAAGCAAAACTAAACATGAAAGAAGCGTATCCAAATAGAAGTTTTCCTTTCTGCAATTTAGGCTCAAACACCAATCCTTTAATATTCAAACTCATACCCAACGCAAAATAATAAAAAATTGTAGGATACCCAGCATTTAGGTGAAAAATTTAAAATTCAAATATACCTGCAATATGTGAGTACCCAATTAAATGTATTCCAGTATGAGACGCGGTCGGAAATGTCGGAAAATGAATGAATGGTCGGCAAAATAACGTCAATCTGGAAAGTGTTGTAATTCGTGTAAAATTAATAGCGTGTAAACGCCTAATGTGCAATCAGACATGGATACATACCTAATAAAATTAGAGAAATAATGTCGCTACTACACTATGGAATGTTGTGGGACAGTTTTCCGCAAGCCAATAGGTATAACGTGGCGTTTAATCAGTTTTGTCTTAATAGTATTTTTATAAGGCTAACTAATTAATTGAAGTATATTTTGATTAATTAGGTAATTTCTTTTGTATGATCATAAACTGACTAACAGACTAGCGTTTGTCAAGTTAGGGCTAATAGAAACAAAGGCCTGAGAGAGTAAATTGAAGAAAGGAGGTATTTTGAAGGCCCTGTTATTGATGATTTTGACGACACGCGTTAAGCGATTGACTGCTGCGCTGAGTGTCGCGGGTTCGATTCCCGCACGGAAATAATATTTGTATGACCTACAAGTAGTTGTTCTAGGTCTGGCTGTTTGGGTATGTGAGTTTAAATGTTTGTAAACGCACCCACAATACAGGAGAAATTCCAAGTGTGGGGCAACGAAAAAAAAAAAAAAAAAAGTTTTCTAATGTTAAAAAGACCCGCTTTTATGAAGTTATTTACTTCATTCGTTATTTCATGCCACACATAAAGCAACAGATCGAGCGACTGATAAAATCAATTCAAACACTTTCAACTATCAACTATCGATTAACACAAATAGCTTCCACAGTTTCAACTACAATTTCTATAACACGTAGGTACAAATATTTATAACAATTTCAAAATCTCTATATTAACGACATACAGTTTTCATTAATCTGCTAATAATTCCGATAGTATCTGTTACGCGACAAAAACTTGGAGAAAAAGCGAAGAATTCTCATATAGATACTGCGTCGAACCATAGCGAAGTATCTGAACCGTCGGTAATATTTCATATATTATCACAAAAGTAATACATTTTCTAAGAATCAGAGCAACTACATACTTTGTGAGTCTGTAACTTTAAGACGCCTGACTAAAATACGTTCAGTCCATTCTGGCGCTGACGACTTCAAAACTTGAACCAATTACTGTTGATAGGTTGATATATAGCGCTGGGAGTTTGTAGATAACAAAATGTGTGGAGCAGATCTTAGTAATAGCAAAACGAATTGCTAGATGATCTGGAAGACTTGGGGGTATGGTTTTCCCGGTACTAAGTTTATGGAGATTGGCAGTAACAGCAATTACTTTAGTATAACAAAGTCCCATTTTAATAAACAGTTAGTCAACTATTAAAATCCACTGCTTAACCACTGCCTCTCCCGAAGGACGTAGATGAAAAATATTTTGTAGTACTCATTAGTAGGTACAACAACATATTTTTCATCTACGTCCTTCCAAATCTTCTACACAAATTCGACTCCACGCATTTTATGTTCCCTTCACGACCCATTGCTCAGAACAAGATCGATAGGCCTACGATGTCCTAACTTCAGTAGCTCAGTGAGATCAGCTGTTGAATGCACTCGATAAGACCGGAAGCCTGTCCCACATACAAGGTAATTTATCAAGGGATAGAAACGTCAGGATCCAGTGCGACATTACTTAAATTAATCTACCACCATTTCGCCATCGTTTTAGCTTTACCGAAGTACTTGGAGTTTAATTAAAGGCTTACGCCCATTGAAACTCGGGCATTTTAATACGTAATGATATATTGTAATTTTCCTGTGAGTTTTTAATTTGGTAATTCACTTTAACAATCCCTTGAAAGGACTCTAAAGTTCTGAATCGACCACTTCATTTGACGCTTTTTAAAAATGAGTTTTTTTAATAATAAAACTCAAAAAAAATACGACACTGTGGTTAACAATGGTATATAAAAAACAAGGAGTCAAACACAATCATACAATCAGTCAAAAAAATATTGTTAAAATCCACTCCATGGAACTTCTTTTCCGTTGCATCGCTAGTATTTCGCACATCCGCATAAGTTCGATAGGTGTGTCCTTAGTTTTGAGACCACCTGTCTCCATGAATGCACGACGGAAGCTCGTCCTACATAGCGGTATAGTTTACTATTAAAATGTAATGAAGGATGAGTCACTCGGGCCATCTTCGTCTAGGTTTACCTACGTTAGTACTGAATAAACTTGAAATCGCATCAACCGCCTTATTTGTAGTGGTCGAACGAATGTTGATGATGGAGTTTGAATTCCGGATGGGTCAAAGTCAGCATCATCTGCCTAGGTTCTTCCAACTATGTTGGGGTCGGCTTCCAGTCTAACCGGATGCTGCTGAACACCAGTATTTTACATGGAGCGACTGCCTATCTGACCCAGTTACTGGGTAATACGAATTAACACGATGCCCCTTGGTAAGACTGGTTGTCAGACTGTCGGGCTTCTGACGACCCGTAACGACTGTCAAAGATCTACAAGCGACGGGATGGGCCAGTGTTGTTCTAAAATTCAGAAGGAGGCCAAGAAGAATATTTAGTCAAGTTTATTTGCCAAACAAAAACATTGGAATTGCGCCCAATAAAAGCAATGAATAACCATTGCTAAGCAACAAATATATGTAAAAAAATATGCAAGACAGTGCACTTTCGCGTATAATTTCTTAATGAAGGGTCAAAGAAAATTGAGCATAATGATCCTGCGGGTTAATTGCGTAGCACACTAACAATTGCAATGCCATTCATTTTGACAATTCGAGAACATTCATTGGGTTGTAAACGTTGTCGAGCAAACGATTTTTTCAATCATATGAAGCAACGGACTAACAATTTATTTCAAAATTCTTCAGATTGTGAATTAAGGATATTGGGGTGCCGACTAGCAGATGGATCAATGATAGCGTTTTATTGTTATTCAGACAAGAGGACGTTGCAGTCTCTCCTCTTGAGGTTATCTCTTAGTCACCCACAGAGGTGGACAAGGGGCTGTCACGCAGAACAGCAGTGCTATTCTGTAACCATCTCACCGTGAAAACTTAGGTGAAGTGAGTTGTCATTCCAACAGGGTGAGATGACACTGACAGCTCACTCCACGCTCACTTCACGTGTTTTCACGGTGAAGTGGTTACGGGAATCGACATGCAGTTATATTACTTATTAAGTGAAGATGCTAGATAGAGCTGACCTCATTAAAAATACTTCGATCAATATCGTTGTATTTTCCATATGTGTTTATGTGTGTTTTATTCTCCGGTTACTGACCTGCGAGTATGTAGGTTTTGTCGCAGACAGGTTGCCGTCGACTTTAGTAAACATAGCGACGTTTGTTATCAACAATCAAAAGTTTACATATTAATTTTATGGATTGTTGTAAGTCGGAGTCGAGGTTGTGGGTTCAAATCCAAGCAAGTGACTTTTTCAATTCATATGTACTTTCTGAGTTTATCTTGGACATTACTGACATCTGTGAAGGTAAACATCGTGAGGGAACCTGGACTTATAGTTAATATTTATAAGTCTGAAATCACCAACCTGTCTTGAGCAAGCGTGGTGATTAGTGCTCGTGCCTTCTCTGTATGAGAAGAGGCATTTGCCCTGCAGTGGGACAGTAACAGGCTGGTATTTAAGTCGGAGTCAGAAAAGGTCGATTTATAGCTAAGTTCATAAGAAACTTTTTGTAGGTTTCAGAAACGTAGAAATTATTGATGTCGGATAAGATCATCCGATATACTAGTAATTTTTAAATAAAAAAACAAGCAAGCCGTACAGTAGTCGCATAGATGTGTGACATCTGACATCTCACCTTGGTAATAAGCAACCTTAAGGTAATAATAACATTAAAGGGGTGGGGCCTCGTCAAGGCAGTTTATGACGACCTACTCTAGCACCGCGCGCTCTAATTGGTCAAAACAAAAGCGCGCGCTTCCCCGGCTTTCTGTTACACACTTCCGTCCCTTTTCACAAAATCACTCCCACAGATTTAATTATTTAGATTTTGATTTTGATTGCAGGAAAGCGATTGGAAAGATGTTACACATCAATATTGGTCACAAAGTTTATTAATTGGTCCCCTTTGTTTGGTAAATGGTAAAAGATGGTGTGATTGATTCATCCGCGAGATGGGCAAATGACATTGTTACGAACTTTGATAAAACCTACATAGATAACGCTGGCACAGCAGCTATAGTATCTACATACTACAGACATTACATCATATACTTACATTTTGCATTCATTAATATTATGTATTATACTCCTATATTTCACGAATCGTTCTAAAACGATTAGTTTTCTTTAATTTTATTTTTCAATGTTATGACACTTACGTATTCAAAAATAACATTAAAGAAAACTAATCGTTTTAGAACGATTCGTGAAATATAGGAGTATAATACATAATATTAATGAATGCAAAATGTAAGTATATGATGTAATGTCTGTAGTATGTAGATACTATACAGCGTAGGGATTGGAACATGAAAAGTGACGCCTATGGTCAATAGTAAGTAAAGTCGGATTGCGGATGATAAAAGGATTGTGTCCAGATTACGGTCCGCTGCATCCTCTTTTGCAATACAAATAGTTATGACCACTTTACCTGCCAGCTGCGTTGATTATTTAATTTTAATACATATATACCTAATTTTGACAGAAGCAGTGTACTCGTAAAGGAGATCTCTATTTAAAACTCTAGTTACCTAATGGCGTAATTACTGATACGGTAAAGATTGCCAAACCGTTTTTTTTAAATCAAATTCTATATAACTAGTCTGAATTCTTTTTCTAATGATGCATAGCTTCCCAACTAGGCTAGGCAATACCTTAAGATCAGTTTCAATCATACATTATTAATTATTTGAATTCCCTTTAAGTGATAATTTATTAATCACAAAATAATTTACCATTCATCACTTTGTATGGGCCGGAAAATTTGTTATGGCTGTATCAATATTCGATGATAACTCCATAAATTAAATATTAACTTGTACAAATATTTTTTATCAATAGGAAATCGTTAGAATTTCAAACTATGTTGTTACTTTTGACACGCTATTAATTTTATTGATTTATTACTTGATACTAATAAAAGTATGACATCCAATAAATGATTGAAACACAGTTTGGTGCGAATAAGAGGTATTTTAGTTAGATAAAAAATACATCTTTAATTATTATTAAAGAAATACAAGAAAATGTAAAAAAAATAAGTTGAGCAGTCTTACTTCATGAAACACCAATTATAATATTAATTTCACTCGACCCAAACAAAGGACGAAAAATTACGATACAGAATTTTAGAAGGACTTTGATGCAACTTCCTCGCATTACCTACTGATTGCACTCGAATTCAATTCTTAAATTGAATGAAAAAATATTTTATCGAACAACTTCTACTTTCCAGATTGTTTATCCTATAACATGAAATGATCCTTACACAAGACAGAGTTGAAACGCATTAAAAAAAAGTAATTATTACTAATTTTCATGGACAACTCTAACATGACCAAAAACTTATTCGGATCTCTCCCTACTGTCCCAGTTAAAAACACATTGTATAGATTCGCACACCAGGCGCACACTCACTATTTTTAATCTTGATAAATCTGTGAATTTATAAGCAGCTCAAACACCATTTTTAAACCAACTGATCAAAGAATCCCACTTGGAAATTATCTCATATTGCAAACCATCATAAAAAGGCAAAAAATGCCAAATTCTCTCGATGTTATTAATAAAAAAAATACCAATTTATGGTAATTTAATACATACGGTAGGTCTGAGTCTAGTCACGTACCTAGGTACTAAAGATCTCAGCCCTATTCGGAATGGGCTGAAAATTCCGTCTGAGTATCTATATATAAGGTGCGCAGGCGATCATAATTGCACACTCTACATTCTTAGTTCAGTAGTAACAGTCGACCATGCGGACCATTGTAAGTATAGCATTTTAAATCTTCATTTTATGTACGTGACTTTTTTAAGATAAATGTCACTATTAGGGTTAATGGTTGGACACCAAAGGAAAGACCGTTCTAAGGATTTCAATAATACGTTTATTATCCTTTTCTTTATATATAGGAAGGTGTGTTTTATTAGTATTATGTGAGACGTGTGATCCCACACAAGGCTAAAAGTATAGTACAGTCAATACGAGAATCCCCAACCCTTCCCGTTCGACACGGGATTATAAAAGGGCGAACACGAGCTGCGCGCGTCGATTCTTATTGGAAAATTAGTCTCATAGCCATCAAATTGTAAATTAGTGTTTTAAAATTAATTAAAGTATTGCTAATTGTGGAAGGCATAGTTTGCTTCTGTATAGACCTGTTCCTTAAAACCTGCCTTCAGTTAGTTAGTTGGGAAAGAGTTCATCTGGGATAGCACGGTTACCACACTAATTTCTGCCTCCAAAAGCATTGAAATGTCTATAGCACATAAACCATACTTACCTATATACTCTAGTTATGAATGGTGGTATCCGAGGCAATATCCACCAACAAACAAGTCAGCTAATGACCTAAGCTGTTTACTAAAACATGAAAATAACACCTATGCTAGCCACGAAAGACCAAAATGGTTATAAAAACATCATATTTCAGAGTTCCTCCATCAATCTTATGTTCATGAAATGAGGTTTTATATACTCGTACCATAAATTACCGTGAAATCTTTCCAAAGACAAAACAAAACCAACTCACTTTGTCTTTTGGTTCAGTTGTCAACTCTCATGTCATTATTTAAAAAAAAAAGAAAAAAAAAATATGTAAGCTCAAAATATTATCTTATTCAAGTTGAAGCACAAATGGGTAATTATGGAAAAATGTATTGTAAGTTTTCACCCACCTATGGATAGAAGCCAATTATATCAAACTCATGCTTTCATTATTGCGATCAAAATGGTTATTTATACAAGGAGTCTGATATTTAAAAAAAAAAATATCGTGTTCCTATGTCCCATAAACACCCAAAAAGGAATAATTAATAAAAGAAACTGGGTACTTAAGTGACATTAATAGGTAGACAAAGAAAAGTTAATAATGTAAGAAACACTGGGGAAATCATAAATTATTCATGTTTGTAGATTCTAGTCCACAGAGGGTACTCTACTTTAGATATTTATAGAAATCGATTGTCCTACACGAAGAAGATAAGTAATATGAATATGGCAGTGTACAGAGTGCCGCTAGCGGCATCATAGTGGCGCACCCTTGGCCCGGCTAAAATGCCGTAAGCATAGCATTGTCACTGTCACTTGTTATTTTGTTTGATTGTTGAGTTTAGATCGCTACTCCTTGTATTGATTGATCATATTTGTTTTTGATTATTATATCAAAAGATGAGTTTATTTTTGATGAGAGTCTAATGTTATTTACTTTCATCTATAGCGGCTAGCACTCTATACACTTCCTATGAATATTGTTACGGTATTTTTAGGACAAAATAATTTATTAAAGAACTTGTAGGTATGTACTTTTATAATTAAGAAACAAAGAATGTAATGCTTAAATTGAATTGCTTCAATAGTTTTGTCACCAAATTTCTAAATCAAAATGTTATTTCCAATAACTTTTCTCAAATAATAAACTTTATTCCTGTATTTTATTTTCTTTTTAACGCCACGTTCCTCTAAAGTAATGTAATGTAGGTTCGATTCTTGTTCTATTGTCTCTTGCTCTTGCCGAAAATGTAGTTAAGGTACCTACTGATGCTAAAACTCTTAACTCAAAACGTTAACGTACTAGTCGACCAATACAAATCTATGACTGACAGATTCAACCTGCTCACACAATCCCTGCAAACCAAATAAAGCAGCCATCGACCTTTCGTCTCTCACCAGGTGTTTAGAAGTGGGTCGACTGCGTCACGAGTGGTACTGTATACCTATTACAGTACACTTATGACAGTACTACTATTTTTTACAGATCCTCTTCACGATCCTGTCGGTGGTGGCTGCCAAACCCAGGCCCGGCGGCATCATTGACGACTGGCACGCACCAGCTGTAAGTACTGATTTTCTAGAGCCTTCTTTGTTACTAAGCCGTGTGCCCGAAATCTCATAATCAAAAATGAACTTCCGTACAAACTTACACCTTTAGGCAAAGAATTAATTTTACGCTTTTGGACCCAGCGACTTAGGCTGTACGTTTTCTGTTAGTGAATGTCCATTTTCGGGCCGAGTCGGTTCCCCCGCCTGATTTACTGCTGATCTCGTCTACATGAATCCACTGACTGGGTCCGAAATTTTGAGTCACTAGATTCAGTCACAGCCATCGTATAAACCAGGCTTAATAGACATTGGATTGCACTTGACTCCATAATTAGATTTGTGCTACGAAAGTAAGGAATGTAAACCACGTTTCAATACGAATAATATAGGTTGACGTCGCATGCAACCAGAGACAACGCTTTCTAGCTAGTCTATTTATCTAAACATTCTAAATTAAAGTAGTTTTTCATGTCTGTCTGTGTGACCGCGCTGTTCTTTCAAACTACTCAACGGATTTTGATGCGGTTTTCACACACATTTAGAAAATTGGTTCTGGAAGATTTGTGTGTAATATTTACATTATTATTAAATGAGCAAAAATAAAAAAATCTCGATGTTTCGAAGTCGTAAAACCCATGTGAAGTAGGGACGCGTCGCTAATGTAAAAAAACCGGCCAAGAAACGGTTGGCTATAAAAACGGCAAAAAATCATGTCTGTTGTATGGGAGCCCCCCTTAAATATTTATTTTATTCTGTTTTTAGTATTTGTTATATATATTTGTTGTTTATATCGGCAACAGAAATACATCATCTGTGAAAAATTCAACTGTCTAACTATCACGGTTCACGAGATACAGCCTGGTGACAGACGGACAGCGGAGTCTTAATAATAGGGTCCCGTTTCACCCTTTCGGTACGGAACCCTAAATACAAACCGTCATAATAAAATATTCTTATTATTCCAGCAACTATCATCAGTAAGCTTCGTGCACCAACCAACGGTGGCAGTAGCTCAGCCATTTGCAATTGCTCAACCGGTAGTACATACGGCCCCGGTAGCAGTCGCCAAGCCAGCCACTAGCTATGCGTCCTTCCAGCAGGTGGGTAGTTTCAATAACGAGCATTGCGTACGCGCCTTGTAGCACTAGCAGTGGCTCAAGTTACCTCTGAGGCAGTCTCAAGGCCCAGCTATAGCCGTACAAGGGTCATTTGAAGCTTAGAAAATGAGAAAAAACGCCGCCATCTTGATTTTTCAGTACATTTTGTTACACAACAATTTCACAAATGTTTACCAACACCACCTCCCCGTCAATGTCATGCATCTCAACGTGGTTGTTCAATGTTACATGGTACACTCATAGCAGTTTTTTCAATTATAAGCACTATTAAAATTATACCATTTCATAAATACACATTAATAAGTTTTACAATTTCAAAATAGTACCATACACAATGTCATATATTCAAATCAATATGCATGTAATGCCAGAATATATAATGTATTAGTAACTAATTAATAACTAATACAGTCAACACATAATTGTCAATACAAATATGAACATTTTAATAAAAATAAATCGGACTCCGTATCCGGATCGGAGCTATATGTAATCCATGCGATATGCTCTCTCTGCAGCAATCATCAAACTAACTCTAAGCTCCTCGTAGCGGTTGCATAATGAGTCTCGTAGCAGGGATTTTCCAAGATCGTGGTACATGCTTTGCACGTAGCAGCTCTACTCGTAAAGTATACAGCAAGTAACAGTCATCAATTAAACTATATAAAGGCTAAAAGCAACTTAGACTCAAAATTATGAAAAATCCAGTTTCTACTTCCTTGTGCTACGGATCTCGTAGCAAGTGCTACGAAACCAAAATGAATTGTGAATTTCAAACGTAAATCGTTTAATCATTCTTGCGGTTGCCTCGTTTACCGCTAATCAACATAATTGCTAGCTTCCGTGTGAACTGCTAACTTTGGTACTTTGTTTGTTTTTGTATTTGTACTGTGCATCGTACGTATCCATCGACCTTATTTTGTAAAAAATACCAGTATATGGGAACACGGTAGTGATACCCAGTAAGGCAATAATTAATTATGCTTAAAGATAGACCATTCAATTCAACCAAATAAAGCGGTCAAGTTAATATTCCATGACAATAAATTAACCCAACCTTATTTTGCCAGATCGTGCACCCAGTACAAGTAGCGCAGCAAGTGGTTCACGCCGCCCCAGTCATCTCACAGCCTGTGGTACACGCCGCCCCAGTGGTACAAACTGTCGCCCAACACGTGGTGGCGCAGCCTGTGGTCCAAACTTACGCGCAGCCTGTGGTACAAAAGTACGTGTCAGTTGGATCTTACGGAGGAGGCTCATACGGAGGATACGGTGGTGGATATGGCCATGGGTGGTAATCTCTGTCGAACGTCGTTTGTTGTGTAAATATTTTCCTTTAAGCGTTGAAGATCGTGTCCGTATTGTTGTTGTGGTGCAAAATAAAGTTTTTTCATCAGTACTGAATGGCGTTGTTTTATTGTTTGGTGGGAAAGAGAGCCTACTCAGAGTTGAATAGGGATGATGCCTGGGTCAAAAAAGAGAAATTCTATTTAGTCCGTCAGTCAGATAATAAAAAAATATTAGACACGTATTTTTTGCTTTGTCATATTAATTAAAAAAAATACTTAGATACAACGCATTAAAGTTGGGGAGTGGGGGTTGATACGTCACAAGTATGTATAAAATCTACATACAAGTGACGTCATGGCACATTATAACTCAATGTATCGCCGTAATCTTTTGATAACGTAAAAAAGAAAAAATACGTGTACGTTATTTTTTCATAGTCTAGGTACATGACGGACAAAAAACATTTTTTTAGTCATCATCCCTCTTTGATTTTGTTCTAGGAAAAAAATTATAACACACAAGCTATACATTCTGCGTATCGGCAACAAAATCATATAAACAAAAAGCAACTCTTGCTATGACAGTTATATTCACCTGGAAGTTGCCTCTCTTTCTATCGCATAACTCGAGATCTTCTGACTACGATACACTCACCTCAAGACGGCCAATAAAGGCAAGAAATAGGTGGGAGCTCTATTCCTCGTCAGTGTTCACTCCAGCCGGCCAATAAAGGCAAGCCAGATATGAGGAGCAAGATTTCTCCCGGGAGATAGGGTCCGTGGGGTCGCTACTGTCTAACAGCTCGCCACATGCTGCCCTGCAGGTTTCTGTATTTCTCTTGGTCTGGCTCCAAATCCCAGACCAGTTCCGGCAAAAAACTCTACTAGCATAGACCTGGACTTCGTAGCGCGCAAACCGGTGGGGATTTTTTTTTAGTGCAAACAAATATAATTTTATTTGCAAAAAACGCGCTGTTCTATACGAGATCAGAACCTAGGTCAGTTGCATCACAGTCCAACGCCATACACCTAACTGCTATCAATACTTATAATTTACATTCGAATTTTAGCAATTCCATAAACTCTTCAAGGTCACGCGCATGATGCGTGTGTGTTACCATGTCTAATAAAATCGACGGAAATATATTTTTGACAGTGTGTGAAGTACAAAACCGCGATCTCTGTGGTGTGTGTACCGTGTTGTTTACACATACAGATAAACCATATCGCGCACAGCAAAACCACTCTTAACGTGCCCATGCACTTTTAAACGTTTACTGTACTAATGCAGGTATACCCCGTTTAGCCTAATGAAGAAAATTTCTTGGAAAACTCCTTGATACCTATCGACCATCGTTCGCCCTCGTTATACTTTAGTAATTGACAGGTAGTATGGTATGGTATATTGGTAGGATGTCTGGTCATTAATCAAAGCAACACAGTACAAACATAGCGTGCTCACCTAAAGCCTAGGTCATAGAGCAGTCATTAGGGTTCTTACGAACCTGAATAACGAAAATATGTACCTAATGAATTTTATAAAAAAAACAAAGAAGAAGAAGATTGATTGGTTGAAGTTGGTTGACAGTGACGATAATATTCGAAAGCTTTTTTCATTACTAGTGTCGTAATAACCATATTTTTTGGAGGCAATCGATCAAAAAAACTTTAGGTATGAAAGTCTTATAGGGTGATCATTTGTTGTGAGTACTTCTATATAAAATTCATAGAATAGAATAGAATAATATTTATTTCTAAGTATATGGTACATTGAGATCTAAAATTAAACATTGATTCACATATACTACCATTGCTGGTGTAGAAAAAATAAATAAACTAAGTGCAAATCATAGACATTACAATAAAAGTTATATATATTAATAAAATTGATTTGAATTTATATTTTTAATTTGATACAATAAAATTGATTCAGATAGTATTATTTGTAATGTCAATATATTAATTATTATGTCAAAAAGCATAGAATATTAATTACAATGTCAATAAGTATGATTTAAAAATTCATTAACGGAATTGTAACATATGTATTCATTCACTAAAAGTAATTGCACTGCGTAAACTGCTGTGTCTGGAAGCATGAAATTTTGCACAAGAGTACCATAAACAACGTGTTCGTTTTGATGTCCCATCATAATACAAAATGTCCTAGAGCAAGTTAGTGCTCCAAAAATACATAGTTCGAAGATAACATAACACTAGACTCTCGATATGTGTTTCTAAGTTTCATTGATAAACTGAACGAGTAAATCATTTTCATTCAAACCAATCATTCAATATTAAAACTAAGAAAATGCGACGATATCATTTTTTTTTTTTTATATAATTTACTTTAAAAAAATAATGTAAAATTTTTAATTTTTTCTTATATGTTTCACGTAATGGTGTTTTACATAAATAATCTTGGCTTTGGCGAATTATGTTGTATGAAAAATTAAAAAAAATAAAATCACAAGCCAGTTGATTCTTTGACATGGTCTCATTAAAACCCTTGAGTTATCGTATATCAAAAGGAACACGTTAGTAGCACTTAGGAAGAATTTTTGTAAATTCATCCCATGTAGGGGTTGCATGCAATTTTGTATAGAAATTCGTCATTTTGAACGATGGGAAAATCAGCGCTTATTGTTGAATAAGTCTCACAACAATGCTTCAATCTTTCAAATTTCAAGAATTGGTATGCCTTAGTAGGTCCCATTTCTGTGTCGTCTGATTCATGTGGCCTACTTGGATAAGCGATTGACTTAAAAGACCCTAATCACTAAAATAACTATGCAATATTCATGTGAGACTATCGACCTAAACTAGTGATGTTCTAAGTATGCTTTAGGATATCTAATAAGTTAGGTATCCGAAGATAAAGAAATAATCGAAAAAAGTAGGATAAAAGTTGATGAAAGATGAAGAAATTGTTAATGAAATCATCATCATTTCAGCCGAAAGACGTCCACTACTGGACAAAGGCCCCAAACACCGCCACTTCAACTGATTCTGTGCCTCCCGCATCCAGCGGATTAAATGAATGAATGAAAACATTTACAGCCACGCCTAAAGGCAATAAAAATTGGGAGTAAATGGATTAACCTAAAAATAGAATTATTTTTTACTAGGGTTGGTTGATTTTTGCCATATCGATATTTACAAAACTAGAGAAAAAGAAAATTAAGGCTGAGATAAAAAAAAAAAGCTTACTCAATGTCAAAACTCATTTGCCAAGTGATTAGCTGTAGTTATTGCATTTAACCTATCATTAAATGTAAATGCTAGCTGTACATCAGTACAGTTAGCATTAAATTTTGATACGATTATCGATTTGATTTAATAATTGAATTTGCTAGGCATTATTTCAGAAATCACAATTTATAAGAAATTTAACTTATAGTACTAGGAGGTGGCCATTAATAAAAATGTTACTTTCTTCACTGGAAAAGCGTAAATCAAAAGCAGAAAAATAATACTGACTTTGACCTACAAATGTCATTCATATTTACGACCATCTTTAAAAACCGTAACCCCCACACTTAAGTACCCCTCGACCTTGATACCAGGAAAGCATGAACATAAACAATACAATAGAAGCATGCTGTGGCTGTGAGTAAACAGAGGTACGACGCAATCTTTCGTGCATTGAATGGGAGACCGGTTACGGTTTATTGTCGTTGAATCGATACCGGAGTGGCACATCACTAGCGATCGCGTGCTGGCCTGCACATCACCACTGTCCTGTGAACCGGGTAGAATAGGGACCATGGTTTGTGGGAGAGTTAGGATAAACGATTTGTTGGAAAACAGTAATTAATCATTATATTCTGATGTTAGGACACAGTTCGTCAAAAAATCTAGGAACAAATATTTTAAGTTGAGCTTTCTTAAATTCATAGACCGTTTTTAAATATTGTATTAGTAAAACAAAAAAAATAACAGTAAGTTATCGCCAAAAAAAGCTGTCAATCGGTAACGGAGTCGTGATATCAAAGAGTTCATCCTTCGGCAGAAGGATGAGGCTAAACTATTTATATATATATATATATATATACATTCCCTAGGCCAATATTTTCGCGCCTAGGTCTTATAACTTTATGTCTTGTGACTGATAGAAAACCAAACCAAACAGGCAACAGAACTCAAAAGATAAACCAATAAAATAATTTAATACTATTCCATTAGTTATCTACTCAACTATTACCCTCAGTAAATCCTATCCTGTTTACTTCTACAAACACAGACATACAAACAAAACTTATACAAGTTCAAAAGCCTACAAATAACCCAAATCATGGTCACCTTAGTGGAACTACAGACAAGTTTCAGTAGCATAGCGAGCTTTCAGTAAGCTCGAACGCCTCCACAAGGCAATGTAGCCGAATTTATAACTAATGAAGATCGCCGATAAGTAGATTGTCGTACATTACCAGGTTTATTGAAATGTTGTTTGAACTGTAATCGTGTTTACAAGCCATAAATTAAAACCAACGCACTATCAAGAAAAGTTTAAAAAAATATTTTGTTTTGAGTCGGTTAAATTGAAAAATTCTTTAGACATTTAAAATAACTGTGCATATCGGAATAAAACAAATATTGATTAAATATTTGGTATATTTGCGAGGTTGTTAGTTTGAACAAAAACTTTATCGTGTGAATTTGCTAAAAAAACAAAATCCAAAATTTTTAAAATGAAACTTATGAGTTGGTGTTTTGAATCAATGAGGTAGAAGATCCAAAAATGAACGCGTGGTCAGGAGAAGAGGGTGATGTCATGGGTCCTTCGGTTACCTGTAAGTATACTTTGACTGGCAGTTGCATATAATACTCCTTTTTAACTGACTTCAAAAAGGAGGAGGTTCTCAATGCAACTGTTTTTTTTAAAATAAATTTTATTAATTTTGCTTGGGTAGCTTTTTAGTTAGTTTCAATAATAGGTATTTTTCCCACTTAGTCTATACGGATGATGTTATAAGTTCCTGACACTGTTATTTACATAGCTGGTAGTGGTATTCGATTTTTTGTGGGGTACGACAGCTAAAAAGTGAAAAATAAAAACTTATTACAAAAAAAAATAACCGACAAAAAACAACACTAAAGTGCAAAATAACTTTAAATTCGGAAGTCGGTGGCAAAAAAACGAAAATACAAAACCAAAGACACTCACTTCCGAAATTAAAGTTATTTTGCCCTTTTTAGTCTTTTTTTAAGTCGGTTCAATTTTTAGCTCTAACAACGTGGACATTAGAACTAAGATCAGGGTCCAAGGCTTGCTGGGAGAAAACTCAACTTCGACTAAAGCTCACCTTTGTACGAGTATGTGTAATCTATCTTCAAGGTCATCATCATTTGCCTAGCATTTTCCTAACTATGATGGCATTTAAGATCGTGCATTCTGAAAGAGGGGAACATCGCAAATAGCTGTCAAATATTTCGCTGGTAGGTAGGTCACTAGTTAGCGATATTTCATATTTCCATAAGTACAGTAATATTGCCAAATTATTCAATTGACAGCTATTTGTGAAGTTGTCCACTTTTAGAATGAACTAAAGAAATAAGATCTCCCACACTTTGTCTGCAAGACTCGTGCTGTTACAAAACATGTTGGTAAGAGGCGATAGGCCTGCAGAACAGCACTAAACAATTGGTGTAGGTTTTACACTTGCTACCACGTGGGTTAGTGCAAGTCAGGTAGGAATATAAACAAAAAGAGGCATGGCTACCTATGCGTTCTCGCGCACCAGGCGGCCACGACTCCGGCCAGACATGATCCGTGGTCTGTGGCCGTTGCGACCAAGTGCGCACGTATCGGTTTCTATAGTTTACCTGGTCGCTGCGATCCCTGATCGGTGTCATGGCCGTCTAGTGCGCGAGATCCCTATGTCTTCGTTCAAGTTGAAGAACAGACAGAGTAGTAGATAGGTTCGCTTTAAAACATAAAGCAGCAATCTGTAAGTCCTCTTTAATCCGATCCGATGACAAAAAGTACTATTAAGATTGTTAAAACTACGACGTAAAACTTACCAGTACCTCCTAGTGGGCACCTTCAGGAATATATTTCACCAGCTCTGTTCATTATGGAATAGGGGGCTATTGCTATTTACCGCAGCCACAAATTCAAACTCCTGACCTCTAAGATTTTCTTAATGGAAAAATCCACTCTTCCCGGCCTGGGGATCCATCCCAGGACCTATGCTTAGCAGTAGCGCTTGCGACCACCACAGCAACAAGGTAGTCAAACAATAGTTTTATAAAATAACTCAATATTTGATTTTTTACTTAAAAAAAATCTTTCATCAAAATATGTGAACGCTTTGTAGAATTCTGGCAGCTAGAGGCATTCTTGACTTACATAGCTTTCGTTTTAGCTATCGTAAATCATTTAAATAGCCTAGCCAGAAACATTTTATCTAGTTTCTACATCAAACTTACCTACTTGACCAGCTGAATAACTTAAAACATATGCTTAAACTGAAACATCGCAAGTTTTCAAGGTTAGTTTTGTACCTACGAACCACTTACCAAGATACGTGTGCCTAATAACTTAGGTATTTGTTCCAAAGACAACACTTCAAAAAATTTTATAAAAAATCTGTGTTGTGCTTTGATTAGACGTGATGAGTTTAAAATAAAGAACACAATGTAAACAAAACAATAACATAAAATTAAAAAATAAATAAACCGTAACACACACAATTAACGGTATTTATTTATTTATAATTACAACGGCTTGCGCCAATAACAGTAATTTACAGGTACCGATTAAAAAACAAACAATTCAGAGATCAAACATAAGTACTTAACAATAACTTTAAGAAAAGAAAATTAAATAAAACCGAATATACTGATAACAACATACAATATTTATCTAACAAACATAGCCTTCACAAAACAGTAGACAATTCGACATGATCACTCTGAGTGTGTCATTAAATATGTCACATTCCGGGACTGTCTCCATTAGGGAGTTTATAGCACCATGCATGCGACACAACGGGGATTGCGCGCGTGACACAGTGCGGCAATGGGATGTGGCGAACAGTCGGTGTCGTCGAGAAGGCCTATGACGCAGGTAGTTGTCAGGCACATAAAGTGTACACAAAGTATTGTGTAGCACTGGGGAATCTACCATGCTCCTTAAATTTTTTATGGCTATTAACATCTGATCCAGACCGTTATTTTAATAATATCAGTGATTAAAATCGTTAATAAAACACTGACCACTTAATTCGAAGAAAATTGTTCGTATGCCATTACGTAAATAAAAAAGTAAATGATTTTTTTTCTTTTTGTTTTGCGGCGTTAAATTCTTACTTTGACTTATTAAAACCATTGTTAACTTTCATTCGCGATCTAGATTTACGACTTAAAGGAAATATCGATTGTATTCACAAACAAATTCTACGAAAATAAATATTTGGGCACTTAATAACGATTAAATTAACTTATGTTCATTAGATATTGATTTCCGTAACATTGATTTTCACTGAGTAACATAATTAATTTCATTTTCTATTCACAGCCTGATCGCGACTGAATAAAAAATGCGGCAGGAATACATTTTGAATTTAGAATAATTGTCTAAAATGTAATTTTTTTTTTTTTTTAGTTTTGGCTTCGCACTGTTTGTGCATTAAAATGTAAATATGATGACGTCTTGTTTGGTCTTTGTTTTTTTCTTTTCTTTTCGTGAATTTAATCATAATTAGTATTTGAATTAAAATTATTATGATTAGTGGAATTCCGTTACAGGTGAGTTCCCTACTTTTCGTAAACTGTACTTTAATTTACAGCAAAGTATTATTTCAATGTCATAAAATTTCGGCAATTAAGACTACTTTAGAAAGATGGGCACTTGAAACAATAACTCGAAGCTGCAAATAAATATGTCGTAACGTGCTACATAAGCGCCGGCGCACATTACAGCCGCATCGGGCCACATAGCATCGCAATCCAATAGAAAAAATGCGTTGCGGCCTGCCTGTAGTATACGATGATTCATACAAAATGTACGAAAGTGATGCGTACGACGATTTTTGCAATGCGGTACGGCTATTGTGCGCTGCGCTGAACACTAACAGTTGCCCTGTAGATATAATATTATGATCTATGTTTGTAATAATATTGGTTTAGCTAGACTAGTCTGTTATTATATCGCACTAACATCGCTAGTTGTGTTATGTAATCTCTTAGTCTATATTTAGTTTATTGTGTTTATTTAACAAAAATGATAGTCACCGTGTTTCTAGACAGTGAATCGGAACGAATATTAGTGTGGACTTCAGATAATGGATGTATGTAAAGTTTAACTTTCTTAATTATAAACTGGCTGCTACCCGTGGTTTCACCTGCGTGGACCCTTATTATTTATCTACAATAAAAGTAGCCTAAGTGACTCCTTACAACATCAGGTATCTGCCAGTGAACTATTCTCGTCCAGCCGTTTTGGAGATAAGCCAGAATAAAGAGGCAGACAGTTTTTTGTCTTTTTTTTTGTTTTAAGTACTGTATTATCGTTCACATGCATTTAGTAAGAAGCTGTTATTTTGACATTACAAACATACACTTCAATATTATTTATTTGTATGTATGGATCTTGGCGTTTATTAGTGTTCCTATTTAGATAAAAAGAGGACAATAAGGCTCAGTATAGGCTGATTTCCAATTTAGTAAAACTTTTAGTGTGTAGGTTGCACTCGTTTTCTGTAACCTTGATCGAGGCTCAATGTCACGGTGCCAAGTCTCATTGATTGGACGGATAACACAGCCAATTAAATTACTTACCTGCAACATATTTAAATTCCATGTAGCTTTTAGAAATCCGGTAAAAATGTTCATTATTTACACACATTTTTTTACTATATTTTTCCACATGTGCAGCCAGCAGCGCGAAGCCCAACACTCCTCCGCTGAAGAACGGCAATGACCTGAGAGAGTCGGGGTATCTAATAGCTGTCGGCTCCAGAACATCCAGGTTATTTAACACTATTCTTTTCATCATTCAGGGCTAGCACGCACTGCGAACTATGAAATAGGATCCCATAACTATGATCATAGTCAATATGAATCATATGTAGTTACGCGTATCATACCGTCATTAGTTCTTCATATAAAAATGACTCAACCATCTCTGATCCTATTTCTAAGATAGTCTAATAGGGCTCTTACCACGACACGATAAGCTTTCCTCGTAAGGACATGTTGACACGTCTTGTGAAAAAGCAAAAAAATTAAGCCACACAAACAGTTCAAACAAATCAATGTCTGTTCAGTCATTTACATCTCACTAAACATCATAATTATTTCGTTTCAGATTCAGAAGAAAATATAAGAAGAGACTACCATTTCTAGTCATTATAATAATATTTATCCTGTTACTAATAGCTTTCATAATTATTACTATTTTATGTAAGTACCCGTATACATAATAAATACAACGTATACACTATAAAAATCAGTATTACAACTGCCTAACTCTGAGCCAGGGTGTCCATTGCTACTAATATATAGCAGAGGACTAAGTAATTGATATTGTGTACATGCATCATTCATCAACCACAAAACGGATGCATCCATTTAGTCGATGAAACGCAACGCGAAGATTAACCATTGTCCTAGTCTAGACCGTAACAAATACGAAACACGTAGGTACTGAAAATGGAAAAACTTGCTATTAAACTGCATTAGACTGAAGGTTACTAACACGATACCTACGTATCTATGATACGAGTTTCAAGTTATGTGCCAAGAAACTGTTTGCCAAGCTTGTAGGGTCTCACAAAAAGGAAGCTTAAGTGGTTGCTGCGATCAGTTGCCGTTTCCCGATAGGTAGGTTCCATACACTAAAACTCTAATTTAGTAGGCTTATACATCATAGTTTTGCAGTCAGATATCATCATCTGCTTTTCGAGCTTCTGACTACCCGTAACGACTGTCAAACATCTTCAAATGACAGCTATTTGCTGTCAAATATCGTCTCTAAAACCGAATTAATTTATATTACGATACTAGTTGCGCAACAGTTTCATGACATTAGTTTCACGTGTAAATCGCATAAAACTAATAAGAGTCCACACCGCCACTCAAGTCCGACAAACGCAGCGCTAGTGTCTATACCATTACATCAAATTGCATTTAAAAATGTATTTCCACTACTTTCCCGCCGGATTTCAGATGTAATTATCTATTTACACCTGAAACTATCAGTCAAACTAATATCTGGAAACCAATATTGCGCAATACGTTTCGTAATGTCAATTCGGCTTTAGAGTACCAAATTGACATTCAGAAATATCTATGTTATTATATTTATATACTCGTAGGTAATGTTTTAAAGGGCAAGTTCTCTTCAGGGAATACACACTTGATAAGAGGGTTACCTTTCCGTGCCATTTCATGCTCCCTCGTCATTCATAATATTATAAAAGCAGGCAAAAGCATCTAATCTTAATAACAAGCAAGCATTTGGTGCAATTTGTTAATCATTCAAACTGCCTTTACATGTAAATGAAGTGCACACAAAGTGCAAGCATACGGTTGATAATGTCTATAAATGGCTAAGTACTAGAATTTCTACTCTAGATACACTTAGGCTAATATTCAAGTCTTGTTAAAGAAAATCTTTGTTATTTTGTACTTAGTCTATGTTGCTTTTAAACATAAAGCACTTTGATTGTTGAATTATGGAGAAGCATAGACAACATTAATGCTGTATGGTAGGTAGTTTGTCAAATCTAGAGTTTTCATCTCAACTCAACTCTCTCAACTCTCAAAAAGTATCACATTATCTTCTGTAAATAAGTTTAGTAGTAATGTGTTTTTTATAAGAAGAATAAAGGTACATTTCCGTAGCCGACTGCAGGCTACGGAATTGTACCTTTAGTATTATGTAGCAGCAGTAGGCGACTACATAAAAAATCGATTCGATATCATAGAAATACATAGAAACCGGAGTGTATCGGCGCTGTTACCTGGAGTTGACTACGGAATGGTACCTTAACTGTGCCCGCGGCTTCGCTCACGTGACTATGTATTCTTTTAGCATATTAAGTTAATGGGAACGTAAAGTCATAGTAGCTATAATAAAGATATACAGGGTAACTACATACATACATACATAAACTCACGCCTTTTTCCCATGAGGGAAGGCAGAAACTACAGAACTGCCACCTGCTACAGGGTTACTAATAGGTGTGATAACTAATACGACCAACCATTGTTTTAGACGCATTAGCAATAAATAGGAAACCAGTAAGGATATGCAGGAGCAAAGAATGTCTGCGTTCTGCCGCAAACCTCGCCCTCTCCATGGACATGAGTGCTAATCCTTGCGAAAACTTCTATCAGGTAACGATTTTCACAGCCTCTGCATTATTACACGACTGTCCAAAAAGGAGTGTTTTTGATTAAAATATTTATTCATGTCATTCATAGTCATGTGAAAGAACATGTAACCCCTTTCAAAGTAAATTTTCTTACCGAGAAGGAGCTAGCAAAGTATTTTTGTTGCTGGCAAATAAATATTTCATTAATTCCATCAAGATGTTTTGAGGTATAACTGTATTCCGTGTTCCTCAAACATGTGATTTGATTCCTGTTTGCAATGGCAGAACCCTCCTGATTTAGTATTTTCAAGGAGGCCTCTATATCAATACGAAATAGATGTATAGGCTTTGCATCTTCAATTATACTACTTTTCTTATTCTTTAACCTCTTTTTTTTCTATATTTTTTAAAATTATTTTTCTATTTCTTTCTTTTTTTTTCTTTTTTTTTTCTTTAAATTTCCTTAACAAAAACATATTTCCAATAACTTTCCTCTTACCTCCCAGTACGTATGCGGCAACTGGGGCTCGGACCACCCGCGACCTGATGCCTACAGATCATACGACTGGTTCCGAGACAAGCAGACCAAGGTGTACTCCATCGTAAGGGACTTCCTCAACAGGAACACCTCGCACCAGCCCAAGGCAGTACAGCAGGCCAAGGATATGTACAATGGGTGTATGAATACGGGTGAGCTTCCCTGGATATGCGTTTTTACCTTGTCATAATTTTGTCAAAAATTTTGATATGTTCAAATTTCAATAGACCATGTGATAACAATGTAGAAATACATGCACGTTAAAAGTGTCCGTAGTAAAAAGATTAAAAAAAAACAATTTTAAAATTCAAATAAATTAAAATTATTTATTACGAATGGAATGTCAACGAACTCCATATTATTCGAGCGTAACCATTCATAATTACTTTAACAGTAAACAGTCACGAATCATTTGGGAAATTCGAAACTAAATGTTTTAAAAAGTACGTGAGTTATCGAAGAAAACATGAACAATTTTAATTAGTGCCGAAAATAGTTTTTCGTTGAGAAGCCCTCGCCTTCATTATTCACTTCGATCAAATGTTGACCTTTCCAGTTTGAAACACGTCATAAAATGTTTGAAAGTTTGACTTGAACGTCGATCAATCTTCATTTATTATTCACTTTTATGAGTTTACATCCGAATCTACTCCTCAAGTAAGTTACTTGAGGAGTAAAGTTACATTATTTGTGATTAATCACTTACTTTCAGAGACACTAGACAAACGAGGATTAAAACCAGTGATAGCTATCCTAGAAACACTTGGTCTCCCTGCATACCCTACATTTATAAACGCGACAGAAGATTTCGACTATTCTGCTTATACTTTTGATTGGTTGGACACAGTCATCAAGGTAAAGACGCAGATTGGTATGGATGTACTCATTGGTTTTGATATCTACACGGATCCAAAGAACTCTTCTGTGTACAGACTTATTATGGGATCGCCTGAAAATACAAATCCTTTTCCAAGGTAATAAGACTTTAATCTCCTGAGATTTCTTATAAGTGCTGATATTTTACATGGATTTATAGACAAAAAAACTAGTATTTTGGTGGCTCTTTAAATCAAAATTATGACAAATGTTTACGTACGGTCAAGCCAAGCTAGAACAGGAAACGTTTAAAATATGGGATTGAAGACAAAGGCAATAAATAAATTGCTTCAATTCAGTCATTCTTAATTATTCATTAGTAATTAAAAACTTTATTCATTGTAAATATGTCCCAATTTACAGCACACATACTGAACGAAAACGCCATAATGGTAGAAGAACCTTAAACAATCTAATAAGCTTTATAAGCAAAACAACTGATTTCCTATACAAGATCGAACGTCGCAGTGACAAAGCTGACACCGATGAAGAGAAAATAGCACAAGTACATAAGATATTCTATGCAGAGTTGATAAAACTGTTTGTTTTGGAAGAAGATGCTGTCAACAGTTCCAAATTAACTGAAATTGAACTAGATCAGAATATCCTCCTAACTGCGAATGAATATTATGCGACGAGCAGTGATATCTACGAGGTAAGTGTGATTATTCTTCTTCGTTTCTTGAATCACAGCTATCTTTGCGAAAACTTGTCCTTCAGTAATTACAATAATCCTTCGAATGCAAGTCTTGAGGAGAAATAAGATCTAATAATCTACAAAAAAATTGAAATTCACTCAATGACAAGCATCGCATAGTCTTTAATCATAGAATAAGAGTTCCTTAATAACAACTAAGGTGAGCACTAAAGCAGGATTTTTCAAAATCCACTCCCTAAAGAGGTTGAAAATTTGTACCTATGGAATTTTGTCATTTTTTCCGATGGGACATCCCATCGGGCACATATCGCAATATTTCTGTTGAGTTCACGAATTAAATATTTCACTATGTTTGAACTTCAAATTTTGTCTGTAAAAGATCGCTTTTAGCAATAAGACCATCCATTGTGTCACCCTTCAGTATTTTTTATGGTGTGCATAATAAAGACTATAGTATTATATATATGTATCTATTTCTACCAGTTTTTGAAACTATAAAGTCAAAGTCAAAGTCAAAGTCAAGTACGAGTATAACGTTATTTGGTTGCATACGATAAATCGTGTTAAGTACAGATAAAAATAAATTAAAAAATATTTATCTAGGCATTTAAATTAATTCCTGGTACCTATATAGGGTGACTGGTAATTAGTGACCATTACTTAAACACGTCAATTTACTCATCATTATGATTTATTTAATTCAACTTTTGCTATGGGACAAAACCTTAAATCGTGAAAAAGAAATCTGCTGTTCCCTACTTTTTGACGAGTTATGCGAACATAAATGTAGGGAACAACTGATTATTTTTCGCGTTCATAATGATGAGTAAAGTCACGTGTTTAACTATCGGTCACTAATTATTAGTCACCCTATATACCTAGTTCTGACTTATCTATAGTGGCATCAACGATATAGCTTTATCTATTTGCCATAAATTAAATATCGCAGCTAATGGCATGATTTAAGTATAATTATGGAACTAGAATCAGCTTTTTCTGGTATGCAATATTCGCGTGTGACATGTGAAACGTGCTATAGAACAATCGATGACAAGAAATAAGTTTCATGTGGTAGTTTATTAAAATCAAGATTATATTTACGTACAAAACCACACAAAAATGATTTCACAAATCGAAAACTGTTACTATACCTTATCATCAGAGAGTCCTTGATAAACTTTTCGATAGTAATAAATTAAAGTTAATTACCTCTAAATGACTTTATAAATATTTTCAGCTAGAATCAGACAATTCAACAGAAATAGACGACGATGATTATATAAATATACCCGAATATACAGTAGAACAAATACAAACTCACACAGATGGAATAGTCGAAAGCAATAACGGCACAGCTTCACTAATTTGGAAGAAGTACTTAGAAGGGTTGTTTAACGTCAGTAATACTATGCTGGACTTTGAAACGGACAAGATAATGGTATCTGATCCTGATTTGAAGTACATGTCATTGATGGCAGCTTATGTTGCGAAGACACCGCCTGTGATACTGGAGCTTTATATTTGGGTTAAGGTGGGTATAATAAATCAAATATTAGGTTTTCTATCGATTCCTATGAGTTCATTTTAGTAACCTGTGTTGTCGTAATTCTGGGCAAAGGTGTATTCCATACCCATGATTTCGTCCCTGTGTGTTGCCTCTGCTATGATTTCATAGTTAAGAGCGTTTATACAAAAAGTTGGCAACGTCGCAAATAGTGCTGTCAAATAGATAATATAAATATTTACAATCAAATTCAATGTTATAATTGCAATTGATTATTAATATTCTATTTCGCTAGTTAGCCATATTTCTTATTTCCATACAGTAATATTACCAAAATAGTCAAAACAGCGAAATACGTATTTGACACCTATTTGCGACGTTTTAAATTCTATAAATCAAAGCGCGGAACTTTACCTCGTTATAAAGCATTTAAAACACAAATTATTTCCGAATCAATACTTTTTCTTTTGTCCGATACAGGTAAATGATATACTAATTATGCCTAATATTAGATAATTTGTTATATTTCTTCAGGTGGTGGAAGTAATGTCAATCCACACGACGACAGAGCTGCGTGACCTGTTCCAACGCGCGTACGAACAGAGTCACGCGCATGAGACCACCCCTCCGCGCAGCCTACAGTGCGCCAACGCAGTCAATGACATGCTGGGCATGGCTGTGTCTTATGGCATCGCGGATCCATACTTCTTCAATGTTACGAAGCCCAAGGTAAGGAAAATAGTGAAATAAATAATTTGTAGAAGTAAGCTTGTTTGCGAAAGAGTTCAAGGTCAGTACGGCTACATCCAAACTCTTTCTGCCACCAAGCAGTGTTGATGATCAGTTTTGTCTCTGAAGGGCAACTCACCTGCAATGCCTCTAGTACTGCAGAGGTCAATAAGCGGCAGCGATCACTCACCATTAGGTTGTCCAACTGTTTGTTTGATATCTTAAGTAATATTATATATGCGAAAGTGAGTTTGTTTGTATGTTACACTTTCATGCTAAAACGACTGAATGGATCCGGATGACATTAGGCACATAGGTACACCATGACCCACTTTTATCCCGGTAATACGTTCCCGTGATCCCACGGCCAATTTCCGACCTCCACGTAGGCGAAACCGCAGCTAAAAGCTAGTTTTTAATAAGACCAATAAAACATCAACAACATTAATTTTTCAGATAGTAACAATGATCGACGAACTAAAAAACTCCTTAGCCCACCTCGTCGGCCAGGCGAGATGGATGGATGACAACACAAAGTTAGCAACATACCTGAAAATAATCGAAATGAAGACTCTCATAGGATTTCCAGACTGGCTGCTAGAGGAAGGAAAACTAGAAGAATATTATGAAGGCATTGAGGTCGATCCTGAGAAACATTTGGAGAACATGATAAATATCAATCAAGTGAAGACCAAGAAAGTTCTCAATAGGTTTAGAGAAGGGAATAACTTTACTTGGGCAACTGACCCTACTGAAGTCAACGCGTATCATACTTTCCAAGAGAATACTATTAGTGAGTATTTATAAATGAGTTGAAGAATATTGGTAATATGAGTGTACTCGTATTAGTAAATGTTAACATAATTATTTGGCGTATTAGTTACTATTGAGATATAAGTAAAGTGAATTAGGCTAGAATGTTAGAATTTGTGCAGTCTTTCTAATATCTAAAATATTAGATTCGATATTTTCCGAGTTTTCCTTTCTAGCTTCAGCTAAAGTAGAATATCTTTATTTAATACTTGAATGTTTCCTATAGCTGTCCCTATGGTGATGTTACAACATCCCTTCTTTGATTTAGGACTTGAGTAAGTATGTTCTTTACTATTATATTTAGGTAGATTATCTAAAGTTTCTTTAACCTTTTCATTTTGTCCAGCTCACTTAACTACGGTTCTTTGGGAACGGTTCTTGGACATGAAATAACGCATGGCTTCGATAACTTTGGTAAAACTTTTTTTTTTGTCCTTTGTCCCTCCGTTTGTTGCTTGTCAATTGAAATAGATTTGATAATTATAATTTGAGAACAAAAGAAATAAAATTCATTTTTAAATTAAACAAGTTGGGACCATTTTATTGACAAATACATACTACGGGGCATCTGGCGGACAAGCGTCATAAAAGCTTTCACAAGTACAAGTGCGATTCACCTGGTATAGCCATAGTCACTGGCTCACAAGTAGACTCAAACGATGCAATCAAGTGCTTAAACAATCTTAATTACATCTTTCAACCAGATTTAATACTAACATTTCCCACATTACAGGTCGTCAGTTCGACAAGAACGGCAACATGCTGCCGTGGTGGTCCAACGACACGATCTACTCGTTCGTCAACATGACACACTGCTTCATCGAACAGTACTCCGGGTATTACCTCCCAGAGTTGGATGAACATGTGAGTTTACTGCTTTTTCTTCTGAAATAATTCAATTAGACTACCAATGTTGTTGGGAGTTCCGTAAGGCAATATTTTAGGCCCCCACTTTTGCATGATTTTTTATTTGACTACGGACAAGACAACAGTTTCATCGGGGTTCCGCAATGCAATATTTTATGCCCTTTCTGAATCATGTGAAGTTCATGTCAACGACTTGTATTTGAATAACCTCCATGCTGTTCATGATTGTACGTACATATACTCATTCTCATAGATCTTAAATTAAGGTACACGTGCAAGATGAACTTATAATTTAACGGATACGTTCAGCTGGTTCTTCAACTAGGAGTAAAATTAAGGAGTTGGTATCCTAAGTGTAAAAATAATGTATCTCAATCTACAGGTAGACGGTAAGAAGACATTAGGAGAGAATATAGCAGACAACGGAGGCTTGAGAGAAGCTCTGGCGGCTCTGAAGCATCACCAGAAGAGACGAGGACCAGAACCGAAGCTACCGGGCTTCGAGCACATGACGCCTGAACAACTGTTTTTTCTGTCCTATGGGAATGTATGTAGCTTACTTATTTTTTTATCTGATCATCTTGTACCTAAGTAATTGGCAAAATTGTTTCTTTCCCGATGAAATTCAATTCAATGTAAATCTCCAGAAACATTTTTTTATTTATGAGTATTATTTCGCCTACTGACGCAGTTGGAACTGTGAACAGGAGCATAGTCATGGGTGCACCGTGCACCTCTTATTTCTATTATTAATTTATTTTTATCTACGGGTTCGCCTCTGCCAATCCCTTCGGAGATTACAGCGGGATGTTGATAAGGGTTTAATTTGCTTTCAATACATCATGTAGGTTCTGTTTTTGACTAGTATGATCAGGTTGTATTTGATTCTGTTTCCAAATAAATATTCTTACAGACCGTTCACTATAACTTGTCCCTTCTGTAGTTCGTGCTTGTGATATATTTTGACATCGTTCCTAGATATCATTGCTTATGTTTACTTCTATATAAAAAAGTTGTTCTTCACAGCTATGGTGTGGAGTATCAACGAAGGACTCCTTGAAGTCGGACCTGGAAGACGAGCACTCTCCGCAGCTGTTCCGCGCACGGGGCGCGCTGCAGAACAGTGAGGAGTTCGCGCGAGCGTGGCACTGCCCGCCCGGGTCTGCTATGAATCCGCACAAGCGATGTATTATATTTTAAAGGTAAATTCGTAAGTTCTAGCGTTGTCCTAACTGAAAGCGATTGTCAAGCGTACGAGCAATCAAGTCACGTGTGGATTAATGTAATCGATCGCGTATTCGCGTGACAGTCGTGGTCGGTTAGGAAGCAGCCATAGGATGTGGCTTGTCGAAGACAAGAAGTGGATAATAACAATGATAGGCCCTAATGTAACGCTGCACTTAAGTAAGATTTTACTATAGCGCTCGAAGACAATGTGGAAGAGAGTAAAAAAGTACGTAATTATGGAAGTTATTCAGAAGAGTAGAACTTAGTGACGTAGTAGCAATGTTTATTTGGAATTTAGACGATGCAGTGGCTTTAATATTTAGGTTTCAATCAAATGTCTTTACTTGCAGATTGAACTACGGGAAACGAACACAGAATGCTTTGCAACGTAACAATGAACGAAAAGATGGTGTAAATAGAATCAAATCAGTATTTCCTAGCAATAAAAATCATTTAGATTATGAAAAACTTTTGTAAATGTGTGTGCCATAGATTATAATGATATACAACTTACATAATACATTTTATACGTCTTCTGTGCTCTTAAGTGTAAAATTGTTATTTTAATTTTGTGAAATTGTGGTGGCATCTACATCGCCACATGAAAACTACGCATCATAGAGTGGCGTCACACAAAATCCCGTCGTCACACAAATCCTGCATCACGCAATTAGAGTTTACCGCGCGAACGACATATATATAAGACTATCCGACATCAACCATTGGGCAGTTGCCCGCCAGACACAACACCCTCCCACCCTCCTTTTTCTATCTAGAATGAGTGAACTTTACACCCTGTTCCTCATACCTCTAAAAAACTTATTTTCTACCGCACAAATTGTTGACTGAAGTGCAATTTGAAGCACTCCTAATATTTCATAAATTTTCGTGTGTTTTCATGATTGTCTCTTATCCTTTATTATTGCCTAGTGAGTACATTCATGACAGCGATTTTGTGATTTTTACAATAAACTTATGTGAAACTGGCCTCTGCCTTTTATTTTATGATTCTATTTTAATGGAAAATCCGTCCTCGTGTCAAGCTATAAGCATTATTTTCTTTTAATAATTGGTCCTAAAAGAAAATCACATTGATCTGTTCATGTACCCGTATAATAAGTAATGACAGTGTTTATTGTTGTTAATGATTAGGCAACATTTAGTAAAAAAAACATTTGGATAGTCCTTACGTCATTTCTTATGTGGAGTCATAAAATGGAATTAATAAAGAGGGCTAAAACCCGTGGCTAAAACAAACACATGGCACTGGTAAAATAACTTTAATTACAAAGATATAATGCAACTTGATACAACTGGTTTTAACATATTAATGGTGACCAATAGAGTTGTACGAAATGGTCTTGGAGAAGCCTCCTCCATAGCCGTGTGACGAGACACCATAGCCGCCTCCATAGCCGCCTCCGTAGCCGCCGCCATAACCAGTGGAAATCGGGATTCCGCCCGAAATGCCAATACTTCCTATACCGCCCGATATGCCTCCAATACCAATTCCACCGCCTCCAATACCAAATCCACCGCCTCCAATACCAATTCCACCGCCTCCAATCCCACCGCCGATAGCAACGGGTACTGCGGAAACAGCTTGCACAGCAGCTACAGCAGGCACAGGAACAGGCCTGTCAACAACAACAGGTTGGGGCACAGGGACAGGTCTGTCAACCACAACGGGTTGAGGCACAGGTACGGGCCTATCAACTTGAACGGGTACCTGAACAGGGACGGGGCGGTCCACGTAGACGGGCTGTGGCACCGGGACCTGACGGTCAACGTACACGGGCCTGTCAACAGGTACGTGCCTCTCAACAGTGACGGGGTACGGAACAGGTACATTTACAGGAACCCTGACGGGATATGGCACTTTCCTCTCATAGTACACAGGCACTTGCCTAGTGACTTCCACGGGGACTTTTTGTACGACGGGGTAAGGTACAGGTCTGTCTACCTGCACAGGTACTGGAACCCTTACTGGGTATGGTACTTGACGATCGACGGGAACCGGGACGGGTACTTGCACGGGTACTTGCACATCTCGCGTGATGGTTCTGGTAATGTAGCGAGGTACCTCCTGACGTAAGATTACTGGGTTAGGTGCTACGCTCACGGATGTTTGTACTGCTGGAGCAGCGGCTACTGCGACAGGACCTCCCACGGCGATACCTGGACCACCAACTGCGAATGCAGGTCCTGCCGCGAATCCTCCTCCAGAACTGATACCGCCGCCACCTATTCCAATACTGCCTCCACCTATTCCAATACCGGCTCCACCTATTCCAATACCGGGTCCACCTATTCCGATACCACCCGAAGATATTCCAATACCGTGTCCGGATAATCCAATAGAGTGGCCAAGGCCAACTGAGTGGCCTATTCCGATCGAGTGGCCCAATCCAATAGCTGGTGATGAGAACCCGATAGAGTGACCTCCGTAGCCGTACGCTGGGATGTGTCTCTTCACGCCTTTGTCTGAAACTGCCTCATTTTTGATCCCCTCAACGATAAGGAGTTTGGATACTTTCGATGTGTCTGCTATTTCTTTTGATGTTGATAGACTGCTTGCTGAAAGCAGCACCTGAAATTAAAGAGATATGAAATATTACTAAGACATAAATTATTTTACACGAAACGAGCTTCCGCCAGTGGCTTTGCCTGCATGCTACTCAGTAATAATATAGCATTCTAATGGTGTGATAAGTTTTAAATCGGTCCAGTAGTTTTTGAGTTTATTCATTACAAACAAAAATACGAACACCTTCTGTTTATAATATAGCGTAGATAAGTTGTAAGAAAATACTTTATTTGTAAGGAAAGAAATATCAATTGATATAAATAAAATTAAAACAATGAATAATGTTCTATATGGAAATGTCCTAAAAAAATAATGGAGTAATCAAATAGTATTGAATAACTAGGCACATTTTGTATGAGATTCACTATAATTTCACCTAACGTTTTATTATAATACTTCTAGTGTGAATGAGGGCAAGAAAGGTGTACTTATGCTAAAAAGCCTATAAACCACCAATGCTTAATACCAAAATAGGAACAGTTATTACTGTCGCGGCCAGCAATTAAGGCATTGATGGACGACCGTGAAAATGTGGGCCGAGACGAAGCCGAGGCAAACATACGTGAGTCCTTTTGTGTATAGTACTTTTCTTAAACAATGCGCGGAAATTCAAACTAAGTAAATTAATTATAAATTCCAGAATCAATGACGAGCAAAGAAAATTTTTCACTCGCCAATATGTTAATTTGTTTCTTCTTTACTTTAAATAACACGACGGATAAGATTTTTCATAGTAATTTATTTGGCCGCAACACGACAGTTAAGCCGATCGTCCACCGCCAGTTAAACTAAGTTAGCTCGTATAGTCCACCGCGGTGGACGCACATGTACGAAAAACTGGCTCAACTATGTAACTTAGTTTATTAGCTGGTGGTGGACAATCGGCTGTACGGATTTTCTATTGAAATTGGAATTTGGTTACCTAGCAACTGTATACCTTTTTGTTTAGTCACTCTAGTGTCAATCAGTTATGAAAAATCAAAAAACAATAATCTCCAAAATTTTCATATAAACTCCTCGCTTGTTTTTGACCAGCAAGTTCGATTTATCGAAGATGGTTGTCAAAATAATATTGTAATTTCCAAGCATGTTTGAGAAAAAGTAATAGTTTCGATTTCGATTGCAACATTCGTTCACGATAAAATATGGGAAATTAATAAAAATCTCTAAATAGAAATAATATATCAGTTTTGTCCCAGTTCGGCTGCGCTTGCGACATGAACGGGGGCGAGGCGAGCCGGCTACAACTCACGGAACTTTGCGCCGGAGTCGATTGCTCTGACCCTTTGATACCTTACTTAGTGTTGGAGCCTTTTCTAGATTCGTCTGTTTATTTGTTATTTAATGATGTTGGAACACATAAATGTTACGGCGAAAACGAATAAATGTTCAGTATCAGAGAATAAATCTGCAGATGTACAGATAGTGCAATCCACGACGACGCGCCCCACTCCGTGATTACTGTACTGTAAGCTGTACTTTAGTACGGAGCGGAGCGGAGTGGGGTGCGTCGTCGTGGATTGCATTATCTATAAAGGGCCTGCGTTAAAATGTTAAAATAAAACTTTTGGAAGAACGAAACCAGAAATGCAACGAAAGTGTCCCATGAACTATTACGTTTATAAATAAACTTGTTTGTAGGTAGTATATGGCATACCTAATGTGATTACCTACTTACCCTAAAAGGAGTTTAAAACTTAAAAAAAGTTAAGGGGTACTTAATTTTACGTACCTAAGTAACAAAAATCTAAATTCACCCAAGTAAAGCCGCTACTAAACCTAGTCTAGTTTGTAACTGTAATTGCAAACGCTTGACAACTTAATTTTAAACATAGACATTTCATTGAGCGTTAACCTAACTACAATCTACGTAGCAAATATAAAGTACCTAAGTAGTTACAGAATAGATCTAAATGTATTATTATAATTTACTTGTGTTGCAATAACGGAACTAGGAACAGGTTGAAGCATTGTCAAAATAAAAATTTACAAAGCTCCCTATAAGTTATTACCGAAATTCAAGATCATAAAGGCTATCAAATCCTGAGCAAGACTGATCAAAGCAAAGAATACCCATTAAAAATTGCGGAAGACAAAACGTAACTGATAATTTATTGATTATTTACATACATACATCACGCCTTACTACCCCAAAGGGTTGGGCAGAGGTATACCTATAGTACACCAACATTTCGCTAGTTATGTTTAAGTCCCATGTAATAGGGGCGAGCCTATTGCCATCAACCGGGCACAAATCCAGACTCCGGGCTGCTACCGAGAAATTCCATATAGAAAAATCTAATAACATTTTGTCCAACCTGGGAATCGAGGCCTCATTCTCAGCAGTTAGCGCTTGCGACCACTAGACTAACGGGGCAGTTATTGATTATGTATTATACTTTAACAAGAATCAAATACTGTACCGCTTTATCATAACATCACTAAACCATAATAATCAAGACAACACTGAAATTCCCCCGGCGGGTGTGGTAAAACTATCATTTCATAAACAACTGCAGAAAGAAACAGAAAAAGAAAATCTCTCAACTCTAATTTACTTTAATATCTACCTCAAAGACTGCAGTGGCATACATCAGTGTCCATTGCCTAGTCACTAGCCCACCAGCTGAGGTCAAGGTGAGCACACCAGCCACAAGGTCGGTGATAACACGTGCTTAGCGGTATGGGGTGGATTTATTTCATAGCGAATATGAGTAGGTGAGTCAGCTGTTTGTATAAACGGGACACACCTGGCAGTTGACACACCTCAGCTAAACTTTCTGGATAGTAATATTATAATGTTTGCTTAAGTATCATATCATTATATTAGCTTTTAGAAAAATATCAAATTTTTTAAAGCTTTTTAGAAAAAAAATTGGTAAAGTTACTAAGTTAAAATAAACCGTCCAAGTGCGATTCGCACTGGCGGCATGCGAAGGGTTCCGTATCACCGTACAATATTTCAACTAATTTTTTTTTCAACTTTATTTAAAAAAAACACGTCTCCTTCCATTTCATTTTATTTTTATTATTTGTTGTTATAGCGGCAATAGAAATACGCAATCTGTGAAAATTTCAACTGTCTACCTCTTACGGTCCATGAGATGCAGCAAGCTGACAGACAGTAGAGTAGTTAAAATCCCTCAGAGCTTACTCAAAGCTTAATTTACTATCATGTGTGCACGAGAAATACCTCACATATTCACGAAAACAGACTAGATACTCCATCAGCCACTCAAAAAAACAGCAGCAACAAAATTAGCTTCCAATCTAAAAGTCCATTAATACACACAACACGTGCCCAAACAAGTACCTAATATTTGAAACACAGTTGGTATTAATTACACGGCTAACACCGTATAAGCTCATTTGAAGCCATGTCGAAATGACTACAGTCTAACATTCAGGACATACCTGCTCTAGAATCAGTTAGTGCTTGATAATATTATGTTCTAATACCCATTTTCCGGTGCTCATGTACGAAACAACTTCATTTGCATTTGACGTTGCCTAATAGCGGATTGAGGGACTTTATTTGCTAGATTTTCGAGATATCATTTTGAAATAAGATTAGATTTTGCAATAGCTAGTTTTCTTACCCTGATTGATCGCATTAATTTGACTAGACATGACTGGATAAGTATAAGATTTTGAAATACACTTGCTCCAGAACTGTCTATTTCAAGTCATTTTACTCTATGTAGCATTTTCACCCAAATTGCGAGAAATCTTGTTTTTGTTTTTCAGGACATATTAATATTACTGCCTCGTTGGTCTAGTGGTCGCAAGCGTTACTGCTGAATATGAGGTCCTGGGTTCGACTCCCAGGTCGAGCATATAGTCACTGGGTTTTTTTTTCTGGAATTTCTCAGTGGCAGCCCGTAGTCTGGATTTGTGCCCGGTTGATGACAATAGGCTCGCCCCCTATTACATGGGACTTAAACATAACTGGCGAAATGTGGTTGATTTAAAAGAGTGTCCGTGGAGTTTCTTGCCCGTTCTTCTCCATAGGTACCTACTACGCTTTGGAATGAGCAACTACTTTCATATTTCTGACTGACCGAATTCTTGACAATTCAAAAGCGCCTGTAAATGGTTTAATTGAAATAAATGCTTTGAGTTTGAGTTTGTGGGTGTACTATAGATACACCTCTGCCCAACCCTTCGGGGAAACAAGGCGTGATGTTATGTTATGTTATTAATGTTACTATTTTTCTGCTTTTAACACGTTCAGTGACGGGAGCCCTTCGGGGGGGTTCATCTAGTCGCATATGGGATGCCAGGAGCCCTTGCAGAGGGCTCATTTTAAATGTAGGTTTTTCTTAACGAATACAGCATTATAAATCGTGGAAATGAAATCTGATTTATATTTTACAAATTTATTAGTATAATTGGTTCACGGTTTCAAATATTCACCAAAAATTTAAAAGGTTGGACTACGTATCAACAAGACCCCCTGAAAAAACAATTTCTCTTCGTTTTACAGTATTTTATAATACCGTTTTAAACCGAATGCCGTTGACCGTCCGCGATGGTTAACTTTAACGCAAAAATAATGCCGGGAACCCTCCCGGAGGGTTCACTTCCAATATGTATGACGGCATGGCGTATGAGTTTTATGAAAAGTAGGTGGAGTTGAAAGTGTTAAAGAACTTCTACCTACAAGTCACATTTTTGAGCAATCAATTTTCTAGTCTTTTCACCACAATACCACATGAACAAGATCGATAAAAATTTATCAAATCAAATAAACATAATCAACTTATATAAAACGTTCTCACTGAATCGGACAGAGCCTCCTTTCTGTGAGAGGGAATGGTCCAATAATCTACGTTTTGGTAGATGTCACATAATAAGTATGCCCTCGATCTTTCAGTTCTACGCCATGCTGGATTCCTCACGATGTTTTCCATCATCATGGTCGTGATGATTCATTTGATATCAAATTACCGTTGTCCGTACTACTAGGATTAATTTATAAAAAAAAAGTATGCACGAATATTTACATTACACAAATCACTTATTTATAGTTACGTACTAGAATATGACGAATATGATTAACAGCAATCCATACTCAATCTAAGTAACACAATCAGGCGTTACGTCCAGTTTTCTGTATAAAAAGTGTAAGAATACTCGCCTGATCTACCGTGCAGCAAGTCTATTAGCGATGTAAGTGCTTCATCAATCATTGGATGTAATTAGTAAATCTATGTAACTTGTGTTGCCGTGCCAGTAATAGATCCTTATCGTTTCCTGAGGGTGCTGTAAGATATGATGGCATTGCAGTTTGTGTAGAATCATCTACATTAATGTCCATAGTCGCTACTGAATACGGCTAAGATCGGTAGTTCATGTAAGAATGTGTACCTGAGTGAAAAAATAAAGAATTCTTCTTTTTCTTCATAATATCCAAGTCATAATTACTGTTATTTTTGTCTATTGTCTTTTATGGTTATTATTCATTTGTTTTTTATTTCGTTTTGTTTCTGTTCTATGATTTTCGTATTGAACGTTTTGATTTATTTTATTATTTTAGATATACCTTACATTTTACCTATCAAACTTACTGTATCAACCTAGATTATAAGAGAATGATGTGGTCTCCTAAAATTGGAAGCACACACTAGTGTTTGTCCCTGTTCTGCTGTAAACTTGCATGAAATTTTCCCTCTGTTGGAGATCCAATTAATAAACAAATAATAAGAATCTACTATTAACTAAAAACCCCATTTCAAAACCCAAATCTGAGGCTAACAAAAAGGTTTAAATTCATCTAACTCTCCTAATGACACCAAGTGTGACTCCGAAAACAGCAAATATTATCTGAGCTACCATAGATGTAATTGAGTCCTAAAATAGTATCAATACAATAATTCTAAACTGTGAACGGATATTTAAGAGAAAAACAACATCCCTCTTAACAGCAGTCTGATATCTGTGGTACTAGGTACTAGACAATTAGACATGCTGTTATCTATTCACCAATAAATCTGATGGTTAAGACCGCTGACCGCTGATTTATCTGTATCACATTACAAACAAATCGGAAATCTCTATCATTGTAGGACTAATTACAAAATAATATGTAGGTATCCCTCCTAAATCCTAACCGGTATGATAACATTATGTTGTCATCAATTCCCGTCTAAATCGGATGCAATGTCCACAGGATATGACAGGACTATTCCATTAGTGGTGACCAATCCTGACCACCAACCTCTCCTAAATTCTCGACCACCCGAGAAGCTGACGGAAACGCTTGTTTTAATTAATGTCTATGTTTGTAAAGGCGATCTGGCTCATTATAACGGGATGTTAAGTAATGGATCCATATGTCCACTGAAGTAACTTACTTACACGTATTAATATGCATACCGATTAATGCATGCACCATTTAAGTAGATAGGTTAGTGATCTAAGAGTGAGTGCTTTACGTTCAATTTTTAACTGACTTCAAAAAGGAGAAGGTTCAATTCGACAGTTTTTTTTTTTTTTTTTTTTTGTTTGTTACGGGATACTCCGCCAATTTTGAATTAATTTTGATGATTCTTTCTTTGTTTGGTAGGTCATATTTCAGAGGTGGTCCCGAATAAATTTTATTAACCTTGCTTGTGTAGTTTTTGAGTGAGAAAAATTCGTATTCTTCTAGAATACGAATTTTTCCCACTTAGTCTATGTGGATGATGATATGTATAATAAGTTCCTGACACTTTTATTTACATAGCAGGTAGTATTTGAATTTGTGTGGGATAGATAGATAGTTTGTCATAGGTATATGTGTATCTTTATATCTACTTTAAAAAAAAATCTTCAATTTCTCGTATCAATGTTACCTACCACTGTTTGTCTCTGCATCACCCAAAGGTTGACTGGTAGAAAATGCCTGTGGCATTAAGTCCGCCTCTGTACACTTCTGTGCTTGTAGTATTAAATAAATAATAAATAAATACATACCACAACTAAAATGTAGTGATTTTTGGAATTCGATTTTTTTTCTTTTAAGTTTTGAAGCTAAAACATACCTACTGATAAACTAACATAGCGAATTTATAAGCTCTTGCTCTATGACAAAGGGCGCTTTTAAGGTTGACAAAACTAATCTATGTAGTTGACGAAACCAAAGCCTTGTTACGCCGTAAGGGATTAAGGCTCCGTGCACAAAAAAAAACCTTTTTCGTCAATAACTTCTATAATTATAAGGAAACTTGAAATAATTCAAACATTAAGTCTGTGTTGCTATAAAAGTACGGTTTTCGTGGTGCTAAACCACTATTTTTCTGCTATATTTTGTATCGAAGTTGTAAAAAGTAGTTCAGCCACATGCAAGTAGACCATCTAACGATGTTGATGATATTTTTAATATTCAAAATCAAGAGTTGTTTCTTGTAAAAAAGTGATCAAACGTCAGTCTCGCGTAATTTTTCGGAAAACTAGTTGCGACACGGTTGGCGGGTTCGATTCCCTAACGGAAAATATTTGTATGACCTACAAGTAGTTGTTCCGGGTCTGGCTTTTTGTGTATGTGATTTTAAATGTTTGTAAACGCACCCACAATACAGGAGAAATTCCTAGTGTCAAGCAACGTTTTTTATCAAGTAAAAAAAAAGTGATTTTCTGTGAATACTTAACTTATTTGAAACATTATTTTCAGCCATATGCACAAAGAACTCGACTTTTCAAATCACAAATACTTTGTTTAAATTATTTTTCTCTTTCTTAAAACTAATAAACAAAATTAATAAAATCTGTCGATTTCGTGCACGGCCTCTTAATGAGTTTGTATAAAAGTGGTTTGTTATGAAAGTGACGTGCAATCATTTTAAGAAAAAAACACACAAAGCTTAAATGAAAACGGTCCTTTTGGAGGAAATATCATTAATCGTATGTATTTAGCTTCACCGATTCGATTAAAGTTTTTTTATTTTTTATTAATCCTTTAACATTAATGTATCTGTTTTTTTTTTGACAACCGCTTGGGTCTGTTCTGTTGAATTTGACACCTAAACAATCTTAATTAAAAAACAACAAAAAAATAGCATCTTACCATCAAAACAAAGATCAGCGTCATGTCAAAGTTTATTTATGTAAGCATGAAATATAAATAATAAATCCGAGATCACTGTATCACATTACTTTCAGCAACTATTCGAGTGTGCCAACGTTCTGCGCACTGGCAGTCGGCCCCGTGCTTATATAGACGAAGGCACTGCTCCTGTATGCCAAGACAGCTCCATTACAAGTATTAACTATATTTATTGGGTTTAGTGGTGCATAAGACTATAATATTAAGACCGACTTCTAAAATATTAGCTGGATTAGGAAGAAGAACATTTGTTAAAGTATCAGTTTTGTTAGTTTTTGTGGCAATCGGAAGTACGAGTATTCGATGATTAATTGAACACCTAATGCGTCTTGCCGAGTTGTTAGTGAAGTTAATGTTGCAGAACTTGAAGACTGAATTAATGGAAAGGTTAAGACCGAAACGCTTAGTTATGAGTCAATTGTAACCCCAGTCCTATTGGACTGTTCAACAAGGCTTTTAATGGAGATGATCTGACCAGTCAACTGTTACGTCAACTATCTTTACCTCGATGTTTTAGTGTTCCTGTTGATTAGACAGTTTAGTGGCAATTATGTATTTCTGAATTAAAGATCCCGATATTAGCTTGATATGTTTTACTCACACGGTTAACTGACTATCACACATAACTGGTTAACAGACTATCAGAGTTTTCTATGCCGCCTATGGGCCTCTGACTTGGCGTCACATGCCGTCGTGAAATATCTCTCAGCGGAGGAGACGCCCCGGGCGTCGGGAATCGATCGCGGATTCCCGGCCACCGTAGGCGCGGGCTTGCGGACGGTGAGCAATGGGTAGCTCGCCGTCCGGTAAGGACCAAGCCCGGGTCGACGGCGCGTTGTGTTCCACGCGCGCCTCAAAGAGTGTCAGCGAGTGAAGGGGTCCGATGAGACCATTGCCTGCCGGGGTTGCGGGAAAGTCCGAAAGGGATACCGTGGCCCCCTGGCATTGCACAGGCAAGAGAAGGAACACGGGTGGGTTTTAGTCAGTAAGAGTCTGACACGCCCTCCCGCTCCACCCAGAGCGGGACACGTCATTTGATGATTTCCCACCCAAAAAAAAAAAAAAAAAAAAAAAAAAAGGCCTGCCGGTTTCCTCACGGTGCTTCCCTTCACTCACTATTACCACTTCACCATTTACCGTAAATAGTCTTTTATATTAGTTTCTGCTCATAATAACCAATATTCGATTTATATCATGCGACAGCTCGAAAATAATCTTTGACATGTGTCATGCCACCCATCCTTTACTGAACAGCTATCGGTAGGTAATGTAGGTAGGTATCATATTAATGGAAACAAAAGACGTCTTCATCGTTTCTTGATCGATTCGTCACCTCGTGACTAATAGGGATGATGCCTGGGTCAAAAAAAAAGAAATTCTATTTAGTCTGTCAGTCAAATAATAAAAAAATATTAGACACGTATTTTTTGCTTTATCATATTAATAAAAAAAATACTTAGATACAACGCATTAAAGTTGGGGAGTGGGGGTTGAAACGTCACAAGTACGTATAAAATCTACATACAAGTGACGTCATGGCACATTATAACTCAATATATAAAAAATACGAGTACGTTATTTTTTATCCCTATAGTATATATTTTTTTCAGAATTATATGTCTTTTAAATGCCATTCCCGTACATTAGTTAAGTTCTCGTACGACAAAAGCCTATGGACACTTGTTCTAGGTGAGCTAAAGGTGTGTCGCAGCAGCAGGTGGTTCTCAGGCATCCACGGTATTGCACACGTTTTTAGATCAAAATTTACCAATTCGCACTCGGATTCCAAGGACCCGACATTTGGTGCAGTTTCTGAGCTTTAGGATAGATTAGAAAACATGTACCATTCAAAAATGGGCAGTCCACGATAGGTAAGAGTCCATGGTCACCCCCAGGTTTTTAACAGTATTTGCGTATTCAATCTGAACTCCATACAGACAGAGTGGAGACAGCGACTGTGATTTTTAATCTTTCTTGTGATTTTTAATCTTATTTATATCCTAAGCTAAAATAATTCAACAACCCCTACCCCCCTTGGGTAATGAGATGTTGACGGTCACCCTGAAGCACCCTGAGCAGTCAGCTCCATTACCAACCTTGCTGACTGGTAATTTAATTTTCGTGGGAAGAGCATTTCTTGTACAGTTTCCGTCACAAGAAAGAGAATACTAAAGATATTCTGAATATTATTACTCCTCGATTACTTACTGTAAGCTGTACGGAGCGGAGCGGAGTGGGGCGCGTCGTCGTGGATTGCACTATATATACCTACTGTTATCCTACAAAGGGCTTTTTTTTTCGTTGGGAAATTATAAAATAACTTCTCCCGCTCAGGGCGTGTCAGACTCTTACTGACTAAAACCCACACGTGTTCATTCAGTTCCCTGTGAGTTGCCAGGGGTCACGGTAACCCTTTCGGACTTTCCCGCGACCCTGACAGGCATCGGACCCCATCAGTTGTGCTGACATCTTTTTAAATAAATAAATTCTTTATTTCACCAAAAGCCATCACAGTACAAGAACTAAAAACTAAGAGCTTAAAAATAAGGCTTATAAACTAGGTCACAATAATTTTAATTCCCTGACTCCTAAACTAGGTGTATGTGCCTGTGTCTTAGGAGTCAGTGATTCTCCGTAGCAAACAAGACAAAGCCACAGTATAATAAAATGGGACGTTACAACAATAAGCAAATGGTGTAAAAAAAACAGAAAAAATATAATCTATGAGACGCAAGTGGAACACAACGCGCCGTCGACCCGGGCCTGGTCCTTATCGAACAGCGAGCTACCCATTGCTCACCGTCCGCTAGCCCGCGCCTACGGTGGCCGGGAATCGGCCTGGGATTCCCGACGCCCAGGGCGTCTCCTGCTTCGGCTAGGGACGTGAGGGCGTGAATTTTTTTTTTCTCCCTCACGCTTTCCACCTCTTCCTTCGCGAGCATCACTGCTTCGCAGATGGAGGTGACGGCTTCCCACGACCTCTCGGTCCATACCATGGCCTGGACCAGGGCAGGACGCGAGAGATCACCGCCGCCGATCGCCTCCACTAGGACATGGCGATGCTCTGCCCAAGCCGGGCAGACCTCCACCGTATGCTCCACCGTGTCCTCCGGGCGATCCACACAATGGTGACATCCGGGCGTTTCCTCCCGCCTTATCCGGAACAGGAACCTCCCGAAGTAACCGTGTCCGGCGAGGACCTGCGTTAGGCGGAAGGTGAGGACGCCGTGGCGCCTCTCTAGCCACTCCTCAAAGAGACGACTTATCACCGCATTTGTTATATACCCATTAGCATTGGGTTGCGAGAATCGCACTCTCCATATCACCATGAGATCCCGCCGGAGCTCTGTCCGCTGTGCCGTGATTTCTCGCGGCAGCGTAGTTACACCCCAGCGTTTCGTCTCCACTCCCATATGTACGCGAGGACTTTTCAAAATCAAAAGTCATTTATTCAAATTAGGCTGAGAATCAGCACTTTTCGAACGTCAAAATTACATAAGACAGTCCCCCAAAACGCCCACCCTTCACCACTTCCTAGTGCTTTTGCTGGGAAGAAGAAGTGGCGCAACAAACTCCCCAGCAGCACAGCTGTCTGTTCAGTTAGGAAAAAAAAAATGATTCTATACAATAATTTACATTACGCAAAATAAAATTTAAATTATAAATTAATAGCCATATGACAGCTAGCACACGCCAATATACCAACCAAAAACATCGAGAACCATACTCAAGCAGAAATAAAAATAACTAAACGTAAACAATATCTAAAAAAAAAGAAAATAAAGCCTCCAGGCATAAAGGGCGTGCCCGCTTACATAGAGCTGTAACTAGAAGTTATAATAATATTGATAAACTAGGACCATCGAGGAAAAATAAATAATTGTCGAGGTCGCTAGCTAACCACATATTGTAATACAACTCATTAAAAAAAACATTGTAATGAGTAGATTATGTCAACAAGTAGATTATGTCAACAAATCCCATGGCGATCCTACCTCCAGATCCCATGCCTTGATCCTTTTGCCTCCAGATCCCATGGCGATCCTACTAAGGGCTGATTTTTCAATCAATAGTCAGATAACCTTTATCCGAAGAATAATTTTGTACAGAAAATAATATTATGGCAAGCTGTACAAGAATGCATAGCACGAGGTTCTGGGTTCGATTCGCCGGGTCGGGCAAAGTGTGATTGGGTTTTTCGATCTGAAATTTCTCAGTAGCAGTCCGGAGTCTGAATTAGTGCCCGGTTGATGGCAATAGGCTCACCCCCAATTTCATGGGACTTAAACGTAACGTAGTGAAATGTGGGTGTAGGTACCTGCTACAGGTATTATACCTCTACCCAACCCGTCGGGGAAACAAGGCGTGATGATATGATGTTATGTACAAGAATAGCTCTTCCCATAAAATTACCAGTCAGCAAGGTTGGTAATGGAGCTGACAGCTTAGGGTGCCCCAAGGTGACCGTCAACGTCTCATTAATTTCAATGCTCCCCTTTTGTTGAAATTATTCAGAATATTATAAAATCTGCCCTGAGTCAATCAGCTGAGAGTTTATGCGCTAAGGTAAACATGTGGTCATGAACAACAAAAACTAGTCCCGCCACGTTGGAAGAATGTCCCAAACGGATATTTTCCAGTTTTCAAGACGGGCGGGGCCTTCCTTTTAAAGTTATCGAGATCTATTTGAATTTGTAATTGCTACATAAGTTGGCATAAGTTAATCAGTTTACTTAAACGTTCGTTGCTCAACATGTGTTTTGATTATGTTAATAATTAAAATTATTTTTGCAAGGAAATGCTTGGAAATTCGAGCATTATTTTGACAACCTTATTTCCCCGAAGGGTTGGGCAGAGGTGTACCTATAGGCGTGATGTTATGTGCTATGTTATTTTGACAACCTTCTTTCTGTACTGGCCGAATACATGCGAGTACCTGGCCGGAATTTTTTGTATGAAAATCCATAACTGTCGTGTTTAGCGGCCAAATAAATTACTATGAGAACTCATATCTATCGTATTATTTAAAAATGGAACGAACTTTACACATGGCAACCTAGTAGGTAACTTATGAAAGATTTTTATTAAAATTTCGATTTGGTTTGCAAATATATCTGTTTAAAGTAAAGAAGAAACAAATAGATATAACGGCACGTAAAAAAATTGCGTTGTACGTCATTGATTCTGGAATTTATAATTAATTTACTTTGAATTTCCGCGCTTTATTTGGCCTACACGCGACAGTAATGTACTTTATCGATGATAATGTTATAGAGGATTTTTTATATAAGGTTTTTTGTGAGTTTTGTAACGTCTGGTTTAACGCAAGTTTAACCAAGTAAGTGTCCAGTGTAAAAGTAAAAGACTAGCTACCTAAATCTTATGTATGTTCTTTAAATGATAATGCCACCAGCGCATCAGCGATGATACCAGTGCGGTGGTATTTAATTATTATTTTTTAAATACCGCCGTATTATGCTGAGATAGGGGCCTTTTTGGCCTCGCACAGGTTTTTTTTGTTAGTTTTGCTTTAAGCTCCTTTTTTATTTTATATAATTTTGTTCTTTTTTTTTAAATATGATTACTGTTTGTATTTCCTGTGCGTGTCCCAAATAAAATATTTTTCTTTCTTTCTTTCTAATGGGAACTCTGGAGTCAAAATCTCGGAGAATCTTGATGTCTGAAGATTGAACAGTAGCATCCGAAATCTGCCTAGCCTTTTCCCAACAATGTTGGGGTCGGCTTCCAGTCTAACCGGATGCAGCTGAATACAAGTATTTTACATGGAGCGACTGCCTATCTGACCTACAACCCAGTAACTGAGTAACACGATACCCCTTGGTAAGACCGGTTGTCAGACTTTCGGGCTTCTGACGACCCGTAACGACTGTCAAACAGCCGGACAGCCGGGACGTTGCGGCTTAACGTGCTTTCCGAGGCACGGAGGAGTATCGGTATGTAAAGATAGTCACCCATCCACGGACCAACTCCGGCAAGCATAGCTTAACCTGATACCACAATTAGCAGAATAGGCCACTATAACAGGCTTCGATCAAATTATTGATCGAAGATAACAGGCGAAGGATTGCAATTTGAAATCTATATGGAAGTTTATGACATGATAATCAATTTTCTTGTTAGTTGCGATACCTGTAGGTACAGTACGACACAACTTAGATGTATCATACATTTGAAAATTTGCATTCATTCATTTCAATTTTACGAATGTATTTGGTTAAATGACTTCACAAGTTATTGCGTTTGCGTAAAGATCATTATCACCTAAAGCAGTACCTAATAAATATTGGTCATTTTGAATGCGGACTCAGTTCGGATGGTGATCGGTTTTACGAATTTAGCCGATGCTACATCTAAGTTGTGTCGTACTGTACCTAAGCTACGCTACGCTACGAGTTAAAGCTCTTATAACAGAACGCGATCTGTATTCATAGATTGATACTTAGGTACCGTTCCTACTTAGCTACTCTCAACTTCTCAACTGAATGATGCAATTTCGCTGCAAATGAATTCATAGGTACCTAAGTTTGACAAAATACTTGCCTGTGTACGTACCTACCGTATGTAGTACCTACTAAGGAGATCAGATTAAGAGCCTTTCCTGATATGTCGGCGCAGCAGAGCGGTGGGATATCAGCATGCTCGGATGCCGAAAACATACCGCGTTGCCTACACATAGGCGCGTGTCAGAAAAAAAATATGAAGAGCCGCTTGTGACATCGCGAAATAGTGTCGTCTTCGAATTCGAGTGATGATGATACTTTAGGTTGTTACGCGTCCGACCCGGCAGAATGCAGAGCGGCCACTGGACATGCATGCCGAGACGCGGCAAGCCGAATCTGTACCGCACCAATATATAGGCGCTCGGTAAGCTTTCGGTACCGCCTGTACCGCATGCTGATGTCGCACCGCTGCTGCACCGACAAATCTACTAGCCACCGTTTCACCGTTTCACTTCACTATTTCTGCATCGTGAATGAAGAAACCAGTTGTAATGATCGATTACATCTGGTTTATCATACATTTTACATTTCCAGTTCCCGATACAGATACAGATTTCTTACCAAAGAATATTTTATTTTAAATATGAATTAATTGCTTTTCGATGGAAATTATTTAAATTGGTTCTCAAATGTGTTTCCGCCAATTACAAGTAGGCACAGTTAACGATCTTGGATCTGTCTATAAAGTTACAAAACTTTGTATGTAAAGTGTGGACCCTTGGAGTGATTTGTGAATGAAATTGTCAGAGTTAATAAGAACTGATTTCGCTTTACATGAGATTTCACAACTTTACGTGGCACTTTTTTTACAGGGTAGATAATGTGTCTGTGAACCACATTAGTAGGTACCTACGTATCATAATCATTGTCTACAAAATAAATCCTTCACGAATTATCAATTAATATAATTTTCCCCACTAGGTAAGTAGGTACCTCCTCCTACTCGAAACTTTGCTAAATAAAATAAATAATAATAAAAATAAAAATCTTTATTTCTCCATAAATGAATACATTATTTTGATCAATGGCTTGTACTGGCTTGATTTAGTGCTCCAGAGTGAAAAACCCTGACTTCTAAACTAGGTTTATGTACCTGTGTCATATAAGCCAGTATCCCTTCAAAATGATGCGGATATAAAAAGAATAGGACACACATAATACACAATAATCCATTAGGGCAAGTCCAAGAGAAACAAACAAAAAACAACTGAATACAAGAAAAAGAAAAAAAAAAAAAAAAAAACATTAAATAAATGTGTTGTGTATGTTTCAACTGTGTTTGTCTGGAGATAAGTGTGTATGGATGTTTGAAGGTGTGTGAATGTGTGATTGTGACTGTGAGTGAGGTATGAATGAGTGTGCGAGCGAATCAATCATAATTTTTCTCATATAAAAAAACCCTAAACTATTTATAAATATTTCACAATTTCCCCAACAGAAGATCCTCCGTATTGCGATAAGTTAGTTTTAGAAGAAATTCCTGTAGCTTGGATTTGAGCTGATATTTAGTATCAGCTCAAATCCAAGCTACAGGAATTTGAAATGAAAATGATTGCACACAATTAAAACAAACAAATAACATTAAATTCTTTAATCATTTTATTTTAGGTATAATAAATACTTAAATCTAAATTGTCAAATATAAAACAATCATACATCAATTCACAATTAATTAATAAAACATACACTTTCATAAACTGCATAAACACAAATAAAATAAGACATACCTATAGTTCTCTAAGTACGTAAAGATTGTACGTTCACGTTTAGAAAAAAATATATCATCGAAACTAATTACCTACAAGCAGCCGGTTCATTACGTGAATACTGTAATTCAGTTAACCAAATTAATTAAATGCTAATATTTCTGTTTACAAAATCATATAATATTTGAAAAGTTCTCGGAAAACTTTTACGAACAAAACTCCTGTTCTTTTGACGAGCTAAAGAAGAAAGCCCTCAACCGCCTGAAATTGACTCCATACTTTAAATGAACTTTTCAATTTGTTTATTTGTTCCTTACTGAAGAATGTCTGAGTAATAAAAGTTAAATATGCAAACATCGACAGGCCACAATTAGGCGGGCTTGAGTAGATAGCATACAAGTATTTCAGTACTAGTTTCTACATCATAACATTCAAGTTATTACAAATAACAATGTAGGTAGGTACAATTAAATGTTTTCTAAACACGAACATAGTCAAAGCAAAATCAATAGCATCACCCGAACCAAGCAATCTTCCACTTAATATATCATTTGCATCATCAATGTAACATCAACTACCTACTTACATAATGCAGTCATTATTTTATTACCATCTTCATTTGCCTAGCCTTTTATTACCCATTAACCATAATAGATAAGTACCTATAGTTTGACTGAAATTGCTGTACCGCGCCTAAGGTATGTGCGTGGCGAGATGGGGGCAGGCCGCTCATTCGACAACGCTTATGTTTTGCTTGTCTACTTTAGCAATGTTATACACAGTCTAGTATTATTTCTAACTTATTCCCAAGGATATGACTGCCAACGTCCTTAAAATCACTCAGTCTCATTGTCCCCGTTATTGGGTTCCGTAGTGCTCCCGTGTTCTGACGACGTCTCTGACGAGGTACTCGTCAGTTCGGAGCTCGATTCTTCAGTAGCAGTAGCGTTAGTCGGTGTCGCGATTTCGGGCACGATCTCGCAACGCTTGCCTGAAATTCCGGGCTGGCAGTAACACCTGAAGTGACCATCACCGGATTCCAAGGAGACACATCTTCCGCCATTCTCGCAAGTGTCTGGATTCTTGTCACAGTAGTTGAGTTCTGTAAAAGGAAATTCCTATTAAGTATAGTTCTATACTCCGGTAGGACGCTGCGAAAAAACTTTTACAAAGACGTTGCAAGGCTTGCAATTATAAATGTCTATGTGCAAAGAAGGTTATTTAATCTTCAGTTATTTTGAACCTGTCTGGAATAAGCGTCCTGTCATGAGACCCTTTCAGTAAAATAATATTATTATTCAATGCCTTTAGCCTAACCTCCTCGCTATTCGATCTATGTCAGCTTCAAAAATTGAAACCTGATCTTACCTTCATCACAAAGCATGCCTCCCCATCCAGGCTCACACTTGCACTCCCAGGGCTTGTTGCAGGTGCCGTGCACGCAGCCAGGATACCTGTGGCACTCGCCACAGAACTGACCAGTCCAGCCCACCTTGCAGCGACATTCACCGGGACGACGGCAGTAGCCGCGTTCATTATGGCAACCGGACGCACAGATCGCTGGAATAAAGATCATCAAGCTCATATGATTAAGCCTTAAATGGATTCTCTGCTGAATAAGAACCAAGAGGCCTTGAAATTTGGTGTAAGTGCGAAATCATCGAATATCAAATTGATCGATCACTATTAATCGAAGGTCTGAATATTAGAAAGTTCATTTTATCGAATGGTTATCGAACACTCAGTACATCGATTCGTTGGAAAATGGCATAATGTTTTAGTGTTAACTCGTACTCAAGTCAAAACAAAGAAATGTTTGTGAGAAGACCTGCAGTTATAGGTAGGACTGTCAAGATTGGTGTGCCGTTATTACTCAAAAATCGACTGACTACAATAACAGACAAAACAGTAAAAACAAAATCAAAAGTCAATACTCACGAGTCTGACACAACAGTCCAGTATACCCCGGAAGACACTTGCACTCCAGCGGTTTGTCACAGTACCCGTGCTGACAGCCGGGCAACTGCTGGCAAGAGCGACAGGTTTGACCTGCCCAACCCAGCTTGCAGCGACATTCGCCTGGCGTCTCGCAGAAGCCTCTGGTCGCGTGGCAGTCGGAACGGCAAATAGCTGCAGGAACGAACAATCTTATTGAATATTTTGCTATATATTATTAAGAAGTTAAAGGTAATAAGTTGAAAGTGGCCGATAAATTAATCATAGTAGGTATGCTTTAAAAACATTAAGGATATCGCTAATAAGTAGCATATCGCTTAGGTACGGAATTTATTTATTTAATTTTTTTCACAATACCTGACCAAAATAAAGGTAGGGCTCCTTCAGGTTAAGTGGAGCCAGGTACTTCGCACCGTATTGTGGTCTATGAGCAGCAGTAGGTACTAAGCCGTCAGGGGTATTAAGCAGTATAGTTGTACTCACGTTCGGAACAGAACAGGCCGTCCCAGCCGTCTCTACAGATGCACTCGAAGGACTCGTTGCAGTAGCCGTGCTGGCAGCCTGGTAATGGAATGCACTTGTTGCAGCGCTCGCCGTAGAATCCTAGCTTGCAGCGGCACTCACCGGGGCGTTTGCAGTAACCTGGCAATGAAGAACGGTATGTCAATAAACATTACTTTAAAATAACTAGCAACAGATAATATATCTCTCCTTCTGATTAATTGCCTTGCGTTTTGGAAAGGTGCAATGATTCTACTAATAAGCTTCAAAGTCTCCCAGCCCTTTTCTAATACCTACACGTACCTAATATAAACAATAGGATGCTTCATTGAATACAACGGATCAAACAATCTACGAGTTCCAATAACTAATTATTAGCTAAGACAAATAAAAAGCTATACCGTTTTATTGAGGTGGCAGATGCAAAAAACTTTCCCGATAGAGTTATGGCGAATCGCTAATGAGCTAAATAAATCGGGACGAGCCGTTAACTCACTGTTAGCAAAGTAATCAGTGTTTAACACATTGTGCTAGATTCAATGAGATTTTGTTACTGTAATGTCAATTGAAGGTGTTATTTTTCGCTTAAAGTGCCAAGCTACATATATACCTAAGCGCTTTCTATAGAGTAACAGTCCCAAATATGAAATATTATGTGATTCTTGTGAATGGTTAATAATAAAAATCGTGCCTAAAAAATTAAAACAGAAAGTTTTCTTGTTAAAGCATAAAACAGCTTAACTTTCTCCGCGAAAGTTCTAGCTTACTTGATGTTCCTACCTTCATTCAGTGTGAACGCTGAATCACTAGCTGTCAATGACCTAGAATAACGTGCTGTGCTGACCTACTATTAATTTTAACTTTTATAAAGCCAATGTTACCATTAACTTAAACACTATATTCGATAAGCGTATTCAGTCATTCGTAGTCCATCTCTGGATTTAAGCCTCGACAAATTAAGTACCACATATTATCATCGATTGATGTTGTGTACTCAGATGCAGGTACACATCTGATTACTCAATTATGATAATAACCATGGCTCTCAATAAATGTTATTTTACCACCTTTTTACTTCTCAACGTCTCAAGACCTTCATTATAATAATCGATGTTTAATAGTCTTAAAAGCTTACCTTGCAAAGGATCACACCCCTTCTTGCAGATGGGCACATCGCAGAGATCGCCCTGCCATCCCGGCAAACACTTGGGCTCCCCCTTGTCATCGCAGATGTAATGGCTGTGCTCACTCTGCACCGCCGGCAGTTCACACGCCTGTCGGATACGGTGTACCGTCTTACACACATCGTAAGAAGATAAGGTTAGTGAGAAGGTGGTAGTGAACGAGGATTGAAATAATGTGCGTAGAGATAGTTTGTTATAAACACAAAACATAAAAAAACATTCAGTAGATAATAGGGTTGAAGTATGAAATGGCCGTTTTATTGTAATAGGTATAAACGAAATGACATAGAACCTTCATGGTTTGAGATTTTTGAGTGAAACTTTTTTCACATGGTAGGTACCTATGAAGTTCTTCTTTTAAAAAATGTGCAACATTCGATTATAGACTTTCAGTTGTTTTTTTTATTCAGCTTAGACAAGAAAGATGGATACTTCGAAAATTCGAGTTATTTTTGAATACGAGTTCCGACGCGGAACTAACGCGGCAGAAACAGCTCGCAATATCAATGTTGCGTTTGGAGAGGGGACTGCTATTGAATGCACCGTGCGATTTTGGTTTAAACACTTTCGTGATGGAAACTGATTTGAAGAACGAACCACGTGGAAGAATAACAATGAATTGAAAGAGATGGTGTAAGCCGATCCGAGCCAAACTACCCAGGAATTAGCGGCATGGTTTAACTTTACCTTACCAACAATATTGACTCATTTGCGTCAAATCAATAAAATAAAAAAATATGAGAAATGGGTGCCTCATGATTTGACTGATCTGCAGAAAGAAACGCGTGTTGAAACTTGTGTTGCCTTGTTGAATCGATACAGAAATGAAGGAATATTGGATCGAAGAGGTCTACTAACTGTGCCGAACTGCGAACAATGATAGCAAAACTAGCAGTAAAACAGCCCCGACTCATCAATCGATCTTCACCATTATTGCTCCATGATAACGCGAGACGATTTAGAAACCATTCGTCACCCTCCGTATTCGCCAGACCTTGCTCCAACGGACTACCATTTTTTTCGTGACTTGGTCAATTTACTACGTGATAAAATTTTTCTTTTCTGGAGGCAGTACAAAATGCTCTCACACAGTGTCGAATCTACATCATAAGAATTCTATCGCAAAGGCATAAAAGACCTTCCTATTAGATGGCAGCAATTTATAGATAATAAAGGTAATTATTTTGATTAAATAAAAATGTTAAATTAAAAAAAAAAAAAAAAAAACATTACAAATTGGCAATTTCATACTTTAACCCCTAATAAAAAGGTTCCAAAGAAAGTAATGGCATAAATTGTAACTAGAGGAAGGTTCTCATGTATAAAATACCTGCATGCCTGTTTTTCTGCATACATGAGGAATAGATAAATAAATTTCCCGGACATAATAATATGATCTCCCCTATGCTAGGACATTAAAAATTGTTATAAGCTTTGGAGCTACGAAATCTAGAGCATCGATCCTATGTCGATACACACTGCACAGTCTATATTAAAAGTGCAAGGTGTGTTTTTAAGTGCATAGGTACTCTGTGTCTGCAGTAAAGTGATGTCGGTGGCCAGATAGTCAGCTGTTTTGTGCTTACGAAACAGCATACCAGTAGACAAGAACTGGTTGGCAAAATACGATGGGCTTTGGAAAGCAGAGTCAAATTCGGTCGCACAGTTCTTTTCTTTCAAGGTAAAGTGCTACATGATGCAAGAGGTGTAGAAAGCGATGGGCTCTCCTTCCATCCTAACCACAGGATCGCACGCATCTCGCTGACTCACAAAGGAACTTTCTAATATGAGCCGCGAGAAAGCCACGAGAAAGTAGACCGCGGGAAAACGCCGGTGAAAATATATGCTCATTTCTTATACATATATTTAATTTTATTTATAAAAATAATCATAACCGGATATTAATTAGAACCTACATTTGATAGTGAGATAAGGCAAGATAATATAATTCAAAAATATAAAAAAAAAGTTTTTTCTTAATAATATTGAGGATAGGCGCCTAATTTAAAATTTGGTAATTATTCAATGGATGTGCCACTTCCCTACTCGTCTAGTAAAAACTACAATATTTGTAAAAAATAATTACAGAATTTTTGGTGACTAAATAATTATTATTTTCCATTGATTAATTTACTTTCTAAGTAGGTATTTGGATAAGCCTGAACCCTTAATTCAAATGTAATAGAACCGTAAAAAATACAAAAATACACAACCAAAAATATCCAAAACCAACCTGTTTCTTCCATTTGGGTAGATGTTTAGCCGGCAGCACGGCTGTGACACAACAAACGACAAGTACTACCACTTTCCACATCCTGGCTCCATGTACTGCAGGCGAGATGCAGCTGGCGCAAGAGTCGGCACGGTACTGTTACGCCGTGCCATTGAACTTGGCGAGAGGGGCTACTTTCGCCGCCGTCGCTTTTTATGAGGCCATTAAAAGTGAGGTTTAAGAAAGTGGTTAGTGATGTTGTTTAGAGACGTTTGTTTTTGAGAGTGCATTTGTTTAGAAAACGTCTAGGTAGCATTGAGTTATCCGTAGCTAGACCTCAAAAGATTGTTTTAGCTGCAATTCTGGCCATATGAGTTAGTAGCAAATCACTGCTGGATGTAAGAGGCTCTTCCAATTAATTGAATATAGTTTGTGGTGTTACTGACTTAATACATATTCAGAAGTGTAAGATCAGCCAAAGATATCATCAACATATTATTGACATTAACCATTAGCCTAGACTAAAACTATGTATTAAGAAAATCAGATTGACGGACCTGCCCGCCTGTAGAGGTTGAGGAGAGATCAATGGTAAACCCAGATAACCTACGGCAGCAAGCATAAGTAGATCAAATCAACCACGAATCCGTATTTGCTTGTTTATTAGCTCTCTCCGTAACCGCTACTCTCGTGGCCTTTCCAATCAATAAAATTTCTACATAATTGCATTAAGGAAGTCCCGGTTGCCGAGCAGTCGAGATGCGTTAGGTACTACTTACTTACCCTTCCGTACGATAACAGGAAAACTACCTAATTAAAAGTAGCGGGACTCCTCATAAAGAGGGTAAGTGGTGATCGCACGCGCGCACGATTCCAAGAAATGTAGGAGGAAAAACGTGGTGTACCTTTTGCGCTGTTATCCGTGGGTTATGAGCAGAAAAGAGGAATACACAGACAAGTGGATTGAGGAGCTTGAAATTATAAACCAAAGATGTCGTTACAAGCTCGATTGGCACAGTGACATTGTGGCCCAGTTCTGTGGTGTGGGTTCGATTCAGTTTAAATTCAGGTTTTGTTAAAAAAATTGCCTTGACTGCCTTGTTTATCGTGTTAAGTGTGAATTGTTACTGCAAATAAACTGAGAATGCCAGATCTAAACGCCAATCAAGTTGGGCTCTAGGACTCAAGGGCTGTTACTTTAATTAAAACAGGGTACACCTACAAAATTGTGACCCAAAAATTGCGAGAATTAAAATCTGCGCTACACAGAGTTGTCAAGAGGTATACAGACCGGTCAGTATACGAGACTCGCAGGACAGGGACGTAAACGGAAAACTGTGGCCAGAGATGACCGGTTAATTGTTACCAGCGTGCTTAGAAACCAGACCTCAACTTCTTCTGAGGTAAGAACGAAGCTCCAAGAAGTTCGAGAGGTTAATAAGCATAAAAACTGTGAGAAGAAGACTGAAACTGGCCGGAATAAATTCACAATTGCCTGCGAGAGGCCCCCTTCTTGCCACATCCCATCAACTAGCTCGAGTTAATTTTGCTCGCATTCACGAAAATTAGAATGACGAAGCTTGGAGTCAAGTTCTATTCTCAGAAGAGTCCAGATTTTGCCTGGAGCCAGATGATGGAAGGATTAAAGTGTGGAGACGCCCAGGAGAGAGGTACGCTCAGTTAGTGGAGGGTCAGTTTATGATTTGGGAAGGTATTTGTATTGAACGCATGGAACTCCGCGTCATGGAGAAGGGGTCACTAACAGCGGCGCGATATGTAACTGAGATTTTGGAAGAAATTGCAGTGCCATTTGCCACGTATAAAGGAGATAAATTTGTTTTTATGCATGATAATGCAAGTCCCCATACTGCGGCCGTAGTTGTCGAATACCTTCGAGAAGTTTTAAATCAATGTTATGGGATGGCTAGCGCGCTCACCCGACTTAAACTCCATAGAGCATGTATGGGATAAGATTGGAAGACAAATTAAGAAAAGAAATCCTGCCCCGCTAATTCGAGAGATCTTAAAAACTCATTACAGGAAAACTGGAACGTAATCTCTCAAGATTTTATCGATAACTTGTTTAAGAGTATGCCAAGTAGACTGGAACCAGATCGAAGAGCTAGAGGGAGCAACACCAACTACTGAATAAAGCCCACGTTACAGCCATTCCTAAACATTTATGAAAAAAAAAAGAAGTTAAGTACAAAAATGTTACTTTCCTGTAAAAAAAATTTTTTTCTTGATTTGGATAATTTTTGTCATTGGATCATCTGTTCTTTCGATTTTTGCAATTTTAAATTAACGAATAATAAACAAACTCCCAATTAATAAACTTAATAGTCACAAATATCCAAGTTATTTTGTCTTAAATACACTTTTTTTTGCGTTCCTCTATGAGTGTAGATGGGACCACCTACTGAACGACGATCGGCATCTTTTATAGTAATTTAGTGCTATATATTAGACTAATATACCTACTAGATCCCACCCAGGTGTCTAATTGTCCAAATCTGGGTGTCCAGATGAGAAGCAGTTCTCTTGACAGTACGTAACTGTACTGCACTGATAGTGCGGCAGCTTGTCTGTTTTCTCTTCATGTAAAATGGGAGAAGTTTCGGATGAAATAAAATTCAGAATACCTTCACATGTTACCATTTATTTATATTAGTTTTCCTTTCTATATACACTATAATATTATAAAGCTATATACACACATTTTAGGTCCATGTTACTTTATCATACATCTTACAGAAGCTCCGACAGATACAATGTTAAAAAATACACAGATATCACCGTTTTAGTAAAATCTATTATTACTTACAATGGAAAAGAAATAATATGGAATAACATGAAAATATGTTGAAGTGCTTTTATATAAGTATCTGCTATAATTCGTAAAAATGGGAATATTAACCTATTGGCCACCCCAGTCGGATTAATACGACAAATGTTTTCGTGCTCATGCCATCTCAGTCGTATTTATACTACTGAGAAGCTATGTTCGTTTTTAGTTTATTATTTCATTGCACGAATATCGATATCGATAATCGACAAATCGACGGTTTGCCGATTTATTTTATTTGTCGATATGATCTTGGGCGCTGGGCACGGCAATTGATATAAAACCAAGCGGTCAATAGGTCAAAATGTGGAAGTATACCTGTAATCATGCACTCTAGACTGTAAAAGATTTAAAACATTTCATTTGATTCTAATAAACTACCACACGAAAATATTACCGAAAAAATAATTTTGAATTGCACTATTCGAGAATATTTTTAATTTCATTATATTTTTCTTAAATTTTTTAACTTCATATTTTTTATATATTTGTAACATATTTTCTATGATCGATTATTAACAGATATAAGGCATGTACGTATAATAGCAGTCGGATACAAATTTTGGGTAATTACGTAACACATACATAAATGCTTTTCAGACATAATTGCATACACGACTACATATTATGTAGATAGTAATAACTATATCAACAAACATAAATAGACAAACAACAAATAATTTAACTTACATGAGCAAATTTTTCTTTTAAATAAAAATGTATATAATTCATCGAATAAAAAAAAAATAGAATGGCCGAAATATAAATAAAAGATAACTAAATTCTTTACATAAATTAACTAAAATTCTATAATTTGCATAACCAAATCAGGTCATGGGGTTTCATCATGGGCCATATTTAATTTCAGATCTTGTTTTAGAATCCATGCTTATTTTAGAGAAAAAAATCCTTTACTAAATTTTTACCAAAGTAAGTTTAGTTTTTATCTAATTAAAAAACGTTTTCAGTATTGTACCTAATAGTTTTGCTGGCATAAAACACGTGAGGTAATCACGGAGACTTGCAAATATATTTAAACACTGCAATTATTTTAAAATGACGTCACAAAAGTTTATTTTTGGCGCTGCTATCGGATCCAAACATTGAATATTGTCGGTCAACAACTTTACGTATACACATATAGAATACTTACCACACGACCCATTTATTATGTTCGGCCAAACAGTTGGAACCAAGTATGTGGATCTACAAAACTGATTCGGACCAACCGAGCCAACATTTGAGGCAATATTGCTTTGACTCGGTTTGTGTAGAACTGACTTTAAACTTAATATTAAAAGGAGTTTCTACCACAGCAGCGCCAACTAAAATCAAATGCACATATAAACAGATACCATTTATACACAGAATAACACACAAACACACACATGTTATCAACACGTATAGGCCGCGTTAGAAACGTGAATTTTTATCAGTACTATATTCTTAGTTGAACTATGGTTAGTTTTACAGTGCCACCAATTTTTCTGAATCGCGGTAAGTGAGTGAGAGAAAAGACGTCATCAGTGTAACTGTGCAAGAGAGAGATGGAGCTATACAGAACGAATGGAACCATCGTTTTTTGCAACGGCATTATGGAACACGAGGTAGATTGCTCTAAGAAAAGTCTTGTGAAAGTTTTTCCATAGCAACTCGAGTTCTCAGAAAAATTGGTGAGAATGCATTTTAGATCAAAATTAGAATGTATGAATATGCAATTAAAGGAATCATTATTAAGAATGTTTCAATTTCGCTCGCACATTTGAGAGACGGAATTATGGAACCGACTTTTCCTTTGTAAAAGTTACAATCTCCAAATTCTTACTTTTCTTCTGCCAAGTGATAGTAAAAAAATCATCCTCAGAAGGTATAAATTGTTATTCATGTTTAGTTCATAATATTAAGGAACAAGTTAGAATGGAATGTATTTACTGACGGTTAGAATAATGTTATTCAAAATGGCGTTCCTACACACTGGAGCTTTTTCTGTCTGCAATAAATGTAAGAAAAAAAGAATTAAAACTGATTCATGGTTTTGGTATTCACGTAAACGTAACCATTAACATTTTATACCCAAACTAAATGCAAAGTTTTAGGGAAAACTTAAACGTTGTATGTTTTATTTATATTATAATATTCTCAGATAGCAAAATGATTTTGGAATAAGATTAAAAATTGTAGATTATCCAGGTAAACTTTAAGCCTATCAACAAAGAATTTCATTTAATTTCACACCACAGAGTATTTATAAAATAGAGTGGTACTGTGCAGGGTGTCATGCTAACGACATTATGCACAAAAACTGCATAAATAAGAACGAACGCGAAAACCTATTCAGAAACAAATTGTAGGTAGAGTGCTAGAAGGACCTTTTAGCTTTTGAATGATATCGACAGGGTAGTTGTTGGTAAATATTTCCGAGTTTTTAATTTTTTTTATTGAAAAAATACAATGGCGGCATTCCAATTCAATATTTACCACGCGCCAAGATCCCTGTGCAGTTGCATATAGACGCCAGCGCCAGAGTTTATGACAAATTGTGAGATTAAAATCTAACATTGAAAGGAAGTCAAAACGTGAATTAATACTTTAATAGGCAAATAGCTTAACCCAAGTTTCAGTGAGAGCCTGATTTTTAAAATCTCAGTCAATATGAGATTATACAGCAGATTATTTATTTCTAATGGCAAACGTTATTCTATTGTGGTATTTGACGCTTTTTCTTTCGAAGATAACGATCAAGATCATTATATTCTAAACAATGATTTAAACATCATATTATCAGAAATTCAACAGAAATCCAATGAGAAGTACTACACGTTCACACTCACATAATATTTATTGACAGTCATTAACAATTAACAAGCCCGTAAAAGACGCTTACGAAAACTTTAACGATCGTAGACGACATAAATATTATAACTATGCGCAAAAGAGATGGGTATACAGGCTAGAGCAGGACAGAGAATACATATTCTGCCAGTTGAATGATGGTGGTAACAATGTGAGATTAAAAAAACTTGACTTGATTTTGCTTTCAATTAAATGTTATTATTATAAACAGACCGAAATCGCCTCAAAACATATTTATCATAAGATTCAAAATACGACACAATTTCATTGATCGACCGTGGTTTAGATGCACCCTTAAAACAAACTTATAAATATCAGCATGTGTCGTAAAAATTATAATCAATTTCAACTGCGTAGTATTCAGAATTTCATAAATCCTACACCTGCACACATCTCCTTTGCCGACTGTACCTCCACTGACAGGAGACAATCAGTAGAACAAAACTCCTTGATTTATTTAAAAACAAACGATTTGTAACGCTGTTCACGCGTTATTAGTCCATTATGATGTAAACTTATTAGAAGGACATCCTTATAAGTCCTTCTGTCGTGTGTCGGAGTACATCGGCACTTGTCTGTACTCCGGGAATGGGTAGAGGACCAAGTGGTCCGCAGTCTTGTACCAGGGGATCAGCCCGTTCTGGAACAAATGGTGAAATGTTAGTTGTGGTTAACAATGTTTCAACGCATATTATTATTAAATGTCGCAGCATCACGCTGAGATAGTAGCCTTTTGGCCTCGCACAGGACTTTCTGCTATATTTTAATTTTACTTTGTTTTTATTTGTATTGTTTTTTTTATTTTTAATGAGTGTGTTTAGCTTAATTGATATATCCTGTGCTTGTGCCAATAAATACTTTTTCTTTCTTTATTTCTTTCTCTTTCTATGGTCATACAGTTACCCCGCGTCCTATTTAAAAGTGATCGTCGCGCGAATACACGATCGTTCAAACCTTTTGTTCGGAGGACCTGAACGCATGGTCGCGCCGACAAAGGGCGCTTTCTAGTTTTCCGAACAAAAAGTGACATGGACGCGACCGATCGCGTATTCGCGCGGCGATCGCTGCTGCCTTCGCGTTGCTTACTTCTGTGGATCGACATAACGGCAGAAGCATAAACACAAAACTTCTACAGAGGCCGTCTTCTTCTTCTTTTCGTGTGGTTAGTGACTAACCTGGTGTCAGAGTTTTAAAGCCGCCCACGGGCCTCTAACTTGGCTTCACATGCCGTCGAGAAATATCTCTCAGGCATGCCGGTTTCCTCACGATGTTTTCTTTCAACGTTTTAGAAGCTAGTGATAATCATACAATACGCACATGAATCCGAAAAGTCAGAGGTGCGTGCCTTGGGTTCGAACTCGAGACCTATGACTTGGCAGTCATAGCCTAGTGGTCACACCACTAGGCTATCACTGCTATAGGGACAGTATTATGACGTATTAATGCCACCATTATTCCAGTGTGAGTGAGAGCCGGAGCTATATAAGGCCGCTAGCACCATCCTTTTTTCGCAGTGGAATAATGATGACATTAATACTTCATGATAAGGCCCCAGGTAGATGGCAAAATTGCACGGATCTATTTTATGAGTGACCACGAACATAAGAACTAAAAAAAAACTGTATCGATGGAAATAAGTGACTGTGATGATGTTATGTTGTAGGTTCATATCGATTGTCATATAAATATCATTGACAATCATCACAGTCACTTGTAGTAGCCTTCGATATAGCTCTTATTTAAGTCTTCAGTTGATATTTCTGCTTAAGTTAAAAACAGGCTAAAATATTAAAAGGCTAATTATTTTCCAGGCGACTAACAAAATGGCGAAATATTTTAGCAATAATTATATTACAGGAGCTTCAAAATGCAAGGAATTATAAAAACTAAATAATGGCTGCTACTTTAAGGTAGCGAACATAATATTAAACATGCCAATCGAAATCATAGGCGAGGTACTATACATAATGACATGGCGACTAATATTAACAGTGGGATAACAAACATTGTATTATAGGCAACTATAGGCTTCCATATATAACAAAACACTTTTGTAAGCGTTTATTTTTGAGGAGAGGCTACTGTTAATTTCTTTAATCTTTAGCCGGCGTAACCCCTTCGCTAAAAATGAAGTAGTAAGTAAATGAAAATGGCTGAAAAGTAGGTAAGGTTAGAACTGTGTTCGCTTAACATTAAAATCAGTTACCAAAACACGATGCCAGTTTAAATTAAAACAAAGCTAACAACTGATTATTACGCTGCTAATTTCTACTTAAAATTATCTTTCGCTGTAGCTGCCAACCTATTAAATTTGCTACCGGCTTTAATTATTTTTTAATCCCAAATTCAGATAAATTATTCGCCGCTTTAAATAGAAATGCGATATTAAAATAACGATAACACATTTCATCGGTTTGTTATATTTAACTCACCATATTTGTTCTCTTATTGGTTCCGCGCCCGTAACCGTTCCAGTGGTTACCCGCGATGCCGATTAAATCGCCAACCTGCAAAAAAATAAACAAATTAACTTCATTATTATCAACGTAATATTCTTGTATTTTACGTCATACCCTTGGCGAGCAACGAGATCAGCGTATACGTTTCAACAATTTCAGCATAAACTTAGATTTGCTGTGAAATCTAGAACAATGAAATCATAGATAACCTTCAATATCTCAAAATGGCTAAACTGCGACTTAGTTACATTTATTTATTTATTTAATACTTCAAGCACAGAAATATACAGAGGCGGACTTAATGGCATAGGCATTTTCTACCAGTCAACTTTTGGGTGATGCTGAGACTAACTCAAAATTGATTTCAGTCTATGAAATCAATTTGTATTACTGTCGACTTAATCCTTACATCCACTCCCTCTCTTGTTTCCTCTCATGGTCAGTGTCCCGCTCCTGGATTTTCCCATCATGACCTCATTTTCCTCTCGTATGTCCTAAAACCGCCTAAACCTGTCCCAAAAGTACTGCACATGCGATGTTTTGCACGCATGGACGTTGAGAAGCTTCGTCAGGATGCGTCAGACCTCAGTTGGGAACACCTGGCAGCGGCGACAACTGTAGACGAAAAACTGCGTATTTTCGATCGGACGGTGCTTGCTCTCTACGATAAACACGCTCCTGTTAAGTCGATTAAACTTCGGCGTCCCCCTGCTCCTTGGATGACGACAGGAGTTCGAATGGCTATGAGGCGCAGAGATCGGGCCTTTCGTAAATTTAAAAGGGATCGTAGTGAGGAAAACCGGAACTTTTTCAAAGCTTCTAGAAATCGGTGTAATCAGATGATACGCAACGCTAAACGCCGCCATATTCTCGAGAATATATCTTCTTCTTCACCTGCTGATATCTGGAAGTTCCTTGGCACTCTCGGTATTGGCAGACCACGTCATGTGGATTTTCCTAAAACAAATTGGCCTTAATGATATCAACCGTCACTTCACAAACACTTGTCATTTGGATTCCCAGATGTTATCTCAGACGGTTGATTACATTACTGGCCTACCCAGTCCCATCATAGAACCATTTCACTTCTCTCCGGTCACCTCGGCCGAAATTAAAACGATCATCTTGTCCATCAAATCCAAGGCTATGGGCCATGACGGCATCAGTCGTAGTATGATCGTTTGGATCCTTGATATCCTTCTACCTCCGATTACCCATATCATCAACTTTTCTCTTGATTCCGGACAATTCCCATCCCTGTGGCGTATGGCCTATGTACGTCCACTCCCAAAAATTTCAAATCCCTCTCTACCCAGTCACTTTCGACCCATTTCCATTCTCCCATTCCTGTCTAAAGTGCTCGAAGCCTGCGTACACAAGCAGTTTACAAGGTTTGTTCACCGGAACAACCTTGTTAGCTCTTTTCAGTCTGTCTTCAGGCCCGGGCACAGTACAGCCTCCGCTCTCCTTAAAGTGACTGGTGACGTTAGAGAAGCGATGGAGGATATTAAGGTTACCGTTTTGGTATTAATTGATTTCTCCAATGCCTTTAACGCTGTCAGTCACGATATTCTCCTTTCTATCCTCTCTCATCTTATGGTTTCGCCCGAGGCTCTCGAGTGGTTCTCTTCTTATCTTCGGGGACGTCAGCAGTCGGTTCGCGTTGATGAGCGCTCGTCGAGTTGGCGTGACCTGGATGCTGGTGTTCCACAAGGCGGTATTCTCTCTCCATTGTTATTTTCCATCTTCATTAATTTTATAACTCATTGTCTTCGGTGTTCGTATCATCTTTATGCCGATGATCTTCAATTATATACAGCTGGGCGGGTTGAAGATTTGTCGGAAGCTATAGCTGATGTAAACAGAGATTTAGATGCCATCAAAACGTGGTCTGATAGTTTTGGGGTGTCAGTAAACCCCTCAAAGTGTCAGGCCATTGTAATTGGGAGCTCACGCATGATAGGTAGGGTGACGCTTAGCTCTCTTCCTCCTCTTATTTTCAATGGTAACGTCATACCCTTTACCTCTACTGTGAAAGATCTCGGTTTGCATCTTGACTTGACGCTTGGCTGGCAACGCCAGGTCTCTAGTGTTAGTCAAAGGGTCAACGGTACTCTGCGATCTCTGTATCGTCTGAGAAACTTTTTACCTGCTAAGACGAAAACTATGCTTGTGCAGACTTTGATTTTCCCTATAATCGACTATGGTGACGTATGCTACTTTGACTTGAATTCAGTTTTGCTGGATAAGCTCGACAGACTGCTCAACAATTGTATCCGGTTCATATTCAACCTCAGGAAATATGATCATGTGTCGAGCTATAGGTCTGACCTCAAATGGATGTCCATTCGCCAAAGAAGGAGTTTGCGCGCTTTGACCACGCTTTTCTCCCTTCTTAACTCTCCCACCCCTCCTTCTTATCTCATGTCTCACTTCCAATATCTATGTTCGTCACACACTAAGAATCTGCGTTCTTCTAACAATCTTCTCCTACTTTGTCCTTCTCATTCTTCTGACTTTGTTCATTCTTCCTTTCATATTCAGTCCATTCTTCTATGGAATGCGCTTCCTCTTGATATCAGGACGGCGACCAGTCGGTATGCATTTAAGCGGAAGCTACAGAGTTTTTTATCAAAATAAATAGAGTAGAGTCATCTCAACACCTCTCCCTTGAATTTGTATAATGTATATAAATAATATAGGTATATATTTTATTAAATATGTATGTATGTGTGTGTAATATAATTATTTATATGATATATTTTAATAAAAAATGATTTTTCTTTGTTCCTCTCAAACAGAGCACCTGCCATCTAATCTCTTCACTACCCTTGGTTGACTGGTAGAGAATGCCTAAGGCATTAAGTCCGCCTTTGTACTTTTTATAAGTGTGAAAAGTTTAAATAAATAAATAAATAAATATTAAAATACAAGCTTTTTTTTTCCAAATTTTAGATTAAAATTTACTCGTTTATATAAAATTGCAAGTAACAATTGTCATAACGATGTTTAATTTTTTAATTCCTCGACTGTACATCGTATTCGAGTAATTTTCAGTTTTAATATAATTTTAATTATATTTTATATATTTTTTTAGTAACCTTCGATGCTATTGCCTCAAACGTCCTGTATACACCCTACGGGAAAAATTGACGTGGTGTCAAGTTATAAACTGTGCAACACGACTAAAGGTACACCATTAAGTAATACAGGGTTGCAGGGACATCGACGCGAAAACTGATACCATGGATTCAATACGTGATTCAGAATCCCCTGCGTTGAAATTTTTCGATCGTTATTACACCGGTTAACAAAATAGTGTACCTGGAACGATATATCCTGATAAGCGCCGTCATTGGGCATGACGGCGACGCGGTCGTGGGAGTTCTGACCGCCGAAGTAGTAGATATCGTCCAGGGAGAAGAAACTGTTGGACGCGTCCACACGGTTAGTCTGCATCATCTCGTAGGCTACGCGGCCGACCTGCGGGATTTAGACAAAAGTGCAATTAAGTGATTAAATTAACTCTTGCACTTAAGTGTGTAGCGGTTACACCGCCACATACGAACTACGCATCAAAGACATGACGTCACACAAATCCTGCATCGCGCAATTAGAGTTTACCGCGCGAACAACATATAAGACTATCCGACATCAACAGTCGGCCCGCCAAACACAACACCCGTCTGGTCGGAGGATCCTCCCTTTTCTATGGTGGATGAGTGAACTTTACACTGTGTTCCTCATGCTACTAAAAGTGATTAAGTTAACTCTTGCACTTAAGTGATTAAGTTAACTCTTGTACCTATCGTATTTTAAAACAGTCCATACTTTGAGAAATGGTGATAGTGGTATGGTGGTAGAGGTATAGTGGTAGAGGTATTGTGAACTTTGAACAAAACTCAATTGATTTTCGTAGTTACTTTAAAATTTCTTACCCACCTCTCCATTCGATACAATATAATATCTCGAACGATATCTCAATCAATCAATCCGGCACCAACTGTTTCATGATGGCATCCCATCAGTATCGAGCGATATCGATCGGTATCGCAGTAAATTGCCATGGTCATGCCCGATAGACGCCAATCGGCCAAGTGTAATAGCAACTTAAGGCATCCCACCTTCACAAGCTGTCGTTACTTCGTCGCCTCGCTCGGCTCTTAAGGCGTACCTGACTACTGAAGGTGCAGACGAGGTAGTCGCAGCTGGCCAGCATGTGCAGGTCCACCAGCAGGCCGGTGAGCGACAGCGGCGTGTAGCGCCGGTGCGTGGCCGCGGTCTTAGCGATCGACGGGTCGCCTAGGAATGTGTACTCCGGGTATTTTTTGCGAGCGTCTTCTAGTACCTGCAAGATAAAGTTTATAGGATTAAAACTGAGCTAAAGAAAGAGAGAAAGAATAATATTTATTTGGACACAGTTCGTGAAACACAATAACAAAATAAATAGGTAAATAATCATACAAATTGTGTGTACCTCACGGCTGCGCCAAAAAGGTTCATTTCAGCATTGATGCCCTACAAATGATGTCTGACGCTGGTTTTCTAGCTGTGATTGTTATCAATAAGGTGACCCGTACCCTAATTACGTAATGCAAAATCAATCCGAATCTGAATCGCGTTTAAACAGATTGCTAATCCATTGCTCCGTAAATTCGAAAAAAAAATCTGCAGAGCAACGTAAATAACGCAATGAATGTTGTTGAACTGTCAAAATGAAACAGATTTGTCGTTATCGTTTACGAAAATATGTTGCGTAATTAGAAAGCTGATATCGAACCAAAGTAATCGACATAGCCCAAAGAATACGCAAGATGAAGTGGGATGTTCTTTTTTTTTACTTGTAGTATAATTATGTTGTGTTGTGTGTCTCTGCTAAATAAATTTATTTTCTTTCTCCCAATGGGCCAGCCATATATGCTATTCAACCGATGAACGTCGTCTCCCTCGACATTCATCGATTGAATAGCAGATGTGTTCTTGAGTGAACATAAGTCCGCCCACCCTCAAGCAACGATAATTAGATGAGAGTAGCCTAGGCTCAAGCAGATGAAATATGCTAATAATAAGGTTGAAGAGGTGGTGGTTTAGAAATTCTGGATTTTCGGGAATTGTTTTCAATTGAAGCATTCATACAATATGAAAGAGGACTAACCAAATGTATTTACAAGGCAGATGTGACTGGAAACGCCGGGAGGGGACGCCCTAGGAGGACATAATATACAGACCTTATTGGTGATGTTCTTCAGAAAGGACAGGTGCGTAGTACTCGCAACCGGCGTGCGTGTATGACCAGATGTATGAACGTAAACGAGACAAAAGGAGTTTGTAAGGATCGTAGCAGGTGGCGTTCTGTACTTTCTGCCTACCCCCATGGGAAGAAGGCGTGAGTTTATGTATGTATGAAGCATTCATACAATATTACTTCTTTTGGACGAATTTTGTACACTTATTTATTTATTTAATACTTCAAGCACAGAAATGTACAGAGGCGGACTTAATGCCACAGGCATTTTCTACCAGTCAACCTTTGGGTGATGCAGAGACAAAACAGTGGTAGGTGCAATTACAAGAAATTGAGGAATATTTTTAAAGTAATAAATATACACATTATACCTATGACAAACTATAATTATAATATACATACCTAATTATTTATAAATATAAGCATAAGTAAATATACATAAATACACGAATATACTAAAACAGATAAAACAAACAATGGGAAAACATTAACACTGTGATGATACTGCCAGCTTCTTACGAATGTGCTCGCGAACTTTAACTTTAAAGGATAATCGATTGGTTGCCATCCTGATTTCCTGGGGGAGCGCATTCCACAGAGAGATAGACTGAACGAAGAAGGAAGAATGAATGAAGTCTGTGCGGTGAGCGGGACAATTGCACACTCCAGCAACACTTGTGTTGCTGGAGTGTGCGAGGGGTATGTATGCGTGTGTACTCACGTTAGCATCGTCAGTAGCTAGGTACACCCTACGCACGTCGACGGCGCGCGTCAGCTCCAGCTCGTCGTAGTAGTCCTTCACGTGCGCCATGTACTCGTGTATGTGGTGGAATGCTGCTTCCGTGCCTACTTTGTCTGTTCTCCTTATGTGAACACTGGAATACAAAAATAGAACTTATAGGACAAAGTAAAACAAAAAAGTATCAAACATACTTCGATGATAACATCCAAAATGTATAAGTTTATTAAGTACAGTCAACAAAAGAGTTTTAAGTAACGAGGCAGTTTTATTTAAATAAAAAAATATATTAAATTATAAACACGCAACATAAATGGTCACTCCATGTATACTACTGGTATTCAGCTGCATCCGGTTAGACTGGAATTCGACTAGCATAGTTGAGAAAAGACGAGATAGAAAGAGAAGATTGTTTTTTTTTTGCAAAAACAATCTTGTGTCTTTTATTCATTGTTCGCAGAGGCACGTATTTTTTTAATGTGAAAAGGAACGTTTTGGAAATAAATTACTTGAAATTTTCATCATGGATAAAACAAACAGGTTTGAAAGACTTGAATAACAGGAAATTATCATCTAGAAACTAAAAATAACAAAAAAAAACGTGTGTTCTAAATATTTAAAATATCTGCTGATACTTTACACCTGTACATTGAACAACGCGTTTGCAAACTGATAAATAATTTAAACATTAATAGTCATTACGTAAAGTCATATATGACAACGAATGCGCATAATTTAAAACAATAGCAAATTTTTTACAACAAAGTAATGACTAAAATATATGAAAAATATGAAATAAATTAACAAAATGGAAACCATTATCGCGTTTATTAACTACACATTAACCGGTAAGTAAACTTGGAACAATACGAGCTCTAGTCGTAAAACTAGTTATGCACTTTATGGAAACAAAACGACGCAAAAGTAATTAAATTTATGGAACAATGAAATTAAAATTTAAACTTATCGCAGCTGTAAAATTGTTCCAATCAAGACCGTTTATTGGTACGGTGAAACACGTCAGCCGCAACACTTGTGCCATATAAGCTGGATATGTGAGATCTCAAGGAGCCTAGGGTTATTCATCACTTAAAGAGGTTTTTCATTTACCCAGTTCCCCAAATAGTAGGGTTTCAAACAACAGTCGTCTTATTTACGGAGGCCCCCGCTAAGACCGGTCGAAATGTACCGTTTTGAATTTATAGAAGAGAGGACAAACTTGTCGCGAGCTGTCCAGACCAATATTCAATTATACAGGCTACTGAACAAAATCTCAATAACAGAGATAAAAAACTAACAAATACATTCTCAGTTATAAAGGTTTAATTATGCCCAGTAACAGAGGTATTTCAATACAAATGTGTCGGTATCACATTGTAATTATCTGTAGTTTATAACGTTTCTCACATAACCAGGGCCCACTTAACAAGCGGGGTAATAGGGATGATGACTGGGTCAAAATAAAGAAATTCTATTTAGTCCGTCAGACAGATAATAAAAAAAGATTAGACACGTATTTTTTGCTTTATCATATTAATCAAAAATGACTTAGATACAACGCATTAAAGTTGGGGAGTCAAACTCAAAGCATTTATTTCAATTAAACCATTTACAGGCACTTTTGAATTGTCAAGGGGTCAGTCAGTCAGAAATATGAAGCTAGTTGCCCATTCCAAAGCGTAGGTTCCTATGGAGAAGAACAGGCAAGAAACTCCACGGACCCTCTATTAAAAAAAAATATTTTCTTACATAATATTGTTTACATCATTCATGTTGAAATTATACATGTGAGAACAATGTAGAAAAACGTGCACGTAAAAAGCGCCCGTAATAAAAAGATAAAAACAATTCAAAAATTTCAGTGGGGGTTGATACGTCACAAGTATGTATAAAATCTACATACAAGTGACGTCATGGCATATTATAACTCAATGTATCGCCGTAATCTTTAGATAACGTAAAAAAAGAAAAAATACGTGTAGGTACGTTATTTTTTTATAATCTACATGACAGACAAAATACATTTTTTTAGTCATCATCCCTATTGCGTAACGCACTAACAATAGCAATGGCTTTCATTTTGACAGTTGTTGACCAGACAAATTTTTCGAACATCTTCAGAAGCAATGGATTATCAATATCCTTCAAAATGATTCAGATTATTATTGATCGTCTGTTACGCTATTAGGGTGCAAGTTACAATGTGCTATAAAAATCGCTCTTACTGCATGTCAAAATTTTGCCTTGATCATGTGGTGGGAAACACAGAAATATTTATTAATATTTTTCCTCTTTAAAAACATGCTATTGTTTATTTCTCCGTTCATGAATAAACAATAGAAACAGGAAAACCGATAACAGAAAATTGAAATAAAGTTGTTGGCATTTTTTAGCAATTGGTTTATAAAAAAAACGACAAATCCAATGGTGTGATTTTTTTTTTTCCAGAAAAATAATACAAGAAAAAAACAAATAAAATAATAATAGAAGAAATATTTAAATACAAGAAAAACTACTACTTTTGTTTTTGCATTAGTCAAAAAATGGAATGGACTGTCGAATTTTCACGCTCGCTACAGCGCCGAGTTTAAAATACAACAGTGCAGTCAATAGACATTCATTTAGTTAGCGTAACCGGGCATAACTTTTGAGAATCCATTCTAGTGCAAAGTTAGTGGGTGTTCCCATTAACTGGTCACTGCTGTTTGAATGAACGTTTACCCCCAGAAAATGCAGGCGTTACCTATGTATTTAAATTTAATTTTAAGTATTCATGTCTCAATCTGTGCCCAGTTGATGGCAATAGACCCGCCCCCTATTACATGGGACTTAAACATAACTGGTGAAATGTGGGTTTACTATAGGTACACCTCTGCCTAACCCTTCAAGGAAAAAAGGCATGATGTTATGTTATATTGTGTGTGTTAATAACTTAATATATCTTACCCAACAATAGGCGTCTTGAAGTTCATCTTAGCGATGGTCTCGTTGATCGCTTTCTGCATCGCTTGCCGAGGTTTCAGCACGTACTTGAGCATCTGACCGATCCACCACGAGGACGGGTCTCCGTTAAACCGAGTTATCCTGTAATATAATGAATTATTGTAAAAGGAGGAGGCCTATATTAATAATTGAATAATTAAACAAATGTTGTAATTGACATTTATTTTTAATTTCAGTACTAATAACAACTATAATTTTAACCGAAAAACTTAAATTTATTCTTCAGTTTCTTTCTTTAATTTTATTATAAAATATGTAATATTAAAATGAATTTAAATAAGGAAGTTTTGAAAAATTGCTTTAAAAAAATTAAGACTTGGTAGGTAATAGGTGTTATTTGTAATTAATTTGCATTTTGCAATATTTACGGATAACAACATTATGCCTCATTATAAAACATGAGTATTGAATATTAAAATGTTATTTTTTTATCCGTTTATTTATAGAAACTAGCTTTTGCACGCGTCTCCGCCCTCGTGCAGGTTGGAAATTATCTCACTGGAACGTACTTCTGGAATAAAAAGTATCGTATGGCCTAACCCAGGTCCCGGTCGACCTGTGTGGCAAATTTCATCGTCAATCAATTCGTTCAGCCTTTAAGGCGCGAAGACATTATATAACCTACAATGTAACTTCAAATCTTTATTAATGGCTTTTGTGAACATGATAATTATTCAGAATTGTAATAGCAATCACGTCATTTCGTTTATAATACGTTTTTATTTTTAATAATTTATTCATCTTTTTATAGATTATTTTCTATTTTGTGAATGTGAGAACGCTGTAGGCTTAGTGGACTGTATATTTGCTGACCATAATAATTTTGTTAAGTACCTGGTACTTGTTGAAAGACCTACACTGTCCTCCCATACCTAATAACACTGTTATTTGAAAATATTGTAAAAAACAATTATTTTTAAAAGAGTCAGTAGTTTCTTGCCGGCTCTTCTCCATAGGAAACAACCAATTGGAACCGTGCACCTAGCTTCTGACGTTTCATAAGTGCCCTTGTAGGTTTATGTGAAATAAAATATTTTGAATTTGTATTTGAAAGAGGTAACAGACAGAGAGACTGAGATACTTTCGCATTTTTATATAATACTGCGCCCCGCGGTTTCACCCGCATAAGGTTCGATCCCGTGGGAATATCGGAATGAAAAGTATCCTATGTGTTAATCCAGGTTATAAACTATCTGTGTGCCAAATTTTATCCAAATCCGTTCAGTAGTTTTAGCGTGAAGAAGAGACAAACATACACACTCACAAACTTTCACCTTTATAATATTAGTGTGATGATAATACTAGCTAGCTGCAGCCCGCTGCTTCGCCCGCCTAATTCTTTTCCTACAATAAAACCTTACGTCAGTCCTTATAACATCAGCTATCTGCTAGTGAAAGTCCGGTCAAAATCAGTCCAGCTGTTTCGGAGATGGTTTGATTGTTCCAGCTAGGAACAAACAGACAGACAGACAATTTTTTTTTTGTTATTAGTGCCGTATATATTTTCATACGCAATTTAGTAAAAAGACACTTCAATTTTATTTATTTTTATAAGTACATAAATTTAAAATAAAAATTAGTAAGTAACTAAGTACCTACAGTAAGTATGGATGAAGGAAGAAGATTATGCGTCTTACACCACGCAGTTCGGAAACATAAACAGAAATCGAAAAATAGCAACGGGAGTCATCGTCTCCTTGTCGCTGGCACGACTGTATTTCAGATCTTGTTTTCCCAAATCTTCGCCACTTCCACGGCGTCGTCGGTGGCACCGCAGAGGCCACTTTGACTGCATGTTTTGGGACACAGAGGGGCAAGAAAGGAGGTGGAGCATAGTCTGCCGACAGTCTTTACTTCCGTTATATTAATATGGAGAAGAAAAAAACAGTTTTGACTTACCTATGAGCCAAGTCCTTCGGTATGGCGAGCGGTAAGAACTTTGGCTTCTGAGATATCGAGTCTATGAACGTTAGAGACAACACCTTAGCATCGTACGTTACTGAAAGAAATGAACAAGACTATTAAAATAGAAAATTACTCCATACGATGTAGGTACAGTCAAGGAATGAAAAGGTTAAGCATCTTTATTGATGTGAAACATCTAAGCAGGGCTCGGATAACGGTATATTTTACGAAACGGTTTCGTCTTAAAAACTTAAGAAACGATTCTTTTCGGTTCGGTTACGTTTGAACGGAACATTATAAAAACGTTTTTGAAGAAAAACAAATTTTAAATCGTTCTCGGTTAATGAATCGTTTTTAACCGTGTTTTTTTTTGTGTTCATCGATAGGAATTTCGCAAAAAAAGCCCTTACGGCATTGATATCAATGATGTAATGAAATGAAGAAGTTCCCGTGCGTGGTAGCGTGCTTTTTTTTTTTTTGGTTGGGAAATCATCAAATGACTTCTCCCGCTCTGGGTGGAGCGGGAGGGCGTGTCAGACTCTTACTGACTAAAACCCACTTTTATATTCCATCGCCGGCCGCTAGCAAAAATGCACGCTCTTTATAAGTGATATGGGAAAATACAGCGGATACGGCTCGGCGAAGGCACGGCGGCGGCGCCGTGTACACAAGCCCTAATGCGGCAGGTCAGACTTGGCGAACAGCCAACATCCAAACGAAAATTATAATTATTTTGTTTTTGATATTATGCCATATTTTTTAATTATTTTATACAATTTATTTTATTTAAATTTTTACATTTTCTATAGATATAATTTTCTACAAAATAGTTTCGATGTTCCACATCAGCCAGGCGTCGCGCGAGGGCTCAATTTTTATTTGCACCATGCGTGTTCCTTTTATTAATACAAGAAATTTTTCTTTTAAAATTAAGAATTGAATTTGTATTTATTTAAATATTCATTTTCATTCCACGACAGTAAGTAGAACATTTAAATATTTATTATTATAAGTTTATAACACATGTTTCAATATTATTAACATTAACATACAGTAACCGTAGCACGAACATTTAAGTAATACGTAGGTACCTAGTCTTGCCATAAATATTGTCACGAAGAATTTTTTTTTAATACATAAATATAAAACAATTTAAAATATAAAAAGCTTATTCGAAGTGGTCTCCATTGGCTGCAATACAGTCCTTTAAACGTTGAGGCCAGTTATCAATAGAAGCACGCACTCTTTCCATGGGAAAATTCTTCACTGCCAATCGTATGGATTGTTTTAGGGACTCCAAATTATCATGGCGTTTAGAGCAAGCCGTACTCTCTAAAACTGACCATAAATCATAATCCAGCGGATTAAGATAGGGACTAGACGTCGGCCATTCTTCAGCTCTGATGAAGTCCGAAACGTTCACTTCCAGCCAAGACTGCGTGGACCGAGCTTTATGACCCGGCGCCGAGTCTTGTTGGAAGAACCATACCATGGTTATTGAATATGGTGTTGTTAAGGGGCTTAACTACCTTCTCCAGAATGGTATCTTGATACACTTGGGCCGATGTTTTGATACCTTTTTCACAAAAATATGGCTCTGTCACTCCTTCATAGCTAACACCCCACCAAACCATCACTGAAATCGGATAATACCCACGTTGCACTTGTCGACTAATTGGGAAGCTTCCTTAGAGCTTTGAGCATAAATACGGTTATTTTGTTTGTTAAAATGTTGCTCAATTGTAAAGATTCTCTCATCCGTAAACAAAAAAAATCTGTGACCTCCCTTTGCGTACCGCTTCAGTAGTTGTTTCGATTTTACCACCCTATTATTTTTTAAATTATCAGTTAAAAATTACCAGTGCGTCTCTTATAGGCTGCAAGTCCTAAGTCATCTTTTAAAATACGCGACATGGTTCTGGGTGCTATCTTCATCTCCCGAGATAAAAATCTTTTGCTTTCGGAAAGGATTTCTTCGAATTCTTTCCCTTACTGCTTTGACCACCTTTTTCGTACGAACACTACGTGGACGGCCAGATATTTTTCTGTCACAAACAGAGGAGGTCTCACTGTACCTATTAATAGCCCGGTACACAAACATTTGACTAATACCAAGCGTATGGAGAGTTTTAAAAATTGCATTTGGCTCCATACCAACTTTGTGTAATGCAATCACAGCGATTCGGTTCTCTTTATCACCCCACCATTGTACAATGTATTGGCGCCAAAATTAGAAATCTCAATGAACAATCGTATAAAAATGACAGATTCCAAATTCAAATGTAATATCTTTCTTATTTTAAATTGTAACAGTATTTATGGCCAGACTAAGTATACACGTTACTTTACAGTAACATGTTTCAACCATTTGATAAGATTCGGTTTTGAATATTTTTTTAACTTTTTAGATACCGGATACTATACAGTAAGTACTTACTATTTTAGGTCAATGTTGGTGCTAGGATTAATATCATACAAATACATTTAGGTTTAGAAAAACAGTTGCTTTGGAAATTGAAACGTTATACATATATACGTACCTACGTCAAAACTATCAGTGCATTTATATCCCTTTTCTTACATTTTAATCAAACATTAAAGTTGAATAGTAATAATAATAAAGTTTGGCAGTTTTATTCCAAATAGGGTGTAAAGGTACACTGAGAAAAGTAAAATTTTACAATAAGAATATCACATCAATATAAACAAGATAGGCCAATATATATATGAGAAAATACGATTGATTAGATACGAAATAGTCAAATCATTACTCGGGGTTAATATAAACCTTGTTACCATTATGCCAACTGCATTGCATTTTTTTAAATCTTATTCTGGATGCTGTTTGAAAGGACTTCCGCTTTATTTTCACAGAACTTCAGCCTTTTTTTTTCGTTCTATTTTGTTGGGAAAAGGCTAGGCAGATTGTGTGACTTGGCAAAAGATTACCAGCTATAAAAAGCCATTAACGTGATCTTATGATTTTTTTGTAGATAAATATAAATTTAAACATAAGTTATTTCTTAACAACCAGTGGCATAATGACAAGGACACCGAGCTTATCACATCAGGACAAAAAAGTGTTACCAACAGTATAAAAAAAATTACATGACGCGTTTATCATTGGTGGCATCCGTAGCATATCTTCCGGACATTCTGCCAAGTTTGATATATTTTCTTTAATGCACACTAGGGAAGTCACCATTTCTAGTAATGTACAAACATAAAATAACAATTTAATAAAATAATAAATAAATAAAAATCTTTATTTATCCAAAAATAAACAGATTTTGAAGTACTGTTGCAAATTCTGTACAAGAATAATACTCTACCTCTTAAGCTAGGTTTTACCTGTATTTTTTTTTCTGAGGTAGTTTGCGGTCATGGTTTACAGTGATCAGCAAAAACTTATCTCAAGTGGACTGTGTCATTCTACTGTATGGTATAACAATTATAAAAATAATAAAATTGTATGTGTGTGTTGTGTGTGTGAGTGGTGTATGTGTAGGGGTTTGTGAAATTACTTTCTGATTATTGCTCGCGTAGCCAAAATTGATAATACTGCTTAAAATTATAAAATGATAAACATTAAAATTGCATAAATATTATAATTTATGGTGTAAAAAGACCCATCACAAAGCCGTTGTCTACGCATTCTGTTGTGGCGGCATCTACTTCGCCACACTCGAACTACGCATCACAGTGACGTTACGCGAAATCGTGCATCGCGCAAGCAGAGTTTACTGCGCGATCAGCATATAATTATATAACTTTTCGACATCAATCGTCGGGCAGTTGCCCACCAGACACGACGCCCGTCTGGTGGGAGGATCCTACCTTTTCTATAGGGGATAAGTGAACTTTAGACCCTATTCCTCATACCTCCATACTGAACAGCAAACTAGGTATCGTTAGCAAAAAATATTTCTGGGTAACTACTTTTATTCTTGGTGTGAAAAATCGCTGTTCACGACAGCGCTCAATGCAACGTACGCAAAACACACAAGCAGCATGCAATGGTACCGGAAGGGCGGTATTTAAAGTAATCGTGAAAATAAGTTTAAAAAACATTTAGATTGTTGACCTTCAATATATCCGTAACCAGTAGGATCCCAGGAATGGTCCAGTACAAAAAAAAATATCACTATGACGGGACGTACAAGTGACTCTCGGCTTCGTTATGCGTGTTTTTACACCCATTCTACCTATATTCTGCTTAGGTAGGCTAGAGGTAATTTAAAAAGTTAAATTACTCAATTTTTTACAACGTATTTTTATTTGCGACCTATGAAAGCAAAATACCACTATCCATTCAGGAAATGTAGGCAATATACACAACATGTTTGTAACACGCCTGTTATCAGCATAATGTAAACAAGGTCTCCCAGTCTATTCTATACTTCAAAATTAGAAACATTTCGATAAAAATATAATAAAAATTAATGCTGTCAATAAAATCCGCATAGTTTTCCCTCAATTCGCCAACTCTTTTATTGAGAATTTTCTTTTATCTCGAAAAGAAATATAAGTAACTATCAGTTTAACCAAATTGAAACCAAAGACTTCACACTACAACAATGTAACTCATTATGGAGATTTGATTTTTAATTTTTCTACCTTTTTTATATTTTTCAGCACATCAAAATTTACAACTTGTAGGTACCGATAAAAAATAAATGTAACATTATTTTGCGAATCACTCAAATATTGAAAGGAATCAATTACGTCATCACAATATTCTGTATTGGGCATGTAATTTGACACCCTATACGTGGCTGTTTAAGACGATACTGTCAAAACATTACAACACACAACTGTGAGAAGAATGTAAGAATGTGTTATTATCTGACGACAGTCAATCAAAACATTCCGTGAAATATTCAATTTTCGCCAGTTTTTTTCGGCTTTTCCGAAGATAACCGATGGAACCTTTGACTGTGGTCGTACTATACCATTTTAGCTATAAATTTTGCCCGTGAACCAGACGAATCAGCTCGAGTCGCTAAGCGCAGCAAGAGCAACGAGATCATATTTTTTTTTTTTTTGCTTTCACCTAGCACAACAAAACAAAACAATAATTACCTGGCCATTGCACCACCTTGTCATCATAGGCGGTGGTGCAGCTGTCAGAGATAGGCATGAACACATAATCCCAGCCCTTATTATTGTACCGCCATCCCTTAGAGTTGAGGATAAGGGTACGTTCCGTGGCGTACGCGAATATCAGGCAGTACACAATGTGGTGCAGCTGGCAACCGAAGCCGCAACCCTGTTGACAAAAAAAAAACAAAAATAAATGACTTGCAGACAATGGACTATTTCGATTTGAATAGATTCTTTTATTTTAATGTAATCTTTATCTGAATCTCATTTATACACAAATGCATAAACCACAAAAAACAAACCACATGAAACTTTGCGATCATCATCATCGTCTTAAACCTCTTTTACCAAAGGCTCTGGTAAAAGAGTTTAGACAAAGATAAATAATAAGGTAAAAGATTAAACTCTTTTACCTTATTATTTCTTTTGCCTAAACGAAGTGGAAGTATTCTTTCGTTGGTCTATCTATCCATAATTCCATACTTCCATACCTACAGAAATGTTAGAAATCACAGAGAAGGAATGCTTTTACACTTGCTCTGCACCATAAAGCCGCGCGCACTTTAAGCACGTTTTCGTACGAATTTAACTCGTGCGAACACGTACGAACACGCCCGAACGATCCCGACTTTCGAAGTACAAAGGGAGCGCGCAGACTTAGTGCGAGTTAGCCGTACGTATACGTACGTTTAGTTCCAACGTCCGAAATCAATCCGAACTTGTTGGAATTTTTCGTGCGTTCCAATGTGATATCGCCGGAACACTACCTATTTGACGGAGAAAAACGTATACTTACAGTGTAAATTTGTACGACCACGGTCGTACGTTTACGTACGATACAAAATCGTATCCAAAGTGCGCGCGGCCTAATTGCGTAACACACTATCAATCACACTCACAATCTGAATGATTTTGAAGGATATTGCTAATCCATTGGTTCGAAAAAAATCTGCTCAACTACGTAAATAACGCAAGGAATGTTGTTGACCTGTCAAAATTAAACCCATTGTTGCTGTGTGTTACGGGCGCGGGCGCTGGTTCCGTCTCCGTATGGCCTAAACCCACCTCAACTCACTCATTCATCACACACCTAAGTTTATTACGTACGTTTAAATGAATGTATTGCTTTGGAATAACATTCGATTATTGTCGCCTCCGAAATCTTACGAGCGAAGCTGTCTGTTATGTTATAATCTTGTAAGATAAAAGAGACTGGTCTCGACGACACAGCGAATCCTAGTGAGTACTATTTGAACTTGTAATGCTCTCTTGAACAATAAAGTGTTTTTTTTATTCAATATTATTTCATTCTTTCTCCACAGATTTTAATGCAAAAGTGATTTTGTTTGTTTGTTATACTTTCACGCTAAAACGGCTGAACGGATTTGGATGAAATTTGGCACATTGTTGACCATGATTTAGTCAAGAAAATAGGCTACTTTTCATCCTGGATCGCAGACAAAGTTGCGGACAACAGCTAATGAGTTATAACAACATGCACACAACCAAGAATTTACAAAAATACAATCCATTTGTCATAATTATTACGGGCATATCATATATATCCAAAAATCTCTACAACCAAAGTGCTGTTATCTTCTACCTATTGATATAAACCATCGTTTTAAAACTACATCAACCTTCCGAAGGTTTTTCACCTCTCACAAATACCTACTCTAACATGTCATCATTTAGCCACGTGCTGTGAACCGGGGCAGCGTAACCACAGTCTACTAAACAGTTCTAACAGAGCAGTGTTAATTTCAGCTCGTCTATTGACATTCAGAAGCGTTTAGCATAACGGACATGCACGTTGCACGTAATCCATTAACGTTTATGAGCTCCGGACATTTGACAAAAGTTATCGCACATAGTGATCTCTTCCGGAAATTTTTTGGACGAGCATTATTCGTGATAATAATGTCCGGTGCGGCGCCTAATAATGGTCTTTGGACACGAGGCCAGTTTGCGAGTTAGTCCAGTAAGTCAGTTCAAGGCTCGTGCAGACCAGCGCGACGCGACGGCGGGCGCGACGCGAATCGAACAATACAATTTCTAAAAAATCTTCATAGTATAACAATAAGCAGTGTCGCGTCGCACTGTCGTGTCGCGCTGGTCTGCACAAAGCTTCACTGTTCAGCGGCGTGGTCCGCTGACTACAGATAGTGCAATCCTAGCTGTACTTTAGTACGGAGTGGGGCGCGTCCTCGTGGATTGCACTATCTATACCGCCTACACGAAGCTAGTCAGTACTGAACTGTCTTCAAATGTGAAGATGATAGAAAGATGTAGATCCCAAGTCAGTAAAAAATATACTTACATATTATTATACATAATTATATTAAGGCAACGATAACCGACTTTTAATGATTTTATACTGAAGATCACGTCTAAACGAGTAGTGTTAATAGTTTGGAAAAAATCTATATGAAATAAGAAGCATTTTCTCAATAACTTAATATATAAATATTTTTGATCATGTGTATCTTACATAGTGAAATTAATTTTGTAAAGTTATGTCTAACGCGGATAAAAAACTAAGAATAACGCAAAATCTATCAAGGGTATTTTACTGAAACCTTTACAATTTTAAAGATTATTTATTGATTGATATTTTGGTATACGTGTTTTATTAAAATGCCTTTAGTTCTGTATAATAAATTAATAATGCGTCTCATTTGGAACAGCGCTCCTGGATGGGCGAGTCCTATTACTGGCTGGCCGTACGACGCGTTGCGTGAGCTCAGGACAGAACACGCAAGCTAAACAAGGTCACTGTCATATATTGATCGCTGACTCTTAACAATTCCGGCGAGAACTCTCTCTATCGTACGTTCCTGGAGCGAGAAAATAGTCGATAGCTAGTCGCTTCTTCGTAGGGGGTGGGATAGGTGCCCAGTCAACGGCCAGTGACTAAACTATCAACTGAACTGATTCGCAAGCTGTCCTCGTGCCCATTATAGGCGCCGCGCCGTAGGTACATTATAATCATGAATAATGCTCGTCCAAAACTTCTCCGGAAGTGATGCCTTATTATGTGCGATTACTTTTGTCACATGACGTAATCCTCGATTTCCTATATCGTTATTTATTATGTAAAGTTTGCTGATATCAAATCAGTTACAGATTCCATACTTATATAAACTGTACCCTAATTACGTAATACACGACCAATCGGAATTTGAATCGTTTTGAAACAAGTTGCTAATCCATTGCTATATAAGTTCGAAAAAAAATGTGCTTAACAACGTAAATAACGCAATGAATGTTGTTGAACTGTCAAAATGAAACAAATTTGTCGTAATCGTCTACGAAAATATGTTGCGTAATTAGATAGCTGGTCCTCTTTTGGAGCTATCCAATTTCGCTGGATATATGGGACCAAAGCCGAAAACGCGAAAAAAAATCTGTTGTTCCCATCTACATTTTGACGAGTTTTGCGAACATAAATGTAGGGAACAGCTGATTGTTTTCGCGATTTCAGGTTTGGTGCCACGTTGAAAGTTGTGCATAATGATGAGTAAAGTCACGTGTTTAAGTTTGTGCACTGGTTATTTTTTTCCTTGTATAAGAATGCTCTTGTTGAGGCAGAAACATTGGCTAGTAAACAGGGTGTAGCGGAGCTAACTATTCAGGTCTAATCACAGAACATTCCGTAAGTTTCGTCATGTGTGAAGGCTTTTCATTTAATCGACTTAAGAGGGCCCTTCCCGGCCTGTCTATCGACAACGCGAGCATGTTCGAAAATATTGTTGTTTCATCGAGCGCAAGTGAGAACTACTAACAAGCAAGTGAGAACGCGATAACATTGTACGAAAAATAGTGTGTAAAAATTTGTTTCAGGAAATACGTGTTTTTGAGTAAGCCTTACAAGCTTTTGAAATACATTTTTGTCATTTAGAATCTCCATTACATGTGAAAGGTTTCTATGCAGATGTTTTCTTTACTTTTACTATTTAAGAGTACATTATGACCGGCCAAAGTTCAGGTGAATTTTGTGCAAAAAAGCAGATTTTTGGAGGCTTATACTGAATTTGTTTTTCAAATTTTGTTTATTTTGCTTTGTAATTGAGGAGCTCGTGGCTAAGTAGTAACTGCCGCACGGGTCGATCCGTCAGGTTAAGCTACGCTTGCCGGGGTTGGTCTGTGGATGGGTGACCATCTTTACATACCGAGACTCCTCCGTGCCTCGGAAAGCACGTTAAGCCGTTGGTCCCGGTTGTCATTCGTGGATCTTTGACAGTCGTTACGGGTCGTCAGAAGCCCGAAAGTCTGACAACCAGTCTTACCAAGGGGTATCGTATTACCCAGTTACTGGGTTGTGGAGGTCAGATAGGCAGTCGCTCCATGTAAAATACTGGTATTCAGCTGCATCCGGTTAGACTGGAAGCCGACCCCAATATAGTTGGGAAAAGGCTAGGCAGATTGATTGATTTTGTTTATTTTGCTTTCATAGAATCTTAGGTATAGTGGCACAAGATACATATTAGTTACAAAAAAACAAATAAAGATGTGTTGCAACGCCATAATCACATACGAGCGTTTGTATGAAAAGTATGACGGGTTGGCCGCTCTTAATATTCCCACCTGTCATACAGAGCCGAGCTCCCACGTAAGTGCATGTCTGCATGACATGCAAACTTTCTGCGATAACCTTATGACAGTCACGAATGTGTGTGAAATGCAGCTTTCGAAATTCCGTTGCTACTAAACAAAACCATGCACGGGAACAAAGATAAATATTTTCTGTCTAAAATGTATATTTTTATTATTTACGTATCACATTAGGTAGTTTTAATGGGGTTATCAAGGCTGGTTTAAATTACAAATGTCAAATAAGTTTTCAGACATGAGTCATGATTCGGGGCTGAAGTGTAAGTAATCCCAGCCTTAACTGCTCTGACGTGCGAATACTTCAGATCAGACAGAAATAGTGATAGATTACTCAATCTGAAAACGCGGTCAAACAATCGAAAGCATAACGAAAATTCATATTCATTTTAATATGAAATTTTGCGTGAAAAATTAATTGGCACAAAACTTTCGAGCCAAATTAACGTTTCAATTAATGATTATTGGCATAAAAATGTGCCAAAAAGTAGCGTCAATATCATCAATCATGCGCGCTTAGTTTATTACAATGTTGCTGATAAGTGATGATAACTCAATTCTAAGGCTCGTTCCTCGTTTGGGGTCGTGAGGCCAAATCACAATATTACATAATTAAACTATTGACCTTGCGCGTACGATAACTGAGTTCAAAATGATTTTGTTCAGCACGCACGCAATGTCGTAAAAGGCGTTGACATTTTCTTAGTAGGTACTTATTTTTTCCGGAAGAAAAAGTATATTTCGGGATATGGAACGACTTTTACCTTGTTTTATTTTTAATTTTTATTTCTGTTTAGCGTTTAAATTTAGAAGACTACGAGCCAACTTTGTTTCCCAGAAGTAGAATAGTAGTGTAGTAGAATGTTGTGTGTGTGTGTTTGTGTGTTGCGTAGTAGAATGTGTGTGAGTGTGTGTGTGTAGTAGAATGTGCCATTTTATAATAAATTATTTGTTTTAATAACCGGACAACTTAATTTGTTTCTAGAATATAATACTATAATCTAAAATTGTTTTTTCTGAGTTACCTTTTTCCTAGTTAGTTTTTTTTTTAAATGCCTAATTAATATACTGATAAGGTTGTAAAAATGGAAAAATTACGTATTTATTTTATCGATTTTTCTTGGTACACTTATCTTGCTCCAGCAATTTTTATAAATGAGTATTGTTGAACTTGACGCATGAAATAATAACAGAGTCCTTTTTTAAATAATTATTATGGTTTTCAAAACAAAGGAGAGTGACACTCAGGGGAATTATCGAACTAAGACGCGTAGTTGAAAATTCGCATAAACCTCCTTTATTTATTTATACTTCAAGCACAAAAATGTACAGAGGCGGACTTAATGCTACAGGCATTTTCTACCAGTCAACCTTTGGGTGATGCAGACAAACTGTGGTAGGTGCAATAGCGAGAGTTGAGGAAAAAACATTTATTTAAATATAAAGACCTCCTACCTAAGTCCTCCTAAGAGATCCTTTACTAGCCCTTTAGTTCACTTTTAAAAGGGGTGCTCTTTTAAATCATTGCAGGCATCAAAACCGAAACGGAAACTTATTTTTTTTGTACCTGTTCCAGTAAGGGCTCGTACACACGAGGATGATTCGTGTTTTTTGACGAATTGTCTTTTTTCTCGTTTCGTTTTTTGTTTGACGGCGGCAATGCTTGTAGCCCACTCCCTCTCATTGAGAGGAGGCCGTGTCCCTACAGTGGGAACGTTATAGGCTGATGATGATGATGAATGCTTTTTAAATACCCGTGTTCAAACGCATCACGAATCGTGAAAAATTACGGACACTTTTAAATCACGTATCGTCTTTTAAAAATCACGTTCGTCAAAAAACATGAATCGTGATTTTTTGTGACGGATCCGTTTAAGCGCTCGTCCAAGACTGAACTCTGAATCACGAATCAAGTGTGAACATCTATTCGGATATTTTGACGAATCGCGAAAAAACTCGTTTCCGTATGCAATGTGAACGTGCATCCGTCGTGACGTATCGTCTTTATTGACGAATCTTCAATGACGTGTCCCGTGTGAATGAGCTGTAAGTGATAAACCTTATGAACTCAAGCAAAGACCTCTAAAAGTTATGCTAAGAATTTGGTTCGGTAAACACAAATACGAAAATACCGCTGCACGTGGTCTTGTCGGTTCAACATACCAGGCGCACTGCATTCAAAATACATTAGATAACATACTAATAAAAAAATCTCAATTTCCTTTACTACCATCTTACTAGTAGTACAAGGTAAAGTAAACAACGTCACGGTGTCAATGACCTAATGACGGATGCGTATACATTGCGTACGCGCGTGTCACCGCGAGCCGCGGAGTGACGGATGGTCACCGGTGCGTTTGTCTGCGATCTAATTATAGCGCAGGGATTGTAGGGCTCGTCAGATTCATGGGAACAGGTGGATTAGAAAAGTGTGATGGTGTTGTGTTTTCATTATTTATATTTAATTTTGGTGAGCTAAGATAAGGTGTAAACTTATATTAAGTGGGCTCTTGAAGGGAGCTCTCATCCCACCAGATGCGAGGGCTAGACACTATTGGCAGGATTTATATCTCATTGTATGCTGCACCGGTCGACGTTATCACGTCAACGCCGGCTGTCACTCAAACCAGCGCTGGGACTCCGTTTCGCATAGGGTCGCAGGCGCAGCATTATGCTGAGCGATGGACGTTTTGCGTGAATATTTTCCCCAACTTCTTTTTTGTGTTTGTGATCTTTCTCTGCGTCATGTTTACCGCAAATAAACGTATTTTCTCTTTCTTTCAACTCACTTCACCTGAATTTTTAACGATGAGATTTGAGATTTTTAGAAAATAAATCGCTGTTCGCTCGTAGAATATCCACGAGCGGAGATACTTAAACGTCTAACGCACCCTGGGCAAGCACCCCGTCCAGCGACAACCAGGTGGCGAAACAACCACCATGCACTAGGAGTTAGGACACAGTAACGGATTGAGCTCACTCTCACTGTCTCTCTCACTCTTTCGCACTCACTCACTCACTCTCTCTCACACTCTCTTTCACTCTTCACTCCAATATTTCTAATGTTTAAACGGAACACAATAACGCTGCTTGGCGGCAGAAATAGGTATGGTCGTAGTTCTTCCCTGGACACAGAAAGAACTGAGACACTACTTTCTTTACTACCATCACGGTATATGTATCGTGATCGCGAATCCTAAGCTCCAGTTCCCGTCTCGCTAATTATAGAAAGGATCGCAGGGCTAAATGGGCTAATCGAGATTGATGGCAACATCTGGGGAAGCATTTTTAAAAAAACAAGTGACTAACGAATGTTTCATATTGTTTTCGATAAGTATATTATTTGTTCTGATGACAAAATAAACGAAAGTCAACTCAATGACTTTTCAATTCTAAGATATTTATTTATAAAAATAATGTTTTGCCGAACAAAATCTTGTTATTACCCAACTACGGCGCGGAGGGTTATGTTTTTTTTTTTTGTAGTAACGATTTAAATGTAGGTATTAAACAAACGAGGAAATAAGGCAGGTGTCCTTGCAAGTTAAGGATAAAATAAGTTACAACTTATCAACATCGACATTTATAAAAAAAAATACATATAAAATAAAATGTAACTTGATGCTATGAATCAAATTGTACTTTTTTGAGAGAGAGAAATAAAAATTACTATTACTCAAACTCAAAGCATTTATTTCAATTAAACCATTTACAGGCACTTTTGAATTGTCAAAGAGTCAGTCAGTTAGTCAGAAAGTTGAAGCTAGTTGCAAGCTAGTTACTATTATTGTATGACCTACAAGTGGTTGTTCCTGGTCTGGCTGTTTGTGTATGTGAGTTTGAATGTTTGTAAACGCACCCACGATACAGGAGAAAATCCTAGTGTGGGGCAACGTTTAGAAAAAAAAAAAAAAAGTACCTATACAATTTTAATATTTATGAATGTGGATGTTGATACGTGGCAACTTATTTTTTTAATTTCTGTTTGTGTGGGAAGATTTGCAAAAATATGTATCTTTGCGTTATCGCAGCTATTTAAAATTCGTACAAGGAACGGCAAAACGTAGAAATTGCAATATCTACACTTACTGCTACTAAATGTCTAGATCTCGTACATTACACAGGTAGGATAACATTTTTGTTCTAACCGCTTTTTTATGTCTCTTTTGTTGAATTCCTAGGGTAACTTCGTTTTCAAAATAACCTCCATTCGAACTCCCATTGGTGTATAAGCAAACTAAGAGAGATTTACCTCAGTTATCGGTATCGTATAGCACAGTGTTGGTAGCCGCAGCAAGTAGTACAAAGTCTGGTCAAGAACTGCGCAACCGCACCTAGTACTGGAGAGATGGAGCTATACATGACGTATAGCTCCATCTCTTTCCCACACTGAAGTAAAATTAAAAAGAATACTGCTATAAGAGGTGGTGGTAGTAGGCCCTCTAGTCAAGAAACTCCTATTCTGTCCAATCAATTATTCAAATGTACCTACCTTATTAAGATTGCATATTAGTTTCCTAGCATCCTTGCAGTCAGGCGGATTTTGCAGATAATGTAGTCTTCTTTGTACCAGGTCGCTAACGTTAGCCGCCTCCATCTGCCGCCATTCATGGTAGCCGTCCAGCTCTTCAAACAACTGCTGGTCGGATAGCAGCGATCTGGAATAAAGGGCAGATTTTATATAATTTATTCTATGACAGAGAGAGAGAAGTGATACTGAGAGGTAAGAACGGGTAACAGGAAAGAATAAGATGCGAAAGGCCTAAGAATAAAATAAATGTTATGGAGATTTACACTCACCATCTGGTTGATACGGATTGAAAGAAAGATAATTTGGAGAGAGATAGGTATGTACAGATATTTATATACACATATGAAATAGCTTAAGCTAGGGTTGTCAACTTTTTTTTATATCAATTACTAAGTATTCTCTACTCTCGACGCTAAACAGAACGTTGAAAATCTAGTGCGTGAAAAAAAATCGCCGCGAGAATAAATTGCTCGCAGTATTTTGTAGGCATTGTGTTTGACTCCCTCCATCCCTATTTAACTTTGTTGAAGGAACAAACGAACAGGAAAACTACAAAACAGCATAACGTAGTACACATTGATTAAATTGTAATCTTTGGGAAAAACACACATTACACTCTTGGTTGAAATGTAGCAATCATACAGCCAACTGGGATCATGACTTGATAACCTTATTTCGAGAGTAACCATGTGAGTTAGTCGAAAACACTGCTCATTGGATTTAATTAATAGGTGCATTAAAGAGTTGGACAGGAAAACATGAACATTACTCTCTTGCTACTTACAAGAATAATCGTACCTAACGGTTAGCGACTAGTCGGTTAACACTGCTTCATTTATACATCATGTAAATCGAGACAAAATTATTCGATACATTGTGTTCCAGCATTTCGTATAATAGCGAAGAGTTCATACGTATTTAATTTGACTTCTGATCCGATTTTAATTAAATACTCAGCTCCAGATAAGATATAAAAGAAAATATAAGATACAAATAAAAAAAACCGACTCCCAAAAAAAAAAACACTACAAAGTGAAAAATTACTGTAATTTCGGAAGTCAGTATTTTTTTATCTGTATTTCAGTTTTTTGCCACCGACTTCCGAAATAAAAGTTATTTTTCACATTGTAGTGTTTTTTTAGGAAGTCAATAGATTTTTTTTTTTTTCATAAAAAAGTAGTTTTTCACTTTTTAGCTATGGTACCTACCCCACACAAATTCGTATACTACTACTTGCTATGTAAACAACAGCGACAGGAAGTATTTTAAGTTTATAACATCAAGATAGTGGATTAAATACCTACGTATTATGGAAATTACCCAAGCAAAGTTAGTAAAATTAATATGGGACCACCGCGCACACTTCCTCTACCAAATAAAAAAATAATTTTCATAATCGGTACACAATTTACGAAAATATCGATGAACATACATAAAAAAAAGAAATAAACATTTATAACCCCCTCCTTTTTTGAAGCCGGTTAAAAAAACGGAAGTGGTTAGCGGTTACTTTCGTCGCTGACTGTACCTACAACGAATAATACCAGCCTATTATTGCCACACTGCAAATAATTCTTCTCATATACGTAGAAGAAACCACGAGCAATTATCACGAGGTACTAGCTGACTCGAAAGACGTTGTCCTGTCCAAATTTCAATAATTCATACAAAAAAAGACGTTCAGTTTTTCCCGAATTTGAAGATTTTCCGGGATTTTTTCCAATTTTTCTTTCCATATGAACCAGGGGGCCTACTCCCTAAGCGTAAGTCTTAGTTTCGGCCGAAGTTACGGGCGCTTCCCTCTTCGTCTCACTCACGGATTTCGCATAGGGAGTAGATAGACCCCCTGATTCGGACAAAAAAATAGGCAATTCGGACCAGCGGTTCTCAAGTGATACGCTTACCAACGAACAGCATTTCAATTTTATTATGTATCCTAAATAAGTTCAGCTATCTAATTACGCCTGTTGCGTAATTTTCGTAAACGATTACGACAAATTTGTTTCATTTTGACAGTTCAAGAACATTCATTGCGTTATTTACGTTGTTGAGCAGATTTTTTTTCGAACTTATGAAGCAATGGATTAACAATTTGTTTCAAAACGATTCAGATTCCGATTGATCGTGTATTACGTAGTTAGGGTACAAGTTTCCTCACGCTGTTTTTGTTTCGCCTTTGTCAGTGATGTCCAAGATCAAAAACACTTTATCGTCATAAAAAAGGCAAGAGATAAAAGAAAAGATGGTTGTATCGTGGCTAGGCTAAGCAACATCTCATAATATGTAAAAGAGAAAGTGAAGGTCGCAAGGGGTACGGAAGTCCGTGCATCAGAATACAATAGAAGGAAGTTGAAAGTGCTGCATCGGCTACCACCGACCGAAGTGGTAAGGATGGGTGGGATTTATGGCGGAAACCAAATATCACCACCAAATAGTACCACCTCCATAACAAAGAACCCAAGAAGTCTCTGACTGTGGACAACTCTTAGCCTGCGTTTCTACCAAAGATGAGCGAGGATGCGCAGCGAGGAATGTCCGTAAAACTAACCATAACAACGCTAGCTTAGCTCAGACTAGGACAGTGAAGCTATGTTATTGGTTTTAACCAATTATTTCTAAAAGAGTAACCGTGGAGTTTCTTGCCGGCTCTTCTCCATAGAATACGACCAATTGGAACCGTGCACCTAGCTTCTGACGTTTCATAAGTGCCCATGTAAGTAAATATTTTGTATTTTGTTAGTTTCACACACATCCCTCGCTACGCATCCTCGCTCATCTCTGATGGAAACGCAGCCTTAATCATCAAACTTCACAACACCCAGGATCGAGGCAAGTACACCTCTTTTTCTGTTTTGAGGCAATTCTCGTAATCCACGAGAATAGACTAATCCTAAACCTTCATCAGGAGAGAATGGAGAATTATTTCAAACTCTTTCCAACTAAACCCTCAAGGCGTTTTCCTGCTAGGTATACCATGATTCATGTTATTCTTTATAATATAAATTAAGTAGGTAGATTCGAGAAAAGTCGCCGTTAAAGTGCCTTATTTATGGTCAGAAGAAACAGAATCATAACTCAAAGGTTTTAAAGATGCTTTAAATTATATATCAAAGAGCGTCACACATTAAATGGGAGATCAACCAGTTATAATTTCATCACAGCTTCGCTACACAAACAATACAAAACACACGCGTTTGTGTGCCTGTTTAAAATAACCTTGATGACGCATGACTCATCGATTTGTTTATACTAATTATACGATTATGTCCAGTTACGATCGAATCAAATCGACATTTTAGTCACCGACGACAAACGCTTTAAATTTTGCACGACGAAACATCAAGCTATTCCAGCTGACCTTCCATAGTACGGAGAGTCTACACAAAGCGAGGTCAGCTTAGACCGGACATAATTATATAGCTTGATATGTGGTCGAGTGAACTTTATTCTGAAAGTGGGCAACGTCGCAAATAGATGTCAAATATTTACCTGTTTTGATCAATTTATTTTGCAATATTACTGTATGGAAATAAGAAATGTGGCTAACTAGCGACCTAGAATACTAATAACGAATTGCAATTATAACACTGAATTTGATGTTGTAACCGTTTTAGGTGTAAAAAAGGCACTTGGAAAGTTTCCAAATACTTTTTTTACATCTAGAACTAAATATTCGGTTTACTTAACGATATTCAATATTGCAATTCATTATTAATTATTATAGTTCGCTAGTTGCCAACTTTTCGGATAAGGCCTCTTAAGTTTCTTGAATTATGAGTAAGTACTGATAATAATCTGAATACGTCAAGCTATGCAATACGCTGACAGATAAGGCTTATTTCAATAGGTCGCTAGGATATTGATTTTGCAAAGCTGCCTTGCTATCGGAAAGATTATGAATCAGTCTGAAAAAATCTTATAATGTCAGAATTATAAGCGTTATTCAAGAAAAAGGAAGAAATAAAAGTTCGATGCAATCAACAGATTCGGACTGCACAATAACGGGTGTAAAAAGACGCTTAACGAAGGCGAGAATCAGAATTCATTTATTTCTCTAGTTAAAAAAAACATGTCACTTAGATCAATCTAATTTTACAAAAAGGTAAGTACGTATTTCGTATTTTTAGTAAGAAGTTCGAACCCAGACAGGCGCATTACTTTGTGTAATTTATTTCATCACCTCTGCTCTCAAAACGGTGAAGGAAAACATCGTGAGGAAACCGGCATGTCCTAGAATCAAAAATTCGAAGACATGTGACATCTACAAATTCGCACTGGGCACGCGTGGTGGATTATAGCCCACTCCCTCTCATTGAGAGGAGGCCGTGTCCCTGCAGTGGGAACGTTATAGGCTGATGATGATGATGATGAAGTACGTATTTCATTTTGTCCGCAGAGTGGGAGCTTTTGAAACCTATCCTGATTGTTTCCTCATATTACTTGTCTTTTATACATATAAATCTAGGTGAGGATAACAATGAAGCAATGGGGATTAACTCCAGCGGCTAGCCGCTAATTACTTACTTATTGAGTGACGCTACGGTCATAGCCTACGCTGTCGAAAGGGGGCCAGTCGTAAGCGGCTAGAAGTGCGGCTTGTCTTTTTGCTTAATATATTGAATTTCGCCTTCTCTAGTAGCGAGAGAAAGGGATTGTGTTGCCCGTAGCACGTGTACGCCGGGCCTAGTTCTTGCAGCTCTTCGATCGACAGAGATTTGAGACGTTCTACCATGTCGCCGTGGAGATCGTGGGCACGAATATGCCACGGGTCTTGTTGTAGTATTTCCCAGAGTAGATCGGTGTCAGTGCGTCTGGATAACTGTGCGGCACTCTTCATGCCATGTCATGCCATTTTATACTGCCTCTCAAGTGTGAGCAGGTTTGTTTAGCCTCGTTAGCAGTTGTATTACTGGTAGTAAGTATGCTTGATTACACTTAGCTTGGAGCGGTCCGCTTTTTGACTCTCTTGGCCTATGCAATGTTTAACGAAGCTGAGAGTTACTTGTTCTCTCCGTCATTGTAATTATTTTTGTGCCGGACCCTACCTGGGCCCTCCCTACCTTCTGGTTACGGAGATTTATTGAAGGACAAAGTTCAAACTTCTTTTCACGAAAACAAGTTTTAAATATTTTAAGTATTACTTAACTTTAAATAGCTCACACTCCTGTGCCGTTGCATGCACTCATAAGCATAATGTTTTGCGTTAAGAGTGAACAGGGCCTGCGACTTTCCATACAAATGTATTCGCCTTTTTTCTTCCTTAATCGTGCCTGTACCTGTACCATGCCTCTAGAGCAATCATATTCCTTTTTTTCAGCAAGTTATTGATAAAGAAAATATGACCCTACAAAAATTACAAAATTGCCCCTTTTTTACCGCAGTGACTACCAGACCAATTCGCAAAAGTTTTTAAGATAAAATAAAATGATAGGAACCTAGACATACCTACTCTTTCTTAAAATTTTAATGTAAAATATAATTGAATCGAATCAGTTTTCGAGGATCATTTAGGGGGATACGAAACGTCGATCACGTAATTTGTTTGTGATAAAATCGATCTGAGCTGCAGCTGTCCCTATCGCACTCTACGGGGGCAGACTTGAGGTAAGATGACGGCAATAGTTTCTTCAAATTCCTCGCAGGCCCGGTTCCCTCTTAAGGCGCGTCCCCACTAGGGCCACGCGGGTCCGTGAGGCCAGCGCCCTTACATTGCACGCTGTCGAGAAACGCGATTTTCACACCAGAAATCGTTTCGCAGCAATAAATTCCGCTCTCCATTGCTAAGTTTGATGTACAGAACGCGTGCATAGTGTCGTCTCTACAATCAATCTGCCTAGCCTTTTCCCAACTATATTGGGGTCGGCTTCCAGTCTAACCGAATGCAGCTGAATACCAGTATTTTACATGGAGCGACTGCCTATCTGACCTCCACAACCCAGTAACTGGGTAATAAGATACCCCTTGGTAAGACTGGTTGTCAGATTTTCGGGCTTCTGACGACCCGCTACGACTGTCAAAGATCCACGAATGACAGCCGGGACCAACGGCTTAACATGCTTTCCGAGGCACGGAGGAGTCTCGGTATGTAAAGATGGTCACCCATCCACAGACCAACCTCGGCAAGCAAAGCTTAACCTGATGGATCGACCCGTGCGGCAGTTATTACTTAGCCACGAGCTCCTGAAAAAGGTCTCTACACCTGGTACTCGTATAAAAGCGACCAGCACCCTAATTACGCCTTTACACGATTAATAACAATCTGTTTAATTTTGACAGTTCAACAACATTCATTCACGTTGTTGAGCAGACAAATTTTTCGAACATACTTATATGATTACTTCTTGTGTTCAAAAAAATTGTTGTAGCAATATCTTTCAAAATGGTTCAGATTATGATTGATCACATTTAAACTAGACATACAACATAACATCACGCCTTGTATCCCAGAAGGGTACGGCAGAGGTGTACCCTTAGTACACCCACATTTCACCAGTTATTTTTGTTTTGTTGTGTAGTTTTCTAGTTGTGCTTATTCCATAAATTAACGCAAGGGATCCACAAAACATACATAAGAATTCAGCCCAAAATGTATTGGTACCAACGGGAGCTAAGTACGGCGCGTCCCCAGGGTAATCCATAGTGTAATTGATTTTAAATTACTGTCATCAATAAAAAGACAAAGAAAGCAAGCTACGAAATTACTTACTTACTTAATTTTTGTACCGATTTGTTTTATTATGAAGTTTTTATAACGTAAATTCTGATTCTTAATCCAACCAAGCAAGAAAACAAAGAAACTCTAATGCCCGTTTTCACCAACACTCAGTGACACGGGTGACACCTAAATGAAAGTACACTGTTGGCTTTACAGCGCCGAGATGAAAATCCAAAAGGGAGCCTTTATTTAGGTATTCATTTAGATGTCACTTAGTTATAGGTGAAAACAAGCTTAAGTATAATAAAATTATAATAGAATTTCTTTTTTATGACCCAGGCATCATCCCATGTCTGGGTCAAAAAAAAGAAAATCTATTTAGTCCGTCAGTTAGATAATAAAAAAATATTAGACACGTATTTTTTGCTTTATCATATTAATAAAAAATGACTTAGATACAACGCTACGTATAAAATCTACATACAAGTGACGTCATGGCACATTGTAACTCAATATATCGCCGTAATCTTTTGATACCGTAAAAAAATAAAAAATACGTGTACGTTATTTTTGCATAGTCTACATGAAGTACAAAAATTTTTTTTTTAAGTCATCATCCCTATTATACGACTTGAAAGCAGGGTAAAGGCGCCATTACTTACAGATAATGAAACGAACATTGATCACCATCTTTGGTCACCACATTTAGCTCACTGTTTCTCACAGCACCCACAATAATCAACCATGAAAACGTAAGAATGAAGAATGAGTCCTATCTACCACCTAAAGTTCTACACCATTGCATTAAAAATTACACTTTCTTAAAATTACTTATACCAAAGGTTTTTTATATTATTCTGCTACTACACCACTGCCACAAAAATTAAGCCATACTCATTACATTCAGTAACAATTCCGTTATAATAAATCCGATAAACTTTAGACCCAATAACCTCCTTCGAGATCCGTCCACCTTCCGTCCACACCACAATTAAAATTCGCAAACTGCAACCGGTTTTGACATACCTACAGTTAAATGTTTATCTCGGTAACAACCGTATCAAATATATGTTATACAGCACCTCGTAATGAAAAAATCCTTTTCTAGTACTTTTTTTTACATCAAATTATTCGTGAATAGTTACTTTACTCATTGATAAGTCCTTTTTCTATCAAAGACAAGAATGTTTTCAAGAATATACAATTTTTTGTTTAAATTTGCACAGAACTATTTTCTTATGAAAATTTTGTAAAACTGTAAATCCGTAAGATTTTGCTTCTCTTGCATGAAAACATATTTATTTATTTAAATATAGACATGTTTGTATGAACGCGTAATACTCCTTTTGAATCGGATACTGTCAAGCTTGATTCTGCCACTACAAGGCTGCATAATAATTGTGTCGGACTCGTGTGGATAAAAGATGAAAGAAAGATCATCGTATGAAAGATGGATGGAGTGTGTGAGAAATGATATAGAGAAGGGAGTGAATGATAGTGTGACGGTTGACAGGGGAGAGTGGAAAAAGAAAACGTGGTGCGCCAACCCCACGTAACATGGGAAAAGGTCAGGAAGCTGATGATGACTCGTATGCAATGAATATGTTTTGTTGAGGGATTTCCTCTCGATAACCCCTTTAGCAAAGTTAATTCTAGTGAATTCTTCTTAACGGGTCAGCGGAGCATGCGTAGTTCATACAAACGCAATATCAAAATAATTTGTAAATCAAACATATTCTTAAGGTAGTGTGTATTTATTCCGATTGGAAATATCTAGGCTCCCAAATATATATTTTGAATGGACACTGATTTAAAGACGAGTTATGAGAAAAATAAGTTTTCTATAGAAATTTGAATTTCCTCATATCTCGTCTTTATATCAGTGTCCAAACAAGCAAAACCAACCTTTTCCTTTCCCCAATTTGCTCCAAAATGGTCTCCACCTTCTCCGCCTTATTATCTTCCTGTATCACCTTGGTCAGTTCGTGGTGCACATAGTACCAAAGCTCCTTAGTGTTGGAGTATATCCTCCTTCTGAGATTCTCGTAGTCTTCCGTTGGCCCCTGTCCCCCGTCTAGAAACAGGAACCCAGTGTCTATGTCCTTCAGGTTACCATTTAGGCTGGAAAATTATAAAAAGTTAGTTTTTCAAAAATAATTAACAGGAATACGGTTTAGTTCAGGTTATTCTCATACATTTTTACATTTTTAGTCAGAATCAAATTCACAACTCGTAAACTAAACCAAACCAGCGTGTTTTAGTCAAGGCATTAGATAAAAATGGGATGAAAATTATTTTGGAAACTATTAAGTTCAATAAACTTTGATTATTTAAGCAAAATTAACACAATAGTTAAAAAAGAGGGAAAAAAACCAAATCGTTATAATCCTACTAATTTCAGTAAACGGTAACATTTACAGCGTAGAAGGAAATAACTAAAGCAAGGCCATTTTAATAGGTTACATTTGACAATTCATCAAAATTCAACAACGTAACCTTGTAACGGCGGGCATAAAATAATATATTTTTTCGTTTTGTTAGAACTGCACAATTGCTTAACTTTTTTCAATTAAGTTTACATATTTATTGTAATAATGACCGATAAGAGTAATTTTACGATTTGCTTTCACTAAACTGACAGACGTCAAATGTTACCTATTAAAATGGCCTGACTTTAACAACCATAGGCGTATTATACGTCTATGCTAAAAACATTCACTTTTAACATTTTAATTACTTCAACGAAATACTAATTAGACATAGGTACCTACTTCCTTAACTAACTGCTCTACGGCTACCTCGATAACTATTTACTATCCACTTCCCCAAACTGATTAACAAAACCTAAATAAAGTAGTGTATTTCGATAAAAAACAATAATTGAATATCCCCTGACTAGCTAAACTATACAGTACAGTGTTTACGAATTGTTAATAGTTCGAAACCAGCCAACGTTCGAACGGACGTAAAAATATCACGGCGGGATTTTATCGCGCACTGGATTTTCAACTCTCGGTGTTAAAAGCCGAGCGTTGAAAATCCAACAGAGCGCATCCCAGCGCAAAAAACCACTGTTGGATTTTCAACTCTCGGCACTAAGCAGAGCGTTGATAATCTAGTGTGTGAAAAAATTGCGCCGCGGTATTTTTGCGTTCGTGCGAATGTGGGTTTACATTCAAACAACGTTCACAACTTTGAAGGCCTGTTTCAGGGTCCGGATAGGTACAGTCAACCGCACATCAAGAAAGAAAGAAACATTGTTTATTCAAAATGATTCACATCAATGGTAACAATTTGATATTGACAGCCGTCGTAGCAGTAAGATTAATTACCAAATTATCTGCCAGATAAGTTGTTTGGAAATTATCCGGGGTAAAACAGACCGAAACTAATTATTTTTGTGATTAATTTGTTAAATTCAGATTAAAATATGTTCATTAACCTTTTAGCAGTCGGGGGACTCATAAATAGCCATCCAGACGACACGCTATAAATTGAAATAATGTATTGATAGATTAAAGTCGATAAATGAATACACTCTCTCAAATGCTATCGTCATATTGACAAAGCTCAAACTAAAATATGTACAGACGCCAGCAGGTCAACCTACCCGAAACTGACAAATTCTCCCAATCAACTTAGAACCTTAGGATTTAGTGATAAAGTTGAAAATCTATTAAAGAAATTTGACAGATTGTTGTAGGTTGATGTGCTGGCGTCCTTACAATAGTCTAATAAATGACAACGGACTTTATGAATTACACTTTCTGCTGCATCCTGAAAGAAAGCATTGGTGTGTACTGAACAGAGAATATCTGTCTGTAACTCGGACTTACATCCTCTATTGTATTATAGTCTATTCCAATAATTTACGGGCCGTTATTGGTTAAAACAAAGATACAAGATCTTTACCAATAATGAAGCAAAGACCTCATATCTTTGCACAGTAGACCCTCCCATATGGAAGTGGTTATCACAGGTAAAATTAGCTTACGAATCTATTTATTATACGCCCAGTTTTGGCCATAAAAAAAGCTACCATTGATAAACAAAACGATTCGTTTTCGTTTAACTTTATAGGAACCGAGCATTACTAATGTAGGTAGTTATCTCACATTTGAAGATGTTTTTTTTATCAACGAGGTTTTTGTCTGTCTCTACTTTCCCACACCTGGGCAAGTCTCCCACAGAATCTTCATCAGTTTTTCTTTTTTTAATATATCATGAGCACAACTTATTACGCTAGTCGGCTAGTGTTTCCTTCGGCCTACCTGGAGCCCTCGACGACGACACAGTATAAATAAGTAACAGTATTATATCTTCATAGAAAACGGCCGAAACGACGCGCTCGAAATCTCGGTGTATACGCAACAGTATCGACTGCGCGGCACGGACGCGGAAGGTTTATCTACCGAGCAGTCATTTCAAGGACACTACTGAGACATAATACTGTTACTTATTTATACTATGACGACTATGCCAAACTACCGTCATTTTACACTGATATCTATATGAGGACGAAATTTTACAAAATTTTAATTCTACATAATGGGCCACGTTAGCTTTCATCGCCCGGGCGCCCTATTCTAATTTGTTAACAATCTATCAACGAAGGTTTTGATCTTACATCGATAGAGGTAAATGAGTATTTGGAGTGGCGTATTTATACCAGGGGAAAGGCTTAGTTTGAACTTTTGAAGTATGAATTCTGGCATTAGAAATAGGTACTTCATTTTCCAACTAGACCACGGTTGTTTCCTTAGATGTATTCCTAATGAAGGGCCAGTGTTATATAAGTAATAAAAAGACAAGTGACACGTTAAAACTTGGCAAGTTAGCAAACCGTACTATATTATTATGCTTGTCTCTTTTTCGCTCCCAATAATTACGACATGCCGACCTACTTCCACGTGTCATATAATACGGCCTGAATTTTTAGTCACCGTCCAAATTTTGATAAGTATTAATAATCTTTGGCGAAAATGATTGAATACGTGTTTTTTCTTTTAGTATCACTCAATACAAGAATATTGAGATATCACATCACAAAGTTATTACACGCAGAGCGGATAAGTCGTTTGCGAATAAGCGTTAAAAAAAAGAAAACTTTTGAGAAAATGATTTATGAAAACATTACGTATCGATTTTTTTACAAAAATGGAGTAAGTAAATCATACCTAACGCCTAGAAAAGATTTGGACGGTGACTAAAAATTCAGCCTGTAAAGTGTGACATTACAATGTTATTTATAATGTAAATGCGTTATTGTGTCGTTTCAAAGATCGAATTTTCGTGTACTTAATGATAAATGATTTATTTCTGCAAGTAGGTTTGTACAAACACTTTTACACGTCAATCATATTTTAAAAACTAGATGAGGTCGGCGTTTCCTATCTGACTACTCTGAGAAGAAAGGCCGAAACAAACTCAGAGGTCACAGTCTCTTTTAAAGTCCAGACATAATCTTGGTCAGATCATGTGAAGACGATGTAGATTGATGTCTGAAATGGTCTTTTGAGGAAATAACCATTCAGATTGAGAAGACCTGTCCAGTCAGTGCACGCATTTGTCAGTTATCGTGCAGCTCAACTCAGAATTTAAGGAGCTCAACGATTCGACGAACAATACCAAAGAAAGGACGTTTGGGTAGGCCACATAAATTACTCAAACTGCCAGACCATGATAAAAACTAATTGACAACAAAAAAAAAAATTAAAACAATACAAAAGGGAATATCTGCATAGTCTTCACATTCACAATAATTAAAATAATATAATACTTTAAAGTAAATATTCATGTCAATGAATATAATAACATTCATTAATGTCAATGTGTATATAATAACCCGGAAATAATCTTGGTCAGAGCATTTCAATTTGAGGACCATGTAGATTTGTGTCTGAAATGGTCTTTTGAGGAAAGAACCATACAGATTTGAGTGGACCTGGCCAGTCAGTGCACGCATTTGTCAGTAATCGTGTAGCTCAACTCAGAATTTAAAAAGAGCTCAATCTATCTACCTCTACTATATATAATAAATATACATAATAAAAAACAAAGTCGCTTTTCGTGTTTGTCTGTATGTCCGCGATGTTCTTCTAAACCACGCAACAGATTTTGAAAAAGTTTTCAACACAATTTAGAGAATGTATTCCGGAAGCTTTAATATTAGGTCTTTACCTATGAAATTGGATATTTGGATGATAATTTTAAAATGGTATAAAAATTTTGGGGTTTTTTTTTAATTTCAGCTAATCAAAGTACTGGCCCAAATTATCTAAATTTTGGCATTTTGATGGCAGTTTGTTTATCCCTTTACTGTAGAAGTCTGCCGGACGGGAGGCGATGAAGTCAGCGAAAGCGTTTTGTACTGCCTCTAGGGTGTTGAATTTTTTCCCACTTAAAAAATTGTCTAAATTTTGTAAAAAGTAGTAATCAATTGGGGCAAGGTCTGGTGAGTACGGAGTGACTGTGGGTGACGGAGAGCTTCCAGGTGTAACTCTTGTAGCTTTGCGATGGTCTGTCGTGAAGTGTCAGCTCGCGCGTTGTCGTGGAGAAGCAATGGGGAAGTGCGATTGACTAATCTTGGTTGTTGAATTACGAGCTTCTCCATCATTGTTTGCAATTCTTGGCAATATAGACATCTGCCGTCACTGTTGTGCCATTCGGTAAGAAGCTGTGATGTACAAGGCTCTGGTCCACCAGACAGTCACCATCGTCTTCCTATGAGTAATCTTTTTTTTAGCACTGATTAGGTGCTGTACCGGGTCCACCCACTGAGACGAACGCTTACGGTTGTCGTACAAGATCCACTTTTCATAGCAGGTAACAATTCGATTAAGAATTCCCTCGTTTCTATGCCGATTCAGTAGTGCTATGCATTCTTTGACGCGTAAATGTCGCTGTTGGTCGCTTAGTTCGTGTGGCACCCACTTATCTAGCTTTTTTATCTTTCCGATCTGACGCAAGTGCTTTAATGTTGTTTTGACACTAACTCCAAGGCCCGCAGCAAGCTCAGTCGTAGATTGAGTTGGATCCGCATCCACTATCGCCTTCAATTCGTCGTTGTCGACAATGGTTACCGGCCGACCGCGAGGCTCGTTCTTCAACATAAAATTTCCAGATTTAAAACGATTGAACCAATAATGGACCGTGTTTATGCAAGCAGTGTTAGGCCCGTACACGTCGTTAATGTTTCATGTTGTTTGCGCAGCGGTATTTCCACGTAGGAACTCATATTCGAAAATTTTACTATTTATATTTTTAGTTTATCTATGGCGCCAAAAACAACCACAATGTCACAAAAACAAAAATGTATCTAAAAAATATATTTAGAATTGCGCGCCAATCCACAGATAATTAAATCTGAAAATGCTGGTTATAGAATCTCCAATTACATAAGTAAAGACCTATTATTAAACTAAGAAATCTCGATGTTTTGTCAAGTCGTAAAAACCTTGCGAAGCAGGGGCGGGTCGCTAGTTTTGCCTATAATATAACTGTACATGGCCCATAATTTAGATGCAGCAAAATAAACGCTCACTTACCTAGAAGACTTCTTAATCTGTGATATAAGATTACTGTGCTGCTGCCTCAAGGTCTCCAACTGTGACGAGACTCTTTTTAACCTCTCCTGGAATTCCGATACCTCATCTTGGCTCCCATTGCATCTGAAAAACAAAAGATTGTGAGCATCGCAGTGTTTCTAAATAGTTTGGGTTTGCTACATACATGTTCGGGTCGCGCGCGATTCAGCACCACTCACAGTCGGGTAAAATCGAATACATGAAGATAATTATATGTTTGGGATAAGCCGCTCGGCTTAGTTTAAACTGTGCCGAGCCGACCCGAACTTGAGCGAGGGTGGTCTCCGAACGAAGTTTACAGATCGGCACGACCCGAATGAATGCCGAAGATGTGTCGCAATTGCTTCGGGTCCGCTTTGTTGATCAACAAATACTGCAGAATCGAATGAATGTGCCGGCCGACCCGAACAAGTGTGTAGCATCGGACAATGAACATGTAGAAAACCAAAATCAATACTTCTATACTTTTTTTTTTTTTGTTAATTTGTTTGTATGTAGGGGGTAATTTCCGAAACTCCCGGACGGATTTAAAAAAAAAAATTGCATTGGATAACTCAATTTTTGAAGAAGGATCTAAGCTATATAACATCACGCTCCGAGCCTTAGGAGCCGAGCAAAAAGAAAAAAAGTCAGAAAGAACGCTAAGGGCGGGCGATGGTATGCGAGTGCTAGACGCGGCGCGGTTGGGTCGGGGGCTGAAATTTCACGCGGCCTAAAGTCACGGGTTGAAGCTAGTAATGATATTATACAGTTGACAAAACTACCCTGGAGCAATGTAAAAAGTTACTATACTATTATTCATCATTCTTCATAAGCCAAACAAACAAATATAATTTTACCTCTTAATAATATTAGAATAATAAGTAAAATAGATGAAGAGCATGGGCGAGAATTAATGGGATATGCAGCTCCTGCTTATCCTATTAATTCTTATTTCAAACTTAATTGAGAATTTTATTATTGCAGGGTGACGTCATTATTTGACGACATTGAACTGTCCTTAACATCAACGAGAAGGTGAAACAATATTTTTAGTTGCACACAAACCGACAACACATGAATAAACGAAGCGAGAATATTATACAATACAAAACAGCAACTGCCACACAAGTTTTACTTGATATTAGCTTACCCGTCCTTGATGCTGTAATGCAGAAAAAAATAACTTAAGAAAATTGCAAAAGGAATGGAAATAAGACTACAAAAGTACTTACAAACTATGATCTACTCTACAGATAAGTTACACTACGTTTTTCCTATCTCAAAGAACCAAAGCTGCGTCTTCATTGGCTCAAGTTCATCCCCTCCCGCTTCCTGCAACTGCCGTTTGGCTAGCCAGTCAGTGGCAAATGGCAATAAGCGTTTCGTCCTTCCAACAAATCAACGATAGCAACACGAAAACATAGAGATCTTGAAAGCATCCTTTATCTAAATTCACTTCTACAATACTTCTAATTCGGTTTGTAAGTCTAGCTTTGTACCTGAGCGGCGATATAACAAGGTAAGTGACGACGACCCAAATGAACAGCAACACAACAGCGGCGCGCTTCCATCTCGCTAGGTACATCATAAAGTAGTCATTGACTGTCACGGGCCCACTCGAGTAGTGCTTCATTGTCGCGGCGGCATCGTTGCGGCAGGCCGTCAGTGCTGGTGCATCATGAGGATCTGGAACAAAGAACACAAACATTTTACTATAATCTAAAAATAAACTTAACCCTGAAACACAAATTATTCGTCAAAATGACGACGCGTACCTTGCGCATTTAGTGTTATGATTAGATCCCGACCTCCGCCACCATATCCGTTTATAATACCTTCCTGATTGGCATCATTTGTGACCCAAAATATCTTATTACAGATGTACGTTTTTTAGATCGGGATATATCGTATGATCGTCGTTAAATTTCAGACAAACTTTGCAACGAAATTAGGAGTAAATCATCGCGGAAAATCTGGAAAATTTTAGACTAGGTAGATCAGGAAGGTTGTAGTCAAGACGTTCCCAGACCTCGCAATACTTGCAGGGTTTCAAAATAACGATTTGCACGGAGCATATTGTTTCTGTGAGCAATCCTTGTAGGTTTCAGTATTTTTCTAGAACACATTATGATAATGGATAAAGAGAAAACTAAGACTGCTAAATAAGGTCATTTTGTGTCATAGATGAAGATGATTGAATCAATATTGATGTTTTAATCCGTCGTAAAATTTACGAATGATTAGTGATAACGTTACTCGAAATTAAGGTTAATGAGCTAGGGTTAAATTCACGCTTGCATTGCCCATGTAATATGGAGAGGATATTGCCATTTTCTGGGCACAAATGCAGGCGTTGACCTGTTACTGGGTTTCTCTATGAGCGAATTCTCTTCATAGAAAAACCCAGAAAACTTTAACCGACCAGGGGATCGAATCCGTGGTCAGCGGGCGCAACAACAACTTAAATGAAGCAGTTTATAATTTAGTACTTATTAATTTGTTTTTCTTAGGAAAATGTCAGCCAAAGATCGAACGGAGTTCTATCGTATCCGGCATACCGGAAGACAAGATACATAAAGTCACTGAAGCAACAGAGTAAGGAAGGCAAATGGTTGATGAGGATAGTGCCTATTTTAGACGAAAACAAAAAAAAAATAGCAAAGCGATTGTTCTGCTCCGCTGGCTGAGCTTGGCACCCCGCGCTGATGTCGTCATAGACTGTCGGAATTGAGTGATAACACAGATACGGAACGGAGGAAGATCGATGCCAAAAACGGTCGACGACATAGCAATTATGTCGTGAGGAACCTGGACAAACTCGGCACACATCAGTCTATTTAGATCTTGTCTAAATAGCATACTAACACAAAAGCGATATTTCACCATGAAACACGTATCAGAGCCATAAAAAACAATTAACTTACTTAAACGTTCACGATTCGCGGAAAAATATTTATGGAACATTTTAAAAACCATTGATCTGTTTAATAGTTATTCCTGATACGTATATTGGAATGGGCGGTGCACGGTGAAGTGTTATTGCTGACTGCGTAGTCAGGTTCCTGCGTTCCGATTCTTTTTCCCAAGCATTTCATTCGGTCAGGTCGAAATATTAACAATACGTAAACAAAACCCACGTTTTTGCGCGTGCTGTGTTCACAGGAATTGCCACATACGAGAGATATTAACGCTTGATCGTTGATTATTCAAACGAAATTAGCTTTACCGCGAACTGAGTTATTTTATACACCAAGTTTCTTGTTTAGAACTGTATGCAAAGCTTGTACAGATATTTTTTTTGTACAGCTTTAATTTGTGCGGCAGTGACGCGGCAGTCGTCGTCCGAGCGCAACACAAATGAAAGCTGTATAATTACAGCGCACACAGACATGGCGCCGCGCGCACAGATGAGTTGAACTATCTATACTGTCGATAGTATATGTTGCGTTGGATCGAGGAATTGCATAAAAGCTGTCTCTACATTGAAGAATTTATTAGACGTCCTAATACTTTAAAATCCAATCCTAATAACATAGTTTTACCTCTTTTTACCTCTGAATGCTTTACAACCACTTGAACTTCGTCAGTATATTGACGACTGTGCCTGTATTAAGCTTCGTGCAGACTAGCGCGTCGCGACAGCTCGACGCGGCACAGGCTATTGTCATACCGTGAAGTTTTCTTAGAAATTGTATTGTTCGAGTCGCGTAGCGATGACGTCGCGTCGCGCTGGTCTGCACGAGCCTTTACAAGTCAGAAATCAATCATGGAGACACAATAGGTCCTTAAAAACATACCTTGATTGAATGGACAGAGACGAAAAATATGAGTCATAATTGAATCTGCAGACGAATACAATAAATATAAACATCTTTTTCTATGCCGGATGAGACAAGACAAATATTGACAATGGGAGGACATTGTACCAGATAAAATTCTCACGCAAATTGAATCAGTTGAGAAAATTAGGTCAGTGCAGTGAAGCGTAGCAATGTAAGATCCTGAACTAATCTTCGACCTCTTGAGAGCGGGGCCACCTCTTGAAAGTACTAAAGAGAAGACCGGTCCTAAGACATGCTTAGACAATATCTCAGCAAAACATTTTTTTTTACTATTTGCTGAGATATTGTTGCGCTACCCAGTTGAAAAGCTAGCCTAGGGCTATGCGGTATTGGGTTAGACCGGTGATTCCCAGTGGTCTATATCGACCCCCAGGGGCCTACGACGACCTGAAAGGGGTCCATGTCAGCGGAAAAAAAGGGGGTCCATGAGATGTAAATGGGGTTCCACGATAGTGGATCTCATTTTAAGCAGGTCATGACTTAAATTTTGGCTTTCCATGAATAGAATAATCCATATTTATACACAGATAAGTACCTAGTTAATTTCTTAATACTTTCTTATAAATATAAATAAACAGAGATATCTATTTATATAAGTTACGTTTTTATTTTCTCTGCGTGTAAGTTTTTATTTTGTAAAAAAATATTTTTATGCCGTAAAACCTCCAACTTTATCTGTCACAGAGATTTGTTGTAGATACGGTTTTGTATACCAACTTATTATTAAAATATTAGTACCTATCGAATAATAAATATAGTGCACCGAAAAAATGAAAATCTTAGCTGTAGCCTAGATATTCTTGATTCAAAAAATAAAGAAAAAAAAACTTAGTTCAACTTTTTTCTTTAGTTAAAGTTAAAAGGGGTTAGTAGTCGATTCGCACGAAAATTATCCGCACGATCGTGCGAATCGTCCCCTTTCAATAAAAATATTTTTTTAGTAGGCGATTCGCACGGAAGTATTTAAATTGCGTGCGAATCGACCCCTTCAAGAATTAGTAGTATGCGATTCGCACACACCTATACTTTATCGAAAAGTTTCAAGAAAAAAGTACTATCACGTACAAAATGCTTTCTTTTAATACAGGACACAAATAAAACGATTTTTAAGGAAATCAAGTTTTTATATTTTACTTTGTATCTATCAGAAAGTGATTTTACATCATTCACAGTTTAAATAACTTAAAACCATAATTATAACCAAGATTACAAATAAAATCACAGTTAGTAGGTACGATTTATAATCAAATATTTGGTTTTGCATTTTTACAAGTAAGTACTCTTTTTCCGTACACTTGCATTTACCTTAAATCATCACAAATTACTACTTATTAGAGTTTTTACCGAAATCAACTTTTTATGAACCCCTGAGTCTTGTTAAAAATAATGTTGTTTAGAAAAGGTAAGTCAAAATTAAATAATTAACGTTATAATGGTCTAAAAGCTAATTTTAAAAACAACGAAAAATATAACGAAACTATAAATATATAAATCTTTTTAAATATTCGTAATAACAATATAAAAATCGTTTTAATTAGCTAAGGTATGGTTTTAAATGTGGCAATTAAATAAACAAAAACAAAATATTTTTTCTCTATTAAGTATTAACTAGTACAATTTTGGAGTATTATAGTAAATGTAATAAAATAACAGTCACAAAATCACAGTTACTATAACAACAATATTTTGCTCTAATAGGTAAGTTTCTTTGTTATCTTTAACAGTTAGTATTATTTGTATAAAAATACACCGGCAATTTATTAAATCTCTCATTTATGGTGTTCATATTATAAGTTTTCATATTAAATACTGACAAAACTTTTCATCTTACCTCTTAACTAGTATTTTGTGCCTGACTGCGATGCGAATAGAGAATTATTGAATTTTAATATTAATATTCTAGAATATTGTACATGACTGTACTTAGATTTATTATTCGCACATTTTGTTAAGTGTGCGAATCGCATACTACTAATTCTTGAAGGGGTCGATTCGCACGCAATTTAAATACTTCCGTGCGAATCGCCTACTAAAAAAATATTTTTATTGAAAGGGGACGATTCGCACGATCGTGCGGATAATTTTCGTGCGAATCGACTACTAACCCGTTAAAAGGGAGTAGCACTATACACGCTGTCAAAAACACATTTGAAGTTGATTAATTTGCATAAATTCAATATTAGGTAAGCAGCGTCGTCTACCCAAAACCGAAAAACACGCCAAGTGGTCGACAACATAAAAAAGTTTGGGGACCTCTGGGTTAGACGGTTATACGGGTATTTTTCCGGTATAAAAAAAATCTAAACCCATAATTTCAGTATCTTCTCGTTTTATTATTGAAGTATCACAAAACTACCTACAATACAACGGCTAGACCAGTTTTTAAAAAAATCGTATAGTTATCGACTGGTTAGCTTTACTTACAAACTCCTTTTTTTACTCCGCGTTTATTTAAGAAGACTTACTTAGTCGTTTAAAAATACTTGTTTTTACGTTTGGCATAGCTTTGTGACTCTTATACCAATAAGGGAAGCATGTGACTATCCTTTGTATTTTTTTTTTTCCGTGATCATTAAGAAGGTAAAATCGCGGTTAGTGACCACTAATTTCTCAATATATTCCCCAAACGTTTTTCATAATTTTTCCTTCAACCAAATCATTTGTCCTTGTTTGCCGGCTCCTAAGACTTCGTCGTAAAATGCAGCTTGAAGGCAGATTCCGTCTCCACTATTGCATTCTCAGCCGGCAAGCCGTCTGCACGTCCGAGCTACTGAATGCCATTATTTTGCCTTTCGCAATTTATATAGATCCGAACCAGATTTTTCAATTCAAGTCCAGCATAATAGAAATGTCCACGACTATCTTTGTTTGGATTTAAATTCTCAGAAGATTTTGGAGCCAGTTTGGTGTATTAAAAATCAAATTTCATAATGCCCTATACACCCGGTCGTAGCTATGAACAAAAAAACGGGGTTAAGTACTTATATACGACTGCACACAGACACATCAAGGAAATTTAGGTCTAAGCTGGATTATAAAATTATTATAATTTTAACATTTCCAAAAACTATTAGAATATTTTTTTAATCTTTATTAATAATTTCCGCCCATGTCGGTAACCATCAGATTAATAAGAGCTTTTAATTCTACACGAAGAGTTATTACTCAATAAATAATGATTCTACATCATGCCAACTGGTAAATATATTGAAATAATGGCCTGATATGGGTACTATCCAAACATATATGTACATATTATGCCAACTGGTAGATATTTTGAAAAGGATAGACAAGACATATATCTAGCTACTATCCCCAGCTGGCGCATTATGACAAAACATGGAAACACACAATAAGCCACAACAGCATTTCACAATGGCAATATGTAACCACCACTCCACAAACATCCTTAATTTCTGCTCTTCGGACTGGTAAGCCTATATGGCCAGCCCTGACCAGTTCCTCAGCTAAAGGCTCGTATTCCATGATAGATTCCTTCTGACAATGAAGGAAACTTCAGCCTACAAAAATGTGATACCTACTCATTTCTATACCTACTTATTATGTAAAGGTCATTGTTTTCTGTCAAACTAGTGAAATAAGGGTAAATCACAACTTTCATGCGTCATACATAGTCTTATCACGATTGGAATACTAAAAGCTCATAATATCTGATATTCTAATCATAAAAGTTTCGTAACAAATCGATAACCTATTTTTGAACTCGAACAATATAACCCTTCTGTTTAGTTTCAATAATTATTATCAAATATAGTTGTACTTATAACGGATACCACACATTGAGCGGGATAGCCCGCGAAATTCAATTTTTTGCAATTTGCAGGTCACATGATTCGCGGCCGTATCAAATATTTATTTATAGAATTACCTACAATCATAATAAATAAAAGTCATCAACTAAGTTCATATTACCGTATTGAATGACTATTTCATGAAATCATGACATTTGAGGCCAATTCTAACTTCTATTTGTATTGCTGATTCTAATGATTATAATTCTGTAAAGCCATATTTATTACGGCAGCGAATCATATTTTAATCAACATACAACCGACCTGTAAATTGCAAAAATCGTAAGACAATTTGAATCTCGCGGGCTATCTTAGGTAATAAGGTAGGTAATTAGTTTTTATGGACCAACATGATCATGTCACAGAACGATTATCTTAATGTATGGTTTATGGAAACCACTCATGCACGAAAACACTGATCACGATAACTAGAGACCTTTAAAAGAGCACTTATCAGACTGCTAAAATATTGCTTTCAAGCATCTCATTTTCCATTCCGCGCGGGAGTTTGAATACACCTGTTTGTAGCATTTTTCTTTTAGTCCCAGACAGGCATAAAAAGTGCAAGACTTTTCACTATCTCTGATAAAATGTTCTCTTTACGGGTGCGAAAACTATATAACACAAGTCTATGTAAACATAATCTATTTGTACCAACTTCATAGCATCCTTGAATGCGAGTGGAAACAATTACTCCTATGTTAAACCCGAGCCATTTTACATTATCATACACATTACTGAATACGCAAATATCTCGTTTACGACAGATTAATCAAATTTCAACTTTATCACCGCACAATAAAGACTTATTGGAATGTTTCATGGAAGTTGGTGAAAATTCTGATTATGTCCATCAGTCATGAGAGTGGAACATGTCATGCTTGATGACACAGTACCGGCAAACACGTTAAAAGTAAACATTTTATGGTCTTATCTGGCACATTATCAGAAATTGGAATATAAAGCCATAAAAAAACACTATCAAGGGCTTTAATACCTTTCCAAGAGCCTTGATATTCGAGTAATAATTAATACCACAGTGACACGTACCTACCGTCAATTAAAAACAAAGCTGTACAGAACAATAGGCCGTCTGATGGCGCCATTTTTCGTCTGGCACTCTGGCAGTCGTTGCTAGGGGGAGGTTTATTAGGGACCCTTTCAATGCAATACGACACTATATGCATAGTCAGATGGTGCTGCATATCCTTTATAATCCCTCAGTCACCTCGTACGACACGCACCAGCAATGGCCGAATGTCCTATTGATAATCAACACCAGACAGCTAATAAATTGCTATCAAACCTTTACGTGTTTGGGTAAGAAATGGAATTTCCGAGAAACATGTTTTATGTTTGTTTGCCTTACACTGTTGTTTCATGCTCCTAATTCATACGTGCATAGAATTTCCTTTACCTAAATCCACTAATCTATCCACAAGTGACATGAGTCTTCAATCCTGCTCATCACGTATTAACAATCCACAGAGTTAAAAGATTATCTCGTAATTCATGTTACCTTGTATTACAGTGGTTTGATTACGATTAAATGCTGAAATTGTTTGGATGCTTCGTCATTTAACAACGGTTTTTGAAAATGATTTTTAATTAAGTAAACTAATTTTTTTTTTTTCTTGGTTCAAGCAATGACCAATAACATCGCATACAAAGAGATATTTTAACAGAATTGACTGATTTCAAACTATCATTCCCAATCAGTGTGATCAAAACCAGAATGTAATTACTTAGAATTCAGAGATAGTTCGCGAAAAACGGCCATAACGCTAAAACTGGCCCAGCAAAACGTCCAAAACCAAGTGAATAGTAAATTTTATGACTATTTGCAAGCAGCTTCCGGCCGTTAAAGCGTTCCGGTAAAACACCCGCTATATAATGATATACGGACGCTATTTCCCGCCTAAACAGCCGTTCCAGGCTAATGGGAACGTGGCCTAATTATCACGCAGGGCATAAACTACACGTACGAGTAGTATACCTAGTCGCTGCAGGTGCAGATCGGATACGTCGCGTCGTGCAACGGGCTATCACGGCTACGTACGACTGGCTTTCGATAAATGTCCGTCATCTAAACGGGATTGTTTTGCTTATAAAACGGTATTTTGAACAGCTATCTAATTACGCAACACATTTTCGTAAACGATTACGACAAATTTGTTTCAATTTGACAATTCAACAACATTCATTGCGTTATTTACGTTGTTGAGCAGTTTTTTTTTTTCGAAGTTATGAACCAAGGATTAGCAATTTGTTTCAAGACGATTCAGACTCCGATTGATCGTACCTATATTACGTAATAAGGGGAACAGATTCTAGACGCAAAATTAGGTTCTTGTTTACTCTTCAAAGGATAAATAAAGGATCTTCCATGTTAAAGCTTTGGAAATTTCGCTTCTATTTCGGCGTAGGTACAAAATGTGTTAGTTTACATAATATGTATAACAAATACCGATTCATTGTTAAGTAAGTAAAAGGGGTTAAAAAGTATGAAATTGCCGTTTTATAGTAGTAGGTAGTTTGAATTGACATAGAACCTTCATGGTTTGAGATTTTTGAGTGAAACTTTTTTCACATGGTACCCATGAAGTTCTTCTTTAAAAAAATGTGCAACATCGATTATAGACCTTTAATTTTTTCCGCCCACACAGGTGAATAACAATTAATTAAAAGAGATGGTGGAAGCCGATCCGAGCCAAACTACCCAGGAATTAGCGGCATGGTTTAACGTTACCTTACCAACAATATTGACTCATTTGCGTCAAATCAATTAAATAATTAAATATGAGAAATGGGTGCCTCATGATTTGACTGATCTGCAGAAAGAAACTCGTGTTGAAACTTGTGTTGCCTTGTTGAATCGATACAGAAATGAATATTGAAGGAATTGTGACATGTGATGAAAAGTGGATTCTTTACGATAACCGTAAGCGAAAAATGCAATGGCTGACCCCAGGTCAAACGCCGCAACAGTGTCCTAAAGCAAAGCTTACCAGTGAAAAGGTAACTGTTTGGTGGTGTCAGCATGGTGTTATTCACTATAGCTTTCTCCGATCTGGTCAAGCAATAACGGTAGATGTCTACTGTGCCGAACTCCGAACAATGATAGCAAAACTAGCAGTGAAACAGCCCCGACTCATGAATCGATCTTCACCATTATTGCTTCATGAAAACGCGAGACCTCATACAGCACGAGAAACCGTTTTAACTCTACAGGAACTACAATTAGAAACCATTCGTCACCCGCCGTATTCGCCAGACCTTGCTCCAACGGAATACCATTTTTTTCGTGATTTGGACCATTTTCTACGAAGTTTTCTTCTCAGGACCAGGCAGTACCTACAAAATGCTTTCACACAGTTTGTCGAATCTAGATCACGAGAGTTCTATCGCAAAGGCATAAATGACCTTCCTATTAGATGGCAGCAATGTATAGTATAGATCATATATCCGTGGTATAGATAGATAATAATGGTAATTATTTTGATTAAATAAAAATGTTAAATTTAAAAAAAAAACGAATTTCAATTTTTCAGTACAAATGGGCAATTTCATACTTAAACCCCTAATATTCAAGGATCGGTCATAAAACACATTCAAGGTTTTTTTAAGCCACTGAGATACAGACAGTCCCCTGTTATATTTATTCTTTACGTCCCACCTCGCCTTCGCTTCTCGAACAAATATACCTAATAGATAGACTGGTCGTCTTGCTGATCATGGTTTTGTTATTGTTATTAGTAATTAACTGTTTATTTATTTTACCTCGATGGTCCTAGTTTATCAATTATAACTCTAGTTACAAGCTATATGTAAGCGGGCACGCCCTTTATGCCTGGAGGCTTTATTTTCTTTTTTAGATATTCTTTACATTTAGTTATTTTTATTTCTGCTTGAGTATAGATCTCGATGTTTTTTGGTTGGTATATTGGCGTGTGCTAGCAGTCATATGGCTAATAATTTAATGTTTTGTGTTGTGTTATGTAAATTATTTTGCATAAGTACTTATTGTATAGAATCATTTTATTTTTCCTAATTGAACACAGTTGTGCTGCTGGGGAGTTTGTTGCGCCACTTCTTCTTCCCAGCGAAAGCACTAGGAAGTGGTGAAGGGTGGGCGTTTTGTGGGACTGTCTTATGTAACTTTGACGTTCGAAAAGTGCTGATTCTCAGCCTAATTTGAATAAATGACTTTTGAATTTTGAATTTTTGAATTTTAGACCAACGACTTGGTTTTATACTATTTCGAGGCAGAGTCACACGAACTCAAAACTCTAGGATTGCTACTGCAGTGGGTGCCATCACAAATGAATTACGAGTTAATCTCATATCGTAGCGAGTCCAGTCAACTGTTGATTTGATGCCTACGTTATAGAGTAAACAAAGAGTAGGCGTACCGGTGTTATTATTGGGTTATTAATAGAACTCCCGCGATTCTATTAGCATCCTGAGGGGACTTCGTAAATCATCTGGACAGCTTTGATTTGAATATACATCAGCTATTATTCGAACTGCAGCTCTGTGGTGTTGAAAATAGCGACAAAGAGGTTTAGTCAAGGGAACGGACGATAACCTTTTGTAATCTTAAGTTGGTACTTACTTGTAAATTAGTTCTCACCATCCGTTTCGTTCAATAGCGAAATGAGAGCTGGTAGAGGTCGCGAAGATTGGTTACACCGACCTCAAATAAATTGTAATTGAGGCAGGCAGGAGGACGTTGAACAGTTTTCTTTAAGCGGTCAATATGGAGCTTTTTAGGAGCCAGAGGAGACAAATTATTAAGCATTCTTAGTTTAAAAAATCGCTAGTCTCGCATACTGTTATCATTCTACGAAAAAATTGACGAAAAATGTAAACATTGCAACTTGCAGCCAGTTACGAGAACGCTCAGATTGTATATGCAATTAGGTATGTGTCATTACAGCGAGCAGAAATTCAGGTAATACGAGATTCAAAGACACCGTTGTTGCTTACACGATCACTGTGAGAGAAGCCGACATACAATATTAATTATTCTTCGGCGAGAATAAGAGGTGAATACAGATACACCCTGGGTTTATGGAAGAATGTAAACCCAAGGACCTATAGGACATCATAATTGGGGTGTTTATCTGAATAGTTTCGGACAAACGAAGGCCAAATTATTGGAGTTTTATCTGCATCGACGACTCGAGTTCGATGCGATAAGGGTTACATTCCGATTTCCTAAAATATTCGGGGAATCCCACATCAAACACGTGGGTAAAACCTTACGCAAATGTGCGTCTGAAGAATTTTATTGTTGTAGAATCGTGAGATTTATACCGTTTACGCGCTGGACAAATGGACATCCTTGATCCTTTCGTTCATTAAACTGTTAATATGTGGCTTTTCATTAGATGTTTATTTTACTTTTTTTATCTGCTGTATAAATTATGTGTCTGTGTTAAATAAATGTATTTTCTTTCTTTCTTTCTTTCCTCCCTCGGTGACGACTCAAATTGCGTGAAGACTCTCTAAGAGGCGTTTATGGGAGATTGGCCGGAGAAGGCAACACACGGATATATCCCTGTGTGTTGCAATATACCATAATATAACTGTTGGAGTGCCCTAATTTTGTTAATACGACCAATCTCGATGTAGTGCATGCACGCCGCGGCGTGCACTACATCGATCGTGCGCGCCGGCCGCTGCCGCGGCAATGCTCGCTTCGCTCGCTCAGCTCGCGCGTAGTTGGTCACAGTTCTAAGCTAATCTACTTGGTCGGAGTGCCATAATAGTTATATTACTAGATCGTGCTCATATTATAGTTATATTCCTAGTAAGACAGTTATGAACCGATTTCATATAACTATATTTCAGTATATAGCTATATCCCTAGGGATATAACTATATCACGGCTATAACGATCTTACTACGACATATTTATGTGGCTGGGAGCAGCCAAGGAACAAGGAAAATGGCGTGCGATTGGAGAGGCCTTTGTCCAGTGTCCTTTGTACCAGAGGAGTGAGTGCTACTAGGCTGACAATACTATTGATATGAACTGTAATGAATAATAATGTTTAATTATATTCAACACAAAAACGTGACCTAACAGAACATTGTCATGGATGAAGAAACAAATTACCTAGTCGGCAAGACTAGGTAATTTGTTTCTATCTATAATAAATATTGTCACGAAGATTTTTTTTTTAAATTGCAAATAGTATTTATTACTTTTACAGTGTGTTAGTTTAATACATAAATATAAAACAATTTAAAATATAAAAAAGTTTATTCGAAGTGGTCTCCATTGGCTGCAATACAGTCCTTTAAACGTTAAGGCCAGTTATCAATAGAAGCACGCACTCTTTCCATGGGAAAATTCTTCACTGCCAATCGTATGGATTGTTTTAGGGACTCCAAATTATCATGGCGTTTAGAGCAAGCCGTACTCTCTAAAACTGACCATAAATCATAATCCAGCGGATTAAGATCGGGACTAGACGAGACGGCCAGTCTTCAGCTCTGATGAGGTCCGAAACGTTCACTTCCAACCAAGACTGCGTGGACCGAGCTTTATGACCCGGCGCCGAGTCTTGTTGGAAGGACCATACTTGGTTATTGAATATGGTTTTGTTAAGGGGCTTAACTACCTTCTCAAGAATGGTATCTTGATACACTTGTGCCGATGTTTTGATTCCTTTTTCACAAAAATATGGCCTGTCACTCCTTCATAGCTAACACTCCACCAAACCATCACTGAAGTCGGATAATGCCCAAGTTGCACTCGGTCGACTAATTGGGAAGCTTCCTTAGAGCTTTGAGCATAAATACGGTCATTTTGTTTGTTAAAATGTTGCTCAATTGTAAAGATTTTCTCATCCGTAAACAATAAAATTCTGTGACCTCCCTTTGCGTACCGCTTCAGTAGTTGTTTCGATTTTACCACCCTATTCTTTTTTAAATTATCAGTTAAAAAATGACCAGTGCGTCTCTTATAGGCTGCGAGTCCTAAGTCATGTTTTAAAATACGCGACATGGTTCTGCTATCTTCATCTCCCGAGATAAAATCTTTTGCTTTCGGACAGGATTTCTTCGAATTCTTTCCCTTACTGCTTTGACCACCTTTTTCGTACGAACACTACGTGGACGGCCAGATCTTTTCAGTCCCAAACAGAGGAGGTCTCATTGTACCTATTAATAGCCCGGTACACAAACATTTGAATAATACCAAGCGTATGGAGAGTTTTTAAAATTGCATTTGGCTCTATACCAACTTTGTGTAATGCAATCACAGCGATTCGGTTCTCTTTATCACCCCACTCCATTTTAATATCGCAAAATATTGTACAATTTATTGGCGCCAAAATTAGAAAACTCAATGAACAATCGTATAAAAATGTCAGATTCCAAATTCAAATGTAATATCTTTCTTATTTTTAATTGTAACAGTATTTATGGCCAGGCTAAGTATAATGATAGCACCATTTATATCATAATAAAGTTGGTGGCAAGGCAAAGAAAAGGATTGAATTATTTTAATAGACTTAACTAAACACATCAAAAAAAATTGCGATCAGTTTCAAAAATCGAAATCTTGTTTGTTACGGTACTATATTATAATTTGCTTCTTCTTTTTAGATTATTTACTTAAACATAAAGAATTAGAATATAAAACAAAAAGAAAACAAAAACAATTGTTTTTCCATATATAAAGAAATTCGATCCAAGCTTATGTTCATTCAGAAATCTGACTTAGTCAATTTTAACGGATTTATTATATTTTTTCGAGGAAAGTTGTTATTGATAAAATGCCAAGAGGATTATCAGAAGTTTTACTAGCACGAATTGTATCTTTGAGGGAAGAAGTAAGAAGGATATTCCACGAGAGAAATAGCACGCAGAGTTGCTGTAGGTATTCCAATCCTGTGTCGTGGTCACGATGCAGAGGTACCGCGGCATGGATGATTTAACTGACCGACCCCGCAGTGGTCGCCCAACTGTTCTGACTACTACTCAGAAGCGCTTTATCAGATTGCTGGCAGCCCGTGACCCCAAAATCAACACCACTACAATAAAAACAGAAGTGCAGGCCGTGGCTTACACCAGGCTGGACTACGAGCACGGAGGTCTTGGCGAGCACCTCTGAATTCACGGCAACGTCAGCGACTGGGATTGCAGTGGGCTAGGCTACGGCAGAATGAAGAAGATGAGGAGGAAAACATTTGGCAAAACTGTCTCAGTACTCATCCAGATAACCGACGTGTCCGTGTCTGGAGAAGTCCTGGAGACTCTGAAAGACAAAGAACTGCTACTGGAACCGTTCAGTAAGGCAATTCCTTTTGGGGTGGAATTATGATTGGAGCTAGAACGCCTTTGATCCCGTATCGAGGCTCCATGACGGTAGACAGGTACAAAACAGTTGCTATTGATGGAATTGTCAAACCATTCCGAGTAAACCATGGCCACAAATTCGTATTGTCGATGAAAATACGCCCGCACATCGAGCTCAACGAGTCAATGCTGCTCTCCGAGAATACGACATCACAAGATTAGACTGGCCTTCCGGCTCGCCTGACTCAAACCGAATAGAGCAAGCGCGGGATGCTCTTAAGCGAGCTGTTTGGAACCGTCAGCCACCTCCCCAGACAGTGCCAGAGATCAGGGAAGCCGCTCATCAAGAATGGAACAAGTTACCGCAAGAAATGCTGGACAAGTTGATCCTCCGCATCCCCAAGAGGATCTCCGCATGTGTGCGAGCCAGGGGAGGAGTTATATTGTATTAAATAAAACCTTATATTAATAAATGGTTATATAAGTTAGGTTATACGATATTTTTCTTTCCATCAAATTTTTTCTGTTACAATTACATTAGGATTGAAAAAAGTTTTATTTTTTTATTTCAAACAGTGTACTTATTTCTATTTAAAGAAAGATATAACGTAAACCCTTTTTCTTGATAAAGTTAAATTTAAAAAATATATATATAACAGCTTTTGCTAGCGATCACACTTTTTTTGATATGTTTAATTATTGTTACTAACCCAGGTCATGGTCTACCGCCATGGGATCTGGAGGCAAAAGTCCTCGCGCATATTTGGGAGTGGCGCGGGGAGGCGAAACGCCGGGGCTTGACTCCGATGCCGCGAGAAATCGCGGCACAGCGGACAGAGCTCCGACGGGATCTCATGGCGTCATGGAGAGTGCGATTGTCGCAACCCAGTGCTGGGCACGCCACTATTGCGGCGATAAGTCCCCTCTTTGAGGAGTGGCTGGAGAGGCGCCACGGCGTCCTCACCTTCCGCCTGACGCAGGTCCTCACCGGACACGGCTGTTTCGGGAGGTACCTGTTTCGGATAAGGCGGGAGGAAACGCCCGGGTGTCATCACTGCGTGGATCGCCCGGAGGACACGGTGGAGCATACGGTGGAGGTATGCCCGGCTTGGGCAGAGCACCGCCGTGTCCTCGTGGAGGCGATCGGTGGCGGGGATCTCTCGCGTCCGGCCCTGGTCCAGGCCATGGTACGGAGCGAGAGAGCATGGGAGGCCGTCACCTCCTTCTGCGAAGCAGTAATGCTCGCGAAGGAGGAGGCGGAGCGCGTGAGGGAGAGGCAAATTTCGCGCCCTCACGCCCCTAGCCGCCGCAGGAGGAGACGCCCTGGGCGTCGGGAATCGATTGCCGATTCCCGGCCACCGTAGGCGCGGGCTTGCGGACGGTGAGCAATGGGTAGCTCGCCGTCCGGTAAGGACCAGGCCCGGGTCGACGGCGCGTAGTGTTCCACGCGCGCCTCAAAGAGTGTCAGCGAGTGAAGGGGTCCAATGAGACCATTGCCTGCCGGGGTTGCGGGAAAGTCCGAAAGGGATACCGTGGCCCCCTGGCATTGCACAGGCAAGAGAAGGAACACGGGTGGGTTTTAGTCAGTAAGAGTCTGACACGCCCTCCCGCTCCACCCAGAGCGGGAGACGTCATTTGATGATTTCCCACCCAAAAAAAAAAAAAAAAAAAAAAGGTCATGGTCTACACATGTGCCAATTTCATCAATATTTTAGATAAATATTGTAGTAGCTGGTCATGGCTAAATTACGAAACAGAATTTGAAGTTATTGAAGTGAAAACTTCTTTAGGATTTTTATTAGGAGATTAACTTGGATTCGAGTCACCGATATGCTCGCGCCGTCGTGCTGTATTTCTCAGTAGCAGCCCGGGGTCTGGATTTGTGCCCAGTTGATGGCAATAGGCTCGCCCCCTATTACATGGGACTTAAACATAAGTGGCGAAATGTGGGTGCTACTACACCTCTGCCCAACTCTTCGGGGAAACAAGGCGTGATGTTATCATCATCATCAGCCTATAACGTTCCCACTGCAGGGACACAGCCTCCTCTCAATGAGAGGGAGTGGGCTATAATCCACCACGGGTGCCCAGTAGATGTCACATGTCTTAGAATTTTTGATTCTAGGACATGCCGGTTTCCTCACGATGTTTTCCTTCACCGTTTTGAGAGCAGTGATGATGAAATAAATTACACAAAGTAATGCGCCTGTCTGGGTTCGAACCCACGACTTACTGTTCGTAAGTCGAGGTCGCCACCACTGGGCCACCGCTGCTCTCGTGCGTGAGGCGTGATGTTATGAGTAACAAAAAAATACTAGGACATTGTCTGAATTATATATTATTCATATTTCATTGTACATGTTCAGTTAAGTAATTGCTGATATCATTTATTAGTGAACCAATGCCATACATAATATTGTTTGATGTACTGATAACTAATAACATTGCCATGATATGAGATTCAGATTATGTTGAGTACTATTAAATTGTAGACCTTGAATGTGAACATAGTTATTATAACTTTATAAGTCTAATATAAGTAGTCGTTATCTATAAAGAAGGTATATAAAGATTAAAATCATATGTAGAAGGTAAAAAAGATTGTTTTTTGGGGTCATCAACTGCTCAAAATATGAGTTTAAAAATTTGTTTTTTATTGTGTATACTTCTCAGACGTGATATGTGGATATCTCACCACGATAAAACAGATTTAACACATCTCAGATTTTAACTCACACTACAAGCAATCATTGACCCTAAAAGAAAATCAAATCTTTTTATTGTATCTATCACGATTGCGAAGTTTTGCTAGCTAATGTAATTTGACCCTGTATATTTCTCTGGCACTCCTGATAATTTTACTACATTAATACTTGTTTGTTGCGTGTTTATTGTTGTATGTAACATTAGGTATTAACTGAATGTAATTAAATAATTGCTATTATTAACCAACATCAAAAAGGAGTAGGTTCTCAATTCGACAGTATGTTTTTTTTTGTTTTGTGTTTACTATGCAATTACTCCGATTTTGATGATTCTTTTTTGTTTGGAAGATCATACTTCGGAGGTGGTCCCATATAAATTTTATTAACTTTGCTTTGGTAGTTTTTGAGTTAGCTTCAATAATAAGTATTTTTACCATTTAGTCTATATGGATGATGTAGTGGTATTCCAATTTGTGTGGGGCAGGTACCACAATCTACAAAGTGAAAAATAACTTAATGTGTGTGACAAAAAACTAATGTTTTGAATGTTCGTTTTTTGCCACTAAGACTAACTTCCGAAATTGAAGTAATTTTTCACTTTGTAGTGTTTTTTTTTAATTAAGTTGGTTGTTTTTTTTAACAAAAAAAAAATATTATCACTTTTTAGTTGTGGTACCTATACCTACAAATTGGAATACTACTACCTGCTATGTAAATAACCGTGACAGAAACTTATTATAATATCATCCACATAGACTAACTGGGTAAAATATACATGGTGTTTTTTTGTAAGTTGGTTGTTTTTTTTTTCTTTTTTGAAGATTTAGTTTATATTTAAGTACTATTCATAGTAATGACAAATACTGTCTTATTATCTTTAGTTAAGTCATTTATTAAACTGTTTTAAATTAATAACATTGGCAATAAGCTTTTATGCACCAAGTTGCAAAAACAAAACAAAAGCAAGTCTTCCAAAACAGGTTCACAAATTCTACTTCAATATGCACATAATATTATACTTTTAAATGAAAAATCAGATTCATGAAACAAGCACATATGTAGGTACATACATGCATCTGTTGTTTACATATAAGAAGGCTCTGCAACTTTAAACATTTCAAATAATATATATTGAAATATGCTTGACATTAAGTATTCACAAATATTTATATAGCCGCTAGGTTTTAGTCAACGACACGCCACCTCAATATTTATTACTCTATCACATCAAGTGGTAACGGACGGCGCACCAACTTCCTAGCTCGGCGGATATTGATGATTTAAATCAAATCTATCCATCGTACTAACAGACAACCATATAACTCCTATTATATACACATAAATCGATTATCATATAGGTAGGTAACTTCCCAAATGCATAAAAACAAGAGTAAATTAAACTCATGAGAAACATTTCGATCCCCAAAATTATGAATTTATAAACATACCTGTTCAAAAGCGCGAAGTTATTTTCAATCAACGAACAACAATAATCACTTATGAGTTTCTTTAGCACTTAATTGTTTTAAAAATTGTATTTGATCTATTACGATAAATTAATTTTAAATTCACACCTTCAATTCAACACCCAAGCACCATCCCCATGACACAGACTGAAAATAAAAAAACTAAATTCCGTCAAACTTGCTACGTCAGAAGAACATGCAAAGTGCTAACATGCTAACGAAACGTATCTTGTAGTTTGGCACAAATTCGACTTTGAAAGCGGATCTACACACTGGGCACTTGCCGCAATGGCTGCCACCATAGACTAATAAAATATAAGAGGCCGCCACTAGAGTCAATTATTATTCAGAACTATACTATACTATCTTCTGCCCGTGACTTCGTCCGCGTTGAAGTCGGTAAAAGTATCACTATGAAACATGATAATCTTTTAAATTATAGGATCTTTAGTGGCATGGGGAACAGGGTGTAAAGTTCACTCATCCACCATAGACAAGGGAGGATCCTCCGACCAGACGGGTGTTGTGTCTGGCAAGCTGACTGCCCCACTTATGATGTCGGATAGTCTTATATATGTCGTTCGTGCGGTAAACTCTAATTGCGCGATGCAGGATTTGTGTGACGTCATTCTTTGATGCGTAGTTCGTATGTGGTGGTGTACCTGCTACATTGATACCAATTCTCTTGTCACAAATGCGCCTAACTAGACTAAAAAACACCAAAATTTTGTTTACTCATGTCAATCGATGATTTCCCATTCTGAAATAGACTAAAGCCTTATACCCCTAATACTCAACACATAGGTAATTTTTTTTTTCCATACAAAAAGTGAAAAATTTCACATACAAAGTTGATAGGACAGAGGAGCTTTCCTTTAAACTGCTTAAACTAGGTACCATTTTCAAGCTCTGTACCAAAAATCAATTAAATAGGAGCAGTAGTTTAGTCGCAAATGATTTTTTAAGTTTTTGCCCCGTTTAAACACGATGTATCTTTCCTAGAGTCTGGCTAACGAAAGTAGGCCTTGGAATTATTTGCGAACTTTTTATATAGCAACTCTGTATGAACGTCAAAGTCAATTTGACAAGGTTGTCGTTCGGTATCTCTGGTGTCAAATTGTATGCGTTTGTGTAAATTGTGATTCTAATTACGGTTTAAAATGAACAAATCTATCAAAAGTGGTGTACGAAAGATGTTGTTTTGCATAATTGGCAAGTTCAACGAAAAACAACAACAGCGTGATGCCGCGTTTAAACAAAAACAAGATTGTCTACGTGTGGTGTTGAATTTCATAGGTTAGTAGACAATATTATTTTGATACTTTGAACACCTACCTATCCAGTCGTCTTAATAAAATTTTGATTTATAATTTACGTATCCTTACAAATAAGTTACTTTCGCTTTTTCGTATAGAATAAAACTAATTATATTCATTCGTACATCGCATCAGTCAACGTATTCATTTTAATAACATCACCTATGTTTTACGTATATACTCATAATGAATTTTTGCTGTATTTTTGTTGGTAATTTATTATTTATTATTTGCTTTATTGTACATACAAAACGATATATATAACAGAGGAAAAAAAACAATTAAAATACATACAATGGTAATTTTAAAACGATTAACTTTCTTTAACAGAGAATCTGCAAGATGTCGAAGGAGTTGATGAAATAGTAAGAACTATTGAAAATCTCACTGAATTAGAGCAGAAAGATAGGATAATAACCCAGAATCAGTACTTAGAAGAAATAACTTCAATGACTGGTAAGTTTTTACTATACACTGGTGTTTTGAAATTATGCCGAAAAAAACCTTTGCAATTACGTAAACCAAGAATTAATTACATATTTTGTATATCTTCTTTGCAGTAGTGAGTGTCAGAACACTAAAGAGAGTAAAAAGGGAAGGTGCAGTAAATGAAGGTGTCTGGAGTACCCCGGGGAAGAAACGCCCACGGAAACCTACTGTGTCTAACCTAGATAACTTTGACATAGATGCTATGCGTAACAAGATAAACGAATTTTATATTGTTAAAAAACAAGTTCCTACACTGAGGACACTGTTGGTGGAGTTAAAAGAAAGTATTGATTTTAACGGATGCAGAGAAACTCTGCGCCGCTTGTTATTAGCCAATGGCTATGAATTTAAAAATAATAAAAATGAGCGTTCTGTATTAATAGAACGCTATGACATATCTGCTTGGAGACATAGATTTTTAAGAACTATAGCAGGAAAACGTGCAGAAGGCAAGCCAATCATTTATTTAGATGAGACTTATGTCCATAGAAACTACAAGCCTAAGAAGTCATGGCAAGGTCCTTCAACTAGTGGTGCAATTGAAAATGTTTCGACCGGGAAAAGGTACATTATAGTTCATGCCGGATCAGAGAAAGGCCCCGTACCAAACTCTTTGTTAGTGTTTAGTACTAAATCAAAAAATGCTGATTATCACCATGACATGAATGCTGAAAATTTGAATAAATGGCTTAAAGAAAAACTTATACCAAATTTGGAAGAACCAAGTTTAATCATAATGGATAATGCTAGTTACCATTCGGTAATTATAAATAAGGTTCCGAACACACAAACACGTAAAAGTAATATAAGAGAGTGGCTTCGTGATAATGGAATTCAATATGAGGACTACCACACGAAAGCAGAGCTGTTGTGTATTGTAAAACGAAATACGCCTAATCCAATATATGAAGCTGATGAAATTTTAAATCAATGTGGTCATGAGGTGTTGAGACTTCCACCCTACCATTGTGATTTAAATGCGATCGAGCTTGTGTGGAGTTTGGCAAAACGTAAAGTGGCTAGCAAAAATATTGCAGTTACTACAGCTGCATTAGAAGAAATAATTAAAGATTCATTTGAAAACGTAAGTTCATAGGATTGGAAGAAAATTACTGATCATGTAATACATGTTGAAAATAAATATAAAGAACGTGATAAAATAACAGAAGAAAATTTAGAAAGTTTTATTATAAATGTTGGAGACAGCGATACTAGTGACAGTGATGAATCTTTTGGCATTGAAGTGTTAGAATCTGATTTTGATTACGATGAATAAAACTAAGTTATTATGTATGGAATATTATCGTATTTTATTTGTCTATTTATTTTCGGATTCCGCTCATATTTACCTCATATACTAACACCTATACCAGATCAATAAATCCTTAAAATCCCGTTACAAACCTGATACATATCAAAAATTAATACATGTGTAGATAAATTCTGTTTCTTTATTTCCCTAACATAATGTTCTTATACTGTCTATATATAGGGTTTTTCATTAAGAGCGCTCGAACTTTGAAATGAAATAAAACAACCTGTTTAAGTGATATTACTACAATTTTTATAACATTTTAAAGAATATTCAATGACATTATGTGTGGAAAATAATATCAGCCAAATGGCCACTGCGACTCCGCTGTAGATGGCGTATTCTGGTGGACTAATCTTGGAGGACGTCTTCGCATAAATGGTCAATTTCACGAAGAACGCGAGTTATGTTGGCCTTTAGGGCAACAATTGACTGTGGTTTATCTGCGTACACTAAAGATTTCATGTAACCCCACAGAAAGTAATCGAGCGGTGTTAACTCACACGATGAACGCCATAAATTGAACACAACGCACAGAACGTAGGCGAATAGACAACTGGTTTTGATAATAAATTTTACACAATTTCTACGCGTTGTTGAAGCGTGTAGCGTTCCATGGTGAAATGTCATGACAAAATATATATTCATGCCAAATTTGGTAGCAATCGCATTACCGAAATGGCCGCTATGCGCTGCTAAAGTTCGAGCGTCCTTATTGAAAAACTATATATATGATATTTTTAATAATGAATTACCAAGTATCAAAGTAGGTTATTCCAATTTTCATAGTATAATTTTAGTGTTGTCATGCATGTATTTTTTAAATTTGCCGCCAATATTCTGGGGCCAACTTTCGTTAGCCAGACTCTAACAGCTGATTATGTCTATACGCGGTCATCCACCTTAACAACGATAAATCTGAGTATAAAGCAACGATGCGTTGTTGCCGCTCTGACGCAAGTCACAAATGCAACCGAATATTTTTCGCTAAAAAGATGGCAAAGCAAACAAGGAAGCAATAAATAAAGTCAAAGTCAAATAATTTATTTCAATTAGGCACAAAAAAGGCACTTATGAACGTCAACATTTACAAAAAAAAATTATTCTAGTCGCCCATTACAAAAGGTCGTTTTCGTATGGAGAAGAATGGGCAAGAAACTCCACCGTTACTCTTTTAAAATATTTTCACAATATCCTGTATACATTAATTATGTAATTATATGTGAAGACGATGCACCTCGAATAAGATTACTATACCACGATAGGTAAAAAGAATGAAAAATGAAGGAATGACATAAATTAATTATGTGATAGATGCATGGTGCTCACATATTTACAAACATTGTAAAATTATACACACACTTGCACTTTAATTACGAGAGTGACAATCAAAGCAAAACATCCCGCGCGTTAAATAAATAGAAATAGGTCAGTGTGTTGTTATTACATCCTAGATCCCTTGCGCGATCGGTAAATGAAGACAATTGTGATTTTGTTGTTATTGTGATAGGACACTAAATAAGTTTAAGACAATATCTCTTTTTTTATTGTGACAGGACACGTAACATCGGATTATTATTATTTAGTGTTTTTTTTGTGATTGACTGTTTTTTGTTGTGATAGGACACGTAATTAAACTTTGGTTGTGTGTGAGTGTAATTAAAATACAATTGATGAACTAAAAAATAGGATTATTTTAGCATTTCACAAATTAAAGTGCTTATCAACGAACAGTGATTTAATTAGAAAAATAAATATCAATTTTCTCCGGCGGTAAAATTTGTGCATTCATGTGAATGGAGGACACATCGAGAATTAAAAAATGTTGTGATTGTTGTTGTGTGCGTACTGCGTACTTACTTCAAAACCGTACCTATCATAAAAGCCGAGCGAAGGGCCTAAGCCGCCGCTCGCGCCACCGCCCCGGCCGCCCGTCTTGACACGTGATAACACACGCCGCGGTTCGGCGCGCGCGCGACTTTGTTTTGTTTTGTTTGTTTGTTTATTCATGAACAATAAATTCTATCTGAAATTACATGGTATAGAAAATAATAAAAAGTTTTTGCCGCTTTGTTACCTAGTTATCTAAGGTCAGTTAAATTTATTTACACAGGGCGGTTGCGTTTTACTCTGATGAGCTATTTAGTTTGTTTGAAAAAAATAAAACTCATTTTTGATGCTTTTTATTTTTATACCGTATTGAATTAATACTAAACACGTATAGTATAAGTACTGTAATTTAATGCCCCTCTGTCATATCAACTCTGTATAACACGACAAGGCTGCCCGCACTGCGCGCCTCCGGCTCTAAAAAAATTCACGGCGTAGAGCAAACAAGTATGTACAGACGCCAGCACATCAACCTACTACAATTTGTCAAATTTCTTTAATAGATTTTCAACTTTATCACTATTACGTAAGGTTCAAAGTTGATTGGGAAAATTTGACAGTTTCGTGTAGGTTGACGTGTTGGCGTCTGTACCACGTGGAGTCACAATTGTCAAATTCGATTTAGCTGTCTCAAAATATATTTTTTAGAGACTACTACAGAATAGCTTTAAGATTCTCATAGCCAAAAGTAAGGAATTTTAGTGATAGTTTAGTTAGTTTAGTTCGGTGTACAAGATAATCGGCACCCCACTTACTCCCATCCGGAGACCGGAGGTCGATAGTGAGCTGTCTTGTATCTTGCGATGCTTCACAGTGCCAGTAGAGTTCCAGTGAGTTGGGACCGGGTGCCGCATAGTTCGCGGTGAGTTGGAACTCTCTGCGGTGATTCCCCAGTGAGTCGGGGTGGCGCTGCGTCACGATCCAGTGAGTTGGATGTGGTATAGCGCCGGGTTGTGGCTGACTGCTAGCGTTGGCCAGGAGAGGGTAGAATGGGCTCTGCTTGTTGTGAGACCAGCCGATGGTGCAGGTGCTGTGCCAAGGTTGCTGATGAGGCTGAGGGTAATGATCAGGAATGCACGTTCGCTGCATGTTGGTAAAACTATGAAATCGACACCCATTACGAAAATTTTCGCAGCCATCACCTTGGATTTTCATTTTAACCAAATTCACACTTTCTCTCGCTCTCGTGCCAGCCTGTTACACACAGACTACATAGCTGTTACATATTCATAGAATGTTCGTGATTGATCTCTTTGGTAATTGAAACTTTTACTCACAACATCCACATTCCAAATTCAAATCACTTTTAGTCCCTGAGGATTAAAATGCTAGTTTGGTCCCCGTTTACGAATAACAAACTAGCTATTTTTGAATACAATACAATTTGCAGATTTTTGTAGTTTGCCTAGTACTCTGTGTTGCCTAGCGTGTGGGGTCACTTTAGATCTGCGTGGCGAGTAGCAACTGTAGCAACCATAGTCAATTTAGCTGTCAAACAGAAATTGTCAATTTGGTTGTCATTTTTGACGCGCCGGATTGGTTCTCGGCACTTTCGGCAGTTTTTTTTGCCGTGAGTGCAATTTCCCGGCGGCGGCGGATTTTCGTTTTCGGCTTTGATCGAGCGATAATCGATTCCTTGCGTGCAGTTGCAGTGTGAAAGTACATTCAAACCCAAAATGCCCAAAAAAGCGCCGAAAAACGCATTTTTCTATTTCATGCAAGATTTTAAAGAAGAACAACAGAAAAAAGGCATCAATTACGGTAACTTAGTTGATGTCGCAAAAGCAGCCGATCCTGAATGGAGGGTAACGATATTTTACAATTGCCTTTTGCTTTCTTTACAAAATATAACTAAAGCTTGTTTTGTTAAATGAATAGGTATCAAAGAACAACTAACCCATACTTCCTTCTAGAACATTGTTTAAAGAAAGATAAGCAGTTTGTGTTTGTACCTAATAACCTGCGCCGCTGGTGCTCATCAATGTTAATTAATGAAGGACAACTAATTATTATTATGCTTATTAAAGATATAGTATTATAGTTTGGAGTATTGTTCAATTTCATAGCTACAGCATTTTAATTGTTACCTCATAAGCGGTTAGGAAAGCTAGGTCAGAGCTGTTAGGAGAGTTTGAGAAAGCTGAATATTACAGCTTGTGAAAGGTCATCTTTCACAAGCTGTAATGTTCAGCTTTCTCCAATACAATTTGATTTGCAAAACAAGTCTGCCATTTTTAATGCAAATGGGTTTATTTTTGTTTACCATTTGCCTGTTACAGTGTTGTGCAAAAATACAGTCTTATTTAGGTATCTATAACCTTAAATTTATGTACTAAGCCAAGTTGTGAGAGTTCCCCCTAATATATCCTTCCATAATCTATTCAGCACAATAGAACAAAGGAATCTGCATAATTATATATTTGCAAGTGCATTCAATTAATAATATGTCTCTTTAATTCAGAACGCATCAAATCAAGTCAGGGCCCGTTATGAAGCAAGAGCTAAACACGAGAAACAAAATCGTAATATTCCCATTGCAAAGTTCACATCAACTGGGATCCCGTTGACCGCCATCCAAAACCAACAAAAGGAACTTCAAGATGCCATTGAATTTGAAATACAGGACATTAAGAACATGGTCAAGACAAAGGCTTTTAATAAAAGTAAGTTTTCATTTGTAAGAAACTTAAGGTAGAGTGGGTCCACGGGCCTTATGTCAATTTGCACTAACAGCCCACTCTTAAATGATTGCCTCAATAAAAGCGCAATGTTGGATTTTTATAAGCCTCATATGCGTGACACCTGTGTTTGTCGAACATGTGCCACAAGTTCACACTTTCCTATCTTCATCTTGTTTGATAGAAGAGCAAAAAATAACAATAAAAAAAACAGGCTTATGCAATAAGACTGGTTTGATTTGAGCTGATGTGGAAGTCTAGGTATAATTATACATTTTATTCTAACAGGACAAATAGGTATTAAATTATTATTGAAATATCAATGTTAGTGTTAGTGCATTTGTTGTGGTCAATATTTTTTTGCAAGAGTCAAAATCAACACAAAAAAAGGGTTCAGAGTTCGAACTGGATCAGGAAGTTATTAATTTTGAAAAAATGTGAATGTATACTGTACATATATGCCTTTACTTTTGGCATATGGGCGTTATGTTGTTACATTTTTCCTGATTATAATGCAATATTTTTTTTTTAAACAGGCATTTTGGATGAGGACATCTATCTAATAGATGTCAACTACTACTGCAAGGCTTCAACTAAGTATGTGATCGCTGAGAGCACTGTGCTGCGGTTCAATTTGAAGAGTGGCTTCCGAGACTTTTACCATGAAATGGTGAACCCAGGTAAACATACATCCATAAATTATATTTATTTCTGTAAGTAGGTTTATCAAAATTAGCACACCAGAAGAGTTAAAAGAAGAGATGGAGAAATTTTTCCATACATAATGCTGCAAACATCGCCACCACCAAACAAAAAGGTAAACAGAAGCCACCAAAACATAACACATCCAAAAGAGATAAAGGAGAAAATACAGAAGCATCGTAAACTTTAAACGATTTGGCAGACAACAAGATATCCAAGTGACAAAGCAATAAATTCTCTGACAAACTTAAAAACCTTACATATATGTACGAAAATTACAACATCCAAAACATGCTTTCAAATCTTGATCCAACGATTGAAACAAACTACTTGCTGTGGAAAGACTTGAAAGTCACCAAAAACTGAAAACCCACCAAAAAATTATAACCCACATACCACCTATCAATAAGAATAAGGGAGGATGGGCTAGATCTGATCTCATGTAGGCAACATTTTTTGCAGAACATCTCAATACTGTTTTTCAACTCCCTGAGAGTTGCAATGAACTAGCACAGAAACCAAAGAGTACCTTGAAACAGCAAACACATTTTGTTTGCCCCTGAAAAGTACTGGTCCCAAAGAAGTATACTGAGAAGCAAAGAACTTACAGGATGGGAAAGCACCTGGATATTGAAGCAACACTTTAAAAAAAACTCCTGTACAAAAGCATAATGAAACTAGTACACATATTCAATGCCTGCCTGAAACTTCTGGTCAATGGAAGATAGCACAGGAAGTAATAATAGCAAAACCCGGCAAACCCGCACAAGAGACAACCTCTTATAGACCCAAATGAAGGAACATCTGGATACCTAAATACCAATTTGGATTCCATGAAAGGCATGGAACAATCAAACAAGTTCACCGTGTTGTCGACACCATCTGTAGAAGTCTAGAAAACAAACAGGGAGGCATTCGGTATGGTATGGCGCGATGGCCTTATCTTTAAACTATAAAAAAATGTTTTTACAAAAAAAAAAAAAATACACGCTTCACGAAATCAAATCAGGTGTCCCGCAAGGTAGGATACTGGGCCCAATCTATACCTTATAAGTAAGCGCGCGTAAGCGTTTTGTACCGCCTCTCGGGTGTTGAATTTTTTCCCATTTAAAAAATTGTCTAAATTTTGAAAAAAGTAGAAATCTGTTGGGGCAAGGTCCGGTGAGTACGGTGGGTGACGGAGAGCTTCCAGCTGAAACTCTTGTAGCTTTGCGATGGTCTGTCGTGAAGTGTGAGCTCGCGCGTTGTCGTGGAGAAGCAATGGGAAAGAGCGATTGGCTAGTCTTGGTTGTTGAATTACGAACTTCTCCATCATTGTTTGCAATTCTTGGCAATAAACATCTGCCGTCACTGTTGTGCCATTCGGTAAGAAGCTGTTATGTACAAGTCCGGTACTGGTTCACCAAAACGTCACCATCATCTTCTTTTTTTTAGCTCACTGATTAGGTGCTGCATCCGGGTCCACCTACTGAGACGAACGCTTACGGTTGTCGTACACGATCCACTTTTCATCGCAGATAACAATTCGATTAAGAATTCCCTCGTTTCTATGCCGATTCAGTAGTGCTATGCATGCTTCGACGCGTAAATCTCGCTGTTGGTCGCTTAGTTCGTGTGGCACCCACTTATCAAGCTTTTTTATCTTTCCTATTTGACGCAATTGCTGTAATGTTGTTTTGACACTAACCCCAAGGCCCGCAGCAAGCTCAGCCGTAGATTGAGTTGGATCCGCTTCCACTATCGCCTTCAATTCGTCATTGTTGACAATGTTACCGGCCGACCGCGAGGCTCGTTCTTCAACTCAAAATTTCCAGATTTAAAACGATTGAACCAATAATGGACCGTGTTTATGCAAGCAGTGTTAGGCCCGTACACGTCGTTAATGTTTCGTGTTGTTTGCGCAGCGGTATTTCCACGTAGGAACTCATATTCGAAAATTGTACGAATTTTCAGTTTATCCATGGCGCCAAAAAATACCACAATGTCACAAAAACAAAAAACTATTTAAAAATAAATGACTGAATTTGAAATTAAATTAACACGTCTTTCGAATAAAATTCATTTGAATTTCGAATTGCGCGCCAATCCACAGATAATTAAATCTGAAAATACTGGTTACAGAATCTCCAATTACATAGGTAAAGACCTATTATTATAGATAATCACTGCTTAAAGTTAGCGTAGTTTAAACGTCAAAAATTTATGTTTAAACAGTCGCTAATAATTACTTGACTTAAGCAACGTTTATAAATAACCCCCTTCAAGATTCAGTATTCATAAATTACCTTAACTATAATTTTTCCTAGCATCTTAAACGTATGAGGAAAACAACGAAACAAGATTTTTGTGGTCTTCCTCATTAGTCTGTTCAAATTAATGTTCACGACCACGTGGGTTTTATTTTTTTCGTGGTTATATAATAACAGCCGCACGGGTCGATCGAAGGTTAAGCTACGCTTGACGCGGTCGGTCCGTGGATGGGTGACCATCCATTACATATAGATACCCCTCCGTGCCTCAGAAAGCACATTAAGCCGTTGACTGTCATTCGTAAATCTTTGACAGTCGTTGCGGGTAGTTAGAAGCCCAAAAAAAGTCTGACAACCAGTCTTACCAAGGGGTATCGTGTTACCCAGTAACTGGGTTGTGGAGCCGCTTCATGTAAAATACTGGTATTAAGCTGCATTCAGTTAGACTGGAAGCCGACCCTAACATATTTGTGAAAGGCTAAGCAGAAATTAAATGAAATGAAATTCATTTGCAAGAATTGTAGTACATTACAGTTTGTCGGGTTATTTAACAGTTTCTAAAACAATTCGCTAAAACTAGCATGCAAATATTAAAATAATTAAATAAATGAATTATGCTAATAAACTTGGAAAATACACCATAGATAGTATACATCAATCATTTGTCAAATTATATAGTAATAGTAAAATGTCAGTGCGAGAGTTTGATTGATCAAGTGAAGGGAGCTGAAGATAATGAACATGAATATGGACTCAGTACTAATTATGAGATTTATTGTTTTCCTTAACTGTACGCTTATGTAACAGTAATATGATGGAACAGGAAACTGGAGAAAGATGACTCATTACCTACATACATAAATAAACTCACGACTTTTGCCCATTAGGGTAGGCAGTAACTACAAAATGCCACACAATTCTCATTTTGCTTCGTCCACGTTCATACATCTGAACTTGACCTATTAGATGGACATCACTAATGAATTTCTGAACACGTCCTTTTAGGAAATCCTGGGCCGAATTTCCACTAGCATCCGTCTTGTAGATACCTTTTGTTAATAACCTTTCATTTATCCTATCAACTCAACATGAGTACATGACTATAAAGGCCAGCACTCACTGGGCGGCACAGCGCGGCATGGCAAGACACAGCATTAACTTTTGTATGACCGGCCGCGGTATGTTCAAGACCCCTTGTGACGATATCAACGAAATGTGAGTGGTATGAGTATGAGAATAAATTTCAAAATAATGTTTCATTTCATTTGGCACTTGTTGACAGGCCTACAATGTCCTCCCATACCAAATAACAATGTAATTTAAAACATTTTAACCGCCAATTATGTTTTAAAGAGGAACTGTGGAGTTTCTTGAGTTTCTTCTCCATATAAAACGACAACAATTGGAACTGTACTTAAACGTACTTCTCACGTTTCATAAGTGCCCATGTAGGTTTATGTGAAATAAAATATTTTGATTTGCGCTTCAGAAACGGCCTTGACGATTTAAGCAAACCACCATTTTTTTTAATTCAATCAGGTCACATCCCCGTCGGCTATGCATCAGACGTGAAACAAGGCAGCATCGACCTGGGACTGGAAATGCCCGACGAGACTGGCACCAAGAGCAACTATATGCAGATCCTTGCCAACATCATCGACTATCTGAAGCAAAAGGACCCCAGTGTGAAGACCCTCCCGCCGTTGTACACAATGCCCGAGAAGGTTCTGGCCGTGCAAGATTTTATCATACAGCTGTGTCAAAAGTCCGGTAAGAAAAACTTCAAAGTTTCTGATATTACTAGGAGATTACAGGGGGCAGGCACATCACGAAGAGCAGTGGCGGTCGTATGTTCCAACCCAGACGAGCGTTTTACTTTGTGTAAATTGTTTCATCACCACTACTCTCAAAACGGTGAAGGAAAACATCGCGAGGAAACCGGCATGTCCTAGAACCAAAAATTCGAAGACATGTCACATCTACCAATCCGCACTGGGCCTGCGTGGTGTGGTGGATTACGGCCCACTCCCTCTCACCTAAAGCAGGCCAGCAGTGAGAAAATTATAGGTTGATTATGATTAGGCGGCACGTCAATGGTAACAAACCACTTCAAGCCGGCTTCGCATTCTATTGGTAGAATCCTATAGCATTGAAACTCTGTACTACGCTTGGCCATAAAATAGCAAGAGAAAGAGATAAGTGGAAAATGTTAGAGGAGACCTTTATGTCTCAAGGACACGCTACAAAGAGAACTGCTGTGCATTAATTAGATTTTTTAAATTTTATTGTTTTGTTCTTTTTTTGAAAGGCTTTGAATTTAATAGGCCAGCAGTCCAGCACCCGGTCAATTTGTAACCACTGACGTGCGGTCTGCTTAGTCGGTAGATCTGACGAAAATCGGTACAGTGTGTGATTATAGTTGACGCCCTGAGTGCTCATTGATTTTCAATTTTCGATAGTCAGCCGACCGTTGAAAATCCATGCGCTTTTATCTAGGCATTCATTAAGGTGTCGCCCAGAGGTAGGGTCGCACATTTGTCGGAGGATGCGTCGCGTTTCGTCGACTGGTCATCTCTTATCTGCCAGGGCTTATTTTTAATCGTTTTTTTTTTACATTGTTCTCACGTATAGAAGCAACTAGAGTAACGTACCCAGGATTTTGTAATTTCTATATTTAAAAGATTGTCCTTGGAGCTTCTTGCCCGTTCTTCTCCATAGAGATCTACGTTTTGGAATGGGCAACTAGCTTCAACTTTCTGACTAATTGACCGACTCTTTGACAGTTCAAAAGTGCCTGTAAATGGTTTAATTGAAATAAATGCCTTGAGTTTGAGTCGGTCGCGTAACGCGCTTACTGGAAGTTAACGAAGTTACGCCCGCTGCATGTTTCGTCAGATGTCCGACCACCCTTACCCCGCGTCCTATCTAAAAGCGATCTTCGCGTGAATACACGATCGTTCGAACTCTTTGTTCGGTGAACCTGAACGTGTGGTCACGCCGACAGAGGGCGAGGGGCGGGGGGGGGTCCTCCGGTTTTCCAAACAAAAAGTGACATATGCACGCGACCGATCGCGTATTCGTGCGGCGCTTTTAACTAGGAACGCGGCCTTAGTGAAGGCATGCGACTCAAATCGATGTTACCCATTACGGGCTTACCTGGCCTGAAGATAGATCGCATACCACGGCCGGGGTGATTACGACTTGATACAACGCGTTAAAGTATCAGTACCATGAAACATTAAACTTGACCCCGACATATCCTATGTCTGTTAGATAGCTGTCATTCCGTATTATCATAATTATCTTGAGTAAAAGTTAAACGAGTGTCTGTTCATAATATAATTAACCATTGGTATTGGTATGTTATGTACAGTCACGAATACCGTACACCGTACCGCAAAATTCAAGACTTACTCGTGAAATAAAAATACCAACTTTGAGAAGGCCTACGATACACACATTTGTCACACGCCGTGTTACAGAGTAACCCCCCCACAGAGGCAATCCTTCTAAGTTTTGTAGTCGTGTTGAAGTTATGTAAGTTGTTAACGTAACTTTGTGTACATATGCATGGTTTCCATTGAATTTAACAGCTTACATAACTTAAACAATCAGTAATGACCGATTTATTTTGCTCAGAACTGTCAACTTACTAAATACAATTAAAAGTCCCAAGTATTAGTGCACATTATTGCGTGTTTGTATGAAGTTTTCTCTGACGGATTACAGGTACTCCGGTCTTGACATCATTTGTCACTCAAAAGTTTTTTATTACTTCCATGGTTCTAACAGCTCTATATAAGATCTCGTCATCGCGCGTAGGCAATTCCGAATATAGACGATGATTCCCGAAGAAGTTTATTTTACATACTATTTAATTATTTTCAGGGGAGGATGAATACCTCTTTCGCATCTATAAGCTCGACACGCTTTTCTACCATCTCATCAATAGCATCAAAAGTCGTTCAAATGAAGGATTCCCTAAAGAGTCGCTGGCGCTGGTTCAGCTCAGGAAGGACCCTTTCAAGTACAACCCAGGACTGGGGTGTGAGGTAAGTTCTAAGCTTCTGAATACTATATGATTTGTGGTTATTGATATAATATGATACGACTATGACACATTCAAATATAACCTCATACGCGTTTTTTTACCATAGATTACAATAAATCTGACGACGATTAATTTGACGGCACGGTTAGCGCAGTGGTTAAGCAATTGACTGCTGCGCTGCATGTCGCGGGTTCGATTCCCGCACGGAACAAATATTTGTATGACCTACAAGTAGTTGTTTCGGGTCTGGCTATTTGTGTATGTGAATATAAATGTTTGTAAACGCACCCACGATACAGGAGAAATCCTAGTGTGGGGCAACGTTTTAAAAAAAAGACAAAGACAAAAAATCTGCCTAGCCTTTTCCCAACTATATTGGGGTCGGCTTCCAGTCTAACCGGTTGCAGCTGAATACCAGTATTTTACATGAAGCGACTGCCTATCTGACCTCCACAACCCAGTAACTGGGTAATACAATACCCCTTGGTAAGACTGGTTGTCAGACTTTCGGGCTTCTGACGACCCGTAACGACTGTCAAAGATCCACGAATGACAGCCGGGACCAACGGCTTAACGTGCTTTCCGAGGCACGGAGGAGTCTCGGTATGTAAAGATGGTCACCCATCCACAGACCAACTCCGGCAAGCGTAGCTTAACCTGATGGATCGACCCGTGCGGCAGTTATTACTTAGCCACGAGCTCCTCTTTTTACCATAGATGTGAAAAATCTATTTAAAACAAAAACTACTTTATATTTACCTATTCGTCTTATACACGAGTTTCGCACCCTAACAAACTAAATGTTATCTTATTGCCACACTGTAAGACATATTTCACTTCGTTTGCGTCTAGGGAAGACATGTTGCCTAGATGAAATCGCGATAGCTCTATGGCTGCAGTTCTTACGCGTGAAGACTGTCTATTTAGTTGTAGCAGGTACTTTACCATCGCTATAGAAGGGGCCTGCGAAGCATGCGTTGTTCATAGAAACGTATTACCAAAATAATTTGTAAATCAAACATATTCTTAAGGTAGTGTGTATTTATTCCGATTGGATTACAGAATATCTAGGCTTCCAAATATATATTTTGAATGGACACTGATATAAAGACGAGATAAGAGGAATTTAAAATTTCTATATAAAACTTATTTTTCTCTTATCTCGAATTTAAATCAGTGTCCATTAAAAATATATATTTGGAAGCATAGATATTCTGTAATCCAATCGAAATAAATACACACTACCTTAAGAATATGTTTGATTTACAAATTATTTTGGTATAACGTTTGTATGAACTACGCATGCTCCGCCGTCCCGTTAATTCACCACATAATGAATAATAAGCTGCTGAAGATGATGAGCCAACTGAGTGGAATGCGACGCTCAATGACCTCAAATCCTTCAAATGTATGACTAACAGTAATAAAACAAACAACATAAAAAAACACGCCTGCAGTTCCCGAAGGCCTGGGCAGAAGTGCACCCACATTTCGCCAGTTATGTTAAAGTCCCATTTAATAGGAGGCGAGCCTATTGCCATTAACCGGAAACAAATCCAGACTCCGGAATGCTACTGAGTAATTCCTGACGGAAAAATCTAATAACTCTTTGCCCGACCCTGGGAATCGAATCCCGAACCTCGTGCTCAGCAGTAGCGCTTGCGGCCACTACACCATCGAAATAATACCGTTATAATTGTCCAACAGCACCACGAATCGAATGACAAGGCGGTAGAATGCACCACGTCGCGCGCCAAACGCTGGGCGTTCACGATCCTGGATAGCTGTTGCCCAGTAGTGGGCATCCCGATCGTTCCTGGACAGCACGTGCCCGTCGAATATGATGTTGAGGTAAGCAGACTACAAAATTTTATTGAATACTTATTACATTTACACAAATACAATGAGAAATGCTCACACGTTCATCAAACGGCGTTTTTCAACACACTTGATCGAAAATTGGCTCTTATTGTGGTTCTTAAGTGGCTTTAAGGATATGCTTTATGTATGTATTTATTTTATATGTAAAGAGTACACCAGCACCACATATTAGCTGCAGTATTGTCTCTCCTCCTCCCTTTTAAATCCATCCAAAGATTGTCTTTAAAAGCTCGCTTTTAGCGATAAGACCGCCCATTCTGTCACCTTTATATCTGCAATTCGTATGGCATACTTAATAAAGATTATTCTATTCTATTCTTATTGCACCGCTTTAGGTTCACAATGCACTACACTGCGCACTAGTGCGGGAATGCAAAGTAAAAAGCAGGCGGTGAAGTGCACTGTTAAGTACGCGTGTTAACCTAAAAGTACAGCAATAAGAGATAACTACCTACTTTTCGAACACGTGTGTTGAAAAAAAAATGTTCGATAAAATCCTTACCTGAATAAATCCTCTTTCGTTTGTATAGATAGATTGATTAAACTAAATTAAAAGTTAATGTTGTAAAACCTCTTAAGCTCGTGTCGAAAAACGGAACGAACACCGAATTTTTTCAATACACAAATGTTTACCAACAATTACTATTGCCTGCAGGGCTAACATGACAAGCACGAGAAAGCTCTTTATCTCGTTTTGTCGAAATTTGTCTACAATTCTGACGTCATTCTAATCCCTAACATGACCGTAAACGACGAGATATCTCGAAAAAAGCACTTTGACACTTCTATATCGCGACGAGAAACCGTTGAAAGTTATTAAAAACAAATTATTTTTATGATAGCAACATCGGCTTGAGATTCTGTTTCATTCATTCAATGGTGCCGATATTATTTTCACAAATGCCTCTAAACTAGACTAAAAATCACCAAAATTTAGATTATTCCTGTCAACCGACGATTTTCCATTCTGAAATAGACTAAAGTGACACAACTTAACTATATTTTAGTTTGACGGCACTGAGCTATTAATTTAGTGAAAATGGCAATTTTGCTATTCAGAATTTTACGTTCTTGACCTAAAATGTTGATTGTCTAAGTATTTAATCGCGATTAAAAAATGAACTAAAATTCACACCAACACCTCGAAGGTGCAAAAACAATACTGTCTTTTTTCTTTTCTCTTGCTTATAATTATCTCGAAAACGGTGTGTCGTATCGCAAAAATAATGAAAATTTCGACCCCCTTTATGATACCCTTAAACCCCTAACACTCAACATGTAGGTGATGTAGGTAATATTTTTTCATATTTTCCATACAAAAAACGAAAAATTCCACATAAAACACGTCGTTCCAGTATAAATAGTAGTTTAAAACTAAGTATTTTCATTATTAATATATTTTAAAATAAAATGATGACTAAAATAAGTACAATTAAGTAACTGCCATGTTATTTTGGATTTTTTTTTTTGTACTACTCTTCTCGTCGTCAAAATCGACGACGAGTAAATACGACTAAATGATAGAAAAATTGGAGATTATCTCGTGTTGAATTGTCAAAAATTAAGATAACTAAGGTGCCATGTTAGGGTTTGTCGAGAAAACATCAATTTTGACAGGAGGAGTCGACTATTTTGTATGGAAGTGCTGTCAGAAAACGAGAAAGTAACCGAAATAGACAAAAACTACTCACGCGAGAGCGTGTGTGTCATGTTAGGCCTGCTGGTTTATACGATGGCAGTGACTGGACCCAATGTCTCGGAATTTCGGAAGTCAGTGGGTGCGTGTAGACACGATCGGCAGTAAGTCAGGGGGTACCTACTCAAAATTCAAAAGTCATTTATTCAAACTAGGCTGAGAATCAGCACTTTTCGAACGTCAAAATTACATAAGACAGTCCCCCGGCACGCCCGCCCTTCACCACTTCTAGTGCTGCAGCTGGGAAGAAAAAGTGGCGCAACATACTCCCCAGCAGCAAAATAATTTACATAATTTAAAAACAAAAAATTAACATTATTATGATAAATTAATAGCCATATGACAGCTAGCACACGCCAATATACCAAAAAAATCGAGAACTATACTCAGGCAGAAATAAAAAATAAAGTCTAAACGTAAACAATATCTAAATAAAAGCCTCCAGGCATAAAGGGCGTGCCCGCTTACATATAGCTGTAACTAGAAGTTATAATTGATAAACTAGGACATAAAATTAATAATTGTCGAGGTCGCTAGCTAACCATATATTGCAATACAACTCACAAAAAAAAAACATTGTAATGAGTAGTATTTCAACAATAAATTTACTTCTAATGTATAATTAGAAACAATTATATAAACTGGTATAACCTAAGCAGTAGGTAAGCTAATTCTGGAGAAAGAACATTTAAACATTGTCTTGAGTTAATCAGTTTCGTCTTGAGTTCCGAAAATAGACGGCTTGGTTAGTCTCTGGACTGACTTGAGACTTGAGAGTCAACTGGACTGCCTTACTGTACTGTCACATTACTGGGCATGTATAAACCTGCCTTATAGCATACTTACTTACTTACTTTATTTCTGCCTTTGCTATAGGCCAATAGCAAAATAATACTACTGATTTTCATGGTTGCATATCATGAGCGCGCGTTATGACTTTTATAAACATGTAAGTACTTAAGGTTTAAATTACAATGTTGCGCGCTCGTGAAATGCCAATAACTTGAAACTAATTGTAATGTTTTTCTTTTCTAAGGGTATTGTGAAGTTCAAAGACTCGAAGAACGCCTGGGCTGGACCAACGATTGCTGGATTTGCGGTAACTATCAAAAATAATTATTGAATCATGCATGCTAACAGACAGGACAATTTACTCAAACTGTATGGCTATTTCTTCAAAAAGCCACTTCAGACTTGATACATTGGTGCTCACACAAATTTATATTTATATTTTTGTTATTTAGTGCACACAAAAAACAGCACAACATACAAAAGCACGATTAAATAATTACTATACTGCAAGGTGCCAATATACAAACAAATATAAAAGGAAGAAAACAAGACATTGTGATGACACTATTGGCTATGACACACTTTAACGACCATAAAAAAGGTGCGGTGTGCGCTTCAAGGTTGCACCAAATGGGAGTCCAGCTCAGCATGTGCCAGGCAAATATACCTGATGCTGATATTCTGTTGAAGCCCTGCAGTGACCATATCACCATATCGTATTACCATAGTAGATTTTACAACTAGTGCACAAAACGAACCATTTTTATCCGAGTGACCATTTTATGTCGAGGATAAAATGGTTTTGTGGACGAGTAACTCTGCTTTTCACTTCGATTGCGAAGAAATAAAACATTAGTATAATATAACATTTCTTTAATTAAAATTCAAAGAAAAATGAGTACAGTTTTGAATACTGAAGGAAATCATTGTCGAAGGAATTTTATGTCTTAAAAAACACATAAGGCAAGTAAATCAAAGTAAATATTATAAAATAACAAATTCTATCTATTAACTTCATGTGTTTGGCTGTATAGCTCAAAATTCGATTATGTGCAGCCTTTATCCTGCACAAATAAGCACTTTCAGAGCATGAGAAGTGAAAATTGTTGTAAAATCTACTATTCTTTGTAATAAATAAATTCTGTCATTCATTTAATTTGTACTATCTTTCTAATAAATGCTTTTGTTTACAGGGACCCTCGTCTTCGTGCAATACGACTGGCAACGAATCGTTCCACGAACAGGGTCTCAACTCAACTGCCTCCAGTTTATCTGAACGTAAGTTTACTACTATTAGTGCAGTTAATTATATTCATCCATACACTGTCCTCCCGTACCTAATAACACTGTTATTTGAAAATATTGTAAAAGCCAATTATTTTTAAAAGAGTAACCGTGGAGTTTCTTGCCGGCTCTTCTCCATAGGAAACGACCAATTGGAACCGTGCACCTAGCTTCTGACGTTTCATAAGTGCCCATGTAGGTTTATGTGAAATAAAATATTTTGAATCATATACACCAGGAGGAGTTGACAATACGACGTAAATTTAATTGCGTATTTCTAAAGATATTCCTAGTCTGCACACGAAAGTTTAATCAAATATATTTAAATCGCGGCCCTTGATTTGCAACTACTGTTCAATTTCGATTGGTTGATTATTATCTTCATTCCAGATGTACGTAAAGAAAAACGGACTCATGCGCCACTACGTATGCCGCAAGCTGACTGTAAGTATTATACCATCATTCTTTTTTCATTACGCTCTGTCAAAAGAATAGCAGGACAGTTTAAAGTGACGACTTAAATATTATTTTCACTTCTCATGCTCTGAAAGTGCTTATTTGTGCAGGATATAGGCTGCACAAAATCGAATTTTGTGCACTAGAGCATAAATGTATCTATATTAAGGCAAAGAAAATGAGCCATACAGCCAAACACAATAAGAAGTTCATAGATAGAATTTGTTATTTTATAATATTTACTTTAATTTATTTGCCTTATGTGTTTTTTAAGGCATATATTAAAATTTAAATTCAAGTATGGTAGGTTATTTAATTAATTTAAGGAAATTATTATTACAAAATTAATTTAATAGTAGGCTGCATAGGTCTGAAGCCCAAGCCTAATATCAATGTCGTTTAATTTTACTTTGAATTTTAATTAAAGAAATGTTATGGTATACTACTGTTTTATTTCCTCGCAATCGAAGTGAAAAGCATAGTTTAAAACTCGTGCACAAAACCATTTTATCCTCGGATAAAAATGGTTCGTTTCGTGCACTTGATGTAAAATCTACTATTGCTTTCGCCCGCGTGGAAGTCGGAAATTATCCCACGGGACCTACCACCAGGGTAAAAAGTATCGCCCAACGGCATCATGAAAGACCCAGGCTTAGATGGCCGGACAAACTTGACGCTTATAGGAGAAATTGGTCCATATTGGCTCAGGATCGAGATGAGTAAATAAAGAAAAGGGAGACCTCAGCCCGCAGTGTTACAATATAGGCTGATTATTAATATAATTTTAATAAAAAATCTGTCATGCTTCTGGACCCTGGGGCCCCGGACCTGTACGATTGGCCGAAGCCTATTCGCAGAGACCCGTTAGACGTTTTTAATGACATGAGGCACCAACGCATTATGCAAGTGCAAGGACAACGATAGCAAACACACTTTTCGCATTTATTATATTACTATGGATTATTTTTATTACATATTGTCAAATGAGTAGCGGGCCAAGTGATATTGAAAAGCAAATTGTTGTTTACAGATTCGAAGAACATCCGTCCAGCTCCCGAGTTGACTGACGAAGACTTCCCTACGCTGTCTGTTGGACTAGGACGAGGTATGTACCCGACACAGAATATTAAGTATAGTTATTTACATATTAAAATAGAGAATTACTTTATAGCACGCCATCTGGAATCTTCGTCAGACTGGAAATTTAAGCCTGGTATGCACATGCTATGTAGTAGCAAAACAGCATGACAATTTCGAGCAGATACCACAGTACCCAGTAGCACACAATTAGCATGTGTATACGAAATGAGTATGACCATTTTCCACACACGACATTTTCCTCGAGCGACTACATCATTGTCTGTACCTTAAAAGTACCTCTGAGTATGCTTCGGTCTTTCTTAGAGTAGTCGGATTGGAAACACCGAACTCACCTAGTTTTAAATCATAATTATACAGTGTGCGTGGTCACCGGTGACCGACCCGTTAAGGCGAAGCAATATGATCAATTTTATCGACAAATCCACTATAATAAGGCAGTTTAAATTTATTTTAAATTAAACGCCATTAAATTGTTATTTTATTTGTTTTTTCCTTCTACTTATAAGTAAATAGTCATATTCAAATAGTCGCAATTCCTAAACTATTTGTCTTGGACCTTAGTTCTTGATATCAGTTTTTAGGTAATATCTTAGTGCATCTAGTCTTTAAAAAAGGTTTGTTAACAGTCTAGATTTTTTAAAACCATTTAAAAAATAAAAAACAACCAATTTTTTTTATACACTTTTTCGTTTCAACATTTTTGTTAAGGTTTTAATGATTAACGGGTCGGACACCGGTGACCAGACACACTGTATAATAAATGTTAATATGTATATACATATCTGTGTATCTATTATAGTATATTGCACATCTATAGTTTTTATTTGCACCAGACAATCCCATTTTATGTCCAGAAAATCACTATCCTTTCCAAGGTAGCCTGGAAAAGATCGCGGTAAGCGATAAATACGCCAATTGTATGTTTTGTAGTGTTTAATTTATTTTTATGTAATGTATAATCTGGTGTACACTAAAGTATTATTATTATTTTAGCCGGTATTGTCCCACTGCTGGGCAAACGCCTCCCTTTCCTTTTCCCAGTCAACTCGATCCTGAGCCAATATGGGCCAATCCCTCGTATGAACGTCAAGTTCGCCCCGACATCTACGCCTGGTATTATCTATACTATGTTTGTTTGTATTTAGGGGGTAACTCCGGAACTACCTGTGGGATTTGAAAAAATATTTTTGTATTGGATAGCCCATTATGGATGTTGACTTTTTTTTCCCATTTTTTTTTTAATAACCTACCGTTATTAAAAATATTGGACACGTATTTTTCTATTTTTACGTAATCAAAAGATTACGACAATACATTGAGTAGGCAATACGCAAAAATTTGGCATGACGTCACACCCCGGTAGATTTTATACTGACTTGTGATGTAGCCGACCTTTTTTTCATCATTAAAAAATGTGTGACATGTGAAAAATTCCTGACGCATACCGCACCGTCCGGGGAGACGGTTTGGTTATGTGGGGCTTGCACCCACTAAAAACACCGCCGTGAGCCTACTGTCGCCTTTGCAGATGGGCCGCGAGAACTGCTACGCATGACGTTCGCGATCCATCCAGCGCAGGGCCGTGCAACGCGACGGCGATAGACTCCCCGATCTATCGCCCGCTGGCACCTCCTAGGGCGGCATCAGGTCGCCATGGCGCCTCCTCCACCGCCTTTCCTCCTGCGCCGAATCTAGTCAGTGAGGGAATCTTCCTCCCCGACGCGTTCCGCCGCCGACGACGTTATCTCGCAGAAGGACGCTACCGCCTCCCATGCCCCCCTGCTGTTGACCATGGCCTTGGCCAGTGACGTAGCCGATCTGGGCCAACCCGCTCTGTGCCTGCGTGGTGGATTACGGCCCACTCCCTCTCACCGAGAGGAGACCTGTGTCCCAGCAGTGGCAACATTATAGGCTAATGTAATATCTATGTAATTAATGAGCGAGCCCCCACTCCCCAACTTTAATATCTATGTAATTTACGAGCGAGCTCCCACTTCCCAACTTTAATATCTATGTAATTAATGAGCGAGCCCCCACTCCACAACTTTAATATCTATGTAATTTACGAGCGAGCCCCCACTCCCCAACTTTAATATCTATGTAATTAATGAGCGAGCCCGCACTCCCCAACTTTAATATCTATGTAATTTACGAGCGAGCCCCCACTCCCCAACTTTAATTTCTATGTAATTAATGAGCGAGCCTCCACTCCCCAACTTTAATATCTATGTAATTAATGAGCGAGCCCCCACTCCCCAACTTTAATATCTATGTAATTTACGAGCGAGCCCCCACTCCCCAACTTTAATTTCTATGTAATTAATGAGCGAGCCTCCACTCCCCAACTTTAATATCTATGTAATTAATGAGCGAGCCCCCACTCCCCAACTTTAATATCTATGTAATTTACGAGCGAGCCCCCACTCCCCAACTTTAATGCGTTTTATCTAAACCATTTTTTATTAATATGATAAAGCAAAAAATACGTGTCTAATATTTTTTCATTATCTGACCGACGGACCAAATAGTATTTTTTTTCCCAGTCAACATCCCTATTCTAGAGGAAATTTATAGGCTTATATAACATCACGCTACGAGCCCGACGAAGCTAGTGTTTATACAAACCTACTCGTTGCAGAAATAAAATGATTTATCAAGGAGAGCTTGCTGTATAGAAGCATGCTAGTTACTAGCTAAAAAACATGCTTTTTTAATAGCATGTGTATTTCAGCATTAAATTCTAAGGCAGCTTATTCAAACAAATTAATATTTCCTCTATTGAAATATTTCAATGTTTACCTATTATTTGTCTTCTATCCCCTATATTTTCAAAATCTATAAAGCGTGTCTAAAGTCTGTACCAATCATGTTATATACCCATTATTTCTTTCCACTTTCAGGCCGCGGCTTAGCTGGTAGCTTCGGCAAGATGAACATCAGAAAGTAGAAAGCATTCCATGCCAAACATTTTTTTTTACTGTTATTAAGAAATCTGACATTATTATTATTACAGAGTAGACAGATGGACTGCAATTCGACTTTTTTTTATCAACCACACTGTGAATGAACGATTAAAGGAAATGATTTATGTAACACCGTGCTGGCTCCAGCCGAGGCGCATTTATGTAATTGTTCCACTGTACGGCAGTGCTTCTCATACAGAGATGCTCTGGATCCACGCGCTTGCTCACTGTTGGCCATTTCAGATTTTCTCACAACATTTTCGTTTACGATCTAATAATGTATAACAGTGATCACCAATTAGTTTTGTTCGGGTCCGTTTTTAAGAATAATATGACTGTCGTTTTCCGTTTGGTAGGCGATTACTAGCAACCAAGAACGAAAAGACACATTTTTATTAACTAGGTAATGAACAAAAATAACAAAGTACCTAAGTAATTAATATTAATGTGACTATTTTTTCTTTTTTTGCTTTGAACTATTTGTCTGAAAGTAACGTTGGTGCAAGCTAAAACTCATTATTGTTAGTTTAGTTACTTTAGATTTAGTTTTATAGTAATAAATACTGTTTAATTAAGATCCGCACAAAATAGGTCGGCGGTCCGGACCCAAGCTACGGTCTTCTTCTTCGTATTTGGTGACTCATGATTTATAACAAATCTAATAACATTTGAAACTTTATGAGGTGCTTTAGACCATCGAACTGAATACCTATCTTTTACTATGGGACCAACTATGAAATCTCGAAAAAAATCCGCTGTTCCATAGTAAAGTTTAATACCTAAACTGTATGGGACAACAGTGGTTTTTTTTTTCGCGATGACAAAGTTGCTCCCATAGTAAAAGTTATTCAGTTCGATGGTCTAAAGCACCTCTTAAAGTTTGTAAAGTTAATTTTGTAACACCATATACACAGTGTTACAGATAGTGCAAACCACGACGACGCGCCCCACTCCGCGATGACTGTACTGTAAGCTGTACTTTAGTACGGAGCGGAGCGGTGTGGGGCGCGTCTCAGTGGATTGCTCTATCTATATCAGGTATTACCATTGCCACAGCTTGGAGCCGGTCTAGCGTGAATCATCCCTAGGTGCTCCCACAGTGAAGTTAGTTTCTTATGAGGGTTTTTTGAAATGACGTTCACCAGGTGGCAGAAAATGAAGAGATCCGCAGGAGAACCAAGGTAACCGACATAGCCCGAAGAATTTCCAAACTGGCAATGCGCAAGGCACATTGCTTGCAAAATAGATGGTCGATGGGGCCAATAGGTTCTGGAGTGGCGACCGCGTACCGGAAGATCTAGCGTTGGAAGGTGTCCCATAAGGTGGACCGATGACATTGTGATGGCCGCAGGAATCCGCTGGATGCGGGAAGCACAGAACCGGTCGAAGGGGCAGTGCTTGGGGGAGGCCTATGTCCAGCAGGGGACGTGTTTCGGCTGAAATGATGATGATGATGAAGTGGCAGCACTAAGACGTCAGGTCCAGGCACCTGTCAAAAGTGTCAAAGCGTCTATAATCGTGACCGTGTCGTCATCAATTATACATTCATTATCGAAATGGAAGACCTCTTGACTAAGTGGCGACAACTGGTGGCGTGAATTTTCATGAAAACCCTCATTCCACCGAACTTTCGCAGTCTGTCTGTTTACAATCTAGTTATATTATAATTATTTTATGGTCTATTCAAAAGACACAGACCAAAAAGACACTTTGTTTCTTCTAAAAAAAAGTCAACTTAATTAAAAATTTCTAAAAGAAATCTTAAAAACATGTCGGATATTATGTATTTTTTATACTGTCCATGTCGTTTTAGTAAACATTTTGATACAGGGTCTGGCTCATAAGTGTTTCTAGTGACTAGTGTTAAGTATAATTTTGGCGAAACCGTCTGATATTATAATTTAAGGTCGATTGCTTAAGTAATGTTATTATTTTGTACAACTTGGCTATGAATGTGTAAGGCCCTTTGTACACGGCAGGGTTGCTTTACGGTGCGGCGTATAAACCGTGCCCTAGAAAAAATGTGTTTGTCAACAAGCTTCCATAGTGATCCCAACACTGACGACCGTGTGTGTACAAAGAGCCTAAGGCCAGTGTCGTGACGACAAATAGCTCAGCGGGGTAATTGCGTAACACACTAAGCTCGCGTTCGTACGGACGTAATAAAATCGTGGCAATTTTTATTCGTGCACTGGATTTTCAACGCTCTGCTAAGCGCTGAGAGTTGAAAATCCAACAGTATGTTTTTTCAACGCGCTGTAACTGGAGTGTGTCCCAACGCGTTGGATTCTCAACGCTCGGCTCAACACCGAGAGTTGAAAATCCAGTGCGCGATAAAATCCCGCCGCGATATTTTTACGTCCGTGCGTACGTCGGCTAACAGTAGCAATGGGTTCCATTTTGACTGTTCGACAACATTAATTACGTTCTTGAGAAGATAAAATTTTCGAGCATAATTATGAAGCAATGGATTAGCATTAGCCTTCAAAATTATTCAGGTCGTAATTGAAAGTGTGTTACGCAGTTAGGGTGCTGCTCGAAGTGTTGTGGCTGTTTAAATGGAGCTGTTCACACATTCAGTGATGATTGGTTGGACTCGGCGAATGATTGCTCGCTCGTTCATCTTTCAGTGAAAACGACGTCACGGCGAGCGAGCATTCGTTTTTTCGTTGTAGTGAAAACGGATGATTTCTGTTTTGAGCGAACATTGGCAGAAGAGCAAACATTTGCTCTAAACAAATGTTTGCTCGGCAGGGTAGTGAAAACGCGGCTTAACGATAAAAAAATCGTCACGAGACAGTTCGACCGGTGCACAAGCTCCGAACAAATGCAGATTGATGATGTTTGTCACCATACATGTAAGTAGATGTTTACCAATAAACTCAATGACGTAAATAGTTTCCATAGTCTTAAGTAAATCTGAATGTTCCTAAGTTCTAGTTCCCAGTGTTCAAAAAAAATCCCAGTGGTGTTAAATTCTTATGATTTTTTAAAATTATTACTAAGTATTTTATAAATGTACTGACTAGCGTTTATCTATATCGTATTTTTCGAAATATTTGCTGTATTTACCAGCCATTTTCTAACATTCTGAATGTTAGATTATATAGTTACCTGTAGTAGAAAGTATTTCATATTCCAGTTTAACCATAAACCAAATAAATAGGGTTCCTTTTGAACCTATCTTGGTGAGACATTCTTATAATTTAGCAATAGATATCTATACGCATTCTGCTTCAACCGGATACTATAAGCGAATCTTATGCAGACCACACACGTTACGATATACTTGCACAAGAAAATTGCAAAATTGGACTTGCACGTGTGTTGGATGAATTAGCACAAGTATCCGAGCCATTCGGTGTCACGCAGACTTGTGCAAGTCTAAACTTGCGCAAGTGTACCGTAACGTGTGTGGCTGCCATTAGCCAGCATATCTGTGGACTACTTACAGGAAAGAATAAATGATCGTCAAAAGCCCGTTTAATAATATCAGATTGTAACTGTAACCCCTAATTCACACACTGTAGGATTTAACAGTAGTTTTAATATTATCGAATGTTCAATTTTTGTTTAACTAACAAATCGCTGCGTTTGTTGGTCTTATAGTAAGCAAGGCAAAAATTTCGAGGACCTTACCATAAAAGCCACTCGTCAAGAGTTGAATTTGATCAAAGGTGACAGTTACAAGTTGTTCTGTACTAAAGGCAGGTTTATACAAGCCCTGTAATGTGACAGTACAGTAAGTCAGTCGAGTGCTGACTTGCCACTGGGCTCGTGTAAACGCTAGTTTCAACCCAGTCAAGTGCTGATTTTGCGCCCTCAAGTCAGTCCAGTTGACTAATGTACCCGTTTCTTTACGGGCCCAGTAGCTTCTCCCGCCTGATCTGCCTTACTGCCGATCGTACCCACTGACAGGGTCTGAAATTCCGAGTCACTGGGTCCAGTCACTGCCATCGTATACCTAAACTAAGCATAAACGCCAACGACATAGGCAGTCGCGGTCATAAAACGTGGGAGCGAGTCCCGTCCTGCTCACACTTTTTATGACCGCAACTTCAACGAGTCCTGGCTTTAGTATACTTAGTCCAAAAAAAAAATGCTACAACAAAATGCAAAGTTACTGTTTGCCCCGCGTCTTATTCAAAAGCGATCATTGCGCTAATACGTGATCGTTGCGTCCGTATGTCACATTTTGTTAGGAAAACCGGAAAGCACCCACCGCCCTCTGTTAGCGCGACTACGCGTTCAGATTCATCGAACGAAATGCAACATAATAACGCGCTTTTAAATAGGACGCCGCCTTTTAAGGCAGTGGCGTAACAATGTTGTTCTTTACTTCAAAGCGTAGTATGCTCCGCTCCGTACTAAAGTACAGCTTACAGTACAGTAATCGCGGAGTGGGGCGCGTCGTCGTGGATTGCACTATCTATAACTGCGTTTGCACTTGCGAAACATCACAACAAAACATGTTGAAATCTCTAGTTCCTGTCAAATATTGTATGGAACTTTGACAGAAACCAGTAAGAATTCAGAAAGAAAGTAAGATATTAGAAATATTGAAACATGTTTTATGTAAATGTTGTACTATTTAAATGTTTATTTCTTAACATTAAAATATTGTACAGTCTTCTCCTAAGACTTTTTTTTTGTGATTTTATTTCTTTGTTTTCATTTGATATAATTTTGTTAGCATTCTTCATTAAATTAATGTATACATACATTATTGTTTTTTAAGTACATAAGTCTATTTCCTGTGTCATAAAAATTAATTATAAGTAGTTATTGATCTGACTGCAGATTTAGAACCTGCAAAATGTGATATAAGACTAAAAGTTACTTGATTTACAAATCAAGTAACTTTTTGTCTTATATCATCTTATATCATTGATATTGACAATTAAATAATTATAATTGATTTTGGCTTTTCTTTTTGAGGGGTAAATAAATAAACCCTGATGTTTTTTTTTTAAATACTAACTCTACTCTACTTTGCCTGAAATTGTGTGCGAATCACGGTGCGAACAATATTGTTATTTGAATGATAATAGAGAAAATTTATAGCAAATTAGTAAGAGTTCTTGATGTCGAGGAACCCACCAAAGAAAATATTAGAAAAACAAATCGAAATAAAATATTTATTACACGATAACTCCCTTATTCCTTCACATGAACTGTCTGAAAAGTCACTTCCTTGGGATGTTCGTCGACGGTCTCGAGTATAGCGTCGGGATTCTTTTCAACTTCGACTTCGGCTTCGTCCTCCACCGGGGCTTCCACATCGACTTCAACTTTTTCTTTCTCGGCCTTTTCTTTTTCTTCATGAATGAGGGTACTCATGACTAAAGTCGGAAGCTCCAGGTTTTTCTGTTCAAGTCTCATTTCTACCAAGATGCTTCTCACCAATACCAGTACGTATATTTGGAACACTGTAATGTGAAATTGAATGTTACAACATATTATAATTCTAGATATTAGGCGTCCACTAGACCCTACAGTAGATGTAACTGTAGGGTCCAGTGGACGCAGCGCGAATTCTGGCTGAACGTGTCCTACGTTATCAGTGTTATCACTATCGAACTCCGGAGAATTCGATCCCTGGGTCGGGAAAATTGCTATGGGGTAAATTACATTCGGAAATCCTCAGTCAATGGCTCGCTCCATAGCTTGCTCTATTTTTGTCTCTGTGATAGCAAACGCATTTGCGAAGCTTTTATCGTCCATAAGTTGTGATCATTAGTTACCTTCCAGTTTTTCTGCCTGCTTATTCGCCACCAAATAACATGGAAATATAGTTTACTAGATTCCGCCCGCGTCGTATGTCGATAAAAAGTAATCCTATGTCCTTCTCAATGGTTCAAAGTATTCCCATACCAAATTTCCTCAAAATCGGTTGAGCCGTGAAAGCGTAAAACAAACTCACATTCGCATCCCAACTAATATTATAAATGCGAAAGTGAGTTTTTTTGTTACGCTTTCACGCCTAAACGGCTGAATAGAATAGAAAACATTTATTCGACACAGACACAACACAACAGCAACAAATACATAAAAAAATAAAGATAATAAAATTGTAGTAAAATTTTGCTGAGCGTGCCCATACCGAAAGGGTTACCATCTCAGCAGTTGGGCGTCAGATACCCAGCGCTAGATGAAATTTGGCACATGGATAGACCTTGACCTGGAGATGGACATAGGCTACTCTTTTCGTCCTGGATCGCAGACGAAATCGCCGGCAACAGCTAGTTTATAATAATTGTAAGGATTATGTGTCTAAAATAACTGGTGGGTGTACTATAGGTACACGGGTACACCTTTGCCCACAGAGCCACGCTTCGGCAACCGCGGCTAGACACGGTACTGGCATCACTTTTCATATACCAAGCATTGACATGCTTGGTGTAAAGTTCACTCATCCTCCATAGAAAAGGGAGGATCCTCCGACCAGACGGGTGTTGTGTCTGGTGGACCGACTGCCCGACTGTTGATGTCGGATAGTCTTATAATTTATTTCGTTTGCGCAGTAAACTCTAATTGCGCGATGCAGGATTTCTGTGACGTCTTTGATGCACAGTTCGTATGTGGCGGTGTAACCGCTACAACACGTGATCCTTATGCTATTTTATTCTGTTCGGGAAACTTACAATTAACTATTTGCGGTTTTCTTAAAAATATGAAACTGAAGGCCATGTGTCTACTTACATATGCTGAGCACCATAGCAATGGTGACGATGACGCCGATAGCTGCCACCACCATGGAGTAGAACATTACCGACGTAATGATGGCCGCAATGCAGTACTTCATGTACACCCGCATCAGCGGTATGTCTTTCTGCACAACACATAAATGATTTACAAATTAATGTGTAGGTAATATTATGACTACCTTGTTGATCTACTTAGTGGTTCAAAGCGCGACTGCTGTGTCTTTAGATTGTTTCCCAAGTCGGGCAGTTATTTTGGAATTTTCAGTAGCAGCCTGTTTAGTCTGTACTTGTGACGCGCCCATGACTCGTCTCCTATGCATGGAATTTAAAAACAAACTTGCGAAATGTGGGGTGGTGTAGTGTTATATACAGTTCTGCACACCAATTGGGATATGCAGACGTGATATTATTTTAGTTAAGGGATGACTTATGACTACTTTTTTATCTCAAGATTATGGTGTAGAATTGTAGATAGATACTGTCATGCATCTTAATGTGAATCGAGGATACTGTGGTCTAAGGTTAGGTTAGTTAATTCTTACCCGATATAAACCGCATAGTAGAATGATGTTGAAGGCTAATTCGACGGAGTACGCAATCATAGGGACGGGTTTAGTGGCATTGTCGTCCAATATCGTGGCTTGAACTTGTACTAGGATCGGCACGAAACTGTCGTCAGCTATACCTACTAGAGAGATGACCTGAAAAAAGGAGCTAGGTAAGCTGCAAACATTTAGTAGGTACACACTCGCGGTCAAATAATACGAGTCGCTGACGAAATTCATAATGGTACACCTACATGCATGAAACTAACTTTATATTAAAGAGAATTTTATTATTGTATGAAATAAAACCTTAAAATGATCTACAACATAATTTAAAAAATAAAAAAAATAAAAACCCCAATTTTGTGAGTAAATAAATTCAATTCACGGTTGCTTTACTTTTGCTTGTTTTCTCAATTTTGTTTTCAATCTCATCTCGGTCATTCTCGTCTTTCACCATCATTATTGAATTAGGTAGGTAGGTACTATCATGTCGCTAACACCAGAAGAATGTACACGTATTGTCACTATGTTAGAAGAAGGCAGAAGTCAGCGAAGTACAGCAAGAACAATAGGCGTGTCACTTTCTACAGTGCAGTGAGTCGTCCAACGTTTCCGAGAAACTGGCAGAACATAAGAAGGCCTGGAACCGGCAGACCGTGATGTACCTACTACGGCTCGAGAGGATCCATTTAATGTTACGACCATGCTCCGAAATCAGCACCTCACGGCAGTTGAAGTAACATTTACTTCAGGAGACCCGTAGAGACGACGTGCGACATAAGCGAGCGGACTGTAAGTTGGCTGCTCCTTGAAGCTAATTTGACCCCACATAGACTCGCAAATGGTCCAAAACTTGAAAAGAAGCAACAAGCAGAAACATCGGGTAGCAATTTACGTTACCCCTGCGAACACGCACAATGGGGAGACGATGTTTTCTGACGAATCCAGATTTCTGCTGTATGCACATGATGGGCGGCGAAGAGTCTACCGACGCCAGGGGAACATTTTATTCCAGCTTGTTTTGAGGAAAAGGTGCCGCCGCCGTTCGTCGGTGGATCTGTTATGATTTGGACTGGAATTTCTTCAGTGAGTCGCACGGAGTTAGGGCTGATAGAAAATGGTACGCTAACTAGTGCAAGATATTATGTGGAAGAAATTCTTAATGAGCATGTCGGCCCATATTTAATTAATATGGGTGAAAATTCAATATTCACGCATGACAACGCCAGGCCACACAGCTCAAATTGCAAATGAGTATTTTCAGGACGTTGGCATCAATTGCATGGCAGTTCATGCAAGAAGCCCGGACCTGAATCCAATTGAACACGCTTGGGACGAGCTTGGGAGGTGTGTAAGGAATCAAACCCCGCCCCATCTAGGTACACTTCGAGACCTGAAACATGCGTTAGTGGAAGAATGGACCAGTATTCCGGAAAAAAGCATAAAAAACTTAATAAATAGCATACCCAATCGCCTGGCAGCTGTGAGAAGAGCCCGTGGAGGCAAAACAAAGTATTATTGACACTTATTATGTTTTTTTATGTAATTTTGACAATTAAACTAATAATGTTTCCAACAATTGGTGTTTTTTTATTAACTGTTAGATTATTTACAATATACAGTTTCATTTATGCAGATAGCTCTATTATTTTAAGAGTAATTTCAGTTTTTCGTACTGACCCGTTCTTTGTCTGCGAGAGTAATTGTGATTTTGAAAATGTAGCTTAAATCCCTTCACATAAAGTTTAGGTTCCGCTGCAACTTGTATTTTTATCCAAAATCAAAATGCATCACAATAATATTACTTTACCCACGTAGCCTACAGTAACATCTCTAATATGAAGAAGAAAAACTTTAAAGAATAAGTACTAAAGTCTGTATGCCTGTATGATGTACGTACAGTATTTCTGACTGGGAATCGAACCCAAGACAGCTGCGCCCACGATTATGAGTCAAGCGCCGCGGCTTTGTAATGGAACAAAATAAAATTATAAGATTGGCGCAAAACAGCGAAGAATGGCGTTTATGCGAGGGGACTTAAAGACCCAGGCGGTGGGCAGAAAAATAATGATGATAAAAATCACTTACCGCTAAGAATATATTAAAATATCCTATTATCATCAAGCCAATTCTGACTGGAATCACCCAACAGCACCAATCCAACTTAAAATTAACCACAAGATCCTTCACATACTCGAACCCTTTACCCATTTTACACGTTTGTACCGGTGGACATTCAACTGAATTGTACCGAAAATATCGCCGCAATGTAATTATTTGTTTTAATCTGTCGCGCGCGCAATTAGCAGACACAATAGAATTTTATTGTTATCTGTCTCCAATATGAGACACCAGTATTATAAAGGTTAATTAGGATGTTGGTTAATTAGAAGGTCGCACAAAATTATTATGTTCTAGTAATTGAGCTAATTCTATGCATTAACTAGCGGTCGGTGTGGTGGTCAGTTTGATGGCGAGCAGTTTACTTTTATTAGAAGAGGCTGTGTAATAAAATGCTGCTTTGTCATAAATCATGCATCTAAATTGCAGATGATCAATATTCACACTAACTTAACAATAGCTTTAATTTTGACAGTTCAACAACATTCTATAGTAAAGTAGCACCAATTTTCAAATAGGGTAGAAAGAGTGATAATTATAGACCTAATCTGTGCTACCAGCATTGAGTAAAATGTATGAAAAATCATGCTAGACCTTTTGTTGTCACATTTTAACTCTAATAGGATTTTAGAGTCACCAGTTTGGTTTCACGACGACTGACGCAGGAGTAAAACTCATCAGTCACATTTTGCAATCCAAAAGGATGCAATTGGCATTTTCTGTGACCTCTCAAAAGCGTTTGACTGTGTTGACCACACGGATCTGTATATTACACGGAATATACACTACTACGGAATTCGTGTACAAGCTGCTGACCTTATTCTTTCCTATCTATCAAACAGGCAGCAAAAAGTAAACGTGAATGGGGCGACGTCCTTGGGGTCTCTAGTAAAAATGGGCGTGACTCAAGGTTCAATTCTTGGCCCTTTCTTATTCCTAGTTTACAGATAATAAATAAATAACCTTAAAATAATAAATAACCTTCCTTAGATGATGGCTAACTTATCGGAAATAATTATAGGTGGTATATCTAACGATAGCTTTTTTTTGCTGTTTTTAAATTTGTGTTTTTTTATGGATCAGGTGGTCTGCAATAAAGATTTTTATTATTGATTTAAAATTGTACGCAAATAATATTCGCCTGTATGTACACTGTATAAATCTTTCAAGAATTCTTGTTAAGGAACATTGGCTACTAGGTATGACTTCAGATTTATAAACAGGGGACCACATTCAGAGATAAATAAAAATCTTATAGTAATTGATAAGTATAATATTTTTATATCTTCTGTATTTATAATAAAATTGTTTACAGGCCTGTAAATGCCTTCGTGGTTCTTTCAACTTAGTTCAATTGGGCAAATCAAGAGGATTCTTCTAATTGTATGCAGTAACCTGTAAATTATGGCTGTTTGACATTAAACATTTTTGGTCAAAAACTAGGTAAGGATTTGAAGAACCGCATATATTTTTTTAATTATGTTGGATACCAGTATCGGCACTTTTGTAAATTTCTTTGAAAAATCCTCTTTAGCCACAATTGACTACAACATACTTGCAATAGCTAATCATGCAGTAAATCATCTAAATAAATTATATATCAAATTATTATTGCCAAAATATTGCAGGGTGTATCTGTATATTTTACTATAGGTAAATTGTATGATGCGTAGGATAATTAGGTTTTTTTTTTTGTCGTTGAATGATTTCATAGCTTTTCAGCTCTTATGGAATTATTTTTTTCTTCTTTTATGCTTCCGATTTCTTTATGTAAAGTCTACATTACCATCACTTCTGGATATTATTGTTCATTTTCAAAAGCAGCGGTAAAAATATTTAAAAATTGTTTTTTCATCACCCAATAAGGCAATTTCATGACAAACACTGCCCGTGTTTGTCATGAAAAGCTAAACGTTGGCTTCCGACATCAAAATATAATAATCATGTTACAACTAAACCAGCGTTTTCATGTAAGCAATACAAGGCACTCAAAATTAATGCTATTATTTTACTAGTTTTTTATTTTACGACAGGGATACTCAATCTTTATCGGTCTACGTACGAGTACCTACATAAGCTAGATTATACGATAACTATTAGAAAATGTTTTGCAAGAACGGCTTGTGGCAACTTAAAACTTTCATTTTGTTTTTTTTTGGACCATATGGGCCGTCAAACATCCACACCACAACGACAACACATAGACGGGCGCTAATTTGTATATTTCATGCACACGGACCTCATTTGCCCTTCAAAATCAAACGTATGGGCGATACCTACCACATCAATGCCACGTCGTAGTAGCCACAACACAAACATAAGTGTGCCCGTGCAATAGCGGCCGGCCACATCGCAAACACAACGATCTGTCTGCAAACACTAGCCACAATGTAGTCACATCGCAACTACAAGCGACATACACAACGCAACTGCAGGAAGCTGCAGCGACACTATTCACATAACCACTGCTTGCCCACATTTTGGCGCTGCGATGTGGTGTGGTTGATGTACGTGTAAACGGACCCTGAAAAATAGTTTAATTTTGAAATACTGAATATTTTGTGATTTTTCGAAGAGAGAAACTAATGTCTATGACACTTTTTTCTTTAATAGATTAGTATATTAGCTTGAGATTAAAGCTCTCAAAAAAATATTGAGTATATCTGTTTCTACGAATTAAAAGTTTATACTGAAAACTTTAGAATGTAGGTATTAAGGCGTGTACTTGTCGTACGCTTTAAAATTTAGAAATATAAAATTTGAGTGATGAGAAAAAAAAATACGGCTTTGGAAACTGGCAAAAACTGCTGAGTTGATTATTTCTTCGAGATATAAACTCTGAGTATTGTTAAATAAAGATTATAGAGAATAGTAATGAATACTCATTAGATCTATGGATACATTCATTAATAAAATCTTGTATAGATGTCAAAAGTATTTAAAGTATAGGACTCGGTCACACCGAATGTAACTTCGCTAAATACAGGTTCGGACTGTGTCACTAAAGATAAAACGCGACTCTATAAAGTTAAGCTCGGAAGGCCAATTCTCATACTTAGAAAACATTCACATTCAAGTCGCAATATATCAAACTTGTCAAAAATATTGGTAAATAGATTGTATTTTTGACAGATTACGAATGAAATGCGAACGTTCTTACGGGAATTGCCCTTCTGGTCGAACGAAATAATCGCGTGACTTCATAATTATTAAAACAATCGACACGTGCGGTCGCTTCCCGCATCCCGCGCGGAATTGCCTCAGTGTGGCCAAAGCGATCGCTACCGCGTCAAATATGATAAAGGATAGGTATACATATTCTCATTCTTAACGCATACTTTATTACGTGTAGCAGAACATTTGCAGCTTAGCAAACGTGTTGCATTCAGTGTGGCCAAGCTTTAAAAGTATATATAAGCTTGCAAACCATATAATATATGAAGATTGATTCGATGACTTATATTGATCTCGATTTTGGTCACGAACTAAACTACTTACTTGACCTCTCCAAATATCCTCTATCTGTTTCTAGTATTAGTAAGAGATAGTAGGAAGGGCGGACCCATGATTTATTTCATCATTCATTCTTTTTAAATGAAGTTATATTAGCCTATTTCTTCAGCGTTCATTATTGAAGCAATTTCTTGATAGATATGCATTCAGGCCAGTCCATTCGGACGAATCGATTTTATTTTTCTTAAACTGTCTGGGGGGCACGTGTTCCTGGATCCCTTGGATAGCAGTATTTGCAATGTAGTGTAGTCAGCACCAAATATAATTTGCTATGCTCGCTATTTCATTTTGATTTTATTTTTGATATAAGTTCTCATCATCAATATTTCAAACAATTAGATTTGCTTCTCTTATACAAAGTATCGAAAACAATTTATTCTAATTAATACTTAACATAAAATTATTATCATAATATGACGTAGTACATAAAACTATTTTACTTTACGATATATCTTAAAAGAATACCAAATTAATTTTTTGATGCGTACTGGTGGCCATGTTATTATCTTGTAAACTAAATAATGATAAATTCCATTTGTTTTTTTTTACAATGCTAGCATTAACATGTAATATATTATCAAGAGAATAACATATATTTGGCTAATAATAATCAATAGTAATATATAACAAAATTATTAATAAAAATCCATCGCTAACCATTATAATTTTTAATATTATTTACAAATAAATATAAACCAGCAATATGCACGACAACCCTGTAACATAACCCGAATAAAAACAAAAGGATAAGAAAATAAACATTTATTTGTGAACATTACACCACATTGGTTGAACGCAGGTCTCATTAATAATGTACATACTACATACGTCACATGAAACTTGTGTGCTGTTGGCGAGCTTAACATTTAAATACGTAAATAACATTCATACTTCGAGACCTATTTATAATCTTCGGAAATCACATTTTAATCAAAATTCTAGCTTAGTTAATTACAATGTCAGTGGCGGATAAAACCATTTAAAATTGCTGGATAAACGCAGACATTACCATTATCTTCACAACACATAATTGAAATTAAAATATAACATAAATCTCCAACCCTTGCTTACCTTGATGGTATGACTTTTCTACCGACCCTTTCGATACCCATAATTGGACGTGGTTAAGCAGAAAGGACTCAATCCACACTTTGACCAAAATTGAGTTATGTATACCATCGTACTCCTGAAGGTCGAATCTATGATGTAGTGAAAACCCTATTTTTATAATGTACATGGAAACTAGTTTTTCACACTACCCCGACTCAACCCACAGTATGAAGAGCATACAAAATATATTTGCTGAACTAACTCAGTCCGCTTGAATGCTTTCTGAGTAATGACATTTCTATGAATATGTTCATAAGCTCGATAGTCCAGAATTAACTCAAACAGTTTGGATCCTTTCTAAGAATTAGTTTTGATTGTAAATATCATTTGATCAAATAACTGAAACGACTCAAACCGGTTGGGTCGTGTCTGTGACATAGGTTTACTGACATAAAATATTTATTTTTGTTTATCAGAAACAACTCAAAATACTTGAGATATTTCAGAAAAACAGCTTTTGATGAACAGTACATTTAATATCAAATAACCTAAATTGACTCAAGCAAACTGAGTCGTTTGTCAGGAATAGATGTAATGACTGATACAAATACTTTTAATTGAATTGAAACGACTTAAAACATTTGTGTTATACATAAGTGGACGTAGTTAAGCAGAAAGGACTCACGCCACAATAAGTCACTTTTGAGTTATGGGCGTTTGAAGTTTCAGCTGTAATTTCTCCAACAAAAAGTTTTTTTTAATTTTTATTTTTGCGCGTTATTATTAAGAGGATAGTTTATATTTTATTTTTCCGTCAAAATAGTGATATATTTTGCAATAGATTTCGAGATAATACGTGAAATGTGGGTTGAGTCCTTACATTAAAACTTAATTTTGTAAAACAGGTTTTTTTTTCTCTCTCAGAAAGGACTCAAAACTACCCAGCGGCTAGAAAATAAGTTATTAAAAAAAAAAAAAACTATTATTATTAAAAAAATGTATATTTATTAGGTAACCTTAATCATAAAATAACAAAAACACGTAAAAATGTCATTATTAAAATTTAAAAAAATTAAAAAACAGGGCAATAATGAGCGCTCATATTAATTTCCGTCATCCTCCAGGTCAAAATCAAGAGTTGGCCCGTATCAATCAAAATCCTCGTTGATAGAGTTGCTTCTCGTAAGGCTATTATAAAATGCGTGACAGTCTTCGGGTATTAGAGTAAACATAGATCTGAGATCTTCGAGCTTTTCTTGAGGAATTGATTTTCCCTGGGGCCAAAGAACTTCAAAATCTTCTTCTGAAAATTGGATTGCAATCCCTCCGTTTTTTTTCGACAAATCCAGCTTTTGAATATCTTCATTCTCTGACGTCATAGTAATTAAGAATGGAATCTTCTTTTTTCAATAAAATTTGTTTAGTTTTAGCCAGTTTACTTTATCTTTATTTTTACATATTTTGCGGCTAACTATATTTTGTTCTATTTAAAAAAAAAAATGTGTTTTCATCCTAGTAACTTGAAGGGGGTTTTTCTTTTTACAGATTTTCATGATATTGATGTATTCTTCTGCGGTGTAAATTCGCTCGTGATCCTTAAGTTCACATTCAATCTTACTGAAATCAGTGTCATTAGGCAAAAAGGAATGGCCGGTCTCTAAATATTTAAAAGTTATCGTTTTAAGATTTGGGTGGCTGTTGAGTAGTTTTTAGCATGAGGATTATTTTAATATTTCTGTTTTGTCCCCCGCAGCAGTCGCTCCAAAGGACTAAATTCTCTACTCCATCCCTCAGATCGTTTTTAATTAAATTAATGAGAAAATTAATTCTCCTTTGATGAATATCTCTTTGCTGGATCAACAGTTCATTTTCTTCTGGTACACAACACCTCTTAATCTCAAGGGCTAATAAATCGCATTTCTTGCAAGTATCCTTCTTCGGAGAGCGGAAGATCTTCGTAATCAAATGTCTCAAGACATGGCGCGTGCTAAAACAGATCCCAAATTTGAATGTCTTATCTATGATCTCGAAAAAACTCCACCTTTGCCCCGTATACCTACTAACATAGTATTTTATAAGCGTCAGTTATGGGTTTATAACGCTTTGATCCACGTTGGCTCTAACGATCAAGGGCGACGCAATATCTGGGTTGAAGGGGAAGCCGGATGAGGAGCTCAAGAAGTTGGCTCGTGCCTCATTAATTTAAGAACTTAAGCATCACGAGCGAATTTACACCGCAGAAGAATACATCAATATCATGAAAATCTGTAAAAATAAAAACCCCCTTCAAGTTACTAGGATGGAAGCACAATTTTTTTTTAAATAGTTTGAAAAAAATATAGTTTACCGCAAAATATGTACAAATAAAGATAAAGTAAACTGGCTAAAAACTAAACAAATTTTATTGAAAAAAGAAGATCCATTCTTAATTACTATGACGTCAGAGAATGGAGATATTCAAAAGCTGGATTTGTCGAAAAAAAACGGAGGGATTGCAATCCAATTTCAGAAGAAGATTTTGAAGTTCTTTGGCCCCAGGGAAAATCCATTCCTCAAGCAAAGCTCGAAGATCTCAGATCTATGTTTACTCTAATACCCGAAGACTGTCACGCATTTTATAATAGCCTTACGGAAAACAGCTCTATCAACGAGGATGTTGATGGATACGGGCCAACTCTTGATTTTGACCTGGAGGATGACGGAAATTAATATGAGCGCTCATTATTGCCCTGCTTTTTCTATTTTTTTAATTTTAATAATGACATTTTTACGTGTTTTTGTTATTTTATGATTAAGGTTAATAAATATATATATTTTTATAATAATAGTTGTTTTATTTTTTTTAATAACTTATTTTCTAGTCGCTGGGTAGTTTTGAGTCCTTTCAGAGAAAGAAAAAAAAAAACCTGTCTTTACAAAATTAAGTTTAAATGTAAGGACTCAACCAACATTTCACTTAATATCTCGAAATCTATTGCAAAATTTATGACTATTTTGACGGACAAATAAAATATAAACTGTCCTCTTAATAATAACGGTCAAAAATAAAAATAAAAAAAACTTTTTGTTGGAGAAATTACAGCTGAAACTTCAAACGCCCATAACTCAAAAGTGACTTATTGTGGAGTGAGTCCTTTCTACTTAACTACGTCCAATTATAAAACATGCTATTACCTAATAGAGGGCCAAGTGGCTAAGTTATAACAGCCGCACTAGTCGATCCATCAGGTTAAGCTACGCTTGCCTTGGTCAGTCCGTGGATGGGTGACCTTCTTAACTATCTATCGAGACCCCTCCGTACCTCGGAAAGAACGTTAAGCTGTTGGTCCCGGCTGTCATTCGTGGATCTTTGACAGTCGTTACGGGTCATCAGAAGCCCGAAAGTCTGACAACCAGTCTTACTAAGGGTATCGTGTTACCCAGTAACTGGGTTGTGGAGGTCAGATAGGCATTCGCTCCATGTAAAATACTGGTATTAAGCTGCATCCGGTTAGACTGGAAGCTGACCCCAACAGGCAGATTGATTGCTGTTCATTAATACACAACCTAAAAATAAAATTGCCCCAAACTAGTCACCTATACACCGTTCCAAAAAGATCTGATTAAAATGTAAACAAACCCTGTTCAGGTTAAAATTCTTACGCAATCACTCACTTCAGGGAATTAGTAACACATTCATCCGTATTTAGAAGGTAGGTACAAAGTTCAACTTTGTATCTCACCACTTTTTCCAACAATTATTATTTTAATAACATTATTAAATAATCATCGACGGTAATTTGGGTTATAAAATGAACCTCAATTGTCAAATGAAAAACACCTTTATGGTAATTTAAAATTAGAATTTCGAGTTTAAGTATTCAAATAATCAAATCAAAGCACTCAATTTGTAAGTGGCACTACAAATTGGCATCCACAGGTACGTTTTCTGAACCACTTGTTTACATTTCCATCAGGTACTTTTGGAGCAGACAATACATACCAACAGCACACACAACAATCCTAATCACCATTTACTTCATAAGAGCATGCACCACAGCGTTAGCGTTCAACGCCTTCAAATCTGTATACGTCTGTCCAGTACCGACGAAAACAATCGGCTGTCCCGTGATGTAAGTCATCGATATCGCAGCCCCAACCTTATCATCGATTGTATCGAACTTGGTCAGCACTATTCCATCGATAACGTGTGGGTTTGTAGAGGAGCTGTGGTCGGCTAAGGCTTGGTTGAACTTGACCAGTTGGTCCACGGCTTCGTTACCTACTAAAGCTTCGCCCACGAAGAGTACCATGTCAGGTTCATTGACCTTGATGAGTTTGGCGAGAGCCCTCATTAGGGGTTCGTTGTCCTGCATGCGGCCGGCTGTGTCGATTAGTACGACGTCGATTTTAGAGTCGTTTGCGTAACGGATCGCTTCCATTGCTATGCCGGCTGCGTCTTTGCCTGTGGAGGAAGAGTGGGACTTAGTAAACTGTCAATTAACTCAGGCTATTGTAGTCCAAAGCTGAACATAGCCGTGAGCATCCATTTTGTCGCAAAATGGTCGCTAAGATTATTTATGAGAATTGATAATTAAATGGAGAGAAAAAAGAGGACAAGACGAAGAGAGAAGTGAGGCAACCAAATAATATGTATTTATGGTTACATTTCAGTTGATTTTTGAAAAAGGGAGGGACGGACCTCATCAATAAATCATCACTAAGGCCATTAACACACTGCCACGCACCACGCAGCGTATCGCGTGAATGCTTGTTTTAATGTTGCTTGTAAGTATCTCCGTTTGTATAGAAAACACGCACAGTCCAACACACAGGAAATGCATCCACGCGCGTTTCATTCAGATCACAGACACGCAACATGCAGCGTGACGCAGTGCAGTGTGATAATCGCCTTATTAGATATACAGATTAAAAAACACATAATTTTAATTAATATTATAAATGCGAAAGTGAGTTTCTTTGTTTGTTACGCTTTCACGCTAAAACGGCTTTGATTTGGATGAAATTTTGCACATGGGAAAACGTTGACCTGGAGAAGGATATAAGCTACTTTTCTCCAAGATCTAAAGGAGATGTTCCAAATCCGGCCCAGTATGTGTACAGTTCTTCGAAAAATCTATGGAATTCGGAAAAAATACAGATAAATTGCTTAAATGCATACTTTTCTTGTAATCATTTGATATTTATCAATTATTTCATCGATTTTCAACATGGCGTCTCGTCAATTTAGGTACTCTGTGGTTAAAAACAGTGACAGTAAACCATAGATCCGCCATTGATCATAGATCGTGAACTGTCTACTGTCACTTCAGTCGCTTTCGTTGTCGTTCGCGGTTTGATGTTCGTTTTGTTAATTTCTCGAGTCTACAAAAGACTGAATGAAACGTAGTGATTTGACAATTATGACAAATAAACATGTCAAACGTCATTAATCAATCAACATGACAGCTTACCGCCATGACGGGTTTTTGTTGTGTGTTGCAAGTTCAAGTGTACATTCTTGTATTTACTACCAAACAAAGCCAACTTAAATAATTGGATGATTGAAAACTGTTTTAATTGTGTTTTCCCATTTTTTAGTATGGTGTAGGTACAATGACGTGGCCGGGGCTCCATACATTTTGAAACATCTCCTTTTCACATAAAGCATGTTTTGCATTTTTCTCGATAAAATAATAAGATTTATGAGTGGAGTGTATTTATGTACACCTTTTCGCTTCTGTGAACGAGATTTGGATTAGAAAAACATCTTGGACTTATAAAAATGATGATTTGTAAACCAAAACTCACCGTATCCCTTCTCGTACAAGTGCACCATCTGGCGGCCGGCGCGGCCCGCGGGGTGCAGCGCGTTGAGGTGGCGCGCGTGCGTGCGCAGCTGCTCCACGGCGCCGGCGCGGAACGTGTCGCACGCCGCGATCAGCACCGACAGGTCGTTCTCTATCAGCCAGAAGCAGATCTTGGCCAGGTTCGTGGACTTGCCGACGCCGTTTACCTGGGGACATGGCTTTTTATAAGCAAAATGGCAAAGCGACGAACGGACGACAGGCTTTATATGGTCACGATTGACATTGTGTTGCGTTTCTTCTTGTAATGTATTGAGCAACTGAGTCAATATTCAAACCGGCTCAACTGCTGGCCGCCCCGCGATTCCCTAAAATATTAGGTAAAGGAAATTTTAAACTATTTGATAAGGCTTTTATGCATAGCAGCCACGGTTATGAAACCGTATGCATAAGTTGTTTTTTTACGATCATCAGCGAATGGCAGACTTTGTGACTGATCAAACAGCATGCGGTAGTAATTGAGATTCCACTCAGATTTAAATTACAAGAAGAAATTTGGGTAACACTTTCATTTACATAAATTCTACCTAAATAGACTGTCAAGTTTGTGTTATTTTAAAGTTGAATACATATTCTGACCATCGAGATGACGACTAATAAAGAAGTAACGGACGCCGAGCGTGCTTGTAGGTATAATGTAAATAAGACTGAGTCATATACCAGTGTAGTGATAAATTTGTGTAAGTGTTAGTTTAAAAACGAAAGTTGAGACCCTATCTGTGCACCAGGGCACAAGTAGCGGCGGGGCCTTGACGGACTTTTGCCATTTTAAGTACTTAAGTTTTCTTAGTTTCTAATTAGGGTTTAGGTGTTTATTTTTTTCTAATTAGATTCTAATAATAGAAATTCGGATTAGTTTTCTTATTTGAATCAATTAATTTGATTTACACTATTTGCGCTGTAGCATGGTGCGGGTGACAGTTGCCTGTATGACGTTGACATCTGTCAGTACCACATGACTAGGGATGTGACGTTATGCAATTCATTTTTATCGCTAACGATACTCGCAGCTGCTTTCTTTCTTTCATTGTTATGAAAATTTGTGTGTTATTCAGTTGTGCAGTGTAACTACGTGTATAAACTTGTCAATATATATGTTTTATGGCTACATAATTATCTTTGTACTTATATAAAATAATCAAAATCGGGTTTATGTTTTTGTTTTTGTCGACTTCATTTTTGGTCTATGGCGCATCGGCGCGGCGGCCATTTTGTTTACCCGTGCGATGCTGTGAGTACGAGTACGAGTGCTAGCGCCCTGTATTGTGACACTTATTACGATTTCATTGTTTGTTTTCATTTTTGTTAAATTGTTATTTGTAATAAGTTTGTTGTTTTATTTGTTAAAGTTTGTTTGTTGAGTTTGTTGATGTTACCATGCCTAAGCATACAAAAAAAAAACTGTTTCGGGTAGTCAGGCCAGGGAGCTTGTTGTTCACCTCCGAGACTACTTTGAAAGAGAACAACAAAATAATGGACCGTTGTTACCATTGAATCTAACTGTAGAATGAGTAGCCGAAGCTCTTGATATTGGCCGCAATACTGTTTCGCGTATAACACGAGAAAATTGGCCAAGATGGGATTTCTGAAAATAAATTATCGATACCCAACAAAAAGCGGACCAAGGTGAAGCCAATCACAGATTTAGATGATTTTGATAAGGTTGCTATTAGAAATCATATTTATGATTATTATAGAAGAATGGAGCTACCCACATTGCTCAAGCTTCTAAAATCATTAAAAGAAGCTGACTTGTTCAAAGGAGGTATTACTTCGTTGCGGCTAGTTATAAAAGATATTGGCTATGTTTACAAAAAAGTTAACAAAAGGAAGATTATTATGGAGAGTACTGACATTACCCTAGCAAGATGTACATTTTTAAGGAAGGCCAAAAACATAAATGTTTGGAGCAAAGTTGTCTTTTTGGATGAAACGTGGCTAAACCCCAACCACACAGTGGGTAAAAGTTGGACCGACGATACGGCACAATCGTGTACCAAAGTGCCGCCGGCCGGAGGGCAAAGGCGAACGCCTTATTATTTCTCACGCAGGTACAGCAAGTGGATTCATCACTAATTGTTTGCTGGCTTTTAAGTAAAAAAAAAACTACGGAGTATCATGAGGAGATGAACTACGAAAAATTTAAAGATTGATTATGAATCAATCTTTAAATTTGTATGGTCTATTAAATAATTTAAAAGGGCCTATGACCATAATAATGGACAACGCACCCTACCATTCGGTACAAGTTAATAAACCCCCACACTAATCCAACCGCAAAAGCGAGTTGGTGAAGTGGCTGAGTGAAAACGGAGTTACGGCAGATATAAAAATGTTAAAGACGGAGCTTATTGCCGTAGTCCGGCGTCATAAGCCACCAACTCCTACCTATGCTCTGGACGAGATGGCAAAAGAAAAAGGCCATCAGGTCCTTCGACTACCACCCTACCATTGCCAGTATAACGCTATTGAGCTGATTTGGGCCCAAATAAAATGTAAATATGCTTTTAATTTCAATTCCCATTTTAAATCTTTATAAAAAAATCAGCTTTCCGATCGTAGCATGTAGTTTAAAAACATTACCAGATACTAGATTAGACGTATTTCAAGTGTAATTTATAGCATTACCTACGAAATAAATGATTATTTGAATACTTTTTTTCCATAATTCGTTTATTTTTAGGTTACGCCGCAAGGAATAATACTTCGCCGCCATTTACGGTACCTAAATAAGATGTTGGCCCTATTACAAGAGGCCATCAACAATGTTCAACCTGAAGACTGGTCGAAGGTCGTGAATAAAACAAAAAGGGACATTATGTCTGATTGGGATCGTGACATACATATTGACAACATAATTGAAACATCGTTAATAATATCTGTCACAGATTCAGATGATGAATTGAGTGACAATTCAGATGTTCCAGACTGATATGAGTTTAGTTAGACGAATAAAATTTATTTTTTCTTAGCAACCTTACCCTATAAATGTTCTGTTGTATAATTATAGACGTTTTAACAATAAAAATTGACCTACGCACAATATACGTTTTTAAATATAAAAAATATCGACTATCCATCGTAGCAGTATATCCATCACTAAATACGTCTATGGCGTTACGTTATACGCATAAAACTTTGCTTAATTTTTCATTCAATTTGATTTTATTTATAGACTAGAACATTCTGGTTGGGTTTAATTTAATTTACTACAGTTATTAATGATTTAATATTACGAATGTGGTACAGCTGAAATAAGTCATAATTTGTAAATCGCGGCAACTTTTAAAAGTGAAACGAAATGTTACTGAAACTGTCACCCGCACCATGCTACAGCGCAAATAGTTGAATATTTTATGAAGAAAATGTTGGTATAATTACGTAACTTGAAAATTAGGTTTTTTGTTTATGAAGATATTTTCACGATTTCGGTGTCAAATGAAAGGCCTATGTATAAAACCATTTACCCCAGTAGAATTGTGTAAATCGGTCCACGGGTTTTAAAGACATTAATGACTTTGCCTTGTGAAAATATGTCGCAATCGGCTTTCAAGTTGTTACTGTTTTAGAAAGTTTTACTAAATAAAGAATAAATCAATGAACATTTTTAGTATATAGAGATATGGTAAATATTGTTATGTAAATCGATAAAGGAATACATAAGCTATGTAATGGGTAAACACTGTAACGATCCGACTAGGGGAACAGGTAGAAACAGACTAAGACCATAGTAAAAATTGTAAGCAAAATGGTCTTAAAAATCAGAGGTTTCGTTACGGTAACTTAGGTTTAGCGATTTTTGTATAAAAGGCGAGTCATTGGGCCGGGACGTTACCTTACCAACCCAGATGACCCCATAACCCTCCTCCAGGAGAGCAATAGGGCCACAAGTACAGTGCACAAACACAGACACCGACCCGCATTCAGACCTCACCGCCGAGGTCCTCCGCGATCGCGTCCCTCCCGAGTAAAAAATACTCCCCCGACCCTTGCTCGTTGATGCGTCAGCCCGCGTCGATGCTGAGCCAGTAGCTTTAAATCGCCCGATTAATAGTAATGAACTATCCTTGATCCAGCCTGTCCCAACTTGCTGTCCTCCCGCCAGCGACGCCCTAAGCCGAGGTCCGTACTTCACAGGAGGTGCCGTTAGCGAGCGCTCGACTAGTTTTAATTAGAATAGTTTTTGCTCCTGGCTGGAGGCTTTGAGTGTAGAAGCTTAAGGCAGCCACAGGAAAGCTCGGTTAAGTAGTCATGACCTCAGAGGTCAGCTACGAGATGCCCTTGACAGAAAAAAAAGCCGGACCGTTACAGTCGGATTCCAGCTCTCAACAAGGAAACTACTAGAAAATAAACTGGAAGAAATCAAAGAATCATTCATGATTGTATTCCATACAAGAAGTGTGGAAGAAAGACATGTTGCGCCGGCCACAAATAAATTGGGATGTGGGCATTTATTGGTAATTTGGACTTGCTTTGCTGACTGTAAGTATCTAAATATTTTCCGTTTATACATACCCCACAAAACGCAGTAACATAAGGTCTCCCCTGCTGCTTGGCGTGCATACAATCACGCAGGATGTCCACACGTCTCTTGGGTGACAGGATCTGCACCAGCGACTCTGTCAACGTCACCTTCACGGTCTTGGCCACGCTGTCGAATGTTCCCAGTACCTGTGGAGAGGATTATTGTGCAATTAGGGCTCATAATTACGTTTCAAGATGAAAGTACGGATATGGCAATGTTTAAAATGTACCGTATTGTGGCCATTACGCACGAGACTAATAAACAGAAATAAGAAAATGATAATAAACAGAGGAGGAGCTTATAATAAAAATATTTCGATCACCACTCCATCACCCATGCGAGGTGACAATAACTCGTATAATAATTAATTATAAACTAAAATTTGTGGTAACTCCTATTTGTATTACGTTGCTTACGCCCTTATACCTTTATAGGAGCTTTAAAACATTGCGTTTAAAAGGTCCTATAGATAGAGGTATAAGGAACAGGGTGTAAAGTTCACTCATCCTCCGTAGAAAAGGGAGGATCCTCCGACCAGACGGGGGTTGTGTCGGGTGGGCTACCGCCCGACAATTGATATCGGGACGTTGTATATATGCTAGCCGCCCGGTAAACTCTGCTTGCGCGAGACAGGATTTTGCGTAGTTCGTATGTGGCGTTGCAGATGCTGGCACACTGCTTTTGTATAAAGTCGGGACGAAAAACAACATACATGCAGCGAGCCGCACCGCTCTTGGTGTGTGGAGCTCCTTATTATAACATGAAAATCATTCTAAATAACTACGTAATCTCACCTTTCCTTCCAGCTTGGTAGCGACGGAGTCGCACAGCTTGTTGGCGATGTCGGCGGCGACGTTCTTACCGATCAGATGGTCTTGTAGCTTGTCTAGCACTGGCCGCATGGATTCTTCGGTTAGGGCTTTCGAGCCCACCAAGCCTGGAAGATAAAAGAATAAAGTTATTGTATCGGCTGCAACTCTAACTTGCAACGTTACTTTTTTAAGGCCAATTTTACTGTAACCTTTTTTTTTTCATGATGTTGGGAATTAACTATTTTGACATTTTCTTGTCCAAGAACATCTGGCCAATTTGGGTCTTGTAAAAAGTTAATAATTACCATATTAATTAACTGTTAAATAACTTATGTATATACAGGGTGTTTGGCGCATGGACCGACACAATTTTTTCAGGGATTTGGGAGGTCATTAGCTAGGTTCTACCCATACACCCTTTGTCCCAAATGTCACGGTTGGTTACATATGATTATTTTTTTAAAATGAAAAAAAATCCCAAAATGTGTCCTTTAATTTGAAATAACTTTTTTGTTTGTGGGTGTAGTGGCACAAAACAAATTTTGTTGCATTCTCCAGTCCTTTAAATCTAAAAACATCTTTGTTTTATACAACTGGTTTCAAGAAAATTCCTTACAAGCTTCCAAAGTTAATTTTTGTATTTAATGAATGAAATTTTACAACTTCTAAATAAATTATTAAAAAAACTAAAAGCTATTTTGAACTTAGCTAGAACCTAGCTAATGACCTCCCAAATCCCTGAAAAAATTGTGTCGGTCCATGCGCCAAACACCCTGTATAACATACATGGGCCGTGCGAAGCAGGGTCGGGTTGCTAGTAATTTACAAAAGGTACTCACCCTTAAATATACTGAACATGCCGCCAGTCTTCTTGGGACTGGGATGTGCGGAGCGCTCCTCTTCCTCGTCGCTGCTGCTGTCGTCCGAGTCCACCTCCAGGTCGCGGATGGCGCCCGTCATTTGACCGATCAGCTGCAATCACATTATTTTTATTAGATTTTACTCAAACTCATTTTGTATGTTAACTATAAGATTGGACAAGAACAATCAGATTTCAAAATTTCAGTATGCCATATTTGTTTACCAAATAAGACAAGTATTGAACAATTAACTTTATTCCGACCTTCACGCAACGCGCAAATCCGCTCCACGGGCAAATTAAGCTTCGTGCAGACTAGCGCGATGCGACAGCGCGACTCGACACCGGTTATTGTTATACCGTGAAGTTTTCTTAGAAATTGTATTGTCCGAGTCGCGTTGCGCTGGTCTGCACGAGCTGATTTATACGAGTATCTACAAATTATTGGTTATATGTCGGTATTCCGTTAAAGCGATGTAGGAGAGGTCAATTGCAACTAAATGACCCCTCATGACCACTATGCCAATGTCAACTATTTTCGAGTAATTTGACATTTTATATTTAAAAATGTATGAAATAAAAATATAAATTGTTGACATTTGCATAGGAGTCAAAAGGGGTCATTTGGTTGCAATTGACCTCTCCTACGTCCTCTTAATGGATTGCTGACGTATAACCAATAACCCTGTATATCTCTCCAACAATAAACCGACCTGAGTGTCCGGCGTGATCTCGTTGTTGGCATCCTCGGGCTTGTCAGTGCTAAAGTCTAGTGAAGGCAGGTCGCGTGACCCACCGCCCAGCTCCCACACGCGCGGCTGTTTCACGCGCTCCACCTTAGGACTCTTGGGAGACTTCCTATGGAGAAAGATTTTAATATAATACTTATGGCGAATAACAAACAACAACTAAGCCACGCCTCTGACGCCGCAATAAACGTGGCCACATACTGGGCCCAAACAGTTTACGTAACAAAGATGTACCGTCGAAACGAAAAGAAGGTGAGGAACAATACAAAAAAAAAAAAACATAGATAGGGGATTGATAGGTCACAGAAAAGTGTTTTATTTCAAAAGAGATAAATGTCTCTTCTGAAATAAAACACTTTTCTTTAACCTTTCAATCCCCTATCTATGATGTTTTTTTTTTGTATTGTTCCTCATCTTCTTTCCAAAGTAGACTGAGAAAACAATACGATTTTGATGCTTTTCTATGCTTTGTAAGTAAAACTTTTGTACTAACGGAAAAAATCTCTATAATAGAGAGATCATCCCTATTATAATATATTATATTATAATAGGCTGCTTTGTGAGTAAAACTTTTGTACTAACGGAAAAAATCTCTATAATATAGAGATTATCTATAATAGAGAGATCATCCCTATTATAATATATTATGGATGATAACTGGGTCAAAAAAAAGATATTCTATTTAGTCCGTCAGTCAGATAATACAAAAATATTAGACACATAATGGTGCCGATTCTCTTGTACACCAGACTAAACTAACTAAACTATCACTAAAATTCCTTACTTTTGGCTATGAGAATCTTAACGCTATTCTGTAGTAAAAAGTCTCTAAATTAAAAAAAATATTTTGACACAACTTAATCGAATTTGACAATTACGACTCCACGTGGTACATACTTTTTAGAGCCGGAGGCGCGCAGTGGGGGCAGCCTCGACGTGTTTTATATGGAATTTTTCACTTTTTGTATGGAAAATAAAAAAAAATATTACCTACGTGTTGAGTATTATGGGTATGTGGTTTTCACAGGGGGTCGAAATTTTCATTATTTTTGCGATAGGACACACCATTTTCGAGATATAAGCAAAAGAAAAGAAAAAAATCCAGTACAGTACTGTTTTTGCACCCGAAGTCGAGATGTTCGTGTGAATTTTAGTTCATGACAACTAATAATATTCCACACCATTTTCAGTGGCGATTAAAAATGGTCAGAATTAGTTAGAAAATTAAAATTTTAGGTGAAAAACGTCAAAATCAGAATAGCAAAAATGGTGCCGATTCTCTTGTACACCGGACTAAACTAACTAAACTATCACTAAAATTCCTTACTTTTGGCTATGAGAATCTTAAACGCTATTCTGTAGTAGTCTCTAAATTAAAAAAAATATTTTGACACAACTAAATCGAATTTGACAATTGCGACTCCACGTGGTACATACTTTTTAGAGCCGGAGGCGCGCAGTGGGGGCAGCCTCGACGTGTTTTAAATGGAATTTTCACTTTTTGTACGGAAAAAAAAAAAAAATTACCTACGTGTTGAGAATTAGGGGTATAAGGGTTTTATAAAGGGGGTCGAAATTTTCATTATTTTTGCGATAGGACACCATTTTCGAGATATAAGCAAAAGAAAAGAAAAAAATCCAGTACAGTACTGTTTTTGCACCCGAAGTCGAGATGTTCGTGTGAATTTTAGTTCATGACAACTAATAATATTCCACACCATTTTCGGTGGCGATTAAAAATAGTCAGAATTAGTTAGAAAATTAAAATTTTAGGTAAAAAACGTCAAATTCAGAATAGCAAAATAGTCATTTTCACTAAATTAAAATCTCAGTACAATCATAGTGCTGTCAAACTAAAATATAGTTAAGTTGTGCCACTTTAGTCTATTTCAGAATGGGAAATCATCGTTTGACAGGAGTAAACTAAATTTTGGTGATTTTTAGTCTAGTTTAGACGCATTTGTGACAAGAGAATCGGCACCATTGTCATTTTCACTAAATTAAAATCTCAGAACAATCTTAGTGCTGTCAAACTAAAATATAGTTAAGTTGTGCCACTTTAGTCTATTTCAGAATGGGAAATCATCGTTTGACAGGAGTAAACTAAATTTTGGTGATTTTTAGTCTAGTTTAGACGCATTTGTGACAAGAGAATCGGCACCATTGTCATTTTCACTAAATTAAAATCTCAGAACAATCTTAGTGCTGTCAAACTAAAATATAGTTAAGTTGTGCCACTTTAGTCTATTTCAGAATGGGAAATCATCGTTTGACAGGAGTAAACTAAATTTTGGTGATTTTTAGTCTAGTTTAGACGCATTTGTGACAAGAGAATCGGCACCATTTTTTGCTTTATCTTTTTACTAAAAAAATACTAAGATACAACGCATTAAAGTTGGCGAGTGGGCGTTGATACGTCAAAAGTATGTATAAAATGTAAATACAAGTGACGTCATGGCATCTTTTGATAACGTAAAAAAAGAAAAAATACGTGTACGTAATTTTTTCAGTCTACAACACGGACAAAAAACATTTTTTTAGTCATCATCCCTATTATCTTATGCTATGCTTTATTTTATTATACTCGAGTATATTGTATAATTATTTATTCTTTCAGTGAAATGACTACTCACTTTACAGATAACAAAAATTACATTTTTTTAAATGTTACATCATAAGTGATGTGATAAGTGTAAGTATAGAATTTGTGATGTGTATAGAATTTGAAATCCTTACGTAATTTCGTTTCATTCTAGATTTAAAAAAAATGTGATGGTTAACCAACCTTGTTACACAAGGAAAACATAATATTATGATGAATAAAACAAGTCTTACTCAAGCAGGAAAATTTAATTATTATCCTGTTTGTCTTTAAGACACAGAAATTCCAAAACGCGCATTGAAACTGTCTGTATGTCTGTCTGTAAAGCCGATTAGGCTTCCCAAAAATTATATGCTAGTCTACTGGTTTAAGGAGGATCCGCAGTTGTATAGATTTGTCACAATTATAGTCCATAAGAACAAGTCTATTATGGAAAAGTTCTTATGGAAAAACCTAACTTAGTGAAATGTATTAATGATTCTAATGACGAATTATAATTCTGTAAATACATAAATATCTGTTATAGTCGCGAATCATATTTTGATCAAGATATAACCTGACACTGACCTGGAAATTGCAAAAAAATGTAAGAAAATTTGAATTTCGCTTCTTTTCCGATGACTTTAGTTAACGAAACTTCATAAACTTGATAGATATCGTCGTAATATCAAACTCATTATCTCATAACTCGTGAGTCCGCCGCGGTCATTGAAATTATGGGATTAAAAATATCTTTTGAAATTTAATTATTGTTTGATATTGATACTCAAATCATCAGTGAAGTTTTGCTAATGCTCCCTCAAAGTAACACATACAGGAAGCATAATGTAACTAAGTTACTTACTTAGGCAGCTCCTTCTTGCCTTAATGTAACTAAGTTACTTACTTTGGCAGCTCCTTCTTGCCTTAATGTAACTAAGTTACTTACTTAGGCAGCTCCTTCTTGCCTTAATTTAACTAAGTTACTTACTTAGGCAGCTCCTTCTTGCCTTTGGAGGCAAGTTTCTGAGCCAGCTTGGCTCTGTTCAAGGCAATCACATCATCTTCAGGTTCAGGTGATTCCTCCACCTTGCCATTAGTCAGGCTCTTATTTTCTACAATTTTTACTGAAAACAAGTTTTATCATTCTATTATAAAATGTTCTTTTTTCTTTTGTTTTGATAGAGCATTATAAAAAAAGACATCGTTGCCAATGTCGACCTCTTTTCGGTACTGTACTGACCCGTGCAAGTAGTCAGCAATCTATAAGCCAATTAAACATAACAGGCTTACAGGTGCAAGGAGATAATAGGTTCAAAGCTTCTGTTAGTTGTAATTCTGATTTACTAGTAATATGAAGAAATTTCATGAACATGTTAATGTTTAACACCTCATTCAGGCATTTTACTACTTTAAAAAATATCTAAAGATGAAACCTGTTGCTTTGAATATGTGAAAGCAAACATTATTCTCCCGCATCTGTTTGTCTGAAACTGCGAGCAAAAGCTAGGTTCTAATAAGATTTACCAGATTTCTTCCCCTTATCTTCTCCCCTGCGTTCAATCATTGAAGCAACAGTCTTTTTGGACTTCTGCGAGTCTTCAAATGTTCTCATTTGTTTTGGAATCTTAGCTTGCGATTTAGCTGTAAAACAATATTAGAAAATTTGTATAATTATGCACTTCTCTTTGCAATAACCATTATGCCTGGCGATAATGCTTGCTGGATTTGTAGGATCATCATCATCTGCTTGGTCACTTCGCATCTATGTTGGGTCTTACTTGGATTTGTAGGGTATGCATTGAATATCAGGACAAAATGTTAAATGATGCAAAATAAATCATCAGTACAGATATGGTTGTAAGTTCTCTCACCCCATTTTTCACAATTCTGCAACACTTTATCAAATGTCATCTTGAAATCAAAGTCCATGATATGCCGGCCTCCCTGCAGCTCGTTCTTGTACTTGTCCCTAAACTCCAGGTGCACATCATTGAGGAACTTGTCCACATATGATAACTGCAGAATGCGCTGGTAAGCCACCACAAACACCAGCTCAAACTCATTGTCGAGTTTATATTGCAATGATAAGGCATTATGGTTGAAAGTATTGTTGCCTGAACGCTCCTGAAAAATTAAATGTTTAAGGAAATGTAAACAGGTTGAATTAAAATAAAGGCCATGAAAATGTTGTAGGAGAAAGAATAGGTAGAAGTAAGTTAGGTGATTCAATTAGGATAATGTTGCAATACCTAACCTTATTATTTCATGGATATTGGAGGGGTTAAGAATAAATGTAAATTACACATAATGATACATAGTTCCGGGCACTGATGCCTTTATACAGTAAACAAGTCTTTATATTGTCACATATGGTATCCTACTTTTGAGGTATCCGGAAGATAAGGCCCTAAAGAATACGATAACATGCACAGAACGCAATATAATTATACCAAGGACATTATTGCAAGCAGATCCAATTAATATGTAAATTCTAGGTTCACGATAATACAAAAGGCAAAGTTTTAGCATATTTAAATTATCCACGTTGTGAATACTTAATCAGATTATACCACTATACACCAGGGGCTTCCCAACTTGTAAATGTTAACTTACTTGTAATATCACACTACGAATTAAAGCGTTCACGGATGGCGAAAAAATTTCGCTCGTGCTCTGGAAACACCACAGCACTATGCCTCCTTTACTAAAGATGCTGAATAGGTCTAGCATTTTGTAGAAATAATGCGTTATTCACAGAGAGAGTTGCTACAGATGTTTCGTTCGTACTACGTAGGAATGTGTTTGACAGAAAATTGACACCTCACAATAGAGATGGATTCGAATTATCTATTCAATTCACTCTTGAAACCAAATTTTGAAATTAAAAAATTACCAATCCATTTAAAACCTTTAAATGAAAGGGTTAACACTTTTGACATTTTAATTTTAAGAGTAATATTACTACAACAAAATTGTTAATAATATACTGAAGAAGAACACTGAATAATGATTAACAAAAAAATTTTTGATTCATAATAAAAACGCACCCTCACTAGACTTGTGTTTATGATTCAGTGTTATCACTACAAAAAATAAAGGAATGGTCAAGTTTGTATAACTTAACTTTAAAGGAATTTGTGAAGTGGAAGCGGAAAGGTCTGATATATAATATCTATTAATCAAAATCTAGCGTTATTTAAATCTTTTTCACACATCCAACAAAAGATTATTTTATTTCATTGTCATGGTTTTGTTGAAATATTGGCAGTATTGGCACAAATCTGGCCATCTGGCAGCCCAGTCAATTTTAGATTGTCCATGGATGAAAGAAATTTGTCAAATCATCGTAATATTTTGTTGTACTCATTTCAGAAATTGCCGATTATTAGCAAAAAGTGTCTGCGAAAGGTTCGTGCAGTTGGATTAAAGTTACAAAAACTACAAGATGAATATAACATCCGCGGCGGGGATTATATCCCTGCTGGATGAGCCGATGTCCGAAGTAAAAGAGTTCGCATTGAAGAGGTTGGACAACATAGTTGACGAGTTTTGGCCAGAAATATCAGAATCGATTGAGAAGATCGAAATTCTGCACGAAGACAAAGTTTTCTCCCAGCACCAGCTCGCAGCTTTGGTGGCAAGTAAGGTATATTACCACTTAGGAGCCTTCGAAGATTCGTTGACGTATGCGCTGGGCGCTGGTGACTTGTTCGACGTGAACGCAAGAAATGAGTATGTCGATACTACGATTGCAAAAGCGATCGACTTCTACACCCAGAAGAGGAAGGCGCTGTTCGTGGACAGTATGGCGGAGACGATAGATCCTCGCTTGGAAGCCATCGTGAATCGAATGTTCCAGCGATGTCTTGAAGATGGACAGTATAGACAGGCGCTGGGCTTGGCGCTGGAGACCCGCCGCATGGACATATTCGAGGAGTCCATCATGAAATCTGATGATGTAGCTGGTAAGTTCAAAGAAAAAACCTTTGTCTTCAGTCTAAATCTAGTGTAATAGATATTTTATTAATTTTTCTCATCCAATTGATGAAAATTCATGAGTCATTGAGGGACAATACCTGTTTGGTATTTGTTAATACTTAATATTTTATTAAAATTAAACTAAATTATTACTGAAAGTCGGTGCGGAATGTTTACAAAGCATTTTGTACATACAAAACAATAGATGAATACATTGATATAATTTTAATTTTCTTTCACTTATCTGCTAAGCAATCATGACATTACACAAATAGTAATGAGTAACATCATCAATTTATAGTACAAGGAGCTATTTCAAAAGGGAAATAATCAACTGGATCAATGGGCTTTGTTAAAACATAATAAATAAAAAACATCCTTGATGCTCAAAGATGTGCCATTACCTGGCACACTTACCTATACCTATTTTGCAATTCAAACTACATTCTGCTAATACCATACTAAAAACTGTTTCCTTACTTTCTTGACTTTGATGAAATTTCAAAATTTTATGTTTATATCATGCATTTACCCTTATATATGTGAATTGACTATTTTGAAGTGGAAATTTACAGTTGTCATGTTACCTTTTTAAATTTTCAGGTATGCTTCTTTATGCCTTCACTGTTGCCATGAGCCTCCTGCAGAACAGAGGCTTCCGCTGCACAGTCCTCCGGTCCCTGGTGGGTCTCTACAGAGGTCTCAACATCCCCGACTATGTCAACATGTGCCAGTGTCTTATCTTCCTTGAGGATCCTCTCTCTGTAGCAGAAATCCTTGACAAACTGACTCACGGACCTCAAGAATCTGTCCTCATGGCATACCAAATAGCCTTTGACTTGTATGACTCAGCTACACAACAGTTCCTTGGCAGAGTATTACAGGCTCTTAGGACAACAGCACCCATCCCTAGTGCTCTTGGTGGTAAACCCCAACCTCAAGGAGGGCCATTCCCAGAGGCTACCATGGAGGTAGATCAACCTGCTGCTGCTGCTCCTCCTGCTGCTGAAGAATCCAAGAAACCAGAGAGAGATATTGAAAGTCTTAATGATGAAGAAAAGGAACATCAGAGGAGGGTAGAAAAGTTAATTTCAATCTTAGGAGGTGAAGTCTCCATAGGGTTACAACTACAGTTTCTGATTAGATCTAATCATGCTGATTTACTTATCTTGAAGAACACTAAAGATGCCATTAGGGTGTCTATATGTCACACAGCCACTGTCATAGCCAATGCTTTCATGCACTCAGGAACAACTAGTGATCAGTTCTTGAGGGACAACTTAGAATGGCTTGCCAGGGCCACAAACTGGGCCAAGCTAACAGTAACAGCCTCCCTTGGAGTTATTCATAGGGGACATGAGAGTGAGTCCCTAGCTCTCATGCAATCTTATTTGCCAAAAGAGGCAGGGCCTTCATCAGGCTACTCTGAGGGAGGAGGCCTATATGCCCTAGGATTAATTCATGCTAATCATGGTGCAAATATCATTGACTATCTTCTAACACAGTTAAAAGATGCTCAGAATGAGATGGTGCGCCATGGAGGCTGTCTTGGACTAGGCCTGGCTGCTATGGGTACCCACAGGCAGGATGTCTATGAACAACTCAAGTTTAACCTGTACCAAGATGACGCAGTAACCGGCGAGGCGGCTGGTATAGCCATGGGAATGGTCATGTTGGGCTCCAGGCATGCAGCTGCCATTGAAGACATGGTTGCATATGCTCAAGAAACTCAGCATGAGAAGATATTAAGAGGTTTGGCTGTAGGTATAGCCTTTACTATGTATGGACGCCTTGAAGAGGCTGATGCCCTTGTGCAGCAATTGTTGAGGGACAAGGATCCTCTGCTACGTCGCGCCGGTTGCTACACCATCGCCACTGCTTACTGTGGTACTGGCAACAACGACTCCATCCGCACTCTGCTTCACGTCGCTGTCTCAGATGTAAACGACGACGTACGTCGTGCCGCCGTCACCGCTATCGGCTTCCTTCTCTTCAGGACACCTGAACAGTGCCCTTCAGTTGTATCCCTGTTAGCTGAATCATACAACCCTCACGTTCGTTATGGCGCTGCTATGGCCTTGGGTATCGCTTGCGCCGGAACTGGCAATCGCGAGGCTATAGGCCTCTTGGAACCTATGGTCAAGTTCGACCCTGTCAACTTTGTGAGGCAAGGCGCCTTGATTGCGTCTGCCATGATTCTTATCCAACAAACTGAAGTTCTTTGCCCTAAAGTCACATACTTCCGTCAACTTTACGCACAAGTGATTTCAAACAAACACGAAGACGTGATGGCTAAATTCGGAGCTATCCTGGCTCAGGGTATCATAGACGCCGGTGGCCGCAACGTTACTGTGTCTCTGCAAAACAGGACGGGCCACATGAACATGCTTGCTGTTGTAGGCATGCTAGTCTTTACGCAGTACTGGTACTGGTTCCCTCTGGCTCACTGCCTGTCTCTCGCTTTCACACCTACTTGCCTTATTGCCCTCAACTCTGACTTGAAGATGCCTCAGATGGACTTCAAGTCCAACTCGAAACCTTCTCTTTACGCATACCCTGCGCCATTGGAAGAAAAGAAACGTGAAGAAAGGGAAAGGGTCACTACTGCTGTGTTAAGTATTGCTGCAGCTAAAGCTCGCAGGCGGGCGCACGGAACTGAAGGTTCAGGAAGCAGCATGACCTCTTCCTCAACTTCTAAAATGGATGTTGATGAAGAAGAAAAGAAACCCTCAAAGTCACCAAACCCTAATATCACAGTTCATGCAAAGTCTGATAAGGACGCTGCCGCTGCCACTGCTGGCTCGTCCAAGGAAGTTAAGAAGGAGGAAAAAGAGGGCGAAGAGAAGGAAACTAAAGAGAAGAAAGAACCAGAGCCTACTTTTGAAATTTTGAACAACCCCGCGAGGGTTATGAGGCAACAGTTGAAGAACTTGACGGCTGTAGAGGGCTCTGGGTTCACGCCATTGAAAGACGTTACAATTGGCGGCATCGTCATGTTGAACCACTCCGGGGATGGCGAACAGCTGCTGGTAGAGCCTGTGGCCGCTTTCGGTCCCAAGACGGAAGAAGAAAAGGAACCGGAGCCCCCAGAACCTTTCGAATACTTGGATGATTGATATTGTCTCTTTAGTTAAGTGTCATCCATCATCATCTGCTGATGATGATGCTATCTAGTAATAGGACGATAATTAATCATTTTCAATGTATTGAACAAGTTATGATTTAGATTTTAATGTTGAAGTACATGATTACTAACAGGAAATTATTATTGTGTTTCAGAAATAATTAAATGTACCTAATTAAATAATTCTTTGTTTACTTTTTAATTTCCCTAGATCATTTTACGCAAACCAATTCTCTTTGTTTTCCGTAATCATCTGGTTAAGAGAAGTCATCATATTATTGTTAGTGCCTTTATCTATAAACTTACTAATATAATAAAGCTGAAGAGTTTGTAAGTAACTTTATTTATTTGTTTATACATGGTGTACATACATTGCATCCAAGATATTATTAGTGGAGTTTCTTGCCCATTCTTCTCCATACGGAAGGGGCGGCTAGAATCAAGTTTTTTTTTTTTTTTTTTTTTAATTTTGACGTTCAAAAGTGCCTTTTTTGTGCCTAATTTAAATAATTTGAATTTGATTAAATAAAGAAATGTTCCATCATGTTCAGCCGCGTATCGTGGCGTAGAAATTGGTAGGTAAGAAGAGATGGTGCATAAACCGCGACTATATTTATCAAAATTACATCATACAATTTCTTATTAAACTTATATATACTTATAACTTATACTTATCATACGTTATTATTACAATTCAATGTCCAAACTTCATAATTCTGATTCAGCTAATCCATATTATGCAGTAATCAGTGAATCTTTGCTGAGAACCGCTGCGAGTTGTTTCAAAGCGTAGGCTGTACTGCTTAATTATTTGCTAAGTGCTTCTATTTGAGGTTTCCAATTCAACATATCATATATATTCAGTCCCAGAAATTTTGTTGTCAGTTTCATTACCTATTATTAAGTTGAACATTAGAATTTTTAGCTGTATTTGTACGTTGTCTAAAATGCATTAAATTTTTCTTTTTTATATTTATTATTTAACCAGTTTATGATAGATTTATACGAATTATTAATGTCATGTTCAGGACACATGAACATGACATTAATTATTGTCACTACAAGCTATTGTCACAGTGCAGCAAGGTTTCAGCGGTTGTTCAGTTGCAAGTCATCAAGAAACTTAATTAAAAGTTCCTTGCAAGTCATTAATGTATAGAGTACAAGTCATTAAAGTGAACAACGGAGGCCCCAGCACACTGCCTTGAGGTACTCCGTATATACCTATTTTGTTTGTTTGAACGCGCTAATCTCTGGTATGAATTGAAAAACTCTTTTTTGCATTTGAAGGCCCATTTTTGAGGAAGGTTATATTTAACATCACGCTATAGCGCGGGCGGGCGATGCGATGCGACGCGCGACGCGGTGGATCGTAGAAACAATCGCGGGCAGAAGCTAGTCAAAAATATTTTACAAAAATCGTGCAGTCGCTGATTTCAGTTGATCAACATCTGATGAGCTAGCTAATTTATAAATACATATTAGCTGCGCCTCGCGGTTTCACCCGCATTAGTCTTAATCCCGTGGGAATATTGGGATAAAAAGTATCCTGGTATGTCCTAACCCAGGTCATGGTCTACCCATGTGCCAAATTTCATCCAATTTCGTTCAGCCGTTTTATAATATTAGTTAGAAATTGATGAATTCCACAACCAGAACAGCAGACAAGTCGTCTGCATTCTCTTGCTCTTACCCAATTTACTCCTACTGACGGTGCATTTAAATATATGCAGCATATCTTCTTCCATAGTTCTCTCGTCAACGTTCGTCGTCATCTGAGATGACGAGAGAACTATCTGGAACTATCTGAATAATCATCCCCTTTCTAGCAATATCCTCTTTCAGCACACAGTCCATCCATCGTTTCTTTGTTCTTCCCTTACTTATAGAGCCATCGATATTCATACTCAAAATTTTGCTCATTACTCCAGCAACACAAACCAAGTACAGGTACAGAGTGCCAAGTAGGTACCTATATTTTCTGAGGTTAGTGATTCTGATTTTGATAGGCAAGCACCGGCAAAAATATACTGGGCAACCTGTATGATCAGGGACCAGGGATCAGGATCCCTGGAGGGGGGGGGGATGATCAGGGATTTGATTTTTAAAATCAGTAGGTAGATCGGTCGAAATTTTCCCCTAGAAAAATCCGCTCACACTTTATTATTATTATTATTTATTTATTTCAGACAAAGTCCATTACATTAAATAAAAATTAACACATAAAATTGATATAAAATCACACCTCCACAATAAAATCATAATCAAACATTCAAATCACTTATACACATGTCCAAATCAAATAAAAATACAAATGTCAATAAACAATACGGTAAGAAATAATTATTACAATTAGAAAAATAAAACATTACAAAATTCATCAAATAAAAATATATGTTTCATCTTAGCCTACCTATATTTAGGTTTGGATCCGGGTGCTCAATATGCAGCCTGGTCCAGTGCCGCATTATTGGGCAATCCAAAACCATCAAGAAAAAAAAAAAACAATAAAAGTTTAATCTGTTCTTAATTATTGCGAACAGATTTAGTAACGATGCCGATGATGCAACTTATGGCGTTGGGATCAAATCACGCTTCCGTTTACTTTGAGCTGGGTTTGAACATTTTATCAAAAGCTGGTTCGCAGCTCGGTACCATCGGCACTTTTTTTTTTTTTTTTTAACTGGCATCTCACATTTATACCACTAAGGTATTTTACTGCTCAACCGAACAATCCTGTGGCTGCCCTAAGCTACTACACTCAAAGCCTCCAGCCAGGAGCAAAAATATTCTAAATTAACATTAGGCGAACGCTCGCTAAGGGCACCCCCTGTGGGGTACGAACCTCGGCTTAGGGCGTCGCTGAGGGGAGGACAGCAAGATGGGACAGGCTGGATCAAGGATATATCATTATTATTATGAGGGGAATTTAAAGCTACGCGCTCAGCTGCGGCGCGGGCTGGCGCTTCATCGGACAAGGGTCGGGGGGGAGTATTAGGGTTGATGAGGAAGAGGATGCGGATGAGGAACTATTAGAAATACGATTTGAGGAAGCGGATGATATGAGGAGGAGGAAGAGGATTCGGATGAGGAAGATAGAACTTCAAATTGAAAATTTAAATAAATGAAAGTTTGCGAATGGGCCCTTTAGTATAAAAACAAAAAACAATTGAATAGTCATAATTCACAATAGGGAGGTTGAATTTAATGAAAAGTAACTTTGAAGCTGTTTCTCCAGATAGATAGTTTCGTAATTCGTCGTAAACTAATCCGGCGCCACTGAAAAGAAAAGGCGCTTACTAGTGACACTTGATGGCGGGGCTGAAAGATAGTTACTAGCGCACAGCTCCGTAAATTTCAAAATATTTGGGGTTCAATTTCCACCACAAAAGGCTGTCTTGAAGGCCTATTCTCTTCTCTTTAGTATAATTTATTATCAGTAACAGGATAACAAATCTGTCAATAGGTGTGACTTGACTTTCCTCATCGTCACTGTTAGGAGCTGAGAGGCCAGCATCTCAGATAACAGTGACTGTAAAAATCTGCCTGAAGAATAGTTAGCTCCAGAACTCGTTGATGGTGGGCTCTCGGTTTCGGCATGATGAATGTTTTGAATAACATCATGTCCAATTGACTGTATTTGTGCGCCATGACTTTGATGACATAAAGAAATCAGTTCGGATTCAATACTTTCTTTAGTGATATCATTGATTAACTTAGTTTTATATTTTTAATCTAAATAGGTAGCGATTGTGTAAATTTTATTATTATGAAGTTCACCAAAGCGATTGGTAATTTCTTCTTCCTCATAAATTCCTCTTAATGAATGAGGAAGCGGAAGAGGAATATTTTATGCCTAATTTTGGGGATGTGGAAGAGGATGAGGAATCGCTAAAAAATGAGGAACTTCCACATTATGAGGATGAGGAAGAGGAATCCTCATCAACCCTAGGGAGTACTATTTACTCGGGAGGGTCGCGATCGCGGAGGACCTCGGCGGCGAGGTCGGTACGACGGGTGTCGGGTGTTTTTGTGCACTGTACTGGTGGCCCTACTGCTCTCCTGGAGGAGAGTGGTGGGATCATCTGGATCGGAGAGGACAGTCGGCACATGGATAGGTAACTTTTTGCTGTAGTGTTGCGCTGTTGCCAATCGTTTAACTCTTTTGATTTATAATTCTATTGTTTGGTTCGATGCATCGAAAATCCGTAGATTAAATTCAAAATTCAAAAGTCATTTACTCAAACTAGGCTGAGAATCAGAACTTTTTGAACGTCAAAATTACATAAGACTAAGACAGTCCCCCAAAACGCCCACCCTTCACCACTATTAGCCATTCACGTTCGTAGGAGGCTTAGCTAAGAGACTCCAAAAATCCAAAGATTTAAGGACAAATCCGTAGGTCTGGCAACGATGCGGAGTATGAAGTCATGACGAGCGTTCCAGTATCTCCAATAATACTTCTTAAACATTGATAATTATAACTACTTTAAGTTAGCATATAGCAAAGAAGAGTATATAGGATAGTTTCATGCTCAGTGTAGTTATCAGACAGCCATCACCATTATGTCATTGTCATGTGTCAAATCATTGTCGGTCATTTTTCAATTTGTATTTTAGAACTCAGGGTCAGGTTATAAATTAGATTAATTTAAAACGTGGTATCCTTCTGATCGTCCACTTGTGTATCCCGCAAAAAAAACTACATCCTCTGAAAGACAATCATAGGTAGTGTGATAATAAAGAAGCAGTGCAGACATGGATTGGGACTTGAAATACGGCGAGCTAGCCAAGGATAAAGACTTCGTCAACAACTGCGAGAGTCTCAAGGAGAATTTAATGGAAGTACAAAAGGTATTGGACCAATTGTTACCGCTCAAGGAGCAATATGATTCTTTGATACTGCCCGCACAGATAGAACTCGATTTATTCTTGGCCTTTACCTTGAATTCCCTCCATTGGATTCATTTGAGGATACAAGGCATCGATCCAACAAAGCACCCGATTAAAGATGAGCTTCAAAGAATAAAAGCTGTCATGTTGAAGTGGCAAGAAGTAAAAGATCGAGAGAAGAGACCAGTGGTGGATGTAGAAGCAGCAAAGAGGTTCATCAAGAGTGGTCTCTATGACCCGTACAAAGCTACAGCACGACCACTAAACAAGAGGATCAAATTCACTGATAAGGATGAGTAAATATTATGTATGAATGTTAACTAAAATTCAAAAATGTTAAGACTGAAAATAAGATTTGTATGAGACAAACAAACACACCCGTCAAGAATTGGAAATTGCCTAGAAATTGAGTAGGGCTGCAGGGCATAAGGAAAGAACTGGATGAGGATTTATACCATTGAATTATAGATAGTGCAATCAATGACGACAAAGTACAGATTACAGTAATCGCAGAGTGGGGTGCGTCGTTGTGGATTGCACTATCTGTATAGTTTGTTGTGAACAAGGACTCCTATTATTTTGCTAAAGAGTTTTTGTTAACAACCAAATATGTATATACTACCTACTAATTCTATGTTACAATCCTTTCCCAGTTTTGTCCCTATTCCTGCTTCAGTCCTGTTTATACCGGTAACCCAGAATGTTGTTTTAAATATCACCTTGAACTTTAACCCAATTTAAAATATAAAAGAACTCCCTAGTTTTTGATTTTAATCACCAGTTTGGTTTAATTAATTATGTAAATAAGTCTACTAAATAAGTACCATCTATACATATCAATAAAGCAGTTTCTATTTCTTGGGAGTTTTTTTTGTATTTCAGGTAGATTCCCCACCCAAATGTCTGTCTGTTAAAATATAATTCCCACTCCAATATTTTATTTAGTAATTAAATATTTTAGCTAAGTATTCTATATTTTAATTTTTACTATCTAACTATCACATAATAAATTTAATTTTATCCTAAGCTAAAAAAATTTTGTGATGAATTAATTTAGTAATGACCATTAGTCCTACTTTAAGCATTGTGTTAACACTGACCAAATCTTTGTGTTATTTATTTTTAATTTAATCTTTTTACACATCATGAGTTGATTAGCATCACTAACCAAGTCTTGATACAAAAGTGGGAGAATTAAACTTTATTCTTATTTGTGTGACCAAGTTATGGTATATTATTGTTTTTTAATTATAAAAAAACTGAAAAATATAAACTAATGAAAAAACTAAAAAATAGAGTTTAATTTGTTTTAAATGAATATTAAATATGTAACCCTGACCCTTGAGCCCTGCTCATTTTATAAGTTATAGGAAATAATAGACTACCTGGTGGTTGCACAAATTACAAAAGAATTTTGTATATTACTTAGGGGCCTGCGGAGCATGCGTTATTCATACAAACGTATTACCAAAATAATTTGTAAATCAAACATATTCTTAAGGTAGTGTATATTTATTCCGATTGGATTACAGAATATCTAGGCTTCCAAATATATATTTTGAATGGACACTGATATAAAGACGAGATATGAGGAATTAAAAATGTCTATAGAAAACTTATTGTTCTCATAACTCGAATTTAAATCAGTGTCCATTAAAAATATATATTTGGAAGCCTAGATATTCTGTAATCGAATCGGAATAAATACACACTACCTTAAGAATATGTTTGATTTACAAATTATTTTGGTATTACGTTTGTATGAACTACGTATGCTCCGCCGGCCCGTTAAGTATTTTCAATTTGATAGGATTGTTTCATTGCATTTTCTGAAATGTATTTATTTTGTTGTTATTACTAAATAACATTCATAGAATTAGATCTGCCAATATTAGTAAACAGATTAATTATTTGTTTTAGAGGATAAAAATTGTTTGTTAAAATATTATTGTTCTTAGCTTTTAATTAATTATCTTTGAACTAACTCATGGATTTTACTTCATCGAATTGTTTTTAGACAATTACTATGAATTAATAACTTTACATAAATTTATAAAATAAAACATTGTATATAAAAAGGATTTTATTCAAACAACAATTTAACACCCAGATCTTTACTTCAAACTACCCAAATACAATTTTAGGAATGTTGCAAAAGTTCTACCATATATTTATTATAACAACAACTTTCAAAACTTTATTATGTAAGTATAAGTATTACAAGAATTAGCATTTTAATTCAGAATATAAAATCACAAAGTATAAAAAAATAATCTAGTTTTGCAATGGAATGAAATAGAAAATATAAAGATTTTGTTCTTACACTCATAACAGGTTAGATGAATAGATTAATTCCAAATAATGCAAAACCAAATACAATTTACCTATTTACAAACTTTTTAAATAAATAAATTATCCACCAGTCTTGTACTTCTGTTGATTGAATAGATTAGTAAAATGTCATAATAATAAATAACTCATTAATTCCTAGTCATAATAAAATTATTAATTGATAGAAATATATTTTTAATAAGATCATCCTGATAGAATGGCACCAAATACCTATGTTCAAATGGAATGAATAAAGTTTTGCCACTGAACTAAATTCATGACAAAATATTTTAGTGGCATGTTTATTTTTCGACTTGCAGCACTAGTCCTGCTGCAGAGATGTTATCTCCAGCACCAGCAGTCAGCTGTGCTTCAGTGCATATAAGTACAGGAGCCACACATATGTCAACATTCTCCCCGTCTACCTCTTCTTCCCAACAAGACACAGGTTTTGTGGGTTCAAAGAACACCCTACTGGTGTTGTCATTATCTGTAGTTGTTGAGAAACTATCGTCAAGTAGCAGTTTACTTTTATCCAAGGCAATATCTTGGCTGTTACACACATATCTGTGAGCTGTCAATGATGCCTTAGCAGCGGCAGCCTCAGTTCTCTTCCAGTCTGAGTTTTTGACAGTCATTATTGCTTGGTAAGCTAAAGTATGCACATGGATGCGTGACAGCTTTCTTTTGCTCTGACTGAGTTCATTCTGGCGTCTTATCAATAAAAATGTTTTGCGCATTTGATCTAAGGCAGTTGCTATTCTTGGGTTGGAGTCAGCAACAATACTGACTTCACCATATTCAAGTACACTGTAAAGATTTGTTAATTCTTGTTCATTCATACCAGCTGAGTCCACAAATGGCAGTATTTTGGTAGTGAGCTGTTTGAGGAGATCTAAGTCAACATAACTTGCCATTTCAAAGTGGGCCAGCGTAGTCAGTGGTTGTGATAAGATTTGTTTCTTAACTAAGTCCAGTCTTTCAGCTCTTAAGTCTGTAAACAATAAAAGGATTACTTTTATCAGCTTGTAAACAAACTGCTATCTTACAAGTTTAAGTTTTATGAGCAAGTGTCATATCTAGAAATGAAAGTGGCTGTGTTGTAGTTTAGTTATCAACAAATTATCTTGACTAATGGTACTATAAAATATGTATAATTGATTCACTAGGCTCGGTCTACACTCCCGGTGGATGTGTGCAGAGCATGAGGTGGACACGAACTGTCTTGTCTGTACTTTGGGGCTACAGAAGGGGGAAGTAAATTGACTGCATACCTACCATGGTTGGATGCTCTCTCTGTTTCAGGTGTCAGCTTGAGCGCGAGTTAGCGCAATGATTTTCTAAACTTATTTACCTGGCATTTATGGCCATTGGCCATATTTGTATTATTAACAAACGCACTATTGTACCTGCCTAGCTGTAACTTTTCCAAAAATTATAAAATCAAATAATGTTAGACATACCTACTCCATCTTCAACTTTAAAAGGATAGTTGTCCATCATCTGCAGTCCACTAATGACTAGTAAGTGAGGACTGAACCCTGGCAAGTGATCATCAAACTTCTCCAGGGAACTGAGCAGGGGATTGTTCTCATCATTATGTACTATGTATCTATTTGCTCGCGGTGCTTTCAGAGCACCAAACTCCTCATCAGCCTTATACTCAAGGATCATATGAACATCATCTTTGACTTGTTCATTTTCTTCTCCACCAACAATCTGGATATTTTTTGGAATGTATTTCTTTAGTTTCTTACTCATTTTTGCTGCAAATAGCACTTTCCAGCCTTCTATATAGAAACGTTTGGCCATTAGCGGAGCATTGCCTCCGATAGCCCATCTTGTGTCAGGCAGTTTTAATGCTTGTTCTATTAAATCGTCGTACAGCTTTGCATTGGACACGAAGCGCCTGGAATTATAATGGTAGTGTATGTGGTTAAATTATTGTATAAAAATGATCTGCTTTAAAACAAAATTAACCTAATGTAGATTACATTAAGGACTAAATTATCATAAAATTAATGGGCTTCTTTGTAATTCTTATCAGCGTTAACTATTCCAAATGTTAAACATACATGTAATGGTTATAAAAAATCCAGATAACTTACTCGGCAGCAGCGCCATGTTTGAAGAAATACGCGAAACTTTTGAGGAACTGCTCCTTGCTCGAGATCTCATTGAAATGTTCAGGGCTTCCTTTCAGGTCTTTGTAGTCCAATAGTGAAGTTGCGTTCACGAACAAATCATGACACGCGCCATAGCCCAGTGCGACTTTCGGCTGTTGTGTTCCCGCACCAACCTTGTTCTCACTCTCCAAAAACAGCAAATGCTCCTTCACAGGAGACAGTCTCACGTCCCCAATATCATTCTTGCGGTAATAAACAGCGTACAACACGAAACAGAACGATAGTATCGTACCGAACTTCACCGGAACGCCAGCCATCGTATTAATCAATTATTTGTATGTGTAACTTACTGATTGGAATGCATAAGTGATTAGGTTTTTATTAGATTCACGTCACCTCATTTTTTCAGTACACGCATTTATGTATTAATTTATTACCTGTAAATTGAATACTAATAAAAGTTCGGCTAAAATAGTGACGTCGAATGACAGATGGCAAAGAGTGTTTCCACTTACGTTTTTGGTTATTCCCCAGTTTCTCAATAAATAATCCTTAGACATCCCCAAAAAATCTTCAAAATTCCTTGAATATAGGAAGCATAATTATGAATGAATTCATGAAATGCCGGTGCATTTGACTCTCATTCTCTCATTTGAGTCTGATTTAACCACGCTGGGATCGGTATCCCAGGCAGCGTGGTTAAATCAGACTCGATAAATCGAATGAACCCCAAGATTTGCACTGGAGCCTAATGTTGCATGGGGCTACAGAGGCCATTACATATTATACAGGGAGCAGACCGGGAAGCGCGGTAATGGTAAAGAAGAACGTGCCCTTAGGATTGAAGGACTTATGAAGGATTCGAGCCATACCGGATAGGTATGCATCCTTGAGTAGGCAATGGACTAGTGGTGAGACGGGTGATAGTTATCGCTGCCAGATTGGTTTATGTCCAGCATCACCAGTGCATCTTATACGGGTTATCTGCTTTTTCAACTCTTTTCTATGTCACTCACTGCTATGCTGTTACACGTTGCTGTTTCCATTGTCTTCGTCTGGCTACTATCTATTTCAGGTTTCTGTTAAATCTCGCTAGCAATGCTCCAATGCCCAAGCTCCAATATCAGAATCAAGAGCAATAAAATCTAAAAGGAATTCTTTGGTTGTCAACAACTACCTGTGGCCTTCGACTCACACCAAAAGAATGCACACTCGCAGAAAACAAACCATTTTGGAACACTGCACTACACAAATATCACACATGTATTACAGTTTAAAGTTAGTCGAACACATTGTAAATACAGCCTATAAGATGTATGGATTCATAATGAGACCCACTCTAGACTATAGACGAACCTCTTAACGGATCCCTGAAATATATGGCAAGATCTCACCAGGTAAGCTTGCAACTGGGTCCTGCGGCAGTTATTCCATCGTACGGTACTAGACCGCTCGCTTGGGATCAGGAACGCTTAGTCCATCGTATAGTTAGTTAGTGTTGTTTTTGGCGACATACTTGATTTTAATGGCTTGTAACGCAAAGTTACAACATCTGGTGTGCACATTTCACTAAACTTATAATAAAAACTTTGGCGGAGCACAATTTGGGAGCGTCCGTGGTCTTCAACGACCGATGACCGAATCCCTTGATTAAAGAAGCATGATTGTAATAAATAATAACACATCATTCCACATATTTAAATAACATAAAATACTTAGAAAACATTCACATTCACAAGTCCACTTATTTCATACTCAGTATTGACACTGAATATAAACAATCATATTATAAATATCATTAAAAATTGATTTCATTCCAGTCATTTATCATGCCCGTGCGTCTATTGAACATGGTATCATCATAACTTAAATTCTTGTTACTATCTAGAAAAAAGGCATGTCCATGAGTAACTGTATCCAAATATAACAAGTTATGGAAAGTTTCCACTCTCGAATTGTATAAGTAATTATTAGTGAAAAATTTGTACGTTGGTGTGCATATAATTATGTTTGTATTTGTGATTTCTTGTAAGACTTGTCTTATTAATAAAATACTGTCATAATATTTACATGTAACTTGGAAGTCCTCACAACCAATCAATATGATGCAGTAATCCAGCATGGTGAAGTTTGCCAGTTTTTCTTTGATGCCTTCCAGGAGAGCTTGGACATTCCTATGAGGTGTGATGTAGTGGCAAAGTCCACATTTATCAATAGTTTTTTCTGCAATGTCAAGCAAATTATTCCTACTGTCGGTGCTTAAGATGCAAATTTTGCTACGTTTTAAATTACTGTTGTACGAATTATTAATAACTTCTTTTGTTGGTGCAACAGTTTTGGTTTTTTCAGTTTTGCCGTCTTGATATAAGGGAGTAGTATTGCCAATATTTACATCAGTTTGTGTTTGTTTGCATGCATTTTCCGTTCTTAGTTGTTTATTAATACTGGCTATCGATGTTTGGCGTTTCAATTTTGCTGGCGTTTGAGCCGTGAGATTACTGGTTTGGGTCTCCTTATTCAAAGTTTGTATTCGGCATGTAGATTTATTTCCAAAATATTTATTTATTGGGGTTGACGTTAGGCTACTCACTTGGAGTTTCGTGTTTGAAACCTTTCGTTTAGAACCTGGAGTGGCACACTTGGCTTCTCCTGCACCCACCTTCTTATATAATTCTATGACACGATTACATTTATCCAGGTCTAACTTTAAATTTATATTTTCAGAGAGCAAGTTGTCAACTTCCTGATTGGCGCTTTGCAACTTAATCCTTAGATCATTGATCTCTTCCTGTAGCGTCACAATGGTTTCATCGTCTGGCAGTGAACTTTCTGGCATACTCATAACTGTAGCATCGAAAAGTGACGTTTCGGAGAACGAGGTAGACTGGATTTGTTTTTTGGAACGAAGATCCTTATTTCTCATCGTTACGTGTTCATCCCCCATGATAGTAATTTTATTATGCTATCTTGCTTATTACTATTAGACTTAATTTAATTATTTTCACCAATCAATTCTGCACGTATACTACACCTCTGTCGCACCCTTCGGGGAACACATATTGTATCTCTATTGTTCCGCTACCCGACCTGTTTGTGATGCAGGATGAAAAAGAAATCAACTCTAGGTATATTGCAAAGAGGTATATTGCGATCTAAAATATCATGGTAAACTAAAATTAGACGGATTACATTTATTACGAGTTTGAGGGAATCCCCTTAATCGGTGGTGCCATAGAATAATACATTGAGTTTCGGTGGTGCTACAATAACAAACAATAGGGCTACCAACTTAAGTTAAATTTTACCCCAAATTTTTCTAAATCCCTGTCAAAATAAAATATCCCTAAGCCATGCATAATATTCGTCAGTTTACCCTAAAAAAGGGAGAAATCTCTAAAAGTGGAAACACTAGGCAAACTGAAACTGAATTAATGAATGACATTCATTGATTTTGAACACTATGTCAGGCAATGGACCAATGGCGTCCGTAACCGTGTAGGGTATCTAAGTATCTATATCTAATCTATGTTCTATGGTCCATAGTCCCTAGACGCTCGTGACGTGCTTGACAAGTACGTGTTTTTTTCGTACATATATTTGCTTATATATCTTTTCGTGCTTGTCAAGCAATTTTGACCGTCTAGTGATGCCATTATCATTAGGACCTTGCGACGGAATTCGGTCATACATGGTCATACAGCGATTGCTAGTCGAGACTTGCAGCCCCAGCAGTAAAAGTACTCTGTAGCCCCAGCTATCTGGCAGGTAATCTGTAAAGCTCATCGCAGATGGCGCTGGCTGTGTTGGGGGTCATACGAACTGTAGGTATACATACCTAAAGCTTAAAATTAAAATCTTATAATGGTTTGGCGCTCATACAGCCATTCTGATTCGCGCTCTCTGCGCTGTAAAAAAAAAGATAAATAAATAAACTGTACTCTTCATGCACTGTTTAAAACGCGGGTACGAGATTCCATTGTCGACCGTCGAATTTTCCATTGGGGAGGGTTACTACCCCCCCTTAAAACTCTTAAAAGGAAAAGTTGCGGAGCCCCGCCCTTTTCAAGTTTTTTGAATTTTTAATTCTGAGGAAATTTTCCCTCCTTTTAGAGATTAAAAGTAATAATAAGTGTAAAAAACTAGGGGGGACCCCTTGGGGGAAGGGAGGTCCCCCCTACGGAAGGGGGGGAACCCACTTCATCAATAAAAAAAGGGGACTGATTTAGAGGGATTGCTGTATCTATGTTGAAACTGCAACTTCTCCGGCACTGCGGGAAGAGCCGCCTCCGCTGCGGAGGCGATAATGGATGCCTGCGGTTTGTTACGCAAGGACGTAGAGGCCTCCGGCTCTATAAAAACACTCTAGGGGTAGGACACACTCGTACCAGGTGGAGTCGGGGTCAATCATTTCGGTTCTTTGACATAATTTGAACCTAACCTATATTTTTTTTGTGTTTGTTTTACGTTTCGTTCCATAAGCCGGCAAACGACGACGGTAAACACTAAACATCTGTGTTAAGGATTGACATAAATATTGCAAAAATAATTGATTTTCAATATTTTTTTTCTCAAGAAGTACTTACACGTCTTCGCATGTTGAAACATTGCGTGAGTGCTTAAAATAATGTAACCCCCAGCGCCCCCCGCGGTACACTCACCCACCGATGATGACTGCACCGCCTCTAGTTTCCCGCACCCTGCTGCTTCTTGGACCAATTGCACGGCGACTCGCACGCCCGCGCGTTTTCCCGGTAACGAAAATGGTGTCTGCATAGCCAATCCGAGGAACTAGGTGTGCGACGTGGCCTTGACTGGCTCCTGGGCCTGTAGCGCCCCTGCTGCCAACGCCGCTCTCTCCGGTCTTGTCCCGAGTTCCCGTCTCGCTTCCTGATGTCATTTATTTCCCCGCGCAATTCCTTCATTTCCACCGATAATGCGCTGAGATGCTTGACCAAATCCGTTTTCGTGTCGCATGTCAATTCCGATGTGCTCGGTGCTATTGACGCGACCTCACCGGTACCCATGTTTTCCATCACTCTGTCTGCCGTCTCGGCGAGACTCTCAAGTTTCGTGTCTCCGGTCACTGCCAGGACCGCCCGCACGCCCGGGGGGTAAACGATTCATCCACAACCTTTTTAGTGGCTCGTCCGTTACATTGCAATTCTTTGCTAGGGCCGCCATCGCCCTATACAGCTGCGATGGTTTCTGTGTTCCCAGGTCCATCTCTCCCATTAGCCTCTGGAATTGCTTGTCCGCGCTCTCTTCATAAATCGCCAATAAACGCTTTTTCAATGCTGCGTACTTGCCTGACTCTGGCGGGGCTTCGATTATATCTGTAACTTGCCGCACTGTGTCCTGGGTCAATCTGGCGATTGCTATGTCGAACAGCTGCGCATCAGCCAGCTTTTGTGGTGCCATAATAGCCTCGAACTGACAGAACCATGATTTGGGCAGATCTGTCCAAAAATCTGGTATCCTTGTCTGCACCGATACCGCTGCTACTCCGGTGGCTGCTGCCTGTGCAGCCGCGGCTACTCCAACTGTTGGTGGTGGAGTCATCGTAGTAGTTGTTTCACTAGTTTCGAGACTATTCTCTGTTACTTGCACCCACGCGGTTTTTTTTAACGCGCCCTTGCCACGTCGCCACTGAGTCGCTTACGGCGCAAAAATTAAAACACAAAACTATTGATTTTCACGTTCGGGGTCACCACTTGTTGTGCGTGTTATTTGAAGGGTCAAGAAATGATATCAAGTTTTGAGATTTACTGAATGTAATTATTGTTTATTAAAAGGTTCACAATACTTGGTTACATTTATTTCCTTAATATATATATAACGTGGCAAGGCGAAGGTATGTGAGCGACTGGCGTGCCCGGCGCTGGCGTTCCTTACGATACCAAAAATGTAATTCAGCAAAACGCAACGCCCGGGTCGCTACATAACCTTTATGTAAAAACCTCTATCAACCCCCAACTCGACGTACGGCAATGGAAACCTATACCCCAGTTATTTTTAAGACCCATGTGATAGGTAGGGTGAGAGCCTATTGCCACTAACCCCAGTGTCAGTTTTAGTACTACCGGCACGCGCCGGTTGGTATTAGATACTGACTTACCTACTCAGTAGAAAAACCCAATAGATGACGTCGTGTAAAACTAGTTTAAGTTTACTGTCAAATTTTCCCAATCAACTTTGAACCTTACGTGTTAGTGATAAAGTTGAAAATTTATTAAAGAAATTTGACAGAATGTAGTAGGTTGCATTTTGTCTGTATGCATTTTATGGTCTGTATGCATTTTAGTAACTCCGGCCAGTAGGTAAGAGCATTCCCTTTCTTTATACTTACATACATCGGGTGGCTGAAAAAGGCTTACGTCTGGGCATGGCCAGCAATTACGCTTAGATGATTATTTAATAAATTATAAATCAACCTATTTTTATAACATGGAGACATCAGAAGATTGTGTATCGAAAGAAAGTACGGCGTAACGTAAACGAAGTCTCCAATTTCGCTTAACTACCAATGTTTTCGAGAAGCGAAGACAGACAGTGCAGCGTAAATTGGAAAACCTTGTTCGCGTTCACGCACAAGCATTGTTGAGGATCAGCAAAATACTTTCTGCAAACAAATCACCGATGGAAACCGCGATAAGGTTCACTTCACGCGTAACTCCCGAAGAAGTTCGCATGTCCGGGCGACCGTAACATCAATATTGTTTTAACATTTGGCTATCTACACTCGTACCTACCTACTTCATTAAGGAGTACGCGATCCAAGGAGTCCGATATCTCGCAAATGTTTTCGAAAGCCAAAAAACGCGCCTTATAAGACACAACCGGTCGTCCGCTCTCCTAAAATGGAAGCATGTATGATGTTAAGAGCTTTAGGCGTAAATTGTATGTGTCACGGTGTATCGTAATTAATTTTAACAAAGTTCAAGTCTTGCAATTTATTTTTATCTGCTGAATACCTACTTGACCTTTTGGCCTACCTACTTTTCCAAGTTTGTCGTTGTAACTGGGTGAAATTAAAATTCGAATAAATATGTATTTAAAGGCTCTGTGTCCAATGCAATGCAGAATAATTCCGGTGGCCATTGCTTCATTCGAGTTACAGACCTACCTATACATACGTTATTAACACGCTTGTCCCCAGTGGGGGCTGGTAGAGATGAGAGAAACTATTGACATGTTCAAGAATGAAACGTCTTCGATGCCGAAACGGAGTCGAAAATAGCTGTGAAATGAAATGTCTTACTGATTGATTATTATTATTGACGATTAATATCTAAAGCGACTCGTAGAAATTTTACATCAAAATCTACTATCAGCTGTAAATGGTTTTTCTCATGCACAAATGCACTAGTCTTACAGGAAATATAAACAAGCAGATACAACCAATGATATTAGAAGTAAAAAGACGTACATAGGTTACCTTCCTAACATTCTATCTTCAAAAACGGCACTATGTCACACTCGATATCCGTGGTCACACTATTATATGACACGTGGAAGTAGGATGGCATGTCGTAATTATCGGGAGCGAAAAAGAGACAAAACGAAGAAAATGTGGCTAATTAGCCAACTTTTGACGTGCCACTTGCGGAACGTTTATAACCTATCTACCTCTTTTTACATATAATATCATTGGATACAACAATATTCCAAACTAATAATAACAAGAAGAGGTATCATCAGTGATCCCACTTCTTTTATATCATAGATCGAGTAAGTTGGCTTTAAAACAAGCTCCTGCAACTGCAACCGCCTTTTAAACAAATAATTACTAAAAAAGGCAGGATTTCATTGTAATTACGTGTATTATTAACATCATACAACAACAATAGACACTTTACATTTTACAGCTACCATAAAGAGAGATAAATATTTTTTTAAGGCATAAGTCGAGCTGAAAAAGTATAAAGGCGTCCAAATAAGGCACAGTCACGTTGTGTCGCCAAAATAACGTGGAGATGAAATCTGTGTATGGTGTCTGACGAAGATATAAAAGACTAGACTGTACATTAAATGTATGGTGTAACTGTCTGGCGCGGGCGCCAGTGGAGGTACACTGCGACCACTCTAAGTTGGAATTTTGACAATTTTATACAGTAACGGTAAAGGACAGCCAGTGGCCGCGTCGTCGCGTCGGAGTTGTCGTCCACCGCCGACGGCCTTGCAAAAAAGTTTTACAATTTACCTATTAAACGTTTAGTCATTCGTTTAGTTAGACGAATAAATCTATATATAATAACTCCCCAAATCCCGAGAACTACTTTTCAGTAAATTCCCAATCAAGGCCAAAATTATGTTCAGTAACAAAGTGGCAGTTTGTAGTTGGAGGTTCCCAATAGTTCCCATATCTACCTTCGTTTATTTTTTTCGAACTTAAGAAGCAATGGATTAGCAATTGGTTTCAAAACGATTCAAATTCCGATTGCTCTGTATTACGTAATTAGGGTACTGCTTCTCAAACTTTCCTACATTAGAAATAGCGGCTGGTGTAGGTACCTAAGCTATGATTATAATCCTGAAAAAAAAAAACAGGCTAAAAGACAAAAAGTTCGTCTAATGTGTGTTTCATTAAATGAAATGTTTTTCTTTCGTCTGGGACATGAAAGAGGCCTCGCAATGCTGGTGTCGCCGACGACGTCCACGTTTGGTCTAGCGAAGCCACTGAGGACGGCAGCCTTGATGGAGAAGTAGGCTTGCGTATGTGGAAAAGTAAAGGAATTTTCTCGATTTTTTATTTTCGCATCTTGAGAAGATTGAGCAAAACGGTCTTAGCAACTCGAGAAGCAAAACGGTTTTCTTAGAATTGCTGTAGCAGAGATGACTACGGTCGTCACTTCCTTGATGCTGCTACTCGGAAAATGATCGTTTTTTTTCTGTTAATAAAATGAATTTCAAATCGTTTTTCCAACTTTTGAATTAAACGTTTTAAATGTGTAATGTTCTCAGCATACGTGTACCTACGTAGGAGGCTCGGCACACTCGGCAGTATCAGGTCGTATGATTCATGCCTCTGAGGTCAGGAGTACCAGTTCGAGAGAAATGAATGACTCGCCGTCGTATTTCAAGCTATTACGACCCACTGTTTATTATGAACAATATTATTTCAATTTTATGTTTTATAAGTAATCTTTTTGTAGAAAATGTAAGTAAGTTAAAAGCACGACTTTGGCCGACTTTTAATACTCCTAGTAAATGTGAGTTATCATATCACTTATCAAGGATCACAAGAATCGTTGGGCGTCTGTAAGAGCGGGGTAGTAACCAAAATTGCCTATCTACAATTAGATTCTTCATGAAGTTGATAAGACTTTGGTATAAAATAAGAAATAATACGAGTAACTACATGATATTTCCAAATTTTTTGTGGAAAAAAAAACAAAATATTAAAATTTTCTCAATAGATTTGAACCTACCTACTTATTATGCTAATGACTCATTGAATACAAATTTGGTGATTATTTGTATCTATTAATACAAGGCGAAATAATTATTGGAGGCTTTTTTTAAAGTTAATTTTATTTTTGGTTTTATTACGACTACAAGCTTTTATCACTTACGACGTTCTTAGTTCGTGGATTCAAATTCGAATTCTAAGGCTGCCTGTCAATTTACGCGGAGCGAGGCAGCGGAGTGGAGCAAGGGAGTAAGGCGGAGCGGAGTTGCGGACTGTGTTTGTCCATTGATGCGGAGCGAAGTAGTGCGGAGCAGCGGAATGGCAGACGGTGCGGAGTTAAGCTGAGTTCACGCGACGGAAGTTTGAAGTTTTTTTCCCCACTCCACTTTACCACTGCGCTTCTCCACTCTGCTTCCCCACTCCGCTTCCTCGCTCTGCATATTTATGCGAACTACCTAGTTATTTCGCATATCCCGGTCTACTGAAGCGTAGCGGGGATTTTATGTAATTCCATTGGTTAATATTGTAACAGCTCCGCTTCGCTCCAGTGGACAGTCAGCCTAATACCTAGCTAGATAAACGCCGCCGGGCGTTGTTGTTTTCGTCGTGTTTGATGAGGGGTTGGTAAAGGTTGCGCGGATGAAATTTGATTTTTTGAACGCTCTGTTTAGCGCCGAGGGTTGAAAATCCAGTGCACGAAAAAAATCACCGCGGGAAAAAATCGCCCGTGCGAACCTGGGTTTATACCTACGCCCTCTTGACAGAAGGCGTTGGTAAACATTTGTCGTAGAAATTGGTGAAATTGTATTGGCAAAACAAGATGGCGATGGCAGCGTGAGTTCCGACTGGCCACGCACCAAAAGAACTACAATCTGTCAAATTTCTTTAATAGATTTTCAACTTTATCACTAAAGCATAAGATTAAAAGTTGATTGGGAAAATTTGAGTTTCGGGTAGGTTGATATGCTGGCGTCTGTAGGTACCGTTGCTTGTAGAGTTATTAAAGCAACTGACAACTAATGCGACCACGAAGTATTAACGTGATAGCGACTTAATTCATGTTTTCCTAGTATTTTTATGATGAATATTTTACATGGTTTTCCTTTTAAATTAATAAAACTATATTTTATTAACCTTTAATAAAAATGCATCATATGTGGGTGCGGCGGTGTCTTTACAGTAGAGCGCGACGCTGACGGTACAACTAAAGACATAAGTGACTGCCAAATCTTTCTAAATTCCACCACAACACTGGATGCTTACTTGGGAGCATGAGGAACAGGGTGTAAAGTTCACTCATTCATAGAAAAGGGAGGATCCTCCAACCAGACGGGTGTTGTGTCTGGCGGGCCGACTGCCCAACTGTTGATTTCGGATAGTCTTATCTATCGTCGTTCGCGCGGTAAACTCTAATTGCGCGATGCAGGATTTGTGTGACGTCTTGTCTTTGATGCGTAGTTCGTATGTGGCGGTGTAACCGCTACACTTATAACTAGTTATAACCTAAGTACTCCAGAATCCTAATCCTAATTCCAGAAGGCCTTTTTAGGGTTCCGTACCCAAAGGGTAAAAACGGAACCCGATTATATCCGTCCGTCCGTCTGTCACCAGGCTGTATCTGATGAACCGTGATAGTTAGCTAGTTGAAATTTTCTCGTATTATGTATTTCTGTTGTCGCTTTATCAACAAATACTAAAAATAGAATAACATAAATATTTAATGGCGGCTCCCTTAAAACAGTCAAATTTTTTAGCCGTTTTTATAGATAATGGTACGAAACCCTTCGTGCGCGAATCCGACTCGCACTTGGCCGGTTTTTTTTGTGTTCAGGGGGAAACTCAAAGGCGTTTGGGCTTCGGGGATACGACTAAAGGCTCGTGCAGACCAGCAAGACGCGACTCGAACAATACAACTTCTAAGAAAGCTTGACGGTATAACAATGACCGGTGTCGCGTCACGCTGTCGCGTCGCGCTAGTCTGTACGAAGCTTTATGATCTGGAATCGCGCCTTTGAAAATTAGGAATTACTCACTATGCATTACTCTACACTGTTTTTTTTTTTTTTTTTGGAAATCATCAAATGACGTCTCCCGCTCTGGGTGGAGCGGGAGGGCGTGTCAGACTCTTACTCACTAAAACCCACCCGTGTTCCTTCTGTTGCCTGTGCAATGCCAGGGGGCCACGGTATCCCTTTCGGAATTTCCCGCAACCCCGGCAGGCAATGGTCTCATCGGACCCCTTCACTCGCTGACATCTCTTTGAGGCGCGCGTGGAACACAACGCGCCGTCGACCCGGGCTTGGTCCTTACCGGACAGCGAGCTACCCATTGCTCACCGTCCGCAAGCCCGCGCCTACGGTGGCCGGGAATCGGCAATCGATTCCCGACGCCCAGGGCGTCTCCTCCTGCGGCGGCTAGGGGCGTGAGGGCGCGAAATTCGCCTCTCCCTCACGCGTTCCGCCTCCTCCTTCGCGAGCATTACTGCTTCGCAGAAGGAGGTGACGGCCTCCCATGCCCTCTCGCTCGGTACCATGGCCTGGACCAGGGCCGGACGCGAGAGATCCCCGCCACCGATCGCCTCCACGAGGACACGGTGGTGCTCTGCCCAAGCCGGGCATACCTCCAACGTATGCTCCACCGTGTCCTCCGGGCGATCCACGCAGTGATGACACCCGGGCGTTTCCTCCCGCCTTATCCGAAACAGGTACCTCCCGAAACAGCCGTGTCCGGTGAGGACCTGCGTCAGGCCACTCTCCAGCCACTCCTCAAAGAGGGGACTTATCGCCGCAATAGTGGCGTGCCCAGCACTGGGTTGCGACAATCGCACTCTCCATGCCGCCATGAGAACCCGTCGGAGCTCTGTCCGCTGTGCCGCGATTTCTCGTGGCATCGGAGTCAAGCCCCGGCGTTTCGCCTCCTCGCGCCACTCCCAAATATGCGCGAGGAGTTTTGCCTCCAGATCCCATGGCGGCAATCCGGCAAGGAGGCTCGCCGCCTTACCGGAGACCGTGCGGTATCCCCGGACCAGCCGGGTGGCCATGACCCTCTGGGACGCGTTCAACCGGCGGGCAGGCCGCCGCCTCAACGAACGCGCCCACACCGGTGCCCCGTACAGGGCCATGGACCGCACGATCCCCGCGTATAGCCTCCGGCAGGAGGCGTTTGGACCCCCTAGATTGGGCAGGAGCCGCTTCAAGGCAGCCCCGGCCCGGTCCAGTCTGGGAGCCAAACGTCGGAAATGCTCCACGAAGTTCCACCGACTGTCGAGGACGACTCCCAGGTACTTCATCGTCGACTCGACGCCGATGTGAACCCCTCCTACCGTTATTTGGGAACCCGACGGTGGCGCGTTCCGAGGACCATGAAAACACATGGCCTCAGACTTGTGCAAGGCCACCTCGAGTCCCAACTGCCGGATTCTGGCCACGATTGTCGCAACCCCGTGTGTCGCTAGTTCGGCCGCCGCCTGGTGCGACCTCCCCTGCGCCAGGACCAACGTGTCGTCAGCGTAACAAACGACGCTGACTCCATTGGGGAGGTCGGCGCGCAGCACCCAGTCGTATCCGATGTCCCACAGATGCGGCCCCAGGACCGATCCCAACACAGACATGCTGAATAAAGTTTGAGTAATAGCAATTCACAAATGTTTACAGCTTTAAGTTCCATAACGTGTGAGTAAAGGCTATTGAAATAGCCAAATTCTGAATAATATTCTCTTTCGGCCTATAAAACTCTTTAAGCTTAGTAAAAGTTGTATAAAGTTGTCTATTTTTCTTAAAGCTTAGTTATAACTTCTATACCGCATATAACACAGATATTATTAAGCCTACAGCATTACAGATGACTTTAATTTGAAAAAGAGTGCCTGGGACAGCATTTATCTGTATAATAGTATAAGTAGCTGAATAAACGCAGTTATGTAATACTAATACGCAAACTTTACTCAACTTATTGCTTATGAAACCCCTATATGCTGTAAAATAGTGCCCTCGGCAGCTGTCTTCTGAATAATGGTGTAGTTATTTCTATTAAAAAGCTTGATTTTGAATAACCGCTTTTAATTTTTCTTCAAATCACATAAGGTTCCACATTTTATCAATTATTCAGCTACTGTATAAAAGTGTTTTCTGGGTTCTTTATAGAGCTTATTTCGGTATAATGGAAATAAAGTAATTCGTTTATGGCTAACTAACACAGATGGAAGCTGAATGATGTATTCTTATTCCGCAATTATTTGTAATAGAACCATTTTTTATATAAGTTATACAGACTTTTTTTGGGTAGTAATTGAAATATGGACGTTTAAAACATTGTTTAACTATTGTGTATTATTGCACCGCGGGTTTGATGTGAACAGTTTGATAAAAAATGGAAAATAAATCATGGAAATCTAGAAGAACTGGAGGAATTCGTCGTAAAAGTAATTTTTGTAATTAGCTGTATAATCAAACACATAATATAGTAACGTATTCAAATGTTGTTCAGATATTTGTACAGCCAGATCACTATTTCTCAAATAAAAGCTTAATAATTAGAAAGGTGTGACTTTTTATTCAGAGTTATGCTGTAAAATAGCTGCATGGAGGGCTTTTATCCAGCTTATAATGAATCGCCATTAAAACTTATTTTAAGTAAACTATTGAATCATTTTGTCTAACAAATGCCTCTTTTTATCAATTAATAATAGTTAAAAATATAATTTATAATTAATTTAATGACTTTTGAAAGATAAAGCATTAGTTATTTTATCCTAAGTATTTTTTTCACATATAAAAGCCTTTATTTATGTCTTATTTACTTTCACTAAACTTGATTATCTAAGGGGCGCGTGAAAAATATTGAGGTATTTCTTAAGCTATTCACGATAAAATTACTTGCGCAGTAATATTTAACGTGTATCATGGTTATAATACATAATATCATTTAGTACCGATTCTCAGTTTCACCGTGCATCTCGTTATTGATTTTTATTCAATTTATGAAGTGTCAGAACAAAGACTCACTGCAAGATTAATAACCAGTTTTTTTCGACTTTACAACTTAATTCTTAATTTTGTTTGTAAAGTATTACGTAAATGAACTTAATCCGGAATAATTTCTTAATAACAATATCCATATGCATTTGTCTGAATAAATATGCATCAATAGCTGTATAAAAGAGATGTCAGCTTTTTTTCAGATGTTACTAAGCTAAGTGGGCCATTACTAAGCTATTAACCAGAATTTACATCGCTGTTATACAGACTAAAGCATTTAAAAATGTGCCCAAATTGCTTGAATAACAGCTGAATAGACATTTTCTCAGACACTATCCAGGAAATAGTTTCAGCTTATAGTTTTGCGGATCGCTATTACTCAAACTTTATTCAGCATGTCTGTGTTACTTGGGCTGTGGGACACCGCACGACATCTCTCGCCGGTTCCACTCTCCCTGGTGACCGGGGTAGATGATGGCCCTGTCTGCCAGATAGGCCTCGACCACACGACAGAGGTAGGTCGGCATCCGGTGATACCGGAGTGCCTCCCTGATGCAACTCCAGGGCAGGGTATTGAAGGCGTTGGCGATGTCTAGAGACACCGCCAAGACGACCCCACCCCGAGCCACCGCATCCCCCGTCGTGAGGGCTCGCACGCGCATGATGGCGTCCACCGTGGAGCACCCCCTGCGGAAACCAAACTGGCCCGCCAAATCCGGCCCCACCCGCACCAGCCGCCCGACGAGGCGGTCTGCAATGACTCTTTCAAAGAGCTTGCCCACCTCGTCGAGCAGCACGATGGGCCGGTAAGCGGATGGAGAGTCCGCAGGGCGCCCCGGCTTCTTGATGAGGACCAGTTTCCCCGTCTTCCAACGAAGCGGGAACTGGCCCCTCTCCAAGCATGCGCTTAGGAGCCCCCTTAGTCGAGGCCCGAGAGCCTCTGAAGCCAGGACCCAGGCTTTTCCAGGTAAGCCGTCGGGTCTTGGGGCGGTATTTCTGGCATTCAGCCTACGTACTGCCACCCTCATCTCTACCTCGGTCACCTCCAGAGCATCGTCGTCGTCGTCGGCGGTGTGGTCCGCATCAGGCACCGCAGTAGGCGGAGCCATGGGCGGGGAGGCGTGTTCCCCTCTCGAAGGGAACAGAGCGCTCACCACGTCCCCCACAAGCTGCGGCCGGAGACTCTGCGTCAGCGGGGGAGCCCATGGGCGGAGTTTCTCCCGCACCATTTTATATGGGCGTCCCCACGGCTCTCTGTTCAGAGTCTCCAGCGACTCCTCGCGGGCCAGTGCCCTGGCCCGCAGGATCTCCGCTTGGAGGGCGGTCTTCGCCGCTCTGTACCCCTCGTACAGCTCCGCCTGAATGGCTTCCGTATCCGGAGGTCGAATACGGAGCCTGCGGTGCCTAGTGTACCGGCGTCACGCAGTAACGCACGCATTGCGCAGTGTCGTCAGCTGACGCGACCACCAGTACACCTGGCGCGAAGCACGTCCGGGCTGGACCCGGGGCATTGCCACGTCGCATATATCGGACATGGCCTCCCGGAACCACTCCGCCTCGTCATTGATGTCGGCAGGCCTGTCCGGTGATGACACCCAGGCCTGCACGATCGAGGCTTCCAGGAGGAGCTCCCGGTCCAGCTGCTTCAGCGCCCACCGCGGACCACTCGGGGCCTGTCGGACCGGCGCGCTCGAGGTCTGGGCGGAGACGTCAAACCGGATGTACCGGTGATCGGAATACGTCTCCACCCCCTCCATGACGCGCCAGTCAATGACACGCGGCGACAGAGCGGGGCTAGCGAACGAGATGTCCACCACTGATTCACCCATGTTTAGTTTACCTACGTGACGAATATTGAATCGCGCGTTGCGCACGCTGCCCGGTTTGGCCGCCATGTACCTATATTCACCGAGATATCTCTGGTAGTCTACAACCTAAGGAAGTCTGAAAGGTAATCCGAGGAGGCTGGTTATGTGTTAAGCAAATTAAAAATATTGGTGCTGATTCTCTTGTCACAAATATGCCTCTAAACTAGACTAAAAATCACCAAAATTTAGTTTTTTCCTGTCAAACGATGATTTCCCATTCTGAAATAGACTAAAGTGACAGAACTTAACTAGGATATTTTAGTTTGACAGCACTAAGATAGCACTGAGATTTTAATTTAGTGAAAATGACAATTTTGCTATTCTGAATTTGACGTTTTTCACCTAAAATTTAAATTGTCTAACTAATTCTTACCATTTTTAATAAATAAAATAAATTATCAAATTCGATTTTAAATGTGTCAAAATAATTATTAAATTTAAAGACTTTATTGCAGAATAGCTTTAGGATTCTCACAGCCAAAAGTAAGGAATTTTAGTGATAGTTTAGTTAGTTTAGTTCGGTGTACAAGATAATCGGCACCATTGTGTGGTTTTTTAGTGTTTACTTTGCTAAAACCTAGTTTAGCGGGGTCAAGCCCTCCCAACCGACAATCCTAGATCCGCCACTAAGAATTCGGAACCTAAGATGCAAGTAACAATGTGGACTGAACAAGTTCTTGTAGATATTCTTGCTTACTCCTATAAACACGGAATAGATTGTAGATCATTGTATACATTCTTGCCAGCAGGGTTCACAGTTTGTTGGTCAGTGCAGTTCAGACTCACCATTTTTCGAAAAATTCGGTTGGTTGTTTGTTAAGTTCAAAATATTTTAATTAGGTACATTACATAGCATCTCTTGTTAAGGTGTTCCGTCAGTAATTAGGACGCACAATCTTAAAAGTCAATCAAGGCACGTTTATCGGTGTCGTCATAACATTTGGACACCTACGAACTACGTTAGGAGTTAAGAACAGCTATTAAATCAAATGTATTCGGAGAAATACCTACGTATAATATTATGTACCTACTCACCTGGGTGTCTACCAGGATTACTTCGTCGGTATCTCACTGGCTTAACACCGGTGAAATCTTTATTTCCGCTTTACTTTACTTTAACTTCTCGTTTACCCCTTACACACACAGTTTAAACGTTTCATAACTTAACTTATAGGAACGTTTATAAATAAGAGGGTAAATGTCCAGTGCTGGCTCCTGTTTCCAAAATGTGTGTAAGCTTGTGAATCAATAACATACGCAGGCAGACACAGTTGGGTCGACGGCGCGTTGTGGTCCACGCGCGCCTCAAAGAGTGTCAGCGAGTGAACGGGTCCGATGAGACCATTGCCTGCCGGGGTTGCGGGAAAGTCCGAAAGGGATACCGTGGCCCCCTGGCATTGCACAGGCAATAGAAGGAACACGGGTGGGTTTTAGTCAGTAAGAGTCTGACACGCCCTCCCGCTCCACCCAGAGCGGGAGACGTCATTGGATGATTTCCCACCCAAAAAAAAAGGCAGACACAGTTCTAAGTGAGTCTTTCTATGTATCGGATAATAGGAAGGACAACTATCTGGTAAAGAGCTAAAATCTTGATCTTTTCTACTCCTTTCAACTAGCCACTTCTAGGTCGTTACTCTCCAGTCAAATTAAGAGTATTTCGATGGCAGCAAAGAATAACACAACACCATTATTAATAAGTAGGTTTGTCTACTTTGGAACTTGCTGTCGGGCTTATTAGTTGGCAGTTTTGTGATGCTTAAGATTATATTGTCAAGGTCTGCAGGACTGCTGGAACTGGATAATACTACCTACCACACAATTATGTCGTAAGATCAGGGCGATTAGCCACACCAATGAGGTTCGAATATAACAAAGATCTAAATCAATTTATATAAAGTGAGTTTACCGCGAGTTAAATGCAAATAGTATAAGATTTCTAGGTGTGATACCAAAGTGGAGTAATTTCGTTACGTATATGGTGGCTAGTGTTGACAAGCCACTTCAAGTCAGTCATTTAAAACTGAATATTAATCAAGTTAGTGCGTATCTGGCTGTATTTATTGACTGGATAATTTATAGGTAAAAAAACCGGCCAAGGCGAGTCGGGCTCTCACGCGAAGGGTTTCGTACCATATTAAGATCGAGCAACATGCCGAAAAAAACATCCGAAAAATACACAAGTATTTTTTCGGCTTCCCCACCTTTGATTATTAACTTTATTACGTGTTGATATAGCGGCAAAAGAAATACCTACATAAACTGTGAAAATTTCAACTGCCTGCTTACGGTTCTAGAGATACAGAGCCCGCTGACAGACAGACAGACGTAGTAATAGGATTCCGTTTGGCACCCTTCGGGTAAGGAACCCTAATAACGATTGGTGTCATTTTACACCATAACACTGCATGATGCACTGCACTGATGAAATGTTAAGAGCCGCCATACAAAAATGACGGCACGGTTGGCGCAGTGGTTAATGCAATTGACTGCTGCGCTGCGTGACGCGGGTTCGATTCCCCGCACATTCCATTTCCTAGTGTGGGGAAACGTTGAAAATATATAATAGGTTGGGGAAAAAGTTGCTTCGCGTTTTTTAAGAAAATTCAAAACATTTTTTAGTATAGTATATGTAGGTACATTTAAGTAAAGTATGTAGGTACCATTCTGTTCGATAACTTTTTGCCATCTTGTAGGTAGGGACATGATCCCATTGCTATAGAAATTTTGGGACTTTTGATCAAAATACCGCGATATAAGTGGTTTTGGCAGTCCTCTCGTGACACTGCCTAAGGAATTCTGAAGAGACCGAAACAGGTGGAAATCTGAAGGTGCAAGGTCAGGACTATACGGCGGATGGATTTACACCTCCCAGCCAAACTCTCTTAATTTTTGCTGAGTGGCTAAAGATGTGTGAGGTCTAGCGTTATCATGATGAAAAACCACACTGTTCTGTTGATTAATTCCGGCCGTTTTCTCTCAACTTCTCGCTTTAATCTCATCAGTTGTTCGCAGTAGAGTTCAGAATCGATGGTCCTGCCTGGTGGTAACAGCTCATAATGAATAATGCCCTTCCAAACCCACCACACACACAGCATCACCTTGTTGCGAGTTAACCTGGGTTTCGCCACAGTCGTGAAGCCTGGCCGGCCTTTGACCACGACCTTTTTCGCACGTTCTTATCGTACGTGATCCACTTTTCATCACCAGTTATCAGCTTCTTCAAAAATGGTTCGGTTTCATTACGTCGTACTCGTAATAAAGAATCACAAATGAGTACACGGTTCCTTAGGTTTCCTTCAGTGAGCTCGTGAGGTAGGTACTCTAATATTGAGCTTTTTTGTGTACCCAGTTTTTTTCAAATGCGACAAAACTGTTTTGTGGTCAATTCCCAGTTCTTCAGCTACGTCGTAACTACTCATATTTCATCTTGCTCCACTTTTTCAAAAATGGCATCCATTTTATCCATAATAGGGCGACCAGAGCGACGTGCATCTTTGACATCAAAATTTCCGGATTGAAAACGATTAAACCAAAGGAGAATGAACAAAAGTGGTCCAAATATCCACCACTAACGACACTTATGTTCACTTATAGTCCACTAAACAGATAGTAACTTTCAGTATGAGACAAAAAAAAAATAAGCTGTCAGTAAAAAGTTACGACCATATGAAAATAATAATAGTTTAATTTTGTTTTACTTCACTATTTATTTAAATCAATTTTAATTGTGCACAAGTAGCAAGTAGTAGTAGTAGTAACGTAGTGTCTTTCTGTGCCTCTAATGAACCCCGCGCAAGTTGGAGATGTCCCTATTTTTTATCCCTTTCGCTTTCTGTTTTTGCTGGTTGATTTTTTGTGATGATGCAAGTAGAAAGAAGAAACTGTGTTTGTTGCAATCATTCATTGTTACGAAGAAGGAATTATCAGTTACTTGAACAGTTTCTGGATAATCACCCGGGAACCGCTGAGCATATTCAAGGACTTCTGGCGCCTCGACAGGTTATTACATATATACATGATTTTTCATATATACTTACTTACATCTTTTTAATATTTCCGTTAATTCATTACTTCCCGTCGATCGCAACACATATTAAAATCTATCTGGCCTCAACGTTTAAAGGACTGTATTACAGCCAATGGAGACCACTTCGAATAAGCTTTTTATATTTTAAATTGTTTTATATTTATGTATTAAACTAACACACTGTAAAAGTAATAAATATTATTTGCAATAAAAATAAAAATAAATCTTTGTGACAATATTTATGGCATGACTAGGTATATGTTTTATGTTTATGTTACACTGTAATTCACGAATAAAAATATTATGTAGCATTCTTGTGTTTTCTTTCTTCCGGGCCTTTAAACAAAGTCTATTTCAGCGAGAACCTAGCATGGGACACCAAGCGGCAGGACATAACATGCGTATCTGCCAGGACTTATTTTTAATCATTTTTGATTTTTATATATTTTTTTACATCGTCTCACATATAGAATCATCAAGAGTAATGTACCCAGGATTTTGTAATTTCTATAATTAAAAGAGTGTCCTTGGAGTTTCTTGGCCCGTTCTTCTCCATAGAGATCTACGTTTTGAATGAGCAACTAGCTTCAATTTTCTGACTAATTGACTGACTCTTTGACAGTTCAAAAGTGCCTGTTTTGAAAGCATTTATTTCAATTAAACCCTTTGTTTAATTGAAATAAATGCTTTAAGTTTGAGTAGATTAGTTCAAAATGTGATATGGACAGAATGGTATTAACGACATGTTTCGCATAAATAGATAAAAAAAACATGACTTTTCACTCAGTCATAACTTTTTTCAGACAGCATAATTTTGGTTACGGTCTGGTTATAATGACTCAGTATTTAGTAGACTATTTTATTACATAGGTCTCGTTAGTGGTGGACATTTGGACCAAGCTTCATACATTTTTGGTCATTCTCCTTTGTGCTACTCTCACAGACACTGCACTAGGTCCATAAACATCGCAAATTGTTTTCGCGGCTTGCGTTGCATTTTTACCTTTTTTGTAGTTAAATTTTAAAATGTATCGCATTTCTTCATTAGATTCACTCATCTTGACGGTACGAAAAACAAATGAAAATCACACATTTTTCTAATTTGAACTTGGAATTATGTTCTTTAAAATTTAAACTTTCAATGATACCAAAACCTCACTGTTGGTCCTCAAAATCTCGCTGTTGGTCGCTTAGTTCGTGTGGGACCCACTTGTCTAGCTTTTTTATCTTTCCGATTTGACGCAAGAGCTTTAATGTTGTTTTGACACTAACTTCAAGGCCCGCAGTAAGCTCAGCCGTAGATTGAGTTGGATCCGCTTCCACTATTGCCTTCAATTCGTCGTTGTCGACAATGGTTACCGGCCGACCGTGAGGCTCGTTTTTCAACTCAAAATTTCCAGATTTAAAACGATTGAACCAATAATGGACCGTGTTTATGCAAGCAGTGTTAGACCCGTACCTGCACGTCGTTAATGTTTCGTGTTGTTTGCGCAGCGGTATTTCCGCGTAGGAACTCATATTCGAAAATTGTACGAATTTTCAGTTTATCCATGGCGCCAAAAACTACCACAATATCACAAAAAGAAAAGACTATCTAAAAATAAATGACTGAATTTGAAATTAAATTAACACGTCTTTCAAATAAAAGTCATTTGAATTTCGAAATGCGCGCCAATTCACAGATAATTATATCTGAAAATGCTGGTTATAGAATCTCCAATTACATAGGTAAAGACTTATGTGTATACTTATATAATATGTTTCAATTCTTTGATATTGTAGTTTTCGCTTCTAGTAAGTCCCACCACTTTCTCAGCCTAGAAGTCGTTTTTTGCGACTCTCGGTTTGGGAAGATCCTGTCTGGGTCTGCTGTTACCATTGGCTTTTACAGTAATTAAAATAAATAGGTTCCAACCAATGATATTATATGTAAAAAGAGGTAGATAGGTTATAAACGTTCCGCAAGTGGCACGTCAAAAGTTGGCTAATTAGCCACATTTTCTTCGTTTTGTCTCTTTTTCGCTCCCGATAATTACGACATGCCATCCTACTTCCACGTGTCATATAATAGTGTGACATAGTGCTGTTTTTGAAGATAGAATGTTAGGTAGGTAACCTATCTACGTCTTTTTACTTCTAATATCATTGGTTCCAACCATAATTTCTGTGGTTCCAACTAATAAGGAAAACAATATTGAACAAGTAACAGGCACCATAAGAACAAAAAAAAAACGAATTCCATTTATGTCAACAGAGAAATAAAATTCTTTTTTTTATAATAAATATATGGCAGCCAAATGGTTTTTGAAGACATTTTGGCCAATATTATTTGACTAGAACATTTTTAATCTGTTTCTATGTCTATGTTCGTTATTCAAATTCTGTAATTGGTTCAGCTATATGGTTCCATGTTTGTCTGCATCGAGCGAAGCATGAACTTTTTTATGTTTTTTGTAATCATTGTTATGTACACTCATATATAATTTAATAGCAGATTAACAAATTAATGCTTAGTTATGTTGCGTCATGATGATTATGGATTAAGTACTTAAGATTGAAGCTTGATAGTTAAAACATTTTACAAAAAAAAAACAATCAACTTCAATTAAATGAAAACACTCAAAAGTGAAAAATACTTAACTTTAATTTCGGAAGTCGGTGGTGTCTTTGGTTCTGTATTTTCGTTTTTTGCCACCGATTTCCGCTACTAAACTATTTTTCACATTTTTTTTTAGTTTATATTTTTCACTTTTTAGTTCTGACTACCCTACAAAAAAAAACATACAGACGACTTGAGAACCTTCTTTGAAGTCGGTTAAAAATTATACACTTAGGTGCCAGACTTGCTAGTTGTCATTGCTATGCAGTATGCTGCAGTACCTACTCTCAGTTAGGGGTAAAACCCAAAAACCAGCCAAGTGCGAGCCGGACTCGCGCACGAAGGGTTCTGTACCTACTTCCTACTAATATTATAAAGGCGAAAGTTTGTGAGTGTGTATGTTTGTCTCTTCCTCACGCTAAAACTGCTAAACGGATTTGGATACAATTTGGCACCCAGATAGTTTTTAACCCGGATTAATATATAGGATACTTTTTATCCCGATATTCCCACGGGATCGAAACTTAGGCGGGTGAAACCGCGGGGCGCAGCTAGTTATCTATAAAAACGGCCAAAAATAATGTCTGTTGTATGGGAGCCCCCCCTTAAATTTTTATTTGATTCTGTTTTTAGTATTTGTTGTTATAGCGGCAACAGAAATACATCATGAAAATTTCAACTGTCTATATAACTATCACGGTTCATGAGATACAGACGGTCAGCAGAGTCTTAGTAATAGGGTCCCGTTTCACTCTTTGGGTAGGGAACCCTAAAAAATGAGCTTTCGACGATGCTGCAAAGGATTAGTTTTTTATATCAAAAGGAGGATATGTATGATGTTTAAGAGTGCAAGTAGGGCAGCACACATAGCTGCACACACACACACAGCGTTTTAGAATGGGTTCCCTCTATCTGGCAGAATCTTGATGCTCCGAAATTTATTTGGCATAACACACTTGGCATAATATTCTTTATACGAATATTTGAAAGGCATAAAAAATATTTAATATAATGATTGTTTGGCCGAATGTTTGTATGTCATGTCCGAATTTACAATCGCATACTTTTAAGATGGCAGAATTTTATTCGGAATAATTTCATTAGGCATATTGCTATTTCTGTAAAATAGCATTTTAAATCTTAAATTAAACTAAAATATTGTCATAAAAAGTAAATATGTTGTTCTACAAAAGTTAGTGACAGTAACGAATCGCTGTAAAACCGACTTCACGTAGTCTTGTCTGCCCTACCCTAGAGTGTAATTTAAAATCGCGTAGGCGCGGAGGGGTGAGGCGGCCCGCGAGCTGACGAGCAGGTGGCCCGCCGCCGCGGCTGAGGCTGGCCGGCGTGTGCCGGCCAGCACGCCGAAGCTGCGGTGGTGAGCGTTAAACACACCTGCGACGATAAGCTCTCGTGGGACCGCCGGAGCCCCGCAGCGCCGGAGCCGTGACAGAAACCATGCCTGCCGCATGTTGCATGCTCGCTTGCATGCTGCATGCTTGCTGCATGCTTGCTGTTGCTTGCTACATGCTATGCTTGCTTGCATGTTTGTGTGAACTTTCTGCGATATGATGGTTCTCCTTTTTAATTATTAGGAATATGAAATTTATGCCTAAAGATGATTCTGACTTACAAAATTATGAGTTTTGAATTATGATAAATGAGTGTATGCCAAACGATTTTCTGCGAAATGAAGTTTATGCTATCCGCTGTTATAATGCAAAATAATATTATGGCATAAAAAGTTCTGCTATAAAGGGTAGACCAATTTAGAATAGCCTCCTACATTTTTAGGGATAGAATTCAGTACAAAATAAGTGGATAGCACCTAGTAAAGTCAATCAAACTTCCATTTTCCGTTGTTCTATTGATGACCATTTAAGTTTTCAGTTTGTCAACAAACCTTTATGACTTTTTTATTAGCTTTTTCCTTTGGTCTGGTAGAAAATGCACATCAGCACAGATGAATAATGGTTGGCTGGTTTCCACTTTGGATCACGATCCATCAAGCCTGCACGTACCCATTTAAGTCAATACAAACGTGTAATGTCGATAATCTGTAGATGATCGTATAAGATAGTAAGCTGCCAATGGCTGCCAGTTACAATATCCACGTGAATTAGATCAAATTGAACGGCAGACACTCGGCTAATTGGCGGGACGGACGACGAACTGGCGCCTCCGACGTTTACGTGAAAACACGCGACAAAAATGCTGTATTAAAAATAGTTATTTCCGAAGGCCGAGCTTAGCCGAACGAAGCCGAACGAAGCTTGAGCTTAGTTATAGTTAGGTAAGTTGGGATTTACTTAATTTTAAATTAAATAAACCTACCAAACCTAAACTCGTTTTTAGGGTTCCGTACGTCCGAATGAAAAACGGAACCCTTATGGGATCACTAGGTACTGGCTGACTGTCTGTCCGTCTGTCACAGTAAATTTGCTCCGAATCTACTAGATTCAAAATTCAAAGTCAAAAGTCATATTCAAACTAGGCTGAGAACCAACACTTTTCGTACGTCAAAATTACTGTCAGTTCCATTTCCTAGTGCTTTTACCTGGGGAGAAGAAGTGGCGCAACAAACTCCCCAGCAGCACAGCTGTCTGTTCAGTTAGAAAAACCTGATTCTATACAATACTTAGTATGCAAAATAATTTACATTAAGTACGCAAAACAGAACATTAAATTATATTATTGTTATATTACGTCAGCTAGCATACGCCATTAAACCAACAAAAACATCAGAATCTATACTCAAGCGAAAATAAAAACTAAAAACGTAAACAGAACTATTATAAATACCCGAATAAAAGCCTCTAGGCATAAAGGGCGTGCCTGCTTACATAAAGCTATTAAAGCTGTAACTTGAAGTCACAAATGATAAACTAGGACCATCGAAGTAAAAATAAAAAATCAGTTAATTATTAATAACAATAAGAAGACCATGGTCAGCAAGACGACCAGTCACCACAAGCAGCACCCGTTCACGAGCATAACGCAAAGATCAGCCATTACCCCCCTCGCCATATTTGAGGGAAAACTAGACTAATTTAGTTTAAATTTGGTACACATCTACGTGACCCAAACACGGACGCGTAACGAAAATAAATTAATTTTTAATATGGGCGGCTTTTCTGGGGCAGATCTATACAAATAAATATAATTGAAGTGTCTGTTTGTAATGTCAAAATAACAGATTTTTACTAAATGACATATAAAAGTGTATAATTATGATACATACACACATTAAAAAAAAATTGTGATCACAAGCAAAAGCTATAATATCTTAAAAAAAATACTTTATCAAGAAAAAGTGTTTACGTTATATCTTTAAAAAAATAGAAATACACTGTTTGAAATAAAAAAATAAAACTGTTCTTTATTTTTTAATAACAAAAATTTATTAATTCAATTCTAATGTAATTATAACATAAATTTGGTGGAAAGAAAAATATCGTTTAACCAAACTTATACAACAATTTAATAATAGGTTTTTATTTAATATAATATACCTAACTCCTCCCCTGGTTCTCACACATGCAGAGATCTTCCTGGGCATGCTGAGGTCCAAGTTATCCAGCATTTCTTGCGGTAACATGTCCCATTCTTGAATAGTGGATTCCCTGATCTCTGGCACTGCCTGGGGAGGTGACTGACGGATTCAAAAAGCTCGTTTAGGAGCATCCCACACACGCGTGCTCTAGGGTTTAAGTCAGGCGAGCCGGCAGGCCAGTCTAACCTTGTGATGTCGTATTCTCGGAGAGCAGCATTGACTCGTTGAGCTCGATGTGCGGGCGCATTATCATCGACCAGTACGAATTGGTGCCCATGGTTTACTCAGAAAGTCTGACACTTCCGTCAATAGCGACTGTTTTGTACCTATCTGCCCTCATGGAGAGTCGATACGGGATCAACGGCGTTCTAGCTCCAATCATAATTCCACCGCAAAAGGACACCGATCGCCTTGCTACACGGTTTCAGTGGCAGTTCTTTGCCTTTTAGAGTCTCCAGGTCTTCTCCAGACACGGACACGTCGGTTATCTGGATTGTACTGTTACTGATTTGCGATTCGTCAACGAATAGACAGTTTTGCCAAATGTTTTCCTCCTATCTTCTTCATTTTGCCTAGCCCACTGCAACCTCCGTCGCTGACGTTGCCGTGATTCAGAGGTGCTCGCCAAGACCTCTGTGCTCCTAGTCTTGCCTGGTGTAAGCAATTTCGAATGGTCTGAGTGCTAACTTCAAGTCCAGAGGCGGTCCGCACTTCTGCTATTATTGTAGTGGCGTTGATTGTTGGGTCACAGGCTGCCAACAATCTGATATAGCGCTTCTGAACAGCAGTCAGAACAGTTGGGCGACCACTGCAGGGTCGGTCAGCTAAATTATCCATGCCGTGGTACCTCTGCAACGTGGCCACGACACAGGATTGGAATACAGCAACTCTGCGTGCTATTTCTCTCTTGGAATATCCTTCTTCCCTCAAAGATACAATTCTTGCTCGTAAAACTTCTGATAATCCTCTTGGCATTTTATCAATAACAACTTTCCTCGAAAAAATATTATAAATCCGTTAAAATTAACAAAGCCAGATAACAGAATGAGTGTAAGTTTGGATTGAATTTCTTTTCATATGAATTTGATCGCATACTTTTTGATGTGTACAACAAAAACACTATTTTTAAATTTTTTGTCTGTTTGTCTGTTTGTTCCGCGGCTGGACTGATTTTGACTTTCACTGGCAGCTGTAAAAATAAATAAAATTGATTTAAAGAATTCCACGCGAAGTCGCGGGTAACAGCTACTTGAAAAATAAAAATAAAAAGTTTTGCAAACTGTACCGTGTGTTAAATAATAAATACCTACATTTAAAGATATTTAAGAAAATATATGAAAATTCAATATTCCCCCTATCTATCTCTGACACTAAAGAGACAATCATTTTGAAAAAAATACAGAAAATAGTTCTTTAAGTACTTATAGATTACAGAATAACTTTTAAGATAGTCATAGAATATCAAGGTAAATATCCCAATATTGTGCGTACAAACTTACATTTGCAGTTGGAACGTATAGAGACCAAGTTTTTCAATTATGTAGGTACAATGTAAAGTTTCTCCTTGGGATAAATGCATCCCAACTACGGAACCCTTCATTGTGCGTGGTCCAACCGTCCGACACGTTCTTGGCCGGTTTCTGGTTTGTTTTCTGTTCTACCATAATTAGATAGGTATGTTTGCTATCCAGAGGACGAGGATGTAGGTAAATGTATTAATTAAAGAACACTTATTCCAAATTTACAAAGCTTCAGCGCAATACGCAATAATGTTTTTGACATGAATTAGAACTCAGAGATAAAATGAAATAACTACAAGACTTATTAATTAACTAATTTAGTCTGAGCGCAGACCGTGAAGAAATGCTCGATAAATCAAGATGCATAAATAAAACATATTTTCATATTACATTGTACCTATATATTTTTTATTACCTACTTAAGTACATTAGGTATAATTATATTAATTTTATGAATACGGTGTTCTAAAAGCGATTCATAAATCATGTGCGTGTTTTATTTTCAATTAAATTATAATACATTATAATTAAGGTCACGAAAATAAAAATGTAAAAAAATCAACATGTTGATTTTTTAAAAAATTTTTTTCGTGACCTCAGATTCTTTAGGCATTATTTTATTTTTCCTTACACTACAAACAAGGTAGTTTATATCTATGGTCTACCCACTGAAAAATACTAGGTCCATCCATATACTGCAAGATAAATAAAATATGGATTGGAAGGGGACATTTTTACCGCTAGGTAAATACTCCACTTTGATTTCCCCTTTCTTCTCCCTAAAAGTTGCAATATTTCTAAGTCGCAAAAGAGGAAAGCCCATAGATTAGCAGCCATCCATCAGCTAATTGGGCCAATCAATCGCCCAGGACTTTCATCAACAAAGCTATAATTATTTAATTGGGATCAACTGCTGCAGCCGACGATACATGGGAATCAGGACGGAAGTATGAGGAATTACGGGATATGGAACTAATAGACTGTGACAGCATAAAGATTTATGTTTGTCTATGGATGTGTAGTACCTACCTATAGGTATGTACCTACTATATATTGTATCTGCCAAGCCTTTTCCCAACAATTTTGGGGTCGGCTTCCAGTCTAACCGGATGCAGCTGAATACCAGTATTTTATATGGACAGACTGCCTATCTGACCTCCACAACCCATTAACTGGGTAATACGATACACCTTGGTAAGACCTTGGTTGTCAGACTTACGGGCTTCTGACGACTCGTGACGACTGTCAAAGATCCAAGCAAGAATGATAGCCGGGACCAACGGCTTAAAAAGTATTACAATTATAGGAGCCAATTAATTTGATGCATGCATTGACGGAACAGGGGGAGAAGAGGAAGCGGATTGTCTTTTACTGAAAGAATGAATGTAGGAAAAAGTAGATAAGGACATGACAGCTGTCATCATCCCCTTTGTTTACTTTTAAAACAAGCAGATCAACAGAAATCTAGACTAAAAAATACAAAAGACAAACTTTTGATTAGGTATATCCGATATTGAATCAACAATTTAAATTGTGACCATTTTACAGCTCATTCACATGGGATCCGTCATTGGCGATTCGTAAAAAAAAAGCGGTCAAGTGCGTGTCGGACCACGCACAATGAAGAGTTCCGTAGTTGGAATGAATTTATCGTAAGAACAAACGTAACTTTGTAATTGAAAAACATGTTCTCCCATACGGTGCAACCGCAAATTTAAGTTGGTCGATTATTACTCGTAAACTTGTAAAGCCCACTTAAGTGTGATAGTTTTCCTTTAAATTTCGTTATATATAAGTACTAATGCCGTAACATTTGAATTTCTAACTACAACCGTTTAGTTGGTAGAGGGGGGGGCACTTGACTCTAACGAAAATTGGTACTTTAAAGCTTGATAAGTCACGAAGGGTTCACTTAATCAAACGGTCTTGGCAAACCCCTAATATTTTTGAAAGACCTATCCAACGATATCCCACACTATAGGAAGAATGAAAAAAAAAAATATCATCCCCACTTTACATGTAGGGGAGGTACCTTAAATAATTGTTTTTTTCAACATTTTATTTTACCACTTTTTCGGCGTCATTAACTTGTATACTCATGCCAAATTACAACTTTCTAGTACCAATAGTTTTTGAGCTAAACCGCGGACAGACAGACAGACAGACGGACATGGCGAAACTATAATTAAGGGTTCCTTGTTGACTACGGAACCCTAAAAAACAATAAGTCATGAATGACGGATGCACGTTCACATTGCATATGGAAACGAGTTTTTTCGCGATTCGTCAAAATATCCAAATAGATGTTCACACTTGATACGTGATTCAGAGTTTAGTCTTAGACGAGCGCTTCAGCGGTTCCGTCACAAAACAAAAAAAGCACTGCCGCCGCTTTTTTATAAAAAAAAACAATCGTGATAAAAGACTATTCGTCGAAAAACACGAATCGTCCTCGTTTTAACGAGCCCTTAGGTACTATCTTCGTATTATCTTCCAGGAAGAGTCGGTCTTCATGACGTTTTAAAAACTACACTCGAGAGCAATGAATCCGGGTCACTTAAAGAATCCTAAAAATCTCGGAAACTAAAAATGCTAGGTTAATGCAATAAATTGTATTTAATAGACAATGTAATACTCCTTAAATGAAGGTATTAAAACTTCTTAGTTATTGTAAAGTTATATCATAAAAAAATCAAATTTGAAAAAGGGCCACTTTCGAAGATGGAACTACGAAATTACAGCATTTGGTTTTGCTTTTGTTTGTAATCTGTCATTTATGTGGGTACATAAACCATGTTGATAGTGCTCTATATTCATTATTCAAGCTGAAATTATGTCGCTTACGCCTGAAGAATGCACCAGAATACTTACAATGCTGGAAACCGGCCGGAGTCAGCGCGATACAGCCAGGACTGTCGGTGTGTCGCTGTCAACAGTACAAAGAGTTCTCCGACGTTACGAAGAAACTGGTTCTAACCTACGCAGACCAGGAACGGGCAGAACCAGGTGTACCACAGCACGAGAAGACCGATACTTGGTGAACACCATGCTTCGAAATCGCTTTCTTACAGGAACTGAACTCACAAATCAGTTTCGACGCCTCGGAGGAAGTAACCCAAGTGCATGGACAGTAAGACGTCGGCTTGCTGAATCTAACTTAAAACCCCTTAGACCTGCAAACGGCCCTAAACTGGAGCGTGGGCATCGTATTTCAAGACTAAGATATGCCCAGAGCCACGTAAATTGGAGTATTGAAGATTGGTCAAAAGTTATGTTCTCCGACGAATCAAAATTTATGCTCTACAAGCACGATGGAAGACACAGAGTGTATCGAAGACCAGGGGAAAGATTCAAGCAAGCATGCATCGAAGAAAAAGTAGCCTACGGTGGTGGGTCTGTACTTGTTTGGGCCGGAATTTCTTCTGAAAGTCGCACAGAGCTGGTGATCATAGAAAACGGCTCTTTAACTAGCGAAAGATATGTGGAAGAAATCCTCAATGATCACGTTGGTCCATTTATGGTCAATTTAGGTGAGGATGCTATATTTATGCATGACAATGCCCGACCTCATACAGGTAGGATTGTGAATGACTACCTTCAAGAGATGAACATTACTCGTATGGAGTGGCCAGCGCGCAGCCCGGATATCAACCCGATCGAGCATGCTTGGGACGAGCTAGGCAGATGCGTAAAACAACGAAACCCTCCCCCAATCACGCTTCGTGAGCTCAAAATTGCTCTCACAGAGGAATGGGAGAATATTCCCCAAAATCGTATAAGGAACTTGGTGTACAGCATGCCAAACCGCGTAAACGCAGTAATGGAAGCACGAGGAGGCAATACGAAGTATTAAAATTCAAGAAAATCGTAACAAAGTTCAAAAATTTCATGTTTCCTATTTTTGTTTTAAGGAGAGATCAGCAGTTTTTTTCTTTATGTAATTTTGTGTTAATAAAATGTATGGTGACTCATATTTTTTTAACTTTCATTTAAGGAGTATTACATTGTCTATTAAATACAATTTATTGCATTAACCTATCATTTTTAGTTTCCGAGATTTTTAACATTCTTTAAGTGACCCGGATTCATTGCTCTCGAGTGTACTTGAAGTTGAAATTCTGAACTTTTCCCAACTATGTTGGGGTCGGCTTCCAGTATGCTACAAATACAATATGACCAACCAACGGCTTAACATGCTTTCCGAGGCAAGGAGGAGTCTCGGTATGTAAAGATGGTCACCCATCCACAGACCAACCCCGGCAAGCGTAGCTTAACCTGATGGATCGACTCGTGCGGCTGATATTATTTAGCCACGAGCTCCTCATTATTTTAGTTATTTATTCGCTGCGGATCTTATGCATCTAATAAGTAGCTATAGGATGTTGTTATTTTTTTGTTATATTAGATAGGTATTACGATTTTATTTTGGATAGGGCCTGTTTTTTTTAGGTAATTATGAATTCCTAATCTTAAATACATCTTTATAAAAATTCGATTCCCATGAATGAGTAAAGCCGTTTGATTTATGTATTCCGTTATATTGCACTGTTACACAATTAAGTTGTGCTTGTACACTTGTACCTACAGTATCTAAGAAACTCGAACCTAGAATTCCAAACCACCTACAACACGAATAATATTAGACAAATACCAATCTACATGGTTCCAACTTATTACTGACTCTATCAATTAGTTCTACCACGTTCAAAACTTCTAATGTCAACTCAGGAAACGAAAAACTAAACGAACGCGAATGCGGTCTAAGAATCTGTTGAAAAACTATATGAATCAAATATATCATTAAAACTTGAGAAAATATGATAAATTACTAATAAAGTATGCTATCGGTAGCTGGCGCTGTTTTTGCCGAGAATTTTTGAATTGTATCTATTTCTGCAAAGAAAACTGACGTTAGCCGCGGCCATTTTAAGAATTTCCATTGAAAGATAGACTTTATTTCTTGAGAGCTAGATGTTGTTAAAGGTTTTATTAGGTGTAATTATTTGTTACACTTCCCTTCCCTGCCCTTCAAGTAATGACCAATTAGTGCAAACACTGGGCTTATCTTCAATGAACAGAGATTCTGTTACAGTGTTTTTTGTTCGTTGAACAAACTCATGAATGAAGCGACGTGGAACGCGTTGGTAGACTAGTTAAACTTAGTTGTTTTATTACTAGTTTAAGTTATAAATTATAACTATAACGCGATATGCTTCGGTACATGCCATATAATTTGGAGAATATGCAATATTCAAGAATCTGACGATACGTTTGTAACTATCTTCATCTACATTTTTGCTAAGTAGGTATGTAAAAGAGATCTAGATACTCATATAATTTTGCAGGATTCTTATGAGTCTTACCTGTACGAATGTCATTAAATTGCTATAAACTTTTAGATACTCATTTCATCTTGCAGGATTCTTATGAGTCTTTCCTGTACGAATCTCATTTGATCTAAATAAGCTTTTAGATACCTACTCATATAATCTTCCTGGATTCTTATGAGTCTTTCCGGTACGAATGTCTTGTGTTATAATAAAATTTCCTAAAATAAATTCACGCCTTCTTCCCATGGTGGAAGGCAGAAACTACAGAACGCCACCTGCTATATACGATCCTTACATACCTACTCCTTTTACCACATTTATGCTGGGGTCATACACGCACGCCGCTTGCGACTATTATGCACCTGACCTTTCTGAAGAACATCACCAATATAGCCACTATAATATACTCGTCGCTCACCCTTCGTTTCCATCAATCACATCTGCCTTGTAAATACCTTTTGTAGGTCGCTTTGTTAGAGAGTTTTCCCGACAACAGTACATTTCAAATGCAAAAGTAATTGAATCTGAAAGTTTCACAGTTTATCACCAACTTCAAATTCCAAGAAGTTTAGCTACTAGTTGGGAGTTTTCAAATTATCTCTCGCTTGCAGATCAGAGTTTTAGAATCATTTAATAGGTTGACCATTTCATTACCTTTTTCCTAAGACAGGTAGATGCGGGTTGTAATTGAATAATTACCATGTTATTAGTGCTGTACCACACAATCAACAAGATATTAGCAATCAATTATCAAAGTATCGCCTTCTCGAAACTGTTACACCTATTAGAACAAACATATTAAATAAGCAACGATAGCAGTACGTCGAGATACGTCCTTTTAGCATGTTCACAAGTATAAGTAATTAAGATCAAGTTATTGGAACCTCATATAACAATGGAATCTAATCACCTCCTATTCAAATAAAACTCCAGTAAGTTATGACAAAGCTATCCCCAAGAAATAAAACACAAATTGCTCATAACAGCGAATATTATATTTAAATGAGTAAACCGAGAACATATAGGAAATAAGGTAATACTTAGCTTCTTAATCAGAATATCTTACACAAATTATATTTACTTAGATATCTTTTCAATGCACCCAGAAGAAGCAATAAAAATGAACTCCCTCAAAATCCTCCCGGCAAAACCCAAAACACTTCGTTATTCTTTATTCTTTCAAATCTTCAGTCCTGATTGGTTCGCGGTGATGGCGGGCTGATGGCGTCTCCCTATTGGTCGACGCCCGACGTTAGTACCGCAAACATCCACCGATAGCAGCACCTTTGCTTGGCGACAGCTGTTGCGTGATGACAACCGCTAAGTGTTTCTATGCGGTCCGTCTCGCCATCTAGCGCCTAGTGTGCGGAATATTCACACTCGTCCATCCTGACGCCTTTGCGACTCTGCAAAGGAAGAGAACAAAAGACTATATCTGCCCACCAGAGACTAAAGAGCAGTAACAGCCCTTTTGTGATTTTTCGTTTTATTAGTGATTCTGAAAGCGGGTTTCTTAAGCTTTCTATTGAATTAACTTACTTATTTCTAAGACTATTAGAATGGTTTTTATTTAACAGTTTTCACTTACTGCAAACGAAAAAAATCAACAATTTGGCGTGATTTCCCAACTAAAATACAGTATAAATTATACTGCAGATTAAATTTTAAGGTTTCATAACTAAAATGCAGTAAGCAATATAATTTTACAGTTCTTTAGATAGTTTTATATTTCTGGAAAAAAATTAAAAAAAAAATTAATACGCAGTAAAATTTACCGCCATACAAGCTATTTTTACTGCAAATTAAGAAAATACAATTTATTGTCACGAACTCCCAACTAAAATGCAGTAAAATCAAAGCTTGTCGCATTTTAGTTGTGAATACTTAACATTCTTTTATCATTATAAACTGACTAACACGCAGTAAAATACAGCATTACTGCAGATTAGTTTGGATAGCATAATGACACAGATATGATTATTCCTAGCTAAAGTGCAGTTAATGTTTTAAATACTATTTATTATTTTTGATATGTAAATTTTACATAAGTGAGTTGAATTAGAATAGAATCACTAATAAAACGAAAAATCACAAAAGGGCTGTTACTGCTCTTTAGTCTCTGGTGGGCATGTGATTAAATAATAAGAAATAAACGGTCTTTAAAATGTGAACTAGCTATTTTTCTTACTGCACTAGTAAATTGAACACTTTTTTCTTAAAAAACTAACTAAAATGCAGTATTTTTTTGACCTTACTGCATGTTAGTTGGGTTTCTTGACAAAATAACTGATCCAAACGCAGTAATAGGGCTTTTTGCTGCATTTTACTAAGTTTAAAATGGTATTTTTTACAAAAAAGGCTATGCAGTAATAGGCACCAAAAAGAATAAATGGCCATAATAAATTCAGTTATTAAGATATATTTTTTTTTATTGCTTTAACGTGTGAACCTATGCCTTTACAACCTTTCTGCATTCAAATTTTTTTGCTTATAGGTACATTCTGTTGATTTTTTTAAATCAATTCTTAACTTTAAATGCGTTTTACTCGAAATCGTGATTTTGCTGTTACTGCACTTTAGTGTATGGTGGGCAGATATGTAATTGTTCAAAAATAGCAAACCCAGTCCTAAAAAAAAGAAAAGAAAACTCAATTCTATGAACCGTAAAACAATATTTGGTCCATACATAATAAAAAGCACATCATAGCTATGTCCTTTAAATGAATCATTATCAATCATCAAGTCAAATCATTCCAAAAGTAAAAAGATAAGTATCTACTTGTTTACCAAAACCAGTTTCCAAAAATACCCATAGATTTACATCAGTGAAAATACCATAATTTTCCAACCCATAACATTTCACAATCGCTTTCAAAACATTTCCGTCAGTAACTCCAATTTTAAACCATTCAATTAACATAATAGTTCCGATCACAATCCAAATTATTTGTACCATTACATTATTCCACTCATCAAAATTAGTATTAACCTGATTTTTCCTGGAATTCATTAAAGTTCATCCTTCAAGCAAGTCGATTAATTCCTCCGTGCTGTCCACTTCTGTATCATTTGAACTAGCGCCCGAATCATCCTCCCTCTGAAAAGGTTTTAACGAGTCCGACGACACAAGAGCTCTGAATCGCTTATACCCTTTCACACCTTTCAGCGAAGTAATCATGTACCTATCATTACCTGCTACCTTCGTTACCTTATAAGGCCCGCTGTACTTTTCCTTCAGTTTTCGTCGAACGTTCACATTTCGGTCAGCAGCTCCTTTCCATAATACTAAATCGTTTACCTTGTATTTTGTTGGAGGTTTACGCTTTGCATTAAAATATTTACGCATTTTCTCTGCCGTCCGGTTTAGGTTCGCTGTAGCTTCGGTCCTAGTGCGTGCAGCTGTCGCCTCGTTATCCACGATGTTATCTCCCATACCTTGATACCTGCTGCGAGTCGCTGAAAACATGAGCCTGTATGGTGTAAATCCAGTCGAACCGTTTAGTAAATTATTCATTCCCCAGGTGATGTTTGCGATCCGAGTATCCCAATCCTTTTCATCTTCCACGCTTGTATTGAGTGAATCTAGTAATGTACGATTATACCTCTCCACTTGTCCATTTGCGCGTGGACATGCTACAGCATTGATTATGTGTTTTATTTGATTATCCAAACAAAACTGTTTGAAATGTTTACTTTTGAAACTCGTACCGCTGTCGGATATAATTCTCTTTGGATAACCAAATAAACAAAAAATGTCATTTAAAGATTTTATTACCTCTCGAGTCTTTGTAGTTTTAACTGGTACCGCCCATGTAAATTTCGTGAAGGCATCGACCACCATTAGTACAAAACTGTTGCCTGCTCGACTTTTGCAGAAAGGACCGAGATGGTCAATGTGCAGAGTGTGCATTGGTTCCGGAACTTTTTCAATGGGGTGTAACTCACCTTCAAGTCTTCCGTACTGTCCCCTCTTGTAAAGACAGTCTAAACATGAGTTGACATATTTTCGTATGAAACGTGTCATTCCTGGAAACCAAAAGTTACCTTTGATAATTTCCTCACACCGCTTCAGGCCTGGATGTCCGATGCAGTCATGATACTTCCTCATGACATTCCACCTTCCATATTTAGGGACTACTAACCGCTGTTCTCCATCCTTAACGAGCTTGTATACTCGACCATCTTTCAGCTTGTAATTTTTCTGTATATCTGGATCGTTATCCCCAGATTCTAATTTTGTTCGAATTATGCGAATCCTCTCATCTTGATCTTGAAGACATACTAACCAATCGAATACGTCAATCACGTTGATATCTACTACTAAGGGAGGGTCTACCGGAAATCGGCTCAGCGCATCCACGTGCCCATGAGACTTACCTGGCCTATGAATGACTTCCATGTCGTACTCCTGAATAGATAACCACCACCTTGCTATTCGAGGTAGTAGATCCTTTTTCAAGAAAGTGTCTCGAACGGCTGCACAGTCTGTCACCACCTTAAAATAATTACCTGCTAAGTAAATTCTAAATCTCCTCAACGATTCCACTACAGCCAATGTTTCCAATTCGTAGGAATGATACATAGCTTCTTCTTTGCTTGTTTTTCGGCTGAAATACGCAATGGGTTTCATACCACCATCCTGATCCTGTAATAGAATGCCAGCTACACCTTTACTGCTTGCGTCAGTATGAACTTCTATGTCACCTTTCCTACAAAATAATGAGAGTATCGGTCGAGTCGTCAAAATCTTCTTCAGTTGATCAAAAGCTCTCTGCTGTGCTGGATCCCAAACCCATGTTGCATTCTTTTTTAGCAACCCGTACAGAGCATACGTGACAGACGCATAATCTTTAACAAATTTCCTGAAATAACTAGTCAGACCTAGATACATCCTAAGTTCGTGTACATTCTTAGGTTCTTTATAGTTGACCACAGCATCGATTTTCTTACTACCAGGCCTAATACCTTTCTCGCTGATCTCGTAACCGAGGTAATCTATTTTTTTTTGCAAGAAAAAACACTTATCAAGGTTTAACGTCAATTTTGCGTCCCTTATTATTTCCAAAACTACCCGAAGCAGATGGAGGCCTTCCTGTTCAGTTTTGGTAGGTAGCAACAGATCATCTATAAATGGAAGCACCTTATCATGACGTAACGAAGAAAATATCTTGTCCATAAGACGCTGGAAAATTGCTGGGGAATTGGCTAAACCGAAGGGCATACGCAAAAATTCATAGTGGCCCTCAGGCGTGACAAAACCAGTTCTGTGAATTGAAGCCTCCGCTACTGGAATCTGGAAAAAACTTTGCGACAAATCAAGACTCGTAAAAAGTTTCTTCCCACCTAGTTTTTCGATTTGTTCTTCTATGATGGGCAGAGGATATTTATCTTTCGCTGTAATACTATTTAATTTTCTAAAATCCACACAAAACCGATAATCTCCGTTCTTTTTCCTAACTAATACAATGGGACTGGCATAATTAGACGACGATTCTCTAATAATACCGTTGGATACCATATCTTCAATCTTTTCTCGTACTATTGCCTTTTCTGAAAAAGAAAGCCTGTAAGGACGATAACAAACCGGCTTATCAGAGTTAAGTTCGATATTCAATTCTATTTTGTCAGTCCTGCCTAATTCTCCTGTATCTATAGAAAAACAATCTGAATATTCCTTTAAAATCTCTACTAACTCTTTAACTATCTGTGGATCTCCGGATCCACATTTGATTTTGGTTGTATCAATGCTCATGATCGAAACAAGATTATCTGCAGATTTACCAAGAGAACAACCAATTTCTCGAGTAACCAATCCACGAGCAATAACCTGGTCTTTCTGGAAACGCAGTGGCTTTTTACCGTGATTAACTATGAAAATGGTCTGTACTGGAAAACAATTCATAGAAGCAGGAATGCTATAGTTATAACCATTATAAACAATTGTACGACTATCCACAAACAGTAGAGTTGACTTGTCAAATTCAACATCATTGTACGTGTCAACAAACAAGGATGAATAAGCTGGAACGACAGTGTCTGTAGAGCACAAAATGTTAACCTTATCGACACATGTACCCACTTGCAAAGAATTTATTTCAACCGATTCAACTTTATTTTCATCTGTTACTGCATATCCTAAAAAGACGGTAGTACCACAAATTGTAAGCTTGAATTTTTCATTGTTCAAAATGGGCTGTCCAATAAAAACGTCAGCTCTGTTTACGGCAGCATCCACGACAACTGCGTCTGAACAAACCTTAACTTCATCTATTACGAACTCTAATGATACCTGTCCGTGAGCTTTAATTGGTGGTCCACCAAACCCGTTGACAAAAACGACACAAGGTTGCATTGCAACACCAAGCTTTAGAACACAATCATGAGTGATGAGATTGACTTGAGCCCCCGTGTCTAAATAAGCGGTACCTTTTAAACCATTAATTAAGACATGTTTAAAATAACATTCATTTACCTGTATTTGTACAATGCTGACAGCCTTTTGATAACACTGCTCCTTTTTGTGGTTGGTTTTCCCACAGATTTCGCATTTTATAGCGTTAGGATTGTTGGGGCACGACCGAACAACGTGCCCTGACTCGTTACAAAGAAAACAAGTAACACCTGGCTTTCGTTCTTTTGGATCTCTAATTGCTTCTTTTGAAGACGATGCGGAATCTCGACCTCGAAGAACGTTTCTCTGACTTTGATTAATTTTTTTGTCGTCATTCATGCACAGAAAGTGAGAATAAAGCTCGCTTGGGGTTTTATAATTACCAGCCCTTGCAGAAGTTCTCATGTGGAACGGCAACCCTTCTATGATGCAGGAAACCGCTTTTTCTCCAATGATTTCACACTTAGTTAACATGGTACATTTCGAATAATAATAATGAGTCATCGTTTCATTGAATAACTTTTTCCTACTTAACATTTCCCTCAATGCGTCTGCGTAATCTATGCTTTGAGGGAACGCTTCCAGAATTTTTTGTTTCCATTCCGGCCACGTAAACTCATAGCTTTGAAGTGCGCCATGCCACAACTTCGCTAATCCAACAAGTCGTGCCTGCATATAATAACTTTTAACATTGTCGTTCCATCCATGTATGGCACCTAGTTGCTCTACTTTGTTAAGCCACTGAGATGCAGGTAGCTCCGGTTTTTCAGGATCGAATTCCGGTATTATATCCGGCTTAACCATCACACCCGAATAATATGGAACCGACCTACCGGATTCATTTGAAAAGCCAGGTGGAAAGCGGCCTCGATAGTCCCGGACTGGCGAACGTCCCGGCCGCCACGTGTCGCGGGAGCAGCTACGGCGCTCCGGCTGCGGTCGCTCCATCCGCCGGTGACTCCATCTGACAGGGCTGCGGGACCGGCTGCGAGACCGGCTGTGACCATCGGAACTCATGGCTTGGCTGAGAACTGCTCCAGATCGCTATCCCACTTCTGAAAATTGTTACACCTATTAGAACAAACATATTAAATAAGCAACGATAGCAGTACGTCGAGATACGTCCTTTTAGCATGTTCACAAGTATAAGTAATTAAGATCAAGTTATTGGAACCTCATATAACAATGGAATCTAATCACCTCCTATTCAAATAAAACTCCAGTAAGTTATGACAAAGCTATCCCCAAGAAATAAAACACAAATTGCTCATAACAGCGAATATTATATTTAAATGAGTAAACCGAGAACATATAGGAAATAAGGTAATACTTAGCTTCTTAATCAGAATATCTTACACAAATTATATTTACTTAGATATCTTTTCAATGCACCCAGAAGAAGCAATAAAAATGAACTCCCTCAAAATCCTCCCGGCAAAACCCAAAACACTTCGTTATTCTTTATTCTTTCAAATCTTCAGTCCTGATTGGTTCGCGGTGATGGCGGGCTGATGGCGTCTCCCTATTGGTCGACGCCCGACGTTAGTACCGCAAACATCCACCGATAGCAGCACCTTTGCTTGGCGACAGCTGTTGCGTGATGACAACCGCTAAGTGTTTCTATGCGGTCCGTCTCGCCATCTAGCGCCTAGTGTGCGGAATATTCACAAAACATTTATATGTAATTGGATCCCATTCATTTGAATGCAAGCGTACTGTGTACTTTGACAACCGTCCAGATTTACTATTAACACTATTGTTGCTTTGAACATAAGAGTCAATATGTGTTGACAGCTCACTTCGGTCGTTAATTTTAATGTAAACAGTCGCTTACCTAAGGCTGGGTCCAGTGGAATTAGCCAGTTTAAATTCTCCGTCGTTTTTCATTGTGCCAAACTTTATCTTCTTGGATTAGAGTTGAGGATTGCCTGGCTTTGTGTTCTTGAGTTTGCAGCTAAGATTGTAGATAATAGGTCGGTTCCATCCTTTATATGGGAAATCTGCATCATTCTTATGCGCATGAGACTCGATGAAGTTTGGATCCGAGTGTTAGGCACCTGGCTGAGTAATGATCAATGTTATGGCCTAATTGAAATGTTTATAGACACTAAATCCTAGGTTCAATGAAGTAGGCTAAGTTATAGTAAGTTATTCGTGGGTTGATCACGATTGTTTTAAAGATCGGGTTACGATTTCTGATAACTAATTTCAATGCCTCTTGTGAGGTAAGCGATAGGTATTACCTGTAACAAAATGTGACTAGGTATCTCATTTGTTATCTTCATTTTGGACCACCTATTTCGCAACTGCATAAATCCAGGGAAGCTTTACGTTGCAGATAAAGAGTCCTCAGTAGAAATCTTAGTCGGTAAGTAAGTACTACCATAAAGTAGAATAGCGGGCGCAGAAGTAAGAATAAAGTCAATAAGGTCGTAGCTCGTTTGTTTCATCAAACTACGGTTCGTTACTCATTAAAGGAACCGAATTCATCTAGTTTTAAAATATAAGTCAGTTATTTTGGACGTGTATTTGAAGTATTACAGAAATAAATATCATTTTATTTAAGTACCTTTTACTTCAATACCTTGGCATTTATTTCGATTCGATTAAAAAGCTTTATCCAACGCTAACACAGGATGTTACGAAACACTTAATACCTTTTTGCATACAAAATCCATTCTCAATGTGACATTAAACTATGATGAATGACGTCATAATGTCTTTATGGTCTAAAATTAATAAAGTATTTCTGTTGTAGACGAAAATAAAATTAACCAAAACTTTAAGAAAAGATAAAAACACGAATAATTTAATCGTCGTCATAAAGTGGAAGAAAGTATATGTCACATTCTTATAATAGTTACAATAAGAAAAATTTATATTATAAAGTGGTGCCGATTCTGTTGTTCACAAACTAAACTAAATTTAAGTTCAGTGCATCTTTTTCTTTCTATTTCATTAAGAAAAGGACAGAAGATACATTTTAGTTTAGTCCTGTCAAATTAATCAGCGCCTGACGTAAATTGACGTAATTTTAGTGGGCAAGTTTTTAATCATGTCAAAACTTGTATGGATTAGTGTCAGGGGCTGATTAATTTGACAGGACTAAACTAAAATGTATCTTCTGTCCTTTTCTTAATGAAATAGAAAGAAAAAGATGCACTGAACTTAAATTTAGTTTAGTTTGTGAACAACAGAATCGGCACCAGTATCCGTCCAATTTATCTGTTCTTAAGGATCCAGTACGTTTGAATCACATAAGGAATCCTCTTACTCTTTCATCTGTTCTTAATCTTGATTTACTTATTCTATTACATCCATAGATATCATTACATCCTATTCCTGTACCCTAATTACGTAATGCAAAATCAATCCGAATCTGAATCGTTTTGAAACAGATTGCTAATCCATTGCTCCGTAAGTTTGAAAAGAAAAAACTGCAGAGCAACGTAAATAACGCAATGAATGTTGTTGAACTGTCAAAATGAAACAGATTTGTCGTTATCGTTTACGAAAATATGTTGCGTAATTAGAAAGCCGATATATTAGGTACGAAATCCTAAATTTGGTAATATTTCTCTTCAGCTGTTTTAAAGATCTATGATCATTGCTGTAGACCACGAAGACTCATTAAATTAGTCTTGAAAAGAAGAAATTTTCTTCTTTTCATCCAAACTAGTTTGAAAGCTATCGACATCAGTCACCGTAAATTGCATAGGTAACACAAGATCAATGATAATCTGAATCATTTTGAAGGATTAGGTTAATAACGCAATGAATGTTGTTGAACTATCAAAATGAAACATATTGTGATTGATCGTGGGTTACGTAATACGTAATTATGTTTCAGCTTCATTTTTATCTAGGTACCTACTAGGATTTGTAAACAAGATAATTAGTATGTAACCTGTGTTAATATCGTACGCTACATCTAATGAATCCATCTCATTAAGTGTATCTTCCATCTTTGTTGTTAATGATTCAATCTTAGTTTCCAGTTTATCATTACCATCGAAATCTTCACCACGAGGACATTAATATGGTTCTATGGCCATATATGGAGCGGCGATCCCCCGACAGTCGTGACTCTACTTGAGTCATAGTTCTAGCATATTGTTTAGTTTTCGATTTCATTTGTTTTACTTAGAAACTATTTATTATCGAGTAAATGAGTTGGCAAGCCCAAGAATATGATTTTTGTTGTAACCAACCTTTACAGGGTGTAAAGTCGCCATCTACGCATTTTGTAGTTCAAATTCAAAATGTGCAAAATTAATTGCTGGAAAACGAATTTTATTTAATTTTAGAGTGAAAAATCACTGTTTGCTGTTGCGGTATAGGGTAATATATCTAACGCACGCAAAACATGGTGACGCAACGGTATATAGGGAACGTGGAAGTATTAATTTAAAGTTAAGTTATAACATTTTAAAGTTTATTCTAGTTTGTTTTCGTAAAAAGACGTCAAAAATAGTCTGAACTTTGGCCATCGATATCTCTGTCGTGGATATCGTCTGATCTTAAAATTGATCATTTCATGAAATGAACATCGACCTCTGGTCACATCATGATGTGGCCTGGCCAGATCATTGAATGCTCAACGTTTAACGATATGAACACGAGAGGCACGACTACTTCATGATGTGGCCAAACATTAATGATCATATCGTAAAATAGTTTTTACGATATGATCACCACCGGTAGAGGCGTTGATGTCGCTTTGTTTTTGTTTTGCATCATGGCGGTGGCATACAACAAATCAAACAAACTAGGGTGACGAAAAAGTCGTTGGACTTTTATTGGGATTCCAAATATGATATTATGGAAAGCAATCAACTTGGAAGTAGCGCTCGTCGACCGCTAGCTGTCGGCCGCGGTGTGAAATGCAAGTTTACAAAAATAAAAAAATTACGCCTATAAGTGGCACCCCGACCAAATAATGGGTTAGGTTAGGTTAGAACCGTGACCAATCGCAGTTACTTGGCTATTTTTACTACACCTTACACCATGGATACCCTACATTAATTTTTTATTTTATTTATTTATATCCAACTTACATCTATCATTACAGGGTAACCTAATGCGATAGCGTACTTCTAACTCCATAACTTATTATCTAATTAACTTACAATTATAATTATATTTTGAAACTTATTACAATTAATGCATTCTTTGTGAACTCACTCAGAGTACAATAGAATAGGTCCGAGTCATTAGCTATGAGGTTAAGAGTGCGGAGCGCACGCGTCAGTGGCGCCTCACTTAACAGATTAGTCCGAGCGCTCGGCTCCGCCAGCAGCCGTGTCCGGCGTCGTCGCCACACGTACCAGTCCGGAACACACAAACCTATGTGCCCTAAAATGTCCCCATTATGTACCTTCCCTCTAAGTACTTTGAATATGTACGAGATGAAAATCCCATACAAGCGCAAGTACAAGTACCTCACGAACTTGTTTTGTCCAGCTTGAGCCTATATTTAGATTCATGTGGAGCCCAATTTAGATTCATGTGGAGCCCACATGATGATATGGCCAAACGTCGACTGACATTATCATTGAACGTTGACGTTTAAACGATATGGCCAATGTTAGCTGGCCATTTCATGAAATGATCAATTCTAAGATCTGGCCACGACATCTCCATAACCCGAAGGTTCCCAGGTATGGTCCAGGACGAAAAAAAATCATAATTAAGGGAAGACGGTACGGGATAAGTGACTATTGGCTTCGTTGTGGGTATTTTTACACGTTTTCACCCGTTATGCATAGAACCTCTCCAAGTGGCGGTGCTTGGGAGGCTTATGTCCAGAAGTGGACGTCTTTCGGCTGAAATGATGATGATGATGGTTCACAAAATATTAGACTTTGAATTGAAATTAAGTGGCGTCTATTTATGATGGATGATTCGGTTATGATGCGTCAGCTTGTGGGTTTTGAAACAAAAATGTTGAATAATGAAATGTTTTGTTTGTCATGCAGTCACATTTTTGATTACTTAGGTCATTTTGGTCAAAGCTTTGTTAGAATTTGTTAGCCTTGAAATCATTTGTTGCATCATTGACGGAATTAAGTGTTCTTCTTTTCGTTTCGACGGTACATCTTTGTTGGATATACCGCAGATTAAATACAGATTGGACACCCCGCAGTTTACGTTTAAAGCTATAACCACTCACACGCTCTAGTTACGAGACGTTGAGATAAATCAATAGCGTTTAATAGTGTGCGTTATAAGAATTTGATTTAGGCATCTTTATCACTTAAACCTAAGGAAAGGTACAGGTACAGCAAGGAAAACTTGCAAATGGCGACCATTTTATCGAATTCAGATGGAGGAAAAATCGTTACGTTTAAAATTCCTATCAATTAAGTACATAAGTACGTATTGGCGGGCCCGTCTTGCTGGGCCAATACAGTAAGTGTAACGTAGTCAGAAGATCTAAGAGTTACGCGATAGAAAGAGAGGCAACTTCTAGGTGAATATTACTGTAGGTAATTAGCGCTGTGCGACCTTAATTGCACTTTATTATGTTGCAGCAAGAGTCACTTTTTATTTAAATGTTTTTGTGTTTGGTTCCAGTAGGTGGTGGGCGATGCCTAGTGCCATGCGCCAATATACAGGATCAAACTAAAATAGCTTGTGAAACTCTGCAGACGATACAATAGACACAGTAAGACAATTATTTTTTAAATATTTTTTTTGGTTATTTTTACCGTAGGTACTTATATTAGGTATATACTTTCATTATGTATTTAGTAAAAGCTGTTATTTTGACATTAGAAACAGACACTTCAATTTTATTTATTTTTATAGATTATAGCTGAAATCTTACAGACCTACCTACCTTGTTTACTTTTTCCAATTACCTCCAACTTACTAAATACATTCCAGAAAGTCTGAACCTCGGTTAAGGGAATTAACATCCTGACTATTTAAACGATCACACTACTACCGTTAACCTAACAAGAACTACCTACCTACCTATCAACCAAGTACCTACCTAGTACCTACGTAAATTGATCATGACCTCACGCCTTTCCCACAAGTTCCAAATACATCCCATAAACAGATATCGGGAGCTTAAAAACATATATAGGATATTAATTTTGCCGGTTTTATAAAAAAATCACACATTATGAAAATCATAAAATAGCACGAGTGACCCGTGGGCGAGTACATAAAGGTTAGTCAAGTTTTTTTTGCAAAAGAAACCGAGAATTGATTTTCATAAAAATTTGGGAAATAAGTAGCTACGGACTGTCGAGTAGTTGTTTAATTTTGTTTACTGTAGGAACTTTAAATACTGTGTTTGTGTCTTTGTCTTTTAACAGTGCCTACTTACATTACTTATATTCTTATAAATACAAAACATACACACATACTGTACCGATAAAAAAATAACCTAAATATTTAAAAAAAAACTCAAATTTACTTGTCAAAAATTCTCGCAAACCCGCATTTTCGTGAAATCAATCATCAAAGCAAAGTAATTAGTGACGAATGACGATCACAGCTAGATACTAATTGGTAATTATGTCAAACTCTAAAATGTTTAACTTGTCAAAAATTTGAATTAAGAGTTCTTTTATATTTTTGAATCGCGACTTGGGACCGAAACCATAGAGGCCTGTAATACGCGTGTCCAGTGCGGGTTGATAGATGTGACGTATGTCTTCGAATTTTTGGTTCTAGGACATGCTGGTTTCCTCACGATGTTTTCCTTCACCGTTTAGAGAGTAGTGGTGATGAAAATATTTACACAAAGTAAAGCGCCTGCATGACCTACAACTCGTAAGTCGGGCCCCTTACCACTGGGTCACCACTGCTCTTCAATGCTATACAGGGTGTTAAAGTAATTGCGTGCCATAGCTTAGGGGCAGGTTCAGTATCGATAAAGGAAGCCAGAAAAAAGAAATAAAAAAAGAAGAAATACTTGGAATTGTACGTACCTACCTATGTAGTTACCTATCCTTCACCCGGCGTTATCGAAGTGTTCGGGCGTAGGTATTTCATTGCATTGCTATTTTAGGTAGGTTTTTTTTTTCTTTTTTTGGCTTCCTTTTTCGATACTTAACCTAACCTTAAGCTATGGCACGCAATTACTTTAACACCCTGTATAGTTATTTCTGAACTTTTCGCGAAAAATATACATTAACTGCCATTTGAATCACGAGTGAAACTCGAAATTCAAAATTCAAGTTACTATCTATGGAGTTTCTTGCCCATTCTTCTCCATACAAAACTACCTTTTGAAAGAGGCTTCTTGAATCAATTCCATTTAGAATTAATTATATTATTTTGAACTCGTTCCTGTCAATTAATGAAATGTCGCCATTTGCTCAACTTTGCACTCGAAAAAGATACAATAGCTTATTTCAGTGCCATTCCAAATTCAAGTACTGCTCTAGTTCCAACCATCTCAGTCATAGAGTTCAGTAAAAATAGAGTTCGTTAGCATTGTACCATGGACTGCGGGCCTAGGCCTCGTAAACGCTCACCATACCTAATACGACTATGTCAGGTGAACCGACCCTATATGACGACCGAGATAACTTTACCAACGTCTAAATAATAGCCAAGGCATTATCAACCTTATCGCTAATGTAGTAAAGGTAAAGGTTCCTATTTTGTGCCGTAAATAATTTGTCATCAAAGACACGTCGTGTGCAAAAGATCACGATCATAGTTCATATTGTATTTCTATAAAAACGTCAACAAAAATGAGCGCATGACCATATATAAAATTTTACTAGAACATAATGGTGTGACATGCACACGTATTGATACAGGTTTGGTAAACCTTGAGGGGTTCGTGGGAATGTTATGGTTTTCTATGCTTCTAAGGTTTTGCAAGCGTTTTAGGTTTTCACAAATTAGGGAACTGCGGAAGGTCAGACCATACCTTCCATGAAGCTTCTGTAGTGTAGATACATCATGTCAAAATGGGGACATTTAGAATGAAGAATTCGGTTATAGGATATCTTATAAACAGGCTGATTGGGATTCGCCCTGAATCGTCCTAGTCGTTGAGATGGCTTTATTGAAGCTCTCCTCTTCAAGAGTAGACTAAGTCATTTTGGTTGTGTGCTCTGCACTCCCTAATTTATTCACTCAACTAGCTACAGACGTGGAGTGCAAAATAACATTTCGTATGCTTAGTTTTTTCCAACGAAAGCTGTCAAGTGGCATCATTTAATGATGATTAGTGTCAATTATTCGTTTTAAAGGGACAGTTATTTTTTAAATCATTTGATTAAGTTAATTAGTCGATTACCATACCAGGTAATTGCGCTATTTTTTTACCTACAGCAGAGTCATGCACATAGAGCCGTGTACAGACGCGTGTAATGTGTATTGTAATGTGTCGTGTAATTTTATGCAAATTGTGTGGACGGCGGCATTCAAACTCAACGCGAATCCTGTATGTGTTCCTGTGTGTGTGTTGTGCAAGAGCTTCGCGGTAAAAGCTGAGCGAATGCGATGGATCAGCGCGAGCGTTACAGTAATGGTCGTAGTGCCGACCATACGCAGGCCTGTACACGGCTTTGGCACATTACTTTGTGTAATTTATTTCATCACCACTGCTCTCAAAACGGTGAAGGAAAACATCGTGAGGAAACCGGCATGTCCTAGAACCAAAAATTAGAAGATATGTGACATCTACCAATCCGCACTGGGCTCGCGTGGTGGATTATAGCCCACTCCCTCTCATTGAGAGGAGGCCGTGTTCCTGCAGTGGGAACGTTATAGGCTGATGATGATGTACACGGCTTTAACACTTTCGACTCCACCCATTTTCATAGAACTCATACGCCATGCCTCCTCACATATTGGAAGTGAACCCTCCGTGAGGGTTGCCGGCATTACGTTTGTGCTAAATTTAACTATCGCGGACGGTCAACAACATTAGGTTTAAAAACACTGTAAAACGAAGTAAAATATTATTAAAATAAATAAATAATAGTAATATATATTGTACGTAGTTTCCAACCTTGAAATTTTTTGCGAATATTTGTAACCGTGGTTTTATTGATTTTAAAACCAACATAATAATATAAACTAATACATTTTGTTAAAATATTTATCAGATTTTATTTTCACGATCTATAATGCTGTAATCTCTAAGAAAAACCTACATTTAAAATGAGCCCTCCGCGAGAGCTCCCGGCATCCCATATGCGACTAGGTAAACTCTCCAGGAGGGTTCCTGACACAGAAAAGCTTAAAATATTTATTCACTGTCGTCCTTAGAACCCTTCCAATTCGAACTCAAGTTAATTACTTTAATTAGTTAAGTACAGTGCGTAACAAAAGTCATTTAATATAATGCGTTAATTAATATAATTGTTTTATTTTTGTGTACTTATATAGTTAGTTAATGGCTTCGTTATTGTAAAATTAGATCACCAGTTTATCACTAAGTGTGTCGTGCCGAATAACCGAACTAAAATTTTATTCATCATAGAATTAAAAAAAAAACAGAGCCAAGGTACTCAAATAGTCAGCCAGTCACCATAAAAGTATGATCGAGTCGCTGCTTATAATCGGTGTCAAGCTATCAAGAAATAACAACACTATATTGACTCGATAATTGCTACCGTGATCATTTTCCCCGCCATATTCGGAAATTCGCGCTAAAACATTGTCAACAGAAAAAGACATTAATGTCACTAAGGTTTTATTAACCAGTATTTATCAAGAATTAAAATGGAGTCATTTCGTAGAACTTGATTGTTATTGAAATATATGGGTAACCTACTGAATTGGAACAATTGAATATTTGACTTCTGAGAAATAGCAGGACCCAAGATGCTACCCTGGGGAAACCAACAACTAAAGCAATTTTAATTTGAATAATTTTTTCTTTTAGTAGTTTCCGTATCTTATCAAATGGGAAGATCATTATTTTTCGTTGAGTTTGTATTGGTAAAGAATAACTCTCGAGGATACCTACCTTGGTATGAAATTTCGTAAGCTAAGCTAACTAGCTGTATTCAGAATTCGGATTCGCAGTGCGCTGTTTCGTCATGCACGACGTTGATTGACACACGATTAACTATCTGTGTGCACTCTCTAAACTAAGATAAACAGGATCAAGACTGTTATGATTAGATATCTTCAACTTCTGGAACCCTTATCTCAAAAAGTCTACTATTAATTTTGTAGGCACTACCTAAGTCGGTAAGTAAATTGATGGTCTTCGTGCGTTTCTAATGACCATATGCTTTAACATACCTAAGTAATTAGTTCTCTACCTAATTTTGAATCAGCTTGTTACAACACTACCTGTTAGATGACAATGACAGCATCACTAATACAGAAAACTCATCAAATTTTTATATAAAAAAAATTAAGTTTGGTATTTAAGTATTTTTAAGAAAACTATGGACGAAAAATCTAAATAAGGCCAATAAGCCATTCATCTAAAGTGGTAATAATCTATTTAAATAAGCGTATTTGGTCCACTTTAGAATTACGTGGGACAAATGACGAATTTCTTAGACGAGGAGGTGGTAAGTGGATAATAGAAACTAATGTGATAGCTTAGGTAATGCTGGTAATAACAGAACAGCCCATTCGCTTCCTCGGAGTCTGGCAATAAAACCAATTAATTTCATTCATATTTATAAGTTCACACAAAAAGTCACACTTCAAACGAATCTAAGTGATTCTTACTTGAGAATTTCTCGCATAAAATAGCAATAAGCAATGTTTTCTGCTATTAGGGAGTCGATAAGTATCTTCTAGGTAGCGCATAAAGTATTCGTCACTCAGCAGGCGTAGGAAGGTAGGCACAGTTTTTGTGGGCTGGAATCTTGTACAGCGATAACTATTACCTAGCTATTAATGCCTTGGTGTTTGCGCTTAAGCCTTCGAAATATTTGCTTATTTGTAAAGGGGTGTTTATGTTGTGTTTTAGGTTTTAGCATCCCAGTTACCTAACTGCAATCGACAGATCAGAACCTGCAGATCAACGTCAGTGATAACCTTATCACTGGCGTTGATCTGCCCGTCCGCGGCATTGCACGGCCTGATTTAGCAGATTTTGGTACAGCCGCTACACCAGTAGTTTTTTGTGTTTATTATCGGAAATCTTCACCATTATAGGTACAGTAACTACCCTATTGCTGTATTCTCCCATTACCTTATTTTGTATCTAGCCGAAAATGTTTTTCCGAAGGTAGGTATTGTACTTAGTGTTTAAGTACCTGGGCGACCGAGCTCTGCTCTGCTTTCTAATTACGCAACATATTTTCGTAAACGATAACGACAAATCTGTTTCATTTTGACAGTTCAACAATATTCATTGCGTTATTTACGTTGCTCTGCAGATTTTTTTTCGAACTTACGGAGCAATGGATTAGCAATCTGTTTCAAAACGGTTCAGATTCGGATTGATTTTGCATTACGTAATTAGGGTACTGGTATAAATAGAGAATGCCCATTTAATACCTAGTATAGGAAAGTACATACTAATCGCATGTATAGTACGCACTAATTCCATGCTGTCATGATAATACGTACTTACTAATTCCATGCCTCCATTGTCATTATTCTAAGTTAGCTTGTTCTAAGCGATCGATTTCTGCTCGATTGTAAATACGGAGAGAACGAATTTTCTCAGATAAGAGATTATGAGATTTCTCTAGATATTTTTTTTTTTTTTTTTTTTCTCCCCCGTAAACCGTTATAATAAAAAACACCGGTGTAACAAGTTATTGGGCTTGAAGAGATAGCAAATGACCTCTCCGTTCGGCCAATTCAATTTGGCAAGCGATGCACCAAACACACCAACAATAAAGGTTCAGAAACAAAAGGGCATCTTTCGAAGTAAAGGTTAAAGCTTAGAGACTTCATATTTATTTATAAAAATTAGAACCCAGATACGTTATGCTTTAGACCTTACAAGCCAGCGGGCGGTAGTTCGTAGCGGGGCGCTCGCACTAGCTGCAGTGTGAGAAAAATGTGCTAACCCTCACCTAGATAAACAGGCGCAGGCGCAGGCGCCGTCAGCGCTTCGCCCGTCCTTTACGACACTATTAAATTTATTGCTGAGATACCGTGAGATATGACGCCAGTTTAACACACAGCCGGGGTAATGATGGTTTTTTGTTTTTCTTGATATCAATTTGAAAGGGGTTTTTGTAGCAAATTTTACCGTTCGGCAAAACTTAGTTAAATTATTTGAAATATTACAAAACTCAAAATCAAATGATCAGTGGTTTTCTTATTGTCTGAAACAAATGGGTAAGCTTATAGATAGGTATACAGGTACCGCTTTTTTGAAAAGCAGAGGTATAAATAGGCCCCTAGTGGTTACAAGTGTTTCCCCCCGACCCTTGCTCGTTGATGCGCCAGCCCGCGTCGATGCTGAGCCAGTAGCTTTAAATTCCCCGATTAATAATAATGAATTATCCTTGATCCAGCCATCCAGCCTGTCCCAACTTGCTGTCCTCCCCCCAGCGACGCCCTAAGCCGAGGTCCGTACCCCACAGCGGGTGCCCTTAGCGAGCGCTCGCCTAGTTTTAATTAATGTCTTTTGGACATCGTCATCATTATTTAAAATCTGTCTAACTAATTTGCACCAAATATAGGCATTATTTTGAGATTTCAAAGTACCTAACGAGACATTCACCTTAAAAGTTCAACAAAACGGAGAATCTCATTCAAAGGACCACCAGGAAAAGAATCAAAATCATTTATAAGTCTCGAAATATACCAAAACGGGTGTATTGTATCGTTGAATAAGTATTTTTGCGTGCCTTATTTTCTCAAAAGCGCGTTTCGGCGTCCCACGCTTCCCGCCAACAGAGCTTCACAAAAATGTCGTTTTACTGCATGTGTGATGTCAGGTGACCTTGCAAACCGCACGTGTGAGACGACCTACACGATTTTTAGGCTTATTAATCGGGCTTCCATCTCATGTTGGATAAAAAAACTTTCTCTGAATGTGAGGTTATTTTTGCGGGCGTCTTGTCCTCTCGAGCTTGTGCAATATAACCGTAGTTTTTCCATGGCTGTGTTTTGTTGAGATAAAATTAATCTTTTTTAAAAAAAGTCTTTCTTTTAATTTTGTTCTTTAGTAGACCAGCTGTTTCCAGCGACTCCGTCTGCGTATTACAGGTGGATGAACAGGATGAACAGTAGCCTATGTCCTTCAGTCCTTCTCCAGGTCCCAGGCTATCAACCTACATAAATATCATTCAAAAGATAGACCCGTCATATAGTTTGCGGCTGTTGAGTTTTGCATAGGTAGTTCGCGCGCGCCAAGCCACAGCCCTCCGTGCAGGGCCTTAAGTCTGCTATTAAAATAGTGTCAGAATGGTCTATCATTGATTTCTTAATTGTTGATTTTGACAAATTTGGTAATCTACTAACATAGGCGTCATTATGACTTTCCAATAGTCAGCCACTGATACTCCATTGAAAGAAATGGCATCTATTGGTAATCCCGTACATAATGAAAAATGAATGACTGACTAAGGCCCGGCGCCCATTATCGGCATCGGTACGACTGAGGATTTTAGGTGGCAAATAGCAATATACTATAACATAATGGCAATAAAGTAGAAATTTCCGTGATATGTGGTCGTAATAACAAAAATACCGCTTCGGTATGCTTGAGGCCGGTGTATCGGCAGCCTTGAGAATGCTTCGGGATGCTTCGGCATCCTTCGGCAACCTTCGGTACGCCGCCGGCGCCGAGGCAACACTCGGGGGATAGTTTGCCCTAATACGATATTGAGACGCTTCGGCAAGCTACAGGACGGTGCGGCATCCTTAAGGACGCCTCGTCATCCCTAAGAACGTTGCAGCATGCCAAAGCATAATTGCCGATAGTGTGCGCTTGCATGTAGGATGCCGAAGGATCCTTTTCCTTGCCGATGCCGATAATGGGCGCCGGGCCTTAGGCGGTAATCTGCTAAAATTTTGACAGTTCCTTTGATCAGTGACCTACCATGAGAATGTCATTGTGCAGTCATTTCTTTTAATTCGTTTCGAGTATCGTGTTTGTGGAATACAATGATCAACCAATGATCGACCATTATGAATTTTGCAAATTATGAACTTTTAGCAAAATGACAATGGGATCGTGTTGGAATGATGAATTTATAAATAGCAGACTTGGTAATAGGTAATACGGGCTGGTTTCCGCAACTCCACGTCAAAGCGCGTAGGTATTTTGCGTACGGTAGCAGACTTGGGCCCGGACTCCGGCTTCAGCACCGAGACCTCTTTAAGTACTTAGCTGTTTTAAATTTGAGAATCTATACAATAGGAACCTACATACAATATCTATAAATAAAATCGAAGTGTTTGTTTGTAATGTCAAAATTGAAATGCAGTATTTAGTATGCTGAACGTATAAACGGTTATTAGGTATACACAAAAAAAAAACTAGACTTTCACTGGCTTATAGCTGATGTTATAAGGAGTAACATAGGCTACTTTTATTTTAGAAAAGAAAAGAATTAGGGTCCACGCGGACGAAGCCTCGGGCTGTGAAGGGTGGGCGTTTTGGGGGACAGTCTTAGGTAATTTTGACGTTCAAAAAGTGCTGATTCTCAGCCTAGTTTGAATAAATGCTTTTGAATTTTGAGCTAGTTTGATAAAAGACGAATAATTATTATGCTTATCAAATCAATTAAATCACCAATGGCCCTAGCTTTTATGGCCAACATCTATGATTGAGAAGACAAGACCCATAAACATAGTTTTTTAATAGCTCGAGGTGCAAAGATATTTTCATTATGGCCACACTAATGTATTAACTTTACCTATACGGCTAGGGTTATCCATTTTGTGCTAAATCGACCTATAAATAATTTTCCTTTAAAATGACTCACTATTTTAATTACAGAGAACTGTTTTTATTTTACTCACGTAATTTTAATGGTTATCCTATAATTCTAAGAATAAATGCCAACGTGTTTACACCTCGTTACATTGGCCTACTGGAATGATTAACCCATTCAACTATGGCCTAGTTTTAACTCACTAATTGTTAATTATAAAGACACATTTAAGTGTTAAATAAATGTTCTGCGTGTTTGTTTACGTCTGAGCTTTTAACTTGAGGTGTTGTGACATTTTTTTTAAATCTTTACTTACTTATTTTGTATAAAGTTATGTAAGTAGCAGGCATAAAACAGTAATCGTTTATTTTTACCTTTTCTGTCTGTTGACAGTCGAGTCATTATATTTTTCAGCACGAGATAAGTTTTTGATAAATAAAGTGCCTGATTTATTTTTTTATCCTTATGCCTGGTAATCATTATACACGAGGTAAAAAAGAGGTTTTACCAGCTAGATATCCTGTAAATACTAATGTCAGGATAAAACTATAAATAGCCATGATATTTTTAAATTAGACCTTTTAAGAACCGAGGTACGTTCAGATTTTTTCGTGATTAGAGACTTTCTTGTAATTTTACTCACGAAAAGTTTAAACTTCTCGATTTGGGAACCTAGCTTAAACACTTGAAACTCTGATTGTCTGGAGTCATGCGTCAGTCAATATTGTTACGATGACGTTTAGTCAAATTCAATAATATTCAACTACTGAGTAAGCTATTGAAACAGTTCAAAACTAGCCAAGAAGTATGTAGGTACATTAGGTACCTACAACAATAAACAAAATCAGTGTCAATCTAAGCTAAACTTTTAAGCATTTCAAGATTTCATTGTCCCGAAAAGGCACGAAAGCTCTCAATTTGGCCATGCCAATACTATAATCAGTGTTCCTTCTACGTACAGATCATGTATAACTGTCAACGTGAATACAAAATCATAAGTGATCATGATTCGCAGTCGCAGTCCGCTCCGCCGCCGTCACGTCAGATAATCGAATAATTCAGGGAACTGTCATGGCTGCCGTATTTGGCGGGAAAGCAATCCGCTTAAGCCCAAATGGGCATGCGCTGGGATACTACTCTTTGGTTCTTTATTGCATGACATGGTGTTGCTTAAGTACTGCATTTTTACCTAACGCAACGGGGTATAAATAACTAAGTACAAGTTACGTGATTATGTACTTTTTTTGTTGACTTTAATTTGTTCTTACATAACCAGTGTAGGTTTTAAAAGCATGTTTTAAATTGTTGAGGTCAGAGGCGCCACGCTTATTATGTACCTATGTGCATACTTGTTAGGGTTTTTATGTACTTATGTCAGTCTTACGCCATATGAAAAACTGAAATCTTACGGAAAGTCGGAAAATAATAGCTTTGCGCATGTAAGTCCTCTTGCTGCCTATTTGGTATTTGGGTAAGCAGGTATAAGCTATTGTATACATTTAAGAATGGCGTTTTAATAACACACGTTCAACTTTAGTGAAAACACGATACCGTAACGTAACCACTTTGAACGACAGACGCCTGTCCGTACTCCGCAACTCAATTTGGTGCATACCTGCTAAATAATTATGCAACACATTTTCGTAAACGATTACGACAAATTTGTTTCATTTTGTCAGCTCAACAAAATTCAATGCGTTATTTACGTTGCTGAGCAGTTTTTTTTTCGAACTAATGAAGCAATGGATTAGCAATTTGGTTTCAAAACGATTCAAATTCCGATTAATCGTGTGTTACGTAATTAGGGTACTACTTATATCCTAAAACGAATTATGGAAAGTGTTTGGCAATACAGAATTAACTCTTATTAGATTTTCCACCTAACCCTAAAAATAACTCGATTTAAACACCTACCTATACTATTTCTTAAGGGTTAATTAACCCTTAAGAAATTATGGGGAAAGATTGGATGGACCTCTACGTAAATCTTATTTTAGTTTTCTGACTGCACATGCAGATATTTAATGAAGATGCGTGTGTATTCTTGGGTTCGCGAAATACAATTTCAGTTCGTTTGCATCTGGATTCCGGCTATCTAATTACGCAACAAATTTTCGTAAACGATTACGACAAATTTGTTTCATTTTGTCAGCTCAACAACATTCAATGCGTTATTTACGTTGCTGAGCAGTTTTTTTTTCGAACTAATGAAGCAATGGATTAGCAATTTGGTTTCAAAACGATTCAAATTCCGATTGATCGTGTGTTACGTAATTAGGGTACTATATCCTAAAACGAATTATGGAAAGTGTTTGGCAATACAGAATTAACTCTTATTAGATTTTCCACCTAACCCGAAAAATGACTCGATTCAAACACCTACCTATACTATTTCTTAAGGGTTAATTAACCCTTAAGAAATTATGGGGAAAGATTGGATGGACCTCTACGTAAATCTTGTTTTAGTTTTCTGACTGCACATGCAGATATTTAATGAAGATGCGTGTGTATTCTTGGGTTCGCGTCATACAATTTCAGTTCGTTTGCATCTGGATTCCGGCTATCTAATTACGCCTATTGCGTAATTTTCGTAAACGATTACGACAAATTTGTTTCATTTTGACAGTTCAACGATATTCATTGCGTCATTTACGTTATTGAGCAGATTTTTTTTCGAACCTCTGAAGCAATGGATTAGCAATTTGTTTCAAAACTATTTAAATTCCAAATGATCGTGGATTACGTAATTAGGGTACTGGTCGAAAACACACTAACTATATACGCCTAAGTGGTGTACCTACCTATGTGATGGAGAAGGATTGGCGGAATTTCATGGTGAGGCAAGCTTTTCGCCAAATATTATTATCTATCCATGCCTCAGTGCCTACTTGCTCCTACTAACGTTAAGCACATATACTTATAGATAGAAAGATATTAAAAACTTAATTAAGTAGTCACACAGCTAAATAGAAGATCTTCCACGCAAAATTAACGACGGCCAGTAGTAAAAAGTGATTACATTCGTCTTGGTATCTACGTACTGGCAACTTGTATCGAAACAATGAGAGAGATCGATGCGCGTGGGCAATGGGCGGCAATATCATTTGTAAGGCGTAGCTACATTGTTGAACAATATTAAACTTAGGTACCTACTTTAGAAGATTACTTTTTTTTACTTTTTAATTTATGTAATTTTAAACACGAGATCTTAAACTATGAGTGACGGTGAATGAATGAATCAAGAGAAAATTTGGACTTGAGTTGTAAGCGCAACAGGTGCTTCTTCTCTTGAGAAGAAGAGGGACAATTACTGGCTGACAATTATGTATTTAGCTACCTTTTATACTTATAGGTAAAAAGGGATAGGAATAAACTCAATGTTTCAATCAAAACAAATGTGAAAGTGATTGAACTTGGCCGCTTATCACATCTTGTTTCGATTTTACTCGAACTTGGCCTTTTTACAAACATGTTTTGGTTGGATCTTCTGCGAATTTTGTAGTTGAAGTATAATTATTGAATTCGCACAACAGTATCTACACACCCTCCTACCATATACTGTCGTCATTTTTAAACAATAACCAAAACAGTGTAAATGGCACCACATGAATTTGGAAAACAGAAAAATCCCCGAAAAATTCTCAAAGTACCGCCACCCGCCATCAAAACGAATTTCGCGGGAAAAAATCCGCATCTCAATGCGACAGTCTTTACGTCTTTAGATTCACAAGGTTTTAAGACGTTTCTTTTTGTCGTACGACAATAAATCGGCCAAGCCCACGCTTCCGCAGCCTATTATTTACATAATCAAACGATCATTCCGCATCGGTTGGCAACTTGGACTCGGGAAACAAAACAGTAATGAAAAAAAAACAATTGCTTTTAAAAGTTTCGCTGTGTGGCTTTCGATGCACGTAGGTGGACACCTTAACATTTTACGATTCTTTGTCAGTTGCTTTGCTCGAACGATATTAAATTAAACTTATAATGTGAATTAATATAAATGAATTAATTTATTGGGATATTGTTAATACTTGTGGAGATAGTGCGCTGGTAGACCAAGATAAATTGTGAGAAATATTTAGGTACAAGTACCTACTTTCCTATTTATTCAAATTCACCTCGGCCTCGAGCTGAATTTATCTTTACATACTAATATTAATGTTCTTTAGGAAATAATCGGTAGGTACATCCGTGCCGTGCAACACAAGTCGGTGTCATCAGAGGACGGGAGGACCCTCAAGTAAAAGTATTCACTACCGCTTTCCAACCTAACCACCAGTACCCAGATTATAGATTGAGTTGGTTTGACGGGCAGATAATTGCTTGAAAAAATAAATAATGCATTATCTGATAAGGTCTATTAATAAATGTTGTTAGGCTGCCTATTGGGTACCGATTTTCCTTTAGCCAGGCTCTACCTGCTCAATCGAGGTTAAATAAAGGATAAACAAAATTGTAATAATTTGAAACCATCTATCTCTTCTGCCAGATCGGTGTAGGCCATAGGCCTCCTAGGCGGCTCTAGACTACCTAGCAAGGTTTTATCAGAGAACTCCATAGACAAGTGCAGTTAGTTACGGAGTTAAAAACAAACACATGAGGTAATAACGATAACAATTAAAATTTATTAATAATAATAAATAAATCTCAAAATACATCTCATACAAAATAAAATATAGTTAATAATTAATAGTATGGCAAAAAGAGAATTAAATAGTAGGTACCTATTGGAAATAGTCCGGCAGTAGCACCACACAACAACACAGTCACGCAAATGTCCGGTCGATGTACTCGCAGTCGAACTCTGCGAAGAACGAGTCGAACGGAGACAGCGAGTCCTCGGCGAACTCGGAGGGAGTGTCCTGCTCCAGCTCCGTGGAGAACTCGGACAGCTCCGAGCACAGCGGCGAGGGCCAGCGCTCTGGACGGGACCCGTCGCCAGGGCCGGACTCCCGCAGCGCCGCCGACAGCGCCGATATGTACCGCATGGCCAGCCTCAGCGTGGTGATCTTAGTGAGCTTCTCGCAGGGCACCGGAGTCCCAGTAATGGCTGATGCTGGGACGGCACGTCGAAGAGTCTCAAACGCGCGGTTGATCTCTCGCATGCGACTCCTCTCGCGTGCATTGGCTGTTTTCCTCCTGTACTTGCTAAGCGGCTGCGGCGTACGGCGCGCGCGCGGCTCGCGGCTGCGCGCGGCGCGCGGTCGCAGCTGGTACTTGTCGTGATCGGGCATGGAGTGCGGAGTGACGCCGGCGGCCGCCCCACGCGACCACGCCGCCGCCGCCCGCGCAGCGACGCCGTAAGAAAAATACGCTCACTCCGCCCACTTACCCCGCTCCGTTCATATACAGTCGCGCAGAGAGCTTTTAACATTGTATTGTATTGAAATTAAACCTACACAATTACGATAAACATAAATTATGGAATGTATGAGGTGTCAAATGAGACAACCAATATTTATGGCACGAGATTTTTTGCCCGATTTTATTGCTGCAGAGCAGAAAAAGAAATACTTATTAATTTAACCGGAACACGATGAGTAGGTACTTTGACGTGGTTGGTAAAATTTTGAGAATATCGAAAAACAACACTATTACCTAGCGGGGTGGCAAAGTCCCAAAAGGCCAAAATTATTCATGTAAGTAAAAAAGATTAGAACTTGCATGACATTACTTAAAAAAACACACTTAATATAAAACGGTTGTTTTCTATAAAATAATAAGTAAATACTTATCTTCCTATATTACTATGAATTTAATAGTAATTGCTTGATTAACTGTTCTAAAATATAGGATGCATCATCTCCCGCGAGCATAGGTAATCAATTAAGTACTTATAATACTTGAGCACTCCCCTGTACCTCGGTCACAATGAATGAACAGCATCACAGCAACATAACTCATTGGGTAATGGGTAGTAATCCGATTGATATCATTTGCATATTCGATTCGGCATTTCCGTTCTGAAGGCTCTGCGTGGACTAATAATTGTTTACCGACCTTGCCGAACGAAGTAGGTACTCGACTGTTCCTGCCTCTACGTGGGTTATGATCAAGTCATGTGTAGGCGATCATTGGTGACGCAAAGTCTCATTAAGTAATGCTACTACCTACCTGCATAGGTTGCAATTTGCCCCTTTGCACTTTGTACAAGTAGTTGGGCAACGTTAACAGCCAGTTTCTTTTTTTGCATTAATTACTCCCACTGACATCAAATTTTGATGAAGGAATTGGTAGGCACTCTTAATATTATTTACAAACTAGCTGTTGCCCTCGACTTCGTCTGCGGACGAGAATGAAAAGTCTTTGTCCTTCTCCGGGTCATGGTCTACAAATTTCATTCAAATCCGTACAGCCGTTTTAGGATATTATTGAAACAAAAAGTAGCCTGTCCTTCCCCGGGATGCCGTATAACTCCTTGACATTTTTTTTCTAAATCCGTTCAGTGGTTTAGGCGTGAAAATGTAGCATACAGATAGACAGACAGTTACTTTCGAATTTATAATATTAGTATGGATTATGTCGAACCAATTTATGAATAATTATCACGATGTGAAAATAAAAATAAAATGAATTAAGTACCTAGGTGGTATGCAGGCTGTCTGGTAACATACCCGAGCCATAGCAAAAGTCCAATTAAAAATAAAAAGAGAAGAAAAATAATAAGGCTGGAACAGCTAGGAATTAACGAAAAAAATATATATCACGGCAGTATTATCTTTACCGTTGTTATAATCGTGCCAATAATTACTTCATCCATGACTTTAATTAAGTCTTCGCTAGCAATGGAGCTGCAGTGTAAATTACTGCTATACTTAGACAGCAGGCGTTACTTACACGACATGAAAGAAAACTGCATGAATTTCCTAGAAAAAATAACTGAGAAAACATTGTGTAAGTTCCCGCCATTACGATTTATATTGGAGTTTGATGTCATGGATTTACTAGATGCATTTCCCGAGCTAGGGGAGCTATTGATCAAAGAAACTATAAAATTTCAAAAAATATGCAACGATATATTGTTTGCTTGCCTCCAGGCTACTGATATCGAGATAAAGAATAGTATAGAATATGCTCAGGTGGCCGTTACATTACGTTTGAAAAGTGTACCTAAACTTTATAAATCTAACCCTCGTCATTATAAAGGGTTGGTGTCCGTTGACGGTTTGTTGTTATCTTTTTCGAAGCCAGAGAGCTATGTTTACCATTCCGTTTGGTCGTGTCCAGAAGAATGCGAGGGCAGCGAAGTTATTCTACACTACATACCTAAACACCCACCGAAGTGCTATGTGTGCAAAAGTATTCTCTTTGAAAACAGTGGTTTGAGACGATGCGGAGAACAAGTAGCTGCTACATTCAAAGTAAAAGATCAGTTACTCCCAAAAAGATTCCTTATTATAGATGATTTATTCCCCAAATTAAGCCTTGGTACGAGTTATATTTTGCACGTTGTTGTAACAAAAAAAGTTACAGCAGTATGGTCTGTAGAAAAAATAATTCCTTTGTCTGCGCCATTAACTAGCCCCATTCCTGAAGATGTAGAAGAACTGTTCAATGCATGTATAGGAATACCTTGGAAGTTCATATACTGTCTGGCTTCTACTATAGGAGTCAATATTTGCCCTTTGAATTGCTTTATGCATCTCAAGATAAACCTGTTATTAAGTCTTACGAGTATCAAGGCAAACGCGATAACGGGCGCAAGTATCGTACACGTCCTAGTAGGAGGTTTTGATACCAGATTTGTAGGGGAAATAATGACCGAAGCAGCGAAACTTGCAGATAGATCTGTGATTTTAGGTGTATCTAATTCAGTGGCGTCCACTGCGCTGATAGGCAGTTCAGGCGGAATTTGTGTCCTGCCTTTACCCCTCCACATCTACCATCACAAGCAAGTTTCAACTGTACTATCAGCCATTGAAACAGGAGATATAAATACTGGCACAGGATTAACAAAGCTGAAGTCAGCAGTATGGTCGCAAGGTATGGATTTCAAGAAGATGATACTGTTTAACGTAGCGAGTGTATTCGGGAATGTTTGCCGCGGTGACTATGGCGAATATTACGATGAAATAGTAGACTTTGTTCTCCAACAGGCTGTAGACCCAGTTGGTGTAAGTAAGGAAGAAATAAAAGCCCTCAAAGATGTGGCGAAGTATATCGATCTAGTCGCAGGAATCGAGGTTAATTTAGATGATGCAACGGAGAATTTATTGCGAAGTTACTTTTTAGCAGCTCGTAAGGAGAATACCAAGGGTGTTTCAGTTGGCACCATGAGTGGTTTAGTAGCAATTTGTCTCACTTCAGCCAGGCTATGCCGTAGGAAAGTTGCAAATATTGACGACGCAGTATTTGCTATTTGGTTACACGTCAGCGGGAGTCCCGAGCCCAGGTTTGCCCCCGAAGAATACCTGCAAACCCCGGCAGACGTGACAAAATTACAAAAAATAATGAACAGCTTCAAAGATTGGTTAGAACAATTTACCGGTACTTGTCTGCTTTGAGATTTTCCTGCTTTGTGGTGGTGGCAGGTGGGTACGCATTGACTGTTAATTTGGTGAACGTTCATACTTATGCCCTTTGGTTGATTAAAACTTTAACATATAATTACATTGCTTTTATTTATAACAGACCATAATTCAGAATAATTGAAAAAGTTACACATGAACAACACATTTTTAACAGATAAACATTTATTATAATTTCAAATATAATACCTATTCATATTATATTATTATGCTTTTGACTAGAACACGAAACAATGGTTAGTATTAAATTCTTGATACAATAAATTCATTAAAATTGTAAGCTTTCTCAAATGTTAGTAACACTGAAAGTACGAACACAAAACAATAGGTAAATATGTAGGTATAGTCGACCTCGTAATTGCTATCAGTGCTGACAAAAAAATTCAGTAAATTGTTGTCAGTTAGTGACATTCAACGTTAGTGGTAAAGTAATCACAAGGTAGATTATAATTACTAACATCATTAGGAGATATTACGTTATATATTTAGCACCGGATACATCACCATCTTAATACCTAATTAAGTTTTATTTTTATACTTAATCATAGTTATCAAGGCTTCCCGTGAGTTGAATGCCAGTATTTTACATGGAGCGACTGCCTATCTGACCTGACCTCCACAACCCAGTTACTGGGTAACACGATACCCCTTGGTAACACTGGTTGTCAGAGTTTCTGGCTTCTGATGACCCGTAACGACTGTCAAAGATCCACGAATGACAGCCGGGACTAACGGCTTAACGTGCTTTCCGAGGCACGGAATAATCATAGTTATCATTTATGAAAATAAGGCACAATATACGTTTTAAAAATCGCAATCTTATTGATTTTATTTTTTATCTAATTAAAAGGTCAAGCATCATTCAAAAAGCTAAAATCTAAAGATGTTTTGTTCAGCAGTTCCCTTTGCGAGTTTATTTTCACTGACAAATTAATTTGACTCTTCCTTAATTTTACACTGTCCTCAATGAGAGACTTCAGTGCCTCATCATCTTCTAACTTGTTGGCCACTTTAATGCAATGATTGGACACAGGTTCTCCAATCTTGAAGTCCTTCTTCTCAAAAGAGACCACACTGTATGGTACATTTGAAAAACCTTCAGCATCTTTAACCACAAGACTGATAGTTGACCATGTACACTTAGTTAGTTCGTCTAGCACATTTGTTAAGTCAGCTGCCAATTTACTGGTATTATCAGCTGCATTCAATACAATATCGTCAATTTTTGCGAATTCAGTACTTACATCCATAAGTTTCAGTACAAATGCTTGCTGACGCACTTCTTTTAATATATTGCTTCCGACTTTGAGACACTTATAACATACACTGCCTATGTCTTTACATGATCTCTCCCTTCCTCGGTTAGCAGATTCACCTTTTTTGTAAGCTATAAATTCTTTATAAGCAATAGAATATACAGCTTGATAGTTGAATTTAGTAACAAAGTGGTTAATATCGGCTGTGATTACTTCATTGCTCCGCCTAGTTGCAGACTGTAGCCTCACAGTAAGTTGACTCCATGCCGATTGTAATTTTTTTATTCTTTCTGTAATATCATCAGCATCTTTAAATATTTTGTCAAAGCCACCAAGTAAATTGGATCCGTTAGGTTCTTTCAGCTCAGATATATGTGTTTTCCCAGAATCAGTTAACTTTTTGAGAGTTTCTTGTCTAGCAAGGAGATTACCAAGATTTTTATCAACTGAATTATGTTTCAGTAACAATTGTTTGCCTTCATACTTTAATGACTCAGCTCTAACAAACAAACCATTGATAAGCAAGTCATATAATTCCATTTGAGACAGGACAAGAAACATGGAATTCTTATATAAATTTTGGCTGTTTTTAAAGTTATATAAAGCGTTCGGGTTTTCCAGACATCTTTGTACAGCCATTGGAACTATCGGCTTTACATTTTCTTTGACAATGTAAGTCTTATTGTACAGGAACAACATGACATTTTCGTTCCAGTATTTAACAATGCATTCATCATCTGGGGGCTCCATATAGTTCATCTGGGTTATTAAAATTTGTTCACTCATAGGAATTCTAGTATCATTGTAAATCTTAGATTTAAGCATAAGAACAGTAGTTACATCATCTACTTCATAAGCTAGCTGGGATAATGTTGCTACTGAAAATATCTTGACAATTTTCTTTGCTAAAATCTTTTCAAGGACATCATAAATCACTATATTGCTAGCAGCTTCCCTTTGTTCACTTGGTATGTTGAATGTGACTCGAGAGGGGGTGTCTCTGCCTCTCAATTTGGGTTCCCATTCTAAAGCAATTCTCAGCCACTCTTCAATCAGGGCTTTGAATGGTTTAGAAATATAATTCTCAGGGAACACTTCATTGGAATATTCAATATCACCATGGAAAGATTCATACACACAAATAGTTTCATGAGCCTTCTTCTTGACATGTGGCATCCATTGTACAGGAGCCATGAATGGCAGGAATGGTCTTCTACCACAGATAAGTTCAAACACAACCAAGCCAAATGACCAAAAATCAACTGAGTTACTGTAGGTTTTGCTGTAAATAATTTCTGGAGCTAGATACTGTAATGTACCAACCAAACTGGCACATACGGAGTTAGAATCTATTTCTTTAGCATAACCAAGGTCTATTAGTTTGTATATTACCTTTCTTTGGCCTTGAACAGCTACATTGGTTTGAACTGTGTCCAATAAATGCATGACTATGTTTTCCGGCTTTAGGTCTCTGTGTGTAATTTTGTTCTGATGCAGAAAATGCATAGCATTTCGGAGATCACTCAGTATTTGTCTGATTTGTTGTTCTTTGAGCCCTGAACAGGACTCTGGTTTGTTGAGCACCTGCCGAAGGTCACCGCCGCTGCAATATTCCATACAGAGAATTGGTAGGCGTGACGGGTTGGCTCGCTCCAGCCCTGGTATGAATTCTGGGGGCAAGTCTTTTGTACCCACGATATTTGGGTTTCTGCAACTCTGTAACATCTCTACTTCCTTCGTCCATCGCTCTCTATGTTTCTCAGTAAGCTCATTACCCCATTGGCAAGTCTTTATAGCCAGTTTCTCATCAGTTTTTTTGTGTTTCCATAGAACAACAGTTCCAAAACTTCCTTTTCCGAGTTCTCTTTCTTTTATCCAGTCACCGATAAAGATTATGTCGTCCATTACTTACGTATTGAACTAGGCAATTAAAAACAGAACAGGAAAACACAAGCCAAAGAATTAGGCTACTTATAAAAATAACTTCACGTTCAGTTTACACAGAATTACAAAAATCACGAAGGAGAGATCACGAAACTTTGTTTGATAACTAGGTTTTTTTAAGGTCAACTGGAAAAATGTACAGACGCCAGCACATCAACCTACTACAATCTGTCAAATTTCTTAGTAGATGTTCAACTTTAATACTAACGTATAAGGTTGAAAGTTGATTGGGAAAATTTGACAGTTTCGGGTAGGTTGATGTGCTGACGTCTGTACACAAAGTAATGTTGGCATCGGGCCCCTGTCGTATATACATTGTAAATAAATAAATATTATTTAAAATAAAAATAATAAGTATATAAAAGTTTTGTTTACCAAAAACCTGAATTTAATTTAATTTGCGAAAAATAGGAAAAAGCGTGATGTTAAAAACCTCTTCATTCCATTGCAAGCAAAAAGTCTTATGCGGAATCGGATAAGACTTGGGCAAGATGATAATTATTTTTATTTTACGTAATTATTTTGAATAAAAATATTACTAAAACTGAGATTATAATATTTATAAAAATATAGGAATAGTAATTAGAAAAATTACAAAATCAAACCAATGACCGACGACGGACGGGACGGCAAGTCGGCAACGTTGAACGTTCGGCAGTTCGGCACGTCAAAACTTAAATGTCAAATTAGTTGTCAGAACGTGCGATGTTTATTATTAATTTTTAAATCTCCTTTATTTAGTAATTAATACAGATAATTATTGAGCTATAATGGTAGACATAGCTACGTCGTGTCGGACTTGTATGAAGGACAATGTGACTTTGGTAGGCTTGTATGAAATAGTCGAAATTGAGGAAAATTTTCTCCAATTAGCCGAGGTACTTAAGCAGTGTACTCCAATTGAGGTATGTAACATGGAATTAGATAATATTTGCTTGAATACTGCTATAAAATGATGTAAGTAAGAAAATAAAGTATTATTTTGATAGGTCTCCAGGGAAGATGGGTTACCACAGCACCTTTGTGATGGCTGTGTCAAGGTGCTGCAACTTGCGTACTCATTCCGTAAGCAAGCGGCGAAGGCACAGGATGAGTTTAAAAAACTCCTACAAACAAATGTAAAAACAGAACCTCAAGAAGTTGACCTCAAACTGGAGCATGATCACGACTATTTTGCAGCATATGAGGAGTTCAGTTTCAACCCTAACTTTTCCAAAACTGAGATTGAAGACAAAGAATATACATGCACTAAATGTAATAAACAGTTCACAAAAGAGAAGAAATATTTAAAACATTTAGTAGCACATGAGAATTTATCACTAGAATGTGATATTTGTAAGAAGTTATATCCTAACCAGACACTGTTGGATAAACACAGAGCCAAGCATGAAATGAATATGTGTTTTGTTAGTGATCAAAGTTTTACGAGTGAGCCATGTTTACTGGAAGATAATATGGTAGAGCACACTGAAGAAGTGGTAGTAAAAAATGAAGATGAGACACCATTACTTGAATTACAATGTACACATTGCAGTCTTACATTTACAAAGCAGAGATCACTCTCAATGCACATGAGAAAACATAGAGATAAAAATGAGAAGAAAGAATTCATTTGTGACACTTGTGGGAAGACATTTGCCATGAAACATTTGTTGAAGCGGCATGTGGTAATGCACAGCGAAGTGAAACCCCACAAATGTGAGAAATGTTTCAAGACATACTCTAGGCGTGACCAGCTGATGTCTCACATGTACTCGCATAAAGAACACAAGCCTTATGTCTGTGAATATTGCAAGAAAAGTAGGTTTTTTACTTTTATAATCTGTAACTAACTACAAATGAATTGATTTGTTTGTTGTTTCATGACAAAATAAAGTAAAGTAATAATGTGTTATGTAAGTTAACATTTAAACTTGTATGGCTACTGAACCTATATTATTATTGTGAACTTAGCTTTGTGCTACACTTCTTCTTCTTCTTTTCGTGTGGTTAGTAAACTAACCTGGTGTCAGAGTTTTAAAGCCGCCCACGGGCCTCTGACTTGGCTTCACATGCCGTCGAGAAATATCTCTCAGGCATGCCGGTTTCCTCACGATGTTTTCCTTCACCGTTTATTGAGCAAGTGATAATTATATAATACGCACATGAATCCGAAAAGTCAGAGGTGCGTGCCTTGGGTTCGAACTCGAGACCTATGACTTGTCAGTCTGACGGTCACACCACTAGGCTATCACTGTGCTACACTTTATCTAAAGTCACAAAACTGTTAAAATAAAATAATTTGACTTTATTTTTGCAGTATCTGAAAGATTCTTCAATGGGTTGGGGATATTATTCTTTTGTGATAAAAAATATTTGGCTTACCTTTTGATTGAAACTTTCAGTACAAAACACCCAGGATGTTTTGTACTGAAAGTTTTTTCCTGTAAAATCTGGAGGTTCCACATGGTCCAATCTAAGGCCCATATTACAGGGTCTCACTCAAGACTTAAATATGTTTTAAAACTAGTTTCAACCAATCACATTTAATTGGTGGATTCAAGCATTATTTAACTAGTTTTGATGTTGGAGTTTTGAGTGAGGTTCTGTAATTTGGATCATAATCATAAATATCAAACATTTCTGCTTTATTTCCCCAGGTTTTGCCCAGATGTGCAGTCTAAAGGACCATCTCCGTACCCACACTGGCGAGACGCCATTCCTGTGTTCAGAGTGTGGCAAGGGATTCTCCAACAATTCCAACCTGAGGCAGCACATGATGAGGCATACCGGAGTCAAGCCATATGCTTGTAATTTGTGCCCTAAGACATTCTGCACTAAAGGTAAGACTTTTTAAAAATCATAAAATTTCCTTTAGAGTGGAGATACGTCAGACGCATGCTGGCCAGTCAGTCTTGCTAGAAGCTTGCTGTCTGGCTTTAATTTTTTACCATGGCATGAAATACTCACATAGTTAATAATTAATCATTTTATTTATTGTTCCAAAAACAGTGTTACAGATATTTTTCCACAAGTTATGGATAAGCAAAACTGCAATACAATACAGTACTTAACTTTAGTGGAAAAGATCACCTGTATACTGTACTAGATGAAAAACTATCATAGGAGATTGAAGAAGATTTGTGCGTACAATACAAGAAAATCCAGAACATGCCAGCGAGAAATGTATTCTCACATTGTTAACAATTTGTGTAGTAGAGTAGGTGCTTCTACTTTGTATCAATGGCCCAAAAATTCGCCAATTCGATGGCTTCGACGACGGTGGCAGTAGGTGCTCATAATTTATATAAAACACTCGACATTTGAAGTGGTAACAATAACTTTACTAACATATCACTATCAACAAAACTGCTTATGATGAACGGTTTTTCCCCGACGTGTTAATTACGAAGATAAGGCACACGCACAATATCAAGAAGTACTTAAAACACCAATTATCAAGTCATACATCTTCTATATTATAAATTAAAGTCGCTAGCGACCCGCTTCTGCTTCGCACGGTTTTTATAATGGTAAAACATTTGATTTCCAGGTCAAATGAGGTCGCACGTGTCCACACATACAGGGGAACATCCTTACAAATGCGAGGAGTGTGGCGCCGCCTTCACCAAGCAGAACTCTCTGAAAAAACACTCCATGATTCACCTCGCTATACGGCCGTTTGCGTGCGAGACTTGTAATATGAGGTACGACTTGAACGTCCTAAAATATAAAGTTGGAATAACTATGTTATGGCAGTCTGACTTTTAAGAACGTCTACATAAGGTTTAAATTACAATACGTAACACGCGTCGTCGGCGTCGTCGTCCTTTTCCTTCTTTTGTCTTTCATCCTTCTGACAAGCACTGTTATTTTAGCTTACCAATTTTATTTTATAACATTTATAATGGCTGGTTCGGTAGCTCAGAAAAAGGATAAGTCTTCTAACTGAATAACTAACAGTTATTTTTCTAGGTTCACCTGCAAAGATCATCTGAAGCGTCACACCAGGATACATACTGGCGAGAAACCTTACAAGTGCAAGTATTGCGAGCGAGCGTTCTCTCAGAGTAACGACTTAGTGAAGCACACGCGCCAGCACATCGGACAGAACATTTACCAGTGAGTATACGTATCCGGTCTCACAAAATGTCGGCAAAAAATCTTATTGCAGCCATTTCCAAATAGAGAGATCTTCAGGCAGTAGAATAGATGATAACGCTTCTGAAGAGAAGATATAGAATCCGTTTAAAGGTAAAGTATCGCTTTCTGCCATTGTGGGCTAGGTGCAGTTATTGTAAAAAATCCTTGGTAACAATTATTAGCACAAGTACACAGGAAAGTTCTTTTGTCTCTGGAAAGTACCTATTCTAGACAGATTTTTTTCGTCAATGTTTTGGTACTTATATCTACATAAATTACGCATGTCTAAAATTAAAATCAAATGCTTTAAATCTAACTCACAGTCTTATAAATTTCAGATGCACAATATGCGGGTCCCGATTCCGTCTACTATCAGAATTAAAGCAACATTACCCAGTCCACTTCGCAAACGGCGACGAGGCCAATGACCCACAAATCAGTACTAAAGACTCCACAGAACCAATCAACAACGAAGGTCCAAAACAACTCCCGATGTTAGAACTTAAACCGCCAGAATTTAACCTTTTGACCTTCAAAAATGACAAAGATCTTCCTCCCCTTGTCTTAAAACCACCGGAGGTTGATAAGGATCTTCAGATGTTGACTTTAAAGCCTCCAGAAAGTGTTGAGAGCGATTCCGTGCGTTCCTGCGCGGATTCGAACAGAATCGTTATCACTATCAACAGTTGTGATACGAATGGCGTTGTTAATGGAATTACTATTAAATTGCCGCATAAAGAGAGCTAAGATTTAGTTATAAGAGTTACAGTGGTGTAAATAAATGGATGATGTTCAAAAATATCCTAATATACAGGGTCATATTGAATTAGTTAGAGAAACTCAACAGACCTGACAGTTTTCGATATCTAAATTTTTTTTTTTTTTTAAATGTCTTGATGATATTTTGAGGGTACTACCGCTGGTTGTGTAGTTACAGTATGCGCAAAACTTTTTGAGCTCTCGGAAGTTGCACGCGAGTGGCTGCGCAGTAAGTTAAAAATGTTTCACAGCTTACAATAAATGATTTTGCACTCATCTGTGTCCTGCGCGGTTTAGTACTCGGGCCTACGTTCAGAGGGCTCATAAAGTTTTGCGAGAACTGTACTTCAGATACATTGTTAAAAAAAAGTTTTTTTTTTGTTTTATCATCTCTTAGGTATTAATCCCCATACCGACTACAGTTTCGCTAGCTAATTTTATCTAAAAAGAAAAAAAAAGAAAGAAAATACGTTTATTTGCGGTAAGCATGACACAAAAAAAGAACACAAAATAAAAAAAATTAAACAAGTTGAAGCACTTATTTAGATTAGTCTGAGAAACAGCACTGTTTGCAGTTAAAAATTGACCAAACTATTGGAGATAAAGTCCATTCGCGTTAAGAAAATAGTGATTCATAGTTGTCTGCCAACCTAGCCCGCCCCTCGTTGTGTCTTTTGTGACCCGATTGGTCGAGGGGCCAATCAGCCGGTGGACAACGATAACACTATTTTCTTAACGCGAATGAACTTTATTTCCTAACACGTCTTTGTAACTCGTATTTCCGTCACGAAATGGTAATTTAAGGCTAAAAGTATTTTGATTATTGTACAAAGTATTTATAAAAGAACTGTATGAAAGGCAAAGCTTCGCATCTTGTTAGAAATATTCTGTAATTTTAAGCAAAAACGGAAAAAAAAATCTGCTGGTTCGCTTACGACCCGGGTTGGAAATGGGTCATTTAATCTCAAATTGAGGCTGTAAATTAAGATAAGGCTAAAATATTATTTTAAAATTAATAATTTATTGGAAAAAAAAGTAATTCGTAGTTTTGTGCCACGAATTGGATGATTTTATTTATTTCGTTTTTCTAAATTAACATGACAACAATGAATGTTGTTGAATTATCAAGAATCGGCTCGACCTCCTCAACCCTGACGTTAGAGGGGGGGATTTTCCATAATCGCCTCACGCAATTAATGGACGTTGTATGTTGTATTTAAATGTTGATTGAGGGGCAATCAACATTTTAAAGCACTGTACAAATGAATATTTAAATGTTAATAATAAACATGTGGACATTTGTAGTAAACTGCTGTTTGATTCTGTTAATAATGTATGCTCTCTATTCACGTATTAGTTCTAAGTTATAGTACTACTGCCGACTAGTGCCTTCACATTTGATAAGGCTTTTATGTAAATATAATTAAATTAATTGACTATCCTAAGTGCTTGTCCTATACTGCAATGGCCTTAAATAATAGTTTTTTATTATAATATATAATGTTTCAGTTTTTTTCATATTATGTGCAATTTATAAAGACATATTGGTTCCGTTGTTATTTTTAAGTCACTAAACTAAACTAACCGGCTTGCGTGTATGACTGGTCATACACCTTCGTTTACGTTCATACATCTGGTTGTATAAACGTAAATTAACCGTTGTAGTTACAAGAAAAAGTCTCTTATGACCGTTTTCCTGTAGCTACAACTGTAAAGGTAGCTGTCGTTACAGCCCCATCTCAAAAATCCACCCTGTATACGGTATTTATAACAAAAAAAAACTTTTTTTTTCTCCGTTCGTCTGTTTGTTACGGATAATCTCCGAAACGGCTGGACCGATTTTGACGGGACTTTCACTGGCAGATAGCAGATATTATAAGGAGTAATTTAGGCTTTACTTTAATTTTAGAAAAGATTAAGGGTCCACGCTGGTGACGCCGCGAGCAGTCACGAGTTAGAAAAATATACTTTGAATCCTTACCTATAATTATGTAAGCTAATTATTCTGTTACGTTCACTGTTGTAAGCATAACAACTGGCGAAATGTTATTTTTATGTTATTATTTATTATAAGCACTAGCCCATCTACCTGGGTGTTACTCAATATTTTAAGTATTAATTAATTTTAATTTTGAAAACATATATTTAATATAAGTTTTTTTTGTTCATTGAATTTTTTATAGTATAGTTTATTTTATTTTACACCTCTGCCTATCCCTTCGGGGATTACAGGCGTAATGTTATGAATATATTCATAATAAAACTAACTAAATGATGATAATAATGACACCTTCCATTTTTATAACCTACTACCATGTTTTTACCTATTTCTTTATTCTTTTTTCTTCTTTTTTATAAACTTTGCCCCGCACTAGGAATTTCTCCTGTATCGTGTGTGCGTTTACAAACATTTAAACTCACATACACAAACAGCCAGACCCGGAACAACTATTTGTATTTTACTTCTATACCCGAATATTTTCAAGATTATTTGTTTAGTTATAGTCTTTGCATTTAGTTAATTAGTTCAAATTATTGTTATTGTAGAATATTATGTATACCCCTTAGTTATTTTGGGTTAGCAATGGGCTGTAAAAAAAACTTGATGAAAATAGTACTGATTATAATTATTATGAAATGAGTAATTCATTTTAGTGTGATATTTTATTCGAATATTTTATTATTGGACATATTATTTAAATTATATAGTTATTCTACTTTAATAAATTTAAGTTTTTTATTTGAAATAGGTAAGTACCTATTATTATTTAAACTAGAAAAATGGCCTAAATTCGTGGATATTTTAATGATAATAAATATCGTTATTTAACACTGATGCGGACTTTGTAATTTACCTTTTCTTTGTTGCCTGTAAATGGTTTCCTAGAGTTTTCCCGACATTTACGATCAGTTTTACCACCTGATAAGTTCCAGTTAACTTATGTGACAGGTACCTACTCATGGTGACATTTTTTTTTGCGTGTGAAATTAAACATCTCTCGCTCACCTATCCAGATATCCTTTGTACCTTAATGCAGCATACTTTAAACGCAGGCAGCACTGGGAACAGTATATTATAAAGTAATCTGTGCTGGGAATGAAGACAAACGAAGCTAAGGCCATTTCACACCTTCACATTGCGTACTAAGATCTCAAGTATGAAAAGACGGAGGAAATATAAATCGCTACGTTCCCATTGTAACCTGCATTTTAAAGATAGCATTGTGTACTTTGCCGATACCTATAGGTACCATCTCCTGTTGAAAGAAAGGAAGGAAGATGTTGCTGCATCTTAACGAATGCTTTTGCTACTTAAGTATTACTTAAACCTGATATTCGAGACGATTGACGAGTATTCATGCAGAATAAACGATTTAGCCCAGGTACGCACGGACGTATTTTTATGGCAGTGTATAGAGTGCCGTTAGCGGCACTCTATCCCTATCGGATAAAGTGCCGTTGCCGGGATACTAGTGGCACTGCCTCGGCCCGGCTAAAGTGCCGTCAGATATCCATTGTCATTGTCTGTTACGGTCAGTTTAGGCACAAGAGAATGTAATGTTTTGGAAATGTGGTGTTTTACAGCGAACTAACCTCATCAATCAAACAAAATAACAAGTGACAGTGACCTGAGTCACTGTGTGCCTAAACTGACCGTTGTGTGGTCACAGTTCTAACCTAACCTATCTAAACTTTCAGCCATTTTAATTTGCTACTTCATTTTTCATAAATTCAGTCAATGTAGTGACTTCTGGTATATTAATATAAAAATATATTGCTATTTTTTATTTTTTTATTATCAAAATTATAAATTATCCCAAACAAATACGATTGAATCAGTCAATACATAGGGCGGCGAGCTAACCTCAACAATCAAACAAAATAACAAGTCAAATAAAATGACAGTGACAATGCAATGCTTACGGCACTTTAGCCGGGCCGAGGCAGTATGTCGCAAATTGCGGCACTTTATCCGATACGGATAAAGTGCCGCCAGCGGCACTGTACACTTCCTATTTTTATAGCGGCGATTTTTTTTCGGACACTAGATTTTCAACTCTCGGTATTGAGCCCTGCATTGAGAATCTACCAGAGCGCATCCAGCGCGTATCCCAGCACGTCAAGAAAACACACTGTTGGATAATCAACTCTCGGCGCTAAGCAGAGCGTCGAAAATCTAATACGCGAAAAAAAATCGTTGCGATAAAATCGCCCGTGCTACCACGATCAATCGGAATTTGAATCGTTTTATAATAATATCTGCTCAACAACGTAAATAACGCAATTAATGTTGTTGAACTGTCAAAATGAAACAAATTTTTCGCAATCGTTTACGAAAATGTGTTGCGTAATTAGATAGCTGGTGTTACTGACTTCAAAAAGGAGGATAATCAATTCGACAGTTTTTTTTTGTATAGTAGGTACCTAAGTATCTTCAGCGATGTCTTCGCCAATTGTTAACTGATTTTGATGATTCTTTATTTGTTTGGAAGGTGTTATTTAGAGGTCTTATTATTTCAGACGTCGGTGCCTTTGGTTTTGTGTGGTTTTGTTTTTATTGGTCGTTTGTATTTTTTTAGGTTTTTTTTTTTTTTTTGTTGTTTTTACAAATTCGTGTACATACCACTAGTTACCCATTCACAATATGTTTACAGTACCTACAACTATTTTCTTAATGTCCCTCGGCAAACGTGTTTTGTCAGTCGTCGGATTTCTATCAGTTGCCCTTTGCTCTTGATGCAGACCGGACGCTCTCAGTCGACTTGGAAGTATATAGAGTTGTTTATACTCTTTAATTTACTGATAGAAATCCGACGACTGACGGAACACGAAGTTTGCCGAGGGACACTAAGAAAATAGTTGACCTGTACTGTTCCTCGATGTGGGGTTCCATGGGGAGACCACCGATAGGTTCCTAACCATCAATTTATTTCTATTCATATTGTTTAACAATGATATTAGAACTGTTTAAATTAACTTTAGTCCGAACTTTTTCTACAATTGTCTATTCTTTTGCTTTACAAAGTTTTTTTTGCCAATTTATTTTAACTTTAAACCGTACCATAAACTCAACATAAACATTACCTAATAGCTACTACCACATAAGACCATCGCGTGTGAATATAAAATGAGCATAGTGTTCCTGAAGGGTCATTGTTAGTTGCATCTAAGTAGTACCTACTCACTGAAGAGTACTCGAACCGAGATCCGTCATCCTACGTGACCCAATAAGGAGATGGGGTCTTATGACGGCGACACACAGGCTCAGCCCTGGCGCGCACTAGTCTATTCGAATCCTTGTTTCCAATTGATGTTAGCTCCACTTAAACGAATATCAACTTTATAGTAGTGAAAATTAAGTTCACTTCAGAATGATTAGTTCTATTGATAAAAATGTTGAAGTTGTAGCGCAAACTGAACTTTATGTGTGGGAGTTGAAGTTGTTTTTTTCAAAACCACATATTTATTTAGATTGACCGGTCAAGCAATCAGTAGGAATTAAGCTTTATTGGATTGCATAGAGAGGTCAAACTGAACTGGCGAAAATACAGTTTGCCCTGTTTGTGCATATACTTAAACCATCCAGTTAGAACGAGGTTATGCAGGACGAGATTGTTTTAGTCGGTAGAATACAAATAAATACAAAAAGTTTATTTTAATTTTATTTAGCAACAATTTCAACTGGTAGGGGAGACCGGGTATGGTTGTCTCACGGGTTGGTTGTCACAGCTATTTGGGAATGTTTTGCTCGTTTGATTGAATGATTGTTAGTACTTAATTTTTTGCGTATACACTGCGTCAACGCCTTCGCTGGACGAACGCCCAGTGCGAAAGCGTCAGGGTAGCCCGCGAAGTTTAATTTTCGTATTTTTTTTTTGCAATTTCCAGGTTCATGTTGTATGATGATCTAAATAATTATGATTCGCAGCCGTATCAAATATTTATCTATACATATTACAAAACGAAGTCGCTTTTCGCGTTTGTCTGTATGTCCGCGTTATTCTTCTAAACTACGCAACAGATTTTTATGAGGTTTTCACCATCGCTTAGAGAATTTATTCCGGAAGGTGTATGTGTATAATATCTACGTAATTATTAAAGTTACGCTTACCTAAGAAGTGTCGATGTTTTGTCAAGCCGTAAAAACCGTGCGAAACAGGAACACGGCGCGGCGCTAGTAGAATTATAATCATAAAAATTATCAATACAGCTCTCTTAGTTCATATTTTATTTATTATAATAGGATAATAAACAACTACAACATATACGGCCTGAATTTTTAGTCACCGTCCAAATTTTGATATATTAATCTTTGGCGAAAATTATTGAACACGTGTTTTTTATTTTAGTATCAGTCAATACAAAAATATTGAGATATCACATCACAAAGTTATTATATACCACGCAGAGCGGATAATTCTTTCGAGAAAATGTTTTTTTTTTCAAAAATGGAGTTAGTGAATCTAACCTAATGCCTAGAAAAAATTTGGACGGTGACTTAAAATTCAGCCTGTATAATACATACGGCTAACAAAACTTGAAGTAGTAGGTAGGTACGCTTTACTACGCATATTACGCTATTGAAGACTATTTCATGAAATCATGACATTTGAGGTCAATTAGGAGTTGTATTGCAAAAATACGTAAGAAAATTTAAATTTGTGTAAATTGTGAGGCAAACAGTACTATTCTAAGTTATTATTATTTTTTTTTTTTTTGTGAAGATTTTGTGCCTTTACCTGAGTCAAATAAATTTATTTTCTTTCTTTCTTTCTTTTGATTCTGGTAATACCTACTAATGAAACCATAAGCATATCTAGACGAAGAGCTTTTGCGCACTGCATCCGATCCGAGATTGGTCCAAATTGGAAATGTTCATAAAATTTGGATGGATGGAATGAAATGCCATCATATCAGAGGCACACACCGATTGTTTTCACGCGACCATGCGCAAGCGTGCCGCGTCCTTGGTGCGCAGGGTACGGGTTAGCCCCAACATCGTACTGGCGATGATTGCGGGAAGTCTGGACTGCCCCTTCATTCGGCATTGTTCCAGCAGACATGTTGCTGTACCAGTGTCGGAGAGAGGGTATTATTATTATTTTATTTTTTTTATTTTTTTATTTGATGTCTGATATTATTGTATTTAATTAATCTTATTCATTGGCTGATGTATGTTTGGCTATGGGTGTTATTTACCTGAAAATAAATGAATTATATATTATATTTATATCAATCAATAGTACCTACCTACTAGTACCTAGTGATTTTATTTTCTTTGATATTCGAGTTAAGTTTTTTTTTTAGTGCACTTATTTCTGTGACAAAAAAACCTATTATTTTTTCTTTACTATGGCTAGTGGCTACTTCGGACCGACAACCACGTGCTACTTGCTACGTGCTACGACATCGCACCAGCTACGTGCTACTTGCTACGTGCTACGACATCGCACCAGCTACGGCGTAGCAAACGTGTAGATCGTACCTACATACCTTCCTTCTGTCTACTTTATATCTTATATTTTCTTCAATGAAATAAGTAAAAAAAAAAAAAAAAACGAGTTGTTATAAAGTGCTGGTGCCCACCGTATGAAGTAAAAATATTCAGATTATCCACTTTAATGTAAATAAAGAGATAACTGTTATGTAAATGTACGAAATATTAAATCAAAAGAGAAAATAAAGTATTTTTCGTAATAATGAAATTATAATAAAAATAATAATATCTACTAATTATAATTATAATAAAATAATAATCAGGAGCCCTGACCGTAGCTTGGACCCTGTTCCCGATACCGGTGGGCTACTATTTTTTATATTTTTAAATGTTTTTGTTATTTTTTTTGTTTTTATAAAAATATTTAAAAATGTAAATTATATTAAATTAAGGAAATAATAATACAAATCCGGGAAGACGAAAAACCGCATCAATGTTTCAGACCTACGACCTTGACCTATCAAATTTTCTAATACACCGTTCCCCAAAGACTTTGATATTCAAAGATTGGCCAACCGTTTGCTACGCCACATTTGCTACGTCTTGCTACGATTTTTTACGCGCAGACACATAATATTCATGAAATGAAATGAAATCAAATTGTATATTCTGTAAATAGGATATCGGAATCACGTTTACACGTCATAAAAAAACATATTAAAAATAAGCTAGATGAGTTCGGCGTTTCCTATCTGACTACTCTAAAAGGAAGGCTGAAGCAAACTCCGAGGTCTTCTAAAGCCCAGACATAGTCTTGGTCAGGCCAGTCTGAAATGGTCTTTTAAGGAAAGAACACAGATTTGAGTGGAACTGTCCAGTCAGTGCAAGCATTTGTCAGTCCCTAATCGTTGAGTTCAACTCAGAACTTAAGGAGCTCAACTCGACGAACAATACCAAAGGAAGGACATTTGGGTAGGCCGCATCAACTACTCAAATTGCGAGACCATCATTGAAACTAACTGAGAAAGAAAAAATAAATGAAAGAAGAAAAAAATAACAATATAAACCATAAAACTGAAATTTCATTTTAATGGTTTTATCACAAGGCTTAGCAGAGCGAGCACCTCAATCCCATGCTTTTTTATCTTCTAAATAATCTGAAACTTGATAGTACCCTTTTTTACAAACTATGGTTTTATTAATACAGCTTTTAAATCGTTTAATTTGTAAGTTTAGAATATCAATCGGAAGCTTGTTGTAAAAGCTACATTGACCCATGAACGAGTTGCCTATTCTGTGGAGACTTGTGCGATGTACAGCAAGGTTGTGTGATGTATAAGTTTGTGAAACTTTAATTTTAATCATTTATCAATAATAACAGATACCTACTTATTTTAATTCGAGATCAAAAACGAAACGACACGACAGTTTACACACTGGTATTTTATAACGAAATCTTTAAATTATACTTATAGGTACGAGATAAACCCAATATTCAACCATCAAATCCTTTAACTTGCCATTTCAATAATCTTCAAATAAAAGAGCCATACAATACGTCCATAACTCCTCTAAAATCAATTGTCGATATCTACAATCCGGCCTCGCTGGTCCACGCATAATCTATGCACCGCTCAGTGGGGCAGGGCGCGCGACCCTTATCAGTGCGCAGCGGGAGCTTGACGCCTTCGCACGGTGAGTACAACCTCTTTGCCACCGCTTTTTTTATTTATTTTTCTACTTTCTCATACTAGGCTGTATATAGTACGTACTGTTACTACTTGGACGATGTTCTTTCTTTGAATCTTGAAAATGATAGTGTTTAATCTTTTGTTTCGTTTGACGTTTACCAATTTTTTTTTGAGTACGTTTTATTGTCCCGGCCAGTGATATTGAGGCTGTAACTTTTGTCTTTTGTCTTAACTCTAATTTATGGGAGTTTTAATTGATTTTTAGGGTAGTTATTCTCAATTACTAGTAGGTTGTTTGTTCGTGAATAATATTGTACCTACCTACGTCTTGAGTAATTGAGTTTCGTTAATATTTAGATATAAACCCACAGCCCGCGGTGTATTTATTAAAATATTATGATGACTTCAAGTTATTGGTATATATGTTTGTTGCCGATAAATTGATATACTTATAAGTTTCTTTTACATAATGATATCTAAATGTTTTAAAGGACCCACAGACTTCTCAAAACACACAGATTCTTAGTTAAGCACTTAGTAATTTTCTAAGTGCTTAATGTTTTGCTTGTAATGATTTTACTTTCCTTAACACACAACATAGGTACCACCTGTTACAGTCCGCGGACGTTGACATGTCTCATCCAGCATCTGAAACAGGTGATAGTCTCCTAAAGCTTGATGTGTCAGGCGTGAGTGACAGAGCTCTAAAAAACCGATCTTTTTTAAGGTTCCGTACCCAAAGGGTAACCTATTACTTAAGCCTCCGCTGTCCGTCTGTCTGTCAGCGGACTGTATTTCATGAACCTTATTAGGTAGCCAGTTAAAATTTTCACAGATTGTGTACCTATTTCTATTGCCGCTAAAAAAAGTTAAAAATGAAAGTGGATACCCATACAAGAAATTTGTTTTGTTCGGCGTTTTCTACTAAATATTGTACGGTGATACGGACTCTCACTTTTTTTTGACAACTGAATGTGCTATTCGATATAGCACATTCAGTTAGGTATAAAAAAACGGAAACTAATATAATAAAGCTGAATTAAGGAAGGTCTATAGGCTATTTAACATTACGCTACGACACTGAGGCGGGCGATGCGATGCGACGCGGTGGGTCGGGGGAACAAGAAATTTCACGTTTCAAGAAGTTGTGGGCAGAAGGTAGTATTTAATAAAGTACAGCCTAGCCCATAAAAAGCTTGTAAATACGTAAACTGACTACAGCGTAGTACACCAGTATACGTGAAGGAATGATTTATATTCGGAGCATCCGTTTACGGCTCGCTTTACTACGCCAATAACGATCCCATATTGAAAGGTTTTGCGAGCTGGCAATTTCAATTAGGGTACCGGACTATTGAACTTACCGAACGGGTAACTTAGAGCTAGACTTTTTATGTCGGGAAAAGTGATGAGCAAATAGGTACTTCATCATCATTTCAGCAGAAAGACGTCCACTGCTGGACATGGGCTTCCCCCAAGAACCGCCATTTCGACCGGTTCCGTGTTTCTCGCATCCAGCGGATTCCTGCGGCCTTCACAAGGTCATCAGTTCACCTTGTGGGAGGCCTTCCAACGCTCTTGTGACTGTTAGCTAGTGGAAAGCTTTAAAAAAATCTTTCACTAGCAGAATGCTATATTACCACTGAGAAATATAGGCTACAATTTATAAAGATATCCCGCGGGCGAAGCTGCTGGTAGAAGCTAGTAAACAATAAGTATAAAGGTTCGCGATCTCCTTCTTATTTTTTTTTATTTGTCTAGGGACTCCAGCCGGTCTATTCTGTAATAATCTCACGGTGAAAACTTAGGTGAAGTGAACGTGAAGTGAGCTGTCCTGCTGCTACGGCCTGACAGCTCAGTCTGAGCTCACTTCACCTAAGTTTTCACCGTGAGATGGTTACAGAATAGCACTGCAGGACAAGGTTAGGTTAGGTACCTCATGTTTTTTTTACATATCTAAAGTATTTCCAATTATCCGATTTTAACGGCATGGTTATCCTAATGATACAAGTTGTCATGTTGATTTAAAAAAAAATATTTACTGATTTTTGAGACGCCCTACGGTGGTGGACAGAAGATAGAAGTTCTTTTAGAAGTCATGGTGAAACGAAAACAAAAATAAGTCAAATTCAAAATATTTTATTTCACATACTAAACCTACATGGGGCACTATGACACGTTTGAAGCTAGGTGCACGTAAGTAGTTAAGCAAGTTTTACAAAACTGTTGTACATTTATTTTAATGAAAAAACCTCAATTTTAATGCTCCATTCTTCTCAGAGAGAAGTCAGTGGTGGTCTTCGGGAATCGATTGCCGATTCCCGGCCACCGTAGGCGCGGGCTTGCGGACGGTGAGCAATGGGTAGCTCGCCGTCCGGTAAGGACCGCCCGGGTCGACGGCGCGTTGTGTTCCACGCGCGCCTCAAAGAGATGTCAGCGAATGAAGGGGTCCGATGAGACCATTGCCTGCCGGGGTTGCGGGAAAGTCCGAAAGGGATACCGTGGCCCCCTGGCATTGCACAGGCAAGAGAAGGAACACGGGTGGGTTTTAGTCAGTAAGAGTCTGACACGCCCTCCTGCTCCACCCAGAGCGGGAGGAGTCATTAAATTTGATGATTTCCCACCCAAAAAAAAAAAAATGTGGTGGTCTTAGAATCAAAAATTCGAAGCCATGTGACATCTACCAACCCGCACTGGGCCCGCGTGGTGGATTACGGCCCAGTCCCTCTCACCGTAGCCTGTCCCAGCAGTGGGTACATTATAGACTGATTATGCTATTCTTCTCAGTAAGCAACGTAGGTATTTATTTACTATACATTGTAACGTAAACAACTGAATATTTTACAACGATAGATTATTATCTCGATTCGAAGGAAGTCGTGAATCTGTAAAATCGTTCGATATAAAGCAGTATAAAGGAGGGCAGGAAAAGGGATCTTGAGGAATATCAATTTCCCTCGTCCACCGGTTTTTGCACGGTCTACAGTTATTTATCGATGCTTTGTGATAAATGGGCTTGAGAATTCTTCCAAGAAAAATGTATATTTTTCATTGTAATGAGATTTGTTTCAGAATACTTACATAAATTTATTAGGATCTTTCCGTCATTTCCTCCTACACGGCGGTAAACAATAGCTCCTAAATTAGAATCAAAAGTGGAATTACACTGATTTCACTAAAGTTATACCTACTTCCTTTAAGTATTTTCAGGAAATATTCGTCTAGTATGTTTTTGAATGAAATTCAAAAAACATGTTGCGTTGCCACCACCACCATTATTATGTAGGTACTATAACTTCAGTACTTTCAGGTACCTAAATTCTCAAACAAATAGGTAGGTTCCTGAACAAGTTTCGCATTTGTGACTAGTGCAATGGTTTAGAAAGTCGCAATGGCACTTACTCCTGATTAATTATGCATGCAAGACAGTTCTGTTAGTAGATAAGAGTTGAGGACCCTCTCCATAAGTGATTCTGCGGCTGTGACTCAGAAAAACATTCCGAATTTTCACCGTTTTGATATAAAATCTGAGTTTCAAGTAAACCCACTGTTAAAATTACTTAGTGTTATAGTATTCTTATAAATTATATTCTTGCATATTTTGATAACTAACATGGGTAAAAAATAAAAATGACAAAGTTCTTTAAAGTAATTTGTTTTCTCCGCAAAATACTCCATAACCCACTAGACCCCTATAGACCTATGAAATCAATTGTTCTTGCAACTGGGACGCTACAGATGTTGATGCGGTTTTCATCATTGTTTGGAAAATTTATTCCGGAAGATTTATGCGTTATTAAACTTTCTTAAGGGCACACTAGTCGACGGCTCGAACTCGTTGGTGGGCGTGACTAATACGCATGCTAATTAGTCTAATTATTTATTTATTTAGTATTTATTCATCAAGGTTTTATTTATATATTACAACAAAATACCTTGTGATATATTGCAATTAAATGAAAGAAAATTCGAAACTCATGTTAAAAGTACACTTTGTTAACAAGAATATTACAAATTAGATGATTATATCCAAGATAAGAATGCTTGGAAACATGCTCGTCTTGCTCCATTGGATAATCTAGACATAATCAAACTGGTTACTAATTCAATTGTATAATTTAGATAACATAACATCACGCCTTGTTTCCCTGAAGACTTGGGCAGAGGTGTACCTGTGTAGTACACCCACATTTCGCCAGTTATGTTTTTTAAGTCCCATGTAATAGGGGGCGAGCCTATTGCCATCAACCGGGCACGATTCCAGACTCCGGGCTACTACTGAGAAATTCCTGTTGGAAAAACCCAATAATACTTTTCCCGACTTGGGAATCGAACCCAGGACCTCATTCTCAGCAGTAGCGCTTGTCACTACAAGACCGACGTGGCAGTATTGTATAATTTATATATATTTTTTTAAATATATTACATTGATTTTACTTTCTGTGATTACTTCCTCACACACTGAATTATTAATTGTAAAATTATATGAAAATCATCTAATTTTACAACGTTTGTAAATGTGAGCACCGTGTATCTATCACATAATTAATTTATCTGTTGTTGCTTCATTTTTAATTCTTTACTTATTGTGGTACAGTAATTGTATTCTAGGTGCATCGTCTTCACATATTATATGACTACCTCTAAGAAATATTGTAAAACATTTTAAAAGAGTAACGGTGGAGTTTCTTGCCCATTCTTCTCCATGCGAAAACTACCTTTTGGCAGGGGCGACTAGAGTCAATTCATTTTTTTTTGTAAAAGTGGACGTTCAAAAGTGCCTTGTAAGGGCCTATTTGAAATAAATGATTTGACTTTGACTTTGTCATTGAATTTAGTGAAATAGACGATGATTTATAACGAAAAGGAGCGCGTAAAATTTCATGTACAGTTATTATGAAAAAACTTCTGGATGTATTTACTCAAAATAAAATTATTTGAACTCAAACTCAAAGCATTTATTTCAATTAAACCATTTACAGGCACTTTAGAATTGTCAAGAAGTGGGTCAGTCAGAAGTAGGAAGCTAGTTGCCCATTCCAAAGCGTAGTAGGTACCTATGGAGAAGAACGGGCAAGAAACTCCACGGACACTCTTTTAAATAACAAAATTTGATACAAAATATTGGTTACATCATTCATATTGAAATTATGCATGTGAGAAAAAAGTAGAAAGACGTGCACGTTCTTAAAATCGTCGGTGATAAAAAGGAAAAAACAAAGAATCATTCTAAAATTTAAAATTAATTCAAATAAGTCATTAGTCCATGAGCTAAGAGATGACCAGTCCCAACTGACGGTGCATTGTGCATGCACTTGTATACAAGGCTAGATAGTGACAAGACAAATTGAAATATTTCTTATGAACGTATACCGTCAAGCAGACGAGTAATCACCATACTAAGTTTGTATGGAAGACTGATCGACTAGCGTACCCTTAATAAAGAAATCTCGACTTTTTGTCAAGTCTAAAAACTGTGCGAAGCAGGGCCGAGTCACTAGTACATGATAAACTAGTAGTAGTATATTAAATACTTACCTACGAAGTTATTTCTGCCCCTGCAAGCTCGCGAGGGGAAGTTTTCAAAGGCCATTTGTGCATCTGATGAAAGGCGACCGGAATGGCGTGTCTTCTTTATATTAAGTATACGTCATTCGTCTTTTGTTAAAAACTACATTCTCTTTACAATATTATGTCTGATCAACGACTGTGTTAACTTAGCCTGTATAGATCAAATCATTTATATGTATACTAGTCACATGATACTAGTGATAGCGATCCAGTCCTGCTTCGTATGCTTATTACGGCTTTATGTTTATTATGTATAAGTTTGATATAAATGTCTCCAACACGTAAACCTTTTGGAATAAATTCTCTAAATAATGGTGAAAACCACATCAAAATCTGTTGTGTAGTTTAGAAGAACAACGCGGTCACACATAAATATACGAAAAGTGACTTATTTTATAATATGTATATAGATAGATTTCATTCTTAATTTTTTAGGGAGCTTATGGCTAAAATGGCTGACATTTTTCGTCGGCGCCGGATATCTTTGAACCCATTAGCATTCTTACACTCCTTTTCTCATGAATATCAACAACTTTTACTGAGAGACCTGTAGGTACTCTAATTGCGTATTACTCGATCAATCTGAATCTGAATCATTTTGAATCTAATTGCTAATCCATTAGAGTCTTTTTCGAACTGTATGGTATTACAAGTTCGACAGAAAAAATCTTCTCTACAACGCAAATAACGCAATGAATGTTGTTCAACTGTCAAAATGAAACTAATTTGTCATAATCGTTTACGAAAATATTTTGCGTAATTAGATAGCTGTTCTGAAATAACGAAAAAAGCATCTATTTCATACATTTTGATAGGGTATGTGAAGTCGGGGAAATTAATTATATGTATTTATTTATAAATAATAATAATTATTATTTATTATTATAAAATTTGTTTATTTGTAAAACACTTACACTTTGGTTTTAGGCACACAACGAAAATCTCTCAGGGTTTATCTGTGTGCTGGCGAGCCGTTCTCTTTCAAATTTACAAAAAAAATAATTACATTACTACAATGATACCTACATACAATACTTTTCGAATGATGATAATAATTTGTAGGTACACATACATTAGGGGAAATTTTGTGTAAGGAAACGTTTTGATTTGTACTTATAACTTTTCGAATTTACTTTGTGTAACGTTTGTGTGTTTGTTTGTAATTATATTATTGTTTTTTTAATGAAACAGGAGTATTTTTTCACGCAGACTTAAAAGTACATGTACCTAGGTAGACAAAAGACAGGCTGGCCTAAGGATTTAGTAATTTATAGAAAAGAGTAAAAAAAAAACTTCGGATCATTAATTCACCGCGCTCAACCGACGTATTTTGAGTTCAAAGAGACTCTTAGAAGACTGGCATTCTTATGGCTATTCATTTATAATTTAAATTGTGTTTTGCGTAATGTAATTATCTTATAAATTATTGTATAGAATATTTTTTTTTCCTAACTGAACAGACAGCTCTGCTGCTGGGGAGTTTGTTGCGCCACTTCTTCTTCCCAGCAAAAGCACTAGGAAGTGGTGAAGGGTGGGCGTTTTGGGGGACTGTCTTATGTAATATTTTGACGTTCGAAAAGTGCTGATTCTCAGCCTAATTTGAATAAATGACTTTTGAATTTGATTTATGTATAAAATATAAGCATAGCTACATTCGTTAGCAGCTAAAAACAACGGACTTAAATAAAAACCCATTATGTGAAAAATAACTTTCATTTCAGAAGTCGGTGTCTTTGGAGCTGTATTTTTATGCCACCGACTTTCGAAATTAAAGTTATTTTTTGCTTTGTAGTGTCTTTTCTGGAAGTTGGTTGTTTTTTTTAAGTTTTTATTTTACTTACTTACACTTTTTAGTTATGGTACGTATACCCCACAACAGTTCGTAAACAACAGTGACAGGAAGTACCTATTATAACATCAACAAGATCCACAAAATAGATTAAATATGTATTAAAAAGCTAACTCAAGAACTAACCAAGCAAAGTTAATAAAATTTATTATGGAAATGGGACCACCGCGTAAGCAATAATTTCCAAACTTACCGAATATCGAAGAACATACATTAAAAATAAAGATACAGACGAACATCCTCCTCCTTTTTAGGGTTCCGTAGTCAACAAGGAACCCTTATAGTTTCGCCATGTCCGTCCGTCTGTCTGTCTGTCTGTCTGTCCGCGGTTTAGCTCAAAACTATTGGTACTAGAAAGTTGTAATTTGGCATGAGTATACACGTTAATGACGCCAAAAAAATATTTTTTTTCGTCCTTCCCATAGTGTGGGATATCGTTGGATAGGTCTTTTAAAAATATTAGACGGTTACGAAATAGAAGACGGTTTTTTGATTAAGTAAACCGTTCGTGACTTATCAAGCTTTAAAGTACCAATTTTCGTTAGAGTCAAGTGTCCCCCCCCTCTACCAACTAAACAGTTGTAGTTAGAAATTCAAATGTCACGGCAGTAGTACCTATATATAACGAAATTTAAAGGAAAACTATCACACTTAAGTGGGTTTTACAAGTTTACGAGTAATAATCGACCAACTTAAATTTGCGGTTGAAAAAAACATGTTCTCCCATATATTCCGTATGGGAGAACATATTTTTCAATTACAAAGTTAAGTTTGTTCTTACGATAAATTCATTCCAACTACGGAACCCTTCATTGTGCGTGGTCCGACACGCACTTGGCCGGTTTTTTTAATTTGGTTTATAAGATGAGTAAGTAGGTACTGATACTATTGTCAAGTGACGGCAGTGTAGGACTCGAAGTGAAATATGAACTTTGTGCTGCTTTTGGCAATTTAAGTTCATCCGTAATCGATAAGATTTGTCAAAGTCAAAGTCAAAGTCAAATAATTTATTTCAATTAGGCACAAAAAAGGCACTTATGAACGTCAACATTTACAAAAAAAAAAAATATAATAATTGATTCTAGTCGCCCATTCCAAAAGGTCGTTTTCGTATGGAGAAGAATGGGCAAGAAACTCCACCGTTACTCTTTTAAAATATTTTCACAATATCCTGTATACATTAATTATATAATTATATGTGAAGACGATGCACCTAGAATAAGATTACTGGTCACGATATATATTTGCTAAGGTTACCTAACGCTATGCGTTGAATATCCAACAGTGCGTTTTAATTAGACAATAATACATTTCGGTATCGCTTCGTGTTAGTTAAAACGGGAATTATACTTTTGACACACTAATATTAATATTTGGGCTACCTTAAGACGAAAAAGTCGTATTAGTATTTCAGAAGTTTTGGGTTTGGCCACCCAACTGACTATGGCACACATATTATTTTGTTCAAAGCATTTATAAGCTTTTCTTACCACATTTAACAAACTGCTCTGCCTGACCTTTATAGTAAGTATTATCCGAATCAATTTGTCCCCGACATTCACAGTAGGTACCGACAATCGATACGACTCATTTCGGACATAAGTTTCCTATATTGTATATTCTCTGTCGTTGAACTTACAACGTTATTCAGCCGAAATAAAGTTTAGTCTCGTTTGGGAAATGAAGAAAGTTTAGTGTATGAGATATTCCAACTAGTAAAATGCTCTTGACTACCGCAGCTTTTAATGCTTTGAATCTTAAAGATATAATTATAATGGCTTTGGTCAATCCTATCTTACTTGTAAACGCATTTTCAAATGCCTTTGATCAAGAAAAAATATCAAAAAAAAACTTTCTCTTTCGTTAGCATTCGTTATGAGTCTATGACTTATACTCTTGCCTAAATATTAAAAAAAAAAGATATAAAAATACACGAAAATTGCCCAAATCGGGACTTGTTAGACACTACAAAACTATTACAAGACTCATTTACCCGTGCAATAACTCTTGGCAAAAGCGCATTGGTGACTTTTATAAGACCAGTTTTTGTTAGTTATGAATATGGAGGAGCTCGTGGCTAAGTAGTAACTGCCGCACGGGTCGATCCGTCAGGTTAAGCTACGCTTGCCGGGGTTGGTCTGTGGATGGGTGACCATCTTTACATACCGAGACTCCTCCGTGCCTCGGAAAGCACGTTAAGCCGTTGGTCCCGGTTGTCATTCGTGGATCTTTGACAGTCGTTACGGGTCGTCAGAAGCCCGAAAGTCTGACAACCAGTCTTACCAAGGGGTATCGTATTACCCAGTTACTGGGTTGTGGAGGTCAGATAGGCAGTCGCTCCATGTAAAATACTGGTATTCAGCTGTATCCGGTTAGACTGGAAGCCGACCCCAATATAGTTGGGAAAAGGCTAGGCAGATTGATTGAATATGAATATGGCTTTCAAGAATTGAACTAAAATGTTCCGAAGGCCAATTCTCGTACTTATATAACGTTCACATAACGGTCGCAATCTGTCAAACTTGTCAATAATGTTGGTAAATAGCTTGTTATGCCATGAGCTGGGTTAGGAGATGGGATACTCTGAATCCCGGTAGCTCGTTCCCGTGGGATAGTTTCCGACATCCACGACAATTTCTATCAATATTATAAATGCGAAAGAGTTGTTTGTGTATTAGGCTTTCACGGATTTTGATGAAAATTGGTAAATATGTAGACCATGACCTGGGTTAGGACATAGGATGCTTTTTATCCCGATATTCCCACGGGATTGAGACTTATGCAGGTGAAACCGTGGGGCGCAGCTAGTTATGAATATTATTAGCTATCGGCCGGTAGACGTCAGTCGACTGCAGTCACAATACCATATAGATATTAATAGATTTTTTTTATTTCCTACTAATTAAAACATTCTAAAGGACTCATCCACAAAGCCTTAAAAACCACGTTGAATACCGTCCTTGTCAAAATTTCCCGACTAATGGTTTGCAATATCATCTCGCGAGGGCCTGAGGGAGCGGGTGGAATTCCTCCCATCCCTCTTCAGCCCTCCCGGCGACAAAGCCTATTGAATAAGGACGGCAAACTGCGAAACTATGGACTCGTCTGTTTTATGGATCGAGAACTTTTTGGTTTTATTTTTAATTTAACCTCTCTGTAGTTTCATTCCGCAGTTTTTTTATTATACTATTTGCGGTGTAGCATGGTGCGGGTGACAGGTGACAGAAAGGGTTAAATTTAATTTACTACAGTGATTACTGAGTCCGTATTATGTACACAATCTGTATGTAGGTACGGATCATAGTCGTAAAATACAGAATTAGTAAAAACAAGTAAATTATAATATATTTTACCCTTTCTGTCACCTGTCACCCGCGCCATGCTACACCGCAAACAGTATAGAGTTTCTCGAATGATTTATATTTATAGACTGTTCACTATAACTGGTCCCTTGTTATCATGTCGGTGTTATTGCTTGTCAAGCTTAGTTTCAATACTACTAGAGTTCAAAATGGCGACTGAGAGAACAATGCTACTAATCGCGTCACGGGACAAGATATAATGAACGCGCTGTATCTCTGTTAACTCTTTTCAAAATAGAGTTTCGAGTGAAGTTTATATAATATAAGTGTAGAAGATATTATGAGTATTATTTTAAATTAAATCCTTTTAATAAACCGTAGCACGCGGCTTTCTTTAGTTTTTGGCGGGGATAGGCGGGGAAATGATGTAAGTATCATATTAATATCCATGTATGTTAAATCAGTAGATTAAAATTCAATTCATTGATTGATTATAAAAAAGCCTACCAACTTTCCCAGAAGTTTGTTACAATGCATATTGAATGCGGCTATTATTTTTTTCATTTAGTACATCAAAATACTTATTAGTGAGCGATTCCTTTAAGAAATACCGAGCTCCATCAGGAGCCGTATTATGAAGTATTAATTCCATCATTTTTCCACTGCGAAAAAAGGATGGTGCTATCGGCCTTGTATAGCTCCGTCTCTCACTCACACTGGAAAAATGGTGGCATTAATACGTCATAATAAGGGCCCCTGACCATTATTAATATTGAAGTCTTATCTTCTATCAACTGGTAGCGCGTAGCATGTAGGTCGTAGCGCGTAGCTCGTAGCACGTTCGTCGTAGCGCCGGCCGGCGGCCCTGCGAGCGACAGGGCGTTTGAAATGATTAATTATTAAACTCGGAGCCTCCCCGTTGCTTATTGTCACTGACGAGACGTTTGTTTATCACAATAGGACTTCACGCTTCGTTAGTTATGGGGTGAATAGAATTTATTTGCAAGTATGCCTGTGTGTGATGCTTGAGAACTAAAGCTGATTTATCAAACGTTTTTGAAAAAATGCAACATTTTACAATCAGTTTAAGATTTTAATTCATATCATGAAAATTGGGATCTTTACCTAATAAGTCATCGATTGAGAAAAATAACATGTTGTCAAGGTACTAGATACAATGGTCCTGACTATAATAACCCATGTTTTTTTATACCTACACCGTACTTATTATCATTTGGTGAGCAAGAAGTAAGAAATACAAGTAGGTCGATGCTTATAAATGAATATTAATTTAGAAAAGGTTTTAGAAGTAGGGTATGAAAATATAGAATTAAGGGGCCTGCGGAGCATGCGTAGTTCATACAAACGTAATACCAAAATAATTTGTAAATCAAACCATGTTCTCAAGGTAGTGTGTATTTATTCCGATTGGATTACAGAATATCTAGGCACCCAAATATATATTTGGAATGGACACTGATATAAAGGCGAGATATGAGGAATTAAAAATTTCTATAGAATACTTATTTTTCCCATAACTCGACTTTAAATCAGTGTCCATTCAAAATGTAATCCAATTGGAATAAATACACACTACCTTAAGAATATGTTTGATTTACAAATTATTTTGGTGTTACGTTTGTATGAACTACGCATGCTCCGCCGGCCCGTTAAAGGTTTTGGATCAAAATTTATACATTAGAACGACACATAGTTATTACTAGCTTCTGCATTCCGATCCACCCCGTTGTATCGCATCGCCCGCCCGCGCCATTACTTGATTTTCGCTTAGCGTTCTTTCTGACTTTTTATCGTTTTTCTCAGCTCCTAAGGGTTGTTAAGTCATGTAATTACCTATCACAACTTCCTCAAGAATCGAGCTATCGAATAAAAACAGATTTTTTTTAAATACGACAGGCAGTTCGAGGGATTAGCGAGTTCAAACAAAAAAAAAGCTTCAGCTTTATTTATTAATATTTGTAGATAGTTTCAGTGTAATCATACCTTTTAAAACGATTTAAATGCAAACTACCATGCATCTATCACATAATTAATTTATCTGTCATTCCTTCATTTTTCATTTTTTTTACCTATCGTGGTATAGTAATCTTATTCTAGGTGCATCGTCTTCACATATAATTATATAATTAATGTAGGATACTGGACATAGGATGTGTACTTTGAACTGCCTCGTTGGTTTAGTGGTCGCAAGCGTTACTGCTGAACATGAGGTCCTGGGTTCGATTCCCAGGTCGGGCAAATTGTCACTGGGTTTTTCTTTCTGGAATTTCTCAGTAGCAGCCCGGAGTATGGACTTGTACCCGGTTGATGGCAATAGGCTTGCCCCCTATTACATGGGACTTGAAACATAACTGGCAAAATGTGGGTGTACTACAGGTACACCTCTGCCCAACCCTTCGGGGAAACAAGGCGTGATGTTATGTTATGTATACAAGATATTGTGAAAACATTTTAAAAGAGTAACGGTGGAGTTTCTTGTCCATTCTTCTCCATACGAAAACTACCTTTTGGAAGGGACGACTAGAATATTTTTTTTTTTTGTAAATTTTGACGCTCAAAAGTGCTGTTTTTGTGCCTAATTGAAATAAATTATTTGACTTTGACTTTGAATACTTTTGTTCCTTGCTATACGGTACTGTGCCACTGTGCCAAATCAACATTTTCCTTTTTTTCGATGAACCCTCCGCCGCTTGCGTCTCGACTTAATGAAGTGTGAAGATTACAGCCGTCATATTGTGATAGTAACTACGCTGAGTCAGTGGCAAGGGGCCATGGTAGCACGTAAATGAAGCGTGACGTTAAATGTTTGTTTGTAATGTGTATTGATTTCGCCTTTTTAAAAGGATGAAACTCGAAGTGCGTACTATAAATGTTGTTTATTTCTGAAGTTTATACAAACACTTTTACACGTCAATGTATTTTTTTTTAATACCAGCCACGTGCATGTCAAACCAGGCATAATTAAGGGTTCTGTAGTTGGGAGGAATTTATCCCAAGATCAAACTTAACATTACAGTACAACATGTTCTCATGAAATGTTTTCTGAACATGTTTTTGCAACTTGAAATGTAAGTTAGTTGAATATGTGTAGAGAGATAATAGAGCCTACTTAGCTGTGATAGTTTTCCTGTTAATTTTGTTATATATACTACTGCTATGATTTTTTTCACATATCCAGAACTAACCATTTAGCTGGCAAGGGAGGGACACTTGACTCAAATGGATCCCTGAATCCAAAAATTGTTTTCACAATCATAATATTTTTGAACGATATCCCACATCATGGGATAGACGAGAAAAGAAAAACATCCCCACATTCCGTGTACGTTTTTTTTTTCATTGTTTTATTTTATATACTTACCCGTAAATAAATATTGTACGGTGGTACAGAACCGTTCGTGTGCGAGTCCGATTCGCACATGGCCTGTTTTTTAGTTCAGTTAAATTAAACCTTTTACAAAAAAAAAAAACCGACTAAAGTGAAAAAGAACAACTTTCGGAAATCAGTGGCAAATAACGAAAATACAAATCCGAAGACACCGACTTTTATATTTTTATTTTGCACTTTGTAGTGTTTTTTTAGAAGTCGGTTGTCTTTTTTTGTAATAAATTTTTTATTTCTCGTTTTTTAGTGGGTCAGTTCGTAATTTATCTAAGTTATAATAGCCTAATGTCAACTACCCATCACCTTTTACAAAATATTGCTTTTCCTGATGCTGGGACGTTAATCGTTGAGGAGTTCTCCTGGTACTTCACCATCAGCTCCATACGCATTGTGACGAGTATCTATATATTGCTGGGCAATCATAAAAAATATGAAAACGACACCAATGACGAAATATTTGAAAATGTTTGCAGGTGCCATCTTGAATTTACATTATGACCTCACGACCCCCTTTGGCACCCTCGAATACTATCAAAACGACACCCATGTCAAAAAATGTGAAAATTTTCACAAATTTTTCCACAAATTCACACTTTCTATCAAACTCAAGTCCAAAGCATTTATTTAAATTAAACCATTTACAGGCACTTTAGAACTGTCAAAGAGTCAGTCAGTTAGTCAGAAAGTTGAAGCTAGTTGCCCATTCCAAAACGTAGATCTCTGTGGAGAACAACGAGCAAGAAACTCCAAGGACACTCTTTTAAATATAGATATTACAAAATCTTGGGTACATTTATCTTATTGCTTCTATATGTGAGAACAATGTAAAAAAAAAACAAGAGCTATTAAAAATATAAGATAAGCCCTGGCAGATCAGAGATGACCAGTCTCAATTGACGGCCACCCGTTCACGAACATGACGCGTGGATCAGTACCATACAGCTCAACCATTTTGTAGGGAACCGAATGATCGAACACACTCGCCACCATCAGCGAGACATTTAAGTGAGCATGAGTACTCTCAACTGGCATGCTCTTTCAAATCAACAAACAATCAACATAATAAACGGCTCCGTGGTACTCACTTATACAAAAATTTAAAAAATGTTTCTTAATTATATAAAATTATGGTTTGCAATGTATTTGATTTGATTGATTTGATTGAAATAATTTTACTACCAAAAAGAAAAAAACACTATATAATACGAGTATATCAATTAAAACTTGGTTAAATAATAAAAAAAAAGTAAAGTTCGTAACGTCAGACAAAATAAAAAAGGGCAAGCAACTCTTCCAAATATAAAAAAAATTACTAGTGAGCCCAAGTGGCTGTGCAGGACCAGCATTAATCCAAGCATTTTTATCTACGATAATTATACCTAATCATCCTACTTAAAGTATGCTTGTAGTGTGAGTTTAATGCATGTTTTAAATTTCTTCTCAATTAGTTGAAGAATATCATGGCATTTAGTGGTATTTTAATAGGTTTTTACTTGGTATCTTGGTATTCACGTCTGTTAGTTGGCGGATTTTCCAAACAGTGTAAGCGGCTGAACTTAGCCGCCCTGCAAGTGATGTTAAGTGAGGACCCCACTGTAGTTTTGAGTGAAGCGTGATCCCCAGGAAAACCGTTTTTTCGACGAATTCTAGTGTCTCCTTATTCAATACAACGTGAAATTCACAACGTCTAACATTCTTACATTCGGTAACGCGAATCTTATGCATTTATTTTTCTTCTCATTTAATACAAAATTATTATAGTAAACCAATTATGGACCTTAAGCATAGCGTTATTTACGTCGTCAAATTCTTGTGCATTTCTGTTTACTTTGAAAATCAGTGACGTGTCATCAGCAAATAACACCATTCGTGGTCGGTTTTTCAGTAAACGAGGTAAATCGTTTTTATATGTATACTAAAAAGAGGAATGGACCCAATATCGAGCTGTGGTACACTAATTGTGACTTTTAAACCCAGTGATTTTATATCTTTTATTTGTACTTGCTGCAGTATATCATTCAAATTTGATTTTACTTAGCTAAGCGCAAGTTTACCCAGTCCGTAATGCTCAAGTTTCAAGAGCAGTGTTTCGTGATTCACGCAATCAAATGCCTTGGATAGGTCGTAAAAGATGCTTATTGCATCTTGTGCATCTACCCATGCGTTAAAGATGTGTTTTAATAAGGTGAAACAGGCGTCGGTTGTTGCAACGTCCATTGGTAAAACCATACTGTTGATCGAGTAGGATGGTACTACGATTAAAATTATTGAGCATTGGATCTAACATTACTTTGGTCCGCTAAGTCATTATAACTTGATGCTTAAGAATGGTGCCGATTCTCTTGTCACAAATGCGTCTAAACTAGACTAAAAATCACCAAAATTTAGTTTACTCCTGCCAAACGATGATTTGCCATTCTGAAATAGACTAAAGTCGCACAACTTAACTATATTTTAGTTTGACAGCACTAAGATTGTACTGAGATTTTAATTTAGTGAAAATGACAATTTTGCTATTCTGAATTTGACGTTATTCACCTAAAATTTTAATTGTCTAACTAAATCTGACTCTGACTTAATCGCGATTAAAAATGGTGTGGAGTAATGTTAGTTGTCATGATAGTTCACACGAACATCTCGGCTTCGGGTGCAAAAACAGTCCTGTACTGGCTTTTTTTCTCTTCTTTTGGTTATATTTCGAAAATAGTTTGTCCTATCGCAAAAATAATGAAAATTTTGACCCCCTTCATAATACCCTTACCCCTAATACTCAACACGTAGGTAATATTTGTTTTTATTATCCATACAAAAAGTGAAAAATTCCACGTCTAGGCCGTACCCACTGTGCGCCACCGGCTCTAAAAAAAAATTACGGGGTAGGGCAAACAAGTATGTACCACGTGGAGTCGCGATTGTCAAATTCGATTTAGTTGTGTCAAAATAATTTTAAATTTAGACTTTTTATTACAGAATTGCTTTAAAATTGTCATAGTCAAAAGTAAGGAATTTTAATGATAGTTTAGTTAGTGTAGTTCGGTGTGCAAGAGAATCGGCACCAATATCTACTTAATATACTTTTTTGCACTCTGAATAAATACCACTTGTCCTCGTAATTTTAATGTCAATGAAGTTATAGAACATTGAACTATGTAAGTATAGCATGTTTTTAGAAGACGTAGAAGAAAAGGATTCACCTATGATATGCTAAGTACCTACTTAGACTTTGTATGAGTGGTTTTTTTTTCTTACATATCTATAGGCTATATATTATTTCTGTTGCCGCTATAGCTTAAAAAAATATATATATCTAGCTTATAGAAATACATAATCTGTGAACGTTGCCGCTATAAAGCGGCAACAGAACTACATAATCTGTGAAAATTTCAACTGTCTACCTATTACGGTCCATGAGATACAGACATGCTCCGCACCCGCTGACAGACATACGAACGGAAGGACGGACAGCGGAGGCACATTAATAGGGTTCCGTTTGGCTACCCATCGGGTGCAAAACCCTAAAAACTAGACGAGTTCAGCATAATGCATAGTGAGATGAATGCTTATAGATGTATGTAAGAAAAAAATATCGATTTAATTTATCGATTTCCACTCATACAATGTCTAAGTAGGTATTAGTAGGTATTTATTGTATAGTTGACAGTGCAATAAATTTTGAATTTTTATACTTAAAAACAAAAACTTCTCCGACACAAACATTTTTACGCTATCATTTTTTTTTAAACCAGTTTATTATTCCTAATTAAATTTAAGTAGGTATAATACTTGGCATATCGCTGCCCTAGTTCAACAGTAAGATATCTTAAAAAAAATCCAAATTGAGTTAAGTTTTGTTTCATGTGAAAAATTTGCTCTTCTGTCCGGTTCAAAAATCGGATATTTGTAAAACGCATCCAAAGTGCCTAAACTTCAATGTCTCACTGAGACATTTAAGCATATTTTTACCGACATTTAGTTCAAGATTCTGACATCTTAAGATATTTATAAAGTCAGGAAGATTTTTACTTTTCTTTTATTTCTACACAGAGACTTCTTCAAATGTCCTTATATGAAATTATAAAAACATTTCTATATTGAGACATCTTAAATTGTCCCAGTGTTTAACTAAAATATTATCGTTAAATTATATTTCTTTCTAGGACATTTTAAAATAACCTACCTACTCTTCTAATAAGATCACGTCGCGTCACGCGAAAAAGTACCTACTCTGTGATCACGCGGCTGCGTGAGGCGCACTGATTTTTCGTTCCGTTCGTCGAATGTCGCGCGACACATGCCTACCTACCCTATCTACCTACCTACCCTACCCTAACCTAACCTTTTTTGTGTGCGTTACCCCAGCCAGATAATGTCGAAAATCGTCATCTAAGTGCAATAGATAATTAGAAATACAGCTTCTGTAATTGGTAAGCAGATTTTTTAAATTTGGTAAGCTGATAGTTTTTTAAATATTTGATAAAAACACTTCCGGCTAGAGTAACGTTACCCCAGCCAGACCTTTTTGTTTTCTAATGGATATTTTGAAATAGTCGTTTTTGCACCAATCCGGAACATAAATCCAGACAAATAGATAAAACATCTAAAAACTATACTTGCGGCATCAGACTCATACCTACACCTCGTAGCAATCCTAATCTAACCTAACCTAGGGAACTTTGCGGCGGGCGAGTAATCGTGATAACTTCGAAATAAAATGTCCGATTCGAATGAATTAAAAAGTATTTTACTGCTACATAATACCCTTGTAGATAAAACTATTTATTTGAATAATAATTAATACTACGATACGAATGTAACCAACTTTTGTTTCTACTGGCGATCTAATTAAATTTTAGAACACATAAGCTGCTATTGTGACTTAACTATGATATTTAGATCGCCGCGATATTCGATATTCCGTCGCGGACTTTTTTGAAAGTACGTACAATAAGTACTTTAATCATATAGTACATATAATTTTGATGTATCATCAATATAGTTTTCTCAGCGCACGCCAAATAATGAATTTGCTACTTTGGGTTACATTACTGCAATTTCCTTAAGGATCTCTTTTTTTTTAAATAAATTATAGCCTAAGTTACTTCCTGATAATTTAGCTTTCTATTGGTGAAAATATGGTTAAAATCGGTCCAGTAGTTTCAGAGCCTATTCGGTACAAACAAACAAACAAAAAAAATCTTTCCTCTTTATAATATTTAAAAAATATAATAATTATTAATAAATAATATAATATTAGTATAGATGTATAAGTACGCAGTGCAAGCTTTACTCATAAATATAATTACCCACAACTTTTTAATAGCAGGACACATCATTATGTGCAGCATCATTATGCTGATAACATTAATTCCTTAATAGAAAGAGAAGATTGCTGAGAAGTGGCCCAATATTTACACCTGCTCAAATGGCAATGGTACTGAAATCAGCCTAAAAAACTAGTAAACCTTATACAGTCAATGAAATAGGCTACCAACAAATGTAGGTATGACTGGAAAAAACTGTCTCAAATGGGGAAAAATTTCAACATAGACGAATATGGTCAAAAAATTGTATGGGGTCCATAAAAATTTGGCTACAAATCTTCATTTTCAGATCTTGATTTTAAAATTGTGGATACCAGAAGGAAGCAAAGGGGCCACATCTCAGAAAATATATCTCTGGAACATGCTTATGATGAAGCACCAGCAATACCAAATCACAAAAAGAGATCTGATATCATTCATCAACATCAGCCTATAAAGTTCCCACTGCAGGGACACGGCCTCCTCTCAATGAGAGGGAGTGGGCTATAATCCACCACGCGTGCCCAGTGCGGGTTGGTAGATGTCACATGTCTTCGAATTTTTGGTTCGAGGACATGCCGGTTTCCTCACGATGTTTTCCTTCACCGTTTTGAGAGCAGTGGTGATGAAATAAATTACACAAAGTAATGCACCTGCCTGGGTTCGAACCCACGACTTGCTGTTCGTAAGTCGAGGCCGCCACCACTGGGCCACCGCTGCTCCTGATATTATTATGTACTGCCAATTTGATACCTCAATGTCATCACAGCTTTTACGAAAGTCTTAAAACTACAATTAATAACCAGGAAAATGAAAGCGGCAATTGTGATGATGAATGCCTGTAACGAGTAGGTTCAGTGTGTTAATAGAATTAATTAAAACAATTAATTCACTATTGTTATAAATTAATTATAATGATATTATTTTAATTTTGTTATAAAATTAAATTTTAGCTGCTACTCACCTATTTGTGCCATTAAGATTCACTCATATAACATTATAGCACTGACTGATTATTATATTAGATAAACTGACTAGTGCAATAATAATAATAGGTAAGATTTTAACTGATGATATGAGACTGATTTGTGCAAATAAGATACTTGGTAAAAAAAAAAACATTACAAGCAAACTAATTTCTCAGTTTTAAATTAATTTTCCTATCCCTTTACCAAACATTTCCGCGGATTCAGTCGGACAACTTACATTCTCAAATATCTATGTGCTGTAATACTAAGATATCTTTAAATTATGTCAATTTCTGTTTATTTTCCATAAATTTGGAAGCTTGGTTGGATACATCTTTAGTATTTCTTAAACAAAACAAAAAATAATAACTCTATGAGTTACAATAGAGACATAATATTTAATAAACCATTTTAGAGACAACATTAAAATCACAAAACATTTTTTATTTAGTCGAGTTCAATATAAGGTTATCTTGCTATTAAAAGCCTTAAAACTATTATACAAAATATTTTATTCATATTTAAATATAAATAACTCCCTAACACATTAAACTAAGCTATAGTTTAAAAATATCAACCACATTTCAATTAACAACGAGTGAATTAATGACAGTAAAATCATAAAAGTATGAATAACTCAAAACATACTTTGTTCATCATATCTTACTGTTGAACTAGGGCAGCGATATCATAGGTGAATCCCTTTCTTTTACGCCTTCTAAAAACATGCTATACCTACTTAGTTCAATGTACTATAATTTCATTAAAATTACGAGGACAAGTAATTAAAAAATTCAGAGTGCAGAAAAGTATCTATATATTCTTATTTATGGAGGGACTAGCTGAATTAATAAAGGGTCCTTAAGTATCAAGTTATAATGACTTAGGGGGCCTTCATAGTTTGCCTTTTCTTTCTCATCCAGATCTGAAGGAGAGAAATAAAATGTTTAGGTAGAAAAATATCAAAATTTATTCGTAAACACTTTGTAGTGTTACATTATTCATTTGATTAACTTCATTCTGTTGGCGCTCAATGAACCGGGGTTATTGGCTCCAAGACTTTGTATAATTTGATACAATGGATTTTTTTCCCATTTTTTAGGTTTCCGTAGTAAACAAGGAACCTTTCGCCGTATGTCTGTCTGTCCGTCTGTCTGCAGCTCAGAGACTCTTTGTACTAGAAAGCTGTAATGTAGCAAGGGTGTACATATTAATGTTTTTTTTAGGGTACCTCCCCTACACATAAAGGGGTTTTTTTTTTCATTCATTCATTGTGGGGTGTCGTTGAAAAGGTCGTTTATGAAAACCATTTTAGAATTCAGGGATCGGTTAGCTAAATATTTAAGCTTTAAAGTGCATTTTTTTTGTTGGAGTCTATTACCCCTACCCCCCTCCCCCACACTTCACGGCAGAAGTATACGTATAACGAAATTAAAAACTATCACAGCTAAGTAGGCTTTAGGTACAAGTGAACGAGTAATAATTGAACAACTTACATTTGCGGTTGCAAAAACTTGTTCTCCCATACATTCCATAAGGGAAAACATGTTTTTCAACTACAACGTTTAGTCAACATCCCACATGTCGTTATCTTTAAGTTCTATGTAATACATGTAATAGGATCGAGCCTGTTGCCATCAATCGAGTTACAGGCGAAGACACAAAATGAAGTAGGGCCATTCAAAGTCTCTGTATAAAATTGCGTTCAAAGATAGCCAGGGCGGCCAGTGCAGAATAATTAGGTTCACTGTAGCATCGTTCGATAAAGCTCGGGAGAGCTCGGAGTTCAGCCGATCGAGACGCGTTTGTCAAGGCAAAGCCACCGCCCGCAAAATTTATTGAGAGTTCCTATATTGCTACTTTATGTTGCAAATTTAGGTGAAATTGTAGCTACATAATACAATACAATAAGGCTTTTATGCATACCGCTAGTCATTAATATGTACACCATATAAATTACAGATATAAATAGGTACCTAAATAGAGATTTCTTTAAAGGGTGTCACAGTTTAAAGGGAGAAGGAGAGACAATACTGCAGGTAGTGTCAGCACCTACCATTTACATACACAATAAATACATAAAAAAACATTCACATTTCTATATAAATAAATATAGGTACGACAATAATCATGAAACATTTTCTCCAGAAGTAGAGTATCATGATATGTTTGGTCATAAAACTTTGCTAGTTGAAATACTTCGGTTGATTCGAGATAATATAATATCGTTATCTATAAAAGTTGCTACATGTTTACTTCCACCCTCGTGCATAATTTACCGAAATCGTCGTTCACGAGTTCTAAGAAATATCGCCAATTACGCCTAGGACTTCAATATTCGCATATCGGTTTTATCATTTCTAGCCTTCTATGGCATAGTGTATGTTTATTCTTCTTTCATGCAGCAACAGAACAACGGAGCGACGTGATTTTTTGCATGAAGATAGTTTATAGACCGGAGAGTGACACCAGCTATTGATACCGGCAAAATTTACGGTTCCTGTAGGATATACCATGGTAGTAAAACCTCAGGTAAAAGATAGTTTATTATACCTTTTCACTTGACTTCAGATGGCGCGCTTCGTGATAATAACCCCGGACATGACCGAGGCTGTGATAAAACATCTGCGGGACAACTTCTTCGCTGATGAGCCTTTGAACAAGGCTGTGTCTCTATGTCAACGAGGCGAGCCTCACGCCGCATTGGAGAGGCTCTGCGCCGTTACTATCGCTGATGGACTGTCTCTCGCGGCTATTGAAGGAGATACGGTCAGTTTAGACAACTAACACGGCCCTTTAAATAAAGCAGTGTCATCACGCGACATTATTGACCCAACCTTCGATCCCACGCTGCATCACTACCTTTGCTCGTAGTCTGTCAGAAGTCATTTAGTTATTAGACTCAGGTAACTCAGGGACTCAGGGAACTCAGGAAACTCAGGGTTCGTAGGGAAGTTTAAAACGGGTTCTAAAACAATAGTCTTGTTGCGTCAACATTGAGGAGTTTCCAAAGACTACCCCATGTGCGCCGCGTCGTGCCTACAAAACTGCTATTAATCCGTGTTTCAACTCCGTGTCAAAATATTTTCCCTTTCAAGCTCTACACAAACATATTATAAGCTCTGAACGGGATCAGGATCGCCTTAACTCGAGCCATTCACCATTACTTCTATGAAATAACATACTGTAGCGCACACCTATAAGCATCATATGACCCGACATCATATCACAGCTTCGCGTCGAATTGGGATCATCTAGTAAAAATGAGGTGAGGTGATACCGATCCGGTGCAGTGCTTATCGTGTGCTAAGAGCTTTAATAGTGAGGTAAGTAGAGTACCTACCTAGATTTCCTATTTCTCATGTGGAACATTTGTTACCGAAGACCACGAACACACTAACCTGTTGCGAAACCACTGTCTGAGGTAACGAAAAAACGAATAGATTATTGAATATGTTTCCAGGTGCTGGGAGTGGGTTTGAATGGCATCTTATGACCCGGCGACATCGAGCAGTCGATTGAGAAGATCCAGCAGTCCTCGGATGAGAAGTACAACAAGATATTCACCATCCTGTACTCTGTCAGCCAGGAACTGCATCTGTTTGATACGTTTCAAGTTTGTAAAACAAGTTATTTGGTACTGAGATGGGTGTTATTGATGACACTAGGGACATTTTGAGTATTTACCAATGCTTTAAGTCCTATTCAGCAATATCGAAGTACTCGTATAAGCAATATTGCTGTCACGCTCGGTAGCGATACTGGTCCAAAGTGACTAACCAGAAGTCGGACCACTATCGCTTCTTCTTCTTCTTTTCATGTGGTTAGTGACTAACCTGGTGTCAGAGTTTTAAAGCCGCCCATCGGCCTCTGACTTCCTTCGCCGTTTTTGAAGCAAGTGATAATTTTACAATACTCGTACGCACATGATTCCAAAAAGTCAGAGGTAGCCTTGGCTCGCTACCGAATGCGAGAGCGATATCGCGTACCGATTCGGTATCGATACCGAGCGAGACAGCGATATCGCGTACCGATTTGGTTTCGATACCGAGCGAGACAGCGATATCGCGTACCAATTCGGTATCGATACCGAGCGAGACAGGGATATCGCGTACCGATTCGGTATCGATACCGAGCGAGACAGCGATATCGCGTACCGATTCGGTTTCGATACCGAGCGAGACAGCGATATCGCGTACCGATTCGGTATCGATACCGAGCGAGACAGGGATAGCGATTTTTTACTCAGGAAAGGATCATTAAAAGCCGAATCTCCGTAATTTGTGGCTTTATCGTCCGTAGCAGTACCTAATCGGCAAGAGATCTATCATTCTATCTCAGGCCTGTAATTAAATACAAATCATGATTAGTACAAGTATAACTATTTCAGTTTACAAGTTTGTTTTGTATTTCCAGGTGGACAAAATTCTAGAATGCAGGATAATTTCCGTGGATCAGAATGCGAGGGGACGCGGCCTCGCTAAAGAACTGATGTCCAGAAGTATAGATATCGCCAAAGAGAATGGATTCAAGGTAATATACGAGTACTCGTAGCACACTAGATTAATTCACGGGCAGAGCAAGCCTACCAGGATCAGAACGAGCGATATAAACCTACTTACATGTCAAACGAGCCGACGCTCAACCAAATGAGTGAAGCGAGACGGGTCAGCACGAAAAACTGAAATTACTCTTAAAATAATAGAGCTAGCGGCATTAATGAAACTGTATGTAGATAATTTACCAGTTAATAAAAAACACCAAATTTTGGAAACATTATTAGTTTAAGTGTCAAAATTCCATAAAAAAAAACAAAATATCAATAACTTTTACGTTGATAAGATAATGGTTCACACCACACCTCACATACAACACAAAAACGATCTTTAAAACAAAATTTGTACATAATATTGCCTCCACGGGCTCTTCTCACAGCTGCCAGGCGAGTGGGCATGCTGTTTATTAAATGAAAATGAAAAATGAAAATGAAAATGAAAAATGTTTATTAGTATTAACAAGTTTACTTACATTACTAGGTAGTGATTGGAGCCTCCTTTTAAGCTAATAAAGCCTGTATTAGGAGACTCCGCTCTTCCATACATTGTTGGTATTAACTATAAACTTGTTTATTTAAAACAATAATAATAAAAAAATAATAAAAATAATAAAGGAATCTAATCTATGAAAACTATGGATATAAGTTAGGCTAATAAGTGCTTTTAGAATTCAAATTGTTAGTGATAGTGTAGTTGTGTGTGATAGTGTGATTGTGTGTAATTGTGATTGGGTTGTTGTAATCAGTGTTGTGTTTGAATGTGTGGTATGTGTGTGTTATGTCATTATGTGTGTGGGTGGGTTAGTACCTATATCATGAGCGAATGAGGTTGAGCCTTAGGATACTGTTAGCATATTATGTTGATAACAATAATGCCTCTGTTTCCTCATAATTAAGCGATTTTATCCATTGAACTATTTTTTTTTTACATTCATTTAGTTTTTTATTGTATATGTAAGTTTCCCCATTACATTTGTTATAAAGCTGAGCAGACCTTTTTTTAAATTGGATGCTAGCAAATTTAGTTTTGGTTTGGGAAACATCTGCTACTAAGTCTTTTCTTCTTTTTAAATTTAAGTTAGGGTCATAAGGAAGGGATTTGTGTTTTTTAATTATAGTTCTAATAATGTATAGCTTTCTCACCGATAATAAGTTGCTAATTTGGTAGAGGTGTTGGGTGGAAAATCTCATGTTTTTAAAATACATCATCTTAATTAGAGCACGTTGACCCCGCTCAAGATCAATAAATTTAGTTTTTGCTGCACCACCCCAAATGGGGATGCAGTACGTCAAAACAGATTGCACCAAAGCTATGTAGATTTCTTTAAGGAGGTGTCTCGGGTTATTCGTACTAGTAGGTACAACTTTTGGAACAATATGCCTTAGGGTCTTAAAAATCCAGCTTAGTTTTCTTATCCTGTTATTGACCTGTTTAAGGTGAGGATACCAAGACAGGTTTTGGTCGACCATAACACCTAGATATTTTGTTTGTGTTACCTTATCTAATGTTGGACATGAACAATTACTTGAGTCATCACAGGTGTGAACTCTCAAATTAAGTTCTGTGCTAGGCTGGGAACGGTTAGATATACTAAAGCAGATATAATTGGTTTTAGCTGTGTTAAAAGTCAGCAAGTTATCTTTGAGCCATCTAGCCACTTGGGTCATACCAGCCTCAGCACTCAAAGCAACATCATGCCAGGTCTTCCCAGTGAAAACGACAGCGGTGTCATCAGCATAGGAAAATACTGTAGCATTGCTGATCCTGAGGCTGCAGAGGTCATTAATATACAGGAGAAACAATGTAGGACCCAACACGCTTCCCTGGGGGACACCAACCGTGATATCAGCATCGCGACTAACGAATGTTCCTACCTTGACTCGTTGCTTTCGGTTCGACAAGTAGTCTCTTGCGAATTTAAGCGGTGTTCCTCTTATTCCCGCTGCTTCCAATTTGTTTATCAGGATGGGAATAGAGACGGTGTCAAAAGCCTTTTTTAGGTCCAGAAATACAGTCAGACACTTGGTACCACTATCCAGATTATCAGCTACTAGAGTGCAAAGAGCAGTCACTGCATCCTCTGTTGAAATTCCCTGCCTAAACCCAAATTGTGTGCTGCTTAGAATATTAAATTGTTTAAAGTATCTAATAAGTCTGTCATTAAATATTTTTCTATTATTTTGGAAATAGCTGGTAAAATAAAGTAAGGTAAGTTTCTTATGCGATGTTGCGGAATATTGGTCCATTCTTCCACTAACACATGTTTCAGGTTTCGAAGTGTAGCTGGGGCGGGGTTTTGATTTCTTACACACCTCCCAAGCTCGTCCCAAGCGTGTTCAATTGGATTCAGGTCCGGGCTTCTCGCGGGCCAGTCTATGCGATTTATGTCAACGTCCTGGAAATATTCATTTACAATTTGAGCTGTATGTGGCCTGGCGTTAGCATGCATGAATATTGAATTTTCACCCATATTATTTAAATATGGGCCAACGTGCTCATTAAGAATTTCTTCCGCATATCTTGCACTAGTTAGCATACCATTGTCTATCAGCGCGAACTCCGTGCGACTCTCTGAAGATATTCCAGCCAAAACCATAACAGCAGTGCTATTCTGTAACCATTTCACCGTGAAAACTAAGTGAGCTCGAAGTGAGCTGTCAGTTCCTAGCAGCAGGTGGAATGACAGCTCACTCCGAGCTCACTTCACCTAAGTTTTCACGGTGAGATGGTTACAGAATAGCACTGGGGATCTACCGCTGAACGGCACTTTTTTCTCAAAACAAGCTGGAATAAAACGTACAGGCCGTCGGTAGACTCTTCGCCGCCCATCGAGTGCATAAAACATAAATCTAGATTCGTCAGAAAACTTTACTCTTGTCCATTCTTCGTCTCCTCATTGTGCGTGTTCGCGGGCGTAACGTAATCTTGCTACCCGATGTTCCCTTTCAAGTTTTGGACCATTTGTGGGTCTAATTAGCAAGGAGGAATCGCCTTACAGTCCACTCGCTTACGTCTTCTCTACGGGTTTCCCGAAGTTGATTCAACTGCCGTGAGGTGCCGATTTCGTAACAAAAAATCGATCCTCTCGAGGCGTAGTACATCTCGGTATGCCGGTTCCTGGTTTTGTTAGTTTCTCCGAAACGTTGGACGACTCGCTGCCCTGTAGAAAGTGACACACCTATTGTTCTTGTTATAATACTTCGCTGACTTCTGCCTTCTTCTAACATACATTACTTACTCGTATAATATACATTCTTCTGGTGTTACTGACATGATTGTAATTCAATAATGATGGTGAAAGACGACAATGACCGCCTTTTATCTTAATGATTTGACTGATTGAAAACAAAATTGAGAAAACAAGCAAAAGTAAAACATCTGCGAATTAACTGCTTTTAATTATGTTGTATATCATTTAAGGTTATATTTCATACAATATTAAAATTCTCTGTAATATAAAGTTAGTTTCATGCATGTACCATTATGAATTTGCAGGTTACAGGGATTTTGTAATCGACTCGTATTATTTGACCGCGAGTGTAGTTCGAACATATATGTACTTACATGATTATAGCGATATAGCCCTAATGGTTTGAATTTCCCTTCATCGTCCTACTGACCTATATATCACCAGTTAATGAGCTGTAGAAGGCACGCAACAGTCTTATGGGTTTTGTCAACAAGGGGGAGCCGTAGTAGCTGCCTCGTTGGTCTAGTAGTCGAAAACGCTACGTCTGGGTTTGAGTCGAGTTTTTCAAACAGGAATTTCTCAGTAGCAGCCCGGAGTCTGGATTTGTACCCGGTTGATGGCAAAAAGCTCGCCCCCTATTTCATAGGACTTAAAACATAACTGGCAAAATGTGGGTGTACTACAGACAGGTACAGGTACACCGCTGCCCGACCCTTAAAGAAATAAGACTTGATGTTATGTCTTAACGAAAAAGATAAAGAGTAGATTTTAGGTGTCCAATACTGGCATGATCGGGTTCGGGGCTCGGAGACTCAATTTATGTAATACCTAAATAGGAATGCAGGTTATGAAATAGAAAATAGTTTATTGTCCAGGTAATACAGTAAGTAGGTTTATAGGTTAACGCCAAATTGAGACAACATGAGTATCTTAAAATATTACCTATAGCTATGTTACAAAATATTATTTGCCAGTGAGTCCCAAACTAGACAGTTAGTCTGTATCTGGAGGCTCGGGGTATGAGTGCCAGAGTGGAGACTTGAGAGGTGATTTCAGGTGTTGTATTGTATACTCGTAACTGGTGTGTTTGTGTAAGTGTGAATGTGGTGTTGTATGTGTGCGTATTTGTTCCCATTTTGCATCGTTTGATTGATTTAGTGGCAGTTGGTGAAGGGTTTGAGCCTTTACGCTACGCGTTATGGATTCGATTCTTGCGCGGAACAATTTAATTCATCATCATCATCATCAGCTTATAACGTTCCCACTGCAGGGACACGGCCTCCTCTCAATGAGAGGGGAGTGGGCTATAATCCACCACGCGGGCCCAGTGCGGATTGGTAGATGTCACATGTCTTCGAATTTTTGGTTCTAGGACATGCCGGTTTCCTCACGATGTTTTCCTTCACCGCTTTGAGAGCAGTGGTGATGAAATAAATTACACAAAGTAATGCGCCTGTCTGGGTTCGAACCCACGACTTGCTGTTCGTAAGTCGGGGCCACCACCACTGGGCCACCGCTGCTCTATTTAATTGCTTACAAGTAATTAATTTGCGGTTTTGTGTCTGTGCTAGTGTTTAGTTTTAACGTTGTTATACAAATAACATAATATAACTTGAAAAAATTGAATGCATTGCCAAAAATGCAAGGATCGTAACGTTGTTTGTAATTGTACCGCAAAATAAATGTATTTTTAGGAAAAAGTAAATGAAATACTCTTATTGAAGAAGTTCCTGCCTACCTACCCCCGATCTTCATTGCCATTACAATTCTTGTTTCTCATTTTCATGTGTTTCTATTCCAGTTGTTCAAAGCAGACGCGACAGGCGCCTACTCGCAGCGCATATGCAGCTCTTTAGGCATGGAAGTTATTCGCACAGTTCGTTACGTGGACTACAAGGACTCCTCCGGCACTCCTGTCTTCGATGTACCGGCTCCGCATGACGCCCTCGCTATCATGGTGCGCCAGATTCCCTGAACATGAAAAGTGAAGCTCAAACTATGGGTAATGCGCTGATGTACAAAGATTTTTTTGCAGTTCTGGGAGATTTTGATTCTCGTTTGCGATATTTGTGATTCTGAATTAAGGGAAACTGTATTTGCAAGTTTGTTAGTTGTAAGATAACAATAACAATTTTGTTTGTGGTTCTCTCTCTGGTTTCTGTTTCTAAATCTCTCTTGAGCGTAAAATACCCTGAAAATGAAGGGTGCTGCAGTGTTGTAAGATATGAAACACCAGAATGTGAAATTTTCATCAAATTTTGTAAGCTTATGAACCGCTGTTAATGCTTGTAATAGGTTTCAGGCACATTACTCTGCCATTTCTAGCTTTGATAGGACACATGCAAGGTGTTGCTAAAATATGCAGACCGTATTCATGATTAATTTATTTCCAATTGTAGAACCATTAAGACCATTTCCAAGCAAGCTCCGCCCCCATGCCCCCGGCACTCCACTATGTGCTAAACACTAACACATCAGTAATAAAGTTGAATATCGCGTGCGCTCTTTGATCGTGTTCGAGCACGAAACTAAATGCCTTATATCAATTTTTATTTCGTTTATAACTAAAGTAATAATTGATCAACAGAAAAAATATCTTGTGACTGGATAATAAACTATATTTTCTTACTGTGAATACTTATTTTAGACATAAAAGCCGAGTAATCTTGGTTTTATTTAAATAATATTTAAAAAAATTGAATCGAGCGAAAATGTTACGATTACGTAACTGTCTTGTACGTGGAAAGAAAAAGATCCAATAAATCATAATTATATTAAAGTTCCATTTTGATTGTATGCGTGACTGTTTCAGAATATTAATGTAAATTAATTAAATAATTTATTTCATGGAGGACTTACACCTAACAAACCATAACAAAAAAAAGAGGTAATAGTCACCAGAAAGCCAATTACCAGTCCTCGCGTTCAGAATAATGATGAAAAAAAAATGTAAGTACGATGCGAGCATAGACAACAGCACACGACTTAAATTAAAGTTGCCACATTAAAAATTCAAACAATAAAATGCAGACATTTGCTTGCAAGTAAAAAAAAAAACAGACAAAAGTAAAAAGAAAACCGCTTAAGATAACCGCTGTCACTTAAAAAATTGCAGGCTCAAGCACCTTCTGGCTGAGTTCACACTAGTTACGAAAGGATCCAGATCATGTCGCTTGAATATCTCATTAAACTTTCTGCTTGCACGCACAATATAGCTGTTCTGCCTATAATTCGATGACGAATGAGGAACACAAATGGGAGGATTGAAACATACAATTCTCGAGAGCCTCCTCTTAATTGCAGCTTAAGATACTTCAGGCAGAAGCTATTGACAGCATAATATTTGATAACGGCCAGTCAGGTTGATTCAGTTCTCACCAACAATTTTATTTATAGGGAGTTATAGTGCCTAGCCCAGTTTTTAAACCATGCAGTCACTGAATATTCAGGCGTCTTTTAGCTACTCGAGGGCTTATATTTGCCAGTCTATAGTTTGTTTTTCAGTCTATAGTCCCCGAAATAAGTGTAAAAGGCTTTGATAAAAATCCCAACGTTTATAAGAAACGGTGTCACGTTGCTTCCTAGTGTATGCTGGCATTCTAAAATGAATATGTATTTTAACAAATGTACAGACGCCAGCAGGTCAACCTACCCAAAACTGTCAAATTTTCCCAATCAACTTTGAACTTTATGCTATAGTGATAAAGTTGAAAATCTATTAAAGAAATTTGACAGATTGTAGTAGGTTGATGTGCTGGCGTCTGTACTTACTAAGTATATAAAAGTTTTATTGAATATAATAACGGCCCCAAAATCAACGTATACGTAGACAAATCTAAGGTGTTACACCGTAAAATGTTATAGCACAAATAAAAAAATGATAATTCTACTCTTAAAAAAAAATTGAAATTGTATAAACTTGTTATTGTAGAGTGTAGATCTATCTGCTCTATATTACTCTATATTCTATAGTGGTCTATATTGTTTATAGTTGATGTATACATATTTATGTATGTTAGATGTGGCCGGTTTGACCCAAAGTTTAATATAAACATGCAAGTCTGCTATTACAATAGATAGTGTCCGAATGGTCTATCATTGATTTCATAATTGTAGATTTTGACAAGTTTGGTAATCTATTAACATATTGGCGTCATTATGACTTTCCAATGGTCAGCCACTGACACTCCATTGAAAGAAATGGCATCTATTGTATCAGTATTATATACATTAATTTTGCGTAACTTTATTGTCACATAACATACAATAAGAATAATAGTACCATGGTACAAGTAGTTAAATACATGTTTTCATATACACTTTTCAATTAAATTAGTTTAATATTAGCGGCTATAGCTTTCAAATAATCACTTTTATTGGTGTATTTTTGGAAGCCAGAGTCACGCTCCAGTCATTCAGTCAAGTTTCAGAAACGAATCGGTCTTATTCATAATTATTAGTTTAGGTTAGGTTAGAACTGTGACCACAACGCACGAGCCGAGCGAGCGTAGCGAGCGTGCCGCGGCAGCGGCCGGCGGAGTGCCAGAACCGAAACTATCCACATATATTTTTTATAACACTTGGTAAATGTTTCTTTCTGAGTATGAGTGAAAATATTATGGTAATTATGTTTAGGGATAAAAGCGTTATGATAAAAAACAGTAGGAGTTTAAATATATTTACATTAATGATATTATTAATTACAATTTTCGGAAACATGAGTGTTATGAACATCGCCGGTAGCACTACAAATAGTATGAATGAAAACTTTAGGATGAAAATTTTTAGGAAGAGTGATCATTCGGATTACAAATCGTTAGGAAGAACAATTTCGGGTAAAGAACTTTAGTTGAGCCAATATGGACCCTTTCAGATGATTTCATGGCTCTAACATGTACCTATTAATATACAATTTTAACATTGTATAAAATAGATTTGACGCGATTTATCGGAAAACTATACTCCATTTATTTACATTAGACAAATACAGAACGGTATATCACTTTCGTTAATTCTATATTTAAAACGTGTTATAGGTAAACTGCATTAGTTCACGATAAGTACAATGTAATGTTATCTATTTACCATTTACATTAAAAATATAATTCAAAAGTGCAGTCATTTCAATAATTTATTACATAATAACTGTCGTAATTTAGCCGTTATTTGTCTAATGATACAATAAATGGAGTAGGTATGTTTTAAACATATATTTTAAACACTGAAGATTTTACTACTAATACAAATTATACCTAAGTTGTATTAAAATATTATTTTAACTGAAGTATTATTGTTTTAAGCTTATGTTTAAAATGTATAGTTTAATTATTAATTAATATAGGTAGGTACAGACGCTAGCACATCAACTTACCCGAAACTGTCAAATTCCCCCAATCAACTTTGAACCTTATACTTCAGAGATAAAGTTCAAAATCTATTAAAGAGATTTGATAGTCTGTACCTTTAAACTATAATATACAGGGTGGCAGGGACATCGACAGGGAAAAAATCAGCTGTTTCATAGAAAATTTCAATAACTACGCGGTCAAAATGTATGGAAAAGCTGATTTAAAAAAAATAACCGACGAAAAATTTCAACGCAGGGGGGTCAGAATTACGGTGGAGGTATGCCCGGCTTGGGCAGAGCACCGCCGTGTCCTCGTGGAGGCGATCGGTAGCGGGGATCTCTCGCGTCCGGCCCTGGTCCAGGCCATGGTACGGAGCGAGAGGGCATGGGAGGCCGTCACCTCTTTCTGCGAAGCAGTAATGCTCGCGAAGGAGGAGGCGGAGCGCGTGAGGGAGAGGCAAATTTCGCGCCCTCACGCCCCTAGCCGCCGCAGGAGGAGACGCCCCGGGCGTCGGGAATCGATTGCGGATTCCCGGCCACCGTAGGCGCGGGCTTGCGGACGGTGAGCAATGGGTAGCTCGCCGTCCGGTAAGGACCAAGCCCGGGTCGACGGCGCGTTGTGTTCCACGCGCGCCTCAAAGAGTGTCAGCGAGTGAAGGGGTCCGATGAGACCATTGCCTGCCGGGGTTGCGGGAAAGTCCGAAAGGGATACCGTGGCCCCCTGGCATTGCACAGGCAAGAGAAGGAACACGGGTGGGTTTTAGTCAGTAAGAGTCTGACACGCCCTCCCGCTCCACCCAGAGCGGGAGACGTCATTTAATGATTTCCCACCCAAAAAAAAAAAAAAAAAGGGGTCAGAATCATGTACTGAATCCATGGTATCAGTTTTCGCGCCGATGTCCCTGTATAAGTATACATTTTACAAACACCTAATACCTTATATACTCAATATAATATAAATCTATCAGTATTGAAATACGTATTATATGTATTTACTATTATTTGTAGTAAAACACTTCTGTCCTTAAATGTAGTTACTTACTATTTATACAAACTGTACTAAATATTATAAATGTGTGTTTAAAATGACGTAAAGTGTTGAAAAATGTCGCTGATATAATTATCTGTGTTAGTTGACGTAGTTCACTTGTTAAAGTTGTATTCAATATAACGGATTATATTAAATTATTAAAGTAATTTTAAGAAGATTTGTGTTTTGATTTAATCACTAATTTACCTTTAAATATCAAATAGCATTTGAAGTTTTATAACCCTTATGTAATTGTATTAAATACAATCAAGGGTTTAGGTATTATACCGTCCATGTAAGCAGAAAAAAGACGTGTGATAGATAAGCTCATAATTTCCCAAGTATGCGATGGCCGCGACATAGCGTCTCGAATATATCGTCGAATGACGTCATTGAAACTATTAATAAAAGTAAGTTGGTGTGTAATGGGCGTTTCTTAACACTGTAAAGTCAAACCCCTTTGTTACCATTTTTATGACAGTCATCACTGCGGCGGGCGTTATGTGACAACTACCGCTGTCGTAGAAAACCCTAGTGAAATTTTTACAGTGTTATATTGTTATGTATCCGATCAATATGAAGACAGGAATGGCAAAAGGGCGAGGCATTAGTTTCATCATTATAATAAAGAACGCCTGCTACCTGTTTTAGTTCTATGTTAAACTAATAGATGTCGCTTTACATTCACTGCCGATTCCTGAATCGCGATGTTAAGATTCTCCGAGAATGAGTTAGGGTCCCCGCTTCTCGGCCTTTTGGGTAGATCCTCCATCTCGACCTATAAATCCCCACTATAGAAGACTAAAGAAACGCTTTGAATTGCCCAATTTCTAAAACGCAATTAAAAGCGTTTCTTTGATAAAGCCGCCCTTCACCGCAACCCTCTGATTGTTAAAGCGGCCAGTTATGTCCCCTCTAAAATCAGTAAGATTCGCCGTCCGAGGCATGTTCTCTCCGACCCAGATGACCCTATAACCCTCCTTCAGGAAAGCAATAGCCCAATAGGGACACCAAGCACAAGCACGTTTCAAAACAATAAAAAAAGACCCGCATTCCTCGCCGACGAGGTCCATTGCGCCCGCGACACTCCCGAATAAATAATACTCCCCCTGTTGAAGCGCCTGATGGATTCGTCATAGCAGCGAGCGACGATTCGTCCTTTTTTAGTTTTAAGTTTGGTCTAATATAATTGCGCAGATTATTACTGCTTGTGTCATTACCGAGTTAGTACACATTTTAAGTAATCCCAAATTCTCCTCGTTTTATTTTACCGAGTCCAGGTTGAATTCGTACATGGTCCATTATCGAGCCGGATTGTTGTATTCATCAAGTTAATTCGAAGATTAATGAAATCAGCGATATTTATCGACGGAATTAATTAACCTGAACTTAAGAGGTTATACGCCGGTGCCGCCAGCGTGGAATTTGGATTGAGAAAATATTATTTTCACGGTGTTAAGTTTTATATTGGATAATATCGTCACCCAACACTCGTACAGGTTGTATTAAACTTTAATTATAATTTTCAAAAGGTTAGTGCATTTTTAACTTGTATCAATATAAATTATGTTCATTGAGTAGGTAGGTACCTTTTTGCATTTTGAATGGTTTCGTTATTTTTGTATGCTACGCGTACAATTAGCGATAATTGTAATTTTAAAATACTTTGAAGTATATAGTAGGAATTAGTACTACATTTAAATAATTTGTATTGTTGCATTAGAGCGATAACCATTCAGTTAAGTGTTACTTTGATGCGTAGGTATCCATCAGCCATACTTTATTCTGATTAGTGTTAGATATTATTTCCAATTATTGACTACAGTGTCAGTCTTTAAACCGTAGAGTACTTCAGATTGGTTGCTTACTTATATCTTAATTAATATAACTTAAAGATTATGTATTAAGGAATTTATAATAAAAAGTTTGCACCTTCACATTAGTAATCAGATTTATTATTATGTACAGATAATTATTGCATTAAAGATTATCTAATTACATTGTTACATCACATTATAATCAACCGTATAACTTAGTACCTAGCTACATAACTTCTGTATAAGTTTATAAACGTATTTGTTATTGTATACATTTCAGGTCGACAACACTCGAATCCCAGTATGTCCGAGGAAAAGGAATTAGTAAAGAAGCGAGGCAGTTATAAGGGCCGCTTAACTTATATTCATCAGTTACCTGGACGCAACGATTGACAAGCCACTAAGTAGTTGTGACGTCACGGAATTACAGCTGCGTATGGGCAAGCTTGAGTCGTTGTACGAACAATACGATGAGGTACAGTTGCGGTTAGAGTGTTTGGTTGATGATGCGAAGGCCCAGTTGTCTGAGCGTTGTGACTTCGAGACATTGTACTTTAAGGCATTGTCGAGGGCTCAACAGTTATTGAGTAAATCTAATAAAGAAAATGATTCAGTTTGTGATAATGATAAAGGTAGTCGTGGTAGTGTTTATAAACATAATATTAAGTTGCCTATCATACAACTTCCGAAATTTAATGGAATATATACCAATTGGATGGAGTTTCGTGACACCTTTACTAGCCTCATCCATAATAATGACGATATTGACGAAATCAACAAATTTCATTATTTGCGTGCTTCTCTGGAAGGATCTGCTGCTGTGGTTGTTCAATCAATTGAGTTCTCCGCTAGCAACTATGATGTAGCTTGGGATTTAATTTGCGATCGTTTTAACAATAAAAGATTATTGGTGCAGAATCACTTGTCAGCATTATGTAATATAGAAATTATCACAAAGGAGTCCTCAGCCGCTTTGAAAGGTTTAATAGACCTATTAAATAAAAACTTACGAGCGTTAGAATCGTTAGGTGAACCAGTCAAGCAATGGGATACTTTGTTGATATATTTAGTTACTCGTAAATTGGATCAGAAGTCTTATCGTGAATGGGAGGAATTTATAGGTCATACTGACAAAGACAGCAAAATCACTTTCGATACATTCCTCCAATTTATTCGCACACGCGCTGATTTAGTTGAAACCCTGGAAATACCAAGACACAACGTATCAGGTATCGCTAAATCAGGTTCAACGAGTAAAATTAAGTCTATGGTGACGACGCAACATTCTAATAATGCAAGCACTGAACCTGTCACGAGGCAATGTCCCAATTGCAAAGGTGACCATAGTCTGTCTAATTGTTCACAGTTCCTTTCGTTGAGTAACGAGGCTCGTCGTAAAGTAATGCCTAATTTTAAATTGTGTTACAACTGTTTTCGTTCTGGTCACTTCTCCAACAAATGTAAAAAACCGGGTTGTAAGTTATGCAATCGTAGGCATAACATTTTACTTCATACTTCGGACGTTAGCGATAGTCATAGTGATAATAAAACATCGTCTCCGTCAACGTCTGCGTCGCCCGCGCACTCTGCTAACACTGACGCTAATAACGTAGCTTTGTCTGCGAACATTACACCTTCTTATGGCGACAGTAGGAAGGAGCGCGGCGTGTTGTTGTCAACAGCTCTAATTAAAGTATTTGATCATAATGATCGTGAGCATATTGTGCGAGCGACACTCGATAGCGGTAGTACTTCATGCTTCATGACCGAGCGACTATGTAAACGACTTAAATTGCAAACAAGTCCGATAGATGTCTCAATCTATGGCATAAATAACGCGACCTCTCGCGTAGGCAATACTTGTCAGGTAAAAATGACGTCTCTCAACAACAGTTATGTTGCTAAGTTGTTTTGTTTTGTTTTGCCATTAATAACGAATGAAATGCCATGTCGTGAATTGGATTTATGTAACCTAAATATTCCCACTGATATTTGTTTGGCAGACCCTAGCTTTTACAAACCCTCCGATGTTGATATTTTAATTGGTGCTGATCTATTCTGGGACCTGTTAGGTTCGCAAAGAGTAAAGCTAGGTGTTGGGAAGCCAGTATTATGTGAAACCAGGTTAGGCTGGATCGTCTCTGGTCCCATTTTATATAATAACAGCAAATTAAGTAACAGTGTAAGTTGTCATTTTACTCAAACAAGTTCCTATAGTGATCATGATTTAGACTCAAGATTTATTCGTGATGAGTTGACGCAATTTTGGAGCCTTGAAGAGGTTACATCGCAGCATTCAAATTATTTGCCAGAGGAAAAATTGTGTGAGGAACATTTTATTAAAACCACGACTCGTTTAGAAGACGGTCGTTTTTGTGTCCGTATACCAATGAAGCAGAACCCTTCTGTTTTAGGTGACTCATTTCATAGGGCTTCAAAATGTTTATATTCCCTGGAACGCAGACTTAAGGCTAAACCTGATTTTAGTAAGTTATATCACGAATTTATGGCAGAATATGAGTCATTAGGTCATATGACCGTAAACAAGGAATTAGATTTAAATGCCTATTACATACCTCATCACGGGGTACTCCGCGAATCTAGTACCACTACCAAACTACGTGTTGTGTTCAATGCTAGTTGCCCTACTTCATCAGGAATATCCTTTAATGATTTACAGATGGTGGGTCCTACGGTTCAGGACGACCTCCTGTCTATACTTCTTCGGTTTCGACAGTATAAGTATGTCTTGTCAGCCGATGTTGAAAAGATGTATAGACAGATAGTAGTCCACCCATCTGATAGGCACTTGCAACAGGTAGTTTGGCGTGAAGACACGTGTAGTCCTGTCAAAGTATTCAAACTGAACACCGTCACATACGGTACGGCGAGTGCGCCGTTTCTTGCGACGCGCTGCCTTAGGCAATTAGGTATTGAGTGCACTGATGATAAGATTGCCACCATTATCAAGCATGATTTTTACGTGGATGATCTACTCACGGGTGGCAATGATTTAAATGAAGTAATGGTAATTCGCAATGAAGTCACCAATGCACTCAGATCAGCTTGCATGCCACTTCGAAAGTGGAAGTCGAACGAACCTGTTCTAGTCTCAGGGACTCCTCAGTCATCCTTAGATTTAGGTATGGGATATAGTGAGCCCAATAAACTGTTGGGACTTGACTGGTTTGCTGACTCTGACGAACTAGGTTTCTTAATGAGTTCTGAGATGCCTTCTAATGGCAGTACTAAGCGTGATTTGCTTTCAGCAATTGCACGCATTTTTGACCCTTTAGGTCTTTTATCTCCTTTTGTAGTGACCATGAAAATGTTGTTACAAAAAATGTGGTTGGACAACCTTTCATGGGACGAACCGTTGACTCTGGAACTCAACACAACTTTTAAAGCTATTTTCAAAGATCTCCCTCTTCTAAATAACTTGCGTATCCCACGTTTTATTATGTCAGATTCGTACCACACGCTAGAACTCCATGTATTCACGGATGCATCTGAGCGCGCGTACGGTGCGTGTGCCTATGTCCGTAGTGTCCGCAGTGATGGTGAATGCATGGTCCGCTTATTGATAGGCAAAAGTCGTGTGGCGCCGATTAAACCTACCACGATTCCCAGGTTGGAACTGTGTGGTGCTGTAGTGGGAGCTCGCGTGTGTGAGAAGGTGGTCAAATCACTTCGAGCAAAGTTCGATCGGGTTTACTGTTGGACAGACTCGACCATTGTGTTGGGATGGTTACAAATGTTGCCCTCTAAACTTCAAACATTTGTACGCAATCGCGTTGCTGAAATTTTGGAAAAGACAGGAAACTGTACTTGGCGTCATGTCCCAACTGCCAAGAACCCAGCAGATCTCATATCTCGTGGCGTGGATATCGATGCTCTGCAAGGGTTACATCTGTGGTGGTGTGGTCCCGACTTCTTGAAGGAAGATCAGTCCAACTGGCCATCTCACCTTAAATCCTTAGAATTCGAGACATTGCCCGAAACGCGACCTCAAGTTGCATTGAGCGCTATGGTAGAAAGTAGTTCATGCAATTTATTTATAGATTTTAAGCGTTTCTCTAATTATTTAAGACTTGTTCGTTCCGTAGCTTATGTGTTGAGATTTGTTCGAATTTGTAAAAACCTTCCTGTAATTAGTAACTTCCTATCAGAAGAAGAACTACATGAAGCATTAAATGTTATTATTTTAAAATGTCAAATTGATTCGTTTCCAGAGCACAAATTACTTGCAAACAAACAAAGTTTACCTTCAAAAAGCGCTCTTCACAAATTTAATGTATATTTAGACAGCAATAATATAATGCGTCTCGGAGGACGCTTAGAGAATTCTGACTTCTCATATAATAAAAAACACCCTATTATTTTACAGTCCACACATATATTTACAAAGCTATTGTTTAATTTCGAGCACAAGAGATTGATGCACGCAGGCCCACAGTTATTATTAGCGTCGATAAGGGAATCATATTGGCCTATAGGCGGCCGAAATTTATCCAAAGCTTGCTATCATAACTGTGTGCGCTGTTGTCGTATGAAGGGTAATGTAGTTACCCCCTTGATGGGGAATTTGCCGCAGCAGCGTCTCCATCAGGGAGGCTACCCCTTCGATAGTGTTGGTGTTGATTATGCCGGCCCTATCATGTGTGCCAGTCGGCAAGGCCGCGGTTGCAGGCTAGCAAAGGTGTACGTTGCGATATTTATTTGCTTTACCACCAAGGCTATTCACTTGGAGCTAGTAGGTGACCTAACTAGTAATAAGTATTTATTGGCTTTGTATAGGTTTATTTCGCGAAGGGGAAAACCCGTTAATATTTATTCCGACAACGGTACCTCATTCGTTGGAGCGTACGACGATTTATCGAAATTTTTAAAGTCAAATTGCGATTCCTTGGGTGAAAATTTGGCTAATGATGGAGTTAAGATGCACTTTATTCCCGCTTATACTCCTCACTTTGGCGGACTCTGGGAAGCGGGTGTTAAGTCGACGAAATATCATTTAAAGCGAGTGTTGGGAAATTGTAATCTCACGTTCGAAGAACTTAACACCACGCTGATCCAAATTGAGGCGATATTGAACTCTCGTCCATTGACGCCGCTGTACGCTGATCCTGCTGACCTTACACCTCTGACTCCAGGACACTTCCTTGTCGGTCGACCGCTTACTTCACTGCCACAGCGAGATATTCAGGAACACTCCATTCATCATCTAACTCGCTTTCAAAGGATCGAGCAACTCCGCCAACATTTCTGGGTTCGGTGGAGTAAGGAGTTTGTTTCCGAGTTGCAGCAGAGAACCAAATGGCGTTCCTGCAAAGATGCATTGAAGCTAAATTCCTTGGTAGTGATCAAAGAGGATAACCTACCCCCCCTCAAGTGGAAGTTGGGTAGAATTGTCGCCGTCCATCCAGGATCAGACGGCATCGTTCGTGTGGCTGACATCTGGACTACTGCTGGAGTAATAAGACGAGCCTTCAACAGAATTTGCCCATTACCCGTCTCTTCTGATGCTTGTTGAAAGGTAATCTTTCAACGTCCGGGGGCATGTTGAAGCGCCTGATGGATTCGTCATAGCAGCGAGCGACGATTCGTCCTTTTTTAGTTTTAAGTTTGGTCTAATATAATTGCGCAGATTATTACTGCTTGTGTCATTACCGAGTTAGTACACATTTTAAGTAATCCCAAATTCTCCTCGTTTTATTTTACCGAGTCCAGGTTGAATTCGTACACCCCCCCGACCCTTGCTCGCAGAAGCGCCAGCCCGCGTTACGCTGAGAAATGTAGATTTAAATTCCCCGATCAATAATAATGACAATTTGATTAGGCGAGTACCAACCAGGGCTTCCAAGTACGTCCACCTTTAGATACCACCGCCAAAAACCAGGGCTCGAAATACCTTCAAGTATTTTTTCTGCATCGAAAATAGTTCCGTATGTTCATACAAATTTATGGAGTAAAATCGCTTAGGCGAAAAAGGATAATTTCCAAGTCTTGGTGGAAGAAAAATACTTGCATAGAACATTGATCCGTAACTGTATATAAATAAAGAGCACAATCACGTGTACAAAAAAAAAATACTTCCAAAACTTTTAAAGTTAAAATACTTGCATAGATACTGGTGATCAGTAAACAAATATAAATAAGGAGCAGAATCGCGTCGAGTGTCGAAGGAACGAGTAGCCGAATAAAATACGTTGAAGTCTTGCGAGTATTTCGGGTCGGCACTTGGTCGCCTTGGTGGAACAAAAATACTTGCATAGGTAGAACATTGGTCCGTAATTTTATATAAATAAAGAGCACAATCGCGATTACAAAAAAAAACTTCCAAAACCTTTGAAGTAAAAATACTTGCAAAGAATATTGATCCATAACTAAATATAAATAAGGAGCAGAATCGCGTCGAGTGTCGAAGGAGCGAGTAGCCGAATAAAATACTTTGAAGTCTTGCGAGTATTTCGCGTCGCGACTTGGTAGGCGTACTTGCAAGTAAATACCTGGTGTAAAAACTTGGTTGCGTAAATACGCACCTTCCCTAAATTTGATCCAGCCTGTCCCACCTTGCTGTCCTCCCGCCAGCGACGCCCTAAGCCGAGGTTCGTACCCCACAGGGGGTGCCCTTAGCGAGCGTTCGCTTAGTTTAACATAGAATAGTTTATGCCCCTGGCTGGAGTCTTTAAGTTAGTAGCTTAAGGCATCCACAGGATAGTCCGGTTAAGCAGCTGCGACCTCAATCTGAGAGTCAACTGCGAGATGCCATATTTAAAAAAAAAGCCTTTTGGCTAAGATCAAAGTGTAGTATCTGTTCTTTTCAGCTTAATATCTGAAAGTTCCCTCACTGAGGAACCAGTGTATTAAACTGATTTTTGAAAGCTGACGGGATGTTCGTGGCTCGCGCCACTGCCGTCGAGGGTCGGCCCGGCATTGCAGTGCCGCCGGGATCGGCCCATATAATACCTGTAGGTACACCACATCTGAAACATACGTGGATCAGATCAGCTTGTAGAATGGGGAATCCATCCTTCCATCCACGGAGGACATCAAAATCCTAATCACAAAAACTACAAGTTATAAAAAAAACGTTGCAAGTTATAAGAAATTTAAACGTCAAAATGAATGGTTTAAACAGTCGAATCATTGCTTAACTTTAAGTAACGTTTATAAATAAACCGCAAGTATAACGTGAAAAGAAAATACTCAAAAAACAAACGTCCTTGTGGCAAATGATTAATCCTCCAATCCTACTTACTACTTCGCCGGTCAATAGGCAAATTATATGTTTTCGGTCCTAAGAAACGTGTTGACAGAAATTATATCAGTGGTAAACTATCTGCTTTGTAGAACAATTACAATAATTTTATAACACAAAAAAAAAAAAAACATATCTACTACCCGTAGATTTTGAAAGCGTGACGAATGCACGGTTGCCGCAGTGATGAAAAGTGTGTGTCGAACATTAAGGTTCAATTACATTGAATCTCAATGGTGTTAAAAGTTCGATTCCTGCACGTAATAATGTATATGGCGTACAACAATATGCATGGGAGGTTTTTTATGGAAACTAGAGGACTAGCAGTCTCGGCCGCCCTAAACCGTTTAGTCTGCTCCGCCCCTTTTGACTGATTTTGCAGCGAAAAAATGTAAAGCAAAAAACAACATTGTGTTAATTTAACCAATAAATACCAATTTATTTATTTATTAACACTTCAAGCACATAAATGTACAGAGGCGGACTTAATGCCACAGGCATTTTCTACCAATCAACCTTTGGGTGATGCAGAGACAAACTGTGGTAGGTGCAATAGCGAGAATTGAGGAAAAAAATATTTATTTAAATATAAAGATATACATATATACCTATTAAAAACTATAAATATAATAAATACACCTAATTTTTTTTTTTTTTTTTTTTTCTTGGTTTAGATGTTTTGTGTTTGCATTACTATTCAATTAGCCATCATCGCTCCATTATTAACTGAGCTGAGATACTGCCAGCCACAGACGCAGACCCCGTCTTGTATCTGGCCACCCTAGGCTCGGCCAAATGGAAAGGCCAAATACTGATGGAAACGCACCGTTCGATAGGCAACACATTTGTAAGGTTGAGCAGTCAAAACACTACCACAATACAATGTGTAACGCATTCAAGGACACTGAACGACACAATAGAGGTTTTATTGCTATTACGCCTGTCGCCTAAGGGCGTTTAGTGTCCCTCAGTGTTGAGTATCAACAAACACGTTATGTAGGCAGGTAGCCGATAGCAAATCAAGGAAGCAAAACTCATGTTTTCAAGAAAATCTTTTCAGTAAATAGACTGCCTGTGCCTCGTTAGTCTAGTGGTCGCAAGCGCTACTGCTGACCACGAGGTCCTGGGTTCGATTCCCAGGTCGGGCAGTGTTATTGGATGTTTCTTTGGTCTAGTGGTCGCAAGCGCTGACCACGAGGTCCTGGGTTCGATTCCCAGGTCGGGCAGTGTTATTGGGTGTTTCTATCCGGAATTTCTCAGTAGCAGCCCGGAGTCTGGAATTGTGCCCGGTTGATGGCAATAGGCTCACGCTCACATGGGACTTAAAACATAACTGGCGAAATATGGGTGTACTTATAGGTACACCTCTGCCCAACCCTTCGGGGAACCAAGGCGTGATGTTATGTTATGTCTTTTCAGTAACTAATAATTAATACTTTTGAATGATTTTGAATTTATATATATTCTAAGTTGAAAGGAAATTGAAGATAGTTATAATTAAGTTACCATTCAATATGCTGAATGCTGTTGACATTATAAAGGTTAAGTTTAAGTGGCTATGACAACGCACTGGGAAGCTTGAAAGCTACGGTTTGTATTCTAGAATGGTACTCATCATTTATCATCATAATTCTCCTGCCATATCCCAAATGGAGCCAGCGCAACACGTTTTTTGATGTGTTACATCTTTCATCTCGCTTTCCTGCAATCAAAATCATCTGTGGGAGTGATTTCGTAAAAAGCAACGGAAGTGTGTAACAGGAGGACGGGAAGCGCGCGCTATTTGATTTGACCAATGAGCGCGCGCGGTGCTAGAGCTGGCGACGAAACGACTTTGACGAGGCCCCGCCCCTTTAATGTCGCTTATTACCAAGGTGCAAGGTGAGATGTCAGATCATCATTTGCTACTGTAAGACTCACTTGTTTTTTTGTTCCATACTTCTATAATAGTAATCATCGTGGTAGTTACCCGCTTTCTAGCCATATCATTTTAGAAGTATGAGGAACAGGGTGTAAAGTTCACTCATCCACCATAGAAAAGGGAGGATCCTCCAACCAGACGGGTGTGTGTCTGGCGGGCCGACTGCCCGACTGTTGATGTCGGATAGTCTTATATATGTCGTTCGCGCGGTAAACTCTAATTGCGCGATGCAGGATTTGTGACGTCATGTCTTTGATGCGTAGTTCGTATGTGGTGGTGTAACCGCTACGGGGTGGCGCTGCGTCACGATCCAGTGAGTCGGATGTGGTATAGCGCCAGGTTGTGGCTGACTGCTAACGTCTGGTCGACGAGAGGGTAGAATGGGCTCTGCTTGTGAGACCAGCCGAAGGTGCAGGTGCTGTGCCAAGGTTGCTGATGAGGCTGAGGGTGATGACCAGGAATGCGCGTTCGCTGCATGCTGGTGGTCAGGATACCCGTTGAAGCCGAGGGTGCTGGCTGGCTGTGTGACTCGCCTCACGAAAGCTTGCGGGAGTGATGCTGATGATGACGTCATGCTGAAGTAGTTGCACAAAGGCTGCGTTGACGTTCATACTCGGGGTCACCAATTTAGAGCCCATTCTAATCATATCATCTTCACGCAGTCCATCCATCGTTTCTTTGTTCTTCTTCTTCTCGTATTAGCTATCCACATTCATACTCAAATCTTTCCTGACGACATGTTCCTCACTCCTCCGCATCACATGCCCATACCATGACAACCGGTTTTCACACAACTTTTCAGTCAGCGGTGTAACTTTCACTAGCTGCGCCGAGCGTTTTCACCCGCATAAGTCTCGATTCCGTGGAAATATCGTGACAAAAAATGAGATATCCTATGACCTTCTCCAGGTCAAGGTGTAACCCTGTACCAAATTACATTCAAATCTGTTCAGCCGTTTCAGCGTGAAAGCATAACAAATAAACTCACTTTTATAATATTTAGCGTAAATTTATAATTGCGGAATTTTAAATTTCCCCTAGATGTCGGAAAATATCCCACAGGAACATGCTACCGGGATTCAGAGTATCTTATGTCCTAACCGAGGTCATGGCTTACGTATGCCTTTCATCTAAAACCGTACAGCCATTACGGCAGGAAATGGTAACAGGCAGATAATAAATCTGTTTTAGATCTCCGTACCTCAAAATGAAAAATTGAAACCCTTGGATGAATTCGTTGTCTATCAAGGCCCTTTTTCTCAGCAATGCGTGGAGGCATCAAGTTGAAATAGATATCAAAAACTTAAATCTACGGTCTCTTGAACTGCAACGAAAATCCAACTTCCAAGTCAACGCAATCAAAATTTACGGCCATTTATAGGGTTTAATTTACCGGATAGGTACGTGGTGCGGGGGCGCAAGCCGAAGCTGCTGGTGGTGCCGAGAGCGCGCACTAACCTGCTGGGACGCGCACCGCTGACTCGTGCGCTGCGCACTCTCAACACGGTGGCGGATGCCATAAACCTATTCACCTGTACACTGAGTGAATTCACAAGGGCCACGTACTGTGTAAGGTATAGTTAAGTATATTTTAAGTTACTTTGTCGCATTAGATTTATGATCTGTAATGTCAAAGAAAACATATGATAAAATAAAATAAATAAATATTTTGACACTCGTGAATAAACCAGTGTATTTGGTACTTCCCGTTGGCCCAGCAGCATGAAGTTTGGTGAGAAGCAAGGTCAAGTAAAGAGGAAATACCAGTAATTTGGTAATTTACAGTTATGTATACCTATGCATATGAACTGCAAAGTTCAGTTTGTTCTTCAATCTGGGATCTAAAATTCATAGGCCGTGTCTTGAAGTAACATTTAGTTTGAATTTAATTACTCTATTACTTAAAAGTTCTTTTTCAAATGAAAAGTTAAGTTTGTTCTTCAATCCAGATTTGGAAATTCGGGCACCCGAGCAAGCTCAGCTTTGAGACGGAACCCTTTAGGGTGCAAGTACTAATGAAATGAAATTGTTTATTCTGTAAATAGGATATTGGAATCACACACGTCATCTTAAAAAAACAATTAAAAATTAGACTTCATACAAAATTTTGTCTAGTGAAAAAAAAATTACTACGTCTTATGTACAAATTACTAGGAAAATATCCTTGTCTTATCAGCTATACAAAAAGTTATGAAAGTTAATACAAAGTTATGGACTACATTATGTGCGTCTCACAAAAAGGTGATTATTCGGAAAATCTAATAAAACAATTTCGTTAATTATTATCATTATTGGCATTATTTTTAATCAATATCAGTTTTTAAAAACTTTAAATTGGCTTTTACACTTCTTGTTCGACGTGCTGCCCTCGGTTTCGAATACATGTTCTTATTCGCTTCCTCACTTCGGTTTTTGTGATTCTTGATGTGATTGTTGCCCTCATCTGGTCCGCCGCATCTGTTGAGTTCTTCAATTGAATTTACTGGGGTCACATAAACTAGGTCTGTCATATGACCCCAGACGTAAAAGTCTAGCGGCGTAACACGGAATCGGCCCACCGCGCCCTATCCATCTGTTTGGATAGGTTTCATCCAGCAATTGTCGAATTGTGATTTGGAAGTGGGCTGGACATCCGTCATGTTGATAGATCATGTTTGCTCTTCTGTCTTCCGGTACATCCGTGAGCAGTGGTGTTAAATGATTTCTTAGGAAATCTTCATAAAGTTCCCCATTTAGTGTTCGGGGTAAAAAATGTGGGTCAATTAATTAGTCGTCGATAATACCCATCCAAACATTAAGCGAGAACAGTTTCAGTTTCTTAGGATTTGCTTCTGCTTTCGGTGCCCAGTAATGTAAGTTGTGGTAATTTGTGATACCATCACGGTCAAAACATGACTCGTCGGTCCACAGAATGTTTTTTTTTAAGTTTTCGCCTTCGACGTCGGCACCGACAAAATTCAAGCCGTCTCGGCGGATCTCAATAAAACGTTGGGGTCGTCAATAAAACGTTGAAGAATCAGCTCCTCGTCCTCAGCCGTGTATCTCCGAGAACGACCAGTGTCAATTTGCCTGCTTCTTTGGACGCTGCCAGTATCAGATAATCGCCGATGAGTCGATCCAAAACACTAACGTGTGGGAGTCGGCGGTTGGGAAAGCGAAGTTGATATTCTCTCCGCGCCTGAGCAGCGTTACCGTCACTAAGTCCGTAACAGTACATTATGTCAGCGTATTCAGGGTTAGAATATGCAGCCATAGTCAGCACTTACGAAGGCACAGCACAGCACAAGAGCAAGATACGCGGCAACAGTTAGGGAAATAGCTAGATAACAAAACACGAGCTTGCGCGACGTAGAGTTGAAACTAACTACCGCTGACGACCAGATTTAGTAAAGTCGCACCCCGCGTCATGCCGAGAGAACAATAGTGACCAATCACAAAGCTTGCCGAGTGTTTGGAGTTCAAGCGCAGGTAAAAACTACGAATAATAGGAATACGAAACAATAGGTTGACCGTCTCACAATTTACCTGCTCGCCATAAAGCTCTTCCCTTCCCTGTCAAACATGCAAAAGTATTGACAATCATACCTTTCTAAATAGCTGATAAGACAAGGATATTTTTCTAGTAATTTGTACATCAGGCGTATTTTTTTTTTTTCACTAGACAACGTTTTGTATGAAGTAACAGCAAAAAACACAAAAAAATAAATGTTTGTTTAGTGATATTTGCCAAGGTTTCTGGCATTTTGGAACTTTTAATTATGAAGAAAGATCTGCTACGGCATCAACTATGATATTAACTTAAATTTCAGCTCAGTCGCGCTGTAAATCATTTTTAAATTGGCTCAAAATGATTTAATCTGGGATTTTTCATTAAAAAAAGTGAAAATGTAACTAGCTCAAAGACTACTGAACTTTGGTAGCTTAATTTGCTGCATTTTAAGTGGCGATTTCTCAACACATTGGAAACAATATAACGGTTTTCTCGGGCACTAGTACACTGGGGTCTGCCATTACCAGGTCTCCTCAAATGGTTTCCAGTCTCTTCGTACCTTCACTTCACCTTCTTGATCGTTCGTAACGTCACACCCACCATTCCTGCAGTACGACGCATACTGATGCCTAGTTCCAGAAAAGTCAAGATCCTAGCACATTCTTCAGGTGAAAGAGGCATGATACATAAGTTTATGTGCTGTTTTCTAACTTAGCTTTTGTAACAAGACTCATCGATCAAGAAAAATTTTGAAATCAAAAATAGAAACAAAAAATGATATACAATTCTCTTCAGAATGACATGGACGACATTTGTTTTCAACAAGACGGGGCCACATGTCACACAGCCAACGTAAAATCGAATAATCAGCCGAAATGCTGATGTCAATTGGCCGCCTCGGAGCTGTGATTTCGGTGAGCCCTTTGGATTATTTTCTGTGGGGAACCATTAAGGATAAATGTTACGCAAACCATCCTGAGACAATTGAAGCGTTGAAACATGAAATCAAAGTTGCCATTATTAATTTCATTTTTTCATTTATTTTTATTCATAAAAACAATTTACATTGTGTTAAATATATACATGCAATTCACATACAAATACAAGGACTTTATACGATTAATTAACATTTCAAGTGAAATTCAAAAGTTCCAAACAGTTTTAAACATATGTCAAACAGTATTAGATAATAGGTCTTTACGAGTACCTATGTAATTGGAGATTCTGTAACCAGCATTTTCAGATTTAATTATCTATGGATTGGCGCGCAATTCGAAATTCAAATGAACTTTATTCGAAAGACTTGTTAATTTAATTTAAAATTCAGTCATTTATTTTTAGATAGTTTTTTGTTTTTGGGACATTGTGGTAGTTTTTGGCGCCATGGATAAACTGAAAATTCGTACAATTTTCGAATATGAGTTCCTACTTGGAAATATCGCTGCGCAAACAACACGAAACATAACGACGTGTACGGTTCTAACACTGCTTGCATAAACACGGTCCATTATTGGTTCAATCGTTTAAATCTGGAATTTTTGAGTTGAAGAACGAGCCTCGCGGTCGGCCGGTAACCATTGTCGACAACGACGAATTGAAGGCGATAGTGGAAGCGGATCCAACTCAATCTACGGCTGAGCTTGCTGCGGGCCTTGGAGTTAGTGTCAAAGCCACATTAAAGCACTTGCATCAAATCGGAAAGATAAAAAAGCTAGATAAGTGGGTGCCACACGAACTAAGCGACCAACAGCGAGATTTACGCGTCGAAGCATGCATAGCACTACTGGATCGGCATAGAAACGAGGGAATTCTTAATCGAATTGTTACCTGCGATGAAAAGTGGATCCTGTACGACAACCGTAAGCGTTCGTCTCAGTGGGTGGACCCGGGTACAGCACCTAATCAGTGCGCTAAAAAAAGATTACTCATAGGAAGATGATGGTGACTGTCTGGTGGACCAGTATAGGACTTGTACGTCTCAGCTTCTTACCGAATGGCACAACAGTGATGGCAGATGTCTATTGCCAAGAATTGCAAACAATGATGGAGAAGCTCGTAATTCAACAACCAAGACTAGTCAATCGCTCTTCCCCATTGCTTCTCCATGAAAATGCGCGAGCTCACACTTCACGACAGACCATCGCAAAGCTACAAGAGTTACAGCTGGAAGCTCTTCGTCACCCACCGTACTCACCGGACCTTGCCCCAACAGATTTCTACTTTTTTCAAAATTTAGACAATTTTTAAAGTGGGAAAAGAATTCAACACCAGGTAGGCAAAACGCTTTCGTTGACTTCATCGCCTCCCATCCGGCAGACTTCTACAGTAAAGGGATAAACAAACTGCCATAAAATGGCAAAATTGTATAGATAATTTGGGCCAGTACTTTGATTAGCTGAAATAAAAAAAAATAAAAAATATCATACAAATCTCCAATTTCATAGGTAAAGACCTAAAATAATGGCACACATTTTTAAGAATAATGTCAAACAGGTTTAAATATGATGTCGAACAGTTTTAAATATAATGTCAAACAGTTTTAAATATAATGTCAAAAGATTCTAGATTATGATAGATATAGAGTATTCATTTATTATTGTGTAACATTAGCTCCAATATACACTCGAGAGCAATGAATCCGGGTCACTTAAAGAATCCTAAAAATCTCGGAAACTAAAAATGCTAGGTTAATGCAATAAATTGTATTTAATAGACAATGTAATACTCCTTAAATGAAGGTATTAAAACTTCTTAGTTATTGTAAAGTTATATCATAAAAAAATCAAATTTGAAAAAGGGCCACTTTCGAAGATGGAACTACGAAATTACAGCATTTGGTTTTGCTTTTGTTTGTAATCTGTCATTTATGTGGGTACATAAACCATGTTGATAGTGCTCTATATTCATTATTCAAGCTGAAATTATGTCGCTTACGCCTGAAGAATGCACCAGAATACTTACGATGCTAGAAACCGGCCGGAGTCAGCGCGATACAGCCAGGACTGTCGGTGTGTCGCTGTCAACAGTACAAAGAGTTCTCCGACGTTACGAAGAAACTGGTTCTAACCTACGCAGACCAGGAACGGGCAGAACCAGGTGTACCACAGCACGAGAAGACCGATACTTGGTGAACACCATGCTTCGAAATCGCTTTCTTACAGGAACTGAACTCACAAATCAGTTTCGACGCCTCGGAGGAAGTAACCCAAGTGCATGGACAGTAAGACGTCGGCTTGCTGAATCTAACTTAAAACCCCTTAGACCTGCAAACGGCCCTAAACTGGAGCGTGGGCATCGTATTTCAAGACTAAGATATGCCCAGAGGCACGTAAATTGGAGTATTGAAGATTGGTCAAAAGTTATGTTCTCCGACGAATCAAAATTTATGCTCTACAAGCACGATGTAAGACACAGAGTGTATCGAAGACCAGGGGAAAGATTCAAGCAAGCATGCATCGAAGAAAAAGTAGCCTACGGTGGTGGGTCTGTACTTGTGTGGGCCGGAATTTCTTCTGAAAGTCGCACAGAGCTGGTGATCATAGAAAACGGCTCTTTAACTAGCGAAAGATATGTGGAAGAAATCCTCAATGATCACGTTGGTCCATTTATGGTCAATTTAGGTGAGGATGCTATATTTATGCATGACAATGCCCGACCTCATACAGGTAGGATTGTGAATGACTACCTTCAAGAGATGAACATTACTCGTATGGAGTGGCCAGCGCGCAGCCCGGATATCAACCCGATCGAGCATGCTTGGGACGAGCTAGGCAGATGCGTAAAACAACGAAACCCTCCCCCAATCACGCTTCGTGAGCTCAAAATTGCTCTCACAGAGGAATGGGAGAATATTCCCCAAAATCGTATAAGGAACTTGGTGTACAGCATGCCAAACCACGTAAACGCAGTAATGGAAGCACGAGGAGGCAATACGAAGTATTAAAATTCAAGAAAATCGTAATAAAGTTCAAAAATTTCATGTTTCCTATTTTTGTTTTAAGGAGAGATCAGCAGTTTTTTTCTTTATGTAATTTTGTGTTAATAAAATGTATGGTGACTCATATTTTTTTTACTTTCATTTAAGGAGTATTACATTGTCTATTAAATACAATTTATTGCATTAACCTATCATTTTTAGTTTCCGAGATTTTTAACATTCTTTAAGTGACCCGGATTCATTGCTCTCGAGTGTATTATACAGACATTTTTCTAATAATAAGGCTTTTAATTTTGTTTTAAACATGTGGGTGTTATAAATCAGGATCTTTAGCTCTGAAGGCAACCCATTAAATATGTCAACAGCTTGGTACTTCGAGCAATGCTCTACTATATTAAATTTTGATGCTATTTGTTGCTTAATTTTTTTTCTTCGCGTGCTCTCTCTAATCTCACGTTCCTCTTGTGATTCAAACTCATGTAGATACTAAGCAAAACGACTTAAGAGGACCAATATATATAAGCTAGGTATTGTTAATATTCCCAATTTTTCAAGAAATGTCTGCATGAGACACGTTGCGAAATTCTGACTGTTATCCTTATGGCTCGTTTCTGTAAGATGAACGCTCTCTGCCAGTTATAACTGCAACTATTTCCCCAGAGCACGATGCTATATCTTATCCTAGACTCAACCAGCGCATAATATACAGACTTTAACTGTTCTAAGTTCAACTCATCCCTAAGGCTCCTGAGTGCGTAACATGCTGACGATATGGATGAGTCAATAACAGCAAGCTCCGGTTTACAATTTAAAAACGAATTTAGATTCGTTTTTAAATTGTAAACGGGAAAAAATTTGAATGTTTGGAATGTTGATTGTAAATTGGAATGTTTTAGGGGTGTTTTAAATTTTTAAAATTCTTAGGGATTAGTCCCTAAGAATTTAACCTTGTCTTCTAAATCAATCTTGTCTCCATTAATTTTTTATAATTATCTAAGTTGTCATTATGACGAGTCTTGTACTCAGCTCGGGAATCGAACCCGGACGTTTAAAAAATAAAACTAACACAATTTCTATTTAGATCATCGATTGTGTAGGTCATAAGCAGTAAATGAAACATGATGTCTAAAATGCATTGTTTTCATATCCTTTAATTTATTTTAGTAAGTTTTCGAAATGACTACCATATTTTAGAGCAATATTTGCAATATTTGTATATGTACATATTGCTAATATTGCAAATATGTTTAATATGTATAAAAAATTAAAACTAATATATTATTATGCAAACTAAAATATAGCGTCGAAAAATTCATCCGCATCGCTGTCGACTGGTAGTGTGCCCAAGAGACTGGCCGCATTGCCACGTTGTATGGCAATGCTTAGCCTCTGGCCAAGGAAAAAACCAGCCCTTGGGTCACGGAAAGTGTCAAGTCGTTTAGAGATTTCAGTGAATAGACCATGAGCACTCGGACCCCATGGCCCTAGGGTTTCAACCCCAAACGGCTCGAAAATATAGTTGCCTATAAGGTTATTATATTTTCGACGATCAGCACTTCAGCTGCAAGATAAGCCGTGATGTCCGAGGCTGTTGACAACTTCGCCACAGTGACAGCGATGAGGAGAACAACAAGGAGCTCCTAGTCGCAGGGAAGCAGCGATGCGGAAGGTAGTGTCGTCGAACAAAGTGCCTAAGTTCGATGACGGTAGTGCATGAAGCCACAGGCCCGACTCCCATTTACCCACAGCCAACAGGCACGCTCCGCAGCAGTAGCAGACGTGTCAAGTAAATTGTTCTGTACTACTCTGCAGAGCGGCTCATCCCACCGTCTCTGGGAAAATGGGTTGTCAGGTGGACCTGAATTCGGGCAGGCGAGTCTCCAGGCATTCATAGCCTCGGTGAGGCACGGCACATCAAAATTAATCAGTATGGGGGCTAGGATTTTCCTGATTAATTTCTCAGTACCGTGGACCGAGGATATAAAAGCCGGTAAACTAATACTGGAAATTTGGCGAACGCCGAGGCCTCCCATACGGATAGAAAGAGTAGCTTGTCGTCCATGGCCACATTTAAGATTGAAGTTAATGTATGCCGGATAATTTGGTCAATTTTGTCTAAAAGATGAGTGTGTTTCCATAAATGAGAAGCCCGAAGGAAATATATTAATTTAGGGCCGAAACAGCAGTATCCAATTAAGGTTATGGCCGAATGCATGTTAATTTGGAGCAATCTTTCCGAAACGCCATTGAAATTTTTAATTTTTTCCTTATTTATTATTAATAATTTATTAATTTATAAATATTATATGTATATTGCAAATATTGCTCGTTTGATAGTATAGGATACGAGGGCAGACAAACAGACAGAAAAACACTGTGTTTGTAATTAATAAACTCAAAAAACACTGGACCGAATTAAAAAAAACTTTTACCAGTAGGATGCTATACTATCACTGAGTAATATAGGCTTAATTTATAAAGATATCACGCGGGCGAAGTCACTGGCGGAAGCTAGTGTTTTATAATAAGTAGATAAGGATAAGGTCTAAAAATAATGTTGTAAGAGAGGACGTTTCTTAGGAAGATTGTTACGTGAACAAGAATATAAAAACTGAGCCAGTAGAAAAAGGTTACGCGATATTGGAATGGTACCCATGATAGTGACAATAACTCGACGCCCACGACACTATTTGATATTCCATAAGGAGCTATTTGAGGGTCAGAAAATAGACACAATTATTCATAAAAATATTATTACTTACTCATGTCTCTTCGAGAAGCTTACTTACTGTTCTTATTTCTTTTCAGATTGAATAGGTATATAGGTAAAAGCGTCGTTTTTGCTAAGATGTATGGCTTTACATAGCAGGTTATTAAAATAACATGAAGTAAATAAAAAATAAAATAACTTCTAAAACTTTTTCGCACATGGAAATATACAACGTGTCCTGGAATTACTTCACACCACTAAACACCCCAATTATATATTTAGAATATTGTGTTATAATCACAATACATAAGCTTACTGAATTTTTATTATTATAAACACGATCTGACTTTCTGAGAACGTTACCACTTAAAAATAAATACATGTTACCAAAGTTCAATAATGTGGGATGCTGAGGGTTGTAGAATACTTAGTGCTATCTTTCCTTAATAAACTTCCAGAAGACCTACAAACGTTATACAAAGCAAATTCGAAAAGTTATATGTACAGATCAAAACGTTTCCTTACACATAATTTATCCTAATGTATGTATTAATGTACCCACAAATTTCATTATCACCATTTGAAAAGTAATGTATCATTGTAGTATGTAATTTTAATTTATTGTAAAATGTAAATGAACGACTCGCCCGCACACAGATAAACCCTGAGAGGTTTTCGTTGTGTGGCTAAAACCAGTGTAATATAGGTTAAGTGTTTTAGAAATAAATAATAAATAATGTATTAATAGCAGATTTTACAACAAGTGCACAAAACGAACCATTTTTATCTGAGACTTTTAGCATAGTGATAGTAATGTTGAGGGTAAAATGGTTTTGTGGACGAGTTATAAACTCTGCTTTTCACTTCGATTGCGAGGAAATAAAACAGTAGTACCTGTTAAGGAAGCACACTAAATACCTACCTAATAAACTGATTATTGTTAGTAAGTACATCTGCACATGTCAAAATAGTATCAAGTCGAATCATGTGTGGATATTAATCAAGTCGGGACATGAAGTCCAGTAGGTAGCATCAAATCTGGAAAGTTTTGGCCCAGTTCTAACATGTCAACTAATATAGAATGTTTCGAATAAATAACCCGACAAGTTAGAACAAGAAAGTCTAGTAAAATCAAAGATTCCTGACACAAAATCAGGTCTCTAGCAATAACCAATGTACCTATAGACACCGACTTAACTAAAAGATGTGTTAGACATTTGTCCGTGTCTACAGGTAACTAAAAATACCTTATTTTCTCTTGTTTACCTGTCCTTATGTAATAAAAGGTATATAACTCCGTTGTCAGTCATAATACAATGTTTTGATTATGACTACAACACTGACTAGACTATTTCCCACCTGAATACCTATTTAAAACAATGAGAATACCTATCTGTGTTTATAATTACGTAATCCATTGTTCTAGAAGTAATTGTCATGTCATAACTTGCACCTGCGCAACCCTGCCTCCCTCATTCGTGTAAACACCCTCGTCATAGCAAAATGGGAAATACCCAGCTATACCCCGACCCTCTGTCGCGTCCCTGAATAGCGAACTGCCCTGTTGTATAGGAGCAAATTATTGTGTTTGCACAAATGGTACCCGCTACTTGCCCTATAGTAAAAATCTACTTAAGGTATCGGGTCTGATTTTACAATTGTAGTTGCCTAGTACTAGTTGCCTAGTACTCTCTTAGAAAGTCTCAGATTCTTAGTCAGTTGAGCTTTAACTTCGTTCCTACAAACATCTCGCTACTTGAGGTATAAATTCGTGCTAAATATAGAATTAAATTCGGATTACATCTAGCTCTAACCTTTGTCTGTATTACTGTTGTGTATTTTAAATATATTGTGTGTGTGTTTTATGTGCAATATACGTGGATCTATTACATTAGCTGCTTGTGGTTTTTCTACTGTGCCAAACCTTACAACAAACCCCCCCCTTCAAACGACATAAGCTGGTCGTTTACATTTTGGTCATTCGACAGCGGATATCGTTTACATTTTGGTCCTTCGAGCCGGATAAGGTTCCAAGTAATCATGAGTCAGCAGGGCTCCATCACAACACGCAGCAAGCTAAGGAAGCTAGCCGAACAGAAAGAAGCACGTAAGGATGACATCACAACGGACACCGGGTTGCAGTCCGATAGGGGACCAGGTTCGCCGTCTGTGGCGCCGACCATGGCATCAATGGATCGCCGGAAATCGCCGCGAAGCAGAGCTTCATCCACACATAGCCGCAAGAGTGTCGATTTCTTAAGAAAGAGAATCGAATACGAGGCCGAAAAGGAACTAGTCCAGCTAAAAGAAAACCTCCTCAAGAAAAGAGTGGAGGCCGACATTGCCGAGATAGAGGCAACTACCGAGAGCGACGACGACGCCTCCAATTCAGACGCGAGTACAGCACAGCGGGTCGACCAGTGGATAGATACGACGCCGCAAGTTGGCCAACAGGAAACAGTGTTGCGTAATCCAGTTAGTGTTTTACGGCAATCGAGTACAGTGTTGTGTCAACCGGATGCAGTGTTGTGTACCCCGTCTGCGGAGCGCAGGCCCATGGAAGTGGCCGCGCCCCGGATCCCTACCGTGAGTTATTCACAAACCGTAAGTACGCTTGATCCGACTACATACCGTAATAATGTGTCGCACATACTAGGTACACCCGTGCCGGTACCGTATTCAAGTACGATACCTAAAGCACGGACGTATACACCGATGCCTACCGAGAGAGTTACGTCCCGATTACCGACCAATAACCCCGTCTTTACCACTCCGGCCGCAAGTGGACCTCGCGTTTCGATACCCGAGTCGGATTCACAGCGGCAGTTGAAGTACGGAGATGATGTTAAAGAAAGACGGCGGGAGTCTTCGGTTGAAAGGGACTCTGTGTTAGATAGGCTGGCAGAGGCAATAACCAGTATGGGGAGACCGCGACCGGTACCGCGACAGGCGTACGAATTACCACATTTTAGTGGTGATCCATCCGAGTGGATATGTTACAAAAATATGTACTGGGATACCACTCAAGAGTATAGTTATAAAGTTCACGAGAACTTAGCCCGGCTTAGAACGTCTTTACACGGCGAAGCTAGAATCTCAGTGGAGGATTTATTAAGTTCAGGTACGGATCCCAACGACATAATGCACGCGCTCGATCAAGAATATGGTCACCCGACTTTAATATTACAAAGCGCGTTACAAAAGATTAGGGACCTACCTAGAATATCGGAAAGCTGCCGCGAGCTTAGAAAGTTCTCGTCAACCGTGCGAAATGTAGTAGCCCTACTTAAAAATATTAAAGCTGACGGCTATCTTAACAATCCACAACTAGTTAGCGAGCTATTAAACAAGCTAACTCCTATACAACGCGCGCGATACGGGGACTTTGCCATGGGGTTAGATAACGTGCAGGGGGTGGACCTAAGAGTCTCACCTAACCTAGAATACTTATCTCACTTTTTAATACAATTAACGCATACAACGTCGTATTATTTACAGCCATCTATAATAGAACCTAGTGCTTCTAGGCCCCCAATTAGGCAACAGGAACAAGTCTCCGGTCAACGACCCATGAATACCGCGCGTCAACTATTCAGTAGGCCACAGCTGACTCATAAGATAAATACACAGAGTGATGAGTCTAGCAGCTCCGTACCTAAGAAATGTATCGTATGTCAAAGCGAACATACTATAGAAAAATGCGATACTTTTAACAAAATGACAGTTCAACAGCGATGGAACATCGTAAAAGAATTAAACACGTGTTTCAAATGTATAGTAAACAAACACAACAAAAGGTTTTGCCGCGCCGATAAATGCAAAAAATGCGGTTATTCCCACCACCTATTATTGCACGCCGATAAGCAAAACAATGCGAGCGATAAGCAGGTAGATAATCCCGAAACCGTAACGAACATCGGTGAATGGAATGCCTCTGCGCTTTTAAAAATAATCCCAATAGAATTGTGTCATGACAAAGACAACAATAGTCATTGTTACGCATTACTGGATGGCGGTGCAACCGTCTCCTTGATAGATAAGACCATTGCTACTGGTTTGAAGGGCCCAAGTATACCCCTTTCATTGAAGACAGCGGGCGGTCACGAGATCACTGACCCAACGTCGCGAGCGGTTGAAGTAAAGGTCAAAGGGCCAAACGGACAGTGCCACAACATTAAATGTCGCACTATACGTGATTTAAACTTGCCTTCTCAAACCGTGACCACCGTAATGCTTAACGACAATGCCCACCTCCGCGACCTGGGATGCGTGGAAATGAGGGGCGCCAAACCGCTAGTATTGATCGGGCAGGACAATTGGCAGCTAGTTGTAGGCCGGGACGTCCGTCAAGGAAAACCCGGTAAACCAGTTGCCTCCCTTACCGAGTTAGGTTGGGTCATACATGGTCCGTTCGACCATAAAGATTTAAAAAGCGAACAAATTAACTGTACGGCAGTTTCCCTGCCTGACCTGCATGACCCAGTTAAATCTGAATTCGAGCTAGAAGCGATAGGTATTTCTGAGAACGTACGTAAAATCCAATCAGATGAAAGGGCCTTAGAAATACCGGATAAAACTAACCACCGTGTACCAGATGAATCACAGTGGGCAGTAGGTTTGTTACGGAAACATAACAACTTAATACCTACCAATTATAACGGTAATCTTTTGACCGGACCCGACCTATTATTACCTTTTCAAGAAAAGGAAGCCGAGACTTGTTTCGCTCGGCTTAGTAACCTGCATCGCCTGGAACAGACAAAAATACCAGGGTTGTATGGGCTAGATCTAGACAAGGATCTAGATCTAGATCTAGATTTACAAATGTTTAGCGACGCAAGCAAACAAACATGCGCAGCGGTCGCGTACCCAGTGGGCTACCGAGATAGTAACCAAGCGTCAGTGACGATGTTAGGTAGGGCTCGCGTAGCCCCACAAAAAGTAGTCTCAATTACAAGGCATGACTTACAACCAGCCTTATTAGCTAGACTATCGGACCGAGGCAACTGGCACTGGGTTCCTTCCGCGGACGACCCCGCGGGCAAAGCAACCAGGTCGTCTTGGCCCGAGAACCATACGGCGTGGCTGTGCGGCCCCCCGTTTTTATGTGTTCCACAGGAGCGGAGGCCGGTGTGTCGAGAGGCTGAGTCAGCAGAAGTGGACTTGGGGCGCATTCAGCGGGTCCACTCTACAGCAGCGACGCCGGCGCACGCCTACCGTGCGGCGCCACTTCCCAGCTACGAGCGCTACACGTCGTGGGCGCGTAGGAAACGCGTCACGGCTCATGTACTCATCGTCGTCGGCCGATGTCGTAAGCGTCGGCCAATACAATAACTACAGCAGCGCGATCAAGAAGAAGCTCACAACCATCTCACAAGGTTGTGCCAGGATGATAGCTTCAGTGAAGAAACGCACTATGAAGTACGCTCAGGGAGCGTGCCCCACGTGAGGAGGTCCTTTACACCCTCCTCACAGAGGCCGAGCTCATCATAAATAGCCGGCCTCTCAGCTACGTCTACGATGACCACAACCAGCCCGTGGTCCTGACGCCGAACCACCTACTCCTTGGCACTGCGTCCGGGAGCACTCCGTTCGCGCCGGGAGACATCAAGGACGTCGACTCCCGCTGTCAGTGGCGGCGTGTGAACGCGCTCGCCGACATGTTCTGGCGTCGGTGGCTACGGGAGTACCTACCTACTCTACAACGTCGACAAAAGTGGACAAATAACGTACCAAATGTGAGTGTCAACGACGTAGTGGTTATCGTAGATAACACCAATAGTCAAAAATGTGTATCACGGAAGTGACGGGATAATCCGTGTAGCTGACGTAAGAACAATGAATGGGGTCCTGCGTCGGCCCATTGTTAAGTTAATTGTGCTTCCCACCGTCCATGTGTAATGCGGCGGAACCCTTTTACAGGGGGTGGAATGTTAAGGAAGCACACTAAATACCTACCTAATAAACTGATTATTGTTAGTAAGTACATCTGCACATGTCAAAATAGTATCAAGTCGAATCATGTGTGGATATTAATCAAGTCGGGACATGAAGTCCAGTAGGTAGCATCAAATCTGGAAAGTTTTGGCCCAGTTCTAACATGTCAACTAATATAGAATGTTTCGAATAAATAACCCGACAAGTTAGAACAAGAAAGTCTAGTAAAATCAAAGATTCCTGACACAAAATCAGGTCTCTAGCAATAACCAATGTACCTATAGACACCGACTTAACTAAAAGATGTGTTAGACATTTGTCCGTGTCTACAGGTAACTAAAAATACCTTATTTTCTCTTGTTTACCTGTCCTTATGTAATAAAAGGTATATAACTCCGTTGTCAGTCATAATACAATGTTTTGATTATGACTACAACACTGACTAGACTATTTCCCACCTGAATACCTATTTAAAACAATGAGAATACCTATCTGTGTTTATAATTACGTAATCCATTGTTCTAGAAGTAATTGTCATGTCATAACTTGCACCTGCGCAACCCTGCCTCCCTCATTCGTGTAAACACCCTCGTCATAGCAAAATGGGAAATACCCAGCTATACCCCGACCCTCTGTCGCGTCCCTGAATAGCGAACTGCCCTGTTGTATAGGAGCAAATTATTGTGTTTGCACAAATGGTACCCGCTACTTGCCCTATAGTAAAAATCTACTTAAGGTATCGGGTCTGATTTTACAATTGTAGTTGCCTAGTACTAGTTGCCTAGTACTCTCTTAGAAAGTCTCAGATTCTTAGTCAGTTGAGCTTTAACTTCGTTCCTACAAACATCTCGCTACTTGAGGTATAAATTCGTGCTAAATATAGAATTAAATTCGGATTACATCTAGCTCTAACCTTTGTCTGTATTACTGTTGTGTATTTTAAATATATTGTGTGTGTGTTTTATGTGCAATATACGTGGATCTATTACATTAGCTGCTTGTGGTTTTTCTACTGTGCCAAACCTTACAACAAACCCCCCCCTTCAAACGACATAAGCTGGTCGTTTACATTTTGGTCATTCGACAGCGGATATCGTTTACAGTACCTATACCATAACATTTCTTTAATTAAAATTCAAAGTAAAATTAAACGACATTGATATTAGGCTTGGGCTGCAGACTTATACAGCCTACTATTAAATTAACTTTGTAATAATAATTTTCTTAAATTAATTAAATAACCTACCGTACTTGAATTTAAATTTAATATGTTTTATGCCCTAAAAAACACATAAGGCAAATAAATTAAAGTAAATATTATAAAATAACGAATTCTATCTATGAACTTCTTATTGTGTTTGGCTGTATGGCTCATTTTCTTTGCCTTAATATAGATACATTTATGAGTAGATACGTTAATGCTCTAGTGCACAAAATTCGATTTTGTGCAGCCTATATCCTGCACAAATAGGTAAGCACTTTCAGAGCATGAGAAGTGAAAATATGTTTTATCTGATTGTAGGAAAATGTGGTTACATTACAAATCTATGCGACCGTGTCGCACACGTTAAGGGTCTAGCGTGGTACGTATACTTCCACAGATTTGACTTGTTTTGTAATTTACGTGGTTTGAGTTATTTTTAGGATAAAAATTACGTACCTACTTATAATAAAAATGACAGAAATCGATTCAGTAAACGATTCTGAACAAACAATCTCCACAATGTGCATGCACATTGTATAATTTTGTATTATTTTTGAAGGCGGTTTTAACCGAGTCTGTTTAGCTCCTACAGCAAAACTGCCTAGTGCGGTACTCTTCGGTTTCCATCAATTGAACTCCTAAGTGGTTTGAATTGTACCTAAGTATGATTTAGAACGTCGATAAACTTTTCAAGTTTCAAAACTATCTTTTAAAATAGGTAACTGGCTAAAATTATTATATTACTATTAATTTCTCAAATTTTGTATTCAAACTAAAAGAATATTTACGTACTGATTATTATATTATCATTATATTAAACAAAATGTTCACTACGAAATATTTAAAAACCTTTTTATTTCTAGGTATACCTCAGTCAGGTTAAAGGATAAAATATTAGAAAAATACAAGATGAATCTGATTCTTTAAACGAATAAATGTCCAATTGTTTTTATCATTAAAATCGTAACATTCATAAGCTCACCGCTTTTTCTAATGGGGTAGCCAGAAACTACAGAATGCCACTTGCCACGAACCTTACATCCTCCTTTTGCCTCGTTCACGTTCATAAATCTGGTCATACATACACGCACGCCGGTTGCGAGTACTACGCACCCGACCTTCCTGAAGAACATCACCAATAAGGTCAGTAAAATAATGTCCTTCTAAGGCTTTCCCTCCCGGCGTTTAATAAACTCAAATCTGCCTTGTAAATACCTTTTGTTGCCTTTCATTCATCCTCTCAAGATGACCAAGCCATTGTAATCATACTCTCAAAATAAAAGACATACCATCGATCACTTATTCCTTAATTTCAATAGACAACTCCCCTACAAATATGATAGGGACAATATTTATTTGCAGCGCGTCATCTAAGACAAAGCTAATAAAATCAGCCGGCGCCGCTCTGGCGGGCCGGCGTCGGATCTCTGGGAGAATGCCAAGCATTGATTGAAACAACTGAATACGAACAGAACGCGGTGCGCGGGACATGGCGAGACAACTGCGGCTTTTATACTTTTATGGGGTAGTTCAGGATAAGTGCGTTACGTAAACATTGACCATGTAGTTACATTTTATTTAGGCATTTATTTACTGACTATTAGTGAATGCTATTGCTGAGCGTGGGTTCCTGGGTCCAATTCCCGGGTGTTATTAGGGTTTTCCATTAGGAATTTGTTAGTAACAGCCCGGAGTTTGGAAGTTCGCGGTGTGATACCCCCATGCCTCGTAAAGCACGCTTAGCCGTTGGCCCTGCGGCTGATCTCTCTCCATTCGTGTCGGATTGCCGTTCCATCGGACTATGTGAGTAAGGGGATAGAGAGTGCACCTGTGTCTGACACTTGTGCACAAAAATATCTCCCGCGCCAAAGGCTGGTCTTCGCTAAGATATTATTGGTCACCATGTCTAAAATTCGGACAGGAGGAGATTTTTAAAAAATTAGAATAAGAACGTCATCAACTGCTCCTGAGTGATATCAGAAGGCAAATTCCCGTTATTAAAAAGTTCAATATCTAGTCGCGATCTCATCTCAGTGACAATCAACGACTTAAATGTGAGAAAGTTTGAGGTATTTTTGGTAGATCGAGACTGATTTAGAACGAAAAAATACGGGAATTGCCCCTCGAACCTACCTTAGTTTAGGATCTAGAGCTATATTGCTTTGTGTAATCCTTACAGAGATATCCTAACTAATATTATAAACTAGTTTTTGACAGCGGCTAAGTTAGGCTGGGAAAAAGCTAGGCAGATTGAATGGGTCTCACTGTCCTGGATTTTCAAGAGGTTCTTGATGTCTAGTGAGATGTCTTATTTCATGCTCATTTTCCTGAAAAACATCTAGAAACTTAAAAGGAAAGACTAAAATAAAATAAGTATTAAATATTCTGTGCTACAAAAATCATATTAATTAAGTAAAATTATCGAAACACGATAAATTATCTATTCTTTGTGGCACTCTCTTGGATGCCTGACTCAAAAGGTTAAATAATTATTATGAAAGGCACTATCTAGGACGCAGTACTGTTTCTAGCCGTGCCTTGAAATAATATTGTATTGAATTGAAGTAGAAAATTGAATGTTGAATTGAACTAAAATATTATAAAATTAATTATTTTTTAAATGAAAGTCGCTTTTCACGTTTTTCTATATGTCGGCGTTGTTCTTTTAAAATACGCAACCGACTTTGATGACGTTTTCAGCATCATTTAGAGAATTTATTTCGAAAGGTATACATATATTATTCTTTTATATTAAACGTAAACGTAGTACAGAAACTTGCCGTTTTGTCAAGTTTTGAAAATTACACTTTTTTGAGTGGTTACATGGCGTGCGCCATAACAGAAAGATAAAAATTATGTTCTACTGGATTGTACATCTTAACAAAATCAACACAAAAAGTCCGCGAAGCATATCTTATCTCTATCTTATAAGGATGACCCGCAGTAACCATTTTTATCTTGCAAAATTTCAGTAATAAAATATTGTTATTTCCGAAGCTATTTTGACCTGTTTATTATTTATCCTTATCCGATAAAATATGTTATTAAAATAGTCCATTTAATTACGATTGAAATATGCCTGGATATCACAGATTTAAAATTACGCTCAGTAAAATAAATATGGCTGACGGCGTGGCGCCATGACTGACAGCGTTCAATGACCTTTCCTCGGCTATTATGGAACTGCGATTATTGAAATTAATATATGAAAGGAATGAATAAAGTTACAATTAGGTACATGAAAGGCACTTTTGAACGTTCAAATTAGCACATTTTTATTATAAATTAAAGTCGCTTTTCGTGTCTGTCTGTGTGACCACGTTGTTCTTCTAAACTACTGTACGCTACGCGATAAGGTTTCATTAACAGAATTTATTCCGGAAGGTTTCTGTGTATAATATTAACATTTAACTTGACAACTAACTAAATATCGATGTCTTGATATGTAGCCACATCAGTACATCAGCATCATCATCACGCGTTCGAAGCAGGGGCGGATAGCTAGTTGGTTATTATACGACTGCCTCGTTGGTTTGGTAGTCACAATCACTACTGCTGACCATGAGGTCCTGGGTTCGATTCCCGGGTCGGGCAAAGTGTTATTGGGTTTTCCATTAGGAATTTCTCAGTAGCAGCCCAGTCTGTGCCCGGTTGAAGGCAATATGTAAAAATGTTTATTATTATATTGTATACAGTAATAACTTTCCTAAATAGTTTTGACAATGTTAAATGTATATATGCTGTTGGTGTTGCTTAATAAATAAATTTCATGTATTACCTATTATTTCATTACGATCAGCAAATAAACGCCTTGGCATCCTGCACCCTAAATTCAAAAGTCATTTATCCAAACTAGGCTGAGAATCAGCACTTTTCGAACGTCAAAATTACATAAGACAGTCCCCAAAACGCCCTCCCTTCACCACTTCCTAGTGCTTTAGCTGGGAAGAAGAAGTGGCGCAACAAACTCACCAGCAGTACTGCTGTCTGTTTAGTTAGAAAAAAATGATTCTATATACTCGTAATAGTATGCAAAACAATTTACATTACGCAACACAAAACACAATTTAAATTATAAGTTAATAGCCATATGACAGCTAGCAGACGCCAATACGAGTATACCAACCAAGAACATCGAGAACTACGCTATAGCAGAAATAAAAATAACTAAACGTAAACAATATCTAAATAAAAGACTAAAGTCAATACCTAATTGCGCAACACAAGATCAATCACAAATGATTTTGAAGGATATTGCTTCGTAAGTTCGAAAAATTTATTTGTTCAACAACGTGAATAACGCAATGAATGTTGTTGAATTGTCAAAATGAAAGCCAGTCTACTGTAAGTTTATTATCTACGCAATTACCTCGCTGAACATTTAATAGCCAAACTGACTGTTAACCATGTGTTTTAGTGGAAAACTGGACATAATAATTATGGGCTGACATGGGCTGATAATAAAACTACCCACTCATTTATCTAATCACGTCATTTTTATTTTTTTGTGGGTAAAGCCTCGTGGATGTCCTCCGCCCACGATGGGCGGAGAGGTCAGACTCTTACTTACTGACTAAGCCCACAATACCCTTCCAAGTTTCTTTAAGCGCTTGATCATCATTCATTTATCTGACTTCCGTCCGGGCAGGTAATAGCTCGTCAGATGTTGTTATTCACATTGTATGAGGAACAGGGTGTAAAGCTCACTCATCCTCTATAGAAAAGGGAGGATCCTCCGACCGGATGGGTGTCGTGTCACTGATGTTGGTATATAAATGCCAGTCGTGCGGTAAACTCTGCTTGCGCGATGCAGGATTTTGCGTGACGTCAGCTTGATCCGTAGGTCACATGTGGCGATGAAGATGCCGCCACAACCTCTCTTACAATGTTTTCAAAGAAAAGAGGTGACCTATTCCCAGTAAGATTATCTTTAGAACGATCAAGATATTCAAAACATATTTATTTACTTAGAAACAAACAGTATTCCAAGAAAACTAATTTCAGATTATCGATAAAGTGATCTCTTTGATGTAAATAGTTCATCTAAAATATATGTACTATCGAAGAACTTCATGTCTAAGCAGTTTGAAAATAAAATCCCGTAAACACGATGACCACATCTGTTACCGCCCCGGTTCTATAGCGGCCGAGCGCTGCAAGCAGAAATAGTCCTTGCGGTGTATAGATATGAACTCTTCGATGGTACTTTAAACATAATTTATATATCAGAAATTAGACTCCATTTTTAAGGCAGGCACACACCTGGTGCATCGCTAGTCTTAATAACAAAGGCGGAAGGACGTGGAAGGTACGCATTTAAAGTATATAGCATAGCATAAGCAGTCTATAACGTTCCCACTGCTGGGCACGCTACAGGCCTCCTGTCTGTGAGAGGGACTAGGCAATAATCCACGGCGCGGGCCCAGTGTGGGCTGGTAGATGTCACATGTCTTCGAATTTTTATTTATTTTTTTACTTAAACATACATCTACCATTATAGCTAACCAGTGGTGTAAATGCGCCTTAATTAATATTTAACTTAATTGTTACTTTTATCTAATACCTATATATAACTAATTACAAACAAAGCATTCCTTGTGAATTCACCCAGAGAACAACAGAATAGGTCCGTCTCAATCGCTATGAGGTTGAGCGTGCGGAGAGCACGCGTCAGCGGCGCCTCTTTTAAAAGGTTGGTCCGAGTACGCGGCTCCACTAGCAGTCGTGGCTACCGTCGCCGCCACACGTACCTGTCTGGAACACACAGACTCACCTGGCCTAAAGTAACTGCATTATGCACCTCACTCTCAGTAATTCAATTAATTCTGGTTCTAAGACAGGAGACACATGGCACAGGCATACAGATAGCTTAGTGGGAATAGGTCACCTCTTTTTGTGACACTGAGCGCTTGGTTACTTGTGAACACGTAACTCGGGGCAGTCACCACTACGACACCACTTCTGAAAGTTTATTTGTTTTCCAGTGTATATGAACATTCACAAAAAAAAGGGAGGCTCCTCCGACCAGACGGGTGTCTTACCTAACCCTTCGGGGATTACAGGCGTGATGTTATGTTATGTTATGAACGTTCACAATTTTCTAGTGTATACCTCACTGAGCTTATACTTTATCTGGTGCACGTAATTCGATGTATAAAGTACAACAACAAAAATACATAAGTACTTGTTGAATTAACTAGAAGATGATCTAGAATAATCTCTCAGTATTACGCTTGTTGGCACGAAGGCTGCTCTAGTTTAATATTCTGTGTTACAAATATTTGCTAAGTACATCTATCTAAGGTCAACCAAGATAAACTTCAAAGCATTCGCTTTAAATATTAAAATCTAACTCTTATTTCATTTTAATAACTTATGCGTATTATATTACTTTGTTTACCTAATGTCAATGAAGATTTTAGAGCTCCGTAGCTATAGAAAAATCTCGAACTCACTAAAGATGAATGATCCAAGTTCCAAGAAGAAATAGAATTTAACAGTTTCGAATACTTACTTGAATATAAAAGACGAAAAGTATTATAAAAAAAATTATCAACAAAGAAACTAATATTCGTAAAGGTAGGTGAAAACATTATTATGAGGGACAGTAGACATTAATAAACACGATAATTAAGAAACTGAACAAATAATTCTACGTTGATGTTGCCGAGTCTGCTTCTTAACATTGACTGATTCTAAAAACTCAGGACTTTTTCCTAGGGCATTAAGTATAATAATAAGAATAAAAAATATCCACAGAACCCATTTTCTTCTATAATAAATAAATCAAACAAGCTAGCCCACTTTTATGCGACTGTCGACATTTCAGCACCGCGTAGCTAGCTACGACGCTACGCGCCTACGCGCCTACGCGTCTGTGGCTACGAGCTACGAACGGGTGACATTTAAAAGGACGGGACAGGACATTCAAATGTCCTTTATTTATCAATGGCCTACCATTGATAAAGGACGCTACGTAATTATGTACTTTATGAAGGCACTTTGGACTTGATTATTTGGCGTAATGTAGAGAGCTTTTTCGTGTTTTAATGGCAATAGAATTAAAGTAATTTTATGTTATTTTTCAGTCTTTTTGTGAGAATCATTACCGTTTATTATTTTATAGCAATGGTACTAAAAATCTTTGTTCATAATGAGTTCAAAGATGCACAGCAAATTGAACTATACATATGTATTGTGTCTAAGGTATATTTAAATGTACTCTGTTCTGTTCCTACGTATGTACAAGAGTACCACACGAGTGGGTAATGTACGTAGTTTTGGTAACATATTTCCGTCTTTATCCGGAATTTTTTGCACATACTTAAATTCAATTTTCTTTCATTTAATACAAAACAAAGTATCAAAACTTCTTACCAGTGCAAGCAATCTACGCTTTCATAAACCCACTCACAGATTTGAAGATGGAACCTTGGGAATAAATAAGTTAATTCTAAAATTAAACATCCATTCAACAAGGCTGAATGTGAACAGTTAAAGAAACCAGACGAGTCCCGACTTTTCCAGTGAATCACCCTGCGTGTGGCTATATAAACCAGGGGTTTCCCGACGGTCGGCAGTACCATGGCGTCGTTAGCAGGGGGAGGACGCGCCCTCGCTGCTCCCACAAACTTTTTACGTATCACGAAACATGGAAACTTTCCAACTTGACAAGGTATGGAATTTATTATTAAATATCGGTTTTAGTGAGTTCATTGTCGTTAGTCGGTAATGGCTGGGAAATTAGTCCATTGGAATTGAGTGCGGAACTTTAAAATCGATTTTCATTTTCTGAGTTAAAAATAGTTAGCCATGTTCGTTTCTTTGAAATACTGTTGTAGGGTTCGCTGCACTTTTTTAATCACGTAGTACCTAGTTTCGTTTCCTTTACAAAAAATAAGGAGTTTAATTGTTTCATGATGATAAAAAATATCGTACCTAAACTGTGCGCCGGAAAGTTTTAAACAAATTAAAGTTATTTCGGGACAGAAATATAATACAGTGCGTTAATATTTTATAAACCAGTACAGAGTAGATATTATTATTCGATTTTGGTCTCCCTTAAGCTCAACACACACATTGAAGATAGCATATATTATAGCGAACTACTCGTAAATCCTTTGAAAAATCTTTAAGGTAAAAATATATTATCTACACTGTGTATGGTGATCCATTAAATAGTACGATGAGCGATAAGTCAAAGATTATAAATATATTATCTGTCGGCGATTAGTTTAAAAATGTAGGTTTGACCGTAGCAAATAGGTAGGTCTTAGACCAATTGTAGGTATTTTTAACTTTTTTAAATATTATACACAACATTAGATTTGTTTCGTTTTACTACATCTTTGGGGACTGCCGATAGAAATAAAAACAGCGTGCGGGTCGATGTCGCGAGTTTCACGCTTCTTGTTCCCCAAAAAGTACACATTTATACACAGTATACATATAGCTCATGGAAAGCGTTCGGTGAGGATGACGCGAGTTCCATGATTTTTGTTCACCCAAAAAGTGCACAAAGCGCCTAAAGCAAAAAAACTTATACAACAACATAATTGTGTTAGGTAGGTACAATCAAATTTAAAGCTATGTTACAATTATAACTAAATACTAAGCTCATAGACAAAACGGTAAAGTTAAACACTGTTTTCGATTCAAACTTCGAAAGAATACTAAATGATGAAAGTACAGTTCTAATAACTGGCTAACCACCTAAGTAATTATACACTTGCAGGGGTGACACGTTCCATGGGATCTGGAGGCAAAAGTCCTCGCGCATATTTGGGAGTGGCGCGGGGAGGCGAAACGCCGGGGCTTGACTCCGATGCCGCGAGAAATCGCGGCACAGCGGACAGAGCTCCGACGGGATCTCATGGCGGCATGGAGAGTGCGATTGTCGCAACCCAGTGCTGGGCACGCCACTATTGCGGCGATAAGTCCCCTCTTTGAGGAGTGGCTGGAGAGGCGCCACGGCGTCCTCACCTTCCGCCTGACGCAGGTCCTCACCGGACACGGCTGTTTCGGGAGGTACCTGTTTCGGATAAGGCGGGAGGAAACGCCCGGGTGTCATCACTGCGTGGATCGCCCGGAGGACACGGTGGAGCATACGGTGGAGGTATGCCCGGCTTGGGCAGAGCACCGCCGTGTCCTCGTGGAGGCGATCGGTGGCGGGGATCTCTCGCGTCCGGCCCTGGTCCAGGCCATGGTACGGAGCGAGAGGGCATGGGAGGCCGTCACCTCCTTCTGCGAAGCAGTAATGCTCGCAAAGGAGGAGGCGGAACGCGTGAGGGAGAGGCAAATTTCGCGCCCTCACGCCCCTAGCCGCCGCAGGAGGAGACGCCCTGGGCGTCGGGAATCGATTGCCGATTCCCGGCCACCGTAGGCGCGGGCTTGCGGACGGTGAGCAATGGGTAGCTCGCCGTCCGGTAAGGACCAGGCCCGGGTCGACGGCGCGTTGTGTTCCACGCGCGCCTCAAAGAGATGTCAGCAAGTGAAGGGGTCCGATGAGACCATTGCCTGCCGGGGTTGCGGGATTAGTCCGAAAGGGATACCGTGGCCCCCTGGCATTGCACAGGCAACAGAAGGAACACGGGTGGGTTTTAGTCAGTAAGAGTCTGACACGCCCTCCCGCTCCACCCAGAGCGGGAGACGTCATTTGATGATTTCCCACCCAAAAAAAAAAAAAAAAAAAAGGGGTGACACGTTCGATTTCTGTATGCGGCAAAATAAATAAGCAGAGCTGAAGCTATTGTACGTCCTTGACCAGCCCTGGCTTACCAAGTCTAGTAGGGTCTTAAGCCTAAATAACTGGGATTTTCTTTAAGAAAAGACGTTTTTTTCTTTTTATATAGCCTAATATGGCATTGTAATTGTTAGTTAATTCAGTGATATTAAAATAAAATTGCATTTATTCAGTAAAGTTACAGATTAAAATCACTCAGTGATTTCACTTAGTGGGTGTTTAACCACTGAATTTCTGACGGGTATCATGTGCTATATTTAAGTATCACTCTTTAATAATCACACATAGACCACCTGTAAGAAAGACGTTAAAAAAACGTATTAAAACTAATTATAGCGTGATGAACCTTTATCTGTGCAAAAAATTTGAATAATATTGGGGTTAAAGCAGTGAACGAAAATAAATTTGCTATCTGGGTTAAAGTATGAAATTGCAGATATGTACTGAAAAATAGTTTTTTTTTTTTTTTTTTTAATTTAACATATTTATTTAATCATAATAATTACCATTATTATCTACACTTTGCTGCCATCTAATAGGAAGGTAATTTATGCCTTTGCGATAGAACTCTCGTGATCTAGAGTCGACAAACTGTGTGAAAGAATTTTGTACTGCCTCCTGAGAAGCAAACTTTTTATCACGTAGAAAATTGTCCAAATCACGAAAAAAATGGTAGTCTGTTGGAGCAAGGTCTGGCGAATACGGAGGGTGCTCGCGTTATCATGGAAAGATCTCGCGTTATAATGGTGAAGATCGATTCATGAGTCGGGGCTGTTTCACTGCTAGTTTTGCTATCATTGTTCGGAGTTCGGCACAGTAGACATCTGCCGTTATTGCTTGACCAGATCAGAGAAAGTTATAGTGAATAACACCATGCTGAAACTACCAAACAGTTACTATTACCTTTTTATTGGTAAGCTTTGCTTTAGGACACTGTTGCGGCGTTTGACCTGGGGTCAGCCATTGCATTTTTCACTTACGGTCATCGTAAAGAATCCACTTTTCATCACATGTCACAATTTGATCCAATATTCAACACGTGTTTCTGTCTGCAGATCAGTCAAATCATGAGGCACCCATTTCTCATATTTTTTTATTTTATTGATTTGACGCAAATGAGTCAATATTGTTGGTAAGGTAACGTTGAACCATGCCGCTAATTCCTGGGTAGTTTGGCTGGGATTGGCTTCCACCATCTCTTTCAATTCATTGTTATTCACCTGTGTGGGCGGTCTTCCACGTGGTTCGTTCTTCAAATCAAAGTTTCCATCACGAAAGCGTTTAAACCAAAATCGCACGGTGCGTTCACCGTTTTTAGCAGTCCCCTCTCCAAACGCAAAATTGATATTGCGAGCTGTTTCTGCCGCGTTAGTTCCGCGTCGGAACTCGTATTCAAACATAACTCAAATTTTCGGAGTATCCATTTTTCTTGTCAAAGCTGAATTAAAAAAAAACAACTGTTAGTCGATAATCGAATGCACATCTTTCAAAAGAAGAACTTCATAGGTACAAAAATCTCAAACCATGAAGGTTTGAGATTTTTGTCAATTCGAAGTACCTATTACAATAAAACGGCAATTTCATACTTTACTTAAAATAATAGGGGTTTATTTTAAGTCGAACTCAGACCGATGACCTTGTAAAGGCCGCAGGAATCCGCTGGATGGCCTATGTCCAGCAGTGAACGTCTTTCGGCTGAAATGATGATGATGATGATTCCGCCAAAGTCTGTGTTCTGTGTCCAGTTTATAATAAGTTAGGCTAAAAATAGAAATAATGGAAGTTCAAATACAACAAAAAAACAATATTAGTGTCCAACGTCAATCAATACTAAATCCTAATTGTATTTTAACCGTTCTAAGTATTAGAGAATTGGATTGATATCGATATGTTTTTATAATTATGATCATTGCTCTAATCGTCGTATCATGGTCATCGATAATGATGTCCTATTTGTGTCAAATTCATCTAATGGTGTCCTATTTTTAACCCGTGACGCAAAAAGAAGGGTGTAATAAGTTTTACCAGTTTTACCGCTATGTGTGTGTGTTCTGGAGTGGAGTGGTGGCACGGTAGCTCTTAAAGGTGTGAGCCGAATAGAATGCGGTTTATTTTATTTCTAGCGATGTTTCTTAGACATGTTTTATCAAAATCGGTTGAGCCATTTGAAGATTATCAGCTCTTTTCTAGTTGATGAATGGATGTGAGCGTCTTCCACAGGTCTGATCGATTTGAAATTTGGTATTTTGTTACTTCAATGATATTAGAAGACATAGTCAATTTGAACAGATGTTGCAGCTTCACCCGGAATTTGCAGGATACCCAACTCCCGTACCAACTTACAGCACAGGTATTGTGTTTGGGCTCATTGGAATGGTCTCGATAAATAGGTTGTAGATAGATGATGAATAGTCTGGTGATGGAGTAGGAAAGAGAAATGAGGAAATGTTTGTGTCGAGGGTTTTTGAATTTTAATATAATTTCACCTGTTAACACATATCATAATATCACGCCATGTTTCCCCGAAGGGTTGGGCAGAGGTGTACCTATAGTACACCCACATTTCGCCAGTTATGTTTTAGCCCCATGTAATAGGATCTATTTTTAAAACCATAATATATCTGTTAATGTACGGACGTATGTGTATGTGTCAGGTATTTGTGTTGTAAAGGTCGCACTAAGCAGGCTATAGTGTTCTAAAATTGTAAGTCAAAAACTTTGCTAAAACCGGCAAACTTTTTGCCGTTTTTGTACGAACGGTTCTCGGTTTAATTACCAACCAGTACAATATTTTTTGACTGAATAGGGGGTTGTTTAAAGTCTGTGTGTGATTTGGTCCAGTGCAGAAATATGAAACGAGAAAAACCTTGTGTGGACTAAGATTTATTAGTCAGAGAACATGTAATAGGAATTGAAAATATGGTTCATGAGTTATAAGCGTACTAAAAGATAGAAAAAACACGTTTTCCTTTTGTAGTATGCACGGATTGTCAACAATTTCCTTAAAAATAGCATAAAAATCAATTGCTGTCCTACGTAACGTAATCTTGGCAGCAATGCCACGTTGAATGGCAATGCTAATTCCTTTGCCAAAGAACGGCGCACATTCTGGTCACGCGAAGTGTTGACCAACCGTTTAGCGAAGGCTAAGGAACTAGAAAGTTTTAGTAAAATTAGGAAATACAATGAGTTTTATATTATAAAAAAAAATAGGTTATTTTTACCCGACTGCGGGACACAAAGGAGGGTAATGTGTTTATCAGCCCATATATATATGATGTAGGTTTATTCCGTTGTGGCGCTCTAGAGATGCGTGCGCCGATTTGCATGATTCTTACGACGATCGCTTTGTCATAATCTTGTGATTATCACTAAAGTCATGACACATAACGTGAAAAAAAATAAAAATAAGTCGATGACCTATGCCAAGTGACGTATCATTGGTCAATAGGTCTTTGAAAATTATCTTAAGTTTCTCTAATAATTTTTCATTTTAAATTACCTTTTTAGGGTTCCGTACTCAAAGGGTAAAAACGGAACCCTATTACTGAGACCTGGCTGTCCGTCCGTCCGTCTGTCACCAGGCTGTATCTCATGAACCGTGATAGTTAGACAGTTAAAATTTTCACAGATGATGTATTTCTGTTGCCGCTATAACAACAAATACTAAAAACAGCATAAAAGAAATATTTAAGGGGGGCTCGCTTACAACAACCATTATTTTTTTGCCGTTTTTTAGATAATGGTATGGAACCCTTCGTGCGCGAGTCCAACTCGCACTTGGCCAGTTTTTTGTTATTTAGTAGGTACTAATAAAAGTCAAAGCAGGCATTTTTCATATATTTTCAAAATAAGTCGAACTCATCATTTTATAATATAATATACATATTCATAATTTAAACAGAAACTACCATAGGTAGGTAGATACTGCAGTTTTCCGCCAAGAATCAATAAAAAATTCAAGTTTTTTGTTTGAAACATTAAATTTCTCATAGAAACTGCAACACTCAATCCAATCGTAATTTCAATGGAGAAAAAAAGGTCTCGGTTCTGTTGCGGCGAGGTATTCAATGTTTTTCAGTTTTTAACGCTGACAAACAATTACGTGATTTTGTAGGTAGGTATATAACCTACGTATGTTAACCTACCTTTTTAAAAGTTGTTTCTTAAAACCTTTAGAGGGCAGAGGACGACTACAAAGTCTATACTATATGGTTACTTTATCAAATTTAAATACTCAATCGACTTTCAAATAAAATACTAAGATCGGTAAATTACCAGTAAAGTAGGTAGGTAACTAAGGCTCATACCTTACGAGTATCTTTACAAAGTTAAGAGTAGTTAACTTGACCTTAGATACACGGAAAAGCGTGAATCGTTAAAAACATTACATATCTTAAATACTAGATAAACTTTTTAAAGTTTAAAAAAACATAGATTGATAAAGAACCATATGCGGCACGTGAACCTTTACGAATCGCTGCATCTAACACACACGTGTCGAGAAAACCTTTTCACATAACGTGCCAAGGACACGAAACTCAAGAGTTAAGGAAAAGGACGTGTACGACCCTTAATGCCGGACTCGCTAGTAAGCTTCCGTAGATACCGTAATACAGAGCAGGAAAAATTTGTTGTTAGATTTTCCTTCCTTGGATTTACAGTCTTCTTCCGTCTTATTACCCAAGGTTCGTCTTAAGACATGGTTTAAACCATGCTGTGTTTCAATTAGCCGATAGAATAAACATGTTCCACTTTATTTATAATCTTTGCGTAAAGTTAAGAGACGTTTAAACATCAAAAATGTATGGCTAAACAGTCGCTAATCAGTACTTAACTTTAAGCAACGTTTATAAATAAACCCCAAAATCTTGTACACTGAACGACTTTACTCTGGCGACCTCTAGGGTTTTATCTTAAAATTAAGTTAATTTTTGGTGTTATGTTTAACTTGTTCTTCTATTGTTTTTTTTTTAATATTTTGTACTTATCCGTCGTATTAGGGCAATCTGTAATAATAGATTTACGGGTTGTATAAATAAATTAAGGAGATGAGAAATGGTGTCGATGGGCCCAAATGTAATAAGTTGAGATATGATTTAAAAAATTAGTAAGATTTTTTTATCTTAAAAATATAAAAAATCTGCTCAATTCTAAATCTGGAAGCTGAGAAATAAGCGAAAGATAGTTTTCGTGAGATTATCGATTAATTGAGTAAACGATTACACAATCACAAAATAAAACTTACTAGGTAATTGACTCAAAGTAATTAAATGCACTATAATTTATTTAGCTACAATACAGTGCATTTAATTACAGTCATATTAATAAATAAAATATTAATTCATTACTGAAAAACCAATACAGTAACTAACAATTTCATACCGATTAAAATCAGTCTTATATTTTTACCTCCTTACTAATAAACGTTGTATATCGTCTGTGTAGTTACACAACGCTTTGTCTTCTTCTTTCGAATGTCAAATTACTGACGACTGAAAGAGAGAAAACGGTGTGTAACTATTACGAGGCAGTTAGTCTTTATAGTCACTGGCATGAAAGGACTGACATTGACACTAGATACTCGCCGACTACTTCTTGTTTGCTCTTGCTCTCTCGTTTCATGTTTTTTCGATGCATTTTGAGTGCTTTCCCGATTACTTTTCATTTTCAACGACCACTGCTTTGTCTGTTACGGATTCTGACCCTGCCTACCTTGTACGACCCTTGCTTTCACACTGGACACCGAAGATCGTTCACACGTTTGACTTGGAAATGCTATTTTGGATTTTACCGCCGCCTGAATTTGGATTGGATATTTTTGAAATTATGGATAGCGAGGGACTGATAAGTTTAAATCTATTCATTCACACCATTTTCATCTCGTTACATTCAGGACCAAGATTGTATGTAATCGTTTCTGTCTCCTTTCCAGCTAAACAAAACGAGACTTAGTAGGTATCGACGTAGTACCGAAAGAAGTTCTTGCAACTCATCCTACCTATGTAGTTTAGGTTTCTATAAGAAAAATGTTGGTTAGATTTAATATTCATATACAGGGTGTCCAGTAAATAGCACGACATACTGCAGGGGGTGATAGCTTGGGTCACTACCTATCAATACAACACAATATATGTTCAGCAAAATCTTACGGATTTGATAAGAAAATAAGAAGTGATAAGAAAATAGTTCTGTGCAAATTTAAACATAAAAAAAAAAAAACTTGAAAACATTCTTGTCTTTGATAGAAAAAAGACTTATCAATGAGTAAAGTAACTATTCACGAATAATTTGATGTAAAAAAAAGTACTAGAAAAGGATTTTTTCATTACGAGATGCTTAAAAATCTGTTTCAAGGTAGAGATTTTTCGGTATTACGGAAAATTTTGTAAAACTGTAAATCCGTAAGATTTTGCTGAACATATATTGTGTTGTATCACCCCCTGCAGTATGTCGTGCTATTTACTGGACACCCTGTATAAGCTTTTATTAAAATAAAAGTAAAAGTTGCCTAAATATCATATGATTTGCGGACTTCAAGCCATTTTTAGAAGCTAACAAGAATAGGGCAATGTAATCAGCATATATTATATTTAGAGTACCTAATCTAAATATTTGAATTAACATTTATTGATGAACACATTTCTGTATAAAGAGCTGTGTTCCACAATTACGTTTTTATTAGACTGCCACGTTGGTTGCTGCTGCTTATCATGAGGTCCTGGGTCGATTCCCGGGCTGGACAGTGTTATTGGGTTTTCCATTTGGAATTTATCAATAGCAGCCCAGACCCGGTTGGTGTAAATAGGCAATAGGCTCGCCCCCTATTACATGGGACTTTAAAATAACTGGCGAAATGTGGGTGTATACAGGGTGGAACACCAATTTTTGTAATAAGAACATAACATAACATCACGCCTGTATTCCCCGAAGAGTTAGGCAGAAGTGTACCTATACAGGGTGGAAGGGACATCGACGCGAAAACTGATATCATGGATTCAGTACATGATTATGAAACCCCTGCGTTGAAATTTTCGCGGTCCAAATGTATGGAACAGCAGATTTTTTTTAAATAACCGACGAAAAATTTCAATGGAAGGGAGTTCAGAATCATGTACTGAATCCATGGTATCAGTTTTCGCGTCGATGTCCCTTCCACCCTGTATAGGTACACTTCTGCCTAACCCTTCGGGGAATACAGGCGTGATGTTATGTTATGTTCGTATTACAAAAATTGGTGTCATAAAAAACTTTGTTTTGTGATAAGACTATTGGATCTTATTTGCCATGATAGATGTAGAGTCCATAGTAATACGGACGACGCCTAGCCTTTTCCCAACTAAGTTTGGGTCGGTTTCCAGTATTTTACATGGAACGACTGCCTATCTGACCTCCACAACCCAGTTACTGGTTAATACGATACCTCTTGGTAAGACTGGTTGTCAGAACTTTAGGCCTCTGACGACCCGTAACGACTGTCAAAGATCTTCGAATGACAACCAGGACCAACAGCTTAGAGAATCTACCTACTTTTCGAGGCACGGAGGGGAATCGATTTGTAATGGATGGTCACCCATCCACGAAAGTAGCCTAACATTCGATCAACCCGTGCAGCAGTTATCAATTTGCCTCGAGTCCCACGTAACCCTAACTACTGAAGAGTTTAATGCTCCAACTTTAAAACAAACAAAGCCAATTTCTAGAAATGTCGGTCTAAAGTCACAATTCAAAGCATGTAAATTAAATACCTTTTCGTAATCATGTACCATATTAATGAGGTGAATTATGTGGAACATTAGCATTTAGTTTTTCATGCCTGAAGACTTGCCCTAGAATGAACATGGCGTGTGTAACATTGTTGCTTTTACACTTTCTAAATACTTCTATTAATTGATAAACTTTATATTTCCACAAGACTGATTTCATTTTTGAATTATTTAAAATTAAATAAGTCATACATGCAACTGTTTGTGAAGTTATTCGTGATGTTCTTCAGAAAGGTCAGCTGGGTAGTGCAACCGGCGTGCGAGTAAATGACCAGCTTTCTAATTACGCAACATATTTTCGTAAACGATAAAGACAAATCTGTTTCATTTTGACAGTTCAACAACATTCATTGCGTTATTTACGTTGCTCTGCAGTTTATTTTTTCGAACTTACGAAGCAATGGATTAGCAATCTGTTTCAAAACACGAATATATAATAAGAACGAATGTTGTTGAACTGTCAAAATGAAACAAATCTTTCGTAATCGTTTACGAAAATTTGTTGCGTAATTAGATAGCAGGAAGCAAAAGGAGTATGTAAGGATCGTATATCGCAGATGGCCAGAAACTACCCTACTTTTAAACACCCGTTTATGAATGTTATACTCATATGTAATGTATGTAAAAATATTAATAATTCAATACTTTAGGTACTTCTATAAGAAAAATGTTGTTTAGATTTAATATTCAAAAATAATCTTTTTTGAAAATAAAAGTAAAAATTGCTATAAATATCACATGATTTGCAGACTTTTTTTTAATGAATCATAGATATATTATATTTAGAGTACCTTCGAAGAAGTTCATATCTATACACTGTAAGGATTATTTCTGCTTGTAGCGTTCGGCCGCTATAGAACCGGGGCGGTAACAGATGTGGTCATCGTGTTCACGGGATTTTGTTTTCAAAATGCTTAGATATGAAGTTCTTCGATAGTACCTAACCTAAATATTTGTATTAACATAAGTATAGTATTTCATTAGTATTATTAAGTACTTCTTTTTGTATATAACTTAACATTGCGCGTGAAAGCCCCGTAGGGCTAAGGCAGAGGTGTACCTGTAGTACACCCACATTTCGCCAGTACTGTTTAAGTCCCATGTAATAGGGGGCGAGCCTTTTGCCATCAACCGGGTATAAATCCAGACCCAGGGTTGCTTCTAAGTTTTTTTTGTATACAAAGTGGTTTTTTTATATCCCATAACTCTAGGGGATTAATGAGACAATGTCAAAAAATCAGCTAGCATATAAATTATTTTACCATTTATTTATTTTTATAACTTACCAGACTCGCTATGTGTAGCTAAGTTTCATTGTTAAGTACGAGTAAATCATTTTAATTCAAACCAATCATTCATATTTAAAGCTAAGAAAATACGACGTTGTCATATTTTCTTTTTATGAACAAAAATAGTCTGAATTTAATGTTTTTTTTTTATTTTTTTATATTTCACCCAAATGGGTTGGGTTTTTTACATAAATAATCGTGACTTTTTCGTATAATTTTGAATGAAAAAAAAACATGCCAGTTGATTCTTTGATAAGGTCTCATTCATACTATAGAGTTATGGCCTTATGGGATATAAAAAACACCTTGTATATTTACATTAAATATAGCCTATGTCCATCTGGAATAATGTACATTTCCAATGGTGAGAGATTTTTTTAAATAAAAGTTGTGGTTTGATTTGATTACCCTCCACGGATACACAAATTCACAAAATTCGCTCTCCCTTTTTAAAATTAGTATAAATTTGCGCGATCATTACACGAAAAGACTCAAGTTCGTATACAGCTATATTAGTAATCACCTACGCCAATTTAGAAAACTCGGTGACTACGTCGTCTACGTCTTCTTCAAAAAAAATGTCACATATCCTCCTATTTGAGCAAAATGAACAATCGATTGGCTTAAGATAACAATAACACGGCCCATCTGTTCCAATGTTTTATTTATAAAGAATCTATATGTTAGGTTTCTTTTTTTATAGACATAAAAATAGAAACCTAAAAGATTTCAATTGTGTTATTGTATTATTTCGTCTGTTGTCCTGCCCACGCGTGCTTTCTATATAATGAATCCCATTGTGACGCGATCCATTGGTATCTTTTCGTCCTAAAGCAATTAGATGCCCTGTGTCAGGAACAACGGTCTCCTCCGGTACAGGTTCAGTTTATTTTTCTCGTCCTATCCAACTAACCTAACACTAGATTCAAAATTCAAAATTCAAAAGTCATTTATTCAAACTAGGCTGAGAATCAGCACTTTTCGAACGTCAAAGTTACATAAGACAGTCCCACAAAACGCCCACCCTTCACCACTTCCTAGTGCTTTCGCTGGGAAGAAGAAGTGGCGCAACAAACTCCCTAGCAGCACAGCATGTCGATTCCCGTAACCACTTCACCGTGAAAACACGTGAAGTGAGCGTGGAGTGAGCTGTCAGTGTCATCTCACCCTGTTGGAATGACAACTCACTTCACCTAAGTTTTCACGGTGAGATGGTTACAGAATAGCACTGCTGCTGTCTGTTCAGTTAGAAAAACTTGATTCTATACAATAAGTACTTATGCAAAATAATTTACATAACGCAACACAAAACATTAAATTATAAATTAATAGCCATATGACAGCTAGCACACCCCAATATACCAACCAAAAAGATCGAGATCTATACTCAAGCAGAAATAAAAATAACTAAACGTAAACAATATCTAAAAAAGGAGATAAATCACGAGGTCTGCAAATGCTTCAATCACCTACAGATTTTCATTACCTCCGGCTCCATATATATTCCCAGTGAGGACTTGTGGCCCAATGGTATCGACCCCAACTTACGAGTGGGTTCAAACACAGGGAGGCGCTTTACTTTGTGTTAATAATTTCATCACCACTGCTCTCAAAACGGTGAAGGACGTCGTGAGGAAACCGGCATGTCCTAGAAGCAAAAATTCGAAGACATGTGACGTCTACCAACCCGCATGGGCCCGCGTGGTAGATTACAGCCCTCCCTATCGAAGAGAGGAGGCCTGGGAACATTATAGGCAGATTATGATATCCCCAGTGGACTCCAAGGGGTATCTTTAGCTTTGTTTCAATAAGAAAGAAACAAAGCAATAAAGCAGATACCCGTTGGAGAGTAGTTCCAAACTCAAAACTCAACTCAAACTCTAAGCATTTATTTCAATTAAACCATTTACAGGCACTTTTGAACTGTCAAGGGGTCAGTCAGTCAAAGCGTAGGTTCCTATGGAGAATAACGGGCAAGAAACTCCATGGACACTCTTTTAAATCATAATATTGTCACAAAATACTGGTTACATCATTCATGTTGAAATTATACATGTGAGAACAATGTAGAAAGACGTGCACGTAAAAAGCGTCCGTAATAAAAAGATAAAAACAATTCAAAAATTAAAATAAATTAAAATAAGCCAACCGGGCACAAAAATAGGGGGCAATATACTCGCCCCCAATTACATGGGACTTAAAAAAACATAACTGGCGAAATGTGGGTGTACCTACTACAGGTACACCTCTGCCCAACCCTTCGGGGAAACAAGGCCTGATGTTATGTTTATGTAAAATAAGCCGTGGCAGACAAGAGATGACGCCCGTTCACGAACATGACGCATGGATCAGCACCGTTTAGCTCAACCATTTTGAAGGGAACTTAACGATCCAACACACACGCCACCACCAGCGAGACATTTGAGTGAGCATTTATTTATTTATTTATTTATTTGCTAACATGTGAAACACTGGTTATTAGGCATGCATTAAAATTTCATGACATGACATGCACCCTGTAAGGGCACTGCAAATGTTTCATATAATTATGATTAAATTACACGAATTTAAAGATTCTAATTATTACAATTCATTACATTTTAATAAACATCAGCTATTTAATTATTACATTTTTATTTCAAATAAATCATTTTTTTAAATTCGTTCCTTCATTTTAGTCATTATAATAACGTCATAATTTCACATTTAAGTACGTCAAGCATATTATTACAAAGTCAAGCATGACATACTCTCAGCCGCCAGGGCACATTCAAGTCAATGAAAGACGTACCCAGCAAATGGTAGCTTTATATAGAAGATAAATTGTCACAGTGCTCACACATGTGTCCAAAAAAAAAAAAAAAAAAATCCTAATCACAGGCAAAGAAACCAGAATAAACAATGCTCTCAGTAAGTCATCCTCGTAAAATAATTCTATAAATACACTGCCTCGTTGGTTGACCTCATGCTCAGCAGTAGCGCCAGTAGTTCAATTCCCAAGTCGGGCAAAGTATTATTGGGTTTTTCCAACAGAAATTTCTCAGTAGTAGCCCGGAGTCTGGAATTGTGCCCGGTTGATGGCAATAGGCTCGCCCCCTATTACATGGTACTTAAAAACATAACTGGCGAAATGTGGGTGTAGGTACTACCGGTACATCTCTGCCCAACCCTTCGGGGAAACAAGGCGTGATGTTATGTAAGATTTCTACTAGAAAGTCTGGATCAAGAGACAGATGAGTCATGGACAGTTCTTTGCTGAAATCTACGGTATTACCTACATAAAAATCGTACCTATTAGTCAACCCTAAAAAGGCGCGCCAAACGGAAATAGTAAACTAATTCATCAGTTACGTCACAATTCTATAGAATAGCTGAAGTAGGACCTTTCTTAGGCGGAACGGGGTCAGGTCAGCCGTTCGCCATGCTTTAGTGCCTAACTTTGGTTAAAATCACCATTATTGTGTTACATAGACGAACGTACTGCGTTATATTTTATTGTTACAAGTTCTTTATCGTAACATTTTATGCCTGGAGTTTTTGTTTCCGTACCTACAATAGGTTGGTGAATTGAGCTTTTTTATATCCATCCTAATGTAATTCGTGTGTTGTTTTCGTGGAAACACTTTTACTTTGGCTTTTAGGTTATTTTTGATGGAATTGAAGATATTGATTTGTGGGGCGACTCGTTAGTTTTATTTAGTTTTTTTTTACTATAATTATGTGTATGTGGAAAAGACGTTGGTACCTATACCGCATTTTTTATAGATCACAAGAAACTGACTGTGATCTTCAAACTCATTGGTAATTAAAGAGCTTACTCTCATCAAATCTCTACAAATTCAAATGAGTACAGTCAGTTCATTCGAATAAGCTTTTAACTGTAATTCCATTTCTGTAACTAGAGCTTCTATAAAACTTTTAAATACTTTATTAATTATCAAAATTATAAAAAAAAAACAATATGCTTCAAGCTGCTTCTGACGAAATGTTCAAGGGAAAACCCCAACCATACTACCCGTTTTGGGGACCAAATCTGTATATGACCCCAATTTAGCACTCAATCTTGCTACCGCAATATCTACGAGGCAAAAAAACCTACAAATAATATACTAGTAGTAAAACAAAAACGTATACAACGACGTATGAATCTATGAAAACGCATACACAACCACTTCCCCGTAGCCCATAATCCACACACTAAATAATTCATTATATCTAGAAATTCACCACAATCGATACCATGCTAGAACGTGTTGCATAACGCGTTGCAAAGAGGGTTCGACGCTACACGGTCGAACCTATGCAGTCAATATTTTACCCCATAATGTTATGGCTAATTTTATACCTTAATAGCTCGCTTGATTGCCCCTTTTTATGGTTTCTTAAGCCTGGTTATGTGGTTGTAGAATTCAGATCGAATATTCGCTGACCTTGGACTATTTGTGGTGCATTAAAGATGCATTAGGTGGCGTGGAAGTGGCCCTGAAACATGTCGGTTAAACAAAACGTTTTGATTACTGACGCAGACCAAGTTTTCAATTTTTTTTAAATGAATTGTAAAAAGTAGTTATTTTCAGTAATTGGTAGTTGCAGTTTTTTTTTGTGAAAGAACTAGTTCAGGGAAGTAGGTACCTACCACCATTGACCAAAGCTACCTACAGATACTCCGTTCCAGTCTGAATACTATGGCTTTTTTTTTATGTGGGAAATCATCAAATGACTTCTCCCGCTCTGGGTGGAGCGGGAGGGTGTGTCAGACTCTTACTGACTAAAACCCACCCGTGTTCCTTCTGTTGCCTGTGCAATGCCAGGGGGCCACGGTATCCCTTTCGAACTTTCCCGCAAAAGACTATGGGATGGCATTGTAATTACAGGCATATGAGTGTTTTTAGTTTTTTCACATTGCCTAAGCATAATCAGTCTATAATATTCTCACTGCTAGGGCTCAGTCCTCCTCTCTCTAAGAGGGAGTGGGCCATAATCCAACACGCAGGCCTCGATCGGGTTGGTGCATGTCACATGTCTTCAAATGTTTTGGTTCTAGGACATGCCGGATTCCTCACGATGTTTTCCTTCACCGTTTTGTGAGCATTTGTGATGAAATAATTTACACAATGTAAATTGCCTGCTTGGGTTTGAACCCACTGCACTACAACTCGTAAGTCACAGCCGTTGTCACTGAGCCACACGCTATCTTTCACGTTGTAGTCTCTCTAGTTATTTAATTCTATAAAATTAGACTTTGCAGCATTTATTGCTAAGATTTTCAGGCCTCTTCATAACAAGTGACATCATGTGTTTGTGTAGTAGACACATGTCGGGCGTACTCGAGCCTAACAGAAGTTATGCAATGACAGTGCATGTCTAGACCTCTAGAGACAGTCTCTTATGCCCATAGGAATTTGACCTTTCCCACAATATTCTAAGTTTAGCTAAGACTGACACAGTGACACCTACGCAGTATCTGTTTCTCAACATTACCCTTCTCAAAGGATACTGGTTCCAAAAATAGAATAATTAAACTATAACGAATATTTCTATGTAGCTGAAGGTAAGCCTTGCCCCTGTGTTATCTCGTTAGTACATTTATTTATTCCAACGACCTTATTATGTAGTACTTAAAGATTTGGCGCGACGCCATCGCGCATAGCATAAGATTATTTCGTTTAATTTCGGTTTAGTAGGCGCTCTGTGTACCGTAATTTTGTTTCATTCATAAGTACGACGACCATTTAGTAAGTAGGCAGGGATGTGAAATGTCGCACCGCAGATACGAGTATCCGCTTTGATCGTAGTCAATCAATCGGATAATTTGTCGGTTACATCCTAGCTGTCCACGTGTGCTATTAACATGCATATATTGCATACGTATCGCGTCTGTTTGTCACGTATGCTCATAGTAATGAAGACACGTTTGTTCGCAGGACCAACTCTCCAACATGAGGTGAACTTCAATCCTATCCGGCGCGCGGCGGAGCACCGATGGACGCTGGAGTAGTTTAAACGCATTTATTTTTCAACGAGTTTAGCCAGTGCTTGTGGCTGCGACGACTTTGCGACATCTTACCTCTTAGTATCCGAATCCTACGATTTTTTCTAATATGATCGGGAAGTGCGCGCGGCTAGCGCGAGCTCGACTCGGCATGGACCTCCGACCGCTGGCAGGCGGGGGTCCACGACGACCGGGCACGTGCAGCTCTAGCCGGGGCGACAACCGAGCGCACCCTGACCCCCACACCCTATCCCACCCCCGTCGCGGCCACTGCGCTAAAGATGGGCCATTTCGATACAGGCAGGGACTTTAGGAATAATTAAGGTTTTGCCACAAACAGTGTCAGAGATTACGGATTGTTGTCCGACTTATTGGTCGGGAAATGTCTCCGTGAATCTGTGTCGCTAATATTGAACACAGTCTCTACAGGAGAGCGTGCTTGGTATGTGCAGGTGAGACCCTGAACGGTCAACGACTGATCGAATTCCGGCTGGGTGCCGAGGCCGAGTCGGAGCAGGGCGAAGGGCTGGCGGTGGCGTCGGCCGAGCTACTGGTGCGCGCGGAGACGTCACCGCGCGCGCGCCGCCTGCGCTACACGCTGTGGGCCTTCACCGTCAGCGGCAACGACACGGCCGCCATCAGTGCGCTAGCGGGCGCGGCGCGGCGCGATCCGGCGCGCGGCTGGCAGCGCCTGGACGTGACGCAGGCCGCGCGGCGCTGGGCGGCGGGCGGCGCGCGCGAGCCGCTGCGCCTGCTGCTGGACTGCAGCGGCTGCGGCGGCCGCGTGCGCTTGCGCCTGGGCGGCGGCCAGGCGGCGCGGCCGCTGCTGCGCCTGCGCCTCAAGCCGCCGCCCGCGCGCCGCCGCCGCGCGCTCGACTGCGACGCGGCCGAGCACGGCCGCTGCTGCCGCCAGACCTATTACGTGAGCTTCCGCGCGCTGGGCTGGGACGACTGGATCGTGGCGCCGGAGGGCTACTACGCAAACTACTGCCGCGGCGCGTGCGCGCCCTTCCTCAACTACCACTCGCAGGTGGTGGAGGCGGCGCGGCTGGAGCGCGCCGAGTGCTGCGCGCCCGTGCGCTTTTCCGCGCTGTCGCTCATCTACTTCGGCGCCGACTCCAACATCATCAAGCGCGACCTGCCCGAGATGGTGGTGGAGGAGTGCGACTGCCCGTAGCGCCGCTCGTGTACATAGCCTGCGCCCGCTCGACGCCCGCCGCTGTCCGCCGCCCGCGCCGCCCCCGCCGCGGCTCGCTTTCGCCGCTCTCGAATCCGATTTAATCCGAATCGATTATAAATAATATTCTCGACTTGTGTAATATTTTGTTCCTCGCGTTCGAAAGACTATATCCTAAAATCGAATAAATAAATAAATCTTCGTCTACGTAGGGCTGGGTCGCGTCAGCGCAGCGCGCGCCGCGCGTGACCGGAGTGTAGTGTAGGTAGTTATATTGTAAGAGTTAGCCGCGCGATGCGGCGCCGGACGGAGTACGCGCGGCGCTACCTGCGCGCTCGCGACGCCGTGTGTAGACGCCCTAAATAATTTAATACTACGCCGTTTTCTTTCACCCCGTTTGGTGATCGCTTGTAATTATTGTAAACTGTATTATAATAATTATTATAATTATAATTATAATAAATCAACTTTTTCATAATTATTACCACATTTTTTATTTACCTACAATATTAGTCTTATTTTATATGAGTTTAGTACGTCATCATAAAAATAATTTATCATAATTTTTGTAACGTTTCGGACCGTAGTCCTAACAAAACGAGATCTAACTGTAGCCCCAGCTTAAACCTACGAGCCAGTTTTTTTACTGACGTACCTATTTTGAATTGTATTCCGACTAAGCTAAAGTTTTTACAATAACTGATAACTTAGAGGACTACGTTGTCAGTTTTTATAAAGAACTGTATTTCAATCACATTTAGGTTCCTATTACACAAACTGGCGCTAGTTTAAACCACGTCAAAAGAAAAACCGTTTTTGTAACAACACCGTATTTAATAAATTTGCTGAGGCCACACTGAGAAAACCAAAACTTGAATGATTCAAGATTCATCAACAATAAAAAATCCACCAATCGAATCAACGATCGACCTTCAAAGATTCTTAGGTTCAATTCTATGACCAAAAAAATGTTAATGCTATACAAAACAAAAGGCAAAAATATATAATATCAACCCCATTGTGTATGTAGGTAATAAATTCCATAGGAGATAATAAAGCAAATGTGTTACAGCTGTCGGCTCGAAGGACCAAAATTATGGGAGTCGTATCTATGTATGAGCAAAGAAACGTACCTATGTACACAGAACGTTAAGGATGCGTTGCACCAAGTAACAATAATTAATAGAGACGTTGACAGAAAAAAAAAATTTGCCCGTTAGTTAAGTTAAAAAAAAAAATTGGACACGTATTTTTTATTTAAAAAAACGAAAAAAACAAAATATTACGGCAATACATTGAGTTAAAATGTGGCATGACGTCACTCCCCGGTAGATTTTATACTAACTTGTGACGTAGCGAGCCGCCACTCCCCAACTTAAATGCGTTTTATCCAAACCATTGTTTTATTAATAATATAGCAAAAAATACGTGCCTAATATTTATTATCTGTCTGACGGACTAAATTTTTTTTTTTTTCCCCATTCCTATAATGCCAATGCAAATTACTATTTGCAGCTGACTAGCCATATAACCAATAATTTTATTTATTTATTTATATATATATATACTTTATTGTACACCACAAAAACACATAACAAAAAAAAACAAAATTAACACTACAAAATATACAATGGGCGGCCTTATCGCTTTCCGCGATCTCTTCCAGGCAACCTTGAACCAGGCAATTTTGTATATTAGTCCATAGATTTTAAGTTATTTTTCTCCAAAAAGTCGTATAAATTGTGGACTCGTTTCTTTCTTTTCTTTCTTTTTTAAAAACGTTGGCACTAGGATTTTCTCCTGTATCGTGGGTGCGTTCATATACATTTAAACTCACATACACCCGGAACAACTAATAGCCGTCAATAACATAAAGCTACACATACAGCTATACATTGAGGCTACATAATACATATTTACTAACATAAAACATGTTACAAATACCTACAAATAGGCACTGGCACCAAAGGTAAGAATATAATATAATATAATACTCTCGTTTTCAAGGGATAGTCTTCATTTTCCAAAATGTCTTAGTTTTAATGGAACAGAACTGAGGTATCGCAACAATAATTAACGCCTTGTCCTGTAATACTCAAGAAAACGAGGTACAGTCACGAGCTTTAATTTGGGACCCACCTAAGGTTGAATATCGTGTAGCAAACTTTCGCCATTTAGAGCTATTATGTTAACGCTGTCACTGCACAAACAATAAACGTCATAATGTTTACCATCGACAACTTGACGTTTCTAGGGGCTAACGTCAACTGGAGCGAGGGCAAACGATCATTACCGATTTCCGAGTAATAATTACTTTTTGGTCCTGATGTCCCATAAGAAAAAAGAAACAAATAAAAAAGAACAAAATTATATTGTCAATATATGATAGCTAGTCAACTAACCCGCTTATTCTTCAAACCTATATTAGTTAAAAAGTTTTGTCTCTTTCTCAAACATAAATATCAAAGTGACGGACCAAAACAACATTTTTAAAATAAAATAGGTTTAAAGGCCGTTTATGATTATGGGGGCTTAGAAGATTTCAGCTAAAATATTGATTAATAAAATCTTTAGAAAAACAAAGTTATTTATTCTTTATATTTATTAAGACATTTATGACACAAACCTCAATCTTAACACAATTATATAGAAAGCATGGTTAGCGGTGCACAAAATAAACATTTATCACCGAAGGCTACGACTAAATTAATTTAAATCTCTCCAGTAATTTTTTTATCATAAATATTCAAAACCGCGTATCCACCTTCATTGTCAATCACAGCCTGGAGTCGGTTACGCATGGATCCAATCAATTTGTCACATATGTCAGTACCCCTTAAACTTTCCCAGACTGTGAGGCAGTGATCCATAAGTGCTTCTCTAGTTCTTTCGTTTCTATTTGACCATTTTTGAACCATTAAGCCCCATAAATTTTCTATAGGATTTAAATCGGCACACTTTGCAGGCCACGGAATACGATTTAAATTTGCTCTATTATTGTCGAACCAAGTTCTAACGATTCTTGCCGTATGAATTGTTGCGTTATCTTGAACAAAGTTTATTGGAGCAACATCTTCTTGTGGATAATATAGTTGCAATGTTGGAAGGACACTCTCGTCTAATAATTCGACATAATCTTGAGCAGTGGCCCTGGGTGGTAAATTTATTAGTTCTCCAATGCCGGCTGAACTAATCCAGCCAGACATGTTAACTGTAATGCGACCAGACGCGTTGTTAGCTATGACGTGGTCTTCCGTGTATCGCGTCCTGTCAATTCGCCACAAATGTAGTCTGCCCGTTTGGGAAGATTGAAAAGTCTTTTCATCGATGAGAGCCGTCGTCGTCCAATCAAAATTTAGATACTGACGTGCGAAAATAAGTCGAGCAGCTTTATGGGCATCCGTCAACGCAATTTTTTTTGCAGGCCGCCTGTGATGCAGTCCCATAGCTTTAAGATGCCTTCTAACTGTTGAAGGGTGGACTTCAAACGCTTCCGCAAAATGCCTCGTTGGCGTAAATCCATTCATCAGGTATTGCCTTTGCATCAAGCGGCTCTGCTCTTGTGTTATAACTTGCGGGTGATGGTTGTTTCGTCGTAAGTCAATGATATTTTCCTCGTTCCCGTGGCGTCGAACCCAGCGGCGAACTGTGTTTCTTGTCACATTTATTCGTCGCGATATCTCGTGAATGCCTACTCCTTGTTCGTGCAAATTAATAATTTGGAGCCTTATTTGGTCACGATTAGCCGCAAGCATTTTATTAATTGGTAAATTATATTTTGTGAAAATATCACATTAAACTATTTTCTTAAATGACACTGACACGACACATGTTCGTAATTAGAAAATCGTAATGATAGCTTTTTGCAACGAGGTTATCATTTCATAGGTCGATTAGATAAGACATTTTATGTCTTAACTTGACATTCAACATTTCAACCTTAAAGCAAAGTTTCAAAGTTTCGACCTTATTGCAATAAGATTGTTCTAACAACATTTAACGGAAATGGGTCCCAAATTAAAGCTCGTGACTGTACCTAGTAAAAGTGTTTTAATAGTTTAAACGATGATGAATAATGATGAGGTATTATTGTAACTCCATAGCTACCGTCCCAGTTTCGGCATTTATATAATTATTGCAAAAAATTGCATAATATTTGATAAAAAGGTAATAAACTTTTTCACATTTTTTTTTTCAATTTTTAGTTGTGTTACCTACACAAAACCCCCACAAAAATTTGAACACAATTAAATTACAGTGACAGGAACTATTAGAATATCATCCACATTTACTAGGTGGGAAAAATATGTATTATTGAAGCTAACTCAAAAACCCCTCATCAGATCTTGACCAAATTTATATGGGACCAATTCTGAAGTATGTCCTACCAAACAAAAAAAGAATAATTTAAATCAATTCATAATTGGCGGAGTAATCGCATAACAAACATACAAAAAAAAAAAAAACACAACCGAATTGACAACCTCCTCCTTTTTGAAGTCGGTTGAAAAAGCAAAGTTGTGTAAAAAAAGCACACAATGTAAAGCCCTGTAACTGTTTCATATAATGTACATACTTTCATTCATGAACGCTTCTAAAATTATCATCAATTAACTAAGCCTATCTCAGACCACTGCTGGACAGAGGCCACTCTCAGGCTGCTACAACACCCTGTCACCAACACACCACGGCGCGGGCCCAGTGCGGGTTGGTAGATGTCACATGTCTTCGAATTAGAACTAGGACATACCGGTTTCCTCACGATGTTTTCCTTCACAGTTTTGAGAGCAGTGGTGATGAACTAATTACACAAAGTAAAGCGACTCGTTAGTCGCGGCCCTTACCAGCACTGGGCCACCAGGGGCCAAAGTCTGCTATTTTTATAAATTCGTCATTCCAACACGACCCCGTTGTCGTTGTTGACCATTGGTTGATCATTGTATTCCACGAACACGATACGCGTAACGAATTAAAAGAAATGACTTCACAATGACGTTCTCATGGTAGGTCACTGATCAAAGAAACTGTCAAAATTTTAGCAGATTACCGCCAAAGTCAGTCATTCATTTTTCATTATGTACGAGATTACCAATAGATGCCATTTCTTTCAATGGAGTGTCAGTGGCTGACCATTGGAAAGTCATAATGTCGCGTTAGTAGATTACAAACTTGTCAAAATCAACAATTATGAAATCAATAATAGACCATTCTGACACTATTGTAATAGCAGACTTGAGGCCGAGTGCTCTGTTTTACCAATTTTACCTTACACCCACATTATTACAAACGAAAAGGCCTATTCACATGTTAAGTCTCCATTCATGATTTATCTCAAATACCTTGAAAGAATTGTAATTACGGAAGGGAAAAGTTCTAAAAATACACTCCTAAGGGAAATATGTTGCCAACTACCTGACAATAAGGGACTGTACTGCGAACACGTGGACGCAGGTACAGTCATCAAAAGAGTTAGGTACGTATAGGTACATTCGCCATTTAAACATAGGGTTAGCAAGAAACACCAAGCTAATAAGTTAATCCGACATCATTTATGACGGCAGTAAAAAAAAAACAGGCGCATAGTACCTACATATATTTGATCAGCTGGATGTGTATGTGTTTCGTAGCATTTCGAGATTAGGGCACCACGATTAAATGGGTTAGGTTAGAACTGTGACCAACCACGAAATTGATCGCAATAAGTATAGAGCTGCCCATTATGCCATTATTTGCTGATCAATTTTGTTATTCTTGCTGTTATCACTATATTTTTCTGACTGCCTCTTTGGTCTAGTGGTCGCAAGCGCTACACATGGAACATGAGGTCCTGGGTTCGATTCCCAGGTCGGGCAAAGTGTCATTGGGTTTTTCTTTCTGGAATTTCTCAGTGGCAGCCCGGATTCTGGATTTGTGCCAGGTTGATGGCAATAGGCTCGCCCCCTATTACATGGGACTTAAACATAACTGGCGAAATGTGTGTGTGTAGCGGTTATACCACCACATACGAACTACTCATCAAAGACATGACGTCACACAAATCCTGCATCGCGCAATTAGAGTTTACCGCGCGAACGACATATATAAGACTATCCGACATCAACCATTTGGCAGTTGCCCGCCAGACACAACACCCGTCTGGTCGGAGGATCCTCCCTTTTCTATGGTGGATGAGTGAACTTTACACCCTGTTCCTCATGCCTCTAAAGGTGTACTACAGGTACACCTCTGCCTAACCCTTCGGGGAAACAAGGCGTGGTGTTATGTTATTCTTCTTACAGAAAACATTTTGAAGCTGACCAAAATCTCAATATTCAGCTGACCACTAAGCCAATAATTATAATCATCTTTGCACGCCGACACAATCTCAGATGGCACATGAAGTTTTAATAAAAACTTGGTTATAGAGCCCTCTTGTGTCCGTCACTCGTCTGTGTGACATCTCTGATTATGTGTCATACTATGTTTTTTTAACTCAAGCCACTTCCTAATAGTGTGTTATCTAATCTGTTGCTTCAGTCTAACTATTTTATAAACTTGACCACTCAGCACACGGAGGGTTAAAAAATAATTGAATTATGAAGCCTGCATCTTATCTCTTTCACTGACTGTACCTCATAAATAAATGATTTATTGTAGTGATACCAGGTATTTCGTACTACTGAGACTAGACACCTGGTCTTTTAGTATTTATTTTACATAACATAACATAACATCACGCCTTGTTTCCCCGAAGGATTGGGCAGAGGTGTACCTGTAGCAGGTACACCCACATTTTGCCAGTTAAGTTTAAGTCCCATGTAATAGGGGGCGAGCCTATTGCCATCAACCGGGCACAAATCCAGACTCCGGGCTGCTACTGAAAAAATCCAGATATTAAAACACTTTGCCCGACCCGGGAATCGAACCCAGTACCCTAATTACGTAATGCAAAATCAATCCGAATCTGAATCGTTTTGAAACAGTATGCTAATCCATTGCTCCGTAAGTTCGAAAAAAAAAACTGCAAAGCAACGTAAATAACGCAATGAATGTTGTTGAACTGTCAAAATGAAACAGATTTGTCTTTATCGTTTACGAAAATATGTTGCGTAATTAGAAAGCAGGACCTCATGCTCAGTAGTAGCGCTTTGGACCACTAGACCAACGAAGCAGTGGAGTGTTTAATTTATAAGTATTAAAAACACGATACCTAATTACATACATCTTTCTTTGGTATTATTGAGTTGAGCTCCACGATAACTGACAAATGGTTGCACTGACTGGACAGGTCCTTTAAAATCTGTGTGGTTCTTTTCTCAAAAGATCATTTCAGATTCTAATCTACATGGTCCTCATATGGCTTGACTAAGATTATGTCTGGACTTTACATGAGACTGCGAGTACTGCGACCTATCTCTTTCGCTGACTGTACCTCATAAATAAATGATTTATTGTAGTGATACCAGGTATGTCGTACTACTGAGACTAGGCACCTGGTCTTTTAGTATTTATATTATAAGTATTAAAAACAAGGTACCTAAGTCCATACATCTACCTTTGGTATTATTGATCGAGTCGTTGAGCTCCTTAAGTTCTGAGTTGCGCTCCACGATTACCGACAAAATGGTTGCACTGACTGGACAGGTCCATTCAAATCTGTGTGGATCTTTCCTCAAAAGACTATTTCAGACACTAATCCTCTTATGGCCTAAACAAGATTATGTGGACTTTAAAAGAGACTGCGACCTCTGCCTTTCTTCTCAGAGTAGTCAGATAGGAAACGCCAAACTCATCTTATTTCTTTAATACATACATACATACATAAACTCACGCCTTCTTCCCATGGGGGTAGGCAGAAACTACAGAATGCCACCTGCTACGATCCTTACATACTCCTTTTGCCTCGTTTACGTTCATACATCTGGTCATACACGCACGCCGGTTGCGAGTACTACGCACCTGTCCTTTCTGAAGAACATCACCAATAAGGTCAGTATATCTTATCGTAGTCTTTTACACGTCATATTAAAGAAATACTCTTTAATATGACGTGTAAAAGTGATTCTGATAATCCTATTTACAGAATAAACAATTTAATTTGATACTGTATTCCTGAAGGAATAACTATTACTCGTAGAACATCTAATAGTCTTACAACAGAGTTTGACTTTGAGCAGGCCTATCTCACACACGACCGTTATTAGCCAGTCGGTTTCATACTTTATTCACAATGTTATCCTTCTTCTCCAGCAGTTTTAGACAGAGCCGTACAGCTCTGCCTAGCCTTTTCCCAGCTATTTCAGGGTCGGCTTCCTGTAAACGATATCCGGCTGTCGAATGACCAAAATGTAAACGACCAGCTTATGTCGTTTGAAGGGGGCGGTTTGTTGTAAGGTTTGGCACAGTAGAAAAACCACAAGCAGCTAATGTAATAGATCCACGTATATTGCACATAAAACACACACACACAATATATTTAAAATACACAACAGTAATACAGACAAAGGTTAGAGCTAGATGTAATCCGAATTTAATTGATTTTATTCAGCACGAATTTATACCTCAAGTAGCGAGATGTTTGTAGGAACGAAGTTAAAGCTCAACTGACTAAGAATCTGAGACTTTCTAAGAGAGTACTAGGCAACTAGTACTAGGCAACTACAATTGTAAAATCAGACCCGATACCTTAAGTAGATTTTTACTATAGGGCAAGTAGCGGGTACCACTTGTGCAAACACAATAATTTGCTCCTATACAACAGGGCAGTTCGCTATTCAGGGACGCGACAGAGGGTCGGGGTATAGCTGGGTATTTCCCATTTTGCTATGACGAGGGTGTTTACACGAATGAGGGAGGCAGGGTTGCGCAGGTGCAAGTTATGACATGATAATTACTTCTAGAACAATGGATTACGTAATTATAAACACAGATAGGTATTCTCATGGTTTTAAATAGGTATTCAGGTGGGAAATAGTCTAGTCAGTGTTGTAGTCATAATCAAAACATTGTATTATGACTGACAACGGAGTTATATACCTTTTATTACATAAGGACAGGTAAACAAGAGAAAATAAGGTATTTTTAGTTACCTGTAGACACGGACAAATGTCTAACACATCTTTTAGTTAAGTCGGTGTCTATAGGTACATTGGTTATTGCTAGAGACCTGATTTTGTGTCAGGAATCTTTGATTTTAATAGACTTTCTTGTTCTAACTTGTCGGATCATTTATTCGAAACATTCTATATTAGTTGACATGTTAGAACTGGGCCAAAACTTTCCAGATTTGATGCTACCTACTGGACTTCATGTCCCGACTTGATTAATATCCACACATGATTCGACTTGATACTATTTTAACATGTGCAGATGTACTTACTAACAATAATCAGTTTATTAGGTAGGTATTTAGTGTGCTTCCTTAACATTCCACCCCCTGTAAAAGGGTTCCGCCGCATTACACATGGACGGTGGGAAGCACAATTAACTTAACAATGGGCCGACGCAGGACCCCATTCATTGTTTTTACGTCAGCTACACGGATTATCCCGTCACTTCCGTGATACACATTTTTGACTATTGGTGTTATCTACGATAACCACTACGTCGTTGACACTCACATTTGGTACGTTATTTGTCCACTTTTCCCGACGTTGTAGAGTAGGTAGGTACTCCCGTAGCCACCGACGCCAGAACATGTCGGCGAGCGCGTTCACACGCCGCCACTGACAGCGGGAGTCGACGTCCTCGATGTCTCCCGGCGCGAACGGAGTGCTCCCGGACGCAGTGCCAAGGAGTAGGTGGTTCGGCGTCAGGACCACGGGCTGGTTGTGGTCATCGTAGACGTAGCTGAGAGGCCGGCTATTTATGATGAGCTCGGCCTCTGTGAGGAGGGTGTAAAGGACCTCCTCACGTGGGGCACGCTCCCTGAGCGTACTTCGTAGTGCGTTTCTTCACTGAAGCTATCATCCTGGCACAACCTTGTGAGATGGTTGTGAGCCTCTTCTTGATCGCGCTGCTGTAGTTATTGTATTGGCCGACGCTTACGACATCGGCCGACGACGATGAGTACTAGAGCCGTGACGCGTTTCCTACGCGCCCACGACGTGTAGCGCTCGTAGCTGAGAAGTGGCGCCGCACGGTAGGCGTGCGCCGGCGTCGCTGCTGTAGAGTGGACCCGCTGAATGCGCCCCAAGTCCACTTCTGCTGACTCAGCCTCTCGACACACCGGCCTCCGCTCCTGTGGAACACATAAAAACGGGGGGCCGCACAGCCACGCCGTATAGTTCTCGGGCCAAGACGACCTGGTTGCTTTGCCCGCGGGGTCGTCCGCGGAAGGAACCCAGTGCCAGTTGCCTCGGTTCGATAGTCTAGCTAATAAGGCTGGTTGTAAGTCATGCCTTGTAATTGAGACTACTTTTTGTGGGGCTACGCGGGCCCTACCTAACATCGTCACTGACGCTTGGTTACTATCTCGGTAGCCCACTGGGTACGCGACCGCTGCGCATGTTTGTTCGCTTGCGTCGCTAAACATTTGTAAATCTAGATCTAGATCTAGATCCTTGTCTAGATCTAGCCCATACAACCCTGGTATTTTTGTCTGTTCCAGGCGATGCAGGTTATTAAGCCGAGCGAAACAAGTCTCGGCTTCCTTTTCTTGAAAAGGTAATAATAATAATGGGTCGGGTCCGGTCAAAAGGTTACCGTTATAATTGGTAGGTATTATGTTGTTATGTTTCCGTAACAAACCTACTGCCCACTGTGATTCATCTGGTACACGGTGGTTGGTTTTATCTCGTATTTCTGAGGCCCTTTCATCTGATTGGTTTTTACGTACGTTCTCAGAAATACCTATCGCTTCGCTAGATTTAACTGGGTCATGCAGGTCAGGCAGGGAAACTGCCGTACAGTTAATTTGTTCGCTTTTTAAATCTTTATGGTCGAACGGACCATGTATGACCCAACCTAACTCGGTAAGGGAGGCAACTGGTTTACCGGGTTTTCCTTGACGGACGTCCCGGCCTACAACTAGCTGCCAATTGTCCTGCCCGATCAATACTAGCGGTTTGGCGCCCCTCATTTCCACGCATCCCAGGTCGCGGAGGTGGGCATTGTCGTTAAGCATTGCGGTGGTCACGGTTTGAGAAGGCAAATTTAAACCACTTATAGTGCGACATTTAATGTTGTGGCACTGTCCGTTTGGCCCTTTGACCTTTACTTCAACCGCTCGCGACGTTGGGTCAGTGATCTCGTGACCGCCCGCTGTCTTCAATGAAAGGGGTATACTTGGGCCCTTCAAACCAGTAGTAATGGTCTTATCTATCAAGGAGACGGTTGCACCGCCATCCAGTAATGCGTAACAATGACTATTGTTGTCTTTGTCATGACACAATTCTATTGGGATTATTTTTAAAAGCGCAGAGGCATTCCATTCACCGATGTTCGTTACGGTTTCGGGCTTATCTACCTGCTTATCGCTCGCATTGTTTTGCTTATCGGCGTGCAATAATAGGTGGTGGGAATAACCGCATTTTTTGCATTTATCGGCGCGGCAAAACCTTTTGTTGTGTTTGTTTACTATACATTTGAAACACGTGTTTAATTCTTTTACGATGTTCCATCGCTGTTGAACTGTCATTTTATTAAAGGTGTCGCATTTTTCTATAGTATGTTCACCTTGACATATGATACATTTCTTAGGTACGGGGCTAGACTCATCACTTTGTGTATTTATCTTATGAGTCAGCTGTGGCCTACTGAATAGTTGACGCGCGGTATTCATGGGTCGTTGACCGAAGACTTGTTCCTGTTGCCTAATTGGGGGCCTAGAAGCACTAGGTTCTATTATAGATGGCTGTAAATAATACGACGTTGTATGCGTTAATTGTATTAAAAAGTGAGATAAGTATTCTAGGTTAGGTGAGACTCTTAGGTCCACCCCCTGCACGTTATCTAACCCCATGGCAAAGTCCCCGTATCGCGCGCGTTGTATAGGAGTTAGCTTGTTTAATAGCTCGCTAACTAGTTGTGGATTGTTAAGATAGCCGTCAGCTTTAATATTTTTAAGTAGGGCCACTACATTTCGCACGGTTGACGAGAACTTTCTAAGCTCGCGGCAGCTCTCCGAAATTCTAGGTAGGTCCCTAATCTTTTGTAACGCGCTTTGTAATATTAAAGTCGGGTGACCATATTCTTGATCAAGCGCGTTCACTATGTCGTTGGGATCCGTACCTGAACTTAATAAATCCTCCACTGAGGTTCTAGCTTCGCCGTGTAAAGACGTTCTAAGCCGGGCTAAGTTCTCGTGAACTTTATAACTGTACTGCCGAGTGGTATCCCAGTACATATTTTTGTAACATATCCACTCGGATGGGTCACCACTAAAATGTGGTAATTCGTACGCCTGTCGCGGTACCGGTCGCGGTCTCCCCATACTGGTTATTGCCTCTGCCAGCCTATCTAACGCGTGTTCCTTTTCAACCGAAGACTCCCGCCGTCTTTCTTTAACATCATCTCCGTACTTCAACTGCCGCTGTGAATCCGACTCGGGTATCGAAACACGAGGTCCACTTGCGGCCGGAGTGGTAAAGACGGGGTTATTGGTCGGTAATCGGGACGTAACTCTCTCGGTAGGCATCGGTGTATACGTCCGTGCTTTAGGTATCGTACTCGAATACGGTACCGGCACGGGTGTACCTAGTATGTGCGACACATTATTACGGTATGTAGTCGGATCAAGCGTACTTACGGTTTGTGAATAACTCACGGTAGGGATTCGGGGCGCGGCCACTTCCATGGGCCTGCGCTCCGCAGACGGGGTACACAATACTGCATCCGGTTGACACAACACTGTACTCGATTGCCGTAAAACACTAACTGAATCACGCAACACTGTTTCCTGTTGGCCAACTTGCGGCGTCGTATCTATCCACTGGTCGACCCGCTGTGCTGTACCCACGTCTGAATTGGAGGCGTCGTCGTCGCTCTCGGTAGTTGCCTCTATCTCAGCAATGTCGGCCTCCACTCTTTTCTTGAGGAGGTTTTCCTTTAGCTGGACTAGTTCCTTTTCGGCCTCCACTCTTTCCTTGAGGCGGTTTTCGCTTAGCTTCGATTTTAACTCGACTAGTTCCTTTTCGGCCTCGTATTCGATTCTCTTTCTTAAGAAATCGACACTCTTGCGGCTATGTCTGGATGAAGCTCTGCTTCGCGGCGATTTCCGGCGATCCATTGATGCCATGGTCGGCGCCACAGACGGCGAACCTGGTCCCCTATCGGACTGCAACCTGGTGCCCGTTGTGCTGTCATCCTTACGTGCTTCTTGCTGTTCGGCTAGCTTCCTTAGCTTGCTGCGTGTTGTGAGGGAGCCCTGCTGACTCATGATTACTTGAAACCTTATCCGGCTCGAAGGACCAAAATGTAAACGATATCCGGCTGTCGAATGACCAAAATGTAAACGACCAGCTTATGTCGTTTGAAGGGGGCGGTTTGTTGTAAGGTTTGGCACAGTAGAAAAACCACAAGCAGCTAATGTAATAGATCCACGTATATTGCACATAAAACACACACACACAATATATTTAAAATACACAACAGTAATACAGACAAAGGTTAGAGCTAGATGTAATCCGAATTTAATTGATTTTATTCAGCACGAATTTATACCTCAAGTAGCGAGATGTTTGTAGGAACGAAGTTAAAGCTCAACTGACTAAGAATCTGAGACTTTCTAAGAGAGTACTAGGCAACTAGTACTAGGCAACTACAATTGTAAAATCAGACCCGATACCTTAAGTAGATTTTTACTATAGGGCAAGTAGCGGGTACCACTTGTGCAAACACAATAATTTGCTCCTATACAACAGGGCAGTTCGCTATTCAGGGACGCGACAGAGGGTCGGGGTATAGCTGGGTATTTCCCATTTTGCTATGACGAGGGTGTTTACACGAATGAGGGAGGCAGGGTTGCGCAGGTGCAAGTTATGACATGATAATTACTTCTAGAACAATGGATTACGTAATTATAAACACAGATAGGTATTCTCATGGTTTTAAATAGGTATTCAGGTGGGAAATAGTCTAGTCAGTGTTGTAGTCATAATCAAAACATTGTATTATGACTGACAACGGAGTTATATACCTTTTATTACATAAGGACAGGTAAACAAGAGAAAATAAGGTATTTTTAGTTACCTGTAGACACGGACAAATGTCTAACACATCTTTTAGTTAAGTCGGTGTCTATAGGTACATTGGTTATTGCTAGAGACCTGATTTTGTGTCAGGAATCTTTGATTTTAATAGACTTTCTTGTTCTAACTTGTCGGATCATTTATTCGAAACATTCTATATTAGTTGACATGTTAGAACTGGGCCAAAACTTTCCAGATTTGATGCTACCTACTGGACTTCATGTCCCGACTTGATTAATATCCACACATGATTCGACTTGATACTATTTTAACATGTGCAGATGTACTTACTAACAATAATCAGTTTATTAGGTAGGTATTTAGTGTGCTTCCTTAACAGCTTCCAGTCTTATCTGATGCAACGGAACACCAGTATTTAACATGGATCGACTGCCTATCTGATCTACACAACCCAGTTACTGGGTGGTTTTTTCTTTGTTCCTCTCAAACAGAGCACCTGCCATCTAATCTCTTCACCACCCTTGGTTGACTGGTAGAGAATGCCTAAGGCATTTAGTCCGCCTTTGTACTTTTTTGTGTGAAACTTTAAATAAATAAATACTATACGCCTTAGTAAGACTGGTTGTCAGACTGTCAAAGATTTACAAACGACAGCCATGACGGTTCCGTCACGTGCTCCGGCAGCCGGATCTCGATTTGAAATGGATAGTCACCCATCCACGGGCTGACCTCCGCAACTGAAACTTACCTCAAACTCAAACTCAAAGCATTTATTTCAATTAAACCATTTACAGGCACTTTTGAATTGTCAAGGGGTCAGTCAGTCAAAAATATGAAGCTAGTTGTCCATTCCAAAGCGTAGTAGGTACCTATGGAGAAGAACGGGCAAGAAACTCCACAGACACTCTTTTAAATAAAAAAATTGATACAAAATATTGGTTACATCATTCATTTTGAAATTATGCATGTGAGAACAATGTAGAAAGACGTGCACGTTCGTAAAAGCATCCGTAATAAAAACGAAAAAAATAAATAATTATTCAAAAACTTAAAATAAATTAAAATAAGCCATGGCAGCTAAGAGATGACCAGTCCCAACTGACGGCGCCCGTTCACGAACATGACGCATGGATCCGCACCATTCAGCTCAACCATTTTGAAGGGAGCCAAATGATCCAACACACGCGCCACCATCAGCGAGACATTTGAGTGAGCATGACATACTCACAGCCGCCAGGGCACATTCAAGTCAATGAAATACTACATATTACCCGGTAAATGGTAGCTCTTTAGTACATAGTACTCACACCTGTGCTATGCAATTATATAATAATACAAAGGAAATTGAGTTTATACAATACAAAGATGGTCTTACAATCTTCAGCAGCTCCAACAGTATTTTCAAAATGATAATCAGTGTGTATGTCAATTAGTTGTGGAGCAGGGGCCCAAGTCTGCTATTTTTATAAATTCGTCATTCCAACACGATCCCATTGTCATTTTGCTAAAAGTTCGTAATCTGCTAAATTCATAATGGTCGATCATTGGTTGATCATTGTATTCCACAATCACGAAACTCGTAAACAATTAAAAGAAATGACTGCACAATGACGTTCTCATGGTAGGTCACTGATCAAAGGAACTGTAAAAAATATAGCAGATTACCTCTTATGTCAGTCATTCATTTTTCATTATTACGAGATTACCAATAGATGCCATTTCTTTCAATGGAGTGTCAGTGGCTGACCATTGGAAAGTCATAATGACGCCAATATGTTAGTAGATTACCAAACTTGTCAAAATCACCAATTATGAAATCAATGATAGACCATTTTGACACTATTGTAATAGCAGACTTGAGGCCCTGGACCAGCAATGAGCCAAGCATTTTTATCAGTGATGTAATCCCCAGCTTATAATATGCCTGCCTACCTTCGATCGACCCGTGCGGCTGTTATTATTTAGCCACCAGCCTCTCAGCCTCTGTAATGTAAAACAAATAATGTGTGTAGTAATGTTCCTGTAGAAACAGTATGTACTTACTTATATTAATTGAAACAATTTTGATTAAGAGGTAGGTACCGCTTCATCTAAAAAGGTTTCAATTGACTTTGATCTTCTAACAAACTGTCCTTATATGAAAGGATCTTGAAATAAGTCAAAGAACTTTTATTTAGATGGTGTTCTTTAGAATGTTACTCATTACCCGACTACGGCGAAGCAAAAAGGAGGGTTATGATTTTGACCGGTTCATCTGTTACCTCATAACGTCTAAACTACTTATCATAATTTCACAAATGAGGTATCGTTGAAAGCGTCTTGATGTCGCCCTCTAGAGAACATAAAGTGATGAACTATAAAAAAAAGTCGGAGTCACACGTAATCTGTTCGATGAAACCCTAACACGACGTGTCTGATATGTCTTGTTTATACCTTTTTAGTTGACGTTTTTGTCGTAGTTGGATTTTAGTTTTAACTTTATATACCTACGTAAGCTGGAGTGAGAGTCATCATGTAGACTTAACTATCCCATTAGGGCAACCTGTAAAGATAGATTTATGGTGTTGTTACAATAATAATAAATAAAAAAATAAATATTTTATATGAGTATTGCATTCGCTACCGAGAAAAACTGATCATCTAAGTATCAGATAATAACTCTGTCTTCCTTTATTTAATCATTTATTCTAGGAACTAAAAGAAATGTAATTGGTACACGAATAAAGTAAAATAATATTTACATCCATACTAATGTTATAATTATAACTCTGTCACTCTGTCTGTCTGTCTGTTACCTTTTCACGGCTAAACCACTGAACCGATTTCGATAAAAAAAAAACCCCCCAAAGGGGTAAAATAGGGGATAATTTTAAAATTCACATGTAAATTTGTTTTTTTTTTGTGTCTTCTATTCAAGAGATATAAGGGATTGTAAAAAATTTAGTCATAGTCCATATCTTGAATATTATCATTGAGTCTTTATTTCATTAAAATTGGTCCACTCTGTCAAAAGTTATTACCATTTAAAGTCATACACTAACCTTTCCAACATGTAGGTAATAAGTGTTCAATGGCGGCACTAGAGTAAGTATTACAAATTAATGGTGATAATAATAGTAAAATGAATAATTAGTATTTTAAGTAAGGCATTTAGAATCATATAAACCTGTTTTTTTTTTTTTTTAATAACCGGACAAGTGTGAGTAGGGCTTGTGCCCTTTTTTTATTTTTTTATTGGGTGGGAAATCATAAAAATGACGTCTCCCGCTCTGGGTGGAGCGGGAGAGCGTGTCAGACTCTTACGGTAACCGTCTTATTACAAAACACGATCTAAATTTAGTACTGGGATTATTACTAGGTTTAACTGACTAAAACCCACCCGTGTTCCTTCTGTTTCCTGTGCAATGCCAGGGGGCCACGGTATCCCTTTCGGACTTTCCCGCAACCCCGGCAGGCAATGGTCTCATCGGACCCCTTCACGCTCTGACACTCTTTGAGGCGCGCGTGGAACACAACGCGCCGTTGACCCCGGGCTTGGTCCTTACCGGACGGCGAACTACCCATTGCTCTCCGTCCGCAAGCCCGCGCCTACGGTGGCCGGAAATCAGCAAATGATTCCCAAAGGGCTTGTGCCCTGAGGGTTCCACCTGAAAGCTGTGTTGGCCCCACTCTGCCCGAATTATGAAATCTGGATTGAAGAACAAACTTAACTTTTCAATTGAAAAATAATTTTTAATCTCAATAATATTCTATAGGCGAAAATTTGTGAGTGTCTCTTCTTCACGCTACAACTACTGAACGGATTTGGATAAAATTTGGCACACAGATAGTTTATAACCTGGATTAACACATATAATTTTTCAGCCGCAGCCCCGCAGCGTGTTTTTTTCTAAAATGAATACAGCATAATATATTGTAATTGCAAAGTAAGTCTTAACGTGAATCTAACATATAACATAGGGGGGGCAGGGGATTTTGTATGCCTAGGTAAGTACCTACTGTTATCGTCAAAAGTTATGTTAGAGTCACGGTAAGACTGGTCAGGGTCTATCCGTACGCGTATCTATCTATCTTTTCATCCGTTCAGATTGTTTGGGTTACGACATGAAAAGGTAAAAGGCAGATAATAAATCTGCCGTACAATGATATTAGAAGTAAAAAGACGTAGATAGGTTACCTACCTAACATTCTATCTTCAAAAACGGCACTATGTCACACTATTATATGACACGTGGAAGTAGGAGGGTCGTAATTATCGGGAGCGAAAAAGAGACAAAACGAAGAAAATGTGGCTAATTAGCCAACTTTTGACGTGCCACTTGCGGAACGTTTATAACCTATCTACCTCTTTTTACATATAATATCATTGGTGCCGTACCCCAAAATGAAAAATTTAAACCCTTAAAGAATGACTTCGTTGTCTGTCAAGACCTTTTTTTTCAGGAACGCGTGGAGGCAACAAGTTGAAATAGATATCATCTACGGTCTCTTGGAGCTGTAATGAAAATAAAACTTCCAAGTCAACGCAATAAAAAAATACGACCATTTATGCCGAATATTTTGACACTCGCAAATCAATCTGCCTAGCCTTTTCGCAACTATATTGGGGTCGGCTTCCAGTCTAACCTGATGCAGCTGAATACCAGTATTTTACATGGAGCGACTGCCTATCTGACCTCCACAACCCAGTAACTGGGTAATAAGATACCCCTTGGTAAGACTGGTTGTCAGACTCGGGCTTCTGACGACCCGTAACGACTGTCAAAGATCCACGAATGACAGCCGGGACCAACGGCTTAACGTGCTTTCCGAGGCACGGAGGAGTCTCGGTATGTAAAGATGGTCACCCATCCACAGACCAAACCCGGCAAGCGTAGCTTAACCTGATGGATCGACCTGTGCGGTAGTTATTACTTAGCCACGACCTCCTCCATTTAGACACTCGCTAATAAACCAGTCTATTTGTTAGTCTGCTGGGCCAACGGAAAGTACCCGTTGGCCCAGCAGCATGAAGTTTTTCGAGAGAAGCAAGATAAAGAGGAAAATCCGAAATTTGATCATTTATAGTTATATACGAACTGCAAAAATAAGTTTGTTCTTCAATCAGGGATCAAAAATTCATGGGTCGTGTCTTGATTTAACATTTAGTCAGTATGTTATTACTCTACTAGGTGCGCCTCGCGGTGTCACCCGCATAAGTCTCGATCCCTTGGGAATATCGGGATAAAAAGTATCCTATGTCCTTCTCTGGGTCATGGCATATCCATGTGCCAAATCCATTCAGACGTTTTAGCGTGAAATCGTAACAAACAAATAAAACTCACCCCAAAGGGTTGGGCAGAGGTGTACCTGTAGTAGGTACTCGTACACCCACATTTCGCCAGTTATGTTTTCAGTCCCATGTAATAGGGGGCGAGCCTATTGCCATCAACCGGGCACAAATCCAGACTCCGGGCTACTACTGAGAAATTCCAGATAGAAAAACCCAATAACACTTTGCCTGACCCGGGAATCGAACCCAGGACCTCATGCTCAGCAGTAGCGCTTGCGACCACTAGACCAACGAGGCAGTCATGTATGTTCTCTTTAATTTTTACCAAAATTGGCAAACAGGAACACACGGAATCGCCCTGCGGTGTCCATGTATGTGTTTGCCACGGTAGATTTTCGCTGAAACTATTAAATACAAGTGAAGTAGATACTTATAAAGGATAACGGGAAAATGAGAAACCCAATTTCGGCGAAAGGAAAAAGGGCATCATGTAGGGTGTAAAATAAAAGCTAAGTAAGAATAATACATTACATTGATAAATATTTTAACACTTAGGATATACAGTATGTTAACTAACAGAGGGCGTTCCCGTTAACCCGCAATAGTATTTGTTTTTTTTATTATAGGATAAAATAAAATAAACTATAATTTATATTGTAAAATAACTATACTACTACAATATTATAAAATTCACAAAAAAATATTAAATTCATACGTAAAACAAACAAAAAAACGTTCGTATTTTTTTTTGCATTTTATGTAGGTACGCTATACAATTGCGGGTTAACGGGAACGCCCCTGCTGTTAGTTGCCATACTGTATATAGGCTTCCACCCACGCTGCTTCATTCAATTTTTCCAAAGCTTGCTCAAAGCAATCGGAATAAAAAAACATTTAGATTAGGGTGAATTTAGAATATTTTAATCAAGATTAGGAAACACTTGATGTTAATGTCAACGACGCCTGTGGACATCTTACTAAAGATAAAGCTTAAGGCGAGGTTTTCCGTGTCTGTAGGCCTTTGAAACGCTACCTCCGCCTCCCCCAAATGCAGAGTGACGTATTTATTTACGATGCACCGCCGACTATTTCGCGGAAAATCCATGCCACAGCATGAAATATTTGCAGTTGATCAACTGAACTAGTTTTTCTCTGAACTAGTTTTTCTTAGATTCGGTTTTTTTCAATAAGTTTAAATTTTTTGGGACCTACGGTGTAATGAACTAAAATGATTACTTAAAATGTCCTGTGTACCTAATGGGCGTTTTCACGTTAACAGATAACGACACCAACCCGATACCTACCTACCGATACGTCGGCACTCGGCAGCTATTATACCGACATCGATTCGATACCGATACAATTATTATCGGCCCAATGATATTGGTGAATATCGATGACCATCGCGACGCACCAAACAACCACAGTGCCTACTAAGTATCAACGTCTTGAAGTCGGCAGTGAGAAAAAGTGTGTTCAAGTGAAAGAATGCCGCTACTCTCCCCGCACTGTGTCTTCGCTGGTAGATATCGTGCCTATATCGGTGTCGGTCGCTGACTGCGACGATATAGGTTACGATAACAAGACAAGGCACTAAACGTATCCGATCATCTGATCGCCAATATCGTGTCGATGTCGGGTCGGTGTCGTTATCAGCTAATGTATTGTGTGTGTGCGTGCGTGTGTTTATTTTGTGACAATTAATTCATTTTATATAAAAAATAAACAACATTTTTAACTTTTTATATACCTACTGTTATGGGAGAGTTCGTAGAACGTACATGAAGTTTAGGCCTCTTCTGTCATCTATGGTTTTAATAAAAATCAATAAAAATAATCTCATTAATAATCACCTAACCATAGCCACCCTTGTACAAACTGCTGATTTTTTTAGTGATAGCTGGGGTAGTCATGAATAATCTGTAAGAAGCAGTTCGTGTATCAGTGTTGTGCCATTAGGTTAGTATATGAAGGAACGCAGACGTTTAATAAATTCACGTATAACGAAAAAATTCGCAAGCAATGGGAAATTGCTACTGACGAGTGTTACTTGCGCGTTTCGACCTCAGGAGGAGCTGCTTCTCACACGGATAACTCTGTCACTTGCTCGCTAGTCCAGCTAGCCAGCCAGTCGCGTCACCAGTCCTAAATATCTGTATATTTTGGTCGCCGAGACCAAAACTACAAACAGTGTACAGTAAAGATTGATAAAATGTGGCTGTTATTTTAGTATATTGTGATGTCTTATGACTTTCACGCGAATGAAGTCACGGACAGAAACTAGTTTCAGATAAACATGACTTTGCGGTAGTAAGGTGAAAGTTTAAAATTGCAATAGTGCTACTGGGTATCTCAACGGTCACGCAAAATGTAATTTTGATAGAAAATATCAAAGTCGTAATTTCGTTCGATATAAAAAGAACTATTGTGCAAAATTGCATGCTTCTAGACCCAGCGGTTTAGGTTGTGCATTGTCTGTCAGTGAATTTAAGAATATTATCAAGTGAATTTAAGAAAAAAAATGGCGAATTTCCATACAAACTTTCATCTTTATTTCGTCGGGATTTTTGTTAAGTTGGATGGGCTAAAATGGTCTTACTGTTTCGCTTATACTGTGACCATATTTTTTTGTTTTGGATATTTCCCACCGCTCATGAAGATTCATAAATATTGACAGCTATTTAAGAAGTAACAATTGACGTACTTTATTGTCAAGTGACGTACCTAATTTCGATGTCCTAAAATAATTGATTCGATAAATTAAAGCTCTATCAAGCTATAATTTATCGAATCTATTATTTAAAAAAATTAAATTTTAGAACGACATTTTATCGTATACAGTAGTTTCGTATACGATATCGTAAACAGTGACTTTTTGTATCTAAAACTGAGTTGTTCATACTGAGCCAATACGATAAAATCACGGATTCAAGAAAAAAAATTGCGTTGCTGGCTCCGCTATTCGAAAAATATTATTATAATAATATAATATAATCTTTATTTATACAAAAAAGATTGTAGTACATGTAACAGTTTTCACAAAGTGGGTAGTCTAGAATTTCTGGCAATCAAGGTGGGTGACGTGCTGATCTCCTTGCTAGGCTATGAAATAGCCTGTATTAAGGAGTAACAGTGCCGATCCCCTCTAATTGTATTACTACAATTTTATATTTTAATAAGTTTTAATAAGTTAACATTTTTACTTTTTTTTTTTTTTTAAACAAAAATTTGTGCGCGAGCGCATTTGTGTGTGTGTGTGTGTATGTGGATGTGTGTTGTGTGTGTGTACGTGTGTATGTGCGTATGTGCTATGTGTGTGTATGTACATAAGAGTGCGGCTTTGTAAGCGTGCGTAACTAAGGTGATTGGATTAGTGTAGGTCTATGTTTTGGGTGAGTGGTACAATATACAAACTTGTCACAATTTAAGTTAAATATTTTTCTGTTTCGTCGTAAGTTTTATTTTGAAGGAATGTGCGGACAGCCTTTTTACAATTATGATAAGACAATCTATATATTGGACATTTTTTGTTTATTGTATTGTAAAGATACGGACCTATATAATAAAATAATCTTTTAGTAAAAGACAAGCGGGTTTTTGGAGTAGTACAAATTATATCTTTTCGGCGTTTGGTAATTTCAATATAGGGGGTTATGCGGTGTTGCCACATAATTGATTGTAAAATAAAGTGTTGCCGCACATTGAGAATGTTGCAGTTTTTGTATAACTGATTAGTTGGATAAATTAGTGGACGGAAGGTAGCCACTTTCAGTATGGCGCGATGTGCAACTTCCAGTGGTTTAAGGATAGTTTTTGCAGCACCACCCCAACAGGGAATACAATAAGTAATAATAGATAGGCATAAGGCAAAATAGACATTACGTATAATTATAGGGTTAGCAATATTTCTTAAAGTTTTGAAGATATATATAAGTTTGCGAACTCTGCCAGTAAGGATATTAATATGAGATTTAAATTTAAGATTCTTATCTATGACTATACCTAGGTATTTGATTTCATCCGTAGAGGATATAGGTGCACACTGGCATGAAACTTGACTTTGGAAATTGCATGTGTGAGTTTTAAGTGATATTGGTGAGTTTGGTTGGGTAGCAGAGCTGATCGAGTAGGTAAGGAACTTGGTTTTGGAGGTATTAAGGGTAAGCGTATGGAAACAAAGCCAATTTAGCGCTACATCAAAGCCATGCTGCGCCTTGTCCTCGAGTTCAGACCATGTGTTGGCGGCAAAAGTTATTGCAGTGTCATCTGCAAATGATGTTATCTTGGCATTAGGGATATTTATATTGCATAAGTCGTTTATAAAAACTAGAAATAAAGTGGGACCCAATATGCTTCCTTGTGGAACGCCATAGTAGATAGGGAGCTCATCGCTGATGTGACGATCAATCTTGACCACCTGGGACCGATTCGTGAGGTAGCTTTGAAAGAGATCAAGTTGCAATCCCCTGACACCCATCCCCTCAAGTTTGAGTAAGAGAGAACGGATGGGGACGGTGTCGAATGCCTTCGCGAGGTCTAAGAATATTGTTAGGACTTTTCTATTAGTATTCAGGTTTTGTACGATATTGTTCGTTAATTCCTGAACTGCGTCACAGGTTGACTTGTTTTTACGAAATCCAAATTGTTGAGGTGATATTAGTTTGTAATGTTCTAGGTAGTATACAAGTCTTTTATTAATAAGACGTTCTAGAACCTTGGATAAAGCAGTCAGAACAGCAATGGGACGGTAATTATTCGGCAGGTTCCCGTCGCCTCCCTTGAAGACCGGGTGAATGATTGCCTTTTTAAAAGAAGAGGGAAAGACGGCAGTCTCGAAACAGAGGTTAAAAATATGGCATAGAATGGGTGCCAGGGAGGTTGAATACCTCTTCAGGATGTGGGGTGATATACCATCCCAGCCAGTCGCAGCATCAGAGCGCAGTGAGCCAATGACTGTTGTAATTTCGTCAAGGTCAGTAGGATCCAGGACGAACGATGAAGTCGATGTGATATTAGAAATGGGCTGGACCGCCACCGGCTGCATAGTACTAGTTTGAATAATATCATTTGCAAGCTTCTCGCCAATGTTAACGAAGTATGAGTTTATAGTGTTGCACGACTCAATAGGTGAAGATGACAAAGTTAGTAATTGAGCAGATGTATTCTTAGTTTTAGTGGTGTTAGTTACCTGTTTAATAGTGTCCCATAGTGTTTTAGGGTTTTTACTAGCTTTTTTCAGTTTCTCTGTATCATACATTCTCTTTGCTTTCTTTAAAATACGAACACAAAAATTCCGGTATCGAAGGTAAGTAACCTTTAGAACTTCATTTCCTGGATACTTTTTAACTTTCTTGTGTAGAGCATCCCTGTTTCTTATGCACCGTAATAAACCTGATGTGATCCACGGTTTGAGGATTCTCTTCTTTGATGAAACTTTTTTAACTGTGGTATTTTCAGAAATGGGTACGGTCATTAAATTCAGTAATTTATCGGTAGCCATATTTGCATCTTTTATACTAAAAATAGGGGTAAAGTCCAGTTGTGACATTGATTTGTCAAGCCCTTCATAGTCAATTTTTGTTATATGGGAGTTAGTGGCCGTTCGTAGACATTTATGTTGAATGCAAAGTAAGGAGGAGGAGTGATCAGTTATTGTGGAGCTCAAGACATATGTGTGGGTGGGGGAAATTGTTTTGAGGAACGTGTGGTCCAAACAATTGCCATCCCTGGTCGGTAGGGTGTGGGCAGGAAGATAACCGTAAAAGGCAAGGCAATTTAAGTATTCGTGGGAGCGGATGTCACTTGTGGAAGGTTTGATGTCCACGTTCATGTCACCTGTTATAACTACCGATTTAAATCTATGCAGTGACGGAAGAATGTTGTTAAGAACTGTGAGAAAACTGTTTATATTGTCTATTATGACGGTGATCGATAAATACAGATTACCGCCAAGTCAAAGTCAATTTTTATAATAAGACCAGATGCAGATCGGTGGAAATCTGGTTCTTCGCATGTAACAGACAGGTCCGATTTCGAATACACCACTACACCATCACTTTGATTTATATGTTTTGTGGTCTTGAACGTGGTGTAATTATTCAGAATCGGGATAGTACTATTACTAGAGCATGGTAACCAACATTCAGTTAAAACAACCAGATCGCAATCGAAAGGAATTCGGTGCAGAAGCGTTTGCAAGTTTAAAAAGTTACGGTTTACAGAGCGAATGTTTTGTGTCAGGATATTAATAAAGTTATTAGGACACTTTACAAAGGAGAGTGTTTCTTCAGGTGCGCATGTATAGGTAGTTGATACAGATAGTTCGTCGATATCGTCAATTAAATTGTTTATGTTAGTAGTCATTTTTCCGGTAAAGTAAAAGTAATTTGAAGGTTACGAGAAAATAGGATGGTATTTGTTTTAAAGACATGTGTGAAGCTTATGATTGGGGGTAGTAAATTTAAAAACATGGTTTTTATGATGTTGAAGTAGCTAGGTGAGGAATAATAGGGATGAACGCAGGCATATGTAAGAAGTATATATTGTGACATGGTGAAGTTGTTATAGTATGATGATGTTGAGTGATTCATGTATGAGAGTATGTGGTGCTGATAGTAATAGTTATGTGTGTGAGTTTTGTTTGTGTTTGTATTTAGTATTTTAACATAGCAATTAGAAAAAATCGTAAAAGTAATCAAATAATACGTAAGATATAGCAGGGTATACTTAAATGCAAGTAGTCATGCTTTGATGATTGTTGCAAGCTGCATCAGTTGTTCTTCGCTTTTTACCACGATAGTCTGGCTATCAGGATCCTTTTTTAGCATAACTCTTCCATTTGATGTCCAGCAAAAGTTGTACTGGTGTTGCTTGGCGTGGTTTCTAGTAAGGTAGAATAACCTTTTGGAATTCGCTGTTAAAAGCTCAGTGATGTAAATAGGTGTTTCCTGTGCAGATTTTAAGTTTAGATGGGTCGATTTTATCTTGTCTCTGGGATTGCGTTTGTTATAGTCTTTAACAGCGGCAAGAAAATTCGTTTTCGTCAGTGTATTACAGAATTCAACCGAGACACTCGATGTTAAATTTTCCTTTTTTGAGGGTAGTCTTACAACATCACGGATACTAGCGGATTCTGTATCAAGGCCTACGTGTCTTGATAGGTGCGTTATAGTTTCATACAGCATGTTTTTGGTCTCACTCTGCCTTTTGGGTACATTGCGTAACTCTATAGAGGTTTTGATGAGATTGTGGCCGAGAACTTCTAACTTGTTTTCTAGCATAGCTAACTGGATTGCCATGGAGCCACGTTGATTTTCTAGTCCCGTAATTTTATTTTCAAGTGACTGTAATTGATCGGAGACCGCTGTCATTGCCTTTTCGAGATCAGTATTTGTGACCTTAATTTCCGTGTAGTGATTTTTTATTTCCTTAATATGACCCTCCAATCTGTCCAATCGGGTGCTCTGAGTACATATCATCTCACTGATCATTTTTTTGATGTCGTTTTTAAACATATCCAGGTCATCACCGGAGACTTTATCCGAAAGGCATCTGCGTTTAGCTTTCTGCGTGATGTACCCTTCTGTGTCTTCGTCTGTATGCAGCTTCCGGATATCAGACTCCGAACGCGATGAGTATTGATTCGGAGGAGTTTTGGGTGGTGTCTTAGACATGTTACTTTAACTTGTTAGTTTGTAATCCGAACTTTAAATTAAGATAAAGCAAAGCAATCTTAAAATAGTTTACTCGCTAATCGCTATCGCTCTTAAGTTGCGCAGCCGACGAGGATGAATGACGCACGCATGGCGTACGCCGTACGCGCAGCAGGCTCCGCCTTCTATCTCCGTCTCGACTGTTGCCGGCCCGTTTCCTCGAGTACTCTGCGTTTGGTGTTCTCTTCAAACTTTATGCGCGCCTAGTACTTTTGCGAAATATATTTAACATTTAATTTTGAAATAACTAAGTTAAGTTAATAAATTACTTGTACGGAAAGCACGTCTATGCGGTTTCGCGGTCCGAGGGGAAGGGGGATGAGGGAGGGATTATATTTTATTTGTCTTACGTTTAGTATCAGTTTCTCAATTGATTAAGAGTGTTATGTTTTATCTGTGTCAGTTTCATATCAGTTGATCAATTGATTTAAAGTGTTGGTAAAATGAGTGATTCTGGAAGTTACACATTTTAATAAATAAAATAGAAATGGCGCCGTTGCAAATTAAACATTATTTAGTAATAATAACAAGTGCAAGTATATTTGTTGAGAAAATACAACGACCAAATAAGAAAAATAAGAAAATTATTTAATATCCTTACTTCTGAATTTATAACAATATAATTACGATTTTTATCGTGTTCCATACATTTGTTCATGTTAGTATAGCACATTTGTTTGAAACACCATTTCTTTTTAAAATTTTCTTTGTTCTTGCGAGAGGGATAGGTAGTTGTTTGAAATATTCAATATACAACCGACAACCGGACAAATTGTAGGTATATGATGTGTTTATTAATGTAGGACATGATATTAGCAAAGACAATTCCATAGAGAGTGAATATAGTAACATGCACTAGCCTTCGGCACTTTCCTCAGCGCACTGCTCCCAAGCACCAGCCGAGCATCACCATCATCGACACCACCATCACCGTCATCACTCACATCACCACCATCACATAAACAGGCAGCAGCAGCGGCAAGGTTCACCGCACAGAAACCACTACCACCAACACCACCTAAGCCAAAGCCCACCAGAGCCGATAAAGGGCAAGTCTGCCCACCGATCCTCTCAGTGAATTTGGACATCACGGACCATGTGAAGAGCGCCTTCCTCGAGTACGTAGCAATCGTGAGAGCGACCAGAGAGGTCAATCTCGCGACATGCAGGAAGATCCTGCAGACCTTCCATAGAAACACAGAAGGTCTGTTAAGGGTACTACTCGAGGAATCAGAGGCAGCGGTGTACGACAACGCCACATCCCAGGTCATCAAGGGGATAATGGCGGGGTCGTACATGGCAGCCTTTAGTGCAAAGAGCGGGTTTGTTGCGCTGAACGAGGAGGAAACGGAGCGCTCAGGCAAGACAAAATTCCACGCACCAAACGACGACTCGATTGTGGTTACCGCCAAATGTACCAAGATCATGCTGGACGAAAAGATCCTTGAAATGGCGCAGTCCATCTTGGGGACTTCCGACAGTCCGGCATCGCAGGGGAGTTGGGCGGTACCCAGAATCGAGTGGGTCAACGGAGTCCCAGGTTGCGGTAAGACAACATGGATGTTGAAGCACTTCGATGAGGAGAAGGACGTCATCGCTACCACGACAACTGAAGCTGCCAAAGATCTCAGGGAAAAGCTAGCGCACCGCTTAGGAGATCGTGTAAAAACAAAGGTGCGCACTATGGCCTCAATCTTAGCCAACGGGTTCAAGCCAGAAGAGAAGTGCTACCGCCTCACGGTAGACGAGGCTCTTATGAACCATTTTGGGGCCATAGTCATGGCAGTCAAGTTGTCAGGAGCCAGCGAAATTGTCCTCATCGGAGACGTGAACCAGCTTCAATTTTTGGACAGAGAGAACCTTTTCGAACTAAGGTATACCCGTCCAAATCTGGTGGCTGGAATCACCCGGGACTTGCTCTGCACGCACCGAAACCCGATGGATGTGGCCGTAGCACTAAGCGAGATATACCCCGGTATATACTCCTCCAAGTCATCGTTGTCGCGGGTCCACTCCCTGAGTGTGAAGCGGTATACAGGAGCGCAAATACCCAGCACCGCCCAAAACACCCTGTTCCTGGTTCACACTCAAGAGGAGAAAGCTTCTCTCGTGAGCCAGGGATATGGGTCCGGCGAAGGGTCGCGCACTTTGACCATCCACGAGTCCCAGGGGTCCACCTACGACAGCGTAGTAATCATCAACACCAAGTCCAGGAGGCTCCAAATCCATGACAGCGTCTCCCACGCGGTAGTGGCGGTATCGAGGCACACAGCCAGTTGCGTCTATTATTCCGACGACGCCGATGACGCCACAGGTCGCTTTGCAAAGAAGGCGATGGATGCTCCGACGAAGATGGTCGTCGACTACAATCTTAAGACGGCCATACAGCATCGAGACGTAGTCGTGATGGAGGCTTTGTTTAAGCTAGCGAAGTCCCTGGTCAGTAAAACCCACTCCAACAACACGTAACAAAACCCACTCTATTTCACACCAAAACCTTAAAACCTTAAAACCCTATACCCTATTCAAATCAACCAAACCCAACCATAACCACTAACTATAATATTCTTAAGATGTGTAATAAAATATATTTGTAAATCGTAGATTAAAACCTTTTAATATAAAATGTAAAACTGCATGGTGGAGCGAGTCTGTCATTCCCACGCAAAAGCCCTCCGTCGGTGGCGCTGTGCATCCGGTCCTTGAGTTCCCTAAAAAATGGTCGAGTTCAAGGGCGCGGATGTGCACGTCAAGTCCGTGAACGGACGCCGTCGTACGGGGCTGGTCGGTTCGCACCACCATGTAGTTCTCTCCTCCTTTTCAAATTTCAGTATTCAAACTATTTCAAATCAAAAATATGTGTTATCATTAAATTATAATTAATTGTATAAATAAAGAAACAAAGAAAATGTAATGCCTTAGTATCCATAACATAAGAAAAAAAAAAAAAAACAACCAAACTAACACTCAGCATGTACAACAAACAAAAAAAAAAAAAAAAAAAAAAAAAAAAAAAAAAAAAAAAAAAATATATATATATTTAAGATGGACTCACGTAGATTTAAGTTAGTTTTTAAGTTAGTATTTACCATAAATGTGTCCGATGTCGGAGCACGACAAATGTAATTTGATAAGAAAAAAAAACTAACTGTAAACAAACCAACACCTGTAAAAAAAGGCGCGGACGCTTATGTCTGCGGTAAAAAACTCACTAAAAAAAAAAAAAAAAAATATAGTAACATGGATTAATCTGATAAAAAATATAAAAAAAACTTCTTCTTACGACGATAAAAAATTATATAAAACTCGCACTTGACTATAATTTTATCGATAATTATTTATAATGTGTCTAACACTATTTTCAGATGACAATTAAACGTCATCATATCGCATAGAAATAATCTCACTTTCGAAAACAATATTATGAATTAAAACTATATTAAAATTACCTAATATTTTTTCTGAGCTGTCGCAATTTCATATCTAATGTGTTCTTCTTTTATTAGATTTTTTTTTAACAACTGCAGAGAGAGCGTATTTTTAAAAAAATTGACACAGGTCCACCTCCGCTGACGTCCCGCAGGACTCTGAGCGCGAGCCGATTTAGCCCGATTTACTATATTTGGGTTTATTTAACTACAAACACAAAAAAAAATCTACTAAACTTAAAAATCCAATCTTTAAATAACCTCTAAAATACGATTACCTCATCATACATGCAATTTTCATATTATTTTGTGCTGTAATTAGGAAATGAAACGAAAAATAGTTTTGAAATCGACCCTGTTTCGGATTTTTTTTTGATCGATCAAATTACAATTTATCGTGTTTTGAACCTTTAATTTCCCTCAAACAAGGATGTATCTATGACATATATCTTTTTCAGTTCCTAAATACACTAATTTGACCATTTAAAATTGATTTAAAAACAGGCAAATTCGTAAAACCTCCCCAGGCCCATCAAAATTTCGAGCCCAGTAACGTGACAGTACAGTAAGTCAGTCCAGCTGCAGCGCTGACTTACAATTGGGCCTCAAGTCTGCTATTAAAATAGTGTCAGAATGGTATCTCATTGATTTCATAATTGTTGATTTTGACAAGTTTGATAATCTACTTAATATTGGCGTCATTATGACTTTCCAATGGTCAAACACTGACACTCCATTGAAAGAAATGGCATCTATTGGTAATCTCGTAGATAATGAAAAATGAATTAGGCGGTAATCTGCTAAAATTTTGACAGTTCCTTTGATCAGTAACCTACCATGAGAACGTCATTGTGCAGTCATTTCTTATAATTCGTTACGAGTATCGTGTTTGTGGAATACAATGATCAACCAATGATCGACCATTATGAATTTAGCAGATTTCGAACTTTTAGCAAAATGACAATGGGATCGTGTTGGAATGACGAATTGATAAAAATAGCAGACTTGGACCCCTGGGCTCGTGTAGACAATAATTCCAACCCTGTCCAGTGCTGACTTGCAACTGGAGTCATATATACACTATTTTCAACCCAGTCCATTTCTGAATTGCAACTGGGCTCGTGTAGACACTACAACCCAGACTCAAGTCTGTCCAGTTGACTAACCTACCCGTCTATTTTCGGGCTCAGTATAGCTGACTTACTGCCAATCTCGTCTACATTAACTCACTCACTGGGTCCAGTCACTGTCTTAGTATAAACCGGTCATACACTGGAACCCAAACCCTTCAAATCGGAAAACAGCAACGTTGCTCGACCACAGAAATAGGATAGAGTGGTAGTAAATACTTCTCTCTTCTCGGAGTAGTAGTAGAATTTTTTGTGAAAGTATTTCTAGTAAAAATCTTCTTCTTTTTCTTAGTAAAACCGTCCTGAGATTCAGAGGATGGCCACCATGTAGAAATATACTCTCGTTTTTTCAAACTCAAATACTTATCTGCTTACTTATTTTATTGCACTCATGTGGTTAGTCTTGTGTTACATTCGAGGGGTCCAGCACCTGACAGGAATCCTCTTAGAACAAAGAAATTTATAAAGTGTTAAAATTAAAATGACTTTACATTTAGAAAGAAAAGAGAAGAATTCATTTTACCTGTGTTCAGAAGCACGAAAGTTGACAACCACTCTTACCAAGGGGTATCGTATTACCCAGCAGGTAACTGGGTTGTGGAGGTCAGATAGGCAGTCGCTCCATGTAAAATACTGGTATCCAGCTGCATCCAGTTAGACTGGAAGCCGACCCCAACATAGTTGACAAAAGGCTGGACAGATGGTAATGATGACTAAGAAAGTAAATAAATTTAAATTGTTTGTCACAGAAATACGTGCACATAAAAAAGACAAGTTAACATTCAGTAATGGCTTTATAAAGAAAAAGTACTTTATTACCTACTTATTCAGTTCTAAATACTTATAATACATTTTATATGTTCATACGAGGAATTTACACAGGAGGAGGATTTCCATTGGAATTTCCCCATGAAAGAATTAAACAATAAACATACGTGAATGGAAGAATAACGCGTCAGAACATCCCACACAAGTTTTAAGTACCTAATTCAAAGAATTGGGATAATTTGACCGACTCGTAGGTGGGTCGCTACATAACATGTATTATGTATTTGTGTTTTCGAAATTACCATGGATATATACGATGGACTTGCCTGGTGGGCGTATAAAAGAGTAGGCAATGAACAACGTGACAAAATCTAAATCAAAATCTTCTGAAGTTATGTTCAAAAGTTTCGTAATGACGAGCCTATTGCCATTAAACAGGCACAAATCAAAAAATCGGGCTGTTACTAACCTTTTCCCAAGTATGTTGGTGTCGGCTTCCAGTCTAGCTGGATGCAGCTAAATACCGGTTATTTACATGGAGAGACCCAATTACTGCGTAATACGATACCCCTTATTGAGACTAGTTGTAGACTTTCGCGCTTCAAAACTGAACAAAGAACTGTCAAAGATCCACGAATAACAGCCGGTACTTTCCCAGGCACGGAGAGGCGTAAAGATGGTCTCCCATCCACGGAACAACCGTGGCAAGCGTAGCTGAACCGCATAGATCGACTCGTGCGGCTGTTATTACTTAGCCACGAACCCCTTCCAGCCAGAGCCAGAGCAGACCAAAAATATAATGTCGAATTGAAAATATCAATAGGTACACCGTAGCTTCAACGTAGCCATCCATCGATGTATCTGTGTACGTTTACTAAGGGCTAAGTAAGGGTTAGCACACACTAACACAATTGCTGAGACCAATTAACCAATGGTCTAACTTTAGTCACGAATGTAACGATCACTAAACTTGATTGTGTTTTAGATACGGAATTAAAATGGAATCATGGAATGTATTATGTACCCTTTGTCTTTAAAGAACGTCAAGGAAATACATCACAGTTGCAGTAACAAGTGAACGACCAACCACCGTGACCTCTCGTTGTAACTATCTAGTATGCGGATTTGCAGAGTTAGATATAATATAACATTTATGACCGAGCGAGCGAAGCGTCTCAGTACCAAGTCTAGCAAAATTTGCTTTCGTGTGTCAGTTTGTTGGCACTCCACAGGTCGTATTTTACAACCGATCTGGACGGAACTTGGTAAGTATACAGGTTTTACGATTTTTTAGATACTTTTTGTCGTCGGGGATTTTTGATTGGGGGGGGGTTACTTCCCCCAAAAAGGGGAAAAAAGAGGCTACTGGATATCTCAGCCTTTTGAGATCCGATTTTGATGATTCTGTTTTTATTTGAAAGGTAGTAAATTTAAATTGGTCTCATAAAAAAATTATGAAGATCTGATGAGGATCTTCGGCGTGATGAGCAGAATAGCTCCTCAAAATGAAGTAAATTGCTCACTTTTAGGTTTCTTTTTAGCAGTGGAATGGGTGCTTTATCTACTAGGTAGGGATTGATGTTATAATCACAAAATTAGGCTGCAGCTTTACCTTTGCCAATAAATTTTGTGGTATATTAATTGTTGCAAAAAAACTGTGCTCATGAGGTCTGCTGTTCGCAAAAGTACTAGTTTTATAAACCAACTTCATACGGTCGTATACTGAATATCAGCGCATGGCAACTCTTGTCGTTAGAGCTATTTTAAACACCATGACAAACTAAACCGTTTCTTTATCGCGACAAGTCGCGCCGCATCGCGTCAGTGTGACTGCAGACTTATAAGATCTAGTTGTGGTTCCCGAGCCCGGCAGACGAAGTGTCCGTACAATGCCAGGCGCCGAGATGTCGCACCTCGCCTTCGGCTAGGGCTGCTGCGATTCACTTGAGAGCTTATTATATTACCGGCACCACAAATCACTAAACGTATTTAAAATATAATTCTCTCTCTCATCTTCAAATTATTACCAGAAATAGAACGATGCCGGACGAAAATTCATCATCGTTTTTATTTTTAACCGACTTCAAAAAAAGGAGGAGGTTCTCAATTCGACGGTATGTTTTTTTTTTTTTTTTTTGTATGTTTGTTACGCGATTACTCCGCCAATTATGAATTGATTTTGATGATTCTTTTTTTGTTTGGTAGGGCATACTTCAGAAGTGGTCCCATGTAAATTTGGTCAAGATTTGATAAAGGGTTTTTGAGTTAGCTTCAATAATACATATTTTTCCCACCTAGAATATGTGGATGATATTCTAATAGTTCCTGTCACTGTAATTTACTTGGTATTCAAATTTTTGTGGGGGTTTTGTGTAGGTACCACAACTTAAAAGTGAAAAATAGAAAACTTTTTCACAAAAAATAAAACCGACTTCCAAAAAAACACTACAAAGTAAAAAAATAACTTTGATTTCGGAAGTCGGTGGCAAAAAAAACTAAAATAAAAAACCCAAGACACCGACTTCCAAAATCAAAGTTATTTTTTTACTTTGTAGTCTTTTTTTGGAAGTCGGTTTTATTTTTTGTGAAAAAGTTTTATTTTCTGATTTATTTGTTTACATTCTCATCAAATACTTTGGAACATACTACTCGTATACTCGTACACGCGTCATACCTGGTAGGTACGAGTATAGCACCACGCTTTAATTTATTTACAACTCTACCCCGCCCTCAACCCTGACTTAGGAGACCCAAAGTCCTGTGTCACATGTGTGTGGCCATTTCATTGCAGTTATTTTTGACCGTACAGGCAAATATGATATCTATTAATGATAGATCGCCCGATGACTTGTCCTGCTGGAAGCTCGGTTTGCGTACTGCCGGAACACTTGCGTGAGTCCTGCTAGCATTACGCAGTTTGCATAAAATATTGTCTGGTCCTTCCAGCAGTACGGTGATCTTGATTATGAACTTCGTTCGTCAGATGTTTTAAACATTTGGCTAGTGCGTCATAAAATAAAAGTCATTTGTTTAAATATAAGTATTCATATATTTTATAACAAAAGTAGATGTATTTGGATAAATAACCAAGTATCTATTATTGTTGGAGCGCATTTATCTAAAATTATTTATGGGAAAGAACCTATTTATTTCATCACTTTGGTTTTATTAAGCACTTAAAAATTGTGCTTGTATATACTCTTTCGGAAATACTTAAAATCCTGCTTGCAGGACTCCGGGCGATCTATCATTAAAGGCTCCCGCAAACAGGCGTGACGCCATAGCGTCACGCGACTATAGTTGAACAATTTCTATGAAAACTTCATGGTGATTAGCCTACCAGAAAAGCCTCGCACCATCACGTCGCGCCTGTCTGCGGGAGCCTTAATTCATTGTTTTTTCGTCTGATAGAGAGACTGTATGGCTTCTTCAATTGGTTAGAAAAGGCACAAAATTAAGACTAGAGAAATGGAAGTTTCCACTTAAGAGAAGAATCTTGTGCTTTTTATGTCAAGTTGAGGCAAGTCTTCCCCCGCAGGGAATAGAAAAAAAATGTGTAAGATATTTTTTTGCAGGCACATAATCTATCCTGTACATCACACATTGCCCTGCACATAATCTATCCTGTACATCACAGGTAAAGAAAACTTAAATACAATATTATTGTTCACAGGGCAGACCTGCCCTGCTTCCTTCCTTCCATCCTCCATCCTTTGCTTCTCTATCTTCTACCAAAAAAAAAATGAGCCATCCGTAGCGTATACCTCATAGACGGTCCTACATGTTTTTCATTTTTTTTGCGGAACCCAAGAGCTACTATTTTTTCAATGGAAGTACTAAATAGAACAAATTGGGGAAATACCTACCCTCGTGAAATTTCAACAAAATCGTTGAGTAGTGTCATCACTGCCATCAGTGGCGTGTAAAGCCTTTGGGTTATGGGCCAAATAGGCAGCAAGGAGTAGCAAGTAGGCAACCCTATCGCGCGTCTGGATGGCGGTGTAGGACTGCGGGCGATTCGGGCGACGCGAGTGCGTGCGATCGATGAGCCTCGCAGACGACGCGGCGCCGCCGCTATTCAGCGGACCCGTGTGGTAAGTAGCTGTGTCAGCACTAGTGGATTTACACATTTTCCAAGTACAAGGTGTAAAAAAATTGACGCACTTACTTTTAAAATTGTCAGTCCCTAGATTATTTTTGAAATCCAACAATTTGGTAGACATTGTACAAGAAATAATTTTTGAGTATATTTCTGAGCTAATCAATGTACGACTAAGTACGAGGCAGGGTAATTCTTATAATAATGTTTTTTTTTTATTATATAATTCTAATTTATGAGGCGGCAAAACAAAATGAAGTTGCTTCTCGGTATTCTGAGTTTATGTAGAATTTCTAGTACTTAACATTCTGCAGAAATTGAATTTAAAAAAAATGCTAGAAGAGAATGCAAGAATCATCTGGGATGCAACAGCGAGTGTCGAACTCGAAATTTTTTACAGTTCGCCTCGTAATTCTCAGTTAGGTGCTACCTATGCTACTTACACAGTAATGTACCTAGGTACATTCGGTAAAAGTATTGCACTTACAAACAATAAAAAATAAATTGGGTAAAATATGGTTACCATGAATTCATTCAATACATGATTCTAGACACCTCAGAGTAGAATTGTTTATTTATTTATATATACTGTTTTGTACATCACGAAATACATACGTACCTACTTGGCAAAAAAAAAATTTTGCACTTTATATGACACAATGGGCGGAATTACCGCAGAAAAAAAACTGCCGTTCACTTTTTGATCGTGTAGGTATTGCCATTTTGTATGCAGCAGCAATTTTAGACTAGACACATTTTTTTTAATTTAAAATTACCAATGAAAAATGTCTACTCTGGGGGATCTAGAGTTATGGTAATAGTTTGCGCGTCAGTATAAGGCCTAGAACTGGATATTATTTTTACCATAGAAAATAGAAATTTCCGGTACTGTTGAATATACAATGAAAGGGAAGAGGGATAAGTCATCGGAAAGATGTCTTGTAGACTTCTTTCTGCGAGAAAAGTTGTGGTTGCTCGTTCCTTCACTGTTTTCATGATTCATGAAGTCATTCATGGTCTCTCCTTGGCAATGGGACAGTTGCAGCAGGGCGAGCATAGGCGTACCCAAGAAGTCTGTGACAAGACATGATAAATTTTGTCTCGACTTACAAATGCTAGCACGGGTCAACCATGTGACATAAATCTAGAGGCATTTGTTGCTGATAATTTCTTGACTTATGACTATGACATAACTTCTTGAAGTTTAAGTTGGGTCTCAATGTCTTATTTGCTACTACGCATCCATTTTGTCTCATTTCTCACATTTTGACGGATGACTAAGAAAAATTTATCACGTTCATTCGAAAATGGTGACAAAATTTAAAATTGAAAAAAAATTATTTCTGTTGGTTACAGGTGTCGTTTTCATAGTTTTCGAGGGTGCTAAAGTCGATAATAGTGTCAAAATTAAAATCTGTAGGATAACTGGATACAACTAACTGGATCAATTTGTAGGATAAACGCAACATTTTCACAGCCGCTATCTTAGATTTACATTTTGACCTCACTATCGGCTTTAGCACCCTCGAAAACTACGAAATCCACCCATTGTATATTTTGTAGTGTTATTTTTTTTTTGTTATGTGTTTTTGTGGTGTACAATAAAGTATATTATAAATAGGTATAAATAAAACGAAACCCGTGACGAAATTTGAGAAAAAGTTAGCAGCCGCCATCTTGGATTTTCGTTTTGACCAAATTCACACTTTTTCACTATCTCTCTCTATCAAATTAGAAGAAAACAGACCCAAGTATGAAGCCGCGTTAAAGAACTTCGTTCCAAAAACCCGTTTAATATGTCACACTATGAAGTCAGAAACTATAAAGACATGTCGTGCCTGTAGATTATGTCACATGGTTATGCTAGCATTTAAGACACGATTGTAACGCCCAAACTGTGATAAAATGTGTGACTCAAGCCATGTCACAGAAGGTCGTGCTCGCCCCGCAGGCTGGTAGCTATAGTCTGTTCCAAAAGTATGTGATGAAAATGTAAACAAAAGGATCAGAAAACGTACCAATTTGTGGATGCCAATTTGTAGCGCTACAACCAAATTGAGTGCTTTGATTTGATAATTTGAACACTTACTTAAACCCGAAATTCTCATTTTAAATCACCTTAATAAAGATGTTTCGCTTTTGACAATTGAGACCAGTTTTTATGGTTGGTTACCATAAAAATAGAGGTGAATTTCAAATCAAAATTTTCGCAGATTTTTCAACTTGGTACCTATGTACAATTTAATTCAATCTAATTCCCTGAAGTGAGTGATTGCGTAAGAATTTAACCTGAACAGGGTTTATTGACGTTTTCATCAGATAGTTTTGGAAGATCCGAAGTGGTTTTGTGTTAAACAATTTTTATATTTTTTTCTTACAAGCCAGCTACCTACCTCTGCGCGTTTATCTCGGTCCGGCGCCCGCCAGTCTGTCTGCGTCGACAGTAAACAGGCAGAGTTTGGGCGATATAATGCACCGCACAAACATCCGCGCCTCCCTTCCCTCTGTAGAAACTTGGAACCGGCAGAGTGACAGCCCTAGCGCACACACAGCCTATCTATTCTGTAAAAATGTTGCCGCGAAAATTTTGGTGAATTGAGATGTCAATTATGTCAATCCCTAGCGTCAAATGTAATGACAGCTCACTTCAAAGTCACTTCACTTAAATAATTTTTCACGATATGATGTTATAGAGTAGGCCGGCTGATAGATATGTGTATATTGCACCCACACAATCTTACTTTGGATAAGTAGGTACTAAGCATTAAGACAATCTTTATTGCACATTGAAAGGACAAGTACCTACTGAAAAGTAGTGAAAAAATAATATGTACAACACGTTAGTTACAGCACAAACGGCGCTCTTATCGATAAAAACAATTACTAGGTATTCCAATTAGGTATAACACTGGTTTTAATTGGGTATTTTCATCACTCTACTTCATTTTGTTGTAAGATATGGTTTATATCGGTGATTTAAACAAAGTGGAAGTTCTTTGGAAAATATTTGAATTTGATATGCCAGTGTCCTATGAATAAATAAATTTTAAAAAACTATAGACTTTTGAGCCGGAAGTTGGCCAACGGCGCCCCGTGTGCACAGTGTGCTTGGTTCACGAAGCAAGTGGTCCTGCATTCGGTTCTCATTCCTCACACCACACTTGTGCCGTTATAATTATTTAAATTAAGCCTAAGTGATGCTAAGAAAAAGTAAAGTAAGTGTTTATATATAATATATTATAAAACCCACAATGCTAAAAATCTTAAAAAAACAAAATTGTTTTTTACATTCTTATCTGTGAATGACCGCCAATTTAAGAGTTGGATCTATTTTCTTATATTATTCAGATAATCGCCACTGTCACTGGGTTTTTCTTTCTGGAATTTCTCAGTAGCAGCCCGGAGTCTGGACTTGTGCCCGGTTGATGGCTATAGGGTCGCCCCTATTAAATGGGACTTAAACATAACTGGCGAAATGTGGATGTACTACAGGTACACCTCTGCCCAACCCTTCGGGGAAACAAGGCATGGTGTTATGTTATGTTATTCAGATAATAAGATGTATATGAATGAGGCGACACGTCAGTAAATATTCCACTTCGTTAGTTAAACATTATATTTATTTATAACTACCTCTTGAATGCCCGCGTGAATGTCGAAAAATATCCCACGGGAACGTAGGTACTACCGGGATTTAAAGTACGGTAGGTACTATGTGTTAATCCACGATATATTAATTCTTTAATACATTGTTTTCCGTGGCGCAGTACCTAAAGCTCCCAGTCGGCATGATTCTTTCTGACATCTTCAGCAATATTCGTCATATTTCAGCCAACTTACACAAACCCATAATGATTGATGAACCATGATTAATACAGTTAAACCTGCCTCATGAATCACTCCGTCCATTGGAGAAAACCGTATGAAAATCCGTTCGGTAGTTTCTGAATTTATCGAGTTTAGAAAGAAAGACACGACGGGGAACTTTGTTTTCAAATAATTTATGTAGTGATGTGATCAAACACAGATGTCTTCTGAACGAAAGTTGTTTACTTAGGTAGCACCGAGGTTATAGCTAAAGTCTAGATTTCTAGCTCAATAGGTACTAGTACCTATACGTTACTTATTATTGTTGCCCTATTTTATTAATGGGAGATTTCAATTGGCTTTTTCTTTTATTGTTGTTATATTTTCTATATTTAGTCAACTTTTTTCTTTTGTCATATTTATGAAGGAATCTCTACTTACTCAGTACTGTGTGTGTATTTTGTATGTAGGTCATGTTTAAAGGTATTTATTCGCAAAAAGACACAAAGTGTAAGAGTTCACAAGAACAATGTTACTAAGCTAAATTTTCAATGATGAAGGTCGTCACAATCTTCAGTACATCAATAATTATGATACACCCATCCAATGCATTTAGTTTTTATGAAGAGTACCTACTATCTCCCTGAAGATAGGACCTCGTTCATTAAACTCTTCAAATGCTTGCTTTATTTACACCAATTTGACAATAGCACCTTAACCGCAGCGTTCGGGAAGCTACCTACGCAATAATTATCTTCTCGTCCCACATACCGCAGTGTCTCAAGACAAAAGTCTTTGACCAGTGCGTGTTACCAGTGATGACATTGGCACTGTAACGTGGTCGCTCACAATGGGCCTTAAGAAGGCTAATAGTCACCTAAAGGGCAATGGAGAGGGTTATGCTTGGAGTTTCCCTACTTGATCGAATCAGAAATGAAGAGATCCGCCGACATAGCCCGAAGAATTTCCAAACTTAAGTGGCAGTGGGCAGGACACATCGCCGCTGGGACCGAAAGGTTCCAGGGTCGCAACTGGGAACCGGAAGACGTGTAGCGTTGGAAGGCCTCCCATGAGGTGGACCTTGCAAAGACCGTAGGAATACGCTGGATGCGGGAAGCACAGAAACGGTCGAAGTTGCGGTGCCCCGGCGGAAGTCCCGGAGGATAGAGGAGGAGACTTGGTCAAGGCTGAAACCAACGTCACTGACGTGTTTGGTTGAGAAATGATTCGGCTCACGCTTATAGACCCACAGTTCCGTTCAGTCAAGATGGACAATACATGACCCAAAATCTAGAGACATGAACATAAACTCACGGCTTTCCCCATGGGGGAAAAGAAAGAAAAAATATTTATTATGTCTCGCACAGGAAGATCACAAACTAAACCACAATCAGACAAAAAAAAATACATGAAAAGAAAGTAAAAACAGAAAGTCCAGAAAGAAAAAGAGATAGGAGACCATGAGCCTCTGCATGAGAAAATTGGCCTCTTCCATCTAGAGACAAAGTTGAATATTATTTATTTTACTTGATGTTCGTAAGATGTAGTGTTTGTAGCTACTAGGGCAGGCACAGTTTGTAGATAAACCAGAGACATGACATACATGTTCCGCGTAGCTTTAGCGGTGTGCGGTCGAGTATGGAGCATGCACGGCATTCCCATGACCCACCGTTGACATACTCGAATACCTCTGCCTACAGAGCCTACCCCAGCCTACGCATACTCCTTGAAGCGAATATACGCACAGACAACAAAACTGATAGGTAAGTGCTGGTAACCTATGCAAGTTATGCAACCAGCTAGCATCAAGTTTTGGGATTTGAACACATCAAAAAAACACCACAGATTACCCTTCCAGCAAACAGCAGACCCATACAAGACATCACCTAAAAAGCTCCCATAACGATAAGATTCCTTTTTCTGTTATTTTTATTTAGAAACAAATTGTAATAAATATTTAGAACTCATCAACAATTTAACATCTTACCTCCTACGTACGTAAACTATGTGCAAATAAATACATAGTAGGTACTTAATGCCATGCTTTATATAGGTAGGTACTATCGAAGAACTTCTTAACTAAGCAGTTTGAAAACAAAATCCCGTAAACACGATGACCACATCTGTTACCGCCCCGGTTCTATAGCAGCCGAGTGCTGCAAGCAAAAATAGTCCTTACGGTGTATAGATATGAGCTTCTTCGATGGTACCATTTATACATTTGGACAATATTGTTTCCACTGCAGGGAAGCGAGTTTCTTCTTTGATCCACCACGCGGACCCAGTGAGGGTTAATTGATATTTGCCATAAAACCATCACTTTCTTTTAACACGTAACTCTGCGTCATTTTCACACAAGTACCGGTAGATGCATACAATATGCTGATGTGACCTTAAAAGGACGCCATAGTACTGGCTCGCCATGTTTTTAGAAAGTTGTGCCTATCTCGCTCGCACGCCACCACAATTATCTCCCGTCTCGCTCTACACATATGAGAACAGCTTCATTCACTTATTCTAGGCTTAGACGTCGTACGCAAGCTGCGTCCGCGCAAAAAATAAGAAAAACAAACAAAATAAATACGTGAACAGTGCGAAAAATACGACATGGAAAACGATACTGTAAGTTGTATTTATTCTTTACTACTTTCAATTAATTTAGATAGATAACTTATATCTACTCGGAGAGCTTAATCTGGCATAGATAACTTGGTAAACATTAAGTAGGGTGGGTACCTACCTAGATTGGTACTATACTATAAGCTAGAAAACCTTGGAAATACGGAATATGCACCTTATTTATCTTGACATATAGAATTTGTTGATTTACTTAAATTGAAAGCTCTGTCAATATAATTTATATCAAAAACAATAGCTAACCTATAAAAACAAATATTGTTATGCATTAATTAATAGCGCCCATGTAAGTTATATATAACATTATTTTCGAAAATACATTTTGACATTCGATGATCCATTGTACCCACAGTACATTGAGCCCTGTTATCGGTTCCATACAAGCGATAATAATGCGATTTCAAAATTATCACTATCAATCCTTATTATCATTATCTATCTATTATATTATGTCTATATATATGACGGAGTTATGGCCGAACGTACATTAAAAAATATATATATTATGAACACTCGAATTGATAACCTCTGTTTTGGAGACGGTTAATAAGATCAAAATTACCCTATCCTTAGTGAAGGCTATCCTTAAAACATCAGTACGAAATATAGTTATCCTGAATCACAGGATACGATAAGGCTATCCTATAGTTTTCCTATTTGTAATGAAACCACCATGAAGGGAATTCGAGCTTAACATTTTCCGGAACACTAAACGCCCATAGACGTCATAACAATAAAACTTCTATTGTGTTTCGTCCAGTATCCCGGAAAGTGTTAACCTAGGTTACCCGTGTCAGACAACCCTGAATTCATGATTTTGGGCTGGAGTTTTCAGGGAAAGGTACAGTAATATAAACTTATTTTTTTATTTGTACGTACACCTAACAAATAAGTCCAAATAACTGTAGAAAGACAGCACCATTCTGCGCTTTCAGTTTTGTTAGCTAGAGTGGCTTAGTGGACGAATAATTATCAAAATAAACATCCAATCATCAATCATCAGACCAATCATCTGTTTATACATTTACGATATAGGTATTTTCTTTCCAGGTCCTTCCAAAATGTGAGGAAAAGGAAGATGAGACTCTAATTAATAATTTTGTAGAGAAAGACAAGAATTCAAACAATAATATCGTTAAGAAAGATGCGAACATAGACCTTAATAAGAGAACTAAGCCAGAAACATCATTTACAAATATTTTTTTCCTCGTTTGCATAGTTGGGATATCGTCAGGAATTCTTATAAAGATTATTAATAGTGACAACCGAGGTCAGAAATCACATCTAGAAAGACCAAAATATTGGGTTTATTCCAACACATCAGATCCAAATAACAGGACTGGTGTTCTAAAACATGTGCATTTAGTGCTAGAAAGATTAGGATACGAGAAAACTACAAATGAAACTCCATGGAACTTACTATGGTCATACCCCACCCCTTTTACTAATGTGAACCTTCGAAATCTCTCAGCTAATCAAAAGGTGAACCACTTTCCCGGCTCAGGAATCATATCTTCTAAAGTTGTGTTTGCGACATTTAATTCAAAGTATATACCAAAGGCGTTTCGATTACCAAAAGATAAAGAAGAGTTCTTGAAGTACGCAGCTGAGAACAACAATACGTTGTTTGTACAAAAGTATAACACACACAGACACGTGTACATAAAGAACGTAAGCGACATAGATATGACCAGCGGGCAAAGTTTCGTACAGGAGTACGTACCAAAGCCATTCTTAGTGGATGGACATAAGTTCGATATTGGCGTTTATGTGGTACTTACGTCAGTGAACCCTCTACGAGTTTACTGGTACAAAGGCGATGTGCTCTTCAGGTAATTGTTCGTGTTGTTTGTTGGTAATTGTTTGGTTTTTACTTGTTTTTTATGGTTCCATACCTCAAAAGGAAAAAACGGAAAATAGAATAACTTCCCTGTCGATTCGTCAGTCTGTCAAGACACTTTTTCGCAGAAACGTGAGGAGGTATCAAGTAGAAATTAATTGCAAATTCGTAAGTCTATGGTCCCTTGACAGTCTAAAAAAATCTAGCTTCTAAGTCAACGGAATAACAAAATACGGTCATTTTATGCTACATATTTTGATAAATCAAAACCTATAAGGTGCTTCCTGTTGACCTAGAATCATGAAATTTGGCAAGAAGCAAGGTCTCACAGGAAAACGTCCGAAAATTGTTAATAATTTGTAGTTTCATCACTTTGCGATTACAAACTTACATTTGCAGTTGGAGAATTGACCGTAACGTATATCGATGTAAGGGCGAACATGTTTTTTAACTACCTACAATGCTAAGTTTGTTTATGGAATAACTTCATCCCAACAACGGAACCCTTCATTGTGCGTGATCCGACACGCACTTGACCGGTTTTTTTTATTGACAAAGAAACTGATTTTTATTTTCTCTGCTTTCAGAATATTATGAAGTTCTGTCATATTCTAAGAAGGTTTTAAACAATTAACAATGTACTTCTTCTCTCTCTTTCCATTATATAGATACTGCCCGGAGAAATACTATCCGTTTGATCCAACTAATTTGAACAAGTATATCGTTGGTGACAACTACTTACCTACTTGGAAAGTACCCTCTCTGAAGCTCTCCTACACTACTATGGGCCACACCATGAAGGAAGCCTTCGACATCTACGTCAGGTCTAAGGTAAGAGCGTATCTAAAGACTATGTACCTATTTGCTTACAGATTTCTAAATAACTAATTAAAAATATTTTTGTCGTAAAGTGATTCAATGCCCGTTGATGATTGAATAATGATAAAACCATACTTATATTACTTATATCCATATTTGATTATTTAGATTTAGATTTTGATTACAGGAAATCGGGAGTAAAACAGTTACACATCTAAAATATGATTTGATGATAATTTGATTGGGATTAGCGACTGTATGAAGTGTAGAAGAGAGTAATAAGAGTTGTATTGAGATGCTCTTAGGACAGCATGGCTGAACCGTGTGCCTCGGCTTTAATGCCGATCATATATTTAGAATTAATCGTTTCAACAACTACTTGCTGTTGTACTAAAACTGATACCTTATGTACCTACATATTATTTTCATTGCAGGGCAAAGATCCGACCGACATGTGGAAGGATATGCAGATGGCTATTGCGGAAATATTCTTTGCAAAAGAGAAAATCCTCATTGACAATGTGAGTACCTTCTCGTCACGCATTTATCTACCATTGAACTTGTAGAGAGGCAACGCGTGTTCGTTCACAATGTCCTTTACATGGGCGGCCCGACTACCTTGTTGGTATAGTTAATCTGTGGTAACATAGTGGTCGCAGGCGCGATTGCTGAGCATGATGTCCTATAGTTACTGGGTTCGATTCCCAGGTCGGGCAGTTTTATTGGGTTTTAATCAATAATAATAATAATATAAACTTTATTATCAGGCTTCAAAGGCCCATAGCGTGTTAGTATTACAAATTACTTAACATCTATGTTAGTATAACAATTAGGCACACACACAATCATGTGGGTCTCCTACTATTTCACCTAACTGAATGCCGGTCTGTAGCAATAGTTAGAAAATGTTCAGTAGCACCTTGGAGTCGGATTTACTCAAAGTATGTAACAGCTGATTTTTTTTCCGGAATTTCAGGTTTGGTCCCATAGTAAAAGTTGTTCATAATGATGAGTATTGTGCATTAATTCCTTATCATTTAGATCAAGGCTGCTCAACCCCAGGCCCGCGGGCCGGGTCCATATTGGCTCAACTAAATTTCTTTACCCGAAATTGTTCTTCCTAACGATTTGTAATCCGAATGATCACTCTTCCTAAAATTTTTCATCCTAAAGTTTTCATTCATACTAGGTATTTGTAGTGCTACCGGCGATGTTCATAACACTCATGTTTCCGAAAATTGTAATTAATAATATCATTAATGTAAATATATTTATCTCCTACTGTTTTTTATCATAACGCTTTGAAGAACAATTTCATGTAAAGAACTTTAGGTGAGCCAATATGGACCCGTTTTAACCGTACCTAAACCTATAGGACTGATTCGGTTCTGGCACTTCGCCGGCCGCTGCCGCGGCACGCTCGCTTCGCTCGCTCGGCTCGTGCGTTGTGGTCACAGTTCTAACCTAACCTAAACCAATAATTATGAATAAGACTGATTCGTTTCTGGAACTTGACTGAATGACTGGAGCGTGACTCTGGCTTCCAAAAATACACCAATAAAAGTGATTATTTGAAAGATATAGCCGCTAATATTAAACTAATTTAATTGAAAAGTGTATATGAAAACATGTATTTAACTACTTGTACCATGGTACTATTATTCTTATTGTATGTTATGTGACAACAAAGTTACGCAAAATTAGTGTATATAATACTGATTATTATGAATAAAAAGAAATCTAAACAAAAAGATATGACTTTGAATAATAGTGTAAAAGATGGTTATGTTGAGAAAATATAGGAAATCAAATAAAAGTATAATAGATGTTTATTGCTACTGACATTATGAAGTTGAATGCTTCGGAATTATGAACATTAGAGACAGAGTAGTTAGGAATTGTGATTTACAGGATGAAAAATGTTAGGAAGAACATTTTCGGATTTCCAATTATAGGAGTTGAAAATTTAGGTGAACTTTGGCGCACCCCTGCGGGCCACCATGTGGCCCGCCAACGCATTTGAATTGGCCCGCCAAAAGATATCAGCTGGCGATAGTCTTTTGAGAACAGATTTCAGGCCTTCATTAAAAATATTTTTCTTCATATGAAATTTCTGAATGTTTTTCTTATTCGCAATCAGCCAACAATAAAACATTTTCACACTTGATTTTATCATCGACCAAAGAATTGTTGCCAAATATTATATAGGTTGATAGCATAAAAACCTCTTGTTAGGTATCATTAGTTTTTTTTTAGATTATTCAAACTATGAGTAACTCTAAGTTGTGTTTAATTTTAATAGCTAGGTATCCACCTTAACTGCAGGCAAGTTTTATTTACTAGTTGGCCCGCCGGCTGACACGGAATCAAAATTATAGCTCGCCTTTATAATTGGTTGGGCAGCCTTGCTTTAGATGATCCACCGGCAAGAAAAAGTGCCCGTACCTTCTTAGTTCACCTGGGTCCACCCCGGTGAACTAAGAAGGTACGGGGCCACGGGCACTTTTTGGACCACGACCGAATCCCGGTTTAAATTACACCTTTTATATCAGCCTGACTCTTCGGGGAATACATGATGTTTTTAAATGTTCTTAGGTATTTGAATGGCAGTCATGTTTTCAGGTGAAGCCGTATCAATCGCCGGACAATTTCTTTGAAATGATGCGGTTTGACTTCATCCTCGATGAAGATCTGAATGTATATATGCTGGAAGCTAACATGGGACCTAACTTAAGTTCCAGACACTACCCGCCGAACCAGCTGCTGTATGAACAAGTCCTTTACAACTTGTTTTCCCTGGTCGGTGTAGCACAAGCGGGTGTTACAGCTGTCGATGAAGGGTAACTAAGACTGATAACATAACATTTTCTAGACCTTCATTTTATTCAGATATTTGCTTTTTTTTCTATCATCAAATAGGTAAGGAGGGGTTTGAACTGTGTTACCACTCGAGGTAGAATCACGTATGTCTGAATGGGTACCTACCTACCTTCTTAAATCTGCTTGACGGCACTCTTCGAATCTTGTGTAGGCACAGTGTTGTGGCGTCGTAAACTTTTCATTTTACGACTATCTTGGTCAGCGAAATGCTACAACAAAGCGGATATTTAACTAGAACAATCAGTTATGTATAACAACCCCATATTTATTTTTATATAACGCTATCACAAGGTAAGGCTCCAAAGCAAGGAAATTATTAAGAATCAAAACTTTTTTTTTTACCTATTTGTAGGTCCCACTTCTGGGCAATGGCCTCGCCTTTGTCCTTCCAAACTATCTTGTGCGATCTCTGGCCATGTTGCTCCTGCAACCATTATGAGATCGTAACAAGTCGTTATCAGTATTGCTAAATCTTTCACAATCTCGAAAGTAGCTCACAAAAACTATATAAGCCCACGCACAAATTATTTTAAAGTTACGTATCGATATTGTCGTGGAATTTAGAATCAAAATAACGAAACTAGGTACCTTTAGCTATACAAATACTTATTTAGTTACTTATTCAAAATTCATTTACTATATTTACTTAAGCCCTTCTAAACATTTCACGTCGGCCTACGGCTACGTATTGCTACGGCGTAGTAGGTACCTACCTACTTTGCTACGAGCAGTAACAATCGCGTGGTACAGTATCTAAAGCCACAGTAAAACTAAACTTCTTTCAGAGATGCTCAAGCCGCCAAAAACATGATGTCTGCCCAGAAGAATATAGCTGTATTCGGCCACCATTGCAAGACGGCTTGCATAGAAAACTGCGACGCCTCAGATTTGTGCGGCCTGTGCAAGCCGTGCATTAGTGCTAAGCTGGAGAGGAGCTTGCTGGCAGCCCACACTGAAACCTTGCATAAGGGAGACTTCAGACGACTCATCCCGCCATCTATGACACCTAATAAGGTAAATATGGAATACACTTACAAAATTCAAAATTCAAGTCGTTTTTTCAAACTAGGCTGAGAATCAGCACTTTTCGAACGTCAAAGTTACATAAGACAATCCCACAAAACACCCACCCTTCACCACTGCCTAGTGCTTTAGCTGGGAAGAAGAAGTGGCGCAACCAACTCCCCAACAGCACAGCTGTCTGTTCAATTAAAAGAAAAAAAACTATATACCTACTTAATAGTATGCAAATTATTTACATTACGCAACACTAAACACACTTATTTAAATTATAAATTAATAGCCATATGTCAGCTAGCACACGCCAATAAACCAACCAAAAATATCGAGAACTGTACCGAACGTAAACAATATCTAAATAAAAGCCTCCAGTCATAAAGGACGTGCGGTCCCCTCTATACTTCCGGCTCAGTGGCGCCACCTGGTGGTTGCGGGTAGTTTTTAGTTCTTTCACGTGCCCGGTTACATAAAGCTATACTTACATAGCTGTAACTGGAAGTTTTAAATGATAAACTTAGGACCATCGAGGTAAAATAAATAAACAGTTTTTACTAATATACATATAATAAACAGTTTTTACTAACAATAACAAAACCATGATCAGCAAGAGTTACCTTACTGTGATACAATTTTATATTTTATTTAAAAGAGTGTCCGTGGAGTTTCTTGCCCGTTCTTCTCCATAGGTACCTTTGGAATGGGCAACTAGCTTCATATTTTTGACTGACCGACCCCTTGACAATTCAAAAGTGCCTGTAAATGGTTTAATTGAAATAAATGCTTTGAGTCAAAAATCCACCAATAAATAGCACCTAGGACAGCCGGTCTATTCTGTAATAATCTCACGGTGAAAACATAGGTGAAGTGTACGTGAAGTGAGCTGTCATTCCACCTGCTGCTAGGGACTGACAGCTCACTCCGAGCTCACTTCACCTAAGTTTTCACGGTGAGATGCTTACAGAATAGCACTGCGGTTTTACGCAAGGGCGGGTGGAGCGGAGTGATGAGTTTTCGAGGACAGCCTGCAGATTGGGGCACGAAACTTGATGAGACTTAGTAACTGTGGACAGTCTATTTGTTTTCTGAGGAGTTTGTACAGAAACAGGCCATCCATAACTTCTCTTCGAGTCGATAACGAGAGCATCTTGAAAGTTTGCAGACGGGACACATAGGAGGGCAGCTCTTAGATACCAAGGGTCCAGAAATCATTTTTGGACCCTTTCTAAGAGAAGTTTATGAGTGGCGTAGTGTGGTCTCCATAAAACTCTACAGTAGGTACTCTAGTATGCCTTGTACAAGGTTATTAAACAGTATTTTTTTAGTGCTGACCTGTTTGAGACCCCTAGCATTGCGTAGCACAAATCCAAACGTTTTGGAAGCTTTTTAAATTTAATAGTGTTTTCGATGTGGGGGATAAAAGTAACTTTTTTTTATCAGATAGAACTCCTAAATCCCTTATAGTTTCTACTACATGAATTTTATGTTATATAAAGTAGCTCGATTGGATGGGGTGAACCTTTCTAGAAAATAACAGGTGGTAGCATTTATTGAAGTTTAATTCCATTTTGTTACTCTTGCACCATCAGATGATCCTGCAGAAGCGCAGTATCATTTGATGATTGGATTTTCCTTGCAATCTTTAAATAATCCGCGTACAAAAAACACTGAACATTGAAGGCAGTGGAGAAGATTATTTATAAAAATGATAAATAAAATGGGAGCCAAGTGGGAACCCTATGGGGCACCGGAAATCACGCAATAATAATATTGTTGTTAAAGCGAAAACCATTTACCACAACATAAAATTCACGGTTAGCTAGGTATGATTCCAACCATTTCAGCAAGGGTCCCGTGATACCATTATATTGCCAGTTTTTTTATCAGTATGGAATGGGAGATTTTATCAAACGCCTTACTGAAATCGGTGTTGTGTCATCTAAGTGCTTATTTGAGTCAATATTTTCTATCAGGAACTTTGTAAAATACATTAAGTTTGTGGCAGTAGACCTTGATGCAACAAAGCCATGCTGGTGATCGCTGAGATAAAGCCTGAAATGGTGTTGGATATGGGGACAGATCATTGACTCGAATACCTTGGCGAAAGTGGAGAGGATCGCAATGGGCCGATAGTTTGAGATAGTCTCTTTTTTGTCAGACTTGTGCAAGTACCGTGACGATTTTGACTTTTTTCCACTCGGATGGTAAAGATCCGGTGGATAATGACTTCTTATATATTTTTAGTAGCGGAGAGACCAATACTGGCGCACAGGTAGAAATAAATAGCGGTTGTTGTATGTCCAAAGGCTAGTTTTCTGAGTAAAGGTTCGATGTTAGTTGTTTCAAACACGTTATTACAGTGTTCGATTAAATGTTAAATTTTTGATAAACATACTGTTGGAGGAAGGTAGACTGGACAGAGGGCTAGGTGTCGTCGAAATATCGATGTCACATTAACTTGCCACTTGTACGTTAAACGTTACGTTGCTTTACGTTATACGTTTCCAGTTCATTTTTGTTGAAATGGCTATCTAAACACCATCTTTATTGGGATGAAAGAAGCCAGTTGTTTCCCTATCTCTTCTATAGACAACATATCTATTAACAAAAAGCTCACTGCTGAATATTACTATTTAGCCAAGTTTGGGTTATATTAAAACATCAGTCTTTACAACCGAGGTTACAGTTAAAAGTGTTGGTTTTAGTTCTTAAACCTCTGCAGTTTTGGTAAACGATCCTTAAATCGTTGAATTTTACGATAAATATGTACTATAACATGCTTCTAACAGTAATACTAACAATAAATTATAATATTCTACTCATTTTCTTGATTAATATGTACCCCGCGCCATCCTCTTTTCTCACATATATTTTACAATAACCACAGATGTATTATTATAACGATAACATATATAAAAAAGGTTATTTTTTTTGTTGCAGGATATAACATCATTATTAGAGGAAGTTAAGGATTTGTCATCAAATAATCAACTTCTACATTTCTGGTACCAGGGGAAATGTAACCAAGACATAACATGGTGCACTTAACAAAAACGACATTTAGTAAAATATAACTAATTTATTAAAAAATATACATATAACAAACTGGATCTTATTGGACCATTGATTGAAGTAAACCTAATATGTAACTACCTAAGTCCTCATCTTGGTTAGTCCACGAGACATAGATGTTTTTCGTGCTATCCTCATCACCCTCAACTTTGATAAGTACAGATTCAACAGATATGTTAGCCTCCGAAATTGTGATTGTCCACCCTTCTAACTTCTCAGATAGTAAAGTTTTCAACTTCTCTGCAGTTTTGACAGCTGGTCCAGGATCTTCGAAGCGGACTGTGCTTGTGAACCTTATTATGTGTCTGTTGATACCAATTTCGTCACACATCTCGTCAATATCAAGAAGAGATAGCCTGTTGTCCCGCACACATAAGATCCCATTAACAACACGCCGTCGTTTAGGATCAGGGGGCTGCGCATTGTACCGCACAGCCTCGGCCTTCAATAACCTTAAGGACACATCAATAGGAATCTTTGTAGGTGTGTTTATAGTACAAGTTTCCCCATTTGCAGGCATGTAACAATTAACCTTGAACTCTTTTTCGATTTTATCTTTTAAGAATTCCATTTTCTGTGCTTCACCATGCACCAATAACACATTCTTAGGCTCACAGTACTGAATCAATTGCATGATTCCCTTAGCATCCGCATGGGCTGAAAATGACATGTATTCTACAGCCATTTTGACTTCAACCACCTGGCGGTTCTCAAATTCAACCTTTTTAGCACCATTTAGGATTTTATGTCCAACCGTACCTTGAACGCAGAAGCCTGGCATGATCACCATATTCTGTTCATGAGGTGCCCATTTCTTAAATATGTTAAGCGACAAGCCTGCATGCAACATTCCTGGAGTAGCAAACACAACCATAGCTCCAGGGTTATCAATGTAGGACTTGTCAAAAGGTTTAATGTGTTTAAAGTCAAACATGTTTCTTTGCACAAAAGTTTTTCTTATCTTCTGATTAGTCCATGTTATGAACATCTTGTAATAGTTGTTTGCTTTCTCTGTCAGCCCTAGTGCAAAATAAACTGGATATTTCAAGTTCATCCTTTCCCAGTAAGTTTCCAATAAAATACAAAGTTCTTGAGCTCTTCCCAATGCAAATACAGGTATAAGGACTTTGCCACCTTTTTCCACACATTCATGGACTTTTTTGAGGAAGTCTCTCTCACGGCAACGCTTGGAATCTCGTATTGTGGTAGCATAGGTAGATTCAGTTATAAGCAGGTCTGGTCTACACTTATCTATCCAGGCAGCCCCTAGATGCCTGTCAGGAGTCATATTGTAGTCACCAGTATAGACAACAGACTGGGAACCAACTCGGATCCAAAACATGGCAGCTCCTAGCACATGACCTGCATAATATGCCTTAATTTCTAACTCATTATCTACCATCACAGATTGATGCAGGGTCACTGCGGTTACCTTCTTTATACAATCTTTGATCATTTGTGAAGTGAAGAAGTTGGATTCCCCTTTTCTTTCTACTGCTACTTTTCTCATGTCCTCAAGCAGGATAGGTGCAATAGCTTTGGTGGGATGTGTCATGTAGATAGGTCCTGTGTAACCAACCATCTCGGACATGTATGGCAGGGCTCCGCAGTGGTCGAGATGGAAATGTGAGATGATTACACAGTCTATCTGACTGGTAATAGGTCCTTCGGGTACAATGTACGAGAAATCAGGAAAGCGTCTCTCGTCGTTGTAACCCATATGCATGCCACAATCCAACATAATGTTTTTACCGCCCATCGACAGCAAAATACAGCTGCGACCGACATCTTGGCCTGCTCCAAGCGGAGTTATCTTTATATCAGGCATGATAGAAATTTTACCTCACTGTTTTACATCAGCAAGACGTAACTTGTTGATAATTGTGTGTTAATTGGAATGTTTGGAACTCAGCTTAATACAATACTTTGTAACTATTTTACGTTCATTATACACTTTTCCTTAGGATAGTCGCACATTTATTTTACAAAATAAAACAAAGTATCAAGATAAATAACCTCCGTGACAGTCCAAAATTTGGACTGTCACGGAGGTTATTTATCTTGATACTTTGTTTTATTTTTCCAAATACAGATATAGATAATAAATCATCACAGGCTACATTCAGTATTGTCAAATGTCAGTATCATAGACATAAAACTTTTCTATGGTGATCAGAATTTCTGAAACTTTTTCTAGTACTTCTGTAATCCGAAAAGAAATAAAAAGAAATAATAGAAAGTATTTATTGACGTAGCAAATAGAATAGCAATGTGTCAAAGACACAACCATAAAGCCTGGTATATAACATTCGTCCACATCCTATTAAGCTACGACATCTCCTCGATAAGTCGTCGTGGCTTCGTGGTGGTGCGCCCACTGCGCCTTGTTGGTGCTCCCTGCAAGACAGCCGTGGCCAGTGGGAGACCAGTCTCAGCGCTGGCTTGTCGTGGAGTGCCCGCTTGATTATGTGTGCCTGATGGACTTGGAACGATGTGCTCCATCACATATGGATTTATATCAGGCGAGTCTTGAGTAGCCTGGCAGGAGGACCAAATTGATGGTTGGGTTAGTTGAGGCGTTGGGTGAGGTGATCGCTGTCTGATAGGTGTGGAAAAAGTTAGTAAATGAGGCATAGGTGTGGATGGAGGCAATGGGCGAGAATGAGATGTGGACGGAGGTGTTAGTGGGTATATCTTGAGTTGTCTCAGATAGTTTTATTTTATGTTGAGTCCTTTATTCCTTTTGCAGGTTTGAAACAACACCATACTTTTTCATAATTTTTATTAAGCTTTTATTACATAATTACTCGTAGGCTTACAAATCGACTCTCCTTCACACAGCTACTACAAAATTACCACAGACTAAAAATATGGTCGGATACACAACATCTAACATCCTCCAGCGCCAAAAAGAACTAATAAAAACAGGATGTATCCGAAATGAACATTATCAATTTTAGTATTGCTACTTGCTACTAGAGGGCGTTTTACATAATAATATTTTGTGCCATCTAGCGTACACATCTGAAACAAGTATAATCTTCTACTCAACACTAGATGGCCCATCTAGAAATTAGAATTACAAATAGTTAATATAATTACCGTTTTTAGGAATAGCATACACACATTAACACACATTATTATTTTTACAATGTTTAAGTCACATCACTTACTAAATATATCGACTTTCAAAGATAAATTATTGAACAAACATGTACCTATGTAATTAATTATTTTATGAAACAAAACAAAATTAAGTATAAATATCGTATTTACTAGGCAATTTTACCATTCTACCGGAACGAGTGGATTTCTGAGGTTTCTCAAGCAGTTCAGACGACGAATGTTCGTCATTTTTTTGTTGCTCTGAATTATTTTTCAAAGAACAAATTGGACTTTGACTTGCCTCATTTACCAATGAAACATCGTCACTAGTCTGACTAGAGACTTCCAGTTTAAACAACCTCTGGATTGGACGAACCTTGGTTCCAGTGGAAGTCCTTACTTGAGCTGTTCTTTCGATTCCGTCTTTTCCTGTAAACAAATCTAAAACAATACCTAATGGCCATCTTATCCTCTTCTCATCTGTTTCTATCAAAACAATGTCGCCTATGTTTATAACATCTCTTGTTTCTTTTCCTTTTTGGACCAACAAAGTGAGATATTCATTTTTGAAACGAAGTTTGAATTGTTCTCGAAGTTCTTGTAAATATTTGTGCCGTTTGTTCAAATTGTTAACATCTATGCAATCAAAATCAGTCATGTCAGTGTTATGTGCGGGCTGGATGAAATGTGCCGGGGTAAGTGGCTCTAGACAGTCACCCTTGTCTTCATTTATATATGTAAGGGGCCGGCCATTCATTATTGCTTCACATTCACATAATATGGTTTCAAGTTCCTCATATGACACTGACGCTTTACCTAAGATTCGCCGCAGAAGATCTTTCATAATCCGTATTAGTCGCTCCCAATAGCCGCCCCACCAAGCTGCAGTCGGTGCGTTCATCTTCCACGACATGCGTCGAATGGTGGAGTTACGCTGAACCTCCTCCCAATCTAGAGAAGAAATCAAATTTTTGGTACCACAGAAATTTGTGCCTTGATCAGACATAATTAAATCAGCACGGCCTCTGCGTGCTACGAATCGTCTCAATGTCATAATAAAGGCCTCCGTAGAGAGTGATCTCGTTAATTCTAAGTGCACTGCACGATACACTGCACAAGTGTATAGTACAATCCAGCACTTCTCGCCATTACGCAGAAATAACGGGCCCGCTAGATCGACACCAGTCGTTTGAAAAGGTGCGGAGCAGTTAGTGCGTTCTGGTGGTAGTGGCGCTGTCGGTGCCTGTGTAGCTTTAGCTCTATAACGTCTACAAATAACACATGCAGAGATTACTGACTTTACTAATCGACGTATACCGATGATCCAGAACCTCGCCCGTATATCTATGATGAGTTGATTAGCCCCTACATGCTGTAAATGTTCATGTCGCTGTCTCACCATAGCCGTAACCACTGGATTCTTAGCCCACAAAAGATAAGGTGCCTTGGTGGTCTCTGGAAAATCTGATATTGTAAGTTTCGTTTTGATTCTTAATAATCCCTCTTTATCTATGTACTGTGTTAAATGTTCACTCCTTTTTCCATAAATTTCAATGTTTTCCTTTTGTATCAATTTGATCACAGTTTTTTCTGCCTTACTGTACTCACTATAAGTTATTTCTCCTTCTCTTTTATTTTGTGAATGTCGTATATTATGTGTAAATCTTAACATCCATGCTACCATCCTAATGATTTTTGAATATTTAGAGAAATATTGTATTTTATTTAGCAGACTTTGATCACAACATACTTGTGCGTTGCAAACGGTTTTCTTAGTTTCCAGGTGTACTTGCAGCTCGTCCACTGTGAAGTCAGACTGCGGCCACTGTTCGGGTTCCAGACGCAGCCACGCCGGTCCCTCCCACCAGCGGGTCTCGAGTAGGGTTCTCGCGTTGCAGCCTCTGGACGCTAGGTCGGCCCAGTTGTGTTCACCAGAAACATGTCGCCAATCGTTTGTATTAGTATGTTGTCTAATTTCTTTTATTCTATTGCCTACAAATGTGTTTAGAGGTAATTCCCGTTTAATCCAGCATAGAGTAACAGCAGAATCCGTCCAGCAGTATTCTGGACAATTTTCTAAATTAAGATTTTCTCTGGCCTGTCTGAGTAGTCTTGCCCCTATTAATGCAGCTAATAGTTCCAATCTGGGAATACTTATCTTTTTGGGTGGTGTGACACGTGATTTGGCTGAAACTAGTTGTAGGGTTACTTTATCTTTTCCAGCAGCCCGTAGTAACACACCTGCAGCATACCCATCCTTACTAGCATCACAAAATAAATGTAAACTTACCTCACAATCTTTCATAATATTTTCAGTTAATCTTCGTGGTATTTTACATTCTTTTAAACAATTAATGTGTTGATACCAATCATGGAATCTTTTCATCAGATCAGCATCAAGCTGAGTGTCCCATGACAGATCTTTTTTCCAAGCTTCTTGCAATATAAGTTTTGGTGTCAACATTATTGCTGAAGTATATCCAATCGGGTCAAAAATCTTTTGTGTAAGTGACAATAAATCTCTTTTTGTAAGATGTTGGACATCTTCCGGGGCAGGTAAGTTTCCCGTGCTACAGTACAGCTGGTCAGATGAAGTATCCCAATTGATACCTAGTACTGGTACTATATCCTTACCTGAATCATTAATTTTCAGCGGTGATGTCACCCACATGCGTAAATTGAATTTTGCCTCACTCATAATCCGCTTGGAGTCTTCTATAAATTTAGTGGTTTCTTTTACAGTGTTTAAACTTGTTAAACAATTATCTACATACCACGATTTTTTCAGAAGCTGTGCAGTCTGTTGATGTTCTCCCATTACATTGTTAAGGTAATGTATAAGTGTGGCAGACAATAAAAATGGACTACATGTCAATCCGAATACTACCCTACAGTGTCTGTATACCACCCAGCTGTTACAATCCTCGTTTTCCCACCATAAAAATTTTAAATAGTCTCTATCAGTTGTAGGAATGCTAATTTGAAGGAATGCCTTCTGTATATCTGCTGTAATACCAATTGCCCCCGTTCTAAAGCTGATAAGTAAGTTGGGAATAAGATCAATTAAATTGGTACCCTTTTCCAAGCAAGAATTCAGACACAGTCCATTTTTATCTTTGGCCGATGCATCAAATACGGGTCTGATTGAACTGGTCAGGCTTGACTCTTTAATAACAGCCCTATGTGGTAGGTAATGACCTGTATCATGATCTACTTGTGATGGTGGCACCTTTTCTATAATACCTTCCTGATGCCACTCCTGAAAAACTTCATGATACTCTTTGAATTTACCTCCTGATATTAGCTTTCGAGTAGTTGAATCAAGCCTTTGTTTTGCTCTCTCATAGTTAGATAATAAATCTTCATATCCTACTTTAAAGGGAAGTTGAACTTCATACCTGTTTTCTTCATTAATCCTCACTGTTTCTTTGAATGCTGCAAACACCTCCTCTGCGACTGTGGCCTTTGATTTTGTCTCTGCTGGATCCTGGATACCCAATGTCTCTAAATCCCAATAACCTGTCAATTCAGAACAAAACATAGAGATTGTCATATTACTTAAAGTACCTACTTCTCTGCCCTGTAGTGTCCAACCCAGCTTTGTTTTTATGGCTACAAGTCCATTTTGTAACTGAATTATTGTGCCAGTCATCAGAAGACCTGAGAAATCTGCACCAATTAATAACCCAATATCAGTACTATCACCTTTGTCAGTCAGAGATATTTGGTGTGACTTTAACAAATTACAAATAACAGTGTCATTAGAATTGAATCTAGGAACATTGGTACAAACACATGAGCGCCCTAGCGCTTCCAGATTAATTTTGAAACTATTATCTAAGCTTCTTATTTCTAGATTATATACTTTATGAAGCTGTGAATTTGTCTGCACTCCGCCAAACAGGTTGTGGGTAAGTACTTCTTCTTTTATTGCTGGTACTTGGAGTTTCTCAATTATGTCCTGTTTAATGTAAGTCTTCTGTGAACCACTGTCAAAAAGTGCGCGAACACGTAGCTTTTTTCCCTTGTATTGTATCTCAACTATTAGAGTCTGAAGAAGTGTGGTTCCTTGTATAGTAGATGATGCTGCCATTGTTTTCTTTTCTGCTACCGGTGACTCATTGCTGTTATTGTTTGGTGTTGGTTTATTTGTCATACACATCACTGTTGAATGCCTTTTATTACAGATCAGACACTTTATTGAAGCTTTGCAATTTTTCCAGAAATGTCCTTTCCTCAAACAGATTGTGCAAGCTTTTTTCTTCATTACTATCTCTTTGCGCTGATCTACCGATAACTTTTGTAATTTGTAGCACTCAATACTGCTATGACTTTCTTTGTCACACCATAAACAAATATTTTTTGGTTGTTCTTTCACCATTGCAGCTAGGCAATTCGCCGTTGGCGTTTCTTTCTTATTGATTGTTGCATGGTTTTCCGAAAATGTGTTAGCAATTTTTATCCTTTGTTCATTTTCAACCTCTTTTTGTATAAACATCAATAGATTGTTTAATTCTTCGTCTATATTGACGTTAACCTTGGTTCTTTGCCATGTCTTTAATATTTCTTGGGGAAGCGACGACTCTACTAGTGGTAATAGGAAAGCAGCATGGTTTTTAGTGACTCCAAGTGTCTCCAATGCTCTTAAATGTGCACTTAGTTTGTCATATAATATGGCCAATTCAATTCCATCACCACTTACTTTTTGTAGTACCAGTGCCAACAGCTCCCTCACATAAACTTGAATTTGTAAATCTTCTCGCCCATATCTACAGCCTTACTAATAAAAATAAGTTAAACATCTGTTTAACTATTGTATTGTTATACAATGTATAAGCTGTGAATAGACGTTACACACTACTCTTACTAATAATCAGTGTATACACAATGCATAGTTACCCACTGCTTATGACAAAAACCACTGGCAACATTAGAAGGTGCGTTCTGAAACTGGTACTGCGTAACATAATTGTCATTTTTTCATTTGGAAAAACATTCTTAACTTTAGACTTATATGTTTAAAAAATCTAAATTTTAAGAATTACGTCCATTTTATTTCCAAAACTATTGATTTTGCGTTCTTTTACGAATCAAAAAAATAGATTATTGTCACTAGTGATGCATGCATTAGGTTAAGAACGCAACAGTAAAAGCTGTTATAGGGCGCTTTCCGAATTAGAACATAATCGCTCACAGCGCTGACACCGATAATTGGCGTTCCGATTAAGATATCACGATTATGACAACTGAGGGCTGTCAACAATTCGGAACGCTCGTGAACGTGCTCACGGTACTCGCTCAACGTCAAAACTTGCATATCATATTTCATTGTGTGTATATACACATTTCTTCTTCTTCTTTGGGTAGGTGGCGAAGGGTAGCTGTAGCGGTTACACCGCCACATACTAACTACGCATCAAAGACAAAGATGACAAATCCTGCATCACGCAATTAGAGTTTACCGCGCGAACGACATAGATAAGACTATCCGACATCAACAGTCGGGCAGTCGGCCCGCCAGACACAACACCCGTCTGGTTGGAGGATCCTCCCTTTTCTATGGTGGATGAGTGAACTTTACACCCTGTTCCTCATGCCCCTAAATAGCCAGAAACACAATTTCGAAAATGCCACGTTAGTTCAAAGATAAGATGCGAGTCAAAACAAAACAGCACAACTGTCATTTTTGACAGCGCTCACGGTGATATTAGTAAAAGGCTTGGTCGGCGTTATCGCAAGATGGCGTATTTCATGACGTCATCTATGACGATTCAAGATACAACGTTATCATGCCCACGTTAATACGATACGGTTGTTAGCACGCTTAAATCGATTACAGCGTAACTCGGAATGCGCCCATAGTCAATCTTGAACAAAGCGAATTCAGTACGACTGAAATGATAAAAATTATGAAGTTTTTTTTTTTCTATTATAAATAAATAAATGAAACTAATGACATTTGACTAATTCAACAATGTTCCTTGCATATAGTTTGCTGAACCTTTATTTAAATCGAAACTCATTTTCTTGCAAACAGCAAGGATCTTAACGATGTTTATAACATTTCCTTTTATGATTGTCAATTACATCTAAAATATCGAAATATTGTAAATAATCCATGGTTTTCAAACTCAATACGACAAAAGCAACTAGTTAATATAGGTTATACATTCGTTATACAAGGTCCGAGGGCTGAATAACGGTTGTACAAATTCTCTTTGATTAATGACATCTATTACACCAGATGTATACAACTGAAACGTCAAATATCGTTTATTGGTATCGTTGATGTTATAACCCCGATATACGTCGTGCGTAAAAGTTTATTAGTAAGGCTGCCTAGACTTCAGGTGCTCTATACACTTTGGATAATTTTCAGCAGTAATAGGGTAACTTTCTACTAGTGATTTAGCCTCCGAATCGATGGCCATTGCTTGCACCAAGTACACAAACTTGTCACCCGTAGCTATATTCCCTTCATGAATTTTTCTGAATTGGCTCCAAAATGGCATCCAGCTTTTTAATTGCCCGTCGAATTTTGGAATGTCTATTTTAGGTAATTTAATTTGTGTGCTTCCTTTATTTTCTGAGCCCGTTAGTGACACCATTTCGCGTTTTATTTTCAGCCATTTTAGCGTGTATTTTTCGCATTCGTCTAAATCCGTCAAAATCATGGATTCTTCGAAATCATCTTTTTCCAAAATTGCTGACTGAACTTGCACATTTACTTCCTCCAATTTTCCATAAATCTTTCCAAGGTTCTCCATTAAGATTTGTTTATTTTCCCCTTGGTCCATTTGGTCATTTTGCTCGCTCAATTTATTCGCGTTCTTTGTGAACTGCGTTCGGAGCGCCGCACGTAATCTTTTGTGTTGTTCCATTTTTTGTTTCTCGATCACGGTCGCCATATATCTTGAGTTGTCTCAGATAGTTTTATTTTATGTTGAGTCCTTTATTCCTTTTGCAGGTTTGAAACAACACCATACTTTTTCATAATTTTTATTAAGCTTTTATTACATAATTACTCGTAGGCTTACAAATCGACTCTCCTTCACACAGCTACTACAAAATTACCACAGACTAAAAATATGGTCGGATACACAACATCTAACAGTGGGTGTCCAACAGGTGTTGACGAAGGTAATGGAGGAAGATCAGTAACAACTGGACTGATTGGGTCTGCTAAGCGGGAACGCACATGATCTGCATGATATCTCCTCTCTACACCGTCTGAAGTGTTCACAACGTAAGAATATCTGTGCGTACGCCTTGATATTGTAGCAGGTACCCATCGGGATCCGTCTCGGGTGCGAACAAATACGCTGTCACCTGATTTAAAAGATGGGGTTAGTTTCTCAGACTCAATGTTTGCCTGTATCTGTTTGTGTTGCAGAGTTATTTTAGGGTTAGGCCGCGCGTTGTCCAGAGCACAATGCAACCGACGCCCAAATAAAATTTCACCTGGGCTCTTACCGGTGGCACTATGAGGTGTTATACGGTAGGAAAATAGGAAGTTTTCTAGCCTCCTTCTCAGGGTCATGCCATCACTCGCACTTGATGACATTCTAGTTTTGAAAGTACGAACCAGGCGTTCTGCCAAGCCATTAGTCCTTGGGTGATATGGAGATGACTTAATATGTACAATACCCTTGTCTCTGCAATAATTTTGGAATTCCCGGGAGGTAAACTGTGTCCCGTTATCCGACACTAAGAATTGTGGAAAACCAAACGTTGTAAATATAGAGTCTAACTCTTCACACAGTTTGATTGTAGTTATTTGGTTCATGGGCTTGATCTCAATCCATTTTGAGAGTGCATCTGCTAGAACAAACCAGTATTTTCCTTCAAATGGTCCCGCAAAATCGACATGAAGTCTTTGCCATGGGTTGTCAGGGACGGACCAGGAGTACACAGGCAATTCAGGGTTATTTGGCCGGTTTTCTTGGCATTTACGACAGCATTTGATGTACTCTTCAATATCATCGTCGATCGATGGCCACCATACGTAAAAACGTGCGAGTGCTTTCATTGCACAAGTTCCTGGGTGTCCTGTGTGCAGGTATTTCAATGTAAACTTCCTTAGCGTATTCGGAATGACTATTCGACCCTGCCATATCAAAATCTTATTCTCGATGGACAATTCGGTGCGTTTCCGAGCATAAGGTTTTAAGATGTCTGAATATGAATTTTCCCGCCAACCTGTCTTAATGTTTTCCGATATTTGTTTGAAAATAGGATCATTCCTTGACGCATCTCTTATTATTTCTTCTGTCAACGCTATATCTGAAACACTGTTATGTTTTAGTTGAGCTATTATTCTGTGTACTGTCAATTCTACTCGGGACGGTCTCTCATCAGGATTGGGCATCCTGGAAAGGTAATCAGCTATAAAATTAAGTTGTCCTTTTGTGAAGACGATGTCATAGTCATAGCTACCAATGATCAAAGCCCAACGTATTAAGCGATTATTAACAAGCTTCGGTAAATTTCGCTGTGGGCCTAATACGTGAATCAAGGGTTTATGATCAGTGACGAGTGTGAATTTTGTGCCACGTAAGTATTGATCAAACTTTTGGATGCCGAAAAATATGGCTAATGCTTCTCGATCAATAACTGAATATTTAGTTTCCGCTGATCTCAGCTTCCTTGACGCAAAAACGATAGGTTGAATTTGCTCATTCGCTTTATGAAATAATACGGCACCCACACCCTTTTCCGAGGCATCACACGCTAAAAACAACGGACGCTTCTCATCAAAGGCCACAAGTGGTTTTGATTCACAAATCAACATTTTAGTATTTTCAAATGCTGTATTTTCTTTATCTGTCCATTGCCACTTTTGGCGCACGCCAGTTAGTGCATGCAGGTCCGCGCAGATGCTGTGCAGGTGAGGTATGAATTTCTCGTAGTTTACGAGGCCAAGGAATGACCGTAGTTCTTGAGCGTTAGTAGGCTGCGTCTCTTTTGTTATTGCTTCAATCTTCGATCTAGTTGGTCGTATTCCTTCCTTGCTGATTGTGTGTCCCAGGTACTCAAGAAGAATGAGCATTTTGTTAAATTGACTTTTAAGCCAGCCCTTTGTAATTTGTCAAACACAGTACACAGTGTTTCGAGATGTTCAGCGTCATTCTTCCCTGTTAAGTCGATATCATCGAAGTAAATCGCTACGTTTGGTATACCACCGAGTAGTTCATCAAGGTAGTGTTGAAAAATCGAGGGTGCTGTGGATATTCCAAAAGGCATTCTATTGTATTGGTAATATCCTTTGTGAGTAGATATTGTCAGGTACTTTTTCGACTCTGTAGCGATCTCAAATTACAAGTACGCGTCTTTTAAAGTCGATTTTCGAAAACTTAACTCCGTTTGCAAGGTTTTGACGTAACTGGTCAAAAAGCGGGACTGGATGAGCGTGTGTTACCATGGCAGGGTTAATAGTACTGCGAAAGTCACCGCAAATTCTGATGTGGCCATTTGTTTTGACCACGTTGACTGTGGGTGTTGCCCATTCCAAGGGGGTCATATTTGGATCAACTTTGGTAACTATTCCCTCGTCCTCTAAACGCTGAAGTTCTCTTTCTATGTTTTTGCGCATAGCGAACTTAACGGGTCGGGCAGGAACGTGTTTAGGTACGGTACCATGTTTAATATGGATGTTAACTGCGTAATTTTTAACTTTTCCTAGTTTTTTGTCAAAAAGAGGTGAGAAAGTGTCTAATACCTGTTTAAGTGTTTTGGTACCTCGTTGAGTAGGCTTAACTGAATAGACGGGTTCCGGAAACGTCATGTCGTATATCTCGCTCCATTGGAGACCAAAAAGCATGGGGTTCGCGTCTTCCATAACTACAACGGGCAAAATTTTCTGTCTTCCAAGGATTTCAACTGTTACGTCGTAAGTCCTTTTGGTTTGAGTTTGAGGTTCCCATATGCACGTAGTTTCGGTGCCTTTGTTAAAGGGGGTGCTCCAATACGTTTCCAAAATTCTGTGCTAATGATGGAGTATACTGATCCCGGGTCCCAGTCCAACGTACATCTGACACCGTTGAGAGTGACGTCAATGCGCTTGCTGTTCTTGTTCGTTTTGCGTTCAATCTTGTAGACATCTTCACTATCGTATGAGCTTGTAGAAGATTCTGATAAACAGTCGTCACTGTCAGGGTTCCTAATATTATGTAATTTGTTTCCGTTTTTGATTACTCGTTTGTTCCCTGACTTGGTGCTCGTCAAATATGCTCTCCCAGTCTTGATACAGCAATCTTCAAAATGTCCTTGCGTTTGACATTCCTTGCAAATATGGTCTTTTGCCTTACAATCGCCCACTTTATGCCTATCATATGCACCACATCGACGGCACTGATCTAGACCAATCCTGCGTAAAAACGTACTCTGTTTGTTGTGGTGTGCCATGTTGGTTTTTGTTCGGACTTTGTTTGTGGCAGCAGGTAAACCGACGTGAATGTCACTCTCAGCAAGCTCTCTAGACTGAGCTACTGCAAAGAATTTGGCAAATGTAACTTCCACAGTCTTTCCATCGTAATGTTCTTGTAGGTCGGGCCATTTCTGTGTTCAGATCCACTTCTAGCTGCGGATGGTTTATGCCGGTCGCAAATCGATCACGCAGCAGACGTTCGAACAAGTCGTCCTTGTAGCCACAGTTGGTGGCGAGTTTCTTGAGCCTGATAGCGTAGTGTTCCATAGTCTCATTGCAGTCTCTTACGCAATTCCAAAACTCGGTTAAAGCTTTGAATTTTGTTGTCTTAGGTCGATGTAAGTCGAGTAGTTTAAACTTTACGTCTTTGTATAGACTGTTTTCAAAATCGGGTATGAGTACTACTTTCAACTTTTTACAACTTTTTACTATTTTCAAAAATGTGTATAATGATTCATAAATAATTTTCTCAAATACTTTAGATAATACAGGAATTAACGCTACAGGTCTATAGTTGGACATTTCCTCTTTATTATCCTTTTTATGTATAGGTTTTATCATAACTCTTTTTAAACTATTAGGGAAAATTCCCGAAACAATACTCCTGTTCATAATGTGACATAAAGGTGGAGCTATAATATTACTAACGAATTTAAGAACACCTGTGGTAATACCGTCATAGCCGTGACTTTTTGTATTTTTAAGACTTCTAATTATTCTAGTCATGTCGTCTGGTACTATCGGTGACATAAATATGGAATTCGGGATGCTGTCTATATGAATAATTCTATCGGATGATTTATTTTCAGATGTTTTTTGAACTTGATCAATAAAGAAGTCATTAAAAGATGTAGTTATGTCATAGGGATCTGTAATCAAAATATTTTGCTTGATGATTTTCGTAATTGGTTCCTTAATATATTTGGTGTTATTAATTGTTTTCCATGCTGCTTTGCATTTATTTTGAGCGTTATTAATTGTGTAATTATTCTGAGCCTTTTGTGTCAGTTTTATGATCTTTTTTAATCTTTGTGAATACGTCTTGAATGTGGTTTTTTTCTCATATGTAGGATTCATTCTATATTTCCACAGTAATTTTCTTTGTTTCTTACTACATATCCTAATACCTTTTGAGATCCATTTAATTTTTCCTTCTGATCGAATTTTAACCAATTTCATTGGAAAACATTGATTGTAAAGTAGAAGAAAAATATCTATAAAATTATCATAGGCTTCATTAGGATTGTGCTCACCATAAACATCCGAAAAAGATAGATCAATTAAATAATTTTTAAATTTAATTAGATTTTCCCTCGAGTAATCCCGCTTTTGAGTGCGCCAGTAATTTAATTTGCAAGTTTTACTGACTTGGATTTTTAGTAGTACAGCTGAGTGATCAGACAAAGCAAAATCAATAACCTCACTTGTACACTTTAAATTAGAGTTATAAGCAAAATTATCCAAACATGTTTGACTTTTCGGCCTCGTCGGTTGTCGTATCTGTAGCTTAAGGTTATAGTTTAGAAGAAGAAATTCAAAGTCCAAGGTGATTCTGTTACGTTTGAGAATATCTATGTTAAAGTCTCCGCATAATACCACCCTTACATTCGATTTATTGCACAATTTTTTTAATACAGAGTCCATAGCATCCAAAAATACACTAATATTAGATATATTTGGTGGTCTATAAACACATACAATTATAATTTTATGTTTGATTAGTTCTATTGCACTACATTCAAAAATTCCTGTCATCGAAAGTTTCATTACATCGTGAAGTTCTTTATATTCGTAACAATTCTTAATCAAAATACACGAACCTCCTCGCCTTTGGTGTTTCCTAGAGTAGGAGGCGGCAAGTTTATAATTTGGTATATTGATCAATTTTTCCTGACCAGAGATAACAAAATGTTCTGTAAGGCATATTATGTCGATATTTTTTTGTTTGCGTAATAGTTCATGAATATTTAATGTTAAGATATCAGATTTGTTTAAAATACCAGCAATATTTTGATGAATAATAAACATGTGATTATAAAAGAAAAAGCTCAGAGTTATTCGTTTGAGTTTCGTTTGTTTGGTGTTTTTCTTTACATTCTGTGGAATTTTTTTCACAGTCTTCTGAACCTTGAATTACCTTTGCTTGCATAAACATAATCATATTTTTTATATCCTCAAAAATAGTTTGAAGTCCAAAGTAATTTATACTTCCAGTGCGTCTATCAAACATAGTGTCATCATATCTTAAATTTTTATTGCTGTCCAGGAAGTATGCATGTCTTTGAGTAATTACGTCTAGATAAAGTAAATTATTAAAGGTTTCTATTCTTGAGTTGAACAAATAGTTGTTATTAAAGAATTTAAATGTTGGAGTGCAAATAATTACATTTGTATGATTAATTTCCAGCAATACTTCTCTAATCTGCAATACACAATCCAAATATCTATTTGTAACTTTGAAGTCCTCCTCGCCCAGCAATATTATACAATAGTCCTGTAAGGTGAAGTTTGATAGTTGTAGTTGAATTCCATTCAGAAGACGTTGCATATTGCTATGTGGTGTGATGTAATGGCAAATATCACACTTGTTAAATGTATTTTCTGCAATGTGAAGTATTTTGTTTTTATTGTCTGTACTTAAGATACAGATTTTATTGCGTTTCGTAGATTTTTTCTGGATCTGGGCCTTCTCGGATCTATTTTGTGTTGTTGTTTTATTGTTTTCAGGGTTATTGTTCTCCAGAGTACATATTTTAGACTGTTTCTTGCTTTTTTTGTTCCTGTTAATTCTTTTTTTCGTAGTTGGTTGACTCATTTTAGGTGAACTGTCATTAATTGTTTCGTATGTGTCATTATTTTTTTCCAGGTCTTCATTCAAACTCCTCAAGTTACCATTTTCCAAGGCAAGGGCCTCGATTTCTGCACGAGCGGTCTGTAATTCTATTGTGAGATTCATGACTTGTTCACGCAAGTCTTTTATAAGTCCTAAGTCTTCGTCATCCGATAATTCCGGGACACTGTTTCCGGTTTCATTTATTGTTTGTGCAGCGACTGCGACGCTGTCGTTTAGTATTGAATCAGTCTTGGTTCTGGTACTACGGAAGGTAATATTTTCTAGGAAATTCATCTTTAATTTTTTTCTCACTAATTTCTTCTGAAGTGTTCAAATGTTAATTATTTTCTACCTAATACTATAATATTTTTTAAGTGGTATCCCTAATTGTTTGTTTTGCGCCCACTGGCGTCAAGTAGCGGTACTATATTGGTTCGTCTATTCGGCGCGCAGTGCCGTGTTGGCGCTAGTTGTTGAACATTCAATACAGTCCAAAGGTCAATTTTTTAAAATATTTTTCATATCGTTGTTAATATTATCGTCTTTTATAATTATTGCACTATTTTTAATATAAAACTGCACTCATCTTCACTGTTTGACATAAACTAGGATGATGTTGTAGTGATTTGTTGTTTTAACACTGTATTATTGTTTGTGAAGTGTTTTGAACCGTCACATAATATTTTTGATTTATTTTTTAAATACACTTATCGTTATCAGTTACGAATAATGGCACTTGTAAATTATAGTTATTGCACTGAGTTCTACTAATTGTTAGTCAATTAGGAATGATTTTTTTTTTTTTTTTTTTTTTTTTTTACGGTTTAGCAGGGTTAAACGTATCGCAGTTGAAATTTTTAATAATTTTGAGTTTGTTACAGTTGTTGTTGCTGTTCGCCGAGCTGGTAGACTCCGTACCAGGTGTTACTGGTGTGGGGGCCCCCGCTGTCAGTCGCTGTTGTTGTAACACGAGTTGTTGCAAAACTTCTGATATTTGCTGTTGTTGCTCCCGTTGTATTTGTATAAATTCTTTAAATTGATCCGCGTTCATTTTTACTACTTTAATCCTCGTCGCCAATGAAATAGATTAATATCATCGTAATAGAAAGTATTTATTGACGTAGAGTCTGGCTAACGAAAGTAGGCCTTGGAATTATTTGCGAACTTTTTATATAGCAACTCTGAATGAACGTCAACGTCAATTTGACAAGGTTGTCGTTCGGTATCTCAGGTGTCAAATTGTATGCGTTTGTGTAAATTGTGATTCTAATTACGGTTTAAAATGAACAAATCTATCAAAAGTGGTGTACGAAAGATGTTGTTTTGCATGATTGGCAAGTTCGACGAAAAAACAACACAACAGCGTGATGCCGCGTTTAAACAAAAACAAGATTGTCTACGTGTGGTGTTGAATTTCATAGGTTAGTAGACAATATTATTTTGATACTTTGAACACCTACCTATCCAGTCGTCTTAATAAAATTTTGATTTATAATTTACGTATCCTTACAAATAAGTTACTTTCGCTTTTTCGTATTGAATAAAACTAATTATATTCATTCGTACATCGCATCAGTCAACGTATTCATTTTAATAACATCACCTATGTTTTACGTATATACTCATAATGAATTTTTGCTGTATTTTTGTTGGTAATTTATTATTTATTATATGCTTTATTGTACATACAAAACGATATATAACAGAGGAAAAAAAAACAATTAAAATACATACAATGGTAATTTTAAAACGATTAACTTTCTTTAACAGAGAATCTGCAAGATGTCGAAGGAGTTGATGAAATAGTAAGAACTATTGAAAATCTCACTGAATTAGAGCAGAAAGATAGGATAATAACCCAGAATCAGTACTTAGAAGAAATAACTTCAATGACTGGTAAGTTTTTACTATACACTGGTGTTTTGAAATTATGCCGAAAAAAACCTTTGCATTTACGTAAACCAAGAATTAATTACATATTTTGTATATCTTCTTTGCAGAAGTGAGTGTCAGAACACTAAAGAGAGTAAAAAGGGAAGGTGCAGTAAATGAAGGTGTCTGGAGTACCCCGGGGAAGAAACGCCCACGGAAACCTACTGTGTCTAACCTAGATAACTTTGACATAGATGCTATGCGTAACAAGATAAACGAATTTTATATTGTTAAAAAACAAGTTCCTACACTGAGGACACTGTTGGTGGAGTTAAAAGAAAGTATTGATTTTAACGGATGCAGAGAAACTCTGCGCCGCTTGTTATTAGCCAATGGCTATGAATTTAAAAATAATAAAAATGAGCGTTCTGTATTAATAGAACGCTATGACATATCTGCTTGGAGACATAGATTTTTAAGAACTATAGCAGGAAAACGTGCAGAAGGCAAGCCAATCATTTATTTAGATGAGACTTATGTCCATAGAAACTACAAGCCTAAGAAATCATGGCAAGGTCCTTCAACTAGTGGTGCAATTGAAAATGTTTCGACCGGGAAAAGGTACACAGTTCATGCTGGATCAGAGAAAGGCCCCGTACCAAACTCTTTGTTAGTGTTTAGTACTAAATCAAAAAATGCTGATTATCACCATGACATGAATGCTGAAAATTTTAATAAATGGCTTAAAGAAAAACTTATACCAAATTTGGAAGAACCAAGTGTAATCATAATGGATAATGCTAGTTACCATTCGGTAATTATAAATAAGGTTCCGAACACACAAACACGTAAAAGTAATATAAGAGAGTGGCTTCGTGATAACGGAATTCAATATGAGGACTACCACACGAAAGCAGAGCTGTTGTGTATTGTAAAACGAAATACGCCTAACCCAATATATGACGCTGATGAAATTTTAAATCAATGTGGTCATGAGGTGTTGAGACTTCCACCATTGTGATTTAAATGCGATCGAGCTTGTGTGGAGTTTGGCAAAACGTAAAGTGGCTAGCAAAAATATTGCAGTTACTACAGCTGCATTAGAAGAAATAATTAAAGATTCATTTGAAAACGTAAGTTCACAGGATTGGAAAATTACTGATCATGTAATACATGTTGAAAATAAATATAAAGAACGTGATAAAATAACAGAAGAAAATTTAGAAAGTTTTATTATAAATGTTGGATACAGCGATACTAGTGACAGTGATGAATCTTTTGGCATTGAAGTGTTAGAATCTGATTTTGATTACGATGAATAAAACTAAGTTATTATGTATGGAATATTATCTTATTTTATTTGTCTATTTATTTTCGAATTCCGCTCATATTTACCTCATATACTAACACCTATACCAGATCAATAAATCCTTAAAATCCCGTTACAAACCTGATACATATCAAAAATTAATACATGTGTAGATAAATTCTGTTTCTTTATTTCCCTAACATAATGTTCTTATACTGTCTATATAAAGGGTTTTTCATTAAGAGCGCTCGAACTTTGAAATGAAATAAAACAACCTGTTTAAGTGATATTACTACAATTTTTATAACATTTTAAAGAATATTCAATGACATTATGTGTGGAAAATAATATCAGCCAAATGGCCACTGCGACTCCGCTGTAGATGGCGTATTCTGGTGGACTAATCTTGGAGGACGTCTTCGCATAAATGGTCAATTTCACGAAGAACGCGAGTTATGTTGGCCTTTAGGGCAACAATTGACTGTGGTTTATCTGCGTACACTAAAGATTTCATGTAACCCCACAGAAAGTAATCGAGCGGTGTTAACTCACACGATGAACGCCATAAATTGAACACAACGCACAGAACGTAGGCGAATAGACAACTGGTTTTGATAATAAATTTTACACAATTTCTACGCGTTGTTGAAGCGTGTAGCGTTCCATGGTGAAATGTCACGACAAAATATATATTCATGCCAAATTTGGTAGCAATCGCATTACCGAAATGGCCGCTATGCGCTGCTAAAGTTCGAGCGTCCTTATTGAAAAACTATATATATGATATTTTTAATAATGAATTACCATGTATCAAAGTAGGTTATTCCAATTTTCATAGTATAATTTTAGTGTTGTCATACATGTATTTTTTAAATTTGCCGCCAATATTCTGGGGCCAACTTTCGTTAGCCAGACTCTAGCAAATAATTAACAATGTGTCAAAGACACAACCATAGAGCCTGGTATATAACACGGGACTTCCCCGGTTCCCAGGCCCATACAAACCACTTCGTTCGTTTTCCGGAATAACGAGCATTTTCTAACCATAGGAAGCCTAGAAGGCCCTGACACTAGAACGTATACGCTATACGTCTGTACTGGGTCTGTCATTGCGATTTTGCTTTTTTGCTGTTGAGGTTTGCGGTCTACTATCGTCTTTGGAATTGTAAATTACTTTCACAGAGCACATTATATTATGATTACTTTCCTCTATGATTTAGCCACTGAGTCTGTGCGTTTGCACTGGCGAAACATTCACAACAAAACATGTTGAAATCTTTAGTTTCTGTCAAAGTTTAATAAAATATTTGACAGGAACTAGAGATTTCAACATGTTTTGTTGTGATATTTCGCCAGAGCAAACAGTGCACACTTGCACTCAGAATCACTACTTTCGAAGCTTTCATAACACAGAACTAAACTACAGAGTCCTAGGCTGCGTTCCGAGTTATGCTGTAATCGATTTGAGCGACCCGTTATGAAATACCGTGAGTGCCATAATGCTGGCTACATTTTTGCGTTATCGCGATCTTTCCTTCGCGCGCACTCTGTTTCTCAGCGAGACGTCGAGCGGTGAGCGAGAGAGAGCACGTGAAGTATGTTTTGGTATAACGTGACAATGTAGCCCCAGCATAATGATGTCCCGTGAATCGTCATAGATGACGTCATGACTTCTTGCGACCACGTCGAACATGCCTTAAATTAATATCACCGTGAGTGTCAAGTGTACTCATGACGTCATCTATGACGATTCAAGACACATCGTTATCGCACCCACGTTAATTCGGTACGGCTACGCACAAATCAATACAGCGTAACTCGGAATGCACCCTCTTTGTCACTGTCACTGTCTTCGTTTGTCAAGTGCCAACACTGACCTTACAAACCTAAGTGCCAAGCTCGAATCGGCTGTCAAATCTGTCATTTATATTTAAGCTACCATTGTTGTTTTTATTAAAATATTTATCGGCTCGAAAAGGACTGTTTTACTATATTTTATATTTAGGTAGAATTAATTTAATTCAAATATTTGTTCGTGACCCCGTCTTCATCCTTACCAATTATTTCGTTCGTCAAGTGGAAATAAACATAAACGGTGTCACAAACTTTGCGTACGAACGTTAATTTGTTTCTTGTTTTCTTGTTATGATAAGCTTATCACACTCTTCCACAGCATTTCGCGCCGGCTCGTGGAGTGCAGACGTGTTCTTCGTCTAAATAAAAATACGAAAAATCAATTAAAAAAGCATACCAAAATGTCAGGCGAAGGTTCCAGTTCAGTAAATTCAAATAAAAAAGTGGCGTTGATAACCGGCATAACAGGCCAGGTACGTATAATATTTTTACAGTGTTTATAGTTAATTCACGGCTTATAATGTTTTCGTCGATTTCTGAGTAGGCCACGTTGTTCGTAAATGAGTTATTTTATGGTTCATTTCATGCTTCATGCCCTGAATTGGCGGGTTTGAGCATTATTTTTTATGTGTTAGGGCTTTTATTGTTAATGGATGTAGTTTTGTAATGGGATTATTTATTGTAATGTTTAAGTAAACTATTACCAGATTTTTCTGCCTTTGTTTTTAACATTTACTGTTACTTAATTTTTAAATAGGCATTTTCAAAAACAGACTGTAAAATAATTATAAGTAATGGTTGCTTTCAAATCTTTTTCAAGTAAAGATGATGATGTTATGTTCATAGAGAATATATTTTAAACTAAACAAAACAAATAATTAAACTATTCAGCATTCTTAGTAGCTAGAAAATACTTATAAAATAAATAAATAATAAATAAATATAAACTTTATTATCAGGCTTCAAAGGCCCATAGCGTGTTAGTATTACAAATTACTTAAATCTATGTTAGTATAACAATTACGCACACACACAATCATGTGGGCCTCCTACTATCTCACGTATTTGAATACCGGTCTGTGTGCCGCCATCCAGTGAGATATTAGAAGGCCATCCACCCTGCCGGCTACAGTCGCCACGAGGCTGTTGGGGCTGTCGCGCACCCGACGCGTCAGTGATGCGATTCGCAGACACAGCAGCGAGCCGAAATCCGGAACACGTGCGTCCGCGAACATCCCCGACGCGCTACAGAAGCGCGGCAACCCCAGCATTACCCGGAACGCGTTATTATATTGGACTCGTAGAGCATTGTACGAGCCCTGTGTATAACTGACCCACAGGGCGCACGTGTACAGCGACTGGCAGTAGGCCCTGAACAGTGAAAAAAGAAAAGCTACACATTTGCAGCTTAAGCCTAGAATTCATCTGAATATCTGGTAAAAAAAGGTCTTAATAATAATTACAAAATTTAGATGAAAAATATGAATATGGATTCTAGCATGTTTCATAATAAATAAAGTAAATAAGAATTAAAATCACCAGAATTTCATCACGTTATTTTTTTTCATTTACTTAATCTGAATAATGAAAAAAAACGGAACCATGATAGTTTATCTTGTTACAAAGGTAAATAGGTTTTTTTCAACTGACTTCACTTTTACTGTTTAATCATTGAAGTGATGATACCTTGACTTGTAAAGGTCATCTATTGTATTAGATTTAATAGACTTGTTTTACCATTTTTTGTGTACAATAAAGTACATTTAACAAAGAAAGACAGTTAAAAAAAAATGTTCATTGAGCACAGACAAATTTTATTGAGCGCACATTAATATATAAATATTAGAAAGAACAGACAAAAAAAAGAACAAGATACAATTAATACCTAAATGTAAAAAATGGACACCTTTCGGCTGAAATTATCAAAAAAGTATGACTATTTGTGGCAGGTCTTTAGACAAATACTTGCAGGGAAACAGTTGGGATTGACAAAAAATGATACTGTGCTACTACTTAGAATACTATAGGTAGTTCAATAGTATAGTTTACTATTCTCATTTCTTGTAATAGTTAATAAATACTAAGGTCTTCAAACAGTGAGCCTGGCCGACTGCTGTTTGGGTTGGTCACATTCAGAGTGCTATGGAATAAAGGTGTGTTTGAAGGATAAGATCATAAATGTTTTTTTGCTGAAAAGGTTCTAGTGTCACCAATATAGCTTCAAAGCTAGAAATTTGAAGGTTGAAGCCTGATACTGAAGATAAAATACTATTTTTTTTTTATCATAGTCAAATGCTCTATAATTTATTTGCTATTTTCCTCCTCACACAAGTAGGAGGAAAATAGCAAATAAATTATAGAGCATTTTCACACTTTCCTCATGAATTAATTTGTGCATAGTATCAAGTTATCAAACTTGTACCATAAATTGCTACATTTAATATACTTACAATGTAAACTTAAATGTAGCAATTTGCACTTTCACCATATTTTTTTTTCAAAAAACGCTTGACCATGGTCTTAAGGAGGAGGGGGAGGGGAGGCCTTAAGACCTAGGTCAAATGTTTTTTTGATATTCAGATAGCTTTAAGAGGTGCCAATGCCATAAACAATTTAATTAAAAATAATTAAAATCTGCTGGTTAAAGCTAGTAGTGATATAATCATTTCGATTTAATCCAGTCAGAAAAGTGTTTTTACAATATTGCAAGTTGGGTAATGGACATCCATTAAAAACATGTTTATTGTATTAACTGATTATGATAGTAAGTACCTACATTAATTGAATTCTATCAAAATTCATGATCAGTATTTTATGTAATAGTACTGATCATCAATTTGGAATTGGATAGTATAAAAACTAGTCAACCACATTAACAAATCCCATGAACTATTTTTAAAAGGCATAATATTAAACCTCCCTGCCTCGTTGGTCTAGTGAGCGCAAGCGCTACTGCAGATCATGGGGTCCTGGCTTCGATTCCCAGGTTGGTCAAACTGTTATTGGGTTTTTCTATCTGGAATTTCTCAGTAGCAGCCCGGAGTCTGGATTTGTGCCCGGTTGATGGCAATAGGCTCGCCCCCTAATACATAGGACTAAAACATAACTGGCGAAATGTGTTTGTATTATCCTTCGGAGAAACAAGGCGTTATGTTATGTATTTAACCAACATTAAGGTGAATCCGTAGTTGATCAAAATATGATTCACGACTATAAACTCAATCTCAAAGCATTTATTTCAATTAAACCAATTACAGGCACTTTTGAATTGTCAAGGGGTCAGTCAGTCAGAAATATTAAGCTAGTTGCCCATTCCAAAGCGTAGGTTCCTATGGAGAAGAACGGGCAAGAACCTCCAAACAATCTTTAAAAAAAAAAAAAACTTACAAAATATTGTTTACATCATTCATCATGTTGAAATTATACATGTGTATTTACAGAATTATAATCATTAGAATCATTAATACATCTCTTTATGTTAGATTTATTCCATAAGAACAAATCCCTTAAGGTTAAGTTCTTATGGAACAAACTTAACTTAAATAAAAGAGCCTGGCCGGCTCATTTATTTCAAAAGCATTACATCATTAGGCAACCAAAAAGTTTTTAGAGAATAAATTAAATATCTTCCGTTTTAAAACCTTTACAAACAGACATGAGAGATATTAGGCGATATTAGAAAGTAGATGTAAACTATTTATTGACTAATCATTCATGAACTCATCCAAGTTGGCAGTGTTTCCTAGGCCTGCCTCGACGACTGCGTCCTTCTACTTGCGCACACTAGGTGACAAGTGACGGCTGATGACCCTGAGTGGGCCATCTGTCCCGATGCTTTCGACTGATATGAACCGCCCAATCCCACGTCAGCTTAGCAGACTCGCACTTTTCGCCATAGTTTGTATAAACATTCTCGTCCACAAGAAGTAATTTCCAAACCAAAAAATTCAAAATTCAAAAGTCATATATTCAAACTAGGCTGAGAATCACCACTTTTCGAACGTCAAAATTACATAAGACAGTCCCCCAAAATGCCCACCCTTCACCACTTCCTAGCGCTTTCCTATCTACTACTCCAGTAAAAAGTTGTCAGTCTTAAAAATGTAGATGTTTAACATTCTGAACATTACTATGTTCCAGGAAGCTATCACATTGTTAAAATTTGTAAATATTCCTGTTAAGAACAAAGTCATCAACACTGGAATGGCAATGGCAATGTTGTAATTAAAGTAAGGCCATTTTAATAGGTAACATTTGACGTCTGTCAGTTTAGTGAAAGCAAATCGTAAAGCCCGGCACAAGGTGCATGGCGTTACAAGGTTACGTTGTTGAATTTTGATGAAATTTGTCAAATGTTACCTATTAAAATGGCCTTGCTTTAGTAAGTTGATAAGTAACATTTGAATATTATTCTTATCAAGTTAAGTATATGCTATTTAGAGGGAAATCCGGTTTTCGTAAAAATAAATTAATTTAGTGATAGTGGAGTAGTTCAGTCACGCCATGGGAACAGTTGAACTGCCAGCGCTTTTTTTCGATACAGTAAGGTGTTCGTAGTTCAACTGTTACCAAATAGAGCTCGTTTGACGGATGTTCTGTGAGACGCATTGATTACTTGAAAAATAATAAGAGTGAAAGACTATTTTAAGTACCTATATTTTTAAACAATTTCTATATTTTTTTTACTTATATCTAAAATACAAGTCATAATAAAGAATACTGAGACTAAAAACAAACTTTGGGAAACTCAGTTCCAGTAGCGGATCCAGGGGGCCAGGGTGGGGGGGATCACCCCCCCCCCCCCCCTCAAAACATCTGAGTTTGCTGTAATTTTGCATGGGTATACATATTAATCACGCCGTTGTCAGCACGATAGGCATCCCCTACCGTAAAGTGGGGATGTTTTTTTTTCTCGTCTATCCCATGGCCACACTATGGAATTTGTGTCGTTGGAAAGGTCGTTCAAAAATATTATGGTTCCATGTTTCAACTCAGGGATCCGTTTGTGAAATATTAAGCTTTAAAGTGCTAATTTTGGGTAGTCACGTGTCCCTCTGCCACCTAAATGGTTGTACTTGGATTTGTGAAAACTATCACAGCTAAGTAGGCTTTACAGGTTAACGAGTAATAATCGACCAACTTAAATTTGCAGTTTGAAAAACATGTTCTCCCTTACATTCCGCATGTTACTTGTTTTTCGACTACAATGTTAAGTTAGTTATTGGGATAAATTCATCCCAACTATGGAACCCTTCTTGTGCGTGGTGCGACACGCACTTGGCCGGTTTTTTTTTTAGTTCAACTGGCCTGCCATTGACCGTACCTATTTTACCCACCAGTCCTGCTAAAAGCGTCTTCTTCTTCTCAATCTTGTAAAAGAAAAGAAAGAAAATGTATTTATTTGCGCTAAACATGACGCAAAGGAAAAATAACAAACAAGAAAAACAAGCTGGGGGAAAATATGCGTCACATCTACGCCCACTCAAAATGAAAATAGTTCAGCATAATGCTGTGACGGTTTTCAGCGACAGCTGGCGTTGAAATGATGACGTCAACCCACCAGTTAACGTTCATCATCATATTATTTCACATTTCTCATTTTTTAGGTACATAGTTACCAAAAGCATTAAAAAAAAACAATGCAACTCCTAAATCGTAACATTCTATTACAGGATGGTTCCTACCTCGCGGAGTTCCTCATCGACAAAGGGTATGAGGTGCACGGTGTGCTGCGGCGCTCGTCTTCCTTCAACACAGGCCGCATCCAGCACCTTTACGGCCGGCCGGCCTGCCACACGGGCGGCCGCATGCACCTGCACTACGGAGACCTCACCGACACGACGTGTCTCATCGGCATAATCACTAAGGTTCAAAGTCACAAGTCAAATAATTTATTTCAATTAGGCACAAAAAGTCACTTTTGAACGTCAAAATTTACAAAAAATAATAATAATAGATTCTAGTCGCCCCTTCCAAAAGGTAGTTTTCGTATGGAGAAGAATGGGCAAGAAATTCCACCGTTACTCTTTTAAAAGGTTTTACAATATATTTTAAACACTAATTATATAATTATATGTGAAGACGATGCACCTAGAATAAGATTACTATACTACGATAGGTAAAAATAATGAAAAATGAAGGAATGACATAAATTAATTATGTGATAGATGCATGGTGCTCACATATTTACAAACATTGTAAAATTATACGATATTCCTAACATTTTAACAAGTAATACTAATAATAAGTCAGTGTGTGAGTTCAAGTACCTAATCACAAAATATAAAATCAATGTTATAAAAAATAATACTATACAATTTATTTGGCAGCCAGTTCGATTTTGTCTAGATTCTGAATTGTCCCATGGAGTTACGTTTCAAATATGTTGGGGTCGACTTCCAGTCTGACCGGATGCAGCTGCATACCAGTATTTTATATTATGGAGCGACTGCCTATCTGACCTTTACACCGCAGTTACTGGGTAACAATACCCCTTGCTAAGACTGGTTGTCAGACTTTCGGGCTTCTGATGACCCGTAACGACTGTCACAGATCCATGAATGAAGACCGGGACCTACGGCTTAACGTGCATTCCGCGGCACGGAGGGGTCTTGATATGATATTATGATGGTTTACAAGGCAGTTAGTGTGCAGTACAAGTCGAATCTTCGAGTCAATCGAGTCCCTTGACTCTTTAGTTTTTGTAAAATTTTGACTTTTTATAAGTTTATGGTAACTAACCTGATGGTAAGTATTCCCCCGCTTACGAGTCCTACTTTTGTTAGAAATCTCCTTCAGATGTCATGTAATGATAACATTGCGTTAGTAAACAATTTTGACATTTTAAACATTATGTACCTAGGTACCTACTACAACTTGTTAACCAAGGCCACCGTGAGTAACAATTGTTACTCACGGTAATACTACCTATTTATTGTATACGTTTATACAATTATATCATGCATATGTACGATTATATCATGTATGCACAAATGCAACGATTTGATGACATCAGATCGAATAACGAGGCGTATATTTTTATTTAAAAAATATTAATAGGAAACTTTGAGAGCTTCTCGTGCATCAAGCGTTTTTTCCATACCTACTCGTGTTCATACATACATACATAAACTTACTTCTTCCCATGCGGGTAGGCAGAAACTACAGAACGCCACCTGCTACGATCCTTACATACTCCTTTTGCTTCGTTTACGTTCATAGATCTGGCCATAAACGCACTCCCCGGTTGAATTAGAATACTACATTACTTGTGTTGGTTGGACATGTTGATTATTAATTATTATCACAGTTCTAAACGTCTCTTTACTACTTTATTAGTCCATACTTAGCTGTTTTCTGTTTAATGTAAATAACAACATTTCCATTTCCCATTTCCAAATTTTTTCCCTTTTTTTCGAAGCTGGTTTCAAGGCGCCCATCTTCATTGTTCCGATTTTTTTCTGGTTGATCGCTGTAAATTTTGGTTTGTAGAATTCGAAGAGGTGGGAAGTTCCTACTAACAGTCACTGTATTCCTCATAATAACGTATATTGTTACGACAATATTTAAATACGTATGTCTCTCGCCCCCTTATATTAGGTTCATGGGACTTAAATGTAACAGAGGCCCTAGTGTGAGTTTCTATTAACCATCTCGATCTAACGCATAGACCGCGTTCGGCGCTCCGATTGTCCCTTCACTAGTGAAGGCCGGCCGGCTGCCAATCGGAGCGCCGAACGCGGTCGATGCGTAAAATCGAGATGGTTAAATGAAACACACTAGGGCCGCTGGATGAAATGTGGGTGGATAGGTACCTCTGCCTTATCCTTCGGGGAATAAGGGCGTGATGTTATATTGCTAAACGTGGTTTCCTGGTAACTTAAAAAATGCCAATGGCTCACGGATCCTATCTAGAAAGACAGAATCAACATTCAACAATAAATGTTTACACGTTGGATTATCAATCTTTCTTTAATTATACACTCTTGAGGCTTCGCGCGTCAAGGTTGCGTAGGATTACTACGATCTAACTAGCTATTCTGTCCAGCTCATTTGACATAGATTGTTTATTGCAGTTTGAATTATCATTTCACCTTCTCCTTTCTTGATGATCTTCCCTCGTATTATCGTAGCCGTAAAACGTCCAACTGCTGGACACACGCCTCCCCCAAGCATTGACACATCAACCGGTCTTGTGCTTCTCGCATCGAGATTATTCCTGCGACCTTCACCAGGGTTAAGTATATGAATTGGCCAGTCGGCAAGGTGGTAGCGAATCTGACTGTCCTTGGTGCTCCAGACATTACATTTCGCAATTTAAATTGCCACTTGTGTAAGCTATTTTAATTACTTGATAATTATATCGTAGAAAGTACATATACTATCAAACTGTGTGTTAATACTGTTCCATAACTCATACCTACCAACTTATACTGCACACTTAGCGTACTGCACATCCCTTTACTCGAGCGCTCTATGGATCAGCTGTACTAAACGTGACGCCAATGCGTTGCGTATTCAATATAACAACGCCTTCAGGGCGCTGCTGTTGCGACTGCCACGTGCAATCATTGCAGTGCTTCTGCAATGTTTGCTCAAGCCAGAGTAGATAGCTTCTCAGCTGTAGTGCGGAAAATTAGTGCTTCTCTTCTCACAAGGTTGCGGGACAGTAGCAACAGCCTCCTGAAGGCTATTGCTGATAGGCCTGACGAAATCCCCATAATGAGGCATCTTATTAAAACCACCCTGTCTGTAGTAGAATTTAAGTACTAACATAGCAAATAAGTTAAACTGTTTGTTATCTATTGGATCTAGTTGTCTGTAGAATAAATAAATTATTATTATTATTATACCGTACCAAATAAATCGACCCTACCTTTCCAAACTCCGTTACAGATTCGTCCAAAAGAGATCTACAACTTAGGAGCCCAGTCTCACGTTAAAGTTTCGTTCGAGCTCAGCGAGTACACGGCTCAAGTGGATGCCCTCGGGACCCTGAGGCTTCTGGAAGCAGTGAGAGCAGCAGGTCTTGAGAAGGAGGCCAAGATATACCAGGCGTCTACCTCAGAACTGTACGGAAAGGTTGTGGAAGTGCCCCAGACTGAGAAGACACCGTTCTACCCCAGGTCGCCCTATGGTAAGTGTTTGTCTTGTTCAAACATTTCTTTTATAATGTATTGGGTTTGATGTTTTGTTAATTGATTTCCGTGTAATGAGTTGATAATAACTCATGATACTTACTAATGCACTAAAAACAAACCCCAGATTTAATCAAACAGACATGAGATTGAACGATAGCGATAAACATGAAAAGGAATTAAAAATTAATAAGATATCGATGTTGTTTATATTTTAGATGTTTCTGATAATGTACAAAGATTGTAATTAATTGTCTTTCCACTTAATAAAATGGATGTACAACCGATTATTATCTATCTAGTATGTAGCGCCCGAGTGTAAATATTAGGTAAATTCGCTTCGAAATACCTAATATTTACATGTATTGTTTACTCAAACATAAAGCGTTGTGCAGACTGGCGCGACGCGAATCTAAGAATACAATTTCTAAGAAAACTTCACCGTAAAACAATTACCGATGTCGCGTCGTGCCAGTCTGTACGAGGCTTCATACTTAATCGATTACGTTAAGAGGGAACAGGGCCCGCGATTCTCCATACAAACGTATTCCCCGTTTTTCTTCCTGAATAATGCCTCTAGAGCTATCATTTCTTTTTTGTATAAAATCAGGGTCTCTATAGGCATGTCCCTGTCATTTCCTTTTTTTTAGCAATTAATAAGTAAGGAAACTATGACCCACCAAAAATGCCCCATTTTTACCGCCGTGATTAGAGGACTACCAGACTAATTCGGAAAAGTTTTTAGCATAAAAGAAAATAATAGGAACCTAGACATACTCTTTCTTAAAATTTTAAGGTTTTTTTTTTTTTAATCGTTTTAGTTTTCGAGGAGAAAAAAGGAGAATGCCAAACGTCGTTTTCGTCAAAATTTTTGTGATATGTCGGTCTGAGCTGTAGTTGTCCCTATCGCACTTTACGGGTTTTAACTCGGTTTTTCGGGCGCAGCGCGATGACAATAGTTTCTTCAAATACCTATTTTTCAAATTCCTCGCAGCCCCTGTTCCCTCTTAAGGCTTATTTCGCAAAACTACGGTGTAGCGGTAAAACATAAGTTGCGGCACGCGTATACACTCCTTTGAAAATGCCGCGCGTGTCCCTGTGGCAATTTGAATTTGAACTTTATGTTATTCTAATACAGCCGAGTTCGCAAATTCGCAATAATTGTAGGCGTGTTTTCAAACGAATCAAAACAGGTGCACGCGCGTTTGGTAGTGATGCGACACTGCGCCAGTATAATCTTTAAGAGAGAACCGGGCCTGCGAGGTATTTGAAGAATCTATTGCCGTCGTTTTACCTCCTGCACCCGTAGCGTGTGATGGGCAGCTGCAGCTCAGACCTATTATATCACAAAAAAATTGACAAGATCGACATTTCGTATTCCCCTTTTTTCTCCTTAAAACTAAGTCGATTCAATTATTTTTTACATATTTTTTTTAAGAAAGAATATGTCTAGGTTCCTATAATTTTATTTTATGTTAGAAAAAATTGGAATGGGTCTGGTAGTCCTCTAATCACGGCGGTAAAAAATCTTTACACGTACGTCCGTATTATTTCCTTTTTTTCAGAAACTTATTGGAAGTTGCTACTACTTATAGGGACGTGTCTACAGCAGACTTTGATTTTATGAAAAAAAAATATTTCTTTAGAGGGATCAGGAAGAAAAAAGGGGAATACATTTGTATGGAGATTCGCAGGCCCTTGTTCCTCTTAATTATCGTTGAAACAAAAGTTATTGTGTAGAGCAGGGATGGGGAAACTACGGCCCGCGGGCCATCTCCGGCCCGCGGGCCATCTCCGGCCCGCGAAGGCTTAAAATCCGGCCCGCGACCATCAAATAAAAATCAAGAGAATATTTCGTATTGTTAGTAATTTCACTCTCATCACCAGCAAATTGGAATTTTATAAGTCCGTATCTAGGACACAATACCCAAATATAGTTGCCCACGCCCAAAAAATAATGGCTATGTTTGGTACAAGCTAAATATTTGTGCGAACAAACTTTTTCAATAATGAAATTAACAAAAAATTGTCTTCGTAATAGACTTTCGGATTACCACCTTTATTCACTACTAAAATGTTCAGCATCACAAATGGAGCCGGTTTATGATGAAATCATGCAAAAACAAAAACAGTTCCACATGTCACATGTCCCCACAAAGACCAGCGCTCCTCAACCTTCTACTTCGCAGCAAATTTAAAAGTTTAATTTAACTACAATTTCCAATTTTTTTTTGATTCCAATAGTTATTTTTTAATATTGCACAATAAATTAGTGTTTCAAAAATACATATCAATATTTTTATTTCAGTAATTAACATAGGCAAAAATGAAACAACTTGGCCCGCCATATATTTCGTTAGTATTATATTGGCACGCGAAGGAAAAAGATTCCCCATCCCTGGTGTAGAGTAAAGGAGCCGCTCGTGGCAGTGTGGCACGCCTTGCTTTGCTACCGCGCCCGGCGTCAGCCATAGAGCCTCGTGCAGACTGGCGCGACGCAACATCGGTAATTGTTCTACCGTGAAGTGTTTCTTAGAAATTGTAATGTTAGAGTCGCGTCGCGCCAGTCCGCACGAGAATTAACACAGGTTGTAGGTGTCGCGAGCGGCACTCGGCGTCCCCTAAGACCCTGCGCCCGCGTGCGCTTCACACCCTGCACCAAAAAAAGGGTAAAGTCGCCTCTGTGCATGGCGGATTATTAGGTGCAATAATATTATATGAGTTTATATAATTGTTTATAATTTTACTTTATAAGTAAAATTATTTTAATTTATTGTTGACATAATCTACTCATTACAACGTTTTTTTTTGAGTTGTATTGCAATATGTGGTTAGCTACGGCTACGAGCCTTGACAATTATTTATTTTACCTCGATAGTCCTAGTTTATCAATTATAACTTCTAGTTACAGCTATATGTAAGCGGACACGCCCTTTATGCCTGGAGGCTTTTTTTACTTTTATAGATATTGTTTACGTTTAGTTATTTTTATTTCTGCCTGAGTATAGTTCTCGATGTTTTTGGTTGGTATAATGGCGTTTGCCTAAGGCTATTAATTTATAATTTAAATGATGTTTTGTGTTGTGTAATGTAAATTATCTTGCATACTATTATATAGAATAAATTTTTTGTCTAACTGAAAGCTGTGCTGCTGGGGAGTTTGTTGCGCCACTTCTTCCCAGCTAAAGCACTAGGAAGTGGTGAAGGGCGGGCGTGCTGGGGGACTGTCTTATGTAATTTTGACGTTCGAAAAGTGCTGATTCTCAGCCTAGTTTGAATAAATGACTTGAGTTTTGAATACTAATACATGTTTTAAGTTACTCGGAAACAATGTTTAAAACATCGCGCCTGTATTCCCAGAAGGGATATGCAGATGAGTACACCCACATTTTGCCAGTTCCGACCATGTTATAATGGCAATTCAACAGTTCTCTCCTAGCGATTCTCGCCTCGAGTCTCCAATGGTAACTGAGTTGAGTGTACCTGTCCAGTCAGTGCACGCATTTTTCAGGAATCAACTCAGAAGTTATGGAGCTCAACGACCATGGACGCTTTCACCTCTTGAAACCCGATAAACTTATCGTATAAGAGCGCCTTCATTGCTAGGAACGCTGCTCTGCCAACGTTTTTTACTTGGTATGACCAATATGCAGTTAGCCTACAACTCCAGATGTTCAAAGGCAGCGCCGCCCACTTACCAATAGCTTCCTTTTTTCCACCCTAAAACAAAAAAGCCCGTTATCTTCCAGCTTGTGCTAAGCTCTACGGCTACTGGATCGTGGTGAACTACAGAGAAGCATACGGCATGTTCGCATGCAACGGCCTCCTCTTCAACCACGAGAGTCCTCGGCGCGGGGAGAACTTCGTCACACGGAAGATTACGCGCGGAGTCGCCAAGATATACCTCGGGTTGATGGAGTACCTCGAACTGGGTAACCTGGACAGTAAAAGAGATTGGGGACACGCTAAGGATTATATTGAGGTATGTCTTTAGACCTCTTTAGAAAACGGTGAAGGAAAACAGAGGAAACCGGCATGTCCTAGAACCAAAATTCGAAGACATGTCACATCCAGCAACCAGCACTGGATCCGCGTGGTAGATTACCTAGTGAGACCTGTGTCCCAGCAGTGGTAACATTACCTAGTCTTGCCATAAATATTGTCACGAAGAAAAAAAAAAATTTTATTGCAAATAATATTTATTACTTTTACAGTGTGTTAGTTTAATACATAAATATAAAACAATTTAAAATATAAAAAGCTAATTCGAAGTGGTCTCCATTGGCTGCAATACAGTCCTTTAAACGTTGAGGCCAGTTATCAATAGAAGCACGCACTCTTTCCATGGGAAAATTTTTCACTGCCAATCGTATGGATTGTTTTAGGGACTCCAAATTATCATGATTGACCATAAATCATAATCCAGCGGATTAAGATCGGGACTAGACGACGGCCAGTCTTCAGTTCTGATGAAGCCCGAAACGTTCACTTCCAACCAAGACTGCGTGGACCGAGCTTTATGACCCGGCGCCGAGTCTTGTTGGAAGGGCCATACTTGGTTATTGAATATGGTGTTGTTAAGGGGCTTAACTACCTTCTCGAGAATGGTATCTTGATACACTTGTGCGGATGTTTTGATACCTTTTTCACAAAATATATGGCTCTGTCACTCCTTCATAGCTAACACCCCACCAAACCATCACTGAAGTCGGATAATGCCCACGTTGCACTCTGTCGACTAATTGGGAAGCTTCCTTAGAGCTTTGAGCATAAATACGGTAATTTTGTTTTTTTTAAATGTTGCTCAATTGTAAAGATTTTCTCATCCGTAAACAAAATTGTTCTGTGACCTCCCTTTGCGTACCGCTTCAGTAGTTGTTTCGATTTTACCACACTTCTTTTTTAAATTATCAGTTTAAAAATGACCAGTGCGTCTCATATAGGCTGCAAGTCCTAAGTCATCTTTTAAAATACGCGACGTGGTTCTGGGTGCTATCTTCATCTCCCGAGATAAAATCTTTTGCTTTCGGACAGGATTTCTTCGAATTCTTTCCCTTACTGCATTGACCACCTTTTTCGTACGAACACTACGTGGACGGCCAGATCTTTTTCTGTCACAAACAGAGGAGGCCTCATTGTACCTATTAATAGCCCGGTACACAAACATTTGACTAATACCAAGCGTATGGAGAGTTTAAATTGCATTTGGCTCCATACCAACTTTGTGTAATGCAATCACAGCGATTCGGTTCTCTTTATCACCCCACTCCATTTTAATATCGCAAAATATTGTACAATGTATTGGCGCTAAAATTAGAAAACTCAATGAACAATCGTATAAAAATGACAGATTCGAAATTCAAATGTAGTATCTTTCTTATTTTTAATTGTAACAGTATTTATGGCCAGACTAAGCAGTGGGCAGACGCAGCCTATCTCAGCACTGGGCTGCGATAGGCTGCGTTGATTGATCGATATATTTAGGATTTTTCCTTAGATATTTTGGTATAGAAGCGAAAATGGGCGTATGAATCTGTAATTACTCGGTAATGTCCTATCTGATTAAAATATCAAAACAAGTTTCTCCCTGTCGGTAGTTAGTAACCCATTTTTTGTATAATGGCTAAAACTGTATTTGTCTTTTTGTGTATCTGTGGAGAACGTTGTTGGTCACATATTTGTATAACCCCATGCCCCTTATTTTCTATTTATTTGTAATATAGTTATAATGTGTAATTGTTAGTTCATCCTAATAAATAAAATAACGCATTTATCACAGGCAATGTGGTTGATGCTTCAACAAGAGGAACCAGAAGACTTCGTCGTAGCCACAGGCGAAGCGCACAGCGTGCGAGAGTTCGTAGAACTAGCGTTTTCGTGCGTCGGCCGCAAGGTGGCGTGGCGGGGCGCGGGAGAGAGCGAGACGGGACACGATGCTGAAACAGACCAACTACTGGTCAAGATTAATCCTAAGTATTTCAGGCCTACTGAAGTGGTGAGTCACATTTATCCTCCGTTCATAATTTTACACAAATATGTGTTTTTGGAAAAATAACTTTATCACTTTATTCAGTTTGCGCTACAAATTCTTACCTTCTTTTAAGAACTTTCCACTAATACTAGTCATTCTAACATCAACTTAGTTAACACTAGTATAAAGTTCATATTTGTTTATGTGGAAGTAACACCAATTGAAAACCATGATTTTAATATGGTTAATATATATTCAAATACATAAATTCGTGGATTGTGATGTTTTTGTTATGAAGGCGTGAGCCTTCATAACAAAAACATCAAGATTTATCAAGCCCCATGTCTAAATGAAGTTTTGGCATTGTAGGCCTATAAGGGCCTCTCCGCACACCTTCAGAATGCTGTTGCTGCTTCCTCTCATTCAAACAGCTGCCTAAACTAATTAATTATAAGTTCAAAATTTGTTTTACTGTATTAAGTTACTAAACCAGTTTCAATATCTGATGACGAAATACCAGCTAAGTAAATACGTAATAGTAAGCACAATATATCTTCAATGTTGAATTACACTTGAATAAATCACGTCACCGCCCCTTATGTATTTGAAGTGCAAAATGATTAACCTATATTCCGTTTTGTCATGGTTGCTAGCTTAGACAAGTACTACTAGATAAGCAGTAGTACAGTCGAAGATTTCAGATTTTCTAAACTATTCATTTTCATTCAGTTATTTAATTATTATTTTTTTAAATGAGACTTCCGTCTTGCCATTTCATTTCCTTAACTGTTGTTAGTTAGCGTTATTCTCACACTGTCACTCGAGCCAAGTCTCTCACTCTCCGCTCTCAACGTTCTCTTGGACGTTATCCTTGGCTCTGCATACTCACGGACGAATGTTGGACGATCATCTCATCGTCAATCTAGAGTTCTGTGGGATCACTAACGAGTACGGTAGCAACAAAAAGACGCGTTTAGTTTGAGGTCTGTCTATGTTTTAATCTACATAATAAAAATCTTAAATTCATTAACAGTCTACGCACACTGAACCATTGGGTCTAGAAGGATGAAGTTTTGCACAAGAGTTCCTTATGCAACGCAGGTGTGCACTAAGGGAGGATTTTTTGAAAATTCCTCAAAATAATAGAGGATGAAAGTTTGTATAGAACTTCGTCATTTTTGCCGATGGGAAATCTCATCTGGCACACTGCCTGTCACATCCAAGATATGTTCGTCACCTTAAGGGGTACTTTTGTCAGCTCATTGCACGATGACGTAGCGTTGGAAGGCCTCCCACAAGGTGGACCGATGACCTTGTGAAGGCCGCAGGAATCTGCTGGATGTGGGAGGCACAGAACCGGTCGAAGTGGTGGTGCTTGGGAGAGGCCTATGTCCAGCTGTGGACGTCTTTCGGCTGAAATGATGATAATGATGATGATTGCACGATGGCTCCGCAGTATTATTGTGTATTATAATGTCACTACCAATAATCAGCGATTTTCTTTAACCTGTCCAGCAGGCTTAACATCACACACGACAATTACTCGCTCTCGCGTGAGTAATTTTTGTCTATTTCGGTCACTTTCTCGTTTTCTGACAGCACTTACATACAAAATAGTTGACTCCTTCTGTCAAAATTGATGTTTTCTCTACAAACTCTAACATGGCACCATAGTTATCTCGATTTTTGACAATTCAACACGAGATAATCTCCGATTTTTCTATCATTTAGTCGTATTTACTCGTCGTCGATTTTGACGACGAGAAGAGTAGACAAAATTATGATACAAAAAAAAAAACTCCAAAATAACATGGCAGTTTCATAATTGTACTTATTTTAGTCATCATTTTATTTTACATTATATTAATAATGAAAATAATTAGTTTTAAACTACTATTTATATTGGAACGACGTGTTTTTTATGGCGTTTTTCGTTTTTTGTATGGAAAATATGAAAAAATATTACCTACATGTTGACGTGTTAGGGGTTTCATAAAGGGGGTCGAAATTTTCATTATTTTTGCGATAGGACACACCGTTTTCGAGATATAAGCAAAAGAAAAAAAAAAAAGACAGTATTGTTTTTGCACCTTCGAGGTGTTGGTGTGAATTTTAGTTCATTTTTTAATCGCGATTAAATACTTAGACAATCAACATTTTAGGTGAAGAACGTAAAATTCTGAATAGCAAAATTCCCATTTTCACTAAATTAATAGCTCAGTGCCGTCAAACTAAAATATAGTTAAGTTGTGTCACTTTAGTCTATTTCAGAATGGAAAATCGTCGGTTGACAGGAATAATCTAAATTTTGCTGATTTTTAGTCTAGTTTAGAGGCATTTGTGACAAGAAAATCGGCACCATTGAATGAATGAAACGGAATCTCAAGCCGATGTTGCTATCATAAAAATAATTTGTTTTTAATAACTTGCAACATCGGTTTCTCGTCGCGAGATATAGAACTGTCAAAGTGCCTTTTTCGAGATATCTCGTCGTTTACGGTCATGTTAGGGATTAGAATGACGTCAGAATCGTAGACAAATTTCGACAAAACGAGATAAAGAGCTTTCTCGCGCTTGTCATGTTAGCCCTGCAGGCCGAATAAAAAATGAGACTCGAATCGGATCAAATAGATTTATATTTCATAAAATGACCATTAAAATGGATTTAGGTTGATGTCAACTCGACATTGGTGAACAATGTATGCTATTTTGATATTTGTTATTAAGTAATGAAATATCGTTTTCTATGTAATAGTCTGCTCAGTGTTCTCGTAGTTTCAAAAGGTATTATGTACGTCTCTTGAACTTGATAAAGGAAATAATTTCAAAACTGGGGAAGATATAAAAGAAAAAGACTGTTCTTTAGATATGAAGCAATACTTAGATTAGATTGGTTTGTTTAATTCCAGGATCTCCTGTTAGGGGACCCGTCGAAAGCCAAAGAGAAGCTGGGCTGGGTGCCACGCGTGTCCTTCGATCAGCTGGTCAAAGAAATGGTGGAAGCCGACCTTAATCTCATGAAGAGGAACCCTGAGGCGTAGGCTAATAGGTAAGACAACAATGTGTGACAAACTAAAATGTTCTTACGAAACATAATTTGATCAACACACTTCCGCGCTCTGATTTGTAAATTGCAAAATACGGAAATCTAATATATATAATATTAGATCTGTGATAGTCGTTACGGGTTACGGGTAGTCCAAAGTCTGACAACCAGTCTTATTTAGAGTGACCCAGTGACTGGGAAGTGGAGATCAGATATGCAAGCACTCCATGTAACAAAATATTGGTATTCAGCTGCATCCGATTAGACAGGAGGCCGACCTCAGCATAGTTGGCAGAAGGAAGGGCAGAGACAAAACAGGGCAGGTGCAAAAAAAATAGGCAACCGGCCTGATCCCACTTGTAAACGTCCCTTTGCGTCTATGGCCTATTTTTTTGCTGTCTGATACAGAGAGAAGATTTATTTATTTAATCACAAAATCCACAGCTCTTTAACAATTTCACTTAGGATAATATAAACTAAACTTACAGCCAATTACGGATTTACAATTTAATAACTACACATGCATCAGAAACAAACAGGATGTCATGCTAGCACCTTCTAAGCATATCTAAGTGTGCAGTGAGAGTGGGTGTGTAGGAGTGTGTGGGTGTGTGTGAGGACTTGTTTCGGATTTTCGGATTATTTTATACAGTTATATTTAGAATTATTAGTCAATTCGTCGCATACAGAAGTCACTAAAAGTTTCCTGAATACACCTTTTTTGGTGTTAAATATATCAAGATGAGAGAATTTCTTGTTAAAATTTCTTAATATCCTACCAACGACAGTATTTTGAGCGTAGTTTGTACCACTGTGCGGTACATCGAAAAGCTGTGTGTGCCTAGTCCGTCGAGACGGAGCACTCAATCTTAGAACCAGATCATTTAAAGCGGTACTCTCAATGTTCCCACTGCAGACATTATAAAGAAAAAGCATGTCGAGAATCATACGTCTGTTCTCCAATGGTAATATATTATGATGTTTGCATGATTGCAGATAATCATTAGACTTGAAACCAGTGCGATAGTTAATATATTTAATGAATTTGGATTGTATGGATTCTATTTGCTGTATATAAACTAAGTAGTGAGGATTCCAGATATTACTGCAGTATTCTAAGATACTGCGTATGTAAGCAAAATAAAGTATTTTGATGCAGTTTATATCAGTAAATAATTTACACGCACGCATAATAAATCCGAGGTTTCTGTATGCCTTGCCGACGATACAGGACACATGCTCCGAAAGCAGAAGTTTTGAGTCTAGGACGACACCAAGATCTCTGATAACATTACAACGCACAACATGGCCACCACTGAGTTTATAAGTGTAGTTAATGAAATTTCGCTTTCTAGTAAAGGTTACAGTCTGACATTTAGTTATGTTCACATTAATTCTATTGATATTATAATAATTGGATAATCTATTTAAGTCGTTTTGTAGCTTTTCACAATCGTGCATATTTCCAATAGTCATAAAAATCTTGGTGTCGTCAGCATACATCAGAAACCCTGCGTCAAGAACGTGTGCTCCTATGTCGTATAGGTAGGCAGAGTATAACAGAGGTGCCAAAATTGAGCCCTGTGGCACCCCAGATGGTATGGTTACACAGTTTGACCTTACTCCGCCCAATTTAACAATTTGAGATCGATTCCTAAGGTACGACTCAAACCATCTAAGCAGGTTGCCACGAATTCCAAGCTCTTGCAGCTTACGCAAGATTGAACTTGTGTTGCTATAGCTTAAGAAATAATTTCAAGAACTTAACATAACATCACGCCTATATTGCCCGAAGGGTTAGGCAGAGGTGTACCTATAGTACACCCACATTTCGCCAGTTATGTTTAAGTCCCATGTAATAGGGGGCGAGCCTAATGCCATTTCAAGAACTTCTGTAAGTTAAAACGGCGTCAAGTAAAATCATTTGTATAGAAATTTCTTATTATGTACTAAGGACAAGTATGAAACTATTTCACAATAACTATAATATAAAACATTTCCGGTTAAGTGCCATGCAGTGTAACCGTCGTATTTTTAAGTGATAACAATCTATACAATATTTGTTATCTTTACATTGAGGTAAAAGCTTTTGATTACGCCATTATAAGAGCAGTGTTTGTTAAAAAAAATATAATTACATTACATAACATCACACCTCTATTCCGCAAAGAGGTAGACAGAAATGTATTATCTGACCAAGATTATGTCTGGACTTTAAAAGAGACTGATCCCTTTTTTCTTTTTTGGGTGGGAAATTATCAAATAACATCAAAAACATCAAATAACATCTCCCGCTCTGGGCGAAGCGGGAGGGCGTGTCAGACTCTTACTGACTGAAAATCACCCGTGTTCGTTCAATTGCCTGTACGTTGCCAGGGGCCACGGTATCCCTTTCGGACTTTCCCGCGACCCCGGCAGGCATCGGTCCTAGCGGACCCCGTCATGACCCGGTTGTGCTGACATCTCTTTGAGGCGCGCGTGGAACACAACGGGCCGTCGACCCGGGCCTGGTCCTTATAAGAAGACCTTGTCCCCTGACTTTGTTTCGCCATTTCTTCTCAGTGGGAGTCAGAAAGGAAATTTCAACGTTATCTAGCTTATTTATATGACGTGTAAATGTGGTTATAGACTATGTTCGCGAATCTGTTCCACATAATGGATTCGTTTGCGAACTTGGAGCTTGCATCCCGTATCCATTGAGAGCTGTTGCAGGTGCGCGGAGCGGGTTTGCGAACATAGTGTACATGACGCCGGCGCCGGACCGTAAGATGATAAAAAATCAGAATATTTCAGAATGAAAATGTAAAATCAACGGTTTTCATTCGTATACAAAAACATGCGGTGCGGCTCCGGCGTCGTGTACAGGAAGCCTAAGACATATTCCGATACATATTTACAGAATAAACAATTTCATTTCATTCCCTTTTCCCATTCACCGGGCACAAATCCAGTCTCCGGACTACTACGGAAAAATCAATTACCCTTGGCCCGACCTAGGAATCGAACCCCATACGCTCAGCAGTCGCGCTTGCGACCTAGCTCAACGAGGCAATCAATTAAATAATGGTATGGGCAAGGCTTCCTTACCCACCCTCGTTCCACCTGCTGAAGATCTCTCATCTGGACATGAAAATGTGTAAGATACTTGAAGCCTCAGCGGTCACAACTCTCACAGGGAAAATATTCTAGCTGGGAGAACTGTATAAAGAGAAACTCAAACTGTTCACTTAGTTTTATTAAGTAGGCTTCGAACAAAAACAACTCTGGTATATTTAGTAGGTACACTGTTCAGAACTAATTATAATTGAATTTCGCGATCGACCATCGCTGCCTTTGCTAACCTGGACATCTTTAAACAGACTCCGGACCCAGATTGACCGAAGTAAGGAAAACCTATGACCAGTGGAGACTCATAGACAACTCCGCCTTTGAGTGTAAATATGGTACTGTTCCACAAACGATGGGACACTTAATGTCATGTCCTACGTGTTCTGTCAACTGCACGTCACAGGAACTGATGGTCGCTAGTGATGGCGCCCAACATGTGGCCGAGTTCATTAAAATGGCCATCGACACGCTAAGACGAACAGTGAAATAATACAGTTTTATTTTGAAATCTTTCAGGTACGGTGTGAACACGATGAAAACGGACATTATTTGAGGTGCGTGTGTCTACGTTCGTGGGGATTTACAGGCAGCCATATACGCTTGCAAACTTCAAGTATACAATATTACAATTATTATACAACATGTAACAAAAACCCTGTCCTAACATTACCAAAAAGTTTAAAAAAAAACTATTAATTAGTGAAAATAAAAAAGTCATTGCTCTTTTAAGTTTTTTGTACCAAAATTACCTCATTTTCGTGAGTTCATAAGATATGACTTGTAGACACCTACTACACGACGCCCCCCCCCTTCCCCCCGCTGGTATAAAAATCCCCATTTAAAACAGGATTTTGTTCCATGTTGTATTTTTAAGTAGTTACACGGTACGAAATTACGAATAAAACTGTGTCCCTCTGAATCATCTAAATATTAACAATCGTGCATTTCGTAAAAAATATCAATATATCACCTCTGCATTTCTCGAAGGGGTAAACAGAGCTGTGTTAATAGTTTTCTCACATTTCTTTAGTTATGGGTTGACCCTTTTGCCATCAACCGGGCAACCATACTCCGCACTGCTACTAAAAATCAATCAAGTACCACTGGGCGGACTTCAAACCCACGAACCCTACTCCAACGGCCACTAATTTCAGAGGGATACAGTTTAAAATACGTTATCTGTGAAATATCGCCTTTGTAGAAAGTTATCAGTTTTTTTTTCTAATATAAAGGGTACTTACTCTATGTGATAATCTAGGATACATTCTACCTCGAGTGCAGTACGACAACCTGGAAGTAGCATCGTACCACAGTACCCGGGCGTTGATATGACGTAGCGAGATTTATATTACATAGTATGGTGGCGTTAGTTTGAAAAAGTAATTTAAAATAAAATTTATATATTTAAATAAATAGGTATACTTATATTATTTATATTTTTTAAATATATATTTTTGAATAATATATACCTTATTTCGATTGGATAAGCATTAATTTCGGTTGATAAATTAAAAATCCTCTGCCGTCCTGTCCGCCAGTCTGTTAAACATCTACTAGAAATGTTGATTCGGTATAAAATTGGTCGCAAAAATCGAGCAGTAAGTATCTTACTATTAGAGACGTGTCACGCAGATATGAGTGGCAGACTCTTCGATCAACAATAGCACTAGATTAAGGGTTAAGAACAAAAACACATCGCTCAAGTGGCCGCGATTGCATATAACTTGATTATAAACCTTAACACTCAAACATAAAGTTTATTATCGTTTGCAATAATTATGTACTACTTCGAGTGAAAAGTAACCGAATTTGTTTTGTTTTATTTTTTTGGAGGAAAAATAAAACATGTCTAAGCCAGCGGTTCCCTATTTTTTTTGGCCACGGAACCCTAGTTGATTATTATTCTTTTGGCGGATTCTTATTTTATAATATCAAAAGTTATCCCTGTAGTTTAAATGTCTCTTCTATCTTTGACTTGAAAAGAAAGAACAAATTATAAATGGAAAATAATAATAGGTACATAATATTTTTATGTATGATAAAGCATTTATTGCACAAAAATACAACGAAACTATTTAATGTGTATTTACTTATAATAGCAATAAAATTAGGCTTAATGTCTGACAGTTGAACGCGATGATCTGGAGCTGCATCCAGTCTGCTTCTGTACTTGTTTTTAGTGTAAGCGTAAGCTGAAAAAACAGCCTCGCATCGGCAAGTCATCACAAACGGAATTAGAACTATAGCCTTCTCAACGACTGCAGGGTATTCATCTTTAAGTCCAATCCAAAAGTAATTCAAATTGCAATTTACTGATTCGAATTTTTGTTTTAGAAAGGATGAACACTTCATGTCGATCAAATTCTCAAATTCTGACACAGGTAACATCGATGGTTTGGAATGATTTGCGAATGGATTCAGTACCTAGTCGTTTATTTAACTCTCGGACGAAACTCGGAACTTCATCGACCCTTTTGGGAATCGCTGGTTTAAGCAATAAGGTTGAAAAAACTATGTTGCAAAATAATACCACAACATTATTTGTGGTCTTATTTTTCCGGCCGTTTTTGATGCGCTCATCGGGAATCTAGTAGTATTGTTGATCGAAGGATAGATACGCTGTAAAAAGTTGAAGTTTTACTAAAATTCGGTGTGCCATATTTACGGCCGATATGAAGGTAAGGCTCAATTTACATTGCCACGGAACGGAATGGAGGCGAGTTTTTGTAACGATATTGTACATAGAAAAATGAACTTTTTGTCAATTGTCTATCGTACAAACTAGATACCTACGAGCTTGTAACTGCGGGAATCATCGGGATTCTCCAGAAAACGTACGGCCTGTTATTTGGATCGTTTCTAGTTTGTATGTTACACTATTGACATATAGACCATTATGCTTTGTTAAAATAAAAACGCTTCCATTCCGTTCTGCGACAATGTCAATTAAGCCTAAGATACTGTAACTTCTTAATGTTGTACTGTAGGTTTAATATAAATCTGTTTATTATCTTCGTTTGTGTGAGCTACAAACTTACGAACATACATCCGGACTTCGGCATTTATATTATAAGTGACAAAAGTGTTCCAATTCGACATTGACAGCACCTTAAAGTGTTAGCAGTAAGAGCTATGTTCGTAGTGCAAGTTTTACCACGTTGTAATCACCCTTAAATTATTTTACACTATTTGTTAGACGTTAAAGTATATTTTTATTAATATTTTGGATAAATCCAAGATCGGTAGTAACCGCTGATCCCTTCACGATTGAGTCTGCAGTGTATCAGAAAGGTGTGATCATATTTAATGTGGTACAGACCGCGAAAAAGTTATCAGCCGTCTCATACATTTAAAGTTTTTATTAAAAGTTTTGTATGGGATAGTTGATGTTTTTTTCGCGATTACGATGTTGGTTCTGTGGAGAAAGTTATTTGGTTTGATAGTCTGTACCACACTTCTGATACATTCTGTATGGAATAAAATGTGATTTGTTTGTATATTTATATTAATAATACAGCTGTGTTTTGTAAAGCGTGAGAGATTAAACGAAAGAATACCTATCGCACAAAATGTTACCTTCCTTTATTAGAAAAAAAAAAAAACTATATATATACCCCTCGCCACCCATCTCAAGGCAACGGAACTATTGAAACTTATTTTATTGAGACTTATTTTTCGAAAATAAGAATCGAATTCGAATTCATTTCTACAGAACTATTCATAAAAAAGACGTTATCCACGAGAGTAATGTATTTGAATGAAAAGGTTCATCTATAATAAGGAACTTCTAACTAACTGGAGTAGATAAAACTGCTAATAGGCAGCGTAAATCAGCAGACAATACTCTTTTAAGTCTCTAAACTAAATAATGAATTTATAAATGAAAGAACCTTTTTCACACGCTACCCGTTGCGTACCCAGCAGTTCGGAGCCTATTTATTAAAACCGACAGGACAGGTGACAATTTGCAAGTTCCTTTCATAGATATTCTGCTTTATTAAGCCAAGCGCACATTACAGCCGGAACAAGCCGCAGCGCAACCCCTTTTTTGTATAAAAAAGGGGTTGCGCTGCGGCTTGTTCGAAGAACAAGCAAAGAACGCAAAACATGCTGCATGGAGCTTGTGCAAAAAATGCGTTGCGTCGCGACGCGGCTCGCCCCTATCTGTGCAAGCCTTTAAACAGCACTGTCGTGAAAATGTGTCAATTTTGTTATTTTTTTGACAAATATTTTGCATTGCCAGTTATATTAAATAGGGCTCTAACGTGTGAAAAGACCATAAGATTTTTATAAATAAGGGAGAATTGTTTCTCATTTTACCAAAGTGTTTTGGAGTCATATTAAATTATACTTAACTTCTGTTTGTTACTATCTCAAACATTCTGCAGTGCTATTAACATTATTTATCTGAATAAGTGTGAACCGCGGAGCATGGAGACGCCTCGACAGCCTCTGCCAGAGGCAGCATTGTCAAACTTTCCAAACAAACCAACAGTTTATTCTCTACGACAAAAGTGACGTATACAATGTGTAATTTTATTACGAGCCCATACTATCTCAGCTTAAATTCACTTTTTATCTCGCTCGCACCATACTGCTCGTGGACTGAGTGAGAGCGAGACGGAGTGGGGCACTGGCGGCTCCAAGGCGCCAGTAGTTTAGGTAATTGCTTTTATATATTTAGTTCAGTTAGTATGCAAAGTTTCATGATCTAATTTGAAGTATTTTCTGAATACCAGCGGTTTATTGTTCGGTTTGGAGCTAACTTTGGAATTTTTTTCCATAGAGAAAATTTTATGTAATCGTGTTTTCGATAAACAGTACTTAACATTAATCCTCAACTTTACCATATATTTATTTCAAAATTAATGCATTGTATTTTCGTCAAAACGGAGGATCATGCTAAGCCATTTGAGGTAGTATAGGCTCTTAATGTACACAGGCAGGTCAACCTACCCGAAACGGTCAAATATTCCCAATCAATTTTGAACCTTATGCTATAGTGATAAAGTTGAAAAAATTTAAAAGAAATTTGACAGAGTTGTAGTAGGTAGATGTGCTGGCGTATGTACAATAAAAGAGTAGTTTGTTCAGAATCGTTTACTGAATCGATTTCTATCATTTTTAATATACGTAATTTATTAAAAATACGTAAATAACAGTCACACTTCCGCTGTACAGTCAAGGCAAACCAAAATTGACGATTCCGTGCTCCGTAACATAAACCATGTATAGGTAGTGCAATTTGTATTATATACCTACATAAGATATGCATAATTTTAAACATATATTAATTTTAACTGCCTTATATAAATGCCATAGTAGGCACATATTTCGTCGTAAACTGGTATTCAAATAGCATATTCATATGTGTTTATTTTATTAGGTATATAGTTGAAATGTCTCAACAAAATAAATGTTATTTTTAATTATTATGTTATTATTGCAATATTTTTTTATTTATATCAATTATTATAATAATTATTGATGTAATCAATGAATGTTTATAAAATGCTTGTTTACTTCGTATTTTCTTATTTTAGTGCACATATCCACTATCCATTATTTTTATGGAAATTTTAGTAAAATTTTAATAGTTTTTTGTTCCTGAGGTAATACATTAAATGGACGAAAATCTCTTAATTTTGTACGTATTACTAGAATCATAGAAGTTTATTTCAGATTATTTTTTACCCGAACCAAGAAAAGGGTTATTAAATTTGTTAATAAAGAGAAGCTTAGTCCGATGCCCGGCTGATTGTCGACCTTAAAGCCTCTTGTTAAGGGTCCTCGAAACGATCAAAATTTTGATGTAGTTGATACACATTGATGTACAAATTGATCATTTACCAAATGCATGCATTCGACCGATTGACAATATTACTAGAACTACAATTGCAATTGATCGTGTCGGGGACGCTTTAGATTATATTATATAACTATAAACATTAAAGTATTTTACTAGCATGCATGTGATAAGAGTTATTAAAATATATTATACTAAATACATTCAAACTCAAAGCATTCATTTTAATGAAACCATTTACAGGCACTTTTGAACTGTCGAGAGACGATCAGCTGAAGTTACTAGTTGCCCATTCCAAAGCGTAGTAGATTAGTATGGAGAAGAACGGGCAAGAAACTCCATGTGAAATCAAACATTCATACAGTTCTCTACACTCTGTGGAATATGGCATTAAAAATATGAAAGTTTTACTTTTGTAATAATTTGACACCTACCGCTTTCATTATAACTTGACTCGTGACGCGATTGGTATCACTGAATTTTGCAGTCATGTGATTGATACTTTTCTGTCAGTCGCCATTTTGAACTCTATTGGTATTGAAAATAAGACTGCAAAATTCAGTAATTTTATAACTACTTTCTTAATGTCCCTCGGGAATTTCCGAATACTTTATTGTTGTTTCGTTTTGATTTCCGTGTGAAATTTATAGCAATAAGTACTTAGTTCTAAATTCAAATTATTATACAGGAAAAATCTAATAATTGATGGACATGGAAATTAGCATTAGTTTGTATTCGTAGATTCGATGCGATTCCCGAGGGACATTAAGAAAATAGTTATACTGTACATCGCTGCCTTTCTTGTTTATCTGTTAGTAAACTACAGCAATGTTTTAGTTTAGTTCAACCATGAAAACATTATGTTCAAACATCTTTTTGGCCTGTTGCCCAAATAGATAATTATTTACACCTGAAACAATCAATGAATAAAAAAATAAGTTTGCGCAACTGCAACTAGTCTCGTAATGTAAATTCGACTTAACAGCGACCTATTTGCGTAACACTATACAAATCACAATGTCTTTTTTTTGACAATTCAACTTCGATCAATAATTGATCGAAGCAATTCAACAATATTAATTACGCTTTTTACGTTTGTCGAGCAGACAAATTTGTTAAACAATAATGAATAATATTGTCAAAATGAGGGAGTGACGTGTTTCGCGTAGAGGTTAACTTATCTGGCAGATAATTTAATTTAAACTTATTTTTTCTTTAATCATTTATCTGGAGGATAGTGCCCAACCAGAGGCTGGGAAACCAGCCCTAATTGTTTTAATTTCTCAATTGATCTTGTAATTTATCAAAGTAAAAGTTAAAATGTTCTATGAGCATAGTAGAATATAAAGCATTTTTGTTTGTATATTCAATCTGATCATTTCACATACATATTTCTATGGAGAAATATTACGATGGCTTATTATTTTGGCCTGTATATCGAGTGTTCTGGATAGCTATTCACAACCGTTCGATAGGCTTCTATGCCGAGCCAAACATCAATCAATGTTATCAAGAGTCCTCTCTAAAGGCTGTTAGCAAATCATATACCCGAAAATTATGACAGTTTTAAATCTGATAGATGACCACTATTCTTCCGATAGCTATTTTCTGTCGGGGACAAGGCAACTTAGTAATTGAAAATGTGTCATTTTCGATTCAAAAACCTGTCGAATGGTTGTTACACTGTCGCTTTATCGTTATCTAGTCACGTAATAATGTTTCGTACTATATATACATAGAGAACAATAGAATCCGGTGTGCCAGTACATTAAAAAAAAGTAAAAAAAAATGAAATGAAATAAAATCTTATAAGAAAAAAAAGGGAAAGAGGGTAACTAAAGTGACTTTACAAAGTTTTAAAGTTAATAAACGTTTAATTTAATTCTGATATTCCATTTTCTGGTTTGTAATCATTCTCCATAGAAAATGTTTTCAAGGTTATATCGCACTTCCTCTAAAACTGTCGTAACACTGTAAATTGTTTTTTCAGTGTTACAGCTTTTTAGAGGAAGTGCGATATTATTGTTTTAGATTACCTGTAATGGTGACATTCCACATGTTCTGATCTACAAATTAATGTTAAGAGTATTATTATTACACTATGAATCTATTTTTGCCAGTATTTTGTTTTTATCATGTAAATATAATTTCATTAATAATTTTGTCTTTTTTTTAACCTCAGGAACAAGTTTGTACCAGCGGGCTAGTTTAAAATTTAGAAACGTGCCGCCTCGATGGAGGCGAGCGGGGATCGTCAGTAAACTCCCCCAGTCTCCCCCCGCTGGAGATATATAAATACATTAAACGATTTTTTTAATACCTATGACATAAATCTCATAGAAAATGTTGATAAATGAAATGATAAGGGAGGTAAAAGAGAAGAGAGGAAGAGGGCAATTCATTCCCCACCCACTAGTTCACAGGACTCATTTTCAAGGTCAAGGTCAAATAAATAAAAATGTTATAATTATAAATATGACATTTTTTAAGTAAGGCTGAGTCGACGGAGGGCTCCTATTTCTGTTTGCAAGGTTTAAAAGAACCTAACACGAAGGAGATGACGGGAGTTCATTCGCTCGCTCTTGCATCATAAGTCTCTCATTGCCTTTTTACTAAGTCGAGATGTTTCGGAAGCTAACCTAACCTAACCTGTAGGTTCGAAGGGGATGGGGGTCTATGTTTGCTCGGCTTAGGCTCGCTCTTGCATCCGTGTTAGTAAAATCCGTAGGTGAATGTGACATTTTGCGAAAACGTTCTACATGAAGTCATCTATACGCAAAAGCTTCTCAAGCGCGGTCCATAAAGTACAGTAGAGCCAATATTTACGTTCCGAATTGTGTAGGGTTCAGGAGACCCTCTAGAACCCCCAAATAGTACCTAGCCTCACATTATTTCTAGCGAGGCGGCACGTTACTAAACCCAAACCGCGGGATGTTAAATAGGTAATTTAAATTAAAAAAAAAACAACTACAATAAAAAGTATAATTATATTATGCAATCGTAAATAACAATCTTAAAATTATAATATTAAAATCTTAATCAAGTAGGTATATAAAAATCATGTCTTACTATCACTATGTTCGTACGACGCTAATTTCCGAAACCACCCAACTGATTTCAATGAAATTTTGTTTATGGTTGATTCCAGCTTGAAAGATAGGATAGTTTTCAACCCGATAGGTGGCGCTCCATACGAAGCAGTGCCGAGTCGCTAGAATTATCATTTTATATGATGAAATATCATCATAAATTCCATTGAAAAACTTGTACTTATGACTCGGCAGTTGACTAGACTTATTATAGGTATGTGCTTTTCGCACTTATTAGTCATAAATTGTCATAATAATTATATAGTACTAGGTACTATATTATATAAAAAAATACATCTTAAATAGCTTTATTTTCAAAATAATTTAGATAAGGCACGACGGCGGCGCCCCGCTTCCGCCCAGCCAGAGCCCGTTGTCTTTGGAACAGATCACGCACACCCAGTTCGGACCGCCTTCCTTCCACGTACCGCCCGAACATTTCATTATCACTGAAATAGAACGATGAAACAGTTTCAACTATAAGTTGTCTAACTATAAGGGCCGATTTTTCCAACGCTTGATATCTTTAGCCGAAGAATAATTTTGAATTGTCCCGCCAGACACAACACCCGTCTGGTCGGAGGATCCTCCGTTTTCTATGGTGGATGAGTGAACTTTACACCCACACTCATTTTTTTTTTTCTCGTACCCCTAAAAGACCAATAGGCGAGCGCGCTATTCTAGTGTAAAACAGATCAAATCAGATAGAATACGAAACACAATAGGAAAAATGATGTGAATATTTACTTTGTAAAGTATATACTTATAATACGACTAGAGTGCGTTTCATCAAATAGTTCCTATGCCGTAATGTTGGCACTACTATTGTAGGACGAACACGAATACGCTACGGCGCTACCTAATTGGTCCGTTTTAAAGTTTATTTAGTTAGTTTATTTTAAGGAGCCAACATTACGGCAAAGCAGTGTTGCCATATATACAGATTTCTCCGTATTTATACAGATTTTTGATGTGTAATACAGATTAGCACTGGATACAGATTTTTATACAGAGTTTTCTAACTCGATTGATTAAACTACCATAATATTCAACTCAAAACAGAACGAAGCAAAAAAACACATGATTAGTACACACATCATTGCATGATTCTATTGTTTATGGTAAGTTTTTTTTCACTAACGTAATTTTTTAGTATGGCAGCATTACAAGTGTCAATCGCTCTGCTCGGGAAACCCCCCGAAGATCTTTGCGTGCTGACCAAGGTACTTCGCTCTCGCTGCGAGAGTGAAATACGCAGTAGTGCGCATAGATCGAAAGTGTTGAGTGCAGACATAATATTGATTGTGTTTTAGTGAACCATTATGGCATCTAAAAAACCTCGAGTGATGCAAAAGTTTAATCGGAACTGGATGGAAGATTCTTCCTATAAGGCGTGGTTGAGACCTAGTAATAAAGGTGATTACTTTGCTTTTTGTACATTTTGCAACACAGATCTTTCAATCGGAAGTGCTGGGAAGAATGATCTCTTTAGACACACAAAAACAAACAAACACATAAATTCAATTCCTGGTGGATCTACTAGCTCGCAAACATTAATGACAGATTTATTTTCCAACAAGAACATTGAACCAGTCAAAAGAGGAGAGGTTTTGCTCGCAGCGTTTATAGCTGAACATAATATTCCCATGAACGTTATGGAACACTTGCCACAATTAATAAAAAACGTGTGTCCCGATTCAGTAATTGCAAAAAACATTAGTTGTGACAGAACAAAAACTACAGCTATTATAAAAAATGTGACTGGCATAACTGCAAAACAGATTTTAATAGAAAAGTTACAAAAACTTAAATTTTCATTAATCGTCGACGAAAGCACAGATAGGGGATGTGTTAAGCATTTATGCATATTAGCACGATTTTTTGAAAGCAAAGTTGAGGATGCATTTGTTTGTCTAATACCCCTTGAAGAGGCTACTGCCGAAAAGCTGTACCAACATATTAAAAAAGTTTTGAGTGACAATAACATCCCAATGGACAATCTTATCGGATTTGCAGCTGATGGTGCGAATGCCATGATGGGACAACACAACTCATTATCATCCCGTCTAGTTGCCGAAAACCCTCACCTGTTTATATTGAAGTGTGTATGTCACTCATTCCATCTTTGTGCATCATATGCGTGCTTAAAATTGTCCAGAGAGCCCGAAACTCTCATACGAGACATTTATAGTTATTTTAATAACAGCCCCAAAAGAACTGGAATTCTAAAAGAGTTTCAGCAGTTCTTAGATCTAAAACCTCATAAAATGCTGCATCCAGCTCAGACTCGATGGCTTTCGCTTAGAGCAGCAGTTTGCCGTATTCTAGAACAGTATGGCGCATTAAAATTATATTTCACCGAAGCCGCTCTTACGGACCACTTGAATGCTGATTCGATCTTGTTTAGATTAAACAATCCATATAATAAGCTTTATTTAGAGTTTTTGGAATTTTCGTTAGAGATATTTAATAACATGAATAAGCTGATGCAGTCAGAGCGGCCGCAAATTCATAAAATGCATGAAAACATGGTAACTGTTTTTAAAACTTTGTTGGAATGTTACATGGACGACGAATATGTTTCGGGAACTGAAGTCGGATTAATTCAGATTGACAATCCACGTCATTATAAATCAATAGACAACCTTTACCTAGGAGCAAAAGTTTCAGCCTCCCTTGTCTCCACGAGTTCAAACGCTCTAAATCAAGAAGATATTAAAGCATTCAAACTCAAATGCCTTGAATTTTTTATTGAAGGGGCAAAGCAGGTAAAAAAAAGGTACGATTTCAGCAATGATGTGATTAAACAAATGCAGTTTCTTGACCCACATGTCATCAAGTCTCGTAGAATTGATTCATTGGTCACTTTGGCAGTAAAGTTTCCAAATTTGATCTCAGTTGATGAACTGCAACAACTAGACACAGAGTGGCGGATTTTGCGTAATAATAAAGATCTAGCCCCTGATGAATCAGAAGACGTCGAAACCTACTGGTGTAAAGTCACTGCAGCCCGTGATCCTGCTAACTACAGCAATCAATTATATCCTACGCTGTCCAAATTTGTTTCTGCAATATTAAGTCTACCTCATTCCAGTGCCGCTGTAGAGAGGATCTTCTCTTCGATAAATTTAATAAAGACAAAACAACGCAATAGACTTAATACAAATACTATTGAAGGTCTTTTACATACAAAGCAACTGATTGGTGCAAAACCTTGCTATAGCCTAGAGGTTGACAATAAATTACTGTTGAAATTTAACAAAAATATGTATGACTGAAAATAATAAAGTAATTATTAGTTCGTTTATTGTAACTGTTTGAGTTATATGTTTTTTTGTTTAAATTAATGTTTTTAATTTTACTGTAGGTACATAAGTACTCAAATAAAAAGTCATTTTTTTTCAATTAATGTATTGTTTAATTTAATATATGACAATCATACTTTATCACGTTAGTAATTACCCCTTGTTCTTCAAAAAATATATTTTGGTTTATTTGATTATACAGATTTTATACAGATTTTAAGTTAAAAATGGCATACAGATTTAATACAGATTTTAGCAATTTCTACTACAGATAAAAGGTTCAAGGCATCTGGCAACACTGCGGCAAAGGAACTATTTGATGAAACGCACCCTAATAGACACTACAATGTCTACAATACAAATGATATATGGGCCACATTATTTGCATGTTTCATCTGGAAAATCAATAAATGTGTGTACCTTCGATGTCGCTAAGGTTAAAGACGCTTGGTCGATGTTCTAGCTACCTCCCTAGTTCGTTTGCACGCTCGGTAAAATCTTCTACGGGCGAACTGGCTCCGTGTCAAGAAATTCCGATTGCTCAGGGTCCTGATCCATTTCTGTGCCGGCTCGTATCGTACTAAGGGCACATACGGGTCTGAAATAAAACATTTTTTATCACGCAACCTTTAAAACTTTTATAGTTTACCTTCATTTAATTTTGCCACCGTAGAGGCCCTAGTAACACGTCATAATCATCATCATCATTCTCCTGCGCTGGCGCAACATGTCTCTTTCTTCCATACCTAATTCTTTATTTATTTATTTTTTTAATCACGTCGCGGAAGCTGCATCCCAACTTATGGTAAGGCCGAAATTGGAAGCGATCTTCACCCGGAATCCTCAACCACAGAGGAACTGGAATTTCGAACCGCCTCTGTGGTCTTGTGGTCTATGGCGGTTAGGTCGGTTATTAGTCGTCATCGCGTTAGTCACCCCCTTTCTAGCCATATCATCTTTCACAGATAAAAATGATTATGATTATTATGATTATGATTACAGTCCATCCATAGTATTTCTTTGTAGTTCGTATAGTTCTTTGGTCTTGTCCTATAACATTTTCCTCAAATAACAAGTATTCTGAGTTAATTTCAACTGGCTTCCTATTACGGCAGCACTGTGACAGATTCACAGGCAGACTTACAGATAGACTTAGATATAGGGCCCCGTTTTCACCCTTTTGGCACGGAACACTAAAAAGCTGTGATTTTCTAGGAAGTGTGGTAGAAAACTACCACCTTGTGCGACATTACAAACTTAAAGCGATGACCAATCGTATTGAGTTTATTAGACCATTCTGACGACTGAATTGGTGATTAGAAAAGTATTTAAAAATGAACTTTTAGCTTTTGTTGTCAATACTTATATCATAAACAAAAATCTTACCTATTTTAACCTGCTTGTGTTCTTTACCAGGGAATGCAGAGAGATGCACGTATTGTGTCTTCAGGACCCTTGCCGGGGTCGCCCGCAGCGACGCGTTGTTTATACTATTGTTATTAATATTTTTGTAAGAGCTCGCTCGCTTCGGACTCGGCACATCACTGTCGTCAACCAAACTCTTTGGCGATTCAGAACTAGAAGATGAAACGTTATGAACAGTACTCTGCTTGGGTATACTCTTTTTAAGGATGGATATCGGAGCGTCCAATGTGTCGACATTTTTCTCTTTGACCTTTTGCTGTCTTTTACTTCGTCTTACTTTAATTTCAGGAAATATTGTTCTCTCTTTCTTATAAGGTTTTCGTTTATGATCGGGTTTTTTATTTTTGTTTTCTGGGAATATGCATTTATTTTGAGTGTTTTTACCGTCGTTCTCTTTTTTCATAGATCTGGTCCTCCTGGGGGCTGATATAGAATTTACCTGTAGACTATCTTCTTTATTATTCCTTCTTGCAAATGATTTTTCACCTCAGCACCTCAAACAAGCAGGTTTTGCTGTCTAAAAACAGTGTGCAAAATTCAATTTTGCTGCGAGCGTGAGACAAAGTAACTTTTTAAATATTTTTTTTAAATGTCGATATCAGTGGTGGGTCTACTCACAAAATTCTAAAGATTTGAATTTCACTTAGTTTTGTCACTTTCACTTCGATACGAAAAAAGCGAGAGATAGAATCAATCGATTCGAAGTTCGATTTCAAAATTCCATAATTAATAGGCCCAAAAAAGAAACAAACAATAAAACGTTCGGATACATTTATAACCTTTATATTGCAAATCATCTGATAAGGTTTTATTTAAAATCTGTTTTATTAAATTTTTTGGAACGAAGTTCTTAAATCGGCTTGCGGTAAGAGTGCACTGGCAGAAATCGTCACGCGAAAAGGTGCTGCGACTGTCTTCTTCTAATTCAAAGAGAAAGAAAGACGGAGAGAGATAGAAAATGTGAATTTGGTTAAAATGAAAATCCAAGATGGCGGTTGCGAAAATTTTCACATTTTTCGTCATAGGTATCGTTTCTATAGTTTTCAAGGTTGCTAAAGCCGATGGTGAAGTCAAAATAAAAATCCAAGATGGCGGCTGCGAAAATTTTCACATTTTTCGTCATGGGTATCATTTCTATGGTTTTCAAGGTTGCTAAAGCCGATGGTGAAGTCGAAATAAAAATCTAAGATGGCGGCTGCGAAATTTTTTTTTTTTCTTCATGGGTGTCGTTTCTATGGTTTTCAAGGTTGCCTAAGCCGATAGTGAAGTCAAAATAAAAATCCAAGATGGCGACTGTGATTTTTTTTTATATTTTTCTACATGGGTGTCGTTTTCATAGTTTTCGAGGGTGCTAAAGCCGATAGTCAGATCAAAATATAAATTCAAGATGGTGGCTGCGAAAATATTTAAACTTTTCGTCATGGTTATCGTTTTCATAGTTTTTGAGGGTGCTTAAGCCGATAGTGAGGTCAAAATGAAAATTAGTTTATGTTTTAAATTAAATCATACGTGAGTAGGAACTTCGTGCCTGACAGGGGACCCCGATCACACTTTTTTTTTAAAAAAAAAATTGGTATTTACCATTGAAACAAAACTGGGGATTCGGATTTCTTTTTTCCTGAAAATTTCCACATAAATATGCTCACAGTACGATACCTAACAACGCCCTCACGGATCGGAAATGTTTTTTTTACATGTTGTATGTTCTCGCTGCTGAGGTGAAAAGTTGTATGTGTTACACGAGAGCAAAGTTATTTGCATCTCGTGTCTTTGAATCCCTCGCTGCGCTCAGGATTCTAACCTAGAATCACTCGCTACGCTCGTGATTCAATTATAGAATCCTTCGCTTACTCGGGATTCAAAATCAACACTCGCAGCAAAAAACAACTTTGCTCTCTTGTTGCACAAATAACTATTGTTTTTTTTCCCTTTCGTTCAAGTTTTCCAATTTTCACTTTTACCTTTCTCTTGTGTTCGTTGCTTTTATTATCTGTTTTCTTTCGAGATGAAGCTTTGTAAGATTTTGCCCTATTGAATGATTTAAGCCGTTTTATATTTTCAAGGATTATATCTTCGTCCATTTGGCCCTCTTGCTTGGCAGACAAGTAACTTGGTTTTAAAATGGTTGAGTTCATTTTACTAACTTCTCCATGAGTTAGCATTTTCAAGGTTGGTTTCCGCAGACGTGTCATGACTCTGACTGGTAACTTTTCAATTCCTATCATTCGATTAAGATCTATTTTTGTAACAGGTACAGTTTTATTTCTACAGTGGCGTAAAAACTTATAACTCTCGTCTTCTGAACTATTTTCCGATTCGGATTCACTGAATGATTCTACGACTGTAGGTTTTGGATAAGACATCAGTATATCCCTTATTTCATCACTATCCGGTAGATCGCTGTCCGTGAATGTGAATCGTTTAGACTTTTTAGGAGTATATTCTTCATCTGACGATTCACTGATATTTATTACTGTAGCATCATTTCCACTTAAAACGTCAATATTTTCCTGGCTAGGCAAGTCAATCCTACAGTAGGATATGTTTTCGTTCTCGTCTTGTTCATTGTTAACGTTACCATCTAGGGAACATAGCACGACCTCATCATCTACATTAGATACCACTACTAAACTGACATTGGACTTTTTTCTTTGATCTTTGTTAACATTAGGTATTATATTTGGGATATCTTCACTTTTGACCTTTATTGGAGAATTTAATGCTTTTGTAAATTGGCTAACGACTTCATGAAATGTTTTTTTGACATGTTTAATTTCATTCGGTACAACCCTCTCAACCATTTTTATTTGGATCGGTAGATCTTCAGAAGCAAAGTTATTAGCGGGCATGACTTCAAACGGTTGTTTGTCTTTTTTGTAGTCGTAAAAGTTAATTACTTGCTTTGCCATTACTTCCTCCTGAAATAGTTCACCTTGAGATGGTTTTCTTGTATTTATTATAACAAATTCATAATCAGTAACGTCATTAGCGACATTAACTTTCTTTTCAAATAGCGCAGGTATTATTTGCGTTGGCGTTATCGATAAATATCTTCACAATCTGTAAAACTATCAGGTGCTGTTCTGTGTGTAGGCTTTGGATCATTCTCCGCTTGAAATATTGTTTGCTGCTTATTTTCTTAACTGGGTAATGATTGTATGTTCTGTGTTGGCAACTTATCTGCTTAATTTTTTTCATAATCTGTCGAACCATCAGATACGGTTGTAATCTGACTCTGTTGTTTTAATCTGAAAATATAGAAATCATTTATTTTTTGTTTTGATTTTGCTTTACCAAAATACCACTGTAGGATAATCTTGGCTTCCCGTTCTATTCTATGGTTGTGACAACGTTATATTATATACTACCACCCACCACAACCACAAGACTGACCGTGGTTAAATCCTAACCGAGTTTGAGTTAAACCTAAACGTGAGAGGGGGTTCGTCATCAGTGCCGTATGATATGGTATATTTACCTCTCATTTAAAATTCATAATTCTCAGCATCTTTAATTTTTTGAGTTGTATTTAAAAACTTGCGAATGTACATAATTTTGTAGCAAGAATATTAAATTCTATTACTTACTACAAGATAAAACTATTACTAAATATTATTACTATTATTATTATTTAAATATTTACTATATAAAACTAAATGTGCTCATAAATGCTTACGGTATTCCTCATAGGTTATTTCGGGCTGTCACGAATTAATACGGTTCAAATAAGTAGGTAGTTATTTTTAGATACGATTGACGTGAATTGTAAAGAGAACAATAATTTCAATAAATTAATTACTACATATTATTATTATAGAACAAAGTCCCCCCGCTCTGTCTGTCTGAACGCGATAAACTCAAAAACTACCGGACGGATTTTCATTCGGTTTTCTCCAATGGACGGAGTGATTCATGAGGAAGGTTTAGATGTATAATTCATGGTTTTGTGTAAATTGGCTGATATATGACGATGACCTATCTATGGTACGTTTCCGTGGGATAATTTTCGACCTCCATGCGGGCGAAGCCGCGGGTAAAAGCTAGTAATTTAAGGTAGGTACCTATCATGTACCTACCTAGTTACCTACCTATTCAATAACAAAATAAATAAAAGAATCATGTCAATTCCTTTAATAACATTGATTAATTTCGTTTTATTAGTCAAATCTAAATGCCAACAAGCATGAACTCTACAGATTAATTAATACATTTTTATCACAGAAAAAAAATCACTGGGTATTCGTATACCTACTACCTACCGAATTATCGCTCGCCGCAGCCGCGCACTGGCTACTCGTTGCTTGCCAATACGCTTTTAGTAGCTAGCTCGTGTTCGGTTTAGAAATGTGCCGCCTTGCTAGAAAGAATGTGAGGTTATTTGGGGGTTCTAGAGAGTCTTTTGAACCCTCCACAACATATTTTTTGCAGAAAACGCATTTTTTTAAATATATTATGTATGTCCAGCGGAGGAGGAGTGGGGGATTACAACCCTCCCCCTTTCCCCCTCCCCAATACCCTATCGAGACGGCACGTTTCTAAACTTTAACCGCTAGCTCCACTCTTCTCGTTAATGGACGGCGGCGGCGGTGGAACAGATGCTGAACTAAGGCACTTTTCCCACCGCCGCGCGCCGATGAGGAAGCGCATTACTCGCTCTCGCTGGTACCTATGCGTATGTAGGTACCAAGCGGGAGTCTCACCGAGTGTTCTACCCATCAAGCAAGCCTCGCTTAACGACTCTCTTCGATGGCTGTTGGCTCTGCGGCAAACGTGTGTCGTGTACAGTAGTACCCAACTTATAAGGCGCGTCGTGAATCTTCGTTCGCACAGAAAAGAAAGTATGGCCCCGAAGATTAACGAAAGAATGCTTAAAAGTTACAATCAACCTTAGATCACTAATATAAGGTTCATAATACACTGCAGCCGTTAGTTCCGTCTCACTCGCAAGTCACGCCCCTCCGCACAATTACACTTCGTGCCAATTTTATCGGGCCATCAGTTTTCACCAAATATAAGTATATTCAATTAAAAATACAGGCTATTAAAAATTTACGATTTATTTAATAAACAAATAGGTATTTATTTAGTAAACAATAGAAAAAACTTAATCTAAAGGCCGCACTCCTGCTATCCCAATATCACTCTGAGCGTCGCTACTATTACCATCACTATCACGATTCGAACTATCCGATGAGGATGATGTATCTTCGTTGGTGTTTATTACAAAGTGGTCCAATCTATCGTCGATGGCCTCTTCCAATGTCATAAATTCATCTTCACATTTGATAGCATGATCTACAACTTTTTGCCACTCGTCTGGCCCGATGGATGCGAATTTTTCAGACAAAAGACGCTGCACTTCGGTCAAATTCATGGCAATATTGAATTTGCTTACGTGACCTTTCACCTGCGACCAAATGTTTTCTATTGGATTGAAGTCCGGATGATATGGAGGGAGCCTTAACACTGTGTGGCCGTGAGCTTCCATTATGGTGTCAAGCGAGTACTTTACATAGAGATGCTTATGGCGTTTAATTATATCGTACAACTCCGGTTTATACGCTTTGATATTGAAAGGTATGTTTTTATCCTTTAACCAATCCTGCAAAATCTTTTTTACAGAGTTACTGTTCGGTGCCCTGTCCTCTAATGTGCTATGGTATGACGCATTGTCAATGACAAACACAGAATTCGGTTGGAGGTTGGGAATTAATTTCTCTTGCAACCATTTCTCGTAATTTTCTTTGTTCATCTCACTGTGATAGTCTCCTGTGGTCTGAGTCGATTTGTACATGAGCAAAGCATTTGGTATGAATCCATTAGCACCCCCAGCATGCACTATAATTAACCTCGGTCCCTGCGAAATTGGTTTTTTTATGCCTTTGCCTTGACCGTCAGACCAGGCTTGTTCCTTGGTGTGGGTCGAATGAACATAGGTCTCGTCGCCATACACAATAGGTCTGCCTTCATGCCGATACTTTTTTATTTTTCTTAAAAATCGTATTCTTAATAGCCTTACTTCGTGTTTTTCCGCCAGCAACTTACGGTTCGTTTGCGTTTTCCTAAACTTAAATCCTATCTCTTTTACAATTCGGCGCAGAGTTTCTCTGCCCCCTTCGAAGTCGATATCTCTTTTTAATTTCTCCAATAGCGCTCTCATTGTGACTACCTGTTTTTCTTCGCGGTGAAAGTCATAAATTTTCCTGCGTATGGCTTGGTATGAAAAATCGTCCAATTCCTTACGATAAGTTTTTTTCACTTTACCCTTTTTCGGCGTTCTAAAAGAAGGCCCCGCAGTGTTTTCACCTGTATGTTGATCCTTCTCTTTAAGAATTCTCGTTATTGTTCGTTTTGAAATTTGTGTAGCTTCGGCCGTTCGGTCAATAATTTTCAAAAATCGATCTTTTATAAATGTTGTGTTTTTAGACTCCTGAGCTTCTTTCTTCATAAACTCGTGGACATTGAAAATAATTTCCCGAGCTTGACTTTTAAGCGGTTTCCCCCTTTTAAAAGAACTCATTTTAAATAATAAAAAAGAAAACACTTTTGTTGCCACTACGTGTACTTTCGCCTGCTGCGCGTGCACTCGATCAGAAGTATGGCGGCTGACTAACATGCCACGCGGCGCGCGCTAACATGGCGGCAGCTGCCGACCAATAGCGGTACAGGAAAAAGAAGCGCGGCGCGTGGAGCGTGCCGATTGGTCAATAGCATTTCCCGCGCTTTGAAAATTCATCTTCTGCGCAGGTACATCGGTAAGCCATATCAGTTGGGTACTACTGCAGTGCTATTCTGTAACCATCTCACCGTGAAAACTTAGGTGAAGTGAGTTGTCATTCCAACAGGGTGAGACGACACTGACAGCTCACTCCACGCTCACTTCACATGTTTTCACGGTGAAGTGGTTACGGGAATCGACATGCTGTACTTGCCGGCGGCGCGCGGCGGCGGTGTGAACAGTCAGCGATCAACTAAATAATATGTCGGAAATACGTTACTGAGTTGACTAATCGGGAAGCTAGCGCCGCCTAGCGGCGTTAGACAGAGTCTACAACATAACGCTCGGACCGGCCGGAGTAAAGCAGACTTCATCGGTGGCGGTCAAGCAGTGAACACGTATAGAAACTGTCTCGCGTTTCGAATAGTTGTGTCGTGTACCTACAGTGTGTGAATTGCTAACGTGTGATTAATTTCATAGTAGGTAAATTATAATGTGATCTGAACTGCAAACGGTTTTTCTATTGCGCAATAACCAACACTACACACACCACAGTACGCCCACAGTAGTTAAAATATGGTTGATAATAACGAAAGTGACATACCCTCCTCCGTTATAAATGTATCTGTTTTAATTAGGTACACGGGATCTACAATATTTTGTACGTTTCTTGAGCGAGACAATCGTTGATAGCTAGCCACTTCCTCGACGAGCGACGGTGGGACAGGTGTCATACCTACCTTAAAGCAATGCTGCTTGGCTGTAGGTACAAATAGTTACTACTTCCGCGGATGACTTACTTTCTATAGAGCTTATAATATTGATTAATATAGAACCGTCATGACGTCATCCCCGTAATGGATAATAATAACTGCACGGCCATATTTTCCTAGTAAGATTCCACTTCAAAGACATAATAATGTTATAAGTAGACTTGCACTGACAGGACAGGTCCACTCAAATCTGTGTGGTTCTTTTCTCAAAAGACCATTTCAGACTAATCTACATGGTCCTCATATTATGGCCTGACCAAGATTATGTCTGGACTTTAAAAGAGAATGTGACCTCTGAGTTTGTTTCGGCCTTTCTTCTCAGAGTAGTCAGATAGGAAACGCCGAACTCATCTAGCAAATATTTCATTATTTTTTTAAGATGACGTGTAAAAGTGATTACACGAAATTGCACAGATTAGCACAAGTTTGAAAGCTAAATAAATATTTTAGTTATACCAATAGTACTACATAGTAAATCAAAAGCCTTTATCCATGGCGAGAACTGAATAAACAAACCGCCGTGCTTACCTAACTTTTCAGGAAATTTCAGTCTGCTGACCAGTGAGAAAATTATGCTTTTGCGTAGCGGTCATCCCTTTCCTAACTGACGGTACCAATTTGTACCGGGTGATTCCCCGTCGATTATTTCGACAATACGATCGCGCATTAGGTATTAGACACTGACGTTCCTTTCGAGTACCACTACACTAGCCAATCACAGTGATTTATTTAAATTTTGTCTGTATACCTCCCGCAAGTGACACTATCAAGTAGCGAGCAGTTTCGGATTTGAGAACGGCGGATTGCTTTTGTTTTAGAAAACATTTAAAAATAGAATAAACGGGGTAAGTGTTATTTTTTATATTATTATATAAGATTGTAGTTTTAACTATACAATTAATATGGTTTTAGATTATAATTTTAAATTTCAGTGCTAAAATAACGATAAAAATGTACAAGGACTTATGAGTACCGTCAGTGACTTTGGTAGATTTTTTGTTAATTAGATCAAATATATTATTATATTTGTTTATCTTATATTACAGATATTTATAATGAATATTTCAAAGATTACGACTTTAGAAGATACGGCTTTGATAGAAGCCTTAATTATGGAAGATTTTCCAGATTGTTCTGAAACTTCAGATGTGGAATTGTCTGACGAAGAAAATATTCCACAACTACCCTCAACTAGAAATTTTGATGAAAATTTTGAAACAGCATTAGAAGAATTAATGTTGAGCCAAGCTGAACCTTATACAAGACATGAGGCAGAAGATCCTAGTGCGGAAATAGACCCAGAGGTAATTGTATATTCTGTTCCCTACACTGTTCCAGATGATTTACAGACTGAGGAAACTGTATGGGGTAAACAGAAAGTTATTTATTATGATATTTTTTTTACATCCATTGCTTTATTAGAAAAACAGAAAACGGAAGGCCTGTGGAACTATAATATCTAACCGTAAGGGCATTCCCAATAATCGGGTAGCTGACTGTAAACCAAGCGAGGCCAATATGATTATAGATTTTCTAATTTGAATATTGCATATTATAAATGGAAGGATAACAAAGTTTTACATTTGGCTTCTAATTTTCAATGATGAATCTACAGTATCGCGCAAAGAAAAAAATGGGTCTAAATCTACAATCACCTGTCCAAAGGTCATCAAAGTCTACAACTCTTTCATGGGGGGTGTTGATACAGCAGACAGATTGAGAGCACTGTACTACGTGGACAGGAAGTCCCCAAAATGGTGGCACAGGTTGTTTTGGGGTATTTTAGATATGACATTTGTAATTGCGTATATTATTCATAGTCTCATAATGGAAAAGATACCCGAAAAGACTTTAGGAGATCCATTGCGCAAGGATTGATGTCTATGAAGAACATCAAAGATAACAACAAGAAGAAACGTTTATCAAGAGACTCTGTGCCTAGCCCTGGGCCATCTAAGAGGCGCAAAACTGGCTTCTCAACGTTGAAAGACGTTCGTTTAGGAAACCGCGGCGTACATTGGCCTACGTTTGTGCCAAATAGAGGAAGGTGTGAAGTATGCAGCATGAGGAAAGTGCAATCAAAGCCTCACTCAAAATGTTCACACCGCAATATATTTTTGTGCATAAATGAAAAAAAAAATTGTTTTGCAGAATATCACGATGCTAATGTTTAATTTATTTTTAATTTAATTATTAATTCAAACTATAAATAAGTACTTAATGTTCCTATTTTATTAGTCATTTTGTGACCCAAAGTTCCTGACGGTACTTGTAAGTCTAGGTTATAAAAATAGTACTTAACTAGAAATAATAAAAAAATCTGAAAAAAATAAATTAGATTTCTTTACTACCCCTTATTCATATTGAGTCATAAAAACTTTAATTTACATTATTTTTGGTATATTCGCTAAGAAAGGGTTAAACAATCTACGGGTTCAGAATTCCAAAAAAATCGTGGTCTAGAGCTAGTCGGTAAGATTTACGATCCAATCATTCACGATCAAATTTGAATGACGTAAAACCATTACTTAGTTGCAATGGTAATTAGGTGCATTTTAATGTAACTCTTATCTCATTGTAATACTTAATACTTATCTCGATACATAACACGTCTATGAAGATAACACAAACAAGAGCGTGTTGGACCGCGCACAATGAAGGGTTCCGTAGTTGGGATGAATTTATCCCAAGGACAAACTTAACATTAGCGTAAGTAGTTGAAAAACATGTTCTCCCATACATTTCAAATGAAAAACTAAGTTTGTACGCACAATATTGGGAGATTTACCAAGACTTATTAAACCTCGTGCAGACCAGCGCGACGTGACGGCGCGAGGCGACACCGCTTATTGTTATACCGTGAAGTTTTCTTAGAAATTGTATTATAGCGTCGCGCGGCCGCGCGCCGCCGCCGCCGTCGCGTGGGAAATAAAAGGTTCCAATCGAGAAAAAAAATTCGTTCCTCCCCGGAGGAACGAATTTTTTTTTGCCACTCGTGCCCAGTGAGGACGACGGTGTGGGGACGGCTTTTTTGGCTCAGTAGTTTCGGAGATAAAGGCTCGTGCAGACCAGCGCGTTACGACGACGGCGCGACGCGACTCGAACAATACAATTTCTAAGAAAACGTCACGGTATAACAATAGAAAGAAAGAAAGTTTTGTAAACTGTAATATACATAAGTATAACACAGTTAACAAAACTTTATATTTTATACTTTTCAATTTGCCCTTGAAAAGTGACCTCATATTCAAAATTCGTTTATTTTCGTTACACAACCGGTGTTTGGGTCACAGAAATTGATGTGTGCCAAATTTCAAATTAATCGCTTCATTGCTCTCGCTGTGGTGGAGTAGGTTAGCCTGAATGACTTTACATATCGACGAAAGGGACGCCAATTGACGACATCGTTCGGTCGCTCTTCACCTACCACAAGGTTGGGGTTGGTTGGTTGGCAATGGTTCCCGTATCGGGGTCCCACCCCTGAGGGACGTCGGCAAATCTACCGGTTGGACAATGAAATTCAGCGTACACCACCCCCAATCCAATTGAGATGCGGCGTCCGGCCTTAATCAAGATCGGAATTTGGTCCTCAGGGACGCCGACCACCACAATCCATGCCGCGGTTATCTAATTTGCATGATAAAGTATCCACCTCTTAACGTCGACCCAGGGGTTCTGGTAGCAGACTGTGCGCTCAATATCGGTCGGCTCTTCGAAGACGGGCTGCTCGTCTTGGATCACAACTCTACACATACTCGTTTCTGGGTCTCCGACTGGCTCTTGACAACTAGCGAAGTGCTAGTCAGGAGAGATAAGCCGGAGACTGTGTGTTTCAGACAGATTAAAGTGTGGTCATTGCTATACCACAGTTTGAGGATACCCTCGGCGAACAGCCTCGGGTGTGCCTTGCTTAGGGGAGCAGGCCTCTGATATGATCTGCTTCTGGATAGCAGCGAGTACCTGATCCAATACGCCTTTGCTTAGAATCCCCGTGCGGTCGCAGGTGATCGTAACGCACAGGTTATTGCTGAGAGCTTGGTCCTCTGCCGCTTATGCTCACGTGAGGCGACAACGTCTCGTTGAGAGCTCACTTCAACACGGCCTGATCCTTCGAACCGGGTCGCTGTGTCTTGCCCGTGTGCTGGGTTGGTCTCCCTGCAGCACTGGTTGACGGTTGGTGATTGATTAGGTACAGTTAGTGATTCGGATTCACTCAGTAATTTTAAGACTAGATTTTGAATAGTATGACCTCACATACTCTTTTATTTCATCACTATCCGGTTCATCGCTGAATGATTCTACAACTGTAGGTTTTGGGTAGGACATGTTATGACTTCTATGGGCTGGAGTAAGCAGAACGTTGATGGGGCCCCACTTCTTACAGGATCCTTTGAGTGGCGAAAATTATTTGCAATTTCTACAAAACGATTTACCAGTGCTGATAGAGGAAACCGGTGCTCCGATATTCGAAAGAGACCGAACAGTCATCTTTCAGCAAGACGGCTGTCCAGCGCATTAGACGTTAAATGTAAGAGAACACTTAAACAATTGCTTTCCAGACAGCTGGATCGGCAGAGATGGACCCATCCCTTGGCCCGCTCGCTCACCAAATTGACCCTGCTGAACTTTTTCGTGTGGGGCCGGGCCAAGGAACTGGTGTATACGAATGAAGAAATAGACACGAGAGAAGACTTGATAGGGAGAATTCATTCAGCGTTGTAACCATGAAGCTGGAGATGATGTTGAAAATAACAACAACAGAAGTGAGAAGTCGTGCTTGTATTAGGAATCACGGCAGTCATTTAGAACGTGAAAAATAAATAATTTCAATTCAAATGTGTTTTAATTAGTCCGTCTAAAATTTAAAATTTCTCCCTCAAATTGGTTTGTAGGTCCTAATTTCAATAATTTGTCAGATATCAGACTCAAAATTACGCGTAACAAAATAATTATGGTTGACGACATCGCGGGCGCAGCGGTAGGAGTCAATGACCTTTTCATCGGCTATTAGGTATCTAATCCCGGTAGTACGTAAACGTGGGCTATTTTCCGACATCCACGTGGGCGAAGCCGCGGGTAAAAGTCAGTAATTAGTAATTAACATTTTTACACTTCATTTTCGGCATTAGCGCTCTCGAAATCTATGGAAATGACATACCCACCACAACCACAAGACTGTGGACTGTAGACTATATCCTGACCGAGTTTGAGTAAAACGTTAAGGAGCAGGGGCGATACCGTATGCGGAGATGGTATATTTACCTGTCATTTAAAATTCATAATTCTGATAAAGTTCGCGGGAATGCACTGGATGCTTCAATACAAAGTTTTGAAAATTGGCGAATGTACATAATTTAGTAGCAAGAAACATAATAGTTTTAGTATTCTATGAATACAAGTTAAAACTAAATGTTTTCTAGAGCACTAATAAATGCTTATGGTTTTCCCACGAGTTAATTTCGGGCTGTCCGGCTATACGGTTCAAATAAGTAGGTGGTTATATTTAGATATGAAACTAGGTATTCGGGGAATCCCGATATAAGCAGTGAACAATAACCTCAATAAATTAATCACTATCACTACATTTATAAAACTAAGTCCGCCACGTATGTCTGTCTGTTTTAACGCGATAAACGCAAAACTACCGAACGGATTTTCATACGGTTTTTACCAATGGACGGAGTGATTCATGAGGAAGGTTTAGGTGTATAATTCACTACAGGTTTTGAAACTCATGCCGACTGGGAGCTTTACTGACTTGCGAGTTAAGATAGTACATTTCCGTGGGACAATTACTGACCTCCACGCGGGCGAAGCCGCGCTGCGCTGGCAAAAGCTAGACCTACTTTATAAAAAAAAATCTACCTAATATGTGTACCTACCTACCACTGATTTTTTTTTTTTTTTTATTCCGAAGAATGTGAATATTTATGCTCGTGACTGTTCACGAGCATTAATATTCACATTCTTCTGAATTTAACCAAGTAGGCAGATATTGATGATGCAAGACATGGCTGTTGTTAATATTGCATTGAATATATTTTTTAAGCCGATGCAGCATCCTATATTTTGGCGTCACCTGTCTCGCCAGATAGTTTTGGTGTGTTCCTTCGATGCCACATAATTTGTGCCGCCATCGCCACTTGTATATGCCTTGCACAAATTATCACTTATGTATATTTGCTGTCATACATAGGTATGGATGAATCATGAAATCAGAAATGATTACCTACCTACCGACCTGTCCATAGTAATAAATTAACGCTCGTAGGTAACTGTACCTATCATATATTTAGGTACCTACCTATAAAATTAAATTAATTAACAAAAACATGTAAGTAGGTACTTTATTGTTACTTACATAAATTAACGGCTGCCGAAAACAGGTGCGACACGAGGGCGCGACGCGACTCTAATAAGGCGCGAGACATACAAAAATGGCGAGCGGCGGCGGCGCCACGCGGGCGTTTGCATACACAACGCTCGCGCTGCATCGTGTCGCCTACCGCCGCTACCTATGGATATTGACTTAGTATATTACTGCGTAATCAATGCATAGGTAGTATAGTGTTACAAACAATACGAAGTAAAATAATAGATGAGTATTATTTTATTATAAACAAACGATAACAACCGACGAACGTGTGCGGGTGTGCGATAGACAGCACACCGTCCGTCTGCTCTGCTCTGTGCTAAGTCTTGCAGTCACCATGGTTTGCTAATGATAATGTGGGAAAAAATATAAAGCAGTAAAGTAGGTACCTATGTGAACAGAATTAATAATAGATAATTAAGTAGTTACGTATATCTACTTTTAAAATATCACACTTATGATAGCTACAATGTACTTTATATATAGATAAAGGTTAAATTAAGACAAACATTCTAATACTTAATACATTTTTTTGTTTTTTTTTTATATTTTATACTCAATTTAATACTACGACAAAAATTTCCTATACAAAGGAGATAGTAATACAATACATAGATACCTACATACTTGCATAAATAGATAAACTCACACCTTCTTCCCATGGGGGTAGGTAGAAACTACAGAACGCCACCTGCTACGATCGATCCTTACATACTCCTTTTGCCCTAGTGTGTGTTTGTTTTAACCATCTCGACTTTACGCATCGCCGCGTTCGGCGCTCCGATTGGTCCTTCACCAGTGAAGGCCAGTGAAGGACGCGTCGCTGCTTCATGATGCGTCGCGCTACGCCGCGAGGCATCTCGCGGCGCAGCGCGAACGCGGCGCCGCGCGCCTTGTGATTCTGCGAGATTTACGAATTATCTCAATTAAATGTGAATCTTTTTGGGTAGTAAATAAAGTTATATTTTGTTCGCTTCGCGTCACGTCTCGGTGTGAACCAGTGTTTAATTCAGGTACTACTTACTGCCCCCGGGGCGTTTGGAACTTAATCAAAGCAATAGGTTCACTTTCGCGCGTCTACAGCAGATTTACGTATATTCGCGACGCATATCCCTACAATTAAGCAAAATATTTAAATCTGGTATCATTTTAGAGCTGGAAACCCTTTATTGACGTGACGTGACACATGAAAATTATAGCTATGTTCTTATCTAACTAACGGTAGTCCCATAATAATTGTAATTGATTTTAAATATTACCTTGTTTCCTTTATTTACTCCCCCCCCGATCTCTTAATCTCCGCCCCCCTGGAGAATTTTGCCTGAAAGAAACACTGGTGTGAACTGACCCTAAGTGGTCACACAGTCACGAAAAGTGAATTTGTTTTATAATAATATGTATAAATAATACTTAAATAGGTAATATTGCCTTTATCGCCTCGTATACTTGCATAGTTCTTCCTGTTGGGTAATCAATCAACAATAGTCTGTCTAGCCGGCCTTGGTTGATTATCCTCCATAATAGTATAGGTAGGTACTTACCTAAAGTAAGGCCATTTTAATAGGTAAAATTTGACAATATTCATCAAAATTCAACAACGTAACCTTGTAACGCCGGGCATAAAATAGTATTTTTTTTCGTTTTGTTAGAACTGCACAATACTGCACATTTCAATTACGATTACATATTTATTGTAATAATGACCGATACAAGTAATTTTACGATTTGCTTTCACTAAACTGACAGACGTCAAATGGCCTTACTTTAGTTGGTACTTTAACTTAATATTCAGATCCATGCGTCATGTTCGTGAACGGGCGCCGCGCCGTCAGTGGGGACTGGTCAACTCTTAGCTGCCATGGCTTATTTTAATTTATTTTAAGTTTTTGAATGGTTCTTTTTTCTTTTTATTACGGACGTTTTTACGAACGTGCACGTCTTTCTATATTGTTCTCACATGCATAATTTCAAAATAAATCATGATGTAACCAATATTTTGTATAACATTTTTGATATAAAAGAGTGTCCGTGGAGTTTCTTGCCCGTTCTTCTCCATAGGTACAGGTACCTAGATAAGCATACCAGGCATTAGTTCCTACAGTAGAGAATCACTCGACACCCTAAGCTGTTTCTAACCTCTTGTATTAATTATTTAGTTAATAGCCATGTCACCGATTGCAGTTATTTATTATACAGGGTGTCCAGTAAATAGCACGACATAGTGCAGGGGGTGATAGCTAGGGTCACTACCTATCAATACAACACAATATATGTTCAGCAAAATCTTACGGATTTACAGTTTTACAAAATTGAAAGAAAGAAAATTGTTCTGTGAATATTTTAACAAAAAAAAAACGATTTCTTCAAAACATTCTTGTTTTTGATTTAAAAAAAACTTATAATGAGTAGAGTAACTATTCACGAATAATTTGATGTAAAAAAAGTTCTAAAAAAGATTTTTTCATTACGAGATGCTTAAAAATCTGTTTCAAGGTAGAGATTTTTCGATATTTCGGAAAATTTTGTAAAACTGTAAATCCGTAAGATTTTGCTGAACATATATTGTGTTGTATTGATAGGTAGACAGGGTGTCCAGTAAATAGCACGACATAGTGCAGGGGGTGATAGCTAGGGTCACTACCTATCAATACAACACAATATATGTTCAGCAAAATCTTACGGATTTACAGTTTTACAAAATTGAAAGAAAGAAAATTGTTCTGTGAATATTTTAACAAAAAAAAAACGATTTCTTCAAAACATTCTTGTTTTTGATTTAAAAAAAACTTATAATGAGTAGAGTAACTATTCACGAATAATTTGATGTAAAAAAAGTTCTAAAAAAGATTTTTTCATTACGAGATGCTTAAAAATCTGTTTCAAGGTAGAGATTTTTCGATATTTCGGAAAATTTTGTAAAACTGTAAATCCGTAAGATTTTGCTGAACATATATTGTGTTGTATTGATAGGTAGTGACCCAAGCTATCACCCCCTGCAGTATGTCGTGCTATTTACTGGACACCCTGTATACATCTCTTTCGACTCGAAACCTTTTTCTTTGATCTGAAGTGGCATGCCTTTTTTTTTTAATATCAATAGTTCGTAAGCATTCCGTCTGCATCGCTCTAACCGAGCACACCTCCTAATTATTGTAAATATCGTAATTAAAGTTTATTTTAAACTAAATCACTGACGTTCATATTTGACTACCTACTACGCTTTGGAACGGGCAACTAGCTTCATAATTCTGACTGACTGAACTCTTGACGGTTTAAAATTGCCTGTAAATGGTTTAATTAAAATAATTGCTTTGAGTTTGAGTTTAATGTCCTCACAATTTAATGAAAACATGACCCTACAAAAAACTTAAGAGATATACATAGAGAAAAAGACAGATAGAAAGAAAATACATTTATTTAGCACAGATTAAAAGAAACACAACTATAAAAAGATGTTGATAACTTGACCCGCCAAATTTCGCGGAATCATATTTTTATTAGACCTATGTCGTCTATGGTTCATAATCTTTATGCCACCTCTTTCAGTCCTCATGACCTGACCTATACGAATATCAAAAAAAAAAAATGGACTAGGTCTTAATAATAATCTAATATTAATAGTATATGTTGCATAAGTTGTTCAAAACTCAAACTCAAAGCATTTATTTCAATTAAACCATTTACAGGCACTTTTGAACTGTCAAAGAGTCAGTCAGTTAGTCAGAAAGTTGAAGCTAGTTGCCCATTCCAAAACGTAGATCTCTATGGAGAAGAACGGGCAAGAAACTCCAAGGACACTCTTTTAAATATATGTAGAAATTACAAAATCCTGGGTACATTACTCTTGTTGATTCTACGTGAGAACAATGTAAAAATATAAAAATCAAAAACGATTAAAAATATGAGAAAAAAAATTTTTCACAAAAAATAAAACCGACTTCCAAAACACTACAAAGTGAAAAATAACTTTGATTTCGGAAGTCGGTGTCTTTGGGGTTTTATTTTCGTTTTTTTGCCACCGACTTCCGAAATCAAAGTTATTTTTCACTTTGTAGTGTTTTGGAAGTCGGTTTTATTTTTTGTGAATTTTTTTTTATTTTTCACTTTTTAGTTGTGGTACCTACACAAAACCCCCACAAAAATTTGAATACCCATTACCTGCTATGTAAATTACAGTGACAGGAACTATTAGAATATCGTCCACATATACTAGATGGGAAAAATACGTATTATTGAAGCTAACTCAAAAACCCCTCATCAGATCTTGACCAAATTTATATGGGACCACTTCTGAAGTATGCCCTACCAAACAAAAAAAGAATCATAAAAATCAATTCATAATTGGCGGAGTAATCGCGTAACAAACATACAAAAAAAAAATACAACCGAATTGATAACCTCCTCCTTTTTGAAGTCGGTTGAAAATAAGCCCTGGCAGATAAGAGATGACCAGTCTCAACTGGCGGTGCCCGTTCACGAACATGACGCGTGGATCAGCACCATCCAGCTCAACCATTTTGTAGGGAACCGAATGATCCAACACACAAAATCTAATACCTACGTATTAGATTTTATCTACTCTCATATCGTTAAACCTATTCGAGAACAGTGTTTTGTTTGTTGGATGTGGGTGTGATTCGTGCGTCGACCAATAAATGCATTAATATAGTGCAAAAGTGAGGTGTGCCAGGCCTAAGTGCGTTACTGGTCCCAGGCGAGCAATCCAGTCTGCTAACGGTTCCAGGGCTACTGAACGTCGTAGCTAGGACTAGCCGGTGAGATCATTCCTTGTCTTTCAGAGAGTTGCTGCACTCTACAAAATACACATCTCGACTTGATAAGGACTGCGCCAACAGACGCAAAAAGTACACTATTTTACAAACTACCTACCTAATATAATCACTCAGTCAATTAATCAAATTCCCATATTTCAAACTTGATTAACGTTAACTCCAACGATAGATCCAGATACAAAAATGATTTTCATTTTGAATTGGCTCTAGTACAGAAGTACTGAGCTAAACTCCCGGCGCTATTTCGATTACGTGGCTAAAATTCAGTGGCAAAGCTCGATAAATTATTGGATAGATTAAGGTTCAACATAGTGAGCGCGAATCTGCAGTTGCGTAGTGTCTGGTGAATTTGGAAGGTTTGATGCTACACGCAGAATCAACTTTTATCTGTAGGCTACATGTATAAGATTATAATTGTGCATAGTAAAAGGATAATGGCAAGATAAAATAACATACTGTATGACTAACAAAAATAACAGCTTACTGTAACGCTTTTGATTTCGTAACATCTTGCATGCTGATATTATAACATCAAACGACCTTAAATAATTTGGCAATTTTGTTAGCCTTACAAAGGTAACCCTTTTTTTTGTGTTTTGTAGAACATTTTACCCGAGTTTTTGTGAAGAAAGGCACATGAGCGGTTAAGCTTAAGTTTATTTAGCAAAAACAAAAAACTTCAAAATGAGATACATTTCTATAGAAAAACAAAGAGGAACCAATAAATTTCAGTCAACCCACGACCCTGTCAAAATTTTGTATCTCTGTCTCGAAACGACATCTGCACGCCCGGCCATCGGCACCCTGGGGTTCTGACTCCGGACAATATTTTTACAATGGTAATAATAGCAGCCAATCAAAAGGACGGCAACTGTCTGTTTAGCGCGATTGCGCACCAAATAAATAACATAATGAGCCTAACTTTCGACCACATGTCTGTCTGCCGAGACTTCGCTACCTATGTTTCGGATAACCGCGGTGACGCCAGAATTTGCCTACCATTAAGGAATAACATTCAAGACTTTATTCCTTACAGCAAGCTTTCTCAGGAACAAATGATAACAAAATACATAACCGCGCAGTTTAACGAGACCGTCTGGTGAGGAGAAGACATCCTAATCATCGCGGGTGGATTTTATCTCGTAAATGTGCATATGCATTTAAATCACGGGAACACACTGTTGTGTTCACCGGCCGGCGAACCAGTACCTGCAAGTATACATATCCTTTACAATGATCATCACTATGATAGCTGGGTCATGAGCGCCAAATACAAGTTCAAATTCAAATATTTTATTTCACATAAACCTGCCTAAGCCTACCGCCGACGAACAGTACAACAATAATCTTCAAAGACTAACGCAAGAAACAACCAACAAAAGTACACCTCAACATACCGAAACGGTAGATAATAAATACAACAAAAAGAGACGAACAAAGGCAGTCTACAAAACCCCGCTTCCTGAACAGCCCCCAATAAGTTAGCTCATTAACACCGTATGAACAATTAACATCAACATTAGGTACACCGTTATCGGCTGAAGTTGCGGATGACAATGGATACACAATACTTAGAAATCAGCCTTCTGCCGCAACTAAGTACACTTGCTCAGACCTGCGTATTACAACGTGGAACGTCTGTGGGGCCTGGAACCGCCAAAAAACCCGACACGTGGCTAGAAACAATGCAAACTAAGTACCAATTCCGAAGAAAAACAACCCTAAAGATCCAAATGACTATCGACGAATATCGGTTTGCAATACGGGCTACGGAATCTAAGCCTCCTCCTACGTTTAAAAAAAATAGAAACATAACATAACATCACACCCGTAATCCCCGAAGGGTTGGGCAGAGGTGTACCTGTAGTACACCTACATTTTGCCAGTTATGTTTGAATCCTATGTAATAGGAGGCGAGCCTATTGCCGTCGACCGGGCACATGTCCAGACTCCGGGCTGCTACTGAGGAATTTCTGATGAAAGAACCCAATAACACTTAATTGCCCGACCCGGAAATCGAGCCCGGGACCTCATGCTCAGCAGTGGCGCTTGCGACCACTAGACCAACGAGGCAGTTAGTAAAAAAAATAGACGAAACAATAAAACAATTAGGCAGCTACCAAGCGGCCTTATTAAACAACAGATCTACAGACGATAACATATTTACGCTAAAAAGGGTTCTGGACGAAGAACGGCGCGCAGGTAAAAGAATTTATGTACTCGCTCTGGACATAGAAAAAGCTTTAGACAACGTCGACCTCCAAGCACTGCAAGACATTTCAATACATAGAACAAAGAAGTCACTAACCAACAGGATAATCAAGGTTTGCATGGTCAGCAAAATAGTTGGATTATTAAAGGAAAGGCAGCCAAACAAGGTTGCCCGTTATCCCCTCGCCTTTTTACCCTGGTCATGGATGAGGTCCTTACTCAATTGATCAAACTAGACCAGATCGCGAAATCTCACTCCCCCTGGTGCTATCATTCGCGGACGACCTCATCTTCATTACAGATGATCTAAAAGGGTTAGAAGGAATCGTATAACATATTAAACCCCTACTATACCTGATAGGGGTTTAATATGGTATACGACACTACCGTGTCGGCCTACAAATAAACGAAACTAAAACAAATATACTAATTGGAAACCGAATAGCTAAACCGAAGGTGACCTAAGTGTCAATTAACGGATCAAATGTTTATACTGTCGAAGAAATTAAATACCTAGGCACATACATAGGAAAAGCACACTATTACCATTCATAATAAACTCAAAGGTGGACTGGAAACTAGCCAGAGTCGTGTATCAAATGGTGCTCGTACCTTGTATGATACATATTGAAAGGGTCGGCAATCACTAAAAGCTAACAGGTCAAGACCGAGAAGATATGAGAGACTCATCATGAGAGACTTGATTAACCACGCCAGAAATAAACCAAGACAAAAGCAGATGCATGAAATCTTAGACGAAAAATAATAACCAAACGCATCAAGAACCACAGGATGTGCTATCTCGCACACTGTTACACGCAGCAACACAGAACAAGGCCAAATCCAAGGAAGTAGGCCGTCCTATTTACACATGGAACGACAACCTTGAACAGGACTCGACCTACTCCGACAAGGAATTCAACTTTTGGATGGACACGGCTACAGACCGATACAGGATCATGAAGGCTGCCAGCGAGATCTACAAAAAACCAGAAACGGATAGCAGCGTAACTTCTGACGAAGACATAGAATCGGCTAAATGCAACACAGCACAGCAGCGATATAGAAATGTCTCAAAAAGATGCTCCATCCAAAGACAAATAACACCCGTCTCTCCACTAGTCCATTGCTTACTCAAGGATGCATATCCGGTATGGCTCGTAAATCCTTTCCTATCCTCAGGGCACGTCTTTCTTACCATTACCGCGCCCCCCGGTCTACTCCTTGATATGCAATGGCCTTTGTAGTCCCATGAAACATGAGACTTCATGGGCTAGTGCAAATCTTGGGGTTCATTCGATTTATCGAGTCTGGTTAAACCACGCTGGGATCGGTGCCTTTCATTCATTCATTCATTCGTTAAACCTATTCGAATTATAAACTTCAAAAAGAGTTTAAATTGACTTACTTTATAAACACAATACCGAAATTTAAAATTAGAATCATATTAGATAAAACACTTCTCTAACAAAATAATGCTATATTTTTTTTTTCTAATCAGCCCACGTTCTCACCGACCGACGTAATAAAATCGCGGCAATTTTATTTCTTGCACTAGATTTTCAACGCTTTGCTTAGCGCCGAAAGTTGATAATCCAAAAGTGTTTCAACGCGCTGGGACAAGAGTGCGTCCCAACGCGTTGGATTCTCAACGCTCGGCTCAACATCGAGAGTTGAAAATCCAGTGTACGAAAAAAAATCGCTGCGATAAAAACACGTACGTGTGAACCCGGGCTTACGATACAGGGTAAATCCAAGAAGTTAATATCACCAGCATGTCGATTCCCGTAACCACTTCACCGTGAAAACAGGTGAAGTGAGCGTGGAGTGAGCTGTCAGTGTCATCTCACCCTGTTGGAATGACAACTCACTTCACCTAAGTTTTCACGGTGAGATGGTTACAGAATAGCACTGCAGTTTCCATCAACTTTTGTAATGGAACTTTACGGAGGACGGCAGCACAGATCTAGCGCATGCGCGGTGATGTGCTGGGTGCAGGCATCATTACGTGAAGTTGTACTGAATTTCGTGGGATTTTTTTATTCTTGATCTTTAACTTTGATCTTTTATTTAGTAGGGTCAATCCCAATGCATGAAGAGTAGATAAAGTAGTGATAAAACACACTACACATAACTAAGTATTAAAACACGTGTGATTCTATACACTCGTATTTTAATACCCCTCATTATGCAACAGTTTCATAAACTACTGTCTACATATAAAGCAAATTGAATTTGCAAAATCCGTAGTTGAATGTTGCGGACTACCTTAGCACATCCCTGCCCATATGTACTTCATTTTTGTTAATTATCCAATGCTATAGTAATTTTTAATATTTACTTCCACGTTTATTAAAAGTACAGTAATAGAAATAGGTATACGTACTGGTTTATGTTCGGTTCATGACTGCCTTCCTTGTATTCTGGTTCCTTTGCAGTGTAAACTCTGCATGCAAAACGATGCAAATAATATTGTTTTTATCTCTTCGCCACACTTGCCACTCGTACATATGATACACACGTTCGCTCTGAATCACGGTTATTGCGAGAGTGACGCACTGACAACGTCACGCGACCGCTACGCGCGCCTCAAAAACAAGCGCCGCGGCGCTTGTTTTTGAGGCGCGCGTCTCTCGCTTCTCGCGAGATCGCTTCTCTCGCTTCTCGCTTCTCGCGTCTTCTCTCTCGCGCCTCTCGCTTATCGCCGGGTATTCCCCTGATTGTGTATCCCTGATGAGATTCAGATAAAATACCGGCCAAGTGCGTGTCGGACCACGCACCATGAATGGTTCCATTAGGATGAATTTATCGCATTATCAAACATAACTTTGTAGTTGAAAAACATGTTCTCCCAAACATATTTTTGAACTACAAAGTTATGTTTGTTTTTGCAACCGCAAACGTAAGATGGTCGATTATTACTCGTTAACTTGTAAAGCCGCTGTGATAAGCTAAGCATAGCTGTGATAGTTTTCCTTTTAATTTCGTTATATACTACTGCCGTGAATTTTTTCACATATCTAAAACCAACCATTTAGCTGACAGGGACGACGACACTTGATTCTAACAAAAATTTGCACTTTAAAGCTTAATATTCCCCAAACGGATCCCTGAATCCAAACATGGTTTTGACAAACTCACAATATTTTTGAACGACCTTTACAACGACAACGGGATGTTTTCTTTTTCCTCATCTATCCCATGGTGTGGATGAGAAAAAAACAAACCCACTTTACGTGTAGGGATATCGAGGGATATGACTTGGAGGCGTGGCACGTGGCGCCTCGATATTGCTAAATTGGGCTTATGTTCGAACGGCGGCTGTACGCTTCATTCAGTCGCTTTGCAATTGCGTACAGTGTAGGTACTATTGATGCGTAAAAAACCAAAATTCCGAGTTGTGCAGTAATAATTTGTAAAAATAGGTCTAGTACCATCATCCTGAAGACAAATGGCGTGTCCTACCACCGGTAAGTAAACATTTAAGTCACTGTTTAATATTTTAAATCATTTACTAACTTACGTCCGGAGCGATACGAACTAGCCCGAATCTTCCCGAACGGAACGAACGTTTTGGATTTAGAGAGGTGCAAACGAGTGCGTGTGGCTGATTTTATCGACATGCGTATTATTGCAGTCGAATATTTTTTTACAGAACTCAATGGATATTCTCGTATTACATGTATAGTATAAGAGTTAAATTAGTTACTAATTTAATGTTGTTTGAAGCAAATAAATACATTGTTATTTCAATATAGTTACTCGTGCATAGCATAATATTTAACAGAGAGCGTTCCCTTGAACCGGTAATACAATATTAAAAATAATATTCCCATTTTATTTTAGTAAAAATAACCCATATTTTCGGATAGGTATATAAAAACAAAATAAATTATATAAAGAAAATTAAACGAAGTTATAATAATACAAGAATGTGCTAAAATTAAATATGGATAAAAATTATCGACCATCGCTTTCGACTCCCTAATTGCATGCGTGTGCATTGAATGTTCGCAAATTGCAAGTGTTTACAAGTCAATGCCCCGCCCATTCTATGTATGTGTGCTATTATTGATTTTGTGTAGCTACTTTCTTCTTAGTGTGCGTGTTCAAATTTTAAGTGTGAGTCGTAAGTACACTATTTGTTAATGTTGTAATTATTTTGGTGGGTAATAAGCGGTGGCACTAGTATTCCTTACTATTCCGCAAAGAAGGCATATATCTGGATATCTATGGGAGGTACACTAAACTAAATGATTTTATTTTAACACTTTGTCGGCGTGGTTAATATGTATACCCATGCCTTATTACAGGTATTTCTACAAAAAAAAACTACGGATAGAACTATACAACCGAAAAGATTTCTTACTCACCTACACCTTACCTACTCTTATTGACCTAAATAAAAGGACACGTAAAAAACTGAAAATAATATTTATAGGTAGTTAACTTTTTTTAATTCTGGGATCTGCAGACACGTTGCGCATTTTTTTTTCATACCTCGGTGCCTACTGATATGGGGAGCGCCACCTAAAACTTGTTTTTTTTTTCATCATTTTAATACACCATTGCACAGATAATATACTTACTATTGTTTAGCGGAGCACAGAATACACCTTCTTTCAAATTTTCATTGCTATAGTCTCTTTCGTCTTTAATTAAACCCACTAAAAACATAAATGTAATAAAACCCAGCTACGACGAAAACGCCAACTAAAAAGGTAAGTATAAACAAGAAATCACAGACAGACAAATTAAAAATCCGGAGTCAGACATCGTGTAAGGGCAATCGAACAGAATAAGTGTTTCAGAAACTTTTATTTTTATCTAAATTATGTTGGGGTTAGAATATAAATATTTTTGAAATGTGCTAATTAAGAGGGAACAGGGCCTGCGCGGAATTTGAAAAATAGATATTAGAAGAAACTATTGCCGTCGTCTTACCTCAAGTCTGCCTCCGTAGAGTGCGATAGAGACAACTGCAGCTCAGACAGATTATATCACAAAAAAAAATTACGAGATCGACGTTTCGTATTCCGCTCTTTTCTCTTCGAAAACTGAGCTGATTCATTTATTTTTACATTACAATTTTAAGAAAGAGTATATCTAGGTTCTTATCATTTTATTTTGTTAAAAACTTTTTGAATTTGTGTGGTAGTCCTCTAATCACGGCGGTAAAAATGGGTAATCTTTGAAGGGTCATATTTTCTTTACCAATAAGTTGATAAAAAAAGGAAATAACAGGGACGTGTCTACAGAAGACACTGATTTTATGAAAAAAAAAAATGCTCTAGGCATTATTCAGGAAGAAAAAAGGGGAATACATTTGTATAGAGAATCGCAGGCCCTGTTCCCTCTTAAGCCCTTTCATTTGATACCCCACATGGCATACCTTTAGAAGGCGTCATAATTTAATGTGACCAGCGGACGATCGAGATGCTTCCAAGGATATCACATTTGTCAAATTATGGTAAACAGTAGTACCGGTCAAAATCATAACCCTCCTTTTTTCTTCGCCGTAGTCAGATAAAAAAGAGGCTAAGTTCGATACAAAGGCGTTCGACTCCGCTAATAAAAAAATTCGGATCTAAAATTCTAAATGGTACCAATTTACGTTGTATGGAGGTGAAATAAAGATTCCTTGTTACTAAAGGGTCCGACTTGTGACTAAATCGCGTTTAAGAAAGAGCTGTCAGTGTCATTATCGTCGTGGAATATTGACACTGACAGCTCTTTACCGCGGTTTAGTGGTGCTGGATGGCGTTCAGTTTCATTGGTCAAAATAGGTCATCCTAACTAATATTATAAATGCGAAAGTGAGTGTTTGTTTGTTACGCTTTCACGTTAAAACGGCTGAACGGATTTGGATGAAATTCGGCACATGGGTAGACCATGACCTGGAAAAGGACATAGGATAGTTTTTATTCTGGATCGCAGACGAAGTCGCGGGCAACAGTTAGTAAATAAATAAATAACACTCGATTAAAAAGTAAGACTATATTATACAATAAAAACAACAATCATACAATGATAATATTACAAATGCGTAAACTATGATTACAGCTATCAAAATTATTATCACCAAACAAATTATCATTATACATTCTCTCAAATAACGAAATTGTTCAATATTTCAAATATCCTCATTAATTCCCTTGAAAAAACTTAATATAACTTCGAAAGCACACACACACATGACAAACGTTTCACATACAGATTCATTACAATATAATAAAACGTATTAAGTAGCATATTAACAAAAATATTCATTAAAACTTGCTTTATGGCATTGATCAATAAAAGATAATTTAAAAACATGGAGGAAAAAATGTGATGTCAATATCCAATCCAATGAGTTAAAACCTAAAATTATTGAATTATAATTATACATTTGCATGAATTTTAAAGCTACCTTCAATGAACTTAGGGAAGCGACAGAAGATTTATAGTTCGATTCAAACTTAATGGCGGCTCGGAAGTTAGCCACTCGCTGCGCAGTACCCCACCCCTCACCCCCGCTGACCCATGAACTCGTTACTGCGCAGTGACTCGCCTCATGTTCCGAGCCGCCATTAAGTTTGAATCGGGCTGTACCTAACAACTGACTGGCAGTTGTTTTGTAAAGCCAAATAGTTGTCGAATATTTCGCTGTTTTGATTAATTTTGCAATATTCCTGTATGGAAATATGAAATATTGATAACTAGTGAACGAAAATATTGACTATGAAATAATTAATATCGTAACACCGAAAATTTCGAAACTTGCGAAAACTTGAAAAAAGTATTTGGAAAGTTTCCAAATGCCCTTTTTACACCTAAAACGATTGCAGAATCAAATTAGGTGTTATAATTGCAATTCATATTTCCATACAGTAATATTGCTAAATAAATCAAAACAGATAAATATTTGACAGTTATTTGCGACGTTGCCAGCATTTAGAATGAACGATCTTAAATAATTTCCAGAAATGGCGCTACCAGCACAATTAGTAAACAATGAATGGCATGCTTTATTGTTCAGGTTTACTCATATCATAAAGTATCAATGAAAATCTATTGACATGCTGTGAGAAAACAATGTTTGTTTACTGTTTCTGCTGCTAGCGCCTCTAGTGGTGAAACTTGGTAGTATACTCTCCCATTCTAGCAGTTATTTTCCAATTAATTTTTTTTGCTTTCGAACAGTGTCCACTAAGCTTAATCCTTGTTTACAGCGATCGATTGCAAAACCGAGATGAACATCCAAACTGGATAATTCATGAATGAAATAATTCAGCCCATACTAAGCAAATTCTTATCCAAGGGCCACGAAACGACCGCAATAAAAAAAATTAATACTAAAACCCAACTACGCCAAATAAAAACGCCAACTAAAAAGGTCTAAACAAGACATTGTAGCAAAATTATATCGCTATCGGTTTTCGTATAACCGGAGTCACACGTCCACACAGTCCTCCAGACAGTATTTCGGCCACGAATTTCGAACAGATGTACTTACATAGCCTGTCAAAATCATAACTCTCCATTGGCTTTGCAGTAGTCGGGTAAAAAGCGTCGAGCGGCAAAAACATAATCAACTTTATTAACACAACCATAAAATTGATATTTGCTTGGGTGCAATTAACATCCATTCAAATAATGTTCTTGTCGCGATCACAAAGGTTAAGAGAAGCAGGCACTAGAATTATTTTGTACTTTTCAAACGTTATACACGATATTGATACATTATCATAATAAACTTAAAATTATACATCTAAATCACGGTATTTACATTTTAATTTAGATTTCAGAGCCAGTATGTATAGACAACATTATCTTTCAAAAATAAAAATTGCAGCTTCACTCAAAGTGCAGTACCAAACTACGATAATATCGTGAGTGGTACATACCTAGGGAAACGTGTTGTTGTCTATGTCGAGCTTCTGCCGCAGCACTCCTCCGAGGATGAACTCTGTGGACACGACGGTGGCGCCACGCTTCCTCAAAGCTGGCCAGAGCCCGTTGTCTTTGGAACAGGTCACGCACACCCAGTTCGGACTGCCTTCCTTCCACGTACCGCCTGAACATTCCACTATCACTGAAAGATAATGGTATTTTATGGTATTCTGTTATATTGCCAACCTAATAAGTGAAACCAAAGTCGCATTATAAGTACGACGGTGTGACGACGTACTAACGGTGAGCGTAATGAGACTAAATTAACATATCCAATCAATGAAAGTCCATAATATTTGCAATATACATTTAGTAGGATCCGCTCGAATGCTATCGGGTATGCGCGCGCATCGTTTCCGCTGCGTTCGGGTGGTTACAGATAAGAGCGCGTGTACGCGAATCAGTTTCGCTGCGTTCAGATACGCGCCCACGCGCTACGTCAAGTGTCATGTGATCATCATTCAATCATTATGTTAATTAATAAGATAATATTCATAATAATAATGTACTCGTATTCTTGCAAATAAATAATACTCTCATCTATCTTCTATATATTATTATATGTCGTGGCCAGATCTTACAATTGATCATTTCATGAAATGAACATCAACCACTGGTCACCTCATGAAGTGGCCTGGCCAGATCATTATATGTTTATATTATATGATTCATATATATCAATAAAAAATGAATGATAAGCGCATCACTTGGGAACGGCTTTACCATTTTTTTTTGTTTTAAAATGTGTGTCTCTCAAGATACAGGTCTCCTAGTTTGAGAGGCAGGGTTTAATTTTTTTGTCTAATACATTGAATACTTTTGTAACCCTACACGTATGTATAAACAGCCATTCATGATTATTGTATGTGTCTACCACTGTGTTGAATCTGTGTCTATGTATTACTTTTGCTAAATAAACAATTATTATTTAATTAAATGTTCGTAATAGTCCTAATCAGGTTTTTATGGAACACAAAATTGCAAGTTTCTCGGAAAATTACCAAATTCGGGAAAAACTGATCGTCCTTTTTTCTATGGGAATTTTGTATAAACTCAAGACCAAAACTCACGATTAAACGATGGATAGGCGTACAGATAGTGCATTCCACGACGACGCGCCCCACTCCGCGACGACTGTACTGTAAGTTGTACTTTAGTACGGAGCGGAGCGGAGTGGGGCGCGTCGTCGTGGATTGCACTATCTATAATTCTTTTTTGTTTAGTTTAGTCATGGACAAGATAACGTCTATCGGTTCAGCTAGTCTATACTATAACTATAATAATATTATAAAGAGGTAAAAATTGTTTGTATGTAGGGGGGGGGTAATCTCCGGTTCTACCAGCCGGATTTGAAAAATTCTTTTTGATTTAGATAGCCCAATTCTTGAGGAAAGTAATAGACTGTTATATCACGCGATGACTCTTAGAAGTCAAACAAAAATACAATAAAAAGTCAGAAAGAACGCAAAGCGAAAACGAAGTATTCGACGCGCGGCGTTTCGGCGGGCGATGGGATTCGACGCGGTGGATCGGGGGCCGAAATTCCACGAGGACGAAGCCGTGGGCAAGTTCATATGTAATTAAAGCTGGGTTTAACTCACGTTTCATTTCCGCCGCGTTCGGCTGCACGCTTGGAGTGGAAGACACGTTGTAACCTTTCAAGAAGTCCCTCTTGCCGTTCAGCGTCTTGTGCAAACTAAAATGAAACCGTTTCTCTGCCGGCTCGTCTTTTACCAGGTACAGCCAAGGATCTGAAATTGAACAGACAAGTCCTTGTTTAATTCATTGTTTAAACTTCACAGACGTATCGGCATCTAATCTAGCCAAGATTCTGTGCTCTCGTGCACTGTGGTTATTTATTGTTATTCTAACTATATATATATATATACAGGGTGTAAGGGACAGCTCTCCGCAAACTAAGAGGGTGCATTCCGCTCCTTATTTTGAATCATATTCCACTAAAAAAATCTCATAGGATCTCGGATTTTAAGGTTTCCTACCTTAAAATCGCTTTAGGATACATTTTCTTAAACTTCTAATTATTTTTGTCTGTGAACGTGTTGTGATTGTTACATGTACTTTTGTATGTCTCGCGGCTATCTGCTAAATAATTGCTCGTTCGCGCTCGTTTCAACGTGCCGTAATAAATCACGTGGTGCGCGAGCGCCGCGAGAGGCGGCCGCCCTCACCACAACGGGGGGCGGGGAGTACGTGCGTTTTGCCACGGTATCGATACATTGCGTGTAAGGTAATAAAACAAATCAGGTTTATTGGATTCCCATAACGTTCCTGAAATAATTTCATGTACCGGTCATCTTAGTATGATATACTCAGTTCAGTCCATCAGTCTGCGGAGGGTTGTCCCTTACACCCTGTATATATAATATTACCCTGAATACTACCACAAAACTTTACAAGTTACAAATTTGTAAGTCTTACAAATTTGTTTTGAAACTAACCCACATAATTTTAACGGAAAAATCTTATAATTTTATTTATTTATTTATTAATACTTCAAGCACATAAATGTACAGAGGCGGACTTAATGCCACAGGCATTTTCTACCAGTCAACCTTTGGGTGATGCAGACAAACAGTGGTAGGTGCAATAGCGAGAATTGAGGAAAAAAATACCTAAAAAAACAAACCTAAATACCTATTAAATAATAATATGTAAATTGTAGTGACAAGTCTACAATTTAAATATTTGTATTTTCTGTGTTACACAATATTAAATAAATACATACATCACCAATCACCAAAATACACTCTCACCTCATTTAAGCAGTATTATTTTGATGTTACTTCAGTGCGAGAAAGAAGTGGAGCTATACATGACGTCCAGCTCCATCTCTTTCCCACGCCCAAGTAAGATTAAAATAATACTGCTAAAAGAGGTGTTGGTAGGGCCCCTGTACTTACACCACTTACACTACGTTTTCTTTTTATTTTCACTAGTACATAAACATAACCTTATCTTTGACAATATCTCATTCTAAATTTACTTGTATGCTCACAATAATCGCTCCACCTTAATGTAATATGAAGACACTGCCGCGCAAGATACAGGATTTTCCTAGTTTGTGAGGCAGGGTACCTACTCTTATTGGAATTGACTTCATTACCTACCTTTTGTATACACTAGATTTGTAAAGTTTTGTGGTATAGGGCTCTGCCCCCCTAGCCAAGTTGCAAACGATAAACGTGAACGCTTAGTAATCTCCAATAGATTTTCAACTTTATACCTTAGAGCATAAAGTTGAAAATCTATTAAAGACTACTGAGCGTTAGCGACCGGAACGAACGAAAACACTATGTAATCTTCAATAGATTTTCAACTTTATATCCAATAACATAAAGTTGAAAATCTATTAAAGACTACTGTGACTTGGCTAGGGGGGCTTATGTCTGTAGCTGCTGATACGCTAGAGAGAGTTAATGACGAAGTTAAAATGTGTCATGAAGGATGCTCCTCTTACCAACAATGATATTGGTGTCGGCGCAGGCCTGCACCCAGCCGGGCCCGACGATGGGCCTGCCGAGCCCCACGGCGCACAGCAGCTTGAACGTGCGCTTTATCTGCATCGTCAGGACCACGGAACACTCCATAACATCTGTTACTATTACCGCTCCTACACATAATAAAAAAATTAGAAATAAGAATATTCAGTTTTAAGGACATAATATTGGTGATGTTCTTCAGAAAGGTAAGATGCGTAGTACTCGCAACCAGTATGCGTATGATTGATGTATAAGAACGATATATACGGTATAAGAACACCTACCAAATACTGAATGAGCCTTCCTAGAGATACTCGTAGTTACAAAAAGTATGGTTATTTATCTCTTGGAATATAACTTAATCTAATAAGGCAGCTTTCCGAATTAGAATATAATCGCTCACAGCGCTGACATCGATAATTGGCGTTCCGGTTAAGAAATCACGAGTATGACAGCTGAGGCCTGTCAGCAATTCGGAACGCTCGTAAACGCGCTGACAGTACTCGCTCAACGTCAAAATTGCATATCATATTTCTTTGTGTATATACCACACATTTCTTCTTCTTCTTTGGTTAAGTGGTGAACGGTAGTCAGAAACACAATTTCGAAAATGCCACGTTAGTTTAAAGATAAGATGAGAGTCAAAACAAAACAGCACAACTGTCATTTTTGACAGCGCTTACGGTGATATTAGTAAAGGCATGGTCGGCGTTATCGCAAGATGGCGTATGTCATGACGTCATCTATGAGGATTCAAGACACAACGTTATCGTGCCCACGTTAATACGGAACGCTTGTTAGCGCGCTCAAATCGATTACATCGTAACTCGGAATGCGGGGTAAGAAACCATAAAATTGAGAAACTCCAATAACGTATTTCTTATTGGGTATGGACCAGGGACCGAAATTCCTTATAAATTACGGTACTGGTATCGAAGAGTTTTGGTTACTTCTATTACTAAGGTTTACCGCTATCTATAAAAAAGAAATATGTTAGCTCTGCACACACAGGCGATTCGCGCCCTCTTATTAATTCGAACGACACTTGTAAGATAGAGGTAATTTTTATTTAGGTAACCGGAATGAATACTGGCTGGATTCAATTTACGATAACCTTTAAAAATATATGTAATTAGGGTGATTGGAAGATGGGTGCAAAGCTTTAACGGGCCGGCGGAGCATGCGTAGTTCATACAAACGTAATACCAAAATAATTTGTAAATCAAACATATTCTTAAGGTAGTGTGTATTTATTCCGATTGGATTACATAATATCTAGGCTCCCAAATATATATTTTAAATGGACACTGATTTAAAGACGAGTTATGAGAAAAATAAGATTTCTATAGAAATTTTAAATTCCTCATATCTTTTCTTTATATCAGTGTCCATTCAAAATATATATTTGGGAGCCTAGATATTATGTAATCCAATCGGAATAAATACACACTACCTTAAGAATATGTTTGATTTACAAATTATTTTGGTATTACGTTTGTATGAACTACGCATGCTCCGCAGGCCCCTTAAGGCGAAGATAGTACAGACCATTTGGAACCATTTAAGCCATGGTTGTCTCAGACGAAGTCTTACCAATTTTTTTAACCTAATATTTGTTTATTTTTCGGAAATTCCCAAATTTTTATGTAAACTGCATAATTATGGCCAAATTGAATGATATATGAGTTCATTTTTTATTTATTTAATCAAAGTAATGTGTAAGCAATCAAGCAAAACATTTTTAGGCTTCTGTGAACATTAGACATTTTTTACAGACATTTAAAGTTCAGAAAATTTGTATCAATACGTATTTTAATGATTATTTAAAAAAAAAAAAATGGTAAGACTTCGTCTAAGACAACCATGGCTTAAATGGTTCTAAATTGTCTGTACTATCTTCGCCTTAAAGCTTTGCACCCATCTTCCAATCACCCTGTATATAAATATTGTAACCGAAAAAATACCCGTATTGATCATACCGGTTGCGGTCCCTGCTATGGACTATCATGCATGACACACTGAGCTAACCAATTATTCATTTCCCTAACAGCCACATAAAAAAAATTGCTTTGAATTTCTGCTAAAAAAACTCACCTAGTTTTTCCAGCTTCTGCTTAACTTCTGCACTGGGGAATGCAGTGAGGAGCACATGTTGTGTCTTCATAACCCTCGCCGGGGTCGCCCGCAGCGACGCGTTATTTATACCATCGTTATTAATATTGTTGTGAGACCTCGTCCGCTTCGGACTCGGCACATCACTGTCGTCAACCAACGACCTCTTCAAACTCTTTGGCGAGTCAGAACTAGAAGACGAAATATTATAAACAGTACTCTGTTCGTGAATACTCTTTTTCAGAATAGATATAGGAGGTTTCATTTTGTCGTCGGTTTTCTCTTTGGCCTTCTGATGTCTTTTACTTCTTCTCACTTCAATCTCAGGCGATACTGATCTCTCTTTCTCTTGTTTCTTACTTGTACGTTTCCTTTTATTATCCGGTTCTTTTATAATGTTTTCTGGGGATACGGATTTCTTCTCCGTATTTTGACTGTCGTTTTCATTTTTCTTAGATCTGGTTGTCCTAGTAGTTGCTTTGGTGGTTGATGTAGAATCTAAGCTATCCTCTTTAGTATTATTATTTTCCAATTCAGCACTCTTTTGAGCAGATGACTCGGTTTTTGACTTCGTAGCCTTTCTTTTGGGCTTTTCAATTTTCACTTTTATCTTTTCCTTTGGTTCTCTGCTTTTATTATCTGTTTTCTTTCGCGATGAACTTTCTTTTTTCTCTTCTTTTATACTTTCCTGATTTTTTGTATCTTTGTTCGTTTTTCCTTTTCCGAATGTTTTAAGCCGTTTTATATTTTCAGAGATAATATCGCCATCTATTTGATCCTCTTGCTCTGTCAAGTAACTTGGTTTTAAAATGGTTGAGTTATTTTTACTAACTTCTCCACCACTCAGCAACTTGAAGGTAGGTTTCCGCTGGCGCGTTATTACTCTTTCTGGTAACTTTTCAAATATTTTAGTAAGATCAACCTTTGGTACAGGTTTAGTTTTCTTCTTACGCTTTAAGAACTGAGTGTAGTCTTCCGAACAGTGTTCTGGTTCGGATTCACTGGATGATTCTGTGACTGCAGATCTCGTGTGCGATATCATACTTGTTTTTATTTCTTGGCTGTCCGGTAGATCGCTGTCTGTGAATATGAATTGTTTCACCTTTTTTGGAGTACATTCTACATCAGACGAGTCACTGGGCACCTTTTTTAACTTTGCAACATTGGCACTTCCATCTACATCCTTATTGTCCAATACGTCGTAGTTTTTGGTCGGACTTAAGTCTCTCTCAATATTTGCGAACATATCTTTAACTTTATAATCTTCTACGGAACATGGCACAACCTCGTCATCTGCGTTGGATGCGACTGGCCCATCGTCGTGTTTTTCTCTTTGAGAGCACAGATCTTCGTAAATATCTTGTGTGGCGTTATAATAATTATCGTCAACGTCAATCGGTTTATTTTTATCAGTTTTATCTTTAGGTGTCAGTTTTAGGATTTCTTTACTTTTGACCCTTATTGGAGATTGTAATGGTATTTTGAATGGGCTAATGATTTCATCCAAGGATTTTTTGACATTTTTAATGTTATTCGGTACAACCTCTTCTATTACTTGTGTCGGTTGATCTTCCAAAGCAACGTTCTTAGAATTCGTGTCTATAATTTGTGTGGGCATGTCTTCCAATGGTCGTTGGTCTTTTTTGTAGTCATCGTGGTCAATTATTTGCGTAGCTATATCATCCTGAATCAGGTCAACTGTAGGTGGTTTATTTGTTTTTATTTCAATGACGTCATCTTCACAATCAGTGACGTCGTCGTCTTCATTAGCTTTATTCTCAAGTATCTTTTGTGTCGGTAAAAAGTCAATGTCTTCACAGTCAGTTGAACTATCTGATTGTATTCTGTTAATTCTCTTTGCTGGTTTTGTCTTACTTTTCTTGTCAGATTTTTCTAGCACATTGTCCTTCGTAGTCGGTAGTGCAGGTATGATCTGCGTTGACTCCATATCAATATCTTCACAGTCAGTAGAACTATCCGATTTAGCACGTGCTATTCTCTTTGAAGACTTTGGGTCATTTTCCGCTCCAATCTTTGTTTGCTGCATTTTTTCTTTACTGGGTAATTCTGGTATTTTCTGTGTTAGCAACATATCTTCTTCTATTTCTTCACAATCTGTCGTACCATCAGATAAAATTCTTTTAGGAGGAATAGGACTACCTGCCGTTTTTGATTGGTCTATTATATTTTCTTTATATGGTAAATCATCTTGCAGTATGTTCTGCGAATGAAAATCTTCTTCTAAGATTTCGCCATCAACATCATCAAACAACAACTCGTCTTCAGAAGTGTTTAATTTTTCTTTTGTTTTTGCTTCACCCGAACAACCTGACATTGATTTATTTTTATTTACACCATCTGTTGAATGATTACCGTATCCAAATGGCTGTGTTTCAGCGTTAAATATGTCTCTGTTGTTCTCCTTATTAGCGGCATATATATCTAATTGCATTTCATGTTGACCGTCAATCTTACGTACTTGCGGCAGATGTTCTGTAGAAGGTACTTGTGTGTCTAAACTATGTATAGAAGGTGAAATAGCTCGTTCTGATGGAATTTGGGTATCAGCAGTGTATATTGAATCTGTACTATCATTAGCAATAGGGTTAGGTGCTTGTGTGTCCGCTTCATGAATATCATCAGTAACATTCTTGCCACATTTCAGAGATATAAATGATTCATTCAAACTAGTATTAGGGTTGTCAATAAAACTTAACGAAGTTGATAGTTTGGACGATTTTCGGTTGCTGTATGCTTTAGGAGAGGTCCCTGGTAGTGTCTGTGTTTTGTTATTATTGAGTTTTATAAAAGAACTGCTGGATAATCTTGATCTCCCGCCTTTAGGTTGTGACGGCGTGATAAATGAGTCATCCTGAAAAACATATTATTGTTAAGTTGGCTCGTGTTTTCTTAGGTGAGCCACGTACGAAAAAAAACCACCATTTGTACGAATTAGTCATCATTGTGGTTTGCCTCGTATTAGAGAAAAATTAAGTTATGTACTTATGGGGCTTAGATACGGCATAGCATTAAGCATCCTTGAGACTTCCATAAATCCTTTCGACTTCAGAAAATACGAACAATTAAATAATATCAAAAAGCTTCAAGGTTCATGTAACTATTAGCTTCTGCCCACGACTTCGTTCGCGTGGAAGTCGATAAAAAATAGCCCATGTTACTCGCTGATAATTTACCTTACTATGGGTGAAAGAATTTTTAAATTTGGCTAAGTAGTTTTTGAGTTTATCCATTACAAACAAACATACAAAAAATCAAATCTTTTCTCTTTATCATAATATTAGTTTAGACAAAGTACATACCCGATCACTAACATCAGGTGACTCCGGTATCACAGTCGTGGGAGCTTTATGTAGCTTCGTCACATGTTTGTGAGCGACGACAGGTGTCTCCGGGATATCGATAGCTTGCGTCATTGGTAAAGCATTATCTTCCTCTAAAAGCCTGAATACACCAAATATGTCTCCAAATTGCACTGTGTCGCCATCCCTTATAGGGTGAGGTATGTAAGGTTGTAATGTTTTCTGAAAAAAAAAAAATTTGGATTAGACAATTTACAGGCCAGTTTTCAGATTCTACTGAATGAAAAAAAAGTACTTACATTTTGTAATTTAGTTTTGTTAGCTGAATCTAAGTCCATGAGCATGAATTCTTTACTATTTAGTACATTTATCACAGCATGTTGTCTTGACACGGACTGGAAAAAAAGAAAATAAAATTGAGTGCCCTTAATTTTTTTACTTTGCTCCTTTTGATATTGCAATCTTTTTCACAGAGTACATTGCAATCAACAACATAATAAGCCTGTTTTCCCTGAAGAGTTAGGCAGCAGTGGTGTAGTTATAGTACACAATCAATATAAATAATTATAATATTCACTGATAAAGTTTTTCTATCAGAAATTTCCCAATAGCAGCTTGGAGTCTGGATTTGTGCTTGACTGCAATAGGCTCGCTCCCGACTACATGAGAATTAAACATAAATGGTGACATGTAGGTGTACTATACAATAGGGCTGGCCTGAACATAGGCTCTCCAAACTTTTGCACATGTTCTCTCACTCACACTCGCCACATATAACCATTTGGTTCCTAAAAAAAAATATTGTGCAGCCTCCTGCGCAAAGTTCAGACTGGCCATGTTGTCCTATACACCTCAGCTAATGTATTGTACGCAAAATTGCACCTTCAAGGTAAAATAACATAGATAGAATGCACAGATTAGCACATGTATCAAAGATAAGATATATAGTAAATAGGCTTGAATGGGTACATAATAAAGCAAAAGCTGCTGTTCATGTTTTATTTGTTTGCAAACTAAACCAATTAGAACTATATTATTATGTTGTGAACGTTGTGAACACCTTCTATAGTCACATTATCTATAGTCACATTAAATCACCATAAGACCCATTTGTTTATATTTCAATATCAAAATGGGTAAAAATACAGTTTTGTTATGTCTTATAACTTATAGGTTCATCTGATGATGTGATGCGAGTTACAAAGTTCCCCAAGTTATTTTCAAGTAAGTAATTTTTCCAGAAACATGCAACAAACAGTAAGTCTGTTTGTTGCATGTTTTAGATAAATAGTTTGTAAAGTACTTACATTTAAATTAAGGATGATACTGCATGTTTGAGGGTCTCTGCCTATTTTGTTTGGACCTTTTAACACAGGATGTTTCGCTCCACATATGCCCAGGAAACCAATCTGCAAGTAAAACATAAAGGTACTGACTTGATGTGAGTGAACCGTCGCGTCGCAACAAAATGAAGTTGAGTTTTTATCTTCGCTAGTGAAGTTTTTAAAAGATTCAAAAGCAATGCCTCTAGTTTTTATTAATCTTGAAGTAAGACACAATAATACATAATTTTACTATACCTACCATGCGATATCTCGATGTAAGCGCTTAAATTCGTTAAGGCTAACCAATAAAACAATAGTGTCTACACTGTACTGACCTGTTCTGGGCATGTCCTCTCCGTATGCGTATCGTATAATTCTTGCGTACACTCCAACCTCTGGGTACATTCCATTTTTTCCTATTTCATATCAAATAGCGGCATAAAATATTGAAATAAGTAAATAAATCAGCAAGCTGTACCACTATACTTTCGCGCTTGAACGATTGTTTATGCCGCTTGTTTATTTTCCCGTATGACAGCATTGACACTTTGACAGCCATGCCAGCCATGTAGCAATGTAGCATGACAGTACTTAAGAAAAAATATTGTTATTGCTAGAGCTAAATAAGTTGAAGAACCCTAAACAACTATTAGGCTCCGAATATACAAGCTGGTTTCGGAAAAGAACAGTTGGTCAGTCAGAAAAGAACAAGACTATGATACAAAACTTCCTACCTGCTTCGTAAGTGCGTTGATCCCTCCTTTGAGTATATATGTTCTGTGGTTGATCCAGTGGTCGTTAGTCAATCTTTTGGAGCTGGTAAGTATGAGGCGTGGCTTTGTTCTGACAAAAAATATCGCAACAGACAAGGGAAAAGGAAAACACAGAAACCGAAAACTTCCGCAAACTACGGATCAATCGAAGTATCTGGGTCGTCTCTATGTATTCTGTGCAGCGTCTCGTTTGTTGTTGTGTGGGTTGTGTGTTCTAACTGTGCGTTTGCACTGGCGAAACATTCACAACAAAACATGTTTAAATCGTTAGTTTCTGTCAAAGTTCCATACAATATTTGACAGGAACTAGAGATTTAAACATGTTTTGTTGTGATGTTTCGCCAGTGCAAACGCACGGTAACTGTGCATTTGCACTGGCGAAACATCACAACAAAACATGTTGAAATCTTTAGTTTCTGTCTTAATGTGTGTGTATATTGTATGGAACTTTGACAGAAACTGAAGATTTCAACATGTTTTGTTGTGAATGTTTCGCCAGTGCAAACGCATAGTAATCAGAAGCTTTTGATGCGATTTGAAAATCGACGTGACTGTTGTTTTTTGAAAAATGGTGAATACCTTCTGTGCTGTGACTGTTGTGAGTGGGTGTCATAAAGAATTTTACCGTGATTGTGGAATATCCTTTCACAGGACCTGTGAAAGGATATTCCACAATCAGGTGAGTTTATGTTTTTGTAATATATAGGGTGACTATACTAAATGTAAAATCAGAACAGAACCTAACAAATCAGTTTTTTCTTCTAGATTGCCTTCAAATGTCGAAATAAGAAGAAAATGGTTAGAGCTTATTCCTGGAAAGCTGACTGATAACTCCGTAATACGTAGCCAGCATTTCAAACCCGAAGAATACCGGACAGAAAGTCGGAAGAAATTTAAACCTGCAGTAATACCATCTAAAATCATTCAATAAATACTACGTATGTTTCTTTATATTGTCTATTATTTAATTTGAAAACGTACAAACATCTTTACAACCCTTCGTTCGCACTGACAGAAAAACATGTGCCAAACAGCTATCTAGCGCAATCAAACCCTCAAAGAGCGATAGAGATAGATTAGCTGTTTATAACATGTTTTGTTGCCGGATGAACATGTTGTATTTAAGCGCTATGAGTATTGGGCCCATCACCTATCACATTGAGAAGATCATCGCGTTCATCGCTATAGGTAGGACCCCCCCGTTGAAATGAAACACGTCACGTCATGAATTACTTAATTGGTGTAGACAGAAGCACTTACTAGCATGTTTTGAATTATTTCACAAATTCCCACCCACAAATCACCCTTGGTGGGGATTTAATGTTTTTATTTCCTGAAATCCCCACCACGACTTATAGCAAATTTCAAGGGGATTTCAGATATAACATGAAAAATCCCCACTGGATAATAATGTTAAATTAATTCCCCACCAAGGGTGATTTGTCGGTGGGAGGTTCCTGTTTCGGATAAGGCGGGAGGAAACGCTTGGGTGTCATCACTGTGTGGATCGCCCGGAGGACACGGTGGAGCATACAGTGGAGGTCTGCCCGGCTTGTGCAGAGCACCGCCATGTCGATCACTCGATCGGTGGTGGGGATCTCTCGCGTCCACCCCTGGTCCAAGCCATGGTACAGAGCGAGAGGGCATGGTAGGCCATCACCTCCTTCTGCAAAGCAGTAATGCTCGCAAAGGAGGAGGCGGAACGCGTGAGGGAGAGGCAAAATTCGTGCCCTCACGCACCACTCACCGCAGAAGGAGACGCCCTGGGCGTTGGGAATCGATAGCCGATTCCCGACGACCAGGGCTTGCGGACGGTGAGGAATGGGTAGCTCGCCGTCGGTAAGGACCAGGCCCGGATCGACGGCGCGTTGTGCGTTGTGCGCGTTGTTGTGTGTGAAAGAGATTTCATTAATTGAAGGGGTCTGATAGGACCGATGCCTGCCAGAGTTGCGGGAAAATCCGAAAGGGATACCGTGGCCCCTGGCAATGCACAGGCACTGAAGGAACACGGGTGGGTTTTAGTCAGTAAGAGTGACACGCCTCCCGCTCCACCCTGAGCGGGAGAAGTCATTTGATGATTTCCCATCCAAAAAAAAGGGTGACTTGTCGTTGGGGATAATTCAAAACATGCTAGTAAGTGCTTCTGTCTAACCTTAAGTATAATTTATGACGATGGAAGACAAGATGGAAAATGATGACGTGAGTGATCGCTGTAATTTTAAAGAAATATCTAGTGATTACGATTGAAAATGTCATGCTAATAGGTGCTGATGAAAAGGTATGTAATATAAACAGCATCAAGAATCGATGAGCGCGTATAGAGCAATTATTGGGTTGAATTCCGAGTATTTTAAATTTCGAACGTTCGCGTCGCGTTATGGCGATGAAAGTAATTGAAGGGTGGCCTAGTAAAATTGATGTATCTACATACTACATAAAATATGGTTACCCTACTTAGACAAGGACGGGTGAAGTTTTGAAACACCTCTCTTGCGGCTCGCGTTTATAATCAGAGTGAACCTTCCAGTTGTAAATACTAGTTCCATGCCATAGCATGATATTACATTACTTGCTCTGTGACAGACTGGTTGAAAATTTTAAATATTTATCTATAATTTTAATAATGGCTGGCTGTCTTGTGAGGTTTTGTGTATATCCGCCCTTGATAATATTATTTACCATTTTTAGCAAGTACTTAACGATAGTGCGCTAAGAAAAAATGTTTTCTTATATGTAAATCTACAGGTCAATTTTGCATTCGTGTTTATATTACTATGAGAGGTAGTGCGAAACTGTAAATTTTAATTAAAGCATATTTTAAGATTCAGTTTTGTTTCATAATCATCTGTTTTCTTTTCGTGTTCATCATGGGGAGTGAAAAAGATCGAATGTCGGATACGGGCGACGGTGAAGATATACCCAGTGATTTCTTTGATGACTTTACGAAGGAAGATTTTATGGAAGGTTTGAGTGTTATAGACAGCTGGGACGATGAAGATGGAACCGGCAAACGACGTGAAGCGCGCCGCATCAATGCAGAGGCCCTCGACGGTGTCAAGGACCTTCGGGAGTTGATTGGAGACAAAAAAGGAGATAGTAAAGAAGACTTTAAAAACAGAGAACAAACAGTTAAATTTGATGATAAGTTCAAATGGCGGAAACGAGACTCGCAGCAGAGGGCCTCGAGCAGTTCTCGTCTGAATGATTTCATAAAACCAGGGAGTAGGCGCGATCCAAGCAAGACCATTGAAGCCATAAAGAAAGACAAGGAAGTTAAAGTGAAAGAATATCTTGCAAAACATTTGGAGTCAACAGAAAATCTTCGGCCACCTGGCACCGAGCTGGACGACTATTTTGACGAAGACAAATCTAAAGAACGCAAAAGAACACCAAAGCGTGTTATTGAAGAAAAAGCAGAGCCATCCCAGCGGCAAGTGTCTATAAAGGAGAGACATTACAAGGAGTCCCCTCACCATAGTCCTCGTCGCCAAAGTCCTCGCCGTCTGAGTCCTCGTCGACATAGCCCTCGTCGAAAACATAGTCCTCGGTGGAGTCCTCATCATAGTCCAGCGCGCCCGTTGAGACCTCGATTCAGCCCTCACAAGTCATTCAGAAAACGATACAGCCCTCTTCCAAGACGCAGCCCTCGAAGATATACTCCTCCACGCGCACGTGCACACAGTCCTCGACGGCGACGTGCTTCCAGATCACCGCTGAGGCGCACTTACGACTCACGAAGATTACGCTCTCCAAGATCTCGCTCCCCACATCATACAGACAATTTTCTTTACCCAAATGACCTGCAAAGTGCACCAAGCTATCCTCTCGAAAATACACCCTATCAGCCAGAGCCAGGGCAGCTTTATACTGCTCCTGTGCAAAATGAATTTCCTGGAAGTGTTCCAGGATATCCATATTCACAAGGCATGGCATATGGTACTGGTTTCCCTGCTCCATATAACTATGGTTTGCAGCCAGTTCCCCCAGGCATTATGCCTGAGCCTGTACCAATTCCAAGTATAAACCCTGTGCCAGCGCCTGCTCTGAATGTAGTGCCAGCACCTGCCATGGTACCAGCACCTGCTCTCCCCGTCTTGGATCAGAAAACACCGTATGATGCTTTGGCACAAGTAATAATATTTCTGATCAAAATGGTTGTCTTATTTTAGTTTAAGAATTAATATTTATTATGAGTCTGAATGTTTCAGTTAGTTGCAGAGGGTAAAATATCTCAAGAAGATTATTTTAAGCTTGCACCTAACAAAGGTAGGATTTAAAAATGCACTGTGGTTTTTATTTCGCCATACATTCAGTTCATAACAATGAAATCTGTGTCAAATTTATTATTACAGGTGTGAGCAGTAGTATGGACTCAAAAACTATGAATGGAGGTGGGTATTGTATCATACTCAATATTTATATATAACCATCACCCACTCGGAAAAAAAGAACCTAATGTAAAATAAAACTTTTTCTTGTTTAAGAAAGTTTGTTCTTTTAGCTTATCAATATAATGTTTATAATTTATAATCAGCCTTTAATGTTCCGTGTGGGACACAGGCCTCTGTGAGAAGGAGTGGGCCGTATTACACCACGCGGGCTCAATGCGGGTCGGTAGATGTTATTATTACAAAATAATGTCGTGTTTACTTACGTCGCAGTTGCTATCAAGATCCATTATCATAATTTTAAGACAAGTTTTATTAAAAGCGGTTATTATAATGACGAAATATTGGGATAAAAAAAAAGTTATCATCAGTGTAATTGAATGAAAATGGTGCTGCTTTTGTGTTTACAGTTATGTCTCGGTGCAGTCAAGCTATAAACAAGTTGGAGAAGTTGTTCCTGCCCAATCACTTGATGATGAACAACCATATCATCGGTGCTGAACCTAAATCGTTGGAGTCCAAGTTTTGTTCGCCGCTGAAGAGACAAGCAGTCATCGAGTTCAACTTCACAAAGACCAACGGGCCGACACTGGCGCAGCAGAACAAGCAGCTTGTGGAGAGCATCATCTCAACTATTGGATTGGATAAGGTGGTGTCCAGATATAAAAAGAAACTGCCCAAGGACGTGAAGGATGCGGCTTGCCAAACAACTAATCCGTACTGTGACGTGTGTGAGATACGCGATTCGACCAAGTTCCATGAAGTCGGCACGGCTGTGGATCCAGACCACTTTACTAAGACTGTTCATACGCAAGTTGTGGAGCATGATTTAGTTAATTCTAAGTCTGTGTTCAACCCGAGCGGCAGCGTCGCGGATGGAGCTCCCATCTCGATATCTCATCTGACTCCTGCGCAGTTGGTGTCCCAGCTGGCGGCGCGTGCGAAGACGCTGAAACAATCGTCGCCTGTCCCGCCGCCCGTGCATCAGAACCAGTTCGGCAGACGAAACCCCAACTACGACTACGACGGCAGAGGTGGTGGTGGCCAACCGCAGTATCATAATTACAATAATTATCGTTATTAAAAAGATTAAAAAAGGGTAATACAATTTTTGTAGAAAATGGTTAGCATGTATACTTTTCCATTTATAGCTATATACAGTAATAATAATTGCGAAAAGATGTTGATATTTCTAAATAAAAGTAATATTCCATGGTATCTAACGTTCCTTGTATTTTCTTTTACCGATTCTTGTCAAATTTAAAAACATTTGGTTCTGTTTTCCAATGCAGAAATAAGTGTGTATTTATACTAAAAGAAAGTAGATTGTAATCGTTATTTTAACCTTAGACTAGATTTTAACATAATACTTTTTGTACAAATAAGGGAAACCCCCTCATTAAATGTGCGGAAACCGCTTGAGCCAGGCCAAGGAAATAAAAACTTAACTGTCTGCGAGATGGCACTGCCCAAGCTATTCCGTGTCTATATGTACTATGTGTAGGGATAGAATACCCGCTAATAACTTTTTTTTATTTGTATGAAATCCATGTAGGTACTTTGGTTTGAAGTGATAAAATTATGCTGTTGGTCTGGCAGTAGTGCAGTCCAGTCGACAAGATCGGCTACCTATTCCTTTCTACGACTGTGAAGAAGGTTGGCTGAAAGCAGAACTATTTACTTCATCTTTCCTTGCCGCGTCTTCGAAGAAACACTGCTTTGTTCCAGACAAGTGGATGTCCTGAGACCAGTGAAAAGTAAGAAGCTGGGAGTATCAAGATAGTAAAAAAAGTGAAAGTAAAAATTATGCGGTGGGTAACCGAGTACGATTGCGCATATATCCATGGCTTCGATAAGGGATGGCGCAGACCTGGCGAAGCACAGCGCAGCTCGTTTTTTTTTTTACTGCCAAACATATATCGTCATTAAGTTCGAATAAAGTTGAAACTAAATGAACTTCTCTGGTACGACAGAAGATCATAAAATGGCCAGAGTAACGCAGTTCAATTTATTTATTTTAAGGGCTGTAGTGTTGATTTTTGTTTGGCAGTTGAAAACCCGTGCGAGCTACGCTGAGCTTCGCTTGGAATGTTTTTGATTGTTCGCCCTTATGAATACGTCTGGACTTTCTGAGTTTGAATCAGTTTTCGCCTGATTTCGGACCAGAAGAGCAATGCGCGGTCTTAACAGATACTCAGCATGAAAATGCGCTGAGACTGACTGTTTTATATTTTATTGTAAATAATAATTGAAAAGTGCTTATTTTCTTATGGAAATTACTTCTAGATGATATTGTTTCAAAAGCAGGTGCAGTAAGTGCAAGTTAACGTTCGTCGTCTGGGAATGTCGATAGTCGTGGTTACCCTATTTTGCAAGCTAGGCCGTACTTGTCGGTTTTGCCCAGACTACTATACAATTTTATAAAATGCTTCACTTTTCCCACCACGTAGGTACTTACTGCATTGCAATTTGATCACGGGGGGGGGGGGGGGGGTTAATGTGGAATTAGGTAACGTATTTATTGCATTCCCATATCAGCATGCTTCTATTAAAATCAAAAAAGTCTGTGCTATTAAATTGTATGTACTTTATTGTTGTTTGTGTCCTAGTCTAACGTAACGAATATGTTGCTTAATAATTGTTGTGGTAAATAAACAATATTTTATGTGGTTCCAATCAATATATTGTGTCTTGAACTACGAAAACCGCCCTTACTGCTACATAATAAAGACGCTGTTAATGTCGAATTGTTACCATGAGATGGGATTGACTGTACCTTCCTACTGATGGTATAAACGTGAGTTCATAAAAAAAATGTTTAGTCATAAATTTTTTGTTTTATTTTGATTATTAAACAATGTTAATTCTACACTGTACATAGTAAGAACAATAAATAGTACATACGTGCAGTATATACCTACATTTGTAGTTTTAATTTCCTCAGTCACAAAAATAAACACGCATAGATTTTTTCTGAAACGTGCTTGGAAAGTCTAGCAACCTTTTACGGCCGATATAACTTGGTAGGTTTGAACATACGCACTACGAACTTGTTGCTTGTCGCGCATGTTCACACTCGCCTCATGTCACCATTTGGTTCCTAGAAAATGTTACTACGCAGCCCTTTGCGTGAAGTTCGGAACTTGCAAGTTATATCAGCCGTATTGTACCATTCGAAGAAGTTCATATCTATACACCGTAAGGACTATTTCTGCTTGCAGCGCTCGGCCGCTATGGAACCGGGGCGGTAAAGATGTGGCCATCGTGTTCACGGGATTTTGTTTTCAAACTGCTTAGCTACGAAGTTCTTCGATAGTACCTACTTGTCAAATACATAGTAGGCGGCCGGCAATGTTACCTACTATGAAAATCCTTAATGTTTAGCGGCCGAATAAATTACTATGAAAACGAGCTAAATTTCCTTCGACACATTTCGAACCAAGGAGGTAACTTATTATCAGAGATTCTAAAGGAGAATGCTCAAGTACGAAAAAAAACCCAGAGCGAACAGATACAGGTGTAGCTTAGAAGTTTAGTGATATCATTCTGTAAATATTTCATAAGATTCGATGGCTACGTGTGTGAAATTGCTATTTGTTTTTCATCAGTGGTGTTTTTTAATTTTCTTTAAGATTTTTTTTCGATTAGGGTGTTCCCGACGATATAAATACACACATACATAAACATACTCATGCCCATAATCCCATAGGAGTAGGCAGATACTGCAGATTGTCAAAATCAACTATGTGAACGCTGTTCAATCTGTTTTTTTTTTAGCATTCTCCTTTCGATTTGGCTTGCAAATAGAGCTGTGCAGCTAGGAGGAAACATGAAAAATTACCGTTGTTTGTCTATCATTGATTTACTTACTTAGTTTGAATTTCAGCGCATTTTTTGAGAAAAGTATGGCCGCGACCAGGCATTGATGGACTCACGTATGTGTGCCTCGGCTTCGCCTCGCCCCACATTTTCACGTTCGTCCATCAATGTCCCCTATTGCAGAATGGTTGCAGGCCGTGACAGTAATGTATGCTTATGCTATTTTAAGCGCTCTCACTTATCATCACTCGACTTCAGTACGAATCCCAATTATTGGGAAATTATAGACATAACCTATGGTTAATTTCAGTTTTGGGTTATCGTCTCACGTAAATGTAACAAAACGCGAGCAATATACAAAAACATGTAGAGGCCGACAGTAAAAAAAAAAAAAACTATAAGTACCAGAAATGACGTGCAGCACAAGTTTGTCTCCATTCAGGATTTCAATAGCACATAATTTCGTATGTTTGTTTGAAGACTGATTCTCACATTCATCGCTTTGGTACAGAACAACTACCTATATCCTGGACACGCATTGGCCAATGTGTAAACCGATTGTGGGGTCAGGTTGGCCACTAGAGATCATCAATCCGATCAAATGGAGTATCATCGATCCATGACAAAAACTGTGAGCCCCGTCACAGGATTCGTCGTATCCTCCTCTATATTCCTGCCCGTCGTGCTAAACTACCTGCAGTCACGCTCCAGGACTTGCCAATTTCATTTTTAATATTGCTGCTGTTGAAATCTTAAAGGTGCGTTTCCGATTAAGCGGAGAACAGCGGAGCTGAGCGGAGACCTGCAGGAATCGACCAATCACGATGTTTGAAATCCTCATTGCGTCTTTCGTCTCTGTGATTGGACCAATCACAACGAATCGATTACTGCCAGTCTCCGCTTCAATTTAAACACACCCTAAAAGTGGACAACATTGTGCTGCAGTAGATAGTTACTTACCCTCATATTCATAAACGTTTAAACGTCAAAAATGTATGGTTTAACAGCAGCTAATCATTAATTAGTTTTAAGCAGCGTTTATAAATAAGGGGGTTAACGTATACGGTAATAGCCCATACCGTAACAACATGCTCAATAACGTAGTTCTTTTACATCGCTAACGAAATACCTACCATACTAACTGAATAGAGAACCCATACGTACATTTTTTTTTTTTATTATCGTATGTCGGCAGAGTTTATAAGTGGCCTCTATCCTGCGGACTGCGAGAAGCTTATCGCAGTCCACAGGATAGAGGCCACTGCAGGATAATTCACTCTACTAGGTACACATTCGGGGCGTATGATAGTAGCCATTATTACCCTATTTTTCTTACTATAGTTTGACCGAGAACGTTGTACCGCGGTTTAGGAATGCGCGCTACCCCCCGTTTCGCCGCACACATACCTGGGGCGCGGTGCAATGGTTACGGTCAAACTATACCTCTTGCATTGGCAAATACCTAGCAATTAACCGCGTTCAGCACTCCAGACCGTCTGACTCGCTAGGTCAATCGTTAAACGGTATGCTGTATGGACAGGCCGCGCGTGACATTATCTCATCCTTTATTTTATATAATATAATTTGCCTTGCGAGGCTGGTCTGATCCTGGCACTACTTACAATTATTTCTTTACAGACTAAGCAAGTGTAACATATTTTCTTGCGCGCAACAACACATTATAATGTTGTTGTATTTAGTAATGTAGTTAGTGTGTACTTTTTACCCATCCAAAAAGTCATCTAGCCACTTTTCAAGATCTTCTGGAGATTCAATAACTGCGTTTTTCTTTGTTTCCGCGAGCGTGTCAGCCACTGAAATGATAAATAAATATTATACCTAAATCTTACTACTTAATATTTTGTTTTATTTTAATACCCTAGCTTTCATAGACATAGAAAAACTTTTAAAAGTGTGTGCAAAATAGCCAAAGCTCTATATATTAGCAATACAATAAAGCATAAACATAACATCACGCCTTGTTTCCCCGGAGGGTTGGGCAGAGGTGAAGGTACCTGTAGTAGGTACACCCACATTTCGCCAGTTACAACACAAACTACCTGGCAAATAACAAATAATTAAACAGTTAGGAAAAAAACAGCGAAATACTGAATTTAATTTAGAGACTGCACATGGCCCTATCAACTCAGTTGTAGAAATAGCTAAGGAATTAGAAAACATTTTTGTTAATATTCCCCTTAAAACTACTTAAAATGTTAGCTTTGTAGCGGTTACACCGCCACATACTAACTACGCATCAAAGACATGACGTCACACAAATCCTGCATCGCGCAATTAAAGTTTACCGCGCGAACGACATAGATAAGACTATCCGAAATCAACAGTCGGGCAGTCGGCCCGCCAGACACAACATCCGTCTGGTTGTAGGATCCTCCCTTTTCTATGGTGGATGAGTGAACTTTACACCCTGTTCCTCATGCCCCTAAAGCTTTAAATTCCTCACCAGCGCTTTCTGCTGCCGTACTTAGACAGAATGTGAAGGCATGCCCTTTGGAGTTTTTAGGTATCAGCATTACCCCTAGGCTGTTATAAAAGCTTTTAAAGAAGATCGTTAAAATTAAATTAACAGAAGATCTCAGGGGAATGTCTGTAGATCTATTATCAAAACCATTGCGCCCTATTTAGCTTTCATATTTAACACCAGTGTAGACCAAGGAGTCTTTCCGGATCTCATGAAACAGTAAAGTAGTTCCATTGTTCAAATCTGGTAAGTAACGAACTCAACAATTATAGGACTGTCAATTCAACCAGTTCTCAGTAAGGTATTTGAAAAGTTGATGCTCTATCAAATGTTACGTCACTTTAATAAAAATTCCATCTTTCATGAACAACAGTAGGTAGGTATGGTTTCACCAAAGGGATACCGTCGCATTGCATTAAATTTAAATTACCTAATGTTAGAAGTACCTAGCGAATGTGACATCATATTGAATGGAGAAAAACTGGAATTTATTCATCAAAGGGTTTTCCTTGGAATCACGTTAGACGTGAAATTAGAATGGGGACCTCACATGACATCTTGCGGGGCGGCTAAGCTCAGCCGTTTATGCCGTTAGAAAAATAAGACAGTTAACAGACGCAGAAACCGCTCGTTTGGTCTATTTTAGCTACTTCCACAGCATTAAGTCGTATGGAATTTTACTGTGGGGCCGGACGGCTGACATTGAATCCATCTTGGTTTGCAAAAGAGAGCTGTCAGAGCCCATCTACGTCGCTACGAATCTCTCAGGGAACTATTTAAAAGGATTCATATTATGACGGTACCTTGCCAATTAATTTATGAAAATATTATGTACTTATGTAAGAAAAAATCTACATCTTTTTAATAAAAATAAGTGACAGAAATAATTTTAATACTAGAAATAAAGATAAAATAGATCAACCATTTTTTAGATTATCTAAAGTACATACATCTTTTATGGGGTACTGTGTTACATGTTACAACAGAATACCTTGTGATATAATGCAATTAAATGAAAGAAAATTTAAAACTCAATATTAAAAGTACACTTTGTAAACAAGCATATTACAAATTACCTTTAATTTTATATCCAATGCTTGGAAACATGGTCCTGCTCCATAGGATAATTTAGAATCTAGACAAAATCAAACTGGTTGCTAATTCAATTAATTTTTAAGTAGGTCAGTATGGGAAAGTCTGAATCTCAATCTACAAGACATACGAAGATCTCTTCTTAGAACCATGTCATCGATTTTAGTAACAAGAACAACTGCATTCACATTTTAAAAAAACTTGTACTCAGCTCGGTAATCGAACCCGGACGTTTTGAAAAATAACACTATTTCTATTTAGATATCGATTGTGTAGGTCATAAGCAGTAAATGTTACTAAGAAACATGATGTCTAAAATGATTAAAATGCGTAGTTAGTAAATTTTCGAAATAACCACCATTTTTTAGGGTTCCGTACCCAAAGGGTAAAAACGGAACCCTATTACTAAGATTTCACTGTCCGACCGTCCGTCCGTCTGTCGCCAGGCTGTTCTCATGAACTGTGATAGTTAGACAGTTGAAATTTTCACAGATTATGCATTTCTATTGCCGCTATAACAAATAGTAAAAATTAAATATAATTTAAAAAAACGCATTACCAATATCCAAAATGGAACAAATTCTAAAAAACTCCGAGGTCCTACCTATACGCTCTATATACATATAATCATAACAAAGCCGTTAACAGCCACGCAAAATGAAGGACCAACGGTGGATGACGTAATGGGAATCATAAACAGCATGCGTAACGGGCGGGACAGCCCCAGGAACAGACCAAGTCGTAATCGAGCTCTACAAAGCGATGCCACAAATATTACAGGAAGCCGTCACCAAACATTTGAATAAAGCCTGGACACAAAATGAAGTAAGAGGCAAGGCACAACGCAGGTACCTATTCCGAAACAAACTTACCCTAAAGATACAAACAACTATCGCTGAATTGCGGTTTGAAATACGGGTTACAGAATTTACGCCTATATATGAGGCGTAAATTCTGTAACCCGTAACAAAAAAAAATAGACAAAATAATAAAAAAATTGGGGCAAGCACCTTTTTAAACAACACATCTACAGATGTCAACATAATTCCGCTGTGAAGGATAAAGCTTTTGACCATGTCGACCGCCAAGCACTGCGTGATATTTTAATGCAACGTACCAACAAAACATTAACCAACAGGATAATCAAGGTATGCATGAACGAACGAACACATATGAAATGGTGTGGTGGTGGATCATCAAAGGAAAGGGAGGCAAATAAGATTGCCCGTTACCCTCTTGCCTTTTTTTCTCACATGGAACGACAACCTTACAGGACATGACGCACTTCGATAAGGAAATCAACTTTTGGATGGACACGGCTGAAGACCGATACAAGATCAAGAAGACGGCCAGCGAAATATACAAGAAACCTGAAACGGACAACGAGTCTTCTGATGAAGACACAGAAAACAGTAAAGTCCAACACAGCACAACAGTAAAATAGAAAAGAGCCTAGAAAGCAGCGTAACTCCGCCAAAAGATTCACAGGCAGATTGACTGAGCCAACTGGCGGCGACGTCGTAAAAAGATGCCATCCATTGATAAATATCACCCGTCTCTCCACTAGTCTATTGCCTACTCAAGGATTCATTTCCGGTACGGCTCGTAAATCCTTTCTTATCCTGAGGGCACGTCTTCCCTACCATTACCGCGCCACCCGGTCTACTCCTTGATATGCAATAGCCTCTGTAACACAATGAAACATGAGGCTCCATGGGCTAGTGCAATTCTTGGGGTTCATTCGATTTATCGAGTCTGGTTAAACTACGCTGGGATCGGTGCATTTCATTCACTTTCATTCATTGTTGTTGCTTCATTCTTTTTAACTAATGTGGTATAGTAATTATATTCTAGGTGCATTCTCTTCACATATAATTACTTAGTCTGGCCATAAATACTGTTAAAATTAAAAATAAGAAAGATAAACTCAAAAACTCAAATCATTTATTCCAAATAAACCAATTACAGGTACTTTTGAATTGTCAAGGGGTCGGTCAATCAGAAAGATGAAGCTAGTTGCCCATTCCAAAGCGTAGTAGGTTACTATGGAGAAGAACGGGCAAGAAACTCCATGGACACTCTTTTAAATTAGAATATTGTTACAAAAAATTGGTTACATCATTCATGTTGAAATTATACATGTGAGAACTATGTAGTAAATTGTGCACGTTAAAAGCGACCATAATAAAAATATAAAAACAAAAATAATTAAAATAAGCCATCGCAGCTAAGAGATGACCAGTCCCCACTGACGGCGCCCGTTCACGAACATGACGCATGGATCAGCATCACTTAGCTCAACAATATTTTGCGATATTAAAATGGAGTGGGGTGATAAAGAGAACCGAATCGCTGTGATTGCATTACACAAAGTTGGTATGGAGCCAAATGCAATTTTTAAAACTCTCCATACGCTTGGTATTAGTCAAATGTTTGTGTACCGGGCTATTAATAGGTACAATGAGACCTCCTCTGTTTGTGACAGAAAAAGATCTGGCCGTCCACGTAGTGTTCGTACGAAAAAGATGGTCAAAGCAGTAAGGGAAAGAATTCGAAGAAATCCTGACCGAAAGCAAAAGAATTTAATCCCAGGAGATGAAGATAGCACCCAGAACCATGTCGCGTATTTTAAAAGATGACTTAGGACTTGCAGCCTATATATTTTTAGATATTCTAATTTTTATTTAACTAATAATTTAAAAAACGAAGCGGTACGCAAAGGGAGGTCACAGATTTTTTTTGTTTACGGATGAGAAAATCTTAACAATTGAGCAACATTTTAACAAACAAAATGATCGTATTTATGCTCAAAGCTCTAAGAAAGCTTCCCAATTAGTCGAAAGAGTGCAACGTGGGCATCCGACTTCAGTGATGGTTTGGTGGGGTGTTAGCTATGAAGGAGTGACAGAGACATATTTTTGTGAAAAAGGTATCAAAACATCGGCACAAGTGTATCAAGATACCATTCTTGAGAAGGTAGTTAAGCCCCTTAACAACACCATATTCAATAACCAAGTATGGTCCTTCCAACAAGACTCGGCGCCGGGTCATAAAGCTCGGTCCACGCAGTCTTGGTTGGAAGTGAACGTTTCAGACTTCATCAGAACTGAAGACTGGCCGACGTCTAGTCCCGATCTTAATCCGTTGGATTATGATTTATGGTCAGTTTTAGAGAGTACGGCTTTCTCTAAACGCCATGATAATTTGGAGTCCCTAAAACAATCCATACGATTGGCAGTGAAGAATATTCCCATGGAAAGAGTGCGTGCTTCTATTGATAACTGGCCTCAACGTTTAAAGGACTGTATTGGAGCCAATGGAGATCACTTTGAATAAGCTTTTTATACCTATTTTAAATTGTTTTATATTTATGTATTAAACTAACACACTGTAAAAGTAATATAAATATTATTTGCACTAAAAAGAAAAAAAATCTTCGTGACAATATTTATGGCAAGACTAGGTATAATATATAACTAATGCACCTATACAAAATATTATAAAACATTTTAATTTTTTCCTTTAAAACTGCTTTTTAAAGGCTTATTTGAAGTAAATGATTTGACTGACTCTTACTTTGACTCGTAGAGTTGAGAAGTCGAGTCTTCGACATTTAGTGAAAACCTAGGTTGCCCTTGGTGATGGTGGTATGAATAAATAAATAAAATTGAAGTGTCTGTTTGTAATGTTAAAATAGCAGCATATTTTATACGGTAGATACCTACCTACTTATAAAAAAAAACATTTTATAGTTCTTATCTGTCTTTGTCAGTTTGTTCCAGCTGATCTCCGACACGGCTGCACCGATTTTGACCGGCAGCACTCACTGGCAGATAGTTCATGTATTTTAGAAAAAACAATAGGTTCCCACGCGGGCGAATAGGGTTTCGCCCGCGTGGGATGTATTTTTTTTGTCTGCAATAAACTAGGCACATACTAGCAAGCAACTGGCGGGTGTGCAAGGGTTGGAAAGGCTACCCAGTAGAATATCTTCAACCGCTACTGCTGCAGCTAGTTTAGCCATAACATTTTTTTAATAACACTTCGGCGTCTTGTTTTCGTCGATAAGACATAATATCGCAACAAGTTACTGGCTGACTGCAAGAATAGCGGTGGAAAGTGATAAAAACTATAGAAGTGCTTTTCTATCAAAAGTTGGTCTAACCTTTACTGACCGCAGGCGCAGAGTCCACTTCAGGAACCTTGGCGGCAAACACAGGTGTCAGGTTTTCAACAAGAGGTGTATTTTCAACAGGTTTTTCTGTAGGACTTGGCGTTTGAACTTTTTCGACTATAGTCTCTTTTGTATCTTTACTAGTATCTCCAAATACAAAATCGTCGTGTTCAACTTCCTTTAAAATATTTGGAGTATCTATGGGTTTTGTTTCGTTAGTTACAGCTTCAGGTTTTGGCACATTTTCTCCAACCATATTGACTAGTTCATCTCTGGTCTTCATTTCTGATTTGAATTCTAAATTAATGTCTGTAGCGTTTTCTGTTTCAGAAGTTTTATGCTCATTGTCATATTTTAATTCTACATCATGGCTAATATTTTTTTCTCTTTCTATATTTTCTTCTTTTTTACACTCTCTAAGATTGTTCAGTATTTTATCATGAGCTTCAGTTTCAGGGGTTGAATATGTTTTATCATTGTAATATTTCTGTTTGAACCTAGTTGCTCTGTTGTTCATAGTTAGTATATCTGTTTGGCTGAAGTTAGCCTCTTCTATTGAGTTTCTCTCGTAAAAGGGAATGGAACAGAGGGCGATATTGAGGTCTTCCATATTTATCTGAAAGTATTTATCGTATAACGATGGGCTTGTGTTCATGTCCCAGGACTTTTCGTGTTTGAATTGGAAATGTCCTCCGATTGAAAGTGGGGCTTGTATGAGTTTCTGAAAAATGCATAAGTCATAACTTTAGGTACCTATCTATGTATAAAAATAAAAAGTGCGTGTGTGAAAAACATTTAAACTCACATACACAAACAGCCAGCGCCGGAACAACTAATTGTAGGTCATACAAATAAGTGTTCCGTGCGGGAATCGAACCCGCAACACACAGCGCAGCAGTCAATCGCTTAACCACTGCGCCAACCATGTCGTTTGTTTATGATACACCTAATCAAGATTACAGTAGCAAAGAAATAATCAACAATAGCTTCCCACCTCATGACAAGAGGTGACTCAATTAATTCAAAGAATAGACAATAGCTTTTAGCTTTGAAAAATAACACAATAATACAATTATTGTTTAGTTAGGTAGTAACAAGTCATAACATTATTGTGTCATCATCTGATTAGTTTTTTCCCAACTATAGGTGTTGGCGTCCAGTCTACCTGGATGCAGTTGAATACCAGTATTATACATGGACCGACTGCCTATTTGACCTCCACAACCTAGTAACTGGGTAATACGATACCCCTTTATTGTCACACTGTCGGGCTTCTGACGACCCATCACAACTGTCAAAGATCCACGATATCCACGAATGACAGTGGCCAACCGCATACGAGCGTTTATTCTTAAAGTGGACTATGTCGCAAATAGCTGTCAAATTCAAATTCTTTAATTCAGATACGAGTCCATAGTCAATAGTGTTATTATAGCAAAATTACATAAAGACTAGTGTTAGTAATAAAATAAGAAAGGTAATAAAAGTCATACATCCTCAACTGGTGTGGATCCTTGCCCAAGTTTTGATTAATTTGCCAATATTAGTGTATGGAAATTTCAAAATGGCTAACTAGTGAACTAAAATATTGATGATGAAATGCAATAATTAATATCGTAACACCAAATATTTAGTTTTAGATGTAAATAAAGTATTTAGAAACTTTCCAAATGCCTTTTTTACACCAACATTGCCAACTTTTGGAATTAACGCTCTTAACGTGCTTGCCGAGGCACGGAAAGCACAGAAAACACAAACACAAGAGAAAGGTTATTGTGTCCTACTAAAAACATTATCTATATCTACCTTAAATATGAAAAATCTAACTGTTTATGTTTGCTTTGGATAGTCCAAAATGTTTAGTTTGCATGGAAAAATCCAGAATCTTTTTTTCTATGACTTGTTTCTCTTAGTGCAGTAATATTAATATTTACCTCATAATCAGCTCCCAAATTCTCATGTTCTTCAATTTCCTCATAGCTGTCAATAGGCATCTCATACTTGGACCAGTTGCTTTGTATTTCTTTCTTTTTGTATTTTGTATTTTCTTCTTCAGTTATTTTGAGAATTTCGTCTGTCTCTCTTTTTAAATTTTTATAAAACTCTGGCGGTGGACTTTCATAGACTGGTTTTTGGGGCACTGTAACTATAATAATGTATAATTAATTACTTTATATTGTAAGTATATTCCGAGTTTAGTTTTGATGTTTTTCACATAAAAATAACATCTACTCAAACTCACAACAATTTGTAGGTTTTAAAATAATTATAATTCTTCTTACTTACGAGACTGTAAAATGTGCTAATTTAATAAAATACCTGAATTAGAATTTATACATTTGCAAACTACTGCAAACACATTTTGAATGCCCATATATGGTGATATTGTAAATTAGGGGTTAAGTAATGATTACCTTTAGCTTAGATAAACAGCTGATTTGCGACTTTATCCATACATTTTTGACATTTGAACTTCAATTAACTTTATGCAACGTTTAAAAATAAACCCCTTTAATGTTATGGTCAGTGATTAATGAGGAGTTTAAAGTTACCTTTGGGGGTATTCTTAGCCTCTTCCGTCTTCTTCTCAGCTCCTGATTGCTGGTGCCTCTGTCGAGGTCTACGCTGGTCTTTTGGATCCCCTTTTTTCTTATCACTGAAATGTTAATTAATATGATAGCCAAGGCACAAGATGTTTATGAAAAGGTAGTGAATATACTAACTGGTTCTTTTTCGAATCTTCAGGCATAGCTTTGTTATGTGGGAAATTATTGGAGACGAAACAAATATATAACCGGCAGCAAGAGTACTGTCTATAGTAATATAGAGGCCGGCAGTTCACGGTAGTGAGAATCACAGAATCACGATGTGATCACAATCAATCACAGTCCACGGATCACTAAAAAAACAGCTGTTTGTGTTGAACATTGACTTATATGCTATATGTCAATGGTGTTGACTGTTGACTGATGGACCTTGTCAGTTTGTAGATTTTTATGTCATTGCCAATGATTTAACTGCTTTGATTGGCTTCAAACCATTGACTCATTGCTCATTTTCATTGGTTTATAGCCAATGACGTTGACGACTGTCATCTGGTGCGTTTAGATAGCAAAGCAGGATGGAAATCGTTTTTTTTTCTTTTGAATATTCTGCTTTTTTTTTCTTTTGAAAACTGTTTCTTGTAATTTTGGTTTTACAGCATTCGCTTTTGTATGTTTGTGATAAGCATTGACTTATATGATCTATAAGTCAACGGTGTTATGGCGTAACGCGGTGTTTCTTTAGTCTATGTACGCGTTACACGCACGTTGTGTCAAGGGACAATGAATGTTCAATGAAACCACACGATATTTTCCTATTTCCTTCGATATTTTAAAATAAACACACGATTGGGCAAGAGCGTCCATAATTATCATGTCTATATTCAATATGTAAATTATAGATTTGTTAGCAAATAATGTGATGAACATTTTAGCCTAGTAACACTAACTACTGATCTTATTTTCCCCGTCCCCCGCCATAAATGCGAACAGCTTTCTAATTACGCAACATATTTTCGTAAACGATAAAGACAAATCTGTTTCATTTTGACAGTTCAACAACATTCATTGCGTTATTTACGTTGCTCTACAGTTTTTTTTTTCCAACTTACGGAGCAATGGATTAGCAATCTGTTTCAAAACGATTCAGATTCGGATTGATTTTGCATTACGTAATTAGGGTAGGTACTGTTCTGTGTTGGATTGAAATTGAAATTAGGTACTTAATATCAAAAGTTTTGATTTCATTATTTTTGTTCATTTTAGAAACAATGTGTCCTGAACTCCAGAGTGGCCTGTTTTCTCTACTTTTTCCTGAATTTAAAATTGGACATGCTCTCGTCATCATGGTGATTATTTCCCATATTTGCAGTTCAGTGTTGTTGGGTTTGGACTCAAATCGATCAGCAAGCGCCTAGACATAGCATGTATACCTACTCTATATTTTTGTCAATTTTGGATACTAAGGCACGTATTACAGAACCTCACTCAAAACTCAAGCATTACTTATAACCTTTTTTATACGTCTATGCTTAAAACTAGTTTCAACCAATCAAAAGGCTTACGGCCCATATTACAGAACGTCACTCAAAACTCAAAGCTTTTTGATTGGTTGAAACTAGTTTTAAGTAATGCTTGAGTGTTGAGTGAGGTTCTGTAATACGGGCCTTAGAGTTTTAAGTAATGCTTGAGTTTTGAGTGATGTTCTGTAATACGGGCCTATGTATACTCACTCACATTAATACTTATGTGTTAGGTATGTTACGGTTAGTCATAGTTAGTAATGCATGATTTAGAAGGTGTATTCCCGGAGTTCTGTATGTGCCGGAAGTTTGTCTTACCGGTGCGTCACTCCTAGTAACGGACTATCTGTACAAAAAGTAGGTATTTTCACTATGCCCTGCCGCGCCGATGACGCGGTGACGTCGCATCCGCCGCCGCCGGTCTCAAAGCAAAGCTGACTCAATTCTGTGACTGATCGAAAAACTACCGGATGATGTGGGTCGATACAAGACTTACACACAATTGTTTCAGGAAATAATTTTTTTGTCGAAGTTTTGGTGATTGTAAGACGGTTTAAGAGATGGTTTAAGTCTTGGCATCCTGAATGCCGACGTGAGCACTCTGGACAAGATCTCGACGAGGATGACGTTTCAACACACAGTTGTCTTATTAAATTGATCGTCTAGTACCTAGAGTACCTACGACTACGATCTATTCCCTTTCATGAAAATCGCAAAGCGCGAGAAGACTCCGATTACACTGATGCCGATCGGCTATAAGACCGCCGCTTACATTTACACGCAATCATGTAGTTACATCTCGGCAACACCCGTATTAAAATCAGTGAATTTGCAGCTGATAAAGAGGCAATGTTTCCGGTGCTGTTAACTTAAACCGTATGTCTTACACATAAAGTTTAATTTCGCGTGAATTTGGCAGTTAAATAAGGCTTCGCTGGTTGTCAGTGTTTAGTCACAACGAAGGCGAACACAGAAGGCTCTTACTTATTGAGCCGAATGAAACCAAATCCCCCCATGACGCTGTTGGTATTGTAGTGTCGCCTAAATGAGCGCGATTTTGCCAGTGCCACTGCTGCCAATTTACATGTAAAAGAAGACAAGCACATTGCCAGCAATCGGGCTCAAATACAGACTATTTGCTACTGGAAAACCCAATAGCGCTTTGACCGATCTAGCGATAGAACCCAGGACATAGGGCAACCGCTCTTGCGCCAGAGTTTCAGATCAATGAGGCAGTCAGTCTGTTAGCCTTCTCCTCATTCTTATTTCGTCAGTTTCGCGTAGGCGAGTTTGTGGGCGATTGGTGGGTGCTCTCCCGAATACATCACTCGCTTCCCGTCACGTTTGTACGCCCCCGGGCCTCAAGCCGGCAGACAACAATGGTACAGTCGTTTAACGACTAACAAAATTGTGTATAATTACCTACTATATTTACTATTGTAAAATTCGTATAAAAAAGAGGTCTGCACCCACAAAACCCCAAATAAAATTACTCTGCCGAACTTGAAATCAAACCCGGGACCGCTCAAACAATCAACGTAGCCAGTTGTCACTCGACCAATGAGGTGATACAAATATTGAGAACCATAATCCCAATGCTGCGATTTTACAACAAAACACCCCAGGGGTGAAATTCCCTTTATTAGTGCATGGCTCCCCTTAGTGGCAGGGCACCTCAGGACTACTGGGTAGGGTGTTGTGCTGGCTGACTGCGCTAAAAAGCAAATACCTACATGAATCCCCAAAAAAATATGTAACACCGTAACCAAAAATAGCTGACCAATACCAAACATCGGAATTGTGGGATTCGATCGTAGGTACCTACTATAAATATAAATAACAATCTATAGCTTTTTTAAAGCATGAATAACCATAGCTGCAATACCCGGCAAGGACAACGCAGGATTTGGGAACAAGGAAGGAAGGCCGGGTGCGGGCGGGATGGCGGGTTATAGGGTGACGCACAGCGCATGCGCCACGCAAGGGGCGGCTGCGCGCAGTCGCCACGCGCCCGTCCTCAAATCAACATGGCGCGCTCCTACAGCGTCCTTCAAGGACACATCTGACAACCCCGCGGCAAAAAAATACGAGCCAGCTGTCACCGGCTGACACAAACCGACCCAAAATAAATTATAAAGTGAATATTGTGTATTATTTAAGTGCAGTGCAACATCAGTGTGTGTTTACTAATTCGGAATACCAGCTCCCGTACGCCCCAATTGTTTCCGCAAGGTAGGTATGTAAAAACAATAATAAAGTGTGTGATTAATTTCTTTCATAATGGTCCATTGAGTGGCTGTTTACTTTGTGTGTGATGTTTAAGTGTATTTGTTAAAGTACGTCCAAGTTGCGGTATACCTACTGTGACCGCACACCTCTCATGACCTACCCCCATAAGTTTCGTCGCCTCGGTTTTATCTCAGTCGTTTATTTTAATCTCTTCGCCCCTCTGGTTTCCTAGGAGTTATAGATTTCTCTGCGCTACACAGCGAGATTACATTTCCGCAGTATAAACTGCACGCAATTAGTTTTTTAATTAGGCTGAATCTTTATTCAATTGAACTGAAATAAAACCTATTATATATATTATGTATATATATAAATATTGTAGATAAAAAAATACTGAAATATTGTCATACTCATAACATTATACCTACCTACCTACTTATTGAAATGATTGTTGTCAGTATCTAGCAGTCTGTTTGAATTTTGTTATTTTTACAGTTTTGCAATACAATTTCCTTCCTCATCAAAATGTTCACCTACATAGTTTCGATTATAACCCAGCATGAGTAATTATAAATACTACTTAGGTATGCAATGCAACATTCTGCAAGTAATGTGCATTTCAAAGACTCATAATTAGGTCTGATAATATACTTATAAGCTGAGGAAGGTGAGTATAGATAGTACAATCCACGACGACGACGCGCCCCACTCCGCTTCGCTCCGTACTAAAGTACAGCTTACAGTACAGTAATCGCGAAGTGGGGCGCGTCGTCTTGGATTGCACTATCTATAAACACTAACCGTGACGTAAATTTATTGATAAATAAATATTGATTTTACCTCCACATGGTTCCTAATGCAACGTACGGAATAAATACATTGAATGCATGCGATTTCAATATTACAATTTCAATTAACGTTTATTAAAACAAGTAACTTCATAATTATCATTAAACTCAGAAATATCTACCACCTATTTCCCAATCAACTTCCACTATTGCGTTGATAATTCTTTATGAATTAGTAAACCAACATACGCAGGATTTTCAGTCCCAACTCCCAGATGAGATTACCTTTAAATGATTGTTCCACAGTTATAGCTTTTCCTCTCTGAAATGACGCGCCCCACCACCGCATTACCCATGGGAATCCGCATAACCGTGTGCGTAAATGCGGTAGTGGGGCGCGTCATTTCAGAGTGGACAAGCTTCTCGCTAGGTGTACTGGCGAGCAAGAAACATAATTGTAATTCTAAACTCGAAGTATGACAAGTCAAGCTAACTAATGACTGGTAGCGGGATATTTACCAAGCTTTACATAAACACTTGGACACACGCATAATTAAAGGCTCGACCTTAGTATAAAATGTCATTAACGTTGCTATTGCAATGCTAGCTCATGAAAACGGCATATCTTCAATGATAGTACCCTACCATTTTGAAAACGCCGAATACTAATTTCGAGCCATATCATTGCGAGAAATTTGAAAAATAGATATAATTTAGAGAAACTATTGCCGTCGTCTTACCTCAAATCTGCCTCCGTAGAGTGCGATAGGGACAGCTGCTGCTCAGACCGACTCTAATATCACAAAAAAAAAAAAAATGACGAGGTCGGCGTTTTGTATTCCCCTTTTTTGTCCTCGAAACTGAGCCGATTCAATTACTTTCTTCATTAAAATTTTAAGAAATGATTTATGTCTAGGTTCCTATATTTTTCTTTTATGTAAAAAACTTTTGATACATATTTTTCTGGTAGTCCTCTAATCACGGCGGTAAAAGAGGGGCATTTTTGTAATTTTTGGAGGGTCATATCATATCACATTTTCTTTACCAATAAGTTGCTGAAGAATAACGGACGTCTTTACAGCAGAACTTGATTTTTTGAAAAAAAAAAAAAAAAAAAAATTGCTCTTGAGGCAATAATCAGAAAGAAAATAGGGGAAAACATTTGTATGCCCTGTTCCCTCTTAAGGACGCCAGCCAATGTGGTTGTAGCTCCGACCTCTGAAAAGGTCTTCTCTGCAGAATAAAACAACCGCTCCCAATTATCGACATTTCAGAGGCAGCGCATTCTCAATGAACCGAAAATTAAAATCCCTACCCAGTAATGTTTCCCCAAGAAATCTGCAGATTTATCCAATGTTTGGCACCAAGGTAGACAGGTGTATCGATATCATAACAAGCAACGGGTCCCAAATTAAATTGTTCAGGTAGCACTGTTTTGTCCAAAAATGTCTAAATGTACAAGCAGGAGTAGCGAATCAGCAGAAACAGTTATTTCGTAAATGTTTTCTTACCTCAGACTCGTCACCTTATTGCTTTTAAGAATCTTCATCCTTATTACACCAATTTGTTTGGAGTCGGCGTATGACATCTCTGTGCTCACTGTGCTCAGCTATCATGTCAGTGTTTACTTCCTTCTTAGCCATTACCATTTTACACAAAATCTCTACATGTTTTCTTTGGTCTCCTTGGCAGAATAATTTTTGTAAGCCCATATGCACCCTTGCAGTGTCAAAGGCCTATCCACTCTTCTCCCACTTGAATCATCTTGCCGTAATGAAGTTTGAAGAAGAATCAAATTAAAACAAAACAAATATTTACACTGCATGCAACCTTCTCTTCAAATGCAGTAATAGCATATCCGTTTGGTTTGAATCAAATCAACCCGCAATTGTTCCCACCTCAGGATCTTTTCAAAACATTTACTGATTTACCCGACAACAAATAAAAGGCGATTAAGCCCCATTCAAGTTTCAGATACGTTGATAAAAAGCACACTGTGTGGTCTTGCCACTATTGTTCAACAAAACTTAAACATAAACTTGTTTAGGTCCTACCACGACGATTTGGTTTCAAATGTTGATTGAACTGATATTTGAGTCCCTTTGCGTTTTGTTTCGAATTAAGTACCTACATCAATATTATCCAAAAAAAAAAATAGAAATTATTTCCTGAAGCCGTACACTTTTCTCGCACTTCTGCAAGATAAAGTGTTATGCGAGGTAGGGACGATGCCGATGACACGTTCTATTAAATTAACACGGTTACTGTTAATTGACTTAGGCAATGAACTTTATAATCTAAATTTATGATGTACTACAATTAGCGATAAAGATTTTTTACTACCGGTAACCAGCAAGTAAATGTAATTACTCAGGTATGCTGAAAAACTTTATTTCTCAATCCAGTTGGCTATTTAACTTTATAAGGAAGCTGCATCTATGGTTTTCGCCGCTCAGGACATTTATAGGCTTGGAAGAATGCCAACCAACACAAGAACTAGGTACTTACATAAGGGCTTCCAGAAGCGCTAACTCTTAGAAGTAAGATTTGCACATATAAGTATGGTACAAAGCTTTTTCTGTCCTGTGCCTGGAATAGAACGAAGTGGTTCTAATATTTTTATGAATATTAATAAAATTTATTGATACTTTATCAAATAAAGTGCGTTTATCATAAATTATCATCGACGTCTGCCCATGAACTTTGTTTCGCTCGAGTTCTCCCATAAAAATTGTATATTTTATCGCGGCACGGGCCGGTTCGCGAGGTCTTTGAACCCCCGAATTCCCCTCAGATGTTTAAGCCACGGTTATATTTAGAACTGCACATTCACACCAAATCGGGATGCGGGTGTTGTTTTAAATCTAGGAATTATAAACATTTTAAGAGATTGGTGATGTTTTACACATTTCAATCCATGATTATGAAACAAGTTTTCAAGACTTTTAACTTTTTAAATCTGGCCTAATCCGGGGCATTATGATTGCTTTTCCAACAAGGTGCATGCTGTTTTCAACATAATTAGGCTACAATGGTCCAACTACTGGGACACAGGCCTCCTCATTTCTAGGAGTGGGCTGTAATCTCCCACGCGAGCCCAGCGCGGGTTGGAAGATGTCACATATCTTTGAATTTTGGGTTCTTGGATATGCCGGTTTCCTCACGGTGTTTTCTTTAACTATTTTGAGAGCAATGGTGATGAAATTATTAACACAAAGTAATGCCGGCCTGGGCCTCAAGTTTGCTATTACAATAGTGTCAGAATGGTCTATCATTGATTTCATAATTGTTGATTTTGACAAGTTTGGTAATCTACTAACATATTGGCGTCATTATGACTTTCCAATGGTCAGCCACTGACACTCCATGGAAAGAAATGGCATCTATTGATAATCTCGTACATAATGAAAAATGAATGACTGACTTAGGCGGTAATCTGCAAAAAAATTGACAGTTCCTTTGATCAGTGACCTACCATGAGAACGTCATTGTGCAGTCATTCCTTTTAATTCGTTACGAGTATCGTGTTTGTGGAATACAATGATCAACCAATGATCGACCATTATGAATTTAGCAGATTACGAAATTTTAGCAAAATTACAATGGGATCGTGTTGGAATGACGAATTTATAAAAATAGCAGACTTGGGCCCCAGTATGCGCGTCGATGCCTTACATCCCTTATTATCATATCAATGTCAAATTACGGACTTCAAATTGGCAATCAATTTATGTACCTACCTTATCAAACAACAAAGTAGTAACACACGTAGGAGATCATAAAAAATTCAACTTTCTATTTTATTCCTCAACCAGTCACGACCCTTTGAATTAGTGCTTTAAATTTGCTGCAGCTGCTTCCCAATTCATTGCGTTGTTTAACTTTTCTGCGTATACATAAACATATTCAAGAATTGCTCTGTTCAAATCAGTTGGAACAGTGCCCTTATTATACAGAACGTAACTTGGTATAATCGTGTTTTTGTCCACCTATCGTTGGGTCTTGTCTTGATCCTCAGAGTTTTTTTCTTTAATCTTTATTTGCTCTATTGTATCCAATGACCTGTGCGTTCGTGATTCAATTCAGAACTTTTTGCTATCCAACTGGATTTGCGATTTTCTTTCGCGTGCTGTAAGATCGTGAGGGGAATTTAATCGTCTGATGTAATTCGACGTATTCATTAATTACGACTGTTTAAAGACTGGATTAAAACTCGTAAACATTATTGGCGCATCTTTTTATGTACCGCTACCGCCTGAGGATTCTTATGATTGGGCTGAGTCAGCTTTAAAAGAGTAATCAATTTGGTTTAATTGTATCTATTTAGGGTATTTTCTTTAAGTACCATAATTATATTCGTGCAATTGTTTATAACCAGAAGAATTTAAGAAACTTTCTCTATTTATGTACGCAAGGCATTGTAAGTTTTAACTTTCATGTCTCGAAGTAGCACGTTTGGTATTACATCGCGAAACAGTTCAGTTTGAGAGACCGTATGAAACCCTACATTAATCTGGATGACGTATTGTTTCTCCCTACATGGCAGGTAATAAGAATCTAGGGACGCGAGTGCACGAGTAGTGTCTCATTTCAACATCGGCTGGCGGATTAATTTACCTACCACAGAACCTATCTCTGTCACACATGTTTTTGAGAGAAGGATAGAACCAGAATGTAGATTGTTTTTTTAAAGGAAGGAAGTTCGATTACGAGTATGATGAAGTTTTTAATCTGTGCACGTATGGTAGCCATTTTTGTTTCCGTTGAGGATATGATTTTAAAATATCGTGAATCCATTTCCTGATGTAACCATTCATCGATGTCATCATTGCTTTTAATAATGAATGTCAATAACATCAAGGCTTGAATATTTAAAAAGTCCATGAGAATTCGGTATTTGTCACTGGTCACCAAAATATGACAAAATAGGTAATATTTACACAGAAAGAAATAATATTTAATTAAAATCATTAAAAATCGAATGCTGTAATGAAAAAAACACTAGAAAGGCGTTTTATAAGCTGTGAAGTCTAAGCATAGGTGGCAATAACAATTTTCACTATCCAGAATGATCTAATTACAGTAATTGCTTACGTAGGTCATAATTAATATTGCTTTATTAGGTATGAGTGTTGGCGCACAAAAGGTACGGCAATGTTGTTAATACAGCCGGCGCGTTCTATTGTAATGACTGCAGCTGTACGATCGATATGAAATGCAGTAGTTTTGCACTCGCTCCAGATTAGAAATTACTATCGTGCTACAGATTTTGTGTGGCGTTTGCCTTGTGTGTTTATCGTGCCAGTTCCTTTATAAAGCCAGTGCCCTCTGTTGAAGATATTCAATCTGGTGTTGTGCCAAAATTGAGGTTTTGTGGATTTGTGAAGCATACAAGTAAGCTTTAACTTTAATTTTATTCGATCCTCGTCGTATCATAACGTTAACGCTTTGAAGGACTATAAATAAATGATATTTTTACCTAAGTCCATAAGCCCCTCTGGGGACTTAAGCTAACCTCTCCCAAACGGCAATTATGTCATCAATATTTTACCTCAAAATTATTTGACCTCAAAGTGTATTCTATTGGTAATAAGTACATATTTCCGTCTCCAATAACTCATTGTATTATTTTTTTGCTGTACTTTTGGCGCCTATGTTCAATATCCACCAAAACGGGTTGTTATTGTTCGATTGTAATAAAAGAATTATAGTGAAATACTACCAAAATTATGTAACGCATGGTTGTGTAAGTCGGAATGACCATCGGCATTCTTACACTTCCAAATAAGTAATCGACGCGAAAAGAGAGATCCATGGCACGTAGTTATGCAAAATAACTTGCTATCTAGTATAAACATAATTAAAAATGCAAAAACATGACTAAGTCTTACTCATAGTATGCTTAAGTATAGTTTTATCTTTCCTATTTGTACGTCCTATTTTGCTTAGACGTGCAATGGCTCAAGAATGCCGCAGATGATTTCACAGGATAATCAAGGTAGTTTTGTTTATACTTATCCAAATGAGCGTAGTAACTACAGGATTCTTAGAATACGTGAGGTTGAACTTATTACGTTTTGGACGTGTTGTATCTTAAGGGAACTTGCAGGAAGTTCGGAAGTACGCCTATCTATGCACGTGCAACTGGTGGTGCATATAAATTTCACACTTAAGTACTACGGTATAATGCACAGAATTCTGTGTATTGATCAAGTTAAATACGTTATGGGAATCGAAATGGTTGCTGCAAGAAATATTAGAGGCTTTCCTTGTAAACTTTAATTCCGAATGGGTTTAATGTTTTATTTCGGCCTTCTTGTCTTGAGACGAGTCCGATTCTTATACTGAATTTTCCTACTAAATCGCATAATGTTTTTTCGTCCATTCTATAGGGCAATGTAAATTTTAATTATCTTAAAATGATTCTAACAAGGCCTAAAACTTATTTAAATATACTTCTGACGTAAAAGCTCTAGCTAAGTTTTTTAAATTATAATAAGTGCACACGTATGTGAGTTAAAGACTATCAATTTCTATAATTATGTAATTGGCTTAACATTCGGTACTAAAAGGAACATCCAAGTGTCAGAGGCACGCGTGCGCTTGCAGATGAGTCACGCACCGCATGCGTAAAGCGTGATTTTGTACCGGCAGGAAGCGACGAACAGCCAGACGGACGTCCGACATACAACTGACACAACTCGTTCGCACTCTCTCGTACTTCTTACAACTTACATTGCCTGTACAAAAATAATGTATGCAACTCCGATTAACTAATTCCATTATTGAATTTTCTAACTGGGAAATGAAATGATTGATTGATCGTTAATTTTAACTTAGCAGGTAATATTAATTGGTCTGGTTAATTTACTTACATTACCTACTGATGAATTATTTCTCTAGAATGAGACTTGGAAATAAATCGAATAGTTTTTTTTTATAGGAGCAGCCCCGTAAATGCCATTTTAATGATGATAATGCGTTTCTTAAGTTTCAATAGCTACCCAGACTCCTAATGCGCCACAGAACGAATAGATGGCGCTGACTGTCTGTCAGTGTAAACTGAGTCTGACCCAGTAAACATAAGCGCATGCGATTTTGTTTGTAAGCACGTTGCTCATACATTCAACAAGGAGTTTTCTCCTTGCGAGCTTGTCCAGGTATAAAGCACAAATTTGCCCGGAGACATACGTTACGGACTGGAAGCGTAGGCGCAGTGAAATGTTAAGACATCTTTGAATCCTCTCAGATATTACAGCAAGCGACCATCGCTAAGAAACCTAAAAAATGAGGGCTTACTGCTAGTTTCGTTCCTATTACTAGATGGCTATATATTTTTCCGATCTTACAATCACCGCTGTGATGTGAAATACAAAGACAAATATCAATGTTGATTGAAAAAGTTGAAATGTGGAAGATTGGTACGAGTAATGTTCTCACTGACAAGTTCACACTTTCGTTCGGACAGTATACGAGTATTACGTAAGATGACGTAACAGAAGATACAAGTACACCTAATGAAGTGGATTCTCTTATAATTTATTGAGCTAGTTATTAGCTATTGTGTTTACGAAAGCACGTTTTGACGTCTCGTTCTATTAGGTAGATTCCAAGCACGGTAGTATTTAAAAAACATTATTTTGTACCGTTGTGTTTAGGATTTTTTACATAACGGATAGGTCTTCAGTTGTCGGTTTTGTGATGTCTACGAGGTAAAAGAGTTTAGACCCAGAACTGCCCCTAAGAGCTTGGGCAGGCGCAAACATGGGCGGATAACTAGGTGAACCAACGTCTTTCAAGGTAGCAGGAATGAGTTAGATTCCGCAGGCCTTTGAACTGTCCTACATTATTATTATTTTTAAGTTTAGTTAAAAAGTGTTACCTATTTGTGGAAGAAAAAATACACATTTTTATTTTTATTTATTTATTAAGGGAGATCTAGGTACTTATCTTACTCGTATCCCCCCAGTGCTGAGTAGCATTGGGGGGATACGAGCTGGAGAAGAGAGTTTATAATTTTGCAATTTCCACGCATATGGGATATAGGTACGAGTACTAACTTCAATTTCAATCTATCAAAATTCTTAAATACCCAAGACGAGAATTTGGTCAAGTGACTGATGAATAATTATTATATCCACATAATATGATGCATCGTTGTCTGTCTGGTTTTCTGATTGCAGACTATTACGTCATATTTGGGTCTCTTGTATAAAATGAATCTTCCATCCAGTCGTCGGATGACCTAATCTTATTCCGTTTTAGGCATAGACGAGTTTCAGGTCATCTGCTTTTAATTTATATGGAGATTAGTGTTTGAGCATATCTGGATTTGGGAATGCACTGAATAATTTGAGCTGATTGTTTCTTCAATGAGTAGGTAGTATAAAACTCATGATTTTTTACATTGATTTACTCTTTACTTCTGCAAAAATAATATATGACCTATATTTTCATATCTCCAAGTTTGATAATCCAGTCGTCGCACTCCAAGGTTTCCTGGGTCTAAGATGATCGAATGTCGAAAGATGAAGATGCTGTTGTGATGCCGCTATAACACTATTTACGTACAATGCTATGTAGGTAATGTAATGCAACGGCAGGATACCGAATATCAACACTGTTGACGGTCTATAGTGCCAAGGGATTCAAAGTTTTCGATCCCTCTTTCTCCGAATCAGTTTTTCTTCGACTTAAGCCTCTCTCAAGTTGTCCGTGACGTGGCATACACATCACGTGTGCTATATTATAGTACTTACTATTTGTTTATTATATCAAATAGTAGTTCAGCAGTCAATGGTGGACATCCGTGTGTCTGTGGCCCGTATTCAATGGTCACGTTCCCTGCTTTCGTGATCAGTTTGCATTTGACCCGCAAACGAGACGCCCAGTGTTGGCCTGAAGTACGATGTCGATAATTTAGTTTGGGAGGTTTGTCGATTCAAAGAGTTTTTGAGAAAGGACTGCATCTGTTCTTTGAATAAATGCGAATAGAAATGATAAAGAAACTAATGTGGCAAAATCTATATAAATACAAATGAAATGCTGTTCGTTGGTAAGCGCATCACTTGAGAACGGCTCGACCGATTTGGCAATTTTTTGTTTTATAATGGTCGTAATGAAATGTTTGTTTCAATCATTTGAACAGTATCCCGGATAATTTAAAAATTCTGGGAATATTGAAGGTAATTTGTAATAGGATTTTTGAATGAATTATTGAAATTTGGATATAGGAACGTCTGTCGGGTCAGCTAGTAAATATATATATTTTTTTAATAAAGTATTTTTGCCGAGACATTATGTTGAGTTTGAAATTTAAATTCCATAAAAAGCTTTCAATTTAGTTCCTATTCTTGTCTAATATCGGTACCAAAGTTACAATTCTAGGCATCGTTATACGGAAAACTTTTATAAAAACATGGATCGATAATTAAGTTTGCGAACGATAACACTGCGTTTATCAGAACCTTATCAGACTAATACAGAGTTGAAACATCGACATTAACGAAATATCGACATAGAACAGCTCTATTTATATGTATGAGGATATAAAATTAATTGTTATTCCAAAGGCACATCGGGTGGTCTCCTTTCTCCAAAGATTCAACGACAAATCTTTACTTTAGAAAGAAATATTGGTGAAATCACTGAAGACATTTTATGGTCGCATGGGTTTATTTATTGTTAGGTACCTTGAATGTAGGTCAACATATTATAAAACAGTACCTACCTGGGCGACCGAGCAGTGCTTTGATGAAAATAGAGAATGCTCATTTAATAGTTTGGGAAAATTCTGTGCTGCCATGATTGTACATACTAATTCCATGCTGCTATGATAGTAGGTAGGTACTTACTAATTCCATTCTGCCATGTCATTATTCTAAGGTAGCCATCTTGTTCTAAACTTTGACCGGCCGAGCTCTGCTCGGGTGAAAATACGGAGAAAACAAATTTTCCCAAATATGAGACCTAGCTATATCGATTTTTCGCCCCCGTAAACGTATATTGCAACTTTCATCGAAATCGTTAGCCGTTTTTGAGCGTAATATACAAATTATATTGCTCGTTTAATAAAATAGGATATAACATTATATTATCTATATCCAATTACCTATGTCAAGCTATGAATGTTTGTTCAACATTCGGAGATCGATGATCGATGCATCAACACGTTTTTGGTAAGTAAGCCTTTTCCATACAGAACTAATAAACCATGAATATCTTTAATCAGTTAAAATGAGTCTTTAACTAACCTCAAAAGGTTCCAAGGTTTTTGAGGACGGAATGAACTGTTGCCTTGCCTAATGAATGATTCATACCACTCGCTGCACTCCGCCACACAACTTCAAAGGAAACTTTAAAAAAAATGTGGCAGACGTAGTACTGTGTTACATTTTACATTGAATTCTGTCTTGCGTCGCGTACCTATGAGTCGCTAGTCGTATAGAAACGGAGATAGACTTGAGACAGTTGCAAAAAAGCGTTGCATGAAATGATTTTAATAAATACTTCGTTAAAAGTGCTATTAAAGTTAACGCTCTTGATAATTATATATACTTACTTGCAACTTGATTGTGATAAAGTGTTGCCAACGTTATTTATTTGGTAATAAATTCCGAAGAAAATTGCATTATAGGTACTTCGTGATTGCGGAGCTACCAGAGCAACACGGGGTCCAACATCTTCCTCATATGTCGCCATTTTGTCAGACATCAATCACAGTGTCAGCTGTGTGAAATGCTTTTGTACAAACGCGCCTGAGATATAAACAGTAGCTTCGCTCGCAGGATGGAAATAGCGATAGAGCGATTCGCTATCCACGCAATCGCAAACGCACGACCGAACGAGATATTTCGAGTTGCTGAGTAATCGGCAAATCGATTCGTATCGATTTAATTTGTTGCTTAGTTGTGTGTCCGATATAAACCTTTCAAAGTCCAAACAAACACTTAACGTAGCATTAAGCGAAGGTAAATGTAGGCATATTAATTGCTTTTCATATTACTTATTCTCATCGAGTGGCTTGGCTACTTCTTATTCACGATGCGTTTCTTCGTGCGATCAATATGGTGATTTAAATGGCGGACAATAACAATCTATACTTAATTAAACTTATATTGCTCAGCAATCGGCAATGTAGGTAATGAAAAGTTGTTGCTGGTAACAAAGGCAGAGAAATTATTTTGACACGTGACAGTCCTTCCCGGAGCGAGGATATTAGAAAGCATCAACCTCTATACGTGTGTTCTCCGTTTGATAGCATACGTGTGAACTGGTTCGTATGGGTGGCCTTTGTCGGGAGTATCATGACTAATGACGTTATTGTCATCGAAATTAGTCAGCCCTTTATCGGAGTAGTTGCGGAAACTATTTTGATATTGATGATAAGTTAAAAGCGATAAATTTGTACCTATGGAAATACTGTTCTGTGATCCAATAGTCAAATGAAGCTTTCAGACAGCTAAATACAAATTTGGTACCTACTTACTTAGCTAAATAATGAAGTTATAAAATGAAATAATTAGTTAATAAAGGAGTTGGTTGGGACAAAAATATTAACTTTAATAACGTACACAAAACCGTACTTCGGCGCCAGACTAAAAGCATCTGGCTCAAACCGTAATTGTAACTTCAAACTAACTAGACGAATGGCAATTAAATTAATGCACTTACAACAGTTACAACATACATTTCACACAAAATATTTATGTTGGCAATTTTCTGAAAACCTGCTTTCATATTTACATCACTGGTCGAGTGTTTAACGCAACACTCCAAACTCCAATAAGTGTAAATTGGAGCCTGGGTTGAAACAATGGGTGATCGAGAGCATTGTTCTGTATTGATTCAACGCACCAAGGTCATTACGACACCCACACGACCGCTGCCATTGGGGTTGGACAACCGTCTGAGTGATAGATGACAGCGAGTGTTATAACTTCCTTCTTTTTTTGGTTGTTTATGGAAAAAATAAGCTTATTCTCCTCTTCAAAAAGTTTAATTTGTTATACCTTTTAGAACAGTACAGATTTATGAATAAACGTTCCTTAGTCATCGTACTTCACTTTGTAATGGTTGTCAGCTTTTAGTTCTCTTTATTCTTTTACCTTGGAGAGCTTGATACTAAACTTGAGCAGTCATGGAAGTTCAAACGTTGTTGGTTCATTTAAAATTGCTTCTAAGAACCTACAATATTTTACTAACTTAGACCAACCTCCAAATGTCTCCATCTCATATCATTCCTCGACATGGCCCGCCCCTTTACGATACCACAGGTGTCAAGTGCGGATATGTCGAAATCAACATTGTTATGATTGTAAGGCAGTACCTACTCGTAATGGTTCTCTTGTTACCGCCTAATTTGACAGGTCTATCATTTTGATTGTGGTTATGATTTCAATTAAGTGTACCTATGAGTGGGGTAAGCTTTGAAGTTAATTGAAGTCTTCAGTGCAGTGAGTTAGATATCAGGCTTGTGTTGATTCATTGACTTTGTCGAGATTTCTCAATCTTCAATAGGGGGGACTCCCGTCTCTAATAGATGGTTAAAATTATAGTTTTCTAAATTGTTGCCTTAAAGATTGAAGTTCAAAACTGTGTCTTCTTTTTATTGCTTTTCTGTTTTGTAGAAGTCTTTCCAGCTGAAGACATTCTAAAAATAAAAACATCGGGTACTGTTCGTGTCATAGACGCACCTATTATTATCTCTTTCAGACGGTAACTACTTGCGTGTGTCTACCTGGGGTCGTGGGGTTGCCAGGGCGAGGGTGAGACTTTTGATAAGGAGTGACGTCGGAAAGATTAATGACCGTCTGCGTTCCCCCTCTTTGGTGATTTCTATCAGTTTGTCTTGTATTTCCTTTTGAGAATCAATATAATCGGTTCGTTGATTGATTTGAACATTCGGCAGTTTAGTGAAAGATATATATTTAAGAATACATACCTTTACCTACTAAAGGTCGCTATGATGAATCAGATGATCGGACCAAGATACTGTCTGGAATTTAAAAGAAACTGTGACCGTTTCTTGTTTCGGTGTTTCCTCTCACAGTAGTTGCATCTATAGGAAACACCGACCTCAAATAGTTTTTAAAATATTATTGACGCATGAAAGTGTTTGTAAACCTACAGGTATAAACATGATTCATCATCATCATTCGTTCCCATGTGACTGCGTAAACGCCTAATGAATAGTTCGCACTTCACAGTAATTGTTACCCAGGCCGCAAAGTAAAGGCGATTTGATTAGCATTCTAATGTAACGACCAAGCTGTTGAAATCATTCCCATATCATTCTCTTCAATTTCCTATTAATCTATCGAGAGCATACTCTGATAGGCAACAAAAGGTGCCATTACTGGGTTATATTAAGTCATACCTAAACTTCTTTCACGGTCTTATGCCCGTTTTCACTAACACTAAGAACACCTAAATGAATGACTAAATATTATCAAATTAGACTTATCGATCGTAGAGCCGAGCGTAGAAATTGAAAATCCAACAGTGCGATTCTATTTAGGCATTAATTTAGGTGTCATCGGTCACCTAGTATTAGTGAGAACGGGCATTATAGTTCAACAGAATATTTTTAGACCTTTGGTAAACACTCTTTATAATAAAATCCAGTGTTCTTAAAATAAATTGTCCCTTACCTATCATTCGATCGTATTTCTTATTTCCATACCAGAATATTTATCAAGCTTGTCAAAATGCGTGTTTACCCAGTAAAAAGGGGTCTATATATTTGGTATGCAAAGCACCACGTTGTTTGGTAGGCCGTGAATCTTGACGTCATCTAATAGACCCGGATTTCGCAGACAATGTGGCTCCTCATAATGTAGAACGAAAGGTGGAAGAGAGTTTAGATAGGAGAAGTTCATATTTTAGGATTAAATTCGCTGTTAGCTTGTTAGATACTTATTCCTTCAAAGCGTCTTAGTTTGCATGCTTTTAGTTTTAGGTCCATCTACTTGTGCTCAATTTTGTCAATTGCAAATGCAGTTTTTGTGCTCATTTGTATACGTGCGATTAATCCTTCGTTATTTATCGTTCCTCTCAGCTGGACGCCACAGGCTAAAAATATTTCCATAATATCATATGTTCATAAATTCTCATGTTCACCTCACATTTCGTTGTAAACATCACCAATCACAACATGTATAGCTTATAACCGCTATTTTCCTGTTTGTTTAACTAAATATACCTACATGAACACATGCGTATATTTACCGCATGCAGGCAATTGTTACGCCATAACGAACATTCGCTTTACATCATGCTTTGTTTCAGGCATCGCTTCAGTGTTTATATTGGGTACCTACCAACCAACTATTCTATCTATAACTACCCAAAATATGTTAGTAGTAGTACCTACTAGTAGTATAACTCTTTATAAAGGAGCTTGTCGGGGAAGTATACTATACCTACTTACCAATTTCTCCCACCATGTGGTGTTGCTGTGTTTTCATTGAAGGGTATGGGTACCGATGTGATTACAGGCATGAGAACGCATTAACATTACCCATTATACTCTCCTTAAAGAAAATAGTATGTCTGTCAGTTGCATAAATTTGCATCTGGCTTTTTCAAATCATCAAGAATATCAATATTATGGACTTGGTCTTTCTGGGTCTTAAGAAGGCGATAAAAGTTCGACTTCATTTTTCTTTAGTTGTTTGTTTACTCTAGAGCCCATTTGTGCGAAACAAAGGTATGTGTTCACTTTCACTAGCTTGGCATCCCGCTGGGAGGTCGTCGGGTCGATGTTTATCGGTTTTATCTCTTGTACATTTTTTTTTGTATATTATGTATTGTTTCTTTGTATGACTTGGTTACGTTGCTAGGTGAATCTTTCTTCTGAATCATCGCTTTCGTCATGTATATGTTGAGCTCGGCTGTCATTTGTAATCTGTATTGTTAAGGTAGCTAACGTCATCATCATCCACATCCCAACCTCAGGCTTCTCATTGTTTTCCCCAATCTCCACGTTCGCTCCTGTGCCAGTCTTATCCAAGTTCAACTTATTATTAGTCAATAAATATTAATATGTTTCTTAGTACCTACGTTTTGCTAGTAATGTTACTTTTTGCGCATAAGAATTTTTGCTACATTCCAAGACTACACCATACATATACCATAGTCACCATATCGGAACGGAACTCTAAAAACTGACGTCTACAAGTGGGTGCGGTGGTCGAGATTCCAGACGACGCGAGAAGCAAGGTTAGCTGCTTAGACCCAACAAAAACAGATACCTACATAATTATCTTTATCTAATCGTTACATCGGGTGATACATACAGATTTTTTCTCGACTAACGATGTGAACCACTCGAGTTCACCCGACGCCGAGCGACGCGACGTCGCCGTCGTCGTTCAAATTTAGATTAACTAAATGTTTTAGGTATAGTTATTTCGGTTTCAAATACGGAAATATTGCGTTAGGCCTTAAGGCCCATTTTTTTATACGGCAATAGTGATAAAATACTGACAAAAATCATCACCTGTTCGTACCCAAGTAGGCCGCTGCAAACATAATTTGGCGAAATGGGGTATTACCGATTTATCCAACATCCAGTGCGAGTGCGGTACTCATGAACAAACTATGGCCCATTTGCTAGTGACCCAAATGTGCGTTCACTTGCACCCTTGAAGATCTGAACAAAGCTTGTGACGCTGCATTAAATGGTCTAGTAACAATATAGGAAACATAGATTGTATCTACCGTGGAAACAAAAAGAAGAAGAAGATAATCATCACTCGCAAACAGATCATGAAGTTTCTTGCCCGTTCTTCTCTAAAGGACATAGGAATCTATCTATGCTTTGGAAAGGGCAACTTGTTATGTATTAAGAGCACTAATTGCCGTGACCAGCACCCACCGCATTCATGACGTACGAGATCGGAGCCCTTTCAACTGTGGGTGGTTCGACTTGCCGTATCGATATGTACCTAATAGTTGATAATGTCCTGAACAAAAACGAAGAACACATACGTCCCATCGCTGCAAAACAAAACTATATGCAGGTGCCGTTCGGGGACAGAAAATAATATTCATAAACTGTTTCAACGAACTGCACTAAATTTAGTTTCAGTGCCGTTAGTGTAAGTGCTCAGGTGTGGTTCGATCAAGTGTTGTTGAAAACAGTACTCAGAGTGGAATACCTCTCGTTTTGGAAAGATCATGAGCTGTAATGGAAACAATTGAACATACGAAACACAGACAGACCAACTTTTGCTTGCTCCTTTATGTATTGGGCATTACATTTATGTTTTGTATGTATTGGGCGAGCCTTTTCCCTATATGGGACTTAAACAAAACTGGCGAAATGTGGGTGTACTATAGGTACACTTCTGTTCTGCCCAACACTTAAGGGAATACAGGCGTGATGTTATGTATGTTACATAGATAGGTACCTACCTAAGTAAGGTAGATACAGTACCTACGCTTGTGTCATTTACATGATAATAGTGTGCCAAGCATGTTCCGTGTTACTTATGTATAAGCCAATGTTTTGATTCGTGTTTTATCGTTAAACATGACTTTTTTATGGCGCCAAGGTGTACGATTTGTTTATAATGTCTACGTTACTCATCACCTGCCTAACTTTTTCCCATCTATGTCGGGGTCGGCTTCGTGTCTAACCGGATGCAGCTGAATACCAGTATTTTACGAGCGACTGCCTATCTGACCTAGACAACCCAGTTACTGGGTAATACGATACCCCTTGGTAAGACTGGTTGTCAGACTTTCGGGTTTCTGAATACCCGTAACGATTATCAAAGATCTACGAATCAGCCGGGACCAACGCAACGGCGTAACGTGCTTTCCGAACCACGGAGAGATCTCGAAATGTAATGAATGGTCACCCCATCCACGGACCAACCTCGGCAAGCGCAGCTTAACCTTCGATCTACCCCCCGTACGTTATGTCTAAATTACTCTACCTTCTGTATTGTTATGATAATGTTGCTGTTAAAAGGTACTCGTAGCTCGTAGTAGGTACCTACTAAATATTTATTTTTGTTTTCAGGTAAGCAGTATTTGTTCATTAACGTGGACTGGGTAAGCGAAGCATTTATTATAAATGATAATTCATTAAAAATAATGCCGTAATTGTTATTGTTATTATGTATTGTTTTCATTTACTCGTAACTCTATTAGCTCCCAGTTGGCATGATTTTTTCCGTCATCTCCAACAATCATCGTCATTTTATAGCGATTAATAAAAATACAAATAAGATATACCTTAACCTTCCTCATTAAACACTCCGTCCATTGGTGAAAACGATATCAACATCCGTTTTTGGGTTTTTTTCTTGCTAAAGCATTTGACACAGTTTCTGTTCCCAAACTTATTGCTAAATTAGAACTCGTCGGTGTACTTGGCTTACCACTTGAGATGTTTGAGGATTATCTCAAAAACCGAACGCAACTGGTCAAAATTGGCTCGTACTACAGTGACGAGGAACCCGTAATTTATGGCGTCCCTCAAGGAAGCATACTTGGCCCTAAAATCTTCCAAATTTACGTGAACGACCTATGCAAGATTTTTCTCTCACTATCCTTGTTTACGGACCTACTTGAGATGTGATCAAAGCTACTGCAGAAAAGCCTTGTGCAAAATAATGAAATGGCTTAATTGAAACCTCCTGACACTTACTTGAGCAAAACATCTGACATACCATTCGTAATCCGACATCCTCGTAACACTGCACCTTCTCATACTTTCTCTGTAATTGCTCACTCGTGCTCAAATTTACTCGGTCCCTGTGGCTGTCCAACACTCACCAGAGCGGACAGCGTCAAGTATCTTGGAGTGCAGATTAAGATGGGACAAGCTGATCGAAGTCGTTACCACAAGAACATTGCGGCTTAAACACATCTTTAAGTCCCTTAGAGACTTAGCTAGTCCTGACACACTGAGGATGGTGTATCATGCTCTGTGTGTGGAAAGTGCGCAAAGAGTCGTATTCTATCTAAAAAAACCCTACAGGTATCCAACAACGGAACTGTACTCTGACTGTAAAGTTCTTACAGTACAGCAACTCTTTGTGCTCCGATCTATTCTTAGAACACATGTCGGTCTGCCTCCGCCAAAACCAAATAAGCTAGTAAATCTCCTTCCAAGAACCCAACACAATACCGCCTTCGCAAAATGTCAATTCTACATATTAGGTACACATATACCAAAAAATAATTTCGCTATTAAATATTTTAAACTTACACACATTACAATTAAATACGTAGTAACAGAGTGGCTACTACAAAAGGACTATGCCTACACGGAGTCCTTGATCACATACTTTACATAAAAAATGCACACAATTAGGCACTTAATTCCCCAATCATAAACTCAAACGTGTGTAACACGACATTTAATTAAATTTACACTACACATAACAAAATTACAGAAGCTTAATATCATTAACACCGTTCATTTGTTGTTATAAATCATGTTTAAATAATTATTTGGCCGAACACTGTCTCGTAGAATACAGGCTATCCTAGTCTAAGGGACAGGGTTATATATTTTTTGTACAGATTTTGCAACTTGTAATAATGTACATTATACATTTTGTGAATAATCTATTATATTATAATACAGACGCGGCGCGGGACGACGACAACTTTGTCTTATAATAATATTTATAGTGGTAAATAACAATTAAGTATTAGTATTACGTAACCCAGTAAATATAACATGGCTTTTAATACCAATGCCAATTTAATCAGTTTCAGCAACTATTCGTAGCTGTCATCCTTGCGTATAAATTCCAGTCCTCTACGATTAATAATCGTAGCAAGTTGAATCGAGTCCTTCGCATATTTCTCACCGTATTATTTGCAATTAATTAGTATCGATCGTCTGGTATTCTAAATACAGTTAATAGTGCAGTTTAGCCACACCCACCCACCTACAACCCTGTTTAAATATAATAAATGCATACGAAACTGCCGAAAGAGGACGTTGTCTTGAAGAACATTTGCAATTGATTATTCCTGACTTTAGGCCAATTAACTAAATGTAACCTGAATGTAAACTAAACGTGTTGTTGTACATTTTGGCCGCACCCTCCCACCTACTTCCCCTGCGAATAAATACATGTGAAATTATATCAAAAGGGGAGATATTTCTATAAAGGAAAAGGCTCCTTAATTAATTAAATTGTTACACGTGTGACGTATTTAAAGGGGTAGGGGCTGGTAATATGTTACAATTATCGCCACAAGGGAAAATCTGTCATTAATAGAAGAAGTCCCATAATTATCCAAGATAATTTTATAACGGTATTTTAAAGATAGAAAACTATTTTGATAATATAATAAGAGAAACATAAACGGCGAAATGTGGGTACTATAGGTAGGTACATCTCTGCCTAACCCTTCTAGGATTACAGGCGTGATGTAAATAAACGTACATAATAAACGTGGTGAAGCCGCTAATGTGACCACCGCATTAGCGCGATAACTTTATAGCCAGCAAAACATACGGAGCTACGGTACCTTTATTGTGTACCACCATCCGGGCGATAAGTGCTACGCATCCCGAACTATCACAACGATAACCGATAATGGTTGGTCACATCGGCGTGTATCGTCTCACTGTGCGAAGGTTCGTCACGATAGCCGCAGATGTGGCCGCGGCATTAGTAGCATACCATAACATTCACGCCTGTAATCCTAGAATTTTTTATGGATTTATGTTTTCGTGAAAATAATACTTATTTATTTCAAAAGGAATGCTGCAGTATTTTCGATATAACGGAGGATCATGCTAAGCAATTTGAGGTAAGTATTATAGACTCTTACATGCAAAAGCGCACTAAAATATTTAGCACCGTTTAGCATTCGACGCAAACTATTAGGTTTTGTTATTTAAATTTCCGCTACACAGTTTTGGCTGACAATTAAGTGTAATAAAACATTAATATTTACCGATTTGAGGCCAATTTGTGTTTTATTATTATACCCTTTATCTAATACTTGGTTCAGCTCAAGCACAATTTACCAATTAGGGACCATAGAAGAAGAATGTATCAGACGCGAAGCTGTCGTTTGAAAATCGAGCCATATTTATAGCCTTGCGAGGAGGATCTTCTGTTCGGGATGAGCTCGTGGCTAATTAATAACTGCCGCATGGGTCGATCCATCAGGTTAAGCTACGCTTTCCGGGGTTGGTCTGTGGATGGGTGACCATTTTTAAAGATGGTCACCCATCCAAAACAAGAGTCTCGGAAAGAACGTTAAGCTGTTGGTCCCGGCTGTCATTCGTGGATCTTTGACGGTCGTCAGAAGCCCGAAAGTCTGATACCAAAGGGATCGTATTAACCAGTTACTGGGTTGTGGAGGTCAGATAGGCAGTCGCTCCACGTAAAATACTGGTATTCAGCTGTATCCGGTTAGATTGGAAGCCGACCCCAATATAGTTGGGAAAAGGCTAGGCAGATTGCAGATTGATTTATAGCCTTCTCATTTCGGGGTTGTAAGTTACGTTAAATACTGTACTCAGGGTTGCCTCTCTTTGCTTGCGACTCGGTGCGCGCTCTGCGCTCGATCATAATGTTTAATCCTGTGAAGTCATTGTGTAACACACATAAAATGGCAATTGATTGCAAACAATTAAATTTTGACAGTTCAGTGTCGTTCATTGCGTTATTTACGATGTTGAGCTGGTAAATTTTTCAAACCTATGAAACAATGGATTAGAAACATCCTTCATGCTGTAGGCTTGGGCGAGTCCGGATATTATTTTGACAACAACACATGCACTAAGGAAAGTAGGTCAGTGATATGTATTGTTTAGCATATGAACACAATTAGTTTTGGCGTGTAAATTACGGCTATTTTAATCATTTGAGTAGTGTACTTGTGATATTTAATTTTTGTTTTAATAGTATAATTGTGGTCAGGTACTTACGTATTTCAATATTAAATTTGGTTACTAATATAACTCTGAAGTACCTATACTAACAAAAATATGGGTCACTGTGTCTGATTTAAATAAATAAATAAAATTAAATTTATAAAGAATATCAGTTTTGTGATAAAATCCTGGGTCATTTAAGTTGATAGTCTATCCATTAGTTATACAATCTGTTTCCCTGACTGCAAATAAGTTTCGCTTCTTTGAGGATTTCTTATTCTATGCCTACCTAGGCGCCCACAAACAAACTGAATTCCTAGTCGGATTATAGGTACCGCTCACTATTATGCCTAATAAATGTGTGCATTGCCGGTTGTATATCGAACTATCTGGGGATTCGTTTGTTTATTAATGAAAAGTAATTACGAGAAGGGAGATCGATAGACTTACCAGAAATTTGGGGTTGAATCGATGATTTAGTCACGTGAAACAAAGGGGCCGGTAATTTGCCTAATCGAGTGCGAGGCATTTTTTGTTTTGACGTGATGGGTAGGTATAGATGTCTAAATACGACAAAACAAAAAATATCACCAATATTATTTTAGGGTTCCGTAGCAAACAAGGATCTCTGTCAAGTCTCTCTATCTCTCAAGTCTGTCTGTTTGTCTGTCCGCGGCTTAGCTCAGGGACGCTTAGTACTAGAGAGCTGTAATTTGGCATGGGTATATAATTTGTTTTAGAGCACCTTTGTTAGAGTCAAGTGTCTCCCCCTGCCAGCTAAATGGTTGGTTTTGGATATGTGGAAAATTCACGACAGTAGTGTTAAAATTTGTCCATCCATTTTAATGGGACCTTCTATAACGAAATTAAAAGGAAAACTATCACAAAATTACATTTGCAGTTGCAAAAACATGTTCTCTCATACATTCCGTATGGGAGAACATTTTTTTCAACTACAAAGTTAAGTTGGTTCTTGGGATAAATTCATCCCAATTACGAAACCCTTCATTGTGCGTGGTCCGACACGCACTTGGCCGGTTTCTTTTTTGTTAAAATTCTAATGTTTATTGCTCAACACAGTACCTACATAATCATACATTTCTAGATGTCAGTCAAGTGAATGCGCAGTCCACTGTTTTGCACCAATTCAGGCATGCAACATTTTCATTAAAATTATAAGCACCATCAAAATTATACCATTTCATAATTTTATTTCATAATTTTATTAATTGTTTTATCATGTTTAGATACCCGTCACGTTTGCAAAGTTTCGCTAATTAATTTAATGTAACCCTGTAGTTCCTATGTCTATATACAGGGTGTTTGGCGCATGGACCGACACAATTTTTTCAGGGATTTGGGAGGTCTTTAGCTAGGTTCTACCCATACACCCTTTGTCCCAAATGTCACGGTTGGTTACATATGATTATTTTTTTAAAATGAAAAAAAATCCCAAAATGTGTCCTTTAATTTGAAATAACTTTTTTGTTTGTGGGTGTAGTGGCACAAAACAAATTTTGTTGCATTCTCCAAAGTCTTTTAAATCTAAAAACATCTTTGTTTTATACAACTGGTTTCAAGAAAATTCCTTACAGGCTTCCAAAGTTAATTTTTTTATTTAATGAATGAAATTTTACAACTTCTAAATTAATTATAAAAAAAACTTTTGGGACAAAGGGTGTATGGGTAGAACCTAGCTAATGACCTCCCAAATTCCTGAAAAAATTGTGTCGGTCCATGAGCCAAACACCCTGTATACGATATTTACATAGAAGTTTAATGCAAATGAATATCTAGTTTGGTGCTAGGGTCCGCGTTATTACATAAAGCCTTCTCGATGTTTGTTTAGGTCAGAACAACTTTTAGCCCAGTCAATAACAACATCAAACATCGCAAACGCGCATGTAACTACGATGCTTTTATATGTTGTTAGGTCCCCTGAGAGTAGTTTATACCCAAGTTCGCAACCCTGACCGCAACCTTAGTGCCCGAAAAACGCCGGAATTCTGGCACGTTTCAGTTTTTTTGGACGCGTTTTTAGGAATCTTTGTACCCTAAATCGAAAAAAAAAACACTCTTTGGAAAAAAAACTCATCTTTGACTAGCTGTATCTTCGCAACCACCAAACTTAGAGTGCTTGGGTTGGGCTCAGATTGAATCTAATTAAGCTTGCTTCATAAAAATATGGAATAAAGATACTTAAAGCGTCGTGGACACCTGCGCGACGCGACTAACAACGATTTATAAGAAAACTTCACAGTTGAACAATTACAGGTATCACGTAGCGGGACAAGTCGTGGTAGTCAAGGTATATAAAAAAAACAGTTCGTAGTTTTTCGCAGTTTTTCGAGCACCATGGGAGTAGCACAAGGTTTTCAAACTTGGCTATAAATTACTCTCAGGGGGACCTTACGATTATCAAAAAATCGTACTTTACATGCGCGTTTGCATTTTTTGTGTCGATATTGACTGGACTATTTGATGTTGTCACAATAGACAATTGAGTGATGGGAGAATGTAAATGTGTGTGTAACACAGAAAATGCCAACCCAAAGACTTCTTTTTATTATAAATGACTGCGATTAAGATAATTTACATAAAAAATAATTAAAGACCAACGTAATCGAAGCAATTAATAAGCGAAAAAATTAGTTATGTCATTGGTGTCGGAAAAGAAGAATGTTTGTTTACTTTCCGCAGCCATTAGGTTGTTTGTGCTTGTAACTTGAACTTAAAATCTTGGAGAAAAGGCACAAGGAACTGGCTTGAGAGGAAACACGCCTCCGTGACGTAAGACGAATAAATCGTGTTTGAAATTAGAATTGCAAAACGAATTCCTTTGCCCTTCTGTGAAAGTTTTACACGCCAATTTCTTGATAAGCAATATTTCAAGTCGGAGTGGCGTCACTTTTAAGTTTTGAATCGTTTGCAGCGATTTCCGCATAATATAAATTAGTTTGGTCATTCATCTTGTTATATTAGTGCATACGTAATGTGGTAAATAATCGTACATTTTATTTGATTGGGGTTAATTATCTTGTTATATTAATGGATCCTTTCGTTTGCATCTCCTGCCAAAATGGTTTTTTGAACGTCTAGTTTTGTGATTGATGCCTTGTTTGCATAATTAAATTGATCAATCTAGTTTTCGATACATAAGCATAGAATAAAGTAAGTCTGTGACATAACTGACTAATATTATGTTGTCGTATCAAATGACTACAAACAACTTTAATTACGTAGTGTGTTAATCTGCTTAGAAATACTTTTCCCTTACCCCAACTTCGCCGGTACTTTAAGTAGCCTGTATGTAGTTAAATATGTATAGTAGGCTACAGGTAACTATATAGATGAACATGAGACTGCACTTAACCCAGTCACCGAGTACAAAGCTTCTGTAACAAAACAATGTTATAACTGTCCTATTGAGAGGGAAATGTGAAATGTGTGGTCGAAAGTCGAGCAAAAGGCAAGAAAGTTACGCATTTTAAGGAAAGGTCGCTGAAAACGTCAGGTTAACGTAGGTACTTTGTGCTTTTAGAACGGTCGCTTTGAGGTTAATGTTTGGAGGGTTTTACAGTGTGCCTCCCTTTTAAGCATGCTAAGATTGAAAGCACTTTCAAGTCTAAAGCTTCGTGCAGACTAACGCGACGCGACACCGGTTATTGTTATATCGTGAAATTTCTTAGAAATTGTATTGTTCGATTCGCGTCGCGGCGTCGCGTCGCGCTAGTCTGAACGAGGCTTAATACAGCATGATTATAGTAGGTAGGTATAAGTAAGTAGAGCTCTTTCATGAGAAGAGACATATCGGATATGCTTTAGATGTCAATGCCAATACATCGTTGCTTATATATTTGCAGCTGTCCATTGGTGATAGTGCCCATTTACATACCATCCATAAAAAAACCATATCTCAAATGGTAAACCATATATTCTCTTTATCATAAGCTGTAATTCGTAGATCTTTGACAGTCGTCACGGGGAGTCAGAAGCCCAAACGTCTCACATCTACAAGGGGTATCATGTTACCCAATAACTAAAGGGTTGTAGAGGTCAGATAGGCAGTCGCTTCATGTAAAATACTGGTATTCAGCTGCATCCAGTTAGACTGGAAGCCGATTTCTCGCCTCCGACATAGCTGGGAAAAGGATAAGCAAAATTCAAAATATTTTATTTCACATAATATAAACCTACAAGGGCACTCATGAAACGTCAGAAGCTAGGTGCACGGTTCCAATTGGTCGTTTCCTATGGGGAAGAGCCGACAAGAAACTCCACGGCAGATTGATGGATATTCATTTAATCGTTCTTTACGCGTAGGTAAGGTAAAGTATCGGTGTTGGGCAATGATATTAGAAGTAAAAAGACGTAGATAGGTTACCTACATAATATTCTATCTTCAAAAACGGCACTATGTCACACTATTATATGACACGTGGAAGTAGGAGGGCATGTCGTAATTATCGGGAGCGAAAAAGAGTCAAAACGAAGAAAATGTGGCTAGTTAGCCAACTTTTGACGTGCCACTTGCGGAACGTTTGTAAACTATCTACCTCTTTTTACATATAATATCATTGGTGTTGGGCATAGCTGATGGGTTATATCATCGGTAAGCTTGACTTAAAATAGATCAATGTAGGTACCTATTAATAACGGTTAATTAATAAACATTGTTCTATTTGCTTCTAACGTACTCAATATTAAATTTTTCCTCACAGGAAAAGAAACATTGCATGACAATTATAGACATTTCCGTGTTGGAAACGGAATCATAGAGCACTGAACACGATAGCCTTGATCACACGAAAGGCAAACAAAGAAAATTGTGTTAGAAAATGTTGTTATTAACCCAACTATCCAACGCAAAGATTTTCGTAAACGATTACGACAAATTTGTTTAATTTTGACAGTTCAACAACATTCATTGCGTTATTACGTTGTTGAGAAGATTTTTTTTTTCGAACTTTTGAAGCAATGGATTAGCAATTTGTTTCAAAACGATTCAAATTCCGATTGATCGTGTATTACGTAATTAGGGTACAGGTTCACACGGGCGAATTTTAATGCGACTGGGTTTTGGGCGCACTGGATTTTCAACTCTCGGTATTGAGCCGAGCTTTGAGAATCCAACAGAGTGCATCCCAGCGCATCAAGAAAAAATACTGTTGGATTTTCTACTCTCGGAGCTAATGGGTGTGATTGCAGTGTGCATTGGAAAAAAGACAAGACTTTTATTTGAACAAATGCCTAGACTAGCTAGACTGAAAGATATTAAGCTTGTACTAAGTATACCTATTAAATCCGGTCAAATCAAACTTCTAAAATTAAATGCTTTATTTTCCGTTCAACCTGTAGAAGGAAAGGTGTAATTTTCACATCTTGTCAGGATAACAGAGCAAAAGTCAGTACCTAAATAAACGCCGACTTACACGTGTTTTAAATTCGCCAACACCTGCGAACCTCTCTAGTTATAAAGCAAAAGCGCTAGGGTTCAAATTACATACCTTATTGACCTAGTGACAATTTCATGAAATCGTGATATTTTAATTAAATTCTACTACGGTCGCAAATTATATTTTTATCATCGTACAACTTGACACTGACCTGCGAATGGTAAGAGAAAAAGTATCTAAGTAAAATTGAATTTGCGGGATACCTTAACGCATACCCCCATTAAGGCGCCTGGTTCCGATTTGCCTTTGTCTCTGTCTTTTTCTTTACGTGTAAAGAGTAAAGAAAGTAACCACACTTTTGTACTTTTTCAATGTTTTTCGTTGTCTTTTTCATCATATTGCTCATATTACTCATCATAATCCATCACTGAATGCAGGTTGACATTAGACATTTTATCGTATATTTTTAATTATAATTATAATTGTTAGTGAAGGTATAAACTGCTTTTATAGACAATTAAGAGGGGTGTTTGAAGATTTTTTTGAAGCATTAGTGTATGTTCAATTATGATTTGAGTTCCATCACTGTATTAAAATAAGACTTGAAAATATCATTCTTTTTTTTTTTCGGTCAATATTATTTACGGTTTAAGAGATACACTGCTTTAAAAAACCCCGTTTTCGGAACCCTGCGCCTTAATACATGGCCATGTTGACCAACATAACCGTCTTCCAATCTGCCCGTGTAAGACTAAAGATGCTAGCCATAAAATGGAAAATGAATCGCCTCTCTATAGTTACACTAGAAACCAATGACATAATTAGAGCTTTACCGGCCGGCGGCGGCCTCTTGAGACAGTTTTTATCACTCGACCGGTTTAACATGTGTTTACTTAGTATATCTAGCGGAAAGATCTGCTATATACGTTTCACTTTCATTTGATTCAACTGTTGATACGCATCAGTTCCTTACGTGTGTAGATATTACCTTATTCGATTAATCAGTTGAAACTTGAATGTACCTAAACAAATTGTTTTGTCTTTTTCTGAAACTTAGGACCAAATTTTTATTAAGTCATTTCTTTTCACAGTAACCATTAAAAATATTACATTTGAGTAAGGGATTGCACCCTATTTTCTTTAGCAAGCGAGACTTAATCCCAGTCGAATTAGCGCAGAAAAATGCGGATCACATTCATTTAGTCTGAAGTTGAGTGCCAATTGTATGTGACCAGCGTTTTTGATGATCAATCGACTGCATTCGTGTGAACGCAACCTTATGTATTACCATAGACAAGTGGTAGACTTCTGTGCAAAATAGAAAGATATTCGAATAGGTACTTAGTAGAAGAGTGAAATGTTAAAATAAGCAATTTCTATTCAAGTTTCGAAACCAATCTAGTTTTAATTTCTAGAATTTCATAAAACGAGAGAGATTTTGCGATTGCGAAATAATACATAAATGTATTCGATAGAAAAGTAGAACAAATTCAGATATAAAAACACGTTTTTTTTTCAATTAGCTTGTCACTTAATACAAGATCTTGAAATGTTGACATAATAAAAAATAACTGACACAAAATATTGATAGCATAGTTAGCGTTAGTTAATTTGTACTAATTAATTTCCAATTATTATTATAAAAAGTGGGCGCTTATCGATCGTTAATTAACATAATAAATAGTTGATACAGCACAGAGCCTACCTTGAAACTAAAAAAGGACCAATCGATCACTTATCTGGAAGTTTGATCAATTTCCTTATATTCGATACTTTTTCTGGCCAGCCGGTCTATTCCGTAATTATCTCACGGTGAAAAGTTAGGTGAAGTGAACGTGAAGTGAGCTGTCATTCCACTTGCTGCTAGGGACTGACAGCACACTCCAAGCTCACTTCACCTAAGTTTTCACGGTGAGATGGTTACAGAATAGCACTGCAGGTGTTACCGGCCGTGACTTACGAGTTGTAGGTCTTAGGTTCGACCCCACAGAGGCGCTTTACTTTGTGTAAATTGTTTTATCACCACTGCTCTCAAAACGGTGAAGGAAAACACCGTGAGGAAACCGAATGTCCTATAAAGAAAAATTCGAAGACATATGACATCTACCAACCCGCACTGGAGCCCGCGTGGTGGATTACGGCTCCACTAGTGGGAACATGATAGGCTTATTATGCATCTTCCTGCCCTTGTCTCATGTTACATGGGTTCGGCGAAACACATTTTCTTCTTAAATTCTCCCCTGTCAACCGTCACGCTATCATTCACTCCCTTCTCTTTCATGTCATTCTTCAGACAATCCATCCATCTTTTCTTTGGCTTTTCTCTCCCTCTCCATCCATCAACATTTATATTTATCACCCTTTTAGTCACATAATATTCTTCCTACACATAGAAAATGCGAAGTTTAACCGCTACTGCCGACGACAGAGCGTCGATATGTTATTAATATTAATCATTTCCTTATAACCTGGAGTGTTAAAGAGTCTATAAATCATCTAACACAAAATCGACATTTCTGTGATGGTATTGAATAATCGGATACTGATTTTATTGACACATATTGTGTAAAAAGTTCCTGCCATCCTATCTCTTCTCTTGCATATCATCCCAATTTATTTGTGGTCGGCGGAACTTGTCTTTTTCTTCCATACTTCTCTATTCGTCATCATCTCTTTCTAGCTATATCGTATTTCACACAGTCATATCGATGCCAATTACAATCTTCTTCATACTGCCACTGAGTAAGCACAGAAAACAGAGATGAATCATGAAGATAATAGCAAAAGTGTTACCGTAAACATCATCACCATTTATCCTATTGATTCAAACTATATGAAGAACCTATCTACATTTCCGCAAATCTTTATACATCAGAGTAGTTGTCACATCTGCAATATATTCCATAATCTTCATCCATTATAATGTCACTTACATTCTCATTTACATCGATCGCTACACAGAATCGTTTACTCGTTACATTGACCGCTCTATTATATGTGTCTAGTCATATCCACACCTCTAGGAAATGGTCTCCTATTGAATAATATTTCACGCAATAGCTTATTAATAATGGATTTTACTACCTACGTATGTGTGAGGGTGGTAAAGCTGTGAATGTTTACAAACAAAATAAGATATATCCATTGTTTTAACCGGTTCAGATGTCTTTTGCCTTGAAAACTCTCCCTTGTTGTAGATAATTGTAATGGTTTGGCATTCCATTAAAACTTATAAAGCTAAATTAATGACTAAGCCCTTAAGTACGACTGCAATAAGCAGATGATATGTATGCAGTTGGTAAAAATTACTAAACCAAATATTTGGATTGACTCACTGGTTCGTATTCATTTTACAAGAGATGACTCGGTCAGTGCAATGATTTATTGAGGACAATGTAGTCTGGAGTTTTCAGATTCATGATGCAGGGAAAAAACTGACCGAAATTTTATGGGATTTAATTTTTTATGACGAAATGAGTAGTAGGGCAGGAAGTCTATGAGTAAGTTTTGTCGATGGGAAAGTTTAGGTTCGTTATCGGCCTGTTTGTTCTACCAATAGAAAAGGAAATTTGAACCAAAGCAATCGACGTAGATTAAACTCCAACAAATAGTTATGGCTCAAGACAAATGTTTAATTACAATAATTATACACATGCCTGTCGTGTAATTCGCACGGAATTAATCAGCTTGACAAGTGCTCATTAAATAGAGTACATTTTACGAGCCTGTGATGTCACTGTCATTACTTGAAGACGTAATTGTGATCTGAATAGGCGAGGGTTTGATGTTTATGGTTGTGAAGGTAGATATGGCTACCATACAGAGAGATACTTGAGGTTAAATTGGTACAGGCTAACAGCTGAACCTCATACATATTGGAAATGTAGAATGAATGGAGATGGAAGCAACACACGTGCTGGGCTGACCCCAAATAAATTAAGATAAGGGTAGGACGAGGGTGACTATGAAATTGCATAAACGAGTGTCACTAGCTCAAAACGGGAACATTTTGAAACCATTAAATTGGGTTGTAAGAGGACTTGTAACATTTCTAGAAACATTATGGAATAAATTCGCGAAGATTGTCCAAAAGTCACCGTTTGGGTGAATATTTATGCGCATAATATTTGGTTGTTTTCGCTTCTCTTGCAAGATGTGCAGAAAGGGTGTGGGATATAAAATAGATAAGTTATGGAAGCAGGCTTGAGGTAAACAAGAGGATAGTGGAAAGTGGATTGATAATTCTGCATTGGTGGTACTTGTATTACATCTACCATCAGGTAGAAGAATTAAAATAATGATGGTGATTGTAGAGTATTCAATATATGTATGAAGAGAAATTAGTGATGAAATACGTTTTTGTGTCCTTTACGTCTTGGTGCGACCACGCCTTCAAAGTTATCCTGATACCTATAAGGCGTCCGATGGCGAAACCGGTACGTTACGCGGCATAATGGCTTTATTTGAACAAATTATTAATATTATGCTATTCTAAATGGTAAAATTCATAATATAAACATCCGGAGCTGTCTCCATTATGTGGCTTTCGCTTTTTATTTTTAGAAAAGATGTCACCATCTCACTATTTAATTGTCTACCATTTCTAATGACACCATCTTGTATTATAATTCATTACTCATCATTTGTCAGTTTTTCCCTTTCTTAATGGCTTGAACCTATTTACATTTTTCTTTACTAAAATATCGTTTCTGTTTCAGCGAGTCCTTTCTTCTTCGTGAGGTCTTTCTTCTCTTTAGCCAATGCAGTTTGCCAATAAGCTCTGTACGTTTGGCTTTATTTCTTGCAAACTTCCACAGGTTTCTCCTCCATTTGCCAAATAAATATTTGCTTCTAGCTAAGGACTCATTGACACATTCATCATTCACTCATTTTATATGTTCTATTCTTCGATTTCGGTTTAAAGAAATGTATTCTCATAAGAATTTACAGTGCGCTTAATAAATATGATATTACAGTACAATACAATTTCCTCTAGAGTATTAGAAGTTATAATATACATACTATGTTTCTTAGGCTTATTTTTAAATGTATTCACGTTATCGCACTTGTATATCGTCCGGCAATCCATTGAACAGCAGCTCTTTCAAATAATGGTATGTCTACCGTAATTAGTGCGTACGCTGATAACTTCAAGTTTGTTTTTATATCTATTTCTCAGGTCATATAACATTGTTTTTTTCTTTAGTTGTATGTTAGTTTGTATTGAGTTATGTTGTTAAGAAGAATGCAAGTGTAGTAAATTTATAGCTGTCTAATATTTAATAGTTTAGTTTTTTCGTATAAGGTCTTTGTTGGAGTGAGATAATGATAATGGACCAGAGTTTAAATTATTTTATTTTGAACTCTGAAGTTTAAATTAGTTATTGCTGCGGATCCCCAAATCTCAATTAAATATTCAAAATGCGATTTGACAAACGAGTTATAAATCAAAGTGCGAACTTTACTTGGAATAGAGTTTGCTACTTTCCGTAATGAACGCTCCCAATAACGATGTTAATTTACTTCTGAGTGAGTTTCTACTTCTAATGGTCAATGTGTAATTTCCAAGTTAGTTTTTCATCTACCCTTAATCCAAGATATTTTTCGTTGGTTGATCGTTTTATTATTTCGTTATTTATTTAAAGAGGCGAGAAGTCCGGTATACGCTTCTTTTTAGTGGTAAAAATCATGAATGAGGTTTTCGACGTATAAATTTGTAAGAAGGTTGTACTTTAACCACTCGTTTAATAGATCAAGTTCATTCTTCATTTTATTCTCTTGCCGGTAGAGACGAAAAATGGCTACTTACCTACATATTGACGTAATATTTAATTGCTCAATTATTGGTATCTTCAACGGAACCTTTCTGTTTCATTGTTTACAGAAGCTCGGTGGCCCTTCACCAGTGGTATTACGAAGTAATTAAAGTATATTATTTTTGGCTATTACCCAATAATGCCGGAAGAGGCACTTGCCGTAGATTGACGCGTGTTGTATATTTTTATTATTATTTTTGAGTTAACAGATTGTGTCGGTCAGATAAGATCAGCGTATAAATTATGACGTGCTACTGCGTTCAGTTGAAATTTTGTTTAATAAATTTATAAGCTTGATTACATTGTGAGCTGATTCTGGACTTACCGTAAGCCTACCTCATAAGTTCATAACTGATGGCATAACAAGACTTTTCAGCATTTGCAATGATCATGATGGATTTGCCAGATTTTGGTAGCATTCCGTCTTGCAGTAGTAATAATTAACAACTTCAAGCAAGACTGCCAAACATTACGTAGTACAGTAACAAGGATCACTCCCATATTCACTTGAATCTTGTATTGGAGAATTGGGTGATCAGCTGTTGACAATTAATTAATTTGAAACACACAAAGTAGCAGTTCCATTTCCTCCAAAGCTTCCACATAACTTTAAAGCCATTTTGAACAGAAACTTTTATCTTTAACGGTTGATTGTCAAGTCGATTCTTTCCCTTTAATAGCATGTTTTCGATGTGTGGTCTCCCAGCTAAAAATACTAATGACACCGCTCTAATTTGTCGAACTAATCTGTCAGCTCATTAATTCTGAGTGTGGTACATAAAGGACCAGAATAATTACTCTTTGCTTTTAACTACTGGTTTATTTAAATTCTCTGGTGTTCCAAAAATAATGTTGGTTTGCAGTGTATTCCTATAAATTATCGCGATTCGTTTATAAAGCATTCTAGAAAAAGTAAAGCTAGAATGCTTGCCAGCTTTACGGGTGCTCTCTGAGCGTTAAGGAAGTATCAAAATATGCTTGTCTATTATGCTAGAGTCTAGGCTAGAAGATCAGTAGGTAATTAAAGAGAGGCAGCCGGCTGCACTTCGCTATCCTCCAAGAAATTGCATAATATCGGTGTGAGATACATGTCTTCTTCCACACCGGTTCCATAGTTTCCATCATAAAACTAAATTTGCATGTGCAAGTGATTCATAAACAGCTTAATACTCAGTATGTTTTGCATTTCCTCTCAAGTGCTAGTAAAATGTATGCATTATTATTGCAGACGTACTCAACTCCGCAGGTGGTAGACCCACCACCATTCTCAGACCATTCACATTCATAAGTGGGTTTTTAACTAAAATAAACTCAATAATTTAGTTTATTTTTACTTTTATTATCATAAGAGCGCAACGATATCGATGAAAGTGGAATATTTATTTTTATATGCGATGTGGAACCTTTTTATGCACTTTCTTCATCAAATGAGCTTATTGTTGCTATGTGAAAGTTGGCGATGTATTTTTGAGGATTTGTGTAATATCGTGTTTCTTCGATTCTTAATAACATATTAGATTGTCTGAATGTTCACGCCTAGCTTTGGAACTGTCTAGTTCCGTCGTTTTAATTCAGAATTTAAGTATCTTATCATAAGACAACCGTCTCGTGTTAAATAGTTATATAGTTTTTCTAAAAATACACTGACACCTGAGATACAGGTCATGTCCTAGTTTGGGTGTCAGGAATTTCACAAAATCGAGCATGCTGTATGTATGATCTAAGTTACCTAAGTAATACATTGTTAACCCCTTTTTCTCACCTTATGTATTAGGAAAAAAAAATTCTAATAATTATTGTACAATAAAAATACATTTTGTATTTTAAAAGACGCACCAATATCACACCGTCAGTTACTCATAAACATCCTATCCATACATTTATGCCCTACTTCCTATCCACCCATCAATCCTACCATTCGCCGCTTCTCATCGTCGGCACCATGCTTTTATGGTCTGTTATATCCATCGAGCAGCGAGCATTGGAATCAGTCGTCACGGCCATTATCCCGACATGGTGTTTTGTTTTCACCATGGGCGGCAGCTGTCTTCGTATTTATAACTTGGGATATTAAAATAGGACTAGGAAGTAACGGAGAGATTGATATTTAGTGGTTCGTGAAATTAGAGAAGGCGGTTTGGATCTTTGAAGACTTAAAGATTTGAGCCGTGATGAGTCTATTCAAATTCTTTGGTGAAGAATGTTTGACGAAATTATGTCGTTATATCTAAATATTGCTTTGTTTATTTAAATATAAACCTTCATGCAAATTTGCTAAAGTTTTTGAGGAGTACCCAGTACTTAGACCTAATTTGTAAAGTAATTAGTTCGTACATTTACGTCACACTAGCTAGTTCCTAATTTTCGGGGCTATGTCTAAACTAATATAAAGACAAAAGATTTGATTTTTTGTATGTTATGAATAAACTCAAAAACTACTGGACCAATTTAAAAAAATCTTTCACTAGTAGAATGCTATATTATCAATTTATCACTGAGTAACATAGGCTATAATTTATAAAGATGTCACGCGGGCGAAGTCGCTGGCAGAAGCTAGTTGTAAAATATAATTTATCTCATGTAAGTACCCTGATTTCGAAGCTTCAAATAATTTATTTCAATTAGGCACAAAAAAGGCACTTATGAACGTCAACATTTACAAAAAAAAAAAATGATTCTAGTAGCCCATTCCAAAAGGTAGTTTTCGTATGGAGAAGAATGGGCAAGAAACTCCACCGTTACTCTTTTAAAATATTTTCACAATATCTTGTATACATTAATTATATAATTATATGTGAAGACGATGCACCTAGAATAAGATTACTATATATACCACAATAAGTAAAAATAATGAAAAATGAAGGAATGACATAAATTAATTATGTGATAGATGCATGGTGCTCACATATTTACAAACATTGTAAAATTATACTTATTAATAGCTCACAGTCGTTGCCGAAACATTCTGGAAATACGATATTAAACAAGCGAGATTTTTTTAAGCCGTGGGTTAGAGAGACTTGTTCATGTACAAACTAGTATGTTGTACCTACTGATGTTATCAGATACGAGGCGTGGAAGTGCGTAGGAGTCACTAGAATGTTCCGACAGTTCATAATTTATGACCATAATATTAAAATTATTAATATTATAATAAGTATGTTATGGAGTGTAAAGAAACTCATATATAATATCTGTGTGAATATTAATGTACTGCCTAAAGTACCATGTTACATGATGGATTGAGGGGGAAAGGGAAACTTAAGAAAAGACGGATGGATGGATTGTGAGTGAGAGGGATGTTATGAATGAAAGGGACAGTCAACGTTATGCACTGATCCTTTGTTACATGGAACCTGGGTAGGCAGAAGATATATACCTAATTGCGGTTTATCACACTATAATCTTCTGCACAACTCTTCTGCGTTTCCTGAAAATGTTTTATGTGATAGAAAGTTTTTCCTTTCTTATCTAACTCACCGAACATTAACGACAAACGCACTGGATTGGGTAATATTACTTATTTTTTATAGTAATAAAGTAATTACCTACTTGGCGCCTGCGCATGACCACAAACTACACATTACGTTTAGCATTCATTAATAATTATAATGTCTCTTTATGTGAACGCAGACGGTCGTTACTCATAAAATAAATTGATCTGAATTAATACGGATTTGACATAAAATTCAATTTCATTTATGTAACATTCGATTGTGTATTACATAAACTGATAGTTATTTTGACAGCTATAAATTACTTTCAAATTATCCTTATTTGTTGGAGAAAGAACAGTTTAAAATTAAATAACTGTTACAGAGTAGGTAGGTACTTTTATTTATTTTCATTCGACAAGAGATTTTATTTCGATAACAATTTCAGAATATAAGTACTCTTTATTATAAAAATATTCCCACTCCAACAAGATAAATTATTTGTCATGATACTCATGATTTAGAATGAGTAGGCATATTTTTTCCCATTTCATCACGTTTCACATCATGAGATATTTTCGAATAAAGCAAAAAGCTCTGATATTCGATACCGGTCTATAAAATACCTTGACAATGGGACCTTTCATGGTGTTCGTGAGTTTACTTCGATGTGCCAATTATGTTTCGGTCGCCCTTACAATGGCAGCGTAGCGAATTTATGTCGCATGTTCCATCGAAAAACACTTCATAAATGAAAAAAAATAAAAATGGTGATGCTGTAGTATCGGTTCAAGGTTACTATGTTCTTCTAATATCACTGAAGTAACAGAATACCAAATTTCAAATCGATCAGACCTGTGGAAGGTGCTCACATCCATTTATCAACTAGAAAAGATGACTGATGACTTTAAAACGGCTGAGCTGATTTTGATAAAACATGTCTAAGAATCATCACTAGAAAATCTGCTTTCAAATAAAAACAAACCACATTCAAATCGGTTCACCCGTTTAAGAGCTACGGTGCCAGAGACAGACAGACACACACATAGCGGTCAAACTTCTAACACCCCTCTTTTTGCGTCGGGGGTTAAAAATTCTCCAAACACAGAGTCAACTGCGAGAAGCCATATTCAAAAAAAAAAACTACAATTACTTATACAGGGTGATTGGAAGATGGGTGCAAAGAGGCGAAGATAGTACAGACAATTTAGAACCATTTAAGCCATGGTTGTCTCAGGCGAAGTCTTACCAATTTTTTTTTTTTTAATAAGGTTTAGTAAACGTATTGATACAATATTTCTGAACTTTAAGAGGGAACAGGGCCCGCGATTCTCCATACAAGGGTATTTCCCGTTTTTCTTCCTGAATAATGCCTCTAGAGCTGTCATTTTTTTATAAAATCAGGATCTCTATAGGCATGTCCCTGTCATTTCCTTTTTTCAGAAATTAATAAGTAAGGAAACTATGACCCTCCAAAAATTACAAAAATGCTCCATTTTTACCGCCGTGATTAGAGGACTACCAGACTAACCTCCTTACTAATAAACGTTGTATACCGTCTGTGTAGTTACACAATGCTTTGTCTTCTTCTTTCGAAAGTCAAATTACTGACGACTGAAAGAGAGAAAACGGTGTGTAACTATTCACCTGATATAATACGTTTATTAGTAAGGCAGTAATTCGGAAAAGTTTTTAGCATAAAAGAAAATAATAGGAACCTAGACATACTCTTTCTTAAAATTTTAATGTAAAAAATTATTAAATCGGCTTAGTTTTCGAGGAGAAAAAAGGAGAATGCCAAACGTCGTTTTCGTCAAAAATTTTGTGATATAATCGGTCTGAGCTGCAGTTGTCCTTATCGCACTTTACGGGGTTTAACTCAGTTTTTCGGGCGCAGCGCGACGGCAATAGTTTCATCAAATACCTATTTTTCAAATTCCTCGCAGCCCCTGTTCCCTCTTAAATGTCTGTACAAAAAGTCTAATGTTCACAGAAGCCTAAAAAATGTTTTGCTTGATTGCTTACACATTACTTTGATTAAATAAATAAAACTCATATATCATTCAATTTGGCCATAATTATGCAGTTAACATAAAATTTTGGGAATTTCGGAAAAAAAAAACAAATATTAGGTTAAAAAAATTGGTAAGACTTCGTCTGAGACAACCATGGCTTAAATGGTTCCAAATGGTCTGTACTATCTTCGCCTTAAAGCTTTGCACCCATCTTCCAATCACCCTGTATATTATTTCTGTATTGAAGTCGCACCAAAACAGTAATCCTACGTTAACTGCACATATTATCTACTTAGATCGAAGATAACAGTTTCTTCGTGTAGCAATTTAGCCAATTCACCGCCAAAGCAAGGAAAAGACCGATTCGCTACATTTTGCTAGAGCAAGGTGTAGCGAATCGGTGATAGATTCACAATCCGGTATCTACTTCTATACAAACAGTGCTGTGAACTTCAGTTGGAAAACATTCTTATAATTTCCTTGAACTTCTCCAACCATTTAGTTTAAAATTCACGCTCATATAACAGCAATCGCTGTGAAGTTTCCCTTTCCGTAAGCTTACAACGATTTTCCACCATATATCCTTGGTTGGAGTTGTGTGTGATGCGAAACGCGTCCCTATTGTGTGCCATATAAGTTGAAATTGGGTTAACAGCGCCACCCATGGGTTTCACGCAGCGCTGCATCCACATTAGTGCAACAACATCGCTTGATGATACGCCGATGTACAGTAGTGATACTGGAAGCGACTTGTGGAAGAAATAAAATGAATAAGCGTGTTCCTTCAACCTTAGTCAGTGAAGGTATGCGAATTTGTAATAGGCACTAGCATTACATTTGCTGTCTTAGAGCAGTTCTTTCATTCTTAATTTTTTAGGAAATAAGTTTACATGCATTATTTAATTTTCTGATTGCTTCAATTCAACTTTAGTCATTACCTCGTGACAATATCAATCGAACTATTGATAGCTATAAAATATCTGACAAAAAAAAAGTGTGCGTTCGTGGGGTACGGAAATGGTCGTAGGATCGTCGTTCTTTCTCACATATGATTTAAACAAAAAAAAAAAAAAAACGAATATCTTGGATTTTAATTTTGACCAAATTCACACTTTCAAAGAAGACAGTCGCGAGTATGAACACTTTTTTGCGTGACGATTTCTGCCCTTGTGTCTTATCCAGTGAGAGCTATGAAGTATAATTTATGATTTATATGAAGAATATTATCATTATAACGATGCCGACGGTGTGTCGACATCACGGCCACACCTTATGGGGTATCTGGGCTATGGGCGGTGATGTGTGAAAACTTTATTGATTCCATAATCGATGTTGGCCTAAAATATCTTTATGTGATCGAAAATAGATGTAGGGCTATGTTTATGGGATATGGTTTCTGATCAGTATGGTACTTGAGAAAGTTGACACTAGACTGTTTGGTTGTAGTGCCTTAGTTTATCATGTGATAGAATGTAGGTACCTATAAACACCACAGTCAAAAAATTAAGTGGTTTAAAGAGGAAACTTATGCTAAAACAAAACATATTTCGCTGTATTTTCAGCGCTTTTGGGACTTCTTTAATATTCAGTTTTCCTGAAAAAAGCAGTTTCGGTTCAAAATATCAAGTCAGCTTGCCTGACGCATTGAGATTTTCCCATATAAAAGTAACCAAAGGTTCTTTTCAATACATTCGCCTGATAGAAATGTGATTTTATTTCCGAATCGATTCAGTTAAGTGCATTATCTATACAAGATGCTGATTGAAGCATTCGATTAGGTGTTTGATGTAGATCGAAAGATTCCTGAAGAGAAAGTAAATCGATAATCGTGATCGAATCGGTAGTTCGATCTGTGTAGATAACATTTTACTTTCGAGCGACTTAGGAATTAGGAAGTCTGGCAAACGTCAAATCATTCGAAGTTGGGAATTTCATGGAATTACTTTGGATGTCATTAATAGGGCTTTAAATAGTGCAGTTTGATGTTTCGGATTGTGGATTAGACCATTATCAAACTATTATAGATTTGGACTGATTTGAAACTTTTGTAGAAACATTTCATCAAATGCACTCGTGGTTTTAATTTGACGAACTTTCGGTACTCATACCCACTATATTTTTTACGTGAACCTAAGGCAAAAGCACCAGTAAATACTGATTTTAAAAAAATTTAATTACGCGGGTTACCCTGTACCCAGTTTACCTGCTACGATCCTTACATACTCCTTTTGCCTCGTTTACGTTCATACATCTGGTCATACACGCACGCCGGTTGCGAGTACTACGCACCTGTCCTTTCTGAAGAACATCACCAATAAGGTCAGTATATGTCCTCCTAGGGCGTCCCCTCTCAGCGTTTCCATTCACATCTGCCTTGTAAATACATTTTGTTAGTCGGCTTTCATCAATATAATAACTTCAAATTACCCTATTGAATGACATTTAAGGCCAATTCTAACTTACATAGTTTTATTGATGATTCTAATATAAATTCTGTAAATAAATAGGTATTTGTAACGGTCGCGAATCGTATTTTGATCAACATATAACCTTACACTAACCTGCAAATTGCAAAATTTAGAAAATTTGAATTTAGAGGGCTAGCTTAGCGCATCCTCCATTACCAAATTGCTAACTACACAATCAATCAATCTGCCTAGCCTTTTCCCATCTATATTGGGGTCGGCTTCCAGTCTAACTGCATGCAGCTGAATACCAGTATTTTACATGGAGCGACTGCCTATCTGACCTCCACAACCCAGTAACTGGGTAATACGATACCCCTTGGTAAGACTGGTTGTCAGACTTTCGGGCTTCTGACGACCCGTAACGACTGTCAAAGATCCACGAATGACAACCGGGACCAACGGCTTAACGTGCTTTCCGAGGCACGGATGAGTCTCGGTATCACCCATCTACACACCAACCCCGGCAAGCGTAGCTTAACCTGACGGATCGACCCGTGCGGCAGTTACTACTTAGCCAGAGTGTCCATGGAGTTTCTTACCCGTTCTTCTCCATAGGAACCTACTACGCTTTGGAATGGGCAACTAGCATCATCTTTCTGACTGACCGACCCCTTGACAATTCAAAAGTACCTGTTATTGGTTTATTTGGAATAAATGGTTTGAGTTTGAGTTTGCCACGAGCTCCTCAAATTGCTAACTACACAATATATTGAAAAAAAAAAACATCTTAATTCCAAAAGGTATCAACATATTTTTACTCAAAACTAACTTATGTTTTCATCGCATCAAAAATAGAGGAGGCAACACGCAACAAACAGCCAATCATAACAAACAATTAGATGCATGCCTCCGTAACGCGGAAGTAAGGATGCTGTAACTGTTATAAATACGTCAATAATGATTTAGGTAAGTGGTGCATAGAACAGCGGGTTGGTGACGTCATGCACTAACCGGACGTAGCCTGCCTGCACTGCATCGGAAAGCGAACTGGTGGTGGAGTGCGTAATAGTGGGCCTAGGTCGGCCTAGATTGCTATTTTATGGGAAATTTAGCTGCGTCCCGCGGTTTCACCCGCATAAGTCTCGATTTCGTGAGAATATCGGGATAAAAGGTATCCTATGTCCTTCTCCAGGTCATGGTCTACCCATGTGCCAAATTTCATCTAAATCCGTTCAGCGTAACAAACAAACAGGTAGGGCGAACAAAGCACCTGTGACGCCCCGCGGGGTAATTGTGTAACACACTTACAGTAGCAATGGTTTTCATTTTGACAGTTCAACAACATTCATTGCGTTATTTACGTTGTTGAGCAGAGAATTTTTTCGAACATATAAAGCAATGGATTAGTAATATCCTTCAAAATCATTCTGATTGACATTGAAGTCGTCGTTTATGGCTCTATAATGCAGAGAAGTCATAATTTGTAGTTACTGAATGTTGAAATTATAGCCATGTGTTTACTTCTTTAGTTTACACTTCTACAGATATGTGCGAAAATATTGTCTGGTTTTGCCAATGTTCTTTCACACTTAGATTTTTTTTGTATCTTCTATTTAGCTTTGTAGTCCTTAACTCCGAAGAGTCAAGAGAGAGAGATCAATCCCAGTCTTTGGGGTAACGACTTTAATCCGAATCTTAAAGTCGTTACCCCAACATCATAATCCAAAACTGTTTAATAAAATTACATATTTACAATATTTCAGGGATACGGAAAATAATATGAAACACTCAAGATATTTTGTCATTCATTTATATTTCTTTGCCAACATCAAATTCGATATTCTACACTACACCATACCATCACATCTCCTATTCCCCACATAATATCACCATTTTATAAGTATTCTAATATTTACCATAGAACCAATAGGTTACCTTAATTTACAGTAGATCTCAAACACACACAGCCACTAAGCACGTCTTACTTCGTGCGCGCCCGAACCAGAACGCTATTGTTCCGCCATTTTAACATATCAAATCTTTCAGTGTTGCCAGTATAAGAAATTGAAACCTAACACAATTTTGCTAAGATTACCAAAACGAAAGTTGAAACCACAGATTTCGACTAAGACGAAGAAACGAAACCTTAACGCAAAGCGTTTATGAAAGCTGAATTCAATATCTACATAAATCACACTCCTAAATACAACAGAACACAAATCATAGCGTGGAAGTAGGAACTATATTACATATTGACTGAAAAGCCCATAATTCTGCGGTTTCGTTGGGAAACACGGACTATACGGAGTTACTCCGAGTTACCCAGGCAGACGGAAACGATCGCATAGCTACGAGCTACTGTACAATACGTATTGTTATCTGGTCGGGTGTAAGCAAGATAGATAGGAGCGTCTGGGCGTCTGTCTATCTGTGCCGTGGTGTGGCAAAGTTTGCCAAGATGGCTTTTGAAAACAATGCTCGGAGACTTGAGAAAAAATAGAAAGAAAAATATAGAAAAATTGTTTATTCTGCACAAACTAAACGCACATTACAATCCAGCCAGCAATTTAGTGTGCATAGTCTGTGTATGACTTTTTGATGCGAATATGGGAGTAGATTCATCGTGAAGTGAAAATAAAGTTGTATGAATTTTTGCGTTTGCATTTCGAAAAGTCCCGAAACTGGTGTGTAAAAATGATGTTTCAAAATAATCGAAATAACCTTTGCCTCCACGGTTTCTATTTTCATTATTTTGTTAGTTTTACACCGTGCTATCACATTGCTTCCATGAGTATTCTTAGCTACCAATTAATCATGATGCTAACGAAACTAAATGCAACCTTCCTAAATAAAGGTGTAACATGATCTTGAACTAAATGACTGGAAATTCCGTAGCGTTTAACAATAATTATGAAATTAAACAAATAATAAATTAACTCAAAGGACTATTTGGGTCAACACTAAAAGCATTTGTTGGTGACCACTAAGCGTACATGAGCAATAACTTGTTAAGTAATAACTAACTTGTAACATTTTAATGAGAGAAGTATATAATAAGAATGTATAGGGTGTAACAGGAAATAAATCTTAGTAGCCATTGATTTGTGAGAAACGCAATCTTTGAGTATGGGGCGAGGAAGGTCACACTTGGTTCACACAGCGAGTTAGATTAAGTTAGAAGCTGACGAGTATACATTTTAAATAAAATATCTTTAAGTAGAAAATGGACTGATGAGTAAAGTCAAATTCATTGAAGGCAAAACTGTTGTGGCTTTTGTGTGGTTGGTGTCCTTAAATATTAAGCCTGTCCAGCTCATGTTGAGTTGCGTTAAATTATCTGCCAGAAAGGAGAATGTTCCATTTTTGTTTGTTTTTCTGGTAGATACTCCAATATCCGGACATTAATGACAAGATAATTTAGTTTGTTATGAGTAGATTTTACCAACGTCAGATATCATTTATCCGTGGAATATGGACATCTTATTACAAATTATTTCTCTGTAAAAGATATCTGGCTTTGGAAACATCAGTCCCTAATCCCACGATAGTCATTCTGTATCTATACATATTGAATCATACCTTGTACCTATACTAATATAAATTTTCCCGTCTGTTATATTATGTCCTCTCGTGCCTCATAACTTGTACCTGGCATCCAATAGAAAACGCACAGATCAAGTGTCTTGTCAGAGTAGTCGGCTGAACCAATCAATCAGTGAGGCGAGACTGGCCCACATCCGCCAATTTATACTAAACATTGTTTTTATTATTCTCATAGACATAACCCTCACACCTGATAATTTCCTTTTTAATGATCTTAGACTGACGGAAGTTTCATTCCGAGTTAATCAATTTGGTACAGATATCATGTTACGTTTTGATGCAAACGAAAAGGTTAATATAATCAAAGCACCAGACGTAGATGAGAATGGCGAAGAAAGTTAAAGTGCTGCGGAAATTGTTATGGTAAGGTATCCGATGTGTTGTGGGAAAAAAGTTCTAACATAGAATGTTAGGATGTAGAAACTGTAAATGTACTTGCTTTTAGCTGGATTAGTATTTAACAGCTCACCGTTTAGCTAAATGGATTCTTGTACAAGCTCCCACCAGAATTAAATCTGCTGATTCAATTCTACTTTCAGCCCAATGCGGGGAATTTAGACGCTGGAACACGAAAGTTCAAAATATTTGCAAAGCTGGTTTCTACGTTTTCTTTACATGTATTTACAACACCAGACGAAATCGATTTTGATATTTGAAGCAGACGCTAAAGCTGTGACATTGTGAGATCACAATAAGAAAACGTAATAATTGAAAGAAGTTTTACAATGGTTCGTTTCTTAGGCGTTGAACGAATCCAAATTCTAAAAGCCAAAATTAAGTGAGTTCGTGAAAGTCAATTCAATAAAAAGTCGTAAGAATGGACTGTAGAAGAAACTATGTTGTCCAATCCTGTAGATTAATTCTTATAAAACTTCTACCTTATTATGTGTATGAAATAAATTTATACTTGACGATTGAAATATCATTGAATTTGTGACACGATTTATTCGTATTTTTCTCAATATTAAATTATTCCACGTGCAAAATCTTCGCGGAGCAGTTTTTAATGACAACGCTCAAGAAATATAGGGTCATGGTTAAGTTTCCCATCAAAGATATTATAATCCAGTATGATTTGTAACTTCTCTTTCAAATTCAAGTGTGTTTAAAAAGAGTTTTTTTTAAGATCATGTAACTCTTAATTTTTAATGGAGAAAAAAAAAAAACTATGATCTCCCTATGGGTATGGTTTTTTTAAGCAAACTACGAATACTTGATATATTATATTGTTTGAACGTAGTTTTACCGTCTGAATCTTCTTGATCAGTGGGATCATAAACATATGTGATTTTGTCTCTATTGATCATCATTTATCATTATGTAGTATACCCTTGATAGCTGTTATCACATCATACTATTATGTTGTGTCCCGGTATCGTACATTATCTTGATTGAAAGTCTCTCTTCGTCTCTTTATCTCCTTTGTTTGGTATACCTAACGTTATTTAGAAAGGTGACGTCAGTATCTAATGAGAACTGATGTTTTGTTTTCCGTTATGTCATCATGTTTTTCAATTATGAAAGGGAAAATATAATTAGTGAATTATTCTATTGAATTAGGTTTTCTTTATAAAACTGAGGCTAGATGAGTAAGTCATTATGATAATTATGCTTATAGCAAAGCATCAAGCAATCGTTAGAAATTACTGTTTCTGTATACAGTTTTAAGACCATTGACATGCGTAAAAGGTAACAGCACAGGCCTACAATTTCATAAGTGACCGATTTTTTCTCTTTTTGTTACAGGTGAGTACTCCCGACTTCTGTATTCAAACGGCATCCGCAAATAAAAATAGACTGTTCACGATTGAAGACGAGTACGGCACGGTAAGTAATGATAGTTGTTTTCTACAACTATTTTCTCTGACGTGCCGTGACATCGCTACCTACTTCGGTTCAGCGGCTGCGATTTCGATCCGCGCCGGTCGATCGCGGGTGCGTGCGCGCAGTCACCTGCCGCGTGCACCAACCGCAACACGTCGCGACCGCGAGATGCCGCCAATCGCGCCTAAACGATCTATTCTGTTAATTTTTTGAATTGACGATTTTAGGCGCCAAATGTTTTGATTTTTATTGGTGGACAGTGCTTTCTGTGGTTTTTTTGTGCGCGAGTTATTTTCCTTTGAGGCCCTTTGGACATGGTTTAACTCTTTGTTGTTGTATGGTAAAGTTGTTTTTGATATTCACGCAATTCAGTTGCAGAAACAAAACTGCTTTTACGGATTATTTCGCTCGTTTTGTTTATATTAAAATAAAAAAAAAACCTGCGCAATGTTATAAGTTTTATGTCTTTGGAAAAATAAAATTAGCAGAGTGATATAATTTCAGTGTTTTGTTTCATGCCAACTGCTTTGTTTTATAGTAGGTCAATGAACTTTAATTACTTTAAATATAATAATTCGTAAAAACAAATCGAGATTTGCATCTTTATGGGAAAATATTTTTCAAACTACCTTAAATGACAAAAAAAGTAATTTGCTTAATTCGAACATCGTTTTGTCATTACAATCTTGTTCAATTATTACTATTAATATGTAACATACAGAAGAAACAGTTCGAATTTGCAAGTACCCTCATTTGCATAATTATGCAAATATTCATTCGGGAAGACTATTCTCGTGATTGTTATGATAAATATTAGTCGTGTGTTCCATCGATTAGTTCCAATTAGACTCGTCATTATAATGCTTTATGGCAAAGCATTTTTTCTTTGTTATTTTTCAATTCCTTATTGTTTTTATTAATTCAATAGGAAATATTAGAACGTGTTCAATAAGTGATTCTGATTAGACAGTGAACGTATAAATTACAGAGGCTTATCGTTTTTACATAAACAACCCGTATTTCAGAACAGTTTTTTAACGTAAAAAAAAAAAAAAACACGGAACACTTAACTGTACAAAGTAAAAACTAGGATTATGTGGGTACTTTACTATAAATTTGTTTCAAAAATCGAATGCAATAAAAGTCACCTTGATACCGATACCGTTTCGCCGAGAAATACCGAGCATACCATCATTGTAATAGTCGTAGACTTGGAGTACAATTGAAAAGGCCCATTCACCACAACCTTTTGGCAAAGGTATGCGCTTGCGCCACACTGTTCAGCAACGCATGCAAGCGGGGTAATTTTACACGACTCCTCACTTAAATGACCCACTGTCTCTATTTGTCAGTTTACTTTACTTGGTACTACTGGCCCTTTTTGTGACGTATCATTGTGAAATCTCTCTCGAATGTTTGGGTAATCTTTAGTAGATATAGATAGATACTTACGTCGATTTGAAGTTATCAGTGACATGTGAAGTTATCAGCATTATGAAGCGTGGGACGTAATATTTTGTTTGTTTGTTTATTTTATTTATAAATATTTTCAATTTAATTTTCATATAAATTATATCTACAGCTGAATTTCATGATGATTTTTAAGTGACATAATCGTCTGATATTTGATAAATCATTATTTCAAAGAAAATCGTGATAAAGGAAAACTTCCTAGTATTGTTTTAATTATGGCTACTGTATACCTAGAAATAAAAGATGTTTTATTTCTAATCGTGAGTATCATACACGAGAATCTGCTTGTTTTCTTTAAAACGAAATAAATCCATTGTTAATATTACAAGGTGTACCTAATTGGAATAACATTGTGCCTACTCATCTTTACTTTTGCTAAGGGACGAACACTGAAATTGCATAAAATAAAACACCATGTCCATACACTTAAGTATGTGCGCAAAACTCGAAAAATCATCGTGATATAGCTGATATAGCCACAGCTAGGTTAGTATACTTTGCTTATTTCCACAGTATTATGTCTTATGCCATTCTGCTGTGGGGGTCGGCAGCTGACGTAGATTCAATTTTCATCTTACAAAAGAGAGCAATCCGCGCTATCTATAAAATGGGTTCTCGCGAATCCCTTCGAAACAAATTCAAAGAAATTGATATACTGACTTTGCCTTCTCTTTATATCTTAAAAAGTATTTTGTATGTTCGCAAAAACTTAAGCCTTTTCAAAATAAGAAGCGATTTCCATAATATAAATACACGTAGTAGACATGAAATTATTGTGATACCCAAATTTAGATTAACTAAAACAAGCAAGTCATTTCTTATAAACAGTATCTGCTTTTATAACAAGTTGCCTAAGTTGGTTACAGAACTTAGCGATGGGAAGTTCAAAACCCACATTAAACGCGTTCTTATCAAGAATGCATATTATAAAATTAAAGACTACGTTGAAGACAAGGAAGTTTGGCAATAATTCCTTATGCACATGTGGCTTCCCTGGTAGCTCATTAATGGCAAATTGTGTAAGAGTCTATTAACTGCTCGCAAATTACCATGTTTATAATATATATTATATATATATATATATATATATATATATATATATATACATCTTGAAGGACATGTTGCGTCCTACATGGCGTTATTTACCGATGATGCTGCGTCCTACTGACTTTGTGCGTCCGGTATACGGACGCAAGATTGACCGACCCTCATTTTTAGCCCAAGGGTCCCTTATGATCATTAGAATGCAAGGGCGAAAAATTGGCATGGACGTAATTCCATCACTACAATGCCTTTTAGCGTATAATATAGTTCCGCCATCGTCCGACTGGAATTTGGAGGGCGCTAGTGTTCAGCGTATAATTTACCACGTATACTTTGAGTTCAGTTCACCCATCTTATCGTGTCCATTGAATATCGTACTTAATAAGTAAAGTTTTTAGCATGTTTTCGTGACAACAATCTTGCGTCTCTTAAATATCCTTAAACGGGCACTACAGTCCGTTCACAGTTATTTTACCTCTAGCTGAAAGGTTGGCCAGTCTGATCGTTGTGTTACCATAATAAGCTACCGTTTCTGCCATGCCATGTACTCTTAACATATTGTACATATAAAAAGAATTATTTTTGTAGTACCGTTCAGTTGGGAAACGGTTCTTGGGCTCCAAAGCGAGCGAATATCGCTGTGACGATCGAGTGACGACTGTTTGTGTACTTAAATTTTTGGTTAACTATCAACTGCATAATATGCCTTTGCCTATGATAGACAAAGGCTAATGGGGAAAAGTGTTGTACCTATGTATGTACCTAAATAGAAGTAAATTCAATAAAAAAATCAGCATAATAAACATTTATTTTGAATAAGAGTGATCTAAGCGAGTCGCTAATGCTGAAGTTTCACAATCAGATGAATCGGAATAATCGGAACTGGTGTCAGATTCTGTATCCGACTCATTGTTCAACTCTATTATGAACCTGTCCATTTCGGCGTCTATGCAGCCATCTCTTTTATACATTTTATCTTCAATGTGACGCACATGTTCGCACTGTTTTTGCCAGTCTTCTGAAGTGACACTCTGGAAAGCTTCCTTTGTTAAATCCATGATATTGGCTGCCTCTTGTCCAACATTTTTATCAGCTACTTACGCGTCTTTTGACAAGACTCCACATAAACTCAATTGCGTTAAGCTCGCAGTGGTATGGCGGTAACCTAGCCACTTTGTGACCATGAGCTTCAAGCATTTGATCAGCTTCATATATTGGAGCTTCTTTGTGCTCTTTTATAATATCGTATAATTGAGCTTTAACCATGGTAGGCAGATACGATAACCCCTTATTCGTAATCCAAGTTTGCATTTCTGCTTTGGTAGAGCATAGGGTTGGTGCCTTGTTCAGTTTAACTGTGTGATAGGGTGCATTGTCCATAACTATGAGACTATTAGGTGGCAAATTAGGGATAAGCATCTCTTGAAGCCATTTCATAAAATTGGTTTTATTCATGTCATCATGGTAATCACCTGATTTTGTTTGCGATTTAAATATTAGTAGTGAGTTTGGTATAAAGCCCATTTCACCACCTGCGTGAACAATAATGAATCGTGCACCAACAGAATCGTTTTTTAAAACTCCTTCTTCATTTTCGGCTTGCCAGCATTTGTTTACAGTATATGATGCATGAATGTAGGTCTCATCCAGGAACACAACAGGTCTACTCTCTTCACGGTTCTGTATTAAAGTGGTTAGGTACCTATATCTCCAGGCCACAATATCATGCCTTTCCATAAGAAGCTTCCTTCTTGAACCACATTTTTTAAAACGAAAACCTAGTTGTCGGATAATTTTCCATAACGTGGTTCGACCTCCACCATAATTAATGTCCACTTTCAACTCTGCTAAAAGTTTCCCTAAAGTTGGTACTTCCTTTCTGACTGTATACATTTCGTGTATTTTATTTCGCACTGTACACAAATCAAAATCATCTAAAACTATTTTCTTCTTTTGCTGGTGTTTTTTTCTGGGCGTAGAAACTTTTTGAGATGAGGAAGCAGCAACTTCGCCCTCCTTGGTGATGGTACTGACAGTTTTTTCAGATATCCCTAAAATAAAGATAAAACTTAAGTACAATCGCATAGTACCTAACAGGACCACTATTTTAGTAAAGTGAGTATATTATGACATGAAAATAAAATATTATTAGTGCTAGCTTAGCTATTATAATCTCCACTAATATTCGGTAAAAATTTTCACACTGGTATCCCTATTTCACGTACCTGTCATGGCGGCCACTCTCTGACGAACATTTGTAAATGGAATTAGAGGAGCATTATTCCCTTTTTCTCGTTCACAAAAGTCACGCACTGATAATACAATACTCCTTCCACTACTTTGAATTCTCTTCGGCATGATACTAGCTAGATTAATAACACAAATTATACAAAATGCTACGACAACTCAGGAGCTATGCAGGACGACTCGACTGTAATGCCAACATTCAGAAAAAATTATAATGACAACCTGTCAGAGGTAAAATAAATGTGAACGAACTGTAGGTACGGTGTCTGAGGGGCCTATTCGGGGTTCACGAGGGACGCATGGCGCGGGGCGCGGGGCGGCGGGCTTCCGCGCGCTCGCGTGCCGAAGTTTGTAAACAAACAGACATGTGCCGGCCGTGATGTAAGCTTGTCACCAAAGTGAATTATTTGCAAGTGCGTTAAAAGTGGTTATTTATTTGGTCTATTATTATAGTTAGTGATTATAATAATATATGAATCACAATGAAAAGGAGTGCAAGGATTCTTAAATTGGCAAACCGTAAGTACTTACTTTTTACTACTTAAATGAAAATTATGACACGATTTATCTTATTATAATACCTATAACATCTAGCTAGTAAGTACTTACTTACATTTTAACATGTTGTCTGTTTATAATATTATGATGAGCTTAGTTTGCGTTAAATTGTCTGTGAGTGAACGTGTGTAGTCTGCAAAAATGGTTGTTGTGATTGATGTGGATACTTTTTTTAAAAGAAATGATTTTATACATTTTTATAAAGCTAAACTGCAATGGCCTTGGGATTCAACGCATTTCATTTTGCAAAATTGGTGCATACATTGTGATACGAGTATTAATATTACTAATTCAGTAGTTGAACACTTTGTACTACCCATGAATTTCGATGACTTTAAAAGACTTTATAACTCTTCTTTCATGTGGTGTAAATTTTGCGAATATGCCATTTATGATCATTTTCCAGAAGACGAATGTTTTTGAAATAACCAGTAATAATCAAAAGGTACATGCTTCTATATTACTTACCTACATACCTATTTGATTCTTATATCGTAATATCATCCTACTTCGTACTAATACCTATTATAAACGTGAAAGTTTATATGCACTCACGGCTGTTATCCCAAAAGGGGTAGCCAGAGGCTTTTTTGCGTATTCACACAGTTCTCAGGGCGAGTGCGTTAGCCACTGCGCCTCGGAAGTTTAGGTATGGTGTTTGTGAGTATGGATGGATGGATGGATGCTTGTTACTCTTTCACGCAAAAACGGCTGAACGGATTTGGATGAAATTTGGTATGGAGTTACATTACATCAGACAACGTCATTACAGTTAGGTAGGTATATGAAATCTTTTTAACCCCTGACGCAAAAAAGAGAGGTGTTATAAGTTTGACGTGTTTGTGTGTGTATGCGTGAGTGCGTGCGTGCGTACCTGAGTGTGTCTTACTTTTTATAGGTTTTCTTGTTTTTGTTTGCTTTTGGGTTGAGGGTATTTAAAATTTTTATTGTTTTATACTAATACATTTATATCTGTTTTGTTTTCAGAGAGACAGGAAGAAAAAGAAAACCAACCAGAAACCTTACATGAGGTACCTACGTAACCTAACCTAACCTAACCTTTTTTTTTTTTTTTTGTTATGTTCCGGGGTGGAAAATCCTCATGGAGGGGTCTGTCAGACTCTTACTGACTAAAAACCACCCCGGTGTTCCGACTCACACCTACGCTGGGGGTCGCGGGAACGAAAGAATCTTCCGCAACCCCCGGCCGGTGCCGGCCCGCCCCGCCGGCGGGCCTCCTCTCGGGTCAGGGGGAGTGAGGTGTTTGACTCCCCCCGCGACGTCGAACTTACCTGTTCTCACCAGCCTGTGCTTCTGAGCTTACCTGTCCAACTCCGGACTTACCTGTTCACACCAGCCTGTGCCTCTGAGCTTACCTGTTTATACATACTTACCTGTCCAACTCCGGACTTACCTGTTCACACCAGCCTGTGCCTCTGAGCTTACCTGTTTATACCTACTTACCGGTCCAACTCCGGACTTACCTGTTCACACCAGCCTGTGCCTCTGAGCTTACCTGTTTATACATACTTACCTGTCCAACTCCGGACTTACCTGTTCACACCAGCCTGTGCCTCTGAGCTTACCTGTTTATACCTACTTACCTGTCCAACTCCGGACTTACCTGTTCACACCAGCCTGTGCCTCTGAGCTTACCTGTTTATACATACTTACCAATCCGTCTCTGATTTACCTAAGTAGACGTACTTACCTATCCAATTCTGAATTTACCTGTTCACATCAGCCTGTGTTGGTTCGAGTTTTTCCCAGCTGAATACCTAATAGCTGCTGCTGTCTATTCATTAAGTTTACATTAGTCGCTCTTAAAAAAAGAAAAAAGTACCTATGATGTCTCGTTCATCTTCAATTTCTTCTTTTAGTGTTGTTAATCACATATTTTATTGTATGTATCTCTGTTTACAGGAATTATCTGATTCAAAATCTGGTTCAATATCTGACTTTTCTGCGACGTGTTCTAATTACACTCCACCGAGACACGAAGTAAGTTTAACTAAAATACTTCATTAATTCATTAATAATAATATTCTAACGGCTGTTATCCCAAAAGCGGTAGCACTCTAAGCCGAAGCAGCTTTAAGCCATGTCAGAAACCTTCTAGGTGGCTTAAAAATATCTGCGAGCGCCAATTCAGGATTGAGATCGGGGATAGGTAATTTTGATGTTCAGCAAGGGATATACAACACTTATATCACTAATCAAGTTGTTACCTTCATATTAACGAAGCAACAATAGTAAAGTGCAACAAAATATAATAACCTTTTTTTTTGTTGCAGACCAGTTCTGATGATTCTTTTCTAAATGAATTTGGAACTTCGAATAATTTAACGCCATTAGAATGTGTTTCGAACTTCGATTCATCGGTCAAAGAGCCTATTAATCTTAATTATAGCGAAATTAGTCACATAAGCGGTTCTCCATGTAGTGTATTTGTAGAAAGGAAACTTCTTCAACCTTATAAAGCAGCTGAATTCGTACCAAATCAAGGAATACCTCTCGATGTTAATAATTCCTTGTCTAATGTATCTTTCAAGCCACCTAATAACATAAGTTTAAGTGAAGTTAGTTGTAAAAGCAGTTCTCCTTGCAATGTAATTGTAAGTAGGGAATTTCCACAGCCTTACAATGAATCAGAACCAAATGAAGAGATTATTTACGATATTAATAGTGAATCTCAAATAGAAGATAATTCTAATGATAATACAACAATTATTATCCAAAGGCAAAAACCCAAAAGTTCAAAGGTTCGAGATAAAGATTATTGCTTTTACTGTGAGTCATTTGTTTTAAATTTTGCTCGTCATTTACTCCGACACCATATTTATGAAACTGAAGTCCAAAAAATTGTGTCAAAACCAAAAAAAAGTCTTGATAGAAAACAATTAATTGCAGCTCTACGTAAAAAAGGAAACTACCTTGTAAATTCAAAAGAGGTCACTAAACCGATGCGAAAATTCAAATTTACTGATTATTTGCCGTGTACAGAGTGTCTGGGATTCTATTCTAAAAAACTATTATGGAAACATAAAAAGAAATGTAGTGGTAAATCAGGAAGTAAAAACATTCAATCTGAGGCTCAAAATCTACTGATACGTCATCTTAAAATCGACGAAAAACTTAAGGAAACTGTATTTCCCCGAATGCGGGCAGACAAAATATCACTTACTGCAAAAAAAGATAACCTCATATGTGCTTTCGGATCTCAATATTTAAAAACTCACCGAGAAAAACATTTCGTGAACGTAGTGTCTAGAAAAATGAGAGAGCTTGCAAAATTATTACTAGAATTAAAAAAGATTGATCCATCCATTAATGACTTCTTTTCTGCCTTAAGACCAATTCATTATGATATCATTGTACAAGCCACCAAAATACTGGGAAATTATGACATAGAAAAAGATAGGTATGAGACACCTACGTTCGCAATGAATCTGTCCACCACCTTGAAACAATGCTGCAATATTGCAATAATGTGTGCATTAAAAAAGCAAGGGCCTTACACGGAAGTAGATACTGGCAAAATAGAAGCAGACTTAAAAACTTTGATTCAACTTATTGAATCAAATTGGAAATATGATGTGTCTACACAAGCTGCAACAGATTTAAACAAGAAAAAGTGGAATAAGATAACTATTGTGCCTTTAGCAAATGATTTAAAAATTCTTAAAGAATACCTAAATAAAAAATCCTTGGATGCTGCTATAAAAATTAAAGAAGGCTTACAAACTACTGAAACATATACACAACTTTTAGAGACTGTGTATTGTAGGCTTTTAATATTAAATAGGCGCAGGCCTGGAGAACTTCAAAGAATTACAGTGCACGATTATTTAGAAAGCGACAATAATGATAAGAATAAGTATGAAGAGTTCGATCGTGCGCTTACTGCCTCAGAAAGGATTCTGGTAAAGAAATTTAAACGTGTTGTCATTAGAGGTAAACGCGGCCGCGGAGTACCAGTTCTGTTTAATAAAGAAGTTCAAGATGATATTAAATTATTATTATCGATTAGGCATATTTTTTTTGCTTCGACACCAAATCAATTTTTGTTTGGTAATCCCGGTTATAACAATACAATTTATGGCTACAAAGTTTTGGAAAAGCATGCCAAATTATCAGGGGCGAAACAGCCTAAAGCAATATCCTCTACAAGGCTAAGAAAACATTTAGCCACCTTATCACAAATTTTTAGCATGTCTGAAAATGATATGGAGCAGCTGGCTACATTCATGGGCCATACTAATGAAGTACATAAAAAGTCTTACAGGTTGCCAGATGACGTATACCAAACTGCTAAGATATCAAAGCTTCTCATTCTTATGGAAGATGGAAAAGCAGACGCTTACAAAGGAAAATCTCTCGATGAGATTGATTTAGATTTGAATGAGGAGCTAATTGAAGAGCCTGTGGACAACAACGAAATTATAGACTATGATCCTGAACCTGCACCTACTTAAGATGCTAATTCTGATTACGTACAAACATATTGTAATTTAAATGACTTGTCTCAGGCTGGACCATCTGGTATGCAAAATGATTCTCAACAACTTATTAATGAACCCGTGTCTCAATTAGGTAACGAAAACAAAATACGAAAAGGAAAAAAAAGGACGTTGGTTCCTTGGACAAAGGAACAAAAGGATGTAGTTACAAAATACTTTAAATTTCACATAAAAAATCACCAACCGCCTAAAAGAAATGAATGTGAGAAACTAAAAGAACAGCATGTAGATTTACTTAAGAATAAAGACTGGCTAAAAATAAAGGTATTCGTCCAAAATATTTACTCTAAGGCTAAGAAATGAGAGAAGAAAATTTATGTTTTAAAATAGTATGTTTTGTTTCAAATATTTTTACTTTATTAATGCATACCAATGATTAAGATACTTATAATTATGTTTGAATTGATGATTAATACCCGGTTTCTGAGGTCCGTATCAGCTGTTTATTTATTCCATAACTTTACCTGATGTTTAGCTGTCATTAAACTTTGTTTAAAAACGATTTTACTGACATTATTGCAATTACATAAGCAACTGCCTTTAATAGCATTTTTAAACAAAGGACTTAATAAAGAATTAAAAAGGTTGTCTGTTTATCGAATTAATAATTAATGAAGAGATATCTAACAGCACCTCAGAAACCGGGCATGAGACTTTTAGTTGTAACCACTGATTTATTTTAATTATAATATAAAAATACATGTTCCATTGTAATGAAGACTGATTGATGTTCATAATTAAGTTTATTTTGTTATTAGGCAAAGGCAGAGCCCATTTATGTTTAATTATTTAGTGTAACTAAAATTGTTAAAATGTCAGTTAAAATGTTTTGATTTTTATGTTTAGATACCCATTTTTTTTTACAAAATTTTAAATTGAAAGAGAAGCTGCAGGTGGAGTTTAGGTTGTAGATGGAGTTTACATTTCTTTTAAGTAGATATCTAAAACAAGAATGACAACATTGCGTTGATAAAAACCCTACTGATTTCTTTTAATTATAATATTAAAAAAAATACATGTTCCATTGTAATGAAGACTGATTGATGTTCATAATTCAGTTTATTTCGTTACTAGGCAAGGCAGAGCAAATTTATGTTTATTATTATGTCAATGTTAAATAGCATTGATTTGTTGATTCAAAAGTTTTTATGTTTAGATACACATTTTTTGTAAAATTTAAAATAAAACATTAAATGTTTTATATTACGATATGCCTTTTATTCCGTATATTCACCTGCATAAATATGACTAGGTACTATTATATTATTCGTATCATGAAACTTCCTCTTTCTACCTTTGAACCTACATGTTCAAACCAGCCTGTGCATCTGAGCTTACCTGTTTATACATACTTACCTGTCCAACTCCGAACTTACCTGTTCACACCAGCCTGTGCCTCTGAGCTTACCTGTTTATATACCTACTTACCTGTCCAACTCCGAACTTACCTGTTCACACCAGCCTGTGCCTCTGAGCTTACCTGTTTATACCTACTTACCTGTCCAACTCCGGACTTACCTGTTCACACCAGCCTGTGCCTCTGAGCTTACCTGTTTATACCTACTTACCTGTCCAACTCCGGACTTACCTGTTCACACCAGCCTGTGCCTCTGACCTTACCTGTTCATACATACTTACCTGTCCAACTCCAGACTTACCTGTTCACACCAGCCTATGCCTCTGAGCTTACCTGTTTATACATACTTACCTGTCCAACTCCGGACTTACCTGTTCACACCAGCCTGTGCCTCTGAGCTTACCTGTTTATACCTACTTACCTGTCCAACTCCGGACTTACCTGTTCACACCAGCCTGTGCCTCTGAGCTTACCTGTTTATATACCTACTTACCTGTCCAACTCCGAACTTACCTGTTCACACCAGCCTGTGCCTCTGAGCTTACCTGTTTATATACCTACTTACCTGTCCAACTCCGAACTTACCTGTTCTCACCAGCCTGTGCCTCTGAGCTTACCTGTTTATACCTACTTACCTGTCCAACTCCGGACTTACCTGTTCACACCAGCCTGTGCCTCTGAGCTTACCTGTTTATACCTACTTACCTGTCCAACTCCGGACTTACCTGTTCACACCAGCCTGTGCCTCTGAGCTTACCTGTTCATACATACTTACCTGTCCAACTCCAGACTTACCTGTTCACACCAGCCTATGCCTCTGAGCTTACCTGTTTATACATACTTACCTGTCCAACTCCGGACTTACCTGTTCACACCAGCCTGTGCCTCTGAGCTTACCTGTTTATACATACTTACCTGTCCAACTCCGGACTTACCTGTTCACACCAGCCTGTGCCTCTGAGCTTACCTGTTTATACATACTTACCTGTCCAACTCCGGACTTACCTGTTCACACCAGCCTGTGCCTCTGAGCTTACCTGTTTATACATACTTACCTGTCCAACTCCGAACTTACCTGTTCACACCAGCCTGTGCCTCTGAGCTTACCTGTTTATAAACAAACATACATACAAACTTACCTGTCACTCGTCAAAAATGATTATATTGCTTTTTAAGATTTTGTAGACCACCAAAGTGAAAATACCTACGCTATACATAGGTATTGTCACTTTTGTATGCTAACTATTAATTATTTATTATCTGTGCCTGGAGTCATTATAAGCCCTTATATAGGTGGAAGCCTCTTGGCTGATAAGCTGGATACAATAATTCAAAAACAGTATTCGGAACCAATCTGAATTCAATAGTAGATGGATGTCATTTAGTTATTATAATCATTATGATATATGCAGAGCATTATACGGAATTGATTTAAACATACAGTTGGATGGAGGCGGGAATGTGCATGCAGTGTTTTGAACGTATACGGAGATATTCAGTGTGCAAGAAAGATTTAAGAGTGAACGGACGCACTAATTCAGTTATTCGGAACCAATCTGAATTCAATAGTAGATGGATGTAATTTAGTTATTATAATCATTATGATATATGCAAAGCATTATACGGAATTGATTTAAACATACATTCGGATGGAGGCGGGAATGTGCATGCAGTATTTAGTAGGTATACGCAGGTATTCAGTGTGCAAGAAAGATTTAAGAGTGAACGGACGCACAAATTCAGCTAGAAATATTTAATTTGAATATCACCATTTAACGTTTAAATGATATTTGACGTCGACTACTGATATGATACTGATTAAAACATCTTACATACGCATTGAAAACATTAAAAATCTCACTACATTCAGTGGACGCCGCAGGGTGGTAGTTTGTAAAGACGCAAGAAGTCCTTCGCGATTTATATATATATATATATTTATTTTTACATTCTTCCTTGATATAATCACGCTATTATTTGACATTATATACCTACAATTTAACTTCAACTCTTTATTTATCCTAGAACCAAATATTCGTGACGTCTACCAACCCGCGTGGTACATTGCCGCCCACTCCCTTCAAGCCCTGTGTTCCAGCAGTGATTATGCATGCTGCCCATAGTAAAAGTTGTTCATAATGCACTGTCACACTTTGTATGTTTTAGATATTTCTGTTTACAAGGCTTTACTTTTCGCTGTTCCTATTTTTGAATATATTATTCCTTATGCTAGCAATAAAAAATATTACAGGATGATAAATAAGCTATTAAATTAAATTAATATCTAGCGGTTTTGTAGTAATCAAAGTAATTTGAAGCTGACTTAAAAATGGCGCAATTGTTTCATGAAAACCCAGTGTTGGTATCCAATTTGAACATGCCTGTGGTTATTTTTCGTCATGCGGCAACGTTGTGGATTCCAATTATCGATAACTTAAAAATAATGATCACTGGGTTTTGACAAAGAGTGTGACAACATCCAATTTCATCCAACAAACAAAATATTACAAAAAATCTGTAGCAATTTTTGTTAAAATCTGTCTATTTATGAAATGCAATAAGCGTGACATATAAATTTTCGTCAAGTCATTCATGTGATCAATTTTATTATTATATCAATGAGTATAAAGATACTAAATTAAGTATCATATAACGTAACTTAATAGTAATTTTTAATTCATCATGTATTAATCTTTTGAGACCCATGATAATAATTCCCGGTTACATGACCAAAACTAGTGCAGCTTTAAATATTAGCATTACTAAATTAAACCTAGTGCTTTTTAGTTAGACCACTTATTTACAATTACATGTTAATTATTGTAAATATAATCAGTATTGGTCGAATTGTCTGCTGCAATGGTAATTAACTTGAAATGACGCAATATTTACATTACGCCAGTTTGTTAAGGACAGACTATAATAATTAATTGCAGTTGCCAACTTGTTACAACCCTAGTGTTTTTTTTTTTACTAGTTTTGTTACGAGTTGTACTTTTCGTAAAGAAAGTTGTATACCTAGCGAAATCTAATAAATTAATCGTTTGACCCGAAATCGAAACCGAGACCTTCGATTGACTAAACACCTACAAGGCGTGCAGAAACATGGTATTAGTTTAGTGAAAGTGAATTACAACCAAATTCGTTTAACATAAGTAGTGTTTGCACGCATTCACACCCACACAATGGTCGGCCACTACGTGCTAACTATAAAAAGAGAACCGATATTTGGGCACCGAACCGCCATAAAAAAAGTGAGAAAAATTTCTTTGGGGCACTTTTTACGTGAATCAATATTGTATAACATCCGTTGAATATGATATTCGAACTGTTTTAACGTTATTTCAATAAAGCAAGAAAAAAACTCAAACTGAACGATGTTTTTTTTAAATAATCGATTCATAGTTTGACACAAATAAAATAAAACACAACCTCACAATAGTTTTATTTACTAAGGGCGAAAGTATAACTGAACAAGGTTCAATTGATAAAAGAAGTGATAACGAATAGCATGTCAACAACCTGCTAGACAGACATAAATCAGATGACGTCGATACAATTTTACGTGAAAGCGTGCCTCATATCAACGTTATTAGATTTTCTAATGCATTGCCCAAATGGCATGAAATTGCTCAGTCGCTTATCAATCCTTACAATACTATGGTACTCTCGTTTTCTTTGGAATGTTTACAAAAAGTGAAAAAAGATCACCGTTTGGCTGTCCGACCGGTTGTGTTAATAACGTAACATCAGGAACAAAAAAAGAAACACTTTATTTCGGAATTGTGCAACATCGATTATGCGTTTTGCGGTTAATAAATGATTGCCTCTTTATTGAGGACATGTTTTTTTGACGTTGATGCATTCAAACGAGTTAAATTCAACTGTGTTTGGCGACACGTAATATTTGTGACGTTTTCTTGTCAACCTCTGATATTAATTAATAAACATTTGTTAATAAATTCTCATGAGGAAGCTCATATTGATATTGTTATATTTCACTGGATCATGAATTAGTAGGTCAATTTCAAAGTTCAAAAGTCCACAGACATTATTATGCCGTTCGAAAGTTAGAGTTTTTCAAGTGATTGCTTCTGTATGCACGAGATGGTTATCGAATGATGTATAGTGCATTCTTCCTGCAATGTTCCGGTCTGCTGTTGCAAAAAATCTCTAGCAAAGGCTTCACTATTGTTTCGTTCCTCGAACAGATTGACACGACAAGGTCCACGGACATCCTTTCGTTTCCAAAGCCTTCACCTTTCATGGAGAGACCCTGAATGCTGGTCAATTCGATAAATCTTTTGACCTTTTTCCGTTCATATAACTTGTCCCTTTGAATATCAATGACATTCGGTAATTTATACCGCTACTGGTCTTTGTTGAATAAATATGTGTTAAAACTATTGAATAAATTTTAGAAGGCAGTCGTAAAATATTTAGAAAAGTTATTTGGACAGCCGAGCCTCATTTGTTTTTCCAGTTCAGCGATTATTGACCTCCGGCCGTGCCCCACACAGCGCTCATCTTTACCTTATCTACTCCTACTATAATGATGTTAATTTTTCAATTGTACACAAAAAGGCTTTTTAATTTGAAAATGTCGTATATTTATATATTCATCGCGGTGATATAATTTATATGACAGTAATGGTTCAGAATATATGCAAGAATCCGGTGAAATTCTTCTTTTAAAATGGCGATTTCACTGGTGTATTTTTTATAATTTGCATTTAATTGTCATAGGCGTGGGTAAGCGTGGTGACTATCAAGATGCCGACGAAATTATAATGCTAGCTAGTAATCTTTATATTAAATTACATGATTTAAATTTTTCTGGATTGCATTTATGCAAGAATACAAAAAATCACTGAAAATATATATATAGATGAAATATATATAGATGTTGTATCTGCGCACCATCTATGTTGCAAATCTTGCTAATTGTATTCTCTCGTTGGGTAGTAAAGTGTTCTAATTGACCTATTTCATTATTTACTTTACCCGTGTCTGCATCTAATTAGAAAATATTCCTTTCATACGGTTTTAATTCCATTTTATTTGGTTTGACAAGCATAGCTCTAATAGCTATAAACACGCAACCAACCAACACCATTGCGAGTTCCTAAAAACTGATCACCAATTGACAATCGATATAATTTCGATTGATCAACTGCACTACTAAATTTTGCAACGTTTGTTTCGTAAATTTCATTACAGCAAGTAATTATTCGTATCGGTCGACTTATTTGATTGTTATCAGCGTAGTGCCCCGTGCCAGTACTGGCTTGGAGTACTAGTATGTGTGATAATGCCATGCAAATTATTCCTTGTTGACCAGTGCAACATTTCGGTAAATGTTGCGGCTAATTTGAGGTACAGCCTTTGTAAACCCATTTTCCTGAACGTTGTTGCTTTGAATATTGTGATTTGTTTGATGTCATTCGGTGTGAATGGTATTTTAGGTTTCCTTGTATTTAAATTCGAATTGTTTTAATGATGATAACTTTCCATGCTATCTGTTAAGTGGTAAATTAATATCTTGTTGAGGGTTGAATATATTATTATTATCCATAGTCCTTAGACCTCAAAGTTAAGTAAATGTATCGCCTTTTCCAGTGACCGTAACGATATACATGAAGATTTAGTGTGAGTTGTGCGATGTGATTGTTTTCGAGGAGTGGACAGCAAAAATAGCAACAATGTGCAGCAAGGACCAGATAAACCATGTGCTGAGTAAGATCAATGTGGTGAGTACATACATGGCTTTTACGGTGATGGTGATAAATTTGCATTTTTGGTACTCGTTTTCGGGTAATTCATCTGTAGGGTTAACTATGAAGGTGATTTCAGGAACGTAACTTTTTTCATATTCTTAAACGTATCAACTATTTATAAGTACTGGTTGGTAATGATTAATTGTTGCTTCAGGGTTCAGGCATTACAAGGACCAAACTGAAATTCAATACATCAACCTACCCGAAACTGTCAAATTTTCCCGATCAACTTTGAACCTTATGCTTTAGTGATAAAGTTTAAAATCTATTAAAGAAATTTGACAGATTGTAGTAGGTTGATCTACTGGCGTCTGAACCTGTTTAATTGCTTACCTTATTCTAATGTGAGCTCTTTCTTTGAGCATTTATTATGTTTTAATTGTTAATATTATAAATGAAACGAATAAAGGTTATAATTGTTACGGCAATTACCCACTTGACTGATCTAGATACCGTAACAATATTTTGCTAATTAAACCAAGCCTTTAGCAACAGTTGTAAGAATAAATGAATACCGGCTAATCTAACGATATTATAAAATACTAATTGGTCACAATTGGCCATTAATTACTTTACTATACGAAGGCTGACGACAAGGTTGGACGTGGTATATTGGCTCCAATAAAGCACGTAGAAACTATTTCTATGGAAATTCAGGGAAGGAAAACGCACCACATTGACATTGGCCTATAAATGTCATTGGCTTAAAATTTGTTGTAACGAAGCGTGAATAATTAACGAGCATATTGTACTGCAAGTCTGCAATGCGGCGGGAATAAAATATTGGGCCACACTTGCAGCTTGCTAGCGCAATCGAAGTGAATTGTTAGTGTTTATATAGCTAACCCCCTGTATCTGTAAGCATTTTTTTTTTTTTTACTTATGACTTTTTTATATTGACATAAGTCAAACTCATCTTCGTTTGATTGACTTGAGATTGACAGCGGCAGTGTTTACAGTGCGTTCGTTATAACTTGACCCGTTGTGAGCACTGAATTTTGCAGTCTTAGGTTCAACACTGATAGAGTTCAAAATGGCGACTGACAACAGTACTACCAATCACATGACTCCAAAATTCAGTGCTACCAATCGCGTCACGGACTCACGGGTCAAGTTATATAGAACGCAATGTAGTTACTTTTTGTGGTGATTAGCCTTTTATTTTGTTAGTAATTTTTGACCACTGTAAATGTATTTGTATGTACTCGTACATCAGTACACATTATCCCTATCGCTTCACACTCGATTTGGGCACCAAACTACAAGGAAACCCTTTTAGGTAGTGTATATCGATTCACGTCAATTGATTTCACTTGCCTATAGCGAACCACCACCTAAGTACTCATTGTCGAATTCAAATAAAGTATTGAGTATTGATTTCTATCGACCTACAATGAGCAGGTATAGTAACAACTTTAGTTACTTATTACCGTGCTATTGTCTTGTTAGCTTTGCTATACTAATGTTTACCTGTGATTTATTCATCATCATCATTGGCAGACTTGTTCCATCTACTGCTGAGTATATTCCTTTTTCCTTTTATGCCATGCTTCCCTGGCCTGTGTGAGTCTCATCAAGGTCTTCCCGGTGATCTTCTGTAGGTCGTTCATCCAGCTAGCTATTAGTGTGATAACGCTCTTACCGTTTCTCAACAACCATTACGTTAAGGCTCTGCTCCACCTGCTACATCTAGCATGGGATGATGATGTTTTATTACTACATATTATTTGATGGATCTCTCGATTCCAATTTTAGTATCGATAAATAATCGACCAATTTCTGCAAGTGTCCGTGTACCAACAACTTTACCTACTATCACCATATTTGTTCTGCTGTATCTATAATGTTGTTATTTGCAACAGTCATGGCATTAAGTATATTGATCTCCATTCTGTGTCCTGCTAAGGGATTGGATGTTATGAATATGTATGTATTTGATATACTTTGTGGATATTCAGGTTGTATTTGAGTTAGTTTATGTATGTAATGATGAATGCTTCGTTGACTACTGAGAACGGCGACCCAACCAAGCGTGTTGAATTTAATGTTGTATCACAAAGTAAGGTTGTATCCTTTCAAGATTATTTTCTGCCATAGAATATTGCAGGTTTTATGTTCAAGAGTCTGAAAGGACGTCAAGCAGTGGTGTCCCAGTGGTATCGGCCCCGACTTAGGAGTTCGAGGTCGTCGGTTCGAACCCAAGCATGAGCTTTACTTTGTGTAATTAATTTCATCGCCACTGCTATCAAAACGGTGAAGGAAAACATCGTGACATGCAACAACCCACACTGGGCTAGCGTGGGGTATTACGGCCCACTCCCTCTCACAGCGAGGAGGCCTGTGTACCAGCAGGTGGGAACATTATAGTCTGATTATGATATGAAGGGACGTCTATGATACAGAACTCTTTATGATCTACTGATCAATACTATTATCATCATCTTGCCTTTAACCCTGTTTATTTGAAGTCGGCATAGCATATTTTCTTCTTCCATCATGTCTATCAGCCGTCATCTCATTCATCCCCTCCCTGACTATATTATTATTATGCTGTTAAAAACAATGTTGTATCAAATTAGCACGATCTCTAACTTCATACCCATAAAATGCAATGTTGTTAATGGTTTTCTTTCAGTACAACGCAGTTATATTATCATCACTATCGGTTTTATGAGCAAAAAGAATATGTATCTAGTTCACGAACACTGTAAGCAGGCTCTCTTGATCATTATTTTATTTAAAGACTTTTGGTCCTTAGGTGTATATGTTCGCAACAATCGTGCACTTATGAAATTCTTGTTTTTTTTTAAATATTTTGGTCCTAACATACACGTTTCTTACAATCGTGAACTGTATTGACAGACATAGTTAATTAAGCTCTTTAATTAGCCTTCGCCATTCAATCACGATCAGTATTTTGATCTTTGTTTTGTTACATAATATATATAACATTTGAATCGATTAGGTGCCGCACTTAACGATCATTACCACATTATTGATTTTAATACTTCTAACGCTAGTAACGATTTAATATCGATTCTAATTCAATTCGAATTGTATTGCTGTAATGACGAAGGTTAGTACTCACATTTTTATTAATGTTTTGTATGAATATGTAATAAATAAATAAATATGTGCAGTTTAGCGAAAGTGAATTGACATTGGTTTTGGTTAAGGCTTCTAGAGGTAATAGCCCGAACATCCGATGATCCGTAAGTCTGATTATGAGTTTGAAAGGTTTCGTAGTTGCTTGGCAATGTTCATATGGTAATGACTTGTTTGTAAATACGTTCTTCAATGCCCATCATAATCAGCCTACAACATTCCCACTGCTGGGACACTGGCCTCCTCTCCTTAAGTCAATTTTATGAAGCCATGGGCATTGCTTCATTTTTTTTTTTTTTTTTTGAACTTTGCTCCGCACTTGGAATTTCTCCTGTATTGTGGGTGCGTTTACAAACATTTAACCTCACATACACAAACAGCCAAGCAACAAAATGTAGCGACTTTATAGTATCTATTATAATGTAGAAAAAAAAATGGAAATGATTTGATTAAAATGGAAATGTTTTAATCGAAGTAGCCCAGAGTAAGCCACAATATAAATCAAGTTAGAGCTAAAGACAGATAGAAATAACAATCCCCCTAAAAAGATTTATTTTAGAGGACAAAGGATAATAATGTAACAGAAGATTATAATGATAAGGTGGATAAGCTGAGGTAAGATGGCGAGACCATCATATTATCGTAGATATCAATGCCAATGATTGAACAGATGATCGATAACTATATCAATCAGTATCAGATTTTTGGAAGCAAAGTATTTTTAGAATCTGTAAGTTTATTTTATTGCGCATGATAATATTTGTAATCCACGCGTTTACACGTCGTCTTTCATAGACCAATTAACTCGAACAAAAGGAATATTATGGGGAGGCCATTTTATTAGGATACATAAGTAACTCGAACTGCAGTTAACTTGATTCATATCTATTAAATGGAAATCGAACCGGAAAAACGGACGAACAATGCGGGTAACGGTACCACCATGCACAGATATAGTCCACAATTATTTATTGCATTTGTAGCTAACTGTACGTTGTAGTAACAAATCTAATGAGGCTTCGGATAGGTCACTCTCTCTCCCTTTATTTTATATCTTTCTTCTTCTAAATGTGTCGATGACAATCTTAAGTCTAAAGTCAAATAATTTATTCAATTAGGCACAAAAAAAGGCACTGTTGAACGTCAAAATTTGTAATAAATAATAATAACTGATTCTAGTCACCCATTCCAAAAGGTAGTTTTCGTATGGAGAAGAATGGGCAAAAAACTCCACCGTTACTCTTTTCAAAAATGGAGGAATGACATAAATTAATTATGTGATAGATGCACATACTTAAAAACATTGTAAAATTATACTATATTCCTAAGATTATAACAAGTAATACTAATAAGTCAGTGTGTGAGTTCCATTAATCACAAAATATAAAATAAATGTTTAAAAAAATAATATTATACAATTAAATTGGCAACCAGTTCGATTTTATCTAGATTCTGAATTGTCCTATGGAGCAGGACCAGCATGTTTCCAAGCATTTTTATCTTGGATATAATCCTCTAATTTGTAATATGCTTGTTTACAAAGTGTACTTTTTATATGAGTTTTAAATTTTCTTTAATTTAATTCTAATATATCACAAGGTATTCTATTGTAAAATTTAACACAGTACCCCATAAAAGATGTATTTACTTTAGATAGTCTGAAAAATGGTTGATCTACTCGTATTTTATCTTTATTTCTAATATTAATTTTTTTATTAAAAAATGTAGATTTTTTCTCACATACATAATATTTGCATAAATGAATTGGCAAGGTACCGTCATAATATGAATCTTTTTAAATAGTTCCCTGGGAGATTCGCGACGACGTAGATTATAAATGGCTCTGACAGCTCTTTTTTGTAAAACAAAGATGGATTCAATGTCGACCCCACAGTAAAATGTGCATCAGGTTACTCGAGACATGGTGACAAGAGTCCCATCTGCATTCCTACTATTAGAATCTCATGGAGTTGATAAAGCACCAAGTCTTTTCCTTTCGCTTCTGACAGAGTTTGTTACTAACATTATTTCAATGACTCGTGGCTTTAGAGTCGCCTTATTTAAACAGCTCATTGCCGGCTTACGTGATGATATGAAGTCTCCTTCACAATCAAGGTACCGTCATAATATGAATCTTTTTAAATAGTTCCCTGGGAGATTCGCGACGACGTAGATTATAAATGGCTCTGACAGCTCTTTTTTGTAAAACAAAGATGGATTCAATGTCAGCAGCCCGACCCCACAGTAAAATGTGCATCAGGTTACTCAAGACATGGTGACAAGAGTCCCATCTGCATTCCTACTATTAGAATCTCATGGAGTTGATAAAGCACCAAGTCTTTTCCTTTCGCTTCTCACAGAGTTTGTTACTAACATTATTTCAATGACTCGTGGTTTTAGAGTCGCCTTATTTAAACAGCTCATTGCCGGCTTACGTGATGATATGAAGGAGACTTCATAGCAAGCCGTCATTCACATAAGTTATGAAAACATAATTCTTCAATTCTATAAAATCCTACAAAACGGTTGTGGAATCACCATTGCTAGAGAATAGTGTGTGTGTTTAGAAGTGGACGTCAAAGATCTCGTTTGTATAATATGTGCACCAACTATATGATGTAAAGTGGTAACTAGAGTAGAAAAACAATCACACCACGGAAACCTATGGAATTGTGACGTAATACATAATCGTGAAGAATGAGGTCGCTAGATATGCGTCCTCATTTCCATACGTTTTGAAGAAGTTATCGTGATGATGGTTGAGAAATGAGTTCATAATATTCACTTAGGTACCGGCGCTCGACGTTTATTTTTTTGCTATGTCGAATCCCTCTGGGCTTTTTGTTAGGGTCGTCTTTTTTTAGAAAGTTGCATAGGTAGGTATATCCTGATCTGGTTTTCCCAGGGCAGCTGTAGATTGACAAACCAGGAATTTGATTTCTGAAAACTTATATAATCTATAATCTACATCGCATGCTATAATTACATTCCTACTGTTACAATAAAGTAGGAAATAAAAATTAACAAAATGTATGTATTTTTACAGTTTTTACTCTAATCAAGTGAGTCGAATTTTAACCTACTATAGTAAGGTGCATCTGTTCTGCCAGTTAAGCAGCGATAACTTACCATTATCGTTCACTAACTTAGGCTTGTTACTTGTGACTTCAAATGTGACTATACGTTGCTTTCTGATTGTCCAATTTTATACCCAATTGATAGAGCATTTGTTGGGCTAAAGATAGTAAACAATCAGAGACAATTTTCTGAGATGTTAGTAGTTAGCTTTATCTGATTGTCCACGAGACCTCCTAACTAATGATAGTAACTTACTTGTTTTGCCTGCTGAATGCAGTTTAATTTAATTCGAAACTAATTTCAAGACAGTCTTCTGCTACACTACTGTGTCGTGTTGTTTCGTGTCGAGTCAGAAGCATATCGGTTTTCGGTGTGTTCAAACATTTAGTATGGTTAGAAACACATTATTACGAAAGTTGTGTCGCAACAGCACATTGTACACGACACAGTAGTGGTTTCTAGCTTAACGATGTCTTATCCAAGCCCAAACATGTTTATGATAGGACAGCAATCGTTTGTAACTCAAAATAATTAGTAAAGCATGATATTCATAATGGAAATAAGTTGATAGGAAGTAAGAATTCATAAAGTTGATAACTACTTAATTTCCTTGCAGATCCGAAAATAAGTTATCTGACTCACATCGGAAACTTAAAGCTGTGCTTGAAGTTGCCTTACGTATGGATTCCCAATACTATAAATTCATGAGACACAATAATACTTCCTGTGTCGTCATGGATTTTGTGGAATCTTATAGAAAATTTGAAGAAATTCGTGACACATCTTTGGTTTTACGACATAGGCCTGCTATAAAGATTGTGGGAGAACTAGAGCCGGTCCCTTTTCAATCCATAAATCAACACCCACAGGCAAAATTTGAGGTTAAACGTAGTCAAATTTTATTAATATACTCTCTGATATATAAATTGTGTACAGCCAGGGGCTGTTTATAAAATATCGCTGAGATAACATCGATATGGGCGTTCATAGTCAAAATATTGTTCTACTTGGCAATGAGATTATAAAAGATTGCGGTAAATGTTAAGATAGTACTGATTAGAGCGTGTGTATATTGTTGTTAAGAGTTACTACAGAATAGGTAGGAACAGAAGATTTACTCCAAATAATCCACGATTATCAAAACCAGGTAAGAGTCATCAAAGTTCAAGGAATGTCTTAAAATCTCAAAAAGTTCATTGTATTCACTTTTTATTGGAACCTCTAATTGTGTTTCTTTATTGGTGTCCAGCATTGTTTGTACAATTTATAATGAGTTGGTACACACTCTATCAGCTGTAAAGTATTATGTAACTACTTCATTAATAACGGCTATATTGTGTAATACAGATAAGTTACAGTGTCGTTTAGTTATATTAGTTCTACCTGCTAGATTACTCTTGAATGCATTTATGTTCATTCTGCATTATTCACCAACATTGCAATAGAGTTCGTAGCAGGGAAATGTTGATGCATTACTTTTTGTCAATGTGACGACTAGAACTCTCAGGAATCTGGATTGCTATGTCAGCATAATAATATACAACGATGATGGTTCGAATCGTAGATTCCTTTCTTACCTGCCTGTTTTATAATTATCTTCTTTCATTATTCAGTAATCAGTATAGCATTTCTTTTTCATCAATTCTAAAATAAATTCATACGAGTTTTTGCAAATAATCCAATGGCGATTTAATTTAATTTCCTACGAGTTTTTGTAAATATTTCAATGGCGATTTAAAATTTTAATTTTAATTTTATACCTGTTTTCATTAAAAAAAAAAAAAACAATTTATTCAGTTTATTCTCTCAATTTTTTTTTCTCTTAATTATTTTAATTTTATTGCCTTATCAATTAAAGTCATTATATATTTTTTTAATAATTCAATCAATCAATCATCATTTAATCAATTATAATCTTAATATGTAATTTACATAGGTACCAATGTTTTTTTTTTTTAAATGTTGTTTATAGAACTGAATGATTTCATAATTTTCTTTATTATTGTTATTAATTATTGTTTTCTTTGTATGTATAAATTTTAATTTCAATAGCTATAAATATGTTATGTAAGCCGTTTTTTTTTGTGCATGTGGTGTTAACCTATAATTAATTGTTGCACTTGAATAATTATGTTACTCTAGTTATTAATTCAGAAATGTATTATAGTGTAAACAGTTGTTGGTTAACCTAAATAAATAAATAAATAAATTCTAATACATAATATATTGTGTTGTTCTAATATAAGCTTAGGGACTTTAATAAATAAAATAATTGAATTTTGAATGTTGTTATTCGTAATGTAAAAATTACTTTCCATACTATTGTATATAATCAAGTTCTTCTAACTGAACAGAAAGCTGTGCTGCTGGAGAGTTTGTTGAGCCAATTTTTGTTCCCAGTTAAAGCACTAGGAAGTGCTTAAGGGTGGGCCTTTTTGGGGGACTGTCTCATGTTAGTTTGACGTTCAAAAGTGTTGATTCTCAGCCTAGTTTGAATAAATGACTTTTGATTTTGATTTTACAAATAAATTGCGATTACCGTATTTTATTGCAGGCGATTCCATTCTACATAAGGTGAATAAGGGCGCGTGATTTTACGTAATGTGTAGGCGTTTATGTTATAAATATATTATGATTAAGGTTGCCTGTTCAAACTGCATTGAATTTAGTTAGTTATTTCGGAATATCTCATAGATTTGGCTTGTTAATAATTCATATCACATCTGGAGATTATTGAAATAAATTAATGATTTAGCCCGACCTACATAATAAATTATAATTAGTGCATTATTATTGGTCTCAACAACCTGGGCATCTTTTATTCAGACGAAAACTAATGAGCAATCACTATGATTAGGAAAATTCCACACACACACAGTCCACTGCTGATCATAGAACCATCCCAACATGTTGTCGTTTCAATTCGATCAATTAACCTAATCATCAGACCATTCACTTCACACCTCTTACGATATGGGAGTAATTGGGCATTCCAAACTCAGCTGAAACCGCACAACCACAAATAATGCTACTCTATAAGGCTAATAAGGGCACGTGACACCTACATACACTGTAATTCTACATAATGATTGACGTGTCGTGAACAAACAACTGTTCACTTCCCAAAAAGTCACGAACACACGGCCTTTAAGGATTGTTGCACCTACCGAAATGTATGGTTATTATACATCTTGTAAAACACAAGCTTATGAAGACATTAGCAAATATATAGACAAAGATCTCTTCTTTGTCTTTGTTCTGTGTTTGATCGTTGCTTGAAGTTAGGAAGGAGGTAGAAGTAGAAGCAAGTAGTAGTCCTTTGTGATCTCGTGATGACACTGGGTGTATGAGGGAACTATTCAGCAATCACAGTTTATGTATATTCCCATCTTCTGGGGTCCTCTCAAGTTGCATTACATCACCCATTTCTTCATCTGCTGCTGTTACTATTCTTAGCGTTACTTTAAAGATCGGATGTACACATCCATGATTCCTGATAGACCGGATTCGGAACCGTTCTAGTCACGTATTGCATTTGCGGTGACCTCTTTACAACTCGTGCTCCCGGAATCTGGTTCAGGAATTCCGGGATAGTTTCCGGATGAATTCCGTTAGCTCATGTTATCAAACAGTGAGTTAAAACAATGCTTGATTTGGCCTACTTGCGTTACTTTAGAATGTTTCTATCACTGACCATCGCAGAGTACTGCAAGATGTTTCTTTAACAAAAAATTACTTGGGTCTTTCTTTTCTTAAAACTACACTCAAAAATATGCTTTTGGATTTTACTTCTGTAACTTTTATTAACTTCTTCTGTAACTTCTGTATATTTGTGCAGTCTTCTGTGAAACAAGTTTTATTATTCTTACCTGTCGAGTTTTGGTTGACCAAAGTAACAACAACGAATAAAAAATCATAAGTAAGGGCTTCCACCTCTCTTAAGTATAAAAGTATGTTTATAATAAAATCAGCGCCTCCAACTCGACTGCGTCTAACCTGCTATGATTGATGTGTCGTGTAAAAACAGCGGCTTGCTTCCAAAGTGTCACGAGCGACCTTTGCGGTCGTTTGTCGCGCATACCGAACTATAATTACCTTTACTTTCTTGTGCCTGTAATTATTATTGTTGTTAGCGTGTTTTGTTTTGCTTGCCGATTTAGAATGTTCGGGTTCTGGTCGTGACATTCGAGGCATTCGCGTTGGTTTTTGATGGATTGCCTTATGCTTACCGCGTCTTTTCTTGCACATTTCAATTCCTTATAGCGGTTGTCTGTAAGACCGCCTATTGTTTTAATGTGTTTAGTATTTATATTTTGTTGGTTTACGATTTTAGTTTGTTGACGTAAAATAAAGAATATTCCTTCATAAATTTTGCGTAAAATCTAAATTTTTTGGTTTTAAGCACTTTCATGCTGCAAGATGGGGATTAGAAGACTGTAATATAAGCGCTTTTTTCTCAGTCTACGCGTTGATTATCCAGACTTCGTCAATGTATATGTATAGGATGACGTGCGGTTAAAACAATCTTATCAAAATAAGAACTCAGAAAGCTGTTGCAGGTGGCATGGTACGCAATAAACATCGCTGATTATTAACATCTAACAATCATGCATAATCCATGTCAGTAATTATAATTCTCTACACCCCCCATTTCTGCCTCACCAAACCTAAGTCTCTTAGCATTATTTATGCATCTTTTATGTAGGTTACGGTTACGCATTTTCTTAATTTCCTAGTACCTGTGCAACGAAAAGAAAGTGAGCATGTAATACTTGATTAATGATTCACATAAGTAGAACATTAATTTCCTTTCGTTGCTCATCCAGTTCCAAGTGTTTACGCTCTGTGACTGCGTTTAAAGCATCGGCATAACATTACACCTGCTTTTCGAAGTTGTATAGTATAGTCACATTTGTGTGTCCCTTGGTTCATTTTCATTTCTTCGTCTATGACTATTATTTCTCCAATGTCATTTAATACTATTTTTGGACTGCTTGGACCTCTTTAGGCAGTAGTGTTACTGACTGTAATAAAATACTAGGATCTTTTGAAGAATAAACAGGTTTAAATTTAATTTCTATTGAACTAGAGCAAGTAGATGTGGGTGAGTGATATCTACATACTTTATTCGTTACAAACCTAGTAAGTAATAATTTATAAGTGGAAAAGAAGAAACTGGTTATAGTGGTCTAATTGTTTACAGTTACAGCACTGTAGTAAATATTATTAAATGAAAAAGATTTCTGCTAATAAAATCAATAGCTATTGTATTTTCTATTACAAATTTATTATTTTAGATGTTTTCATGTCAACATTTGCAATAATAGTATACAGTTTGATCATGTTGAATAATTTGTCATGTGGATCATTTTAACGTAGATAAAATAGAGAAGACGTTCTTCGATCAACTACATAATTATGATAAAGTCGCCATCTTGTTTTAACCTCGAATATCCGTTAGGGAATTAGTCCCTGAGAAATATATGGTTAAAGGCTGTATCTGAAAGCGTTGTTACTTGCTCCAACTATCGCAGTCCTCTGCTGGACTAAGCCATATCTCAATTTGCGCTATAGCACATGGTTTTCCACCTTTCGAATTCAGTCTGTCTGTCCGTCTAAAACCGAGGTCCCACGGCCTGTCGCGGCCTGGCGCGCGACCATGCCCGTCGAGGCCTGTCGGTCTGAATGCTAAGCACGGTGCGCCAGGCCGCGACAGGCCTCGACAGGCCGTGGGAACCGTCGATGAGGCCCGTGGTGGGAATGCTTGGCACGGGAAACAACAGGCCTTGACAGGCGTGGCCACGTGCCAGCTCGCCACAGGCCTCGACAGGCCGAGGGACCGCGGCTTAATAATGCCTGTCGCATAATGTAATGCGTAGAACTTCTTTATTCCGTCTTGTTATGCTGTAGTGATTGGGTGCGTTTACGCATTCGTGCGTGACGCCGCCGGCCACCGCGCCGACGCGACGCGACAATCGAGAGTGACGCACGCGCCGCGTTCCACGCTAATGTGGAGGTAGACTTCTTAGGAATAGTTTCATTGCTTCCGTATGCTTATGGTTGGAAATTAAAATAACTTGAAACATAAATGTTTCCGCTGCTATTTCATAAGGGGCAGCAGTGGCTGTTCCTAGTGTGGAACAGAGTTGTACAGTAGGCCGCACGATAGTGGTAAAAAAACCAGTATATTTTGGTCCTTTATTCTGTGGCGGCATCGACATTGCCACATGCGAACTACGTATTACACTGACGTCACGCAAAATCCTGTATCGCGCAAGCAGTGTACCGTGCGACTATCAACGTCCCGACATCAATCTTCGGGCAGTAGCCCACCTGACAAAACACGCATCTGGTCGGAGGGTCTTCTCTTTTCTATGGAGGATGAGTGAACTTTACACTCTGTTCCTCATACCTCTATAATTCTTTTGGAACACCGACGTACGGATTACGACAGTTACTTAAAATGTACCTAATGTTAGTTCCTAACCTATAACCATGGGAAGTCGGGACCTATTCACAGTGTAATAGATTATGTAAAGAATCTAAACACATTTCTATTGTCTTCTATTGAAAGTCTTCCTAAGACTATATATTTATAAATATGCTACGTGAACTAGGATATAGTTTATAACATCATCTTAATATACGAGTACCTCTGCGATCTATAAATATCTTCGGGGTTTATGAAAATATTTTTCATTATTTTATTGACACAAGTAACTTAATATAATCAGCAAGTTTGATAAATCCGATATATTATATCCACAGTTCGTCCTACCCATTCAATAGAATACCATAAAAATACTTCCAGTCCATTGTCACTTGTCAATCCATACAGAACACCAACCGGTGATTTGCCCAAAGAATTCGCTCACATAAAACGTATCTCTATCCTTGTCGGCGGTCCATTGTGTTGTCAGCAGCCGAGTATTATCTGGTCAATCGATCTTATCAGCCGCTCAATGATCGACGAATCGATATTACTCACCCGCTTTTGTCTTGGAATATTCTGTATTTCGTTTGCAGTCGGATCGTAGTGTAGAGGATGATTATTTCGACGTTGTTTTTAGAATAAAGGCAGAATTATTGTCCTCTGTATAGTGCCGGTACTCAGAGTCGTTACTTGGGACTTGTTAATTGATTATCCACGTTAATCGACTCTGTCAGTCAAAATAAGACAGTTTAAAGACTTCATTTTAGTTGGTGGTGGTGTCTAATCGGTTTTTGGATGACGTCTCTGAGTGTGGAAATTATGACTACATTGTTGTATTGGGTTTCGACCTGTAAAAACAAGTGTAAGTGGTAATAGTAAATAAATAAATATAAAAAAAAACGAGTAGAGAGCAAAAAAGATGAATTGACTGTGTGAAAGATAATATGGCTAGAAAGGGAGTGACTACCGATAGAGAATAGAGAAGTATGAACGATAAAGATACGTCGCGCCACGCCGCCGCCGCGCCGGTCAAAAATATTTTGGGATAGAGGCAGTAGAATGATGATGTTTCAAAATATTGTATTGCAGATTATAGTCAGATAATATATACGTTATTAATTAATGTTGATAAGTTGGGAGTTCTGGAGACATTTGTCCTTTGGCATTGCTAATTGTGTACCTTGTTACATAGGTACTTCAATAAGGACAAAATTAAATGCAATTTTTCTCCGTTCTGGGAAATACGTTCAATGGTTGACCGTGGTGGTACTATTTTGCAGTTTATTATTATCTGTTGCGTACATAGTTTGTTTAATAGCAATTTTATTTGGATTCAGCTGACGAGCATCGAATGGTATTCTGGCATTGACGTTTACGCTAAGCCTCGTTAAGGATTTTATAATGTCATTAGAATCTAGCCGGCACTCCCTTTCTGTGAGTCCGTAGATGGCAATAGAAATAAAAGAGTTCTAAAGGTTAAATACCTTGTGTTGAATAAGTAATAAAAAACACTATTAATTCAACAAAGAACATACAAAGACTTTGTTCATTTATTGATTTTATTGTACTTGATATAAATAATGTAAATTATTCAAGGGATATTCATTTATTTATGTTTTATTTGTTTATCCGTTCGGAGCAAAGTCAGGTTGCACAAACCAGCTTCCGTGACATTGAAAGGTATTATAGTAAGGTGGTGCCTTTAAACATAGGACACAACAGAGGAGCTCGTGGCTAAGTAGTAACTGCCGCACGGGTCGATCTGTCAGGTTAAGCTACGCTTGCCGGGGTTGGTCTGTGGATGGGTGACCATCTTTACATACCGAGACTCCTCCGTGCCTCGGAAAGCACGTTAAGCCGTTGGTCCCGGTTGTCATTCGTGGATCTTTGACAGTCGTTACGGGTCGTCAGAAGCCCGAAAGTCTGACAACCAGTCTTACCAAGGGGTATCGTATTACCCAGTTACTGGGTTGTGGAGGTCAGATAGGCAGTCGCTCCATGTAAAATACTGGTATTCAGCTGCATCCGGTTAGACTGGAAGCCGACCCCAATATAGTTGGGAAAAGGCTAGGCAGATTGATTGGTGCCTTTAAACATATTTACCCAGTGACCCACCATATGCTAACTTAAGCTCCGGCTAACCTGAGGTTAATGTAACCTTCGTAAGTTAAATTTAATGCTGTCATTTAACGATTTGTGATTTGAGAGTAAGGTCACTCGCATTGCCGGCATCATGATGTGTCAGTTGTTAAGTATGGGTTTGATTGCATTAAGTATTAATATTTCACATAATATAATTATCGATTGACATCATCTGTGGTCTATAATTAGTTTGCCATCCAAGGCGTGATGATTAAATACATTTACGTCATAGGTCGTTGCTCTATAATCGATTTGATTTTTTTCTGACATTTTCTGTGGATGGGTGACCATCTTTACGTACCGAGATTCCTCCGTGCCTCGGAAAGCACGCTAAGCCGTTGGTCGCGGCTGTCATTCGTGGATCTTTGACAGTCGTTACGGGTCGTCAGAAGCCCGAAAGTCTAACAACCAGTCTTACCAAGGGGTATCGTATCACCCAATTACTGGGTTGTGGAGGTCAGATAGGCAGTCGCTCCATATAAAATACTGGTATTCAGCTGCATCCGGTTAGACTGGAAGCTGACCCCAATGTAGTTGGGAAAAGACTAGGCAGATGATTTTCTGTCTCTTTCAGAAATAAGACCTCTTATTCTCGTTTATCTTCACGAGTACTGACCCATCGTCTTGTAAACTTATCACTGTGTCTAGAACTTCAGATATCTTCGAGGAAAGTTGGAAACTGCGCATCTTCAGCTTGAGTAGAAAATGTGAAAGTGACGGTCAAAAATTACAACCATATAAAGTTGTAGAGAGCCAATGATTTTCTACTATAAAGAATGTGGTTGGTTACATAGAGGATATGGCATGTCACACGGCACATTTTTAAGTAGAATTTGTATAATTGCATTAAAAGCTAATAAAGCGCGTATCGGCAAGCGTAGTGTTGGATGCCCCCCAGCTAGCCATCTAGCTGGGGGGCGTCCAACACTACTAGGTCGTGGTTCCATATCCACGACCTTAAAAAGATGGCTTGCGGAAGGCGAAGAACAGGGTGTTGTGGGGCAAAATACGACTTAAAATTAATTCGTAAATATACTATTTCATTAAGGCTTCATTTTGCTTCCATCCTGAATATAATAGGACATCTCAATTCATTTCGTATTTTCACACGACACGACTAACAACGAATGGCATCAAAACAATCATTTCATTATGTTTCTTTTCGCACACATATTTTTTTTTTGCGCATGCAAATTAATTGAGTAACTACCTATGTTTAAATTAAAAACCACGTTTGCAAAATTCTTTGGCTGTACGAATATCAAGCTTTATTAAAATTATATTCAGATAAGCATCGAATATAAATTCAGTCCGTATTATACTCGTATTTCAATATTCATGGAACGAACACGCCGTCGTCGTCCAAAAAAATTTGACAGCTGTCACAATCATTGTCACTCCGTGCAAATTTCGTAAAGGTTTTCCTCCGTTGTGACAGAGCGACATATCGCAACCGTGCCGCGTTGCTCGCTACAATAAGTAATTCATTTGCACCGTGATTAGTCGGTGCAGTGTGCATTACAAAATGTGTTGGCTGTTGCATAGTTTTGTGGCAATGCGGTTGTGTGCCACCGCCTTTTGATTGCGATGATACGTGCTCTGCGAATTAGATTCTGAGTGTGTTTGTGGTGCTATTTTTTACGGGTTAAGTAAGCTATGCTTTCGAAAATGAATTGGTCTTTTGGTAAGGGTTTTCGGGTTTCAGATTTAAAGCTCGGCTATGGGATCCTGTGCACTAGACATCGTCGGCGACTAGTGGTCGCAGCGACCAGGTTAAACTATAGAAACCTATACGAATACCCGCAACGGCCAACTAGCCGCAGATCATACACTACCCCTAGACGGCCACGACTGGCCGGAGTCATGGCCATGGTAATTAAGAACTCTATCTATGTAGCTTCTAAATTATTATTATTATGTAGCTGCATTTTTCTCAGCTTATTCTTTTTCTTATTGTTGCACGAGCTATTGTTTTCAAGACCAGTGATTAATAAGTAAATAAAAACGAGGCATATTAGATTTAGTAAACAATGCATGTTTTGAATTTGTTCTTTTATGGAATGGCGTGGAATACGTACCTAATATCAGCTATTCTAAATGAGTAAGTGCAGAATTGGTAAACCAAACTACTTTGGTATTTAATTGATGTATAAAGGAGTTGAATTAACTCATTCATATAGACAGGTTTTGCTCATCAGCACCAAATACGGATCTTAAATAAATATAATAACTAAACAGCTTAATTTTTCGTGGGTGTCTGTAGGTAAGTAATAAGAAATCTGCAAAAGTCTCACGATTTTGTTTTATAGTCATTCAGGTTATTATGACCATAAATCAGACCGCACAGTTCTTTTTTATTTACATTTAATGAGACATTTAGATACGAATTTCCAGAAACTAAAAGAATACATGTAGTCTTTCTCGTATATCAATCTGCCTAGCCTTTTCCCAACTGTGTTTGGGTCGGCTTCCAGTCTAACCGGATGCAGCTGAATACCGTATTTTACATGGAGCGACTGCCTATCTGACCCCCACACCCCAGTAACTGGGTAATACGATACCCCTTGGTAAGACTGGTTGTCAGACTTTCGGGCTTCTGACGACCCGTAACGACTTTCAGAGATCCACGAATGACAGTCGGGACCAGTTCTTTCCGAGGCATGGAGGAGTCTCGGTATGTTAAGATGATCACCCATCCACAGACCAACCCTGGCAAGCGTAGCTTAACCCGATGGATCGAACCGTGCGGCTGTCATTACTTCGCCACGAGCTCCTCGTATATATCGTTTAGTATTCAGAGTAGATTGTATCGTATTGTTCTGAGGTACTATACACAATTGTCGGTGATATAAATTTTGCGTAAACAATGCCAGTGGATGCCAGGGCGTCTGTCGCCTGGTTCTACGAAAACTTGGCAATAATACAGATTTGAAATATATTACTTTACGCTAATTTATGTTACCTTCATACCGGACGGATCCGTGCCTGCCTAGACTTTAAAGTAGGAGTCTCTCTCTCAAAATGTCCATCGCGCAAAATTGAATGCCTATTCTACGACTTTAAAAGTCTTTACCTGTCTTTGATTCATTAATAATAAGATGGTTATAGCCGTGATATAGTTATATCCCTAGGGATATAGCTATATACCGTAAAATAGTTATGTAAAAGCGGTTCATAACTGTCGGAGTAGCTACTTTTGTTACTGCGACCAATTTCGACGTAGCGCTCGCCAGCCGCAGCCGAGGCACCGCTCGCTTCGCTGGCTCGGCTCGCGTAGTTGGTCACAGATTCTAACCTAACCTATACAAACCTATTTGGTCGGAGTGCCCTAATAGTTATATTACTAGATCGTGCTCGTATATCTGCTACGAGTCTCGTATCATATTTATATTCCTAGTAAGACAGTTATGAAACGCTTTCATATAACTATATTACAGTAGGTAAATAGCTATATCCCTAGGGATATAACTATATCACGGCTATAATTATAACCATCTTACTGCGATATGTACACAACTAGGTTCATTCAACTCTAAAATTCACGAGATGATGTATTTCAAAATTTTCAACAGTACTTATTAATGCATATTTATTGCAAAAAACGTCGGCATTGCTTTTCACGTAAAGGTGTGGTACTTTTTGCCAACAGTTTTATGTCTCAATTCTGTATAAAATGCATTTTAAAGTAGACATTGATGTACGCAAGAGTTATTTTGCCATAAATATGTCGATTCCCTCACTTTTTATGATAGTAACCATAATCCGTTATAACGTGATATTTTATGGATTTTCATGTGTATTGGAAGTTTTCAAAATTCATTGTTGTTTATATACAGAAATAACGGTGCTTTTTATGCGTGGAAAATTACGTTGAAAAATTCAATTTGAAGTTATTTAACATAATTGACAATGTAATCAAGTTGTTTATCTGAAGAAAAACTTAGAAGACAGGGTTTTTGTTTGCTTTGTTAATCGAGGTTACTTCTGACAGATTAGTTCCCAATTAACCATACAAATACCAAGTACATTAAATGCACGTCTATTAGCGGACAAACGGCCCACTTAATTGGTTGAATAGTTTAACTATGATTAACTTCGTACATGTTTTGATTCGTGAACATAGGTACTTGACACGTGTGTGAAGGCTGTTGCAATTTGTCAATTGATGAGCCCGAGTGTCGAGAGGTCATGCTATGTTTGTACAATATTAGTTAACGTTCAATATGTCTTGTTATGTAACTTGTAATAGGTACTTGGTCCTTGATGATGGAGGCTAGCAATACGACGCTATATAGCGAGCCATTCCAAATTTAACTATACAAAAAAATATAATAGAAGTGTCTGTTGGTAATGTCAAAATAACAACTTTTTACTAAATGAGTAAGAAAGTATATACGGTACACATTTTCTTTTTTTTTTAATTTTTCCTTCTGTCTGTTTGTTCCGGTTAATCTCCGAAAGAGCTGGACCGATTTTGACTGGACTTTTACTGGCAGATAGCTGATGTTATAAGGAGTAGCTTAGGATACTTTTATTTTGGTAAAAGAATTAGTATCAACGCGGGCGAACCCACGTGCAGCAACTAGTTGTTTATAAAGAACACCAACAGCATAAATCATAATTATATATTCCAAATAGGCTTACAATATTATTATTTAATTACGTAATGATTAGGTATGACAATTTAACTTCTCAGCCAAGATACTATATGCTACATTAGCCACATGAGCACACGCGCTCTTAACCCATAGCCGTCAAAAACAGAAATTAACTGGTGAACCACTTTTCACCCTTAATGCCCTTAGTAATAAGGTTGAAAAGAAGTTCACCAGTGTCCGCGATGGTACATCTACAGATCGTTTATTAAACCCAGATACTAATTTGACAGGTTGTCAAACTCCAAATTTAAAAAAAAAACAAATAACAATCAGAAATGTCAAATTAGTCTCCGGGATTAAAAAACGAACTTTAGACAGGTCTACTGATTTTGGAACGTCGTCGTACCTTGTATTAATTTCGAATTTGGTTGAGTGCTGTTGAGGAAGCTCATGTCAATTATGTCAAATTCTAATGACGATGATCACGTCAGTTTATCTCACATAGGAGGACGTTGTATAAGGTATTATGTGAACGTTTGTATATTGAATGGCCAAGACACAAACAAAGATACAAGTACAACGACTGATTTCGTAACACATTGACATTAATGATTATCGTGAATTGAAGAAAACGGTACATGTTTCAAGTTTTCTCCATAATATGTGCTTCTTTTTATAAACTTCATATCTATTCATACGAAGATTTGTTACGACTACGAATATTTATCGAGTCATCAAACTTGATTACTTGATTGACGTCCGTATATTTTTATGATCAATTATAGATCTTCCTGATATGTGAATTATCTTAGGAAACACCTTCCTGTATGTATATCAACAAAAAAGAAAGTGTATGAACCCTGTTAATCTTTTGTTTTATTTCGTTTATCAGTCAGGAAACTAAAATAGGTTAATATCTAAGGTGCTTGGAAGCGATAAGGTACAACCTATTTTGACTAGACATTTAAAATATTACAATGTTGTTGCATATTGTCCGACGCTTGTGCTTACTATAACAATAGATCTTGTGGATCAAGTACAATATAGAGAAGGGCGTCGTTTTTGACTGTTAGCAAAATATAACACCATATGCTAAGCCAGTTTTTTATCTAACTATAAAAATATTGCCATAAAAATAAATGCTCTTCTTCAGTTCCTCCTAAAACACACACTCTCTATTGGTAAAGACGCTTAACTATATCTCTTAAATTCTTAGTTTTTTAATTTATCTACTAACATCTCTACTCAACATCTATAACTAATTATAAACAATGCATTCCTTGTGAATTCACTCAGTGAACAACTGAATAAGTCCGTCTGACTCGCTACGAAATTGAGCATGCGGATAATTTTCTTCCTCCTAAATAGGTCGGTTTAGCAAGGAATTTCGAATAGGTTTTCAAACCATAGATCACAATAACATACTTCAACTTCATAAATGGCAGTCAGTTTCAAGCTTTAAGCTTACTAGTTATAAACCTAAGCTAGCCTTAACTTTCGTCTTAGCTTTCGCGAGTGCTAAACGTTTATGTCTCGTTTGTTTGTAGGCAAACTGGTCAAGTGTGACTGGTGACGTTGAGTGGTCTCTAAACTTTATTGGCATTGTATCTTTTGCGGTCAGATCTTAACCTTTGTCGCGGGGCGAGCTTTGAAAGTTGAAAATGTTATTGCTTTTGTTCAATGATTTTAGCGTGAGATTCGTTATTGTCGGCAGGTTTTCTCTGTACTTTTGCTTAGAGAGTTTACCTATTTATAATGTTGAATTTAGGCTTCCGTAACCTTGCTGTTCATTGAAAATAATGTTTCCAAATCAGGAAAAATGCTACTGGTTATGCACTCAGAAAAGAGAAACAGTGAGCTTCATAATACAATTAATTTTATTGAAAAGAATCTAGTGACCTACTAATGACCACTTCAGTTAAGCTCACACGAAAGTCAAAACAAAACTTTGTAAGAAATTCCTGAGTGAGATCACAGCTTATATTATCAATTGAACAAGCATTGATGTCATAGTTCAATAGTCAATAGCTAGACCGGTTGAGTCACGGCTGGTGTACCCACTACTTGTACACCCGTAAGATTTGGCGGCGATAACAGGTGAAATGTGAAATCGACGCAACTTAAAGTTTTGTTCTTGAGTCTTGAAGGGGAAAACTATGCGTCTCTGAGGTTTAATTTGTAAATTCAGATATATATTTTTTTTCAAGTTTGTATTAATTCGGGATATGAAGTTTAAAAAAAAATTAAATATGGACTTCTTAACTTATTCCATTATATTCCCCTGTTTATGAAAGAGGAACTGAGGGTTCTGGATAAGTTTTTAATCAAAATATATCTTAGTTTGGTGATTATTTAAAAGAAGGAAACATAGGAAATAATGTAATTCCAATTTTAAGAGCTTTGACACTGACACCATATTATAATATTATTCTGATCTGTCAGTTATACTCAATAATTTATTGCATTCCACAATGTACACATATGCTTATGTGGTAAGTAAACATTTGTTGTAACAATCATGGACCCTGTCTGGCACAGCAAAAGAAAAATTAGAAGGAAGAGGACTTATTAGGTATACATGTAACTAACTTATTCTAAGTATAATCTAAGGTAACATTTTATTAATTATTAATTTTAGCATTTTTTTTTATTATTAATTAATATTATCATGTCAGTTCTATAGTATTGCCAATTAAATATTAATTGATGCTATATTAAAACATTTATTTAAACTTTTTAATTTATTTGTAAAAACAGCAATCTTTTTCTCTTTTTTGCCCACAAAGGTACCTAACATTAAAGATGTTATCTATGCAGGCGCCAATCGGCGCCAATAATTACGCACATGACAAGTAAAAAAAAACTAACGTGGACAAAAAGACCAATCACTTTCAGAGATGGACAACAAAGAAATTACGGACACACGTATCAATGTACTGGTTTAACACTAATTATATAATAAATAATTGAGGTCAACACTATTTACTAGTGATGTAACCAAGTTGTATCGATGCTAGATCCGGCTGCAGGTTCCGATCTGTTCATACGTAACTCGATAGTGCACTATAACTCTATTAGATGGGCGTTTTTAAACTCAACAATCGATTTAAAGTATCGATATTGATTATTTAATAGATGATTTGTCGGGATTTACGAGGTTATCATTATTAAAGAGTTCAACAAAGTTGTTATTTGGAATGATCATCGTAATTTTTGTTTATATTTTATTTACGATTATATTCAAGCAAATGACTACTTCGTTACGTTCATCTTAATTAGGAAGACGTACGACTTTTGCTGCCCTTATTGACCTGATAGTTCCTATGTCCGAGACAATTAATATCTGAGATAATTTTGGTCTACAGTTTATCCAATGCATTCACAAGCATGATTATGTTCTGCCATTTTATTGGATTGCCAACAGTCTCAGTAGAATTCAGCCAAGCTCGCTCTTTTACATACGAAACATAAATTATAGCTGGTAGTGGAGTAACGTTAGCCAAAGGATTCAAAGCCAAATTTGCACATCAAGTTATTCATGACCTATTTAACTCCGTTTATGTATGAAATTTTGGCCGACAATTCCAGTCAAAAACAAATTTTTTATCAAGACATCACTATACACGCTAAGATGAAACCAAAGCATTTAGCAGGTGACCCAAAACATGCAAAGTTTTTCTCTGCAACAGTAGAATTTAATTTAACCCGCATTTAATTTAACTCTTGCAATAACAATATCGTCTTCAGCAGATTCAAATGTTTATTGTCAACTATTAATATTTTACATTCGTTCTCTTTCCGTCTAGGTTTATTTTCATACAGTTTCAATACATTTACATACAAATTGATCAATACTGCACTTTTATTATCGTTGTGTTTCTAGTCCGTGTGCGATGTGAGTGTGACATGAATTATTCAAACTTTCTGTGGCATCGTTCGCTTCAATAAGGGCATCTCGATATGTTGTAGAATTCATAATATATATTGCTTGTTTACTTTTTATTGTACTGCACTATTTGGATCACGGATCTTTGTGCTACTTTTTTGAAGTTGGTATTTATCATTGTTAACGTTTTTTATTTAGATAGATAGAGCTTTGTTTGTTTGTGTTGTTTATTTGGGAAAAGTGGTCAGAAAACAAAAGCGTACATGTAGGTAACTATGAATTATGTGAAAGGTATGTAGTAGGTAGGAAGGAAGTAAACAATAAGATTAGTCTAGCTCATAGTGATGTAGTACGTAAGAAAAAGACGAATCTACTTTACCGAACCCACGGAGATCAAACCCAAACAAATTGGTGTAAGAGCACCTGGTTGATGGCTAGACTATTGATGCAGTTAATTTAAATAAATATATTAAAGCCACAATTTGAAATTCAATTACCACTCAAACGTAGATACATTATGCGTAAACAATATAAAAATGCATTAAAATTTTATAAACTCGCTCACACTTTGATTAAAGCGAAAGCTTTGGTGATCTTACATAATGATACAGCTAATAAGGAAACTGCAAATTTGTAATGCCTAGATCATTAATACTGATGTAATGTAACTATAATAAAAAAAAATATCGCGAGTAAGTGATCGCTGTGAAACATGTCTGAGCAGAATGTTATAAGACATTTACGATTCATAAAAAGTTAGTAATGCCAGTTATAAAGCTCGTGGAACATTGCGTGTATTAAGTGAACAAAGAAGTTATTAAAGTAGTGTTGCTACTGTATAATGTTTTAGGTAGTACGTGTCATGATAATGAAGATTATCGAAAAGAAGTAATTCTGATTATCCTAATGGGATTGCTATTTTTTGTATTTTTTTCCTAAATCAGCAACTGTTTACTTTTTAGGGTTTTCTAAACTTGATCAGTATTTTGAATGCCGTTTTCATCATAAGTAAGGAAATGTGTGATATTAGGTAGGTACAGTAGATTCTTTTTATGTATGACAGGAACTATAATACTAGTTTAGCCGCTGCCGTGGTTAAAATAATAGCCAGTCAGCAACCTGACAGCGGGGTTAACTAATCAGTTAATCAGTGTCCAGGGTTCTATATGAATGATTTGATTCAATATAAATCGGCAACTATATGCGTTACTCCTTCTTAGCCTACTCATGATGTGGCATTTAGTTTTCGAATTCAAATATTTGAACTGATAGAACTTTGAACCATAGATCACCCAATGTAATTCGTTTATAGTGACGGTTGCCAAACGTAAACCAAGCGTAGGTAAGTCAATGATTGATGTATACCAATTTACTAATAACGCATCAAATCGGTTTTTGTTCGTAATTACTTTATGCTAATGTCGAAGATGTCAAGGATTTGATGAGACCTTAATTTAATCTGTGTAACTGAGATCAGACTTCGAATTATGCGCGCACGCACATATAAATAATGATGCAATTTTCATTCTTGGTTGGCTTTAAACTAGTTTTTATGATAATTTGTTTCTGGAACTTTTATTTTCACCTAATATTATTTACATGTTGTCCATATACCTCGCGATATGTGACTATTGGTTTAGTTATAGACCAGCATTTAAAAAAAAACCTTTTCAAGTGTAGGCAAGAAAATAATTTCTAAATTACGCATTGAGCCTAAGTACAAGTGAAGAGCTTGTAAGTACATATTTACTTTTGGGAGTAAATACTAACAAAATTGTCTTGTAAATCTGTCTGGTTCACAAAAGTCAGTATTGTATGTCTGTTTGTTATGTGCTTTGTGAAATGTCGCGGGAGTGCTGAGACAACACTCTATGTCAACAGTCTAGTGTTTGTACAGAGTTCAGATGAGTGTAACGTTGATAAGAGTGATAGATAACACATTTGACTCTGTAGATGCAGGCTGCTCTGTTCGCATTTTTACATAATATTTGCTCTCTATCCAAAAGAAGATTAGCTGCTTCCCAATCTACCGTTTGTAGTAGTAACTTCCTTACCTGTTTATTTTCTTCTTAAAAATTCTTGCCTTTCTCATTTCCTGTACTTACTTCTTTGGCATTAACTGTTCTTACTTTAAGTGATTTGCATTATTTTCAAAAGTAGTTTTGTATTGTGAAATTAAGCTGTGGGTCGCTTGCATTTCTACTCGCAAGAAATCTTTTGAGGGAAATGTGTCAAACGCTTTCAAAACCAGCAAGTCACGAGAAACTTTGTGTAAACTTAAAGCTAAAGTAGGTACAAGATTATAATACTTTATGAGAAATTGTTTCAGCGAATATTCTCATTGAGTACAAAGAAAAATCTAAGATGAGTAACAAACTAGCCAAAATAAGCTTATCTAAACATCTTTTAGGTAAAAAAGTAATTTAAAATAAAAAGTGCTCTGTTAAAGATGTTGACGAGAAAAACGAAAGTGAAGCTTATTCATTCGTTGTGAAGAATTGGCGGAACTGTGACAATATTCGACCTTAAGTGGTTTAGCTTAACCATGAGAACGACGTTGTACGTTTTAACGAAGACATTTAAAGTTTCTGATTAGAAAATCAATATACAATGTAGATTGATATTTGAACAAGTTGAAAAATTTGAACAAGTCATATTCTAAAAGCGCTATTTTTAAATTTTTGTGACAATTTCTTCTTCTTACTTTCACGCCTCCCTTTTCAATGGGATCATAATAAATTCCTGTAAGCCTATTCATACCAACATTTTGGCCATCACATTCACTTTCACCACATCCTAGTAGCCGCGCACCCATCTTACGTGCTTCCCATGCTAACCGTACCCTCTTGACACACTACACTTGACGCTTGAAAGTATATATGTGTTACACTTTTAGCATTTACATTGTTTTTGTGTGGAAACTTAGGAATTACATTTTAGTTATTATAACTTTTTGGATTTGTTATAGGATTTCGACACGCCTTTGTTTTGCTGTGGTGAAAGATTCGTCTTGTCTTCGTTATTCCAAGGTCTTTGTTGATGGATGGTGTTGTGATCTCCAATATTACATCTATCATTTGTTGTTTATCTATTGTTTGATATAATTTCATTGTTATTTTAAAGCCAGTCTCTCGTTAATCAAAGACCTTTGGTAATCTTACATTTTCATTCTTCTTCTCGTGCTTTAACTGGTTGTTTATTATTTTTAATGCCAACTAGAAATACCCAAATCTCTTCTTAACAGAAAAAGGTAAATCAAACGGTGTCTTCAATTATTCCGCTATTTATCACCACCTACTTCGAACCGCTAAATTAATCACCCATGCATCTGAAGATTAAACAGTTATCCCACACATAGACACACGCATTTCTTAGAGTTAGACCAAAGATAAGACGTTGGAGATAATTTACAATAGAAGATTCGCCCAGCCGCGTCAAAAGATGGTCGCATTTTTGTTTCGTTTTGACACCTCTGACACACACAATGTCGCAGAGACTTGACTTGATTGTCATGGAAACATTATTATGTGAGCTCACTCTTTTTCGCGCGACCTAGGACGGCGAGGGCAAATCTAACGATTTAAATCTTTGACTTAGACACTACAAACCAGCTGAACATCGAAACATCACATTCGGTTATCATACCTTTATGATCAATTCGCAACAGTTCAACAAATGCCGAACTAAAGTTCAGAGGAACAATAGCTCATTTTGGTGTCGAAACCGACGCTAAACTAAATCATGATGGGTGTGCATAAATTACTAAGTTCAGATAAGATGTCTGTCCACGGGTAATTAATTAGATTAAAACTTCTGATATTGAAATGCTCGGATTCAAAGTTGAGTGAATTCGTGGCTGATAAATAAATCTAAGTTAGCTTTATCTAATGCTAAGTGGCTTGGTTAGAAATATTTTATTCTAATCTATGTAGGTTTTGGATTGACCTAATACTTACGGATATTTGTCCGTTATTTGCGTTTTCGATCTTTCTAAGTTTTCCCGTCTCAACTAGGCTACCTAGTTGTGACGGGCAAACATTATTATGTTTGTATGAAAACTATTCCTTCAGCAGCGCAAGCAAATCTTCAAACACGGTATGATACGAATCGTTCGGAACAGGTAGTAGTGATAGTTCGGAATTCTGCTTAATATCCTCAAATAAACTTACAAATTTCCTGAAATGAAAAAGAAAAGAAGAAACACAAAAGTGTAGTAAAATCCGCATGTAAAAGATGAGTTTTATACTTGAAAATTATAATGTTAACGCCAATTATATATATTAAGTTATTAGTCAAGCTAAAAAGTTAAAAACAATTACTACCGTTTTAAATCTAACTAATATTAAAAGTACAGTTATGAACACGCTTGCTTGATAGGAGTCACGATTTTGATTCTAACTTTATTCGATACTTAATATTATGAAAGATAATTATTATGAAGAAACTTTACTTTATACAGAACTAGCACTAGCTTTTGCCCGCAGCTTCGCCCACGTGGATGTCGGAAAATATCCCACGGATAAGTACTACCGTGATTACATACCTAATAGCCGAGGAAAAGGTCATTGACTCCTACCGCTGCGCCCGTGTTGTCGTCAACCATAATTATTTTGTTACACGAAATTTTGAATCTGTGATATCTTTTAGAGTATTCATTTTAATGATATGACGTCACGGCATATTTCAATCTAAATTAAATACCCAATATAAATAACATATTTTATTGGATAAGGATAAATAAAATAGCGATCACAATGGCTTCGGATATAACAATGAAATTTTTATAAAAAAATTAAATATCAATATTGTTATTGTGGGGCATCCTTAGAAGTTAGACATCATCCTCGTCCACCATCGCGGACTTTATTGTTGTTTGCGAACTTTTTAAGACGTATAACCCTGTGGAACATAATTTTTATTTATCTCTCAAGGTTTACGCGGCGCACGCCAGTAAAGCTCCCAGTCAGCATGATTTTTTCAGACATCTTCATCATAATTATTCCTGCCAATTTACACAAAACCTTAATGAATTATACATCAAAACCTGCCTCATGAATCACTCCGTCCATTGGTGAAAACCGTTTGAAAATCCGTTGGGCAGTTTTTGAGTTTATCGCGTTCGGACAGACAGACGCGGCGGGGGACTTTGTTTTATAATAATATATGTAAAAATCGTTATAATAAAGAAACAATTTAATGTTACCTACTGCTAACAGACTTGGCAACCTGGGACATAGCACACCTTGATCCACTTACTGAAATTCTCAACTACGAAGCTCATACTCTATATAGAATGATGCATTGGACACATTGATCATCCTGCCTCACTTTACCAGTAGCAACTTATCAATACCTTGCTTCAGATCAGTCTTGTATTCCTCATGAATTGATAGGTCCCAAGAACCAACGATAATAATGAACGAAAAGTCAAATATGTATCCGAAATACTTGTGAGAGGTTTATCCCATCACAAGTATCTTCGGATTACTTTCTGGGAAGCCCCGGCAACTTAATTGTATAGATTTAAGATAATAAACACATTTTTTTTAATGTATGAGACTGACATAAGTTACCGAAATTCCATGTCAATCTTGTTGAAAGTCGTTGTAAAAAAAGTTTTGAAAACGATAGCCACTTATCTAGGCCCTTTGGTCCTGCAACTTAGTAAAAGTGTAGGCAGACTGTTAGCTTTTACTACAACATGCGTGGGATTGGAAGCATAATTTACACACTGCATTATATTACCATTATATTAAACTACAAAGTCTATCGAATCGATTTTCTCAGAACAAATGTAAACGGATCGTATTTTGTCCGTTGCCACATATTATTCTCTAATCACATTAAATAAATTGAAATACGTAGACATTACAATAACATTAAATGTCGCCAGTTGTTTCACGGAAAGGAACTTAAACTGTCGGCTTGCGACGGACTGTGAAATTTCTTTAGATTGTGTCTCTTTGTATTTCTTATTATTTAACAACTGTGGCTTGCGATTTAACATAGGTATGTTGTATGTATTCACTTCTAAGTTATTGCATTGCCTATAGTTCAATATAATTCTCGCACAAACAATAGAATAGAAATTGATTCATTACAAGCAGCAAGTTGGTCCCATCAGATTTTTCACTTGACCGTGAATGGATATAATACACAGTTTTAAAATTTAAATAAATTCTATATTTATGATTCAGTATTGTTAACAATTTAAAATTTTACGTTTTTGTTTCTTTAAAATATATCTTCATACCTTGTCAAATTAAAAGTCATCCGTACGAAAGATAGCATATAATGATATTAATGTATTTATTTTTATAGCTAAGCCACCTTCTTCAACAATATGCCCGTGACATTTCATCTCTTTTGTTCAATTTGGTCCATTCAAAATTGCATTCAGAACTATAATAATATTAGCTTTGTTTGTTTTCAAACCCTGTCAAATAGTGAATGGGCAATTAAAATTAAAGTTATCGTTATGCAAAATGTTACCTATTAAAACTTCTAAAAGGTTCTTGTTAATGGTCTTCAGCTTATGCAATACTGTTAAGTGTTGTTATGAAGTTTTAAACTGGACTTAATGCATCCAAATTGACTTAATCACGACGGTAAATTAAATGTAACAGCTATTTGAGTTAACGACTTAGATATGTGATTGATTGCTAATTAATGGACCGTTCTTTAAGCTTGAGCTAAAGCAAGAGTAAGGGGTGCTACATAGACGTTCTGGTCTGCATCATTATCATCATCATCATGATCATCAGCATAAAGCAGTTCACTGCTGGACATAAGCCTCTCCTATTGCACGCCAATTAACTCGATTTCCGGCAACTCTCATCCAGCAACTCTCATCCAGCTACTACAAGTCACCTTACGAAGATCGTCGCTGCACCTAGCCTAAGGGCGTCCTACCTTACGTTTGCCGTCGGCAACATACGGCATAATTCACCACAGCCGGCTGCGCAAAATCTAATGTATACGACGTGTTCCTTTAGATATCCTATAAAGCCAAGGCATTATTAATGAGACCATGTCAAAGAATCAACTGGCATATTATTTTAAAAATTTATTTCTTGTTTTTCTTTCTACCCGTCTGCCAAGGAAGGGTTATTTTTTCCGGGCATATCTTGTACCTATGTATATTTGTACATTACTTTTTACCTTGTATCTTCCAAATAGTTGGACGTCGCGCGCGCATTTTGCGACACAATAGAATTTTATTGTTATTTGCACACATGGGGTGCAATCGACATTTTAAGAGTTAAAAACTCGAAGTGTCCTTAGATAGGTGTACCAGGCTGTACTGCCAGGCTGTCCCGAATCGTGGCAAATCATACCGACCCCAACAGGCGTGTGCAACACGTCTTTTATGTGGAGAATTGAATTTGTTTTGTGCAAAAAACTTGTTTGACTATCGTCTGCACTACAAAAGCCGACGAGTACCTGAGACTGAGTGATATTTCATGTTTTGCTTTTGAATACAAACAAACGGTTCCTCAAAAAGTCCTTTGTAATTTTTGGTAAATAAATATAAATGAAGCATACGAAGACTGAAACTGGTTTCTCATTTGGTATATTTTTAGTAAAGATCGAGATAAAAGTATTAACTTTACTACCTACGCAATTTTTAATATGAATATTTATATATTAATTATAATGGCGACGATTTGAACTAGTTTCTACTTTTTAACATAAGAACTCCCATTCACTGCAACCGCCATGTTTCCTATTCTGATCAGTTGCGTCAGAGCATCTGTCGGAAGAAAGTCGTTTGAGATAAACGTTTTCGCTTTTCCGTCACTCACTACTCTACATAAGGTAATACTGTGGCGAGCAGAAATATTAACCGCTGATATTAATATCTCATTTTGTAATAAAAATATAGCGTTATTTATAAGTAATATCTATATTTCGCTAGCTTATGACATTTTAGTATCTATTTCTACAATACTAGTTTTGTCTGGTCATGATTCTGAAATGTCTAATATCTCGTATGCAAGTAGACGTGAATGTTGTTGCGTGTTGTGTTTATCTGTTCCTGGTTGCGAAAAGTGATTTATAGATTACTCCATTGTAATTGTAACTGCTGCAGTCGAGTGAAATACTCGTAGCGTGTGTTATTTTTTTGCATTTTCATAATCATCTGTGAAATTATGCTAATAGCACCGTAATTAGGATTTCGTACCAAAAAGATAACACTGGCTTCTTTTGTACTTGTTTAGAATCTGATATTATGTAGGCTTTATTTATTTGATTTGAATTTTAAGTGGGACGAAGATATTTGCTACAACAAAGGTCACACTCAGCGAAAATAAAATAAAATACTTAAATAATTACGCATGGCAAACTTTTCTTGCTCGTCACTGTAGCGTATTCACTCTCGCTGTCAAAATCCCGCTAAACATGAGTGATACCGTTATTACGTGCGCGTAGATGTTGCGTGTGCGCAGCATCACGTTACGATCGGCCTTGACTGACATGATCGTGTACGGTTTGATTTGCATGAGTTTTCATGCTATGAGAAATAGGTGATGCTGCGCAGAGATTTGTTTTGGTTGGTTGTTTATTTAGTTATGGTTTAAGCCTCGTGCAGACTGGCGCAACGCGACTCTAACAAAACAATTTCTAAGAAAGCTACGCGGTAGAATAATTACCGGTGTCGTGTCGCGCCAGTCTGCACGAGGCTTTATGGTTTGTAGGCATCGATCACTAATAAAGAACGATCGATGCTTGTCGGCATTGGGGCATGTGGGGCATTGGCCCCAAGAACCAAATTCAAGTTAGAAGCCAAATACAGTATTGACCGTCTATTTGGTGGAACTTGATAGAAGGTACTTAGGCTAATACCAAACTAGGACAGTTAACAGTAGCATCAAATTGTGCATGTGCAAGGCTTACCTGAACATCTGGCGCCAGTGGTTCCGCCCGCTGGCCATGGAGAGTTTGAAGAGTAGGTACCGTGTAGTTTTATTTAGTAAGATTCTGACAGATCCTTCCGCCTGATCCAGGGTGGAGGTCATACATACGGATATCCACACGAAAAATATGGAGTTAACATCCTAAACTCCCATCTTTCTCAAGTAACTCAAAAGTTTTTAACAATAAACCATGATCTAACATCATCTTCTCCTTCTTCCAGGGTCTGCCATCGTGGTCGCGCGGGCTGGAGGTAGCCGAGGCAGCCCGCACGCGCCTCGTGCGCTGGGCGTGCGGCGAGCCCCCGGCGGAGCCCGAGCCACCCCGCAAGAAGATGCCGCACGCGTTGCGCCGACGTTGGCCGCTGTGCCCTTGTTTACAGGTTAGTAAGAAGTTCATTTAATTTAAAAAAAGGAAGTATGTATGAAACATATGTTATTTGGGACACGCACAAGAAATACAACCAATAAAAAGGAACTAAGCTAAGGAGCAGGATTAAAGCTGTAGATAGATGTGTAACGCACAAAATTAAATGTGTCTGTACTTTCCCAACTCGATATATAGACCCGATTGTCTACAGCGTATTTTGACCTATTTCGACCACATAATGCGAAGGGAAGATAGCAGCCTTAAAAAGCTGGTCATTGTTGGCAATATCGAAGGAAACAGAGCATGAGGCCGGTCGCTAACACGATGGTCCGAACAAGTAAAAAAAGCTACGTCCTCAAACAAATTTCAGCAGGTGGTGATGGCAACTTTGAACCGGAGCCGATGAAGGTAGATTGTATGCTTAAAGGGGTCCAGTGACCGCGATCCTCAGTAATGAGAGATTGATTGAAGAAGAGATATGTGAATACGGTCTAGACTCTAGATGATGCTGTTGGAAGACTTCACGTTAAAGACTTAGGCTCCAGTGCTGTGGTTTATACCTATCGTCTGCGTGATTCAGCTGATGGTGGCAACATCGGAGGTTTACCGTACTTTGATAAGGCTTATCATGCTGCATTTGCATGCACCTTGAACTAATTTCATGGCTACAACTTGTGATATTCGATTGTTCATTGAACTCAATTGACTCTTTGCCAAGTTTTAACTTATTTAAGGTAATTTTGGAGATTTGGCAGACTGTTCAGTTCCCTCTAATGGTTCAGTATCTGAATTCAGATCTCTTGAATTGTTTCCTTTTCCAATTGCCTTTGTTTGGATCTTAACTGGGTTAGTGGTGCAATGAAAGCCTGCTGTAATAACTCATTCATCCGCAAATGTATTTAAATATATGATAGGTACTTAGCCTCAATGCAAGCTACTAAAGGGTTGCAGCTATAATTACATATTATTGCTAGCTTCCGTTGCTTATTTCATTGCAATGGCATCAATTATAATTTCCCTATACCCTTCAGCGGCGGATATGCAAACAAACACAAAGTAATCTAGCAAAGTATTGATCAATATCCTTATTAGTCCTTATCTAGTTGATTTATGTACCGATATTGTAAGTACTTGTCCGCTAATTGTTCCGGAACGTGTCGGTTGACTTCACTAGCTGGTAACACAACACCTATGGCTTGTCGAGTTCGGATTAGGTTTCGTTTCAATTCGTACTTTCACTAATCGCCTAGGGAGTTTGAAATACATTGGATATTTTTGCTGAAAGAAGGTTTTGTATGATTAGGGTGGACATCAATTTGTTACTATCCACATCAATGTCTATGTCTTTACTTAGTGCTTACCATGCATGTCATTCTATAATTTCGTTCCTAAACGGCTTATGGTTTTTCATTAGAATCTTCCTCGGCACGAATATTTTTAATTGTTCCCGGTAAATAGCACAATGACTTTTTACCGGAGTTACCAATATTCTTGTCGAATATGTATTTCATGAGATGCACTCATGCAGGTGAGGTGGTAGCTATTTTGATATCTCATATTAGTCGTAAGGTTAATATCTGGTTCTCCTCCATCCACTTCAGCAATTCGAATCTCACTATGCGAGATTATCAAAACTGTTATAATGTATTCTCATTATAACAGTCTTCGTAGAAAATGAAAGCATTTGAGATTTAATAATCTCTGCAGCATTAGACTTGTTTCTATCAGACAGGTTCCAGTTCATGTCGAACTTGTTTACTTCATGTCTCGTGCCTCAAAGGTCAAAGGTCTTTTGTAGGTCAGTCATAGTCAACAAGTTGGCTATTCATAGTCCACGCCTTCAGTGAAAGTCGAGTCCAAGGACTTCATTTCTCCGAGGTTGTTTACACTAATATCATTATCAATGTCTGTACAGACGTGATAAGCTGTTCTGAACTAAAGATTATGTTCGAATTACTGAAGGCCATTTCGTTTTTACCGAATAAGTTAACTAGCATATAAACAATCATTTTGTATAGTGCAATCAAGCACGGATTTTAATATTCACAATTACAAGTGCTGAAACGTAATATATAATATTTCTTCCTATATAGCACGTTTAGTCTGTCTACGAGTATATCTATTCGTTGGAATATTGTACAGTAGATCATAGATATACTTGAAAGATTTGTGAGCCATGGAATTACAACAAGTCCTGAACTTTGAATTCAATACACTTCGGAATCTTTCTTTACCAATCTGAGAAACAGGTCGCAAAAGTCTCTATAAGTTCAAGTTGGCTATAACGACATAATTAACATTTAGAATAGCTTAAATGCAATCCAAAAGGTAATTGCCACACCCACTGCGGTATTAGTAACGTCAGAAAATGGAAACAGAAGGTTCACTGAATAGTTGTTATACTTTGTCTACAAAAATAAATCCAATTCACCGTCGTTGTATTTCATTTTACATTTCATTTTTTCATTTCACAAGGAGATATCAATATCTCCTCAAAATCTTAAGATTTTAAGCCGGAATACACTCTGTAAACTATTCTTGGTTTCACTCTCGTTAATCCATATATAATTAGAAAAAATATCGCCAGGGATACAGTTCTGTACCTGCAGCGGTTGGTTCGGTTTACTGTGAACTGATGACCTTTATGTCTTCTGCATCAATTTCTGTGACGGTTAAAGTAACATGAGCTGCATTTAGAGAAATAAACACGTTTACACTTGCAATTTGTGTCAGCCTCGTAGCATCGAATGTATCGATGTTTAATATCCTCGTTAATTCCGAATTGCGAGTAATTAAGATTAGTTTGTCGTTTCTAATCGAGTTGTGGAATCGTGACATAGTTTAGTTGTATTTCTATCCCACGTTGGCTAAGGAAAATCTATTTCAGGTTGTGTTGTTCTATTGCTTTTCAGACTTATTTTTCTTGCTCTTTCTAATCTGTATTTTCTTCAAATTCATCGAGTTATAAAATTAGCTTGTACATTTTTTATCTGTAATTATTTATTAACGTGTGACTTTCACGTGTAAGAGTGTTATTTTTAACCAATTTAGAATAATTATAATTTATCATTTGCAAAGCTTAGTTGAATTGTGAAACTGATATCTTATGTTTCTTTAATCTTGCATATGGTCTCATTTAGTTAGGCAGTTCGTTTACCCATGATGTAGCGAGTAACGGTGTTATGTGTGGACCGACAGACGTCTGGTCTACAACCTCACGTGAAACAGGTTTGCGAAGTGTTATGTTATCAGCGAGATAGATGCTGCTGGCCATTCACCTGGTATAGTTAGTAATCGCAGCTTTTAACACCTTCCTGAGGAGTCGATAGATGGCTTAGTCATACTTACTGAGGATAATGAAAAATATGTATTAAAATTGAGCCTCAATCTAGGTTATGCGTATGTGTTGTACTCTTCGGATATTCTTTATTTGTTTAAACTTTGTTGTTTTGTTTGGACTGAAAGTCAGCAAAACAGGTTTAAATGACTGTCTTCTCTCAAGATTAAGAGCGATGGAGCCGTCTGTTTCTTAATCTGATGCCTCTTGAAAGCCAAGAAAGCTTGTATTTATTACATTTTCTATTCATTGTCGTATAAATTTCGCAAAAGTGAAATTATAGTTCCGACATCCGTATTGATACGATTAACTAGTGTTAATGTATTTAAATTTTGTGCAAATTTTATTGTGCCGGGTCAGTTCATAGGTTAGCCATTAGGATTTGTCGTAGAGAAATCTTTGCTTCCATATTGTGGGTTTTCTAATCAAAATTAACATTTCTAATAAACCTCGATGTATTAATCAAAACAATATGTTTGTTTATCTCCCAAATGTTGTGGTTTTGTATGTTTTTCATCATAATATATTCCGTCAATTTATTATGCTGATTCTATGTAAAAGCGAATCAAAAACACTTTGTTAGGATTTTTGATGATTTCATTTGAATAATATTATGATGATTTCATTTTAATGTTGAATTGCTGTTTTTCGCAATATTTGTCCATAAAGGAACTGGTCGTGCATTTATTAATGGGCTCACGACTTTTGAAGTTAACGTCCTTGGCATTAACTTGGGAAAACATAACGATAGATATAGAGGTTTCTTTGTTATTTTTTAGGGTTCCTGTTTACAGTCGAATAGATGAATATAATTATAGAACGCAAGAACGGATCATTGACCATCCCAAAGCAAATGATAAAAAAATCATAAGCAAACTAATGAATGAAGCCAGACACGCTTGATTAGTGATGCTAAAATTATCTTTGTTCTTACGTTTACTCGTTAGTTCAATCAAATTACTCATAGAGGCTTACAAAAAACAAACATAAGTACATGGAGATAATATATTATCTCGAAACAAATTGCTGTGTGTAAATTGCGATAAAATTATGAAGAACTCACATGTTTCTGAGAAGGCCATTTCTCTTGCGATTTCCATTAAAATTAAACTAACTTTCACTGTAAGATTGTTGCCAGATGAAAAGGCAATTGATAGGTAAGGGTTAGCCCTACGCATGCGCTATTGAAAACCAGTTTACATTGGATTGGAAAGCAGGCAAGATGTCGGTCAATCGGCACATACATGGCACTTGCTTATATATGATTTCCAAGATGAGGCGCACACGTGCTTATTTAAAATTATTGCTATGTCGCGAGATTGAATTGCATCTGCTGAGTGATTGTTTTACAAATTACTTATAGGAATTGGTTTATGTTGCTTGAAGTGATTTTTTCTTCATTTAAAGCCTTGGACTGATCCAATTTCAGAGCTAACTAATATACTCTGTCTCTCACGTACATCGTGAGAAAATTACAAAATGATTTTCAGTTCGGAATAATTTGTAATTGGTCAAGCTATGTAAAACTGTTATGATTACAGTTGCGGTAAAAGATCTTAGATCATGTTCTGAGGCTGTCATGCATGAGTAAATTACCGAAAACGGTTAGCCAATCAACATTGCCTTTGTAAGATTGATAAAAACTCAAGATAACTTACCATTTCGACCACCTCAATCAAGCACAATTGAGCAAAAAAAGGCGCAATTGTACTATGAATAAAACAGTCCATTGATCGATATGACACGTGTTTCTATTAAGAAGTCGCAAGTTCGCCGTCAGGTCAGCCATAATCGTGTTAAACGATAAGGGTTCACGTCAAAATATAACAATGAAGCCACTTAACAGTCTTAACATTTCTGATTTGAATATTACTAAACATATTTCTCAATCGTAAGCTGATTATGGAGAGTAGTAAAGGTCGAGGGTGATAGGATTATGGGTTTTAGAAACAAATTTAATTGGATCGTTTGGAACAAGGTCGTGACTTATTGTATGTGATATTTTAATGGGTAATGCCTCCAGTGAAGGCTGCACAAACTAAGTTCCAAGATAAACTTTTACGTTTTCAAATCTTTTACTAACGTTCGAATTTATCAAGTCCTAATGCATTTCCGTTGTAGTTGGATGTAAATGCGTTGATAACTATTCTGGTATTTATGACTTCGTCTGCGTCCAGCCCTTGTTTACTCGCCTCGGAAACACATTTAATTTATAAATACTTATTGTATCGGTCGTCAACATGTACCCTAAAGAAACGTCCATTTAGTCGTTAATAGAATTAGAGCGAGACAATGCATTTCGATAAATACGGGAAGCAATTACGGGTACAACATGGAGGTCTTTAGTTTTGATTGAGACACATTGCGAGGCGCCAGGCGGCCATGTCTCGTTCGTTTTGTGGTCCTTCCGTCGATTGGCTCTTGCGCAAGTGGGAAAGTGTTTTATTGAAACTGCAGTCAAGTGGCTCGAATTAAATTAATCAATCAACTGTCATTTTGGTGTTGTTCGTTTGATGATCGGGAATTCTGTCCCAAAATGAACAAAACTAGATTCTTCAGCTTAAAAAGAAAACAGTCGATCACAAGGATACAAAATGTAAGTTCAGCTTTTTAAATAAACAGTATTTGAGCGCGAGTTTTTCGGAGAACGGCGTTAATAGTCAAAGATGGTTCACATTCACACCCCTTTGAAGTTAATGTTCGGTTTAAACATAATATTTATTTATGCAAATGCATTTCTTCGGAAGCCCAAATGTGGATACGAATTTTAGGAACGAGTGTGTTTTGTCAACCTTCGGTTTTGTTAGCTTTGTGGTCAACGTTCAAGATTGGGATAATCATAAACATAATCTGGTCTTGTTACTTATTTTTAGTAGGAATTCGAATTTCCGAGTTACGACTATTACATTTAGCGATACTTCCATAAAATGCCGTGCTACTTTTATCTACAATATGACTGGTTAAATCACTATTTTAAATAATACCCACTGTCTTAAGTGCCTTAAAATATATTTTTTCCTTCCACTACGTCGAAGGTAATTTGTACTGCGCACACACTTTTCTATCACTAGTAGAAGTTATAACTTCATTTCAAAACATCACGACAACATCTTCTTTTAATGATTCTTCTTTCATATCCTTCATAGCACCCATTCCGTTAATTGGCACATTACCACATAATATAGCGTCTTCGTTCACATCTTAACTCTTGTAAAATAATGTTGCTAATAATGATGGCCCTGCAAATAAGTCTGCAGTCGAGTGGGTGAAGTCATCGACGCAAATATACTCCACTCCTTGTGTGTTGGAAAGGGTTGTAGGGTTATCGCTTTTTAGATGGCGGTGTTAAAAAGAAAAATGCCGAGTGTGACTTTTGTATGAGTCATTATTTGGATGACGTCAGAGTTAAGTTCTTTACTCTCTGTTCGAAGGCCTTTACAGTTTACTGAAGATGGAAGATTTACTTGAGGGTTCTGGGGGGCAGTGGCTATCGTACTTATGTGTCACTTGTTATTCTTAAAGCAGGAATGATTTCCATTGTAGACATAACATTCATATTATGTACCAGATCAGTCGAAAATCAGCAAAGTATTGGATTATTTATAGAGAATACAATTTCAAGTTTTTGTTATTTCTAGATTGTCTGACTGTTGAATTTTAATACATTGTGATAAATACTATACTGCATATTATATTACAAACTGCACCCGGAAGGAGCAACTAACTGAACTAACCTTAATAATAAATCCAATTAACACTTCAATAATATTTAGATTATTACATTCATCAGATGTTAACAAGGCAAATGCTATTTAAAATATTAATTAGATATAAATCCGGCAATATATTTCATAAAAATCATAATAACCTTATTAGAAAACCACTAATCATAACAGGATGCAGGATGAGGCGTATAATCCTCTCATTAGGTCTTTATGGATATTTTCCATTGTTCTCTCTCAACAAATATTTTGCTTCTGTGTTCATGACCTCATTTAATGCGTCGTCTTGATAAGTTTTATTTGCCTTTCCATCTGTCTGTGCCTATAGTACTTTCTACTATGAATGTTAATTAACCAAGTACTTAATACATAATTAATTGGTGTGGTTTACAGTAGTTTACGTTCTGCAGTTTCTGTTTGCGGGATTAGAATCGTGTTTGCATTAAAGCCTCTCAATTAGTGTTGTTAATTATGATGATATATATCTGGGTATATTGACGGTGCTTTACTTGCTAGAAAACATTTGGGGCAATGATGTTATGTTAAACTGCTATGAAAAGTGTATTTACTGTACTTGTCTCATAATTTGGTGAACAATTATGTTGTACCTACTGAGATTTAGAGTAGAGTTTATGATCGAAGTAATCTCAGACCAAATAAAAAACCATGACAGAGCGCTGTGAAAAATACAGTGCAGCATGCCAAAACTACACCTCCGTTCTGAAAAATACACGCTCACCCGCACACATTTACAATAGAACTACACCTCACTAAAGGCACACATGACTCAAACTCAAAGCATTTATTTCAATTAAACTATTTACAGGCACTTTTGAATTATCAAAGAGGTCAGTCAGTTAGTCAGAAATTTGAAGCTAGTTGTCCATTCCAAAACGTAGATCTCTATGGAGAAGAACGGTCAAGAAACTCCAAGGACACTCTTTTAAATACAGAAATTACAAAATCCTGGGTACATTACTCTCGTTGATTCTATAAGTAAGAACAATGTAAAAAAAAAAAAAAAACAAAAACGATTAAAATTAAGCCGTGGCAGATAAGACATGACCAGTCTCAACTGACGGCGCCCGTTCACGAACATGACGCGTGGATCAGCACCATACAGCTCAACCATTTTGTAGGGAACCGAATGATCCAACACACTCGCCACCATCAGCGAGACATTTAAGTGAGCATGACATACTCTCAACTACCCTGCTCTTTCAAGTCAAAATACAACATAATAACATAGTAAACGACTCCATGGTACTCACATTTACAAAAAATTAAAAAAATGCGTCTAAGTTATACAAAACTATAGTTTGCAATGTATTTGTAACATTAAAAGAATTTTACCACCAAAAAGCACCATGTTTACGAAACCGGCTTTACGTCACTGTTGACAGCGCTATGTGTTGGTTTTTTATTTGGTCTAAGGTAAGTAGTAATGCATATCTTATGTTCCTACCACGTCTGTTCACTGTAGTTCTATAATTATTATTTTTTTAGTCTCACGTTGAAAACGATCGTTCATCCCAAAAATTTAAGTTCAACCGTTTCTTTTGTAAACGGCTTGAAGGCGTCATGAATTTATCTTAAATGTTGGGTAGGCTTCGCCTGAAGTCACGTCCCAGCAATAACGCTTAAAGATGGCGACACTCAAGAATAGCAGGGCGAGGGTGCGAAGTCTGAGATCACCGCCGCAACTCGTTCCCCTCAGTTAGCTTCAGAAAATTATAGGCATTTGTGGGGGACGCTAGAAGGTGTAAATAAAATGCGGTTTTCTCGAACAGTGTAAAGTATTTAAAATAAGCTGTTTTGATATAAAACTTTGTATGCTTTATTTATTTTAATTATGTACTTTTGTGAACGAGTTTTCCAACACCCTGGGATATTGCGAGATTTCTAGAGATGTTACAAATTACAATTCTTTATGGCTACACGAAAAATTTCAGAAATCAACAGTTAATTAATAATGCTTTCTCCTCGCAGCCCTATTCATTATGTCAATGGATTCGCGAGACATCGGGCAACAGTTCGTAGAAATGCGTCGGACTGTCGCAGGCGCCGCCAAAAGGTCACTCTGACTCAGATGCACTTTTAGCGTGCTCATGTATGGACGTGCACGATATTATCAGACTGTATGTAGCACGGAGTAGTGAGTAGGTAAATTAAATGACGATATCTTCGGAGCATTGTTTGTAACTGGTAACAGTAGGAAATTATTTTCGAACACCCGGAGGCAAGACAAAGCGCACTACACCTAGCATTGCATTAATGAGTTGAAAAAGGTCTGTCCGGAGGTCGTTCTGGTGATAGCACAAAAAATATATACCTACATTATTTTTCACTCGACGTACTATAGGTACAGTATATCCACAGTCTTTAAGAAAAGGTCATGATAGATTCGCGGTTGTTTCTAGAAGAGCACCTACAAAGTGCTCTTCTAGTAGCAACCGCAGACCACAATATTATAACTCAGCTGGTGGCTAATGTACACTATACAGTCGTTTATCAGCTTATTTGGCTTATCTAGCAACATGTTGATTATGTTCCATATGTATGTAAGGGAGATGGTCATTTAAGAAAGCCAAACAGTGCTTGGTTGTAAAATTAAACCTCCATTTACTCAACAATCTGTGGTAGTTAGTCAATGTAGGCATCTAGGCATCGCAATATAAGTAATAGCTGCCAATTGCCTAAGAGAAGCACACAGAGAAATTACAGAAGGAATTCTGCATTGACCCTTTAGCTCTTGTGTTAAAAATGAAAGTAGAAATCATTACGTTTGGATTTGAAAGGCAAGATGATATCGTACTTACAATTTTATGCAAATTGTTAATAAAATTGCTCTCAGAACTATTGGAATTGTTATAGCATTTTTAATAACGGAGGCGGAGGTCAAGGGACAAGTATAAATAGCTTCAACATTTTTATCAGGTTTATGAAGATTTTTTGAACAAACGCTAAGTGCTATTACCATATCATTCCAAATTGAAGAGAGTGGTCTACCCAGGAACTGTACAGACGTGCTATTAGTAAGAAGTTTGAGTAATTACAGCCTAATAACCGGTTCAGCCATCAAAGAAAGAAAAAAAATTGTGAATGCATCTAAACGTCGCAAATCGTCGAATCATATGTATTTAATAGTAATTACATTCCTATTATCGTAATAGCTTAGCGTTCAGGCGATTGTCAGTGTTGCCATGCGATTTTTTTCTGTCCGTCCGTTCGTTCGTGCGTAAGTACTTCCTCGTCGGCCACATTGGCTGACTCTCCCTTTAAGGAAGGAACCAATGTCTTCCTCATTTTATTTTTAACTCGACAATTTTAATGGTTGTATTTCTCGTTTCTTACCAAGTATTTGCACGAACAAATTATGTCCTCACGATGATTTATGTCTTACTGAGAAAATTCTCCAAATGTGAGTGGAATATTTTTGTATAATTAGGTATTGATTGCAGTAATTTTATTTATGGTTTCCTTAAATTGGTCAGAATGCCAGATGTTGATATGGAAATGACTTATTGTATGTAGAAAGTTCCTTTTTTGTTTCATTTTTAGTGGCCACGTGCCCGAAATGTGTCTTGAATTGAGTATAATTTTTTTTCATGTGTTTATTTTTGGTTGTCAGCTGATGATTGATAAGTATGTTGCTTTAATATGGTGTCATATTTATGTCTTGTTTTATGTTGCTTTCGTGTCACTGATAATTTTTATTTGTTATATATTATCCTATACACATGTACATATTTTCTATGATCAAGTGTGTTCAAAGTGGGCCTGCCGTTCCTTTCAAATGTTAGTAACCATAGTTCACCGTTTATTTTAATAGGCCTTTATCTTCTGGGTTAGTAACATTCTTGGAACAATAAATTATTATAAGAGACACTCTGATTGCTAATAAATCTTACCTTCAAGGATAAACTCAAAGGTCTAGACTTGACGTCGGTGTTTTTGATCGATACTATCATCTGGCCTACATAATTCGTTTGAAAGTATACAATACAATAATTATATCGTATGTTAACAATAGTCTACTTCTTTTGCATCCTGACAATGACCATGCCTGATGGACAGTCATTCGTCTTTTTATTTAAAATATAATCTCTTCTTTTTCTTTCTTTAATATAATTACATACCTATACTCCATAGGTTAAGGTAGTTCAATAAAGGTAAACAAAAAAAACCTAGTGACTAGACCGCTACGTCAGTTGTACTCTTCAATTTAGCAACGTTATAATTCGTTGACGTTTAGAGTTTGGGCTCTTTACAATAGACAGATTACAAAATATTATATTTTTTATTATGAATCTAACTAAATAATTGTGCTCAAGCAATTACATTTACGAAGAGGAGTTTATGAATAAATGATAAAGTTTAACATACTTACATTAATAAAAGAGGAAAGTATTGTAAAAATCTAAAATAAATTTGGTTTATCGTATTTTTAAACAAGAAAGTGTCATCTATAAAAACCCTTTTTACAATTTGTTTACTCTTATTTATCTACCTAAACCTATGGAGTATGGTCTAAAATAATCTTCTAGTACTTAATTATTCTACAAAATTCATCTGCATCTTGTCCTAATTGATTTTAATACTAATCCATATCCTCTTTGTTCCAGAATGACGAGCCCCCAGAGATCACCTACTGTGTGGTTGGGGGCGAGGGCGGCCTGGCACTGCAGGCCGTCACCCCCACACACCCCATGCCGCCTCAAGATGAACTGGACGCCAAGTTCGCTGAGCTCGTGGTAAGTAAATACTTCTCCTCATCGTCTAACTACTGTAAGCATGATGACTCATCAGGATTAGGCTTCATTTACTCATAGCTACTTGTTTGTAATTGGCCCGGAAGTTCACTGCCGCATTTCGACGACTCTTTCTTCCTTTATCTCCTGTGACCGATTGAACCATATATGTTATTATATGGAAGAAATTCATTTAGATTTATTACTATGTAGATTACATATCCAAATCCATGGCGAATTTACTCTAGGGTAGGGTTTTTAAAGATTTTGTCTCATATAATATGATATATGGAATATATCGAATCGACGCTTAAGTGTAATTTTGTTTACCATTTCTAAATAAGCAGTGTATGCAGCCCATAATCAATGTACATAATTATGTTGTTTTCCTACGCGCGGTTTTAACCTTTACTAAGAAACTCCAGTTCTCATTAGATCTTGAAACTTGATAGCGTGAATCGAATATAAACAAGTGAATTAAATTGGCTTCTTCACTTCAGGGACAATAACGTAAGTTTCAAAATAAGATATTATCATCATTGGTCCAGTAGGGTTCCTCCTTAATTTTTTTTTATTTAAAGGGCTCGGATTTATCACCAAATCATTGATTTAAAAATTTAAATAAACAAAATTAATGAAGTACATGTGAGCTTCCGTATAAGACTTCCTACTATTGTATTCAAAATCGACAATGAACAAGAAGTATTTCCTTAAACTGTCATGAAGAATTTTAATAACATTGCAGCGAATTCCATAATAAATAATATGAGTTGTCATAATACGCTCATCTTAGTTCCCATAATTATGCGCTTAATTTCGTCATTGTATGAACATAGTTTATATCTTATGTAACTGGCGACTGTCATTATGTATGTAACTTTAAAGATAATATTAGTTTTCTAAAACCGTGTCGTTTGTAATTTGGTTCTTCATCATTCTACCCTCAATTTTCATTTGATTGTCGTCAAACAATCTAACTTCTAAAAACAACGCCGTACTATTTCATCACAAAGGATGCGATGCGTCCTAAAACGTGAAATTGACTTTTTCAATTATATACGAACTAATAATGATGTTGATATTGATATCAACATCATTATTAATTTACCATTATTATTTTACCAATAATGATTTTGACATCATTATTGGTTAGTATTTGTTATTATTATTGGTTGTTATAACTGCAAATACAGCAACTAGTTTATGAAATGACGACGATGTCCCAAAACACATCACATCTTACGTAAAAAATACTACTGTCAAGATAAACAATGTGAACTCTAGTCAAGTCTCTCAAGTCTTTTTAACGTGCAAAATATAATAAACACGTCTGTTTTCCATTGGAAATTGCCTATGTGTACTATCTACTCAAACTGTATTAGTAGGTTTATTACCTTTACAAATCAACCAATTAATTTGTTTTTGAACTTTATTGACTGTCTTTATTTCTCTGATAACGTAATGTTGCTCACAGCTATCTATACGTATTGTCTTCATAATCATCATTTCTACTGAAAAATGCTGACTGGCCCCAACATTGCCACTACAACTGGATTTGCGCTTCCCGCAACCAGTGAATTTCCACGATCTTTACCATTGTCCACTACGTAATCTCTATAAAGCAGAAACTGTTCATTTGCTGTGATATCATTTCCTTTATCATCTTCTTTTGTTTCTTCTTTCATATCAGCTGTATATATTTAGCTATATTTAACTTCGTTGAAAACAAATTCATCAATAGTTTCTGCCTAGCTTTCAGTACGAGATCCCATCTATAGTTTGTTGGGCAGATGTTACTCAGACAAGTTGGTATTACCACGACGTACCCTTACATCTTAAGTTGGCACGTTAGCATTATCGGTGCAGATAGACAGGCAGTGATTGGAAGGTGTTGTTTAGACAGATGAGGCGGGTCCCGCCTTCAGGCACCTGCAGGCAGGCAGGCCTGCACCCTCGGACTACTTTCACAATACATCGCTGTTTTTGTAGGGTTGACGCGCCGAAATTAAAAATATTTATTTGATATTACATTGACTGGGCATTGCTTAAAAGAAAATAATGTGATACACCGATACACCTATCAATTTGTGTTGATAAAATATTTTAGTCGTCAATATATTGCGTTTGGTTTATTTCACATATTTTTTACAAAACTATTAAGAGTTTACGTAATAAGTGTTAGAGCTACGATTAAATGCTAATCTAATAAAGCTTTATAATATAAATCATGATGTCATAACGTCGGTATTTTAGCCAAACTAATAGAAATGTTAATTTTATCTTTTAACAAGATCTAACAAAGTCAAGAATTGTGGCTAAGTTTAAATTGGCAACATCCTTGAAGCTGTTGGAAAGGCTAAAGTTGATAATAATCATATTGCGGATGCTACACGCTAGCCCGAGGAATAATATTATTTTGAAATTAAATTGTATTTTAATTTAATGCACAAACTAGAATATTGCATTTAAAAATCAAAGAACGACACCATTGGTGGTAGTCTTTCATACTTAGCATTATCTGGCTCCTGAAATAGGTAAGATTATTACGCTTTCTTGACTTATTAAGCACACACTTCTAATATTTTAGAACTTTCACAGCCAGCTGTTCAGACTACACTTCCCTAAAAAATTTAAAGGCTAGATAAATACTAATCAAAAATGAATATATCCGGCCGGATTTTTCATCAGCAATATTTTTTTAAATAATTCTTTGTAGCCAACCCTATGCCCGCTTATATCGGATAACAAGTATCGTATCGAGTGGTAGGTGGCGTTTAATTTGATTTACTAGCGGCACGGTGCCACGCAAATTGCCGTCCTCGATACCGCGGCTTGTTCGATCGGCTATCGCACCATCGCATCGCCACTTACCGATCTACGATCGCCGCCGAAGGGCTACAACTGTGAAAATGAGCTTGAGCTTTGAAAAGTGTTCATTGACTATTATTTTGTCATACTTTATTTAATAAAGCGCTTTATCTTAAGTAATTTACGGATTATGGGCCTAACTCTTAGGGGGTGTGTTGGAATGGGAGCAGCTACTAAGGCAATGTCTGCAAAAAATTTATTTATTGTATTTATTTTATCATTACAACAAAGAATCAGAACAAATATTTGTATGACCTACAATTAGTTGTTCCGGGTTGTTACGTTAAAAAAAAAACATTTTCCTCGTGCATTCCCATCTTACTCTGTTATAATCTTTTAGCAAGTGTCGATTTTGAAATGCAATAATCTGATAATCTCTTAGTAGGAATATAATTCAGGGTCAGATACAGCTCGGCCCGAGTCAACTGGGCCCGAATATTAATATTATAATAATAACAGCTACGTCGTCAAAATGCTTAAAAAGTGGTGTGTACCGTCGCCATGAAAAGTATCGACGTCAAATATATTCCGTATATATCTTGCTTTTTGCAAATATTCTCAAAAACACGAAGCTGTTGAAAACTATTTATTTAGTAATTCTAAATAACTTATAGCACTTATTGATTACGTAGTTTGTTATTGCCCTCAATAAGCTATCTAGTGAACAGACACCTCATATTTGTATCGTTCCGCATTCCAGTACCTTTGTACCTAGGCGAAGAAAAGATAATAGAGTACTTGTATGAATTTCATTAATGAAATTCCTCTTATTAAGGAAAATTGTGCCTGCATGCTGTCATCACTTTATATTCACAGCATATAAACATTCTATTTTGAGGTCAAATCACGTAATTGGCAGACCAATAATCCTATTGATACGAGATCCATAAAAGATAATGGACAAAGCAAATATTAAAGGCCAAACAAAATTGTAAAGTAATTTCGACGAGGACGATCCTTAATCGATTATTTTCCTATATACTGTATTCGGGATCTATTAAGCGTGTAATTTAATATTCTTAATATTCGTAGTGATGTTTAAACATTGATATTTAGAAAATCATGCATTCTTGTTGTCACAATGTGGTGCTCCTTGAACCTATGGAAATGAGGTGCGAACATAACCTCTGTCACTGCATTTTTGTCTGTAAAAGGTTGAATGTTACGAAATTTAAAAAAAAATAGCAAATAACTCCAAATTGTTTTGCCTAAAACCTATTCAAATGAAAACATTTTAGCACCGTTTAGGTAGATTTCTAAAGACGCGGTTAGATAACCATTTTAGGTTCCACTTAATAAAATTCGTAAAATACTTTACTTAAAAGATTTTGGTGTTCGATTTAAATTGGTATGTTTACGGTTTGATCTTTAAAGAAAATTCTGGGGCAAACATTAACTCATAAGGTAAAAAGAAGTAAGGCAAGTAAGGGCTATCATCACTCTTGCTTTCTTCCGAAATGTTAAAGGTGACATTTAAGTACTCGAATTTCCAAAAGATTAAGATATCAAATTATCAGCTAATAAAAATGCAAAAGTTATAGCTCAACAAAATATTTAATTAGCTACCTCAACATTAATAGCGATAAGTAGGTACATGAACCAAATTTCACTTACGCTGGCTAACCGGTTAGGACCCACACCAACCAAGATCGTAAAAGATATTATAAACAAACTCACCGTGATTTTTAATTCGTTGTAAATTCTTTCATAGCTTTTAACAATTAATAAAGTAAATCCTTGCCATAATTCTTGATTTTATATTTTTTTTGCGTCATTTTAATATTTATGATGTTTTTCATCTGACCTTTGCTTCCGAGTAACCGGAGATGCATTCTTAAAACTTGACGTCTGAAGTTTCTAGAAAAATGAACAAGTAGGTACATATTATGCAAACTAGTAAAACAATTATTTGCAAAACTTGCAAATATTCTCGATCTAGTTGGATTTAATAATAACGTTGTATATGTGCTAGCTTTATAATGATTGGTAGAATAATTCCAAAAATAGAAGACGAAAAGACTAAACTAACAACAAATCAACGTAACAAGACAATGATAATTACAGACGTAATGAAAGTGACGCAACACACATGGTATCTCACGTAGCTTCTACTGGACGATATGACAGGCACATGACATATTTGTGGCACTTACAAGCTCGCACGGTAATGACGATGCCACACTGTCATGTCATTACAGGCTAATATTAGATAACATTACATGGCATGGCGAAGACGCACTTGATTTCCTGTAAAGGTTAGCATTTTGTATTCTACTTTTGCACATTCGAAAATTTTATGTGAATGAATCAGTGTCATCGTATCATATAATATATAAGTAATAGCAAATACTTAACCTATTCAATAGGTTCATCGTCCATTGTCGAGTTAGAAATCTGACCTGTCATATTACTTGCATTTATTTAATTATACTTACCTACCTATTACAGTTTGAAAGTCATTTGTAAGACATGTTATTTCAATTATAGTCTAAGCATTCTTAAATCCCAGGTTCTCACGCTTGTTTTTGGCAATGATTCAATCTTTGTTATATTTGGGTTTGTCCAGTTTGTTTATTGTGGATTTCTACCGCACCCTTGTTGACTTCTATTCGCAAAAATATTTGCTCTTTCATTCGTCAAAATATTCGCTTTTACGAAAATATCTTCATCTTGTATTGCTGACTCAGGATATAATTCACTTGGAAGTGACGGTACATAAAAATGTCCATTGTGAACTTTCTCCCGACCCCTAGCGTGATCACTGGGCGCTGGCACAATGATTGGCATAAGTACAAACGTGCCAATGAGTTAGTTATTAATGATTTCTCTAACGACTCGCACCTACGTGTTTTCACCTCATCATCAATCATTGTTCAAGTCGCTCTTAGCTGGTTTTCCACGCCCATTGTGCTGTAAACTAGTAAAGTAACTTTATATTTGTTGATATGCAAAATAATATACTTGCTCATTATTCTAGAATCAATTTCTATTGATTTCCTATAGTCATAAAATCTTGGATGACCAACTTTCTTTTCATAGTCAATGAGAGTTAGCCGGTGGTTTTAATTACAATCTTCAATGAATACTAATTTGGATGGGCTCTTAGGGCCGCTTTTACTGCTAACGATGGTCTAGAACTGATTAACATCCGGTGTGAATTGCAAATATTTTTTTATGAATTTTATTGAGCTGCGGACGATTAAGATTTTCGATAAATGTGAGCGATAAGATTGACGATATATGTTTCCATGCTTTTTATGGCCTGCTATAAATATTCAAGTATAAAATTGTGACAAAACACCGGGTCGCCAGCGCTGTAGTAAACGCAAATAAAACTACGTTTTCTAGACATAACAGTGGGAGGTGTTCGCTTAGGTCTCAGACTAGATTCCTGAGCGGCTCGAAAGGTCTCACTTATTTACATTTGACTTTGAATGCCGATCACAAAACTAGTTATATAATTTTCTAGTGCATTAGCGTGTCGCTATCGTGAATTAATTTCTATTTAACCTTCGTTCAGTCACGAGAAGTCGCGATCACTTGATTGACTTTGTTAAGTTAATTAAGATCATCCATTTATGCTGACATTATTATTGATTACTGTTGTTAGAATGTCATATTTCGGTAATTAATTTTTAAATGCCGAAAGACCAAGTTTTATGTTAGTGGTCCTTTGACATTCTGCATCGTTTTTCTATTCAATTATAAACGGTTTGTAGGATTGATATTCATATTTTGAAGGTTGTTCATATAGTCGTGCTTGATCATAATCTTATAACCGCGCTGGATTGTTTTGAAGACAATCAGATCATCTGATATGCAGCACAACAGTTAAAAGACACGCATTTTGAGACATTTAAAATTTCTCAGAATAGAAAAAAGGTTTGTCTTGTTTCCTTTGACTCTATTCTTAGGAAGTCTTGAGGAAAAGTTATGATTTCAATTCTAGGTATACGCCTTCAGATCACATTTGATTACATCCTTTACAATTCTCGGAAACACTTGTGATGTTGTCTCTAGCTACACTTTTTCTTAATCAAATGTGTAACCATTTGTACCAGTGATATTGTAAATATTACATCGTTTTGTGGTTGTAATCGGCTGAACGTTGAAGGTTTTAGTTAAGTGTTTATATTCTTCGACTGTGCATGCTCCTTGCATTACGACTAACGATGCCTTGTCACTTGTTTTAGCATCAGTGACATCCATCTTCTCTGCTTTTTAACGCTTGTCAATTATACACATCTGATTAGTTGATTACTTAAATATATCAACATTGATATGTTTGTATTTCTAGAAACACACAATTCAATGTTTATTACAATACGTGGGTTAAAGCATAACTAAATTATCTTCAAAGGTGGAAAAATGGAAATTCAAATATTATGAATTCACAGTATCTTAAGTATTCTAACATAAGAATAAAAACATCGCGACATTTTCCAGTTTTAAATGGCAATGGAAGCGTATACGTACAAAATACAGTATTTATTATTATAATTTCCTGCTAAAGAGTAGGTAGTAAAGGAGTGGCGGTGAGAGCGGATTTCAGTAAGCTTTTTGATTAGCTTGATACTGTGTACAGTTAACCGCATATACCTACATTGTAACAGTAGGATATTTACAGCGAATTTATGACGCGCGGTTGAGTGTACAGTCGTCAGCACAGTGACGTACGCACATTTATTATTAATGACGAGTTTTAATTAAACTTTATAGTTGGTGCCTAATTTGAATAGTTTTGATGAACATTTTATTGATTGCTTCCGATTGATAGGGAAAGTAGGGACTGGAATTCGAACGAATTTTTGCACTTAATTTATTAATTAAACGAAGTTATCGAAATTGCCGAAACGGGGTTATACATCGAGTCGATTTCGGGTCTCAATTATTAATGTTTATCTGTGGCTGCCCAAATAACTGCTATATCTTCTACACTAATATTATGAAGATAAATGATTTTTGTATGTTTGTAAAGAATATACTCAAAAATTACTGGATCGATTTTAGGAATTCTTTCACCAGTAGAATGCTATATTATCACTTATCACAGAGTAACATAGGCTATAATGTATAAAGATATCACGCGAGCTAAGCCACAACTTGGTTGCTTTCGAACCTAAGGAATCATTTTGAAACTGATGGCCACAGAACAGTGTCTTATTACTACAATATTTAAAAGTCATAAATCCTGCAATTCATATGCAGAGTAATCTTAAGTATATTCGTCACATATCGAACCACAAAGCTTTGCTTACAACTGAGACCTAGGAAACTTATCATTTAACTACCTAAAGACCTAGAATACACAAGTACCTACCTATCAAGTTAACGAGGTTAAAATTACCTACAGTTTTCCATCTGGCGGTAAATAGCGGATGAATGAAACCTCAATGCCGTTTTGAAGAGGGGTCATCTAGCCCCAACCTACCAACCTAGTTCTAACCCCTTGTTTTCATTGACCGCGTTCTAAGATATTTAGTTAAGTGACAAATTATTATAAATTACCGAGATGTAATTTGTGCAGACGCAGTCGGTATGCCGTGGAATGTTGTGTTTATAAGCTTAGATCGTGTTGGATTGGTGGTGTTCCTATTTGAGATGCAACTGAGTGATGGCTGAGTAGAATCTGACAAGGATGTGCTTATGAAAAGATAAATGTGTAATAAGCAATATAATAATAATTCATCTGCTTGCTTTCTGTGGCAGTAAGTTATTGATAAAAACGCGGCATTAAGGCCTTAGGGCGTCTAAGATTACCTATAGATGGAGTCGAAATCTTAGTTATATACAAATAATAAATATCAAACATTGTACTACGGGCATCAATCCGTTTACTAAGTGAATTATATCAATATTTCCTTGAGACTGGATTCAAGATCATGCATCGGATTGTGAACCCGCCCCATAAAATTAAGTGAGCTGCTAAAGTCGGGAAGAGCTTAAAGTAAATTGCTCCATTCAATGTTATTTGACCACGTCGTTGCAAGGCGAAGTTTCTTTCCGTTTGGTATTTGCGGTCACATCTGATTGAACGACGCGGTCACTACTGTTTGGTATGTCCGCGGTCTTGCAAACGGTCCCGGAAATTAAAACTTAGTTTTTATCAACCAGTATCTTAGCATGGCCACAATAGAAACGGGTTTTGTCGACGGAAGAATATACAAAATGACAGATAAACAATCACATTCTGCAATTTTGTCTATTCTTCTTTCGACAAAACCCGTAGAATACCCGTTTCTATGGTTGTGATGCTACGCGTGCTGGACAGTCAGTATCAGTGGTTTCCACATCTCTCTCTCTCTTTCTGAATAATTAGTTATGAACGCCAAAGATTCCTTGGTCTGTCTCGTGGCTTTGTTATTTCTCTGTGCCTGCTATGTTTTTAACTTATCTAAAACTGTATGTTGTCGTGCAATCTACTGGATTGTAGGGGTCATGAGCAAGCTCTTGACACTACGGAATTTAAAGTAGATACTGAAGTAGGTACTCACATTGCCTCCGGTTTCTGAATACGTAATTAAGTCTAAGCTGTCAAATCTGTCAAGACTATTAACCACTGTGATTGGTTGACCAAAGTCTGAACAACATATCATTTATGTTGACATGCGGTCTGACAACAAATAAAATTTTAAGTACAAGCTGTCAGAGAGTTGAAGTTTAGTGTGGGAGTATGTAAAGATCTCTCCAATCCTTTAATGTAATAAGAGGAAGTACTTTTATTTTCTCGAACAAATAAGTAACTAAATCAATCCGCCAATTCCTACGTTAACTTAGTATTCAGTATCAAGACTCAATACGACTTACGATACACATCGAAATCCGACTTTCGAAGTCTCGGAGAAAAACATCCGCGATCCAACGTGATAAAATTAATAAGACATTTCGTTTCTTCGATTCTAAATAACTCTATTTTCTCTTGATGTGTGAAAGTTATCAGGACTGATAGTTTCATTATCGGGCTTGTAGTATCTGCTTTCTAGCTCGCCCTATGCCCACTTGCATATTTAGTATCTACTGGTTGAATAGAGATATCTGCAAACTAGATGAGATTTGCATGTAAGTTTGTATCAATTGTGGGTTATCCTCTACTTGTTGTAAATGTGGTGCAATGACACTATTTGATGGTAACATGGAAGTATAGTTGTAGAATTAATAATACATATGTTTTGTTTTACACTTGGCGACAACTTGACCGTCTTCTTATTTTGAATAATCGCGTTTATCATCGATTTTTTTTACTGAGGCATAAAAGAGTTTAAATTAAATGAAGATGTAAGGCGGATTATTTATAGTAGGGCTCTCAATCATATTATTATTCATTCATCTGATATAAATCAAAACATAAATAATTCCAATGAAAACCAACTAATGACGAGAGTTTAGAAACTCGTCCGCATGTTTTATTTGCTGTCTTACTTGGTTCAAACAAACCGTCTTTAGTCTATTTTCATTTATAGTTTCAACTTATATCAATTTTACTAGCATAAACCATTTGTTTCTATTACAATAAAGAAACCTGCGATGGTTTCATTGCAATTTAACTACAGACAACATTGCTAATATTGTATTATGAGGCGCATTGTCTTGTCAACTTTATTGAAGAATGCTTTTGTTTTATGTCAACATCATTATTTAATTGTATAGTATTTATCGACTTTGTTTGATTTTGTATCGTTTTCATTGTTTTGTGTTTTATTGCATTTGTTTACTATTGTATTCATTTGTAATTGCACTTTCCGTGTCCGAATTGGCACTGCATCTGCCAATCAGACCTATTTTATTTAGGGAACATTTTAAAATCTGATTAACAGTTAAATTTTGTGCGTTCTATTAAGGATGGTGACTTCAATCTTGTTGGGGTATCAATCAGCAATGCACGGCTGCATGACATACCTATCTTTAATTCTCTATTCGGCATTATGTACCAAAAGAATTTGAACTATGTCACCTCGCTTAATTAACCGAGGTCATAATTAAACATTTATCATTGACCCTGCGATGTGAAGACTTTATATTATGCACGATAGTATGTTAGAGGCCCATGATTTCTTCAAAGACATTATTATGTACTGGCTGTTATCTGCGGTTTCACTCGCATCGTATGGGACCTTGTTTATGAATCCTGTATACCTTATTACCTTACCTTATGCGTACCTATCCTTCTTCTGAGTACTTTTAAAAAAAAAGATTTTTTGTTATATTTCTTCTTAGTTCTTTCTTTGTATTCCTTGTATCTTCTTTGTGATAATCCAGAGTACATGTGTGCCAAATCCGTTCACCCGTTAATGCGCGATTTTGTTACAAACTTTTCCCATTTAAAAAAATAATATTAGTAACTATTAGCAAGGAGCCTAGTTATATCTACCTATAGGAAAATATCGTAAATTTTTTGCCATGGGAAGAGTCTTGAACTTGTACGTAACATCTTCTTATCAGTACCTAACAATGGAAACCATCATTACTCAAATAACACGGACAAGGTTATCTCACAGTAGTAGTAGAAAAGTAGGTACTTAACAGTTTTAATTATTAGTGTAAGCACTTAAGGCAGTACACACTTGGTAGAAGAATCTTTGCATTGTTTCCACTTCTACTTCTATAGGTTTCGTTTGAGAATATCGAATAAATTCTTATTTGCATGCCAAATTGATCATCATCTTCATCTTCTCTTGTAGCATGTTACGTGGGGTCAGCGCACCACGTTTTTTTCTTCCATTCTCCCCTGTCAACCGTCACGTTACCTTCTTCTTTTCGTGTGGTTAGTAAACTAACCTGGTGTCAGTGTTTTAAAGCCGCCCACGGGCCTCTGACTTGGCTTCACATGCCGTCGAGAAATATCTCTCAGGCATGCCGGTTTCCTCACGATGTTTTCCTTCACCGTTTTTTGAGCAAGTGACAATTATATACGCACATGAATCCGAAAAGTCAGAGGTACGTGCCTTGGGTTCGATCTCGAGACCTACGACTTGTCAGTCTGACGGTCACACCACTAGGCTATCACGTTATCATTCACTCCCTTCTCTTTCATATCATTCCTCACACAATCCATCCATCTTTTCTTCGGCCTTCCTCTCCCTCCATCAACATTTTATCAAAATCATATTGAATGTCAAATTGACCGTCAATCGTTTTTGTGGCCTTTTTCGCTACTTTAGGACTCGAATCTTCTCTCGTATCACACGAACTATATGAGATTATGTCATGCCATGCTAAAAAAAATAGCCAGTCAGCAAGGTTGACTGCCAGAGGGTACGCCGGACGTATTCACGTATTGCCATTAGTTGAAGTTTTTTAATGCTCTCTTGTACTGTCTTTCTATGTTAAGAGTCCGCGCCATCACTGAAGTCTGGCGGAAAATTGAGAAACTATAAAAAAAAATGCAATTTGATGCAATGAAATAGACACTAGCGCCACGTCTATCGAACATATTATAAGTGCTGGCGCGTACTCTACTTCCGATCTTCACGTCAACTGTCACTTCCAATACCAATTTGACATTGCAATTCCATATTCGTACTTAATCACGTCTTTCGAACGCCATCCTGGAAATCCCCACATTCCTACGTTTCATCGTTGCACTTTCTAACTAGCATTAACCTAATGAATTATATTAGAATCTACTTATTGCACTATTACTATACCTATTGGAACACAATATTTTGTCAGTTTTACGTTTGAATTTTTGAATACTATTACTCAATTTAATGCCTCGTTGGTCAATGTGATCGCAAGCGTGACTGATGATGTGGTCCCGAAATCGATCCTCAAAGTTTTACAGAATTTCTCCATCAGGAATTTCTCAGTAGCAGCTTGGTTTCTGGATTTGTGCCCGGAAGATGGCAATAAAATCGCCCCCTATAAAATGGGACTAAGAGTTGCGACATGTGCGTGCGCTAACACCTATGCCTAGCAGAGCGAGATAGACGTGATGTTATGAAATTACCAATGGCCGATTCCTATAATTTATGGACCGTTATTGGTTGAAATGAAGACTCTTGTATCTTTACCAATAATGAAACAAAGCTTTGCATAGTAGACCCTCCCATATGGGAGTAGCTATCACAGGTAAAATTAGCTTACGAATCTATTTATATGCCCAGTTTGGCAATATTTTTTTTACCATTGGTAAACGAAACGATTCGATTTTGTTCATAGGAACTAAACAGAAATCTGTATTGGTAATTTAACGGATAATCCGTTTTCCTGAACTTTCCTTGTCACATCACTCTCATCATAATAGTGTTGCCATGTATAATAATGTGTACAGAGGCATGTCTGTGTTTGAATATAATAAGGATTGTTTTGACTCTCACTCCTTGTTTTTATAAAGCCATGTTTGTTGGATATTGTTTTTCTTAAGGTAATTATGTTTTGTGATACAAAATATTATGTCGGTTTAATCTTCCAATGTAAGACTCATTTGGTATCAATATTTTTCTTTGAAGTTATTATGAGATGAGCATTTAACATGTAACTACCGTTTCACAAGTTCACAACTGCTTATATCGACATATAATCTCATCTAATTGCTTCATTTAATGCGGGTATTTTGCTGCAGTTTGATATTTTACTATTATTATTATCTCCTCTCAATCAGAGCACCTGCCATCTTACTCTTCACCAGCCTTGGTTGACACCAGTCAACAAAGGCAGACTTAACGCCTTAGGCATTCTCTTGGTAGATAATGCCTAAGGCGTTAAGTCTGCCTTTGTACTTCATTTTCTTCATATAAAATTGTATCCATGTACCATCGAAGAACTTCATATTTAGACATCGTGAGGACTATTTCTGCTTGCAGCAGTTCGGCGGCTATAGAACCAGGCGGTAACAGATGTGGTCATCGTGTTCACAAGATTTTGTTTTCAAACTGCTTAGATATGAAGTTCTTTGGCAGTACATAGTCACTGCATAAATGACATGACTACATAACTTTTTTGCACTCTCCTTTCCTAAAGATACTGCCTCGTACATTTAATTGGCTAGCCTGAAGTGAAGGACTTTGCTAAGTAGGACTCATGGAATCCGAGCCTTGCAGACGTCGAAGACAGTAGTCTGTCGTGAAGCCTTACAAATGTAAATATCCATAGCTATATTTCTGTTGGTGGACGTGAGGGTTTTGTGTCCCAAACTTTATGAGTCGACGCCGTGCACGAAATTGACTGATTTTGTTCAATTTTGTTCATTAGTTGTGAGAAAGAGAAAAATAATTTAAACAAAACTATTACTGTGATTTGAAAAGTCGAGTTCTTTGTTTTGCATGTAGCTGAAAGGGATTTTTCAAATAAGTTATGTATTCATGGAAAATCACAAATATTCACAACATGTTTTCCGAAAAATTACGCGAGACTGACGTTTGATCACTTTTTTACAAGAAACTAAAAATATTATCAACATCGATTTATAGTCTACTTGCATGTGGTTGAACCACTTTGCTCAACTTTCATACAAAATATAGCAGAAATTGATGTTTTAAAAACCTTTTTTTTTAAGACCCTGTCAGTAATGTATTTTTTTCTATTATTTAGCAAACCTTAACAAGAAATTTAAAAATCACACGTTAGTCTTCAGTTATGCTTGAAATAAAATCAAAATTTTATTTTATGTTTATACAATATCTTCATTATGTAAATCAAAGGCGAAATAAACCATATTTTCGAGAGCGCAAAAGTGTTGCAACTATTAACAGGTGCTGTGACTGATTGACATGAATGGTATAGCACAATGAAAACTGTAGTTTTATACTTACACAGACTTAATGTTTCAATCATTTCAAGCTTTCTTACAATAACACAAAGAAAAAGTTTTTTTTTCGTGCACAGACTTAAGACAAGAAAATAATATGTCTACAGAATTTGTGAATTTGATGCAATGTTGAAAGTAGATAGTTATGAAGGTACACTTCATTATTATAATATGAATTAAGGTAAGTACTCAATTATTAGGTCGTAAAGTAAAGGTCGTTGACCCACAAGATCTCTAATGATACCCCTAATTATGGCAATTGCTTTAAACGCTCGCCTCTTATGCGGACTATGCGAGTTGCTCCCGCGCAGATAAGCCGTTAGAAAAATACCGGCCAATCAACATACTCGTAAATGGTGTCCTAAAATTTAGATTATTGTGATTATAACTTGATCATTAGTGGAGCATTTAGGAAAATTGATGCTGTTGTGGATTTTCAATAGGGAAGTGATTTTAAGCTCATAAGGTGATGCCCTAAGACGTTTGGGTAAGATAAGTTAAGCGCTGCTAGTAAATAAATATATTGATCTCCTAAAATTTGTGAAGCATAAAATATTGAATTAATCTGATATACCCACTGAAATCAATAAAACTGTTTCGGGTATTATTGTTGTAGGTGTAAATTAATGCACTCTATTAATAAAACTGATTTTATGAGACTACGATCATAGGCCCCAGTATTTTAAACGGTCAGTCAATGACCGATTACCAGATTACATAATAAAACATCCTAAACGTACCTACATAATCTTCTAAAGACATCACTTAACTGTCATCTTTCATACTGAACGCCGGAGGTCTCCAATTATATCACATTGGTTACTGTTGCGAAACAGATGAAAGTCAACCTATTGTTCTTATTCAGAGATGGCGAACAACCTGCGTTCTAAAGAATTTTGCTCTTATAGTGCCACTGTGGTCTGAGTAAACTAATACAAAATAGTCAAAGATCAGGTATTATTAAAAAATAATAACAAGAATTAAACGTTCAGAAGGCCAATTTTCATAGGTACTTAAAAAACATTCAAATTCAAGTCGAGATCTCATCTCAACCACAATCAGTGTTAAATTTTTTGGTAAATTAGAGGTTTTTTTGACAGATTCAGACAAATACGTGCAAAAGCTACTTTGATGAACCCTTCCCCCTTTCAACCTTACGTAAGATATCTACCAAAATTGCAAAGAAAAAGTAGGAAAAATATAAAAACGCGTTGGTTTGTGGTATTAAAAAGTACACTGCCGAACAATTCGCGCCTATACCTACAGGACTGCGCGCGTTTTGAAATTATATTTTTTGTTAACTTTTGTTCTAATCTTACGTGATAAATGAACAGTCCCTAAAAATACGGGAATTAGGTTATTTTTCCGTAACCAAAATATTGTGTCGAGTGCCGTAGGTTTGCGATCCCCGTTCTAATAATACAGTAGATTATTTCCGATGATACGTGTTCTGTCTTTGATTAAAATGCAAGTGATTTGATGGCCTGCAGCGGAGTTTTAGATTAATTGTAGCTTGCTTGAAAGTACGAGGTGATTGGATGCTATTGTCTTCTTTTTGTTTGATTCATTCATTATGGATTGGTTATGTAATTTCTATTATGATTTCACACTTAGATTACTCATTTTTTTATCGAATGTACCTTTACAAATGCAATTATTAAGGTACCTGCAGATAGATAGTCAATACAACAACAATAATACAACCTGGATTTATAAACAATTTCATGTTTTACTCCTTTGCTTTCCGAAATTGTGCCTCCTGGGGCCAATGTTTTTATATAACTGATAATGTGACATAATTGCCAAATTGTCGCTTTTTTACGACAAGTATTGCTGTGTAACCTTTCATATGGCACGAGTCGTTAATAATAAATTCTCAAAGGACCTAAGAAAAAGTCATGTTAATTTGTTTAAAGCAGAACATATACGAAAGAAACTGTCAAATTGTCGGATTGTCGTATTGTCGCCTGTCACCTGTCGCCTATCGGTTTTATTTAATAAGCCCGGTTAATTAAATCTGCTGTCAATTCTCATGGTAACTGTTGTGATTGGATGACCGCAATAAAAACAAACGGTCATTTAAGTTGACATTATAATTTACATTAAATTAAACAGAATAGGCGAATCTTGACAATGATTGATTCATCGTGACATTTATGTCATCAAATGCCATATTGATTTTTAATTAATATTAAAATTAAGTATGATACTCAAGAATATTTCATCGTATAACATAATATTACCTAATAATGAATAATGGATATATAATTTATCATTATCTAAGGTTGCTTAGTGACCTTATCCGAAGGATCTACAAAATTACAAATCCACTCTTATTATATCTACTCCACCAGCGGTTAAAATTTTAACGATAGTTTGCTGTGACAGTTTCATGAACCTAATCTTAATCAGTGATTTAACGTTCGCTACCTAATCGACTAAATGCAAATAAAAGCACGCATACAAAAAGACATGTAAATTAGAAGTCCATAAAAAGGTGTTGTTCGGTCTCAGAATTTTGTAGTAATATCTCATTTTTTTTTTATTATACTGGCTGGCGACAGACGTCCTGTCAAAATTTCACTAAGGTCTAGAGTTATTCAAAAATCATATAGAAAAAAGCACTTTCAGGTTTTCCCGATTTTTCCAATATTCCGGGCAACTTTAAAAAAAAAACTTTCCATTGTTCGTTCCAGCCGTTCTTACGTGATTCGCTTACCTACCAACGAACAGGATTTCATTTTATTTATATAACATGAAAAAAAAAACTTGTCCGATCCAATCTTCTTGTCTTGTTGTTACTGAGAGTATTTTTATGTGGAAACTTTCAGGAAAAAAAGAAAAAAAATCACCACATTTTTTTTCAATGGGGAATTTTACCAGGTTATTACATGGGCGCGGGCGGCCGCCGTTTAGCGGGTGTCTAAAAGTCATAACTTATGACCCCTGTTGAAAATATGCTAATTATTAATAGATTTGGGGTCATTTTGGTACTGTTGTGAATTTTAAATAGCAATAACTTTTTATTTTCAATAATAATTAAATAAAATAAACTTTTTGATACTTAATGTTATTGCAATACCATTAAGCTCCTTTCGGATCGGTCAGGGTGGATTTAATAATTTACAGCCTCTAGGCTACATAATGCAATTTAATATTTAATTAAAAGAAACGCCAATGCTTAGATTAATGCATTTAAAGGTAAATTTGTTTAGCTTTCTTCCGTTGCATTCACCAGTGTCTGCATCTGATTACGATAAGATTGACCTGGAACTGTCTTTTACTTTGTTTATCTTGACTGGCGTCAGGTTTCTTGATGATGGTGTTAGCGAAAGTCTAGATAATAATATTTTCTCTAGCTATTCTATAATGGCTGGCTGTCAGGTGTCATCAGATGTGACGTAGATTATGATGAAGTGGATACTTGATGCGCAATAAGGATAAGGTTACAGCTAATTTAATAAATTGAGCGACGAAACAAGTAACAACCAACTGCGCAATTCTTAGATTTTATAATTTAGGACATTCGGTTCAAATGACGAATATTCGATATAAGAAAATATTAAAATAACTCAAATGTTTTTATTAAAATACTAAAACAACCAGTAAAATAAAATGATAGCATTTATTTATTGTTTGTAGTTGTTACTTATTTATTAATTAACGCTTTCCAGTACGGCGTTAAATGCGTTCTAAACATTATCTAATAGAAAGGCTAAGGAAAACAAGAAAAAGGCAAATTAGATTGGGCGGGTAATGTCAGCCGCATCATAGTGACCGCTGGGCAACAGTCTTCACATGGTGGGTGGCTGAGGATCGAAGGTTCTCGTTGCCGCTGAGGCCGGCCCAGGAAGAGGTGGCGAGGTGACCTAGACGCGTACCACAAGGGTTGGGTCGAGGTGGCTCTGGAAAAGATTGCTTGCAAGGAATCGGGAGAGCCCTTTGCTCAGTAATGATAAAATCTAAACATTGAAATAACTATCGCAAAATATCACCATTTTGCATTTTTATAAAAGTTTTAAATGAAAGTCTGTTATGTTTGTTTGTATACATTTCTGGCCTCTGAGGAAAGAGTCGCTCAGAATATACGGATCTTCCAGGAGGCGATAAGACTCTTCTCAAGAAAACGCAGTGAAAATAATCGCCTTCGGCCGAACTTTATGTTCTCCGAATGTTCGGACGAAGTTCATATTCGGTTCAAACCACGTTCGGGGCGATCCCTAGTTTTTAGCAGTCTGAGGTATCTAGACTATAATCCCGAAGTACGCTACGGGTTTGGCTGTCCCGTCCCGAATTCAACTTCAAAACTCAACAGCATGACTGAGATAAGAATAGGACGATTGAAGAAGATAACTCAAAATCACACCTAGGTATGTTCTTACTTTCGCACATTTCGCCACTTATGTTTAGGGCGAGCCTATTGCCATCAACCGGGCATAAATCCGGACTCCGGGATGTTTCTTATGTAATTTTGTATTTCCACGACTGAAAGTTCCTTAGATATATTCGGTATTGGAATAAGAGCCCGATCAATGGAGAAGCTACTGCAAACATTACATAACAACATCTCCATAATCAACGGCCACAGGCACAGTTTCGAACTAAAGTTTTTAATTACAGGTCACGATTCACTAAACCTACATTTCACAGCTTCGCATCCGCATCACTCACCATTTCCACGATTATATCGATCATAAATCGATCCACGCTTGATCGATTGCCTTTCTTCGCGGAAGTCCGGCACGGGCTGATGCGATTCGATTCGATTTCATGCGATTCGTTAGCATTGACCATACTCGCTGTACGTTTGTCACCTTGTCAATTATCTATGGTCCAATTTCTGGGTGTAGAATGTAGAAAGGAGGAATAGAATGATAGGGGTTTATTTCCTTTACGAAGTAAATATCCAGGAAACAATGCAGTGCTAGATAAGATGTAAATATGGCTTGAGATTATTCGGTTTCAGATTGCGCAGAGTTTATGTTACCAGAATCCGTTCAATTTAGTTGTAACGCTTCTAGTTTCAAAACAGCTGACTGATATTGTATAAGTTTTAATGTAGGATTTCCAATTCAACTGACAATTGCTTTCAAAAATAGTATCTAGAATATTTTCCAATAAACATGTTATAGGTGAAATTAACTTCTAGTAAGACAAACTCCCAAACACAAACAAACTTCGTTCAATATTCAGAGCCTATAAAAATGTCGAGCAATATAAAGCACTCTTCCTTCTTGTTATATTCCAAGTAGGTCACACCAAGTCCGATTCAATATCTCTATAAGGTGACATTTGAAATTCTAATCGCGTGCTGCCCATATTTTACAGGTTATCTATGGAAGTAATACATAAACTGCATTACTGGACAAAATATCGCTTCGATTACTTCGAATACCTGTCTAAATACAGTGTTGGAGTGTCCAAAATTTATCATTCCGGTCTTTTTTCGCGTTCAGATGAAGTTTTCCTTTAGTGATACCAACTCGTTAAATTTTAACACTTGGAATTTGGAATGGAGGGTTAGGTTCTTTTTTGAATTCGTTGGAAAGATGGCTTGAATTATTTAATGCCTAATAAAGTATTCCTTAAATGTTGGCCGTACCAATTTAGATTGGTGTTTGTACCTGAGTTTTTTAATTCGACGGCAATTTGAAGTTTTCTCTGACTGGTTATATTTTGCTGCCTATAGGTACCTACTTATAAGCAGATAAAATAATTAGCTTAAGATATAGTAGAATGGAAATTGCTACGCTGACAAGTCTCCAGCGCTTTTATACGTTTTGAATGGACACCTTTGCTAAGGCTACGCCTGTTATTTTCCATTAAAGGAAACCTTTGAATATTGACAAAGTACCTCACCTGAATCTGAAAACTCTGATAGTTACGTCAGTTCTCACTTACGTTGGTATTGATGTAAACTCATCTTTTAATTTCTCAATCTACAGGAGGAGCTGGACCTAACAGCTGTAAACAAAGCGGCTATGATGGCTCTCCCTGCGGCCAAGAAGTGGCAGATCTACTGCAGCCGACGGCCTCCGCCTGGTCAGCCGCCACCGCTCGCCACCGCGCCGCAGCTTGAGGAGTACGTCAAGGCACTTAACGAGATTGCTGATGTGAGTACAAGATCTTTTAAGTAGCATAAGCTTAACACTATCAGCCTATAACTTTCCTAACTCTGGGGCACACGCCTCCTCTGCGAGAGGGAGTGGGCCATAATCTACCACGCGGGCCTAGTGCCGGGTAGGTTTTTATATAATATTTACAATTTGTGATTAGCTGCGTAGCATAACGAGGTGTGAATGCTGGGCTGAGATGAAATAATTTCAAACCACAGCAAGTTCGTGAATGAAAATGAAGAGAAGTAAAAAAACTTACTCCTGTTACGTGTAAACTCCGCTCATATTTGCTGCCTCCACTCAAAAACTTGCTTCTTGTGTCAATATTTTATAATTCTTTACAGTCCCCATGGATTGTTAGTTACTTTATAGATAACAAACATAAATTTTCCTTGATGAACCAGTGGGTACTTATTGTCCCGGGAAATTCAACAGTTTCAGCCAAACTTTTCTGCCCGATTATAGGACACCACTTTTGTTTGGCAGTTACTAATAAACATGGCAATAAACATACATACATAACATAACATCACGCCTTGTTTACCCGAAGGGTTGGGCAGCGGTATACCTGTAGTACACCCACATTTCGCCAGTTATGTTTTTAAGTCCCACGTGATAGGGGGCGAGCTTATTGCCAACAACTGGGCATAATTCCAGACTCCGGGCTGCTACTGAGAAAATCCTGTTGGAAAAACCCAATAATACTTTGCCCGACCTGGGAATCGAACCCAGGACCTCATGCTCAGCAGTAGCGCTTGGGACCACTAGGCCAACGAGGCAGTCCATGTACATGGCAATAAAGTATATATAAATAAATAAACATGATCTATTGTTTCTTTCCAGGCGTTCGCCTCATCAGAAGGTGTTCCACCAGCAGAAGCATGCGCCCTAGTCGACGGCCTCAAAACAGCCCTACGAACGAGAGCCCACAGTTTTGTCCTCCGATTCATCAAGCAAGGAGGTCTAGGTTCCTTGCTAGATGCCCTGCAGAAGGCGCCAAGGGACGATGCCGTGACCAGGCATAACCTCATAGCGGCTATCAAGGCGCTTATGAATAACTCGGTAAGTAGGTTAAATGTAGATTAGTGTAAAGATGGGGATTTAACGGTTAGTGTAACGGTTATGGATGTAAAGACAGCTCCATTTAATTGGGTACTTACCTACATGTGCCTCAAAAGAGGATTTAACCAAAAGGTGAAGCTGTTCCTATCTGTAGTTTTAGTAATGTATCGAAATGGAAGATCTATGTAAGATTATAATATGAGCAGATAACAGTCTAAAACTGCTTTTGTATAAAACTGTAGAACTAAACTTCTACAGTATGTTAACCAATAGAGGGTGTTCCCGTTAACCCGCAATAGTACCTACTTATAGCGTCCATACAAATATTTGATTAAAGGAACACACTGTACACGCGCATTTGTCTTTAATACTACTACGTGGAAATAAAGATATTCTTTTTTGTATCAATTTAATACTTTTTAATACAAGAAAAAAAAAATTGATGTTAATATTTTTTTGAATGTATGGACGTTATACTTTTTTTTTTTTTTTTTTTATTTCAACAAAAGTTACATAGGTGTATTTCACAAATCTTCTGCCAAACTGCAGGACAGTTTGTCGGCAGTGTTCTCGTGGACACAATTTTTAGACACAATTCTTAATAGTTTTTGCGTGATTCTCAGTTTTTTACCCGCGTTAGACATAACTTTACAAATCAATTACACTATGTAATATAAACAAAATCTAAAATATTCATAGATTAAGTTATCAATAAAATGCTCTAATTTAACATATATTTTTTCTATCGTGGGTTAACGGAAACGCCCTCTGTTAGTCAACATATTGTATATTTTCTTACCATTTTCTTCTATCTATTCAGACTTAGATCTGGCTTGACTTGGTAGGTATACCCATACAAGCACAATCCTGTAGGTGTTTGGCCATTGTCACACAATAGAGAGTAATACAAAAATTGCAGAATGTTCTGCAGTCTGCAACAGATGTTTCTGATATGATCGATGACGTTTTGACGTAACTGTAAGGCCATTAAGGCTTCTAGTTACATCAAAAGGTCATGAAGGTCATATCATAGTTACTCTTCATCTGCCTAGCCTGACCCCAACTACGTTGGGGCAAAAGCACTAGGAAGTGGTGAAGGGCGGTCGTTTTGGGGGACTGTCTTATGTAATTTTGACGTTCGAAAAGTGCTGATTCTCAGCCTAGTTTGAATAAATGACTTTTGAATTTAGAATTTGCTTTTTGAATTTTGAATCTTGTTGGGGTCGGCTTCCATTCTAACCTGCAGCTGAATACCAGTATTTTACATGGAGCTAATGCCTATGTGACCTCCAAAATCACAAATCCACAGTTACTGGTTAATGTTTATACCCCTTCGCAAGTCTGGTTGTCAGACTTCGGGCTTCTGTCATAGTAACTCTTGGTTCTTGATTATTCCTTCTATCTTCTTACCTGCTTTATAAATATTGTTGGTTGCTTGCAGACCGGGCGCGCGCATGTGCTGGCCCACCCCACGAGCATCGATCTGATCGCACAGTCCTTAGACACTGAGAATGTTAAGACCAAGGTCGCTGCACTTGAGATACTGGGCGCTGTCTGTCTTGTACCAGGAGGACATAAGAAGGTAGGGTATTAAATCTGGAAGTAATATGTAAGGGGTTGGTGGATGTATTTTTATGGTTTACAGAGAATATCGACGGTTTTCGACTCTTTCGATACGGAAAATATACTGGACCTACAGTTGCTGCTATTGAAATCGTGGTAGGTATGGCTGGTGAGAAGAGATTTGACATGGGAAGAACGAATTTTGGAACCTAGGTGCAAGATTTAGGTTGGTCAAGAGGTTTCATATGGTAAAGATCAACTTTGCTGCATCAGAAGCGCTATCATTTTCCAGGAAAATAAGGAGAGTCTTTTTTTTTACTTGGATGCAGTCAATTGCCCCAAAGCTTCCTGTACATGACGCCGGAGCCGCACAGACTGCAAGATGAAAAAAAATCTGGTGCGGCGGCGGTGCGGCTCATGGGCGATATTCATTCGTATACACAAACATGCGGTCCTGCGCCGGTGCGTCGTGTACAGGAAGCCTAAATAAATCCTAGTTAGCACTTACTTAAAATTTTTAGTAAGTACCAATTAAAACATTACTACATATAGTGCAATCCACGACGACGCGCCCCACTCCGCGATGACTGTACTGTAAGCTGTACTTTAGTACGCAGCGGAGCGGAGTGGGGCGTGTTGTCGTGGATTGCACTATCTACGAGTATATTCATTATCTGAAACAACATTTCTCAACCACAGGTATTAGAAGCAATGGTCCACTACCAAAAGTACGCCGGAGAACGAGCCCGCTTCCAAAGCATAATGAACGAGCTGGACCGAAGTACTGGCGCTTACCGTGACGACCTGGGTTTGAAGACGGCCATCATGTCCTTTGTGAACGCGGTGCTGAACTACGGGCCCGGCGAAGAGAGCCTGGAGTTCAGACTGCATTTGAGATATGAGCTGCTGATGTTGGGGATACAGCCAGGTCAGTTTTTGGAGGCAATGGTTTTGATTAAGCATTAAATTATCTGCGAGATAACTTAACTGATCTTAACCGGGGTCCTTGGAATACGCCATCCATAAGTGACGATCTATAAGTACGAATGCAGTGTGGAGTGTGTTTGGTCAATGTAGGCCTTACCCAAACTGTGGTGACAGAAAATGTCTTACGACACTCTTAAAAAAATAAGGTTTTGCTAAATGGCACCTATCAATAAAACGAAATTTTTGATAAATTCATGGACACTGCTGTTGAAATAAAACTTCAAAACTTACTATCACATTAAGTAAGCTATCTTTATTATATCGTAAAACCGTCTCATTACAGTAATCGAAAAACTCCGCAAATACGAAAACGAGACCCTGGACCGTCACATCGAGTTCTTCGAGATGATTCGCAACGAGGATGAGAGGGAACTGGCCAGGAGGTTCGACAAGGAGCATGTGGATACCAAGAGTGCGACGTGCATGTTCGAGCTGTTGAGGAGGAAGCTCAGCCACACTGCTGCCTACCCACATCTGCTGTCTATGTTGGAGCATCTACTGCTGTTGCCATGTAAGTGATGGTCTTTCAGTGTAATCTTTGGGATAGTTCGCCATGAAGACGAGATGAGTTAGCAAAAAGGTTTGACATCAAGAGTTCCTCCATATTGAAGTTACTTCTCAGAATTGATGGAGCATCTACTGCTACTTTTACGTTCTTTGTTTTTATATTTTTATTACGGACGCTTTTAATGTGCATGTCTTTCTACATTGTTCTCTCATGTATAATTTCATCATGAATGATGTAGACCAATATTTTGTAACAAATTTTTGATTTAAAATAGTGTCCGTGGAGTTTCTTGCCCGTTCTTCTCAGTAGGAACCTACTACGCTTTAGAATGGGCAACTAGCTTCATATTTCTGACTGACTTGACAGTGTCTGTAAATGGTTTAATTGAATTAAATGCTTTGAGTTGGCTGCCATGTGAGTAATCATCGTCATTCGGTCGAAATTTGTCCAATGCGGGACATAGGCCTCACCAAGCATCATCACATCATCCGGACCTGTGCTATCCGCATCCAAGTAGTACATCAAATACTGTACCTATAAAAACAATTTATAGAAAATCTATATGGTTTTTCGTAAAAAAATTGAAATAGAATTCATTTAATTGAACGCGACTTGATGCTGAACGAATTAAAATTAAATAGGCTGGGCTGGATGTAGGTCTGATTCAAAGCATTTTGGTAAACACTGAAACGAAGCAGCCAAAAAAAAAAAAAAAATTGTATTCGTTGTTCAGCAGTGGGTAGTATTACAGCCTTTTAGTATGACTATAATGTATTTTTTTTTTCGCCATTTGTATTCAATCTAAGTGTATTTATGTTGTAATAAGGTATGATGGGGTTGACATATCCTTATTGGACAAAAACCCCTTTAAAATGAAAAAGATAAAAAAGTGTAATTGCTTATTATAATTATTGTAGGTATACAGTAAGATGGAATTTTAAACGTCGTGGTCTTTGTTATTGTTATTAATAAAAAGGTATTTTAACTTTGTTCCAGTGGAATACAACCCTCAGTCTCAACACTGGCTGCTGCTGGACCGCGTGGTCCAGCAGCTGATCCTACAGCAGCCAGCATCCGGCAGCCGCGCCAACTCCGAGCAGGGCAGCGAGCGGGGCAGCACCTCTGACACTACTAAGGTAACTAGAGGACCTTTGTCACTCCCACTTCTGGGACATAGGCCTCTTCTTTGTAAACCGCGAACCGTAATCCACCTCACCGGCCTAGTGCGGGTTGGTCGACGTCACAAGTCTATGAATTTTGTTCCAAGACATGCCGGTTTCCTCACGATATCATCCTACACCGTTTTGAAGGCAGTGGTGATGAAATAAATTGCACAAAGTTCGTAGTCGAGGCAGTTATGGACCACTATTTGCTCTAACTACTGAAGACTTAACAATAATACTTAGCGCTATCCTAAAGACTATGCGTAGAACATTAATTTATTTCACTTCCCATAATTCTTTTAAAACTTGAATATTGCCTCTCAATGTTTATTACAAAAACATCCTTTTATATCAAAACTTTGTAACATAAATGATCAAAGACAAAATCCATTATTTTTCCAGATCTACGACCCAGATGTAGCCCCCCTCGAGATAAACGTGGGCGAGATAGTGCACCTGCTGGCCAAGGAAGAGGAGCTGGTCGCCGCCAGGAGTAAGGCAGATAACCTGGAGAGAGAGAACATTGACATGGCCACTGAACTCGCTAAGAAGGTATGGGGGATATGAGCTTTGTGAAGGATTTTGTTGAAGATTTGTTATCAAAATCGGCTATGCAAATTTGGCTGAGAATTAGCACTTTTTGAACGTTAAGTTACAAAAGGTAGCACCCTGAAACGCTCGCCCTTCACCATTTCTTGGTGCTTTTGGAAGAAGTGGCGTATTAAATTCCCTAGTAAAGTAGTCAACCAAGTCTATGTAACAGTTACCTTGAAAGTTTATTTATTTCTAAGCAGTTTGGCCCTTTTCTCACTGGTCGGTACGTCAGCGGTGCGGGATCAGCATGCTTGGTATACTCGTTACCGAAAGCTTACCGAGAGCCTATATTTCAATGAATTAAGGGCCGATTTGTCAATCCTCAGTAAATCATTGAATAGTTATCTAGCGCATAAAATTATTTGGCTGTTCATCAGGCGAATAAAATCATCATACAAGTGATTTGATTTTGCATGCTGAAATACGTAAGTAAGCAAAATATGTGGAACTTTTTATATTTAAGACCTTATGTACCATATTTTATGCAAAATAAAGAAATTCTAATTCTAATTCAAAAATGGAAAATATTTATTCGCCCGAAACGAAAGTTAGCACGAAAATACGCAGAGGCAAAGCACATTAAAACCTTAAACAAAAAAAAAACGTTAAAACATTGTTTATTCCCTAGAATAAGGTACTATAGTGCGCGCGGAACTAGTTGGCCGCGCCTGAGGTATGTGAGCGGCGGGCGGGGGAGGGCGCCACTGACAAAATTGTCCGACTGAGTTAGCTCGGCCTTTGTCTACCTCCGCCGCCCCACCGCTCACTTACCTCAGGCGCGGCCAACTAGTTCCGCGCACACTGTAACTGAGGCTTGAAGGGAGAGTTCACTTTATTCCTCCGTTACGGGCTCTATTCGTCAGATATTGGTGCCGATTTTCTTGTCACAAATGCGTCTAAACTAGACTAAATATCACCAAAATTTAGTTTACTCCTGTCAAATGATGATTTCCCATTCTGAAATAGACTAAAGTGGCACAACTTAACTATATTTTAGTTTGACAGCACTAAGATTGTACTGAGATTTTAATTTAGTGAAAATGTCAATTTTGCTATTCTGAATTTGACGTTTTTCACCTAAAATTTTAATTGTCTAACTAATTCTGACCATTTTTAATCGCCGCTGAAAATGGTGTGGAATATTATTAGTCGTATTAGTATCGAACATCTCGACTTCAGGTGCAAAAACAGTACTGTACTGGATTTTTTTATTTTCTTATGCTTATATCTCGAAAATGTTGTATCCTATCGCAAAAATAATGAAAATTTCGACCCCCTTTATGAAACCCTTATACCCCTAATACTCAACACGTAGGTAATCTTTTTTTTTATTTTCCATACAAAATGTGAAAAATTCCATATAAAACAAGTCGAGGCTGCCCCAATTGCGCGCCTCCGGCTCTAAAAAAATTCACGGGGTAGGGCAAACAAGTAGGTATGTACCACGTGGAGTCGCAGTTGTCAAATTCGATTTAGTTGTCAAAATAATTTTTAAATTTAGACTTTTTACTACAGAATAGCTTTAAGATTCTCATAGCCAAAAGTAAGGAATTATAGTGATAGTTTCGTTCGGTGTACTATCGAAGAACTTCATATCTAAGCAGTTTGAATACAAAATCCCGTGAACACGATGAACACATCTGTTACCGCCCCGGTTCTATAGTGGCCGAGCGCTGCCAGCAGAAATAGTCCTTGCGGTGTATAGATATAAACTTCTTCGATGGTACTAGAGAATCGGCACCACTAACTATCTGACTATTAAAAAATCCAGAATCATGCTATCTATGGAATAGACGCTATTCGATTCTTTATCTGAGGATTGTAAAATCGGCCCTTAGCGGTATTGCACAAATTATACCGAAAACATAACGTCAGGTTCGTAAATGAAAGCAGGCGGTATCGTTTCCAGGGTTTCCAGACGAGTGCGAGGGAACTATCGTATCAGTATTCTACCAGATGAAAAATTATCGTACAGAAACTGTCAGAGCCGCGCGGAGAACTAGAAATAGGATAGGATTTGCGTTCGCAAAACTAGAAATAGGATAGGATTTTTAGGAAGTTGTGAAATTTGAAAGAAATTAATAAAGTAACATAATTTTTTCAGTTGTGACAAAACCTTGATTAAGTTATTACGCATTGCGCTAAAAGTAAAGCCCCTTTAACAGTTTTTGTTGCAAGTTTGTTTCTATTTCTGGTTTTCGTCCCATTATTTTTGCTGAATGGTCGTTTCATCCTACTTCGGAGGAGGGTTGCAAATTATCTTACTTTTACGTACGATAATACATATTGTATCGTACGATAATTATCGTACGTCTGGCAACCCTGATCGTTTCGGTATACAGTGATACTATACCGCACTGCTGCTTACCAATGAGGAAAAATGAAAGTAGTGAAAACTATAACGGTTTCGATATACCGATTATATTATACTGAAATGATACCGCACCGACCAATGAGGAAACGGCCTTAGGGAGGTTTCTTTATTGAATTGTGCACTAACTGCGGCAGATTCTAACAGGGGACATTTTATTTCAAGATTATGGTCGCCTGTGATCTAACTCTGGGCTTGCCTTGAAAATAATGTTGCACAGAGATTTTGATATTATATGGTATCAATATAATGGTTACTAAATTAAACCTCAGTCACTCTCTACAATCTTTATTCAGTGTTCAAGTGCAAATAATTTTATGATAACATTTCTTCAACAATGTCTATGGTAGCCTAATGGTAGCGGAAAATGTACTCCTAATATTATAATGGTTTTCATTACAGGGATAAATACATTTCTCATTTTGGTTATCACGTTGTTACATTTTACGATGACGCTCGACTCTCATGTTACTAGACTTAAGGTTCAAATTGCAATGACGCGTCATCGGGAAATGGGACGGCGAATAATGTCATACGTCATTATTACATGAAGCTATATTGACAAAATACAACACTTTTTATGACAAGTTGATTAATGTGCGGGGTGGTAATGCCTTTATGAGCTGGTATGTGGCTGCTGTTTCTGAAAAGCTGACGTTTATTTCAATTAATTATAGTAAAAAAAAATCTAGGAAGACGCCAAATTGGTGAGTTTGAAGGAATTTGTAAACCATCTGTCATCCGAAGGTTTACAAATTCAAAATCATGTTTTCAGAAAATAAAATAATATGGTTATTTAAAAATGTGGCCTGCAATATGTTTTGCAATATGATTTCGAAGCGAAACATTACTAAATTCAAAATCATTAGACAAGGTCTGAGATAGCCAACAAAAATACTACCTAAGTGTAGTGACGAAATTAACTTTTTTGTCGTATCTCCCATTTATGCACACATAATGTAAACAGAACTCGGGTGCCCTTGAATGGTGGCCTGAAAGCGTTAAAATAACAATTATTTTAGTCATAATTATCTACTCAGCTTACCAGAACCACACGCGTCACCAACCACTAATAATACCTACCTCCCATCACCGACACGCATGTACTGACTAAACTAACCCACTAACAGGAGAAGCAAGTGGACGAGCAGAGCCAAGAGCGCGAGGAGTTGGAGGGTGTGGTCTCTCGCCTGAAGGAGCGTCTGGAGAGAGAGACGGCGGCACACATGGAGTGCAGCGAGCGGGCGCGCGCGGCTGCGACACGGGCGCACGTGGCCGAGCAGCAGGTATGGGAGCTAGGGTAGGCGGTGGACACACCGGTGTGTGTGGAGAGGGACACGGCGGCGCACATGGAGTGCAGCGAGCGGGCGCGCGCGGCCGCGACACGGGCGCACGTGGCCGAGCAGCAGGTATGGGAGCTAGGGTAGGAGGTGGACACACCGGTGTGTGTGGAGAGGGACACGGCGGCGCACATGGAGTGCAGCGAGCGGGCGCGCGCGGCCGCGACACGGGCGCACGTGGCCGAGCAGCAGGTATGGGAGCTAGGGTAGGAGGTGGACACACCGGTGTGTGTGGAGAGGGACACGGCGGCGCACATGGAGTGCAGCGAGCGGGCGCGCGCGGCCGCGACACGGGCGCACGTGGCCGAGCAGCAGGTATGGGAGCTAGGGTAGGAGGTGGACACACCGGTGTGTGTGGAGAGGGACACGGCGGCGCACATGGAGTGCAGCGAGCGGGCGCGCGCGGCCGCGACACGGGCGCACGTGGCCGAGCAGCAGGTATGGGAGCTAGGGTAGGAGGTGGACACACCGGTGTGTGTGGAGAGGGACACGGCGGCGCACATGGAGTGCAGCGAGCGGGCGCGCGCGGCCGCGACACGGGCGCACGTGGCCGAGCAGCAGGTATGGGAGCTAGGGTAGGAGGTGGACACACCGGTGTGTGTGGAGAGGGACACGGCGGCGCACATGGAGTGCAGCGAGCGGGCGCGCGCGGCCGCGACACGGGCGCACGTGGCCGAGCAGCAGGTATGGGAGCTAGGGTAGGAGGTGGACACACTGGTGTGTGTGGAGAGGGACACGGCGGCGCACATGGAGTGCAGCGAGCGGGCGCGCGTGGCCGCGACACGGGCGCACGTGGCCGAGCAGCAGGTATGGGAGCTAGGGTAGGAGGTGGACACACCGGTGTGTGTGGAGAGGGACACGGCGGCGCACATGGAGTGCAGCGAGCGGGCGCGCGCGGCCGCGACACGGGCGCACGTGGCCGAGCAGCAGGTATGGGAGCTAGGGTAGGAGGTGGACACACCGGTTTGTGTGGAGAGGGACACGGCGGCGCACATGGAGTGCAGCGAGCGGGCGCGCGCGTTCGCGACACGGGCGCACGTGGCCGAGCAGCAGGTATGGGAGCTAGGGTAGGAGGTGGACACACCGGTGTGTGTGGAGAGGGACACGGCGGCGCACATGGAGTGCAGCGAGCGGGCGCGCGCGGCCGCGACACGGGCGCACGTGGCCGAGCAGCAGGTATGGGAGCTAGGGTAGGAGGTGGACACACCGGTGTGTGTGGAGAGGGACACGGCGGCGCACATGGAGTGCAGCGAGCGGGCGCGCGCGGCCGTGACACGGGCGCACGTGGCCGAGCAGCAGGTATGGGAGCTAGGGTAGGAGGTGGACACACCGGTGTGTGTGGAGAGGGACACGGCGGCGCACATGGAGTGCAGCGAGCGGGCGCGCGTGGCCGCGACACGGGCGCACGTGGCCGCGACACGGGCGCACGTGGCCGAGCAGCAGGTATGGGAGCTAGGGTAGGAGGTGGACACACCGGTGTGTGTGGAGAGGGACACGGTGGCGCACATGGAGTGCAGCGAGCGGGCGCGCGCGGCCGCGACACGGGCGCACGTGGCCGAGCAGCAGGTATGGGAGCTAGGGTAGGAGGTGGACACACCGGTGTGTGTGGAGAGGGACACGGCGGCGCACATGGAGTGCAGCGAGCGGGCGCGCGCGGCCGCGACACGGGCGCACGTGGCCGAGCAGCAGGTATGGGAGCTAGGGTAGGAGGTGGACACACCGGTGTGTGTGGAGAGGGACACGGCGGCGCACATGGAGTGCAGCGAGCGGGTGCGCGCGGCCGCGACACGGGCGCACGTGGCCGAGCAGCATGTATGGGAGCTAGGGTAGGCGGTGGACACACCGGTGTGTGTGGAGAGGGACACGGCGGCGCACATGGAGTGCAGCGAGCGGGCGCGCGCGGCCGCGACACGGGCGCACGTGGCCGAGCAGCAGGTATGGGAGCTAGGGTAGGAGGTGGACACACCGGTGTGTGTGGAGAGGGACACTGCGGCGCACATGGAGTGCAGCGAGCGGGCGCGCGCGGCCGCGACACGGGCGCACGTGGCCGAGCAGCAGGTATGGGAGCTAGGGTAGGAGGTGGACACACCGGTGTGTGTGGAGAGGGACACGGCGGCGCACATGGAGTGCAGCGAGCGGGCGCGCGCGGCCGCGACACGAGCGCACGTGGCCGAGCAGCAGGTATGGGAGCTAGAGTAGGAGGTGGACACACCGGTGTGTGTGGAGAGGGACACGGCGGCGCACATGGAGTGCAGCGAGCGGGCGCGCGCGGCCGCGACACGGGCGCACGTGGCCGAGCAGCAGGTATGGGAGCTAGGGTAGGCGGTGGACACACCGGTGTGTGTGGAAACAAGGGTAACTGTTCAGATTAGGCTGCAATCCTTATCGACCAGTATTTAGAGAGATTCTACATATTCTACTTACACGGATATGTTTAAATGAGCCCATTATATTCTTCCTGGTTTTAAGCCATTTTGAGTTAAATTTATATAATGTATGTATGGTCTGTTCCAAAAGTATCTAAAGTAAGTGTAAACAAACCATATTCAGGTTAAATTCTTACACAATCACTCACTAAAGGGAATTAGTCACAATCATCTGTATTTAGTAGCTTTCAACTTTATAGGTATCTCACCACTTTTTCCTACCATCATTGTTTAATTTGTAATTGAATAATCATCGACAAAAATGGAGAAATTGTCAAATGGAAAACATCTTTATGGTGATTCAAATGTAGAATTTCGGGTTTATTGAGTATTCAAATAATCAAATCAAAGCACTTCATTTATTTTGTCAGCAACACAGGTACGTTTTCTGATCGATTTGATTACGTTTTTATTAGATAGTTTTGGAATTGGTATTTTAAAATCAATTTTATGATAGTCATAAATCTTTTGTTGAAGGTCCTCAAAATTAATAAGGGCTTGACGTTGACAGTTTCAACCCTCAATTACAGTGTCATTTTGGTACACATACACAACACGTTTTGCCAATACTCTGCGATTTACGCATCGGTAAAATGGTTTACACATTGTTGCCTTCTAACATCAAGGGCCAAAAGTAAAATCATAACTTAACAAATTCGTCAGCTTGCTATCGCTAATTTAATCAATTATTTTTCTAGTCATTTGATTACCTGCAACATAACACATTACAATGTATTAATATACTCAATTAATTATTATTTGCAATTATATTGTAAATTTTGAATTTACAGCTGAACCAGGAAAGAGCGGAAAGAGTGAGGTTTGAAAAACTAGTCAGTGAAGGAAGCATACCTGATGATGCAAAGGTACGTAAAACATCAAATGCAAGATCAAGTTAAATTTGTTGGCGAAGCTTCTGAGATACCCCGATTCATCATTCACCGGGTACCGATATAAAATCATGATAAAACAAAGAAATTTTTAAAACATAATGTCTCATTGTTTGTCCCTCGGCCGTTGGTCTCAACCTGCTGCAGTCACCAGATAGTTACTCAAAATAGATTAGTCTTAGAGGTTCTTTTCAAAATTTGTTATATTCCACTTAATATCACGAACTTGATACTTCTCAATGAATTCATCACCGACGCCATGGATAATGGTAAGCAGGTCGACGTCGTCTATACCGACTATAGCAAGGCCTTTGATCGAATTGACCATTGCATCTTGCTATCAAAGCTATATGGCCTGGGAATACGCGGGGACCTACTCAGATGGTTTTCCTCTTATCTAAATAACAGGTCCCAAGCCGTGGTATTAAATTACTACATATCTAGTAGGGTACCTGTCCCTAGCGGAGTTCCCCAAGGTTCATTGCTCGGTCCATTACTTTTTATAATCTACATCAACGATATCGGCTCTTGTATGACCTCATCCAAACTGTTGTGTTTTGCTGATGATATGAAAATTTATACCACAATATCATCTCAGAGGGACGCGACAGTACTTCAAGATGATCTACGCTGTTTTGAGGAGTATTGTCAACGATATAAACTGGATCTGAATCCTATTAAATGCACGGTTATAACATACTCTCGAAAACATTCCATCATAACCACATCTTACACTTTAGGTGATCAAGTACCTCCCAGATCTAATTCCATCCGTGATCTGGGAGTCCATCATGATTCCAAACTGACGTTTGAATCACATATAGATGCAATTGTTAAGAAGGCATCGAAATCGCTGGGTTTCATAATGCGGTTATCCAAGTGCTTCACACAAGCCAAAACCCTGAAAATCCTATACTGTACTTTTGTCAGAAGCCACTTGGAGTACGCGTCTGAAATATGGAATCCGTGTTACCACAAATACATAGAAAACATTCAAAAAAGATTTATAAAATACCTATGCTATCACCAAAAAATACCGTATCATTCTGGAAATTACCTAAACCTCTGTAAGAAGTATCATTTACTGCCCCTAATAAATTGTCGGGAGATCTCCGACTCTGTTTTGTTAATAAAGACATTTAATAATAGTATCAACAGTTCCGAAATTCTATCCAAATTTTACTTCAACGTCCCCGGTAGGTCGAAGCGGTCCAATCCGCCACTCCGTGTGCCATTTACTTCGACCAACTATAGATAGAACTCATTCCTTGTGCGTGCAAGCAGAAGCTTTAATAAGTTGTGTGTACAGCATGACTTCGATCCTTTTACAACAAGCGTGTCCGCGGCCAGAAAGTGCTTGAGTCTTAAGTTTTTCACGTGATGCTTAATACTGCCCAAGTTATGTTGGCCTGAGTAGCTTTTTAACCACCTTTATTGTATTCATCTATGTGCATAATAATTATTACTACTGTATAATTTTGGCTTTGGCGACTTATTGTTTTGGTCGGCAGTACTGTGTTGTTCACAGATTTCTTAAATTATTATTCTGTTACCTGTATGTGAAGACTTGTAATTGGCTGTCAGTCACATTTTCAATGTCTTATTCTGGTTTGTTTAGCTGTAAGTCTTCCAAAGGAAATAAATAAATATAAAAAATAAAATATTTTTTTTTTCAAAATTTTATAAAATTGTTTTTTTAGGAATGGATGTCGTAGTTGATTGAACTAAGTATGTACTTTTGATGAAATAATGCGCTTCAAAAATTCTGCTGGATCAATCACGTTTTGACAAAATTTTGTTTTCGCTGCATGTAAATTACAATTTGACCAACCAAATACAAAAAAAATTGTGTTCTGTCTCAAGTGGAATAGTCAAGTTTTAAAAAGAACCTCCTTGGTTTAAAAATCATCTTTTTTTTTTGTTTTATATGATCTGTCATCGAAACCCTTTTATCTGTGCAGTGTCATTATTTCCTTTCACTGTATACAAGTTAGCGCTTATTCGAAACCGCACGAAACCTTAAGCCAACTTGTAATTACAGGTGAGCAACCTAAAGAGCGCGGTCATAGAGACGAGCGCAGCGCCGCCCCCTCCCCCGCCGCCGCAGTTCTCACCGCCCCTGCCGCCCGCGCCGCCGGGCCCCGCGCCGCCGGGCCCCGCGCCCCCGCCGGCCCCGCTGGCCCCGCTGGCCCCACTGGCCACGGCGCCGCCGCGCGCTAAGAAGAATGTCCCAACACCCGGCAACCCTCTGAAGAGCTTCAACTGGAGCAAATTGCCTGATACCAAGCTGCATGGAACTATATGGCAGGAGTTGGACGATACGAAGTTGTATAATGCTATGGATCTGCATACGATCGATAAGATGTTCTGCGCATATCAGAAGAATGGAGTTCAGGTTAGTTCCAAGAAGCAATTTTTTTAGGCAGCAGTTATCTCAAGCAGGCAACTCTCGGATAAAGTGCCGTTAGCGGCAAAATAGTGGCGCTACCTTGGCTTAGCTAAAGTGCCGTAACAATTGCATTGTCACTGTCACTTGTTATTTTGTTTGATTGTTGAGGTTAGTTCACTGTAAAACACCACATTCCCAAAACATTACATTTTCTTGTACCTGAACGGACCCTTTTTTTTTTTTTTTTTTTGGCTGGGTAATCATCAAATGACTTCTCCCGCTCTGGGTGGAGCGAGAGGGTGTGTCAGACTCTTACTGACTAAAACCTACCCGTGTTCCTTCTGTTGCCTGTGCAATGCCAGGGGGCCACGGTATCCCTTTCGGACTTTCCCGCAACCCCGGCAGGCAATGGTCCCATCGGACCCCTTCACTCGCTGACATCTCTTTGAGGCGCGCGTGGAACCCAACGTGCCGTCGACCCAGGCTTGGTCCTTACCGGACGGCGAGCTACCCATTGCTCACCGTCCGCGAGCCCGCGCCTACGGTGGCCGATACCACTGATAATAATTATAATGTATCCCCTAAGAACTATCACCAGTGTGTTGGAGCTGAAAATCAGTTTGTGTTCTCATCTGACATTATGCTGAGCCGAGGCCCTTTTCGTATCAAAATCATTGTTTTCTGTTTTATGGTGCATTTTTCTACTGTAATGCCAATTAGCGCATTTTTCTTTCTTTCTGTGCTAATATTTGAATATGGTCTATTTACAGAACGAAGGCTCAGTAGAAGACCTAAGACAGCTAGGCTCAAAGCCCCGCACGAAGATCCTGACAGTGATCGACGGACGCCGCGCACAGAACTGCACCATTCTGCTGTCGAAACTCAAGATGACTGACGAGGAGATTTGCCGGTTAGTAATCTTTACTAATATAAAATGAAATCGTTTCATTAGTAAAAAAATCTTGTGAAATACGAATTAATGGGGGTGAATGTTTGTGACTGGAATTGTATTAAAAATTGACTGATTGATACTTTCAAAGATTTACAAAAGTGTGAATTTAACAATGCAAAAAAAAAAGACTGTTCGACTGAAACGTACCTTTGGTACGTTGTCTGCGGTGTGACGAAACAAGCGGTACTATTGCGCAGCTACATAAAACTGTAATCGTCCGCAAAACCACGCGCCCGATTCCTGTGCGGATGATGCCAAACAAATCTCGCTCCCTATGGTAGGGGGAGGAACACTGTGGGGTGGGAGTCCTACATAGCTGTCCATTTTCTCCAAATGCAGAGTGTTTAGAAGACCATCTTCTGAGTTCAGTTTTGGTAGCCAAAACCCTTATTTCTTTTATGTATTCCAGAGCAATCCTCCGCATGGACAGCGGTGAACAGCTCCCCATCGACATGGTGGAACAGCTGGTGAAGTTCACTCCCAGCGCTGAGGAGGCCGCACTGCTGGAGGAACACCAGGACGAGCTCGACAGCATGGCGCGCGCTGACCGGTTCCTGTATGAGATATCCAAGTGAGTCACATGTCTTGTAGTAACCTCGACGTTCATCATAAGCTTTGGTAGTCCACTTCAAGACAAAGGCTTTTTATTTAATATGATCTTCTACAGCAGGATTTACTCAACTACTCTCATCCAGCGGTCAGCCTTGCGAAGATCGTCACTCCATTTAGTGAAATTTCACCAATGAAACTGAACGCGATCAGCACATCCAAACCGAGTTCAAGAGCTGCCAGTGTCAAGAATCCAAACAAAATATTGACACTGACAGCTCTTAAACGTGGTTTATCTTCTGATTGCGTTCAGTTTCATTGGTAAAATTCGTCCTTAGTCTGAGGGCGTGTCACTCTATGATTGCTGATGTGCAGTCTCATTAATTTTGCTTATCTAGTCGGAACATCATCGCTTTAGCTTGTTAATTCTGTTGTCGCAGTTATATTGTCAATTTAAAATCCTTCATGATATTATTATTTGGTTCCACGAGCGAACCTAAAACCACGTACAGGATTACCGCGGTTTTTACTTGCGGCTAGTCTTTCCCTTTCACTCATGCGAGTCGACGAGAATTTTAGAATTCGGTGGTAGATAAGGCCTTTAAATAGATTGTTTGCCTAGGGAGCAAACAACTATTTTTAAGGTGAGAGTGTTTCGAGAGAAGAGAAAGTAGAATCTTGATCGCAGCGAGGGATTCAAAGTACGTCGCTCGAGCTTAAAATAGTGTTGCTCTCGAGGTGGACACTCTACGTTTTATCACCCTCTATGAAAAAAAAAAAACGTGTGCGGTCCGACCCTCATCTCTCACGTATGATTTAAAACCAAAACAAAATTTTCGAAGCCGCCATCTTGGATTTACGTTTTGACCTTTTTATCCGCTTTAGCAGCTTTAAAAACTATAAAAACGATACCCATGATGAAAATTTTGAATAATTTCACAGCTGCCATCTTGGACTTACATTTTGACTTTACTATCAGCTTCGGCACTCTCGAAAACTGAAAACTTTCGTAGCCGTCATCTAGGATTTTCATTTTGACCTCTATCGGCTTTGGCACCCTCGAAAACTATGAAAACGACACCAATCACGAAAAATTTGAAAATTTTCACAGCCGCCATCTTGGATTTTCATTTTGACCTCTCTATCGGCTTTGGTACCCTCGAAAACTATGAAAACGACATCAATCACGAAAAGTTTGAAAGTTTTCGTCATGTGTCGTTGCCGCCATCTTGGATTTACATTTTGACCCCACTATCTGCTTTAAAACCCTTGAAAACTATGAAAACGACACCCATGACGAAAAATTTGAAAATTTTCACAGCCGCCATCTTGGATTTTCATTTTGACCTCTCTATCGGCTTTGGCACCCTCGAAAACTATGAAAACGACACCAATCACGAAAAGGTTGAAAATTTTCACAGCCGCCATTTTGGATTTTCATTTTGACCTCTCTATCGGCTTTGGCACCCTCGAAAACTATGACAACGACACCAATCATTAAAAGTTTGAAAGTTTTCGTCATGAGTCGTTGCCGCCATCTTGGATTTTTATTTTGACCAAATAATTCACACTTTCTCTGTCTTGCCTGTTACTTGTTCATACAATGTTCGTGATTGATCTCTTTGGTGATTGGAACTTTTACTAACAATATCCACATTCCAAATTCAGATCGCTTTTGGTCCCTAGGGATCAAAGAGCTATTTTGCTCCCTGTTTACAAAGATTAAACAAGCGCTTTTTGAATAGATGTGATAAAATTTGAAAATTTCCGCAGTTACCATCTTGGATGTACATTTTGACCTTACTATCAGCTCAGCTCAGGGTGCTGAAACCCTCGAAAATTATGAAAATGACACCCATGACGAAAAACATGAAAATTTTCGCAGGCATCATTTTGGATATACATTTTCACCTCACCATAAGCTTTAGCACCCTCGAAAACTATGATAACGACACCCATGACGAAAATTTTCGTAGCCGCCACCTTGGATTGACATTTTGACCTCACTATCGGCGTTAGAACCCTCGGAAACTATGAAAACGACACCAATGACGAAAATTTTTAAAATTTTCTTCATGTGTCGTTGCCGCCATCTTGTATTTTCATTTTGACCAAATAATTCACACTTTCTCTCTCTTTCTTGCCAGCCTGTTACTTTGTTCAAACAATGTTCGTGAATGATCTCTTTGGTGATTGGAACTTTTACTAAAAATATCTACATTCCAATTCCAATTCGAATCACTTTTGGTCCCTAGGGATCAAAGAGCTATTTTTCTCCCTGTTTACGAAGAACAAACAAGTTCTTTTTGATTAGATGTGATGAAAACAGTAGTTTAACGATGATACCCGTGCTCTCCAGGATCCCGCACTACTCGCAGCGCGTGCGCCTGCTGCTGTTCAAGAAGAAGTTCTCGGGCGCGGCGGCCGAGGCCACGGCGCGCGCCTCCGTCGTGCTGCGCGCCGCCCGCGACGCGCCGCGCTCGCGCCGCCTGCGCGCGCTGCTCGAGGTGGTGCTGGCGCTCGGCAACTACATGAACAGGTATGTCACTTAGTACTACGCGCCGCGCTCGCGCCGCCTGCGCGCGCTGCTCGAGGTGGTGCTGGCGCTCGGCAACTACATGAACAGGTATGTCACTTAGTACTACGCGCCGCGCTCGCGCCGCCTGCGCGCGCTGCTCGAGGTGGTGCTGGCGCTCGGCAACTACATGAACAGGTATGTCACTTAGTACTACGCGCCGCGCTCGCGCCGCCTGCGCGCGCTGCTCGAGGTGGTGCTGGCGCTCGGCAACTACATGAACAGGTATGTCACTTAGTACTACGCGCCGCGCTCGCGCCGCCTGCGCGCGCTGCTCGAGGTGGTGCTGGCGCTCGGCAACTACATGAACAGGTATGTCACTTAGTACTACGCGCCGCGCTCGCGCCGCCTGCGCGCGCTGCTCGAGGTGGTGCTGGCGCTCGGCAACTACATGAACAGGTATGTCACTTAGTACTACGCGCCGCGCTCGCGCCGCCTGCGCGCGCTGCTCGAGGTGGTGCTGGCGCTCGGCAACTACATGAACAGGTATGTCACTTAGTACTACGCGCCGCGCTCGCGCCGCCTGCGCGCGCTGCTCGAGGTGGTGCTGGCGCTCGGCAACTACATGAACAGGTATGTCACTTAGTACTACGCGCCGCGCTCGCGCCGCCTGCGCGCGCTGCTCGAGGTGGTGCTGGCGCTCGGCAACTACATGAACAGGTATGTCACTTAGTACTACGCGCCGCGCTCGCGCCGCCTGCGCGCGCTGCTCGAGGTGGTGCTGGCGCTCGGCAACTACATGAACAGGTATGTCACTTAGTACTACGCGCCGCGCTCGCGCCGCCTGCGCGCGCTGCTCGAGGTGGTGCTGGCGCTCGGCAACTACATGAACAGGTATGTCACTTAGTACTACGCGCCGCGCTCGCGCCGCCTGCGCGCGCTGCTCGAGGTGGTGCTGGCGCTCGGCAACTACATGAACAGGTATGTCACTTAGTACTACGCGCCGCGCTCGCGCCGCCTGCGCGCGCTGCTCGAGGTGGTGCTGGCGCTCGGCAACTACATGAACAGGTATGTCACTTAGTACTACGCGCCGCGCTCGCGCCGCCTGCGCGCGCTGCTCGAGGTGGTGCTGGCGCTCGGCAACTACATGAACAGGTATGTCACTTAGTACTACGCGCCGCGCTCGCGCCGCCTGCGCGCGCTGCTCGAGGTGGTGCTGGCGCTCGGCAACTACATGAACAGGTATGTCACTTAGTACTACGCGCCGCGCTCGCGCCGCCTGCGCGCGCTGCTCGAGGTGGTGCTGGCGCTCGGCAACTACATGAACAGGTATGTCACTTAGTACTACGCGCCGCGCTCGCGCCGCCTGCGCGCGCTGCTCGAGGTGGTGCTGGCGCTCGGCAACTACATGAACAGGTATGTCACTTAGTACTACGCGCCGCGCTCGCGCCGCCTGCGCGCGCTGCTCGAGGTGGTGCTGGCGCTCGGCAACTACATGAACAGGTATGTCACTTAGTACTACGCGCCGCGCTCGCGCCGCCTGCGCGCGCTGCTCGAGGTGGTGCTGGCGCTCGGCAACTACATGAACAGGTATGTCACTTAGTACTACGCGCCGCGCTCGCGCCGCCTGCGCGCGCTGCTCGAGGTGGTGCTGGCGCTCGGCAACTACATGAACAGGTATGTCACTTAGTACTACGCGCCGCGCTCGCGCCGCCTGCGCGCGCTGCTCGAGGTGGTGCTGGCGCTCGGCAACTACATGAACAGGTATGTCACTTAGTACTACGCGCCGCGCTCGCGCCGCCTGCGCGCGCTGCTCGAGGTGGTGCTGGCGCTCGGCAACTACATGAACAGGTATGTCACTTAGTACTACGCGCCGCGCTCGCGCCGCCTGCGCGCGCTGCTCGAGGTGGTGCTGGCGCTCGGCAACTACATGAACAGGTATGTCACTTAGTACTACGCGCCGCGCTCGCGCCGCCTGCGCGCGCTGCTCGAGGTGGTGCTGGCGCTCGGCAACTACATGAACAGGTATGTCACTTAGTACTACGCGCCGCGCTCGCGCCGCCTGCGCGCGCTGCTCGAGGTGGTGCTGGCGCTCGGCAACTACATGAACAGGTATGTCACTTAGTACTACGCGCCGCGCTCGCGCCGCCTGCGCGCGCTGCTCGAGGTGGTGCTGGCGCTCGGCAACTACATGAACAGGTATGTCACTTAGTACTACGCGCCGCGCTCGCGCCGCCTGCGCGCGCTGCTCGAGGTGGTGCTGGCGCTCGGCAACTACATGAACAGGTATGTCACTTAGTACTACGCGCCGCGCTCGCGCCGCCTGCGCGCGCTGCTCGAGGTGGTGCTGGCGCTCGGCAACTACATGAACAGGTATGTCACTTAGTACTACGCGCCGCGCTCGCGCCGCCTGCGCGCGCTGCTCGAGGTGGTGCTGGCGCTCGGCAACTACATGAACAGGTATGTCACTTAGTACTACGCGCCGCGCTCGCGCCGCCTGCGCGCGCTGCTCGAGGTGGTGCTGGCGCTCGGCAACTACATGAACAGGTATGTCACTTAGTACTACGCGCCGCGCTCGCGCCGCCTGCGCGCGCTGCTCGAGGTGGTGCTGGCGCTCGGCAACTACATGAACAGGTATGTCACTTAGTACTACGCGCCGCGCTCGCGCCGCCTGCGCGCGCTGCTCGAGGTGGTGCTGGCGCTCGGCAACTACATGAACAGGTATGTCACTTAGTACTACGCGCCGCGCTCGCGCCGCCTGCGCGCGCTGCTCGAGGTGGTGCTGGCGCTCGGCAACTACATGAACAGGTATGTCACTTAGTACTACGCGCCGCGCTCGCGCCGCCTGCGCGCGCTGCTCGAGGTGGTGCTGGCGCTCGGCAACTACATGAACAGGTATGTCACTTAGTACTACGCGCCGCGCTCGCGCCGCCTGCGCGCGCTGCTCGAGGTGGTGCTGGCGCTCGGCAACTACATGAACAGGTATGTCACTTAGTACTACGCGCCGCGCTCGCGCCGCCTGCGCGCGCTGCTCGAGGTGGTGCTGGCGCTCGGCAACTACATGAACAGGTATGTCACTTAGTACTACGCGCCGCGCTCGCGCCGCCTGCGCGCGCTGCTCGAGGTGGTGCTGGCGCTCGGCAACTACATGAACAGCAGTGCTATTCTGCAACCATCTCACCGTGAAAACTTAGGTGAAGTGAGTTGTCATTCCAACAGGGTGAGATGACACTGACAGCTCACTCCACGCTCACTTCACATGTTTTCACGGTGAAGTGATTACGGGAATCGACATGCTGGTATGTCACTTAGTCATACGAAAGTCGTCCACTGCTGAATATAGGCCAAGCATCGCCACTTCGATCGGTTCTGTCCTTCTCGCATCCGGCGTATTCCCACGACCTGCACCAGATCATCAGTAGTCCCATTTTGCTGCGCTTTCCGTCTGATGGGTTTTTTACAGTTTTTCTTGCGAGCTGCATTGTTATGTATTTTTGCCACATTTCCCCAGTTATGTTTCAATCCGATGTAATTTTAATTACAAATTTCTTACTACAGGGGTCCCCGCGGTAACGCATCTGGATTCCGTCTGACGTCACTGAACAAGCTCGCCGACACCAAGTCGTCAGTGTCACGCAACACCACTCTGTTGCATTACCTCGTCGAAATGCTTGAGACACAGGTAAATATTAAATGTAGTTTATGTACAGACGCCAGCAGTTCAACTTACCCGAAACTGACAAATTTTCCCAATCAAATTTGATCCTTATACTTTAGTGATAAAGTTGAAAATCTCATAAAAATCTAATTTCATATAAATCTGTACAGCCGTTATGACGTGAAAGTGAAACAAACAAAGTCACTTTCGCATTTATAATATTAGTTAGGATTGATAAAGTACGGAATCTAGTAGTCGTATCCTTTTATATCCAGATCTATTTGGGGAAAGTGTGAAAAGGATGCTTGTATGACTCGTTGTATCAACTTGGTCGCACATGTGCGGGTTCCGGACCTTCCAGGCTTTCAGTATTCCGAAATATGCTCTGAAATATATACAAACATTGAGCTCAGAAGGCCTTGACTAAGCTAGGCGCCCTCCGTATTTTAGGTATGAAGCTACGAGTACGCAGCCAGATCGACTTGTCGGGCTAATACAGTGAGCGTAATGTAGTCAGAAGATATAAGAGTTACGCGATAGAAAGAGAGATAACTTCTAAGTGATTATAACTGTAGGTAATTAGTGCTGTGCGACCAGAATTGAACTTTATTGTGTCGTAGCAAGTCTCTTTTTATTAAAATGATTTTGCGGAGTGAATCTTCTGTACTTGTACTATTATTTATTCCGTGCCTCGACCGAAAACTGTAAGTCACACACAGTGAAGTTTTTGTTCAGACGTTCTTCAGTAGCCCATGGTTTCCTTTTTATGAATCATACTAAATAGTAGCAGTTATACGTCAAAATATATAATTAAAAAAAACTCACATTCCTATCATTATTTTCCAGTTCAAAGACATCTTACTCCTCGAAGAAGACCTCCCTCACGTGCGCGCCGCCGCCAAGGTGTGCGTGGAGCAGCTGGACAAGGACGTGGGCGCCCTGCGCCTCGGCTTGCGCGAGGTCGCGCGCGAGCTGGAGTACCACGCCGCGCTCGGGAACCGCTCGCACAACGACATGTTCCTGCCTGTCATGAGGGACTTCCACGCGCATGCTGTTTGTTCCTTTACGCAGCTCGAGGATCTGTTCCAGGTGGGATTAAATCAAATATTCCGGGGATATATTTATGGGAAGCTATCATTGTTTCAGGGTGACAGAGAAATGTAATGAGACAGGATCAAGCTATCCCTTCCTTGTACTGGAAAAAATTATGGCTACATAAATTGTAATGGCTATTTGATGTTTTGTATTGTGGCCCCAGTTCGTTATTAAGACGTGTGTCTCCTATAAAAGTTATGTCTGTTTGGGCGTTTGGGTGGGCTTATAGGGTCTACGTTTCATAGCAGTACTTTTTATCTCATAATAATATATTGTACAGCGGATAGCATAATCTTCATTTCGCAGAAAATCGTTTAGCCTACACTAATTTTTAAGTCAGAATCGTCTTTAGGTATAAATTTCATATCCATAATAATTAAAAGTAGAACCATCATATCGCAGAAAGTACATACAAACATACAAGCATAAAAAAGCACGGAAGCGAGCATGCAACATGCAGCAGGCATGGTTTGTGTCACGGCTGCGGCGGGCCCGCGCGCGCTTGTCGCAGCCGGCGCTCACCAGCTGTGCTCGGCTCGCGCCCCGCCGCGCCCCGCCGCGCCCCGCCGCGCCCCTCCGCGCCTACAGATTACACTCCAGGCGTAGGGCAGACAAGACTACGTGGAGTCGGTTTTGCAGCGATCCGTTTCTGTCACTAACTTTTGTAACACAACATGTATTTGACTATTTTAATTTTAATTTAAGGTTAAAAATGCGATTTTATAGAAATGACAATATGCCTTATCAAATTATTACAAATAAAATTCTACCATCTTAAAAATATGCCATTGTAAATTCGGACATGTAAACATTTGGCCAAACAATAATTATGCTAAATATTTTTCATGCCTTTAAAATATTCGTATATAGAAGATGTGTGTGTGCCAAGTGTGTTACGCCAAATAAATTTTAGAGCATCAAGATTCTGCCAAATAAAGGGAACCCGGGCTTATAACGTCGACAATATGAATCAAACGACACATTTCTACGGTTACAAAAAGACGCTGATCAAAAGGAGCTAGACCGTAATTCGTCAACTTTTTTGCAGGAAGAAATCAAAGTCAAAGTATTTATTTCAATTAGGCACAAAAAAGACACTCTTGAACGTCAAACTTTACAACAAATTATAATAACTGATTCTAATCGCCCATTCCAAAAGGTAGTTTTCGTATGGAGAAGAATGGGCAAGAAACTCCACCGTTACTCTAGACAGACGAAAGCAAAACAAAAGCCTATTGACCAAACCATAATTAGTTCAAAACTATTTTTGCCATCAACACACTAAGAAGAAAAACCTATTTAAATACATTAGATATTTTGACCTAAATAATTGTTTATCACTATACTATAATTCGTGTAAACTGACCGTCCACCTCATTTTCCAGGACATGAAGAGCCGTCTAGAAGCTTGCGCGCACGCCTTCGGCGAGGAAGCGTCCGCGTCACCGGAGCAACTGTTCGGCGCGCTGGACTCGTTCCTCACGCAGCTGGGCGACGCGCGAGCCGAGTGCGACGCGGCGCGCAGGAGGAGGGACGAGGAGGAGCGGCGCTCGCGGCACGAGCAGGAGGTGGGCTATGTAGCTGTGGTGTAGGACAGACAACCGTCTGCCTAGCCTATGTTGGGGTTGGACCAGTATTTTACATCTGACCTCCACAACCCAGATTCTGGGTATCACGATACCCCTTGACTCCTTCTGACTAAACGTAACGACTGGCAAAGTTCTACGATTGACAGTCGGGACCAACAGGTCAATCTGATATGGATAGATGACCCGGGATGTAACATAATATTATACCCCGAAGAGTTAGGTAGGAGGTGATTTGAACGAGGACAAATAAACAAATGCCACCGCTCCGATGCCGACGAAGTGGACCTTACCGGAGAGTTTAGAGTTTTGATTTTTCAACCTACAAACAAAACGTTTTATACAAAATCCATTCATCCAAGTCCAAAATAACTTACTTCTCATTTTGAGTCGGCAAGAACTATCTAAGAACAACTCATGCCATGATAAAAATATTGGCCATAACTAACTTTTATGGTCTATTCTGTCCACAGCTCAAAAAACGCACAATGGAGCGAAAACAAGCGTCCAGCCTGCTAAGCTCCGTCGGAAAATCACTGGGGAAGTCGAACGGGAACGGCGACTGCAACGGTCACTCCGACAGCTCTCGCGACGGAACGCTCACCAACGGGCAGAAGGGAGAGTTCGACGACCTCATCTCTGCGCTCAGGACAGGAGATGTCTTCGGTGATGACGTCGCCAAGTTCAAACGGTCCAGAAAAGCTTCCAAAGTCAGCCATAAAGGCCGAGACTCTCCCCCAAGGGGCGTCTGCAGAGAGGACTCCAGAGAACGACAGAAGAATTGAACGAAATAACACGGTAGTAAAGGTTATTGAATGTTTGTATCGTCCAGCGATCCTTTGTTATTCAATGTCGATGCGATAGAATATTTTTTTTTTACTAGGAAAATTTTCAAAGCAAAAAATAATATTATCTAGTATGTTACTGTGACATAGTTCGATATATAATTTTGGCTTTAAAACATTTACCTGGTTTCTGTCAAATTGACTAGAATACCCGTAGCTCGGACGCTGGACTGTGGGAGGCAAACGATTAGTTTAATCGAAACGTGATATTTTACCGAGTAGGGGATCCTATTGGTCCGTTATAAGTACGGAGTCACAAATATGAGATTACAAACGAAGTATGAAGGGTGTGACGTGTGACGTGTCATAGAACACATAGTTTTATGTGACAACGAAAGGACCGCTGCCATTTTTTTGGATTAATTTTTTGGAAATTTCTCACAAACATGGTGCCTAATTTTGGATGTTTTTAAGGTCGTGGCCTGACGGAGTTATGGCCACATTTTAACTGTAATCTCATTAATTTAATGACGACTTGGGAACTAATTTTTAATTTCCATAAGTTTTGTATTTCACAAAATAATTTGCTGAAGAACATTCTCTTTAGTTTAGTGCAATAATACCAGTGAAGGAGCTCGAATGATCGTGTTGCTGTCCACAAGAGCCTCAGGCCTACCTAAAGGCCACGACCTCCGAGAATTTTCGAAAAGCTTTTGCTGGTTATCGACTGAAGTAGTCAAAGACTGTGCATGTTATTCCATAGACGATTTATTTTAGTCTTTATTACTTATATATAAGCGTTGTGTGATTTGAGTAACCATAGAGTAAGAGTGTATTGAGTTTTTACTAGAGTTCTCTTGGTTGTAGTGTATCGTTGTATTTATCGATTTGAGTTGTATTTCGTCATAATATTCAGGTTTGACTTAAATCTGAAAATAGTTTTTCTCGCGTAGTTGTCTAAATGTCTAAATATTTAGCTAGAAAAATGTGAGATGCATTATTTATTATAAACTGACGAAGTCACTTTTGAATAGTCCACTATAATATCGACTGTTCAATTGATTCAAGTTTGACTTTTATCTCAGTGTCATTTTATAACATGTAGTTAGCGGACTTTTATAGAAAATAACGATGTGATTACAGGAAGCTCAACCAAAACTAAATTGATAAATATAACGATGCTCACCGTATGAATGTTGATAATTTTTTACATATCTCAATGTACCTATAGACAAATCGGACACAAAACTTTCTTGAGTGTCAATCGAATGGGAATTGACTAAAACACTATATTATATACTGTTACTAAAGTTTAATAGGTGTAGGAATTGATAAATACCTAGACTATCAAACAATTTTGGAATTTTGTATCAAATAAAATGAAACGGCGTGGTAGAAATTTTTTGATAAATTTTACATTTTTTATAAATTATCATCATCAATTTTATTTATTCCCAAATGATTATAGAATTGAAAAATATATTTTTATTTCATTGTAAATATTATTTTAAAATTTTGCCAAATTCGTTACCGTCACATTTAAACGGAGTCTATAATTTATTTAAAAAAAATCTTAATTGTATGTAATAAAGTTTGTCACTTGTAAATTTTATTGTTTTGTTCAGTATTGCTTAAGCTCATAGTATATTAATATAATGATTATATATTAGACACTATTTAAATTAAACCCTTGAACAATATCTGGTGATTTTATTTTATCTGTTATGTGACCCCCCAAATACATAACACAGTTGAAGATTATAAGGAAATTAATAATATTGCTTCGTTAGTTTTGTGGTGGCAAGGGCTGCAGACTGCCGAGTGTGAGTTCCTGGGTTCGATTCTCAGGTAATGCAGTGTTATTGGGTTTTTCCGTCCGGAATTTCTTGGGAGCAGCCCGGAGATAGGATAGGGGCCCGGTTGATGGCAATAGGCTCGTCCTACATAACTGGTGAAACGTGGGTGTACTAAAGGTAGGGTGTTACACCTCTGCCTATCGTCGGCGAAATCAGGCGTGATGTTAGGCGCATGAATTTACAAGAACATGTCACGCAAGTATGCATTAACGTCCAATGTTGTGGATACTACATTCACGCACACATTAAATCACATCACACAAAGAGAAGGTGGCCCTCTCTCACACACAATCCATTCAAACAGATTGTATGTATAATTTATTTTGATAGCTGCCTCGTTGGTTAGTGGTCGCAAGCGCTACTGCTGAGCATGAGGTCCTGGGTTCGATTCCCGGGTCGGGCAGTGTTATTGGGTTTTTCTATCTGGGATTCCTCAGTAGCAGCCCGAAGTCTGGATTTTTGCCCGGTTGATGGCAATAGGCTCGCCCCCTATTACATGGGACTTAAACATAACTGGCGAAATGGTCCCAAAGGTTGGGCAGAGGTGTACCTGTAGTAGGTACACCCACCTACTACAGGTAAACCTCTGCCCAACACTTCGGGGAGACAAGGCGTGATGTTATATGTTTATTTTGATTTTTTGGCATATGAAAATATTGCCTTTAATGATTTAAATATTATATTATATATATATTTTTTAAAATCTTTATTAGCTTTATCGCTCAGCGATAACGTCACCCTGTAACATCAGCAAAAATAACTAAACCTAAAAACACTTTTTCATTCTAACGTTCCCTTACTACATAAATTATTATTTTAAAACAAAAAATGCCAATTTGTACATTGTACTAGCTTGTTCCGATAAAGGAGAAGCCAGGATCGCGTTACAGTCACCAATGTCGTACCTGTTTGTTGGACCAAGTAAATTAAATCGCAAAGCTTCATTCCGTACACACTCCATCAAAACATGTTGCACATCTTCGACTACTCCACATTCTTCACAGTTGGGTGACGTAACCTTTTTCATCAGAAAACCAAACTTCCTTGATGGAATGTGACCGGCACGAACTACTGCTAAGTACATTTTGATCGATCCAATTATACACTGGAAGCTGTGGTTGGATGGTCTTGTACCAAATTCCCTTTTCTGTTGACCTCTGGTTAAAGTATTCACTCCACACATCTGTACACTGCTGTTTTATTATTTTTATATAATCTGTATATAAAGGAGGAACATTTACAGAAATTCCATCTGTCACGGCTTGGTTGGCCAAAAGATCCACTCTTTCATTGTCCTGAATCTATACATGAGATGGGATCCACTGTAAAACTATCGAGATTGACTTTTGACCGAATTTAAATATAGACTCCAAAATCATGTAGGCTATCGGTACTCCTCGCACGGGCGAAGTGCACCGAGCCAAGTGTTGCAGCGAACTCTTCGAGTCTGTTAGAATGACAAATTTATCATGGCTAATTGAGTCAATATAAGAAAGAGCCTCTGCTATTGCAATTAACTCGACATGCATAATGGAGATATCAGAGTCTATAGCAAGTTTGACATTTGTATTTAATTGTGGATCCCAAACCGCAGCGCCACTACCAGCACTACTCTTAGAACCATGTAACCTGTGTAAATCTTGTGAAAACCAACATATTCCTTCTCTATAAAATTTGTGCAGATTTGTCTCAGACGATTGCAGTCATAATGTCGTTTAGGTTTAGTAACAGATGGTATATTATGTTTAATAAACTTATGAACATTGATGTTGCTGACCCATGTCCCCAGAGAAAACATTTCAATCAACCCAACCGAGTGGATAGCAGATGATTTAAGGTCATTGTAGACTGAGACCAATAGAGGTTGTTTTCTACCTCTCCAATATTGAGAATTATTAATATTTGTAGTTAACGACTCGATTAAATTAATCACAATGCTCTCCCGAAATGACATACATTTTAAACAGTATTTGCCTCCTAGAAATTTCCTACGAATATGTAATGGAGATAGATTTAATTCACTCTCCATCACGTGGATGGGAGTGGTTCGGATAAAACCACCAATAACACGAAGAGATTTGTTTTGCGCCATGTCTAATTTTGATAAATGACATTTGTAACTCCAATCATACAAGAAGCTACCATAGTCTAACCTACTGCGGATTATGGAGATATATAGTCGACGAAGATGTTTAGGGTGAACACACCAACCAGGACCTGCTAATACTTTGAAAATATTTATAAAGTTTGAACCGACTCATTGATATGTTTCCCCCATCTGAGTGACTGATCCAACCACATTCCCAGGTACTTAATGTTATTTACTACAGAAATATTACTATTATTAACTTTTAAGTTAACATGTTGTCTGCACATACCTCTCTTAAAAATACAGACCTTAGTCTTAGACGGAGATATTTCTAAACCTAGATTAATAACTATAGAATTAAATGTATTTAAAGCAGGCTGCAGCTCTGAGACCACCGCATTGACATTAGTACCTGATTTAAATAAAACAAAATCGTTAGCATACTGAGATATATCAACGTTCGTAATAGCCTAGCAAAAATTGTAAGTCGCAACGTTAAATAAAAGAGGGGAAAGAGGGTCTCCTTGGGCCAATCCTCGTCCCGTAGACCGCCAATATTCTTTGTTATTAATTGAAATTTTAAGTATTCTCTCATTCAAGAATCTCCACAAATATGAACACAACTTACGACCTACTGAAAGTTTATCGAGAATGTACAAGAAACTAGTGATATCGACATTATTATAGGCGTTATTGATGTCAATAAAATATCCAACTGTGACAAGATTTGAACTAAAACCAAGTTGAATCTTTGTCGTCAAAGTAACAAGACTATCTAAACAAGACTTAGATTTACGAAGGCCTACCGTATTATTAGAGAATATGCATCTATTCTCGAGAAACCATTCCAGCCGTTTGTTCAAAATTGAGAAAAGAGTGAAATTTTTTGCAAAGACAGGACATTAGAGAAATAGTTCGAAGAGAAGATGACAGACCCGAAACTCGACCTGGTTTAGGAATAGGAATTATTTGAATATTGCGCCACTGTCTTGGAACACAACCAGAATCGTAGAATTTATTGTATAGAGAAAGTAATAATAGTTTACCGATGGCTGGAAGATTCTTGACCATAGAAAAGGAAATTTCGTCATCACCAGGTGCCGTGTCTTTTGATTTTATGGAATTCTCTAATTCATGAATAGAGATCGTAGATTCTAATTTATTATTGCGGGACTCAAAGCAGGGTTTAGGGGGAGAAACGTAATCAGGCGTTAGGTCGTTAAGAAGCATTTCTGCTAAATTTGAGTCAACGTGTTGATATTTCGATTTACGGCCTTTTACCCATCTCATTTTGCGCCACACCACTAGCAGAAGTTGTTGCATCGATACTTGAACAAAAACCTCTAAAGGATGCACCTTTTGCCTTACGTGTCTGCCTCTGCGATTCCTGGATGTTTTCCTGCAATAGTGCGTAATTTTGAGGCGACGGATTACGCCTAAACTTTGCTAACGATAAACGTCGTGATGCCACCGATCTAGATAGCTCAGGGCTCCAATACGGTTTTGGTTCAAATTTCGAGCTGATATGTTGAGGAATAACAATTTGAGGGATGTGGGAATCTGCTGCTTTCGTTTTCAAAGAAGTCATAACATAACTGTGGGTCTATCGGGGCGGTTGAATCTCGGAGAATGCATTCTACGGACGAAGCATACTTCTCCCAGTTAGTTTTTAAAAAAATTCTTTTACGAATATTTTGTTTAATAACATTAATATTGGTGGATAATTTAATAATTAGGTGGTCACTGCCTAAGGATTCATTCGTAACTTTCCAAACAAAATTTAAACCCAAATCCACAGAGATAAAAGAAATGTTGGGAGAGGTTTGTTGCACCACATTATTCACCAATTTTACACGAGTCGGACTACCATCATTAACTGATATAAAGTCATGATCTATCATAGAATCGAATATCTGAGATCCACGTTGATCGGTCTTATATGACCAGTTGGAATGGTGACCGTTAAAGTCACCTAAAATTAAAGTTTTGTTATTTGCAATAGAAAATATATTTTTCATCCCACCATCTCGGAAAGAGTATTTTCATCCCACCATCTCGGAAAGAGTATTTTTAATCTTCAGTATCTGAGTGGAAAAGCCGTTTTTATTCTCTAGAGGATAAAGTAAATTGAATTTAGAACATCGTGTGCACTAAGTTTGTGAATTAAAAAAAACATTAAACCTATTTACTGCTACCTCTATGGTGCCGAATATATCATACAACTTTTTTTTAATTTGTTAAAAACTCAGACTCGGAACCTTCTTGGTGTTCTTTTTTCAATTTGCTTTGTACGCGGTTCTTTACGCGGCATTTTTTCACGTCATTGTTAAACCTTAGGTATATTAAAAACAAGAAACTTGAAAACAAGTGAAAAAACTAAAATGAGTGATTCTAGCGACGAGGAAGTTTGCTTGACGCCAACAGAATTGACTGAAACTGTTAATAATGCGCAAATGAGCTTTCTCCCTCAACAATCACGCGAGAAGTATTTAAAACAGTACGATATGTTCAACACGTGGCGACTAGCAAAAGGAGCCAAAACTTTCTCAGAAAACGTTTTGCTGGCATATTTTATAGAATTATCCGAGAACAAGAAAGCAAGCACTCTATGGAGTACGTATTCGATGCTAAAAGCAACAATAAAGATGAAAAAAGACAAACATATCGATACCTATCCTAAATTAGTGGCATTTTTAAAAAGAGCCTCATCTGGTCATCAACCAAAAAAATCGAAGGTTTTCACAGTATCTGATATTGAAAAGTTTCTTAACGAAGCACCCGATTCCGTATATTTGGCGGCAAAAGTAAGTCAGTTGCACATTCAGTATCTACTTAAGTATATTAATCTCAATTAAATAGTATACTTAGTAGATGTTGATAGGCATAATTATGCGTTCATATCAATTTTATTCATTTATCTACTACAATACTCTTTACGTTACAGGTTGTTCTTATTATTGGAATAAACGGAGCATGTCGAACTAATGAACTAACACAACTTAATGTCAAAAACATTGAGAAACATTCAGATGACTTACTATTAATTAATTTACCTAATACAAAGACAAAAAGAGACCGCAACTTCGTCATTCGCAAGGAATACGTAACGATTGTTGAGAAATATCAAGCCTTACGCCCGCCTAACACTCCAATCAATCGATTTTTTCTACAGTATCGCAATGGAAAGTGTGTTAGACAGCCTATGGGTACTAATAAAATTGGCAGTATCCCACGAGAAATAGCAACATTTCTTGAACTTCCAGAACCCCTGTTGTACACGGGTCATTGTTTCCGACGAACTTCAGCCACACTTTTGGCTGATTCCGGAGCTGATCTGCTGTCCCTTAAGCGCCACGGAGGCTGAAAGTCCAATGCAGTTGTAGAGGGATACATAGAGGATTCCATCCAAAATAAGTCTAAAATATGTGAAGGCATCGTAGGAGCCATTACACTGAAAGAGCCTCAATCGGATCCTTGTACTGGCCCTTCTACATCAAAAATAAGCCGTTATGAAACACCTAACCATCTCCCTCTCTCTCCAACATTCACGCCAAGGGAATCCGATGAATCGGTACAACTATTAAGTATGACAGATAGTTTACCGAAAAACAGTACACAAGTGACTAACACCAATATTACAGTACCAAACAAAAATATTACACTCAATTTAAATAACTGTAGCAACGTTACTTTAAAATTTTCTTAATTATACCTTAGTATTATTTTGTTATAATTTAAAGATTATTCTGTAATACTTACCTGTCATAATGTAGTAATTAATACCTAAACTGAAATAAAAGTGTACCTATCTTGTGATTGTAAACGTTTTTTTTTTTGCATTTAGTCATTTCCTCGCTGAGGTGGAATGAAAAGTTACGTGTTGCACTCGACTGCAAAGATTTTTCACCTCGTGCTCTTTTGATTCCCTCGCTAACGCTCAGGATTCTAATTTTGAATCACTCGCTGCGCTCGTGATTCAATTTTAGAATCCTTCGCTTGCTCGGTCATCAAAATTGAACACGCGGTTAAAAAGCAACTTTGCACTCTTGTATAACAAATAACTATTTTAATCTTCAGTATCTGAGTGGAAAAGCCGTTTTTATTCTCTAGAGGATAAAGTAAATTGAATTTAGAACATCGTGTGCACTAAGTTTGTGAATTAAAAAAAACATTAAACCTATTTACTGCTACCTCTATGGTGCCGAATATATCATACAACTTTTTTTAAATTTGTTAAAAACTCAGACTCGGAACCTTCTTGGTGTTCTTTTTTCAATTTGCTTTGTACGCGGTTCTTTACGCGGCATTTTTTCACGTCATTGTTAAACCTTAGGTATATTAAAAACAAGAAACTTGAAAACAAGTGAAAAAACTAAAATGAGTGATTCTAGCGACGAGGAAGTTTGCTTGACGCCAACAGAATTGACTGAAACTGTTAATAATGCGCAAATGAGCTTTCTCCCTCAACAATCACGCGAGAAGTATTTAAAACAGTACGATATGTTCCATACGTGGCGACTAGCAAAAGGAGCCAAAACTTTCTCAGAAAACGTTTTGCTGGCATATTTTATAGAATTATCCGAGAACAAGAAAGCAAGCACTCTATGGAGTACGTATTCGATGCTAAAAGCAACAATAAAGATGAAAAAAGACAAACATATCGATACCTATCCTAAATTAGTGGCATTTTTAAAAAGAGCCTCATCTGGTCATCAACCAAAAAAATCGAAGGTTTTCACAGTATCTGATATTGAAAAGTTTCTTAACGAAGCACCCGATTCCGTATATTTGGCGGCAAAAGTAAGTCAGTTGCACATTCAGTATCTACTTAAGTATATTAATCTCAATTAAATAGTATACTTAGTAGATGTTGATAGGCATAATTATGCGTTCATATCAATTTTATTCATTTATCTACTACAATACTCTTTACGTTACAGGTTGTTCTTATTATTGGAATAAACGGAGCATGTCGAACTAATGAACTAACACAACTTAATGTCAAAAACATTGAGAAACATTCAGATGACTTACTATTAATTAATTTACCTAATACAAAGACAAAAAGAGACCGCAACTTCGTCATTCGCAAGGAATACGTAACGATTGTTGAGAAATATCAAGCCTTACGCCCGCCTAACACTCCAATCAATCGATTTTTTCTACAGTATCGCAATGGAAAGTGTGTTAGACAGCCTATGGGTACTAATAAAATTGGCAGTATCCCACGAGAAATAGCAACATTTCTTGAACTTCCAGAACCCCTGTTGTACACGGGTCATTGTTTCCGACGAACTTCAGCCACACTTTTGGCTGATTCCGGAGCTGATCTGCTGTCCCTTAAGCGCCACGGAGGCTGGAAGTCCAATGCAGTTGTAGAGGGATACATAGAGGATTCCATCCAAAATAAGTCTAAAATATGTGAAGGCATCGTAGGAGCCATTACACTGAAAGAGCCTCAATCGGATCCTTGTACTGGCCCTTCTACATCAAAAATAAGCCGTTATGAAACACCTAACCATCTCCCTCTCTCTCCAACATTCACGCCAAGGGAATCCGATGAATCGGTACAACTATTAAGTATGACAGATAGTTTACCGAAAAACAGTACACAAGTGACTAACACCAATATTACAGTACCAAACAAAAATATTACACTCAATTTAAATAACTGTAGCAACGTTACTTTAAAATTTTCTTAATTATACCTTAGTATTATTTTGTTATAATTTAAAGATTATTCTGTAATACTTACCTGTCATAATGTAGTAATTAATACCTAAACTGAAATAAAAGTGTACCTATCTTGTGATTGTAAACGTTTTTTTTTTTTGCATTTAGTCATTTCCTCGCTGAGGTGGAATGAAAAGTTACGTGTTGCACTCGAGTGCAAAGATTTTTCACCTCGTGCTCTTTTGATTCCCTCGCTAACGCTCAGGATTCTAATTTTGAATCACTCGCTGCGCTCGTGATTCAATTTTAGAATCCTTCGCTTGCTCGGTCATCAAAATTGAACACGCGGTTAAAAAGCAACTTTGCACTCTTGTATAACAAATAACTAATCCCAATCCCTTTTTTTTTTTTTTTTTTTTTTGTTTTTGGGTGGGAAATCATCAATTGACGTCTCCCGCTCTGGGTGGAGCGGGAGGGCGTGAGAGTTCAATACCTTTTTTTTCTTTTTTTTTTTTGAGTGGGAAATCATCAAATGACTCCTCCCGCTCTGGGTGGAGCGGGAGGGCGTGTCAGACTCTTACTGACTAAAACCCACCCGTGTTCCTTCTCTTGCCTGTGCAATGCCAGGGGGCCACGGTATCCCTTTCGGACTTTCCCGCAACCCCGGCAGGCAATGGTCTCATAGGACCCCTTCACTCGCTGACACTCTTTGAGGCGCGCGTGGAACACAACGCGCCGTCGACCCGGGCTTGGTCCTTACCGGATGGCGAGCTACCCATTGCTCACCGTCCGCAAGCCCGCGCCTACGGTGGCCGGGAATCCGCGATCGATTCCCGACGCCCGGGGTGTCTCCTCCTGCGGCGGCTAGGGGCGTGAGGGCGCGAAATTTGCCTCTCCCTCACGCGCTCCGCCTCCTCCTTCGCGAGCATTACTGCTTCGCAGAAGGAGGTGACGGCCTCCCATGCCCTCTCGCTCCGTACCATGGCCTGGACCAGGGCCGGACGCGAGAGATCCCCGCCACCGATCGCCTCAACGAGGACACGGCGGTGCTCTGCCCAAGCCGGGCATACCTCCACCGTATGCTCCACCGTGTCCTCCGGGCGATCCACGCAGTGATGACACCCGGGCGTTTCCTCCCGCCTTATCCGAAACAGGTACCTCCCGAAACAGCCGTGTCCGGTGAGGACCTGCGTCAGGCGGAAGATGAGGACGCCGTGGCGCCTCTCCAGCCACTCCTCAAAGAGGGGACTTATCGCCGCAATAGTGGCGTGCCCAGCACTGGGTTGCGACAATCGCACTCTCCATGACGCCATGAGATCCCGTCGGAGCTCTGTCCGCTGTGCCGCGATTTCTCGCGGCATCGGAGTCAAGCCCCGGCGTTTCGCCTCCCCGCGCCACTCCCAAATATGCGCGAGGACTTTTGCCTCCAGATCCCATGGCGGCAATCCAGCAAGGAGGCTCGCCGCCTCACCGGAGACCGTGCGGTATCCCCGGACCAGCCGGGTGGCCATGACCCTCTGGGACGCATTCAACCGGCGGGCAGGCCGCCGCCTCAACGAATGCGCCCACACCGGTGCCCCGTACAGGGCCATGGACCGCACGATCCCCGCGTATAGCCTCCGGCAGGAGGCGTTTGGACCCCCTAGATTGGGCAGGAGCCGCTTCAAGGCAGCCCCGGCCCGGTCCAGTCTGGGAGCCAAACGTCGGAAATGCTCCACGAAGTTCCACCGACTGTCGAGGACGAGTCCCAGGTACTTCATCGTCGACTCGACGCCGATGTGAACCCCTCCTACCGTTATTTGGGAACCCGACGGTGGCGCGTTCCGAGGACTATGAAAACACATGGCCTCAGACTTGTGCAAGGCCACCTCGAGTCCCAACTGCCGGATTCTGGCCACGATTGTCGCAACCCCGTGTGTCGCTAGTTCGGCCGCCGCCTGGTGCGACCTCCCCTGCGCCAGGACCAACGTGTCGTCAGCGTAACAAACGACGCTGACGCCATTGGGGAGGTCGGCGCGCAGCACCCAGTCGTATCCGATGTCCCACAGATGCGGCCCCAGGACCGATCCCTGTGGGACACCGCACGACATCTCTCGCCGGTTCCACTCTCCCTGGTGACCGGGGTAGATGATGGCCCTGTCTGCCAGATAGGCCTCGACCACACGACAGAGGTAGGTCGGCATCCGGTGATACCGGAGTGCCTCCCTGATGCAGCTCCAGGGCAGGGTATTGAAGGCGTTGGCGATGTCTAGAGACACCGCCAAGACGACCCCACCCCGAGCCACCGCAGAGTTCAATACCTGGATTATAATTATGTACATTACGCAATTGCGCTTTAATCGATTTGTGAACGATAACAGCTACCCCCCCATAACCGTCATATCGGTCCACTCTAAAAAGGTTATACCTACTCATTCAAATAAAAGTGGCTGTCTGGTTCAAACCATGTTTCACTGATAACGGCAATATAAATCTTATCTTTAAATAAAAGCTGTTCGAACAATGCTGATTTGGGCCGCAGACTTTGTGCATTCCATTGTACAATATTAAATGCAATAGAATTATTATGACAATCCATTAATAAGTTTACATATAAGTGAATTTTCAGGCAAATTATTAACCACAATTATTACCAACCATTCTACGATTATCTTAACCACGCTGTTTATTTTATTCTTAAATGAACCTTTCTTCAGAAGTGTATTTGTAATGTTACTTATTAAATTACCAGACGACGTATCTTTTCGATTATTATCACTTGAATTTTTTCTATGATGATCACTTGTTTTCTTAGGAATATCGGTTTGTGTCGATGTTTCTTGTCCTTCACTCATAGAAGAGGTGGATGATACCTCCGAATCCCAATCCATAACGCCACTGCCCGCGGCCGCGGACGGACGAGGCTGCCACCGTTTTTTATGTTGTGTTGTTTTTTGTTTCGATTCTCGTTTTGGATGCGAACTAGTAGCCTGCTGTTGCCCAGGTATTATGACAGCTGTTTTAGCTTTATCTGCATATCTTGTCTGCTCCACAAATGATTGTACTGGGTTAATATTTTCAATTGTACTTGTTTGAATATTTTCCTCTGTCACATCAATATTTGTAACCAAACAGATAGGGGGAGGGGATGCAGGTACATATAACAACAGTGCTTTACGGTATGTACAATTAAACTCATTCATTAACTCTCGTAACCTTTTTTCTTTCAAATAAGTAGGGCATTTCTTATCTAAGGATAAATGATTACCCTTACAATTTACACATATAAATGTAGTTATATCGCAATTGTCATGACTACCTCCACATTTAGGAAATTAATTTTACTAGACGTATACATCTTTGCAATATGTCCATATCTCCAACATTTGGAGCATTGAGTTACGGGCAATGTGAATCTCTCAACTTTGGCTCTCATACCGAATATATTTACATAGGAGGGTACATGTGCACCTTGAAAACAAATGCGTATAGACTCGCTTGCAATCCATCCATTAGAGCAGGGGTGTCAAACTCAATTTTGCAGAGGGCCATATATTAGATTTAGAATGTGTAGGCGGGCCAGGTTCAAATTAAAAAACTAAAACATACTGAATTATTTTAACATCTTTATTTATATAGTTGTTACAAATCATACCAAAAGTAAGAAAGACGGTAATTATTTTGAGCTCGAGGATCCGGATTCTCTTGTTTTTGAAATCTCATTGATGTCAGGTATCATATTCGTGATAGGTAGTTATTTTAAGAATTTATATAATATATACGGCTCGCGGGCCGCATTCGGCCCGCGGGCCGTATCTTTGACATGACTGCATTAGAGTTATCTCCATTATCGTCCGTATCTTTACATCTACGGTTGAGACGTATTGCTGTCAGGATTTTCACATCACACGAAACATTACCAACAAATTCCTCAATTGAAAGGTCCAATTCTATATCTCTGATAATCCCGTATGACACTGCGACTTACCATGATTTTTGAGAACGCCAACCCATTTCGCTAAATACTTTACAACACATCATTTTTTCAGCATGATATTCATTGTCAAACGTGATTATTAATTTGTACGGATTAATATATTTTACGCGTGATATACCGATTATCTCATTATTTTTAAATAGTCTAGCTAACGCAAATTGTTTCGGAAACTTTTCTTTATTGTATATGCATATCTCAACTGCTTCTTCTACATTATTACAGTTTATTTCCTGAACTGGAGTTGGTCTTCTTGTGATTCTCTTCCCTCGTCCATTTACCGTAGTCCAACTTCCGAATGAGTCATATCCTAATGCGCTAGCAATAAGGTCTAGATTCTATTTATTTAGTTACAACAAATATTCCATAAGTTAGTAACTTTCCGGTGGCTACTCGATATCAATGTATTAACGGTAAAAGTGTGAGTTTGCGTTTCGTTCGTTTCAGTTACTTGTGCAAATCGTACTACTGATATCGATATCTGAAAACGGTTTTCCATATCGATATGAAAACTGAATATCGGTTACATATCCGTTAGCAACTAAATACGAAAACGCCCATGTCTACATAGGTAAGATTAGACTAGTAACATCATTGATCAGTGATGGAAGGTTTGGTCCAGTGGTCTCGAACGTCATAGAGCAAGATCGGTAGAGTTGCCAGCTAAAATCGGTATATTTGTACCCAAAATCGGTATTTGACAAAAAACAAACAGTATTCAATCAAATTCGTTTATTTATTGAAAACCACTTGAAAACAAAAACTTACAGACTAATTTATATACAATCACTTACAGACTAATTTATATAATCATTTTTTATACCAATATTCTTTGGCCATAGCCGCGGTCATCTTCGAGTTGATTTCAAAGTCATAACAGTTAACTGTATTAAAGAGTCGTTTTGCGTGTAATAGACCAGTGATTGATTCAGTAGACAGCCTATTTCGCTGTTTTGTTTTCAAAAGATTAATATGTGAAAATATGCGTTCAACGTTAGCGGATGAATGGGGAAGTGATAAAATATTAAAGATGAAATTAGATAACAAAGGAAACATTTGAGTTTCATCGCCACGCTTTAGTAAACTTATTTCATCCCAAAATAGTTCTACATCATCAGGAAGTGTTTTGATTTGTTCACAATTTCTTAAAATGCGTATCAATTTCCTGGAAATTATTGCTCTGAACAATATTGGGAAAAAGCCTACTCATAGGAACTATCGAAGAGGTATTGCCAATTTTAACATTTTTTGGGTCAATTATGTCTAAACCCTTTATTGGATTATTTTTCAATGGAAACCGCGTGGTTATTTGCTTACAAGCTTCGATATAAAAATCTAGGCATCTGCATTTAAACAAATTTACTTGATCTGCGTTTAGATTTTCTGTACTACTTAGTAGTGTATTAGACGCAGCAGCACCATAGTATACGGCGTCAATATCCATAAAATTTCTAGGATTTTTAAAATCAACATTTTCGATTGGTGTGCTAGTTAAATATTCTCTTTTTAAAAAACAATCAAATATAGTTAATGTTCCAGTTATTTTTTCATATAAAGTATGAATTTTCGGGTGTTCTGCTTGCATTTCTTTATTTAAATCGGTAAATAATGGTAATACAAAATCTAAAAATTCCAAAAATAATACCGTAGTGGGATCTTGGAGCTTTTGTAATATATGTTCTGCAGCTAAAAGATGATCATTATTAGAGATTTGGTCTATAAAAAATAGTTTTAGAGCAGAGAGTTGTTCCAATATTCTCTTCACTGCTGCATGTACTGATAACCAGCGTGTTTGAGAGGGGTGAAGTATTCTATGTACTTTTAAGTCGCAAAACATTTGAAAGTTTTTAAACTCTGCTACTCTTTTTGGACTAGAAGAAAAGTAGTTGTAAATGTCCCTTACTAGATCCTCTATAAAGCGTGGCAATTTGGTACAAGCATATGACGCGCAAAGATGAAACGAATGGCAGGTGCATTTAAGTATAAAAATGTTGGGAATTTCATTTTGCAGCAATTTTACAACAGAATTATTACGTCCCATCATTACGTTTGCCCCATCAGATGCAAACCCTATTAGATTATTTTGATATGGAATATCATTGCTGCTAAAAAAGTTTACTATGTGTTCAAATAAGGTTGCTGCATTAGCTTCTTCTAATGGAATAAGAGCTAAAAAACAATCTTTAATACGATTCATTTTCGCATATCTCACGACTAAGCACAAGTGTTTGGTTGTACTAAGATCAGTGGACTCGTCAATAATAAGCGAAAACTTAGTTTGCCGCAGATCTTCACATAAATTATCGAAACTTTCTTTACCTATAATATGATCAATTATGTCGTGAGTTTTCGTCGAAGAACATTTGATTTCTTTGCCAATTTGTGAATCAGGACAAACGGCTTGCATCAGCTTCGGTAGGTGCTCCATAATAGTGAATGGTAGATTGTGTTCAGCAACAAACGAGGCTAATCTTATTTCACCTGAAATTAAAATTTAGAATTAAAAAATATGTAGGTATATCTAGTAGCGATTAGGGTCTAATTATATCCACTGCTTCTATTTATCGATAACTAGAAAACAAAATAATATAACAATCTAAATAGTACCTAACAAATAATTAAAAAGAAATTACCTTGCTTAACCAGTGTATCAGTTTTTTGAGTTTTGGTCACAGTAAATGATGATATCTTCGGCTGAGATTTTATATTCTTTGATGATACTGAGTGTGTTTGTGAAGAACTATGTTTCTTTAAAGCGTCTTTTCCTGATGTGATGTTGATATCTTTATCACGACTCTTACAATAGGCATAGCTTTCGCCTTTACGACTATCTTGCAGCCAGCCTGGAAATTCTTTTTCCCATTCTTTTCTATAATATTGTAGATATTTTTTTCTTCTTACACTCGCACTTGTGCTTGGCTCCTCGTCAGACGACATTTTAACTGAATGGTCTTCTCACGCACTCTTTAGGATAAGTACTCTACTATCTCTTCAAAGTTAAGAAAATTAATGAAAAAAATAAAACCGAATTCCTGTTTATATAGACTAGACTGGTTACAGGGAAATTCCCTAGCGGGAAGCCCCTTATAACATCGAGTTGTAAGACAACAAATTGTAGGAACAAGGGTATTCCCCAAAATATATGGAACATTCTGCACTAGGCCCATACTTACTATTGAGGGCTTCCCCGTCCGTAACATTAAATTAAACATAAATGAAAAGGGTTACCAACTGAAAAGTGTAAAATCGGTAGAGAAATCGGGAGAATTTCCATGTATATCCAGAAATCGTAGAAAATTCGTTATATTTCGGTATTTCGGTAGCACAGAGTAGGGATGTGAAAAAATAATCGATTATAGAAAAAAACGATTTTTTAAAAATAATAATCGATTTATATATTTCAAAAAATCGATTAATAAAAAATTGATTTATTTTTCACTGTCGATTTTTTTCACCCGCAACGGCAACAACACTCATTTTTTTAGTCAGGAGCGCGAAGCCGCAGAGTGCCGCGAACCACGAACTACGAAGTTCGTCAATGAATGACGCTAACGCCATCTGTGCGTTTAACGCTATGTCATCAATTCTGTACGTTGAAAACCTAAATTATCCCTATTAGCGTGTAGGCACCTTCTGGTTCCGGCTTCTTCGACTCTAGCAGAAAGATAATTTTCGAAAGCTGGCTCCATACTAACAAAGACCAGGAGCCGAATACTATCAAAACGTTTACCAAAAATTTTATTTGTTTTTAACTTTAATTGCCCATAGACTTTTAATTTATTTATTATAAAGAAGCGAAATGGAAAAAAAAAAAACTTTTTACCACTTTATGCCAATGTAAATTTATAACTTGTTGATTAATAAAACAGAGCTTTAATGCTGTGATGGTGTGATTATCGATAAGACAGGTGTTTAATTTAATCTGTCAACAAAAAATAACGGAAAAAACCGATTATTTTAGAAAAATCGATTATTATCAATACAGAAATCGATTATTTTACTAGGGAAAACAATCGATTAATTAATAATCGATTTTTTATGTACAATGTCACATCCCTAGCACAGAGCCCATATCGGTATAAATACCGATAAATCGGTAGGTTCGAGAACACTGGTTTGGTCAGAGTATTATATGGGCCGGTCCCGGCGGCACTGCAATGCCGGGCCGACCCGCGACGAGAGTGGAGCGAGCCCCGAACATCCCGTCAGCTTACAAAAATCAGTTTAATATACTGGTCCCTCAGTGAGGGAACTTTCAGATATTAAGCTGAAAAGAACAGATACTACACTTTGATCTTAGCCAAAAGGCCGAGAAGCGATACCGAAAAATTTAAAATCGGGCAACCTAACTCAGCCGCGGAGAATCTTAACACCGCGATTTAGGAATCGGCTGTGAATGTAAAGCGCCATCTATTTGTATATTAGTGAATTATTTGGAGAGCCATCGGGTATCGCGGATCGCCAATGCCATCGCCATTGGCAGAATGCATGTGGTGGCGCGACGCCGCACACTGGATCCATACCACGAAATAACGAACATAGGGTTAAAGGGTTAAAGGGTCAAGGAACCGAACTGATTTTTTTGTGGTAAACCGCTGACGTCACCTTTTACTGATGTAGTTTTTCTGAAACTTGCATTATTTTCTGAGAAATTAATATTCAATATTAATTTCAAGTGCCTGTAGTTTCCAACGCGCCCATTTTCGCAGTTAAGTGTGAATACAGAAAATGTTGGCCGTACCTTCCTCAATGACTTTTTGTAAGTTTCATTTTAAATACATGAATCACGTAAGTAATTGACATACAATACAAAAAATAATGTTTTTTTTTTTTTCAGAAAATAATGCTAGTTTCAGAAAAACTACATCAGTAAAAGGTGTTTGTAATGACGTCAGCAGTTGACCACAAGAAAATCAGTTCGATTCCTTGACCTTTAACCCTATGTCCGTTATTTCGTGGTATGGATCCAGTGTGCCCGCCGTCGTCGATCCCCCAATGCCAAACTGGATTTGCCTGCTATATATGGGTGTTTACAATATGTAAACAAAAACCTGTCCGATCCTTGAGGGTTTCGTTAATGAAGCTTAACGAAACCCTCACGGATCGGACAGGATTTTTTTTAAGCTAAGACTTGAATTATGACGCCATTTTCAGAAAAAAAAAAAAAAAAAAACAGTGATCGTTTTGTCGAACTCGTATAAGAATGCTCATTTAATAGTATAGCGTGCTCAGATCATAGTTATTCCATTTAAAGTACATACTATTCCATGCTGCCTTGTTATTATTCTAACGTTAGTGTTCTAAGCTTTGGGTGACCGAGCTTTGTTCGGGTGAAAATACGGAGAAAACGTATTTTACCAGTTTTGAGACCCAGCTAGATCGATTTTTCGCCCCCGTAAACGTATATTGCAACTTTCTTCGAAATCGTTACAGCCGTTTTCAAGAACGTGATTTCAAATAGGTATATGTACGGTTTTGAACTTTTGAACGATTTTTACTATATATTATCTACATTTAAAAAAAAAAAATACTAAGCATTTTTTTATGCATTAGTGACTAAAGCAATAAAATCCTTCATTCAATTGTTCATTTCATCACAATAATTAACATTAAGTGTACCGTAACATACAATAAAATAAAGTTAAACGAAATTTTACTTTTCAAGTTTTACATATTTTTTTTTTTTTTAATTATTTTGTAATTCAATACATATTGTGACCGCCTCTGTTGTTTAAAACTTGTCGGCAACGATTTTTCTTTGATCATTTAATTAAACGCCCACTATGTAGACAAGCATACTTTAAGTTGGATGATTCGATGATAAAAATGCTTGGCTAAATGCTGGTCCTGCTCTACAGCCACTGGGGCTCACTAGTTAATAAAGAAAAAATTGGTAGTTGCTTCCCCTTTTTTATTTTTTCTGACTACGAACATAATGTTTATTTTTTATTTTATTTAACCAAGTTTTAATTATTGAATACTCCAATTATAGATAATATTGATTTTCTTTCTTTTGGTGATAAAATTCTTTAAAAGTTACAAATACATTGCAAACTATAGTTTTGTATAACATAAACGCATTTTTATTTTCAATTTTTGTAAATGTGAGTACCATGGAGTCGTTTACTATGTTATTATGTTGATTTTCATTTGAAAGAGCAGGGTAGTTGAGAGTATGTCATGCTCACTTAATGTCTCGCTGATGGTGGCGAGTGTGTTGGATCATTCGGTTCCCATCAAAATGCTTGAGCTGGATGGTGCTGATCCACGCGTCATGTTCGTGAACGGGCGCCATCAGTTGAGACTGGTCATCTCTTATCTGCCAGGGCTTATTTTTAATAGGGCTTGTTTTTGATTTATATATATTTTTTTTACATTGTTCTCACATATAGAATCAACAAGAGTAATGTACCCAGGATTTTGTAATTTCTATATTTAAAAGAGTGTCCGTGGAGTTTCTTGTCCGTTCTTCTCCATAGAGATCTACGTTTTGAAATGGGCAACAAGCTTCAACTTTCTGACGTCAGTTAGTCAGAAAGTTGAAGCTAGTTGCCCATTGACTCTTTGACAATTCAAAAGTGCCTCTAAATGGTTTAATTGAAATAAATGCTTTGAGTTTGAGTTTGACTGGCCAAGTGCGTGTTGGACCACGCACGTTTTGTTGTTTTTTACAAACTTGGTTATTAATAAAAAATAAGATCTAGGTATTTTCCAGAAACGGTGCGTCATTAGACCATGTTTCTCAAGCATAAATGGAAAAAATTCATCCCCTATATACCATAGTTTATTTGCATTCCACCATGTGTACTTAGGTAGTAGGGTCAGTCTTCTGAACTAAATCTAATATTGTTATACTGGGTCCCCCCTACGAAATTGGCGTTTTTTTCTCACAAATAAAGAACCTCGTCACTTCTATGATTTAAAATATTTATTAATTGCTTGATATTATATCGAATAATGACCATCATAGACAACTACCAATAGTAAAAAAACCTTATTACTTATAGTTTTCTAAACATAAAAAATACCTTAAAAATGACTCCTCTTTTTGTTAGCAGAAATGACCACTATTTGTTTTAAAACTTAGCCAAAACTTATTTTTGTCGCTTAATCTAAGTGGCATAGACTTATGATAAATAAAATAGAGCATATGATGAGAGAAGTTTTTGTATCGGTTTTCCAGTTTATATCAGTATCTACATATTTTAGGGTTATTTAAATCCCTTTAGGGTTATTTTTGAGACAAAAAGTATACCGGTACTCCAAATTTTATCGAAATTCGTTCAGTGGTTTAGCCGTGAAAAGGTAACATACAGACAGACAGACAGAGTTACTATAAGTTTTTCTCTCTGTGGCTGTTTAGAAATTAAATAAAATAATCCGATTATAAACATATCCAAAATTCGAAGAAATCCGACACAAGTAAAACAAAGAAAAAAGGAACAGAAAAGAAAAAAAGGAATAGATATACCTCATGAATACATTACAATTTTATGGCCAAAGATAAAACATAATAAGGACTACCAACGGATAGTTTTTTAAATGCAGTCATACAAGCTGCCAACCACTAAAGCACTAAAGCACTACAGTACCTACCGCACGGCCGCAACCCTAAAACCTGGCAAATTATGGAATAACAACTGACAAACAAAAACTATAATGATTTATTCTATTATATTATTCTCAAATATTAAATCTATTATTTCAATCCGCCTTCGCAGGAACACTCAAATCTTATGTCTCTTTTTCAACGTCTTACACAACCCGTCTTATCCTTCCTACCTGCGTGAGCGTTTTTCTTACGCTCGCCCCAGACACGCACCGTGTAGATCACACCTTAGAACTCTCCTTAAATCTCATCAAAATTCAAGTCATTTAATCAAACTAGGCTGAGAATCAGCACTTTTCGAACGTCAAAATTATATAAGACAGTCCCACAAAAATCACATAACTAACAAACCATCCTTATAAAACAAGCTAGGTACTATTCCTATTCCTTCTCTGTCCATGCAGTAAAGGTTGTGGAACGCACTTCCGCCTAGCATTCGCGATTTAAAAACTGTTTCACAATTCAAATATCGAGTAAAAGAGCATTACCTTTCCTCTCAACTGGGAGTATTTATATACCTATATTATGTATGCATAAATGTATTTATTTAAGTATGAGTTAATTTATTACGTTATACGTGTAGGTTTATTTCAATATTTTAGTTTAAGATTGCATATTTATATTTTTCTCTTCTTGTTCTATCACACTACATTTCTTTCTCATTTCTCCTGTCGCAGGTCTGCTGGAAGAAATTTCTTAAGACATAAGCAGTACCTTTGTTGATTGATTGATCTATTTTTCTGTGTGTAAATAAATAATAAAATAAGTAAATAAATATTATAGGTAGGTAGTCGTAAATATCTGGACCTGATACAAGTGAAGTAATATCGAGCACAAAGTTGCTTATCCTTGTTTCCGATACGTCAGCGTTTGGTATTTGATAGCGTCTGATATCTTGTTTGATGTTTATTTATTTATTTAGCTACAACGGTTACAACCAATTACAGTAACAAACATTATAAAAACAGAAGAGACAATATTATAAACCACATTATAATATACAAAATTTAAACATGAAAACATAAATAAAATAAAAGAAGGTTAACAACACTGTCATAAATTCCTCTCACAGTACTTCTGACATACCAATAAAATCTTCGTCCATCCATCCGCAAACAGGTCGCCTGTTGGGTTAGAATCCAAGAGATCATTAAGCGCGGCCAGAGTGCGAGGAATTGGCGACTTAGCACGGGCAACAGTACGACATGGAGGCACGGCAAACAGCCTGTGCCTTCTGCCTCGGCTGTAATTGTCAGGAACAAAGAAGCGCGCCAGCACATCAAGGAGCTCAGGAGCGTCAATTGCGCCACGGAGCGTCTTACAGGCTATTATGATCTGATCTCGAGCTCGCCTTACCTCTAGCGAATTGTATCCGAGGCAACCCAGTAAGAATTTTGTCGGATAGAGGTAAGGATAGTAGCCGTGTTTCTGCTTATATAGGTACCTAAGGAACGCTTTTTGAACTTTTTCTAATAAAAGTTCGTAAGTCCTTTCATGTGGATTCCACACGCAAGAGCTGGTTTCCAGCTTGCTACGTACAAGCGCATTAAATATAATTTTTAAGGCTTGAGCGGTGCGAAAATCGCGGCAATTACGCAGAACAAAACCTAACCTTTGGTAGGATTGTTTCGCTACCATGGTCATATGGTCGTGGAAGGTGAGCTTTCGGTCGAATGTGACTCCTAGGTCTTTCATGGCTGTAGACTTCGTGATGGTATTATTATTTAAATGATATTCAAAATTAACTGGGTGCCGCATTCGACCGAATGTCATAGCAAAGCATTTGGATGAATTAAACTCCATCTTGTTGTCTACGCTCCACTTGAATATCGCGTCAATGTCTTGCTGCAGTGCCAAACTGTCACGCTCGGAGTTTATTTCCAGGTACAGTTTCAAGTCGTCAGCATACAAGAGGCATCTTGTATGAAGCAGAACTTGAGGAAGATCGTTGACCATGATAAGAAACAGTAAAGGCCCCAAAATTGAGCCTTGACTCACGCCGGAACGCGTGTGATAGGTACCCGATACGTACATACCAAGCCTAACAAACTGCTGTCGATCACGTAGGTAGTCTGCAAAGAAGCGGAGGAGAGATGGTGAGAACCCTATTTTGCTAAGCTTCATTAGCAGCACGTCATTGTTAACCCTATCAAACGCCTTCCGGAAGTCGAAGTAAAGTACATCTACCTGACGTCCGCAGTCCAAACTAGACGAGATATAATCCACCAGCGTCAGGAGATTTGTGTCAACTGACCTTTTGCTTCTGAAACCGTGCTGCTCATTACAAAGATACTTGTTTATTTGCTCATAGATAGCACTATGGAGGATGTTTTCAAAAACTTTCGCTGGGGAAGATAGGATTGCGATAGGGCGGTATTCTTCGACGGAACTCTTGTTTAGAGTTTTAGGGATGGGTGTAACTCTAGAAACTTTCCACTCAGAGGGATATGTACCAGTCTGCAGGGTTAAATTGAAAATGTGGCAAAGAGGATAAATGAAAATATTTCTTAAGTCTTTAACTATGAAGGGGGGAATGTTGTCGGGGCCAATAGAACTGTTAGGTTTAAGTTTTTTTAAGCCCTTAACAATGTCTACATGGCTCAGGGGGGGTATATTTATGCAATTGCTGTTACTGGAATGGTCGGACGCACCGACATGATCAGCATTAAGCTGCGGAACGTCAGGCAAAAAAACAGATGAGAAAAATTCAGCAAAAGCCCCTGCCGCTTTAGTACCTGAAAAACTTAAACCCTTGTATGTTATATTTGGTTCAAAACCACCTTTGGACCGCAGGCTGGAAATATGTGACCAGAATTGACGAGGATTTTGTTTTATTTTATTCTCTATATTTCTGATGTATAAAGAATACGCATCTGAAATACGGGTTTTAAGAGCTGACCTGAGGCCAGCAAAAAGCAAATACGCGCTATCGCACTTAGTTAGTTTCCAATTTTTATGGAGTTTTAACTTGAGCTTTAGATCCTGGATGATATCGCTTGTAAACCATATAGGATATCGCCTATTTGCCGATTTCCTTCTGCGTTTTTTAGGCATGCACCTATCAAAGAGATTATAGATATGTTGACTGTACTCGGACCTGTCAGGGCTTTCTCGAATACCTATTGTTGCTTGTAAATACCGAATTGTAAATTATACCTACTTATAATGTTTTTTTTCGAACATTAGGTATAATCAGATACCTACATCATAAGGTTGAAGAAGATGGAGATATCGAGGTTAACCCTTGTTACTCGATTGCACGACAGCAAAGACAGGATTATAATGTATTTCATTCGTGCGTAACTTTGTATGTTGGACTCTTTATGCCCTCGAAGCATCTTAAAGCCGGGTCTTCTTAAATCTTAAATACATGATGGTGTTTATCGACACTTCTAGGTCGCGAGATGGTTATTGGCTAGGTTTAGTTGAAAAAAATGAAAATGGCAGATTTAAAACGTCAATAAGTAGGTACTTCTTGAAAAATATTTTTTTTGGGCTGTGACCATGAGGGGTATCAAATTAAAGGGCTTGAGACAATTCCATAAACATAAGACACCCAGTGATATAAATAGATAAATAAAAGGTTGAATTGAAAGTTACAAAAAACAACAACAAATAAAAGTTCAAAACAAGCTCATTTGTACACACAGCTGATGCAATTGGTGGCATCAGATCTGAAATTGAACAAGAATAAGTGCCACCACCTGATAAAGGAGCGGATGGCGCAGTGGTTAAGCGCACTGGGTGTCGCGAGCTCGATTCCCGCACGGAACAAATATTTGTATGACCCGTAGTTGTTCCGGGTCTGGCTGTTTGTGTATGTGAGTTTAAATGTTTGTAAACGCACCCACAATACAGGAGATATTACTAGTTGGTAGTTTTTTTTTTAACTTTTTAGTTTCTGTCGAGATTTTTTATTTTTTTACATGCGGTAAAGTCCTGTGCCGGTTCAACTGTGACTTACAGCACGTGCAGGCTTTCCAGGACCACCGGGTTTATCTACTTCAAGAAAAATCACTTCAACTAGCTTTATTCTCATTTTTTTAACAATTTTATTACTTACTAGCTGCGCCTCGCAGTTTCACCCGCATAAGTCTAGATCCCGTAAGGATATCGGGATAAACGGTATTCTACATCCTTTTCCAAGTCATGGTCTACCCATGTGCCAAATTTCATCCAAATCCGCTCAGCCATTTTAGAGTGAAAGCGTAACAAACAAACTCACTTTCGCATTTATAATATTAGGTAGGATATTTAGGATTTAAATTGAAAATTCCACAATACTGTCCTAGGTTGACTGGTAGAGAATGCCCTGTGGCATTAAGGCTGCCTTTGTACGAATACTGTACATGGAGTTAAAATAATAAATAAAAATAATAAGTACTAGAATCAATTCTATTTGTTTGTAAATTTTGACGTTCAAAAGTGCCTTTTATGTGCCTATTTAAACAAATTATTTCACTTTGACTTTGGATACAATTAGGTAAAACATAAATTATACAAATAGGTACCTTTACCTCTAGTTCCCAAATACCGGCGCGCGCCGACACCCTGTTCAGCAGATTCAGCAGAATATCGCAATTAGGTTTTCCTTTTAGATTGTGTGCCTATTTTTAGCGGTACAGTAGACTTATTGTAAACGTTGTGAACCAATATGGGCCTCGCAAATACGAACCTTATTTATTACCGAATTTGTATCCAAGAGCGGAATAAACGGGATAAAAAAAATTCATGGGGAAGACGTGAATTGTATTGCAAAGAATGTTGTAATACTTACAATATTCTTTGGGCGAGATGAATCATTCAAACAATATTGTAAGTTATATTTTTTTTACCAAGTGTTATCCAAATCTAAAGTAATTTATTGAAACTAGGCTGAGAATCAGCAGTTTTCGAATGTAAAAATTACATAAGACAGTCTTTTCTTCACCACTTCCTAGTGCTTTAGCTGAGATGGAGAAGTGGCGCAACAAACTCCCCAGAAGCACAGTAAACCTTAACAACTTGTACTCGTAATTGGAACTTCCTTTTTAACAGACGAAAAAAGAGGTTCTCAAATAAACGCGAATATTTAAAAAAAAAAATGCAAATTGTCTTGTGTTAGGAGACTCCACTTTTCCATAACAATAAGTATTATTTGAATGGAACAATAGGAAGCAATGGATTAGGAATTTCCATAAAAATCTATCAGATTGTGATTGAAAGTATGTTACATAATTTGGGGTGTAAGCTCGTATACTAGTTTATAAGCTTAGGTATTTAGTGTATTTACGTATAGCAGTCTGAAATCATTTATATATCACTTATATGCTGTTATGTACGACACGATTTATTGATAGCTCAGAATGTTGTTTTTAAAAATAGAATGACCATCGATAGTAGATTGTGTTGCGTAGAAATATGATCCTACCCAAATTTAACAACACGTGGCGGGAAAATATTGAGCTTCACCCCGGTAGCACACCTCCGCTTCGAAATCATAGCAGCGAAACCGCAGTAGTTAAATTCAATAGACTCGCGTCATTTTCATGACGTTATAATAATCTATTGACTTGAACTACTGCAGTTTCACTGCTATGGTTCCGCGACGGCGGTGTGCTACCGTCGTCAATGAGTGAAAATAACGCGACATTTTCAGAATTAAATACGAAAATAGACTTCGGTTAAGTTCGTTAGGGCTAACGGTATTACTTGAGCATGCCTAAATGACTTCGAGTAAGATTTCTACTCAAGCTCGCGTTGGACATAGGGACACTTTGTTGGCTGAAGCCAAAAAGGAACTACCCGAAATTTATGGTTTTATGTGGCAATGTTACAGGCACCCCTCTAAATTACTATACAAAGACAATGTTTTGGAATCTGCAGTAGGATGCCAACAAGGTGACCCTCTCGGGCCAGTCATTTTCAGCCTGGCTATCCATCCAATTATACAGAAACTAAATTCAAAATTTAACGTGTGGTATTTGGATGATGGAACGCTAGGAGGTGATGTAGACACCATTTTGAAAGACCTACAACTCATAAAGCAACAATTTAAATCCATTGGCTTGGACCTTAACCCATCAAAATGCGAAATTTTCCTTTCTGACATTACCGACAGACAATTGACCCTGGAGAAATTTAATGCAATAGCCCCACAAATCAAAATTTTAGAAAAAAGTTCACTTCAGCTCCTAGGTTCCCCAATTTTAGAAGACAGCTTTCCTTCTTTCATCTACGAAAAAATCAAAAACTTCAACGACATTTCGGACAGACTCTCCAAAATTAATTTACATTCGGCATTCACCCTGATCAGATACTGTTGTTTTGGTCCAAATTTTATATATTTTTTACGCTCTTCCCCTTTATGGAAGCAGTCACACCTCTTGGACAAAATTGACCAAATTATTCGCAGCACACTATCATCCATTTTAAATGTGGCCTTGGACGACCGAGCGTGGCTACAAGCCACACTACCCATTCGTTTTGGTGGCCTCGTTTACTCTTACTTTTTAGCCCCCTGCCTGGTTTACTCTGAAGTGCCTTGCTTGACCGATGCGGAGAACGCCTGGAAAGCGGCTTGCCCGAATACAGATCGGCCCGTGAACCCATCTTCCCAGAGACAGTGGGATGAGCCGCTCTGCAGGTTGGTACGGAATAATCTTATTAATACGTCCACCAATACTGCTGAACGTGCCCGCCTGCTGGCTGTGGGTGAGTGGGAGTCGGGCCTCTGGCTTCAGGCGCTACCATCACCCAACATAGGCACTATGCTGGGTGATACCACCTTCCGGCTCGCTACCTGTCTGCGTCTGGGCGCTCCTTGTGTGGCTCCGCATCGCTGCCGATGCGGTGAAGGTGTCGACTGTCTCGGACACCATGGCCTATCCTGCAGTAAGAGCGCAGGCCGGATAGCACGGCACGCCAGCATCAATGACATCATCCGTCGTGCTCTTGTCACCGCCGGAGTGCCAGCTGTTTTAGAACCCAATGGTTTGGCACGCGACGATGGGAAGAGACCAGACGGAATGACCATAATGCCTTGGAAGGTAGGTAGGCCTTTGGTGTGGGATGCAACGTGCGTCGACACCCTTGCGCCATCCCATCTTCCTAGCACGGCGGGCTGTGCTGGGGCTGCTGCTGCAGGTGCGGAAAACCTCAAACGGCGCAAATACTCCAATCTTATTGAGACTTATATGTTTGAGCCGTTTGGGGTTGAAACACTAGGGCCATGGGGTCCGAGTGCCCACTTAGTTTTTCAAGACATCGCCAAGCGGCTGGTCGACTCTTCACGTGACCAGAGGGCTGGCCTATTCTTTGGCCAAAGAATCAGCATTGCCATTCAACGTGGCAATGCAGCCAGCCTTTTGGGCACTTTTCCTGTTGACAGCGATGCGGAAGAATTTTTTGATGCCCTATATTTACCCCCCCCCCCCACTTTTTATGTAATATATACTTGTACATATTATTAATATTATTATTTTAAGTCTATTAGTTTTTAATTATGTATAATCTGGTGTAAAACTTAAATAAGTCTCAATTAATAAATGTGTAGCTCGCGTTTATTTTAGAACTGTATTGTAGTCAAAGTTGCGTAGGTAACGCAACAATGGATTTCGATACTAGCGTAGCATTAAAAAGTTTTTCACATCAGAGTGTTCGCGATAACGTTATTCGATAAAGTGGTTTTCGATTCAATGTGTTATCGAACTGGCGTGGCGTACCACTGGCAATTGTTTCGAAACTGCGTCGAAACAACGGTATTCGAATTTTCATATTACTCCCGTAGTTGACACCCATTTAGAAGAAGACTAAATTATGAAAAAAGAAGTGAACTTTTTATAATCGATTAGGTGAATAATTGGTTTGGTACTTTAATTATAAAATATTTTTCACAAAAAATAAAACTGACTTCCAAAAAAAAAACACTACAAAGCGAAAAATAACTTTGATTTCGAAAGTCGGTGTCTTTGGTTTTTTATTTTCGTTTTTTTGCCTTAGTTTTTACTTTTTAGTTGTGGTACCTACACAAAACCCCCACAAAAATTTGAATACTACAACCTGCTATGTAAATTACAGTGACAGGAACTATTAGAATATCATCCACATATACTAAGTGGGAAAAATACGTATTATTGAAGCTAACTCAAAAACCCGTCATCAGATCTTGACCAAATTTATATGGGACCACTTCTGATGTATGCCTTACCAAACAAAAAAAGAATTATCAAAATCAATTCATAATTGGCGAAGTAATCGCGTAAGAAACATACAAAAATAAAAACATACAACCGAATTGAGAACCTCTTCCTTTTTGAAGTCGGTTGAAAAGAGAATACTTATTTATAAATTGATGTAAACCTTATGTGGGACACTGCACTGCGAAAGGGTTAGTGAGGGGTAGGTTGAATGCATCATCAGCCTATAATGTGCCCACTACTGGGAAACAAGCTCTTTGAGTGGGGCGTAATCCACCACGCAGGCCCAGTGCGGGTTGGTAGATGTCACATGTCTTCGAATTTTTGGTGCTAGGACATACCGGTTTCCTCACGATGTTTTCCCTCACCGTTTTGAGAGCAGTGGTGATGAAATTATTTACTCAAAGTAAAGCGCCTGCCTCGTAATTTGCGTGCCCCACTGCCCCCACTGGTCCGTGTGAATGCGTATGACAAATAAACACAAAAAAGCGATGAATGGATTGTGTGTGATGATGTATGGCTAGGAAGGGGTTGATGGAAAGGAGAAGTGTGGGAGACGACATGCCGCGCCAACCACAAATGAATTGGTATAAAGACAGAAATGTCTTGGAACGTTTGCAACTAAATAAACTTTGACAACTAAATAAACTTTTTGACAACTAAATAAACTTTCAAAGTATCCCTATACTTTGAAAGTTTATTTAGTTGTCAGGATAGTGTGCAAAGAGTGGGTAACTGGGCAGACGCCAGTTTTGAAGACCCTAACTCAGAGGTAGATGAAGAGAATGCAATAGAAATAGATGAGATTGTAAGAGCGCTGAAAGGGATGAAAGTTGGGAAAGCTGCAGGGTACGACAGAGTGTCTGCTGAAATGCTGAAGGGGGGCGGTGACGGGGTGGTAGCAAGCCTGTTGTGCCGGATCTTTAATATGTGTTGGAGATAAATGGCCGTGTGACAGATGATTGGTGCAAGGCTGTAATCGTACCGCTATATAAGGGAAAAGGGTCTCAACAGGAATGTAAAAACTACCGCGGCATTAGTCTTTTGAGTGTTGTCGGAAAACTGTATGCGAAGGTATTCATAAAATAATAGAGTGATAAGAGTGACAGATGAGAAAATATGGGATGTGCAGGCAGGATTTAGAGAGGAAATAGGCTGTATGGATCAGATCTTCTCCCTATAAGGTGCACAGCTGAAAAACACCTGGAAAAGCACAATAAAGTCTATTGTGCTTTTGTTATCTGAAGAAGGCTTACGGCAGTGTGTGGAGGGAAGAACTGTGGTCGACACTATCCATGTATAGTGTAGACTGGGACTTGGTACGGGCACGGAAATCTTTATACAAGGATTCCAGTGCCTGTGTTAGGATAAATGGGGCTTACACGAAATGGTTCTGCATCTTGAGAGGTGTTAGACAGGGTTGTGTAGCGTCACCGTGGCTCTTCAACTTGTACATGGATAGTTGTCTGACCAATTGAAAGAGGGTGAGTGCAGATTGTGGATGACTGAGTTGCCTGTCAAAAGCCTTCTCTATGCAGATGATCAAGTTCTACTTGCATCGTCAGAAGAACAGTTGCAAGACATGGTGACTGTGATGGATGAAGCATATAAGAGGAAAGGGATGAATATAAATGTGAATAAGACGAAGGTCATGGTATTTAAAGAGTAGAGGATGTATCGGTGTGTGATATGAAAATAAATGATAAGAGTGTGGAGCATGTAAGTGGGTTTGTATACTTGGGGAGTCTGTTTAAAAGGGATGGTAAGATTAATAAAGATGTGGAAAGGAGAGTAAATGCGGGAAATAAAGTGAATGGTACTATTCATGCGATTGTGACCAACCAGTTAATGTTCAAAAAGGCTCGACTGGCAGTTCACAAACTCAAACTCAAAGCATTTATTTCAATTAAACCATTTACAGGCACTTTTGAATTGTCAAGGGGTCAGTCAGTCAGAAATATGAAGCTAGTTGCCCATTCCAAAGCGTAGGTTCCTATGGAGAAGATCGGGCAAAACACAATGGTGTGCTGGTGCCCACGCTTATGTATGGAAGTGAATGCTGGGGGTGGCAAAAGAAGCATGAAAGTAGGATAAATGCTGTGGAAATGAGTTCCTTGCGAAGCATGTGTGGTCTAACTATAAATGATAGGCTGCGAAGTGATGTGATAAGACAACGGTGTGAGTAAAAGGAAGATGTAGTGATAAAGATTGAAAAGGGTATGTTGAGATGGTTTGGTCATGTTGAGAGGAAGAATGAAAGGTAACTCACAAAACGTATTTACAAGGCAGATGTGACTGGAAACGCCGGGAGGGGACGCCCTAGGAGGATATTTATACTGACCTTATTGGTGATGTTCTTTAAAAGGACAAATGCATAGTACTAGCAACTGGCGAGAGTGTATGACCAGATGTATGAAGTAAACGAGGCAAAAGGAGTATGTAAGGATCATAGCAGGTGGCGTTCTGTGGTTTCTGCTTACACCCATGGGAAGAAGGCGTGAGTTTATGTAAAGACAGAAAGATGAAGGCTACTGCAGACAGGCGCGATGCAATGGCCCAATGCGACTCTGGTGGAACATTTTTTAAGAACCATGTAAATTTTACGGAAATTGTTCTAACGATGTCGCGTCGCCTGTCTGCTGGAGCCTTAATGATTTATAAAACGGATACGACATAGGTACCTACATGATATGTTAGATAATTTTATTGCTTTCTGTTACAAATATTAACAATTTTATATAAAAGGTATTAGGTATGAGCGTTCGTAAGGGGCTTTCGTAGGCTTAAAGTGCCACAAAGGATTAGTGAGGTAAGGGAGCCGTAAGTTTTTCAGTGAAAAACCTTATTACTGATATTTTCACAAAGCGAAGTAAAAAAAAAAAAACACTTAAAATTGTTTAGATTTTTAAGTTTAGTACTCGTAAATTAGAAAAATAGCGACCCGCTCCTGCTTCGCACGGTTTTCACACTTCTTGACAAAACATCGAGATTTCTCGATTCTTGTTTTTTTTTACTATCAAAATCTGAAGCGTGGTTTAGAAGAACAACGCGGGCTCGTAGACAAACGCGAAAAGAGACTGTTTTATAATATGTATAGCTTATTCTGAGGTAAGAGGAGAGAAGAGTGAGGAGAGGAGGTAGGGGATTCAGTTTTTTTTACATTCGTAGGTACATTTAACATCACGCGTGCATTCACCGAATGAGTAGGCACAGGTAGCAGATGTAACAGCACATCTACATTTCAAATGTAAGTAATAGGGGACGTGCCTTATATTGCCATTAAAAATGAGCATGTTTCTTTAGATAAACAAAATACTGTAGAAAATACCACTAGACAGTCAAAGATAAAAATATAAATGAATATAATTTATTGTATACATGAAAGCATTGCCCAAACAAAGCTTTTTCATCGGCAAAAATAAATCAAATGAAAATAAAAGAAAGTTTTGGTTCACTACACAAATCTCTTATATTTTTATTGCTACTACTGTAACAGGAGCGTCTGCCTAATCTGAAGATAAACAGACAGTTACATAAACCTTTCAGTATGAATATGTAAAAGGGTTGTTCATATATCATGTATGTACCTACTCGAAGCTTGGAAAGGCATTCGATACCTGCTTCAGTTCAAAAGGAACCCTTGTTATGATGTCAAGGAAATATTGTATGAACATCCATACATATTATAAACTGGAGACGCTTTTCATGTCGGTCTGTGCCACCGAGTTGTTCGTCTCAACTCCGCAACGGAATTTGATGCGGATTTAATTTAGAGAATTTATTCCGGTAGGTTTATGTTTTTGGTTTAGAAAAGAAATAAAGAAAATATGTTTATTCTGCACAAACGAAACGCACTTTAAAAGAAAAGATTTTTTTAAAACTAAAATACAAAAGTAGCCAAAAGCCTCGTATTCAAACAACAAAAAAACGTTTTGAAATGTTGTTCATTGGTTGATGTCAAAGCCTCGGACCAAAGAAAATATTGCGTTACGTTACTTAGTTTATGTTTTATAATACTACTTTTAATGTTTAACTAAGATAAAGCATAGAAATCTCAATGTTTTGACATGTCGCCACTTAAGCGCCTGCTGCACGGTCGGCAACCGCTTCCCGGCAGAGGTGACCTTAGTGGTTTACAACCGTGTAGATGATGGTTTACGACCAAATTTCTTTTGACCTTTCAACGACCTTGGTTTAAAGAGCTGCGCTAGCGACCAAGGGCGAATAGAGGAGGTTGAGTCGGCGGCTGACCGTGTAGACGGCGTTTGCCAACCGCGAGTACGTCAGTCGCTTGCTGTCAATCGTCGCGCAAGGCACAGCACGTGTTACGTGCGCAAGTTTTACAAGTTTACCTATGTATTAAAATGTGCAAAATGGCAGAAGAAAGATAAATTGTTAATGAGTTGATCTAGCCGTACAGACCTATCCTGTCTGTGGGAGCTCAGCTGCTAACAGTACAAAGACAGCCATCAATAAAAAACGCCTAGTTTGGGTTTTGTTTTCCAAATGGAAAACAATTGATCCAAACGCCAATGAGGCATCGGTGAAAAAAATTCACCATGACGTCTTTATTTCTCGAATATTACGACAGAATGGCATGTTGGCGACCACGAAAAGTTGAAACTGCTCTGCCGGTCGCCAACCAAGGTCACCACCGTCGGGACGCGGTTGGCAACCGTGTAGCAGGCACTTTACAGAAGATTTTAGATTTCTTTTCAGGACTGTGAACGATTACAGAGTTACTTGGAGTAAGGAAAACCTTCTGTGTCTTCTGTGTCACCATCACTTTCGCGCGTGCACGTAATCCTATTGTACCTACATGATTACAACATTGATGGGATGCCGATGATCAGGGTTACAGAGGTTATGGACTTGGGAGTTAGTCTTTTATGGGTTTATTATGCGTGTGTTAGTAAAACGTCGCTCTGTTTCCGTCAAACGTTTGAAGATGACAGAGACAGAATATTGTTTTAAATATGCTTTGCGCTAACACTTAAAGCTGATTTCACCAAAGAAACTGAACGCGTTCAGCATTTATAAAACGCGTCCAAGAGCTGTCAGTGTCAAAATTGTTGCTGACAGCTCTTTAGATGTGCTAAATGCGTTCAATTTCATTAGTGAAATCAATCAATCCAAAATTACATAAGACAGTCCCCCAAAACGCCCACCCTTCACCACTTCCTAGTGCTTTTGCTGGGAAGAAGAAGTGGCGCAACAAACTCCCCAGCAGCACAGGTGTCTGTTCAGTTAGAAAAAAAAAAAGATTCTATACAATAGTATACAAGATAATTTACATTACGCAAAACACAATTTAAATTACAAATTAATAGTCATTATGACAGCTAGCACACGCCAATATACCAACCAAAAACATCGAGAACTATACTCAAGCAGAAATAAAAATAACTAAACGTAAAAAATATCTAAAAAAGAAAATAAAGTATATTATTAAATAAGCAAAGCATTAAAGCATAATCTGCTTATAATATTCCCACCGCTAGGAGACAGGCCTCCTCTCTTCGAAAGGGCACTGGGCTGTAATCTACCACGCGGGCCCCGACATCCACAACATCTATCAACTTGTATTATTGTTTATGTGTACAGTAAGTATTCAACTTTAGAATGGAACAGCTGTTTTTTTTTTTTCGCGATTTCGATTTTGGTCCCACAGTAAAAGTTATTCCGTTCGGTGGTCTAGCATTCCTTAAAAATTTTGAAGTATTTTTTTTAACATCTTATACTTACCTATATATAAAAAAGTCAAATTAAATTAGGTAGCGAACCTTCACAGTCGTCATGGGTATCAATATCTTTACACGATAAAATAGAAATAAAAAAGGTTTTATGTTTTTTTTTTGGGGTCAACCACCGCTTGTAGTTATGTACTTGAAGTTATTATGAGTTGAGAAAATCTGTTGATTGTTTCATCGTGTTTAGGTATTGAAACCCATCACGTTTGTGAAGTTTAATCCAGTCAAACCAATTTTTATAATAAGATGTATAAAATGTTTTGTATTGATGGAATACACTTTGATAACTTTATTCCGTAACTTTTCAAAATAAAAAGTTAGCGTTCGTAACTGAAACTGATACTTGATTTTAAGCTTTCAAAGAAAAACAGTCAACTTCAAACAATAAACCCAGTCGCACACCCGAGCAGCAAGCAGCAAGCGTATAGCAAACGCTGTAATCTGCGTTCGCAATTTATTTGCCAAACATGTAAACAAACACAAGTTTTAGGAAAAACCACTGTAATGCCTACACATAAAGTTCAGTTAGCGCTACAAATTCATATTTTTTATGACTTTTTCAACATAGTCTGTCAAAATCAACTTTATTTACACTTGCATAAAGTTGATGTTTGTTCAAGTGGGAATAACATCAATTGGAAATAAGGTTATAAACGCACCTTACACTATTTGCTTCTCAACATTTGCCACTTGAAGGATTTGCTGCGTAAATACGCACACCTATACCTACCTAACGCAATTGGTGACATGTCGTCTTCCGACGAAGATGACTTTTTGATGTATACAACTACTACGAAGAAATAGGAAAAAAAGACGGTACTGGATACATCCAATTTCGGTTGTGAAATTTTGGAAACAAAATATCCAAATTAATTCAGCATCTCATCTATTACTGTAATCTAGTTGATGGTAATAAAGACATGGATTTTGTTCAAAATATTTAATAAATAAAAATAATAAACGATTTAGAATTTTTCTAAATGTGTATTCTTGGATATTTAGGGTCATGAGGAACAGGGTGTAAAGTTCACTCATCCACCATAGAAAAGGGAGGATCCTCCGACCTGACGGGTGTTGTGTCTGGCGGGCCGACTGCCCGACTGTTGATGTCGGATAGTCTTATATATGTCGTTCGCGCGGTAATCTCTGATTGCGCGATGCAGGATTTGTGTGACGTCATGTCTTTGTTGCGTAATTCGTATGTGGCGGTGTAACCGCTACACATATGTGCTGCGCGCATGCTGTCCCGCAGCAAACTGCGCCGAGTAGCAAATGCTTCTCGTGTGTGCGTACTATTTATGTGAATATAAGGGCGCATTAATTGTTCCCTAAAGCATTAGCTGTATGTGTGCTGCTTAGGATGTGCGGCCTGGTTTACCTATTTTGAAACGAGCTGGTGTAGGCTGCCTGTCCCCTGGAGCGGAGCGAGGCAGCGGAGCGGACAACAGTGTGCCCATATTAACCAATAGGAGCGAAACTCTGAAGCGGAGTTTAGATTCTATTGGTTAATATTGGCACATTTCTCCGCTCCGCTGCCTCGCTCCGCTCCAGTGGACAGGCAGCCTTAGGCACCTGTCCCATTGCCGACAAGGAAGCGACTTGCTCTCAACACTATTTTCTCGCACAAGGAACGTTTCTGTTTTCCACGATTTATTGTTATTTTTTGTGCAAAATAGACTTAAAATAATAATATGTATAAGTATTTCAAAATAAAGGCGGGGAAGGAAAAAAACAATTTATAGGTAGGTATTTATTGAATTTTTCTTCTTTATTTTTAGTTAGTGATGTCGTGCCTTGTGTTGTGCCTATGTGTATTTACTTGCCTGAAAAGAATTTTGTAGTAACTGTACTTGTGGTATATTGCGAATCTGGTATTATGAGAATCTGTTATATTGAGAATCTGGTATTTTCGAGAATCTGGTATTCTGAGATCGAGCCTACAAAAGATGGTCCCAGATATCGTATAAGTTGATCGCTGACTGTTAACACCGCCGACGAGTACTTGTTTGTTGCAGCTACTATCTTGAAGCATCTTTTCTCTTGTTACCAACAAGTACTCTCTTGAGTACTCGCTCAGCGACGCTCTCTTGGCGGGCAGAACATTCACTGAGAGACTCACGCTTGGAGACTCAGGCATACCATAACCAGCGACTGGCCGCTAGTAATCGCTTATCGCCGTCGCTTACTTGCTCCTCGTTTCTCGCCAACTGCTTAGCTTTTAGTTGCTAGCTTCGCCGGCGCTGGGACAGATATTGTATTTTGTTTCCCTATTTTGTTGTTTTCCCGGAACATATTTTTTTTTTACTCTGTGTTTTCTACTCTCTGTACTGAGCTGAGCATTGAGTATCCAACAGAGCGCATCCAGCGCGTATCCCAGCTCGTCCAGACAACACTCTGTTGGCAATTCAACTCTCGGCGCTAAGTAGAGATACAAAAATACATTACGCGAAAAAACACGTCGTGCGAACCTAGGCTAAAAAGCTTAAAAACAAAAATCCACTCAATTTATTCCCGTAATGGAACACGAACTTTTCCTGAGGCAATGGTCAACATCTGTTGCGAACAAACGAAAAAATTAAAACCATTAAACATGGACCTTATTTGATTTACAGGAATTAATTTCACAAATTAGTAGGTAGGTAGGTACTAGGAAAAAGTAATTTAACATTACGTCCACGTTTATCTTTCAGATTTTTATTCCTGATTCACGGCTGAAATATTAAGAACTGTTTTTTAACAAGATAGAAAGGAAGCTTTTGTAACATGTGATAGGTACCTACGTATAAAATCAAGGCTGTTACTTGCCTAAGTTCCAAACTCACATTCAAAGCATTTAAAGACGTGCATATTATAAGCGTCCAGACTAGTCCAGAGTAAAAGATAATAGGAACAAAAAAAAAAAACAATTCAAATAAGCCGTGGCAGCTAAGTAAAGAGATGAACTTTTCCACCTGACGGCGCCCGTTCACGAACATGACGCATGCATACGAGTAGAGTAAATTAGCCCCCAATATAATATTACTTTACACATATTACCATCAATTACAGTACTAAATCCTATGTAATAAGTGACAAGTTTAGTTTAGGTATACCTACGTCATTACATTACATGGGCCTAGTTCGTGTTAAGTAATAACAGCCGCACGGGTTGATCCATCAAGTTAAGCTACGCGTGCCGGGGTTGGTCTGTGGATGGGTGACCGTCTTTACATACCGAGACTTCTCCTTACCTCGGAAAACACGTTAAACCGTTGGTCCCGGCTGACATCTTTGACCGTCGTTACGATTCGTCAGAAGCCCGAAAGTCTGACAACCAGTCTTATCAAGGGGTATCGTATTACCCAGTTACTGGGTTGTGGAGGTCAGTTATGCAGTCGCCCCATGTAAAATACTGGTATACAGCGGCATCCAGCGGTTAGACTAGAAGCTGACCCCAATATAGTTAGGAAAAGGCTAGGCAGGTTGGTTGATTACATGGACCTAGTTCGAAACATCGGTCCGATAGAGAATCTAATTATTCCGGGGTTTAGACCGGCACAGGATGACCACGAATGGGGCTCGTTTGTATCCGTAGTTCCTATTCAGGCGTTCGTTAAACCGACATAGGTTTAGCGAACGCCAATACATGAGACTCGAACACTTGCCATACGGTAGGTTATGTAAGCGTTTGCTGACGAAACCAAGTATACCAAAGAGTTAATCGAATCCGCCGTAGACCTCAAAATTGCTTTGTCTCTAAAGCTTACAAAGACTACGGCGAAGCAAAAAGGAGGGTTATTATTTTTGACCGTTAAGTATATATTTATGATTTTTTATCTGATAACTGATAACTTCTACATATAGAACTAGTATGTACTACGTAAGTACAACTAGTACGTACTGGTTCCATGCTTCTACACTACTGATCATAATTTGACAAATGGGGTATCGTTGGAATCGTCTTGTGACGTCTCATTAAATTCAATATGGCGACCTCTAGAGGACAAAAATCAATTTTGTAGGTACCTATACAGGCATGCGACCCACGGCTTTACCTTGACCATTTTTGTACCTGTGTCTTGATTTCTGTCTGAAATATTTTCTTGTTTCATACTTTTTAGAGCGTGATTTTTCAGTAGTGAACTTACTTTTTATTCTCACATGGGTATCACTAAATGGGGTTAAGAAGAAGCATCACCATGTACCTATGCTAGTACTCGTAGTAAGAAAATGTGACCCACGCCTCATCTGCAACACGTGCCGTCTATGACAATAATTTGTGACCGTTCATTGTAGGGTGATGATCATGATTACAAGGCCCATGTAATTTACGAGCTGATAATAATATAGGTACATTTGTGATGATTTAGATATTATGTTTCTAATTGTCTGGTTGACATAATGAATGTGTGGATGATAAACTTCATGATTACGTACGATTCCTTTGCCGGTCCTTGGTTCATTTCTCCACAATATTATAACAAACCCACAATAATTTCAGTATGAATACCACCAAGTCCCTCGAAATTTAATCATAAAGTTCAAAGGGGCCATAATTTTCACATGGCATTCAAAACTCATTAAGGCTCTAGACAGACGGACTGCATTCAAATTGCAAATTTGCAGTTGAAATGGAGTCCGTCTATTGAGAGCATTAAACATAATTATATAAGTGTACAAGTCAAAGTCAGATGCAAGCACAAAGAGGCTTCCGAGCTCTTTAGAGGAAAAAAGAAGAGAAAGAAAGAAAAAGTATTTATTGGGACAAGCACAAGAGATCTCAATTAAACTAAACACACACTCATTAAAAATAAAAAACAATAAAAATAAAAACAAAGTAAAATTAAAATAAAGCAGAAAGTCCTGTGCTAGGCCAAAATACTCCTATCTCAGCATGATGCGCTTGTATTCTGATAGGGCGTGTATAATGAAAAGAAAGAAAGGCAAGGAAGGGAAGGTAGGTAGGTAGTACGTAGTAGGTATTAAGAGCTCTATTTATATATATCTATATATTTTAATAATAAATTCAATCAAGTTACGACGCTTAGGAGCCGAGCAAAAAATAAAAATGTCAGAAAGAACGCCAAGCGAAAACCAAGTAATGGCGCGGGCTTGCGATGCGATGCGACGAGGTGGGACGGGCAAACAAAAACTTCACGCGGATGAAGTCGCGAGCAGAAGTTAGTGATTAATCAACTTCAACGGCTGAGAGCTGAGCTGACTAGTTTAGTCGGTGAATCTAAGGAGGTCATTAATTATTGGGATGTGGAACTTTTAAAGCAGCCTGTAGGCAAATGCCGCGGCCTAACCAAAAGCGACGGTCGCGCGAGTACGCGTTCTTCGTGCTCTTTTTATGAAAATTACAGATCGACATAAAACAGTGACAAATGAAACAAAATATTTTAATTAATGCAGAGCTTTGATGAAGGCACTTCTTTTCTGACAAGTGCTAGTAAGTTTTGTTTGGAGTCACCCACAAGCAGCGTTTTTGTTGCACATGACATGTATTTCCCATTTAAAGTGACCTACGTGCGATAGTGGCGGCCTTATTTTTGCCAAGCTGTACATAGTCGCGCGCTCAATCAAGTCGCGTTAGTACGTCAAAATTCATACAAACGATCGCGTCTATTAGATCGCGTACTTGCGCGACCATCGCTTTTGTTTAGGACGCGGGGTAACGGTTATTAATTAACCAACAATTATTTGTCAGTCTAGTGACAGCTGTCATAAATTTTATTGCATTCGATTGTGACTTCTTAAATGCTGCAGAATAAGACCTAGAGAAAAAATAAGCTGGATTTTTAGGTATTTGTGTAGACAGCGGCAGTAATTTTATTTTACAAATCTTAGCGTTAATTTGAGTTTTTTTTTGATAGAGTGATAAGAACGAATGCTGCTATGTGACCTACATTCGCTTGTCCCCTACGTTTAGGTAGAACGTTTATGAATTACTAAGAATAAAACCACAACCAAGGAGTTACTTGTCGTACAGTGGCTTTAAACGGTTTTTGCCTTTGATGCAAAACGACTTACGGCCGAGCTTAGCTTTTTTCTCTAGAAACGATAAATTGTGTGTTGGTTCCAAACGTTTTTTGTTGGTTGAATACGAGGCTTTTGGCTACTATTTTAGTTTAGTATGTTTTTCTGCTACTGTTTGTAAGCTACAGCTCAGAAATACAGGGGTTCGCAATGGAAAACTAAACACATTATTTAAACACAAACATATTTATTTCCTTCTCCACAATATTTGTTCAAAACACTGAAAAATCACCAAAGTAATAAGTCTTGTACTTACGTCCTAATTAATATCTAAGTTCTAGGTGTTCTCTGCTCGGCGTCTCGAACAAGAAGGCCGACTGTCAGTTGTCTCTCTTATAGAATGACAGTGAATGTCGTGATGAACGAATAATGGATTGAGTGACATACGAGTATTAGTCGATTAAATAAGTAGGGTTACCAGATACAAGCTAAGATGTTGTATTTTTGTGTGTTTTGTTTGTGCAAAATAAACATATTTTCTTTCTTTTCTTTCTGTGTCACAAATCTGTGTGAAAATTATCAGGCATTTTTGAAAACTATGAAAATATTCATCTCTTTATACTGTTATAAATAGCTACGGTCCGGAAATTAATTGTTTCTGGCACACTGCGTCAATTTGCCATGTTATAGCAATTTCATGCAAAAGTTAAAGACTGACAGTTTTCAGATTTGACCATTTAATACATTTGGTAGATAATTTTATTTAAAAAAAAACAACGGGTTGCACTCCGGGAGTGCCGGCAGAAGTGAAAACTTGAATATTAACGTATATATAACAGTCTACTCTCCCTCCGTCTTACGAATTTTTGATCAGGTCAGGTGTCCTGACGCGAGTTTTTTTTTTATCTACGCCTATGCTATAAATCCTCTATAAAAGTTTCTGAAACAGTAGCTTATTGCTAACATTAAAACACCCAGTGTCATAGTAACCATAATAGCATCCAAACGGGAGTTATATTGTTGTACTGAATTTCATTATGCATCTCCTTTAAAAAAAAAGAACATTGCAATGCCCGCGCGTTTCACTACCATAGCGCCATAATTTAAAAATATATATATATATATATATATAATAAGGATTTTCGAATTAACATAGTATCCCGCCATTTGTGTTCAATATTAATATTGCAATTTTTTTAAGTACTTTGTTTTTTTTATGTTTTGTTTGTTTGTCCCATACAGTTTATATAGTTAGTGTATATACAAAACCTACAAACAAACTATATATATAGTTAGTATATATATAGTTAGTATATATATAGTTTGTTTGTAGGTATTAGATACTCAGCAATTAAGCTTTCCATGAATTTACATAGAGTTCTTACAACACTGTACAACACCCTATGGTTTCAGAACGTTTTATAGAGGATTCATAACATGGATGTAGATAAAGTCTTGTATGCAACTGTACATAGTAATTAGGTATTAAAACACTCATGTGATACTATTATCAACAACCCACATTCGTGTTTTAATACCCCTTATTATACAACAGTTGCATAAATAACTATTAACCATCACAAAAAAGTGCACAACGCCGCTAAAGAGTTTTCACTTCAAAAAATCCCTGTCTTTACTTAAATACTTAGTGGTTGAACATAACTTCAGTCGAGAGCCTAACTTAGGTTTTCTTTTTCAGTGATTATTAGTGAGGTAACTTAGGTATGTAGGTCCCAGAAATCTCTTTCTACCCAAGTCGGTGGTAAGAACAAATTTTACAACCTCAAGCGAACTCTCTGAGGAATTGTGACGACGGTCCGTGAATAAGGATTTTATCGTTGGTATTTTAGGCAATAAAGAGAAACCCTGCATACTAGGCATTGTTTTGTTTAGACTTAGGCCATAATTTACTTCGCGAGTTAGATGGCGTTCTAGGTAGAGGCAGAGATGTACCTATGTCTAATAAAGTAAGCCTAAACACAGTGTGAGACTTAAAAAATAGTTATAAGTAGAACACGACTGTCATTGTATCGATTGAACAAAGGATAAATTCTTAAGAAAAGATATATATTATTCACATTTTTTTTATCACAGGCAAATATACAAATGTAATATTTTTTCTACTTAGTATTATGATAAAAAACACAAAAAGTGTTCTAGCAGAGCGTGGTTTCGATCCACGGACCTCTGGGTTATGGGCCCAGCACGCTTCCACTGCGCCACTCTGCTTGCGTGATAAAGGGGCGAAATATGACTACACTATCTGCGGCTGATGCAATATTACAAAATATTGAAAAATTCAAGTAACCAGACACAAGTTATGTCTGACATTAGCTCTAGTTAAGTATCGAGTTTTGTTCAAGTAGCAAGCTAAGTCCAATCAAGGAAAGTTAAGTAGTTCATTGTGAAGTGTCGCGTATGGATGTCAGGCATACATATATGATATATGGGACGACTTTGAGGGTTGAGGATGTCAAAAACAGGGACCCTCTAGTTATCTTGAGGGACGTCTTGACATATAACACGGACGAAGACATCCTCAAAGCTCTTCGAAACCAGAATAGGGACTTGTTCGTGGACCTGACGAAGGAAGAAGACCGGGTAGAGGTACTGTTCAAGAAGCGAACGAGAAACCCCCATGTGCACCATGTTGTTCTCAGGGTGTCTCCAAGACTGTGGAACAAACTGCAGGAGCGACAGGCGGTTCACATAGATCTGCAAAGGATCCGGGTATCCGATCAGACTCCACTAATCCAGTGCTCCCTATGCTTAGGTTTCGGGCATGGAAGACGGCTCTGCAAGGAGCAAGTGGAGAAGTGCAGCCACTGTGGGGGCCCTCACATGAGAAGCAAATGTGAAGAGTGGATGGCAGGAACAACCCCAACATGCTGTAACTGTGTGCATGCCAAGCTGGACAGTACAGAGCATAATGCATTTAGCGACGAATGCCCGGTCAGGAAAAGATGCGAGGTACTGGCCAGAGCAAGAGTGGCTTATTGCTAAGGTGGACTCGGGGAACAGGGCGTACACTCCAACCAGAGGATATGCGGTGGCCCAAGCCAACCTACAAAGGAAGGAACTGGCAACCACCGAACTCTTTCTAGAGGCCAGTGAGCGAGCAATCGCATGGGCAATGATCCAGGAACCTTATGTGGGAGGAGCTAGGGGTATGAGGAGCTACCGTGGTGCGAGAATCTACCAGTGCGAGATTGAAGGAAGTGGGAGGGTAAAGGCGGCAATAGCCGTCTTTAATGATGACCTTGACGTCATTCCCTACCCGAAACTCACCACAAACAACATCGTCGTGGTGGGGATCCGGACCAAAGCCTGGGAAATCGCAGTAGTCTCCTACTACTTTGAGCCAGACCAACCCATAGGGCCCTACCTGGATCATCTGACCAAGATAAAGCTGGAGCTGGGCACCGGAAGGCTTTTGATAGGTGGCGATGCAAATGCCAAGAGCACCTGGTGGGGTAGTACCATAGAGCACCTCAGGGGAGAAGAGATGTCCGGGACCCTGGAAGAGTTGGAGCTTCAGGTACTCAACACCGGAGATACGCCGACTTTTTACACCATAAGAGGCGGCGTCGTGTACCAGAGCCATGTGGATGTCACGGCGTGCTCACTTGACATATTTGACCTGGTGGACGGCTAGCGAGTCGACACAGGGGCAACAAGCTCGGACCACAACACCATTTTATTTAAAGTTAAGTTAAAAAGGGAAAAGGGGATAAGCATAACTAGAACGACAAGAAAGTACAACACGAAAAAAGCAAATTGGGAATCTTTTAAAATTAAATTAGGGGAATACAAAATTAATAATAATATAAGCTTAGATAGTATAAAACAGATAAACAATAAACATAAATTGGAAGAACTAGTAACAAAGTACAACAACGCAATCGAGGCAGCATGCGACCAAGCTATCCCTAAACTAAGTAATAAAACAAAAATTATTATTCCGTGGTGGTCCGAAGCGCTCGCGGTGAAGAGGAAGGATGTTGCCACAAGGAAGAACCGCATCCGCAATGCCGCACCGGTCCGTAGAGCTATGGTCGTTGATGAGTACCTGAGGGCCAAACAGGAATATGAGTGCCTGGCCAAGAAAGCGCTAGTGGCTAGTTGGAAGGAGTTTTGCGAGAAACAAGACGGAGAGGGCTTATGGGAGGGCATATATAGAGTAATCAGAGGGACTACCAGGAGACAGGAAGACCTGACCCTGATGAGAGAGGATACCTTCCTAAGCCCTAAGGAATCAGCAGCCTTGCTCGCCGACAATTTCTACCCAAATGACACGGTGGAAAGGGACAACGCAGACCGCAGGCTCGTCAGAGAAGCAGCATCACGGGTAAATGAATGGCAACATGATGAATACCATGACCCACCATTTACACCGTTGGAGCTCAAGACAGCCGTGGGACATTTCAATCCCAAGAAGGCTCCTGGATTGGATGGATTCACGTCAGACATCTGCGGTCGAGCGATCAGTCAGGACCCGGAAGCTTTCCTTGCCCTATATAATAAATGCCTAGAGTTAGCACACTTCCCAAACATCTGGAAGGAGGCAACGGTAGTGGTCCTCAGGAAACCGGGCAAGGAAAACTATACAAACCCCAAGTCATATAGACCAATAGGCCTCCTACCGGTCTTGGGGAAGGTCCTGGAAAGGATGGTGGTGGCGAGGATAAAGTGGCAGATTGTGCCGCGGCTTAGCGTCCGTCAGTTTGGCTTTATGCCACAAAGGAGCACCGAGGACGCCCTCTATACGCTAATAAAACACGTACAGGACAAGTTGAGGCTGAAGAAGCTAATTGTCCTGGCGTCGTTGGATATAGAGGGCGCCTTCGATAGCGCCTGGTGGCCAGCAATTATGGTCAGGCTGGCCGAAGAAAAGTGCCCGGTAAATACTAGAAGACTTATCGATAGCTACCTCGACAGCAGAAAGGTAAGAGTAAGGTACGCTGGGGAGGAGTGTGTGAGAGAGACCAACAAGGGCTGTGTCCAGGGTTCAATCGGTGGCCCCATTCTGTGGAACCTTCTGCTGGACCCGTTATTGCAGGATCTGGAGAAACAGGGATACTCTGTTCAGGCGTTTGCAGATGATATAGTATTGGCCGTGGATGGTGACACAGCGACTGAAGTCTCCAGAACCACCAATGCAGCCCTCGCCCATGTTCAGAGTTGGGGCGTCAGAAATAAGCTAAGGTTTGCACCGCACAAAACCTGTGCGATGTTAATAACCAACAAGCTTAAGTACGAAACCCCAATTCTGAGCATGGCCGGGGACGACATTGGGATGGTGAGGAGCATGAAATTGCTCGGCCTAACTATAGACGATAAACTTACGTTTAACGAACATACCAAGAACGTCTGCAAAAAGGTGGCGGAAATTTATAAAAGACTGGCGCGTGCGGCAAAAGTTAGTTGGGGGTTAAATAGGGAGGTTATCCATATTATCTATACAGCGACAATAGAACCGATAGTCACGTACGCGGCCGGAGCCTGGGCTCCCGCTACGAAAAAGTTGGGTATACGGAAGAATCCTCCGACGAGGATTCGCCCCGAAGCTCTGCAAATCTTACTGTGCAGTCTCCCTAAACTCGGCACTGGTGCTGGCTGGGATACTTCCTCTAGACCTTCGCATACAAAAGGCAGCCGCCCTGTATGAGGCAAGGAGAGGGTCGTCCGAGTTCGTACCGGGAGATAGGGAGATTGAGAGTATGGTAAGATTTGCAGAAGCCTGCCAAACAAATGACCTTGGAGTTCATGTGCCTGACAGACCAACAGCTTGTGGACAGCCAGAACGTGCAGGCAGTGCGAATATTCACTGACGGCAGTAAGATTGAGGGGAAGGTCGGAGCCGCATTATCCTTGTAGGATAATGAAGGTGAAGTCAAGAACCTCAAGCTAAGTCTTGCCGCGTACTGCACAGTCTATCGGGCGGAACTACTGGCCATTTGCAAAGCAACGGACGTAATCCTCAAGCGCAAAGAGACGAGCTATGGCTTGTACAGCGACTCAATGTCAGCATTGCAGGCGCTTGCAAGCCATGGCTCTCTGCACCCGTTGGCGGTACGCGAACGTGCCAATTTGGCAGAGGCTTTGGTCCAGAGGAAAGCTGTGTCTCTCTTCTGGGTCAGGGCCCACGCGGGCTTACCGGGTAATGAGCGCGCGGACGAGCTGGCGAAGGAGGCAGCATTGTCGTCACGGAGGAAACCGGACTATGACCGGTGTCCGGTTTCCTACATCAAGCGTCAAATCCGTTTGAACTCGCTTGATGTGTGGAATCGGAGATACGTTTCTGGAGAGACGGCCTCGGTGACGAAGATGTTCCTTCCAGACGTCGTGGCTGCCTACCGTATTGTGAAACAGGTGAGGCCAACAGGCGTGCTCACACAAGTTCTAACCGGGCACGGTGGGTTCTCGAAATACTTAAACCGCTTTAAGTGTAAAGGGAACCCATCGTGCATCTGTGACCCCAATGTGTCGGAATCGGTTCCACACGTACTATTAGATTGCCCGATTTACGCCAGGAAACACTACGACCTGGAACAAAAGATTGTCCAGCCATTACAGGCAGTAAACATAAATGAGATTATGTCAGGTAAAAAGAGTAGAGACAAATTTATAGCCTACTGTGAGAGTATAGCCATTAAAGTTATTGATAGAAATAAAACATGATTAATATACTATGTTTCATATTATATTTAGATATAGTTAGTGTAAACATAGGACATAAGTGCTAATTTGTAAGAATAAGATAAGCAGTAGGTTTAAGAAAGATGTTATTAATAGATACATAGATTTTAATTAAAATAAGTTAGACTACTAGACAATTAAGTTATGTAAAAATTTGCGTGTATATTTTGGAATAAAACATACCCTGAAAAATTTATTTTCCCTAAGTTAAGAAGAAATGTTAATAAATAAATAAAGTGAAATAGAAAGATTAGAATAGAACTAGACTACAAGTGGGAATCCCACCCACAGGATAAATGAAGAAGGATACCAGAAAGATATAGAATGAAGCATGGAAGTGCGAGAGGAATGTGAGCGAGAACTAGCATGGAAAAGGATTTAGATATAGAATAGGCGCCAATTATGTTGGCGGAACTAGTCCGTAAAAAAAAAAAGCATACTTATATGTTTTTAATAATACATCTATGACGTCAAGAGATTTAACTTGCTACCTAACTAATGAAAATGTAAGTAAATCAGCTATTAGGCAGTATTATAAAATTGAAATACGGTAACCCAAAAAGAAGATAATAGCAGATTGTGGTTTCGATCTACGGACAGAGGTCCGTAACCCAGAGGGGTTATGGGCCCAGCACGCTTCCACTGCGCTACTCTGCTTGCGCGATGATTTTGTGAAATGTGGCTTAATTCTGTGTGTACGGCTGATGCAATATTAAAAAATATTGATCAATCAAACTACTAGATACAATATTTTGTCTAGTGGTAAGATGTATTTTCTCATTCAAAAGGGATGATTTTATTTTTAAACAAGTTAATATATATAATTTAGATAATATACACGCTAACATACTTAAAATAATAATATTTTTTTGCATGTATATGTATACATAAAAAGAGGGGAAAGAATCATAAGGCATCAAAAAAATCATCCGCATCGCTATCAACAGGAAAAGTGCTCAAAAGGCTGGTAGCGTTGCCACGTTTTCAAAAAGAATATAGAACTGATGCTTTGATGCCATCCTTAAAAAATATTGATTAGGTACCTAATCTTACGAGACTAGAGCGATACATCTGGCCCTATCGTCATTAAGATGAACATTATTTCAGCCATTGCTCTCACATCTTGTTTTGTCTATTAAATTTGTTTAACAACTGAAGATCCTTGTCCAGCTATAATATATACGGGCATCTCTGCCTCAATTGACTGATCAATATTTGGTAATATTAAATCAGCGATAGATAGTGAAATTATATTTTACTCCTTCTCACGCAAGCAGAGCACAGTGGAAGCGCGCTGGGCCCATAACCCAGAGGTCCGTGGATGAAACCACACTCTGCTGTGAGTGTGGTTTCAATTCACGAACCTCTTTTTTAATGTGGAAATGCAATTTCCTATACACAAAATAGTGTGTCTTATGCTAGGTGCACATGCAGATACTTTTTATTGCCAACGACTCGATGGCGGTTTCAAAACCTCTCGTCCACAAACAAATTTTGGCATCGTTAGTGACAAATCGGCTGGTAAAATCAGTCAGCCAGCATTTATATATAGTCACTGCGTGGTACACGATTCGGTTGATTGATCAAAGTATTGTAATATTGCGTCAGACGCAAATGGATTAGTTATCTAGATTTCGCCGCTTCTCACGCAAGCAGGGTGGCGCAGTGGAAGCGTGCTGGGCCCATAACCCAGAGGTCCGTGGATCGAAACCACGCTCTGCTAACAACTTCTTTTTGGATATTTCATAGTTACAAATTAGTTAATATAGACTTTTGTAAATAGTTCACTCATTATCAATTTTAAACCTGATTTTTATAATGTGTATCAATTCGGTATGTAAAGTAAAAATTAACCTATGCTGATTCCAAAACCATTTCGAGAGGTTTGTAAGCCTTATTTTTCTATTTTTAGATCTTAAAATTTTAAGATCGTTTTTAAAATTAAATTAAAAATCATGTCTGTTGTAAGGGAGCCCCTTAAATATGTATTTTATTTTGTTTTTAGTATTTGTTGTTATAGCGGCAACAGAAATACATAATCTGTGAAAATTTCAACTGTCTAACTATCACGGTTCTTGAGATACGGCCTGGTGACAGACGGACAGCGGAATCTTAGTAGGTAATAGGGTCCCGTTTCACCCTTTGGGTACGGAACCCTAAAAACCAAGACATAGCACTGTTAACAGTGTCGTGAGGCCGGTTTCGTAAACATGTGTGAACTTAGTGAGGTATAGTTTGGTTGTAAATGGTTGTACATGTGCGCGTATGAGCATGTATGCACAGAGCGGAGGTGTAGTTTTGGCATGCTTCACTGTATTGTTCGAAGCGGTATGTCTTGGTTTTTTCTTTGGTTTGAGCACCCTAAATAAGTTGTCACAAAAACATTTGCACTAAACCGTAACAATTTACCGGTTTTGGCTGTTCAAGCAATAAGGAAAATCGTTGACTGCTCCAATTCCAATTCCATCTTATTAACTTGTGTGCGATATTATTAACCTGAACTCGAACTTAGGATAAGGATTCTAAACGATAGTCACTCAACCTTGATGCAACATGCAGCATCGAATTAGGTATAATAAATTATTATTATGCAATTTCTGCGATAAGAACGCATTGTTCAAGACTGATTAGGCGGTTTAATATTAATTCTGCGGAACTGAGATCGTCATTTTTACAATTACAGATTGCGAAAAAAATATTGCGGAACTGTATAATTAATTAATTTTAGTAGGAAAACTTACAGATAATAATTATCAGCTGTAAGTTATAAGGTAAGGTTAATTGGTTAAACCTTCATTGCAATGGAACGTAGCTTAGGAACACGGATTAAAAAAGTTCCGTGTTTGCGACCTCCGAATCGTTGCTTCTGAAATGCGGATTCATGCTTCGAGCTTCTGAAAACACGCGCCGTCAGTTGAGACTGGTCATCTCATATCTGCCAGGGCTTGTTTTTAATCGTTTTTGATTTATATATATATTTTTTTTTTTTTTACATTCTTCTCACATATAGAATCAACAAGAGTAATGTACCCAGGATTTTGTAATATTAAAATAAAAATAAATTATATAATATTTAAACTCAAACTCAAACCATTTATTTCAATTAAACCCTTTACAGGCACTTTTGAATTGTCAAAGAGTCAGTTAGTCAGAAAGTTGAAGCTAGTTGCCCATTCCAAAACGTTGAGAATGGAGAAGAACGGGCAAGAAACTCCTTTTTTTTTTTTTAACTAAGGCATATCGTAGCTCACCTCTGAGGTGATGACTACTTAACCGGTCAATCCTGCGGCTGCCTTAAGCTACTAACTTAAAGCCTCCAGCCAGGGGCAAAACTATTCTAAATTAAAACTAGGCGAACGCTCGCTAAGGGCACCCCCTGTGGGGTACGGACCTCGGCTTAGGGCGTCGCTGGGGGGAGGACAGCAAGTTGGGACAGGCTGGATCAAAGATGATTCATTATTATTAATCGGGGAATTTAAGACTACATTTCTCAGCAAAACGCGGGGTGGCGCTTCTGCGAGCAAGGGTCGGTGGGGAGTATTATTTACTCGGGCGGGTCGCGATCGCGGAGGACCTCGGCAGCGAGGTCGGAATGCGGGTCGGTGTCTGCAAGAAACTCTAAGGACACTCTTTTAAATATAGAAATTACAAAATCCTGGGTACATTACTCTTGTTGATTCTATATGTGAGAACAATGTAAAAAAAAAAAAAAAATATATATATAAATCAAAAACGATTAAAAACAAGCCCTGGCAGATAAGAGATGACCAGTCTCAACTGACGGCGCGTGTTTTCAGAAGCTCGAAGCATGAATCCGCATTTCAGAAGCAACGATTCGGAGGTCGCAAACACGGAACTTTTTTAATCCGTGTTCCTAAGCTACGTTCCATTGCAATGAAGGTTTAACCAGTAAAAAGAATGAAAAATGAAGGAATGACATAAATTAATTATGTGATAGATGCATGGTGCTCACATATTTACAAACATTGTAAAATTATACGATATTCTTAACATTTTAACTAGTACTACTAATAATAAGTCAGTGTGTGAGTTCAAGTAATCACAGAATATAAAATTAATGTTTAAAAAAATAATATTATACAATTAAATTGGCAACCAGTTTGATTTTGTCTAGATTATAAATTGTCCTATGGAGCAGGACCAGCATGTTTCCAAGCATTTTTATCTTGGATATAATCCTCTAATTTGTAATATGCTTGTTTACAAAGTGTACTTTTTATACGAGTTTTAAATTTTCTTTCATTTAATTCTAATATAGCACAAGGTATTCTGTTGTAACATTTAACACAGTACCCCATAAAAGATGTATTTACTTTAGATAGTCTGCAAAATGGTTGATCTATTTTATCTTTATTTCTAGTATTAAAATTATGTCTATCACTTATTTTATTAAAAAGATGTAGATTTTTTCTCACATACATAATATTTTCATAAATGAATTGGCAAGGTACCGTCATAATATTAATCTTTTTAAATAGTTCCCTGAGAGATTCGCGACGACTTAGATTATAAATGGCTCTGACAGCTCTCTTTTGTAAAATAAAAATGGATTCAATGTCAGCAGCCCGACCCCATAGTAAAATGCCATACGACATAATACTGTGGAAGTAACTAAAATAGACCAAACGCGCGGTTTCTACATCTATTAACTGTCTTATCTTTCTAACAGCAGCGGCTGAGCTTAGCCGCCCCGCGAGAGATGCTAAATGGGGTCCCCATTGTAATTTCTCGTCTAGCGTGATTCCTAGGAAAACTGTTTGATTAATAAATTACAGTTTTTCTCCATTCAATATGATGTCACATTCGCTGCTTGTAACATTTGGTAATTTAAATCTAATGCATTTTGTTTTTTATTATTTAGTACCAAATTATTTACCGTAAACCAATCTTGGAACTGAACAATACAGCTATTCACGTCGTCAAGATTTTGTGACCGTCGGTTTATTTTAAATATCAATGATGTGTCTGCAAATAACACCATCTTTGGTTGATTTTGAAATAATTGGGGTAAATAATTAATATAAGCTAAAAAGAGGAATGGACCCAATATCGAACCTTGAGGAACGCCCAATACCATTTCAGACCCTAATGAGTTTGTGCCGTTGACTTGAACTTTAACCTTTCTATCTTTCAGGTATGATCTTAGTAAATCAAGAGCTGTATTCCTAATCCCATAGTGCTCCAGTTTCAGCAGAAGTGTCTCATGGTCTACGCAATCGAACGCCTTCGAGAGGTCGCAAAAGATTCCAATGGCATCTTGTGCTTCTTCCCGGGCGTTAAAAATGTTCTTTATTAGGGTGACACCGGCGTCAGTGGTACAACGCCCTTTGGTGAAACCGTACTGTTGATCATGAAAGATGGAATTTTTATTAAAGTGCCGTAACATTTGATTGAGAATCAATCTGAATATCATCAATATGAAAGTCATAAAAGCTTGCACAATTTTACATAACTTTGTCGTCATCCACATCCTCGACCGTGTAGAGGTGATAAACAAGAAAATATTTCAGACAGAAATCAAGACACAGGTACAAAAATGGTCAAGGTAAAGCCGTGGGTCGCATGCCTGCATACCTACAAAATTGACTTTACAGTCCTACCAACTTATCTGTGAAATGGCGAAAATTTGAACTACGGCCGTCATGTTGATATGTCATTCGATTGTCAGTGTCTACTACATTCGGGTTCTCTGGTTGTTTTGTCGTGATATTGCTGAATATATAAATATAAATATGCCGAAAGCTATTAAAAGTGATGGTCGAAACATTATTCTAAAGGTTAAAACCTTTTTTGAAGAAGAAGCTCGGGCGGGGTCTCCGATTATTCCATTTAATCTAATAAACAAACGAAATTCCACAGCGACAGGTTAGGATTGTCAACTTTCTTGTTATAAATTACCCGATACTTAACTAATTATTTAAGTATATTAATAGTGTAGATTCGAAGGTACTTAAAAAAAAAAAAAAAAATGAACTAAGTAGCACACAAAAAAATATTTTACCTGCATTATTTATTTACGTATTCTTAAACATTTTTTATTATTAATATTCAAGTATATATCTATTTTATTTACCTACGTCCGTGTGTCACTGCGGGGTGCCAACTGAAAACCAGCGCTGGGTGTCTGACGCCCAGCAAATGCTGAGATGGTAACCCTTTCGGTACGGGCACGCTCAGCAAAATTTTACTGCAATTTTATTGTTATGTTTTTTGTTCTTTCTTTTTTTTTTTAATGTGTTTGTTGCTGTTGTGTTGTGTCTGTGTCGAATAAATGTTTTGTATTGTATTGTATTGTTATTGTAGTTTGAAATGTTCTAGCAAGTAAGATATCTCGTCATTTAATAAAACGAACCAAACCACATCATATTTGGAGAATCCATGGCCACCAACTTACCGGCCAGTCTCTCCAAAGAATCCAGTGGCATGGCTGTCGTCCACAGCCAGTAAGATGCGGTATTTGTCAGCCAAGTCCCGTAGTCCCTTAATCGGTGCCACAGTGCCATCCATTGAGAACACGCCGTCGGTGACGATCAACTTGATCCGAGCCTCGCTGTGAGCTAACAGGTGCTCTAATTCTGTTTAACAAAGATATTGGAACATTAGCAGATTTGACGATCACGAGTCTACGACTTAGGTCGTAGTTAAATCTCATTTTGAATTAGTTGTCGTTATTTTGGTCAGCAAAATCTCTACTGTTGAGGTTTGACCGCTGATCAGAGACCAAATTAGTCCTTCACTCACACCTGAAATATAAGATAATAAAATAAATGTTAGTTGAAATTTGAAATCTGGCAGGTTAGTTGGCTCATTCACTTAGCAGGTTACCTAATAGATGTAGTACGTTACCATTACGCTAACCTGCAGCAAGAATAGAAACGAATATTTCGTGGACTTAAATAATTAGTTAAGTATCGGGTAATTTATAACAAGAAAGTTGACAACCCTAACCTGTCGCTGTGGAATTTCGTTTGTTTATTAGATTAAATGGAATAATCGGAGACCCCGCCCGAGCTTCTTCTTCAAAAAAGGTTTTAACCTTTAGAATAATGTTTCGACCATCACTTTTAATAGCTTTCGGCATATTTATATTTATATATTCAGCAATATCACGACAAAACAACCAGAGAACCCGAATGTAGTAGACACTGACAATCGAATGACATATCAACATGACGGCCGTAGTTCAAATTTTCGCCATTTCACAGATAAGTTGGTAGGACTGTAAAGTCAATTTTGTAGGTATGCAGGCATGCGACCCACGGTAAGATCATACCTGAAAGATAGAAAGGTTAAAGTTCAAGTCAACGGCACAAACTCATTAGGGTCTGAAATGGTATTGGGCGTTCCTCAAGGTTCGATATTGGGTCCATTCCTCTTTTTAGCTTATATTAATTATTTACCCCAATTATTTCAAAATCAACCAAAGATGGTGTTATTTGCAGACACATCATTGATATTTAAAATAAACCGACGGTCACAAAATCTTGACGACGTGAATAGCTGTATTGTTCAGTTCCAAGATTGGTTTACGGTAAATAATTTGGTACTAAATAATAAAAAACAAAATGCATTAGATTTAAATTACCAAATGTTACAAGCAGCGAATGTGACATCATATTGAATGGAGAAAAACTGTAATTTATTAATCAAACAGTTTTCCTAGGAATCACGCTAGACGAGAAATTACAATGGGGACCCCATTTAGCATCTCTCGCGGGGCGGCTAAGCTCAGCCGCTGCTGTTAGAAAGATAAGACAGTTAATAGATGTAGAAACCGCGCGTTTGGTCTATTTTAGTTACTTCCACAGTATTATGTCGTATGGCATTTTACTATGGGGTCGGGCTGCTGACATTGAATCCATTTTTATTTTACAAAAGAGAGCTGTCAGAGCCATTTATAATCTAAGTCGTCGCGAATCTCTCAGGGAACTATTTAAAAAGATTAATATTATGACGGTACCTTGCCAATTCATTTATGAAAATATTATGTATGTGAGAAAAAATCTACATCTTTTTAATAAAATAAGTGATAGACATAATTTTAATACTAGAAATAAAGATAAAATAGATCAACCATTTTGCAGACTATCTAAAGTAAATACATCTTTTATGGGGTACTGTGTTAAATGTTACAACAGAATACCTTGTGCTATATTAGAATTAAATGAAAGAAAATTTAAAACTCGTATAAAAAGTACACTTTGTAAACAAGCATATTACAAATTAGAGGATTATATCCAAGATAAAAATGCTTGGAAACATGCTGGTCCTGCTCCATAGGACAATTTATAATCTAGACAAAATCAAACTGGTTGCCAATTTAATTGTATAATATTATTTTTTTAAACATTAATTTTATATTCTGTGATTACTTGAACTCACACACTGACTTATTATTAGTAGTACTAGTTAAAATGTTAAGAATATCGTATAATTTTACAATGTTTGTAAATATGTGAGCACCATGCATCTATCACATAATTAATTTATGTCATTCCTTCATTTTTCATTCTTTTTACCTATCGTGGTATAGTAATCTTATTCGAGGTGCATATTCTTCACATATAATTATATAATTAATGTATACAGGATATTGTGAAAATATTTTAAAAGAGTAACGGTGGAGTTTCTTGCCCATTCTTCTCCATACGAAAACGACCTTTTCGAATGGGCGACTAGAATCAATTATTATATTTTTTTTTTGTAAATGTTGACGTTCATAAGTGCCTTTTTTGTGCCTAATTGAAATAAATTATTTGACTTTGACTTTGACGTTAATCGCCGTTTCTATTTGAAGATCTATCGGCCGATGCAGGATTCTCCATTTATTGGCTAGAATACCAAAGACACACTCAACATAATTATCTTCTAGCTCGGCTCAAGCGATAGTTGAAGATTTTTTTTTTCATGATCTAAATGTGTACATCCGTATGGTCTTAAGAGATTCGGTGTTAAGCTAAAGCCTTCGTCCCCAATGAGCACATACGGCATTTCTCATTTCGGCATTTCGTGTTTGTGGTATCATGCACAGGCTTGGGGTTTGGTATATTTAATGAACAATCATTAACCTTTTGCCAAAAGGTACTGTTCTTTAATATGGTAGAATCACACTCTTTCCCATATGAACCAACACTTATGTAGATGAATCGGTATTCTGAATCGACCACAGCAAGTAATACAAAAGAGAAATAATCTTTATAATTAAAGAACATAGAACCACTATGGCATGGTTTTATAATTCTGATGTGCTTTCTGTCTACAGCTCCAAGACAATGAGGAAAGTTAGCTTTTGTTTCAAATCCATTTGCAATGGCTTCCCATCCTCTCTCTGTATCAGGCAACTTCATGAAATCTGTGCATAATCTCTTCCAAATAATGACGCTGGTTTCTTTTATTATTTTACTAATAGTCGATATTCCTACCCTATATGAGTAGTGGAGTTCCTTGAACAAACACCCAGAATCAAAATATCTGAAAACAAATAAAATGGATGAAAACACTAATATCATTATTTGTTTGCAGGAAAATCTGTATCGGATAAATAATAATAATAATAAAACGTTTATTTCAGAAACTTGCTCCATAGATCTTTGTTAGTGATACCACTTACGTAACTATGTTAGTACTTATAATTAATTAAAAATAAAATAAACAAAAATAAAACCTACAATTATACTAATTCATGTATTTTCCTGCAGTATCAGACCCGTAGCTATGCAAACGGGTCCAATACTCCAGGAAAACGCCGTCCAGCCTATCCCCAATCACCTTCAGGATGCCATTGGCACTCCCACGAATCCTGCGTAACAATGATGCCGTTCTTTTCCTCATGATTGCTGAAAAACTATCGGTAGTAGATTCAGCAAACATGGTTGACGCGCTACAGAATCGCGGTAACCCCAACAACACCCGGAAGGCGTTGTTGTACTGGACACGAAGAGCGTTGTAGGCCCGCTGCGTATGCTTGACCCACAGGCTGCATGCGTAAAATGACTGGCAATAAGCCTTGAAAAGGGTAATCTTGACCGGTCTCGTACATCTTGCAAACCTACACATACATAAATGGAACAACATTCGAGACACATGGCGACAATCGATGAAAAATAAGAAAGATGAAAAAAAATCTGGATCTGCTGCCAAAAAGTCTCGACGTTATGTACATGATGATCAGATGATGTTTTTAAAGAAGGTTTATGAGCCGAGATCAACCGAAGAGTCAATTCAAAACTGCGATGAAGGAAATGTACAAAGTGGACTAGTAATGCAACTGAGTTTCGTAAACCTTCGATTCCCAAAAGCACGAAGAGCACAATAGACGTCGATGAAAAGGTGTCTAAATTCCTGGACTCTAGGATGACACAAGAAAAAGAAAACCCAAATTTATTATTTTTCAAGGGTGTACTACCTGCCGTCGATTCTTTCACAATGGATGAAACTTTAGAGTTTCAAGCAGGAGTTTTAACTCTTATACAAAAAAATCAAAGGCCGAAATAGTGTTGGTTTCCAAAGATATGATTATCAAACTGAATGGCAAGATCAATATCGTGGATACCATACACAACCTCTTCAGCAGTCGGCAGCGTTCATACATTCACCATCACCAACCTCTCAGCGATCGTATCATTCTCAACCATCTTCTGCAGCATCGAGTGAATTAGATTATGATTTTGAAGGAATTTAGTCACTGTGACTTAATCAAGACGACAAAAACAAAAGCTCTCATGTGACTGTTTCCAATTAAAATATTTCAACAATTGCACATCTGTATTTTATTAAACTCCTAAAAATATATTCCAATCCAACTAGCCACCTTGGAAGAGCATTTCCTATATAAATATTTGAAGAGAAAAAAAAGGACGTACCTTAAACATATGGACAGCCTTTGTTGTGGAGAAATGCACTCTCTAAATCTTGTGTCTTGTAATTTTATGTCCATTGAAATTCTTCCCAAGAGATTGTCGAAAGAGGAAAAAGACATTCGAAAGTAGTTAAAGAACTTCGCCTCATCATTCCTTAATTCACCCATCAATGTTTCAAATGTCCCTGTGTAAAATCGGTCTCGAAGTATAGGATGCACCCAATGTTGTCTTCGTTTTCTACTTCTTTTTTGTCTCATTCATCTCAAATACCACCACAATATAAGAACATCATCGTCGCCGTCCATCGCGTATGAAATAAAAACGTAAACTGGCGGCGAGTCGAACCACCGACCTTCCGGCAAAACAGACTGATCGAATATAATGTGAAAACCCACTTCCGGCGTCCGGTTTAAGAGCAAAAATACTGATCGGATAAGTGGGAACGGACTGTAACAGAATATAATTTTAGAAATAGAAAACAATCGCACAATATACACTTACCTACAAGATAAGATATCTACACTTTTTTTTGGGTGGGAAATCTTCAAATGACGTCTCCCGCTCTGGGTGGAGCGGGAGGGCGTGTCAGACTCTTAGTGACTAAAACCCACCCGTGTTCCTTCTGTTTCCTGTGCAATGCCAGGGGGCCACGGTATCCCTTTCGGACTTTCCCGCAACCCCGGCAGGCAATGGTCTCATCGGACCCCTTCACTCGCTGACACTCTTTGAGGCGCGCGTGGAACACAACGCGCCGTCGACCCGGGCCTGGTCCTTACCGGACGACGAGCTACCCATTGCTCACCGTCCGCAAGCCCGCGCCTACGGTGGCCGGGAATCAGCGATTGATTCCCGACGCCCAGGGCGTCTCCTCCTGCGGCGGCTAGGGGCGTGAGGGCGCGAAATTTGCCTCTCCCTCACGCACTCCGCCTCCTCCTTCGCGAGCATTACTGCTTCGCAGAAGGAGGTGACGGCCTCCCATGCCCTCTCGCTCCGTACCATGGCCTGGACCAGGGCCGGACGCGAGAGATCCCCGCCACCGATCGCCTCCACTAGGACACGGCGGTACACTGCCCAAGCCGGGCATACCTCCACCGTATGCTCCACCGTGTCCTCCGGGCGATCCACGCAGTGATGACACCCGGGCGTTTCCTCCCGCCTTATCCGAAACAGGTACCTCCCGAAACAGCCGTGTCCAGTGAGGACCTGCGTCAGGCGGAAGGTGAGGACGCCGTGGCGCCTCTCCAGCCACTCCTCAAAGAGGGGACTTATCGCCGCAATAGTGGCGTGCCCAAAGATATCTACACTGGCCTGCAATACTAACTACTACACTTTTAAAATTTCAAGTTAGAGATTTAAAATAAAAAACGTTTTATAGCAATTTTTATCAGCTTTCTTTGAAACTATAGTAAATTATAAACTATTAACATTTTTAAATCTAAAAAAATATAAAACAATAAAAATAACCATTTTTAGCTGGTATTGCCTCCTCGGGCTCTGCTTATAGCTTAGAGTCGATTTGGCATACTGAACACGAGGTTTCGGAGCCGATGTTGGCGAATATTCTCCCATTCTTCTATTAAGGCCTGTTTTAGTGCCCTGAGGGTGGTAGGTGGTAGTCTGCAGCTTCTGACTAGCCTCCCTAGCTCATCCCAGGCGTGCTCAATCGGGTTGAGATCAGGACTTCTTGGCCAAGCCACCACGCTGATACCAACCTCCTGCATATACTCTTGCACGACCCGAGCCGTGTGTGGCCGGACATTATCATGCATCAGCATCGATCCATCACCCATATTTACTAAATACGGCCCTGCATACTCATTGAGAAACTCCTGGGCATATCTTTCCCCAGTCAGAGTGCCATTTTCTATGGCCATTAACTTTGTGCGACCTTCTGAAGATATGCCAGCCTATACATGTACACTGCCTCCACCGTACTGGACTCTTTCTGAGAAACAGGCTTGAAGGTATCGCTCACCAGATCGCATGTAGACACTTCGCCTTCCATCAGAAGTGTAAAGTGAGAATTGAGACTCATCTGTAAAGAAAATTCTTGACCATTCTTCTTTATCCCACTGTATGTGTTCACGGGCGTATCGCCGTCTCGCTCGCTACTCGATGCTGTCTCGAGAGTTTGGGGCCACTCACTGGTCTTCTGGGTTTCAGGTTTGCCTCAGTTAGTCTTTTCTCACTGTACTGTCACTAATGTAGTCTCTTCGGGTCTGAAGAGCTGTTGCTGGACCTCAAATGCATTTAGGTGGCGATTTCTCAACCCAGTGGAAACAATATAACGGTCTTCTCGGGCACTAGTAAACCTGGGTCTGCCATTACCAGGTCTCCTCAAATAGTGTCCAGTCTCTTTGTACTTTCTCTTCACCGTCTGGACCGTTCGTAACGTCACACCCACCATTCTTGCAGTACGACGCATACTAATGCATAGTTCCAGAAAAGTAATGATCTTAGCACATTCTTCAGGTGAAAGAGTCATGATAAATAAGTTTATGTGCTGTTGTCTAACTTAGCTTTTGTAACAAGACTCATCGATCAATATTCTTGATCTTGTGTACTTAAAAAGTTATTGCAATTTTAAAAGTGTGATACTTAGTTTTGCCGGCCAGTGTAGTAAAATTATTTATATCGATGGTTCTTCATTTAAAATCCAAACAAATGGTTTAAAATAATACCAGCAGAATCTCTGGTTCATTTCTCTTTTGACAAGTCATTGAATGTAGGGTGCCTAAATAATGTGACTGAGCTGATTCGGTTTACATTTAATAACATAGATATATGACTAACTAATCCAAATAGAAGTGAACTGAAATAATATGAAATAGTGTTAAGATTTAAAGTTGTCAACTCTTTAATTATTCAAATGATGGGTCAATTTCTCTGAGCCAATGCTCTTAGCGATATAATTAGTGAAAACAAAGCGTTTTACTTGAAGACAGTTTAAACTTTAACGGTTATTGCCAACAGTCGCACAATTGTCTGTAGAACTTCCATTAAAATTCTATTATGAAGAAAACAGAGGCCCTTGGCGGTCTTATAAAGATTCTTGCACCGGAATCCTTACATCCTTACAATTACTACACCCGCAGCCATGCTCTAAAAACGAAGGGCCCATTCCTGTCTTTTTTTTAACATTGCCCCACAACAGGAAATTCTCCTGTATTGTCATTCTGTGGGATAGAATATTTCCAAGATTTTCTAAATATCTACGGTGAAATTTCCTAAAAAGATTTATTCAAAAAGGAATTGGTACACATTATAAAAATCATGTTTAAACTTGATAATGATTGAACTATTTACAAAAAGTCTATATTAACTCATTTGTAACTATGAAATATCCAAAAAGAAGTTGTTAGCAGAGCGTGGTTTCGATCCACGGACCTCTGGGTTATGGGCCCAGCACGCTTCCACTGCGCCACTCTGCTTGCGTGAGAAGCGACGAAATATAGATAACTTCTGCGTCTGATGCAATATTACAATTGTTTGATAAATCAAACGAATCGTGTACCACGCAGTGACTTTAAATGCTGGCTGACTGATTTTACCAGCCGATTTGTCACGAACGATGCCAAAATTTGTGTGTGGACGAGAGGTTTTGAAACCGCTATCGATTCGTTGGCAATAAAAGTATCTGCATGTGCACCTAGCATAAGACACACTATTTTGTGTATAGGAAATTGTATTTCCACATTAAAAAAGAGGGTATTAGCAGAGTGTGGTTTCAATCCACGGACCTCTGGGTTATGGGCCCAGCACGCTTCCACTGTGATCTGCTTGCGTGAGAAGGAGTAAAATATAATTGCACTATCTACCACTGATTTAATATTACCAAATATTGATCAGTCAATTGAGGCAGAGATGCCCGTGTATATTATAGCTGGACAAGGATCTTCAGTTGTTGAACAAATTTAATATACAAAACAAGAAGCAATGGCTGAAATAATGTTCATCTTAATGACAATAGGGCCAGATGTATCGCTCTAGTCTCGTAAGATTAGGTACCTAATCAATATTTTTTAAGGATGGCATCAAAGCATCAGTTCTATATTCTTTTTGAATGAACGCCATACAACGTGGCAACGCTACCAGCCTTTTGGGCACTTTTCCTGTTGATAGCGATGCGGATGAATTTTTTGATGCCTTATGATTCTTTCCCCTCGTTTTATGTATACATATACATGCAAAAATTTATTATTATTTTAAGTATGTTAGCGTGTTTATTATAAATATTAACTTGTTTAAAAATAAAATCCTCCCTTTTGAATGAGAAAATATATACAACTTACCACTAGACAAAATATTGTATCTAGTAGTTTGATTGATCAATATTGCATCAAACGTAGATACAGAAACCACATTTCACAATATCATCGCGCAAGCAGAGTGGTGCAGTGGAAGCGTGCTAGGCCCATAACCCAGAGGTCTCGCGATGCGATGCGACGAGGTGGGACGGGCAAACAAAAACTTCACGCGGACGAAGTCGTGAGCAGAAGTTAGTGATTAATCAACTTTAACGGCTGAGAGCTAAGCTGACTACTTTAGTCGGTGAATCTAAGGAGGTCATTAATTATTGGGATGTGGAACTTTTAAAGCATCCTGTAGGCAAATGCCGCGGCCTAACCAAAAGCGATGGTCGCGCGAGTACGCGCTTGTTATATAAATGTAATTATTGTGTCTAAAAATAAATAATATGATATATAAATGTAATTATACTTGTTATACCTATAAATGTAATTATTATCTACGATTAATTTACTAAATGAATTTAATAACAAACTTATTTTTTATAAGTCAAACACTGATTTGACTCAACTGTTGTTATTGTCTCCAATATCTTGGTTGAATTATGTAGTAGGGTCACACTGATTTATTTGTTGTTCCTATATTTAAATACTAAATGATTGAGGATACAAGTTTTATTAAATTATTTTGTTAAGAATATCTAAGAGATTAGTTTACGTATAAATTATATTTTTGTAAAGGTATTATTACAGTTTATAGTTTAAAAGTATTTGTTTTGTACTAATAGTTCAGTTCATTTTATCTGTGGCAATATTCATGTTAGGTAGGGTAAGGTAGACAACTGTTATTTGAAATGTTTTAAAAGGTCGTGTAACTTAATTCTTGTTCTCTTTTCTGTACGTGTCACTGGACTGGTAACAATATAAAAGCTTATGTTAACATCTAAGAACAGACCCTGAGTGATGTCCATGTCCGTAATATTGAGTTGCTAAAAGCTAATATAAGGAAATAATGTTGCTTATCAGAAGTTCTGCTTTTATTGTAAAATGGTTTGAAATAAGGATCATCAGATCACTTCTGATGAAAGATCGACTAACTACAATGTTCATGTAAGTTAAATTGTCATTATATCTTGATTATTGCTGATAACTATGATGTTCTGTATGTATTAAAATATTGCTAATATTGCTACATAAGTGTTAAATCGAATTAAGGAAAATTCATATTCTATTTGTCATTGATAAAGTTGTTGGCTTTAAGAAATGGTCCAAGAGATTAATGTAATAACAAAACTAAATGCTAATGTAAAAATATGTTGATAAAATACTTCAAAACAAGCTTCCGTGGAGTTTCTTATCCTTCTTCTCCACGAAGACCTAGATTTGGAACGGATAACTAGCTTTCTCATTAACAATACCTATTTATTGACAAGTCTAATTGAAATAAATGCCTAGTCTTGTCTCCATGTGCTTTCTTATAATCCTTTTCCCTACACACCATATTCATAGATATTAAAATACATAACATAACATCACGCCTTGTTTCCCCGAGGGGTTGGGCAGAGGTGCACCTATAGTAGGTACACCCACATATTAAAATGCCTACATGATTAAATAATTAACTAATAGGTAACCTGAAAATCCTGACACTCAAAAGTTGATAGTTAAGTGGATATCAATGCCTCTAAATGTAGTATATCTAATAATCTTTTTCTCACATCAGAAGTGGGATGGTGCCCTGTCTTACATAAGCGATTTCTAATGAATTTTATTTTGCTATTTTCATAATCAATGTTGGAGCTATTGGTGATTTTGCTGGAAGCCGTGGTGTCGCCGGATAGCTGTCTAAGCCCTCACCATGAGGATGACATCATGCTGCCAACTCCTGGAGTAGGACTCTATCGGTGATTTTGCTGGAAGCCGTGGTGTTACCGGGTAGCTGTCTAAACCCTCACCATGAGGATGACATCATGCTGCCAACTCCTAGAGTGGGACTGTAAGTGGGAGCTGCAGGGCCGGTAAGGCCTTTAGAGGCTCTGCTTTGATATTACTTTGAAATGAGAGAACATCAACTGATGGTGCATCATAGAAAAAGTTTTGTAACCTTTAAACTAGAATATTTTAAAACAGGATGGTGCCGATTCTCTTGACGCAAATGCCTTTAAACTGGGCTGGAAATCGCCAATATTTAGTTTACTCTTGTCAAACGATGATTTCCCATTCTGAAATAGACAAAGTATATTTGACTATATTTTGAAACAACCAACTTAACTATATTTTAGTTTGACAGCATTAAGATGGTACTAAGATTTTAATTTAGTGTAAAAGACAATTTTGCTATTCTGAATTTTGCCTAACTGAGTCTGACCTTAAATTAGTTGTCATGAACTAAAATTCACACGAACACCTCGACTTCGGGTGCAAAAACAGTACTGTACTGGATTTTTTTCTTTTCTTTTGCTTGTATCTCGAAAATGGTGTGTCCTATCGCAAAAACTGTGTGTACAAAAATAAATAAATAAATAAAATAAAAATAATGAAAATTTCGACCCCCTTTATAAAACCCTTAAACCCCTAATACTCAACAAGTAGGTAATATTTTTTTAATATTTTCCATGCAAAAAGTGAAAAATTCCAAATAAAAAAGGTCGAGGCTATAAAAAAAAAAAAAAAAAAAAAAAAAAACGGACTTCATATCTAAGCAGTTTGAAAACAAAATCCCGTGAACACGATGTCCACATCTGTTACCGCCCCGGTTCAACAGCGGCCGAATGCTGCAATCAGAAATTGTCCTTACGGTGTATGGATGTGAACTTCTTCGATGGTACCACGTGGAGTCGTAATTGTCAAATTCAATTTTGGTTGTTTCGAAATATTTTTTGAGTTGAGACTATTTCAGAAAAGCTTTACGATTCTCATAGCCAGGAGTGAAGTCTTGGTGATAGTTTGGTTGGTTTTGTTTTGTGTACGGGAGAATCGCCACCAGTGTTTGTCATTAAAAGTTAAGCTTCAATTGGTATTTTAACAAATTTCAAAAACAAAGGTCTCTGAATACAATAGTATCTACTTGCATAAAAATATACTTATAAAAAAAAAGAAAAATGTGCCTACTTACAATGATTAAATATGTTGAAAGATCATTTGGTAATGAACCAAAAATAGTGAACATCTAATTGAAGCTTAGCTTATAAAACCAATAATAACTAGGTACGTTGTTACTCTAGCTAGATTATAATTAATTAATTTTTGTTCTCACAAAGATGAGACTGAGAATAGGATACAAGTGTTCACTTAGATGAAACTTGGCATTACAAGAGTACTAATTTAATGTATAAATATAAATTAGGTAACACAGAAAAACCAAAAATGAGATTGGGTTTCTGAACAGGACATTGCGAGGAATTGTGTACTAAATTACTTAGACCATTGTTTTCAATCTTTGATCCTGCTTTAAGAACTGAGTTATATACTGATGCTACTGCTATACGATATGGTGCTTTTTTAACCCAGAAATACGATAGTGATTTTTAAGTCATTTGTTTTAGTAAAAGAACTACACCTGCAGAGTCAAAATATAGTTCTTATGATTTAGAAACTCTAGCTATTCACAACGCCTTGAAACACTTCCGTGTCTATTTACTAGAAATTAACTTTATAATTATCACAGATTGTAACACTATGTGCAATGAACAGTCAGAGTGGCCGAACGTTCTGTGGAAAGTACAACAATTAATTAACACAACTGTACAAAATCCATGGGCTCTACCCCTTTGCTATTACTTATGACGTACTATAAGAAAAAGATAGACAAAATCCAAATAAATTAGAGGCTGACCGAGAAATAGCTAGACAAATTGCAGAAAAATTCAATAAACGTTTAGATGTCACTCGTCGTAACAATGTAAACTTTAACGTAGGAGATGTAGTGTATGTCTCGCGGAATCATATGCGTAATGATGAATTGGCACCTAAATTAAAGGGCCTTTGAAATATCTTCTATCCTTTCTAATGATCGTTTTGCTCTGCAAGGTCTAGGTAATTTACGAAACATTTCAGTAGCCAAAGAAAAATTAAGATTCTGACACTTTACCTAATTACATTTTCTTACTTTTGTGTTGATATTTTGTTCTATTAATCTGACATGTTAAGTTACTGAAAGCATATTTTAATTAATTACACACTGATGTGAATTTAATTCGAAAATAAATAGAAAGAATTATGTATAATTATATAACTTATAATATTATATATATACTGCTGGTCGGTCACTGCCCTGATACCTTTCTGAAATTCATGCGCAGCAGGTGATAGGACTGGTATGTCAAGGCCAGAGGCTACTTATGATATTACTGCTGGTCGGTCACTGCCCTGATACCTTTCTGAAATTCATGCGCAGCAGGTGATAGGACTGGTATGTCAAGGCCAGAGGCTACTTATGATATTACTGCTGGTCGGTCACTGCCCTGATACCTTTCTGAAATTCATGCGCAGCAGGTGATAGGACTGGTATGTCAAGGCCAGAGGCTACTTATAACATTACTGCTGGTTGGTCACTGCCCTGATACCTTTCTGAAATTCATGCGCAGCAGGTGATAGGACTGGTATGTCAAGGCCAGAGACTTCTTGAAAACAAATATTTATTTATTTAAATATAATTAGTTGGGTACGTCGAGAGCGAAGTACAGGTCGTGATAGATTATTTTTTTAAATAATTGCCATTTGTGATGGTTATTTTGGTACATTTCAGTTTAATAGAACATCCAAACAATAGATTTACATATACTTTTAATTTATCCTAGTAAAATATGTGTTATTAGGAGCTTAAAATCATATGAGATACACTTATGATTATTTACCTAATTGCATTTTTATATAAAAATTAAAAAAAAAAAAAAAAAGTTTCCGCTGGTCGGTCATTTGCTTGGTGCAAGTATATCCCACTAGCAGCGGGTGGAGGGGACTTGACACGTCGGCAACTGGCAAAACAAAAGTAAAACAATTGTAGAAAAAGGGTCTCTAAAGTACTTCGAGAGCGAAGTACTTGTCAGCATGGCCGTGTTATATAAATGTAATTATTGTGTCTAAAAATAAATAATATGATATATAAATGTAATTATACTTGTTATACCTATAAATGTAATTATTATCTACGATTAATTTACTAAATGAATTTAATAACAAACTTATTTTTTATAAGTCAAACACTGATTTGACTCAACTGTTGTTATTGTCTCCAATATATTGGTTGAATTATGTAGTAGGGTCACACTGATTTATTTGTTGTTCCTATATTTAAATACTAAATGATTGAGGATACAAGTTTTATTAAATTATTTTGTTAAGAATATCTAAGAGATTAGTTTACGTATAAATTATATTTTTGTTAAGGTATTATTACAGTTTATAGTTTAAAAGTATTTGTTTTGTACTAATAGTTCAGTTCATTTTATCTGTGTCAATATTCATGTTAGGTAGGGTAAGGTAGACAACTGTTATTTGAAATGTTTTAAAAGGTCATGTAACTTAATTCTTGTTCTCTTTTCTGTACGTGTCACTGGACTGGTAACAATATAAAAGCTTATGTTAACATCTAAGAACAGACCCTGAGTGATGTCCATGTCCGTAATATTGAGTTGCTAAAAGCTAATATAAGGAAATAATGTTGCTTATCAGAAGTTCTGCTTTTATTGTAAAATGGTTTGAAATAAGGATCATCAGATCACTTCTGATGAAAGATCGACTAACTACAATGTTCATGTAAGTTAAATTGTCATTATATCTTGATTATTGCTGATAACTATGATGTTCTGTATGTATTAAAATATTGCTAATATTGCTACATAAGTGTTAAATCGAATTAAGGAAAATTCATATTCTATTTGTCATTGATAAAGTTGTTGGCTTTAAGAAATGGTCCAAGAGATTAATGTAATAACAAAACTAAATGCTAATGTAAAAATATGTTGATAAAATACTTCAAAACAAGCTTCCGTGGAGTTTCTTATCCTTCTTCTCCACGAAGACCTAGATTTGGAACGGATAACTAGCTTTCTCATTAACAATACCTATTTATTGACAAGTCTAATTGAAATAAATGCCTAGTCTTGTCTCCATGTGCTTTCTTATAATCCTTTTCCCTACACACCATATTCATAGATATTAAAATACATAACATAACATCACGCCTTGTTTCCCCGAGGGGTTGGGCAGAGGTGCACCTATAGTAGGTACACCCACATATTAAAATGCCTACATGATTAAATAATTAACTAATAGGTAACCTGAAAATCCTGACACTCAAAAGTTGATAGTTAAGTGGATATCAATGCCTCTAAATGTAGTATATCTAATAATCTTTTTCTCACACGCTCGTCGTGCTCTTTTTATGAAAATTACAGGTCGACATAAAACAGAGACAAAGGAAACTAAATATTTTACTTAATGCAGAGCTTTGATGAAGGCACTTCTTTTCCGACAAGTGCTAGTAAGTTTTGATTGGAGTCACCCACAAGCAGCATTTTTTGTTGCACATTTATTTCCCATTCAAAGTGACCTACGTGCGATAGTGGCGGCCTTATTTTTTCCAAACTCTTTTTTGCCAAGCTGTACATAGTCGCGCTATCAGTCAAGTCGCGTTAGTACGTCAAAATTCCTACAAACGATCTCGTCTATTAGATCGCGTACTTGCGCGACCATCGCTTTTGGTTAGGACGCGGGGTAGCGGTTATTAATTAACCAACAATTTGTCAGTCTAGTGACAGCTGTCATTTTGTAAAACTTCATAAATTTAATTGCATTCTTCTTAAATGCTGCAGAATAAGACCTAAAGAAAAATAAGCTGGATTTTTAGGTATAGATATTTGTGTAGACAGCGGCAGTAATTTTATTTTACAAATCTTATGTAGCGTTAATTTGAGTTTTTTTTTGATAGAGTGATGAGAACGAATGCTGCTATATGATCTACATTCGCTTGTCCCCTACGTTTAGGTAGAACGTTTATGAATTACTAAGAATAAAACCACAACCAAGGAGTTACTTGTCGTACAGTGTAAGACTTTAAACGGTTTTTACCTTTGATGCAAAACGTCTTACGGCCGAGCTTAGTTTTTTTCTCCCGAAACGATAAATTGTGTCACAAATCTGTGTGAAAATTACCAGGCATTTTTGAAAACTATGAAAATATTCATCTCCTTATACTGTTATAAATAGCTACGGTCCGGAAATAAATGGTTACTGACACACTGCGTCAATTTGCCATGTTATAGCAATTTCATGCAAAAGTTAAAGAATGACAGTTTTCAGATTTGACCATTTAATACAGTTGGTAGATAATTTTATTTAAAAAAAAACAACGGGTTGCACTCCGGGAGTGCCGGCAGAAGTGAAAACTTGAATATTAACGTATATATAACAGTCTACTCTCCCTCCATCTTACGAATTTTTGATCAGGTCTCGTGTCCAGACGCGAGTTTTTTTTTTATCTACGCCCATGCTATAAATCCTCTATAAAAGTTTCTGAAACAGTAGCTTATTGCCAACATTAAAACACCCAGTGTCATAGTAACCATAATAGCATCCAAACGGGAGTTATAATGTTGTACTGAATTTCATTATGCATCTCCTTTTCAAAAAAAGAACATTGTAATGCCCGCGCGATTCACTACCATAGCGCCATAATAAAAAATAAAAAAAATGGATTTTCGATTTAACATCGTATCCCGCCATTTGTGTTCAATATTAATATTGCAATTTTTTTTAAGTACTTTGTTGTTTTTTTTGTTTTGTTTGTTTGTCCCATACAGTTTATATAGTTAGTGTATACAATGTGGATCTGGACTTACGACATTAAATTAAAACAAGCACAGTACTAGTCCATAGAAACATTTTAAAAGACGAAGATTAGTAGTTAATGGAAAATTGAAAAATTGCAATTTTCAAACAAAATAAATAGCAGAATCAACTGCATAAAAAGTAAACACGCTTTATCTACGAAAAGTCACTAACCTGTTGCGCGGCCCGATGCGGGACGCGGCGGGGGGCGGCGCCTGCGCTGCGGTGCGGGGCGTAGGTGGACGTGGGTAGGTAGTTTAGTCGGAGAACAACAAATTAGCGGCATAAACTCACTAAGTTGCGCGTTGTTAATTAAAAGATCACTGATTGAATAAATAATCACATAATAACACATCACAATCAGAATTTACATCAATAGTCAAATTTTTAAATTTTCAAGGTTTCCACCGTTGTTCATTATGCACAAGCGACATCGATACCTAATTAACTAACACTGAACAATAAGTCACACTAAATCGTCTTTAATCACAAATAACAACTTTTTTTTTTCACAAAATCACGACAATGCGCGCGCGGCTCGTCTCGTAATAAACACAGTAGCCATGTGCGGTCCTCAAAGGGTGCCGCTGCACTGACACTGACCGACCGAGTCCCGAGACTTTTTGCCGAAAAAATTCCGCTCACACACACACTCGCAATTGTCTATGCACCACTAATGCATAATTTGCGTAAGTAATATTTCTTTTTCTTTCTAATTGTAGTATTATTTTGTGGGACTGGGCGGGGCGCGTCAGAGTGGAATCGTATGACACCTTTCTCTGTCTCTCAAGCATATTGAGACGTAGAGGATAGAATCGTACGTTTTGCACAGGTTCTTGACCTTACAATGTTTACCTATTATTACGGACTCAGATCTACATCATGTTGAAAACTAAGAAAATGAAAAATAATTTCCTGTGGCTAAAGTATTCATTGGATTTGATTGATTTTTTGTATACGGGTAAAGAACATGACACTCTTTACGTGGTTTTAAGAAATGTCAAGCGTCCTGCTCCACGTAGTATACAAAACCTGCAAACAAACTATATATATAGTTAGTATATATATAGTTTTTTTGTAGGTATTAGATACTCAGAATTAAGCTTTCCATGAATTTACAGAGTTCTTACAACACTGTACAACACCCTATGGTTTCAGAACGTTATATAGAGGATTCATAACATGGGTGTAGATAAAGTCTTGTATGCAACAGTACATAATTAGGTATTAAAACACTCATGTGATACCCACATTCGTGTTTTAATACCCCTTATTATACAACAGTTGCATAAATAACTATTAACCATCACAAAAAAAGTGCACAACGCAGCTAAAGAAGTTTTCACTTCAAAAAATCCCTGTCTTTACTTAGATAATTAGTGGTTGAACATAACTTCAGTCGAGAGCCTAACTTAGGTTTTCTTTTTCAGTGATTATTAGTGAGGTAACTTAGGTATGCAGGACCCAGAAATCTCTCTCTACCCAAGTCGGTGGTAAGAACAAATTTTACAACCTCAAGCGAACTCTCTGAGGAATTGTGACGACGGTCCGTGAATAAGGATTTTATCGTTGGTATTTTAGGCAATATAGAGAAACCCTGAATACTAGGCATTGTTTTGTTTAACCATAGGCCATAATTTATTCTAGGTAGAGGCAGAGATGTACCTATGTCTAATAAAGTAAGCCTAAAAACAGTGGGACACTTAAAAAATAGTTTTAAGTAGAACAGGACTGTCATTGTATCGATTGAACAAAAGGATAATTTCTGAATAAAAGATATGTAGTATTATTCACTTTTTTATCATATCATATAGAAATGTAAATTTTTGTCATATTTTTTCTGCTTAGTATTATGATAAATAAACACAAAAAGTTTTCTAGCAGAGCGTGGTTTCGATCCACGGACCTCTGGGTTATGGGCCCAGCACGCTTCCACTGCGCCACTCTGCTTGTGTATTAAAGGGGCGAAATATAACTTCACTATCTGCGGCTGATGCAATATTACAAATTATTGAGAAATTCAAGTAACCAGACACAAGTTCTGTCTAATGTCTGACATTAGCTCTAGTTAAGTATCGAGTTTTGTTCAAGTAGCAAGAGAAGTGTCCCATCAAGGTTATCAAATTAAGTTTTTAAATCAAAGTTAAGTTTTTCATTGTGTCACGTATTTAAATCAAGCATAGGTACATATATGTTTTAACAATACATCTATGACGAGTTTCAAGTTTCAAGTTATTTATTTCATAACAAAAATACATTTGTGTCGAAATATTTGCACAGTAGGTACAGACAAATAAGCACATAAACAATATAAGTATCCTCGTTCCTCACCCCTCATTAAAGTTTTAACATCTATACAAATTAAAAATACTAACTTTACAAATATTCTTATTGACACAGAACAAAGTCCCTAGCAGAAAATGCTACAAAAATTCATACATTTAATGTCAAAAAAATTAAGCATTAAAAAGCAATAATTATAAAAATGACAAAGAGCAATGGGTACATCATATTTAATTTAAGTTTAATTGAATACTAGTTTTTTCTGTCATTACAATATTCGTCAATGCTGTAATAGGCTTTATTGATTAACAAAGCCCTGAGTTTATGTTCACATTCTGAATATTCTTTAATTCTGCTGGTAATTTGTTAAACAAATTGACAGACTGCACGCGTGACGAGTGTTTGACAACATTAAGCTTTGCCTGCAGAATAGTAGGAAAATCTTTTCTGCGAGTACCTACTCTATTTTTCCTTTCGTCATCTGTTTCAAACTCGTTTAAGTTTTTATTAAAATGGGTAAGGAGAACTAAAATATAAAGACACGGTACCGTTAAAATTTTAAGTTTAATAAAATGCTCCTTACAAGATTCTGTCTGATTTAAACGAAGCATGGTTCTTAGTGCTCGCTTTTGTATAGTAAAGGCTGCCTTAATATTATATTTATAGCTGTTTCCCCAAAATTTAATGCTATATCTAAGTTTAGATTCAACTAGAGCAAAATAGACGGTACGAAGTTGGGCAATAGATAAAATATCCCTGAGAGATCTGATACTACTTATTGTATTCGTAACTGAATCTAGTTCTGGCTTCCAGTTGAGTAAACAATCAATTTGTACTCCCAAAAATTTTTAACTTTCTACTATTTCAATTTTCCTGCCTAAGGATTCTACGTTTACTAAAGCTTTGTTCCCAACTGTAGATCTAAATATCACACATTTTGTCTTACTTACATTCAATTTAAGATTATTCATAGAAAACCAGTTTTCACAAGCAGCTATTAATACATTTAATTTACATTTTAAGGTCTCTATATTGTCATCAGCTATAACAGCACTCGTATCGTCAGCAAATATTATCAAGTCAGCATCTGGTAAAATGTTTTTAATGTATTCAGTTAGATCGTTAAGAAATATTTTAAAGAAAATGGGGCCCAACACCGAACCCTGCGGAACACCTCTAGTTACTGTAAATGATTTCGATTTATAAATTTCTTCCACACCTTCGTGAAGTGATTTAATTTCGACGTATTGTTTCCTATTGGTCAAATAAGAGCTCACAATTTTTAAAACATTTTCTCTTACACCGTAATGCTCTAACTTATCAATTAGAATGCAAAGTTCTACAGTATCAAACGCTGAACTTAAGTCTAGGAATAAGCCAGCAACTTTAAGTTTATTGTTCAGCTTATTAACTACGTTATTAAATAACGAGTCTATTGCATCTAGTGTCCCTTTGCTTTTTTGGTATCCAAACTGGTTACGGGAAATTATTTTTAGATTAGTCAAATGTCTTACAAGCCTAGATTTGATAACTTTTTCAAAAAGTTTGGATAGAACCGGTAACAATGAAATGGGCCTGTAAATGCCTGGATCTGTTTTAGCACCTTTCTTAAATAGTGGTAGAACTCTGGCTAGCTTAAATTGGTCAGGAAAGACGCCTTCATTGACGCAGTTATTTATTATTTCAGATATCGGGTGTGCCAGTATATCTATATTATCTTTGATTAGGCTCAGCGGTATTTCATCATGTCCAAATGACTTTTTACTTTCCATACCCTTTACCATTTTGTAAATCTCTATCGGCGTGACGGGATTAAAAGCCATAGGCCAATAGGCTTATCAACTCTTTCAGTATTTTCAATTAAATGTTTTTTAGCCAGTTCTGGATTACCAGTGTTTACACCTTTACTGTTGTCAAACTTTTCCGCAAAAATGTTAGCAATGTCTAAAGGGTTACAAATTATTTTATTATTATGTTTAAGTATTATGTTATCATTTTTGAAATTATTGTAAATTTTTTTCCGAGTTTTATTGACTATTTTCCAAATTTCTTTGCTGCACAAATGTAATTGAATCAAATAAATATCTAAAATTATAGCATTTCAACAATGATGTAAAAGAACTTCTTTTATTGTCCTGTTTTGAAAAGTCAATATTAAAATCTCCGCAGATAAAGCATATTTTATTGAAAAAGTACTGCAGTAATTGTTCCAATCTATTTAGAAAATCGTCAACGTTTTTATTTACGGGTGTTCTATAGCAACAGATTATGTAAGAGTTTGTCTCAACGTCTCTTACTCCACATACCTCAAAGCTATCCGTTTTATATAGCCTTTTACAAATGTCCAAGTCCTCAGCTTGTCTGTTTTTATGTGTTAATACTAAAGTACCACCTCTTGTTTTATTTAACCTTGTGTTGTAAGAGCTTACGATATAATTTGGGAAATCAAATTGAGATACCATTACTTCATTTAAAAAATGTTCACTAATACAAATAAAGCTTATTTCGTTCGGTAATTCAGTGACATACATTTCGAGTTCATCCTTTTTATTATTTATTCCGCATAAGTTTTGGTGAAAAATAGTAACATGTGAGTGAGTTTCCTTAAATTTAGCCAAGTTGTTCAAACCAAATGTGATATGAAAATAAATAATAAGAATGTGGAGCAAGTAAGTGAGTTTGTATACTTGGGGAGTCTGTTTACAAGGGATGGGAAGATTGATGAAGATGTGGAAAGGAGAGTAAATGCGGGAAATAAAGTGAATGGTGCTATACATGCGATTGTGACCAACCAGTTGATGTCCAAAAAGGCTCGACTGGCTGTTCACAGTGGTGTGCTGGTGCCCACGCTTATGTATGGAAGTGAATGCTGGGTGTGGCAAAAGAAGCATGAAAGTAGGATAAATGCTGTGGAAATGCGTTCCTTGCGAAGCATGTGTGGTCTAACTATGAATGATAGGCTGAGAAATGATGTGATAAGACAACGGTGTGAGTTAAAAGAAGATGTAGTGACAAAAATTGAAAAGGGTATGCTGAGATGGTTTGGTCATATTGAGAGGATGAATGAAAGGCGACTAACAAAATGTATTTACAAGGCAGATGTGAATGGAAACGCCGGGAGGGGACGCCCTAGGAGGACATATACTGACCTTATTGGTGATGTTCTTCAGAAAGGACAGGTGCGTAGTACTCGCAACCGGCGTGCGTGTATGACCAGATGTATGAACGTAAACGAGGCAAAAGGAGTATGTAAGGATCGTAGCAGGTGGCATTCTGTAGTTTCTGCCTACCCCCATGGGAAGAAGGCGTGAGTTTATGTATGTATGTATGTATTGTTCAAACCACCAGCCACGGTACTAATCTCGAAAAAGCTGACTGTGTTGTTCATCGTCCTCATAGGAAGGTTTTGAATATTCAGAATTTGTGTCAATTTCTAATATAAGTTGATGTATTTTATCAAATATACTAAATATACCTCTATTATTAACATTTCCCTGTCTATTATAATACTTGAAGTCATACGTCAGATTTAAATTTGAGTCAATTAAATAGATATAATTATGAGTTAAATTGTCATTATAAATTATATTATTAAATGCTTCTATTCGCCAGTTATACATCTCTTTATGATATTGATTTTTAAAAGTAGGTACGCACAGTATTATATTTGTATGCGTAATAGGCATTACTTTATATCGAATTAGTTTTACCAGCTTAGTGTAGTCGCATGAGGTCTTGAAATCATCACCTCCAATCTGAATGAGACAGTAATCATTTAGGGTTAATCCTCTTAGTTTATCCAATCCGTATATTAATTGAATCTTTGCAGCGCTGATTTGCTGGATTTGTTTTCTCCCTCTACCTATCGTTATTTCTCCTGACAAAGTTGATTCGGTTTATATGTATGTATCTATGTATGTTTTATGTATTAGTAGGTATTCATTATCAAGTTATCTATCACTTATGTTGCACCTGCCATGTTTTGTCTCTGCACCACCCTAAGGTTGACTGGTAGAAAATGCCTCAGGCATTAAGTCCGCCTTTGTACAGTATTTTTTTACTTGTGCATAAAGTTTTAATAAATAAATAAATAAATAAATAATTGTTCTACGCCACAGTTTGTTTTTATGTAATGGCATATTTGAAAAGTATCGCCAAACAATCTGGTAGCAATTGGTAGAATTTTGCTGGTTGAGTTGCTGACGTCAAGAGAAACTAATTTAAATGTAGATAAATCCAGCATTAGGCAGTATTATAAAATTGAAATACGGTAAACCAAAAAGAAGATAATAGCAGAGCGTGGTTTCGATCCACGGACCTCTGGGTTATGGGCCCAGCACGCTTCCACTGCGCCACTCTGCTTGCGCGATGATGTTATTAAATGTGGTTTCTGTATCTACGGTTGATGCAATATTAAAAAATATTGATCAATCAAACTACTAGATACAATATTTTGTCTAGTGGTAAGTTGTATTTTCTCATTCAAAAGGGAGGATTTTATTTTTAAACAAGTTAATATTTATAATTTTCATAATATACACGCTAACATACTTAAAATAATAATAACTTTTTGCATATATATGTATAAATAAAAAGAGGGGAAAGAATCATAAGGCATCAAAAAATTCATCCGCATCGCTCAACAGGAAAAGTGCTCAAAAGGGGTGCGCCAAAGTTCACCTAAATTTTCAACTCCGATAATTGGAAATCCGAAAATGTTCTTCCTAACATTTTTCATCCTAACAATCACAATTCCTAACTACTCTGTCTCTAATGTTCATAATTCCGAAGCATTCAACTTCATAATGTCAGTAGCAATAAACATCTATTATACTTTTATTTGTTTCCCTATAGTTTCTCAACATAACCATCTTTTATACTATTATTCAAAGTCATATCTTTTTTGTTTAGATTTCTTTTTATTCATAATAATCAGTATTATATACATTAATTTTGCGAACTTTATTTTCACATAACATATGTAACGTTTAACAATAATAGTACCATGGTACAAGTAGTTAAATACATGTTGTCTTAAACTCATTTCAATTAAATTAGTTTAATATTAGCGGCTATAGCTTTCAAATAATCACTTTTATTGGTGTATTTTGCTTTAAAATTCAATATATATTTAATTCTATTATATTTGTCATTGTATTTTCTTTTCTTGGCGGCAGGGGGTGCCCCGTTACGGGATCTCATGGCGTCATGGAGAGTGCGATTGTCGCAACCCAGTGCTGGGCACGCCACTATTGCGGCGATAAGTCCCCTCTTTGAGGAGTGGCTGGAGAGGCGCCACGGCGTCCTCACCTTCCGCCTGACGCAGGTCCTCACCGGACACGGCTGTTTCGGGAGGTACCTGTTTCGGATAAGGCGGGAGGAAACGCCCGGGTGTCATCACTGCGTGGATCGCCCGGAGGACACGGTGGAGCATACGGTGGAGGTATGCCCGGCTTGGGCAGAGCACCACCGTGTCCTCGTGGAGGCGATCGGTGGCGGGGATCTCTCGCGTCCGGCCCTGGTCCAGGCCATGGTACGGAGCGAGAGGGCATGGGAGGCCGTCACCTCCTTCTGCGAAGCAGTAATGCTCGCGAAGGAGGAGGCGGAGCGCGTGAGGGAGAGGCAAATTTCGCGCCCTCACGCCCCTAGCCGCCGCAGGAGGAGACGCCCTGGGCGTCGGGAATCTATTGCCGATTCCCGGCCACCGTAGGCGCGGGCTTACGGACGGTGAGCAATGGGTAGCTCGCCGTCCGGTAAGGACCAAGCCCGGGTCGACGGCGCGTTGTGTTCCACGCGCGCCTCAAAGAGATGTCAGCAAGTGAAGGGGTCCGATGAGACCATTGCCTGCCGGGGTTGCGGGGAAAGTCCGAAAGGGATACCGTGGCCCCCTGGCATTGCACAGGCAACAGAAGGAACACGGGTGGGTTTTAGTCAGTAAGAGTCTGACACGCCCTCCCGCTCCACCCAGAGCGGGAGACGTCATTTGATGATTTCCCACCCCAAAAAAAAAAAAAAAAAAAAAAGGGGGTGCCCCGTTAAGATGTTTTTGGATTTCTGCAGCCTGATGTTGTAATTCTAGAATAATTTTCTTAGATAACAAATAAAATCCTGCGTGGTGCTGATCTACGAACTGTTGAAAACGATTATGCCATGATTCAGCACTATTTTGAGTACGTGGTACGTTTTCCTCGTTTAAAACATACGTGCTCCATAAGCATGGTTCATATTTAGGTGGTGAAGAACTGGTACCCCATATATAATTTTCACCAAACCATTCTGCTATCACTTTTGCTTCGGGAGAGATATTTTGCTGCCATTCGTCAAAATATGTGGGAATTTCTTCTGCTGGTAGGTATGCAAGTGCTAAAATGCATTTGATTTCTGATGAAAACGATTCGCTTGATCCATATAGTTTTTGGAAACCTCGACTTTGCACTTGTCTATATAAAATTTGGCCCAAGTGAAAATAACAACCCTTTAACACTGCGTTTTCAAAATTATACTTGGCACTTAACTGTGACGCCTTTTCGAAATCCATTAATATGTATTTTGGCGATAAAATCAAATTTAATGATTGACAATACTCGATCAAAGATGAGAACAATTTGTCGTATGTGCTTTTGTCTTTATTTGTACACAATGCTATAACTAAAGGAAACGTTTTCGTGTTTATACAGCCGTGTATTGTGTAAACTTGCTGAAATAATTTTGAGGTGACTTTAAATGTTCCGTCCATTATTAAATAAGTGGAAGCACATAAAAAAGTAAGAAATTGTTTAGTTGTATATAATACTATTCTCTTTGTTTCATGCCATTTTTCATCAATTAAGATCATATCGTTGTCCAATTGTAGAATATTATGATTTATTTCAAAGTTAATAGTATCAGGTTCTGTAATTTTTTCTTTTTTGTTTCATTGACGATATATTACTTGTCTCAAGTTCAAGTTTGTTGGCATATTAGCACGTACACTTGAGGAAGTGCTTGCTTCGCACTCACTAATTATATGAATTGGTTTCTTGTTTTTATTAATTAAAGCGTCTTCTTTAATTTTATTTATAGCGGTGTGTACCTGCAAAGATATCCATAGGTTAGGTTAGGTTAGAACTGTGACCAACTACGCGCGAGCCGAGCGAGCGAAGCGAGCGGTGCCGCGGCAGCGGCCGGCGAGCGCTACATCGAAATTGTATTTTTTTCATAGTGCCCCCAAGAAACGAATCGTTGCAAAATCGACTCCACGTAGTCTTGTTTGTCCTACCCCTAGAGTGTTATTTAAAATCGCGAAGGCGCGGAGGGGCGAGGCGGCCCGCGAGCTGAGGAGCAGGTGGTTTTAACGCCCGCCGCCGAGGCTTAGGCTGGCCGGCTATGCCGGCCAGCAAGCCGAAGCTACGGTGGTGAGCGTTAAACACATCTGCGACGAGCAGCTCGCGTGGGATCGCCGGAGCCCCACAGCGCCGGAGTCGTGACAGAAACCATGCCTGCTGCATGTTGCATGCTGCATGCTTGCTTGCATGCTTGCATGCTGCATGCCATGTTTTGTAATCACAAGAAATAGTTTAAAAACAAACCTTTTCCTTTAAAGCATCTGGTTCATGATTATGTTCTTGGTGCGGACCTTCCAGCAATTTATACTTATTGACTTCCTTATCGAAAGTAGTGATTAATCTCGCCTTACACTTATACTTTTTGTTGCTTCTTAATTCACACGCCCAATATTGTTTATCCACTGTTATTCGGTTTTAATAAAGCATTAACACAAACATGCACGTAATAATGATAATACACCGACATGAACTTAGCAATAGACACAACACAGTACGTTATGTAAAGCATACCCCCAAATAATAAATAATCAAACCCTCAAATTAAAACTATAAATATCATCTTCTACCCACATATATTTTTTATAACACTTGGTAAATGTTTCTTTCTGAGTATGAGTGAAAATATTATGGTAATTATGTTTAGGGATAAAAGCGTTATGATAAAAAACAGTAGGAGTTTAAATATATTTACATTAATCAATGATATTAGAAGTAAAAAGACGTCTTTTTACTTAAAATATCATTGACATTAATGATATTATTAATTACAATTTTCGGAAACATGAGTGTTATGAACATCGCCGCTAGCACTACAAATAGTATGAATGAAAACTTTAGGATGAAAATTTTTAGGAAGAGTGATCATTCGGATTACAAATCGTTAGGAAGAACAATTTCGGGTAAAGAACTTTAGTTGAGCCAATATGGACCCGCTCAAAAGGCTGGTAGCGTTGCCACGTTGTATGGCGTTCATTCAAAAAGAATATAGAACTGATGCTTTGATGCCATCCTTAAAAAATATTGATTAGGTACCTAATCTTACGAGACTAGAGCGATACATCTGGCCCTATCGTCATTAAGATGAACATTATTTCAGCCATTGCTTCTTGTTTTGTCTATTAAATTTGTTCAACAACTGAAGATCCTTGTCCAGCTATAATATACACGGGCATCTCTGCCTCAATTGACTGATCAATATTTGGTAATATTAAATCAGCCGTAGATAGTGAAATTATATTTTACTCCTTCTCACGCAAGCAGAGCACAGTGGAAGCGTGCTGGGCCCATAACCCAGAGGTCCGTGGATTGAAACCACACTCTGCTAATACCCTCTTTTTTAATGTGGAAATACAATTTCCTATACACAAAATAGTGTGTCTTATGCAAGGTGCACATGCAGATACTTTTTATTGCCAAAGACTCGATGGCGGTTTCAAAACCTCTCGTCCACACACAGATTTTGGCATCGCTAGTGACAAATCGGCTGGTAAAATCAGTCAGCCAGCATTTAAAGTCACTGCGTGGTACACGATTTGTTTGATTGATCAATGTATTGTAATATTGCGTCAGACGCAAATGGATTAGTTATCTAGATTTCGCCGCTTCTCACGCAAGCAGAGTGGCGCAGTGGAAGCGTGCTGGGCCCATAACCCAGAGGTCCGTGGATCGAAACCACGCTCTGCTAACAACTTCTTTTTGGATATTTCATAGTTACAAATTAGTTAATATAGACTTTTTGTAAATAGTTCACTCATTATCAAGTTTTAACCTGATTTTTATAATTTGTACCAATTCGGTATGTAAAGTAAAAATTAACCTATGCTGATTCCAAAACCATTTCGAGATTTTAGGTTTGTAAGCCTTATTTTTCTATTTTTAGGTCTTAACATTTTAAGATCGTATTTAAAATAAAATAAATAATCATGTCTGTTGTAAGGGAGCCCCTTAAATATGTATTTTATTTTGTTTTTAGTATTTGTTGTTATAGCGGCAACAGAAATACATCATCTGTGAAAATTTCAACTGTCTAACTATCACGGTTCTTGAGATACGGCCAGGTGACAGACGGACAGCGGAATCTTAGTAGGTAATAGGGTCCCGTTTCACCCTTTGGGTACGGAACCCTAAAAACCAAGACATAGCACTGTTAACAGTGTCGTGAGGCCGGTTTTGTAAACATGTGTGAACTTAGTGAGGTGTAGTTTGGTTGTAAATGGTTGTACATGTGCGCGTATGAGCATGTATGCACAGAGCGGAGGTGTAGTTTTGGCATGCTTCACTGTATTGTTTGAAGCGGTATGTCTTGGTTTTTTATTTGGTTTGAGCCCCCTAAATAAGTTGTCACAAAAACATTTGCACTAAACCGTAACAATTTACCGGTTTTGGCTGTTCAAGCAATAAGGAAAATCGTTGAGTGCTCCAATTCCAATTCCATCTTAATATATAACTTGTGTGCGATATTATTAACCTGAACTCGAACTTAGGATAAGGATTCTAAACGATAGTCACTCAACCCTGATGCAACATGCAGCATCGAATTAAGTATAATAAATTATTATTATGCAATTTCTGCGATAAGAACGCATCTTTCAAGACATTTTTACAATTACAGATTGCGAAAAAAATATTGCAGAACTGTATAATTAATTATTTTTATTAGGAAAACTTACAGATAATAATTATCAGCTGTAAGTTATAAGGTAAGGTTAATTGGTTAAACTTTCATTGCAATGGAACGTAGTTTAGGAACACGGATTATAAAAGTTCCGTGTTTGCGACCTCCGAATCGTTGCTTCTGAAATGCGGATCCATGCTTCGAGCTTCTGAAATGTTCTAGCAAGTAAGATATCTCGTCATTTAATAAAAAAGAACCAAACCACATCATATTTGGAGAATCCATAGCCACCAACTTACCGGCCAGTCTCTCCAAAGAATCCAGTGGCATGGCTGTCGTCCACAGCCAGTAAGATGCGGTATTTGTCGGCCAAGTCCCGTAGTCCCTTAATCGGTGCCACAGTGCCATCCATTTAGAACACGCCTTCGGTGACGATCAACTTGATCCGAGCCTCGCTGTGAGCTAAGAGGTGCTCTAATTCTGTTTAACAAAGATATTGGAACATTAGCAGATTTGACGATCACGAGTCGTAACGACTTAGGTCGTAGTTAAATCTCATTTTGAATTAGCTGTCGTTATTTTGGTCAGCAAAATCTCTACTGTTGAGGTTTGACCACTGATCAGAGACCAAATTAGTCCTTCACTCACACCTGAAATATAAGATAATAAATAAATGTTTGTAGAAATTTGAAATCTGGCAGGTTAGTTGGCTCACTCACTTAGCAGGTTACCTAATAGATGTAGTATGTTACCATCACGCTAACCTGCAGCGCTGGACTTAAATAATTAGTTAAGTATCGGGTAATTTATAACAAGAAAGTTGACAACCCTAACCTGTCGCAGTGGAATTTCGTTTGTATATTTGATTAAATGGAATAATCGGAGACCCCGCCCGAGCTTCTTCTTCAAAAAAGGTTTTAACCTTTGGAATAATGTTTCGAGCATCACTTTTAATAGCTTTCGGCATATTTATATTTACATATTCAGCAATATCACGACAAAACAACCAGAGAACCCGAATGTAGTAGACACTGACAATCGAATGACATTTCAACATGACGGCCGTAGTTCCAATTTTCGCCATTTCACAGATAAGTTGGTAGGACTGTAAAGTCAATTTTGTAGGTATGCAGGCATGCGACCCACGGCTTTACCTTGACCATTTTTGTACCTGTGTCTTGATTTCTGTCTGAAATATTTTCTTGTTTATCACCTCTACACGGTCGAGGATGTGGATGATGTGGGAACGGGCCCGTTTCGTCACTTGTTTCCATACTTATTGGGTGTTGTTGTAAATGAATACCGTCTTTATCTCGGACAGAGTTATGTAAAACCGTAGGTACAAGCTTTTATGACGTTAATCGCCGTTTCTATTTGAAGATCTATCGGCCGATGCAGGATTCTCCATTTATTGGCTAGAATACCAAAGACACACTCAAAATATCTTCTAGCTCGGCTCAAGCGATGGTTGAAGATTTTTTTTTTCATGATCTAAATGTGTACCCCCGTATGGTCTTAAGAGATTCGGTGTTAAGCTAAAGCCTTCGTCCCCAATGAGCACATACGGCATGTCTTCATGTGTGGTTTCATGCACAGGCTTGGGGTTTGGTATATTTAATGAACAATCATTAAACTTTTGCCAAAAGGCACTGTTCTTTAATATGGTAGAATCACACTCTTTCTCATATGAACCAACACTTGTGTAGATGAATCGGTATTCTGAATCGACCACAGCAAGCAATACAAAAGAGAAATAATCTTTATAATTAAAGAACATAGAACCACTATGGCATGGTTTTATAATTCTGATGTGCTTTCCGTCTACAGCTCCAAGACAATAAGGAAAGTTAGCTTTTGTTTCAAATCCATTTGCAATGGCTTCCCATCCTCTCTCTGTATCAGGCAACTTCATGAAATCTGTGCATAATCTCTTCCAAATAATGACGCTGGTTTCTTTTATTATTTTACTAATAGTCGATATTCCTACCCTATATGAGTAGTGGAGTTCCTTGAACAAACACCCAGAATCAAAATATCTGAAAACAAATAAAATGGATGAAAACACTAATATTATTATTTGTTTGCAGGAAAATCTGTTTCGGATAAATAATAATAATAATAAAACGTTTATTTCAGAAACTTGTTCCATAGATCTTTGTTAGTGATACCACTTACGTAACTATGTTAGTACTTATATTTAATTAAAAATAAAATAAAACAAAAATAAAACCTACAATTATACTAATTCATGTATTTTCCTGCAGTATCAGACCCGTAGCTATGCAAACGGGTCCAATACTCCAGGAAAACGCCGTCCAGCCTATCCCCAATCACCTTCAGGATGCCATTGGCACTCCCACGAATCCTGCGTAACAATGATGCCGTTCTTTTCCTCATGATTGCTGAAAAACTATCGGTAGTAGATTCAGCAAACATGGTTGACGCGCTACAGAATCGCGGTAACCCCAACCACACCCGGAAGGCGTTGTTGTACTGGACACGAAGAGCGTTGTAGGCCCGCTGCGTATGCTTGACCCACAGGCTGCATGCGTAAAATGACTGGCAATAAGCCTTGAAAAGGGTAATCTTGACCGGTCTCGTACATCTTGCAAACCTACACATACATAAATGGAACAACATTCGAGACACATGGCGACAATCGATGAAAAATAAGAAAGATGATAAAAAATCTGGATCTGCTGCCAAAAAGTCTCGACGTTATGTACATGATGATCAGATGATGTTTTTAAAGAAGGTTTATGAGCCGAGATCAACCGAAGAGTCAATTCAAAACTGCGATGAAGGAAATGTACAAAGTGGACTAGTAATGCAACTGAGTTTCGTAAACCTTCGATTCCCAAAAGCACGAAGAGCACAATAGACGTCGATGAAAAGATGCCTAAATTCCTGGACTCTAGGATGACACAAGAAAAAGAAAACCCAAATTTATTATTTTTCAAGGGTGTACTACCCGCCGTCGATTCTTTCACAATGGATGAAACTTTAGAGTTTCAAGCAAGAGTTTTAGCTCTTATACAAAAAATCAAAGGCCGAAATAGTGTTGGTTTCCAAAGATATGATTATCAAACTGAATAGCAAGATCAATATCGTGGATACCATACACAACCTCTTCAGCAGTCGGCAGCGTTCATACATTCACCATCACCAACCTCTCAGCGATCGTATCATTCTCAACCATCTTCTGCAGCATCGAGTGAATTAGATTATGATTTTGAAGGAATTTAGTCACTGTGACTTAATCAAGACGACAAAAACAAAAGCTACTAGTGACTATTTCCAATTAAAATATTTCAATAATTGCATATCTGTATTTTATTAAACTCCTAAAAATATATTCCTATCCAACTAGCCACCTTGGAAGAGCATTTCCTATATAAATATTTGGAGAGAAAAAAAGGGACGTACCTTAAACATATGGACAGCCTTTGTTGTGGAGAAATGCACTCTCTAAATCTTGTGTCTTGTAATTTTATGTCCATTGAAATTCTTCCCAAGAGATTATCGAAAGAGGAAAAAGACATTCGAAAGTAGTTAAAGAACTTCGCCTCATCATTCCTTAATTCACCCATCAATGTTTCAAATGTCCCTGTGTAAAATCGGTCTCGAAGTATAGGATGCACCCAATGTTGTCTTCGTTTTCTACTTCTTTTTTGTCTCATTCATCTCAAATACCACCACAATATAAGAACATCATCGTCGCCGTCCATCGCGTATGAAATAAAAACGTAAACTGGCGGCGAGTCGAACCACCGACCTTCCGGCAAAACAGACTGATCGAATATAATGTGAAAACCCACTTCCGGCGTCCGGTTTAAGAGCAAAAATACTGATCGGATAAGTGGGAACGGACTGTAACAGAATATAATTTTAGAAATAGAAAACAATCGCACAATATACACTTACCTACAAGATAAGATATCTACACTTTTTTTTGGGTGGGAAATCTTCAAATGACGTCTCCCGCTCTGGGTGGAGCGGGAGGGCGTGTCAGACTCTTAGTGACTAAAACCCACCCGTGTTCCTTCTGTTGCCTGTGCAATGCCAGGGGGCCACGGTATCCCTTTCGGACTTTCCCGCAACCCCGGCAGGCAATGGTCTCATCGGACCCCTTCACTCGCTGACACTCTTTGAGGCGCGCGTGGAACACAACGCGCCGTCGACCCGGGCCTGGTCCTTACCGGACGACGAGCTACCCATTGCTCACCGTCCGCAAGCCCGCGCCTACGGTGGCCGGGAATCAGCGATTGATTCCCGACGCCCAGGGCGTCTCCTCCTGCGGCGGCTAGGGGCGTGAGGGCGCGAAATTTGCCTCTCCCTCACGCACTCCGCCTCCTCCTTCGCGAGCATTACTGCTTCGCAGAAGGAGGTGACGGCCTCCCATGCCCTCTCGCTCCGTACCATGGCCTGGACCAGGGCCGGACGCGAGAGATCCCCGCCACCGATCGCCTCCACTAGGACACGGCGGTACACTGCCCAAGCCGGGCATACCTCCACCGTATGCTCCACCGTGTCCTCCGGGCGATCCACGCAGTGATGACACCCGGGCGTTTCCTCCCGCCTTATCCGAAACAGGTACCTCCCGAAACAGCCGTGTCCAGTGAGGACCTGCGTCAGGCGGAAGGTGAGGACGCCGTGGCGCCTCTCCAGCCACTCCTCAAAGAGGGGACTTATCGCCGCAATAGTGGCGTGCCCAAAGATATCTGGCCTGCAATACTAACTACTACAATTTTAAAATTTCAAGTTAGAGATTTAAAATAAAAAACGTTTTATAGCAATTTTTATCAGCTTTCTTTGAAACTATAGTAAATTATAAACTATTAACATTTTTAAATCTAAAAAAATATAAAACAATAAAAATAACCATTTTTAGCTGGTATTGCCTCCTCGGGCTCTGCTTATAGCTTAGAGTCGATTTGGCATACTGAACACGAGGTTTCGGAGCCGATGTTGGCGAATATTCTCCCATTCTTCTATTAAGGCCTGTTTTAGTGCCCTGAGGGTGGTAGGTGGTAGTCTGCAGCTTCTGACTAGCCTCCCTAGCTCATCCCAGGCGTGCTCAATCGGGTTGAGATCAGGACTTCTTGGCCAAGCCACCACGCTGATACCAACCTCCTGCATATACTCTTGCACGACCCGAGCCGTGTGTGGCCGGACATTATCATGCATCAGCATCGATCCATCACCCATATTTACTAAATACGGCCCTGCATACTCATTGAGAAACTCCTGGGCATATCTTTCCCCAGTCAGAGTGCCATTTTCTATGGCCATTAACTTTGTGCGACCTTCTGAAGATATGCCAGCCTATACATGTACACTGCCTCCACCGTACTGGACTCTTTCTGAGAAACAGGCTTGAAGGTATCGCTCACCAGATCGCATGTAGACACTTCGCCTTCCATCAGAAGTGTAAAGTGAGAATTGAGACTCATCTGTAAACAAAATTCTTGACCATTCTTCTTTATCCCACTGTATGTGTTCACGGGCGTATCGCCGTCTCGCTCGCTACTCGATGCTGTCTCGAGAGTTTGGGGCCACTCACTGGTCTTCTGGGTTTCAGGTTTGCCTCAGTTAGTCTTTTCTCACTGTACTGTCACTAATGTAGTCTCTTCGGGTCTGAAGAGCTGTTGCTGGACCTCAAATGCATTTAGGTGGCGATTTCTCAACCCAGTGGAAACAATATAACGGTCTTCTCGGGCACTAGTAAACCTGGGTCTGCCATTACCAGGTCTCCTCAAATAGTGTCCAGTCTCTTTGTACTTTCTCTTCACCGTCTGGACCGTTCGTAACGTCACACCCACCATTCTTGCAGTACGACGCATACTAATGCATAGTTCCAGAAAAGTAATGATCTTAGCACATTCTTCAGGTGAAAGAGTCATGATAAATAAGTTTATGTGCTGTTGTCTAACTTAGCTTTTGTAACAAGACTCATCGATCAATATTCTTGATCTTGTGTACTTAAAAAGTTATTGCAATTTTAATAGTGTGATACTTAGTTTTGCCGGCCAGTGTAGTAAAATTATTTATATCGATGGTTCTTCATTTAAAATCCAAACAAATGGTTTAAAATAATACCAGCAGAATCTCTGGTTCATTTCTCTTTTGACAAGTCATTGAATGTAGGGTGCCTAAATAATGTGACTGAGCTGATTCGGTTTACATTTAATAACATAGATATATGACTAACTAATCCAAATAGAAGTGAACTGAAATAATATGAAATAGTGTTAAGATTTAAAGTTGTCAACTCTTTAATTATTCAAATGATGGGTCAATTTCTCTGAGCCAATGCTCTTAGCGATATAATTAGTGAAAACAAAGCGTTTTACTTGAAGACAGTTTAAACTTTAACGGTTATTGCCAACAGTCGCACAATTGTCTGTAGAACTTCCATTAAAATTCTATTATGAAGAAAACAGAGGCCCTTGGCGGTCTTATAAAGATTCTTGCACCGGAATCCTTACATCCTTACAATTACTACACCCGCAGCCATGCTCTAAAAACGAAGGGCCCATTCCTGTCTTTTTTTTAACATTGCCCCACAACAGGAAATTCTCCTGTATTGTCATTCTGTGGGATAGAATATTTCCAAGATTTTCTAAATATCTACGGTGAAATTTCCTAAAAAGATTTATTCAAAAAGGAATTGGTACACATTATAAAAATCATGTTTAAACTTGATAATGATTGAACTATTTACAAAAAGTCTATATTAACTCATTTGTAACTATGAAATATCCAAAAAGAAGTTGTTAGCAGAGCGTGGTTTCGATCCACGGACCTCTGGGTTATGGGCCCAGCACGCTTCCACTGCGCCACTCTGCTTGCGTGAGAAGCGACGAAATATAGATAACTTCTGCGTCTGATGCAATATTACAATTGTTTGATAAATCAAACGAATCGTGTACCACGCAGTGACTTTAAATGCTGGCTGACTGATTTTACCAGCCGATTTGTCACGAACGATGCCAAAATTTGTGTGTGGACGAGAGGTTTTGAAACCGCTATCGATTCGTTGGCAATAAAAGTATCTGCATGTGCACCTAGCATAAGACACACTATTTTGTGTATAGGAAATTGTATTTCCACATTAAAAAAGAGGGTATTAGCAGAGTGTGGTTTCAATCCACGGACCTCTGGGTTATGGGCCCAGCACGCTTCCACTGTGATCTGCTTGCGTGAGAAGGAGTAAAATATAATTGCACTATCTACCACTGATTTAATATTACCAAATATTGATCAGTCAATTGAGGCAGAGATGCCCGTGTATATTATAGCTGGACAAGGATCTTCAGTTGTTGAACAAATTTAATAGACAAAACAAGAAGCAATGGCTGAAATAATGTTCATCTTAATGACGATAGGGCCAGATGTATCGCTCTAGTCTCGTAAGATTAGGTACCTAATCAATAATTTTTAAGGATGGCATCAAAGCATCAGTTCTATATTCTTTTTGAATGAACGCCATACAACGTGGCAACGCTACCAGCCTTTTGAGCACTTTTCCTGTTGAGCGATGCGGATGAATTTTTTGATGCCTTATGATTCTTTCCCCTCTTTTTATGTACACATATACATGCAAAAAGTTATTATTATTTTAATCTGTCGCGCGCGCAATTAGCAGACACAATAGAATTTTATTGTTATCTGTCTCCAATATGAGACACCAGTATTATAAAGGTTAAGTATGTTAGCGTGTATATTATAAATATTAACTTGTTTAAAAATAAAATCCTCCCTTTTGAATGAGAAAGTACAACTTACCACTAGACAAAACATTGTATCTAGTAGTTTGATTGATCAATATTGCATCAACCGTAGATACAGAAACCACATTTCATAATAGCATCGCGCAAGCAGGGTGGTGCAGTGGAAGCGTGCTAGGCCCATAACCCAGAGGTCTTTTTAGTTTACCGTATTTCAATTTTATAATACTGCCTAAAAGCTGATTTACCTACATTTTCATTAGTTAGGTAGCAAGTTAAATCTCTTGACGTCATAGATGTATTATTAAAAACATTTATGTATGCTTGACATCCATACGCGACACTTCACAACGAACTCCTTACCTTTGATTAAAAAAAAAAAAATGATAACCTTGATTGTACTTAACTTGCTACTTGAACAAAACTATAACTTGTGTCTGGTTACTTGAATTTTTCAATATTTTGTAATATTGCATCAACCGCAGATAGTGTATTTATATTTCGCTACTTTATCTCGCAAGCAGAGTGGCGCAGTGGAAGCGTGCTGGGCCCATAACCCAGAGGTCCGTGGATCGAAACCACGCTCTGCTAGAACACTTTTTGTGTTTTTTATCATAATACTAAGTAGAAAAAATATTACATTATTATATTTACCTGTGGTAAAAAAAGTGAATAATATAATTATATCTTTTCTTAAGAATTTATCCTTTGTTCAATCGATACAATGACAGTCGTGTTCTACTTATTACTATTTTTTAAGTCTCGCACTGTTTTTAGGCTTACTTTATTAGACATAGGTACATCTCTGCCTATACCTAGAACGCCATCTAACTCGCGAAGTAAATTATGGCCTATATCTAAACAAAACAATGCCTAGTATTCAGGGTTTCTCTATATTGCCTAAAATACCAACGATAAAATCCTTATTCACGGACCGTCGTCACAATTCCTCAGAGAGTTCGCTTGAGGTTGTAAAATTTGTTCTTACCACTGACTTGGGTAGAGAGAGATTTCTGGGACCTACATACCTAAGTTACCTCACTAATAATCACTGAAAAAGAAAACCTAAGTTAGGCTCTCGACTGAAGTTATGTTCAACCACTAAGTATCTAAGTAAAGACAGGGATTTTTTGAAGTGAAAACTTCTTTAGCGGCGTTGTGCACTTTTTTTGCGATGGTTAAAAAAAAATTAAACTCGCGTCAGGACACGTGACCTGATCGAAAATTCGTAAGACGGAGGGAGAGTATACTGTTATATTACTTTACTATTCAAGTTTTCACTTCTGCCGGCACTCCCGGAGTGGAACCCGTTGTTTTTTTTTAATCAAATTATCTACCAACTGTATTAAATGGTCAAATCTGAAAACTGTCCTTCTTTAACTTTTGCATGAAATTGCTATAACATGACAAATTGACGCAGTGTGTCAGTAACAATTAATTTCCGGACCATAGCTATTTTTATCAGTATAAGGAGACGAATATTTTCATAGTATTCAAAAATGCCTGGTAATTTTCACACAGATTTGTGACACACAATTTATCGTTTCGGGAGAAAAAAGCTAAGCTTGGCCGTAAGTCGTTTTGCATCAAAGGTAAAAACCGTTTAAAGTCTTACGACAAGTAACTCCTTGGTTGTGTCGTACGACAAGTAACTCCTTGGTTGTGTCGTACGACAAGTAACTCCTTGGTTGTGGTTTTATTCTTAGTAATTCATAAAAGTTCTACCTAAACGTAGGGGACAAGCGAATGTAGGTCACATAGCAGCATTCGTTCTCATCACAATATTTAAAAAAAACTCAAATTAACGCTAAGATTTGTAAAATAAAATTACTGCCACGCTGTCTACACAAATACTTAAAAATCCAGCTTATTTTTCTCTAGGTCTTATTCTGCTGCATTTAAGAAGTCTTAATCGAATGCAATTAAATTAATGAAGTTTTACAAAATGACAGCTGTTACTAGACCACCAAATTGTTGGTTAATTAATAACCGTTACCTCGCGTCCTAACCAAAAGCGATGGTCGCGCAAGTACGCGATCTAATAGACGTACTAACGCGACTTGATTGATCGCGCGACTATGTACAGCTTGGCAAAAAAGAGTTTGGAAAAAATAAGGCCGCCACTATCGCACGTAGGTCACTTTGAATGGGAAATACATGTGCAACAAAAACGCTGCTTGTGGGTGACTCCAATCAAAACTTACTAGCACTTGTCAGAAAAGAAGTGCCTTCATCAAAGCCCTGCATTAAGTAAAATATTTAGTTTAATTTGTCACTGTTTTATGTCGACCTGTAATTTTCATAAAAAAGCACGACGAGCGCGTACTCGCGCGACCATCGCTTTTGGTTAGGCCGCGGCATTTGCCTATAGGCTGCTTTAAAAGTTCCACATCCCAATAATTAATGACCTCCTTAGATTCACCGACTAAAGTAGTCAGCTCAGCTCTCAGCCTTTGAAGTTGATTAATCACTAACTTCTGCTCGCGACTTCGTCCGCGTGAAGTTTTTGTTTGCCCGTCCCACCTCGTCGCATCGCATCGCAAGACCTCTGGGTTATGGGCCTAGCACGCTTCCACTGCACCACCCTGCTTGCGCGATGCTATTGTGAAATGTGGTTTCTGTATCTACGGTTGATGCAATATTGATCAATCAAACTACTAGATACAATATTTTGTCTAGTGGTAAGTTGTATTTTCTCATTCAAAAGGGAGGATTTTATTTTTAAACAAGTTAATATTTATAATATACACGCTAACATACTAAAATAATAATAACTTTTTGCATGTATATGTATACATAAAAAGGGGGGAAAGAATCATAAGGCATCAAAAAATTCATAAGTCAAGTTTTTATAATGTATACCAATTCCTTTCTGAATCAATCTTTTAGGAAATTTCACCATAGATATTTAGAAAATCTTGGAAAAATCTTGGAAATATTCTATCCCACAGAATGACAATACAGGAGAATCTCCTAGTGTGCGGCAATGTTAAAAAAAAATGGGCATGGGGAATGGGCCCTTCGTTTTTAGAGCATGGCTGCGGGTGTAGTAATTGTAAGGATGTAAGGATCCCGGTGCAAGAATCTTTAAAAGACCGTCAAGGGCTTTGTTTTCTTCATATAGTATTTAAATGTATTCTAATGGAAGTTGGCAATAACAGTTAAAGTTTAAACTGTCTTCAAGTAAAACGCTTTGTTTTCACTAATTACATTGGCTCAGAGAAATTGACCCATCATTTGAATAATTAAATAGTTGACAACTTTAAATCTTAACACTATTTCATATTATTTCATTTCACTTCTATTTGGATTAGTTAATCATATAATAAGTTATTAAATGTAAACTGAATCAGCTCAGTTACATCTCATCAGAAACGTTATCTATATTGATGACGACGAAACGTTACGTTCATCTGAAACGTTTTTAAGCACCCTACATTTAGATGTCTTGTCAAAAGAGAAATGAACCAGAAATTCAGCTGGTATTATTTTAAGCCATTTGTTCTGATTGAAGAACCATCGATATCTATAATTGTACTTGATATTTTGTAGGTAAGTACATTTGTTTTTAATTTCTATTATAATATATTCTTTATGTGTTTTAGAACTTATACTATTATACTGTTAACTTATACTGTTATAGAACTTATCTCAAGGGACACTGACCGTAGAGGTCAGTGTCCCTTGAGATAAGTTCTTTGCAAAAAATTAAGTTATGAGGGGTGTGTTATGAATAATAGGCATACTCATAGGAACACTCCTGTACATTCATAATATAATTTATTACTAGCTGCGGGCTCGTGGTTTCACTCGTTTTAGTCTCGATCTCGTGAGAATATCGGGATAAAAAGTATACTATGTCCTAATTCAGGTCATGGTCTACCCCCCATTTGCCAAATTTCATCAAAATCCGTTCAGTCGTTTTACCGTGAAAACAAACAAACTCACTTTCGCATTTATAATAATAGTTAGGATGAGAAGGAGAGGGTCATTTCATTAGACGTAGGTGAAATCATCACAATAATTCACCTTTAAATGATAAGAAAGCTAAATGCTCGAACTTAAAATGTAGCCAATGCCATTCAAACGATTAGGAAACAAACTAAATGACGATGATTGTTCAGGGATTGTAAATGGCAGAGTATTTAATTATGTTGTGCCACTGTAACGTCCCTGCTAGGGCAGGTAAATTAAATAAAACAAAACAGAGAGTACAGGTTGTATATTATAAAGAGCGTGAGTTCTCAATATCGAGCGTGTGTTCAATTCTAGCCCGCCTTAAGAAAACCACTATCCTGGTAGTTCCCAACACGTAGGTGACTGGTGGCAGCTAGGTAGGTGGTTCGGTCTTCCAACGGCACCAAGGGCAGCTCGTAGGGTAGTCCAGCCAAAGCCCTCGCAGCGGCGGTATTTTATTATTTAAATATGATTAAAATCAGGACGTTAATATGCCACACCATAGATCGCGCCGCACTAAATGATTTAAAAAGTTTTATAATTCTCTATGACGGGCCTCTTCTCTGTGAGAAGAGGCCCGTCATAGAGAATTATAAAACTTTCCCAGCAGTGGGTGATTATGCTGGTATCCTACTACAGTAGAATGTATCGACACAAAATCCTACATTCTACTTGACAAAAATCCTACTACTACTAAGATTTTTGTCAGTTAAGAGGGAACAAGGCGCGCTATTCTGCATACAAACGTATTCCCCGTTTTTCTTCCTGAATAATGCCTCTAGAGCTGTCATTTTTTTTTATAAAATCAGGGTCTCTATAGGCATGTCCCTGTCATTTCCTTTTTTTTCAGCAATTAATAAGTAAGGAAACTATGACCTTCCAAAAATTACAAAAATGCCCCATTTTTACCGCCGTGACCTAGACATACTCTTTCTTAATATTTTAATGTAAAAAATATTAAATCGGCTTAGTTTTCGAGGAGAAAAAAGGAGAATGCCAAACGTCGTTTTCGTCAAAAATTTTGTGATATAATCGGTCTGAGCTGCAGTTGTCCCTATCGCACTTTACGGGGTTTAACTCGGTTTTTCGGGCGCAGCGCGACGGCAATAGTTTCTTCAAATACCTATTTTTCAAATTCCTCGCAGCCCCTGTTCCCTCTTAAGACTATCCCGGAATTTGCTTAAAATGTGACCCCACACTTCACTGACCAGTTAGTTAATAAATATCGGAAGTTCTCACAATGGCACAAGGGGTTAACGACCGACAATCACTGGAATTCCCCGAGCCTGTACCTATGAATGAAAATGTTTCATTGTGAAGAACATGGACATTCATCTCTGGGTTGAATGCGAAGGATTCTGATTTCCTATTAAAATTTAATGAATTCCTCTCCCCACATTATGCCTAATGTGTTGTGATGGGATTATTTGTAGCAATAATCTGTTTGTCTGAGAATTGTATTTATATTATCTGGTATATTCCAAACCCAAGTTATGAGGGTTCAAAAAAACGACTTTCCTTTTTTTTTTTCATTATCTTTGCAATAAGGCCTAATTACACGAATTCCGAGACAAAAATAGGGTAAGAAAATGTTCCTGGCACTTTTATGTGTTTTTACCCACAGGAGTCGTAGTCTGTAGAATTTATTTCAATTACCATTGTGGAACTACAAGTAAGCCCTCGCAACCACAGGATATTTTTCCCGCGGCTATTTTTATCGCTCACTGGATTTTCAATTCAACGCACTGCTTAGCGCTGAGAGTTGAAAATACAGTGCACGATACCTATATACCCAGTGCCCGAGAACTGCCTGAGAGATATGTTTTTCTCGACATCATGTGAAACCAAGTCAGAGGCCCATAAAACTTTGACTCCAGGTTAGTCACTAACCACAAGAAGAGACGAGAGCTGGAATGTTTCTGTTTCAATTTGATTTTCAACGAGCAAAGTACCTACAGTCGCCTGAGTAGATAATAAGCATGACTGCTAACCGATCGTCGGCTCAATCACAAATTGAGTGATGGGTTATTACATGGTTCTTAATAGACACTTAATAGTAGCCTCGAGATGCAGGTAATTTCAGCTAAGTGTGTTACAATACTTCAAAGGTTTATTTTTCATGGCTTGGCTCAAATAAGGTAAAAATCGGTAGTGGAATAAAGCTTCGTGCAGACTAGCGCGACGCGACACCGGCTATTGTTATACCGCGAAATTTTCTTAGAAATTGTATTGTTCGAATCGCGTCGCGCTGGTCTGCACGAGCCTTAAGTCGGGTATAAAAGTTTCCAAGCATTTTTTTCGCGAACAGGGCAATTTTCAATAGTGACGTATTTTTCTTACGTTTTAATTTTAATTGCAGTTAGCTAAAGTCGAAATTACGAAACTACGTTTGAGATTTAATTACATGAACATAGTTTATATACATGGTGTAAAGGACATCGACAGGCAAACTTACCATGAATATTCAGCATATGATTAAGCCACCACAGAGTAGAAATTTTTCGTCGTATAAAAAAACAATCGGCAGTTTCATACAAAATACAATATAATCTACACGATCAAAGTGTATGGAACAGTAGATTTTGTTAGGGTACAAACCCAAAGGGTGCCAACGGGAACCTATTACTAAGTCTTCGCTGTCCGTCCGTCTGTCACAGGGCTGTATGTTTTGAACCGTAATAGGTTGACACTTAAAATTCTAAATTCTAAAACATCCTGTAGAGTAGGTACGTAGGTACATTCTTCAGTCGGCACATATGAGCGTTTATGTTTCTGGGAAGGTTCCGGCTCCGGTGGGACTAATCCCTCACCCACCCATCACCCGCTTGTCCTTATTCCACTATGCCTGAGCCGCGCTCCATGGCTGAAGGTTCATTTATATGGAGCTATAAACTTGCCTTTTTTATGAAATAATTGTTAGAAATCGAAACTGTTTATTTAATACAAACTTAAAGAAAAGAAAGAAAATACGTTTATTCGCGGTAAAATATGACGCAAGCAAAGAGAAAAAAAACAAATAATCACGAAAATAACAATTTGGGGGAAAATATATGCGTCACATCCACGCAAAACGGCCATCGCTCAGCATAATGCTGGAACCCTATGCGAGACAGAGCCCTTGGTTTTCAGCGACAACCGGCGTTGACGTGATGACGTCAACCGGTGTAGCATAATAGAGAAATAACAAAATACGACAAAAAAAACAAAAAAAAAACTTGCCTAGTAAACTAACTTCTGTCTGCGACTTCGTCCGCGTTATTTTTTTTTGTTTTAAAATAAAATATATCCATTTATATATGACACTTGGCAGTACTGTAAGCTTCCCATTAGGCTGCGTTTTATCTGACCAAACGCCGACCGTGACCAATGGCTTATAGCCGTCCGTCACCGACGACGGCCGAATGCCATGTTCGTCTCGTGCTCGGTCTCGCTCGCTCTCCAAACGCGACGAACAGTTGCAACGGCGGCATCGAACGTTTTGGCAACAAGCGGCGTGTCGGTCGTCGGTCGTGACGTCACCACACGCTGTCGGTAGCGTGTGACGTTTTAAAGAAACCCTAGCCTTAGTGAAAGAATTTTCGGAATCGGATCAGCAGTCTCGAAGTTTACCCCCAACATACCCAACTCCACAAATGTTACCTCTTTATTGCGTCGACTTAAGAACCTTCTCTTTTTGTTCAGTTAAAAAGCATCTAAGCTCAAGTGGGACTGGCCCGGACATGATTGCCACATGTCGGATGCATTATGGACTAAGGCCACCACAACATTGGTCCTTGAAAACCTCCAACGGCATCGCGGAAGATCCAGGCGTAGATGCCGGGGGAACAACTTGGCGCTTATAGGTGGGATGGTCCATGGGCACAAGACGCCTTCTCGTATAACATAGCGCGCTTGTATTTTTTTTTATAACAACTATTTTATTGTACCTATGTTAACAAATGATTAAATGATTATGATTATTATGATGGTAGAAAAAGGAAAGTGAGGCCCAATGCCCTGCAGTGGGACAAAACATGCCGATTTATTGTAATTAACCCTTAGTGTTAAGTGGACCACGCGAGACTCAATGGCTTTTTAATTGTTTCTGTAATTACGGCATTCGAACGGTTAAAGCATAACAAGCTCTATGTAAATTACACTTTATACAGACGTAATACTGGCTGTCATCCGTGGATCTTTGACAGACGTTACGGGTCGTCAGAAGCCCGAAAGTCTGACAACCAGTCTTACCAAGGGGTATCGTATTACCCAATTACTGGGTTGTGGAGGTCAGATAGGCAGTCGCTTCATGTAAAATACTGGTATTCAGCTGCATCCGGTTAGACTGGAAGCCGACCAATATAGTTGGGAAAAGGCTAGGCAGATTGATTGACAGACGTAATATAGGGCAATCAGTTTCAGCAGTAAATTAAATATCCGCCCATTACCGTGACCTAAACTGAGAAGCTAACCGGCCCAATACAGTGACGCAAATACGAATCCTTATCTAAAAATAGACCACCAATACTTTGAACAATGAAAGCCACTCAGCCGCAAACCATCAGGACTCTAATTAAACTTTATTGTGAGTTTGTGAATGGTTTTCTCATTTTTGTCGAGTCTTATTATTTCTAATGCCGTTCGTTGCGTAACAGATCAATCTTTTCCAAGTTTCTGAGGATAAATTAGAAATCCACTATATTTACGTAGAGCATAATTATGTATACTTTAATTGGCTTCCTCGTTGGTGTAGTGGTCGCAAGCTGCTACTGCTGAGCATGAGGTCCTGGGTTCGATTCCCCCCCAAAGTGTTATTAGGTTTTTTATCTGGAATTTCTCAGTAGCAGCCCGGAGACTGGATTTGTGCCCGGTTGATGGCTCGCCCCCTATTACATGGGAATTAAACATAACTGGCGAAATGTGGTTGAACTATAGATGTACCTCTGCTTAAACCTTCGGGAAAACAGGCGTGATATATAGAACATTTTGAGTCGATATTTATGAATAAATATACTTAGCACGTGCTTTGGCTAACTGCAAAATACAGCATAAGCCCAGGTTCGCAAGAACGTGTTTTTATCGCGGCGATTTTTTTTCGTACTCTGTATTTTCACCTCTCCGTGTTGAGCCGAGCGTTGAAAAAACACATTGTTGGGTTTTCAACTCTTAGCGCTAAGCAAACCGTTGAAAAACCAGTGCACGGAAAAAATTGCCGCGAATTTATTACGTCCGTGCGAACGTGGGCTTAGGATTTGCGAATTACTTTAAAAAATCATATAAAACCGGAAAGCGGAGCGGAGGAGCGAAAAAAAACTGGTCGCGGGGTATTGCAGCCCACTCAAATTACTCATCGCGTGAACTCGGCCTAGGTCCGCACAGTCCGCAACTCCGCTCCGTACTACCACGCTCCGCATCAATGGACAGACACAGTCCGCAACTCCGCTCCACATTATTCCCTCGCTCCGCTCAGCTGCCTCGTTCCGCATCAATGCTGCAACGGACAGGCAGCCTAAGGTTGTCCCACCGCACTGGCGATTAATGAGAGAAGAGAAGAGCTAGTAACTAAAAACGAGTTGGCGAGCAACGAGCAGCCAGTGCGCGACAGCAATGAGTTCTAACCTTACCTAACCCATGTCACCCAGTTCGAAATTTTTCGAATGTTTATAATCTAATGGCAAGAATAGCCATAAATTATTAACTAACGGTTCTCACAATCTTGCGGTGACTTAACCACTATTAATATTATCAAAATGAACGAAAGCCGTTGTGATTCCGAGTGTGTAATGAAATCAGAGTGCAAGTCCCAAAAGTAAAATCCGTCGCTTTTCGTGCGATGAACGCGTTCATCCATTTCTCTTCGCATAATTATAGTGGTACGGGATTGTGTTAATATGTGAACCTACACGTTCTAAGAAGGACTCATAAGTTTGCTATGAACATGTGCGTAGCCTATCGGGGTACTTTATGGCCCGAGGCTAAGTGTTGTGCCTGCTCCCATGAAATACTGCAGGTCAAGTAGTTGCTCAAGGCAAGGTAAGCTACTATGTTTTAAATTAATAATGGAGGGATAACATGGGGTTATAACGTTGGGGTCTGGTTTGACTATGGTTGTTAAGGATAGAAACTATGTACCTACTACTTAAGCTGCCTATGTAAGTACCAGGGGTCCTATAAAGGAACATGACTTCAGGAAAGTTTGGAGTATCAAATCAAATAATTTATTTTCTTGAATATGGGTAGGTACATGAGGTGATACATACCAACAAAACTTCTTTGAATCATATCTTCCTTATAACAGGTGTGCAAATATATATTATAATAAAAATATTTATTGCATTAAGCATACATTTATTTATGTCTAGTATAAAAATAATAATAATAACCCCACCGCCGTATCTCTACGTTGACGTCGTGGTGGGGCTTGCGCGCTCCGAACTCCAGGTCTATGCCAGTAGAGTTTTTTTTTTTGCCGGAATAGGTCTGGGATGAGAAGCCAGACCAAGAGAGATACTCAAACCCGCAGGGCAGCATGTGGCGAGCTGTTGGGCAGTAGCGACCCCACTGACCCTATCTCCCGGGAGAAATCTTGTTCCTCATCTCTGGCTTGCCTTTATTGGCCGGCTGGAGTGAACACTGACGAGGAATAGAGCTCCCACCTCTTTCTTGCCTTTATTGGCCGGCTTGAGTGGAGATTCGCAAGAGCAAATGTGCTCGGAGGAAGGAAGTATTCCAGTAAGATGCTGGTAGGGATCTTGACCGTACTTCCGGGATTGTCCTGATAGCCGTGGAATACCGCTCCACTCCTTATAAGCACCTCAGGACATGTTGCCCCCTTGTCGCTTCAACACTTTGTGCTAGTGACCGTTTTCGGGGGCTCATTATTGAGTGTGCAAGTCACCCCCTGCCATTTTACCTGTCTATTTTATATAAGATATTGGTCAGGCAGGGGCCATAGTCTTTCCATAGTTCTAGATAGCCAGTTCACTTAGCCACCCAAACCCATAATCCAATATCATTGTTTCCATATCTTGCAATAGTCCTGCACTAACCGGGGGTTGTCCTTGGGTGCACTAGATTAGTGCGTACAGGGATAATCTTCGGTTAGTGCCTCGTTTCATTAGACACGTCTAACGGGCCTCTGCGAGTTGGCTTCGGCCCCTCGTATGCCTTCCAAAGGTCCGGGACCCTAGGGTCCCGAGAAATTTCAAAGATATAAAATAAATAATAATAATATATTTATTCAAAAAATTACAAGGCATAAAAATTAATACAGTTTTGCTTAAAAGTAAATTATATTCCTAAGACTTACGTGCCTGAACTAGGTAATCCTGTGTTTTAGGCGGTAAGAGCTTAAATAGACTTATAAAATAAATAAATAATCAAAAGGTTGACAATAGATCACTAATTATAAGTTGAGTAGTATAACTCTTAGTTTCTAAATTTGATAAATACTTAACGTAGGTGAAATTTGTACATAATTAAGTATATTCATTGTAGCACAGTTAGTAAATTCTCTGTATCTTCATAAGACATACTTTGAAGAGCATCCTTGAGAATTCTCTTACAATTTGTGTAGTTCAGGGAATAAATGTTTGCTTTCGAGTTTAGTCTATTATAGAGAAGAGGGCCGAGGTATAGGTAAAATTTGGATACAAAAGCATGTTTTGTTGTATTTTGTGGACAAACTATACCTTTACGTCTTTTATTAGTATATGCAGTGCTGTAGGGTGGAGCTGTGTGTTGTTTTAATACAATACCCATTATAAATAGCTGTCTAACTGTTAATACTTCACAAGATTTGTATAGGAGGTTAGTAGGAAAAAGGAAAGGGCGGAAAGTAGACACTTTGGGGATCGCTCTTTGAGCTCTCTCAATGGTTAGTAACATTGTTTTTTTTACCCGCTCCACCCCATGAGGTAATACAGTAAGTTAATATTGATTGACACAGCGCAAAGTAAACTTGTCGAATTAATTTTTGATCAGCAATTTAGCGTAACTTTTTAAAAACAAATATCAACTTGCGAATTGTAATAATTAATGCTTGTATATGTTGTTTGAACGAAAGTGTTTCATCTATTATAACACCAAGGTATTTTGTTGTACTTGCCATTTTAATTAAGGGACAAACACATTGGTTTTCTGTAGGAATTGTGCAATGATGAGCATATAATGTCGAGATAGTGCTTAGTATGAATTTGAAATGGCTGAAAAGTAATTGAAGACCAAAGAAACGATGGATGAATTGGGTGAAAGGCCAGCTGGGTGGGGATAAGGAAGGTGGAGAATACAAGATGATGAAATTATTGGAATAATTGCCGGCAGGATAATTGACCTCATATTTCACGAAATATACATTCGGCTACAAACATTTCAGTAGTTTTTTTTATGTGTAACATTTTTCCTCTCGCTTTCATTATTTGAAAGAAAGAAAAATATTTCTATTTGGGACACGCACAGGAAATACAAACAGTAACATTTAAAAAAAAGAACAAGATTAAATAAAATAAAATAAAAAAGGAGCATAATATGGCGATATTAAAAAAATAATAATTAAATGTCACCGCGCTGGTATTCTGATAGGGCCCACTGTGACTGTGTGCATTTATAGAAGTGATTTCGTAAAAAGGGACGGAAGTGCGTAACAGGAGGCCGGGAAAGTGTGCGCTATTTGATTTGACCAATGAGCGCGCGCGGTTCTAGGGCCGTCTGAAAGACTTTGACGAGGCCCCGCCCCTTTTTAATGTTGCTAATTACCATGGTGAGATGCCAGATCCCCATCAAATGCGACTACGGTGAGGCTCGCTAGTTTTTTTTTCTAAAAACTGTAGTTGTAATAAGTATTCTAAGCAATTCTTCGCTGCGGTGCTAGAGAATATTTTGTTCGTTAGTGAAGCGTTGTTTATTTCCTTGCAAAGTTCATTAAGAAAATGAAATAAACATGTTGTTAAGCACCACAAGCAATTAGGACTTTGGAATCCAGAAACACAAACAAAATCCTTTTAATCCGTTGCACAAAATAACACCAAAATATGCAAACAAAGCATTTCGTGAAAATGCCAGCTTCATTAGTAGGTGTGGCCTTCGTGTAATGAGAGAAATAATGACTTATGCTCTGGATTCGGTTACTATTTTAATGGCAGACACGAGGGAATATAGGATGTTTTCGGAAGAGCTTAATGTTTTAGTTGCTAAAATATGTATTTATGGTCAAACAAATAGATTTTCAGACTTCTAGCATCAAAATTTGCGGAAGTCTCATAGAAACATCCATCCCCTAGTTTAAGGGGTTAGGGGGTTAAAAGTTTTTTTGTTGTGTGTGTACTAATACTACATACATACCGAATTTCAGCTTTCTAGGACTTCAGGAAGTACCCTAAGAATTTTGATGATCATCAGTGAGTGAATCAGTGACGAAATCAGGGTTTTTTTAGATATCAATAAAATCCAAAGTACAAGAGCTATGTAATCAAATAAAATAAAAGTCATAATATTTACTCAGCGAGCAATAATATTGCTCCTAAATTAAAAACTAACTATACAAATAAGAAAATAAAATTAAAAGAAGAGCTCCTTGGGTATCAAAAAATTCGTCAGCATCGCTGTCAGCGGGAAAAGTGCCCAAAAGGCTGACAGCATTGCCACGTTGGATGACAATACTGATTCTAATAAAATAAAATAATTTAAACTTAGTCCACAATTGACACCATATCCCGAGAATGGTGTTTATCTGGTATAATCCAAACCCTAGTCATCCTCTGTGCAGGGGGTGCATGGAGGCTGAGGAGACCGTTGAGCACGTGCTCTTTGAATGCACGGGCGTCACCCAGATCAGAACAGAGACCTAATTGCCTTCTGGAGGGAGGTGGGCTGGTTGGAATAACCCCCCAAACGGCCACTATGGCCCACGCACAATGGTCCACCTGATGGACTGAGTGCGGAAACCAAACCCCATAACATAGAAACCTAGTTATGAGGGTTCAAAAAAACGACGAAACGCTTCGAGAAAAGGTAGATGCCCTTGCACTTCGCTTTGCTCGTCTTGACGATTGCCCAGATAATTTGCCTCATTGGTGTAGTGGCCGCAGTGGACCATTGTGGGTCCTGGGTTCAATCCGTGGGATTTCGGTCGGAAAATTTCAGTAGCAGCCTAGAGGTTAAACTTGTGGCCGTTTAATTGCAATAGTCTTGCCTGCTATTGCATGTAATAGGAGGCAAGACTACTGTAAGTACACAAACGCACAAAAGTTAAAGTATAAAGTTAAAATATAAGTTAAAGTATCTAGGCAAACGATCCATACACCACTAGGGCTACTCATTGAAGAATAAAAGCGTGAATGTTATGTTGAGATAAAGGGTGACGGAGTTATGCCCCGACACGATTTCGAGTGCCGCGCGTCAGTGATTTCCAGGTCAGGTGGCGCACCATGTGCCACCTGACCTGGAAACGGTTTAACCCCGGCTGTTTAGGAAACAAACCTTAGATAATAAATCGTTAAGAACTTTCGCGGTTTAATACAACTTCTTTAACTTTTAGATGGCAGAGTAGCAGGTTCATTGTGAAAGATTTCGTCGCTGTCGTTCGTATGTTATGTATATACGACTAGAAAATCATCATCATTTGCATAGGCTTTTCCCAACTACGAGTATGTTGGGGTCAGCTTCCGTTCAGCGCTGTGAACCCTCCTGGAGGGTTTACTCAAATCACATATGGGATGCGGGGAGCCCTCGCAAGTCTAGTGCCGGTGACACTCCTCGAGGTTTAACTTTAGCGAAAACGTAATGCCGGTGTCCTCGTGGAGGCAATATATATAGCGGCAGGGCGTATGAGTTCTATGAAAAAATGGGTGGAGTAGAAAGTGTTAATGGATGAACTCTTTCACGAAGAGTCTACAAAGGAGGCTTTAGATAACAGACTAGCTTACTCCATAGTCCGTACGTCCGTCTAGGTAAAGTACTGTACTTTACCTAGACGGAAACGTGTGTGTTTTCTGAAAACACACACGGATTCACAGTTCATTCCGGAGATTCTAAACCACAAACGTCGGCTGAAAGCATTTACTTGCACAAAATGTGGAAAGCACGCAAGCAGAGCATGAATTTTGGAACCGCAAATATTATATCTGACTAGGTATAGTGTATTCAGGATGGATTGCACGTACGACACGACAACTGCTAGAGATTTGGTATGACATTTAAAACAGCCTCGTTGATTATTTTATATTATTTTTTTAGTTTATTTGAAAATTAGCTTCTGTCCGCGACTTCGTTCGCGAGGAAGCAGGCCAAGTGCGAGTCGGACTCGAGCACGAAGGGTTCCGTACCATTAACTATAAAAACGGCACAAAAATCATGTCTGTTGTATGGGAGCTCCCTTAAATATTTATTTTATTCTGTTTTAGTATTTGTCGATATAGCGGCAACAGAAATTATCATCTGTGAAAATTTCAACTGTCTAACTATCACGGTTCATGAGATACAGCCTGGTGACAGACGGACGGACGGACAGCGAAGTCTTAGTAATAGGGTCCCGTTTTTACCCCTTGGGTACGGAACCCTAAAAAAACTGCCTCGTTTATCTAGTGGTCGCAAGCGCTAAGTAGGTATTGATGTCCTGGGTTAGATTCCCAGGTCGGGCAAAGTATTATTGGGTTTTTCCATCTGGGATTTCTCAGTAGCAGCCAGGAGCCTGGATTTGAGTCCGGTTGATGTTATGTTCGATATTCTATTGTTTACTGCAACTTATTTGTACCAATTTTGATCCGTGTCAGCTAAGTAAAAAGGTGTTAAACGTATTTTTTGGTGGAACGACGCAATCCCAAAATAACAGAGCATAAAAGGGTAATTGCATAAATCATACGGATTTACCTACTATTCCTTTGACTATGGAAAAGTGAAAGATAGTGAGTATCCTACTGCATTTTTAGGGTTCCGTAGTCAACATGGAACCCTTACAGTTTCACCATGTCCGTCTGTCTGTCTGTCTGTCTGTCTGTCCACGGTTTAGCTCAAAAACTATTAGTACTAGAAAGTTGTAATTTGGCATGAGTATACAAATTAATGACGTCAAAAAAGTGGTAAAATAAAATTTAGAAAAAAACAATTATTTAGGGTACCTCCCCTACATGTAAAGTGGGGATGATAATTTTTTTTTTCGTCCTTCTCTTAGTAAGGGAATCGATGGATAGGTCTTTCAAAAATATTAGGGGTTTGGGAAGACCGTTTTTTGATTAAGTAAACCGTTTGTGACTTATCAAGCTTTAAAGTACCAATTTTCGTTAGAGTCAAGTGTCGTCCCCCCCCCCCCCCCTCTACCAACTAAACAGTTATAGTTAGAAATTCAAATGTCACGGCATTAGTACTTATATATAACGAAGTTTAAAGGAAAACTATCACACTTAAGTGGGCTTTACAAGTTTACGACTAATAATCGACCGACTTAAATTTGCGGTTGCAAAAACATGTTCTCCCATATATTCCGTATGGGAGAACATGTTTCTCAATTACAAAGTTAAGTTTGTTCTTACGATAATTTATTCATTCCAAATACGGAACCCTTCATTGTGCGTGGTCCGACACGCACTTGGCCAGTTTTTTTTCTTTAAAAAAATTGTAGATGGTTGTGATCGGCTGCTACCCAAAATAACATAAAATATCAACTTTTTTTTTAACAGTGTTTAAGAATAGTCAGTGTATACCTAGAGTGCCGCTAGTGGCACTCTATCACGGCAGTGTATTAAGTGCCGCTAACGGCACTCTATATTGATAGAGTAGTACCTACATTATTTTTAAAAGTCGCAAGGGATAATATTAGGACGGTAGGACAGGGAACTGCTGCATTTTATAACCCGTCGCTTTTTTATTGTAGCAAGGTTTTTTTTGGATAGAATAGCCATTACGTTAAGACGTTTATTTTTGAGGAGAGAGTAATGTTCGTCATAATGTGTATTTTCGATAAATGATTTCATCTTTAGCCGGCTAAACTTAAGTGTAACCGTAACGCCTTGGCTAAAAATTAAGTAGCAAATGAAAATGGCTGAAAGGTAGGTCAGGTTAAGTTAGAACTGTGACCATAAAACGCACGACCCAAGAGAATGGAAAGCACCACTTTCTCAAAACATTACATTCTTATTGTGCCTAAACGGACCCTGGTACTCACCGGCCGCAGCCACGGCACCGCTCGCTATGCTCGCTCGGCTTGTGCGTTGTGTGGTCACAGGTCTATCCTACCTTTCAGCCATTTTCATATGCTTTTTGATTTTTTCTCAAAAACTAATTGTTTACCTTTTGTCTCAAATTTTCGACCACCTCTTGAACACGCAAATGTTACACTATAGTATTGTAATTCTGCATTACTGCGTGTTGTTTCTGTAATAGATCAATTTATGTGGACATACTTTTTTCATTGATTCTATGTGACGTGTATCACGCTTCCACAACTGTATGAAATATTGATTTTCATACTCACAATATTTATTTATTTCCTTTGGAAGACTTACAGCTAAACAAACCAGAATAAGACATTGAAAATGTGACTGACAGCCAATTACAAGTCTTCACATACAGGTAACAGAATAATAATTTAAGAAATCTGTGAACAACACAGTACTGCCGACAAAAACAATAAGTCGCCAAAGCCAAAATTCTAGTAATAATTATTATGCACATAGATGAATACAATAAAGGTGGTTAAAAAGCTACTCAGGCCAACATAACTTGGGCAGTATTAAGCATCACATGAAAAAGTTAAGACTCAAGCACTTTCTGGCCGCGGACACGCTTGTTGTAAAAGGATCGAAGTCATGCTGTACACACAACTTATTAAAACTTCTGCTTGCACGCACAAGGAATGAGTTCTGTCTATAGTTGGTCCAAGTAAATGGCACACGGAGTGGCGGATTGGACCGCTTCGACCTTCCGGGGACGTTGAAGTAAAATTTGGATAGAATTTCGGAACTGTTGATACTATTATTAAATGTCTTTATTAACAAAACACAGTCGGAGATCTCTCGACGATTTATTAGGGGCAGTAAATGATACTTCTTACAGAGGTTTAGGTAATTTCCAGAATGATACGGTATTCTTTGGTGATAGCATAGGTCCTTTATAAATCTTTTTTGAATGTTCTCTATGCGATCAATGTATTTGTGATAACACGGATTTCATATTTCAGACGCGTACTCCAAGTGGCTTCTGACAAAAGTACAGTATAGGATTTTCGGGGTTTTGGCTTGTGTGAAGCACTTGGATAACCGCATTATGAAACCCAGTGATTTCGATGCCTTCTTAACAATTGCATCTACATGTGATTCAAACGTCAGTTTGGAATCATGATGGACTCCCAGATCACGGATGGAATTAGATCTGGGAAGTACTTGATCACCTAAAGTGTAAGATGTGGTTATGATGGAATGTTTTCGAGAGTATGTTATAACCGTGCATTTAATAGGATTCAGATCTAGTTTATATCGTCGACAATACTCCTCCAAACGGCGTAGATCGTCTTGAAGTACTGTCGCGTCCCTCTGAGATGATATTTTGGTATACATTTTCATATCATCAGCAAAACACAACAGTTTGGATGAGGTCATACAAGAGTCGATATCGTTGATGTAGATTATAAAAAGTAATGGACCGAGCAATGAACCTTGGGGAACTCCGCTAGGGACAGGTACCCAACTAGATATGTAGTTATTTAATACCACGGCTTGGGACCTGTTATTTAGATAAGAGGAAAACCATCTGAGTAGGTCCCCGCGTATTCCCAAGCCATATAGCTTTGATAGCAAGATGCAATGGTCAATTCGATCAAAGGCCTTGCTATAGTCGGTATAGACGACGTCGACATGCTTACCATTATCCATGGCATCGGTGATGAATTCATTGAGAAGTATCAAGTTCGTGACGGTTGACCTACCTTTTAAAAATCCATGTTGAGAGGAACTAAATGAATTTTTGAGAGCAGCGTATACCTGATTATAGATTATCCTTTCGAAGACCTTGGCTATAATGCAGAGTTTTGATATTGGCCGATAATTCTCTACCTCAGTTTTAACTCCTTTTATGTACAGGAGTTATAAGCGCTGATTTCCAAAGCTCAGGAACAACACAAGTATCTAGGGATTTTTTGTATAGAACCGAGATAGGGTGAGCGATCGTAGATGCATATCGTACTAGAAATTTAGATGAGATATTATCAGGACCCGCTGCTTTAGATGTATCTAACTTGCGAAGCAAGTTAGTAACTTCCTCAACGTTGACCATGACGCCACAAATATCAGGTGCTAGTTTAGAAGAATCAGTAAGAAGAAGGGGAGAAGTAGATGTATGACTACTGCTAGTATCGAGAAAAGTAGAATGAAAGTATTCAGAAAATGCCTCGCAAATTGATTCGCCGGTACGCAAAGCTCTGCTATTATAATTTAAAGCGCTTGGGACTGCATTTGAGTTATGACGTTTTTTTACAAACGTCCAAAATTATTTAGGGTTGTCTTTGATGGATTTTTTCATCAAAAAATAATAATTTAAAAAAAGGTATAATAAAAATAAATATTTGCAAGCAAGGTATAGTGCAAAAAAGTTAGGGCGAGAGCAAGACTCATATGACGCAGAGTAATAAACAGCTATGTGAAAAAGCAAGCAATAATGCGTGGTGCGTGCAAGCGCGAGCGAGACAAACATATTAAAGTGCGCTAAGGCACTAAAGTAAACAGCGCGATAACGAACACAAAGAATAGTAATTGTACCTAAACAAAACAGAGGTGTCAGGGTCATTAGCACGGCAGACGTGTTAAACCTTTTAAAATATGTTATACTGATGCAAAATATTGCACACATTAGGAACGATTGAGGCGAACTAAAACCATAGCAATATGATAAAAAATAACGTAAATTATTTATGGAGCACACTAGACAATCTTGTTTAAATCAGATTCTTTTCTTATAATCAATACTCTAGAATTAGTATTTTTCAGTATATGAATTTTTCCATGCTTAACCCATACGTACTCATAGAATTTCTCCTTGGCCATGGCTTTAACTTTAGTCAAAAGCTTCTTGTATTCAATACTCAGATGATCGTTTACATACACACGTTGAGAAATGCCGTGAAACCCGATGTCCGAAGTAGATAGGCCCTTGTCGCCGCGTGTAAATCTTCTTTCACATACCGATTTAAAAAATTAACGATAATCAACTTTTCGTTGGAGTTAAAAATAGGAACCCGTGAAATATAGTTCACCTGATTTTTGGCACAGCTGTAGTTAACCTTTCGGCCGATGGCTTCGATAATAGAATATAGGTTTTCACCTTTTTTATGGGTACTCCTTTAATCTCAACATTATTGAGCCTGGACCGTTGTTCATAAGCTGAGAGCTCAAACGTCGTCTTCGCCAGGTCAGTCTGCAGACAAATTACTGATTCCTGAAGCTTGTCGAATTGGGCTGCTTTTGATTCAACTTCCGCGAGTCTTGTGCCAAATTCATCAAGTTTCCCACTAGTGCCATCACATGTCAACCTTAGCTCAGCCAGTTCATCCTTGATGACTCGAACGTCATCTACCAGAGTCGGCAAATTCAGTAGCTGGCGTTTCATGTCCCGAATTTCACATAGTATGGTTTCAAGGGTCGCTGGTTCAGGAGTAAGCACAACTGGTGATGAGGCTGATGAGGACCTACACGTGGGGCATTTCCATTGTGCCATTCTAGTGGCACCCAGCTTTCTCCATCCGGCTTCGGAAATGTTTGCACATGCAAAATCCAGGTGCTTCTTGCAGCTCCCACATTGGACGCCATCATTAAATTGTGTATTACAAACTGCACACTATTTCATCTTAAAGACACTCTAGATGTACTAAATAATTAAACAATGAATTCAAAGTAGGATGTAAAAAGGTTGACGATCTATTTACTACTAGTGGCGCGTACTGAGGCAACGAGTGTCCACAGAGGAATGACACTAAATCCTTTAATGATGTGAATTCAGCCATTTTAGTGACTTCAGTCATTGTAGTGACTTTTGTTCTATTTATCAAAAACAAATACGATCAAGCAATACAACGGGCACAAAATAACAAGTGACAGTGACAATGACATTGATAATGCAATGTTTAAGGCACTTTAGCCTGGCCGAGGCAGCGCCACTAGTATGCCGCAAATAGCGGCACTTTATCCGATAGAGATAAAGGGCCGCTAACGGCAATCTATGTACTTCCTTGAGATTATTCATACTGACGAAGTAATATTGTTACAATTTCGAACCTGCTTACCTCTCCTTTGACATCCCACACGATGACCTTTCTTTCCATTTAAACGGAACGTTTCGTATTTAAACGGAACTTCGGGAAGAAAAATTCATTTCATTTACCTTATTCACTTAAACTAAATAGGTCAGGTTAAATGTTTCCTAAAAGATCGCTTTAAGCGATAAGACCGCCCATTGTGTCACCTTATGTATGTAAAATTTCTACATTTATGTCTGTAATTTTTATGGTGTACAATAAAGAGTATTCTATCTATCTATCTGTGAGTCAAACCAGTGTTTCCATATAGGTAGACGTATTCCGTTTGACCAATTCTGATAAGGATTTCAAATAATATTAATACGACAAATTCGCCCAAATCACTAGGCTACTGGCCATTTGCGATATAAACGTTACATGAATGTCATAATTAGATTTAAAAAAAACTAATATATTTTATTTTATTTGAATTTTAGGGCTTTCACGATATTTTTCTAGAAGTAACAGCCAATCTTGCCTTTATTCTAATGAATCTACACTGGCATGCAAAACTAAGTCAAACACTGGCTTGGCTATCAAGAAGTCCAGCCGGTCTATTCTGTAATAATCTCACGGTGAAAACTTAGGTGAAGTGAACGTGAAGTGAGCTGTCATTCCACCTACTGCTAGGGACTGACAGCTCACTCCGAGCTCACTTCACCTAAGTTTTCACGGTGAGATGGTTACCGAATAGCACTGCTGATCTCAACCCGATTGAGCACGCCTGGGATGAGCTAGGGATGCTAGTCAGAAGCCGCAGACAACCACCTACCACCCTCAGGGCACTAAAACAGGCCCTGATAGAAGAATGGGAGAATATTCCCCAACATCGGCTCCGAAACCTCGTGTTCGGTATGCCAAATCGTCTCGAAGCTGTAAGCAGAGCCCGAGGAGGCAATACCAGCAGTGCTATTCTGTAACCATCTCACCGTGAAAACTTCGGTGAAGTGAGCGTGGAGTGAGCTGTCAATAGTGTCAATTCCAAGCATAAACCAACTCACTTCACCTAAGTTTTCACGGTGAGATTTTTACAGAATCGACCGGCAGTTATTAAGAAATAAATAACATGTAAAACAAACTTGTAAATGTTAATTGAGTTTTATGACACTAAGCTAAAAATGCCTATTTTTATTGTGTTATCTTATTTTAGATTTAAAAATGTTACTAATGTGTAATTTACTATAGTTTCTAAAAAGCTGATAAACATCGCTATAAAACGTTTTTTTAAATTTAAATCTCAAATTTCTATAGTTTAGAATATATTTCTTTATTTTTTTAGTACTTAGTTTTGCCGGCCAGTGTAATAAATTATTCTTTTGTATTACCTAACTATTGTAGTTATTTAATATTTTCAATTGCCACTTGTACATTTGATGTACTTAATTGTCATAAAAGGAAAATATATTAAACGTATGTGTATTAAACCAACACTAAAATTATTTCGATATTAACTTCCTATCTATCCTATATTATATTATATCTATCTGTATTATATCTATATAAGGACCCAATCATGATACTAACAAATGTATACAAAAGAATAATTTTAGTGTTACTTTTAAAATGATTTGATATTACTGTAAAATGTAATGAAAATTCAACTGTGGCCCTATTGTTTGACATTGAGTTGACATTGAGCGGATTTAACATTTTTCTGAATGTTTCGGTGTTACCTGTAATTTTTTGATTATTTTTGGTCTAATTGACGAGAATAACCATAAGACCATACGTTAAAACAGCCCACAGACGATAATAGTCATAATTTAGCAGTAAAAATAATGATTTAAACCGTAAAAGTAGAACGTCACCGTCGTTGCCAAATCGCTTCAGCCGTTCTCAAGTAATGCTTACCAACGAGCAGTATTTATATTTTATTTATTTAGAAAAGGAACGAAATTAATTCTTGCAACCTATAGGTGTAATTAGTAAAAGGCAACGAAAGAATCTTACCTCTAGGAAAAACAAAACTGCCAAATAGCCAGAAAGTATTCGTCAGCTATTCCTGTATCCACTGGAGTAAATAAGACAATGTTTTTCCAATCAATTTGTTCTATGTGACGTTATCACTGGCCAGTCTAATTGATTACCTGGCTCAAGAGACTCTTTAACCTAATATACAGGTAATCTAAGTTACAGTGGCAAAGGGCAAACGTCTTCAGGGTTATCTATTAAAACATGTAGAGTTGACGGGGCTATTTTGGAGTAATTCTAACTAGTGAGAATAACTGCTATTCTACTCAGTTCTCATTAGTTAAAATTACGCCACAGTCGAAATAGCCGGAACTTATGTCAATAATATTTGTATCATAATAATATTTGTACCTATGTAGGGAAGTAAGTTTATGTCAACTTATTGTGTTTATATTTAAAACATTAATAATATAAAGAAAGAAATAACATATCAAGAAAGCAAATTTGTATTTAGTGTTTTACCTTTTTACCTGAATATTTTTTTTATATCTTCTGCCTAGCCTATTCCCAACTAAGATGGGGTCGGCTTCCAGTCTTCCAGATGCAGCTGCATACTACTATTTTACATGTAGGGAGTATTCTTAAAATTACACAACATAATTCTTCTTATTCTATTATTTAGTACCAAGTTGTGTACAAGCAACGGCCATTATTCAAAAATGGAAGTTACGGTAAACATTATACAACTATATACGCATTGTATGCACTCATTGTATGATGCACCGGTTGACGTCATCACGTCAATGCCGGTTATCGCTGAAAACCAGCGCTGGGGCTCTGTCTCGCATAGGGTCGCAGCATTATGCTGAGCGATGGCCGTTTTGCGTGGATAATAATAATTGTGTTCTCACTTTGCGTCATGTTTATCGCAAATAAACGTATTTTATTTTCTTTCCTACAACATGAATCAGAAAGCTGTGGTTATTTTTAAGGCTGTGGTACAGACAATCAATTTTTTTTTTAATTAATTTATAATGCAATCTATCTAGCGATATTCAGCATTAGGTTCGTATTTGCAGGTCTTGGGCTTGTGCGAAATTGTTCATTAACAATACCGCTGCATCATTATGCGATCTACAACTTCACAATATAGTAGATCTTGTGGGTTTTTGCGTTTGAGTCTATGCGGTATTTGCACTTCGTTCATTAGATCCTTTGCAAGTACATTAGGGTGGTGTGTGATTCTTGTTTTGTATTTACTCATCCTTTCTTTTATTTCCTCCTTGACTGTTTTAATGTTTAGGTCGTGGTGTAGTCTATCATTTGTTATGTACCAAGGTGCGTTTGCTATCATGCGTAGCATTTTAGACTGAAATCTTTGCAGGATTTCTATGTTCGAGTTCGCCGCTGTACCCGTTGCAGACCGTAGCACCATATGGGTTTAATTATAGCTTTATAAATGAGTAACTTGTTTGTCATTGACAACTGAGACTTCTTAACACCATCAAACTAGACAGCTTTGTCCATGGGACAAATATGGAAATCGCGAAAAAAAAAAAACAACTGTCCCATACAAAACTTCATTTGTTCAGTTTGATAGTCTGAACCTGTTTCTGATACACGCTAAATATGGTGATACATGCTCGTACTCTCTCTGTCAAAGTCAAATAATTTATTTCAATTAGGCACATAAAAGACCCTTTTGAACATCAAAATTTACAAAAAAAAAAAAAAAAAAAACTAGCCATTCCAAAAGGTAGTTTTCGTATGGAGAAGAATGGACAAGAAAATCAACCGTTACTCTTAAAATGTTTTCACAATATCCTGTATATAATACATTCATTATATAATTATATGTGAAGACGCTGCAGCTAGAATAAGATTACTATACCACGATAGGTAAAAATAATGAAAAATGAAGCAATGACAGATAAATTAATTATGTGATAGAGGCATGGTGCTCACATATTTACAGACATTGTAACATTATTATACGATATTCCTAACATTTTAACAAGTAATACTAATAAGTCAGTGTGTGAGTTCAAGTAATCACAGATTGTAAAATCAATGTCATAAAAAATCATATTATGCAATTAAATTTTTGTCTAGGCTCTAAATTGTCCTATGGAGCAGGACCAGCATGTTTCCAAGCATTTTTATCTTGGATATAATCCTCTAATATGCTTGTTTACAAAGTGTAGTGTCATATGCGAGGTTCTTGACGAGCATGAACACCGTATAATAACATAGCCTTAGGCTATGTACAGATGGCAAAATTTTGACGCGAGTCTAGACATCCTGTTATTTACCTAAGAACCGATCACATGCGCGCGCATTAACACGCGCCAGCGAGCGTTGACGCAGCGCTCAGAGAAAAAGTCTCTGGTCACAGGAGATCGCGCGTTGACGTTTAAAATGAGACTGACGAGTAGTGACGAGTTTTCTCGCAACGCTCGTTAGCGATCGTCATCTGAACTCTGTTTAATTTTGATCGTGCGTTGACGCGTTACATGTGAACTTAGCCTTAGGAAACAGGAGAAACGAGAGATACATGACAGATTATAGAAACATGTCTACGGTGCGATGCCAAAAATGAAGACACGAAAATGTGTCTTTGTTTTTGTATAGAAACAGATATCTCTGCTCTTCGTAGAGTAGAGAAAGAAGTGGTAGGTACACACGTGGTTTGAAAAATGTTCATACAATTAAAATAATATTATGTAACATAACATCACGCCTGTATTCCCCGAAGGGTTGGGCAGAGGTGTAGGTACCCATACATAGTACACCCACATATCGCCAGTTATGTTTAAGACCCATATAATAGGGGGCGAGTCCATTATTGCCATCAACTCGGCACAAATCCAGACTACGGGCTGTTACTGAGAAATTCCTGATGGAAAAACCCAATAACACTTTGCCCGACCCAGGAATCAAACCCAGTGTCTCATGCTCAGCATAACGCTGGCACCCACTAAACCAATTAGGTGAATTTTCAGCATTTTCTCTACAGAATGTACTGTTCTGACGTCATGCGAGTCTCCGTTGGTCCCGTGTCAGGGAAATATTTATGATAATGCCTCGGAAAGTCGAAAGCCTGAAAAAGTGTGACAGCTTGAGCAGCGGAGTGGGATCGTAAAATTAAATTAAGTTGGTTTCCGGACTGAAATAGCTACCATTTGAAGAATAAAAGTGTCTATTTTGGAAGAGGTAGGTTTGGTAAAAGACCTCATCTAAAACAGGTCATTTTATTACGGTGGAAAATATAAATGCTGATGATGTTCAGTCTGTATCGAGTCGCTTTAACATACAGAAATAATAAAATAGGAACCAGACCTTCTGTAGCAAAAACTAAACGTTATTTACGATCGCCCCGTACCGAGATCCATGCAGTTAAAGTCCGTAGCGTCTTCACTAATGGGGTCAGAGTTGTAAATTATACCTTGTATCTATCTAAATCATACACGTAACTAACATAAAAATACACTAGCGACCCGCTCCTGCTTCGCACGCTTTTACTAGTTGAAAAAACATCGAGATTCCTTAGTTATATAATAAAATAATAATAAAAACGTTTATTCATCTCCACAAATTACATCGTTTTATATGTATAGGTTGACAGGTAGTTTGGCAGAAACTTGTAATTTGTGGGAGATCTGGAGTCTAAACTAAGCCTAGGCCTGTATTTCAGAACTCCAAGCCCCCCATCACATCATAAATAGTGGTTGTCAACGTGGAAATAGTGCGAACCTGATGATGGTGTGTATGTGTATGTGTGTGTGTGTGTGAATAAAATATAAGTATGTATACATTTATTGCATAATCAGTATTTTATGAATATATAATCTTACATAAATAGTATAAGTACACAAGTGAGTACTACCTAGCCTGCCTACTTGGCTACCTCAAGTACTTTTTCCGTTTCCGTATAGTTTAACTTTAACAACCAATTGATAATTTTAGATTTACACTCAACCTTACTACAATTTGCTATATTTATAATTTTATTTAGTTTGTTGTACAATTCACCTCCACGGAAAGGGAAGAATCTTTGCGCGAAGGACGTACCAACGGAAGTCGTCCCACATACTGCGAAGTTTCTCCTGGAGAGACCTATGCGTTTTCTCCTTTCTTCGGGTAGGTTAGAGTGTTGGAGAAGTGCAGTAAGCAATATGTACATCTGGCGAACAGTTAGCACCTGTGCTTCCTCGTAAAGAGTTATGGTGTTGAATAGACGAGGCTTGGATAAACTAACCTTTAGTATCATCCTTTGGGCTCTTTCTACTGTTATCAGTTTTGTTTTACATGCCCCTCCCCATGTGGTAATGCAATAGCCAATGATAGATTGCACTAGAGCCTCATATACCATCTTCATCGTTTGTTTGTCTGCTACGTCACGGAGTCCTTTAAAAATGTAGGTGAGCTTCCGTATTTTTTTACATAGAAAGCCAATGTGGTTTTCAAAATTTAAATTTGCGTCAATTTCAACTCCAAGGTATTTAAGACTTTTTGTAGGATTTATAGTGGGACAGTTACAGTTTGGAGTTGGAGGGAAATTACATTTATGTGCCAGGATATTGTAAGTAGTGCGGTTGGCAAGTCCAATTTGATTGCGAATACAGTATAAAATGTATTTGGTTTTATCTTCATTTAAAGTGAGGTAGTTACAGGATAGCCAGTTACACACAGTGTTAAAACCATTTTGCGCGAGATAAAAAAGCTCATTCCACGAGTCGGCGAAAAAGGTTAGGGCGGTATCGTCTGCTTTTAAATAAGCATAAGTAGTAGTAGTAATAAGCTGCTTTTAAAGCTATATATAAGTATATAGCTTTAATATTAACGTAGTATACACATAAAACTTCCAGAGTAAGAAAACCTAAGCGATGGTAACGTCATCAAAATGTGCTGAGTGGTTTCGAAGAACAACTCGGTCATACAGAAAAATACAAAAAGCTATTTTAATTTATAATATATAAGATAACTAAGTTAGTTGGAATGTAATACAATCTATAGTTCTAATATACGATTATGTATACGCAACTAGATTTGAAATTATTTATTTCAACCGACATGATTCTCAATAATTTGGGAGGTTCCTGTTTCGTATCAGGAGGGAGGAAACGCCCGGCTGTCATCACTGCATGGATCGCCCGGAAGACACGGTGGAGCATACGGTGGAGGTATGCCCAGCTTGGGCAGAGCACCGCCGTGTCCTTGTGGCGGCGATTGGTGGCGAGGATCTCTCGCGTCCGGCCCTGGTACAGGCCATGGTACGGAGCGAGAGGGCATGGGAGGCCGTCACCTCCTTCTGCGAAGCAGTAATGCTCGCGAAGGAGGAGGCGGAGCGCGTGAGGGAGAGGCAAATTTCGCACCCTCACGCCCCTAGCCGCCGCAGGAGGAGACGCCCTGGGCGTCGGGAATCGATTGCCGATTCCCGGCCACCGTAGGCGCAGGCTTGCGGACGGTGAGCAATGGGTAGCTTGCCGTCCGGTAAGGACCAAGCCCGGGTCGACGGCGCGTTGTGTTCCACGCGCACCTCAAAGAGTCCGATGAGATCATTGCCTGCCGGGGTTGCGGGAAAGTCCGAAAGGGATACCGTAGCCCCCTTGCATTGCACAGGCAAGAGAAGGAACACGGGTGGGTTTTAGTCAGTAAGAGTCTGACACGCCCTCCCGCTCCACCCAGAGCGGGAGGAGTCATTTGATGATTTCCCACCCATAAAAAAAAAGGACCGCTACCCCCTACCCCTGCCCTACTTTAAGTAATATCTACAAAGTCACATTTCATGTCTGTTGTGTGGCCGCGTTGTTCTTATAAACAACACAACGGGTTTTTAATGTGGTTTTTACCAAGAATTTATTCTGAAAGGTTTATGTGTAAGTATAATGCATTAATATTAAACTTAAGGTGAGCCTCACCGGGAGCATTCGTCTGTAATGTAACGTACATAATCCAGCATTACATCAGTGAGGGAGGAGAACCGAGCATTACAGTGCGCAATGCCTGTAATCATCATCATTTCAGCTGAAATACGTCCACTGCTGGACATAGGCCTTCCACAAATGGGGGGGTTTGCCATAACCGCCACGCTTGACAGGCGGGTTGGCGATGGCTGTAATATTTATTAAGGATCGCTGGGGATGTCTGTAATATTTTATCTGAAATGTTACATTACAAGCGAATGCACGTCAGTCACGGAGGCAGTATTGTAACGTAATGCTCAAAATCGAATTTGTAACGTTACATTACAGGCCGGGGGCAGGCAGCTGTCCCGGTGAGATTTCCCTATTAGGTATATGTCAGAACTAGCGATCAGCCTCTGGAGCAGGGGCGGACCGCTAGTTCTGTATAACTAGATCTTGCGATCACTTATGTAGACAAATTACTAGTTCCTAACGGCTGTAAAATGTGATGATATATATTATCTCAATAGGCTCGCCCCCTATTACATGGGACTTAACCATAATTGGCAAAATGTGGGTGTACTATAGGTACACCTCTGCCTAACTCTTCGAGGATTATAGGTGTGATGAGATGTTATGTTATGTTTCTATATTTTTTGCACACAGAAACTTGTCTGTGACAGATAAAACTAATTTTGATGGACGATGTCTGAGGAAAGAACAACTAAGTAATCTGAAAACACATACATTCTTAATTGAAAGAGCTTTCCAATAAAGACAAAAACTTTTGTCTTTATTGGAAGTCGATGAAGGCTCTTTACTTCTAAAAAGTAATTACTTCTAAAAATATTTTGTTAGACATTGATTGAATTCAATCAATCTATTGAGAGAGAAATCGTAACACTTGATAAAAACAGCATGAAAATACGTCACACTATGAACAATAATGTTAAATTGTAGGAAGTGCCTTAGCTGCCGGCGCCGTCTCCCGAATTGGCTGCCGGCGATGGTTGCTGAATTGGCTGCCAGCGCCGATTTTGGAAAAAAAGCGGAAAATGGGGTTGGCAATTCGGCATATGGAATAGACAGGCGGAATTAGTATATTTCAATAATCAATAATTTCCATATTTTAGTAATCAAGTACTACCCGGAACCGAACTAGTAGGTTAGGCTTGAACTATAGCCCCTACGCACGAGCCGAGCGAGCGAAGCGAGAGGTGCCGCGTCCGCGACCGGCGAATGCCAAAAAGGACTAGAATATACGGGCTGAGTTTTTAGTCACCGTCCAAATTTTGATATATTAATCTTTGGCGAAAATCATTGAAGACGTGGTTTTTCTTTTAGTATTATATCACTCAATATAAAAATATTGAGATATCACATCACAAAGTTATTATATACCACGCAGAGAGGATTATTATTTCGAGAAAATGATTTAGTATGAAAGTTTTACGTATCGATTTTTTTTCAAAAATGGAGTTAGTGAATCATACCTAATGCCTAGAAAAAATTTGGACGGTGACTAAAAATTCAGCCTGTAGGTATAGAAAAAATACTTTAGTTAGGATTAGTTAGTTGGGGTTCTGAATACTGGAAGGTTTTCCAGAAACGCTGCGCCGCCCGGTGCCCACTATGCGGGACGGCGGCGTCGGCAGCTGACGTTTTTAATCTCGACTGCCAGCTGTAATGTACTGTCGGTTTCCAACGGCGTTATTTTTGGGTAGGTACCGGCACCAGTAGCGGAGGCACCCCCAAATTGAAACATAGGGACTTACAAGATCAAGGGGGAAAAAGCGGGTCACTTCCAGCATTTAGGCAACTGTAGTTAAGAACAACTTTTCTTAACTCCGAAACAAAGTAAACCATGATTTTGAGAACATTTAACATAAATATTGGGCAAGTTTATATTATTGTGTATATTTGCTTACCGACGTATGCATGACTTGACAGAAATCAATGTTCTTGCTGCAGGCATTTGTTACATCTTTACTTTCGAAAAACAACAGTACAAGGACCTGAAGAGGTAGGCACATGTTTCAGTATTCTTTACTATTTAAACATAAAGCCTCGTGCAGACTAGCGCGACTCGATTATAACAAAACAATTTCTAAGAAAATTTCACGGTAGAACAATTACGGGTGTACCGCTAGTGTGCACAAGCCTTAATTGTCCCATGACCATGATGAGTCACCTGCTATGCTATGAGCATTGTCTGGACATTCCTTTTTTTTTTGCGTGGGATATCATCAAATGACGTCTCCCGCTTACTGACTAAAACCCACCCGTGTTCTTTCTGTTGCCTGTGCAATGCCAGGGGGCCACGGTATCCCTTTCGGACTTTCCCGCAACCCCGGCAGGCAATGGTCTCATCGGACCCCTTCACTCGCTGACCCGGGCTTGGTCCCCGGACCGGGCGGCGAGTTACCCATTGCTCACCGTCCACAAGCCCGCGCCTACGGTGGCCGGGAATCAGCAATTGATTCTCGACGTCCAGGGCGTCTCCTCCTGCGGTGGCTAGGGGCGTGAGGGCGCGAAATTTGCCTCTCCCTCACGCGCTCCGCCTCCTCCTTCGCGAGCATTACTGCTTCGCAGAAGGAGGTGACGGCCTCCCATGCCCTCTCGCTCCGTACCATGGCCTGGACCAGGGCCGGACGCGAGAGATCCCCGCCACCGATCGCCTCCACGAGGACACGGCGGTGCTCTGCCCAAGCCGGGCATACCTCCACCGTATGCTCCACCGTGTCCTCCGGGCGATCCACGCAGTGATGACACCCGGGCGTTTCCTCCCGCCTTATCCGAAACAGGTACCTCCCGAAACAGCCGTGTCCGGTGAGGACCTGCGTCAGGCGGAAGGTGAGGACGCCGTGGCACCTCTCCAGCCACTCCTCACAAAGAGGGGACTTATCGCCGTAATAGTGGCGTGCCCAGCACTGGGTTGCGACAATCGCACTCTCCATGACGCCATGAGATCCCGTCGGAGCTCTGTCCGCTGTGCCGCGATTTCTCGCGGCATCGGAGTCAAGCTCCGGCGTTTCGCCTCCTCGCGCGTCTCCCAAATATGCGCGAGGACTTTTGCCTCCAGATCCCATGGCGGCAGTCTGGACATTCCTAAATCTAGACTTCGGGCTGCTATGAAAATTGCCTAATGGAACCGAATTACACTTTTCGCGATCCGGAGATCGAATTAAGGACCACGCGCTTTGCAACTATTACCCCGTGGAATAATATAAATGATCGTCGCATGATTACGCGATCGTCGCGTTAGTTTTGTTCGAACGCATCGTCGCGCATACAGACCCTCTGTACATTCCAGTTTTCCGAACAAATCAGTGACAAATGAGCGCGAAGATCACTTATTCGCGTAGCGGTCGCTTATATTAGAACACGGCCTTGGTGCACTTACCAAGGTCCAGCTAGACCAACGACGTTGGGTACCGTCGTACTATATGATAAAATCTGGATTTAGGTTCATGTAAAACATGATATAATTTATAGTCATAGTCATATAGTAAGTTACCTAAGTAATATGAGTAAAACACACAGGTTTGTGAAGTACTACAATTCTTGCAAATATGAAATTTCATTATTGTACTTGTACAAACAACGAGATTGGTATACACGCAGGTAACTTACAAAAACTAATCTTTCAAAGGAGAAGGCGACTTCTGGGCCCAGCAGTTAACTAGTTGAAATGTATATTAAAAAAACCGTCATGTTTTTCTAAGGAAAATCACAAAATATGGTACATTGTTTCTATCTAGGAAGCGAGAAAACTTAAATTAAGTTATGGAACTAAATAATCGATTAAATAATGCCTGAAATGTTAGTAATCGATTACGAATAAATCGGTAAAATGTCAGAATATGTATGAAAATCGAGTAACGAGTATTTTTTTGTGGAATCGATTCATATCGAATCGATTTCCTTTAATTTCTCTTCTGGCAACATTCCTGCCTGATATCAGTCTGTCACCGATTGACAGATGACACTCGTTCGTTGTTTTTCGTTCTGAGTGCGCACGTATTTTCCTTGTTTTATTGTTTAACCCCACGACCTCGGCTTTTATTGGACTATTGACGTATCTTGCATTTCTAAATTACCTGGCTCTCTATTTTGGACAACTGTTTACGCCTATCGATCGGATATTGACGACATGGATCGCTGTGTGAATTGTTTGATTGCGACTGGTCGCAGTAACTCTATTGGCAGAAGAGTCTTGGAAGATGAGGCGATTTTAGCAGTTATTTGTCGGTGGCGTGCATCTCAGCCTGTAAGTTTTTACCTATTTTATATTTTTTTTACCTATTCAAATGATAATGGGCGTGATGGGTCGCCGGCGCGTTGTGTTCTAAGCGCCTCAACGAGCTATCAGCAAGCTGACGGGGCTCCCTTAGAGGGCCAAAGCCTGCCGGGGCCGGGGAATTAATTCTTGTATCCTTGGGTACTTATCAATTAAAGCAGGCACGGTCCTATTTTGGTGAACATATGCGGGGAACTGATGGGTTCATCATAGAAGTGTGCAGGGAGGTAGACAGCAGCCTTCTTCGACAGCTGTCGGCTTCAAATACTTCTTGGTTACTGCGGGGTCGAATAGAATCCCGCCATATAAGTCGCAAAACATATTTTGTTTACATTTTAGTTGACAGCTGTCGAAGAGGACGAGATTCAATATTAGGGTATTATTGTAATTGCATTGTGGGTAAAAGGACTGTAGGCTGCTGTGCCCATGTAATGTGCATAATATGGTATCTCAGTTGGGCAAGATACCAAGAAAATATCGTACCCCCTGCACAATTCTTAGACGATATTCTCCTAATTATTGAAGATGAATAATACAATCATATTTTAGTCATATATTAGTGTTTTATTTTATATCCTCCTGTCCCTTTTTTAGTTTTTAAAAGGTAGGTGCCTACTGCTTCTAAGTGCAGGATATTGGATGAAGAAACTTGTCTTCGACTGTAGCGACTGTCCAGGGCGCGAGAGAGCCAAACGTGTCAGAGTCAAACTCTTTACACACGCTCCATGCATAAAACCATAACACAACCAAAGACATTCAAAAGTATTTCGTAAAAAACATAAAAAAAACTGCAATGTTATAATATAACCTCACTGTTACTATATTTCATATAACTTGATTCCTGGATAGCCAAATTTCACCAAATTTTCAGTGAGGCCTTGTTATTATATTCTCTTACAAATAAGGCTAGTTTGATTCAGTTAACACCTGGGCCCAGGAATGTATGGAGTAGTTCCCTTCTCCTTTGGGAGTTTGCTGAGCAGTCAATTCTTTATAATAAGTGTGTCGCGTAAAAAGTTATGTCAGTCAGTTAAAATGTTTTTGTCTGTATATCGGCAGGGTAGTGAAACATTTAAAAAAATGTTTATTTACTTTAGGTATATCAAACTCTTTGTTCGATTGTATTATTTTTATTATTTATTTATATTTCAGACAACATAATCCATTTTATTAGTAAAATTGTGCTTAAAGCTATGTTAGTTCGCACATAAACGCATACAATGTTTGAAGAACGGACAGTCATACCTGTCCGTTATCACACTCAGGATGCTGTTGCTACTCACACGCACTCTGTGCAGCAGTGACGCCGCTTTCTTGCGTAAGATTGCTGCGAAACCATCTGTGCAATCTCCATGAACATGGCGGTCGCGCTGCAAAACGGAGGGAGCCACAGCAGCATCCTGAATGCGTTATTGTATTGGACCCGCATTAACAGCCCTTTGCGTATAAGCTGTCCACAGGCATAGGCATATTTGCATACATATAATATATTAGTTACCCACATACCATCTGAATATACTTGAATCATTGTCTATAGACTGAGCCATAAATAATATTATCTTTACTAAGTTTCCATTCGACATTACTGTAATACCTACCTCATATGTCCTACCAAGTGACAGCTTAACGATTTGCACAATTCGACGATTTACGTAGGTAAAAGACGATTTTGGCTTCTAAAAGACCGTGTGTCTGGTGAATTTTAATTTATTGCTCCACCAGCCGCCTTGGTACAGCCTCTAATATATTTTGAGACATTAGCCTGGAGGCATTCTCGGTAACTGGTAAATACGTAAGGTCAGGATAAAAATAGAAGGTTGAAAATGTAGAACCAAATATAACGCCTGTATTTCACAAAGGTTATTGATTAAAAACACTAAGCAGGCTGGCTCTTAATTTGCAATATTTCAGGGGGTGAAAGTAGGTACCCAATCCGGAATATTAACAACATTTGCTGTGGGACCAACTGTGAAATATCGTAAAAAAAATATCAACGTAATGAAAAGTCTGATGAGATTTTGAAATTTCGTGAAGGTTCCACAGAAAAAGTTATTTATACTATATTATATAATTAATCCAAACTGAGTCTGAATAAAGGCCCTTGCTTGCCCTTGAATTAGTTTCTGGACTAAACAGACCTAGAGATTCTACTTGTTTGATTTGTAATGCATAAGCTAACACTAAAGGAGAACTTCTAGTATTGTAACCAGTAATTGGATTAGCCGTACTTGAGCAAGCAAAGGATCTGTGATTTCGGCAAGGAATATATATTAGGGAAACCCGCTTGGCTTGACCTCAGAGGCATCTTAGAGGATATCCGGTGAGAAGACCTGAATATTAATTAATTTATCTAGCGAACCAAGATTATCGCCAATTATTAATAGAGTTGGCAATGTAATCTCAGTTTCAATCTGTCAAAAATACTTCTTATTTTCCTACAGTTTTTGACATTGATTGTTATCGATGAGTACAGAGGTATAGGAACAGAATGTAAAGTTCACTCTATTCTCAGTTATGTCTATATCTGATTGATGTCGGGACGTTGTTTATATACTCTTCGCGAGGTATACTCTGCTTGCGCGATGCTGGATTTAGCGTAACGCCAGTGTGACGCGTAGTTTGCATGTGGCGTTGTAGATGCCGCCACAATTGCAAATAGATTTTGAACGTTTTTATTTACGGGAATTGGCCTTCAGGTTGAAAAATATCAGCTATTTCTTCTCTCATTTGACTAAGAATTAGAAGCACTTTTGCCATATCCTGTGACGAAATCATCAGCCAATCAGCAAAGTAAAGGCTGGGCTGACTGGCCAGTCCCAGTGTCCCGTGCCCGTGGTATTACTGTAGGTAGTCTGTGGTGCACTGTGTGTCGGACATAGTAAGCTATAACTTTCATACCCGTTTCCAGTAACACTGGGCGACATGCATACGAAAACCTGAATAAAAGCGTGCTGTTGGATTACCAATGCTCGACACAAACTCAACAAAAAAACAAAAACAAAAAAACTAAAATTGTACTAAGTCTGTTTTAGATGAAGGAATAGTAGTTAACGTTATGTGAAAAAGTGTCATTATGTTAAATATATATAATATGTTAAGTATGTAAAAAAGGAGCTACGTCTGCCAACAAACTGCTTTGTAGTTTGGCAGAGGTAATAGTGTATTGTAAAAAATATTTCTGTGAATAAAGACTTTTTTTTTTTTTTTCACAGCGCGGAATGTCGAAAATCCAAACGGTTATATGTTGTCACTCGTGGAGGGTTACAATGCACAGTTGGTTTGTAGCTAAGTGTCATGTTTTATTTTCGAATAGACTTCCAATCAACGCCTGAATGTCAGATTTTCTACGCCACATACACATAACATATCATCGCGCCAGTGTTCCCCAAAGGGTTAGGCAAAGGTGTACCAATGTACACCCACATTTCGCCAGTTATGTTTAAGAAACCTGTAATATGGGGCGCGCGTATTCCCATCAACCAGGCACAATTCCACGCTTCAGGCTGCTACTGAGAAAATCCAAATGGAAAAACCCAGTAATACTTTGCTTGACCCGGGAATTGAACCCAAGACGTCATGCTCCGCAGTAGCGCTTGCGAAAACTAGACTAGCGAAGGTTTTTTTATAAAAATGTGTGACTATTAGTCTTACGACTTCCTCGCGAACGAAGTCGCGGACAGACGCTAGTTTTCAAATAAACTTTGATTGGGAGGGGATGGCGTTGATCGGAATCAACGCCTGAACGCCAATTTTTTACGATGGTTTAAAAGTACATATATTTAAACCTTATTCTTTTCAGGGTTCTAGCTTCGAATAACTCAATTTAAAACACATAAATTTAAATCTTTGGCTCACGCACAACCCACTTGGTATCCATCAAATGGTCCACTCTTCATCATTCGATTCCGTTCGGGTACCGCACCCGTAAGATATTTTATTCATACATTCAGGGCTTGCCTACGCATAAAGATTAATCCCACCAAAAACATTTTCATGTAAAATGTTGCCAAGACGAGACCATATGGCTCGCACTGTCAAAAAGTTATCAGATCTCATGTATATACACGCCCTAACTCTACAAGCCCTTACTTCACAAACTCTACACCTTTGTCAAGGCCCGATCACCGTCGATTTAATGGTGGGGCGTAATTAATAAATAATAACTATTGTATAACAGAAAAGTAATAAACACTGAATAATACATTTTTCACATTACGGCCATGTGATGGTAGCGGAACGGCCAAGCCACATATGACGCTACGCTAAACGATGTTCCTCTTGAGCGAGTGGAATAATTTAAGTACCTAGGTCACTTGATCACCACTGACCTTAAAGACAATGCTGCAATATTGAAAGGGAACGGAGGGCTCTGTCCGTGCGTGCGAATATATTGCCCCGTAGTTTTGAACGTTGTACTGCAGACGTAAAGGTAACGCTTTTTACAGCATTCTGTACCTGTGGGAGAAGTATTTGTGAGCATCGTATGGAGCCCTTCGTGTCCAATTTAATAACACGATCAGAATACTGATGGGGTAGCCCTATTGTACGAGCTACGCTGTACCATCGAAGAAGTTCTATACACCGTAAGGACTATTTTTGCTTGCAGCGCTCGGCCGCTATAGAACCGGGGCGGTAACAGATGTGGTCATCGTGTTCACGGGATTTTGTTTTCAAACTGCTTAGAACACATCGATATTGTTTAGCTGTGCATTTAAATTGTATAATTATATTCAGTAGCAATAAATCCATCGAGGGAATCATTCGTCTACTCATATAACATATCTAATAAGTTTACATAACAAGTATATAACATTGTCATTACAACCCGAACATTTGGTCCTTCAAGCAATTTAGTGTTGTGTGATTTCTATCTTTTACGGTCGCGAATCGGATGGACTGGTCTCTCACAAGCGAGTCGCCCCAGTAACCAATTGAGAAGGCGCATATCGTAGAAGAGAAAGGTTGCACAATATCAAGAACCAGAAGTGTGGAGCAACAGCCTACTTCTCAAAACAAATTCGTTCGTCAATTTAAATAATCGTCGGAAAGTTTAGCAACATGACGTCATCAGCAAATACTTACGAGAATCAGCGCGAACTTTAAGAAAACATCAAGAAAGTCGACATCAACATCAAGAATGGCTGGGACAGGAAGAACTTGGACTACTTCAAACGGCGTATGCAAATGCTGGAAAACTTATGGAGTGAATTCCAGTTCAACCATGATCGTCTGTCTACAGAAGTAAGTGCGAGTCATTCTTACTTTACAAGCGAGTTATATAACACAGCATTGAAGTGTTATAAAGAAGTCAAGGAGTTAATTCTCCTACAGAATCAACAACTGTCGACGTACAAGCGGTCCACAGGGGGACCGAGAGTCTGCCGGGGTTGCGGGAAAGTCCGAAAGGGATACCGTGGCCCCCTGGCATTGCACAGGCAAGAGAAGGAACACGGGTGGGTTTTAGTCAGTAAAAGTCTGACACGCCCTCCCACTCCACCCAGAGCGGGAGACGTCATTTGATGATTTCCAACCCAAAAAAAAAAAAAGGGGACCGAGAGTGCAACCAACACCGTTCGAAAGTACCTCTGAACAAGATCAAGTAGGTACATCGAGCAAGAAATTACAAGATCAACAAGACAGCGAGGAGGAAGAAGAAACCTACAACCCCAAAACCAATAAATATATATTTTGAATGGACACTGATATAAAGACGAGATATGAGGAATTTCAAATGTCTATTGAAAACTTTTTTTTCTCATAATTCGTCTTCAAATCAGTGTCCATTCAAAATATATATTATATAGCCTAGATATTCTGTAATCCAATCGGAATAAATACACACTACCTTAAGAATATGTTTGATTTACAAATTATTTTGATATTACGTTTGTATGAACTACGCATGCTCTGCCCGTTAAGCGTAACATCAATGTTAAGTACGCTTAATTTCTGGGAAATTAAGTTTCTGTGGTGTATTTGATAATTGTTTATATGTGGGTAAGCTTGTATCATCAGTTGGTTGTCGGCCATTACACGAGTATAAGTGAATTGCAGTGTTTTATTGATATAATCCTTAAATACAGAACATTTGGCGACGAGTCGTTATTCACGTGTGTTATTATTGTTAGTGTCATTAGTAATTGTGTTTTTAATGACCACGGAGCACGCAAAATCATATAGAAAGAAAGAAAGAAAGAAAATATGTTTATTTTGCACAAACAAAACACACAAAAATACAACAGTAGCAGAAAAACATACTAAACTAAAAAAAGTAGCCAAAAGCCTCGTATTCAACCAACAAAAAACGTTTGGAACCAAACGTTGTTCATTGGTTGATGTCAAGGCCTCGGACCATAGAAAATATTGCGTAATTTACTGTTGCGACATTACGTAAACTGTGTCTGTGGTTGCGACATTGTCAAATGACAACAAAAACAACAAAACAAAATGCCGATTTCAGTTAAATTAACTACATAAATACTAAACAATAAGTAAAATTAAGCTGTGTGTCGTATCTGTGCAAGAACAGGTCATTGCTCAGCGAAATGCTGTGACTTCGGGCCAACCTAACGTCAACAGCGCTGGTTTTCAGCAATTACCTATGGAATGACCCATTGACGTCCCCCTGTGTGATGTAATCGGGTAATTAATTTAAGTATTCTTTTCCACTGATATATAATGTGTAATTCAACCGAAAGTAGTATGTACATGTAATAAAATATCAATATACCTATATCTGTACCTATATCTGTAATAATTGTGCGTAACATAAATTTAGGAAACAATAATAATACATACCACTAAGACAATATAAAATAAGTACCTACTAGATTTCTAATTAAACGTGTACAGTGTAATGTGTTTTCCTCTTCATTCTTGTTTTAGTAATTATAATAATTTCATTAACAATCCATAATTTCATACACCATAGATTCTTAGATACACTATGGGAATTGCGATTTGTCACTCGATGGTATCATGGTGTGGCGGCCATTTGCATAACGGTACGTATCGAGGCATGGGGTTGGCAAAAGTCGACCATGCTTTATCAGTCAAAGCGATAAATAAGCTAATTGGTACAGCTATATATAGTATGGCGTTTGGCGGCAACCTCTCATTTGATCACCGCGTACAAGAGTGGAGCATTTTTAAAAGTCGTTTTATCCAATACTGCACGGCGAACAACATTGGAGATGACACCGATAAGCCTGGAATAAGAAGACGAGCTTTTCTGCTCACTGCGCTGGTGGAAGATACCTACCGCGTCGCAAGAGATTTAGTCTTTCCGGAAATTTTGGACAACGTCGAGTATAATAATCTGTTAGAAAAATTGAACGTCCACTTCCAAGCAAAAAAGAGTACGTTCGCTGAAAGGTACAGTTTTTACAAGGCGGAACAACGTCCTGGGGAAGATCTAGCCGAATGGGCGGCGCGAGTGCGCAATTTGGCACAATACTGTGGATTCAAGACCGAGTTAGATACTGCTTTACGCGACAAGTTTGTCTTAGGATTAGAAAATACTAAGGAAAAAGAGAAATTGTTCGCAGAAAGCATTGAAACCCTCACATTCAACAAGGCATTAGAGATGGCGCAGAGCGTGCGGTGTGCGCGCACAGCTTTGCAAACCGCGCGAGCTGGCAACGTTGCGGCCGGCATGGCTGGCGCGAACGCCGCGGAGGCGGCGCAGGCGCAGCCTGTGTTCGCGTTGCAGCGGCCGAGTGGTTTTACTTCTAACGATAATAATTCGCGAGCGTCTAAGAGTTGTGAAGTGTGCGGGTACAAAAATCACTCAAAAGAAAAGTGCCGGTTTGTTAATCATACCTGTCAAAAGTGTAACAAAAAAGGTCATCTGAAAAGAGTATGTAAGGCTAAGATAAGTGATAGCAATTTCTTGGGAACGGATGACGATGATGTTGTTGACAAAGGTATTTATAATTTATTTAATTTAAAAGACACTATTAAGGACCAACCCATCTCTCGTAAAGTCAAGTTAGATGACAGGGAAATCTTGTGTGAAATTGATTGTGGCAGTGCTGTCTCCGTTTTACCGGCTATTATATATGAACAGCTGTTCGCGGGCAATAACAATAGCAAATATCGTTTACAGCCGTGTGAGGAGATTTTTAACTTTTATACAGGAGTAAAAATTGCACCGTTAGGCTGTTTGTCATTGTCTATAGCCTACGAAGGCCGCACTAAACAAATATTATTTTTTGTGATCAAAACAAATGAGAAACGTTTGCCACTATTGGGCCGTGACTTTATGAGGTTGTTTGGTATACATTTATGTAGCTTAAACTGTAACAATGTAGTACGCGACAAATCAGGGGAAATGTTAATAAAAAAATATTCAACATTATTTTCGGATGAGTTGGGCAGGTTTAACAAGTATAAAGTAAGCTTGAAAATAAAACCTGATGCACAGCTGAAGTTTTTTAGGCCTCGACCCGTACCGCTAGCATTAAAACCGAAGATTGATCAGGAATTGGATAGATTATTGGCAGCAGGTATTATTGAAAAAGTAGACCATTCTGACGTCGCTACGCCGATCGTTCCAGTGTTGCGTTCCGACGGAAACGTCCGAATTTGCGGCGACTTTTCGGTAACGTTAAATAAAGCGTTATATCTAGACAATTATACACTTCCTCGGATTGAAGATTTGTTTGCTAAGCTTCATGGTGGGGTAGAATTCAGCAAGTTAGATTTGAAATTGGCTTACCTTCAACTAGAACTCGATGAATCAAAGAAATGGTGTTGTATAAACACACACAGAGGTTTATATAGATATACGCGGCTCGTATTTGGATTAGCAAACGCACCCTTTATATTTCAACGTACCATGGAACAGTTATTGGGCGACATTGACGGTGTATGTATTTATTTAGATGATATTTTAATCACTGCTCCTAATAGGTTGGCACATATAGAAAGATTGGATCTCGTGATGAAAAGATTGCAAGACGCAGGGTTGAGAGTAAAACACGATAAATGCGAATTGTTCAAAAGCTCAGTGGAGTATCTTGGTTACGTTATAGATAGGGACGGGCTGCATAAATCCAACAGTAAAATTGAAGCAATCATTAAGTGCGAACCACCTAAAAACGTTAATGAATTAAAGTCATTCTTAGGGATGGTGAATTATTATCGCTGCTTTGTTCCGAATACATCATCGGTACTTAGTCCTCTAAACAAGTTATTGAAAAAAGGTATGGAATGGGAGTGGGGTAAATACCAGTCAGCGGCGTTCGATAAAATAAAAAAAGAGTTATCCTCTGACCGCGTGCTGGCCCACTACCACCCGGAGTATCCGACGGTCGTTACTTGCGACGCCGGGCCGGCCGGCTTGGGCGCGGTCCTCGCGCAGAAACAGCCTGACGGCTCAGAGCGCGTGGTAGCCTATGCCTCGCGTACGTTGTTGAAATCTGAATTAAACTATGCGCAAATTCAGAAGGAAGCCACTTCTATTGTATTCGGGATTAAGAAGTTTAATCATTATTTATATGGCCGTACGGTTCCATTTGTATTGCGAACGGATCATAAACCACTGTTGTCGATTTTTGGAAAGGAAAAAGGTGTGCCCGTTTTAGCTGCCAACCGATTACAACGTTATGCTTTGTTCTTATCGGCATATAACTTCACTATCGAATTTGTAAAGAGTGGGGAAAACGTGGCTGATTTTTTATCGAGGTCTGTGCCTACTCATTCAATGGAGCTCGAACTTAATAAGAAAATAGATCAGTCACGGTATATTAATTTTATAGGTGAAAATGTTTTACTACCCTTGACTTTGAATGATATCCGAAATGAAACCAACCGCGATGAGGTATTGCAAAAAGTGATTAGATATATAAAAAACGGTTGGCCATCAAAAGTGACGAACCAGGATTTACGTCCATTTTATTTATGTCGGTTGGATTTGGCCGTGGAGAATGAATGTATATTGCGGGGTCATAAAATCGTGATTCCTTCACGTTATCGTGAAAGACTTCTAAATGAGCTGCACAATTCTCATTTTGGAATTGTCAAAACAAAAACGGAAGCTAGAATGCGTATGTGGTGGCCCGGCATCGACAAACACATTGAAGAAAAAATAGGTTCATGTAGTGTTTGTAACACGCTTCGAAATAACCCACCTAGAGTGCCGTTAGCTCCGTGGCCATACCCAGAGCGCGCTTGGGAACGCGTTCACTTAGATATGTTTATGTTAGGAGGTAAACAGTTTTTAATTGCGGTGGACGCTCATTCTAAGTGGGTGGAATGTTTTACAATGAAAAAAACGGATAGTGAATCGGTTATTAGTAAACTTTGCGAGGTGTTCAGCAGATTTGGTTTGGTGCGTACTTTGGTTACTGACAATGCTACTAATTTTTGCTCAAATGAATTTGAGACCTTTTGTCGGCAAAACGGAATACAACACATGACGGGTGCGCCGTATCATGCTATGTCAAATGGGCAGGCAGAAAACAGTGTCAAAACTATAAAAAATGGTTTAAAAGCAATTTCAAACAATAACATAACACAAAAAGTATTCGTGAAAGTTTTGAATAAAATTTTGTTCGAGTATAGAAATTCAATTCATTTGACTACTGGATTTTCACCAGCACAGTTGATGTTTGGACGTCCCTTGCGTTGCAGACTCGATTTGTTACGATTACCATCCCAAGAAAGTGCATCATCCTCGTCGTCCGTAGCAAAAGCGAATGTCATGAAAGCACAAAAGAACCAATGTAAACAGTTTGGCGGGAAAAGAAGTGTGTCTTTCTCAGTAGGCGACAAGGTTTTACTAAAACAATATTTTAATAACGGTACTAAACATATTTGGAAACAGGGCATAGTAAATGAATGTTTAGGATCACGAATGTTTTTAGTGTATATTCCAAATGAAAACATATATGTAAGGAAACATGTCGATCAGTTACTGGCGTATAAAGGAAATTCATCATTTGAATCGGATGATGATGTCAGTGTGTTTGGAGATTGCTCTCCTAAAATGACCGATCAGTCGAACAAGCGTGACGCTAGTTTAGTATCTGAACCGGTCCTGACATCACCGACGCAAGTTTCTGCCTCCCCCACGTCTCCTGCGCGAGAGGATCGGGAAGAGGAAATTGGAACGGTCTCGGATGATGAGTTTGTGGACGCAGGCTCTCCTGACTCAAGTCAGTCTCATTCAAGCGATAAAGTACATCAGGGACCACAAGTTGTCCGCCGGTATCCGATCAGGAAAGCTAGGAAACAGTTAAATTATAAGTTTTAATAATAAGTATCTTTAAAATAGTGGTGGAGGGATGTGGTGTATTTGATAATTGTTTATATGTGGGTAAGCTTGTATCATCAGTTGGTTGTCGGCCATTACACGAGTATAAGTGAATTGCAGTGTTTTATTGATATAATCCTTAAATACAGAACAGTTTCATATGCTTTATATTACATATGTTACGCCAAAAATAGATACTTACCTTCTCACGACGTCATCATCGTCACGCTTGATAATAAATATACAGGGTAAGTATAACTGCGCTCGCACACAGTTTCGGATTTTGACCTGAATTATACAGATATAATTCAGGACGAAATCCGAAACGAGCGAGCGAAGTTTTTAAAGGAACTATGATCTTGACATCTGAAAGTGTTAAGTTCTAAATTTATGAATATTTTGACTTTTGGGAAATCGAACATAACATTTAATAGTTGTATGGCTCAAAATGCAGCGAAAAGCAAAACAACGATTATTAGAATGACAATAATTTATTAAAACATTAAATCAAGTTTGTTCACAGCTAAAATACTAAGGCTGTTTGTCCACCGCCACGTCAATGGGATGTCAACGAGAACGAGATGTCGGGTGGCGCCGAAGTATAGATAGCAACATGCAACATGGCTCCCACAGACAGGCGCGATGCGACTCTGGTAGAACAATTTCTATGAAAACTTCATGGAAATTGTTCTGCTGTCTATGGGAGCCTTCACCATGGCCGCGTATCGACCTCACACCACCACCGGGGCGTCACGTTCGGTTCGAATAATCTCGTTTCTCGTTGACGTCCCGTTGACGTTGCGTGGTGGACAAACAGTGTAAGGGTCAGTTCACACCGAGGCGTGACGATGCTTGAAGAAGCCAGTGGTTTCGCGCGGCGCATAGGAACGTGTATACGTTCGCCACGAGCTCCCACCCTAGCTAATAGTGTAGAGACAAGAAACTACGATCGCTTCAGGCTGCGCCTCGCGGCGTCGCGCTGCGTCACGCGGCTTCGCAAGGCGAAGCATCGCTGCGTAGTGATGCATCCCGGGCCATTTTTGAATTATCTCAAATAAATGTGTATCTTTTTGTGTAGTAAATAAAGTTACATTTGTTTCACTATCTTAAAAAGTGCGCGCTGCGTCGCGTCGCGTCACGTCTCAGAGTGAACTGGCCTTAATACAATACAATTGTTCGTTATTGAAATCTCATTATTTTATTTGAATAATAGCAGTTTTCGTACTATGATAAGTACTGACTGTGCGCTTTTATTATAATATATTCTGATATAATGAAGACGCCATTTCCATAAATTTTATGGACGTGGACTTAGACGTCGAAGATAATATCGTCACGTTAGAAATTACAAAAGCTCACAATTTGTTGACATTTTCAGTTATATTTTTCTTTTAGTTTTTTTTCTTTTCTATTGTCTACTTACAGGAAACCAATGAATGTGTAGGTATGGTAGAAAATAAATAAGTAATAATTTTTAATAAGCGACTTAGTTACGTACGAATTGTATTTTTTAATAATAATTACCTAGTAAAAAATTTAAAACATTAAATTCGAATGATTGATATTTTTATTTATTTATAATATCTTTTTCGTAATCACCTAAGTCGTTGTGATATTTCCGATATTATAATAACATGGTAAAATTAACTAATGTATTTACATTTCTTTTTTTCCATTTTACTAATTTTTTTAATTGTTTTTTTCATCACAAAACTAAACTCGTCTGTTCCTTAAAATACTAATCAATTAAAATTATTGTCAATAATAATTAAAAACAAATTATTCTGTACTATCTGGACTATTAACTGTGAAAACACAAAATAAGTTATCTAAAGAAAAAAAAAAGCTTTACGGCTACTAATTATTTAAAATAAATACGGGGCCAATATGGCCAACGTTAAATAAAAATAATTTGTAATATCGGCACAATAGTGCAAACAATGAGTTTTATTACACCAAATATATTTAGGTATTATTAGTGTATGCTTATTTCTAAGCTATGTGTTTATCTTAACTTCTTAAAAATAATAAATAGATGACACAAAATATATTACATTTATTTAATAAAACGTGTAAATAACTACACAGCTTAAAACAAGATGTGCCAGTTGTGTATTGCAACAACGTGCACAAAATTCTAAAGACGAGTAATTCAATTCTTCTTTATAAGTTTTTAGTTTGACGGTTTCCACCGCAGCTTTATACATTTCTTTGGTAATTATCTAAACGGAGCAAACCATCATTTAACGTAAAAAAAAAGATTAAAAAAAAAACCTTTTTATTTTTCACTTTTTAGCTGTGGTGCCCCACACAAATTCGCATACCACTACTTGCTATGTAAATATCAGTGACAAGAAGTTAGGTGTAATAATATGATCAACACATATACACTAAGTGGAAAAAATACGTAATATTGAAGCTAGCTCAAAAACTTCTCAAGCAAAGTTAATAAAATTTATAATATAAATTTTGGGGGATTTATAATATAAACTATGGGACAACCGCGCAAGCTACCAAAAGAAAATAACGGTTTAAAAAAATGTTCCTTCATTTCATAGCTAGAATCCAAACTTAGTCAATTTGATTATTTTCGTCACTCAGAAAAGAACAATTATTTTGTTATCAACTTATTTTTAGGTATTTATTTAAATAATTTACGCAAACCACTAATAAATCAAACTCAGGTCGGTAACTTGATGCCGCTACATTACCAAGAATTGTCGGTTCCATTGTTTTAAAATTAAATGACTAATTATTATAATGTTCAAGTTCGTTCGAGTGTTACGGAACGTTAATTTTGTTTCGTTTGACGTTTATTAACTTATTTTCCCCCCTTTTGTTTTGTGAAAGATATCAAAGTACCCTTTTCTTAAAAATTATAGTGATTTCCTTTTCTTTTAAACAAAAGACTGTTTGTTTAAAAGTGAAATAATTGGCGGAGAACTTAATTGTTGTAGGAAACATGGATTTTAACTTAGAACATTGCGACTTTATATAATTAGTGTATAAAAGATATTGTGAAAACATTTTCAAAAGAGTAAATGTGGAGTTTCTTGCCCATTCTTCTCCATACGAAAACTACCTTTTGGAAGGGGCGACTGGAATCTATTTTTTTTTTTTTTTTTTAATTTTGACGTTCTAAAGTGCCTTTTTGTGCCTAATTGAAATAAATTATTTGACTTTGACTTTTGACATTATTCCCATTTTTTTATAATTATTAAAATACCTAATTATGACATTGACGTAGATAGATGTTAGTCGTAGCGTAAAGCAATAAAAATATCATAATGTTGAGTTATTTTTTTCTAACTCCATTATATTGGTTTTAACCACGTTTTAACAGTAAGTTAACATAAAAAACTTACCAAATTGAGACAAAGATTTGTACCATCGCGGACGATGGCGGTGATCCACTTTTCAACCTTATTACTAAGGGCATAAGGGTGAAATGTGGTCGACCGCTAATGTCCGCGGTTTTATGTACAAGCTTGTAAACAGATAAACAGATTCTGATAGCATTACAAAAAATTTGTTATGAAGATTTTTGATAGACAATCTACATATTGAATACCTTCCTGATTTTAAAGTATTAAAATTATAACCGTATTATATTATTATTATTTTAAATTATAATCGTATGCGGATAATAAGGCTGTCCCTTAGATCCAGTATTCCGGACACAGAACCGGAACTTCAGATCCGGGATAGAATATTTATGGGTCTTTTTAATTAAAATGGTATAAGTAGGTACCTGTAGTATGTATATTATTATAATAACAGTCATTAGTTGTTTATTAGTGAAATAAATGTATAAAAATTGTTTATAAAAATAAAAAAAAATAAACTATGAGTCAAGTAAAAAAAATATGATGTAGGTAACCAAATAATAAGTGGAAAACAGACATATCGATTGACATTAATTAATCAATTAAACTTAATTAACACTCTTAAATCATACACACATACATAATTATTATAGTTATAATCTATTTTTTTAATTTTTTTTTCTTCCTTTTAATTAATACAATAAAAAATCTAAGACATACCATTTAAAATTTATGAGCAACACATTTTTATAAAAATGATATCCGCACTAGAACAATCCGTATGATTTAAATTCATTCATTTCCAGCACCACCATATTTTAAAATATTTGAAACGCAACGACACCTGTGCACCTTTAAATAATACTTAGACTTTTATAAATACATTTAAACACTTACCCCCTTATTTATAAACGCTGCTTAAAGTTAAGTAATAATGATTAGCGCTTGGATAACCATACATTTTTGACGTTTAAACGTTTTTTAACTTTAAACAGCGTTTATGAATAAGAGGGTTATAATATTACAAAACTTAAGCCATGCCTACAAACTTTTTTTTTTTTAGCTGCTTGTAATCTTATCAAATTATATCAGCTGATGGCGGCTACAAAGTACACAAATGTCGTTTAAAATGTGAACTATTGACAAGTTTTAATATCTGGCACGACTCGCAGTTAATTATCCTATAATTTATTAATCCTAAGCAGGCATTTTTTTTTTAAATTACCAAAATTACGAGTATCCTAACATAAGACTTGGTACACACTATGCAATTTTGTCTCCTATTTGATGCCGGCGACAAATAATCGCGTCGCAGTCGCTAACGATAATTTATTGTAGCTTTTAGTTTTAAATTAATGGTGTATGTAACATTAAGCTCTGAAACTCATCGTTTGAGCAATATAGCAGTAAGTTCCGGTGGAACAAAAATCCGACGTCATCAACAAAATACAATGTCTGTTAAGGAACAAAGATTTAGATATTTTCCGATGAGTCCAACATACAGCCTTTCTATTTTCTTAATGTCCCTCGGGAATCATCGAAATGCTACAAACGAATGCTAATTTCCATGTCCATAAATTATTAGATTTATCGTGTATGATAATTTGAATTCAGAACGAAGTACTTTATTGTTGTTTTGTTATGATTTCCGTGTGATCTATAAAGAGCTGTAAAACTATTTTCCTTTTTAACTGACTTCCGGCCCATTCCTATTGATTTTTTCCAATCAAACTTTTTGGATTATTGTCACATTCATTGCAACATTTTTAATAGCTACGTATCCTTTATTTTGAGACCAAATGTTTTCAACTGGATTAAAATCTGGATGATATGGTGGGAATCGCATATAAATCGATCTTCAATGGGTTTGGGTTCTGAGGAATGTTATGTTGCTGCAACTGAGCTATAATTTGTGGTTTAGTAGCTTTGAGTTCGGGTTTAACTAATAATTTATTATGTTTTACTGCATTATCTATTACTAAAACAATATTAGCTGGTAGATTTGGTATTAACTGATTACGCAACCAATTTTGATATCTATCGGCATTGATTTCTTTATGGTAATCGCAGTCACTATCAATACATTTGTGCAACAGCAGCTTTCCTCTCATTTTTAAAATAAAGTATTAACAACACGATTGAGAGCGTCCGACGATTGACGAAAAACGAAGTTTGCCGAGGGACGTTAAGAAAATAGAAAGACTGTACGTGTGTACCTACGACATGTCATAAATTTAAGGACTTATTGTAAACAAATTGAGACATAAAGCAACTAAAATTACCTTAAAACTATATTCATTCATTAATCTAGGACAATTATTAAGTTTACCTTAAGTCTACATTTTTCGTTCCCAAAAATATTTTTTCTTATTTTTTACCTTGGCACTCGTATCTTATATCACAGATCTTTGACTAATACCGTCATTCTTATGAAAATACGTACATTTTCATTGGAGGTTAGCACCGCTCTACCCTCAATTTTAAAATACTTCAGTTAGATAGAACATTTGAATGCCGAAATAGATTTGAGAATTGCTAGCAGCGGTCGTAAAAAGACTCGTTTTGATTTATTAGTAAATAAAGATTAGAAAAACATTAGTCTTTTAGAAAATACATAAGTAATAAGTACCACTCAGAAATTCTTTATTATACTTAAAATATTCGATCATTCTTTTGTGCAGATACTGCCCGTAAACTGGTGGAAAACAGTAAGCGGGGTTTTCAGCAGCCTGAAAACGCGTCTCGGTACTTTTAATCAGTAAGTACTACATCTCCCTGTCAGTATACCGCTATGTCCTAATAATTTGACATTGATCCCACAATAGTGGTGCCTCTTTAGAGCTACAAGTTGTCATGGCCTACTTCTTCCTTAGTCTCGCACAAATAACTCTTGAAATGGTCATGTCCTTGCTTTGTCTCTTGATCAAATAGTTTACTAATTGTATCCTTGAAAAAACCTTTCGGTTGTATAAAACTTTCCAGTTTCGTTTCTATCGAGAGTTTCCTTTTTTTATTATCATTTGAAAGGCGAGGGAAGTCTAAGGAGTAACTTTGCCGTATTATCGTTTGCTTTTCGTTTTGTTGCTCGGTTTCAGTTTTGTAAGCGTCTTTATTAGGGTTGTCTGTCGAATGGTCTTCGAACGCTTCATTGCCGAATACATTGCTAGCACTTGGTTCTATAATTGCGTGTTCAGGGACTTTGGTGAACAGTAAGCGTTCAGAGTCCATGAAAGTTAAGACTGGAGATCTTTCGTTAATTACTTTGCACGATTCACCGAACAAGTCCAGCTTTTTGACGTTCCCACCATTATTACTACTATCTTCATCGAATATTGTGTCACCAGATCTTTCGGCTTCGGAGTTTCTATTCTCTGGTATAGTGCAGAGATCGGGATCCCTCGTGAATGTTCGGTGATATTCGTTGGTCGTCATCTCTGAGATATCGTCGTTAAGGACGATTTTCTTACCTTTGGAGTTTTTGTTACTAGACATATTGATTTCTGATGAATTGAAGCGGGTCGTATTGACGACGCTGGATAATTTGTTGGCCGGTGACGTTAGACTATTGTTATAGCCTCTTTCAGCCTGAGAATTCTTTCCCTTGTTATGTATTCCAAATATCCTTTTGATGGAGTTTCTGAACTGTAACAATACATATAATTTTAGAATAGACTTAGATAGAATTGTGATAAAAATAGATGTATTCTGGTTGGTTATTGACTTACTTGTGTATTCATTCCTACGTAAATTAGAGGGTCGTAGCAGATCGAACTCTTGGCGACCAGTGCTGGTATGACACTGGCTCCAGGGGACACCTGCATGACAAAAAACAAAGAGTTCAGAGAAGCAGAGTTTCACTCACCCATTTTCCAAGTTAATGTAATATAACTATTAAGGTTATACCTCTGTCCAACCCTTCATAAGATTCATTTATACACGGCATTATTATAACAGGCGTAATAAATTATAATTTTATTCATATAGTTATTATTAAATTCTGATCAATCAACCTTTGTAAGAATATTTCTATACGAGGTCAAGTGTTACAATATAATGTGTCTTTGTAAATGTTTTTGTTGAAATTTCCTTTTTTAGCTTTGAGAAGACGATAGTTCTTGACAATTTGAACAATTTGAAAACTATGCTTTTTATAAGGTATATTTGAGGAATATAAATAGCTAATTAACACAAGCGTAACATGCTGCGTTGATGCGTAGAAAAGCTGTGGGTAAAATTGTTTTATTTTTGTATCTTCCTTGAAAACGCAACACGCATATAGCCATTAGCTTATCAATCACATATATTATTGACCGACCGAGCGAGCGAAGCGTCACTGTTTCAAAGCTAGCAACATTTGGTTTCGTGTGTCAGTTAGTTGGGTCGTATTTTACAACCATTTTACACTAAGGTGGATGGTGGTGGTGGTAAGGGTGATGGCGCTACTGTGCACCACTAGGTCACGCTGTAGTTGTCGCTCGCCAAATGTTTAGGTTACGTGGTTGCAAAAAAGTTTAACTACTAGTATTTTAATACATAATATTATCAATGGATAAGGGATACTAGATGATAAAGCGTTCTTGCTCGCTTATTGATAGAAATTAGTAATTATAGAAAGATAGATAAATAGAATAATCTTTATTATGTACACCACAAACATTACAGACATCAGTTTAGAATTTTTACATAGGGTGACACAATGGGCGGTCTTATCGCTAAAAGCGATCTTTTACAGACAACCTTTGAATGGATTAAAGAGAGAAGGAGAGAAAATACTGCAGGTCAGTCAGTGGTGTACCATTTACATATACAATAAATACATACATACACAAAGCATAAAATTGTCTTAATAAATATATACATAGATATATATAAAATAATAAACATGAAACATGAGCAAGGAACTATATGCAATGATGATGTTTAAGGAGAGAAAAAATATTTTTTTACCAGGATTTTAAAAGTGGACAAAGATTAAACACGCTCTACCGACTTGGGCCAGGCATTTTATAACCGTACTGCTTGAACTAAAACTTTATAATTAAACTAAAAGATTTGTCATAACATCTGGTGGAAAGCATCCGCATCTCTAGTCTCAAGTTTTCCGATGAGCTCAGATATCTATTATGTGTGTCATGAAGGAATTTGAAACGTTCTTTAAGATAAGACGAGGTTGTTGGATTGAACAGAATACTGTAGAGCTAAAATAAGATATGAGAATTCCGGCGAAGACGTATGGGAAGCCACTTGCGTACGCGCACTCGCACGTACGAATGGTTAACATTGTGTGGCGGCATCTACATCGCCACATGCAAACTACGCATCAAAGACCTGACGTCACACAACATTCTGATGTCGCACAAATCCTGCATCGCGCAATTAGAATTTACCGCGCGAACGACATAATTATGTAAAACTATCCGAAATAAATCGTCAGGCAGTTGCCCGCCAGAAATGACACCCATCTGGTCGGAGGATCCTCCCTTATCTATAGAGTATGAGTGAACTTTACACCCTGTTCCTCATACCTCTAAAATAGTACCCACTCACAATAAAAATAAATCTATAGCTATTCGACTATTTTACACCGTAATAGTTAGGTACGTATTTATTCATAAGTGGGCAATTTATTTTCTTTTAGTAGAAATAAAGAATCTCAAAAGATTACTCATTTTCCTTATATAATTTTTAACATTGAAAATTGACCCCATTTCCAGCGAAAGTGTTGTTAGAAGTAATAAAACTACCTCAATGAAACGGGTACTAAATTACACAGAATTTGATGCTTTTTATGTTACAAAAATATAATATATTTAAAAACACAAATTCTTTTGAAGTTATAAAAAAAAAAAAACGATATTTTTGGGTTATTTTTTACGTAAACTTAGATAATTATAAAACTAAAAGAAATATCAATATAAATCGAAAAACTCCTCTAGATAATTTAACTCCTCTATATTAAATTACGCAACTTTTAATATAAAAATCGGGAGGATTAGCTTTAATTTTGTACCCATTTGTGTGAGAGTCGCGCGTTAACGTAGAATGCACGGCGCGCGGTGAGAGTCGGACCGCTCGCTGCCAATATCATGCAAAATGCCGAGGCCCGAGTTTCGTATCCATGACGAAACGCGTAAAATGAACGAGCCAATCTTAAAAAAAAAAAAAAAAAAATGTAATGATGGAAACAATGTTTTGAAATCTTCGAAAATAATTAAATAATTGACAGTTTCATTTTATTTCTTGATTATTTCACGTGACGTTCTTAAACTTGAGTTAGTGAACTTCTCGGCTTTTGCTTTCGAAATTGAATTTGACGCTGAACGTTTTGACGTAAACTTTATTTTTTGCGGCCTGCCACAAAGGCATTGATGGTCGAAATGTGGGCCGAGGCCACAGATTGAATGAGTCCATCATTATAGTACTTTTCTCAAATAATGCGCGGAAATTCAAACTGAGTAAATTAATCGTGAATTCCAGAATCAATGACGAACGACGATAATTTTACACGCGCCCGTATGTTCATTTGTTTCTTCTTTACTTTAAACAGCTCTATTTGCAAGCCAAATCATAAAAAAAAATTGGTAAGTCAACACATGGCAATCAAGGAGATACCTTGATTGCCATGTGTTGTAGTAAAAGGTTCGTCCCATTTTTAAATAACACGACAGATATGAGTTTTCATAGAAATTTATTTGGCCGACTAAATACGACAGATATGGATTTTCATACAAACATTAACGGCCGGGCGCTCATATGTATTCGACCAGTACGGTAATTTCGAATTATATCGAAGAAGGTTGTCAAAATAATGTTCGAATTTCCAAGCATGTTTGAGAAAATGATATTTGTTACTTTAAACATAATGTCAAGGAAATCTCTTTTTCTGACAAAATTTTTGTTAGACTTTTTAAACTGTTTGTGTTTTTGATAAATAATATAATGTTGATTTCATTTTCAATGTACCTCGAAGGTCGTGTAATGCACGAGATCTGTGAATTTTTATCTAAGCACGTTATTTATCTTTTACGAATACATAAATATTGCTATGTCTGATCTCCATCTGCCTTCGCAGTAAGTTTATCTAAATTCAGTCAGAATTCTTAACCCAAATCAATATAGAAAATCAAATCAATCATACAAAGTAGGTATATATACTTCAAATGTCTGGATATAGGTATATCCAGGCATTCGAAGTCAAACGATATTTTAATATTCACAAAGTTGTCACTCTCCGTCATGTTATAGAGAAAAATACATTAACTCTGACATTATCCTCAATTTAAGCTCATGTTATCCAACTATCCATACACATATACAATTATCAATTCCTCATAATATTATCAAAGGCATGTGACAATAGAGATATATAGTTTCAAAACTTTACTTATGAAGTCTTTGAATGTTACTCATTAGAAATTCAATATGAATCATCTAGCTCAGCATTTCCCAAACTATGGAACGCAGACCCACTGGTGGGTCGCGAGCTAATATTGGGTACCTGGAAAAGCCCTTCAGCTATGATTACTATTAAAACTAAATAGCTAAATAAATTGGATGTATCAAACTCATGGCGATTATTAACTAAAATTGAAGTTACTGCTAAAGATATAAACAAATACATACATACTTCTCATTGAAATAGCACTGCTTGTATTTAATTAAATATTAAATTTTTTGATTGTAATTGAATGTTTTTATTTTTTATTTTAACCGTCCTTCATTCATATGCCCCATTTTTTCTCCATGACCGTCAAGAGGTGAGTCCCAAATGTTGAAAGTTTATGCTAGGTGTGTCGCGGTTCAGTCAACTTTGGGAATCACTGCTATCTAGTGTGTAATTTATGAGTTTCTTTAGTGTGACTTTTAATTGTATTTGTATTAGTTATTTGTTTGTATCCGGTTTCTGATAGATTATTGCTTTTGTTTATTTACTTTTCCGTCAATTGTTTTTACGTAGGTACATAAGTTTCATCCTTGATATTACATACGGCTGTTTTGTTATTAGAGGACGTTATCTGAGAAGATTGTTAACTGTCTGTCTGTGTGTTTGTTATTACGCAATGAACATTTTTTGGGCCTCAGTGTGACCATGAACAGCTCTGACATCAAGCCATGGACAACATTGTCATACTTTGAACTTTTATTTGTTAGATACGAGGTTTTTGGGTTCTTTGTATTAGTGTGTGTATTTTATATCTTTTTTCGTAATCTGCGTCTTGTTTGTGCAGAATAAACTATTTTTATTTCTTCTTCATTCACGGTTTTTCTATTATCTACGCAATTAAAAAAACTTATAATTAAATTACAAATAGTCTAAGTAACGAAACTTTTAGAAATAACAAAATAATTTGACATTAGGCAACTACTTTTCAGCCTTATCGACATAACACTAAAATATGTCCTCTTACATATTTTGGGTGTCTTGGTCCAAAAAATGAAATAACTCCAAGAACCCGTATCAAAAGGATTAAGAACCTCTAAAGATGAAACAAATGTGAAGGTTTCATATGACGTAGAGTAAGTACCTAAACCATCTTCCATCAAAGATCCTTCGGTACGGATCCGGAAGTACGCGTCATTATAAGTTGGTCCCATTGAGATTCGTATTACCTACTTAGGTACTTGTAAAAGGTTTCTGTTTATTATGTAGCTAACAATGCGAAAATTACATACGAAGGCATTTATGGGGAGGCATCATTGATGTACAAAGAATTAGAATTCCGAGAATAAGGAAAAATTATTCCGTTCCGGAATTACGAGATACAAATTTTGCTGTTTTATTCTGTGATTTTTTTTGGAGAAGACCCGTTCTTAATCTGGAATACTTTTGTATCAATTTGTATCAAGAGATAAAAAGTATTCTCAATGTTATTTCTTTTTCCCATTTGCGATCTTGTTAAACAAATAATAACATGACTTATCTTCCCAAGAGTAGATTTATCTATGTCTACAAATTAATTTTCTGTTTGAAGAAAATTCCAACTTTTTTGTTTGTTTTTTATTTTGTTTTAATGTGATTATAAAGAAACAGTTAAAATGTTTTATATGCTTGATCTTTCAGGGCGGATTTCACCAATGAAACTGAACGCGATCAGCACATCTAAACAGAGTCCAGGAGCTGTCAGTGTCATTATTGTTGTGGAATATTGACACTGACAGCTCTTGAACTCGATTTAGATGTGCTGATCACGTTTAGTTTCATTGGTGAAATTCGCCTAGTAAAACGTTTCTTCTAAAGTATAGCTTTATCACATTTGACAACAATAAGGATGATGACTAAAATTCTTTTTCTTTTTGTCCGTCTACAGAGCACCGCCGTGTCCTCGTGGAGGCGATCGGTGGCGGGGATCTCTCGCGTCCGGCCCTGGTCCAGGCCATGGTACGGAGCGAGAGGGCATGGGAGGCCGTCACCTCCTTCTGCGAAGCAGTAATGCTCGCGAAGGAGGAGGCGGAGCGCGTGAGGGAGAGGCAAATTTCGCGCCCTCACGCCCCTAGCCGCCGCAGGAGGAGACGCCCTGGGCGTCGGGAATCGATCGCGGATTCCCGGCCACCGTAGGCGCGGGCTTGCGGACGGTGAGCAATGGGTAGCTCGCCGTCCGGTAAGGACCAAGCCCGGGTCGACGGCGCATTATGTTCCACGCGCGCCTCAAAGAGTGTCAGCGAGTGAAGAGGTCCGATGAGACCATTGCCTGCCGGGGTTGCGGGAAAGTCCGAAAGGGATAACGTGGCCCCCTGGCATTGCACAGGCAACAGAAGGAACACGGGTGGGTTTTAGTCAGTAAGAGTCTGACACGCCCTCCCGCTCCACCCAGAGCGGGAGACGTCATTTGATGATTTCCCACCCAAAAAAAAAAAGAAAAAAAAAAGGTAGATTATTAAAAAATATTGGACACGTATTTTTATCTTTTTTACTTAATCAACAGATTACGGCGATACATTGAGTTAAAATTTGCTATGACGTCACAAGTATGTAGATTTTATACTTACTTGTGACGTAGCAACCCCTACTCCCCAACTTTAATGCGTTTTATCTAATTCATTTTTATTAATATAATAAAGCAAATAATACGTGTCTAATATTTTCTTATTGACTGTCTGGTGGACTAAATAGACTTTGTTTTGTTTTTCCCTATTCGCACTAAATTGAAATTTCACTATGACATGGTTACAACTATCTGTCACATGAACAAAAATACGAGATTTATGGGAGGACGCTGTAGGCTTAGTGGACTGTAGATTGTTGACCATCATCATTTTGTTAAGTACCTGGTACTTGTTGGAAGACCTACACTGTCCTCCCATACCTACCTAATAACACTGTTATTTGAAAATATTGTAAAAGCCAATTATTTTTAAAAGAGTAACCGTGGAGTTTCTTGCCGGCTCTTCTCCATAGGAAACGACCAATTGGAACCGTGCACCTAGCTTCTGACGTTTCATTACTGTTTTGTGAAGGCTATGTTTTTTTAGATAAATGTTGTATGTTGTTATCAGTTTATTCGGTTTTATTTTCTTTTCTTTTCTTAAAGTTATTGTTAAGTACTTATTTTTGATCTCTGAATTGTTATTTGTTTTTGAATAATGTTAATTATTGTAATATGTTTAGTTTTAGGTACCTGTCAATTACTGTTATTGGCGCAAGCCGTTGTAATTAATTAAGTATAAATAAATAAATAAATAAGTGCCCTTGTAGGTTTAAGTGAAATAAAATATTTTGAATTTGAATTAGACCGTGTCGTTTATGGCTTGCAAGTGACATTACGCCATTTTTTTTGGGTGGGAAATTTTCAAATAACTTAACTACTGACTAACGGGAGTACGTGTCAGACTCTTATTAAGTAAAACCCACCCGGGTTCCTTCAGTTGCCAGGGGCCACGGTATCCCTTTCGGACTTTTCTGCGACCCCGGCAGGCATCGGTCCCGATCTCTTTGAGGCGCGCGTGGAACATAACGCACCGTCGACCCAGGCAATTGACATTATACCTTAGGGTGACAAAGCAATAACGAGGTCCACTACATGTCCACATACATTGACGTAAAAAATACGTACATCTTGGGTACTTAAGATAATCTTCTTTCTTTTTCGTGTGGTTAGTGACTAACCTGGTGTCAGAGTTTCTATCCCGCCCGTGGGCCTCTGACTTGGTTTCACATGCTGCCGTCGTTTAGTACGTACTTAAGATAATGGGTTCACCATAAGAAAACGAACGGAAAATGAATTCCCCAATACAAATACAATTAAAACTTACAATAGAGAAACTCATAAATGAAGACGAGAGGAATCGTATTGAATTTCTAATGCTACTATATTCTAGGACTCCATCAGTAAAGTTTCAAAACTATATCTCTATTGTCACATGCCTTTGATAATACATGACGTCTGAAGTTGTTTCGGCCTTTCTTCTCAGAGTAGTCATATAGAAACATCTGGCTTATATTTATTTTTTTAATCAAGCGCACATTTACCTCTTATTTTCTAAGTAAATGTTATAAATCATAATACAAATTTTAATGTTATAAAATTTATTATGCGCATATTAAATACCTATATAATGGCATTATCGCTTTAGATTTCGTACAAAACTTTTTTCTCATAAAAGACCATCAATTTATGTCACTTGTTCATTTTGTCTCTACATAGGTTTAATTGTTTTATGGGCTAAATAATGTACCCAAGTTTAGAATAATGCGTGTGGGACATTTTTAATAATATTCTGTGCTGTTTATAGTATTCCAAAAAGTTTTTTTTAAATACGAAGCTTTGTTTTGTGAGTGTTGCGTTTTGAATTGGTGATTTTAAGATTTCAGGCGCACATACCTAAAAAAAAAAAAAAAAAAAATGTTCCTTCTGTTGCCTGTGCAATGCCAGGGGGCCACGGTATCCCTTTCGGACTTTCCCGCAACCCCGGCAGGCAATGGTCTCATCGGACCCCTTCATTCGCTGACACTCTTTGAGGCGCGCGTGGAACATAACGCGCCGTCGACTCGGGCTTGGTCCCCGGACCGGACGGCGAGCTACCCATTGCTCGCGTCTCCTCCTGCGGCGGCTAGGGGCGTGAGGGCGCGAAATTTGCCTCTCCCTCACGCACTCCGCCTCCTCCTTTGCGAGCATTACTGCTTCGCAGAAGGAGGTGACGGCCTCCCATGCCCTCTCGCTCCGTACCATGGCCTGGACCAGGGCCGGACGCGAGAGATCCCCGCCACCGATCGCCTCCACGAGGACACGGCGGTGCTCTGCCCAAGCCGGACATACCTCCACCGTATGCTCCACCGTGTCCTCCGGGCGATCCACGCAGTCATGACACCCGGGCGTTTCCTCCCGCCTTATCCGAAACAGGTACCTCCCAAAACAGCCGTGTCCGGTGAGGACCTGCGTCAGGCGGAAGGTGAGGGCGCCGTGACGCCTCTCCAGCCACTCCTCAAAGAGGGGACTTATCGCCACAATCGTGGCGTACCCAGCACTGGGTTGCGACAATCGCACTCTCCATGCCGCCATGAGATCCCGTCGGAGCTCTGTCCGCTGTGCCGTGATTTCTCGCGGCATCGGAGTCAAGCCCCGGCGTTTCGCCTCCTCGCGCCACTCCCAAATATGCGCGAGGACTTTTGCCTCCAGATCCCATGGCGGCAATCCGGCAAGGAGGCTCGCCACCTCACCGGAGACCATGCGGTATCCCCGGACCAGCCGGGTGGCCATGACCCTCTGGGACGCGTTCAACCGGCGGGCAGGCCGCCGCCTCAACGAACGCGCCCACACCGGTGCCCCGTACAGGGCCATGGACCGCACGATCCCCGCGTATAGCCTCCGGCAGGAGGCGTTTGGACCCCCTAGATTGGACAGGAGCCGCTTCAAGGCAGCCCCAGCCCGCTCCAGTCTGGGAGCCAAACGTCGGAAATGCTCCAAGAAGTTCCACCGACTGTCGAGGACGAGTCCCAGGTACTTCATCGTCGACTCGACGCCGATGTGAACCCCTCCTACCGTTATTTGGGAACCCGACGGTGGCGCGTTCCGAGGACCATGAAAACACATGGCCTCGGACTTGGGCGCACATACCTAACAAATATAAAACGGAACGCCGTGCACTCGATGACCGCATCTGGATTGCAGCCCCCTTTTTTGCGCCAGACGTGCGTCCGCGCCGGCCTTAGAAACCTATTGGTATAGCAATTTGAAATTTGACTTTTGTGATGCTCGATATTTGTGTCTATTATGGAATGCTTGTCGGGGTATCTCAGTAAATGCGCTGTATAATCTGACATTGAAAGCGTAACTGTAGATGATGTTAAATGCGACATAACTTTGTTTTTTATCATTTATTATTTTTAGGTATTAAATTATAATCAAACATCAGTTTGAGTCTACAGGGTGATATGTAGTTAGGTGCTTTCCTTGAAAAGGGGTTATACTCGAGTTAATTTAAAACAAATATGACGGGTGGATACCGTCTTTTTACGCTTTTAAAGTTTTATGGAAGTTTTCCGGGTCTTACCAAAAAAGTTGCTAATGTAAGAAATCTACTCGACTCTGGACGCAGATTTTATACTTTTCTGATTGTATGGAAAACCTTTTCCCGTCCTGAGCTGCACCTGAACTTGAACTTAAAAAGATGGGCATCTTTTTAAGTACAAGTAAAGGTGCAGCTTCAAAAAAAAAAAACACCCGTCTCTCCACTATTCGATTGCTTACTCAAGGATGCATATCCGGTACGGCTCGTAAATTCTTTCCTATCCTAAGGGTACGTCTTCCTTACCATTACCGCACCCCTCGGTCTACTCCTAGATATGCAATGGCCTTTGTAGTCCCATGAAACATGAGACTTCAGGGGCTAGTGCAAATCTTGGGGTTCATTCGATTTATCGAGTCTGGTTAAACCACGCTGGGATCGGTGCCTTTCAAGTTTCATTCATTCATTCAATTACCATGACGCGTAGAAGTGATTCCGACATCCTATTTACAGAATAAACAATTTCATTATGAGGAATCGAGAATTCCGTATGTAGATACAATTAGCTTTTAAATTGAGGACACTGTCAGGGTTAATGTCAACCTGGCTTAGTCTTTTCTCAACTATGTTGGGGTCGGCTTCTAGTCTAACCGGATGCAGCTGAATACCAGTATTTTACATGGAGCGACTGCCTATCTGAGCTCCACAACCCAGTAACTGGGTAATACGATACCCCTTGGTAAGACTGGGCTTCTGAAGACCCGTAACGATTGTCAAAGATCCACGAATGACAGCCGGGGACCAACGGCTTAACGAGCTTACCGAGGACGGAAGAGTCTCGGTATGTACAGATGGTCACCCATCCACAGATCAACGCTGGTAAGCGCAGCTTCACCCGATGGATCGACCCGTGCGGCTGTTAATACTTAGCCACGAGTTCGAGCAAATGAATACAAAATAATGTTGTTAAATAAACCATTAAGAACGTCCGCATTTCCAAGATAAACAATATAATATTATTCCGTCTCTGTTGGGAAAAGCGAGGATAACTCATTTTAAAACAATCTATCCGAAGGCAATTTTTCAATGTCATCTGTATTGTAACATAAACAGATGGTTGTAGGAATTTTGTAGATATTATATGCGTCGACTGTGCAATAATTAGAATATATATCTATTTAGTAAGTGTTTTTGTGTTGTATGAAGATTTTTGATAGATATTTGCAAAAAAAACTAGCGTGGCATTGAATAAATGGATTTCGGTAAAGTTTTGTCCAGGGTAGTGTATTCTGGATTAGAGTACAATGTAACTAATTAATTTTCAGAATTTAAAGATAATACTTTCACTGTAGCAATGGTATCGGCCCCAACTTACAATTTTGTAGGACGTGGGTTCGAACCCAAGGAGGCGGTTTACTTTGGGTAATTTATTTCATCACACTGCTCTCAAAACGGTGAAGGAAAACATCATGAGGAACCTGGCATGTTCTAGAACAACCCGCACTGGGCCCGCGTGGTGGATTACGGCCCACTCCCTATCATAGAGAAGACGCCTGTGCTCAGCAGTGGGAACAAGGCTGATTACGATTAGTGATTATGCTTAAGCTAATACTTTCTAAGTATCACTATCTGGCGTTCCCGTGCAATCATTGAACGTTGGTCGTAAGTGTGACTGCACACTAGGGAATTGGCGGCAGCTCTGCAATTTTTAGCAGCCCCTCACTACTCTCGTGACCGCCAAGATGCAGAGCTGAGTGACCACTTACTAATGTGTCACTGGTAAAAGTGTTCAAAGGTTTCCATACAATTGTGTGTAGTATGTTGTTCGATCAGCTACAAGCTAGGGAAAGTCAGTCAACGCGCAAGAATATTGTAAATCAGAAATAGGAAATATCCTACTAAATAATCAAAAAATATTTTCTAAGTCGTTTGTCACTATTGCCATAAAAGGTACCTAATTTAAATGTTATGTCCGTTTGGATTTCAGTTATCGTTACTACGTTCAGGAAAGGATTATAGTCTATTAACATAATCAGTTTGGATTAAGCGCATTGCAGGTTCATTAATATAGCACTGAATACTAAAATGATAATTCATTCAAATAACATACTAATTATCACACAAGAACTCTCATTAAAATTGAAAATCGAAATAGAAAACTATTACCTAACTGTTTAGCATAATATTCAGCATTTTGCATGAATTCGGAAGTAGAGATCTCTAGAAATCTCTACGTAAAATATCAGCAATAAAACTTTACTTTACCTCTACTTTACTTTTTCTTAGTTATATATTTATTTAGCAATAATTAAAGTTTTAAAAACAAAGTTTGTATGGAATATTGAAACTTAGGACTAAGTAATTTGTTGCCAAAGTTTTAAAATAATATTTTCACTTTTGAATAATGTTACGTACATTATCCAAAAGTGAACATATTATTTATTCAGACTCACTCAGACTAGATTTTTCCATTTGCGAATTTTCAATAGATATAATAGTAGCGATGTCTGTAGCCGGTTAGCCCACGAGCGCACGGACGTATAAATATAATAAATGTTGAGCCGAGCGTTGAGAATCCAACGCGTTAGGACGCACTCGTCCCAGCGCGGCAGCCCGTTGAAAAAACACATTGTTTGTGTTTCAACTCTCGGCGCTAAGCAGAGCGTTGAAAATCCAGTGCACGAAAAAAAAATCGCCGCGATTTCGCGTTTAGGGGCTCTTACTTACCCTGGATGTGAAATTATGATTCTTCTTTTATCTAAGTGTAGCGGTTACACCGCCACATACGAACTACGCATCAAAGACATGACGTCACACAAATCCTGCATCGCGCAATTAGAGTTTACCGCGCGAACGACATAGATAAGACTATCCTAAATCAACAGTCGGGCAGTCGGCCAGCCAGACACAACACTCGTGTGGTTGGAGGATCCTCCCTTTTCTATGGTGGATGAGTGAACTTTACACGCTGTTCACCATGCCCCTAAATTGGTGACCCCGAGTATGAACGTCAACGCAGCCTTCGTGCAACTACTTCAGCGTGACGTCATCATCATCACTCCCGCAAGCTTTCGTGAGGCGAGTCACACATACAGCCAGCACCCTCGGCTTCAACGGGTATCCTGACCACCAGAATGCAGCGAACGCGCATTCCTGGTCATCACCCTCAGCCTCATCACCCCGACTCACTGGGGAATCACCGCAATCACCGCTATCACCTCAATCACCACAATCACCTCAATCACCGCAATCACCTCAATCACCGCAATCACCACAATCGCCGCAATCACCGCAGACAGTTCCGACTCACCGCGAACTGTGCGGCACCCGGTTCCGACTCACTGGAACCTTAGCTGGCACTGTGAAGCATCGCAAGATACAAGACTCAGCCCACTATCCACCTCCGGTCTCCGGAGGGGAGTGATGTAGCGGTTACACCGCCACATACGAACTACGCATCAAAGACATGACGTCACACATACTCGTAGATAAGACTATCCGAAATCAACAGTCGGGCAGTCGGCCCGCCAGACACAACACCCGGATCACTCCGGTCGGAGGATCCTCCCTTTTCTATGGTGGATGAGTGAACTTTACATGCTGTTCACCATGCCCCTAAATAAGTATTATTGTTAACTATGATGAGTTCAAATTATATAAAGTGAATAATTAACTGTCTCTCGAGATACAGATTGCCTAGTTTGAGAGGCAGGCTTTTCCATATTGTGTACAGATTTTAGTTCTTAGATTTGTATTGCATTGTGTGACCACATAATTATGTCATTCCTTCATTTTTCATTCTTCTTACCTATCGTGGTATAGTAATCTTATTCTAGGTGCATTGTCTTCACATATATAATAAGTGTATACAAGATATAATGTTTTTTTTAAAGAGTAACGGTGGAGTTTCTTGCCCATTCTTCTCCATACGAAAACTACCTTTTGGAATGGGCGACTAGAATCAGTTTTATTATTTTTTGTAAAGTTTGACGTTCAAAAGTGCCTTTTTTGTGCCTAATTGAAATAAATTATTTGACTTTGACTTTGACACCAAAGCTCAAATAAAAAATATTATTAGGTTAGGTTAATTTTATGAACTTATGTCTTAGCTTTTTTCTTAAATGTATTTTTAATTGGTGCACTAAATGATAACTTTTAATAAGTAATAAGTATTTTTAAGTTAATTATTGTTGGTTTTGTTTAATGCTCGTGACCTCTCTGTATGAGGCCTTTACCTTGGAGTGGGACAGTAAGAGGCTGTTTTATATTATTTTTATATACCAAAATTTACAATCTAGGGATTTAAACTATTGTCAGCTCACTTCATGCTCCTTTGACCATTATGAATGCTCTTAGGACACTCCGCATTTTAAGTATGAAGCTACAAGTAGGTACGTGGCGGCTCGACTTGTTGAATTCAGTGAGCGCAACGTAGTCAGAAGATATAAGAATTACGCGATAGAAATTTCGTCATGCTCCCTTAGATGTTACTGTTTGTGGTAGCGTCGGGGGTCGGGTTGCCTCCTTCCCTCAAATATGGCGAGGGGGGTAATGGCTGATTTTTGCGTTATGCTCGTGAACGGGTGCTGCTTGTGGTGACTGGTCGTCTTGCTGATCATGGTTTTCTTATTGTTATTAGTAATTAACTGTTTATTTATTTTACCTCGATGGTCATATTTTATCATTTAAAACTTCAGTTACAGCTATATATAGCTATATGTAAGCGAGCACGCCCTTTATGACTGGAGGCTTTTATTAAGATTGTTTACGTTTAGTCTTTTTTTTTTTCTGCTTGGGTACAGTTCTCGATATTTTTAGTTGGTATATTGGCGTGTGCTAGCTGACATATGGCTATTAATTTATAATTTAAATTATGTTTAGTGTTGCGTTATGTAAATAATTTTGCATACTATTATACAGGGTGTTAAAGTAATTGCGTGCCATAGCTTAGGGGTAGGTTCAGTGTCGATAAAGAAAGCCAGAGAAAAAAAAAAGAAAAAAAAAAACAACCTATATTAGCACCTACTAACTTAAAATGGCAATCGTTTAGAATTAAAATTATTTTATTTGTTTAAATGCTTTAATTACTTACCTACTATCGGACGCGAATCGAACTAGAAATTGTAATTGTAATTTACGTACCATATCGTAGCGTTAGGAGCGCACGTCTTGCGCCATTTGTGGCGAGCCGTTTTCAATAGCAAATAATGCGCTGGCCCTTCGTATTCGGACGCGAGAAGTGAAGGACAAAATGACAACGCGTTCGATAGTAGGTAAGTAATTAAAGCATTTAACAATTATCTATCTATTTTTTTATTACTTTTTTTTTATAGCTGTGCTGTTGGCGAATTTGTTGCGCCACTTCTTCTTCCCAGCTAAAGCACTAGGAGTGGCGAAGGGTGGGCGTTTTGTGGGGTTGTATTATGTAACTTTGACGTTCAAAAAGTGCTGATTCTAAGCCTAGTTTGAATAAATGACTTTTCAATTTTGAAAGAGAGGCAACTTCTAGGTATACTATAATATACGAGGATAATTAGCGCTGTGCGACCTGAATTGCACTTTATGTGTCGTAGCAAGAGTCACTTTTTATTTAAATGATTTTAACCATCTGTACTAATGTGTGACTTTACAAAATTTTCCCGGTGAGATTTTTACAAAATAGATTGACGTGGTCGTTGACTGTGCGTGTCCCAAATAATATAGGATAGGATTCCGTTTGGCACCCTTCGGGCACGGAATCCTATTACGGAACAGCGAGCTGTATCTCATGACCCGTAATGGATAGACAGTTGAAATTTGCCGCTATAACATAAAAGAATGATAAAATTCTCATAAAAACATATTCATCCCCATATTTTCCCCCAATTTGTTTTTTTTTTTTTTTTTCTTTGCTTGCGTCGTGTGTACCGCAAATAAACGTATTTTCTTTATTTTTCTCTCTATATAACATACGTGTTTTTTTCAGGATTTAATACAATACGTTACAGAACACTTCGTGTGAAAACTAGCTTTAACTTTCTGACTAACTGACTCACTCAAAAGTGCCTGTAAATGGTTTAATTGAAATAAATGCTTTGAGTTTGAGTTTGTGCTAGTCCGTCTCGCACTTGGCCGATTTTTTTCTCTTTATTTCGAGTAGTTGAGGTAGGTACTTACAATTCCTTCAGTAGCAAACTGTTCCATCAAAGCGAACAGCGAGTAGGGTGTCCACGCGACTGTGAAGGATACGATCATGATGAACACCATCGCTGTGGCCTTCGCCTCAGCCTTGGACACGCGGCCCAGGCGCTGGGAGTTCTGGAAACAATACCATGGAAACGTTTAGACACTGTATAATAATTTATTCAATAAGTAGTTTGAACATCGTATACAAAGTTGTCTTATATAATTAGATATTATAAATAAATAGAACCAGTACAACACATCATATATAATGGGTCATAGGACTCCCTTTCCCAAACTATAGGCAGAAAATCCGTCTGTATCTTAGGAAAGAGTATCCATTCACAGTGAGTCAGTCTTATTACGGTTACAAAAATATTGGTACGTGCAGTAGGCGAACAAAGTACTGATGTTATATAAAGTATAAAAATAAAAAGAACAAAAGATGAAAAAAACATTAGTCAGTGTGGGTGTGGGTTTAAGGGTGTATGGGCGTGTGTGTGAGTGTGCGCGCATGCGTGTGTATGTGGGAGTGCTTACATACCTGTGTGTATGAGTAAGTGGATGTGTTGTGTTCTGTGTGTAAACCTATCTCTTTACTGTATAGTGGTTAGAAGCTCTTCGGTATCACTATATGTCAATGCCTGTAACCAGGAATTTAGCTTGTTTTTTAACTCGCCCTTAGTCAAGGTGTAAATATTTAATTGTTTGTGGGCTTTATTATACAGCCTAGCACTTAGGGCATTAAACTGACGTCTTGCGAAGGCAGTCCTGCAAGAGACAGCAGGACATAAAGAAAGCCAAGACGCCGCTGCCTGACAAACTGATTACAGAACAAGATCATAGAGTGCTTGTTGCATTCCGAATATAGCATATGTGTAGGGAAGTCACGAGGTTTGAAGTGAATTAATTTTAGCCCAGCCCTTTCAGCTCTTTCTAGTTTTAATAGCTCAGTTTTATGACTCCCTCCCCACACAGGGATACAGTAAATCAAGATTGTTTGACACAGAGCCAAATAACCATTCGGAGAGTATTTTTATCCGCTGAAAACCTTAATTTAAAAAAAATATAAATTAGTCTTCTGGTGCGAGAGGTTAATGACTCCAATTGAGTGGTCCAGTCTAGTTTCTCATCGACGAACACTCCGAGATAACTTATGGATTCCACCATAGACAATGAGAGACACTTACAAGCTTCTGTCTTTTGCTGATAGTTATGGGCTTTTAGATTTCCGGTTTCTCCAGCTGGTTTTGATGTATGCGGTAGAATGAAACGTAAAAATTTGGTCTTATCAACGTTTAAGGTTAAAAGATTACTTGCTAACCAATGCCATACTCTCCGCAATGCGTTTTCCGAATGCAAATGCATGTATACTAACATAACAATATGAGGACTACAGGTGATGGTGGAAGATCATTTATTGTCACCACTGAAGATAGAAATATTTAAAAATAACTAAACTGTTTCATAATCAGCCTATAACGCCTATAACCACTACTGGGCCACAGGCCTCCTTTCTGTTACAGGGAGTGGCCCATAATCTACCACGTGGGCCCAGTGCGGGTTGGTAGATGTCACATGTCTTCGAATTTTTGGTTCTAGGACATGCCGGTTTCCTCACGATGTTTTCCTTTACCGTTTTGAGAGCAGTGGTGATGTAATTTTTTATCATGTCGCCACGATAATAGATTGCACCCGTGTGAAGCAGCTTTTCAAGGTACAAAGGACTCTTTGTGCCTCTGAAAGCACGTTAAGCCGTCGGTCCCTGCTGTCATTCGTAGCTGTGGCTACGGGCAGTCAGAAGCTCCAAAGTCAGACAACCATTCCTACCAAGGGATATCTTGTTACCGTAACCACGTTGTTGAGGTCAAATAGGCAGTTGTTTTATGTAAAATGTTATGTTAATACAATAATGATATTGTTTACAAGCTATTTATTTATTTATTTTATTATTTATGTACACACATGGCCTGACCAAGATTATGTCTGGACTTTAAAAGAGACTGACCTCTGAGTTTGTTTCGGCCTTTCTTCTCAGAGTAGTCAGATAGGAAACGCCAAACTCATCTAGCAAATTTGATGCTGGGGAACTACTAACTGGATATGGTGAAGTGCAATGCTGAGAGGTATGAGTCTTTGACTAATAATATCTCAAGCAGCTGTGCCTATGAACCACCACCTCCTCAGCCTCAGCCTGACTTGCCTCCTCCGATGTTGGCTCTTTCAGCAGAGACTTGTGATAATACACAAAATAATAATAAATCTATATTTTTCTGTGACGAATTTGGTTCGTGCTTTGGAAACATGTTACTCAATTATCTTAGCCATAGTTTAACCAACCATAGTTATCATAACATAACTTTCAAACAAATGATTAAAATAAAAGAATTGCAAACACAAACCTTGACAATTATTCTACAATGGTTTTGCTATTAGGTAATAGTACTGGTATTACCAGAAAGGACATAGTGGATGGTGCGGACACCTTATTAAAGTTAAATATAGGAAAGCTAATGTTGTGTGCTTTACCTTACTCTGATACTTTATCAATTAATGAAAATAATTGTATTTATAAGTTGAATAGTACTATTTACAGGCTGACATGTTGTCATAGTGACAAATTATTGTTTTTTGACACTAACTAGTTTGTTAGTGGTTTTAAGTTGACTCAGAGAACTTTATCTCTGTCTTGGGAATGTAGACATGTGATGGTTGTAGTTGTGGAGGTCACTCCGGATAACTTTTTAAACTAAACTCAAACTTACTCAAAGCATTTATTTCAATTAAACCATTTACAGGCACTTTTGAACTGTCAAAGTTTAATTATTTTCCTAAATTTCATGTATCTCTTTAATTTATTATGACTCATAACAATAGGACACAATGGTATGGTATCGTCACCAGTCAAATCTATTGTTATAGTTGTCGTTTCATAGTTTTCGAGGATGCTAAAGCTGTTATTGAGGTCAAAATATAAATTTAAGATGGTGGCTGCGAATATATTCAAATTTTTCGTCATGGGTGTCGTTTTCATAGTTTTCGAGAGTGCTAAAGCCGATAATGAGGTCAAAATGTAAATCCAAGATGGTGACTGCAAACATTTTGTTTCTATTTTTAATCATACGTGAGAAGGAACTTCGTGCCTGACGGGGTCCCCGACCGCACGTTTTTTTTTCGAAATAATGGAACTATATTTTTTAATTTTTTATAATCAAATAAAGACAATGTTGTAGTAATAAATACGAAGTGATGAAGATTATGTAAAAAAAAACCTTATCCGATCCTAAAAGGGCATTTATGGTACTGTAGTAACATTACCAAATAATATTTTTTTATATTGTTGATAGTATAAAAGTTATTGGTATTTAAAATTCACATTTTTAGTTCCAAAATTACCCCAAACCCATTAAAAATTTGCAAATTTTCAACAGGGGTCATAACTCATAAGTTGTGACTTTTAGACACCCGCTAAACGACAGCCGGCCCGCACCTAACGTAATAATTCGGTAAAATTCACCAATGAAAAAAAAATGTGGGGATTCTTTTTTCTTTTTTCCTGAAAGTTTCCACATAAATATGCTCACAGTACGATACCTAACAACACTCTCACGGATCGGACAGGGTTTTTTTTACGTGTTGTATGTTCTCGCTGCTGAGGTGAAAAGTTGTATGTTTTACACGAGAGCAAAGTTATTTGCATCTCGTGTCTTTGAATCAACACCCGCAGCAAAAAACAACTGTGCTCTCTTGTTGCACAAATAACTATTGCATACATTATATAGAATCATTTTTTTCTAACTGAACAGACAGCTGATCTGCTGGGGAGTTTGTTGCGCCACTTGTTCTTCCCAACTAAAGCACTAGGAAGTTAACTGCACCACTGGTCTCGTGGTCGCAAGCGCGACTGCTGAGCGTGGGGTCCTGGGTTCGATTCCCGGGTCGGGCAAAGTGTTATTGGGTTTTTAGTTTAGGAATTTCTTAGTAACAGCCCGGAGTTTGGAAGTTGGCGGTGTGATACCCCTGTGCCTCAGAAAGCACATTAAGCCGTTGGTCCTTCGCCTGATCTCTCGCCGGTCGTGTTGGATTGCCGTCCCATCGGACTGTGAGAGTCAGGGAAGAGAGAGTGCACCTGTGTGTGCACACGTGTGTGTGCAGACACAGGTGCACTCTCTCTTGTCTCTCAGACACAAGTGTTTGTGCACTATAATATCTCCCGCGCCGAAGACTAGTCTCCGTTGAGATTGGCCGCCGTGGCCGAAATACGGTCTGGAGGTCTGTATATGGAAGTGGTGAAGGGTGGGCGTTTTGGGGGACTGTCTTATGTAATTTTGACGTTCGAAAAGTGCTGATTCCCAGCCTAGTTAAAATAAATGACTTTTGAATTTCAAATTTGCATATTTCTAGAATGTAAAGACAGCGGAGGGTAAGTATTTTATGTTCTTGGAAATGAGATTTGCAACTGGCGGTGTCTTCTATATACGTATGGTATGGTACTTATGTTATGTTCTCCTTTACCCCGCAGTGGGACAGAAATAGGTTAGTATTATTATATTGTCACCAATCTATAGCTGTATTTTCCGATTTCACTGCCACAAAATAAAATCGTAATGGCGTCCTGTCGCTTAAACGACCGTTAACGTCCCACGTTATTTGTAAACACGTGAGGGAGGCTAATCGACCGTTATCCGTATTTACTATGGAGACAGGTACGTACTAATAATCACGCAATTAAACTTGTGTTTGTAGTCTGGCCTATGGGTGCGTAGAAATGATTCTGAAGTACCTAGGTACGTGTTTAATTTTAAATGGTAAATATTTATCTGACCTTCTAAAAACTTTTTATCTCCTAATGATGACTATTGATCCTTAAAAAAAATTATAGCGCTCTTTTTAATTTTTTGGCGTTTTCTCACTGTTGGTCAGAGTAACTTAATTAAGCTAAGTCTATTCATAACCTTGTTTAAAATTTATGTTATTTCCACTTAAATAAAAATCTACTTTATGATAAAGTTGATTTTAGACTGACTAGCCCTGTTGAAAAAGTCATAAAAAATGTGAAGTTGTAGCGCAAATTGAACCTTATATGTAAGTTTTACAGTTCTTTTTACTAAAACTCGTGTTTGTTTAGATGTTTGGCAAATAAATTGCGGCAAATTAGGGTAGATACCACGACCATACGGGTTGTGACAGAACTCGTGGGTAGAACTGTGACATAAACATGCGCGGGCCGAGCGAGCGAAGCGAGCGGTGCTGCAGTAGCGGCCGGTGAGCGCTGCATCCAAGTTACTTGCAGTTACTTGGCTATTTAGTATTTTAGGACCCCTAAATAGAAAAAGAGACGCAATCATTCTACTATAGTGTTCAATAATGTTTTTAGGAGAGCAAAATAGGAATTTACTGAGGTTTAATTAATAAATTAAATGGCATTTTAAGTGACATTGCTTGTTAGGGAAATTAGGCTTAAACCCTGCACTAAATCCTAACAGATTTTTTTCATTTAACGTGTAGGGTATGGGCAAGGCAGTAAGTTAAAATGTATACTCGTACACAAGTACAATGTTTACGCAAGTAACTCATACCTAATTAGATATATACCTACATGTGGAAGCTTGTAATTAGCAAATTTCACTACTTATGCATGATATTAATGATTGGTACTAGTCTGTAAGCTTTCTTTAAAATTAAACAAATAAATAATATACCGCGAAAAGTTCAACCCCGCGTGTACGTTTTTTTAAAGAAATATCTCATTTAAATTTAACGTGGTAGAAAAAAATATTAATAGTCGTGACATGTCTGTTATACTATATTTACCATTTATCAAACATTAGGTAGGTCAAAAAATTATACATTTTCGTCCATGGAAATTTCAATAAAAAGAAAATAACGCCTAAAATTCTGCGTAAATTCCCCGGGCTAATATTCTGATCACGTCCAACAGGATGGAATTTTACATTTTGTACAGAGAAATGTCACATTTCTCTGCAGCTGTCCATACAAGCATTTTTCTAATTATTATTTATTAAAATCAAACTTAAATAAATACCATTCAAGTCTAGTTTCTGCGTCATTTTTATACTTGTAATTTAATTTTGCATAGCAGATTATTATTATTCTAATTAATTTGAAAGTTGTAATGAGATTAGTTTTGTAATTACATTACCTTGGATGTCATAATTAGCATAATGAGTAATTTTCTTAATTGATTTACCGTACTGAAAATGTAATTTCGACTTGAGATAGACAATTCCTACTCAGAAGACTTTTATTTCAAAGGGAAAATTACGTAAGCAATCTCCCTCGTTGGTCTAATGGTCGCAAGCGCTACTGCTGAGAATGAGGTCCTGGGCTCGATTCCCGGGTCGGGCAAAGTGTTTTTGTTTTATTTTTAAATATTTTCTTATAGGAGAAGCTATAACGTAAAGGCTCATTTCCATTGGTTTATAGAACTCGTATGCGGGTGCGGTAGACTTCTGCAACGCATGCCATAGGACCCGTATCTCCATACGGGTCCTATGGCATGCGTTGCAGAAGTCTACCGCACCCGCATACGAGTTCTATTCGGAACTGTTTTTGTTAATCGACAGGGTCCGCATGTAGTGGGGGGCTGGAGATTTCTGTAAAGCATGCCGTGGGGTCCGTATTCGGGGAACCGTTTTCATTAGTCGATACGGAACCATTGCGGTATACGGAGTACCAGCACCGCACATTTGGTCGCCACGCCCAGTAGTTGAATTTCTTTGGTCACTACGCCCGCTATGGGGATTCCCCGCAGACGTGAAGAAGAAGAAGAATGTAAAGTTTTCTTAGAATTTCGATTGTTCGAATCGCGTCGCGCCGTCGCGTCGAGCTAGTCTTAAGCCTCGTGCAGGCTTTATGGACTTATGAATTTCATTAGTCATTACTCCGCCTGCGGGGAGTCCCCGCATGCTGTTTATTGAGCGATTTATCGACTAATGAAAATTAGTCTTAATGACTTTTAATTTAATCAGATTATGGTTTCCCAAGACTTCAAAACAAAAGACGACACTGGACATTCGAAATTACTTTGTACAAAACATTTTTAGTACTTACTACAGCTGTTTCAATTTAAATGAATTCGGAAGGAGTCGTACATTATTCAAGCGGGGATTGTCCAAATTGCTAAAAGTATTATGGTAATGGCCGGTCTGAAAAACAAACAATTTAGACTTGTAGTTTGTTTGACGTAAATCTAGACATTTAGAAACTTGTTTCTTTTTATCCGGCTGCGACGAAGCCAAAAAAGGAGGATTATGTGTTGGACCTGTATGTATGTAAACGGCAGAACCGATTTTGATGAATGATATGTCGTTAGATTCGTCTTTATTGCGCGAGTATCACTGGGTAGGTATATTAAAATTATAGCAATCGAAATGGCGGATTTCTGGCGCCAAAAATATGTAAAAAAAAAACTAAATTTTCTATCAAGTGAGGTATAAAAATGATGGGTTTTGTAAGGTGTTTACAAAAATATATACAAAATATACCTATGTTTAGATGTAATGTTGAAATGATACAAAACTAAAAAGCATAAAAATAAAAAACATTATTTAATAAACAACAAAAAAAATCGACTGCAAAAACACAAACTGAAAAGCGAATAAAACAAGCATTATATACTATAGATTTTGGAATCTCAGGCGCGGGCTTGCGGACGGTGAGCAATGGGTAGCTCGCCGTCCGGCAAGGACCAAGCCCGGGTCGACGGCGCGTTGTGTTCCACGCGCGCCTCAAAGAGTGTCAGCGAGTGAAGGGGTCCGATGAGACCATTGCCTGCCGGGGTTGCGGGAAAGTCCGAAAGGGATACCGTGGCCCCCTGGCATTGCACAGGCAACAGAAGGAACGGGTGGGTTTTAGTCAGTAAGAGTCTGACACGCCCTCCCGCTCCACCCAGAGTGGGAGGAGTCATTTGATGATTTCCCACACAAAAAAAAAAAAAAAAAAAAAAGGCGGGACAAACAAAAGTTACACTATATTTCAGGTCATTGTTTGTCCCGCCTGCATTTATAATTAATAATCTACAGAATATGCTTACTTTTTTTGGTACCTACCTAAGGGAGTTTTTGTACTGTTTTATATCTCCTTGTAAAATCATTTGTTGCTTTGCGTTTCTACTACGAGTTTGTTGTATTTAAAACAAAACAATATTTACTATTTAAAAACATCTTCTATTTCCTCAACATGAGAAATACCTACTTATAGCTTCAAGTGCAATGGCGAATTATAAATCTTTTTTTTTTTTGTTCTTCTCTAGAGACGGCAAGTGTCTTGAACATCGACACGCTTGGAGGTTGTATACAGGGTTAATAACCCTGTATACAACCTCCAAGCGTGTCGTTGTTATATAATATTATATCGGCAATCCGATAAGACGATATAAGAGAGGTCATTTACAACCAAATTACCCTTTTTTGACTCCTGTGTTTTATATTTTAATTTCATACATTTTAAAATAAAAATAACTCGAAAATGATTGAACATTGGCAAACGACCTCTCCTACATCTTCTTAACGGATTGCCGACATAATAAACAACCTTGTATATTGTGCTAAAAAATAACGTACCAGAACATGGTATGATAGTTGTATGGTAAAGAAATAAAGAAAAAAAGAAAGAAAATACATTTATTTAGCACAGACTAAAAGGCACACAAGTAAAAATAAATAAAATAAAAAAGAAAAGAATACAAAATAAAAAGTGTAAAAGTGGGTTGTAAGATGCTAGCAGGAATGTGAAAGTGAAAAATGGAAATGGAATGTGTGCAGGTGTGTTAGAATGGCATGTTAGTGGCATGATATGTATTCACAGCTTTAAGGATTGAAAAACAAAACACATCGTACCCTCTTGAGAGTCCTGATGATGTTGACGTAGCTGAAGGTGATGACGGCGAGAGGCACGATCTGTCCCATCGCGAACAGGAACATGATGTACGTCAGCGTGTTCATTGACTGCTCGTGCCAGTTTACTGAACAACTGTGGAAGCAAAATACAATATTAATTGGTTTCCTTGTACTATTCTTGTAATAGTTATTTTGGGTGTTCTTACGGCGCACAACCTATTGCAGACCAACCAACGTCGATATATTTATGACTGTATGTTCCTAAATTTCAAACAGACCTACAAATATGATCGACCCGTCTTTAATCGTACCCTATTCGTTTGAGGAAAATTCGATCAGTTGAACTCAACTACTCAACATAAAAAGTCAAATAATAATAAAAATTCGGGCAAGTGCGTGTCGGACCACGCAAAATGAAGGATTCCATAGTTGGGATGAATTATTTATCCCAAGAACAAACTTAACTTAGTAGTTGAAAAACATCACAAAACGTCACGGTCTATTCTCCAACCGCAAATGTAAGTTTAAAATCACAAAAAAAAAAAAGTGATATAACTACAAATTATCAAATTTCGGTCTTTTTACTTGACTATTACTGTGATACCTTGCTTCCTGCCAAATTGCATGAGTCTAGGTCAACGGGAAGTGGTACCTTGTAGCTTATGATTTATTTGCGAATATCAAAATACGGCCGTTTAGCCCCTTAGAGCTCTAAAAAAATCAAGCTTCTAAAAGCTTGATTTTTTTAGAGCTCTAAGGGAGCATAGATCTACGTATTTGCTATTCATTTCAACTTGATACCTCCCCGCGTTCCTGAGAAAATGGGTCTTGACAGACTGAAGGACGGACAACGAAGTGATCCTTTAACGGTTCCGTTTTTTTTCCTTTTAAGGTACGGAACCCTAAAAAAACACTATTTAGTGAAAAATTAATTTCGGAAGTTAGCGTCTTTAGGTTTAAATTTTCGTTTTTTGCCACCGACTTCTGAAATTAAAGTTATTTTTCACTTTGTAGTGTTTTTGTTTTGGAAGTCGGTGGATTTTTTCACTTTTTGTTATGGTACCTACCCCACACAAATTCGAATACCACTACCTGCAACCTACTTTAAAGACCAAGTGGGAAAAATACGTATTATTGAAGCTAACTCAAAAACTACCGAAGAAAAGTTATTAACATTTACATGGGACCACTGCGCCAGTTTCCTCTAACAAATGACAACATATTTTTCAAAAAGGTCCACAATTGATAAAAATATCAAGGGACATATGTACATAAAAAAAACATACGCGACGAACTTAGAACTTCCTGCTTTTTGGAAGTCTGTTAAAAATACACAATCAGCGCACGTACCAACTATCTTAAACATAAACAATGATTTGCGTAAAGTGCAAACGCTAAGGAGCTTTGTGAACCACAAAATATTTCAACTATACTTACATTAATAGACCGTGCTAAGCTGGTTGGCTAAGGGCTTAGTATTACCTAGGCTTGTTCGCAATTTCAGTAAATAATTAAAATATTATGAAACCACGTTCGTCCTTGTCCCAAAAAAGTTGGAACGAAGAAGGCAGTAATCTGAATTTTAGAATCGTCGAGGTCTCTCTTCAGCATTTAGGTCTTTCTAATATTTGACTTAATAGGGTTCAGAAATATTTATGCTTTACGTGCCTGTGGCCCTTGAATTCCTTTGATGTATGATTGAATATCTACTAGGTTGTACATTATGTAGGTAGGTAGAAATACCTACTTGTTGTAGATACAAGAGTGAGTCATTAAAGACTTGTTTGGTATGAGTTATAAAAAGGAATTTTGTATCCAGTTGCATGTAATAAATGGCGAACCGATCGTGAATTCTATTAAACAACAATTTTAGCTTTGGGCAGCGGCCGAGGAATTATGCAGGTTAATATAACTTTGAGTGGTCTGAGATGCGAACTAAATATATGAGTATCACTCAGCAATACAAGTAAAAGACGGTTATTATTTAAATGTCGTGCTGGGTTCAAATCCAGGCAAGTACCAATGTAACTTTTGCATATCATATGTATGTACTTTCCAAGTTTATATCTGACATTACTGAAGTCGTCGGTGAAGGTAAACATGATTTATTCCGGTCTAAAACCAACAAACTAATACCACTGGTATTTGTCTGAACTCATATTTATTTTCTATTCCGAACGGATACAATTGTATAAACTAATACCAAAACAATTTCAAAGATATAAGGTACTAAGGTTCACCTTTAATTTAAAAACAAAACAGTTAAATCCAAAAAAATATTATTTTGTTAGCCAACGTTTAGATCGTGAGGAAACCTACGCTTTATAGTTAATATAGGTCTGAAATCACCAACCCTTCTTGTTTTGAGCAAGCGTGGTGATCAGTGCTCGTTCCTTCTCTTTATGAGAAGAGGCCTTTGCCCTGCAGTGGGACAGTAACAGGCTGGTATTATTACTTTTTATTATGAAAATCAGTTTCTAAGAAAATTACATTATTATCATAATTTCTGATGAGTTTTAATGAAAATAACTCAGTATTTTATCTAAAAGCAGAAAATTTTAATTTAAAAAAAAAACAATAGGTACTCGTAGCTAAGGATATCCACAGAGCAGTAGTGATGTGTCTTAAAGTTACTATTAGTAATAATCGACACAGATTATAGAAGGCACGAATTTTATATTAATACAACAATTTCAATTGGAGAGTGTTTAAGTATTGCTGTACGCCTGAAAACTGAGAACCAAAAGGCAAAAATAAATTGGTCTCTAGGTATTCCTTTACTAGTCATTTGATATAAAAAGTGAATAAATTAGTTCGTTTTTAAAATGGCTCAAACATTTTAATTATTCTAGACGGCAAGGTGCCTAGGCAGTAATTGAAACTTCTCAAATAAAATTATCTTATAGAAAAAAATCTCACTGGGCAAAAGAGGATATTTGACACCCTTTTTATGATGTCTAACTTGACTTAGTGAAACTCCAATTAATTATTCTCAAAAGCTCTCCAAAAATTTCAAGAGAATATTTTCAGGACCATAATTATTAGTAGATTATGTTGACCATAATTATTTTGTTAAGTATCTGGTACTTGTTAAAAGACCTAGACTGTCCTCCCATACCTAATAACACTGTTATTTGAAAATATTGTAAAAGCCAATTATTTTTAAAAGAGTAACCGTGGAGTTTCTTGCCGGCTCTTCTCCATAGGAAACGACCAAATGGAACCATGCACCTAGCTTCTGACGTTTCATAAGTGCCCATGTAGGTTTATGTGAAATAAAATATTTTGAATTGGAATTTGAGGAAAAATATTAATAAAACACGACATTACTAGTAATATAACAAAAAAACGACTTCCAGAAAATACTACAAAGTGAAAAATAACTTTAATTTCGAAAGTCGGTGCTTTTGGTTTTGTACTTTCGTTACTTGCCACCGACTTCTGAAATTAAAGTTATTTTTCTGTTTTTGGAAGTCAGTTATTTTTTTTTATAAAGTTTTTAGTTTTCACGTTTTAGTTGTGGTAAACATTTCAACCCTACACAAATTCCTTCTGGTTTCCCGTTTTCACATGCGTGAACCGCATTCTATAACCAAACATTGATTTTGGCTTCATTTTTATTATATTCATTCTGGTACAAATTTACAACTAAATATGCATAATTATTTAGTTTGAAATTCTTGTGAAACCCCACATATTTAGTACCAAACCCAAATTGCTTTATTAAAACAATCGGCCATTATTATTACTTTTCCAGGAATTCCACGCTTTTAGTAAAGCTGCACAGTAAATAAGGCTGAGCGATAGAAGTGATATAGTCGCATAGCGACCTTTTAGAAGCGTTTGTGTTCAGAGTTCATGCAATTTCGAGCAAGGCAATTACTTACTTGCTCGAGCGATCCTTGTGACCAGTTAAGCTGGGCTCCCAATAGAAAGCCACTGTGAGGCTAGCTTAACTGGTTACAAGGGTCGTAGCTTTATACATTATAGAGTCTGTGATAACGGCAGCTGAAAGGAGATGACTACTAAGTTGACGACTGATAGAGATAAAAAAAAAAAACGTTTATTTGACAATATGAATACATAAATGAGGAGCTCGTGGCTAAGTAATAACTGCCGCACGGGTCGATCCATCAGGTTAAGCTACGCTTGCCGGGGTTGGTCTGTGGATGGGTGACCATCTTTACATACCGAGACTCCTCCGTGCCTCGGAAAGCACGTTAAGCCGTTGGTCCCGGCTGTCATTCGTGGATCTTTGATAGTCGTTACGGGTTGTCAGAAGCCCGAAAATCTGACAACCAGTCTTACCAAGGGGTATCGTATTACCCAGTTACTGGGTTATGGAGGTCAGATAGGCAGTCGCTCCATGTAAAATACTGGTATTCAGCTGCATCCGGTTAGACTGGAAGCTGACCCCAATATAGTTGGGAAAAGGCTAGGCAGATTGATATCATAACTAGGCTTTGGCCTGTATTTTGGTGGTGATTCAGCCATGATATTAATTTGTACAAAATACATCTTTACAAGATAGATAGTAGGAGTTCTTGGTTAAGTAATAACAGCCGTACGGGTCGATCCATCAGGTTAAGTTACGCTTGCCGAGGTTGGACCCTGGATGGGTGACCATCTTTACATACCGAGACTCCTCCGTACCTCGGACAGACATCTTTAACAGTTGTTGCCGGTCGTCGGAAGCCCGTAAGTCTGACAACCAGTCTTACCAAGGGGTATCGTCATAGATATCCAGAGATATGCCTTCATTGCGGAATAGTAAGGAATCCTAGTGCGGCCGCTTATCTCCCACCAAAATAATTACAACATTAACAAATAGTGTACTTACGACACACACTTAAAATTTGAACTCTCACACTAACAAGAAAGCAGCTACACTAAATCAATTTCTAACAGCACACATATATAGAATGGGCGGGGCTTTCACTTGTAAACACTTGCTATTTGCGAACATTCAATGCACACGCATGCAATTAGGGAGTCGAAAGCGATGGTTGATATTTTTTATCGATATTTATTTTAGCACATTCTTGTATTATTATAACTTCGTTTAATTTCCTTTATATAATTTCTTTTGTTTTTATTTATCTATCCGAAAATATGGGTTATTTTTACTAAAATAAAATAAGTTTTTTTTTTTTAAATATTGTATTACCGGGTAAAGGGAACCCTCTCTGTTAAATATTATGCTATGCACGAGTAACTGTATTGAAATGACAATGTCTTTATTTGCTTCAAACAAAATTAAATTAATAACCAATTTAACTCTTAAACTATACATGTAATACGAGAATATCCATTGAGTTCTGTAAAAAAAGATTCGACTGCAATTATACGCATGTCGATAAAATCAGCCGCACGCACTCGATTGCACCTCTCTAAATCCAAAACGTTCGTTCCGTTCGGAAAGATTCGGGCTAGTTCGGGCAAGTTCGTATCGCTCCGGATGCAAGTTAGTAAATGATTTAAAAATTGATTTTAAATATTAAACAGTGACTTAAATGTTTATTTACCGGTGGTAGGACACGCCATTTGTCTTCAGGTTGATGGTACTAGACCTATTTTTACAAATTATTAATGCACAGCTCGGCATTTTGGTTTTTTACGCATCAATAGTACACTGTACGCAGTTGCAAAGCGAATGAATCAAGCGTACAGCCGCCGTTCGAACATAAGCCCAATTTAGCAATGTCGAGGCGCCACGTGCCACGCCTCCAAGGCATATCCCTCGATATCCGTGGGTATCGTATTACCCGTGGAGGTCAGATAAGCAGTCGCTCCATGTAAAATACCCGTACAGGTATTCAGTCGCATTCAGTAACTGGAAGCCGTCCTCAACATAATTGGAAAAAAATGTTTGGGAAGACTAGGCAGATACTGCGCAGACCCCAGATGAATTGGAATAAGGGCAGGAGGAAGGGAGTTACTATTCTAATCATTTATAAAACTATAACTTCTAAAAAGAACTGCCGATCTATTCTGTAATAACCTCACCGTGAAAACTTAGGTGAAGTGAGCTGTTATTTCACCTGCTGCTAGGGACTGACAGCTCACTCCGAGCTCAATTCATCAAAGTTTTCACGGTGAGATGGTTACAGAATAGCACTACTGTACCTGATATTCGCAGCCTCATTAACATACTGTCCCCACCCAACCAGCGGCGGTGTGGTGAGTGCCAGCGAGTAGGTCCATATGAAGACTATCGACATGATAGCCCCTTTGGAACTGAGGTGTCTGGAGTTGAGCGGCCTGGTCACCATCATGTACCTCTCGAAGGATATCACGGTTAGTGTTGTTATTGATGTAATTCCTGAAACAAGGAGAAACTTTCGTTAATGTCAAGGAACGGTAAGCCCACTTTCATACGGATGTGAACAGTACGATATTTTACTGCATAATGTTGGGATCATATGACAGTTTAAAGGCTCGCGCAGATTTGGACGGGCCGCCCCACATCGCGACGTATTGCAAGTTACTGTGTCTCCTCCACTTTAGTGCATTTTGTATGAACCATCTCGTACACTAAAGGTGGACCGCATCGGGCCGCAGCGCAACGCACTGGCGGAACGCTTGCCAGGCGACCATTGCCTGCCGGGGTTGCGGGAAAGTCCGAAAGGGATACCGTGGCCCCCTGGCATTGCACAGGCAACAGAAGGAACACGGGTGGGTTTTAGTCAGTAAGAGTCTGACACGCCCTCCCGCTCCACCCAGAGCGGGAGAAGTCATTTGATGATTTCCCACCCAAAAAAAAAGGTGTTTGGGATTTTTATTGGTCTAGTGTTCACAAGTTTCGTGGATGGAAACTGATCGAAAAAAAATGGACAACCAACAAAGCATACATCAAAAATACATGTTAAAATACCTACCTATATTATTTTACATTTTATAGTGTAGCCTTAATTAAAGGATTCCACGGCATGCATTGAACATAGGAGTAGGAAATGCAGTTACAAAAAAAAAGTTACAAAATAAAACATATTTTACAAATCTATATAGATTTAAGTAAATGAAAAAGACAACAGAAACTACAATATTAATTTTTCACTTTTATGATAATGCCCTAAGCAATACAACCCTGACTTTATGTAAAGAGTAAGACATATCAATATCTACGCTGGGTGAGCGTGACAGGCGACCAAATTGAATCTGCTTTCTGTTAATGGTGGAAAAATGTCCCAGATTGGTTTTAAAGCCCTTACTTAGCGCGGAACAACAGTGATTTTTTTAGTCGCAGCTCGGTGTCTGCGTAATTATGCGCATCGTAAACATAATTTTGATATTAAGGCGAAATGGGTCCCAAAGAAGAGGCATTTCGGCTGCACGCAAAATCAATTTTTGTCCTCAAAAACTACAAATTTGCTTTATTTGTTTTCATGATTATTAAAATTTAAGATATTTTTTAGTGAATTATGAGGGCCAAAACACGATTGACATAATTTGGCTCGATACAAAAAAATCGCAAAGTTTCCAAAAAATGTAGTTTTTATGAGAAAAATTGGTTTTATTCGATTGTAATCAAAGCAATTTAAATAAAATTTCGTCTATACGTTCACCATAAAAGACTTTAGGGGATTATGGATTTATTTTAATGTAACAGCAAATAGAATCTTAAAATAAACCCAAATATAGTAAATCGGGCCAAATCCGCTCGCGCTCAGAGTCCTGCGGGACGTCATCGAGGGTGGACCTGTGTCAAAATTTTTAAAAATACGCTCTCTCTGCAGTTGTTAAAAAAAAATCAAATAAAAGAAGAACACATTAGATAAGAAATTGCGACAACTCAGAAAAAATATTTCGTAATTTTAATATAGTTTTAATTCATAATATTGTTTTCGAAAGTGTGATTATTTCTATGCGATATGATGACGTTTAATTGTCATCTTACAATAGTGTTAGACACACTACAAATTATTATCGATAAAATTATAGTCAAGTGCGAGTCTTATATAATTTTTTATCGTCGTATAAGAAGAAGTTTTTTTAAAGATTTTTTTATCAGATTCATCCATGTTACTATATTTACTCTCCATCGAACTGTCTTTGCTAATATCATATTCTATATTAATAAACATATAATATACAATTGGTCCGGTTGTCGGTTGTATAAAAAATATTTAAAACAACTTTCACTCTGGCAAGAACAATTAAAATTAGAAAAAAATGCTGTTTCGAACAAAAGTGCTATACTAACATGACCAAATGTATAGAACACGATACAAATCGTAATTACATTTTTCGAATAGATGAGCCAGCAACACAATTTTTTCTTGAATCCGTGATTGTAACGTATTGGCTCAGTATGAACCATTTTCAATGTTGAATACAAAAAGTCACTGGTTACGATATCGTATACGACACTTCTGTATACGATAAAATGTCGTTCTAAAATGTCGATGTCCTAAAATAATAGATTCGATAATTTATAGCTGTAGCAGTAGGTACGTCACTTGGCAATAAAGTACGGCAATTGTTACTTCATATAGAGCTGTCAATATTTACGAATCTTCATGAGTGGTGGGAAACATCCAAAACAAAAAAATATGGTCACAGTATAAGCGAAACAGTAAGACCATTTTTAGCCCATTCAACTTAATAAAAATCCTGAAGAAATAAAGATGAAATTTGTATATATATTTTTTTTTCTTAAATTCACTTACTTGATAAAATTCTTAAATTCACTGACATACAATGCACAACCTAAACCACGCTGGATATAGAAGCATGCAATTTTGCAGATGATTTCCTTTTATAACGAACTAAATTACGACTTTGATATTTTCTATCAAAATTACATTTTGCGGGACCGTTGAGATACTCAGTAGAACCATTGCAATTTTAAACTTTCACCTTACCTGAAACTAGTTTCTGTCCGCGTCGTCTTCATTCACGTGGCAGTCGTAAGATATCACAATATATTAAAATAGCAGGCATATTTTATAAATCTTCACTGTAAGTACTATAGGTTTGTAGTTTTGGTCTCGCCGACCAAAATATACAGAGAGTTAGGACTGGTGACGCGACTGGCTGGCTGGCTGGACTAGCGAGAAAGCGACAGAGTTGTCCGTGTGAGAAGCAGCTCCTCCTGAGGTCTAAACGCGAAGCCTTCAGTAGAAATTTCCCATTCCTTGCGAAGTTTTTCATTTTAAGTGAATTATTAAACGCTTGCGTTCCGTCATATAATACCTAATGGCACAACACTGAAACACTAATGGATTCTTACAGATTATTCATGACTACCTAACTATCACTAAAAAAATCCCGTGTGCAGTTTGTACACGGGATTTCTCTTTAACAGTCACCTAACCATAAATATTGATTTTTATTAAAACCATAGATGACAGAAGAGGCCTAAACTTCATGTTTTTCTGTGTACGTTCTACGAGCTATCCCATAACACTATAGCAAAAGGTAAAAATGTTGTTTCTTTAATTAATAAAATGAATTGACTGTCACAACACAGCACATTAGCCGATAACGACACCGACCCGACATCGACACGATATCGGAGGTCTGATGATCGGATACGTTTAGTGCCTACCAAACGCTTTTACATTGTCTTACTATTGTCACCTATATCGTCGCAGACAGCGACCGACACCGATATAGGTACGATATCTATCGGCGAAGACACAGTGCGGTGAGAGTAGCGGCACTTTATCACTTGAACACACTTTTTCGCACTACCGACTTCAAAACGTCGATACTTAGTAGGTAACCATCGCGACGCACCAAACATTCACATTGTTTGGTGCGTCGCGATGGTTACCAATATCATTGGGCCCATAATAATTATATCGATGTCGGTGTAATAGCTGCCGACATATTATCGGTATCGGGTTTGAAAACGCCCATTAGGTACACAGGACATTTTAAGTAATCATTTTAGTTCACTACACCGTACCTAAGTCCCATAAAATGTAAACTTATTGATAAAAAAATTAACCTAAGAAAAACTAGTTCAGTTGGTCAACTGCAAATATTTTATGCTGTGGCATGGATTTTTCGCGAAATGATCGGTAGTGAATCGTAAATAAATACGTCACTCTGCATTTGGGGGAGGCGGAGGTAGCGTTTCAAAGGCCCACAGGCCAGGAAAACGTTGCCTTAACTGGCGAAAAACATTGATTCTTGTTGGAAACTCGCCAAAGTAAGCAGATTTTGGGCTTTAAATTAATCTAGTCCACTAAAACACTATAATAATCTGGGCTTGTTATTCACATTGCTAACCACGCAGACGGTAAGTGTTTCATATAAAGACCAAGCCGTTCAAAACTTACCTACATACGGTCTAATAAAATAAGTAATTTGTTTACCAAATAATCTTATTTGGGAAAATGCAGATTCAGATAACTTTATTTGCTCAAACATGTGTGTACATACAATTATAAAAAAATCATGCAAGGTGTTATAAGTACATGGAGTTGTGCTAATATGTTTACCATATTGTCATGGTGTGCAAATATTAATAAGTTTAGAATTTAATAAAATATAACAACATTCATTAACATTGACAATGCTGACCTAAATAAATTGATTGATTACATCATTAATTCATATAGAAATAAATAGGAGTTACATTCAAAATTTTCAAAAATTTAATTATCAAAAAATAAAAAGCAATAATGTCAACTTATGTCCAAAATATTCAATACAACCATCATTATCAAATTCATTATTTCATTACATACATTTCAGATTCAATTAATTTATAAAAGAGCATGTCAATTTAAAATTATTCCCCTAAAAATTCATTCACAACATATTATAGCAAAAAAAAAATATATTTTACTGTCCTTTTAAATGCTACTACGCTTAGCTCTTTCCAGCTACAGCGAAGCTTATTGTAAATCATGAGAGCCATACAAAAAACACTCTTACGCATAAGTGTGGTCCGAGACCTATGTTGACAGAGTTGACTGCTATCACGTCTATTTCTAGGAAACCGGTCTGCCATGCGAGGAAATAGATTAGGATTGGTTTGAACAAATATCACGATTTCAAAAATATAAATTTATGGTAAACCCAAGATGATGGGGCTCATGAAAAACGGCTTACAGCTATCAGTCGGTTTTAATTTAAATATTGAGGCATTCTAAGGCATTTTTTTGGGCTTTAAATGCGATACCTCTATCCGTAGAGAGTCCCCAAAAAATAATGCCGTATCTGATAATGGGCTCTGCAATGCCATAATAGGCGGTTAATCAGTCTTTAGTATCCGCGATAATTTATTTTATGTAATGCGAAAGCACTGTTATTTAGTTTTTTAAACTTATTGTTTATGTTTATAATATGTTTACAAAATATATTTTTTATTTTTTCTTATTGGACATATCAACTGCCTTTGGCTAAAATGCATTATTACTGTTTTATTTAAGTTGATATTGAGGTTATTATTTTCTAACCATAGAATCGCTTTGTTTAATGTATTATTTATATCAGTGTCATACTGTGTTCTATACATTTAGGAAAATCGTTGATTTAAAGGGTAAATGGCGGTGGTCCTAATACGCTCCCTTGCGGTACGCCATAGTTGACGTTACACTTCCCAGATGTAAAAATTACTTCACGCTTAGTACTCGCTTTAATCATCGTTTTCTGTTGTTCCTTTCTTGTAAATATAATTGTAAGAGCTTTTGAACATTTCTTCTTACACCATACGCTTCGGTCAAATCTTTATTTAGAAGAAGACAATGGACACCCACGCCATAATTAATGCTATTATTAGTATTTCTTTGATCAACTTCCTCATAATAAAGGTATTATTACAAGACTGAACAGTTGTTTGTTTACTTTTTGTCTTTGGCGTCGTTCATGGCACAGGGTACGACAGGTACCCACCGCAGTACCCACGTAGTAGAATAAGATATTCAATATTTGTAGGAAACATCGGGCTTAAGCAAATTGATATATAGAATTAATAAATAATACTGAGGGGGGAATTAATAAATAATACGTAGGAGGTCGTGGCTAAGTAATAGCAGCCGCACGGGTCGATCCATCAGGTTAAGCTACGCTTGCCGGGGTTGGTCTGTGGATGGGTGACCATCTTTATATACTGAGATTCCTTCGTGCCTCGGCAAGCACGTTAAGCCGTTGGTTCCGGCTGTTATTCGTGGATCTTTGACAGTCGTTACGGGTCACTAGAAGCCCGTAAGTCTGACAACCAGTCTTACGATGAGGTATCATACGAGGTCAGATAGGCAGTCGCTCCAATTAAAATACTGGTATTCAGGCAGCATTCGGTTCAACTGGAAGCTGACCCCTAACATAGTTAGAAAAAGGCTAGGCATATTGATTTTAATAAATAATACTGAGATGACAACTAATAGAGATACAGATGGTGAGTCGCTGACGATACGAAATGTTGCCATTTTAAATATTATATTTTACATTAACTATCGTGTTTATTTTTGTCTTATTTTACGAGTATGATTTCTGTTTATGCTGCACCGGTTCGACGTCATCACGTCAACGCCGGGCTGTCACTGAAATCCAGCGATGGGGCTCTGTCTCGCATAGGGTCCCAGCATTATGCTGAGTGATGGCCGTTTTGCATGGATGTGACGCATATTTTCCCTCAAATTTGTTTTTAGTGTTTGATCCTTTGCTTACGTCATATGTACCGCAAATAAACATATTTTCTTTCTTTTTCTTTTTTAGATATTGAAGAAAAAGTCAAATCAATCCTATCTGGTTTTTTTCACACTATAATTAGATAGGCCAACCCTTAGCCATTGTCTAGATGTATTATTATCTAAGAAAGCGACTTAAGCTGTTGATACTTCTGGCTTCGTATTAGGACTTAAACATTGTATGTCAAATTAGCGACCCTCCCCGGCTTCGCACGGGTGCAATTTACATGTGAGGACGGTATTCACGACACGTTGTGCAAGTTCTGAGCATACAACATACACACAACGCCCGCGACGCACCGTCGCGTCGCCTCGCCCGCGCCACGCCTCTTGTGTATGTTCCGCGGCACGTCGTTCCTATAAATTTTGTATGAAGTATGAAACGGGCGGCGCAATTTCCGCACCTCTCGACACTTGTGTATGTCCTGCAACAAGGCTGTACAAGGCTTGTATTCATTTCAAGATATTTCATTTATAAGTATTATTAAGTAAGTATTTCATTTTGTATATTATATTTACGTATTATAATAAAATAGCCTATGTCCATTTGATATAGGAATGTACTTTTCAAATTGTGAATACATTTTTCAAATAGGAGCTGTAGTTCCGGAGGTTACCCTTCACATATAGTAGTAAAATTACGTTTGTAATACTCCATATATTGTTTTCAAGAAATTAATTAACTATTCAAACTCAAAGTCAAAGAATTAAATTCAGTTAAACGATTTACATGCACTTTTGAATTGTCAAGGAGTCGGTCAGTCAGATATATGAAGCTACCGCTACGCTACTAAGAATTACTTTACAAAAAGAACTGATGATAAAATGTAATTTCAGGAGAATAATTACAGCATTATTATTTTTACAAATGTCTTGAATAAATAATCCACCAGATTGTCTCTGTCAGGATAGAAAAATGAGGGTTTTACGAGAAATCGCTTGTGATTAGGGTTGCCAACCGTCCTCCCGCGAAACACGGGACGTCCCGTTTCTAGAGCTTTAGAGGATGCGTGTCGTGAAAGACGTGTGTGGGTCGCCAATTGTCCTGTTTTTTCGTACCTAAGGCTAAACCTTCAGGCAGAAGTCAGAGTTTAGTGAACGCACGTTTCGTTTAAGGTGGATCCGCAGTTGTAGCCCGCGTTATTAAAATGTTCTTACTTTTTTGCAATTTGCAGGTCAGGTTGTATGTTGATATAAATATGATTCGCGGCCGTATCAAATAAAATAATAATAGTAATAATAGTAGTAGTGGTAGTACTAGTAGTAGTAGTAATAGTAATTAATAGAATTATAATCATAAAAGTCTTCAATTCAATACAATTGTAAGTCTTTTACTTGTATGCCACAGTAAAACAACCAATAAAACCATAAAAAATTATTTCTACTTGTATTTTTCGCCTACCTATACTTTGACAGCTGGGTCCCGCTTTTTTTTTGCCACGTAAAGAAAAAAAAGTCCCGGTAAATTCATGCATTAAGGTTGGCAAGCCTACTTGTGTTATTAATTTATACTAGGATTGTGTTATATTTTGCCAATGGTCCTGGCTGTCATTGGTGGATCTTTGACAGTCGTTACGAGTCGTCAGAAACCCGAAACTCTGACACCAGTATTACCAAGGGGTATGTTATTACCCGGTTGTGGAGGTCAGATAGCCAGTTGCTATAAGTACATAAAATATCTATGGAATAACAATCTATGGAATTAATGAATGCATATTTATTTGTTATACAGAAACATTATAAATGATTCCTTCAGCAAACGCCAGACACTCAGCTTAATAAGTAATGCCAGTTCACACGTACATACGTACATAGACATACACACAACATCACACACATTACAGCACCTACACCGCGCAGATACTAGTAATGTCAATTATTGCGATTTCGCAATAATTTCATTAGCATGTGAATTCTTGAGTCTTAGCATGCTAATTGCTATTGCTATGCTATTTGCTAATATGTCGATAATTGATATTAATGAAGTATGCGAATTTTGTTAATACTTCTACTATTACCTCCTATTGCTTATAGGTAGATATTAAGTTCACACTATTATCTATTTAAGTACAATAATAAGAACAAGACGAAAGAATTTAATTACTGTATAACGAAATTAACGAATACGTAAACTAAACTCTCACTATCACTTGCCAAAACGTACTGAACTTTGGCACAAAACGACGCGCGTCAAGCGCGTGTCACACACACCAAATATTATTAAATAATCACGAATTCATTCAATCAATACACGACCTTAAGTACGAACAAATCAAAGACAATAAGGTAATAATTGCTAAACAGCAATCATCGCACCACCCTGCTAAATCTGCTAATGCTAATAATTTAAATATAATAATACAATCACAAGCATTCATTCAATATACAACCCTAAGTACGCGCAAATCAAAGTTATTAAGATAACAATTGCTTAACCCATTCTTCGCAAATTCGCAGAACCTGCTAATAAATTTCACTTGCGAATTCACGAGAAACGGTCAAGTGAAACCGATAGATTTAGTATTCCCGACTTCCCGTGGGTGCGACGGAGAGCGCACGCTACCGCTGCGTGCGTCGACGCTCTGACGTATGATAGTATCAAAAAATACGAAGAAGCGATTAATTCATTTAGCGTTTCACAGAATTTCGCAACTACATTTCATTTGCTATATGCTAAATGAGCAATCGCATGCTAACAATGAATGCGATTGCTAATTAATTCATCACTAGCAGATACACCCCGCACACACTATAAATATTATTAACCATGTCACTCTCTGTATTATTTTTTTTCTTTACTTTTCTGTGTACCTACTTCGTAATTGGCGTAATGTTTAGAATAATAATTATGTTATACTTGCTGTCAGCTGTGAAGCTACCTTATAAATAAATAAATAAACATAGGTGTAAAGATAGGTGTTATAAATAATATCTGTACCTAAACAATAATACTATGCTACTTTTGCTGACAATTCAATCCCCAAAATATGAACACGAGAACTCCTTACGACAACAACAAAGGGTTTATCGCCTCTGACAGGCTATTGTGGCCCTAAGACTCCTCTAAAGTAAGAGTGTCCGCCAACAATGGAAGTGAAATTACTTTAGTTCTCAGTAATATCCAGACGTTTGTCGTATCGTTTTGTAGCAAAAAATGTTGCTGTGTTTTAGTCTTTATTTTAAAAGCATAAATAAGTAAATGAATTTTCTACTGCTGCAAGGGAGCTAAAGATAAAAATACGAGCCTTACAGTAGTCGAATATGATGTGTAACATCTGACATCTCACCTTGGTAATATACAGCAACATTAGAGGGGCAGGGCCTCGTCAAGGTCGTTTCTGACGGCCTACTCTAGCACCACGCGCGCTCTTTGGTCAAATCAATCAAAGTCAAACTTCCGTCCCTTTTCACGAAATCATTCCCACGTATTTGATTATTTAGATTTTTTATATTTTGATTTTATTTGCAGGAAAGCAAAAAAAATACTTTAGTTCTCACTAATAACCTGACGTCCATCATCGCGTCGTTTGTAGCAACCAGTCTTTTAGGCGTTTATTCTGAAAGTTGGCAACGTCGCAAATAGACGTCAAATATTTTTCAGTTTTGATTAATTTGGCAATTTTACTCTATGGTTATAGGAAATGTGGCAAGTTCACTAGTTAGCCACATTTCTTAATTCCATTCAGTAATAATGCCAAATTAATCAAAACTGGTAAATATTTGACAGCTATTTGCGACGTTGCCAACTTTTAGGATAAAAAGTAAAGGTATTTGTAACTGTTGCAAGAGCGCTATCTTTAGTTACTATTTCTTACATAGGTAATCACATTTGATGCGTTATAAATTAGGCTATTATAAGGTATACATAGGTATACGGATTAGTATAGGACTTCTGTTGGGTCAACAACTCAACATAATTATGTTTTATGTGACAGTCTCTTTCTTGCTTTGCTCTCTGCAAAGCTTGATGTTTCTTACCTATTATCATCCGGGTTTAATTTACCGGGACCTACTTTTAGCAATTTCATTTTTAAATATCTACATAAGTAACAAATGCATTATGCAAAAACGACTGACTAACCTGGATTGACACATAGAATACTTTTTAAATCGGTAGTACGTTCCCGTGGCATACATTTCTGACCTCCACGCGGGTGAAGCCGCGGGAAAAAGCGCGCTTTTATAACCCTAACACAATAGGCTTATTATGTACCTAACTGACTTTGGCCTTCTTTAAGTCAACTGTTACCAACGAGACGAAGAATTCAAATGAAGACTTAAATCTTGTAAGGGATTTTAAGGGTGATGCGCTAAGAATCCCTCCCTAAGGTCCCTCGAAATTCAAATTTTCTTACTTTTTTTGCAATTTTCAGGTCAGTATGTTGTATGTTGATTAAAATATGATTCGCGACCGTAACAAATATGGCTTTACAAAATTATAATCATCAGAATCTGCAATAAAACTCCTTAAGTTAGAATAATCCTAAATGCCATGATTTCACGAAACACTCATTCAATAGGATTACTATTACGTGTCAGTCATTCATTCAATGTACTTGACAAGGACAGTATAGCTTTCTTGTTTTGTCTTGTAGACTCTGTGCAAGTTTGGTCAAGATAGAAACACTTTTTGTAAACAAAATCACCGCCAAAATTAAGGCGGGAATTTATGTCGCGAGGAGACGGCTTAACATGGTGACGTTTTTTTGACATGTCTCCTCGCGACGGCTCAACATGGGAAGGGAACTTAGAGAGTTGTATTGATGATTTTTATGCTTATAAATCTATGAATAAATATTTGATACGGCCGCGAATCATATTTAGATCGTCATAAAACCTGATACTGACCTTTTTTTTTTTTTGTTGGTTGGGAAATCATCAAATGACGTCTCCCGCTCTGGGTGGAGCGGGAGGGCGTGTCAGACTCTTACTCACTAAAACCCACCCGTGTTCCTTCTGTTGCCTGTGCAATGCCAGGGGGCCACGGTATCCCTTACGGACTTTCCCGCAACCCCGGCAGGCAATGGTCTCATCGGACCCCTTCACTCGCTGACACTCTTTGAGGCGCGCGTGGAATACAACGCGCCGTCGACCCGGGCCTGGTCCTTATCGGACAGCGAGCTACCCATTGCTCACCGTCCGCAAGCCCGCGCCTACGGTGGCCGGGAATCAGCGATTGATTCCCGACGCCCAGGGCGTCTCCTCCTGCGGCGGCTAGGGGCGTGAGGGCGCGAAATTTTCCTCTCCCTCACGCGCTCCGCCTCCTCCTTCGCGAGCATTACTGCTTCGCAGAAGGAGGTGACGGCCTCCCATGCCCTCTCGCTCCGTACCATGGCCTGGACCGGGGCCGGACGCGAGAGATCGCGTGGTGCTCTGCCCAAGCCGGGCATACCTCCACCGTATGCTCCACCGTGTCCTCCGGGCGATCCACGCAGTGATGACACCCGGGCGTTTCCTCCCGCCTTATCCGAAACAGGTACCTCCCGAAACAGCCGTGTCCGGTGAGGACCTGCGTCAGGCGGAAGGTGAGGACGCCGTGGCGCCTCTCCAGCCACTCCTCAAAGAGGGGACTTATCGCCGCAATAGTGGCGTGCCCAGTACTGGGTTGCGACAATCGCACTCTCCATGCCGCCATGAGATCCCGTCGGAGCTCTGTCCGCTGTGCCGCGATTTCTCGCGGACCTGATACTGACCTGTACCCTAATTACGTAATACAAGATCAATCAGAATCTGAATCGTTTTGAAACAGATTGCTAATCCGTTGCTTCAGAAGTTTTAAATAAAATCTGCTCAACAACGTAAATAACTCAATGAATGTTGTTGAACTGTCAAAATGAAACAGATTAGTCGTAATCGTGTACGAAAATGTGTAAAACAAAATGCAAAAAATGTAAAGAAATTGAATTCCGCAGGCTATCCTGATGCGTTCGCCTTAAATAAGGATTCCAAAATCCTAACTAATAAATTATTATTAAAGTTTAATCTAGGATCAACTGAAAATGGGGAACTAATTTTACGATTAAAACACAGGCCTGCACCCTATTCCATGGTCCTTTACGGCGCACCGGTGTGGGCGCGTTCGTTGATGCAGCGGTCTGCCCGGCTTGGGCAGAGCACCGCCGTGTCCTCGTGGAGGCAATCGGTGGCGGGGATCTCTCGCGTCCGGCCCTGGTCCAGGCCATGGTACGGAGTGCGAGGGCATGGGAGGCCGTCACCTCCTTCTGCGAAGCAGTAATGCTCGTGAAGGAGAGGCGGAACGCGTGACGGAGAGGCAAAGTTCGCGCTCTCACACCCCTAGCCGCCGCAGGAGGAGACATCCTGGGCGTCGGGAATCGATAGCCGATTCCCAGCCACCGTAGGCGCGGGCTTGCGGACGGTGAGCAATGGGTAGCTCGCCGTCCGGTAAGGACCAAGCCCGGGTCGACGGCGCGTTGTGTTTCACGCGCACCTCAAAGAGATGTCAGCGAGTGTAGGGGTCCGATGAGAGCATTGCCTGCCGGGGTTGCGGGAAAGTCCGAAAGGGATACCGTGGCCTCCTGGCATTGCACAGGCAACAGAAAGAACACGGGTGGGTTTTAGTCAGTAAGAGTCTGACACGCCCCACCGCTCCACCCAGAGCGGGAGAAGTCATTTGATGATTTCCCATGCAAAAAAAGGCCTGCACCCTAATTGTGTAACATACTTTAAATGATAATCTGAAAACTAACGCTGGGTTTTGTCTCGCATAGGGTCCCAGCATTGTGCTGAGCGATGGCCGTTTTGCGTCGATGTAACGCATATTTTCCCCCAAATTGTTCTTTCCGTGTGTATGTTCTTTCTTTGAATCGTATTTACCGCAAATAAACGTATTATCTTTATTTCTTGATTAATCTGAATGATTTTTAAGAAAGCAATAAATTGTTTCATTATGTTCGAAAAAAATGTCAGCTTGACAACACTTTAACAACTTGAACTTTCAAAATGAAAGCCATTGCTACTGTAAGTATGTTACGCAAGTACCCCGCAGAATAAATTGTTTGTCGTTGTTTTTTGCGGAAATATTGTTTGTCGTTGTTTTTTTTTAAACAGCTGAGAGAAAAAAGGCAACGATTGAACGCTTCTACCATTTTTAACGTAACGACATTATCGTGAACGTCTACGTCCACGTCATGGCATCGCGATAACACAGGAAAGTAAAATGTATGGAAATATATGAAGACGCTTTCTGTCAACGATAACATTATAGATTGCCCACGATAACGTTATAGCGTGTACATGATAAAGTAATAGCGTGCCCACGATAACGTTATAGCATACCCACGTTAACGTTAAAGCGTGTCCACGATAACGTTATAGCGTGCCCCGGATAACGTTATAGCGTGCCCCGGATAACGTTATAGCGTGCACGTATTTCTATACATTTTATGGACGTCCACGATAATATCGACGCGTTAGAAATTAGAAAGGCGCAAATTAGATTATATTCTCAAGGGGACACAAGATAAGCTCCGCCAAACACGATTGAAATAACACTTCTGTCAAGTAAGCTCGTGTCCAAGCAACTTTAACTTCGATTCCGATCGTTTCCGTAAAGTTCCTAATAAGCACAAGTAGTCAGGAAGCTCTCAGTTCTTTACGAGGATCTTCCAAAGTGTATTTTCCTGGAAGTAGTAAAAAGTTCTACGGTTAAATACTTAGTTTTCTGAAAGTTGTAAGTATCTACTCTTGTTAATAGCTGTTTAGCTGGCCGACTATTACTTTTTTTACCCGACTGCCCCAGGAGGGTAATGTTTTTCGAGAGTTTGTATGTATGTATATTTCTTTGGCACGCTGGAGCCTAAACGGCTTGATGGATTCGTCTTAAATGTGGGAGTTACATATATTTATAAAAATATTTTATCTGAAAGTACAAAAAAAATTGAGGGCAAGGTATTTTTTATAATAAATTAGAACAATATTGCTATCAAATAAAAACAAGCAATGAGTCAATTCGTATTAAAATATATACATTAATAAAACTAAAAAGAAAATTATTAAAAAAAAAAAAAAAAAAACCCGTCTACAATAATACATAACTGAAAGAGAGACATTATAATTATAATCTAAAGAATTTTGGTATTGCAGGATTGCAGGCCACAAACCAATAACCTGAAAATATGCTGTAACTTTTGATTGTCCCGCCTGCAATACCAAAATTCAGATCATAATGCTTGTTTTTCTCTTTTCAGATATGTATTTTTTCAATTGAGTTTTTTGTTTTAATAATTTTCCTGATTTCAAGCTTTTTCCTTGTTTTTTAAACATATAGGTGAATTATAGTTAAGTTTTAAAGTAAAGATGTTTGGCTAAGATTTATACAAATTATGATACTGTATCAAATAATTTACCTATTATTTTATAATAATAATAATTATAAAGTCAATTGTGTAGTGATTTCAGTGATTCTCAATCGAAAGATCTGGATCAATGTACAAAAATCTTCTCTATCTATTCTTCTTAAAACCACGCTTTCATAGAATTAATTTACTTGTGGATGCCACTGCTATTCAAAAGAAATTTAATTAATCCTTCAATCGCTTTACGACACCTTTCATGAAGAGATTAGGAACGCTATTATATATCAATATCAGTGCACACAAAGATACATATACAAGGTCCTATTAAAATAGATGGATAAATTTTAACACAGCGTTCAGTACGCCTAACCAAAGACATCCAAGCAAAAAAAAAAAACACTGAATAAAGTGATTTTATTTTGATCTACAATAATAAATGGCATTGGGTAACGAACATTTGTAGTGTATTTTCGTTAGTTGATTTATTTTTCTTGTGTGCAATTTTTTTTAACGTACCATATTTTGGTGTTCTGGATGATTTCTAAAAGTTTATCCATCTATTTTAATGGGACCTTATATTTTTACTATACTTTAATGTATTATGCGTTCGAAATATAGTTTCGAAAATTGTAAACTAAGGTTTACTTTGTTTTAAGACTAAAATATTTATGGCTTTTTCAACAGTACCTAATAGTCACAAATCATCGAAGGATTGAAGGAAATGGCCAATTTCCTTCGAATTGTGATTGAAAGTGTGTTATGCAATTGGGTTTCTGTTCGATAAACAAACACAAATAACAAATAACAACTAAAACTACACTAATAGCGCTCCAACTAATTATAATGGAAACTAATTAGAGGAATTAGTTGCCTTTGAAGTGGTTCCGAGTTGACAAATGAAGGCAAAACACGACTGCTTTCTATGGATTTCTATGAAATACCTTCCGTAGCTAGCGACACGTTGCCTACATATAAATTCACAGAAACCATTCGTGTCACAGTGACACGTCGCTTGCAGTTACCGCCTGCGGTCGGCTACGGAATTTCCCTTATTTCCCTACAAATTCTACCTTCATTTGTCAACTCAGCACCACTTCAAAGGCAACTAATTCCTCCCTGATCATTCACAGCATTGACTTAATTCGAGACAGCATAATACCCCTGAAGCCTCACAAGATCAAGACAACTTAGTTCTTATCCGTATGTGCAATAATGGCTACAATGGCGTGCAATCATTGTCATTTCACAATAATTATTTTGCCAACGTATGTATTTAATTAAGCTCTCAATCAGCGAACATATTATATTATTGAATAAGAATTAAAATGTTACCTACGGTAATTAAATTCAATTGAAATATAAGTCCGTAGTAAAAACTAAAATAATATAAAATTCGTACAGAATCAAAACTGGTTTATGAAAGATAACAAAAACGCAGAAACCGGCCAAGTTTCATACCACCGCACAATAGTTAGCAAATAAATGAAAATACATACTAAACGAAGAATATTATTATTCTTCATCGTAAATTTAAAAAAAATTGCAAAGTTACATTTGTATTTCATAATGATACTATGAACTACAAAGTTATTTTTGCAGTTGCAGAAAATCACCCATATTTAATTAAAATACCTTATGAATCGGCGTTTTTAGTATTTGTTGATTATATACACTTATACAGTTTCAAATTCTTAATTAGTAACAGTAGTTGAGATAAAGCTCGTACAAAAAAGCTCAAAAACTGACCACTTTTACGGTCCCTAAAAGTATATTATTGTACTCTACTCGATGAGCTCTAAACAATGACACCCCACATGCCAGGGTTAGATTTGTTTATTCAATATCAACATTTTATTGTATGGATTTAGTTTTATTTGTTAATTTTTATTATTTTTTGTTATAGCGGTAATAGAAATGCATAATCAGTTGAATTTTCAACTGTCTTTCTATTACCGTTCATGAGATACAGCTCGCTGACAGACAGACAGACAGATAGGCAGACGGGTAGCGGAGGCTTAGTAATAGGGTTCCGTTGGACACCCTTCAGGTACGGAACCCTAAAAAGTACTGTAGCACCAATACTTTTTACTGGAACCTTCTTAGAGGTAACTTTTTATTAATGTGTTCAGAAGGCTTTCAGAAATACAGGATGTTTGGTACAAGGACAGACACAATTTCCTTAGGGTTAGAGAGCGTCATATCCTAGTTTTCAACCATAAAACCAACCTGTATTAGGTGTCACGGTAGGCAATTTATTTTTTGAAGTGAAAACTTCTTTAGCGGCGTGGTGCACTTTTTTTGTGATGCGTAAAAAATGTTAAACTCGCGTCAGGACACGTGACCTGATCGAAAATTCGTAAGACGGAGGGAGAGTAGACCGGTGCAAAATTATTCCCTAACCATTCCAAAATATCAAAAATGCACAACGTTAATATTCAGTTGTGCAACCCGTTTTTTTTTTCTTTATGTGTCGTCACTATTTTCTTGTTTGTGGTAGTAGTAGAATGCTGTTGGTGGGTTTTGGAAAATGAACTTTGTGTTTCTTAAGAATTAAAATTGTGTTAAAGTACGAACCATTTCAACTTTAAAAAACGATAAATAAAACAATTTTGTGCTAGCAAAGGACATACCTACCCAATCGTTCAAAAATAACTGTCGGTCCTTCTACCAAACACTCTGTAGTTTTCTGTCACCCTTCTGTTCATAGATAATACCTTCTGTCAAATCAAATGTCACATAGGCTCTGCATTTACAAAATGAAACTAAAATGTTAAATAGAAAAAGCGATGCAGAAAATAAAGAAATAGAAACGGGACTGGTTCTACACCAGCATCGATTCATCAATGATCGTCGAAAGGTGTTCATGCAAGGTACGGTTCCTTGCGCTCGTTGTGAACACCGGCGACCTGATCAACGAAAGATCCACGTACACCGCGACCCTGCCCCACTCCTTATTAGCACCTGCTGCTATATTCACAACTTACATCATGATTGGCAACTACGTCATCAGCGGCTTTCGTGAAAAACAAGCTTCGAAGTTCCTACAAGCGTACTCACTTGTTGCATGCTCCATCTTGCAAGGAGCACTATCTATATCTGTGTTTCAAGAGTTGAAGAAGGTTGGCAGAGCTAGTACTGCGCTCGTGCTAAATGCCATACTGCCAATTTTTACGTTAACGCTGTTGACGGCAGATCTAGTAATTGTTTTGCTTTCGAACCGAGATCCACTGATGCTGCCTCTGTCTCCGTCAATGTCGAGGGAAGTCTCACTTGCCCGCACGATTTAATGTAATGTTTTCAGTTTTGCATTAGTGTATTTTGTAGTTTCATTAAATTGTTTTTTTTTTCTGTATTTTGGCTTTGTTTCTTTTGTTGTTATGACCGCATAAATTAAGACAAGAAAATAGATTTATACCAGTTTATAATCAAGACATTTCAAAATATGGGGCTAACATTTTATAATGCTGGTCCTGCTCCTCAGCCACTTGGGCTCACTAGTTAAAAATGAAAAAATTGGTAGAGTTGCTTCCCCTTTTTTATTTTTTCTGACTACGAACTTATTGTTTATTTTGTTTTTTTTTATTAAACTAAGTTTTAATTATTGAATACTCCAATAGATAATATTGATTTTCTTTATTTTGGTGGTAAAATTCTTGCAAACTATAGTTTTGTATAACTTAGACGCATTTTTATTTTCAATTTTTGTAAATGTGAGTACCATGGAGTCGTTTTACTATGTTATTATGTTGATTTTGACTTGAAAGAGCAGGGTAGTTGAGAGTATGTCATGCTCACTTAAATGTCTCGCTGATGGTGGCGAGTGTGTTGGATCATTCGGTTCCCTACAAAATGGTTGAGCTGGATGGTGCTGATCCACGCGTCATGTTCGTGAACGGGCGCCGTCAGTTGAGACTGGTCATCTCTTATCTGCCAGGGCTTATTTTTAATCGTTTATGATTTATATATTTTTTTTTTTACATTGTTCTCACATATAGAATCAACAAGAGTAATGTACCCAGGATTTTGTAATTTCTATATTTAAAAGAGTGTCCTTGGAGTTTCTTGCCCGTTCTTCTCCATAGAGATCTACGTTTTGGAATGGGCAACTAGCTTCAACTTTCTGACTAACTGACTCTTTGACAATTCAAAAGTGCCTGTAAAGGGTTTAATTGAAATAAATGCTTTGAGTTTGAGTTTGAGATAGGAGATCCAAGTTGTTAATTTGGTTCCTGTACCGACCGCACCCATTGTGAATTCCGGATCTAAAATTCCGCTTGAGTTAGCGTCCGCATAGTCTAAAATCGAACAGGACGTGGCGGTGGGATCCAGCAATAGGTAATTCTTCTTGCGTTTAAATGTCGCGTCAAACATTCTAGTTTGGAACTCCGGATGACTGTCGTCAAATGTAAAATGATCAGAGAATGGGTAGCGTCCTCAGCATACATAATATTATCTGCACTTCTTATACGTCTTTTCTCTTGTCGTGGTAGTACTATTTGCCAGCTATCACGGATGGTAGTGGGGCTTCTTGGTGCTTTACTCAGTGTAAGTAATTACAGTCGTCACTTTTTGAACGTCTTACATAAAACAGTTACCCACAACGCCCGCTCTTCACCACTTCGCTGGGAAGAAGAAGGAGGGCAACAAACTCCCCAGAAACACATCTCTCTGTTCTTCTACTTAACAAGTCGAGGGCAATTCTAAATGGAGTCGGCCCAGAATTCGGCTACAAGTTTGGCAACATCTGTCAGACAATAGGACAAGCAGGAAACAATATTAAGTGTCCCAGTGTTTGTGGGAAAAGCACCACATTGGATGGTGAATTCGCAAAAGTAGGGTTGAGCTCTCCGGCTAGATGGAGGGACGTATCAGCTGGATGAGAGAAGACGACGATTGAGTTAAAGCACCTCTTTCTACATACAATATCTGAATATATATACGTGGATACTTGTGATTGATCTCTTGTAGGTATAATGACCGATGATGACATAATATCTCCGGTCACGTAATTTATGAAAGGATTCTGTTACAAAATATTGAATTAGGTACCTAAAACGAATAATTTGTTCAGGTTTTGTTAATTCATTAGGCTCATTAATTTTAGTTAACAGTAATAATATCATATTTCATGTTTTAACGGGCAAACATTTCTGGATATTACCCAATTTGAAATAGGTATAAAATATTAGGTTATAGGTGTATATTGGATTTGTGGGGTAATACTCGTATATATTGACATGTATTATTTATTGCCTCGTTGGTATAGTGGTCGCAAGCGCTATCGCTGGTCCTGGGTTCGATTCCCGGGTCAGGCAAAGCGTTATTGTGTTTTTTCATCAGAAATTCCTCAGTAGCAGCCTGGAGTCTGGATATGTGCTCGTTTGATGGCAATAGGCTCGACTCCTATTACATGGGACTTAAACATAACTGGCGATATGTGGGTGTACTATAGGTACACCTCTGCCTAACCCTTCGAGGATTACAGAGGTGATGTTATGTTATGTATTAAATAGTCCGTTTTTTTTAATTTTATTTGAGTAGCTTTTCGTGCTTGTTCCCCCGACTCACTCCGTCGCATCGCATTGCCTGCCCGCGCTATTACATTGTCTCGCTTAGCGTTCTTTCTGACTTTTAGTTCAGCTCCTAAGTGTACTAGCGTGAAAATAAATAACCTATAGCCTTACTCAAGAATTGGGCTATAAAATCCAAAATAAAAAATCAAATCCGACTGGTAATTCCAGAGATTAGCACATTCAAACAAACAAAATAAAAACTTCAGATTTATTATTATTTGTATAGATAGATAGATAGATAGAATACTCTTTATTGTACACCATACAAATTACAGACATAAAGGGGATTGTCCAATTTCTATGGGACTTTGGCCACTCATAAACAAACAGTTTAGCTAATAGTAAGCGATTGATTTATTAGGTCATATCAGGAAGAATGACGATATAAAGCTAGTTTTGTATCAAGATGTATATGTTACATATTTTTTAACATTTAATTGAAACAGGTTATGTATGAAATAAAACTTGTTTTTTTATATAAAATTATATTTATTAATCAGATTCATATGTTATGAGAACATGATCAAGGAACTGGGCAGGTGGATTAATATGTTCCTGATACCTTGCCCAACTTAAAAACCAAATAATGGTCATAATATGTGCACAGCAACCTACTGTTCTACGGTCCACCATACAGTTGCAGCTATATTGTTTTATTGCCCTTCAGTGTTATTTTCATAATATATACACAAAATATGTTTTTCTACTAATATGTCTGCTCTGTATTTTCCCACGCAATAAACTGCAGTTGACCGTAGGGAGTGGGAAACCTTCCCGTAGGTTGCTGGCAGTATTTCTGCAAAGCTCAATCGTATAGGAACCATCGCCTCTTATGTGTTCTCCATAATAAGAACGTGCTTGTTTCAATTGATATGTTCCACATGCAATTAGAATTAAATCACTATATTCCATCCTCGGAAAGGATACATTATCTATGTTTACATTAATAGAGAGGAAATCTGTTCGCCGTTTATTTAAATTGTTTTGATTGACAAACTCTGCAAGAGTATTGTTTATGTGCATTTTTTTATTTATTATTTGTAGTATTTGGCCTGAAACAAAGAAACAAAGCGAATGACAACTGTCATTTTGACTGAAAGACACAACATTTTTTAAGCATCGTGTTGCCACATATAAAAACATTTATATATCGATCCATTTGAAATCGATCAAAATGATACAAATACTCCAGAAATAATGTATAAAACCTCAGTTTTATAACTTTTGAAGTCTTAAACCAATTATATAGTTTATTAGCATTTTTAGTTATGATATGTAACGAAAACTATATTAAATACAGTGGAGAGATTGCACTGTATTTTAAATCGATTTGAATTTGTTGGTTTATAAAGATTTGAGTTTGCAACACTGGAACCAAATCCGAAGCCGGTGCATGTCTAGCATCAAATCAGATACTAAAAAAAGGGGTTTTTTTACAATGCCAATTGATACAAAGTTATTTACATCAGATGTTTACTAAAATAGAATTTAAAATATTGGTAAATTATGTTTTTGTATAGCATCGTGTTTAAAAATGGCCAAGTTTAGACAATGCCCTTTAGAAATTTTACCGTAGGGTGCCGTGACACAATGGGTGGTCTTATCGCTTAAAGCGATCTTTTACAGACAACCTTTGGATGGATTAAAGGTAACAGGAGAGACAATACTGCAGGTAGTCAGCGGTGTACCATCTACATATATACAATAAATACATACATACATAAAGCATAAACTTATTCATATAAATATATATACATAGATATACTATTATAAACATGAAACAAGACCAAGGAACAATATGTAATGATGATGTTTAAGGAGAGAGGAAGTGTTTTTTTACCAGAATAAAATGTTAATACTCGTAATTATACATAGATAGATTAGTATATACGAATAGATAAATATGTAGTATAAATTCAAACTAAGCGTTTATTTCAAATAAACCATTTACAGGCACTTTTGAACTGTGAAGGAGTCAGTCAGTCTGAATATATTTCTTAATTTTTTGTAGGTATATAGATATTACGCTTTGGAATGCCAAAGCGTAATATGTAAATAAGGAGAAGAACAGGCAAGAAATTCCATAGAAGAAATATAGAATATAGAAGATTAAAATGTATTTCAGTAAAATTGCTTAAAAAAAAAAGTTTTTTTTTTTTTTTTTTAGTTTGTTTATTATTTATTTAGGTATAGTTAATCTTTAACATCATTAACATGAACAAACATATATCAGGTTTTGTTTGCAAAGGTTTTATACCTGAGCCTGTGTTATTCCCAAGATTTACGAAACGGTTTTAATTCTTTATTACTGGATTCCGCCAGCTGCTTCGCCCGCGTGATATCTTGATAAGTTATGTTACTCAGGATAATGTAGCATTCTACTGGTGAAAGATTTTTTTAATCGGTCCAATAGTTTTTGAGTTTATTCGTGACAAACAAAAGAAAGAACTTTTTTCTATAAAATATTAGTGTAAATTGATAAATTGGGCCATGTTTATCAGAGAATGGACACGTGTCAATTTAGTTTAATACACAATTTTAGTTTTTTTTTTATAGTTTGTCGAAGTTATTTTATTTTATTTGTTAGGGACAAAAAACAATTACATGCCAAGCTTAACTAGAGAGTCTTAAATTAACACAATAGTAAGTTAGAAATATATTTATACAATCTATTCCATATTTATGTTACTACACATATTGTAACCCATTAAAACAATGTCCACGAATTCACAAAAAAAAAAAAAAAAAACTATTAAAAGAAAACTGACAAGCAGTGTGCATCGTAAAATACTAATAAGAAGAAAGGGAACAAAAAAAAAACTTATGAATTAAGTAACTCTATTGCTCTTGCCTTGAATCGATCTTTGGAAAGTGCAAATATGTTATACAGAAAAGAACCAGAGTCACCGATATAGCTTGCAGAGTAAGCAAACTGAAATGGCAGTGAGCTGGCCATGATTGTCGAAGGACCGATGGCCGGTGGAGCAGACGAGTCGTGGAGTGGAGACCGCGTATCGGGAAGCGTAGTGTGGGACGCCCCCCAGCAAGACGGACCGACGACTCAAAAAGGTGGCTAGGACAGACAGGTGCAGCCTGGGAGATGCTTATGCCCAGCAATGGACTCCGATAGATGGAGTTGATGATTTTTATATATTTATAGTTCAAAAATGCAAGTTCATATGTTAAACCTCACACGTGTTTATGAGCTAAAATCATGGCAACTTTGTCCATTTATATGTCATACAAAACTTTTTCTAAACATTGAAAGGATGAATCGCTTTTTTATCAATTACTTTCATTATGGCGAGGATGACTCCAAATAGGTATGAGGAAAATCGAAATAATTAGGTAGCACGTGTAAAATATTACTAGAAACGCAAATAGATAACGAAAATTGGAATTATAAGGCCGTTTCACATGGTAGAGTTTATTTTTATAAATAAATTTGTAAGGTTTTTTTTCACCCACGCACTCCTCACAATTTCATAAATGACACTGTTTAAACATAAACCATTCAGCGTACTGTATGGGTAACTTATCGAATACGATGTTGATCCCATGGAGAACACAACTTTCTGATACACCCTGTATAAGTATAAATGTATGGGATCCGACCACTCCATACGTCATAAGATACGGTCCAAACTTGCCATATGGGCAAAGCGTTCGACATACCTCGTGTTTATAACTTTTTGGAGTAATAAATCCTAAAAGTTGTTCAAAACTTTGCACGTAAATTTCACACATATGGACCTGACGTGACAGCAAATGTTGTGCATATTAATTTTATATTAATCACTCCAAAAAGGAAGTAAAACATTTTATTCATTTGATTAAGTACTTAATTACAAACGTTTGTATGGGCGTACAAAATCAGGCAAAACATAACGCACTATTCTTCTTCCCAGCTAAAGCACTAGGAAGTGGTGAAGGGTGGGCGTTTTTGGGGGACTCTCATGTAATTTTGACGTTCGCAAAGTGCTGATTCTCAGCCTAGTTTGAAGAAATGACTTTCGATTTTGATTGACTCTATTATCTTTATATACCATTATTATTGTACCTCTGTTAAACAAATAAATAGGCGTAAGAGTTTTTGGTTAAGGTCAGTTTTTGGGGTAGCAAAATCCCTTAATCAATTTATTATCATGGTGAACATAATTATTTTATCGTCATAGAATGTTTTACTTCCTTTTGCTCCCTTTAATTTTTTGTTCCCTCTGAATCAATGTTAAGTCGATCAATGAGAGATAATCTCTTACGTAATGAAAATATTTAGCAATGAGCAAAGCAGCAACAAGTTTTTGACAATGTAAGTTTTTCAACGAAACTTTATTGTAATGCAGGAGTCACCAAATGGTTGACCGGGGTCCGAATCCGGACCGCCGACCATTCTGTGCGGACCACCTTAAGTAAACAATAAAATTTATAATTATTAATCTAAAAAAAACTGGCTAAGTGCGAGTCCGACTCGTAAACGAAGGGTTCTGCACTACCGTACAATTTTTAGCAAATGAATGAAAATACTAAACGAATAATATTACTTTTTTTCATCTTAATTTATAAAAGTAGCAAAGATGGTACTATGAATTACAAATTTGTGTTTTGCAGTTGCAGAAAATCTCCCATATTTAAATAAAATACCTTATGAATCGGCGTTTAGTATTTGTTGATTATATACATATATGGTACATAATATACTGAAGTTTCAAATTCCTAACTTGTTTAGTTGTTGAGATAGAGCTCGTACAAAAATGGTGTAAAACTGACAACTTGTAAATCCTATTTCTTCATTTTTGAAGATAAAAAAAAAATGTTTAATACTCAATGAGCTCTAGATATTTTGTATTATTTGTTAGTATAGCGGCAATAGAAATGCATACGAAGGCAGCACTGAAAGTTTTTAGAACTAGCCACTGTTAACGATATGATAAAAAAATAAATTCAAAATTTGAAAATGGAACTCCGATATTACTGTGTTATTTTATTCATTTGTCATTTGTTTACAATTTGGCGGCAAAATTAAAATTGTCTGTGTCACGTCAATATGAATTTAACGCGAGAAATTTTTCCTACAATCATCGTACAATCATTTTTAATGACTTTCGATGTCATTTAAGTCAAAAAGAAAGTTATGATAGACTTCCATTGGTCTTTCACGATGAAGCCCCATCTCGTGTCAGTGTTTACTTTAATGAGTGTAAACGTGGTCGCACTAATCTCACCGATGATCTGCGTGAGGGACGGCCTTCTACGGCGACGACTGAAGATAGCATCAGTGTTGTGCGGCGTATGATAGAGACCGACACAGAGTGACTTATCAGCAGATTCGGACAAGCTTAGGCATCGGTATGATCGGTCAAGTACACAAAATCCTCCATGAACAGTTAACGGTCAGGAAGCTTTGTGCCCGGTGGATACCTCATAATTTGGCAGAGGCCCAAAAACTCTGTCGTGTTGATTGGTGCCGTGAAATCGTTCAAAGATTTAACGGAGTAGACTCAAATTCTGTGTTTGACTTACGGGTGACGAAAGCTGGATTTATTGTTATGATCCTGAAACTAAGAGACAGTCTGCTGTCTGGGTGTTTCCTTCTGAGGAGTTGCCAACTAAAGTGAAGAGAGGTCTAAGCGTGGGAAAATAGATGGTGGTCTCGTTCTTCGGAAGGACAGGCCATTACGCATTTCGGGCGGGCCACTGCCAATTTTAGAATTTTAGTTAGGAACCTCTCAGGACATTCGCAATAAAACCCCAATATAAAAAAAATTAAATTATTATCTAATTAATGTTTATTTTTGTTAGGTAATAATTTACTATAAAAAAACAAAGAGCATCTTATGCTGAATAAAGAAACAAAATTGAAATTAATTACTATGTATTTTCTTGTTGTATTCAATGTGATTTCTGCCATTGTTTCTCTTTTAATAATTTTCCTATCCCTATTTCCTAAGCGACAAATCTGAAGTTGACAGTAACAACAAATCACAAATATGTTGCTCAGTTATGCTCATATGTTGCTCATAATGAGACTGTGCGCGAACGAGGGGAGGAGGGGGAAGAAGTGTGGAAGGTGCGAGGGGAGATGAGTCGCGCGAGGGACGCACCGCGCCTCAGGCCGATTGCTAAAAAGCAGTATAATCCGGTTTAAACCAAGCAAAGGACACGCCACGCTCTAGTTGGCCGATGTAACACCTACCTACACTATCTATGTGCACTCACACAAATGCAAAGCTCAGCTTAGGCCTCACGGACACTTCGTTCCTACCGCGGCTGCAAATTTGGCGGGATTTATCAATTTGGTGGGTATTTCAGAACTTGCTTGTGCGGGCCATTTAAAAATCGTTGGCGGGCCATAGTGTGGCCCGCGGGCCTGGGGTTGAGCAGCCTTGTTTTAGAGGATCGAAAAACAGTTACTGCACAGTGGTACACTAACAATTGTTTGCCATTTGTCTTAGAAAAAGGTCGGAGAAACGACCTCGCAGTAGGATCATCCTTCACCACGACAACGCCTCGTCGCACACCGCCAAGCAAACAATCGACTACTTGGTGACGTCATACGTGGAATTACTGGGTCACCCGCTCTATAGCCCCGACCTCGCATCTTGCGATTTTTATTTATTTCCAAAAATAAAAGAAAAACTTCGAGGAAAACGTTTTATGGACGCCGAGAATGCCGTCGAAGAGACCCCTAAGGACCAGTGGGTAAAGTGCTTTTCTCAGTGGTTCCATCGGATACAGCGACGTATTGATGTAAATGGACACTATTTTGAAAATATATAATAAAACTAATAACTTACTAGTTTTTTCACTTTTTGATTTTCTAAGAACTTCCAGCGTCACCCTCGTAATATGTGAAATTTTCAACTGTCTACCTATTACGGTTCATGAGATACAGCTCGCTGACAGACAGACGGACAGCGGAGGATTTGTAATAGGGTTCCGTTTGGCACCCTTCGGGTACGGAACCCTAAAAAAATTGTAATTTAATTTATTCTACGGTTTGTGTTTTCTGCCGTCGACACGACAGTTACTTGTGTATTTAATGGCAATAAAGAAGTCTAGAGTAAAGTTGGTGCAAGCGTACCAAACCAACCAACAACACCAACTTTACAGTACAGACTCTAGCACATCAACCTACCCGAAACTGTCAAATTTTCTTAATCAACTTTGAACCTTATGTTTTAGTCATAAAGTTGAAAATCTATTAAAGAAATTTGACAGATTTTAGTAGCGTCTGTACTATGAAATGATTTTTTCACATTAATATTAATTACCTACTTTGTTATTTTTGTTCATTACTATTTGTTTATTACTTAATAAAAAAACTTGGTTGCTAGTAACCACCTACCAAACGGATCACGACAGTCATATTATTTTAAAAAACGAACGTCCAATGAAATTAATTGGCGATCCCTGCTGTATTGCATGAGGCATTGTCAAGAAGGATAAATAAACGTACAAAAAAAAAGTAGATCAACAGGAAAACGGGAATAATACAAATGTAAAAGAAACAAACATAAGAGCAGGCGAAATGCTGGTTTCATCGCTTGGAGCAATTTCTTTGGGGTTAGAAATTGCTTTGGAAGTACCTACAAGAATCATGCAAGAAAAGCTAACGAACATTTATCCCCGTAGGTTTTAGAAGAAAAAGGAAATATCGATCCTCTAAAATGCGGGATTATGCTCACATATTTTAATTTAAAGCAACAATACTAGTAAACAGATTCGATGATTTCGAAGATGATTCAAAGAACCGGAAAAATAAATTAGCTGTCTGAAAATTGGCCAGATTAAAAGCGTTTTAAAAATATTTCTTATTATTTTAGCCAACTTTTTTTACTAGTCAATCGTCACTCCACTTTAAGATAAAAAAAAACTTTTCTAATAAGTCTCTTTGCCGCTTTAAAATACCTTAAAAAGAGACAACATGGGACTCGGTACCATTAAATTGCGTTTGAGAATTTAAAACACCTTAAAATGAGACAACTTGGGACTCGATACCATTCAATTGCGTTTGAGGATTTGGTGTTAACTGATCACAGTGAACAAAAGTCAAAGTAAAAGTCAAATCATTTATTTCAATTAGGCAAAAAAAGTCACTTTTGAACGTCAAAATTTACAAAAAATAATAATAACTGATTCTAGACGCCCATTCCAAAAGGTAGTTTTCGTATGGAGAAGAATGGGCAAGAAACTCCACCGTTAGTTACTCTTTTAACAAAATCATTATATCTTGTAATCTAATTAAATAAATTATATGTGAAGACAATGCACCTAGAATAAGAATACTATACCACGATAGGTAAAAATAATGAAAAATGAAGGAATGACATAAATTAATTATGTGATAGATGCATGATGCTCACATACTTTGTAAAATTATACTATATTCCTAACATTATAACAAGTAATAGTAATAATAAGTCAGTGTGTGAGTTCAAGTAATCACAAAATATTACAGAAATGTAAAAAAAAAAAACAATTACAACACGTAATCTTCACCTCGAACTTATTTTTAACCCTCTGCCCACAAAACCAAAGACACAGTATCTCTCAATGCCAATCAATCACTGCCAGCCACTATACTCTATACCTCCATTAGTGGATACATCAGTGACAGAGATACAGAGTGGCTACAGACTGACACGCGTAATTCGCTTAAAGATTAACCCCAACCTTTAATCTTTAAGCTTGGCAATGCGTAGTGTGACAAAATCATGTGTATAAAAAGCGACTCTTGCTTCGACACAATAAAGTGCAATTCAGGTCGCACAGCGCTAATTACCTACAGTTATATTCACCTAGAAGTTTCCTCTCTATCGCGTAACTCTTATAATATACTTAGTCTGGCCATAAATACTGTTACAATTAAAAATAAGAAAGGTATTACATTTGAATTTGGAATCTGTCATTTTTATACGATTGTTCATTGAATTTTCTAATTTTGGCGCCAATACATTGTACAATATTTTGCGATATTAAAATGGAGTGGGGTGATAAAGAGAACCGAATCGCTGTGATTGCATTACACAAAGTTGGTATGGAGCCAAATGCAATTTTTAAAACTCTCCATACGCTTGGTATTAGTCAAATGTTTGTGTACCGGGCTATTCGTAGGTACAATGAGACCTCCTCTGTTTGTGACAGAAAACGATATGGCTGTCCACGTAGTGTTCGTACGAAAAAGGTGGTCAAAGCAGTAAGGGAAAAAATTCGAAGGAATCCTGTCCGAAAGCAAAAGATTTTATCTCGGGAGATGAAGATAGCACCCAGAACCATGTCGCGTATTTTAAAAGATGACTTAGGACTTTATATGACGCACTGGTCATTTTTTAACTGATAATTTAAAAAAGAATAGGGTGGTAAAATCGAAACAACTACTGAAGCGGTACGCAAAGGGAGGTCACAGATTTTTTTTGTTTACGGATGAGAAAATCTTTACAATTGAGCAACATTTTAACAAACAAAATGATTTTATTTATGCTCAAAGCTCTAAGGAAGCTTCACAATTAGTCGACAGAGTGCAACGTGGGCATTACCCGACTTCAGTGATGGTTTGGTGGGGTGTTAGCTATGAAAGAGTGATAGAGCCATATTTTAGTGAAAAAGGTTTAAAAAAAGGTTTAAAAAGGTGGAAAAAGGCGCAAGTGTATCAAGATACCATTCTTGAGAAGGTAGTTAAGCCCCTTAACAACACCATATTCAATAATCAAGTATGGTCCTTCCAACAGGACTCGGCGCCGGGTCATAAAGCTCGGTCCACGCAGTCTTGGTTGGAAGTGAACGTTTCGTACTTCATCAGAACTGAAGACTGGCCGTCGTCTAGTCCCGATCTTAATCCGCTGGATTATGATTTATGGTCAGTTTTAGAGAGTACGGCTTGCTCTAAACGCAATGATAACTTGGAGTCCCTAAAACTATCCTTACGATTGGCAGTGAAGAATTTTCCCATGGAAAGAGTGCGTGCTTCTATTAATAACTGGCCTCAACGTTTAAAAGACTGTATTGCAGCCAATGGAGACCACTTCGAATAAGCTTTTTATATTTTAAATTGTTTTATATTTATGTATTAAATTAACACACTGTAAAAGTAATAAATATTATTTGCAATAATTTTTTTTTTTCTCCATGACAATATTTATGGCAAGACTAGGTATATTGTGACTACGTTACGCTTACTGAATTGGCCCGACATGACGCCACCTACTTGTAGCTTCAAATTCATCTTTGGTTGCGGTACAAAAACAAGTGAATGAAACTGTGAATGACTTTCTCAGGGGGTACCATTCGATTCAGGGTCGACGGCGCGTTGTGTTCCACGCGCGCCTCAAAGTGTGTCAGCGAGTGAAGGGGTCCGATGAGACCATTGCCTGCCGGGGTTGCGGGAAAGTCCGAAAGGGATACCGTGCCCCCCTGGCATTGCACAGGCAACAGAAGGAACACGGGTGGGTTTTAGTCAGTAAGAGTCTGACACGCCCTCCCGCTCCACCTAGAGCGGGAGACGTCATTTGAAGATTTACCACCCAAAAAAAAAAAAAAAGTTCCATTTGTGGAGGCGATCGGTGGCGGGGATCTCTCGCCTCCAGCCCTGGTCCAGTCCATGGTAATGAGCGAGAGGGCATGAGAGGCCGTCACCTCCTGCTGCGAAGCAATAATGCTCACAAAGGAGGCGGAACGTGTGAGGGAGAGGAAAATTTCGCGCCCTCACGCCCCTAGCCCCGCAGGAGGAGACGCCCTGGGCGTCGGGAATCAATTGTCGATTCCCGGCCACCGTAGGCGCGGGCTTGCGGACGGTGAGCAATGGGTAGCTCGCCGTCCGACGGCACATTGTGTTCCACGCGCGCCTCAAAGAGATGTCAGCGGGTGAAGGGGTCCGATGGGATCGATGCCTGCCGGGGTTGCGGGAAAGTCCGAAAGGGATACCGTGCCCCCCTGGCATTGCACAGGCAACAGAAGGAACACGGGTGGGTTTTAGTCAGTAAGAGTCTGACACGCCCTCCCGCTCCACCTAGAGCGGGAGACGTCATTTGAAGATTATCCACCCAAAAAAAAAAAAAAAGTTCCATTTGTGGAGGCGATCGGTGGCGGGGATCTCTCGCCTCCAGCCCTGGTCCAGTCCATGGTAATGAGCGAGAGGGCATGAGAGGCCGTCACCTCCTGCTGCGAAGCAATAATGCTCACAAAGGAGGCGGAACGTGTGAGGGAGAGGAAAATTTCGCGCCCTCACGCCCCTAGCCCCGCAGGAGGAGACGCCCTGGGCGTCGGGAATCAATTGTCGATTCCCGGCCACCGTAGGCGCGGGCTTGCGGACGGTGAGCAATGGGTAGCTCGCCGTCCGACGGCACATTGTGTTCCACGCGCGCCTCAAAGAGATGTCAGCGGGTGAAGGGGTCCGATGGGATCGATGCCTGCCGGGGTTGCGGGAAAGTCCGAAAGGGATACCGTAACCCCTGGCATTGCACAAGCAACTGAAGGAACACGGGTGGGTTTTAGTCAGTAAGAGTCTGAGAGTCTAACACGCCCTCCCGCTCCGCCCAAAGCAGGAGAAGTCATTTGATGATTTCCCACCCAAAAAAAGGGGGTACCATTTGTACAAGAATACCACGTTGATATATTCGTGTATGAGGGGTATTACACTATCATTTATCTAGGATCATTCTTAGGATCCATTCTCTAATCGTACGTATAATGACCCCCAGAATCATATCTGTGTATTATAGGTATAACCTATTTTTAATACACTCGAGAGCAATGAATCCGGGTCACTTAAAGAATGTTAAAAATCTCGGAAACTAAAAATGATAGGTTAATGCAATAAATTGTATTTAATAGACAATGTAATACTCCTTAAATGAAAGTAAAAAAAATATGAGTCACCATACATTTTATTGACACAAAATTACATAAAGAAAAAAACTGCTGATCTCTCCTTAAAACAAAAATAGGAAACATGAAATTTTTGAACTTTATTACGATTTTCTTGAATTTTAATACTTCGTATTGCCTCCTCGTGCTTCCATTACTGCGTTTACGCGGTTTGGCATGCTGTACACCAAGTTCCTTATACGATTTTGGGGAATATTCTCCCATTCCTCTGTGAGAGCAATTTTGAGCTCACGAAGCGTGATTGGGGGAGGGTTTCGTTGTTTTACGCATCTGCCTAGCTCGTCCCAAGCATGCTCGATCGGGTTGATATCCGGGCTGCGCGCTGGCCACTCCATACGAGTAATGTTCATCTCTTGAAGGTAGTCATTCACAATCCTACCTGTATGAGGTCGGGCATTGTCATGCATAAATATAGCATCCTCACCTAAATTGACCATAAATGGACCAACGTGATCATTGAGGATTTCTTCCACATATCTTTCGCTAGTTAAAGAGCCGTTTTCTATGATCACCAGCTCTGTGCGACTTTCAGAAGAAATTCCGGCCCACACAAGTACAGACCCACCACCGTAGGCTACTTTTTCTTCGATGCATGCTTGCTTGAATCTTTCCCCTGGTCTTCGATACACTCTGTGTCTTCCATCGTGCTTGTAGAGCATAAATTTTGATTCGTCGGAGAACATAACTTTTGACCAATCTTCAATACTCCAATTTACGTGGCTCTGGGCATATCTTAGTCTTGAAATACGATGCCCACGCTCCAGTTTAGGGCCGTTTGCAGGTCTAAGGGGTTTTAAGTTAGATTCAGCAAGCCGACGTCTTACTGTCCATGCACTTGGGTTACTTCCTCCGAGGCGTCGAAACTGATTTGTGAGTTCAGTTCCTGTAAGAAAGCGATTTCGAAGCATGGTGTTCACCAAGTATCGGTCTTCTCGTGCTGTGGTACACCTGGTTCTGCCCGTTCCTGGTCTGCGTAGGTTAGAACCAGTTTCTTCGTAACGTCGGAGAACTCTTTGTACTGTTGACAGCGACACACCGACAGTCCTGGCTGTATCGCGCTGACTCCGGCCGGTTTCCAGCATTGTAAGTATTCTGGTGCATTCTTCAGGCGTAAGCGACATAATTTCAGCTTGAATAATGAATATAGAGCACTATCAACATGGTTTATGTACCCACATAAATGACAGATTACAAACAAAAGCAAAACCAAATGCTGTAATTTCGTAGTTCCATCTTCGAAAGTGGCCCTTTTTCAAATTTGATTTTTTTATGATATAACTTTACAATAACTAAGAAGTTTTAATACCTTCATTTAAGGAGTATTACATTGTCTATTAAATACAATTTATTGCATTAACCTAGCATTTTTAGTTTCCGAGATTTTTAGGATTCTTTAAGTGACCCGGATTCATTGCTCTCGAGTGTATTTTGTGGTTGCAATCGTCTATTAACCTTTATAATACTGGTGTCTCATATTGGAGACAGATAACAATAAAATTCTATTGTGTCTGCTAATTGCGCGCGCGACAGATTAAAACAAAATAATGAAGCCTTTCGGCACACAGTATGATAAATAGAACTCTATACGAGTGAAGCCAAAACAATGAACTCTCGGCCGCCTGGCAGCGGTTTGCTTTTTTTAGTACAGCAGTGTTACCAACAATAATTTTAGAATTCCACTAAGTATATTTAGAATTTACTTACTCCAAAATTTCGTTATACTTACTATTAACGAGTATTCGTCAATAAAACCTATAATTTTAATCGTCACTAAAAGGTCAATTTATGGACAGATTTTGTATCAGGAAATTATGAAAATAAATGTGAAAATTCAATATTTTAATATTCAATATGGCAAGATCAAATTTAAATTTAAATTAAAATTCAAGTAATTTTTTTTTCTTATATCCTTTACCTTTTTAATTAATAATTTAAGGTACAGACGCCAGCACGTCAACCTACTACAATCTGTCAAATTTATTTAATAGATTTTCAACTTTATCACTAAAGGATGAGGTTCAAAGTTGATTGGGAAAATTTTACAGTTTCGGGTAGGTTGATGTGCTGGCGTCTGTACCTAAACAATTGGGGACTATCTTAACTATGTGTATACAACTAACTAAGTATTATACAAACTAAAATAAAACGTCGAAAAATTCATCCGAATCGATGCGGTACCCAAAGTCATTTATTCCACCACAACGCCCACCCTGCACCACTTCCTTGTGCTTTAGCTGGGAAGAAGTGGCGCAACAAACTGTCCAGCAGCACAGATGTCTGTTCAGTTAGCACACGCCAATATACTCGTACCAACCAAAAATATCGAGAATTATTTACTCAGACAGAAATAAAAAATAAAAACTAAACGTAACCAATATTTACTTACATTAAAGCCTCCAGGCTTAAAGGGCATAGCTGTAACTGGAAGTTATAAATGATAAACTAGGACCATCGAGGTAAAATAAATAAAAAGAAATTATATGATCATATCTAACAACAACTGTCAAAAATCTTTGATCAAAGACGATTTGATTCATATAATGTAATACAAACGTATTACATTATCATATAAATAAGACCCATAGTCGCTGCCGTAGTCGGAGACAAAATATTGTTGATTCGGATCGTTAATAGTAAAAATAATTGCGTAAGTACCCGCGTCGCGACATACGAGTTGAGGTCCACTGACCGGCGCTTTACTTTGTGTAAATTATCATTTTACCTACATCACCACTGCTCTCAAAATTGTGAAGCAAAACATCGTGAGGAAACCGGCATGTCCTAGAACCAAAAAATTCGAAGACATGTGACATCTACCAACACACACTGGGCCCGCGTGGTGGATTACGGCCCACTCCCTATCACAAAGAGGAGAGAGGAGGCCTGTGTCCTAACAGGTGGGAACATTATTTATGCTTATGCTTAAGTACGTATTAATTAATAAAACGAAAAAGTTGGTGAGGTTTTGCATAGGGGAGATACTTGCTACGAAATCGTAGCTAAGGTCTACGTCAGCGTAGCAACCGCTACGACAGCTTAGCTACGTGCTACGGCGGAATTATTTGCAAATAATAAGTAATTTATTGTTAAATCAAAATTAACTTATGCTTTTAATATGTTGAAATTGAAACTGAATGTGCAAACTCCGATGGAGTTGTTTCGCCGGTTTATCCTAGTAAAGCTACGGTTTCTTAGAAGAAGAAGAAGCGGCGGCCGCCACTTAACGGCCACAGCGACGGCCGTCATGAATTTGACGGCACCGGGGTTTGACTTTACGGTCTCAAAAAACGCTCTCTTCGAAAACACACCAACTAACTTTCATAATAACGTTTGAGTGACGTCATTCGAAAGTCTTAGGAAACGATACAAAAAGGATTCAAATTATTTTGGCTTGACCACAAAAAAATGCGGTTTATTACTTTCGTTAGTTCCTACCACCAATGGGGAGCACTCACCGTGAAACTAGATGAAAAAAGTTTCTCATCTTACTGAAACAAAATTTACTCATAAATACATGGCTTAGCCGTGACAGTATAAACCAGCTACATATGTCGTAACCAATGATTTCCGACAGCCTTTAAGACAACTATCCATGTTCTGTCATTCTATAGCGAATTTACATTAACTGGGTCACATTATGTTCTCATTAGTTCAGTAGGCATGTAGAAGGTTTCATGCGATGTACATAACAGTTTAACACTCCAGGGATCAGAAGCTTATGGCGAGGTTTTCTGGGCCGCGAGGTTTTCCCGGCCTTTAGTCCTTTGAAACGCTACCTCCGCCTCCCCCAAATGCAGAACAACGTATTTATTTACGATGAATCGCTGACCATTTCGTGAAAAATCCATGTCACAGCATAAAATATTTGCAGTTGATCTACTGAACTAGTTTTTCTTAGGTTCGATTTTTTTCCATAAGTTTACATTTTATGGGACCTACGGTGTAGTGAACTAAAATTATTACTTAAAATGTTCTGTGTACCTAATGGGCGGTTTCACATTAATAACAGATAACGACATCAACCCGATACCGATATGTCGGCAGTTATACCGATATCGATTCGATACCGATGTTTTTATTGTCACCTATATCGTCGCTGTCTGCGACGATATAGGTGACAATAAAAACATAATGTAAAACCGTTTGGTATCTGCCCGCCGATATTGTGTCGATGTCGGGTCGGTGTCGTTATCGGCTAATGTGCTGTGTTGTAACAATCAATTCATTGTATTAATTAAAGAAAGAAAAAAATTACATTTTGATTTAGTGTTATGGGATATTTCGTAGAAAAACATGAAGTTTATGCATTTTCTGTCATCTATGGTTTTAATAAAAATAAATATTTATGGTTTGGTGACTGTTAATGATAAAACCAATGTAAAAACTGTATACGGGATTTTTTTAGTGATACCCGGGGTAGTCAGGAATAATCTGTAAGAATCAGTTAGTGTATCAAACCACCAATCAGTAGTTTTACGGTAGTGAGGTGAAAGTTTAAAATTGCAATGGTTCACTGGGTGTCTCAAAAGTCGTAATTTCGTTCGTTATAAAAGGAACTCTTGTGCAAACTTTCACGCTTCTAGACCCAGCGGTTTAGGTTGTGCATTGTCTGTCAGTGAATATAAGAATTTTATCAAGTAAGTGAATTTAAGAAAAAAATGGTGAATTTCCATACAAACTTTCATTTTTATTAAGTTGAATGGGCTAAAAATGGTCTTACTGTTTCGCTTATACTGTGACCATTTTTTTTTTTGTTTTGGATTTTTCCCACCGCTCATGAAGATTCGTAAATATTGACAGCATTAAGAACTAACAATTGCCGTACTTTATTCTCAAGTGACGCTATAATTGATCAAATCTATTATTTTAGGACATCGCCATTTTAGAACCACATTTTATCGTATACAGTAGCGCTAGTGACAGTGACTTATTGTATTCAAAACTGAAAGTTGTTCACACAGAGCCAATACGATAAAATCACGGATTCTAGAAAAATATAGTCTGTTGCTAATTAGCTCCGCTATTCGAAAAATATCATTACGATTTTTATCGTGTTCTTTACGTTTTTTTTTGATCGTGTTAGAGCACTTTGGTTTAAAACAGCATTTTTTTTCTTCTAATTTTCATTATTGTTGCCAGAGTGAAAGTTGTTTTAATTATTAAATACAACCGAAAACCTGACACATTGTCAGACAAAAATCTATGGGAATCAACATCTAACAAATGCTATTTACCTTCGCATGCAGTAAAGCTCTCTCATCGGGCTCCAACAACGCGAGATGCCGCTATGTGTTTATTAATGTACTCGTACGATATGATAGTTCGACAGTTCGATGGAGAGTGCATATAATAAAAAGGATGAAACTGATTAAAAAATCTTAGAAAAATGTGTTTTATTAAAACTTCGTCTTAAACGACGTTACAAAATCCTATACGACGCGCACTGGGGTATAATTTTATCGATAATAATCTAAATTCTGAATTCTTTGATGAACGGTACATTGTGTGGCGTCGTCGTGATGAAGATTTTGTTTTGATTGGGCAGTTGCGTGGGGGGGGTTGCTTATTGCTACACTTAGGTAACTGTCAGTTATATGCCAACCTACCTTCTATTCTACTGCAGAGGATTTATGCACGTGCACGTTTCTAATACACGTAAATATTATAACTTTACATGTTTGTGTTGTTTATTTATGTCAGCAAAACTTAGACCTTTATTTTTCTTTACAACTTCGGAATTACCTCACAAAATTAAACGAAATAGTTATGAGTAACTCTTCTGATACCTTTCTCATCATTGGTTATTTCAACATGAGCGGTATTAACTTGGTCCTATCTGAGAATCTATCGCTCGTCCCAATGAACATGAATGGTCCTGACGAAGTTTTACTTGGTGTCGAATTATGTACCCTTTGATCAATACGACTTTGATCAATACAATGGCATGATAAAATAATAGGCATGGTAAAATTTTAGATTTGGTACTTTCTAACCAATTGGTTACTGTGGTTGAATGTTCAAGTCCGCTGGTTCCCATCGACGCCTACCATCCAGCACTACTTATTAATATGGATTTCATTGAAGCTCGTCTATTAGAGTGCGGGTCACGGACGCAATATCTGTTCGACAAGGGTGACTATGAATCTATCAACAAAGACATTTCGACGACTGACTGGGAATCCGAGTTTGCGACACGATCAATTGATGAATCATTAAACTTTTTCAATCAATTTATTCTTAATTTACACACAAAATATATTCCACAAAAATTACATTGTAGCAAAACGTATCCAACTTGGTAAAATTCGGCATCAATTAAAACAATTACAGTAAAACACAAATATTAAAAAATATATATTAGACGTACGGCATTATAGCGGATGAGTCAACATTCAAGCTTCTTCGTGAAAGGGTCAAGGTATTAGAATCGCAATGTTATGAAAACTACTTAAGTTTAACCAAAAAATCTATTAAAGAAAATCCTAAATACACTCGAGAGCAATGAATCCGGGTCACTTAAAGAATGTTAAAAATCTCGGAAACTAAAAATGATAGGTTAATGCAATAAATTGTATTTAATAGACAATGTAATACTCCTTAAATGAAAGTAAAAAAAATATGAGTCACCATACATTTTATTAACACAAAATTACATAAAGAAAAAAACTGCTGATCTCTCCTTAAAACAAAAATAGGAAACATGAAATTTTTGAACTTTATTACGATTTTCTTGAATTTTAATACTTCGTATTGCCTCCTCGTGCTTCCATTACTGCGTTTACGCGGTTTGGCATGCTGTACACCAAGTTCCTTATACGATTTTGGGGAATATTCTCCCATTCCTCTGTGAGAGCAATTTTGAGCTCACGAAGCGTGATTGGGGGAGGGTTTCGTTGTTTTACGCATCTGCCTAGCTCGTCCCAAGCATGCTCGATCGGGTTGATATCCGGGCTGCGCGCTGGCCACTCCATACGAGTAATGTTCATCTCTTGAAGGTAGTCATTCACAATCCTACCTGTATGAGGTCGGGCATTGTCATGCATAAATATAGCATCCTCACCTAAATTGACCATAAATGGACCAACGTGATCATTGAGGATTTCTTCCACATATCTTTCGCTAGTTAAAGAGCCGTTTTCTATGATCACCAGCTCTGTGCGACTTTCAGAAGAAATTCCGGCCCACACAAGTACAGACCCACCACCGTAGGCTACTTTTTCTTCGATGCATGCTTGCTTGAATCTTTCCCCTGGTCTTCGATACACTCTGTGTCTTCCATCGTGCTTGTAGAGCATAAATTTTGATTCGTCGGAGAACATAACTTTTGACCAATCTTCAATACTCCAATTTACGTGGCTCTGGGCATATCTTAGTCTTGAAATACGATGCCCACGCTCCAGTTTAGGACCGTTTGCAGGTCTAAGGGGTTTTAAGTTAGATTCAGCAAGCCGACGTCTTACTGTCCATGCACTTGGGTTACTTCCTCCGAGGCGTCGAAACTGATTTGTGAGTTCAGTTCCTGTAAGAAAGCGATTTCGAAGCATGGTGTTCACCAAGTATCGGTCTTCTCGTGCTGTGGTACACCTGGTTCTGCCCGTTCCTGGTCTGCGTAGGTTAGAACCAGTTTCTTCGTAACGTCGGAGAACTCTTTGTACTGTTGACAGCGACACACCGACAGTCCTGGCTGTATCGCTTTGACTCCGGCCGGTTTCCAGCATTGTAAGTATTCTGGTGCATTCTTCAGGCGTAAGCGACATAATTTCAGCTTGAATAATGAATATAGAGCACTATCAACATGGTTTATGTACCCACATAAATGACAGATTACAAACAAAAGCAAAACCAAATGCTGTAATTTCGTAGTTCCATCTTCGAAAGTGGCCCTTTTTCAAATTTGTATTTTTTATGATATAACTTTACAATAACTAAGAAGTTTTAATACCTTCATTTAAGGAGTATTACATTGTCTATTAAATACAATTTATTGCATTAACCTAGCATTTTTAGTTTCCGAGATTTTTAGGATTCTTTAAGTGACCCGGATTCATTGCTCTCGAGTGTATTTTTGGACCTTCGTTAAAAAACGACACAACTCAAATGCAGTTCCTAGCACTTTAAACTATAATAGCGAAGCGTTGCGTACCGGAGAAACAATATGCGAAGCGTTTTCTACTTACTTTCACTCTACATTTCTGGATACAAGCCCTAGTCATGGAATTTCTTATCCCCCTCTTTTTACTGAAACTTACAGCCTACTTGATATAATATGTAGCGTTGTAGTGAATGTTGAAGAAGTTTCTAACTTGCTTCGCAATTTGGATACTTCTAAAGCGGCTGGTACAGATAACATTTCATCCAAAATTCTTGTACGATGTTCGAATTCTCTTCAGGAAATTTTTGGATACTTGTGTTGTACCTGAACTTTGGAAATCGGCTATCATAACGCCTATTCACAAAAAAGGAGTCAAAACCAAAATTGTAAACTACAGGCCGATATCCAAGCTCTGCATTGTGGCTAAAATCTATGAACTAAATGATTTTTTAAGAGCACCATAAATGATCCTTATCATTTATGGTGCTCTTAAAAAATCGTTTAGTTCCTTTCAAGATGGTTTTTTAAAAGGAAGGTCTACCGTCACCAACTTAATTCTGCACAATGATTTTATTACTGACGCCATGGATAACGGTGAGCAGATTGATGTCTTTTATATTGATTACAGTAAAGCTTTTGATCGGATTGATCATGAAATCTTACTATCAAAGTTATATGGTATTGGAATACGAGGTGATTTACTCAGATGGTTTTCTTCTTATCTGGAAAACAGGTCCCAAGCAGTAGTATAAGGCAACTATATATCTGGTTGGGTGCCTATCCCCAGTGGAATCCCCCAGGGTTCATTGCTCGGCCTATTATTTTTCATTATCTATATAAACAACTTCAACTCCAACCTTTAAATTCCCTCGAAAATATATATACCATCTTATATGCAATTTTCATATTATTTTGTGCTGTAATTAGGAAATGAGACGAACAATGGTTTTGAAATCGACCCTGTTTCGGATTTTTTTTGATTGAGTAAATTACAATTGTGTTTTGGACCTTTAATTTCCCTCAAATAAGGATCTATCTATAATGTATACTATGTATCTTCAGGACCTAAATACACCAATTTGACAATTGAAAATAAATTGAAAAACTGACCGAAACCAATCGTTTCCTATCGGATATCTGAAGGAAAATGGACACTTTCACCTTTACCTACAAGTTTTTAAGACAGGCAAATTCGGATAACTCCCTGTTAACATCCCATCAATATCGTTAAGAGCTTCTCGCGAGCACGATTTTAATATAACACTGATGCCTTTTTGAGGAGCTCATGGCTAAGTTTAACAACAGCCGCACGGTTCGACCCATCAGAGTAATGTTGGTCCCGGCTGTCATTAGAGGATATGTCAGTCGTTATGGGTCGTCAGAAGCCCGCAAATCTGACAACCAGTCTTACCAAGGGGTATCGTAATACCCAGTTACTGGGTTGTGGAGATCAAATAGGCTGTCGCTCTATGTAAAATACTGGTATCCAGCTGCATCTGGTTAGACTGGAAGCCGACCCCAAATAGTCGGGAAAAGGCTAGGAAGATTGATATTGATGCCTTTTTTGTAATTTTTCCTGTTTATTATATCGTCTTATTTTTGATTTTTCTTATAGACAGTCATATTATAACCGTGATGGCAGGCTTTAAGCTACAAGCAGACACAGTGAGGCATGCAAAGTATATGGTCTGCCACGAACGAGCATGTGAATGTGTGTGTGCGATGTGGCTCAACGAATCGCCACATCGCCAATCAAATTAGCCGCAGTGATGGATTTTTACGGTGAGCACAATCTCACTACAGCCTCCAGCCTCTGCCGAAGCATACGTGGCATACCATTCATGGTGCATGTTTCGCGATATCTGAACGCGGCTGTAAAAATGCAATTTTAAAATTATTATTCGTGTTAACCACCTCGATACGTAAGAAAAAACTGGCCAAGAGCATGTCGGATTAAATGTACGCGCAATGAAGGGTTCCGTGCTGGGATGAATTTATCCCCAGGAAAAACTTAGCATTGTAGTTGAAAATCATGTTCTCTCTTACATTTCAACTGCAAATGTAAGTTTGTACGCACTGTATTGGGAGATTTACCTTGTTATTTTAAGACCATAGGCTTCTTATAGGTTTTCCTGTAATCTATATATAGAGAACAATTTTCTGTATTTTTTTCAAATTTTTTGTCTCTGTAATTTTGGAGATAAGGTTCTTAGCGTTGGTTTGAAAGTAATAAGTGTTTTTAAATAATTACGAGATAATGACATTTTAATAAATTTTTCAGCCTAAAAAAAAAGTCCTTTACCGAATGTTTTGACATTTGCTTATAAGCTAGTTATTATGACTGTACATCTAAAAAGGAACAATAAATTACTAGTTTAAAATGATAATAAAAATAAAGTTTTTTTTTGTTAGGACTTCATAAACAACTCCGCTATTAACGTTTAGTGCGTACTTAATGAAATTGAAACAAAATAAGTACATCTTCGAAACAAATCAACATTCAAAACTTTAATAATATTATAAAAATACTAAATGAATCTGAAATTGACGATTAGGCTTACCGTAATCTGCAATTTCAGTTTCACAGGTTTTTTTACATCAGGTTCAGGCATCAATCAATGATATCAGTTTTATAAAATTTAAAATGATTTTTTACTCGTGATAATCTACGGATCTTACGGAATCTACTTACGGGCTTTTCTAAATGCGTAACTCGAAAACTTTAGTAATCAGTACAGTTGATGAGTTTTTCCCACGGTTTTTCCTATGAAAGATTATGCCGAATTAGTGACGAACATGAGAAAAAGTGATTTTTACCAAAAATGTCACTTAGTGAGTTTTGCTTTTTAACCAACGATATGTGTACCAAATTTCAAGTAAATTGGTCGAGTGGATTCGGAGAAAATTGGCTGACAGACGGACAGACAGCCAGACAGACAGACACACGAGTGATGCTATAAGGGTCCCGTTTTTTCAGACTTACGGAACTCTAAAAACTGATATACTTAGGTAAAAAATAAAGTGCTGAAAGGTCGTAGTAAGTTAAGTTCCAACGTAAAGTATGTGTGCTTATCAGCAGCATTATATCAGCATAATATCGTAAAACATAAGTGAGAAGGGAAGACATAATGGCCTAATATTTTATACCTACTTTCGCAGGTTCTTTGCCTTGATAATGTAGACGTAGGCGTCCATTAATCGGGTAATGTTTTTAGAAACTTTTATCCCTCCCCCTGGTGACATGTGGTGAAGTTTAAGACTAACCCCTCCCCTCACTCCCAGTAACGTGTATGTTTTTGGTGCAAAGTCAATCTGCCCAGCCTTTTCTCAACTATATTGGGGTCGGCTTCCAGTCTAACCGGATGCAGCTGAATACCAGTATTTTACATGGAGCGACTGCCTATCTGACCTCCACAACCCAGTAACTGGGTAATACGATACCCCTTGGGAGACTGGTTGTCAGATTTTGGGCTTCTGGCTACCCGTAACGACTGTCAAAGATCCACGAATGACAGCCGGGACCAACGGCTTAACGTGCTTTCCGAGGCACGGAGGAGTCTCGGTATGTAAAGATGGTCACCCATCCACAGACCAAACCCGGCAAGCGTAGCTTAACCTGGTGGATCGACCCATGCGGCAGTTATTACTTAGCCACGAGCAACTTTTTTTGGTGCAAAGTATCTTAAAAAATTACAGAATATTTTATCTTCAAATAGAAAGAAACAAAAAGTATATTTGGGGGACGCATTTCTAAACCAAAAAGCGCCCATTCAAATACACGTGATATCTCACTACATCCCCCTCCGCTTGTGATATTTCATGATTTTTTCGAAACCCTGTCCTCCTTTTGAACCTCACGTGATTTATGGACGACCCCTAAATATCTCTTCAGGGTGAGAAAATAAATCCATTGTGAAAGTTTACATCTTTGTTACTTAATCATGACTTAATCAATTGACTGTTATAGAACGAAGGTAAACTATAACCAGCGAAATACGATACACACTTACAGTAGAAATGACTTTCATTTTGACAGTACATCAACATTTATTCCGTTATTTACGTTATAAAGCAGACAATGTTTTCGAATATAACAAGAAATGGATTAGCAATATCCTTCAAAATCATTCAGATTGTGATTGAAAGTGTGTCAAACACAATTAAGGTCTTCATACACTTTGACACTTCATATCTTTGATATATCGCCCACCACACAGTGAAGATAATAATTATAGGATTTGTAAGCGCTATATTTGTCCTTGATATATATCTTCAATGTCTGTGATGACTGATGAGCTTTAGGGTACCGGACTAAAATATATATTATGTTTTTTTATTTCTGTATCGTCGATCCCGTAATTGCTAATTGCTTGAGCACTGTTGACAACAATTCCCAGCAAAATTGAACTTTACTAAGGTTTAAACTATGTAACTGTCACACAGATATGGACCTTGTCGTTTTATGACGTCCAAGCGACAATCAACCTTAGGGACGCAATTATGAGGTCGAGTATAACTACGTGTGGTAGTTTCTCTAGGAAGCGAGTGAAACCGTAGCTAATATATCAAAATTGTTGAAGTTTTATTTATTTATTTATTTAATTCAGATACAGTGATCCATATTATTGTTAGTATACTTAATAATTATGTTAGTAACCAATATTCCAAATCATTAATATTATTTTTAAATCAGAAAATTCATTAAATCATAAACAACAACAACATAATAAAATTAATAAAAAAAAATCATAATTATCAATATCATTTACCAGTTGCTCTTGTTACTGACATGCAACTGTATACAATGCCACAATATTGGGCAGTCGATTCTGCCGGCCACAACGCTAAGAATGCTGTTGCCACTGCCGCGGCCACGACTTAGCAACGACCTATGGCCTATTTGGCGCAGTCGTGAGTCACACAGTACTATTCTAATTGTTTTTTTTTTTTTTTTTGTTTTAGTGTGAATATTGTGTGCCTTGACCTGAGTCAAATAAATTTATTTTCTTTCTTTCTTTCTTTTTTTGTGTTGTGAATGTTTGATGATTGATTGTAACACCACAGAATAATACAGAAGGCGCACTCCCCATTATAGGTATGACGCTACAAGTACGCGGTGAACTCATTTTGTCGGGCCAATTCAGTGAGCATAATGTAGTCAGAAGATAAAAGAGTTACGCGATAGAAAGGGAGGCAACGACGACGGTGAATATAACTGTAGGTAATTAGCGCTGTCCGACCTGAATTGAACTTTCTTGTGTCGTAGCAAGAGTCGCTTTTTGTTTAGATGATTTTGCGAAGTGAACCATTTGTATTAATGTGTGGTGAAACGTTAGGTGTTTATTGTGTAAATTAGTACCTACCTAATAAATACTAATACATATTATATTATTTTGCCTAAAACATATCCAAACTTAGTTTATGCCCAAACAAAGACTTGCAATTCCCAAAAACATACCTACCTGCCCTTTATTTGCACAGGAACCGGCGAAAGTAAACTGCAATAGAAACAGTAAAAGAGCTACCTACGTAATGTGACAAGATTTTGTTTTAATAATATTCCTTTGTAGACAAAGATGTTAGCAATGCTTTAGATTATACATTTATTGCGCACAATGTGTACCAAATATAGGAAAAACAAATAAATGCTAAGGTATGAATACCTGTTTATGCGTGGCTGAGCATTTACTCCAGTAGCACACCTCCACTGCCAAAACTTACCAGCGAAACAGCTGTAGTAAAATTCAATAGACTCGCGTCATATTCCGCTACTCGAATCGAATGAGAGTAGCGGAACATGACGCGAGTCTATTGAATTTAACTACAGCGGTTTTGCTGCTTCGGTTTCGCGGCGGTGTGCTATTGGGGTCACCGCTGTGGAGTTTCGCTAGGTAAATGAATTTGACCCTTTAAAGAGATGATGGCTAGATGCTTTAGGTGCTCTAAGGGCCCGATCACGCGTACCACAACCGTACCACAACCGCACCACAACCGCACCATAACCGCACCACAACCGCACCATAACCACATCACAACCACACCACAACCACACCACAATGACAACACGTGGAAGGGTGCTAATTTGTATGAAAATGAATAACTTATTCACACGGACCACATTTACCCTTTAAAATCAACCGTGTGCGTAATACCGACCACATCGAGGCGACGTCGAAGCCACAACGTAACCACCAGCAAGACCGCGCTCTAGCGGCCGGCCACATCGCAAACATAACGATCTGTCTGTTTGCAAACAGCTAGCCATAACGTTACCACATCGCAACTACTAGCAACAACGCAACTGCAAGAAGTTGCAGCGACACTATTCGCACGTATTTAATCACAGGTTGCCCGCATTTTGTCGCTGCAATGTGGTGGTTGTGGTACATGTAAACGGGCCCTTAAAGAGTAACACAGAAAGAGACTCTTAAGAGTGCCGATAATTCAATTCGTCTGGTGCTACCTGGATTAGCTTTGATAAAAAGCCTAGCCGACTGTCAGAGTGACTAACTCTAGTATTTTTACGGTGACAAACGATATTAAGCTTTTGTTGTATTGCTCTTGTCAGATATATTTTAACAAAGAGCATAATTGGCGCAGACTGAATAAGGTACGAAGCTACGTTCTAACATATTGGCAGAACACTTAAATACATGGTCAACATAAATTAGCTTGCGAATCTCTGTAGACGTGGTGGTAAGCGATATCTAAACAAACATAGCACATAACATAAAATCACGCCTGTATTTCCCCGAAGGGTTAGGCAGAGGTGTACCAATAGTACACCCACATTTCGCCAAGTCAAGTTTCTTCAAGTTTTCTTCTTGTTACGGAAGAAGTCCTATCCAGACTTATCGGGTAACTGGGTTGTGGAGGTCAGTCGCTCCATATAAAATACTGATAGTCAGCCGCATCCGGCAAGACTGGAAGCCGACCCCAATACAGGATGGAAGGGACATCGACGTGAAAACTGATTCTGAACCAATTCAGTACATGATTCTGAACCCCCCTCCGTTGAAACTTTTAGTCGTTTATCGAGCCTATTGCCATCCTTCGGGCACAAATCCAGACTCCAGGCCGCTACTGAGAAATTCCAGATGGAAAAAACAAATAATACTTTACCCGACCCGCGAATCGAACCCAGGACCTCATGCTCAGCAGTTGAGCTAGCGACCACTAGACCACCATTTTTCTTTTTATGAGCTTGGGTACAAGATTTGCCCTAAAAGTTTTACTACGATCTATCTCATTATGAATGTTCTGCTATAACATAAAAACGGAATAGGTACCTAAAATGTATTTACGATGAGGAGGTACTGAAGGGTAACAGTATTCTATGAGTTATATAGTCCGGTCCTGTCTGTTGGGTCCGAAATGATTAAAAGTTATCGGCAAAATATTGCCGACTAACAAAAATATACCTAAAGGAACGTATCTAGTTGCAGACCTGCTGGAAGAAATCCTTAAATAATCTTTTCAGTAATTTTTTACTTTTATGTGTTTCGTATTCATCTTGCGCATTCTAAGCATATCTTCTTTTCTTAACTCAAGGACGGCAAGCAGAAAAATGGCGGCCAGTTCCTCAAATACCGTTACCGTTCCGTTCAGAAAAGACATATGAATAGATGCAAAATAGATCCCTCTCGTTGGGAGAAGTTGTCAAAGGATAGAACTGTTAGGAGGCGCTTGGTAAAACAAAATATTTATAACTTTGAAGACCAGCGGAAGAGAGATCAGCAGGCGAGATGGCCTTGAGAGTAAACCACCCTCCAACATACATACCATTACCACAATGATAGTCTAGTCGCCGCACTGTACCTTGACCTTTACATTGAAGATAGATTTTAGCCACATCAGGGGGTCTACTCCCTAAGCTTTAGTTACGGGCGCTTCGTACTCCGTCTCACTTACGGACATACCGCAAGTGTAACGAAAAGCAAAGTGTCCGCAACTTCGGTCGAAACTACGGATATCACACACGGCCGTAACAAAAAATAGTCTTCGTAGTCAAAATCGTATAGGATTTGGATTATTCATCTTGATAATTAAATAAGGAAATCGAAAAAGAATGATAACTTCGTCGAGTATTTAATCATATCAAAGATCTCGCTAAATGCGATTAAATTCTCGCTGTAACTACTACGTTTTCGAGACGTATGCTACTTCCAAGTTCCAACCAATCAAGATTGAATCGGGTACAAAATCGCTTAATAACCAGTAGTTTTGGCGTACGTTCAATTTATACAAGGACTTTTACTGGTCTGTACTGAAGGCTTTGCGAGTTATAAGCGATTGAATTTGGATATTCGAGTAGGCAGTGTGCGTTGAGCCACCTTTAAAACCGGCCTTTTGGGTAAACAAACAATCCAAATAGTAACTGTGTAGCGATATTTAAAAAAAAAACATAAGTAGATGCTATTTATGACAAGTTATTCCACCATGGCATCCAACCTGGAACATACCGTTAAAATGTTCACTTAATAAGTCCACTACACTGAATAACGTTAACATCGACCTTCTAACCTTCATGACCTCAGTTAAAACTGTTCCGAAAACTTATATTGAATATCAGATTAATCCTATAAATCTGTCGTCCTATCAAACACATAAATGTGAAAATGGGAGCCAAGTTCAATATTAAGAATATACGTGGTTGTCGACTGCCGTGCGCCGTCAAAAGAATTGAGATCTAAATGGGTGCCACGTTCTGTAGATAATCCTGAAATTTATTTATAAGAACATACAAAAATTAAAAATAAATTTAAAACACAATTTCTTGTTTTTATCTGCCAAAACAATGTTTGCAATTTTAAAATATAATTTCTTAAATTTGAACAGTCGCATTATTTACACGAAGCACTTAGGATAAATTGAAGCTCAAGATTTGACTTGGCTAGTTTTTACCAGCAAGCACATCATGGAACCTCTCCTACAATAGAAAAAGTTTTTGCTATTATAATTTCGAAAGGCGTTGGTAAAAATCGATTGATTGTTAAATATTTCAAATCGTAAAAAATCATTGTTTTCTGATGTTTTCCTTTGTAGACACAGAATTACCCAGATTTCTGGACGCCAAATTTCAACTTTCTAGGTCATCTGAAAGTGGTCTATATAATCTATGTCAGTCACTGATAAAAATGCCGATTTTCAGACTTTAGATAGATAGATAGATAGAATACTCTTTATTGTACACCATAAAAATCACAGACATAATTTAGAAATTTTACATAGGGTGACACAATGGGCGGTCTTATCGCTTAAAGCGATCTTTTACAGACAACCTTTAATATCTCAATAACTGTTTGAGCTGTTTATATGAAATTTGGGGTTTTAATAAATAAACCAAATTTCATGTGTTTATGATAAATAGATTTTGAGTTATTTTAAGGGGTCAAAAGTGGCTCCAAATGGTTCTGAAGAACACACGACTGCTGCGTCGCCACTCGCCATTTCTTGGCTTGAACTTGGCTTGATACTCTACCGCGTGTCTAGATATCAAATTAGTCCCAAGTTATGATAGGATCCCTATAACTTTTTCAATGAAATCTGTCTTCACAACTTGTAACTTGAAGTTACAAGTTGTCACTATTAAAGGTTATAAATTATTGAATTTACTAACTTCTATAATTTATAACCTTTAATAGTGTTTGATACATGACTAGGCGTCGGGTTGGCAAACTTATAACATATTTAAGAATAGTAAAACGATTGGGATCATTAATTAAGGAAACGATTGAAAAAGAAAACTTAGATGTTTTCTTTCCAATAAAAGGGGAACAGAATAGATAATGTAACATATTAGAATCAACGTCAATATGAAAAATGTATCATACACAACGGCATGTTTTTGACAAGTCTTTAAGATTTGCTCAAAACTAGTACCTATCACAAAAATGAGAAATTATCCAAATTGTTTCTAATATTTTTACGCACTTTACGCACAGGGTACGTCTTCTGAAGAAAGTACTTAATAACTAAGGGTCTAAGTGGTTCGTTCTGATTATGTTGTGATACCAGTTGTTAGAATTTTACTTTAAAATTATTTTGAACTCTTAAAAAGAAAATGCTGTATTTACCTATAATTGCTTGTGACATTTAGTTCATCATTTTATGTTGCTTCCTGTAATTTATAGAGCGTTGGTAAATCTAAATATATAAATAAAAACTCGTTTAAAAACATCTTGGGGAAACCTGTACCCTAATTACGTAATGCAAAATCAATCCGAATCTGAATCGTTTTGAAACAGATTGCTAATCCATTGCTCCGTAAGTTCGAAAAAAAAACTGCAGAGCAACGTAAATAACGCAATGAATGTTGTTGAACTGTCAAAATGAAACAGATTTGTCTTTATCGTTTACGAAAATATGTTGCGTAATTAGAAAGCTGACCTGCTAAGCGTGAAATGGGGACAGTAAGCAAGCATTAGTTAATCTTTGCTAGTTCTTTAGATGAGAAATAGTCTTTGTTTTAGCATAATCAGCCCATAAAGTTCACAGGCCACAGTACACAGGCTTTTTCTCTTTGAAATGGGTCTTATCAACACGCGGGCAGTGCGGGTTGGTGTGCCTTGTACGATTTATTGTACTCGTATTCTCACGCCAGTAGCACACCTCTGTCGCGAAACCGCAGTAGTTCAATCCAACTGTACCTCTACCATGAGTTGCCATCGAAAACTTACTCGCTAGCGTTAGCGTATTAACACGTTCAGTGCCGGGAGCCCTCTTGATGGGTTCAGCTAGTCGCATATGGGATGCCGGGAGCCCTTGCGAAGGGCTCATTTTAAATGCAGGTTTTTCCTAGCGAATACAGCATTATAAACCGTGAAATAAAATTTGATGTATATTTTAACAAGATTTATTAGTATATGCGTTGGTTTTAAAATCCATGTACTTTCATTTTCCAAAAAAAATGTTTTGTTCACGCCTACAAATATTCACTAAAAATATAAAAGGTTGGAAACTACGTGTAGCGACAAAAGCCCCTGAAAACACTATTTTACTTCGTTTACAGTGTTTTATAATACGGTTATAAACATAATGCCGTTGACCGTCCGCGATGCTTAACTTTAGCGCAAACGTAATGCCGGCGACCCTCCCGGAGGGTTCAATTCCAAAATGGATGGCGGCATGGCGTATGAGGTCTATGAAAAGTAGTTGGATTCGGAAGGGTTAACGTGGATCAAATAGATTTCGATAATGATCGCACAATGAGTTTTACGGAGTCTTACGCAGGCGCTAAGGTAAGCTCGATGTTTTTTTTCTTTCTTTCTCAGTAATAAGAAGAGAGAACGCCTCATATGATCAAAAAGTAGTAGTATCACTATGGTAACAAACAATGTTATGACAGTCAATATCATGAAACAATCCGACTAAATAGAAAGGTTGGCGGTTAGTGGACTACTTATGGTATTTAGAGGTTGTTTAATTTTTATTCCCTTATAATAATTATGTACGCCTCTTCAATTTGTAATTTTGGTTGACGATTTTCGTGATTCAATGCGTTTATTATTTAAATTTGAAATGAATTAGGTATGTATACAACTCAGACCAAATAAAAAACCTAGACAGAGCGCTGTCAACCAGTGATAGAAGTGAAGTCGGTTTAGTAAACATGTGTGCACTTTGTGTGGTGTAGTTTGATTGTAGTGTCATTGTAAATGTGTGCGTGTGAGCGTGTATGCACAGCGGCTGTGTAGTTTTGGCATGCTGTATTGTTCGCAGAGCGCTCTGTCTTGATTTTTTATTTGGTCTGAGTTAGTATGCTCTGTGGGTCTGATCTTTACAATAATAGAATATTTTGTAAAGGAACTTAAATTGTTTTTTCCTGAAATTCACGTCATTCACGTCATTGGTCTCCAAATTTAGCGGCTACTAACATATTGCATTTTAAATTAGCTCTTCCAGACATTATTCTGACGTTAATAGACGCAAAAACGTATATCATTTTAATGTAAACATGTTTCACACCTCAAAATGCTAGTGAGCTACGTAACTACTATCGCAAGCGTATTTTTCGATAGCGTCTGTCGAATAAGTGACTCATGGTGACAGCTGAAAAACGTTAGTGACTATCGAATAGATTACGTTAGGTTTCTTACCTAACGAAATCTATAGTGCTTTTGGTACGAACTTCAATTCTTTCTGTGACCGCTAGGGGCGCTGTACAATATCTTTTCATATAAATCATATACGGTGACGCTAGCGAGCTTTGACATTATAGAAATCTATTCGATTCACGTTAATAAGTTACGAGTAAGTCTTCGATGGCAACTCATGGTAGAGGTACTGACTCGCATCACAGTAGTAATATTACAAACAGTATTCCAACTTCATATAAACGGACGAAGCGCGAGCTATGCCTACGCGCCTAGATCTTGGCATCCGTTCGACATGCAGGCAGTCGCGACTGTGCCGCAGTGACGAACGGACGGTGTGTTGTTTTTTTAACATTAATCGCGCGATTTTTTAACGAAAAAATAAGTTCAAGTACATATTTAATATGACAAGTAGGATGTATTGTGCTGTTTTTGGTTGCATGAATTCGTCAATAACGCATCCAGAGATATCTTTTTTTAGATTACCTGGAAACTCTGAAAGGTAAGACTATTAAATAATGTTACTTACTAGTAGGTAGGTACATAATGTGTGTCTTTTTAATGGATAAGTATTTATTTTTATCTCCCGAAAAAAAAGATGTCTGGATTAATAAATAAAGTGAATAGAGTAAAGGAAAATGATTGACACGAGTGAAATATGTAGGTACTTATAGGCGGTTCATGAATCATGATACGGTAGGTACGCTTGTGTTAAAACCTCGGGGCATGTGTGTTTTGTTTTGTTAGTTTGTATACTTAATTCATAGTAAAGACGTGGTATTTTATTATTAAAAATAGTTTTTTTATTGTACTGCATGTATGAATAATACTAGAAAAAATAAATTTGACCGTCTGTCTGTCACTAGATAGTTGAAATTTTCTCAGATTAAGTGTTTTTTGTTTTCTCGGGCAGTTTCTGAGAATAGGCTTCGTACGCAGTGCGCCAACAATACGTATGGCGAGCGAACTACCGGTTATATTAAACCGAGACTTATTAATAGTCTACCCTCAAAAATAAACAAATGTATTATTATACATAAAAAAATATCAAATGTAAACTTAAGCAATATTTTTTAAGTATTATACAGGGATGATTGTAACTATACATATAAGGAACTAAATATAATATTAATTGTATCGGCAATAACGCGTACATAAAATGCTTCATTGTACTCGTATAGTTAGATATTGAGATAGACTCCTGATAGCACAAGTTTAAACCTTAGTGGTTTTTGGTTGCTATTTAATATGTAATCCTGTGTTTTTTTGTATAAATGATTTTTTTTAAAAACTGTTTCTGCTATAACAAAATATATACCACTAAAAACCATTTTTTTTTCTCGGTATTAATAACAACAACAATAGACTCATGAAATATTCACAGAATATTTAGATGTTTGAGAGGGTTGTGATTTTAAAACATTCGTAGCCAGCTGTTTAGCTTGGCATTGGTGACCAAAGAATTTTTGTTTTAAGTTGTTGCGAGTTGTAGGTACCTAATTTATAGAGACGTTAATCAGCTGAGATAAAAAGTTATTAAAATTACTCATCAGCTGTTCTTGCATTTTAGTTGAGTAGGTAGGTGTTGAAGTTTGTAAGGATTGGAGTTTTGTAACGCGGCAGTAAGGCGACAGCAGATTTTTTTTCCCCATAAAAGGATATTTTTTTCAGACGTCTTCAATGGTTGCAACTGATCCGTCGAGATGATTTGGAAAACAAACCTAAAGGAAAACGCCCAAAAAATGCCTGAAATAGACAGAAACTACTAATAGTCCTAAATTCTATTTATAATAAAATATGTATAACGAAATGTATCTCAAGTTTGTTTACCTAGGGTGAAAATATAACGATAATTAAAATATTTATTTTGATATCCGTCATAGTCATTCTTAATTTATAATGGCGGTCAGTGTTTATTTGACATGAGTAATCGACATTCAGCCAAACAGAAATCGTCAAATAATCCTTAACGAACTATTTTATAGAATTATTGCATAGTTATCATTCATTTAATATTATTCGACCGTAAATATAATTAAAATAGTATATGCGTGTGAATATTTATTTAAATAAAAAAACTCGAATTATAAATCGTATCGTAGGCTGTATGCATCACATGTCCTTTGTGACAGTTTGACATGAATGCATTTTCATTTTTTCGATTAATGGCTTTGCGGATTTTTGCGTTTGCGGCTCGAGTAAATTCAGGATATTATATTATAACGACGACTGTGGCTATTTTTTAAGGATTTTGATTTTACTTCTGCACACGTTACCCATTTTTAAACACGACTTAGATTGGACCGGCCTAAACGACGACTCGGCTTTTTGACGACGGACCTGAACCTGCTTTAAATACGACTCTGCTGTTGTTTTGGACTTGTGCACCGTGTACATTTAAGAATTGATAAAACGTACACTGTATTAATTGCTATCTCGATATTGCAACGATGAGACGTAATCTCATATCAGTGCAAAATGATGAAGTACGTTGTTTAATACAGGCATGGATAACACCACAAGGTATATATACGATTGAGATATGCAGGGAAATTGATAACGCATTGGTTGAGGATTTAGCTCTTTCGGGTAATTGTTTTTTACTGCGAGGAAAAATACATAGCAGACATATTTATCAAAAAATATATTTTGTTTACATAATAGTTAACAATTCATTATCTGGGATTGGGGCTTTACAGCATCGTTATTGTAACTGCCTAGTGGGACGGCGAACAGTTGGTACCTGTGCCCATACTATGTCAATAATATGGTATAGCATGGGCCCGGTACCAACTTAATATTTATTCTCCTGCAGAGTTTCTTGATGACATATTAGTGGTTTTTAATGATGATTAAAACATTTAAATGCTGTTTTGTTGTTTAATTATTGCATATTAATCCTTAACCTTGACTTAACCTATATTTTAGAAAAAATGTTTGGTACTGGCTTCTACCGAGTTTTCTGATAATTATTGAAATTGTCATGGGTTCCCTACGATTTGTAGTGCAATTTGACGTATATTTCATTGTTGTTCATTTCAGGCATTTTTTTGTGTGGCTGATGGGCATTCCCCTTTACTTCCTACCGAGTTTGTGAAAAACATTTTAATTTGGAGGATGTACTACAATCGTCACATAGAAAACGTTTAAAAAAGAATGCCTTACCATTGTTGATGCTGCCAAGCTTAGCCAGTACCGATCCAGGAGTCTCTCGAAAAGAAGACAAACAAACTCAAACTGCTCCGTTGGTAGGAAATGAAAATTGTACACAGACTGAAAATGCAACGAATGAAATCTTTGCTCAAACCTCAACGTGTCTCTCTAGCAACACTCCAAGGAAAAGAAAATTGAAAGCTGAACTCCTCCAATGCAGAAAGAAAATAAAATTACACGAAACTGAAAATGAAAAACAAAAAGCTAAAGAAAATAGTTTCCATAGACTTTGCGATAAATTTTTGACCGACAAACTAGCTCTCCTGATAAAAGCCCAAAGTAAACTAAAACAACATGGAAAAGGAAATCGATATGATAAGGACTACATCATTAAATGATGTAGTCCTTATCATATCGATTTAAACAGTAAATTTTACTGTTTAAATTTATACTACATCAGCCCACAAGCATACCGGTTTTTGCAAAGTGCGTTATGTTTACCCTGTCCTTCAACATTGTACAATCATTCTTTCCCAATTACAACTGAAATCAATGAAAGAGCTATATCTTTTCTTAAATTAAAAGTTGCACAAATGACAGAAGTAGAAAAAAATTGTTCAGTTATGATTGATGCTATGTCATTAAAAGCAAATCTATTCTTTAATATTAAAGAAGACAAAATAACCGGATTTCACGAAATTGAAGGATTACAGTCTCCTGATCCCGCTAAAAATGCGTTGGTAATAATGGTTCGTGGTATATTTTGTAAATTGGAAACAGTTTAATTCATATGCATTAATATCAGAATGTCGAAACTATGAAGAAATAAATAAATGGATTGATAAAGTACTGCAAAAGTTATTCGAAATTGGCCAAACAAAGATCAGTTTCAATTGAAAGACCATATTTTTTTATGAATAACAGAAAAATTTAATATTATTTTGATGCATCTAATTAAAAACGTTCAAAATAACCTGATGCAATATGATTTCCACTTCGGTGATTCTATAGCAAAATACGATCATATTGTAAAGTTTTATAATCAGGACATAAAAAAGAGTTTAAGGCTTGCACCTAAACTTAACAACAGTCATATCAAACCCACAAACTTCGAGAAAATGAAGGTTTGCTATGCGACACAACTTCTTAGCAAGTCCGTTGCAAATGGAATTCGTACGTATATAGATAACAATGAAATTGAAGAATAATTTGTTCGATTCTTTGAATACATCTAATCTGAGAAATAGTTATGAATTTAAAAGAGCGTATGAAGGCAATGAGTCACAAAATGCATTTTTTAAACAGATGTTAAGCGTTTTCAGAGATTTAAAATTAAACCCAAAGAATGGCAATTACGTCACATCAAGTGTTAGATTTATTGATGGTTTCCAAATAACTATTACATCCATAATGCTCTTGTTCGATGACTTGCGGGTGGAAGGATTTAAATTTCTTATGACAAGAAGATGCAATCAAGACGCTCTTGAAAATTTATTCGAACAAATACGAACGAAAAATGGCACGGCTCTAAATCCGACTTGTAGACAGTTTGTATCGGCGTTCAAAAACTTATTTTTCTGCAGCATCATAAAACCTCCAAAAGGCGGAAATTTTGCAGATAATTTCGGAACTCTTCTTGTTCAAACGACGAACGAAAAAGTTACTAGCGATGCATTACCAGTATCAACCAACGAAATATCAAATACAGATTATGAAGAATTTTCCAGCATCCAAATTACTAGTTCGGATTACAATCAGCTACCTAGATATGCCAGAAAAAAAATCACTTTTTTATATTTGTGGGTATCTTCTTAAGCGTTGTTTGGAGAAACATGATGATTGTCACGCTTTGAAGTCGTATGTGAAACCCGATCAAAGAAGCCACAATTTCAGCTCAGAGAGTCGGTATTTAAGGTACCGGGACTACAATAAGATTAATTCGCAAACTTTTTTGATTGTACCCAGCGATGATTTTGTGGAATATATAGAAAAAATGGAGGAAATATTCCGAACTTCATTTAAAACCAAACATATAAATTGTAAAGTAGCTGCAGGTATCTTTAACCAAGTAAAAGATATTCCTTTTTCTCCACCTTGTTCATTTTTCCCAAAACAATTTTTAATTAAGCTTTATATTAGAATGCGGATTTTTTATACTTTAAAATTTAATAATAAAGCATTTCGAACGTCTCAGTCGAGGCGCAAATATTTTTCGGTCGCCAAAGTAAGACCGATTTGTTATTCAAACATATACATGGTTTTTTTAATTAAATCTACCAATCAAAAAACAACACGCATTTTTATTGAACACTTCCTATTCAATTCACAAAGTATTTTATTTGTTTATACAGGGTGTCCAGTAAATAGCACGACATACTGCAGGGGGTGATAGCTAGGGTCACTACCTATCAATACAAAACAATATATGTTCAGCAAAATCTTACAGATTTACAGTTTTCCAAAAATTTTATTGTTGAAAATTGTTCTGTGAAAATTTTAACAAAAAAAACTATTTCTTCAAAACATTCTTGTTTTTGATAAAAAAAAAAACTTATAATGAGTAGACTATTCACGAATAATTTGATGTCTTGTTCTTGAAAAAGATTTTTTCATTACGAGATGCTTAAAAATCTGTTTCAAGGTAGAGATTTTTCGATATTTCGGAAAATTTTGTAACTGTAAATCCGTAAGATTTTGCTGAACATATACTGTGTTGTATTGATAGGTAGTGACCCAAGCTATCACCCCCTGCAGTATGTCGTGCTATTTATTGGACACCCTGTATAAAAGAAATATATTTACAATCACAAAACTAAATGGATACACAAAGTAGGCAAATGTAATTAAAAGGGGTAGCCCTATCGCATGTTTACGTACCGCGCGGCTGTAGGCATTTATTTCCAAGATACGGCCTAGTTACAATACTGTATGATAATATTACCGTGCTCGCGTCATCTTCCGCTATTCGAAATTCGAGTATTGAACTTACTGCGGTTTCGCTGTTATGGTTTCGCAGCGGAGATGTGCTACCGGCGTCATTAAACAAGAATTCCTAATTTCCTCCAATATATTTCTTATCTTCCAAAGGTAAATATTACATTATTACCATGACATTTCCCTAAACATTCATGGCGCCACAAAATACATAATTTGCTTCGTGCCACGTGCTTCGAATAGCTTACTGTTCGAAGCTTATTAACAAGGAACTAATCCGAAGGCTACATCTAAATAGGAAACTATTAAATTAACCTACATCTTGTACACTGAAGTGAGCAGAGATGTAGGTTAATTTAATAGTTTTAGATGTAGGTAGGTTAGGTTATTGGGTTTCCGTTCTGACGGTAATATTATAAAACGTTTGTTATAATTTTATTTATGATCCTGGAGCAAATGTTTATATTTAGGTCTCGAGCAGATACTTGTGTGCTTAAGCGTAAATTTGATCGATTTTTCAATAAAAAATACAACTATTTTAAAGTATTTTGGTTTAATTACATGACAAGCATAATTAGTATCCCCCATAGATAATGAATAAAGTCTTGAAACTAAATAAGTGTTGTGTGTGAAACGAGTGGTTCCAATTGAATAAAAGAATGGAGTTTATGCTAGGCTCAAGTTAATAATGTATAGACAGACGCTCGATGAAAATAATGATGGCGGGGATACTCGTAACAAAATAGCTTTATGGAGTCGAAGTTGAAAAAAAATTCAAAGTAGTCATGAGCCCGATTTTTGATGTTACCACATCCTAACATTTTTCTACCAAAATATACAATTATTGCAAGCTAAAAATAATAATAAATGGTATTTTTTTTTAGATTCGTACTACAATCTATTTTTGCAAAGTTAACGTCTTTGCTCGAGTACACTGCCAATTTAAGGGTTAAGAGAATACTAAAACTGTATTTTTAGTTGTAGGGCTCGATTCACGACAACACCACGACAGCCATAACCACTCCACAACGAAAACACATGGACGGGCGCTAATTTGTATGAAAATGAATAGTTTATTCAAACGAACCACATTTGACCGTTAAGGTCACAATCTGTGAAAATTTCAACTGTCTACCTATTACGGTTCATGAGATACAGCCCGCTGACAGACAGACGGACAACGGAGGCTGAGTAATCGGGTTCCGTTTGGCACCCTTTGGGAAGGAAATCCTAATACCGGACCAGACCAGAGGACCTAGACAAGTGGCAATCACTTCCGAAGAGATTCATATTTTTATAACGACTTTGAACAGGATTTATATAAGCTTATGTCAATCCAGAAGATTTTTGGCTTTTCCACCATCATTTTCTCTGATAGAATATCATTGACACATGGTTATGCGCTAGTTTGTATGTCAATGAATATTTTATTCACACAAACCACATTTGACCGTTAATATCAACCGTGTGCGCAATATCGACCACAATAAGGCCACGACCGACGCAGCTACAGCGCCACCACCAGCGAGACCGCGCACTAGAGCGGCCGGTCATTGCGAACGCAACGATCTGTCTGCAAACAAGAGCCACGACGTAACCACATCGCAACTATTACATAACTCTTAGCTTCGCCGAAGTCTTTTAGAAATAAGATACACGTGTAATTGAATACCGCAACCCTCTCAGAATCATAAATCTTGGCAAATTCAAGAGAGTATCCTTAATTAAGTAATAAATTCCCGTACTGTCGCTGGCAAACATTGAAACATTTCATAATATTTATTTACTACGGCTAAATTCAAGGTCGCTCAGCGCGCTATGGTACGGGTTATGCTCGGAGTTTATTTGAAGGATACAATCAGAAATGAAGTTATTCGGAATTACAGACATAATTTGAAGAGTAAGCTAGCTGAAGGGCCTTGACTGTCGAAAGACCGATGCGCGATGGCCGGTATCGGAGACCGTATATCCGCAATCGTAGTGTGTGAACTCCCGCAGCTGGATGGACTGACCTTAAAAAGGTGACTGAAACAGACCGGACAAGGTGTGGTGGCGCAGCCTGGAAGTGGCCTATGTCCAGAAGTGGAGTGCGATAGGCTGATGGGCTAAAAAAAAATTGTAAAGAGTAGGTTGTTTAACTTGAAGGAGTCAGAGTGCTCATCGAGTATTTGGTCGACTCTTTACGTGACCAGAGGGCTGGCCAATTTTTAGATCAAAGCGTCAGCATTGCCATCCAACGTGACAACTCTGTCAGCCTTTTGGACAGACAGCGATGCGGACGAATTTTTTGATACCCAATGAGCATAAAATAACATACCATCACGCCTTGTTTCCCCGAAGTGTTGGGCAGAGGTGTATCTATGGTACACACACATTTCGCCAGTTATGTGTAAGTCTCATGTAATAGGGGGGGGGGGGGGGGGGCGAGCCTATTGCCATCAACCAGGCACAAATCCAGACTCTGGGCTGCTACTGAGAAATTCCAGAAAGAAAAACCCAATAACACTGCCCGACCTGGGAATCGAACCCAGGACCTCATGTTCAGCAGTAGCGCTTGTGACCACTAGACCAACGAGGCAGTCACCCAATGAGTTCTTTTCTTTATTTTTTCCTTTACATACTTGTACATAATTTATATAGTTTAGTGTTAGATTGTATATTATATTTAAGATTCGTCAACAAACATTGTATGCTAACACAAAAAATAAACTTGAAGGATTATCTTGAGGATAGGCGTTCTTGCGATGTTTGATGTCTAAAAAAAACCACCCGAGTGCGTATGGGACCACGCACTATGAAAGGTTCCGTAGTTGGAATGAATTTATCCCAAGAACAAACTTAACTTAGTAGTTGAGAAATATGTAATCAATTATGTGATAAAACTACAAATTATCAATTTTCGGACCTTGCTTCTTTTATAACTTGTTTTTATTTTACTACCGATCTACAGTCAGGACGCTATGACTTTTGTCATAAGTATTACTAACTAAGGTTAATGTTGGTGATATGTCATTCCTTCCTTTCATAGCCAAACATCCTAGGATAGCATCGTAACAATATACAGCACTTATTTAATTATATCTACAATTATAACTGCAATTACAAAACCTAAATGTAGGTAATATTTTTTCTTAGATTTAAACTAAAACCGCAAGTTCTAAAAGCATTTAATAATTTTTTTAGTTATTACTAATAAAGCACCAGTAGAATGCTACATTCGGCTTGCTTGTAAACCAACTTTTATTTGATGGGTCAACGCTCTATAGAGTTTCTGGCATTGTCCTTTCTTGCTGTCCTCCCCCAGCGACGCCCTAAGCCGACGTCCGTACCCACAGGGGGCGCCCGTAAGCGCGTAATCACTTAGTTTCAAAGTTTTATGCCTTGGCTGGACGCCTTAATTTATTGAGGCAGCCACAAGAAAGTCCGGTTAAATAGCCGGTACCTCCTAGGTAGCCCTGCGAGATGCCATTCACAAAAAAAACTTTTGCTTAATTAACAAAAGCGATTTAAAATTTTCACTTTGGTACCTACGTATATAGTTTATACAATACTTGTATGAACCTTTAAGTTAGCGACTGTACACAATTATGGCCTCTTGTACATTTATTAGCAATATTAGTTAGCATAGAATTAGCCAGTGTAACTTGACGGAACCTTTAGCTTTAATGAAATTAAGAACATGCTGTATGTATCGTTGTCACTCAGTGTAAATTTAATTCGATTAGTGATATGGCAACACTATATATTTGGTGTTATTATTATTTCCAAACAAATAAAGGCTCCTGCAAACAGGTGGGACGAGACTCTACATAATAAAGCAATTCTTAAGAAAACTTCACGTTAGAACAATTACCGGTGTCGCGTTGCGCCTGTTTGCGGGAGCCTTAACATTTACATTCAACGTGGTAATGCTGCCAGTTTTCTGGGCACGTTTCCGGATGACAGTGTGACTGCACCTAAATTACCCTAGCCTGATAAAATTTTCGTTTTTCCTAATTATGTTAAGGTCTTTAACTATAAAATTGGAGATTAGTATGATAATTTTAAAATATAAAAAAAATGTTTTTTATTTTTATTTCAGCTAATCAAAGTACTGGCCCAAATTATCTCTACAATTTTGCCATTTGATGGCAGTTTGTTTATCCCTTTACTGTAGAAGTCTGCCGGACGGGAGGCCATGACGTCAGCGAAAGCGTTTTGTACTGCCTCTCGGGTGTTGAATTTTATCCCACTTATTTTTTTTTCTAAATTTTGATAAAAGTAGAAATTTGGGGCAAGGTCCGGTGAGTAAGGTGGGTGACGGAGAGCTTCCAGCTGTAACTCTTGTAGCTTTGCGATGGTCTGTTGTGAAGTATAAGCTCGCGCGTTGTCGTGGAGAAGCAGTGGGGAAGAGCGATTGACTAGTCTTGGTTGTTGAATTACAAGCTTCTCCATCATTGTTTGCAATTCTTGGCAATAAACATCTGCCGTCACTGTTGTGCCATTCGGTAAGAAGCTGTGATGTACAAGTCCGGCACTGGTCCACCAGACAGTCACCATCGTCTTCCTATGAGTAATTTTTTTTTTAGCACACTTATTAGGAGCTGTACCCGGGTCCACCCACTGAGACGAACGCTTACGGTTGTCGTACAGGATCCACTTTTCATCGCAGGTAACAATTCGATTAAGAATTCCCTCGTTTCTATGCCGTTTCCGAAGTGCTATGCATGCTTCGACGCGTAAATCTCGCTGTTGGTTGCTTAGTTCGTGTGGCACCCAATTATCTAGCTTTTTTATCTTTCTGATTTGACGCAAGTGCTTTAATGTTGTTTTGACACTAACTTCAAGGCCGCTTCCACTATCGCCTTCAATTCGTCGTTGTCGACAATGGTTACCGGCCGACCGCAAGGCTAAACTCAACATTTAATTTTCCAGATTTAAAACAATTGAACCAATAATGGACCGTGTTTATGCAATCAGTGCTAGGTCCGTACAGCGGTATTTCCACGTAGGAACTCATATTCGAAAATTGTACGAATTTTCAGTTTATCCATGGCGCCAAATACAAAAAAAAGAACTATCTAAAAATAAATGACTGAATTTGAAATTAAATTAACACGTCTTTCGAATAAAATTCATTTGAATTTCGAATTGCGCGCCAATCCACAGATAATTAAATCTGAAAATACTGGTTATAGAATCTCCAATTACATAGGTAAAGACCTATTATTAGTGTTTGAGTCGGTTCCCGCTAAGGGGGAAGGGCCGCACTCCACCCTGTACGGCTCTCTAGAGCTCATCTCTGGAGTGGACAGTCTTCTACTGATATAAGAAATGAATTTCCGAATAACAAGTCCGATACCTTGTCCCAGTAATAAGGCAAGGAAAGGATTGAATAAGATAGTAAATAAGACATGAATTAATAGTTATGAAAGTACATTGGATGTGGTTTTAGAAAGCTAATAAATAACAGAGGGATGTAAAGTATATTATTATATAAACCTGTGAGTAACAGGTATTTGGTCATTCATTACAGACACGATACCTCACATCTGCGCTCGGAGTACTCAGAGCAACACTTCCATAAAGTGACGCAAGCGGCTTCTCAGCGGCATTGCGTTGGCATCACGCTCTTTTGGAGACATGGTCCCTAGCAGTTCTTTCGAACTGATAAACGTGACAAAGCGACTTTCCTTGCAGCAACTGTGCGACAGTCCTCGTACAAGTAACAGAACGGCTAGTTCCAGCGGCATTGGGTCGGCATCATGCTCTTTAGGAGACATGGTCCCTATCAGTCCTTGGACTGAATATAAGATAGATGTGGTCGCCCAAACCTCTGGAAATTCACCATTCACACAACAAGCATAACTGCAAGACACGTGTTCATGTCAATCTGACCGAATTATTGGTCTGAGATAAAAATTACAACATTCAAGAATAACTAGCTCATAGAGTTGAGAATCAAACTCAAGAATCATTATTTATTTAATAGAGTTTTGTTTGGATAATCCCTCATAAAGCCCTATTATTGGTCAGGGGCAAATAATATCAAATTCATGATTTAGGTAATAGATAATAGAGTAGAGAATCATAATTCGAGAATCATTAATTAATAGAGTTGTGGGTCAACCCTCTTGAAGGCCTATAGACAGCCCCAAAGCGCCCTCCCTTCACCACTTGTTGTTGTAGTGTTTAAAACATACTTATATTTTTTTAGCACAAAACCTCCTAAGTATTATAGCTATCTGCTAGAATAATAAAACAATCAATCCAATAGTATAACTACAGTTATAGGATAATAGATAGTTACATCAATGGGAGCATTGGCTTTGCATGCTTTTTGAATGGCTCATAAGTTGTTGTTTTAAGTTTCAAGCACGACTCTAGATTTATATTTGTTAGTTACCTTACTTTCATTATATTCATGTAAGAGCACGCTTGTTCGCACTAACTTTGAGAGCCGCATGTTGTTTTTTATTTTTACTCAACGAACTCTGCTTTGGTTTAAGTACTTAGAATTTGCAGGGCCATAAAGTATAAATGGAATGGAATTCTGAGAGGTTCAATGTTGTTTTACAATTTTAAGGAAATAGGATCTTTTGTTATTTATTAGGGTAACGTTTCGAGCTGTCAGACCTTAAAACTGAGATTTAAATGTGTTTCTGAGTGAGCCAAATCAGGTGGCGATTTTAAAATAAATATAAAATAAGAGTACTTCGACGCCTAAGTGTCCTTTAGTTTTTGTATTTAGTAGTAAGTCGTTTAATTTAGACCTAGTGTAAATAGTCAGTTGTATTATATAATGTATATAATAATGTTAATGTAGATAAGTATATGAAATAAAGCTTCTGAAAATAACTAATAGATTTCATCTCTGTTTTCCTTCAATAATTATATGTGGTATGTGAACATATATAGTATGACATGATTACACATATGGCACGATGATAAATAAGGTGTATAAATTGTATATAAATGCGTAAAAAGGGCAGCCAACTACCTAAAGAGCTTAGCATGATTACCTGATGAAAATAGTGAACTATTTTCGGATAAAACTCATGCCTACACAAAATCATTCTCAGAATTGTAGCAATCCAACAGGTATCTCCTAGCCTTTCCAATTTTGTATTTTTTCTCCACCTTTTGTAATTTTTCTCACTTCATTAGATACAACAAGTCGAACGATAAATAAAAATACCCTCCAGTATTTCTACGAATAAATTACAAGGATAGACGAAAAGTTATCTATCGATGTAACCATTTTTATAAAAAACTTAGTCCAGATTTAGTAAAATAATGAGTGTTTTGTTACCAACTTTATTAAAATTAAAACTAGGTTACGATATTCGGAGAATTTATGACTGTTTTTTAATGTTACTCAACAAAGTAATTTTTATAAAGAGTTGCCGAAGTTATTAAGTTCTTTCGCTTTATTTTCAAGCAAATACCTAAATTTTTTTTTCTTTATAAGTACTCGCGAATATGTATATTTTTAACCCGACTGAAGACTCTCGCAGAAAATTTCCGTGAAGTTTTCATAGAAATTGTTCCACCAGAGTAGCGTCGCATCTATCTACCGGAGCTTTGAGGCGAAGCTAAAAGGAACTTAACTAGTTGATCCAAACGCGTTTAGATGAATATGGGTTGCCTAGGCTAAGCAAGTTGGTCATAACGTGCTTCGGACGAAACATTTTGACATAATCTAATTTGTCCTTTTAGGAGCATGAGGAACAGGGTGTAAAGTTCACTCATCCACCATAGATAAGGGAGGATCCTCCGACCAGACGGGTGTTGTGTCTGGCGGGCCGACTGCCCGACTGTTGATGTCGTATAGTCTTATATGTATATGTCGTTCGCGCGGTAAACTCTAATTGAGCGATGCAGGATTTGTGTGACGTCATGTCTTTGATGCGTAGTTCGTATGTGGCGGTGTAACCGCTACATCACTCCCCTCCGGAGACCGGAGATCGATAGTGGGCTGAGTCTTGTATCTTGCGATGCTTCACAGTGCCAATGGAGGTTCCAGTGAGTCGGAACCGGGTGCCGCATAGTTCGCGGTGAGTCGGAACTGTCTGTGGTGATTCCCCAGTGAGTCGGGGTGGCGCTGCGTCACGATCCAGTGAGCCGGATGTGGTATAGCGCCGGGTTGTGGCTGACTGCTAGCGTCGACCAGGAGAGGGTAGAATGGGCTCTGCTTGTGAGACCGGCCGAAGGTGCAGGTGCTGTGCCAAGGTTGCTGATGAGGCTGAGGGTGATGACCAAGAATGCGCGTTCACTGCATGCTGGTGGTCAGGATACCCGTTGAAGCCATGGGTGCTGGCTGGCTGTGTGACTCGCCTCACGAAAGCTTGCGGGAGTGATGATGATGATGACGTCACGCTGAAGTAGTTGCACGAAGGCTGCGTTGACGTTCATATTCGGGGTCACCAATTTGGGGGCATGAGGAACAGGGTGTAAAGTTCACTCATCCACCATAGAAAAGGGAGGATCCTCCGACCAGACGCGTGTTGTGTTTGGCGGGCCGACTGCCAGACTGTTGATGTTCGCGCGGTAAACTCTAATTGCGCGATGCAGAATTTGTGTGACGTCATGTCTTTGATGCGTAGTTCGTATGTGGCGGTGTAACCGCTACATCCTCAAACCTGGCTTGGTCTGTGATATAGGTATATTTTTATGGAGTCCATTTGAAATTTACTCAGCCCTTCCCACTAAAGCTCAAATAGACACACAGGCAAACACATTCTTATGTTTGAATGACTACACAAAATGTGCAAATAATTATCATCAATGAATAGTTAGTAGTAGTTAACACCGGGGGGCCAAACTCAATAGCCTTGTCAATCTCAATAGGCTTGACATACTGCCAAACTACATAAAAAATCTGCTTGTTTTATTTCATAGTTTTTTTTCAAGTAGCTACCTAGTTGAAGTAAATCTATAAAATTTAACAATGGCTTCGGCCGCAATTTTACCGTACTAGCAGCTGTTCACTTCCATGTCATTTTCTAGAGCTCATCGAATAGAAAAAAGTTTTTTTTTTGTCTTCAGTAATTATGAAATAGGGGGCCGTAGAAGTTGTCAGTTTTAGTCCATTTTCCTACGAGCTCTATATCAACAACTAAGCAAGTTGGGAATTTGAAACTATTGTATAATAATAATTATACTGTATATAATCAACAAACGGCATTCATAAGGTATTTTATTTAAATATGGGTGATTTTCTGCAACTGCAAAAATAACTGAAACTACTAAAATTGTAATTCATAGTATCATTACGAAATACAAATTTATCTTTGAGATTTTGAAAATTTAAGATTTAAAAAAATAATAATTTTCGTTTAGTATTTTCATTTATTTGCTAAATAATATATGTAATGGTAGTACGGAACCTTTCGTGTGCGAGTCTGACTTGGCCGACTTTTTTTACTAAAGCCATTTTGTAATTATAAAAATAATTTAAAACAGTTTGTGGTTATTAATACGTTAAAAAGGTGGTTAACAAGGTGGCGGTGCGGGGGTGGGGCGGGAGGTAACGGCCAACTCGTAGTGAACGGCGGTCACAACATCCTCACACGATATGTGACATGGATTAGTAAGAGATGAGAAGAAACTGACCACACTGCCACATACATCCCTGCCTAACCCGTCGGGGAATATAGGTGTGATGATGATTATGTTAAAATAATAATCTATACTTCTATACTAATATTATAAAGCTGATGAGTTTGTTTGTTTGTTTGTTTGTTTGTTTGAACGCGCTAATCTCGGGAACTACTGGTTGCAATTGAAAAAAACTTTTTGTGTTAGATAGTCCATTTATCGAGGAAGGTTATAGGCTATATAACATCACGCTATGACCAATAGGAGCGGAGCATAAATGAAAAATGTTACAAAAACGGGAAAAAATATTCCTTTTTGAGAGCTTCCGTTGCGTGCGCTGCGTAAACGGTTTAAGTTACGCCAATAACATGTATGACGGAATTGTTCCTCTTTAAAAGTTCAAAAAAAAAGTCCGCGACGGTATATGTCTATCTTTTAAGATTGACTCACTATAACCTTTTTTATCGTAATCAAATTTGTTCGAAATTAATGCATTATTTGCGAAGGAGTTTTATCAACATATAATATTAATCCATAGCCAAATAAATATGTTATTAATCACAAGTATTTAAATGTAAACAAAATTGTCCTTGACATCACTTGATTTCAATGAACATCTTAGGAAATATAATAATTTTAAAAAAACTCCGCAACAAAATAAATAGATATGTGCGGGTTCACGTGCGCATGACGCGCAAGACGCGGCGGGTGAGGGGGAGGGACGCTGGCCGGCGGGTGAGGGGAAGGGGCGCTGGCCTGCCGCCGCCCGGTAGTTCTGCGAGTTGCATTAGTTTTGACTGGTCCAGCAGTTGGTCAAACAGTGCTAATACCTCGCATCTCAATGATTCCCAATGATTTACCTTTTAATTTTTAAAAGAATTCAATTTCCCGTTAAGGTATCTTTTGTCGTAACAATTAATAAAGCACAGGGGCAAACATTTAAACACGTAGGAATCGATTTACGTTAAGACTGCTTTTCACATGGACAAACTATATGTCGCGTTATCAAGATCAGGTTGCGGAAAAATCAGTATGTTCTTCTACCACAAGAAAATAAAACTAAAAAATATCATTTACTCTGAAGTACTTTAAAATACCTTAAAAAAATACTACTAATTATATAATCGTTAATTTATTTACCCACATTTTTATAAGACCTCCAGTACTTTTTTTTACCCAACGTTCCTTTATTATTCCTGTTCCCGTGCCATTTTTTACTATAGTTCCATTTTTTTTAGGTTTTTCATCAAAACGCTGAGTACAGCTATGTCATAACAGTTTTTGAAGTAACTCTGTCTGTCTGTCTCTCTGTAACGTTTTCACGGCTAAACTACTGAACCGATTTTGACGAAGATCGAAGGACATAGTAATATTATTTATCCAACCACGATAATGATATTTACGCGGACGAAGTCGTGGGCAACGCTATGACTATTATGATGATAAAGGAGCGGCATATCAATGAAAAATGTTGCGAAAAAACTGAGAAAATTCATTACTTAAACCACTCTGTGACGCAGACGAAGTTGCGCGGGTCAGCTAGTAATATAATATACCATTTATTTCAGGCGACACAGGCCCATAGAAAAATACCTTAACCTAAACATACATATTTTAATAAAAACTTGTGATAATAAATAAGGCTTAGACTAGTAGCACTTTGCACTAGATTGACTTTGTGCTGTCCTGTGCAACTTGTCCGCGGAAGCGACGGAACACCACGTCCTGCGGCCAAAAGTCTTCTTCTATGACGAGGGGCAGATAACAGTTCGGTACTCGCACGACGAACGCCTTGAAGTTGACGTTCCGGTGCGATTCTAGTAACTATGATTATGTTTTATGAAAATGAGCAACTTTTGCTTTGGGACCAATAGGTACTGAAATCACGCAAAAAAACAGCTGCTCCATAACTCGACAAAATATAAGGAACAGCTTTTTTTCTTCAATATTTCAGAGTTGGTCCCATAGTAACAATTGTTCATTTTCATAAATATATTACTCTCTTGTTCCTCGCTATATAATAAACACTAGCTGCCATTAATAGACACAATTATCGGAGCGATCAAACTGATCGCTCCCTATTAGATATTGCTGCCCAACCGTTATCGTGGCGTTCACAGCATCCCCAACCAACCAAATATTAATTTAATTATTTCGCATTATTTGACACTATGCTAGAGGCGGTAGATTTCCAACTGAATTCCGTTTAGCTGGGAGATAATTTAAATGCGGTTTCGTGAGTGTAATTTTGAACGGTTCGATAAACAATACAAATCAATACCTAACAATCTGAAAAATCTAATAAAAAGTGTTGTGATTGGTAAACCAAAAGACAATATTCAATTAAAAACTTGTTTTTCAAAACTGTCAGTTTTATTCATCCAAAACCTTATTTTACAATTTGTGCCTGGTAAACGCGAGGATGAGTACAAGAAACATCCGTTCGATATTCTCCGCAAGCTTTCGCTTCGTGAATATACCTACATATTTTGTAATCAATCTTTGCGCGAGCATTTAAGCGACGAACGTTTACTCGCAAAACGAACAGTTTGGTGAGTACGTGAATCCGAATAGGACAAATTAATTCTCAAGAAGCTGCTCGGGAACGAATGTTGTGTATGAATGTGAGCAAAATAAATTCGTGAAGCGAATGCTTGCGGTGAGTACTATCGAAGAATTTCATACCAAAGCAGTTTGAAAACAAAATCCTGTGAGCACGATTACCTACCACATCTGTTACCGCCCCGGTTCTATAGCGGCCGAGCGCTGCAATCAGAAATAGTCCTTACGGTGTATAGATATGAACTTCTTCGATGGTCGTCCTTAATGATTACTCTATAATATTCTCACCGCTGCTACACAGGTCTCCTCTCTTCGAGAAGGAGTGGACTGTAACCTAACACGCGGGCCCAGTGCGGGTTGGTAGATGTCACATGTTTTCGAATATTTGGTTCTAGCATATACCGGTTTTCTCACGATGTTGTGCTTGTGACCTTTCACCGTTTTGAGAGCAGTGGTGATGAAATTATTTACACAAAGTAAAGCGTCTGCCAGGGTTCGAAATGTCTAACCCAATATAATTTCACCTTCTGTTTAGAGCTAAAAACCATAAAGAACACGTAATATAGAGACTGGGCTAAAATAAAGAGACTGGGCTCTAGTTCTGTCATTAATTAAGACCGAAGCTCTCGTAAGCATGTGTGGTAAGTTTAAGCCGCAAATTATGTAATTTTACATTACATACTGTTTTCTTTTTATATTATGTATGTGTTCGATTATTATTTTTTTCGTTTCGTCTCTAAACGTGAGGACTTATTATTGGATCACTGTTTACTACTCAATTACCATGTTGTGTTAATGTAGCCGTTAGTCCACCATGTTTATTAAAATAATCATCATCATCAGCCTAAAACGGAGGAGCTCGTGGCTAAGTAGTAACTGCCGCACGGGTCGATCCGTCAGGTTAAGCTACGCTTGCCGGGGTTGGTCTGTGGATGGGTGACCATCTTTACATACCGAGACTCCCCCGTGCCTCGGAAAGCACGTTAAGCCGTTGGTCCCGGTTGTCATTCGTGGATCTTTGACAGTCGTTACGGGTCGTCAGAAGCCCGAAAGTCTGACAACCAGTCTTACCAAGGGGTATCGTATTACCCAGTTACTGGGTTGTGGAGGTCAGATAGGCAGTCGCTCCGTGTAAAATACTGGTATTCAGCTGCATCCGGTTAGACTGGAAGCCGACCCCAATATAGTTGGGAAAAGGCTAGGCAGGAGACAGGAGACATCAGCCTAAAACGTTCCCACTGCAGGGACACGCCCTCCTCTCAATGAGAGGGAGTGGGCTATAATCCACCACGCGAGCCCAGTGCGGTGTAGTGTTTTTTTATTTTTTTTTATTAAATAAATAATAAATATTTATATGGGTATTGTCTAGTCAAATTACTGTACGGCACAAGCTCTAGCTAGATACCTAAATGAGAAAATGATTATCTCTCTCGTCTGCCTCCGTTAATATTTCATATATAGTTTAAATCATTTTGATGGAATTTAACACGAAAAATCCAAAAATAAAGGGATAAAGGGATATTTCATCTCGAATTCACGCCACCATCTGGCGCCGTCAAAGTGGCGCGTGAGAGGTTTTCCATTATATTATATATTATGAAGTTAACTATTCATTTCATTCATTCGTTCATTCATGCTCGATTCCTAACAAAAACGAATCCTTTTGACAATGGTAAAAAAAAATATTGCTAAACTGGGCATATAAATGGGTTCATAAGCTACTTCCATATGGGAGAGTCTACTGTGCAAAGCTATGAGGTCTTTGCTTCATTGTTGGTAAAGATACAAGAGTCTTCATTTTAACCATTATCAAGAATCGACTTATATCGTTAATTATAAGAATCGACCATCAGTCACGACTATCAAAAATATAGGCACTTTTACACTTTTGACATGTGCCCGGACCTGACGTCTCAGTACTGCTACCTAGTAAACGTCATTTCAGAAAACCCTCATTGTAATTTTTCGAGCTGAATGTACTAGGTATTTGTACCTATCTAAAAGTTTCGGGTGTTTATTTAAGAACGTTTTCCTATAACTGCAATGGTGCCCTTATTGAGCCATCTCAAATTACCACACTGTTTATCATCTCGGATTCATCTCTGCAAGGTTCGAATTTTGAAGTGTTATTTAGAGAACAAGCCCCTTTTCACACACTCTAGCTGTCAAATAGCCGCATCGGAGTAATATTGCAATCTGTCCGGTAAACGTGTAAAAGTTTCCACATACTCTGACACTTCACCATAACGGCGACGACCGGCAACCGGAACGTGTGAAAAAGCAATCACATTATGATCCTATGTATATAAGGCCCTTTTCACGACCTCGAGCGAGATGCAACTTGCGACAAGCGACGCGCGCACGTCATTTGTTTCCGTTCGTCGCTCAACAAGTCGCGTTGCGGTGACTTGTCGCTTGCTATAAACAACTTTTGTTTTCTCCGCGGCCGCTGTCGCAAAACGCGTGTCACTTGAGCGTGTAGTTCGTGGCCACGGGGTTAGACATGGGTACTATCGAAGAACTTCATATCTAAGCAGTTTGAAAACAAAATCCCGTGAACACAATGACCACATCTGTTACCGCCCCGGTTCTATAGCGGCCGAGCGCTGCAAGCAGAAATAGTCCTTACGATGTATAGATAAAGTTATTTGATGGTACATATTACATGGGTCAGATTACATTATAACTCATTTCTAAATGGTATCATTTTGACCTAGAACTCGTGTTTACTAACACTTAATATTAGGTGTAAAAATTCTCATTTTCACTATATTGGGTAGAAAAAGGGTAGGTTTTTTTTATCTTTTCTTCAAATGCTTAGTACCTACTTAACACACTTGTTGCAGTGAGACAAATGAACAAGTGATACTTTTATGACCAAAATAGAATAAGATAATAATATAAATTTTATAATATATGTGGCTCTAAGAAATGTCACGTAGATTTCAAGAACTTTTAAAACGCTCAAAAGCCATTTGCGGGACAGGATGTAGCGCAATCATTAATTTGCTAATCGACATGAAAAGATGAACAGTGAAAAGTATTAAATATAAATATTTAAAACGAATATTTTTTCAAGTCTGGTCGCCCCAGTCATTTTAATATAAGGAAAATTAAATGGGTATGAATCGTCTAGTTTAATTAATAGTTTATCAAAAAAAAAAAAACACTTCTGCCCGCGACGCGAGCCTATTACCTATACCTTCCTCAAGAATTGGGCTACCCAATGCAATAATATTTTTTTTAAATCCGACTGTTAGTTTCAGAGATTACCCCTCCTACATACAAACTTACAAACAAACGAATTTTATCTACCTCTTTATAATATTATTATAGTAAGTAAATAGTTTATAAGTATAGATTATGTTTATGAACACATTTTGAAACTTTATTCTCGGTGTTATCAGTAAATTTTTAACAGCTGTGATAGCCTTGCGGTGTGACCGTCAGACTGCCAAGTCATTGGTCTCGAGTTCGAACCCAAGGTACGCACCTCTGACTTTTCAGATCCATGTGCGTATTGTATAATTAGCACTTGCTTCAAAAAAGGGTGAAAGAAAACATCGTGAGGAAACCGGCATGCCCGAGAGATATTTGTCAAAGGCATGTGAAGCCAAGTCAGAGGCCCATGGATGGCATAAAAACTGACAGGATAGTCATTAACCACATGAAAAAGAAAGAGAGACAGTATATTTTTATGACGTTCTCATTGCTCAGCTTTGAAAATATATTTATATCGAAATGAATTAATTAGTTTGTCTACAATCTTTGTTCCATAATATTGCTTCAATGTGTAGTCACAAAACATATTACACATTGTGATGTAATGAAGCTTATAACTGGGTTTACACTTATTATCAGTTGCCACTTTTACGAACCGAAGGCTTAGGATTGGATGACTATGCTCTGATGATAAAGCCAGGGCCTATGGAAAAACCAGCGTTTTACTTCTTAAACCTGTTTCTATGGTAGTTTAAGGTTTGTACAATGTCAAGTTTTGTATCTCGATTTTTAAATCGTCACCTTTCATATTTATTTGAAAATAAATATTTATTTTATTTTAAGTTATTTAGGTGTTAGAGCTTTTTTTTGGGTGGGAAATTATCAAATAACTTCTCCAGCTCTGGGCGGAGCGAGAGGGCGTGTCAGACTCTTAGGCGATTAACACACTGCCACGCACCACGCAGCGTAGCGCGTGAATGCGTGTTTTAACGTTGCTTGTAAGTATCTCCGTTTGTATAGAAAACACGCACAGGAAATGCATCCACGCGCGTTTCATTCAGATCATAGACACGCAACATGCAGCGTGACGCGGTGCAGTGTGATAATCGCCTTATTGACTAAAAACCACCCGTGTTCGTTCAGTTGCCTGTACGTTGCCAGGGGCCACGGTATCCCTTTCGGACTTTCCCGCAACCCCGGCAGGCATCGGCCCTAGCGGATCCCGTCAGTTGTGCTGACAGCTCTTTCAGGCGCGCGTGGAACACAACGCGTCGTCGACCCGGACAAGTGACATTGACAGCCTTAATCTGAGTTCTCAAACAATAAATTGTAATATTAAAAAAACTTGGAAGTATTTATGGCCGCTACTATACACCTTGTTGTGACAATACAACCCATCGTCCATGATGCTGTCAAAAGTAACATGTTACAAACTCAAATCACCAATGAGTAGCCAAAATGTTACAGCAGCAATGGCGGTTCGTACATGACGCAAACAATTACAAACTACATAGATAAGACGCTGACAAGAGCTAAACCACAGTCACTGTTGGACTGCATGGAAAAGAAAGAGAAGGGCGATGACACAAAGCTTGTAATTTATTGCAAAATATGTAGCAATTGTCTATTTACTTAAATATTTGTTGAGTAGTCTAAAACAAGAAATAACCAAGTTCTACATTCAAATAAGACGTTCTTATTATTTATTTAATACAGATATTTGGGATTTGAACTCAAGGTAAAAGGTTAGTTTACCGTTAATTTGTATCGAGATTTTTTTTTCAAATCGTATTTTGGTATCATCCAAGTTCTGCGAAATATGTTCAAGATTAACATATATTTTTATCACTACCAAAAACTATATAGATTCGGCAATTTTTTTGTTTAAGACAAGCCTTCTTTTAGCATTTGCCTCTTGTCAGTGCCTTAATAAGGTGTTAGTAAGTCAAAATCAAAATCAAAAGTCATTTATTCAAATTAGGCTGAGAATCAGCACTTTTCGAACGTCAAAATTACATAAGACAGTCCCCCAAAACGCCCACCCTTCACCACTTCCTAGTGCTTTTGCTGGGAAGAAGAAGTGGCGCAACAAACTCCCCAGCAGCACAGCTGTCTGTTCAGTTAGGAAAAAAAAATGATTCTATACAATAATTTATAAGATAATTTACATTACGCAAAATAAAATTTAAATTATAAATTAATAGCCATATGACAGCTAGCACACGCCAATATACCAACCAAAAACATCGAGAACTATACTCAAGCAGAAATAAAAATAACTAAACGTAAACAATATCTAAAAAAAAAGAAAATAAAGCCTCCAGGCATAAAGGGCGTGCCCGCTTACATAGAGCTGTAACTAGAAGTTATAATAATATTGATAAACTAGGACCATCGAGGTAAAATAAATAATTGTCGAGGTCGCTAGCTAACCACATATTGTAATACAACTCATTAAAAAAAAACATTGTAATGAGTAGATTATGTCAACAATAAATAAAAATAAAATAAATGTACATAAAAAGTAAAATTATAGACTTTTATATAAACTCATAAAACCTGTCAGTAGGTAAACTAATTCTGGAGAAAGAACATTTAAACATTGTCTTGAGTTAATCACAGCGACCAACTATTCTTATCATTTAAGTAGTCGTTGATAGAATAGTATGCCTTTGAACAAAGGTTGGACTTTACTTTAGTTTTAAACGCATTAAAAGGCAAATCTAGCAAACAAGAGGGTAGCTTGTTATAAAAGGTTATACCAAGCCCAACAAATGAGTTATGAACCTTATGAAGCCGGTGAAAGGGAGTACGTAGTTTATCCTTACTTCTAGTGTTAACGTTGTGAATATCACTGTTTTTAGTGTATAAGTGTATATTCTGCCTAATATATAAGATGTTGGCGAAGATGTATTGTGATGCCACTGTGAGGATACCGATATCTTTGAAAAAATCTCTCAGAGAAACTCTGGCACCTAGCTGGTAAATTGCTCGAATAGCTCGTTTTTGGAGGACAAATATATTTTGAATATCTGCAGCTTTGCCCCAAAGCAGAATACCGTAGGACATAACGCTATGAAAATAACTAAAATAGACTAACCGAGCTGTATCAACGTCAGTGTATTGTCTTACTTTTCTGACAGCGTAGGCGGCCGAACTGAGCCTTCCCGCTAGGCTCGATATATGTTGGCCCCACTGAAGTTTTGCATCTACTGTTATGCCCAGAAAAACTGCCGAGTTTATAGTTTCAAGTACCTCTTTATCTAAGACGATGTTGGGTCCTAGATTTCTTTCACGTCGGCCTAACAGCTTGATGGGTCGAGAATTCGTAATTTAGTTAGTAGTAATTGTAAAGTTCCACTTTAAGGACCAGACGTGTGTTGTTCTTGCTACTTCTCGACTAATGATGTCAGAACGCAAGTATATGCAAGTCGCGAGTCGAACATTGCTTGCGCGATGCAGGATTTTGCGTGACGTCAGTGTGATGTGCATTTTGCACGTGGCGATGAAGATGCCGCCACATTAGTACAGAAATCAGAGACTCACCTAATAAAGCCATAAAGAACCCGTAGAGAATACACATGGTCTTCCCGAAGATCCATCGATGGAAGAGTGCTGATATGAGGGTGAAGGGGTTGCCCAGGACTGACACAGAGAAGTCTGAGCACACCAGGTTGAACAGGATTATGTTCAGCGGTGTCCATAACTGGAACAAAATAAATAAAATATTAAGCTTCTAGGTCTATATACCTACACTATAAAATGTGGAGAAAACAATACGACAATAAACGAAAACATTGACAATACTGCATAGGATTGTTTTTTTAAATCAAATAAATTCTAATATCCTTTAAAGTTAAAGTTCGCGAGCACATTCGTAACAAGTTGGCAGTATCATCACAGCTTAAGAGCCTGTGCCTACAATTTAACTTCAAATCTTTATTAGTGGCTTTTGTGAACATGATAATTATTCAAAATTGTAATAGCAATCACGTCATTTCGTTTATAATACGTTTTTATTTTTAATAATTTATTCATCTTTATATAGATTATTTTCTATTTTGTGAATATGAGAACGCTGTAGGCTTAGTGGACTGTATATTTGCTGACCATAATTATTTTGTTAAGTGCCTGGTACTTGTTGAAAGACCTACACTGTCCTCCCATACCTAATAACACTGTTATTTGAAAATATTGTTTAAACCAATTATTTTTAAAAGAGTAACCTTGGAGTTTCTTGCCGGCTCTTCTCCATATGAAACGACCAATTGGAACCATGCACCTAGCTTCTGACGTTTCATAAGTGCCCATGTAGGTTGGGTTAGGTGTGTGAAATAAAATATTTGAATTTTGAAAATTTTGTGCACACGATGGGTTGCGGCGGCCGCGCGACGCCGGGGCGGTGTCGCTGCGGCGTCCTACATACAAATATCCACGGTGTGCCACACAGTGCGTTCCGGCGTCGCACCGCACGTACACCGGACTTGCACCCCGCGAGACGAGGTGGGGAGGGGAGTACGCGTTGCGACACCGGAGCGGCACTGCGTAGTTGGTTTTGCGTTGTCAAAAAAAGATGTTTGTCAGATTACAATTTACACTGCAATGTACGCTGCGTTTCGGTCGCGCGTTGAAAGCTCGTCAAACGCAACAAGATTTTGACATTTTGTTGGAACTTTGAGCCCACAACATGCTCAGTATAACTGGGTTTCTTTTAAGTTTATTGCTGATGCAGAGAAAACGATAAGGAAAAATAGTAAAAAAGGAACTTGCGTCCACGCGTCGAGAGCGCGCTAAGGGCACCCTTTGACGGCAGCGCGTGTTATAATTACATACATTGCATAGGAATTCATACAATTTTATTGAGCGTTCAATACGCGCGCCTCCGACGCTTGCTATGACTAGGGCCTTATTGTTTTCCCTTTGCTTGTATTATTTGTTTTAGTAGGTTTATTCAAATCAAATCAAATCAATTTATTTGTGAAACATAGGTATTAACATTTTAGATGGATCTTAAGAACTAGATAGCGCGCTATGTTTTGTCAATTTTGACATACAAATATTTATAGAAAAACATGCATGCATGCGTAGTTATGAGCTTTATATAATAAAAAAATATTAACAGATTGGAATTAAATTAGATAATTAGTTTACATTAAATTACAATACTTTAAATCTTCTTTGGTATTAAATTATTATCATTCAAAAAGTCTTCAATTTTGTAGTAACATTTGTCAATTAGTAATAATGTGAGAGCTTTTTTAAATTTTACTAGAGGCATATTTTTGATATTGTCAGGTATTTTATTGTAGATTTTTGGTGCAATGCCAAAAAAACTCTTTTGCATTAAAGATATCTTGCATTTTATATTACACAACTGTGACAAATATTGAGCACGTATTGGCATTCTTTTTATGTCAGACATTTTTCCGAACAAGTGGGGGTTTCTTTTTATAAATACTGCAGATTCTAAAATATACAATGCTGGTAGTGTTAGTATTTTCAGTGATTTGAAAGATGGTACACAGCTATCAGTAGTCTTTAATCCACACATAGATCTTATACAGCGTTTCTGCATCTTAAATATAAGTTCCCTGTCAGTTGATTGTTCCCAAAAAATAATTCCGTACCGTAGTACTGAAGCCACTAGTCCATGATAAGCTGTCAGTAACGTGCTAATATTTACTTTTCTAAATATTTGATAGAGTGCGTATGCAGATTTACTCAGTCTGTTACATAGGTGTTCTATTTGTGGTTTCCATGTTAATTTATTGTCTACCATTATACCTAAGAACTTAGCAGTATTTACTGTTTCTATTTTGTAATTTTTATAAGCCAAATTTATAGTGGGATTTGCCCGACGTTGATGGAATTGCATGATTTTAGTTTTATCTAAATTTATTACTAAATTGTTACAATTAAGCCAATCTATTATTTTTGCCAGTGAATCATTAATCTCGTTTTCATAATTATTGGGATTTGTGCATTCTATTATAGCTGTGCTATCATCGGCAAAAAGAACCATTTTTTGTTGTGTTATCTTTAGGAGGTCGTTAATATATATCAAGAAGAATAACGGTCCAAGCACGCTACCCTGGGGTACGCCATACCTTAGGAGTCTTTGTTTCGATAAGAAAGTGGTTTCTATTTTAGTTTTAGGACATAATCTAGTAATTTCAGTACACTGGTATCTATTGCTTAGGTATGATTCTATGAAGTCGAGGATATTACCTCTTATACCATAAGCATGTAATTTCTGTATAAGTAGTTTATGATCCACGTAGTCAAAGGCTTTACTCATGTCAGTGAAGATAGCACAAACAGGATTTTTATTATCAACACATGACATGACAGTGGAAAGTAAATCATATAGAGCCATATTTATTCCACATTTCTTTCGAAATCCTTTTTGTTCCACACAAAATAAATTATATTTCTCAAAATAAGTGTAAAGTGAATTATAAATAACTTTCTCAATTTTTTTTGAAAATATAGGAATCTTAGCGATCGGTCTATAGTTTTTTGCATCAGTTTTGTCATTTTGTTTAAATAATGGCTTAATTACCTATTACTTTTTTTAGGCTATTTGGGAAAATACCGTCATAATATACAAACATTGACAATATGTGCCAATGGAGGCGATATGATCTCTTTCACGTATTTTATTACTTTGGTAGACACACCATCATAACCAACAGTATTCGTATTTTTTAAGTCATCGATAATTCTACATAAGTCAAATGCTGAAACGGGAGTCATAAACAATGATTGTGATGTCAAATTTTGAAACTTAGAATTAGGCGGATATTTGTCAGTTTGAAGGTTATTTTCAATTATGTCAATAAAATAGTTATTTAATTCGTTAGCAATGTCGTTAGGGCTAGAAAATGATAAATTGTCTCTATTTATACACATTATTTGTTCTTGCGGCAAACATGTTTTTGAATTATTAATAATTTTCCAGGCAGCTTTGGATTTATTTTGGGAGGTATTAATATAGTGGTTATTTTGAGCTTTCTGGGTTAGTTTTATAATTTTTCTATAGAGGGTAGAATATTTTTTTAGCACTAGTTTATTATGCGATGTCGGGTTGTGTCTATACCCCCAAAGTAACTTCCTTTGCTTTTGACTGCATAATTTTATCCCACGGGAAATCCATTTAGTTTTATTATTACTTTTTAGGGTGACTATTTTTTGTGGAAAACATAGATATATAGCAATAGAAAAACTTCCATAAAACTATCGTAACATTGATTTGCATCATTAGCATTATAAACCTGTTTAAAAGATAAACATTTTAAGTGGGATTTAAATTTATATAAATTGTCAGTAGAAATTTCCTGCTTGTATATTTTCCAACACTTAAGTTTACAAGTTCTCTTTGTGGGAATTTGAGTATTTGTGCCGTGTGGTCTGACAGAACCAAATCGACTATTTCAGCCTTGCATTCTTTTCTGTAGCTGTATACATGTTTTACTACTATTCATGTATATAATATGTATATTTTTTGTGCTTATATTTATATATAATTATGTATATAATTTTTAATGGCTAATGATTACGCCATTACTGAACTGTAAGCTGTACTTTAGTACTGAGCGGAGCGGAATGGGGCGCGTCTCAGTGGATGGCACTATCTATAGAGTGTTACATAAACAGTTACCACTTATTTTCCAGCAATCAAGTTATGACGGTGACACGTACCCGTCACAACAGCTGTTAAAAAAAGGGCTGTCTAAAAAACATCGAGTAAATAATTATTCCATACTCTGAATGTGAAGGTTTGACACATTACGACGGTTCAACAGTTCGAGCAATTAAATTTGTGAAATATAAACTTCGAATAGACAATAATGTATCCTCTTTTTCATAATTACTTTCACTGAAATCTGCTTTTTTGTAAAATATTTAATTATGCTTGTATTGGGATACTTCCAAAGTCAAAGTCAAAGTCAAATAATTTATTTCAATTTGGCACAAAAGAGGCACTTATGAACGTCAACATTTACAAAAAAGATAATATAATAATTGATTCTAGTCGCCCATTCCAAAAGGTCGTTTTCGTATGGAGAAGAATGGGCAAGAAACTCCACCGTTACTCTTTTAAAATATTTTCACAATATCCTGTATACATTAATTATACAATTATATGTGAAGATGCACCTAGAATAAGATTACTATACCACGATACATATTTCCAGTACTTATAATTAAATATTTTATTCACACCGATTAGTATTAAACCTATCATATGTCCGTAATTATCGAGTACTGTCCCTATATTTAAAGAAAGAAAGAAAGAAACATAAGTTTATTTGTCACAGAAACACCTTCACAAAAAAGAGGGTCCATATTGGCTCAACTAAAGTTCTTTACCCGAAATTGTTCTTCCTAACGATTTGTAATCCGAATGATCACTCTTCCTAAAATTTTTCATCCTAAAGTTTTCATTAATACTATTTGTAGTGCTACCGGCGATGTTCATAACACTCATGTTTCCGAAAATTGTAATTAATAATATCATTAATGTAAATATATTTAAACTCCTACTGTTTTTTATCATAACGCTTTTATCCCTAAACATAATTACCATAATATTTTCACTCATACTCAGAAAGAAACATTTACCAAGCTGGGAGTTTATACCGCAGTTTTAACCGTACCTAAACCAATAACTATAGGACTGATTCGGTTCTGGCACAGTTCTAACCTAACCTAAACCAATAATTATGAATAAGACCGATTCGTTTCTGGAACTTGACTGAATGACTGGAGCGTGACTCTAGCTTCCAAAAATACACCAATAAAAGTGATTATTTGAAAGCTATAGCCGCTAATATTAAACTAATTTAATTGAAAAGTGTATATAAAATCATGTATTTAACTACTTGTACCATGGTACTATTATTCTTATTGTATGTTATGTGACAATAAAGTTACGCAAAATTAATGTATATAATACTGATTATTATGAATAAAAAGAAATCTAAACAAAAAGATATGGCTTTGAATAATAGTGTAAAAGATGGTTAAGTTGAGAAAATATAGGAAAACAAATAAAAGTATAATAGATGGTTATTGCTACTGACATTATGAAGTTGAATGCTTCGGAATTATGAACATTAGAGACAGAGTAGTTAGGAATTGTGATTGTTAGGATGAAAAATGTTAGGAAGAACATTTTCGGATTTCCAATTATCGGAGTTGAAAATTTAGGTGAACTTTGGCGCACCCCAAAAAAGACAAGTAACTCGAGTAGAACAATAAAATAAAACACAATAGATTTAAATATAATCACGAGCATGGACCACCACCAAGAGCATGGACAAGCACCAGCAAGGAGCTCGTGGCTAAGTAGTAACTGCCGCACGGGTCGATCCGTCAGGTTAAGCTACGCTTGCCGGGGTTGGTCTGTGGATGGGTGACCATCTTTACATACCGAGACTCCTCCGTGCCTCGGAAAGCACGTTAAGCCGTTGGTCCCGGTTGTCATTCGTAGATCTTTGACAGTCGTTACGGTTCGTCAGAAGCCCGAAAGTCTGACAACCAGTCTTACCAAGGGGTATCGTATTACCCAGTTACTGGGTTGTGGAGGTCAGATAGGCAGTCGCTCCATGAAAAATACTGGTATTCAGCTGCATCCGGTTAGACTGGAAGCCGACCCCAATATAGTTGGGAAAAGGCTAGGCAGATTGATATATAATCACGAGCATAAAACAGAAATAGTCGATAGCCCTGGCACGCCACGACTGTGACAAAAACGCTTGCATGATGCTATGCTATGGGGACCCACAGCAAAGCATTGATTTCCAGTGATCTCCCGAAAAAGACGAACGGAAACCCAGTTAGTCTGAATGAATTATACATATATTATACAACAGTAGGTACTTAGAATATAATGCTATTATATGAATAAATATGATAAAATAACATAAAATACATACACATACACTTATTGCATTCAACTATGCTTATATTCTACAAATTCCAACGAATTCTTGTCAATGCGTACTTACTATGGCATTACGAGAATTTCAGCCATTTTCTATTAACCAAAGCGTGTTCGATGAAAAACGTGATATATTTTTAAGCAGACTGTCCTTAATGTCACGTTGGCATCTATTATTAATTTATTCGTCACTACATTTATAGAATACAAAGAATGGATCACGTTGGATCATATTACTCCAATCATTGGTCCGTCAACGCAGACAATTGAGTGCCGACTCAATACGATATTACAAATTAAATTGGTTCTGAATTCAGAGCGTCATTGTTAGTAGGAGCTGGGTATTTGGATGTAGATGACTTATCAAAAACATGTCGTGGATAAAACATGACATGTCATCATGATCAATATCTTGCCATTAACCCAATTTATTTGAGGTAGGCGCAACATGTCTTTTCATTTCATAATTTTCTATTATTCGTGTATAAGACTTGTTTCCTACTTGTTTAATATCGAGGAGGTAAAAATGACGCTCTTTAGAGCTTATTGTACATCTCTTTACACGTGCAGCCTGTGGGATAAGTATACTCGTGAGGCATACAGCGCCCTCCGCGTCCAGTTCAAAAACCGCCAGTAGCACACCTCTGCCGTGAAACCTCAGTAGTTTAATTCAACTGGCTCGCGTCATGTTCCGCTACCTCATCCGATTTGAGTAGAGGAACATGACGCGAGCCAGTTGAGTTGAAGCACTGCGGTTTGGCTGCGATGGTTTCGCGGTGGAAGTGTGCTAGCGGCGTCAGCGGTGGTGGGGCTGCCCGGCCACTGCACAAGCGGTGCGCGTGCGCGAATCTGTTTGTAAATGAGTTAAAAAATTCAATTGATTTTTTTCTTTGTTTTATTGCAATATCTCAGACATGTATTATAACTATTTAATCTGCTTCTAAAGAGGAGCAGGTTCTATGTTCATCTGTATGTTTTTTTTTATCTATCTCATCGATATGAGTATGCATCACAAGTCTGGAACCCTCAATACGGGATCTACAAGTCTCGTATTGAGGGCATCCAGAGAAAATTTCTCACGTATCTTGATTACAGGGCAAAGCAGGTATCAGTTGATTATACTCACTGCTGCCAAAGGTATCATTTTCTACCTCTTGACCGTAGACGCCATATTACTCGTAATGACGTATGTTACTTAGTTAATATCACTAATAATACTATCGACTGTACCGAACTTGTCTCGAGACTAGCGTTGCGCACTAATCAGATGGGATTGCGTCAGCGACCACTTCTACATATTCCTTATGCAGTCACAAATTATAGGCGTAATGCATACTTTTCGAGGGCCAGTCGTGGTTTTAACGAAATTTCTTGCGAACCTGACATCGATCTTTTCTGTACCAATGCAAGCACAGTCAGGAAGCTATTAATTAACAAAGCCATTTTTTGAACAGGAGTAGGGGCACCTGCTAGCACTTTAATCCTTATTATAGTTTAGGTAGTTTTATTGTAATTAAGTAAGTTTTATTGTACTACAGTATCAAGTTTGTTTTGTTTTGTTTTGTTGTGTTAAAAGTTGGTAGTTTTATATTGTAATTTTGGAAGTAACGATGAGGAAGTTATTTTTGTAGTTATCTGTGGAAGCTTGTTATTAGCAAATTAGATATAAATTATTGTTATAATTATAGTTATTAGACTGTAAGCTTTCCTAAAATCAAATAAATAAGATATTTTCGTCAATTGTAGACCGATTTAAAAAAATATTTTTTCATTTAGCTTGCTCGATGGCTCGCTTGGTTAGTTTTTTTATTTACCTTTGTGAGTTAACTAGTCTAAGTGGATGATATTATAATATCTTCCTGTCACTGTTATTTACGTAGCAGATAGCCAACCAAAAAAGATAACAGTAGATATTCCAAAAAAAAAAAACACTACAAGGTTAAAAATCATTTTAATTTCGGAAGACAGTGGCAAACAATTAAAATGAAAAACCAGTCACTGATTTACGAAATAAAAGTTATTTTTCACCTTGTAGTGATTTTTTTGGAAGCCGATTGTTTTTTTTTTAATTCACCTTTTTGACCTAGATCATTCTCGACCTAGTCTTTATAATTCATTTTTAAGGTGGTTAATAAACAAACAGTGGAAACTACACGTAGAACTCACGTTTTATACCTTGCTGCAACTGCGGGAATCTGTTTAGATAAGTTACCAGTCTACTCTTTATGAAAGATGTGTCACGAGATCTTCCAAACTACGACACCCCTGAGACAAACTCTTGTAGCTGATAGGTTTATCGAAAACCTCGAAAGTCAATCCCCATAGGAGGCATATGATCCCTTAATGTTTCTTGCAAAACATTTGGAAATCAAGAACAGTTCACACCAATGATTTCACAATACATGTCATTAAACATGTTTTTCACGACCAGAAATAATCCTTCAATTAGTTTGCGAGAATTTGGTTCACCTACAAGCGTAGAATGCCTGGCATTTTCGAAAAAGTATAATATTATAGATTGGTCAATAGTAAAAAGCCTTTGCTATCAACCTCTGGCTGAGGCTCGTAACGAATGGAAAATAAAACTGAAACGCGAGTTTTCAAACCGTGCAACAAAGAGTACAAATAATCAATCAATCTGCCTAGCCTTTTCCCAACTATGTCGGGGTCGGCTTCCAGTCTAAACGGATGCAGCTGCATACCAGTATTTTACATGGAGCGACTGCCTATCTGACCTCCACAATACTGTCACTGGGTAATACGATACCCCTTGGTAAGACTGGTTGGCAGACTTTCGGGCTTCTGACGACCGGTAACAACTGTCAAAGATCCACGATTGACAGCCGGGAACAACGGCTTAATGTGCTTTCCGAGGCACGGTGTGTCTTGGTATGTAAAGATGGTCACCCAACCATGGATCAACCCCGGTATGCGTAGCTTAACCTGATGGACCATGCGGCTACTATTACTTAGCCACGAGTTCCTCCTTACGACTGCAAATAAATAAAGAGTGCAAATAGACCAGAATGAAGCAGTTCACGACTGTAATTAAACTATAGGCATAATGAAAAGATAAAAAGTGAGTAAGTTCATTGTCCTATAAATTCTATTTTCTTTGAACAAGGCAAGAATATCGATTCAACTCCCATGGTTGAAATTGCGATTGAAAGCAAGGTAGGATACATAAATATCTGTTACACAAAAATATCTTATGAGTAACTATAGGTTACTCATAAGATACCTTACCAAAAATATCAAAAACTCAAAAATATTTGTAAGGGGAAGATTAAATTACCCAAGAATACGCATATAAACAACGTTAACTTACATATATTATACAATATCGAGCAGATTCATCTAAGTAGCTTTATTAACATCGAAATACAACTGTGTGATGGTTCAGCAGACCTGTGACCTTATGTCAATGATCTCCAAATAATTGATCGAGCTTCATATTAGATTTATATCATCGCACTAGTGTTGCTTACATTTTACATATTTATTTATTTAATACTTCAAGCCTACAAATGTACAGAGGCCGACTTAATGCCAATGCATAGGCATTTTCTACCAGTCAACCTTTGGATGATGCAGAGACAAATAGACGTAGGTGCAATTACGAAAAATGTGGAATAAATATTTATTCAAATTTTATTCAAATCAATTCAAATTTAATATTTATTTAAATACACGGCAGACAGGGTTTTAATATTTATTTATTGCAGACTAGGGTGTACTATAAGTCCCGATGACATGTTGTTTATTCTTGAATGTCATCGTGTTCTATTTTTTTAATCCAGGCTTTACGGTACCTACCAAAAATAACAAATCCGACCCAATAACGTCAAGGAAGAATTTGTCTCGAATTCCTTGTTATTTCATCCACAGCACTTATATTTTTTCTAATCAAATATTCATCGCTCTAACAGAACTTTAGATTTCCAGTCATTAAGCCACGTTTTCAGTTACATAGAATAATCTGTAGCAGTCTTAGAAACGTGTCGACAAAACGTGCGACAAATACGTAACGTGACCACGTCTCTATGGGCAGACTTTGTCCTTACCATTGATACTAATTCTTCGTTTCAAACTGGAAACGTAACTAGAAGTGTAAATGCAGCAGTATTTTTACCCAACTTCCAAAAACGTACTATGTTCATCGATATTTTCGTCAATTGTTTCTTAGCTTCTGCGGTAGTCTCATATAAATTTTATTAACTTTTCTTGAGTTGTTTTTGAGTTAGCTTCAATAATACGTATTTTACGCACTTAGTCTATGTGGATGATGTTTTAATAACTTCCTATCATTGTTATTTGTATTAGATTTTATGTGGGGTAGTTACCACAATAAAAAAAGAACAATCGACTTGCAAAAAAAAAAACAAAATTAACTTTAATTTCGAAAGTCGGTGGCAAAAAACAAAAATTCTAAACCAACTACCGAAATTAGATTATTTTTTATTTTTTTGTGTTTTTTTTTGGAAGTCGGTCGTTTCCTTTTTGTAAAATGTTTTTATGAGTAGACTCCTTACACGTGTTAGGTTATATTAAATTGTTGCTGCTTTAGATTATTAATTTCGACTTTGACTTTGACAAAATATACTTAACTTCTTGACTTTATGCTAAGTTACTTCCTCAAAGGGTTCTGTTTGATAGCTAAATAGGTACCCAAATAAACTTAGAGCATAGTTGTTTGTTAGATATTCGTTATTATTCTTCTTATCGTAAAATTAATCAACAAAATAAAATAAAAAGCCTTATATTTCTTGCCAACCTTAACTAGTATACACATTTAAAAAAAATATTTAAAAAACTTAAACTAAATGTTAGTATATAGGTGCCTAATTAAATTCTAAGGTATATGTTTAAAAGTATGCATACATTTATTTTGTTTTATAGTATACTATGATTTAATTATAATTTATTCTGCAGGAACCCATATATGTGAAGGCATCCTCTAAAGATAATCTAGTCTTCTCTAAACTGGGCTATTTCAATCCAGTTTTCTCCATCTATCTTTTTAATATCGTCTGCTCATCTAGCGTAGGGTCTCCCCTTCTTGCTTGTTCCTTGAGACATCTGATTCGAGACATCACATTTAAGGTGGACGAAAAAGGTAAAGGCATGGCTGGGCCCCATGCTTTTACCTTTTTCGTCCACCTCTGGTCTTGTAAACGCGGTAGATACTGCACTAATCTTATTTTTTTAAAGATAGAAAAAATACAGATGTCTTAAATGTCAACGATAGTCTGGCTGTTCTTTCGAAATGGATCTCAGTTGATAATCTTTTACTTAATGCGAAAAAATGTATCTCAAGTGGGTCTAAATCTAAAACTTAATGGCAAAAAACTAGATGCGAAAACAGAAACTATATTTTTTTGCAATGAATTTAGATTCAAAATTGCAATGGCGCGCCTACATTAGAACTCTTTCAGGTAGAATAAGTTCAGCTGCTTAAGCAGTAAGACAAATAAGGCATCAGACTGATATAGCCACAGCTAGGTTAGTATAATTTGCTTATTTCCACACACTCTGCTGTGGGGATCGGCAGCTAACGAAGATTCAATTTTCATTTTACAGAAGAGGGCAATCCGTGTCTTTAAAATGGGTCCTCGCGAGTCCCTTAGAAACAAATTCAAAGAAATTGATATACTGAACCTACTTTCTCTTTATATCTTAGCAAGTATTTTTTATGTTCGCAAAAACATAAGACTTGAAAATAAGAATCGATTTCCATAATATACATAAATACACGTAGTAGACATGAAATTGTAATAGGTACCCAAATTTTGATTAACAAGCAAGTCATTTCTTATATACAGTACCCACTTTCATATCAAGTTGTCAAAGTCGGTTACAGAACTTAGCGATGAGAAGTTCAAAACCAACATCTAACGTATCCTTATCACGAAATCATATTAAAAATTAAAAACGACGTTGAAGACAAGGAAGTTTGGCAATAATGCCTTCTGTACATGTGGCTTCCCTGGTACCTTATTGACGGAAAATTATGAGAGAGAGTCTATTATCTGCTCCCAAATTACCATGTTTATTTTTTCCATTCTTCCTTGACTTAATCATCCTATTATTTTGATATTATAATATACTTACAATTTAATTTCAAGTCTTTATAAATGGCTTTTGTGGACATGATAATTATTCAGATTTGTTACAGTTGTAATAGCAATAATGTCATTTCGTTTAAAATTGGTTTTATTCTTATTAATTTATTTATCTTTAATATATCTTTTATCTTTAGTTCTTTACTATTTTGTGAATGTGAGAACGCTGTAATCTTAGTGGACTGTAGATTTGTTGACCAACATCATTTTGTTAAGTACCTGGTAATTGTTGAAAGACCTACACTGTCCTCCCATATGTACTGGTCGCGAAACCATTACCTTTGCCACAACTGCAAGTCGTACTAACCTTGGTAGCACCGCACCCATGAACCGTCTAATGGGAAACTATAAAAAAATTCGCTACACGAACCAATAGCATCGACATCTACTCTAAACCTTTCCGTCTATTTCGTACGAGACTTTTAACCAGCTCAGAGTCTCAAGACCTCTGTGCAACACGAGCCGCCTAATTATCTTTTAACATATTAAAATTGTATCCACTTGCATTTACTTCTATTTCAGTTTTATCTTATTTTGTTTTGTATTTTGTTAAATTGTTTTGTTAATTAAATGCTTCCTATCATTTGTACTTGTAAACATAGCTCATTATCGCTTTATTATGTAACTTGCAACCAATTCAACTAACGGTATCACATAAGTCCTATAGTCATTGTGCACTTCTTGAAGTGACGTATTCACTATACCTAAAACTTTAAGTGATTTTTGTTTATGTATGTTTTAGTGAGTAAGTCGTTGAAGTGCCTAATAAATAAATAAGATTACGGCAAAACATTGAGTAGGCAATACTCGTACGTTAAAAGGTGGCATAACGTCACTCCCCGGTAGATTTTATACTAACTTGTGATGTAGCGAGCCCCCACTCCCCAACTTTAATGCGTTTTATCTAAACCATTTTTTATTAATATGATAAAGTAAAAAATACGTGTCTAATATTTTTTTATTATCTGACTGACGGACTAATTCGTTTTTTTTCCCCAGTCAACATCCCCATTGAATTGACATGCCCGGCCCATTTCTAAGGTCAGAAAGTACATAATAATAATTATGAAATGTAAAAGTCATATTGGTGCTTGCCCAGATTTGAACCCACAACCTCGTGCATGAGAGGCGAAGTCTTAACCACTGGGCTATCACGACATTGGCAACGACAACGACACTTTAATACTTCCACATTTACAAATTAACTAATCATAATTTCATAAACATTCAGAGACAAAGAATTTGTTCTTTGGTTCGTGGGTAAGTGGTAATATAATTTCGTATAAGACTTTCCGACTTCTTGTATCTTTTGAAACTTGACTGCAGATACTTAAAAGGTCTTTCACCTAAAACTTATTACTTTGATGAGTTTGTACTTGAAATACATTTGATTGAAGAAAAGTTTAGTGTTACAGAATTGTATATAAAATATTGTTAGCAAGTCTAGAAGTTTCTGTTCGGTTGGTGTATTTATGGAAGAGTACTTTGCTTCAAATGACGATTCTATAGTCACTTTAATATTTTAGATGTGATCGTTAATAGTGAGAGTAAATAGATATAGATTGATATAGATTTGTGTACGGCGTTTCATCAGTTTAGTGCTGTGTGTCTTTTATGATAAGAAAAATGTGTTATGTGAACGCGACTGTAATATATTTAGTATATTAGTACTTATGATATATTGTCAAGTGATCATGATTAGTTTTAACAATCGGACGCGTGGCATGGATAAATTATGTGCTGTTCTACTTTGATGATATAAGCATAATAGGAGTGGTATGATTGTGTGTCCATTAGAAACAATTAATCTAACACATTAAGTTGTAATATGTGGTGGTTAGTGGTATTCACGGATTCATTATTTTGAATAAACAGTTCAAGGCTGTTTATAATGACATTCTATGCGCCAGGCCGTTATTCAAGGAGGCACATATTCCGGATGACGTCATAACGAACGGACGACGCCTGCGGTGACACTTGACTCACCCCTGATAATCAAATGACATACTCTAAATGCGTGGGATTTATAATAATAGAGTGGATATCATTAGTAGTACAATCACCGTGATTTATATTGTGTTAGGCTCAAAGAGCAAAAATACAAATAGGCCGTTGGTAGCCTGTTCTAAGGTATTATTTACCAGAGTTAATCTAAACTATAATATTATTAGTTCGATTAAATATAACGTTGTGTTACGCAACAGTCAGTCATTTTCCGAATCAACGTCGTAGTTAAGACCTATTTTAAGGTCTATATTCGTGTTGCGGAACTTGTAGATAGGTACAGCTACAACTTATAAACTATTAAAATTCACGTTGAAACTTTACTGACATTCGGCTACCACGCGATGTGTTGTTTAAGAAAAGCCGTAACATGTACTAAACGTTATAAGTTGCGATACCAAAGACAGGTAAAATCAAAAATACTTTTATGAAGGACCCAAAAAAAGGGTTATTATTTAAGTATACAAACTAATTAATTCTAGTGAACTTACTAAAGTTCACTAGAATTAATTAGTTTGTATAATTAAGATATTCAAAATTAAAGTCTGATGACTTTAATTTTGAATATCTTAATTTTGAGAGAGTGGGTCTCTTTCGGTCTTTGACTAAGCGCAATCAAGCTGGTAAAACTTCAAACGAAAAGAAGCCCTCTAAAGAATAAAATAGTGTGGGTAGTCTCACAGAATAGGTGGTCTTTTAGAAGTACTTTTTAATTATCTCGCGCGGTCCCTTTTCTTCATTCACAAAGACACAATGGATTTTCATGCGGTTTCCACTAGAAGATTATGTGCATAAAACATTAATATTATTTAACTTATACATATAAAGCAGAAATATCGATGATTTGAAATGTCACCATTGCACCCGTGTGGAGCAGGAAAATCATACTGTGTCGCTAGAGTTCTAATACAAAACAAAACCGTCACAAATACCTTCACTCACGACCTAAAACTTTTTGGCTTTGCCGGTGTCGGAAAATACCAATTTTGTTCACCGGATAACTTTATTTGATATTAAATGTTTGCTTCAAATTATTAATGATTATTTGTTCTGATTGCTTCATTTGTACAAGTATCTTATGAACAAACACCCGAAATTTATTAAATGTAAGTAATTTTTCATCCAATCAGGCAAACTCATAAAATATAGATACAACCAGAATTGTTGATTATTATAATTCAGTATTTTCTTCTGTGTTTCGGATTTCAAATTGAAATGCGAAACACAGTAGAAAATACCATTGAAATACCATACTACCATTTCTTATTCTTCCCCCGCCTTTATCTCGTTAGATTTAAACATTGTTAAATCAATGCAAAAAAATATAGGATTTTATTTTAGATATTAGGCTTAATTCTAAATAAAAATACGGAATTATTTTGGTTGCACAGCCTAAGACGAAAAACAGCGAGATAGATTGATTACAGGGAGGCTAAGCGCGTACTTTTTCGTCAATTTGATTGCTCTGGCAATCATGGTTAAGGTTTATTGGAGAACGCAGTACCTACTGATTTATCGAGCTTAAAATTAAGAAAATAATATTAAGAAAATAAAACTAATTTGCTTTTCGTGTCTGCTGTGTGACCGATTAGTTCTTTTAAACTAAATATTGGTGCTGTTGTTATTTCCTATAGACTGTCAGGATTGAGGAGTCACCTTAAACGTCCTGTAACTACACATTCCAGGATTGGGTCTACAAAATCGGCTAATTTACTACTCAATATTGGTAGTACCCGCGTTTAAATATGAGACATGGCTCGTCAATCCATACGGACACGATTCGCATTATATACCTACGTATATTGGAAATAGGTATGGTATATTGAGATGCGTAATTTCAGCACCTAAGTACCTGTAAATACAAAATGCTGATAGGCGAGATTTAACCTATCCTTAACCGCTCAAAGTGTGCTTAATTACTTAAATAGATCTAGTCGAGATAAAATAAACAGAACATTTCAAAATTCACTTGAAACCTTAGATTAAGTTTGTCTAAGCTTGAAACACTCAACTTCGGTTATTTGCGCTTTAATAGTCGGTTATATTTTACAAAGATTACTACTAAATCATTACAAATGCTTGTTGAGCTCAGCAGCACTCATGTCGGATGCCATATAGATGGAGTAAGTTTAAATAGCATAAGTTATGCTGACGACATGGTGCTGCTGAGCCCTACTATCAGTGAAATTAGAAAGATACTCTCCATTTGTGAGCGATATGCCGAACAGCACGGGCTAAGGTATAATCCTACAAATAGTGAGCTGTTGGTGTTTTGAGATAGGAAAAAAAATCTAACATTTGTCGATCCTGTAAAGCTAAATGGTTTAATTTTGCAGAGAGTTGCCCACTTTAAATACTTAGGCCACATTGTCACTGAAGAATTAAAAGATGACTTGGATATGGAAAGGGAGCGCAGGGCACTGGCTGTGAGGGGAAATATGATATGAAGAATGTTTCATGGCTGTTCAGTTCCCGTGAAAGTAACTCTTTTTAAGGCCTATTGCCAACAATGTTGGCTTATGGCGCTCTGGTTTGGTGGACGAGGACTGAACTCTCGACCACCATTACCAGACTACAACGCTTCCAACGACTAGTCTGTACGGCTACCACTGGCTGCATGAGTACCACCCCAACTGCAGCCTTGGAGATAGACCTTCAATTAACTCCCCTTGACCTGTACATACAGCAGGAGGTGGCGCTAGCTGCCATCAGGCTAATGCATCTGGGCATATGGGGCAAAAACCACACCAGTCCACACGCTAATATCCTGTACCGGGCGATTGAGTACCAACCTCTCATCGCTGCTCCGTGTGATTGAACACCAAACCAACCCATGTTCAACAAAAACTATATTATACAAACAGTTCAGGAGGAAAAGGATCAGTCAGGAGCCCATGAAGTGCGCATCTACACAGACGGCTCAAAAACACAAAACGGTTCAGGTGCTGGCGTACACTCCCTTGACCTCAACCTTAACCTTCACATACCACTAGACACACACAGTTCGATATTCCAATGTGAATGTGTTGCCTTAACACAAGCCGCAACAGCAGTAAAGCGCTTAGGCATCCGGAACTACGGCATTAAATTCCTATCCGACAGCCTATCTGTGCTCAAAGCTTTAGAAAACAAGCAAACTAACATTAAATTAATTTTTGAGTGCCATTTAGCTCTGGAGAGTTTATCGACGTTTAATCGCATTACCCTCCAGTGGATCAAAGGGCATAGTGGATCCTTAGGCAATGATGCTGCTGATGTACTTGCGAAGAGAGGCTCTGATATGGAAGTGTTTCGTGCGTGGATTCGCCAAAGATCGACCGAACTCCATAACAACAGATGGTCACGGGCAACAACTGTAGACAGTCAAAATTGGCTTTACCAATTTTAGACCCGCGATTAACCAAAAAACTTCTCAACCTGGGTAGAAATAACCTTAGAATAATTATAGAAACAATTACGGGCCATAACCCCCTCAACAAACATCTTTTCAACATAGGCGCCACAGATAGCCCCCTTTGCAGGGGCTGCCTTGACGCCGAGGAATCAGCCGCCCACGTTATCCTGGAGTGCGAGGCTGTGGCTTCTCAACGGGAAGAAATCCTCGGAACAGTGAGGTCGCTCAGCGAAGCCTGTGAAGCCCCCAGGAGGCTTCTGTGCTTTTGGGCGAAGCTAGGCTGGCTCTGTTAGCCAGTATCCCCACGCACAACGAACCAAATGAGAGTCTAAGTACGGAAAAGGGAGTCCCATCACATCATCATCATCAACGCCTATTGCCAAACATTTTACACCAGCAGCCTTTGGGATAACTATACCCTAAAGCAGACAATGCCCTGCGCATTCCATACAACAATGCCTTCAGGGCGCTATTGAGGCTTCCACCTTACTGTAGTGCGTGAGGTATGTTCGCCGATTCACACACTGACAATTACTTTGCGATAATGCGGAAGAAAGTTACCTCAGTAATATCCCGAGTGAGGGGAAGCAACAACAGCATTCTGAAGGTGTTTGCAGAGAGGCTGGATGGGCCTACAATGGGGAGGTTTACCAAGCTACATGTTGGCAACAAAGCTTGTTAAACCTACCAGTGATTGTGATTTTTCTTTTTTCTTTTTAGTGTTCCTGCATGTTACTAAAATAGTTGTTAAGTAAGATGTAATACTACTAATATATATACATATAAAGTATTATTTTATTTCAAAATTCAAAATTCTAAGTCATTTATTCTAACTAGGCTGAGAATCAGCACTTTTCGACCGTCAAAGTTACATAAGACAGTCACTCTAACTACATAAAACACTTCACCACTTCCTAGTGCTTTAGCTGGGAAAAAGAAGTGGCGCAACAAACTCCCCAGCGGCACAGCTGTCTATTCAATTAGAAAAATAATTTATACTACGCAACAATAAACATAATTTAAATCATAAATTAATTTATTACTGTCCTAAGGCTTGTTCTATTTCTGTATACATAAACGAGCGATCAATAAACGAGTAGTCTGTAGGAGAACCTACCAATCAATCTTTTAAATGCATTGCTGAGATAAACAGAAAGTTTACCGATTGAAAATCAGAATTGTTGAATCAGAATTTATTCCCATAGCTTTGTCATAAATGTGAAAGTTTGTGAATATGGACGTCCACGTCCATGAAATATATGGAAATACGTGCACGTTATAACGTTACCGTGGAAGGAAATTTAAAAGCGTGTTCATATATTTCCATACATTTTACATGCCAGAGTTATTGCGATGCAGTGGCCGTCCACGATAATGTCATCACGTTAGAAATGATAAAAACGCCCAATTGGTATTAAGGGTTGTCTGCTTTTTTTATGAATCATGGCCTGGATTAAAATCGGTGACTTACATAAAGAAGAAAATAAAGAAGAAAGAAGAAAGAAAGGTTTATTTGTCACAGAAACACGTGCATAAACTCAAACTCAAAGCATTTATTTCAATTAAACCATTTACAGGCACTTTTGAATTGTCAAGGGGTCGGTCAGTCAAAAATATGAAGCTAGTTGCCCATTCCAAAGCGTAGTAGGTACCTATGGAGAAGAACGGGCAAGAAACTCCACGGACACTCTTTTAAATAAAATATAAAGTTGATACAAAATATTGGTTACATCATTCATTTTGAAATTATGCATGTGAGAACAATGTAATAAGACGTGCACGTTCGTAAAAGCGTCCGTAATAAAAATAATCATTCAAAAACTTAAAATAAATTAAAATAAGCCATGGCAGCTAAGAGATGACCAGTCCCAACTGACGGCGCCCGTTCACGAACATGACGCATGGATCAGCACCATTCAGCTCAACCATTTTGAAGGGAGCTAAATGATCCAACACACACGCCACCATCAGCGAGACATTTGAGTGAGCATGACATACTCACAGCCGCCAGGGCACATTCAAGTCAATGAAATACTACATATTACCCGGTAAATGGTAGCTCTTTAGTACATAGTACTCACACCTGTGCTATGCAATTATATAATAGTTGCAATTATATAATGGTTCAGTTTTTTCGCGGGTAGGTGTAAATAATTGAAAGACGTATCTCTGTTTTCTAATTTATATTTAAAATAGAAATACTTAGTTTTTTGTCTTAATTTCTATAGATTATTAGTGTTTAACCTCCATTACACGGGTACTCACGTTTGTGGCACATTTATGTGACTCAAGTAATAAAATTACACCACCTGCCAGCTCATCATCTGTATAGTCACTACACTTTTCACTTTGACACTAGTGGATCGCTATGTCCCAACTTGCTGAGATACTGTCAGTACAAAGAAGTCTTGAAGAGACCTTCACACGGAAGATGGAAGCACTGGAAGCTCAGATTCAGTGTGCTGGACCTGCCAAGGATACAGTGGCAAGGGTGGCTGAGGAGTTCCGGACCTTCAGGGAGCTTGTTTGGCTTGCTCCGGACTCAGATCAGTGAGTGTGCTAAGCAGGTTGACGGAATGGAGACCAGACATAGGCGGAAAGCACTGATCTTTCAAGGTGTTGCCGAAGTTGACAGTGAAGACAGCACCGCAGTCATCCTGGATGTCATCACAAATAAGCTGGCCCTGAAGAACTTCTCTGCATCTTCCATAAAGGTTTGTCACAGACTAGGTGCTGCCAGTAAAGATCATCACAGGCCGATACTGATTAGGTTTTCCAGCTACGATGACAAATCAGTAGTCTGGAGAGCTAAGACGCGATTGAAGGGAACTTCAATCGCAGTCAAGGAGTTCTTGACAAGGGTCCGGCAATCCATCTTTGGACAGGCGCGTCTACACTTCGGAATGCGGTCGTGTTGGACTCAGGATGGTGTTATTGTTCTGAAGGCTTTTGACGGAAGTAGGCATAAAGTTTCTTCAATGGATGAGTTGAATCCTCTGCTTGCGAAGTTTCCAAAGGTCCAAGGAACAGGAGATCGCCTGCAAAACAGAGCGTAACAATAAGGGTGTAACAATAACCATGTTTCATAAATTGTTTCCAGTTAATGATTTGCATGCACTTGCGATTATGGAATTACTTACCGCTGTTATTTCTTTGTTTATGTTCATAATGGTCCCTCTAATATTAGTTGCGCAATTTCCTCGTAGAGATTGAGGAAATTGCGTAACTTCTGAATGTAAATTGGCACACTATAAAGAATAATTGGCTCCACTTCGTTTTTCTCCCCAATCGTGCGGAGCTTCAGAATTTTATAGTGTGTAGATGTCTTCAAATAAAACGTTTTCCCAAAATTTCACACTGAGCAAACGCCTAGTTTTTGAGAAAAAAAATCCTAAAGTTTCAGAAATTTTAACCAATTTACGTAAATTAATTGTCATTTTACCACAGATAATGTACGAGTTTCACTCCTAGGTTGTTCCATTTTACGTTCAGACAAAGTGACAGCGGACTTATGGTTTTTTATATAAATATTGTAAGTTTTTAACTTACGTTCACTTTTAAATAGTTGCTACCGCAATTAACTTAATTATAAAGTAAATAATATAGTAAATTAAATTAAAAAAATATAGTTTTATTTGTATTATTAAAAGATTGTCTGTAACGAAACGTAATCCAATGTCAGTGAAGCGAGCTCGGGACTTGGGGCACCCCGACACGGACAGGTTAGGTTAGAAGGGGATGGCGGGGTCTAGTGAGCGAGCGTAGCGAGCGAATAGACCCCGCCATCCCCTTCGTGGTAATTTTTTTTTAAAACACCCAGAAATAGGAGCCCCGCGAAGCGGGGCTCCGTCGACAACGCTTTACTAAAAATAACCTTGATTGTTACAAGGTAATATTCCAAGATTTGAGCATATTTTGGTTTGACCTTGACTTTTGATGTGTAAGACCTTGACTTTTGGGTGCTGACCTTGACCTTGACGATGTGTTTGTCCTTAGTATTGCTTGGAAACTAATTTAGACCCGCCACGTGATTTTCCCCGCCCTTAATACTTTGGCGATTTTTTTGAAACTTTGGCAATTTTTTTCTCGGCACCTATGGTTTTGCTTATTTTGGGGATTTCAAAAATACAATAGAAATGGTCTACTCTATCCAAAAAAAAATACCTACTATAAATCAGAGCTGGGGAGAAAACCGAAGTGCTTCCGAATAATTTACCCTCAACAAGTTATAATTTTATTTTATGTTTAGCCTTTCTCAAATTTTATTTTTCTTCTACGTAAACGTCAAATATGTCAAAATGTCAAAAATGCAAAAGTCCACAGATTATGAATGAAAGTAAGATTGACATATTATTTAGATACGTATAATCTATTTTATTTTATCTTGTTACCATAATAATTATTTTGTTATAGTTTACTTTGTTTTTATCTTGTTGTTATTACTATTTTATTCCGCATGACAGTTACACTCTTTTATTATTATGTTTCACTGTGTGCTTTTATGTTAACGTTTTAGTATGTTTAGAGTTAGATGATGTTGTGAGCTGGCGGGTGGTGCAGTCTTGCGAACATCGTACCAGTTATTCGTGTGGTGTTTCTAGCATTGTATATAATTATTTATTTATAGATATTAATTTTATTTTACATATTTATGACATCTAATAACGAATCATTTTATTCTGCCAACGAATCTAGTGCCTCTTCCAGTGATGAAACTTTTACTTCTTTTACAGACACCTTAGGTGTTCTTTTACGCCAAAATTTCATCCAAAATTCTTGCCGGCTATTTAACGTATGCCACCTCAATGCCCAGAGTATTCCCAGTCACTACAACGAACTATACGACACGTTTTCCGACATCAACGTTCACGCCGTCCTGATTTCCGAGACTTGGCTCAAACTAGAACTGCTTTCAACCACTTACCCGCTCCCCGGTTTTGTTCTTCTTCGGAATGACCGGATCGGTAGGAGGGGGGGTGGTGTAGCCATCTATCTTCGTGATGATTTTCCATTTAAAATTCTAGCTTCTTCTTCTTCCAATGAATCCGCAGAGTTTCTCTTCCTCGAGGTTTGTGTCAAGGGAGTTAAAGCCGTCCTTGGCGTAGTCTATTGCCCTCCTTGCAGTGATTACTTCACTGAATTCGAATCGGTACTTGAATCTTTGGGTTCGAAATATGCACATCACATTGTTATGGGGGATTTTAATACCAACCTCCTTGCCCTCAACTCCCCTCGGTCCCGTAAACTCCTGCACTTAGTCGAGTCAGCAAGTCTGCATGTTTTGCCTCTTCAACCCACTCATCACAATATAGTCGGTGATGATACTTGGCTTGACCTGATCCTAACCTCTAATCCTTCCCTAGTTTCCTCACATGGTCAGCACGATGCTCCTGGCTTTTCCCATCACGACATTATTTTCTTATCCTATGTCCTTAAACCCCCTAAACCTAAACCAACGTTCCAGTACAGGCGTGCCTTTGCGCGTATGAATGGCGAGAGGCTTCAACAAGATGCGTCCAATATTGACTGGTCATCTCTGGAAGCAGCTGCTTCAGTTGAGGAAAAAGTCAAATTATTCAACGATGTTGTGGTCAAGCTATTTGACGCCCATGCCCCTATCAAGAAAATCAAGTTGAAGCGTCCGCCTGCGCCTTGGATGAACAGGGGAGTTCGGATGGCAATGCGACGGAGGGACCGCGCGTTTCGGAAGTTTAAAAAGGATCGCTCGGGTGACAATTGGGCCAAGTTTAAGGCTGCTAGGAATCGGTGTAATCAGATGATACGCAACGCTAAACGCCGCCACATCCTAAATAATATCACTTCTTCTTCTCCTGCCGATATTTGGAAGTTCCTTGGAACTTTGGGCATTGGTAAATCGCGACATTCGGACCTTCCTAACACAATTGGTTTGGACGATCTAAATCGCCATTTCTCCACTGTTCCCACTCTAGATAGTCCAACCAAATGTCAAACCCTTGACTACCTTGCTGGTCTGACGCGTCCCAATATTAACACCTTTGTCTTCACCCCTGTCGACCCGGGAGAGATCAAAAAGATAATCCTTTCCATTAAATCCAAAGCAGTGGGCTGCGATAATATCAGCCGCCATATGATCGTAGCGGCTCTTGATCAACTCCTTCCTGCAATCTCCCACATCATAAACTTTTCCCTTTACACCGGTGTTTTCCCTTCCCTCTGGCGTAAAGCCCTTGTTCGGCCTCTGCCTAAGATACCCAATCCGTCTCTTGCTAGTCATTTTCGCCCAATTTCCATCCTTCCCTTTCTATCTAAAGTGCTCGAGGCCAGTGTTCATAGACAATTCTCCCACTTTATTCACCGCAACTCCCTCATCAGTCCATTTCAATCTGGTTTCAGGCCTGGGCACAGTACCGTCTCAGCTCTCCTTAAAGTGACTGATGATATAAGGCGGGGAATGGAAGACACTAAAGTTACAGTCTTAGTGTTAATTGACTTCTCCAATGCTTTTAATACCGTCAGTCACGAAGTCCTTTTATCCATCCTTTCCTATCTTAAAGTCTCTCGGGAGGCATTGGAATGGTTTTCCTCTTATCTTCAGGGGCGTCAGCAGTCTGTTCGTGCTGGTGACTCTTCGTCGGGTTGGTGTGATCTTGCAGCTGGCGTCCCTCAGGGCGGTATATTATCTCCTCTTTTGTTCTCCATTTTTATTAATCTCATTACCTCTGAACTTCAGACTGCGTATCATCTTTATGCTGACGATTTGCAGCTTTATTGCCAGGCAAGTGTGGACAACATATCCGATGCGATAGAGGAGCTAAACCGGGACTTAGGTGTGGTTAAAAACTGGTCTGATCGTTTTGGGTTGGCAGTTAATCCTACAAAGTGTCAGGCTATCATTGTAGGGAGCACCCACAGTATAAGGAAGCTGAATGGCTTAACTGTGCCACCTGTAATGTTTGACAACTCAGTCATCCCGTTTAGCTCCGATGTTAAAGATCTTGGTCTGCATGTTGACACATGTCTTGACTGGCGAAAGCAGGTCACGACTGTAAGTAAAAAAGTCACCGGAACGCTGCGGTCACTCTATCGGTTGAAAAACCTTCTTCCATCACACATAAAGGCAATGCTTGTACAGTCCCTAATCTTTCCCATAATAGACTATGGTGATGTGTGTTATTATGACCTGAATGCGGATCTCCTCAATAAACTTGACCGCCTTCTAAATAACTGCATTCGATTCGTTTTCAATCTTCGTAAGTATGACCATGTGTCTGCGCATCGATTGCTTTTAAAATGGTTACCCATACGTCAGCGCAGAGAGTTGAGGGCTCTGTCAATGTTGTATTCTATACTCGACAAACCCACTTCTCCTTCTTACCTGACTTCCCATGTTCAATACCTATGCTCTGCCCATAGCAAAAATCTTCGTTCTACAAACAATCGTCTTCTACGATGTCCTTCTCACCGCTCTGGTTTTATTCACTCTTCTTTCTTTGTCCAGGCGGTATTTCTTTGGAATGCGCTTCCTCTGAACATCAGGATGGCAACCAGTCGGTTATCCTTCAAGTTGAAGGCACGTGAACATATTCGTGAAAAGTTGGCAGAATCTTTGCAGCGCTGATTTGCTGGATTTGTTTTCTCCTCTACCAATCGTTATTTCTCCTGACAAAGTTTATTCGGTTTATATGTATGTATCTATGTAATAATAGGCATTAATTTTCAAATTTGCTAGCACTTATTTTGCACCTGCCATGTTTTGTCTCTGCACCACCCTAAGGTTGACTGGTAGAAAATGCCTCAGGCATTAAGTCCGCCTTTGTACAGTATTTTTTTTACCTGTGCATAAAGTTTTAATAAATAAAAATAAATAATACAAAGGAAATTGAGTTTATACAATACAAAAATGGTCTTACAATCTTCAGCAGCTCCATCAGTATTTTCAAAATGTTAATCAGTGTGTATGTCAATTAGTTGTGGAGCAGGACAAGCACTGAGCCAATCATTTTTATCAGTGATGTAATCCCCCAACTTATAATATGCCTGCCTACATAGTGTGCGTTTTATACAAGATTTGAATTTCGTCTCATTAAGTTGAAGTATGTGGGGAGGAATTTTATTATAACATTTTAAACAGTACCCCATGAAAGATGAGTCTACCTTAGCCAGTCTGAAACCTGGTTGTACTAATAGGTCCCTATTTCTTGTACTATAATTATGTCTATCACCTCTTTTACTAAAAAGATGTAAATTCTTTCTTACGTACATGATGTTTTCATAGATATATTGACAAGGTACCGTCATGATTTTAATATCCTTAAACAGTTCCCTAAGCGAGTCGCGCCTGCGGAGATAATAAATGGCTCTGATCGCTCTTTTCTGCAGAATAAAAATAGACTCGATGTCTGCAGCCCGTCCCCAAAGTGAAATACCGTAAGACATGATACTATGAAAATAACTGAAATAGACTAGCCTCGCGGTATCTATATCAGTAAATTGACGGATTTTTCTGACAGCATATGCTGCTGAACTTAGCCGTCCTGCAAGAGATGTTAAATGAGGACCCCATTGTAGCCTTGAGTCGAGCGTGATCCCCAGGAAAACAGTTTTATCGACAAATTCTAATTTCTCTTGATTCAATACTATCTCACAATTACTACTTTTGACATTTGGTAAAGAAAATTTTATGCACTTAGTTTTTTTTCCATTTAATACTAAATTATTAGCAGTGAACCAATTTTGGACCTGCAGTAGGGCGTTATTTACGTCGTCAAAATTTGTAGCACGTCTATCTACCTTAAAAATTAAGGAAGTATCGTCAGCAAATAACACCATTTGTGGTTGATTTTTAAAGAAATGGAGTAGATCATTGATATACACTAAAAAGAGGAATGGACCTAATATCGAGCCTTGTGGCACACCCATTTTTACTTTAAAACCTAGTGAATTGATACCGTTTATTTGAACTTGCTGTTATCTATCATTTAAATAAGATTTTACTAAATTGAGTGCAAGTTTTCCAAGTCCGTAATGCTCAAGTTTCAAAAGTAAGGTTTCGTGATCGACGCAATCAAATGCCTTAGAGAGGTCACAAAAAATTCCTATTGCGTCTTGGGCCTCTTCCCACGTGTTAAAAATGTGTCTTAATAAGGTAACACCAGCGTCAGTGGTACAACGTCCTCTGGTGAAACCATACTGTTGATCGTGGAGGATTTCATTTTTGTTAAAATGATTGAGCATTTGATTAAGCATTAACTTTTCAAACACTTTGCTAAAAACCGGCAACACGGATACGGGTCTATAATTATTGGTGTCTTTACTGTCCCCGGATTTGAAAAGTTGTATTACCTTGCTGTATTTCATTAAATCCGGGAAGACTCCTTGATCCACACACAAATTAAATATTAAGGCTAGGTAAGGCGCTATGGTCTCAATTATGGAGGTACAGATTTTAATGGACATTCCCCAAAGATCTTCAGTCAATTTGATCTTGATTTGTTTAAAAGCTTTTATTACTGTTATGGGGTTAATATGATTAAAGTTAAATTCAATCGGGCATGTTAAAACGTTCGCCCTTAATAAATCAAAAGGGAGCGAGGGCGAGGAATTTAAGGTTTCAGTAGTTTTAAGTGGGATACTGGTAAAGAAACTTACAAATTCTTGAGCAACTTCTTTGTTATCGCAAATGACCACCACAAGACAACAATATATACATATAAAGGCCTATGTCCACCAGTCATCCTAGTCATTATCATCATCATCCTGACTTCATCCCAGTAGTGGATGAAGTCGGGATGAAAATAATGATGACTTACATAAAGATCCCCTTTAAGATGCGTGATAGAAAAAAAAACCGTTTATCAATATTCTTAGCCTCAGAATCAAAACAGAAATCCATTACTGTATTTTTTAATACAAGTCTATCTTCAAAAGTTCAAAACCCCAAACCACTCCAGTCTCTTGTAGCGAACCGACTTAAAAGTTTCAACTTCTTCGATTAGAAGTTGAAACTTTTAAGCCGAATACTTTGAAGAAGGTAGTCTTTATCTCGCTCAACTGCCGCTCACCGCTTTCACGTAGATATCATAAGTTTAAATCCGACGAATTATAATGAAATTATCTTTGATTAAATTGTTTTGTAAACTAATATTATGAAGAGAAAATATTCGATTTTTTGTATGCTTGTATGTTTGTTTGTTTGTTATGCTTTCACGATAAAACGGCTAAACGGATTTAGTTGAAATTTGGCAAATCGGTAGACCGTGATCTGGGTTAGGACATAATATACTTTTTGTTCTGATATTCCCACGGGATCGAGATTTATGCGGGTGAAACCGCGGGACGCAGCTAGGTCATTCATAAAAAGGTTGGATTTTTAAACTTGCAGTAGAGGTGGTTTTTAGGGTTCCGTACCTCAAAAAGAAAAACAGAACCCCTATAGGATCACTCGTGTGTCTGGCTGGCTGCTTGTCTGTCACAGCCAATTTGCTCCGAATCGACTGGACCAATTTTATTAAAATTTGGCACACATGAATTTCTGTGACCCAAACACGGCTGTATAGCGTAAATAAATGAATTTTGAATATGGAGGTCACTTTTCGGGGGCAAATTGGAAAATTAAAAAAAAAAGTATGGAAGCTGTACCGTGTGACTTAACAAATTAATGACCCTTTCATTTGATATGTCACACGTGTAGCGTTGTGAGGATTCACAACTAACAATAGTCGAGTGTTGCTGAAATATCACAATAATCACATCACTAGAATCGGGGTACAACACTAATCTTCCGGAGACTCTCTGGCATTTCGCCTCCGCTTGCATAACTGGTGAATACCCTGTTCCTCGAAATCCTGTGTGCCCCGACCTAGGGGCCTTCTTGTACGGGCTGAGGGAAGGCCCCTTACCAATTCCTGAGCGTTACATTACTGCACGCCACCTGCGGACGAGTTGTGCTGACAACCCTTGGACTGCCGCCACGTGCCTGTGCTGACAGGCCTGTGACCTGTGCTGACAGGCGGCCTCCACGTGCTACCGCCGCTAGCTATCTCCGCAACCTGTGCTGTCAGGCCTCCGCGGCCACATCTGCCACGTGTCCTCTGTAGCGAGTCTGTGACAGGCCCCCTACGTCTGCCACGTGTAGCCAAGGACGGTACCCTACCTCTCTTTAAGTGTGCAAGTGCTCAGAACTATACAGTGTCTTGGACCTTACCCGCGACCTAGTCGTATTGCTATTTGAAATATATGTATTAACTTTTCTAGCTGTTTTAATTCTATTTCTACCTATCAGTTAACGGCATGCGCAGCCTACTCTGTGCAGCCCTAGCCGTTAGACACGGTACAGTTTCCAAAACTTTTTTTTTAAATTTTTGTTCTTGTTGTGATATTTTTTTAAATAATTTTGAAAATCGACGAATTTTACCATTCCCTTTATCTCCAAAAGTACCTAATGAGCAAAAAAATAATACAGAGAATGGTTCATTACTCAAAGTTTACAGGAAATAAGAAGAATAAGGTCTTAAAATTTATTTAATTATTTATTTATTACATGCCATGTTTCCTTTGCAATTATATATAATAAATCTAATGCAAAAAAGTAACTTAAAATATACTTAACTATACCTTACATGCTACACAGTAGGTGGCCCTAAAATAACAAGGTATATCTCTCAATATCGTGTGTACAAACTTACGTCTTTGCAGTTGGAATGTGTGGGAGAACATGTTTTTGAACTACAATGTTAAGTTTGTTCTTGGGACAAATTCATCCCAGCTTCGGAACACTTAATTTTTTTAACTACCTTTATTACCTTTTTCGGTAAACTTTTCTTTGATAATAACTCTCAGTAAATAAAAACTTCACTGAGGAAGAAACTGTCCTTCAAATTCAAATGGAATTAGAAAGAAAGAAAGAAAATACGTTTATTTGCGGTACATATGACGATTGAGAGAAAATATGCGTCACATCCACGCAAAACGGCCATCACTCAGCATAATGCTGGGACCCTATGCGAGACAGAGCCCCAGCGCTGGTTTTCAGTGACAGCCGGCGTTGACGTGATGACGTCAAACGCATTTAAATGTAGTTAGGTCTTAGGGTAGGTTCAGATGACAAGCGCTCAGCGCGCGTTGAACGCGCGTTGAATTTTTGTATAGTGTTCACATGGTGCGCGCTTGTCAGGCGTTAAACGCGCGTTGTTGCGGCCAGTTTGAGTTCTACATTTGTCGAAGATGGACGTAGAAACAGTTTTATTGGTGATTTTATACAGACGGCAGAAACGACACAACAGAAGACGGAGATATTGGGTTCACCCAATTTTGTCAACCAGGCTGACTGAAAGTCAGTACATTATTTTATATCCTAAGTTAAGGCAATTTGAGCCCAAATTCTTTAACTACTTCAGAATGTCCATCAAGTCATTTGATGACTTACTGACTCTCATAAACGATGAACTCGTAGCAGATAAAAACGCTGTGCGATATAGCATTTCACCGGAAGAAAAACTCATAATTACATTGAGGTAAGTTTTTTAATAATCAACATAATCTATAAATCAAATAAATCAAATCAACTTGTTTAGGAACAATTTTTTTAAAGAAAAAATAACATTTTGTTACTCGCAGAATAACTCTAACTCTGATTCATTGCTGACATTAGTTGGTGCTGGCGATGGAGTAGGTATTACTGGCGATGGAGACCCCATTGCTGTAGTATAACCATAATGTGCAAAATTATTTGAGACACTAGACTGCTGTGATCTATAATCATGATAACGAAAGCCTTCAACAGAAGCTGATGAGTGATGACGCTGCTCTTGTGATGAATAATTTCTTCGTTGTGATACCGGGTACTTTTGATTTTCATTTGTCTGTTGTTGTGGTCCTTGAAATTCATTTTGGTTTTGCAAAATTAAATTATAAATGGCAATTTTAGTTTGAAGTCGCCTATATTCCGGAATTTTTTTAATCTCTTTAACGAGTGACAAACAAAACAGCTTGTCTTCATCGTCATCTTCTTTTGGATGAGACACATTTTTCTGTGCTAAACTCTGCTCTAATATGTTTGCAAATCTTTCATCAGCAGGATTTAATTTTTGTTTTTTTCTTGAAGTAGATAAGCCAGAACTTATTTCTACTTCAGCAACCTCTGACGAAGTTGATGCATTATCTGCATCGAAACTACTTTCTGTATCTTTGTTGGCAATTGATGCCTGTAGAAATCGTAGTCTATTATAATGAATATATGTCGAAATTTTGGAAGCTCCTGATCCAGATTTGACAGTCTTTATTTTCTTCACCTCTCTCATATAATTATCCCGTAAACTCTTCCACTTTTTTTGCAGGGATGACGCTGAAAAAAAAAACAGTATTTAGTAATAGTTTATGTTTGTTTCCAGATATTTGGCCATTGGATGTTCATTTGGGACATTAAGCTACGACTATAGAATTGGCAAATCTACTGTGGCTACTTTAATACCACATGTATGTGAAACTATTTGGAAAAAATTAAGGCCCGTTGTTATGAGTGAACCAACGAAAGAAAGGTGGTGTGAAATATCCACGATATTTGAAAAGAACTCAAAGTTTCCCAATTGTTTGGGAGCCTTGGACGGGAAACATATACGGTTAATCCAGCCTGAACACACGGGTTCTATGTATTATAACTATAAAAATTATTTTTCGCTAGTTTTATTGGCGCTAGCGGATGCAAACTATTGTTTTGTGTGGGTTGACATAGGTGCCTACGGTAAAAACAGTGACTCAGGTATATTCAAGAATTCTTCATTGTACAAAAAGCTGACAGAAAGGTCATTAGATCTACCTGAGCCAAAGGCATTGTTAATACAAAATAGACCGACAACGTTGCCATATGTGATAGTGGCTGATGAAGCTTTTGGCATGATGGAGAATTTAATGCGTCCATATGGGGGAAGGACACTAACTTATGCTAAAAAAATATTTAATTACCGTTTGACATTAGCACGCCGGTATGTTGAATGTACTTTTGGCATAATGTGCAATAAATGGCGCATTTTACACAGGCCGTTAGATGTTAACATCGGTTTTGCAGAAAAGATCGTAAAAGCGATATGTACACTAAATAATTATGTCAGAATCAGGGATGGCTACAATTTTGAAGACACACTTTATACGCCACCCCTGGAAAATCTAGCCTCACATTATACCGGACGTGCTGTGCGACAGGCGGATAATGTTCGAGTACATTTAACAAACTATTTCATTAATGAAGGAAAAGTAGATTGGCAGGATCGTTATATTTAACTTGTAACACAAACCGATTGTAAATGTAAATAAATATATATACTCACATAATATTTTCTTCTTTTCTTCATTGTCATGTCCTTCACAAAATATAAGGACGAGTTCTTCCCAAGCCCGTCTTCTCAAATTCTTATCTGAATAATCGCTACTTGTCATGTCCCATATCGCAGGACGTTTCTCTATTTCATCAATTAATAATTCCGTATTAAAAGCTTCGGTTTCCATTTCGGACGATTTTCGGACGAACTTGACGAACCCTAAAATACGTCTATCCGCGTCGAAAGCGCGCGCTCAACTGAACGGAAACATAGAAAACCAATGATCTCAAAGCGGCGTTGACGCGCGCTGACAACAGTCGAGCGCTAGCGCAGCGTTGAACGCGCGCGTTACTAAAACGCGCGTTAGCATGTGTACGGCCTGAATAAAATGTATGTAGTTGTAAACGCGCGTTATCAAAACGCGCGTTGAGCGCTTGTCATCTGAACCTACCCTTATGTTATCTAAAGATAGGCAGGTAAATATTAATTTATACAAAATATACTTAGGTATCTTTCAGCTTATATAAAAAACTGGACCAAGAAAAAAATATCTTTATTTTCTGATTTAAAAAATATACATGTATGTAAACAATAAAATTAGTGGCTAAGAAGGTAAGTAGGTACCTAACTTATATCTTTGGGTACGAGTAACTTGTTGTGAGATACATCCCCAACGGAGTCCATGACAAAAGTTTTGATAATGTTCGCAGCCACCATCTTCTATTTACATATTGACCTCACAATCGGCTTTAGCATCATGGAAAACTATGAAAACGACACCCAAGACGAAAATTTTTAAAATTTTCGCAGCTGCTATCTTGGATGTACATTTCGACCTCACTATTAGCTTTATCATCCTTGAAAACTATGAAAAAGACACCCATGACGAAAAATTTATAATTTTTCGCAGCCGCCATCTTGAATTTATATTTTGACTCCACTATCGGCTTCAGCACCTTCGAAAACTAAGAAAACGATAACCACAAAGAAAAAATTGAAAATTTTCGCAGCCGCCATGTTGGATTTTCATTCAGTCTCATAGAGAATGTCGCATGCAGAGGCACGAGGAGGACCATTCCCACCAGTTTACAACCGTTCCAATAAAAAAAAAAAGTCAATAGTGTCAGAAATATTACAATCAATTTAGCAAACAAATAAGTACGTACGTACAGCACAGTAAAGTACCTCAAAATTCAAATTCAAAATATTTTATTTCACATAAACCTACAAGGGCACTTATGAAACGTCAGAAGCTAGGTGCACGGTTCCAATTGGTCGTTTCCTATGGAGAAGAGCCGGCAAGAAACTCCACGGTTACTCTTTTAAAAATAAATGGTATTTACAATATTTTCAAGTTACAGTGTTTATAGGTATGAGAGGACACTGTAGGCCTATAAACAAGTACCAGGTACTTAGCAAGATAGAAAACGATCGACAGATCTAAAAGTCGGTTATGCCTACAACGTTCTCACATTCACAAAATATAAAAGAGAATCTATATTTAAAAAAAAAAACAATTAAAAACCTATTTAAACTAAATGGCATGACTGCCACTAAAGCTGTAACAAATCTATAAAAATATAGTATAGTTAAGTTATATAATGTCAAATAATGAAAAGATTATGTCAAAAAAGTACGTAAATGAAAAAAAAGAAAAATAGGTAAAATCAAATAATCATCTTAATTTGGGAGCAGTTAATAGACATAATTACATAGTAATGCCGTTATTGAGGTACCAGGGAAGCCACATGTGCAGAAGGAATTATTGCCAAACTTCCTTGTCTTCAACGTAGTCTTTAATCTTATAATATGCTTTTTTGATAAGGACACGTTTGATGTGGGTTTTGAATTTTCCATCACTAAGTTCTGTAACCGACTTTGGAAACTTGTTATAAAATCGAATACTGTTTATAACAAATGACTTACTAGTTTTAGCTAACCTAAATTTGGGTAACACAATTTCATGTTTTCTACGTGTATTTTTATGGAAATCGCTTCTAATTTTGAAAAGTCCTAAGTTTTTCCGAACATACAAAATACTTTCTAAGATATAAAAAGAAGGCTGAGTTAGTATATCAATTTCTTTGAATTTATTTCTAAGGGACTCACGAGGACCCATTTTATAGATAGCGCGAATAGCCCTTTTTTTGTAAAATAAAAATGGAATCTACGTCAGCTGCCGATCCCCACAGCAAAACGCCATAAGACAATAAAACAATAACAAGACCTAATCGTCTATACTGACAAAAAATACGCCGAACGAATTCCAAGCAAGGACGTTGCGCTAATATGAGTGCCTGTCGGAGCGATATACTCCTACAGTGAGCAGAACGACCACGCACACATTGACAATTACTACTTGACGCGATAGCACTACTAGCTGTCGAAAATTTTAGATAAATTTGGATGCGTTTCGTAATACCAAAAATGATGAATGAAAACTCAATGTTTTACCATTTTGTTTTCAATAATTTGTAAGTTGATAATATAAGCTATGCTTCTGCCGAAACAATATTACAAATATTGTTATTTATAATACAGAAAAAACAATATGAAACAAATAATTTACGCTGTAAAAATGTGCGAAATTCAATTCGCTTAAACTTTATTTTAGGTAAGTTTTTTGGAAAAAAAAGACGTAGGAGCCTAGATAAATAGTGTTTAAATCCGAATATCAACTAAAAGGTGGTAATATGCTCAAATAGAAAATGATTTTGGTATTACGTTGTTTGTATGGACAATTCACCCGTCGCCGCATTCTGCAATCCTGCGCAGAAGCCTACCACAACACTCAAGATAATGAGGAGAAAACCATTGACGACTCATAAAGTTCTCTCAACGGAGAGAAAAACAATTAAAGACAGCAACAAAATTCTCTTATAGCACACGATTCAACAATCCGTAAGTAGTTGGTCGTATTGTGAGTCTTAGTTGAAATGTCTACGGCTTTGTCTGCCAATGACAGCTAATCAAAGGCACTGAGCGGATGAAATTGGGTCGTAGATAAGACTACAGTGGTGAGCAAGCCTACTGATAATCTTGCAGTGTAATCAATGTGGTCAAGTTGGGAAAAGAGAGTGATATTATCCGATTTAGCAGTTTTGTGAGACCATAGCGTACAAGAGAAAGTTTGGGCATTCTATTTACTTACTATTTAATTTGTTGACTGACTTTCACAGTTAGATAGGTATCGATTTATACAAGTCGTAATTGAAGTAACTGAAAGCCTCTTAAGAGCCCATAGTACCTCAGCTCAAATTCACTTTTTATCTCACTCGCACAATACTGCTCGCAGAGTAAGTGAGAGCGGGACTGAGTGGGGAGCTCGTGGCTCCAAGACGCCAATAGTTAAGTTTTTTTTTGCGGCGAAAAAAATGGTAATAAACTGTTCTGATTTACAGTTAGTTCAGTTATGATGCAAAGTTTCATGATCTAATATGAAATATTTTAAAAAATCTAATTCGAAGTTTATTGTTCGGTTTATTGAAGGTAAATTTGGATTTTTTTCTGTAGAATTATGTTTATGGAATCGTGTTTTTGTTAAGCATAGTATACTTAACATTTACTCTCAACTTTAACATATATTTATTTCAAAATTAATGCTGCAGCATTTTCGATATACGGAGGATCGTGCTAAACAAATTGAGGTAGATAGGCGTAGTGTACCTAGAAATAAAGAAAGAAAAAGTATTTATTAGGACAAGCACAGGAGATCTCAATTAAACTAAACACCACTCATTAAAAAAAAAGCAGAAAGTCCTGTGCGAGACCAAAAGGCTCGTATTTCAGCATGATGCTGCGACATTGAATAATTAATGTCGTAACGCTGGTATTCTGATAGGACCCGCTGTGATGTCACGGATCTATCTAAGATACAGAAATAAATACTAAATTAAATAGATGTATGAAATACAATAAATAATAAAATATATGTAGTCCGCGTGTCTGCACCCGACGTAACATTAGTTACTTATCTATACTTTTAGTGTCTGTGGCATCGTTGTGACGAGAGACGCAGACGCCGAAAACGGCAAAAAATTAAACATTACGGCCGTCTATTGCTCAATAATAAAAGTGAATATTAGGATGACAAGAGTTTTGTAATAGTCAGTTAACGCCATATGGAGAAATACAGATAAACTAATGTTATGAGTGGTTTAAGACTTTCTTTCACCAATGAAAAACAGTGAAAAATAAAAAACTAAAATAGAATGCGAAACAACTGCTGTGTCTCAGTGAAAAATCGCTGCCAAACGCTCGTCACCATTGCTAGATGCGTGCAGATCAAGGGTTAGTTTAATGTGTGGTATCCTTTTGAAGCTGTATTAAGTGCTGTTTAAATTTGATTTTGAATGTATCAAGAAAAGAAGGTGGCAGTTCGTTCCAACAACGAGAGGGAGCAGTTCTGTGCGATGAGGCCAACAAGAGGTACGAAGATGCTCTAGTTTTAATCTTGTTAACATCGTGTGACCAAGACAGCTTCTTGTATAAATAGTCTGGTTTCTTTGTGAGAATAGTGTCAAAGAGTAGGGTAGCCAGGTGAAGCTTATTTAAAAAAGGAGTTATGTGAGACATTGTAGCAGAATCTTTCGTAAGCATTGCACCCGCTGGATAAGTTTTTCGCTTCTACCGAAAATGAACGCCACATACACAGTCTCACCGTAGATCAGCTTGTATAGAACAAGTGACTCACACAGCATGACACGCATATCCACAATTATGTAGGGACGGACACGATACAAGAGCTTGAGTCGGTAGAAGCAGTTGCGCACGACCATCAATAAGTGAGTTTCCAAATGCAGCTGTCCGTCAAATACTAAACAAAGATCCCAAGATTACGAGCCTCCAGAACCCTTTCCACGCCACAACCATTAATCCTGAGGTCCAAATTGCAAGCAAGCAATTTGTTCAGGAAATCTCTAGATCCCATCACAATAATTACTTGGACTTACTAGGGTTCTGGACCAAAGTGTTTCTTCTGGGCCAAGCAGAGATCCTTTCTAAATTCTCATTTATTCTTTTTACAGTTTCATCAGTATCCTGGGAGCGGAAGGAGAGGTACAACTGCAAATCATCGGCGTAAAGGTGGAAATTGATGTTGATCAGACAGTTGCCAATGTCAGCACAGTACAGGATGAAGAGAAGCGGGCCAAGGATCCCTGCGGTACGCCCCAGTCCACGCCTACCCATTAACATGAGAAAAAACCTAAAATCGTGAAAAAAATATCAACTGCTCCATAAATTGTTGTTGCTGCTGCTCATGCATTAGCATCATCATTTTAGCCAAAAGACGTCCACTACTGGACATAGGCTTCCCCTAAGCACCGCCACTTAACCGATTCTCTGCCTCCCGCATCCAGCGGATTTCTGCGGCCTTTACAAGGTTATCCTCTACGTATTCCGGTACGCGGTCGCCACTCCAAAACCTTTCAGCCCCATCGGCCATCTGTTCTCCGAGCAATGTGTCATGCCCATTGCCACTTCATCATCATCATCATTTCAGCCATAGGACGTCCACTGCTGAATATAGGCCTTCCCCAATGATTTCCAAATCGGCCGGTTGGAAGCGACCTGCATCCAGCGGCTTCCTACGACCTTTATTAGGTCGTCTGTCCACCTTGTGGGTGGACGTCCTACGCTGCGCTTTCCGGTACGTGGCCTCCATTTCAGAACCTTTCTGCCCCATCGGCCTTCAGTTCTGCGCGCTATGTGCCCCGCCCACTGCCACTTCAACTGACTAATCCGTTGGGCTATGTCAGCGACTTTAGTTCGTTTGCGGATCTCCTCATTTCTGATTCGATCTCGCAAAGAAACACTGAGCATAATCCTTTCCATAGCGCGCTGAGTGACCTTGAGCTTTTTCATTGCCACATTACTTATACACTTACTCACTTTTAGTAATTCTGCGGCTATGTCGGTTACCTTGGTTCTCCTGTAGATCTCTACATTTCTGATTCGGTAGGAAAACTCCAAGCATAATCCAAGCAGGTGATTTTTGGCCTTCTAATAAGGTCTTTTGTGAGCGACCACGTTTCAGGTTCATAGGTCATCACTGGCAACACGCACTGGTCAAAGACTTTCGTCTTGAAACACTGCGGTATGTGGACGAGAAGATATTGCGTAGCTTCCCGAACGCTTCCCGACCGAGTCGGATTCGACTATTGACCTTTTTTTCGAAGTTGAACCTACCTAGTTGGACAGTTTGTCCTAGGGAAACATACTCGTCCACAACTTCAAGCGTAGCGTCTCCGATCTTCATGAGAGTGGGTGTTGCATGGACATTTGAATAGACCTTTGTCTTGTCTATGTTCGTTTTAAGACCCATTCTTTTGGAGGCTCTACTGAGGTCATCGAGCATTGTACTGAGGTTCTCCATGGTCTCAGTCATGATAACTATGTCGTCGGCAAACCGAAGGTGAGTGATATACTCGCTATTGATGTTGATGCCTAGCCCTTTTCAGTCCAGAACCTTAAAGACATCATCCAGTGCAGCGGTGAACAGTTTCGGAGAGATAACGTCTCCTTTTCCCACACCTCGTTTTCATATAGACACATTAGCACCTCGATATACTGGTAGTCGACCTGGCACCGTTGAAGAGACTGCAATACAGCCCATGTATCGATCGAATCAAAGGCTTTCTCATAATCCACAAACGCTAAGCAGAGAGGCAGGTTATATACTTCGGCCTTCTGTATACCCTGCCGCAGTGTATGTATGTGGTCTACGGTGCAAAAGCATTTACGGAATCCGGCTTGTTTGGGAGGCTGGAAGCTGTCAAACCTGCGCGCAAGATGGTTCGTGATGACTCTTGAAAAAACAGCTTGTAGGAATGGCTCAGAAGTGTGATGGGCCTATAGTTCCTAAGCAGGGTAGTGTCACCCTTTTTAAAGAAGAGTACTACCGCACCTCCATGCCTGTGGCGTTTTACCCTCGAGTATGACGGAATAGAACAGCCTCTGGAGGGCTTTAAAAACGGGTTTTAGGAGTTCGGCCGTTATTCCGTCACCACCCGGCGCCTTGTTGTTTTAAGCTGCTTTAGAGCTAACCTAATCTCTTACAAGCTGACGTCCGGTATAATGTTTGGTTAATCTAGCTCTTGGGTCGTTTGAAAGATCGTAACGGGGTTACTGGTTGACATGTGTAGAACCTCTCGATCTCTCTTATTAGTTTAGTTTTGGTGGACAAGACCCTGCCATCATCCTGGCTCTGCCCAATAGACAGATCTCTTGCATAGACCATGAAGCCCTTATTCCGCTTTAATGCGTCTTTAATGCGGTCTGCACTAAAGCGGCCAAGGTCGCTTTTCAAGGACTTAGAGATCCGTCTATTGAGTTGCCGGTACTTGAGCGCATCGTCTGAAGACTGCAGGATCATTTCGCGCCTCTCCTTCATGAGCTGTATAGCAGGATCAGAGCATATAGTAGTTCTTGTTTCTATTTGTACGACGGGCCATGAAGATCTTGGAACCGACCACATGGACAGTTTCCACGAACCCATCGTTAAAATCGTCCACGGAGCTCCCTAGGTACTGGGTGGAGCGTAGACTTCATGGGTCGAGACCTTTCCAGCTTATTATTTAAGTTCAATGTGCCTCGCGTTTATCACTTCCGGTTTTCACCGCGTTGATCACAGAGACATCATTGAATACTTGCTTCTTCGTCGACATAATGAAGTCAATTTCATTTTTTGTTGCACTATCAGGGCTCTGTCAGGTCCACTTTCTATGCTCACGTTTTTTGAAGAAGAAGTTCATCATAAAGAGGCCTTCCTTCTCCATAAAACTGGCCAGTAGGTGATCCCGGTGGTTAAGATGTCCAACTCCGAATTGCTCTACTCGCAGCTCATTATCGCTTCGTTTGCCAAGTGAGTTTCAGAGATATGCATGACTCTGTAAATATCCTCATACATGCTCTCCACCTCATCGTCGGGGTTTGACGAGGTCCACCCTGGTCGACACACCCTCGATCTTCACCACGTAGCTCACAAGGGACTTATGGACGATAAACCCGAAACCACCTTGGGACTGTTGGTCGCCCTCCCGGAAATAGGGCAAGTTCTTGGATTTGAGGATTATCGAGTCCTTTCCCTCTCTTCGGACTTCAGATAAACCCATCGTAACCTGCTCAATTCTTCCTCGAGTTCAATGATATTGTCATCGGTCCTGAGTGTATGCGTGTTGTATGTTGCCAGATCCAGTTTATGGTGATTTTAGTAGCCGGATCTCTTCCGGGTATTCTTCGCACCCCTTGCCTCACCGTGGCCTGGACTGCTACCTGGACGCCAAGGGTAGGTGAGCCGCCGGGCACTAAGGGGCATTTTTTTTGGTGCTTTGCATTTTTAGGGGTGTGGGGGCTCATAATCACCACGCTTGGCAGGTGGGTTGGCGATCGCATTATGGTTTTAAAAGTGCATAGAGAACGCTGCTGCCCATTCTATAGTAAGTCCCTTAGTCGCCTTTTACGACACCCATGGGAAGAAATAGAGTAGTTTTATTCTATAAGTCCAACACCACACGGACCAACCACCGTCCAGCACCACATGGATTGCATAACTAAACAATATGGAGGGAAAATCTTTAGTTTTTTCACGATTGTAGGGTTGATCCCATACTGAAAGGTTGTTCATGATCTCTTAAGAAGTTTTCAGTTATTTTATTTGAAATAAATGAAAACTTATATCTCCTATTCTTCTCATCTTGAATAAAAAAAAACAACAAAAAACCAATAACACTATTACGTAGTTCAATATTTTCAAGTACGGTATCGTATAAACAGTCGTGCAGTCCTCGACGCGACAGCGACGTGACTCTAACAAAACAATTTCTATGTAAACATCACGGTAGAACAATCGCCTGTGTCTTCTTAATTGAATACGTGTCAGGACCTCCGCTGCAGCCAACCGAAGTAACATATGGTATATTATTATGGACGTTTTCAAGGGCTACTACTGAGTATGAGGTCCTGGATTCGATTCCCAGGTCGGGGACACTGTTCTTGGGTTTTTCCATCAGCAATTTCTCAGTAGCAGCCCGGAGTCTGGATTTGTGCCCGGTTGATGGCAATAGGCTCGCCCCCTATTACATGGGACTTAAACATATGTAATTGGCGAATTGTCGGTGTAACACCTTTGGGATCCCCCAAAGGGATTACAGGCATGATGTTATTTTTATGCATTTTTTACGAATTTACAAGCAACAAGGTGATAAGGTCGCAAAATATTAAAAATACCTAGTAAATATATTACTTAGCAAAAACTTGTGATTCGCTTTTGAAATCACAGACTCTAGCTCGCCAGTCAAAAATTTTTTCCGTCCGATAAACCAGTACATCCAGATTTCGCTGTATAATATTATTTATGGCCCCATCTGGTTGAGCAATTTGTGCTATCTACTGACTGAAGTAGATGATTATGGCGAGACCCTTTCAAAAGTGTCACTTAATAGAAAAGGCCAGGGTTCAGCAGAAAACTAAAATAAAATTAATAATCTCTTCTATCTACAAGTAAAAAGTTTAAAGAGGTGTAAAGCTCACTCATCCTCTATAGAAAAGGGAGGATCCTCCAACCAGACGGGTGTCGTGTCTGGTGGGCAACTGGCTCAACGAATGAAGTTATTTAATATATGCTGATTGCGTGGTAAACTCTGCTTGCGCGATGCAGAATTTTGTGTGACGTCTTTGATGCGAAGTTCGCATGTGGTGATGTACATAGATACCGCCACAGGTAAAAGAGTGAGTTTGTCCTGCTTTCGGGTCTCCGTTCACAAGGTAATGATCAGTACCTACTATATTTTACGATAGGAAGTTGGGAACACACGTCTACATGCTTAAACAGTTAAAAACAAATGCAGTATGAAACTGCCATTATTTTGATCCCAAAATTATATAGTAAAATACCGTCGTGATCATCGCCGTTTAAGCGGAACCTTTCGGTAACCGGTCACTGTAAAGGGTCAGTGAGTTAAAACTAAATCTAACAGTTAGGGGGTTTGTATTGTCTGAAAAGGCTTAAAATAACCTAAATTTAATCCGATTCAAGTACATTTATCCCAACGGTATACCTACTTACCTAAATGAAGGCAGAACACAAAAGAAAAGATTTCCTCATACAATGACAAAAAGTATTTAAAGAAAAACTCACCTGTCGATCCTTAAACATGAGTAATATCACCATCAGATTCAAGAAAAATCCAAAAAATCCGATCAGGAAAAGCACAAACGCTGACACCACATAGCCCCATCTGGGCATGAGTAAGGGGAACCCCTCATCGATCACCTTCACCACCGTATCGTTGAAATGCTCCGGATATGACGTCATTGTCACTCACTCACTTACTCGACTCACTCACACTTCACTAACGTAGTCTAGAACACTAAACACTTCACTTTTGAAACACATCGTTTTTCAAACTGGGCGGATTTTCTTTCACCTGTAAACAAGAGAAGGTTATATCAGACTCATTAGACTTGACGACAAGATGGTTATAGAGGTATTTTACATCTACAGTGCTAGCCTCCCAACCACAGCTCCCATACCCACCTCAAGTACTGTTTCTGACCTGTAATGTGGTTACAAAGTCGCCCAAGATGTCTGCTTGATTGAAATATGAAATATAACCAGTGATATAATATAATACAGGGTGTTTGGCAGAACGTTGAACATACGAAAATGGTGGATAGATTAGGTCATCTGCTACTTACTCAGCCCTAATTTAATTGGCCCTGGACCCCAGGATATTAAAAAAAAATTTTTTTTGCTTTCTTCTTGTTTCACCACTTTCTTAACTTTAGAGTGTATTTTTTATCACAAATGGATAAAACAGGCATTTTTTTTTATCGTTAATGTTGGTAGATTCTTATAAAACTATTGCTTTATTCAGATGTTAGCTAGAAAAAAAGTTATAAGTCCTCAAACTTACAGAAATATGTAAAAAAATACTTGAAACTAAATTTCAACTTGCATTTAAAAAAAAAAATAATGGGTTGAGTAAGTAGCAGATGACCCCACCTATCCACCATTTTCGTATGTTCAACGTTCTGCCAAACACCCTGTATATTATATAATTTAATAAACCTACATATTATATTTAAACAGTAATTTGCAAATTCTACGAACAAATTCTTCGGTCGCATCTGCGTCTATCGTGACGAAGCAATGCGTGTCGAAGCTTCGTATGTTTTACTCGCTAAAAAGTTATCACCCTAATGCGGTGGCCACATTAGCGGCTTCATAATTTCAACGAATTATCGTACAATTTAGATGGCTCTTCATTATATCGACAGAGCATCTACGCAGTCCGGAAAAAACAGTCGAAATTAATAACGGTATTCCCACCACGTGCCACGCTAATTATCTCGCTAAAACCCTTTGATGTACCCGGATGATAAGTGCTACGAAGCCCGAACTATCGCAAGGACAGCCGATAATGGTTGGTCACATCTGCGTGTATCGTATCACTGTGCGAAGCTTCATCACGATGGCCGCAGCATTAGAGTTCTTATTTCAGTTAGGTGCAACCCACACTGGGCCCGCGTGGTGGATTACGGCCCACTCCCTCTCATAGAGTGGTGCTTTTGCTATGCCCGACAGGGTTCACGATTGTTACAACAAATGTTTACTTACCACCTAAGTATATACATTGTGGAATGCAATAAAGTATTGAGAGCAGGCCTGTATTCCAGCAGTCCCAACATTATAGGCTGATTATAATAGTTTACTCTTAGGTAGTGAGGTTAGTAGAGTATTAATTTATTTAAAAAAAAAACTTAGTTAATGACAGATTAAACTTTCAGAGGTTTAAGACCCACTGAATAAACACCAAATTGCAGGATTCTACGTACATAAGTACTAATGTGGATTAGTCAGTGTATCTTTCATTCGTTATATTAAAAAGATAAATTGATTCGAAAATTGAGTTAACTTGGCTTCCAGTCATAATATTTTTTTTATCAGTTTCACTTCAACGACTTTTTGTTAGCATTAAAGGGAAAGCACGTAGTTTAACTTTGGTTAAAGTAGACGGTAAAGATTGAACTTTCCTAATTCTTCTTGACTTACCATCGTCATAATTATAAAAGACTTATCGTGCACATCTAAACCGTCGCGTTCAACAGGTGTCAGTGTCAAAATTGCTGTGGAATAGTGACATTGACAGCTCTTGAACGCGCTTTGGAAGTGCTGATCGAGTTCAGTTTTATTGGTAAAATCCGCGCTCAGTTCATTGACATGAAAATGTGCGGTGGACTGTTGTTATTTTGGAATATTTCAAATGAGGTGATTAGACTATATATATAATCTACATAATTTCATCTGATGATATCTTCGGTTAACAATCTTTCACAAATTTCATGAAATTCTGTTGATCGCAGTTTAGCAAATAGTAGTCTATGGTTTAGCATCCATCGAAGAAGAAACGAACAACTTTGATCAATTGTTTTTTTTTTTCCGTTCAGTTAAAGGGAAATGGTCACGCCATCTCCCCAGGCGGCAATATCAAAGCACGTGACCTATTTTTGTGTGAATGTCGGAAATTCACCGGAAAATTACACGGTAGCCGATTTCAACACAAAAGGGCCCATTGGAGAGCATCATGTATGCTCTCCACTGGGCCCTTTTTTATTGCTGACCCGTGCCATGTGCACGGCACCTGTCAGCAATTTTATCTGTAGATAATACGGAAGCAAAATATTGAGTCAGTAGTAAAGAGTGCGTATTCTGAAAGTGGGCAACGTCGCAAATAGATGTCAAATATTTGGCTGTTTTGATTCGATTAAGATCTGGCAATCGAATATCGTAAAAAATGTATTTAGAAACTTTCTTCTTAAACTAGATTTAGAAATCTAGTCTCTGAATTACTCGTTTCTTGAAAACGAAATATGTTTGAATGGAATCAATTTCATCCATACTGATCAGGGATGAAGGCTTGCCATTTGTACGATCTATTTTAGAAGCAATTTTAGTAAAAGCGAGCGGAATCCAATAATAGATCAGCAGTGCTATTCTGTAACCGTCTCACCGTGAAAACTTAGGTGAAGTGAGCGTGGAGTGAGCTGTCAATAGTGTCAATTCCAAGCAAAAACAAACTCACTTCACCTAAGTTTTCACGGTGAGATTTTTACAGAATCGACCGGCTGCTCTGCAATATGCTTGCAATATGGTGAGAGCCACGTGTATAAAACGTCTGTAACGTATGTACGGTCAGTCTGTAGTCTGTATTACCTTTATTATGCTGCGGTCCCACGGCTCGCTTTCTCACAGGCAAGATCGTGCTAGGTCAGGCCGTGGGAACCGACGATCCGATGAGGCCTGTGGTGGAATGCCCGGCACGGGTCCCGTAAGGCTTCGACAGGCCGTGGGACCACAGCTTTACAATGAAGAAGGGGAGAAGAGGGGTTGGGCTTAGGCTCGTGCAGACCAGTGCAGACTCGAACAATACAATTTCTAAGAAAACTTCACGGTATAACAATAACCGGCGTCGCGTCGCGCTAGTCTGCACGAAGCTTTATGCAGGTCACTGGCTGTACTGACTACGTTGGTGTACAGATTTATTAAATAGAAAATTTTTCAACTTTGTTATACTTAGTAAACTTACATTATGTTCTTCTCTTTTGGTAATGTCATGTCATGGAAGGAAGGAATATTATACGAAGGGTTTTAGCGATTTTTCGAACTGTCTTTCTGTTGGAATTATCTACATGAATTAGAGTTACATGTTATAAGTTAAAGTAAAATATGTAACTACCTCGTTGGTCTAGTGGTCGCAAGCGCTACTGCTGAGCATGAGGTCCTGGGTTCGATTCCCAGGTCGGGTAAAGTGTTATTGGATTTTTCTATTTTGGAATTTCTGAGTAGCAGTCCGGAGTTTAGTTAATGGCAATGGGCTTGCCCCCTAGTACATGGATATTAAACATAAATGGCGAAATGTGGGTGTACTATGGTACTCCTCAGCCCAACCCTTCGGAGAAACATGGCGTGATGTTATGTTGTTGCATTTCGTGTCTGTTTGTGCAGCTTTGTTATTCTAACCCCCGAATACTGAAACGTCACTCAAAATTTAAGGGCTGCTTAACATTTGAGCAGCTCCTAAACTTTAGATTTCATATTGTCAAACGTCACTTTTGAGTATCTGTTAAATTAAAGTGCTACTTAAATTTTGAGTGACGTTTCAGTATTCGGGGGTAAGCTACGCAATGGATTTTGATACGGTTTCAGTAGTTAGAGAATTTATTCAAGAATTGTATGTGTCGATTTTAAATCTTGATGTTTAAACAGCGCGAAGGAGAGGTGGGTCACTAGTTCTTTTATAAATCACCTTTCGCTATGAAGTTTCAGTTGTGGAGCTGTCAAGTTCTCTTAATAAGTGCGGATTTCACCAATGAAATTGAACACGTTCAAGAATTACTGTCAGTGTACAATATTCCATAACAATTTTGACACTGACAGCTCTTGAACGTGTTTTAGAAATGCTGATCGCGTCCAGTTTCATTGGTGAAATCAGCCCTTAATGTATGTGCAGTCCAAACCAAGTGTTTATTTTGAACATTCAAACAGAAATAGGTAGAGGTTACTATGTCGAGTTTTGCAGAAAAACTCAAGAGTTATGAGAATGCATAAAGTAAGAGCGAGCAAAGCGAGCCACGGCACCCTCCCATTGGTCATACGTCGATACTGTTGCGTACGATATACACTGAGATTTCGAAGCGCGTCGTTTCGGCAGTTTTCTATGAAGACAAAATACTGTTACTTATTTATGCTGTGACTTTAGTCTCACTCGTCTCACTCGTCTCACTCGTCTCACTCGCGTCATGTTCGTGAACGGGCGCCGTCAGTTGAGACTGGTCATCTCTTATCTGCCAGGGCTTATTTTTAATCTTATATTTTTAATCGTTATTGATTTTTATATTTTTTTTACATTGTTCTCGCATATAGAATCAACAAGAGTAATGCACCCAGGATTTTGTAATTTCTATATTTAAAAGAGTGTCCTTGGAGTTTCTTGCCCGTTCTTCTCCATAGAGATCTACGTTTTGTAATGGGCAACTAGCTTCAACTTTCTGACTAACTGACTGACTCTTTTTAGACAATTCAAAAGTGCCTGTAAATGGTTTAATTGAAATAAATGCTTTGAGTTTGAGTTTGACTCAAGTTGTCCGTGACGTGGCATACATCAATCACGTGTGCTTTATTATAGTAGGTTCCTACATGTATATAAACAAATAGAAGTTCAGCAGTTAATGGTGTCGGTGGCCCGTATTCAGTGGTCACCCCGTACGTTACTCATTTATACTGTGCCCAAAGTTCTGTGCTCTATTTCAATTAGACAAAACATTCTGGCGTTCTATTCTACATATAGATTGCAGATTCGTACAATAAAAGCAAATAAACCATATCCTTTTCAACTTCGGTTACAAAGGATTTGAGACAAGTGGAATTTCATTGAAGACAACACTTTTATTGTTTGCGATGTGTGGATATTTCGTTTTAAAAGTTTCTTTGAGGTAGCTAAATGCATTTTGTAATTAAATTTTTGATTAAAAATAGCTTTGGTTTTTCAAAATAGAAATAATAAAACCACGCTTTTTCCATAGGCAACGCCACGTAGTATTACATAATTCCATTTGCTTTGTCCGCGTTCATAAAAGCTCCGATTGTCAAACATTCTAAAAACTGATGACAGAACTGACTTTTAATTATTCCACTTATACTTAGTCTGGCCATAAATACTGTTACAATTAAAAATAAGAAAGATATTACATTTGAATTTGGAATCTGTCATTTTTATACGATTGTTCATTGAGTTTTCTAATGTTGGCTATTAAAATGGAGTGGGGTGATAAAGAGAACCGAATCGCTGTGATTGCATTAGGTACACAAAGTTGGTATGGAGCCAAATGCAATTTTTAAAACTCTCCAAACGCTTGGTATTAGTCAAATGTTTGTGTACCGGGCTATTAATAGGTACAATGAGACCTCCTCTGTTTGTGACAGAAAAAAATCTGGCCATCCACGTAGTGTTCGTACGAAAAAGGTGGTACTGCTTTGAGCAGTAAGGGAAAGAATTCGAAGAAATCCTGTCCGAAAGCAAAAGATTTTATCTCGGGAGATGAAGATAGCACCCAGAACATGTCGCGTATTTTAAAAGATGACTTAGGACTTGCAGCCTTTATAAGACGCACTGGTCATTTTTTAAATGATAATTTAAAAAAGAATACGGTGGTAAAATCGAAACAACTACTGAAGCGGTACGCAAAGGGAGGTCACAGAATTTTTTTGTTTACGGATGAGATTTTTTTTACAATTGACCAACATTTTAACAAACAAAATGACCGTATTTATGCTCAAAGCTCTAAGGAAGCTTCCCCATTATCCGACTTCAGTGATGGTTTGGTGGGGTGTTAGCTATGAAGGAGTGACAGAGCCATATTTTTGTAAAAAAGGTATCAAAACATCAGCACAAGTGTATCAAGATACCATTCTTGAGAAGGTTGTTAAGCCCCTTAAAAACACCATATTCAATAACCAAGTACTATGGTCCTTCCAACAAGACTCGGCGCCGGGTCATAAAGCTCGGGCCACGCAGTCTTGGTTGGAAGTAAACGTTTCGGACTTCATCAGAGCTGAAGACTGGCCGTCGTCTAGTCCCGATCTTAATCCGCTGGATTATGATTTATGGTCAGTTTTAGAGAGTACGGCTTGCTCTAAACGCCATGATAATTTGGAGTCCCTAAAACAATCCATACGATTGGCAGTGAAGAATTTTCCCATGGAAAGAGTGCGTGCTTCTATTGATAACTGGCCTCAACGTTTAAATGACTGTATTGCAGCCAATGGAGACCACTTCGAATAAGCTTTTTATATTTTAAATTGGCTTATATTTATGTATTAAACTAACAAAGTAATAAATATTATTTGCAATAAAAAAAAAAACTTTGTGTCAATATTTATGGCAAGACTAGGTAGTTATTTTTATTTTTATTGTTGACCTGGACATCGGTAAGTCAGAATTTGGACATGCTTTCACAAAGTTTGGCTACAATAACGGGAACCCCACTTTCCATGCCCATTTTCGGCTTGAAATGGAATTTGATTTTCGGTAGGTGTCACACGAATCACTATACGGAGCCGCCGATTTCAACTGATCTGTCTCATCGTGAAAACTTAGTTGTAGTGGATTAGTACCTTAAAGTGAGCTGTCAATCCACCTGATGCTGGAGATTGGCACCTAAGTTTACAAAATTGAACACATCCCGATTCGGATAGGTTAAGGACACGGCGGAGCATGCGTAGTTCATACAAATGTAATACCAAAATAATTTGTAAATCAAACATATTCATAAGGATAAAGTAATTTAAAATTTCTATAGAAAACTTATATTTCTCATAACTTGTCTTTAAATCAGTGTCCATTAAAAATATATATTTAGGAGCCTAGATATTCTGTAATCCAATCGGAATAAATACACACTACCTTAAGAATATGTTTGATTTACAAATTATTTTTATATTACGTTTGTATGAACTACGCATGCTCCGCCGGCCCGTTAAGCTGTCTTTAACATTTTCTAATTTAAGAGAATACAAGAGCGAGCGAAACGAACTTGAAAATTTAAGCATTTTGACTCGGGTAGGTTATATTTTCTGTGTGATTTTATTAAATGAATGTAAGAGCTTGAGAATTGGATTACACGCCGAGGGCCCCTGAAGCTTGGGGGCCCCGTATCATTGATACGGCTGATGCCGCGGTAGCTACGCCCCTGCACAGTAGAAACTAAATGGTTTCAAACTTGTTCGTGCCAGACGATAAACTTGATTTCCCTAAAGATTATTGAATAGAGGTCAGATAGACGACACTGTTAATTACTAGAATAATTATTGTGGTAATAAGTATTGGTGCTAGGTTCCAGACTTCGCATCGATACTATCCACGGTCATTTTCTTTTTGGGTGCGAATAAAATACTAAGAACGCAGGTTTCTTTCGTCATAACGGTACGTTAAATATTAGGCACTGGGAATCTTTATCTAAGCGTTCAATGCCCGTTCACTAACATTACATTTAAGACACCTAAATATAAGCGCGATGTTGGATTTTTAACTTTCGGCGGTGAGCCGAGCGTTGGAAATACAACATATGCAAATGAGCAGTTACGGGGTGTCCTGCGTGAACGACGAATACGACGCGACGCAACGAGACACGATGCAATGCGACGCGATGCTACACGCAACAAATGTGATTTTGGTCATTGCTTCTCGAATCATGGAGAAGTACAGTACAATTTTGCTTGAAAGTAAAGTCGTTCTGTCGTTCGTCTGGTCGCCCTCAAAACAAGTACGCGTTACGTAGTGTCTCGCCGCAGACTGCCATATAGGCCGCAAACAGGGTATGGTATGCCATTGATTTGATCGCGTTCGTCGCGTTCGCAGCTTCGCGTCGTGTCGTATTCGTCGCTCACGCAGGCCACCCCGTTAGCGAAAATGGGCACTATGCTTCTGCTTTTTCGGTAGGTATTGGCGCAAACTACATTAAAATAACAAGAACAGCTCGTGTCACTATAAAAATCCAGAAAAAGTGCCAGTCAGTAATGTGGTGGCGAAGCTGACTGGTTGAGTTAACCAGACATAAATTTAAGTACGTCTAGGATATTCAATTTGTAGTGCTGTTAAGCTAGTTCCTAAAGTAAAATGAGTCTCGTAATTAAGTATCTAATTAACACGCTAGACACTCCAGTAAAACGAGCAGTAAAACTGGTATACTTTAAGTTACACTAAACGTAGATAGAATTACCGGGCCGTTAATAGTTTAGAAAGAAAGAAAATACGTTTATTTGCGGTACACATGACGCAAGCAAAGAAAAAATCCGGCCAAGAGCGACTTGGACTCGCGCACGAAAGGTTCCGTACCATTATCTATAAAAACGGCAAAAAATCATGTCTGTTGTATGGGAGCCCCCCTTAAATATTTATTTTATTCTGTTTTTAGTATTTGTTGTTATAGCGGCAACATAAATACATCACCTGTGAAAATTTCAACTGTCTAACTATCTCGGTTCATGAGATACAGCCTGGTGACAGACAGACAGACGGACAGCGTTTCACCCTTTGGATGCGAAACCCTAAAAAATGAAAATATGCGTCACATGCACGCATAACGGCCATCGCTCGTTTAGTATCTGTGACTTTAACCCTAGAATTACTATGAGTATTTCAGTCTGTAGTTTTAGCAATAAAGTTTTCACAAAAACAATAAAATCTTAGTGGACTTATGTAGTACGAGTGTCACTTTACTCTAAAATGTTTTTAACTTCTAAAATATGAGTGGGTGACTTCTCAAAAGTTTCAGGTAACAAGCTCCTGCAAATTGTCTGAAGTGAATCTTCAGACAATTTCGTTCTAAATATACAGTGGAGGAGAATGATCTTTAGGCTACGTCCTATTTAAAAGCGATAGTCGCTCAAACACGCGATCGTCTGTCGGTGAACCTGAACGCGTGGTCGCGCCGAGTAAGGGCGTTTTCCGGTTTTCCGAACAAAAATACTATACATAATATCATAATCATAAATCATAAATCTTTATTTATCTCAACATCATATTACAGGCACTGGTTAATAAAAAAGCACAGTCTTAAATAGCACAAAATACACGCGATGATCGAATTCCATACATAACACTGATTTCACCCAATAATAATATCACGCCAGTATTCCCCGAAGGGTTAGGCAGAGGTGTACCTATGTACACACTCATTTCGCCAGTTATGTTTAAGTCCCATATAATACCTAATGGGCTAGCCTATTAAACAATTACTTTTCCTGAATTTACCTTCCTGTAATGTTGTTAGAATAATATTCTTAATCGGCAGGCAATGCTTATGAAACTATACAACCTAGACTGCGTTCCCAATTTATTTGCCAAATATTGAAACAAACACGAGTTTTAGGAAAATCAACTGTAGGTAATGCCTACACATAAGGTTCAGTTTGAGCTACAACTTTATATTTTTATGATTTTTTCAACAGTAGTGGTCAGTATATAATCAATTTTATTTTTACTGGCATAAAGTTGAAGTTTGTTTAAGTGGAAATAACATCAATTAGAAACAAGGTTATAAATAGACCTTACATTATCAATTAGTATTATTTGTGACACATATAAGAAAAAAAAGAAATATAGTAAATATGTACCTACTGAATTCCTTTCTTTCGGTGTTACTATGGGTCTACGGAATCTCTTGGGAATAAACATCTGGTGAGTAACAAAATAACCATGAGTATTTCAAGATTCAGCCCTTTGTGATATAATATAATAATATTGGCATAATATGGGGCAGGTTAGGTCAAGGGGCCGAAATAATAAGCAGGAACTTATTATACACAGCTATTATTTTCTTCCGTTTAAATGTGCTGAACACTTTTTGGGAATACCTAAATCGGAGGAATGATGAAATTCCTGCTAATATTGTTGAGATTAGTAAGAAAACCTGAAAATATTATAGAACTGTGGTCATTAATGATCCCATGTGTTTTGCGATGCCCGTTTCTCCTATTATCAGCAATTAGCTATAACGATAATTTTATTGAATTTTAGAACTCATTGCTATCCACACTAATAATAAAAGGAGAAAAGTTTTGTATTTTTGTATGATTGTATTTTGGTTTGTAATTAATAAATATGGCGAGTTTCAGTTTTCTCTGTTTTGCTTAAATTTCTAATATTACTCCTCAAAGTAGGAGTGAAACTGGAATGGTTTTATGAAAAGAGTTTTGAGAATGTTGGCTGCATCTATGTATAATTGTATCTTATAAAAGAAAGTCGTGTTAGTTACACTATTTATAACTCAAGAACGGCTGAACCGATTCGGTTGAAAATTGGTGGGGAGGTAGCTTAGAACCAAGAGACGGACATAGGATACCGGATTTTTTATCCCGGTAGGGTAGGTATTTAGGTAGGGTAATTATGTAGGTAGGGTAGGTAGGTAGGGTAAGTAAGTAGGTAGGTAGGTAGGGTAGGTAGGTAGCGTAGGTAAGGTAGGTAGGTAGGATTGGTAGGTAGGTAGGGTAGGTATGTAGTTAGGGTAGGTAGATATGTAGGATAGGTAGGTAGGTGCGCCGTAGATAAGTACTTTGTGCTACGCGTGCGAAGCCGGGGCGGACGGCTAGTATTAATGTAAACCAAAATCAATGGAAAATTTGTTTTATAAAGCTAAAAGCTCAATTGATATATGAATGGAATTCAGTGCAAACATACAGCAGATAATCAGCCTATAATGTTCTCAATGCAGGTTAGGCAGAGGTGTAGTTATGTTTAAGTCTCGTGTAATAGGGGGCTATTGCCATCAACCAGGCCGCTATTGAGAAATTCCTAATGGAATAACCCAATAACACTTTGCCCGACCTGGAAATCAAACCCAGGACCTCATGCTCAGCAGTAGCGCTTGCGACCACTAGACCAACGAGGCAGCATAAACTAAGGCCAACAGGCATTTAATTAAATTGTTCATTGTAAATATGCTACTCTTGTAGGTATTAATATACAACTCGAAAATTTGCTCCATAATTATGTATATGAAATTCATAAAATCTCTCATAACTTTCTGTCTTCACTAAGTTGACAAGTCCTCCCTTGGCGCGCATACTTATATTTAATTCAAGATTTTCAGACGGTTGGCGTAATACAAAATTAATTAGTCTTAAATTTTAATATGCTTCAAACCGCCAGTTTTCTTTGAAATAAACGTTGTTCATATATCCATCTTGGACTATCATCTTGAAATTTGTGATAAATCTGTTGGTTTTTAAAAAGGTCATCTTACTGTAAATAATAATATGAATAGTAACACCTATTTAAGTGCCTCAGGTCACGAGATCAAACTCAGGCAGCCATTTTACTTTAGGTAATTTATTTAATAACCAGTGTTATCGTATCAATACGGTAAAGGAACAAAGTCGGCAACGTCGCAAATAGCTGTCAAATATTTACCTGTTTTGATTAATATTGTGAGGAGCTCGTGGCTAAGTAATAACTGCCGCATGGGTCGATCCATCAGGTTAAGCTACACTTGCCGGGGTTGGTCTGTGGATGGGTGACCATCTTTACATACCGAGACCCCTCCGTGCCTCGGAAAGCATGTTAGGCCGTTGGTCCCGGCTGTCATTCGTAGATCTTTGACAGTCGTTACGGGTCGTCTGAAGCCCGAAAGTCTGACAACCAGTTTTACCAAGGGGTATCGCATTACCTTGTAAATCAAAACAGCGGAATATTTGAAAGCTATTTGCGACGTTGCCAACTTTCAGAATAAGCGCTCTTAAGTTGTCTACAAATCTCACCTCACTTTAGGGAATAAGTAGTATCGAAGAACTTCATATCTAAGCAGTTTGAAAACAAAATCCTGTGAACACGATGACCACATCTGTTACCGCCCCGGTTCTATAGCGCCCGAGCGCTGCAAGCAGAAATAGTCCTTACGGTGTATAGATATGAACTTCTCCGGTGGTACTTACTGAACCAGACAGTATCTAGAACCTTTGGAAATCTCGTCCCTAAAGAGTTCCCTGAATCTCAAGAACAATAACTAAACAATACTTGGCTGACAACGTCTGGAACACTGGTAAATTGAGGTTATTTATATACCTAACAAAGAAAAATATCTAGTCTTTGAGAGGAAGTGGGTGGGCCCAGTGCGGGTAGGTAGATACTCGTATGACATATGTCTCATGTATCAAATTTTTGGCTCTAGCACATGCCGGTTTCGTTACAAATGTTTTCCTTCACCGTTTTGATGAAATTATTTACACAAAGTAATATTCCAAGAGATAGCCGTAATTTTGGTAAGTATCGCTAGGAAGGTTGATTCAGTATTTGGTGGGTGTAAGGACTTCCACTAATGAGAATGGTGACGGTCTGCCCACATGCGGCTGGCCGTGACTATCTATCGCCGCTCAAAGACGTGTTATGGTTACAAAAAATGAACAATCACTAGGAAGTCTGATACTATTATGATATGAGTAGTATCTGTGCGAACAGTATAAAAACTGACGATATACATCGGCCGGATCACTAGATATGGCCGCTCAAAGACGTGTTATGGTTACAAAAAATGAATAATCACTAGGAAGGCTGATAATATTATGATATGAGTAGTACCTGTGTGAACAGTATAACAACTGACGATATTCATCGGCCAGTTCAATAGATATGGCCGCTCAAAGACGTGTTATGGTTACAAAAAATGATCAATCACTAGGAAGTCTGATACTATTATGATATGAGTAGTATCTGTGCGAACAGTATAAAAACTGATGATATAGATCGGCCGGTTCACTAGATATGGCCGCTCAAAGACGTGTTAGGGTTACAAAAAATTAATAATCACTAGGAAGGCTGATAATATTATGATATGAGTAGTACCTGTGTGAACAGTATAACAACTGACGATATTCATCGGCCAGTTCACTAGATATGGCCGCTCAAAGACGTGTTATGGTTACATAAAATGAATAATCACTAGGAAGGCTGATACTATTATGATATGAGTAGTACCTGTGCGAACAGTATAAAAACTGACGATATTCATCGGCCAGTTCAATAGATATGGCCGCTCAAAGACGTGTTATGGTTACAAAAAATTAATAATCTCTAGGAAGGCTGATACTTGTATAGTATTAAAGTACACACAATACCATACCTATGTGAACAGTATAAAAACTGACATTATTTGTCAGCCGGTTCAGGAGCTATAGCCGTTTCTAGTTATTTTGTTTGATGTTGATTTTATATTAGATTTATTTAGACTGACATTTTTTGACTGTTTCAACTTCCTAATAAGAAACGTTACCTTAAAGATTTATATTATTATCTTTGTACCAAAGGCAATACAGAAGTACCTGCGTCGCATTAAGCCATGCAATTATTAAAATGAATAAAATCAAACTAGTTGTGTTTTTTTAATGTCCATTAAAAGCTAACACAGTAGGTAGGTATGTATATCTTAGTTTTAATGTTTACATAATATATATTTATTTATATATACTTTATTGTACTTACAACACAAAAACACATAACAAAAAAAAACCTATACCTAACTAATGACACCTGATGTCGATGCTAGACATAATCCTAACCTACTAAAACTGCTATCTCACTCTTATAAGGTAAAATCTGTTTCGTATCTCTATCTATTTGTAGGTTTTGTTACGTTTTTATTAACTTTTGATGTCACTCGTGCAGCGCAACGACTAGGGAGGTACTAGTCCAACGCATAGAAACGGCTTTCAATACCACTAAGGAGGAAATACTACTTCGTACAACAACAGTCAAAATACGAAACAGATGTTGGGCCTGGCCTGGATTCACAACAGAGGCCAACAATTTGAGCAGGTTTTGTGAAAAATATGAAATAAATGTTAAAAATACAATTTATTTTTTCAAATAAAACCCACGAACAGAGATACAAGACAGATTTTACCATATAAGAGTGAGATACCTACTTAACAGTTTTAGTAGGTTTGTCAAGTATCATTTAGGCATATTTTTTTTTAATAATAATTTTGAATATTATTATTATTAGCCTTAAGTATGTGACTTGATTCACAATTCTAGCGAATTCACAAAGTTGTTAAAAGATTTTTATAGCATGTGGTACATCATTAGCAAGAGGATTGAATAGAGCAGCTATACTCAACCTGCGGCCCGCCTTTGTTATTGGCCCATCTGAAGTTACAAATTTATTGTAAACCATTTTAAATTTCGCGCTCATCAGAGAATGGGTGTTTCAGAACGGAAATGTGAGCCGAGTGCTATCAGCGATTTCGGCGTGAATAGGAACGCAGCCTTAGTAATTCTCATCTGGATGATGTTATAAGGATAGCATGTAGCGAAAAGCCCGATCTTGATAAAGTTTTGAAAAAGTGTTCACAGTATCAAAAATCGCATTAAAACATATAAACATCTTTGTTAAAACTTCTTTTTTCATTAATAAAGTAACTACATCGTTAACATGGAATTACGTTTTAATTAAGACCTAAATAATTTATGCTTGCGGCCCTCGACACAATGACTGAAACGTGTTTGTGGCCCCTATAAAAAAAAGGTTGAGTATGGCTGAACTAGAGAATGTTTGAGGGAGTTGGAAGATCCCGGTCGCATTTGTTTTAATTAAGACCTAAATAATTTATGCTTGCGGCCCTCGACACAATGACTGAAACGTGTTTGTGGCCCCTATAAAAAAAAGGTTGAGTATGGCTGAACTAGAGAATGTTTGAGGGAGTTGGAAGATCCCGGTCGCATTTGTTTTAATTAAGACCTAAATAATTTATGCTTGCGGCCCTCGACACCATGACTGAAACGTGTTTGTGGCCCCTATAAAAAAAGGTTGAGTATGGCTGAACTAGAGAATGTTTGAGGGAGTTGGAAGATCCCGGTCGCATTTGGTTTTTTTTTTGTAGCCATGTAAACAGCTGTAACATGTACAGATTTAATTTAATTCCGAAACTTTGAGAGTAAATTTAAAAAAAACTCGATGTTTGAAGTCACTAATTTTGTATTTAAAAGTTATCTAAATAAAATTAAAATTCAGAAAGCACTTAAAAAAAAAAAATTGGATCTTTTTTATAAAACAATAAAAAGTCGATAAAAAAAATCCACAGGGCATGAGAGGTGTTAAGGGGTCTGAAAGGTTCCCATTCTTGACTACTGTACCAATTTGGCAATTTATACAAGTATCAGGCGTCCTAGCTATTGTTAATTTTTGGTAACAATAAATCGTCTTTGAGCGGCGATAGATAGTCACTTAGTCGGCCGCATGCGGGCAGACCTTCATCAGTCTCACCAGAGGAGGGCCCTACAACCACCAAATACTGAATGAGCCTTCCTAGCGATACTTACCAAAAGTAAGGCTATCTTTTATACTATGAAGCACTTGTCTGGGTTCAAACCTACGACCTACAACTCGTGAGTCGGGGCCGTTACCATTGGGCCACCACTGGTCTATGACTTTTTAATTTTCCTAAGTTTAATGAATCTTAGACAACAATTTGACTTAAGAAAAATATCATGAGAAAACACGCACTTACAATTATGCTCGTTCCATTCTCTATGAAATCACAGACAGAACCTCACCAGGAGAATCATAACATAAAATGACCGGTTACCCCCACATTCTTTATTAAATTATTTCGTCCCACGTCGGGGGTCCTGTGTAATCCGTCGCTCAATTAGCGACTACTTTCATGAAACTGTCTGTAGTAAGTGCTTATTAATGTTTGGGGTTTTCGTTAAGGGATGGCCAGATTTGTTTGAAGCAAGAACCTTTATTTATGAGCCAATCAAGAGAAGAGGCAACGAGTTCGAGTTAAACTCATCTTGTGAACGGTAAGAAACATATGAATGGGTTGAATTTCACTTGTTTACAAGAGCTTGATATGAAAGCGGCTATAGTATGGGTAACCGCTTGCTTTTTGACGAAATACATATGTTTTCTGATAGCTGTTTTACCCATGAGTTTTCAAGTAAATTAGTTACTTCTAGACTATGCAGAAAAATAAATTGGGGTAAAAACGCGGCTACCTCCCAGTACAACGCAATGGCGTATGCTGTTGGTTTAGATAAGATAAGGATGAGTTCCATCTCGCGAAGCCAGCTCACATAGGTAGGTACATACAATCAATCAATTCGTTAGTAAAACCACCTCAAATACAACTTAATCATTCAGTTTTGGAACCAGTACCATCGACCTTATTCTTGGGAATAGTGATTGACGAAAATTTAAATTGGAAAGAACATGTAACAAAAGTCTGCACTCGACTTGACAAATTTGTGTTTGCTCTAAGAAAACTGAGACGAATAGCCAGCAAAGAAACAGCCCTTAAGGCATATCATGGCTATGTTTCGTCAGTGCTACGTTACGGCCTCGTTATATGGGGTAATTCGGTAGACGTGAACAGAGCATTCATTGCACAAAAAAAATGTGTCAGAGCTGTTTATGGGGCAGAATATTTTGGAGCATTGTAAGCCATTATATAAAGCACTAAAAATTCTTCCACTTCCTTGTCATTACATTTTTGAAATTTGTGTATTTATAAAAAGGTATTCGCACATGTTCCCATTGTATGAAAGCATTTCCAAAAGAGTTAATGAGAGAAGCCCAAATAAATTACTTGCACCTAGCCAGAGACTACATTTGTATAGCAGGAATTGCAATTGCATGGCGATCAAAATATTTAACAATTTACCCCCAGCCATTAGAGTGTTGCCCATTAATAAATTCAGGAAAACAATATTTGCCTGGCTTTTAGAAAACTGTTTCTATTCAGTTAACGAATTTTTTAATTATAAATTTTGACATTATAAATATTTTGTGTGTTTTTGTGTACTATTGATTGACATTTGACATTATATAATTGGTATATTTTGACATATAATTCAGAAATAATATTTAAAAAAAAATTGTAATTGTAATTGGCATTGTATAAAAAATTACCTATTTCATTTCAGAACTAATTTATAATTAATGGGGATTTTAATTTTAATTGTACTTTAATTTTAATATTTCTACACCGGTAACGGTAGTATATGTGAACTTTTATTAATATTAAGATCTTAATGTACCATGTACTGAGAAATAAATTATAAATAAATAAATAAATAATAAATAAATCGTTGCAATATTATTATATATTATTACTTAAATTATATTATTTACTCAATATTTACACACTGTATTCATTAACATTTATACACTGGATTTATTAATTATTTACTGGCTTGATTCCCGTACGTATTTTTAAGGTGACCACTGAAAATCAGCGCTGTGCTGTGGGTCTCCCATAGCACAGCATTATGCTGAGTGGAAGCCTTCCTGCCACAGTCATGACGTGCAGCTACCGAATATTTGTAATGTTTATATTGTTGTTTTTTTTGTATGCACTTGTTTCTGTGACAAATAAACCTCTTTTTCTTTCTTTCTTTCTTTATTTCAATAGGCCACATGCCAGTAGTGTGAGGCCATCTAAAACACCACAAGTAAACTACGCATTAAAGACCTGACGTCACACAAATCCCGCATCTCCTCCTACCTCTATAGTACTAACACTTTGACATTGGGCTGGTCTGGTCCAGTAAGGAGTTTATATAGAACTAGCTTTTGCCCGCGGCTTCGCCCGCGTGGATGTCGAAAAATATCCGACGGGAACGTACAATCGGGATTAAAAAATAACCTATAGGTTAATCCAGGTTATAAACTATCTGTGTGCCAAATATCATCTAAATCCGCTCATCCGTGTTTGTGCAAGCCGGAACATACATACAAACAAACAGACCAAAAATTCTAAAAACTATATATTCAACATCAGACTCGAATATTCAATGTAATATTTGACTTCGTTACTATTTTATTTTACGTCGTCTGCGTAGAGTATAAATTATTTTTTTCTAGATAATTATGAATTAGGTATTATAACAATAACAATAGACCTTTCTTCATGGCTAATTGTCCTCTACTACGTGTGATATTTGAGGAATACTGTAAAGAAATACCTGCTGTAAAGGACCGGTATCTACCTAAATCCTTCACAGTATTTCTCTATATACGATGTTTTTCACTAATTCGGAAGCGGGCACTAAAACAACCAGGCTAGTTGGAGAGCTAACACGTGAGCAAGCCACATAAAATTGGCCGTGGGAGAAACAGTCTTACCGCAAATCAACTCCAGCAAATTTTAGAGTTTGTCCCTGTGACTTATTAATAGTCATTGCGAAACAAACCTTGACTGGGAACTGCAATCTTTTAAATTCAAACGGAAGGTCATTTGGTATCAATGGTATACGCGGCACGAATACTGTTTCTCCTCTGGCAGATCCAGGTAGTATTTTCGCCTCAATAACATTGCGGCGGAGAGCTGTTACTTGGAGTCTAGTTCCATTGCACAATTTTGGAGGATGTAAATTTCGGAGTAACATGACAGGAGCACCTACACGCAACATAAGTCTGTGACACGGAAGACCCGGCGGATTAAGAGAGTTTAAAAATTCTACAGGATAATTAACCGACTCGTCCATATCGACCATGGTGTCAACAGAATTGTAAATCATTTCTTCGCCTTCGAATGTATTTATCAACATTTCGTTGATCGCAGCGGCTTGGTCGTTTTTGGGAGTCAAAATGGCTCTCTCGCATAACCACTCCATCGGTTTGCCTTTAGTATTTTTAATATCAGGATAAATTTTATCTACAAGTCCCTCAACTGTTGATACCACAGTACATAATTCGTATGGTATTTGTATCAACCCATCTATTTGTGGAAAGTTTCCGTTTCCGATTTGAAGAAGAAGATCTGCAAATCTGCCGGCAGAAACTTCACCTCTGAGATGTACTCTCATGTTTCGAGTAAGTTTTAGAACTTTAATTGAAGGCCATAAGCAAGATCTTTTGATGCATGCTTTGATCTCATCTGCGCGCGTACCTTTAGGCACTACCGGTAAAGTCTGTCGAAAATCTCCTGCCAGCAACACCGTCATACCACCCATTATGTTTTTATTATTTCGTATGTCCTGCAAACTCCTATTCAAGGCTTCAACTCCTCTTTTGTGCGCCATCGTTATTTCATCCCATACTATTAGTTTAGTATTTTTAAGCACTTCGGCAAGATTGCTTTGCTTTGGTATATTGCATAAGGGTGTCTCTACATTTGTAAGATTTAGAGGTAGTTTTAAGGCAGCGTGTGCAGTTCTACCTCCTTCTAATAATGTAGCAGCAATCCCAGACGACGCTACAGCTAAAGCTATGTCTCGAGTGCTTCTTACTTTTGCCAAGAGCAAGTTTAAAAGATAAGTCTTACCTGTGCCACCAGGGGCGTCCAGAAAGAAAATTTTTCCTTCACTTACTTCTACACTTGTCATGACTTGGTTATATACAGACGTTTGCTCGGCAGTCAACGATGGCGTATTATTATTTACAAAACTTTCCAAAGCTACTGTATCAAAATTAGTTTCTCTCATATACTCCCTATTACCGGCAACTATCTTTTAGTGCAGCTCTTGTTCTTCATACAAGGAGATTTATGATTAAAGCTTCCACAAGGGCCATGAATCATGTTCGACTTTACTATTTCGTAAAGTTTTTGGTCAAGTGCAGGGTCAGGTATTTCAGCGCAGATTACTTTGTCGATAGAGTCTGGCTTTATGCTACTTTTCAGCCATAGAAGAATGTGGACATGTGGAAGACCACGTTTTTGCCACTCAACCGAATACATGTAGCAACGAATTTCTCCAAATATTTGTCCTTTAATCAATAAATTAATCAGTTTTTTAACTTTTATATGAAACACTCGAGCAATTATATCGTGACGATCACAAGACTTTTGTCCAGGAAGTAAAACTTTGGTAATGTCGTCCCAGCGAGGGTTGCATGTAAACGTCACAAAGAGATCAGGGCGACCGTAGTTGCGTACATATGTCATCGCATCCTGGGTACGCTCGTGCATGTACCTACCTCGGACCACCAGTGAAAGAGGACGGTAGTACTACCATTTGCCCCAATTGATTGGCATCAGCATCTTGTCGTCTAACTGCATCCTTAAGATGTACGTAATTATCTGCACGTAACTTTGCCTGATTATGTCGTATATAATTGAGTCTCTCAGTTTCTATTTTAGCGTATTGATCTACTAAATACTGACTAAAAAGAGCGATAAAACGCGGGAAAATGTTATCTTCACCGTCTCTTATCATTATACGGAAGGAATAGAAACTGGCTGCCGAAACCATTTTTTTTAGAGGCAATTTAGTTTTGGGATCATGTTGAGGCAAGTTGACAGAATAACCATCATCGCCATAACAAAATATTATGGGATATTGCAAGGCATCGTATGACCGATGCAGTTCACCTAACCGACGTAAAGAAGTACTACGGCTTTCCAATATAATGTCCCGTTTCTCAAATTGCTGATCAACCATCACCAAAGCAACTTCGTTGGTCGTTGGGGCGTTAAAACGTCCTCTATGACCTTCAAGTGGTTTCTTGTCGGCATGAATGACTACTTTAAACGATTCACAGGTGGGGGGAATTTTATCAATGGTGCTTTTGAGGTCTTTAATGTAAGGGTTAACATCATGAAGCATTTTTTGTAACTGTTTAACCAAACTTGGTTTCAATCCTTGATAATTTGAGCACCTTAGACTTACTTCTCTATCGTCTTCTCCAACGAAATAAATCTGCAAGAATTTAGCTTTCTCACCTGGTTCCGGTAAAATGCTTCCAACCAAATGATAGACCTGACCCTGTACTTTAAATGTTGGCATAAAGCCATCCTCCACCACCTGTTTTGCACCAAAAGATGTCATCTGGAAACAATTGTTGTATTTACGAATATTACTCATAAAATGCTTATGGTCAGGGTGCAGATCCATTACCAAACTGTATAGAGGATCAGGAAGACTATGTAATGCTTCGAGTTGCACCTTTCCACTGCCACAACACATTCCAAGAGTCTCGTCCTTCCATTTGAGTGCATTGCAACACTGACACTTATTATTCATATTGCCTATACTCACCATAGAATCGTTGTCGTAAGCCATTCCTGGATTGTAAGACATACCTGAAAGGTACTTTGAAATCCAGGGACTTGCAGTTGCCTTCGTGTTGTATTGTGACTGAGCCGCTCTATGTACTTCAGGATGTGCCTGCTGGTAATTAGCAGCAGCTCGCCTGTGCACTTCAGGATGTGCCTGCTGATAATTAGCAGCATCTTGCCTGTGCACTTCTGAGTTTTTTTTTATATATTTGGATGCCGCTTTCCGATAAGATGTACGGTTACTTTTTGAATACTTTTTTTGGGCCTGTTTTAGTTGATTTTTTCTCGTTGCTGCTGTATATCTAGCTCTACGCTTCTTATTTTTCTTTTGAGATATCGAGCAAGTCGACTGATAAATTTATACATCAACTGGCTGTTTGGAAGCAAAGTCGGTAGAAAGATCTGAATCAGTTGATGACACAGATATTTTATCGACTACTTCAACACGTCTGGAAGTAATTTTCTTAGCCTTTACAGAGATTGGATTGAGTTTAGAATTTATTTCAACTTCAGAAAATTGTTCCTCATCTGAAACATAAGCTTCAAAATGGCCACCAGATAGATCGCCTGAAAAGCGAAGGCGCTTAACTGGACAACCTTCAGCACCAACCTTTACATATAACTTGCAATTGCGGTAAACCTCAAAAATAAAATTATATATTCTGCCTGCTGCTGTCAACTCGCATAATGTGCCGTAAGTTGAAGACAGAATCATATCAGCATAGTATTCGTCTGATGTAGTGTAGTTATCACCACATCCATTTTCAGAAAGACCAGAAAACTCATCCCAGTTTTGCTTTACGTGATCAACAATTTGTTCACGTATTTCGAATGCCATTTCTTCATTTCCGTGCATCAAAAAAGAAAGAGACCTAAAAAGGCAAGCTCCGTCCCCTATGATCGGTACGACAAACTTTAGTACCATCTGCCCATCAATATTTATAATTTCAACAACCATATTTACAACCAATTTCCTTAGTCTTAAATAAAGTAAAAAAATAAATTAAAATCTAAAATAATATTCTTCAAATTTAAAATTTAGAAACAAAGACTAAAAAAATAAACTAATGAAAAAAATCTAAAAATAATATCCTTCAAATTTAAAATCTATAAACAAAGACTATTCAATATTACACCTCCCTAAAAAAAAACTATCCAATTAATAAAATATTATAATTGATACAAAAAGCAGATCTTGATAATTAGTAAATAAATTGCTACCACTTTCTCTGATAAGATCACTTAACCGGATGAAAATCGAACCGTAGGTACGAAGCACTGGGGTACTTATACAATGCGCGGTAACGAAACCATAGCGACTTCTATTTTTTCCACTACCGCCATCTATCGAGCTTCCGAGCAACTTTCTTTCTGTCTGTTGGTCTGAAAGTATGACGCAAAAACTATCGGATCGATTTTGTTCAAATTTTGCATAGATGTTCCCTATAAGTGTGGTCAGTCTGTAGGGTACTTATTATCACGCTATTTGCTATGAGTGATGAGCAGAATTGCATTCTGTTCGTATCCTAACTATCCTAATCTATTTATATCTATATTGATTCGCCCGGAGAAGGGGGTGGAGGGGGTTATCCGGGAGAGGGGCCCGTGGCTAAATAAAAAGAGCCGCACTGGTCGATCGATCAGGTTAAGCTACGCTTGTCGCGGTTGGTCTATGGATGGGTGACCATCTTTAGATACAGAGACCCGTCCGTCCCTCGGAAAGTATGTTAAGCTGTTGGTCCCGGCTGTCATTCGTGGATCTTTGACAGTCGTTACGGGAAGTCAGAAGCCCGAAAGTCTGACAACCATTTTTACCAAGGGGTATCGTATTACCTAATAACTGCTGCGTTGTGGAGGTCAGATAGGCAGTCGCTACATGTAAAATACTGTAATGTTAGAAACAGTACACGTGTACTTATAAATATTATTTTACTTGAATACAAAATTTTGCGAATGAACAACTTCAATACAAAACTTCATACCCCTTTCAGACCCTTGTGGGTTGAAATTTAAAAAAAAAAACAAATATTTAGGTTGTGTTAGTTTCCAACCATAAGCCGAAATATTAGTGATTTTAAATTAAAAAATAAAGAACTTTAATTAAAAACAAAATTTCATCCCCCTTTTCACCCCCCTAAGGGTTGAAATTCTAACAACACCGTTGCGTTAGATAGTAGTGATTTTTCTTCTAAAATGAAGGATTTTCAACTTTATCCCCCGTTTTAACCCTTCGGGGGTAGAATTATCAAAAACGTTGAGATAGGTATTGATTAATTTTCAATCGTCAGTCTAAAATCAAAATTTGAAGATCCTAACTTCAAAACTGACGGACTTTCATACAAACTTCCATCCCCTATTTTTCCCCTTTAGGGGTGGAATTCCCAAAAATCCTTTCTTAGTGGATACTTACTCTTCACAAAGAACACACCCTCCAAGTTTCATGTCTCTAGAACCAGCGGTTTGGGCTGTGTGTTGATATATCAACAGTCAGTCAGTTTCTCCTTTTATACATATAGATGAGAGGCCAGCATAAACTGGTTTGGATACCACTAACGTTTGGCCTACGCCCTGACGGTTGTAATTAGATTGGGACGAGTTTGATCACGTAAGGCCAGCTCACACACGTCCAGCTGACAAACATTCTGCCTAGCCTTTTCCCAACTATATTGGGGTCGGCTTCCAGTTTAACCAGATGCAGCTGAATACCGTATTTTACATGGAGCGACTGTCTATCTGAGCTCCACAACCCAGTAACTGAACAAATCACTTCGTTGTCCGTCTGTCTGTCTGTCAAGAGCATATTTCTAAGGAACGCGTGAAGGTATCAAGTTAAAATTAATATCAAATACGTAGGTCTCTAAAAAAACAAGCTTTTTAAGTCAACGCAATAAAAAAATACGGCCATTTATGAAAAAGTCCGAAAGTCGATCCCCCATTGGAAGAAGGAAGGAGTGAGTTTAAGTGTGTATGTAATCTTAAGAATCCGTATAAGTATTTGATAACATTAAGCAGCACAGATAGTGCAATCCACGACGACGCGCCCTACTCCGCGATTACTGTATTGTAAGCTGTACTTTAGTACGGAGCGGAGCGGAGTGGGGCGCGTCGTTCTATACTATACTGATAATTATATTATTCGATGGTGTAAGCAGCACCCTATTGCGTAACACAGGATCAATCACAATCTGTTTCATTTTGACAGTTCAATAACATGCATAGCATTATTTAGGTACGTTGTGGAGCAAGCAAATTATTCGAACTTAGGAAAGCAAGGTTTAGCAATATCCTTGAAAATGGGAAAAAGGCTCCCGCAACCAGGCACGATGCGACGGCGCGGTGCGACTCAGGCGGAACTATGTCTATGAAAAATCAAGGAAATTGTTCGACCGGTGTCAAAATCAAAATATTTTATTTGACATATAACCTACATGAGCACTTATGAAACGTCAGAAGCTAGGTGCACGGTTCCAATTGGTCGTTTCCTATGGAGAAGAGCTGGCAAGAAACTCCACGGTTACTTTTTTTTTTAATAAATGGCTTTTACAATGTTTTCTAATTAATGCAAATGTGGGTTATTCCGTCTACGGGGAAAATGCGATGCATTTACTCTTAATTCCAGAATAGTTACGCGCTGTTATTGATTCGGTCGATAAAATAGGATCAGATTTTCGTTCCAAATAATACATAGATGAAGCAACGTTGTCTACAAAATTTAAAAAAAATGACGTTTGAAGTTTACTTGTGTTCCGAACTCGAAACCCAAACATGCTGGCGTTTAAAAACGCAATTAGGGTGTTGACCTTATTGTAGGTTAGTATCATCGTGATACATAATTAATAACTCTAGGAACGAAAGATTGACTGTCGGTAAAGTCTGACACTATTCCAGTGAACAATTAAAAGTTAACCGTTACTTAGTAGCGTAGCTAACCACAAATTGACCTCGTTATCGATACGTAGATAGGTACTGAGTAATCTAGTGTATCTAGACGAGTTGCGATAATAGCGGTCAAACTTTTAGAGAATTATGTAAAGCTAGGGTTTTGTTGGATCTTCAGGGTCCTAAGTAAACCCCAAATATGTGAGGATTGTTTGATTTTCTGATCTGATGTTCTTTCTTAGTTTTTGAGCAGGGTATATTGGTAGTTACATAACTGATGTGGCTAACTGCTGGTTTATTACAAAACGAGTTTTGTGTGTCAACCTAGCACCCCAAGACAACTTATTTAACCTTAGATTTAATAATAATAATAAAAAGTTTATTTCGGAACAATAATACAAGAGTAAGTACAAGTAAAATGATGATAGCTGCAAAAGTATAAAATGTAGCGCAGCTAACAACACGGGATCCTGCCATTATGCCGAAATATTTTGCCAAAATTTCACTACCCAAACAAATTTCCGCATATTTTCATTTGCCAAATTATTACTTAGCAAAAAATCTCTTCACAAATTAATAACAAAAAAGAAAATAAGACAAGGTACAAAAGCACAACAAGCACGACAAGTAAGTGGTGTAGTGGTGTGGTGCAAGTACTTAACAGGACATAATGATTTGGGATGCATTTTGACGTTGAATTAATGTGGTGAGTGTAGGGTGAATGGGTGTGTGGGTGGGTGTTAATCATATGTGTTGTGTGTGGTTTTGTTGGGGTGTGTGAGAGAGTTATCTGCCAGGGCTTATTTTTAATAGTTTTTTATTTATATATATATTTTTTTTACATTGTTCTCACATATAGAATCAACAAGAGTAATGTACCCAGGATTTTGTAATTTCTATATTTAAAAGAGTGTCCTTGGAGTTTCTTGCCCGTTCTTCTCCATAGAGATCTACGTTTTGGAATGGGCAACTAGCTTCAACTTTCTGACTAACTGACTCTTTGACAATTCAAAAGTGACTGTAAAGGGTTTAATTGAAATAAATGCTTTGAGTTTGAGTCTGAGTTTGAGTTTGAATTTGAGTTTGAGTGATGAGTATTTTACACTTCCACGAGTTTCTCTGTTTCATCATAATTTTGTGATTTTAACCAGGAAACATGTTTCATTTTACATTGGCTCTTGGTAAGTGGGTAGATGTGTAAACTTTTGTTTAGAATTTATATTTTTGAAATTATATGTTTGAAATGTCGACTTGCAGCTACGGTTCTACGAGAGTCAGTGCTACAAACCCTATTCGAGCGGCGTGTAGGACAGCATTTAGCATCAAAGGTCCGCCCCTAAGACGACCCACTGACCAAGGTAAGTTGGCTGTGTTTTGCGAAGAATACTTTGGAGGATAATAATATAAATAATAAATTTACCGCAACATAGATAATTTAAATAAAAGGGAAGCACCCCTCGTCACATAATGTTTACTTATAGTAAAACATGTATAACATTAATTAGTATTTACCTAATACTTTTAAAGTTGAGATTTTAAACTTTGGTCTGGTGAACTGTCGCCTTACTAAGCTGCTGTCATTCTGAAGTGTTGAGATTTTGAATCGTTGGTCTACCCATAATAAATTGTTATAGTAGGGGAGGTACTAGGTACTCGATTTTTGCGGTCTATTTTATACCTAGCGAATAAAATTAATTACTAGTAGTTGTTAATTATTATATTTTTTTGGGTTTTAGATGATCCCAAAAATCGTTTCATAAGATGGTGGTGCGGCATGAAATATCATGCACTAAAAGCAAACTCTTATTGTTATGATTTTCAACCGGTAAGAAATATCTTGTTTAGTTCAGACTAACGTGACCTACTGTAATTTATTTTTAATACACATTTTAATTTTAGGCAGCCTTGTAACACAATCACGGCCGCGTTTTTAGAAGAATCCTCGGACTTGAAGAAGATGGATTGAAGGAAGCGACTTACGCAGACAAATGTAGATGGCATGCAAAAAAGATCTAGATCTAAAGACTGAATATATTAAACTGCACAGCCAAATGGAAAGTTTCATCAGCATATTTAAATCTCAGTAATTTTCCGGCACTAAAGCATATTTTTCGTAGTAAATAAATGGCGTAGCTTACTGCCATTAAATGAATCACTTGTGTTTGTGTGCTCTCAAGATTGATGGACGCGTTAAAATACATATATATTGAATGATGGCATTTGATTTTCAGAGTAAATAAATCAACGTTTATTTTATTTATAATGATGGATGTTTAATTTTACTGACCGCACAATGTCAGAGTAGATAGCTATGACGCCAAATTTGATTTGTGATGCTCTAAAATTGTAGTAAGTATTTACAGTGACCCACACTCTGAAAATACTTTTTACTATTTGTGCGGGTGGCGCAATAGCTAATTATTGAGCAAATTATTCTTTTTTAGGGTTCCGTACCCAAAGGGTGAAACGGGACCCTATTACTAAGACTCCGCTGTCCATCTGTCACCAGGCTGTACCTATTTCATGAACCGAGATAGATAATCATTTGAAATTTTCACTGATGATGTATTTCTGTTGCCTATATAACAACAAATAAGTACTAAAAACAGAATAAAATAAATATTTAAGTGGGGCTCCTATACAACAGACATGATTTTTTGCCATTTTCATAGATAATGGTACGGAACCCTTCGTGCGCGAGTCCGGCTCGCACTTGGCCGGTTTTTTAGAGTTCCGTAGTCAACAAGGAACCCTTATAGTTTCGCTATGTCCGTCTGTCTGTCTGTCTGTCTGTCCGCGGTTTAGCTCAAATGTATTGGTACTAGAAAGTTGTAATTTGGCATGAGTATACACGTTAATGACGCCAAAAAAATGGTAAAATAAATTTTTGAAAAAAACTATTATTTAGGGTACCTCCCCTACATGTAAAGTGGGGATGATATTTATTTTTCGTCTTTCTCATAGTGTGGGATATCGTTGGATAGGTCATTCAAAAATATTAGGGGTTTTCGAAGACTGTTTATGGATTAAGTAAACCGTTCGTGACTTATCATGCTTTAAAGTTCGTAGAGACAAGTGTGTCCCCCCTCTACCAACTAAACGGTTGTAGTTAAAAATTCAAACGTCAAGGCAGTAGCACTAATATATAACGAAGCTAAGTAGGCTTTACAGATTAACGAGTAATAAACGACCAACTTAAATTTGCAGTTTGAAAAACATGTTCTCCCATATATTCCGCATGGGAGAACATGTTTTTCAACTACAATGTTAAGTTTGTTCTTGGGATAAATTTATCCAAACTACGGAATCCTTCATTGTTCGTGGTCCGACACGAACTTGGCCGGTTTTATATTATACAGATATTATTGATTTGTATCAATTTGGATGATAAATGCAAAAGCAACAGTTTTTAGAGTTATTGTTGCTGACTGTACCTATGCGTTGCTGGGAAGTCTGTTGCGACAATTTTCCGAAATTACTACCTATATAAAAATCGTTTCAGAATAGATATTATTCTAATAAAAGTAACTATTTGCAGTAATTTCGGATCATAAACCAAAAAATATTACAAACGATAACTACTCGAAACTTTGTTTTGACTTGGTAAATTACTTCTGTTGATCTGGGAAGTTAGATTGTACCTACCTATGTACATATACATGGTTAAATTAACTAGCAAAACTACACACGTTATGGGTATCGATATCTTATCATGAAAACAAAAAGATATTAATTTGTCTTTTTTTTTGTGGGGTCCTCGACCGCTGTTTGTGCAGTTAAGTACTTAAAATTATACCAGTTAAAAAAACAGTTTTTAGTGTTCCGTTCCTCAAAAGGAACAAAACGGTAACCTTGTAGGATCATTCGCGTGTCTGGCTGGTTGGCTGTCCGTCTGTGACAGCCAATTTGCTCCGAATCTACTGGACCAATCTCGTTGAAATTTGGTACATATATGAATTTCTGTGGCCCAAATACGGATAAGTAACGTTAGTAAATGAATTTTGTGTATGGGGGTCACTTTTCGGGGGAAAACTGATAAAAAAAAAGACAGTACGGTAAGCAAAACTGTACTGTGTCAACTATCAAATGAAAGGACTTGTTGAGAGGATAATTTAAAAAAAAATACTTTTAAAGATATTTAAGAAAATTGATGAAAATTGACCCTGCCCTCTCCCCCCCCCCCCCCTTATTCAAATTCAAATTCTTTATTGCGAACTAAGTGTACAATCTTAAAGGTGCTATCAATAGGTAGGTTCTTAGAACTTAGTTGCCTGTTAAGGCATTGCAATTTAAATGGTTTTTAAATTTAAAAACAACAAAACAGAGTATACACACTCATTAGTACAATTATACAATTCATTATTCGTACATTTTATATTATATAATACTATTCTTATAATTAATATCTAATTATATTATGTATCACAATCATTACATTATCTTCGAAACTACTGAACCTAAAGTTTTGAAACAAATACAGAGAATGGTTTTTTACTCATAGATTACAGGAACACCTTAAGAAGTCTATGTTCTTAAAATAACATGGTAGATCTCTCAATATTGTGCGTACAAACTTGCAATTGCAATTTTTTTTTGCAATTACAATGTTAAGTTTGTATTTGTAATAAATTCATCGCAACTACGGAACCTTACATTGTGCGTAATCCGACACGCACCGGTTTTTTTTGTGTAAACTTCACAGACATGATTGGAATCGATACCTAAAGACAATGAAACAAAGAAAATAAATTTTCTCAGCTCATACTTCAAGTAACAACGCTACCAGCGGTCACTGACCCAATTTTTTAAATTTATTTTAAATTTAGATTATATCGTGTTTAGATAACGATCCCCGTCACGTCTGCGGAGTTTCCCTACCTAGTTTAACTTGACCCTGTATAACAACCCGGAGGATTCGGTTAACGCGCGCTACAGTTAGGGACCGGGTGGCGCCATCTAACGGTAGCGCGCGGTAACCGACCCCTCCGGGTGCCGCTTGGACTGAACCGGTTTGTTATAACGATGACTATTAACGTAATCATGATATTTATTAGCTAAATTACAGCAGTTTGTTTAAAGTAATAGTTTGTTTTGTAGCCCTTAGGGTAAGGATAGTTGTTTTTAGTTTTGTATGTTTAGGTACCTTTATACCCACTACAGAAACAACTTTGAGAATAATTGATTATTGTTATTATTGAAAAATGGGTCAGGCAATAAGCTTTCTAATAAAGTCAGTAAATTTGGTAATTGTTAAGCAAATTGACTACCAATTAAATGGTTCGAATATTCAAATTATCTGTCATTTTTTGACAGTTATTTGAAACTAGCTTTTGCTCACGGCTTCGCCCGCGTGAAGGTGAAATTAATAGTCTACGCATGTGTCAAATTAATTTGCTTAAAAATTGACTTTCCTGAGTGTATACACGACTTACATAACTACTCTGTATGTAAGGGATACAAAGCTCCCGGAGGACACGGTGGAGCATACGATGGAGGTCTGCCCGGCTTTGGCTGTGCACCACCACGTCCTCGTGGAGGCGATTGACGACGGTGATCCCTCGCGTCCGGCCCTGGTCCAGGCCATGGTACGGACTGAGAGGGCATAGGAAGCCGTTATCTCCTTCTGCGAAGCAGTAATGCTCGCGAACGAGGAGTTGGAACGCTTGAGGTAGAGGCAAACTTCGCGCCCTCACGCCCCTAGTCACCGCAGGAGACGCCCGACGAGCGAGAGAGATCGACGGGAATCGGCCTGGGATTCCCGACGTGGGCGTCGGGAATCCCAGGTCGATTACCGGCCACCGTAGGCACGGGCTTGCGGACAGTGAGCAATGAGTAGCTCGCCGCCCGATAAGGACCAGGCCCGGGTCGACGGCGCGTTGTGTTCCACGCGCGCCTCAAAGAGATGTCAGCACAACTGACGGGGTCTGCTAGAGCTGATGCCTGCCGGGGTCGCGGGAAAGTCCGAAAGGGATACAGTGGCCCCTGGCAACACAAAGGCAACTGAAGGAACACGGGTGGGTTTTAGTCAGTAAGAGTCTGACACGCTCTTCCGATCCGCCCAGAGCGGGAGAAATTATTTGATTAATTCCCAAACCAAAAAAAAAAAAAAAAGACTTGTTTCGATTTGACTTTGTTTTCTTTCAATTATAAATAAAATACGAGAGCTCCTTGTACATAATGAATCGGAGCAAAAACATTATTTTCTTTAATAAATGGGAACGTAGGTGTATTATGTTAATAAAATGATATAACGAATCGCAAATACTGAGCGGAACAGAAAAATGTTACAATTTTGTGAACGAAGTTGCAGCAAAAAGTCATCTATCAGTCATCATAAAGTGCCTAGGTGTACTTCTGGATGAACGACTAAGCTGGCGTCCTCATATTTAATTGAACTTTATGAACTTTATGGCCTGAAGCAACACATGAATAATACAAGCTTTCATCAGTATGTTGCAAAATATTCTAAAACTTTTAAAAGTGTGTGCAAAATAGCTAAAGCTCTTCACATTAGCAATAAAATAAAATCAGCTGATGATAAAATAAAAACTACCTGGCAAATAATAAATAATGAAACCGGTAGGAAAAAACAACGTAATACTGAATTTAATTTAGAGACTGCTCATGGTCCCATCAACTCAGATGTAGAAATAGCTCAGGAATTTGAAAACTTTTTTGTTAATATTCCCCACAAAACCACTGAAGCTTTAAATTCCTCACCCGAGCTTTCTGCTGCCTTACTTAGAAATAATGTAAAGGCATGCCCTTTGGAGTTTAGGTTTCAGCATACAAACCCCCAGGCTGTTATAAAAGCTTTTAAAGATCTTAAAATTAAATCAACAGAGGATCTGTGGGGAATGTCTGTAAAAGTCTGTAGATCTGTCATCGAAACCATTGCGCCTTATTTAGCTTTCATATTTAACACTAGTGTAGACCAAGGCGTCTTTCCGGATCTCATGAAACATAGTAAAGTAGTTCCTTTGTTCAAATCCGGTGATAGTAAGGAAACCAACAATTATAGGCCTGTGTCAATTCTGCCAGTTCTCAGTAAGGTGTTTGAAAAGTTGATTCTCAACCAAATGTTACGGCACTTTAATAAAAATTCCATCTTTCATGATCAACAGTACGGTTTCACCAAAGGGCGTTGTACCACTGACGCCGGTGTCGCCCTAATAAAGAACATTTTTAACGCCTGGGAAGAAGCACAAGATGCCATTGGAATTTTTTGCGACCTCTCGAAGGCTTTCGATTGCGTAGACTATGAGGCACTTCTGCTGAAACTGGAGCACTATGGGATTAGGAATACAGCTCTTGATTTACTAAGATCATACCTGAAAGATAGAAAGGCTAAAGTTCAAGTCAACGGCACAAACTCATTAGGGTCTGAAATGGTAATGGGCGTTCCTCAAGGTTCGATATTGGGTCCATTCCTCTTTTTAGCTTATATAAATGATTTACCCCAATTATTTCAAAATCAACCAAAGATGGTGTTATTTGCAGATGACACATCATTGATATTTAAAATAAACCGACGGTCACAAAATCTCGACGACGTGAATAGCTGTATTGTTCAGGTCCAAGATTGGTTTACGGTAAATAATTTGGTACTAAATAATAAAAAAACAAAATGCATTAGATTTAAATTACCAAATGTTAGAAGCAGCGAATGTGACATCATATTGAATGGAGAAAAACTGGAATTTATTAACCAAACAGTTTTCCTAGGAATCACGCTAGACGAGAAATTACAATGGGGACCCCATATAACATCTCTCGCGGGGCGGCTAAGCTCGGCCGCTTATGCTGTTAGAAAGATAAGACAGTTAACAGATGTAGAAACCGCGCGTTTGGTCTATTTTAGTTACTTCCACAGTATTATGTCGTATGGCATTTTACTGTGGGGTCGGGCTGCTGACATTGAATCCATTTTTATTTTACAAAAGAGAGCTGTCAGAGCCATTTATAATCTAAGTCGTCGCGAATCTCTCAGGGAACTATTTAAAAAGATTAATATTATGACGGTACCTTGTCAATTCATTTATGAAAATATTATGTATGTGAGAAAAAATCTACATCTTTTTAATAAAATAAGTGATAGACATAATTTTAATACTAGAAATAAAGATAAAATAGATCAACCATTTTTCAGACTATCTAAAGTAAATACATCTTTTATGGGGTACTGTGTTAAATGTTACAACAGAATACCTTGTGATATATTAGAATTAAATGAAAGAAAACTTAAAACTCATATAAAAAGTACACTTTGTAAACAAGCATATTACAAATTAGAGGATTATATCCAAGATAAAAATGCTTGGAAACATGCTTGTCCTGCTCCATAGGACAATTTAGAATCTAGACAAATAGAATCTATCAAACTGGTTGCCAATTTAATTGTATAATATTATTTTTTTAAACATTAATTTTATATTCTGTGATTACTTGAACTCACACATTTATTATTAGTAGTACGTGTTAAAATGTTAAGAATATCGTATAATTTTACAATGTTTGTAAATATGTGAGCACCATGCATCTATCACATAATTAATTTATGTCATTCCTTCATTTTTCATTCTTTTTACCTATCGTGGTATAGTAATCTTATTCTAGGTGCATCGTCTTCACATATAATTATATAATTAATGTCTACAGAATATTGTGAAAATATTTTAAAAGAGTAACGGTGGAGTTTCTTGCCCATTCTTCTCCATACGAAAACGACCTTTTGGAATGGGCGACTAGAATCAATTATTATATATTTTTTTTCTGTAAATGTTGACGTTCATAAGTGCCTTTTTTGTGCCTAAATTAAATAAATTATTTGACTTTGACTTTGACTTTGACTACTTCCCGTGTTCGGAAACTTATATGGACATTTAAGAAGCTTCGACACGTCAGTTTGAATTACTACGAACGGTGTACGAGTATCTTGCGCTGGCGCAGTTAATCATAGGCTACGGTATCACGGCCTGGGGAGGCGCTTGCAAAACCTTTATAATTCACTCGAAAGAGCCCAAAGATCCCTGCTAAAGGTCATGACATTCAAACCATACCAATTGCCTACGAAAGATCTGTGCAAATTGTAAAGTACTTACCGTGAGTCAGTTGTACCTTCTTAATCTCACAATGAGACAACATCAAATTACACCGGTAAATCACACAACAAAATTATAGAGAACAATTACTCGTACTGACATTTAGACCAGTAATTCGTCAAAAAACCGCGTCCGCTAGACGACAACACTTTTACATAGCTACGTACATTTACAATAAAATAAACAATACCCTAAACATAAACCCTTTAACAACTAGAGACAGTAAAAAGAAAATCTCCACATGGCTTCAAACACTGGATTATCACCGGACGGAAGACCTAGTACAACAGCAGTACTTAATAGACATAAACCCACACACCATCACCCATTTAAACATACACCATCACACACACGCGCACACACCCCGACACCGTCCCCCACACACACACATTTATGCACAGTTATTGCATACCAAAAGAGCTTGCGGTGCATCTTTAATTTCTTTTATTTTAGCATGTTTTCACAACGTGCCATCGACCCGGGCCTGGTCCTTATTGGACGGCGAGCTACCCATTGCTCACCGTCCGCAAGCCCGCACCTCCGGTGGCCGGGAATCGGCCTGTGATTCCCGACGCCCAGGGCGTCTCTGCCACCGATCGCCTCCACGAGGACACGGCGGTGCTCTGCCCAAGCCGGGCAGACCTCCACCGTATGCTCCACCGTGTCCTCCGGAAGATCCACGCAGTGATGACACCCGGGCGTTTCCTCCCACCTTATCCGAAACTGGAACCTCCCGAAACAACCGTGTCCGGTGAGGACCTCTAGCCACTCCACAAAGAGGGGACTTATCACCGCAATAGTGGCGTGCCCAGCACTGGGTTGCGACAGTCACATTATCCATGACGCCATGAGATCCCGCCGGAGCTCTGTCCGCTGTGCCGCGATTTCTCGCGGCAGCGGAGTTAAGCCCAGGCCTTTCGCCTCCTCGCGCGACTCCTAAATGTGAGCGAGGAATTTGCATCCAGATCCCATGGTGGCAATACGGCAAGATAGCTCGCCGCCTCACAGGAGACCGTGTTGTATCCCCGGACCAGCCGGGTGGCCATGACCCTCTGACATACAGTCAGTCATTCAAACTATCAGGAAAGTTTTATGAATGAAAACCTGAAATATTTAACAATTTTGTGCTTACTGCACCTAAAATAGAATTCCCCAATTCAATCTTGTACCAGTTTGACTTACCTGCTTCTACCTTTATTTTTTATCAAACGCCTAACTATTTAACTTTATAAAACTATTTATTTTTTACTGAATAATGAAGATAATTCCAATTATTTTTCCATAGAGATAAGAAAAAAAAACCCGTGCTTTAGATTATACTCTACTTATACAGGCTATAAAATAATCTTGGCCAAAATACATATGCAGTAAATAATAATTTATTATAGTATCAAACAGTAAGAAATTGTTAATAAACAAGGAACATTTTCCAGTTTTACACCTGCTTTTACATCCACATTCTCCATACTCGTAACTATAACTAAACTAAATAAAAAAGGTTTACTCTTCAAAAATGCTCACGGTTTTAATAATAATGATACCATTGATTTATAAATCAAAAAGAAATGCATTTTTTTATTTTTTCTATAGTTGTAATGGCAAACGAAATTTATTTTTGATGACATCTGCCAGATTTACTTTTATTAAAAAACCCACCTAATGATTTAGGTCTTCAAAAATACCGTTACCAATTTGGACACTGCAGAAAAAAAAAAAGAAAATGCAATATTTTATCTCTATTTTTAATAACAAAGGAAATATTTCTACTTGTAGCGACCACTTCTTTCTTCTTCTTTTTGGGTCTTCAAAAACTCACCTACAGACATACTATATGATTTAGGTCTAGAAAGATACCTCATAATATAGCTGTATAGCCCTGTGGCTGGTATGAACTAGTATTATTGGGTGATCTAGGTTGTAGAAAAATGTTTACCATAACCATAACAAGTAAATAAGACAATAAACATTGATTCAATTTTATTTTTCTATTACTATCTCGTTTAGAAAAATAATTCTTCTACATTTTAGACCAGGGTTAAGTACTCTATTGTGCAATACTTTTCTATGTCAAGTACTTATAAAAAACTCGGTCAAGTCCCAGAAAATTTTGGTTAATCCTCTAGGTTATTGCCCAAGTTTCAGCGTAACTAAAGTTGTTAAGTTACGAGTATCTAAAGAGCCTGTTCTGGATTTAAAATTAGTTTTCAACTTTTTGAGTTGTTAGATTTTTTCGAGTAGAACTTATGGAGCATTCAATGATCCTTATAAGCGGCGTTCGATTTGTGCAGGACGCAGCACGCATGAACTGCAACTGGATCCCGGTCTAGCATTAATCAGCCCTAATGTGGATTATGACAAGGCATAATTTGATGGGTTTCATAGATATTGTAAAAACTTATAGGTTGAAAGACAATGCGACCGTAAATAGGAACCGATTACAATAACAAAATTATTATATGACATTAATTAAGATGTCTTAATTTCTTTGGGCCAGAAGATAGCAAAATGGATGATGATCAGAATGAAAATTCGACAAAGACCCAAGGATGCGGTACGTAGGTTTGATCGTTTTAATCCCGAAAGCATCATCATTCTCTTCCCAATTTATTTGGGGTTGGGCAACATGTGGGTTTCTTCGATACTTATCTATTATCCGTCATCTCAGTAGTCACCCCCGTCCTAGCTATATCATCCTTCACACAGTCCATCCACCGTTTCTTTGGCCCCTACACTTATAGCCATCGACATTCATACTTCAAAACTTTCCTCACGACTGTTTCCTCATTCCTCTGCATCAGGTACCCATACCATGACAACCGATTTTCGCACAACTTTTCAGTCACCGCGATGCCATTTTCACACTTCCTTACGCACTCATTTAAAAAATACAATCGACGTAGACATATTTAGTAACCTATTCCGCTTAACTATTATTAAAGAGTCATAAAAAACCCTATAAGAAATCGACACGTATCTCGCCGACGTCACGTGATCCTCAGGATGACAATTGAGTTGTCACGAACCCGGACACGGCGTGTTGCTACGCCAAGCGCCGCACGCAGAGTGAGCCATACCGCCCGAAAACCCCACTTACTTGCCCATTTACTGAAATATCTTCGTCTATTGTATTTTATAATGGATTTTCGCAAGGTCACACACACCTGTATCAATTAACTATGTACTCATTTCTTATTCCATCCATTCTTGTAACACCACAAATCCCTCTTAGCATTCGCAGAGTATACACCCGCAATGAGTGATATAACTTTAGGGGCATGAGGAACAGGGTGTAAAGTTCACTCATCCACCATAGAAAAGGGAGGATCCTCCAACCAGACGATGTGGGTGAACTTGGCAGATCATTTCCCAGCAGAGCCAAAAAAAATGTGAGTTCTATTGGCATGCGGGTGAGTTCTAGAGTTCCTTATACTTAAAAAAAATAGTTCTGGCTTTTTTACCTGAAAAAAGTCGAATGAAAATATGCTCTGCTAACTTCCGCTAGCAGATCATTTTTTCCAAAATTAAAATTTTAAAACTGATTTAGGTGCGCAAAGGTGAGCCCTATAGTTCCTTATACTTTTCCGAAAGAGTTCTGCTGACCTTCATCTAAAAAAAAAATAAAAAAAATAGTGACCTGTTACTAGAAAAACACGATCATTTTGGTAAAATAATCGTGAATGACGTAATTTGTGAATTTTGGTAGATTCTTCGGGCTATGATTAGTAAACAAGATCCTAGTAACAGAAAAAAAACTAAATAAAAGCAGAATTCTCACCAACTTATCAGCAGAATCTTGTGAAAAAGATAGGTTAGGAGAAATTGAGATTTCATTCAGTGTTTAAGTTAGTAGGATCAAAAAAGAATTTGATTCGGACTGAGGAGCAGGAACTCCTGGTTTCCTGATGCACCTGTAATAGAGCTATACGAAAACATGATAAAGAAACCCAGGAAGCTCACTCAGGTATCAGCAAAGCAAGGATAAAGAGTTATTTGGGTAAAATTTATATTTAATTCAGTGGATCAGTAAAAAAAATAAAAAATAAAAATTGAGTACCACTGAGGAACCTGAAATCTTCGTTTCCTGATGCATCTTTAAAAGAACTATCGGAAGACATAAAACAGAAACCCAGAACTCCGACTCAGGTATCAGCAGAGCATAGTTGAAAAGTGAGATTAGAAAAAAACAATATTTAATTCAGTGTTTCAATAAGCAGTCCCAAAAAAAATATTAAGTAGCATTGAGGAGCGGGACCTCTTTGATTTTCGATGCAACTATAATGGACTAATGAGAAAACATGATTAAGTAGTCCAGAACTCTCACTTAAGTATCAGGTGATCATGGGTAAACACTTAAGTAGGCTGAAATTAATATTGAATTCAGTGGTTCAGTAAAAATTTTTTTTAAAAAATGAGGAGCTTTAAGGAACCGGAACTCTTCTTTTCCTGATGCACCTTAAAAAGAGCTATGGAACGACATGAAACAGAAACCCAGAACTCCGACTCAGGTATCAGCAGAGCATGGTTGAAAAGTAAGATTATAAAAAATCAAGATTTAATTCAGTGTTTCAATAAGCAGATTTAAAAAAAATATTGAGTAGCACTGAGAAGCGGGAACTCCTCGAATTTGATTGCATCTATAAAAGACAGATGAGAATACATGATAAAATAGGCCAGAACTCTCACTCAAGTATCAGCAGAGCATGGGTAAAGATTTTAGTAAGTCGAAAATTAAATTTATTTCAGTGTATCTGTATAAAATATCAAAAAAATAATTGATTAGACCTGAGGAACCAAAACTCTTCGTTTCCTGAAGCACCTTTAAAAGAGCTATCGGAAAACATGAGACAGGAACCCAGAACTCCGACTCAGGTAACAGCAGAGCACGGTTGAAAAGTAAGATTAGAAAAAATCAAGCTTTAATTCAGTGTTTCAATAAGCAGTCCCAAAAAATATTGAGTAGCACTGAGAAGCGGGAACTCGTCAACTTTTGATGAATCTATAATAGACCAATGAGAAACCATAATTAAGTAGTCCAGAAATCTCACTCGAGTATCAGCAGAGCATGGGTAAAGATTTGAGTAAGTTGAAAATGACATTTAATTCAGTGTTTCAGTAAGCAGGCCCACAAAAATATTGAGTAGCACATGGGAGCGGGAACTCCTCGATTTTTTATGCATCTATAATATACCAATGAGAAAACATGATTAAGTAGTCCGGAGCTCTCACTCAAGTATCAGCAGAGCATGGGTAAAGATTTGAGTAAGTTGAAAATTACATTTAATTCAGTTTATTTCTATAAAATATTTAAAAAAAAAATTGAGTAGCACTGAGGCACCGAAACTCTTCGTTTCCTGAAGCAACTTTAAAAGAGCTATCGTAGGACATGAGACAGGAACTCAGAACTGTGACTGAGGTATCAGCAGAGCATGGTTGAATTATAAGATTAGAAAAAATCAAGCTTTAATTCAGTCTTTCAATAAGCAGTCCTAAAAAAATATTGAGTAGCACTGAGAAGCGAGAACTCCTTGACTTTTGATGCAACTATAATAGACTAATGAGAAAACATGATAAAGTAGTCCAGAACTCTCAATCAAGTATCAGCAGAACATGGGTAAAGATTTGAGTAAGTTGAAAATGACATTTAATTCAGAGTATCAGTAACAAATATTTAAAAAATATTGAGTAGCACATGGAAGCGGGAACTCCTCGATTTTTGATGCATCTATAATTAACCAATGAGAAAACATGATTAAGTAGTCCAGAACTCTCGCTCAAGTATCAGCAGAGCATGGGTAAAGATTTGTGTAAGTTGAAAATGATATTTAATTCAGTGTATTTCATAAAATATTAAAAAAAAAAAAATGAGTAGCACTGAGGAACCGGAACTCTTCGTTTCCTGAAGCAACTTTAAAAGAGCTATCGTAGGACATGAGACAGGAACTCAGAACTCTGACTCAGGTATCAGCAGAGCATGGTTGAATTATAAGATTAGAAAAAATCAAGCTTTAATTCGGTCTTTCAATAAGCAGTCCTAAAAAAATATTGAGTAGCACTGAGAAGCGGGAACTCCTCGACTTTTGATGCAACTATAATAGACTAATGAGAAAACATGATTAAGTAGTCCAGAACTCTCACTCAAGTATCAGCAGAGCATGGGTAAAGATTTGAGTAAGTTGAAAATGACATTTAATTCAGTGTATTTCTATAAAATATTAAAAAAAAAATTGAGTAGCACTGAGGAACAGGAACTCTTCGTTTCTTGATGCACCTTTAAAAGAACTATCAGGAAACATAAAATAAGAATTCAGAACTCTGACTCATGCATCAGCAGAGCATGGTTGAATTATAAGATTAGAAAAAATCAAGCTTTAATTCAGTCTTTCGATAAGCAGTCCTAAATAAATATTGAGTAGCACTGAGAAGCGGGAACTCCTCGACTTTTGATGCAACTATAATAGACTAATGAGAAAACATGATTAAGTAGTCCAGAACTCTCACTCAAGTATCAGCAGAGCATGGGTAAAGATTTGAGTAAGTTAAAAATGACATTTAAATCAGAGTATCAGTAAAAAATATTTAAAAAATATTAAGTAGCACATGGAAGCGGAAACTCCTCGATTTTTAATGCATCTACAATTTACCAATGAGAAAACATGATTAAGTAGTCCAGAACTCTCACTCAAGTATCAGCAGAGCATGGGTAAAGATTTGAGTAAGTTGAAAATGACATTTAATTCAGAGTATCAGTAAAAAATATTTAAAAAAAATTGAGTAGCACTGAGAAACAAGAACTCTTCGTTTCTTGATGCACCTTTAAAAGAACTATCAGGAAACATAAAATAAGAATTCAGAACTCTGACTCATGCATCAGCAGAGCATGGTTGAATTATAAGATTAGAAAAAATCAAGCTTTAATTCAGTCTTTCGATAAGCAGTCCTAAATAAATATTGAGTAGCACTGAGAAGCGGGAACTCCTCGACTTTTGATGCAACTATAATAGACTAATGAGAAAACATGATTAAGTAGTCCAGAACTCTCACTCAAGTATCAGCAGAGCATGGGTAAAGATTTGAGTAAGTTGAAAATGACATTTAATTCAGAGTATAAGTAAAAAATATTTAAAAAATATTGAGTAGCACATGGAAGCGGGAAATCCTTGATTTTTGATGCATCAATAATTACCCAATGAGAAAGCATGATTAAGTAGTCCAGAGCTCTCGCTCAAGTATCAGCAGAACATGGGTGAAGGTTTAAGTAAGTTGAAAATGACATTTAATTCAGTGTATTTCTATGAAATATAAAAAAAAAAAATTGAGTGGCACTGAGGAACCGGAACTCTTCGCTTCCTGAAGCAACTTTAAAACAGCTATCGTAGGACATGAGACAGGAACTCAGAACTCTGACTCATGCATCAGCAGAGCATGGTTGAATTATAAGATTAGAAAAAATCAAGCTTTAATTCAGTCTTTCGATAAGCAGTCCTAAATAAATATTGAGTAGCACTGAGAAGCGGGAACTCCTCGACTTTTGATGCAACTATAATAGACTAATGAGAAAACATGATTAAGTAGTCCAGAACTCTCACTCAAGTATCAGCAGAGCATGGGTAAAGATTTGAGTAAGTTGAAAATGACATTTAATTCAGAGTATCAGTAAAAAATATTTAAAAAAATTGAGAAGCACTGAGGAACAGGAACTCTTCGTTTCTTGATGCGCCTTTAAAAGACCTATCAGAAAACATAAAATAAGAATTCAGAACTCTGACTCATGTATCAGCAGAGCACGGTTGAAAAGTAAGATTAGAAGAAATCAAGATTTAATTCAGTGTTTCAGTAAGCAGGCCCAAAAAAATATTGAGTAGCACATGGAAGCGGGAACTCCTCGATTTTTGATGCATACATAATTAAGCAATGAGAAAACATGATTAAGTAGTCCAGAGCTTTCACTCAAGTATCAGCAGAGCATGGGTAAAAATTTGAGTAAGTTGAAAATGACATTTAATCCAGAGTATCAGTAAAAAATATTTTAAAAAAATTGAGTAGCACTGAGGAACAGGAACTCTTCGTTTCTTGATGCACTTTTGAAAGAACTATCAGGAAACATAAAATAAGAATTTAGAACTCTGACTCATGTATCAGCAGAGCACGGTTGAAAAGTAAGATTAGAAGAAATCAAGATTTAATTCAGTGTTTCAGTAAGCAGGCCCAAAACAATATTGAGTAGCACATGGAAGCGGGAACTCCTCGATTTTTGATGCATCTTTAATATATGAATGAGAAAACATGATTAAGTAGTCCAGAACTCTCACTCAAGTATCAGCAGAACATGGGTAAAAGTTTAAGTAAGTTGAAAATGACATTTAATTCAGTGTATTTCTACAAAATATTAAAAAAAAAAATTAAGTAGCACTGAGGAACCGGAACTCTTCGTTTCCTAAAGCAACTTTAAAAGAGCTATCGGAGGACATGAGACAAGAACTCAGAACTCGGACTCAGGTATCAGCAGAGCATGGTTGAATTATAAGATTATAAAAAATCAAGCTTTAATTCAGTGTTTCAATAAGCAGTCCTAAGAAAATATTGAGTAGCACTGAGAAGCGGGAACTCCTCGACTTTTGATGCAACTATAATAGACTAATGAGAAAACATGATTAAGTAGTCCAGAACTCTCATTTAAGTATCAGCTGAGCATGGGTAAACACTTAAGTAGGCTGAAATTAATATTGAATTCAGTGGTTCAGTAAAATAAAACAAAAAAAAATTGAGTAGCACTGAGGAACCAGAACTCTTCGTTTCCTGATGCACCTTTAAGAGAGCTATTGGAGAGCATGTAATAGGAACCCAGAATTTTGCTTCTGGTATCAGCAGAGCATTGTTGAAAAGATAGATTAGAAGAAATCAAGATTTAATTCTCGCGTGCCCTGGTTTTATGACACTAATTTAAGTAAGAGTTACGTCAAAGTAGCTTTAAGACTGCGTTCTGGGCACGTTCCATCAGCAAAATTTGCTTTCCTAATGCGTAAGACAGCATCTCCAAACTGCGAAGTATGCAAAAAAATAGAAGACGTGCAACATTTTCTGATGCAATGCGTTAAGAACTAAAATGAAAGAGATTCACTGATTAGGGAGTTTGGTTTAAATGTTTTAGATCTTGGGCTTATTTTCACTATTTTAGCGAATCCTAGTTCAAATGTTGCAAAAAAATTGTGTTCTCTAGTACAACAGCTTGATCAATGAGTAGCTAAATTTGTTAAATAATGAGGATTATAAGAATATTGATATAATATATTAATTTTAGTGGTGTAAGATTAGTGATAAGGTACAATGGGGTTGGCGTATTCATGTGGATAAAAACTCTCTATTAATTTTTAAGAAAAAAATAATAATTTAGTGTTTCATTAAGAAGGCCCAAAATAAAATTGAGTAGCACTGAGGAGCGAGAACTCCTCTATTTTTCATGAAAAAGTAGACACTGCTTTTGAAACAATAACATTTTTTTTTTTTGTTCATATAAAATATGAACAGTTGCAAGACATGGTGACTGTGATGGATGAAGCATATAAGAGGAAAGGGATGAATATAAATGTGAATAAGACGAAGGTCATGGTCTTTGAAAGAGGATGTATTGGTGTGTGATATGAAAATAAATGATAAGAATGTGGAGCAAGTAAGTGAGTTTGTATACTTGGGGAGTCTGTTTACAAGGGATGGGAAGATTGATGAAGATGTGGAAAGGAGAGTAAATGCGGGAAATAAAGTGAATGGTGCTATACATGCGATTGTGACCAACCAGTTGATGGCCAAAAAGGCTCGACTGGCTGTTCACAGTGGAAATGCGTTCCTTGCGAAGCATGTGTGGTCAAACTATGAATGGTACTCGACAGTCGGTGGAACTTCGTGGAGCATTTCCGACGTTTGGCTCCCAGACTGGACCGGGCCGGGTCTGCCTTGAAGCGGCTCCTGCCCAATCTAGGGGGTCCAAACGCCTCCTGCCGGAGGCTATACGCCTTCAATGGAGCATTGAAAAATGACATCCACAAAACCCGAAGGCCTTTTTAAAAGTGTGCAATAAAGTTTTGCATTGCATTCACTGCAATGACCCTCTATTTTTATAAAGACTTTGGCTAACGCACTCAAATATATGTTGTGTTTTTAAATACAACAACACAATCGATACTATGTTGTACCCATAAAGCTTCAGCTATCACATCTGCCCATCCTAGACGCAATTTCCAGTATATCCGCTTACCGTATACTTTTTCTTGCGGCTTAATACTCTGCCATTTCTCTTGGGAAATTACCAAGTTTATCTTAATTGAAGTTAAGCTGGATAACTGAGTGTCTATGGTCTGCTCTGCAAACCCCTCGGAACTGTAATTGCAGTCGTTTTCAGAGAAAATCAATTCTTGCTCCGATATATTGAAAACTTTAACGATTAGGTCTCTCACCCCACTACGATTGCTGTTAATTATTGTATGAACATGCTTAGGCGTAATTATTGATCCTTTATCCGCCATTAGTTTCGAATTTTTTTTATATACATCATGGGATGGTGGAAACAAACGCCCGTTATCATCAATGGTACGACATTCATCATCCGACACAATTTCCCGTAATGTTATTTTATTGTACGGTGTTTTGCCTGCCATTTTAGTTTAAATATTCGGGTACTGTTATTAAATCGTTAAGATCATAAAAGTAAAAACAAAACAATTAAATTAATAACAACAAAACAAAAAACAACATGACAATAACAACAACAAAATTAACGAAACAAGAACAACAATGAAACAATAACAATTAACAGTAGTTAGTACTCCTATTATAACAACTAATTTTTAGGAAATGAAAAAATTCGAAAGCCGCTGATAGCTTAATACCTACTAGAGTGCTCCGATATTTTTTTATGAAATTTTGATCGACAGTCTTATACCATAGCGTGTAACGAAACCATAGCGACTTCTAATTCGACGACAATGCCATCTAGGGAGTTATGGTTTAATTAATATTTCAGCGCGTCCTTCTATCTACTTTATTTGACCGATCGGTTCTTCTAAACTACGCAACGGATTTTGATACGGTTTTCAATACAATTTTAAGTATCTTTTTCAGAATACAGTGGGTTGCCATATTATTAGGGACAGTCAGGATTTTTTTTAAATTTGTTAAGTGTCTTAAATTAATTAAAAAAAACACTGTTTGTGAATGACAAAAGCTTTAATTACACAAAACGGTTATTCACGAAGTAAAATAATAACAGAAAAATAAATAAAAATAATAATAATAATTTATGTACTTAATATAATTAAGTACATAAATAGGCGACTATAAATGTTACGTAATTAGTGATCAGTACTTAGTGACATTTCCTTTCGCCTCAATGAGTGGTTCTATACGCCTGAACCACTGAATTCAATATTAATTTCAGCCTACTTAAGTGTTTACCCATGCTCAGTTGATACTTAAATGAGAGTTCTGGACTACTTAATCATGTTTTCTCATTAGTCTATTATAGTCGCATCAAAAGTCGAGGAGTTTCCGCTTCTCAGTGCTACTCAATATTTTTTTAGGACTGCTTATTGAAAGACTGAATAAAAGCTTGATTTTTTCTAATCTTATAATTCAACCATGCTCTGCTGATACATGAAACAGAGTTCTGAATTCTTATTTTATGTTTCCTGATAGTTCTTTTAAAGGTGCATCAAGAAACGAAGAGTTCCTGTTCCTCAGTGCTACTCAAATTTTTTTAAATATTTTTTACTTATACTCTGAATTAAATGTCATTTTCAACTTACTCAAATCTTTACCCATGCTCTGCTGATACTTGAGTGAGAGTTCTGGACTTTTTAATCATGTTTTCTCATTGATTAATTGTAGATGCATCAAAAATCGAGGAGTTCCCGCTTCCATGTGCTACTTAATATTTTTTAAATATTTTTTACTGATACTCTGAATTAAATGTCATTTTCAACTTACTCAAATCTTTACCCATGCTCTGCTGATACTTGAGTGAGAGTTCTGGACTACTTAATCATGTTTTCTCATTAGTCTATTATAGTTGCATCAAAAGTCGAGGAGTTCCCGCTTCTCAGTGCTACCCAATATTTTTTTAGGACTGCTTATTGAAAGACCGAATTAAAGCTTGATTTTTTCTAATCTTATAATTCAACCATGCTCTGCTGATACCTGAGTCAGAGTTCTGAGTTCCTGTCTCATGTCCTACGATAGCTCTTTTAAAGTTGCTTCAGGAAACGAAGAGTTCCTGTTCCTCAGTGCTACTCAATTTTTTTTTAAATATTTTATAGAAATACACTGAAATAAATGTCATTTTCAACTTACTCAAATCTTTACCCATGCTCTGCTGATACTTGATTGAGAGTTCTGGACTATTTAATCATGTTTTCTCATTAGTCTATTATAGTTGCATCAAAAGTCGAGGAGTTCTCGCTTCTCAGTGCTACTCAATATTTTTTTAGGACTGCTTATTGAAAGACTGAATTAAAGCTTGATTTTTTCTAATCTTATAATTCAACCATGCTCTGCTGATACCTCAGTCAGAGTTCTGAGTTCCTGTCTCATGTCCTACGATAGCTCTTTTAAAGTTGCTTCAGGAAACGAAGAGTTCCGGTGCCTCAGTGCTACTCAATTTTTTTTTTAAATATTTTATAGAAATAAAGTGAATTAAATGTAATTTTCAACTTACTCAAATCTTTACTCATGCTCTGCTGATACTTGAGTGAGAGCTCCGGACTACTTAATCATGTTTTCTCATTGGTATATTATAGATGCATAAAAAATCGAGGAGTTCCCGCTCCCATGTGCTACTCAATATTTTTTTGGGCCTGCTTACTGAAACACTGAATTAAATGTCATTTTCAACTTACTCAAATCTTTACCCATGCTCTGCTGATACTCGAGTGAGATTTCTGGACTACTTAATTATGGTTTCTCATTGGTCTATTATAGATGCATCAAAAGTTGACGAGTTCCCGCTTCTCAGTGCTACTCAATATTTTTTGGGACTGCTTATTGAAACACTGAATTAAAGCTTGATTTTTTCTAATCTTACTTTTCAACCGTGCTCTGCTGTTACCTGAGTCGGAGTTCTGGGTTCCTGTCTCATGTCTTCCGATAGCTCTTTTAAAGGTGCTTCAGGAAACGAAGAGTTTTGGTTCCTCAGGTCTAATCAATTATTTTTTTGATATTTTATACAGATACACTGAAATAAATTTAATTTTCGACTTACTAAAATCTTTACCCATGCTCTGCTGATACTTGAGTGAGAGTTCTGGCCTATTTTATCATGTATTCTCATCTGTCTTTTATAGATGCAATCAAATTCGAGGAGTTCCCGCTTCTCAGTGCTACTCAATATTTTTTTTAAATCTGCTTATTGAAACACTGAATTAAATCTTGATTTTTTATAATCTTACTTTTCAACCATGCTCTGCTGATACCTGAGTCGGAGTTCTGGGTTTCTGTTTCATGTCTTTCCATAGCTCTTTTTAAGATGCATCAGGAAAAGAAGAGTTCCGGTTCCTTAAAGCTCCTAATTTTTTTTAATTTTTTTTTACTGAACCACTGAATTCAATATTAATTTCAGCCTACTTAAGTGTTTACCCATGATCACCTGATACTTAAGTGAGAGTTCTGGACTACTTAATCATGTTTTCTCATTAGTCCATTATAGTTGCATCGAAAATCAAAGAGGTCCCGCTCCTCAATGCTACTTAATATTTTTTTTGGGACTGCTTATTGAAACACTGAATTAAATATTGTTTTTTTCTAATCTCACTTTTCAACTATGCTCTGCTGATACCTGAGTCGGAGTTCTGGGTTTCTGTTTTATGTCTTCCGATAGTTCTTTTAAAGATGCATCAGGAAACGAAGAGTTCAGGTTCCTCAGTGCTACTCAATTTTTATTTTTTATTTTTTTTACTGATCCACTGAATTAAATATAAATTTTACCCAAATAACTCGTTATCCTTGCTTTGCTGATACCTGAGTGAGCTTCCTGGGTTTCTTTATCATGTTTTCGTATAGCTCTATTACAGGTGCATCAGGAAACCAGGAGTTCCTGCTCCTCTGAAATGAAATCTCAATTTCTCCTAACCTATCTTTTTCACAAGATTCTGCTGATAAGTTGGTGAGAATTCTGCTTTTATTTAGTTTTTTTTCTGTTACTAGGATCTTGTTTACTAATCATAGCCCGAAGAATCTACCAAAATTCACAAATTACGTCATTCACGATTATTTTACCAAAATGATCGTGTTTTTCTAGTAACAGGTCACTATTTTTTTTATTTTTTTTTTAGATGAAGGTCAGCAGAACTCTTTCGGAAAAGTATAAGGAACTATAGGGCTCACCTTTGCGCACCTAAATCAGTTTTAAAATTTTAATTTTGGAAAAAATGATCTGCTAGCGGAAGTTAGCAGAGCATATTTTCATTCGACTTTTTTCAGGTAAAAAAGCCAGAACTATTTTTTTTAAGTATAAGGAACTCTAGAACTCACCCGCATGCCAATAGAACTCACATTTTTTTAGGCTCTGCTGGGAAATGATCTGCCAAGTTCACGCACATAACCAGACGGGTGTTGTGTCTGGCGGGCCGACTGCCCAACTGTTAATGTTGGATAGTCTTATATATATTATGTCGTTCGCGCGGTAAACTCTAATTGCGCGATGTAGGATTTGTGTAACGTCATGTCTTTGATGCGTAGTTTGTAAGTGGCGGTGTAACCGCTAGATAACTAAATAAATCTTGTTCCAGCGGTGTAATTCAGTGTCACATGAGTAACTCACATAAAATGACAATTGATAGCAATGGGTTTAATTTTAACAGTTCACCCACGTTCATTGCGTTATTAACATTGTTGAGCAGACGAAGTTTTCAAACCTATGAAGCAATGGATTAGGAATTTTCTTCACAACCGTTTGATTGTGATTGAAATTGTGTTACGCAATTAGGATTCTGGTCTTTGTAACTAAGCAATGGCTGAGTTTACCATATTATGTATGTAGCTGTATCACAAGTTTAATTCAAAGACAGCGTATCAAAATAATTGTAGTTAAGGTTTATTATTAAGATCACATGCTCTAGGGGTTATGATCCTCTACAATCTAGATCAGGTTCTAGGAGATCATAACCTGTTTTCATCAAAATTCTCGTGCGCTCGAGGGCAAAATCCTCAGAGTAAATTATTTCATACCTGCCTATGTTTATGGAAGATGTGTTATTAGTAACCAACTTCAAAAAAAGAAGTTTAATCAAAACACTATCTCAAAGACTCAAAGGTTAACCATACCGAAATTGTACTCACATTATACTTTATTATTATTCATTTATTAATTCAAGTTACGGCCGCCCATTGTATATTTTGTAGTGTTTTTTATATTATTTTTTATTATGTATTTTTGTGGTGTACAATAAAGTATATATAAATAAATATAAATAAATTATAGCTGTGATATAGTTATATCCCTAGGGATATAGCAATATACCTTAATAAAGTTATATGAAAGCGGTTCATTCAACTATTTGACAGTTACGAACCGCTTTCTTAAATCGATATTACGGTATATAACGGCTTCAACCATCTTACTGCGACATATTATATAAAACTTGCCGACATCAATTGTGACCGCAAGTGACAGCCGTTGGTTGGACCCCAGCTTAAGGCTGACAACTGGGGCCAGACAGAGAAATTATATTTCTGGGACTGCAACGTTTGGCTTTCGGCTTCTGACTACTCGACAGCCGGAATCAAGGGCTTAATGTAGTTTCCGAGGCACGGAGGGGTCTCGATGTGTAATGGATGGTCACCCATCCACGAAACGATCGCGGCAAGCGTAGCATAACCTTCGGTCACCCCCTGAGGCTATTATTATTTACCCACGACCCCCGAACAATACTTTTGTACAAGAAATACAAGAGAAACACAAATAAAATATATAATATACATAATTATTTCGACTGACACCGACACGCAAGGACAAGGGTGGAAGTCTATACACGATAGAATGGTTAAATGCCCTTTCAAGTTTACTGTTAACCCTTCAAATTCGACAGTTGTAAATTGCTGACTGTAAATGCTTTTGGATTAATACCGGTGATTCGGTTGATATGAATAATTGACGGTAGCATTTGCGTGACGTAAGTATGTATATGTAAAGTAAGGGTAACTATTTTTTAAGCAAATTGACTGCCCGCTACTCAAATTACAAATTACGCTAGAACACGACAAATTGATGTGGTATGTCAATTGGCCTAATAATTAATTTGCCTGACTGCATGTAAGAAATGAGCTTAAAAAAACGTAACTAATAAAGTATGTAGTGGAGTGTTGACCCGTCGGGCAAAGGATGCAATCTTGAAAACAACACAATTAGGTACCTATGCCGCCGGCGTATTTGGATTTCCTTATTCTGTACATTACGTCCAAGCGAAGAGAGTTGAGTTCGCTACGCTTTTCTTAGAGAGCCTAAACAACGGGAATCCCGTATTCTGTTCATGGCGACATCAAGGCGACGAATTGAAACGTTTTTATTAGATTAAACTTATATTGTAGCTGAGAAGGCATTTTTAGTTACAATATAAGTTTAATCCGATAAAAACGTTTCTGAATCTATATTTGAGAAAATTTTCAGTTGGAACATGACTATATTTTTTTTTTAAAGTTTATGATTTTATTTGTCTGCAAATATTTCATGCAATAAATAAATAAAATACGTATTCTGAGCACTAAATGATGGCAGTTTTTGGAAAAAATTGTAGGTTGTGTGTGTAGGTTAAGAAAAGTTCCAGTTTTGAAAACAATTTGGACACCAAGTACTGCCATAGGAGTCACAGACAGTCCACTGTGCAGGGCCTACGTGGAGGATGACGAGACAGCAGCTCATGTGCTTGCTGGTTGCGACTCAAACTGCCCGGTGGTTGCCACATACAGGGCAAGTACTTCGGTAACCCAGGTATCCTACGTGAGATCGTCAATAACATCAAGGTGTTGGTGATGTTCCTTGCGGAGCTGGGGTGGATCGAATGTCCGATTTTCCCACCCGTACGCAACCTATTACGTATTTGACGTGGAGTTGTGGACACTGGTCCAGCATAATCAGCCTATAATGTTCCTAACGCTGGGAAAAAGACCTCCTCTCATCGAGAGGGAGTATGGGCTGTAATCTACCACGCGGGCCCAGTGCGGGTTGATAGATGTCACAAATGTCTTAATTTTTTTCATTCTAGGACATGTCGCTTTCCTCACGATGTTTTCCTTCATCGTTTTGAGAGCAGTGCTGATGACATTATTTACATAAACCGGACAGCAGCCCGTCTTACTAATTAGTAACATTTGGCACTAACAAGGCTAACAGCTAGTCGTAAACTATCTATATTTGCCAAGTGAAAATGCGGCTTTTAAGTGTTGGTTTTTGGCTACTTTCGAGTTTATTGACATCCGGTCCTTTGTCCACAGGATTCGGCATAAAGGAACAATGGAATCAAACCTTTACACTATCATCTGCTATTTAGCCTCCAGCAGTGAAAGCGATTAGGATGAGTTGACACAATTGGCGACCCTTTTGTGCTTATAGACGACTATTACCGTCATATTACATAACAAGGCTTATCTTCAGACCCAGGTTTTGCCATCGAGCTAGTTTTTTGTAATAAGAACGTACCTTTGATCGAAATACTTTATCGAAACTGACAACTTTGGACGAATTTCATCAGTGAAATTAAACACGATCAGCACATCTAAACCTCGTTCAAGAGCTGTCAGTATCGTGATTTTAGTAGAATATTGAAACTTTCAGCTCTTGAAAGCGGTAAGTCTGGTACTGAGTGCGGATTTCACCAATGAACGCGAACGTTGGCGCAGTAGTTAAGCGAATGACTGCTGCGCTGCGTGTCGCGGCTTCGATTCCCGCACGGAACAAATATTTGTATGACCTACAAGTAGTTGTTCCGGGTCTGGCTGTTTGTGTATGTGAGTTAAAATGTTTGTAAACGCACCCACTAAACAGGAGAAATTCTTAGTGTGGAGTAACATTTTATGTAAAAAAAATATTATTAAATTAATAATATAACATAATTCATAACTATTAGATACATACACTTTAAAAACGGTTTATTTTTGAGCACACTGCACAACACACAATTTATTAGGGGTGTAGCCTTTTAACAACATTTGGCGGGAGCGAACGAGAGCCGTGGATGTTCGAAAACGTTACATGCGCTTGTCAGAGCGGGCGCGCGACTAAACGGTGCGCGGGAGGGACGCCGCAGGCGGCGCGCGGGTAGCGCGCATGCGCGGAGCCCGACCGTTGCTTAGCCAACCCTGCGGCTTCGCGCCGTACCGCGGTTTCAACCCAAACATGCGTGTGATAGTCTCCCCCTCTAACCCTAACGAACGTCCTCGCGTTTGGGTTAGCTTCTACGAGGCCTCCCCCTCCTACGTTTCTCCTGTACTGGAGCTTGGATGCGACCAACGAAGGGAGTCAGTACAGAGGCATGGTACTTACCTAGTACTGTACCGTCGCTGAGGCGCTCGAGAATGTATGTAGTGGGACTGACCACAGTCCGGATCTTGTATGGCCCGTCACGGCGAGGGATAAACTTTGACGTCTGCCCTCTACCGGTGTCATTAGCCCCTTGGGTTTTCAATAGCACTAGATCACCAACCTTATAATCTGGAGCTGGTCGACGATGTTCATCGGTGTACTTCTTATGTGCCGCCTGGGCACTCTCATAGACGTCACGAGCATCTAAAAGTACCGACGAAATCTTCTTAAGAAAATTAGTAATGTCACCTACATAATTATCGTTCTCGATAATGGTGCGCATCTCTGACATGACATCTGCTGGTGCGCGCATGTCTCGCGCGAAGTTCAGATAAGCGGGTGAGTAGCCAGTCCCTGACGTGACTGCCGAGTTCATAGCGAAGCGGACCGCAGCTAAGTGGATATCCCACGTATCGTGGTCTTTACCTACCAGAATAGCCAGCTGTGGCTTGAGGTCCCGGTTCTTACGTTCCACCGGGTTCGCCTCGGGGTGGTAAAATGAGGTAAGTGATTGTGAAATTCCCATCGCATGACAGGTCTGTTGCATTACCTCACTTATAAATTGGACACCGTTGTCACTAATAAGGCGCCTGGGGACTCCGAACCGTAAGTATACTTCTGATACAAGTACCTTTGCGCATTCCTCACTGGTAGCTGTAGTAAGGGCGAACAGCTCCACCCAGCGCGTGCAGGTATCCTCGACTATCAGGATCCATTTGTGTCCTTTTGCTGTTTCCGGTAGAGGGCCGAACAGGTCCACGGCTAACACCTCAAACCGGCGTGTAGAAGCGGGCGTCTGCAACAACCCAGACGGTTTCCTAGTGTCCGCCTTATAACGCTGGCAAGGTACACAATTTTTAACGTACTGCGTAACGTAGGAACGCATTCCCGGCCAGTAGTACTTACCGACTAAGCGTTGTATCGTACGTTCCGCACCCATGTGACCAGCGGTGGGTGCATCATGGTATTCGGCCAATACTTTGGCGCGTTCCTGTTCTGGGACCACCAGACTGGCGTCGTCGTGCTCCTCGTTCTCAGGACAATATCTATATAACACACCTTCGGCGAGCACATACCCTTTGTTTGACCATACCCTCCCCCTAGAGGGATCGTCCGATTCCAGTGCCTCAACGATCTTACTTACCTCTGGGTCCTTTATTTGGTTCTCGCGCAGGTCCCTCGGACTGCGAGAGGGCACGTCAACCACAGCACAGCACAGGTCACAATCAGCGTCATCGGCGCATGCCGGACGCGACAGAGTGTCGGCTATAACATTGGCTTTACCTGGTGTGTATTCTATTTTCAGGTTATACTCCTGAAGGCTCAGAGCCCACCTTGCTAGGCGACCGCTCGGAGACTTCATACTCATCAGCCACCTAAGCGGCTGATGATCTGACTTGATCACGACTTCAGCTCCATCTATATACCCCCTGAACTTGCAGACTGCCCAGACGACGGCTAGAGCCTCCCTCTCCGTCGTGCTGTAGTTTCTTTCAGCGGCGGTCAAGAGTCGACTGGCATATTCTATTGGGCGCTCGTCGGTCCCCTCCCCCTGGAGGAGAACCGCTCCGAGAGCATACCCACTGCTATCGGTTCTGAGGACGAAAGGTAACGTCGCATCAGCCTGACGCAGGATCGGCGCAGATACTAGCAGTTGCTTGATCTTCTCGAAAGCTGCCTGCTGCTCCGGGCCCCATTTCCACATACTTACCTTTTTTAGCAGCATTGTTAACGGCTTGGCAACCTCTGCGTAGTCAGGGACAAAACGCCTGAACCAGCTGGAGGTCTGCAGGAAACATTTAAGATGTTTTACGTTCCGAGGCGTCGGCATGTCCGCGACTGCTGCGGTCTTTCCTGGATCGACGTGAATACCACCTGGTAAGATAATGTGCCCTAAGAACTTTACCGATTCCCTCGCAAAGTGACTCTTCTCGCGGTTTACTCGCAGGTTGAACAAGGCGAGTCGGTCGAACACGGAGGTGAGGTCGGCGAGGTGCTTCTCGAAGGTATCATCGGACATCACCAACAAATCATCTAAATACGCCAGAAGAGTGGTACCTGGCAAGTTCGACTTAAACCTGTCAATCAGCCTCTGGAACGTAGCGCCTGAGTTGCGCAAACCCATTGGCATGCGTTTAAATCTATAAGTGCCGAGCGGTGTCGTGAATGCTGTCTTGTCCCTATCATTAGGGTCGACGTTCACTTGAAAGTAACCAGCTCGGAGGTCAAGGGTAGTCATGTATTTAGCGGTTTTAGCGTCGTGAAGAATGTCCTCAATCCTTGGGAGGGGGTACCGGTCAGGCTCGGTGACAGCATTGAGCTTACGGTAGTCAACACACAGTCTGAAACTGCCATCCTTCTTCTTGACAAGCACGACGTTCGATGCCCACGGTGACTCGCATTCTTCAATGACGTCAGAGTTGACCAGTTTGTGCAGCTCCTTCTCGAGTGCCTCTCTCTTAGGCGGCGACAATCTATAGGGAGGAGAAGCCAAAGGTTCCTGTGTCTCACTTACCTTAATCTTATGGACGGCGAAGTCTGTAGGGGGTCCCACCGAAGCGAACTGAGCGACTCTGCTTTGCAAGAACTCGTTGAGTGCGGCCCTGTACTCCGGTGGCAAGCTAGTACCTTCATCTTGGCGCAGTGACACATCGCAGACCTCTGCTTGCATCACGGCCGCGCTGCTCAATACATAAGATTGCAAAAACGGGAACCGGTCTCCTGGACTATCTGCAAAATGCCATGACTCCTGGGCTATATCTAAAACAATAGCCGCGGTAGCAATAAAATCACGACCTAAAAGTGTTCTGGTGTCATCACCAGGAAATACCATAAACTCGGTGTCAACTCTTCGACTATCTAGAGTGACAGGTACCGTAGCGATCTTCACCATTTTCCTGTGACACGAGCCATCGGCAAGCCCGATAAAACGCTCCGCTTCTTGGAATTGAACGCCATTATTCACTAACAACGAATACAATAATGGGCTGGCAACACTGTGCGTAGCCCCGGTATCGACTATTGCTACCCCTTCCTTACCTACTACGCTTATCGTTATCAAAGGATGTGCCGTCGTTGTCGCGAAGAAGTCGCCTTTTACGACATTAAAATCGGACGGTTTGGTGGGCGCGGGTTTGATCGAACAAGTTTCACACTTTGACTTGACTACCCCTGGCTGGCCGCATCCATAACAACGTATCGGATTAATAATACCTTTATCGCTAGTACCTACTTTATTAGTTTTATTGTCACTGTCGACTTTATTAGCCTTACGGCATTCGTTAGACGCGTGACCGAACGCTTTGCAAAACGAACATCTAATGCGATTACGTTTCGAAGTTTCATTCGAGTTAGAGGTGAGTTTGGAACCGGTGGTTGCGCTCGGACTCGTAGTACCGCGGTCGGGAGCGGTAGGTACATTCGGGTTATTCGCGGAAACGATCGAATTTTTTAATTCCGTTATCGAATCTTCCACGAGTCTCGCTCTCTCTAACAAATGATCAATATCGCTAATGTTGTCTCGCGACAAACGTTTCCGTATTCGACGGTGTAGTAAGCCGTACACAATATCCACTATCATCACGCTTGGCACAACATAGGGTAATTGAACTAATAATGATCGTACCTTTGATATAAAAATTTCGGCGCGTTCACACTCACTCTGTTCACACGTGTATATCTCGCGCAGTATCCTGTACGCGGGTTTTTGCACGCCGTAGGCAGCGCGCAGGCGCGCGAGCGCGTCCGGCCACGAGCCGACGCAGGCCCGGGCGCCGCGCCACCATACCGCCGCGTCGCCGCTCAGCAACATGGAGAGACCACGTAGCGCGTGCTCGTCGGTCACGTCGGCGCACTCCTTGTAGACCTCCACTGCATCGATGAACGCCTCCAGTACCTCAGAGTCGCGTGAATGCCCGTCGAACCTCGCGGTGCACTTTGAAAAGTTACCGCCGGAGGTCACGGGCGCGTTCACCGTGGGCGATGCTGCCGGTGTCGACGCGACTGGATTCCACTGGTTGCCTTGATGTAGAGATCGTAGGGTTTCCACTAACGTGCGGTTGGTCTCCGCCTGCATCCTGGCGAACGACTCCATCATGGTTGACAGCAGCCGCTCGGTGTTGAGCGGTGCGGCGGGTGCGCCGGTGTGGGCCCCGCCGAGCGTGTGGTCGAGGGCGGCGCCCCCCTGGGCGCGCATCTCCTCGGCCGCTTCGGTTGAGTCGCGTGCGTGGGTGGTAGCACTGGTAGCGGCGCCAGCATGAACGCGCGGCTCCACCGTTAAATCACAGTCCGCGTCGGAGTAACCGTCGCTTCCTTGCTCCTCCGCCTTGCGGTCGATTGCAGCTCGGGTTGCCCGCGTCGTTCGTGGCATGATAAGGTCTCTGTAGTCACTTAGTACGTATTAACCACACTTCACTGGGTTCGTTTTGCCGCTGTTAAAACTTAACACGGCCGCAAGTTGGGCGTCACTGTTATGGCGTGGGTTAATACCGAGAGGAAAAAAAAGTCAATTTATGCCACGAAACGGTTTATTTTTGAGCACACTGCACAACACACAATTTATTAGGGGTGTAGCCTTTTAACAACATTTGGCGGGAGCGAACGAGAGCCGTGGATGTTCGAAAACGTTACATGCGCTTGTCAGAGCGGGCGCGCGACTAAACGGTGCGCGGGAGGGACGCCGCAGGCGGCGCGCGGGTAGCGCGCATGCGCGGAGCCCGACCGTTGCTTAGCCAACCCTGCGGCTTCGCGCCGTACCGCGGTTTCAACCCAAACATGCGTGTGATAAGGTTACCTTCTGGCTTTACTGCGGTCATCTCGCCATTTTATTTTTTAGACATTTTTCAGCAGTAGATTTTGTTGTTCAAAAAGAGCAATCCAGGATTTTTTTAAAGTAACTGATTTATTTCAGAATAAAATTTTATTATAGTTAATTAAATTAGTCATCGAAAATAATTATAGTGCTTAGCTAGTTTCACCTACTATATTTTTATTTTAGAAATTATTTAGGCCTCTAATATTGAAGGATACATAATATTATACGGGTGTCCAGTAAATAGCACGACATACTGCAGGGGGTGATAGCTTGGGTTACTACCTATCAATACAACACAATATATATTCAGCAAAATCTTACATATTTTTTTTCACCACTGTAGGTTAAACATAAGTGATAAGAAAATAGTTCTGTGAAAATTTAAACAAAAAATAGTATTTCTTGAAAACATTCTTGTCTTTGATAGAAAAAAGACTTATCAATGAGTAAAGTAACTATTCACAAATAATTTGATGTAAAAAAAAGTACTAGAAAAGGATTTTTTCATTACGAGATGCTTAAAAATCTGTTTCAAGGTAGAGATTTTTCGGTATTTCGGAAAATTTTGTAAAACTTAAATCCGTAAGATTTTGCTGAACATATATTGTGTTGTATTGATAGGTAGTGACCCTAGCTATCACCCCCTGCAGTATGTCGTGCTATTTACTGGACACCCTGTATAATAGGGTTGGCAACCCTAGCCCGAACTAACCATAATCCCACTTTGTGAATTTCAATATCGAAAATCAAAGGTAGTTTTCGGTAAAAATTCTTTGCAACAACTTTTGGTAATACATGAAAGAAAAAATATTTTTACGACGCAAGTCAATGAAAGAATTGGGAATTTTGTTTGGAAATTATTTTTAGTCCCATAAGCCCGGCGGCAAATATATTCGCAACAAAGAGTTTTCTTGGCCCCGTAACCTACATAATAGTATCGTCATTGGAGAAAAAAAAAGACTTTTAGAAATAATATATAGGAACTACAGGTAACAGTAATACTAACAATGCTAAATGCAATGTTCCCCACGCTTAACAGTTCGTTGAGTTGAGTTTAGCGGCCAGTCGTCTTCCCGGCAGCCGTCTGACGCGACAACGCGACGCGTGGAAGACGACTAGCCGCTAAACTCCATGCGTGGAGAACATTACATTTTGCATTGTTAGTATTATTGTTACCTGTAGTTCCTATACAGAATGATAAAGTAATTGTGTGCCATATCTTAGGGGTAGGTTAAGTATCGATAAAGGAAGACAGAAAAAAAAAAAAAAACTTGGAATAGGGATGATGCCTGGGTCAAAAAAAACAAATTCTATTTAGTCCATCAGTCAGATAATAAAAAAATATTAGACACGTATTTTTTGCTTTATCATATTAATAAGAAATTACTTAGATACAACGCATTAAAGTTGGGGAGTGAGGGTTGATACGTCACAAGTATGTATAAAATCTACATACAAGTGACGTCATGGCACATTTTAAATCAATGTATCGCCGTAATCTTTTGATAACGTAAAAAAAGAAAAAATACGTGTACGTTATTTTTTCATAATCTACATTACGGACAAAAAACATTTTTTTTGTCCCTATTGTACGTACCTACCTAGTTACCTATCCTTCACCCGGCGTTATCGAAGTGTTCAGGCGTAGGTATTTCATTGCGTTCGATAGTATGTAGGTAACTCTAGGACATTATTAATTAGCATTTAAGTAAACAAAATAAAAACATTATTATCGCATCGCCGTACGAAGGGAAAATTCGAATTGTAATTTACATACCGTCGTAGCGTTAGTTCGATTCGCGTTCGATAGTAGGTAAGTAATTAAAGCATTTAAACTAATACAATAATTTTAATTCTAAACGATTGCTATTTTAAGTTAGTAGGTGCGAATATATCAATTATTTTTTCTGGCTTCCTTTATCGATACTGAACCTACCCATAAGCTATGGCACGCAATTACTTTAACACCCTGTATATTATTTCTAAAAGTCTTTTTTTTCTGCAATGACGACGGTAATTGCTATAACGTGAAGTTTTCTTAGAAATTGTTTTGATTGAGTCGCGACACGCGAGGGTTTTATTGTGTTAATTAGTAGGTACTTATGCTGGGTTGTGGAGGTCAGTTAAGCAGTCACTCCATGTAAAATACTGGTATTCAGCGGCATCCAGTTAGACTGGAAGCCGACCCCAATATAGTTGGGAAAAGGCTAGGCACATTGATTGAGTACGTATGCAAGAAGTGTCACTTACGTAGTTCCTAGCTAGCTAGCAAGGTCGAGACAACAATACGACCAATTTAACTTCGTGTACAGAATGACGGTCCTCGAATTCAACCAAATACATCCCACAGTTTAGTCACTACCTACTCAAAGATTGGCAAAACTTAGTCGGCTCACCAGTCCCACCACTATTATTTAGTTTATTTGAAAAAAATCTATTTAATTGTTACATAATAGATACTCTTATGTATTAGTATTGTCAGTGTTTTCATTTACTGTCGTATTTGTCGTCTCGATGAATTCAAAAGTCATTTATTCAAACTAGGCTGAGAATCAGCACTTTTCGAACGTCAAAATTACATGAGACAGTCCCCCAAAACGCCCACCCTTCACCACTTCCTAGTGCTTTTGCTAGGAAGAAGAAGTGGCGCAACAAACTCCCCAGCAGCACAGCTGTCTGTTCAGTTAGAAAAAAATGATTCTATATAATATTATGCAAGATAATTTACATTACGCAAAACATAATTTAAATTATAAATTAATAGCCATATGACAGATAGCACACGCCAATATACCAACCAAATAAGCGAATACATATTAATTACAAAACCATGTCGCTTTTCGCGTGAGTCGCGTTGTTTTTCTAAACCACGCAAGAGATTTTGATGACGTTTTCACCATCGTTTACAAAATTTATTCCGGAAGTTTTATGTGTATAATACGTTAATATTAACGTAACGTTTACCTAAGAAATCTCAATGTTTTGTCAAGTCGCTAGTATTGTATAAAAAAAACTTCACGTTCAGTCTACAAAATAAAAACTTCACATAAAACATATCGTCCCCTCTTAGAGCACGACCACCCAGTGTTGAAATCGATACCATAACCACAATGAGTAAAGAAACCCGACACCGAATTCACAATGTAAATAATATTTGGCTTTGAGACAATTACTGATTACATAAACGGTTAGCTAATGATTTAAATAATTACGTCCGCATCATTGAGACTTGTCTAAAATTATATCTTCCCGATAAAGGTGCCGCTAATATTAGAGATATGCAATTATGCATTCTATGCATTGTATGAGGATTGCATAGTTAACATTATATGGCCTAGAGTCATATGAATTCGCTAGAAGCCAATCTTTGTCTGAGTGATAGTCAACATCGCATGCGATCAGGAAAATATTTTTTCAAAGTGCTGCAATATGTAGAAAAAAACGTTGTTCTGTTGTGGCCTAGATATTATAAGAAGCTGTTGAAAACTTGACCATAAATAATTCAAATTCAAATTCAAAATATTTTATTTCACATAAACCTACAAGGGCACTTATGAAACGTCAGAAGCTAGGTGCACGGTTCCAATTGGTCGTTTCCTATGGAGAAGAGCCGGCAAGAAACTCCACGGTTACTCTTTTAAAAGTAAATGGTATTTACAATCTTTTCAAGTTAGGTACAGTGTTTATAGGTATGAGAGGACACTGTAGGCCTATCAACAAGTACCAGGTACTTAGCAAGATAGAAAATGATCGACAGATCTACAAGTCGGTTATGCCTACAACGTTCTCACATCCACAAAATATAAAAGAGGAACAAAAATAAAAAAGCTAATTAAAAACCTATTTAAACCAAATGACATGACTGCCACTGCAGCTGTAACGAATCTAATTTAATAAAAAATATAGTTTATTGCAGTTATATAATGTCAAATAACGAAAAGATTATGTCAAAAAAGTACGTAAAAAAAAAAAATAGGTAAGATAAAAATAATCATCTTAATTTGGGAGCAGTTAATAGACATTTGCATAGTAATGCCGTAATTCCTACCAGGGAAGCCACATGTGCAGAAGGAATTATTGCCAAACTTCCTTGTCTTCAACGTAGTCTTTAATCTTATAATATGCTTTTTTGATAAGGACACGTTTGATGTGGGTTTTGAACTTTCCATCACTAAGTTCTGTAAAGGACTTTGGCAACTTGTTATAAAATCGAATACTGTTTATAACAAATGACTTACTAGTTTTAGCTAACCCAATAGTGCCACTTTTTCCTTTCAAACATTAATGTCTACCACCCTGTGAATATAAACCACAAAATATTATCGCGGCCACCCGGAAAACTGCCATAGTTTGTGGCTTGGAAAAGAGCACAGGGTGCACAGAATTTATAGTATATTCATTTAAAAAAAAACTAATATAACGCATAATTATGAACACGATAGAAACGAATACCGTACCTATTGAATTTTTTAGGGTTCCGTACCTCAAAAGGAAGAAACAGAACCCTTATAGAATCACTTCGTTTTCCGTCTGTCCGTCCGTCTGTCTGTCAGTCTATCACAACCTTTTTTTTCAGGAACGCGTGTATCTAGTTGGTATTAATATCAAATACGTAGGTTCATGGTCACTTAGAGCTCTAAAAAATCAAGCTTCTAAGTCAACGCAATAAAAAAAATACATATTTTGATACTCGCAAATAAATCGAAGACCTACAGGGTACTTGCCGTTGACCTAGAATCATGAAAGGCAGGTAGCAAGGTCACACAGAATAAGTAAAGAAAAAACCGAAATTTGTAGTTTTATCAAATCACTATACATAGTATAAAACAAAGTCGCTTCCCGCTGTCTGTCCCTATGTATGCTTAGATCTTTAAAACTAAGCAACGGATTTTGATGCGGTTTTCACCAATGGATGGAGTGATTTATACGGAAGGTTTTTATGTATAATTAATAATTTTGTTGCAGTGGGAGAATTGACCGTGGCGTATATCGATGTATGAGAGAACATGTTTTTCAACTACATGTTGTACAATGTTAACTTTGCTTTTGGGATAAGTTCAACCCAACTACGGAACCCTTTATTGTGCATGGTCCGACACGCATTTGGCTGGCTATTAATAAAGACCTGCTTTTCCCGTCTGTCGCCCAAGGAATGTTATTAAGGATTCAACATTTTACCCTTGTAATATTTCTTAAGAATCCGTCTAGTAACCTCATCTCATATTAAGTTTCAGAATTTTATAATAATAAAAATCATAATTCTAAAAAAAAAACTGGCTTTCTAGAAAGTTTCATGATCAAACTACCTAATATTACAAAGAGTGTAACGAGTTTAAAATATCGTTACATGCTTCTCGTCAGTTAGTCGATTTCGGAACGTTTTTTTTGCTGTCATCGATTGTGTTTGGTGGAAGCTGTCAACTTTGACGTGATCACTTTGACGACGAACATTCCTGATGTAGCATTGAACTTTGATAAATTTTTTAATCGGGATAAATCCTGGGTATTGGCGGCCTATTGATGCCGTAAACTTCTAAAACTTTCCCTCAGGACGTGGTGACGTAGGAATAATCCTTCATTTCTTTGGTAAGATTGAATTCTTTCGGATTGATAAATTGGATAGCGTGACGAGTGCTCGATATCATACTAAATTATTGTTCCAGGCTTTTAAGTGATTTGTCGCCCGCCTGAATTTTGTGGTGCACTTAAATTTGCCATTTGTTGGAAAAGACGGTAAGTTATTATTACTCGTGGAACGCCACGCTTCCCAACGTTTGGGAATCCTGAACAATTTATTAATTCTCTGTTAATTTTGTTACAGCTGGACAGACCCTGGCGTCTTTTCTTTTCTTGTCTTTTCTGTTCTTTTCTATTCCTTTTTTTTACGATTTCTTTACTGGATATATTTCTGCAGAATACAACTACGGTATTTCTACAAGGGATATTTTTGTCCCTACCATCAACGCCACGATCCTAGAGGTTTTATTTAACCATTTTATTTTACTACCTACCCTTTTTTTATCAACAAAGATGCAATAGTAATGTAAATTCCATAATAATAATATTGTAAATTCAATGATAATAATGTAAGTAATTATAACCTTTTTTTTTTTGTATTTAATTTCATAATTTTATTACTCTGAAGCTACTGGCATTTAATTAAACAAGGTATTAGCAAAGGAAATTCCATTCTTTTATTCATTTAATTAGCTACCTACCGGCAGATTAAAAGTCTGACTCTCCGAAGTGTTCTATCTGGCAAGTTTGGTTTATTTAAAACATATTGTGTGCATCTCCAAGGCGCCCGAAATTATTTTATTGTTTAATTAGTATTTTTTTTATAGGAGAACACACCAACTTTACACATTTTTATTAAATTGGGCATGCTCCCAACACATGTGACACTCATGTACAACCCATCCATTACAAGAGGTATAATTGTTTGTTTGTTTGTAAGAGTTAATCTCGGAAAGTCATTTTACTGATCTGACTACCAAAATTCTTTCACTGACAGAAAGCTAATCTGCGTTCGCAATTTATTTGCCAAACATGTATACAAACATGGGTTTTAGAAAAAAGAACTGCCTACACATAAGGTTCAGTTTGCGCTACAACTTTATAATGTATATGACATTTTCAGCAGTAGGTACTAGTCAGTCTTAAATCAACTTAATTTACACTTTAATAAAGTTGATGTTTGTTTAAGTGGTAATAACATGAATTGGAGACAGGGATTTAAATAGACCTTACACTATTGCCGAGTACTATAGGATAGACTTATGTTTTTAGTAAAGTTGACTTCCACGTGAACGAAGTCGCGGGCAGAAAGAAGCTAGCTATTTATAAGGTTTTCAGATTTCTTCAGAATTTAAAAAAAATCTGACGTATTTTTGCGGACGATAAATTCCCTAAACGCTAAAAAGAGGTAAAAAATGAGTACATTTTAGTATGAGTACCTACATATCGGATATTAAAGATTCTGTATCGGAAGAATTTCCACAGTGTGGTTATAGATCAAATTATGCGTTCGGTGAGTAGATATATTTTTCGATCTGGGTCACTCAAAAAAACCTTAAGCAAAAAACCCTCCGGTGTTTCGCTCGAGCGAATTTTATTTTTAAGTACCTACCATGTATTCGTAAACCATTATTCATTTTAAAATGTGTGTTGAGCCTGTGGTTTAAGGTGGTTTTGCAGTTTGATTTCAAATCTTACATAATAATATTATTTCAACCCTCAATATTAAAGCACCCGCTAAAGTGGATCGTTTATTCTATTCCAGTCTCCAATATAGTTACTAGGAATATCACTTTTAATTGTATCAAATTGCTGTCGCTTACAGCCGCCATATGATCCATTTCGGCTTCAGCATCCAATGGGATATGTATGAACTTAGGCGGTCCGCAGACTTATGATTATGATATACCTATTCCAAAAGTATCTGATGCATAAGTAAACAAATGAATCAGTAAACATTCTTATGATACCACTTTGTGGTGCAACCGACAAATAAAAATAAAAAATGTATGTGTGTGTCAGCTCCGACGCACTACTTGAGTTTACTCCTTATAAGTACAATAGGAAAAGAGGGTAAATATACGCATTTATATAAAAAAAAAGTTTCTTTGTTTGTTACGCTTTCACACTAAAACGACTGAACGGATATATATACAGGGTGTTAAAGTAATTGCGTGCCATAGCTTAGGGGTAGGTTCAATATCGATAAAGGAAGCCAGAAAAAAAAAGGATCGACCTATACTTATTAGCACTTACGAATTACTAAACTAGAATTAAAATTATTTAATTTGTTTAAATGCTTTAATGACTTACCTACTATCGAACGCGTTGTCATTTGGTCCGTCACTTCTTCTAAACGATTGCTATTTTTAAGTTAGTAGGTACAAAATTAGGTTGAACTTGTTTTTTTTTCTGGCTTCCTTTATCGATACTGAACCCACCCCTAAGCTATGGCACGCAATTACTTTAACACTGTATAGATGAAATTTGGCACATGACCTGGAGAAGGACATAGTCTACTTTTCATTCTGGATCGCATAACTCCGCACATCGATACCCGCAGCTATTGTTATTATGTGCCACAGCATGCATGCACACTATATGCATTGATTATACGATATCGATAACAACACGTGATTCGAATTGAATCGACTCGTGCTTGATTCTCGCCGTATCGAGGTGTCTTCTGATCAAGATTTTTCGAGATTATTATACTCAGGAGGAGGACGATAACCACCATCTCTAACCAATGTAGGTACAGACAACCACACATCAGTATTTTTTTTAATTTTTTTTTTTTATTGAATAAAACGTTTACAAGAAGTGTACACATAGTCAACAGTAAGTAAATATGATCCAAACAATAATTATAGTGCCTAAAAATAAACTAAAACTAATATATGTTAAGAACAGGTGCAAGTAATCATGGTATGGAATTACAATGTTAGGTAGCGACCCGCCCGACCTAGGTTAATTCAAACCTGTGTTTCAGGCCATCACTTTACATTTTAATTAAATTGGAACACTAAAATTTTAAGTTAAACCGATATAAAATAATCTGTTAAAAACAATGAGAAAAAGCATTTTGGTTTCTTATTATCTAAAACTAAACCTATGTAAATATCTATACAAAAGTAAATACTTACGAGGGAATAAATTACCATCATGACAAATTTTCTAGAAGTTTTTCTGTGTCTGTGTAATTTAGTACCGCTAAATGTTCTGATAACATTTTACTACATGTTTTATAACTTACACTATAGAAGGTTAATAACTTGTTGAGCCTATTATACAGAAAAGGTCCTAAAAATACATAAAATCGATTAGCAAACGCATGTCTAGTTTGAGGGTTTATGCAAACTAAGTCCGTGGTGATAGCAGTTGCACTACGAAAATCACCATTACTGCTATGACATAAAGGAGCTGTCAATTTTAAAGTATTACGACTAAGTTTACGTACGTACACCTCCCACACAACATCGTCGTCGTACATATTAAAACGTTATTTAAAATTACTTCCGGACTAGCACGTATATTTATTCAATTGTTGTCCTAAGAATAAACTTTAAAATAAAATTAAATACTAAAATTCACAAAGAACCTAACTTATAATTTTAAACAGCGATTTGTGTATTATGTTAAAAATAAGATAAGACTTAAGGAAAACGATCCTTCACAAACTTTTGCTTTTGATCCGAAGTGAGTCTTGACTTCCAAAAGGAGAACTCTCCACTTTGCGCAATTTTTCGCCAATTACTTACGTAAACCAGTAGCTTACAAGTACCCATAGTATATGGCTTAACTTGGAAGAGCCCCATTATCCAGGAGTGGACTGCGATCTGCTGAAAAAGAAATACTTATGGCGAACAATATTTTTAAGTTGTAGGGTATATTCTTACCTCTACGATGGTTTAAATAAGTATTTTAAGCATGTCAATCTGTCTAGCGTTTTCCTAACTATGTTTGGGTCAGCTTTCAGTCTAACCAGATGCAGCTGAACACCAGTATTTTAAAAGGAGCGACTGCAAACTCAAACTCAAAGCATTTATTTCAATTAAACCCTTTACAGGCACTTTTGAATTGTCAAAAAGTCAGTTAGTCAGAAAGTTGAAGCTAGTTGCCCATTCCAAAACGTAGATCTCTATGGAGAAGAACGGGCAAGGAACTCCAAGGACACTCTTTTAAATATAGAAATTACAAAATCCTGGGTACATTACTCTTGTCGATTCTTTATGTGAGAACAATGTAAAAAAAAAATGTAAAAATCAAAAACGATTAAAAATAAGCCCTGGCAGATAAGAGATGACCAGTCTCAACTGACGGCACCTGTTCACGAACATGATGCCTATCTGACCTCCACAACACAGATACTGGGTAACATGATATGGCTTACGCTCGTGGCTAAGTAATAACAGCCGAACGGGTCTATCAATCAGGTCAAGCTACGCTTGCCGCGATTGGTCCATGAATGGGTAACCATCTTTACATACCAAAAGCCACGGATATCGACCAAGGCCCCTCCGTGCCTCAGAAAGCACTTTAAGCCGTTGGTCCCGGCTGTTATTCGTGGATCTTTGACAGAACTTGTTACTGGTCGTCAGAGGTCTGAAAGTCTGAAAACCAGTCTTACCAAGGGGTATCGTATTACATAGTAACTGGGTTATGGAGGTCAGATAGGCAGTCGCTCCATGTAAAATGCAAGTATTCAGCTGCATTCGGTTAGACTGGAAACCAACCCCAATATAGTTGTAAAAAGGCTAGGCATATGACGATACACGTGACGTCTGTATTCCTGTAGGAGTAGGCAAAAAGTTAGTCACATAAATAGGGTGCGAGCCTAATGCATTTAACTGGACACAAATTCAGACTACCAGCAGCTACTATTACTATTATAATGTTAGAAATACAGGGTGTTTGGCGCATGGACCGACACAATTTTTTCAGGGATTTGGGAGGTCATTAGCTAGGTTCTACCCATATAATAATAATAGCTTTTAGTTTTTTTTATAATTAATTTAGAAGTTGTAAAATTTCATTAATTAGATACAAAAATTAACTTTGGAAGCTTGTAAGGAATTTTCTTGAAACCAGTTGTATAAAACAAAGATGTTTTTAGATTTAAAGGACTTTGGAGAATGCAACAAAATTTGTTTTGTGCCACTACACCCACAAACAAAAAAGTTATTTCAAATTAAAGGACACATTTTGGGAATTTTTTTCATTTAAAAAAAAATAATCATATGTAACCAACCGTGACATTTGGGACAAAGGGTGTATGGGTAGAACCTAGCTAATGACCTCCCAAATTCCTGAAAAAATTGTGTCGGTCCATGCGCCAAACACCCTGTATAGTATAATTTTACAATGTTTGTAAGTATGTGAGCACCATGCATCTATCACATAATTAATTTATGTTATTCCTTCATTTTTCATTCTTTTTACCTATCGTGGTATAGTAATCTTATTCTAGGTGCATTGTCTTCACATATTATTATATAATTAGTGTATACAAGATATAATGACTTTTTTAAAAGAGTAACGGTGGAGTTTCTTGGCCATTCTTCTCCATACGAAAACTACCTTTTGGAATGGGCGACTAGAATCAGTTTTTTTTTTTTTTTGTAAAGTTTGACGTTCAAAAGTGCCTTTTTTGTGCCTAATTGAAATAAATTATTTGACTTTGACTTTACTAAGTAAGTTGTCCGAAAACTATACCACTTTGCCTGAATCTGGGTCGAACTGGACCCCAAGTTCTAAACTCGCTTACGACCACAAGAACAATGAGACAATCTAAACGGTACTTACCGAAAATAACCACGTCAGTACTTCTTAAAACCGAGATTTATCTTTAGATCTGATTTAGCGATATTTTATGGCTCAAGATCCTAAGTATAGGGTACTTGAAAGTATTAGGTATTTGTTGAATGAAGCTTTTCAAGTATTGCCTAAGTACTTCTCGAAACAGATTGGAAGCTGATATTGGATCGAAGAAAGTCTGATAAACTGAGTCTTTAAAAATTGGGACACCTGAATAAAGCCTCTTGTGATACCTGTCTGAAGTTTTGTAACGTAGCTAAACGCATGTTTTAAGTTCTTACTTGAATGATAAGCAGGAAAGCTACGGTCACTACTTTATATTGAAAAATGTTATTCATTACAGGTTGCTCAAAATATTGAATATTTTGTTACAGACTAGGTGACCCGGTGAACTTCGTACCAAGTGGGCAATTCCTATAGAAAATTTTGATTTTTCGATTATTCCTTTGGATTTTACCTAATTTTATTTTTTCGCAAATCACCCCATTATAAATATATAATCTTTATTTAAACAGAGGCGAACAAAACAAAAATAAATAAATCAGTCGAGCCATTTTCAAGTTTTGCCGAAACTAACACACCGCAATAGTATTTTATATGTATATATATAAAATAATAATGTAAAGATAGTGCAATCCACTGAGACGCGCCCCATTCCGCTCCGCTCCGTACTAAAGTACAGCTTACAGTACAGTAATCGCGGAGTGGGGCGCGTAGTGTGGATTGGGCTCCGACGCAGAATGTCCACTTCTCAAAATGTCCACTGGTCGCAAAATATCCTTTTCTCAGAATGTCTCTTTCGCAAAATGTCTCTTTCGCAGAATGTCCACTTCGCAAAATGTCTCTTTCGCAGAATGTCCACTTCGCAAAATGTCCCTTTCGCATATTGTCCCCTTTTCATTTCTGACTTACTTTAATCATAATTCAATTCATTTTAGCAATTAACTTTCACACATCATGTTTGACGTGTGTTTATTTGTATCGATATGGGTAAGCAAAAAAAAATAAAAAAAAATATAGTACAAATCACATTTATTTCTTTGCATAATCGCTTGATTTAAAGCAATTCTCGCAACCATAAAACGGTTAGACCATAAAACTCGTAAGACTTTTGATCCCTAGCTGGTGTACTAGATGGCGCTGCATGATGTCGTTGTATTATTTTATTTGTTACATATTTTACTATGAATAATAAACAATTTTCAATAAAAATAAACATTATATTTTTAATAAAATTTAAGAAACTATTATAACACAATGTGTTTCTAAACGAAAAAACGGAATATTTCAATAAAGTATAATGAGGGTACCTACAAAATATTTTAAGTTGTGTCATATCAAGTAGAAGTGGTTATGAGAAATTATCGTTCATTTGTGTATCCTATTCTACTATTACTAATTAACAAAAAACATTATGGAGCAAGAAATCCATTTCGTTAATAATCAAAAAGGACAACTTACACTCATTACTGGTAATCGTAGATACAGTAAAAAGAAAACTAATACAAGTGGTGGTACTTTGTGGAGGTGTATAAATAGACGCGAGTGCAGTGCTTCGTTAACGTTAGATAAAACACGTACAACAATTACAAGGAAAACTCGTCATACATGTGAGTCAGCTGATATAAAATATGCAATTCAAGAACACATTTCAAGTCTTAAGAAGATCGTTTGTGAAGATTTCAGACCTATTCCGCAAATTTTTGAAGAATATCAAACAAACCTCCATGAAAATAGATCTGATTGTTTACCTTCATTTCGATCTATCAAAGATACCTTGTACAGAGCACGTAAATCTTTTTTAAATACAGATAGACTACAACATAACAGCACTGAAACTGCAAGTGTACCGGAAGTATTGGGAAAAGAATTCTTAATTTGTGAAGATGAAGATACTGAGAAAATTTTAATATTTGCAACAACTCAAGCAAAAAAAGTTATAAAATTACCAGGCTCATATTTTGCAGATGGGACTTTTATGTCTGCACCAAAACCATATTATCAAATGTATGTCTTACATTTAGATATGAACTCAAGTAAAAAATGTACAAATATAGTACCGGTAGTATATTCGTTATTACCCAACAAGACACAAGACACATACACCCGCCTTTTTCGAATTTTAAAAACCAAATTGGGCATTAAAATAAGAAACTTCAAATGTGATTATGAAATTGCACAAATGAACGCGTTGGAAGCTGTATTCCCCGATGCCAGAGTTAGTGGTTGTTACAGACATTTTAATGCCGCTATTTGGAAGAATGCAAAAAAAATGGGCTTATTAAAATCAAAAGAAGGTAGAAATGTTGCAAGAATCGCTGCGATGATACCGCTCGTGCCAGCAGATAAAATACCAGCTACGTGGTGTTATATTATAAACAAGGCGCCGAATAGTTCTGAAATGCACCGTTTTAGAAAGTATTTCGAAAAACAGTGGTACCCCAAAATGTCTACCACGTTGTTGAGTTGTGCTTTCCAACGCCATCGAACAACGAATGCTTTGGAAGGCTGGCCCCAACGCGTTAATACCGGACGTATACCAAGAAAACCAAGCCTGTACATGTTTGTCTTTAAGTTGAAAAAGGAAAGTAAATACTGGGATAGGAAAATAAGGAACAGTCTTTTTAAAAATGTGCAGCACAATAGAAGAAATCTTGACATTTATTTTGATAAAAAATATAAGGCATTATTGGTTCAATTAGAACGAAATAAGTTGACATTGCCACAATTTATAAAAAAAGTAATATTTTTACAGTTAACGGTTCGTAGGTAATTAAAGAGTGTTCAAGTTTCTTATTTTTTTATTGCGAGTTAATAACAATTAAGTTGGTAAAATAATTACTTTTAATTATGATTAAAGTAAGTCAGAAATGAAAAGGGGACAATATGCGAAAGGGACATTTTGCGAAGTGGACATTCTGCGAAAGAGACATTTTGCGAAGTGGACATTCTGCGAAAGAGACATTTTGCGAAAGAGACATTCTGAGAAAAGGACATTTTGCGACCAGTGGACATTTTGAGAAGTGGACATTCTGCGTCGGAGCCACTATCTGTATGTGTATAAAAAGAAAACTACTTTCTTTCGTTCATTTATACTTAAACCAAAGATATGTACCAAAACAAACTTTAGTTTAAAATTAACTAAATCAGCCGATGTTGTAGAGATATTACAAATATACTATGAATACGTTCCGATTAACTTATAATGCCAATAGAATACTCAGTCACGTGAGTGAAGCCGCGGCCAGGGTATTGAATAAGCCAGTATAAAGACAGATAGACAAAACATACAGCACTGAAAACGAACAATGTTTTTTTTATAAGCGTGTAGAGATAAAATGACACGGCATTCCAACACTGTGGGTCAAACAAGTTTTTTGACACTTTACGTATCTCACATCATGACACGGCGCATATCGGGGACATTAGCAGATCAATTTAAAACAAGTGCGTGTCGGACCACGCACAATGATGGGTTCCGTAGTCAGGATGAATTTATTGCAATAACAAACTAACTAACTTAACTTTGTAGTTGAAAAACATTTTTTGCAACCGGAAACGTAAGTTTGTCGATTGTTACTCGTTAACTTGTACAGCCTACTAAGCTGTGATAGTTTTCCTTTTAATTTCGTTAAGTATATATACTATTGTCGTGTTTTTTTTTTTACATATCTAAAACCAACCATTTAGGTGGCAAGGGGGGGACACTAAACTTGACTCTAACAAAAGTTAGCACTTTAAAGCTAAATAACTCGCAAGCGGATCCCTGAATCCAAAAATGGTTTTTACAAACTCACATTTTTTTTAATGACTTCTCCAACGATAGATGAAAAAAAAACATCCCCACTTTACGTGTACGGGAGGAACCCTAAGAAAAATGTTGTTCCATGATTTTATTTTACCACTTGGTCGGCGTGATTCAATTTATACCCATTCCAAATTACCGCTTTCTAGTACAAAGAGTCTCTGAGCTAAGCCGCGGACAGACGGACAGACAGACAGACAGTCGGACATGGCGAAACTATAATAGTTCCTTGTTTAACACGGAACCCTAAAGAAAGGGGTAACAATGTCGGTTGACATGTGAAGTGTCAAACGATTTTGAACCATGTGCGGTGCAATTTTTATGAACACAAAATTTTAGATTAACTTTTACTAACCTGCCCTGAACTTAGACTGCCTAAAAAAAACGTATGGCACGGACCCATTAAGGTGTAATATCACAAAGGTGGACTCAGTATAGTTATAAAAAGTTATCGGTTGTCCTCGTCAAAATAAAATAAGACTTAAGACTTGATTCAGAAAGCGTACAAGAGGTCACACAGGAAAAAAAACCAGTATAGACTGGCCTCGCAGTCTTTTGAAACTCGGTACTACGCTAGGCAACGAAGATCCCAGATAGGCGCTTTCATTTGTGTAAATCTTTTCATCACCACTGCACTTAAAACCGTAAAAGAAAACATCGTGAAGAAACCAGCATGTCCTTGAACCAAAAAATTCGAAGACATATGACATCTACCAACACGCACTGGGCCCGCGTGGTAGATTACGCCTCACTCCCTCTCACTGAGATGAGGTATGTGTTCCAGCAGTGGGGACATTAGGCTAATTATGACTACGATAGGCCAGCTCGAGGTCTCTGTTACCACCGACATACGGCCTACTGTAAGAGCACTTACATGAAGTGTAGGTACATGAAACGTTATCTTTTACGTACTTTTTTGACATAATCTTTTCGTTTTTGACATTATATAACTTCAATATACTATATTTTTTATTAAATTAGATTTGTTACAGCTTTACTGGCAGTCATGTCATTTGGTTTAAATAGGTTTTTTTATTTTTTATATAGATTCTCTTCTTTTATATTTTGTGAATGTGAGAACGTTGTAGGCATAACCGACTTGTAGATCTGTCGATCATTTTCTATCTTGCTAAGTTCCTGGTACTTGTTGATAGGCCTACAGTGTCCTCTCATACCTATTAACACTGTAATTTGATAATTGTAAATACCATTTACTTTTAAAAGAGTAACCGTGGAGTTTCTTGCCGGCTCTTCTCCATAGGAAACGACCAATTGGAACCGTGCACCTAGCTTCTGACGTTTCATAAGTACCCTTGTAGGTTTATGTGAAATAAAAATATTTTGAATTGAATTTGAATCCTAGCTTAAAACATGAGTTTTGAGGATTTAATCCTCAACCTGTTAATTAAAATGCCGTTATTATTTCCATTGTGTGGACCCTAAATGCTTATCAATTTGTGTAATACCTTTGTGTTTTCGACGGTAATTTGACATATTGTGTGTGGTTCATTTGCATATATTCTGAATAAGGTCGTAACAATCTGCCTATTTTCAACTCATCGTTTCAGTTTTCAACCTGGGGCTGTTTTTGAAAGCTTTAAAACCATAGATATAATATTTCTAACGCACATTGTCTTGTCCGATCTATCTCTATTACGTACAGAAACAATGTTGGCTTTTTAAAACCTCATATGACCCCTGAAATCTCTAAAACTCATAATAACTTTCGGGATCCGCTATTTTTGTAGCTACTTACAAACATAGACGTCGTGAAATTATAAAATGAAATGACCAAGCCCAAAAGGCAAATGAAGCAGCTTCGAATTTCATTATCGAAATACCTTTTGTGTCTAAGTTTCAACTAAATTTGGAACGATGCCAAATGGAAATTTGAATACGTAGGTACTAGAAATCCGCTCTTTTTTATATTAGGTATTGTACAGGCTTTTGATGTTATTGGGTACGGCTAAAGTTACACTGAGATGTTTTACTTAGAGTAGGTACAGTCGACAAATTTGAATCATGATCCACCATAAGCTAATTTTCTTACACACACATTCAAATACAATTAGGTCAACATTCACGTAAACATACAATTCCATGGTAACGACCTTGTTATCTGCCATTTCATTACACACATCTGTTGCAGTCTCCATCATTGTTACGAGCTTTTACACACGAGTGAGATATTAAGCTGAATGCACACCCAAAATAAATACGACGCGTACGCATTGTCGTACTAAAATCAACGTGCTTTTAATCTAATGTACTTGATTTATTATTTATTTTAATATGCGTTCAGCTTAAAGGCTTCTACATACTGGCAGTCGGTCGCGCGACGCGACACCGGTAGAACAATTTCAAATAGGAAAGTAAAACGCTTAAAAAATATAAAAAATATGATGTTGAACTCGTTCTTATTTCACAATAGTTAATATCGAGTGTAACCACCATTGCTTGCAATAACAGACAATAGTCTTGAACGCATTGATCCAATAAGGCGACTGCAAATATCATTTCCTCTCATATAATCCCAAATTTCGTTGCAATGTTGCTCAATTGCTTGCTTTGTCCTCTCGTTTCTGTTAGCCCACATTTGGACCATCAGACCCCATACATTTTCAATTGGATTTATGTCCGGGGATTTAGATAATTGATTCGGCACTACGTGATCCTCAGCGTATCGTGTATTATTATAACACCACAAGGTTATGCAACCGTGCTGAGAAGATCTAAAAGATTTCTCGTCTGAAAAGATAACGTTAGTCCAGTCAGAGTTTAAATATTCACGTGCAAAATTTAATCTTGCAAGTTTGTGTGCATCTGATATCGACTTTCTTAGCGTGATGTCTATAGTGCAGTCAAGTGGAGTGCAAATGATTTCTTATTATTTGTAGACAAACGTCGTATCGTGCCGCAAAATACCGAGTGTGAGTAAACAGATGTTCTTTGTAATGATGACACATGTCGGTTTTCTCTTGATTTGTGATTTGACGAACACTATGATTATATCGTCGTCTATCTTCCAGGGTAACTTCCTGTTCATATCGCTTGATCCAGTTCCTCACTGAGTTTCGAGATAGATTTAACTCTCGAGATATTTCTCGTATACCGTAGCCTTGCTCACTGGCAACTATAATCCAAACTCTTTGTTCTGCCATTGTAAATATAAACGAATTATTTTTTATTCTCATAGAAGTTATTATTTGACACCATTTTCTGTGTGACTTTCGACCTTTGTCATTTTATAATCGAAAGAGTTCGGAACATGGTTTTGAAAAAAAGAACATTTGTTCTGAGTTATAGTTAATTACAAAGAGTTTGGATTCAAAATATGATTATTAATGCTCTATCTAAAATATTATCTATTGCAGTGATGACAAAGGTTAAAATTGCATAGATCTCCGACCCGTATTGACATAGCTTGCTTAATATTTAAAACGTCCTAAGTGTGGCATGCACTGTAAAGGAGGGAAATCTTTGTTATTTTGAAGGTTTCAAACGATTTATCGTCGTATGGGTCATGATTCAGATTTTTCGACTGTACAAGGTACAAAAAATATAGTATATCAAAATAAAAATTGGTCGCAACTTTCATAGAATAGAAATTATTTTCGCATAGAAGCTCATTATAACAATAATTAATTAGGTGTCGAAAATCGCAAAGAATGTGCTCAATATGGATGGAGTTTTGGAACTATGAGGGATCCTGCCGTTTTGTCGAAAAGAATTTGCCAAAATTTCACTACCCAAAAAAATGTTGGCAAACTTTTGTTAGTACGCACATTTTCATTTGGTCAAATTTTTACTTTGCAGAATAATATCAAGGATAATGTCATTTAGGCATTTGGTCTTTAATCAAATGATTTATTACAGCAAACAATCTATATACAGTAAACATTTGGTCTAATGATTTGTTATGACAAAAAATATAAAGGTTAGGTTAAGGTTAGGTTAGGTTCCCCCCCGAAGGGTTCCCGCATTGTCGTTGCGGGGGGGCTCATTAGCCGTGGGTTGGGCACCCACGGTGAAGCCAAGAGGAACCCGAGGAGGGGCCGCTCGTCAGGGCTTTTTGATCCAAGCCCATGACGTAGCGGCCAACGAGTAGGTTGCGGTGGCAACATCGCAACTGAGGCGGGCCGCGATGTCGTGTATCGGAGGCATCGCGGCTGCGGTTTCAGGGCCGCGGCTGGAGAGGTGTATTGCGGTACAGCGCTCTCCCTCCCTGCCGCGGCCTTGACGGGGTCGCCACCGTCTGATGGCGAACGCGGTGGGGCCGCAGGGGAAGAGGAGTGTCGGTATAGCGTAGGCCGCTCTCCCTATCCTCTGCGGCCGAAAATTGGTAGACGGCGGGGCCAATGACCTGACCCGTCGAAGAGGGGCCAAGGGCGCCTAGACAAGGGGCTGTCTGGCGCCCATGTGCTGGTTTGGTCCCTGGGTTGGTCACGGCGTGCCATGTGTTCTGGTGCGCCGGTGATGAAGGAGGAGGGGCCCGCTGCGGCGGGCTGGCACCAGTCGGGGGTTGCGGAGGTTTTTTCGTTCCCGCGACCCCCGGCGTAGGTGTGAGACGGAACACCGGGGTGGTTTTTAGTCAGTAAGAGTCTGACAGACCCCTCCGCTCGCCCCAGGCGGAGGACATCCATGAGGATTTTCCACACCGAGACCAAAAAAAAAAAAAAAGTTAGGTTAGGTTACATCTTTTCTTTTCATTCTACGCTCGGCACCGGTCGCGGACGGACGTGCGCTGCGGTGTGTTCCTGAGTTCCTGATTGTGGTTCCTGCTTGTGGAATCCTGATATCGTCGTGCAGAGCGACGAGCTACGTAGTCAAGGACTACCGACCGCTATTAATTGTCTGTCTTTTTCAAGACACAATTAATAAAGTATTTCTGTTAACAGAGATCAGTCAAAACGTAGCGCGTCATTGGCCCCTTCTGGGTAAAACCACAGTTTCGTGGTCCTCGGTGGATACCATACGGTGCCAACGAAGCCGAGGGGGTGTTGACCCAATCACACCCGCCGAATCCCTTCAGGGCTAGGCAGTCAGTTGGACGGGTCCCAGTGTTCGGCCTTGGGGGGTCTCCTAGTCGGCATTGGTGACAGTTTTCCTTCAACAGCTACACACCTAGTGTCGGTTGGGTGTGTCTACGCCCTTCGCACTAGACTTGTAGGACCCCGTTGCACATTAAGATAGGCAACGGGCAAAAATCAAGCTTAGGGCTCACCCTTAGGCACACAACCTCCCTGCCTATACCCGGCAGGGAGGGTTTTACACATCCCCGGTAGTCCGCCCGGGGAGTTAGACATAGGGAAAGATAGGAGTTATTTATTCCCCAATTTAAAATCCCCTGTTAAGACATGGAGGACGCTCTGACAGCGTTCATCAATCTCTTTCAGAGAGTCCTCGATGATGACCCCCGGCTCGAAGCCAAATGGGGTGGGCATTTCGCTGCTTTACAGCGAACCCTCCCTGGTCCCTCTGACCGAAACGTCACTAAGTTCAGTGACGCATTAGACCTCCCAGCCGTCGCGCGGGAAAGCCCGTTCAGCCCGTCAGCGCCCCCCGCCCGATAGCGTCAACCTTCGCGCAGGTTGCCCCCACCCCACCTACTTCTGGGCCAAAAAAGGTCCCTCCGCCACCACCCGTGTTCATACAGGACAAGGGGAAATGGACGGATATCTCAAAGTGGTGTTGCGATCAAAAGATCGCATACACCAGCGCCAGGAACACCCAGCAGGGTATTAAAGTTACCGTCCCTACGTCCCGTGACTATAGGGCTTTTACATCGCTACTGAGAGAGAGACGAGTGTCATACCACTCGTTCTCCCTCCCAGAAGAACGTCAGATCCGCGTCGTTATAAAAAGGATCCCAAAGGAAATCCCCCCTTCGAGTATCCTAGCCGACCTTCAGTCGCAGAAGATCCCCGTCGATGAGGTCCACCGTATGCACCGCGGCAAACGCGGTGAGCCTTACGATATGATCCTCGTAGTTTGCTCCCCGGTAGAGGGTCACCACCCTATATTCCAATTAAAGTCCCTATGTTCCCTCGTGGGTTTCTCTATTGAGAAGCCCTGGAAAAGCGGTGCTATTGGCCAATGCCACCAGTGCCAGCTTTACGGCCACTCACAACGGAACTGCCACGCAAAACCCAGGTGCGTCAAGTGCCTGGGCGAGCACGGCACTCCCGAGTGCACCCGGCCAAAGGACCACTCCTTATGTCCCGACCCACCCAGCTGTGTCCTCTGCGGGCAAGTAGGTCACCCGGCTAATTACCGCGGCTGCCCAAAAGCCCCCAAATCCACGTCCCCCAAGCTGACCAAGCGTTTCGACGCTCGTCAGCAAAGGGAAGCTCCTTCAGGGTTTAAAGTACCCTCAGCTCAGATGCCCCAGCGACTAAGCCCTCAGAGGCCAAGTCCGTGGAATTACCTCCACCACCAGCAAGCTTTCTCAACCCGTACGCACCTCTCAACCCATACCCCCCTCTCAACCCATACCCCCCTCTCAACCCATACCCCCCTCTCAACCCATACCCCCCTCTCAACCCATACCCCCCTCTCAACCCATTCCCCCTACCCCCCCCCCAAACCACCACCACTCCCCGTCTCATGGACACATTCGCATCACCGCGCCCCTCGTCAAACCCGCACCTGCTCCCGTAGCATCGCGTCCCCCAACCTCAGCCCCCCCCACAGTCAGCCCTAGCATGGCCTATAAGATCATTAGTTCGACATTTATAGCCTTTCTCTCCCCTCGCGCTATCCAAATGGCGCAGGAAATCCTGGCCGCTCAGGCCGCTGGCGACCTCTTCAGGTTGCAGGCCATCTACGAGTACAATGCGTATCCCGAGATCACGCAAGCCCTGCCCTCCCTCAGCACCCCTACTAGCACCCATAATGTATAACACCATCAATACTAGGTTCAAACCCCGATCCCTCAAGTTAGGTTTTTTCAACGCCAATGGCATTAGAGGCCAACGGGATGAGATCGCGACTTTCCTTCGCGACCATCAAATTGACATCCTCCTTATCCAAGAGTCTTTTCTCAAGCCATGCAACCGCGACCCGTCAATTGCCAACTATCGCATAGTCTCAATCTGCCGCTTAGGCATGACCGGCCATCAGCCGATCTCACTAGTATCGGTCTACGTCCCACCCCACAATACTTCGGAGAACTTCCAACTCCTCTCAGACGACCTCTCTATCCTACTCGGCATGAATGACTCTGCTATCTTAGCGGGCGATTTCAATGCCAAGCATCCCGCCTGGAATAGTTCCAGAACCTGTACCAGAGGGCGACACTTGTTCGACCTCTCTAATTCTCTCAATTTTGACGTCATCGCCCCGATGACCCCAACTCACTTTCCCCACTCTACCCATCATAACCCCGACGTCCTAGACGTGGTGCTCCTTAAGAACGTCGCTCTAAGGTTAGACTCCATAGAAATGGTGCAAGAGCTTAACTCTGACCACCGCCCAGTAGTCATAAAAATGCCCCCCCGCATAGGTCTCCCCGACCCCTCTCAACCCGCTCTCACCAAAAGGGTAACGGACTGGAAGAAAGTAAGCACCCAGCTGAAATCCAACACGTCCCCCCAATTGGACGCCATCCTCGACAAATTCGACTCTATCGCGGACACGACGGCCGCGATCGACTCACTCACGGAGCACGTATAATCAGTCCTGAGCGACTGCTCTAGGGAGGTTTCAGCGTCGGGCGACCCTCGCTGGAGCCTGCCGGACGATGTACGCGCGCTGCTGACTGAGAAGAACGCGGACGTTCGTGCCTACAGCAATTTTCCCTGCTCCGCTAACAAAGCCCATATGCGCTATTTACAGAGAACTGTAAAGACACGCATACAGGAGCTGCGTGACACGGGCTGGGACAAGATGCTCAGCGAACTAGAGCCCACCCACCTGGCATTCTGGGAACTTCAGAGGAAACTCAAGTCCCAGCAAGTGGCCTCCATGCCCCCCCTGACCCGTCCCGACAAGACCATCGCGTTCGAGGACTTAGAAAAGGCTGAATGCCTAGCAGACAGTCTCGAGGCTCAATGCTCCCCTAGCTCCCAACCGGTAGACCAAGCTCACCTCCTAGAGGTCGACGCCGAGGTCGAACGTAGATCCTCTCTCCCTCCCGTTGAAGATTCTGATAGTCCTCTAGGCTTATTATATAAGCTCTACAAACTCGGTGTGCCGGATCGTCTCGTGCTCATCTTACGGGACTTTTTGTCAAACCGCACCTTCCGCTACCGTATCGAAGGAGCGATATCCTCCCCTCGTCCTATCCGCGCAGGAGTCCCTCAAGGCTCTGTGCTCTCCCCCCTAATCTTCACGCTTTTCACCAGCGATATCCCAAAGAGTAAAAGGGCGCAGTTGGCTCTGTTCGCGGACGATACGGCCATTTACTACAAGGGTACCAGCACTGACTCGATAGCCCACACTCTCCAGACCTCAGTCGACACGCTCGGCGCCTGGTTTAGAAAGTGGAGGATCGAAGTCAACCCGGACAAAAGCCAAGCGGTTCTCTTTAGGAAACCGCGTAAAAGGTTCAAACCCCCCCGACCCATCACCATGTTCGGCAAGCCTATCCCTTGGGAGAACCGAGCCAAATACCTAGGTGTCGTCCTAGATCAGCATCTCACCTTCAGTGATCACATAAAGCCGGAAAATCACCGGTGCCCCCTGGTACGTTAGGAACGAGATCCTCCATCTCGACCTAAAGATCCCCACAATCCACCAATTTCTCAAACGCAATTCCAAGCGTTTCTTTGAGTCCGCCGCCAAACACCGCAACCCTCTGGACGTCGAGGCCGCCAATTATGTCACGAGTAGAATCAGTCAGTCCCGCCGCCCAAGGCAAATCCTTACCGATCCAGATGACCCCATAACCCTCCTCCAGGAGAGCAATAGGGCCACAAGTACAGTGCACAAAAAACACAGACACCGACCCGCATTCCGACCTCGCCGCCGAGGTCCTCCGCGATCGCGACCCGCCCGAGTAAATAATACTCCCCACCGACCCTTGCTCGCAGAAGCGCCAGCCCCGAATGTAGACTTAAATTCCCCGATTAATAATAATGAATCATCTTTGATCCAGCCTGTCCCAACTTGCTGTCCTCCCCCCAGCGACGCCCTAAGCCGAGGTCCGTACCCCACAGGGGGTGCCCTTAGCGAGCGTTCGCCTAGTTTTAATTTAGAATAGTTTTGCCCCTGGCTGGAGGCTTTGAGTTAGTAGCTTAAGGCAGCCGCAGGATTGACCGGTTAAGTAGTCATCACCTCAGAGGTGAGCTACGAGATGCCCTAGACAAAAAAAAAAAAAAAAAAAAGGTTAGGTTAAAACTGTAATCTCCTACGCACGAGCCGAGCGAGTGAAGCGAGCGGTGCTGGGGCAGCGGCCGGTGAGTAAACAATCTGTATACAGTAAACATTTGGTCTAATGATTTGTTATGACAAAAAATATAAAGGTTAGGTTAGGTTAAAACTATAATCTCCTACGCACGAGCCGAGCGAGTGAAGCGAGCGGTGCTGGGGCAGCGGCCGGCGAGTGCCAGAAACGATTAGATTATACAGGGTGTCCAAGAACCTGGCGTCCAACTGGATTCCCACGATGCCCCAAGTTCTAACAGTACTCAGAAAAATATTTTAAAAAATCCACCCCATGTACTTACAGAATTATACTGATTTCAAAAAAAAGGGGAAATGAGCACCCTGTGACATACTTTTGAATGCTGTGACTGCTAATGCTGATAATTTCGATATTTCTTGGAGGTTTTGTAATCTAGGGTATTGCTGTGTCTAAATAGAATGTAAAAATAAAGTACTTATTGTACCATTTTAAAATAAAATATTATTTTAACTAAAGGTGATATGGAAAACTATTGAATTTCGCAACTTTGACCGACTGTAGTGTAAAAAAAATGTACCAAAATAGTATGGCAAGTGACGTCAAATTTTGACGCGTTTATTCCTCTTTTTAAAAAGGTATAATACTTACACATTAATTTGAAAAAAAAAATTTTGATAATATTTTTACTCAACAACCCAATTTTTACGAAGTGCCTACCTACTAACGGTAACTGTCGGACCCTTTCTTATCTTAGAAACTGTTATGTTACTACTATTATTTACTTCGGTTCCAAGAGTGAGCAAGAAGGAAATACACACAGGTAGATGGGTTCCCAGTAGAATAAAAGCAAAGAATGTTAGTTTAAAGATATTTTATTACAATAAATGTTCAAAATGTTGACCACCCGCGGCAATACAAGCTCTCACTCTCCTTAAAAAGGACCGCTTTATGTTTCGCGAGTAACTTTTTTGACGTATCACCTGCACTGCTTGTGTTATCTTCTCACGAAGGTCAGCGATGTCATTAATGGGCTTCGCATAAACGAGCTCCTTCATAGTTCCCCAGAAAAAAAAAACCAGCGGATTTAAGTCAGGTGAGCGGGCTGGCCACGGGATTGTTCCTGATCGCCCAATCCACCTGTTCGGGTATTGCTCGTCCAAAAACTCTCTAACGGATACGCGAAAATGTGCTGGACAGCCGTCGTGTTGGAACCACATATCTGGTGGGGTCTCTTCTAGTAAGTTTGGCAAATCATTTTGAAGAAAATTTAAATATGATTCGCCAGTCAAATTCTCGGGCATCTCAAATGGACCAATAATATTCCCACAGAGAATACCGGTCCACATGTTCACTTTGAACCGGTACTGGGATCTATCTTCTCGCATCAAGTGCGGATTTTCCACATGCCACTCGTGCAAGTTGTGTAGGTTCATGTAGCCATCCTTCTTAAATGTTGATTCATCTGACCACAAAATTTTGTCGATAAAGTTTTCGTCTTCTCGATGTTTTTGCAGGATTGTTTCACAAAACGCGACTCGGCTCGGATAGTCTCGAGGTAAAAGACTTTGCACTCGCTGTACGTGGTACGGATGATATTCTTCTTTTTGGAGAATACTGTGTGCTGTGCTCTTCGGTATCCCCGTATCAGCTTCTATTCCTCGCACAGAGATGCTTGGATTTGCCGACACCGCCTCTAAAACTTCATCGCGTATGAAGTCATTTACGGGTCGTCCTTCACCAGCTACTTGATTGGGGAACCGCCCGTCACATAGTGATCTGTGCACATTAATGAAAACTCGATGGTCGGGATATCGCGTAGCCCTCGGATACCTTTCTCTGTAAAGTCTCGCTGCAGCTCGTCCATTACCTCTACATTCTCCATAAATGTAGTGCATATTTGCGTATTCTTGCGGAGTGTAGGTCGCCATGGTAGCACACACAAAACACAAACTGTCCAAACACAGGCAAAGGTCGTCGTAAAGAGTTCGTTTCAAAGTCCAGAGCACAAAGAGTAATCGAGTCCAATAAACAAAGCTTTAAATCGTAGTACGTGATCAATGGTAACAATAAGAGAGAGGTGCGTAGTAACGGCAGGAGGCAGTGACGCGTACTGACCGTACTGTTATCCTAAATAGCACGATCCCAGATAGCGTCACTATCTATCTCACTCGCACCTCTAACCTTTTTCTCCCTCACTCTTACCTGAATAATGGGGTACCATAAAGAAGAACCAGCAAATCGCAAAGATAGTTTCTGTCTTGCTCCCTCCTGTTGTAATAACGAATCACTATGGTGAGATGCATGCACATACCGTCCCTTACGGTCTAACCTGTTTTTTGAGAGGCCTGTTGTTATTTTTATGAGCATACAATAGTAATTCTTTAGAGGTTAGATTCAATTCGTCGTAAATTTTTCTTTCTAAGAATTCTGTAAGACATCGTAAAAATTGGGTTGTTGAGTAAAAATATTATCAAAAATTTTTTTTTTCAAATTAATGTGTAAGTATTATACCTTTTTAAAAAGAGGAATAAACGCGTCAAAATTTGACGTCACTTGCCATACTATTTTGGTACATTTTTTTTACACTACAGTCGGTCAAAGTTGCGAAATTCAATAGTTTTCCATATCACCTTTAGTTAAAATAATATTTTATTTTAAAATGGTACAATAAGTACATTATTTTTACATTCTATTTAGACACAGCAATACCCTAGATTACAAAACCTCCAAGAAATATCGAAATTATCAGCATTAGCAGTCACAGCATTCAAAAGTATGTCACAGGGTGCTCATTTCCCCTTTTTTTTTGAAATCAGTATAATTCTGTAAGTACATGGGGTGGATTTTTTAAAATATTTTTCTGAGTACTGTTAGAACTTGGGGCATCGTGGGAATCCAGTTGGACGCCAGGTTCTTGGACACCCTGTATAATATATAAGAAAATATGGAAAAAAACAGGCTACTCGAAACTGAACTATAATACATTCGTCGCAAATACGTGACGCGAAGATTCGCAATATAAAATAGTCGGAGCCTCAGCGGTCACACGAGATTAATTGTTAAAAAAAAAATATCTAAATATTTGACAAATTGTATTTTGCGTAAAATGAGTTATTCCAACTGAAATATTTGACTACATAAAAATTGGTAAATGTACTAGTTGGTAAACAAGTTATTGTTTAAACGTTCACTTGCCAAACATTAGGTTTGCGTTACAATTATTTGTGAAGAATTTTTTTGCTAAGTAATAATTTGGCAAATGAAATTATGCGGAAAATTCTTTGGGAAGTGATAATTTGGCAAATTCTTTTCGATGAAACAAGGGAGACCCAACTATGGATAAATGTCTTGACGCTGCGTGAGCGTGCGTGATCCATCGCCTTCGATGTCCACCGCGCTCAGAATAGATGGAAAGCAGCACATAAAGTATTTTTTTGCTCTATTGGTGTAATTGCTGTATGGCGTTCCAGTGGGAGGTTAAATCAATAAATAACTGTAAAGTTCCGGCAGACAAAAAGAGAAAAATATGTAACATAATGTGTAGATAAAACTTTATTTTACTGACTTTGTAACAAAACCCATAGTAACAATGTTTTTTGTAATCAAGTATCTTGACTCTGCAATCATTGTAGCGATAATCGTTACGGTTAATGGCCTAGCGGAGAGCCTCGACTAACATCTCAGGAGGCTCTCATTTCGCGGCTGCGTCAAGGGCTTGATTCAGAAAGCAGTACTCCAAGACACGGCACTCATCGTGAGGAGGTTCCTCTCTCTAGAGCCCTGACCACCGGCAGCTTGGCCAGAGGCCAAGCTGCCGGTGGTCAGGTTCCTGATGCCGATGGGTCACTATTTTTTATATTTTTAAACGTTTTTCTTTTTCATAAAAATATTTAAAAATGTAGTTTATACGAGTTAGTATGAAAATGTTATAAAGAATAATGTTTTTTTGTTACATTATGAACTTATTGTTCAAATAAGATGGCCAACTTTCAGCTCGTTTCTAGGTGATAAAAGCAAACATACGGGTCAACGACCTAGGGCTCATTTTAATAAAAAAAATACATTCATGATTCTGTTGGTGGTTTTATACTCGGTAGGTATAAGTCATGGTTCGAACAGGCAAGGAATTTCCACCAGGTTAAGTATATTTCGTAAAAATTACCTGAACGACGCATCATTGTTGCTAATTAATCAAATGTTACCTACATTTTAAAATGAATTGTTTATCAAATTGACACAAAACGACAATTTGCCGTGTTATAGCCATTTCATACAACTTTCAAAGAATGACAGTTGTGATTTGAATATACGGACAATTTAAGTTTGTAGTCAAGTTGCTAAATCATCATCCGTTGGGCACTTGTTGCCGCCGGGGTGCCTGCTTTTTTAGAACCCAATGGCTTGGCACGCAACGATTGGAAGAGACCAGATGGGTTGACCATAATGCCTTGGAAGTTGGGTAGGCCTTTGGTGTTGGATGTAACCTGTGTCGGAATAGATGCTTATTCATCTATTCCGTGGTCGACACCCTAGCGCCATCCCATCTGGCGCATTTGCACAAAACTTCAAATGGAGCAAATGTAAAAATCTTATTGGTAGCTATATTTTTGAGCGGTTTGGAGTCGAAACTGCACTAGGGTTATGGCGTCCGAGTGCTCATCGAGTTTCGGGATATCGTCAAGCAGTTGTTCGACTATTCACGTTACCAGAGGACTGGCCAATTTTTAGGTCAAACAGCATTGCCTTCAAACGTGACAACTCTGCCAGCCTTTTGGGCACTTTTCCCACCGACAGCGATTCGGACGAATTTGATGCCCAATGAGCTCTTCCCTTTATTATTTTTTTCTGTTTACATACTTGTACAAGTGTTAGATTGAATATTATATTAAAAAAAAAAAAAAAAAAACAGGTACCTACCACATAACCCATATAAGAAATCTTTGTATCCACAAAAATACAAATTAAATAATTAAAATTCAATCAATCATCATAATTAGCTCATAAGCATTAATTACATTAGTCTCTTACGTGTGACACTATATGTAACTTGTTTGTCAAGAAACGTTGTATGTTAACACAATACTGAACGTATATTTGCTAAACAATTAATTTCCCCGACTTTACTAGCCTAAAGGCAGACAGACAGACTGGCGACACATCACCGCACCGGTACGCGGTAGAACAATTTCCGAGAATTTTTCATACAGAAGATTTGCGTCGAGCCTGTCTGCGGTAGACTTTATTCTAAGAACAGACTGGCAATATAACATGCCAACATGATTCTTCACTTCTAAAAGTCGTATTGTTCGCAAACACTTATTTGATGTTTGTATTTTTCAGCTCGGAAAAGCTTTCCTAGAAACTAATATGTTCCTTCTAAACGTTATGTTTGTGTAATACAAAGTATCTCTACATACAAAATGGTTTTTATTTCTTTTTATCGTCACAAGCAAACAAATATAATCCCACTGGTATTTCTGAACTCACTTTGCCGCCATTTTTTATTCCGTCTCAACAAAACGCGAATTGCTCGTGTCATAATTGGCACTGATTATGGCCGTATCACAGATATTCATTTATTTAAACTTTTCGCACACAATAAAGTACAAAGGCGGACTTACTGCCTTAGGCATTCTTTACCAGTCAACCAAGGGTGGCCAAGTGTTAAGATATATTTGTGGTGATATCGTTTTCCTCATACCCGAAAATAAAATTCCACATTTTTTTCGTTTATTTATATCTGACCAGTGACCCGCTGCTGGTTCGCACGGTTTTTACGACTTGAAAAAACATCGAGATCTATTATTTTTACGTAACATTAATACTAACGTATTATACACATAATCCTTCCGAAATAAATTCTTTAAACGATTGTGAAAACCTCATCAAAATCCGTTGCGTATTTTAGAAGAACAACGCGGACATACAGACAAACGTGAAAAGCGACTTTGTTTTATAATAATATGTATATATCGCAGTCATCTGGTTGAATCTGCTATTTGATTGAATGACTAGCGCGTTTATTAAATGCCGACATCCAATTAAATAGCTGAAAGACAACTAGCCAAGTCATTAAGCGCAACGTTTAACCAGATGGCTGAATGTCGTGTAGTCATTTAGTTAAACTGGGTGAAATAGGTTAGGTTAGGTTAGAACTATGACCAACCGCAATTTCCAAGTTGCTCGCAGATTTTTTTTCACTATTTGAATCACTTGGCTGAGTCTTGGTCAGTCATCTTCAAACGGCTAACTTTCAATACGCCAAGTTGTTAAACGTTGAATGATACTAATTCAATTAACTATCGGCCTGGGCATCCAATTGGATACCGGCTTTTAATGAACGGCCTAGGCGTCCAATCAATTAGCTGGCTAATTTAACCAGATGACTGCGACATATAGATAGATAAAAACAAATAATATCTATGTTGATTTTATCAGCACCAATGTCGTGCGCGCGTTTTTTTCCATTCAACATATTTTAAATTCCTTCAATTGCTTCCAAACTTAGTTCAATCAAAGATGAGTTATTTTCCAAATATGTTTTACCTTCATGGACTAGGTAATAAAACCAACCATGGAGAAAAAACCATAATAAGCTTATGGAGTTTCTGACATCGCTGAAGGAAAACATAGCAAGGAAACCTGGACCTATCTACGCTAGTATTATAAAAGAGGTATTATGTTTTAAATGAATAAACTCTGCACCGATTTTAAAAATCTTTCAACAGTAGAATTTTATATTATCACTGAGTAACATAAGCTATAACTTATAAAGATATCACGCCACACGTCACCCCGTCTTGAGCGTGGTGATCGATGCTCGTGCCTTCTCTATATTAGAAGAGGCTCTGCAGTGAGACAATAATAGTTTGCTTACTAAATAATTATGTTCAATCATTCGACTTAGTTAGCCACAAAACAATTTAATCTCGACAGTGAACACAGATAGCAGCCAGCTTTGAGTCAAAGTTAGCTTTTCTAAGGCATCACTAACAATTTAGGAGCTATTACTTAGGTCCTTGCCCTTGATTTATTTATTCAAGTTAATTGAAGTTGGATTGTTTGTTAACCTGATCTTAAGTTACTGAGTTAAGTTTTAGTTCAGTATAATACCTTTAGGAACGAGTCTGCTTTTAAAAGTTTATTTGCTGGTGTCAATCAATCAACTCAGCCTATCGCAGTCCACTGCTGGACACAGGCTTCGGGAGAAGCCTGGGAAGGCTGCTCCTCATCACTCTATCCTTCGCTTTCCGAATCCAGATTGTCCCAGCCACATGTTTAATTAAGGTCATCTAGCTGGGGGCGTCCCACACCGTCATTACGATTGCCGATACGCGGTTTTCACTCCAGGACTCGTCTGCTCCACCGGCCTTGGGTCCTGGTGACAAACATGGTCAGCCCGCATCGAAACATCGATTACTCCATTGCTGGTGTAACCTATGTCAAATATTAGTTTCCAGCCGATCTATTCTGTAAAAATTTCACCGTGAAAACTTAGGTGAAGTGAGCTTGAAGTGAGCTATCATTCCACTGATCCTAGGGATGGACGCTATTGATAGCTCACTTCACCTAAGTTTTCGCCGTGAGATTTTTACAGAATAGCACTCCTGAACAGTTTTTTTTCACTTGAGCTTTCAGAGCAAGTAAGTTACGGGTGGTGGATAATGGAGGTGGAATAGTATGAGCTGCTATTCCACAATATTAAATATCAGTCTAGTCATTTGGATGGATAAGGATGACTGATAAAACAACTCCTACATTAATTAAAGACGAAATACGAAACAGTAATCGAACAGTACAACTATTCTTCGTAGAATTTCACCTCAGTTCACCATTTCATAGATACAAATATCTTTGTCTTAAGTCACACAAAACGTGCGAGGACTAGATTTGTCTTCCAGTAAAAACTAAGCCCTTTTTTTTTTTTTTTTTTTTGGGTGGGAAATCATCAAATGACTCCTCCCGCTCTGGGTGGAGCGAGAAGGCGTGTCAGACTCTTACTGACTAAAACCCACCCGTGTTCCTTCTCTTGCCTGTGCAATGCCAGGGGGCCACGGTATCCCTTTCGGACTTTCCCGCAACCCCGGCAGGCAATGGTCTCATCGGACCCCTTCATTCGCTGACATCTCTTTGAGGCGCGCGTGGAACACAACGCGCCGTCGACCCAGGCTTGGTCCTTAAACTAAGCCCTGGGATGTCAACCCAACCAGCCAAAAAAAAATGGCCCAAATCCAGCTCGGGTGGAAACTGTGAAACGATAAGGCCAAATACATTGACACTCACAGCGATCTTAGGTTTACTCAAAGGACCAACTGCAATAAAACCTACAGGTCTTTAACAATATATGTAAAGTTGTGCTGCAATAGTACAACTTTAAATATATTGTTAAAGACCAGTTGTGGCCCAGTGCTCTATAACAGCTCAAGTTCGAAGCCTGGAAAGCGCTTTAGTTTGTGCAAATAATTTCATCACCACTGCTTTCAAAACGGTGAAAGAAAACATTGTGCGGAAACCGGCATGTTCTAGAACCAAAAATTCGAATGCGTGTGAACGGGTCCAGTGCGGGTTGGTAGATCAACCCGCACTGGGCCCGCGTGGTGGATTACAGCCCACTCTCTCTCTCGAGGCCTGTGTCCCAGCTGTGGAATATTGAAGTTCGACTAATGACTGTCATTCATGAAGAGTGGTAATAGTGATGCAGGACGCACTATGAAATTGAAATTGTATAATTTTAATGGTGCTTATAATTTTAATAATAATTTTGCATGTCTGAATTGGTGCAACACAGTGGACTGCGCTTTCATTTGTCATCTAGAAATGTATGATTATGTACTGTGTTGAGCAATAAACATTTGAATTTGAAAAAACTTGTAGTTACTATAGAAAGTACAACATTTACATTAAGGGAAATTAATTGTTAAACAAATTGCACGACAATTTGCGTTTTATCCTATAGCTATTTCACTTTTCCATCTAATAGGCGGCTATTTTCTATATAGGCTGTTATGTATGTGTGTGCGTTTGTGCGTGTGTGTATGTGTGTTATAAATAAATACATAATAAATAATTGTTTTAAAACTTACTTTCAGAAAGAAATAAAGAAAATTCTCTTGAAAATATTCGTCTACTTTCAGAAAGAAATAAATAAAATTCTCTTGAAAATATTATTCGTCGGGTGTTTCTTGGATTTGTGCATGATGAAGAGAGAATTCAATTCAATCAATTCTTCAACCAGACTGTCACAATTGGTTTTCAATGAACCAATCAATTCCTTCTGTGAAAATCAACCGTTCATTTATTATATTGATGATTTTTTTTCACGATTTTTAGAATAATGTTCTTTCTTTGAAATCTATTTAAAAAAACATGAATTGAACAATTATCCAGATAGCTTTAACTAGTTACGTGAGCTTTAGACACGTGTCGAGTGAAAGTTGAAGGTTTTCAAACACGTGCGTCGCATTTATATTATTACAACTATGCTGGGTGATTGATTCGACACATTACTTCAAAGAGGTTTATGATGACGACTTGGTGACACATGTATGTATTCGATTAGGTGAGAATCTCTGTGAGTTCGCTTTTGTGGAAATTATTGATGAAAATTGGATTTATGTTTAAAAAAAAAAACCAGATTGATAATGATGCAAATCAGAGAAGAGCTACATAATAGGTTATTTGTGATATTACACAAGAATAGGTACACCACGCATTACTTTATCAAACAGATCAGGAAGTTTTTTGTTTGTTATCATGAACATTTTGGTATTTATTTACACACACGTATTTACATAACTTAAAAACTAACAGAATAAATAACGAGTACGCAGTATGTGAAAGCAGTCGTAACTGCTGCGTTACTTACGAGTAAGTACGGTTCGATCCGTTTCCGTATGAGAAGGGTCTAGTACGAGTATAAGCTTACATCGGGCGCTGACACGCGGATTAAATAAACATTTTATTTTTATTTGCTAATATTTTACATACTTACATCTATTTTATTGATTATTTATTTATATCTGTAAACCTACGGTTTCCGAGAAGAGTGGTGACCGCACTTATCAGCCGCAGTGACGGCTGTCATGAAAATGATGTTAGCGGCATAGATTTAAATCGTTAGATTCGCCCTACAGCGTCAAAAGATAGTCGCATTTATAAACGCTATTTAATAATGTGTGAGGTGACTCTTCTCAATATGGATACTTTTTCTTATAACTGAGTACGGTGAGGGCAAATCTAGCGATCTGTAGGGGGCGGAGTTTGCTTTGCGTTGTCAAAAACGCTCTTTAAGAAAACACACCAACTTAATGTCGCAGCATCATTTTGAAATAGGAGCCTTTTGGCCTCCTTCCTGTTTTTTATTTTATTTTTATATAATTTTGTTTTTACATTTTTATGATTGTGTTTAGTTTAGTTTGTGCCACTGCCTGCTGATCCTGCTTCACGTTCCTTACTCCTAGCTTCCCGAGCTGCAGACCCACCTGCAGCCGAAGGCGACCTGAAGCTCAAACTCTCCATACCTTTTTTTATCCCTTCTGTTTTTTTTATTTGTGACTCTCAATAAGCTCTTGGGCTTAGATTTGTATTATTTATTTATTTGTATCATTTACTAGCTTCTGCCCGCGACTTCGTCCCGAGCTTCCAGCTTGTAACCTTCATCGAGAATTAGGCTTTCAATGCAAAAATATTTTTTCTAATCCAAATGTCAGTTCCGGAGATTACCCCCTACATACCTACAAACTTTCAAGCAAACAAATTTTACCTCTTTATAATATTATTATTTCCTTTATTTCACTAGGTTGTGGTACCTTCATAAAAATTATATTTTAAAATATTAGAATAAAAATTTAAAAAATAGTAGCCCACCGGTATCGGGAACAGGGTCCAAGCTACCGGCGATCAGGGATCCAGAGAGACGAACCTCCTAACTGTGAGAGCTGTGCCCAGGAGTACCGCTTTCTGAATCAAGCCCTTAATCCAGCTGCCCAACGAGAGCCTCCTTAGGTGTTGGCCGAGGCTCTTGGCAATTAAGCCACTGGCTGGTACGACCACACAACCACACAATACCTAAATACTTTTACTTTCTTCCTGTCTTTCTTCAGTAGCCAACTAGGCATACAACAGTAAAATTGCTTTTCACTTCTCATGCTCTGAAAGTGCTTATTTGTGCAGGATATAGGCTGCACAAAATCGAATTTTGTGCACAAGTGCATTATCGTATCTACTCATAAAAGAAAATGAGCCATACAGCCAAACACAATAAGAAGTTCATAGATAGAATTTGTTATTTTATAATATTTACTTTAATTTATTTGCCATAATTATGTGTTTTTTAAGACATAAAAGATATTAAAATTTAAATTCAAGTACGGTAGGTTAATTAATTAATTTAAGAAAATTATTATTACAAAATTAATTTAATAGTAGGCTGTATAGGTCTACACCCCAAGCCTAATATCAATGTCGTAACATTCAGAAAAATACCGTTAATAATTAGGTGGAAAAAAAAATCCTTTGAGTATTCAAAACTGTACTAATTTCAGTTTGACCTTTAATTAAAGAAATGTTATGTTTTACTACTGTTTTATTTCCTCGCAATCGAAGTGAAAAGCTGAGTTTATAACTCGTCCACAAAACCATTTTCAACCGACTTCAAAAAGGAGGAGGTTCTCAATTCGATTGTATGTTTTTTTTTTTGTAGCCGACTTCAAAAAAAGGAGGAGGTTATCAATTCGACTGTTTTTTTATGTTTGTTACCTCATAACTTGCGACTGGGTGAACCGATTTTCATGATTCTTTTTTTATTTGAAAGCTGGTGCTTCCCGTGTGGTCCCATTGTCACCATTTCAATATCTGATGATGGGATCTTGTAGAAATCGGGGGAACTCTTCAATGAATAACAGCAGATTAACCGCGATTGTTGCTATAGCATATCTAAGCATTGTTTACGCCATCACACAACATAATATCACGCCTGTACTCACTACAAAGGTTATAAAAACTATTTCGAAAAAAATATATGTTTTTTTTTGTATGTTTGTTACGCGGTTACTCCGCCAATTATGAATTGATTGTGATGATTTTTTTTTTGTTAGGTAGGGCATACTTCAGAAGTGATCCCATATAAATTTGGTCAAGATCTGATGAGGGGTTTTTGAGTTAGCATTAATAATACGTATTTTTCCCATCTAGTATATGTGGACGATATTATAATAGTTCCTCTCACTGTAATTTACATAGCAGGTAATGGGTATTTAAATTTTTGTGGGGGTTTTGTGTAGGTACCACAACTAAAAAGTGAAAAATAAAAACTTTTTCACAAAAAATAAAACCGACTTCCAAAAAAAACACAAAAAATTGAAAAATAACTTTGATTTCGGAAGTCGGTGGCAAAAAAACGAAAATAAAACCCCAGACACCGACTTCCGAAATCAGTTATTTTTCAATTTTTAGTGTTTTTTTAAAAGGTAGTTTTACTTGTGAAGGCCGCAGGAATCCGCTGGATGCGAGAAGCACAGAACCGGTCAAAGGGGCGATGCTTGGGGGAGGCCTATGTCCAGCAGTGGACGTCTTTCGGCTAAAATGGTGCGAAGGCATCGACAAAAACTGTGAAACTTCAGTCGAAACATACCGATTATCCCATTAACATAGTTTTATAACCTAATCTATAAAAATAAAATAAAAAAATGGGTGGAAAATCATTATGATGCGAGAGATCCCCGCTACCGATCACCTCCACCATATGCTCCACCGTGTTCTCCGGGCGATCCACGCAGTGATGACACCCGGGCGTTTCTTCCCGCATTATCCAAAACAGGAACCTCCCGAAACAACCGTGTCAGGTAAGGACCTGCGTCAGGCGGAAGGTGAGGACGCCGTGGCGCCTCTCTAGCCACTCCTAATTGAGGGGACTTATCGCCGCAATAGTGGCGTGCCCAGCACTGGGTTGTGCCAATCGCACTCTCCATGACGCCATGAGATACCGCCGGAGCTCGAGCCTTACAGTAGTCACATTATGATGTGTTACATCTAACATCTCACCTTGGTAATAAGCAACATTAAAGGGGCGGAGCCTCATCAAGGTCGTTTCTGACGGCGAATTTTAGCATCGCGCGCGCTTATTGGTCAAATCAAAGAGCGCGCGCTTCTGCTCCCTGTTACACACTTCCGTCCCTTTTGAAGAAATCACTCTCACAGATTTGGTTATTTAGATTTTTTTAGATTTTGACTGTAGGAAAGCAAAAGAAAGATGTTCCACATCAAAAATGAATAGTAGATAAGTAATATAGATAACTAGTAAGTACATGTAAGTACAAGTGCAACCGTTCCCACTAAAGAACATAATATCCTACTAATATTATAAATGTGACAGATTGTATGTTTGAATGCTTGTTAATCAATCACGAAAAAAACAGCTGAACGGATTTGAATGAAATTACATAAAAACACAACAATAGTTTATAACTTACTACACTGACTTCTATACTATGTATTTCCCGGTATTCATTCCCATGGGATAATTTCCGACCTCTTTGCTGGCGAAAATGCGGGAAAAAGCTTTATAAAAGGTCTCACTTTAACAACGAGAGGAAATATATAAAAAATCCTGTTACAAATCAGTTCACACTTGATTCAGTTTATAACTTAAATCATATTTCTATGTACTCTTTACATTATCGAATATATTTTATTCTGGTGGTGTTACTTGAACCTATTATGCTATTTTATTATTAGGTACACTGTATTTTTCTTTTAAGCAAGCCTAGTAGAAGAAATTATTTGATTATTTTCATAGTTTTCGCTTTTCTACGTAATTTAATAGATGTGTAGGGCATAAAAGTAATGTTTGAGAGCACTTTTCTTTTGGTAAAATTGTTCCTATGCATTATAAATATTATGTTACTGGCAAAGAGCATATTATAAGTTGTAAGTAGGTACTATCCAGGCCGAGCCACTTTTGCACAGAAGCGTAGAAAGTTTTGAGTCGGCTCTTGGAAAATATTCAAGTAGCGATGTTTAATCGTTTTATTTATTTACATTCCATAGAGGGATATTAAATTCTGTACGCGAGCAAACATCGCATGTGCTAGAAAAATAAAACTGAGTGCCGAAGGGTTCCGTACCATAAATAATTTAACGCCGAAAAATGTTTCTTTAAGGGAACCACCCCACTTAAATTTTTGACACTATTTTATTTTCTGTGACTGTCTACAAATTACGGTTCATGAAATATAGCCCACTAAGTCCATTTGGCACCTTTTGGTTACGGAACCCTAAAAAGAGGGACTTTACAATAGAAGTGAAAACTTACGACTGGGACCAAGTAAATGCGATTCAGCGTCGAATAAACGCGAACTGTTCTGTTCTTGTTTAAGTCAGGAGATTGATTGATTTATTTAAAACGCTTCGAGCGGCTGCTGATTTCCAATCCCTAAAAATTGTTTACTTTGCCCTCGCTCAATCAGTTCTCAGTTACTGTATAACTACATGAGGGGGACCCACAAGATAACCATGATGCGGCTAGAGAGGGCTCAGAGAGCAGTTTTAAAAGTACTGGCAAAAAAAACTTTAAATTTCAGATCTCTGAAAACACTCCCTTTGTGAGGTTCTCATAGTGAGACAGTTGTTACTACAAACAGTTTTTAAGAAACACCTGCTTCTGCCTTACGACCCTCTGCCCCCAACAAAGAAGTGGCGTGGCGAAATAGTTTGGAAGACTGCACTCTGCAGGTTAGCGTTGGTTAGTCGCCACTTCAACCTGGTATGGTTGAAGTGGTGACTAACCAACGCTCTAAACTTTGCAATGACATAAATATAAGATTTAATATTTACCCTATGACTAAAAGTCTACTAAAGAGAAAAGTGACGGACTGGCTTAAATCCTTGTCTTATGAAGAAACTGAGCAACTTATTGTATCATAACACGGTAAACACTCACACACACACACATACATACACAATTCACCCCACCTCCGCTCTACAATTATATTACATAGTAACCTCCAAATAGAGAATATTCTCTTTTTTATTCCTTTAAAAAAAAAAACTGTCTTTGGGAAGTCTGGAACAATGTCTTTGTACATATATTTTTGGGTTGGGCGTTGATAGCTGCGCCACAGTATTTTATTTTTGTGGCTATCTTCGTTTTTCTTTGTAAATATGTAAACTTAAGTTGTTCCAAATATACATTACAAACTTTAAAAAAAAAAACGAGTCAGAACCGAGTATACCCGATTCAGCGTCACTAACCCGAGCTTGACGGTTCAGTTTCATTCAATATCCAGAAAGAGCACAAAGTTAGGCTAACTTTGTGTTAGCAGTTTTCACTTCAAAATTGAAAGACATCCAGCAATCTGCACAGGATACACTTGGTTGATTATATGGATATGTCACTGCAGGGATTTAGCTGAATACCAGCGTCAGGTATATTTGCCTGGCATATGGTGAGCTGGACTCCCATTTGGTGCAACCTTGACGCACACCGCACTTTTTTATGTTCGTTGATCCATTATTTTAAAGTGTGTCATAGCCAATAGTGTCATCACAATGTCTTGTTTTATTCCTTTTTTATTTGTTTGTATATTAGTACCTTGCAGCTTTTTCCTAATAGCTAATTAGTAATTATTTAATCGTGCTTTTGAGCTGTTTTTGATCTATCTATCTATTACGGCCCACACCCCTCAAAGAGGAGGTGATTTTGTTCTAGCTGTGTCACAGATAAATACAGATGGTTCACTCCGCATGTTAGGTATGGTAGCTACAAGAACGCGGCATTCTCGTCTTGTCGGGCCAATTCAGTAAGCGTAACGTAGTCAGAAGATATAAGAGTTATGCGATAGAAAGAGAGGCAACTTCTAGGTGAATATAACTGTACGTAACCAGCGTCATGCGACCTGAATTGCACTTTATTGTGTCGTCACAAGACTCGCTTTTTATTTAAATAATTTTGCGGAGTGAACCCTCTATATCTATGGCAGTGTGAATATTATTGACTGGTCAAGTGTGAAGTACGCCAATTAGGTAAACCAAGACCTCGGTTGGTTGTTTGATAACCATTGCCCTAGGGTTAGATGCAGGCAATTATACCCGGTGCTGTAAACTATCCATATATGTTTTAGGTACATATGCACAGGTCGTAATTAGAATATGTTTCTTTACATAGGTCTGTCCCAAGTTGTGTCTAACTCACGGTTTTCTGCCTTCCGCCTCCTGTATTTCGTTCAGTTAGTTTATAATAACTTCACGCCTGTTTTTCCTGAAGGTTTGGGCAGAGGTGTAGGTACTTTAGTACACCCACATTTCGCTAGTTGTGTTTATGGCGAGAATAACAATTAGTATTTTAACATTTAAGTTATTCGATATTTGTGTATATTAGGGAATGCCATAACGTGGTATCTCAACAAATGTGCTATATAATCTGACGGTGAAACTGTACATACTGTGTAAAATACGACATACTTCGTTTTTTATCATTTCCTATTTTTATTTACTTAAAATGCTGTCTTTAAAGTAAAACAATTGTAATAGAATTTTTACGTGTTTAAAGTTTTATGGAAACCTTCCGCCTCTCATCCAAAAACTGCTAATGTGAGAAATCAACTCTGGACGAAAATTGTATACTTTTCTGATAGCATAGAAAACAAATTCATAAAAATAACAAACCCATACCTTTTTATCGATCCTGCTCGAACTACGTCCGAACGAAAGTACCTATTGATATTTATTTCCATGGAAAAAACGCACCACCTCTGTGGGTTTTTTACGGTATTTTTTATTTTTCATTTTAAAAAACAAGCGTCTTAGTAAAAATCAAATGCTGCAATGCTATTGACTGATAAGCGTAGGTAAGCGTTACTATAGTGGCCGCTACAAGCAGAAATAGTCCTCACGGTGTTCAGATATGCGCGCCCGCGATAGTTGGCGATAGCCCGCGAACAAAAAAACAATAATTCGGGCGATGCGCGTCGGATTTTTTGTTGAGGTCTCATTAATTACTTGTGCCAAATAGTGTGCATAACTCACAACTATATTATTTGCCATCGCGTCAATCTGAGCTGAACAACGGTGAGCTACAGGTTCAAGTTATACCGCCTCGGAGCTGGACATAAACAACGAGGAGCGAGACGATCGCGTCCTGGACACTGCTGCGGACAACTCATCAGAACAATGAAGAAAAGAGTCAAGAAAGCAGTTTAACCCCGCCAAAAGATTTACCGGTGAAACTGGACTTGGAAAAGAGAGAGTTATATCATGAGAAACTTGATTAACCACGCTAGGAATAAACCAAAACAAAAGAGAACGCATAAAATGTTAGCTGGAAAAAACCGTAACCAAACGCATCAAGAATCACGGGAGGTGCTATCTCGCACATGTTCACAGGCGCCGCAAACCACATCCTTTATATGCAGTACAAAACTAAATCCATTAAAGCCGGCCGACCACATTAAATGACAACCTAAAACAGGACAATCATTTTCGGATGGACACGGCTGAAGATCGAGATAAGATTAAGAAGACTGTCAGCGAGATTTACAAGAAACCTGAAACAGATAGCAGCGAGAACCTTAGACGAAGACATTGGAAACAGCAAAGAGCACAACAGCAGATATGCACCAGTAAAGCTGGACCTGAACCTGAACCAACCTAGCGGCGCCGCGCTGTCGTAAAAAGATGCCCATCCATAGATAAATATCACCCGTCTCTCCACTATTCCATTGTCTACTCAAGGATGCATATCCGGTATGGCTCGCAAATCCCTCCTTATCCTAAGGGCACGTCTTTCCTACCATTACCGCGCCCTCTGGTCTACTCCTTGATATGAAATGGCCTCTGTATCCCCATGAAGCATGAGGCTCCAGGGGCTAGTGCAAATCTCGGGGTTCATTCAATTTATCGAGTCTAGTTAAACCACGCTAGGATCAGTGCATTTCATTCATATAGCGCTAAGAGTGAAGTATCTGTCTTAATCTGTGACTTGGATCTTTTTAGTGCTAGTAATATCCAACCTATCTAAAACTCTTACAAAAAAAAAGACGTTATTTTCCAAAATCGTTTGGTTTTCAAATAACACGATATTAGACCTCAGAGAACAATTTATAACATCAATTTTATTTTATAAAAAAGAAACAAGTATTTTCTATGTTTGCGTAGGTATTTAATTTCTTTACTCTTTTTTTATACAATATTAAACGCTTCAATAAATGTAATATTCTCATAAAACAACGTTTCGCAAAGCCATTTACTATATTGAAAATATTAGTTTTTGGGAAACAATGTTCAGTCGCTTTTCGGTTATTGAACTTCATATTATCACTGTATCGTGTAAGCTCGCCCCCTATTACATGGGACTTTAACATAACTGGCGAAATGTGGGTGTACTTATGTGAGAAAAACAAGCGTGATATTATGTTATTTTCACTGTTTTGAAGTACCAGAATGAAAAACCGGTCACCACTAGTTTTCCTGGTTAGCATAATATAGTAGATTATTTGCCAAGGGAGCAAACAACTATTTTTAAGGCGAGAGTGTTTTTTTGAATCCAGAGTGGAGCGAAGGATTCTAAAGTAGAATCCTGAACGCAGCGAGGGATTCAAAGTACGTCACTCGAGCTTAAAATAGTGTTGCTCCCAAGGTGAACACTCTACTTTTCATCACCCTCTATGAGAAAAAAATCGTGTACGGTCCTACCCTCATCTCTCACGTATGATTTAAAACCAAAACAAAATTATCGCAGCCGCCATCTAGGATTTACATTTTGAACTCTTTATCGACTTTAGCAGCTTTAAAAACTCCTGCCTTCACGTCTGCACCCTCAAAAACCATGACGAAAAATTTGAATTTTTTTGTAGCCGCCATCTTGGATTTTCATTTTGACCAGGCTTGTCAAAGTGTGAATAATAATTCACACTTTCTCTCTCTTTCTTGCCAGCCTGTTACTTGTTCATACAATGTTCGTGATTGATCTCCTTGGTGATTGGAACTTTTTCTAACAATATCCACATTCCAAATTCAAATCTACTTTGCTCCCTAGGGATCAAAGTGCTATTTTGGTCCCTGTTTACGAAGAACAAACTAGCTCTTTTTTAATAGCACATTTATTGAAAAATAAATTATTACCGTGTTATGAACTGATGATCTACTACAAATCTTTCCTTTGTTTTTTTTTTTTGTGATGTAAATTTACAAAAGCGTAAAGGGGATTGTCCAATTTCTATGGGACTTTGGCCACTCATAAACAAACAGTTTAGCTAATAGTAAGCGATTGATTTATTAGGTCATATCAGGAAGAATGACGATATAAAGCTAGTTTTGTATCAAGATGTATATGTTACATATTTTTTAACATTTAATTGAAACAGGTTATGTATGAAATAAAACTTGTTTTTTTATATAAAATTATATTTATTAATCAGATTCATATGTTATGAGAACATGATCAAGGAACTGGGCAGGTGGATTAATATGTTCCTGATACCTTGCCCAACTTAAAAACCAAATAATGGTCATAATATGTGCACAGCAACCTACTGTTCTACGGCCCACCATACAGTTGCAGCTATATTGTTTTATTGCCCTTCAGTGTTATTTTCATAATATATACACAAAATATGTTTTTCTACTAATATGTCTGCTCTGTATTTTCCCACGCAATAAACTGCAGTTGACCGTAGGGAGTGGGAAACCTTCCCGTAGGTTGCTGGCAGTATTTCTGCAAAGCTCAATCGTATAGGAACCATCGCCTCTTATGTGTTCTCCATAATAAGAACGTGCTTGTTTCAATTGATATGTTCCACATGCAATTAGAATTAAATCACTATATTCCATCCTCGGAAAGGATACATTATCTATGTTTACATTAATAGAGAGGAAATCTGTTCGCCGTTTATTTAAATTGTTTTGATTGACAAACTCTGCAAGAGTATTGTTTATGTGCATTTTTTTATTTATTATTTGTAGTATTTGGCCTGAAACAAAGAAACAAAGCGAATGACAACTGTCATTTTGACTGAAAGACACAACATTTTTTAAGCATCGTGTTGCCACATATAAAAACATTTATATATCGATCCATTTGAAATCGATCAAAATGATACAAATACTCCAGAAATAATGTATAAAACCTCAGTTTTATAACTTTTGAAGTCTTAAACCAATTATATAGTTTATTAGCATTTTTAGTTATGATATGTAACGAAAACTATATTAAATACAGTGGAGAGATTGCACTGTATTTTAAATCGATTTGAATTTGTTGGTTTATAAAGATTTGAGTTTGCAACACTGGAACCAAATCCGAAGCCGGTGCATGTCTAGCATCAAATCAGATACTAAAAAAAGGGGTTTTTTTACAATGCCAATTGATACAAAGTTATTTACATCAGATGTTTACTAAAATAGAATTTAAAATATTGGTAAATTATGTTTTTGTATAGCATCGTGTTTAAAAATGGCCAAGTTTAGACAATGCCCTTTCAGTCCAAAATTTAAGCATAACTGAGTCAGTTTTAAAGAAAATACATAGTTAAAGATTGTAGGACTGTTCTGGCCAGACCTCTCTTGCATTTTTTTTTATAGCTGCGAGAATGCTCGTACGTAAGCTGACTAGGGTTACTCCGGTACCAAAAGGTGCTCCGACCTCTGAAGTCAGCGGATATAGGCCTGTTACAGTACTGTCAGCATTTGAAAAGGTCTTTGAGTCTGCGTTGTTCTCTTGTAGCCATTTGTAAGCTGAGTTCAGTAACGATGCACAGCATGGTCTCCAAACGGGCTGCAGCACAACTTAATGCGTTTTATGAACCGGGCCGCCCCAGTGTCCAGCACTCAGAGGCAGGGGCCCAACTGGACGTCGCTTACTTCGATTTCAGGAAGGCATTTGATAGCGTAGGTAATGACATTCTGATAAGTAAATTTGCAAAGGCTGGTTTCACTCCAGCTCTTCTAAAGTTCTATTCCAGCTACCTAGACAATCGGAAACCAATTGTAGAATATGCTTGTTTCACCTCGGGCTCGTATTGCACCCTTACAGGGGTAAGCCAGGGTACTAATTTAGGACCATTGGAATTTATTATAATGATAAATGACCTTCCTGAAATTGTGAAAAATGCTGGTTGCTTACTATTTGCCGACGATCTGAAGTTGTTCATGCGGATCAGCAATCAGTCGGACTGCGAACTGCTGCAAGCGGGACATTGATCGTGTAGTATTAAGAACAAACTACGCTTTAATATGGCAAAGTGTAACGTGATGATCTTTTACGCGGCCGTGGTTCCCCGACATCAGGAATATAGCATGGACGGGCATGCGATACCGCGGGCAGTGCCGGTGCGAGATCTTGAGGTAACTTTTCCCGATGATTTGTCGTTTCGCACACATATTATACAGGTGTGTAAGAAAGCCTTCAAACATCTTGGAACTGTAATGCGTGAAACCCGTGAGTTTACTAACACAGCAGCTGTGAAGTCACTTTATAATAAGAAGATTTAAAAGAATAAGAAGAGTTAGAAGATTTTTTATTTTGTAAGAAGTAACCTGGAAATGAGTGCTTTCATCTAGAATCCATTTGAAATGAAGTATTATGGTAGAAAAAATGCTAAACAAATTTACCCGGTTCCTTTACATGGATCAATTTGGCTTCTACCCATTTTAATCACTTATGTATCCAACCCTCTTTGTAATAGGGATGGTTGGTTACCATAATTTGGAGGTAAGGCGCAATTTGGTACTGTTTAAATATGTTTTTCATCCCACCATCTCGGAAAGAGTATTTTTAATCTTCAGTATCTGAGTGGAAAAGCCGTTTTTATTCTCTAGAGGATAAAGTAAATTGAATTTAGAACATCGTGTGCACTAAGTTTGTGAATTAAAAAAAACATTAAACCTATTTACTGCTACCTCTATGGTGCCGAATATATCATACAACTTTTTTTTAATTTGTTAAAAACTCAGACTCGGAACCTTCTTGGTGTTCTTTTTTCAATTTGCTTTGTACGCGGTTCTTTACGCGGCATTTTTTCACGTCATTGTTAAACCTTAGGTATATTAAAAACAAGAAACTTGAAAACAAGTGAAAAAACTAAAATGAGTGATTCTAGCGACGAGGAAGTTTGCTTGACGCCAACAGAATTGACTGAAACTGTTAATAATGCGCAAACGTTTTTTTTTTTGCATTTAGTCATTTCCTCGCTGAGGTGGAATGAAAAGTTACGTGTTGCACTCGAGTGCAAAGATTTTTCACCTCGTGCTCTTTTGATTCCCTCGCTAACGCTCAGGATTCTAATTTTGAATCACTCGCTGCGCTCGTGATTCAATTTTAGAATCCTTCGCTTGCTCGGTCATCAAAATTGAACACGCGGTTAAAAAGCAACTTTGCACTCTTGTATAACAAATAACTATTTATGGTTTTTCGTACTATGCTGAATAATTTTCAAATACTAGAAACTTTGGGATTGCTCGTTTCAAACAGTAGGCTGCGGCAAGGGCCAAGAGAGAGGCTGTTTAAAGTAATATATATAATATTAAAAATAAATCGTTTATTTTAAAGTCGTGGCCCGTACAAACTTGTTAAAGTTTGCACCAGTGCTGCAGTGGGGCGGGCAATGATGATACTCAAAAGCGTCTCTCTGCAAGTGGATATCTTTACATGATCATTGGCGGAATTCCAGAGGGTGACACTTACAACATATGGTCCTCTGTATAACTAGTGCCGGTACTCAAAGTACTTGGGACTTGTTAATTGATTATCCACGTTAATCGACAGATATAAATTTGGAACCTGTCAGTCAAAATAGGACAGTTTAAAAGACTTTATTTTTGTTGGTGGTGGTGTTTAATCGGTTTTTGGGTAACGTCTCTGAGTATGGAAATTGTGTGTGAGTGACTACATAAGTATATAAATAAATAAAAAATATCACTTTTTTACCCAATTACGTACTCAAAATTATCACTGTGGACCCACCATGCCCCTGGCCATACCCCTGGGGGTGGATAGGCATGAACTATACCACCATAGAGATGTGCCACCCTAATTCCATTATGTATATTGATGTGTACGAATGGAACTACTGCGAATAACAGGTAAGTAATAAAACTCACACTATTTCATAAAACAATTGCAGAAGTTGCTAAGCTGTTTTCAAAATTACATTTAAAGGCGAATTCTTTTGTTTTTTTTTCAACTTTGACTGTACTTAAAAAAATTACCTACGGCTCCATTTTGGTAATTCAATTCAATTCAATTTAATTTATTTCAGAACATGGTGTCCATTTTGTTAGTAACAATGTTCTTATAGACTAGTGTTAGTAATACACAGTGATAAAAGAAAAGTAAATACAACAATCACTGCTGCGCCATCCCAAGACAAATGGCCCTGCAGTGACTGATGTAACTGCAGTCCAGCCGACTCGCGATCATGTTAAGGATGCTGTTGGCGCTGCCACGTACTCCACGCACCAGGGAAGCGCATCTTTTACGCATAGTAGCGTAAAAGCAGTCTACGCGATGTTCAGCAAACATCCCTGATGCACTACAGAATCGCCGCAGCACCATCAGCACCCTGAACGCATTATTAAGAGGGAACAGGGGCTGCGAAGAATTTGAATAATAGGTATTTGAAGAAACTATTGCCGTCGTGCTTCGCCCGAAAAAACCGAGTTAAACCCCGTAAAGTGCGATAGGGACAACTGCAGCTCAGACCGATTACACACCACACAATTTATCACAACATTTTTGACAAAACGACGTTTGGCATTCTCCTTTTTTCTCCTCGAAAACTAAGCCGATTTAATAATTTTCACATTAAAATTTTAAGAAAGATTATGTCTAGGTTCCTATTATTTTCTTTTATGCTAAAAACATTTCCGAATTAGTCTGGTAGTCCTCTAATCACGGCGGTAAAAATGGGGCATTTTTGTAATTTTTGGAGGGTCATAGTTTCCTTACTTATTAATTGCTGAAAAAAAAGGAAATGACAGGGACATGCCTATAGAGACCTTGATTTTATACAAAAAAAAATGACAGCTCTAGAGGCATTATTCAGGAAGAAAAACGGGGAATACGTTTGAATGGAGAATCGCGGGCCCTGTTCCCTCTTAAATTGGACTCGGAGAGCACTGAAAGACTTTTGAGTATAGTCGGCCCACAGGCTGCACGTGTAGAATGATGTACAGTAAGACCTGAAAAGTGTAATTTTGACTTCTGTCGATGTAATAAGTAAATAATGATACTTAAATTTTACGAGGTCGATTGTACCACAGTCATCCTATTTTTAGCATCAGTTTAAATTAGTCGAATGTAAATTGTTTGTAGCAAAATATTAACACTAAGCAATTATAGTTTTTTGGCAAATATTTATGTTCTACCTACGATTCTGTCTAAATTAATTTTATTTTATTAACTCTCGACAAAACAGTCAGAACTAATCTGCTACCTTCTTGTAAGTACCTACTTTTCATAATCTTTTTCCTTCTACGAATAATTACTTAGGAACGAAGTCAAAAAAATATTAATATCAGGTTTCTTAAAAATATTAGTAAGTACATACCTTCCTAAGCCGATACCCGTAGAACACATACCAACAAAATCAGAGAAAAACAATAAACTCAAAACCTGCTGGACCGATTTTAAATATTCTTTTACCAGTAGAATGCTGTATGATCACTGCAAAGGCTATATTTTATAAACATATCACGTGGGCGATGCCACTGGCGGAAGCTAGTATTTCATAACCGCAAATAAACGTATTTTCTTTCTTGTTTCTTTCTAAGCCCAACCCTGTTATGTTTGATAATAGGCTTTCGAATGCCATGGTAGCCAGAGCGTCTGTCATCAGGGATCTGGGAGTTACTTTCGACTCTAAGCTTCTGTTTGACGCACATATTAGTAACATAGTCAACCAGGCTTCTAAAGCTTTGGGTTTTATATTTAGGGTGCTTTACGGTGCGTTTGTCCGTAGCCACCTTGAATATGCTTCTCAGGTTTGGAACCCAAATTATAATGTTTACATTAATAGGCTTGAAGGCGATTTTTGAGGTACACTCAATATCGCTCAAATATCTATCTCCCGAATTATATAAGTCGGTGTAAAAGTTTCATATTCTGCCTCTACACGAGCGAAGGAAAATTGCAGATCTTGCTTTCTTATTTAGTGTTATGAACGGATCTACTGACGTCCCTGAATTGGTAGACATGATCGGGCTTCGTGTACCGGGTGCGTTTTAACATAGACCACGTCTTCTACATGTGCCTCAAGTTAGAACTATCTACAGACAGAACTCGTACGTGATAAGAGCTTGTCGTACTTTTAATATGGTGTCAGGATGTCGAGTTAGATTTATTTACTAGTAGCATTAGGGAAGTAAAGAACACTTTAAATAATTGTTTATTCGATGTTTAACTTTTTTTTTTTCTTTATTATCGTATTTTTGAGCGCGGGATAATTTTATGGGCGTATTGCTTAAGTCGCGCTGTTTTCGCGGATTTGTTACTCACATTAATCGTCAGTGTAAGCTTGTAATTGGCCATCTTTTACACACTGTACTAGATATTAAAATGTATTAGCTGTAAGCTTTCCGAAAATTAATAAAATAAAAAATAAAAACACGAATTTCCCTGGAAAGCGTCAGAGACGTGTCGAACACAGAGAAATGTCATGTCCATTTATCATAAGTACGTAAGTGACGCGCTAGTCTTGAATGACTGGCTCACGCAGCGACAGACAATACAAATAGCATAACATAACATCACGCCTGTACCCTGAAGGGCTAGGCTGAGGTGTACCTATAATACACCCATATTTCGCCTGTTATATTTCAGTTCCATCTAACAGGGGGCGAGCCTATTGTCATCAATAATAACACTATGAACAGCTACAATATAGGTAACATATAAGGTATTTAGAAAGAAATGGGAAATGTTAGCATAGCTGCTAAAATTGGTCTATTCAAATCCTTGTTTCCAATTAGATTTTTGGATATCTCAAAACCCAAAGCGGTGCCATTAAGAATATGAATTCAAAATCTCGACTTATTAAAAAAATATCAAACAACGCGAAATTTCACGGATATTCAGGTTCAGGTACATTGTTTCTTGTCCATTTTTTTATTAGTTCATTTCTCGTGTACTTTTTTGTTATTGTTAAAATTGTATTGTACAACGCGTTACATATATTTAAGTAAATCTGTTATGATGAGCACGTATATCTTAAATACATAAATAAAGATCAAGAAAGCTTTCAAACCCATTTAGCTTAATACAAGCAAGCCATCTTTTTTATATTTTATTTGGTAGCCGTCCCTATTCCTTAAGCCTTCCTATTTTAATACAGAATTAGGGGTTCTGGGTAACGGAAACTGGCGTCCAAGATCATAAGTACCTATTTCATCCCTATGTGATGTATATCGATATATATAATAATTTGAAGTCACGTTTTGAGTCTGCCTGTGTGACCGCGCTGTTCTATTAAAGTACCCAACGAATTGAGATACGGTTTTGAACCTCATTTAGAAAATTTATTCCGGAAGGTTGTACCTATAATATACATATTAATATTTAACTTAAAAAAATAAAGAAATCTTCATGATTTTGAGGGACGGGTTGCTAAGTATTATACAATGTGTATACGTAGTAATATATTAATGAATTAATTAATAAAATAAAATAATAATATAATAATTAATTAATTATCATTTATTTATTAATTAGGAAATTAGTTTGGTCTGAGTCGATTACTGAATCGATTTCTGCATTTTTTTATATAACATAACTTAACCATCACGCCATGATTCCCCGAAGGGTTCGGCAGAGGTGTACCTGTAATAGGTACACCCACATTTCGCCAGTTATGTTTAAGTCCCATGTAATAGGTGGCGAGCCTATTGCCATCAACCGGGCACAAATCCAGACTCCGGGCTGCTTCTGAGAAATTCTAGATAGAAAAAAACCCAATAACACTTTGACCGACCCGGGAATCGAACCCAGGAGCTCATGCTCATGCAGCAATAGCGCTTGCGACCACTAGACCAACGAGGCAGTAATACATATTTATAATATAGTTTTTTTTTAAATAATTAAAACTACGTGAATTACAATCACACTTTCGCTATACAGCAGTCAAAAAAAACTAATATGGACCAAGTATACGAAGCTGCCAGAAACGTGTGCGACTGTGTGCGTGCGTAGATTTGTAATGTGACCACAATATTCTCCTGATGTTTTTTTTACATAATAGTAAAAAAATCTGTGTATGTATTATGATTAGTAGGTACCTGGTCGATCGAGCTCTGCTCGGATGAACATAATTATATAAACATATCACCCAGGTATACCAACATTGTATCACATTACCGAGGCTGTGAAAATAGTGAAAACGAATTTTCCCAGATATAAGACCTAGTTAAATCGATTTTTCGCCCCCGTAAACCCATATATTGCAACTTTCATTGAAATCGTTAGAGCCGTTTTTGAGAACGTAATTACAAATATTATACATAATATATGGGTAGGTATACGAGTATATATACAAATATTCCTCATTTAAAAATATAGGATTCTAATTGAGGTATTTGATGATGTGCGTTAATTCCAGGACATTATGTATACAATAAGGCATGTATAGACCATTATTGAAGCAGAAGTAATGTACTACCAAATGTAGGTTAAACTACAATAAAAATTCACTACAAGTATTGCGTAGGAACATACAGTGGGACTGTTTGAAGGCCTGTGGTAGATGAAGTTTACAGGCTAATGATAATATTATGATCAAAACAAAATTATAAAATTGCATCTGACAAATTAATTAAACTGAAAGTTACAGTCAGTGTACGTTTTCAGCAATCATCATTTTTATTTTCAGCAGTCAATATTGGTATTTATCTTTAGTTGTAGTTAGTTTCTAAATCTTTTCCCAAAAGATTTTTAAATGCTTTCCAATAGTGGAATAAAATTGTAGATGCGTAAAAAAAAGTATTATGTAAATGAATGGTGTGTGTACGTGTATGGTGGTACTAATTGCTTAACAAAACAATTTATCTTATTTAACACCTAAAAAGGCACCAAAATACCAATAATCACTTTTGGTGACTCTTTCGTCCGTATTGAAATATAAAATGTATGAAATAGTACTATATTATTAGAACTAGGTCATCGTAGTCAAACTTATTTAATCGCCATCACAATCGGATTCATTTATCACGTGAAAAATCTATTTAAAAAATTAACATTCTGACAACTGAGTATCCATTGCTCGATTGTATTGACAGTTATTTGGATCGCGAGTACTGTATTACTGAGGAATTTTGTTCGAAAATCAAACTGTAGACTCTTAGTGAACGTACCAATGTTACGGGAGAAATTCAAATTCGTCAAACTCACTTTTTTTTTAAACACAAAAAGACCAGTTGCAGAAACGAACTTTAACTTTTAAAGCTGTCATTAAATACAAATCTTCCATCAACTTGTTTTAACTTGTTGCAGAAAGCAACATTAGACTCGATTTTAATGGTTCTTTGATTAAATTAATGAAGTAATTAGCGTTAATGATCCATTACGTAAAATTAGGTTAAGACCTTTACTAACAACTTATGATCTTATAATTTGATGAGAAATAAAATAAAAAACAATATAAATATTTAAACAAATATTTTATTTTTTATGTTTGTCTTTGTTCAACTGAGTGTTAATGAAATACCAATCCATAACCTTAGCCTTTACTGGAATTGCTTTTCCAGGTCATCAGATTAAGGAGAATTCATTATAAATACGTCAGGTAAACTTTTTTGTAGTTATGAGAATCCTCAGTCTGACAAGATTTAAGGACTTATATAAAACTTTTTAAAAGTTATGAAAAGAGTGTGACAACAAGTCTGACATTATGATGCTTTCCAGGAATTCGGTGGCAGAGGGCAGAAAGTTTAGTTGGCCTTTTAATTTGTTTTCCAGTAGCTACCTACTTAACTTGACAGAGGGAGGGATTCGAGTTTTTGATAAAAGAGTTATCTTTATTAGGTTTGAACTGTCAAGTTACCTACTGAAGAATACCTATCTAAAGTCCAACAATAAGTACAATATTTTTTCAGAAACTTTCTCTCCCTTGATTTTTTGTTTGAGCTGAAGAAGACTGATCAGTAAAATTTTGTTCGGCCTTTTTCAAGATAGTTCCACAATCACAGAATAATCCAATTTTAATTTTATTATTTGATTTTATTGTTCAATTGAACTTTACCTACATAATTGTTTCATATATCACTACACAAAGTAGTTCCCACATCAGTTTCATTCCATGAAACTAAAAAATGTTACCGTATTCTCGTTCAAAGTTTTTCTCGAACAATTAATTGAAAATCGGTTACAAGAAAACTTTTATTATAACGCATCTAAATAAATAAAACTTGTTAAAACTCACCTAAGGCATTATAATCCACTTAAAACCAGAACAAACACTTCAAAACCAAACGATCAGAAAAAATCTAAGTTGCGAAAATATTTCGAGACCCGAAGTACGATCTCAGTACGATCACAAGGAACGCGAGACGTCCGTCAGACTCGGCGCGTTACACGAAACTGGCCCAGAAGGGGTGGCGAATCCTATATATACCGCTGAAATACTCTGTTGCAACTACCTGTAGGAAAAAGCGGGAAACAATGGGTTAGAAAACTTTTTATATGGTTTCGAGACCAGCTGTCCCGAAATTCCCTTGCTTTGAAAGAGTATTCTTTTTTCAAAACGTATGGTTTAGGAACGTGATTCAAAAAGTTTTAATTGAATTTGTCGGATTTCAGGATCCCTTAAAACGTGTTGAGGGTGGAAAGACTACAACAAAAGAAGTACCTACATGGTAGGTAAACTTCGTTTTTTAAACCCGTAGACTAATTTGACAGGTGCAAATGTCAAACTCCAAATTTTAAAAAACAAACAACAATCGTTTGAAATGTCAAAGTCTACGGGATTAAAAAACGAACTTTACCTATAACCTGTATTTTCAAACAAGAAAATGTTTATTTCTTTTGAAGCAGCAGCGGGCCAAAATATCTTTGTAGATGATAAATAAAAATTGACAAATTCTTGTCTAAAGGTCTCTAAAGACTAACCAGTACCAACAACACTTGCAGAGGCTGTATAAAGGGTCCAGACAGTCGCAGACAGGCGCGACGTGACGCCAACAATTTCTGTGAAGTCTTCATAGAAATTGTTCCACCAGAGTAGCGTCGCGCCTGTCTGCGCGAAGCCTGAAGTCAGGTTTCGTGGCTAAACTAATTTTTACCATAGTTTAATTAATATTCACATTACAACTGTTTATTCTTGTATCTTTATTTCATTTCGTGCAGTTATACTGATATATTATTTTGGTCGGGATGGCCTTACCTCTCATCCACAAAAACTGTTTCTCAAATATCGAGTTAAAGAGCCATTACCTTTCCTGTCAACTGTGAGTATTTATATACTTATATTATGTATGTTTATAAATGTAAGCTTTATGTATTTATTTCAGTACCTATATGTTAATTTATTACGTTATACGTGTAGGTTTATTTTTATACAAACTAAAATATAGAGTCTAAAAATTCATCCGCATCGCTGTCGACTGGTAGTGTGCCCAAGAGACTGGCCGCATTGCCACGTTGTATGGCAATGCTTAGCCTCTGGCCAAGGTAAAAACCAGCCCTTGGGTCACGGGAAGTGTCAACCAGTCGTTTAGAGATATTTTAGTTTAAGATTTCGCATATTTATATGTTTTTATTAGTTCGTACACGTGGAGTAACACAACCATATTTCTCATAATTTCGCACACGTCGAAAGAGAATCTTACTTGACTGTTAGTTTCATGAACACGAACAGGATTCACTCGAGACCAATAATGGTTATTGCCACGGTTATAATATATGTACTAGGCGTTATTTTTTAGGATTTTAGCCGATTCGATTCCCGAGAGTGTCAAGCGAATTTTCTAAAATCTTTGAATACAGATATTATATTTCTTTTTTTGTATAGGAATGTTTCTTTTGAGTAAAATCTGCTATTTCCAGTATTTAGAGTAGGTACTTTCCCTCCAGGTGAGGTTAAAAAATTTCATCCTTTATATTGAGCTGGATACGTCTCCCAGAATAGTTATATATGTGAATGTTTCAAGTTCTCCAATATTATATTCCTAGAAATGTAGTTAGTAACTAGGTCCTGTGGCTTCTGGCTAACCTCATGTGCTGTTAGCTTGAACTTTGTTTGTTTCATCAAAAACAGTCCTTGCTTGAAGTACTAAGCTAGTCTTCATAACTAAGTACTTAGTTATGAAGACTAGTTTAGTACCTACCACGTACCTACATAGTACAGTCAGTCTCAAAAATATTTATACAACTATACATCGACCAGAATTCATTTAATCGTCTAGAATCTTTGTTATATAATAATTATTGTATCCATGTGAACCACAAAACATAATTACTAACTAGCTGTTTCCCGCTACTTCGTCTGCGATCTAAGATGAAAAGTCCATGTCCTTCTCCAGGTCATGGTCTACCATGTGCCAAATTTCATCCAAATACGTTCAGCCAATTTAGAGTGAAAGCATAACGAACCAACAAAACAAACTCACTTTCGCATATTACAATATTCCTATATACATATAAATAGATAGGATTGAGTTCTTAATTGTAGCTAGGTTCACATCGCCTGGTTTCCCCGAAGGGTTAGGCAGAGTTGTACATACCTATAGTACACCCACATTACGCCAGTAATGTTTAAGTCTCACGCGCATGGAGCGAGTCTTTGCCATCAACCGGGCACATCTTGACTCCGGACTGCTACTTAGATCATTCTGACAAGTAGTGACGGCAACTAAACCTAAACAGGTTGGCAACGGGCGTTGCCAACTGCGATGCAACTGGTTCACTCACATGGCGCTCCTACAACTCAAGTTGTTACAATTTTTGTCATTTCATAATTCATTGAGATTAATTAAAATATTATTATTACATATATTCTTTATTTCACTTTAATAAATATAAATTATATAAAAAAAACAGTTAAAAGTATAAAAAATAGTAGACCACCTGTATCGGGAACAGGGTCCAAGCTACCGGCGGTCAGGGCTCCAGAGACGTGTACCTCCTAACAATGCGAGCCGTGTCCAGGAGTACCGCTTTCTGAATCAAGCCCTTAATCCAGCTGCCCAACGAGAGCCTCCTTAGGTGTTGGTCGAGGCTCTTGGCAATTAAGTCATTGGCTGATACGACTATCGGCACAATGATCGCTGAGTCCACACAGTTATTATTCACAGTTATTTTATACGCATGGCGAGCGAACTACCGGTAGTCTACCCTCAGAAATAAACAAATGTATCACACATAAAAATATCAAATGTAAACTTAAGCAATATTTTTTAAGTATTGTAGAGGGATGATTGTAACTATTTAAGGAACTAAATAAAATATTATCTGTATCGGCAATAACGCGTACATAAAATGCTTCATTGTATAGTTAGATGTTGAGATAGACTCATGATAGCACAAGTTTAAACCTTAGTGGTTTTTGGTTGCTATTTATTATGTAATCCTGTGTTCTTTTGTATAAATGACAAATTAAAACAAAAATATATATATAATGGCGCGCAATGATTAGTGACATAACGGTCCCGCATGACGAGAACCTCGTGAAAGCTGAAAAAGATAAGCAGATTAAGTATCTTGACTTGGCTCGCGAGGTTGTCGACATGTGGGATGTGGATACAGCAATCATTGTGCCGATAGTCGTGACAGCCAATGGCATAATAGCCAAAAGCCTCGACAAATATCTGAGGAGGCTCTCGTTGGGCAGCTGGATCAAGGGCTTGATCCAGAAAGCGGTAATCCTGGACACGGCGCGTGCCGTCTCCAGGAGTACCGTTATCGTTAGGAGATTCCTCGCTCAGGAGCCCTGACCGCCGGTAGCTTGGACCCTGTTCCCGATACCGGTGGGCTACTATTTTTTATATTTTTAAATGTTTTTTTTTTTTTTTTTTTTTTTATAAAAATATTTAAAAATGTAAATTATATGTGTATATATTAAATAAAGGAAATAATAATAATAACCCCACCACCGTATCTCTACGTTGGTGTCGTGGGGGGCCCACTCCAAACTTTAGGTCTGTGCCGATAGTTTACTTTGCCGGAACAGGTCTAGGTTGAGGGACCAGGCCAGGAGAGATACAGAAACTCGCAGGGCAGCATGTGACAAGCTGTTAGTCAGTAGCGACCCCACGGAGTCTTGTTCCTCTTCTCTAGCTTGCTTTTATTGACCGGTTGGAGTGAACACTGACGAGAAACAGAGCTCCCACCTCATTTTTGCCTTTTTTGGCCGGCTTGAGTGAAGATTCGCAAGAGTAAACGTGCTCGGAAGAAGGAAGTATTCCAGTAAGTGCTCGTAGGGATCTTGACCATCTTCCGGGCTCTGGGATTGTTCTGATAGCCGTAGAATACCTCTCCACTCACTAGTGTGCAAGTCACCCCCTGCCAATTGATCCGTGTATTAACATTGATCAGGCAGGGGATATAGGCCTTCCATAGTTCTAAGTAAGCAATCCACTACAACCCATATCCACCCATACCCATATCCAATCCACTACAACCCATATCCACCCATACCCATATCCAACCACCCAAACCCATAGCCCAATATGTTTTGTTTCCATGTTCTGCACTTGCATAGTGCATACAGGGATAATAATAATATAATAAAAATTGTTTATTTCTCACCACAAGCCAAAAAATACAAATAATATTAACACAAAAGCAGTAGCCAACCATATTTGGTTGTGGATCGCTGGTGCCTGTGGTAGGTAGTAGCACCTGTAATACAGGTCACCAGGTCCCCCCACCTGTTTAAAGTTACACGTTAGATAGCATAAATCTGATATCACAGCAAATATCAAAAGTTTCAAAAACAATTAGTGAGCATATTATAAAAAGAGACACTAGAGAGTATTTGAGTATTAGGTAAAACGATTAAAAATTAAAATATGTTGAGATTTTTTTTATGAATGTAAGTCTGTGTGTATCTGTGCGGATGTGTTTGTATGTATGTATGTGTGTGTGCGCGTGTGTGTTGGAGAGAGTGTTAGTGGATGAGTCTGATTAAACTAATACGTTAAAGAGAGCTTCTGTGGCAGTATATGCTTGGCTTTGTAGCCAGGCATGTAAAGTGATTTTAAAATTATGTATGTTCAATGAGTGTAAGGAAAGAATTTGGTTCAGTTTATTGTACAGATAAGGTCCGAGGAAAATAAAAAACCTTCGACTAAAAGAAGTTTTAAGAGGTTTAACTAAGGTTACGGCGATTTGTTTACTGTGAATAGTTGGAAATGGAGTGTTGCTTAATAGCAGTGGTCAGTACAAACAACTGCCTAACCGTAAGGACTTGACAGTATTCATAGAGATTGACGGTGGGATAAAGTCTTAGCTTGAGGCAGCACACCTTGAGAACCGCTCTCTGTGCACGTTCAATCTGAATAAAGTGGGATTTGGCTGCCCCACCCCAGGACGAGATACAATATACCAAAATTGATTGACACAGCGTCTGATATGTCATTTTCATGACATCAGCATCTGCTGAGTTTCGTAGTTATTTAAAAATGTACATTAGTTTGCGCACTCTATTTGATACGTGTATTACTATGTACTCTCTCTGAATCTCTCTCTCTTTGAATGTAAGGTTGCAGTCAATCACTATGCCAAGATACTTTATCGAAGTGACTCGTTCAATGTTACAGTGATCGAGGGTTCCACTGCCGTCGCTACTACCATTTGCTAGTGTCAACTGGGCAGCAACGTTTAGTGAGCTTGTAACTGACACATTAATATTTAGAATCGAAAAATGTATTATTTTTGTTTTCGCTATGTTAAGGGTAAGCAATTTGTTCTTAAGCCATTTACTGACTGTATCTAAACCCTTCTGAGCAAGGCGATATGCGTTTTCCCAGTTGATCGCCGCAAATACAAGCACTGTATCGTCCGCATAGGAAAATATTGTACCGCTTTCTAGGCTGAGGCAACACAGGTAATTTATATAAATTAAAAATAAAGAAGGGCCAAGACTACTGCCCTGTGGCACACCAAAAGCCACATTTAGATCAGAGCTAGAGTAAGTTCCAATTTTGGCACTCTGTGTTCTATTTGTGAGATACTCGTAGCTCCGAAACAAAAATAGCTGGGTACCTCGTATACCCAGGCGTTCGAGCTTAGATGTTAAGATAGGAATCGAGACCGTATCGAATACCTTTGCGAGATCCAGGAACAATGCAACACATTTCTTGCCGTTGTCAAGTTTCTGAGCTATGTGATTAACCAGTTTGTGAACATAATTTGTTTGTGGATAATCGTCGGTTGGTGCCTCATTTAATTCAAACCGTTTAGCGGGCCTCTGCGAGTTGGTTTCGGCCCGCGTGTGGTTTTGTGTCACATATTGGAACATTATGGAACACAAATTGTAGACAATCAAATGAATTCTTGTCGATATATACATCTTTTTGAGGCTGTCTGTACCTACTTATGACGTGGTTCGTAAACGTGTTGCCTTTTCTTTGAACAGTTCCATAATGTTGAGTTAAGTCGAGTGTAGATAAATGTTCAAGAAGTTATTCCTGGAATATTATGAACTAGCTTCCGCCAGCGGCTTCGCCCACGTAAAGAATGTAAAAAATCGGTCATGTAGTTTTTGAGTTTATTTATTACAAACAAAAATACAAACGTACAAAAGTACAAATCTTTTCTCTTTATAATATTAGTGTAGTGTCGATAACGTTGCTTAAAGTTAAGTAATGATTAGCGACTGTTTAACCATACATTTCTGACGTTCAAACGTTTCTTAACTTTAAGCAAGGTTTATAAATATGAGGGTTAATTCAAGAAAAAAAGACTAGTTTTATTTGGTTTTTCATCAGGAATTTCTAAGTAGATGGTAGGCGAGCCTTTGCCAGTTGATGGCAAAAGCTCACCCCTATAGTGAGTGGCGCGTGAGACTTAAACATAACTGGCGAAGAAGTATGAGGGAAAGGGGAAAGGTACTCATCCTCTACACAGTAAAGGGAGGTTCCTCCGACCAGACGGGTGTCGCGCCTGGTGAGCAGTTGCACACCCTGTTCCTCAAACCTCTATACTGGTGACCCCGACGCACGAAAGCTTGCGGGAGTGATGATGATGACGTCACGCTGAAGTAATTCGCATGTGGCAATGTAGATGCCGCCACAGGTAGGTTACAACAGCTGTAATGTTATTTAATGTAAGAGACAAAAGGTTTTTTCATCGGTTCTATTTCATAGGTATAAAAATGGGAAGAATTTAGTACATTACATAAATTAGAAAAATATTGAAAAGAGAATACACAAAAACCAGATGTTTATAGATCACAAAGCTTGACAAGGTGCTTTAGTACCTACTGCAAACTTTTCTACTAAATAGATAATTATATTTTAATTAAAATTTTCATGAAGCTGCATTTTCTCTCGATTCCAAACTAATTAAATCATAATTATTCCTTAATTCCCAAAGAGAAGCCCTTGATACAAAACATCCTTTTGGAATTGAAAGCGGATTACCTTCTATACCTTAGAGAGGTAGGAATTCCCTAGTCCCTTTTGTGCTTCAAATAAGTACTTAAGGCAACAAAGTGTAGACAAAGTATATTAAAGTACAGTATTATGTCCCGGCTGTGACCTTAAAATAATAACCTACAGCCGCTCAGTAGATTAATCTTCCGCGTCCGTGCGTAACTGTCGCGCACTCGAGACTATTGCGTACTGATATACACTGAGATTTCGAAGCGCGTCGTTTCGGCCGTTTTCTATGAAGACATAATACTGTTACTTATTTATACTATGATATAGAGCCGTAGTATGCCTTATTAAAGCTCCCCTCATAAAACACGTCTTACACTTCAAAGGACGGTCTAAATATAAAATTGTAAGCAGCTTTTCGTGATATCAATTTTGGTAATAAGAAGCATTTAATTGTTTACGTATTTTTTTCCAAGAATGGTATCGCAGTTTTTTGCAATGTGCCTCTCTATTAATATCATATAGGTAAGTACATACAATTGTCAAATATTCTTCTTGTTTTTCTTGTTGTGTTGCATTTTTGAGGTGTAACATCTTTCCTGCGGCTTTCCTGCAATCTGTGGGAATGATTTCGTAAAAAGGAACGGAAGTGTGTAACAGGAAGCCGGAGAAGCGCGCGCTATTTGATTTGACCAATGAGCGCGCGCGGTGCTAGAGTGCGGCGTCAGAAATGGTAGAAATTTCCCAAGAGGTTGTAAACAGGATGATGATGATGATTGGTACTGTCAGCCAAAATATTAGATGTTACATATTATAAATGCGCTTTTTACAGTTACACCCGTGCTTATAGACCAGTAAAAATGATTACTTGAGTAAAAATAATAGAATTCTTAGCCATGTAATAGTCACCATTTTCCTTCAGAAGATTGTTTTAGAAGAGATTTCACTTTTCCAAAAGTATTGTGATTAATGTGATTTTATCGATAATTACGGATTTCTTTACAGTCAGAGACACAAAGAGGGCTTCCTGTAACTCCGTTGCGTCCTGTGCCAGTTAATAACGGCCTTTTTTTTCGGTGGTAAGTTTAAATAACTTCTCCCGCTCTGGGCGGAAGAGGGCGTGTCAGACTGTTACTAACTAAAACCAACCCGTGTTCCTTCAGTTGCTTGTGTGTTGCCAGTGGCCATGGTATCCCTTTCGGACTTTCCCGCCACTCCAGCAGGCATCGGCCCTAGCGGACCCCGTTAGTGGTTCTAACATCACGTCATGATGCGCGCGTGGAACACAACGCGCCTTCGCCCCGGGCCTGGTCTTTATCGGATGGCGAGCTACCCATTGCTCACCGTCCACAGGCCCGCGCCTACGTTAGCCGGGAATCGGCCTGGGATTCCTGACGCCCAGGGCGTCTCCTGCGGCGGCTAGAGGCGTGAGGGCGCGAAATTTGCCTCTCCCTCAAGCCATCCGCCTCCTCCTTCGTGAGCATTACTGTCTCGCAGAAGGAGGTGACGGCTTCGGCGGGAGGAAACACCCGGGTGTCACCATTGTGTGGATCGCCTGGAGGACACGGTGGTGCCCCGCCCAAGCCGGGCAGACATCCACCTTATGCTTCACCGTGTCTTCCGGGCAATCCACACAATGGTGACACCCGGGTGTTACCTCCCGCCTTATCTGGAACAGGAACCTCCCGGAACAACCGTGTCCAGTGGAGACCTGCATCAGGTCGAAGGTGAGAACGCCATGGCGCCTCTCTAAATTTTTCCTATTATTTGTCGTGTCAAACGTTTTGTTTCTACCCACTATCACTTCTTTGCTATAAACATAATTAAATGAAAAAAGTATATTAACACATATAATGCCTCGTCAGCCAGATATGGCTGACGAGGCATAGTCATTTGTTAGGTACGGCATTATATGTATTAAGTATTAATTAAAAATTGTTTTTTAATAATAAGAATAGAATTAAAAAGTAAAATAAAATAAAAGTAATAATACAGATGTTAAAGTGAACTTTCCTTTTTTTTTAAGGCGGTAATTATCAAAATCTCACTTATGCCTTCTAATGAAACAAAACGCAGTAACTGAGTGTTACCAGAAGTATACAACTATCTAGGGTTGATGATTCTTACACAAGCATATATTCAAGTATGTAACGTACATTACTCGACCATAGAATAAGATTTTCTAATGAAGCATTCTATTCTCAAGTAATGACTTTTAAGTAATTACTTAGCAGCAAGTAATTGCTTGTTTATAAATAGATACTTATAGGTCGCGCAATGTATCTATCGCACGCAAAGCATGGTGCTTATGGATGCAAGGTACAGGGAACGTAGGAGTATTTAAAGTTAAGTTATAACATTTAAAATGAATTTTCGAAAAAAAATATTTTTTAAATATACCTTTTAATATACTTACCTTTTTTATCTCTCCGAAGGTTCCCAGGTGCTAGTATTCTAATGCAAAAAGGCTATAAGACCAACACGGTACCAATACTTATTGCAAATAAATGATTATTATTTTAATTGAAATGCATTTATCGCTATATTAAACTTAATCTCCTTTGTATTATAATATATAATTGCATAGCACAGGTGTGAGTAATATGTACTAAATACCTACCATTTACCGGGTAATGTATTTCATTGACTTGAATGTGCTCTGGCAGCTATGAGTATATCATGCACGCCCAGATGTTTCACCGATGGTGGCGCGTGTGTTGGATCATTTAGCTCCCTTCAAAATGGTTGAGCTGAATGGTGCTGATCCACGCGTCATGTTCGTGAACGGGTGCCGTCAGTTGAGACTGGTCATCTCTTATCTGCCAGTGCTTATTTTAATTTTAGAATTTTCTTTGTTTTTAACTTTTTATTACGGACGCTTTAAACGTGCACGTCTTTCTACGTTGTCGTCACATGTATAATTTCAACATGAATGATGTAACCAATGTTTTGTAACATTTTTTTTATTGGTGGAGCTTCTTGCCCGTTCTTCACCATAGGTACCTACTACGCTTTGGAATGGGCACCTACTCGTAGCTTCATATTTCTGACTGATAGATTCTTTGACAATTCAAAAGTGCCATGTAAATGGTTTAATTGAAATAAATTCTTGAGTTGAATTTAAGTTTGATAAGTCTTTTAAAACATCTTTAGGTTATCGAGGCATGAGGAACAGGGTCTAAAGTTCACTCATTCTCCATAGAAAAGCGAGGATCCTCCGACCAGACAGGTTTCGTGTCTGGTGGGCACCTGCCCGGCGATTGATGTTAGGACGTTGTATATATACTCGTCCTGCGGTAAACCCTGCTTGCGCGATGCAGGTTTTTGCATGTCGTCAGTGTGATGCGTAGTTCGCATGTGACGTTGTAGTTGCCGCCACACGGTCTCGGTTATTTTCAAACGATTGACAGAAACAGAATTATGTCTTGATTTTTTTCAGCGCTAAATACATTAAGTGCGAATTTCACCAATGAAATTAAACGCGTTTGTTAGGAGGTGGATGAAAAACTACATTTTAGGCATTAATATCAACTTAACTATAAACTTTTGAATGTCAGAATGGTTACCTAGTAGTTAATTATTTAACTATGTAGGTATTTTCATATCTAAGAATATGGTGTGTAGGCAAGGATTATAAGAAAAGCACATGGAGACAAGACTAGTCATTTATTTCAATTAGACTTGTCAATAAATAGGTATCGTTAATGAGAAAGCTAGTTATCCGTTCCAAATCTAGGTCTTCGTGGAGAAGAAGGATAAGAAACTCCACGGCAGCTTGTTTTGAAGTATTATATCAACACATTTTTACATTAGCATTTAGTATTGTTATCACATTAATCTTTGGACCATTTCTCAAAGCTAACTTTATCAATGAAAAGAAATAGAATATGAATATTCCTTAATTCGATTTAACACTTATGTAGCAACATTAGCCATATTTAAATACATACAGAACATCATAGTTATCAGCAATAATCAAGATATAATAACAATATAACTCACATGAACATTGTAGTCAGTCGATCTTTGACCAGTGATCTGATGATCCTTATTTCAATCCATTTTACAATAAAAGCAGAACTTCCGATAAGTAACATGATTTCCTTATATTCGCTTTTAGCAACTTAATATTATGGTCATGGACACCACTCAGGGTCTGTTCTTAGATGTTAACGTCTTGAAAGTCGAAGAGCAACTGCGCTATATCACTGTGGTTCCGCTCTTAACCCGCTAACAAACAAGTATGAATCACGACAGTTGAGTCAAATCAGTGTCTGATTCATACCTATTTGCTGTACAATATTAAAATACATCTTTAATTTAAAATGATGTTATCTTACATGTTATTTACTACATTTAATTACAAATTAACTTACTACTTTATATTAAAACGTAAAATATGTAGTTACATACTAACTACATCGGTATAAATCTAACACGTTCAGCACTAAAAGAGTTAAAAAACTGTCAGTGTACAATATTCCATAACAATTTTAACACTGACAGCTCTTGAATGCGTTTTAGAAATGCTGATCGCGTTCAGTTTCATTGGTGAAATCAACCCTAAGTGATTGAGTTGCACTTGCAAGCGAGCCTTAGTGATTTACACAATTAAACTATTTAGAGATCGCAAATAATTATATTTACCTAATTCTGAATAAGTATTTTCAAACACTATAACTTGCTACGTTATGGTAATTTGAGTCTTAACATTGATCTTAAGTCGAGCCAGTGTACTTAATACTAATATAATAAGATTGAGTGATTTATTACAAGCCAGGGCTCAAACTCAAATTAAGTAGATGCAAAATTAATCAAATTCAATAGATAAGTAATCTCGATGTTTTTTAATAGTTAGGTACTAGGCGTCTAAATAAACATCTTAGCAAATATTCATTACTTGTTGCTAATAAATAAAAACCGGCCAAGTTCGTGTCGGATAACGCACGATGTATCCTAAGATCAAACTTAAGAGGGATCAGGGGCTGCGAGGAATTTGAAAAATAGGTATTTGAAGAAACTATTGCCGTCGCGCTGCGCCCGAAAAACCGAGCTAAACCCCGTAAAGTGCGATAGGGACAACTGCAGCTCAGACCGATTATATCACAAAATATTTGACGAAAACGACGTTTGGCATTCTCCTTTTTTCTCCACGAAAACTTAGCCGATTTAATAATTTTTTACATTAAATTTTTAAGAAAGAGTATGTCTAGGTTCCTATTATTTTATTTTATAAACTAAAAACTTTTCCGAATTAGTCTGGTAATCCTCTAATCACGGCGGTAAAAATGGGGCATTTTTGTAATTTTTGGAGGGTCATAGTTTCCTTACTTATTCATTGCTGAAAAAAAGTAAATGACAGGGACATGCCTATAGAGACCCTGATTTTATGCAAAAACACAGCTACAGCTCTAGAGGCATTTTGGTTTCCGCAGGGGGCGCTCCACGGTGGACGCCATCATGCGCGTGCGAGCCCTCACGACGGGGGATGCGGTGGCTCGGGGTGGGGTCGTCTTGGCGGTGTCTCTAGACATCGCCAATGCCTTCAATACCCTGCCCTGGAGTTGCATCAGGGAGGCACTCCGGTATCACCGGATGCCGACCTACCTCTGTCGTGTGGTCGAGGCCTATCTGGCAGACAGGGCCATCATCTACCCCGGTCACCAGGGAGAGTGGAACCGGCGAGAGATGTCGTGCGGTGTCCCACAGGGATCGGTCCTGGGGCCGCATCTGTGGGACATCGGATACGACTGGGTGCTGCGCGCCGACCTCCCCAATGGCGTCATCGTCGTTTGTTACGCTGACGACACGTTGGTCCTGGCGCAGGGGAGGTCGCACCAGGCGGCGGCCGAACTAGCGACACACGGGGTTGCGACAATCGTGGCCAGAATCCGGCAGTTGGGACTCGAGGTGGCCTTGCACAAGTCTGAGGCCATGTGTTTTCATGGTCCTCGGAACACGCCACCGTCGGGTTCCCAAATAACGGTAGGAGGGGTTCACATCGGCGTCGAGTCGACGATGAAGTACCTGGGACTTGTCCTCGACAGTCGGTGGATAGACGAGAAATCGCGGCACAGCGGACAGAGCTCCGACGGGATCTCATGGCGTCATGGAGAGTGCGATTGTCGCAACCCAGTGCTGGGCACGCCACTATTGCGGCGATAAGTCCCCTCTTTGAGGAGTGGCTGGAGAGGCGCCACGGCGTCCTCACCTTCCGCCTGACGCAGGTCCTCACCGGACACGGCTGTTTCGGGAGGTACCTGTTTCGGATAAGGCGGGAGGAAACGCCCGGGTGTCATCACTGCGTGGATCGCCCGGAGGACACGGTGGAGCATACGGTGGAGGTATGCCCGGCTTGGGCAGAGCACCGCCGTGTCCTCGTGGAGGCGATCGGTGGCGGGGATCTCTCGCGTCCGGCCCTGGTCCAGGCCATGGTACGGAGCGAGAGGGCATGGGAGGCCGTCACCTCCTTCTGCGAAGCAGTAATGCTCGCGAAGGAGGAGGCGGAGCGCGTGAGGGAGAGGCAAATTTCGCGCCCTCACGCCCCTAGCCGCCGCAGGAGGAGATGTCCCGGGCGTCGGGAATCGATCGCGGATTCTTGGCGACCGTAGGCGCGGGCTTGCGGACGGTGAGCAATGGGTAGCTCGCCATCCGGTAAGGACCAAGCCCGGGTCGACGGCGCGTTGTGTTCCACGCGCGCCTCAAAGAGTGTCAGCGAGTGAAGGGGTCCTATGAGACCATTGCCTGCCGGGGTTGCGGGAAAGTCCGAAAGAGATACCGTGGCCCCCTGGCATTGCACAGGCAACAGAAGGAACACGGGTGGATTTTAGTCAGTAAGAGTCTGATACGCCCTCCCGATCCACCCAGAGCGGGAGGAGTCATATGATGATTTCCCACCCAAAAAAAAAAAAAAAAACAGGGGCACTTGACTAACAATTTGCACTTTAAAGCATAATAATTTCGCAAATTAATCCCTAAATCGAAAATGGTTTTTAACGACCTTTCCAACAATACCCCACACCATGGGATAGACGAGAAGAAAAAAACATCCACACTTTACGTGTAGCGGATGAGGTTTTTTTTTTTTTTTACCACTTTATTGGCGTGATTAATAGGTATGTATACCCATGCTAAATTACAGCCGCGGTCAGACAGACGGACGGACATGGCAAAACTATGGTTCCTTGTTGACTACGGAACCCTAAAAATGTAATATCTATACATAATAAAAATTAAAGTCACTTCTCGTGTCTGTTTGTGTGACTGCGTTGTTCTCCGCAATCGATTTTGGTGCGATTTTTACCAACATTTAAGAAAAATCATTAATATTTACTTACATAATAATAAAGAAATCTCGATGTTGTGTCAAGTCGCTAAATCTATTTGTTTGTTTGACGCTAAAACGGCTGAACGGATTTGGATGAAATTAGGCACATGAGTAGACTATAACCTAGGTTAGGACATATAATACTTTTTATCTCGATATTATTAGCTAGTAATTTATAATAACGACGACAGGATATTGAACATTGTTTGGAAATATTAGCTCAACAGCTTGATAAATACCCAAGTAATTGCTATTATTTTACCTGTTTGTTTTAAGGCTCCTGCAGACAAGCGCGTCGCGACTCTGGTGGAACAATTTCTACGAAAACTTCACGGAAATTGTTCTCCCAGTGTCGCGTCGCGCTCTCTGCGGGAGCCTTTATAAGTTTAGCTTCTAGAAAAACAACAAAGTTTTTAGAAAATATTGAAAAAATCATATTCTCTTTAAAAATACGTCAAACATTTTCCAGTCTCTAATAAATATAGAATATTACAGATTATTATTAGGTTTTTACAGTAGGCACCTAAAGAAAAAATTATTATGTAAGGTCAGACATTTTCACAACGTTCGCAAAGACACTTTTGCTTTTTGGTCCAAACTCTCTGTGTAATGGTACACAGAGAGTTGGGACCAAAAAGCAAAATTCACTGAAAATAAATAGCTGCTTTTAAACACGCAAATGCCATTCAAATTTATTTATAATATTTACGGCCCAGCGCACCATCGTTTTTAAGATCGATATTTTGGCAATAAACATCAACCAAAGGAATGTACTAGCTTTTATTTCTTTTCACTAGATCGCAGTTCAAATTGAATGCTGTTTCATATAAAAATAGTGACGTCATTTCTTGTTTCAATTTGAAATAAGAAACACCATCTACATTCCACGCTTGAAAAGATTGTTTCATCTGTCAGCAGCCTGGCCAAGTCCTGGTCAAAGATCAAGAATCATCGTATATAGTCAGGCATGTAGGTGAAAACTTCAGTAGACCGTTTTAGTGGAAATTTTCCTCTAAAACGCTCTACTTAACTACGTTCTTTACTACTTTTTGGTTTTAATGGAAAATGGAGTATCAATCCATTGGAGAATCAAAGTTAGTTAATTAACTGAAGACGCTTTCTATAAATACCACCAAAGCATACCGGAGGCTGGTCAGTTGACACACCCAGTGCAAGGATAAAATTCTGCTATTACACTACTAGAAAAGAGTCCACACTTTTGACGCGCGCAATCAGGGCTCTAGTTTGCTCAATTTTAAGTGGTCATAGCTTTACCTACGATCAGTGAAGAGCAGAAGTAAAATTTTGTGATTCTAGTCTTAGACAGAGAAGATATCGAACAAATCAGCGAAATCATCTGCAAGCCCTCAGGTTCAGGAAAATACGACGCACTGAAAAAAACTTTTGCTGTCGGTTTACGAAGAATCCGAGTCCCGGCAATTTCAGAAACTATTAACCGACCAGAAGGCATTGGCCAGAATCCAATGCAATTACTGAGAATTATGCGAGACCTGGCTGGAGAAAAAGTTCCAGACGACGAGTTGAAAATATTATGGCTGGGTCATTTACCTGCTCAAGTTCGCGCTGTGTATCAGAATCAACTCGCGACACTCTAGCAACGATGGCAGACAAGATTATGGAGCATACAGACAATACGATTACGGAAGTCAGCCAAAACACACCTTCTACAAGCAGCGGTAGTGGTCAAGACCTGCATTATCAACTACTATCGAAACAAATATAGAAACTCACACTTGAAATTGCTGAACTACGGCAGCACAATAACAATAATTATCTTCGACCTCCTTACGAGATTAGATCTCATTCTTGTTCAAGAACTGGGCCTGGGAAGAATCCGGGAGATCCAAACTGGAAATTATCATTACCGATTAGGAGACAAAGCTAAGAAACGTGAATCTCCTTGTTCACGGAAGTCGTCGGAAAACTGAAGACCACATCGACTGTCGGTCGTCGGTGTTGCGAATACAAATAACCACCTATGTATGACTGACAGCACCATGGGTGAACGATTCCTAGTCGATACGGGAGCAGATATATCAGTGCCATACGAAGTAAGCGAACACCGATAACTACTTCGTTCAAACTATTCGCCGCATATAATACACCGATCAGATAGAAAACACTACAATTCATCCTGGGACTTCGCTGCAACTACAAATGAACTTTCGATTGGATTCGAATTGGAAACGACTTTTATTTTTGTATCGTTCGCAAAATATTGTGAATCTAATTAAACTTTAAATTAGTTTAGATTGTGCCCAACTGGCAGGCTATGAGGACTATGGAATGCGTCCGATCCTCAAACTATATTCGATGAATACGATGAATATTAAAAATAAAACAACAATCTAAAGTAATTTATTCAAACTAGCCCACATCTACACTTTTTGAACGTCAAATTCACACAAGACAGTCTTCCAAAATGCCCGCCATTTAATAAATAATAAAAAATAAAAATAAAAATCATTTATTTATCAGACACAAAGATCCATAGCATGTTAGTAACAAAAATGACTTAAAAACCTATGTTAGTACAATCAATTTAGAAAAAACTTTGACACAAAAACAACACAAAACGAAAAAGCATCACTCAAGTAGGTAGGTTTAACGAGCTGAATGTATAACATGCAGCTTGTTAAATCTATCTAGTGCAGGCCCATCTAGTCTGTCCGCAAATACCCTAAGGATGCTGTTGGTGCTTCCCCTGACTCTGCGTAGTAGCGACGCAACTTTCTTACGCATTATCGCGAAATAATCGTCTGTGTGCGCATCTGCGAACATGCCTGACGCACTACAATATGGTGGAAGCTTCAACATCATCCTGAAAGCGTTGTTGTATTGGATGCGCAAGGTATTATCCGCTTTTTGGGTATGATTAGCCCAGAGGCTGCTGGTGTAGAATGTCTGGCAGTATGCCTTGAAAAGTGTAATTTTAACTGGTACTGAACAACCAGCAAACCTTCGTGCCACCATATTTCCCCTCACAGCCAACGCCCTGCGCTCCCTTTCCATATCCAAATCGTCTTTTAGATCTTCCGTAACAATGTGGCCTAGGTATTTAAACTGGGTTACTCTCTGTAAAAGTGACCCATTAAGTGTTATGGGAGGGACATGCAATGGAGTTTTATTTTTGCCTCTAAACACCAACAGTTCACTTTTCTTAGGGTTGTAGTTTAGCCCATGCTGCTCAGCATAGACTTCACAAATCGAAAGCATCTTTCTAATTCCACATATTGAAGGGCTCAGCAGCACCATGTCGTCTGCGTAGCTTAAGTTATTTACATTTACTCCATCAACGTGACATCCGACATGTGTGCTGCTGAGCTCCACAAGTAGTTTGTTAACATATATATTAAACAACCTTGGGGAAGTAAGACCACCCTGCCTAACACCACACTCAAGTTTATAGGGGTCAGACAATACATTTGACCACTTTACAAAATTCCTCTGCTTCTGATACCATAAAGACAGTATGGATACTAATGAGTCAGGAATGCCCGCCTCCCGCAGTTTCTCCCATAAGACATTATACGAAACTAGGTCAAAGGCTTTTGAGAGGTCCAGGAAACAAGCATACACTGGTGTTTTCCTATCTGTGTAGTATTTGACAGTGTGCTTCAATGCATAAATTGCACTCTCAGTTGACAGCCCAGCACGAAAACCAAATTGTGAGTCATGTAACTCTGCGTATTTGCTGAGGTGAGAGTTGAGCACACTGTCAAATACTTTGGCAATTACAGTCGCCAGCGAGATAGGCCTGTAGTTACCCTTGTCTGCTATGTCTCCTGTCCTATTCTTAACTATAGGAACAACAATGGTATCCAGTAGTTCCTGTGGTAAGTGCAAGTGTCCTAGGCATAGATTGAAGAACAAGGTTAGCACTCTCGGCAAATGTGTACCCGCATTTAGAAGGTGCTCGATGCTGAGCCCATCGTTACCAGGAGATTTACCCCGCTTCATAGCCTTAATAGCACATTTTACCTCCTTACATGTAAACCGAAGGGGGGATCCTGATCGATAAGACTCAACATCGTCCACTCTCTGCGCACATTCAAGAGGTGAACTCACTTTAAAATGATCTTTGAAGACATTTACTATCTCAGTGTAGTCACTCTTACCTTCCACGCTAACTGGAAGACTCGGGGTATAATAATTTAGCTTTTTAGTACCCTTCCAAAATGCCGAAAATGATTTTTTTGCATGAAGTGAGGCCAAAATGTCCATTTTAATTTTTTCTTGATTTTTACTGCACCATTTTAATTTCCCTTTGAATATTTTACGAGTTAATCTCATTTCCTCAAAAATAGGCCCGCTACTCGGTTGACCATACCACTTCCACATTTTGAAAGCAAGTCTGGCTTGTGTGTGAGATTCTTTGACATATTTATTCCAACCCTTCATTCTTATTATTCCTATTTTTTCGTATAATGCCTTCCGGGGTTTTGCTACTTTTGGCAGCATCACTCAATATACATACAATTTTTCTATACATATCATCTATTACGCTTTTATGTTTGGTATCGTTGCAAAATTCGTCCGCACACATTAAAAAAGTGTCAGGAAAATCTACGTCTTTAAGATTGTTGTTACACAGAGACAAATATTTATTTATTTCTTCTGTGGTTCTTTCCCCCCAGTAAACAGTATTAAACGAAGGTACAGTCACATAGGTCTTTTCTCTAATAACCGTAATATCACACTCGCACTTCAAAGGAAAGTGGTCTGACCAAAATGAGTCAAGAATAACCTCAATATTTACAATTGATTTTGCCGCCGATTGGGTAGCAAGACAGTGGTCCAGCCAACGCTTACACCCGTGTGAGTCACTGATGAATGTATACGTTTGCGATAACAAGCCACAATAATCAATATCTGCACATACTAATTCGTGTTCCATAGAAAAGCTAAGAAGTTCATTACAAAATGACTCACCTGGGTGCGCGTTGAAGTCCCCCAAGACAAACACTGATTCAATATTATTACTTTGCATTAGAGTATAGATTTCACCGAGACATTCCGTAAAATATGTAAGGTTTTCACTACAGTCCGTTGGCATATATATATTTATAACCATAAAACATCGGTTATTAACCACTACTTTTACTGCACAAATCCGATCACTACTACTTTGCACCACAGACACTACATTAAATGCATTTTTACGCCACAATATAGCAAGACCCCCGTACGGTCTACCTTTACAAATACTGGCTGATGTGTCCACCGAAGACTTCGCGGTGTAACTGAAATCTTGATCAATATTTTCAAGAAAGGTTAGGTCGTGCGGGTACAACCACGTTTCTTGTAGCAAAACAATATCAGCTGTCTTGCAGAGTGAACGCACACAGTTAACGGATCTCTTCACATTCTTACAATTAAATGTTATCAAGTTCATTTTTGTTGTGCTATCCATTATTAGTGTTTTTTATTTCACCATTCTGAGAAAGGTTATTTTCGCCTTCTCTTCTACTCTTAAAATAGATGAACCGTCGGAATGTTATGCCATCAGGCCATATCTGATCATCTAAAAACTTTTCTAGCCTGCTTTTAGTAACGAGTACTTTAAAGGCATTATACGGCCTATCCTTCTTCATTTTTATTCTTTCCAATGTCACGCTTTCCGCAGTTTTATTATGAATATATTGGCAGATATCGTGTTCAGAGGTCTCCTTGTTTACATTCGAGATAAATAACGGGATTTTTACGTCTGCTGCTTTAAATTTCTCAGCGAAGTCCGTAGTCGCTTTTCCTGTTTTTCCATCAAAACGATTTCTAGACCTTCGTTTTTGAACTTTTATCCATTCTTCCGTAGGTTTATTTTGCATTTTCCATTTGCCATTTCTCGCAATTTCCGCCATAGTAGGTTGCTCTAATTCAACAGTTACTGTATTGCGCGCAGCTGACTCGGACGACTTCGTGCACAATTCATTTTTATCCAGTAACGTTGAGTTAATCGGTGCGGATGCACTTGGTTTACCTGCTTCGGTCTGAGCGCATGAGAGAGAGCGATACTTAAGTGACTCATCGTGCTCTGTACTCGAACGCCTCGAGTCGACGCCGGCTGGCGATAAGCCGACAGGCCCACTATCCAACAAATACCCTCCTCGTTTTCTCGTATTAATATTACATGTTAAAAACGATGCTGGGGGCCTAACTGACTCCAGTTCCATTTTGAGCTCGTCCAGTTGATTCACCGTTGCATAGCTTTCTTTTATGTTATTAATATCACTGCGCATAATTATTATGTCTTTTAATAATTTGGTGACATCGACATGGTCAAATGTCACAGGCGGTAATTTCTGCAAGTCACGCGCCACAAAAATCGGTATAAGATCTGGTTCAGTAACTTTGAAGACACATATCATATCTTCTAAGTCTCGCTGCTTTTTACCTTCCTTGCGCCTGGACACTTTCTTCTGGTTAGTTTGTGTAGAACTGAACAGTAAATTTTTTGCACGTTCTACCTCCTCCTCAGAAAAAGCTGTTGCACAAATCCTTATAAGGCTTTCATTGTCTATCACTGAGATCTTATTTTGGATAAATGATAATAACTCGTTTATCACTATATTACAGTTCGCACACTTTAGCGTATTCACAGTTTTCTCAGACATCGTCACGGCAGTATCGATATTCAATCCGCTCGCTAGCGCGGACACCGGCCGACTGAGACATTTACCATTTCCTGGTGTTTTAAGCAGGGAAGACGAAGTGGCGCAACAAACTCCCCAGCAGCACAGCTGCCTGATATAAGAACTGGATGAAAAATCGGCAGAGACCAAATCAATGTCGTATCTATAAAACCTTACTCTATGACAAAGCTGAATAGTTTTCAATTAAACGGAACTGCCGCCAGCAGGTACGCAATAATAGAAGCGACATTCCAGAACAATAAGTGGACGACTCTTCAATCGTCTTCGTCGTCGTTCTTCGTCTTTATCCTCACAGTTTCTAGCTTCAGGTGAAACTGGTTCGGATTCTAATGGAGTTTTCTCGAACATTCCTTTTGAATTCTAAGTATTGTGAGCTCTCGTATTCTGAAACTGTTACATGGGTTAACGTTTATAATTATCTTGCTTTTTAAGTATCCGTGTCAAGGTTTGTTATTAAACAGATAAAATGAGTTTACCATGTTTTTTTTCAAATACACAAGTTTTTTCAATTACATAATATTATATAATTCTGCAAACTACATACATCTTAAACTGAGAATTTAAGCTCTCTCGCATTATTCAGGCCGAAGCTATGAGGGTTTGAAAATACGACGAAACGCTTCGAGAAAAAAAGTAAGTTTCACGGCACGGTTGGCGCAGTGGTTAAGCGATTGACTGCTGCACTGCGTGTCGCGGGTTCGATCCCCGCACGGAACAAATATTTGTATGACCTACAAGTAGTTGTTCCGGGTCTGGCTGTTTGTGTATGTGAGTTTAAATTTAAACGCACCTACAATACAGGAGAAATTCCTAGTGTGGGGCAACGTTTTATAAATAAAAAAAAGAAGTTCAAAAACTAAAACCCAACTACTGAAAAATCACGCTCTAAAAAGACAAACAAGAAAATATTTCAGACAAATAGGTATAAAGAAAGAAAGAAAATAAATTTATTTGACTCAGGTTAAGGCACACAATATTTACACAAATACAGAAAAAAATAACTTACGAGTATAATAGTATTGTGTGCCTCACGGCTGCGCCAAATAAGACAGACAGTTCAGTATAAATGCCAGAGAACTAGTGTCTGACGCTGGTTTTCAACTGGAACTTATGTTACGAGTACGTCTTACGGATGTAAAGACATAGGTACTCGTACAAAAATGGTCAAGATAAAGCCGTGGTCGCATGCCTGTAAAATAATAATGGCATTAATATTCTCAGTTGCAGACTTATAAATCATTCGTGTGTTTTATATGACTGCAAACTGTATGGTCAAAATGTATGACTTGGCCGTATTGTTGAATGATTACATGACAAAACATTAAAGACCAGTGACTTAATTTCTTACCTTACTGTGCCCATAGGAGTGTCTGTGCAACGGCCACGAAGGTGCATGAAAGGAGCCTCCCCGAGCAACGTATCTACAGAGCCACTATACGTCCGGCGCACCCTGAGCCATCAGCGAGCTACCCACGCTGATTGGCTAATCCTTTCACCACGATGGCAATCCAAAGTCCACTTATTAAACCGGCTCTGTACGAGACGAATCTGAAATTCTTTCTGATGTCTACCGCAAAACTCACTGCGATATTCTTTGCGTTCAAGAGACCTATCGAGATGAAACTCAAAGCCGGCCACACATCCCTGGACTTACGCTTATCGCTGAGATGTGTCACCCGAAGCACGGTAACGCAGTGTTTGCTGCTCCCGACGTAAGCATACTATCAACCAAGTGCTCAAACGAGAACGGCAAAGCCGTACATTTTGGCCAAGATGTAAAGATTTAGTTAGAGGCTTGGCTCTACATTAGATCTGATAAGTTTTTGACAGTGAAAGCGTTATGTAAGTCTTGGTAACCTACTTTACATGTTTTTTTTTGGTAGGATGTGATGTTTTCCTGTTGCAGTATCCACAGGCAAACGTTTGCCTTTTTTTACTAGGAATGGAGTCAACAGAGATTCACTTAATAATAAAATATTACTTACTCCAGACTCGCAAATAACAGAATAGCTTCTTCAATCAACTTGGAGAGTGCACTTTGTATTTTGCAGTTATCAAAGCTCTGTTGGAAAGAGTTATGAATTATTTCTAAGAAACTTGTACATTTTTATTTTACATGACAGCGATGCGGACGCTTAAGTGTCCATTTGTATTTGTATAGTCATTTTATTTAGTAACTAGTGTGTTTATTTATTTACACACAGTAAATTAGATACAGATATGACATAATTATAATTTTGAGTACAAAGGTGCATAAATCGTAAGAAAATATTCCAGACCTGCGAATGGAGAAATGAGAAAGAAATGTAGACAATAGTTTGTTAGAACGAGAAGAATATGTAAGAAAAATATAAATTATATGCGAAGTCTTAAACTAAAATATTTAAATATACCTACTCGTATGTACCTACATGTATTACGTAAAAATTCATAAATATACTTAAATAAATACATAAAACTTAAACATAATAATTATAGATACATAAATAGTCACAGTTGAGAGGAAAAGTAATGCTTTTTTTACTCGATATTTGAATATTGTAAAAAATTGGTTTTGTATTCTTTTTAAATGTACAAAAGAGAATTACGACAAGAATTAGAAATCATATTGAGTAGGTATTCGTGACTTCTAATCAAAAACGAAATTTAAAGTCATTTATTCAAACTAGGCTGAGAATTAGCACTTTTCGAACGTCAGGATTACATAAGACAGTCCCCCAAAACGCCCACCCTTCACCACTTCCTAATGCTTTCGCTGGGAAGAAGAAGTGTTGCAACAAACTCCCCAGCAGCACAGCTGTCTGTTCCGTTAGAAAAACTTGACTCTTTACAATAGTAGGTAGGTATGCAAAGAAATTAACATTACGAGACATCTAATTAAAGTGGGTCCATATTGGCTCAACTAAAGTTCTTTACCCGAAATTGTTCTTCCTAACGATTTGTAATCCGAATGATCACTCTTCCTAAAATTTTTCATCCTAAAGTTTTCATTCATACTATTTGTAGTGCTACCGGCGATGTTCATAGCACTCATGTTTCCGAAAATTGTAATTAATAATATCATTAATGTAAATATATTTAAACTCCTACTGTTTTTTATCATAACGCTTTTATCCCTAAACATAATTACCATAATATTTTCACTCATACTCAGAAAGAAACATTTACCAAGTGTTATAAAAAATATATGCGGGTAGAAGATGATATATATAGTTTTAATTTGAGGGTTTCTAAACCAATAACTATAGGACTGATTCGGTTCTGGCACTTCGCCGGCCGCTGCCGCGGCACGCTCGCTTCGCTCGCTCGGCTCGTGCGTTGTGGTCACAGTTCTAACCTAACCTAAACCAATAATTATGAATAAGACCGATTCGTTTCTGGAACTTGACTGAATGACTGGAGCGTGACTCTGGCTTCCAAAAATACACCAATAAAAGTGATTATTTGAAAGCTATAGCCGCTACTATTAAACTAATTTAATTAAAAAGTGTATATGAAAACATGTATTTAACTACTTGTACCATGGTACTATTATTCTTATTGTATGTTATGTGACAATAAAGTTACGCAAAATTAATGTATATAATACTGATTATTATGAATAAAAAGAAATCTAAACAAAAGATATGACTTTGAATAATAGTGTAAAAGATGGTTATGTTGAGAAAATATAGGAAAACAAATAAAAGTATAATAGATGTTTATTGCTACTGACATTATGAAGTTGAATGCTTCGCAATTATGAACATTAGAGACAGAGTAGTTAGGAATTGTGATTGTTAGGATGAAAAATGTTAGGAAGAACATTTTCGGATTTCCAATTATCGGAGTTGATAATTTAGGTGAACTTTGGCGCACCCAATTAAAGTAGTTGAGATGTCTCAGCGCTAATATACCTACACAAATACAATGAAACTATTCAAGCAAAAAACTAAAAATGTACACAAAACTAAGAAAGTACCTACCTAAATTATAGCCTCAATAAAATAATAAATTGTGTGATGACATTTTTTTATTTCACTGAATTCTCACTTACAGTTTAGTTACGAAGTTAGGATACCTAGTTGTTGCCAGTCACGAGACTAACGAGACATTTAGGGCTTGCGCAGACTGGCGGACGGGACGGCAGAGGATTTTCAATGTATCATTTGAATTTAATACTTATCCAATCAAAATAAGGTATAATTTCAATGCTTGAAGCATCGCAGCGCAGTTTTCTCGGGACCATCGAAGAACACGCTAGAGGATACCGCTGCGGTATGCGCTGTTATGCGGCAGTATGCGCCGGTATGCGCCAGTCAGCCACACTCTTTCAAAAGCAACTTTTCGATGCGTAGTCGCTCGTAGAATAATCAAATCCCGGCGAGAGGTGGCTACTCGACGGATGCCGCGTCATACCGGCGGATGCTCCGGTAGGCTGGCGGACGCTCGCGGTCACGCAGAGGATTTTTGTTGTCAGCGTGCGCTGACGGATAGAGGAATCCTCCTCGATGCTCTCCCCTGCGTCCACCAGTGTGCGGAGGCCCTTAAGCCCTTATTCATATAAACTTGACATTTCAAATGAAAAATAAACACAACTAAACCATTAGTTTTGTCCTTGACATTAAATGTTGTGTGAATAAAGTGAAAGGGCAGACCACGTAATAAAAAGAAATGAATATCTCTCTCCTAGTTGGTCTAGTGAGAGAGATATTCTAGATGGATCTCCTAGTTGGTCTAGTCGGGATAAGCGCAACTATTGAACGTGGGGTCTTGTGTTCGATTTCCCTAAAAAAGGTAAGTTTTTCTATTACGAAATTCTCTGCAGCAAACTGTCATGTATTTTGCTACATATTATCATGCGTGATGCTATGTAGTATTTGAATACAAGAACTTTCGAAGAAATCCGGGGACAGTAAAGACACCAATAATTATAGACCCGTATCCGTGTTGCCGGTTTTTAGCAAAGTGTTTGAAAAGGTAATGCTTAATCAAATGCTCAATCATTTTAACAAAAATGAAATCCTCTACGATCAACAGTATGGTTTCACCAGAGGACGTTGTACCACTGAAGCTGGTGTTACCTTATTAAGACACATTTTTAACACGTGGAAAGAGGCCCAAGACGCAATAGGAATTTCCGATAGACGCAATAGGACCTCGCTAAGGCATTTGATTGCGTCGATCATGAAACCTTACTTTTGAAACTTGAGCATTACGGACTTGGAAAACTTGCACTCAATTTAGTAAAATCTTATTTAAATGATAGACAACAGCAAGTTCAAATAAACGGTATCAATTCACTAGGTTTAAAAGTAAAAATGGGTGTGCCACAAGGCTCGATATTGGGTCCATTCCTCTTTTAAGTGTATATTAATGATCTACTCCATTTATTTAAAAATCAACCACAAATGGTGTTATTTGCTGACGATACTTCCTTAATTTTTAAGGTAGATAGACGTGCTACAAATTTTGACGACGTAAATAACGCCCTACTGCAGGTCCAAAATTGGTTCACTGCTAATAATTTAGTATTAAATGGAAAAAAAACTAAGTGCATAAAATTTTCTTTACCAAATGTCAAAAGTAGTAATTGTGAGATAGTATTGAATCAAGAGAAACTAGAATTTGTCGATAAAACTGTTTTCCTGGGGATCACGCTCGACTCAAGGCTACAATGGGGTCTTCATTTAACATCTCTTGCAGGACGGCTAAGTTCAGCAGCATATGCTGTCAGAAAAATCCGTCAATTTACTGATGTACATACCGCGAGGCTAGTCTATTTCAGTTATTTTCATAGTATCATGTCTTACGGTATTTTACTCTGACGGTGAGCAATGGGTAGCTCGCCGTCCGGTAAGGACCAAGCCCGGGTCGACGGCGCGTTGTGTTCCACGCGCGCCTCAAAGACTGTCAGCGAGTGAAGGGGTCCGATGAGACCATTGCCTGCCGGGGTTGCGGGAAAGTCCGAAAGGGATACCGTGGCCCCCTGGCATTGCACAGGCAACAGAAGGAACACGGGTGGATTTTAGTCAGTAAGAGTCTGAGACGCCCTCCCGATCCACCCAGAGCGGGAGACGTCATTTGAAAAAAAAAAAAAAAAAAAAGGTCGGCTAAGTTCAGCAGCATATGCTGTCAGAAAAATCCGTCAATTTACTGATGTAGATACCGCGAGGCTAGTCTATTTCAGTTATTTTTATAGTATCATGTCTGACGGTATTTTACTTTGGGGACGGGCTGCAGACATCGAGTCTATTTTTATTCTGCAGAAAAGAGCGATCAGAGCCATTTATTATCTCCGCAGACGCGACTCTCTTAGGGAACTGTTTAAGGATATTAACATCATGACGGTACCTTGTCAATATATCTATGAAAACATCATGAACGTAAGAAAAAATTTACATCTTTTTAGTAAAAGAGGTGATAGACATAAATAAAGTACAAGAAATAGGGACCTATTAGTACAACCAGGTTTCAGACTGGCTAAGGTAGACTCATCTTTCATGGGGTACTGTTTAAAATGTTATAATAAAATTCCTCCCCACATACTTCAACTTAATGAGACGAAATTCAAATCTTGTATAAAACGCACACTATGTAGGCAGGCAATTATAGGTTGGGGGATTACATCACTGATAAAAATGCTTGGCTCATTGCTGGTCCTGCTCCACAACTAATTGACATACACACTGATTAACATTTTGAAAATACTGATGGAGCTGCTGAAGATTGTAAGACCATTTTTGTATTGTATAAACTCAATTTCCTTTGTATTATATAATTGCATAGCACAGGTGTGAGTACTATGTACTAAAGAGCTACCATTTACCGGGTAATATGTAGTATTTCATTGACTTGAATGTGCCCTGGCGGCTGTGAGTATGTCATGCTCACTCAAATGTCTCGCTGATGGTGGCGTGTGTGTTGGATCATTTAGCTCCCTTCAAAATAGTTGAGCTGAATGGTGCTGATCCATGCGTCATGTTCGTGAACAGGCGCCGTCAGTTGGGACTGGTCATCTCTTAGCTGCCATGGCTTATTTTAATTTATTTTAAGTTTTTGAATGATTCTTTTTTTCTTCTTTTTATCACGGACGCTTTTACGAACGTGCACGTCTTAGTACATTGTTCTCACATGCATAATTTCAAAATGAATGATGTAACCAATATTTTGTATCAATTTTTTATTTTATTTAAAAGAGTGTCCGTGGAGTTTCTTGCCCGTTCTTCTCCATAGGTACCTAATACGCTTTGGAATGGGCAACTAGCTTCATATTTTTGACTAACCGACCCCTTGACAATTCAAAAGTGCCTGTAAATGGTTTAATTGAAATAAATGCTTTGAGTTTGAGTTTGACTTACTTACCAACAAATTGGCCCACGTAACGGAGCATCGTTTTTTTTAAAGAATGTGGCAGGTAGGTAAAGCTACGGCTTCTTAGAAGACCAGCGGCCGCCACACAACGGGCGCAGTGACAGCCGTCATAAAAATGACGGCAGCGCGGTTTGACTTACTGACCTGTCAACTCCGATTCCTTTTACTTTGCGAGCAAGGTCACAGATGAATGCACATGGATCACTCCGCAAAAACATTTAAATAAAAAGCGATTCTTCCTATGACACAATAAAGTGAAATTCAGGTCACACAGCGCTAATCACCTACAGATATATTCACCTAGAAGGTGCCTATTTTTTTTATCGCGAAACTTATATCTTCTGATTACGTTACACTCACTGAAGTGGCCCGACAAGACGAGCACGCCGTGTAAGCTTCGTACCTAAAATAATCAATTGCATGTCCGACGGGAGTTTACGCTGGTCGCCTATTCGGTGAAGGTGCTTCGTGGAGTGGAGAGTAACCCGGGAGTATTGCAGCGCTTGAGTCTGTGTGTGCCAGACCGCTACGTGTGAAGTCCGCGCAGCCTGCCACTGCTACTGGTACCTACAGCCAGAACTAACCTGCTTGCCAAGGCACCCCTTACCAGAGCTATCCGTACCATCAACGACCTTCAAACTCAGATTGATGTGTTTACACACAGGGTAATTACTATTACTAAATTATACTTACTTATTTTTTTTCGTAATTTAAGTAAAGTTTGTGTTAATGTTTTACTATGTTATGTTTGTAGTATATTCAATTTAAAAATGTTGTTTTTTTTTTTTTTAATAATTTTAATTTGGTTACTGTACATAAGTACATAGCTTATGTTATTAGTTTAAGTTCTTAATTGTCGCATTAGGGCATAACAGCTTAAACTACCATTATAGGGTTTACCCTATAATGGTAGTTTAAGCTGTTATAAATAAAAAAATAAAAATAAATAAAATGCCGAGTGAACCATCTGTATTTGTTTGTGGCAAGGTCTAATTTCTATAATGCGCCTATATCACTACTTATACAAGCCACTTCCAGGAACTTAGCTTAATAACAAGAAGTGCCTCAGTACAATGACTTTATCGTTGCGTGACCCAATCCAGTAAAACAAAGACATTTAATAAGCTTCCTCTTTGTGAGCCTCTAGGGTACTTTATTTACTAAGTTTACTTACGAGTTCCGTCATAAATTAATTTTAGATAGGAGTAACTATATTTTCAATATATTATGTTATGTTAGGAAATGGCTTTTTCTTGAGGTTAATACTGGCGCCTTGGGCCTTATGAGACGGCTAAAAGTCACCAAAGGGCAATAGAGAGGGCAACGCTTAGAGTTTCCCTACGTGATCGAATAAAGAATGAAGAGATCCGCAGAAGAACCAAGGTAAACGACACAGCCCGAAGAATTGCCAAATTTAAGTGGCTATGGGCGGGGCACATTGCTAGCGGAACATATGACCGATGGGGCCAAAAGGTTCTTTTTCAACTTCAACGAATTGAGAAGAAAAAAACATGCATTAAACTCACACTATGTAAACAAGTATATTATAAGTTGGATTATTATATCTATACATATAAAATGTTTTGTCCTGAATGACTGACTGATTGACGGATCAACGCACAGCTTAAACCGCTGATTGTAAAGACCTGAAACTGGGAGGGTGTGTTCTTTGTATGGTGTAGGCATCCGATAAGAAAGGATTTTCCGAAATTATACCCCTAAGGGGGTGGAAAACGGGGGCAAAGTTTGTATGGGACAGTGTGATTCCTTGTTCCAATCTACTTCAAATTTTGCATAAACATTCTTTAACAGAATTGATGGAAGACGTGTTTCGTATTTTATCAAAACTCATCGCCTAACGGGGTTAAAAAGGGATGGAAAGTTATTTTGGGGGTGATTTGCATCAAAGTTGACATCAATACTCCTGAGTGCTTTTGATTTAAATTACATTTTATTTTGACACATGTTTGAAATCTCCATCCGTTTTTTAAAAAAACGTATTGGAAGTTCATTTTCAGTATTTCATTAGAATATTTTGAGTGTAGTTAATTTAATTTCTTTTTTATTTGTTTATTTATTTATTTTATTATTTATGTACACACATAAAAATAGTTGTAGTTGTTGTTGTGTTGTTGTAGTTGTTGTAGTTGTTGTTATAATAATTAAATAAGATGCTTTGAGTTGGATTTGTTAGTGTATAATATAGGTTTTTAGTTTTAATTGTAAAAATATCTGTGTTTGATTTGTTGTGGATAATAATATAGTATTATTTTTGTTTTAATATAGATATTTAAGTAATAATAGTTTGTCTTAGAAGTTTAAGTGTTTTTTTTCTATAATGCTGGCATTCTGTCAGATTACAGACGCACTAAGTCTTTGGGTAATATACAGGGATAGCCTATCAGAAGATTATAAACGACAAGTGGAAAGGCTTTCTGGAATTATAGATGAACATCTAGCAGATGAAATCTACAATAATGGTCAAAATAGAAAAAGCTGTATTAGCACTAGGAGGACAAACCCTACAGCAGTATGGGTTGCCTCAGCCTCAAAGGTCTTTGAGGAGGCTTACACAATAACCGGGACTACCAGAAAGAAACAAGTTACGATGTCAATTCCTTAGCAGAACTGGTGTCAAGTAGTGAAGGCTCTCTAACCAATGAACAAAGACATATCTACTATAAAATACTTTCCAGTATCGACGCAGGTGTAGGTGATATCTTTTTTTGGATGCTCCTGGTGGAACAGGCAAGACTGTTCTATTAAATTTACTGTTGGCCAAAGTGAGAAGCAATCGTGATATCGCCTTAGCGGTCGCATCGTCCAGAATTACTGCCACTCTGCTGGAAGGAGGTAAAACTGCACACTCCGCGTTTAAAATTCCTCTCGATTTGATACAAACCGAAACCTCACTCTGCAATATACCCAAACAAAGTTCTATGGCAGTAGTACTCCGGAAGACGAAATTCATTGTGTGGGATGAGAGTACTATGGCCCATAAAAGGGGGTTTGGAAGCCCTAAATAGATCTTTACAAGATATTAGGAATAATAATTGTCAAATGGGAGGAGTTACTGTATTGTTAGCAGGCGATTTCCGGCAGGCAAAATGTAGCCAAAATTAATGACATTCACGATAAACCTGCAGAATGGTTATGCGAGCGTGCCATCCTAACACCAAAAAACGGACAAGCCTCAGTCATAAATGAAATACCTTCGAGATCATTCGAAGGGGTTGAATATCAATATAAATCCGTCGACTCAGTGATAAACACCATAATGCCATTCATTATCCGGTCGAGTTCCTGAATACACTGAAGCCTCCCGGTCTCCCAACTCACATATTAAAACTGGTGCGCCAATTATGTTGCTGCGCAATATAAATCCACCAAAATTATGCAATGGCACCAGATTGCAAGTGATCGAGACCACTATACTGACAGATTGTTCTCGAGGAGTCTGTATTTATTCCTAGGATTCCCCTAACACCATCAAATAACCCCTTCGAATTCAAGAGAGTGCAGTTTCCTATCAGAGTCTGCTTCGCCATAACCATAAACAAAGCTCAAGGTCAAGCTCTTCAGGTAGCGGGAGTAGACTTGAGAGAAAGCTGCTTCTCCCACGGCCAGTTATATGTGGCATGCTCCAGAGTAAGCACACAGAGTAGCCTGGTGATTCTAGTACCCGAAGGAAAAACAAAAAAATATTTCGATTTCGTTGTAAAAATATAATACCTCCGTGTCACTTTCACCAGATCAAAGACCGAGCTTCGTGGTCTTAAAATAACAAATTTTTATTTTATTTCATGTTTATTTAACCTTTAAATCTTTAAACTATAATAAAGGTTGTTATGTTGTACGTTGACTTGAAAGAGCATGGCAGTTGAGAGTATGTCATGCTCACTTAAATGTCTCGCTGATGGTGGCGAGTGTGTTGGATCATTCGGTTCCCTACAAAATGGTTGAGCTGGATGGTGCTGATCCACGCGTCATGTTCGTGAACGGATGCCGTCAGTTGAGACTGGCCATCTCTTATCTGCCATGGCATTTACATTGTTCTCACATACAGGGTGGAAGGGTCATCGACGCAAAAACTGATACCATGGATTAGTACATAATTCTGAACTCCCCTCCGTTGAATTTTCCGTCGGTTATTAAAAAAAAAACTGCTGTTTCATACATTTTGACCGCGTAGGTATTGAACTTTTCTATGAAACAGCTGTTTTTTTTTTAAACAACCGACATCAAGCTTTAAAGAGTTTTATTCAGTGAACGAGTAGTAGTGTCCTCCAATCCAGTGCACTTTGATGTGAGTTATACGACCCTCACACGTGCAGACATAGACAACTTAAATTACAGTACCGGCAATGAGGTAATAAAGTAAAGAAAAGTGCAGAACTTCATTTCCGTTATACCCGCAGAGAACAGAACTTCTTTTGTTTGATATTGGTTATTGCAAAGGCGCACTTTCATTCACTCCAAGGGCTAGTTTTCTGCTGACTTTTTGAAACTTTAACCACACATTTTGACGATGTAACGTCTCAACGTCTCAACGTCTCTTAACTTTAAGCAGTGTTTATGAATAAGAGGGTGACAGTACAGGCCCTGCAGTCTCGACACAGATAGTGATCGCTATATGACCGAATTCGGTCGCAAAGTCCTGATAGCGTCCCTAGACGCGCACGACAGCACAAAAACATCCCGTCTAGGGACGCCATTACGACTTTGCGACCGAATTCGATCGTATAGCGACCGCTATCTATGTCGAGACTGCAGGGCCAGTAACGTATTTTAATTGACACAGTTAGCGTGGGTAAGGATAAAAAATCCTAAAAGTACTAGCTAGAGTTCCTAGAATTTTGTAATAACATTTTGTCCACCCAGTTTTCAGTGAATGACTTTAATCGAACCTGGAAAAGTAACTTTAAATCATAGTTCAAATCATTTGATTACTCTCAACTTTATTGCAGTTTTTGACGTGCATACCGCTTTTTAGGATTTTATTAAAAAAAAATCAAAAGTCATTTATTCAAACTAGGCTGAGAATCAGCACTTTTAGAACGTCAAAGTTACATAAGACAGTCCCACAAAACGCCCACCCTTCACCACTTCCTAGTGCTTTAGCTGGGAAAAAGAAGTAGCGCAACAAACTCCCCAGTATAATAGTATGCAAAATTATTTACATTACGCAACACTAAACATAATTTAAATTATGCACACGCCAATATACCAACCAAAAATATCGAAAACTGTACTCAAGCAGAAACTAAATAAAAGCAAAATCTAAATAAAAGCCTCCAGTCAATCATAAAGGGCGTGCCCGCTTACATAAAGCTATATATAGCTGTAACTAGAGGTTATAAATGATAAACTAGGACCATCGAGGTAAAATAAATAAACAGATAATTACTAATAACAATAACAAAACCATGATCAGCCAGACGACCAGTCACCACAAACAGCACACGTTCACGAGCATAACGCAAAGATCAGCCATTACCCCTCTCGCCATATTTGAGGGAAGGAGGCAACCCGACCCCCGACGCTACCGCAAGCAGTGACATCTAAGGGAGCATGACGAAGTTGCTGCCGGTTGGTCAGGCAAAAAATAATATGATCAATTGTCGCGGTCACTAGCTAACCACATATTGCAATACAAGTCATGAAAATCATTCAAATGAGTAGATTATGTCAACAAAAAATAAATAAAAATAAATTGACTTAAAAAGTCAAATAAAAATAAACAATTATATCAACTTGTATAACCTGTCAATAGGTAGGTAAGCTAATTCTGGAGAAAGAACATAAACATTGTCTTTAGTTAATCACAGAGACCAACTATTCTTATCATTTAAGTAGTCGTTGATAGTATAGTATGCCTTTGAACAAAGGTTGGATTTTACTTTAGTTTTAAACACATTAAAAGGCAAATCTAGCGAAGAAGAGGGTAGCTTGTTGTAAATGGTTATACCAAGCCCAACAAATGAGTTATGAACCTTATGAAGCCGGTGAAAGGGAGTGTAGATTGTAAAAAATTAGATCTTAATGGCATTCAAGATGAGGCTGCATAAGTCGTCCATGCGTCGTTGCATAAGCAGTTTTCCCTTAGGGTTTAAAAGGGAAAACTGCTGTAGCTTTTAGAGTAATCTAAATAAATTCAAAAACATTTTTACAAAAAAAAAAAACGACTTCCTAAAAAAAAACACTACAAAGTGAAAATAATTAAAATTTCGGAAGTCAGTGGCAAATAACGAAAATACAAAACCGACTTCCACTTTTACTTTTTAGTGGTTCAGTTTAATAATTATAATTTATCCAAGTTACAATAGCCTAATGTCGACTACTCATCACTTTTTACAAAATATTGCTTTTCTCGATGCGGGGGCGTTAATCATTGAGGAGTTCTCCTTGTATTTCACTACTAGCTCCACTTCTCCATATGCATTGCGACGAGCATAAATTGCTTGGCAACCATATTAAAGTAATCGAATCGCAACCCTTGAAATACTTATTATTGAGTAGTTCAGTGGGGCATTCTGTGGTCTTCATTATCAGTTCCACTTCACCAAATGGACGAATGCTTTCCGAGAGCAACTGCACGAATTACTATTTAAAAAAACCTAAATCGCTATAGGTGTGCCTATAATATAATATTTGAAAAGTTCCCTCGATTTCTCCAGGTTCCTATCATCAGATCCTGACTTGATGACAATGGGACTATCCCGAAAGTACACCATTTCAAACAAAAACAAAATTACAAATCCGTCTATATTATGACAGTCATGCCCGAAAATACATAAAAAAAAAACGTCTGAATTGATAACCTCCTCCTTTTAGAAGTCGGTTTTTTTTTTTTAAATCCACTGAATCTTTATATATTAAGCTTCCAACCAGCATTCATAAAAACACTCAAATCTTTTATCATAATTATTTATTTTGGGTTTCACAAAAATGTTCCTTCAGTACGATTAGGGGGATATGGGTACCTACGTAAATCTAATAAATAAATAAACTAGCCTATGTTGTCCCACTGCAGAGGAAATTCCTTCGTTTCGTTTTTCCACTCAATCCAAAGAATAATAAAACACGACGACATTAAAACAAATTAGAAATAATTTATTTAAGGGATTTTAGAGGTATGATGAACAGGGTGTTAAGTTCACTCATCCTCCATTGAAAAGGGAGGATCCTTCGACCAGACGAGTGTCGTGTCTGGCGGGCAACTGCCCGACGATTGATGACGAATAGTCTTATGTGTCGTTCACGCGGTAAACTCTAATTGTGCGATGCAGGATTTGTGTGACGTCAGGATTTTGTGTGATGTCAGGTCTTTGATGCGTAGTTCGCATGTGGTGATGTAGATGCCGCCACGGGATCAAGTGGAATTCTTCTGTTTTTGGTGTCATTGGAGAGTACACCAGGTGCTTGATAATTTTCCTCAAACTCCTTAGTTCTGTAAAATTACCAACTAAATAACTGACTAAATTAATAACGATAAATTTTACAGAACTAAGGAGTTACAAAATGGACAAATGTTGTTTGTTCTTCCCAAGTTTTGATTTAGAAACTTTTAAAAGGTCCGAATTAAGCTAAGAATCCATCAAAGCTTAAAATTGAAACAACTGTCATAATTTCATCAAAATACTTAAACGACTTGGTTACAGCTTGGTTATGCTTAATACGTCAGTATAGATAGTGCAATCCACGACGACGCGCCCCACTCCGCTCCGCTCCGTACTAAAGTACTGTAAGCAGTACAGTAATCTCGGAGTGGGGCGCGTCGTCGTGGATTTCACTATCTTTACCTACTATTAACTTTTCTGTGGCCTTAGTAAGAAAAAGTTAAACACGATAAGAAATTAAGATAATATTATTACATCTGTTAAAGCTAGGTATTTCTAAAATAGAATTTAATGATATTCGCACCATCTTTTTACATTCACGATCGGTGATTTTGCTCTTGATTTTCTATAAAATCCTCTGACTGAAAGAAAAGAAAACGCTAAAACTACTTTAGAAGACGGAACGTCGCTATTTCTGCTCCTCAGTTTTTAAATAAGTAAAGTGGAAAAAAGTGGATATAGTAACTATAATATACTGTTGTTTACCGACGGTCTATAAAGATCTTACATCCATTCTTAGAGCAAAAATTGCACAACATATTTATAGCAACTCAATTATGTCTGTGTCTCAGAATGGATGTAAGAATGGGTCCTGCGGTACTAAGGAGCTGCTCCTTATAGACATGACCATAAGCCAACAGGTTCGTAGAACCCGGAAGGATTTGTCGACATGTTGGATATACTATAAGAAGGCCTATGACTCGGTGCATACATGGCTCATTAGGGTGCTGGAATTATACAAAATAGACGTAACTCTACGCACCTTCTTGATGTCGTGTATGGGGCAGTGGCGGACGGTCCTTCTCTATCCAGGATGTCGACAGATCCGGGGGATTAATGAACCGATCAGGATTGAACGCGGAATATTCCAGGGCGATAGTTTGAGTCCGCTTTGGTTTTGCTTAGCCTTGAATCCTCTAAGCACACTTTTGGAGGATTCAGGTCTAGGCTATCGGTTGAGAAGAGGAGGTCAGGTGATATCTCACCTCCTTTACATGGATGACTTGAAACTCTTTGCTCCTAACAATTTGCGACTGATGGAGCTACTGAAAGTAACAGAAACGTTCAGTAGCGCCATCAGGATGGAATTTGGTGTAGAGAAATGTGCAGTCATGCATGTAAAGCGAGGGGGGATTATGGAATCCGTGGGAAACCAACTCTCGGATTCCATACACGTTAGATCCCTCTCCTCAACCGAAACCTACAAGTATTTGGGAATGTCGGAAGCATTAGGCATCAATGTTGCCGACATGAAACAATCGTTGAGGGAGCGCTTCTACGGCCGCCTGAATAAAGTGTTTAATAGTCTTTTATCAGGCGGAAACAAGGTGCGTGCCTTCAACGGCTGGGTCATGCCGGTTTTGATGTATTCTTTCGGCATACTCAAATGGACTCAGACGGAACTTGACGCTCTGGATAGGAAGGTCCGTACATTGCTGACGGCAAATCGGATGCATCACCCACGATCATCAGTGATGAGACTGTACATCCCGCGGAAGTGTGGGGGTCGAGGTTTCTTAAATGCTAAAACCCTCCACAACCGCGAGATCTGCAGTCTCAGGGAATATTTCCTTCAAACTGACGTGGGGATGCACCGAGATGTGGTCGCAGTGGACAAGGGCCTCACCCCGCTCTCCTTGGCGAAAGAGAACTGGTGCAAACCTGCTGTACTTTATACTAACGATCGTAAGGAAGTATGGCAAGGCAAAGAGCTTCACGGATGCTTTTTCCGGGCCCTCCATGGACCCGATGTTGACTTTTTGGCGTCTGTATCCTGGCTGCGTTTCGGCGACCTCTTCGGGGAAACCGAAGGTTTTGTCTGTGCGATAATGGATGAAGTTATCATGACGAATAATTATCGGAAATACATTGTCAAGGATGGTACGGTTGACATCTGTCGGGCATGCCATCGTCCCGGTGAATCAATCCGACATATTGTTTCCGGTTGTTCTCGTCTTGCTAACGGTGAATACTTGCACAGACACAATCTAGTGGCTAGGATTATCCACCAGCAACTTGCCTTACAGTACAACCTTGTGGAGGTCGAATTACCATACTATAGTATGTGCCCGACCCAGTTCTCGAGAATGGTCATGCCACATTGTACTGGGATCGATCTATTATCACTGACAGGACTATTGTAGCCAATAAGCCTGATATTGTGGTGATAGATCGACGAGAGCGCCGTGCAATGACTGTTGATATCGCTGTCCTTCATGACGAGAATCTCGTGAAAGCTGAGAAAGATAAAAAAAGCAAGTATCTTGACTTAGCACACGAGGTTGTCGACATGTGGGACGTGGACTCTGCAATCATTGTACCGATAATTGTTACGGTTAATGGCTTAATAGCGAAGAGCCTCGATCAACATCTCAGGAGGCTCTCATTGCACGGCTGGGTCAAGGGCTTGATTCAGAAAGCAGTACTTCTGGACACGGCACGCATAGTGAGGAGGTTCCTCTCTCTAGAGCCCTGACCACCGGCATCTTGGACCCTGTTCCTGATGCCGATGGGCCACTATTTTTTATATTTTTAAATGTTTTTATATTTTTTTATTTTAATAATTAAAAATATAATTTATATGTACTTATGTAGTTAAATAAAGGAATTATAATATACTGTTACCTTAAAGCCAGTGAAGTGGCATATTGAACAGTGTGTTTTTTTTTTTTTTTTTTTGGTTGGGAAATCATCAAATGACTTCTCCCGCTCTGGGTGGAGCGGGAGGGCATGTCAGACTGTTACAGACTAAAACCCACCCGTGTTCCTTATGTTGCCTGTGCAATGCCAGGGGGCCACGGTATCCCTTTCGGATTTTCCCGCAACCCCGGCAGGCAACGTTCTCATAGGACCCCTTCACTTGCTGACATCTCTTTGTGGCTCGCGTGGAACACAACGCGCCGTCGACCCGGGCTTGGTCCTTACCGGACGGCGAGCTACCCATTGCTCACCGTCCGCAAGCCCGCGCCTACGGTGGCTGGGAATCGGCAATCGATTCCCGACGCCCACATGGTAGTTCTTATAGTAATCGGCTTAAATCAATCTGCTTAGCCTTTTCCCAACAATGTTGGAGTCGGCTTCAAGCCTAGCTGGATGCAGCTGAGTATCAGTTTTTTTATATGGCGACTGCCTATCTGAGCTCCACAACCCGGTTACTGGGTAACTCGATACTCCTTGATAAGGCTAGTTTCTGACTAGCCGTCACGACTGTCAAAGATGAACAAATAACAGCCGGGACCAACGGCTTAACATGCTTTCCGAGGCACGGATCACCCATCCACGAACCGACCGCGGCAAGCGTAGCTTTAACTTCAATAACCCCGTGCGGCTATTATTTAGCCACGAGCATAGGATCGTGGCAAAAATAAGTTTGAATTTTATTACGTTAAAAGACCCTATAGACTTAGAGGGTCTTTTAACATAACAAAATTCAAACTTATTTCCAACCTTACATGGAAACACATCTCAAAGTTGTCATGTGAAGTCTCAGGTCTGTCAAAACTCCGCTCGTAAAAAAAAGTGGGCAACGTCGCAAATAGATGTCAAATATTTCACTGTTTTGATTAATTTGGCAATATTACTGTATGGAAATATGAAATATGGCTAACTAGTGAACGAATTACATATTTTGATTATGAAACGCAATAATGAATAGGATCGTAACACCGAATATTTAGTTTTACTTATATGTAAAAAAAGTATCTAGAAACTTTCTAAGTTTTTTTTTTACTCCTAAAACGGTTACATCATTAAATTCAGTATAGGTAGTGCAATCCACGACGACGCGCCCCACTCCGCTCCGCTCCGTACTAAAGTACAGCTTACAGTACAGTAATCGCGGAGTGGGGCACGTCGTCGTGGATTGCATTATCTGTATTATAATTGCAATCCATTACTATTATTCTAGTTTACTAGTTAGCCATGTTTCTTAATTCCATACAGTAATATTGCCAAATTAATCAAAACATGTAAATATTTGACAGCTATTTGCGACGTTGCCAACTTTTAGAACAAACCCTTAAGTATTTGTCCTCTCTCCTTTTAGGTAAGTGAACTCACTTTGTTAGTGAAGTAGCGTATTTTTTACGAGTACAGTAAAATATTGGTATAAGTGAATACTCGATGCAATTGGTTGACAGTATCTCCGCAGAAGTTTGTGAACATTTGGGAATGGGTCGCACGAATATTTCGCACAAGTTTGTTTTTATTTTAATAATTGATTGGTTTCATTTTCATTTGAACAGGCACGGATCGGTACGGTCACCAAAAACATTTGATTAACACTGCTAATTTTACTCTCTTTGTCCACCGCACCGTGAACGGGATGTCAACGACAAAGGAGATTACGTGGCCATAATAACTGTACTGTCGCTACTTTGTCGTCTCGTTCTCGTTGACGCCCGCCGTTCACGGTTCGGTGGACAAACGGCCTTACACAATATCTTTATTGACACAAAATAATTTAATCGTTTTTAGGTTTCCGTACCCAAAGGGTAAAAACGGGACCATATTACTTAGACTTCGCTGTCCGTCTGTCCATCCGTCCGTCTGTCACCAGGCTGTGTCTCATGAACCGTGATAGTTAGACAGTTGAAATTTTCTCAAACATGATGTAGATAATATATTTCTGTTGCCGCTATAATAACAAATACTAAAAACAGAATAAAATAAATATTTAAGGGGCGCTCCCATACAACAGACATTATTTTTTTGCCGTTTTTATAGAACGGAACTCTTCGTGCACGATTACGACTCGCATTTGGCCAGTTTTTATTTTCTTCATGATAAGAGTATTCTTTAATTACTTTTGTTACGATTTTAATCCGCAAACGTGAATCAAGCCACCCTGCATTATTTTGTTTATAGCTCAACGCAAACACAAGGCGGGTGCGTGTCGGGCGCGGGTCGGGACGGCTGTATGGTGGGCTTGTATATATTTTAATTCCCTGTATTGTGGATGTCAGCACATGAAACGCGTGCGCGGTTCGGGCGCGGAGTGGGTCGGGAGCGTCCATAAAATACAAGTAATTACAATATAATATACACGCCCGTCGTACTACCGTCCCGACCCGCGCCCGACACGCACCCGCCTTGTGTGTGTTGAGCTTTAAGGTCTATAAGATTTTCGTGAATTCAAGTTTGGAACAAACACCAAAAGCCAACCAACTATTTTTTTGATTCATAATTATTTTGATGTTTTAGAGTATTTTAGACCTTTAAACTACATTAAATAAGTAAAGCGGCTCGATTAAAGCCTCGTGCAAACAGGCCTGCTGCGACTCTAAGAAAACTTCACGGTAGAACAATGACCGGTGTCGTGTCTTGCCAGTCTGCACAAGACTATATGTGTCCGGGAGTGTATTTTACTCAATAATTAAGGTTGTGAAAACTGGCTTCAGTTTTAATATTGGAACCGTCTTACCTTTTTTCTTTATTACTGAATGAGCCTGCTCTTGACTTCGGTATACCTACTTTTCAAACTTGTTCACCAAATAATCAAAACAGGCTCTTTTGAGTCTTACAATTGTTATTTGTGCAACACGAGAGCAAATTTGTTGTTTGCTGCGAGTGTTGATTTTGAATCCCGAGTAAGCGAAGGATTCTATAATTGAATCACGAGCGTAGCGAATGATTCTAGGTTAGAATCCTGAGCGCGGCGAGGGATTCAAAGACACGAGATGCAAATAACTTTGCTCTCGTGTAACACATACAACTTATCACCTCAGCAGCGAGAACATACCTACAACATGTAAAAAAAACCCTGTCCAATCTGGGAGGGTGCTATTAAGTATCGTATTGTGAGCATGTTTATGTGGAAATTTTCAGGAAAAAAGAATCCCCACATTTTTTTTCAATTATGAATTTTACCGAGTTATTACGTTGGGCGCGGGCGGCCGTCGTTTAGCAGGTGTCTGCCCTTGTTGAAAATTTGCAAATTTTTTATGGATTTGGGTTTGGGGTAACTTTGGAACTATTTATTGTGAATTTTAAATACCAATAACTTTTTAATATCAATAATATTTTTTTTTAAATACTCTGTATGCATGTAATGCTACTGCAGTACCATAATTATGCCCTTTTTGGATCGGTCAAGGTTTTTTTTACATAATCTTCATCATTTCGTATTGTTTTTAACCGACTTCAAAAAAAGGAGGAGGTTCTCAATTCGACGGTATGTTTTTTTTTGTTTTTTTTGTTTGTTTGTTACGCGATTACTCCGCCAAGTATGAATTGATTTTGATGATTCTTTTTTTGTTTGGTAGGGCATACTTCAGAAGTGGTCCCATATAAATTTGGTCAAGATCTGATGAAGGGTTTTTGAGTTAGCTTCAATAATACATATTTTTCCCACCTATGTATATATGTGGATGATATTCTAATAGTTCCTGTCACTGTAATTTACTTGGTATTCAAATTTTTGTGGGGGTTCTGTGTAGGTACCACAACTAAAAAGTGAACAATAAAAACTTTTTCACAAAAAATAAAACCGGCTTCCAAAAAAAAACACTACAAAGTGAAAAAAAACTTTGATTTCGGAAGTCGGTGGCAAAAAAAACTAAAATAAAAAACCCAAGACACCGACTTCCGAAATCAAGTTATTTTTCACTTTGTAGTGTTTTTTTTTTAAAGTCAGTTTTATTTTTTGGGAAAAAGTTTTCTTCAACAGTCTTTATTAGATTATAAAAAAAAAAAATATTATAGTTCGATTACATTTTGACCTCACGATCGGCTTTAGCACCCTTGAAAACTATGAAAACCCTTGACGAAAATGTAAAAATTTTCGCAACCGCCATCTTGGATTTTCATTTTGACCAAATTCACGCTTTCTATCTCTCTCTTTATTCCTCTTTTAATTAGAAGAAGACAGTCGCAAGCGCCTTTTCGCGTGACGATTTCTGCCAATTACCGCCGCGTAAAGAACTTGTTTCAAAAAAAAAAACTGAATTTAAAGAAAACCTTAACAGATGATTTGAAATTTTAAGGTTTTATGTGTATCCGAACTTTTTATTGTTTGTTTCTTTTTTGGGCCTAGTACATGCCTTTTGAGGTCTGTCGTTTCCATCCCGGCAATTTTGAATTTGGAACTGTTCTATATTCGAATGTGTTTAAATTTTGAATCTCAAAACAGTTGAAAGTATTAGGATTAAAGATAGATAGATAGATAGAATACTCTTTATTGTACACCATAAAAATCACAGACATAATTTAGAAATTTTACATAGGGTGACACAATGGGCGGTCTTATCGCTTAAAGCGATCTTTTACAGACAACCTTTGGATGGATTAAAGGTAATAGGAGAGACAATACTGCAGGTAGTCAGCGGTGTACCATCTACATATACAATAAATATGTACATACATACATAAAGCATAAACTTATTCATATAAATATATAAATCTATAAACATGAAACAAGAGCAAGGAACTAAATGTAATGATGATGTTTAAGGAGAGAGGAAGTGTGTTTTTACCAGAGTTTTAAAAGTGGACAAGGATTGAGCTCGCCTTATCGACACGGGCAAGGCATTCCATAACCGTACTGCTTGAACTGTAAAAGATTTGTCATAAAAACTGGTTGAATGCATCGGCATCTCTAGTCTCAAGTTTTCCGATGATCTCAGATATCTATTATGTGTGTCATGTAGGAACTTGAAACGTTCTTTAAGATAGATTAATGCTATTGTTTAGTCACAGCGTCGATTGGAATCTGTCAGGTTACGTACGAAAATGAATCTTTCTAAGCAAAATGTTCGTGCAATAACTTTCTACAACTTTAGAAAAAGCCTGACACGGCTTCAGTGTTTTGAAGAGCTAACATCTGTGTTCAGCGATGAAGCCCCATGTCTGCGGACTGTCGAACGCTGGTATTTAGAATTCCAGCGTAGACATACTAGTGTTAGTGACAAATCTCGCGAAGGACGCCCAAAATCCACCTTCACTGAAGATAACATCATTGCTGTGAGACAACTAATTCTCGAAGATCGTCCTGCGACGTATCGAGAGATAGAGGCTCTATTAGGCATCTCAATGACAACCATTCAGAAGATCTTGCATGAAGCGCTTGGTGTGAGAAAGCTAGTTTGCCGTTGGATACCGCATCTGCTTTCCGACGATCACAAGGCGGCCCGCGTCAGATGGTGTAAGAAAACTCTGCAAAGGTTCAACCGAGGAGAGTCAAATCACGTCTACGACATCATCAGTGGTGACGAATCTTTTATCTATGCCTACGATCCTGATTCCAAACAACAATCTACAATCTAGGTCATTCAAGACGATCCAAAGCCGACTAAAGTTGTTCGTTCTCGAAGCACTTCAAAAAAGATGGTGACCACGTTCGTTGGAAAAACCGGCCATGTTGCGACTATTGCACTTGAAGATCGTAGTAACGGTTAACGCAGAGTGGTATACATAGTTTGTTTACCACAAGTCATCGCCGAACTTCGAAAATCTAACTCAAAGCGACGCATCATCCTGCACCACGACAACGCAGGCTCACACAGCGCTCGTCAAACGATTGAGTATTTGAAGCAGGAAAAAGTAGAAATTCTTGACCATCCTCCATACAGTCCTGACCTATACCCTAACGATTTCTTTACATTTCCTAAAATTAAGAAAAGTCTTCGTGGTCAAGGGTTCCAGTCCAGTGAAGAAGCAGTCGACGCTTTCAAGTCAGCCATTTTGAATACCCCCACTTTAGAGTGGAATAAATGTTATAATAACTGGTTTGAGCGAATGGAAAAGTGAATACTTTGAAAAACAATAAAAAGTACTATAAGGTTCTAGTTGTGTTTTTTCTTCAAACGAAAAAACTTAAAAGGCATGCCTCGTAGGTATGGAATTTTGAACTTTGAACCGATTTGTTTGTATCTCTCCTTTTTTTGTATCAAAGTGAAAGTGACAAAACAAAGTGAAGTTCAAACTTTTCGAATTTTGTGAGTAGACCCAGCACATAAAAAAAGAATTAAAAAGTTACTTTGGCTCACGCTCGCATCAAAATCGAATTTTGCTCACTGACTATAGACAGCAAAACCTGCTTGTTTGAGGTGCTGAGGTGAAAATAACTTTTACTGTTACGTGCAGAGAATATTAGTAGATACCGATTCAGTGCTTATTTATAACGTAGACAAGGGAGTATTGAAAGACATCTATTTGATAAATTTTGATTTCAGTTCGATCCTTCTTACATACTTTTACCTAGACCAACTGCTGGTATTTGTCGAATATACTACAAAACTATCAGAGAATGCAAACAAATCAAGTAGCTACCAGTACAATAAATCATTAATTTTCCTTACATTTTCATTTAATTAAATACAGTTCACTATAAAACGCTTTGCATCAATCCTTCAGATTATTTCCGTTGTATGGTTGTCTGGAAGAAATGGTTTTATCCAGTACCTAAGAGATATCCGCTAAGTCCAACCTACCTACTTAATACCTTATTTATTTATTATAACGGACAGACACTTTCCTATATTTATTATTCTAGGGTATATAATATATATATTCATTATAATAATTTGTTTTCTGTTTTTTATAGTTTTAAGGTGTATTTTTTGTAATGCCAATAAACGCATTTTCTTTCTTTCTTTCTAATAGTTTTTTTAAGTCTACTGAAATTGCAAACAGGAAAACTTTTAATTGCTCATGTTACGTGGCAACGAAGAGCAACTGCTTTTATAATAATTAATAATAAGCTATTCATTGGAGTTGCAGCATTAAAGTTTAACTATTCAATTGGCCTGAATTCCTGAAATAACACATACCAACGTAACGTAATGCCTTTGAAAAGGTTCAGTTAGCAAGCAACCAAAACACTAACTAGGTACTGACGCAATAAGCCTTTCTAGTTCTAATTGGATTATTCCGGATTAAACCGGTTTGCACTGGACTTTTTAGAATTTTGCATCCTGCGCTCCGTAACAAAGGGTAACGTTAAAGAACTAAAAGGATAATAACTTTGTTTTAAACCGGATTTAGGGGATATGTCATTTGTGTAGCTTTAAAATTCGGGTAAATTGATAAGCTTCTCCCAATGTTTTAGATGCTTTTACAACGGGGATTGCATAATCTCGATGAACGAGCATGTGACTATTTTTAACGAGGTAAGTTTTAGCAACTTGCCCTTTTAGTTTTTTAGGATTACAGTTAGCGAAGCTTCCGTAGGAAACCCATTCGTCAGTTATTACAGTTATGTAAACGCCCCATTTAAACCTCGGTCACACACAGTAAATACTTGCTGTGTTTAGGGACTCGCAGCGAGAATTCACTGTGTGTGACAGGCTATTCACTGCGAATAGATTCATTCGCTACGTATTGAATTCGCTGCGATTTGAATTGAGCATTTGTGGCACAAACATACTGTCGAAATTCTCGTGTAGAATTCGCTGTGTGTGACAAACAGGCAGCAAATGGTCGCTGCGAATATTATTCGCAACGAATACACTCGCAGCGAGTATTCGTTGTGTGTGTCTTTACACGGTGCAAGTTTATAGCCTGTGACACCATAAAATTGAAGCAACAATTGACTAGCACCGTCTAAACAACACGTACAATTGTTGCACGATACGGGCAAGTTAGTTGTCGTTCAAAACTGGTATAGGTATAAACAGCACGTACAATACTTGAATTAGTTGTACATGGAAGTGTAACCTGTGTAACTCTAAACTTGTATGCAATAATTGCCTTGGTTTATACCAAGGCAATTATTGCAAGGCGCATGCAATTATTAAATGGAAAATCTGGCATACACATGCATGCAATTCTTGAATGGTAAAGCTTCGTGCAGACTAGCGCGACGCGACAAGTTTAAGTTTTCTTAGAAATTGTATTGTTCGAGTCGCGTCGCGCCGTCGCGTCGCGCTGATCTGCACAAGCCTTAATAGTTGAACGTGCTTTATGGTATGCAATAATTGCTCTTGAACGTTCCAGAATCTTGCAACAACTCCCTGCTTTGTCTAAACCCCTCGCTTCAGACAGAATTTTGACCGACATTTTTTCTTTTTTTTTTGTGTGGGAATTTATCAAATAACTTCTCCCGCTCTGGGCGGATTGGGAGGGCATGTCAGACTCTTACTGACTAAAACCCACCCGTGTTCGTTCAGTTGCTTGTACATTGCCAGGGGCCACGGTATCCCTTTCGGACTCTCCCGCAACCCCGGCAGGTATCGGCCCCATCAACATTACATCGGAAAAAGAAATTCCGACAAGGCGCCAAACAAAGGATTATTTTCTCATTTTGCAATTCTTTTCAAAGTCCAACATTGAAACTAATTATTTCTGAAAAACAGTAGAAAAAGTCCTGTAGTTACTAATTAATTTAATAACATAGTAGAGGGTTTCATTGTTTTTAATAGGAAAAGCAAATTTCTTTTCAAAAATATTTCGTAGAATAAGCTTGGTGCTTGTTTAACGGTTTTCTGATTATTTACGCCCGGCAGCGGCAGAGTATTTTTTTTTTTATGTCTGGGAAATAATATTGATGTTTTACAAAAAGGATTAAAGCTCACTGATACATTTTCTACACTAGCTTTAGAACACGTCAATAACATTTTAAAAAAACTCACGGCTTCACAAGCACTTTGTCTTGACAAGAAAATAAAATTAGCATAAATATTTAAGCAACTCGTTTTACGTATAATTATATTTTACATAAACGCTGATGAATTTTACAAGGATGGTGAAGACATAAGATGCTAGGTGCATTATCCTTGCATCTTATCTCTTCACTATCCTTGGTTGACTGGGAGAGAATGCCTAAGGCCCTTGGCGCGCCCGAGGCGCGCGTCATGTGCGCTGCGTTTATGGTGCTCAATATTTTTTTTAAATTTCTATGTAACGAATTATAACAAGCGCTGCCGTCAAAAATCACGCGCTCAGAACGTATAACAAGTGCCTAACAGAGAAAACGCGTCGGATACGCGTGTCGAACGCGCCCCTCCCGGGCGCCCTTAGCGTGCCCTCGACGCGTGGACGCAAGTTCATTTTTACCTTGTCGTTTTCTCTGCATCAGTAATAAACTAAAAAGAAACATAATTATACTGAGCATGTTAAAGGTTCAAAGTTACAACAAAATGTGGATATCTTGTTGCGTTTCACGAGCGTAAATCACGCGCCCAGAACGCAGCGTTCTGAGCGCGCGCCTGGGGCATTAAGTCTGCCTTTTTACCTTATTAGTGTGCGAGAATTTTAAATAAATAATGTAATAATGGAGACATAAGATAATACATACATAAATAAACTCACGCCTTCTTCCAATGGGGGTAGGCAGAAACTACAGAACGCCACCTGCTACGATCCTTACATGTTCCTTTTGCATCGTTTACGTTCAGTAGGTACCTAGGCGACCGAACTCTGATCTGGTGAAAGTAGAGAATGCACATTTAATACTTACCTTTAAGTACTTACTAATTCCATGCTGCCATGTCGTTACTCTAAGGTAGCCATCTTGTTCTAAGCTTTGGGCGACCGAGTACTGGTCAGGTTAAAATACGGAGAAAACTATTTTTCGCAGATACCGACTACATCGACCTAGCTAGATCGATTTTTCGCCCCCGTAAACTCCCATATTGCAACTTTGTTAACGTGATTACAAATATACCTATATACATAAATACAAATATTGCTCATTTAATGTTATAGGATACATCTGACCTGACGCACGCTGTGACGAATATTAGACCTTTTTTACCCAGACAGACAGTCTGTGGTCCTAACGTCAAAATGCAGTCTCAAAATGTCATCACATATGTAGTATCCCTATGTAGTCTGTGGTCATTACACTATTCGTCAATCGTTGTCACAGAGTACATTTTTATATCGTGGTCAATCGCACGCCAAAATTACCAGTTTCCAGTTTCCAATCAAAGCAATAATGGATACTCTAAGTGATGACAGAGTATTGGACAATCTGCCTAAAGTGGACACATTCCTCGGGTTGTTAGATGTGAGGACCGGTTCCTTTATAATATCTGCTATATGCGTGGTAAGTATGTTATGTTTCATAAGATTTCATGTTTTGATAGAGATTTTTTGTTTCGTGGTTTCCTCTGTTAGTATCAGGTCGGAAACGTACTATGGGTGCACTACCACCATACCTGTTTCTTTCTCCGAGTAGCATTGCTGTGTATGAGGGGTTTGGGTACCGATATAGGGTAAACAGTACAATGATTGGCATTCTAAGATGATCTTCAACATAAATGTAGTGACTCTATGTTATAATAATATTTTTATATATCTAATGTTTACCAGATATAAGGTATATAAACGTATAAATTATAATGAAACACAATAGTATTAAAAAAAATAGCTTTATTGCTTAAAAAGTAACATTAAACTTAATTCTATGTTATTGCACAATCATTGGCACTGAAGTATAATTATTGACACAGCGAGTTTGGTATAACCATTGGCACTACATATTTACTAATGTAGGCACACCTTGCTTCCGACGGGATCTCATGGCGGCATGGAGAGTACGATTGTCGCAACCCAGTGCTGGGCACGCCACTATTGCGGCGATAAGTCCCCTCTTTGAGGAGTGGCTGGAGAGGCGCCACGGCGTCCTCACCTTCCGCCTGACGCAGGTCCTCACCGGACACGGCTGTTTCGGGAGGTACCTGTTTCGGATAAGGCGGGAGGAAACGCCCGGGTGTCATCACTGCGTGGATCGCCCGGAGGACACGGTGGAGCATACGGTGGAGGTATGCCCGGCTTGGGCAGAGCACCGCCGTGTCCTCGTGGAGGCGATCGGTGGCGGGGATCTCTCGCGTCCGGCCCTGGTCCAGGCCATGGTACGGAGCGAGAGGGCATGGGAGGCCGTCACCTCCTTCTGCGAAGCAGTAATGCTCGCAAAGGAGGAGGCGGAACGCGTGAGGGAGAGGCAAATTTCGCGCCCTCACGCCCCTAGCCGCCGCAGGAGGAGACGCCCTGGGCGTCGGGAATCGATTGCCGATTCCCGGCCACCGTAGGCGCGGGCTTGCGGACGGTGAGCAATGGGTAGCTCGCCGTCCGGTAAGGACCAGGCCCGGGTCGACGGCGCGTTGTGTTCCACGCGCGCCTCAAAGAGATGTCAGCAAGTGAAGGGGTCCGATGAGACCATTGCCTGCCGGGGTTGCGGGATTAGTCCGAAAGGGATACCGTGGCCCCCTGGCATTGCACAGGCAACAGAAGGAACACGGGTGGGTTTTAGTCAGTAAGAGTCTGACACGCCCTCCCGCTCCACCCAGAGCGGGAGACGTCATTTGATGATTTCCCACCCAAAAAAAAAAAAAAAAAAAAAAAGGCACACCTTGCTGTCGCGAAAAAAGGCGAACCTAGGTACGTACATAAATAATTTATCCCATCCATGGTCCATTAATAAACTCCCCTACCTAATCATCTTCTAATACTTTTAATAGTTCTTCATTTGTCATTGGTCTCAATCTATTTTCTTTAACTGTTATCTTATCTTTTCTGGTTTCCCTTGATACTCTGAAATTTACAGGTTCATCTAAAATAGGTCCTTTCTTTAATGCTTTTTTGACCATTACTTGTTCCGATTCTTTAAAGCTTCTTTCATTTTCAGTTTCAGCTGCATCTAAAATTGGTCTGTTTTTTATTTCCTTTAGGGTAGTAATATTTGCAGGTTTAACTTCGCTCATAGGTTCTATTTTTAATTCCCTTGTATATCCTCTTTCTTTTTCAATATCACTTGAGATTCTATTTGCAGGTTTAATCAAGACGTTTGATTGGATTACAATTTTGGGTTTGATACTATCAGAGTTTGGTTTACTTTTCTTAATTAACTTTAAATCTTTGGCTTTGTTCTTTTTCTGTATAGTTTCAGCTTGTTTTTTTTTCCTTGAGTAATTGTTTCTCTTTGGCTTTCTCTAGTCTTTCTATTCGTTTGTTCTCCTTTTCTTGTATCTCTTTCATCTTTTTTTGTTGTTTTTGTAGTTCTACAGCTTCCCAATCTTTACTAGTCAAAACAAAAGAGCGATGTTCTGTACCAGCTTTCTGAGTTTTAATTGGAGTCTTTGGTAACTTTAAAAAATCGTTTATATTTTGTGCCTTTGTAGGGACTTCGGTTGGCATATCATCCACCAGTACCCATGTTCCACCAATCAGCTCTACACTTTGACGACTGGTGGATGGAATAGGTATTAAATTTATTGCCGTTATTGACTGGTTTTCTCTTTGAAATTCGGAAATAACGTCAACCGTTTGTGCAGCTTCTGGTATTGAATCGTTTATTGATGAATAGATTATACAGGATTCTAAAGGTAATTCTTCAACCACCTGATTCTGAAGTTCAACATGCTCTCCACCTATTTCCTGTCCTGAGGTTTCTGAATAATCGACAACCATCGTGTTTGCTTTAGATATGCCAGTGTATTCGGATTGAGGTTCATGGGACAGTTCTGGTTCATTTAGCAAAAGTTCTACTTCTGTTGGCATTGTCGTTAATTCATTAAAGGCTGCCATTGTGTTCAAATCTTCTGAACCATCGTTGTTTTGTTCATTTAAATTGCTCCTGTCCTTGTGTTGTATTAGTTCCATAGAAGTTGTCTCTTGTTGTGGTTCTTGTGTTGAAATTTTTGGTACGAGATATTTATACAAGTCATAAAGCTTTTTAGCTTCTATTGATTTACCTACCATCTGATTCTTCATCTTTCAGACTAGCTGTGGTCCAACAATTTCTTCAAATGTCTGATAGTTAAGACTTGTAGAACAGTTGTCATCCAAAATTTCTTGTACTGGTTTAGAGGGCATTAAACATTTTGTATAGTCCACTTGATCTGGATTAAATGGGCATAAACCACAAGCTTCAAAACCGTTCTTTAACGTCGTCTTGTTTAATTTGGGTAAAAGCTTCTCTAATATAGGAGCAACATCTGTTTTTAGTAAGGATTTCGTTAAGTTATCTGTACGCCATTCCAGGACTGCTTTACGCCACATAACTTTTATTGGGCGAAACGCCGCTACGTCTGCTGGTTGCAAAATCCGGGTCGCGTTAGGGTATAGAGCTATAAGTATTATACCAAGATTTTGACAAAGTTGAGTAAGCTGAAGTGTTGTGTGGCTTTTATGCCCATCCAAAAAAAGAATTACTGGAAAAGTGATATTCCTCTTCATTAGCGCTGGATGCAGAACATTCTGTATGTACTGAATGAAAAGCTCGGCCTTCATCCATCCATTATCTGACAAGCCAATGCCCCACTCGCTAGGCACAGACTTTTGAATCTCAGGTCGCATTCTCTTTAAGGGGTAAATAATCATAGGAGGTGTTGTTACACCATCCGCCGAAAATGTAAACATTACGGTAACACACGATTTAGACTGAGCGTGATCTACCTCATACACATTTTTGGTTCCCCTTAAAGCGATAACTTTAGTATTCTTTGGGCATAAAATAAAATTAGTTTCATCCCCATTGTAAACTCTGGATGGATCACTCAAAATATTAAAAAGATCATTTTCTTTCAGATATTCTTCTACTTGTTTAAACCAATTTCTAATTTGCTTCTCTGTCAATTTTGAGCTTGCTGAAGTTACAGCCTCTGATGTTCGTATAGAAAGCTCAGGATGCCTCTTCAAAAATAATTTATACCATCCATCGCCTGGTGTATTATCTATAAAACTGTTTGGTCTGAGATTTTCGTCCAAATACAGTTTGACACTCTTTATGACGTCCTCTTTACGCCGTGGAAATCCTTTCCTACAAGCTGAAATTATCCATTTAACTACCTCTTTTTCTTTTGCATCAGTCAGAACTGTATCTGGACCAGGTCGACTTTTAACAAATAAGTTGGATAGGCGAAACTGCAAAGTTGCCCGTGGGATATTAAATTTATTTGCAGCAGTTTTCTTACCCATTGCATTTTTATGGCTTGCAAGGCTTTTTCTACATCTTCTTCTGTATATGCTTTTGAATATTTTTTTCCAACCGTAACCTTCGGCATCTTAAAGCCATCTAAGTACCTGAAAGTGATGAAAAGAAGAGGAAACCTTAGGTGGATATAGTCATTGGCACAACAAAAAATATATAATGATTGGTAGTGCCAAGAATTCGAATAGAAGCGACATCAAACTTATTTAGCAACCCAATATGGTCTATTTTGATGAAAATGTAATTTAAACAACAAATACATACACATGCCACCAAAAAAAAAAAGTACAATCATTGGCATCCGTACCAATCACTGTACCACTATACAAAAAAAAATACAGTGATTGGCACCAATGCCAATGGTTGTACGCTTATTTTTCAACACTGAAAACAATAAAAATAGCAAGATATACCCTAATTTAACAATATCAAATATAAATTGGCGTAGAAACTTACACAAAAATCACTTTTTCACGTGCACTTCTATCCTCCAGCACTACACTTTTTACTATAAAATCAACACGATCACGACCTCTTGATTTCCGTTAAAACTCACAAACAGCTGTGAAATAAAAATGGCTGACAGCAGTGTTGCCACTATAGAAGATTAGATATTCTACCCAATAAGGTATTGCAGCCGTAAATAAACAGAAATTGTCTCTTATTATCTGGATTTTTATATCAGAGTGCCAATCACTGGGGGGGTGCCAACAATAGTATGGTTTATAATTAGACGCACATGAGTGAGAATATTTCGTACTCTTTTGGTTAACTTGAATACTCTAGATACTCTTCTTTAGTAGATTACAAATCCTCCTTTTAAACCACAATTCTCATAAAATCTTCCGAATTTATACGTCTCTTTTGCCCGTGGCTTTGCGCACGTGCACGATGGAAATTATCCCACGGGAACGTCCTACCAGGATAAAAAGTATCCTACGTCTTATTTCAGGTCATGTTCTACCCGTGTGCCAAATTTCGTCCAAATCCGTTCAGCCGTTTTAGCGTGAAAGCGTTACAAACAAACCCAGTTTTGCATTTATAATATTTACTGGCTGTGTCCCGAGGTTTTACCCGCATAAGTTTCGATCCCGTGGGAATATCGGGATAAAAAGTATCCTATGTCCTATTCCGGGTCATGGTCTATTTTATTTTATTTTATTTAAAATGAAAAACAAACAGCTACAATATACAGTAGGTACCTATAGAAAAAATAAACACACTTATCATTTGATCAATATTGTAGTCCACAACGTGTTTTCAGATTAACTGTGGAATACACAATTAATTAAACGCTAGGGTAATAATACATAATAATATTAAAAACTAAACCCGCAGGGCAGCATGTGGCGAGCTGTTGGGCAGTAGCGACCCCACGGACCCTATCTCCCGGGAGAAATCTTGTTCCTCATCTCTGGCTGGCCTTTATTGGCCGGCTGGAGTGAACACTGACGAGGAATAGAGCTCCCACCTCTTTCTTGCCTTTATTGGCCGGCTTGAGTGGAGATTCGCAAGAGCAAATGTGCTCGGAGGAAGGAAGTATTCCAGTAAGATGCTGGTAGGGATCTTGACCGTACTTCCGGGATTGTCCTGATAGCCGTGGAATACCGCTCCGCTCCTTATAAGCACCTCAGGACATGTTGTCCCCTTGTCGCTTTGACACTTTGTGCTAGCGACCGTTTTCAGGGGCCCATTATTGAGTGTGCAAGTCATCCCCTGCCGTTTTACCTGTGTATTTTATATAAGATATTGGTCAGGCAGGAGCCATAGTATTTCTATAGTTCTAGATAACCAGTTCACTTAGCCACCCAAACCCATAATCCAATATCATTGTTTCCATATCTTGCAATAGTCCTGCACTAACCGGGGGTTCTCCTTGGGTGCACTAGATTAGTGCGTACAGGGATAATCGTCGGTTAGTTCCTCATTTCATTAGACACGTCTAACGGGCCTCTGCGAGTTGGCTTCAGCCCCTCGTACGCCTTCCAAAGGTCCGGGACCCTAGGGTCCCGAGAAATGTCAAAATTAAAAACTACACTTACTTAACATCATGTTCATCTATATTTTTCACATAAATCAAGAGTGCTCCTTATGTATAAGACCTTTGAACTTACTGCATCATTATAAGACCTTTGAACATGCAAAAATGTCATTAAGTTCAAAAGTCCTATTGTAAGCATCTATCATTCTACGAAAAGGTGAGGTTTTAGCGTGAAAGCGTAACAAACAAATAACCAAACGCTCTTTTGCATTTATAATATTATTACATTTATAGAGTTTTTGACTGTTAAATATTGCTCCATTGTTGACTTTAATTTTGACTGGTGAAAAGCGATGAATGAGGAACCCAGAAGATGCCAAAAAATCTTTGAATACCTGCCAAAAGACTGACATACTTTCTAACAACCAAACACGTCGGAACAACAGCTTTATTATATTTTTCCTGGGACAACAGACGCATAGAAAAATTGCTTTTTGTTACCCGTCCCTTTGTACGGGGTTTGATCCAAATACGTCCTGTGTACGAGCCGTTAATAATTATATGTACCTAGCATTTTATTTGGTTCAGTAAATGAAAGCTGATAAATGTGGGTAGATATTTGGAATTAAGTTATATTCAACAATGATATTAGAAGTAAAAAGACGTAGATAGGTTACCTACCTAACATTCTATCTTCAAAAACGGCACTATATCACACTATTATATGACACGTGGAAGTAGGAGGGCATGTCGTAATTATCGGGAGCGAAAAAGAGACAAAACGAAGAAAATGTGGCTAGTTAGCCAACTTTTGACGTGCCACTTGCGGAACGCTTATAACCTACCTCTTTTTACATATAATATCATTGATATTCAATGTTATTTCTATCAATTACCTCGTTGATCTAGTGTTTGCAAACGCTAAGTGCTGAGTATGAGCTCCTGGGTTTTATTCCCAGTCGGAAGTGATAATTTGGTTTTTCCACTATACATTTCTGGTACTGGTAATATATTCAGCTGCTTTCGGTTAGACTGGAAGCCGACTACAAAATAGTTGGAAAAAGCATAAGCTGATAAATTGAATTTCTCAGGAGTAGCCCGGAGTCTACATTTTGGCTGGTCGATGGCAATAGACTCGCCCTTTATTACATGGGACTGCGAGGTGGCCACGGAATAGGACCATCTCCTAACTACTGCCTCCCAAATTGTCGGTTCTGATTAGAAAGAGTATGATGGCTGCTGTGTGGTGGAGCGCCATCTTGTTCGGAGTCTTATTTCCTAAGAAATTATTGCGAGCATTTTTTTTTTGCAATTTCTGACTTTTCTAGTATTCAAACTGGAGTAAATCACTTGAGTTTTTCTGAAATTTGGCCATTTTCTGGCTGACCAGTACCTACTTTTATTATCAGTGTATTCAGATCAATATGTCTCAAAAAGTTAAGGATGTCTCAGACCGTTTCCCTGTAGCTACAAAAATTACGGTACCTGCCCTTACTGCCCCATCTCAAGAATCCAACCTGTACTCGTATATTGTGATAAAATTGAATTTACGCAAATAATGGAAGGGAATTGGCATTTCAGCTCATTTCCTTTGCGGGGCAAAAGCGGATTTTGATAGCGGCGTCGATAATATTTGTTCTGTGTGTCGGAGATTTTCTCTCTCTCCTTCGTCGTTCCCTCAATGCTGAGGATCGCGACCACATACGACGCGTCTCCAAGCTATGCGGCCTTCTTCAGTGTGGACCGATCGGTAAATGCTGCCTCATACAGCCTTCTTCATCGCGTCTTACCATCGCCGGAAATTTTAATTCTGATAAAAAATACATTTTTGTATTTAAGACTGCTACGAAAGTGAAGGAGACAACAGAAACAGAAGGAATGCCATTGCTTACGAAAGAAATTAAGTGAATATCATGGTTCTGTTGCTATTAATATCATGGTCCTGTTGCTATTAATATCATGGTTATGTTGCTATTAATATCATAGTCCTGTTGCTATTAATACCATGGTTTTGTTGCTATTAATACCATGGTCCTGTTGCTATTAAGCTGTAACATCTGACTGTTGGGGAAAGGCCTCCATATTTGTCGAAGGTACTCAATAGTACTTACTCAATATACCTAACCTTACGTTGTTTCAGTAACCAACGTTAGGTTAGTTCTTAGATACAATTGTGGCGGCATCTACAACGCCACATGCGAACTACACAGTACACATCAAAGACCTAACGTCACACAAATCCTGCATCGCGCAAGTAGGGTTTACCACGCGATCAGCATATATATAACTTTCTGAAATTAATCACAGTTGCCCGCCAGATACGACCCGGCTGGTAGGAGGATCCTTCTTTTTTATAGAGTATGAGTGAACTTTACACCCTGTTCCTGATACCTCTAAACAATCATTATCCCGATAGAAAAAACAGAACCATTTGCCTTATCTAGGATTTGGACCCAAAACCAACAAACAGCTCTTCAACTACACTATTTTCAGTAAACCATAATATTCATCATCTGTCTAGGCTTTTCCTAGCTATGTTGGGGTTGGCTCTCAGTCTAACCAGCTGTAGCTTCCAGTATTATACATGAACCCCAAAATCCCTATCCGACCTCCACAACCCCTTCAGAACAGCTTGTCAGAGTGCTTCGTGCCCCTGAGGGGTGCTACATACATGTTTGGGTTGGCACGATTCGGCACAGACTGAGTGGTAAAATCGAATGTAAATTTTGCCATCTGTCTGTGCCAAATCAACCAAACAAATGTAAAGCACGCCAAACGAAACCATTGTCAAAGATCTACGACAGTCTGGACAAACTCGCTGTTATGATTTTTAAGTGTTGCTCTAACACTATTGTAATGCAATATATTACAGCATTTTTATATTTCAGTTTCACCCTTTGATGTATGGATGCACGTTCTTCATGCCCATGAGTTACCTTCTTGTCACAATCTGGATACTGCTGGAGTTGTTCTTTACAGCTAGCGTTGTGTTATTTGTAGGACTTATCATCGTAAGTATGCAGGAAAAAGTAACAAAAAAAAACAGGTAAAACAGAAAGTGTATCCGCTTCGGTGATCTTCGTGTTTCCGACTTAATACGAACATCGTGCCAAAGAGTAACCCCCTACAGAGGTAAAGCTTAGGTATAACTGTTGTTCTGCCGCGCCTTGTGGTCGTGCACCTATCATTGCGCGTTTGTGCGAAGCTTTCTTTGATAGGTTACTTACTCCGGTCGCAGATCGTCAATCACTCAAAAGGTCTTAAAACAATTTTGGAATTGCATAGAGTGTAATCTCTACTTTTATACCCACATGGTACTATAAAATAAATATGGTTGAAACAGCTCTGTATTAGATTGCGTAATCGCGCGTGAAAATTTCCGAACACAGACGGTGTTTGCCGAAGTACTTACCTTTTCTGGGAAATCTGTTAAACCAGCTGCTAATTATTATAACCTACCATTATTCAGGTCTAACTTTTTATCAGTTTATTTTCTCTCAAGAATAATTCTCAACTCATCGACATATGGATCTGGTACACCATGGTATTCATAGTGATAATGCTGATGCTGTTGTTCCTGTTGGCTCTGCACTTCATTACAAGTAATCAGAAGGCCAAGGTTCTCGCAGTCATATTGGGAATAATTTGGTATATATGTAAGTATATTGTCCTTACTGTAATGCTTCAATACCTTGTCAATGAAGCATTTTTCCAATCCAAATTCCATTTTTTCATTAAACTGCACGAAGAAAAAAAAAAACAAGTATGAGAAGTGTTAGTACAACAAGTATGTAATACGTATACTTTCATTCATGAACGCTTCTGATATATATTAAGTGACACCAAAACTGCTAATCTTCTTTCATCCAAATCCGTTCAGCGGTTTTTGCGCCAATCCGGAACATACACCCAGACAAACGGAAAAAAAATCCAAATACTATATTTTAGGCATCAGATTCCTTCCCAGATCTCGAAGCAATTAAATTTTTTCAAAAATATTCAATGTCTAGTTTATATCGTTACAGTACGACACAACTTTGACCGTAGCATTGGCATAATTCGTTAGCCGATCACCATCTGAACTGAGTGTGCATTCAAAATCACCAATATTTATTACTGCTTTAGGTGAAAATGATATTTGCGCAAACGCAATAATTTGTGAAGTCATATAACCAAATACATTCGTAAAATTTAAATGAATGAATGCAAATTTTCAAATTTATGCTACATCTAAGTTGTGTCGTACAGTACTATTTTATTATTTGTATAGATCATAGGCCATGATATTGCGGCTATCTTATCATATTAATAAAATACTATTAAGTATACACCGTGACATTTTAGTCGTCTTACAAAAGCAGCCCACTACATATATCCAATGACTACTAAACATTCATTAAAAAAAATATATATCTATACACCGTGACATTTTAGAGGGCCACTCAATGCACCCGACATAAAATACGTCTAGAGTCAATAAAATAAAATAAAATACTTAAGTGGTTGACGACTAAAATGTCACGGTGAATACTTAATAATATTATGACAGCAATTAATTGCTGCCTCACTTAATTCACAAAATAAAATTAAAAAAACAATAGGTATTTGTTTTCAGTAACAGTCTACTTCATATTGGTGGTGAACAGTCATCACAAGGAGCTCATCCATGTTCATCCGTCATCAGATTCTCTAAAGAATACAGATGGTACAGCCATTGATTCCCGGAGAAACAATTGGGTGATAAAGGCGTTACGCAAGGTCAGTGCAAAAAGTTACTCAAAACAATAGCTTTGCTTATTGATATATTTCTTTTTTATTCACTCTATGATACCGGCTCCACAGGATGACCCTACCACAATGAGCCAAGTTTGGTTCCGCCGTAAGGGACGAACCCAGGCGGCCGATGGAAGGGCCCTACCAAAGCTTGACTGTACATCCCTGGCCCCAGGAGAACGATACACTATAGGCCAAGGTTTGTCCCCACGATCACATATTGGTCAAGAAGGGAATTCAACGAAAACATAGATGATGAGCATTGTAGTCAAGGTTTCTACTGACTAAGAGATATGAGTCAATGATTAAATGGACGTTTTAGGGAACAATAGCACAACGTCGCCGCTGTACGAAGTTGTAACATCATTTAGATACTTTAAGACCTGCATAATGATTCGTCAAGTCTCCGTGTGTTAGATTTATTTATTATGTTTGTAAATAATTTACCTACCCATAGCACAGTGTGTGTGACAATACAAATTAATAAAGAAAATTTTTAGTATATAAGCGTTCTTAATTACAAGAATACATTAATATGAAAAACAAAATTAAATTTTTAAAAGAGGGTCTGATAGCCGCGCCGGTTACTGAAAAGTTCTCGGTAATCGGTCGTAACGTATTTTTTTAGTATACATGCATTTGGTGCGGAGGAATGAAAAAGTATGAATGAGACTATAAAATAAGGTTCGACCAACGAAACGATGGATACACTGTTTGAAAGATGATGCGGCTAGACAAGGGATAACTCCTGACATGAAGACCTTAGGCCTCATTTACGAAGAGGCAGGGCGTCGCGCTGCGTGCGTTATGGCGTCTCGCGGCGCGTCGTACGATTTTTCTGTTTACGGAGCGGCGGCGCGTCAAGCAGCACTTATCATCGCACGCGTAAACACAAACGTATGGCAATATAAGACGTTGTTCATAGAGATGCGGGCGCTGCGCCCGCGGCGAAACCTCAAGCATGTAGCAAAGCACGCGGCGGGCAATGCTGCGGCGCACACGGGATACTCAATCAAACCGACCAGTTTTAGGTTATCGGAAGATGGAGCGCACGTGTCGCAACCTGCAACATGTGTTGACGACCAGCAACAAACCCTTTATATACTTATATTTATTTACTAAATATCAATCATATCGTACTCCATTGTGACGGTGACTACGTTCTCGTTCTGCAATTTTCAAATATGACTGGCAGAAGATTCCGCCGCAGGCATCGCTTCACCGAGAACTGCCGCTGCGTGCGCCGCCGCTATAAACGCCGTGAGACGCGGCGGTGCCAGCCGCGGGCTCGGCCGCAAAAAACGCTCCATTTCAAGCAAACGCGTCTAAAATCGCTTCTCCGTAAACGCACTCATACAACTGCAGTGCTATTCTGTAACCATCTCACCGTGAGAACTTAGGTGAAGTGAGCTCGGAGTGAGCTGTCAGTCCCTAGCAGCAGGTGGAATGATAGCTCACTTCACCTAAGTTATCACGGTGAGATATTTACAGAATAGATCGGCTGTTCAGAATAGATCCATATGTTTGAATTCAGTGCGGGCCGCGCCGCGCAACGCGACGCGTGACGCCCCGCGTCTCCGTAAATGAGGCCTAATACTGATGTACCGGACGACCCAAATTAACGGGAATAAGGAGGGCAAGCGAATGATGATAATCAGCATGTCGATTCCCGTAATCACTTCACCGTGAAAACATGTGAAGTGAGCGTGGAGTGAGCTGTCAGTGTCATCTCACCCTGTTGGAATGACAACTCACTTCACCTAAGTTTTCACGGTGAGATGGTTACAGAATAGCACTACAGAATAAGGACCTAGTTATAACGGGTAAGTAATATATGATACAATTACAAAATCTCTATCCCAACATTTTATATAATTGAATATAAAATCTTTTGATATACCACTCAAAAGACAAAAAACCAATTAAGTCTATTATGATAAAAAAGCCTAGTTAAAAACACAAAGCAAAATTGTAGGTATACATACACATTATAACTTAGTCTAATTAGTTATTATTATTATTTATTTCTAAAACACTTAACCTATATTACACTGGTTTTAGCCACAACGAAAACCTCTCAGGGTTTATCTGTGTGCTGGCGAGTCTTTCTTTTACATTTTACAATAAATTATAATTACATAGGTACTACATACAATGATACATTACTTTTCAAATGGTGATAATGAAATTTGTGGGTACATTATTACATACATTAGGATAAATTTTGTGTAAGTAAACGTTTTGATTTGTACTTATAACTTTTCGAATTTGTTTTGTTTGTAGATCTTCTGGAAGTTTATTATGGAAAGAAGGTACTAAGTATTCTACAACCCTCATCCCGTACACATTATTGAACTTTGGTAACATGTATTTATTATTAAGTGGTATCGTTCTCAGAAAGTCAGGTCTTTTTTTTTCGGTTAGCAGCTCAGGTCTATTGACTTCCGCAAGAGTAAAAAACCGGCCAAGAGCGTGTCGGGCCACGCTCAGTGTAGGGTTCCGTAGTTTCCCGTCCGTCACAATAAGTGTTCCTGCTTGCATATACGATTATACTACAAACTTAGTCCAGAAATTATTTTGTACAACTTTTTGTCATTTTTGTACAAAAACTGTTGTTTCCATCAAGTTCAAAATGATTTTCCTAGAAAATCCTTATAAAGTTCTACTTTTCAGATTTTTTTCATATTTTCTAAACTTATGGTTCAAAAGTTAGAGGGGGACACACACATTGTTTTTTACTTTTGGAGCGATTATTTCCGAAATTATTGACATTATCAAAAAATGATTTTAGTAAACCCCTATTCATTTATAAATACCTTTCCAACAATATATATTATCACAAGTTAGGGTTGAAATTAAAAAAATCACTTCCCACTTGACATATAGGGGAGCCCCCCTATATGTCAACCCTAATAAAACATTTTTTTCCAATTTTTATTTTACCACTTTGTCGGCGTGATTGATATACATATTGGTACCAAATTTCAGCTTTCTAGTGCTAACGGTCACAGAGATTAAGCGACGACGGACGGACGGACGGACGGACGTACAGACAGACATGGCGAAACTATAAGGGTTCCTAGTTGACTACGGAACCCTAAAAATCAACTTTCTTGAAAACATTCATAACATTAAAGTATTTAAAGAGATCGTCGTCACTGTTTTTGAATTTATTGTTTAAATGTTTTGTCGTATTTACTTTTAATATTCTTAGTTGTAACATATAAATATCTGTCAGTTATGTATGATAAGTTCTCCCGTAGCTGCTGAGTCCGTAGTTGTTATCCGAGTCTGCTAGGGTCATATATAACATTCTAAGTGTTTTGAAAGGTAATTTATATCAAAGTATGCTAAGCTTACCTAGAATAGACCTCAGTTTGTTATATACGAGTACGTAATCTATGTGCGGTCCCCAACAGAATCGGCTATCAACGATTAGACCGATATACATGTGTTTATCAACTACCTCTAATGACTGAAATTTGTAAGTCTTTGGCGGGCTATGTAGGCAATTGTGTTCGTGTGCTAAAACTGTAGGTATAGTGGAGCATATATTGTGCGATGAATGTATGTGAACAATTTTTGTTTTTGTTGCGTTTATTACTAATCCTGCGTTATGAGCCATTTACACATTTGGTCGAAGTTTCGTTGTAGGGATTCCTCAGCGTCATGGATATTTTTACTAGAGACCAATATACACGTGTCGTCTGCGAATTGGTATACAGAACCTGAATTTATAGCATTACTCACATCATTAACATAAAGTAAGTATTCTGTCGGACCTATAATTGAACAAAGAACGGCCCTTTGTTCAATTATAGGTCCGACAGAATACTTACAGAATACTTACCTTGCGTGGATGGAAGCTTTGTACTATACTCATTTTGTATTTTAACAGTGTTGTATCTGTTTGTGTGATAAGTAGTTTTTTAATAGTTCGAATATTGGCCTTGTATTTCATTTTGTGACAACTTATAAAAAAGTGTATCACACCGGAGTTATTAGTTGTTACTTTGTATGCATAATCTTGCTCAGTTAAATAATAATTAAGTATGATTCACCAACAATAGCGGGGATCTGGCGTTAATGGTCACTGTTCTAATCTTTTTTTTTTTTTTTTTTCGATTATGTGGGAAATCCTCGTGGATGTCCTCCACCCTGGGGAGGGCGGAGGACATCCGGGGGGGTCTGTCAGACTCTTACTGACTAAAACCACCCCGGTGTTCCGTCTCACACTTGCACCGGGGATCACGGGATCTAATGCGACTTCCACGATCCCCGGCTAGTGCCAACCTCTGCGGGCCACCTCGAGTTAGGGGCGAGTGAGGTGTTAAACTCCCCCCTTACATCATAGAGAGGCGCGCGTGGAACACTACGCGCCACCATCTCTTCCCCAGATCCGTCGCCCCTGGACCCATTTAGGGTGGCTGGAAGAGGGCGTTATCTGCCCTCCACCGACGCCCAGTGCGTCTGCTGCGGATCGGGTTAGAGGAAGCAATCTCCCGCTCCCTTTCCGCAGCCTCCTTCTGCGAAACAGTCATTTCGCAGAAGGAGGCTGCGGAAAGGTGGACCATTGATTCGACAACGGCTGGCAGCGACAGGTCACTGCCGACACCTGAGATGAGGGCACGGCGCGGCTCCTCCCAAGCAACACACTCTGCCAGCGTGTGCCGAGCCGGGTCCTCCCGACAGTCGACGCAGTGGTGACACCGAGCGTCCGGCTCCCTGTTTATGCGACACAGGTACTTCCCGAAGCAGCCATGCCCCGAAACCACCTGCGTCACCCGAAACGACAGGGAGCCGTGCCTCCTCCCGAGCCAGCGCTCGAGCACTGGCCGGACCGCCCCAATGGTGACGGGGCCGGCGGTTGGGAGTAAAAGCCTGTCCCGCCATTTCACTACCAGAGCTGCGTGAAGCTGTGACCGACGCAGCTCCGGCGCAGCTCCAGCAGCGATGCTGCCAGCCGTCAGGTCAGCCGCCCAGATAGGGGCCCCATACAGGGCCATCGATCGCACGATCCCCACGTAGAGCCGCCTACAGGCGGCGCTCGGGCCCCACAGATTGGGAAGCAGCGTTGACGGCACCCCAGCCGCGCCCAACAACTTGGGTGCCAGCCGCTGGAAGTGGGGGCCAAAATCCCACCGGCTGTCGAACACAAATCCTAAGTACTTCATGGTGGACTCGACAGCGATTCTAGACCCCCCAACCACGATATGTGATCCCAGCGGCGGCGCGCGCCGGAGACTATGGAAGACCATGGCCTCCAACTTGTTCAGGGCCACCTCCAAGCCTGGGCGCCGTATGCGGGTCGACCTGTGACACCGCAGCTGTCGCCGGCAACGCTGCCTCCCTGTACCAGCTCCCCCGGGCCATGACCAGCGTGTCATCCGCATAACACGTCAAGTCCACGCCCGGCTGGAGCTCGCCCCTCAGCACCCAGTCTTACCCGATGTTCCACAGGAGCGGTCCCACGACCGAACCCTGTGAAACACCGCACGACATGTGGCGCTGGTTTCCGCCATCACCCCATGTTGGTGATACACCTTTCCGCCAAATAAGCCCTCCACTGTTCTAACCTAACCCAAATGATTCACCAACAATAGAGCTAATGACCTAACCAGGTTAGGTTAGGTCACCAGGTTTCCCCCCCGAAGGGTTCCCGCATTGTCGTTGCGGGGGGGCTCATTAGCCGTGGGTTGGGCACCCACGGTGAAGCCAAGAGGAACCCGAGGAGGGGCCGCTCGTCAGGGTTTTTTGACCCAAGCCCATGACGTAGCGGCCAACGTGTAGGTTGCGGTGGCGACATCGCAACTGAGGCGGGCCGCGATGTCGTGTATCGGGGGCATCGCGGCTGCGGTTTCGGGGCCGCGGCTGGAGAGGTGTATTGCGGTACAGCGCTCTCCCTCCCTGCCGCGGCCTTGACGGGGTCGCCACCGTCCGATGGCGAACGCGGTGGGGCCGCAGGGGAAGAGGAGTGTCGGTATAGCGTAGGCCGCTCTCCCTATCCTCTGCGGCCGAAAATTGGTAGACGGCGGGGCCGCAGGGGAAGAGGAGTGTCGGTATAGCGTAGGCCGCTCTCCCTATCCTCTGCGGCCGAAAATTGGTAGACGGCGGGGCCAATAACCTGACCCGTCGAAGAGGGGCCAAGGGCGCCCAGACAAGGGGCTGTCTGGCGCCCATGTACTGGTTTAGTCCCTGGGTTGGTCACGGCGTGCCATGTGTTCTGGTGCGCCGGTGATGAAGGAGGAGGGGCCCACTGCGGCGGGCTGGCACCAGTCGGGGGTTGCGGAGGTTTTTTTTTTTCGTTCCCGCGACCCCCGGCGTAGGTGTGAGACGGAACACCGGGGTTGTTTTTAGTCAGTAAGAGTCTGACAGACCCCTCCGCTCGCCCCAGGCGGAGGACATCCATGAGGATTTTCCACCCCGGAACAAAAAACAAAAAAAAAAAAAGGTCACCAGGTTAGGTTGACGGCACGGTTGGCGCAGTGGTTAAGCGATTGACTGCTGCGCTGCGTATTGTGGGTTCGATTACCGCATGGAACAAATATTTGCATGACCTACAAGTAGTTGTTCCGGGTATGGCTGTTTGTGTATGTGAGTTTAAATGTTTTTAAACAGAACCATAATACAGGAGAAAATTCCTAAAGTGCAACGATTCTAAAAAAAAAAAAAGCGATTGACACTATGATTATGTATATATAAATGTTATATGTAAAGAAATTATATCAACAGTTGGTATAATCTCACATTTATTACATCTTGTGAACGTTATTGAAATGAAAATATACCAAATAACTTTATAATAATAAGTTATGAGACGCACCCAATTATAAAAGGCGTCCCAAGCGCGCGTCTTGCACGCTTTGTTTTATTTATATATACTTTTTTGTACACCAGGAAATATATAGCAAAAAATAAATTAACACTACAAAACATACAATGGGTGACCTTATCACTTTCTGCGATCTCTTCCAGGCAAAACTTTTAATTACAATTTTTATTTATTTTTTATTTTACACTTGGATTGGACAGTGATTCCGTGGATATAAAAATGGGGCTGTCATTGGTGCAAAATAATAATTATATAGATACATTATACTATAATAGACACATAAATATATATATATATATAATAATGGATACATACATATATACATACTAAATATATAAGAATATTTATATAAGCAACGAAAATAAATGATAAAAAGAAACGAAAACTGATACTCAGAGCATTTATTTCAAATAAACCAATTACAGGCACTTTTGAATTGTCAAGGGGTCGGTCAGTCAGAAAGATGAAGCTAGTTGCCCATCCCAAAGTGTAGTAGATACCTATGGAGAAGAACGGACAAGAAACTCCACTAATTAAATCAAAATATGGTTACATCATTTATATTGAAGTTATACATATGAGAACGATGCAAAACGTTAAAAGCGTCCGTAATAATAAAAAAAAAAACAAATCAATAATTTAATTAAATTAAAATAAGCCGTGGCAGCTAAGAGACGACCAGTCCCTAATGACATGCCCGTTCACGAATATGACAGCGAGACATTTGAGTGAGCATAACATACTCTTAGCCGCCAGCGCACATTCAAGTTAATGAAAGACATACCCAGTACCTAAATGGTAGCTTTGTACTCGGTACATAAGTACTCACACATGTGCTATGCAATTATACAATGCTAAGAGATTGAATTCATACAATGCTAAGAGATTGAATTTATACAATGCAAAGATAATTTTTAAAATCTTCAGCACCTCCAACAGTATTTTCAAATGCTAATCAATTAGTTAATTTGCGCCTTTGTGGAGCAGGACCAAGTATGGCGTTGAGCCAAGCATTTTTATCAGCGAAGTAATTCCCCAACTTATAATATGCTTGGCTGCATGGTGTGCGTTTAATATAAGATTTAAATTTCGTTTCATTTAGTTGAAGTACGAGTATGTGGGGAGGTAGGTATTTTATTGTAAAATTTTAAACAGTACCCCATGAAAGTTGAGTCCATTTTAGCCAGCCTGAAGCCCGGTTGAACTAATTGGTTCCTATTCTTGGTGATATAATTGTGTCTTGCACCTCTTTTACTAAAAATATGTAGATTTTCTTACGTAGGTTCATAGATATATTAAAAAGGTATTGTCATGATGTTAATATCTTTAAACAGTTCCTTGAGACAGTCGCGCCTGCGGAGGCCATATATGGCTCTGATGGTTCTTTTCTGCAGAATAAAAATAGACTCGATGTCTGCAGCCCGTCCCCATAGTAGAATACTACGGTACGACATATGTAATACTATAAAAGTAACTGAAATAGACTAGCCTCGCGAGCCTTTTCTCACGGCATATGCTGCTGAACTTAGCCGTCCTGAAAGGGATGTTAAATGAGGACCCCATTGAAGCCTTTATTCGAGCGTGATTCCCAGGAAAACAGTTTTATCGACGAATTCTAGTTTCTCTTGATACAATACTATCTCACAATTTCTACTTTTGACATTTGGGATAGAAAATCTTATGCACTTCAGTTTTTTTCTCATTTAATACTAAATTATTAGCAGTGAACCAATTTTGGTCCTGCTGTAGGTCGTTATTTACGTCGTCAAGATTTGATGCAAGTCTGTTTATTTTAAAAATTAAGGAATTATCGTCAGCAAATAACAACATTTGTGGTTGAGGTTTTCACAAATAGGTAGATCATTAATACACAGGGTGTGGCGTAAATAAGGGGAGGTCCAAAAGTTCGTGGAATGAAAGGGTTTTAAATAAAATGAAACGATAAATCTATTTTTCCTTTTCTATATAATCACCCTTAAGCTGAATACATTTATTAGATCTATGAATTATTTTTCTAAGCCATCGTAAAAATATTTTATGCTTTTGCCTCAAAATGAGTCAAAATTGCCTCCTTTACCTCATTGTCGTCGGAAAATTTCCTTCCCCTTAAGTTTTTTTTTTTTTTAATTGGGGAACAAATAAAAATCAATTGAGGCCAGATCTGGACTGTAGGGTGGGTGGACTAGTGATTCGAAGCTATGCGTGTGCAGAGCAGCTATTGCAACTCTGCTCTTGTGAACCGGCGCGTTGTCTTGCAAGAGCAACACACCCTTGGTAAATTTTCCTCGACGTTTTTCCTTGATGGCCTCCTTTAATTTTTCTAATATTGTTGCGTAGTATTCTCCGGTTATGGTCCTTCCCTTTTCTTTGTAATCAATCAGTATTATCCCCTCACAATCCCAAAAAACAGTAGCCATCAACTTTCCAGCCGACTCCGACACTTTGAATTTCTTTGGCGGTAGTGTCCCCTTTTTATGCCATTGCATGGACTCTTGTTTGGAATCAGGTTCAAAGTGATGAACCCATATTTCATCTCCGGTAACAATTCGCTCCAAAATCTGTGCAGGTTCGTTTCCACACAATTCCAAAAATTGTTTTGACGCATCGACGCGCTGCTGTTTTTGAGGCGGCGCCGCATTGTCGGTACCCATCTTGCACTGACTTTTGTCATACCCAGGTGGTCATGTAGGATTCGCAAAATGGTGGTTTCTGATACTCCAACGAATGCAGATAATTGTATGGAAACTCACAGTGAATAGTTCAATTTTTTGGGGCGAAAAGCTGTATTCTCTGCAGAAGCCAGCATTATGACTACCATTATCACGTGCGTACAATGGCGGTCAAAGCATTTTTTTTTAAATAAATACATACATAAACTCACGCCTTCTTCCCATGGGGGTAGGCAGAAACTACAGAACGCCACCTGCTACGATCCTTACATACTCATTTTGCCTCGTTTACGTTCATACATCTGGTCATACACGCACGCCGGTTGCGAGTACTACGCACCTGTCCTTTCTCAAGAACATCACCAATAAGGTCAGTATACGTATGTCCTCCTAGGGCGTCCCCTCGGGAGTTTCCAGTCACATCTGCCTTGTAAATACATTTTGTTAGTCGCCCATCCTCTCAACATGACTGAACCATCTCTGCATACCCTTTTCAATTTTAATTACTATAATTATTAAATGGTAACTCCAAAGAAGATTGATTATACTGATCACAATTAATAGTCCCTTTAATGCATAATTGCTATGTTATAAGTTACTAATAAAGCTGTGATTTAGGTATAATTTGATTTTAATTCCATAAAGTGCTTTACTGACCGCCATTATCCCTTTTACCCCTAACGGCATCGATTAGAGTGAAGTAGGTCGAGAAATGATTCCCGAATGATTTGAGTCGAATAGAGAAATAAAACAAATACAAAGGTAAATAAATGAGTTTATTCGGAAGCGTCCCCGATTGGACCCCAACACACGTACCTTCGCCGGCTCAGTAGATGACGACGAACTGTGTAAGAGTCTATTTATTGCTCCCAAATTACCATGTGTTTATATATTTATTTAACATGTTTATTTTTACATTCTTCCTTGGCATAATCACGCTATTATTTGACATTATATACCTACAATTTAACTTCAACTCTTTATTAGTGGCTTTTGTGAACATGATAATTATTCAGAATTGTCACAGCTGTAATAGCAATCACGTAATTTCGTTTATAATACTTTTTTATTCATCTTTTTATAGATATTTTCTATTTTGTGAATGTGAGAACGCTGCACGCTGTGGCTTAGTGGACTGTAGATTTGTTGACCTTAATTATTTTGTTAAGTACCTGGTACTTGTTGAAAGACCTACACTGTCCTCCCATACCTAATAACACTGTTATTTGTAAATATTGTAAAAGCCAATTATTTTTAAAAGAGTAACCGTGGAGTTTCTTGCCGGCTCTTCTCCATAGGAAACGACCAATTGGAACCGTGCACCTAGCTTCTGATGTTTCATAAGTGCCCATTTAGGTTTATGTGAAATAAAATATTATGAATTTTGAAAAACGACATACGACACCCTAAATTGATTATCTATGTAAATGCGATAGTGCGTTTTCTCTGCATCAGTAATAAGCTTATAAGTTACACAGCACAGCAGTTATATATACTGCATATTTTGTCTTGTTGCATTTAGCGACCGCCCAAAACGTAGCGTACCTACCTACTAGGCGCGTGCCTTGGTGCCTGTTATAAGATGGGCCTAAGACACATATTCAAAACACAAACACCTCTTACTTTAGGAGAAACTCTAAATCTGTCGCTGAACAATAAAGTTCAAATGCAAATGTTTTAACAGGCATTTAATAGTCTATTAAGTTTATCAGCTTATCATTGTCTCTATTCAACAGGAGATTGTGACGATTTTCGAATTTCCAGCCAGTATCCGTATCCAACTAATATGAAGTAGGCGAATATCACTGAAGCAAACAGAAGAAATATTATTAACGCACATGCAATAGGTAATGTATAGTAAAGGAACCCAGTTGACATAGGTTATACAGGGTGATTGGAAGATGGGTGCAAAGCTGTAAGGCGAAGATAGTACAGACCATTTGGAACCATTTAAGCCATGGTTGTCTCAGACGAAGTCTTACCAATTTTTTTAACTTAATATTTGTTTTTTTTTTTCGGAAATTCCCAAAATTCTATGTAACCTGCATAATTATGTCCAAATTGAATGATATATGAGTTCATTTTTTATTTATTTAATCAAAGTAATGTGCAAGTAATCAAGCAAAACATTTTTTAGGCTTCTGTGAACATTAGACATATTTCCGAAAAAAAACTTAAAAATTAAGTTTAAAAAAATTGGTAAGACTTCGTCTAAGACAACCAGGGCTTAAATGGTTCTGAATTGCAGACAATTCAGAACCATTTAAGCCCTGGTTGGAAGATGGGTGCAAAGCTTTAAGGCGAAGATAGTACAGATACTATCTTCGCCTTAAAGCTTTGCACCCATCTTCCAATCACCCTGTATATTTACAAAATCGTGAAGTTAACAGTTACAAAATATGCCACCAAAACGTGTGGCCTTCACCACTTCCTATTATTTAGCTGAGAAGAGGACATTGGCATATAACGTTTCCAACTTCCCAGCAATATGTCTGTCTGCGTGTACATTAAATTGATACACTCTCGAAGCACTCAGTGATTATGCATTACTGTGAAATAGTAAATCAGCAGCATCGGTAATCAATGACGCTTATCAGAATAAGCTTATCGCTTGGCAGTAGTAGGCTCCATAGGATTTACGCAATGGTATGGCAATTATTAATACATCACGCATGTTTTTTATTTTATAAAACAAAAAATCATGTTTTTTTGTGTTTGTACTTGCATCTTTAGAATATTGTTTATGTTTTTTTTTTTCTCTGTTTAGCTTCTTTTTCATTAAGTTAGCCCTGCTACAGCTAACGTTTGCTAACAGCTTGTTTTTATTATACACGGTGACATTTGAATCACAGTTTTGTTAGAACAAACGTTGTTCAGACCATGGTATACTACCATTCCATAGCATCCAATAAAAAAAAAAACGTCATTGGTTTTTGAAAAAACACAAAAAAGACAAAGTTAAAAATGTCGGGATTATCGTTACTACCTACAACATAGACACTGCGGCGCGGGCGGCGCGGCGCTCGCGTCTCAAAGTAAATGCGTGTGATGTTTGTGTACAGAGAGGTGAACACTTCGAGCAAAAGTAAAAGTACACGTAGGTAAGTAGGTACCAACAAGTTTATTTTGATAAATGATAAATGATTTATTTCTGCAAGTAGGTTTGTACAAACACTTTTACACGTCAATCATATTTTAAAAACTAGATGAGGTCGGCGTTTCCTATCTGACTACTCTGAGAAGAAAGGCCGAAACAAACTCAGAGGTCACAGTCTCTTTTAAAGTCCAGACATAATCTTGGTCAGATCATGTGAAGACGATGTAGATTGATGTCTGAAATGGTCTTTTGAGGAAATAACCATTCAGATTGAGAAGACCTGTCCAGTCAGTGCACGCATTTGTCAGTTATCGTGCAGCTCAACTCAGAATTTAAGGAGCTCAACGATTCGACGAGCAATACCAAAGAAAGGACGTTTGGGTAGGCCACATAAATTACTCAAACTGCCAGACCATGACAAAAACTAATTGACAAAAAAAAAAAAAAAAAACAAAAGGGAATAACCTGCATAGTCTTCACATTCACAATAATTAAAATAATATAATACTTTAAAGTAAATATTCATGTCAATGAATATATAACATTCATTAATGTCAATGTGTATATAATAACCCGGAAATAATCTTGGTCAGAGCATTTCAACTTGAGGACCATGTAGATTTGTGTCTGAAATGGTCTTTTGAGGAAAGAACCATACAGATTTGAGTGGACCTGGCCAGTCAGTGCACGCATTTGTCAGTAATCGTGTAGCCCAACTCAGAACTTAAAAAGAGCTCAACGAATCGACGAACAATACCAAAGAAAGGATATTTGGGTAGGCCGCATACTGAACGTTGCTCTAAGCTAGGTTTTAAACTCAAATCACACACACAAAAACAGCAGACCCACAAAACTTATTTATCCGAATGTTATTAAACAACATTTAATAAGTAGGTACGATAAAAGAGTTAAACTAACTACTTGATATTACTATTTATTCAATAAAAAATTTAATTGTGCCAGTTACGATTTAAAATGAATGTGAATAAAATTTAAAACTAGCAAGTAATTTATTTTAACATGAAACTGCTATGTGAATTCAATTCAGTACTCCCAATCAGCTGTTTCGCCAAAGTTCACGCGCGGCCATCGCAGTTTAGGTACTTTACTAAACATCTGAGCGCACGTGCCGGCCGCGGCGGCGAACTCAAAGGAACCGAATAACCGATGAACCGGTGTCATATTATGTCGCCCCGTGCTCCGCCATCGTGCGGTTACTAAGACAGAAAGCGTATCAGCAGTCAGCCAGCAGGGCATGATACAAGGATACAGCAGACGCGTCATTCATTAGGCATTTTAAGTCAGTTTTGCTAGAAAATACAATTGAGATTATTAATAGCGATATTTTTTCCACACTTTAACCGACTTTAGTGCACATAACTGACAAAATAAAATGTGTCTACTGAAAAAAAAAGTAATTTTTAATGATATTACAATCATCACATGTACCTACCTAATTTGAAACTTTTTTAAACTTTTTTTTTATGAACTTTTGTTTCGAACAATTCACCAAAGATTATCCACTTTCTTCGTCATTCTTTTTTGAAACGTTCCCCACACTAGTACTTAATTACTTTTGTAGCTAATGTGGATGCGTTTACAAATTCAAATCTCACCTGCATTTTTCTGTGGGGGAATCGAATTCGCGACACGTAACGCAGCAGCCTATCGCTCAGAAACTGCGCCATCGGCATCGGTACGGACAATAATTATTAGGAAGTACAGCACAACTTATTATTGCGTGAGTTTAGCTTTCTCCTATTTCATTAATTTATGCGCCGAAGAGTTTTTAACTTACTTTCTTATGGGTGCTAGTGTGCTTTGTGATTTTCTGTCATTATTTTAGTTATTTTCGGAACTTCTTAGTGTGTGTCGACATCGAGTGCTGCGTAAAGCTTCGTGCAGACTAGCGCGACGCTACAGCGCGACGCGTCACCGGCTATTGTTATACCGTGAAGTTTTCTTGGAATTTGTATTGTTCCAGTCGCGTCGCGCCGTCGCGTCGCGCTGGTCTGAACGAGGCTTACTAATGCATCGCGATCACAGAACATTATTACTTAAGAGTTTAAGAGCCAGTACCGCCGCGTGCGGCTCGCTTCCGCACGGGACAGCGTTGTCTACAGGGAAATGGTACCTTCATAAACGAAATTTAGTTAGCACTTATTTTTGTACGTCTTACTAGAAAATACCAAAGTTAAAAATTAACTTCGGTAGGTATTTTATCACTGATCATTGGCTACTTTAAAACAGATTTTTATGGCTTGCTAATCTTGCTATCTATGGCTTTGGCTATGGGTATTTTCTGGCTATGCACGGCGTGGCGAGGTGGTTGACCTCTAATAATTTTATCATTTCGTTCTAGGTGCGAACTTACTGTGGGTACTATCAGACATGGCTTTCATTCTTTCCTGTATGTACTAGGTACGGGTACCCATTGTATCTAACGTGAGATTATTAGGTATTATTTATTAATTGGGATATTACAGGAACAAGACAAAACAAAACTTATACCACAAATCCGAGTCAGCTCCGTATGCACCAAGACAACATTTATTTCAATTTTCCAATAGTTAGAACACATTTTCACAAAAAAACGCGCGATTTATGCCTGTGACGTAAGTACATCGGATGCACATGCAACGCCCGCTCGAGAGATTTCGGTAGACTGGACTAGCCGCCCGGGTGGCGCGGGCGTCCCGCGGCACTGGCAGTCAACAAAAGAAATGGGCGGAACGATACTTCGCGCGTTTGCGTGTCATTGGCTAATGATTTATTTGAATTTCGGCCCGCATTGGCCGGACATCCTTGTAGTCCACGTGGACTCCTCATAACTCTTTTGAAGGCCATATTGCTACCACGATGAGTACTTTGATGTTACGGTTAATGTTTGAACACGTTTGAGCAACACAAGACTTTTTTGAGAACGCCTAGTTTAGTTGGTTTTAATTACATATTTGATGCAATAGAATGGTATAGACCATGGTCTGAACAACGTTTGTTCTAGCAAAACTGTGACTCAAATGTCACCGTGTATAATAATAGTATCTAATCTGTGGAAAATGTTGTGGGTAGTATATTTGTTAAGTTTAATTTTAAGATTTTTATGTTTAATATACTACTGTTTGTTTTCCCTAACGTAATAAATAAATAAACGCAACATTTTCCCATATTATGTTGTTTAAAAAAAGTACATTATTTAAATAAACATTAATCCCTCCGAAATCCTTTTATTCCAGTCACTGAATCTCTGAATCGCAAAGATTTTTGTATAATCTTCGTGGATGACAACCGTTGTTAGAGCCAAGTTTCAGAATATTTCTATCTTGAAGTAACTAAACCATCTATTGTACCTTTTATAATATTCAGTAGATCGAATATAGACGGACTAGCGACCGACTGCCTTTTCATTCCTTTACGTAAATGGTGCCCTTATATTGTAATTTAGAAGTAATTTTTATTTGAACTTGATTTACGTTTCATTTGTAACGAAACGTGGACTGATAATGGTATTAATGATCTTTTTAAAGGCCTATTCAGTTATAAGTTGTATCGCTGTCGCGTTCGGTAGTGATATCGCTTATCTGAATAGGCATTTAGTAGTGCAAAACAGCCAGTAGCCAGTAAGTAGTGACCTGCCTATGTGTTGCTAACTCTATAGAGTTACCTATATCAAATACTATATATACATACATACATAAATTCACACCTTCTTCCCATGGGGGTTCACAGGAACTATCGAATGCCACCTGCTACGATCCTTACATACTCTTTTGGCCTCGTTTACGTTCATACATCTGGTCATACACGCACGCCGGTTGCGAGTACTACGCACCTGTCCTTTCTGAAGAACATCACCAATAACGTTTGTATATGTTCTCCTAGGGCGTCCCCTCCCGGCGTTTCTATTCACATCTGCCTTGTAAATACATTTTGTTAGTCGCCTTTCATTCATCCTCTCAACATGACCAAACCATCTCAGCATACACTTTTCAATGTTTGTCACTACATCTTCTTTTAACTCACACCGTGGTCTTATCACATCATTTCTCAGCCTATCGTTCATAGTTACACTACACTAGCTTCGCAAGGAACGCATTTCCACAGCATTTATCCTACTTTGCCACACCCAGCAATCACTTCCATACATAAATGTGGGCACCAGTAGAAATAGTATGTTAGTCTTAAATTACAAAACCCCGCAAAAGAACACTCGACTTGATTCAAAAATCTCCCCTCGAGATACTAACAATTCTAGCCCACTACAGGGCAAAGGGCTCCTCCCTCTTATCCACCCAACCTTGTTTTGTGCTAATGCAGGCTAGCCCTTTCGGTAGGACACAAGCTGGTCCCACTATCTTCGCCATTAACAATTATACATGTTATGTAATGTATGGTGACTGGTACCTAAATAGAACGTACCTAAAGAAAAAGCCCTCAATTACACCAGAACCTGGCACCTCAGCTGACGTGAATACGTTTGAAGAATGGCGAACGATGATGGTTTAAAAAAATTGCTTTCAGCAAAAACATACAACATTTTTTCTGATTTCACCCTTTAGATTTTACGCTTCCCTTCAGATTTCACCCTTCAAATGTCACCCATCGGGTTTCACCCTTCAGATTAACACAGCTTAGCTGTAAAAGCTTTGCAAGGTGAGGTTAAGTCATTTGCGTAAAAAGAATTGAAACGCTGTCGTTGTTCGCAAATTAGCCTCGATTGCTCAGATTTAACAATGTTCTGAATACGCGAAAAATTTAATTTTTTGAGCGATCGCGGTGGTTTGGAGTGTTATGGAGAAAGCGGTGGACTATAATGACGGCACGATGCGATGGTCTGACCTAACAATTATGAAACTTATTTCCCAGGAAAAATTACACATCAAGATTATGACATAAAGTTTTCAGGTACCATTCCGTAGCTGACCGCAGGCGGCAACTGCAGGCGACGCTTTGCCACGTCAAATCGCGGCGACACGTCGCGGTGTCATGTCGCTGTAGTTATGATCCCGAACCCGACCGCAGGTGGCTGCAGCCCGTATTCCAGTCGGTAGATAGAAGATAGAAAAACGTGTTATCACTCGAGCGTTGGCGGCACTACTGGTATGCGGTCGGGCTACACGTGTCGTTTGTCGCTCGCCCGTAGCTGCAAACGACGTATCGCTAGCTACGGAAGATATATCATAGAAATTCCTAGAAATCAGTTATGTCGCGGCGACACGTCGCTGTAGCTACGATCGGCTACGGAATGGAACCTTTAGGGTGATTAGTAGGCGGATCTAGCCTGGCACCACCTGGCTATGTGGCGTTGCTAAGTAAATCTACTAGTAGTACTCTTGTAAATACATTTGTGTGCGTTACTCCAGCCCGCAAATCTATTCTATAATTCAAATTAATTTATTAAACTTACACAAATAATTGAGTTCGACGAATAATTAGAGAGTAATCTGCTGTAAATGTGCGCCAAAAAAAAATTTAAAGAAAAAGCGAAAAACTAATCCTCGTGTAGTAACGTTGTTCCAGCAGGAATTTTTTAAACGAATGTCTGGAGAGAGAAATAAAGTACATGGGCAGATAGCTTATATTTGTGCGTGAATGTGCGCCGAAAATGAAATTTGTGCGTCTTAAGGTTAAAGTGATGTTTGATTTCCTGCTGGAGTAACGTTTTGCAGAATCTTGTTTTTCGGAAACCAATGATTCTGCGTCCGCATAATAACCGTATATTTAGCTCAATCTTAATTTCTGCGTATTTGTGCATTAATTAGGTTTTCAAAAATATTTCCTGTTTCAGTGTAATTATGCATTTATGAAAACCCAAAAAAAAACCTAGCGCCTAAATGAACAAACTTATAAACTCACTGAAATCGGTATTCGGTTCGCTTGTTATTCTAAGGCTGGTTACACAGCTCTCCGGGAGACCCGTACGGGCCGTCCGTACACGGGAGACCCGTACGGGTAGCGCCTGCAGTGCTCTGAAACGAGGGAGTACTACGATACGTTGTACGGGCTCTACCCGGAGCGGGTCGCGTACGTATTCATCCGCGTCGCTGTGAAACAATGTTCTAGCGCCTCACGTGTGTTTCCGTTCCAGGAGCCCGTACGGGCTCCCGGACAGCTGTGAAACCAGTCTAAATATCCATAAAAAGTTAAAATAAGTATAATAAGTACGCGTTTTTAATAATATCTCTTCAACTCAAAACTGACAAAGTCGTAAAACTTTTAGAGGCTCAATTTAATATTAAAAACACAATGTTTTTTTTCAATCAAGTTATTCCCTATTCTGTTTTTTTCCCTATTTTTGGCGCGCTTGGAAATATTACCTTTCGAAAAATTGGTATAAACTGCAAAATCACACCAGGAAAAACTGGCGCGAAACAGCTATTCTGACAGTTTGAGGTTATGTTTTACCGGCTAAACATCAATATTAATTTATTCTTATTTGTCAAAAAACGTAAGTATTTTTTTATATTTTTTAAGCACCATTGACGGCAAGAAAATAATGTTAGCTTGTTGCACCTGCGATACAAAAGATATAAAAGTTTGTGTTTTTCACAGAAATAAAGTGAAACTTTGTAAAAGTATGAAGATATGAAAAGCGTACTTAAATCAATCGTTTGTTAGTGTAATGTTATTTGAATTGAAATAAACGTTTACTTAAATGATGCACCTGCAATCTCTACTATAATCGCGGGTGCAACACTTTTTTTTAACCGACGACAAGAAAGGAGCAGGTTCTCAAGTCAACACGTTTTTTTTTTTAAATATATGACCACGCATAACTTTTTACTGAGTAGTCCGATTTTAACGATTGGGGAGGGTATACCTCGAAGTTGTTCCCATGTAAAATTGAAAAAATTGGGGCTGATTGAATTTATCCTACTGAATTTTCGCGCAAATAATGTAGTATTTTTTTGTAAAAAAATGTTTTTAATTGATTGTGTGATTTATTGTATATTTTATTGTTTTGACATGCCTAGAATAATAATATATGCTGTGTAATATTTATTATACATATTAAATAGTGTGTTAATATTTCGCTTTTTTACGATATAATGTGATATGTATGAAGATAGAGAAATTAGAGTACAATTTCTAACGACGATTGTTGGTAAATGCTTCACTGAAATCGTGAATGACATGGCGGACGTGCAATTGAAAGACATTATCACGAAGTTGGAAGCGCCAGACAAAAAGTCTGACAGATGAATATGTTCATATAATTTTTGACGAATATTGACATTTTTGAGAAGAAATAATTAACAAAAATGACAGAGAAGGGTCGTCAAGTATCCCCCCATAAATCATATCATATAGATCAATCATAAATCATAAAGAAATTAAATGGTTTCAAAAACATGCTCTCCCATACATTCGGTAATATATATGTTGCTACAAAGTTAAGTTTGTTCTTGCGATAAATTCATCCCAACTTCGGAACCCTTCATTGTGCGTGGTTTTTTGTTTATTTTTGGCCGGTATAAATCGTGAAAAGTAAGTTGGAGTCTCATTTCCCACGAAATATATGGTTTTTTTTTCGATTTCTAACTTAGTAGTGAGTAGTACTCAAACCTCAGTGGGTCCGATAGAGTTTTTTGATACCTTTAAGAAACAGGCATCGATTTGCATCAAAAAAGTTTTTGTGAAAATTGACTATTTTCTTGCGGACTGTAAGTACACCTTTTACAAAATTTCGCAAATTTCCGGTCAATCCCCCGCGTCTCTCCTGAGAGGCACTTACCGACCCAACCGTCAAGCCCCGCTGACTCACAAGTGAGTCAATGAGACTTGCCGATTCGGGCGCGTGACTCACGCGGCTCATTCTATGGCCTGACGGATATATACTCGTCAACTAATCAACTAAATCGTTCAAAACATAATAATTTATACAAAATAGATTTTTTTTTTTAAATGCCGATATTGACGTGGACCACCCGTCTGTGTCAAACCGCGGAGCTTGACGGTTAAAACGGTTAAGTTAGCTATCCTTACTGCCCCATCTTAAAAATAACATAACATCACGCCTTGTTTTCCCGAAGTGGGTTTACTACAGGTACACCTCTGGTTGGGCAGAGGTGTACCTATAGTACAGCCACATTTCGCCAGTTATGTTTTAGTCCCATGTAATAGGGGGCGAGCCTATTGCCATCAACCGGGCACAAATCCAGACTCCGGGCTGCTACTGAGAAATCCCAGATAGAAAAACCCAATAACACTTTGCCTGACCCGGGAATCGAACCCAGGACCTCATGCTCTCAGCAGTAGCGCTTGCGACCACTAGACCCACAAAGCAGTCAAATCAATCGAGGCAGACAATTGCTCGTTTAATAGTATAGGATAGTAACAAACTTACTGAAAGCAATTATCGCACAGACGAGGGCTATCACCCATCCTAGACTGGTGTCCGTGATGTACATGCACAGCAGCACGATGACCAGCAGGAAAGATTGTGCCCACCACATGGCGGTAATCACCACCCAACTTAACACCACTGAGGATTTTTGCTGAAAAGACATGAGAATTAAAATACCAAGAGAGAATGCTTAGATAGTAAAATAACTTCAAGTTATATCAGAGGTATAATTCGCCGCACGTCAGTGGTACAGTTTGATTCAAACTAAATGGCGGCTCGGAACTGGGTTACTCGCTGCGCAGTACCTCACCCCTCACCCCCGCTGACCCATGAATTCGTTACTGCGCAGCGACTCGCCTCATGTTCCGAGCCGCCATTTAGTTTGAATCGGGGTCTAACAATGGTTTTGTTGTATAAGCTGGCCTCTTAAGCCCGTCACAGACATAGCTATAATATGTCTTGCTATATCTATCCACATATTTTGGTGACGTAATAGAAATACACTAACGGACTCATAAACTGCACCAAAGTTCAGGATTACTTTCGAATTAATATTTTTGATAAGTATGCAAACTTTTTAGATTAAACTAAATGAAAATATCGAGACTGTTCATTAGACATAAAAAAAAACAAAATTTAAAAATATAACTGTAGTCTAAGATAAAATTATAGCCAAGAAAATAAATTTTTTGCAATTTGATATAAAAAAATATCAAATTCCTGTTATTACAGTAAAGTATGAAATTAATTATTTTTGTTTTTTTTCATTTGCGATTTAAATTATTTTTACCAATGGTATTGATTATTAGTCTTTCTAACTCAACAAAAATTTCGTAACCATAAAATATGGATACTTCGTCCGAACAAGCCGCTCAAATTGTGGCATTGTTGCGGGAAGGCTTGGATCAACGAGCGATTGCTAGAAATTTAAATTTAAACCAGTCTACGTTTTCTAGAGTATACCGAAGGTTTGTAGAGACAGGTTCTTACAAAAGGAGACCCGGTACCGGCAGAACTCGAGCAACCACCCGTCATGACGACCGTTTTATTGTTTCAACTTCCCTACGAAATCGTTTCCTTACGTCAGTAAACATTAAAACAGAGCTGAATGAAGTGCGTGGAGTAAACGTGAGTGTCCGAACAATAAGAAGGAGGCTTAAGAAAGTGACAATCACACCCTTTTTAGACCATCAAATGGTTCAAAGCTCTCTGCAGCTCACAGACAAGCTCGTTCAAATTTGCGCGTGAACATCTTAATTGGATTGAAGAGCAATGGGGCTCCGTATTATTCACCGATGAGTGTAGGACATGTTTAAATCGTGCAGATGGTATTGAGGAACGTGTTCCTTTTGGAGGTGGTTCGTGTATAGTGTGGGGGTGGCATTTCGATGATTAGGCGAACGGAACTTGAGTTCATCGACATGGTTCGTCAAAACGGTAGAAGAGGAGGTTTGACGGCACAACGCTATATAACAGAGGTTTTAGAAGCTCACGTGGTACCTTACATGGGATTAATAGGCAAAATTTTACTCTAATGCAAATCACAAGTTTGACGATATTGGGATACGTACCATGAATCGCAGTACGCAGCCCGGATCTTAGTCCCATTGAGCATGTTTGGGACAGTTTAAAAAACCTGTATATGCGAGAAATCCTGTACCCACATCAGTGGCAGCACTAAGAACAACGATTTCACAAGAATGGAACAATATTACGCAAGACCGTTTAATAACCCTGATCAGATCTATGCGGAACCGATTAGAATCTGTAATAAGGGTACGTGAAGGCAATACACCTTTACATTTTAAAAAAACCTGTGCTTCAACTTTTTTTTTTATTGAAAAAATTGCAACTTTTCTTAATTTTTACAAAATATAGGGATAAGTTGTAACTTGAACATAGGAATTAAAATAAGAAGCCAGTCTGGAATACTAGATTTGGCAAATATTAATTGGATAATTTTTTATAGTTAAAAATTTACTTGATCCCTAGACACTTTTGATGTGTGTAGATAGCAGCCTCCTAAACTACCACCACCTAATCTTTTTATCATAATCCCCTTTAACACCCCTTTGAGGAACAAATAAAGATGCTTAAACTATCACTAGGTCAAAGATACAGTTATGAAAAAAATTACTAACGTTCTTAACCCCCCAAATGAACCACACACTGATGAAGGCCATGAAGATGCAGTAGATTAGGGCGTTGATACTGAAACTGTACGCATGGTGCATGACAAGCACAGTGCATTCCTTGCATTGTTTGTAGTACAGTATTTCTACGGCGAGACTGATCACGCATATTATGCTGATACCCTAGAAATTGAAACACAAAATTTCGTTAACAAAATGTAGTTCTACCTTACCACCATAAATTGCAGGTTAAGGCCAAAGCAACAATGGATTCAGTGAAAGATAATATGGCAAGAAAGGAGGTGACTACTGAAATTAGAGATGTATTTATTTCTATTTTATTCTATTCGGAAAACTTATAACTAACTTAAACAGTGTTCTTAAACAAAATGAAATTGAAAGATATTTACAAGTTTCCACTGAACAACAATAAAAAAACGGTCAGTATAAAATAACTATAGCATAGAATTGGAAAAGTACAGGAGGACGATGGTGTGGCAACAATTAAGTTGGGATAAGTGCAGCAGGACGATGGTGTGGCAATAATTAAAGTGCCTCCACTCATGACGATTACTTCTGGCGCACTTTTTAGGCAGAAAACGTCAATGCTTCTAACCCAGTGACCGGCTTATCTTATCACCACCGGATGAGCTATTCTTCAGCTGACGAATTTCAGTCGTAAGTTCGGACACCACCACTGCTCTCAAAACGGTGAAGGAAAACATCGTGAGGAAACCGGCATGTCCTAGAACCAAAAATTCGAAGACGAGAGGTTACCCCACCACCAACAGCATCGTGGCTACTGTAGCCGGCAGGGTGCATGGCCTTCTAATATGTCAATCGATGGTGGCACACAGACGCCACATTCAGATACGTGAGATAGCAAGAGACCCACATGATTGTGTGTGCCTGATTGTTATACTAACATAGATTTTAAGTAATTTGTAATAGTAACGCTATGGGCCTTTGAAGTCTGATATTAAAGTTTATAATATTATTATATTATTACCAACCCGCACTGGCCCTGGTGGGAACATTTTTGACTGATTATCGTATGACCTATTCTCATACTTATAGCTTCTGACACGAGAAATGTATAAAAATAATGGGTCTTCGGGGTATCTGGTTCAAGAAGCATGATAGCCTTTAGTAAGTACTTACTAATACAAAAATGCCGACAAAAATTGCACCCTGGTGCAAAGGAAATCTTCCTAAGAACATCTTGGGAGCTAACTTTGTGCACCACATAATTTTTAGAAATGTTTCCTCGATGTTTTTGTGTTTACTACTTATATGTCTTTTAACTTGGCCTTCCTGATTGAACCGTCATGGTAACTTTTTATTGTAGTATATGGATTTTACAAGAGTTACAAAATGTCGTATAAAATAAGTAAGGAAACTAAAGAAAAGGATATAGAAGATTATAGTTTGAGGATTCACTACAATATTACTAGTATAGGGTGACGCATAAGTGAGAAAGGGGTCACAATTACATATACCTTTGTTTTATTTTTGTTTACTAATGTAAATTTTTATCAGATAATAAAATAAAATTCATGGAGATATTTTCGTGTCGAGTTAGTTTTAAATCTCAAACTCAAAGCATTTATTTCAATTAAACCCTTTACAGGCACTTTTGAATTGTCAAAGAGTCAGTTAGTCAGAAAGTTGAAGCTAGTTGCCCATTCCAAAACGTAGATCTCTATGGAGAAGAACGGGCAAGAAACTCCAAGAACACTCTTTTAAATATAGAAATTACAAAATCCTGGGTACATTACTCTTGTTGATTCTATATGTGAGAACAATGTAAAAAAATATATATAAATCAAAAACGATTAAAAATAAGCCCTGGCAGATAAGAGATGACCAGTCTCAACTGACGGCGCCCGTTCACGAACATGACGCGTGGATCAGCACCATCCAGCTCAACCATTTTGTAGGGAACCGAATGATCCAACACACTCGCCACCATCAGCGAGACATTTAAGTGAGCATGACATACTCTCAACTACCCTGCTCTTTCAAGTCAAAATCAACATAATAACATAGTAAAACGACTCCATGGTACGAACATTTACAAAAATTGAAAATAAAAATGCGTCTAAGTTATACAAAACTATAGTTTGCAAGAATTTTACCACCAAAAGAAAGAAAATCAATATTATCTATTGGAGTATTCAATAATTAAAACTTAGTTTAATAAAAAAAACAAAATAAACAATAAGTTCGTAGTCAGAAAAATAAAAAAGGGGAAGCAACTCTACCAATTTTTTCATTTTTAACTAGTGAGCCCAAGTGGCTGTGGAGCAGGACCAGCATTTAGCCAAGCATTTTTATCTACGATATAATCATCCAACTTGTAGTATGCTTGTCTACATAGTGTGCGTGTAATGCAAGTTTTAAATTTCTTCTCATTTAGTTGAAGAATATCGAGTGGTATTTTATTATAACATTTTACACAGTACCCCATAAAAGAAGTGTGTACTTTAGACAATCTGAAACGTGGTTGATCTAATTTGTTCCTATTTCTTGTGTTAAAATTATGCCTGTCACTTATCTTACTATAGAGATGTAGATTTTTTCGAAAATACATAATGTTTTCATATATATACTGACAAGGTACCGTCATGATATTAATTTTCTTAAACAGTTCCCTAAGAGATTCGCGTCTGCGGAGGTTGTAGATGGCTCTAACAGCCCTCTTTTGCAGAATAAATATAGAGTCAATATCTGCGGCCCGTCCCCACAGCAAAATACCGTAAGACATGATGCTATGAAAGTAACTAAAATAGACCAGTCTCGCGGTATCCACGTCTGTTAGTTGGCGGATTTTCCAAACAGCGTAAGCGGCTGGACTTAGCCGCCCTGCAAGTGATGTGAAGTGAGGACCCCACTGTAGTTTTGTGTCAAGCGTGATTCCCAGGAAAACCGTTTTTTCGACGAATTCTAGTGTCTCCTTATTCAGTACAACGTGACATTCACTACTTCTAACATTCGGTAACGCGAATCTTATGCATTTAGTTTTCTTCTCATTTAATACTAAATTATTTACAGTAAACCAATTATGGACCTTTAGCATAGCGTTATTTACGTCGTCAAGCTCCTGTGCGTGTCTGTTTACCTTAAAAATAAGTGATGTGTCATCAGCAAATAACACCATTTGTGGTCGGTTTTTCAGTAAATGAGGTAAATCATTTATGTATACTAAAAAGAGGAATGGGCCCAATATCGAGCCCAGTGGTACACCCATTTTGTTTTTTAAACCCAATGAATTTACACCGTTTATTTGAACTTGCTGCAGTCTATCATTCAAATATGATTTTACTAAGTTAAGCGCAAGTTTTGCCAGTCCGAAATGTTGAAGTTTCAAGAGCAGTGTTTCATGATTAACGCAATCAAATGCTTTGGATAGGTCGCAGAAGATACCTATTGCATCCTGTGCCTCTTCCCACGCGTTAAATATGTGTTTTAATAAAGTGACACCGGCGTCAGTTGTGCAACGTCCCTTGGTAAAACCATACTGTTGATCGTGTAAGATGTTATTACGATTAAAATGATTGAGCATTTGATTTAACATTACTTTTTCAAACACCTTCCTAAAAACCGGCAAAACCGATATGGGTCTATAATTATTAGTATCCTTGCTGTCCCCGGATTTGAAAAGTGGAATAACTTTACTGTACTTCAATCCGGGAAGACCCCTTGATCTACACACAAATTAAATATTAAAGCTAAATAGGGTGCAATTGTCTCAATAATAGATTGACAAACTTTAGTAGACATGCCCCACAGATCTTCGGTAATTTTGATCTTAAGTTGCTTAAAAGCCTTAACAACGACCACAGGGTTTATATGATTAAATTTAAATTCTAAAGGACAGGCTGAAACATTCGCTCTTAATAAATCAATAGCAAGTAAGGGGGAGGAATTTAAAGTTTCTGTAGTTTTAATAGGAATATTGGTAAAGAAAGTTGCAAATTCCTGAGCAACTTCGATCTTATCGCTAATGAGACCGCGGGATGTGTCCAATGTGTAATCAGTATTATGACTTTTGTTCTTGTTCGTTTCATTGTTAATAATTTTCCAAACTGTCCTTGGAAATATTACGTCACGTAAATGACCACCATTTGCGTGCGGGCTAATGAAGTGTTTAAAATCTCGAGATTAAACGCTCGCCGAAAGTCTTCTTTAAGACAGTCATTGGTGCCGATTCTCTTGTACACCGAACTAAACTAACTAGGTAAACTATCACAAAAATCCCTTACTTTTTGCTATGAGAATCTTAAAGCTATTCTGCAATAAATAGTTTCTAAATTTAAAAAATATTTTGACACAACTAAAACCGAATTTGACAATTGTGACTTCACGTGTACATACTCGTTTGCCTTATCCCGTGAATTTTTTTAGAGCCGGAGGCTCAAAGGGGTCTGTCTCGACGCGTTTTATATGGAATTTTTCACTTTTTGTATAGAAAATATCAAAAAAATACCTACGTGTTGAGTATTATGGGTATAACGGTTTAATAAAGGGGTTCGAAATTTACATTATTTTTGCGTTACGACACACCACTTTTGAGATAAAAAGAAAAGAAAAATATATACAGTAATTCTGACCATTTTTAATCGTGACTAAAATGGTGTGGATTATTATTAGTTGTCATGAACTAAAATTCACACGGACACCTCGACTTCAGGTGTAAAAACAGCCTGAAGTCGAGGTGTCCGTGTGAATTTTAGTTCATGGCTGTCATTCTGGGCTGTCGACAAGAGCTAGCGTTAAAAAATTATGGGAGGATTACTTACGCACATGGAAATGGCGGCGATATGCTCGCTGGGTTTGAATAATCGACCGATGATGTTCAAAAAACGATTCTGTTATTTGGTACGTTGAATAACGGTGAAATTATTCATGATAAATCTCCAAAATGTATTTTATCATTTTTTGAATAAAATAATTCTATTCTATTTTTCTTTATGGCAATGGTGCCGATGTCGACAATTCTGCCAATATCAGATGTGTTAAGAGAAAACGAGCGAAAAAAAAAAAATGGTTTAAAAATCTAAATTAAAAAAGGGGTACTAATTGTATTTAGTGTGAAACTTGTTATCGGGTATTAGTAGAACACTGAGACAAACAGATAAAAAATATTGTTAGTTATTTTATTATAAGTATGAACATAATATATGATCACAAACCACACAAAAATCATCATAATTTGATGTCATTGATACGGATAAAAAACATCAAAGTCGCAAAGAGCTTTGGGGAAAAGTGTGTTAGAAGGGATGGAAAGATAATTGGGACAGGGATCTTTAATTTAGGGAGATGACTATACAAGTCATGGACTGGGTTATTATTGGAGCAGTTAAAAAAAAAAGATGTGCTCCAAAGTACCTTCATCCAACCCACATTCGCAGAGCGATGTGTCTCTGACCCGGATTTTGTGAAGAAAAACCGGAGAACAGCAATTTTTAATTTGTACATTAATGGGCTGATCGAGGCGCTCAGCGAGCAACATATTGGTTGTTACATAGATGGCGTCTGTTTCAATAACATCAGCTACGCGGACGATATGGTGCTGCTGAGTGCCTCGGTCTGCGGACTCAGAAAGCTGATGAGTATCTGTGAGGGTTATGCAATTGATCACGGACTGTTGTATAATGAAAAAAAAAGTCAGTGTATGGTCTTTCAGGGCGGGCAGAGAAAAGTTACTGAAATGCCCGCTATACAGCTGAATGGCACATCTTTAGAAAGAGTAGACATTTTTCAGTACTTAGGCCACTTAGTTACGCCCGACTTGAAAGATGATAATGACATTGAACGGGAACGAAGGGCGCTGTCGGTCAGAGCGAATATGGTGATCCGTAGGTTCGCACGATGCTCAGCAGAAGTTAAAATTACTCTCTTTAGAGCCTACTGCACTACATTATACACATGCAGCCTATGGACTAGCTACACGCAAAGGTCGTACAGCTGCGCCCTTCGAGTCCAGTTTAACAATGCGTTCAGGATGTTGCTGGGCCTCCCCCGTTACTGCAGCGCTTCGACAATGTTTGCAGAGGCGCGCGTAGATTGTTTTTATGCAACAATGCGCAAGAGAGGCACCTCGCTGGTTCGGCGAGTGCGGGGGAGCTCCAACAGCATGCATGCTGCGCTTGCGGAAAGGCTAGATTGCGCCTACATTAATCACTGCTGTGGGTTACACATTGAACGCAGGTAATGTGACAACACTGCAACAAGTCATGGTAGATATTGATTTTATTTTATTTTATTATTTATTTGTTGTTTTGTTTGAATTTGTTCTTATAATTTGTGTAATCGTATAATTTATATTTAATGTGACTGAATGTGCATGAATATTTTAATTAATGAGTCTGTGAAACTTGAAATAAATGATTATCCTATATTATATTTTATACTATTTTATATTAATGGCCTATACGGAGACGGCAAAGAATAGATATTGCTTTCTTGAATATTTTCTTATAGGGATAGAACTAGAACCGAGGCTTAGGTGTCACATTGGGCTGTATTGCGTTATAAAAAGCACCCTTCCGTTTACTTGAATTTTGCCACTGCACCTGCCATGAGGTTCCTTCCAATGTCAGGGCTACGATTTGCTGAGCCTTCCCAAAAAGAGCTTGCTAACCTCGTGTTTGAGGTCAACGTCTTGTGACGTATCAGTATCCTTAGCAACAGCATCAACATATTCGTTTCCTCTTATGCCACAATGACTTGGAATCCAAACCAAGTGAACGGTTTTGTGATTCTTGGCACAAGAGAAAAGAGACTTTTTGATTTGAAGCATAATTCGACTGTGTAATTTACTCTTATTTTTGATAGTATGCTTAAGAATTATGTTAGTAACCAGATTCAAATAAACACCACAATCATACTATTATAACTAAAACTAAACAATAGAACAATTATTTACTCATAAAATGACAATCATCTTTAAAATCATTCAACATTCATAAATAATATATGTAAAAATACACAATTAAAAACTCAAGAAATTGTTTAAAATTACCGGTAGTGTTTGTAATAAAGTATCCATTCATTTTACTTATATGAATTCATGAATGTAGATTGGATCGAAAAATTAGAATGAAAACTTTTCTAGTTTTATGAGGAAATGACGTAATGTCGGAACGAATATTTCTCATAAAACCATTTCGAATACAAAATATGGAATAATTCACTTTATTCGCTGAGATACGGTGGGCTGTCAGTTCCTCTAGATCGAACATCTAAATACCAGCCGTAACGTAACGTTATACGTTAGCGTTATAATAACCACCCATTTTTGATAGCCAAAGTTCGTAAAATCTAAATTAAAAAGCTTGTTCAAAACTTACTTGCTCTTGGGAACTTAATTTCAGCGTTTACCGTGAGGGAAGATAGAGTCCCGCGGGAAATAAAAAAAGGTAAAATGCCTTTGTTTAAATGACTTTCTTTTCAATTTTGTAGTACATTTTAGAAGAGAAACAATATTTTTTTGACGTGAAACGTATTTGAAATATCACCGCACATCACACCTGCGGGTGGGCCTTCGCGGAAGAAGCACCGCGCAGATTGACTAAGACCGGTACTCTTGATTCTTTTTCTTCTTCTTCTCAGTCGCTTCTTCATGACTGAGGAGTGTAATAAGAATGGGCAAGTACCACCCTTAACCCTTAAAACAAATTTGATGCCGAATAGGGTGTTTTACTCTATACGAGAAAAAATATATTATTGAGATAGCTTAGGCAAAAAGCAGTCGGAAAACGTTAGTTTTAGTTCATAAAATAGCAAACTACATTTTAAAATTCAATTCAAACGTTTCAGCTTTTTTAATCTGTTTCATAACACCATTAGATAGGTAGTCGCTATGTTATTACGTCATACGGCTATGTAAACTTAGAAAGTGTTAACTGTCAACTATCAGCGTACCTTTAATCTATAAATTTGTTTACACAGCCAACTGACGTCATGACCACAGAGCAATATGGCGGCCAACTGCTCCAGCGTTTTCGTCAAATTACGCGCGAAATTAGAAAATGCAAAATTAAAATGCATTTTTAAGGCACTTTAACGATTGAATAAAAATTTTGTGACTTTTTTAGTGGTTCATTAGCACTATAATAGAATCTAATTGAGACACTTTTCAAAAATGGGTGTAATACCCTATTGAATTGGTATGAGATTTAATGATTTATGAAACCCGGTGGTCATTGCTATAATATTTTATTTGTTTTGTTTTATTTTTCATGTCGTAGAAAGAACTATGTTCCAATCCTATCTATGACAACAAAAAAAGTATATATTTCCGCAAATCAATTTCGATCAGATATCGAAATTCAGTTATGTGTATTTTCCTTACATATTCGAGGAACGATTCTAAAAACAGATCCATTCAATCTTGGTATAAATCCTCAGAAAGAAAACTTCATTAAAATAGTCTCAAAAACATTCGCCTCGTAAGGATTCTAACAAAAGACTGACGATGTTTACAATATGGTTGAGCATCGCCACACAATTCGTTATCCCACCGACCTTTTCCAAAGTATCTCTGAATAGTGAATACTTGCTGTTATTTTTGTTAGGACACCTTTTTATTAGAGAAGAAAGTGTTGTATTGTGTATTCGAAAAGTATCTGGTTAAAAGGTAAACAAGCCTGTTCGGGTTAAACTCTGAGGCAATCGCTCACTAAAGGCAATTTGTAACACATCTTTATTGAGAAGGTTTCAACTTTACATCTAAATAAAAAAAAATAGTTTACTAACACAAAAACCTTAATACACAAAGCTCATACAATATAAACATAGGAACATTCAACTTTGGGAAACAAAGGTTGCATAAATAGTCAAAACCCTGCCTCCTAAACTAGGGGGGACCCTGTGACTTAGGAGTCAGTATTCTACTGTAACTTCGTGTACAATAAATCCCTTATTTATGTGTGTATGAACCTATAATGAACTACGGCTATTAATGTGTAGGTATGTGTGTTAAAGGAGGGAGGTGTGGTTGTGTGGAGTGGTGTGTTGTGGTGTGGTGTATGAAAAAGGGGTCGGGGGTTGTGTTTTTTTTTTTTTTTTTTTGGGTATGTTCTGGTCTTGTGGTGTTGTATGGGTTTCTGTATTAAACTCACATCTCACCACTTTTTAGGTTTCGTTTGAATAATATTAAATTGTAATTGAAAAATCGAGGAAAATTGAGGGTATACAATTAATCTCTATTGTCAAATGAAAATCATCTTTAAGGTGATTTAAAATAAAAATTTCGTGTTTAAGAGGGCCTGCGAGGAATTTTAAAAATAGGTATTTGAAGAAACTACTGCCGTCGTCTTACCTGAAGTCTGCCTCCGTAGAGTGCAATACGGACAGCTGCAGCTGAGACCGATTATATCACAAAAAAATTGACGGGATCGACGTTTCGTATTCCCTTTTTTTTCTCCTCGAATACTGAGCCGATTCAATTATTTTTGACATTTAAATTTTAAGAAAGAGTATGAGTTTCAAACTTTTCGTATTTGTGTGGTAGTGGTGGTTTCTCTTATCACGGCGGTAAAAACGGGCACTTTTGACATTTTTGGTGGGTCATATTTTCTTTACATAAAAGGGTTTTCTGCAGCAGACATTAATTTTATGAAAAAAAAAAAAATTGCTCTAGAGTTTATTCAGGAAGAAAAAAGGAGAATACATTTGTATGGAGAATCGCAGGCCCTGTTCCGTCTTAAGTGTTCAAATAGTCAAATTAAAGCACTAAATTTGTAAGTGACATTACAAATTGACATCCACAGGTACGTTCTCTGATCCATTTGTTTACGTTCCCTTCAAAGTGGTTGAGCTAAACGGTGAGATCCATGCGTCATGTTCGTGAACGGGCGCCGTCAGTAGGGACGGGTCATCTCTTACCTCGACTTATTTTAATTAATTTTAATTGTTTTTATCTTTTTATTATGGACGCTTTTTACGTGCACATCTTTCTACATTGTTCTCACATGTAATTTCAACATGAATGATGTAACCAATATTTTGTAACAATATTATGATCTAAAAGAGTGTCCGTGGAGTTTTTTGCCCGTTCTTCTCCATAGGAATCTACGCTTTGGAATGGGCAACTAGCTTCATATTTCTGACTGACTGACCCCTTGACAATTCAAAAGTGCCTGTAAATGGTTTAATTGAAATAAATGCTTTGAGTTTGAGTTTACATTTTCATCAGATATTTTTCGAACAGACTATAGGTGTTCTATGTATAGTCCAAGGTAGTCACCGACTGCGGTAGGTGAGCGGTGAGAACCTTTTATATCTGAAATAGCGCTAGAGTAGGCTCTACCGACATTAAATCTGCCTACCCTTTTCTCAACTATTTTGGGATCGGCTTCCAGTCTAACCACCGGATGCAGCAGAATACCAGTATTTTACATGGAGAGACTGCCTATCTGATCTCTGCAACCAAGTTACTGGGCATAGCTTGTCCACTCTGAAATGACGCGCCCCACTACCGTATTACCGCATTAACGTGGCGTAAAATGCGGTAGTGGGGCGCGTCATTTCTGAGTGGACAAGCTATAAAACGATACCCCTTTGATAAGTGTGGTTGTCAGATTTATGGGCTTCTGACTTACCGTAACGGCTGTCAAAAATCTATGACTGACAGCTGGGAACAATGTCTTAACCTACTTTCCGTGCGAGACCCCTCGTCTCGATATGCAATGGATGGTCACCCATCCACGGACCGAAGCATAGCTTAACCTTCGACCAGCCCGTGCGGCTGTTATCACTTAGCCACGAGACCCTCAGAATAGATAGAGTAGATTTGCTATTTAATATACTAGACTAGACTAGACTATTTTGTTTCATTTTGACAGTTCAACAACATTCAATGCGCTATTGACGTAGTTGAGCAGTTTTTTTTTTTCAAACGTTTGAAGCAATTTGTTTCAAAACGATTCAGATTCCGATTGATCGTGTATTACGCATTAGGGTACTGAATTCTAACCTTTTAGATTAGACTAGTTTTACCTGCGGCTTCGCTGACGTGATTGTTTATACTAATGGCATTATAAGTAAGTTTAAGTATAGATTATTCCATAAAAATAAAAATAAAGTGGTACAGTGTTAGTAGATTCCTTTTCCAATAATTCCGATAGTTAAAAAAATATAACACAACTGTGCTTGGAATTTATTAAAGGAATCAGTTACACATAATTAAACACATTAATTTGAGTCTACGTTATTACGCTTTATTAGGTACCTACCTACTACTACCTAGTAGGTACCAGCTTCATATTTCGCATTGATATCACTAATAAAAAATTCATTCATATAGTACCTATGTACAAATTTAAAATCGTCCAAATTTATTGAATAAGTAAAGTAAAGCAAGTAAAAGTTAAGTAAAAAAAGAGTTAAAGTTAAGTAAAAGTTGAGTAAGTAAAGTAAAGTTAAGTTAAATAAAAGTTGAGTAAGTAAAGTCAAGTTAAGTAAAAGTTGAGTAAGTAAAGTTAAGTTAAGTAAGTAAATAATTATGTTATTTTGAAGGTTTCCAGCTTTTAGCTAAGATAGCTCAGATAAGCTAGCTCTAATCTAGCACCAGCATCAGGCCACGCCTTATTTCAAAGCTACGCGATCGGTCGCGTGCATAATAAATTATTATGGAAAATCGGAAAGCGCCCTCTGCCGGCGCGACCGTCGCTTCGGTCAGGTTCACCGAACAAAAAGTTCAAACGATCGTGTATTTGCGCGAAGATCGTTTTTAAATAGGATGCAGGGATAGGTTTACTTTTGGTGCTTTCCTGGTACTTGATTGACGGGTGAGTAAAATAATTTATGGCCACCAATTTTAATAATTGTTTGTCTACTCCAAACATTGTTACTGAAACATTATTATAATATTTTAGTGGTACTTGCTACATAGTTCCGCAAAACACTATACACTTTTTAGGGTTCCATACCCAAAGGGTGCCAACGGAACCTTATTATGAGCGAATAAGTTACTCGCGATCACTCACTTAGTAAGCACGCATTTCGCTCGTCCGCTTCGCACTTTGCGCGATCGCTACGCAAGTACCTACGCGCTCCGGTCAACTGGTCCTTTTTTGTCAGTGGTTCTAAACATTTTACTCATCTTCAAACTTTAATGTTATGATGAAGTGTGTAAGCTGCAATTCTGACTTTAATGATGGCGTTCAGTGTGCCTCATGCAAACGGCACCTTGATTTTGGCTGCGCTAGCATCACGGAGGGTGGGTGGAGAAAACTAGGAGCTGATCGAAGGGTGGCATGGAAATGTCCTAAGTGCCGAATTTCCTCACCGTCACCGAGCCCTTCCCCGTCTCCACTACCAACACCTGAACCTGCGTCTCTGGAAACGATCCTAAATGAGATTCGTGAGCTCAAGGTTCAATTGGCTGGCCTGCCAACGCTGTCTAATGATGTCAAATGTATTAAAGAGGAACTTAAAGAACTCAAGGTCAGTTGCGAGTTCGATGGTAAACGGCTGGATGATTTCTCTGTCAAACTTGCAGGCATTGAGACTAGGGTTGCTGGTCTTGAACATCTTCAGGAATCTGTTTGTGCTCTGCAATGTGACATTGACTTGATTAAGTCGGAGCTGTCTGCTAGCGACCAGAGATCAAGGTTGAACAATGTGGAAATTAAGGGCATTCCCCTAAAAAAGGACGAAAATCTGTTTGCTGTCTTGGATAAGATAAGCCAAAAAGTTAATTTTACATTTCCTAAAACCCAGTTCAACTACATATCCAGGATTCCGTTGTTCAACACAAAGGATAAGTCAATTGTGGTCAGCTTTCTGAACAGATATGTCAAGGAGGACTTTGTTGCGGCTGCACGCTCTTGCAAGACGTTATCCGCCCATGACCTTGGATTCACAGGCCATTCGAACCGGGTTTATATCAATGATCATCTTAACCCTGACTCCAAAGGAGAAAGAGTATAAGCACGCATGGGTCAAACACGGGAAGATTCATGTTCGCAGGCAGGAGGGATCAGCTGTCTTTGTAATTTCTAGGGAGAAAGATTTAAACAAGCTAAATTAGAGTGGTGCATCTTTCGGTTATCATTGTTTTATCAACATATTTTAAATCATAAGTTTAGATGTAAATTTATTTTTATTAATTATGTACTAACAGCCGCAACTGTTTTTCACTATTTTTATAAAAGGTTTAACACCACTGACGTGCTCGAAGCTTCGTCACCTCGCCTTTGTACACGTAATTGGGCCTTATGCTTATCTTATCGCGCTGTTCTATTCATTAGAATATCCCATTCGATGCTTATCTCGCTCGCACTCATTATTGAATCTAATTACTGCCTGCCTATTTGCACAGTTACCTGTGATATTGCTGCGTTTTTTGTCCCGTTTAACAATTGTGTACGCCTAATTACCCTACTTATTAGTTTATTATTCGCTTTTATTTTGTTCTATTACAATAACATTGAGTATTTATTATCCGTGAACATTGTCTCAGTCACTGCAATTGTTAGTCTTTTAGCGCTTTTTTATTTGAGTGGTTGTTATCGTACTAATAATATTGTTGCTATAATTTGTGCTAATTATCGATGGCTGTAGACTTTAAAAACAAACTGTATGTCTATTATCAGAATGTACGTGGCCTCCGTACCAAGACTGAATCCTTCTTTCGCCAACTATGCCTATGTTCATACGATGTAATTGTTTTAACGGAAACTTGGTTAGTCGATGGCATATTAAACTCGGAGTTATTTGGTGATCAGTATATTGTGTGGCGTCGTGACTGGGATTACTGTCTTACGGGCCAGTCACGTGGAGGTGGTGTCTTGATAGCTACCCGTAAGTGTATTTCTGCTGTTCCCCAACCATTATTTCACTCCTCGGCCGAAGACTTGTGGGTAACGCTGAGTGTACGTCAGCCTAACACAAGAAATTATCTTAAGTTGAATGTTTGCGTCATATATCTATGTAGGCAAAATCATGGTTATTCCTTTTCAGACCAATTATCAAATTTTCTCCATAGTTTAAGTAGTATAGTATTAAACAATCCAACTGATAAGTATTTAGTTATTGGCGATTTTAACCTTAGTGGAATTTTGTGGCAGTTAAATAACAGCACATTATTACCTGTGAATATTTGTAGTGGCGACGAGTACATGCTTACTGATGAATTGCGTATTTTAGGGTTCAGTCAATATAATGGAATATTACATAGTTATGGTAAGATTCTAGATTTAGTTTTATGTAATGAAATTGTTTCAGTGTGTGAATGTTTGGTGCCTTTATCACCTGTCGACAAATATCATCCCGCCCTCTGTATCGACGTGAACTTTGCAGAATACACTTATTTAACTTCCGCTCCCTTTACTCGTTACCTTTATGGTAAAGCTGACTTTGCGGCCATTAACGGTAAAATAGCAGCTATGGACTGGACAAACGTATTTATTGACATGTCGCTTGGTGACGCCGTAGACTACTTTTATGCCACCATAGCGGATATTCAAAAAAAGTATGTGCCAACTAAGATAGTCTCGCACAGCTCATACCCTATTTGGTACTCCCCGGCACTTAAACGCTTGATCAAAGAGAAGGCTAAATATCTCCGTAAATTTAAGACGTATGGCAGACTTTCTGACGAGGCGACCTTTAAACATTTACGCGAGTGGGTTAACAGACTTGAAGCGGATTGTTACACTAACTACTTAGCTGATACAGAAGCCTCCATCGAAAAGAGTCCTAAACGCTTTTGGAGCTTTGTGAAGCAGCGATCTAAGTCCAATGCAATACCCTGTTCCTTCAAGTATGGTGATGTGACGATTTCCTCTCCCGAGTCTATTTGTAATGCATTTTCTTCCCACTTCTATTCTACTTTTCTTGATCCTACCAATGTTGTGACGACTAATTACTGTACTCCCCATGCTGCAAATTATAATTTACCCTCGGATATTCACTTAATTGACATTGACCTAAATGTTATAGTTAAGCTAATTGGTAAAATCGATCCATTTAAGTCTGCTCGTCCGGACCAATTATCACCTAAATTTCTGATTGGATGCGCTAGAACCATAGCCTTACCAGTATCTCTATTATTCACAAAATCGCTCTCTTCTCATTCTGTTCCCCAAATCTGGAAGTCTGCCTTTATAACTCCGGTGCATAAAAAAGGGCACAAAAATGAAATAGTTAATTACAGACCTATTTCCAAACTGTGCATATTAGCTAAAATTTTTGAGAGGGTTGTCTACGATCAAGTTTACGCAGCACTGAGGCAGTCTTTTAGCCCTTCTCAGCACGGATTTATAAAGGCCGTTCAACTGCATCTAACCTGGCTTTGCTCAATGACTTTCTAACGGACAGAATGGATAATGGGGCACAGGTCGATGTCATTTACACGGATTACAGTAAGGCTTTCGATAGAATTGACCACAATATCCTTAAAACAAAGCTTTTTAATAATGGTATCAGAGGAGATCTACTTCGTTGGTTTACTTCATACCTTGAAAACAGATCTCAAGCTGTCATTATCAGTAACTACATGTCAAGCTGGGTTTCAGCTCCTAGTGGTGTTCCTCAAGGTTCCTTGATAGGTCCGTTACTTTTTATCATTTATGTAAGCGACATCGACTCGTATTTTCACAACTCAAATTTACTTTGTTTTGCTGATGACATGAAGATATTTTCATCAGTATCATCAGATGATGACATGGATGCTCTCCAATCTGATCTGGCGCGATTGGATGATTATTGCTTGATTAATAAGCTAGATTTGAACCCTGTTAAATGTTCAGTAATCTCCTTTAGCAGAAAACGCGTCCCTCTCCCTACAACTTATAAACTTAAAGGGCAGCTATTACATAGACGCGATGGTGTACGCGACCTGGGCGTTTTTCATGATTCCAAACTTTTATTTAACGTGCACATTGAGCAAATAGTGGCCAAAGCTCCGAGGTCACTGGGTTTTGTTATGAGACTCGCAGGGTGTTTCAAGAAAGCCAAGACCCTTAAGATTCTTTATTGCTCTTTTGTGAGAAGTCATCTTGAATATGCGTCACAAATCTGGAACCCGTGTTATGGCAAGTACATTGATCGTATAGAGAATATACAAAAAAGATTTATTCGTTTTCTATGTTTTCGGCTGCGTATACCATAACATTCTGACAATTACATAAATCTTTGCAAGAAATTTTATTTACAGCCACTCATAAATCGCCGTCGACTAGCAGATTGCACTTTCCTCTTAAAAATTATATCCAACGAGATTGACTGCCCTGATCTCCTTCATAAACTACGTTTCAATGTTCCTCAGAGATCAGTTAGATTCAATCCACCTATCTCCATTCCTTTTTCCTCTTCTAACTACAGGCAAAACTCATACATGGTGCGAGCGAGTAAAGACTTTAATATTCTTTGTAAAGAGTTCTCATTTGACCCATTTACCACCAAAACCTATTCTGCACGCGCTCGGCTAAACGCTGACTTTTTTACAAGTGCATAGTGCATAATACTTATTGTACCTTATATATAATATATACAGGGTGTTTGGCGCATGGACCGACACAATTTTTTGGGGAGTTGAGAGGGTCATGTGCGAAGTTTCACCCAAAGATCCCATGTCCTAAGTGTCACGGTTAATAAGATATGATTTTTTTAGATTTTTTCCAAAAATTATGAACATAGTTTTATTTAAAAAAGTTCTTTATTTATTTAGAATAAGAATACATTGCAGAATACAATAAAAGTTATTTCGTGCAATTAGAACAATAAACAAAAAAGTAATGACTATTTAAAGGCGAGATTTCGGATAATTTTGTGAAAAAAACAAAAAAAAACATCTCAATAACTGTGACACTTAGGACATGGGGTCTTTGGGTGAAACCTCCCAAATGACGCTCCCAATCCCCCAAATAATTGTGTCGGTCCATGCGCCAAACACCCTGTATATACTTAATCTTTTTTATCGTGCTTGTTAGTGTTAGTGATCCTAAGATTTCTACTAATTTTTCTGTTTTTACCCGTGAGAACCTGTAATTGGCTTTATGTTTCTTAATCAACTGTTATCCATTTGTTATTGCTGTTGGTTCTCCTATAAATAAATAAATAAATTCTTTATTTCACCAAAAGCCATCACAGTACAAGAACTAAAAACTAAGAGGCCCTGCTATGTTCCAAACTAATGTACTTATTCCCTTTTTTTCTTCCTGAATAATCCCTCTAGAGCAATCATATTTTTTTCATAAAATCAAGGTCTGCTGTAGATACGTCCCTGTTATTTCCTTTTTTTCAGCAACTTAATGGTAAAGAAATAATGACCTCTAAAAATTACAAAAATGCCTCATTTTTACCGCCATAATTAGAGGACTACCAGGCAGATTCGAAATGTTTTTAACATACAAGAAAATGATAGGAACCTAGACAAACTCTTTATTAAAATTTTAATTAAAAATAATAATTGAATCAGCTCATTTTTCGAGGAGAAAAAAGAGGAATACGAAACGTCGATCTCGTTTTTTTTTTTTTTTTGTGATATAATCGGTCTGAGCTGCAGCTGTCCCTATCGCACTCTACGGGGGCAGACTTGAGGTAAGGTGACGGCAATAGTTTCTTCAAATACCTATTTATCAAATTCCTTTAATATTAATATTATTGTCAGAGGGCTGTATATTTTGAACCGTAACAGGTAGACACTTGAAATGATCAAAGTTATTCAAAAATAATTTAATTTTTATTATTTGTTGTTATAGTGGCTATCACTATATCAACAAATAATAAAAGTTTAAGTTATTTTTAATTATTGTATGGTCAATAAACGTGGTTTCCGGTGTTTTTTTACTACAGTATTAATAAGAATATACAGAGTTGATATGACAGAGGGGCATTAAATTACACTACGTATACTATACGTGTTTAGTATTAATTCAATACGGTATAAAAATAAAAAGCATCAAAAATGTTTTTTTTTTTTTTCAAACAAACTAAATAGCTTACAAATCAGAGTAAAACGCAACCACTGTGTAAATAAATTTACCTGACCTTAGATACCTAGGTAACAAAGCGGCAACGTCGCGCACACGCCGCACCGGAGCTATCACGTGTCAAGGCGGGTGACCGGGGCGGTGGCGCTAGCGGTGGCTTAGGCCTTCGCTCGGCTTTTATGATAGGTACGGTTTTGAAGTAAGTACGCACAACAACAATCACAAGAAAAACACAACATTTTTTAATTATCGATGTGTCCTCCATTCACATTAGTGCACAAATTATACCAACGGAGAATATTGTTATTTATTTCGTTGATAGGCACTTTAATTTGTGAAATGCTAAAATAATCCTATTTTTTAGTTCATCAATTGTATTTTAATTACACTCACACACAACCAAAGTTTAATTACGTGTCCTATCACAACAAAAAACAGTCAATCACAAAATCTGGTCCGTCATCTGCCTGAAACATAGTTCCGTCATCTGCCTGAAACCAAATAACTAACAAACCTTTTATTTGACTAAAAGCCATGCAGGCTAGTTATCTCACTCAAAATCCAATTTATTTATTGATTAAATGTCTCATCAACATTATCTAATGACAAATTCTCATGTCATCGGTTTTGATTTGATAACAACATTTCAACAATTAGTTCAGTACCCTAATTACGTAGTACACCATCAATCGTAATTTGAATCGTTTCGAAACCAAAAGGGGCCTGCGGAGCATGCGTTGTTCATACAAACGTAATACCAAAATAATTTGTAAAACAAACATATTCTTAAGGTAGTGTGTATTTATTCCGATTGGATTACAGAATATCTAGGCTTCCAAATATATATTTTGAATGGACACTGATATAAAGACGAGATATGAGGAATTTAAAATTTCTATAGAAAACTTATTTTTCTCATAACTCGAATTTAAATCAGTGTTTATTAAAAATATATATTTGGGAGCCTAGATATTCAAATTATAATCAATACTAGATTTACAAATTATTTTGGTATTACGTTTGTATGAACTACGCATGCTCCGCCGGCCCGTTAATCCATTGCATCAAAAATTCGAAAAAAAAATCTGCTCAACAACGTAAATAACGCAATGAATGTTGTTGAACTGTCAAAATGAAACAAATTTTTCGTAATCGTTTACGAAAATTTGTGTTGCGTGATTAGATAGCAGATTCTAGTTAGAAAGACGAATAAAAAATAAATTGCACACGAAGTTAGTCGGTACCTTTATATATAGAAGGACCTTTTTGTATTTTTCGGTACCTTTTTGTATTTTTATTAGAGTGTAGATATACCTAACCAACTTGTACGTACCATATCGACGAATCTTTATCTTAAGGCCATATTGGAAATATTCTTCAGAAATCGTTATGGATATGTATTATTTATTTTATTACCTAAATTGTACCAATACTGCAAATAAATTGATTTGATTTGAAAGGTCAGGTGCGTAGTACTCGCAACCGGCGTGCGTGTATGACCAGATGTATGAACGTAAACGAAGCAAAAGGAGTATGTAAGGATCGTAGCAGGTGGCGTTCTGTAGTTTCTGCTTACCCCGTTGTGAAGAAGACGTGAGTTTATGTATGTATGTATTTCCAAAATATATTAATAAGATTTATAGTGATTTTAAACACTAAATATAAAATTAAAAGTACCTATGTGATTTGCCTCAAATAATTTTTATATCAATGTAATTATGAAGTTTAAAAGTAGGTATCTCATTTGACAGTTACCGTAAAAGTACTGTTTTTATAACGGGACGGAATACAAATATGATTTTTGTCACGCGTCACTTAGCTTCTATGTCAGTTCAGTTCGAACCACAAAGTACATTTTTTATTGGTTCGAGCCTCGAAACCTAAAGGTTGTCTTCAAGAAGTCTAAAGTCTATAACGTTAATATATTGAGTACCTGATTAAATAGTTTGTTAAATATTGCTAAAAGTATACCAAGTTTGTATGTGTGCAAGAATATAACACATAACTACAGTATAATGAAAATTAAACAGATGCATGCGTGTTGTACAAAACAAACCCTTAACATATTGTTTTAAGCAAAAACAACGTCTAAATGATTAATACCTCATTTAATTGGTTTGTTTAACCGACGTGTAACGTTTTAGTGTTGTTCCGTACTCTGTCACGGTTGGTTGCTGCTGTATTTTATTTATTCGAACCCATATCATTATTAAAATAATTATCGAGGTTGTGGGTTCAAATCCAGGCAAGAACCAATGTGAGTATTTCCATTCATACGTAGTTTCTGAGTTCATCTTGACCGATGTCAGTGAAGGACATCGGTGAAGGAAAATCATCGCGAGGAAAACTGGACTTATAGTTAACTAGTTGCGATCCGCATAAGTCTCGATCCCGTGGAAATATCGGAATCAAAATTATAGTATGTCCTAATCCAGGTCATAGTCTACTCATGAGCCCAATTTTATGCAAATCTGTTCAGCTATAGTAAGGATATAAATCTGGAATCGCCAACCTGTCTTGAGCAAGCGCGGTGATCAATGCTCGTGCCTTCTCTGTATGAGAAGAGGCCTTTGTCCTGCAGTGGGATTTTTATTCAAAACTCTGTTATTTATGGTTTGTGTTGACATTTCTCCGAATTTAAACTTCACATGTATTTCTTTATATGGTTGTGCTATTATTGTTTTGATTGTATAATATGTAAAAAAAACCTGTCCAGTCTGAAAGGGGCACATACGTACTGCAGTAACATATAACATTACCTAAATGTAATAAAAAATAATAATAATAATAAAGATATTGCTATTTAAAAATCAAATTTTTGTAGCAAAATTACCCCAAATCCTTTAAATAAAAATGTTTAACAGGGGACATAAGTTATGACTTGTAGACACCCGCTAAATGACGGCCGCCCGCACCCCTTGTAATAAATAACCCGGTAAAATTCCCCATTGAAAGAAATGCGAATAATTTTTTTTCCTGAAAATTACCACATACAAGTAAATAGACTCTCAGTATGATACCTAACAACACCCTCACGGATCGGAAAACAGGGTTTTTTTTACATGTTGTATATTATATAACTTTGTGCTTTTAGCTTACCTGGAATTAAGATAATATTGTCACTGATCGGCTCGTGCTGCCTTATTGGTGATTCGCACGAATTTTTCGCCCGAAACGAGCCAATCGACACTTTCATCTAGTATTATTTTTCTTGAGACGATTCGCACTAAGTTAATTTATTTGTAGGCGAATGGATTTCTGGAGTTGTCGATTCCCTCGTTTAGGGTAAGTAAATTCGTACGTATCACCAATAAGCCAATGTTGTGCTAACATATTACCGGACGTGTTCCGATAGGCACGTGCTTATGCATCTATGTATAGGTGATAGTTACCATCTGGCTGACGGTAGTTGTTTTAAAATGAATCCTTTCGAGATAATATAAAAATTAAAGAAACAAGAGTGATGTTGACAAACGCTTAAATTTTATAAGGTATCATTTTAATAAATATTTTACCAAAGAATAGGCTTCCGATATAAAACCACTTTGTCACATCATAAATCAAGCTAGTCTTAAAATTAAATTCTACTTTTAAAATTATAAATAACTAGCTGTGGCCCGTGGTTACGCCCGCGTGGACAATAATTATTTTTCTAAAATAAAAGTAGGTTAAGTCACTCCTTATAACATCAGCTATCTGCCAGTGAAAGTCCCGTCAAAATCGGTCCAACCATTTCGGAGACTAGCCGGAACAAACAGACCGACCGAAAGATGTATTTTTTAATAATTATTATTTTGATAAAAGTACCGTATATACTTTCATAATATGCATTCAGTAAAAAACTCTTATTTTGACATTACAAAAAGACACTTCAATTTTAATAATATGATAATATTATAATACTACTTGCGAAAACCGAAGGAGACTTGAATTATTAGGTTCAATTAAAACTTAAGACCCGTATTTAAACCTGTGCCCGGTATAATAACCAAGGCATTTTTGACATAAACTTTTCCTAACAAAACTGTTTTATTTTTAATCTTTTCATATTTATTTTCAGTAATTTAGGTTTCTTTTCTTTACGACTAGAACTTAAATTCAAATTTGGAGAGTAGGTAAGATTATTGTTTCTCGAAGAAATTTGACTGTCTTTATAATTATATATAATATATATATTTTTTATTTTATTTTTATTTTTAAAGAAGATGTAGTGACAAAAATGTAAAAGGGTGCTGCGATGGTTTAGTAATGTTGAGAGGATTAATGAAAGGCAACTAACAAAATATATTTACTAGGCAGATGTGAATGAAAACGCCGGGAAGAGACGCCCTAGGAGGACATATACTGACCTTATTGTTGATGTTCTTCAGATAGAACAGGTGCGTAGTACTCGCAACCGGCGTGCGTGTATGACCAGATGTATGAACGTAAACGAGGCAAAAGGAGTATGTAAGGATCATAGCAGGTGGCATTCTGTAGTTTCTGCCTACCCCCATGGGAAGAAGACGTGAGTTTATGTATGTATGTATTTTCTCTATTATTATATTAATGATTGCCTAAGCTGTGTCCAATTAACGAATAAAAACATAAAGAAATACTGAACGCATCAAAGTTGGAATAAAGTTTATGCAAACAAAAAACTCGTCGAAATGAGAAAATGATGTCAAGAAGTGGGTAAAGTCGTGATGTAGGAAGGAGGATCCCACGCTCCAGCGTGGCCCACCGCAGCCCACTGCGGCCCACCAGGGCCCACCACGGTCCACCACGGTTCACCGCGTCCTAACCAAAAGCGATCGTAGCGCGCGTACCCGTTTGACGCGATTGTTTGTATGAATGTGGACGTACACTTCAAGCTATAAATTTCCAGTTTATACTGATCTCGCAATGTTTAGGATTTTCGTACAATGCGAGGTCAGCTTATACTGCAATATAGCTTGATGTGTAGCCGTGTGTATAAACGCGACTTAATTGATCGGGCGACTATGTCACATCCATTTATAAGAGCAAACGATCACTTTTGGTTATGCGCGGCTGGAGGTCTATTATTAAGTACCTACAACGTTTTAAAACACAATACAGTTATGATACAAGTGTGTAATAATCAATGCACACGTGTTTCATACGACGTTTTTCAACGACTTTCTTGTGAGGCAAAAATAAATAAAGTTTTATAAACTAATTAGGTACCTGTGTATAAAAATATTAGGGGTTTGCGAAGACCATTTTTTGATTAAGTAAACCGTTCGTGACTTATCAAGCTTTAAAGTACCAATTTTCGTTAGAGTCAAGGGTCCCCCCCCTCTACCAACTAAACGGTTGTAGTTAGAAATTCAAATGTTACGGCATTAGTACTTATATACTTATATATAACGAAATTTAAAGGAAAACTATCACACTTAAGTGGGCTTTACAAGTTTACGAGTAATAATCGACCAACTTAAATTTGCGGTTGCAAAAACATATTCTCCCATATATTCCGTATGGGAGAACATGTTTTCAATTACAAAGTTAAGTTTGTTCTTACGATAAATTCATTCCAACTACGAAACCCTTCATTGTGCGTGGTCCGACACGCACTTGGCCGGTTTTTACTTTATATTAACGCACTAGGTTTCGAAAAGGTAATTAATTATACGTATTAGAACGTATGGCAATCGTGGGTCACAGCTAAAAATCAGCGTCGGATGGTATTGCCATCTAAAATTATGCTGAGTTGAGAACATTTTGGCAAAAGCGTTTTTTAAAATTACCTTTAAAATATTCTATTAGTATTTATGCCAATAATCCAATTTTCTTTTTCCTTTCTAAAGAAAATAATATGCCCGATTACAGTATGAGGCCTGTCGACATGAAGAACGTCACAATCATAGTGGCTTCTCTATGCGTGTGTGAGACCCTTAATGAACACCTCAAATCCATCAACATTTATGATCCAATGTGGCGGCAAACTGTGACTGGCTGTACGATCCTGGGGCTTTTGCGGGATATGTATAAATTCAAGTAAGTAGAAACAAAAAATCAATGAGTCCGATATAAGTTTAAATATAAGTTTTACAAGATAGCTCGGTTAAGCAACCGATGGTCACAATGACGACAGTTTTTAGTCTAACTTTGGTACTCAAAGTTATAACTTAAAGTTAGTCAATCATTAAATTTAACAGGTATTAATTGGAACGTTGTCTGTCAAAAATATGACAGATCAAAAACATTTCAATTTCGTAGACGTGTGCGTAGATTACCTACGTATGCTGCTCTTTTTATTAAACTTAATATTAATAAGAGTTTGGTAACTCACAAATTGTAAATAAGAACTATTCAATCTATAATAAATAAATAATAAAATGATAATAAATATGATTATTTAATTGTTTTTTCACATTATTTTTCATCGTTATGTTTTTTTGCAATTCATAAACTGTGAAGAGAATCTCTAATTTCTCGGTGTTTTTTGCGGCACATTATAAATTCCAGAGAACGTTTTCTAATTATTTAACAAGCATGTTTATTAAAAAAATGAAATGAAAATAGATTTATGAATTACTAGCTGCGCCCCACGGTTTCACTCGCATAAGTCTCGATCCTGTGAGAATATCGGGATAAAAAGTATCATAAGTCCTAAACCATGCATGGTCTACCCTTTTGAAAAAAAATCATCCAATTCCGTTCAGCCGTTTTAGCGTGAAAGCGTAAGAAAGAAACAAACTCACATTACTAATTTGAACTAGATAACCGTTCGAAGCAGGCGCACGGTTCTTACGACTTGAATCCAACACAAACTTTCCGCAAACATTGGTTGCGTACTTTAGAAGAACAACGCGCCCACACAGACTTTTATGGCTTCAATTTTCCTTTACAGTGTAACTTACGTATACGACAAACTTCCAAGAAATGTTACCATCATTGGAGAGCTTATGAACGTGACCCGTGATCAAGATAATACTGCTGACGTGTTCGTAAGATCCATGAGCTTGACAATAGATCTGTTGGATAATATGTATCCTGTTTTTGCTGTTAATACTTGGAGGTTTGTATTAAATTATTATGAAAGAGTACATATGTAGTTACTATTAAGAAATTAGCTTTTGCCTGCGGGTTCGCTAGCGTGGAGATCGGATCGGAAATTATCCCGCGGGAACGTAATACCGGTATTAAACGTATCTTATGGCCTAATACAGGTCATGGTTTCCCTGTGTGCCAAATTTTAGCCATTAAGGCATGAAAAGGTAATAGGCGGACCGATATACCGACTAACCAATTTCCCTATTACATGGGACTTAAATAATTGGCGAAATGTGGGTGTACTATAGGTACATCTCTGCCCAGCCCTTCGGGGAAACAAGGCGTGATGTTATGTTATGTTTAATTTGCTAATCTGTTTCAATTTTCTTTTTGAAAGCAGTAGTAGATTCCTTTCTTTAAAAGGTTCGAAATCTTTAAATTCTAACGATAAAATACATTTTTTTTTTTTTTACTATGCATTAAACTAAACCCCACAAATCTGACAAAACATCTAAATCATTTTTAAAGACCGCAATTAATCGTGTATCGGAACCCCCCCGACCCTTGCTCGCAGAAGCGCCAGCCCGCGTTACGCTGAGAAATGTAGATTTAAATTCCCCGATCAATAATAATGAAAATTTGATCCAGCCTGTCCCACCTTGCTGTCCTCCCGCCAGCGACGCTCTAAGCCGAGGTTCGTACCCCACAGGGGGTACCCTTAGCGAGCGTTCGCTTAATTTAACATAGAATAGTTTATGCCCCTGGCTGGAGGCTTTATGTTAGTAGCTTAAGGCATCCACAGGATAGTCCGGTTAAGCAGCTGCGACCTCAATCTGAGAGTCAAATGCGAGATGCCATACCAAAAAAAAAAAAAAAACGTGTATTGGAATAAATTCTGAACTGTTGTGAAAAATATTCATCACCCTTTGAATTTAAATATATTCATCTTCTACGAAATATGGGTATTTATACATTCAAAATATTCATAAAGTCTAATATAAAATCAAATAATCTACGCTCTGCGGTCGTCTTAAAATAAATATATTATAAGTTTGTAAATCGTTAAACAAATATTTAAATTCCTAAACACAATTTAACACTCATCAGCGAGAGGCTGAATACGTACTATTAAACAATCATTCGAACGTTTTCCAAACCTGAAAATATTCCATAATCTTATTTCATTTTTATTGTCACACAGAATATTAAAATAAAGTATCGTAATTTCCCATGACTTAAGTACAGCACCTTACTTGCGTAACACACGATCAATCACAATCTGAATCATTTTGAAGGATATTGCTAATCCATTGCTTTATATGTTCGAAAAATTTGTCTGCTCAACAACGTAAATAACGCAATTAATTTTGTTGAACTGTCAAAATTAAACTGATTGTGATCGATCGTGTCTTACACAATCATGTTGCTGCTTAGACTAACAAACTAGAGCAATGGTGGCCGAGTTTGAACCCAGACAGGCGCTTTAATTTGTGTAAATAATTTTTCACCACTCCCGCACGAAAGAAGTGTCTTTCCTCTACGAAAACAGTGAGGAAAGTTGGTTTTTCCTCACTGTTTAACAGTGAGGAAGGTAATGATCCCGTTCCGAAACTAACCTTGCCTGATTTTTTTATGTTATGTTTTAACGATATTTTAAAAAATTAAGAATTATTTTGATTTGCTTTGTGTCTATTTAATTTATTTACCTATGATGATTGAATACTTTCTTGCTGGGAGTGGTGAAAAGTTTTGTAAGCAACATGTGAGCAAGTTCATTTACTATTCGTTTTGTTGAGTCTTGAGCGAACGAAGGATTGAAAAATAGAATCACGAGCGCAGCGAGTGATTATAAATTTCAATCCTGAGTAAGCGAAATCAAAACTCATAGGAAAAACGAACTTTCCTCACATGTTGAGGAAAGTTCGTATAGCAAATGAACTTGCTCACATGTTGCATACAAAACTTTTCACCACTCCCAGCAAGAAAGTATTCAGTCATCATAGGTAAATAAATTAAATAGACACAAAGCAAATCAAAATAATTCTTTATTTTTGAAATATCTTTAAAACTTAACATAAAAAAATCAGGCAAGGTTAGTTTCTTAACGGGATCATTACTTTCCTCACTGTTCAAACAGTGAGGAAAAACCAACTTTCCTCACTGTTCAAGCAGTGATGAAAAACCAACTTTCCTCACTGTTTTCGTAGAGGAAAGACACTTCTTTCGTGCGGGAGTGGTGAAAATAACTATTCATCACCACATTTCTCAAAACGGTGAGGGAAAACATCGTGAGGAAACTGGCATGTCCTAGAAACAAAAATTCGTAGACATGTGACATCTACTAACCCGCACTGGGCCCACGTGGTGGATTACGGCCCACTACCTCTCACCGGAGGAGGCCTGTGACCAAGCAGTGGGTACATATAGGCTGATTACTAGACTAATATGTAGCAATTAATCTTTTCAGATTTGGCTTTCTTCTTAGCCGAACCGACAACGAATTTTTCACCACATTCTACAGTAAGCCTTTCTCCAGGCCGGTCTGGAACTGTCTGTACGCCATGGCATTCCTTATCAGCTTTATTTTCTACCTCCTCAAACGATGGGAGTTCAGCGTCTTGGGTGGATGGCAGTGCAGCTACGCTTATGAATCTCTGATGGTCATTGGTGCTTACTGCCAGCATAGTAAGCTTTTACAAATTACCAAACTCCATATTTATAACTCCATTTTTTATGTCACTTTAAAAAAAAAAACGATTTGTAGTACTAGATAATTCTTGCTTCTGAAACGCAACTCCTTGAAAATATGGTTGGATTAAAAAATGTTAGAATTAAGTCTGAAATTTATTGGACAAATTTTCAGCTAGAAACAGCGAATTTACTCAAATAACGAATGATTTAGAAAAGTGGTAAATTATGACAGCAATGTCTAAAAATAAATATTCTGTCGTTAAGCTAAACTCCTAAAATATAAATTCAAAATAAATAACATGAACAAATAACCTAATTGAGCGTATTGACTCCAGAAAAGGTTCGTGCCCTAGATTAACCTTCGGCAACCATTTATTTAAATATTCTCAGAATATAAATTCGATTTTAGAGATTCTCATTTAGTAGCTTTGTATCATTTATTCGGTATTTAGGTTGATTCTACGAAATCTTGAAAAACTTACACAAATTGATTATTACGTTAGTAGGTATTAATAAATGCTGCCAGTGTTAATATAAATTTTAGCAATTTTATTTTATTTGGTCCGATGATACTTTGTAACAAACATGTATCAACATTTGATTCAGAGCAATTGATACCGATGATTGAAATCCTTTTTTTCAAAGATCTGAAGGGGTGAAAGACCTGGCATTGCAGACCGATCAGTGACGTTAGTTAAATCGCTGATTGAAAGACTGCTGTAACCTTCTCCTGTGTTTGCAACCTATGATCCATACTCCTCTTCAGTCAACTCCACCTGAATTTGAACCCGTGAGCTACTAATATCTTATCTGTTCCACAGTTCCACCAATAGACCCCAAGCTGCCCTCTCGAAGGATCGCGTACTTCATATTCTTTGTGTTTGCCTACATAGTCTATACGTACTATACTTCGAACTTGCTGTCCAATCTGGTGAATGATAGGGAGCATGATATCGACTTAGACACCCTCGCTAACAGTGACTACGAATGTGTCATTGTCGATTATATGCTGTTGGCTGTAGTTGAGCGAGTGAGTGTGAAAATACATAATTCAATTGTATATAAATTCAGTTTCACTGAAGCAAACGAGCAATGTTCCTATGTTTTCTATGACAACGTCAGATATAGGATAATATTTACCAGGCTCTACTAAAACGCAGATATCAGAAGCTTCGCTTTTTGTTCATTTTTAGGGTTCCGTACCTCAAAAGGGAAAAACGGAACCCTTGTAGGATCACTTCGTTGTCCGTCTGTCTGTCTGTCAAGACCCTTTTAGAGCTCTAAAAAATGCAAGCTTCTTAATCAATGCAATAAAAAAATACAGCCATTTATGCGACTTATTTTGATACTCGAAAATAAATCAAAACCTACAGGGTACTTGCTGTTGACTTAGAATCATGAAAGCAAGGTCTCGAAATAAGCAAGGTCTCGCAGCACAAGTAATGGAAAAAGACCGAAAATCGTTAACTTCTAGTTTTCAACCGACTTCAAAAAGGAGGAGGTTATCAATTCGGTTGTATGTTTTTTTTTTTTTTGTATGTTTGTTACGCGATTACTCCGCCAATTATGAATTGATTTTGATAATTCTTTTTTTGTTTGGTAGGGCATACTTCAGAAGTGGTTCCATATAAATTTGGTCAAGATCTGATGAGGGGTTTTTGAGTTAGCTTCAATAATACGTATTTTTCCCATCTAGTATATGTGGACGATATTCTAATAGTTCCTGTCACTGTAATTTACATAGCAGGTAATGGGTATTCAAATTTTTGTGGGGGTTTTGTGTAGGTACCACAACTAAAAAGTGAAAAATAAAAACTTTTTCACAAAAAATAAAACCGACTTCCAAAAAAAACACTACAAAGTGAAAAATAACTTTTTCACCTCAGCACCTCAAACAAGCAGGTTTTGCTGTCAAAAAACAGTGTGCAAAATTCAATTTTGCTGCGAGCGTGAGACAAAGTAATTTTTTAATTATTTTTTTTAAATGCCGAGGACAGTGTTGGGTGTACTCACAAATTCTAAAGATTTGAACTTCAATTAGTTTTGTCACTTTCACTTCGATACGAAAAAAGCGAGAGATAGAAACAAGTCGATTCGAAGTTCGATTTCAAAATTCCATAACTAGTAGGCCCAAAAAAGAAACAAACAATAAAACGTTCGGATACATATTATAAAACCTTTAAATTGCAAATCATCTGATACGGTTTTATTTAAAATCAGATCTGTTTTATTAAATTTTTTAGAACGAAGTTCTTAAAGCGGCTTGCGGTAAGAGTGCACTGGTAGAGATCGTCACGCGAAAAGGTGCTGCGACTGTCTACTTCTAATTCAAAGAGAAAGATAGAAAGTGTGAATTTGGTCAAAATGAAAATCCAAGATGGCGGTTGCGAAAATTTTCACATTTTCCGTCATGGGTATCGTTTCTATGGTTTTCAAGGTTGCTAAAGCCGATGGTGAAGTCAAAATAAAAATCCAAGATGGCGGCTGCGAAAATTTTCACATTTTTCGTCATGGGTATCGTTTCTATGGTTTTCAAGGTTGCTAAAGCCGATGGTAAAGTCAAAATAATAATCCAAGATGGCGGCTGCGAAAATTTAAAAAAATTTCTTCATGGGTGTCGTTTCTATGGTTTTCAAGGTTGCTAAAGCCGATAGTGAAGTCCAATTAAAAATCCAAGATGGCGGCTGCGAATTTTTTTTAATTTTTCGTCTTGGGTGTCGTTTTCATAGTTTTCGAGGGAGCTAAAGCCGATAGTCAGATCAAAATATAAATTCAAGATGGTGGCTGCGAAAATATTCAAACTTTTCGTCATGGGTATCGTTTTCATAGTTTTTGAGGGTGCTTAAGTCGATAGTGAGGTCAAAATGTAAATCCAAGATGGTGGCTGTAACAATTTTGTTTATGTTTTAAATTAAATCATACGTGAGAAGGAACTTCGTGCCTGACAGGGGTCCCCCGACCACACTTTTTTTTTCTAAAAAAAAATTGGTATTTGCCATTGAAAAAAAACTGGGGAATCGGATTTCTTTTTTCCTGAAAATTTCCACATAAATATGCTCACAGTACGATACCTAACAACACCCTCACGGATCGGAAATGTTTTTTTTACATGTTGTATGTTCTCGCTGCTGAGGTGAAAAGTTGTATGTGTTACACGAGAGCAAAGTTATTTACATCTCGTGTCTTTGAATCCCTCGCCGCGCTCAGGATTCTAACCTAGAATCACTCGCTACGCTCGTGATTCAATTATAGAATCCTTCGCTTACTCGGGATTCAAAATCAACACTCGCAGCAAAAAACAACTTTGCTCTCTTGTTGCACAAATAACTATTATTTCGGAAGTCGGTGTCAAAAAAACGAAAATAAAACCCCAAAGACACCGACACTTTGTAGTGTTTTTTTTGGAAGTCGGTTTTATTTTTTGTGAAAAAGTTTTTTATCACTTTCTTTTTGTGTTTACAAACTTACATTTGCAGTTGGAGAATTGACCGTGACGTTTATCGATGTATCGGAGAGCAGGTTTTTCAACTACAAAGTAAAGTTTGTTTTTGGGATAAATTCATCCCAACTACGGAACTCTTCATGTGCGTGGTCCGACACGCACACGGCCGATTTTTTTGGTTTTCATTCGACATTTTTCACTGACAGTGAATTTGACACTCGTTATTGTTCAATCGTACAAAACAACCTACCTACCATTTGTACAAAAAAAAAAAAAAAAAAATCAGCATTTAAACGTTAACTGCTATGTAATTTTGTCGTGAACGCGGAAAGAAACAAAAAATCACTCGAATGAAGCGTCTGATATCAGCTCAAAACTGCATGTCTGCGCACCAAGTTATTTAGATTTTTTACACACAGTTATGTGGTAAATCAACGCTTCATAGTTGTTTGCTCTAAATCGATAGTTTATTTTACACAAATAAATTACATATCATTAAGATTTGTATATGCTAAATAAGATATTTTTCTTTGAGTGGAACATGGGGGCTCACTCGCCAGAACAATCGCACGCTGCGCCAGTCGCGACAGGCACGAAACATAACTATGTTAGTTGCTTTTTAATCTTTTAAATACCTATGTTAAATATCTTATAAATTATAATAATAATGTTTTATCAAACAGTTTCTAGACAACAACCGCAACTTCAGTATCGTATTGAGCAAGCTGATGACTCTAAAATCTGTGACAGTTAGAGATGGAATGAATGCTGTAAAGAAGGGTCATGTCGCGTTACTGTCCGATTATACTACCATTTATCCGTATATTAGAAAAAGTAAGTTCAGCTGAACCTCAAAAGTGGTTTGCTAATGCTGCGGCTGCATCTGCGATTATCATGACAAAACAATGCGTGACGAAGCTTCGTATGTTTTACTCATTTTAAATCATTTTTAAAGCTCAAAAGCGCTGTTTGGTGAGCTATATTTGGCCTCAAAGTTACTGACAGTTGTGTGCCTATATTTAAGTCTCAGAAACTATTAACTCTCCCATGCCTCTGTATCCTCGAATTAGCAATATTTGTTAAAACAAACCGTAATTTATTTGCCACATTAACAGAAACCAGAAAACGGAGTACATCATTAAGATCACAATATCAGAATTTACTTCACACAGGCACATTTAAAACGAGTTTATTAAAAAAAAAATGTAATTTGTATGGCTCCTGTTGTCTTTAATAAAATTCCCGATCATATGAAAACCTTGCCCTTGATGAAATTTAAAAAATGTTTTACTGAATTTACTTGTAGATAAATGTTATTATTCTGTTCAGGATTTCCTAAATGATACATCTTAATAACCTATTTTGATAACTTGTATAATAATTATTGTGTTTGCATGCCAACAAGGCAGAATATACACGGTTCTTTATTATGTTATTTACGATCCTATTTGTATGTACCTGCATTCAAAGCAAATAAAGTATATTCTATTCTATTCTATTCTATTCTACTCGCTTAAAAGTTATCGCGCTAATGCGGTGGTCCAATTAGCGTCTTCGCCACGTTTATTATGTACCGCCACCTGGGCGATAAGTGCTACGCAGCCCGAACTATTGCGGCGATAACCGATGATGGTTGATCACATCTGCGTGTATTGAATCACTGTGCGAAGATTCGTCACGATAGATGCAGATGCAGCCGCAGCATAAGAATCAGGGTAATCTTCTTGAATAGTTTTAGATTCTTGTTATATTTTTTCAAATAGGTATCTATGTACCTTCGCAGAAGTTCATATCTATACACCGTAAGGACTATTTCAGCTTGCAGCGTTCGGCCGCTATAGAACCGGGCGGTAGCAGATGTGATCATCGTGTTCACGGGATTTTGTTTTCAAATTGCTTAGATATGAAGGTCTTCGATAGTACAGTCAGTACAAAGTGTTTATCAAAATTGACACTACGCCAATTTGACATTTTATAACCATTTCAAGTGTCAAAAAATGACAGCTGTGATTTAAATATACGGACTATTCAAATTGGTAGTCAACTTGCTAAACAATAAAACTTTTGCCTGAGGGATATATTAGGGTACTCGTACAATTCCGTAGCCGATTGCAGGCGGTAATTGCAGCTAACGTGTCGCCGCAAAACGACTGGTTTCTATTTATTTCTATGAAAGACCTTCCGTAGATAGCGACACGTCGAGTTCATAGAAATACATAGAAACCAGTCGTGTCGCGACGACACGTCGCCCGCAGTTGCCGCCTGCGGTCAGCTACGGAATAGTACCTTTAATATCCGGTGGTTTGACAGAAATTTCTATGGAAAATAGGCAGTGTATAGAGTGCCGTTAGTGGCACTCTCTCCCTATTGGATAAAGTGCCGTTAACGGCATAATAGTGGCACTGCCTCGGCCCGGCTAAAGTGCCGTCAGATTTCCATTGCCATTGTCACTGTCACTGAGTCACTTGTTATTTTGTTTGATTGTTGAGGTTAGGCTGTAAAACACCACATTTCCAAAATATTACATTCTCTTGTGCCTAAACGGACCCTGGCACTCGCCGGCCGCTGCCGCAGCACCGCTCGCTACGCTCGCTCGGCTCGTGCGTTGTGTGGTCACAGTTCTAACCTAACCTAACCTATCTAAACTTTCAGCCAATATTTTTTATTTGCTACTTAATTTTTCGTAAATTCAGTCAATGTAGTGAATTCTGATATATAATAATTATATTCATTTTTATTTTTTTATTATTAAATTATAAATTATCTAAATACAAAAATACGATCAGTCAATACAAAGGGTGGCGAGCTAACCTCAACAATCAAACAAAATAACAAGTGACAATGACAATGCAATGCTTACGGCACTTTAGCCGGGCCGAGGCAGTGCAACTAGTATGCCGCACTTTATCCGTATCGGATAAAGTGCCGCCAGCGGCACTCTATACACTTCCTTATTAAGTGTTATGTTAAACCACCCAATTTGTTCTTCATATAAAAGTTAGTATGCAGACGATTAGAAAATCAATCCCTTTATGTGAAAAATTATGCAGAAATTAAATAATCTAGATAAACATAACACAAATAATCTTATCTTTAGCATTCGATAACGATGACATCTGCAAATTGGTTTCGGTTCACCTAGCCTCCAAAATCCAGAAATATTTCTACACTTCCAAAAATTTCAAATACAAGGATCAGTTTAAAATTGGGTAAGTTCTTACATACACTAGCATCAAAATTGTTAATAGAAATTTTCCAAACATTGGAAAGGTTGATCAAACACCCTAAAACAAAAATGTATTCGTCATCTAACTACAAAAGAGGGTCAAAATATATACATCATGACATTAAGACTATGGCTCATAGATGGTTTGGAGCTCGTGGCTAAGTAATAACAGCCGCATAGGTCGATCCATCAGGTTAAGCTCTTAGGTTGGTCCGTGGATGAGTGACCATCTTTCATCCCTCCGTGCCTCGTAAAGCACGTTAAGCCGTTGGTCCCGGCTGTCAATGATCTTTGACAGTCGTTACGGGTCGTCAGAAGCCCGAAGTCTGATAACCAGTCTTACTAATGGGTATCGTGTTACCCAGTTACTGGGTTGTGGAGGGTAGATAGGCAGTAGCTCCATGTAAAATACTGGTACTCAGCTGCATCCGGTTAGACTGGAAGCTGACCCCAACATAGTTGGGAAAAAGCTAGGCAGATTTATTGCTTTAATATAGTTTACAAGTGCCTACAACAAACTGACATCCACAAAACGAATTTGATTTAGTTTATAAGTTAATTTTGTTTTTTTTTGTCTGCCTCAGCAACCGTGTCTGTTTACCTATCAGTGGCAAAGGCCTCCACCAATTGTCTCCATAGATTTCTGACACCAGCTGTTCTTGTCCATGCCCCGTTATAGCTCTAATTTCATCAACCCATTTTTGAAAAGGTTTCGTTCGTTTCCTTTTTATGTGTCCTGTATACAAGTACTCTAATGTTTTGCTCCATTCTTGCGTTCCCCTGATTGTATGCCCAAAACAACTAATTCACATTAATCTTGAAAAAGATATTCAAACTCAAACTCAAAGCATTTATTTCAATTAAACCATTTACAGGCACTTTTGAACTGTCAAGGGGTCGGTCAGTTAAAAATATGAAGCTAGTTGTCCATTCCAAAGCGTATTAAGTACCTATGGAGAAGAACGGGCAAGAAACTCCACGGATACTTCTATTCAAATGATGAGGACCTTCAAGGTGGCCCGATAACCTTATGAAGGCTGGAGGAATCCGCTGTATGCGGGAAGCACAGATTCGGTCGAAGTGGCAATGTTTATGAGGCCTATGTCCAGCGTTGGACGTATTTCGGCTGAATTGATGATGATGATCCGAAAGTCTATAATGATGGTTTCTTAATATTTCAGTACACTCCGCATTAAAGAAGCTGGCATACTAAATCGGATAGTATCAACCGATTTCGAAGAACCGAAATGTACGCAATCTCACCTCGTTCAGATACGTTTGTCACAAATCTCGATACCTCTCACTGTTCTGGCATGTACTTATGTCACATCTTTGTTGATACTTGTCGCTGAAAGGATTTATTTCAAAAGGAATGCAGTGTGGCCTTACGTGAATTAAGGGGACTAACAGTTCCCCTTTTCGGAATCTCTCCCACCGCCAGCAATTAAAAAAAAAATAACTTTATTTCAGAATATCTATTAATATTTGTGTTATTAAGTAAGTACTTAGAAACTATGTTAGTAAAAAAAAAAAAAAGATTATAGCGTTCATTCTAAAAGCTGGCAACGTCGCAAATAACTGTCAAATATTTAGGTACCTGTTTTAATTAATTTGGCAGTTTCTCCCGTATGGAAATATGAAATATCGCTGACTAGTGAACTAAAATGTGAATCGTGAATTGCAATTATAATACTGAATTTGAGGTTGTAACCATTTTAGGTGTGAAAAGGGCATTTGGAAAGTTTCCAAATACTTTTTTACATCTAAAGTTAAAAATTCGGTGTAAATTATTGCACTTCATAATCAATATTTTAGTTCACTACCTAATTAGTGATATTTGTCTAGCAATTTTTGCAGTAATATTGCCAAATTAATCAAAATAGAGAAATATTTGACAGCTATTTGCGACGCTGCCCACTTTCAGAATGCTCGAGAAGTGACTAGAACTAGCAACTAAAAACGAGTTGGCGAGCAAACAAATGAGCGACGGTGCTGAGAGATTCCTCACTGATATGCATAATTATATGTACCAAGCGTATATAGATCTCAGCGAGTGTTCTGCCCGCCAAGCGAGCGTCGCTGAGCAAGTACTCTCTTTGATAGCTCTTGTCACGGCGACAAATAAGTGCTCGCCGGCGGTGTTAACAGCCAGCGATCAACTATCAATATATGTATCTTTTACTTACATGTGATCTACAATTTTCTGTAAGTTTCTTGAGCGAGAAAATGGTTGATAGCTATTCGCTTCCTCGTCGACGGTGGGACAGGTGTCTTACAAGAGACCTCACTTTCTCTTGTGTCGACAAGAGCTGTATTGGAATACTCGTACCTCAAGATTAATTAGACAAACTATGGAAGTGATATAACATGGCACCTTTGGCTTTTTATTGATCCAGCAATACAACTCCCTATGTTAGAATAATCCTAAAATGTCATGACTTCATGACATATATAGTTATTCAATAGGATTATAGAAGTTTATAAACTCAGAGAGTACTTAGTAGTATTGATGATATTTATGATTATAATTCTATAAATTAATATTTGATACGGCCGCGAATCATATTTACACCAACATAGAACCTGACACTGACCTGGAAATTGCTAAAAACGTAAAAAAAAAATCAATTTCGCGGGTTAAATGACGCTTTCGCCTTAAATTATTATTGTACTAGACTCCAGCACGTCCACCCACCCGAAACTGTCAAATTTTCCCAAGTATTTTGTACCTTATGCTTTAGTGATAAAGTTGAAAATCTATTAAAGAAATTTGACAGATTATAGTAGGTTGATGTGCTGGCGTACTGTCATATCTTCCCAAATATTTTGAACCTTATGCTTTACTGATAAAGTTGAAAATCTATTAAAGAAATTTGACAGATTATAGAAGGTTGATGTGCTGGCGTACTGTCAAATCGTCCCAAATATTTTGAACCTTATGCTTTAGTGATAAAGTTCAAAATCTATTAAAGAAATTTGACAGATTGTAGTTGGTTGATGAGCTGGCGTCTGTACCTACTTATGATGAAGTTGGCATTAGCACATTTTAGTTACTGTAGTTGAGATATTAATGTCAATAAACCAATAATAAAAAAGTGTATTAATGATTATTTTATAGTTTCTTTATTTTTATACCTACTAAACTTGTAATGCCTCGTAACTGTCTCGTTGGTCTAGTGGTCGCAAGCGCTACTGCTGAGCATGAGGTCCTGGGTTCGATTCCCGGGTCGGGCAAAGTGTTATTGGGTCTTTCTATCTGGAATTTCTCAGTAGCAGCCCGGAGTCTGGATTTGTGCCCGGTAGATGGCAATAGGCTCGCCCCCTATTACATGGGACTTAAACATAACTGGCGAAATGTGGGTGTACCAACTACAGGTTACACCTCTGCCCAACCCTTCGGGGAAACAAGGCGTGATGTTATATTACTAAACTTATAATCTCTGATTTGCATACAAAAAGTAAGGCGCCAAATCTATTTGGTGTAAATGTTAAGCTACAGTATGGTATTTTAAGAAATTCCAAAGTTCCAATCATAACTAAAAAAAAATAAAAGGATTCTGCGTGGGAGTACTGAAAATAAAGTATCAGGAAATAATTAAAATCTGCTAAATCTACGTCCCTTAGATTCAGAAATATTTATTTATATCCTATCTTTTCCTAACATGTTTATATTATTATCTAGTACCTAGAAAAACTAATCTTACTGGAAGCATCTAAGGAACCCCTCAACTCGATCAGTCTTATCGCGATTTCTCAGTAACACTTCAGTCCAGTGAAAGCTGATAAGAAAATAACTTGGAAAACAATCTCATCACGAATTCAGGTTCTTCAGTGTTTCTATTCTTAAAGGAAACATCTGTCTCATTTCAAGAAAATAATTTAATTCGAGATGCTCAGAGCTTTTCTAAATTTTTCAATCTAACTTTTGATTACTGCGTTTTTTGAGGTTTGGTTGTTGCATCAATTGCCTCGCCTTTTCCCAAATAGGGGAAGAATCAGCCTTGAGTTTAACTGGATGAAGCTTAATACAGGAGCACTTCCCGTATTTTTAAATCGAATTCTAATCTCAGTCTTATCGAATCGAATTCAAAATCTGTCAAAAATGCCTCGTAATTTTCCTACATTTTTGGTAAGTTTTTGACATTTATTGTAGCTGAGATGAGATAGCGACTAGATTTACCATGATACCCCTCGGCTTAAAAAATCTTGTGATTGCTATCGTTTCGTGTGATTCATGGCGCGAACTAGTTCGCAAAAGTTCCTTGTTGTGATGTATTAGATAAGTAGCTATTTTTTTATAAATAGAACTCGAGTTACCTATTCACGATTGTGAGAGAAGTTAGTTACTGTTGAGGTCATGACACTCAATTAAAATAACGTCGTTTGATAAGGCTTTAGTGAATATTTCAGTACGCCGGAATGGGGGGATGTCACTCAATTGATAAAGCGTAGACTTTATCAAAAAAATTGATAACATTTTCAATAGAAAACGATACCAATTTTTTGATAAAGTCAAGAAAGGTGAATAATTGGTAAATTATTACTTACTTGCTGTAAATTTAGTTTGTTTGGTCTACGATTCGAGAAAAACGGACCAAAAAGGGTTTTGGGTGATAGGTTTCGTTTTATTGAGTTTCTAAAATCTAAAAAAGATAAGTCACAGTAAAAAAAAAAAAAACAATGTCCAAGACGCCTCATATTAACTTCGCATCATTCATTACAATGACCATTTTGCGTGACAAGAATAGAAAGCGTGTTCAAAAAAATAATTTATTCATGAATATTTTTGTTAGTGGTTGCATACTAATTCAAATACCCATAAGAAAGCTAACAAAATAAAAAATACGTTGTTGTGTATTAGGCACTCTTAATTCTTGGAACCATAGTTTGGTTCCAACTTTACTTTAAATATTTTCTTAAAAAAAAAATGTTAATATACTTTTAAACGTTTGTGATAATATTGTCGTTGAATGTTAATTAATGAAGTGATTTATCTGGTGTCTGGGAATATTGGTCGTATAATTAGAGTTTGCAGAGGTGTATGGGTTACACCGCCACATACGAACTACGCATCAAAGACATGACGTCAGGCAAATCCTGCATCGCGATATTAGAGTTTACCGCGCGATCGACATATAAGACTAACCGACATCAACAGTCGGGCTCTCGTCCGATGAAGCGCCAGCCCACGCCGCAGCTGAGCGCGTAGCTTTAAATTCCCCTCATAATAATAATGATATATCCTTGATCCAGCCTGTCCCATCGTGCTGTCCTCCCCCCAGCGACGCCCTAAGCCGAGGTCCGTACCCCACAGGGGGTGCCCTTAGCGAGCGCTCGCCTAGTTTTAATTTAGAATAGTTTTGCCCCTGGCTGGAGGCTTTGAGTTTAGTAGCTTAAGGCAGCCGCAGGATTGTCCGGTTAAGTAGTCATCACCTCAGAGGTGAGCTACGAGATACCCTAGTCAAAAAAAAAAAAAAAAAAAAAAAGCAGTCGGGCAGTCGGCCCGCCAGACACAACACCCGTAGTCGGAGGATCTTCCCTTTTCTAAGGTGGATGAGTGAACTTTACACCCTGTTTCTGATACCTCTAAAAAGGAATCGAAAAAAAAATATACAAAAAAAGTACCTTTTTTTGTCTATTTAATGTCTTCGGTCTGTTCTTGAAGTCTTTTTCCGATGAAAACAATAAAGAAATTAAGCACCAAACATTAAAACAACACATAGGTTGTTGCAAATAAATTACTTTGATTTAAACAATGATTCTCTGAATTTCCCTGTTTTTTTCCCGAAACGAGGGTTGATAAAGTAAATTGAAAATAATTATTTCCATACAATTAAACGGAAAATAACAGGCGGTATTTCACGACAAACCTTAAAAAAGTTCGACAACTTCTAAAGGATTCCTTTTATAGTGAAACAGAAGTTTTTGCGCTCATTGTTTTAAAAAAAAACTTCGAGAACGCGTGGTTAGGGGGCTAATTGTAAGGAAACGGTCCACGTGAGCAACGTTTATTTTTGTGACGTAGATATTAATTTTCCCTCACATTTTTTGACACGTGACAATGCTTCATATTTCTGACGGACTCCTTTGATAATTCGAAAGTACCTGTGAGTCAATGGTTTAATTGAAATAAATGCTTTGAGTTTGAGTTTATGTAGGAAAATAAGGACCCCGCAAAAAAATGTTAAATGTTTTTTTATTTTTATTAAAATGAAACACCTATTTTTGACCGTTTCTTTTGGGACTTTTTTCTTATTCATATTCTTAATAATTTTAAATCCTCTGATTTTTAAGTGTTTAATGAAATAAAGTAATTTTTTAATGCGCTGGAAACTCATGGGACAATCCATGAGTTTTGTGGATTTTTTTGTAACTTTGTGAAGCAACAGGAAGTTTTGTATACTTAAAGGAAATGGTATTTTGTTAGACTCGAACAGGAAATCAGGAAAGGAAAAAATGAACTTGACTTAGGGCAGTCACATGTTAAAGGGTTCCCACGAGTTTTTATTCAAATCTGAACAAAGCTAAATTAAAAGAAAATTTACTGTAAGATGGAATAAAAACAAAAAAATAGAACTGCTGGTACAATGTTTCGAATTTATTTTTTGTCAACTTAGATGATGTGCAAAATTAACAGTCTATCTCGAATTTTGTCGCTGACAGCAGGCATGTTCTCGGAAATCTTCTTCAGTAGGTACCTACCTAAGTTTCAAGCTTAATCTGGACCGACAGTTTCTCAGAAACACGGACGAGTACCTATTTAATAAATGTGTCAAACGATTAAAACTGACCCATGAATGTATCAAATTAATTACCTATAAAATGTTTTTCTTTTTGCGGTATGTTAAGATCGAATAAAAATTCATTTATTTTAATATTTACAAGTTTTAAATGATGGAAAATATAGCTTTTAAAATCACATTTTTATTAAAACTGACGTTTCAGAACTTTTCGACGCCATATTCTAATTTATTAGTAGTTTTAGTTAAGTTATAATAATTGATTAATAGTTTTATTCTTATTTTTATATTACATGGGTCACGGTATCCCTTTCGGAGTTTCCCGCAACCCCAGCAGGCATCGGTCCCATCGGACCCCTTCATTTCATTGACATCTCTTTGAGGCGCGCGTGGAACACAACGCGCCCTCGACCCGGGCCTGGTCCTTACCGGACGGCGAGCTACCCCTTGCTCACCGTCCGCAAGCCCGCGCCTACGGTGATCGGCTATCGATTCCCGACGCCCAGGGCGTCTCCTCCTGCGGCGGCTAGGGGCGTGAGGGCGCGAATTTTGCCTCTCCCTCACGCGTTCCGCCTCCTCCTTCGCAAGCATTACTGCTTTGCAAGAGGTGACGGCCTCCCATGCCTTCTCGCTCCATACCATGGCCTGGACCAGGGACGGACGCGAGAGATCCCCGCCACCGATCGCCTCCACGGGGACATTGCGGTGCTCCACCGTGTTCTCCGGGTGATCCACGCAGTGATGACACCCGGCCGTTTCCTCCCGCCTTATCCGAAACAGGAACCTCCCGAAACAGCCATGTTCGCTGAGGACCAGCGTTAGGCGGAAGGTGAGGACGCCGTAGCGCCTCTCTAGCCACTCCTCAAAGAAGGACTTATCGCCCGCAATAGTGGCGTGCCCAGCACTGGGTTGCGACAATCGCACTCTCCATGACGCTATGAGATCCCGCCAGAGCTCTGTCCGCTGTGCCGCGATTGCTCGCGGCATCGGAAGCAAGCCCCGGCGTTTCGTCTACTCGCGCCACTTCCAAATGTGCGCGAGGACTTTTGCCTCCAGATCCCCTGGCGGCAATCCAGCAAGGAGGCTCGCCGCCTCACCGGAGATCGTGCGGTATCCCCGGACCAGGTGGCCATGACCCTCTGGGACGCGTTCAACCAGCGGGCTGGCCGCCGCCCCAACGAACACGCCCACACCGGTGTCCCGTAAAGGACCATGGACCGCACGACCCCCGCGTATAGCCTCCGGCAGGAGGCGTTTGGGCCCCCTCGATTGGGCAGGAGCCGCTTCAAAGCAGCCCCGGCCCTCTCCAGTCTGGGAGCCAAACGTCGAAAATGCTCCACGAAGTTCCACCGGCTGTTTTCTTCTCACCCTCATGCCATAATGATAAAAAAAAATTCGTGACTAGATTTTCAGCTACTAACGTTCGTTTCGTAAACTTCTGTGGTAATAATGTCACTTTTCCCTCTAAAACTTTGAAAATATCGGTAAAATATTGTCAGTTCATACAAAAAAAAACAAAAATAATTAATTACCGAACAGAATTTTGTAACAAAGAAAATTTAGCTGAAAACAAAGAACAGTAATAATTTTCTTATAGTTCAAAGTACTTGGAAAATAATTGTCCCAGGATACCAGAAACGTCAGTTTTAATAAAAATGTGATTTTAAAACCAGTTTTTTTTTTTTTTTGTAGAAGTGAGGTGGCCGCTACACAACGGGCGCAGTGATGACTGTCGTCAGAATGATGGCAGCGGGGTTTATTTTTCGGTTTCAAAAAACACTTCCTAGGAATTCACACCATCACACCACCTTATTTTCATAAATAACGTTTCAGTGACGTCATTCACCCGTAAATTGCGGACTCTATGTGGAGCATTGGTGGCCGAGTGGTAACGTCCGTGACTTACGATTTGTAGGTCGTAGGTTCGATCTCAGACAGGCGCTTTACTTTGTGTAAATTATTTAATCACCATTGCTCTGAAAACGGTGAAAGAAAGCGGCATGTCCTAGAACTAAAAATTCGAAAAAATGTTACATCTACCAACCCGCACTGGGCCCCCGTAGTGGATTACGGCTAACTACCTCTTGCTGAGAGGGGGAGTGGGCTTCTAGGAACCCGTAGCTTTTACGTACCTACAATGTGTTTATACATCGATAGGTACTCGTCCGTGTTTCTGAGAAACTGTGGGTCCTGATTAACATACGAACTATAACTGGGCTACAAGGTTCAGTTAGCAGAATTACTCGGCCGTCACTGCTCTCTGAGTCAGTACTGTGTGATTCTTACTTCGATAAAGAACGTACGAAAAAATGTATGATGGCATGATAAAATTACTGGATTCAACTACGGTTTATTTTCCATATATTTATATTGTAATTTTTTATAACATCACGCCTGTATTCCCCGAAGGGATAGGCAGAGGTGTACCTATAGTACACCCACATTTCGCCAGTTATGTTTAAGACCCATGTAGGTAATAGGGGGCGAATCTATTGCCATCAACCGGGCACAAATCCAGACTCCGGACTGCTACTGAGAAATTCCAGATGGAAGAACCCAATAACACTTTGCCCGACCCAGGAATCGAATCCAAGACCTCATGCCACTAGACCAATGAGGCAGTTAATTATTAAGATGAATTATATATTTTTTTAGATAATATGTCAACACATTCGGCGATGATGGTTGCGTTTATCAAAGGTTGGTGTGTCTGTAAAAGTGTACCGTGTGTACTTATGTAATTTTGCTATAATATGGCGTTACTGAGACATATCATGGGAGCACAGTTTTTCTATGATATTTATTCTGATAGCCTCTCAATAGTATCTTATATTTCTTTCCTTCTATCCTCTATATAGTATCTTATGTTCCTTAATCTGAGGAATATTCCGACAATGCGTAAGATATAAAACTATGACTTGGTTATCACACTATGCTGTTATTAGCAAACGAACTGATGCAGATCAGATGCTGCTAAACAAAATTCATAAATCACCTTCTTAAAAAATGCCGCTGTTAAGGAGCCTTTTCACAGTCACGAAAACATCGCAGTAGGAAGCTGAGTTTACTAAAATTCTTAATATTTTTCATAAAAAAGTTTATTTTAGTTTTGCCCTCATCCACTACCTGCGGAACCCATGCCAAAAGGCACAGAGTTTTTAGTAGTAAGAAAGTAGAGGCCTGGACTCTTGTTATCCGATTCAATGCCCATGTAGGATATCTCGTTCTTGGAGCAGAGACCATCGCCAAACATGGACCAGTTTCCACATCTTCGGGCTGTAACGAAAAATTATGTTAAAAATAGTTACAAAGGACTCATTATCAAAACCAGCAATGATAATCTCCACAAGCGAAGATTTACACACTTCCATCGCACCTTGGATTGCGTCACTATCAATCTTTTAAAATTATAATCCCTCCAAAATTAGGGGAAGATGATACTCAGCAAATGTTTGTGGCGGCATCTTGACGCAAAAACCTGCATCGCGCAAGCAGAGTTTACCGCACGACTGGGATATATACCAATATCATTCGTCGAGCAGTAGCCCACCGGACACGACACCCGTCTGGTCAGAGGATCCTCTTTTTCTCTATGAGGATGAGTGAACTTTACCTACCCTGTTCCTCATGCCTCTAAATGTTGATTGCTGCCGTTATTAACATTCAGTTAGATGTGTCCTTTTTCCATCTACATATCTTATCAAATTCCTCTAACGATGCAATTGACATATCATCACGCCTTTTTTCCTCAAAGGGTTAGTCAGAGGTGTACCTCTAGTACACCCACATTTCGCCTGTATGTTTAATTCCCTTGTAATAGGGGGCGAGCCCTGCCCTCAACCGAGCACAAATTCTCACTCCATACGACAGAGAAATTTCTGATGGAAAAACCTAATAACACTACCCGACCCCAGGACCTCATTCTTAGCAGTAGTGCTTTCGATCGCTAGACCAACAAAGCTGTAATTTAGGCGAGGCGGTTATTTTTATATTGTGTACAAAATAGCATAGTCTCTCGTACCTGGTCGTCCGAGCTCTGCTCAAGCGAAAATAGATAAACATATCATCCAGGTATAAATTCCCGAGACTGTGAAAATAGAGAAAACGAACTTTCCCAGGTATGAGACCTAGCTAGATCGACTTTTCTCCCCTGTAAACCCCTATATTACAACTTTCATCGAAATCGTTAGAGTCGTTTTCATGAACGTGATTACAAATATAAATATAGGTACATATACAACTATTGCTCATTTTACAGTATAGGATTTTTTAAGAAAATTCCATCTACCGGGAAAATGTTTTGGCGATGCGACAGATTCTGCAAATAGCTCCCAAGCTCTGCTGTGGTCACAAATGGAGATATAGCATCCTGGTTGTGAAATACCTCCGTTGGGATAAAAGTCTTTATGACCTGGGAAACAAAAATGTGGATCAATATTTAACAGGTTTATTATAAAAGATTATTGACTAAAAATAAAATAAAAAAACACTTTTCAGTCTGCAGTCTGATGGATTTTGTAGTAGTTATTTCAGTTTAAGCTCAGATTTTATGCTACCAATGGCATCAGTACTTGAAAAGTGATCTTGCTTTTAACTTTTTATTGCGAGAAGTCAATCGAAATTTGAACACAGTCGTTGCTTGCAACAGATGCACAATAAAAATCTGTCCTCATCTTAGGCACTTCAGAAACAATTCAAAAGATGCTTACACCATATTAATGCCCTTGATAAAACTTTCACAAGTCGAGAAGTGGCCCCTGATAAAAAATCGAGCACTATTGTAAATGCCTACTCAGGACATCAGTAAACACCACTTCTCTAGAACAATGGTCTGCGGTCGTTAATACCTTCGTCAATAAAGACTGCTTGCTCATTGTACAGCTTGGCTAAAGGAGTTTGGAAAAAAATGAGGGCGCCACTAGCGCAATTAGGTCACTTCGAATGGGAAACAAATTGTTAAAATAAATGTGCAACAAAAAACGCTGCTTGTGGGTGACTCAAAACAAAGCTTAGTAGCAAATAGTGACATCATCATAGGTCAAAATAGTAGGGTAAAATATTTTGTTCCAAATGTCACCACGTCAGACTCCTTTATGTCACCCTATGTGATTTGAAATTATTTGTAAGTATACGGTTTAGCAACCGATATTTTACTTAGGTACTTTATGATTATTATTAGCACCTATAACACTAATTTAGAGGCCTTTGGCCATCAGTAGACATCTTTTGGCTGAACTGATGGTATGATAATATAATATATGTATATGATAATGTGTTGGTAGCTTTAGCTGACTTATGGCAAATAATTTAATTTAATGTTTTGTGTTGCGTAATGTAAATTATTTTGCATACTATTTAATAGAATCAAGTTGTTCTAACTGAACAGACAGCTGTGCTGCTGGAGAGTTTGTTGCGCCACTTCTTCTTCTGAAGTGGTGAAGGGCGGGGGGGGCGTTTTGGGGGATTGTTTTATGTAATTTTGACGTTCGAAAAGTGATGATTCTCAGCCTAGTTTGAATAAATGACTTTTGATTTTGATGTTGATGGTGATTCATTGCTCTACGTAGTTATAACAAACAAAGACCAGCAGCTAAATGTGCTTTTTAACAACAACGATTCTGTAGACATGTCATAAAAGACAAAACATTTACAATAGCGAAGGCATCCCAAAAAAGGGTCCATAAAGCACTTTCCCTTTCAAAACAATATTAAAATAACAATCGTCGTTTACCTACAGGCTCTTTAAGACCCAAAAAGCCTCCATTGCTATGTATGACGTCAACGTATTCCGCATCAGTCTTGTCGAGTCTTCCGCTGGCGCTGACGTTGCTAAAGCAAGGTCCTGCTGGGTCCAAAGCGGTGATGCGGCCAATAAGCTTGCCAGTGAGTTCATGGACCTTCTTTCCTGCTACTCCTGCAATGTGGGACCCAAGACTGTGTCCAATAATGTAGATCTTGGATGGATCTTGGCCACCTGGAAAAGTATTACATCAGACTTTTAAAACTTAAGTGAATATAAGTATGTACGGTCTGTTTAAAAAGGACCTAATGGAAGTGTCAACAAACCCGGTTCAGATTGAATTCTTACGCAATCACTCACTAAAGGGAATTAATAACACATTCATCTGTATGCAGAAGGTTCACTTTATCCAATTATCGTTGATTAAATAACATTATTAATTTGTAATTGAAAAATCGTCGACGTAAATTCAGTTAACCTCAATTGTCAAATCAAACCACCCCACTAACCAGAGGTATGTTTTCTGATCAATTTTGTTTACATTTTCATCAGATACTATTTAAAAAGACTATACCTACCTACTTAAGGTATATTTAAATCCTTGTTTCCAATTGATGTTGTTTCCACTAAAACAAACATCAACTTTATACTAGTGTAAATAAAGTTGATTTTAGACTGACTAGTACTGTTAAAAAAGTCATAAAAATGAGTTGTAGTGCAAACTGAACCTTATGTGTAAGCATTACAGTTGTTTTCCCTAAAACTCGTGTTTGTTTACTAGTTTGGCAAATAAATTGCGAACGCAGATTACTTGAAAAATTCTGTGCATGATGAGGCAGAAAAAACATTATCAGCAAAGCGTCATCTTTCATGTTACGGATTTTATCTAACAGCACTAAATGATAATAACTAGCCACTCTAGGCATATGCGCTCAAACGCTACATATACTTTTATAATAAATAATAGATTGCCATCTAGACAATCTATTGAAACATAACAATGATAGCCGAACCATTGTTATTTTTGTAATATTACAGGACCATATTCTCAGTATTATGTAGGATAGTTGTCATTGTACATTCTAGTTGATGGAACTACTTTAACTAATGATATAAACATAATGACGAGGCAGACTCACCTTTAATGGCTTCAGCCAAAAACATTCCGAGCAGTTCTCCCATGAACCGCACGTTAGTTGAGGATCGGAAATACTCCAAATTGATAACCTTCCTCCCATCCAGGGCAAACACTTTCAACTCTGGCTTCTTCAGAAGTTCTGGAGCTATGGCGTTGACCATCCAGCCTTCGGAACTCTCCATGAAACCATGGACTAGTATGATTATAGTTTGGGCACGAGCCATCAACCGATTAATCCTGTTCGTTGCTGTCAAGTTGTACTTGACATTCCCATTCTTGGTGATCAGGTCTATGTTTAATACTTCTTGGAAGTTGGATTTGTTCTTCTCTTGCATTTGCTCGTATGTTATGCCGAAAAAGCTTTTGAAAGCCTCACCTGGAATAATTTGACTAGTTTCAGAACGAAGCTCCTAAAAATTGTTCTTCGAATTCAAGTAGAAGCGCAATGGATGATCCACCATGCTCCTGGATGTCGCTACGATAAATAGGAATACGATAATTTCAAAATCTTTACTTCAGTAATCCCATCAAATTCTTGTATTTTCATCCTACTGTTGATTCCCCAATGGTTTTCAAATCCAACATTTGTTTTCTCCCTGATAATGAAATTACTTGTTGATCCCGAGAGGACAGCAAGGAACTTGACCTCTTGTTTCCTACAATAAAATAGTAACAAGGCACTAAAAACTTCTTTGGAAATGTTACATCAAGTTCTTAATAATAACTGGGAAACTTCCAGTCCTGAGGGCACAAGCCAATATTTACTCCTCACAATTCATTTCTACTAGTTATATGACCAAAGTTTGAAATTGGACCACAGATACGATTTGGGAATTAAAGAAAAACATTAACTTCTTTTCTGCATACACGGTCCAGCTCATTTTGAATCGAATTTAACAATAAGATAAAAGTTTTCTGTTATAAGAACCATAACGGGATGCGCTAAGGCAGCCAGCGAAATTTAAATTTTCTTACGATTTTTGCCATTTGCAGGTCAGTCAGGTTGTTTGTTGATTAAAATATGATTCGCGACCATAAGGGCCTGTTCAGAAGACACGCGCCACAACTGATGAACAGAATATGGCTTTACAGAATTATAATCATTAGAATCACAATACCTCCTTAAGTTAGAAGAGGCCTCAAATGTCATGATTTCATGAAATTCAATACGTTATAGAAGTAAGAGAAACATGGTGTAAAGTTCACTTATCCTCTATAGAAAAGGGAGGATCCTCTGACCAGATGGGTGTTGAGTCTAGTGGGCAACTGCTGCAATTATTAGTTTAGACAAAACTCATAATAATCATAATCATTTTTATTTGTAACATAGGTTAGGTTTTTTTTTTCATAGGTAGTGAATACAGTTCTTAAATTAGAGTTCATAGGTCGCTATGTTATGCCATGAAACGTACAAATTTTAATATGGTTGCATGCAAAAGAAGAGAGAATAAAAATAACAATATTAATCATGCGAGAGGTAAACACAAATTATTTGGTAGGTATGTCAAAATTAATAGAATAAATGCCACAATATGGAGTAATTTCTACAGTCAACTCATAAAAAAATAATCATAAATTTACAATGAGTCACAATAATCAATTGAAAATTCGTTTCTACAATAAAATAAATAAAATAAGTCTACATTAATTTATCATTTAGAAATTCATGAGTCGTATAATAACACTTTTCAATTAATAATTGTTTTAATTTTTTTTTATTGTGTGCATTCAAATTTTTTATGAAATCAGATAATCTATTGTAGATGCGCGGTTCACAATCGCTTTCTTCATGAGCGTTGTTCCAACTGTTACATTAATTTGAATTAATCAGTTGCGGATAGCCGCAATTGTAGAGTTTATTGGCTTTGTATCTATTTAGGCAATAAATGCAAATGGGTTACCGCAATTATTGTACATTACGGCTTTGTATCAATTCAGGTATCAATAATTCGTCCGTATGTCACTGCAGGGATTCAGCAGAATATCAGCGTCAGATATATTTGCCTGGCACATGCTGAGCTGGACTCCCATTTGGTGCAACCTTGAAGCGCACACCACACGTTTTTATGTTCGTTGATCCATTATTTTAAAGTGTGTCATACATAGCCAATAGTGTCATCACAATGTCTTGTTTTCTTCCTTTTATATTTGTTTGTATATTGGCACCTTGCAGCTATTTCCTAATAGCTAATAAGTAATTATTTAATCGTACTTTTGTATGTTGTGCTGTTTTTTGTGTGCACAAATTAAACGATTTATCTATCTATCTATCTAATTATAGCTCGTCCCTCTTCTCAAATCTTATAGTAATGGGCTCCGGACACATGGTCAGATCTGTTTGCGAGTCAGTACAATTAGTGGCGCTGCCTCACGCGTACCCGAAGGCAATTAGTACTGAGTCTTCAAATGTTTTCGTACACGATGGTAGTCAAAAGCTAGTGACTCAACTGTCAATTGAACTGGCTCCGAAAATGGCCTCGTTTCTGGAGCCCATTACCACATTATGACGATTCTTATAAATACAGCATTTATCAGAAAGTGAGCAAAAAATTTGTAAATTTTGCAATTAGTGAATAAAGGACGGATTTAAAGCGAGGGCCCTATGGCCCTCGCTTTAAATCCGTCCTTTTATCTATATAAATCACGAACGTAGCGAGTGATTCAAGTGTTAGAATCCTGAGCGACGCGAGTGATTCATGGCCCTTGATATAAATCCGTTTCGTTCAAGAATTGCATACTATACTTTATACCATGACTACGAGAACAGAAAGATTTAAGCAAAAATTGACATTTGAAGAAATTATGAAGGTTAAATTAATTAAAATTGGAATAATTTGTGTTCGTACAACTTACAGTATTCAAAATAGCGTCAATTTACTTATGACAGCAAATAACACAAAACAGTTTTTACTCTAATGCTAAACTACTTGTCGAAAATGTCGACCAATCAAATCTCGAGGAGTTATTTGCACAAGGAGTTTGTATCGAGTATTTTTTCGCAAGGAGGTTGTGTAGCATTGAGATGGAGGTCAAATATACTGTGTGTTCTAAATTCAAACTCCAAAATAGTGATTATAAGTGCTTTTTATTCATTGTTTTCAAGGTTTACAGTGAATAATATAAGCGTTTTAGAAGGAGAATGGTATACTTACAAATAGTTTTCCATACCATGCATTGATTGAAGTTTTTTATGGGAGAGCTGATATTTTTTTCGCGATTACGATGATGAATCCATAAAACAAGTTGTTACCACATCCTTAACTGTGACCACACCTTTCTAATACATCCATGTCATTATAAATTAAAGTCGCTTTTCGTGTTTGTCTGCATTTCCGCGTTGTTCTTCTAAACCACGCAACATATTTTGATGAAGTTTCCACCATCGTTTAGAGAATTTATTCCGTATAGTTTATGTGTATAATACGTTAATATTAAAGTTATATAGAACTAAGAAATCTCGGTGTTTTGTCAAGTCGTAAAAACCGTAGGAAGCAGAAGCGGGTCGCTAGTGGTGTATATTTATATTTATGGAGGTATGAAAGACAATCATTTCAGTATTATCTGGAGTTCTTATTTTTATTACTACTATGTGATTGACCGGTTGCCGAGTATAAATAAATTACTTACATCGATTGGACCCTGCGGCGACCACGGGATGTATCATGGACAAGGTGGAATCATAGAGTGAGCTCATTGAAAACTTGGCTGGATCAGTGTGAGGTATACTGGCAGCATACAGTCCCGCAAGGAAAAGATACTTGAAGATGTATATCAATTCGACGTGTTGCGCTGAAATTATAAAACTTCTGTCAGAGAAAAATAGGGTTGTATTTTTGCACCCCTTGACACGACCATCACTGGCTATCATGACATTATCTGAGACTGGTCTCAGTTCCCAGTTTTACTAGAACTCTAGAGTTCTAGTTCTAGAACTCTAGAGTTCTAGTAAATTCTGGAAAGGCTTAGCTAAGTTAACAGTCGCAACAATTCAGTGGTTTCTGATTACATAGAAATCCAAAAAACTTGTGGAGAGCCAATTTCTGACCAGCTCTTCCAACTCATTCTGCTTACCGATCATAATTTTTTCTACCGCATACCCTGTTGCAGTTCTATCAGGTACATTTCTAAGGGATCCAACACTCCCATAAACGTATTTGTTAAGACTGCGATACGATAAGGACCTGTTATAATTTACTAACACAGCTGTAAAGGAGACGAACACCGACTAGAAAATAATAATGTTTTGAATTCGTACTCACAACTAATCATCTCACAGTCGCTGGTGGGTGACTAATATAAAAAATATATTATAACCACGTTAGTACTACCGGCATGAATGTCAACCACAAACTGTGTGTAATGAGCTAACTTTTATAGGTACAACTAAATCACACAATAAAGGCGTAATAAAGTTATGTGTTCTTGTGAGGGCAATGGTTTTAAATACCGATTACAGGCGACTAAATAAGATGTACTGATGTATGCTTATACAATTCGTATTACATCAGGCAATTTAAATGTAAAAATCTTTCGTCATACGGAGGACCTCGTGGCTAAGTAATAACAACCGCACGGGTCAATCCAACGGGTTAAGCTACGCTTGCCGGGGTTGATCCGTGGATGGGTGACCATGGTTACATACCGAGACTCCCAAGACTCCCAAGACTCCCCAATTTACCAACAATTTATCTCACAGTGGCATCACAATTCATCTTCGCCAACATCTTATATATTAGGCAAAATATACACTTATACACTAAAAACAGTGATATTCACAATGTTAACACAAGAAGTAAGGATAAACTACGTGCTCCCTTTCACCGGCTTCATAAGGTTCATAACTCATTTGTTGGGCTTGGTATACCTAACCTTTTATAACAAGCTACCCTCTTCTTTGCTAGATTTGCCTTTTAATGCGTTTAAAACTAAATTAAAGTCCAACCTTTGTTCAAAGGCATACTATTCTATCAACGACTACTTAAATGATAAGATAAGATAAGATAAGATAATTTTTATTTGTCAAAAACATGTGTAGGTTTACAGTTGGTATGTTCAAAAAAAAATAAAGTTTCAACATGCTTTGCCTGGAAAGGCGTACAAATACAATAATAATAGCTTGAAACAATGAAATCATGCAGTTACATTAAATTAATAGAACATTTAAAATTAATACAGTAATTAATAAAATAAAATAAGAGATGTCAAAAGTAAGATAACAATTCAAATTAAAGAAAGAAAACGGGTTGGGTCGGTGGGGGTTGGGTTTAAGAATAGATGGTCGCTGTGATTAACTCAAGACAATGTTTAAATGTTCTTTCTCCAGAATTAGTTTACCTACTGACAGGTTATATGAGTTTATATAATTGTTTATAATTTTACTTTATAAGTCAATTTATTTTAATTTTATTTTAATTTAGTGCTGACATAATCTACTCATTACAATGTTTTTTTTATGAGTTGTATTGTAATATGTGGTTAGCTAGCGACCTCGACAATTATTTATTTTACCTCGATGGTCCTAGTTTATCAATTGTAACTTCTAGTTACAGCTATATGTAAGCGGGCACGCCCTTTATGCCTGGAGGGTTTTTTTTTTTTTAGATATTGTTTACTTTTAGTTATTTTTATTTCTGCTTGAGTATAGTTCTCGATGCTTTTGGTTGGTATATTGGCGTGTGCTAGCTGTCATATGGCTATTAATTATAGCTATTTAATTTAAATTATTTTTTGCATATTGTAAATTGTCTTGCATACTGTTGTATAGAATCATTTTTTATTTTTTTCTAACTGAACAGACAGCTGTGCTGCTGGGGAGTTTGTTGCGCCACTTCTTCTTCCCAGCAAAAGCACTAGGAAGTGGTGAAGGGTGGGCGTTTTGGGGGACTGTCTTATGTAATTTTGACGTTCGAATAGTGCTGATTCTCAGCCTAGTTTGAATAAATGACTTTTGAATTTTGAATTTTCCCCCGGCCTTCGGAAATCATGTTAAGCCGTTGGTCACGGCTGTCTTTCGTGGATCTTTGACAGTCGTTACGGGTCGTCAGAATTCCGAAAGTCTTACCAAGGGGTATCGTATTACCCAGTTACTGGGTTGTGGAGGTCTGATAAGCAGTCGCTCCATGTAAAATACTGGTGTTCAGCTGATATTTTTCCATACGATTAAATAACAATCGCAGTCGACTTTTAGATTTAAGTCCCTCCCAAGTTGTGTCACCACACCTGGCCTTCTCTTCTCTCCGCATTTGATCTGTGCCAGCCGCTTGATGATAACATCCCACCCGTTTCATTTTTTTTTCTTGGCCTGTGTCAAATAAATTTATTTTCTTTCTTTCTTTCATTCCATATTCGTAAAAGGAGAAGACAAAGTATAAGTACCAATAGTTGAATGTTACAGAGATGATGGTGATTCAGTATAATATTGTCAGTATTTTCTCGTTTCGAATTACTTTAATCTTGGCTAGGAACTGAGAATTTTTTATTATGACTTTCTAGAGTTTACTCAGGAAGCTCTAGAAAGTAATAATAAAAAGGTAATAGACACGAGTTTAATCCATTTGTCCTTAGGTCTGTAAAAACCTGTTGATCCTGATAAACCACGATAATAATAGGTCTTTACCTATGTAATTGGAGATTCTATAACCAGCATTTTCAGATGTAATTATCTGTGGATTGGCGCGCAATTCGAAATTCAAATTAATTTTATTCGAAAGACGTGTTAATTTAATTTTAAATTCTTAAATGATTTTATAACTGTAAGTAGGTTTGTAGAAACATTTTTACACGTCAATCATATTAAAAAAAAAAACTAGATGAGTTCGGCGTTCCCTATCTGACTACTCTGAGAAGAAAGGCCGAAACAAAATCACGTCACAGTCTCTTTAAAAGTTCCGACAGTCTTGATAATCAGATCATGTGAAGACCATGTAGATTGATGTCTGAAATGGTCTTTAAGATTTATTATAATGTCTTGAACTTTAAACAAACTTGACTTTGTTTGTCCCCAAAATAAAAATTCCGATTCTGAAACCCTCACCAAAAGACAAGTGTCGTTTGTTTTAAATACGTTCTGTTCTCGAAAGTTGAAGTGAAACTTGAGAAAAATAAATGATGCGCGCTAAGGCGCTCCCTCACCCGAGAGCATTCGGCTGTAATATAGGTAACAATCCTAGATTCCACTGAAACGACAATCCTAGATTCCACTGAAACGGCTAGGGCTTTGCAAGTCTATTGCGCAACGATACGCTGCGTAGTCGTCAACTGATAGGTAGTGTAGAGAGATGATTAAAACCAGCTTGATAGTAAGTTAATAAATATAATTAAATAGGTAAAAGTTTAGAGGTATGAGAAAAGTTCACTTATCCTCTATAGAAAAGGGAGGAGCCTCCGACCAGACGGGTGTCGTGTCTGGTGGGTAATTGCATAACATAAAAATTACACAGATGTATTAAGAATTATTATTTGAGCGGGTAGGTAATGTAACCATCCATTGAAGAAGTGTCTTCCGCACAAAAATACTTTTCTTTTTGTGAAAATCCTCGTCCTGAGTATATTGCAGGTGTCTGTAGCTGGTCGTTACCAATTTCCTTTATGTAGGTTACCTTCCATATTTTGTCACAGAGCCGGTCAACATTAGAGGAAAAAATTGTTTCAAGCGATTTTCAACTATGCGTGGTACCTACTCGTACAACTATTACTACCTTCTTGACCTGCCCCACTTAAACTGCTCTGCAATTAATGGTTATGCTCTGTATAGGGACCTGATAGGCCCAATAAAAATAAAATATGAGGTAATATCCAATGCTGCGGTTCCCGTTAAGTGTATTAAATATTAACGATATTTATTCCTGAATATTAGATATTCCCCAGAGTACCCAAATCCATACACTCTGTGGTTGTACTTTTATACGTCGATGATGTATATCTAGGCTGTAATGTCGCGTTTTGTTCCGCCACGGAGTGATCGTATCTCATTATTGTTACGAAACGTTTCCCATACATGCATGTTGAAATAACAAGCGTGTAGGGATGTTTATTGTCCGTCATTCATTGAATTTTCTTCTTTGACCTTGGAGAGTGATTGAGTGTCAATTTCTTTGGACTTCATGAAAGTAGGTAGAGGAGGAGGACGTGGCAATGGCGGGACAATCTCGACTTTTGTCTTAAGGGTACACTAGTTGACGGCTCGAACTCGTTGGTGGGCGTGACTACTATGCATACTAATTAGTCTAATTATTTATTTATTTAGTTTTATTTAGTTTTATTTATTTATTATTTATTTGTCTAGTTTTTATTTATTTACTGAAATAAACAATGATTTATAAAGAAAACGAGCGGGTAATATTTCATGAACAGAGACCTTTGGGCGTATAGATATTATGGAAAAACTACTGGATGTATTTACTAAAATCAACATTATTTGAACTTTTGAATAAATTATCTATCCCTGTACGGTTTCTATTTTTCCATTTTTTTACTACATATTTTACCTCGTTTTTGGGCGTAAATAAATATATTTACGCCCAAAAACGAGGTAAAATTTGTGTTGAAATATGGAAGTTTCGACGCTCTTAACTTCCAAACCAATGTTTTTTTCCAATTCTGCTTCCATACAGGGCTAGATATTTACAGGAAAAATGATATAATTTTTTGTTAAGAAAGTACACCGTCAAACAGACGAGTATTCACCATACTATTATTGTATGGAAGAATGACCGACTAGCGTACCCTTAAGAAGTGGCAACAAACAGCAGTAGATAGGGATAAATGGAAGGAGGGAACGCAGGCCTTTGCTCCACAGTGGGACACAAACGGCAGATACAAATAATAGTAATTGATGAAATTAACAAATGAAGGATAATACACAACCACAGACTAAGGAAAAAAGAACACGACACAGGGAATCCTAGTGTGGGGTCCAGGGAATTTAAAAAATCTAGCACCTAAGGCTCCCATGTGATCTGTTAGTAGTTTTTTTTATATTTTAATATGTTTTTCTGAACTGAATAAAGCTTTTATACTTTACTTTTTTACACTTCATTTGTTATTTTATTTGTTTATTTATTTATTTAACAGTTTATGTACACAAATATAAACAGACAAGAAGAAAGGAACAGAAAAATACGTACAAAGGAGATGCTTTTTACCTTTTTAACCGACTTCAAAAAAAGGAGGAGGTTCTCAATTCGACGGTATGTTTTTTTTTTTTTGTATGTTTGTTACGCGATTACTCCGCCAATTATGAATTGATTTTGATGATTCTTTTTTTGTTTGGTAGTGCATACTTCAGAAGTGGTCCCATATAAATTTGGTCAAGATCTGATGAAGGGTTTTTGAGTTAGCTTCAATAATACATATTTTTCCCACCTAGCATATGTGGATGATATTCTAATAGTTCCTGTCACTGTAATTTACTTGGTATTCAAATTTTTGTGGGGGTTTTGTGTAGGTACCACAACTAAAAAGTGAAAAATAAAAACTTTTTCACAAAAAATAAAACCGACTTCCAAAAAAAAACACTACAAAGTGAAAAATAACTTTGATTTCGGAAGTCGGTGGCAAAAAAAAACTAAAATAAAAAACCCAAGACACCGACTTCCGAAATCAAAGTTATTTTTCACTTTGTAGTGTTTTTTTTTGGAAGTCGGTTTTATTTTTTGTGAAAAAGTTTTTTTTATCTTCGTAATAAATCAGCGCGTTTCAATTCTTTTTTGATATTGTAGTTCTATGCGGTAGTTTAGTTTTATGCGATGAACGCGTATATTCTAAAAAGACATTCTTGTTTTAATTTTTTTGTAAACATCAATTTTGGCGTCAAAAACCATTCTGATTTTTATATTATTTTAATATACTCAGTAAAACTCTTGCAATAAAGACGAATCTAACGACATATCATTCATCAATATCGGTTCAGCCGTTTAGTAGTACATACATACATACAGGGCCTCAAGTCTGCTATTACAATAGTGTCAGAACGGTCTATCATTGATTTCATAATTGTTGATTTTGACAAGTTTGGTAATCTACTAATATAATGGCGTCATTATAACTTTGCAATGGTCAGCTACTGACACTCAATTGAAAGAAATGGCATCTATTGGTAAGCTCGTACATAATGACAAATGAAAGACTGTCTTAAGGTAACCTGCTAAAATTGTGACAGTTGCTTTGATCAGTGACCTACCTTTAGAACGTCATTGTGCAGTCATTGCTTTTAATTCGTTTAGAGTATCGTGTTTGTGGAATATAATGATCAACCAATGATCGACCACAATGAATTTAGCAGATTAGAAACTTTTAGCAAAATGACAATGGGATCGTATTGGAATAAAAAAAATATAAAAATAGCAGACTTGGGCCCCTGGTCAAAACATAAAGGTACAATTGCGTAACCGACCGCAGGCGGCAACTCCTGGCGACGTGTCGCCGCGACACGAATGGTTTCTATGTACTCGTATTATTATGTATTTCTATGAAGGCGACGCGACGTGTCGCAAGCTACAGAAGGTCATCATCTATCTAGCCTTTACCCAAGAATCTTGGGGTCGGCTACCAGCCTTACCAGTTGTAGCTGAATACCAGTATTCTACTGCCTATCTGACCTCCACATCTAAGTTACTAGGTAACACGATATAAATTGATAAGACTGGTTGTCAGAGTTTCGGGCTAGCTACAGAAGGTATTTCATAGAAATTTATAGAAACTAGTGGTGTCGCCGCGACACGTTGCTGATTGCAGTCGGCTACAGAACGGCGTGGCGTGCGTCGTAAGGAGGGTAAAGGTATCGGTCGGCTACGGTTCCTTTACTGTCCTTTTTTTTCCTTCGCTACAGTCGGGTAGTTTAGTTTGTTCTAAGGTAGCACACCATGGTCTGAACAACGTTTGTTCTTGTAAAACTATAATTCAAAAGTCACCGTATAAGTGTCGTTCGCGCAGTAAAATCGGGAATGCAGGATTTGTGTGATGACAGGTCTTTGATGTGTAGTTCGCATGTGGCGCTGTAGATGCCGCCACAGGTACAAGAGTATCATGATGTTCTCTGTGTCAGGATCAATATAACATTTAACATTTTAGATAATAGTAGTTGATATAAATTAAGGTAGCTTTATTCTCTCTTTTTTTTCTCTTTTGTACGTACAACTTTCGTTTTGCATGCTGAGTTTACCTATAAGTGATTGTGCACTATTTATCTGTTTTTGCTTGTTTTTTATGCCTATAACCAGTGTAAACAATTGTGGGTAAACCAAAATAAATAAATAAATAAATGATGTACGTTTCAGATTCATCTGTTAAATCCTTCCGTATCCCGTGAGATACATTGCAATGTTCGTAAGGAATGACCATCTCAGGCGAATGTATCTCACGAGGCACACTGCCAAAAAGAGGTAATAATACAAATGGTATATAAAATAATTATTTTTAATTAATGTGATCACATATTTGTACTAAACAAGAAGTTATTGGTGGTGAAAACTATAAAAACAATTTCTGTCAGGTACTAAGCATAATCTGACTCCACACTTAGTACATGACACAGTGGTTTGACCTTTGATACATAGTTTGCACCTGCCTTTTGTCCCAAAAGTCGTGAAATGGCCAACTTGGTCACTGCGAATTTCTGTTGTTGGCCTTGGAGCAACCAGCGCCTTTATTAGTTTTGATGGGGTTGGACCCTTCACATTATCCGTGTGTTTCGTGGTGGTTCTGTGGCGTAATAATAAGTTTTTGGCAATGTTGTACCTGAATTTCTTCAAACTCATTATTTTTCCATTACCAATATTTCTCCGGTACGATATCCAACTATTTGTTATACATTACCTAAGTCTAACAGCTGTGATACCAATGGTAAGTACCAGCGGTGCCCCTTTAGCTCAGTTCTATAGAGAGCTATTAGCATATCAGCTAAATCAACACCGCCCATATGGGCGTTGTAATACTTTATAATTTCCGGACATGGCACTGCTGACCTCTTCTTTTTCTCCTTATCGTATCTTTGGATCGTAGATATAGGGTGGACATCTACATAGCTGCTTGCGGTAGTGACACATTTACTGTCGTACCACTTGACGACACACACTTTCTTATTATTGCACACGACTTGCGAATGAGAACCCCTTGGTTTCTTTTTCAGTGCTTAATCGGTGATGAGCTTCTTCTCAGCTCCACGTAATCTGTTTGCCCTTATAGTTCCAAGTGAAAATATACCCATCTCTTCTCGCAGGTAGTGAATCAATTCGAGGCTTGTAAAAAAGTTATCAAAATACACTACAGTACACGCTGGATCTGGTATAGTTTTACATAATGCTATCACAACTTTAGCGCCCATTCCAAGAGAAGACTCTACTGGTGAAAAATCCCATTTTCCATCGACGATGGCAGTGAAGGCACTGGTGATGATTCTTCCTCTGCCCTATGTCGAATAGGAAACTGCCGGATTTCATTTTCAGACTCCGTCGACGAATCGTCATTCGACGATTTGCTGCCCGATTTTGGGATAAGCGCACAAAGCTTTCTGCCTCTTGCGAAGGATTGCTGTACTCCGCCCTAAGATAAACAAGCTTAACTAACCCTCCATGCTAAGCGAAAATCAAAACCATAAATATTCCATAAAAAGATCAGATCAGAAACCATCAACCAGATCTCAAAGACAAGAGCATACAGTATACCTACCAAGACTAAAAGTATGTACAGACCTGTTAGTAGCCATGTATAAAAACCTATTTGGTCTCGACTGGGAATCGAACCCGGAACCTTTTATGCTTTAGCTTTACCCCATCACCACATTCACCAATAAGCCACCTTCAAAGTAATTAACACAAAACAATAAAAATAAAAACACCATAAACGTGGCAGTGTGCACTACATGATACATTACACCAAAACATAAAAAACCAGTAAACATGGCCGTGTGCACTACGAGATACATAGCAATTTGGCTGTAGTTAACTAAACCATATATACAGTTTTGCATCAAAATTCACTCAATTGACACGTATACACTAATGTACTTTATCGTGATAAGCATAATTATTATATTATTGAGTAAAAACAACATAAAATATCAATTTTCTTACCTTTTTTGGCGGGATTGCTTTGAGCCGGATCATCATTTTGATTGTGAATGAAAAACGGTTTTGTCAAACTAACATGACATGACGTAAATGTATTCAGAAACAGTAATTTTCTTAAACAGTAGGAGCGTTCCGTTTCAGGCAATAATATTTTTCTTGGTATGATTTTTCAAAGTTGACTGTATCTGACAGTGCACTCCGTCAAGAAAAGGGATAACCAGTGTAAACAATTGTGGGTAAACCAAAATAAATAAATAAATAAATGATGTACGTTTCAGATTCATCTGTTAAATATTATCTTCTCCTTCATTCAATGATGTATGACAACGCACGACCTAAACGATGTCTAGGGGCATGTAATTTGCACAAGAGTATAAAATAAAGAAGGCGAGCACCAAGGTTAAATAAAGGATGAAAGTTTGTATGGGAGTTCATTATTCATTCATGTCTGTACATAACAAACAATACATGGAAGTTAGCATAATTAGCCTATAATATTCCCACTGCGAGGATAAAGGCGTCCTCCCTTCAAGAGGGTCTTTGCTGTAATCCACCACGCGGGCCCAGCGTGGATTGGTAGATGTCACATGTCTTAAATTTTTTGGTTCTAGGACATACCGGTTTCCTCACAATATTTTCCATCACCGTTTTGTGAGCAGTGGTGATTAAATTATTTACACAAAGTATAGAGCCTGCATGGGTTTGAATCTACTACCTACAACTCGTCGCCGTAAGTCGGGATCGTTATCACCGGGCCACCACTGCTCACTGGTACCAAGACTTTGATACTTTTATAGAAAAACATTGTAAAAGGTTCTTGAGAAATTGTCGATGGTTAATCCCATCGGGCTTGTCTCTATATTCAGTATAATATGTAATTATGCTTACGTTTGTGTATAGAACGTGTAATAAAGTGGTATTATATCTCGTACTATTTAAGTAGGAGGCTCACATACTAGATAATTATATAGTGTCACACATCACGGTTCCATGACGATGCAATTATGGTAATGTCTTTATCAACCAGACAGCGAATAATGAAGAACTATGGCTTATTGCTTATTTGTATGTCACTCGGAATTAGAATTAATACGGTATCCTATTTCTACTTAATTATTTTGAGTTTTTTATTCTTCAAATTCAAATTCACATAAACCTACAAGGGCACTTATGAAGCGTCAGAAGTTAGGTGCACGGTTCCAATTGGTAATTTCCTATGGAGAAGAGCTGGCAAGAAAATAATTGGCTTTTACAATATTTTCAAATAACAGTGTTATTAGGTATGGGAGGACAGTGCAGGTCTTTCAACAAGTACCAGGTACTTAATAAAACAATTATGGTCAGCAAATCTACAGTCCACTAAGCCTACAGCGTTCTCACATTCACAAAATAGAAAATAATCTTTAAAAAGTTAAATAAATTATTAAAAATAAAAACGTATTTTTAACGAAATGATGTGATTGCTATTACAGCTGTAACAAATGTGAATAATTATCATATCCACAAAAGCCACTAATAAAGAGTTGAAATTAAATTGTAGGTTCATTTAATCTACTGTATATAAATAGTATAATTTATAAAAGCAATAGTAGATTGTTTGCTTAGGGAGCAAACAACTATTTTAATGGCGAGAGTGTTTTTTTGAATCCAGAGCGGAGCGAAAGATTCTAAAGTAGAATCCTGAAGGCAGCGAGGGATTCAAAGTACGTCACTCAAGCTTAAATTAGTGTTGCTCCCGAGGTGAACACTCTACTTTTCATCACCCTCTATGAGAAAAAAAAAAGTGCGGCCCGACATCATCTCTCACGTATGATTTAAAACCAAAACTAAATTTTTGCAGCCGCCATCTTGGATTTACGTTTTGACCTCTTTATCGAATTTAGCAGCTTTAAAAACTATACCTGAACGATGAAAAATTTGAAAATTTTCGCAGCTGCCATCTTGGATTTACATTTTGACTTTATTATCGGTTTTAGCACCCTCTAAAACGATGAAAACGACACCCATGACGAACAACTTGAAAATTTTCGCAGGCGCCATTTTGGATTTACATTTCGACCTCACTATCGGCTTTAGCACCCACGAATACTATGTAAACGACATCCATGACGAAAAATTTAAAAATTTTAGTTGTCGCCATTTTGGATTTACATTTTGACCTCAATATCGGCTTTGTCGCCCTCGAAAACTATGAAAACGACACTCATGACGAAAAATTTGAAATTTTTGTCATAAGTCGTTGCCGCCATCTTGGATTTTCATATTGACCAAATAATTCACACTTTCTCTCTCTTTCTTGCCAGCCTGTTACTTGTTCATACAATGTTCTTGATTGATCTCTTTGGTGATTGGAACTTCTACTAATAATATCCACATTCCAAATTCAAATCTATTTTGCTCCCTAGGGATCAAAGAGCTATTTTGGTCTCTGTTTACGAAGAACAAACTAGCTCTTTTAGAATAGATGTGATGAAAAGTAACTTTTTGTGTCTGTTTGTCTGACTCAATGGATGTATGAGGAGACAAACTATTTTATTTTGTTTACTTAAACTATTACCTACCTACCTGGAAACAGCCTGAAAGATTAATAGCCCTTCTTTTAACACTAATGCCCAAAAAGGAATGTAATGTTTTCAGGGTTCATGTATGTATCAATGTGAGTTTCTTTGTTCTACCATAACTTTTAAATGGCTGACCAGATTTGGATGTATGGGGTAACATTAGAATCCCGAATGAAAAAAAATCTACATCTTTTTAGTAAAATAAGTGATAGATATACCTAATTTTAATACTAGAAATAAAGAAAGTTAAAATAGAACAACCATTTTTCAGATTATCTAAAGTACCCACATCTTTTAAGGGGTACTCGTACTGTGTTTGGGCACGCCACTATTGCAGCGATAAGTCCCCTCTTTGAAGAGTGGCTAGAGAGGCGCCACGGCGTCCTCACCTTCCGCCTGACACAGGTCCTCAGCGAACACGGTTCTTTCGGGAGATTCCTGTTTCGGATAACGCGGGAGGAAACGCCCGGATGTCATCACTGCGCGGATCGCCCGGAGGACACGGTGGAGCATACGGTGGAGGTCTGCCCGGCTTGGGCAGAGCATCGCCATGTCCTCGTGGAAGCGATCGGTGGCGGGGATCTCTCGCGTCCAGCCCTGATCCAGGCCATGGTACGGAGCGAGAGGGCATAGGAGGCCGTCACCTCCTTCTGCGAAGCAGTAATGCTCGCGAAGGAGGATGCGGAACGGGTGAGGGAGAGGCAAAATTCGCGCCCTCATGCCCCTAGCCGCCGCAGAAGGAGACGCCCAGGGCGTCGGGATACACAAGCCGAATGGCCGTATCTTCAGCCACGGTTCGTTTATTCAACTAATTCACAGCTTGTTGTTGTGATAACGAGACAGGTACATTATAATCATCTTGTCTGTTTAACGGATGTGAATGACATTAAAATAGTAGGTCTTTGGCTCTTCCCAGAATTGCGCTGCGTGTCTCTTGTGCGCAGAGTGCGGGCCAGCTCCAATATCTTTCTAAATATGATAGCAAATACACTGTCCTTGTTTGGATTGGCGACATTGCTGTGCGACAACATGTAACTTGTCTGTACAAGTTACATGTTGTCGCACGTAAGAGACTGCTGTAATTAATATGTGATTGAATATGAATTTGAATTATTTAATTTGTGTGTTGATGTTGTATTTACCTATTGTAGTCTTGCCATAAATATTGTCACGAGGAAAAATTGTTTTTTTTATTGCAAATAATATTTATTACTACTCTCTAAAACTGACCATAAATCATAATCCAGCGGATTAAGATCGGGACTAGACGACGGCCAGTCTTCAGCTCTGATGAAGTCCGAAACGTTCACTTCCAACCAAGACTGCGTGAACCGAGCTTTATGACCAGGCGCCGAGTCTTGTTGGAAGGACCATACTTTGTTATTGAATATGGTGTTGTTAAGGGGCTTAACTACCTTCTCAAGAATGGTATTTTGATACACTTGTGCTGATGTTTTGATACCTTTTTCACAAAAATATGGCTCTGTCACTCCTTCATAGCTAACACCCCACCAAACCATCACTGAAGTTGGATAATGCCCACGTTGCACTCTGTCGACTAATTGGGAAGCTTCCTTAGAGCTTTGAGCATAAATACGGTCATTTTGTTTGTTAAAATGTTGATCAATTGTAAAAAAAATCTCATTCGTAAACATAATTTTTCTGTGACCTCCCTTTGCGTACCGCTTCAGTAGTTGTTTCGATTTTATCACCCTATTCTTTTTTAAATTATCAGTTAAAAAATGACCAGTGCGTCTTATAAGGCTGCAAGTCCTAAGTCATCTTTTAAAATACGCGACATGGTTCTGGGTGCTATCTTCATCTCCCGAGAAAAAATCTTTTGCTTTCGGACAGGATTTCTTCGAATTCTTTCCCTTACTGCTTTGACCACATTTTTCGTACAAACACTACGTGGACGGCCAGATTTTTTTCTGTCACAAACAGAGAAGGTCTCATTCAAATTCAAATTCATTTATTTATTTCTCTGATCATCATAAACAGTACAAAGTCAATGTTCACTACAAAGAGACTGGTGTCTGTTTTAGGTAAAACCTGTATTACAGATCACCAGGCTGACCCTCCGTCGGACATTTATATGCCATTAACTGCATTAATCTTTCGTACAAGATGAATTTAACATAAATAAGTAAATTAAAATTAGCTATTACATTAACAATTTTAGATAATCAATTAATTAATTAAATAAAACATAATTAGGGTAAACATTTTCAATATAAAATAAAAGTAGAAGTAAAAGTAAACATTTGAGATGACAAGAATGGGTTATTTTTGATATGGTGGAGCGTGTATGTTGGTGTGTGTATGTGTGTCAATGAGAATGTGAGAGAAATTATTCTTCACGTATTAATCAAATAGTGTGAAAAATAACTCGTGTATGTGTAAGTATATCGTTCCATGCATTAGCTCAGGGGTTTCAATAAGCGTTCGGTTGCATTGTAATCAATGCCTTGAAGCCACGAGATCACTTTCTTTTTGCACTCTACCCTGGAAAGAGGATAGATCATCAACGTTTTGTTTATATTATTATATAAATACGAACCCAGAAAACCATAAAAATTATGTGCCAGACTGGTCCTATATTGCGTTGTCGCACAGACAGTGGTTTTTCTCCTTTTCCCTGAAAATGTTTTCGGGTCGTAGGGAAGTTCAGCATGCTTTTTTGTAACAGTCACTATAATAAAAAGTTGTCGAACAGTCAGTACCTTACTTCGTTTATACAAGTCCACTGTAGGATAGCGCATAGGAAGAAAAGAGGCCACTTTTAATATGGCTCTTTGAGCTCTCTCCAATTTTAACAGGATCGTTTTAGCGGCCCCACCCCAGGAAGTTAAACAATAGGACAGTAAAGGTTGACACAAAGCGAGATAGACTGATTTGATTACAGATGTGTCAGCAATGTGTCGAAGAGATTTAAATATATAAATAAGCTTACGAATCCTGGGAACCAAGGCCTCGATGTGCTGTTGGAAATTTAGTCGGTTGTCAATTACAACACCCAGATACTTAATAGCGTTAGTTTTTGACAAACGTGGACATTCACAAGAGCTGTTGGATGGAAGGCTACAATTGTGTGAGATAATTGCGAGGTTAGGTGCGTCTTGTTTCCTGATTGTGTAGGTCATAAACTTTGTTTTATCTACATTTAGTGTGAGGATGTTGTCACTAAGCCATTTAGAAACCTTATTAAATCCATTTTGGGCGTGCGCATAAACCTCTTCCCAAGTGTCACCATAGAAAATCAATGCAGTATCATCGGCAAATGTAATTACTTTACCATTGGTTAGGTCTGAGTTACATAGGTTATTTATGTACACTAAGAACAAGGTTGGACCGAGGATACTGCCTTGTGGGACGCCATATTCATTAGGTAGCTCATCACTTAACCATCCATTAATTTTAACTACCTGTGTCCTACCCTTTAGATAATTCGCAAACAAATTCAGTGTTTCACCCCTAACACCCAAGTGCTCGAGTTTGCTTATCAAAATGGGAATAGACACTGTGTCAAATGCTTTGGCTAAGTCCAAGAAGATTGCCAGTCTTTTTCTTAGTATCTAGCTTAGAAATAATAAAATCCGTCAATTGATGAACAGCATCTGAAGTTGATTTATTAGCGCGAAATCCAAATTGAGATGAAGATAAAAGTTGATTTGTCTCCAAGAACTTAACCAGTCTGATATTCATTAAGCGTTCCAGTATCTTAGAAAGTGCTGGAAGTATAGAAATAGGTCTATAATTGTTAACACAGCATCTATCCCCACTTTTGAAAACGGGAACTATTTGTGATTTTTTAAAAGCAGATGGGAAAACTCCTGAGGTAAATGATAAATTGCAAATGAATGTTAGAGGAGGTACAATAACGTCGATGAATTCTTTCAAGACGTTTCCTGAGATTTTATCTATTCCTACTGCACAATCATTTTTGAGGTTAAATATTAATGATTTTATTTCGCTCTCATCTGTAGGTAACAGTACCATTGATTTTTCGCAGGACATAGTAGATTGAGATGAACTAGAGTTGTTAACGTACGATGAATTTACGTTATTGGAAGTTATTTTTTCTGCTAATGATCTACCAATGCCCGCGAAAAATGAATTTATATTATTGGCAGAATTGGACGGATTTTTGGGGCAAATTAACTGGGTTGACTTTTCATTTTTCTTGGAGGTGTATGTGATATTTTTAATGGTTTCCCACAACTTCTTACTATTATTTCCGGCTTTCATAATAATATCCTTATTAATAATAATTTCGTAATAAATCTTAGCCTTCTTCAAATTATCATTACAAAAATTTCGATACTTGGTTTGAATTATTACATTCCCAGGATTTTTTTTAGACTTTATATAAAGTTTATCGCGGTTTCGCATACACCTAAGCAGTCCCTTCGTTATCCAGGGCTTTAAAATTCTTTTGCGCCCAGTACTTGTTACGGTTGCCGTGTTATTTTCAATAGCTTTAGATATCGATTCTGTGAAAAAATCTGCCGCCAAGTTAACATCAGTCATGTTATAAATAGGACTGAAATCAATACTCCTCATGTTTTCGTTTAAACCTTTGGAATCAATTCGATCGTATGTTTTTTTTAATAATTCGCTTTGATTTAGTGTTCAAGAAAAGTATAACTGAATCATGATCAGTAATAGATGTCTGCGCAACGTAGCAATTAGCAGTCAGTTTAGTTCTCAATAATATATGGTCTAAGCATGTACGACTGTGAGTAGGTATTGTGTGGGCAGGAAGCATGCCGTGAAACGTAATCTTAACAAGGTAGGAGGATGATCTTTGGTCTTGGGTCCCAGGTGAAATATCAATATTAATATCACCCACTAAGATAACATTCTTGAATGATGTATATTTACAAAGACAGTCATTTAGCGAAACCAAGAAGTTGTCAATATTTCTATTAGCTGGTGGACGGTAAATGGCAACTAGTATAGTGTCTGGATCGATCTTTAGTATAAGAGTGTTCGCCTCTGAGAATTGTGATTCTTCAACCGTAGGCGAATAATAGTTTTTACAGTAAATCACCACACCTTCATTCTGAGTTTGGTTGTTGGCAGTGGAAAAGGACTTGTACCCGTCGATGAAAGGAATAATGGGGTTACGTGTCAGCCAACACTCAGTCAGAGCAATAATATCCCATTCAATATTAGATCTAGTCAGCAACGTTTGAAAGTTCGGGAAGTTTCGATGAATACTGCGTATATTTTGCGTAATGACCTTCAGAGTAGTTTCGGAATGTTGCAACAGATTTTTGCAGTCCTCTATTTCACACGTTGCTGACTGTGCCACAGCCACACAGTCCAGTTCATTATTAAAAGTCATAGCAAAATCAGCCATATTTCGCTGTATGAATGTGCACTTTAGGATTGGCCAGTATAACAGTGTAGTTTTGATGGTGCAAACCTAATTTACGAACGTCATATGAACATTGAACCTCAAAATGCAACAATAATATACGTGTTTGTAGGGAAGCATGTATTTTGTGTTTTTGTAATAAAATAAGTGTTGTAAGTGATTTTTATGTGAATGTTGTTCAGAATAGTAATTAGTAAACGCAGGCATTGCTATTAACTGTTTCGAATAGTATTTTTTTTTTAGAGAAATCAAAATAAACATAAACATGCAAAATCTGAAAATATTCATGCAAAATCTAACCAAAACAATAGACACAATTAAGAGAAAATTAACTAGTCACAGTTTCCTTTCAGTCTTTAACCTATCTAGATCAGCTTCTGTATTAATACGTAAGTGTCGCTCTCCCTCTCTTTTGCGAATAAAGATCTTCCCTCCAGCTGTCCAACAGTATTTATACTCATTGGTGCTGGCGAAGTCACGTGCAAGGAAAAAAAGTCTTCTAGCTTTCGCCGTAAGATGTTCAGATATGTAAACATTATTTGCTGGACCGCTAATATGCAGGTGTGTAGTGTTTAGTTTATTCTCTCTATGCTGGTTGTTGAACTTTTTACAGTGTTCTATTACACTATCCTTTGTTATAATGGAGGTAAAATCTACGATTATGGGCTTATTGCCTTCTTTTTTAGTGTTAATCCGATACACATCTTTTATATTACTTGTTTGGATAGGCAAATTTAGCGCAGTCCCCAGTTTGGCAATATGCTCTAGAAGATCTTGTTTCGACTCCTTTTCTTTAGGTGGAATATTTTTAATTTCAATACAAGAACTTTTATGTGATGTCTCTAATAGATCAACTTTATTCTCCAATACCTGTATATAGTCCATGTTTCTCTTTCGTTCATTTTCCATATCTTCTAGTTGTTTTCTAAGATCCTTATACTCATTTGATAGGTACTCGATGGACTCAATGATACCGGCGTTCTGCTTTCTGATGCCATTGATTGAAGACTGTTACTCATCCAATTTGTGGTTCTGTTCTTCCTTTAGATCGGATATCATTTTCGTAATTTCCGACATAAAGATGTTCAATTCATCGTCATGGCCTCGGTTTCGGGATCTCTCATTGTACCTACTCGTATTAATAGCCCGGTACACAAACATTTGACTAATACCAAGCGTATGGAGAGTTTTAAAAATTGCATTTGGCTCCATACCAACTTTGTGTAATGCAATCACAGCGATTCGGTTCTCTATAGCACCCCACTCCATTTTAATATCGCAAAATATTATACAATGTATTGGCGCCATAATTAGAAAACTCAATGAACAATCGTATAAAAATGACAGATACCAAATTAAAAAGTTTCTTATTTTTAATTGTAACAGTATTTATGGCCAGACTAAGTATATTGTATTTATTCGTTTATATTTATTTGTGTGATCATATATTTATTATTGAATCATTTAAAGATTTTTTCTAATGTGGGTTATGTGAAATAAATGTTTTTATTTTTATTAGGTACCTACCTGCAATCTGTGTATCTATTTATACAAATAAATCAAACTGAAGTTTCTTTTTTTAGTGTTTAAATAACAGCTTTTTACTAAAAATGCATATGAATGTATAATACGATACTTATATATTATTATAAAATTAAAATAAATTGTCTTTTGTCTGTTTGTTCCGACTAATCTTCGAAACGGCTGGACCGATTTTGACGGGATTTTCACTGGCAGATAGCTGATGTTATAAGGAGTTCCTAAGGTTACTTTCATTTTAGAAAAAGGGTCCACGTGGGCGAAGCCGCGGCCAGAAGCTAGTAAAATATATAGAATAAATATGATTTCAAGCAATAAATAGTAATAGTTTAGAAATTGTTTATTGTCCACGTAATACAGTAAGCAGGTTAACACCAAGCTGAGACGGCACGAGTAGCTTAAATTATTACCTACAGCTATGTTACAAAATATTATTGGCCAGTGATCTCCAAACTAGACAGTTAGTCTGTATCTTGGGGCTCGGGGACGAATTCCAGAGTGGTGGAGACTTGAGAGGTAATTCCAGGTGGTGTTGTATGATATATCAGCATGTCGATTCTCGAGTGGTTACCCACTTCACCGTGAAAACATGTGAAGTGAGCGTGGAGTGAGCTGTCAGTGTCATCTCACCCTGTTGGAATGACAACTCACTTCACCTAAGTTTTCACGGTGAGATGGTTACAGAATAGCACTGCTGGTGTGATTGTGTATTTGTGATGTGAGTGTGGTGTGTGGTGTGTTTTTGTGTGTATGTGTGCGTATTTGTTACTTTTCAAGCACAGAAATGTACAGGAGGCGCACTTAATGCCATAGGCATTTTCGACCAGTCAACCTTTGGGTGATGCAGAAACAAACAGTCATGGTAGATGAATTAATTACGAGAAATTAGAGGAATATTTTTTAAAGTAAATATGTAGATACATATATACCTATTATAAACTATAAATATAATATGATATGCCTAATTATATATAAATATAAGCACAAATAAATATATATAAATACACGGATATACTAGAACAAATAAACCAAACAATGAGAAAAAACATTAATGTTGTGATGATACTGCCAGCTTCTTACGAATGTGCTCGCGAATTTTAACTTTAAAGTATACCTAATAGGTTAGTTGCCATCCTGATTTCCTGAGGGAGCGCATTTCACAGAAAGATAGACTGAACGAAGAAGGAAGAATGAATGAAGTCTGTGCAATGAGTGGGACTTGGAAGAACACAATTATTTGATGACCGTAGATTAATGTGGTACAAATATACTGAAAGTGAGGAGAGATAATTAAGGAGTCAAGAAATGAATACAAGTTGGTTGGCGTCCTTTGTTCTCTACGGTGGCGTATGGGCAACCACTTTAGAAGCGACCGATGCGCAGAAATATGATCATATTTATGTTTTATGAGTTTTCGTGCAGGCAGAAAGAATGAAAAGCTGGTGGACTCTGAGAACTCTCGTTTCACGAGTAAGTCAAGTAAATAACCGATAGGGCTTCTTAAAAGTTACTTTAAGAAGTGCTCTCTGCGCTCGTTCTACTTCAATCAAGTACCTAGGTCTTTCCAGCATCATCCCACAGGCTGATGCAATACTGAATTATGGATTAACATACGGCTAGGTAAACTTGTTGTTGTGTGTCTGTGGGTCTCGTAGTCTGTGCATGGTGTGGATGAGTTTTCTTATTCTGCCAGAGAGTTGGATATGTGTTGCTTAAATGTTAGGTGGACGTCGATAATAATACCGGGGTATTTAATGAAAGTGGTACGTTCGAGAGGAAGACAGTCACAAGAAGAAGTAGAAATGCTAGAAGAGCAGTGATGCAGTTTGAGTTTAAGGTGTTCCGGAGGTTTTGAAGCGGCGATTTTGGAGAAAACAATATATTTTGTTTTACTGCCATTTAACGTGAGGAGGTTTCTGCGACGAGTGTCAATCCCTTTTAAGCTAGACAGTGTAAATGTTCACGAAAACCCTTTCCAAAACTATTGGTGACTCTATATTTATATGATAGGTTTGGTACAAAATTAAATATCGATCCATATGCCTCTCATTGTCACTGTATAAATAAAACGAGTCACCAATAGTTTTGGGAAGGGTTTTCGGTACAAGTTTAAATCAAGTTTGTGAATAGCAGGATGTAATGTGTCCGATAGTTTTCATCCCGTTTCAACCGCGGAAAATGGATTATTGTGACACTTTCGGACCGTTGTCATTTTACTCATGAAATGCTGTATTCAGTAACTTTTCCTCATAATACCTTTTAGTTTCTTATATTATGTTCCTTCTAAGGTAATATTTTGACACCACTAAATGTAAGATAAAACATCGTAACGACATACTGTCAATCGACATTACACTGTATGCTATATGCTATGCTAAAGTAGCTGTATTAAAAATTATTTCATTTATGGCACGCACAAGAATTAAAACAATTATAAAGTATGCAACTGAAAATAATAAAACGAACGAAGAACAATCCAATGCCACTATTCGTTAGATAACTACTATTGTTTTAATAATATATTATTGTAATGTGTTAATTATTTTTGGTTACTAATAACCAAAAATAATTGCTTATGTGCAGTGTGTCAATGCAAAATTACAAAAAATAAATTCTTTATCAACGGACATTATGAAGAAAATAATACGAAGGTAAGAAGATTTTTGTAATTAAATTAAATTTAAAAGAATATTTAGGAACATAGGGGTTTGAAGTACATCAAGGTCTTAAAAAGTATGCGTTATTAATAAAATGGTGTAGGTACAATGAATTGTTGGGTGAATCACTGCTCCCCTAGCTAGATCATTGAGTAATCTAGATTTAGGAGTGCAAATTTTGTTTACGTTAGTGGGTCGCAAACAAGGCCCACCTAATAGAAGATAACACTGAGGGACACTAAACGCCTATTGTCGTTATAACAATAAAACTTCTATTGAGTCTCGTTCAGTGTCCGTGAATGCGTTCAGCGCCCTTGAATAGGGACACCTATGAACATCTACAACAGTAAAGGCATCAATCACACTGCAGCGATATTGTTTTTCATACCATAGAGATATAAACGTAAATCCGCGTTTTGGATACTTACTTACCGTTGCAGGTACACATTTTTTTCATTAAGATTTCACTAGTTAGTTCACTCGGGTTTATTTCCAGTAGGCTGTAAATTCGGTCCCAATGTATATCTGGACGAGTACATCCGCACTGTGGCACAACTGCGCGGCACCAAGGCGATGTGCCACGAGTATGGATGCGGCACCTGCATCGTCGCCGTACGCGCAGCCTTGCCTCCTGACAATGCGTTTAAGATTTTCACTGTTAATTCTGTTAGTGGACACAAAATCACCAATAAGTATTTTAAATAGCAGAGGTCACAGTAACACGTATTCTGTGAAAATTTCAACTGGCTACGTATTACGGCAAAGGGATACAGGCCAGTGACAATCAGAAGGACAGTCAGGCAACCGACGTAGGCTTAGTAATAGGGTCCTGCTCTCACCCTTTTGGTGCGGAACCCTTAAAAGGAAGGTCATTTCCGTGGTAATTACGCGGATCAAAGTGGAATCACTTCAGTTTCCAGTGATTTCGTTACGTATACTTCTACGGTCACTGCAATTAGCACTACTCGTATATAGCGTTTATGATTTTCCTGAGGTTTTGCATAACCCGTTCATATTCATATTACCTACACTATAATAAATATTTTTCTACTAAAAATGTTACACTTTGCATAATATATTATATAATTTATATATCCGCAGTTTACCATTGAACTAAATTTTTGTCAAAATTAAATGTTGTACTGATGATTTTGTAACCAGTTAGAAGCCCATCACAGACGTAGCTTTAATGTGTATTTCTATTACGTCACTAAATATGTGGATAGATATAGCAAGACATAAAAAAAATGAAAATTTTCAGTGGATTATGATTCAAAACAAGGAGCTGAATGCATGATTGTTTGCGGAGGGCTGTCCCTTACACCGTGTATATTATTATGGTAGATATATTAAACCGCAAAACAAATGAGGGCAAAATATATATTATAGTATAGTTACCATGTGAGGCTTGCTATAATATAATATAGAGCACTGACAGTATATAATTATATAATATGTACATTATATCTACGTCTGTGACGGGCTTTATTTAATAAACTACTACTACTGTCTGGCTGCCTATGTAATGATTATATATTCTTATATTAATTTGAATAGACCATTATCTAGGACCTAGGCTGGTTATTAGATGTCGCTAACGCTCGTTTGTGATATGCTTGGTTTAAAACTTTAAACTATCATTTTGTTGTAATGTTTCAAGTTAGAACATTCGGCGGGAATGTATATTAAAAACAATCTCACAATGCATTTCAATCAGATTTATGTCTAACAATGGTAACTATAGTATATAGTGAGCTATATGAATAATATTGCAGTGTTCAATAAAGTGATCTGACATTCTACCATTATAGCTATTCAAATATGGAAAAAATACGCTTACTGCGCCAACCCCACGTACCTAAATAAGGATAAGAGTAGGATAGTGCTCATGAACATTTTTAAAAATCTTTTACAGCTGAAGTCATAAATACAGAAGTGAATTTAAAGTTACCAGTTTCTTTAAAATTGCGTAGGTGTGGCAAAATTATTAAAACCATAATTATTCTAATGCTGCCACCCTTTTCAAAGAACTGTTCCTTGAAAACTTTTAAGGTATGCTTATAAATAACTGTATTGTTAAATCAGACCTGTAATATATTGAACAGTCCATTTTAATATTGCACCAAATTGCACGCGGGATTGCTATTCGAATTCAGACAAAACTCAAACCTACTAGAATGATCTTCGATTGATTACGGTGTTATTACAGCATCATTCAAACATGCGTCATAAACTGACGAAGTTTTAGCTTTTTTCGAAAAAGATATGTATACAGATGAAACGCTACAATTAGCTATAAAATAAGAAGAAGAATAAGAGATAAATCTCTTCAGTTGATCTTAAAGCTAACTATAGAGTACTCGTATATCGCCCGAGCCATCAGTACCCTATATGACGATATAATTTAGCTGTATCTATATATTACACGGTAAGAACTTAAACATCAAAAAAAAAGTGTTCCAAATTCAAGATGTAATTCTGGTTATTTTATCATATTATCTTGTATTGCTGAAAATATTATTTACTTTTTGGCAATTTTCAGCCTCTGTCTGGATATCGGAATGAATCCATTCTTTAAATCAGGAGGCGATGTTATGAAACGCCAAAAATCCAGAGACATGCAGAACGATTGTGGCCGTTAAATCAGCCAATACCTAAAGTAGAAGGACTAGTGCAGTGCAGAGGTAAAGCTACATTTACTAATTATATGCCAGCGCAAGCCATTGAAGTTTTTGCTGCCTTTGTTACTGCTGATGCGGTTCCAGGCAGTATATTCATATTCATATCTTTATTTGCATTCCATAATGTGGGTATTAAGGTGTTAGGTGTATGATTATTGACTAAGTTGCAACGCAAGCGATCGTAAGTAAAAATATACTGTCGTATTTTCTTTCACTCAACTCATGTTTTATAACGCTATAGACTTGAAATCATAATAATTATAAATAAACCTTGGCAAAAGTTTTGGCTCACGTGAATTATGTTTATTTTCAGTAATTATCCGGATTTATTGCCTCTCAACACAACTAGTGTTATCCCTGGGGTTAGCTCGTTCACCCCAAAAACCACGAAGTTCTACGGGCAACCACAGCAGAAATCTTAGTAGATGATTAGAGTAACCAGCAAATAAATCAGCTCGACTTGTAAAAATACTATACAGTTCTACGATACAATACAAAATCTCCAGTATTAATTATTATAATGCAATAAGAAGAACAGTACCACTAATAATAATTATTATTAATTAAACTTTGTTTAATTAGACTTTTTGATTTTCATTCGAATTTGTAAGTAAGTAATAAAATTTACTTTTAATATTTGCATGCCTTTTTTTTTTTTTTTGGGTCGGTAATCATCAAATGACGTCTCCCGCTCTGGGTGGAGCGGGAGGGCGTGTCAGACTCATCATCTGCCTAGCCTTTTCCCAACTATATTGGGGTCGGCTTCCAGTCTAACCGGATGCAGCTGAATACCAGTATTTTACATGGAGCGACTGCCTATCTGACCTCCACAACCCAGTAACTGGGTAATACGATACCCCTTGGTAAGACTGGTTGTCAGATTTTCGGGCTTCTGACGACCCGTAACGACTATCAAAGATCCACGAATGACAGCCGGGACCAACGGCTTAACGTGCTTTCCGAGGCACGGAGGAGTCTCGGTATGCGTGTCAGACTCTTACTGACTAAAACCCACCCGTGTTCCTTCTGTTGCCTGTACAATGCCAGGGGGCCACGGTATCCCTTTCGGACTTTCCCGCAACCCCTAATATTTGCATGCATAATTGGTAGATTGTACAGGGATCTCAACATTTTGTAAAGACCTTTATTTATGTACCTACTTTCAAAACAAACAAATGATTATGATAATGATTACCATATGAAAACTCAAACTTTTGTTGCAAGACCCACTGAAGATGGAATGGAAGTGTTCTCATCTACAAAATGGCCTGACCAACATTGCTATAGCTTAAGTTTTTCAAGTTCCTGTTCACAGGTAACATGCTGTTTTACAAGTTCCTGTCCACAGGTTCATGTTGATATTTCTGCCTTGAATAATTCTAAGTAGGTTATTGATGGTACCTACTAAGAAGACTACCTACTTATATAACATTGAAAATTATTTCGAAAAATTAATTCATATTTCAGGACAAAAATTGTAGTAAGCCGCTCCAATTACCTTTCGAGGTAATTCCGTTCATTAAGATATTTATTTACTTCAATTAATTTTGCTCACTGACCTTTCTAAATTAACCTGTGACTTTAGCATTTAAAACGTGATCGTTCGCCGTCTGGAAAGCGAATTTCAATGCCACAGTATCTATTTATATTATTAATAAAATTTTATTTTATTTTAATTTATTGTTGACATAATCTACTCATTGCAATGTTTATTCATGAGTTGTATTGCAATATGTGGTTAGCTAGCGACCTCGACCATTATTTATTTTACCTCGATGGTCCTAGTTTATCAATTATAAGTTATAGTTACAGCTATATGTAAGCGGGTACGCCCTCTATGCCTGGAGGCTTTTTTCTTTTTTAGATATTGCTTACGTTTAGTTATTTTTATTTCTGCCTGAGTATAGTTCTCGATGTTTTTGGTTGGTACGAGTATATTGGCGTGTGCTAGCTGTCATATGGCTATTAATTTACAACTCAAAATATAATATAATTATGTTTTGTGTTGCGTAATGTAAATTATCTTGCATACTATTATATGGAATCATTTTTTTTTCTAACTAAACAGACAACTGTGCTGCTGGGGAGTTTGTTGCGCCACTTCGTCTTCCCAGCTAAATCATTAGGAAGTGGTGAAGGGTGGGTGGTCGTTTTGGGGGGACTGCCTTATGTAATTTTGACGTTTGAAAAGTGCTGATTCTCAGCTTAGTTTGAATAAATGACTTTTGAATTTTGAATTACCGCCATTTACATCGCTAATATCCAAATCTACCTACTTTAAATCTTTTCAACTTTTAGTTATACTAGATCGTTGTGGTAGTAAGTACGTTTCCCATCAGTCACCTTCCTTCCTATTCATTCCTGCAGCGTCTACCATAGGTCAGAGCGAAGCAGCCATACAAGGCTAGAAGAAGAAGATTGACCGCAATTGAAGCCATTTAAAAAAAGGAGAGGTTCGTTCTAATACGCTGCCATGAAAGCATCTCTCCAGACCTTTTACCGCTAATATACTTCCATTAGATCAATCCAGATTTTCGGGTCTATATATGGAACTAGACCTACCTACTCAAGTAACATTGATTTGAAGTGCTGTGTAAGAAATAGGAATCATTTTATCCGTGAAAACAAGCTGGCTTGCCACGTGGATAACCTACACATCGAGGACATACAAAGTCCTAGCAGCAGAAAGGCGACTCCAGAAAAATAAGGCGCTGCAGCCTGTGTCCCTCTCTTATTCCTATCAAGGAACAAGTCACAGGTGTCGAGTTCGAACCCAAGGCACGCACCTCTAACTTTTCGGATTCATGTGCGTATTGTATAATTATCACTAGCTTGAAAAACGGTGAAGGAAAACATCGTGAGGAAACCGGCATGCCTGAGAGATATTTCTCAACGGCACATGAAGCCAAGTCAGAGGCCCATGGGCGGCTTTAAAACTCTGACACCAGGTTAGTCACTAACCACACGAAAAGAAGAAGAAGATTCCTATTTCTCCATACCAAAACATAGTCTCATTCCAAATCAACGTATGCTGCCACATAAAGTTCATTACAGTCCACAAAACCGCCGATTCTCATAGCAAGGCTTTGAATCACCGCTCCAGGTTTTTAGAAGTCTGGAACGAGCTGTTAAGACAGTTCTATCCATTTCATGATAAAGTCCTCGTATGTTAGCGTTTAAAGTTGTTCCAAATAGTTCGCGGTAGTCACTCACGATGGATCAGTGATGGTATTTCATGGAGGAATCAAGATGGGGCGAGGCATTAATATAAAACTGCTCAATTTTGCGCGTATGCTCTTAGTATATCTTTAGGAAAAGTAAGTGTTAGACCAAATACCAGTTTCTCTACACCAAAAGCATTTTTATCTCTAGGGCAAGTTTTAGTAGCGAGGCAGTTGTATTCGCTACTAAGAAAGCTTGCGAAATTATTAACGGAAGCCTTCAAGCTTCAAAATTATCCAATTATCCATCTTATTGGATGAATAACCCTTCGTGGGAAGACCTGATACTTATAGCTTACGATACTAGAGTAAATCTTCTGGGTTCTCACATGTTTGACCCTATGTAATGATGCAAAGGCTTCTGATGTGTATGCTGTTCGTATACTGGAATTGTGTTAAAGTGGATGTATTGATAGGTAAACATGATATCAAGAGGTTTGATGTATTAGAAGATACTGGTAGGACTTTGTTTAGGTGTGTGAATAAAATATAGGTCAGGTTAGTACAAAACATGCTTACAAATTGGATATTTACATCGCCGTTTAAGGTCAAAGAAATCCAAGCTTTACAGAAGGTGTAGCAACTTTTGCTTCTACATTTTCTTTTCCAGATTGATGGAGCTCTCATCATCCCCTCGGCTGTCGGAAATCTTATTTGGAGATCTGTCAAATCTGGCCCCCATTTGTCGTACCATCCAGAAATGCCATTTAGCGACTGACTTTTGTTTTGACCATATTGCTGCAGATTATTAATACAAATCATGCTCAAAGTTGCACAATAGTGTAGAAAATTAAACAAGGATGCCATAAAATTGCATATTTCTTCCCTAAAACACGCCAACTGCGGTTGGTATAGACTTTTTGAATGTCCCCAGTCCGTTTCCGAAAGCGTCGTGCGTGGTCATAAAAGTTATAGTGAGAGTGAAGTTAAAAGATTTAAAGGAAATAAATCGGCGTGAATCATGGATGGGTAAGTAATAAACAGTTTTTCTGGGCTAAGCGTCGCATTTCTCGTATCACGATTAATAAATTCTACTATTTATAACAAACTGACGATAATTATGTATGGTGCCATTTATCCTTTTATTGTTTTTATGCAATTATTTTAACTTTAACTGTAAGGATTTGCGTAGCCTTTAAATTAAAAATTCGCTAACGAATGGAATCTGTTTTGGATGTCATGACAGTCCGTTGAATTTGCGGTCGACGACATGAAATCCGCCATTTTGCACGTATGATCGAAATGTTTGGATAAGACTTCCGTAGATTTCAATTACATGGTCTCATATAATAATGTAAAGAAAACCGAGTTCATGGTCTTCGGGGCCGTCGGAAAGTGCCCAGACACCATTCCATCAATAACTTTGAACGACGGCGCTAATATAAAGCAGGTGACCAAGTTTAAATATCTGGGCCATATACATACTTGTCGACGACCTTAGAGACGATGATGACGTGGAGAGGGAGCGCAGGGCGTTGGCTGTCCGCGGAAACATGTTGGCGTGCAGATTCTTTCGTTGTACGGATCAGGTCAAAATAACCTTGTTTAAAGAGTACTGCCAAGGCCTGTACACGGGAAGTCTGTGGTTGAACTGTTCGCGGGGGACGCTAAATTCCTTGCGCGTCCAATATAACAATGTCTTCAGGATGATGTTGAAACTCCCTCGTTTCTGTAGTGCCTCAGGGATGTTTGCCCAATCCCATACATATGGTTTCCACGCTATCATCAGGAAGAAGGTGGCATTAGCAATAGCATCCGGAAAGTCATGGCTGAGGACCCGAGAGCTCCTGTGCTGAGGCATCTCATGCGGAATGATTGCCCGCATGATATGCCTCTTAAGTACATGACTCATTAACTGTTTGTGCTAGTCTTAAATTTGTTACTAATCCTAGTGTCTAAGCTTAGTATAGGGTTTACTAACAAAAATGGTTCCTATATTGTCCCGAATAAAACGATTATTTATTATTTATTTATTTTTCTTTTATTTATTTATTTTTCTCAATGTTTCTTTTAATGTTTTTTATATATATATATATTTTCGTACTATTATACGTTAAAAGACTTAAAATAATAATATGTACAAGTACATAAAACATTTTTAATGTGTATTATTTTTTTCTTGTTCAGATGTGACAATATTTTCCGTATCCATTTCTATACATTTTTTTCGTCCTTGTTCATATACTTGTGTATTTTGTGAAATTTGTATGTTTTGGTTGTTGATTTTTGTAATGTTTTTGCTTAACAGCATGCCTTTCTATTGTGTTTATCGATTTGTAAATATCTTCAAAATGTAGAATGTTAATATTTGTAATTAACATTTAAGCAATAGAATTTAAACTGTGATCCAAAGTTTGAGTTTTCAATTGTTTGTTTTGGTTCGCCGAAACTGTTAAATTAAACACTTCTAACAGCTGAGACTCTGTCTATGATAAGTATGTGTGCCAATTATTATTATAAATTATAATCCCAAGCCACTAAGTTTAAAGTGTTCTCAGAATTGAAGTGTTAACAACTCCCCTTTTTTTTGTTCCGAGACCGCACGCTAAATGACGTCATGCTATTGTTTTGCTTGTATGGGGAGGTGTGTTCTTTTGATTGATAAATGTGAAATAAGTTGTATATATCTGAATCAAACAAAAACTTGTTGAAATATTGGTTTATTTTTTTAATTATAATGAGCTTTACACAAGAAACTGGGAAAAAAATCATAACCCTGATTACAAATTAGAATTACTATTATATTACAAGGCAAAACTGGACTAATCCATAGATAATCTGTTAGGTAAAATTTCATAAAAATTTTAACGACGTACTTCTAAACAGATTTCATGCATAGTCTAGGAGATATCGTTGTTTTAATCAGACAAGCTGTTTTGTGCGAGACCACCCAGAAGTGGCGCGTCAAATAGGCACCCGCCCCATTTTGGCACCACGTGACTGTTCCGACAGTTGAGAGGTCATGTCCAAATGCTAAGAATGACTTTGGGGTACATTCTAAATGTATCAACTCGGAAACATCCTCAATAAGGAAAATGTTGATCCACTTTTGAGTTTCTTCTGTTTATTTGGCTTCCCCAGCCATAACTTATAACATATTTGAGGCTGTTGAATTCGTATGCCTCTTAAGTACGTAATAAATATACCCTTTCGGTATGTCCTCTGTGAACGGAGAGCCGTCTGCTTGTCTAGCCTTGGTGTTTTTTCATGCGGTTCTTTCCACTCCCTGGATGCCAGTTACGAAGGAGTTTGGCTTGATAAATGTAGTTAGACATACACATGATTGTAAATAAGTGATAGAAAAAAATCATTAAACAGTCATATTTTTTAATTACTAGTTAAAACTGCAACAGAGTCATAAATGCAGGAGCTAGATTACTTTGTCGCCTTTTCCACAGATTCGAACAATCGTTTCCATGATTTTTTTATCAAAAAGATAACAACCGCTGTTTAAACAACATATTTCGTTCGTCTGCTATTTATTCGGGTTAAGCGTAAACCATTTTTGTTCTGTAAATAATAAGATGGCAACAAATTAATCTTAATTAAAAGTCGAGACGTTCAAAAAAAGAGTGCTGCTGTCCTGTTCTTGTTCTTTTACTTGAGCATGCTTGGGGAAACCCAAACAAGAGGCAAAAATAGGCTGGCCAAGGGTGAACTTTGCCGAGTATCGTCGAGTGTAGGAAATGCATCTGCTAGAAAAAGGCCACATACATACATAAATCCACGCCTTATTAACTACAGAACGCCGCCTGCACGATCCTTACATACTCCTTACCAAGAATGTTACGGAAGTCGTTTTGAATGTTACGGAAACTAGGCTATGGCGTTTAATATAACAATAGAAATATAATTCAGTCTCTTTAATCAGTCTCTATAATTACTCTCTTTAATCAGTCTCTTTAATTAGTCTCTTTAATCAGTCTCTTTAATCAGTCTCTTTAATTAGTCTCTTTAATCATTCTCTTTAATCAGTCTCTTTATTCAGTCAAATATTAGCGATAGCATCCACAAACAAAGCAATAAACTGGGACTTCGAGGGCGAACGTGACTAAAATAAACAAACATTCTGGCGACGAGTTAAAACTTATTTATATGCGTTCTAGTCACGTGCATCGCTGCGTTTCGGACTTCAATATAACTCCGATTTAAAATTATCGGAACCGAAGTCGGAATCGGAGGTGTAAAATTAATCGGAAGTTCCGAGCTTTCGGAATCGGAACCAAAGGTCCGTAACATCCCAGGGGCCCTACCACCACCTCTTTTAGCAGTATTGTTTTAATCTTACTTTAGCGTGGGAAAGAGATGGAGCTAGACGTTCTGTATAGCTCCACTTCTTTCTCGCACTGAAGTAACATCAAAGTAATACTGCTTAAAGAGGTCGTGGTTGGCCCCCTGCTCCTTACTTACGAAGCCACAAAACGTTCATATAATATCACGAGCTTCTCCCCACGACCTCTTTTGCTTGGAAGTCGTAAAATACACAATATAACTACTGAAATAACAGCTACATTTGCACCTCGGCCCTCGACCCACCGGGCCACCTCAGCAGCCCGCGCTTTTTGTCTTTTTGCTCGGCTCTTAAGGTCGTAGCCGGATATAAAATAACGAATAACCTTCCTCATGGATCACTCCGTCCATTGGTGAAAACAGTATGAAAATCCGTTCGGTAGTTTTTGAGTTCATCGCATTCAGACAGGTAGGCGGGGAGACTTTGTTTTACAATAATGTAGTACTTATAGTTCACGCGGTGTACCATGGTGCGGGTGACAGGTGACAGAAAGGGTAAAATATATTATGATTTACTTGTTTTTACTGATTCTATATTTTACGACTGATCCGTACCTACTTATAGATTGTGTACATAATACGGAATCAGTAATAACTGTAGTAAATTAAATAAATTTACCCTTTCTGTCACCTGTCACCCGCATGCAACACCGCGTGAACTATAGTGATAGAAATAAGTAATATCAGTCCAGACAGTATGCTATATCATTTAAACGTATGGCTGCGATAAATAAAACATCTTTAATAAACACTTTTTTATTATTATTTGCAGTTTAATATTACTGATCTCATCGGAACATAAGCGCGACCAATATTTGATTAAAATGTTCCCCGAGGCAACGACATTCTTTTTTGTCTGGATCAAATTGAATTCAGTGATAAGTTGTTGATACTTTTACTGTACAATGTAAAGATTTGTTACAAGTAGTTACTAGAAACCTACAGAATTTATTTTTTAAACAATTGAACCTGTTCTTAGCAAATCTTCACCTAAGCCATCCAAAAACACGGATTTATTTATTTATTTAGATAACATGGGAGACTTACAGCTAAAACAAACAGATCAAGGACAGTACAAAAGTCTGAAAGCCAATTACAGGTCTCCACTTATAAAATACAGAGAAAAAAAAAAAAGTAAATTCTACGGACATTCACTGTTATGTATTATTGTCATTCACATTCATTTATGTCAACACATAAACTTAACCTTCTCGACGGAGTCTGTGTTTTCCGATAGCCATCACCTGAGGACCTAGACAAGCTGCAATCGCTTCCAAAATGTTATTATAACCCCTGACGCAAAAAGAAGGGTGTTATAAGTTTGACCGCTATGTGTGTGTCTGCCTGTGGCACCGTAGCTCTTAAACGGGTGAACCGATTTTAATGCGGTTTTTTTTATTTAAAAGCAGATTTTTGTTCGCTAGACACTGGTTCATATACAGGTTTTATCAAAATCGGTTTCAGCCGTTCGAAGATTATCAGCTCTTTTCTAGTTGATGAAGATGTGAGCGTCTGCCACAGGTCTAATCGATTTGAAATTTGGTATTCTGTTACTTCAATGATATTAGAAGAACATAGTAACCTTGAACTGATGCTGCAGCATCACTTGGAATTAGCAGGATACCCCTTACCAACTTACAGCACAAGTATCGTGTTTGGGCTCATTGGAATGGTCTCAATGAATATGTCATATATGATAGATGAATAGGATCTGGTGATGGAGTATGAAAGAGAAATGAGGAAATGTTTGTGGCGGGTTTTTTTTTTAAATATTAATATAATTTCACTTGTGTATTTCCACAACTACGTAATCTAATGAAAAGCTTTATCAATCTTGTTTGAAGGATTGTCAATGCTTCTAGTTTGAATATGTCATGTATCGTCATATCATAGGTATATTGTTGACTTTTCCATCGTCGTCGAAAGCCCTCTGGGAGCCGTGAAGTCCCGAGTGAATAAAGTTACTTTTAGACAAGCGTGCACCAATGTCAAGCGCGTCAACGCTTACTATCATTTGATATAATGGTCAAGAGAGTATCAAATAAAAAAACCGGCCAAGTGCGAGTCGGACTCGCGCACGAAGGGTTCCGTACCATTATCTATAAAAAACGCAAAAAAAAAACATGTCTGTTGTATGGGAGCCCCACTAAAATATTTATTTTATTCTGTTTTAGTATTTGTTGTTATAGCGGCAACAGAAATACATCATCTGTGAAAATTTTATTTGTCTAACTATCACGGTTCATGAGATACAGCCTGGTGACAGACGGACAGACAGACAGACAGTTTCACCTTTTGGGTACGGAAGCCTAAAAAGTAGGTACAAAAATCCTCACTTAGGTACATCTGAAGGTATACAATTGGCATATTATAAAAGACTAGCTTCAACCCGCGACTTCGTCTACAAGCCTATAACCGTCCTCAAGAATTGGACTATCCAATTCAAAAATATTTTTTTCAAATTCGTCTGGTAGTTTCGGAGTTTACCCACTACATACAAACTAACAAACAAACAAATACCTCTTTATAATAAAAATATAAAAAATAGAAATATAAAATAAAAAATATCATATTAGTATGGATAAAAAGTACGTAGATTAGGGAAAGTATAAAAAAATGGCAGTAAGTACCTACTAATAAAATTCGTGGCACTGAAAGTGCGGACCGCCTACAAAGCCATCAGTTTTTATACGTCATTTGTGTCTTAAAGCGAGTAAACACGATTAGTTTGTTAGGAAAGTATTGTCAATGCCGCCTCAAGCAGCGACATCTGAGGTGTCTCGGTGCTCTGTGATTATTCTAATATATACCATACACGGCAGGCACGTTACCTTACCCTTTAATTACCTTAATAACATATTTACCTACAGTGCCATCGTTATAAGAATCTGACATTGATGCTACATGTTCACGCGCAGAAAAACTATAATCGCGTCAATGCATGCAATACCTGATTAGTGCACAGGAGAACACCACGTTATATTATCAAGTAATTTGCCTCTTGATGCGATTTTAATGAGCCTCCCTCCATACAATTTCTTACCAAAGGTCAGTACTTCCGTTAATAATTTTGTAGCAAATAAATATAAATTATTTATGATTTTAGGAATATCTAGAGCGTGTTGTCAAATCTTTTCAAATGCGAATCCTTCAAACAGAAAATTACATTATTTTGTTTTTGAATTCAACATACTTTATCAGGATATGGGGTGCATAAAAGAAGCCTCTAAATTTTCAACGTCCATTGCGTATGGGCAATCAGAGAGTTTTCCCCGGAGGTAGGTACTTAATTTCTTTCACCATGCATCAGTGCCGTGACGTTACTTGGAACTTTTAATTGTTGGTGTCCCATATGGCAGCATTCAGTGTCCACTATTATATTATACAGGATTATAATAATTATCTTTTATTTATAGGTTGTTTTGCCACAACGAGGTGCTCAAGATCGTGAAGCAGCGCCGCATCAAGGTAGGCGGCAAAATGAGGACTGACCCCACCTACCCCGCCGGCTTCATAGATGTTGTTTCTATTGAGAAGACTAATGAGCTGTTCCGCCTTATCTATGATGTGAAAGGATGTTTCACGGTTCACCGCATTACTCCTGAAGAAGCCAATTACAAGCTGTGCAAGGTGAAGCAAGTGTCAACGGGGCCCAAGAACGTGCCATTCCTGGTGACGCACAAAGTCAAAAAGTCAAGTCAAATAATTTATTTCATTTAGGCACAAAAAAGGCACTTATGAACGTCAACAATGGCACGATGGCCGAACCATCCGCTACCCAGACCCACTAATCAAGGTCAATGATTCAGTACAGGTTGACATTGCATCCTCCAAGATCATGGATTTTATTAAGTTTGAGGCAGGTAACCTGTGCATGATCACGGAAGGTAGGAACTTGGAGAGAGTGGGCACCATTGTGTCCCACGAGAGGCATCCCGGTTCCTTCGACATCGTGCATATCAAGGACACCACGGGCCACACTATCGCTACTAGGTTAAACAACGTGTTCATCATCTGAAAGGGCACGAAGGCGAACATCTCCCTGCCGCGTGGCAAGGGAGTGCGCCTCACCATCGCCGAGGAGCGCGACAAGCGCATCGCTGCCAAGGTCGCCGGACAGTAGTCACGTTACTTTAATAAAAAATACATTAATGAGAATAACACTTAATCTAATCTCGAAAAGTAATACAGTTTCAATGGTATTGGTGATGGACATGCCAATCAAAATATAAACATACGGTGGCTAACGCAAAAAATCAGGGAAGCCTTGGAAGAATTGGAACTAAAATCGATCTATTTTTGGCATTTTATTCAAACCATTAGTTAATAAATAATTATAATCATTGCAATAATTTTATTATACCACACGACGCCCTAAACAAATTTCTCGATTATTTTAATAAACAATAACTTAAAACGGTTTATAATTATAATTTCCCATAAACATTGCAAATGTAGACAGAATAATTGACACCCGTCTGACTATTTAATTTGTTTAGTTATTTGCAGTATTAATTTTTCATAGAATAAGTGTGTGGTGACACAAACATATGTTTCGTCACAAATTGCATAGATATATTATGTGTACAATGTAAATATGAAGAATTTATATTATGTTACATATCGAAAGTGAAGAGAGGTCGGAGCGTGGGTAAAAAGATGGTGGCCTCGTTCTTCGGAAGAACAGGTTATTACGCAACAATTGTTTTAGAGGATCGAAAAACAGTTACCACTAATAATTGTTTGCCACTTGTCGCAGTAGGATCCTCCTTCACCACGACAACGCCTTGTCGCACACCGTCAAGCAAACAATCAACTACTTGGCGACGTCAGACGTGGAATTACTGGGTCACCCGCCCCAACCTTGAATTTTTATTTATTTTCGAAAAAAAAGAAAAACTTCGAGGAAGACGTTTTATGGACGCCGAGGAAGGTCGAAGAGACCCCTAAAGGCGAGTGGGCAAAGTGCTTTTCTCAGTGATTCCATCGGATGCAGCGATGTATTGATGTAAGTTCAGTTTTTGATTTTCTAAGAACTTTCAGTGTCATACTCTTATATAAACATTAAGAATTAATATTTACATAGGTTCAATGGCAGGTGATACTGTTAGAATGTCTGAATTTTTGTGAGAAGAATACATGGTGTTAAATAAATTATATTATGTGTAAATAGTGTAATTGGCCTCGGCCGTTCTATTTAAAATAAATAAACACATATCGATTAAGAAATTCTCGACTTATAAGTACACTGACAGGCAGACAGAGAGATGATGTATCATATAGAAGGATTATGATTCTAAATTATACACAAACAGGAAAATCACCAGACCCGGAACTAGCAAGTGAATTAATTTGCTTGCTTGACTGGTTGACAAACTTAGAAACGCCCCCACGATGCAGCAAAAATGCGTGGCAGCCTTTTGAGTTTATTATATTTTTATTATTTAAGAAAATGTAAAGTTCTCTGCCCTTTTATGCTTTGTTAACTCGAATTAACAAGTAAAGGGACATTCAATTTATTTAAAGTAACGTACTGGACCGTGAACAGGAGGTTTTTTTTTCTATTATTTTTCAATTAATTTTCCAGTCTGAAATTCATTTCCACATAGTTTGTAAAAGATTCTTTAAAACTCTTTTGACTTTCGCTCTAGTGACTTAATAACACTCTTTAGTCAATAAAAAACGGATTTAAAGTAAAATAAAATAAAACTTGAAAAAATTATACCTCATATTTTATATTAGGTCCAATCTTCTCTGGCATATAATTATGTATGTGTATATACGTTTTTTACTTAGCTCATCGTGTTATGTTTAACTGTGTGTATAGGTACAAGTTAGCAATGGTAACAGTAATGACTCTTGTCAGTTCAATATCATAGCTTTTCGAATAGTGACGTGTTTTACGATCATAGTGTCCTTATTCATATTTTATTTTTTGTGTCATTATCCACTTGCAATATTTTTCTAATGACATAAGTTATTTTAGCTACAACTTTAAAGAAATGGAATAAGAGAGGATTAAATCAGTTTATTACAGAATTGTATGTGAGTATATTTTAAAATATTAATAACTAACTGTCGCCCGCAACCGTCGTCTGCGTGTATTTTGTATTTCATCATTTTTAGGGTTCCGTACGTCCAAAGGAAAAACCAAACCCTTATAGGATCACTCGTGTGTTTGTCCGTCTGTCCGTCACAGACAGCGTTTATGAATGAATTGGGTTTTTTGGAGGGCACATTATTCCCCCCTTTATCTCCGAAACAGTGAACGTAAAATTTTGAAAAATATACATAAAATAGTTCTATACTTATAGATTACTGGAAAATCTATAAGAAGTCTATGGTCTTAAAATAACATGGAAAATCTCTCAATATTTTGCATAGAAACTTTCATCTGCGGTTGAAATGTATGAGTGCATATGATTTTCAACTACAATGTTAAGTTTGTTCTTGTGCTAAATGCATCCCAACTACGGAACCCTTCATGGTGCGTGGTCCGACACGCACATGGCCAGTTTTTCATACAAATATCCAGGATGTAAAATAGCCAATGTCCTTTTCCAGGTCTCAGGCTTTGTATCTGTAAAATTTTAAAACGTTCGGTTCGATGATTAAGGCGTGATAAAATAACAGACAAACCGATCTACTTTCACATTTATAATATTTTAACTTTTTTAATATGTATGTGTATATTTTTATTTGTTTAATGTGTATATGTATATTTTAATTATTTAATATGTAAATATATACGCTAATAGATTTTAAATTATTATTATTCTTTCCCCTCCTTATTTATATACATGTACAGTCGCGGTCTTAAATGTTAATCAGTTTTCAAATTAGATTCTTTATCAAACTGTGTGCAGTAAAGTCTAAAATACTATACTACTACTACTTACTTACTACTTATTACTTTTTAATAGTTGCGAAGCATCTGAGTATTAATGACTTTTCGATGACGAAACTCATTTCTTAGTTGAAAAATTGGCACATTGATGTAATTTCATTTAGTGCAATTACGAAAAGCTTATGAATGATTTCGTATAAACGTTTACGAAGCAATCGCGAGACATTTATGAAAAATATTAGGGTATGTATTAACATAATAGTACGCTAATACATTTTAAATAGTTATTATTATTCTTTCCCCTCCTTTTTTAGTATAGTCGCGGTCTAAAAATATTTATCAGTTTTAAAATTTGATTCTTTATCACACTGTGTGCAGTAAAGTCTAAAATGCTATACTACTACTACATACTTACTTACTACTTATTACTTTTTAATAGTTGCGAAGCATCTGAGTATTAATGACTTTTTGATGACGAAACTCATTTCTTAGTTGAAAAATTGGCACATTGATGTAATTTCATTTAATGCAATTACGAAAAGCTTATGAACGATTTCGTATAAACGTTTACGAAGCAATTACGAAACATTTATGAAAAATATTAGGGTATGTATTAACATAATAATACGCTAATACATTTTAAATAATTATTATTATTCTTTCCCCTCCTTTTTTATATACATGTATAGTCGCGGTCTAAAAATATTTATCAGTTTTAAAATTTGATTCTTTATCACACTGTGTGCAGTAAAGTCTAAAATGCTATACTACTACTACATACTTACTTACTACTTATTACTTTTTAATAGTTGCGAAGCATCTGAGTATTAATGACTTTTTGATGACGAAACTCATTTCTTAGTAAAAAAATTGGCACATTGATGTAATTGTATTTAAAGCAATTACGAAACGTTTATGAACGATTTCGTATAATCGTTTACGAAGGAATTACGAGACATTTATCAAAACTATTAAGGTACTAGTTGTGCCCCACGGTTTCACCCGCATAAGTTTCGATCCCGTAGGAATATCGGGTTAAAAATAATTGTATGTGTTAATCCAGGTTATAAAATATCTGTGTGTCAAATTTTATCCCAATCCGTTCAGTCGTTTTAGCGTGAAGAAGAGACAAACATACACACTCACAAACTTTCGCCTTTATAATAGTAGTGTGATGTATCAACATAATAATACGCTAATAGATTTAAAATAATAATAACAATTCTTTCCCCTCCTTTTTTATATACATGTACAGACGCGGCCGCGCGGTCTAAAAATGTTTATCAGTTTTCAAATTAGATTCTTCATCACACTGTGTGCAGTAAAGTCTAAAATGCTATACCTAATTACTTTTTAATAGTTGTGAAGCATCTGAGTATTAATGATTTTTTGATGACGAATCTCATTTCTTAGTAAAAAAATTGAGGCATCGTATGCATTTGTTACAGTGACATTTGTCAAAAATATTAGGTTGTGAATAAAAATAAAAATGTATTGGTTATAATTTGAGTATTAGTACCTAGTATTATATAGTAGTCTATGATTACTAGTAGTCTATATCACGAGAACTAACTCGATTCACCGTATGATTTTGGATTCGGCGTCATGGCGAAGAAGGTCAAATAGCTGATCATAGAAGCAATTCAGGACGACGCGACGGCCGATACTAACCGCTGCGCAAATAGCTCATATGGTTCGGCATTACAAAGAGCACGGCTTCAGACCAACTATATAAATTTTAACAAGGTTTTCTGCTTTGTATGAGTGAGTTCTCGGACGATTTGGCGAACTTTGCACCGAGCCGCTACACTACAGACATCGTGCTACAAACCTCAACACAAGAGAGGACTACTGCGAATAATTATGTGTCGCTTTCGGATGAGGTGATTCTGCCTACGGTGCGCGTTGTGTATCCCGCAGCAGAATTTGATTACGTCCAGGATAATGCACACGGCCCGGGGGTCTACCCTTTATAGCAGAACTTTATATGTCATAATATTATTTTGCATAACAGCGTATAGCATAAACTTCATTTCGCAGAAGATCGTTTGGCATAAACTCATTTATCATAATTCATATCATATCAGCTTTTTCGCGCCCAACATCATTTCGAGTTCTGTTTTTGCGGTTAGTTTATGGCAATGAAGAATTAATTTTAAGCAAAAGACCTCTAAAAAACTAGAAATTTATCTCTCAATTCTTGTTTATAAACTCGTTTTTCTTTTGAGATTATTATTGTTGTTAGTGTAATTTGATTTAGGTGTTTGCTTAATGAACTCTTGGCTTTAAAATAATCGAATTATTACATACATACGATGCATAGTTATTATGGAATAACACGTTTGTTAGGAGATAAAAACAGAGAATTTTGATGAAATTGTGACCTCTGAATTAAGAAAATGAAACATAATTAGAAAAACTAATCAGCATCGCATTTTGAAGACGCGAATGTTGAGTTAATTATGCGCTGAACAGATTTGTAAATTAATTCTTCATTGCCATAAATTAAGCGCACAAACAGAACTCGAAATGATGTTGGGCGCGAAAGAGCTTTAATTAACACTTGATTTACCTAACATAATCCACCTATGTAGATGAACTTACAAAAAATAACTAGCTATTACTTATATTATGGTTATTTATGTGCAGTAAAAATATTTCATGATATTTCATTATTTTATTAAAAATAAAAATACAAAGTTGCGCAAATAATTCGCCGCGTTTTGCGAGACTGCAGCCTTAAGCTCTTAGATCACATTGTGCACGGGTATGGAATGTTATCCGAGGCACTGATTTATGCGCACGTCTTGTCGCATCTATGCGAGAGAGACTACGTGCCCTCATAGAGGCTATACTAGTTATTAACGGGCCGGGCGGCGGAGCATGCGTAGTTCATACAAACGTAATACCAAAATAATTTGTAAATCAAACATATTCTTAAGGTAGTGTGTATTTATTCTGATTGGATTACAGAATATCTAGGCTCCCAAATATATATTTTTAATGGACACTGATTTAAATTCGAGTTATGAGAAAAATAAGTTTTCTACAGAAATTTGAAATTCCTCATATCTCGTCTTTATATCAGTGTCCATTCAAAAGATATATTTGGAAGCCTAGATATTCTGTAATTCAATTGGAATAAATACACACTACCTTAAGAATATTTTTGATTTACAAATTATTTTGGTATTACGTTTGTATGAACAACGCATGCTCCGCAGGCCCCTTAAAACAATAAATTGTTAATAGAATATAAATAACAAATTTCCTTAAGACGTTTTGGATTCTATTTGATTATTTCTTCCTATTTTGTATTTTTAGTAATAAGTTCGACCTCGCTTGTCCCAAGATACTATAGTTGTTAACCAAGTGAGGTCGAACTGTCAGTATATGCCAGCTAATATTATATAGTTTTTTTTTTTTTTTTACAATAAATGTTTTCTATAATCTATCCTAAACGCCGACGTGTAAATAAAAAAAAAACTATGCTCTATACCATACGTAGTATCTCTATGTAGTCTGTGTCTATACCACTAATCAATCATCGACTTTGTGACATAGGTGTGTGCATAGAGCATAGACTACTATATATTTATGCATAGAGATGTGTGCATGCAATTATAAACCTTATGGTGGTAACCGTTTTCAGACCGCGACTATACTAGTAATATTAGTTAGGATTGTAATAGATTTTATGTACGAAGTAACATTGTTTTACAGTCGGTAGATAATTTTAATAGTTTTTGGAATTCATTACCTGGCTAAATGGGTTAAATATGTGCACAGCAATATTTTTTTTTTTGCATTCGCAATAAATTTAAATATTCGGAGTAACAGAGAGCTGGCAGTTATGCCCCGACTTACGATTCTCAGGTCGGGCAAAGTGTTATTGGGTTTTTTTCCATCCGGAATTTGTCAGTAGCAGCCCGGCGTTTGGATTTGTGCCCAGTTGATGGCAATAGACTCGCCCCCTATTACTTAAACATAACGAACGATATATTGGTTTGCTAAGGTACACCTCTGCCTAACCCTTCGGGGATTACAGGCGTTATGTTATGTTTAAAACATAAAAGAAAAAAAACGTACCCGTTAACTCTATCGGAGTCGATATTATGACTTTATGACCTCACTCTCAACAGCTTTTGAGCTAAGGTCTACCGGTTTGTATAAACTGGCATAGACTGTTGTGTTTGCGACAGTTAATCTGCATTGCAGCTATTCTAATGGTGCTGTAAAGGAGTAAATACGCAAACGTGACTGACTTGATTTCTATGAAAATGTCATTCAATCTTCTGAAACTGACACCAGGTTAGTCAACCTAGTGTCACAGTTTTAAAGCCACCCATGGGCCTCTAACTTGGCTTCACATGCCGTCAAGAAATATCACTCTGGCATGCCGGTTTCCTCACGATGTTTTCCTTCACCGTTTTTGAAACAAGTGATAATAACACAATACGTGCGTATTGTGTTATTATCACTGATGAATCACGTTTAGAAGCATGAGGAACAGGGTGTAAAGTTCACTCATCCATCATAGAAAAGGGAGGATCCTCCGACCAGACGGGCGTTGTGTCTGGCGGGCCGACTGCCCAATGTTGGTGTCGGATAGTCTTATATATGTCGATGACGCGGTAAACTCTAATTGCGCGATGCAGGATGTGTGTGACGTCATGTATTTAATGCGAAGCCCGTATTTGGCGGTGTAACCGCTAGGACGGATGAATGTAAAAAGTCAGAGGCGTGCCTTGGGTTTGAACTCGAGACCTATGACTTGGCAGTCTGACGGTCACACCAATAGGCTATCACTGCTCATGTACCTAATTATATTGTACGACAGTTTACAGCAGCAGTGATATTCTGTAAAAATATCACCGTTAAAACTGAGGGAGGAGTGAGCTGTCAGTCAATACTTTCAATCCCTAGTACATGGTCGAATGACAGCTCACTTCAAGCCCACTTCACAAAAATTTTCACATTGATATTTTTACAGAATAGACTGGCAGATCTATCGCCGGTAGCAAACCTCCGCAGTAGATCAATTCAAAAGACTCGCGTCATTTTCCGCTACTCGCATCCGATTTGAGTAGCGGAACGTGACGCGAGTCAGTTCTGTTGAACCACTTCTGTTTCGCTGCTAAGGTATCGGCGGAGATGTGTTATCGGGGTATTCATACCACTACAATCAGCTTCTCTATTGGGTGCAATACTTCAGTTTAAATAATTCAAATGCTTTTTCTACCTTTATAGGTGTTAGGTGCATACCGAAATAAAAGATGGCTTCAATAAAATTCAAAATCAACGGGAAAGACTATGAAGGTAAGAAAATCCTAATCACACACTTTATACTTGGATCCTCGGATCTTTTGTCAGCTGCTTCTAGCCACTTTACTAAGATTGTCACCCCAACTTTTTTTTAAATAATGAGTTGGAAATCCTCATGGATGTCCTCCGTCGTCGGGCGGACGGAGGGCTCTGTCAGACTTCTATTGACTAAAACCACCCCGTGTTCTCTCGCACACTTGCATCGGGGGCTATGGGGGCACTTAAGCACTCTTCAACGCAGCCCCCGACTGGCGCCAACCCGCCTCCGTGGGCTCCACCTGGTCAAGTGGGGGAAGTGAGGTGTTTGACCCACCCCCGCGACGTCTAAGAGGGCCGCACGTGGAACACTATGCGCCACCACCTCGGGTGTTATATGATAGGGGCAGCGGACGTCCTCGAGTCCACCGTCCCTGGACAATCCCAATTGTCACTCCACCTATCCTGACCTATAATGATATTCTGTAAAAATATCGCAGTGAAATCTTCGGTGTAGTGAGCTGTCAATTCCTGGTGTCAGGTGGGATGACAGTTAACATCAAGTTCACTTCTCCTAACCTTTTTTTTTTTTTTTTTTTTGGTCTCGGGGTGGAAAATCCTCATGGATGTCCTCCGCCCTGGGGCGGGCGGAGGGGTCTGTCAGACTCGTACTGACTAAAAACCATCCCGGTGTTCCATCTCACACCTACGTCGGGGGTCGCGGGAACGCAGATACTTCCACGACCCTCGGCTGGTGCCGGCCCGCCTCTGCGGGCCACCTCGAGTTTGGGGGGAGTGAGGTGTTATACTCCCCCCTTACATCATAGAGAGGCGCGCGTGGAACACTACGCGCCGCCATCTCGGGTCCTAAGGAGTAGGGGGCGAAGGATTTCCCCAGATCCGTCGCCCCTGGACCCATTTAGGGGGGCTGGAAGAGGGCGTTATCCGCCCTCCGCCGACGCCCGGTGCGTCTGCTGCGGATCGGGTTAGTGGAAGCAATCTCCCGCTCCCTTTCCGCAGCCTTCTTCTGCGAGATGACGGTCTCGCAGAAGGAAACCACCACGTCCCAGGACTCCTCGCTGCCGGCCATGGAATTCACGACGGCCGGCAGCGAAACTTCTCCTAACCTAACCTAACCTACTCCATAAATGTTCGTAATGCTACCCAAATAAATCATAATGATTAAATATTTCTAGTGGATGGCAAATTCGGTCCAGACGTATCTCTGAACGAGTACATCCGCACTGTGGCAGAACTGCGCGGCACTAAGGCGATGTGCCACGAGGGCGGCTGCGGCGCCTGCATCGTCGCCGTACGCGCAGCTTTCCCACCAACAAACGTGGCCAAGACCTTCGCTGTTAATTCGGTAAGTAAACAAATTAACGCAGCGAGAGGTTATGTTTTTTTTTTTAATACAGAATTTTATTGTTATAGTATTTTAATTTCATGAAGCGACGCGCGGTTTACTAGTAGTAAACCAAGTGTACAATCACGCTGTGAATGTGTGCGTGAAGACGAGTAGTGTCAGCACATAACACACACTCACACACACACACACTTCCAACTTCGCTAGTGTCTCGGACGGTACCGAGAGCTCCTGCGCACACACATTCACAGCATGTTTGTACACTTAGCTACCACAAGTATAACTCACGTCGTTTCGTGAGATAAAAATAGTGTATTCAAAATTGATGTCTTTGCCGTACAAAAATTACGAAACTCCGTGCAAACTTTCATTCCCTATTCAATCCCTTTTGAATTTAAAAAAAAACTATCTTTTTGAAAAGGTTAGTAAAAGGTAGATAAAAGGAACTCTTGTGTTGTTGTGTTTTGCGTCATGTCATGTTTTTCACCCTTAAGGGTTATTCAAGATTGCGTAATGATTTAAAAAATACTGAGCTATAAGTTGTAGCGTTTAAGCGTGGCAATAGCGGTCATTGCCCTTTCCCTTTTATCACTCCGTTGGAACCTAAACAAAAGACTATGTATGGTTTTTCGTTATTGGAACATGTTGAAGATCACGATGATTCCGGACATTAACAAACTTTATTGTATGTGGGTCAATGAACGCTATTGTCATGGTATAACGCGATAACTATAGTTTCGAAGTTATTGCACAATATTTTAATTCCACTATTGCAGATCAGTATTGCAAAATATGATTCTGTACCTAATGTTGGCAGGTTTTTATAACATGTTTTTTTTTTACTTATGTTATTGCGTAAAATTAATTGATCGTACGAGTATGAGTGCAAGCAATGATTCAAGGCAATCAAAATACATACACACATACACACAGGCACATACTTAGTGTAGGTGTAGGGCCTTATACCATGGGGCTTATTTAACAATTGCCATAAGTCTGAAATTCCACCTGGGGTACCTTTATAAAAAAAATGCTTAGCGTGAGATGTCTTACAAACCGCAAATAGTTAAGGTCGTTCAATTTTCTTAACCTAGTTCGTCTTTACGAAAATCAAACCCTCATAAAGCCTCGTTCAGACCAGCGCGACGCGACTCGAACAATACAATTCCAAGAAAACTTCACGGTATTACAAGAGCCGGTGTCACGTCGCACTGTGGCGTTGCGCTAGTCTGCACGTAGCTTAATGTGAAATGTTTACTCAAACTCAAAGCATTTATTTCAATTAAACCATTTACAGGCACTTTTGAACTGTCAAAGAGTCAGTCAGTTAGTCAGAAAGTTGAAGCTAGTTGCCCATTCCAAAACGTAGATCTCTATGGAGAAGAACGGGCAAGAAACTCCAAGGACACTCTTTTAAGTATAGAAATTACAAAATCCTGGCTACATTACTCTTGTTGATTCTATATGTGAGAACAATGTGAAAAAAATATAAAAATCAAAAACTATTAAAAATATAAAACTAAAAATAAGCCCTGGCAGATAAGAGATGACCAGTCTCAACTGACGGCGCCCGTTCACGAATATGACGCTTAGATCAGCACCATCCAGCTCAACCATTTTGTAGGGAACCGAATGATCCAACACACTCGCCACTATCAGCGAGACATTAAGTTAGTGAGCATGACATACTCTCAACTACCCTGCTCTTTCAAGTCAAAATCAACATAATAACATACTCGTAGTAAACGACTCCATGGTACTCACATTTACAAAAATTGAAAATAAAAATGCGTCTAAGTTATACAAAACTATAGATTGCATTGTATTTAAAGAATTTTACCAGCAAAAGAAAGAAAATCAATATTATCTATTGGAGTATTCAATAATTAAAACTTGGTTTAGTAAAAAAACAAAACAAACATTATGTTCGTAGTCAGAAAAAATAAAAAAGGGGAAGCAACTCTACCAATTTTTTCATTTTTAACTAGTGAGCCCAAGTGGCTGTGGAGCAGGACCAGCATTTAGCCAAGCATTTTTATCTACGATATAATCATCCAACTTATAGTATGCTTGTCTACATAGTGTGCGTATAGTGCAAGTTTTAAATTTCTTCTCATTTATTTGAAGAATATCAAGTGGTATTTAATTATAACATTTTACACAGTACCCCATAAAAGAACTGTGTACTTTAGACAATCTGAAACGTGGTTGATCTAACTTGTTCCTATTTCTTGTGTTAAAATTATGCCTGTCAATTACTAAAGAGATGTAGATTTTTTCGAACATACATAATGTTTTCATATATACTGACAAGGTACCGTCATGATGTTAAATTTCTTAAACAGTTCCCTTGGAGATTCGCGTCTCAATTTTACATGGCTCTTGCCTCGAGAAGCCATATAGGAACTGTACAGACACAAACGAGATAATGTCAGAGGTACACGCATAGGAAACACCAATAAATTCAGTTGTCGTAGATCTACAAAGTTATTGAAACGGAAATACGACCTAAATTCTACGAAACCACTTCGAGAGATTGGTTGCCGATATACTATCCTTCGCACTCCCAGAGGTCCACCAGAGGCAATTAACCGGTATATCCTCATTGTTTGACATTGAGTTGACATTGAGCGGTTTACGTCATTTGAATTTTTTTTCTGAATTTTTCGTTATTGCCTGTAATTTTTTGATTATTTTTGGTCTTATTGACGAGAATATCTTACGGATATTCTAAACAGCCCACAGACGATTTTTACTGCTAAATAATGGCTATTATCGTCTGTGGGCTGTATCGTCCTATGGTATGACGGATATTCTCGCCAATTAGGCCAAAAAGAATAAAAAAATTACAGGTAACACCGAAAAAATCAGAAAAATGTTTAAAATGACGTAAACCGCGCGTCAATGTCCAATTATGTCAAATTCTGGGGCTAGACCGGTCTTTCTTAAGACTAACTGATTACATGGGGTGGAAAATACATCTTGAACAGTGTGGACACAAACTTAGACATAGACAAAGAGAGTTAGAATGGGGGCAGAGATCTTCAAGGCGGGCCGCCGCGTAGGATACCAATACTTGATTAATATTGTGCAGTAATTTATCAATTCGTTTTTATCCTATAGGTAGGTAGACCTGCAAAAACAGTCCAAAGCATCGTGCAAAGATTAACGTTTATCAAAAAAAATTACCTAACATTATCTCATAAGAAATAAAGTGGGAATTTGTTTGTAACTAAAAATATTAAGGCTCCATGCACAAAAAAACTCTTTTTCGTCAATTACTTATCTAATTGTAAGAAATTTTGAAATAATTGAAACATTAAGTCTGTTTAACTATAAAAGTACTTACAGTTTTCATGGTGCTAAGCCATTCGTCACAGTCACAGCACCTGTTAATAGTTGCAACACTATTGCTTTCTCGAAAATATGGTTTATTTCGCGTTTGATTTACTTAATGAAGATATTGTATAATCATAAAATAAAATTTTGACTTTGTTTAAAAAATAGCTGACGACTAATGTGTGATTTTCAAATTTTTCTTGATATGATTTGCTAAATAATAGGAAAAGTTACATTACTAACCGGGTTAAAAAAATGTTTCTTCCAACTTTATTTTTTTGCTTTATTTTGTATCGAAGTTGAAAAAAGTGGTTCAGCCACAGGTAGACTATATTAACGATGTTGATAATATTTTTAAATGTTCAAAATCAAAAGAAGTTTCTTGAAAATAGTGATCAAACGTCAGTCTCGAATCATTTTTCGGAAAACTTGTTGCGAATACTTTTGATTTTCCATGAATAATTATCTTATTTGAAAAATCCCTTTTAGCCACAATGAAAAACAAAGACGTCGAACTTTCAAATGACAAATAGTTTTGTTTAATTATTTTTCCCTTTCTCACGACTAATGAACAAAATTGATCAAAATCAATCGATTTCGTGCACGGCCTCTTAATCATAAATCAAAATAATTTAAAAACTTCTAAATGCGTAGTAAAAATAACAAACATTCAGTTACTCATTTCTTCATGGCCATTTTTTATAAAATTAGAATCGTTCTAACTTCTAATGTAACTTCATGAAAGGATTAAGCTTCGTGCAGACTAGCGCGACGCGACAGCGCGACCCGACACCGGCTATTGTTATACCGTGAAGTTTTCTTAGAAATTGTATTGTTCGAGTCGCGTCGCGCCGTCGCGTCGCGCTGGTCTGCACGAGCCTTTACTGTGCATTTATCGTAGTTGGTAGCTAAAAGTTAAATGGCGGCTAGCTTCTGTTGATTGAAACTAACATTTCAAATAGGTAGCACAAAATGATTAAAGAAACTTTCGATTTTAATCTCGCGAAGTAAATTCTGGCTGTAGCATCGTTTTAATTGCCAAATAAACATATTTTAATTTTAAAAAAAACCAATAAGCATACCTACTACCCGTGCGCGATAAGTTGAGACCTGAGCGCGGTGACGTCACTGACAAGTACAGTTCAAACAAAAAATGTAACTAGCTTCCGCATGCGGCGGTATCTGCGAATTTTAGGTAGTCATCTTCCATAGTGAAATTATTTACAATATTAAGTTATTTTATAACAATAATTAATCGTAATTGTCAGACTATAGATTTATTATGTATCACTAAAAGTGAAAGCCGATAGGTGTTATATTAAAATATAAAAGATGCTTTTATGTATAAGTATTTATTAGATTATTTTCAACAATAATTTAGTCGTCATCATCATCCTCCTACCCTTATCATTCATATCACATAACTTTTCAGTAATTATTTAGTCGTCATCACTACTAATTATTGCTATTCCCTCTGGTAGTTGTTGAGGTTCGCTCTCACTTTCGCTATCTGAGCTGGTGGTGTCAGACTGCAAGTTAATAATTAATTGGGACTCAATGTCTTCTTGCAGGTGATCATCTTCCCAATACTTCTGTCTAAGCCTGTCAACATGGTTTATTTCCTTTTTCCAGTCACTCTCATTTATACTATTAATAGCATCACGTGTTAATTTTTCTATGTCTCTTTCTAGCTGGCTCACATTTTTATCGGCTACTCGTTGTTTGACCAAATTCCAAATGTACTCGATGGGATTGAGGTCACACATATAGGGAGGCAAACGAACAGCTTCGTGGCCATGCTCTTTTAAAAGATCATCAATAATATATTTTTTTGGAGGCTTATTTATGTACAATAGGTGATACATCTCGGATTTCGTCATTCGCTCGTCGAATTCAATGTTGTGGTCTAACAGCCATTGCTTTATTACCGCTTTCGTTGCTACACTTGTAGGTGGTTTTTCTACTTGTGTAGAGTGGTATGGTGCGTTATCTAGTACCACAATACTATTCGGCGGCAAGTTGGGGATCAGCTTCTCGATAAGCCATTTTTTAAAATTTGTTGTATCCATTTCGTGATGGTAGTCACCTGTGTTGCTTTTACATTTATAAAGCAACTCAGCCCCCTTCACGAAACCATTTTCTCCCCCTGCGTGAACAATCACCCATCTTTGCCCCGGACTGTGATTTTTTCTAATAGTAGCATCAGTACTATTTTGCCAGCATTTGCTAACTGTATAATGAGAGTGAATCCATGTTTCGTCAATATAAATGACTGGCCTTTTTGCCGAGCCCAAATCATCATTTTCTTTTAATCTTCTTAGATATCTCGCTCTCCACGCTCGAATGTCTGGTTTTTGAACGAGAAAGTGTCTCGCGTCTTTGCATTTTTTAAATTTGTATCCTAGTTTGTCCACTAGCACTCGTCTTAAATACGTTTTCTCCCCTTGAAAGTTAAGGTCTCTTTTAGCCAAACTGAGTATCTTATTCAAGGTAGGTATTTCCTTCCTGACCGTGTAGAAACTATCAACTATATTCCTCAAGGCACACATGTCAAAACTGTCTAATTGGATGCGGTTACTCTTAGGTCTACGTTTCTTGCCCGGTGTTGATAAATTCACATCACTTAGTGCCGAAGACGAACCTGGTGTTGGTGAAGCAGTTTGCAAGCGCTTAGCTTCAGTTTTGATCCTCATCAACGTCGCCTTGGAAACTCCCGTTGCCATGCAGGTTCTCTTGATTGCCTGGTCAACAGGTAAACAAAACTGCTGGTTTCGCTTTTCGTTTTCGAAAAACTCGAACACTTTCAGCACGAGATTTCTTTCTCCACTACGCAAAGCTTTACCCCTCATTACAATGCTTGTTATTAAAAAAATAATAACAATAAAACAGTCAAAAAACGTAACAGAAACTTTAACAATAAAAAAACGTAACAGGAGCAATAACAAATAAACTTAACACGGACTATTATAACAAAACTAACAACTTATTCGGAGCGCGTCGATACGTGACGTAAGCCAGTACGAAACTAATAGATAAAAAATGTGGCTTCAACTGTACACCGCGGGCGGCCGCGGGTAGGTGCGCGGGGATGGGGGAGGAGTGTCGCATTCCACGCGGGTCTCAACTTATCGCGCACGGGTAGTAGTTTCAACTTGATAAGTCAAGAAATAGCTGTACAGAATTAACTGGCAGGAATCAATTCTGCCAGCTTTTTATTTCATTATCTCCTTAGTAAATACTTAATAATGTTAAAAGAAATCCTTGGTTTTCCTGTTCTTTAAAAACACTTAGGCCGACTTGCATCACCACCTGACCCTGGCCTCAGCAAATATCACGTATTTTTTTTTTTCCGAAATAGTGTAAAATTGAGAGAAAACTGGGTAATTATTATTAAAAAAAAGTATTAAAATAAATAAGTAAGCTAATTATATTTTTTTTATAATTAATTTAAATAAATCCAATGAAATCAAGCACAGATTTACACAAAAAATACCAAGGGGCGAGTGGGTCATAAAATCGCCAAAATCGCTTCACGTAATTAATGGACGTCCCTTAGTTTATTAACTCAGCCTATTATAGTTTTGTTGAGCTATCACAAGAAGTTAGCTTTTATCTGTTCGCAAGAAATTTAATTTAACTTTTTGCGATTCCCAGTCAAGGCTTGATCCACTCCAACCTTTGATCCTTTGGCATTGAATGATTTACAAAAACCAACGTCATTAACTTCCTCCTAAATTATGGTATTTTTTACAACTAAAATGATTATTATTATAAGGCTACTACATATTTAAGCAATAACGATTTATCCTCATTACACAAAAAACACATATTTACCGTACCTACCTATTATGAAGATGGAACCGAAGTAGACCGATGACCTAGTGAAGACCGCAGGAATCCGCTGGATGTGTGAAGCATAGAACTGTCTGAAATGGCGATGCTTAAGGTAAGCCTTATGTCTAGCAGTGGACGTCTTTGGGCTGAAATGACGATAACTTCTAATCATCATGGTCAGGCAGTACTACAGAATCAAAGGCCTTTATAAAATATGCTTATAGGTATGCTAGAAAAAGACTATGCTAAGAACTAGATAGGTATACCTACGTATTAAGTACTTATTCCTAAACGTTCTCACGTTTCTTTGAAACATTTAATGACACACGACACATAAAAAGACGACATATTTACTAGTTTTTTTTATCAGTCATGACAAAGAAGTAGGTGTTTTTATTTCAGACTTCTTATTGATACTAAACGCCTACATATTCTATGATATGAAAGAGAGGTATCAAGAAATGGATCCTCGTAATTTAAGCACAAAATGAAGTCTTGAAGGACATTTTGTTGCCCTTTAGAGTAAGAAAGAAAGTTTAATTGCAGTAAACGTGACGCAAAGAAAGAACAAAAACAGGAAAATAACAATTTGGGGGAAAATATGCGTCACATCGACACAAAGCGGCCATTAGTCGACATAATGCTGCGACCATATGCGAGACAGATCCTAATACCTAGGATTAGGATTCCACACAATTAGGATGTGTTATTTTTGTGGTTTATAGGGAAGATGAAGGGCATAATTTCAATATAAATAACTTTTCCAAATACGACGGACTTACCGAGAAAAAAAATAAAAACTAAAAACCTCGTATAAGTCTAAATGTAACGAAGTTCCGAGGTTTATTTGTACTCCGTAAAATATGCAGCATAAAAAACGCCGTCGATGTTTCAAAGGTCACAATTGCGTATCATATTTTAATTTCAGAGTTTTTTTTTTTTTTCTAAATACCGACCCGGTTGAAAAAAAGGCGATTTTCAAACAAGATAATCTCAAAAACTATGCTAGTTAAATGGGGATAAGAAATATTGCATTTAAATAACTTAAATTATCAGCTTTTTACATAAAAAAGCATCATCTGCATAGCCTTTTCACAACTACGTTGGGGTCAACTTCCAGTCTAACCGGATGCAGCTGAATACCAGTATTTTATATGGAGCGACTGCCTATCTGACCTCCACAACCCAGTAATTGGGTGATAAGATACCCCTTGGTAAGACTAATTGTCAGACTTTCAGGCTTCTGACGACCCGTAACCACTGTCCACGAATGACAGCCGGGACCAACGGCTTAACGTTCTTTCCGAGGCACGGAGGAGTCTCGGTACGTAAAGATGATCACCCCTCCACAGACTAACCCCGGCAAGCGTAGCTTAACCTGACGGATCGACCCGTGCGGCAGTTATTACTTAGCCACGAGTTCCTCCCAACCATTTTTCGGACATTGCTTTTTTACATAAAAAAGCAATGTCCGAAAAATGGTCTTCATAAAACACTGTGCGCTGGCGCCGCTGGTTAAAGTTCAGGGTATTTTAAAACAGTTTCTGCAATTTAGAAATTACTAGTAAGATACAAATTTGTAAAACAAAATATTTTTATATAGACTAAAGATTTTTCTAAGGAACCCGGTCTTGTAAGTGTCATGAAATCTTAAATGGTTGAGTTTTGCTCTTTTAATGAGATACGGAAACTTCTTCTCCGTGGCAAACTAAATGATGTCAGCCTAGAACTTCAATGAACCCAAACTATCGCAGTCTACTGCTGATAATACTTAGACGCCTATACATGGATGAAAGAATCGCGGCGATAGTCACGCTGTGCCTTCAAATTATCGCCACGATGATATCGCCATGTAGAGATTGATTCATAGGGAAAATAAATTTATTGAATTTGATGGCACAGCGCGATTATCGCCGCAATTTTCTCGCCACTGGACCACCTTAGGCCGTTCCCAAGTAATGCCCTAGTAGTAGGTACCTGTTTCTCCGTCTTCTGCATTCAGTTTGTCCTAGTCGCCTTATGAAAGTAGTAAATATATATCTAGCAAAATGATGATGTTATATGATATTTATTTCTGTAAATTGGTTCAAAAGAAACACTTTTACACGTCAAAATTATGATTTAATCGGTGTTTCCTATCCGTCTACTCTGAGAAGTAAGACCGAAACAAACTCAGATGTCAGTATCTTTTAAAGTGCAGACATAATCTTGATAAGGCCAAATAAGGACCATGTAGCTCGTCTGAGATAGTCTTTTTACGTATGAACTACAAAGATTTGAGTGGTCCTGTTCAGTTCGTCTGCTCTAAGGGCTATCGATTCTAAATCGATGGAAATTCAAAGACACACCGTTGTCCAAACTAATATTATCTAAACTAATATTATCAAGAGAAAAGGTTTGAATTTTTGTATGTTTGCGCGTTTGTTTGTAATGAATAAACTCAAAAATTACATGACCGATTTTAAAAATTCTTTCACAAGTAGAATGCTTTATTATCACTGAGTAACATAGGCTATAATTTATAAAGACATCACGCGGGCGAAGCCCATGGCGGAAGCTAGTCTAAACTAATATTATTAAGAGGAAATATTAGATTTTTTGATTGTTACGCTATCACGGCTAAACGGCTGAACCGATTTTAATGAAATTTGTTATGGGGATACTTTAAACTCTGGGGAAGGACACTATTTTCTATTTATTACATTTTGATGTTTCTTTATCTTTTTCCAGTGTCTTGTATCTGCTCTATCCTGCCACGGTTGGGAGGTGATCACTGTTGAAGGTATCGGGAACAGAATTAAAGGCTACCATGACATACAGAGCAGACTTGCCAAGTTTAATGGCACCCAGTGCGGCTACTGCACTCCTGGATGGGTCATGAATATGTACAGGTAAGATCATGACGAGCAATTTATAATCCCTTACTTATAAACATTGCCATTAATCGTTTCTTGCACTTTAAGACACACGCTTATATACGTAAGAGGGTAAGTGTATAGGCTAACCGGGAGAATTTAAAACGGTGTTACTAAAGCTTTATCATCAACTATTTAAAGCTTTGATTGGATTCCATCGAATACCTTCTATTACTATATTCCACCAAAAAACGAGACTTCACCAAAAAAAAATCACATCTTTCACAAAACATCCACTTTTTGTGTGAAAATCCAGTATCGAATAACAAACGATTTTGTAAAACCTACACAAGTTTTCCTACACAGACGTGCAAATAATACTAATATTTTATCGATGCTGTAAAAAGACAAATGAAACTAGGTCATCAATATTGCTATACTTTGTGTGATGTGCGAGTGTGTATCTTTTTAGACCCTATAATAGCTATTTGTAATTTACTGTTCTTTTCTCGTTTCGTCACGAAGTATATATAGGTCTAGCTCCTGCTGCAGTAATAGTAAAAGCAAGTCATCATAACGGTATCTGACAGTCCAGGGTATGACTGAGGTTTGAACTTATTTTCAAGGAGATCTTCATTGCAACGTTTTCTTATTTTCAGTTTATACGAATCAAAAAACAAAACTCTTACTTCAGTTGAAGTTGAGAATTCTTTCGCCGGTAACATGTGCAGGTGTACCGGGTACAGACCCATCGCTGATGCTTTCAAAACCTTCGCTAAGGATGCTGATCAATCACTTCTAGACAAACTGTGCGATCTTGAAGACTTGGACTTTATAAATCCCTGTGCACTTAAATGCACTCAAAAATGTACTCACAAAGACAGGTGTTTAAAAGGAATTATAAAATCCAATGATGGCAATAATAAAGATGTAGAAACAGGTGAACAAGAATATGATTTCATTCATATAATTGATGAAAAAATGATGGTACTGGATGCTGGTAAACATAAATGGTACAAAGCTTACAATCTGAGTGATGTTTTCAAAGCTATGAGTGTTGGAGATTACAAACTGATTGCTGGGAACACCGGTCAAGGTAACGAATTTTTTTATGAAAGAGAAAAAGCTGTACAAGGATATCCACTAGTGTTGTATGAGGTCAATATTTTTTTGTGATCTGGCATAACTAATTTGTTACATAGAACAGAACCAGTATACTACCATCGTAGAAATTAATTTATCTTATAAGTCAAGAGTTCATCATACAATTATGGACAATGTTGCTTGTTACAGGGTACTTCATATTATTACTTTTAATAAAAAAGGATCCAAAGAATATAAATATACAGAAAGATTTATTCAGCACAGGCTATAGGGCACTCAATAAATGTTTTTTTTTTTTTTGCAGGTGTATATCACGTCACGCAGTATCCTAAAAACGTGATTGATATATTCAACGTGGCTGAACTAAAGGGCTACACGATTGACGTGAACCTTATACTGGGTGCTGGGATGCCACTGTCGGAGATGATGGAACTGTTTCTACAACTCTCAGCGGAGAAAGAAGAATTTTCTTATTTGAAACAGTTTTACGATCACATGGATCTTGTGGCTCACATCCCTGTGAGGAATGTAAGCTTAGTATATCTATTAGTTTTATTGAATTTACATATCGAAATATTGAATTGATTGAAGATTTAAAGAGAGAAGTATTGGTCCACTGGTAGCAGGACTTACGTGTCGTATCGTGAGGTTCGAAACCAGCACTTTACTTTGTGATTTTTTTTTCATCACTACTGGTCTAAAAACGGTGAAGGAAGACATCATCAAAAATTCGAAGACAAAATTACATCCACCAACCCGTACAACCACAATCATGCCTTCGTCATGGATAATGGCCCATTCCCTCTCATAGGGAAGTGGCCGGTGTCCCAGCAGTGGAAATGTTACAGGGCAATTATGCGTATGTATCGAAATTACGGTCGCAACAAATAATTTATTTTTAAACTTGTATGTTTCAGATCGGCACAATAGGCGGCAATCTGTTCTTGAAATATTTCAACAATGAATTCCAATCAGATGTCTTCTTACTTTTCGAGACTGTTGGAGCAATGATAACTATTGGTAAGGGAAACAGTGTTTACCTACCATTTACTATTAATTATTTTATTTGTACTAAGTTTCGGTCTTAAAAGATTCACGTGTTCTTAACTTGCACAGCAGTTTAAGTTCACTCAATTGTAACAATTAATGCTTCTCTTCTTCTTACTTATTTGTAAATTACCGTTTTCACACCAACAATAGGCGTCAACTAAATTTAATAACTAAAAAAAGCGCACTGTTGAATTCTGAACGCTCTGCTCGAGTTGAAGATGCAATAATAAACAGTGCAATAATTTTTAGGCATTACATTTACATGTTACCTGGTGAAAGGCAAAACGGGCACAACTCTATATAATTCTTTTGTCTAATGCAGTATAATTTCTTACAGCTGAAAGCGCAAACAAGGAAGAAAATATGAAAATGACAGACTTTCTGAAAACATCTATGCAAGGAAAAATTATTAAAAACATTTTGCTGCCACCGCTTTCGCGCTGCTGTGCAGTAAAAACTTATAAGGTATGGCTAAAATCTGTCTATATAAATAATTATAATGCATTTTATTCTTTATAGAAAGTTAAGTAAACAGGTTTTAGTTAAGTAAACAGGTTTTCTAGGCTGCAAGCTGTCATGACCAATAGGCAAGGTATTATAAAATCGACAGTATCTTACGTCCTATTTCTCTTGCAGATAATGCCTCGATCTCAAAATGCACACGCAGTTGTAAACGCAGGATTTCTATTCAAATTAAAAAAGGATACAAGCATAGTAGAAAAAGCTGCACTTGTTTACGGCAGTATTTCAGCAACATTCACACATGCGTCGAAAACTGAAGAAGTTTTAACTGGAAAAGACCTTTATACCGATGAGACTTTGCAGTTAGCGCTAAAAACGTTACAAGAAGAGATCAATCCTACCAATGCACCGCCTGAACCTTCAGCAGCTTACAGGAAAATGTTAGCTTTGTCTTTGTATTATAAGGTATGTTGGCAAAGTATCAAAAGCTTAACTAGTTTTTGATAAACTATATTTAATCGTTCGACACTTTATTTAGATCGAAAATAAAATGAGGGTGCATGATAAGTAACTCCCCAGTTACTTTCAAGTACTCATTTAATTTTTTTAGACTTGGTTTTATTGGCATATACTTCATTTTTAGGCAATACTTAGTCTCTGTCCAAGCGACAAAATAAATCCATTGTACAAATCAGGAGGCGAAGCCTTGAAACGCCAGAAATCCAAAGGCATGCAATCGTTTGAAACAGACAAAAGTATATGGCCGTTAAATCAGCCTATTCCGAAGATAGAAGCATTGGTACAGTGCAGTGGTGAAGCTACATTTGCTAATGATCTTCCTGGGCAAGCTGGTGAAGTCTTTGCTGCCTTTGTTACTGCTGATGCTGTTCCAGGCTCCATGATTGAAGATTTTGATACTTCTGAAGCGTTAGTGAGTACAGATGCTGCTATAGTTTTATATTATATAACCGTTAAACTATTTATTAAATTTACACAATTATGATTTGGTAGATATGTGAATAATATTTAATTTGTTTCAGAAATTACCCGGTGTAATTGCCTTCTACACAGCAAAAGACATCCCAGGAGATAATATATTCACCCCCTCTAATATACCTTTCATATCGGATCAAGAAGAAATACTATGTCCCAAAGAAGTAAAGTTCTACGGGCAACCGGCTGCTATAATAGTTGCAGATAGAGAGAAAACAGCAAACAACGCTGCTCGACTTGTCAAAATACGATACAGTTCAATAAGCAAGAATAAACCTATGCTAACTATTGACCAGGTTTTACAATCTCCAGAAAAAACTAAAAGAGTGAGAGCAGACCAAGCCGTTGAACCAACTGATGTTGGACATGATGTTAAAACTATTATTTATGGAGAACTGGAAATGGAAGAACAGTACCATTATTACATGGAGCCCCAAACGTGTGTGGCTAGACCTACCGAAGATGGAATGGAAGTGTTTTCGTCTACACAGTGGCTTGATATAACCAACGTTGCTATCGCGCAGACTTTGAAAGTACCCGTTAACAGGTACTCTATGAGAATCTATTTTGAACTTTCTTGCTTAGACAATAAGTACTCCAGAAATAACACTTTACTTTTAATCACAATGACTAGTTGGCTCTTTTTCATGATTTCAGTATAAACGTGATCGTTCGTCGCGTTGGGGGTGCCTACGGTGGTAAAATTTCCCGATCTGTTCAAATTGCATGCTCTGCAGCACTGGTCACCCATCTATTGAACAAAACTTGCAGAATGATTCTGCCTTTGCAGACAAATATGAAGTCAATTGGAAAGCGAGTTCCTACTAAGTGCAACTTTGAGGTACAAAAATAAAACTTTATTATGAAAATTAAGGATATTAGTCCGATAGAATTAGCTTTTGGCCCATGAAATTCCTATTGGATCGGATTTTTTTTTTTGAGATCAAAGTGTCAGGAATTGATTCTCATAAAAATTATAGGAGAAAAGAGGGAGGCAGGGTGCCAAAAAATGGTAAAAATGGTAAAAACCAGTTTTTCGCTTCTAGAGCAAAAACTACAGCTCGGACAAAAAAAGTTTAATGTAATAAAAAACACTTGTTTTTTGCAAATCTTGTAAATTTAATAACTCACGTTCCGAAAGTGATAGAGCGCTGATTTAAAAATTTGGAAAATTGTACTTCCACTCCTCCTTAATGCACTAGAATCGAAATTATTTCATTTTTCGAAAATTTAAATACCCTCCCAGTCGAGTTAAAAAAAAGGTCCCTTTTTGCAAAAGTCGACGGTTTGCAAAAAGCTTGCAAGATTTTGATCTTAAAATTTAACTGTAGTTAGAAGGCCACAAAACTAACATCATATAAAAATATCAGCTCTTTATCGATTCCGAAGCGCGAGTTATTAGATTTACAAGATTTGCAAAAAAAAACGTGTTTTTCTTTGCGAATTGGCGGACGATACTCTGGACCGATTTTGCTCTATCGGGGCTCATTCTCTTTGTTTTTTATTGCGCACATTTTTTACATTAAACTTTTTTTGTCCAAGCTGTAGTTTTTGCTCTAGAAGCGAAAAACTGGTATTTACAAAAAAATTTTAGCACCCTGCCTCCCTCTATTCACCTATAATTTTTATGGGAATCAATTGCTGACACTTGAACCTTCACAAAAGAAAATCCGTCCAATAGGAATTTCATGGACTTTTCAAGATTTTTTCGCTAATTCTATCTGACTATATCTCTTTTAAACAAGGATTGCTAATACACATCACGCCTTTATTCCCCGTAGAGATAGTCAGAGATGCACCTATAGTACACCCACATTTCGCCAGTTATGTTTAAGTCCTACGTATTAGGGGCCGAGCCTATTGCCATCAACGGGGCACTAATCCAGACTCCGGGCTGCCTCAGAAATTCTAGATGAAAAAACACAATAACACTTTGCCCGACCCTAAAAATACAATTGGCTAGTAAAATAATCAAATTAGTTCTTCATGAGAATGATGGTCAAACAAAATGATAATAAAAATGATATAATTATATAAAACAGAAGATAATTTTTACCCTTTTTTAAACTTGGTACTTTCAGGTTGGCGTAAACGCCGAAGGTGAAATTCAATATCTGAAGAATACTTTCTACCAAGATGGCGGCTGCTCTTACAACGAAGTCCTCACATTACTCACTGCCACACACTTCCACAACTGCTATAATCACAAGAGGTGGACCATCACCCCTTACAGTGTACTGACTGACAAACCATCCAACACTTGGTGTAGGGCGCCGTGTAAGTAAACGAAATCGTACCGATTTTTTATTGATATTTTTTTACCAGTGTTTGGTCAACTCTTATGTGGAATTCTGAATAATAATAACTCTTTAAATACTTTTCATGGATTCAATTAGCGATCCAAAAGATTGAGGTAACAGAGTACATAGAGAACATTTTAAAACAATATAATTGATATATATTCAAATCGATTTCAAACAAATTGATTTACATATCACTGAAACTGATAATAAGAATAATGTATAGAGAGTAACTACAATACGGTTAGAAAAACAACACATCGTTACCAATTTGTGTTCCAATAATTTAGTGAAATTGACAATCAGCAAAAATAAACAACAACAATAAAAAGTAATTCAAACAAACACGCTTGTTATTCATTTTATTGTGCAGGAGATTATTTACATAACTATCTCATTACTGATTAACATACGTACTAATATATTATATTTTTCACAGCATCCCATGATCCTTTTTGCTAATGACAGCACAGTCATATTTACAGGTCAAAATACTGATACTTTTGAAAATGACATAAATTCCACTCTTCACAATATAATTAACTGGCTGACGGCTAATAACTTAATCATCAACTTAAAAAAAACTAAATTAGTCAATTTCGGGCGTAACAACAAAAATAACAACATCAATATTCATTATAATGAGACGAACATTGAACAAGTTCGCTGTGTTAAGTTTCTAGGGCTTTCTATAGATAACGATTTGACTTGGCAAACACACATTGACACAGTATGCAATAAACTTAATCAGTACTCATATGCTTTATATAAATTATCAAAGATTGTTGATCAATCAGTTCTTTTGACCGCATACCATGCTTATGTTTCGTCGACACTGAGATATGCAGTCATATATTGGGGCAATGCCACTAATAGGGATTTAGTGTTTAAAGCGCAAAAAAGATGTGTACATGCGATTGCTGGTATCCGTGTTCCTGATTCATGTGAACCATACTTCAAAGATTTTAAAATATTGACCTTTCCTGCAATTTACATTTATGAAGTAGCCGTATTTATAAAAACAAATGAAAATCTATTTGATAAACTCAAATCGAAAAGACATATGTTAAAAATGTCTAATGTACCACATAAAACGGCTCTATTTAACAAAAGCTTATTTAGCATTGCATCAAAAATATACAACAAAATACCTATTGACATTCTGAGCACTAAGGTACTTCCAGTATTTTAAAATAAATTACGATACTTTTTAATTGATAATGCATTCTATACGATCCAAGATTTCTTAAATTATTGATTGAATTGTTTAAACATTTAATTTAACTGTATTTTGACATATAATAACTAAATTTGACATGTAAAATAATTTTCAATTTAATGCAAATACATAATTATTGTATGCCTATTAGGCAGGACATATTGGAACTTAATTTTTTTGTTAAGACCTGTAAGAAACATATGCCCACAATAAAGATATTATGATATGATATGGACTGTCTACTTATTGTTTGTTTGATGAAACAACCAAATTAACTGGCAATATATATAAAAAATGGAAATGTTCTTTTTTTATGTCATGTTGTTTAATTAACCACACTTTTTTTTTTCTGTAAAGTAAAATCTGACTTAATTTTTTAATACAGTTTCAGCTGAAGGCGTTGCCATGATAGAATACATAATGGAGAGGATATCGTTCAGTCTAAAACTAGATCCCATTGAAGTGAGACTTCTAAACATGCCTACAGAGAAAAATCCAATCCCAGAGTTGATAAACCAAATAAAAATAGACGCAAGCTATGACGACAGGAAGAAACAAGTTGAAGAATTTAATAAAAGTAACCGATGGAGAAAACGTGCCATAAAAATGATACCATTGACAGTTGATATATTCTATACAGGAAACTTCAATGCCTTGATATCAATCTATCATGGTGATGGATCTGTTGTGCTAATTCATGGAGGAATAGAGATGGGACAAGGTATAAATACTAAAGCAGCTCAAGTTTGTGCATATATTCTTGGTATACCTTTGGAAAAAGTCAGTGTTAAACCTAGTTCTAGCTTTATTTCTCCAAATGCCATTGTTACTGGAGGAAGTGTAGGTAGTGAGTGCGTTGTATTTGCTGCTAAGAAAGCTTGTGAAGTTTTAAACAATAGGCTTAAACCTATCAGAGAAAAGATGGGTACACCTACATGGGAAGAGCTAATAGCTGAAGCTTATGGTGCTGGTGTGGATCTTCAAGCTTGTTCCTTGTTCAACCTCAGTGATGGGAAGCCTTATGATATATATGCTGTTGGAATGTTGGAATTAGAAGTTGATATTTTGACTGGAAACCATGACATTATTAGGGTTGATATTTTGGAAGATACTGGAAGGAGTTTGAGTCCAGAAATTGACGTTGCTCAAGTAAGTATTATTAGTGTTAAGACCTCTATAAGTAGAAACATATTTTAATTTTTTTGATATAAATACCAAATAAAATTAATTAGTTTGTTTAATTGGGCTGTGAAACCCATTTTTGTTTTTTAATCTCATCTTACGTTTTTCAGATTGAAGGTGCCTTCGTTATGGGTCTTGGATACTGGACCGCAGAAAAACTAGTTTACGATGGTTCAACTGGGAAGCTGCTTACTGACAGAACCTGGACCTACAAGATCCCGGGAATCAAAGACATTCCTTCTGATATGAGGATTTACTTCCGTCGAAATGGAAATAATGAACATGGTGTACTGCAGTCTAAAGGTAAATTATGCAATAATTATAAGCAAAAAGAATATGTTCAGTAGTTTCTGCCTAAGCCAATGGGGAAAATATGTGCGATTGACTGTATGTATAATTACTTAGGTGTTCATTTATTTATGTCTCCTGCAGGTGCATTTGGGTTTCCGAGCAATATTATCTTCAAATAAATTTTCAATATAATTTGTGCCCGGTTGATGGCAATAGGCTCGCCCCCTATTACATGGGACTTAAATATAACTGGCGAAATGTGGGTGTACTTGTACACCTCTGCCCAACCCTTCGGGGAAACAAGGCGTGATGTTATGTTATTATTTTCAAAATCTGGTACTGAAAACATGCCTGTGATTATTTATTTATTAAAACTTTATGCATAAGTCAAAAATACTGTACAAAGGCGGACTTAATGCCAAAGGGATTTACTGCTAGTCAAGCTTAGGGTGGTTTAGAGACAAAACATGACAGGTGCATCATAATTGATAGACAACTCGAAAAATTTACTAATACCTACATTGATACATACATATAAACAAAATAAACTTAGTCAGGAGAAATAACGACAGTAGAGGAGAATTCGAATCCAGCAAATCAGCGCTGGGATGATTCTGCCAACTTCTTATGAATATGTTCACGTGCTTTCTCTATAAAAGATATTTGACTCGCTGCCGTCCTGATGATCAGAGGGAGCGCATTTCAAAGAAAGACAGCCTGGACGAAGAAAGACGAGTGATTATGCTTGTTATAGACATACAGTCGTTTTTATTTTATTTTATATAGGTACTTTACAAATATTCACTCAGTCATTGTTTAAAGCAAAAAAATAATTGGAGATATAATTTTACTATAACCTAACGACTGAATAAACCGTATCGTAAAGTCTTCGTTTTAGGATATGGATTTTTTCAGCAATGTTTAAAACTCAGCTGGAGCGATATTGAAGAATACGAACTAACTTACATAACTATTTTTTAAGCTTTTGTTTTATTATATTATTTTTTACTAATTATTATTATATATTCTGAAATTAGAGTTTTTTTAATTTTATTTGTCTTAAGATACTATTGTTATTAATAATAATATATAATAGCCAACTACTAACTAACTATTAATCAGTAGGTACCTATATATGTTCGGCGTTATTTCCAATTTTGGCCACGTGCCAAAATAACCTAGTAGCGCTATAGGTTTAAGTGACGTTACTTTTGAGGGCAATTTTAGTCCTTAAATAATAGGGATGATATTATATTACTGGCTTTTTTATTTGTGTTTGCCTACAGCAACCGGAGAGCCATCATTTTGCCTAGCAACGGTGTTCCTTCACGCGGTTCACGCAGCTGTTCACTCCGCTCGTCTTGATGCCGGACACGAAGACGTGTGGTTTGATTTGGGTAAGACTATTATGATATTTGTGACACAATATTCCAAAAAATGTTTTAAGTAGGTAATTCAAAAGTGGTTATTTAAGCCTGATGCGATGTAATTGCCTGAGGCATTTATTGCTTCAGCAACTTGTATTGTTGAAGCAACAATACAAGTTGCTGAAGCAATAAATGATTTGCATCGTCTTAACACTGTTTAGACGATGCAAATCATTTGTTGCTTCAGTTTTATTGTAATTTGTATCATGCCACGGGCAAGAAACCTACATCGGGTTGGAGGCTTTACCAATGTAGTTGATAGGTTTTGAAAGAGCTACATATTTTGTTTGGCGTTCCCACAGTGAAGTTATCAGTTCCCATTTAATTGAAAACAATTAAAGATCATTTCATATGTTGTACATTATTGATGAGTATTCTATCCAAATTATATACATATTTCTTTCTACCGTGCCAAATATAATTTTTATTATTTCGTTAAACCCTTAAAAAAATATTATCAGTAACACATTTATAAACGGCGGGTAATAAGTCTTAAAACGATAGGAGTAGGAATCAATGAATAAATTTAAAATATAAGAAAATACTATACCTACAGTTAACATTTATACACGTGTCTGAATTCTATGGTAACTACCTGCAACCACAGTCTATAATTTACGCTGTGCTTGCAACAAAGGGTAGGAAAGGATTTCGCCGAAAATTGAAATTTGTGTGTATCGTTTTAGGATACCAAGTACTGAAAAAAAAACTAGCGAGCCTTAAGCCGGGTACTCCCTAGCGAGCCGTAACCGTTGTATGTACTTTTATAAAAAAAACATAGTGTGTACGTGGTTCGCAAACCTGCTGCGAGCGGTACGCGTGCAAGCAGCGAGCCGACGATTACAAGGTACTCATTCTGTAACCGCGTAACTGTTACCAAAAACATAGTGTGTACGTAGTTCGCGAGCCTGCAACTAGCGTTACACGAGTGAGCGGCTCACAGTGAGCCGATGATTGTCGGTTTTTGCTCGCAGTGCGCTCGTGGACCTCAAGAGTGAAGGTTGTTGCACGCCGCTGCGAACCATCAAATATTTTAAAGTGTTTATTCATTTATTCGCATTGAGTGAATGGTCAGAGAATAAATGTCTTAAAAACAGTGTTCTAGGGTATCCTAAGGACAAAGATTATATTACAAAAAACATTTGAAGCAGCAGCATCTACAAGTATATGCTGCACAAGCGAGAGACACTTCGTACGACATCGTGAGGTTACAAACCAAAACTGCGGATAGGTCACAGTAATGTGGACTTCTCGTACACACTAAAACCTCGTTACTGTATCTGTTTGGTTACAGTTACAGCTCGCTAAATGAGTACGCTCGGTGAATGCGTTGGGCCGACGTCATGCGCCTAAGCTTTAACACGCGTAAACACTAGAACTTCGTTACTGCATCACGCAAGTTACGTTACAGCTCACTAGTGGCTTTACAGTAGTCGCATATGATGCTTGAGTTGTCGAGGTGTGAAAAACAAATGAGTTCGCTAATTGATCGCGTGCGGTCCTTTGTATTTTATAGTTCATTATTTTGAGAATAAAGATCACTGTGATTTTGACAAACTTGTCAGTGTCAGAAGCCCAACAGTAACCTTATTACAACGAGCACAGAGGAAGAACACCTGCACCGCACGTTCCAATTTCAAAGTAATAATATTGAAACTTCTTTGTTTCAGCAACTCCTTGCACAGTGGAAAATATCTTCATGGCTGTTGAACACAAACTGGAGCATTTTAAATTGAAATAAAAAATAATTTAGTTAAATACCTATATTGAATAACTAACTGCAACTGGTGTTAAAAGTGTATCAGTGTTTCATTATTAAATTCCTAGCTATTACTTTGCTATGTCTATCTTCCGATCCTAACTTAATTCATTCGATTTCATTATCAGGCAAGACTTGTGCCCAAGGGGATTTTCCATCGGGAAAAATGATTCATGTCCCTACTTAACCCCTTTAGGGGATACATTTTCAAAAAAGTATCTATTGTGCTCACTTTCGTTACATAAGAAACCCATACGTAAAATTCCAAGTGGTTTAAGCCTTGCGTTGTCTGTCGGTCAATGAATTTAATATACTCTTTATGTATGTATCTCTCTTTTACTCTATGTATTTTACTTTATGTACATAAATAATAAAATAAATAAAATCAGATTTTTAATAAGTACATTAAATACATTGTTGATATCAGCTCTTAAAGCATTATTGCCAATTTATTATACCTCCTTTGAACAAATACTCGTAGCATATCGATCTCTGGCTACGAAAGCGTAGCCGACGGAGTGGTGACGTTATTGCATCAGCTACGCCGTAGTAATGCAATCGATCCCAATGTAGTCCAGTATTTCAGAGATATCCCTGATTACTATTACATGTATTGATGTGGCTGCCTCGTTGGTCTAGTAATCACAAGCGTGCCGACTGAGTGTGAGGTCCAGGGTTCGATTACCAGGTTGGGTTTTTCCGTCAGGAATTTCTAAGCAGCAGTCCGTAGTCTAGATCTGTGCCCGATTGATGGTAATAGGTCGCCGTACGATAAGTATACCTCTGCTGTACCCTTCGGGAAAACATACTTGATGTTATTTATTGATTTATCTCAGTGAGACCTAATTCAATGTGATGCGGAAGATCAAACGTAGACTTCTAAACTGAGACAGGCCAACAGTTTGTTTTTCTGTGATCATTATCGTATTGAAATCAGTTACCATTTGCGAAAATAACTACAAATAAACATAAAACTCCTAGTAACAGTTTATTAGATAAATTATTATGTTTATTCAGAATCAAAATTAAGTAAAGATAAATAACAACATAATTATACCTAATTAATCAATAAAATAAAAATAACATAACATCTCGCCTTGTTTCCCCGGAGGGTTGGGCAGAGGTCTACCTGTAGTAGGTACACCCACATTTCGCCACGGGACTTATGTTTAAGTCCCATGTAATAGGGGGCGAGCCTATTGCCATCAAACGGGCACAAATCCAGCCTTCGGGCTGCTACTGAGGATTTCTAGATAGAAAAACCCAATAACACTTTACCCAACCCGGGAATCGAACCCAGGACCTCATGCTCAGCAGTAGCGCTTGCGACCACTAGACCAACGAGGCAGTATTTATTTTATAAAATAAAAATATCATATCTTAACCTAACTAAAATTAAGATATGGCGTAGAGTAGTCCACATCGCTGTCGACTGGTAATGTACCTAAGAGACTGACTGCAATGCCACATTGTAAGGCAATGATTAGCCCCTGGCAAGGTAAAGGCCAACCCTTAAAATAAATTTGTTTAGATAATGTGTTTCAGCTAAGTTCGAAATACCATCGAACGTTAAATCGAGAACATTGATCGAATTTCTCAACTAATAGCAGTTGGTAAGCCAACGCGATGGTTTACTTAGGTCTAGGTCCAACATAATATTATATTGGGTTCCCTATCCATTTGCATAAAATGTTAAGACCTAATATAACTTAGCATAATTTTGTTTAGCATAATTATATTTTCGCATAATATAATTACGCATAACAGCTTACGCATAATTTTTTAAGCATAATTTCTTTAACCATAATAATGATTAAGCATAATATTCTAAAGCATAACTTTCTTAAGCATAATATCCTAAAGCATAAATTTATTTACGCATAATGATATTAAATTTTTAACCAACAATATTATTTAATTGTTATAGAAACTATAGCTAATTGGTTTGATCAGAATTATGTATGGGGCACTACAAGTTCTCCACCACCATTTCCACCCAAAGTCTGGAGTACGTATCTACTAGAAAAGGAAAATATATATATTATTATTATTATGCTAATAGTCATTAGGCCTAAAAACGTTATGCGAATCAAATTTATGCCAAAACAAATTAGACTTTAAGATGATTATGCCAATATAAAAGTTATGCCTAAAAAAATTATGCCGAAGTATTATTATGCCAAAACAAATTGTGCCAAAATCGTTATGCCGAAGTATATTAGGACAAAGAACATTATGCGAAAAGAAGGGATCCCATTATATTGATACTGATCTATTCATCAGTGACCCATAGGCTGAATAATGTCGTTACAAATTACAGGAGTTTTATGTAACAGCAAGGCTGTTACAATCTTATCGAAAAAGAAAAAGGCGAAGTGGCATTTTTTTTTTTGATTTGATACAATGTCTTATGCGTATTTTTAAACGGATCAAAAACGAGCGTTGATCATTTTTTCCTGCTTGTTAGTTAAGTTTGCAGTACCTGAGATGTCTGAATTGAGACTTTTAAGCTGAGAACTTGTCAAACTCTACTTTAGCATTACTTTTTTATGTTTTTTTTTTATAAGACTTTTCCAAAATTCTTATTTTAGTTTTAAGTTTTTTTTGTTTATTTTACATAATCTTAATTTCTCATTCTCATTTTGTAGCTTGCTGTAATGATTAAGATTTATATTATAATCATATTTAACACATGTTATTATAAATCAACCCTTACGACGGAGATCGGAACTGTTTCTCCTAAACATGGGTTATTTTGTAACCTATCTAACAGACACAGCCACTAACTAGATATATGAAACTTTAGGCTTGTGCTTTATATATTACCTTGCCATGTAATCTAGTCCTACTTAAACAATAAATCTTATTATGATCTTATCTTAAGGTAAAAAAAAACTTTAATTTCAAAAGTCGGTGTCTTTGAATCTGTATTTTAGTTGTAGGCCTTAGTCAGTTGTTTTTTTTTTTTGTAAAAGATGAAATGAATGAAAGAGAAGTTAGTTAGTTTTTAGTTACGCCCCACACCAATTCCTATACCACTACTTGCTATGTAAATAACAGTGGCAGGAAGTATCATAACATCATCAAGTTTAGTAATTATACAAAGTGGATTAAATACGTATTATCGAAGCTAACTCAAAAACTACGCAAGCAAAGCAATCACTTATAAAGTTCTTTATGAACGTGATCGATGAAGCAACGCACAAGCAATTGAAGAAAATATCGATGAATATACATTTAAAAAAATACATAGATGAACATAATGATCTCCTCCTTTTTTAAAGACGGTTAAAAAGCTTAAGAAATTATTAATTCGTGGGCTACTTGAAGGAGTAAAAGTTTGATTAGTTGAAGCCTCATAATCTCAATTCAGAAACCGGGTGTATAAATTGGTTATTGGTTGTTTCAAAACAGCTACTGATTTGAACTTTCATCCTCATTCTCTCATCGATAGAACAGGTTATCATTAGGTTACAGAGAAAGCAAGTACCTAATCTTCGGAACACCACGACTTGTGACAGATTTACAAGACATGTTGATCGAACGTTTTAAGCAATGCATATAAAGAACAATAAAAACTTTTTCACAAAAAATAAAACCGACTTCCAAAAAAAAACACTACAAAGTGAAAACCCCCACAAAAATTTGAATACCCATTACCTGCTATGTAAATTACAGTGATAGGAACTATTAGAATATCATCCACATATACTAGATGGGAAAAATACGTATTATTGAGCTAACTCAAAAACCCCTCATCAGATCTTGACCAAATTTATATGGGACCACTTCTGAAGTATGCCCTACCAAACAAAAAAAGAATCATCAAAATCAATTCATAATTGGCGGAGTAATCGCATAACAAACATACAAAAAAAAAAAAAAAAACAACCGAATTGAGAACCTCCTCCTTTTTGAAGTCGGTTGAAAATAGAACAAATTTATGAAAGTCCTATTGCCGTTAACTTAAATCAGATTCGATCCAATGCTCTTAAGCAAAGTGAAGAAATTTTTTCTAAAGTTTTCGTCTTACTTGCAGTTAAAAATATCTTGAAGGGACAGACAAGGTCGTTGAATATTCACACGACTCGACTTTGAGAGTTTTGACCTGTTGACGTAATACATATCCGCCCAGATCATTGATACATAGGAGAAGGTTATTCTTGACGAGAAGATACGATTCCGATTCGATACGATTTTCGTCTCGAATATTTTTTCCTCAATACCACAATACATGCTGATATGAAAAGAGGAAGACCAAAAAAAAACACTGACGGCACGGATGGCGCAGTTGTTAAGCGATTGACTGCTGCACTGCGTGTCGCGGGTTCGATTCCCGCATGGAACAAATATTTGTTGACCTACAAGTAGTTGTTCCGGGTCTGGCTGCTTGTGTATGTGAGTTTAAATGTTTGGAAACGCACCCGAGATACAGGAAAAATCCTAGCGTGGGGCAACGTTTTTTCAAAAAACAAAAAAAAAGGTAGATGAACTTGGAAGGCAAGAAAGGGAAGGTATATTATCATCATCATCTTCATCTGCCTAACGGCGGCTTCCAGTCTAACAGGATGCAGCTGAATACCAGAATTTTACATAGGATAGGAATTTCAGATAAGTAACCTAACCTCAACTGAATTGGAATCAGAATCTGCATTGCCATCCAACGTGGTAACGCTGCCAACCTTTTAGGCACTCACACACACACCCACTGACAGCGATGTGGAAGATTTTTTTAATGTTCAGTGAGGTCACCCCATTTTTTTCCTTCGTCTAATTTTAAATATAAAAAACAAAAAAAAAAACTACGTTGGTATTTCTGCCCTCGGGCAGAAAAATGATGATTTATCTAATGTCACACTACTAGATTTGGCGGCGAGAAATTGTTTTCGGTGCTAGGAGATTTTGATGTTTCCTTGACAAACAATATAATTAGAAGAAAAGTGCTGATTCTCGCAGCTATTAAGGAGTAACCCAAAGACAAGTTTGATACACGGTAGTTCTAAAAATATATCGTCGGTAAGTTACAGGAATCAAGCGATGTGAAATAGCATTCCGTGTCAAGACGATATCGTAACGTATTAAAGCACCCATTCTCTTAAACATTACATAAGTTGCCTACCATTATGTGATAAATTATCTATCAAAAACATGTATGTATGGGAGGGACAGCCTAAGAATAGTTCTTAGCAATGTCCTTTATATGAGACTGAGACAAGAGTAAATTGTGTACGATGGTATTTGAAGTGTGTTGATTTTTTTCTTGAATGGACGCGATTATAGTTATATCTTATTTCGTAATCAACGCTATTGTGACCGCTATATACATACATATGTATGCATACATACAGTATGTTAACTCACAGAGGGCGTTCCCGTTAACCAGCAATAGTATAGCGTCCATAGGTATATGCAAAAAAAAAATTAACATTGAAAAAATGATAATTCTTTGGCAAAAGAGCGAGCCAGCCAGTCACCTGAAGTGTCGACCAGACTGCGAGTAATTTCCACAAAAAGGAGACGCGCACTCAGGTCGCATGAGCCGAGCGTTTCAACCCCAAACGGCTCAAAACTGTAGTACTATATGGTTTCAGTATTTGCACCGCTTGAGTGTATCTGCAGCCGCAGCAGGTAGTGTCGCCAGCACATAAACTTAAATTGTTCGTATTATATTCAAATCAAAATTCACGTAGTTTGTCAGTTTGATAAACAATTATCTTTATTATATTTTTATATATTTGATTATTTATGCCTAATGCGATAGCGCGGTCTTAAAATTAATTTACTTACCATTTACCTCTGCCTACCTCTTTGGGGAATATCATATATGGGAATATTATATTGTTTGTCTGGATAACGACGATTTACACTCGTTGGCTTCCATGCCACATTTTATTGATCTGCACCAACTTGCCTTTTCTATAACTTTTCTCAACTTAGAAAACAAGATTTCAACTTCTGTAAGAATTATGAATCTAAAATGCAGTTCTGTAACAACTTCTCCTTGATAAAATAACGTTCATTCAAACCTCCATGACATTAAAAGCGTAAGTGGGTGTAGTTTGTACGGCAGTACCCGCGCCAAGTCGAGCTTAGACACATTTTTAGACATATTATAAAAACACTAAAATTATAGAAGTACTTGATACAAAATTTTTAGGTATTATCTTAGATAGACACTGCAACTGGAAAGCACACACAACTCGCATATGCTCTAATCTAAACAAATTTGTCTTTGCTCTTAAAAAGCTTAAGAAGGTAGCAAGTCAAAAAACTGCTATGGCTGCGTACCATGACTACGTCGGGTCAATTCTTAGATACGGCTTTCTTTTATGAGGTAATTCCTCTCAGGCTAAAAATGTCTTTATCACACAAAAAAAATGTGTCAGGGCAATCTGTGGGGCCGGACCGTTACAATCTTGTAGACCATTATTTAAGAAATTAGGATTACTAACTCTACCTAGTCTGTATATATTAGAAGTTGGATTATTTGTTAAAAAGCACTATGAGCGATATACTAAAGCCATAGTAAATCCATTCAAAAGATCCAACCCGACTGGCTGTCACCAGATGTAGAAGCACACTAGTTCAAAACAATTGTTACAATATGTCTGTCAAAATCTTTAACCAAATACCCAAACAGATCAGAGAGCTACTTTAAGAAGAAACTTAAGAAATGGCAAAAATCAAAATCAAAATCAAAAGTCATTTATTCAAATTAGGCTGAGAATCAGCACTTTTCGAACATCAAAATTACATAAGACAGTCCCCCAAAACGCCCACCCTTCACCACTTCCTAGTGCTTTTGCTGGGAAGAAGAAGTGGCGCAACAAACTCCCCAGCAGCACAGCTGTCTGTTCAGTTAGGAAAAAAAAAATGATTCTATACAATAATTTATAAGATAATTTACATTACGCAAAATAAAATTTAAATTATAAATTAATAGCCATTTGACAGCTAGCACACGCCAATATACCAACCAAAAACATCGAGAACTATACTCAAGCAGAAATAAAAATAACTAAACGTAAACAATATCTAAAAAAAAAAAGAAAATAAAGCCTCCAGGCATAAAGGGCGTGCCCGCTTACATAGAGCTGTAACTAGAAGTTATAATAATATTGATAAACTAGGACCATCAAGGTAAAATAAATAATTGTCGAGGTCGCTAGCTAACCACATATTGTAATACAACTCACTAAAAAAAAACATTGTAATGAGTAGATTATGTCAACAATAAATAAAAATAAAATAAATGTACATAAAAAGTAAAATTATAGACTTTTATATAAACTCATAAAACCTGTCAGTAGGTAAACTAATTCTGGAGAAAGAACATTTAAACATTGTCTTGAGTTAATCACAGCGACCAACTATTCTTATCATTTAAGTAGTCGTTGATAGAATAGTATGCCTTTGAACAAAGGTTGGACTTTACTTTAGTTTTAAACGCATTATAAGGCAAATCTAGCAAACAAGAGGGTAGCTTGTTATAAAAGGTTATACCAAGCCCAACAAATGAGTTATGAACCTTATGAAGCCGGTGAAAGGGAGCACGTAGTTTATCCTTACTTCTAGTGTTAACATTGTGAATATCACTGTTTTTAGTGTATAAGTGTATATTCTGCCTAATATATAAGATGTTGGCGAAGATGTATTGTGATGCCACTGTGAGGATACCGATATCTTTGAAAAAATCTCTCAGAGAAGGCTCTTTATTAATACGTTCTATACAATAACCGAGTTCTTAAATTTTAAGCAAACTTCGAAATACGATCTCACTAGTAAGTAGTAATATAATTAAATAACGTAATTTTAAGGATTTTTATTTTTTTACTTTTTACCTTATGATCTTAGTAGTAACCATATATGTAAGTGGTTTTGTACTATAATTTTATTATAAGGTATTTTGTTTGTTTTTTGCATGCTGAAATATGTAAGTAAGCTAAATATGTGGAACTTTTTATATTTAAGACCTTATATGTACCATATTTTATGCAAAATAAAGAAATTCTAATTCTAATTCTTTCATTAAAAAAAAAAACAGCGTCGCAATAAAAACCTTAAGAATAACAATTTATAGGTACGTATAAAGAAAGAGAAAAAATAAAATACAAAAAGAAAAAATAAGATTTCATGTCATGCGTAGAAATATGGTTGTTAGAGAGTAATTCACACTGACCTATTTAGTAAAAACTGTATCACGGTAGGTCAGTTCCTCGTTCTCTCCAATAATCACAACATAAGCACGTTTTAGTGAACATAATGTTTCGAGACATTTAGCAAGTGCTCGGTATTAATTAATACATTCGTAAAAACTAAAAATTATTAAGTTTATGCAATATATTTCGACAAAAATTGTTTAAAAGAAGTTGTTGTGTTGATGTTTGTATGATGTTGTGTGACTAAATGTGTGTGAATATGAGCTATGTGTTTGTATGCATATAGGCTTATTAATAGCTTTTCTGTTTCAACATAATTAATCGGAAGTAGAAATTCATTTATAGTCTTTTTGCAATTGATTGACAAATCACGTAACATCATAATCTGTTGTCTAGGAGTCTTAATTTTTTGACCACATCGGGCCTCATACAAATGAGGCCCGATGTGGTCAAAAAATTTGCTAGCGAATACCGTTTTGGTTCTAGGAACAGAATACCTACACTAAATCCTGTCTACGCTTGGTTGTTGTATCAAAGTTTTTATAAACAATTGTCTCATCGTAAGTAATGACAATTCTTGTAGTGTATGTGTGGGGTACCTAAATCTCCTGAAATTCATTACTTTAAGTACAGCTCGCTGCGCTTTTTCTAGGGATAAAAGTGTTGTTTAAGAAGTGCCTCTCCAAGCAGTGATACAATAAGCTACTATTGACTGGCAAAGAGAAAAATAAATAGATCGTAGTAGTTTTGGTTGGCAAACATTCCGCAGATTTTTAAATAAGTGGATCATTCTCCTAACTCGAGTAGTCATGGAGGCTATTTGTTCCTTCCATGAAAGATTTTGGTCAATAGTAAGACCCAGATACTTGACGGAAGATACCTGTGAGAGATTGTAGCAGGAGCAAGACAGAGGATTTATGCATGAATGAATTTTGATACATGAAGAATTAATAGTCGGTTGAGTCGTATTACGAATGCTGAAGACAATGTACTTGTTGTTTAGTGAAACCTCCTAAGTAGTAAGTAGCTTAGGAATATTCACTGACAGTTTCAGTTGGCAAGTCAAATTGCTTTTAGTTATGTTTACTTCAACTTGTTTGTGCAAAAATAGCTAACAAATTGTCGAGCACCCGTAAACTGCTGTGATTGGTTGACTGAATTATTATTATTGTCTCTAAAAAAACATAATGTCCTCTCGTATAGCCGTTATCAACCATATTTTCTCAATGATCCCTTCCCGCAACTGTAAAATAGAGTGGTGCTTTTCTTTAAACTCTAAAAAGGGGGCACCGTGATCATTTTATATTTGAATAAACCCATATTTAAATAGTATGAAAAAATCACAGAAATTTTGCGAAAACAGGCTCAGGTACATACTTTTCTAGGAAAACGGTACGAATAGCGTTTTCATACTTTTCATTTATTTTAGAAAATAAGTAGGGAAATTCGTGTCTCCTTTTGAAATCTTTGTTAACGCTTTCAGAAGTCCCGTCGTAAAGATAATTTTGTGATCGTAAATATAAATAAATGTATTTTCAAGAAACATATGAATGATTTTTTATTTTTTTATTGGAATTGTATGGCGATATAAACTGTAAAGGACGCCGAGCATGTTCGTATTTAGTTTAGAATATCTATAATTAAGATCAAAATGTAAATTTAGATTCATTGTTGAGACCCTATCTGTGCACCATGGCACAAGTAGCGGCGGGGTCTCGACGAACTTTTGTTGTTTTTATTAGAAAAAGTTAACTTGTAATAGGTTCTTAGTATCTAATTAGATTCCAATTAGCATTTGAATACTGGAAATAGTATGTGTATTCACGTAGGAATCGTATAAGATTAATAGAAATAATGTTTGTTCAAAATTAATATGTGTGAAAAAAGTTTGGTAATAATTACGTAACTTGAAAATGAGAATTTTTGTTTGTTAAGATATCAGGGTCTAGACTCATGGACACGCCACTATTGCGGCGATAAGTCCCCTCTTTGAGGAGTGGCTGGAGAGGGGCCACGGCGTCCTCACCTTCCGCCTGACGCAGGTCCTCACCGGACACGGCTGTTTCGGGAGGTACCTGTTTCGTATAAGGCGGGAGGAAACGCCCGGGTGTCATCACTGCGTGGATCGCCCGGAGGACACGGTGGAGCATACGGTGGAGGTATGCCCGGCTTGGGCAGAGCACCGCCGTGTCCTCGTGGAGGCGATCGGTGGCGGGGATCTCTCGCGTCCGGCCCTGGTCCAGGCCATGGTACGGAGCGAGAGGGCATGGGAGGCCGTCACCTCCTTCTGCGAAGCAGTAATGCTCGCGAAGGAGGAGGCGGAGCGCGTGAGGGAGAGGCAAATTTCGCGCCCTCACGCCCCTAGCCGCCGCAGGAGGAGACGCCCCGGGCGTCGGGAATCGATCGCGGATTCCCGGCCACCGTAGGCGCGGGCTTGCGGACGGTGAGCAATGGGTAGCTCGCCGTCCGGTAAGGACCAAGCCCGGGTCGACGGCGCGTTGTGTTCCACGCGCGCCTCAAAGAGTGTCAGCGAGTGAAGGGGTCCGATGAGACCATTGCCTGCCGGGGTGGCGGGAAAGTCCGAAAGGGATACCGTGGCCCCCTGGCATTGCACAGGCAAGAGAAGGAACACGGGTGGGTTTTAGTCAGTAAGAGTCTGACGCGCCCTCCCGCTCCACCCAGAGCGGGAGACGTCATTTGATGATTTCCCACCCAAAAAAAAAAAAAAAAAAAGGGTCTAGACTCAAAACCATTTGTGGCGTTTAAATCATGTAAATCGGTCCACGGGTTTTTTTAGATATCTTAAGATTTGTGTAATGAAAATGTGTCACAATCAGAGTGACACTAGTCTATGTTCTGGAAAGTTTTTTATACGTCTGGTCATGTAATTAGACTAAGGTGTAAATAAACTGTATTGTGGGTAAAAACTGTGACGATCCGACCATGGGAACTGCTAAAAACGGGGTTATACGTAACGAGGACATAGTGAAAATTATAAGTTGAATTGTTTCAAAAATCAAGGGCCTCGTTACGGTAACAAGCGCTTAGCGCATTTAGTATAAAAGACGGACCATTAGGCCGGAACGTTACAGTCGGATCCCAGCTCTCAACAAGGAAACAAGTCAAGAATAAATCAAGAAAAATCGAAGAAGTCTTTTAATTCAAGTCTTCCCTACATCATACAGTCCACTTCAGTCTGGTCCATCGAGCGGCGGATATTCGAAGAAAAGAAGAAACCCGCCACAGGATCCTGGTCCACCAAGCAGCAAGGAAGAAAAAGTGCGTCAAAAAGTGCATCAAGAAAAACCTGCAGCAAGAGCGAAGAACGGATTCGTCAGTCAAAAAACTGGTATAAGCCTGCCCGTCAGTATCGCAGGTTTAAACCCGACCGGTTGGATTAACGACCCAACCGATCAACCCGACGAGTCTACGGAGTAGTCAAGTGACCGACGTGACAACCCGACACTCAAGAGGAACGCCGAGTTGAAAGTATCGTCATCAAGTCAAGAACGTGTGAACCCGCACCAGTGACGCAGGTTCAAACCCGACGAGTCTACCGACTAGTCGACCAACCGACGTGACGACCCGACGCTCAAGAGGAACGCCGAGTCGAAGTATCGTCAACAAGTCAAAAACGTGAACCCGCCCATCAGTGTCGCAGGTTCAAAACCCAACAGGTCAACCCGACGAATCGGCCGACTAGTCAAACGACGTGACGACCCGACGCTCAAAAGGAACGCCGAGTCGAAGTATCGTCACCGACCTGTCGTGCTGTAGTACGAGGGTGCCGACCTATTACTGAAGCATCGCCGAACGAGTCAAGAGGATTTGAAGATGGTGGTCACAAGGAGCCAAGGAGACGCAGCGGAGGTGGAAGAGCAGCGACGCATCCAGCTGCAACAGGAAACCCGACGCAGGGAAGCGGAGCTGATCGAACGAGAGCGCCGAAGGAGACTCTCACTGGACCCGCCGGCGTCACCATTCTCCAAGCTAGCAGCAGACACCAGTACGGCAGGACCTTCAGGGATTCAAGCATCAACAGCTACGGTGCAAAGAAGATTGGGATCGCTGACCAGATCAGTCAGGTCGCAACGATCAACAGTGAGTGTAAGTACCAGGCTGCGGATGGTGGAACTGGAGGCAGCAGAGAAGATGGCTGCCATAAGAAGAAGGGAGTTGGAGATGGAAGCGGACCTGGTCAAGAAGCGACTAGCCGTAGAAGTATCAGTGATCAACGATGACGACAGCGTGCATGAAGAGGAACCCGCCCCTCCCCGTGAGGAACCACACCAGAAGGTGGACGAATGGCTGACGACCAACCCCCTCAGCACACGGGGGGAGGAGGCACGGGACCATCAAGAGGGAACTCGCGAAGAACAGAAACAGCTGCGATTCGAAGTTCAACGAGCAAGATCACCGACTCCAACGAGGACCAGGAACAGCATCGAGCACCTGGCAGCCACACTAGAGAAGATGGCCAGGCCCAGGCCTCGGCACACGGACCTGCCGACGTTCTCCGGAGCAGCCAACGAGTGGTTGCCGTTCAAAGCAGCAGTACGAGATACGACCAGCATGTACCAGATCTCAGCAGCAGAGAACATCCAGCGACTGAGGAGCTACCTCAAAGGGGAAGCAAGAGACGCCGTGGCCGCCCTTCTGCATACGGCCACCGATCCAGACGTCATCATGAAGACCCTAGAGCAGTGCTTCGGAAGACCGGAAGTGATCATCGACAAAGCGCTGGAAGACCTCAAGAAGCTGCCGAAACCGGGAACGTCAGCGGCCGAACTCAACAACTTCGCTGTCAAGCTGCAGAACATCATCTGCGTGCTGAAGACAATAGACCGAAGAGGGTACCTATTCAACCCCCTGATGTCAAGAGAAGTGCTGGAAAAGCTGAGCCCGCACCTCCGATCAAGATGGTGCGACTACGCCTACGATCACGAAGGGACAACGGATCCAGAGATCGTCGTGATGTCACACTTCCTAATGCGTGAAGCGGACCGAGCACTGCGGTTCACGTACGCTCCGGCTGCATGTGCTACAAATATGAAAAGGGAAACTGGGCCGACAGTGACATTCAAGAAAAAGGCAAATGTATTCAACACTACTTCAGGAGCGGAAGAAGAAAAGGAAAGGTGCCCTAAGTGTGAGCAAGATCACGTCTTACTGAAGTGCCCCAAATACAAGGCACTCTCATTAGAAGCAAAATGGAGATTCCTAAAAGAAAAGGGAATATGCTTCAAGTGCGTCCAGAAGAGACACAGGGGCATGACCTGCCAAGCAGATCCATGCGGTGTGAACCAGTGCAATCGACCACATCATGCGACCCTCCATTCAGAGCGAGCGGTAAGAAGAGAAGATCTGAAGCCAGCGGAACCGCGAAAGAAGAAGCGGTCATGTCGATAGCGCCGCGCCTAGCTGTCGGATCAAGGACCGTCCTGCTGAAGATGTGCCCCATCATCGTATCCGGACCACGGGGGGAGGCGAAGACATACGCCCCGCTGGATGAAGGAGCCACCATTACCCTCGTCGATAAGGACCTGGCGGAGAGCATCGGAGCAGAAGGACCGTCACAACCACTTCACCTGAACGGGGTCAACATGTCGCAGAAGGAGATGGAGAGTCAGCTGGTGAACGTCCAAGTCAGAGGACTGAAGAACGAAGACAGCTACAAGGTCAGAGCAAGGACCATGAAGAATCTTCGACTGCACCAGCAGTCCATTCCGGACACGCTACTGGACTACGAGCACCTGAGGGACCTGGCACCAGAAGAGGTGTGCTACGAGAAGGCGCGCCCCGGGCTTCTAGTAGGAACGGACCACTGGGAGTGCATAGTGTCCCGCGAGCTCCGAGTCGGCGGTCCGAATGAACCAGCTGCATCAAAAACACAGCTGGGATGGGTGGTGCACGGAATGGCGCCACGGAACGCGATATACCAGGAGGGAAACGTGCTGCACGGGTCGGGCTCGTGACCGAACGACGGGAGCAAGCAGCCAAGATCTCCACGACTTAGTCGAAAGCCACTTCAAGATCGACGCGCTCAGCATACAAGGCAAGCCGAGGATCAAGGACGCGGATCTACGGGCCATGGACATAGTCGGGAGGACCGTGAAGAAGGTTGACAGCGGGTACGAGGTTGGACTGCCGTGGCGACGGGACGACGTCACCATGCCACCGAGCTACGGACAAGGGCTCCGGCGGCTGAAGAAGATCGAGCAGAAGATGGATGCAGACACAGAGTTCGCGGTCGAATACTCCAAACAGATCGTCAACCTGCTGGACAAAGGATACGCGACGCTGTGCGACGGATCCGAAGAGAGAAGCGCCATCTGTTGGTACCTGCCACACTTCGCCGTGCAGAATCCAAACAAGCCCGGCAAACAACGACTGGTGTTCGACGCAGCGGCCAAGAGCAACGGCGTGTGTTTGAACGACGAACTGCTGGAGGGACCCGACCTACTGCTGTCGCTGCCCGGAATCCTCTTCCGATTCCGAGAGAAGGCGGTGGCGATCACAGCGGACGTGCAAGAGATGTTCCTGAGGATCAAGATAAGGCCGGAGGACCAACCAGCACAGCAGTTCCTGTGGAGAGACGACGATAGAGAAGAGCCTCCGAAGAAGTACAAGATGACTAGCATGATATTGGTCGCCGCGAGCTCCCCGTACATGGCCCACTTCGTCCGCAACTACAACGCGGACATATACGGGCAGGAGTGTCCACGCGCGCTGGAAGCCATCAAAAAGAGTCATTACATGGACGACCTGGTGGCCAGCTTCGAGGATACCAAGGAAGCATGGAAGGCGGTCGAAGAAACAAGAGCGGTGCACGCGCACGCTGGATTCACACTAAGGGGATGGAGCTCCAGCGACAAGGCGGTGCTACGCGACGTGCCTCCCGAGCTACACGCCACCTCTCCCATGCAACTGGGGGGAGAACAGCCCAAGAGCAAGATCTTGGGGCTGTACTGGAACGCGGAACGAGATGAGCTGGGATTCAACACGTCGATGAATCGAGTTCCAGCTGAAGTCCGAGCGAGAACCCGCGCGCCGACCAAGCGAGAAGCCCTCAGCGCAGTGATGTCCATTTACGACCCGCTGGGATTGCTGAGCCACTACACCATACGATCGAAGATAATACTGCAGAGCCTGTGGCGACTCCAGATAACGTGGGACGAGCAGGTGCCGGACGAAGAAAACGAGCTGTTCGCATCCTGGCTCGCCCGCCTGAACGAACTCACCCAGCTGCGACTGCCCAGGTGTTACCTGACGAAGAAGTACGAGCGCGTCGACCTACACATCCTGTGCGACGCCAGTTAGCAAGCCTATGCAACCGTGGCTTACTGGCAAGTGAAAAACGTCGATGGAAGTGTGAACGTCGTGTTGGTGGCCGCCAAGGCCAAAGTAGCGCCTCGTCGAGTTCAGACCATACCGCGTCTCGAACTACAAGCTGCGGTCATCGGAGCAAGATTGGCCGACACAATTAAGAAGGAGCATCGCATCGACATCGGCCAGACTACTTACTGGACCGACTCGACAACCGTGGTGCATTGGATTCATCACGACATGCGACGCTACACGCCGTTCGTTGCACATCGACTGGGAGAGATCGCCGAGCTGACGAAGAAAGAGGAATGGCGTTGGCTACCCACAGCTAGCAACGTCGCCGACGACGCCACACGGCTTGTCGACACGCCTATCAGCGAAGCAGATCGATGGTTCCAGGGGCCGGAATTCCTATTCCTGCCAGAAGAACAGTGGCCCACAGCGACAACGGACGAGCAAGAGGACGAAGAGGTCCTTCATGTCACCGAGAAGACGGAAGAGGATAGCTGGCTGCCGAACCCAGCCCGTTTCTCAAAATACGAGGTGTTAGTAAGGGCCACAGCGCGAGCAATCGCCTTCACCGACATATGCAGGAAGAAAGCGACCGTGATGGAACATCGTCACATCCAGCGTGCCGAGGCCGAGCTCATCAGGCGAGCTCAAGAAGAAAGCTTCGGGGAAGAGTTAAAGAAGATCCGGTCTGCTCGTCCACTTACAAAGACGAGTCGATTATATCGATTGGACCCAGTGCTGGATGATGGTGTCCTGAAGGTGCGGGGCCGAATCGAGGCTTCTTCCGCACCCACTGAAACGAAACGACCGACCATATTGGACGGCCGTCATCAACTGACCAAGCTCCTCGTCCTACGGGAGCATTGTGCTGCGGGTCACGCCAACAGAGAGCGCGTGACAAACGACCTACGGCAGCGGTACTGGGTTATCCACTTGCGACCCACGGTACGCGCCGTAGAGAGGAACTGCGCATTCTGCAAAAGACGCCGAGCGACGCCGCAGCACCAGCAACAGGGGACCTGCCACACGCCCGCCTTGACCCCTTCCACCGCCCGTTTACCAATTGCGGGGTGGACTACTTCGGGCCAATGATGGTCAAGGTGGGGCGCCGCCGAGAGAAGAGGTGGGGCGCACTATTCACGTGCCTCACTTTCCGCGCCGTGCACATCGAGCTCGTCACATCACTCTCCACCGACTCAGCCATCATGGCGCTGAGACGTATGGCTGCGCGCAGAGGCTGGCCAAGACTGATGTACTCCGACAACGCGAAGAACTACCGCGGAACTGATCAAGAGCTTCGCAACGCCTACACCGAGTGGATGCCTACTCTGCAAGACGAGGGGCTACTACACCGGATGGAGTGGCGTTTCATACCTCCTGGCGCGCCCAACCAAGGCAGCGCGTGGGAGCGAATGGTGCGCTCTGTGAAGACGGCCCTCAGCGTCACTCTACGAGAGAAGGCACCAGCGGAAGAGATCCTGAGAACACTGCTAACCGAGGCAGAGTTCTCCATCAACGCAAGACCGCTGACCCATGTCAGCGTGAACCCCAGCGATCCCGAGGCCCTGACCCCGAACCACTTCTTGTTGGGGTCATCGGACGGGCTGCCAACGACGGGACCCTGCGACGACGCCGACAGAAGAACCTGGCGAGCAAGTCAAGCGCTTGCTGACCACTTCTGGCGACGCTGGCTGCGCGAGTACCTCCCTACCCTGGTACCTCGCGGCGAGCCGCAGAACGACGTGCGACCGATGCAGGCTGGCGACGTGGTCCTCGTGGTCGACAACACGCTGCCCCGGAACACCTGGCCGATGGGAGTCGTCGAGCGCACGCACCGCGGACCGGATGGCAACGTACGAGTCGTCGAGGTGCGCACCAGCACCGGCACCTTCCGACGCCCCGTGAGCAAGCTCGTCGTCGTGATAAGAACAGAAGAGGCTACGCGAGCTGCGCCGGGGGGAGGAATGTAAAGGACGCCCAGCATGTTCGTATTTAGTTTAGAATATCTATAATTAAGATCAAAATGTAAATTTAGATTCATTGTTGACACCCTATCTGTGCACCATGGCACAAGTAGCGGCGGGGTCTCGACGAACTTTTGTTGTTTTTATTAGAAAAAGTTAACTTGGTTCTTAGTATCTATTAATTAGATTCCAATTAGCATTTGAATACTGGAAATAGTATTTGTATTCACGTAGGAATCGTATAAGATTAATAGAAATAATGAAAAAGTTTGGTAATAATTACGTAACTTGAAAATGAGAATTTTTGTTTGTTAAGATATCAGGGTCTAGACTCAAAACCATTTGTGGCGTTTAAATCATGTAAATCGGTCCACGGGTTTTTTAGATATCTTAAGATTTGTGTAATGAAAATGTGTCACAATCAGAGTGACAATAGTCTATGTTCTGGAAAGTTTTTTATACGTCTGGTCATGTAATTAGACTAAGGTGTAAATAAACTGTATTGTGGGTAAAAACTGTGACGATCCGACCATGGGAACTGCTAAAAACGGGGTTATACGTAACGAGGACATAGTGAAAATTATAAGTTGAATTGTTTCAAAAATCAAGGGCCTCGTTACGGTAACAAGCGCTTAGCGCATTTAGTATAAAAGACGGACCATTAGGCCGGAACGTTACAGTCGGATCCCAGCTCTCAACAAGGAAACAAGTCAAGAATAAATCAAGAAAAATCGAAGAAGTCTTTTAATTCAAGTCTTCCCTACATCATACAGTCCACTTCATAAACGAAATAAGTATGTTATAATTTTTTGGCTATTTTTTTTTAGGTCTTGATATAAATTAAAGTCACTTTTCGTGTTTTTCTGTGTGACCGCGTTGTTCTTCTAAACTACGCAACGAATTTTGATTCGGTTTTCACGATAGTTTCAGAGAATTTATTCCGGAAGGTTTATGTGTATATCAATATTAAAGTTAGGTCGAAACAACTTATATGTAGCATCGGCAAAATTCGTAAAACCGATCACATCCGAATTAAGTGCGCCTTCAAAATCATCAATCAAATTCATACAAAATCATCAATTACTGCTATAAGCGAAAATGATCTTTACGCAAACGCAATAACGTATAGTCATATAACCAAATAAATTCGTAAAATTGATGCGTAGATTGACATGTACTTTCTTGCAAAATAAATGATCACGTATTTAGAGTATGTATTATTTGTTTGTTTTTAGATTCTGTTTGAAGGATACAAGGCTACCCTCTTTGAGGAGTGGCTAGAGAGGCGCCACGGCGTCCTCATCTTCCACCTGACGCAGGTCCTCACCTGACACTGTTGTTTCGGGAGGTTCTGTTCCGTATCAGGCGGGAGGAAGCGCCCGGGTGTCATCACTGCGTGGATCGCCCGGAGGAGCATACGGTGGAGGTCTGCCCGGCTTGGGCAGAGCACCGCCGTGTCCTCGTGGCGGCAATCGGTGGCGAGGATCTCTCGCGTCCGGCCCTGGTCCAGGCAATGGTACGGAGCGAGAGGGCATGGGAGGCCGTCACCTCCTTCTCCGAAACAGTAATGCTCGCGAAGGAGGAGGCGGAATGCGTGAGGGAAAGACAAAGTTCGCGCCCTCATGCCCCTAGCCGCTGCAGGAGGAGATGCACTGGACGTCGGGAATCACAGGCCGATTCCAGGCCACCGTAGGCGCGGGCTTGCGGACGGTGAGCAATGGGTAGCTCGCCGTCCGGTAAGGACCAGGCCCGGGTCGACAGCGCGTTGTGTTCCACGCGCGCCTCAAAGACATGTCAGCAATTGAAGGGGTCCGATGGGACCGATGCCTGCCAGGGTTGCGGAAAAGTCCGAAAGGGATACCGTGGCCCCTGGCAATACACAGGCAACTGAAGGAACACGGGTGGGTTTTAGTCAGTAAGAGTCTGACACGCCCTCCCGCTCCACCCAGAGAGGGAGAAGTCATTTGATGACATCCCAACAAAAAAAAAAAAAGCGTACTAGGCTAGAACGACGAATATCACAAATCAAATTTTAAAGATATTAAAAGTTAAAAACTTCAATATTGTTTAAATTATTTGTATCATTTAATTATTACATTATCTTAACTAATATTATAATTGCGAAAGTGAGTTTGTTTGTTTGTTACGCTTTCACGCTCAAACGGCTGAACGGATTTGGATGAAATGTAATGGGCACATGGGTAGACCATAACCTGGGTCAGGACATAGAATTCCGGTTATTAGGTACGTTCTCGTGGGATATTTTCCGACCTCCACGCGCGTGGGAAAAAGCTAGTAATAAATAAATATTACTAACAGAACGATTCGTCGCTCTTTTATCGCGTTTATGATAAATTGATCCAATTATTAGTCTATTCTATGTTCGTGTCGCATATTATCGCGTGATCGACTACTTTTCCCCATTCGGATACGCCAATAGATTCGAATTTCTCCATTAACAGTTCTTTGACTTTCGTTAGAGATCGAGATACTTTTAGAACTAATGTGGCCTTACACTTGGGCCCAAATATTCTCGATACGGTTAAAATTAAGGTGATAAGGAGGTAGCCGAAAAACAGAATGACCATGTTCCGCCATTATTTGGTCAATAGGTGTTCTGCTTTAATGATTTCATACAATTCTGGTTTTAACTGATTTGTCCCAAAAGGTAGGTATGTTTTAGTAAAATAGTTAGAATTCCGTGCATTGTCTATCCGTGTGTTATGGTAAGAAGCGGCATCAACGACCACAACAGTATATATTAGGTCGTAGATTCGGAATGAGATGTTGTTTTAACCATTTTTTGTAATTATCTTTATTTATCTCGTGCTAAAAAAAGAAAAGAAAGAAAATACGTTTATTTGCAGTACATATGACGCAAGCGAAGGAACAAACACTAAAAAACAATTTGGGGGAAAATATGCGTCACATCCACGCAAAACGGCCATCACTCAGCATAATGCGTGCTGATAATCGCCAGTACTTTGAGAAGATTTATAAACTAAGAGAGCGCCAGATAAGAAACCGCTGCCAGGCAGCGTGGACAATAATTAATCTTTCACCTCTTAATATCGGTTTTGTAAGCCATTCTTAGAACCATCCGTCGAACTACTTTATTGTGTATGTGTGATAAATAAGTCTCGTCAGTATAAACTATATCACGACCTTCACTTCTAAACTTTTGTATCTGTCGAAGATACTTAATCCGCTGAAGTCTTATTTCATCTGTCTCGGCTAGTAAAGATCTATTATTTTCCATTTTCTTGAATTTGCATTTTATGCAATATTCTTCGCAAAGTTTCTCGACTGCCTATGAAATTTATGTCTTCCTTTAATTTGTTTAGCAATGATTTTATTCTAGGCAACCTTTTTTCGGTGACTTGAAAGTAATACATCTTCCTTCTTATGACATCATAATCAAAATCGTCTAAATTTGCTCGATGGTCTTTCTTTTTTCTGGAATTCTTAGGCGAACTAAAAGTTTAGGAGCAGAACTACGAATTGAACTAGTCGAAACCGAGGCATTGTTACGAGCAGAATCACCGGCTGAGCTATTCGAAGTCGAGGCATTGTCATGCTCTTTCAAAACAGCACTTATTGTTCTACGTGACACACTAGTTGCTTTCGCAATTCCCTCTTGAAGGTTTTGATAGTGATCTTTCCCAAAAACTATATTTTTAGACACCGTGGCCTCTTGACTTAGAAATTGATATTGACATACGGCCTACCACGTTGTAACAAAGTCATACTGAAAAAAAAAACGAACAAAAAGAAAATCCCTTTCACATTATGAAGTGAACGGAATGATTCACTCACGTGCATTCACAACGCTGTCTCGGGTTGAACTGAGGTGGGATGCACCGTGACATTTTAGTCGTCTTAAGCACCCACTTCATGTTGTATCCAATGATTATAAACATTCATAAAAAAAATATATATATATAAACCGTGAGATTTTAGTCGTCTTACAAAGGGCCACTCAATGTACCCTTCATAGCAGGTTTTGTCCTACGCAATGCCCGTGATTTCAATAATCCTATTGTCATCAAATTATTATTTATCTGTCTAGTTAGAAGTAAGTTAGAATTTGCTGCAGCCGTCTGGAATCCCCATGAATCCACATATGAATTATTGATTGAAAAGGTTCAGAAAGCCTTCCTGCGTTTTTTATGTAAAAAGATTTACGGATATTATCCATTTAAATTAATGTATCCTACTCATTTCTTGCTGGGAATGTTAGGATATAGTTCCCTTTCAGTGCGTAGAGCCAGAGATCAGATTCTTATAACCATAAAAAAAATAAGGAGCATGGTAGATTCCCCAGTGCTACACAATACTTTGTGTACACTTTATGTGCCTGACAACTACCTGCGTCATAGGCCTACTCTACGAAACCGACCGTTCGCCACATCCCATTGCCACACTGTGTCGCGAGCATGGTGCTTTAAACTCCTAAATGGGGACAGTCCCGGAATGTGACATCTTTAATGACACACTCAGTGTGATCATGTCAAATTGTCTCATGTTCTATGCAAGCTATGTTTGTTAGGTAAATCAGTTGTATGTTATTATCACTATAATCGATTTTATTTTCTTTTCTTTTCTTAAAGTTATTACGTGCTCCCTTTCACCGGCTTCATAAGGTTCATAACTCATTTGTTGGGCTTGGTATAACCTATTATAACAAGCTACCCTCTTCTTTGCTAGATTTGCCTTTTAATGCGTTTAAAACTAAAGTAAAGTCCAACCTTTGTTCAAAGGCATACTATTCTATCAACGACTACTTAAATGATAAGAATAGGTTGGTTGCTGTGATTAACTCAAGACAATGTTTATATGTTCTTTCTCCAGAATTAGTTTACCTACTGACAGGTTATATGAGTTTATATAATTGTTTATAATTTTACTTTATAAGTCAATTTATTTTAATTTTATTCTAATTTATTGTTGACATAATCTACTCATTACAATGTTTTTCTTTTTAATGAGTTGTATTGCAATATTTGGTTAGCTAGCGATCTCGACAATTATTTATTTTACCTTGATGGTCCTAGTTTATCAATTATAACTTCTAGTTACAGCTATATGTAAGCGGGCACGCCCTTTATGCCTGGAGGCTTTATTTTCTTTTTTAAATATATTGTTTACGTTTAGTTATTTTTATTTCTGCTTGAGTATAGTTCTCGATGTTTTTGTTTGGTATATTGGCGTGTGCTAGCTGTCATATGGCAATTAATTTATACTTTAAATTATGTTTTGCATAATGTAAAAATCTTGCATACTATTTTATAGAATCATTTTTTTTTCTAACTGAACAGACAGCTGTGCTGCTGGGGAGTTTGTTGCGCCACTTCTTCTTCTCAGCAAAAGCACTAGGAAGTGGTGAAGGATGGGCGTTTTGGGGGACTGTCTTATGTAATTTTGATGTTCGAAAAGTGCTGATTCTTAGCCTAGTTTGAATAAATGACATTAGTTTTTTTTATTTTAATTTTGAATTGTTAAGTATGTTTGATCTCTGACTTGTTATTCGTTTTTAAATTATGTTAATTATGTAATATGTTTAGTTTTACCTGTTAATTACTGTCATTGGCGCAAGCCATTGTAGTTAATTATAAATAAATAAATAAAATACCTCTAGGAGCAACTAAAAATTTGTTACAATATATCATTTTTCTGAATGTTTAGCAGTCATTGGTTAAATGAAGTGGGCTACTTTTGTAGGACGACTAAGTGCGGATTTCACCAATGAAATCGAACGCGTTCAGCACATCCAAATGCGTTCAAGTGCTGTCAATGTACAATATTCCAGAACAATTTTGACACTGACAGCTCCTGAACGCGTTTTAGAAATTTTGATCGCATTCAGTTTCATTGGTGAAATCAGCCTTAAAATATCACGGTGTTTAGCGCGAATAGCGTTGAATGACGCGACAGTCAGCTATTTCTATAGGTTGTGTAAATCGGAAAAGATCGATTTTACGACTATTGTCGATCTTAAAATTGATCATTTCATGAAATGAACACTGACCACCAGTCACATCATGATGTGGCCTGGCTAGATCATTGAATACTCAATGTTTAACGATATGAACAGCTAAACGCACGACACTTCATGATGTGGTCAAACAATAGTGATCATATCGTAAAATAGTTAGATTATCCACCGGTAGAGGCGTTGATCAAATAAATGTTGTGAATCATGGCGCTGGCATACAAAAAATCAAATAAAGGAGGCTGACCACGCAAAAAAAGTCAATAGACTTTTATTGGGTTTCCAAATATGATATTATGGAAAGCAATCAACTTGGAAGTAGCGCTCGCAGGCCGCTGCCGCGGCGTGAAAATCATCATAAAACTTCAAATTTCTTTAAAAAAATTAAAAATTTATGCCGCTTGTACCCCGATCAAATGGGTTAGGTTAGGTTAGAACTGTGACCAACCTGCACGCAAGCCGAGCGAGCGCTACTTCCAAGTTGGCCGCAGTTACTTGGCTATATTTACTACACCTTACACCATGGATACCCTTAAATTAATGATATGGCCAAACGTCGACTGACATATCATTAAACGTTGACGTTTAAACGATATGGCCAATGTTACCTGGCCATTTCATGAAAATCTGGCCACGACATATATATATATATTTTTTTTTTTTTTTAAACGTTGCCCCACACTAGGATTTCTCCTGTATCGTGGGTGCGTTTACAAACATTTATACTCACATACACAAACAGCCAGACCCGAAAAAACTACTTGTAGGTCATACAAATATTTGTTCCGTGCGGGAATCGAACTCGCGACATGCAGCGCAGCAGTCAATCGCTTAACCACTGCGCTAACCGTGCCGTCAAATAATTAATTATAATTAAGATCTCGATGTTTTGTCAAGTCTCCATTGCACCCGTGTGAAGTGGGGACGGGTTGCTAGTCAAAATTATAAATATGAAAGTTGGTAAGTCAAAGTCAAACAATTTATTTCAATTAGGCACAAAAAAGGCACTTTTGAACGTCAAAATTTACAAAAAGCAGTTTTCGTATGGAGAAGAATGGGCAAGAAACTCCACCATTACTCTTTTAAAATGTTATCAAAATATCTTGTATACATTAATTATATAAGAAAACGATGCACCTAGAATAAGATTACTATACTACGATAGGTAAAAAGAATGAGATATGAAGGAATGACAGATAAATTAATTAAGTGATAGATGCATAGTGCCCACATATTTACAAACATTGTAAAATTATACGATATTGCTAGCATTTTAACAAGTAATACTAATAATAATTCAGTGTGTAAGTTCAAGTAATTACAGAATATAAAATCAATGTTATAAATAATAATATTATACAATTGAATTGGTAACCAGTTAGATTTTGTCTAGATTCTAAGTTGTCCTATGGAACAGGACCAGCATGTTTCCAAGCATTTTTATCTTGGATATAATCCTCTAATTTGTAATAATAATATACTTGTTTACAAAGACATGAATACATGAATACATGAATTGAACATTACTTTACTATTATAACATTACTTTTTACATGAATTTTATGTGTTCTTTCATTTCATTCTAATATATCACAAGGTATTCTGTTGTAACATTTAACACAGTAACCCATAAAAGATCCTATTTACTTTAGATAGTCTGAAAAACGGTTGATCTATTTTATTATATTTATTTCTAGTATTAAAATTATGTCTATCACTTATTTTATTAAAACTAAATCAGTTATCAATGACAGGACGGATTGGGATAAAATACAGACAAACCATACCTTGGAAACAAATAGAATACTGTTTATCCACGTACATGAAGGAATTCTTCTGGGGTGCGAGTGAAACCGTGGGCAATTAGCTAGAAGAACATTAATATTGATGCTTTAGACGTATGAGATACAGGATTTAAAGTTCTTTCTCGTCCTCTATAGAAAAGGGAGTATCCTCCGACCAGACGGGTGTCGTGTCTGCCGGGCAATGGTTGAAGTCGGGAGCTTGTATATGCTTTGAGTTTGAGTTTGCTTGTATATGTCTTGATTTGTGTGACGTCAGGTCTTTGATGCGTAGTTCGCATGTGGCAATGTAGATGCCGCCACAATGAGCTGAAGTTACCATTTTAACTTTGTAGGTAAGACGTCTTGTATAGCTGAACTTGAACACTGTTTAATCCATCCATGGTCATGGTCCATAATGAGAGAAGAGTATAGCTAATAATTATTATTTATTTGGCAAAACGCCTTGATAACATAACATAACGCCTGTTATCCCCGATGGGTTATGCAGAGGTGTAACATACCTAGAGTACACCCACATTTCGCCAGTTATGTTTAAGTTCCATTTAATAGGGAGCGAACCTATTGCCATCCACCGGAAACAAGTCTAGCCTCCGGGCTGCTACTACTACAAACCTTGACAAAAAAACTTACCACAGTCACCTGTTAAATAAGTCTCAAAAGAAACTGATCCTTTATTCACTGTCCGATGTCCATGAAAGTAATTTAATAAAAGGGGGTGTCCAATGACGCAATTCGCAATAAAAAAATAAAAATGTGGGAGCCGACGGCCATCGGTGCACCTGCAACGTCTCACGTCTAAAAATATAGCTTTAAGCGTTCAACCAGTATTGACTGCGACGCGTTCCGTGAAAAGAAAAAAGTACGTAATTTTTTTCTGAAAATGGAGGGTGTCGCCGCCCTGATATCCATAAATCCGGGATGTTGGTTAAACATATCGAGTGGTTAAGGAATCTATGGCTTCAAACGTAGCGGTTTCAGTACCTACATATTGCTTTAAAAATACTGAAAATAAAAATTATCAATATTTCTAATTATAAATTCTGTAGCGAAATTCTTAAAACGTCACTCGAGTGACCGCACACAATTCGAAAGTGAACTCACTTGTTTTTAAAAGTAAAACATTGTGTATACACCTTTCGAATTTCGAATTGATGCCTATTGTCCTCGTTGTCTCTTTCAAATTGAAGTCTTTGGAACATGTAATCACGCTTGGCAAATGTAGTTTAGTTAATGACTTGTCATGCCGGATACGCTACTGAACTTCCTTGACCTGTGTTTAAAAAAAAAGCAATCAAAAACAGGAATTCTTTTGACAAATTACATGACATAAAGGTTACTAGGTAGGTAGATGCCTAACCAAAAATATTGCTTTGCTTCTCTAATCCTCTATTCGGCTGTTCTGAAGAATCCTCCAAAAAAGATACACAACACTGTCTTAGAGCTGGTAATCATCTGAGATAATCCTTACTTTACACAAAGAGAAGTACCTATATTAAAAAAAGCGATATAATTATAGGTAATCCCTTTTTTGTATAAAAAAAGGACAACGATTATTAAAACTGTTTCGCAGAATTCGATGAAAACTTATTTTTTATTGCTATACATATTAGTCCCAGGGCCAAAATAAATAAATAAAATAAAAATATTTATTCATAAAAAAAAATTGACATTGCTTAAGACTAGAATACATAACTAATTTAAGTAAAGGCCATACGGATAAGGTAAACCCTGACTCCTAAACTATATAGATCTAATTATTTAACGTATTCGTTAAAACGCAGGGCATGGTCAATCGCTAGGTACAGAGACATGTTATTCATATGACTTAGGAGTCAGTGTTCTGCTGTCACTGTGATACAAAAACTTTATAATTTGTGTTCCGACGTTACAAAACAGTCATAGATATTGCAGGTTACAGAGTATATATTTATTAAAATTAACAACGAAGGAATATAAGGGCTATTGGAAACGACTTTTACGGTGTATACGTGTGTGTATGTTATATTGAGGGTGTGTATGTTAGAATGATGGTATGTATGTGAGGATGTGTGTGGAAATGCGTATAGTAGTGATTCGCGTCTGCGTGAGGGTGTGTTGATGATGTATTTCAGATTATGTTGTATATCTGCTGCTGATAGTTCCAAATACAGTAAGAAATTGCAAACAACAGTAGAATAAGTTAACATATTTATACGCTTACTGCTGGTGTTGGAGTAGTTCTTCTGTACGAGCGTAGTCTTGATCCTATAGCCAACTTTGTTGTACTTAAGTCTTAACTTCACGGTGATTTAGCCCAGCTAACTGAAAGTCTTTGCATATATTTTTGGGAAAGCATCGCACATGAGCAAGAATTGAGATCAGAGCACGTATGTGCCGTGATTGCAAATTCAGGTGGAGCTTTGTTCCTATAATTAACAAAGAAGGGAATGAAGTTTGTTTTGGCCACGTTTAGGGTGAGTAGGTTAAGTATCAGCCAGTTCATAACAGTTTTCAAGGCCTGCTCGGCAATATTCTTTACCTTGCTCCAAGTATCACCATAGACCACAACCACGGTGTCATTTATTCATCTATTCCGTGACGTCATTTATGTAGATTTGGAAAACTGTAGGTCCAAGCACGCTGTCTTGCGGAACTCCGTACGTGACATTTTCTTCGTCACTTAGGCATGAATTGATTTTAACAGCCAATTTTCTGTTTAGAAGGTTATCCTTGAAGACTTCAAGAGGTTTACCACGAATACCTATACACTCCAGTTTGTGAGAAGGGTGGGAACAGAGACTGTGTCGAATGCCTTTTTTTGATCTTGAAAAATACTGAAGCTGCTCTTCGTCTAGTTTTTTTGATACAAACTGAGTTAGGTCGATAACTGCATCTTCGGTAGAAACTCCTTTTTTGAATCCAAACTGGTTGGGTGCTATAATTTCGTATCTGTTAAGATAATTTACTAGTCTACCGTATTTTTTTTTCCATAACTTTAGAGAGAGCCGAGAGTACTGATATGGGTCTATAATTGTTGACACAGTCTCTGCCCCCATCCTTGTATATTGAGTGAATTAGGGCCCTCTTGAAAGGTTCTGGGAATACTCCTTTTGTAATAGGTATCCCAGCCAGTTGCACTATCCTACCGAAGGTTCATGATGGTGGACTCCACCTCTGATTCGTCCACTTCAAGGAAGCCAAAGGAGTTATTAGAGGCATATTGCTTGATGCCCTGTTGCGAAGTTGCAGGAATTTTAGAGGCTAGCTCAGCTCCAATTGTGGCAAAGAAATGACATGTAGTGTTAATTGTTGCTTTTGGGTCCGATTTGGTATTCAGCAGTTCTGTAAGTGGTGCAGATATCTTTTTTGCGTTTGTGATATATTTTATTTTATTCCAAAGTGCTTTGGGATTATGTTTTGCTTTATTTAGTTCGTGTTTGTCATGTAATATTTTAAGTTTCCGAAGAAGGCCATTGCAATAGTTACGGTACCTTTTATAAGTGATTTGCAGGATTAGATTATCAGATGATTTCCGTGCTTTTTGTGGAGTCTATCGCGGTGGCGACACCTCAATAGACCGGGGGCGATCCACGGTTTTAGGGTTCTGTTTATTTTGGGAACTTGGATTATTTTTGTGTGCTTATTAATAATATTTTTTATTGTGCTTATTAGAGCAGTGGAGGCCACGTTAGGGTCATCTGTGCTTATGACTTGGGAAAAATCCTGGTGTTCTATATCTGTTTTGACACTAGGGTAGTCTATCATGGGAATTTAGTACGCCGGGACTGTTTGTTTTGAGGAAGATAAATCGCTGTGGCCAAGTCTAATAACTACGGCCGTCTTGGATGTAGCTGGTCTTAGTTCTAAGCTAAAACTCAATGACGTAGCGCGAGTATAAGACGTAGTTGTCACGCACACCAGTACAACAAAGTCGGCCTGTTTGTTTTAATTTGTTTGCAGTGCGACACTATCTAGACGTAATACTTGGGCGACCAAGACTGGTCGGGTGAAAATAGAGAAAACTAATTTTCCCAGATATGAGAGACCTAGGCTAGATCTATTTTTTGCCACCGTAAACCCCTATATTGCAACTTTTACCGAAATCGTTAGAGCCGTTTTCGAGATTGTGATGACAAATATATTTACAAATATTGCTCATTTAAATATAAAAGTTGGTTACAGTAACTAAGCTAGGGCACCCCGACCAATTAATGGCTTTGATTATTTATCCTATATATTATATCGTATAATATATAGGATAAATAATCAATCTTTTATAATTACCAAAATGTTAAAAACAGGTTCATTTATTTAAAAAAAGCGATCACCATTAGAATTAATAAAATATTTCCCTAAATAAAAGTCACAAATGTAATCTTTATCTATGTATATGTATTAGTAATCCTTATCTAGTATTGTAATTCTTATCCTTATCCTTACATATTATAAAACAAAGTCCCCGCCGCATCTGTCTGTCTGTCTGAACGCGATAAACTCAAAAACCACCGAACGGATTTTCAAACGGTTTTCACCAATGAACGAAGTGATTCATGAAGAAGGTTTTGGTGTATAATTCATTAAAGTTTTGAGTAAATTTGCTGAAATATGAGGATTATTGTTGAAGATGTCGGAAACATTCATGCCGACTGGGAACTTTAATGGCGTGCGCTGCATAAACCATGAGAGATAAATAAAAATTACGTTCCACCGGATTATGTATATGTCTTAAAAAGATCAACAAAAAAGTTCGCGATGGCCATATGTCTATCTTAAGGATGACCCACAATAACCATATCTATTTTACAAAATTTGTTAAAAAATTCACTGTTATTCCCGAAGCTATTTTGACCGGTATTATATTTATTCTAATCCAATAAAGTATGTAAATTGTTATATTTAAATTGGGCATTTAATTTAGATTAAAATATGCCTTGACATCATATCATTACAATTATTACTTTAAAAGATAATATTAGAGATTTAAAATTACGCGTAACAAAATCATTATGGTTATAATAATATTGGTTACGACAACGCGACGTAGCGGTAGGAGTCACTGACCTTTTCCTCGGCTATTAGGTATGTAATCCCGGTAGTACGTAACCGTGGGATATTTTCCGACATCCACGTGGGTGAAGCTGCGGGGAAATGCTAGTGTTCCAATAAAGAAATTAAAGCCTGCCATAACTAGCCGTCATCGTAATATAATTTCATAATCAATAGGTATCCATTTTAATTACGAGATCGTTAATTAGTGGCCTTATTACGAACAACTTTGTTTTCAAGTAATTACCTACATTTTCGTTCTTTAAACTGCCTTACTTTTGGACATCTATTATTAGGCTGTTTACGTATTATTATTGTAGGACACAAATGTATTTATTTTGTTCTTTATTCAATCTTTTCTGCTATCATGATATTTTTCTTGCCAGCTGTTTATGAAGTAAAATCAAATGCAGCTTTTGCAATGCTGTTTTTAAATAGTTGTCCCTCACGAAAAATGTCTCTTAGATCGTGGGATTGACTAGCCTAATTAACTATTCCATCAGTAATCAGTCATAAAGGTATTTTATTGTACATAATAGGAATTGGACCTATTATGTATAATAAAATACCTAACAATAATAAAGAGCGTTAAGAAAATTCAAAAAACATCTTACAGCAATGTTAGTTCAATTTTTGTATTAGGTTTTCAGTGCAGGATTACTTAGGTACACACTCGTGATTAAGTTTTACTAAAGCATGCTCTAACTACTTAAGGTAGAATGTACAAGGATTCTCGAATAATTGTAACATCAGATTTTTGTAAGCACTTTCATTCTTAGTAAATAAATAAATCTATTCTATTCTCATCAAACCCATCTCACCGCACTTTGACTGGTTCTGTGCTTCCCGCATCCAGCGGATTCCTGCGGCCCTCTCATCTCCTGTGGTACTGATACTATACACCAATAAAACCGTCGAATCAAGAGAGCCGTTCACTTCAAACTTCACTCAAGTGACCGCTCACTCACTTGTTTTTAAAGCAGGGACCGAAACCGGTATGATTCGGTTACAACATTTATATTTTTTACAGGTATTTTTAAAGGTTACCTTTTATTGAATACAACCTGTATTAATACCGACTACCAAAATAAAAATTACCTTTATCTTAGACGTGCCGTTGGCATTAGACAAAGGGCGCGCATCGGCTGTGTGTGTGTAATCGGTATTAAAATAGTAACCTTAAAGAGGTTACATGTTTCTTCTTCTTTGATTACCCTGGTAGCGGTAACCTTAGTCGTCGAAGTAACCAAAATTCTTTAATTAGAGTAATTTATAAAGGTTTTCGGCTGTTTTAAAGTACGCTAATGTATAATACGACACTTTGAATGTTTTAAGTCGTGAATATAGAATAGACTGATTCCCTTTATTTTGCTGAAAACATAAATATGTTTCACATTTTTGTTTACTTACTACTAAGATTATAAGCTTTAAACATTTCAATTATTACGACTGAGATCAAGTGACCAAAAATACTTTTAAATTAAATTATATTACTAGTGTATTAAGTTAATTATTTTGAACTTTGACTTTCGTAGAACACATTATAAGTACACCATACACATGCACAGGCAAGCTGTGATTTTCTATAAGTAATGGGGCACTTAAATTTAAGTTTGCATTGTACAAATTGTAAAGAGCCTACTAATAAATAAATAAATAAACACACACACTACACACATACTACACATACACACCCCTGCACATACACACTTCACACTTCTCTAAGTGTACGTGTTTTAAGAAGTGTACCTACGACCACATTTTAAAACTTTTATAAGTTTGAACTTTATTTTTTGCCCAGAGATTTTAGTATCTACGTACTAGTACGTTAATAAAAATATCACTAATTTATTATTTAGATCAAAACAACACTTTTATTGCAGGAACTCTACCGCGAATAAACGTATTTTCTTTCTTTCTTTTTATCACAGTTGTTCAATAAAAATACCTAAGAACGAAGTCACGGGCAGACCAAGTTTAAAAAAAACATTACATGATAGTTGTTAACTAACATCGCAATACCACTAACCATTATAAAAATTACAGTGTACACACTAAACAATTCTTTTTATTATACACTAAGGTTCAAGTAAACTAAAAGCAAACTGTTCATTAGTCCACAGGTTACCAATTGTGTTATTATTTCCGCTAGCGACATTAAATTTAACAATAAGGCCTCCTTATTGTGTCAGTATCATTGGAGATGATTAAGTGGTTGGTACTCCAAACGACGAAATCACAAATTAGTTTGGTAATAGACGTGAAGGGGACATGTCTAAAATTGTGTTCAAAATTAATGGGAAACCATATGAAGGTATGTGAAAGCTTTTATAAATTTAATAAAAAATAATTTAATTTCCTTACAGCTTAACTGCAGAATATTACTTTGCAATACCTGTACGAATACATAGAAATGGTGTCTCCTCAATCCAATTTAGTAAATCTTCATCGCAAGAGTAAGTTGTTCCTCAACCAAAGTGTTATTGGGCTTTTCCATGAGAAATTTATTTGAAGCAGCCCGGAGTTTGGTAGTTGGTGGTGTGATATGCCCCCGTGGCTCGAAAAGCACGTTAAGCAGTTGGTCCTGCGTCTGATCTCTCTCCGGTCGCATCGGATTGCCGTCACATCAGACTATGAGAGTGAGGGAAGAGAGACAGCACCTGTACTTGTGCTCTATAATATCTCCTGCGTCGATGGCTAGTCAAAATTCGATCAGGAGGTCTTGTGTTCCTTTCGTTCATACTAATGTCTACTGTTTTTCTACATCATTCATCTCACCATAATGCTTTTCGGGTAGATTTTTAATCATCTGAAAATATATTATGTATAGAAGGCTAATATTCTATTCCTTTATACTTTTAGCGGATGGAAAATTCGGTCCAGAGGTGTCTCTAAATGATTACATCCGCACTGTGGCAGAACTGCGCGGCACTAAGGCGATGTGCCACGAGGGCGGCTGCGGCGCCTGCATCGTCGCCGTACGCGCAGCCTTTCCTCCTACCAATGAAGTTAAGCTGTTCTCAGTCAATTCCGTAAGCTATTTCTGATTTTTTTCTAATAAGTTTTATCTTCAATTCAATAAATTGATTATTTCTAGGCAAGGGTGCACCATCTTCAACCCCATTATGACGTACCCAACACAAAGTAAATCAAATGCGAGCCTGTTATTCTTTTGGTTTCATATTTATTTATTTATTTCAACTTTTCACACTAAAAAATGTACAAAGACGGACTTAATGCCTTAGGCATTCTCTACCAGTCAACCAAGGGTGGTGAAGAGTTTAGATGACAGGTGCTCTGTTTGAGAGGAACAAAGAAAAATCATTTGTTTTATTAAAATATATCATTAAAATATATATATATTTTTTTTTTTTTTTTTTTTAATATTTTCATAACTCAACTCAAACTCAAACTCAAAACATTTATTTCAATTAAACCATTTACAGCCACTTTTGAATTGTCAAAGAGTCAGTCAGTTAGTCATAAAGTTGAAGCTAGTTGCCCATTCCAAAACGTAGATCTCTATGGAGAAGAACGGGCAAGAAACTCCAAGGACACTTTTTTAAATATAAAAATTACAAAATCCTGGGTACATTACTCTTGTTGATTCTATAAGTGAGAACAACGTAAAAAAAAATATAAAAATATATAATATATTAACATACTTTTCTTTTACCGTACGTGGAGGAGTATTGCGCCATCTTTTGAAATCCCCTTTACCATAAAACACACTTCACTTCCAGTGCTTAGTATCAGTATTATCCTGCCATGGCTGGGAGGTAACTACAGTTGAAGGAATCGGCAGCAAGATGACCAGTTACCATAACATACAGAGCAGACTGGCTAAGTTCAATGGGACCCAGTGCGGATACTGTACTCCTGGATGGGTCATGAATATGTATAGGTAAGAGATCCCTTAAAACATTTAAAAAAAAAAATAAAAAAATGTGTTCATTTTACATGTTATACATATAATCTATAATAGTCCTCCTGATTGAATTTCGATCATAGCGGCCAATCTAAGCGAAGACTAGCCGTCGACAATGGGCAAACATTTGCACCATAATTATTATATCTCCTGATATAATAATATGGATGATGACTATATTTTTTTTTGTTCTTCTTGTAGATTATAAAAAAATCACGTACCTACACGTATTTTGTAGTATTCATTACGTTGTATCTAAGTCATTTTTGACTTATACGATAAAGCAAAAAATAAGAGTCAAATATTTTTTTATTACCTAACTGACAGACTAAATAGTTTTTTTTTTTTGACCCTGGTGTCATCCCTATTCAAATGTTTTCCCATGCACGGGTACACTCTCTCTTCACTTACTCTAATAATCCATAATAGATAGCATATAAATCCTAACGGGCTATATGTATACCAATCACGTGAGTGGGAGAGCTGCAAACTCAAGTATAAAAACCAGACAATTTGCGTATAATAATGTTCTTGGAACCAGGCTAGTGAAATAAAAAAATATTTTGATTATTCTATGTGGCTTTTATTACATTATAAATCGTATTTTGACCTTTCCGATAATTTTAATATAACATTTTTCCGTCGAAAGAATCCTGTAAGTAATATTCATCGTCCCACGTAACCATGGATCATATGTCAAAGGAGATCACCCATTTTAGTAGGAGAAAAAGTAAAAAAAAAAGTATGCGGCCAGGAATGGATTACATTTTATTTGAATCGTGGCAGTAGTAGAAAGTTTTCTTTGTACAGCGATATCGCTGTAAAGCATTTGCGAGTAAAGATATACAACGATCTTTAAATGAAATAAATTATGTACAGACGCCAGCACAAACCTACTACAATCTGACAAATTTCTTTAATAGATTTTCAACTTTGTCACTAAATTATAAGGTTCAAAGTTGATTGGGAAAATTTGACAGTTTCGGGTAAGTTGACGTGCTGGCGTCTGTACACCCGGTATTTCCTGTAAGATCCCGTATGATTATTATTCCGATATTTTGAGTTGCATCACATGACACATACAATACTATCAACTAGGTAGCCCATCTGTAATCGGTATAGTATGGATGGATTACAATAAAATAAAATAATCATTTTTTTTTAATATTGCCCCACGCTATTTTTTCTAATGATTCTTATTATAGGTCTACATATTATATATTACGCTCATCATCTTGTAATGATGTCGATCCCAGGTATATAGGATCGTGACCAGACATACTCTTAGTGACATACATAGTGTCATATTTACAGTCCTGGATGCAGAATTGTGATAAAGGTAACTGAGAGAAATAGCTCCTTTAACTCCTTCACAGTTTATTGTTCAATCAACTTAACCTATTCGCAGTTACTGCTGGACATAGGCCTCTCCCAGGCTGAGACACAGCACCCTGTCCTCCACCTTCCACATGCAGCCTGTCCCAGCCAACTTTTTAAGGTAGCCTGTCCATCTAGCTGGGGGGCGTCCCACACTACGCATCTCCACTCGCGGTCTCCACTCTAGGATTCGTTTGCTCCACCAGCCGTCAGTCCTCCGACAAACATGGCGAACCCACTGCCAATTCAGGTTGCTCAGTCTGCAAGGTATGTAGGTAACTACGTAGGTTTTTTTCCAGGTAATTTCATTTCTGATCTTATCCTTCAAATAAACTCAGAGCACTGCCCACTCCATCGCGCGCTGAGCGACCTTGAATTTGTGAACTAGCCTAACTATTAGTGTCCACGTTTTGGCACCGCTTGTCAAAACGGGCAGGAAAAGATTATAAAAAATGTATCGGTAGTCATCAGACTACATTAAAAAACAACTTATGTTTAAAACGTTTCATGGATAAAAAAAAGAAGCCAGCAAATTATTATTATTAGTATTTCATTGCGTTCGATAGTATGTAGGTAACTCTAGGAAATTATTAATTAGCATTTAAACAAAATAAAATAGCTTTAGTTCGATTCGCGTTCGATAGTAGGTAAGTAATTAAAGCATTTAAACAAATAAAATAATTTTAGTTCTAAACGATTGCTATTTTAAGTTAGTAGGTGCTTTTTTATTCTGGCTTCCTTTATCGATACTGAACCTACCCCTAAGCTATGGCACGCAATTACTTTAACACCCTTTATATCTCCGAACACAAATTGTTCTCGACTTTGATGCCGATTAAAAAAATAATGCGTTCTATGTGTACTTTCAAAATATGTAATTATTATTACTAACCGACAAAAAAAACAATTGGCGAAAGGGTATATCTCCGAACCCAAATGGTTCTCGACTGACGCCGTAGTAAAAAATAATGCGTTCTATGTGTACTTTCAAAATATGTAATTAAAAATGATGGCCGCCAAAAAAAAACGTTTATCCCAAAATGGGTGATCTCCTTTTCTCATATAAATTGAATTAAAATGGAATTGGCATGATGATATATTAAAAACACAAGCCAAAACAAGTAGTATTTCACGTTAAAAAGTTGTAGAAGTAACAAAATGATTAGCACTTCAGGGTAACTTGATCGATTCCCAGCCACCGTAGGCGCGGGCTTGCGGACAGTGAGCAATGGGTAGCTCGCCGTCCGGTAAGGACCAGGCCCGGGTCGACGGCGCGTTGTGTTCCACGCGCTCCTCATAGATGTCAGCGGGTGAAGGGGTCTGATGGGACCGATGCCTGCCAGGGTTGCGGGAAAGTTCGAAAGGGATAACGTGGCCCCTGGCATTGCACAGGCAACTGAAGGAACACGGGTGGGTTTCAGCCAGTAAGAGTCTGACACGCCCAGAGCGGGAAGTCATTTGATGATGTCCATGATTGACCCAAAAAATAAAGGGTAACTTGATATTATCTAGTTTTTTTTTTCTAACAGCCTTTATGAAGTGAAAAAGAGAAATCTAACAATGAAAGAAGTAGAAAATTCCTTTGCGGGTAATATCTGCAGATGTACTGGATACAGGCCAATTGCAGATGCATTTAAAACATTTGCCAACAACGCAGATGAAGATCTTATGAATAAGCTCATAGACTTAGAAGATTTGTCCAATGTAAAATGTTGCCGTGAGAAATGTTCTAGAACCTGCGTTCACAAAAATAAAAATGACGATCGTAAAGAAACAAGTGACAGTTGCAAAGCTCTTGAAGTAAAAACTGATGAAGATTGGTGTGTCATAGAAAACCGTAGCAATAAAATGATAGTAGTAAATTGTGGCATAACTAGATGGTTTAAAACCTATACATTAGATGATGTGTTCAAAGTGATCAGTAAAAATAGTGATTACAAACTGATTGCTGGAAATACTGGACAAGGTATCTATATTTCTTTTATAATATATTAGTGTTAATACCGACTTTTACTTGAACACTATTATTATTGTTGGAAGATTATTTTTTAATATTAATATTGTTATTTTAGGAGTTTACCACGTCACCGATTATCCTCCCACTTTGATAGATATTTTTAACGTTGTGGAACTTAAATTTCACACAATAGATGTAAATCTAATTATCGGAGCAGGATTGCCACTCTCTGAAATGATGGAACTTTTTCTTGTAATATCAAAAACTAATGAAGATTTTGGTTATTTGAAAGTATTGTACGATCATATGGATCTCGTAGCTCATATACCTGTTAGAAATGTAAGTAAATAACGTTGTTTTTATTTAAACTATTTGTTATTTGAGTCGTTCATGACGTTTTATGTATTTTAGATTGGCACAATCGGTGGAAACTTGTATTTAAAATACCTCAACAATGAATTTCAATCAGATTTATTTTTGCTTTTTGAAACTGTCGGAGCTATGATCACAATTGGTATGAAAAGTCTTAATTTTCTTGACTTATTTCTTTGAAAATCACCGACATGTTTACAAAAAATGTTTTATTTTCAGCCGAAGGCGTTAGCGCGATGAAAGTGGTGTCTTTCACAGATTTCTTGAAAACAGATATGAAACGAAAATTAATTGTCAACGTAATGTTACCACCGCTTTCTTCTAATAGTAAGCTTAAAACATATAAGGTAAAGCTAATATTATTTCTAATACACTCGAGAGCAATGAATCCGGGTCACTTAAAGAATCCTAAAAATCTCGGAAACTAAAAATGCTAGGTTAATGCAATAAATTGTATTTAATAGACAATGTAATACTCCTTAAATGAAGGTATTAAAACTTCTTAGTTATTGTAAAGTTATATCATAAAAAAATCAAATTTGAAAAAGGGCCACTTTCGAAGATGGAACTACGAAATTACAGCATTTGGTTTTGCTTTTGTTTGTAATCTGTCATTTATGTGGGTACATAAACCATGTTGATAGTGCTCTATATTCATTATTCAAGCTGAAATTATGTCGCTTACGCCTGAAGAATGCACCAGAATACTTACAATGCTGGAAACCGGCCGGAGTCAGCGCGATACAGCCAGGACTGTCGGTGTGTCGCTGTCAACAGTACAAAGAGTTCTCCGACGTTACGAAGAAACTGGTTCTAACCTACGCAGACCAGGAACGGGCAGAACCAGGTGTACCACAGCACGAGAAGACCGATACTTGGTGAACACCATGCTTCGAAATCGCTTTCTTACAGGAACTGAACTCACAAATCAGTTTCGACGCCTCGGAGGAAGTAACCCAAGTGCATGGACAGTAAGACGTCGGCTTGCTGAATCTAACTTAAAACCCCTTCGACCTGCAAACGGCCCTAAACTGGAGCGTGGGCATCGTATTTCAAGACTAAGATATGCCCAGAGCCACGTAAATTGGAGTATTGAAGATTGGTCAAAAGTTATGTTCTCCGACGAATCAAAATTTATGCTCTACAAGCACGATGGAAGACACAGAGTGTATCGAAGACCAGGGGAAAGATTCAAGCAAGCATGCATCGAAGAAAAAGTAGCCTACGGTGGTGGGTCTGTACTTGTGTGGGCCGGAATTTCTTCTGAAAGTCGCACAGAGCTGGTGATCATAGAAAACGGCTCTTTAACTAGCGAAAGATATGTGGAAGAAATCCTCAATGATCACGTTGGTCCATTTATGGTCAATTTAGGTGAGGATGCTATATTTATGCATGACAATGCCCGACCTCATACAGGTAGGATTGTGAATGACTACCTTCAAGAGATGAACATTACTCGTATGGAGTGGCCAGCGCGCAGCCCGGATATCAACCCGATCGAGCATGCTTGGGACGAGCTAGGCAGATGCGTAAAACAACGAAACCCTCCCTCAATCACGCTTCGTGAGCTCAAAATTGCTCTCACAGAGGAATCGGAGAATATTCCCCAAAATCGTATAAGGAACTTGGTGTACAGCATGCCAAACCGCGTAAACGCAGTAATGGAAGCACGAGGAGGCAATACGAAGTATTAAAATTCAAGAAAATCGTAATAAAGTTCAAAAAATTCATGTTTCCTATTTTTGTTTTAAGGAGAGATCAGCAGTTTTTTTCTTTATGTAATTTTGTGTTAATAAAATGTATGGTGACTCATATTTTTTTTACTTTCATTTAAGAAGTATTACATTGTCTATTAAATACAATTTATTGCATTAACCTATCATTTTTAGTTTCCGAGATTTTTAACATTCTTTAAGTGACCCGGATTCATTGCTCTCGAGTGTACATGAACCCCTTGGCCACGACCTACATGCTCAAGCGACACGCGACTTGCGACAGCGACTGCGGAGAAAACAAATGAAACGTGGTTTAGAGCTTGCCACGCACGAGTAACAGACAGTACGGAACCAGGTCGCAAGTCGTGTCGCAAGTCGCATTGCTGGACGCCGTGAACGGAGACTATTTTTTTAAAAGGTAAAAGTAATTTGTAATTGACACGTTTTAGTCTATTTCAGATAATGCCGAGATCTCAAAACGCACACGCAGTAGTTAATGCGGGATTCTTATTTAAATTTAAGACCAATTCAAAATTGTTAGAAGAAGCTACTATAGTTTATGGAAGTATATCACCAAAATTCATTCACGCTACCAAAACAGAAACACTTTTAGCTGGCAAAGACCCTTTTACAAACGAAACTCTGCAACTTGCTTTGAAGTCTTTAAGTAAAGAGATAATGCCTGAAGAAGCTCCGCCTGAACCATCAGCTGATTTTAGAAAGATGTTAGGAATTTCTTTGTATTACAAAGTAAGTACTAAAGTTATAACATATTCAAATTAATTAATGCAGTTGAAGAAATCTACATAACTTAATTTGCATGATAAACATATTATTCATATTCCTGATTATTTTTATTACAGGCCATCCTAAGTCTATGTCCAGACGACAAAATAGATCCGAAACTAAAATCAGGAGGCGAAGCGATAAAAAGGCACATATCCCATGGAACTCAAGTCTTTGATACTGACAAAAATGTATGGCCTTTGAACCAGCCTATACCAAAGTTGGAAGGGCTAGTACAATGCAGTGGTGAAGCTATATTTACCAATGATTTGCCACGACAGCTTGATGAAGTGTTTGCAGCCTTTGTCACTGCTGATGTTAGACCGGGAAGTGTCATAAGTGATTTTGATACTACTGAGGCTTTTGTTAGTAATCATTTTAAAATATTTTAGTGACTGTCAGATATATTTTGTAAGATAATATATATGAATTTCAAAACACATTATGAAATAAATTATATAAAATATGGCAGGTAAAAGAAAGGTCATACTCTAAAAAAGTGTAGCACCTAGAAATTAAACAGCAGTTCCATGTATTTTGATTGCACTTTTGAATGGAATAATTAACTGTTTTTTTTATATTTCAGAATTAGCGCAGTAGCAAAAGTTGATCATTTTGATTAATAAAATACTCCCTTAATATGTCCCTTGTTTTACCAGCCATACTGTATATGCTTTCCTAAAAAAAATAACAACGAAAATATTCATGACAGCATTTTATTTTAGAAACTGCAAGGCGTCGTAGCATTCTACACTGCTAAAGACATACCCGGACTTAATTCGTTTACAGCTACGAGTTGCAATCTTATAGAGGTAAATGAAGAAATACTGTGCTCAAGCCAAATAAAGTTTTATGGAGACCCAGTAGGAATTATAGTTGCTGACAGAGAAAAAACAGCCAACAAAGCAGCGAAACTCGTGAAAATAAAATATAAATCTATTAACACTAATAAACCTTTGCTTAAAATAGATGATGTTTTGAAATCTCCTGAAAAATATAAAAGATTAGTTAAAAATAGAACTGTATACCCAAAAGAGGTCGGTAATGATGTAAAATTTGTTATCAAGGGCGAATATAAATTGGAAACTCAATTTCATTTTTATATGGAGCCACAGACTTGCATTGTTCGACCTACTGAAGATGGCTTGGAGGTCATATCTTCGACACAGTGGCTTGATTTGACTAATACTGCTGTTGCTCAATGTTTGAATAAGCCCAATAACAGGTGTGTAGCTTTTTTCTGTAAATTTATCACATTTATTATATTTGTTGAAATGTAGTTTACAATTATTGTTATGTAAACAATGAACTATGTCATGTCCAAGAATTGTACAAAAAACTGTGTATGGCTTTCAGCATCCAAGTGGTGGTACGAAGAGTAGGTGGTGCCTACGGTGGAAAAATAACACGATCCTGTCAAATCGCTTGTGCTGCAGCCTTAGTTACCCATCACCTAGGAAAAACTTGCAGGTTCATCCTACCATTAGAAACTAATGAGAATTGTAGGAAAACGACTACCCACTACTTCAAACTATGAGGTAACCATGACTTAAGACCTTTTACAGACTTCCATAATTTCAGGATTAAATTTAAATTTACCTGCTTGCTGAATATTAAATTATTAAAGTTAGGTCCTTTATTACGTGCTACTTAGATTAGTACTACTTCGAGAATCTTAATTTATTTCCAGTGACACTGCTAAAAGGTAAGGTTTGAGTAACTGTGATTTTGGTTTTGTTGATGAATACTAATTATATTATTCCTCATGGAAATAGATACACGTTGTATTTAATTACGAAAGGTCATTTCTTTGCTTTTACAAATGCCTTCCATGGTATTTACTTTCATTCATCAGAAATAGAACCGCCATAATGAGGGTAAGGGTGTAAAATAAATTTATAACAAAAGTAATTTCCTTTTTCTCCACAAATGTGTTGATTTTCTAAAATGCTCTTCCGATATTTATACCAAGCCATATTTTCTTATTTTTTATAAGTTTTGTCAAGTTTTTTTTTTTGTATTAACTCATTAAACCAGGTTGGAGTCAACGAAGAAGGTGAAATACAATATCTGAAGAATGTTTTCTACCAGGATAACGGGTGTTCTGCCAACGAGAGTATCAGTCCTATCACTGTGGACCATTTCTTTAACTGCTATGACCCTCGACGATGGTATGTTGAAGCTAACAGTGTTGCTACTGACACACCGTCTAATACTTGGTGTAGAGCTCCCTGTAAGTATTTCAAAATAAATACATATACTACAGCTTCTTGCAGCTTTTGAAAACAAAAAAAGGACAGAATCTACTTCCCGCAGCTAAATCATACTTACCATACTAAAAATCTAATATCCTGTTTCTGTGCTGTACACACTATCTGGGCATTGGAGTCACACGGGCCTGAAATATTTGGCTTGACTGCGCCGTCCTTGCACAAAAAGCTAAAATAACATTACGAAATTAGTGACATAAAAGTGGTTTCACGACATTAATTTAAATAACAATTGCATGTGTAAACTTCTAATTTCACGATGCAGCCATTAATTTCATGAAACATAAATACTTTCGTCACGTGTTTACAAGTTAGGTTTAATAATAATGGTTAAGTAAGTTGATAAAATATGAGTAGCATGATTCTAAATAAATGAATTCAATAAAAAAAAAAAAAAAAAAAAAAATACAATTATTAATATAACATTTAAAGTTGTGATTTACGTCTTTGCATATTATACCTCTACAAATCATTAGAAAGAATAGATTCATTTTAAATAAATAATGTCACAGATTAAAATAGCATTATAAATTCAAACAAAGTATAAAAAAAGTTTATGTCTAAAACTGACTGGTGGAAGTCATCCCATTTTGATGCCATCATTTAAAAAAATCTCATTTCTTAGTAGCTTTCTGAGCCGTTTAATATTTTTGATGTTACGTGAGGACTTGTGCTGTATAATGTTAACTTAGACTGAGGTATTACGAGCGTATTTTCAAACCGTGAACGTGGAGCATATCGGCAAAGTTGATCTGTAACTTTACAGTATAAAAACTTTTTCACAAAAAATAAAACCGACTTCCAAAAAAAACACTACAAAGTGAAAAATAACTTTGATTTCGGAAGTCGGTGTTTTTGGGGTTTTATTTTCGTTTTTTTGCCATCGACTTCCGAAATCAAAGTTATTTTACACTTTGTAGTGTTTTTTTTGGAAGTCGGTTTTATTTTTTGTGAAAAAGTTTTTATTTTTCAGTTTTTAGTTGTGGTACCTACACAAAACCCCCACAAAAATTTGAATACCCATTACCTGCTATGCATGGAAAAATACGTATTATTGAAGCTAACTCAAAAACCCCTCATCAAATCTTGACCAAATTTATATGGGACCACTTCTGAAGTATGCCCTACCAAACAAAAAAAGAATCATCAAAATCAATTCATAATTGGCGGAGTAATCGCGTAACAAACATACAAAAAAAAACATACAACCGAATTGAGAACCTCCTCCTTTTTGAAGTCGGTTGAAAATACGGAATTTCGACGCACAAAATATCGATAAATGCTAATACGTTGCTACAAAATTGCGATGCACGTTACTGCGAAAGACCGTCTCTGCGAAGTAACTACACTTCAATGCACGTTACCGCGATAGATCTTCACCTCCGAACCGAGGTTGAGCTGGATGGTGCCATGATAGACATACTGAGATTTCACGATACTAATTATTTTACGAAAAAGTTGAACTGTTATTGAAATTCGGAAATTATTTTTACCGTGCATGTGTTAGAAGGTAGATGAAAAACTACATTTATATTGATATCCACTTAACTATCAACTTTTGAGTGTCAGAATGATTAGGTACCTCCTAGTTATTTATTTGACTATGTAGGTATTTTAATATCTATGAATATGGTGTGTAGGGAAAAGGATTTTAAGAAAAGCACATGGAGACAAGACTAGGCATTTATTTCATTTAGACTTGTCAATAAATAGGTAACGTTAGTGAGAAATCTAGGTCTTCGTGGAGAAGAAGGATAAGAAACTCCACGGCAGCTTGTTTTGAAGTATTTTATCAACACATTTTTACATTAGCATTTAGTATTGTTATCACATTAATCTCTTGGACCATTTCTTAAAGCTAACAACTTTATCAATGAAAAGAAATAGAATATTCCTTAATTCGATTTAACACTTATGTAGCAATATTAGCCATATTTAAATACATACAGAACATTATAGTTATCAGCAATAATCAAGATTTAACGACCATTTAACTTACATGAACATTGTAGTCAGACGATCTTTCACCAGAAGTGATCTGATGATCCTTATTTCAATCCTTTTTACAATAAAAGTAGAACTTCCGATAAGCCACATGATTTCCTTATATTCGCTTTTAGCAACTTAATATTACGGACATGGACACCACTCCGTTCTGTTCTTAGATGTTAACGTTTTGAAAGTCGAAGAGCAACTGAACTATAAAACTGTGGCTCCGTTCTTTCATACCCGTTAACAAACAAGTCTTGTATGATTCACAACAGTTGAGTCAAATCAGTGTTTGACTTATAAAAATAAGTTTGTTATAAAAATCATTTAGTAAATTAACAACAGATAATAATTACATTTATTATTATTTATTTATTCAATCAAGCCACAAGACTCATAGTGTTAGTAACAGATAAACTTACAGAATATGTTAGTAAAACAGTACACAGAAACAATTGAAACAATTAGTGACATCACTGCTGCAAGGTGACAGGCCCAGCCAATAATAATAATAAAAATCATTTAGTAAATTAACAACAGATAATAATTACATTTATAGGTATATCAAGTTTTTTTTTTTTGACACATAATAATTACATTTATATATCACATGCAATTAATGTTTTCATGTAAATTCGGCTTTAAAGTTAAACGACTCGAAAAGCATTAATAATGCAGTTGGTAATGAGATTTCACAAATCATAAGAGCTTTAATCTCGAGAAATGTGAATAGAAAGCTAAATACATATGAGGGACTTTATGTTGGACTTATGTAAAACTCTTTCATGTTAAATAAATCTTATAAGACTGCACAATTTGCAAATTTAATCCTGCATTTCATTGAAACTTTTCAAAACAGCAAGAAAAACTGTGTTTGTAATTTTGTAATGTTTTTTCATATGTAAAATAATACGGTGCTATTAACTTTCCAGCTTCGACCGAAGGCTTAGCAATGATAGAAAACATTATGGAAAGAATTGCCCACACAACTGGAAAAGATTCGTTACATGTTAAATCAGTAAATATGACTACAGAAGACAATCCTATACCAGACCTTATAGACCATCTAAAAAAGGATTCAAACTACAACGAAAGACTCGAAGAAGTAAAACAATTTAACAATAATAATCGGTGGAGGAAACGTGCATTGAAACTTATGCCAATGAATTACGAGATAAATTACGTTGGACCATTCAATTCACTTATATCCATTTACCACGCGGATGGGTCTGTAATGATAACTCATGGAGGAATTGAAATGGGTCAAGGTATCAACACAAAAGTTGTTCAAGTCTGCGCCTACATGCTTGGGATTCCTTTGGAGAAAATCAGCGTTAAGCCAAGTTCTAGCTTTACTTCTCCAAATGCTATGGCGACTGGCGCCAGTGTTGGTAGTGAATGCGTATCATTTGCAACAATGAAAGCCTGTGAGATTCTTTTGGAAAGATTGGCTCCTTTAAGAGACATGATGGGTAAGCCTTCGTGGGAGGATCTTGTACAAAAAGCTTATGAGGTGGGAGTTGATTTGCAAGCCTCTTACATGTATTCAAGCAAAGATGATATAAAGCCTTATGATGTCTATGGAGTATGTGCTCTAGAAGTAGAAGTTGATATCTTGACAGGAAATCATGATATTAGAAGGGTAGATTTGCTGGAGGATACTGGAAGGAGCTTAAGTCCAAAAATAGATGTTGCTCAGGTAAGTTAAACTATTAAATTATGATAAATCGATGAACGAGATGATGATGCTGATCCATAACAATAAAGTTGATGATTCGAAGCCTTTCCAATAATTTTAGATCGAAGGAGCCTTTGTGATGGGTCTCGGTTACTGGACTTCAGAGAAAGTGGTTTATGACCCTGAAAGCGGTAGGCTACTCACTGATCGTACATGGACTTACAAGCTCCCAGGAATCAAAGACATCCCAGCTGATTTTAGAGTATATTTCCGAAGAAACTCTAAGAACCCATTTGGAGTGTTAAAATCGAAAGGTTCTATTCATTTTGGGGTTTTTACTAATTTATATATTAAATTATATTGTGAACATTTTATTTAACAAAAATATTTTTCTTTTAGCTTCTGGTGAACCAGCATTGTGTCTCGCTTCAGTATTAACCCATGGCATAAGAGAAGCAGTCAGAGCTGCACGTTTGGAAGCTGGTTATGATGATCAATGGTTCGATATACGTACGTAATTCCTTTACGTATTCAATTTATTTTCTTTGTGCCGTAAGTTCCTGTAATGTGATCTTTCCCAAACTTCGGTACTTTTTTAGCCACAACTGTCATACTCGTATGTTCAGTATTTTTGTAGTGCAGTATTTCTTGAACCCACAAAAAGAGAAGTAAATTTATAACTGAGTAAACCTGTTAAACACCAATTTCTGTCGGATAAAAAACCTTGAGCTTTTTCAGTATTTTATTTTCTCTTTCTTTTGTGTGATGTAGGTTCAAAAATTCCTTAAACATCGTTTATCTGTGATTTAAAGTTTTGAATTATCACCGTTGTGTGTAAAAATAAAAATAAAAGAAAGAAAATAAATTTATTTGGCACAACAAGCAAAGGCACACAAATAAAAAGAGAAAAAAAAATAAGATAAAAGGAAAGAATACAAAATAAAAAGTGTAAAAACAGGAATGTGTGTATTATCATTTTCACTTTTCCTTGCAGCAAATCCCTACACAGTGGAAAATATCTTCATGGCTGCGGACCATAAATTGGAACATTTCATTCTAAAGTAATTATGGGTTTAATAATATTGAACATCCTTAATGAATTTAGACTAAATTTTTTTTTATGAACAAGTGCTTAAATAATCGTGATTTCGATAATTGTGTGCAAAACGAAAGAGTTTCCGGGAATCAAAAGGAAGCGTGCAATTTTGAACATTGTTTAAATACGGTTGCGGGTAAATTATTATACCTACTTTATATTTGATGAATTCATAAAATAAAATATTCAATTTAGACACTCATGTTTAAAGCTTCGAACAGTCAGGGGTGAATCCCGCGCGGGACGCGGGACAGGTTGTAATAATATCTTTATAAAAGTTGTATCACATAATCCTGTGTTATGTCATGTCCCATGCGGGATTCACCTCAGTCTGAGTACAGCTGTAAACCGTAAATTATATTTTTGTATTCTTACATAAACGGGAAAAGGCGAATGGAAATGTTTTTATTGTTATTAAAGGTATTAACTGTGGTTATGTAAATCTTGATTGACACGTGCGGAATTTACACGTGCGGAATTTCAACATAAATTCGCACAAAAATATTGTAACACGTAGGTACTATTCAAATTATTTTAAAATAACATTGAAGTAACTGTTTTATTTTATTTTTTTATCGATAATAAAATGGGTGTTCTACAAAACTACCTTGCGTTTTTCATTCCTCAGACCACCTACTATTTTTTGGGTTCCATAACCTTGAAATGAAAAAAAGATCCCTTATAGGATCACTCGTGTGTCTGTCTGTCGGTCCGTCTGACAAACCAATTTGCTCCAAATCTAATGGACCTATTAAGTTGAAATTTAGTACATATATATATTTCTGTGACCCAAACACGGACGTGTAAGGTAAATAAATAATTTTTGAATATAGTGGTCACTTTTTGGGGCAAAAAAGAAAATAAAAAAAGAAGTTTTGGAAACTGTATACGACATATCAAATGAAAGGGGTTACAGTGCGGCTCTCAAGTATATTATTTATAGATAGAGCCTAAAATTTAAAAAAAAATACTGAGAATGGTTCTTCACTCATAGATTATAGGAAAACCTATATGAAGTCATCATCATCATCATCATTTCAGCCATAGGACGTCCACTGCTGAACATAGGCCTCCCCCAATGATTTCCAAATCGGCCGGTTGGAAGCGACCTGCATCCAGCGGCTTTCTGCGACCTTTACTAGGTCGTCTGTCCACCTTGTGGGTGGACGTCCTACGCTGCGCTTGCCGGTACGTGGCCTCCATTCCAGAACCTTTCTGCCCCATCGGCCGTCAGTTCTGCGCGCTATGTGCCCCGCCCACTGCCACTTCAGCTTGCTAATCCGTTGGGCTATGTCAGCGACTTTAGTTCGTTTGCGGATCTCCTCATTTCTGATCCAATCTCGCAAAGAAATACCGAGCATAGCCCTTTCCATAGCGCGCTGAGTGACCTTGAGCTTTCTTATGACGCCCATGGTGAGAGGCCACGTTTCAGTTCCGTATGTTATCACTGGTAACACACACTGGTAAGTAGTCTATGGTCGCACAAACTTACATTTGCAGTTGGAATATATAGGGGAACATGTTTTTCAACTACAATGTTAAGTTTGTTCTTGGAATAAATTCATTCCACCTACGGGACCATTGTACGTAGTCTGGCACGCACTAGGCCGGTTTTTTTGAAAAATATACCTTAAGGACGTGTTACTTTGTTCTTTTTGGAATTTCCTACAATTTGAGTCCAACCCCAGCACTCTAGGTAGGTATATTGGTTGCGAAGATTGATAGACAAAGATGGGGAATTTTTTCCAATTATTGTTTTTTTTTTCGATAATTATAATGATTTAGTGCTGCTTATAGGTGCCGCCCGGTCAGGGCGCCTGGCCGGTTTTTTTTTAAAACGTTTTACAACAAATCTTTTTTGTTTAAAAAGAAACAAGAACTCACGAACAAATACAGTCATTAAAGAAGCTATTAGTAAACTTACTCCACTGAAATATTTAAAGAAGTTTTCACCCTTTACTTCGGAATAAAGACAAATTGGATGGTGTACGGTGTAATTTACCGACAAAAGAGTATTTAGTGGTCGAGGAGCGGTTTGATGCCATGTTATTAAGGTTTGGTCTCCACTTTTCTGTCACTAACTTGGAGAATAAAAACGTTGATATTTTCTATGGAAAAAAGACGCAGCTTCAAATAAATCGGGATGACATTTTTTATGCATGATATTCAACCTTCTTTTTACCCGACTGCCAAGGAAGGGTTATGTAATAGGTAGTGATTTTAAGTAGATAAACTAGAAAAACATTTTAGTTTATAATTGAAATGTTAATATACATCGTTTATGTTCAGTACTTAATAACAATATTTTATATACGAAAATACGAATATTGAGGTATAATCTAAATATGTTCTAGTATATCTTAATAAAAATATTGAGGGGCTTGTGGCTACGTAATAACAGCCGCATGGGTCGATTGTTCAGGTTAAGCTACGCTTGCCGCGGTTGATCTGTGGATGGGTAACCATGTTGACATACCATGACCCCTCCGTGCCTTGGAAAGTACGTTAATTCGTTAGCCTTTGACAATCATTCGTGGATCTTTGACAGTCGTTACGGGTCTTTAGAAGCCCGAAAGTCTGACAACCAGTCTTACTTAGGGGTATCGTTTTACCCAGTAACTGGGACAACCCAGTTACTGGGTAAAACGATACCTCTGGAGGTCAAATAGGCAGTCGCTCCATGTAAAATACTGGTATTCAGCTGCACCCGGTAAGACTGGTGGCTGACTCCAATATAGTTAGGAAAAAGCTTAGCAGATTATGACTTAATAAAAATATTTATATTATATTTCATTCACTCATGGACGGACAACGCATAGCCTAAAACTTTGGGTCTAGGTCTAGAAGCTTGAATATAAGGAACTAATATAGGCATATAGGCATAACTTTGCTCAAGAGTACCTTATACAACAAAAGTGAGCACTAAGGAACTGATCCACGCGTGGGACTGGTCAATATCTTAGCTGCCACGGCTTATTTTAATTATTGAATTGTTTTTTTTATTTTCTTTTACTCCGGACGCTTTTAACGTGCTCGTCTTTCTACATCCTACTCTCATGTATAATTTAAACATGAATAATTTTACTTGGATTTTGTAACAATAGAGGATCCGTGGAGTTTCTTGCCCGCCTACTACGCTTTGAAATGGGCAACTAGCTTCATCTTTCTGACTGACCGACTCCTTGACAGTTCGAAATTGCCTGTGATTCGTTTAATCAACCGACTTCAAAAAGGAGGAGGTTCTCAATTCGGTTGTATGTTTTACCCCTCCGTGCCTTGGAAAGTACATTAAGTCGTTAACCTTTGACAGTCATTCGTGGATCTTTGACAGTCGTTACGGGTCTTCAGAAGCCCGAAAGTCTGACAACCAGTCTTACTTAGGGGTATTGTTTTACCAAGTAACTGGGACAACCCAGTTACTGGGTAAAACGATACCCCTTTTTTTTTGGGTGGGAAATCGTCAAATGACGTCTCCCGCTCTGGGTGGAGCAGAAGGGCGTGTCAGACTCTTACTGACTAAAACCCACCCGTGTTCCTTCTGTTGCCTGTGCAATGCCAGGGGGCCACGGTATCCCTTTCGGACTTTCCCGCAACCCTGGCAGGCAATGGTCTCATCGGATCCTTCACTTGCTGACATCTCTCGGAGGCGTGCGTGGAACACAACGCGCCGTCGACCCGGGCCTGGTCCTTACCGGACGGCGAGCTACCCATTGCTCACCATCCGCAAGCCTGCGCCTACGGCGGCCGGGAATCGGCAATCGATTCCCGACGCCCAGGGCGTCTCCTCCTGCGGCGGCTAGGGGCTTGAGGGCGCGAAATTTGCCTCTCCCTCACGCGCTCCGCCTGCTCCTTCGCGAGCATTACTGCTTCGCAGAAGGAGGTGACGGCCTCCCATGCCCTCTCACTCCGTACCATGGACTGGACCAGGGCCGGACGCGAGAGATCCCTGCCACCGATCGCCTCCACGAGGACACGGCGGTGCTCTGCCCAAGCCGGGCAGACCTCCACCGTATGCTCCACCGTGTCCTCCGGGCGATCCACGCAGTGATGACACCCGGGCGTTTCCTCCCGCCTTATGCGAAACAGGTACCTCCCGAAACAGCCGTGTTCGGTGAGGACCTGCGTCAGGCGGAAGGTGAGGATGCCGTGGCGCCTCTCCAGCCACTCCTCAAAGAGGGGACTTATCGCCGCAATAGTGGTGTGCCCAGCACTGGGTTGCGACAATCGCACTCTCCATGCCGCCATGAGATCCCGTCGGAAAAACGATACCCCTGGAGGTCAGATAGGCAGTCACTCCATGTAAAATACTGGTATTCAGCTGCACCCGGTAAGACTGGTGTCTGACGCCAATATAGTTAGGAAAAAGCTTAGCAGATTATGACTTAATAAAAATATTTATAATATATTTCATTCACTCATGGACAGACAACGCATAGCCTAAAACGTTGGGTCTAGGTCTATAAGCTTGAATATAAGGAACTAATATAGGCATATAGGCATAATTTTGCTCAAGAGTACCTTATACAACAAAAGTGAGCACTAAGGAAATGATCCACGCGTGGGACTGGTCAATATCTTAGCTGCCACGGCTTATTTTAATTATTGAATTGTTTTTTTTATTTTTACTCCGGACGCTTATAACGTGCTCGTTTTTCCATCCTACTCACATGTATAATTTAAACATGAATAATTTAACTTAAATTTTGTAACAATAGAAGGTCCATGGAGTTTCTTGCCCGTTCTTTTCTATAGGTACCTACTACGCTTTGAAATGGGCAACTAGCTTCATCTTTCTGACTGACCGACTCCTTGACAGTTCGAAAGTGCCTGTGATTCGTTTAACTGAAGTAAATGCTTTGAATTTGGAAGGATTTTTGAAAATTGATCTCCTAGAGGGGATGGAAATTAATCTTTTTTGCTGATGGAAAATCCCTCCGGCAACCGGCTTATAGTCTATAAACTCTGCCTCTATACCACGTCATGCCTTTAAAATTACATACAAGAACAGGAAATAATACAACCAATACAAATGAGTATTAAAATATGGACAGCAGTAAGTGGAAACGGGTGTATAATAAGCAATACTTCAAAGGAAAAAATCACAGGCCGCCACGTTTCAGATTGAGAGGTTACAACTATAGTTAGCAATGACAGGATAATTTCATAGCTCGCCACTTACTTTTTCTTTTCTCCAATAAAATGGGGGTTCTGTAGACGCGACTTCTTTTTAAACCGTAAAATTCTTCTCTCAAGTAGGTAGCATTACATCATTGGGTCATTATTTTTTATTTTCATTGAAAAAATAAAGAAATAGGTACTTATTTGTTTAAGAACTAGGTGCCCATTACAAAACGTAGATCTTTATGGAGAAGCACGGTCTAGAAACTCCGAGGACACTCTTTTAAATCAAGATATTACAAAATCCTGAAAGAGAATGTCAAGACAATACGAATACTTCAGAACCACCCCTTAACCGTGACGAGTGCCGCATATCCCACAGTCCGACTGGGGCCGTGGTTAGTACACGTCAACTGAAAACTGGACTTTACTGATCATTTTGGGTAGGTACTTTTTATTCAAATTCTTTTTTTTTTAGGGTTGTTGGTTTGTGAAATGTTTAATTAAAGCGCACTGGCACCACAAATCATTTAATGCATTTAATGATAAACGTATTCGAAACATCATTCTGTATCTTTCTTCTTCAAACGATTGACATAAATAGACGATGTTTAAATTTAGTGATCTGAACTAAGAAGAAAATTTAGTATTTTTACATGTAAACTATACGAGTCTTTGAAATTAATATTATTCGTATCGCCATGGCACGTACAATACACGTGCCATGTGTAATACAGACTAGGAAGCAACTGGTAGGTTCGAATTATTTTGTTAACCATCAAAATTGTGTTAACTTGAATCTTCTTCTATAAATTTAGTTTAAAAAAACTATAAGGAGAGTTATGTTTGATTCACAATCAGCCTATAATATTCCCACTGCTGGGACCAGGCCTCCTCTCTGTGAAAAGGAGTACTCCGTAATCCATCACATTGGCCCAGAGCGGGTTGGTAGAAAAGGTTAAAAGGTTAGTTTGTTTATCGCGTCAAAATGTTGAAAGATTGATTAAATAACGTCAATTTTGAATACTGAAAGTGTATCCCAGAATGAAATAACGTGCAAGACTTTCATTTGGAAGATTTAAGTCTCACTTTTTACCAACGTTTTTCTAAGTCAAAAGATTTAATTCAAATAGGCAGTTTTGAACGTCAAAATGGACAAAAAATAATTAATTGATTCTAGTCGCCCCTTCCAAAAGGTAGTTTTCGCATGGAGAAGAATGGGCAAAAAACTCCATCCTTACTCTTTTAAAATGTTTTAAAATATTTTGTATAGGTACATTAGTTATATGTGAAGACGATGCACCGAGAATAAAATTACTATACCACAATATGTAAAAATAATTAAAAATGAAGCAACAACAGATATACCTATAAGTCTGGACTACACAATAGAGCCGTGGTGGCCCAGTGGAAACGGCTGCGACTTACGAGTTGTAGCACTTAACTTTGTGTGTGTGTATTTCATCATCACTGTTCTCAAAACGGTGAAAGAAAACATCGTAAGGAAATCGGTATATCCTAGAACCAAAAATTCTAAAATATCTACAAATTCGCACCGGACCCGCGTGGTGTATTACGGCCCAGTCCCTCTCACCGAGAGTGGAAATATTATAGGCTGCATTATCATAATCAGCCTATAATATTTCCACTCTCGGGGCTACACAATAAAAATATAGATAAAACTTCAATCTTCACAACATAATAAGAAAAAAATAATATAAAAAGAAAGTCTACCTAAAGACAGCCTGTCGTTTGGGTGTACTTAAGTCCGCCCCCTGATTAGAAACAGTGCACTATCGCAAGTCGCTTCCCAACCTTCTTATCACGCGGACACCTGCACGTACGTACTTATCTTTTATTTCATACGAGCTAACCCGACAGACGTTGTCAATCATGTTAAATTTTTCCCAAATTTTAAAGAACGTTTCCAATTTTGAATTTTCATAAATCTAATTAAAATCGGTCTCGCTTAACATCGAAAAACATTTCATTTTTATTTATTTTCTTTTTTTTTTTTTTTTAAACGTTGCCCCTCACTAGGAATTTCTCCTGTATCGTGGGTGCGTTTACAGACATTTAAACTCACATCCACAAACAGCCAGACCCGGAACAACTACTTGTAGGTCTTACAAATATTTGTTTCGTGCGGGAATCGAACGCAGTATTAATAAAGACGTAATCAATGCTCAATTATTCCCTTAATCAAAAGTGGAATTCGCCTTGCAGTGGAAAAGTTACAGGCTGGTACTGTTACAACCCTCTTTTTTTCATAGTTTGGAGTGTTTGACTAGGAAATAAATGTGTCTAAACTATTAAGGAGTTGGATGAAATAAAGGTTACATTTAAAAAACAAATGAGGTATATACATGATAGGAGGATACAATGAATATTTTATTGATAAGTTAAAAATGAATACCAAAAATAATAAATACAATTTAAGTGGAAGTGAGTAGTAGAAAAACATTTATATTTTACTTTTTTCAAATAATAATATAGCCCTCTTCCTCTATCCTATCTTGCTGTGTCCGACAGGGTGCACAATGATCTAAAATTATGTATATTTTATAATGGACCTACCACCTATGTTAACATTGTGGAATGCAAATAAATGTATTGAGTATTGAGAGGAGATTAGAAAAAATATATAACGACAAAAGTGTGATGGACCAGCAATACAAAATAGGTATTAAATTAATACCGGATTACTTCATACAAGCATGACTGCAACTTCAGAAACCAATATAACGTTGAACACTACATAGGCATGACAGCAATTTCATTATCCGACGGCTAACCGTTAGTAACCCACCTTGAAGAGGATATTCTTATAGTTGGTGAGTAAATACAAAGAATATTGTGATAGGATATAGTGATACAATATCATGAACAAGTTGGCAATCGCAAAACATAACTTTTGTAAATATAACTATTGACAATCACCAGAGCATATACAAGTGGCAATCGCTTTCAAAGCGATTCGTATTACTACAATGACACAGGATTGATATATTTTCTTAATCTTATATCAGTCCCATACATTTTTGACTTTCCACCATCCTTGTGTAGGCCTTCAACACCATCAAGGCTAGCCAGACCCAATTTATCTGTCTTCAGAGGAGCTCCAAGCGCTGATGGCAGGTGCAACTCCGTTCTTCTTCTTCTTCGTGTGGTTAGTGATAACCTGGTCTCTAGAGTTTTTACGCCGCCCATCTTCGCCTCTGACTTGGCTCAACATGCCGTCGAGAAATATCTCTCAGGCATCAGGCATCTCAGGTTTCCTCACTATTTTTTCCTTCACCGTTTTTAGAGCAAGTGATAATTAAACAATATGCTCATGAATCCGAAATATCAGAGGTGCGTGCCTTGGGTTCGAACTCGAGACCTATAACTTGGCAGTCCGACACGGTCCCACCACTGGTCTATCCCTGCGGTATCCGCACTCCGTTACCGTGCTCTATGTACTCCGTTAAATCAGCTGGTTAGATTAACTGAGTAGTTACTAGGCTTTAGTAATAAGAGTGAACGTTTTCATGAAAGGCTGGTTCAACAACGAGTGTGAAAGTTGTAGACAAAAATTGATTTTGCCATACACAAATAGAGAAGGACTTTTGCCTCTAGATCCCATAGCGGCAATCCGGCAAGGAAGCTCGCCACCTCACCGGGGACCAAAGACTATGCGGTATCCCCGGACCAACTGGATGGCCATGAGTCTTTGGGACGCGTTCAACCATTCCAAACACATTACAGAACTTCACTCAAGACTCAAGCATGACTGAAAACTAGTTTCAACCAATCAAAAGGCTTTAAACGAGTTATAAGTAATGCTTGAGTTTTGAGTGAGGTTCTGTAATACGGGCCTAAATATCAACATCATTGCACTGCCCTATTGGTCTCGTGGTTGCAAGCGCGACTGCTGAGCATGGGGTCCTGAGTTCGATTCCCGGGTCGGGCAAAGTGTTATTGAGTTTTTCCATTAGGAATTTCTTAGTAACAGCCCGGAGTTTGGAAGTTGGCGGTGTTAGACCCCCGTGCCTCGGAAAGCACTTTTAGCCGTTGGTCCTACACCTGATCTCTCTCCGGTCGTATCGGATTGCCGTCCCATTGAACTATGAGAGTGAGGGAACAGAGAGTGCACCTGTGTCTGCACACACTTTCATGCACTATAACATCTCCCGCGCCGAGGGCTAGTCTCCATTGGCCGCCGTGGCCGAAATACGGTCTGGAGGACTATACTTATATGACTCAATCTACGCCTGTCGACGGTGTGAATGTATTGCATAAGCAATTCGTATGTGTGTGTTATAAAGAGTTTGCCGTGACACCTACGAACGAATGAAGTCGTGTGATGTGACACTAGATGTGTTGTGCTGTGCATGTGCTTCCTAGGATTGTTATGGGCAAGCAACGGTAATCGACGGTTTGCCAAATTACATGAAATAAAGTTCACCACCCTTAGCCGTACTAACGATATACCGAGATAATGTCGAGAGGTGTTCTTTCCCGGAACGTGATAAATAACGAAAGACTACACGATCCCGGAAATAATAAACTCAAAAATAAATCCGACCTACCAAACATAATCCCTCTGGACCAGTGAAGGCCTTAATTAAGCCAAAAAGCCCATTTCCCAGATTCTTGTAATTATACGTAATTCTTCGAAGAATCCTTCGTAATAATACAGGAGTAATTTGAGAGCATGAAGGATCATACGCCTCCTTTAAAAAAATCTATTCTAGGTACTCTTGGCCTACACAAAGTATGTCATGTTTTAAAAATCAAATCAAATCATTTTTATTTCAGGAATACCCATATAAAACACCAGGTTACAAATGATTAATTAGTTATAAATGATTAACTGTAATAATAGGATTTTTGCGGAGTATAATTATAAATTAAATGGGTTGTTACAAACCTTACTTGGCACAAGACCCTTGGGCACCCCACGCCCATTGGTCCACCTGACGGACTGAGTGCGGGAACCAAACCCCATAACATAGAACATAGACCCTTGGGCACTTAGGTCACATTGTGGGACGTTTTTTTGTGTGCGTGGAATATCCAATTATACCCCATTTGAAATAAGATAAGGCATTTAAATAAACATTTTTTCAGTCCGTTCAACCGATTGTGACTTCAATTCGTTGGTGGCATGACAAATGGCATCTGCAAAAAACAGTTGGTTTTGTAACCACTTGCCTACGGCATAGAAGTCAAAATCGGTAAAACGGACTGTAAAAAAGGTTTGTTGAAATGTCTAATCTTATTTCAAATGGAGTATAGGTAGAAACTCGAGTCAAATGAATAATGACATCGCTTGTAGAAGTTTATCTAAGTGTGTGTCCAAATTACTAGAGTTCCGATTGCAGTGTGCCTGGAAATATTCAGTATTTTTCTTTAATAAATGCAGATCATTGTTTGTCTTCTGTATTGTACTGTTAATTAAGAGGGTGTATTCAGTGTTGGTAACGTCGCTAATAGTGATACATATTTCGCTGTTTTGATTTATTTATTTTAAATGATTTAATATCGCTCTGTAGTGAACACTAAATATTGAAACTTACATGACTATTGGAACCGTCCAAATTTTTTTAATTTTTATTGTTGCCACATTAATTATTTCACTTCATAATAAATATAGTTGTGCACTCCATAGCGATCTTTCATAATGTAAATCAGTAACAAGCCGTGTACCTGATCGGATTTTCCATCGGCAATATTAACCAGTTAGTACCAATTACATTATCTTGAAACTATTTTAGTAATGACGAGATCAATAAACAAAATAATAATAGATAACATAATCTACAAATAAATTAATTAAAATATAATAATGACGAACTTCCATACAAACTTTAATTCCTTATTTAACCCGTTTAGGGGATGACCCTTCAGAAATCTTTCCTTCGTTTTATAAGGAACTTAGCGGTTATGACCGTTAGCTGTCTAACAGAGAGGGTTTTTTTTAATAGTAAATATTGACAAATAATTCAAAACATTAAAATATCTGACAGCTACATATGTGCCACGTTGCCAACTTTCTGAATGCACCATCTAAGAACAACTTAGAAAGTTTGGGCCTGTTGAGTGGCGATAGACTCAATGACTGAGATTCCGGAAATACTGGGATGTCGTTATAATTTTAAGCTTGAAATTCAACGAGAAGACCACGAATTAAATGTAGCAGGTTTTAGTAAACCAAGAACCTTATAAACCAGAATCACTTCGGACGGCCTTCAATACTAAAATGAACTTCTAAGTTTCAGTTATCCTTATAGTAAGGGATAATAAAATCAATTCACCTGGAACAGTAATAGTTAAAAAAAAACGTATATATCTTGCTGAAGACACTGAAAGAGCCATGAGAAAAGTATCCTCGAACACCACCACACTACTTATTACATCGTAAATCAATTTTCCCTAACATGACACAGTAATTTTCTCATCAACTATTCGCATCGTCAATGCCATAAGCTTGAAGTAAGCGTACCCAAGGAAAGTGCATGTGAACCGACACACATTTCATGTACGGTGATTGGTTTCCCATCAAAGAAATGGTTTAATACAGCTATTATCAATACCTTAATTAATTGATATCATTAATGGGCAGTCCTAAGGAGTTGTTAATTGAATGATCGTCGATCAAGGTCGGAAAAATGTTTAAAAATTGTGTATTCTGAAACATTATTAGTCTAAACTTAATAAACCTAACAATATCCTAACTAATATTAATAATAAAATGTCAAAGTGAGTTTGTTTTGTTTGTTACGCTTTCACGCTAAAACGGCTGAACAGATTTAGATAAAATTTGGCATATGGGTAGACTATGACCTGGATTAGGACATAGGATACGTTTTATACCGGTAGTAAGGTCCCGCGGGATAATTTCTGACATGCACGCGGGCGAATCCGCTGGCAAAAGTTAGTTAATATAATATGTATAAAGATATAAATCTTTTGATTTTTTGTATGTATGTTTGTTACACTTTCACGCTAAAATGGCTGAACAGATTTTGATGAAATCTGGCACATGGCTAGACCATGACCTGGGTTAGGACATAGAAGACTTTTTACGCCGACATTCCCACGGGATCGAGACTTATGCGGGTGAAACCGTGGGCGAATAAAACTGAATTATTTGACACTGAACTTTACTCAAATATAGATTTAAATTGATTCATAACTCATCATCATTCCAATATCCCAATTTATTCGGGGTCAGCGCTACATGTCTTTTTCTTCCATTCTTCTTTCTCTATTAGTCGGCATCTCGGTAGATCTCATCTTTCTAGCCATATCATCCTTCACACAGCCCATCTATCGTTTCTTTGGTCTTCCTTTACTCTCATTTCTATTCAACACTTTCTGACTGAGAACCGTTTTTGGTTGCACGGGGTATAGTAAGTAAGGTTCGGCGCGGCATACGCTGGCAGAGTGTGCCGCTTGGGAGGAGCCGCGCCGTGCCCTCGTCTCTGGAGTAGGCAGTGACCTTTCGCTGCCGGCCGTCGTGAATTCCATGGCCGGCAGCGAGGAGTCCTGGGACGCGGTGGTTTCATTCTGCGAGACAGTCATCTCGCAGAAGGAGGCTGCGGAAAGGGAGCGGGAGATTGCTTCCACTAACCCGATCCGCAGCAGACGCACCGGGCGTCGGCGGAGGGCGGATAACGCCCTCTTCCAGCCCCTCTAAATGGGTCCAGGGGCGACGGATCTGGGGAAATCCATCGCCCCCTACTCCTTAGGACCCGAGATGGCGGCGCGTAGTGTTCCACGCGCGCCTCTCTATGATGTAAGGGGGGAGTTTAACACCTCACTCCCCCCAAACTCGAGGTGGCCCGCAGAGGCGGGCTGGCACCAGCCGAGGGTCGCGGAAGTATCTGCGTTCCCGCGACCCCCTACGTAGCTGTGAGATGGAACACCGGGGTGGTTTTTAGTCAGTACGAGTCTGACAGACCCCTCCGCCCGCCCCAGGGTGGAGGACATCCATGAGGATTTTCCAACCCGCGACCATAAAAAAAAAAAAAAAGTTGAGTAAGGTTGGCTGTTAAACAGTCTTAAAGATCATGCAATTTTAGCATCCTTTATACCCATACCGCGAACTCGCAACGTAAACGGAACGTAAATTCGAACGATTTTTAAGCGAAAACCCTATAGCATTTTGGTTTTTTTTTTTTTTGCGACTAGCTTTGTGCTTGAGTATCACCCATAGTTAAGAACCCATAGAAGTCTTAAATTAGTAAATATATGTGCGAAACGAGTATTATCGAATTTACGTTACGTTTTACTTCGAGCGTTCGTGCTAGCGTCGTCACACATGACATACATAATAATATCTGTGTGACAGCCTAGTCTTTTCGAGCTTCATGCTTCTGGCTTTGAAGAGCGTTGTCACTCTTAACGTATCTATGTGACAGTCTCTTCCAAACATGATTATCGTCACGGGCAGCGTTTCCTAAACTTATTCAGCCACGGACCCCTAAGTAAATCAAGCGCAATTATCAATTATTAAAAAAATAACAGCAATAAATTTCGGTCTATTTATGTTAGCACTACAATTTTTTTTATCGTTATTTTTAATTCGTTAGCATACAATTCTTAATGAGAAGTTTGGTGTTGCTTTCTTTGCAACTAAATTAGTGATATTCGGGTTGATGTTACTACAAAGTTGTATTATCAAATCGGATTCCACTTGTCATCTGTTTCTCTGCCGTGCCGTGCTAAGTAAGCGTAGTGATTACGAGACTTTTGATGGCATTTATTTATTATATTATTACATTCTAGAGATGGGACTGCGGACCACACATATGCTCGCGAACCACCAGGGGTCCGCGGACCACAGGTTAAGAAACACAGTCACAGGTCACATTGATGTTACAAAAATTCGGCTGACTAATCCTAAGTGCACATCATCGGCGGGCCGCACTTCACCGCATTGCAAAAATGTGTCAAAGCCACATTAGGAGGCGCGGCGGGCCGCTCCGTACCGCAGTAATTGTTTCAAATGGATTCTAATTTCGAATTCGAATTTGAACTGTTTCCGCTTCAGTGCAATGAGTGCGCCCAAATGTGCGTGAATATGCAAATTCGTGCTAGAGTAGCGTCAGAACAACACACAAGCAATTTCATAACCTCTTATTTGACCTCCATTCAGATTATAATCTAATTTTTAATCCCCCAACCTCAGCAAAACGTCCACTTCAACAAATAAGGTTGCCATATACACTGTCCCCTGAGGCAAGCCATTATTATCAACTCAATCGCGAGCAGTCTTTTAACCGAAATTTTATTATGATAATGCATTACCACAAATTATGTGGGAGTGGTTATTTGTCCCACTGCAGGACAAAGACTTCATTGTAGAGAATGTAGTAGGTATTCGTAAATTTTACCCAAAATCCCAAGTCTTATGAGTTTTTGGATTTGGTCTTATGAGGGCCATCAGAAAGCTCATCAACTTTGAGACAACATCGAACTCAATCGGAACATCTGTCTGTTAGCATTACGGATTTCGATGAAATTGGCATAGAGGTAAATCATGACCTAGTTTTGGAGAATCTTTTTTTAATTTGTAGTAAGTTCCCTTGAAATTATTTCTGACCTCTACGCAGGCCAAGCAACGAGCAAAAACTGAAAAATATATTTTTGAAATTGTGACACTACTGAGGGTATACCTAATGATAATTATTCATTTTAATCGTTTCTTCTTTTACAGAGCAAGCGTACATTCAACATGCTGTTGCCAAAGGAGCTGAAGTATGCGGCGATCGCAGGTGGGATAGCAGTGTTCGGACTTATCTTTGGATGGGTCCTGTTCCCTGTCATACTCAAGAGCCAGCTTAAAAAGGTAATCATCATGAACATCCTGCTCTTGGTCTTGGTTCACCTGATGGTAAGTAATGATCAGGCCGAAGGAGGAAGCGAGGTTCACCCGGAATCCTCAACCACAGAGGAACTGGCTATATCTTACATCTAACTACCGACACACAACAACACTGTTATCATTGTTGTTATGGCGACAGACTTAGATAAGATGGTAAATAGGATTAGAAGCATGAAATTCTGTAGTTTTATACAACGAATATGAGCACAAAGAAAGAATTTTTAAATTCATCCCCTAAGCGGGTTAACAAGGCAATGAAAGATGGTAAATAGGCTAGCCAGGCGGAACAAGCCCTACAACCAACCAAACCAAGCAAACAATGTTGGGAATCGAATTCTAGACTTCTGGGTCTGAGTCTTAACCACTAGACCACAGAGGCGTTTGCCATTACGTTTGACATTACCTTAAAAAGTTAATTATTATTATTATACGTTTTTGAGATTTCTCGGGACCCTAGGGTCCCGGACCTTTGGAAGGCGTACGAAGGGCCGAAGCCAACTCGCAGAGGCCTGTTAGACGTGTCTAATGAAACGAGGCACTAACCGACGATTATCCCTGTACGCGCTAATCTAGTGCACCCAAGGACAACCCCCGGTTAGTGCAGGACTATTGCAAGATATGGAAACAATGATATTGGATTATGGGTTTGGGTGGCTAAGTGAACTGGTTATCTAGAACTATGGAAATACTATGGCCCCTGCCTGACAAATATCTTATATAAAATACACAGGTAAAATGGCAGGGGGTGACTTGCACACTCAATAATGGGCCCCCGAAAACGGTCGCTAGCACAAAGTGTCGAAGCGACAAGGGGGCAACATGTCCCGAGGTGCTTATAAGGAGTGGAGCGGTATTCCACGGCTATCAGGACAATCCCGGAAGTAACGTCAAGATCCCTACCAGCATCTTACTGGAATACTTCCTTCCTCCGAGCACATTTGCTCTTGCAAATCTCCACTCAAGCCGGCCAATAAAGGCAAGAAAGAGGTGGGAGCTCTATTCCTCGTCAGTGTTCACTATTATTATCATTATATTATTTGTTTTCGGACAACATTGATCCAACGTGTGAGTAAACAATAATATAAGTTTATTACTAGTACGTAGTAGTTAAAATACAATAAGTAGAGAAGAACACAAAATTTAACAATGCTTTTTGCATTGTAATGTGGCCACTTTATCTTTACATAGTTTAATATAAAGTCGCTTTTTGTGTCTCTCTGTGTGACCGCTCTTCTAAACTACACAACTGATTTAGATGTGGTTTTCACCATCATTTTTAAACAATTTATTCGGAAGGTTTATGTAATTAAATCAACCTGTATCAATTCAAATTCTCTCATTTACGTAGTCGACGATTTTGGTGCACAGTAAAACTCCAATGAGATTATTTTGGCATATATATGCAAAATTATATTTCACTTAGATAGGTATAGCACAGAAAACTATATGTTTGTACATGTCGCCACCCACAGCAGTACATTGTACCTGTGCAAAACAGGGGCGGATCGCTATTTCTTCGTAGTTGAATCCAAGCAATAACAAATAATATACTACGTATTCCTTTTGATGTCCCATAAGTCTATGGTTATTAAATATGCTATAAGTAAAATTAATACAAAAAGTCCTAGAACAAGACGTTCCAAAAATACTTAGTTTCGAAGATGACATCAATCATATTTATCATATAAGTTTCAATGATAAGTACGAGTAAATAATTTTCATTCAAACCAATCATTCATATTATTTAAAGCTAAGGAAATGCGACGTTGTCATATTTCACGTAAAGGTGTTTTACATAAAATAAATAATCGTGACTGTCGAATTATTTAGCATGAAAAATAAAAACGAAAAAAAATATATTGAAAAAGTATTCAAATGCAAGTGGATTCTTTGACATGCAGGTCTCATTAATTCCCTAGAGTTATGGGTTATTGGAATATCGGATCGAATATCGGGATATCGATCCTCTTAGATAGATAGATAGATAGAATACTCTTTATTGTACACCAGAAAAATCACAGACATAATTTAGAAATTTTACATAGGGTGACACAATGGGCGGTCTTATCGCTTAAAGCGATCTTTTACAGACAACCTTTGGATGGATCTATCTTAGCTGTCGTATCTGTCACGTGGTGCCAAAATGACAGATGCCAATTTGTTTCGCGAATTCTGGGTGGTCTCGAGCGAAACGGCTTGTCTGATTAAAACAACGACATCTCCTAGACTATGCATGGGATCTGTTTAGAAGTTACGTCGTTAGAATTTTTATAAAATTATCTAACAGATTATGTATGATTTAGTCCAGTTTTGCCTTGTAATATATTAGTTATTCTAATCTGTAATCAGGGTGAAGACATTTTTCCCAGTTTCTTGTGTAACGCTCATTATAATTAAAAAAATAAACCAATATTTCAACAAGTTTTTTTTTGATTCAGATATAAACAATTTAATTCACATTTATCAATCAAAAGAACACACCTCCCCATACATTTTTTTCATCACACAAGCATAACAAACAGTCGAAAAAAAAAGGGTATTGTTTGCACTTCGATTCTGAGAACGCTTTAAACCTAGGGGCTTGGGATTATAATTTATAATAATAATTGGTACACATACTTATCATAGACAGAGTCTCAGCTGTTAGAAGTGTTTAGTTTAACAGTGTCGGCTAACCAAAACAAACAATTGAAAACACGCGCAAAAAACATGCTGTCAAACTTTGGATCACAGTTTAAATTCTGTTGCTTAAATGTTAATTCCAAATTAACATTCTACATTTTGAAGATATTTACAAATTGATAAGCACGATACAAAGGCATGCTGCTTAACAAAAACATTACAAAAATCAACAACCAAAACAGACAAAATTTCACAAAATACTCAAGTACATGAACAAGGACGAAAGAAAATGAATACGAAATGAATAAGGAAAATATTGTCACATTTGAACAAGAAAAAATTAATACACATTAAAAATGTTATATGAACTTGTACATATTATTATTATTATTTTAACGTATATATTACGAAAATATATATGTAAAAAAAAAAAACATTAAAAGAAACATTGCAATAGACGAGAATCTTTTGGAATTATAAAGAAAAAAAAAATAAAAAAATAAGAAAAAAATAAAAAAAATGCAAATTAGACGTCAGCACCACCTCCGCCTCAGAGAGAAGAACCACTAGAATCACGCTACACCGTCATTTACTTTGAATTTATATTTAAAAAAACGAATTAAACAAAAAAAACAAACAAACCAAAAAAATAATATAATTGAAATCTACGGAAGTCTTATCCAAACATTTCGACCATCCCTGCAAAATGGCGGATTTCGGGTCTTCGACCGCAAATTCAACGGTCTGTCATGACATCAAAAACAGTAATCCATTCGTTAGCGTATTTTTCATTTAAAGGCTACGCAAATTCCTTACGGTAAAAGTTAAAATAAATGCTTGAAAATAATAATAGGATAAATGGCACGATACATATTATCGTCAGTTTGTCATAAATAGTTGAATTATTAATCGTAATACGAGAAATGCGACGACGGCCGCTGCAAAATGGCGGCAAAATAGCTAACGATGTTTTCTGAAATAACTATTTCTTTGCAAAATCTTTATCAAATATTTTATGGCATCCTTGTTTAATTGTCTACACTTTTGTGCAACTTTGAGCATGATTTGTATTAATAATCTGTAGTAATACGGTCAAAACAAAAGTCAGTCGCCAAAAGACTGAACTTGATGTCATGACAGATGGGGTCCGTTTTGACAGATGACTGAATCAGTCATCCTGACAGTCAAGAGGGCGCGGTCTGGTCATCTTTTATTTAATTTTTGTATTGTTTTTTTTTAATAGTTTTAATACGGACGCTTTTAATGTTCTGCACCGTTCTCACATATATAATTTCAACATGAATTATGTAACCAATATTTTGGAATGGGCTTCATCTTTCTGACTGACCGACCCGACCCCTTGACAATTCAAAAGTGCCTGTAATTGGTTTATTTGAAATAAAATGGGTTGAGTTTGAGTTTGACTGTTACAGACATAACAGAGACCCATAGGTAAAGAAAAAAAGGATTAATGCCTAGCTAAGGTAATCTCCATGGCATAGGTTAAACAGAGAAATTAATTGTTTAGCAAATTGACTACCAATAAAGATAGTGTCCGTATATAGGTTTAAAGAATTTTATTTCTCTTAAGAACTATAACAGTTCACTTAGAATGAGATACAAAAGTGCTTATATCTAATTAATTGTACAGTCACGAGCTTTAATTTGGGACCCATTTCCGTTAAATGTTGTTAGAACAATCATAATGCAATAAGGTCGAAACTTTGAAACTTTGCTTTAAGGTTGAAATGTTGAATGTCAAGTTAAGACATAAAATGTCATAACTAATCGACCTATGAAATGATAACCTCGTTGCAAAAAGCTATCATTACGATTTTCTAATTACGAACATGTGTCGTGTCAGTGTCATTTAAGAAAATAGTTTAATGTGATATTTTCACAAAATATAATTTACCAATTAATAAAATGCTTGCGGCTAATCGTGACCAAATAAGGCTCCAAATTATTGATTTGCACGAACAAGGAGTAGGCATTCACGAGATATCGCGACGAATAAATGTGACAAGAAACACAGTTCGCCGCTGGGTTCGACGCCACGGGAACGAGGAAAATATTATTGACTTACGACGAAACAACCATCACCCGCAAGTTATAACACAAGAGCAGAGCCGCTTGATGCAAAGGCAATACCTGATGAATGGATTTACGCCAACGAGGCATTTTGCGGAAGCGTTTGAAGTCCACCCTTCAACAGTTAGAAGGCATCTTAAAGCTATGGGACTGCATCACAGGCGGCCTGCAAAAAAAATTGCGTTGACGGATGCCCATAAAGCTGCTTGACTTATTTTCGCACGTCAGTATCTAAATTTTGATTGGACGACGACGGCTTTCATCAATGAAAAGACTTTTCAATCTTCCCAAACGGGCAGACTACATTTGTGGCGAATTGACAGGACGCGATACACGGAAGACCACGTCATAGCTAACAACGCGTCTGGTCGCATTACAGTTAACATGTCTGGCTGGATTAGTTCAGCCGGCATTGGAGAACTAATAAATTTACCACCCAGGGCCACTGCTCAAGATTATGTCGATTTATTAGACGAGAGTGTCCTTCCAACATTGCAACTATATTATCCACAAGAAGATGTTGCTCCAGTAAACTTTGTTCAAGATAACGCAATAATTCATACGGCAAGAATCGTTAGAACTTGGTTCGACAATAATAGAGCAAATTTAAATCGTATTCCGTGGCCTGCAAAGTGTGCCGATTTAAATCCTATAGAAAATTTATGGGGCTTAATGGTTCAAAAATGGTCAAATAGAAACGAAAGAACTAGAGAAGCACTTATGGATTACTGCCTCACAGTCTGGGAAAGTTTAAGGGGTACTGACATATGTGACAAATTGATTGGATCCATGCGTAACCGGCTCCAGGCTGTGATTGACAATGAAGGTGGATATACGCGGTTTTGAATATTTATGATAAAAAAATTACTGGAGAGATTTAAATTAATTTAGTGGTAGCCTTCGGTGATAAGTGTTTATTTTGTGCACCGCTAACCATGCTTTCTATATAATTGTGTTAAGATTGAGGTTTGTGTCATAAATGTCTTAATAAATATAAAGAATAAATAACTTTGTTTTTCTAAAGATTTTATTAATCAATATTTTAGCTAAAATCTTCTAAGCCCCCATAATCATAAACGGCCTGTAAACCTATTTTATTTTAAATATGTTGTTTTGGTCCGTCACTTTGATATTTATGTTTGAGAAAGAGACAAAACTTTTTAACTAATATAGGTTTGAAGAATAAGCGGGTTAGTTGACTAGCTATCATATATTGACAATATAATTTTGTTCTTTTTATTTGTTTCTTTTTTCTTATGGGACCACAGGACCAAAAAGTAATTATTACTCGGAAATCGGTAATGATCGTTTGCCCTCGCTCCAGTTGACGTTAGCCCCTAGAAACGTAAAGTTGTCGATGGTAAACATTATGACGTTTATTGTTTGTGCAGTGACAGCGTTAACATAATAGCTCTAAATGGCGAAAGTTTGCTACACGATATTCAACCTTAGGTGGGTCCCAAATTAAAGCTCGTGACTGTACTATTATATTATATTATATTGGCCTCTAGTGACGGTATAGGGTACATACATGTTTCATATAATATTGTGATAAATCATATTGTGATATATTCAAATCTGTCGTTCTTTGACAGTCGTGTGAAATGGCAAAGGGTGTCAATTTGCTTAACAATTAATTTCCCTGACTGTAATTCAGTACGTATTCTTTGACTTTTAGAATTCAATTTATAAAATAATGCAGGGTGGTGAGTAAACGAGCTAAGGATAAAACAATAAAAATACCTACCGTAATCCTCTCGAGTTTCGACCTCTATCGGGTCTGCCCTCAAATCGAGTTAGGTCAAGGACAAATATCCTTTTAGGGTAAGGGTCCTGTGAGCCTAGCACAAACGCGCAGAGTAAACGTGAAGAACAATCTTAAAATTGAAAATACTCGTTTACACATAATATTTAGTTAGTTTTAATACTTTATTCATATCTACGGGTGATACTCATTGGGCTTGACGCAAAAATGTAAACCAAAATGCTATATTATGATTGTTGTATTTTCGATAAAAAAATCGTTCGAATTTACGTTAATAAAGGAGGAGGAGGAAAGTTCCATTCACGTTTCATACAATGTTAGGCCCAAAACCCCAAGTGCTGGAAAAAAAATGTGTTACCCTGGTCGGGGAATTCCTCCTCATCATTTTTTACTTTAGCGCTGAACCTCTGCGACCATTCCGTCAGCTCTTTTTTTAAGTTAAAAAGCTAGTTACCTTGAAGGCATCTATCGCGTCGTCTGGGGAGAAAATTTTAGTGACGTAGTCTGTTTCGCCGTTCTTGTATCTTCGGTTTCACTCCTCAAGTGACCCCATACGGAACTGCCACTTGACAAATGAAACCAGGCAGCGGTTCTAGTCCGGATTCTTTTTCAATTTGAGTGTAGCCTCTTTCTCAAGGTGGTCTGAGCGTTTGTTGCCCTCCAGCCCTGCGTGAGTTTTTACCCAAAACAAGGCAACATCTTTGCTCTGGGATAAGGCTGTGCCCACGTAAGCTCTCATCTCCGCCACCAGGAAGTGGAGGGAACCTTAGTTCGCCCGATGTTGAGTTTTCGCAAACGCACACGCTCAATCTTCCCACCCGCAATTGCTGGCTGGGGTACTCCTTGCCTCATACAGAACGGCTGCTGCTTGTATTCGGAGGTCGAGTGGGAGTATCCCAGCCAGTATCAGGGATGCGTTCAGCGAAACGGTGCTGTACGATTTACAAAGCTTTTGAACGAATACTCTTTGAACAGTATGACCGTGAACTAAGTAGATTGGACTGCATTTTCTACACTTCAATCTTCTTAGTTGCCGGCGTCCAGGGGCTTACCGCGTGCAACACCACTGGTTTCACCGCCGCCGTGTAAATGCTCCGTATGACCTCCGGGTGGAGATCCCAGCTTACTTTGACCGCTCTAGATAACTGTTTGTAGATTCTACTCACGTTAGCGGCGTGGATGTTGAATGTGAGCTGGTGGTAGTTCTTTTATTTCCTTAGACATGCCAATATCGACCTCGCTCATGCTCAGGAGTGGGTCATCGTACTTTAGCTTCCTGGTGACTACCATTGCACAGGTTTTATGATGTGGTGCAAACTTCAGCTTATTTCGGATGCCCCATTTCCGAATAAACTCGAAGGCGGTATTGGCCTGTCTTTGAACCTCTAATGCTGGGACACCCTCGAAGATCATGACACATATTTTAATAAAATTTAGGTTCGAAAACAGTTGAAGGAACGGTTGTGGATATTTGGTGCCGTAGTAAAAATGCTTGAGTGGACTTCACCGAATTAGGTAACATACTTTTTTTTCGTTGGCCTAAAATGTTCCTCCTAGACGCTACAATATGCCTTCAAGGTAACTAGATTTTTCAACTTTAAAAAACTGCTGAAGGAGTTGAGACGTTGAGATTCGGACCCATGGTAAAAAGTTATTAGGAGGACGTCACCGACAACACATATTTTGTCGTTGTTCTTTGGGTTTTAGGCCCAATATGAATGGTCTCTTTTGTAATGTTGTAACGTTCCGTTTTTTTTTTTTTACCTCAATATTGGGGTGATTAAGGAAAAAAGAAAATTACGAAAAACCCCAAGGAATATCTGAATTATCGAATAAGTCGAAATTTTGTTCACGTGGTACGAAGTTCACCGGGTCATCTAGTGTATATTCTATTTACATAGAATTTGGCTTCTTTTGTAAAATTGTCTATGTCGCGTGTTTGTGCTAGTTGTGCTGTTTATTATTTCATGTGTCTTATCTGTCAATGAGCCGCGCCTCCCCTTCTCGAAATTCCTAAAAGTATTTAATTTAATCAGGATGGATCCGACGAATACGCGAAAAATCGTACGGGTTACAGGGACAATAAAAAATACTTTGATATTGTTTTTAATTTATAAACACATTGTTTTAAACGGCATGTTAATTTTTTACACATTTCATACCAACCAATCTGTAATTATGTAGTTTAAATATAAAACAATATCATACATAAAATCAGTTTACGGTGGAAATTATTAAATGTTGGATTTTTTGTTGTAACTAGCTGACCTGTCAGGATTGTTCTGTCAAAATTTCAATTTCGATTTTTCGGTTGTTCATTTGGGTTTTTCCATTTTTTTTCCCTAAGCCACCCCTGTATTGAGGCGAACAAAATATAAAAGAAACAAATCGGTCTATTGCGAGAATAATAAACGGTAATTCATTTTTATTTATATATATGTATAGAAGCTTCAAGTACAGTTCGCGTCAAATTACTTTGTCGCTCCGAAGTTAGGTTGCGCATGCATGCTGGTATGCGCGCTAGTTATTTGGGTTCCGGCTACTCTTGCCACGGTCGGCTCATGGATGATCCATTACATATCGAGACCCCTTTATATGCCTCAGAAAGCAGGATAAGCCGTTGATTGGTCCAGTCTGTCATTCGCGGATCTTTGACAGTTGTTACGAGTCGTCAGAAGCCCGGTAAGGTTGACTACTGCGCAGTCATTTGTAGCCTAGTTCAGAGCGGCAAAGTTATTTTACACGAACTTTATACTACGCCGCCGCCGGAGCCGCAAAAAAATTCATAATATCTGAAAATCCAGGCGGCGCCTCCCGTCAAGAAGTTAAATGGCTTGACTTTGTTAACAAGATATTTTCATCCTTTATTAATTTTCATATTTGATGAAAACTTACTTTGTCTTGATATTTAATTTGAAAGAGATTAGAACATAATAGAACAGAAAACTCTCTACTATTGTAACGGCTAGGGCTGCACAGAGTAGGCTACGCGGGCCGTTAACGGATAGGTAGTAGTTGATAGTAAAACAAACAGCTTGAAAAGTTAATACACATATTAATAAATCTAGTAACATGGCTAGGTCGCGGTTAAGGTCCTTGACACTGTATTGTTCAGCAAAAAAACTATTGGAATGTAGGGTACCGTCCTTGGCTAACATGTGGCAGACGTGGGGGGGCCTGTCACAGGCTCGCTGCAGAGACACGTGGCGGCAGGCTGCAGAGGCACGAGGCGGTAGACTGCAGGGGCCTGTCCGCACAGGTCACAGGCCTGTCAGCACAGGCACGTGGCAGACCACAGGTTGTCAGCACAACCAGTCTGTAGGTGGCGTGCAGTATTGCAACGCTCAGCAGCAGGAAATGATAAGGGTCCTTCCTTCAGCCCGTACAAGGACGCACCCAGGTCGGGGCACACAGGATGTCGAGGATCAGGGAATAGTATTCACAACAACAATAGGATTCTAGTGATGTGATTAGGAACTTACAAATTTTGATATTTCAGCAACACTCGACTATTGTTAGTTGTGAATTCTCACAACGCTACACTATTTATGTCCATCACATGAATATCACACTAATATTATAAAGGCGAAAGTTTGTGAGTGTGTATGTTTGTCTCTTCTTCACGCTAAAACTACAGAACGGATTTGGATAAAATTTAGCACACAGATAGTTTATAACCTGGATTAAAACATAGAATACTTTTTATCCCGAGATTCGGGATATAAACCTATTCGGGTGAAACCGCGGGGCGCATCTAGTCAGATACATGATGTTGTCATGCCAATACTATCACTAGTAGTATTGGCATCTTTATGCAAAATAACGCTCGGCCCCATACAGCTCGGACAGTATTTGACCTTGAAGATGTCGCTATCACATGCATGGAGTGACCATCACGCAGTCCAGACTTGAATCCCATCGAGCATGCCTGGGACAAACTGGGACGAACGTGTACGCCAGCGAAATTCCCCTCCAATAACCATAAAGTATTAATATAATACAGCCACGTTTGTCTCGCGGTTACAAGCGCTACTGCTGATCATGTGGGGTTCAATTCCCAGGTCGAGCTAAGTGTTATTGGGTTTTCCATTAAGAATTACTCTGTAGCAAACTGGAGTTTGAAAGTTGGTGCTGTGACACCCCTCGTTCCACGCACGTTAAGCCTTTGGCCCTGCGCCTGATCTCTCCCTGGTCGTGTCGGATTGCCGTGGAACAGAGAGTGGACCACTGCTTACGCACACACTTGTCATCTGCTCCATAATATCTCTTACGTACTTGGCTAATCTCCATTAGGATTGACCACTTTAACCAAAATTCGGTCGGGAGGATATTAATTACCTAGGTACTTCAAATCTCTTCTTTCCCAGGAAATGGCGCTATCAAAGAAGACCGACGTACGTAAGATGTGGGAGCAGATCCCATTCGCCCTGGAGTTCAAGGTGTACCTGTTCAACTATACCAACGCTGATGAAGTGCAGAAAGGAGCCAAACCTATCATTCAGGAGATCGGACCTTTCCATTTTGAGTAAGTAGTTACTATTGTTTTGTTTATAACACCCGTGGATGCTGAGAAAGACAATTTTTTCAAGTTTGGAGAATGGACAGCATAAAGAAAGAAAGAAAGAAGAGAATAAGTTTATTTGCGGTAAACATGACGCAAAGGAAGAATAAAAACACGAAAATAACAATTTGGGCAAAAATATGCGTCACGTCCACGAAAAACAGCCTCGCTATTGCAGTGCATCAGCGATGTTTGCAGAATCACAAGTGGATGGCTATTATGCCATAATTAGAAAAAAGAGCAGCATCATTGATGCGCAGAGAGAGACAGACAGTCCTAGCGGTTACCTGAGGGTCATTGCTTATTGATAGTCCTTTCTGGGTTGGTAATACACAAATACACAAATAAAGTATAATAATTATTCTGGAGGCACTGGATAATTATTATAGTTTATTTGTGTATTTGTGTATTACCAACATAGTTATTAAGTTTCAGTGTATTACTAACACTATGGACAACCAAATAAAATGAGTCAGCTTTACAGTAGTTGCATATGATGTGTAACATCTGACATCTTGGCTGACAGTGCCAACCTCTCGGAAAATAGGTTGGTATCATTTGATGGCCAACTCTAACACCGCGCGCGCTCATTGGTCAAATCAAATAGCGCGCGCTTCCCTGGCTTCCTGTTACACACTTCCGTCCCATTTTACGTCCACAGATTGCAGAAAAGCGAGAGGTAAGATGTTACGCATCAATAACAATTCGCATGTATTTAGTTAGAGTATCACCGGTGCCCAGACCCTTTTTTTTTTAATGCTTGGGAAATTATCAAATAACTTCTCCCGCTCTGGGCGGAGCGAGAGGGCGTGTCATACCTTACTGACTAAAACCCACCCGTGTTCCTTCAGTTGCCTGTATGTTGCCAGGGACCCCGGCAGGCATCGGCCCTAGCGGACCCCGTCAGTTGTGCTGATATCTCTTTGAGGCGCGCGTGGAACACAACACGCCGTCGACCCAAGCATGGTCCTTATCGGATGGTGAGCTACCCATTGCTCACTGTCCGCAGGACCGCGCCTACGATGGCTGGGATGCCCGACGCGTCCGCGACGCTCCTGCGGCGACTAGGGGCGTGAGGGCGCGAAATATGCCTCTCCCTCACGCGTTCCGGTGCCCAGACCCTTCTTAACGAAACACAGCTATTCTATTTGTCAGTAGAAATGTTTAGTGAAGGAACCGGATCTGCAAACCACAATGAGATTTACCATTACACAACAAATAATGATTCAATACACGTTGCACAAATGCACAACATTTAACACATAATTGAAAACATTTACGCAAATGATCACGGTACTGGAAAACCTGTAATTCTGACTAAATACTTAAAATTAAACTAAATGCCAATAAAGGAAGCTCACAGCTTAATAACGTGGCATTTCATTCATGACAAAGTCAAGTATGGGTTTGTTAGAAAAACGTTATTAACTTTGTAAGTAGTTGTTATGTGCACGCTATATTGCGTGATGTAAGAGACACACTTGGGGTGGAGAAGGAATGAACTAGTTTCAGATGTAATAGTAATAGTATTTTTATTTCGCAAATATGGGTTTTACATACAGGTCTTAAGATTAAGTACATAATTATAGCTCAGCCACATTTTACCAATCGGCATGCAAAATTAGATTAGATTATTTATATCATTCTTATCACAATTAAGTATATCAATTTTTAATTTTTGAATTATTATTTAAATCATCAAATTAATAAAAAAATAAAAAAATTAAATATGTGTAACAAAAGAAAATACATTATTATCATTAGAATATTTGACATGTCATTACAATTAACAATATTATTATTACAATTCGAATGTCAAGAACCAAAATTAGAATGTCAAATATCAAAATGTAAAAAAAAAACCAAAACTGTCAAAGAATATAAATGTCAAAAATCAAAATGTCAAAAATCAATGTCAAACATGAAATATATAAAAAAAGAGAGAGAGAAAAAAAAAATAACATAAATTTATCTTAATTATAATGATGCAACTAGTAACAAAATTGGGGTTTATAACAAGGGTGCGCTAGGGTTTAAAAATATTCCTTAAACGCTTCTTCTTCTTTTTCATGTGGCTAGTGACTAACCTGGTGTCAGAGATTTTATACCGCCCATGGGCGGCACTTGGTTTCACGTGCCGTCGAGAAATATCTCTCAGGTATGCGGCGTTTCATCACGATGTTTTCCATCACCGTTTTTGAAGCAAGTGATAATTATTCAAAACGTACGTGAATCCGAAAAGACAAAGGTGCGAGCCTTTTTTTGTTTTGCGTGGGAAATCATGAGATGACTTCTCTTTCTCTGGGCGGAGCGGCCTCGGGGCGTGTTAGACTCTTACTGACCAAAACCCACCCGTGTTCCTTCGGTTGCCTTTGCGTTGCCAGGGGCCCACGGTATCTCTTTCGGACTTTCCCGCAACCCCGGCAGGCATCGGTCCTATCGGACCCCTTCACTCGCTGACATCTCTTTGAGGCGCGCGTGGAACACAACGCGCCGTCGACCCTGGCCTGGTCCATATCAGACAGCGAGCAACCCACTGCTCACCGTCCGCAAGCCCGCGCCTACGGTGGCCGGGAATCGAAAGGTGCAAGCCTTGGGATCGAACTCGAGACCTATGACTTGGCAGTCCGACTGTCACGCCACTAGGCTATCATCACTGCTAAAACGCTAAAACATCGATCGATCTGTATACGAATACTCTTAAGCTAAACTCTGACGAACATTAAACATAAGACCAAGAATCTAGATTCAAGATTTAACACTTTCGACTCCACTTTTCATAGAACTCATACGCCATGCCGCCATACATATTGGAAGTAAACCCTCCGGGAGGTTTGCCGGCATTACGTTTGCGCTAAAGTTAACCATCGCGGACGGTCAACAGCATTAGGTTTAAAACCATGTTATAAAACACGGTAAAACGAAGTAAAATAGTGTTTTCAGGGTGTCTTGTGACGATAAGTAGTTTCCATCCTTTTAAACTTTTGTGAATATTTGTCACAACAAACAATAATTTAAAAAAAAAAAAATTGCTTGGATTTTAAAACCAACGCATATAATATATGCGTTGGTTTTAACACGTATTAGTATATTATACTAATACGTGTTAAAATATACATCAGATTTTATTTTCATGGTTAATAATTCTGTATTCGCTAAGAAAAACCTACATTTAAAATGAGCCCTCCGCGAGGGCTCCCAGCATCCCATATGCGACTAGGTGAACCCTCCAAGCACTGAACCTGTTAAGTACCTACGGTGATGAGTTTGATTTGTGAAGTAAGACCACATGAGTAAAGAAACGGTAGCAACACCTGATAAGATCACATAGAAACTCAAAAATACCTAGGTACTTAGTTTGTCGGCAACCTACGTGGACTAGAAGTACTAATTCCTAACCACAGCTGCTAATAGGCAATACACGTTGCTCCAATTCCCAAGACTTTATGGGAAAATACGACTCTAGCAATACTTGTGACTTATACCTTGAAATGCGAAGGTAATCATTTTTATAACATTACTTTACAATATTTTGCCAATAATGGCATGAAAAACAACAAACAAGAAACAAAAAAAGGTGGCAATTTTACATGTGGGGTGAATATTTTATCTCAATCGAACTGGCACATGTGAAACTTAGACCATGATAGAAAATATGAAATATTCGCGATAAATGTGTTAGCAATTGTTGTTTTTCTTTTCATATAGATAAGGCGAGTATAGACTAGAGCAATTACTTGTAACAAAACATCGAGCCGCTGTTAAGGCGTGATTGGCGTTGAGTCTGTATGCAATTCACACTATTCTCATTACATTACACGATACATTAGATTACTCATTACACGCGTCTGTGCACGGTTGAATGTGTCACCTTTTCACGAACCGAACAATGAGCGCGACACTCGACGCTTTGTTACAACTTAATTTTGCGAATTTGAGTAACATTTCGACAAGCAGCACACGCCACCTGCAGATCCAAAATTTCAACAAAGAGTAAACGCAAATAGAAATAAATTTTACAGGTAAACGCTCACTCGCCGTGAGTATTACTTCGAACACCGTGTCGAGCTTTCGCAGGAACGTTACAATAAATTGAAATGCTTTTTTAAATTGAGCTTTTGATTGTATTGTCAAATTCAAATTCAAAAGTCATTTATTCAAACTAGGCTGAGAATCAGCACTTTTCGAACGTCAAAATTACATAAGACAGTCCCCCAAAACGCCCACCCTTCACCACTTCCTAGTGCTTTTGCTGGGAAGAAGAAGTGGCGCAACAAACTCCCCAGCAGCACAGCTGTCTGTTCAGTTAGAAATAAAATAAAAAATGATTCTATACAACAGTATGCAAGACAATTTACAATATGCAAAAAATAATTTAAATTATAAATTAAATAGCTATAATTAATAGCCATATGACTGCTAGCACACGCCAATATACCAACCAAAAGCATCGAGAACTATACTCAAGCAGAAATAAAAATAACTAAAAGTATACAATATCTACAAAAAAAAAAAAAAGCCTCCAGGCATAAAGGGTGTGCCCGCTTACATATAGCTGTAACTAGAAGTTACAATTGATAAACTAGGACCATCGAGGTAAAATAAATAATTGTCGAGGTCACTAGCTAACCACATATTGCAATACAACTCATAAAAAACTATATAAGACTTATAAAGTAAAATTATAAACAATTATATAAACTCATATAAAAACTCGAGAAAACGCTTTGGTGTATACCTACTCACATTTAGAGCATCTCTAGTATTTCCTTTATATTCTTATTGTATTTTCTTTTTTCTATATTGGCAATTTGGTCCGATGATCCTTTTTTGTGCTAGACACAGGCGATAAGATGTTAGCAATTTATTGTTTCTATCACACAATTCTTTTTCATCTACGAGTACATGGGCTTTCTTTTAAGGGTTCTGTACCTCAAAAGGCAAAAACGGAACCTTTATAGGATTACTTCGTTGTCTGTCTGTCCGTTTGTCTGCCGGTCTGTAAACACGTTTTTGCTCAGGAACGCGTGGGAGGTATCAAGTTGAAATTAATATCAAATACGTAAGTTTATAGTCTCTTGGAGCTCTAAAAAAATCAAGCTTCTAAAACAACGCAATAAAAAAATATGCGACATAATTTTGATACTCGCAAATAAATCAAAACTTACAGTCTACTTCCCGTTGGGCTAGAATCATGGAATTTGGCAGGAAGCAAGGTCTCACAGCACATGTAAGGGAAAAAGATATATCGAAATAAAAGAAAGTGATCATGTAAAAGAAAAAGATCTGTCGATATAATCCGAAATTCGTTAAATTTGTAGTTTTATCACACTTTTCAACCGACTTCAAAAAGGAGGAGGTTCTCAATTCGGTTGTATGTTTTTTTTTTTTTGTATGTTTGTTACGTCATTACTCCACCAATTATGAATTGATTTTGATGATTCTTTTTTTGTTTGGTAGGGCATACTTCAGAAATGGTCCCATATAAATTTGGTCAAGATCTGATGATGGGTTTTTGAGTTAGCTTCAATAATACGTATTTTTCCCATCCAGTATATGAGGATGATATTCTAATAGTTCCTGTCACTGTAATTTATACAGCAGGTAATGGGTATTCAAATTTTTGTGGAGGTTTTGTGTAGGTACCACAACTAAAAAGTGAAAAATAAAAACTTTTTCACAAAAAATAAAACCGACTTCCAAAAAAAAACACTACAAAGTGAAAAATAACTTTGATTTCGGAAGTCGGTGGCAAAAAAACGAAAATAAAACCCCAAAGACACCGACTTCCGAAATCAAAGTTACTTTTCACTTTGTAGTGTTTTTTTTGGAAGGCTGTTTTATTTTTTGTGAAAAAGTTTTTATATTTTATTTTTTTTGTAGGTACATGTTTACAGTTCTTTGGAGAATTGACCGTGACGTATGTCGATGTATGTGAGAAAATATTTTTCAACTACAATGTTAAGTTTGTTTTGGGATAAATTCATCCCAACTATGGAACCCTTTATTGTGCGTGGTCCGACACGCACTTGTTTCAATTTTGGTAAACTGTACTAGTGAATTGGTCCTATGATCCGCTTTTCCTTTAGCCACAGGCATGAATATGTTTTTCACTGACTTTTCTCGGGAATTGAAACGAAACTACGTTTTTGGATACAAAAGCTATACGTATAATTAAAGATTTTTTTTTCTCAGCGAATGGAAAGAGAAGGTGGAAATTGAAGACCACGAAGAAGACGACACGATTACTTACAAGAAACGTGACGCATTTTACTTCAATCCTGAGCTGTCTGCACCAGGACTAACGGGGGAAGAAGTTGTTGTCATACCGCATATTTTTGTGTTGGTAAGACCAATACTTTACTGAGTAAATGTAACAAGTTATTGAAGATAGTCTTTATTATGAATTTTTCTTCAAAAGTTGACTTGAAAAGAACCAACGAAAAAATAAAACCTTCTTAAAAGTGTTAATTCTAAAAAGCACACTAGTTAGGGATATATCATATGTATGTTCATAAGTACAGTAATATTGCAAAGTTAATCAAACCAGGTAAATATTTGTTTAGAATGGCCGTATTCTAAAAGTTGGCAAAGTCGCAAATAACTGTCAAATATTTACCTGTTTTGATTAATTTGGCAATAATACTGTATGGAAATATGAAATATGGCTAACTAGCGAACTAGAATGTTAGTAATGAATTGCAATAATTAAAATCATAACACCTAATATTTAGTTTTAAATGTAAAAAAAGTATTTGGAAACTTTCCAAATGCCTTTTTTACACCTAAAACGGTTACAACATTAAATCCAGTGTTATAATTGCAATTCATTATTAATATTCTAGTTCGCTAATTAGCCACATTTCTTATTTCCATACAGTAATATTGCCAAATTAATCAAAACAGCAAAAAATTTACTTCTATTTGCGAAGTTGCCCACTTTCAGAATAAAAACAAAGATTGAAGAATATAGTCTACAGTAATATAATGTATATTATTTATAAAGAGACAAAATTAGTATATTTGTTTGTAAAGAATTAACTCAAAAACTACTGAACCGATTTATAAAAATCTTTCACCAGTAGAATACTATATTATCAATGAGTAACATAGACTATAATTTATAAAGATATATAACGCGGGCGAAGTCGCTGGCGAAAGCTACTTATTTATAAAATAGTTTTGCAAGAAAATGTATTATTACTAGTTTCATTTAAGAATGACACAAATAACAACCTCTGTGGTCTAGTGGTGAGACCACCCGTCTCTGACCCTGAGGTCCCGGGGTTCAATTCCTAGTGGGGGCAAAATTTTTTGCTCGTTTGGTTGGTGGTAGAGCTTGTTCTAAGCCCGCCTGGCTACCTACCACCATCTTATCTAAGTCTGTTACGAGTATCATAACAACAATATTAGCATTGTTGTTTTTCGTCAGTTAGAGGTAAGATAGCCATTCCTCAGTGGTTGAGGAATCCACATTCCGGTTGAAGCTCGCTTCCACCGTCGACCTGATCATCACTTACCATCAGATGTGATGCAGGCCGAGCCTAGAGCTTCCAGATTATAGAAAAAAAATTGTGTAGCTGCCTTTCCAAAAAAAAAAGTTTTATTTTTCAGGCCTTGGCGTTAACAGTTCACCGAGACAAACCGGCAATGTTGAACATGGTCGGGAAAGGTATAAACGGTATCTTCGACAGCCCTACCGACGTTTTCTTGAGGGTCAAAGTCATAGACATTTTGTTCGGGGGCATAATGATTAACTGTGCGAGAACTGAGTTCGCTCCGAAGGCTATTTGCACTGCATTGAAGAAGGAAGGCGTTGGACTGATTTTGGAAGCTAATAATCAGTTCCGGTTCTCGGTTTTTGGACCGGTAATTATTTTAAATACAATAAGGTATATTTTATTTTTCAGCCGACAGACGTCCACTGCTGGACGACCTCCCCCAAGCACCGTTACTTTGACCGATTCTGTGGTATCCACATCCAGCGGTTTCCTGCAATCTTCACAAGGTCATCTGTCCATCTTGTGGGAGGCCCTCCAACGCTACGTCTTCCGGTACACGGGCGTCACTCCAGAACCTAATTACTCCATCGGCCATCTGTTCTGCGAGCAATCTGCCCTGTCCATTGATAGATATAGATAGATAAATCGTTTATTTAGTGCATACAAAAAACAACACAGCATACAAAAGCACGATTAAATAATTACTAATTAGCTATTAGGAAATAGCTGCAAGGTGCCAATATACAAACATTTATATAAACGGAAGAAAACAAGACATTGTGATGACACTATTGGCTATGACACACTTTAAAATAATGGATTAACGAACATAAACTAGTGCGGTGTGCGCTTCAAGGTGGCACCAAATGGGAGTCCAGCTCAGCATGTGCCAGACAAATATACCTGACGCTGAAACTCTGCTGAATCCCTGCAGTGACATACGGACGTCGAGTAGACGAGATAACATCAGTCAGTCATTGCCACTTAAGTTTGGCAATTCTTCGGGCTATGTCGGTTACCTTGGTTCTCCTGCGGATTCCTCATTTTTGATTCGATCACGTAGGTAAACTCCAAGCATAACCCTCTCCATTGCTCTTTGAATGACTTCGTCTAAGACAAGTTTAGCTTAATAAGTTCTAAATGGTCAAAGACATCACCCCGTTCAGGCTTTGCACCCATCTACCAAACACCCTGTATAATAATGTATACTTTATTGTACACCAGAAAATACATAGCAAAAAATAAATTGATCACTACAAAACCCGCGATCACTTCCAGGCAACCTTGGAATAGACAGTAATAGCGTGGACATAAAAATAGGGTTGTCATTGGTGCAAAATAATAAGTATATTATATACAACATACAAACTATATAATAGATGCGTAATGTTAACTAATAAAATTTTATTTCACAGCGAAACAACACCATAGATCCTCATGTAATAACAGTAAAAAGGGGCATCAAGAACGTCATGGATGTTGGCCAAGTGGTGGCTATCGATGGTAAGCCGGAGCAGACCGTGTGGAAGGACGCTTGCAATGAGTACCAGGGAACAGACGGGACGGTGTTCCCGCCCTTTCTGACTGAGGCTGACCGAATCCAGTCTTTCTCGACTGATTTATGCAGGTAAGGTTTATACAACACTAGCTGCACCCTGCGGTTTCACCCGCTTTAGTCCCGATCCCGTGGGAATATCGGAATAAAAAAATGCTATGTCCTAATCCAGGCCATGGTCTACCCACGTGCAAAATTTCATCCAAATCTGTTCAGCCGTTTTAGCGTGAAAGCGTAACAAACAGACAAACTTAGTTTCGTGTTTATAATTAGGAGTTTATCGTTTAACGTATTGGAAACGATCAAAACAGTGTCAGTTTTTTTTTTTAAAGATGAGACAGTTGTAAGTGGCAGGGAACAATAGTAGGATTTTTTACATTTTAACTTTTACAGGGCATTTTGGAGATTGTTTTGCTATCGTATTGTAAGGAAAATATGAAAAATAAAATACCCAAATTAAATAAAGCGATGACGTCAAACGCCTGCTATAAAAAGTATAGCATTACCACTATTTACCAACTTAGCATCGGCATTTCAGACACTATTTCTTTTTAGAAAAATACCTATGATTAAAAATATTATAACAGTTGTCATTCATGCAGTTGTCATTTAGGAACTTATCTTAGACATACTTATGCCATGTTTAAGATGAGTAAAATTAATTAGAATCCGCCATTATATTGACCTCCATATTATTATGTACAATCAAGTTTCAGTGAATGACTAAATGAATAGTGTTTGTCTTTGCACAATAAACTTATTATTTATTTTATTTATTTATCTACCTAATCAAAGAGAACCGGTGTGAATGTGTGCGTAAATTGAAATGTTGAAAGTTCTCCATATTTTGTACCTATGCCCTAAGAGTTCTTATGCTAAAAAATAGGAGCTACAATTTGACTGTGTTATTATAAATACGACGATATTCACTTCCTTATTTCAATCAGATGAGACGATCTTTTTAGACAGCTGGATTTAAATGAGTTAAAAATGCAGCTGCCTAAATAGATCGTCTACGATCGTCGGTCGTCGATCTTCTTAGACAGCTGAGACCCTAGTGTGAGTTTCATTTAATCATCTCGATTTTACGCATCGACCGCGTTCGGCGCTCCGATTGGCAGCCGGCCGGCCTTCACCAGTGAAGAGCCAATCGGAGCGCCGAACGCAGTCAATGCGTAAGATCGAGATGGTTAAAAGAAACTCACACTAGGGCCTCTGGATTTAAAGGAGTTAAATCCAGCTGTCAAAAAAGATGCTCTACCAAACTATTGTCATCGGATTGTGCGTTTAGGAAAAAGGAGTTTGATGACACACGCCTACTTAAAATTCCCCCGAACTCGCTATTGTGAGATAGTAGGTATAGCATGTATATAGTGCGCAATGTTAATCTTTACCATAATTACTATCCCCAGGTCCTTCAAACCATGGTACCAGAGGAAGACTTCATACCGAGGCATCAAGACCAACCGCTACATAGCCAACATCGGGAACTTAGCTGAAGACCCAGAGCTTCAGTGCTTTTGTCCTGAGCCTAGCAAATGCCCTCCTAAAGGCCTTATGGATCTTGCTCCTTGCATGAAAGCTCCAATGTTTGCTTCACTGCCTCATTTTTTGGACAGCGATCCAGCGTTGCTGAATAGTGTGAAAGGATTGAATCCGGATGTCAATCAACATGGGATAGAGATTGATTTTGAACCGGTTAGTGTTTTTTTTAAATATATTCTTACACAGGAAATTAATAATACGATAGATGATGCGACTACTCTAGCTCACTGTTCTTGTTTGTTTTGGACCGGCTGCGGCGAGCACGCGCCTGTGCCTCGCGGTGCCTGTAGGTACCCATACTGCTCGATATGCCGTAGCCTGGCGTAGCCTGGGTTAGTGGGAACAAACCCAGGCGATCAATCTGCTCAACGCCCTGATTTCTCAGGAGCCCTATGTTGAAATATTTATGTATAGGAGTAAATCTATGTTTGATTTCATGAAGTTTTTTAGCTAAGTGTTTTTGTTGGCTTGCTGTGTGCTTTGGTGTTTACTGTAAGTGCAGCAAGCAATTGTTACAGAAATAAATTAATAGGTTAGTAGCAGGTGGCATTCTGTAGTGTCTGCCTACCTCCCATGAGAAGAAGGTGTGAGTTTTATATGTAGGTTCTCAATTTTTTGTGTTTTATTTTGTTGAATAGTTGGTATTACGAATTAATTGATATCAAATCTTTTCATATCTTCGAATATTGGTCATGTTTATAGGACAATAGGACTTAGGTACTCGTCATAATAAATGTGAGTTAGCTAATTATTAATAGAGTAATTTTTCACAATTCTGAAAATAATTACCTCTTAATTATTAGTAGACCCTTTTTATAAAAATGTTTACCTACTAAACGTTTTTTCATATTATTTGTCTTGTAAGACTCCTTGTATTTTAAGAAACTGATAATGGTTTTAGTAAAATCGTTATTAGCAGCTTTTTGGCTATGGCTGCTGGCCATTAAGAGGGAACAGGGCCCGCGATTCTCCATACAAACTTATTCCCCGTTTTTCTTCCTGAATAATGCCTCTAGAGCTGTATTTTTTTTATAAAATCAGGGTCTCTATAGGCATGTCCCTGTCATTTCCTTTTTTTCAGCAGTTAATAAGTAAGGAAACTATGACCCTCCAAAAATAAAAAAATGCCCCATTTTTACCGCCGTGATTAGAGGACTACCAGACTAATTCGGAAAAGTTTTTAGCATAAAAGAAAATAATAGGAACCTAAACATACACTTTCTTAAAATTTTACTTTAAAAAATTATTGAATGGGCTAAGTTTTCGAAAAGAAAAAAAGAGAATGCCAAACGTCGTTTTTGTCAAAAAATTTGTGATATAATCGGTCTGAGCTGCAGTTGTCCCTATCGCACTTTACGGGGTTTAACTCGGTTTTTCGGGCGCAGCGCGACGGCAATAGTTTCATCAAATACCTATTTTTCAAATTCCTCGCAGCCCCTGTTCCCTCTTAATTTGGTCCAGGTTCATTAATTTATTAAAACTTGGTAGATTATATACCTAACTAATATATTCAGGGAGAGATTTTAATCTACCGAGCGGACGTAGGTAATTATTTCAAGGTCACTAACGAGACATACGACGGAGCATTGGTGACCTAGTGGTAACGGCCCCGGTAACTTACGAGTTGTAGGTCATGGGTTACGAACCCAAACAGGCGCTTTATTTTGTGTAATATTTCATCACCACTGCTCTCAAAACGGTGAAGAAAAACATCGCGAGGAAACCGTCTTAGAACCGACAATTTCGAAGACATGTGACATCTACCAACCCGCACTGGGCCCGCGTGGTTGATTATGGCCCACTCCCTCTAAGAGAGGAGGCCTATGTCCCAGCAGTGGGCTGTTTGGCTGATTGTGATGATATGATATGACGAGAAATAATACTGTAATTTTATTATACTGTGCCACGGGACTTTCATTCGCATCGATTGGTACCAACTTGTCTTTACCCGGAATCCGCTACTTTCGCTTATTGGTTGATGCGCACGAATTTAGCAAGCACCCTTTGACACGCGACCGCTCGGCTCACGCGCGTATCCTGATATCAGACGCCAGGGACGGATCCAACCCTCTAAAAAGGTTGTGGTCACTTTGGATCAGGAATCGCTCACGATCGATACATTAAATATTAAATCCATATTGCTTTAGGTCCATACATCACTTTTGCCCAGTCGCCTTTGGTAAGGATATCGATATGCTCGCATACGATGTGTGTGTGTGTCCTCTGCACCTGCTCAGCCTATCGACCACAATTAGGCTGGGAATACACGTCAGATTTTTTCAACAGTTAGTCGGATTCGATGGACTTTTTTTTTTACCCCGTCAGTTATGCTGACATCTCAATGAGGCGCGCGTGGAACACAACACGCCGTCGAGCCGAGCCAGCCGGTCTATTCTGTAATAATCTCACGGTGAAAACTTAGGTGAAGTGAGCTTGAAGTGAGCTGTCATTTCACCTGCTGCTAGAGACTGATAGCTCACTCCAAGCTCATTTCACCTAAGTTTTCACGGTGAGATGGTTACAGAATAGCACTGCTGGTCCTTATCGGACGGCGAGCTACCCATTGCTCACCATTCGCAAGCCCGCGCCTACGGTGGCCGGGAATTGGCCTGCGATTTCCTACGCCTGGGGCGTCTCCTACGGCGGCTTGGGGCATGAGGGCGTGAAATTTGCCTCTCCCTCACGCGTTCCGCCTCCTCCTTCGCGAGCATTACTCCTTCGCAGAAGGAGGTGACGGCCTCCCATGCCCTCTCACTCCGTACCATGGCCTGGACCAGGGTCGGACCCGAGAGGTCACCACCACCGATCGCCTCCACGAGGACAAGGCGATGCTCTGCCCAACCCTGGCAGATCTCCACCGTATGCTCCACCGTGTCGATGACACCCGGGCGTTTCCTCCCGCCTTATCCGGAACAGGAACCTCCCGAACTAACCGTGTCCGGTGAGGACCTGCGTCAGGCGGAAGGTGAGGAAGACGTGGCGCCTCTCTGGCGCGTGTCTGAATATGTTTTTCTCCGTCAAATAGGCAGTGTTCCGGTGATGTAACATTAAGCGCACGAAAAATCGCAACAAGTTCTGATTGTTTTCGGACATCGGAACTATACGTACGTATTATATACGTACGACTAGGTCGCACCCAGTCGGTGCGCTCCCTTTAATGGGTATTACACTACACTGAATCAGGTCCCTGAATTAAGGGAACCTAATTAGGGACCCTTACTCTTATTACAATAAGAGCGGCGATAAGTCCTCAAGACTCGAAAGACTTCTCGCCGCAGTTGTGGCGTGCCCAGGATCCGATAGTCTGATCCGGCTAGCCGGAAGGCGTTGAAGCCATTTTTGTTTGAACATTCAACACACGTCCGATGCACTAGTCGAATAATTTGCATTGTTCTGATAGCTTGATCAGGCTATCGGATACGACTATCTGATAAAAAATCTGACGTGTATTGCCCAAATCGGTGAACGCGCGCTTGTGACGCTTCACTTTTTTGTTCATCTACGTCTTTCATTCACAATCTTACACTCGCAGTGAAACGTCTGAACACTAAATGAATTTAAAAAAACGTATTCATTTGAGTGAAACGTCTGATATCAGCTGTATGTAACTTGCGGGCCCCTTTTTTTTTTTTTTTTTTGTTATGGCATCTCGCAGGTATACCACTAAGGTATTTACTGCTTAACCGGACTGTCCTGTGGCTGCCTTAAGCTTACTACACTCAAAGCCTCCAGCCAGGAGCAAAACTATTCTAAATTAAAATTAGGCGAACGCTCGCTAAGGGCACCCCCTGTGGGGTACGAACCTCGGCTTAGGGCGTCGCTAAGGGGAGGACAGCAAGATGGGACAGGCTGGATCAAGGATAGATCATTATTATTGTCAGGGGATTTTAAAGCTACGCGCTTAGCTGCGGCACGGGCTGGCGCTTCATCGGACAAGATGCGCGCCGCGTGTCGTAACCTCCATTTAAAAAACAAGTTTTTAATACTGGGGCCGGTGTCGAACTAAACTTTGCGCGCTCTCTCTAGCACATCGCTGGACGTCTGGCTGAGCAACAGAGAGCGCGCGAAGTATAGTTCGCGTTGTCACGACAATGTAGCCCCAGCATAAAACACAATGGAGACGGTGACTGAAATGGTTTCAGATATCTGGAACCCCGATGGTGGCAAAACAAAGGATTCAATTTAATATCCAGCTGCTAAAAACCGACAAAATAGATCTTTTCAAGGATTTGTCTGGAGATATTGTACCTCTATTCTGGATAGAAGAGGTAAGTATATTTTTCGTATACCTAATTAACTACAGGATTATCTACCTTCATTTAGGTAAGGTACTTCTTTGTTTACTGCATGCTGAAACGCAGATCAACCATTATGAAATAGTTATTTGTGCAACAAGAGAGCAAAGTTATTTTTTGCTGCGAGTGTTGATTTTGAATCCCGAGTAAGCGAAGGATTCTATAATTGAATCACGAGCGTAGCGAGTGATTCTAGGATAGAATCCTGAGCGCTGCGAGGGATTCAAAGACACGAGATGCAAATAACTTTGCTCTCGTGTAACACATACAACTTTTCACCTCAGCAGCGAGAACATACAACATGTTAAAAAAATACCCTGTTTGATCCGTGAGGGTGTTTTTAGGTATCGTACTGTGAGCATATTTATGTGGAAATTTTCAGGAAAAAAGAAAAAAGTATTCCCACATTTTTTTTTCAATGGTGAATTTTACCGAATTTTTTTTTGGTGCGGGCGGCGGCCGTAATTTTGCGGGTGTATACCTAAAAGTTTTAACCATCAATAACATATTATTATTATTATTATATAACATATACTATTTTGTAATGTTACTGCAGTACCATATGCCCTTTTCGGATCGGACAAGGTTTTTTTTAGATAATCTTCATCACATCGTATTTTGCAGCCACCATCTTGGTTTTATATTTTGACCTCACTATCGGCTTTAGTACCATCGAAAAAATTTGAAAATTTTCGCAGCCGCCATCTTGGATTTACCTTTTCAACTCACGATCGGCTTTAGCACCCTTGAAAACTATGAAAACGACACCCATTATGAAAAATGTGAAAATTTTCGCATCCGCCATCTTGGATTTGCATTTTGACCAAATTCACACTTACTATCTCACTCCGTCTTTCTTTCTCTTTGAATTAGAAGAAGACAGTCGCATGCGCCTTTTCCCGTGACGATTTCTGCCAGTGCACTCTTACCGCAAGCCGTCTAAAGAACATCGTTCCAAAAAAAAAAAAAACAGAATTTCAATAAAACCTTAACAGATGATTTGCAATTTTAAGGTTTTATGTGAATCCGAACGTTTTATTGTTTGTTTCATTTTTGGGCCTACTATAAGTTATGGAATTTTGAAATCGAATTTCGAATCGACTTGTTTCTATCTCTCGCTTTTTTCGTATCGAAGTGAAAGTGACAAAACTAATTGAAGTTCACATCTTTAGAATTTTGTGAGTAGACCCAACACTGTTCACGGCATTTAAAAAAAATAATTAAAAAGTTACTTTGTCTCACGCTCGCAGCAAAATCGAATTTTGCTCACTGTTTTTTGACAGCAAAACCTGCTTGTTTGAGGTGCTGAGGTGAAAATATTTTTTTCACCACTCCCGCACGAAAGAAGTGTCTTTCCTCTTCGAAAACAGTGAGGAAAGTTGGTTTTTCCTCACTGCTTGAACAGTGAGGAAAGTTGGTTTTTCCTCACTGTTTGAACAGTGAGGAAAGTAATGATCCCGTTCAGAAACTAACCTTGGCTGATTTTTTTATGTTAAGTTTTACAGATATTTTAAAAAATAAAGAATTATTTTGATTTGCTTTGTATCTATTTAATTTATTTACCTATGATGACTGAATACTTTTTTGCTGGTCGTGGTGAAAAGTTTTGTATGCAACATGTGAGCAAGTTCATTTGCTATTCATTTTGTTGAGTCTTTCGCTTACTCAGGGTTGAAATTTATCACTCGCTGCGCTCGTGATTCTATTTTTCAATCCTTCGTTCGCTCAAGACTCAAAATCAATACTCATAGGAAAAACGAACTTTCCTCACATGTTGGATAAATAACTATTTCCTTACCTATCTTCAGTTATACCTATTTCAATATCTTATGTTAGTTTGCCGTGCCCAAATGAACACGGTGGGACTTTAGCGGTCTTTGATGTCTTTAACAAAACTAATGGCCAGTTCCACTTCAGTCTAATGAGTTCCGATTAGCTAATAGGGTAGATAGTTGCATTTTAATTCTGTTCCAATTTAATTAAGTAAGTAAGCTGTTTTGTTTTGTTTTTTTTTTTATAAGATGCTGTTATAATTAAGTACTTATGTATGTGTCGTGTATTCCTGTAATAATTGGTCTTTAGATTAGAACTTATACCTATAACTTTTATTAATTATTATAAAATGTATATACTGTTGGCTTATCTATTTTTAAATAAGTCAATCAATCTGCCTAGCCTTTTCCCAATTATATTGGGGTCGGCTTCCAGTCTAACCGGATGCAGCTGAATACCAGTATTTTACATGAAGTGACTGCCTACCTGACCTCCACAACCCAGTAACTGGGTAATACGATACCCCTTGGTAAGACTGGTTGTCAGACTTTCGGGCTTCTGACGACCCGTAACGACTGTCAAAGATCCACGAATGACAGCCGGGACCAACGGCTTAGCGTGCTTTCCGAGGCACGGAGGAGTCTCGCTATGTAAACCCATCCACAGACCAACCCCGGCAAGCGTAGCTTAACCTGATGGATCGACTCGTGCGGCAGTTATTACTTAGCCACGAGCCCCTCCTATTTTCCTATTTTAAAATAAATAAATAGGTAAATTGGTAGATCATACCTTTCTAGGATATCCGCAAAAATAATGCAATATATCTATCCCTCAGGGTCTGGCTCTAAACAAGACATTTGTGAACATGCTCAAGCATCAGCTGTTCATACCTAAACGTGTGGTTGGCGTGCTTCGCTGGTGGATGGTGTCCTTTGGCAGCCTTGGAGCTGTCATCGGCATTGTTTACCATTTCAGAGGTGAGTATACAAGGTATTCCTTTTGATATCCCATAACTCTAGCTAGGGTATTAATGAGAACATATTAAAGAATTAACCAGCATATTATATTATTTAGATATTCTTTTTCGTTTTTTTTTTTTTTACGCTTTTCATACAACATAATTTGACAAAGTCTCGATTATTTATGTAAAACACCCTCAGGTTAAATAAAAGAAAATAAACATTAAATACAGACTATTTTTGTCCATAAAAAAAAATACGATAGTCGCAATTTCTTAGCTTTAAATAAGATTTGAGATTGGTTTGAATGAAAATTATTTACTCGTACTTATCAATGAAACTTAGATACACACATCGAGAGTCTAGACATAATTTATCTTCGGTGGAGGTATGCCCGGCTTAGGCAGAGCACCGCCGTGTCCTCGTGGAGGCGATCGGTGGCGGGGATCTCTCGCGTCCGGCCCTGGTCCAGGCCATGGTACGGAGCGAGAGGGCATGGGAGGCCGTCACCTCCTTCTGCGAAGCAGTAATGCTCGCGAAGGAGGAGGCCGAGCGCGTGAGGGAGAGGCAAATTTCGCGCCCTCACGCCCCTAGCCGCCGCAGGAGGAGACGCCCCGGGCGTCGGGAATCGATTGCCGATTCCCGGCCACCGTAGGCGCGGGTTTACGGACGGTGAGCAATGGGTAGCTCGCCGTCCGGTAAGGACCAAGCCCGGGTCGACGGCGCGTTGTGTTCCACGCGCGCCTTAAAGAGATGTCAGCGAATGAAGGGGTCCGATGAGACCATTGCCTGCCGGGGTTGCGGGAAAGTCCGAAAGGGATACCGTGGCCCCCTGGCATTGCACAGGCAAGAGAAGGAACACGGGTGGGTTTTAGTCAGTAAGAGTCTGACACGCCGTCCCGCTCCACCTAGAGCGGGAGGAGTGATTTGATGATTTCCCACCCAAAAAAAAAAAAAAAAAAGACATAATTTATCTTCGAAACTATGTATTTTTGGAACACTTGTTCTAGCACTTTTTGTATTACATATTTTTACTTATAGCATATAAACTTAAAGTTATGTGACATCAAAAGGAACATGTTTTATAATAACCGTGCCAAATATTTGATGATGGTAGATTTAGCGACTTTAAATTTTAGTTTTATTTAATTAACTACAGGCCGTGGACGGTGAACCCGATAAGATTTCCCTTCGACAAAAATGTCGAATTTCCTCACAAACTTTTATTTCCTTTATGCCCTAGGGAGTAAATTTTGGCTGAAAATTCATCCCCTACAGTATAGGGGATGATTTTCAAAAAGCCGTCTCCTTTCGTTCATAAGGAACTCTTGTGCATAATTTCATGTTTCTAGACCTAGCGTTTAGGCTGTTCGTTGTGTGCCAGTGAATAAGATTTAAGATTTTTATTATAGTGAAATTATTATTGAAAAACTGTTTGAAATATAATATTATTCAACAGTAATAAAAAACTTGTGAAAAGTAGGTATAATATAATACTATTTCAATTCAATCAGTATTCTTTTTGTTTCTTGTGTTTTGATAAGTTTTGACTCAATTTATAATTTTGTTCACGAACTGAATAGCAAACCAACATTATTTTTTGCAGTGCCCTGACAGGGTTCAACAAACCGGTCAAGTGCGTGTCGGAGCACGCACAATTAAGGGTTCCGTAGTTGGAATGAATTTATCACAAGAACAAACTTAACTTTGTAGTTGAAAAACATGTTCTCCCATACGGAATGTGCGGGAGAACATGTTTTTGCAACTGCAAACGTAAGTTGGTCGATTATTACTCGTTAACTTGTAGAGCCTACTTAGCTGTCATAGTTTTCCTTTTAATTTCGTTATATATACTAGGTACTACTGCGAATTTTTTTACATATTTAAAATCAACCATTTAGCTGGTAGGGTAGGATACTTGACTGTAACAAAAATTAGCACTTTAAAGCTTAATATTTCGCAAACGGATCCATGAATCCAAAAATGGTTTTAACACACTCACAATATTTTTGTATCCCAGACTATGGGATAGACGAGAAAAAAAATATCCTCACTTTACGTGTAGGGGAGGAACCCTTAAAACATGTTTTTTCAAGATTTATGTTACCACTTTGTCGGCGTGATGAAATAAATATCCATGCCAAATTACAGCTTTCTAGTACTAAGAGTCTCTGAGCTAAGCCGCGGACAGACAGACAGACAGATGGACATGTCAAAACTATAAGGGTTCCATTTTTACTACGTAACCATAAAAACCGAATATATATAATAAGGTATTGTAAAATTTGTAATGTCCATGAGAGCAAATAAATAAACTTTAATTTCGTTTGATTATTTTTACATGAAAAGAATAACTTTTCTTTCAGTATTATTTTTCAATTTTGCTAGATTTTCTCGAAACCTAAGTAATAAGTCCTAATAATAAGTCTTCAAACATATTGAGTTAAAAAGTTTCATTTAATCAATTGCCTACTTTATTATAAAGATAACTTAAAATATGTTTTCGCTAATAACTTTTTTATATCGAAACCAATTTGTCGAGATTTAGCTGCCGTGCTTAGAGACAAACCATCTGGGTTTGCAGTTGCAATCGGAATTTTTCAAAGCATTTTGAGAACTAACAATTACCCCGTGTCCTAACTAAAGCTTCGTGCAGACTAGTGCGACGCGACACCGGTTATTGTTATACCGTGAAGTTTCATAGAAATTGTATTGTTCGAGTCACGTCGCGCCGTCGCGTCGCGCTAGTCTGCACGAGGCTTAAAGCAATCGATCGCGATTGTTGCGTTCATATACCTAATTATGTCACTTATTTGCTTGAAAATCCGGTCGGCGCCTTTGACGGCGCGATGACGCTTTCGGGATCCCCATACAAAATGAACGCGACTGTTGCGTGTTCGCGCGTCTATCACTTTGGTTAGGATACAGCCTTAGACTAAAAAGTCAATTACCAACACCTGAATGATACCCTATTCTGTTCTCTATAGATCACATAATGCGTCTTGCAGTTTCTGGAGACACGAAGGTGTCAAAGGTGACACCGGAGGAGGCTGCAGAGCAGAAGGACATCAGTGTCATCGGGCCAGTGCAGGAGCCAGCCAAGATCAACATATAATCGACCTTCGGACGGCTCCTGAGGTTGGCGATCGTGTGGAGCCGTCGGTATGGGTTGGGGCAGAGGCAAATATGGAATCAAACTTTTAGATATCTTGTTAGGCAGAGAAGGGCTTAAGTTAAATGCTTTTGTATTTGTTGAAGACGCTATTTAGTCGACCTCGGCAATAGTTTACCTACGAGTACACCGCTTTTTACAACAATTCCTAGTAAATTGAAATTCACGAAAGTTGAAACTATTTAATTTACACTTACACAACACAGTCACACTTAAAGTTTCTGTAAATTTCTAACTTGTTCCTACTTTTTCATGTATCCTTTTATTGCGAATTAGGTTTTTCCAATAAACATCGGCTTACCTACATTGTCTCAATTTAAACAGAAGGCCCTGTCTCCTGTGATAGTTTTTCAACTCAGGATGCTGGTGATCTTTTCCACTAAAGTATTGTATTGCACTATTGTATTGCACACTTTTTACTTACCCATAACTGGTGGAAAAATCACCGTAACAATGTTGAACAATAAATTATTATACCTACTGCCCCCCTAGCCAAGTCACAAACGATAAACGTAAACTCTCAGTAGTCTTTAATAGATTTTCAACTTTATGTCATTGGATATTAAGTTGAAAATCTATTGAAGATTACATAGTGTTTTCGCTCGTTCCGGTCGCTAACGCTCAGTAGTCTTTAATAGATTTTCAACTTTATGTTCTTAGGTATAAAGTTGAAAATCTATTGGAGATTACTAAGCGTTCACGTTTATCGTTTGCAACTTGGCTAGGGGGTCTGATATAAAAAAAAAAATTTAGTATAAGTTTTTCTGCACTGTCTGTCACGGGTTCAATTTTCTCACAGAAAAAATATTTGTATGACCTACAATTAGTTGTTCCGGGTCTGGCTGTACTGTTCGTGTATGTGAATTTAAATGTTTGTAAACGCATCCACAATTCAGGAGAAATTCCTATAGACAATGACAAAAAAAAAGTTTTTTTTATGCTGTCGAAAGTTTCTAAGAACAATAAAACTTTTATTTTTTTACTTTCATACAGACGAAATAGACCTTGTCGTTTTATGACGTGCAAGTAATGTTGCGCCTCAAATGGAGTTGGGCAGGACATCTAGTTAGACGCGGAGAAGCTGTGACTGAATGGTGGCCAAGGTTGGGCTAAAGAAATCAGGGCCGTTCAAAAGTGCGTTGGGTTGATGATATCGTCAAAGACGCGGGAGGCACCTGGATGAGGGCGCACGGAACCGGAAAGTATGGCAGAAAAAACGGGAGGCCTGTGCCCAACTGTGGGCGATTCCGAGCTGAAATGATGAATGGTGAAGTGATATTCAACTTAAAATCTAGGGCGGTAACGAGTAATTTCGAGGTCGAATATACCTACCATTTAAGATACCATTCCGTAGTCGACCGCAGGAGGCAACTGCAGGCGACGCGAAATACCTTCCGTAGCTAGCGACACGTCGTTGGCAGCTACGGGCGAGTGACAGGCGATACGTGCAGCCCGACGGCAGACCAGTAGTGCCGCCAACGCTCGAGCGATAGCACGTGTTTCTATCTTCTATCTACCGACTGGAATACGGGCTGCTGCCGCCTGCGGTCGGGTTCGGAATCATGACTGCAGCGACATGACGCTGCGACACGTCGCGTGCAGTTGCTGCCTGCGGTCGGGTACGGAATGGTGGTACCTTTTAAGTGTTTCGTACTGGGATAGAATCGCCTAGTTTATTGATCTAACTTTGTTGTTTGATGATCATAATTTTATTATGATTCCTGCTGTTGCACCTTCTATTTCATTATAATCAGTCTTGATATTAGTTTGTACTCTTTCATAATTATTAGATTTCTAGTCAAGGTTTTGTCAAATGTTCGTAATTAATTATTAGTTATTAAATTGGTCCGGTTAGCGTCATAAGTCGGTGAACAACAGTTCATAAGTTTACGAAGTGATTTTGAATGAAAACAAACTATTAATAACGTGTTTTTATCAATTTATTGAAGAGTAGAGAATACTTCATAGTAAAATACTATTTATTTCCTACAAAGTTTAATGTTATAAATTACAAAATGATCCTAGACATAAGTCGCTGACTGTACAATCTGGTACTACAATCTGTCAAATTTGTTTAATAGATTTTCAACTTTATCCGTAAGGTATAAGGTTCAAAATTGATTGGGATAATTTGACAGTTTCGGGTAGGTTGAGTGCTGGCGTCTGTACCTACCTATACAGGGTGGCACGGACATCGACTCGAAAACTGATACCATGGATTCAAGTAGTACATGATTCTGAAGCATCAGGCGTTGCTATTTTTCGTCTGTTATTAAAAAAAAATCACCTGTTCATACATTTTGATCGCGTAGGTATTGCACTTTTCTATGTAACAGCAGATTTTTTAAGTGAAAACTTCTTTATGATTTTCTTTTGGGTGAATAAAAAGCGTGAAACTCGCGTCATCGTTACCGCACGCTTCCCATGAGCTATATGTATACTGTTTTCAAAAATGCGTTGAAAATTTCAACGCAGAGGGATTCAGAATCATGTATCAGTGGTATCAGTTTTCGTGTCGATATTCCTGCCACCCTGTATAGTAACTAATACAGGTTGGAATTAAATTAGCTAGCAAAAATTCTCAGATCTGTTGGGTATCAATATTTAAGAACTATAAAACAAAAAAAAAACAAACATTCTAAACTCATAAGTAACCGATAAAACAAAAAAAAAACTAAAATTCTAAACTCATGTAACTTCAACTGACTACGGGGAAATTATGACATTAAAAACTCTTTTTTGTTTTTATTGTCGTTAGACATATCCATCATATCTGAGGAGTTTTGCTATCTAATTTAATTTGACCCTGTATACTTATTAATAACACGTTGTTTAAGTTCTATAACACCGCGGATGTCCAAATACGCAACTTTTCTGGAGAGAAAAAAATCAGTTTCATTTCTGTACCTACACTGATATAAATTTGACTTCCGCAGTAAGTATTAGAACTTATCTAAGCGACAATATGCACTTTGCTTACTCTCTGCTTTTTAGAATTTTAGATAGACTTATGATTACCTGATTAGAATAGATAAGAATTTAGAGTTTAAGATTTCACAATGTCGTAATCAGTTTAATTTATAGCAGAATCAATAAATTGTATTATAACTAGATTTTGTTTTCTTTCGTCTGATTCGATTAGTCATACTCCCTCGTTTAGGTCGCCTTACATAAGTACCATGAATTCCTCTGAATGCCCATTCCGTTCTTAATCAACCCCCTACTTATGGGTACAAAGGGTGAATACCTACCAAGCAATCTTGTACCTGTAGACCATCTTGAACATTATTAATATATGTTAGGTTACTAGCTTCTTGTCGCGACATTGTCCGCGTGAAGTTTATTGTTTCAACATAAAATACGAGTATATCCTATGACACTTGGTAATAATGTAGCTTCCCATTAGTAGAAGACTTTTCAGAATCGGATCAGTAATTTTGAAGATTAACCCCTACATACAAACTCACACCGCTTTATATTATAATTATATACTAGCAGTGCCCCGCGGTTTCACCCGCATAAGTCTCGATCCCGTGGGAATATCGAGATAAAAGTATCTTGTGTGTTAATCCAGGTTATAAACTATCTGTATGCCAAATTTCAACCAAATCCGTTCAGTAGTTTTTGCGCGAAAGAGTAACAAACATCCATCATCCATCCATCCTCACAAACTTTCGCGTTTATAAGATTAGTAGGACTAGTAGGATAAAACACGCTGTAAACAATTTAAACATTATTTATTTTAAATTAAAATAAATCATAAATTACACCGATGAGCAAATATTTATACTTACACGAAACAAAGTAGCAAGTACAAACTTACTCCATATCTATATTTACAATCTTTACACGAAAAAGCTTAATATTAATGGTAACTCTGATTGATAACTTCACAACGGTAGAATATTTAAAAAAAAAACAATTTAATATAAATAAAAAAAAATATTTTGAATATCTTTGATCTCTGCCACTTATTTGAACAAAACCCACAAAAACAAAAGAAAACTGAAATATCGGAAAACATCTCTAATGTTTGAAATGTCAATAACACCCTGGCAGATATTAAATTAATTTCCTTAGCAAAATCTATTACAGATATCATTCCAATTTTAAGCTGAAAATGTATAATATTTCATGCTTTGTCCTCCAAATATTTTATATTTTTAATACTATGACAAAACGCTTATCATCCTTAATTTATATATTTTAATCTTTATCCTTCCACCCAACAAGTTCTGATTGGGAACCAAGACTAACTTTAATATCACTGGTGTAAGTACCATCGAAGAAGTTCATATCTATACACCGTAAGGACTATTTCTGCTTGCAGCGCTCGGCCGCTATAGAACCAGGGCGGTAACTGATGTGGTCACCGTGTTCACGGGATTTTGTTTTCAAACTACTTAGATATGAAGTTCTTCGATAGTTCGTTATTATATTAAACAATGTGAGAAACATTCACATTTATTTAATCCTCACACAATCACAAACCAAAATCTTAAAAAGTAAATTCAAAGTCGGATCAAACCCATCCTTATTAAAAACAATATCAAAATTATTGTCCTTTTTTCCTTTCAGTACAACAAAAAAGATAGTTGTAATTTACAATTTCTTCTTCGCTACCGTAGCTTGCCTTAATAACTTTGACCTAGTCAACAAATCGTTAGACTTGCCCAAGAGTTTGTGCATTTGTTTCTTCTGCATGTAATTTATTAATCTATTGAAACCTAACCTTAACGCGTATGATACAAGAGCGTATAAAAATACAAGTACAGTAATGATGAAAAGGAAAACGTCTAACGAATAATATTGGAAGAAAGACATGTCTTTAGCTGGTGACTGCAAATGGTAAGCTCCTTTATGCCTAATTACGTATTCAGTCCAATAGATAGCCCTTTCTAATGGAGTTTCTTTCTGATCTCTCAGTAAAACTTGCCTTTTCTTTACTTCAATTTTGTATCTGGGTTCTGTAATTACTTCTAGGATAGCTTTGTACAGTTTCTCGGGTGTGAGGTGTTGGAGGTCCAGTTTCTTGGCATAGCCATCGATTTCTGCTTTAGCAGCGTTGGCGTCGTGGTCGCAGAAGATGGGGATCGTGACAATGGGAACGCCGTGGTAGACCGTCTCGAACATGCTGAGGAGACCTCCGTGTGTGACGAATGCTTTGATTTTGGGATGACCTGTAATGAGAAAGACATGAACAATTGTTTAAATACGGATTGTCTCAATAAAATATTATAAGAATTATAATTAAGTAAATGTTTACACAAAAATTACTTCAGCAGAAAATTTAAAAGTAGCTCAGTGAGACAAATTCGAGACACAAATTCGCAAGACCGTCAAATTAATACCTTTCTAGAAAATACAACCAAAATAATGACGGGCCTAGAACCTCTTAAAGAAACCTTGCTTCGTTTGTAACATAGTAACCGTCTTGGAAGGCTTCTAGAACTATTAGCTATGCACAAACATAAAACTTTCAGAAAGCTTCAGCGGAGTTTGGTTTGTTTTGAATTGACTTTCAGATTGGCACGTGACATTAGACAGCTGAGCTTCAGGAAATTTTTGTAGCCTCGAACTGGTTTAAGTTTTTGTCGCCTCTTGATAAATGATAATCTATACAGGGTGTCCAGTAAATAGCACGACATACTGCTGAAAAAATCCTTTTCTAGTACTTTTTTTTACATCAAATTTATCGTAAATAGTTACTTTAATTTAATGTAAATAAAGTTCTAGAAAAAGATTTTTTCATTACGAGATGCTTAAAAATCTGTTTCAAGGTAGAGATTTTTCGGTATTTCGGAAAATTTTGTAAAACTGTAAATCCGTAAGATTTTGCTGAACATATATTGTGTTGTATTGATAGGTAGTGACCCAAGCTATCACCCCCTGCAGTATGTCGTGCTATTTACTGGACACCCTGTATATATATAAGAAAGTTAGTTAAGAAAGCCGTTCTTGAGTTATAAATAGTGTAACTAACACGTAGTTACACTATTTATAACTCAAGAACGGCTGAACCGATTTGCTTCAGGCAAATCGGTTCAGCCGTTCAAAATTGGTGGGGAGGACTAAGCGTCCTCCCCACCAATTTTCAGCCAAACCAGGAGACGGACATAGGATAATTTTTATTCCGGTCGGGTAGGTATGTAGGTAGGGTAGGTAGGTAGGGTAGTTAGGGCAGGTAGGTAGGTAGGGTGTTAACAATGTTGGGGTCGGCTTCCAGTGTAACCGGATGCAGTTGAATTCAAAGTATTTCATATACATAGAGCGACTGCCTTATTGACCTCCACCACCCAGTTACTGGGTAACACGATAGGTACCCCTTAGTAAGACTGGTGGGACAGACTTTTGGGCTTCTGACTCCCGTAACGACTGTCAATGATCTACAAATGAGAGCCGGGACCAACCGTTTAACGGAGGGGTCTCGGTATGTAATGGATGTTCACCCATCCATGAAACAAGAACCATGGCAAGCATAGCCTAGCCGCATCGAACGACCCGTGCGGCTGTTAATGTTAAATATTCCTAAAAATATATTAGTCAAACCCATAAAACCAATCATATGCCTCAGAGATTTGAAGTATATTAAATTGAATCTAAATTGAATAAATTAAACAAGTCATTACCAATAGATTGAGTGTGATCTAAATTTAAATCGAGATCCATGCTTGAGCACCGTTTTAGAATATGTGCCTATTAATCCAGATTCAAAGTTGAGATTGATTCTAGAATACATGCCTAACGGTATAAATAAATAAAAAATCTTTACTTTAAATAACGAATGCAGTTTTCAGACCAAATAGCATCAACGGTTAAAAGTAAAAGTAATGTTTTTAAGACATTACTTTTATCAAGATTTTAGTGTAAACAATTGTTGGTGCAACAAATAAATAAATAATAAAAGGGTATAAAATATTGAGACCACGATACGACAATAAATGAAAATAATGTCAATACTAGTATTTTGAAACAATCACATGCAAAAGTGGCCGAGTGCAAATCAGACTCGCACACCACGGGTTCCGTACCGCCGAATATTTAACACTACATGTGTTTATTATTTGTTGTCATAATGGCCATAGTAGCACTGCAAAAATTTCAAGTGTCTACCTATTACGGTTCAAAAAATACAGCTCTGTGACAGACGGACGGATGGATAGCAGAGCCTTAGTAATAGGGTTCCGTTGGCACCCTTTGGTTACGGCACCCTTTGGAAACTAGCAGTGCCCCGCGGTTTTACCCGCATAAGTCTCGATCCGTAAACAAACAGGAGTTTTAGGAAAAACAACTGTAACGTCTACACATAAGGTTCAGTTTGCGCTACAACTTCAAACTTTTTATGACAGTTTCAACAGTACTATTAAGTCTGAAATCAACTTTATTTACACTAGCCTAAAGAATATATAAATAGACCTTAATGTCTAAACGCAGAAACTGGCAATCACACCTGTCAACTGCAGTCACTATAAATAGTGCCTGTCAAATACTGTAATAATTCACTTAGTTACTTAGTTATGACAGGTCTGGTTCAACAGACTGATATTGTTATGCAAATATTATTATAGAAATGGATTTTTTTATAATTTTTGAGTTTAACAACACAACGCGACACGACACCAACACGACTTCAACATTATCAAACCCTATTCATAGTACAGACAGAGGAATAAATACGCATGTAGACTTTTAATTCTACTCACCAAGCAAATCCTGCTGTGGCAGCCACTTGTACAACCGAATATTCGAAGGTATATCAGTCATGTTCTGTTCAGCATCTTGTTTCCACAGCACCCTCTGTGGTAACCTTCCCAGAGCCTCCACCAGGAGACGATGGGCTGAGAGAGGCATCTTCGTGGTCCTGACTGACGAACCCATGGATACGTACACGAAACCCGTTTCTCCAGCTCCGGAGATCCATTCTTCGATTTCCTGAGGGAATAAAATGTTTCATAAAGTCAAGTAGGTTAAAAAAGGTAATAATAACTCAGGGTTTTTGATAGTAGGCTGCTTGTTAAGCTAGCAACCAAAACAGCAACATTATATTGATGATTGATTGCAAATAAGGACAACTAAGTTATCAAAATATGACCTGGGTATCTGAAGTGACCTGAGAAATAACAAACTTAATTTAATATAAGCAAACTACGAATAAATTTGCATAGGCTCTTAGTTTGCTTTCAGTATTCAATATCAATCGAAACTTGAAAATAAATATTTAATTTATTAATGCTTTGGATTAACAAAATCTCTGCTCAAAAGAAAATCTTTGCCATCTGACTGGCTTTCATTTTTGGAAATAGTATCAGCCGCTATAAATAATATCTTAACAAACTCCGAAGAAAAGGCTCCCTAAGACAGGTGCGACTTGTCGTGCGACGTGTCGCTGTGGCGATTCTGCGATGTTATCGCCACGCAACGCCTTTCACACTAGCTCGCCGCGATATCGCGCACGGAAGGCAACGCGACACCATTGGAACTTTTTGTATGGCGTCGCGTCGATAACGCGTCGCTAGTGCAACGTGACACGAAATCCTGTGCAGTGTCGCGGGCGTTTTCATAGAAATGGTTCTACGGACATATACATATCGCAAAATGGCGTTGGGCGACAAGTCGCGCCAGTCTGCACGAGCCTAAATACAAACCCTTTAGCTGTAGGTACCGGCGGGACTTAAGGGTACGCTAGTCGGTCATTCTTCCATACAAACGTAGTTTGGTGATTACTCGTCTGTTTGACGGTATACGTTCAAAACTAAAAATGATATCAATTTATCTTGTCATCATCTAGCCTTTGGAAGCAGAACTGAAAAAAGTATTGGTTTGAAACTTATGAGCGTCGAAACTTCCATTTTTCAACACCATTTTTTATTCGTCTTTGTGCGTAAATAAATAACTTATGTAGTAAGAAAATATAACAAAATAGAAACCGTACAGGGATAGACAATTTATTCAATAGTTCAAATAATTTTATTTTGAGTAAATACATTCAGTCGTTTTTTCATAATATCTATACGCCCAGAAGTCTGTTCATTAAATTTTACATACCCGTTTTCGTTATAAATCATCGTCTATTTCACAAAATAATTGAATAAATATATAACTAAATAAATACAAACTTGATATATAAATACGAAATAAATAAAACTAACTAAATAAATAAATAATTAGACTGAACATGCATTAGATACGAGTTCGAGCCGTCGACTAGTGTACCCTTAAGGAACCAAACTGAGACTGACAGAAACACACCCAAACATTTAAGATACTTTGAGCAAAAGGGACTTGCTCTGGATTTCACGAAAGAACCTACATCAAAGTTGTATCCTCCAAGGTCTTGGGGCTCTTTTTAGGGTTCCGTAGTTAACTAGGAACCCTTATAGTTTCGCCATGTCCGTCTGTCTGTCTGCCTGTCCGCGGCTTATCTCAGAGATTGTAAGTACTAGAAAGCTGTAATTTGGCTACACGTAAAGTGGGGATGTTTTTTTTCTCTTCTGTTTCATGATGGGAGGTGTCGTTGGGAAGGTCGTTCAAAATATATTGTGTGTGTGTGAAAACCATTTTTCAATTCAGTGATCCGTTTGCGAAATATTAAGGTTTTACTGCTAAATAATGGTTATTATCGTCTGTTTTGGGCTGTTTTAACCTATGGTATGACGGATATTCTCGTCAGTTAGACCAAAAATAATCAAAAAATTACAGGTAACACCGAAAAATTCAGTTTTTTTTTTTAAATGACGTAAACCGCTCAATATCAACTCAATGTCGAACAATGGGGATAGACCTGTTAGTCTATTTTTATATCTTAAAATAATTTTAGTTTGTATGTCCTCTCTTTTTGTAAAGAATTCTGAATTCTGAATTGAAAAACGCACGAACTTACAAACTTCAACTACATTGAGACAGTGTAGGGATAAAATCTTTAGTTCCTGGAAGTGGGGTTTACAGCTATCGATGTCCTGTAATCTATAAGTAAAGAACCATTCTCTGTAATTTTTTTTTAATATTAAGCTCTGTAGTTTCGGAGTTTGGTTCACAGAAATTGATATTTGTGTACTAAATTTTAACTAAATTGGTCCAGAAGATTCGCAGCAAATTGGCTGTGACAGACGGACAGACAGACACCCAGCCAGACGTGAGTGATATGAAGATTCGAATGACGTTCCTTTTGAGGTACGGAACATTAAATTTATAAATCTTATTGCCTAAGTAACGTAACTTTAAGAATAATAAAAACCTAAACCTTAATTACTCCCAAAGAAAAATAGGGCCAATTATTTAGAAAACAATGTTCTTTACAATAAGCTAAGCAACAAATTACAACTTAAGTTTCACAAAACCTGACATCTGTAATCTAAATAAGTAAGGCTTAGAAGTTTTGGTAAGCCTGCAAACATTAATTGCGACTTGCAATCAAATTGACTGTAACATGCTACTTCTAATTGAGTTCTAACCTTTGAACTAGGCACGGAGTCACACATAAATGTCTTGAATCACAGGAATCTATGTAGGATCCAATTAATGTTAGGAATACTTTATGCTCAATTTAGTTGGCGATTACTCCCACATACGAGTAGGTACCTCTTGATGTGGGCGCTAAGCTAAATGTTTATGCTTTCTTGGAAGATTAGGGTTAGAGTAGTGAAGGGTGGGCGTTTTGGGGGACTGTCTTATGTAATTGACGTTCGAAAAGTGCTGATTTTCAGCCTAGTTTGAATGAATGACTTTTGAATATGAATTAGAACTAAAACTAGATATAGCTGAATATCAATATTTTACTTGGAACAACAGATTTCTATCCTCAAATTCAATTACTTTGTATTACCGATATTCTAAGTTTAGATTTCGAGGAATTTGACCTGCAGACTCCCCGATTCCAATTACCTGACAATGTCTGATGGTTTAACACGAAGTACGAAGGAGTCTTGATACACACAGAATGGTCATCCATCCTCAGACTGATGGCGGCAAGCAAACCTTATTCATATGTGACTGTTATTTTGCTCAAGAATCTTTAATAAACTTACCGGATCCAATATCTTCGACTCCTTACAATGAATGCAGGCCACCTCAGCAACATTCGGGAGGTAAGGTCTTGGATATGACACCGAATAGTGTCCATTCTGGAGAATGAAGCTCACATTCTTGGCCATATCGTATACATGGGGCATTTGCTGGCCAAAGTTCCTTCGAAGAACACCCTGGAGGATCTGCATACTGAAGGCATGGAATGGGAGGATTGAGACGTGGAAGGCCGCATTTAGGGCTCTGTCGATGATCCCCATGTTGTCAGTAAATCCTTTGCCGAAGAATGGAGTGACGGAATAAGGAGCTGGGCTGCCAGAGTTGCTCAAAGGCATGGTGTAGAAGCCAACGGTGTTGATGTACATGAAAGGCACTTTGAGTTTGTAGACGACTCCTAGAGCACACTCGGGGTATGTTCCGTCCAGGATGACGAGATCGAAAGTCCTTCCTGATCTGAGGAAGGACCTCGTCTCAGGGTCACTGAGGAAAGCGTCGCAGGCCTGGAACAAAAAGGAATGGTAAATGATTATGGGTACCGACACAAAAGTAGAATAATACGAATTAATTAACATTTTACACATATTAGGCTTCAAAATACTAGAAATTCGAAATTACTACGAATTTTACAGCAGTGCTAACGTAGTGGTGTGAAAGTCGGACTGCCACGTATCGCGTTCGAACCCAAGGCACGCACCTCTGACTTTTTCGGATTCATGTGCGTAATGTATAATGATCACTTGCTGCGATGAAAGAAAACATTGTGAGGAAACCGGTATGCCTGAGAGATATTTCTCGACGCATGTGAAGCTAAGTCAGAGGCCCATGGGTGCCATAAAAACTCTGTAGCGGTTACACCGGCACATACTAACTACGCATCAAAGACATGACGTCACACAAATCCTGCATCGCGCAATTAGAGTTTACCGCGCGAACGACATAGATAAGACTATCTGACATCAACAGTTGGGCAGTCGGCCCGCCAGACACAACACCCGTCTGGTCGGAGGATCCTCCCTTTTCTATGGTGGATGAGTGAACTTTACACCCTGTTCCTCATGCCCCTAAATTGGTGATCCCGACGTGATCAACGTCAACACAGCCTTCGTGCAACTACTTCAGCGTGACGTCATCATCATCACTCCCGCAAGCTTTCGTGAGGTGAGTCACACAGACAGCCAGCACCCTCGGCTTCAACGGGTATCCTGACCACCAGCATGCAGCGAACGAGCATTCCTGGTCATCACCCTCAGCCTTATCACCCCGACTCATTGGGGAATCACCGCAATCACCTCAATCACCTCAATCACCACAATCATCTCAATTACCTCAATCATCTCAATCACCGTAGGCAGTTCCAACTCACCGCGAACTGTGCGGCACCCGGTTCCGTCTCACTGGAACCTTAGCTGGCACTGTGAAGCATCGCAAGATACAAGACTCAGCCCACTATCGACCTCCGGTCTCCGAAGGGGAGTGATGTAGCGGTTACACCGCCACATACTAATACTAACTACGCATCAAAGACATGACGTCACACAAATCCTGCATCGCGCAATTAGAGTTTACCGCGCGAACGACATAGATAAGACTATCCGACATCAACAGTTGGGCAGTCGGCCCGCCAGACATAACACCCGTCTGGTCGGAGGATCCTCCCTTTTCTATGGTGGATGAGTGAACTTTACACCCTGTTCCTCATGCCCCTAAAACTCTGACACCAGGATATTCAATAAACACACGAAAAAGAAAGAAAAAAAAAATGGTACGCTGCGTGGTAGGTACACCATCCTAACTGACTAATCAAGATCCTATTCCTCTCACTTTCCTCATTTTCCTGATTTCCTTCTCTAAATGAAAACGAAGATTCCTAATAATAAGCCTTAAATACACTTACACAACAACAAAATTGTGCAAAATAACTCTAAACTATCTTCATAAACGGTATGCTAATGACTGGCAAATTATCGTTAGAAAACAATTTCGAAACCTCTAACAATCGTTTTATTTCGATGACAGTAATTGCAATTGTAATGAAATAAAATCCATTATCCATCCATCTATACTCAAACTGAAATCTCTTCAAATACTTTATCGTTTAACGCTTCTCCGACTTGCAATGTAACAAAAAAGAAAATTTAAAACGATAATGAAACTGTTGTTGCTAAAAATATTTCCCTAAAAGCTGCTCTTATTAAGGCAATTTGCTACCGTAATTATGGGATTTTAAGTCAAGCCGATTAGCACGACAAGGAAATTGTGTTGAGGCTTCATTAGCGTTTACAAATTAGATAACAATTTACTAATTGAGACTTATACTTTTAAACGTGTAACGATGTTTTTGGTCCGTGCGAAAAGCAATTTCTATACGCAATTTCTATATGCTCATATTTAAGCCTCAAAAAAATAATTATCCCAAATTGGACTTTTTTACCTAAAGCTACAGATAAATTGGCGTATAATTTTTTAACATACTACAATGGTATGTTTCTGGAACAAATATCAGCTTACAAAGTTGCCACTGTTGGGACTGAGGCCTCCTCACTGTGAGGAGCACATATTATTTTCCTATGGCCTTGTGATATTTTGTCCCCGTTTCGCCGTACCTACGCTTCGCCAATGTTAGTCGTTGACTCAAGGCTCGATAGATGGCGTTGTGCGCTTTGATGTATTTTCTGAATCTCGCTATGGTTTCGTTACAAGTGAATAATATAATTATGTCATCGGAAATTATAAAAAATGTAGTTGCTCCTGGCTGGAGGCTTTGAGTGTAGTGCTTAAGGTGATACTAGCTAACATTTTTCCCATACAAATTTCGGGAGTGAATTACTCCACTGTTTGACATTGTACATCCAAAGTTAAACATGATATCGTTTTGTCTCATTATTAATTGTGTCTGTACGGAAGCGGAATAGTAAAATTAAAAGCCAATAAAAAGTTATGAGCCAACAAAGTTTCATTTTTCTTGCTAATTTTAACGCAACTTTGGGCGTAAATAAGTAATAAAAGAAATGGAAAATCTCCAAAACAAAATCCGTACAGACATAGCTCAATTATCGAAGATTTTAATAAACTTTATTTGTAAATGATTTACGCAGCGGTTTTTTCATAAAACACGATTTCCCGAAGGACTTTTCGTAATTTTATTCGCGCTCGTTTTACTATGAATTGTCGTGCATTTCACTAGATAATGTTCCCCCGCGCGGTGCGGAGGGAAGACGCTCACGCATACATGCACATTACTATGTGATACGTACTTTCGTTCGAATTTCGATTCAGGCACGTGCATATCACGCACGTTTAACTTCGTACTTTTGAGTGTTTTTCGGCTGCGGCCTACGCGTTTGTAAGTTTGTCGATACTATGATGTCGCGTTGTTTCGATACTACCTACTTTATCTGTTTGACGTCGCGCTGAAATTTTGACTACGTATTTTTGTTTGAAATTGGAATTGTTGGTTTGAGTGGACGCTGTGTTGGAATCAAAACTTTTTTGTAATGCAATAAAAATGGCGCGCCCCGCTAGTTACATTAGAGAAAAAAAGAAAAATGGAAACTCCTTTGTGATGACTTTTTGGATTTTAACTGTATCTTATTGGTAAAAAATATATTTTTCATCACAAATCTAATCAAAAAGAGCTAGTTTGTGCTTTGTAAACAGGGACCAAAATAGCACTTTGATCCCTAGGGAGCAAAGTAGATTTGAATTTAGAATGTGGATATTGTTAGAAAAAGTTCCAATCACCAAGGAGATCAATCACGAACATTGTATGAACAAGTTGGAGAAAGGCTGGCAAGAAAGAGAGAGAAAGTGTGAATTATTATTCACACTTTGACAAGACTGGTCAAAATGAAAATCCAAGATGGCGGCAATGACACATGACGAAAATTTTCCAATTTTTCGTCATTGGTGTCGTTTTCATAGTTTTAGAGGGCGCCAAAGCCGATAGTGAGGTCAAAATGAAAATCCAAGTTGGCGGCTGTAAAAATTTTAAATTTTTTCGTTATGGGTGTCGTTTTCATAGTTTTCGAGGGTTCTAAAGCCGATAGTAAGGTCAAAATGTAAATCCAAGATGGCGGCTGTGAAACTTTTCAAATTTTTCGTCATGGGTGTCATTTTCATAGTTTTCGTGGGTTCTAAAGCTGATAGTGAGGTCAACACGTAAATCCAAGATGGCGGCTACATAATTTTCAAATTTTTCGTCACGGGTGTCGTTTTCATAGTTTTCGAGGGTTCTAAAGCCGATAGTAAGGTCAAAATGTAAATCCAAGATGGCGGCTGTGAAACTTTTCAAATTTTTCGTCATGGGTGTCATTTTCATAGTTTTCGTGGGTTCTAAAGCCGATAGTGAGGTCAAAACGTAAATCCAAGATGGCGGCTACGATAATTTTAAATTTTTCCGTCATGGGTGTCGTTTTCATAGTTTTTGAGGGTGCAGACGTGAAGGCAGGATTTTTTAAAGCTGCTAAAGTCGATAAAGAGTTCAAAATGTAAATCCTAGATGGCGGCTGCGATAATTTTGTTTTGGTTTTAAATCATACTTGAGAGATGAGGGTAGGACCGTACACGTTTTTTTTTTCTCATAGGGGATTCTAAAGTAGAATATATAATAGTATACTAATATATAATAGAATATATAATAGTATACTCTAGAATCCTTCGCTCCACTCTGGATTAAAAAAAACACTCTCGCCTTAAAAATAGTTGTTTGCTCCCTTGGCAAACAATCTACTATTTCATCACATCTATTCAAAAAGAGCTAGTTTGTTCTTCATCAACAGGGACCAAAATAGCTCTTTGATCCCTAGGGACCAAAATAGATTTGAATTTGGAATGTGGATATTGTTAGGAAAAGTTCCAATCACCAAAGAGATCAATCACGAACATTGTATGAAAAAGTAACAGGCTGGCAAGAAAGAGAGAGAAAGTGAAAGTGAAAGTTATTTGGTCAAAATGATAATCCAAGATGGCGTCAACGACACATGACGAAAATGTTCAAATTTTTTGTCATGGGTGTCGTTTTCATAGTTTTAGAGGGTTCTAAAGCCGGTAGTGAAGGCAAAATGTAAATCCAAGATGGCGGTTACGAAAATTTACAATTTTTTCGTCATGGGTGTCGTCTTCATAGTTTTCGAGGGTTCTAAAGCCGATAGTGAGGTCAAAATGTAAATCCAAGATGGCGGCTGGGAAAATTTAAAAAAAAAACATAATTGGTGTCGTTTTCATAGTTTTCGAGGGTTCTAAAGCCGATAGTGAAGTCAAAATGTAAATCCAATGGTGTTATTTCGTAATAGTTTTTAAAGCTGCTAAAGTCGATAAAGTGATTTGTAAATCCAAGATGGCGGCTGCGAAAATTTTGTTTTGGTTTTAATCCACACGTGAGAGATGAGGGTAGGACCGCACACGCTTTTTTTCTCATAGAGGGTGATGAAAAGTAGAGTGTTCACTTCGAGAGCAACACTATTTTAAGCTCGAGTGACGTACTTTGAATCCCTCGCTGCGTTCAGGTTTCTACTTTAGAATCCCTCGCTACGCTCGGAATTCTACTCTAGAATCCTTCGCTCCACTCTGGATTCAAAGAAACACTCTCGCCTTAAAAAAAGTTGTTTGCTCCCTAGGCAAACAATCTACTATTATAACATTATTTTGTCAGAGAAAAAGTTTTACAATATGATTCTATTTTTAAATTTCGATAGTGTGTATAAAAAGTATGCCAATAATAACTCATTTTGAAGTTTATAATTCGAATTTAATTTTACGTTATGAGAGTAGATAAAACTATTTTCGGTATGATTTTCTGCCGTTATAAAATTACTTTTTGAGCTGTAGTGGCGATAGTTACAAACCGCAGACGTTATGTAAATAATCATGTTAGGTATTCATTTTATCAATAAAGATTTATAAAATAACTTAATAAATGATGGCTATGTACCATCGAAGAAGTTCATATCTATACATCGTAAGGACTATTACTAGCTTGATATGTAGCCGTGTGTACCGTTATAATAAATTGAGTAAGCAACTGACAACCTTTGTAGCAATCTATCGTTACCTACGTTACGTTATACTGGATACTATTACTGTAGTACTATTATTTATTCTGTGGTTGCGAGTTTCATACTTACCTACCTATATCTATTACCTATGGTGTGTGCTCCCGACACCCCGCTGCACCATACGCTCATCATGTATCTACGCTCGGTTTATCATTGACTTACACCAGGTGTTTTTTTGGTCATGGTGGTTTAGTCTAAACCACCATGACCTACTCTCTAAACTTTAGAGAGTAGGTAAAGTAAGTACTCATGAATACAATCAAGTTTCATTATGGGACCAACCCTGAAATATGAAAAAAAAGTCAGCAGATCCCATGCATTTTGATCGTGTAGCTACTGCAGTTTACTAGGGATCAGCTGATTTTATTTTCACGGTTTCAGGGTTGGCCTCATAGTAAAAGTTGTTTGTGCTGAGTAGGTACTTTCATCACGTAAAGCACAAAGTACCTACGTAATCAGGCGGCGACGGGTATTTCGTGCGTAAAGTAGATATGACAATATGACTAAAAATCATGCTGTACTTGGTTTATTCTATTTGCTTGCGAAATAATTTATTTCAATTGACAACGCAAATTTTGCATACACTAGGTCTACAATTTGATGCACGGAGTCGAAGACTTGCGGTAAGTAGGTAGGTTATCATACGCCAACAGAATATTATCTGCAATCTGCCTGGTACCTACTTACTGTTATAATTACCTGTCTTACATGTTAATTACCTACGTGTTGTTAGTACGTAGGTACTTACAACCAAAAATATCGCAAACCTCCGTAGTCGACATTAGAATCTTTATTATTCTGTGCTTTATGTAGGTAAGTAGGAGGTAGTACCTACCTACTTTATGCGTAGTCGTACGTCCGTGGACCGTGACTCGTGGTTGTGAGAAACTACCTATGTAGGTACTACTTCATCGGCTGTAAACCTACCTATACGCAATAATCTACATAGGTGCATACTTGTCTGAAAACAATCTTGATGTGCCTCTTAGTAGGTAGGTACCTAATAATATGCGCGGTCGGGCGAGTGATGATTGTTCAAGTAAGCATGCGTCGTAATCTCGAGCGATCGCTGCATGTATGACACTCGGGGAAAACTAAACAATAAAATAAGCAATCTGCAGGTACCTATAAGTGTAAGGGTTTATAACGATAACAGCGGCGCCTACTATTATATTACGAGTTTGTAGGTACTTGCTGACTTCTCGGCGAGCGGCACAGAGCGGCGCGGGCGGCGGTGCATGTGTGCATCGTCTAACATCGTTTCAGTTGGGAACAGTGTTTGTATGCGTGCGAACAGACGTTGTGTGTGTAGACTAGCGTCTAACTGCTCATCACTGACACTGTCTCTGTCGGGCACGATGCTAGGTGAGACAGCGTGCTTTTTGGCCACGCCCACCAGTGAGTTCGAGCCCGTGCAAAGTTTGTCCTTAAGGCAGCCACAGGATTGTTCGGTTGAGCAGTAAATACCTTAGTGGTATACCTGCGAGATGCCATAGTTAAAAAAAAAAAAAAAAAAAAAAAAAAAAAAAATATATATATATATAAAAAATGTCGGGAGTAGAAAGACTATGATTATTAATAAATAATGACCAGTCTTCCTATTCTCGAAGATAATATTATAACTATAACTAAAATAAAGCTTGGTACTGGGTACAACCCACAGACCAAATCAAAAACCAAGACAAGACATAGCGCTGTCAGCAGTGACATGAAGCCGGTCTTTGTGTTGTGGTGTAGTTTGGTTTAGTATTATGGTCCGTCTAATTTAAAATTACAATATATATGAGTGATATCTATTTGTAACATTTACAATCATCTACATACATAAACTCACCCCTTTTTTTCATGAGGGAAGGCAGAAAGATTCAACTGATGGCTGATATTTCAGAATAATTTAGAAGCTGGAAATTTTAATTTCTTCGAATCTGGCGAATTGTACACACGGCTACACATCAAGCTATACATTTCCAGTTTATGGTGATCTCGTACCTCAAAAGGAAAAAACGGAACCCTTATAGCATCACTTGTGTCTAGCCGGGTTTTGTCTGGCTGGGTGTCTGTCTGTCCGTCTGTCACAGCCAATTTACTACGAATCTGATGGACCGATTAAGTTGAAATTTGGTACACATATGAATGTTTGTGACCCAAACAAGGACGTGTAACATAAATAAATGAATTTGAATATGGGGTCACCTTTAGGGGGCCAATAAAAAAACAAAAAAAAAAGTTTCGCAAACTGTACCGTGTGACATATAAAATGAAAGGGCTTATTGCGAGGATCTCAAATATACTTAGTCTGAAAGTGCTGCACCGCCTCAGGGGAACTGTTTAGCTTATATACTTAGTCTGGCCATAAATACTGTTACAATTAAAAATAAGAAAGATATTACATTTGAATTTGGAATCTGTCATTTTTATACGATTGTTCATTGAGTTTTCCAATTTTGGCGCCAATACATTGTACAATATTTTGCGATATTAAAATGGAGTGGGGTGCTACAGAGAACCGAATCGCTGTGATTGCATTACACAAAGTTGGTATGGAGCCAAATGCAATTTTTAAAACTCCATACGCTTGGTATTAGTCAAATGTTTGTGTATCAGGCTATTAATAGGTACAATGAGACCTCCTCTGTTTGTGACAGAAAAAGATCTGGCCGTCCACGTAGTGTTCGTACGAAAAAGGTGGTCAAAGCAGTAAGGGAAAGAATTCGAAGAAATCCTGTCCGAAAGCAAAAGATTTTATCTCGGGAGATGAAGATAGCACCCAGAACCATGTCTAAAATGTTTTTAATATTTTTTTTGCTCAGCATAATGCTGGGACCCTATGTGAGACAGAACCTCAGCGCTGGTTTTCAGCGACAACCGCTGAAAACCAGTTCTTACTACGGAACCCTTCATTGTGCGTAGTCCGACACACACTTAACCGTTTTTTTATTTCCATTGTGATTGTGCTGTTGGTGTAACTATCTATATTTATACAGGGTGTTTGGCAGAACGTTGAACATACGAAAATGGTGGATAGCTTGGGTCATCTGCTACTTACTCAGCCCTAATTTATTTGGCCCTGGACCCCAGGATATTGAAAAAAAAAATTTTTTTTGCTTTCTTCTAGTTTCACCACTTTCTTAACTTTAGAGTGTAATTTTTATCACAAATGGATAAAACAGGCATTTTTTTTTAATCTTTGATGTTGGTAGATTCTTATAAAACTATTGCTTTATTCAGATGTTAGCTAGAAAAAAAGTTAGAAGTCCTCAAACTTACAGAAAGATGTAAAAAATACTTAAAACTAAATTCCAACTTGCATTAACAAAAAAAAAAAAAATGTGTTGAGTAAGTAGCAGATGAGCCCACCTGTCCACCATTTTCGTATGTTCAACGTTCTGCCAAACACCCTGTATAAAAATCTCTTTTTCTGTTTTTTTTTTGTTTTTGTTTGTATATTGTGTGCCATAACCTGAGTCAAATAAATTTATTTTCTTTCTTTCTTTTCTTTCTTTCAAAAATCAATTGCCGTGCTTTATTCCCGCAAAAACTTGAAAATGGCTCGGCCAAAATATTATTTTTTGTTTTGTTCGCCTCAATAGTTCGCCTGGTTTAGAGAAAAGAAAATTAGAAAAACCAAAAGAAACAGCCACAAATCAAAAATATTTAAAAAAAATGCTCTCGTGGTACACACGGCTACACATCAAGCTATACATTTCCAATTTATGCTGATCTCTCATTTTATAAGATTTCCGTACAATGTGAGGTCAGCTTATACTGGAAATGTATAGCTTGATGTGTAGCCATGTTGTGTACGTAGTTCACCGGGTTATCTAGTTATCCTAACTAACATTATAAATGCGAAAGTGTGTTTGTTTGTTACGCTTTCATGCTAAAACGGCTGAACGGATTAGGATGAAATTTGGAACAGGAGTAGACCTTGACCTGGAGAAGGATATTTATTACAAAATGACACCTCTCTTCCAGTTTCCCTCTCGCAGCCTGCCAACCTACCTCATAGCCATATCGAAGTATATCCTTGACGGGCATCTGATCCTCGCCTCTCATCCTGGCCCCCACCAAGTCGAAGGACATGTAGTTCCTCACGTAGGTGACCAAACCCTCAGGAGCGATTTCTTCCAAGCCACTGATGTGGAAGTCAGCTGGAAACCCACTTATGAAGGTGATGTTGTGACCTCTGAAAAAAACAAGTTAGAATTATATAACAAGCATCGGTGGTTCAGTGGCGGAACGCTCGCCTGCCACGAGGGCGGCCCGGGTTCGATTACCGGCCGATTTTTTTTTTTAAGTTTCTTGGATATCCTATAACGATCACCTCGTTTCTGAAGAGATCATCTCAAAACAGAAATTATGGTTTAATAAAGTGGGTATGAGTAGCTTAAACCCGGCTAAAATAATCAGCATTAGCCTCTTTTATTAAACGGATTGAGGGTCATAGCTAATTGTTACGAGAGAAACCTTGGGTACTTCGAAACAGGTTTTCCAAAAATCCTAATTGACATTGACATTTTTCATTTTAAGATGATAAGATTTTAAATTTTGATAATAAATCACTAAACAATAAGAAACTAGCCCTAAACCATCTCAACCTAATAAAATTCTAATAATATTAGGACTAATAATTAATAATATTATTTAAAAAACAAATAATAACACTAAAATAATAAATCGCATTAAATTTTATTCAGATCTTATATATATTTTTCTATAATAAATATCAACTGAAGAAATTAAAAAAACAAATATTATTAATAATAAAGAAATTCAATCTAACAAAATATATATAATAATTGTTATTGAATTAAAATAAATAATTTACTACTAAACTAATGCCACCATCTTGATTTTTAAAATAAATTTCACAAAATCTGTCAAACCCTGTCAGTGTCATTTAAAAGCCAAAAGTTCCATCTACTAGTTTTTTTTTTTTAACTGACCTTCTAATAAGTCCTCTCGCCAGTTCCCAAAAAGGCATCTTATGTGACTTGGTGCCGCCCATCGTGATCATCAGGATGTCGCTGCCGCACACCGACGCAGCCAAGAGTATTGGCAGGCAGAGGAACGGCCATCGCGACCTATGCTGAGAACAAGAGAAAAATATATTGGTTAATATGATTAGCTATTTTATGTCATAGGTCGCCTATTGATGTCTTGATCAACATCGATCGCGTAGGTGCAATTGTTCAGGATAGGGTAACGACATTAGACATAATACTGTGGAAATAAGCAAAGTATACTAACCTAGCTGTGGCTATATCAGTCAACTGCGTTTTGTTTCTTACTGCATATGCAGCTAAACTGAATCTACCTGAGAGAGTTCTAATATGGGCGCCCCATTGCAATTTTGAATCTAAAGTAATTCCTAAAAATATAGTTTCCGTTATTGCATCTAGTTTTTACCATCAAGTTTTAGATTTAGACCCATTAGAGGTACATTTGGTAATGAGAACCTAATACATTTAGTTTTGTTTGCATTCAGTAAAAGATTATTAGCTGCGAACCATTTAGAAAGAACAGCTAGACTATCGTTGACATGTAAGACAAATCTGTATATTTTCCATCTATTTAAAAATAAAAAAGTGTCGTCAGCAAATAAAATTATATCCAATAAGTTAGCCAACATATCTATTCATATATATTCATAGGAAGGTCATTTATATAAACTTGAAATAAGAAAGGGCCAAGAATTGAACCTTGAGGCACACCCATTTTAATAAGAGAGCCCGAGGACGTCACCCTATTATTTAACATTCACAAGCAGTGGTAGACCGGTAGCAGTGGCAAAGGCCCTGATTTCCGAGTGGTGGGTCGTGGTTTCAAACCTAGACAGTAGCTTTACTTTGTATAATTTACATCATAATCATTACTCTCAAAACGATGGAGGAAACCGGCAAGTCCTAGAGTCAAAAATTCTAAGATATGTGACATCCACCAGCCCGCACTGAGCCCTCGTGGTGAATTATGGGCTAGTCCCTCAGACATAGAGAAGGCTTGTGTCCCAGCAGTTACGTTACAAGCTGCTTAGTGGTTATGCAATATTCTCGACTAGTAAGACCGTTCAATAGATCAAACTTGTGCTCTTCTCGTCTATTTATTCATTAATTAACCAAAGCCTCGTATTCCTTGATTATTCGGACCTACAGGACACGATCAACTACTACTGGCTTGATTTCCGTACGTGTATTTCGGGTGACCACTGAAAATCAGCGCCGGTCTATGGGTCCCCTATAGCACAGCATTATGCTGAGTGGAAGCCTTCTTGTCACAGTCATGACGTGCAGCTGCCGAATATGTGTAATGTTTATATTGTTTTTTTTTTTTGTGTATGCACGTGTTTCTGTGACAAATAAACCTATTTATCTTTCTTTCTTTTCTTTCTTTTATCAAAGTAGAAGCAAATAAGGTCGCAGTTGTTCTGCCTATATTATCGATTACCGATCGATTTTGACTGCGTGTGTTTTTCATTACACTTCAATCGGAAGTGGTTGCCTTCACCTAAAGTCTACATGAACACATCCCTAACCTAAGAGGAAAATTTAGATTATCGTAAGTCCCACGAATGGCAGCGGCAGCCATGCCTTTTAAAACGGAACGCAGCAATGATACTGCAGAACCAATTTGAGCTTAATGTCATGTCATGAAGCAAACCCACGCAAGTTTATTTTTTGCTACATCAAGTGGAAACTTGCAGAACGACTTGTTTTAACGTGTGTTTACTGCATTTTAACATAACATAACACCTTGTTTTCCCGAAATGTTGGGCAGAGGTATTTCTATAATACACCCCACATTACATTTTAACTTTGTGAAATTTGGCCCGCACGTGCCAGAGACTTGTTTGCTTATAATTAAGCAAAATCGACGGTAATGGAGATGTTAAGTTAGCATAGTTTCAAGATTAATGTTCAAGACAAGTTTTACCATTCAGTAGTTCCAATATACAAGCTACGGATTTCTCAAGATTAAGCACTGCATTTTATTGATCTTTCTAAAAATAAAAACCGATAAATGGCTTCGTAGAATCCTAGGATGTACTTGAATAGTGTATTCTTGATATCGTAACCTTTGTCTGTTTTCATTCACATGACCTACACTTAATCGATACTTAGTCGAGCAATTGATTTACCTACTTTAACATGCCCAGAGGTACAAGTTAACTATGTTTAGCTCCATAAACCGTGCTCAAACCCGTACTTCAGGTAGTAGGGTTTAGAAAACATTTCGTATCTGATTTGTATTAGGCAAATGCTCGCCTTTGTACATTGTTTGTCATTCATTAAATCGATGTTTTTGTGTTTTATATGTACAATAAAGAATAGAATAAATGAAAAAATATCGTCAATTTATTACTTATGTCAGCGATAGATGATAACAATAATATTCCCACGGCATCGCCATACGCAAAACTGCGTGCCAATACTTATATGCAAGAGTATACCTGCCGGATTTAGGTAATGAAATACCTATGTAAGCAAATTCCTATGTGTAGTTTCTTGCCGTTCTTGGCAAAGACATATTATCTAGCAAGCTTTGGTGTGTAAGCATATGTGCAATGAGTACCTAGTATCAATTACTATTTATAATGATACTAGACATGACCCGGTGACGCTTGCAAAACATGAGGACAACACACAACAAAACAAAACCTACACAAGAATGTAAATAAAATGGCGAAATCAAAGATGCATGAGTGTTGTGCGTTAAATCTGGAAGACGCGTTGCATAAAGCGGACCTCGTTTGACACAGAAAATTTTAATGCGCGGGCGCTGATAAACGTGAACACGTTGTTTTGAACAGACATACTGAATGAAGAGACCATTAAATATAAATTCTTTTCGATTCATGTTCGACGATAATCGAAATCCTCATAGATTCCCACCGTTGGGAAGGTGGAGATCAACCCTAGATAATAGAGAGAAGGGGGAGTACAGGTATCACGCAGTGCCTACACTGGGTGTACTCTTTTTGTTCTCTCGTATTGGCTGGACTATAATTATGGAAAAACTCAGCATTTCAGCGATGTGGTAGCGGGGCTCACTGCTCCAGTTGCGTTGGGTCATTACGTAAGTATCATACTTTGCGCCATTGTTACGCGAGTTGCGCACTTTTCTTCAAACTTTTCACCAAATCTAATTAAGTGCATGTCAAGCTCTCACAAACCCACCATCGTTATTATAATGTCATTCCATGGGACATAACCAAATTCACAACAAAATTACATTCTAAAGTTGTCAAATTTGCGTGTGCATGGTCTCAAATTATCATCATGTGTGTAGAAGTGAAAGTGGATGATGGCATAGATTCGTTTGAAATTTTAGGAGATCGGATGTTATCGTATGGTTGGTGTTTATTAGCCTTGAACTAGTGATCGTATAGTAATGTAAAAAAGATTTAAGTTGATTAGTGCAAATGTTTATGCCGCAATTATTTTGACTTTTAACATTTTATATTCCTATCGATATTTCGATCGTATGGAGAAGGAACAGCTTATAACGATGCTTCTACGAAATTGTACATTTGAAACAGTTTTTGCCTTGGGCAGCTTATTTCGAAAAGATTTGGTAAAATATTTAAAAGGAAAAGAAGTAATGTTTAGAAATGTTTATCTTTCATATAAATCAAAGCAAAGGAAAAACAAATTTTGACGACAGATTGATCTGAAAGCGTCTATAGCAAATTAGATTCTCAAAATGTGAAAAATTATATAAAATCAATTTGTTTTGTTTGTTTGTTTAAGATTACTAAAACTAAAAGTTTCAACCAAACCATGTTGTTTATTAGAATGTGCATTCTGATAGAGTTGCAAATAGATGTCAATTATTTCGTTGTTTTGATTAATTTGGCAATATTGTGTGGCAATATGAAATATGGCTAACTAGTGAACTAAAATTTTGATGATGAAATGCAATAATTAATCTCGGAACACCGAATATTTAGTTTTAGATGTTAAAAAATATTTGAAAACTTTTAAATGACTTTTTTACACTTAACAACGGTTACAACTTATTAATATTCCAGTTCACTAGATAGCGATATTTCATATTGCCATACAGTAATATTGCCAAATTAATCAAAACAGGTAAATATTTGACAGCTATTTGCGATGTTGCCAACTTTTAGTATGACCGCTCTTAATCTTAAGACACAAACTTTAGTCGAACAATTACGATTTAAGTCTAAAATTACATCTAGGCCAAGCATTAAAACACCTTTATCTCCCTCCACGAAACCCGGTCAAAGCAATCCATACCATAACTTACGCAACACAAGGTTGATATTAGAAAGTAGGTAGAGTTCATGTGTACACTTCCTTAGTTGACATAACATTTGCGAAGTGGCAAGTCCGCATAGCTATGTGGAGGCACGTATTACCTATATAAAGTTGTCCTGTAAACTATCTGGTAATCTCGTGGTATTGTAGGGCTAAGTTGGTTTAGCTCAACATCTCACCTATACCCCTCGATGGGGTAGGCAGATGCCACACCACACACACCCCCATACACACACTTTTCGCCAGCTTGTTCAAATCCTATGTGGGTGCCCCGTGGGAGCGAGCCTATTGCCACAAATCCAGAATGCGGGTTGCTTCTAAGAAATTCCTCATGGGAAAATTCAGTAACAGACATGAACAGCTAGCCGATCCCAATATACTTGTAGAAAATACCTAGGTAAATAATTAAATATTGATCACAGTGTTTTAACAATTAAGGCATACCATCTATATTATCGCGCGATGAACGTATTATATACAACGTGCCGACATCAGTCGGCTAAACACGATACCCGTCTGGTCAGAAGATCCTCCCTTTTCTATAGAGGATGAGTGAACTTTACACCCTGTTCCTCATACCTCTATAAGCCTTTGCTTATTTAATTATACAAAGCTACGTTTTGAAAAACTATTATGAATTCAATTGGAACTTCAAAACTTCAAAATTTAATTGCAATATCCAGAAAGTAACTTCTTAAAGCTAACTTTCCTCTCCTTTGACGCCGGTAGCACACCCAGCACGCCGCGAAACCATAGCAGCGAAACCGCAGTTGAGTAGCGGAACATGACGCGAGCCAGTTGAATTCAACAACAACAACGTTTCGTGGCGGAGGTGTGCTACTGGGGTGAAGTTAGTAGTTTTGGCATCTTTTAAGTATATTGAATGGCCCAGAAATTTTAATTAATGATGCCTGAATTTAACAACATCCTGATCATTACTGGTTAAAAGTTACACCCTTTTTGGAATCGATGGAAGGTAAAACTACGATTCGATCGTGGATAGGTGACCATTCATTATATATCGAGAACTCGGAAAGTGTATTAAGCCGTTGGCTCCGCCGGCTGTCAATATTAGATCTTTGACAGTCGTTTCGGGTAGTCAGAAGCCCAAAAGTCTAACCAGTTACCAAGGGGTATCGTGTTACCCAGTCCCTGAGCTGTGAAGGTCAGATAGGCAATCACTCCATGTAAAATACTGGTATTCATACTTGGGAAAAAGCAAGGCAGATTGATTTTGTTAATGTCAGTGTGTTGTGTGTGTAGATTGCTATTGAAAGACCGATGCTCGTTGGAGCAGACAAGTCTTCGAGTGTTGGGGCACACCTTGAGAAACGCCGGTGTGAGTTAAAAGAAGAGGTAGTGACAAAAATTGAAAAGGGTATGCTGAGATGGTTTGGTCATGTTGAGAAAATGAATGAAAGGCGACTAACAAAATGTATTTACAAGGCAGATTTAACTGGAAACGCCTAGAGGAGACGCCCTAGGAGGACATATACTCACCTTATTGGTGATGTTCTTGAAAAGGGACAGGTGCGTAGTACTCGCAACCGGCGGGCGTGCGTGTATGAACAGTTGTATGAACGTAAACGAGGCAAAAGGAGTATGTAAGGATCGTAGCAGGTGGCGTTCTGTAGTTTCTGCCTACCCCCATGAGAAGAAGGCGTGAGTCTATGTATGTATGTATTTCTTCTGCTTCGGACAAGATAGCCGATATGACAGAAAGCTCACTGATAGGTACAACAAAAGTCAAGAAAAACTAAAATTACATAAGCTTTTGATATTGTACAAACCACTCAATATTAAGGGCCTTACGTTAGAAAATATTTGTTTGACAACACAAAATCAGTGACGTAATATAAAAGTAACTATTTATTTAAACTATTGGCACATGATTTGCATATAAGCAGCCACACCTTCCAATAACAACATTTACACAATTATTTCTTGGGTCGGTGAACTTTGAATATACATGTACCCATGACATGCCAAATAATTTGAAACTTAGCAGTGAGCTTATTTGCAAACTGGAAGGTTGCCGGCATTAAGTTTGTGCTAAAGTTAACCAGCGCGGACGGTCAACATTAGGTTTAAAACCGTGTATTAAAACAAAGTAAAATTGTGTTTTCAGGGGGTCTTGTCGCTGAGTGGTTAGCTTGCGTGTTCTGTGTTGAGCTCACGCAACGGCTGGTACGTCCAGCCAGTAATAGGACTCGCCCATCAAGGAGCGGTGTCCTAAATTAGACGCATTATTAATTTATTATACATAAAACAAAAGGTATTTTAATAAAACACACAGGTTTTTTACTAAACGATTTGAGCGTTTAGTAAAATGCCTAAAATTAAATTATCTTTAAAATGGTAAAGGTTTTAGAAAAAGACGCTTGATAAATTGTGCGTGATTCTCAGTTTTCTATCCGCGTTAGATATAGCTTTATAAATTAATTTCACTATGTAGTATTTAATAAACATAATCTAAAATATTCCCATATTAAGTTATTAAAAAAATGCTCTAATTTAACATATATTTTTTTCAAAATCATTAACAGTACTCGTTTAGAAGTGATCTTCAGTATAAAATTGCCCGTTGTTTGTCCATCTGCGTGATTATTTTACAATAGTTAGTCAGCATAAAATCAAAGATGTTTGTTTGTAATGTTATTTGTCGACATCCAAGCGGACAGAGTAGCGAGCAAAGACAATAAAATATGTACTAAGTAAGAGATTTCTTGATACAATTTATATCAGGTAACGGAAACTAAGACTAAGATCTATTCCTATTATAAATTGAAGTCGCTCTTTATGTCTGTCTGTGTGGCCTCGATATTCTTCTAAATTACGCAATGAATTTTGATGTAAGTAATTGATATATAACTTCCAAGTAACGAAGAAATCTCGATGTTTTGCTCAACAAAGGTAGGTCGCTAGTGCATAATAATATAATATTTAAGCAACAAAAACACTAAACTTGTTAGCTACTCTCATCATCATCATTTCAGCTGAAGATGTCCACTGCTGGACATAGGCCTCCCCCAAGCACCACCACTTCAGACCGATTCTGTGCTTCCCGCATCCAGCGGATTCCTGTGACCTTCACAAGGTCATCGATCCATCTTGTGGGGCCTTCCAACGCTACGTCTTCCGGTACGCGGTCGCCACTCCAGAACCTTTCGGCCCCATCGGCCATCTGTTCTGCGAGCAATGTGCCCTGCTCTTCGGGCTATGTCGGTTACCTTGGTTCTCCTGCGGATCTCTTCATTTTTGATTCGATCATGTAGGGAAACTCCAAGCATTGCCCTCTCCATTGCCGGTACTCTAATAAAGTCGTGTCTGGCCTGTTTTCGGGAGCCTTAACTCAACCCCGTATTAGAAATTGCCCTAACTTGGTTGACAGATGCCTCCAGCTTGTCAGTCAAGGGTAACAAGTATTTTTTAGTCTTACACATATTATTGCACAGCGCAAAGTTGCAATAGAAGACACCTTATCATCAGCCTAACCTTTTCCAACTATGTCGGGGTCGGCTTCCAGTCTAACGGGATGCAGCTGAATATTAGTATTTGACATGGAGCGACTGCCTATGTGACCTCCACAACCGAGTTACTGTGTTACACAATAACTCCTTGGTAAGACTGATTGTGTCAGACTTTCGGGCTTCTGGCTATGTAAAGACTGTCAATATCGACTAATGACAGCCGGGATCTTCCGAGGCATAGGAGTCTCGGTTTTTATTGGATGGTCCTCTATCCACGGACCCGAGGTCGGTCCGTGGATCGGTCAAGCGTAGTTTAACCTTCTTGATCGACCCGTGTGGCTGTAATTATTTAGCCACTATATTAAAAAACTGTCATCAATAGTGTTAAGCAAGTACAGTACAACTATTTTCTTAATGTCCCTCGGCAAACTTCGTGTTTCGTCAGTTATCAGTTGAGTTGCCCTTTGCACTTGTTGCAGACCGGACGCTCTCAATCTACTTGGAAGTACATAGAGTTTTTAATACTCTTTTAAATTAATGCAATTTATTTTAAAATGGTAGGAAAGCTGTTTGTATTCGGAAATGATGATTACATTCAATTTTCATAACATTTCGCGACCTCAAAAATATATAAGGAAGTATTACGAATTCCTTTCTCAAACAATGCCATTGCGACGGTGGTCTCCCATACAAGTACTAACGATCTCCCATGCCTTTATGGTGGTGCATGTGACTTATTGTAATGTTAATCAGTTTGTTTACAAACATTCGTGTCGGTAACTTATAAGGGAGTCAAAGAGTAGTGAGTAAATGGAGTGCCTTGTTGCTATACGCGTTATACACCAAAAAAAACACCCTGTGGGATTCGTTTTACGATCTGCTTTTCGGTATACAAATTTTAATTTCTTATAATCCGAACTGTGTGGATGTTAAGGCCTCAAGCATTTGGCGGCTAGAACGAGTGGTCGTTCTAGCCGCCACGCTACGCATGCGTACGCTGCAAGGAGTGGTCTTTGAAGCAAATATTAATAAATAGTTACATAAAATAACGTAGGTTCGTCAGGTTCGTTTGATTGGTTTTTCTTTCTGTATGGAAGCCTTAATGCGTCATAAATTGGTCACGTCCTAGTTGAATCCGATCATAAAGGTCTCACTCCCACGAGAAGAGTTGGATACGTTTTACCTTCAGCTTTCCGGGATCCCAGTTTTAACTTCAACATCGCCTTATTTCTAAAATGCAAACTGTGTGGAATGTTAAGGCCTAAAAATTTGGCGATTATTCGTACGACCATTCCTAGCAGCAAATAGTTACATTAAAACAGATGAGACTGTTGACAAAAATGGCGTAGGTTCGTCAGGTTCGTTTGTTCAGCTTAGTCTCTCTGTATGGTAGGCTTACAGCGTAATTTTTAGGGTTCCGTAGTATACAAGGAACCCTTATTGTTTTTCCATGTCCATCCGTTTTTTTGTCTATCCCATGGTGTGTGTGTGTAAGTGCTATTTTGTGTTAGAGTCATGTGTGTCCCCGCGCGTGCCCGCTAAATGGTTGTACTTGGATTTGTGAAAAAAAACACAGCAATAGTATATATACTTAACGAAGTTAATAGAAAAACTATCACAGCTGAGTAGGCTGTACAAGTTAACGAGTAATAATCGACCAACTTAAATTTGCAATTTGAAAAACATTTTTCTCATACATTCCGCATGAAAACATGTTTTTCAACGATGTTAAGTTTGTTCTTGGGATAAATTCATCCCAACTACGGAACCCTTAATTGTGCGTGGTCCGACACGCACTTGGCCAGTTTTATTATAATTGGTCACGTTCTCGTCAATGGTCACGTGGTTGTACGCTGTTTGCCGTACCTACCTACGTCATCACTCCGTGTATTTACTCTTCTGTGTTTTTAAATTGTTTTTAAATACTTAATTATGAGCCTTATAGTATGTATGACATATTTGTATGATCAATTTGATTAATGCGTAGGTTGGTCGGTACCTTATTTAGAGAGCTGATTTTGATGTGCGTATCACATGTATAACAAGGCAACTGACAAAATACAAGAACCTATACTCCATTTGAAATAAGATTAGACATTTAACTAAACCTTTTTTACAGTCAATTCAACCGATTTTGACTTCTATTGCGTTCGTGGCATGACAAATGGCAGCTGCAGTAAGCAGTTGGTATTGTAACCGCTTTTTGCTTTTAATGCCATTCTTACGCCTACGGTATAGAAGTCATAATCGGTTGAACGGACTGTAAAAAAGGCTTGTTTAAGTGTCAAATCTTATTTCAAATGGAGTAGATATGGGAAAGTTTTAATTGACACTTTGCTGGATTTGTTTTCTCATCTACCAATCGTTATTTCTCCTGACAAAGTTTATTCGGTTTATATGTATGTGTCTATGTATCTATGTATTAGTAGGTATTAATTTTCAAGTTATCGAGCACTTATGTTGCACCTGCCATGTTTTGTCTCTGCACCACCCTAAGGTTGACTGGTAGAAAATGCCTCAGGCATTAAGTCCGCCTTTGTACAGTATTTTTACCTGTGCATAAAGTTTTAATAAATAAATAATGAACAGTGTTTTTTTTTTTTAAATAACCTACATAAAATTTCAACGCAGAGGGGTTTTGAATCATGTACTGAATTCATGGTAACAGGTTGCGTGTGGATGTCCCTGCCTCCCCGTATATCGTAAAATGAATAACTCGCTCTATTCAATAACCTTAATGGTTCACTCATAAAAGGGCTGATGTTTATCTTTTTATTATTCAATATCTAATTCGCATTTAGTATCTATCAATGAGTCATATTATTCACCTTCCTCAAATTGAATATAATTCCTACATATAAACTTTTATATGTAGGAATAGGGATGATGACCAAAAAAATGTCTTTTGTCCGTCATGTAGATTGTGAAAAAATAACGTTCACGTATATTTTTCTTTTTTTACGTTATCAAAAGATTACGGCGATACATTGAGTTAAAATGTGCCAAGACGTTTTTTTTTTTTTTTTTGTTGTCTAGGGCATCTCGTAGCTCACCTCTGAGGTGATGACTACTTAACCGGTCAATCCTGCGGCTGCTTTAAGCTACTAACTCAAAGCCTCCAGCCAGGGGCAAAACTATTCTAAATTAAAACTAGGCGAACGCTCGCTAAGGGCACCCCCTGTGGGGTACGGACCTCGGCTTAGGGCGTCGCTGGGGAGAGGACAACAAGTTGGGACAGGCTGGATCAAAGATGATTCATTATTATTAATCGGGGAATTTAAGTCTACATTTCTCAGCATAACGCGGGCTGGCGCTTCTGCGAGCAAGGGTCGGTGGGGAGTATTATTTACTCGGGCGGGTCGCGATCGCGGAGAACCTCGGCGGCGAGGTCGGAATGCGGGTCGGTGTCTGTGTTTGTGCACTGTACTTGTGGCCCTATTGCTCTCCTGGAGGAGGGTTATGGGGTCGTCTGGGTCGGTAAGGATTTGCCTCGGGCGGCGGTTCTGACTGATTCTACTGGTGACATAATTGGCGGCCTCGACAACCAGAGGGTTGCGGTGTTTGGCGGCGGACTCAAAGAAACGCTTGGAATTGCGTTTGAGAAATTGGTGGATTGTGGGGATCTTTAGGTCGAGATGGAGGATCTCGTTCCTAACGTACCAGGGGGCACCGGTGATTTTTCGGAGGAATCTATTTTGGAGTGTTTGCATCCTACGAATATGGCGGGGTTTTGCGTGTGCAAATACGGCTCCCGCATAGGTCATGATGGGACAAACGCACGCCGTGTACGTACGCAATTTGCACTTTAGTGACATTTTGCTACGTGCATTCAGGACAGAGTGGAGTCTACCGAGAACGAAAGCGGCTCGTGAGCGGGCCTGCTTTATGTGATCGCTAAAGGTGAGATGCTGATCTAGGACGACACCTAGGTATTTGGCTCGCTTCTCCCAAGGGATAGGCTTGCCGAACATGGTGATGGGTCGGGGGGACCCATCACCATGTTCGGTTTGAACCTTTTACGCGGTTTCATAAAGAGAACCGCTTGGCTTTTATCCGGGTTGACTTCGATCCTCCACTTTCTAAACCAGGCGCCGAGCATGTCGACTGAGGTCTGGAGAGTGCGGGCTATCGAGTCAGAGCTGGTACCCTTGTAGTAAATGGCCGTATCGTCTGCGAACAGAGCCAACTGCGCCCTTTTACTCTTTGGGATATCGCTGGTGAAAAGCGTGAAGATTAGGGGGGAGAGCACAGAGCCTTGAGGGACTCCTGCGCGGATAGGACGAGGGGAGGACATCGCTCCTTCGATATGGTAGCGGAAGGTGCGGTTTGACAAAAAGTCCCGTAAGATGAGCACGAGACGATCCAGCACACCGAGTTTGTAGAGCTTATATAATAAGCCGTTGTGCCAGACATTGTCGAACGCTTTCGCTATATCGAAGAATATTGCACCGGTTATCAAACTGCGCTGGAAGCTAGCGCATATGTGCCAAGACGTCAGGAGTATGTAGATTTTATACTTACTGGTGACGTAGCGACCCCCACTCGTTTTATCTGTCTTTTTTTATAAAAATGATAAAGCAAAAAATGTAAGTCTAATATTTGTTTGTTATCTTACTGACGGACTAAACAGAATTAATTTTTTTGACCCAGGCATCATCTCTATTATATTAAATTTACAATGTATCAAATATAGTAGCTGAATACTTATACAGCTACTATATTTGATACATTGTGCTTTTTACAGGCCTGAAACTTTAATGAATGCCTTTATAAACAAGTGAAATAGAAGGCACTACTAGAAGACACATTATGTCAATATGTAGATATTCTTATATTTATAAAAAATCTATTGCAGTACAAAAACCCGAAACAATAAGAGAAGCATTCAAATTCAAATTGATTTAACATTTTACATGAGATCTTAATAATAAATAATTTGTTCCTCGAAAATATACCATTTAATTTGTACACTGTCACATAACATTAAAAAGAATAATCAATAGGTGGATGGTGGTGATAAAAGGCAACTTGATCGAGTGTTCTAGCTATGATTCAAGAAAATATATTCAGCCGTTTGAAGATTAGGTATCAGCTCTTTTCTAGTTGATGAATGGATGTGAGCATCTTCCACAGGACTGATTGATTTGAAATTTGGTATTCTGTTACTTTAACGATATTAAAAGAACATAGTATCCATGAACTGTTGCCGCAGCATCACCTGGAATTTGCAGGATACCCGACTCCCTTACTTACAGCACAGGTATCGTGTTTGGGCTCATTGGAATGGTCTCATTGAATAGGTTATAGATATAATGATGGAACAGGAGGAGAGAAATGAGGCAATGTTTGTGTCGCGGAGTTTTTAAAATTTTAATTTATGCTTTTTTCAGTGATTGATTGCAGTCGGATAGCAATGTTTGTGTCACGGAGTTTTTAAAATTTTAATTTATGCATTTTTCAGTGATTTATTGCAGTCGGATAGTGTAACTACTTAAGTGAAAATTATACGAATACTTAAGTACTTATTACTTAAGTATAATAATAACCATGCATAATTTAATGACTAAAATTTCCATTCTCCTGCTACAGTAACTAAAAACCACACGTAACATCCGCATACCTAAAAATCTTGCACTTGCATTACATTCAAATCTTAAAATACATTGTAAATGTAAACCAGTATCACTTTTATTTACTTATTTAGCCTTAATTTTATGTAGTATTGAACACACGCGCCAGTTTCCGAAGGTCGAGTGAATGCAAGTGCAACGTATGCTGATATTTACAATCTTTAAGTACCTTCTTAATAAAAGTGCATACAGGTTTACTGTACGATCTGCATTTTTTAAATTAAGCTTTGCGGTCTCACTGCCAGGCAAACGTCTCGGCCATACATTTCCAGTTTTCTATGTGTTGTACCCTCTCCGACCAATCAGTCAGGAACGAGTCCAATATAAATACCTAGGTTCTCACAGACAGGCGCCACGCGATTCTGTTAGAACAATATCCATGAAGTTTTCTTAGAAATTGTTCTACTAGAGAAGCGTCGCACTGTCGCGTCGCGTCTGTCTGCGGCAGCCTACATACATTCTAAGGAGCTCAAATACGACGAAGGCTTTACAAACTGCAAAGCTTCCAGCCAAAAATGTCTTGTTTAAACCCACAAATGGCTTAGCTGAGAATCAGCACTTATTAAACATCAAAATTACATGATATAGTCCCCCAAAACGCCCGCCGGACTATCTTATTACTTTAGCTGGGAGAAAGAAGTGGCGCAACAAACTCCCCAGCAGCACAGTTGCCTAGTCAGTTAGAAGAACTAACCCCTTCTTATCTTATATAACGTTTCAAGTTCCTAAATGACACACATAATAGATATCTGAGATCATCGGAAAACTTGAGACTAGAGATGCATTCCACCAGCTTTTATGACAAATCTGTTCAAGCAGTACGGTTATGGAATGCCTTGCCCGTGTCGATAAGGCGAGCTCAATCTTTGTCCACTTTTAAAACTCTGGTAAAAAAACACTTCCTCTCCTTAAACATTATCATTACATATAGTTCTTTGCTCTTGTTTCATGTTTATAATTGTATATAAGTATATATATGTATATATATTTATATGAATAAGTTAATGCTTTATGTATGTATGTATTTATTGTATACATTGGATGGTACACCGATGACTACCTGCAGTATTGTCTCTCCTGTTACCTTTAATCCATCCAAAGGTTGTCTGGAAAAGATCGCTTTAAGCGATAAGACCGCCCATTGTGTCACCCTATGTAAAATGTCTAAATTTATGTCTGTAATTTTTATGGTGTACAATAAAGAGTATTATATCCATCTATCTATCTCGATTCTATACTATAGTACGCAATGCTAGATGTCAGCTAGCACACGTCAATATTTGTATATATATAAAAAACCCTGCCACAAAGCTATTTCGATTCAAACAATCGCGACAACATTACGAGAAATAAGTTGGACCAACCCAACTGAAACCCAGTCTATTATAAAACACATGTAATTCGAAACGGTGTCATCTCTGTCGGTCATCGTACAACAAAGTAGAACAACAACATTTCACATTTTCGCTTACGGCAATATTACACGTTTCAACCACCAAATTAATTGACTTTGATGGAAAGGTGCAAAATTGAAGGACATGGCTATTAATTAAATCAGACACTTCTTGTATGTTTACATGTTCAATTGGTTTGCTTCATTCAAGTTGAAAGCTAAAGTGAACCGTGGAGTTTCAGCGTCAACAACTAAACTAACCCGAAGCAATTACTATAAACAAATTCAGGTTTCATTCGGCTCGTGCCAAATCCAAAATTAAAATATATTTTTATTTTTTTAAGCAAAATAATTTACATATCGTAAATTAAAACATTAAATTAAATTATTTGCTAAATTGTTAGCTAGCACTGACTACCTAAAAAGTAAACAGAATTTAATACCCAAATGAACTCCTCCAGACATAAAGGGCCAGTTTACATATAGCTGTTAAAGCTGTAACTCGAAGTCACAAATGATAAACTAGGAAAAACTATAATCGATCGGTGAACTTCGTTTGGCATCTAACCTCACTGAATTACGTTCACGTCGGCTCGGCACTGTTCGAGCTAAGCCGAGCTGCTTTTTCCCATATATATAATATATATACACTCGAGAGCAATGAATCCGGGTCACTTAAAGAATCCAAAAAATCTCGGAAACTAAAAATGCTAGGTTAATGCAATAAATTGTATTTAATAGACAATGTAATACTCCTTAAATGAAGGTATTAAAACTTCTTAGTTATTGTAAAGTTATATCATAAAAAAATCAAATTTGAAAAAGGGCCACTTTCGAAGATGGAACTACGAAATTTCAGCATTTGGTTTTGCTTTTGTTTGTAATCTGTCATTTATGTGGGTACATAAACCATGTTGATAGTGCTCTATATTCATTATTCAAGCTGAAATTATGTCGCTTACGCCTGAAGAATGCACCAGAATACTTACAATGCTGGAAACCGGCCGGAGTCAGCGCGATACAGCCAGGACTGTCGGTGTGTCGCTGTCAACAGTACAAAGAGTTCTCCGACGTTACGAAGAAACTGGTTCTAACCTACGCAGACCAGGAACGGGCAGAACCAGGTGTACCACAGCACGAGAAGACCGATACTTGGTGAACACCATGCTTCGAAATCGCTTTCTTACAGGAACTGAACTCACAAATCAGTTTCGACGCCTCGGAGGAAGTAACCCAAGTGCATGGACAGTAAGACGTCGGCTTGCTGAATCTAACTTAAAACCCCTTAGACCTGCAAACGGCCCTAAACTGGAGCGTGGGCATCGTATTTCAAGACTAAGATATGCCCAGAGCCACGTAAATTGGAGTATTGAAGATTGGTCAAAAGTTATGTTCTCCGACGTATCAAAATTTATGCTCTACAAGCACGATGGAAGACACAGAGTGTATCGAAGACCAGGGGAAAGATTCAAGCAAGCATGCATCGAAGAAAAAGTAGCCTACGGTGGTGGGTCTGTACTTGTGTGGGCCGGAATTTCTTCTGAAAGTCGCACAGAGCTGGTGATCATAGAAAACGGCTCTTTAACTAGCGAAAGATATGTGGAAGAAATCCTCAATGATCACGTTGGTCCATTTATGGTCAATTTAGGTGAGGATGCTATATTTATGCATGACAATGCCCGACCTCATACAGGTAGGATTGTGAATGACTACCTTCAAGAGATGAACATTACTCGTATGGAGTGGCCAGCGCGCAGCCCGGATATCAACCCGATCGAGCATGCTTGGGACGAGCTAGGCAGATGCGTAAAACAACGAAACCCTCCCCCAATCACGCTTCGTGAGCTCAAAATTGCTCTCACAGAGGAATGGGAGAATATTCCCCAAAATAGTATAAGGAACTTGGTGTACAGCATGCCAAACCGCGTAAACGCAGTAATGGAAGCAAGAGGAGGCAATACGAAGTATTAAAATTCAAGAAAATCGTAATAAAGTTCAAAAATTTCATGTTTCCTATTTTTGTTTTAAGGAGAGATCAGCAGTTTTTTTCTTTATGTAATTTTGTGTTAATAAAATGTATGGTGACTCATATTTTTTTTACTTTCATTTAAGGAGTATTACATTGTCTATTAAATACAATTTATTGCATTAACCTATCATTTTTAGTTTCCGAGATTTTTAACATTCTTTAAGTGACCCGGATTCATTGCTCTCGAGTGTATTTGCCGCCCGGCCGCCGTGCTGAATCATTCCGACCACAAACTTTAGTAATGTCTCACAAACCAGGTGTCCAAACGAATCTAGGCCTTCGAGTAGGCGAAGAAAATGCTCGTCAAGTATTTCCTACATTTATCGATTGGATAACAAACCGGTATCCTAGACTATCTTCCTCTACTACTATGTTGTTATTACGTGAGCGCTCTCTCGGACTAGTTTAGTGATTACGTTGATATTTCTTATTATTGTTTGTGTTATTAAAATGTTACGGAGTTTCCTTAGTGAGACTGGTTAGTTTACGTTTATCATATCACATCACACTGATTACACTGATTTTATGTCACCAGTTTTCACCGAAGTTCAAGATTTCTTTCGAATCTGAATTTTTCGCTTACCACACTACCTATATCACACTAGTATTATAAAGGCGAAAGTTTGTGAGTGTGTATGTTTGTCTCTTCTTCACGCTAAAACTACTGAACGGATTCGGATAAAATTTGACACACAGATAGTTTATAACCTGGATTAATACATAGAATACTTTTTATCCCGATATTCCCACGGGATCGAAACTTATGCGGGTGAAACCGCGAGGCGCAGCTAGTAACACATATAAGGCGGCGATTTAGTCACCTGCATCCGTGAAGAGGGTGATTAAACCCGTACATCGTCATTTCAAACAACTTTCACTATTAAACTCAATTGCCACCCTGTACAAATACATAGTTGAATGATACTAATTAACAAACTATTACACAATCCGATTGGTTTATCTGCTGCCATCATACCATCCATCACCTTGCACACCTAGGCATCCCGGTTGACAACTGCAGAGGTAGTCCTGCGACACCCAAGAGTTGGTGACATAATGCTTTGTAACCGATCTGCCGAAGCGAAGAGATCTCGTCAGAGCTTCATCACTAAGTGCAGTACACTGCGAGATCAACATTTTAAAAAGCTGGATGTTTTTGTTCGTCGTTCATCCATAGCCAGGTTTTGCTTATTTCATCTATTTTACGCCAACTCCGCTTCTCATGCTTGGCAAAGAGCTATGAAGATAACCATGCTTTTTAACTTCGCAACTCAAACAAGTAAAAGCAATGTGGATTTATCAAGAAACCCAACGGCGAACAAAAACCCATAACAATTTATTTTTATGTCCTGAAGGGCCTTAAATGTTTCTACAAGGTCCCAACAGTTCAAGGGAAACGGGTTGGCAGGTGGACGGTTGTCGGAATATTTATAGTTTAATTAAGAGGAAGTGCTAAATAGTTTCCGAAAGTGAATTTAATATCGAAGTTCATGACCAGCGGAACCGTTATGGTAACTTTTTTTCCACAACATTTTTCGTACAATTCCGAGTTCATTTTGTTTTCTTATTTTTTTTATTGTATATTTTAATGATTATTACCTGTAGTAGGTAAAGTTCACTTTAAATAAATAAATAAATAGATTTTTATGTTTTCATTTCTTCACAAATTCTCCTTGTTAGCTTCAGCCAGGGATGTTACGGAACTTCGGTTCCGACTCCGACTTCGGTTCCGATAATTTTGAATCAGAGTTATACCCTTCAGTATAACTCTGAGTCGAAAGTACAATTTGCCATTTTTAGTCACTGGATTTGATTTAAATTAAATTTATTCAATTGCCGCATATTAAATTATCACCTCCATAGGTACGTATTACTTTGGTATATTATGATTACAATTATTATAGTCGCTAATATTTTACTGCTTAAAGAGACTAATTAAAGAGACTGAATTATATTTATATTGTTTCACTAAGCCTTCCCTGAACACAGATTCTGCCTCCGACTACGACTTCGGTTCCGAATCCGATCAATTAAATTTAAAACCTGCGACTCCGGCTCCGGTTCCGGTACATCCCTGCTTCAAATGATGAGATGATGATGATGTGATGTTTTAGAGATTAGCATTACAGTCTTGCATTCTAGTTTTCTTCTTTTCATTCGTTATTGTTCAACCGTAGAAATTACTGGATGCTAGTTAGGTCAATACAACGAAAAAAAGGCAATATCTCACTGTCTCGAAACATTATGAAACGTAAAATATTGCAATTGCGCACCGAATAGAATTCACGATTTGATGTGAAATAATCGTTTACTAGAACCATTGCTATCATTTGCTGTTTCGTTAGGTTTGTACTCGTATAAGCGGTCTATTCGCACGGAATATATTAACTTTTCAAAAGGTTAACAACAAAAACATGCAGTAAAATAGTGTGTTGACATGTAGTAGATTCAATCGTATAGACATGAGAATTAAGTAAGATACAGTAGACCGTCTCAGTGGTAACAAAACCAACGGGGTACATTGCGTTGTTCACGTTGCTAAACAGACAAATTCTTCGAACATATGAAGCAATGGATAAGCAATATCGTTCAAATTCAAAGAACCGGTTAAAGGGGTGGTGCCTAAGGGAGGCCTATGTCCAGTACTGGATGTCTTTCGGCTGAATGATGATGATAATAAGGGAACCTCTTATTCTACTGGAACTACTTATTACACTAGGATAGCTCAAGATCAAAGTATTACTACTGACGTGCAGCCTACAGTACTAGTTTAAAGTGTCCTAAATCTTACACATGAAACACGAGGAGGGGAAGAAGAAGCAAAGCAGTTTATCCGGAGTGATGGAAATGCAAGCGAAGATATTAGTTGAGTTTTAGGTTCAAACAAATGAGCGAAAGGATGCTTCTATCTGCCATAAAAGAGGTAACAGGGCCTGCGATTCTCCATATATATTCCCCTTTTTTCTTCCAGAATGCCTCTAGCTAGAGCAATTATTTTTTTCATAAAGTTAAGGTCTGCTGTATACACGTCCCTGTTATTTCCTTTTTTTTCAGCAACTTATTGGTAAAGCAAATATGACCCTCCAAAAATTACAAAAATGTCCAATTTTTACCGCCGTGATTGTGATTGTTGGATTACCAGAAAAATTCGAAAAGTTTTTAAAATAAAAGAAAATTATAGGAACGTAGACATACTCTTTCTTAAAATTATTTAAATATGAGAAAAAAGGGAAATACGAAACGTCGATTTCGTTTATTGTTGTTAAATGACGATATGAATTATTGTTGTTAAATGAACTTCTACACCATGATCTGAAAATACCAACAGTCAAAGAGGAAATAGAAAGTCGTATAAAGAAAGAATAACTCGCCACCCAAATATCCTGGCGAACCACCTAATGGATAAGAAAGGAATACGCAGGCTAAAACACAAAATTCCGCAGGATTTAATCTGACAAACTTTGTTGTTGCTTATAAATACTAGGATGTGTTATAGGACGCATACCAAGCGAAACATCGCGCGGTGCGAGAGTTAGCCCTCAGAAACGACCTTGACGAGGCCCCGCCCCTTTAATGTTGCTTATTACTATGGTGAGATGTCAGATGTAACACATCATATGCGACGACTGTAAGGCTCGCTCGTTTCATTCTCAACATTCATCCTCTAAAGGGGTTAAATAGGGATGACAGTTTGTATTGAAGTTCGTAATTTTTTCAGATGGTAAATATCATCAGGCACGCGGTTTGTTACGTCATAACATGCATTTACGACCTTCACTATCACCAAATTAAACAGCAAACCTTTCTTGCCACATGTGGCACATGGCTCTAGTCAAAACAATTTCGACAGAACAGACATTCATTTAAACACACAAACAGACCACATCGACGTATTTTGATCTGATCGTGCAATAGGGCAGGCAAACGAAATCATTGGGCAACGTGAAATTAATGTTGTATTGGTGAAATCGATCGAGATAGAGGTGATTGACGTAATAGCACGTGATCGGCCCTTATGTTGCAAACACTTTTAGACATACTCCTAAAGACGGATATACTCGTAACGTAACTGATACAGAACAAGATGTAAAAAAAATGTGATGACAAAGCAAAAGTATATGTATATGACATGAACAATTTGTAAAATGAAACGAGTCGATGAAGAATAAAGTCTTATATCCTAGAAGTAACAAGCGAGGGCAGCCTTATATTCTGCATAGAAGTTATATGTAAGGACTGGCTAAATGTATGATGAAGAAGTAAAGATATAGAATAGGCAAATTAAATCAAGAGCGTAAGAAAAGAAACCAGGGAAACTAAAGCAAGAAATTAATATGGAAGTAGAAATATAGAAGTATTATGTAAGGGCTGTCTAAATGTATGATAAAGAAGTAAAGATATAGAACAGGCAAATTAATTCTAGAGCGTAAGAAATAAAACGAGGGAATAACTAAAGCATGAAATTAATGTGAAAGTAGAAATATAGTAGTTATATGTAAGGGTTGTCTAAATATAATATATGATGAAGAAGTAAAGATTTTATTTATTTATTCACATACAACTATCATCACAGGCTTACAATAGTGTAGTTTTATTTTTAATAACTTACAAAGATTAGACTTAAAATTATATTATTATGCACAATCAGGAGTAAATTTACAAAATGCAGCCCGTGTGAGATATAGAATAAGCAAATTATATCAAGATCGTAAATAATGTAACGAAAGAATAACTAAAGGAAGAAATTAATGTTGAAGTAGAAATACAATTGTAATATATTACAACAATCCAACTAATATTAGAAAGGCGAAAGTTTGTGAGTGTGTATGTTTGTCTCTTCTTCACGCTAAAATTACTAATGATAGTTAAAACCTGGATTAACACATAGGATACTTTTTATCCCGATATTCCCACGGGATCGAAACTTATGCGGGTGAAACCGTGAGGCGCAGCTAGTAGAATTATAAATGTCTGAACAAGTGTTACTTATCACAATGGATGGAACTCAATAAAAAGGATCAAATAACAATTTGCATATATTTAATAGCCGGAACGGTTACAGATTACCAATCAACATATTACAAAAGAATATTGAACCTGATCAACATGATAAAAGCAAAGACCTGTACCTACCTGCAAGTCGACAAGATAGTTATTAAAGAAATGTCGTAATTTCAAGAGTAGTAATTTAGTACTGCGAAACAAATTGCAACGACATTATAGAAGCTATAAGATACTATGAATAAAGTTTCGCAACTATTAGTCTTTTAGATACCAGTGCATGTAATCAATCAGTTTTTGCATACTCAAATTAAATTTGTTGTTATTCTCGTCTATAATGATACAACTATCAGTGCTGATTTGCTGCATTAATTAGCATCTGCAAATGGTAATAATGTACGTCTGACGCATCCTCATCATCAGTCTTGACACCACCTTACTGACTGGCTAGTATTTTTACTGGAGCATGTCATTTATTTTCACATATTTCAGTCTGACACAAGCGCAGAAGACAAGAGATTGCTGGTAAGTTCTTATAGAATATTATTTTTATGTACACCGCACTGGGCCCGCGTGGTTGATTACAACCCACTTCCTCTCGAAGATCTTCTCTTGATTGCCTGTGTCCCAGCAGTGAGAAAATTATAGCCTGATTATTTATGTGATTATGATATGATTACAGATATACAATGCCTATGTCTGCGTGTGTGTTTGTCTTATCAATGTTATCGACTTTGATAAGAAAAGTATGGGCAGGAACATCCTCCTGTCTACCTGCCAAAACGAGACTGTTGAACTTAGAAGTTCACCTTTAACCCTTTGTACATCCATGCAAGACACATGAGCGTATCCACACACACACACACACACACATGGGCTTTTTAATTGTTTCTGTAATTACTGGCATATGAAGAGTTATCCTTCGTGATTTGGAGGCAGAACTTTGAGAGGCAAAAAAATACAGTTACTTTATAAAATTATGAAGCCACTTCAGATGAAGTTATAAGTAAAAAATCGGTCTTCAAGCAAGTTCAATAACTTTATGCAGAATTCAGAGAATCCATACAAATTAAATAATTTTGTGAAACAAGTCAGAAGATTTACAGTTTTTCCTCAATAGTTCTTGAGTTGTAACAACAGCTCATAAAGTATATTCTTTATCAACTTATTAAGTAGTTTATGAAAAAATAACTCAACTGTTATAACGAAAGTTGAACCCGATATTCAAATAAAAGAAAAAAAAAGGAAAAGAAAATAAATATTGTTGATGGTCTGATATTTTACTTCATGTTCCTTGTGTTTTTCAAGTTCTTCTCTTGCCATGCGCCATCAATAATTAATTGGACAAGATCAACGAAAATTATTGCGGGTAGGGTTATTTTTATTATTAGGCTCAAATTGCGATGGACGTAAGTAATGCATTCCAAAATAGTGCTTATGATAACACTTATATATCCGTAATTCAATAAAATTTCCTCAGAGAAACCAATGTCAGTAAGTCTGTTATTGGTTGAATTCGATCCCAAAAAGCCAGTGCTTTTGAGTTGTTCTCCATCTTTACAAGAAAAAATATTGTCGTCAAATCTTGAAAACTGTGACATCAGCCACATGTCCTGTGATCCTTTGGATAGATGCCTTAGCTAAGATCCGAAGGCACATAGGAGCAAATAGTTTCTCCTCATTGTTTTCGCCGTGGCAATATAGCGAAGAAGAAGTGAGAACTGATATTTAAGTTCTAATGAGAAATAATTCAAAAACAACTTATATTTCCAACTATATTTATAGGTACAGTAGACCGCACGTCGGTGGCAGCACTTTGAAATTGAGTTGGCTTGGCGTAGTACGGAGTTAAGGGGACTACAGTACGCGTAGCATGAATACCGTAGAAAAGGGTTTTGTCGACGGAAGAATAGACAAAATAACAGATTGTGATTTTTTATCTGCCATTTTGTCTATTCTTCCGTCGACAAAACCCGTTTCTACAGTGGTCAATCTACGCGTGCTGAAGCTAAACGCAAGTTTTATAATGCCTAAAGCTATATGATCCACAGCAGTAAACCAAATTTTAAAATGTACTAGTTAAATAGTGTGTTGAAAACGTAATACAATTATTTTGAAAAAATTACGAAGACTAAAAAATTTTTTTAACGATTAAAAACCATATTATACATGCAGTCATTATGATTTTTTGTCAGATTATTCAACAAGCAACGTTTAACTAACGTAATAGTGTTTTCATTTTTTTGGCCAGTTAATACATATTTTGGAAATAGATAATTGCTTCATATTTTGTAATAAATTACCAGCGTTGTGTCATCGTGTTTCTCTTTCTTTTCTATACAGTCAGACAGTGCTTTACAGTGCAGAGGTTTACGGTTGCCAGCCTCAAAAAAAATCAAAATTCAAATTATTTTATTTCACATAAACCTACATGGGCACTTATGAAACGTCAGAAGCTAGGTGCACGGTTCCAATTGGTCGTTTCTTATGGAGAAGAGCCGGCAAGAAACTACACGGTTACTCTTTTAAAAATAATTGGTTTTTACAATATTTTCAAATAATAGTGTTATTAGACTTATTAGGTATGGGAGGACAGTGTAGGTCTTTCAATAAGTACCAGGTACTTAACAAAATAATTATGGTCAGCATATAGTCCACTAAGCCTACAGCGTTCTCACATTCACAAAATAGAAAATAATCTATATAAATATGAATAAATTATTAAAAATAAAAACGTATTATAAATGAAATGACGTGATTGCCTCTTAAAGTAGCTCTGTAACCACAAACGTGCAGCCTACTGCACCCTGAGCACTTAGTCCTACTGCGACTTTGCTGATCGGTAAGTATTTTTAACACGGGTAGATATCCTTATATCATTCTCATGCCAAAATGATAAGAAAAGTAAAAAAACGATCAAGTGCGAGTTGGACTCGCGCACAAAGGGTTACTACCATTATATGTTGTTTATGAGTCCCCTTAAATATTTATTTTATTCTGTTTTTAGTATTTGTTGTTATAGCGGCAAGAGAAATACATCATCTGTGAAAATGTCAACTGTCTAACTATCACGGTTCATGAGATACAGCCTGGTAACAGACGGAGAGACAGACAGACAGACGGACAGCGGATATAATAGGGCTCCCTTTGGGTACGGAACCCTAATAAAAAAGAAAACTAGGTGGAATTCCTACTGTCAATACTAATAGTGTAATTATTATTGCGTGTGTTACGTAATACGATAGTCGGTTACTAGGAAAAGTTATTACGCCTTACGTGTGCAGACAATGTTTACCTTTCTTTTTCTTCCTATTGGGGTTTGGAACAAGTCAAAGACTGATGTCATATTTTTAAATTTTGATAAATAAAGTAAGGAAAAAATAATATTTTTAGCTTCCTCAGGACATTGACATAAAAGTAGTGCAGAATGTATACGAGTATACAATTTCTCTGTTTAAATAATTTCGCGAATTGAAGGCTAATCACCTAAATTAATTAGCCTTAAAGTCGCTTAGAACAATAAAATGTCGAGACAAAAAGAAACAAAGGTGTACAATAAAGTATATATAAATAAATAAATAAGGTCACTGACATAAAAGCATTGCAGAATGTACACACACACTTTCTCTGTTTTAATGTAGTGCCATTAATTAGATAAACACTTTTTTAATTTCGCGAATTCGCTAAGAACAAAAAAAAAGGCGAGACGAAAAAGACAAAGGACAATAAAGTATATATTCAAATTCAAATTTATTTATTTGTTAAAAATCTTGTACAATAACAGATTGGACGGTGACCCCCAAACTAGACATATGCCTGTATCTTCGGGGTCGGGGAATATAATTAAATAAAACCAGTTAGTACTAGTTTATAAAATAGCCAGACATTATACGATGCTATTTTACATTTCTCTAAAATTTAATTTTCATATTTCTTTTATTTGGATTTTTTTACAATATTTAAGTATCATTCATTCGTTGTGTAATCAAACAATCCTTAACTTAATACGCTTTAGTTTATAACTTACAACACAATCATTATAATTGAATTTGATCTCGAAATATGAACGTACAATGGGTTAAAAAAAACTTAAAACTAAAAATGACAGTCAACAAAAAGAAAGATATATTCGTGAGAGCGCTTTCCAATACGCTCATGTGCGATTTCGTTCAAATTTTAACGGGCCGGCGGAGCATGCGTAGCTCATACAAACGTAATACCAAAATAATTTGTAAATCAAACATATTCTTAAGGTAGTGTGTATTTATTCCGATAGGATTACAGAATATCTAGGCTTCCAAATATATATTTTGAATGGACACTGATTTAAAGACGAGTTATGAGGAAAATAAGTTTTCTATAGAATATCCACCTTGTATAGTCTGTCCACCTTGTGGGCAGACGTCCTACGCTGCGCTTGCCGGTACGTGACCTCCATTCCAGAACCTTTCTACCCCATCGGCCGTCAGTTCTGCGCGCTATGTGCCCCGCCCACTGCCACTTCAGCTAATCATAACATCTCACTGCTAGGCAAATGGCTCTTTTTTTTTTGAGTGGGAAATTATCAAATAATTCATGAGATATTATAATAATTCGGATTCATGGGAGGGTGTGTCAGACTCTTACTGTCTAAGACCCAACCGTGTTCCTTCAGTTGCCTGTATTTTGCCAGGGACCACGGATCCCTTTCAGACTTTCCCGCGACCCCGGCAGGCATAGGCAAATGACTCTCGTCTTGATTTATGTCTATGTCTAAACTAATTTTATAAAGAGGTACAATTGTTTGTTTGTTTGTAATATCTTATCTCTGGAAGTTCCGATCTAAAAAAATATTTCACTGATAGAAAGCTAAACTATTTGGTTATTTTTACCTCTAGCACTCTTATCATGACCACAATAGAAACGGGTTTTGTCGACGGAAGAATAGACATTAAGACAGATAAACAATCACAATCTGTCATTTTGTCTATTCTCCCGTCGATAAAACCCGTAGAAAACCCGTTTCTATGATCGTCACGTTACGCGCGCTGGTCATACACGCACGCCGGTTGCGAGTACTATTATTATTAATTTAATTTGTCCATATTTTAAAAGGATGGTATTTAAAAGTACTTCAATTTATTCCCATTTCATTTACCTAATTTTGCCTGTGTTCCACCAAATATACTGAATATGCACCAAAATATGTTCATTAAAATATGTCATAGCGAGCATCTATTTAACAACTGTTGCAAATTTGTAAAAATAGTAATACACCTAATTTTAAAAACAAGCATTTATTTTTTAGTTTTACTTCAGATAATGCACTGCAAAATGTATTTGAATCAAATACCAATTAATGTCCAATGTAGCTTTATTAATAAAAAATGTAATGTAACACATTATATTCATTTCTGGAACTTGACTGAATGACTGGAGCGTGACTCTGGCTTCCAAAAATACACCAATAAAAGTGATTATTTGAAAGCTATAGCCGCTAATATTAAACTAATTTAATTGAAAAGTGTATTATGAAAACATGTATTTAACTACTTGTACCATGGTACTATTATTCTTATTGTATGTTATGTGACAACAAAGTTACGCAAAATTAGTGTATATAATACTGATTATTATGAATAAAAATAAATCTAAACAAAAAGATATGACTGAATAATAGTGTAAAAGATGGTTATGTTGAGAAAATATAGGAAAACAAATAAAAGTATAATAGATGTTTATTGCTACTGACATTATGAAGTTGAATGCTTCGGAATTATGAACATTAGAGACAGAGTAGTTAGGAATTGTGATTGTTAGGATGAAAAATGTTAGGAAGAACATTTTCGGATTTCCAATTATCGGAGTTGAAAATTTAGGTGAACTTTGGCGCACCCCGCCCCGCGCGCCGTCTCCGTCGCACAACAGAGAGCATTATAGGCAGGCATACGCGTCGCAAGCGCGCCAAAACCATTTTCAGTAAAATAAATATAAGTCTTAGAAGTAATGTTTTACGAAATGCATTATTTGTTCTTCAATTATAATTATTTCAATAACATAAAAGTTGTACAAAACCGTTTTAAATGGGTATACGGTACTAGGATGCATACTAAATATTTTGTGTAACATTCAGGAATATTTGGTGCACGATCAGTATTTTTCGGGGAAGAATAAAATAGTTATTGTTACAATAGAATATTTGCAGCGCACTACAATAAAAAAGTGTTATATCTTGGTGTTAATTTGGAATTTGTTTGATGTAACATATTTTGCTGGCCGAGTAGTTTAATTATAGTAAAACAATTAAACGGGTTTAAGATCAATATTTTAGAAATGCATACATAGATGTACCTTTAGATTTTTGGTGAACACAAAAATATTATCCATTTTAAAATAACAACTTTCATCCTTTTACTGTTGTATGAAATGGATATGATATGGCAAATAGGCGTAGTGTATCAATTTGATAAACAATTAACTTGCCTTACAGTATTTTGTAAAAAAGCTAACTAAATTTTCATCATCATCATCATCATTTCAGCCGCAAGTCGTCCACTGCTGGACATAGGCCTCCCCTAAGCACCCCAGTTTGACAAGTTCTGTGCATCCCGCATCCAGCCCATTCCTGTGAACCCCTCACAATGTCGACGGTCCACTTTTAGGGAGGACTTCCAACGCTACGTCTTCCGGTACGCGGCACGCTGAAATGTTCAATATCAACTAATTGCTATGATTGAATACTGTAAAAGCATATCTTTACATTCTCTATAGTGACTAGATTTATTTCGTCATCCTGACTATCAGATATGGCTCCACAGTAGCTAATATTTTATAACTGCCAAAATAAGAATGACATAACGTTATACAACTTTAAGTCACACATTCATGACACACTTACACATTTTTAGTATCAAAATTCAAGTCATTTATTCAAACTAGGCTGAGAATCAGCACTTTTCGAACGTCAAAATTACATAAGAGAGTCCCCCAAAACGCCCACCCTTCACCACTTCCTAGTGCTTTTGCTGGGAAGAAAAAGTGGCGCAACAAACTCCCCAGCAGCACAGCTGTCTGTTCAGTTAGAAAAAAAAAGATTCTATACAATAGTATACATTACGCAACACACAATTTAAATTATAAATTAATAGCCATATGACAGCTAGCACACGCCAATATACCAACCAAAAACATCGAGATATCACACTTATTCATCACATTCTTACTGTGCCAATCTTGTAATAAGGAAAGATTAAATCTAATGATAGTAATTACAACATATCTACTTACCTCACTTATTCAATGAAGTCAAAGTTTTTTTCCCGTTATGTGCTTTATGCCTATCGCAATATATATCTTTCTGGCTAAGCAGGTTTTTGCCCTCTGGGACAGGTTTGACCTGTCATTGAAAAGTGCTTCACCGTAATCATCATTAGTATGTTCACCATGAGCTCATTGTAGCATACAGGCTTTAATAGTGCTTGGTCTATGCTAGTTTTTTTAGTGTCAAACAATATTAAAGCTTTAAGGACCATAGTAACAGCCAGTAATGTTCTCACTGCTAGGACAAGGCCTCCACTCTGTGAAATGAAGTGGGCCGTAATCCACCACGCGGACTCAGTGCGGGTTGGTAGATGTCACATGTCTTCGAATGTTTGGTTCTAGGACTTGCCGGTTTCCTCACGAGGTTTTCCTTCACCGTTTCAAGAGCAGTGGTGATAAAATTATTTACACAAAATAAAGCGCCTGTTTGGGTTTGAACCCAAGACCTACAACTCATAAGTGGGAGCCGTTACGAGTACCACTTGGCCACAACTGCTCAAACGACAACGCGACAGTTGTCTATTTGCGGATCAAAAGACCACCACGGACTATCCCTCATATGTCAAGTATAATTATGTAACAATCCTAGTTCTTACCAGTTACGAAAATAAAAATACATTACGACTACATTATGATTTATAACAAAACATTTCTAAATGTATCAACTTTCTTAGTCTTAAGTAGGCAAAAGAAACTCCTGAGTTTGCAATCGTATTTTGACACGCAAAATGCTCGGAGATTTTGGAAGATAGTCTTAGAAAGCTGATGGTACAACTTTTACTTGAGCCTAGACTGTAGGAAGTGTTTTAGAAATGGGTTATGTTTATACTATCGAACTGTTTATTAGTGGATATAAAAGCACTTAGTTATAAAGAATTCCACAACTCTTTGACAATTCAAAAGTGCCTGTAAAGGGTTTAATTGAAATAAATACTTTGAGTTTGAGTTTGAGTTTTTAAAGAAAGCGTAGCCTATGGAAAGTCTTTAATCTAAAATGCTGAAGTCTATGAAATTACATAAGACTAGCTACCGCCAGTTGCCCGCGCACGCCCGCGTGATATTTTATTAATTATAGCCTATGTTACTTAGTGATAATATAGCATTCTACTAGTGAAAGATTTTAAGTCGGACCAGAAGTTTTTGAGTTTATTAATTACAAGCAAAAATACAAATATTTTGCTTGTATTATAAGTGTAGACTATCATTATAGTCTACAAGAGATTATCATTATAGTCTTAGAAGAGTGAGTAAGTGAATCTAGTCCATAAAGAGCTTAGCATTAGAAGTTCACCCTTTGCCTCCATCCTTTCATTCCAGCCGTTTGAAGTTGAACCGTTGAACGTATGCTAGCTTTAAACTTACGTATTTAAACTCCAAGCAGTGTAAAGTGCAGTTTAAATTACTTTAGTTTTGTACTCTGCTCTTTATCTCTCTGTGGTCTAAGATGGCGGAGATGCAAGAGCAATCTTGTTTTTTTTGTCCCATTTAAAACTTTTACTGGAAAAGGAACTTAAGGGTGTTTAGGGGCATGAGGAACAGGGTGTAAAGTTCACTCATCCACCATAGAAAAGGGAGGTTCCTCCAACCAGACGGGTGTTGTGTCTGGCGGGCCGACTGCCCGACTGTTGATTTCGGATATGTCGTTCGCGCGGTAAACTCTAATTGCGCGATGCAGGACTTGTGTGACGTCATGTCTTTGATGCGTAGTTCGTATGTGGCGGTAACGTGTAACCACTACAGGTGGAACATAAATACAGCGGTGAGAAATGGCAGGCTTGTACTGAATTTCTTGGATGGACAAAACACCGTAGCTATCTATGTCCATTTCAGCACAGCTCACAACCATTCGACAGGTGGTCAAATAAAAAATGATAAATTTTTAATCCCTCCGTATCAAAAACTCCTTATAGCAAAACGACCGATATAATCAAGACACTACAGGGGCCGATTTGCTAATAAAAAAATTAAGCTAAAGTAAAGCAAATGGTCCTAAAAACAAAATCACGAAAATGGTAGTCATAACCACATAAATTAGCCTTGCCCCACAGAAAATTTCGGGTTTTGGATTTGTGAACAGCCTTTAGAGAACTCTTTTGATAAAATTGATGCCACGTCAATTCTGGCTGTAGCTGACAACCAGCGCTGAGCAATATGCTGAGTGTGACCGTTTTGCGTGGATGTGACGCAAATTTTTCTTGTGTTCGTTGTTTTGCGTCATGTTTACAGCAAATACGTATTTTCTTTCTTTCCTTGATTGAAGTTCGATTGGGCACAGAAGCGTATCGAACGGTTGTGAATAACTTTAATGTACTGGTCTCTTTATCTGCAACTTACTTTTTGATAGAAGTTATGTGTTGTGTTATTTTTCAATATTTTTTTCATTATGTTATTAGGTAGTTTTTTTAGGTAGCATTTGTTATTAGGTAGTATGGAATCGCTCCACATTGCTAAAATGTTACTGTGTCCTAATCATATTCTATTAGATACCTATTTGGAACATGTTGTACCTACTAAACAAGTCATTGTTTTCGTCTAGAACAATGTTTGAACCGGTCCTAATATCGGCATCATGTCGGCTCTTTACATAACATGGCCTTTGTCTAATTTCTCTGCTGGAAAGTGCTGCACCGCCTCAGGGGAACGGTTTAGCTTATATAGATACGTAGCGATTCATCTATATGCATCTTCAAAGTTGTTGTATTCTATTTTTTTTTACTTTTTTCGAACTATAGGTTCCTACAGTCAACGCGCATTAGCCAAAGTATAAATTACTCATTTAAATTACCTAACAGTGTGAATTTGGAACCCCAGCACAAGATACCCTTTACTCAAACTCAAACTCAAAGCATTTATTTCAATAAAACCATTTACAGACACTTTTGAAGAGTCGGTCAGTTAGTCAGAAAGTTGAAGCTAGTTGCCCATTCCAAAACGTAGATCTCTATGGAGAAGAACGGGCATGAAACTCCAAAGACACTCTTTTAAATATAGATATTACAAAATCCTGGGTACATTACTCTTGTTGCTTCTATATGTGAGAAAAATGTAAAAAAAAAAACAAAAACGATTAAAAATATAAGATTAAAAACAATCGCCGGCAGATAAGAGATGACCAGACTCCTCAACTGATGGCGCCCGTTCACGAACATGACGCGTGGATCAGCACCATTCAGCTCAGCCATTTAGTAGGGAACCGAATGATCCAACACACTCGCCACCATCAGCGAGACATTTCAATGAGCATGAGATACTCTCAACTACCCTGCTCTTTCAAGTCAACATATAACATAATAACGTAGTAAACGACTCCATGGTACTAACATTTACAAAAATTGAAAAAAATGCGTCTATATTATACAAAACTATAGTTAGCACCGCATGTATCTGTAAGATTAAAAGAATTTTATTACCAAAAAGAAAGAAAATCATTATTATCTATTAGAGTATTCTTCAACAATTAAAACTTGTTTAAATAAAACCTGCACCATCCAGGACAAATGAAGCAAACGACATAACAGTCCAGGTTGCGCTGTACATACAGGTCGAACAAAATATGAGTCCTCGACACGAATTGAAGAATAATTAATAATGTACAAATTATAGCGGTCTTGGCGCATAAGGCGATAAATTCCAGTCAGCCTTAGTTTGCATTGATTAATATATTAGAAGAACCTTATACTAGAATTACTAGACCGCATAAGGTGTTAAGATAGGAGGTCGATACATAAATGGTTACGCAAACACCACAAGATCCATGTGAATTTCGAACCGCACTAAAAGCGTTCGCTCTCGCTCTCTCGTTACCTGATGTGATAAAAAATATGACTGTAATAAAATTTAAAGGGGCACTAAACCAAATATTAATTGAGAAAAGCTATTACAAAATTGATGACTTCCTTAATGATAAATCTCTGCACTGATTGATGAAGTACTATTATGATTGACATCTGTATTCCTGTTCTGACAATTTTTATTCTTATTGACACTTTGACATACTTTATTATTTTTTTGACATTACTGTAAAAATGTCACTACTGTAATGTTAATAGTCTGTTTTTTTGTATTTTTTTTGTAATTCTAATGATTTGAAATTTATATTCATTCAGTATCAATAGAATCTGTTTAATTTTGGATCTCAATATTATTTGCATGCCCAAGAGACGGTAGAATATGGAGGACTACTTTTTTAAGAAAACATCTATGTACCAATTACCCATGTTTGCAAAAATAAATGATTTGATTTGATTTTGATTTGCAGACAAGCGCGACGCGACGCTAGTAAATTTTACTTGACGAAAAAAAATCTATGCAATCTTCATGGAATTTTTTCTATCAGAATCGATTCGCACCGTCGCGGCGCTCCTGTCCATGGGAGCTTTAATGTTATAACCGCGTAATAAATAATTATAATATAAAAATAAGTAATTACATAATTTTGCATCAGTAAGTTAAATCGTATCCATATAAAGAAAGAAAGAAAAAATAATATTTATTTGGACACAGTTCGTGAAACACAACAACAAAATAAAAAGGTAAAATAATCATAAAGCAATAGTGTGTGCCTCACGGCTGCGCCAAAAAGCCACACTATACACTTAATATCAATATTATAAATGCAAAAGTAAATCTGGGCCTCACGTCTGCTATTACAATAGTGTCAGAATGGTCGATCATTGATTTCATAATTGTTGATTTTGACAAGTTTGGTAATCTACCAACATATTGGCGTCATTAGGACTTTCCAATGGTCAGCCACTGACACTCCATTGAAAGAAATGGCATCTATTGATAATCTCGTACATAATGAAAAATTAATGACTGTCTTATGCGGTAATCTGCTAAAATTTTGACAGTTCCTTTGATCAGTGACCTACCATGAGAACGTCATTGTGCAGTCATTGCTTTTAATTAGTTACGAGTATCGTGTTTGTGGAATACAACGATCAACCAATGATCGACCATTATGAATTTAGCAGATTACGAACTTTTAGCAAAATGACAACGGGATCGTGTTGGAATAACGAATTTATAAAAATAGCAGACTTGGGCCCCTGGCTGTTTGTTACCTTTTCACGACTAAACCACTGAATTGATCGTTATGAAATACAGTTACATAGGTAGCATGGGACCTGAAAAAGGACATAGTCTACTTTTCATACCGGATATTTTAAAAAAAAGATGAAATACGAAATACACGCTGACGAAATTACGGGCTAATTAGTAAGTACTAGCTGTTGCCCGCGATTTTGTGTGTTTACTAGGATAAAAAGTATCCTATGTCCTAATCCAGGTCATGGTCTACCCCTGGGCCAAATTTTATCCAAATCCGTTCAGCCGTTTTAGCGTCAAAGTATAACAAACAAACAAACTAACTTTCGCATTCATAATATTACCACACTGGCACTTTGCCCGCGGCTTCGCTCCCGTGGTCTTTTCCGCGGGACCCGTTATTTTTTCCGGAATAAAACGCCTATATTACTCCCTGAAAACTAAGCTTTCTAATGGTAAACGAATTTTTCAAATCGGTCCAGTAGTTTCGGAGCCTATTCGGTACAAACAAAGAAACAAAAAAAAAATCCTCTTTATAATATTATTAGTATAGACTACCTGCGCCCCGCGTTTTTATCCGCATAAGTCTCGATCCCGTGGGAATATTGGGATAAAAATTATCCTATGTTCTTTTTCTGGTTATGGTATACCCATGTGCCTAATTTCATCCAAATCCGTTCAGCCGTTTTAGCGTGAAAGCGTAACAAACAAACTCACTTTCGCATTTATAATATTAGTTGGAATATAATACAAAGTTCAAGCGACAGACCGATGTTCGCGTAACCAAATCCTATTTTGACAAAGCTATATCCGGAAAGCTTTGCGAACCATTTCCGTGATTGCAGAATATTATTATTGTAAAGCGTTTTGGTACTTACTAAGTCTCTTTTAACGAACCCGGATGAATAATATCGATATTATTCAAAGCCGTGAATGAGGCCATGTGACAAAATAATATTGTATTTCTATTTTTAAGTCCCTTATAAAGCACTAGCTTTTGTTTGCCCGCGGCGTCGCCCGCGTGGAGATCGTAAATTATCCCACGGTAACGTACTGACGGGATAAATAAAATCCGGCCAAATGCGGTTCGGATTCACGCACGAAGGGTTCTTTACCACCGTACTTTATCACCGTATTTAGCCAAAAAAACATGCTTCTTGTATGGGGACCGACCCCCTTTAATTTTTTTTTTAATTATTTGTTGCTATAGCGGCTATACAAATACACAATCTGTGACAATTATCAATTGTCAGTACTACTACTACTGTATTTAATCAACTGTGGTAGACAGTTGATTAAATTTTACGGTTCATGAGATGCAGCCTGCTGACAGACAGACGGACAGCAGAGGTGCTAATAGGGTTCCGCTTGGCACCGTTTGGGTACGGAACCCTATCCTATCTTATGTCCGAACCCAGGCTATGGTCTACCTATGGGCCAATTTTCATCGAAATCTGTTTAGCCGTTAAGGCGTAAAAAGTTAACAGACAGACAGACAGAGTTAATTTCGCATTTATAATCTATACTAATATAATATTATAAAGAGGAAAGATTTGATTGTTTGTTTGTATTGAATAGGCTCCAAAACTACTAGACCGATTCGAAAAATTCTTTTACCATTAGAAAGTTTAGTTTTCAGGGAGTAACATAGGCTACTTTTTATCCCGGGAAAAATAACTGGTCCCGCGGGAAACCACGGGAGCGAAGCCGCGGGCAAAGTGCTAGTATTATATATTAGTGTGGATTAATAACGTATCGTATGTCCATTTGTCGGATGACGGTATTTGGAGATATTTAGGAAGGTAATCCCTTTAATTAACCGAGCTTAAATAAATACAGTAAGCATATAGAGCGAATTGTTGGTACAGTTATTAGCCCACGGACGTAAAAACATCACAGTGGTATTTTATCGCGCACTGGATTTTCAACTCTCGGTGTTGAGCCGAGCGTTGAGAATCCAATGCACTGGGACGCATTCTCGTCCCAGTTCGTTGAAAAATCACACTGTTGGATTTTCAACTCTCGGCGCTACGTAGAGCGTTGAAAATCCAGTGCACGAACAAATATCGCCGCGGGAAAAAGTCGCCCGTACGAGCTTAGCATGAAAGTGAGCGTTAATTAATTTATTATGGAAAATTAAGTTATATTAAAATTGCTTAGTAGTCATAAAGGCTAGATTGTAATTAATTATAAGAGTTCTTCACACTGGTTCTTTATAATAAAACTTAAGTTTTTTTTTAATATGATGAAAGATGATTCACCTTGTAGCGGTTACACCGCCACATACTAACTACGCATCAAAGACATGACGTCACACAAATCCTGCATCGCGCAATTAGAGTTTACCGCGCGAACGACATAGATAAGACTATCCGAAATCAACAGTCGGGCAGTCGGCCCGCCAGACACAACAACCGTCTGGTTGGAGGATCCTCCCTTTTCTATGGTGGATGAGTGAACTTTACACCCTGTTCCACATGCCTCTAAATTGGTGACCCCGAGTATGAACGTCAACTCAGCCTTCGTGCAACTACTTCAGCGTGACGTCATCATCATCACTCCCGCAAGCTTTCGTGAGGCGAGTCACACAGACAGCCAGCACCCTCGGCTTCAACGGGTATCCTGACCACCAGCATGCAGCGAACGCGCATTCCTGGTCATCACCCTCAGCCTCATCACCCCGACTCACTGGGGAATCAACACAATCATCTCAATCAGCGCAATCACCGCTATCACCTCAATCACCGCAATCATCTCAATCAGCGCAATCACCGCTATCACCTCAATCACCTCAATCACCGCAATCACCTCAATCACCACAACCGCCGCAATCATCGCAGACAGTTCCGACTCACCGTGAACTGTGCGGCACCCGGTTCCGACTCACTGGAACCTTAGCTGGCACTGTGAAGCATCGCAAGATACAAGACTCAGCCCACTATCGACCTCCGGTCTCCGGAGGGGAGCGATGTAGCGGTTACACCGCCACATACTAACTACGCATCAAAGACATGACGTCACACAAATCCTGCATCGCGCAATTAGAGTTTACCGCGCGAACGACATAGATAAGACTATCCGAAATCAACAGTCGGGCAGTCGGCCCGCCAGACACAACAACCGTCTGGTTGGAGGATCCTCCCTTTTCTATGGTGGATGAGTGAACTTTACACCCTGTTCCACATGCCTCTAAAACCTAGCTTCTGACGTTTCATAAGTGCCCATGTAGGTTTATCTATGTGAAATAAAATATTTTGAATTTTGAATTTTGATGTTTTTTATATATTTGTCATCAGCCGACCAAACTATCTAGCCTTTTCCCAACTATGTTGGGGTCGGCTTCCAGTCTAACCGGATGCAGCTGAATGCCAGTATTTTACATGGAGCGACTGCCTATCTGACCTCCACAACCCAGTAACTGGGTAATACGATACCCCTTAGTGAGACTCGTTGTCAGACTTTCGGGCTTCTGACGACCCGTAACAACTGCCAAAGATCTACAAATGACGGCCGGGATCGACGCTTAACGAGCGTTTGTTTAAAATGCCAAAATTTGAATTACTGTTTCGTACACCATAAACGATTACCTACCTAACCAACTCAGAAAATGCTTAACAAGTGAACTACGTATCTGTAGTATTTGTAATTCTTACACCCTGTTTCTTAATTGAGAATTTGAAGATGAGAACTTGTCCAACTCCAGCATTCCTTAAGGTAAAGCGCGAAAAGTCCCAAAATTCTTCTTTTTTTTTTTTTTTTTTACACAAACACCTTAAGTACCTACCTAATGCTAGAATTTGACTGGTTCTCAAGTAGGTACTTGGTAAGACTGGTTGTCAGACTTTCTGGTTTCTGACGATCGGTAACAACTGCCAAGCAACGTGCTTACCGAGGCACGAAGGGGTCTTGGTATGTAAAGATGGTCACCCATCCACAGACCAACCGCGGTAAGCGTGGCTTAACCGGACCGATCGACCCGTGCGGCTGTTATTACTTAGCCACGAGCCCCACACAACGCTTTGACACAGACATGGCATAACAAAACCAAACTATACTTTTATATATGTAACATGACTCTTCAAAGTCTAGATTCTAATTTAGTGAAATAGAAAGTACCTACTAATAATGGCCTTCCTAGTCTAGTCTCATGTTAAATTGTGGGTAATTACTGCACTTTAATTGGTTCCTTACCATGCTGAGTTAAAATGAACAATAACTTTCTATTCCCGATGATAGGGTAGCTTAACGGGAAGATAAGTAAACGAACAGTTTGGTAAGACACAAACTTCTGAAACAATATTTTCGTGATACGAGAGATTCGATAAGATTTTGAAGTCCATTTTTTTTCAATAAGCACTTTTTTATGTGCTCATATTCCTATACAGGCTGAATTTTTAGTCACCGTCCAAATTTTTTCTAGGCATTAGGTATGATGCACTAACTCCATTTAAAAAAAAAACGATGCGTAAAATTGTATCCGCTCTGCGTACTCTATAGGCTCTCTTTATAGGCTCTGATACCATAGTGATACAAAAAAAAAAACACGTATTCAATAATTTTCGCCAAAGATTATTATATCAAAATTTGGAAGGTGACTAAAAATTCAGGCCGTTTAGTAGGTATTATGAGCACATAAAAATGCTCATTGAAAAAAACGGACTTTTAAAGCTTATCGAATCTCTCGTATCACGAAAATATTGTTTTGAAGTTTTTGTCTTATCTACAATTTTCATGCGTTTTCTATCGTTCCAATACGTTCGTTTTTCAGTTATTTTTTTTTGTTATTTTTTCCGCTTAAATTAAAACACCTTCGTGCCTTAAAAAGCACGTTAAGCCGTTGGTCCCGGCTGTCATTCTTGGTTATTTGACTATCGTACCGTGTCGTCAGAAACGAAAAAGTCTGATATCGAGGTTCACTAAGGGAATATCGTATTACCCAGTAACTGGGTTGTGGAGGTTACATAGGCAGTCGCTCCATGTAAAATATTGGTATTATTCAGCTGCATCCAGTTAGAATGGACCCCAACATAGTTGGGAAAAGACTAGGCAAATGATGATGTATTTATTTCGCTTAAATTAAATATTTTACTCCGGGTAATTATTCCAATTATTAATAAATTGGAATAATTACCCAGGTAATCTAGGCTGGGTAATTATTCCAATTATTAAACTAAACCAAAGTTAATGCCATTTTATAGGACCAATATTCAACAGCTTCCTTGAAACTAACACCATCATACCCAACCAGGAAGCAGTTCCATGGCTATAGCCACGGGTAAGTAGCCGCTGAACAGCCAGTGAAAGTACTTAATTACCCACAACTGATTTGTGAGACGTGTCACTCACAACCTATGGTTATGGGAACTATCCTAGATCACGAAAGTAAAGTTGTCCTTTGTTCATGCGTTCACGGAAAAGAGTGAACGAGATAGATATAGGTTTATCAGCTTCTGATTGAAGGCTTAATTGGAGGAATGGATTTTGAGGATCGGTACTCAAGTAATTACTGTTGATTTTATTATCATATTGCTCAATTAACTCCTATTATTTAAATGGCAGAACCTGAAAATTAAGCATGTTTATTTAAATTGGCGTTTTAACGGTTAATATTAATAATAGGTATATATAAATAATTAAACGAAAGAGGTTCCTACTTTGTAAAGACTAGAATTACCTTATTTATTATGTTGTAGCTGAAATTTTTCACATTGAGACTCGTTTAGCTATTCAAACCTTATCATAAGCTACAATATAACATTTGAAGCGAAATAAACAATGCGGGGTAGTCTTTGGGGGACTACCGAAAGAAGTAACCTGTGAATTGTATCATGTAATGTATACTATTAACGCACGGAGGTATATACAGGGTGTCCAGTAAATAGCACGACATACTGCAGGGGGTGATAGCTTGGGTCACTACCTATCAATACAACACAATATATGTTCAGCAAAATCTTACATTTATTTTTCACCACTGTAGGTTAAACTTAAGTGATAAGAAAATAGTTCTGTGAAAATATAAACAAATAAATAGTATTTCTTGAAAACATTCTTGTCTTTGATAGAAAAAAGACATCAATGAGTAAAGTAACTATTCACGAATAAATGTAAAAAAAAGTACTAGAAAAGGATTTTTTCATTACGAGATGCTTAAAAATCTGTTTCAAGGTAGAGATTTTTCGGTATTTCGGAAAATTTTGTAAAACTGTAAATCCGTAAGATTTTGCTGAACATATATTGTGTTGTACTAACAGGTAGTGACCCTAGCTATCACCCCCTGCAGTATGTCGTGCTATTTACTGGACACCCTGTATATACACAGTATACATATTGCTCATGGGAAGCGTGCGGTGACGATGACGCAAGTTCTATGATTTTTGTTCACCCAAAAAGTGCTCAACGTGCCTAAAGAAGTTTACACTGCAAACAAATAAGTAACAAACTATGGTGCGTGTGACAGTAGGTGCCAAAAATACCCCATCTTCCTCACAATTTCATATCTGAGTCACCATCATTATCGCGCCAAAACCACCCATTGTCACGTACCATAGCAGGCCGAAGACATCGACCGTGACCGCAGCTAACAGTGAGAGTAAAAAATATATGAGCCAGTGTACGCGAAACACTTTCGCCACCTCCCCACACTACAACTCAATCCAAACTTTATCACACTATAATTAAAGATTAAAATTCCTTGGCCTCAAAACAAGCGGATATCCTACACAGTTTTTTTCTAAATTACACCTTAAATATATAAGTGTTAGATACAGTTTCGTGGAACAGGATGTCCGTATTGTGTAACCGATCCAGTTGTCTGATCTTAATGATATTAAAAATTATGTTTATGTTCAAGTTATATCACGCGATGTACGCAATGGTCATCGATTCGGGTTATCGTTCGTTTTCGTTATTTATAACTTTATTTGTTGGTGGTGAAATGTGGGTGTAGTATAAGTACACACACATCTACCTACCCCTTGGGGTCGGCTTCCAGTCTAACCGGATGCAGCTGAATACCAGTATTTTACATGGAGTGACTGCCACAACCTGACTGACCTCCACAACCCAGTAACTGGGTAAAACCTCGTTCAGACCAGCGCGACGCGACGGCGCGACGCGACTCGAACAATACAAATTCCAAGAAATCTTCACGGTATAACAATAGCCGGTGTCGCGCTGTCGCGTCGCGCTTTCGCGTCGCGCTAGTCTGCACGAAGCTTAATACGATACCCCTTGGTAAGACTGGTTGTCAGACTTTCGGGCTTCTGAAAACACGTAACGACTGTCAAAGATCCACGAATGACAGCCGGGACCAACAGCTTAACGTGCTTTCCGAGGCACGGAGGAGTCTCGGTATGTTAAGATGATCACCCATCCGCAGACCTACCCCGGCAAGCGAAGCTTAACCTGATGGATCGACCCGTGCGGCAGTTATTAATTAGCTACGAGCTCCTCAATGAATAAAGCGAGGTATTTAGCAATTAAGCGGACTTATTTTTCATCAATTTTAGACTCAATAAAATTTAGACAAAACAATTCAAATTTCAACTTCACACGCAAATTAAGGCTGCCACAGACAGGCGCGACGCGACACCGGTAGAACAATTTCCGTGAAGTTTTCATAGAAATTATTCCACCAGAGTCGTGACGTTTTAAAAGGCTAAATAATCAAAATTTACATAAAACGGAGAAGCTTGAGTTTAACTATTTTAAATGAGTTTTTCTTAACTTGTCTTATTTGGTACCTAAATGATATTTATTTCTGTAAATTGGTTCAAAAAAACACTTTTACAAGTCAAGATCAAATTATGTTTTACAAGTGAAATTATATTAAAATTTAATAAACCCCCGACACAAACATCCTTCCATTCCTCGTTTCTTTTTCCTACTCCATCACCAGATACTGTTCCTCATCTATCTATAACCTATTAATTGAAACCATTCCAATGAGCCCAAACACGATACCTGTGCTGTAAGTTGGTAAGAGAGTTGGGTATCCTGCAAATTACAGGTGATGCTGCAGCATCAGTTCAAGGTTACTATGTTCTTCTAATATCATTGAAGCAACAGAATACCAAATTTCAAATTGATCAGACCTGTGGAAGACGCTGACAGCCATTCATCAACTAGATAAGAGCGGGATTTTGATAAAACATGCCTGAACACTAGCTCGAAAACCTGCTTTCTATAAAACATCTCATTCAAATCGGTTCACCTGTTTATGAGCTACGGTGCCACAGGCAGACACACGCGCATAGCGGTTAAACTTATAACACACCTCTTTTTGAAAATAAAACTAGTTGAGTTCAGTGTTTTCTGACTACTCTGAGAAGAAATACCGAAACAAACTCAGAGGTACATATACTATCTGCTACTTACAAATATCAAGACGTAACTCAAATTGTGAAATTGATGCCAAATTTCAAGATTTTCGTAACGTGTTTATTTACCAAATATTACATGTAACGGTTTTCACAAGTTCACGACCCACAAAAGGCCGACATTACAATATATTCCAGCTATCTTTATATTAACGTTTAACTTATAGGAGTTTGTTTTAACTAGAATAATGGAGAAGGAGAAGATACAGTCCTACAAACTACCTAATCAAAAATTTAAGATTTCTTAGCTGGTATCGGTAATCGGGATGTTAACTAAAAAAATTGTTTTTGTTAGTCAAGTAGATTTATAAAAAAAAATTAACACGTTTTTTTTTCTTTTTTTACGGGTATCTAAAGATTGAGATTGAGTTAAAATGTGGCATGAAGTCACTCACTCCCCGGTAGATTTTATACTGAATTGTGATTTAGTGAGCCCCCTCCCCAACTTTAATGCATTTTATCTAAACATTGTTTTATTAAAATGATAAAGCTAAAATACTTGTCTAATATTTTTTATTATCTGACTGACGGACTAAATAGTTTCTTTTTTCCCTGTATTCTCCGAAGGGTTAGGCAAAGGTGTACCTACAGGGTGGAAGGGACATCGACGCGAAAACTGATAACATGGATTCAGTAGGTAGGTACATGATTCTTAAACCCCCTCCGTTGAAATTTTTCGTCGGTTATTTAAAAAAAAAAACAGCTGTTCCATACATTTTGACCACGAAGGTATTGTTTTTTTCTATGAAACGGCTGTTTTTTTTTTAAATAACCGACGAAAAATTTCAACGGAGGGGGGTTCAGAATCATGTACTAAATCCATGGTATCAGTTTTCGCGTCGATGTCCCTTCCACCCTGTATATTATATCCACGTTTTGCCAGTTGTGGTTAAGTCCCATTGGGGGCAAGCCTATTGGCTACAGGGTGCTGCTTATTCCAGATTGAAAAACTCAATACCTTCATGTTTCGCTGCGCTTGCGACGACCACAAGGCCAACGACAACGGCAGATTTTTATAAATCAATTTAATTTTTATTTATTTTTTATTTATAAATATCAAATAATAAATAAAATAATAATAATAATTAATTTTATTTATATCTATACAATATATATATATACTTAACAAATACTACTTGCAAGTACATCTAGACCCATTAAATAAATAATTCGAAATGTTGTAAGTCAGATGATACCTACACATTTTCAATGTAACTTGGAATAGTGAGCTTGGTTTTAATTTAGGGGCTAAGGATCCGAACCTAAACAGTAACAACAGCAATCCTTATGCAGTAACTACCTTTTATATGCAAATAAAAATAATTAAATTGAAGTCATTCTTTGTGGGATCACCATTTACGTGATCATTTTTAACCGATGACGTATTTGAGCGTACATTACTTCTACAAGGACATGGGTCTATAGGTATAGAGGTATAAGGAACAGGTGTAGAGTTCCTCATCCTCCCTGGAAAAGGGAGGATTCTCCGACCAGTCGGGTGTTGTGTCTGTTCCAGTCTGGTGGGCTACTGCCCGACGATTGATGTCAGGGCGTTGTATATATGGTAGTCGCGCGGTAAACTTTACTTGCGCGATGCAGGATTTTGCGTGACGCCAGTATGATGTGAAAGTTTGCATATGGCGTTGTAGATAAGTACTTATTGGCAATGTTGATGTCCAAATTCCAAACTATGGCCAATACCGGGTTGGCCATATTTTCCTATTTCAATGGTTTTTAGGCTCATCGAGATATTTCCCAAGAACTTCAAGAACTTAAAAATAAAACAAGTTTTTAATTAAGACAAGCCTCTAGAAGCAAATTTCAGGAAGTTACTAAAATTGTTTCACCAAAATATCCTGTTATGCTTAAACGTCTGAGATTTATAACAGGATAATCTAATTAAATAATTTGCAATCAGGAATGGTTCCTTAATTTTAGCCTTATGTCTTCCTTGTCATGAGTCGTTACTGCGTCTAAACGAAGCTGTCTTAAGTACCCATTGTGGTCTTGATAAATAATAGAATAATGAGCCATTTTGACAATACATGGCTTTACGACGAGGAAGCTTAGTTGTTGTTGTTCTACGAACGATTAGAGGACTTAAGGTCAATGTTGTGGATGGATGCATCATGTTTTATAGCAATCACGAAAACAAACAAAAATATTGTCCTACTTTAAATGTATGAACATCCATTGACATTCAACGTGGCACTTTTCCTGTTGACAGCGCTGCGGAGGAATTTTTTGATGCCTAATTATCCCCCCCCCCCCCCCCCTATATACTTGTACATATTATTATTTTAAATCTGTAAGTTTTTAAATTATGTAAATACTCTAATAACGAACATCCTATGTACAGACGCCAGCACGTCAACCTACCCGAAACTGTCAAATTTTCCCAATCAACTTTAAACCCTATGCCTTAGTGATAACTATGAAAATCTATTGAAGAAATTTGACAGAGTGTAGTAGGTTGATATGCTGGCGTCTGTACCGTGTTTTTGCAAATAAATTACTTTGATTTTGACTAAACAGATTTGAAGAAAGTTAACTCCATGAGAGACCTATGCCCAGTAATAGGTCTGAATATTTTTCATTATCAATCAGTATATCGTATAATTCAGTTACCTACTCTTATATTATAAAAAGAAAAGTTTTATATATTTTTTCGTAAAGTACTGGACCAATTTTAAAATATTCTTTCACCAGTACTCGTAGAATGCTATATTATCACTGAGTAACATTGGCTATAATTTATAAAGATATCACGCGGGCGAAGCTGCTGGCGGAAGCTACTCTTTCATATAATGACATACTTTACTGGACAGGTCTTCTCAATCTGAATGATTATTTCCTCAAAAGACCATTTCAGACATCAATCTACATCGTCTTCACATGATCTGACCAAGATTATGTCTGGACTTTAAAAGAGACTGTGACCTCTGAGTTTGTTTCGGCCTTTCTTCTCAGAGTAGTCAGATAGGAAACGCCGACCTCATCTAGTTTTTAAAATATGATTGACGTGTAAAAGTGTTTGTACAAACCTACTTGCAGAAATAAATCATTTATCATTTAATAAGCATGTTGAATTATGAGGCCAATGTTATGAATGCTCAAAAAATGTTAAAAACCAAAATGCATGCAAATAATTACATACCTAATCTTCATGCCACGAGTGAATAGGTTAACTTCCAAGCAAGTTTCCACAATCATCGACCAATACAAATGTATTTTTAGTCTATGGGAAAAAAACGATAGTCAAAGATCTAGAAACAATACGAGTGTTTCAGTAAATAGTAGATTATTCACCAAGTGAATAAAGTAGTGTCTTAAGTCACTAGCGCTATAAGGATTCATGATTGCCTAAGACGAAGACACCTTTATCCCCAAGGATGAATACTATAGAGTATTCATCCTTGGGGATAAAGGTGTCTCTATCGCATAATGCGAGGTAAAAAAAACAAATTACATTTTAATTTTTTTTATTCGTACTAATTTTTAGTTGAAGTTCCAAATTCAAATCCCATTGTTGGCTTGTGAGTTATAATTAAATTCAATACAATATTATGTCCCGGCTAGACCCCAGGGTTGTAATGACTTACTTTAGGTGAAGTTTGCATGACATCTAATTTGACATTTTATTTTATCGAAATAGAAAACTAGTTTTCAGAAATGCTTAAAACTCCCTGTGTTTAGCATTTCTGAAAACCGGTTTTCTTAAGTTTCTTTTACTTTTTAAGAAAATACTTAATTTTATTAATTATATTATAAAATTAATAGATCGTAAGCAATCATTGAAATTAAATTTAAAATGTTCAAATGCCTGATGTTCAAATGCCTAAGTACATAATTGAGGAATAATTGGTTGTTATTGGTTCAAGTTCCGGTGCTAGGCACGCGATATACGTAATTATAAAATGATGCTGATTGCTCTCAAATTATCCGCAACGTTGGCTTGAAATAGTTCGCTAGAATTATTATCTAATGTAATCGTAGAATTATTTAGGCTGCTCACAAATAATTTTCGGGAAATATTTAAGTAACTGATCCTTTCAAAACTTATTAACATTCTAATTCTAATTTATTAAAAAATAACAACAAAAAAAAATCAACAAGTTCTTGATTTTGAAAGTCTTAAAACATTTAAAAAAGTGTTATGGACACTTTTTTAAATGTTTTAAGACTTTCAAAATCAAGAACTTGTTATTTTTTTTTCCTTGGTGAGAATAGTTTTATTTATTTTTGGGCACTTTTCCTGTTGACAGCGATGCGGACGAATTTTTTGATGCCATATGATTAATTCTCCTCCTTTTTTACATACTTGTAAATATTAATATTATTTTCAGTCTGTAAGTTTTTAAATTATGTAAATATTACTTTCTTTTTAAAATGAATAAGCCTCTAAAAACTTTTTGCGCATTACATTTGAGGTTCATAAAGAGGTGCAATCATTATAATAGTGTGTTCAATAATATATTTAGGAGTGAAAAATGGGAATTATCAGAGGTTGTATTAAATAAATGCCATAATATACTAGCCCACCCCACTACTTTAGTGTAACTTAAATTAGTAGTAAATTATTTACACAAAAGGTTGTGTTTTGATTAGATAAAACATAAACCATAACATAACATAGGATCACGCCTGTATTTCCCGAAGGGCTAGGCAGAGTGTACCTATAGTACACCCACAGTTCACCAATTATGTTGAAGTTCCATTCCGATGTAATCGCATAAATAAATCAATAGATAAATCATTTAAATGCTTGTTCAACTGAGCAAGTTGCTTGGAAATCATGTTTTGTTTTTGACAAAACCGTTTTTTTTTACCATTTTATATTTAGTATTATTTCATTGTGCAACAGTGATGTGCATTAGGTATATGTTATGCTATTTCTAAACTTTAAATATACGTATTTAATAAGATGGTTTTCGTAACTATTCTAATTACTTAAACTGAAAGTAACCATTTTTTTAACAATCCTAATTAATATTATAAACGCGAAAGTGAGTTTGTTTGTTTGTTACGCTTTCGCGCTAAAACGGCTGAACGGATTGCGATGGAATTTTCCACATGGGTAGACCATGACCTGAGTTATGACATGGAATACTTTTCATCCCGATATTCCCATGGGATCGAGACTTATTCGGGTGAAACATAATTTTACTTCGTAATCAACTTTCAGACTGTCCCACTTTATAGAAGTTGGAGTATAATTTTATCAAAGTATAACCGACATATAATTGAACTAAACATGAACAAAGCTTTTAAGAGCATAAGTCGATTATTATACCTACTGCTGATTACTTCGTTACAACTTTATAACGTTACTTATCACTTTTTGCCGTCCGTCAAAGAGATTTATCTCGAGTTTTATCCAACTTAATTTGAATTTTGGCACAATGTTTAGCCTAGATACAGTTTAAATTTTGTTTTTTAATTCCAGAGATTAATTTGGCATTTCAAGTGATTGTTGTTTATTATTTCAATTTAAGAGTTTGAAATTTGCACCTGTCTAATTAGTCTCTGGGATTGAAAAATTAGGTCTAAAAGTTTATTTTTAAAACGACAATTTAAAAAAAGAATATTTTTTTTAGCGCGGGCAATTACGCCATCTTAATTCTAATCGTTATGCAAACAAAAAACACTCACCATTTTCGTAGTTGATTTTCACAAAAACAAACTGATATTCACACTTATCACATAAAACTCACTAAACCTGTAGTCGTTCACTTTTATTCACAGCACTGTCTGAATCGAATGCACCGAATACTACCACTTCCTTCGGCGATGACGCCTGTAAAAAGAAAAAAGAAGAATATACCAGTGACTTAGTGAAAGTGAAATGTCTGTTTCTGCTTCGTGCTGAGATGGCTCGAGACCAACCGATAGTTTTGGTGGGTTATTGGTAAATGATTAAGGTGACGGTCCATTGAACGCCATTATGTAAATATTTTGCAACCGTGTTTCAGATTGTGGTTGGCAATGACGTTGCTCAGTCGCGGTTTATGAAAGTAAAAACAAACAACAATTATTTTATATTTTTGTTTATAAAAATAGTTTTTAAACGGTAGTTTTATGCATTGTTTACTTTTACTGCGTAAATGTAACTAATTATAATTGTTTCGGATGTACTCTGCATCTTTATGACTAATAACCAATTTATTAACGCTTCCGTGTTATTTAAAATAAAAACTTAACGTTAATTTTATAACAAAACTTACTGAACTAAAAGTAAAGAAAGAAAATACGTTAAATGGCGGTAAATATGACGCAAAGAAAGATCACATACACGAAAAGAACAAGTTGGGGGGGAATATGCGTCACATCCACGCAAAACGGCCATCACTCAGCATAATGCTGGGACCTTATGCGAGACAGAGCCCCAGCGCTGGTTTTCAGTGACAGCCGGCGTTGACGTGATGACGTCAAACGGTGAAGCATTTTTAGATAAAATATAATAAATACCTCATTTGTAGTAAGTACCCACCTATCTATTAAGCTTTAGATAATAGTTCTCACTAATTACTGCAGGTAAAGTTACGAGCCGAATCGGAGCCGTTCCATGCAGCGTTCCCACTACTGTTCAACTATATCTGTAGGTAAGTAGGTAGCCGAAGTAGTATGGTGGGGTAGCCAACCCCACCATACTTAAGGAAAAGTTTAAGTTCGTCTGATAATTCTGAGAGCTCACTTAAAAATAGTGTGATGACAGAACACTATGTAACATGGGCATGTCATGGGCTATTGTTCTATTCGCACATGGGGAATCCATCAAAAGTAATGTGATCTATCAATAATATTTATTAGTGACTGCATGGTTTATCCATTCAGCCAAAGACGATAAGTAAAATCGTTACAAACACGTTTTAAAAATGCGGGGCAGTCTTTGGGAACTGCTGATAGAAGTGAAAACAGTATACAGCTCATGGGAAGTGTGCGATGACGATGACGCGAGTTTCACGCTTTGTGTTCACCCAAAAAGTACACATATATACACAGTATACATATAGCTCATGGAAAGCGTTCGGTGACGATGAAGCGAGTACCATGATTTTTGTTCACCCAAAAAGTGCTCAACGCGCCTAAAAAAGTTTTTGCTTCAAAAAAGTTTGTAGTTACCTACTTAGAATGAATCTTTAGAATTATTATCTAACCTAACCTTTTGCAGGTTTTAAAAACTTCTTTCTCCGGTCGTCAGACATAAAACATAAATAATGTAATGGATGGGTTGTACATGAGTGTCACATGTGTTGGGAGCTTGCCCAATTTAATAAAAAGGTGTAAAGTTGGTGTGTTCTCCTATAAAAAAATACAAATTAAACAATAAAATAATTTCGGGCGCCTTGGAGATGCACACAATATGTTTTAAATAAACCAAACTTGCCAGATAGAACTCTTCGGAGAGTCAGACTTTTAATCTGCCGGTAGGTAGCTAATTAAATGAATAAAAGAATGGAATTTCCTTTGCTAATACCTTGTTTAATTAATTGCCAGTAGCTTCAGAGTAATAAAATTATGAAATTAAATACAAAAAAAGGTTATAATTACTTACATTATTAAGTATCATTGAATTTACAATATTATTATTATGGAACTTACATTACTATTGCATCTTTGTTGATAAAAAAAAAAAGGTAGGTAGTAAAAAAAAGAAATGATTAAATAAAATGGTTAAATAAAACGGTTAAATAAAACCTCTAGGATCGTGGCGTTGATGGTAGGGATAAAAATATCCCTTGTAGAAATATATCCAGTAAAGAAAATAAATCGAAAAGAAAAGAGAAGAAAAAAAAAAAAAGACGTCGGGACCAGGTTCGGTCAAAATCCGGCTGAAACAAAATTTACAGAGAATTAATAAATTGTTCAGGATTCCCAAACGTTGGGAAGCGTGGCGTTCCACGAGTAATAATAACTTACCGTCTTTTCCAACAAATGGCAAATTTAAATGCACCACAAAATTCAGGCGGGCGACAAATCACTTAAAAGCCTGGAACAATAATTTAGTGTGATATCGAGCACTCGTCACGCTATCCAATTTATCAATCCGAAAGAATTCAATCTTACCAAAGAAATGAAGGATTATTCCTACGTCACCACGTCCTGAGGGAAAGTTTTAGAAGTTTACGGCATCAATAGGCCGCCAATACCCAGGATTTATCCCGATTAAAAAATGTCGTTAAAATTCAATACTACATCAGGAATGTTCGTCGCAAAAGTGATCACGTCAAAGTTGACAGCTTCCACCAAACACAATCGATGACAGCAAAAAAAAACGTTCCGAAATCGACTAACTGACGAGAAGCATGTAACGATATTTTAAACTCGTTACAATAACTAAACTTACTTTCAGTTTCAGCATAACTAGAAAGAAAGCAGTCAAGTTTCGCGCCAACTCGAACAATTCAAGGAATAAAAAAGCAACAACTTTTTCTTTTTTGTTTTACTAATACAGACGTTGGTTATAACATACGTACTGCCTTTATTGTCATAACTATCCAATTTACTGACAAGTGCTTGCACTGGCTGGACAGGTCCACTCAAATCTGTGTGGTTCTTTCTTCAAAAGACCATTTCACACTAATCTACATGGTCCTCATATGGCCTGTCCAAGATTCTGTCTGGACTTTAAAAGAGACGTTTGTTTCGATCTTTTTTCTCGGAGTAGTCACATAGGAAACGCCGAGCTCATCTAGCAAACTTTTATTTTTATTTATTTTATTTGACGTGTAAAAGTGATTACAATATCATACTTACAGAATAAACAACTTCATTTCATTTCAGCAAATATTTAGTGTTGTGAAAACAGTTCTGTCTTTAATCTTCTTTTCGTGTGGTTAGTAAACTAACCTGGTGTCAGAGTTTTAAAGCCACCCACGGGTCTTTGACTTAGCTTCACATGCCGTCGAGAAATATCTCTCAGGCATGCCCGGCTTCCTCACGATGTTTTCCTTCACCGTTTTTTGAGCAAGTGATTCAAAAATTCAAAATATTTTTATTTCACATAAACCTACAAGGGCACTTATGAAACGTCAGAAGCTAGGTGCACGGTTCCAATTGGTCGTTTCCTATGGAGAAGAGCCGGCAAGAAACTCCACGGTTACTCTTTTAAAAGTAAATGGTATTTACAATCTTTTCAAGTTACAGTGTTTATAGGTATGAGAGGACACTGTAGGCCTATCAACATATGATAATTATATAATACGCACATGAATCCGAAAAGTCAGAGGTGCCTTGGGTTCGAACTCGAGACATAAGACTTGTCAGTCTGACGGTCACACCACTAGGCTATCACTGCTTCTCAATAAGAAACAACTTATTTCGACTGTAGGTAAGCCTGAACAGACTAAACACTAATTACTATTTATCTACTGATTGCCGCACCGTAATTAGGTACGTGACACACGATCAATCACAATCTGTTTCATTTTGACAGTTCAACAACATTCATGCATCAGTTCAACAACGTTAAGTTGTTGAGCAGACAATTTTTTCGAAAATATGAAGCAATGGATTAACAATAGCCTTCGAAATTATTGAGATTGTGATTGATCATGTGTTACGAAATTAGGGTACTAGTTGGCATAAAAAAATATACTATAGTAATATACTTTTGGCTGTTTCCTCAGTGCGTCATGTAATGAGGTCACGTGTGACCGTAAGATAGTGACGTTGCCCTCTTAAATGTAGCGAAAAAGATTTCCTGTGCCTCTTTTAAGAAACTTATAAAATATTATTACAGTTACCTACGCAAGTATATTTTAAAACTTTAAAAAGTTTGATGTCAGTGTGCGTCATCCTTGTTCGTTTGCGTAATCTCCCTACCGCTGCTGTAAACTTTATGCTAGCATTTTACTTATTTCGGAAACAGTTTTTGAAGAATTATTTTGTTATTCTACTCTAGACTCGGTTTTCATTCGACTAGTTACTAAATGAATATGCGTAAACTTATACTTTACACAAGAGTTTATCATTAGGTAGGTACTTCTTACTAACCATTTCTTTGTTTAGGGAGTTTACTAGAGCTTTTAGGTCTGAGCTCAGATAAAAAACCAAGATATAGCGCTGCGAACAATACAGTGAATCATGCCAAAACTACACCTCCGCTCTATGCATACACGCTCGAACGCACACATTTACAACCATTTACAATCAAACTACACCTCGAAACCTTTACGAAACCGGCCTGATGTCACTGTTGACAGCGCTGTCTTGGTGTTTTATTTGGTCTGAGGGTCTGAGGAACAAAAACATTTATTTCATAATTGCACCATAGCCATTATGTTATTCTTATTATACTAGCGGCACCCCGCGATTTCACCCGCATAAAGCCTCGTGCAGACCAGCGCGACGCGACGGCGCGACGCGACTCGAACAATACAATTTCTAAGAAAACTTCACGGTATAACAATAACCGATGTCGCGTCGCGCTAGTCTGAACGAAGCTTAAGTCTCGATCCCGTGGGTATGTCGAGATAAAAAGTCCAAATCTGTTCAGCCGTTTTTAGCGTGAAAGCGTAACGAATAAAGAAAAAAAAACACTTTCGCAATTATAATAATTTATGTTTAAGACACAAAAGATAAGATAATAGGGTGTTCTGTCCTCTCCTCCGGATAAATAAGGAAAGAATTGATAATTATCATTGAATGCTGTATTTCCTGTCGTCTTTCTTTATTGATAACTACAGGTAATTACATTATGATAAACACTTCCTTATGGAAGTCGATGACCTTTAATTTTTGTTCATCAAAATAAACGTTTATTCGAAATTGCTTTATTCTATTGAAATGGAAATAATACAGGAATTTATTAAATTTTATAGTACCTAAGTATTCGTATGCCTAAAATCAATGATATTATATGTAAAAAGAGGTAGATAGGTTACAAACGTTCCGCAAGTGGCACGTCAAAAGTTGGCTAACTAGCCACATTTTCTTAGTTTTGTCTCTTTTTCGCTCCCGATAATTACGACATGCCCTCCTACTTCCACGTGTCTTATAATAGTGTGACATAGTGCCGTTTTTGAAGATAGAATGTTAGGTAGGTCTTTTTACTTTAATAACATTGCCTAAAATAATTTTCATAAATTCAAATTCAAATATTACAAAATGACAGTTGAATGTAACCCAAAATTAGAATATTTTATTCTAATTTTGAATTACATTCAACTGTCATTTGTACGATTGGAATGTTCCTTTACGTCAAGCTTTGTTAGCTATTTAGAGAGATTCATTGAAATACTTACCTTTAAGGTTTGACAATTATTAAATAAAGGTTTTAGGAGCATTCAAATATTTCGTTGTAGAATAAATTAAATCCTTCGTACCGCTTGTTGTATTGGTATTTTCTTTACGTACAAAATTAAAAAAAATGGTGTGTTCTTACCTTACATCGGCTAAAGAAGGTGCTTTGTAAAAATAACCTTTCGTTTTTGTAGACAAATTCAAATTGGTTGCTAAATTAATTGTATTTTTATATTGATTATCATTGATTTTACATTCTGTGATTACTTAAACTCAAACACTAACTTATTTATTAGTATTACTTATTAAAATGTTAGGAATATTGTAATTTTACAATGTTTGTAAATATGTGAGCATCATGTATCTATCACATAATTATTTTTTCTGTTATTGCTTCATTTTTAATTATTTTTACCTATTGTGGTATAGTACTCTTATTCCAGGTGCATCATCTTCACATTTAATGATTTAATTAATGTATACCTACAAAATATCGTAAAATATTTGAAGAGTAACGGTAGAGTTCCTTGCCTATTCTTCTCTATACGAAAACTACCTTTTGGAAGGGGCGACTAGAATCATTTTTTTTTTTTTTGTAAATTTGGACGTTCAAATTCAAAATGCTTTTTATGTGCCTAATTAAAATAAATTATTTGAATTTGACTTTGAATTTACCATTCCTAGGTCTAGCTACTATATCCACTTTACTCTATTCCTTATAGTTCCGGTAGTAGGCTATTAAAAACCAAACCAAACTACCAAGTAATAAACCACTAAATGCAGTGAAATTTTGACAAAAACCTATGTTGTACAGCTTGTCCACTCTGAAATGACGCGCCCCACTAACACATTACCCGAAATATTACCGTGTGCGTAAATTCGGTAGTATTTAAAAAAAGGCAAGCTAATACCCCGTTTTAGGGTTCTGTACCGAAAGGGTGAAACGGGACCCTATTACTAAGACTCCGCTGTCCGTCTGTCACCAGGCTGTATCTCATGAGCCGTGATAGTTAGACAGTTGAAATTTTCACAGATGATGTATTTCTGTTGCCTCTATAACAAAATATACTAAAAACAGAATAAAATAAATATTTAAGGGGGTCCCATACAACAGACATGATTTTTTTGCCGTTTTTAGGGTTCTGTAGTCAACAAGGAACCCTTATAGTTTCGCTATGTCCGTCTGTCTGTCTGTCTGTCTGTCCGCGGTTTAGCTCAAAAACTATTGGTACTAGAAAGTTGTAATTTAGTATGAGTACTTATACAAGTTAATGACGCCAAAAAAGTAGTAAAATAAAATTTTGAAAAAAACAATTATTTAGGGAACCTCCCCTACATGTAAAGTGGGGATGATTTTTGTTTTTCGTCCTTCCCATAGTGTGGGATATCGTTGGATAGGTCTTTCAAAAATATTAGGGGTTTGCGAAGACTGTTTTTGATTAAGTAAACCGTTCGTGACTTATGAAGCTTTAAACTTCCAATTTTCGTTAGAGTCAAGTGTCTCCTCCCTCTACCAACTTAAATTTGCGGTTACAAAAACATGTTCTCACATTATATTCCGTATGGGAGAACATGTTTTTCAATTACAAAGTTAAGTTTGTTCTTACGATTCATTCATTCCAACTACGGAACCCTTCATTGTGCGTGGTCCGACACGCACTTGGCCGGTTTTTTAAATACAGAACAAAAACATTAGGTCACGTTACGAATTCAAACAAGTTTAAAAAAAATAAAACATATTTATACAATAACTATATACATAATGAGTCGCGTAAAAAATTTGCATTACCTACCTGCCTGTTGAATTTCTCTAGGAAAACATTATAATAATGTAATTAGCACCATTATTTGACTGGTGTGGCTACTATCACTTACGTACGACGTAATCCTAAAACTTGTTTGCAATATACATAGTCGATGTATTACATTGCTCGTTTGTTTACGTAGGTAGGTATATTAACCAAGTACTTACTACGTCTGCCTCGTTGGTCTAGTGTTCGCAAGCGCTACTGCTGAGCATGAGTCCTTGGGTTCGATTCCCGAGTCGGGCAAAGTGTTATTGGGTTTTTTTATCTGGAATTTCTCCGTAGCGACTGGATTTGTGCCCGGTTGATGGCAATAGGCTCGCCCCCTATTAAATGGGACACACACATAACTGGTGAAATGTGGGTGTTCTAAGCTGTATAGCCTGCGTCTCGAAGCGAGCTTCACCCGGAATCCTCAACACAGAGGTACTGGCTATAACTGCTGAAACACAATAATACTGGTTGACATACTTAGATGCGATGAAGCCAGGCGGACTTAGAACAACCCCTACCACCAACCAAACCGAGCAGAAAATTGCCCCCACTGGGAATCAAACCCGGGATCTCTGGGTCTAAAACAACACTAGACCACAACGCCAGTTTCGTTATTCAATTTTCAATTAACGTATTATTTTATTTTATTAGTAGGTATCAATCATTTTATTCACATAATTTCAGCGAATGGATTACGTAACAAACATAAAAATGACAATCGATCGCAATGCCTTTCAATATGACAGCATCATATCAAACGAATTAAAGTAAACACACAATATGGCTACGACAACATTATTCTTAATTCCGGCCTTTTAATTTATTCATAAGTTGTATGTATTCCATCCGGTAGAGATACAGAAGAAGAAATTAATTCTTGATTAATATTCATTAGCAGTTATCGATGAACATCTTTGCGCCTTATAGTAAAAAGCCTTCGCCTTGCAGAAGGACACTGACGGCCTGGTATTATTAATTAACTATAAGCTATTGCTTTTTTATTTTATTTGTAAATGGTATGTCTATGTTATTATGAGTCTATGTTACTTGAATTACATGCTTTGAATTTTAATTTTTCCCACGGCTTCGTCCGCGTCAAGGTCGGAAATTGTCCCATAGGAACATACTACCGGAATAAGAAGTATATTTTGTCGTAACCCAGGTCACGGTCTACCAATGTGCCAAATTTCATCCAAATCCGTTCAGCCGTTTTAGCATGAAAGCGTAACAAACGAACAAACAAACTCAATTTCGCATTTATAATATTAGTTAGAATAATTATGGAGGTATAGATTAGTATGGATTACTTTTTATTGCACTTCGATCGGAGAGTGCCTTCAAATGTTCAAAGATATTATTATTGAAGTCTCTGGGGAGTTTGTTGCGCCACTTCTTCTTCCCAGCTGAAGCACTAGGAAGTGGTGAAGGGTGGGCGTTTTGAGGGACTGTCTTATGTAATTTTGACGTCCGAAAAGTGCTGATTCTCAACCTAGTTTAAATAAATGACTTTTGAATTGGACTAATAATAATAGCTTGTAATAACCCAAAAAGACTCAATAGTTTCAATAGAGCAGCGGTGGCCCAGTGGTGGCGGCCCCGACTTACGAACATTAAGTCGTGGGTTCGAACACAGACAGGCGCATTACTTTGTGTAAATTATTTCATCGCCACTGCTCTCAAAACGGTAAAGGAAAATATCGTGAGGAAACCGGCATGTCCTAGAACCAAAACTTCGAAGACATGTGACATCTACCAATCCGCACTGGGCACGCGTGGTGGATTATAGCCCACTCCCTCTCATTGAGAGGAGGCCGTGTCCCTGCAGTGGGAACGATATAGGCTGATGATGATTAACCCAATCATCAGTAACATTATCAAAAGCCATCCAAAATCTTCCCAGTTACAATTAAGTAGATCAACTTAGGCAGTTAGTTACCTACTATGGCTAACAAAGCCAAGCATTCAAATACCAATTCTGGCATTTAAGACGACGATAACCGACATTTAATGATTTTATACTGAAGATCACTTCTAAACGAGCAATGTTAATGATTTGGAAAAAATATATGTTAAATTAGAGCATTTCCTTAATAACTTAGTAGCTGAATATTTTAGGTTATGTTTATATTACAGAGTGAATTTAATTTGTAAAATGCGACAGCGATGCGGAGGAATTTTTTGAATCCCAATCTGCTCTTCTCTTAATTTTATTTTCTTATGTGTATAGTTAGTTAGTTTTTAATTTAGTATTAGATTGTATATTGTATATTAAGAGATATGTGTATACTTATTTGACTAAAAGGAATAAAACATGTATATAATTTGTAAAGTAATGTCTAACGCGGATAAAAAACTGAGATTCACGCAAAATCTATAAAGCGTATTTTTCTGAAACCGTCACCATTTTATAGATAATTTAACTATTGATATTTTAGTATTCGTGTATTATTAAAATACGTCTTGTTTTATGTATAATAAATTAATAATGCGTCTAATTTAGGACAGCTCTCCTAGATGGGCGAGTCCTAATTAGTGGCTGGACGTACGACGCGTTGCGTGAGCTCAACACAGAACACGCCATCTAACCACTCAGGGTCACTGGCATATATCTTAAAGCCTAATCATAAGCAGTCTATTACTACTTAATTTTATTAGTCGTATGTTTCGTTACCTTTAAATATTTCCGAAAAAAAATACGCACGTATAGCAACTAACACAAAAATTTGGTAAATTCCTATAGCCTTTACTTTAATCTCATTCTCAATCTTAAAATTTTAAAAAGGCGCCTTGTCCCCAATTATTAAAAGCAACTTTTTGGCAGCCGAATCCACAAGTGGCTCGCCTTTATCGAATGTTTATAATCCCAGCGAAATATACGATTCGTTCCTTGACCGTCTTTAAACATTGCCTTGATGAATTAAATGCCTATAATTTTGGTAAAATATCCTACGGTAGGAAATTTTTGATTACATGTTTTTAAATGAAAATCACAACAGAGATCCGCAGGTTTATGAACTGTGTGGATTAAAAACCTTGGGTATACTAATGTGTTATCTTTAATGTTCTATCTGAAGTCATCGATAAAGTGAAAACAGTAACACTGCACCCTGAGGTAGACTGGTAGAAAATGCCTAGTGCACTACGGCCATCTTTATACAGTTAAACAAACATATATACATACATAAACTCACGCCTTCTTCCCATGGCGGGAGGCAGAAACTACAGAACGCCACCTGCTACGATCCTTACATACTCCTTTTGCCTCGTTTACGTTCATACATTCTGGGCATACACGCATGCCGGTTGCGAGTACTACGCACCTGTCCTTTCTGAAGAACATCACCATTATGATCAGTATAAGTTCTAAACATTGAAATTTTAGGGGTATGAAGAACAGGGTGTAAAGTTCACTCATCCACCATAGAAAAGGGAGGATCCTCTAACCAGACGGGTGTTTTGTCTGGCGGGCCGACTGCCCAACTGTTGATGTCGGATAGTCTTTTATTGTCGTTCGCGCGGTAAACTCTAATTGCGCGATGCAGGATTTCTGAGACGTCATGTCTGTTGCGTAGTTCGTATTTGGCGGTGTAACCGCTACAAAATTATAATATACAAGTAGAGTAAGTATGCCTTTCTGCATGCTAGAGCTATGTACACTGATAACTGCCTCACATTGCAAAAACTTCGAAGTAACGTAAGCGTTTTATAGGTACTTATCAAGACAGTTGGGTATCGGCCTAAAGACGCCCGCAAAAAGGCGCGACGCGACTCTAGTATAACAATTTCTATGAAAACTTCATGGAAATTGTTCTACCAGAATCGTATCGCACCGTCGCGTCGCGCCTATCTGCGGAAGCCGTAACACTAAACAAAAATCAACCTAACGCACAAAATTACTACCAATTCCAAGTTAAATCTTACAATGTCAACACTACCTCTCAAACTTCAAAACAGTCACGTTCCGAGCAGTTCAAATAAAAACCTTTACGTAACTATGACTTAACTATTAGTTAACACCGAACACGTCGGTTATCTAAAAACCTTGACACCTGGTTGACCGGGTATACCAACCGCTAAACGAACGTTAACATCTTGAACAAACACACTTTCTTGCTTCAGATCGTGTTTAATTTACTTTGTGAACAAATACAAGTTTTTGGCAGCGATAAAAATAGTGAAAAATGCGTGTTTATATCCACGTAAGTATACCAAGATGTCGTAACATAATTTTATTATCTTTTCTACACTTCCCGAAGGGTAAGGCAGATTTGTGGGTTAGGAACACCCAAATTCCGCCAGTTATGTTAAGTCCCATGATAATATAGGGCGAGCCTTTTCCGATCAACCGAGCCAAATTCAGATTCCCAATATCACTTTGCCCGACTTGGGAATTGAACTCAGGATCTCATGCGTAGCAGTAGCGCTTGTGAACACTAGACCAAGACACACCTACTTAAAGATTACAAGTAGATAAATATAAGAGATAATGAAAGAGTAGTCCTACAATATAGTTTCTTTTTTTTAATCCCCAAACAAAGAGAAAATACTGAAAGCTCCAAACATGGGCTTTATCCTATACTATTAAATGAGCAATTTTGGTATATATATTTGTAATCACGTACTTGAAAACGGCTCTAACTATTTCGATGAAAGCTGCAATATTGAAAATACGGGGGCGTAAAATCGAACTAGCTAGGTCTCATATCTGGGAAAATTAGTTTTCACTATTTTCACAGCCAATGTGATACAATGTTGGTATACCTGGGTGATATGTTTATCTATGTTCACCCGAGCAGAGTTCGGTCGACCAGGTACCTACTCCTTTAATTTAGGTCGTACTCACTCGTAATTTAACACCTTTCGTTAGTAACTATGCATTCGAACACTGAAAGTTAACATTCACATTTACTGAACTGTACATTTCCCGGGGACATGTTACGCAGAAAATTGTTTAGCAGTGAACCTAAGTAAATGCATGTCAATTTATTTTGTAAGAATGTGGAGGGTAGAACATTGTGATGTAATATTATTATTTTATCAGAGCATACTATCCCACTGTTGGGCAAAGGCCTTATTGGTCTTTGCCTTTTATAGGTCCTAAAAATTATAATTTGTTTTGCAGTGATTACCACTTGACGTGAAATTAAGATTTGGGCTTTTATGATTTTTTTAAAACCTATATTCATTTTTGAGTTTACGGAAAATAGGTGCCCGCTTGACAAAAAAAATTGCTCCCTCCCAAGCAAAAACCTAGATCATCGTCTGGTGTGAGGCGACATCCACTTAATACAATGATGCAATTGTTTGTCGCAGTAAAATAGCCAAATCCTGTATTTAGCTAAATCCGTATTAAGCAAACCTTAACATCCGCTGTTTAACTGGCTTCCTTTTCCATATCGTCTTATCAATCTGCCTAGCTTTTTCTCAACTATGTTGGGGTCAGCTTCCAGTCTAACCGGATGCAGCTGAATACCAGTATTTTACATGAAGCGACTGCATCTGACCTCCACAACCCAGTACCTAACTGGGTAATACGATAACCCTTGGTAAGAATAGTTGTCAGACTTTCGGGACTGTCAAATATCCACGAATGACAGCCGGGAACAACGGCTTAACGTGCTGTCCGAGGCACGGAGGGGTTTCGGTATGTAAAGATGGTGACCCATCCACGGACTAACTCCGGCAAGTGTAGCTTAACCTGATGGATCGAAGTGTGCGGCTTTTATTACTTAGCTACGAGCTTCATACCGTCTTATCACAACTACATAATCAGCCTATAATGGTCCTACATCTGGGACACAGGAGGAGTGGGCTGTAATCCACCACGCGGGTCCAGTGCAGGTTGGTAGATGTCACAGGTCTTCAAATTTTAGGTTTTAGGACAAGCCGGTTTCCTGACGATGTTTTCCGACCCTTCACGATGTTTCACGACCTTTTTGAGAGCAATGGCGATGAAATTATTTACACAGAGTAAACCGTCTGCCTGGGTTCGAACTACAACTATTAAATCAGGGCCGTTATCACTGGGCCACCCTACTGCAAATACTTATCACGAATGTTTCCATTGAAATCCTCTTAATAATAATAATACCAGCCTATTATTTTCCAACTGCAGCGAGGGCAAATTGTTTTTCCTAAACGTTATGAAACATCTCGTTCGTTATCATCATCATTTCAGCCATTCTTCCAGCATTTTTGTTTTCAGGTTTTTTTCTTATATGACCCACAGCTGGGAGTATGAAACATATCGAAAACAATAAAATATTAAATGCACATCAAACATGTTGAAGTAACCATACCATTATTGTCAGAACCAATAGATAACTTCGCTGAGCGAACTCCCAAGAGGGGTCCGAAAGGGTGCGACTAGAAATTGATGTTTCTCCATCGCTGCCTTTATGATATTGTTATAGAACCTTCCAGAAACATTCGGTATACGATTCATTGCTTTTATGAATTCATGGGTGAGATAGATAGGAAGAATATTGTGAGAAATATGTTGGAAGGTGTTTTTTTCCACAACGTGGAAGCTCTTGGTGTGCATCTCACCTGATGGTAAGCGACGTTCAGGCCGAAAGTGGAAGCGTGCTTCACCCGAAATCCTCAACCCCAGAGAAACTGGCTATCTTACCTCTAAGGGCTTCAACGCACTACCGGCTGCGGTAGGCCGCATGTCATGCGGTCTGCCGCAACCGTACTCCGGCTAGCCGTATTGTCTCGATTCTATTGCAGTCCGCCGCAATGGTTTGTGCTTCTTGAAATATTGCACAAGATGGACGTCGAATAAGTTGCTGCAGTTATTTATTTATATCATATTGGAAAACGTCTTCGTAAAAACTTTTGAGTCGGGGTGCCTTAAGTTGGCCGTGACAGTTGACCACCCTGCTGACAATTTTACTGAGGCGCCCCGCGCGGCCGACCGCACCGGGCACACCGCAATATTGAACCGGCACGCAATTAAAAAAAGGCCAAGAAGAATAATCAAACTTGAAGTTAAGCTTTTGACGCACATGAGCCACATATTACGTCAAAAGATTGTATCTACAACGCATAATTTATTATTTTTCTTAAAATACGCTTATAGAATTATGTAATTCTCACCTTTGGGTCAGTATGTCGAATGGCTGACATTAGTAGTGACAACGGTAATAATATGTAAAGAGAACAGTATGCAGGCAAACAACAAACTTATCTTCAGTGTGCCCACATCAGTAAAAAAATATTAACAATACCTATGTGTTGACTTAAGTATGTTTTAAAAATGTGCATTTGGAAAATTGACCGCCGACGATCCACTTTTTTTAAAAGGTTGTTACCCAAACACCCTATGAAACCGTGTACCACGAGCCTTAGGCACGATAATCAGTGTTGTATGGATCAATAAGGAAGTTGTGTTGACAGACACGGCGGCACTACGGCACGGTGGCGGCGAAATTGCCGTATGCCCATATACAAGATCAGACGTGCCGTGTACAACGGGCTTAAGGGAACTGCCGACGCGACTACCACACATATCAGCTCATCTCAGCTGTAGTGCGGAAAAATAATGCACACAATCTTCTCACAAGGTTGCAGGACAGCAGCGTCAGCCTCCTGAAAGCTACTGCTGCCCCATAATAAGGTATCTTATAAAAACCACCCTGTTGGTAGCAGAATTTAAGTACTAAATTTAAGAATTTAGTTTACTAAATAGAATTCTCTAATATCTAGAATTGTAAGTATTTTTTGTAATTGGACCTAGTTGTCTGTAGAATAAATAAATTATATATTATTCTACCATGTATACACCTTTATCTTTTTCATATATCACCAGACTTATTGTACAGTATTAAGACCGAATATGGCATTACAATTTAAAGTTCACAGAACAGACGTGATAGGGCGACTTTGATAAGGTCACAGCATGTGAATTTTAAACGCTATACTTCTTACATTTTAAAAGGTGGTTGGTGATAACAAAACGTTAAACAAGCTTAACCTCAAATATTAAAATTCTATAAGAAAACAAACAGACGGAAGAAAATATGGATGGATTGTGTAAATGATGAGATGGTAAGGAGGGAATCAAAAATCGAGATGATAGCGACTCGAGTTCAATAGCAAGCCCATCCCGCAGTAAATAAATAAAACTAGATTTATGTGAAGAGCTGCGCCGACCCTCCTTAATACCTGGTTTATATGATGGCAGCGCCTGGACCCAGTGACTCGGAACTCGGACCTAGTCAGTGGGATCATGTAGACGAGATCGGCAGTAAGTCAGGCGGCGGAAGCGTCTGGGCCAGAAAATAGACAGGTAGGTTAGTCAACTGGACTGTCTTGAGGGAGCGAAGTCACAGGACTGGACTGGATTAAAACTAGTTTCAACACTTGCAAGTCAGCACTGGACTGACTTACTGTACTGTCACATAACAAGACTCGTACAAAGCTGCCTTTACGTAACTTTGGACCAGGGCAAGGGTTGGTTGTTCAGTGATCACCATAATGGGAAGAGGAGACTGAGTCTACCTTTCAAATGCCAAGAACCTCGTGTGCCAGGTCAAGATTTTAATATGTTTATGGTGTTAAGCCATTAATAACACGAATTATTTTTAATAAACCTATACGTTATTATTATTCTTGTATCCAGAGCTCGTTAATTTTCATCGAACTATGTTATTAGAACGAAGCTGATTGACCAGTTTGCCGGCAAATTTAATATTATACAACAAATATTAAGTAGACGTTAGTTAAATAACTTTGTATAATATTGACATAATAATTATTAGCCAAAAGAAATAAGCAAGTGGGCTGAACGAAATATGAGTAAAAGGTTCATTTGTCCTCTCTGAAACCGGCTGCCTGGAGTAGCCGTTGGATTTTCATTCAATAAATTTCTCCTGTATTGATGACGGACACAAGTGTCACTATGACCTAACATTCAGACCCGTAATCACTAAGTCTACAAAGGCCATACATATGACACTTCCTCTCTCCTTAAACATCATCATTACATATAGTTCCTTGCTCTTGTTGCATGTTTATAATTTTATATAAGTATATCTATGTATATATATATATGAATATGAATAAGTTTATGCTTTATGTATGTATATATTTATTGTATATGTAAATGGTACACCTGCAGAATTGTCTCTCCTGTTACCTTTAATCCATCCAAAGGTTTTCTGTAACAGATCGCTGTAAGCGATAAGACCGCCCATTGTGTCACCCTATGTAAAATTTCTAAATTTATGTCTGTAATTTTTATGGTGTACAATAAAGAGTATTCTATCTATCTATCAAATTTTTCACAAAACCATGTGTGTTATTGACTCCGTGACCCGTAGCGCAGAAGCTATAAGTAATCGGACAGCCAATGTTCCTGGTTCCATACGTATGCTCAACGGTTATATTGTAATGATAGACGACCTTTCCATCCGACGTAAAATTCTTTCCCACGTCACTGGGACTTCTTTCCTCTTTTTTTTGGTGGTCCTAGACAGAAATTGTATAAATATTGACATTGCCAGTTTTTGCACGGACTTAATAAAATATAGACTACCAAATTCTCATTAAAACCATAAATAAAAACTCTACAAGGTCATTTTACGGAAAATCTTCAAGACCACACCCACGAAATGTAGACAACAATGCTATTATTTAAAGCTGACATTGATTTTAATAGAAACTAGAATAGAATTCACGAGCCAAGATAAAAAGGGTCAGTGACAGCTCGGCCCGATTCAACTCAACCCGAATAAAGTGGTAAAATTACTATAGGTAATAAGTTTATAGTATCGTTATCGGCGCGTATCGTTAGGAGATTCCTCTTTCAGGAGCCCTGACCACCGCCGGTAGCTTGGACCTTTTCCCCGATACCGGTGGGCTACTATTTTGTATATTTTTAAATGTTTTTTGTTTTTTTTTGTAATATTTAAAAATGTAAGTAATTGCGTGCCATAGCTTAAGGGTAGGTTCAGTATCGATAAAGGAAGCCAGAAAAAAAAGATTGTACTTACCTACCTAGTCAAATATGAACGGCAGTGATTTAGTTTAAAATAAACTTTAATTACGATATTTACAATAATTAGGAGGTGTGCTCGGTTAGAGCGATGCAGACGGAATGCTTACGAACTATTGATACATATTTTATATAAAAAAAGGTTAAACTAAAAAACAATATTTCTAGGAAGGGACCACCAGGCCACTTCAGATTAACCTTAAAACTTAAGTGTTAGAAAAAGGTGTCGTGTCGAAAGAGATGTATAATAAATAACTGCAATCGGTGACATGGCTATTAACTAAATAATTAATACAAGTGGTTAGAAACAACTTATGGTGTCGAGTGATTCTCTACTGTGGGAACTAATGCCTGGTATGCATAACTCCTCCATCCATAAGTTCAAAATCATCATTTGCATTCTGAGAATGATGGTTTTGATTTATATTACAAATAGATAATATTTTAGAATTAAATCTAACAAGGCACAATTTATTAATAAGATGATTAAAATTAATATGTAAATGATTAGAGTTCCGATATTATGAATATTCACAAGTGCGTTTCGCTTATAACACTGTTCACTACACTTTCACTTTTCAGGGAATGAGCTATTAACTGTAAGTTTTCAAAGTCTATTTCATCTAAGTTGATTGGAGGTTTTCCTTGTAGGCTGGTCGGTATCTCTATGCTGGGTAGATGCACGTTCGGCGTGATAAGGGCTGCCAGCAGAGCTGCTTGTATGTGTCGTTTTGTCAGTGTTTTTCTCATTTTTCCTTCGCAAATATCGTCGAGAGTCAGAATACAGGTGGCGAAAATATTGTGCTGGTTTATGTCTTCTCGTAATATTCCATCAAAAATGTGTGAACACCGGAAAATAGGCTCCAAGTGACCGGCTGTATAATTTTGATTTTCACCTTGGAGGATTTCACTGGCAAGGGAAAACACGTTGAAATTTCAGTGGTATTCTTCATTAAGTCCGCGATGCATGAGTCTTCGTCAGCTGGGGAGACGTCTGTCTCGTAACAAATAAACTTACCGTCGTCCATTTCCCTGCATGGCTAGGAGAGCGCTAATATTTTCAACCCTTTCGCAAGAATATTGTATGTTTGGGAATGATTGAATCGAATATGGGGATCTCGGTCTGTCGTCGTCATTGTCGGATGACATAACAATGGAACTAGGAGTTGCGTCTATCGATATATTATTTCGTTGTTCCTGAATGTCTATGTTAACTATCATAGATGAGTCGTCGTCTAATGCGTTAACTCTTATGCGTGAGAGAGCATCAGCATTACTGTTTTGTTGGCCTGGTTTGTGAAAAATTTCTGTAGTTTCAACGGGGGTCGAGTTTGAAGCGACATCTTCTGTCGTCGGTATTTCATTGACATTTACTTGCGTTTGATCACAATTTTGAATAAAATGCTCTTCAGGGTACAATTCAAGTACCTCATCGTCGTTTAAAAAGAAAATGTTGGAAGAATCTAGCATATTATTTTGGTGAATAGTTCTCATAGAGACGTCTGAATTATGTATAGGTGTATTTTTTGGTTGATTGGGTATTCCGAAGCGAAACTGTTGATATGGGTTGACTCTAAGGAAACCGGATTGTTTATAATTGTTTACTGTTTGCGGAAACTGCTGCGACTGCCGATTTTGCTGAATAGGCATTGCTATTGTTTGCCTATTATAAATTTGCTGGTTATTATGTGGTCTCGGAATTGCATTTTGTTGGGCATAAGGCACACCGAACTTTTGTCTGACGGGTATAAAATTTGGTCTGAATTGAGGATTATAACCTTGTTGTGGAATTCCAAATTTGAATTGAGATGGTTGTAGATGTGTGTTATTTTTATTTAATTGTAACGGGTTATTCTGAGTATTTGTTGGTTTCATTTTGTTCCTGGCGTTGTATAGAGTTTGGAAATTTACCTCTTCCATCACAACGCTAAGCGCGGATTCTAAGTTCGTACACTGTTTCAATCGGACAAATCTAATCATATCTTCGGGTAAATTATATAAAAATACGTTTAAGCTGGTGTTATTGTATATTATAATTTTGGCTGCCTTAATTCCCTCATCTTGTAAAAGGTTAACTTTTGATATTAAAGAACTTCGTATCGTCTGGATGCGGTGACAGAAATCAATGAATGACTCTCCATGTTTTATTTTAAGGGTTTCTAGTTCTATCGCGATACAAGATTCTGATCTCGGGTCGCCAAAGCGCTGAACAAGCAATTCCTTCAGTGCTTCCCAAGAGGAAACATTTTCGCGTTCGCTGATGAGAATTGCTGCTTTACCAACTAACCTACTTGTTAGGCAATGATACAGGTAAAGTTGTTGCGCAGGGTTGTTTTCTTCGTAAAAAATTCTAATAACATATTCACATTTGGAAATAAAAAGATTTAACAGTTTTTCATCCCCGTCAAATTTAGGAATAATGTCCAGGATTTCCCTTGGGATTATCTGGATTTGATTCATTTCTATATAAAGATAACCACAATACTATTCTAAGTTTTAGTTAATATTAAAACAATGATTAATTGAATTTAAAAAGCAAACAAATAACGTAATATCGGCGATGTTTGTCCGATGTTATGTTAATAAAACAAAATATAATTTTAAAAACTTATACACAACGCAGATGGCGATTTTTGTCCAAGAGGTTGATTAAACTAACTAATAACGTAATATCGGCGATTTTTGTCCAATATAATGTTGATAAAAGAAAATAGAATTTAAAAACTTATACACAACGCAAATGGCGATTTTTGTCCAAGAGGTTGATTAAACTAACTAATGACGTTAAATGGCGATTTTTGTCCAATATAACGTAAGAGAGGAATAGAAAAATAACGTAGGAAAGGGATAGACAAGGGAGGGAACAATACAATGCGAAAAGGTCTACTCACATTAAAGTACTGCTCAATCCCATGCCGATTCTCGTCTGCTGGTGATCTCCTTCGTGCTGCCGCTCGATGACAATTTGTTTGTGTAGGTTCCCGGATAGTGCCAAACGATCAGCACTCCGCTAGGCCAATTTTTAGAGCACGTACAACGAAGAAACTTTTCGCGAACTTTATCCGACCCCGGCTGCGCCAGTCAAATATGAACGGCAGTGATTTAGTTTAAAATAAACTTTAATTACGATATTTACAATAATTAGGAGGTGTGCTCGGTTAGAGCGATGCAAACGGAATGCTTACGAACTATTGATACATATTTTATATAAAAAAAGGTTAAACTAAAAAACAATATTTCTAGGAAGGGACCACCAGGCCACTTCAGATTAACGTTAAAACTTAAGTGTTAGAAAAAGGTGTCGTGTCGAAAGAGATGTATAATAAATAACTGCAATCGGTGACATGGCTATTAACTAAATAATTAATACAAGTGGTTAGAAACAGCTTATGGTGTCGAGTGATTCTCTACTGTGGGAACTAATGCCTGGTATGCATAACTACCTAGTTACCTATCCTTCACCCGGCTTTGTATTTCATTGCGTTCGATAGTATGTAGGTAACTCTAGGAAATTTTGAATTAGCATTTAAACAAAATAAAAACATTATAATCGCCGTACGAAGGGAAAATTCGAATTGTAATTTACATACCGTCAGTCCGATTCGCGTTCGATAGTAGGTAAGTAATTAAAGCTATAAAACAAATAAATTAATTTTAATTTTAAACGATTGCTATTTTAAGTTAGTAGGTGCTAATATATCTTTTTTTTTTTTCTTGCTTCCTTTATCGATACTGAACCTAACCCTAATAGCTATGGCACGCAATTACTTTACACCCTGTATATATTAAATAAACGAAATAATAATATAAAGTTTCAGGTTTCAGTATCAGGCTTCAAAGGCCGTGTTAAATACTCGTATTACAAATTACTTAAAATGTAATGTATTTTTGAATTAATTAAAAATTAAATTAAATTAAATTTTTGTTAACAAAAATTTGGCACACACACTATCTATCTAATCCAACAAATTTCTTGTAACATGTTTTGTTACAAGAAACGTGTTTAATTAGATATCAGCTATTTTAAACAGTGCACGAACACAGTTCACCGACCTCTTAACATTTTTACATTTAAATTATGTTCATTGTTCAAATATTATCCATTATTTGTTACTATGCAAAGACTTTCTGAAGGGTTTTTTTTTATTGGGTGGGAAATTATCAAATAACTTCACCCGCTCTAGGCGGAGCGGGAGCGGGAGTCTCAGACACTAACTGACTAAAACCCACCATTGTTCCTTCAGTTTTCTGTATGTTGCCAGGGGCCACGGTATCCCTTTCGGACTTTCCGCAGGGCAATCCTGCAATATTTCACTTGTTAATCTTGCGCTAGCAGAACCCTTTAAATTGGTAACTTTGTGTAGAATTTGGGCTACCAAGATACAGGCTGTGCCTAGTTTGGGATCCTAAATCTGTCAAAAGTATTTGTTAGTGAGTATTTTATTTTGTTACTTGTATAGTTAAGAACTGTGTGTAAGTTAAATAAATGAATATGAATTTAAAATCTCCCTTCGCCAATATACGAGTACTTAAGTAGGTTGGTGCATGGTTGGTTGGTAGGTCCAACAACTGAGTTACCGTGCGTCGACGTTGCGATTTAATCTCACTAGAAATTCAATCTCTAGCATTAACAGCTAGAAGGAAGAGAAATATCAAGCATTGTAAATCGCCGCCTCGAATATTTCCTTATTGAAGAAAACAGCTGATGCAGACTGAATCGAAATGCGGACGGAAACGGAAACAATATCGAGATAACGCTGTCTATTGTACAGTTTGATATTGGAACGTTTTAAACTGACTATTAACTGCTAATACAATGACGAGCAATATAAAAAACCAGCCAAGTGCGAGTCGGACTCGCGCACGAAGAGTTTCTGGCAAAAAAATCATGTCTGTTGTATGGGAGCACCCCTTAAATATTTATTTTATTCTGTTTTTAGTATTAGTTGTTATAGCGGCAACAGAAATACTTCATCTGTGAACATTTCAACTGTCTAACTATCACGGTTCATGAGATACAGCCTGGTGACAGACGGACAGACAGACAGACATACGGATAGCGGAGTACCCTAAAAAGCCAGTAACATTATCATCAAACATTTCCGTAACCACGCAAGATAGCTTCTTGAAGTTAAAAGCAACATTCCAAGTGTAACTATACACTCGTATATACGCAATAGCGTACATAAAGACACCTATAAAAATGTTTTCAGATTGTTTTAGGTACCATTGAAGAAGTTCATATCTATACACCGTAAAGAAAAGAAGAAAAGAGAACACGTCTAAAAACATATTCATAAGTTTGAAATCTTTCTTCAAGGTGACATGTTGTACCATCGAAAAACTTCATATCTATACACCGTAAGGACTATTTCTACTTGTAGCGCTCGACCGCTATAGAACCGGGGCGGTAACAGATGTGGTCATCGTGTTCACAGGATTTTGTTTTCAAACTGCTTAGATATGAAGTTCTTTGATAGTACTTCACGTAGCTAACTTGTGAGGTTTAGGAGATATTTAGATGTTTTGGCACTTTGCAAGTGATTTTTTTTTTTTGTATTGCTCGTCAGTTTATTTGGAAAGGACGTAGAAAAGGGTAGAAAAAGAACATATTTTCAAAACTTCGTGAAGAAGTTAATGATCTCGGTAAACGCTCTGTTTTTCTTGTGTCTATGGCTTCATTGTCATAACTAGGTACAAGGTCAGAGGCTCATCATTAAAAACTGAGGTTAACACTAAAGTTAACTAACATTTGGATGAAAAAATATCACTTGAATGATGAGTAGAGAGCATCCTAACTAATTTTATAAATACTAAAGTGAGTTTGTTTGTTACGCTTTCACGCTCAAACGGATGGACGGATTTGGATGAAATTTGGCACATGGTGGTTTTTTTTTTATTTCGATATTCCCACGTGATTGAGTCTTATGCGGGTGAAACCGTGGGATTCAGATAGTTGGTAATAATTTGAACGGTTTTCAGAAAATGGATCTTACTCTGTTACCCATAGCTTATTTATTTCCATAAGCTTTATTAGTTAGTTGAACTCTGTTCATCTGCCTAGGCATTTCCCTATTATATTGGGGTCGGCTTCCAGTCTAACCGGATGCAGCTGAATACCGGTATTTAATTAAACTCTGTTTTCTGTCTCATATTTATTATTATCAACGTTATCAGACGTGAATTTAGACGTGGTCCAAGCAAAGGGCACAGAACAGCCAGTTTCACCACTTTCAAATCATAGTTTCTGATAACAATCTGACTGCTGACAGACAAAATGTTATTTTAATACAGGATAGTACTTATTACCTTTCTGTCTGATTATCGGAACCTTATCACTGCGTGGGGAAACTGTCCTAATAACATTACGAATCTTATTATTACTGTTGAGATTATTATTGTCAAATAGGTGGTCCAAATAGACTTCATAAAATAAAAATAAAATTGTATAACATACATGGGGTATTTTTGAATGTCCCTGGACATGAGGAATCTATTTTTTTTTATGACATCTCTTTTTGGTCCACCCCGTATAATATGAAGGACTTAGATAGACACAGAAATATATATATACTTATCCCTAATATAAAGAAGAAGGCGACGCGTATAACAACAAACAACTCGTGTTAAGGATATAATATTTTGACAATGAAAATTCTGAGAACCTTATTTTACAAAGTGCTTGTAACAAATAGTATAAAGATTTATGATGACACCTCATCATGATATAATCATACTTGACCGTTTCAAAGTCTTGGAAACAATAGCTTTAACTTTAAAAATTACCCATAAATTCTACTGTAGGCAGTTTTAGTACGACCGTTGTACTACTTACTAAAAATATGTCGTTATTTTGATATGCAGGTTCTCAATGTCACCGATTTTGTATTTACTGATATACCTATTTTAATCGCAACTAATTTGGGTTTTGTAGCAATCCATGCCTTGGATATGTCATTAAACCGCCAGCCTCGATGGTCATACATGAAAATTTCTATGGAAATAGAGCCCGAAAGTCTTAAAAGTCCGGTCTACATATGTGAAGTGTATATAAAGAATGCCGTGCATCATGGAATAAGTGCAAGTCTCAAAGAATTACGATTCCCTGAGACAGTCAACGTAAACACCTTGGTGACGGCAAGCCATTTCTTTGGAATCTGATCCCATTAAATCGAAGTAGAAAAATCTCCCGATTAACCGTGTATCTCAGAAATATTAATCATTCCTCCGATTTCTTAGAGTATCTGGAGAGTTTGTGTATCATTATTTTCTACGGGTCGTCCCCGAAAACTTTTGTTTATTAGCATACCAGACACCAAAGTATCTCAAGGTTAAAAGACACGGGTAATCGTTATAATAGTTCAAGGACTAGAAAAAGACTCGTAGGACAAAGGTTTAGAGACCAAGACTTAGCAAGAAAATAATAGATGAGGCATGAATAGGTATTCACTATTCATGCCTCATCTATTCTTTTCTTGATTTGAAGGTTACCCATAAATTCTACTGTAGGCAGTAATTACGACCGTTGTACTACGTACTAAAATATGTCGATTTATTTATATGCAGGCGGTTCTCAATTTCGTCGATTTTGTATTATGTTCATGACATTTTTTGCTTTTTACTGACAATTTTGGTTCGGCTTCTTCTTTTTTAAAGAAGTAGGTACCAACCTGTCACCTTGAAGGATGGTTAAAAACTTATGAATATGTTTTTAGACGTGTTCTCTTTTCATTTCATATCCGTTTGGTTTAATTAGTCAGCACCTAAATCAGTTTTGGTCAGCACTTTAGTATATAGGTTAAAGTTTATTTATCTAGGGCTCATTATAATGTCCTATTTCACCATTATACCTTGTATTATACCTTGTTATACATAAATCATAAAATCACTCTATTCTCCTCTCATTAGTAAGCAGAGCTCTCAGAATACCAAGTTGGTTCCGCTAATCTACTTTGCATATATATGTTATTATATTTTATGTATAACATTTATATTCCTGCCATACGGTAGTGTGTGAACGTATCAATTTGAATAGCTATAATTCACCACTTTCTCTGCCTTGAATTTCAAATGGAATCAAACTGAACTGGTACTAATTATATGGTTTAAGCCTGTCATTCACCGTGAATGAGCAAGTTAGATCAAATAAGTAAATAATTATAATTTTCGTTTTTTTTTTCAGTTTTTGTTAGATTTCAACAAACATAGGTACTGGTCTTAATCTCAGACCAAATAAAAAACTAAGACATAGTGCTGTCAACAGTGACGTGAGGCCGATTTTGTTAACATAATGTGAGCACTTAGTGAGGTGTAGTTTGATAGTAAATGTGTGCGCGCGTGTGAGCGTGTATGCACAGAGTGGAGGTGTAATTTTTGCATGCTTCACTGTATTGTTCGCAGCGCCATGTCTTGGTTTTTTATTCGGTCTGAGATCTTAATACCTAGAGTAATAAGAGAGACTCTCATCATTATCTTCCTGCCCTTGTCCTGTTACTTGGGGTCGGCGCCGTTTTCATCTACCATTCCGTCACGCACATCATTTACTCCCTTCTCTTTCATATCATTCCTTACGTATTCCATCATGTTTTCTTTGGCCTTACTCTCTCTCTCCATCCATCTTTTAAGAGACGTTATATGACGTTATATGTATCTCATCAACAAAACACGTTTTAGATTTTATTTTAATTTTAGGTGAATGCGAGCGCCTGAAAAATAAAAAATGTATCGTTACTGGGTGTAACGATATTATTTTATTATTTCCATTATTATTTTATTTTCTTTGGGAAAACAGACAATCTTATATTGTATAATTCATCTAGATCCACAGTATGCTATATGTAAATGTACAATCCACTACGTTTCCACATGATTGTTACTGCTTATAAAAGATACAGTTATGGTAAAATTACGTAAAATCAATATTTGTCAACAATACAATAATTTTGTAAACTAAATATAAAAACCAAATAGTGGATACATAAATAATGCTTAAACAATTAAAAAATTTGAGCAAGGCGCTTAATAAGTTGTTTTTTTCATGTATGTTCCGATAGGGCAAACACATCGATATCATTAAAATATATATTAAAATTATTATCTATTATAAGCCTGAACCAATTTCTGGAGCGGCGCTCTCTCCCCCGCATTTGTACGACAGGGAGTTTTAGCAAACAGTGGATAAGAGAGCGCCTCACGTCCCATTACTGTTCTAGGTACAATATAGCATATTTTACTAATTAAGTCAGAGCAATCAAACCTATTATGTACAAGTCCATGGAGCATCATTCCTTGGAGCAACAAGCGTCTAGAGCATAATGTTAATAGTTTAAACTTAACTACTCATAGCGTTTTTTTTTTTCTAAAAAGTACATTTGATAATATAAACGTACCTATATATTATGAAATGCTATTCCGCTTACAACGGACAGATATACATTCCTAGCGCGCTGTATTCTGGTACAAACTCAGGCACAATCTAATCGCACGGCGGCGGCTTAATCGAATGCCACCACGACTTAAAGACACCATATATTTTGTATTAAAATGACATACGGGCTCGGAAGTTTAAGACCCGCTTCTCTAGCACGAGATGGCGGGTTTGAACCTGGCAACTGGCAACGTGACATTTTCTTTTTCATAATATTTAATAGGTATACACTTGTGTTAAATTACAATCAACACTATTCTAAGTTTTAAAATAATGATCACGTAAAAAAATATAAAATTGCTTATTAGTCTAATAGGCTACATTTTAATTATATATTAAGAACTTAGTTATTTTAATAAAGAATATAAAATATATTTATTTTGGAATCTTGAAAATTTTTGAGATTTTTTTTACGTAAAAATGGTGTGAGATCGCCAAAACCCAGAGCGTTGGATGGTAACGCTGATTCTTTGAACTAAAAATACACAAAAACGTCGTAAGTATTATTTATTTTAAATTGATTCTCTATAGAATTGATGCCATTCATGGCTAGAGATATTTAAATATCACCTTATTTAGCTCTCCTAACCGGATACGCACTTTCAAGTTTCAAGAACATGTACACAATTAAGTTATTCCTTATGTAATATAAGCGGCACACATACTACTAGATCATTAAGAAATAATTACTAAATTTGCGTGTTACTGCAATTTAAGTAGCAATATATCACTGAATACAGATCTAAGTACGAACAAATGTTTTTAATGATGTAACTGCCAGATTCCGTAATGAAAATGTGTAAACAAATAAATGTAGTAAGATTTGCTTAAGGGGCCGGCGGAGCATGCGTATCTAGTTCTTACAAACATAATACCAAAATAATTTGTAAATCAAACATATTCTTAAGGAAGTGTGTATTTATTCCGATTGAATTACCGAATATCTAGGCTCCCAAATATATATTTTGAATGGACACTGATATAAAGACGAGTTTATATAGAAAACTTATTTTTCATCACTGTTTAAAATCAGTGTCATTCAAAATATATATTTGGGAGCCTACTACGCATGCTCCGCCGGCCCGTTAAGTTGTTACATTATGTTTTTACTGTCAGCGGTGATTGGCTAGTGGTGTGACCGTCACCGGACGGCCAAGTCATTGGTCTCGAGTTCAAACCCAAGGCACGCACCTCTAACTTTCGGATTCATGTGCGTATTGTATCATTATCAGTTGCTTCAAAAACGGAGTAGGAAAACATCATGAGGAAACAAAATGCCTGAGAGATATTTCTCAACGTTATGTGAAGCCAAGTCAGATAACATGGGCGGCATAAAAACTCTAACACCAGGTTAGTCACTAACCACATGAAAACGAAAAAAAAACCGGCCAAGTGCGAGTCGGACTCGCGCACGAAGGGTTCCGTACTATCGAAGAACTTCACATCTAAGCAGTTTGAAAACAAAATCCCGTGAACATGATGGCCACATCTGTTACCGCCCCGGCTCTATAGTGGCCGTGCGCTGCAAGCAGAAATTGTCCTTACGGTGTATAGATATGAACTTCTTCGATGGTACCATTATATATAAAAACGACAAAAAAGTCATGTCTGTTGTACGGGAGCCCAACTTTAATATTTATTTTGTTCTGTTTTTAATATTTGTTGTTATAGCGGCAACAGAAATATATCATGTGTGAAAATTTCAACTGTCTAACTATCACGGTTCATGAGATACAGCCTGATGACAGACGGACAGCGGAGTCTTAGTAATAGGGTCCAGTTTAAAGGGTGTAACGGGACCCTTAAAAGATGTGTTTAATATGTTGAACTAGAAATCTCGTTAGTTAGATTAGTTATCGGGAAAATATGGTCAAAATGTATCGTGTTTTAACATTTTCATTGGACTATTGACATTTATTTAAAAACCTTACCATGAAAATCACTCCATTCTGTTATCAGATGACAAACTGTTTTACTGTTTATTGTAAAAGTTTTTTCCGATTAAAAATTAACATATCGATAGATGAACTAGACACGTCTCAATTTTTTTAAATACATTTTCAACTTTATCACTACAGCATAAGGTTGAATGTTGATTGAGAAAATTTGACAGTTTTGGGTAGGTTGACGTGCTGGCGTCTGTACCAAAGTTTATCTCTTTGATTTTTGGGGTTCCATACCGGAAAGGTGCCAAGCGAAACCCTATGAATAAGCCTCAGCTGTCCATCTGTTTGTCAGCGGGTTGTATCTCATGAAATATACAGACAGTTGAACTTTTCACAGATTGTGTATTTCTTTTTCCCATGCAAGAAACGTGTGTTTTTCGGCGTTTTTTTTCTCGATCTTAATACCGTACGGAACCCGTCGTGTGTGAGTCTGATTTTCACTTGGCTGGCTTTTTAGGGTTCCGTAGTCAACTAGGAACCCTTATAGTTTCGCCATGTCTGTCTGTCCGTCCGTCCGTCCGTCCGTCCTCGCTTAATCTCTGTGACCGTTAGCACTAGAAAGCTGAAATTTGGTACCAATATGTATATCAATCACGCCGACAAAGTAGTAAAATAAAAATTGGAAAAAAATGTTTTATTAGGGTAGCCCCCCTATATGTCAAGTGGGAAGTGATTTTTTTTTTAAATTTCAACCGTAACATGTGATATATTGTTGGAAAGGTATTTAAAAATGAATAGGGGTTTACTAAAATCATTTTTTGATAATGTCAATTATTTCGGAAATATCCCTCCAAAAGTAAAAAACAATGTGTCCCCCCCTCTAACTTTTGAACCATAAGTTTAGAAAATATGAAGAAAATCTGAAAAGTAGAGCTTTAAATGAACTTTCTAGGAAAATCATTTTGAACTTGATGGAAACAACAGTTTTTGTACAAAAAAAAACAAAAAATTATACAAAATAATTTCTGTACTAAGTTTGTAGTATAATCGTATATGCAAGCATTTTTTTTAACTTTGTTTACATATTTTATTATCCTGAACGTATCTTTTTTCAAACAAAAAAAGAATTATTAAAATCGGTTCTCGCAATCCAAAATTACCACCGAAAACTGCTGGCACGTCTATGTATTAATTAGTAACCCAATTCCCCGAGAGATGGCGCTGTAGGTACTTATTACATTGGGTCGGGTATTATCGAATTGTTCGGTTGGTCTCTCCTTGGCATTGGCGGTATCTTATAACTACATAAAACTTCTATCAGAAACATGCTAAGGCCGCGCACGTACCCACTACCGGGAGCAGTTGCAGGAGCGCGGAGCGCTGCTGGAGCGCGAACATAAAGGATACCCACCTTTAAACTCATAAGTGGGAACACTTATTGTGACGGACGGGAAACTACGGAACCCTACACTGAGCGTGGCCCGACACGCTCTTGGCCGGTTTTTATTTCGCTTATGAAAACTAAACTTAGAATTAAAACATACCTAATTAATTTACTCGACTTAAGCAACAATTAATCTGACGAAAGACGGTAAGTAAGTTGGTAACATTCCAAATGATTTCAAGTAAATAATTTAACAAGAAATGTCCTAACTAAACCCAAGGTTAGGTTAGCACTAACTTAGATTTAAGTCTTTAATCGTTACCTAAAAGTCTGAACTTTCGCGTTATTTAATTGTCAAAACGAACCTAATCAATTAGCAAAATTGCGACGACCTGAATACACTTGAACCGTATCTCTTGAAAGTGACCTTAGATTTAAAAGTAAAAATAATATAGATACATTATGAATATAAGAAAATTTTAATGTTAATGTCCCATTAACATTAACATTTTATTAATTAATTAATCAAAACCTCACGCCAATCTAAGAATAGTTTTAGGATTTCCCTGTTTTTTAATTTATGAATGACAAAATTATAAAACAGTAATTTATTTAAAAAATAAACAATAAAAACTTACCTTTCAACAAGAAGAGAAACAAAAATCCAAATTCCAAAAACAAAAAGTTGCAACGTAAACAAAATCGTTCGAACTTATAAAATAATCGATAACTATTCTATGCGCGTGCGTCGAACGCGCGTTACCACAACTAACAGTGCCCTACCACGACACTCGTGAAATACAGGGTTGCCCCTACTACAAGTACAACAATCGCTATGCCATATACCAACACTGGGTAGCATATTCTTATGGAGTTATTACTGTGAAGACAGTACTAAGGTAATACAACGGGCTGGTGACTGCAGCTTCACGTCCAACCTCGTATTTAGCGTAAGAGTGGGAAAATCGATCATTCGATCCACACCAGCTCCTCAAGGAAGCCAGCAACGCATTGGTAAGACCCTATGTCTTCTCTTAGAGGATTTAGTATCAATTTTATAGTCACCAAACGTAGCGTCAGACGATTATGGACCTTATACCTTAAGAAGTCATGAGACAGGATGCGTAAGATGGAGAACCGGGTGTTATGGTGCAACTTGGAAGAGTCCAGCAGTAGACTGCGATAGGCTGATGATGATGAGTTGAGGATGCTGTATGGTACAAAGTAATAAAGAAGGCTGTGGTCCATACTACGGAAGACCGCAAAACTTATGAAGACTCGTCCTATTATGGTCGCGATCCTCAGCAATGAGAGAAAAAAATCATACTAAATACAATATTAGGGGAAACCTTAGAATAATTATAGGAACAATTACGGGCCATAACCCCCTCAACAAACATCTTTTCAACATAGGCGCCACAGATAGCCCCCTTTGCAGGGGCTGCCTTGACGCCGAGGAATCAGCCGCCCACGTTATCCTGAAGTGCGAGGCTGTGGCTTCTCAACGGGAAGAAATCCTCGGAACAGTGAGGTCGCTCCGCGAAGCCTGTGAAGCCCCCAGGAGGCTTCTGTGCTTTTGGGCGAAGCTAGGCTGGCTAGGTTAGCCAGTATCCCCGCGCACAACGGACCAAATGAGAGTCTAAGTGCGGAAAAGGGAGTCCCATCATCATCATCATCATTAGGGGATATTCTCTTATTTTTAAGAACTTTCGCGTTCTAAACTTTGTGTCAAAGACAGTTTTAATCATTTTTAGCAAATTTTTTTTGACGTTGATTGTCGCTGATATGAGGTTGCGACTAGATTTTTAACGTTTTTAAATACGGCATATGGCCTTCAGATCCTCCCTTACCTGTTAATCATTTATAGGTAACATTAAAATCTAGAACGCTTGTCAAGTGCATTTGGTTTATAACCAATTTAAGAGCAAAATAATTTAGGACAGTGCACTTACAACCTATACCATTAACGTAGCAGTAATTAATCATGTTTTATGTCAAAACCTTTACAGCATCTGTTATTATTTCTTAATTTAGTGTGTCGAAACGAAATTCTGACTAAAGAACTGCCATTTATCAAATTAATTGACTTTGGCCATTTAGTCTCGATCACCGAAATATGAAAAAAAATATCGATAGCCTAGTGGGACATAGAAAAACGTTCCGCTCGATGGCTCGTTTGCTTGAGTGATTGCTTTTCTATGTTTCATATAACCCAAAAAAAGCTGAAATGTTTGCGCTTTACTTAGTTTTCTGCATGTTTTTTCTGAGTCTGGCTTTTTGGATGTATGAGATTTATATCTGCATACTAAATTCATCGACACAAGTATTGAAAAAACATTATTTTGAAGGTGAAGCGGTCTCTCTCTATAATTCATTCGAATAAAATAAAGAACGCTTGTCACGTGCGCTCCTTAACTGCGTTTACGCATCGATGATGTATTTAAAAATCGATGAGGCTTAAGTTTAGAATTTATTTAAAGTTACCAAATAGATAGGACTTTGTTACATAAGCACAATAAGGCTAATCTGAGGGCCTCAGGCCTGCAAATCGATCCACGGATCAAAGCATTATTAGTGTCGTGGATAGGATTATAGGTTTTTTTTTTTCTACGAATACATGATACCCTTTGTTTATTCGTAAATTAAGTATGACATAAAATTGTGTATCTGTGGAGAACGCTGTTGGTTGCACATTTGTATAACTCCGTATATTCTATTTACTTGTAATATATTGGTATAATGTTTTTTTTAAACATGTTTAAAACTAATATACTATTTTTTTATGGGACATCTTGAATAGTCATGTTCAATATGCCTGATCAAAACCTCATTTAGTCTTACCCCAGCCATACCGAAGGCTAGACCATAGGCTGTCTAACTAAGATAAGACTTAATTACTTTTATTAGATATGCTCAAACAGCTAACTCCAGCCGGATTGCCAGATTAGATACCTAGCCAACCAAGGAGCAAGATTATGTAAATGCTTAGTGGATGTTACAATAAATATGGACACAGTGTGTTTGTTGCAGAGCTAAGTAAGAAAAAAACCTCATTGTGAACGAGCTCGTCAGGGAATATCTAACCAGAAAAAAAAACGAACCATACAGTAGTCGCATATGATGTGTCTGATCTGACATCTCACCTTGGTAATAAGCAACATTAAACTCAAACTCAAAGCATTTATTTCAATTAAACCATTTACAGGCACTTTTGAATTGTCAAGGAGTCAGTCAGTCAGAAATATGAAGCTAGTTGCCCATTCCAAAGCGTAGGTTCCTATGGAGAAGAACGGGCAAGAAAATCCACGGACACTCTTTTAAAAATTATTATATATTAAGGTAATGCACAATCGTTGACGTCAAAGTCGTTTCTGACGGCAAAGTATAGCACCGCGCGTGCTCATTGGTCAAATCAAATAGCGCGCGCTTCCCCCTCTTCCTGTTACAACAATCGAGAGGAAAGATTACACATAAAAAAACATTTATTCAAACTAGGCTGAGAACCAGCACTTTTCGAACGTTAAAATTACATAAGACAGTCCCCCAAAACGCCCACCCTTCACCACTTCCTAGGAAGTTCAGCTGGGAAGAAGTTGTACAACAAACTCCCCAGAAGCATAGCTGCCTGTTCCGTTACAATAACTTGATCTATACAATAGTACGCAAATTTATATTACGCAACACAAATTAAATTAAATTATTTACCATAATTATGTCAACTATACACGCCAATATACCAACAAATCTATTTCTGCCGCCACCAAGCAGTTTTGCAATTGTGTTCCAATTTGAAGGTAGAAGAAGTACCTATGTCTGTGAATACCACTGTATTTACAGACATAAGTACTTCAGCAGCATTGTTTTTTGGATAGTAACAACCAAATGCAAATAAGAGAAAACAAAAATCTGCTTCTTTAATATTCCGTGCTCGGAGTAGTAAATGACTAATAGGTAGGGATCTATTATATTTACGGAGACCTAAATCAGTGGAAAAATATAGCTTACTAGCTTATGCTCGCGGCTTCGCACGCGTAGAGTTCGGAAATTATCCCAGAGGAACGTACTATCGAGATTAAAGTATCCTATGTCCTACCCCAGGTTATGGTCAACCCATGTGCCAAATTTCATTCAAATCCGTTGAGCTTTAGCGTGAAAGCGTAACAAACAAACTCGTGTTCTCAAATATAATATAGAACGTACGAATTTAGCAGACATAGTTCTAATTTTCTAGGTTCTTTGCTGTGCACGAATTTAGCAGACATGATTTTAAAGGTTAATCAACCTTTAAAACTATGTCTGCTAAATTCGTGCACAACAAAGAACCTAGAAAATTAATTAACCAAGAAAGTGACATCAATTACAGACTTCATTGTAACTAAATTCTGTTGTTTCTTAAACAAAACTGTAGTCAAATATCAAACAGTATATTAATTTTATAGAAGCTACCTAAATCAAAACCATCTTTTGATTTTAAAGGATAAAATTATCTACGAGCAGTTTGTATCACGAAAATTATATCTACCCAGGGAGGATACCTAACTCATCTTGCGGCAATTTCAAATTGATCAAGGATTATTGGTTAGGTTCTAGAAGAATTTCCCACGGAAACCTCTAATCCGCGTAATATTTTAATTCGAATTGATATATCATACCGTAATGCAAAAGATTTTAACGAGAAACACATGAGTTAAAGGTATACTTTCATAGTGAAATTTTAACAATGAAACAACGGTAGATTACCATACGTAATACGTGAGCAAAACCTGTGCCAACTATGGACTACCTCTCTAATGAGAGAATCCTAAATAACTTTACCTAAAAGGCAGGTTGTGGTGTGTAACAGTACAGTAGGTAAGTCTGTCCAGCACTGACTTGCAACTGGGCTCATGTAGACACTATTTTCAACCCAGTTCAGTGTTGACTTCGCGCCCTCGATTGTTATAATAAAATACCACTCAATATTCTTCAACTAAATGAGAAGAAATTTAAAACTTGCATTAAACGCACACTATGTAGACAAGAATAGTATAAGTTGGATGATTATATCGTAGATAAAATGCTTGGCTAAATGCTCGTCCTGCTCCACAGCCACTTGGGCTTACTAGTTTTAACCCTTTTTTATTTTTTCTGACTACGAACAAAATTTTTATTTTTTATTTTTTTTAACCAAGTTTTAATTGTTGAATACTCCAATAGATATTATTGATTTTCTTTCTTTTTGGTGGTAAAATTCTTTTAATGAAACAAATACATTGCAAACTATAGTTTTGTATAACTCAGACGCATATTTTTGTAAATGTGAGTACCATGGAGTCGTTTACTATGTTATTATGTTGTATTTTGACTTGAAAGAGCAGGGTAGTTGAGAGTATGTAATGCTCACTTAAATGTCTCGTTGATGGTGGCGAGTGTGTTGAATCATTCGGTTCCCTACAAAATGGCTGAGCTGGATGGTGCTGATCCACGCGTCATGTTCGTGAACGGGCGCCGTCAGTTGAGACTGGTCATCTCTTATCTGCCAGGGCTTATTTTTAATCGGGCTTATTTAGAATTTTTATATTTTTTTTACATTGTTCTCACATGTAGAATCAACAAGAGTAATGAACCCAGGATTTCGTAATTTCTATATTTAAAAGAGTGTCCTTGGAGTTTCTTGCCCGTTCTTCTCCATAGAGATCTACGTTTTGGAATGGGCAACTAGCTTCAACTTTCTGACTAACTGACTGACTCTTTGACAGTTCAAAAGTGCCTGTAAATGGTTTAATTGAAATAAATGCTTTGAGTTTGAGTTTGAATTTCAAGTCAGGCCAGTTGACTAAACTAACCATCTATTTTCGGGCCGAGTAGCTTCCCCCGCCTGACTTACTGGAATCCACTGACTGGGTCTGAAATTCCGAGTCAATGAGTCCAGTCACTGCCATCGTATAATATTAAGAGCTGTGTTTGTTTACTATTGTTTTGACATAGGTACATACCTATGTCAATGTACATACCTATGTACAATCAAAAGCATAAATAACTTAGGTTTAAAGAATATGATTTCTCAAAAGAACACATATTTTAAATATGAGAAACTAAACAAAATATCTTAAGTAATAAACATAATTGTCGTTCGATCTATACATATAAAATTCAAAGTCCTGACTGACTGATTGATTGACTAACTGATATATCAACGCACAGCCCAACCGCTGGACCTAGAGACTTGAAACTTTGCATATTTACTATTTACTTTGCGTATTTAGATACCTTATACAGTGTAGGCATCCACTGAGGAAGGATTTTTGGAAATACCATCCCTGAGAGGGACAAATAGGGGATGAAAGTTTGTATGACAAATCTTATTCCTTGAGTTAATAGACTTGAAACTTGTCACGAATATTTATCTAAGTAAATCATATAGTTTGTCATTTTTAGTTTTCCTAAACTACCCCCTCAAGAGGGCTTTGGGGGTGTCAAAGTTTGTATGGAGGAATTTTTACTTGAGATCAAAAATGAAGAATATGATGTATCAGGGTTTTTCGAAAATCTACCCCTGAAGGGGTGAAAAGGGGCAGATTAACTGCATACGTTTAAACTCCCTCTCAATTTAATACAAACTGAAACCCCACTCTGCAATATTCCCAAACAAAGCAATATGGCCGAAGTACTTCGTAAAACTAAATTAATTGTTTGGGATGAGAGTACTATGGCTCATAAAGGTGGTTATGAAGCCATAAATAGAGACAAGACATAAGGAATAATAATAGTAAGGAATAGTAATAGTAACTGTATTGTTAGCAGGTGATTTCCGGCAGACATTACCAGTAGTGCCCAGGGGAACGCGAGCAGAAGAAGTCAAAGCGTGTGTGAAGCGGTCTCAATTGTGGCCATCAGTGACTCAACTTAGTCTTACAAAAAATATGAGAGTCCATCTGAGGGGAGATGTTTCTGCTTGACAGTTTTCATATCTTTTACTCAGAATATGAAATGCTGATTACCCAGAAGTGGATAAAAAAATAACTCTCCCTACAGAGTTAGGCACATTTGTGACCACTGTAGAAGATTTAATAGTTAAAACCTACCCGGTATGCGAGCAATGGTTATGCGAACGTGCCATCCTTTTTTTTTTTTTTTCGGGTGGGAAATTATCAAATGACTCCTCCCGTTCTGGATGGAGCGGGAGGGCGTGTCAGACTCTTACTGACTAAAACCCACTCGTGTTCCTTCTGTTGCCTGTGCAATGCCAGGGGGCCACGGTATCCCTTTCGGACCTTCCCGCAACCCCGGCAGGCAATGGTCTCATTGAACCCCTTCACTCGCTGACACTCTTTGAGGCGCGCGTGGAACACAACGCGCCGTCGACCCGGGCTTGGTCCTTACCGGACGGCGAACTACCCATTGCTCACCGTCCGCAAGCCCGCGCCTACGGAGGCCGGGAATCGGCAATCGATTCCCGACGCCCAGGGCGTCTCCTCCTGCGGCGGCTAGGGGCGTGAGGGCGCGAAATTTGCCTCTCCCTCACGCGCTCTGCCTCCTCCTTCGCGAGGAACGTGCCATCCTAACACCAAAAAACGACCAAGCAACAATCATCAATGAAATTCTTTTGAGATCGTTCGAAGGAGTTGAAAATCATTATAAATCAGTGGACTCAGTGATAAACAGCGATGACGCCATACATTACCCGGTTGAATTTCTTAATACATTGAAGCCTCCCGGTTTCCCAACTCACATATTAAAATTGAGAGTTGGCGCCCCAGTTATGTAGCTGCGTAATTTAAACCCGCCAAAATTATGCAATGGCACCAGGTTGCGAGTGAAATCATTACAAAGAAATGTTATCGAGGCAATTATACTGACCGGTTGTTCCCGAGGGGAGGTAGTAGGGGGTAGACTTAAGGGAGAACTGCTTTTCACACGGTGAGTTATCCGTAGCCTGCTCCAGAGTAAGCTCACGGAGCAGCCTGGTGATTCTAGCACCTGGAGGAAAAACAAAAAATATTATTTACAAAGAAATACTGCGGTAGGTACCTATAGTATTTCGTTGTACCTAAACAATATTAATGATTTATTATCATTTTTGAAAAGGATATTGGCTTACTGACTTTTTATTTGATGATTTTGATACAACTCATGTGTTAGAAACTGGAAAAGCTACACCACTAACATGCATTGGCCCAGAATCTCTGTCTCGACCTCCAGACTCATTTGGAAGCAGGGGTTTCAGTCTGGGAGCAGGTAAAGTTGATTCAGCATTTTTTTTAAATCTGCAGACTTCACTTACTGTTTCCTCAAACTTATTTGAGACATTGATATGGTCTCTCAGTCATGCAGATAACTGGTTCTTCAATTTAGGACTATTAAACCTACTGTCACAAAGTAAAATTGCACCATAATCATTTTGATGTCTTATGACTCTGCCAATAGCTTGGTTAACAGCTCTTGTTGCTTCTAATGAATACCATTCATCCCCTGATAAGAATTGCTTATCCTTGATTCTCAGCTCTTCCAAATATTTCTTCTTCAGAATGATTCTTGGGTCTTTTAATGGTGGAAATGGTAATCCTGTTATGATTACTGCTCTGCCATTCATGTCAGCAAAGTCTAGACCTTCAGACACTTTTCCTCTGCACACAGCCATAAAGCATGCTCCTCTTGTACTAGGATCACTTATTTTACTATAATAGTCACTTATTATTGCATTGAAAGTATCCTTGCGCTGAGGTTCAACAAATATGGGCTTTATATTATTTATACTTGACCAGATCCCTTCATTTTGCCATGCCTCTTGACACTTTGCCATAATAGGGTAAGATGGGAAAAATACTAGCAGACCATCAGGAATGACACGGCAGAAGCTAAGTATTGTTCTACCCAAGGATGAAAGATATTTAGGGTTATCTCTGTTCTGATAATTAGAATTTAACATCACACCATCTGGACCTTGACTCATTATTTTAACACATATTTGGTTAGACTTCACTATGTGGGGATTTTCCAACTGGACTCCTATTGGGATGCCCAGTTCAGATGTTAGAGGTTTTAATGGGGCTAAGATTCCACTTGTTAATATGATACTTCTAACATTCTGTTCCATTAGTTGCTTCATTCCAAAACCTGGACCACTTTTGGTTGCCTCCTAATTACATCTTTTCACACACGCTTTGAGTTCTGTTAAACCATACACTACTCTCATCCCAGAGATTAGTTTCGTTTTACGGAGAACTTCATCCTTATTGCTATGTTTTAAGAGCGCTTATAATGTTTGTTTCTGAAAAAAATTGTCCTTTGTTTCCTGTAGGCTTCGCGGGCGAAGCCGCGGGCAGAAGCTTGTCGAGTATATACAGTGAGTACCTAATGCGTTGCCTACCGTTCGCTAGATTCAAAAGTATTTTTCTTCTAAAGTGCCTATCGATAGTTTTACCTTGTTACAAACATTCTCGAAACCATACGGAATATTATGAAATGGGACTTTTCTCGACGTTATTTCACGAGAAAATCGCTCATACCATTTACTTATCTTCTAAAATGTTCTTCAAAAGAATCGTGGTTAACCGTGTAGTAGTGTGTGCGCTTGTTAACTGTTCGAGAGGGTACTTAATTTTATTTTAATTAGGAATTTCAATGATGAATCCTAATGACCCTTTAAGATCCTTAAACTGAAAGGGTCTTGCCCATTTAACTTACATACCATTTGTGAAACTAAACCCAGAACTTCATAAACAAATCAACGACATCCGACAACGACTTCCTTGGTCACACGACAGACATAAATAAAGAAGTCTCCACACTTATCTCTGCATCGTATATCTATCAACCATAAGATCGTGTACACACTACACTCGTATTTTACTTAAGCCTTCGATTGTCAGCCTATAGATTTATTTAGAACTCTAGTAAATTATAGAAGTTTTCCTTGTAATAATAATGACGTGCCAATTTTCTTGATGTTGATTGAAGTACCTATTTATAACATAAACATAACATAACATCACGCCTGTAATCCCAGTAAGGTTAGGTAGAGGTGTACCTATAGTACACCCACATTTCGCCAGTTATGTTTAAGTCCCCTGTAATAGGAGGCGAGCCTATTGCCATCAACAGGGTACATTTCCAGACTCCGGGCTGCTACTGAGGAATTTCTGATGAAAAAACCCAATAACACTTTGCCCGACCCGAGAATCGAACCCAGGACCTCATGCTATTTAATTGCGATATAAATATTCAAAGGTCTATTTAAATTGCTTGATTACTATAACTCTAGTTTAATGCAGACCTACATGCAATGACATACTAATTTTGTAAGTGGTAACTTTAATAGTTACCACTAACAACTGTAAATTACATAAGTAATTATTTGCTCTAGTATGTATATGTAGGCTAAGCCTAATGAGAGGCCTAGAAACATTAGACCTTGCTTATACGTCGAAATAATTATGTCTTCTACCTATTTTGTCGTAGGTAGGTTCTGCAAAAGTACCTACTTTTTAACCAAAAAAGAACTTGGGGTATTATAAGTTTGACCGCTATGTGTGTGTGTCTGTCTGTAGCACCGAAGCTCTTAAACGGCTGAACCGTAGTCAACAAGGAATCCTTATAGTTTCGCCATATCCGTCTGTCTGTCTGTCTGTCCGCAGTTTAGCTCAAAAACTATTGGTACTAGAAAGTTGTAATTTGGCATGAGTATACACGTTAATCACGCCGAAAAAGTGGTAAAATAAAATTTTGAAAAAAGCAATTATTTAGGGTACTACATGTAAAGTGGGGATGATATTTTTTTTTTGTCCTTCCCATAGTGTGGTATATCATTGGATAGGTCTTTTAAATATTAGGGGATGGGAAGACCGTTTTTTGATCAAGTAAACCGTTCGTGACTTATAAAGCTTTAAAGTGCCAATTTTCGTTAGAGTCAAGTGTCCCCCTCCTCTACCTACTAAACGGTTATAGTTAGAAATTCAAATGTCACGGCAGTAGTACTTATAGATATCGAAGTTTAAAGGAAAAATATCACAATTATGTAGGCTTTACAAGTTAACGAGTAATATTTGCCCGACTTACATTTGCGGTTGAAAAAATATGTTCTCCGATACGGCATGTATGGGAGAACATGTTTTTTCAACTACAAAGTTAAGTTTGTTCTTGCGATAAATTCATCCCAACCATGGAACCCTTCATGGTGCGTTGTCCGACACGCACTTGGCCGGTTTTTTATATTTGAAATGAAATGAAATGAAATTGTTTATTCTGTAAATAGGATATTGGAATCAGCTCAACTCGACGAACAATACCAAAGAAAGGACAATTGGGTAGGCCGCATAAACTACTCAAACTGCCAGACCATCATTAAATTAAAACTAACCGAGAAAGAAAAAAATTATGAGAGAAAAAAAGAAACCACATCGTCCTCACATTCACAATAATTAAAACAATATAATACTTTACAAAGCAATCATGTCATTTTGTATTACAATTTTCAACAATTTCAATATGTATATAAAATTGCTATATTTTAATGATTTTACATAATAATAAAAAAAATCAAATTTTATGGATTTATCACAAGGCTTAGCAGTGCAAGCACCTCAATCCCATGCTTTTTTATCTTCTAAATAATCTGAAATTTTATAGTACCCTTTTTTACAAAGTTTGGTTTTAATAGATACAGCTTTTAAATCGTTTAATGGGTAAGTTTCGAATGTCGATGGGAAGTTGGTTGTAAAAGCGTATACATTGACCCATGAACGAGTTGCCTACTCTGTGGAGACGAGTGCGATGTACAGCAAGGTTGTGTTTATTAATGGTATTTAAATTATGATTAACGGAAATCTTCTTTATGTTTTAATATCATTATGCGTACATGAATTTATGCTTTAGAATGTTATGCTTAGTCATTATTATGATCAGACAAATTATGCTTAAAAAAATATGCGTAAATAACATTATGCGAAGATTTAATTAGGAGAAACAAAAGTAAGCCAAGTTTTATTAGGTCTTAAAATTATATGCAAATGGATAGGGAACCGTGGGCCCCATTGTAATTTATCGACGACGGGTCGAGTAGTCGTCTCAACAGGGTCCAGCTCTATTCTATTAACTTTAACATTAGTAGTTAGCTGCCTGACATTTGGCGTTGAAAATTTATTGAGTTGTCATAATTTCATTCAAGAGAAGATTATTTACATTAAACCAATGCACAACTTTAGAGAGCGCATCGTTCACTTGTTCAAAGTTGACTAACTGACGTTTGATTTTAAAAATAAGGGAAGTGTCATCTGCGAATAATACGATCTTGTGATTATCCATTATGTGGTGAAGTAAGTCATTAATATACAAATAAAAAACAAGAAAGGACCTATAATTGAACTCTGCGGAACGCCTATGGTGACCGCAGATCCTGCAGATCTCTTGCCATTAACATCGACCCTCTGAATTCTGTTGTTCAGATAAGAAGTCCGAAGGTCGAGAGCTCTGTCCCTCATACCATAGTGGTACAGTTTCCTGATGAGTGTGTCATGATGTACGCAATCGAAGGCTTTGGACAAGTCGCAAAAAATGCCAAGAGCATCTTGCGACTCCTCCCAGGCCTCGAATATGCTCTTCAGTAATTACACGCCTGCGTCTGTAGTTGAACGACCCTTTTGAAAGCAGGTTTTCTTGCAGTGGTTCTTAGACATGTTTTATAAAAATCGGTTTAGCCGTTTGAAGTTTATCAGCTCTTTTCTAGTTAATGAATGGATGTGAGGGTCTTCACAGGTCTGATCGATTTGAAATTTGGTATTGTTACTTCAATGATATTAGAAGAATATAGTACCTAACCTTAAACTGATGCTGCAGCATCACCTGGAATTTGCAGGATAACCAACTCCGTTACTAACTTACAGCATATGTAAGTATCGTTTTTAGTCTCATTGGAATACTCTCAATGAATAGGTTATAGATAGATGAAGAACAGGGTCTGGTGATGGAGTAGGAAAGAGAAGTGAGGAAATGTTTGTGTCGGGGTTTTTTTTATTTTAAAATAATGTCACTTGTTTATCCTTCTAAATATTAAAATAATGGAAGGATACCACCGAAATGTCGACTAACAGAGAAGTATGGAAGACATGTTGCGTCGACCTTAAATTGGTATATGGGCAGGAGAATAATGATATCGAAGTATGTACAGACGCCAGCACATCAACCTACCCGAAACTGTCAAAATTTCCCAATCAACTTGGAACCCTAAGCTTTACTTATAAAGTTGAAAATCTATTAAAGAAATTTGACAGATTGTAGTAGGTTGATGTACTGGCGTCTGTACTTATTAAAACTTACAAAGCATTCGGTCGGACGAAATCTCTATAGTAATAGAGATTTCGCCCTCCAGACCGAATATCGCCCATGGTGACCAATTTCAACGGAGACCAGCCTTCGGCGCGGAATGTACAAACAAATCGTTTCGTCGTCGTTTTGTTACCTATATCGTTACCCTCCCCGCTAACTGTCCTATCTAGCAGTCCTAAAGGTCATAAAACTTTTTTTAGAAAAGTTATAAACACTTAGATAATGTCTGTGTAGTTTTATCAGTTTGTGAGATACAACAGTTAGCGGGGAGGGTGATGACGATATTATGTTCAAAGAAATCATTGAACCCTGGCTTGATTTCCGTACGTGTTTTTCGGGTGACCACTGAAAATCAGTGGTGCTGTGGGGCCCCCATAGCACAGCGTTATGCTGAGTGGAAGCCTTCTTGTCATTGTCATGCAGCTAATGACTATTTCTGTTATGTTTATATTAATATTTATACCTATTATACTCTTTATACTCTTGTCTTTTTGTATGCACGTGTTTCTGTGACAAATAAAACTATTTTTTTTCTGTCTCTCTAAGTATAGTGCACAAAGTGTGTTCGCACACACAGCTGCACTCTCCCTCCCCTGACATAGTCCTATGGAACGGCAATTCGACACGACCGGAGAGCTCAGGCACACCGCACAGGGCCACGTGGCCGAGGCACGGGGGTATCACACCGCCAACTTCCAAACTCCGGGCTGTCACTAAGAAATTCCTAATGCAAAAACCATATATCACTTTGCTGGACCCGGGAATCGAACCCCCCACGCTCAGCAGTCGGTATAGTACCTAGGGCTGAACACGACGCTATAATAGTGTTCCTAACTCTAAACAAAATGTCAAACTAGCTATATTTTAAAACTAAGACTTCACATATATCTCATGGAGAATTAGACTATGTGTGACAAACCCAAGCAGCCATGCAGTTTCGGGTTGACCTATCCCATCCAACATTAATGACATGACACAATTTTGTAAGAAAACCTTTTCACTTTCTAAATTCATCAAGGCTGATCCTATTCAAGTCCATTTTTTCAGCCCAAATCAAAAGCTAAAATTTAAAGGTCAGTGCACATAGGTACAAGACCACACGTAACTAGCTAGCAGGTAGCGCGGGGACAGATATAAGCCCACGTTCGCATCGACGACGTAATAAAATCGCGGCGATTTTTTTTCGCAAATCACAAAATCCAACAGTGTGTTTTTTCAACGCGCTGGGACGACATTGCGTTCCAACGCATTGGATTCTCGAGGCTAGGCTCAACACCGAGAGATGAAAATTGAGTGCGCGATAAAATCCCGCCGCGATATTTTTACGTCCCTGCGAACGTAGGCTAACTCCACGTATAAGAAAGCATGCGTTTGCGTTGTAAAGTTGACGGTTGCATTACTATGATTATTGCCTAATGCACACAGCACACATAAGTGGAAAACTAGGTAGTATAGAGTTTCTTTACCTTTTCCGCGTGGTTCGTAACATGGGTGGGGAAATGTTGAACGTATGGAAGTTACTCGTATGTTCAATGTCCGTAGGCATGTAATCTCACTCATAAGCATACAAGAATATGTCTTAATATTACGATTAGCATTTAGTCCATGCGTGGCGAATTGCGAAGACTTCCTTCCCTCGTTCCAGTTATTCATATCAGCATCAGCCAATTAGCAGTCCACTACTGAACATAGGCCTCTCCAATTGCATGCAATTCAGCTCGATTCTAGGCAACTCGTCTAGCTACCAGCCACCCTGCGAAGATCGTCGCTCCGTCCTACCTTACGTCGAATATTCCCGATCAGTAACACCTTGTCGTCAACACAGATATAACGGGTTCCTAGTTATAGTTCGTCTTCTCGCCAACTCCTCGACCTGCATCATTTGTGGAAAAAAAGTCTGTGCCAATAAAATATTTTAGTCTGAGCTAAAGTACCTACCTAAAGGAAGGTGCATCTCTTACTATATCTTACCTTACCTACCCTAAAACGTTGGAAACTTAGCAGACTTACAGCTTAGAATAATCTTTAAAATACTCACTTACTTACCACTCGACTCTAAGTACATAGGTAGATAATAGGATATGAAATAATTCTAACTTATAATAATAAGGAAAATTAATAAATCGCTCTACCTCTCTCTACTTATTTAAAAAATAGCTGTGCCCGACAGGGTCCATAATTGTTTCTATTGTTATTTGTTTTATGTACCACCTGTAATTGTACAATAAGGATTGCAATAAACGATATGAGATTTGAGATTCGTCACTTCATTTGCATCCGCTGTCAATAGGTCATTCACCGGGCCTAGGTACTAGGCAGGTCATCATCAAATCCTGACCGCAAGTTCACAACGATTGCATTTGCGTTAGTTCGTAAATATCTACGCGTATATGAATGAAAACATTCCTATAATCTTAAATGACGTTGAGTTTGTGGTTTCCTAATGCGTTGCCTCATGTTTGATTGATGGTCGTGAGATTTGTCCCCTCCCACGAAAAGGATCACAAGCTTACGTACAGGCACCTAATTAGGTACTACCTATTGCTGAGCAGGGCTTTCCTACCCTTTTACAGGGTCCATAATGAAAAATATAAGTTATTTATATTTATTTTATTATTTATATTATGAATTGTATAAGATATAATATATAATGTAAATTATATAGTTACCACCTAAGTACACATTTTGGTAAATCAATAAAGATACCAAGGGAACACGAGCACCCCGGATTACCAAGGTAGGTAGTTCAAATTAGGCTGCAAATTAGCTCATGCAAAGACTGTCCCATCTTCTCTCTTCTTTTCGTGTGGTAGTAACTAACCTGCTGTCAGAGTTTTAAAGCCACTTGTTCAGTTTTAAATCTCACTTGGCTTCATAATATGCCGTCGACAAATATCTCCAATGCAATGAATATAGCCAATGCTTATGTACCTAAGTACCTATCTAATTATCAACTTCATCGTACATACCTAGGTAGTGCCCTAACTTGATGCCTATAGAATATCGAATTGACTCAATAGGTCGAAGCCTAAGGCGCTACCCCGCTAAGTAGTAGGCAAGTACACTGAGTCCTGTTATAACAACGTAAAAATACTTTATCCTCTTTGTAACTATATCCAAGTTTCAATTCTTTTATCTTTATTTTCTATGCTATGCTACGATTTTTTATTCAATGAGGGCGCCACTTAGCTCGGGGTAGCGCCTTATCGCTGCCAAATGCAATTTGGCGCGGGGCCAAAGTCTGACGCTTCCATCTTGTTTTGTTATAAAATTCCTGTACCAATTTCAGAAATGTTTACCAACAAAGCACCCTATAAAAAAAAAACTTTATTTAAAAAAAGCAGCCTACAACTTACAGAAGAAGTGTCTTATATATAGGTCCCCTGACTCCAAAAACTAGGTTTTTACCTGTGACTTGGAAGTCGTGTTCCTCCATTATAAAAGTCGTTACTTATGTCGTTGGTTATTAAAACAATGTAGACAAAAATAAACTAAAGCCCACATTTTTTTTTACATTGTACAAAAGTAACAATCATTAAATGAGCAGGAAGATGTGTTGTGAGAGTGTATGTGTGTGTGTGTGTGTGTGTTTGCAGAGTGTGTAAGTGTGTATATGTTCGAGGAGTGGGTGCGAGTGTGTAAATGACATTCAGGCGCCAAAAGATACTTGTACCAATCCACCGAGACATCTACCCAAGATCGGTAATGTCTTCGACATTCGTGTGTCGCAAGGCGTCTTCACCGCAACCATCTCCAATTACGTGTGACCGACAGGTCGCAAGTCAACCATGCAGATGTTCTTCGGTTACTCTGTGTGCAATTTCTTCATGATTTCACCACAAATGTAGCAAATTTCAAGCCTGCCTTTTCGATCATGGTTATATGTTTTAATAAAAATGAGTTTATTCATAATATATACATTATTTTTATATTTCCGTTTAACATTTAGATACGCATAATTTAAAAGGTAAAATAACGAATTTGTCTTTTTTTTTTTAGATTAGAGGCATGTTTAGGATAAGTTGCCTCATCCTTTTATTCTCTACGATGGAGAAAGCAATGTACAGCGAAACTGAAGTGGGGGCAATGACTTCCCAATCACTGCCGGTGGCGACTGGGAAATTTTATTCCCATTTGCCTCCGGTGGCAATCCCCGCGGGGGCGACTGGGAATGAACGCAAAAGGACCAGTATTATGTATATAGTATTTTGTAACCTTAATTTGGAGTACAAAAATAGATATAAGATATTAAACAAAAATCCTGGCAAAAAATATGCATTTATAAAATAAAAATGTTTTTGAAACATACTTAGACGTATTTTTATTTATATTTTCGCTATCTACGTATATTTTACAGGCAAATTTTTACAGGCTTAAAAAAAACTATTTTTGATATAAAAAATGTTGGCAAGCCCAGATAAGATACTAAACGGATTATAAAAATAAGACCACCAGCACCAGTTAATAAAAACACCTTTATTTATAAAAAAAAAAAAATGTAATAACTAAGTATTAGGGGTTAAAGTATGAAATTGCCGATTTGTACTGAAAATTTAAAATTATTTTTTGTTTTTGATTTAACATATTTATTTAATAAAAACAATAGTAAATTAATATTATGCAAACTAAAATACAGCGTCGAAAAATTCATCCGCATCGCTGTCGACTGGTAGTGTGCCCAAGAGACTGGCCGCATTGCCACGTTGTATGGCAATGCTTAGCCTCTGGCCAAGGTAAAAACCAGCCCTTGGGTCACGAGAAGTGTCAACCAGTCGTTTAGAGATTTCAGTGAATAGACCATGAGCACTCGGACCCCACGGCCCTAGGGTTTCAACCCCAAACGGCTCGAAAATATAGTTGCCTATGAGGTTATTATACTTTCGCCGCTTGAGGTTTTCTGCAGCCGCAGCGGCAGCGCCAGCACAGCACGCTGAGCCAGGAAGATGGGATGGCGCAAGAGTATCAACACACGTTGCGTCCCACACTAAAGGCCTACCCACCTTCCATGGAAATAAAGACATGCCGTCCGGGCTCTTGCCATCATCGCGTGCCAAACCATTAGGTTCTAGCAGGGCTGGAACGCCGACGGTGACAAGAGATCGTCGGATGATGTCATTAATGTTCGCGTGCCGCGCTAAGCGACCAGCACTTCGGCTGCAAGATAAGCCGTGGTGTCCGAGGCTGTTGACAACTTCGCCACAGTGACAGCGATGAGGAGAACAACAAGGAGCTCCTAGTCGCAGGGAAGCAGCAATGCGGAAGGTAGTGTCGTCGAACAAAGTGCCTAAGTTCGATGACGGTAGTGCATGAAGCCACAGGCCCGACTCCCATTTACCCACAGCCAACAGGCGCGCACGCTCCGCAGCAGTAGCAGAGGTGTCAAGTAAATTGTTCTGTACTACTCTGCAGAGCGGCTCATCCCACCGTCTCTGGGAAAATGGGTTGTCAGGTGGATCTGAATTCGGGCAAGCGAGTCTCCAGGCATTCATAGCCTTGGTGAGGCACGGCACATCAAAATTAATCAGTATGGGGGCTAGGATTTTCCTGATTAATTTCTCAGTACCGTGGACCGAGGATATGAAAGCCGGTAAACTAATACTGGAAATTTTGCGAACGCCGAGGCCTCCCATACGGACAGGAAGAGTAGCTTGTGCCCAAGCTCAGTCGTCCATTCCAAGCATTGCCATACAACGTGGCAATGCGGCCAGTCTCTTGGGCACACTACCAGTCGACAGCGATGCGGATGAATTTTTCGACGCTATATTTTAGTGTGCATAATATTAATTTACTATTGTTTTTATTAAAACCCACATTAGCTACTAGGATTACTTGTTAAAAAAAAAAAAAACGATATCTCGTGCTGTATGAGGTCTCGCGTTATCATGGAGCAATAATGGTGAAGATCGATTTATGAGTCGGGGCTGTTTCACTGCTAGTTTTGCTATCATTGTTCGGAGTTCGGCACAGTAGACATCTGCCAATATTGCTTCACCAGATCGGAGAAAGCTATAGTGAATAACACCATGCTGAGACCACCAAACAGTTACCATTACCTTTTTATTGGTAATCTTTGCTTTAGGACACTGTTGCGGCATTTGACCTGGGGTCAGCCATTGCATTGTTCGCTTACGGTTATCGTAAAGAATCCACTTTTCATCACATGTCACAATACGATCCAATATTCCTTCATTTCTGTATCTATTCAACAAGGCAAAACAAGTTTCAACACGCGTTTCTTTCTGCAGATCAGTCAAATCATGAGGCACCCATTTCTCATATTTTTTTTTAATTTAATTGATTTGACGCAAATGACTCAATATTGTTGGTAAGGTAACGTTAAACCATACCGCTAATTCCTGGGTAGTTTGGCTCGGATCGGCTTCCACCATCTCTTTCAATTCATTGTTATTCACCTTTGTGGGCGGTCTTCCACGTGGTTCGTTCTTCAAATCAAAGTTTCCATCACGAAAGCGTTTAAACCAAAATCGAACGGTACGTTTATTAGCAGTCCCCTCTCCAAACGCAACATTGATATTGCGAGCTGTTTCTGCCGCGTTAGCTCCGCATAACTCATAACTCACACCCGAGGAACTCGTATTCAAAAATAACTTTAATTTTCGAAGTATCTTTGCATCTTTCTTGTCTAAGCTGAATAAAAAAAACAAGTGAAAGTCGATAATCGAATGTTGCACTGACCATTTTTTTAAAGAATAACTACATAGGTACCATGTGAAAAAAAATTCACTCAAAAATCTCAAACCATGAAAGTTCTGTCAGTTCGAAGTACCTATTACAATAAAACGGCAAATTCATACTTTAACCCCCATTATAATTTAATTTAACGTATGATAAATCGAACACTTTTATTAATAAATTACCAGAATCTAACATTTCACAATATATTTATCCGTGTATCCTATTCGAGGCACAGTACAGTAAAACTATTTTCTTAATGTCCCTCGGCAAACTTCGTGTTTCGTCAGTAGTCGGATTTCTATCAAGTGCCCCTTTGCACTCTCTATCGACTTGGAAGTATATAGAGTTGTTAATACTCTTTTAATCTGTCGCGCGCGCAATTAGCAGACACAATAGAATTTTATTGTTATCTGTCTCCAATATGAGACACCAGTATTATAAAGGTTAACTTACTGTAATTTATTTAAAACATGGGAGAAAAGCTGCTAGAGTTGCAGGCACGACAGATAATTTTAAGCGTATACTTGTAGATTCAAGAAAGAAAGCAATGGCTATTTTCAAAAAGTTCAAAATCGTGTTTCTGAAGCTTGTTGTGTAAAGAATATTGTAAAAGAAAATGATAAAAAAAACAGCTGTATCAAATGTATGGAACAGCATTTTTTTTTAAATAACCGACGACAATATTCTTCGGAGGGGGGTTCAGCATCATGTACTGAATCCATGGTATCAGTTTTCGCGTCGATGTCCCTTCCACCCTGTATAGTTCACACGAAAACCAAAACCATATAGGAAACGATAAAGTACTTAGTTCTGAATTCAAATTACCTACAAGATAAATCTAATAATTGTTGGACATGGAAATTAGCATTAGTTTGTATTCGGAAATGCGATGATTCCCAAGGGACACTGTGAAAATAATTGTACTGTAGTCGATATTGCTTTTCGTTGACATAGTTAAGAACACATTATGGTCCCCCAATACGAATCCTATCGATTCCATCATAATTTTAAGACCCTCAAAAAGGAGGTCTTCTCTCAAACTTGGTATATTCAAGTCTACTTCATAGGCAAGGGCGGATCCAGGGGGAGGGGTCATAGCAGTCATGGCCGCGATGACCTATGGGCTGTCTTTGTCGACCACAGATATTTTTCTAACCTCATTGATAAAAAATAAATACTTTGTAAAATTATGTTTCCACGTACCTGTGTTTGCCACACATACGCGGCAAACACATAGGTACGAGGAAACATCTATAATACTCGTATCTATATAAATCTGGGATTTATTTCTTATGGTGTCATTATAAAATCTGTTATTCATCGACTATTAGTCGATACCATACTCTTTTCAAAAGGGCTATGCTTGGGGTTTCTCTGCGAGATCGACTCAGAAACGAGGAGATACGTAGACGAACGAAGGTTGCCGACATTGCCCAACGTATGAGCAAGTTGAAGTGGCAGTGGGCAGGGCACATAGCTCGTAGAACTGATGGCTGATAGAAGCAGAAGAGTCCTCGAATGGAGACCACATGCTGGCAAGCGCAGTGTAGGACTACAAACACAAGGTGGACAGACGACTTAATATAGGTCACAGAAAGCTGGATTCAGGCCGCCTACAAACGGTTACTCTGGAAATCCATGGGGGAGGCCTATGTTCAGCAGGGGACGTCTTGCGGCCTAGATGGTGATGATAATGAGTAGCAGACACAGATCCCTTTTTCGCAAATTTAGGCTGGATTTGCCACTTAACATCAGGTTGATGCATGCTTGAGTCTTATTAATCGTATACAAAAATATGAAAGTATAATTATTAGGATCGACTGTCTACTAATCCGACATTTTGCTCTTGTAAAATCAGACATTTTGCCAAAGGGGCTGTATGCGTAAGATTCATTCGAAAAGGTCATTGTATTCTTGTGACATTGAGCTACGAAGCTGTTTTTTTTTCAGTGACCTAAATCTAATTTCGGTGGCAAGATATATAATTTCGGTGGATCGCTTAATCATTTCGGTGGCATTTAAATTTAATCTTAAATATCTCGTATGTTTCTTACGCTATTTTGATCCTATCTAACATACATTCATTAAAATAGATAGAATGACAATTTAAAGTTAAAAACAAATGAAATTAAATTTAAAAAAACACCGAAATGTGGAAAAATCACGACATGTAGAAATTTACCCATAAAATGATATCCCAAACACGGTCAAAGTATGTATATACCATCAGTTTAGAGTTGGAGGCCGAGGATGAAAATTGTCGAGCTCCCTTAGCTCGCTACAATCTGTATCTCAATCTATCTGCAAAAGTCGACAAAGGTACTCCTATTTATGTATGATTTTTCATTAAAAAAAACCTTACTTAAACAAGGCAATATGCAAAAAATTCCGAGCGAGCGAATTCTTCTATCTCAAACTTTTCTGCATTTCGACAAAGCAACACTCCTATTTCTGTAAGGATGTCCAATAGAAACCTATCCGGGAATTTAGAGACGAGGTGCAAAAAATTTCGAGTCCGCCTTGCTCGCAAACAAGCAGTAGACTACATGTGTGCTTTTCGTAAATAGCCTATTGAAAATGCACCTCCCTGAAAAAAATAATTCTGCCGGTTGCAAGGTCAATGTTTTTGCAGAATTTTACTAAAAATACAAACAAAGAACAATACAACCAAACCTCCCTCCCTCCTATACAATATAAACTAAGAAGACCTCATTTTTTGTCGTCCCGGCCCCCGACAAACTTAGTACGCCACTGATTGGAGCCTATTCTGACTGGATCCCGTCTATGTAACCCCCTGACGCGAAGGCTGGATCCGCCCTTCCCCATAGGGCCTAGACAAGTGGAAATCACTTTCAAAGCGTTACGTATTTCTAAAATGACTCAACAGAATGAGGGTTTTCATGAAAAATTCACGCCACCAGTCTTTGGCGCAACTTTTACAAGAGGTCTGCCATTTCAACAATGAATAATTATAAAATATATGATGACGTTCATCATTCGTTTATCATTCAGCCGTGTCTAAAGAAGTAAAGGCGCTTTGACACTTTTGACAGGTGACCAGACCTGACGTTTCAGTGCTGCCACCCACCTATTGAACGTCTCGAACGCAATAGGAACGAACATAAGCTTTTCGATAGCAAGTCAGTTCAGTTCCATTTTTTTTTTTAATTTTCCGTCATCGTTATCGCTGATAAAATGTAACTGTCTAGGCCTTCAGATCCATAGTTGCCTCTTTCAAAGATACAAATGTTTTCTTTCTTTTATTTATAATATGTTTTAAAGAATAGCCTTATCATTGTTTTTTTGTACCACTCCATTTTCCTGTGGTACACTCACTGTACAATCATTACTGGCTATCAAAGCTCGATGTTTATCTGTGTTATTCATTTTCAATGCTTCCAGTTGTGAAGAAATGAAGTGTTCCGATATATGCTGCCGGAGTTCAGTCTTTAGTCTGAAGCTTTGGGCACATTGATTGCATCTGTGAAATAAATATTTATGTTAGAAAACGTCGTAATTATTTCGTGTATTCCCGTTCGTCCCACTGACTTCGTCCCCGTAATGGGACGAACGGGAATTTACAAAAATAATATTAAATTTGTTCCCGATCGTCCCATTTTTAGGGGGACGATTTAATCATAATTTCTAGTTTTATGGAGAATTTTATTTTGTTTTAATGTTTCAGTGTATGAGTATTTTGATACCTAGGTAGTAAAGTTGATTCTGTGATTTTAACTGTGATTTTTATTCCTTAATAAATGACTGATTTTTATTTTAAAATTTGTTTTTTTTTACCATTAAAACAACCATTCTGAAATTATTTGGTGGGACCAAGAGGACTAAAAAATAATTAATAAATTATTCCCGTTCCTCCCAACAACAAAATTAGTGGGACGATCGGGAAAAAAAATAACGAATTCCCGTTCGTCCCACTACGGGGACGAAGTCAGTGGGACGAACGGGAATACACGAATTATATTTTGGTAATCGTCTTGCCGACATTTTTTTAAATAGTTACAGCGTCATCTCTCGGTGGACTTATCTCTTACTAACAGCAGTCCTTTCAATCTGCCCGGTCTTTTCCCAACTATGTATGTTGGGGTCAGCTTCTAATCTAACCGGATGCAGCTAAATACCAGTATTTTACATGGAGCGACTGCTTATCTCTCCACAATCCAGTTATGGGGTGACACACTACCCCTTGGTAAGACTGGTTATCAGACTCGGGCTTCTGCCTACCCTTTACCCGTAACAACTCAATATATACGCCGAACGTAGACCTATCCAAATCAACTGAACTGCTCAAAAGGCACGAGGCTACAAGTCTCTAGCGAATAGTGGCTACAACACTTACTTATACAGATTAATTCCTAAGTGTGAGCGCGTATGCTTTACCAAGTCAGCGCTTTGCGTAAAAGTTCGATCACATAAGTCACACCGGTAAGGTCTTTCACCAGTATGTATTCTGTTGTGCCGCTTCAGGTGGTCCGTGCATGAGAACCTGAAATAAAAAAAACAAGTATTATTTATTTACGCAGTAATAATTTCGAATTTTTTAAATCAGCTCCATCTAGCGATACACGTCTACATCAGCTTCTAACAAACGAGTCTCTCGACCAATATATGCAATATATCCATTCCTTTCTGAACCCAGACCAACAAGCAGCAGCATACTAGTTCTAGTAGCAAGGACCAGCCACAAACTGGCTGGTATAAACACAATGTTTCGACATTATATAATAGACCTTGGCATTACTGACTTAAAATACAAAGTCGCCCGAGAAGCCGGTAGAGCTCTGCGTTGACGCTCATTCAACTTTGCATTTTGTAACTCAAACTTTAAAGCGGATTATTCAACGTTATCAGAACGCCTTTTTTATTTTTATTATTAAATATTGGTCGCTTCCAACCGGCCGATTTGGAAATCATTGGGGAGGCCTATGTTCAGCAGTGGACGTCCTATGGCTGAAATAATGATGAAGATGATGATATTGGTAATATATACTTAGTCTGGCCATAAATACTGTTACAATTAAAAATAAGAAATATATTACATTTGAATTTGGAATCTGTCATTTTTATACGATTGTTCATTGAGTTTTCTTCTCTCTTTGAGTTACAATATTTTGCGATATTAAAATGGAGTGGAGTGATAAAGAGAACCGAATCGCTGTGATTGCATTACACAAAGTTGGTATGGAGCCAAATGCAATTTTTAAAACTCTCCATACGCTTGGTATTAGTCAAATGTTTGTGTACCGGGCTATTAATAGGTACAATGAGACCTCCTCTGTTTGTGACAGAAAAAGATCTAGCCGTCGACGTAGTGTTCGTACGACAAAGGTGGTCAAAGCAGTAAGGGAAAGAATTCGAAGAAATCATGTCCGAAAGCAAAAGATTTTATCACGGGAGATGAAGATAGCACCCAGAACCATGTCGCGTATTTTAAAAGATGATTTAGGACTTGCAGCCTATAAGAGACGCACTGGTCAGTTTTTAACTGATAATTTAAAAAAGAATAGGGTGGTAAAATCGAAACAACTACTGAAGCGGTACGCAAAGGGAGGTCACAGAATTTTTTTGTTTACGGATGAGAAAATCTTTACAATTGAGCAACATTTTAACAAACAAAATGACCGTATTTCTGCTCAAAGCTCTAAGGAAGCTTCCCAATTAGTCGACAGAGTGCAACGTGGGCATTATCCGACTTCAGTGATGGTTTGGTGGGGTGTTAGCTATGAAGGAGTGACAGAGCCATATTTTTGTGAAAAAGGTATCAAGACATCGTCAAAAGTGTATCAAGATACCATTCTTGAGAAGGTAGTTAAGCCCCTTAACAACACCATATTCAATAACCAAGTATGGTCCTTCCAATAAGACTCGGCGCCGGGTCATTAAGCTCGGTCCACGCAGTCTTGGTTGGAAGTGAACGTTTCGGACTTCATCAGAGCTGAAGACTGGCCGTCGTCTAGTCCCGATCTTAATCAGCTGGATAATGATTTATGGTCAGTTTTAGAGAGTACGGCTCGCTCTAAACGCCATGATAATTTGGAGTCCCTAAAACAATCCATACGATTGGCAGTGAAGAATTTTCCCATGGAAAGAGTGCGTGCTTCTATTGATAACTGGCCTCAACGTTTAAAGGACTGACACACTGTAAAAGTAATAAATATTATTTGCAATAAAAAAAATTAAAAAATCTTCGTGACAATATTTATGGCAAGACTAGGTAATAATAAAACCGTTGACTCGAACCGGTCGTGATGAACGACCGAGTAGCAAGCAGCTAAGATTCAAAACATTACATGTGTGTGACTCACGTACTTACTGATAAATGTTTGCGGCTTAAATAGTTATGTGCAAATTACACACATCAACACGGTCTAGGGATATTTTTAAAAAAGCGAATTACTATCAATGTGTTAATTATTTATATGACATGTATATATTTAAAAGATACGTTATTTAATATTCTACCATTTTTTAATAATGGTTAAGGTACTTAGATTAAAATTTCAGGATTTTATGGAAAAAAAATGAAGCATAGACGGAAACCGTATATGAATTAACTTTTAATTTGTGAGTAAAAACTGAAAAAAATAGAAAAATCATTTAATTTGTGTTTATAAACTTGAATTTAGTAGTCTGAGAAAGCGCCCATGATGTTCATAACACATCGGCAACGATTCGGCATGCTCAGAACAAGGTTGTCAATGTCTTGCTGCGGAATATTGTCCCATGTCCTTCTGAGGTGCGCAAAAAGTTGATCTTCTGTAGCCAGATTTTCAGGAACTTCCTTCAGAGCTCTTCTTTGCAGCATATCCCACGCATGCTCAATGGGATTTAGATCTGGCGATTGAGCAGGCCAGTCTAAGGCCCTAACATTATGTGTATGTAACCAAGCTGCTACCGTTCTCGCCGTGTGTGCCCGGGCATTGTCGTGCATGAGCAGGAAATCTTGCCCCATTTGTGTTCTGTGGGGCAAGATTACGGGCCCCAGCACCTGTTGGACGTATCGTTCTGCCGTCATATTGCCCCGCACCCAAACGAGATCCGTCCGTCCTCCAAGACGAATTCCTGCCCAAACCATAATTGTTCCTCCTTGGTATGGGTGAACTTCCTGAGGGTTCTGGAGACGGCTCCATCGTCCAGGAACTCGCCAAACACGCGTCCTTCGTGAATCTGGATGGAAGCCGAACCTGGATTCATCCGTGAACAGCACATTGGACCATTGCTCACGGCCCCAGTCCACGTGGTTCCGAACCCATTCTAATCGTCGTCCACGATTGCCTCTCCGTAAAGGTGGGACCCGGAGTGGTCTACGAGAGCGTAGATTGCTTTCATGCAGTCGCCTTCTTACAGTTTGGTCACTCACAAGCACTTGGTGTTCCACTCGCAGCCTTTGGACCAATTGAGTCGCCGTTGCATTTGGTTGAGCTCGCGCAGTAATTTGCAAAAATCGGTCTTGTCTGGGGGTAGTGATGCGACTTGGCCCCCGGTGCCTCTCCGCTACTTCACCTGTGGCACGATAGCGTGTCCACAATCTTGAAATTACATTTTGATGGGTTCCTATGGCCTCAGCAACATTACGCTGAACAGATCCAGCTTCCAGCATTCCCACAGCTCGTAACATCTCCGCCCTCGTCAAATGTCGGCGTTGCATGGCTACAATACCTCAATTTTAACTTTATCTTTCGTTTAAAAATGAAAAAAAACTGTAACTAAACGTAATTCGTATTGTTTTCTAAATTTCGCACAAATGAAAATTCCCTCTCCTATACATCAAGACATTTTTATGCCACCGAAACAAAAGAATTTTCAAAAAATTTAATTTGGAATTAGTCTGAGATAAATTACAAACAAATCGGTGTTTATAAGATTCCAATGCGGCCAGTACTTTTCGAGTTATTTAATTGAGTATGAAATATCCCTAGACCGTGTTGATGTGTGTATTATTCATGTACCTACATTGTTTGCTTATATTTATAATATAGGCAAATAATGTACATAAATGGATAATATAACATACATGATAATTTAAAAAAAAAAAAAATGTCTTACTTCATCGGACAAGCATCACACTGAAAGGGTTTGATGCCCAGGTGCCTCAGCTTATGTTTGTTCAGAGAACTGCACTTTGTGAATGTTGCATTACATTGATCACATGAGTGTGGTTTCATGCCTGTATGGGTCACAGCATGGGATTTGAGTTCACCTGAAATTATTGTAATGGTTATTAGAAGCCAGTCACTTCATAGTGCTATTTAAAAATATTTTAAACTGAAGTTGAACTTAAATGGTAAACAAGGCATGGAGACCCCTCAGTAAAGCAAAAAACCTTATTTGTTTTCCTTAAAAATTACAGTAGGTACTTTTAAAAATAAAAATATTGACCAATGGAGGAGCTTGTGGCTAAGTAATAACAGGCGCATGGGTGGATCCAACAGGTTAAGCTATGCTTGCCGGGGTTGGTCCGTGGATAGGTGACCACCTTTACAGACCGCGACTCCTCCGTGCCTCAGAAAGCATGATAAGTCGTTGGTCCTGGCTGTCATTTGTGGTTATTACGGGTCAGAAGCCCGAAAGTCTGACAAGGGGTATTGTATTACCCAGTTACTGGGTTGTTGAGGTGAGATAGGCAGTCGCTCCATGTAAAATACTGGTATTCAGCTGCATCTGGTTAGACTGGAAGCCAACCCCAACATAGTTGGAAAAAGGCTAGGCAGATTGATTCAGGATATTTTCAGCACATATTTATGGTGTGAAAAACTGGAGATTTTTATTACTTACTAGCTAAAAGACAACCAGTAAGCTAAAATTACATGCAATAAATATTTTTGAATACACACACCTTTACTTACAAACTTCCTAGGGCACAAGTTACAAGCAAATAACTTCAATCCTAAATGCCTCTTCATATGCTGGTTTAAGTTAGTGCTAGAATCAAACCTCTTTCCACAAGTAGGACATAAGTAGGGCTTTTCTCTTGTATGAATCTTTATGTGATTTGTTAATGTCGAAAGATGAGCAAAAGACTTTGGACATATAGGACAGCAATGAGGTTTTATTCCATTGTGCTTATTCTCATGTTCTGTTAAAGTGACTTCGGTAGCAAATGATTTTGGGCACTTAGAACATTTGAACGGGCGATTATTCTCGTGACATAGTTCATGTCGTTTTAAGTGGGATAGTTTTTTAAATACCTTGCTGCACACCGAACATGATAGTACTCTGTCTTTCGACGTGTGTTTTCTTTTGTGGGCAGATAAAGAGTTCACGGACTTGAAATTTGCCGAACAAACATCACATTGTATTTTTTGGTCTGTATTATGGTTAATTTCGGTCATGTAGGATTTACTTTCGGGATCTGATCTGTGCGATACCAAATGCTTGACATATTTGTAATTGTAATTAAAAGTCTTTGAACAGATGTTACAGATGTATTGTTTATGTTTATGTTTTCGTTTATGGGTGTTTAGTTTTGTTTGCGATTTAAACATTTTATTACAAACTTCACATCTTAGTTCTGTTTTTTGACGTTTTGCTTGATGTACTTCAACTTGACTTGCATCCGATATATCTGAATACATTACTGCTATATTATATGGATCAATTTCTTCTTTAACTGCCATTTCAGAATCAACACTATCATCTAAGTTATTTTCAATTTGATAGTGATTGTATTCATCTTCAATTTTAATTTCAGTAATGCTGTTATTATGCTTTATCTTTATGCTTACATCTTTGGTATCACCAGCTTGGGCAAAATGCTCTCTCAACTTAGCATCAGCATTTAATGCAGTGATCTTAAATTCGTGAAAGTTTATTAAACAACTGTAGCAACTATTGCATATTTTCTTTGGTAATCTGTCTTCCATGTTCACCTGAAAAATAGAGATACAATTCAGATTGTGAAAAAATATTTAATGTTTGTTACATTCAATTTTTTTTCACAATTTGAAATTATGTTGTTTCCTATCTTGTTGCATAGGCTGTCAGGAAAGTAGGACAATACACTGACGTTGATACAGCTCGGTTAGTCTATTTTAGTTATTTTCATAGCGTTATGTCCTACGCTATTCTGCTGTGGGGCAATAGCAGGTAAATGCGAAATACCGAATAGCTTACCTGTATTGAAGTATAAGATGATATTAATTCAGCAATGTTTACTAAGTCAAGTCCTTCTTTAAATATTTCATACATTTCTTCAGAAACATCTCGTAAGCAAGTACGACAACACAAATCAAAGGTTTTTAAATTCAAATTCATCGCCATTGAAATGCTATTACAGCAATATTAATTAATTTTGTTCAAATTATCTTTAAGGTAAATATTTTCTCTACTTGAAAATGAAACAGATATTAATCTATGCTTGAAACTGAACTAGATACTTATAAAAATATGCAATCAAAATAATTAAAAAACACTAAACTGGCAGGTTTCGTTCGATTTCGTTTCGGCCAATTTTTATTTCCCCGTAATGTCAAAAGTCAAAGTTGACAGTAATAGTGAAGGAGTAATAGTTTTCAGCATCAGGTTTTCAGTCTACAGAACTAGGATCTAATTTTTTTCCCCTAATTGTCGGAACCTCCACTTTATAACTGTTTCGAAAATAGTTAAAAGTGTAGAAAACATCTTATGTCATCATTCTCTTACCCATAACCCAATTTATTTGGTAGGTAAAAAATATTGTTTATATTATTATGGCCGTTACCTTGTAGGTATGATTTCGTATGTGTGAGTTACGGGTTCAGGCTAACGAATCGTTGAAGAATAGTACAAACGCCAGCAGGTCAACCTATCCGAAACTGTCAAATTTTCCCAATCACTTACTTTTTTGTCTTACGTACTTTTTTGTCATTTGAACTAAAAAAAACCTGGTGAAACTTATCATCACTGCAAATTTACCCATATTTTGATAGAAGTTAATCATCTCCCGATACCTCCTTACCTTCTAGAAACGCAGGAAGTAAATATATTTTGTGTTGTATATGGTTCCAGTTAGCATGGAAGCCGACCCCAACATAGTTGGGAAAAGTCTAGACAGATTGATCATTAGGAATGATGAATCTGTCTAGCCTTTTCCCAACTATTAATTATTTCTATAAATAATATCTGACTAATCGTTATATTTATTTCTCTGATAAAAGTTGTCCTGCAATTAATATTGAAAAACCGATAGTCATTCAATTTAATTCATGCACAGCACTACTAAACTAAACCTTTCATTCAGTTCAGTAGTTCAGCTCATAGATTAATGTTCAGCTGTCACATCACCAAGTTCAACTTGTGTAATCATTTAAAAATTCTCGCGTGTATAATTTTATAAATAAAACACGAATTTCCCGAAATAGATAGTCATTAAGTTTGTTTTTCTTCTTTACCGGTAAGTTGAAAGTCATTATTTATATTGTATTTCAGTTCTTCTCAGTTATTCCCTGTTAACTATTTTAAAATTAAAATGAGCTGTGTAACTTAATACCTGCGCATTAATAAGGTAAAATTATAACTGAAATTTAAAAAAAAAACATAAAAAAGAATAAACAATTTTTTTATTTCAGTTAAAAACTGTAATAAAAAATGTATTCTTTAATTATTTAAATTCAAATAAATACCGTACATTTTGTACTTTTTTTGTCTCGGTTTTTTGTTATTCGAACACCTATTTTTTTAATCAGGTACTTTTTAAATAGTAATGTTGACAGTGTTTTTTTTACATTATTATTGATTAATTTTTGTTTTACAAAGCTTGTTTTTTTGCTGAAAAAAAATAAATAAAAAGTAGTAAAAGTCCAATGGATCCACCTGATAAAAAACTGATAGGTACTCTAACAACTTACCACCTTAAAAAATCTTTTACATTCATCCTTGAGAACTCAAACCTTCTCTATTTGTAATGCACCCAATTTACAGCTTTGCTTAAAAATACATAAAGTAGATATTCCAAATGCACTGGTTAAACCATTACTGTGACCATATGAGTGAATATTGATTATTATGTGCACATGAAGGTTGGGACCTACCTACTTATTTAATTCATTGAAAGCAGATCAAGGTCTGTTAGTTTCATAATTATTTTGGTTTATTCAACCTTTTACCTATAAATTGTATGTTCTTTGTGAGGCTGTTGTTTGTAATGTTATGAACCTGTCCTGCTTTTTTCACTAGGCCTATCCATAATAACTATTTTAAAGTAATTTCTGCCAAAACCATCAGCAGCTGACCTGAATGACACAGCATAAAATTATTACTTATGTCAAAATATTTAGTATGTTTATGCTTATTAGTGGGTACCTACAATTTATAAGTTATGTTCTAAGGAAAAAAAAAGTATAGCTGGATAATTTAGCCAAAGCCAAATCAGGCATTTAGGCTGATATTAGTCAATGTTGGTTCCTTTTTTTTTTTTTTAAAGTCAAAATATTGAATTAAAAAAAAGTAAATTTATAAAAAAAAAACAGGCTGGCATAGACAGTAACTGAGTAAAAACACAAAATTACAAAAAAAAATCATAATCATTATTATTGTAACACTCAGCTTTGCTTGAGGCTAGGCAGAAGCAGAAGACAGGTTAAAAAAATACTATAAAATTCCATACTAAGTACCTACTTAATTTCAATTTAAAAAATTAAATCTCTGAGACTTGGCATAGACAGCAACTGAGAAGAAACACAAAAAAAACCCTGAGGCTAGGCAGAAGACAGGTTAAAAGAATATATTTGTATCAAAATAAGATAGGTAGAAACTTAATTTTAACTGAACCTATAGGTAGGTACTCGTGTTTAATTGAAATAAATAGTCATTACTTATATTATATTCATTCAGGGACTGAGTAGTGAACATGACAAAATGTTAAACGGTTTTGAATAATTAGAAACAATAGGCGCGCCCTTCATTTATTTTTACCTAAAAAAAAACATTATTCATAAAAATTCATATGCCCTTAAATTCTAACACAAGCGGCTTTTTTAGCGTTGTGCGGGGTCTAGGATTGAGTATGGTGTCGAATACAGACCATTGGATTGGAACGATAGTGACCGTTCAGACGTGGTTGGTCGTGACACCTACTAGCCTAGGAACTGTACCCTAATTACGTAATGCAAAATCAATCCGAATCTGAATCGTTTTGAAACAGATTGCTAATCCATTGCTCCGTAAGTTCGAAAAAAAAACTGCAGAGCAACGTAAATAACGCAATGAATGTTGTTGAACTGTCAAAATGAAACAGATTTGTCTTTATCGTTTACGAAAATATGTTGCGTAATTAGAAAGCTGTTCAGTGTTTCCTTTTAAGTTCAGAGTATTAATTAGTAGGTACAGTACCTAGTGTTAGTAATTGACTCTGTAACAATAAACTGTGTAGAAGTTAAAGGTGCTTTTCTCTTGTTTACCCGTATCCCAATTCTGAGCCCACGACAGTAAATCTGACACTATGAGTATGTCTGATCACGATACGGATCCGAAATATTTATAATTTCATTGTAAGCCAACGTGACAACGTGTCTTCGGGATTTCCCGCGAAACAGTTATTCGTTGGCAAGCGCATTAGGTATACATAATACTGAATGTAATCTAATTGTGTACACATTAGACTCTTCAATCACTAGTTAATGCAGTAACTGATGGATATTTGCTTAGTTTACGTCACACCACACAACTGATAGCATACAAGCTAAGTAGATACTTAATTCTGGAAGTATTTAAATAATAGGTACAGCCCGATTCAAACTTAATGGCGGCTCGGAACATGAGGCGAGTCCTTGCGCAGTAACGAATTCATGGGTCAGCGGGGGTGAGGGGTGCGGTACTGCGCAGCGAGTAGCTAACTTCCGAGACGCCATTAAGTTTGAATCGAACTATACTAGCTGTTGCCGCGTCTGCGGACCAGGATGAAAAGTAGGTAACCTATCTGTCAAATTTCATTTAGATCTGGCGATCAGTAGGTATATGCGTGAAAAGGTATCACACAGAAAGATTTACTTTGGCCAGTTCTTAAACAAGTTAGGTACCTACCTAATTACAAACAATAAAATAAAATAAATAAAAAAGTGAAATGTCTGTGTGTGTAATGTAAAATGAGAAAATAATGTAATGTATGTGTGGTGTAATTTTTAAACCCAGAACCAGAAGTGATCATTTCTGGTTCTAAGTTTAAAAAAGAACTTATAACGCTACTGTAAATTTACAGTAGCGTTATAAGTTCTTTTATGGAACAGGTATAGGTATCAGGGTATGCAGAACATTAAAGAGGAATCGAATCACATTAGCACTATTCTTTGCTTCTTTACTCTTAAACATGCTTTCACAGGGCACGCACAGGGAACGGAAGAGTCCCATTCTAGCGCCAAGCGCGTGATATTTCCTTTTCTCGTGATCTAATTTGGGCACGTCGCGTCGCCAGATTATAATGATTAAAACTCACCTCTGCTGTATAATTTCAGTATAAACTACACCAGCTATCTAATTACGCAATACATTTTCGTAAACGATTGAGTACGACAAATTTGTTTCATTTTGACAGTTCAACAACATTAATTGCGTTATTTACGTTGTTGAGCAGATTTTTTTTTCGAAGTTTTGAAGCAATGTATTAGCAATTGGTTTCAAAACGATTCAGATTCCGATTGATTGTGTACTGTGTATTACGCAATTAGGATGCAGTTTGACATCTTGCTTTCTCGTCTGTATCAATCGATTCAGGAATGTAGATTTTTTCTATCCATGATTTTTTCCGTCCAACTTCAGTCTTTAAGAGACTGTAATTCAGCACTACTGGTGTAAAACAAGGGCATCTATTGCTGCTACATTCATCTGAATATAGCAGTAATAGATGCCCTTGTTTCATCAGGCATCTGTTCTTGGTTCTTGAGGCATCTGCCTCTAAAGGATCTGATCCACCAGATAGCTTTACCACGGTGTGGTAGGCTCGGCGCCTATCAAGCTCTGGTGGATCACCGCCAGACTGCGGTATTACCTAAGAGCCGCAGAGCTCCGAATAAAACCGCAGTAATCATTACTGTGAGCTTATGGCTCGCCTGTCGAGCAGGTGCTTTAAGATGGTATCCTTCAGCGCTGAGAGTTGTGTCCAAACAGGACAAGGAACGAAGTATACTTACTTGAATAAAGGCTCTCAAACTACCCTACTTTTACTGTACCTTATTGGACATTTATAATTTTATGCGATTTAGTCTGAAAATTGAAATTTCGGAAATTTCCGCGTCGCATCGCATCGCCCGCCTGCGCTATTACTTCGTTTTCGCTTAGCGTTCTTTCTGACTTTTTTCTTTTTTCTCGGCTCCTTGCAGTAGTAGCGTGATGTAGCCTATAACCTTCCTCAATAATTGGGCTATCCAATGCAAAAATAATTTTTCAAATGCTAATGGTATTTCCGGAGATAACCCCCTAAATACAAACTTAAAAACAAACAATTTTTACCACTTTATAATATTAGTATAGTTTACACGTGGAAACTCGAAGACCTTGGTATTTAACAGCAGAAAGATGTAATGTTTGTAACTATACTACATAAAAGATAGCTTGATCTCTGCGACATATGTCAAACTGACATTCCTAGGGTAGGAATTCATTCATTAGGTCGGCATGCCCATAAAGTATGACATTGACAGTTACTGTCAATGTCATACTTTGACAAATTACAATGTGTACTATTATGAAATGCAGGACTTCGTATGCGTGATTTTACTGACAGCTGTCGCAGAGATCAAGTTATGTTGTATGAAATATAGTTGTTGTGCTATCAAAGAAAGCTCCAGTGCCAACGTTTACACATGTTCGGACAAAAATATATTCGTGCATTCCCTGTGTCCCCTGCGTGTACCTACATTATGCTATTTCTGTACAACATTCTCTTGGCACTGTCTTCTCACCTATTATTATTCTTTTAATCGTCCCTTTTATAATTTTCTGAATGAAATGCTCATAATATATTACCGGTAAATTATGGCGTATTGTTTGAATTGTTGTGGTTTATATTTATAACCTTTTGAATCATAAGTGTGATAAAACATACGCTTGAGGATTGTATTGCAGACAAACTTCTAGCGAAAACAAAATAATATATGAAAAACTCCTAAGCGCGAGCGAAAGTGAACGTATAAGGGAAACCTGATGGCGATCTGTATCTCCAAGTTAATGCTGCAATGCTTCAATCTGCCCCTCTGCTGATATGAGGTTAAAGTAAAAATAATTATTCGACTCATCGGAAAAATTTCCTAGTATTGTCATTAAAATCTACATCTAATTAGTTCATTACTTCTAGAACAGCAGTGCTATTCTGTAACCATCTCACCGTGAAAACTTAGGTGAAGTGAGTTGTCATTCCAACAGGATGAGATGACACTGACAGCTCACTCCACGCTCACTTCACATGTTTTCACGGTGAAGTGGTTACGGGAATCGACATGCTGGTCAGGTCTCAAGTTCGAACCCAAGGCACGCACCTCTGACTTTTCGGATTCATGTGCGTAGGTATTGTATAAGTATCACTAGCTTGAAAAACGGTGAAGGAAAACATGCCTGAGAGATATTTCTTGACGGCATGTGAAGCCAAGTTAGAGGCCCATGAGCGGTTTTAAAACTGACACCAGATTAGTCACTAACCACACGAAGAGAAGAAGATTACTTCTAGAGCTACAAACCAGAGTCCAACATGACATTTTTATTGACTAGGCTGCAGCACGATCACGTTTCCAATATCCTAATTACGTAACAGATATCGCCAGCCGTTTATTGCCATTGAACCTAGCTGATAAGCCTCGTTAGAGGTCGCTGTGACCTGTATAGTTTTACAAAACCCTACAAATCTTTAGTTGCGTGCCGGCAGCCGGACCGTGTGGACGTGTTTTGTTTTCGCCATCTTTGTTTATATTCGTGTGCGAGTTTTTTAAGGTAAATTAATTTAATTTTGTGTATTTTTTGTTAACTCCGTACGGTAAATTTCCGGATTTGCATTGGAATTGTGTGAAAATGAAACCATGTGTTATTTACAGTACTTACATATTGACGACCTTAACTCATTAGTAACGTTTATCATTCAAAGTTATCTTAACACGAGACTCGAGACATAGTAATTGCTCTTCTAATTATATATCATTGTAGGATTTCAAGTACAAATTATATTGGAGATGAAATGTACAGAACAACAACCGAACTCAATTAAACTGTGAAGATTTTTATTGCAATGACACGAACGGAGGAAAATGCAATTTTTATGGAAATGAAAGTTACAAATTGTAATAACGGCAAAAAAGTGACACATTTACTCCCTTAAAAAAAATGTGTTTGGTTATTTACACTTTTTTTTTTAAATTTTCTATTAAACACATCATCTTATCTTAACAATAATAACCATAACAATAATTTTTAGCTAATGTTATTTGTAGATCTGATAATCAAGGGTCATCGTTGTCCCTTGGACCCTCTAAGCATTTGTTTGTGCGTACTGATAACTTTAAAGGATTAATGTCAATATAATGAAGATTACTGTCAGTATAATTATGTACCTACTCGTATTTTATTTATCGCTATTTGATAATAACCGCGTCTTCGTGTCAATGCCTAGCGGGGTCAAAGTCCGATGTAACCGGTATTTTATGCAATTTACCTGTTTTTAGAGAAATTACGGTTTTTTAAATGATGAATATATTTATTAATTAAAGAATAATAAAATCATAGAGTCGTGGTTTGAGTAAATAAATACATCGTTAAAAAGGTTAAAAATAATGGTTTGTTGACTACAATTAATAATATTCAATGCGAATTAAATAATTTCATCTAACCAAGTTATAATCACTATAAATTTATTATTTATTTATACATATATTAAAAAAAATACAAAAAAAAAAAAACAATTGGAACGTACCTACTTACCAAAATGCAAATCAAAAAGTTAAAAAATATGACCCAGTCATGTCATGTGACTCGTTCGGTTATCGTTATTTGCATAAGGACAACAAACAGGTATGGGTTCAATGACCGGCAATGGCACTCGAGTGTGTTGCCAAACAACCGTACGTTCAGAACACAAGTTGTCGTTCTGAGTAAAGTGTCAAGACAGAGACACCAAGTTTTCAGTTGAAAGAGGAATTCTCGGGTAGCACTATTCATGAGAATATCAGGACACCCGGCATCAATCAGTGCAAAGTATGAAACTCAATTTATTTTCGTTTTGGATGCAGGCTAGATAGTGCAATCCACGACGACGCGCCCCACTCCGCGATGATTGTACTGTAAGCTGTACTTTAGTACGGAGCGGAGCGGGTGGGGCTCGTCGTCGTGGATTGCACTATCTTGTACCACCTAAAGACCAGACACCAATCCTCTTGGATCCTCCACAGTGTCCAATTTTTTTTTTTTTTTATTGGACTTCTTACTTTGCTGTCTAATTATTTTACTTTCTCAAAAACGGTAAAACGGTGATAGGTAGGTACTAACTACATAAGAAGGTAAGTTCGACACATTTTTTTGCTCAATTTGCTTTTATTCTCGCGGATTCTAGACACAATAAAAAAAAAACTTACATCATAGTAGGTAGGACCACTGATGAAAATATAAGCACCTAATTGCGTAGCATGTCTCCATTCATTTTTTACGCTGAAAAACAAACAATTATTTTCTGTTCATTTACTGTTTTACTTGTAATCCTGATTTATACCTACTTACTATCATTATTACATGTAAGTAAAGTGAGAAGTGCCAACCCGTGTAAATGCAACTACAAAATAAAAATAAAAATAGGTACCTACTTAAGCTAGATGTAAGTAGATTTACTTACTTACTTCATTTTAATTAGACTTATGTGTCATAGGTGTGTAATACCGTACTTTTAAACCTATTATGGTCTCTATCCGTCCTCGATTTAGCGTTAGGATGTCCTATTAATGGAAACCTACAGTGACCAACTTATGATTTGTGCCAAGTAGTATCGATTGACCGAGCCTTGTGTACTCGATATGCACACAAATCGGTAAGATTTATGTACTTTGCCTTCGGGTGTTGTTCTATCACCAAATATTTATTAATAACTAAATGGCTTGGGTAAATCTACTTATTTACGAGAAAAAACATTGCGGGCATGCTTATCTACATTATCGGTTTGATCGTTAGCCGTTGTCTGTTGCACTTTGCACTTAAAGAATTTCATATTTAGTAAATATTTTCAACTTTAGATAGATAATTACTTATTTTAATAAGCCTTACCTAGGTACAGACGCCAGCACATCAACCTACTACAATCTGTCAAATTTATTTAATAGACTTTGAACATAATCACTAAAGCATAAGGTTCAAAGTTGATTGGGAAAATTTGACAGTTTCGGGTAGGTTGACCTGCTGGCGTCTGTACTATTAATATTTGCATGCCAAAATATGGCGAAATGTGTCACCGCACAAGAATACTTATTTATTATCATCCTAGTAACCGCATTTAAAACAAATAAATGACTGACTTTGACTTTAATTTGTTAGAGTAATTTAATTTGTAAATATTTTAGATTACGGTTATTACATATTGTAGTTAATTTGTAAAGTTATGTCTAACGCGGATAAAAAACGGAGAATCACGCGAAAACTATCAAGCTTATTTTTCTGAAACCTTCACCATTTTTATAGAGTAGATAATATGTTATATTCACGTACATACGCAATTATTTATCTTTTAGTATATGTACGTGTTTTATTAAAATACCTGTTATTTTATGTATAATTTATTAATAATGCATCTAATTTGGGTGAGTCCTATTACTAGCTGGACGTACGACGCGCTGCGTGAGCTCAGCACAGAATACGCAAGCTAACCACTCATGGCCACTGGCATTAAGGATACGCCTTCTCTAATTAGGTAGTCAAACCTTTCCGTTTTGTGTCGTGCGTGTTGTAAGTAACATGAATATCACACTAACAGTCATTATAATTTTTTAAGTAAGTAACCCCATCGCCGTATCTCTACGTTGACGTCTCGTGGCGGGACTGCGCGCTCCAAACTCTGGGTCTGTGCCGGTGGAGTTTACTTTGCCGGAACAGGTCTAGGATGAGGAGCCAGACCAAGAGAGATACAGAAACTCGCAGTGCAGCATGTGGCGAGCTGTTGGGCAGTAGCGACCCCACGGACCCTATCTCCCAGGAGAAATCTTGTTCCTCATCTCTAGCTTGCCTTTATTGACTGGCTGGAGTGAACACTGACGAGGAACAGAGCTCCCACTTCATTCTTGCCTTAATTGGCCGGCTTGCGTGGAGATTTGCAAGAGCAAGTGCTCTGAGGAAGGAAGTATTCCAGTAAGTGCTCGTAGGGATATTGACCATCTTGCGGGCTCTGGGATTGTTCTGAAAGCCGTGGAATACCTCTCCATGTTGCACCTCAGAACATGTTGCCTCTTTGTCGCTACGTCACTATGTGATAGCGACAGCTTTCGGAGGTCCATTATTGAGTTTGCAAGTCACCCTATACCATTTTATCCGTGTACATATATAATATTGATCAGACAGGGGCCATATTCCTTCCACAGTTCCAGGTCACCAGTCAACTTAAGCCACCCAAACCTATGGGTTTGGATTGCTCAATGGTCGTCTTCAGATAGAATAATTCATTTGTCGTTTTCGAAGACACTGTGCTAGAAATAAATCTGTCTAGACAGTTCCAAGTCGAGACTAAAATAGAAACACAACTACACGAACATTCATATTATGAAATGGCAATTAATTGAAGCCATGCAAAAGAATCCTTGTAAAAATTATTGTCGATTGATTTGTTTCTCCGCTGAAACAATCAGAAGCCTGAACAATGTTGAAACGTTTTTCATACACAAACCTACCTATAATGTGTAGGTACTCCAACTGCAACCGAATTCATTTGATTTCTATGCAGTTTTCAAACCTGTCACGAGTTCTGTACTTACCTTGTTTGCCTAGTGTTTACGAGTCTAGTAAAATCTTTCGATTCCTTGGTCAGGCAAAGTGTTACTGGGTGTTTCCATTTTCCATCTCAGAATAGCCCGGAATCAGGATTTGTGGCCGGTTGATATCAATAGGCTTGGCCCTTTACTACTACTAGGACTTAAACATAGCTGTCAAAAGAGGACTATACAAATACAATAAGTACAGCTCTGCCTACCCCCTGTATGGTGGCCCAGGCGTGATGTTGAGACATGATTTAGAGTAGATTTAACAAAGTTTATTGGATTCAAAAGATAAGACTACACGTAGTCAGCCAACCGTTAGATCTTGATTCTAGACATACCTTTAGCTATCAGCAATAGTGATTTGATGCATATCACCAGCTTGGTATTACTGTCTGATATAAAAACTTTTTACAAAAAGCATAGACGTATACGTCTATGACTAAAAGAAACAACCGACTTCCAAAAAAAACTAACTAACTTTAATTTCAGAAGTTGGTGACAAAAACGAAAATATTTTATTATATATAGTTAAATATACCGTAATATACTTACTTAGTTATATATGAAAGCAATTCATAACTATCCTTATGGATATAACTATATCATGGCTTCAATTATGCGAACTGCGAATCATCTGAATGTACTACCTATACTATTATGTTCTGTTCTGTATTTTCGTTTTTGCCACCGAATACCGAATTTTCAAAATCGGTTCATAAATGACAGAGTTACGAGTAGGTATGATTGCCTCATAACTCATTTATGAACCGATTAGGTACACACATACATTAAAAAAATACAACCGAATTGATAACGTAGTTTTGACGCCATGCGCCATGCTTAGATAATTTTCTGTACATAAGTATCCAAAGGAGATTGTCTAACAACTATCAACCGGTCTTATTGTGACTGGGGTCGTATTATGAAGAATTAATTCCATCATTATTCCACTGCGAAAAAAGGATGGTGCTATCGGCCTTGTATAGCTCCGTCTCTCACTCACACTGGAAAAATGGTGGCATTAATACGTCATAATAGGACCCCTGTTGATTCGACATAATGGCAAGCCAAGCCACGATCATAAGTAAAATATGAATGGTGCATTGATCATTCATTAATTCTACAGTAACGCCGCCGGTGCAGTAACCGAACCGTTGCATTGAAATCGATTTTTATGGTGTGGGGTTTGATGCGGAGGAATGGTGGTCTTGTGGTGAAGAAAGTTTCAAGTATAAATTGAGATGGACACCTATAAGAGAAGGTGGAGACCAAAGAAACGATGGATGGATTATGTCACACAATCTGCCTAGCCTTTTCCCAACTATGTCGGGGTCGGCTCCCAGTCTAACTGGATGCAGCTGAATAACAGTATTTTACATGGAGCGGCTGCCTACCTGACCTCCACAACCCAGTAACTGGGTAATAAGATACTCTTTGATAAGACTGGTTGTTGTCAGACTCGGGCTTCTGACAACCCGTAACGACGCGACGGTTAAAGATTCACGAATGACAGCCGGGACCAATGGCTTAACGTGCTTTCCGAGGCACGGAGGAGTCTTGATATGTAAAGATGGTCACTCATCGACGGACCAACCGCGGCAAGCGTAGCTTAACATGATGGATGGACTCGTGCGGCTGTTATTACTTAGCCACGAGCTCCTGATGGATTATACCATGGATGGATAACGTAATAGATGATAAATGGCAGGAAAGGGTAGGGTAGACTGGGTACGGTTGTGACAATTTTCATTTGACGACCAATAATTCGGTCAGTGTGGCAATTAGCTGTACAAATTATGTATTTTTTTGGTGAAGAGTACATTTGCCTACGTATAAATACTAAAATTATATTTCTAAGTGCTATGGTTAACTCACAGGAGCAAGTTAGAAAAAAAACAGAAAGTGTCACTACCGACCACACCCCAGGGGCGGTTGTGACAGTGCTTGGGGTTGGTAGTGACAGGTTCAAAAATACACTAAAATGGCCATCAATCACTTTTATTGCTCAAAATATCCATTATTCTCTAAATAATTAACGTTTACGTAACAAAAGAACATTTAATGTTTCTAAGTAATAAGGCACTTTAGCATCTACAGGTAACTATTATAATAAATCTTCATAATAGCAGTCTGATTGCTTATAACTAGTAGGTACTTTAATCAGTCTTAAATTACAATCAGTCCAAAAAGCTAACTAAAGAATTCAAACTATGCAATACGGTAACAATGACAAAATACAAACTAAATCACTAATAAATATTATATCAATTGTGATATAACATTTATTAGTGATTTAGTTTGTATGTGATAAAATTTAAAATGAACTTTTCCTCTATTTTTTATGCTTACATAAAGCATAAAGCATAAAAAATAGAGGAAAAGTTCATTTTAAATTTTAATTCAGAAAAATAATATATTGAAGATCTAGACACACAATCATGACATATAATAATTATTAAACATATTATTGCTGTCTTTATTGTGGTCCGCGCCGGCTTCATCGCGTTTTTTAATGTATCGCAACAAAGACGTGCGATTAACTTCGTGCATTTTTGCAGCTCTCCGTAATGATGTTCCTCGTTTTACTTCTGTATAAGCTTCTTCATATTTTTCTATTTCACATTGACCTCTTTTCGTCTTTCTTATGCGTTTTCTTGGCATCTATAAGCGAAAAAAAAATTGTCACAACCGTACCCAAAAATTTGGTCACAACCGTACCCAAAGCATTCCTTCGCAAAAAAACAATCACTCTGGCAATATAAAACAACGTACGTACAAAGTAAGCACTGCTATTTCACCACTAATGTTTAACTAAAAATGAAAAAGAAAATTCGGGATCCTGCCGTTTTGCCGAAAAGATTTTGCCAAAAAATCACTACCCAAACAAATTATTGCAACCTTTTTTTATACCAATGCAATGTTTGGAATTATTTTAGTACGCACATTTTCATTTGGTCAAATTTTTACTTGGCAGAATATTATCAAGGATAATGTCATTTAGGCATTTGGTCTTTAATATAATTATTTATTACAGCAAACAATCTTTAGACAATAAACGTTTCGTCATACGATTTGGTATGACAAAAATATAAAGGTTAGGTTAGGTTAAAACTGTGACCTACGCACGAGCCGAGCGAGCGAAGCGAGCGGTGCCGCGGCAGCGGCCGGCGAGTGCCAAAAACGACTAGATTATATAGAAAGAAACTATGGAAAAACAGGCTACCCGAAACTGAACTAGTTACACGAAATTAATTATTAAAAAAAGAACTACTAAATATTTGGCAAATTTTATTTTGCGTAAAATGAGTGATTCCAACTGAAATATTTGACTACATAAAAATTGGTAAAAGTTCTAGTTGGTAAACAAGTTATTGTATAAACGTTCACATGCTAAACATTAGGTTTGCGTTACAATTATTTGTAAAGAGATCTTTTGCTAAGTAATAATTTGGCAAATGAAATTATGCGAAAAATTGTTTGGGAAGTGATAATTTGGCAATTTCTTTTCGATGAAACAAGGGAGACCCAGAAAATTCATTACTGTATCTGTACACATATAACAACAATCATTAAAAGAAATCTACTAAAAATACTTACTTTTGACCGATAAAAAGTAATGTGGACCTCTGCTAACGTCAACGTCGCGCGTTGGCTGACGCAATACTGTGAAACACGTTCAGACCCGCATGGGGCTCCTCTCTCCCCTTACACCCTCCCCTATATGAATATTGTGATGATGGCTGTTGAGATGTAAGAAAGAAGAAAATGCTGCACCGTTCCCAGGAAGATCGTGATAAGCGCAGGAGCATGGTGATTTTTAAAATAGATGTTGAATTAGGGACACGAAAATTGAAAACAAACTGCGAAGTCCAACCTGACAAAAGCTAGGAACAAGCACAAACAAAACTGAGCTTTACTACCACACCATCATACGTAGGTTTCTGTTCCATCTAGATTTACAAACGTCTAGTCTTGCATCCGGTTAGACTGGAAGCCGACCCCAACTTAGTTGAGTAAAAGCTGAGCAGATTGATTTTGTCGTATGTTCAAAGTGATCTCAGAGCTACAGAATCTCAGAAATATTGTCCAAATATTAGCACGTACAAACTGCAGCATTAACCACGTTTGTTTACTTTTTATTTTATCTTTCCATGCCAAGTCGACTAATTGGAGTTGACCATTACCTTTTTTGCTTGATCTCTCCAAAATAAAAAGAATTTAAGCAGCCAGATAAATTTACCGGTTTCTGCCATTTGGTATTGCTTTTAATTTCAGTCTCGGATCTTACGCCTTGAATTTTTATGGTCTCGCTTCAGCTATTTGTTGCTTTTTTGATGCCATGAACCTTAAGCTTTAACAGGTTTGTAAAGAACCGTATTAATCTGAAATAACTTACTTAATTAATTAAAATTTGGAAGCCTCAACAGCCAAAACCGAGCGATCGAGCGTACTCATTATATGCCATAGTGCTACTTTTCCGTTTCGTCTGGGACATCCAGCACTTCACGTAATTGCACTCATGTAATGAATGTTGCATGATTGCTAATAACTCAGCCCCCTTTTGATAAGCCAGTCGCTACGTCACAAAATTATGATATATTTAAGTATTCATACACTTACGACCAAGTCGGCCGATTTCACTTTAAGTATCCATAAATCGTAAGGAAGTTTTATAGCAGAATGTATCTCAAACTTATCGATATTATATCAGCATTTATCCTCCTGTGATCATAAAGATAGAAAGTCATACAATCGGTGTAATGTCCCTAATGTCCGGGACGTGACCGGATCGTGACCCTAAGTTGGAACTGTGTTGTTGAAAATGGCACTGCACTTACAGTTGTGAACGTGTTAAAATAAACGAACTGATTTTTTTGCCCCTGAAGAAATACGGCGGTTACACGTCTCTAACACTGATGAATGCACCGCAAATAATATTTTCCATTTTATCATCTGATGTAACGTTACCTTTGAACATACTAAGTACAATATTACTCTTAGTTAAGCTTTGAAAATTTCAAACAAGTAGCAAACTATAACAGTTCATGTTAAGAAGCCATAATTAAGTAGGTATAGGTAAGGACTGTGACGCACCAAAATATTACGTAGTTATTAATACATAATCCATACACGGCCATAATCAAATAATAGGTTTCTCACTTGTCTCACGTCGTTTATTTACATAATTATGCGCAAGTACAAAAGCATAGATATGTCTGCTGTCTATGTAAACGTGACTCAAATACGTAGCGAACCGCCATTGATATGTTAAACCTATTTGGTTACTGTATACACCGGTTAGTTCCTAGTTCCGATTTTTAGCGCTACTCTAGTGACAGATGTCAAAATAAAAAGAAATAGACGCCAAAAGCCTAGGCCAAAACCTTGAACCACTTGTAGTTCAAGAACCTTTGTAAAATGAACGTCAGACGGTACTTTTTCCCATCAAAATAGCAGAAAAACATTAATTTAGGTATTTCATCTAATTACCGTAGCTTTTTTAGACAAATTGCTAATTAAAATTAAATTAACTTCATTGTGCTAGTTAACCCAAATCTGATAACCAGTCTTACCAAGGGGTATTGTATTACCCACAGTTGGAAAAAGGCTGAGCAGATAATGTGATGACTTTAGATTTATTCTGGATTTTTGGTAGAGGTCGATACAGGTTTCTATGAAAGAAACTCTTTCTTATAAACTTTTTCATATAATCACTTTGCCACGCTTCGATTTTTTATCTGATTTTATAATAGAAGTCGTCTGCGTTTCCTATTGAACCAATATTCAACACTTTACCGAATGTCGAAGTTGTTAGTAAAGTAAAATAATAGTCATAGCGAAGGCCATTTTTTCTTCTGCCATCAAGCGTAATCTGCTCAATTTTCATCACGTTTTGCTCAACGCATTCAGTTCATTATTTTGCACTATGTGTAATGGTCGTGTTGCGATACACTTGGGATCTTGGGATGGCTGTAATCAGCACAACATACTTAGTGGCTTTTGTGTTTTCTACTTGACTTTATTAAAGTTCTGTACACGACGGAAACTTCGTCCCCCTTATTTCAAAAGTAGGCTAAAGATGGATGTGGAAATAAACTTAACGTTAGCCGGCAAAAATTGAGTTTATTTTTTAAGAGAGGCTAATGTTCGACATAGTGTGCATTTACGATAAAATAACATTTTATAAAAAAAAAAATAGGCAATTGAAAATAAGCTTAAGTTTATTTTTTCATCCATCTTAAGCCGTGACATATACATAATATCACTCGTGTATGTTATCTTAACAAATATATTGCAATATGTTTGTTTTTTTTCAAAAGGTATAATATATGTAGATATGTTTTGTGCAAAAGTTTTACTTTCTGGATCTCACTATTAAAAATTACACTACACTGGAAACAAACATATGTTTAAATATACTTAATGGCTTTATTAATTCCCAAGGTTATTCAAAAGAATGCATAAAAACCGCGCGAATAGAGGACCGAGTATAGCTCCGTGCGGTACTCTTTATACAAACATCGCATGCACCAACCAATCACGTTCCTGGCTCCAGCTGCAATAGTGCATGATTAGCCTAACTAAATACGTCAGTATAGCGCCAACAAGTCCTGCAGTCACGATAAGGTCGAAGATCGCAACTGCATAATAATTCTAGTTGCTATGTAATAGGTATCGTGATTGATAACCTCTTTCACTCATTGATTTTTACATTTCAACAAATATTACACGAACCGCTATTTATAGTACCCAGTACCTACTTCATGTTTCGTAGGTTCTTTAAATGTAACTGGCAAATTGCCTATACACTACCTGCAACTCAAACTCAAAGCATTTATTTCAATTAAACCATTTAAAGGCACTTTTGAATTGTCAAAGAGTCGGTCAGTTACAAATTGGAAGCTAGTGGAACGGGCATTCCAAAACGTAGATCTGTATGGAGAAGAACGGGCAAGAAACTCCAAGGACACTCTTTTAAATATAGATATTACAAAATCCTGGGCACATTATTCTTGTTGCTTTCAACTTATATAACATAGGCCACTATTTGCTCAAGAGATCTCTGTATGGAAAAATGTTTAAATCTTAATGGCATTTAAATTTAGCAAAGTAAGTTATAATTGCTCTATAATTATCACCATGATCGTAAAAAAATTCAGTGCTCGAAGTTTTTTGCTGTTCACTTATCGCATCTATGTGGAATTCGATAAGTTCATACACCTAAGCATTACTATAATGTCTAGGTGTTTGTTTATTTCTCTATCGTTATTTTTTTAATTGCTATTTGTACTACAATTATCTGCGTCAATTGATATAAAGATTATAGTAATTATTAATTAGATTATGCAGATGACCTATCTTATTTATTACCTTTCACTTACTACCTACTTACCTCTATCGTAAGGATTACGTCATGATCAATCATCTACCATAAGCCCCCGTTCGCAAGGACGTAAAAATATCGCGAAAAAGTTATATTACGTTGCGAACGTGGGCTATGTGTGCCATACCGACGTATTTTGGGGTACTTACTTCAACACAATATTTTGAGAAAATCTTAATCAAATCTATACTCCATATTATTATAACCTTGTCAGTTTATAGTTGTAAGTTGTAATGACTGTATTTTATAGTTGTTTTTAAAATATAAATGGTAAATAGATTAAGTTACATTGATATGTATTTACCTTGAAATAACGGAGCTTACTATAAGTCTATATATCTATACATATATACTAATAATATTATAAAGAGGAAAGATTTGATTTGTTTGTATTGAATAGGCTCCGAAACTACTGGAACGATTTGAAAAATTATTTTACCATAAGAAAGCTTGGTTTTCAGGGAGTAACATACGCTACTTTTTATCCCGGGAAATATAAGCGGGTCCCACGGGAAAGACCATGGGAGCGAAGCCGCGGCCAAAGTGCTATGATAAGTGTGTGTTATAATAAATGGAGTAGGTATAATGCCAAACCAGAAATAAATCATTACGAGGAAGCGCTTCTTACTTGAGGAAAATGCCTATTGCAATTAAATATGACATAGGTACTTATCTTCTTTTAAGAGGAGGTTTTACGAATTTTCCTGTTTTAAAATCAATTTTAAATGGTCAAACTAGTGTATTTGGGTCCTGAAAAAAAGATATGTCATAGATACATCCTTGTTTGAGGGACGCTAAAGGTTAAAAACACGATAAATTGTAATTTGCTCGATCGAAAAAAAATCCGAAACAGGGTCGATTTCAAAACCATTTTTCGTTTCATTTCCTAATTACAGCACAAAACAATATGAAAATTGCATATATGATGAGGTAATCGTATTTTAGAGGTTATTTAAAGATTGGATTTTTAAGTTTAATAGATTTTTTTTAAAATAAACCCAAATATAGTAAATCGGGTTAAATCGGCTCGCGCTCAGAGTCCTGCGGGACGTCATCGGAGGTGGACCTGTGTCAAAATTTTTAAAAATACGCTCTCTCTGCAGTGGTTACAAAAAATCTAATAAAAGAAGAACACATTATATATGAAATTGCGACAGCTCAGAAAAAATATTTCGTTATTTTATTATAGTTTTAATTCATAACATTGTTTTCGAAAGTGAGATTATTTCTATGCGATATGATGACGTTTAACTGTCATCTTACAATAGTGCTAGACACATTACAAATTATTATCGATATATAATTTTTTGTCGTCGTTTATGAAGAAGTCTTTTTTTGATTTTTTAATCAGATTCATCAATGTTACTATATTCACTCTCTATCGAATTGTCTTTGCTAATATCAAATCCTACATTAATAAACACATCATATACAATTTGTCCGGTTGTCGGTTGCATATGGAATATTTCAAACAACTATCACTCTCGCAAGAACAAAGAAAATTTAAAAAGAAATGGTGTTTCAAACAAAAGTGCTATACTAACATGAACAAATGTATGGAACACGATAAAAATCGTAATTATATTGTAATCAATTAAGAAGTATGGAGATTAAATAAAGCACAGTGTTACTTTTCTTATTTCGTCGTTGTATTTTCTCAACAAATATACTAGCACTTGTTATTATTACTAAATAATGTTTAATTTGCAACGGCGCCATTTCTATTTTATTTATTAAAATACGTAACTTCCAGAATCACTCATTTTACCAACACTTTAAATCAATTGATCAACTGATATGAAACTGACACAGATAAAACATAACACTCTTAATCAATTGAGAAACTGATATTAAACGTAAGACAAATAAAATATAACAATATTTTTCGAATAGCGGAGCCAGCAACACAATTTTTTTCTTGAATCCGTGATTTTATCGTATTGGCTCAGTATGAACAACTTTCAGTTTTGAATACAAAAAGTCACTGTTTACGATATTTTATACGACACATAAACGATAAAATGTCGTTCTAAAATTTCGATGTCCTAAAATAATAGATTCGATAAAACTGTCCATACGCTTGGTATTAGTCAAATGTTTGTGTACCGGGCTATTAATAGGTACAATGAGACCTCCTCTGTTTGTGACAGAAAAAGATCTGGCCGTCCACGCAGTGTTCGTACGAAAAAGGTGGTCAAAGCAGTAAGGGAAAGAAGTCGAAGGGAAAAAATTGTCTTACTGTTTCGAAAATAATAGGTTCGATAAATTATAGCTTGCTACAGCTATAATTTATCGAATCTATTATTTTAGGACATCGAAATTAGGTACGTCACTTGACAATAAATTATGGCAATTGTTACTTCGTATATAGCCGTCAATATTTACGAATCTTCATGAGCGGTGGGAAATATCCAAAACAAAAAAATATGGTCACAGTATAAGCGAAACAGTAAGACAATTTTTAGCCCATCCAACTTAACAAAAATCCCGACGAAATAAAGATGAAAGTTTGTATGGAAATTCGCCATTTTTTTTCTTAAATTCACTTGATAAAATTCTTAAATTCACTGACATACAATGCACAACCTAAACCGCTGGGTCTAGAAGCATGCAATTTTGCACAATAGTTCTTTTTATAACGAACGAAATTATGACTTTGATATTTTCTATCAAAATTACATTTTGCGTGACCGTTGAGATACCCAGTAGCACTATTATAATTTTAAACTTTCACCTTACTACCGCAAAGTCATGTTTATCTGAAACTAGTTTCTGTCCGTGACTTTCGCGTGAAAGTCATAAGACATCACAATATACTAAAATAACAGCCACATTTTATAAATCTTCACTGTACACTGTTTGTAGTTTTGGTCTCGGCGACCAAAATATACAGAGATTTAGGACTCGTGACGCGACTGGCTGGCTAGCGAGCAAGTAACAGAGTTATCCGTGTGAGAAGCAGCTCCTCCTGAGGTCGAAACGCGCAAGTAACACTCGTCAGTAGCAATTTCCTATTGCTTGCGAAGTTTTTCGTTTTAAGTGACTTATTAAACGTCTGCGTTCCTTCATATACTACCTAATGGCACAACACTGATACACGAACTGCTTCTTACAGATTATTCATGACTACCCCAGCTATCACTAAAAAAATCAGCAGTTTGTACAAGGGTGGCTATGGTTAGGTGACTGTTAATGAGATTTTTTTTATAGATACCATAGATGACAGAAGAGGCCTAAACTTCATGTTTTTCGTTGTACGTTCTACGATCTCTCCCATAACAGTAGGTATATGAAAAGGAAAAAATGTTGTTTATTTTATAAATAAAATGAATTGATTGTCACAAAACAAACACACGCACGCACACACACAATACATTAGCCGATAACGACACCGACCCGACATCGACACGATATTGGCGATCAGATGATCGGATACGTTTAGTGCCTTGTCTTGTTATCGTAACCTATATCGTCGCAGACAGCGACGAAACGGACTGAAAACGCCCATTAGGTACACAGGACATTTTAAGTAATCGACACCGTAGGTCCAATAAAATGTAAACTTATTGAAAAAATCGAATCTAAGAAAAACTAGTTCAGTTGATCAACTGCAAATATTTCATGCTGTGGCATGGATTTTCCTTGAAATGGTCGGCAGTGCATCGTAAATAGATACGTCACTCTGCATTTGGGGGAGGCGGAGGTAGCGTTTCAAAGGCCTACAGACACGGAAAACCTCGCCTTAAACTAGAGATAAATTTGACAAAATATTTTTTTAACTTCTTTCTTTGCGAAGTTTGAATATTTACATATTTCCTTATTCCTAAAATCACATGCGGAGAAACCCTATCGTCAAGTACCAGAGTACAAGATCAACTTGTTTATAATAAAATAAAATAAACTTAACAGAACGTTATCCAAAGGTGATTTGCACATCGCAATGTCATTCAGGGCGTTACGGTCATTTGAGACGCCAATAGACGGAACGTTGTAAGCAATAGGTTGACTTAATTATTGCAGATTTAAAAGTACCTAGGTATTATCTTTTACAATATAATTTTGTTTGAAAACATTTAAAAAATCTGCGAGTAATTAAATTTCATATGGACTATTTATGATTGCTTAGGATCCTATCTGTAGCTTGTGGTGTAGAAGATATGAGATATTTACCAGCCATGGAACTGTAAAGAATTATATTTCATGAATACAATGCTCAACGAGGAGACGACAATCAATGACCCAGATTTCTCGTCACAGGATGAATGGATATTCAGGACCAATCGATGCCTTTCTGCGTACTGAACCTAAAAGCTGTGTGATGCAAATGGCAAGATAGATGTATCATCAAGATAAGCAGATACTGGCAGATATGAAATGTGACGCACAACGTAGTCTAGGACAGTAACATTTAGAACGGTCTACTATAAAAATATTGTAGTCAATAAAATAAAATAGATACCTTCTGTCCGGTTTGGACTATAATAAAAAGAAAAAAAATAGAGCATTTCGCAGTGTCGTTGTAGGTTCAAAAAAAACAAAATCAGGACACAATTTTATGACCAAGGCCAGCAGCCTAATTGCGCAACACATTTTATTTTTGATTGCAATTCTGAATTGAAACCAAGTCCAATTTAAATCGCATGCCATAATTGGAATTACGATAAACATTTTTTACCAATCGACCGAAATTGTATAGGGTTGTTCTTATAAAAAGGCTATAACCTCTTTAAAATATTGTTTTGTTCCACCTTATAGGCATGATTAATTTCCAAATTATTGTGCTTTAATTTAATTTTGTTTTAATTATAACTGATACTCTACTAGTGCTTATAAATGAAAATGTACAATGATTGCCGAGAAATTAAAAAACATTTTTTAAAACGCTTTCTACCAAAAACTACCATAATTGAAATACGTAACAAAACGTTTTTCTTTTCACGGTTTTGTTATCTGTGGCCAATGAAAAAATCGTAGAAAAGCAGTGTTGTCAACTTAGTGGGATTTCCACTAAACCTGGGGGTTTGGACACCCCTACTGGCGAAGAAATTGCTTGAAATTGCGGGTTGCTTTTAGTGGCTTGTGGTTTTGTCTAGTGGTTAGTTAAATTCAATTTGTAGAAAACAATACAATCAATTACTAAAACTGACTCGAGAAAATATTAAAATAACAAGATAATGGCATGTTTTATTGTTTGTCTAAAACCTGTGTCAGTGATTTTACGATGTATTTCTTTCAAATGCCGAAACCACTGCAGATTCGAACGCTGTTTTGGCAAAACTGTTCACCATGATGAATATGTTGAAACCAACCAGAGGCTCCGCCCGAGTCGTGATCGCAAAACGACGTCATTTCTAAAAAATATTTCACGGGAAAATACTACCGGGATAAAAAAAATCTGCCGTTATGCCTAAGTTATGTATAGATCTAACAAACATCCAAACATCTTCACTAACTTTTTCATTAATTATTGTAGATTAAGTTGGATGATGTTTAAAAAAATACTTTGACCTGTTGTTTTATTTTCATTCTCAAATTTTCAAATGGACCTCCAAAACAGCGACCGAATTTCGGTAACAGAAAAATTAAATTAAAAAATTGTGACTAAACTATACTTTAATTGAAATAAGATTATACATTTAAATAAACCGTTTCGTGTTCGGTTGAACATTTAAAGCAAAAAAGTGGTTACAATACCAAGTGTACTGAAGCTGCCATTTGTCATGTCACCAACGCAATAGAAGTCAAAATCGGTTGAACGGATTATAAAAAATGTCTCATCTTATTTCATTTATAGCACTCGGGGAAAAAAATGGCAACACTGAGAACAACACAAAAATTTATTATATTCTTTAAGAAACATGGGCCTATGTTAGGCAGTTTTAGAACATTTTTCTTGTGGCTTGTGTAAGTCGGAAGAACTGGAAAATTATCTCATTAAATCAAGACTGTTTTGCTCAATAGCGAAAAATACTTAAGTCGAGATTATCACTACAAGTAAGTAACCCAATATAAATAGGAATAACGTGAGTCCCTATGTCCGTCAACCTCACATTCTAACTGAAATTGTTACTTGATATTTTTGTACATAAGTACCTACATGCTGAAATAAACTATAGTAACCAGCAAACCCCACCTAACTACAAAACATATTCATGAAGGCAGCATGAATGAAGGCACCTACTGCATTGCTCGCTGTTCTGGTACTTAGAAACTGAAGATTGTTCTTGAAATATAATTGTTTTTTTAGAAAACTGTTGAGTCTTGTATGACACTAATATAAATGTATGTTCCTATTTTGTTAATTGATAACAGTGTAAACTACAAATAAAAATAAATATGAAATATTTAAGAATTGAGTTTTTTATTTTTTATTAACAACAATTAAGTTTACTCAAAAATGCATGTAATGTGGTCATTATTTTGATAACCTTATTTGAGCAAAGACGACCTTGCCGTTCTGTTTCAAGGAGCGGCCGGCAAAGTTTTGCTGGTCGCTCTAACAGGCCGGCAAAACATTGCCGGCCGCTATTTTGACGTTTCAACATTTTAAAAAATGAAATGCAAAAAGATTTTATTTAAAACACAGCTGTTTGTATTTATAGAGATAGGTACAAAAAGATTTTATTCCATATTTGGCTGTATAGTTCCAACTACCATTGTTAAAAAAAAAACAAGAAGTACAAAAAAAAATTACAAGAAAGTCTGTGTTGAATTTTAGTAACTGTACTTTTCATAATATTGTCATTTTAATTAAATTTCTAGTTAATTAATATATATTTTCTTGAAATTACTTGCAGCAGGCCTAACATGACACACGCGACAATTACTCACTCTCGCGTGAGTAATTTTTGTCGATTCCGGTGTCTTTCTCGTTTTCTGACAGCGCTTCCATACAAAATAGTCGACTCCTTCTGTCAAAATTGATGTTTTACTCGACAAACCCTAACATGGCACCTTAGTTATCTCGATTTTTGACAATTCAACACGAGATAATCTCTGATTTTTCTATCATTTAGTCGTATTTACTCGTCGTCGATTTTGACGACGAGAAGAGTAGACAAAATTATGATACAAAAAAAAACTCCAAAATAACATGGCAGTTTCATAATTGTATTTATTTTAGTCATCATTTGATTTTACAATATATTAATAATGAAAATACTTAGTTTTAAACTACTATTTATATTGGAACGACGTGTTTTTATGGAATTTTTCGTTTTTTGTATGGAAAATATGAAAAAATATTACCTACATGTTGAGTGTTAGGGGTTTATGGATTTCATAAAGGGGGTCGAAATTTTGATTATTTTTGCGATAGGACACACCATTTTCGAGATATAAGCAATAGAATAGAAAAAAAGACAATATTGTTTTTGCACCGTCGAGGTGTTGGTGTGAATTTTAGTTATTTTTTTAATCGCGATTAAATACTTAATAGACAATCAAAATTTTAGGTGAAGAACGTAAAATTCTGAATAGCATAATTGCCATTTTCACTAAATTAATAGCTCAGTGCCGTCAAACTAAGATATATTTAAGTTGTGTCACTTTAGTCTATTTCAGAATGGAAAATCGTCGGTTGACAGGAATAATCTAAATTTTGGTGATTTTTAGTCTAGTTTAGAGGCATTTGTGACCAGAGAATCGGCACCACTGAATGAATGAAACGGAATCTCAAGCCGATGTTGCTATCATAAAAATACTTTGTTTTTAATAACTTGCAACATCGGTTTCTCGTCGCGAGCTAAAGAAGTGTCAAAGTGCCTTTTTCGAGATATCTCGTCGTTTACGGTCATGTTAGGGGTTAGAATGACGTCAGAATCGTAGACAAATTTCGACAAAACGAGAAAAAGAGCTTTCTCGCGCTTGTCATGTTAGCCCTGCTGGTTTTATTTAGATTAGGTACTTGCATTTTTGAGTAAAGCACTATACAAGCCTTGGCCCACTATGACTGCTTCGCTGGTCACGCTATGATTGCCTCGAGCTAGCCTAGCTACGCTCTAGGCCTTCCAGCTTGGCCATCATTGCAGCCCTTGCTGTCCTCGCTGTAAAGGCCTCGACCTACGGCCTCGGCCTTTATCTCAGCTCGTCCATCAAGTGCTGCACGCTGACCGCGCTGTGTCGGCCTGGAGCTGCGCTACGCTACGCTGTCGGCCATCATCAGCGCGACCAGCAAAGTAGTCATTATAGACCACGACAGTAATGTACTAATGTCTCGTTGGTCTAGGGGTCGCAAGAGCTACTGCTGAGTATGAGGTCCTGGGTTCGATGCCCGGGTTGGGCATAGTATTATTGGGTTTTTCCACCTGAAATTTCTCAGTAGTGCCCGGTTGATGGCAATAGGCTCGTCCCCTAATACATGGGACTTAAACATAACTGGTGAAATGTGTGTGTACAGGTACACCTCTGCCCAACCCTTCGGAGAAACAAGGTGTGATGTTATGTATGTATTTTCATTAGGTTCAGTAAATAGAGCGAAATAAATTATGGTAAACAAAGCAATAGCTACAACAATAACTGACGCCTTTATTCACATTTATGAAATATTTGCACATGAGGCAAAAAGAAATTGGAAAATATATTGTAAGGATTAGTGAAATTTGATGTATTCCTGTGGAATTCATCATGGATTATGTATGTACTGCTTGCTAATTCTTGCTGTAAGCGCATGAGAGTTTATACTTTTCCTCGATAATGAAGTTGAGCCTGACACCGGAAAAAAAAAGAATTTAAGTATATCTTCTATATTATGTATATTCCATGATCCATTACATCCATCCACAAAATAAATTCTAATTGGCCTCTCCCTTAAACACTTCAATGCACAATCTATCTAGTCTAACCTAAAGAACAGCAATATTCTGCTTTATACAACAATTAGGTTCAATGACTGTATTTAAATGTATGAAAGTTTATGTTTGATGGTGCATTTCTTATTCACCAACATAACAGTATCTATGTTGTTTGTTTAAATAAATAAAACATTGTGCTAAACACACATTCAATGTTCAACACTTAGAAATAAAATAATATTGTTATTACATAGGTACCTTAGATGGTGGTATGTTCATTGATGTCCTTACATAATCCACTGTCTTCTATGCTCAGTACTGTGGATACAGTACGAGGTACCTACGAATTTGTCTTTCAATAAAATACCTCGTTTCTGAAATATCATAATATACCTATGTCTTTAGTAGGTTGTAACAGAAGAGAACTTGGTCAGTGGGTCGTCTTAAAAGGGCGGATAACTTTCACAATATTATTAATTTATCGACCGCTTCGATATTTAACATACAACTATTATTGATTTATCATTGAGGTTTTACACAAAAACACATTCACAATTTATTAAAACGATGTTCACTTACATAATTTCGTAATAATTAAGGAGATTATACGAGTAAATCCCAAAAATATTACAAAGAAAATCAAATGCGAGATCTGACAGAAGAAACAAATTACTCGTTGATTTTAAACAAACTGAGCGCTGTCAAAATGGTTACGTAATTCGAAATATAGCCTTTTTAGACGCGTATCGTTCACTCTTTAGCGTCTCATTCAGACTGCAGTTGCTATCAAAAATTTTAGAGTTACGTAATACGAAAGTCGTAAAAATTTTCAATTTCTAGTTTAAATTATATCAATTCCACTCAATTTTTTATTGAAAATGTGTTGCGTACCTTAGATAGCAGGATAACTAAAAACAAAAATGTATGTAAACTGGTTCTATGGCACGCATATGGATGCTGTACATATTTTTTTCTAATATTTATGCATAGTACGCAAATAGATGCATCACGTCCACGCGTATCAGTGTTTTGTAGCGTTTAAAGCCAATTAACTCTTGTTGAACAAGTTGACATTGCTGTTTATGCAGTACAATGTTTATGGAACACCAATGATATGTACATTTGCTCCGCGTCACCAAGCTGTCTACAAAAAGTGGACCATCCAATGTCTTTTAAGAGTATTCTAAGAAGCAATTACGGCCTGGCTTATGGTTTGTTGATGTCATCTGAATTGGTCTACAGAAAATGACAAAGCATTTTTACCTGCTGATCACCGTTCATAGTTAGATCGCTTGCCAGGTTTGGTCCGTGAATGGGTGACCATCTTTACAAACCGAGACTTCTCCGTACCTCGGAAAGCACGTTAAGCCTTTGGTCCCAGACTCCCGGCTTACTGTCATTCCTGGATCTTTGACAGTCGTTAAGGGTCGTCAAAGTCTTACCAAGGGGTATCATATTACCCAGCTACTGGGTTGTGGAGGTGAGATAGGCAGTCGCTCCATGTAAAATACTGGTATTCAGCTGCATCCCGTTAGACTGAAAACCGACCCCAACATATTATGTAGTTGGGAAAAGCTAGGCATATTTTTATCATCGTTAGATAACAACGTATGTACAAAGTACACGTACCTACTGCTGATGATTAACATTAATTTTAGGCTGAATGACTAAGTATGCCTGAGCCTTAAGTCTCGTAAAATCTAATTTGCTTTTCATTTGTTCCAGATTTGAAACCGAAACACGCCGAAGACACGACTCGAAACGAAATTTTAAAAAATCTAGTCAAGAAATATATTAACATTTTTTTTTACAAAATATTTACAATGAGATAAACCACTGTGTTATTAAAGTAGTTTAAGATTTTTACTTATTTTATTCGGTGTAAATATGCAGATTCTAAAAGCACGTTTCGCTCTGAGAGCGACTGCTTCACAGTTTCAAGCATGGAGTGCTGCGAAAGGAAGGACTGCTTCTTCGGTGAGTTCTACTTCATGTTACTTTCCATTTTACTCATTATTATCTTCTGGCTATTGAATTTCTTATCTATGCAGTGTGTGGGCAAAAGTAGACTCATTTTTACAAGTTGATTTTATTTTTTTTATCAAATTGCAATGTTTGTAGGTAGGTATGCTAGTTTGTTTAGGCCGAATTTTGCAAGCTTAATTAAAACCAATTCCTCTTATCCTACGAAGTTGACATTTTACATGTTGGTTCAGTTCCGCAGACAATACATTTTTATGAATAGCCTGATTGGCCACCCAGGAATCCTGGAGCCAATCCTGGGCCAGGATTGGCTCCAGACGATGAACCAACCGCGAGCGATGAATATTTACTACTAGAATCTGATAGCTAGTTAACTGTGGGAGTACGAAAGTGCAATTTGGTTGGACTTTAAATATTTCATCCCTTCTCTTATTATATAGAGGGTAGCAATGCTAGAGTTCGAATAGGTACGTCTCAAAAATTGATGTTGGTTGAGTAGTTAGAAATTAGCAAATTATCAATCAATGAAATCATTTATTTTAGAGATAAAATCCAATTTCTTAGTAATTATAAATACACATCTTAAACACTAGTGTTAGCCCTATCACCACAGTGACCAAGAGGCTGTTGGCACTGCGCATGGAGCCAACACGCTTTCGCATGATTTTATATATTGGTTGGCTTATGTAATTGGTTCCGATCAGTTTATCATCCAGACAGAAAATAATTTTAAAGGAACCGTGCCCGTTAAAGCAATAATACCTACGCCAGTCTTTAGTCAGATCCATTTATTAATTAGATTATTCCACACGCCTTGCACGAGTCTTTTCAAAATTCAAATTATAGTAAAAAATAAAAATATACCACGAAAAGACGCTTGAGCAATAAATATTTACAGATACAAACAGATGGCAGGTAGGTACAGTATTATCAACCTCACTTATATAAACTACTTACTAAATTTGATGAAAATGTCCTATAGTTAGGTATGTCATTTCCACAGAACAGATAAAAGGTCATTTCAATGGTGGTAATGACGTTTTATCTAAATGCATCTACAATAAAATTGACGGTGCAATGTTCAACACTCGTTAGGCCAAAGATTGGACACTGAGATTTTCACTGCTGAAAATAGCCCCGTCTGAAAACAAACACGAAAAAAGCAAGGCCCGTATAAAAAAAAGACTATATTATGATTAAGTACGTCTCTTCTGACGCTAACGGAGTCCCCGTTAGCGTCAGAAGAGAAGAATTTTTAATAATTTAAACTACAACGTAACCAAATCGCAACTACTAGCGATAACGCAACCACAACGCAACTGCAAGAAGCTGCAGCGACACTATTCACACGTAACCACTTCTTCCCCACAACTTGCAATGTTTGTAGGTAGGTATGCTAGTTTGTTTAGGCCGAATTTTGCAAGCTTAATTAAAACCAATTCCTCTTATCCTACGAAGTTGACATTTTACATGTTGGTTCAGTTCCGCAGACAATACATTTTTATGATAAGCCACCCAGGAATCCTGGAGCCAATCCTGGGCCAGGATTGGCTCCAGACGAGGAACCAACCGCGAGCGATGAATACTTACTACTAGAATCTGATAGGAGCCTCTGAGGCCAGGACCCAGGCTTTCCCAGGTAAGCCGTCGGGTCCTGGGGCGGTATTTCTGGCATTCAGCCTACGTACCGCCACCCTCATCTCTACCTCGGTCACCTCCAGAGCATCGTCGTCGTCGTCGGCGGTGTGGTCCGCATCAGGCACCGCAGTAGGCGGAGCCATGGGCGGGGAGGCGTGTTCCCCTCTCGAAGGGAACAGAGCGCTCACCACGTCCCCCACAAGCTGCGGCCGGAGACTCTGCGTCAGCGGGGGAGCCCATGGGCGGAGTTTCTCCCGCACCATTTTATATGGGCGTCCCCACGGGTCTCTGTTCAGAGTCTCCAGCGACTCCTCGCGGGCCAGTGCCCTGGCCCGCAGGATTTCCGCTTGGAGGGCGGTCTTCGCCGCTCTGTACCCCTCGTACAGCTCCGCCTGAATGGCTTCCGTATCCGGAGGTCGAATACGGAGCCTACGGTGCCTAGTGTACCGGCGTCGCGCAGTAACGCACGCATTGCGCAGTGTCGTCAGCTGACGCGACCACCAGTACACCTGGCGCGAAGCACGTCCGGGCTGGACCCGGGGCATTGCCACGTCGCATATCTCGGACATGGCCTCCCGGAACCACTCCGCCTCGTCATTGATGTCGGCAGGCCTGTCCGGTGATGACACCCAGGCCTGCACGATTGAGGCTTCCAGGAGGAGCTCCCGGTCCAGCTGCTTCAGCGCCCACCGCGGACCACTCGGGGCCTGTCGGACCGGTGCGCTCGAGGTCTGGGCGGAGACGTCAAACCGGATGTACCGGTGATCGGAATACGTCTCCACCCCCTCCATGACGCGCCAGTCAATGACACGCGGCGACAGAGCGGGGCTAGCGAACGAGATGTCCACCACTGATTCACCCCGCATCCGCACACACGTGGGGACAGAACCCCGATTAAGGACGACCAGGCCTGTCTCCAGCGCCCAGTCTTCCATGTATATCAGAACGTTCGGCCAGTCGAGATAGGGAACTGGCTGCTACTCCAGTTTTTAGTGACGATTATGTGACTCATAAAGATGCCAGCCAAAGAATTTGTGACAGAACAGTTCGAAAGTTAGAAGCATTTATTTATGGCCGAACGACCTGATATCAGAACTTTCGGCCAACCTGAATCTCCATAACTGAGGACCTTAGAGAAACTGCTACTGAATAAAGATTTAGTGACGATTTGGTGACAAACAACCAATGCTTTACTTTTACTCGTATTGCCACCGATTAAAAGTAAAATGAATTTTGGTTCCTGGAACATCAGGACGTTCGGCCAACGTAATCTCCATAACTGAGGACCTGAGAGAAACCGTTAATGAATAAAGATTTAGTGACGAGACTGAAACGAATTTTTATTGCTTATTTTTTTTTGTGACGGCCCCTTTAAATAGTAAAATGAAAATTAACCATATAACCTCAAAACATTGGGATTATCGATTCCTCCACAAGGAAGAAGCCCAGAGAAACCGTTAATCAATAAAGATTTAGTGACGACACTGAAACGAACTTTTATTATTTATTTTTATTTTGTGACGGCCCCTAATAAATAGGAAATTGAAAATTTAACATATAACCTCAAAACATTGGGATTATCGATTCCTTCACAACGAAGAAGCCTAGAAGACTCGTAAAACCCCTGATGTGTTATAGGTTTTCAGTGCAATAGTGTCAGTATTTTTGTTAATTCAAAATTAATCTATAAAAATGCACTATGGCGGATGGCGACTGAAATAGGGTGACCATGTATTCCAACAAAACAAGTATTATCGAGTAGGTACCTATTTATCTACTGAATGAAGCCAAACACGTTGAAATAGTTGAAATAAGGTGACGATGTAGGTATTGCAACAAAATAAATAGATACGCGGACGGAGGAATATGAGAAGAAGTGCAGTTATCTAATATTTTATATAATATGCATTAGAATTAAATTGTTATAAAAACATTACACACACCACCATGCGTTATGGTGTGGCCTCTTTGCTTTACTTTTTATTATTTTTCTGTATCTGTCACTGTCACATGAATAAAAATAATTGAAAGTATCGATCGAATTTCAACCGAACAAAAGGCCACCACTAGTTTTACTTCATTCAGTTCATTTGGTGTACTTATTGTATAATCTTACTGTGATTTATCTATAGAACTGTTATTTAATTTTAAAATGTGTAATGTAAACTACATTACATCAAACTAATAATAATACTGTCGGGCCACAAGTTTCAAGTCTAATCACCTAGCAGTAAACACAAGAAGCTGTCAAATCGATATATCTTCTCACGTGGTGAACCAATTTAACTGTAATTCTAAAAAGTACAAATTATTATATACCTAACTACCTACCGCTTTTTTGGATGATTGATTACAAATAAAGCATTTTTTAATTTGTGTAGGTACCTATTTATTGAAGTATTCTTGTACTTAGTAAAAATTTCCCGATTCCCAATGTCAGTCACCTTTCCAATTTCGTTTGCTTGTAGCCAAAATAGACTCGATTAATATAACTAAAACTTCACAAGTGCAGTTCACTGGTATGCAGGCATCAGCGCAACGTTGCTTGTACCTATATAATTTAATATTACGACGTGTTTTGCTTCATTGTTTAGGTAATTAAGTACTCGATAAATACTTGTTTCGTTGGAATAATGGTCACCCTATTTTAGTCGCCATCCGCCGTAGCGTATTTTTAAAGATTAATTTTGAATTAACAAAAATACTGATACTATTGCACTGAAAACCTATAACACATCAGGGGTTTTACGAGTCTTCTAGACTTCTTCGTTGTGGAGGAATCGATAATCCCAATGTTTTGAGGTTATATGTTAAATTTTCAATTTCCTATTTATTAGGGGCCGTCACAAAATAAAAATAAATAATAAAAGTTCGTTTCAGTGTCGTCACTAAATCTTTATTGATTAACGGCTTCTCTGGGCTTCTTCCTGGTGGAGGAATCGATAATCCCAATGTTTTGAGGTTATATGTTAAATTTTCAATTTCCTATTTATTAGGGGCCGTCACAAAATAAAAATAAATAATAAAAGTTCGTTTCAGTGTCGTCACTAAATCTTTATTGATTAACGGCTTCTCTGGGCTTCTTCCTGGTGGAGGAATCGATAATCCCAATGTTTTGAGGTTATATGTTAAATTTTCATTTTACTATTTAAAGGGGCCGTCACAAAAAAAAATAAGCAATAAAAATTCGTTTCAGTCTCGTCACTAAATCTTTATTCATTAACGGTTTCTCTCAGGTCCTCAGTTATGGAGATTACGTTGGCCGAACGTCCTGATGTTCCAGGAACCAAAATTCATTTTACTTTTAATCGGTGGCAATACGAGTAAAAGTAAAGCATTGGTTGTTTGTCACCAAATCGTCACTAAATCTTTATTCAGTAGCAGTTTCTCTAAGGTCCTCAGTTATGGAAATTCAGGTTGGCCGAAAGTTCTGATATCAGGTCGTTTGGCCATAAATAAATGCTTCTAACTTTCGAACTGTTCTGTCACAAATTCTTTGGCTGGCAGTTTTATGAGTCACATAATCGTCACTAAAAACTGGAGTAGCAGCCAGTTCCCTATCTCGACTGGCCGAACGTTCTGATATACATAGTCTTCCACCATCCTGCCCCGTGTGTCCGTATACCGGGAATCCCAAGCCACATTCTTGGCATTGAAGTCCCCGAGGACGAGCACGGGGAGGGAACAGAACCCGACGACGACGACTCTCAACTCCGCAAGGGAGTTGTGGAACTCGGCGAGAGTTCGGTTCGGGGAGAAGTACGCGCCTACCACGACAATCTCCCCGAACCGTGCTGCAACGCAACCCCGTCCTCTCTTAACAGCCTCGAGGGACGGGGTACCGGCGGCGGCCGACGAAATTAGGGCCACTGAGCCGCTCAGGTCCTCCACCCAGTCATCCCTGGGTGGGACAAAGTACGGCTCAGCGATCACGGCGATGTTAATCGACCACTGCGCCATGCTCTGGAGCAACAGATGCTGAGCTGCGGCGCAGTGGTTGATGTTCGCCTGGAGGAGGCGAAATGGGGCCATTATTGGCACTCCATGTCAGGCGACGGTGGCGGTGGTTGCGGCTGTGACGGCGGTGGCAGGTGGTTTGCCTCTAGCCTTGGCGGGTGGAGCGCAGGCCTTGCTCCCAATCCGGTGGCCGGCTGGCTTGCCAGCCGCCGCACATACGACGCAATGCGGCGTGGCTTCGCACGAGCCGGCCTTGTGACCGGGCTGACCACAGCGGTAACAATGACTGCTGCGGTCCACCTCCGAGGTGCATTTAGCTCCCACGTGGTTGCCCACATGGCAGCGGAAGCACCTCAGAGGTCTGGGTTCCAGCAGTTTGACCTGCGCTGAAACCCAGCCCACCAATAGCCTTTGGCCCTCCCCGGCTATTTTCTTGGCCGCCGACACGGGGCAGCTCACCGTAATGGCTCGCAACCCCGTGAAGTCAAGACGGAGGGCGCCCGCCCTAACCTGCTCGGCAGAGCACCCTCCAGCCCTAACAACAGCGGCCACCACCTGTCCCTCCGTCACTGAGTCATCCAGGCCCAGAATACGCATGTCTGCGCATTTGGTGGGCCTGGACACTCGGGCCTCGTTTCAAATAGACCCCTAAAAGGCACTTTACAACGTCAAAAATTTACAAAAAAAAAAGAAAGATTCTAGTCGCCCCTTCCAAATGGTAGTTTTCGCATGGAGAAGAATGGGCAAGACACTCCACCGTTACTCTTTTAAAATGTTTTATGGTATGCCATCACAGGCAAGACTCTTGCAGGCAAAATAAATTAAGAGGTTATCTTGTTAAATGCTATAATACAACTTAAGGTGAGATAGCCCTTAAAACTCACAATATGAGCCTATATGACATGACTTGTGAATTTAGTGAATATTGTGTCTGGCTCAAATAAATTAATATTCTTTCTTTTATCTTTTCTTTCTTTCAGAAAACTATCAGTCATCATCCATCATCACTGTTTTTTTGAGGTTTAACCTATCTCTAGTCAGATAATCTTTTATTCTGGGTGTATTTATCCAGCTTTTGTCCTTTGGTCACCTACTTAGATTGATTAGATTCCACTGTTGTTTTTGTCAATATAGTACACGCTTTTGTTATCTTATCAAGAAAATTACATGGCTTACCCATTATCATATTCATTGTATTAGTAGTACTTAAGTAAGTATGAAGAAGGGATTTGCAGTTGTGTTCGTCTGTTTCGGAAACGTTCCTAACATTTTTGACCAATCAGAGTGCTCTCATTGCACTCGAGAACCGTCAGAGGGAAAAGAATTGCCGCCAGTAGCGTCTAGAGACGGCAGTAGGTACTAATAAAATTTGTGGTGCCAAAAGTGCGTTGACACTACAGCTATATATATCCAACATCTCAACTATACTCGGAATGGAAGGTCCTAACAGTTCGCCAACTCTTTGTGCTCTGAGCTATTCTAAGGAAGCATCAAAGCGTACCCAATCCCAATAGACGCAGTAAAATGCATGTGTGCCCTAATGTTCAATGCAAGACCTCCTTCGCAAGGAGACAGTAGGTACAAGGTCATGATTTGTAAACTATAGACCACCATCAACAAATATCTCAACCACGGAGATCTCAACATTATTTCTCGTAGCAGACACGAACTTAAAGTTAAAGTCTGAATGGCTTCAACTATTAGACTATCAGAAGACGGAAGACCTACTGGCATATATTGCGTAACATATCTATATCACAACAATGCTTCTAAACAAACTCTCACAAACACACACACACTCACACCATACACACACACACGCAGTGATCACACACATCTGTTAAACCTAAATAAAATCTACTGCAGCGACATTCAAACCAATCTATTCGTACCTATTTTATTATGTGATACTTCCTGTGGCTGAACACTGTTTCCCATAATACAAGCTCAAGTTTAGCTTGGGAATCAGTAGCAGTACCTTTTATGCAATGCATTAATACGATGCATATGTTAGATTACTCTAAGATAAGATGAGTGTATTAACTGGCGACAGTAAAACATTTTTATTTTTTGACTTACGCGTCATGGAGCACCTTCAGTCCTTCAACAAAACTGTCAGTTTCTAAGTAACTGTGTAAATGTCGCTTGGTTTGTATGAAATTGTATGTAAAGTATTGTCAATGCTGCCTCTAGCAAAGGCCGCCGAGGCGTCTCCATGCTTTGTGTTTACTAACAAAGACAACTGATATTAGTTCTCTTCTCTTTTCTAAGGCTTGCTCCTATTCTTCTAGCTGCTTCATTTTTCATAACTTGATCTCACACACTAGCATTCAATATCAGAGTGCATTGAGGAAAAAAATATCAATACCTAGGTCATGTTGGCTTATAGGGAAGATTCAATGTTATAGGTACTTACATCACATGCAGGTAATGATTAAAGTCATAAAACTAAAATAACACAGGTAGGATTGGAGAACTAGGTTGTGGAGATCAGCACGCGTAGTTTGACCGCCGTAGAAACGGGTTTTGTCGACGGAAGAATAGACAAAATGACAGATAAACAATCACAATCTGTCATTTTGTCTATTCTTCCGTCGACAAAACCCGTTTTTACGGCGGTCAAGCTACGCGTGCTGATAGACAGTCGCTCTATGTAAAATACTGGTATTCAGCTGCATCCGGTTAGACTGGAAGCCAACCCCAAAATAGTTGGGAAAAGGCTAGGTAGATTGTTGATTGTAGTATCTTCGGTTTGTGATGTAATGTAAGCCAGGCTTAATTGACCTAATAAGCATGGTGATATTCTATCAAACTGTAAACAGATATAATGATATCTGAAGGAAACAAATAAAAACATACTGATTTTGGCACCAACAAAAGTAATAATATCCACTAAAGAACCTGGAAACCTAAATTCAATTCAAAATTCAATTAAATTCAAAAAGTTCTGCCTACTCCCGTTGGAAAAAGGCGTGAGTATACATATGTATGAGTGTGTGTATTCTGCAGAGTGGCAATGATAAACCCTCGAATGTAAATTGCTTAGATATAAGAATTGTAGTCCAAAAGAACGATGGATGGATTGTGCGAAAGATGATAAGGCTAAAAAGGGGTGAATACTGAAATATCGGCTGATCGAGATGTCTGGAAGAAATCATGCTGCACCGACCCAAAGAAAGGTTAAAAGCAGGAGAATGAAAATATTATAAGAAAGCTCATCCATGTGACTTGGAGCTGGCATAAAGGTGATGTCTTCCGTAACCATAAAAGTAATTAAATGAATATTTGAACAAGTTAAGTAGATTCATATGATGATGAGGATCTCATCTAAATTACATCAGATTACGCCGTTACAAACTCTTAACTTTACAGATAGAATGTACATTTTATCTACGTGCAATAACTCCAGATAACTAAATAAAACTATCTTATCGTAATCGTAATTTTAGATGTGCCAATCTTACGCTGAAAGTTCTTGTTTAGTGCAGTTATCTCAAGAATTATTGAACCAATACTGATCAGATTGTGGTTTTGTCACTCTTCAAAATTGTGACAGCGTACATTTTAATGCAACATTACCTACTCTTCTCATTACCTACTTGCCATTTAATTTTGCTTGTTCTATAAACATGATTGATTTCATGTATTGCGTGCTGCTTGATCAGTGATGCATGTTTCGTACTTAATTAAACCTGTACCCTAATTACGTAATACACGATCAATCGGAATTTGAATCGTTTTAAAACTAATTGCTAATCCATTGCTTCATAAGTTCGAAAAAAATCTTCTCGACAACGTAAATAACGCATTGAATGTTGTTGAACTGTCAAAAATGAAACAAATTTGTCGTAATCGTTTACGAAAATGTGTTGCGTAATTAGATAACTGATTAATCATGTAGCTATGTACAGCTATATATAGTAATTACTTACCTTAGGCTGTTAAACTTTATCCATTGTCTTACCTTTATGGGTTCGACTATCATAATTATTCTTCTAGGCCCTCTGTGTAGCTTTCCACCAGCAATCACTAATAAGGTTCTTTATTAGTGATCGATGCTTTCCACTTATTAAATAACTTTCTTTTTCTTACGGTGATTGTGGAACAGGAGAGTCGTGGTCCTTGCTTTGCCATCTTTGTTGCACCAATTTTTGCATCATCTACCTTGGTTAATTCACTGATGATCCTCCAGTGAAATAGGAACAATTTGTATCACTAATTTGCCTGTCCAAAGTTTTCTATTTTATTATTATTGCTATCAATATCATAATACTTACTTAGGTAGCTCAGAGCAGCTCCAACATACAGGTAGGTAGGTACCTTATTTCCAAGTGTGTTCATTTTTCTTGCCGTTTCCATGACTTAATCTTATTGCACTACTTCCGCTTCTAGCGATAAACCAATGGGTACCTACTATTGACTTACATTTTGTGAAATTGGTTACTTCTGGTTTTAAGTCTGGTCAAAGATGTTTGTTCTTTTGCCACTGCCTTCATGATAAGCATTCACTTGATCAGCTCCAGCTGTAGGTCCAAATTCAATCATTAACTCTTCGCCTAGACGCCTATGCTCTTTGTACTAGGGTATATCACTCCAGCTCCTAGTAATAGTTACATACATTAATACCATACAACCCCTTTCATTCATTCCCCTTATAGTAGGTACTAATTCCACTATCACTATTCACTACACTATCATTATCGTTATCTACTGCAGTTGAGCGTAAAGTTTATGTGTTTATTGCACTTATGTCTTTATCTGAAGTTATGCTAACGACCACGAAAATTTACAACTCTCGTAAATGACGGATTTTGTTGTAGGTATTTATATTTTGATAAGAATTTGTTTGTTTAACTGTTTTAGTTGATGTTTATTATGACGCATTTGGTTGGGAAAGAAGTATATTTTCAATGATGTAGGAATTGACATTATTGAAATATTGATGTACCTATTAGCGGTAGTTACGTTGCATCAGCTGCTCATTTCATTATTGCACTTTGATCTCAACGTTATTTAAATGATAATGATGTTGACTCAGCTTTCGGTGACATAATATGATAAAATTATGTATCAAAATTGAAAAGATTGATTTGTAAAGTTCACCAAACATCAATGGGTCAACACAGGCTGGAATAATTCCTTATCATTGCCTTCTTACTTTCTTTTAGGCAGTTTTTTCCCCATTTTGGTTTAAGGTTTGCCTTTACAAAATGCTATTTATGTCTTCTATTCATCAAGATCAAGATGAATACAAGAGATACTGATAGCCAAGAGCGGGCAATTGTAGATATTGCCCGCTCTTGGCTATCAGTATCTTAGATCTTCCCAACATAGATCTAGATTCCCAGTGTATTTTATAAACAAACCTACTTGACGTAGAACAAAGCATTACGCGGCACGGTTAGTTCCAAAACATCCGTCCTTCAACCATGAAACATCTGTATATTTACCGCCGGGATAAACGATCAAACTATTCACTTTGGTTTGACGGTTTGATTGTCATCGATATCTGCTTGACGGCCTTTTCAAAACAGACGCTATTACCTACCTATCCTTCTTAAAAATAGGCAGCGTGGGAATAAAGAGTGGGTGCGAGCAGATGACAGCTCCTGTCTATTCTAAACAAACCTAATGCATTAACGATCTTTCTACATTAAGTTCAGCTGATCATTGAAGATTTCTTATATGTATATATATTTTCTTTATTTTTTTAGCAATAGGTACACACTTGCTTTTCCAATTCACTTTGACATTGGCAGAATAGTTGACATCGGCTTTGCTTGCCATATCAAAAAATAGAATAGAATAGAACCATCTTTCTGTATTTTTTGGAATATCTAATGGCCTCTTCCTGTCCGAGAACCCCTACACATTATCAATTTTAACCAATCATAATCCATATCAATGTTTCCATATTCCAGGACGCGAAGAATGTGGAATACAAGCCAATCAGAAGCGTCCTGGTAGCCAACAGAGGAGAGATCGCCATCAGAGTGTTCCGAGCGTGTACCGAACTGGGCATCCGCTCCGTCGCTATCTACAGCGAACAGGACAAACTGCAGATGCACAGGTAAAGATCTAGGTTGATGAACCAGCTCGAATGAAAAAAAAAACTGGTCAAATGTGGTAGGTATGGGAACTCATTCTCGTTTGGATCGTAGTTGCTCTGACTGACTACTGATTGACAGCTTGAATTATCGTTTAACTTATCAGCAGAAGAAGTCACTGTAGAAAACCTATACAGCCACGATACCTCTCTCTGAGCTACGCGAAGAAAGTTGTAGAAATAAATCAAAGTAAAAAAATGATAACGATTGATTTATACTGCGTTCGCGATATAGTTTCCAAACATGTACACAAATATGTGGTTTTGGAATATCACCTAAAGTTTATTGTGCTCTACAACTTCAAATATTTGTATGACTTTTCCAATAACACTGGTCATTTCGAATTCAACTACATATATTTACATGGTCATAAAGTTGATATTCGTTTAAGTGGAAATAACATCAATTAGAAACAAGGATTTGAATAGTCTTTAGTTATAAACAGAAATATTGTCGAATGACTAATACAATAGACATGGTATGTTGTGCCTGTATGTATTTTTATTCACAGAATTATTAATTAATGCGAGTAGGTATCCTTATAAAACGATTAATTACTTAGTACACACGGCTGGTAGTTACCACTAGCTTCACGGAATTTGCATTGAGTAAAATCCTGTAATTAAAATAATTAGTTAGAACTTTATTATTTTATTAGATACCTGTAGGTAGGTATCTAATAAAATAATTGTTTAAAAGTATTATAATTGTATCGATTAGGTACCTCTTAGCGTTGAATTTGTTTGTCTAAATAGATGTGGTACTTTCTCGCGAACTTCTACCTTGTTGTGGCCTCATCTCCATAAGTTGTACTTAGCACCTATACCAACATATGGACTTTTTTTAAACGTCAAATAACATTTATCTGAGGAATAAAAACTGCAGTTTGACAGATTTTGTGTAGAAAATATGTCAAACCGCCATATTTATTCTTCAGACAAAAGTTACCGGACGGTTGAAAGTTGGCCCTAGCATAACCAACGTACGCTCTGCACGCTAAGCATGACCATAATAGAAACGGATTTTGTCGACGAATTATGAGAGATAATCAATCACAATCTGTCATTTTGTCTATTCTGCCGTCGACAAAACCCGTTTCTAGCACGCATAGCACAACTTGCCATGCAATGCGTGCTGGGATGCAGGCCTTCTCTCTGTAAGAGGGACAGGGCCGTAACGAACCACGTTGTCCACCACGCGGGCCGAGTGCGGGTTGGTTGGTTGGTACGAAAAGTAGTACTAGTTCTAATTCACCCAGTAACAACTATTATTTATTCTGTGCCAGTAAGTTTATATGTATTTTGAGTAGGTATGGGTGAATAAAAAACTTATATTACTTACAGACAAAAAGCTGACGAGTCATACCTCGTTGGTAAAGGTCTACCGCCCGTAGAAGCGTACCTCAGCATTCCGGAGATCATCAGGGTAGCCAAGGAGAACGATGTTGATGCAGTACATCCTGGTTACGGGTTGTTGTCTGAGAGGTAAGGATTACTTTTTTATTATTGGGCTAAATAGTACCTTAAACCTACCTACGCGCTGAAGATGCCGAACGACATCACGACAGAGCCAGGTGAAACTGTATATCATTATCGTCTACTTCAGCCTATTTCACTCTTTTTATAATTCCTCTATAATAATAACAAAAAGAAAAGTAAGAAAACTGAATATATCGTGCCCGAAATAGGCCTCTCTACATTTTTTTTTAATCTGTGGTGTTTTAACTGAACCAGTTCTTTTTTTAATAATATCTGTGACAGTTAATAGTTATTTGTTATACAAGAGTGCAAAGTTGCTTTTTAACCGCGTGTTCAATTTTGATGACCGAGCAAGCGAAGGATTCTAAAATTGAATCACGAGCGCAGCGAGTGATTCAAAATTAGAATCCTGAGCGTTAGCGAGGGAATCAAAAGAGCACGAGGTGAAAAATCTTTGCACTCGAGTGCAACACGTAACTTTTCATTCCACCTCAGCGAGGAAATGACTAAATGCAAAAAAAAAAACGTTTACAATCACAAGATAGGTACACTTTTATTTCAGTTTAGGTATTAATTACTACATTATGACAGGTAAGTATTACAGAATAATCTTTAAATTATAACAAAATAATACTAAGGTATAATTAAGAAAATTTTAAAGTAACGTTGCTACAGTTATTTAAATTGAGTGAAAAAATGTAGCGTAAAGAACCGCGTACAAAGCAAATTGAAAAAAGAACACCAAGAAGGTTCCGAGTCTGAGTTTTTAACAAATTAAAAAAAAGTTGTATGATATATTCGGCACCATAGAGGTAGCAGTAAATAGGTTTAATGTTTTTTTTAATTCACAAACTTAGTGCACACGATGTTCTAAATTCAATTTTCTTTATCCTCTAGAGAATAAAAACGGCTTTTCCACTCAGATACTGAAGATTAAAAATACTCTTTCCGAGATGGTGGGATGAAAAAAATATTAAAATGTCATGATTCCTGCACAGTTTTCTGCATGACCTTCAAGGAAAAAACTCTGTTTGTCAAGGTCAAGATCAGAAATGATTTCAATATTGCTAAATAACAATAATACCCCATTATCAATTGCATTGCAGGGCAGACTTCGCGCAAGCGATCCTCGATGCTGGTCTCCGGTTCATCGGACCCTCTCCCTTCGTGGTGCAGCAGATGGGTGACAAAGTCGCCGCCAGGAAAGCTGCCATCGATGCCAGTAAGTTCTTGTTGTTGAAAGCCAGGCCTTTAGGAAACAGTAGAAATCAATAAATAAAATGTAGTGTTGATCGTCACTCGACGCCAACTGATCAGGATAAAACACGTCTTATCCGGGTCAGACCGATTCCGCGTAGATAAGTGCTTTTAGGCCATAAGAACCTTGACCTTGGGCCTTAAAGTAGTAGGTGCCTGTACGACGTATACAGATGTGTAACTCTCCAACACATGAAAAAACTTGAATCTAAACGTGATCTATATAAAATATTTTAATTTTAAATATCTCAATACACGTTTCTTTTCAATATCGCGTTTCCGAGTCCGACTGATAGTTTAAAAACCGCAACTTTTCCGGTAGTTAATTTAAACTCCATCATTATTTTTTTTCAGAGGTACCAATCGTTCCTGGTACTGATGGCCCAATAACCACAAAAGAAGAAGCCTTGGAGTTCTGCAAACAACATGGTCTTCCAGTTATATTCAAGGTACATTATTATTAGTACTATTTTTTTTTTTTTTATAATAGCCTAAGTTACTCCATAATAACATCAGCTAGCCAGTGAAAGTGCCGTCAACATCGGTCCAGCTGTTTCGGAGATTAGGAACAACAGACACACAACAATTTTAAAGATTGTTATTTTGCTAGCAGTACAGTAGGTATATACCTACTTTCGTAATGCATTTAGTAAAAAGCAGCTATTTTGAAATTACAAACAGACTTCAATTTTATTTGTATGTATAGATTACTCTACAACTACATAGATTAACATATTATTATCGTACAATGTCATGACGTTTGATGAGTGGGTGTGTCGGCTTTGATCTGATACTGATTAATTAGTTAGTATTTAGACAGAGGCACATATTTATTGTAATTATGGCCGATAAGAAATGAATTATGCTAGGTCATGTTATTTACGTAAATTTTTGTGGTTATAGCAACTAATGTTGTCTAATACTATACAGGTATGAGGAACAGGTTGTAAAGTTCCCTCATCCTCCATAGAAAAAGGAGGATCCTCCGTGATGTGTCTGATGGGGTACTGCCCAACGATGCCGGGACGTTGTATATATGCTAATCGTGTGTTAAACTCTGCTTGCGCGATGCAGGATATTGCGTGACGTCAGTGTGATGCGTAGTTCTCATGTGGCGATATAGATGCCGCCACAACACTTTCAAAAAGTTGCTAATCAAGCTACGTAAAGGACAAAATAGTTCTGTCTTTATCATTCTGTTAACTCATGATGATGACGTTGGCCTTTTATAAAACTGTGAAATCATCAGTAGCGTAGGTTCAAGTTTTTTTTTTTTCTGGACCTAAATAAAGACTGGAATAAAAAACTGCTTTATGGCGTGCTGCCAGACAGTAACCCCTTTATTTTTAAACACCTGCTTAAAGTTAAGAAACGTTTAAACGTCAAACATGTATAGGTAAACAGTCAATTCATTAATATTAAATCTGTAATGCCAGGTGAATCCCTAAATAAAAGTGCACTGTTGGATTTTCAACTCTCAGCGCTGAGCCTAGCGTTGAAAATCCAACAGTGCATTTTTAATTAATTTTAGTGTCACTTAGTGAAGGTGAAAACGGGCATTAATCATAGAAATTAAACACTATCCGTCTCATTACAAAAAGAGACTTTAGTCCAAGCCCAAATTTTCACGCAAGTTATTGTATTATGAACTTTATTCCAATAAAGTTAAAATTCTAATTAACGTTTGACGGAGTAAAGTTCAATTTATACTATTCATTATATAATATATTATTTATTATATAACATGACATCATCATCACGCCTTGTTTCCCCGAAGGGTTGAGCAGAGGTGTACCTATAGTACACCCACATTTTGCCAGTTCCCATGTAATAGGGGGCGAGCCTATTGCCACCAACCGGACACAAAGCCAGACTCCGGGCTGCTACTGAGGAATTCCAGAAAGAAAAACCCAATGACACTGCCCGACCTGGGAATCGAACCCAGGACCTCGTGTTTAGCAGTAGCGCTTGCGACCACTAGACCAACGAGGCAGTTTTATATTATATAAATATTTATTTTAATAATAAATCAGGAGTGCTCGTCAAACGACGTCTAATCTCTCGAACTACCAGTCGGATTAGAAAAAATATTTTTGCATTTGATAGCCCAATTCTTGAGGGAGGTTATTTATAGGCAATTTAACATTACGCTACAACTGTTAGGAGCTGAGCAAAAAGAAAAAAAAGTCAGAATGTCGCTAAGCGAAAACGAAGGAATAGCGTGGGTGGGCAATGGGATAAGGCACGGTGGGTCCGGGGGCCGAGATTTCATGCGTACGAAGTCGCGGACAGTAGCTAGTATACAATAACTCGGAAGGTTTGGACGCGCATTAAAGTCAGAACTCGTTTTGTAATGAGGCGGTATTCGTTCCTCGTAACGAAAAAAGATTTTTGGAAAATACTAGCTGCGCCCCGCGGTTTCGCCCGCATAAGTCTCGATCCCGTGGGAATATCGGAATAACAAGTATCCTATGTGTTAATCCAGGTTATAAACTATCTGTACGCCAATTTTCATCCAAATCCGTTCAGTAGTTTTTGCGTGAAAGAGTAACAAACATCCATCCATCCTCACAAACTTTCGCGTTTTCGTGTCGTGACAGATATCACCATGAGACTAATGATCTTGATTTACCTTCCAGGCTGCATTCGGTGGAGGCGGCCGAGGCATGCGCGTGGTGAAAGAGATGCACGAAGTGGAGTCCTCGTTCGAGCGAGCCTCGTCCGAGGCGCTGGGAGCCTTCGGCAACGGTTCCATGTTCATTGAGAGGTTCATCGAGAGGCCAAGGCATATTGAAGTGCAGTTGTTGGGTGAGGATATACTCGTACTTACTTAAATACCTAATAATAGTGTCACGCTTATATCCCTGAAGTGGAAACCTGCAGTGCTATTCTGTAACCATCTCACCGTGAAAACTTAGGTGAAGTGAGCTCGGAGTGAGCTGTCAGTCCCTAGCAGCAGGAATGACAGCTCACTTCACGTTCACTTCACCTAAGTTTTCACCGTGAGATTATTACAGAATAGACCGGCTGAGGTGTTTCTAGGTTTGGGCTGAAAAATAGAACCGTTTTCAGTCGGACTCTTCTTTAAACTCATCATCCTTCCAGGAGGTGTAATTCATGAATATGAACAAAGTTTGCTATAGAACCAACTGAATTATTACGCATGAGTACAACGCCTTGTCTGTACATGCTGTAAAAATCTCAATGTGAAAACTTAGGTGAAGTGAGTTTGAATTAAGCTGTCGTTCCATCTGATGCTAGGGATTGTCGGTATTATAACCTCAGTTTTCACTGACAGCTCACTTCACCTCAGTTCACACTGACATAACACTTCACCTCGGTTCACACTGACAGCTCATTTCAAGCTCACTTCATCTCAGTTATGACAGTGAGTTTTTCACAGAATTGATCGGCTGATGTAGGTACTCCTTATTGTCAGTCAAAATTGACGATATTTTTTTTACCTTCAGGTGACAAAGCTGGCAACGTAGTCCATCTATACGAGCGTGATTGCTCTGTACAGAGAAGACATCAGAAAGTAGTAGAAATCGCACCCGCACCCGGATTGGACCCTGAGGTAAAGTGTAATAGATTTTCGATAAGAAAGAAGTTATATAAATAGTAGTGGTCCTCTAAAAAGAGTTCTCAGCTCTCCGGAGCGACTGTGTATAAGCAACGGAACCACGGAGGGATTGTGGCGAGCGCGGGGCGGGACGTGCTACACATCGTCACTGACGATATTTTTTCCCGTTCCTCGGGTGGCACGTCACCGTCCAGACGGTGCACCCGTGACGAATGAAACGATTTTTCCAAAAATTGTCGTCGCTTTTCGTCCGTGTTACAATTACGTATGCGTACGACCTTTGATGTATCACTCGCCGATCGGCTGCTGCTGCAGTTCGGTCCTAACCTATCCCATTTGGTCGGGGTACCCCAGCTTAGTTACTGCAACCAACATTGAGAAAATGAGTTAAAAAAGAGGATCATTAATTAAAAAAAGCGTACATCATTTGAAGCACATTCAGTTTTTTGAGGATCAATTAAATATTCCCAATAAATATTTTCAGACAAGAAATAAGATGACAGACTGCGCCACGCACTTGGCTCGCTCCGTGGGCTATGAGAACGCTGGTACTGTGGAGTTCCTGCTCGATGATAAGGGCAACTTCTACTTCATTGAGGTCAACGCTAGGTATGTAGCCTAAGGTCTTTACAATAGAGCCTAAAATAGACTAGCAAAAGATGACAGACTGCGCCAAGTAGGTACTTGGCTCGCTCCACCAACCGCTCCAACTTCTACTTTATTAAGGTTAACGTATGGTCTAGGTATGTATTATGAAGTCGGGGCTTTGTGTACCTTCAAAAATACACCCCAGAAACAATAGTTATTTGTGCAACAAGAGAGCAAAGTTGTTTTTTGCTGCGAGTGTTGATTTTGAATCCCGAGTAAGCGAAGGATTCTATAATTGAATCACGAGCGTAGCGAGTGATTCTAGGTTAGAATCCTGAGCGCTACGAGGGATTCAAAGACACGAGATGCAAATAACTTTGCTCTCGTGTAACACATACAACTTTTCACCTCAGCAGCGAGAACATACAACATGTAAAAAAAAACCTGTCCGATCCGTGAGGGTATTGTTAGGTATCGTAAGTTACTGTGAGCATATTTATGTGGAAATTTTCAGGAAAAAAGAATCTCCACATTTTTTTTACGTTTGTGCGGGCGGTGGCCGTCGTAGTACGAGTTTTGCAAATTTTTTATGGATTTGGGGTAATTTTGGAACTAAAAATGTGAATTTTAAATACCAATAACTTTTTTACTATAAATAATAATTTAAAAAATACTCTTTTGTAATTTTACTGCAGTACCACATGCCCTTTTCGGATCGGACAAGGTTTTTTTTTTACATAATCTTCATCATCTCGTATTTTGCAGCCACCATCTTGGATTTACATTTTGACCACACTATCGACTTAAGCACTCTCAAAACTATGAAAACGATACCCATGATAAAAAACTTGAATATTTTCGCAGCCACCATCATTGATTTATATTTTGACCTCACTATCGGCTTTAGTACCATCGAAAACTACAAAAACGACACCCATGACGAAAATGTGAAAATTTTCGCAGCCGCCATCTTGGATTTTTATTTTGACTTCACTATCGGCTTAAGCAACCCTGAAAACCATAGAAACGATACCCATGAAGCAAAATTTTAAATTTTTCGCAGCCGCCATCTTGGATTTACATTTTCACCTCACGATCGGCTTTAGCACCCTTGAAAACTATGAAAACGACACCCATTATGAAAAATGTGAAAATTTTCTCATCCTGCATCTTGGATTTGTATTTTGACCAAATTCACATTTACTATCTCACTACGTCTTTCTTTCTCTTTGAATCAGAAGATGACAGTCGCAAGCGCCTTTTCCCGTGACGATTTCTGCCAATGCACGCTTACCGCAAGCCGCCTATAGAACTTAGTTCCAAAAAAAAAACAGAATTTAAATAAAACCTTATCCTGTGAATCCGAACGTTTTATTGTTGGTTTCATTTTTGGGCCTACTAGAGGAATTTTGAAATCGAACTTCGAATCGACTTATTTCTATCTCTCGCTTTTTTCGTATCGAAGTGAAAGTGACAAAACTAATTGAGGTTCAAATCTTTAGAATTTTGTGAGTAGACCCAACACTGTTCACGGCATTTAAAAAAAATAATTAAAAAGTTACTTTGTCTCACGCTCGCAGCAAAATCGAGTTTTGCTCACTGTTTTTTGACAGCAAAACCTGCTTGTTTGAGGTGCTGAGGTGAAAAGGGTATTTAGTCGATCTCTTTGGTTAGGGGTTCATAAAAATGAATTGATCGATAGATAAAACTATTAAACACATCGTGTTTATGAATGGCCAAAAGAGCCATAATAATGACGAAATCAGAAAAAAAAAATGCTATAGTTTTTACCTAGACCGCACCTTAGCGCGGCGGCGTTGACGAATGAGCGACGGGGTGCCGTGAGAGTTGACGAATGAGCGGCCTGCCCCCCGGTTTGACCATAGATCTTGACCTTTTTCTATCATATCTGCTAATTCCCCAGGATGTGCCGGACGATAATTTATAGCGGCAAGAATTCGATATTCGATATAATGAACGCGTCATACTGATCTCAAACTATCGTGGCTGTCTTTTTGAAAATATCCCTTAACCATCAAAAAATAAAATACCCACATTATGAAAATTAAAAAACTAAAAATAACTTTTGTCCCCAGGTTGCAAGTAGAACACACAATCACAGAAGAAGTAACAGGCATTGATTTAGTACAATCTCAGATCAGGGTAGCAGAAGGTATGACTTTGCCTGAAATGGGACTGACTCAGGACAAGATAAGCACTCAAGGATACGCCATACAGTGTCGTGTGACTACTGAGGACCCCGCTAATAACTTCCAACCTAGTACCGGAAGAATTGAAGTGTTTAGGTAAGTAATTTGAATGAGTGTAAAGCAATTTAAACTTTGTTTCCAGTCTGTTCAAATTTAGATTCGAATGTGAGTAGAAAATTTAGGTGTGAAGGTAATTTTAACCTAGTGTCTTTAATACTAAGGTTCTTATTAGAATTTTAGAAAGTGTGGTGTGAAAGGTAAATTGAAACTTGTGTGTTGAAAGCAGTTTTTGAATACATGGAGAGAATAATTTAGGTATTTAGGTGAGTGAGGTGGACTTTATCTGTATTAGAGTAAAGTTGAGTTTAGGTGAGTTGAACTTCGTGTCTTATGGGTTAAAGTTCATATTTTAATGAAAGAAAAAGAATGGAGTGTGAAGGTAAATTGGATCTTGTGACTCGTGCGTTCAGTGTAAAGAAAGTTTTTAGCGTGAAGGTAATTTAACGGTTGAAAGTTAGTTTAACTGATTTAGTGAGGTGCATATCGTGGCAATAGGAATAGAAATATGTTGAACGTTAACTCTTTTCATTAAAGTACAATTTCCTCAGGTCTGGTGAGGGTATGGGTATCCGTCTGGATTCCGCTTCTACCTACGCTGGTGCCGTCATCTCTCCCTACTACGACTCGCTTCTTGTCAAGGCAAGTATTTTTTTTTTAAAGGAGGATGTTCTCAATTCTATCTCTCTCTATTCGAATTTCCAAGCCTCATAGAAGGTATTTATTTAAAGTCAGGTGGATGAAAAGAATATAATAACTTATAATTTTGATGAAAAATCCTTTTGATTTCAGTAGCCCTAATACGGAAACAAGTTAGTCTATTTAAGTTTTTAAAGCCCTAATCCGAGTTCTTTTTCAGTCTTAGGTTGAGATCTTTACAGCGAACTTAGAGTTTACTCAAGCTAAGTACAGTAGCGTTTCATAATAAAACCTTATTTATATGAATATAATGTGCATATTTCTTTAAGCGACACGAATTTCACACGAATATGAATTATTATAAATTATGTAAATTTCATCGTAGAGTGAAGTCAAAGTTCCCTCTATAAATTTCCACTTTAGTGTTATAAAAATTTCAAATGACGTACTATTTAAATAAATTCTAAAATATAATAATAATATATTATAATAATTAAAATATAATATTCTTATTACAACAACACAAGGTTTTTCTTTTGACATCTCTATTGAGCCAGTTTTTGTAATAAGAACGTAACTTCGAATGAAATACAGTTCTATAAATCAAACTATGGTACTAAGTGGTCATTTTTAGGGTTCCGTAGTAAAGTGTCTGTCCGTCTGTCCGCGGCTTAGCTCAGACACGGTTAGTACTAGAAAGCTGTAATTTGGCATGGGTATACAAATTAATCAAGTCGACAAACTGATAAACTAAAATCAAGAAAATAATATTTTTTCCCCTACACGTAAAGTGGGGATGTTATTTTTTTTCTCGTCTATCCCATGGTGTGGAGTGTTTTTTGGAAAGTTAGTTTCTGAAAACCAATTTTCAATTCAGGGATCCGGTAGCGAAATATTAAGCTTTAAAGTGCTAGTTTTTGTTAGTGTGTCCCCCCCACCCCCGCCCCTGCCAGCAAATGGTTGTACTTAGATTTGTAAAAAAAACAGCAGTAGTATTTAAAACGAAGTTAAAAGGAAAACTATCACAGCTAAATAGGCTTTACAGGTTAAGGAGTAATAATCGACCAACTTAAATTTGCAGATAGAAAAACATGTTCTCCCATACATTCCGTAGGAGAACATGTTTTTCAACTACAATGTTAAGTTTGTTATTGGGATAAATTCATTCCAACTACGGAACCCTTCAATGCGTGTGGTCCAACACGCACTTGGCCGGTTTTTAGTATTAAGAATTTTACCATAGTCGGAAATAAAACTCCCAAATTTTTTGTAATGAGAGGGACGACGTTTTGTACAGACGTTTATAATAAATATTCTCCCCGGACAGGTTATCTCCCACGCACACGACCTGCCATCCTCAGCGGCTAAGATGAACCGCGCCCTTCGTGAGTTCCGCATCCGAGGCGTCAAGACTAACATACCTTTCTTACTCAACGTACTGGAGAACCAGAAGTTCCTTAGTGGTAAGTAACATTGCCCATTTTGGGCAGGCACTTTTTGTGTAATTTATATGTCATCACCACTGCTGTCAAAACGGTGAAGGACAACATCGTGAGGAATCCGACATGTCCTAGAACCACAGATTCGGAGATATCTACCAACCCGCAGTGGGGAAATTAAGGGATCATTTAAAAAAAAAATGGTTTGTGGTCATATTTGGTCCTTGGTCATCAACACTAACGCATTTTTGCGTTTTTTTTTTAATTTCTGGCTAAATCAGTATTTTACAAAAACGTTAAGTACTTGCAATTTAAATGTTTTGTCTCTTTTACTCTATTTATCATAGATTTGGTTTTTGTCCTGGAAGTTCCATTTCAAAATTCACACTGTTTAAAGATGATGAAAATATGAATGAAAAAGCACAGGGCTGTTTTGAAAAAGTCACGTGTGGCTTGAAAAAGTGTTGAGCCTGTTTAGACCAAGACTTGCTAATGTGAAAAATTCACAGTAGCAAGTCTAACTCCCGTAGCATACCTCCGCCGCGAAACTGTAGCAGCGAAACCGTAGTAGTTAAATTCAATAGACTCGCGTCATGTTCCGCTACTTAAATCGGAAGAGAGTAGCGGAAAATGACGCGAGTCTATTGAATTTAACTACAGCGGTTTCGCTGCTACGGTTTCACAGCGGAGGTGTGCTAACGGGGTTAAAGGCGCTATCATGAGACGTCAAGAAACCACAACCGAACCACCGAGATGCTAAAACAGTAATACCTATTGTTTCAATAAAATATCGGTAAATTTCCTCCACAGGCGCCCTAGACACGTACTTCATCGACGAAAACCCTCAACTCTTCATGTTCAAAGCATCACAGAACAGAGCCCAAAAGATCCTGAACTACCTCGGCCAAGTCATCGTCAATGGCCCCGCAACTCCTCTGGCCACTAAAATCCCCCCGGCAGTCGTCACACCATACATTCCATCGGTACCGCTGGGTAAGTTGTTCACAAAATGTAGGGAAAGATAAAATACGACGTGCTCCATTTTAGATGCCCCTGAAGGTCAAATAATGAGTTCGAAAGGTGAGATATAAAAAGGTGTTTTTAGAAAATAATGTATGTTTGATGTTTAATTGTGTAGTTGGGTGTTAAATTTCTAATAAATGGGAATAGTTTAGCCTTAATGCCAAAGAGGCCATATTAAACAAGGTTCATTTTAAACCAATTGGAAATTACAAATCGGAATATTAACTTGGATTTTGCATGAGCAATAGAAAAAGAAAACAATAAATTTATTTTTAATGAAACTGGCGAGTAATAACATCATGCAACATTTAACACGAAATTAAACGGTTTTGTCCCCCATTAACAAAATTAATGATCATCAATGGAGGATGAAGTTTTATGAAAAAAGAAGCTAATTTAAACAATTTTTGAACTATTTTTTTTCCAGTTTTACGCAAAGGGTATGGTAGGTTTCAAGTTGAATTTTATAAATAAGCTATATTTTGCGACATTATACTATTATATGAGCAATGTATAACCTAAAGCTTCGCCTATTTATTTAGCAAATTAATTATAATAATTATATTTGGGACACGACACATGTCATTGGAGCACGGGCTATTAATAAGAACTTAAGTTACATTTTTATGACAAAAATTTCATGCTTCATTATTATATTTTTAATATTGAATATTTAAGACATATTATGATTTATTTTTATTGCAACTAATTTTGTCTTTAATCCTGTTTGTGAACTCACAGGAGATATTCTGATTATAAAAGTTTTTCACCACTTATAAAATAGCTTGCTTGACATTTTGTTTGTTTAAAAAAAAAACTAAGAAAAAACTTTTTAAAAAAACACCGCTCTTTATAAAATGACGCATGTTTTCCCGGAAGGGGTTACAGTAGGGGGAGGGGGGGGGGCGTGCACGTGCCAACACCAAGCCTAGTGCCAATTTTTATTCACACACACAGACACACAAAACACAGCTATTTTATACGTGCTACAAAACTTTTATTATCACAAAAATATATAATTGATGTTGTATTTCTGTACTGGAATTCATAGCCATTTTTTTTTAATTCGCACGTCACGCATTCCCGCACAGTCATTATTTCAGTTAACATGTTTTTCAGACCTATCCCCTGAGGCTATTAAAAGACAAGAACTAACAGGGGAAAATACAGGTGAGCCTACTTTATGTTCTAGATTTAGCTTCGGACTAGTGATGGAATAAAACAGTTACATTCTTTGTAGCTGCTACATCCAATTATTGCTAGTTAAGTTCAGCCCATAGCACAACCGTTTGCGTTGTTGTAAAATATGTATCTACCCTAGTACCTATCCTTTTTTAACTGACTCTAAAAAAGGAGAATGTTATTACAGTGTTAGGTACTTATTTAAGTAAAATAAAATCGTGAAAATAGCAGATGAAATAAAATAGCACGCTACTATAATGCGTTACTAACGCATTATAGTAGCGTGCTATTTTATTTCATCAGCATATAGCATAGAAATAGCATGCTATGTAGTTTCGAATGCTACGGATTTTGTAGACTACTTCGAACCCGTGTTACAGGATTTTATTATGTTTTAAGCTTCGCCCGATCATTTTCTTGGTTGTGGTGTATGAGCTTTATACATGTTCCAGATTGGAATGTGCCTTGTGATTAATATTTTCAATGTTTTTATTATGTATTTTATTTATTTTGCTTTTTTAATTATGATATTTTAATTTAATTTGCGATTTGTATCTACACAAAACAAGTTTTTACAACGGTGAATCTCAAAAGTCGAAAATTTTGAATTCGGAGGAAGAATTTAATCAATTGTCTAGACAGACTATCCCACACCCCCACATTTGCATGTTTTAAAATATAACCAAAAAGCAACTTAAACTAGTGTTTTAATTACTACAGTTTTACGAATTTCGCCTAATTATCGCATGGCAACAGAAGACATAGTTTAAAACTAGAAAATGTATCATCATACCAAATCATGGTGTGTTATCATGACATTGTGTGGGCGTTAGAAATTGCATTATAATAGATGCTTTTAGAGACAACCTCATTTAGTCGGTATTGTTAAAAAGTAGGTCTAATCTTGTATAGCCAAAATAGCAACGAAACCAAATTTTGGAGCCAATCCGGTAACCGATTTATCACGGAAACCGAATACGAGTGGAACTAGAACTCAGATACCTTACTAAACATTCCTTACCAAAACCTTGCAGCCGTCCAACCACCAAAAGGTTACAAGCAGATCCTCAACGAAGGAGGTCCCGAAGCCTTTGCAAAGGCTGTGCGTCAGAACAAGGGTCTACTTCTCATGGACACGACCTACAGAGACGCTCATCAGTCTCTCCTTGCGACTAGAGTGAGGACACATGATCTGTTGGCCGTGTCCCCGTATGTGGCCCATAACTTTAGTAACCTGTACTCGCTTGAGAACTGGGGTGGAGCTACCTTTGATGTCGCTTTGAGGTGAGTTTGTTAATCATAATGGTTTCTTGGCTATTGCAGGATCCACTTAGTTTTAAGGTCGATATTCAAATGGCGAGCTTTTTGTTACACATGACGTCTAACGATATAATAAGAAAAGACTGAATAAAAATATCCGCTCATCTACCCTTAGATATTTGACTATTCTTCTAAAAAATATGCATTATCTGCTCTAATTTTGTCTCATTAAATTATTTCTACCCTTTCAGCTGAATTGCCCATATCATGGTCACGGTTTGACGATACCCGAGTCACCTTATATTTTGTGAAATATAAAATTATTTATTATACCAACAGGTTCTTGCACGAGTGTCCTTGGGAGCGTCTCCGCGACATGCGTCAGATGATCCCCAACATCCCCTTCCAGATGTTGTTGCGAGGCGCCAACGCGGTCGGCTATACCAACTATCCCGACAACGTGGTGTTCAAGTTTTGTGATATGGCTGTGAGTTTATTAATGTTTTGTAATGAGTATAGGGAAGTTCAGGATTAGTCAATGATAGTTCAAGAACAAAGGTCAAAGCAGGGCAGTGGATATAATATCCCAAATGCCTAAGGGTCGAAATGGTAATGAATGTTAATTTTGTTGTAAAAAATAATACATTTAGTTCCCATTAAAAAAAAAAATAAGAGTCAGCATTAGTCACCAAAAAGATTCTGTCCCTTTCTTTTTCTTAGGAAACTTTTCGAATACGCAATATTTACTTACCAAGGTAGGTCCGAAGAATATTATTTTAAAGGCAGAAAACGTATAGCGGCTGTACTACGGGTGGGTACCTATACTCAAATGAACGCACAAGACCATTGACGACTCTAAGATCAAAACTGTCATTCAACTTAAAAACACCTTAAACCTTCAGGTCAAAAATGGCATGGACATCTTCCGAGTCTTCGATTCCCTCAACTACCTGCCCAACTTGATCCTCGGCATGGATGCCGCAGGTAAAGCAGGTGGAGTGGTGGAAGCCGCTATCTCTTACACGGGTGATGTGTCAGACCCTAACAAGAAGAAGTATGACCTCAAGTACTATTTGAACTTGGCTGATGAGCTCGTGAAAGCTGGTACTCATGTGCTGGCGATAAAGGATATGGCTGGGTTGTTGAAGCCTGAGGCTGCTAAGTGAGTGATGTTTTTTTTTTAATTATGCATGTAATTCTTCTCAAGGAATTGAGAAGAATCTGCAAATTGCATGCCCTCAAAAACCCCAAATTTCCTCAAAATATGCATATGCCAACCAAAACGTAGCCAGATCATAAAAATATGTCCGGTCGGGGGACCCCTGTCAGGTACGGAATTCCTTTGCACGTATGATTTAATACAAACAAAATGTTTGCAGCCGCCACGGATTTCGAGGGATATGCCTTGGTGAAGCGGCACGTGCCGCCTCGATATTGTAAAATTGGTCTTATGTTCGAACGGCGGCTGTACGCTTCATTCAGTCGCTTTGCAATTGCGTATAGTGTACTATTGATGCGTAAAAAACCAAAATGCCAGTTGTGCAGTAATTATTTGTAAAAATAGGTCAAATACCATCAACCTGAAGACAAATAGGATGTCCTACCACCGGTAAATAAACATTTAAGTCACTGTTTTTATTTTGAATCAATTTTTAAATTGACAGCGATTGAGCGACACGAACTAGCCCGAATCTTCCCGAACGCAACGAACGTTTTGGATTTAGAGAGGTGCATTCGAGTGCGTGATTTTATCGATATTGCAGTTGAATATTTTTTTACAGAACTCGATGGATATTCTCGTATTACATGTATAGTATAAGAGTTAAATTAGTTATTAATTTAACGTTTGAACCAAATTAAGCATTGTTATTTCAATACAGTTACTCGTGAAGTGTAAAAACGCGATCGAGTTTGAATATGAGTAAAACATTAACCTAACTGAATTAAACCAAACCTGAATGTTGGTAGGTATTTTTGATTAAAATCTTTTTTTTTTTAGATTAAGTAAAATATTATATAATTATACAGCGTGATATTTAACAGAGAGCGTTCCCTTTAACCGGTAATACAATAATTAAATGAAAAAAACATTTTATTTTCGTAAAAATAAACGAAGTTATATAATACAAGAATTTACTTAAATTAAATATCGATCAAAATTATCGATCATCGCTTTCGACTCCCTAATTGCATGCGTGTGCATTGAATGTTCGCAAATAGCAAGTGTTAAAAGTGAATGCCCCGCCCATTTTGCAGCCGCCATCTAGAATTTTCATTTCTTCACGATCGGTTTTAGCACCCTCGAAAACCATGAAAACGATAGAAAATTTTCGCAACCATCTTGGATTTTCATTTGAACAAATTCGCATTTTCTCAGAGAGAAGTCGCATGGACTTAAAGAAAAAGCGTTATATCCCCCCCCCCCCCCTCATTAATGCTTTTTCGACCAGTTTACTCCTACCGTCGCGCGTCGCTCCATTATAATACTGTCAGTCGACTCTGTGGTAACAATGAGTCTACTCAGTATATAGGACTGCTGTTCAATCAAGTGGTGGCAATAATGTTTTGTACTGTATTAATGAACGAAAAAATAAATTGATCACAACTTATGAAACGTTTAAAAAAATTACAGGAAAGAAATGTGTCTCAAAAACTATATCGCAAACCTGCTGTCCATTCATATTGTTGGGTATTCCACTACACCGAGAATGATAAAGGGTATTGAAAGAAGAGAAACGAAATAAATACTATCTAATAGGTTGGGAAAAAAGTTGCTTCGCATTTTTTAAGAAAATTCAAAACATTTTTTAATATAGTTTATTTCCATTTAACTAAAGTATGTAGGTACCATTTTGTTCGATAACTTTTTGTCATCTTGTAGGTAGGGACATGATCCCATTGCTATAGAAATTTTGGGACTTTTGATCAAAATACCGCGACAAGTGGTTTTGGCAGTCCTCTCGTGATGTCAACCTGACACTGCCTAAGGAATTCTGAAGAGACCGAAACAGGTGGAAATCTGAAGGTGCAAGGTCAGGACTATACGGCGGATGCATTAACACCTCCCAGCCAATTTTTGCTGAGTGGCTAAAGATGTGTGAGGTCTAGCGTTATCATGATGAAAAACCACACCCCTTCTGTTGATTAATTCCGGCCGCTTTCTCTAAACTTCTTGCTTTAATCTCATCAGTTGTTCGCAATAGAGTTCAGAATCGATGGTCCTGCCTGGTGGAAACAGCTCATAATGAATAATGCCCTTCCATTCCCACCACACACACAGCATCACCTTGTTGCGAGTTAACCTGGGTTTCGCCACAGTCTGTGAAGCCTGACCTTCCTTTGACTACGACCTTTATCGCACGTTCTTATCGTACGTGATCCACTTTTCATCACCAGTTATCAGCTTCTTCAAAAATGGTTCGGTTTCATTACGTCGTAATAAAGAATCACAAATGAGTACACGGTTCATTAGGTTTCTTTCAGTGAGCTCGTGAGGTACCCAAATATCGAGCTTTTTTGTGTACACAGTTTTTTTCAAATGCGTCAAAACTGTTTTGTGGTCAATTCCCAGTTCTTCAGCTACGTCGTAACTACTGATATATATAACTATACAGGATTACTGGTAATTCGACGTATATCCGTCAGGGGCTGATAAAGGGGGCCAAATGCAACAAATTGAACCCCCCATATGTATGGCCGAAATTCAATAGTATTCGAGATATTTGAATTTTAAGGGTTTTTCGATATTTACCCAAAATTTGACATTTAATTCCAAATAAAAAAAAAACTACACATTTGAATGGGTACCATTAAAAATCATGTTGTAGCTAGCACTTCAATTAAGCTATGGACATAGTTAAAACTACTTAATTTAACAAAATAATTAAAATAATGAACGATATAAGAATAACATCTTACCAATATTTTTATTTTACGCTTCAAAAATGTTGCCTCCTCACAAAAATTTCTATGACATTAATCGTAAAAATAACTAGAAAAACTTGCCTATTCTGTAAGCTTTCCAAAAAGGTATAAAAATCAACTTTAAAATACATAATTCGTGGCATGGCATGTGTTTGAACCGGCGCGGGGAGAGAAATAATGTGTGTTTTAGTTTATGATCCTTGCTAAAACAACCGATTTTACTGGCGGAATTCTTCGTGATGGGGCGGGGTGTGAGGGTGGGGGAGCACACGGCGTCTGCTGTGCTCGCGTCGCCTTCCTTAGTAAGTTTCGACTCTACGCCGCGCAAGCACGTGTGTTGTTATCTTGCTATTAACCAATCTCTCATCGCGTTAATTTGTTATCGATCATTATTGTTAATTCTTGTTTCTCTTGTTATTATTTTTGTTATCATTGTTATTTCGGATACCATGGCTTCGTATGCTAATAACGAATACGCAGACATTATGTTTTGTTATGGTTTTGCCGATGGAAACGCGGCTGCGGCTCGGCGAGAATACCAACGCCGCTTTCCCGATCGTCGACTTCCCCACGTTACTGTTTTCGGGAGCACCTATCGACGATTGTCTGAAACTGGCAGTGTTCAGAGAGCACAATTCAACGCTGGCAGACCTCGACGGTATACGGCTGACGAAGAGGACACCATTCTTCAGTGTTTTATTGATGACCCAAACATCTCAACGAACATTGTTGCAAGACAGCTCGGTATGTCCCAGTGGAAAGTGTGGTCGGTAGTACATCTATCAGGTAGACACCCGTACCATTATCAACCTGTCCAAACATTGCACGAGGGAGATCCTGCCAGGCGACTCGAATTTTCTCGGTTTATGTTAAACGCTGACGCTGACCAGGAACATTTCCTAAGAAATATTTTGTGGACTGACGAGTCAAAGTTTGACCGGGATGGTATAACGAATTACCATAACTTACATTTTTGGGCACCTAAAGCAGGCAGGAATCCAAAAAAACTAAAAGCGTCGCAAATGAGATTTTTCCTGAACGTATGGATGGGTGTCGTTGATAATTATTTGGTGGGCCCTCATTTCTTGCCCCAAAATTTGAACGGCGAAAATTACGAGGAGTTTTTGAGAAACAACCTAGACGATTTGTTGGCGGATGTTCCCGAAGAAATAAAAAACAACCTCATGTTTCAACATGATGGGTGCCCAGCACATTACCGGATTACTGTCCGACAGTGGCTAGATGAGAGATTTCCAAACCGATGGATTGGGAGGGGAGGGCCAATTCCGTGGCCAGCACGAAGCCCTGATATCACACCACTTGATTTTTACGTCTGGGGTCATATGAAGGAATTAGTTTATGTGACCCCAATAAATTCAGTCGAAGAACTTCGACAGCGAATAATAAACGCGGCGCGGTTTTCATCAAGAGTGACGAAAACCGAAGTTAGGAAAAGAATTCGAACTTGCATTCGTAATAGAGGGGCTCATTTTGAACAAGATGTGTAAAATTTTTAATAAAATTTGACGTACATTTTTGAATGCATTTTATTTCATACAAATACAAATTCTCTCCCCGCGCCGTTTCAAACACATGCCATGCCACGAATTATGTATTTTAAAATTGACTTTTATACCTTTTTGGAAAGCTTACAGAATAGGCAAGTTTTTTTAGTTATTTTTACGATTAATGTCATAGAAATTTTTGTGAGGAGGCAACATTTTTGAAGCGTAAAATAAAAATATTGGTAAGATATTATTCTTATATCGTTAATTATTTTAATTATTTTGTTAAATTAAGTAGTTTTAACTATGTCCATAGCTTAATTGAAGTGCTAGCTACAACATGATTTTTAATGGTACCCATTCAAATGTGTAGTTTTTTTTTTATTTGGAATTAAATGTCAAATTTTGGGTAAATATCGAAAAACCCTTAAAATTCAAATATCTCGAATACTATTGAATTTCGGCCATACATATGGGGGGTTCAATTTGTTGCATTTGGCCCCCTTTATCAGCCCCTGACGGATATACGTCGAATTACCAGTAATCCTGTATATATCTTTTTCAAAAATGGCATCCATTTTATCCATAATAGGGCGACCAGAGCGACGTGCATTTTTGACATCAAAATTTCCGGATTGAAAACGCTTAAACCAAATTTGTGCTACTCTCACAGACACTGCACTAGGTCCATAAACATCGCAAATTTTTTTCGCGGCTTGCGTTGCATTTTTACCTTTTTTGTAGTAAAATTTTAAAATGTATCGAATTTCTTCATTAGATTCACTCATCTTGACGGTACGAAAAACAAATGAAAATCACACATTTTCCTAATTTGAATTTGGAATTATGTTCTTTAAAATTTAAACTTTCAATGGTACCAAAAGCAGCCAGATACAAATAGTATAGCCAAAGAGATTTTATTACAAGTTCATGCATACTATAATGCGAAGACTTTTTCCCCAACCTAATATACTATAATACCTACATAATAGCGAACCTTAGGAACCTAGTTTCGCTTACTTAAACACTAAATAATAATTTATTAACTAACACAAGGACTTACAGAGGGTGCACCTCTACCTAACCCTTCGAGGAATACGGGCTTTATGTTATGTTAATTAACTGTTCAATGCCCGCATCAGGATGTTGATCGGCGCGATCCGCGACAAGCACCCGGACGTGCCCATCCACGTGCACACGCACGACACGTCGGGCGCCGGCGTGGCCGCCATGCTGGCGTGCGCGGCGGCCGGCGCCGACGTCGTGGACGTGGCCGTGGACTCCATGTCCGGCCTCACGAGCCAGCCCAGCATGGGCGCGCTCGTGGCCTCGCTGCAGGGAACTAAACTGGATACCAGTGAGTGGCGACGTTCATAATTATATCAATTCAGGGTGTTGCAGTTGCACTAGAGCTATACTATATATTATAAAGAGGTAAAATGAGACGTTTAATTTTTGTATAGGACTCCGGCCATAACATGTACCTACGCTTTAGAAAACCCGGGAAACGATCCCCTGAATACAAGACTGTTTTTTTCATAATATCTAATATTTTTAGGCAATAAAAACTGAAAATGTTTGACGTTTGTCAGGAGAAATACGGCCATCAACAGCCAGCAATGACAGGCTAAAGAGATGACGTATACATAATCTAGAACTGTCAAAACTGTGATTGTTGTTTGCAAAAAGCTTTTTCCGGCTGAACGCCATGGCCGCTATGGAAGCCTCGCTCGACTTGTTCCATAAAAAACGTTTTTATACAGACACCGAAAGCCACAAAGTCGAGACGAGCGAGACTGACAGATATGATGTCAAATAGCAATACAAACTTGATTGATGTGCTGGCGTCTGTACCTACAATTCCACAAAGCAGAATCTTTTTTTAATTGAACATTTTCTAATTAGTCAAAAAGTCGTCTAAGATAGCGCTAATCTTGTTATCTTATCACAGAAATACTTGTCTTTCTTGCCATATAAATAACGTCTACGTGATATTATTATGTTTTAATGTAACATGATTTCTGTACGAAAGCAGTTTGCAAGTAAGACGACGCCATGATCAATAGAATTTGGCAATAATTTGATAAACTATAATTTTTTGGGCCGAAGTAATCAGGGGAATATTCAGGAAAGAATATTTTTCCTTAATTCGTGTAGCTTTTTCCTCTTTTTTTACAAAAAAAAAAGAGAAAAAAAAAAACATCTGCTTTGTTTGTTTATAAGTTTGTATGTAGGGCGTAATCTCCGGAACTACCTGACGGATTTGTTTTTTTTTTTTGCATAGGATGGTCCATTTCTTGAGGAAGGTTATAGGCTCGCGGACGAAGTCGCGGGCAGAAGCTAGCTACCTATATTTGGAATGCTAGATATTCGAAAAATCATATAAGCCTTATTCAATCAATTTAATCCTGCCTCCCACAGAGATCGCCCTCCAAACCGTATCCGAATACTCAGCATACTGGGAACAGGCACGTACCCTGTACGGGCCCTTCGAGGCCACAGCGACCATGAAGTCAGGCAACGCAGACGTATACCTCAACGAGATCCCCGGAGGACAGTACACCAACTTGCAGTTCCAGGCCTTCTCCCTTGGTCTTGGCAGCCAGTTTGAAGAGGTTAAGAAGGCTTACAGGTAAGATTATGAGATTTTTTTCTTACGAGGATGACGTTGTAACAAGGCGAATGAATTGGAAAGAATAATCCCAAAATGGTGATAATTCATTTATTCTAACTAGGCTGAGAAACAGCACTTTTCGAACGTCAAAAATTACAAGAAAAAGTCCCCCAGCACGCCCGCCCTTCGCCGCGCCCTAGTGCTGCGGCGGGGGGGGCGTGGCGCAGCACAGCTGTCTGTTCAGATAGAACAACTTGTTTCTATATATAATGATACTTGACAGGAAAGAAGATAGGCAATTACTCGTTAATGGGGCACTACAGGCTGATATGTTGGCACAAAGGCCATCTTCAGGAAACTGGTTACCATCGTTTAAAAGTCTTGCACCTACGAGAGGTTTTACGATCCATTGGAAAACTTACAGACAAAACTATTAGGTTTTAATATTTCTTTTGACGAACCCTGTCATAAGCAGCTGTATTTCTACCGAAACATCTACATTAGACATCATCATCATCTACAGTAATTCTACATTAAACCTTTCCAGGGAAGCCAATCTCCTCCTAGGCGACATCATCAAGGTCACTCCATCATCGAAGGTCGTGGGAGACCTGGCGCAGTTCATGGTACAGAACAAGCTGACAGCAGACGAGATCAGGAAGAAGGCTGAGGAGTTATCGTTCCCGAAGTCTGTTGTGGAGTTCCTGCAGGGAGCCATCGGTATCCCTTATGGAGGATTCCCTGAACCACTCAGGTAGGTTTATAAGTTACTTATTTTAGGGCCTGATTCACAGTGACCCGATTTAATAAAAATTGTGAAATATAATTCATAAACACTTTTTTTTTTTCACTCACTAACTATGCACGTGCCATACTATCTCTCCACCACCCTTGGTTGACTAGTAGAGAATCTCTAAGGCATTAAGTCAGTCTTTGTACACGAGGATTAATAATACATACTTTCTATAAAATTATTAAGTTATTCGAAACTTATATGGCAGATGATTTGGCTGAAGATGGATGGCTGGGAGGATGGCCATATTGCATATTGTTATAGCACCAATTGTTACCTTTGTTCCAAACTGTTTTGCAAATGAATTTTTGATTGTTGGGGTCACTATTAAATTAACTTTAGTGTGAACTTGTAGTCTATGGATTGATGATTGGATTGTGAATTATACTTATTTTTCCAGTTAGTAGGCTAAAAGTGAGAGAAGAGAAAGCCCTTGTAAGTGCGAGAAAGACATTTATAAAACCTGTACTGATAATTCTAGATCTCACGTGCTCAAGGACATGCCAAGGATCACGGACAGGCCGGGCAAGGAGCTCGAACCTCTGGACTTCGACAAACTCACATTAGAGCTCAAGGAAACGTATCCTGAGGTAAGCAATAATCAAATCATTTGGATAAAGGTACCATTCCGTACCCGACCGCAGGAGACAACCGCAGGCAACGTATAGCCGCGACACGTCGCTGGCAGCTACGGGCGAGTGACAGGCGACACGTGCAGCCCGACCGCAGACCAGTAGTGACGCCAACGCTTGAGCAATAACACGTATATCTATCTTCTATCTACCGACTGGAATACGGGCTGCTACCGCCTGCGGTCGGGTTCGGAATCATGACTGCAGCGACATGACGCTGCGACACGTCGCGTGCAGTTGCTGCCTGCGGTCGGGTACGGAATGGTAACTGAAGAATAAAATAATATTTAGAACAAATGACAGACTCAAAAATACTGCACACTTCAGCATTTAAGAGTGGTGGTGCAACTCTTCAGCAATACGAGTCTGCCAGACCTAAATAAAAAAATTATGTAAAAAAAAAAAAAACGAGCGAGCCGTTACAGTAGTCGCTTAAGATGTGTAACATCTGACATCTCACCTTGGTAATAAGCAACATAGTGCCATTAAAGGGGCGGGGCCTCGTCAAGGTCATCTGACGGCTAACTCTAGCACCGCGCGCGCTCGTTGGTCAAATCAAATAGCGCGCGCTTCTCCGGCTTCCTGTTACACACTTCCGTCCCTTTTCACGAAATCACTCCCACAGATTTCTTTAGATTTTGATTGCAGGAAAGCGAGAAGTTAAATAGTAGATTATGCACCGAGGGGCTAAAGTTGTGTCTTATGTCACGGGCGTCATATTGAATCTCGAGCGCAATGAAGGATTCGGGATTTAACTCCCTCGCTGCGTTCGGGAGTTAAGAGTTTAACTCACGAGCGAAGCGAGGGAGTTAATACAAGAATCCTGAATGCAGCGAGGGATTCAAGCTAGCCCAAGGCAAAGACACCTTTAGCCCAGAGGAGGACACTCTACTTTTTACACCTACTGTGAGAAAATAATAGCCATAGTACGAAAAACAAAGTATTTATCAAATAAACAAACAGTAAGAATAACATATTTAGAACTAGTTAGTTATATGCACTTACATAATAATTGAAGTTAATGGTAACATTTGAGACATTAGTCCAGTTGTGCAAAGATAAAGTTAAGTTTATATTTGGTACGTTGTTGATTTGGAATTTATTTGAGTATTGCTCGTCAATGCTTCAGAATCTTGTATTTGAAAAAAAAAAAAAAAAAAAAAATTTTAATAAGTAACTTTTTCTTTTTAAAATCGAGAATATCATCCACGCGTAGTAAGGGTATCGAGAATAGTTTTCCTCTTTCTGGCACCAAAGGGTGTTTGTTAGTACTATACTGCCAATTTTGCTGAGCATGTGAGGTTCCAAATTCAAATCACATTATTGACCAGCGGGTCATAATGAAATCCAGTACAACATTATTGACCGGCTGTGCCCCCGGCCACTAATGACTCACTTTAGGTTAAGGTTGCTTGACATATAATTTGACATTTTCGAGCAGGTGGTGTGAAAAATTATATATGTGTCTCTTATGTTCCTTTCTGTCATAAAATCCGATCAATCATACACAGAAAACAGAAAATTTTGAACCCAAAGTTAATATTGAATTTCAATATTATTTTCAGGTGACCGACCGAGATGTTATGTCTGCGGCCATGTACCCACAAGTTGCGAATGACTTCTTCCGCATCCGTGACAAGTATGGACCCGTCAAGCATTTGGACACCAAGACTTTCTTGACTGGACCTACTGTAAGTATCACCAGGGGGTCTACTCCCTAAGCGAAATCCATAGTTTCGGCTGAAGTTAAGGACGCTTTCCTCTCCGTCTCACTCACGGTATGTCCATAAGAAAAACGGAGATCGAAGCGCCCGTAACCACGCACATTGTTTTAGTCTAACAGTCGCGTACAGTGGCGTGCATTGGCAGCCTAGGTACGCAGACAAAGCAGACAGCAAAATAAATTTGGTTAAAAATAACTGTAAAGATCAATTAACTGACTTTTGTGAATTCATCACTTTTTGACACTTTACAAGGCAAAAAATTTTCGAGCGTTAACTTTTTGGTTCGACTTTTTACGACCACCACAAAAATCTCATAAATGAATGATAAAATGTCATTTTTAGATATCTGTAGTGGCTTGTTTATTTGAGCTTTTAAAAAACACAAATGGTACAGCCACATCACATGCATTAAACTTATGCTAGAAATAATCTTAATAACTAAAATACTAATTTACATGACAATTACGGCGTACATAGCATTGATAACAATATCTGGTTGCCTTGCAATTTAATATACTAAACTAAACATAAAAAAAACTAAAATTGACTAACATAAATAAGAGGGGTAGGTAACAACAAAAACAAAAAGATAAGAAATAAATTTTTTAATAAAGAACAACATGGCAAGGATAGCGTGATTTTCTTTCTGATTCCCGGTAGCTTGTCGCTGAATATACCTAGTCTTGCCATAAATATTGTCACGAAGAAAATATTTTTTTTTGTTTCGAATAATATTTATTACTTTTACAATGTGTTAGTTTAATACATAAATATAAAACAATTTAAAATATAAAACGCTTATTCGAAGTGGTCTCCATTGGCTGCAATACAGTCCTTTAAACGTTGAGGCCAGTTATCAATAGAAGCACGCACTCTTTCCATGGGAAAATTCTTCACTGCCAATCGTATGGATTGTTTTAGGGACTCCAAATTATCATGGCGTTTAGAGCAAGCCGTACTCTCTAAAACTGACCATAAATCATAATCCAGCGGATTAAGATCGGGACTAGACGACGGCCAGTCTTCAGCTCTGATGAAGTCTGAAACGTTCACTTTCAACCAAGACTGCGTGGACCGAGCTTTATGAACCAGCGCCGAGTCTTGTTGGAGGACCATACTTGGTTATTGAATATGGTGTTGTTAAGAGGCTTAACTACCTTTAAAGAATGGTATCTTGATACACTTGTGCCGATGTTTTGATACCTTTTTCACAAAAATATGGCTCTGTCACTCCTTCATAGCTAACACCCCACCAAACCATCACTGAAGTCAGATAATGCCCACGTTGCACTCTGCCAAGTATTTTTTTTAGTAGCAAATAGTTAGTCGCCCTTTAAGTTGTTAGTCGCCTGGAAAATAATTAGCCATAAAGAAATTGCTGATGTGTACCTGCCCATTGTGCAACGAATCTATCTGTTTGTACATAAAACTGAAGTAATTAAAGAAACTATAATTAACTCATCGCTTTCAACAGGTTGGCGAAACGATAGAAGTAAAGATCGAGCGCGGAAAGACTTTAGATATCAAGACAGTCGCCGTGTCAGACGAGATGACAGCGGCGGGAGAGAGGGAGGTGTTCTTCGAGCTCAACGGACAGCTGCGCTCCGTGTTCATTAGAGACGAGAATGCTAGCAAGGTAAAACGTCAGACAGCAAGACAGTCGCCGTGTCAGACGAGATGACAGCGGCGGGAGAGAGGTAGGTGTTCTTCGAGCTCAATGGACAGCTGCGCTCCGTGTTCATTAGAGACGAGAATGCTAGTAAGGTAAGACGTCAGACAGCAAGACAGTCGCCGTGTCAGACGAGATGACAGCGGCGGGAGAGAGGTAGGTGTTCTTCGAGCTCAACGGACAGCTGCGCTCCGTGTTCATTAGAGACGAGAATGCTAGCAAGGTAAGACGTCAGACAGCAAGACAGTCGCCGTGTCAGACGAGATGACAGCGGCGGGAGAGAGGGAGGTGTTCTTCGAGCTCAACGGACAGCTGCGCTCCGTGTTCATTAGAGACGAGAATGCTAGCAAGGTAAGACGTCAGACAGCAAGACAGTCGGCGTGTCCGACGAGATGACAGCGGCGGGAGAGAGGGAGGTGTTCTTCGAGCTCAACGGACAGCTGCGCTCCGTGTCCATTAGAGACGAGAATGCTAGCAAGGTAAGACGTCAGACAGCAAGACAGTCGCCGTGTCAGACGAGATGACAGCAGCGGGAGAGAGGGAGGTGTTCTTCGAGCTCAACGGACAGCTGCGCTCCGTGTTCATTAGAGACGAGGATGCTAGCAAGGTAAGACGTCAGACAGCAAGACAGTCGCCGTGTCAGACGAGATGACAGCAGCGGGAGAGAGGGAGGTGTTCTTCGAGCTCAACGGACAGCTGCGCTCCGTGTTCATTAGAGACGAAGATGCTAGCAAGGTAAGACGTCAGACAGCAAGACAGTCGCCGTGTCAGACGAGATGACAGCGGCGGGAAAGAGAGAGGTGTTCTTCGAGCTCAACGGACAGCTGCGCTCCGTGTTCATTAGAGACGAGAATGCTAGCAAGGTAAGACGTCAGACAGCAAGACAGTCGCCGTGTCTGACGAGATGACAGCGGCGAGAGGGAGTTCTTCGAGCTCAACGAACACCTGCGCGTCTTGTTCAATAGGGACGAGAATGCTAGCAACGTGAGGGATAGGATAGATATTATTTTTCCTTTTAAGACTTTCAGTCTGTTATTAATCTGGAATTACAGCAGAGAACTTATTGGTTGAAAAACTTTGTCAAAGATAGTTCCAGCTGCAATGGCATTCGATACCTAACCTAATTTGCCAGATCAATATGTTATAGACTTAACTGCGATGTCCGTACCTAGTATCTAAAAAAAATGTTTAATATTATGTATGTATGTTGTTGCTACGCCAACATATAACTAAGTACGTTTATTTTTATCAGGAAATGAAAATCCACCCCAAGGCAATCAAAGGAGACAAGAACCAAGTTGGAGCGCCCATGCCAGGAACAGTACTCAGTAAGTATCTATGATTTGCGACCGAAACAAATGTTTTTACAGAATTATAACCATTAAAATCATCAATACATCTACTTATACTCGTACATATGATAAAATAAAGTCGCTTTTCGTGTTCGTCTGTATGACCGCGTTGTTCTTCTAAACCACGCAACAGATTTTGATGAGGTTTTCACCATCGTTTAGAGAATTTATCCCGGAAGGTTTATGTGTATAAGTTACTATATTACTAAGAAATCTCGAAATTTTGTCAAGTCGTAAAAGCCGTATGATCAAATTACCCCATTGAATGAATATTTCGTAAAATCATGACATTTGAGGTCAATCAATTCTAACTTGGGGAGTTTTATTGATGATTTTAATGATTATAATTCTGTAAATACATATTAGGTCCCCACCTATGAAATCAGCGTTTTGTATGGAGAATTTTAAAGAAGTAGCATTTTTCATACTAAAATTTTCTTAATTTAATTAACAACCATGAACACTAATGTTTAAAAACTAAGATAACGTATGCCACTTAGATTAAGCGACAAAAATAATTTTTGGCTAAGTTTTAAAACAAATAGTGGTCATTTCTGCTAACAAAAAGAGGTGTCATTTTTAAAGTATTTTTTATGTTTAGAAAACTATAAGTAATAAGGTTTTTTTTTACTATTGGTAGTTGTCTATGATGGTCATTATTCGATATCAAGCAATTGATGAATATTTTAAATCATAGAAGTGACGAGGTTCTCTATTTGTGAGAAAAAAACGCCAATTTCATAGGTGGGGACCCAATATTTGTTACACTCGCGGATTATACACTCAGCGTCACAAAAATCGCACCTCTCCGAAAATAAGTTTCAAGCAAGTCCCGCCATCAACGTATACATTAAACCCTATTAATATTGGTATCAATTGAAAGTATGTTTAACGACCTTTAAATTAACAACAGTTAGAATTCCTAAACACAACAGATCTCATTAGCGCGTAACGTTAAAGAAAATTTTGTCAAAATACGCATTACAACGGCCACTAATTGCACCTCCCTACAAGGGTATAAAACGGGCGACCCGGGTCAAATGTGAGTCATTCGCTATCCAACCTTTGAAGTGAACACACGTGAACAGCTGCAGCAAGAAAAATACCCCAGAAGATGGATACCACTGCAGATGAAGCCGCTCAAGTCATTGCACTACTGCAATCAGGGATGCGGCAATGTGATGTTGCTCGGCAACTGAACTTAAGTCGTTTTTCCGTTCGACGAGTGTTCCAACGCTTCCAAGAGACTGGTGGCTATATCCGAAGACGTGGATCTGGAAGACAACGGTGCACATCCGAAAGAGACGATCGCTTCATTGTTTCAACGTCTTTACGTAATCGGTTCTCCAATGCTGTTGAGCTGCAACAACAACTGCGATCAGCTCGCAGAACTTCTGTCAGCGTCTCCACGATTAGAAGAAGAATGAAGGAGAAGAAAATTGCAGCTCACAGGGCTGCTACAGGGCCAAAATTGACTGCACAGCATAGGAGAGACCGGTTGCAATTTGCCCGTGACCATGTGGATTGGACAATAGACCAATGGAGGGCTGTACTCTTCTCGGATGAGACGAGGGTGTGTCTTTTCTGCAACGACAGGCGTAGAAGAGTGTACAGGAGGCAAGGGGAACGATTCGCACAAGCCTGTATTCAAGAGACAGTGGAATACGGGGGTGGCTCGTGCATGTTCTGGGGCGGCATGTCAATCGTCACAAAACGAACCTTGTGTGTGTTTCTCGGACTGGAAGTGCTCGCGGGCAAGGGTCGCTGACTGCTCCTCGGTACATAACAGAGATCTTAGAGGAGCAGGTTGTCCCTTATGCGGGTTTTGTTGGTAGTGGGTTCACGTTAATGCACGATAACGCCCGCTGTCACACCGCATTAATTGTAAGAGACTACCTGCAAGAAGTTGGGATCCCTGTTATGCGCTGGCCGGCGCGAAGTCCAGACCTGAACCCTATCGAGCACCTTTGGGATGAACTGAAACGGCGAGTACGGGCACGTGATTCTACCCCTACCACTCTCCAAGACCTCCAAGATGCCGTCGTTGCAGAATGGGACAACATTCCTCAAGAGACTGTTGTCACATTAATTAGGTCCATGAGAGAACGCATGGAAGCTGTCATCAGAGCTAGGGGGGGTAACACTAGATTTTAAGTTGATTTTATGGACTTTTTTAAAATTTTCACTGAGTAAATAAAATTTAAGTTTTTAATCATTTGCATTAGCGTGTTTTTTTATTCCCTGGCAAACAAAATACCAAATTCATTGATTTATTCTGAAATTTAAATAAATTGCCTTTCCAATGATACCTTATAGTCATATGTATACCATTGATTAATGGGGTTAAAATGACTTTGAATGGAATTCTTAAAGAGGTGCGATTTTTGTGACGCCGAGTGTATTTGTAACTGTACACTGTAAACAACGTAATTGTATTTGAATATCGCGGCCTACCTTTTCGCATCCCCCTTAACCTATTCAAATAGATTTTCCCACGGCTAACAGTCGACATATGAGAAAGAGAAATATAATCCTTCTATTTCCCCACAGCAATCAAGGTGAAAGAAGGCGACAAGGTCGAGAAAGGTCAACCAATCGCAGTCCTCTCCGCCATGAAAATGGAGATGATCGTGCAAGCGCCAAAAGCGGGAACAGTCAAATCAGTATCCATCACCAACGGACAAAAACTAGAAGGAGACGACCTAATCTGCACCATCGATGACTAAACATAAAGTCCACTTTTGAATGACAGCTTTGTGATAAGACTTAATCCGGCACAAAATCATTTTCACAATAAAAGTGAATTATGATTTTATATAGAAATATTTAGCATTTTAATAGATAATTTTAAGAGTGTTTTTATATTACCTATGAATGTTCCGTTGAATCAATTTTTGGAATTTTATTGAAAAAGACATTTTTTTATATTATAAAGAATGATCATGATTGGGTTTACATTTTGTATATTATATAAATGTGATATTATCCACTATTTAATAGTGTCAATTTACAGTGACTTAAGCATCACAGTAGGTACAAAAGTGAATTTAGTTTTAATATGTAATGGAAAATTTTCTTGGAAAATCGAATAGTTAGGACTGAAATGTATAAGGATAGAGTGGAAAAAGGAACGAATAACCAGGGTGTAATTGATAGACTCACAGACTGAATTCAACATACAACATTAATGAAGGGTAGAATTGTAAGATAATTTTATGTTTTATAAAGCCACATTTCCACATATAGTCATTGCACAAGCTTTCTTGTTTGTGCAAAACTGTCCTATAGTAACTTGGCAAGAATAAACATATATTATACTTGCTACGCAGATTCCTTGCAAGTAGTAAGTATAATGAGAAAATGCTGCCTTATATCAAACTACTACTACTATTATTCAGAATATGAAGCTCTACAAGGTTTTATGGTTAAATTTGAGAGAGCATTTAACCTACTATTTATACATTTTACGTCCTATATAACATACTTTGGTTACAATAACTTCAGAATTAAGTCTGTGAGGCATTAGAAGAGTATAGGCACGTCTCAACACTTTATTTCCTTTGGTTATAAGCTGTGACCTCTCTGTACTTATTAAGTTATTGTTATTATTTGGTTATCGTAAAACGATTCGAGTTCCGGTGCTCATTTGTTATTCATTATTTGTTTAATTCCTAGCATCACTTTGTTTTTATTTAATAAAAATGATTTTTATTTAATGAACCTATATATTTTATTTATGTACTCCTTAAATATTAATTTTAGGCGTATCTTTGATTGAAAGCCATAATTTGTTAGTAAATGTGGAAGTAAATGAAACTAAAAATATAATTGAAAAGTATATTTCTGTATTAATTCGATAATACAATATTTTCCATCCCAATCGTAACATTGATTCTTAAACAACTAGAAATACTTGATACAATGTGAGTGTAAACCAATGTATATGGATTGTTAAACAACATTTACGACAAAAGAAAAAATAGTTTACAACTAAATAGTCTTTAAACTTCGATAAAATTACATTTGGGGCGACCGAACCACCTTTCAATATACAAACAGACTTGATTTACGGATGAAAGAACCGACTTTCTAAATAATTTTAGCAGAGAAAATTGTTTATGACATTGCATAATAATTCTTATTATCAGCATGTTAAAGTGCAAACGAAACACCCTGCCAGTCGTGTGATGCCTATATCATAATTCGTACAATTTTGTTCTTTATAGCAGGGCTTGAAACCGGTTAATATTGTTCGTAAAACCGTTCATCGATTAAACGAATAATTACAGAGAATAGAATTTTTAAACTCGTGCTAACCTGAATAAACCGGTTTTACTCAGATGCACGCCGCCCTTCGTCACATTCATTTGCGTGTTCATTGGCGTAGAGCGAGAGCTTCGTTACTGTAGGTGTAAAGGTTTCTCCTTTGTTTTGTTAGATTGTTTCTCTGATGGAAGGGTATTATACTACCATTGCTTATGAGATTACCAATTAAATTGCCATTATATTATAGATAGTGCAATCCACGACGACGCGCCCCACTCCGCTCCGCTCCGTACTAAAGTACAGCTTACAGGACAGTAACCGCGGAGTGGGGCGCGTCGTCGTGGATTGCACTATCTGTAATGGCTTACTTGATCTTCCTTGACTCCTTCCTTTCGCTGGAAGTTCCTAATTTATAAATCATATTCTAGTCCATATTCTTTAGTCAGTAAGCCGTAAATATAACAAACTCTTATGGCATCGACACATTATATATTACGCGTTTGGCATCCGATTCTCGGCTATTCAAATATCAAACTGTGAAAATACTATGTACATTTTAGTGAAAAAGTCATAAGTTTCAAACGCCTGCATTAATGGGGTTGGCAACTGTCAAAGTGGCGTTAACATAGCTTTAACCAAAATAAAAAAAAATCTAACGAATATTTATGTATATCAGAACGTTCGGCCAGTCGAGATAGGAAGCTGGCTGCTACTCCAGTTTTTAGTGACGATTATGTGACGCATAAAGATGCCAGCCAAAGAATTTGTGACAGAACAGTTCGAAAGTTAGAAGCATTTATTTATGGCCGAACGACCTGATATCAGAACTTTCGGCCAACCTGAATCTCCATAACTGAGGACCTTAGAGAAACTGTTACTGAATAAAGATTTAGTGACGATTTGGTGACAAACAACCAATGCTTTACTTTTACTCGTATTGCCACCGATTAAAAGTAAAATAAATTTTGGTTCCTGGAACATCAGGACGTTCGGCCAACGTAATCTCCATAACTGAGGACCTGAGAGAAACCGTTAATGAATAAAGATTTAGTGACGAGACTGAAACGAATTTTTATTGCTTAATTTTTTTTTGTGACGGCCCCTATAAATAGTAAAATGAAAATTTAACATATAACCTCAAAACATTGGGATTATCGATTCCTCCACAAGGAAGAAGCCCAGAGAAACCGTTAATCAATAAAGATTTAGTGACGACACTGAAACGAACTTTTATTATTTATTTTTATTTTGTGACGGCCCCTAATAAATAGGAAATTGAAAATTTAACATATAACCTCAAAACATTGGGATTATCAATTCCTCCACAACGAAGAAGCCTAGAAGACTCGTAAAACCCCTGATGTGTTATAGGTTTTCAGTGCAATAGTGTCAGTATTTTTGTTAATTCAAAATTAATCTATAAAAATGCACTATGGCGGATGGCGACTGAAATAGGGTGACCATGTATTCCAACGAAACAAGTATTTATCGAGTAGGTACCTATTTATCTACTGAATGAAGCCAAACACGTCGAAATAGTTGAAATAAGGTGACGATGTAGGTATTGCAACAAAATAAATAGATACGCGGACGGAGGAATATGAGAAGAAGTGCAGTTATCTAATATTATATATAATAGGTATGCATTAGAATTAAATTGTTATAAAAAACATTACACACACCACCATGCGTTATGGTGTGGCCTCTTTGCTTTACTTTTAATTATTTTTCTGTGTCTGTCACTGTCACATGAATAAAAATAATTGAAAGTATCGATCGAATTTCGACCGACCAATAGGCCACCACTAGTTTTACTTCATTCAGTTCATTTGGTGTAGTTATTGTATAATCTTACTGTGATTTATCTATAGAACTGTTATTTAATTTTAAAATGTGTAATGTAGTTTATCAAACTAATAATAATACTGTCGGGCCACAAGTTTCAAGTCTAATCACCTAGCAGTAAACACAAGAAGCTGTCAAATCGATATATCTTCTCTCGTGGTGAACCAATTTAACTGTAATTCTAAAAAGTACAAATTATTATGTACCTAACTACCTACCGCTTTTTTGGATGATTGATTACAAATAAAGCATTTCTTAATTTGTGTAGGTACCTATTTATTGAAGTATTCTTGTACTTAGTAAATTTCCCGATTCCCAATGTCAGTCACCTTTCCAATTTCGTTTGCTTGTAGCCAAAATAGACTCGATTAATATAACTAAAACTTCACAAGTGCAGTTCACTGGTATGCAGGTATCAGCGCAACGTTGCTTGTACCTATATAATTTAATATTACGACGTGTTTTGCTTCATTGTTTAGGTAATTAAGTACTCGATAAATACTTGTTTCGTTGGAATACATGGTCACCCTATTTTAGTCGCCATCCGCCATAGCGTATTTTTAAAGATTAATTTTGAATTAACAAAAATACTGATACTATTGCACTGAAAACCTATAACACATCAGGGGTTTTACGAGTCTTCTAGGCTTCTTCGTTGTGGAGGAATCGATAATCCCAATGTTTTGAGGTTGTACTTATGTTAAATTTTCAATTTCCTATTTATTAGGGGCCGTCACAAAATAAAAACAAATAATAAAAGTTCGTTTCAGTGTCGTCACTAAATCTTTATTCATTAACGGTTTCTCTGGGCTTCTTCCTTGTGGAGGAATCGATACTCCCAATGTTTTGAGGTTATATGTTAAATTTTCATTTTACTATTAAAAGGGGCCGTCACAAAAAAAATTAAGCAATAAAAATTCGTTTCAGTCTCGTCACTAAATTTTTATTCATTAACGGTTTCTCTCAGGTCCTCAGTTATGGAGATTACGTTGGCCGAACGTCCTGATGTTCCAGGAACCAAAATTCATTTTACTTTTAATCGGTGGCAATACGAGTAAAAGTAAAGCATTGGTTGTTTGTCACCAAATCGTCACTAAATCTTTATTCAGTAACAGTTTCTCTAAGGTCCTCAGTTATGGAGATTCAGGTTGGCCGAAAGTTCTGATATCAGGTCGTTCGGCCATAAATAAATGCTTCTAACTTTCGAACTGTTCTGTCACAAATTCTTTGGCTGGCATCTTTATGAGTCACATAATCGTCACTAAAAACTGGAGTAGCGGCCAGTTCCCTATCTCGACTGGCCGAACGTTCTGATATACATGAATATTTGATTTCACATTTGATTTGCCAAGGTCTGCTTTCCTTCCTCGTATAGATAGTGCAATCCACTGAGACGCGCCCCACTCCGCTCCGCTCCGTACTAAAGTACAGCTTACAGTACAGTAATCGCGGAGTGGGGCGCGTCGTCGTGAATTGCACTATCTGTAAAGGAATATCAATAATATATTTAAAAAAAAAAACGCAGTCAACAAGGGAAGCCAAAACACAACACAAACTTGACAGGTGAAAGCTATGCTAGCGCCATCTATCTAAAGTGTTCACCGGCCAACCTTATTGGTTAACCCTAACGGCACCCTCCTTTTCTAAAGTAGGGTATTTGTATGTGTTAGTGGTATCAAATTAATGTCCGAGTTATAGAGTATAAGTACATCTACACTGATTTGCTAAGCTTAACCAGCAAATCTGGTCAAAATACAGTATTATAAAATTATGAGAACGTATTCAACAGTTATAATATCATTTACCTTTTAATTAATAATATTTGTCACAGTGGCTTCTTTTACATTTTAGAGTAACGGACAAAGTTTATAGTCAGATAAATATCTCATAATAATTGATAATAAGTTACTTTATATATTTTTAATAGCAAGTATACCTCAGCACTTAGCATTTAGTTTACTCAACCTAAAGTTTTTTGTTGTACTCAATTAAATATTTTTAAGTGTGAACACACGGCTACACATCAAGCTATACCAATTCCATGCGAGATCAGCATAAACCGGAAATGTATAGTTTGATGTGCAGCCGTGTGTACAGGGTGAAAAAAATTGCATACATTTTTCCACTCAGATCTCCTCAACTTTTAACGACACATATATTTCTGAAACGTATCTCAATAAAATCTAGGAAATCAACAACGTGCTATATAATTACTATAATTATAAATCGGATGACCAAAAAGCGCAAAGAATTACAAAAAATTACTTCCCATATAAATTAAGAATGCGTTTCCACTGAGCGAGACATGCAGAAGTTAACCAATAGAATTTCTTGAATACTTTTACATATCCAACAGTTGGAATTATGACTGAACCATTTCCTCCGAATCAGTGGAAAAGCCCCCTATTATATATTAGCATATATTATAATATTATACAATAGGCTAAATCGAAAAACCCCGTGCCAGCGGGGGAATTTTGAAAAATTAATTGTCCTTCTATACATTAACAAGTCCTTCACAAAATTACTTATTTTAGTTATCTTGACGTTATACAGGGTGGATTTTTGAGATAGGGCCAATGAGGGCAGCTACCTCAACCGTTGTAACTACAGGAAAACAGTCTTAGGAGAGGAGAATGTCCTTAACTTTTTGAGACATTTTAAGATATTACTTTCTAAGACCGTTTTCCTGTAGCTACAACGGTTGAGGTTTACTTTGAGCCCTTACTGCCTCATCTCAAAAAACCATCCTGTATAATACCGTTACGTATACAATATTTATATCTCATTACGAGTTTACATAGAAGACCACATAAATAAGTCATCGAATAAAGGAACTGTTAGGCTTTAAAGTTCTTACGAAAATCTACAAGGTTTCTGATAATATTCACACCAGTATTCCAAATGTAACTGAAATCTCTTTAGAAAAATTGAATTGACCTTTAAAACCTAACGATGAACATTATCAGTACCAATAGACTTAATCTTAGTAAATTTAGCCTAATTGGGGCAAACCAAGCCCTATCCCAGATTATAGGCAAGAAATATATTCATTTTTGCCTCCTTTCCTAGTCGTTATTCCAAAATATACAGTAACGTTTGAACATAAAGACTAATATCGTGTGCATAGATAACTAAGCTAATCTCGTGGAAAATTAGCCTCAGATTCATAATTGAAAAATTCGTTTAAAGTTGCCGATATATCCAATGATGCATAAAACTATTTAAGTAATCGAAGCATATTAACTAGAACCTTGACTGATCGATTATAAAAAGAATATACCAACAAATTATACAATGTTGGTCCTTAAACTAAAATGTTAAACTAGCAAGTCAGAGAAAGTATTCCTAGACTATTAGAGACAAAGAAAATATTAAAGCCATACAATAAAATTATAGACAAAAGGAATGAGCAAGTAAGAAAGATATGTCACAACATAACAGCTAACAATTTCGAAGTGAAGAACTTACTTCGAAGTCTTTAAAGAAGAGAAAACTTTTTCTTTAGACTTGCGTCATTTGGGAGCACGTGAATTCGCGTGGCAGGACCGGAATTACGAGACAGCGTTTTGAAAATAAGGGCGGATTGCAATACCGTTCTTGAAGAGGTTTCATTTCTAATGAATGTTCCTTAAGGGAACGATGTTGCTATCCACTTTATGTTTTATGGTATTATGGCTTCTTGGTGTGACAAAAGATGTTGAAAGCATTCCACTTTTCTTGTCACCATTTCAAAAGGCTTTTGTCATGCTACATTGTTCAATATATAGGTTATACCTACACTGTTTCAAAGAATCTTTTCCGAAATTTATGAAAACCTTATAATTTTGAAAAAATCCCACTCTTGTTTTTATCTTACCACATATTTTGTAACTTCGACACCTATCGCGTCACTAATAGATGCAATATAGGAATTTATGAAAAAAACAGCCTTAAATAAACATAAATTAGATAGAATTTATATCACGCTCAGCGTTGATACATATCCTTAGAAATTTTACAAAATATCTGTTAAGAAAGTAACAATATACTTTCTTAGCATTAAAGGTGTATATATTACCAGTTGGCAATTATCTTTGTTAGAGTTTCAATAGATTGACATAATTAAATCTTGTTATACAAAATAATGTCAAAAAAATATGATTTCTAATAACCATAGCAAGACCTACATTGATTAGAGGAATTGAAATAAACTTTACGCATTGTTTAATTTAAATGTTCTGGCCTATTTTCGCACGGAAACATTTAAATACAAAACAATAATTATTTGCATAATCAAACTTATGCGTTATAAGTAAAAGCATAGGCTTTTCCTTATAGGCTTACCTATATTTATTCAACTTAGCACATACATTTCCTGAAGCTATAAACGATTCAATTAGGACCGCGTAAAGTCAGTTTCAACTCGCGTAAATATAGTTGATTCAATTTCAACTGCGCATAATTCCACAACGGCGTAATTTCGCAAAACGGCGCGTAATCTCAATCTATTTCACCGGGGTGCAAAAGTGACTTATCAATAGTATGTGAGAATGTATCTACCAAATCTTGTGGGGTCATGTCGCAGAGTCTTTGCGGTATGTCCAGTGTGTCCTCGATGGAGTTCACAGAGTTTTGATCGCTTAGAGACAGGCTCGTGTCTGTGTCGTCGCCATAGCAACGACGCTTGTGGTCTGAAGGAAAGTTGTGGTAGGAATGTTCGACGCGAATCGCTTGCATTGTGTTGCTGTAAAGAGAAAATCATGTTTCAGTATTAAGTGTTGATGATATGTTAGATTTTCTGTCCTAAAATGTGTTCCCTACTTTAATATTTTGATTGAAATTATACCTATTTTGTTATCTTTTCAATGACAAAACATGCTAATTGATATTGCAATTAAATTTATCAAGGCTAAAAGAGATTATGGTAAAACTATTCACGTGGGGAACATAACATTTCTAATTAACTTTTGTCTGAAAAAAATACATTTACTAGGCTAGAAAAAAAAAAATACCATTCATACAATCAGAAAATTAATTTTACCTTTTATACAAACAGACGTATTATAGTCACCTGGTTTTCCTAAGAACCGGTCGCCCCATTTCGACTTGAAGTTCCAAGGAGTACAGCTTAGCTAGCGACTCCAGCTTTTCCTTCTCCTCAGGATCATTGAGACTTGGCAACTTTAGTTCAGTTTGGCAAGAGTCTTGGAGGAACTTGGAAAGCTGTTCATTAGCAGCACTGAGTATTAGGAAACCAGGTCTTTCGTCTCTTATTCTGCGGCACCCAGCCCTTATTTCTCTCACTTCACTCACTACAGCATTCCCCATAGAATGCTCACTATAATAATGATCGCTTTGCGGAGATTTCTCACTCAGATTTAAGTCACTCGATGATGTTTTCTGTAGCGAAAAATTCGTGCGTGGCGTCTGGTTAAACGATTCATCCTGGTGCCCCGATTTCTCCTGAAAGGCCTGAAAGGACTGAAAAAACGTCTCGTTCGCGTTTTGACCAGATACACCTGCGTTTTTTATATCGCTGAAACTGCTAAAGGAGGAATGCGGTTGGAGGATGTCCCTGTTTTCCTTTGAAATAGCCTCGTCTTCTAAATCGACTACAGTTTTGGAATCAGACATCATTGCGTCGTCGTCGTTTCCCGAATCAACTTTCGCCCGTTTCTTCTTGAACCTATTCTTGCAACTAGCCCACCCACTCTTGACGAGCAACTTCTCCTTCTTCAACCTTTTTGGCGGTGGCATGTTGCTGGCAGATTTAGGAGAATTATTGTTTACGGACTTCGAAGATTTGAACGTGAGGCTTTTGTTGAAGACTTTCAGCTCTTCAATGCCTGGCCAGTCAGTGAGTTCGTCGTCTCCCTCTCTATCGCTATCATTTGTTACCACTCCATCAGAATCACTGCTGCTTAGTGAGCTTGATTCGTTCCCCGCAAAATCCATTCCGTTGATAGTATCATCAAACATCAAAGGGTTTCTTAAGGATGGAGGGTGAGTCTTGTTCAACATCTTAAATTTTCGGTGGTATTTTCCATCAAAACTGTTCTTTCCCGAGCTGGTTGTGGGGTTGAAAAAAGGTGGTAAGTCAGTCGTTATCTTGTACCCTGTCAATTTAGATAGCGTTGGCGTCCCATTTTTAGAAGAATTCTTATACACGAAGTTGAAACTTGAGCTTCCTGGCAACGAAGGAGTGTTTGTGAGTGTAGTTGGTTTTGTGCCTTCCGCATTCTGAGATTTGAGTACGATTTTGCCAGGCTGCAGTACAAGGTCCTTTTTAGGGAGATCTGTATCGTACTTTCTTGATTTAAAGTCGGTTTTAGAGAAGTAAGCGGACTTGGATGAGCATCCACCGCTGAAGGACCTCTCCCTCATCTCGCAAACATCTCCTTTGTCCCGATGAGACCATTTCCTCTTGCCGCAGAACGCGTTTCTGAAAAAACAGCTAACAAGCCAACACATTGATGATTAGAACAACTTTCCTTGTGAAATAATAGTTATGTAAATAATAAGAAACAATACAAAGACCATATCCCAAAACAGTTGATACAAATACCGTAGTCTGGGAACTAAATGGAAGTCCGTATAGCATTTCCCATGTTAAAGGATATAAAGGAAAACATCATGCTTATACTGTTTTTACCGACAAACAAATACCAAAGACTTTATTTGCAAGCGTGAAGCGCATTAATCTTATGATGATTTGCAATTAACTTCAGGAAGAATCAACTATTTTACAACATAATTGTCAGATTTTAAATTAAATTAAGTACAGTAATTACTTTCTTAGCAAAGTAATTCATGCAGTAATAAAACACAAAGAATAAAATTTTAATCATGAAGTGAATATTTTAACATTTAAACACATAGCTTGTTTTAGCATTTTACTAACTTATGAAATAACAGATAGGCATCCCTGAGTAGACGGTTCATAACAAAATAAATAAAATTATAACTTATAAGTATAGAGTACTAACCTTTCTGGTTTTGTGAGTGTCTTGTGCTTATTTACATGTATTCCCGGAGACAACACTTGGCTCTGGAGGATCATTGTAGCAGGCAGTGCGTTTGGCTGAAAAAACAAAGCATTAATTCAGGCAATTTGACATACACTCGAATTACATTTAGAAATAAATACCTACGCTAAATGGGAGGTCATGAAATCACATACTACATTTATACTGAAATTGTTTCTTAAATCTGTTTTTACTGACTTCAAAAAAAGGAGGTTATTTTACAAGTTTAAACAATAGCATATTAGGAAAAACTGTTCTGGTTGAAGAAATAGAGCCTGAGTTGGTATGAGGAAATTATTAGAATTTTACTGTTTATATAGGATTCAAAAGGAAATTAATTGTACTGTGTAGTGTAACATAGGTAAAACTTTCATTATTTCTGGCATTATTTTGTAGTAAAAAAAAACTTGACTTAGATATAATAAGAAACCAATACTGATTCATGAATTAACATAACATCACACCTTTTTTCCCCGAAGGGTTGGGCAGAGGTGTAGTCCCATGTAATAGGGGGCGAGCCTATTGCCATCAACCATACACAAATCCAGACTCCAGGATGCTACTGAAAAAATTCAAATAGAAAAACCCAATAACACTTCCCAACCCGGGAATCGAACCCAGGACTTTATGCTCAGCAGTAGCTGCAGCAGCAAAGATAACATTTCAAATAAAATCCCCATACACTCACCTCTGTAGTCACACTCAAAATCTCAACAGGTGGTGATCTCTTCCCATCGGTATACTCCACAGGCATCTTCTTATACTTCCGTTTCCTCCTAGCATTAGCTGGTCTGGTTGGCGAGAAGTTTTCATTGAACGAATCAGACTCAAAGTTCCCGATCTGACAGTAATGCCTGGATTTTAGGCTGTTTTTGTGCAAGCTGAGGTGAGGGTCATCTGAATCTGATAAAGGCTGGGTGATAAGTGGGGCCTGTGGAGGACTGCTGGAGCTTCCATCTTCAACTAGACTCACTGTTACTGCGGCTGCTGTAAAGATTTTGTGAATCTAAGGACTGAGATACTTTTAAAGGTCATTTTTAAAACAAGGTATTTATTAATACTAAATGATTCAATTACACAACAGAATTAAGAAAAAATAAAATAAAAAAAAGCCCAAGGATCTGATTGGATTTAAGACTAGTATTCTACTTTGTCAATTAAAGTAGTAGTAGTTCTGGTTCTGGGAAACACTATGATTCAAGAATTTCTGACGAAATCATTCCTTATAGTACCTATCAATCAGGTACAGTCACTAAGTATGAAGTGCAATGACTCAATAGAGTGCAGAGGTATCAAAAATGGTAAATACGGGTGATAAATAAAGGACATTATTTAGGCCCGTATTACAGAACCTCACTCAATATTACTAAATACTAAAACTCAATATTACTATTAAAACTCGTTTAAAGCCTTTTGATTAGTTGAAACTAGTTTTAAGTAATGTTTGAGTCGTGGTCTTGAGTAAGGTTCTGTAATACTGTTACAGGCCTTAGCATGATATTTAAAATTAAAAAAAAATGCTCACATAATCTCGATATTACAATGCACAATTTTATCCATAAAAATAAATAAATATTATGAAAAATTTATAATTAACCACTGTCTAATATCTTAAACACATAACTTATAAATGGCAAAAAAAAACCTCTTAAACCTTTTATATACGTCTATGCTTAATCATTTTGAATGAATAGTAAAATAAAGTTGACTAAAGATAAACTCAAGTGTTAAGCTCTTAAAAGTTTCATAAATTTGTCTAAACAATGTAAAAGTTGGAATTTGCACAATAGCTTGGCAAGATTTCAAATGTTTGACACAATTTTAAAATAATTTTGTTAGCTCCAAAATAAATGGCTCTAAGGAAAATAGTACTAGATTACATTTGATTGCTCTAAAATACCATTTATCATTATAAAAATGAAGTTTCTAATGTGTACTTACAAATTTTAATACTTTTGTCCTATTTGGATACCGTAATAAGTACGAATAACAAAAAAATACCAGGTGCAGTAACAAAGAGTAGGCGTATTGTTGTAAAATCATCAAATAATATATCGTTGAATAAAAAACATTTATAAGCAAGGTACTTACGTAGGTTTCCGGCAGATCTGGTCCGTCGGCGGAGGCCTAGCTTCCTCCGCTCTTGCCGGCCGCAGTTACTCTCCTCTAGAGCCAGGTTAAGGTCATGAGACAACCTCTCCATCGCCCCTAATGACCCTCAAGCAAATAACATACCATTAAAATCTAGAACATACGATGCACCGGCTCACTTTGTTTACGCCACCACGACTTTTACGACCTACTTCCCACCTACCCTTTCACAAATTCCAATTGTAAATGACACTATCAATCAACTCAAGAAGCAAATAAACACAATCAAAACAGCAACCTATCACACGGGATCACAACAAATTGTACATTTCGTACGTCCTTCCCGAATCTAAAGGAATGTTTATTTTTAATATTATTATGCACCATCAAGAACACTTTCTACAGTCACAGATATCAAACATAGAATTTCAGTCAATTATAAAATCATTAACATCCACTTTCTTTTATCGAATTTTTTACCGTGCATGATTTTGACAAAAAATAATAAATATCACATCACGACATTCACGACATTCGATGAATGCACAGACTACATATGGATACTAATGTATGGTCGAATGAATGGAATTACGCTGACCACAGATATAATAAAATAATTGTGAATATAGTACACACCTGAGTCACCCACCGTTTTTGCACATCGGATAGTACCGGTATATTGTACTAGTAATGAATAGTAATCAAATGCAAAAACTAGACAAGCCTCAAGTTTCACTGTTTCATGCAAATTAGACTTTATTTATGCATGATAATATGCTAACTAATCCGTGATGATCGTACGTATTTGACCGCCCTAACAGATTCTATGCTTTGTATCCCAACATTGTTTGGTCTAATAACCTGGAACGTCAACTAAAAAAAGAAAAAACCGTTGTGCGTTGTGCTGTTGTGCTTTGCTTGAGAAGTTGGTTGTCAATTTTTGCGCCAATTTCATTATTATTTTTATTTTGATAATTCGCTCTCACTCTCTGTTTTGCACGTGAAATTTTGTTTGAGGATACCGTATAAAGATATTACACAGAGGTAATGCATTGAAAACTAATTTATTTTTGTGATTTTTATGATCTACCGTTATTACTAGCGTCATTGTGAACGTTATTTTCGTAGATCGTTATTACATAGAAACTATGATGTATATTACAAACTATGCATTTTCACACGAATCTAATACGATCATTTAAACGTTTTAGTAATTTCAGGGGTTTTGCTACGAGATTCAGGCATTTCTTGCTATTACATTTGTTTGTAAAATCGAACGCAAACATGTCTCCAGAATGTTTATTTTTGCTTATTTATCATCGATTTGATCTCCACATGGCGCATACAGCCTGATTTACGAAACCTCACTCAAGATACCGAGTCATAATATAGTATTACGTGAACCTCACTTTCATTCTGACCCCAATCAAAATGCTTGTCGAAATTATTTCAACTATCGTTAACTTGACCTAATTACGTATCCAATCTCTAATGTACATTTAGGTAAATATAATTAACATAAATCACTGTATAAAATATTATCTACTAGCCACATGGCACCAAGTAGTTCCCAACTTAGTTCTCAGACTTACATAATTAATGTATAAGGTGCATATTTATTAGAAGCAAGACCCAATGTGGGAATTAATTATAGTACTATAGCTATTCTATCTAATGTGTATTTGCTATGGTCCTGTTGACCAATATAAATGTGTTCTGTTTTTTAATATCATAACTGCTTTATATTCGTTTTCCAGCGCCAATGGAGGGCGCGGTGACACCAGAGGGAGGACGTCGCACCCGCGCGGCGCTCGCCGAGATCCCAGTCCGGCTTGATCGTCTCCGTGTCACCCCACTGCAGCCTGTCACTAACATTCGGGAGCGCTCCCCGGCCCTGCCTGCTGGATATCTGAGTCCGGCACCATCACCTGACGAACTGCTGATTCAGCAGAGAGGTATAGCCACTTGAATTCTCGGTCTTATATCATTCCACATTTTATTTTTAACTATTTGAGTTATTGTTTACCACCCTTCACCACTTCCTAGTGCTTTGCTGCTTTCGCTGGGAAGAAGAAGTGGCGCAACAAACTCCCCAGCAGCACAGCTCTGTTAAATTAGGAAAAAAAAAAGATTCTATATAATAGTACTTATGCAAAATTATTTACACTACGCAACACTAAACATAATTTAAATTATAAATTAATAGCCATATGTCAGCTAGCACACGCCAATATACCAAACAAAAATATCGAGAACTGTACTCAAGCAGAAATTAAAAAAATAAAGACTAAGTAAACGTAAAGAATATCTAAATAAAAGCCTCCAGTCAGTCATAAACGGCGTGCCCGCTTACATATAGCTATAATTATGTAGATATATAGCTGTAACTGGAATTTCTACATGATAAACTAGGACCCTCAAGGTAAAATAAATAAACAGTTAATTACTAATAACAATAACAAAACCATGATCAGCAAGACAACCAGTCACCACAAGCAGCACCCGTTCACGAGCTTAACGCAAAGATCAGCCACTACCCCCCTCGCCATATTTGAGGGAAGAAGGCAACCCGACCCCCGACGCTACCGCAAGCAGTGACATCCAAGGGAGCATGACGAACTTGCTGCCGGTTTTTCAGGAAAAAATTATATGATCAATTTTTCGAGGTCGCTAGCTAACCACATATTGCAATACAACTCATGAAAATCATTCTAATGAGTAGATTATGTCAACAAAAAATTAAAAAATTAAAATAAATTGACTTATAAAGTCAAACAAAATGAACAATTACTTATGCATATTATTATGTAACCTGTCAGTAGGTAGGCTAATTCTGGAGAAAGAACATAAACATTGTCTTGAGTTAATCACAGCGACCAACTATTCTTATCATTTAAGTAGTTGTTGATAGAATAGTATGCTTTTGAATAAAGGTTGGATTTTACTTTAGTTTTAAACGCATTAAAAGGTAAATCTAGCAAAGAATTGTAAGATGCACTTGAGTACACTAATGAAACTACAGTAAATACTTGAATAGTTTTACTCTTTCGAGCCTACTAGAAAGTCTGAAGAACTCTGGTACAAAACCGAGATTTCTATGTAGCAGATGACATTTTATGGAGGGAATCAAACTGCAACATTCTTTTTAGAAGTTTTATTTGGTGTGACTTAAGGCTGAGCGACTAATATCTTCATAAATAAGCACCAGGATGTTTTTTTTTTGTGACTTTTCATTTGTAATAGGCTGCTGAATACAAAAACAACAATGCAACAATAGGCTATACAACAGCAATTATGATACTCCTACATTAAGTATAACATTCAAAAAGAAGAATATTACCATGTTTTTTTTAAATGTTTTGGAAAAATTCGGCACACAGATAGTTTATAACCTGGATTAACATATAGGATACTTTTTTTATCCCGGTAGTACGTTCCCATGAGATAATTTCCCTACCTCCATGCGGGCGAAGCCGCGGGCGAAAGCTAGATCACCATTAAAACAATAAGCTAAATTCTTTCAAGCAACCTTTCCTTTGCAGGGCGCAAACGTCTGCCAGTAACATGGTCGCCGGACATCGAACTGAAACGCAACTCCTCATTTCACTCCACCATACGCACACCACCAAAAGACAACCACTTATCACCCTTGAAACTCGGCGTCACCCTTCGTTCTACACCTAGAAAGCGCCTATTACTCGACACTGAACGCATACCATTAACTCCTGAAAAGATAGACTTTTCCGACATAAGCACTCCTCAAAAATTCAAAATCACCAGCCCCATTAAAAGTACTCCACCTATGAAAAGGTGTAGATTGGAAAGAACATTGAATACGGAGTTTAAAGGACCTATTGATACCGCCCTAAAAGGCTTGAGTCCTACCCAACTCATTCACATGATCAAAACCATCACTTACAAGCACCCTGACATTGAACAGGAGATCAGGAGTGATATGCCTGTCCCGGACCTAACGCCTCTTGAAGAGAGACTGAGTTATTTGAAGAGCAATATCTTCAAAAGTCTCCCTACATCTCGTCTGACTTCTAGAACTGATTCCCCAGCATACTCGCGAGTTTCTACGCATTTGGCTGCGTTCAAAAAGTGTGTCATCGAACAAGGGAAGGTCTTGGTAGAATCGCAACACTGGGGGTCAGTAATCCAGTATGTTTTCCTGGCTTGGAACTATGTCAAAGCTACTCCTGTTTGGGACAACCAGCCACATAACGCTCAAAGAAAACAATGTTTCAAAGCCCTTACAAATTTTTGCATGACGGCGCTCAAAAAGGGTGGTATGCATAAAGAAATGTTAGTTGATGTGCAGGACAAACTGCAAGGAATGGTTGCAGACAGTGAGGAAATATCGTCATGCTTGAAATATGTTCAAGGTCAATTACAAGATTTCTTGTAATTTCTATTCTTTACGATGGTTTTATGAGATTGAGAATGTTGTTGTAACAGATTCTATAATTGTTAATATAAGACTGATAAAGATACGTGCACATCAATAAACTATTGATTTAATACATATAAAATTATATTTAGATAATCTGGAAATTTAAAAATAATTATCCATACATTTGGTTTAAAAAAAATTGGGTTACTGCTAACTTGATTTTTATTGATGTGACATATAATGTTATTTTTTCTTTTTCTTCTTATTTTTTCCTAAACATAATGTTTAAACAATTATGGAATCTGATTTCTTTTTAGTTAATTATTACCTCAATTAAGATTGTAGATGCAATCTTTTTCTTTCTTTTTGTTGTTTTATTATTGTCTACCTTTTAGTGTCCAATACAGAATATGGGCTTATTACTTTATGCCACTATGACAAATGATTCTTGAGGATATTTTCATGACCAATTCTCTAATAAATCGCTCAATTGTATTTGACATCCTTTAAGTGTTGAGGGTAGTCCCATATTATGTAACAGGGCGAATTTATGCAACATAATCGTTGAACTCGTTTCGTATAAATGAAATCATTGCCATTTAATAAAAATTCAATTATGTATTAATTGGAAGTATAATTTTAATTTTTAATCAATTTCCTGAATGTATTCCCAGTTAGTAAAAATGTGCCTTTCATTGCATTTAAAAAATGATAATATTTTTAATATCAAATATTTTTCTCTTTATGAAATCTTTTTAATTTAGCTTAGGTGTAATGACTTTGGTAGAGTTGAAAGGAATCAAAAAATATTATTAAGTAATATTTTAAACTAGTTTGTCTTCCATATTTTTATGGATACTTAATTTTGATTCTTTTTAATAAAGCTGTGACAATACCAAAGTATTCTTACTGTAGTTAAGTATAATATGTATGTAAGTTTGGATATTTTTATTTTGTCATAACCATAGTACCTATCGAAAAAAATAGCATAAATTTGGATCAGCTTTAGTTTTCTGATTTTACCTAAAAGTATAGAATTGATAGTAAATATTGCTACTTAATCGGGGAACAAAAATGGTTATTAAAATAAAACTATGTTTAAAAAAATGTTTTTTGATAAGCTACTTTGTACAATATTTTGGACAAAATATTCATGTTTTGGCTGAATAAAAGTTAATGTTGTGCCTTATTCTCGCAAATGATTGACAAAATATCACCCGATATTGTTAATTTACATATTTTTAAGCTTAAATAAACTGCATTTTTGTAATATTAGGCGTTTGTTTTCCAATTACTTAAATACAGTACCTAGGCGCCTTACTTTTAGTAACCAAGTGTACAAACACGTTGTGAATGAGTGTGTGTGAAGACGAGCAGCGTCAGCACACACATACACTTCCGACTTTGGCCGCGTCTCGAACGGTACCGAGAGCTCCTGCACTTAAACACACATTCACAGTGTGTTTGTACATTTGGTAACCACAAGTAAAGCGCGCGTCGCTTAGTGAGATAAAAATACTGTATTTTTAGAAAAAAATCGGCTTAGTGGAGCGTCGTCTGTCACTCATTCCTTTGTGACAGTCTCTTTCTAAAACTTCACGTGCCATATTTACCCCTGGGTACTGTACCATAGAAGAAGTTTATATCTATACACCATAAGGACTTTCTGCTTGCAGCGCTCGGCCGCTATAGAACCGGGGCGGTAACATATGTGGTCATCGTGTTCACGGGATTTTGTTTTCGAACTGGTTAGATATGATGTTCTTCGATAGTACTTACACATGTGCTGTTATGCCTCCAATCCTACTGATATTAAAAACGCGAAAATTTGAATTTGATTTTTTTTTATTTTCCAATTTTTTTTTGTGTGAAAGAGTAAGAAACATCCATCCATATCTATGGATGGATGTTTCTTACTCTTTCACACAAAAACTATTGAACGGTTATGGATGCAATTTGGAACACAGATAGTTATAAGTAACCTGGATTAACACTAGCATACTTCTATCCCCATACTCCCACGGATTCGAGACGTTTGCGCTCGTAGAGTATATATTATGTTCTGTGTATGCGGGTGAAACCAGATTATCGGATATATGCTACGCAGTGATATATCCGGAAATCAGAAATAAATATGATCATAGAGCTGTTATTCACAAGTGCACATTCGAAGATGATCCCTTTACAGTACGGCCGATGATGAAACATGGCCGGTCTGAACACAGGCACTACGAACTGTCGCGCATGTTCTCACTCACACTCGCCTCTTGTTACCATTTGGGCCCTAAAAATGTTATTGAGCATTGTTAAAAAGGCTTGATAGTCTGTGGTAGGTATGCATTTCATTAGTCTATACCGTCTGTGACAACTTCCCTTTTCCGTTTTGACGTTTACTGCTCCCATGTATATTCCGCTACCTGTAAAACTTTATTTTGTGATATTATGATACGATTAACTCTAATACTATATCCATGTCAATCCATTTATATTGTGACGAATATGTGCTGATGTTTGTTGACCAAATAAAGACAGACACATACGAGTTTGGATTCACTTTTATTTCCACCATTACATGCCTTGTCTCATAAACATTGTGGCGGCCTGTCTGTCTGCTAAGGAATGCTGACGCTGAATTGAAGACACTGCGCGACGTTTGCTCATCAGGTTATGGTCTCAGAATATTCTATAGCGACTACCGATCGCCGATCAAACCCAGACAGGTACGAAACTTTTTTTTGGATCTAACACGAGATGTCTGCCACATCGTCTAACAGTGTAAATTCGTCGGCTCTTATTGACAAATTGGAAGGAGTTACAAATTACATTAACTGGAAATTTAGCATCAAAATGCTACTTACATTAGAGGGTCTATGGGACTGCGTCTTAGGTACTGAGACTGATGGAACTAAGTTACACAAAGCTTTTGCTAGAATTTGTTTAAGTATTCAGCCAAGCTTATATCAGTATGTGCGAGAGTGTACCAAACCAAAAGAAGCATGGGACAAGCTTGCCAATACTTTTGAACACAAAGGATTATATAGAAGAGTTCTACTTTTACGTCAACTTCATAGAATTGAATATCAACAGTTCTCCAACATGTCAGACTATATAAAAGGTGTCATGAAGCTTGTGCACCAATTAGATGACATCGGGAAGAAGATAGATGATGATGAAGTGGCAGAGATTCTTCTGAGTGGCCTACCCCAGGAGTTCGATAATTTGGTGTCTAGCCTCGAAACTGCACAGTTGAGGGACAACCTTACCACTGAATTAGTGAGAACAAGACTTCTACAGGAAGACCATCGACGCGTCAGTTGCAATTCAACAGCTTTTTTAATGAAAAAGAAGGAATTCAAATCTATTACCTGCGACTATTGCAAGAAGTCCGGACACAACTCAAAGCGCTGTTTTAAGAAGAAAAGGGATTTGAAGACTAAAAAGAACTCGGAGCACACACTATATGCAACAGCTTATATGGCTTCAACCTCAGAATCTTTTATTATTGACAGCGGAGCAACTTCACATATGTGTTCTAATCAAAAATTGTTTACTGAAGTAAGAAAAAGAAACTCTGTTGTATCAGTAGCTAATGGACAACAATTGTACAGTAATTTTACAGGTAAAATTCCTCTTAATTCTAATATAAGCCTTGAAAATGCTCTTTTAGTTCCCAATATATCTTGTAATTTGATTTCTGTTAGTCACATAACTAATAATAACTACATGGTAGTATTTGCAAAGGATGAATGTAGGATTTATAATGAATGTAAAATCACTGGCAACCACATCTTATCTGCCAATAAGGTTAATGGGTTATATGTAGTAAAACCGCAAGTTGAGCACGTCTCTGATTCGGAGTGTTCCAAGCCCCTGTCAGATATGCAGAGGACAGTGATTGCTCATGCTGCTTCGTGTGTGCCTGTGTCTACATGGCATAAGCGTCTTGGCCACTTGTCAGAAAAAGGTATGAAAATACTTGGTGATGGGAAACAATGTGTGGGTGTCGTTTTACAGGAAACAGAGAAGATACCCAGTGGCTGTGCTCCATGCCTGACTGGAAAGATGAGCAATGCATCTTATCCAAAGTCTGCTCAGGAGCATGCTGCTCAACCATTGGACATCATTCATTCCGACGTGGTGGGCCCGATGCAAGTCAGCAGCTGGGGCGGAGCGAACTTCTTGCTAACTTTCACTGATGACCTAGAGAAAAATAAAATAGGCATTGAAAACTGTGATAATAGCTTAAGCTCTAACAGGGAAAATGTTATTTCAGATGAAGAGGTGATAACGCAAGCGTGGTCCCCACTGTCTGACAACCCATATGCCACTGGTGATGAGGGAGATGATTCTGAAGGTGATGAAGGTGATGCGGGTAACCGCAATGTGACTTCTCGGCCGGAAGGTAATTCTCAAGGAGGTGAGGTCTCGCCGGTTGTTGCCGAGCGGCCTGTCACTCGTCCTGTACGCAGCACGCGTGGCAAAGTACCTGAGCGCTATACAGATTACGATTTATCTGCATTGATGGCTGGAGAAAATACACCAGCTGAGCCTGAATCCTATCAGGAAGCTATTAGTTCAGCTGAGAAGGAGGAGTGGTACAATGCTATGCACTGTGAGTACTCTTCTTTAATTAAAAATCAGGTGTGGACTCTGGTGGAACGTCCTAAAGGTGAAAATGTTGTAAAATGTAGGTGGATATTTAAGAAAAAGTATGATGCATCCGGAAATTTTGTAAAATATAAGGCTAGATTGGTTGCCTGTGGTTACAGTCAAAAACAGGGCATTGATTTCTCTGAAACTTTTTCACCGGTTGTAAGACACTCATCTCTTAGGATTTTGTTCACAATAGCTACTGAATTAGATTTAAAAATTAACCATGTTGATGTAACAACAGCATTTCTAAATGGTGAACTTGAAGAAACTTTGTACATGGAACAGCCCCAAGGTTTTAAAAATGATAACAAAGTTTGTTTATTAAAGAAAAGCATTTATGGGCTTAAACAAGCAAGTCGAATGTGGAACACCAAAATACATGCTGTTCTAACACAAAATGATTATAAACAAAGCAAATGTGAACCTTGTATTTATGTAAAGAAGACTGAAAAAGAGTATATAATAATAGGTTTATATGTAGACGATTTATATATATTTCATAATGATTGTATTAATAATGTGTTATCAATATTAAAGAATAACTTTGAAATTCGTGACTTGGGAGAGCTTAAAAATTGTTTGGGCATGAATGTCACTAGGAAAGAGGGTGTTATAATTTTAGACCAATCAGACTATATAGGGCGTTTATTGGACAAATATAATATGTCGAATTGTAAGCCTGTTGGAACCCCCTTGCCAGTAAATTATAAGTTTGAAAAATCTGATAAGAAATGTGTAGATGATGAAGTATATAAATATAGACAACTGTTGGGAAGTCTTATGTATTTAGCTGTATGTACTCGACCAGATATTGCATATACTTGTAGTCAGTTAAGTCAATACAATAACTGTTTTAATGTAAGTCATTGGTGCATTGCAAAGCGTGTACTTCGCTATTTAGCAGGAACTAAAAATTATGGACTTTACTTTGTAAAAGCTAATAATTTTGATATAACTGCTTATGCCGACGCTGACTGGGCTAATGATTTATTGGACCGTAGATCTTACACAGGTTTTACCATAAAAATGGGAAATAGTGTGATCAACTGGGAAGCTAGAAAGCAACGCTGTAATGCTCTTTCTAGCACAGAGGCAGAATATCTGGCTTTAGGAGATGTAAGCAAGGACATCTGTTTTGTGAAAAATTTCATGTCAGAAATTCTAAGCAAAAATTTGAATGTCATTGTATACAATGATAGTCAGAGTGCACAAAAGTTGTTGTATGTAAAAGAGTATTCACACAAAAGAACCAAACATATAGATCTACGCTATCATTTTATAAAAGACTTAGTGCAGAATGGCTATCTTAGTGTAAAATATTTAGAAACCGATTCTATGATTGCTGATGTGTTAACAAAACCTCTATGTGTTATAAAACATTGTAAATTTGTAAAAGGTTTAAATTTAGAGGTATTGTAATTAAGATATTCTTAGATATATGGTTATATTTCTGTAAGCATGTTTGTATGAAGTTCGGTGGACAAATGCAATGCATAAGGAGGAGTGTTAAAAAGGCTTGATAGTCTGTGGTAGGTATGCATTTCATTAGTCTATACCGTCTGTGACAACTTCCCTTTTCCGTTTTGACGTTTACTGCTCCCATGTATATTCCGCTACCTGTAAAACTTTATTTTGTGATATTATGATACGATTAACTCTAATACTATATCCATGTCAATCCATTTATATTGTGACGAATATGTGCTGATGTTTGTTGACCAAATAAAGACAGACACATACGAGTTTGGATTCACTTTTATTTCCACCATTACATGCCTTGTCTCATAAACATTGTGGCGGCCTGTCTGTCTGCTAAGGAATGCTGACGCTGAATTGAAGACACTGCGCGACGTTTGCTCATCAAGCATGATTCGTAATACGTACTTAATCATCTCTTGCCTCTGTTCCATAAGCCCATGAATAACATGTTTACATCACCGATACATAATGATACGGTATTTACTAACGAGTTAATTACTGAATTAGTTATTTTGAATCAGCAGGTAAGTACCTAATAGTACCTACTAATTACAATTTCCAGAACAATCAAGTTCTTAATAATATGGCTCATTATAATTTTTAATTATATCTAATTAGAAATTACCCTTATATAAAAAGGGTTTTATTTTTTAATCATAACGCTTTTGGATCGCTACGAGTTGGCTACGAGTGATAGTCTCAGCAGTAAACTAAACTTGTCTTATAAAAAAAATGGAAGAAGTTCTGTATTTCATAACAGTTAAGCTTGTAAATATTGTTAAAGGCAAGCAAACGGGGGAAAATCGCAGAGGTAAGTTAAATATTTTTCGATTTAATATTTCTAATTTATTTCAATGCCGTATTAACGGTTTTATAATAAAACACTTGTACCTATTTAATAAAAAGTAAAATTTTATTGTAAGAATATTCTAAATTTGAATTCAGAATGGCGCCATATTTGCAAAATGTAAAAAATACACGTAGACCTACAACAACCATTGTGATTGGGATGGTAAATATTGATCAATTGTTACGTCTACAACCATTGGTTATACAACCTACAAAAATAAGCAATAACGAACAAATAAAATTACCCGAGCTGCTGTGGTAGGTTAAAAGTTTAATAGTTGATAGGTAATAATTATACCTATTTCTTAAATGGTTTTCATTGTTAAGCAAGCTATTCAATAAAGGCATGGACTTAATAGGCATTTTTTTTATTAAATCGAGCTACAGAGCGTTTTTCTTACAGCCTATAGACACTAGGTACTTAGAGCAAAATATTCATGAATTTTTACGCTTTTCCAGGTATCAAAGCGACGCCGTATGTGAAGATGGAAAACTTTACGCTTACACCGGATTCAGAGACTTCCGAGTCAACAGATCAAATGAGTTCTCCTGAAAAGACACCGTCGAAAACTATGTGGATGACACCAAGACTACGTCGCACTAAAGGGGTGGACTTCCCAAGGAGTAGGCGTATCAATTTCAATGTATCTGAAAATGAGGAGCAGTGTGGAAATTGAAAGGACTGAAGAATTTAGGCTTTGTTTTTCTAAAGTGCTTAAACTTTTAGAAAAGATGACTAAAATGATGAAAAGATGGGGTTAGGCTTGTACGCCCATTTTTAATATCTTATTATTTCTTATCTTACTAATTATTAGTTGTAATAAGTAGGTATGTACCGATAATTTGTATTAAGTAGTACCTAAGTAGGTACTTGGTTCATTTTGTTTTGTATTTAATATAATATTACTTCTAATATTTAAAATACTCAGGTTAGGTTAGGAGGTATAGTGCCTGTAAATAATTGTTATAGTTCATCTACATGCTCTGTTATTATTTTATTTGAATAAAAAATACTAATACATAGATAATTATTTGTTGTTTTTCTTTTACCTGGCGAATATATTTTTAGAAGAAGTAGAGAAACGGGATAAAAGCCAGATAAGGTAACAGTTTTCAGGTTTCAACAAACTTGCCGTCCTATTTATAAATTGCGCAGCTAAGCAAAAGAAAAGTGTGAAGACTTAATAGTAGTAAAGAACATTGAGACTCTTTACGCATTAGAAGACGTATTCCAGGAGTTGAGACCATGAACAGCGAAACGGAAGAGGTCGTGGCCTTCAGCTCTCAGCCAGGTAGATGAATTATTGGAAGACAGTAAGTACATATATCGTAGTATGATTTGATAATTCGAATTTTCGCGAAAACTAGGTATGGAAGTAGCGCTCGCCGGCCACTCCAGCAGCGCCGCTCGCTTCGCTCGCTCGGCGCGCGCGCGGTTGGTCGCAGTTCTAATCTAACCTATTGCAACCAAGTTGCTCGCAGAAATATTTTCACCATTTTCTAATTATCCGTGTTTTCGCAATATCCCTAGGATTTCGCGAAAATTCGAATTATCAAATCATCCTGCGACACATCCTATAAGATCATGCCTACCTTTAATCTCAGAAGGGCTAAACACATTTCGCCAGCTATGTTAAAACCCATGTTAAAGTGAACGCGCGCGCATAGGCGCGCGTTGGCTGGTGGTTGGGTTTGGCAATAGTGCCATACCGTCAAATCCCAGGATGGGAAATGTTAGAAATGGTATGATTGGCTTTACCTGTACCTGGTACCTTACCTATATCAAGTTATAAATCACGAATGGACTTGAAAACTCGATGTAGGTACAGACGCCAACATAAATACTTTGTATTTATGCATTAATTGCTTTGTAATACAAAAAAGCGATTTATGGCTGTTCAAATTCACTTGAATTTTCAGACACGCATTATGTGAAAAAGTCTGCATCGTTGATCTAGCTCGTCTCTTATTTTCAATACATAAGAGCCTATAGTGTCCAGTACTTTGGAACCAGTGAAATGTGGATGTCCTAACACCCCTTTTTTTTTTTTTTTTTTTTTTTGGGTGGGAAATCATCAAATGACGTCTCCCGCTCTGGGTGGAGCGGGAGGGCGTGTCAGACTCTTACTGACTAAAACCCACCCGTGTTCCTTCTCTTGCCTGTGCAATGCCAGGGGGCCACGGTATCCCTTTCGGACTTTCCCGCAACCCCGGCAGGCAATGGTCTCATTGGACCCCTTCACTCGCTGACACTCTTAAAGGCGCGCGTGGAACACTACGCGCCGTCGACCCGGGCCTGGTCCTTACCGGACGGCGAGCTACCCATTGCTCACCGTCCGCAAGCCCGCGCCTACGGTGGCCGGGAATCGGCAATCGATTCCCGACGCCCAGGGCTTCTCCTCCTGCGGCGGCTAGGGGCGTGAGGGCGCGAAATTTGCCTCTCCCTCACGCGCTCCGCCTCCTCCTTCGCGAGCATTACTGCTTCGCAGAAGGAGGTGACGGCCTCCCATGCTCTCTCGCTCCGTACCATGGCCTGGACCAGGGCCGGACGCGAGAGATCCCCGCCACCGATCGCCTCCACGAGGACACGGCGGTGCTCTGCCCAAGCCGGGCATACCTCCACCGTATGCTCCACCGTGTCCTCCGGGCGATCCACGCAGTGATGACACCCGGGCGTTTCCTCCCGCCTTATCCGAAACAGGTACCTCCCGAAACAGCCGTGTCCGGTGAGGACCTGCGTCAGGCGGAAGGTGAGGACGCCGCGGCGCCTCTCCAGCCACTCCTCAAAGAGGGGACTTATCGCCGCAATAGTGGCGTGCCCAGCACTGGGTTGCGACAATCGCACTCTCCATGACGCCATGAGATCCCGTCGGAGCTCTGTCCGCTGTGCCGCGATTTCTCGCGGCATCGGAGTCAAGCCCCGGCGTTTCGCCTCCCCGCGCCACTCCCAAATATGCGCGAGGACTTTTGCCTCCAGATCCCATGGCGGCAATCCGGCAAGGAGGCTCGCCGCCTCACCGGAGACCGTGCGGTATCCCCGGACCAGCCGGGTGGCCATGACCCTCTGGGACGCGTTCAACCGGCGGGCAGGCCGCCGCCTCAACGAACGCGCCCACACCGGTGCCCCGTACAGGGCCATGGACCGCACGATCCCCGCATATAGCCTCCGGCAGGAGGCGTTTGGACCCCCTAGATTGGGCAGGAGCCGCTTCAAGGCAGCCCCGGCCCGGTCCAGTCTGGGAGCCAAACGTCGAAAGTGCTCCTCGAAGTTCCACCGACTGTCGAGGACGAGTCCCAAGTACTTCATCGTCGACTCGACGCCGATGTGAACCCCTCCTACCGTTATTTGGGAACCCGACGGTGGCGCGTTCCGAGGACCATGAAAACACATGGCCTCGGACTTGTGCAAGGCCACCTCGAGTCCCAACTGCCGGATTCTGGCCACGATTGTCGCAACCCCGTGTGTCGCTAGTTCGACCGCCGCCTGGTGCGACCTCCCCTGCGCCAGGACCAACGTGTCGTCAGCGTAACAAACGACGCTGACGCCATTGGGGAGGTCGGCGCGCAGCACCCAGTCGTATCCGATGTCCCACAGATGCGGCCCCAGGACCGATCCCTGTGGGACACCGCACGACATCTCTCGCCGGTTCCACTCTCCCTGGTGACCGGGGTAAATGATGGCCCTGTCCGTCAAATAGGCCTCGACCACACGACAGAGGTAGGTCGGCATCCGGTGATACCGGAGTGCCTCCCTGATGCAACTTCAGGGCTGGGTATTGAAGGCGTTGGCGATGTCTAGAGACACCGCCAAGACGACCCCACCCCGAGCCACCGCATCCCCCGTCGTGAGGACTCGCACGCGCATGATGGCGTCCACCGTGGAGCGCCCCCTGCGGAAACCAAACTGGCTCTCCGACAAATCCGGCCCCACCCGCACCAGCCGCCCGACGAGGCGGTCTGCAATTACTCTTTCAAAGAGCTTGCCCACCTCGTCAAGCAGCACGATGGGCCGGTAAGCGGACGGAGAGTCCGCAGGGCGCCCCGGCTTCTTGATGAGGACCAGTTTCCCCGTCTTTCAACGAAGCGGGAACTGGCCCCTCTCCAAGCATGCGCTTAGGAGCCCCCTTAGTCGAGGCCCGAGAGCCTCTGAGGCCAGGACCCAGGCTTTCCCAGGTAAGCCGTCGGGTCCTGGGGCGGTATTTCTGGCATTCAGCCTACGTACCGCCACCCTCATCTCTACCTCGGTCACCTCTGGAGCATCGTCGTCGTCGTCGGCGGTGTGGTCCGCATCGGGCACCGCAGTAGGCGGAGCCATGGGTGGGGAGGCATGTTCCCCTCTCGAAGGGAACAGAGCGCTCACCGTCCTAACACCCCTGCCTACCTCTTTATTTTGTGGCGTCACGTATTGTGAATTTGTAAACGTGCCTGTATTATGTTTATACAGGTGTCCGGTAATTAGATAATGTATACCCTTGAAATAGCTCATGGTAGAACAAAGGCCATTCAGAAAAAAAAAACAAGAACACATTATTTTAAAATAATTGGTCACTCGTTCTTCCACACTTTTTTTACACTACGGATGCTTTAAAACTTTGTCAAAATTAATATTTTTGTGTAATTTTTCACTATAACAATAATTCAAGTTGTTTAAGAATTTTTTCATTAGTTTACATCCAAAATTGTGCGCATATCGACGGGTGTCCCTCAGGCATCTATTTTAGGACCTATTTTATTTTTAATATTTATTAATGACTTGATTATTTATCTAAATACAATTTTACCGGACATTGATTAGTAATTTTCGCATGACATAAATGCCATAGTGGCAGCTAATGATATGGTAGAGTTGACAGAAAGGGTGAATGCTACGCTACAAGCTTTACATGTGTGGTTTACGGCAAATAAATTATTTATTAATAGTAAAAAAACTCAAATAATGTTATTTAAGATAACAGCTCGTAACAAGGATAATTCAAATGTTGCCTTAAATGAAGTCAAAATTGCGCTCGTTGCCGAAGTAAAATTTGTAGGTACATATTGACCAACTGTTAAACTGGAAACCAGAAATAAAAGCAATTGATGCCTCGGTATCGTCTGCAAGTTACGTTCTGAGAGCTCTGAGAAATGAAATCAGCATAGAACAGCTAAAAATTGCATATTTTGCGTTGGTGGAGTCAAAAATTAGGTATAGCATACTTTTTTGGGGAAATAGCTATGAATATAATAGTAGAAGAGCTTTTGTACTACAAAAATGGGCAATTCGTACTATGGTCCGCATATCACAAAGGGAAAGTTGCCGACAACATTTTATCACTTACTTACTGTACCAAGTTTCTATGTAGATACTGGTACTTTTGAGTAATCTGGCCAAATACATACAAGACAGACAGACAGACAGTAATAGAACGGCAGATAAGGGAAGGCACCCTTAGACTGGACTTGAAGAATAAGAATTTCAATAATCATAACCTAAGAATTGTTAAACACAGTCCACGATACCAGTCCGTAAAATTATTCAACAGGTTGCCTTTGGACCTAAAAAGTGCAGTCTATAGTAGCACCTTCAAAATAATACTAAAGGAATTCCTATTGAATATAATAAGTGTCTATATGTGGTAGAAGAGCTGTAATTTAATTGAACTGTAGTTTTTATTTTTATTGAGAAAACCATATTAAATTTTATTAATTTTATTAATGAATTCTATTAATCTATCAAATTTATCTGTTGTTGATTATTTTAATGTTATTATTTTAAAATTTTGAGCTGTTGGTAATCATTTTTAATTTACTGGTCGACGTAGTGATGAAATGTGAACTTATTATTTTTAAATTATTGTATAAATCTATGAAATTCAACGCCACACTAAGCTACGACCCATAGCTAGCGTCCCTTAAGAGGGCCCTTCCCGGTCCGTCTATCGTCAACGCGAGCATGTTCGAAAAGCTTGTTGTTTCATCGAGCGCAAGTGCCTAACTGCTAAAAAGCAAGTGAGAACGCGATAACATTGTGAGAAGAATAGTGTGTAAAAATTTGTTTCAGGAAATACGTGTTTTTGAGCACCTAAGCCTTACAAGTGTGTGAAATAAATGTTTGTTATTTACAATCCCCATTACATGTGCGAGTTTTCTATGAAGATGTTTTCTTAACTTTTACTATAATATGAGTATCTACATTATGACCGGCTAAACTTCAGGTAAAATTTGTGCAAAAAAGCAGATTTTTGGAGACTTATCTATACTGAAATTGTTTCTCAAATTTTCAAGTCATTTTTGCGCGTCGCTTACTGAGATAAAAATACTGTACAGTTTTAGAAATAGTTACATAATGGAGCGTCGTCTCCGTCACTCATTCCTTTGTGACAGTCTCTTTCTAAAACTCAACGTGCCATATTTACCCCTGGGTATTGTATCTACCATAGATAAAGTTCATATCTATACACCATAAGGACTATTTATGCTTGCAGCGCTCAGCCGCTATAGAACCTGGGCGGTAACAGGTGGTCATCGTGTTCACGGGATTTTGTTTTCAAACTGCTTCGATATGAAGTTGTACTGTTATGCCTCCAATCCTACTGATATTAAAAACGCGAAATTTTGGGAGGATGTAGATATGGATTGATGTTTGTTACTCTTTCACACAAAAATTATTGAACGGTTATGGATGAAAGGAGACTGAAACGATTACATACAATCTTGGGCCTGGTTGTTGTGTTGTTGAATTAACATTAGCATACTTCTATCCATATACTCCCACGGGATCGAGACCTGATCCTCAATATACCTACCTAATAACATAGTAAACGACTCCATGGTACTCACATTTACAAAAAATTAAAAATAAATGCGTGTAAGTTATACAAAACTATAGTTGGCAATGTATTTGTAACATTAAAAGAATCTTACCACCAAAAAGAAAGACAATCAATATTATATATTGGAGTATTCAACAATTAAAACTTGGTTAAATAATAAATAAAAAAAAACATTATGTTTGTAAAGTCAGCAAAAATAAAAAAGGACTCTTCCAATTTTTTCTTTTTTTTAACTAGTGAGCCCAAGTGGCTGTGGACCAGGAGGACCAGCATTTAGGCAAGATTTTTATCTACGATATAATCATCCAACTTATAATATGCCTGTCTATACAGGGTGTTTGGCGCATGGACCGACACAATTTTTTCAGGGATTTGGGAGGTCATTAGCTAGGTTCTAGCTAAGTTCAAAATAGCTTTTAGTTTTTTTTATAATTAATTTAGAAGTTGTAAAATTTCATTCATTAAATACAAAAATTAACTTTGGAAGCTTGTAAGGAATTTTCTTGAAACCAGTTGTATAAAACAAAGATGTTTTTAGATTTAAAGGACTTTGGAGAATGCAACAAAATTTGTTTTGTGCCACTACACCCACAAACAAAAAAGTTATTTCAAATTAAAGGACACATTTTGGGAATTTTTTTCATTTAAAAAAAATAATCATATGTAACCAACCGTGACATTTGGGACAAAGGGTGTATGGGTAGAACCTAGCTAATGACCTCCCAAATCCCTGAAAAAATTGTGTCGGTCCATGCGCCAAACACCCTGTATAGTGTGCGTAGTTTTAAATTAGGTACTTCTGATTTAGTTGAATAATATCGAGTGGTATTTTATTATAACATTTTACAGACAATCTGAAACGTGGTTGATCTAATTTGTTCCTATTTCTTGTGTTAAAATTATGCCGGTCACTTATCTTTCTAAAAAGATGTAGATTTTTTCGAACATACATAATGTTTTCATATAATTATATTATATACTGACAAGGTACCGTCATGATATTAATTTTCTTAAACAGTTCCTTTAGAGATTCGCGTCTGCGGAGGTTGTAGCTCTGACAGCCCTCTTTTGCAGAATAAAGATAGACTAAAATAGACCCAGTCTCGCGGTATCCACGTCTGTTAGTTGGCGGATTTTCCAATCAGCAGCGTAAGCGGCTGAACCTAGCCGCCCTTTTTTTTTTTTTTTTTTTTTTGGGTGGGAAATCTTCAAATGACGTCTCCCGCTCTGGGTGGAGCGGGAGGGCGTGTCAGACTCTTACTGACTAAAACCCACCCGTGTTCCTTCTCTTGCCTGTGCAATGCCAGGGGGCCACGGTATCCCTTTCGGACTTTCCCGCAACCCCGGCAGGCAATGGTCTCATCGGACCCCTTCACTCGCTGACACTCTTTGAGGCGCGCGTGGAACACAACGCGCCGTCGACCCGGGCTTGGTCCTTACCGGACGGCGAGCTACCCATTGCTCACCGTCCGCAAGCCCGCGCCTACGGTGGCCGGGAATCCGCGATCGATTCCCGACGCCCGGGGCGTCTCCTCCTGCGGCGGCTAGGGGCGTGAGGGCGCGAAATTTTCCTCTCCCTCACGCGCTCCGCCTCCTCCTTCGCGAGCATTACTGCTTCGCAGAAGGAGGTGACGGCCTCCCATGCCCTCTCGCTCCGTACCATGGCCTGGACCAGGGCCGGACGCGAGAGATCCCCGCCACCGATCGCCTCCACGAGGACACGGCGGTGCTCTGCCCAAGCCGGGCATACCTCCACCGTATGCTCCACCGTGTCCTCCGGGCGATCCACGCAGTGATGACACCCGGGCGTTTCCTCCTGCCTTATCCGAAACAGGTACCTCCCGAAACAGCCGTGTCCGGTGAGGAACTGCGTCAGGCGGAAGGTGAGGACGCCGTGGCGCCTCTCCAGCCACTCCTCAAAGAGGGGACTTATCGCCGCAATAGTGGGGTGCCCAAAACCTAGCCGCCCTGCAAGTGATATTAAGTGAGGACCCCACTGTAGTTTGAGTCAAGCGTGATTTCCAGGAAAACCGTTTTTTCGACGAATTCTAGTGTCTCCTTATTCAGTACAGCGTGATATTCACTACTTCTAATATTCGGCAACGCGAATCATTGTATTTAGTTTTCTTCTCATTTAATACTAATTTATTTACAGTAAACCAATTATGGACCTTTAACATAGCGTTATTAACGTCGACAAGCTCCTGTGTTTACCTTAAAAATCAGTGATGTGTCATCACCATCAGCAAATAACACCATTTGGGTCGGTTTTTCAGTACATGAGGTAAATCATTTATATATACTAAAAAGAAGAATAAGCCCATGAATAACATGTTTTTCATCACCGATACATAATGATACGGTATTTACTAACGAGTTAATTACCGTATTAGTTATATTGAATCAGCAGGTACCTAATAGTATGACAATACCTACTAATTACAATTTCCAGAACAATAAAGTTCTTAATATTATGGATCATTATCATTTTTAATTATAACTCTAATTAGAAATTACCCTTGTATAAAAAGGTTCCCAATTTTATATTTTAATCATAACGCTTTTGGGTCGCTACGAGTGATAGTCTCAGCAGTGAACTAAACAAGTCTTATAAAAAAAATGGAAGAAGTTCTGTATTTCATAACACTTAAGCTTGTAAATATTGTTAAAGGCAAGCAAACGGGGGAAAATCGCAGAGGTAAGTAAATATTTTTCGATTTAATATTTCTAATTTATTTCAATTACCTACGTATTATAGGTTTTATCTATACAAAACACTTGTACCACCTATCTAATAAAAAGTAACATTTTATTGTAAGAATATTCTAAATTTGAAATCAGAATGGCGCCATATTTGCAAAATGTAAATACACGTAGTTATAACCATTGTGATTGGGATAGTAAATATTGATCAATTGTACAACCATTGGTCACAACCTGCAAAAATAAGCAATAACGAACAAATAAAATTACCCGAGCTGCTGTGGTAGGTTAAAAGTTTAATAGTTGATAGGTAGGTACTAATTACCTATTTCTGAAATGGTTTTCATTGTTAAAACAAGGCAAGCTATTCAATATTTAGGCATGAACTTAATAGGCCATTTTTTTATTAAATCGTGCTACAGGGCGTTTTTCTTACAGCCAATAGACACTAGGTAGGTACTTCAAGCAAAATATTCATGATTTTTTACGCTTTTCCAGGTATCAAAGCGACGCCGTATGTGAAGATGGAAAACTTTACGCTTACACCGGATTCAGAGACTTCCGAGTCAACAGATCAAATGAGTTCTCCTGAAAAGACAGCATCGAAAACTATGTGGATGACACCAAGACTACGTCGCACTAAAGGGGTGGACTTCCCAAGGAGTAGGCGTATCAATTTCAATTTATCTGAAAATGAGGAGCAGTGTGGAGATTGAAAGGACTGAAGAATTTAGGCTTTGTTTTTCTAAAGTGCTTGAACTTTTAGAAAAGATGACTATGGGCTTAGGCTTGTACGCCCATTTTTAATATCTTGTTATTTCTTATCTTACTAATTATTAGTTGTAATAAGTAGGTATGTACCGATAATTTGTATTAAGTAGTACCTACCTAAGTAGGTACTTGGTTCATTTTGTTTTGTATTTAATATTATTATCTACTTCTAATATTTAAAATACTCAGCATTCTAATTACGCAACATATTTTCGTAAACGATAAAGACAAATCTGTTTCATTTTGACAGTTCAACAACATTCATTGCGTTATTTACGTTGCTCTGCCGTTTTTTTTTCGAACTTACGGAGCAATGGATTAGCAATCTGTTTCAAAACTATTCAGATTCGGATTGATTTTGCATTACGTACTTAGGGTACAGGTTAGTATAACGACAAAGTATGAAGGTATAGTGCCTGTAAATAATTGTTATAGTTCATTTATGTGCTCTGTTATTATTTTATTTGAATAAAAAATACTAATACATAATTATTTGTTGTTTTTCTTTTACCTGCAGGCCTAACATGACACACGCGACAATTACTCGCTCTCGCGTGAGTAATGTTTGTCTATTTCCGTCACTTTCTCGTTTTCTGACAGCGCTTCCATACAAAATAGTCGACTCCTTCTGTCAAAATTGATGTTTTCTCGACAAACCCTAACATGGCACCTTAGTTATCTCGATTTTTGACAATTCAACACGAGATATCTCCGATTTTTCTATCATTTAGTCGTATTTACTCGTCGTCGATTTTGACGACGAGAAGAGTAGACCAAATTATGATACAAAAAAAACTCCAAAATAACATGGCAGTTTCATAATTGTACTTATTTTAGTCATCATTTTATTTTACAATATACCTATTAGTAAAGAAAAAACTTAGTTTTAATCTACTATTTATATTGAAACGACGTGTTTTATATGGAATTATTAGTTTTTTGTATGGAAAATATGATAAAAGATTACCTACATGTTGAGTGTTAGGGGTTTAGAGATGTCATAAAGGGGGTCCAAATTTTCATAATTTTTGCGATAGGTAGGACACACCATTTTCGAGATATAAGCAAGAGAAAAGAAAAAAAGACAGTATTTTTTTTGCACCGTCGAGGTGTTGGTGTGAATTTTAGTTCATTTTTTAATCGTTATTAAATACTTAGACAATTAAAATTTTTGGTGAAGAACGTAAAATTCTGAGCAGCAAAATTGCCATTTTCACTAAATTAATAGCTCAGTGCCGTCAAACTAAAATATAGTTAAGTTGTGTCACTTTAGTCTATTTCAGAATGGAAAATCGTCGGTTGACAAGAATAATCTAAATTTTGGTGATTTTTAGTCTAGTTTAGAGGCATTTGTGACAAGAGAATCGGCACCATTGAATGAATGAAACGGAATCTCAAGCCGATGTTGCTATCATAAAAATAATTTGTTTTTATAACTTGCAACTTCGGTTTCTTGTCGCGAGATATAGAAGTGTCAAAGTGCCTTTTTCGAGAGATCTCGTCGTTTACGGTCATGTTAGGGATTAGAATGACGTCAGAATCGTAGACAAATTTCGATAAAACTAGAAAAAGAGCTTTCTCGCGCTTGTCATGTTAGCCCTGCTGCTGGCGAATATATTTTTAGAGGAATTTAAAAAATTATTATCTCAAAACTAACACTAGAATGTCACAAGGCATTATTTAGAACCACGGAATCTATGATTAGAACAAATAACGGTCTCTAGCCGCAACACGTTGACACTGCAATGGATAAAAAGACAAAGCGGGTCTGTAGGTAATGACGCAGCTGACGAACTTGCTAGACGAGAATCCAGCACGGCAGTCTGTGGACCCGAGCCTGTCGTACCCATCCCCTTCAACCAAATACGTAGGTGGTTACAGGAAATCACCCACACACAAGCAGGACAATGGTGGTCCTCGACACCGGGCTGCCGGCAGTCAAAGGAAGTTATGCCATCCTTAGATAGCAGGCCAGTCATGAATTGTCTTAGTGCATTTTTTGTTTTGATCTTCGATCAGTCGCAAGACTATAAGCAGATGAGTTGAGTGTATATGGCACTTAGGCGAAGAGACCAGTGTCTCGACTGCCGTCTTAGAACACATCCTTCCTTTTCAGCCTTTTCACCGCAACGGAAGGGTTTAGGAGGTCATAGGCCAGGGTATTTGGATGAACCGAGAGCCGATCAGCATATTTCCATTTGTACTTCTCAATTTCAGTCTGAATAGTGGGAATGCCAAGATATTCGTGGATCTTGTCATTTCTGGTGAACCACGGGGCACTTGTGATGGTGACAGAATGTTGTTTTGGACACGTTGGATGTACATGTCGTTGCTCTTACTGGCAGAGCCCCACAGTGGGATTCCGTAGGTCCAGATGGGCTTCAACACGGCGTTGTAGATCAGAAGTTTATTATCAATAGAGAGGACAGAGTTTCTACCCATAAGCCAGTGCAGGTTTCCGAACTTATGATTAATTTCATCCCGTTTCTTCTTGATGTGATACATCCAGGTGAGCCTTCTGTCTAAGTTAAAGCCCAAATATTTAACATTCTCAGTATGTGGGAGAACATCAGTGCCAAGTTTGACGGGAGGGCCATTTCCCCTTCTTAAAGCGAATGTGATGTGGTTCGATTTTTGAGCACTTGCCCGGATGCGCCATTTTCACATCCATGCATGGGTCTCGTCTAGTAGGTGTTGGAGCTTATTACTAGCCTGTGCTGGGACTTCATCACTTGCGAGGTATGCTACGTCATCTGCGTATGTTGCTACGGTCACGTCTTTAGATACTGGTAAATCTGAGGTGAATATATTATATATTACAGGGCCGAGTACGGAACCCTGTGGAACGCCGGCTTTAATTTTACGTAGCGTAGATCTGGCGTCTCTCTGTTTCACTTGAAAAAGCCTGTCTTCGAGGTAGGACTTGATGATGAGGAAAAGAGAATGTGGAAGTTTATCTTTCACTTTGCACAGTAGCCGTTTGTGCCAGACTCAGTCGAACGCTTGCTGAACGTCTAAGAATGCCGCCAAGCAGTAAAGTTTCATTTCAAAGCAACGTCTAATCTCGTGATGAACCCGATGCATTTGCTCAATTGTCGAGTGCTGTTTTCGAAACCCGAGCTGGTGCTTTGGAATAATGTCGCAGAGGTCCATGAGTTCTTTCAAGCGGACTAGAAAGAATTTTTCCCATAACTTAGAGAGAACTGGTGTTAAGCTTATTGGACGGTATGATGAAGCTTCATGAAGAGGCTTTCCAGGTTTGTGAATCATAATGATTTCCGATGCTTTCCAGATTAGAGGAAAGTAAGACGTTCTTAGGGTTGCATTGAAGAGTGAAGCAAGAAATATTATGCATTTTCTTGGGAGTTTTTTTTGTATTTTAGGAGTGATTAGATCAAATCCGGGGGCTTTGTTGGAATTCAGTCGTCTTATCTCGCTCGCGATTTCCTTTGGGGATGTAGGTTTGAGTGGCACAGCTGGAGATCCTGGCTGAGTATTTCATCAATATCAGATTCATCGCCACCATCATTCGCCTTGAATACATTTTCCAGATGAGTTGCAAATGCTTCTGCTTTCTCAGCATCCGTTCGTGCCCATGAATTCAAGTATTTGAGGGGATGGAGATGTTCTTGCGGCTTCCCGATAGTTTTAGCAGCTTTCCAAAGCGACTTTTCACCCTTTCCCTGAGGTGACAAGCTTTGTAGAGTATTTCGAAACGAGGAGTTTGCCGAATCTTGCAGTAGCGTTTTAAGTTGTTTCGCGGCCCGGTTGAAAGCTGTTTTATCTGCAGGATGCCGAGATTGATGCCAGATTCTACGTAGCCGCCGTTTATCTAAAAGGTTTGCTTGAATATCTGCTGGTTGAGTTATCATCGTTGGAAGGCGAGTTAAGCAGGGTGAGTTTATCCATGCTGATACTTGTATCAGGTTTGTAAGGTACTCACAAGCATTGTCGATATCTTCTGGAGACTTCATGGGTATGTTTAAATTAATGTTTTCCGGTTTCATAAGGAGTCAGATGGTTCAGCATATATGACTGAAGTGCTCAAGGTGAGGACTACCGGCGTATGATCAGATGATCCATCAAGGCTCGATTCTACAGAGCAGTAAAGATGACTGATCCCTTTGGTTACAAAGAAGTCCAGTAAGTCCGGAGTCTTGTTATGATCAGCTGGCCAGCTCGTCGGTTCTCCAGAGGATATTGGTGTAAGGTGGTAAGCATCTAGACAGCTTTTAAGTGATCGGCCTCTTGGCAGAGTCATGCGGGAACCCCAGTACGTATGCTTTGCGTTCCAGTCCCCTCCTGATATGAATTTGTTTCCAAGACGAGAAAAGTAGTCCTCAAACATTTGATGAGTGATTTTGTGTTTAGGTGGGCAGTAAACGGCGGACATGTGATTGGGCCTGCTCGATCGTCTAATCTAATAGTGGTAGCCTGGATATGTTGGGTGGCGTATTCCTCCAGTACGGTGTGCTTAAGGTTTGATCTTACTGCTATTGCAGTGCCCGCATGAGCTTTGCCGTCGCCCGGATGGGGCGTGAAGTAAATGTTGAAACCCTTCATTCGGTACCGACTATTTTTTGAGGCGTGAGACTCAGAGATTAGAACCACGTCAAGTTTATTACTATTGATCACTTCTTCAAGTTCAAGTATGTTCGGCGATAACCCATTGATGTTCCACGTTGCAATACGTAAGGGGACTAAGAATGTAATTTAGAGACAACAGTCGTCAATAGGTTCAGGAGGGTACCTATCTGTTGAATGAGTTGGTCTATCTTTTCAGATTGTTTTATTAAAAAAATTTCAATGACACTTTGTTGGGGGTTGTTTTCAGTTTGAGAGTCAATGTTAGTGCTGCGTCTGTTTGCTGCAATATCAGAGTATCTTCTCTTGTCACGGAGTTGGGAGGTATTAGGTGGTAGCAGGGTTTCGCTGGGGTGATCTTGTGGTTCAGTTGGTTTGGTTATGATTAACTCGTTCTTAGGAGGTCGAAGAGGATGTTTTTTGCTCTGGTTTGCCTTTCTGGACGAGATCTCCAGGTAGACCTGACAGCCTTTATAGTTAGCAGGATGGTCACACGAGCACAAAGCACACTTGGCAGGTGTGCTGCGATCTTTCTTTGGGCAGTCTGCAGTTTTGTGCCCTTCTCCGCATTTGACGCATCTGTAGGGCCGCATGCAGTTATTCCTGGAATGCCCATATTGCTGGCAGCGCTGGCATTGAACAATTGTTTTAGCTTTTCGAGGATCTTCTATTGTAACTCGCTGATGGTGGATGTATTCCATATTTTTAACTGCTTTGTTATTTTCATTTGGTTCCAAGTTGACGAAAAATGTGAAGGATGGAGTTTTGTCTGGGCCATATCGGGCGTTGATGATTTCTCCGCGAACTTTATTGCCAGTAGCTTCTATCGCATCGATTATTTCACTGTGAGGTGTAGTATAGTGTAGTTTTTTTATAACTATGCGATATGCCTTGTTTTCTTTCTGCGTGAACGTGTGACCTATCAAGCCTTTGGCCCTTATTGCCGATATCACATCCTTGTAAGTTTCTGGGCAATCCACAAGGACTCGGAGCAAGTTTTTGTTAACTATTCTTATTTTAAACAGTTTGGCATCACATACCGCTTCTATAAGTTTTGAGAGTTCATTGACGTCTTCTATTCCATATAGAACAATAGGGGGAGGTTTATTCGTTTTCAAGTTTGGGGTGACATTATTTTCATTTTCAGACTGGACTAAAAGTAGGGGAGTAAACCTGTTTGATACTGCCACAGGAGTGCTGTTTGGTGGAGAATCGCTAGTTCTTTTCCGCTTGTTGGTACCTGGCACCCGCTGCCAGGGTGGTGGTGCTTGCTGGGTGGATGTGTTCTCAGTTAGATCAACTATGTCTCTTGATTTTAATTCTGATTGGACTTCAGGTTTAGGCATATCACTTAGGGAAGCTGAGCGTGGTCTATTAAATAGACCAGGATGAAATACTTGTTGGGTGAGGGTTTTTTGATTTGTTTTGGTTGAGGTGATTTGATTGGGTTCATTCATATTTGTTCCCACGAGTAGGGTCGAAATAAACGGTCGCTTACAGGGTAACGCCCATCCCTGTAAGAAGGCACAAATCAACGATGTTAGCCTGTCACATCGAGGTTGGTGCTAGGAACTGGAGTCCTTCCAGCCATTCATCCTCTCGGCGCAGTCCTCACCTTAGGATTAGGGTAATTATTTTATTGAGGTTTTCTTCCTCGCGGTCCAGGCGGTGAAGCCAAGGCCCCCAGCCTCACGAAACATGACCGAAAGGACCGGGTTGTTAAGGTCATTTCCTACCATCAACAAGGACAAGCTTGTTAGGCTTGTTGGTTCAGGTTTTTACCGCCGCCCGAAACTCGGCGTTGTTGCTCATTTAGCACCACCCAGGGGACACGTGTAGGGTGGATCTTAAATGGACGGGATGGTATGTCCTACGGACGCGAGCAACTTTGTCCCCCAATTTAAAACACCACATGGCCCGTGAACCATGTGTGTCTTAATTATGTCATGCAAAATTGGATCTTCATTTTGGTCTGGAAATTCAGCACTTATGACACTGTCAATAGCATCGGAACGAATTTTGTTTTCCAGCCACAGGAGAATGTGGGCGTGGGGCAAACCACGCTTTTGCCACTCGACGCTGTACATAAAACATAGAGCTGAACCGAATAGTTTCTCTTTTGTAAGGAGATTGATCAAAACTTTGAGCTTCAAATGAAAGACCCTTGCAATTATGTCATGCCTATCGTATGACGCCTGTCCTGTAAGAAGTTCCTGACAAATTTCGGTCCACTTTGGATTTGTTGTAAACGTTACGAAAAGGTCCGGTCGGCCGTACTTACGGACGTAGCAAAAAGCATCTTGCGTTCTTTCGTGCATATATCGTGGACCGCCTGTAAAACTGGATGGCAAGATGACCAATCGCCCCAAGTTTTCGACGTTAGTATCCGTTTGCATCGCGTCCCGCAAATGAACGTATTCTTCAGCGCGTAAACGACGTTGGTTAGTGCGAATGTAAACTAAACGTTCCGTTTCTATTTTTGCATACATGTCTACAATAAATTGGCTGAACAAACCACGAAATCGTTGCAAATAGACGAAGCGATTGCGCCTTATTTGTAAAAGGTATGTATAATATTGCTGAGCCGATATCTTTTTATTAAAATTGGCTACCCTGGTAGTAGGGTTAACTTGGTAGAGCCCGAAATTGTACCCATCTTCACCATGACAATATATTAACGGATATTGCAGGGCGTCGTATGCTCGGTGTGTTTCATAAATTCGTTGAAGGCGATCGTCGCGAGTGCGCAACACGATGTCACGCCTCTCACACTCTTGGTCGACTAAAACAACTGCAACTTCATCTGTGACAGGTGCATTGTGTCTCCCGCGGTGTTCACCAACAGGACGTCTATCTGCGTTGATGATTATTTTAAAATCATTGCTGCCAGGCGGAATGGACTCCAATGCAGTTTTAAAATTATGCACATACTGATTTGCTTGATGCAGCATGTTCTGTAGTCCTGATATAAGGTCACTATTAAGCTGGGGAAAATGACGATTTCTGACACTGAGCTGTTCAGTGTAATCAGACACAAAATAAACTTGGAGAAATTTGGACTCTTTTCTGCCAGTAACGATCCGATGAGATGGTAAACTTGGCCTTGCACTTTGAAGGTTGGCATGAACGGTCCCTCCGTTATTTGTTTTGCCCCAAAAGATGTCATCTGGAATGCGCTGTTATATGAACGGATATTATCTAAAAAATGTTTAGATTGGCGGTGACCGCCATTTAGAAGGATTTTAATAAAGTTTGGAGGATCTTGAAAATTTGTAATGACAACTTTTCCACTTGAACAGCACATTCCATTTGTCTCTTTATTCCATTTCAGAGCATCACAAAAATTGCAAATTTCGGTCATACCACCAACAGAGGCGAAATCAGCGTAGTCAATTCTAGGTGAATAAGTAAAACCTGCTTTTTCCTTATTGACCCAAGTTGTAATAACATTTGTGAAATCATATTCCAGAGACTCGTCAGCGTCCTCAGTTGTAATTCTGTTCAGATTGTACCGAGCTCGGTCAGCCTCTAAGCGAGATTGACGCTGTTGTGCTGTTTCTGCTTGTCGCAAGTCGTCTATTCTTTCCCTTTCGGACGCTAAATACCTTTCATCATTCAACCGAGCGCGTACATAGCTATCTCTGGCTGACACTAATCTTCGTTCTCTCTCTGAGAGAGATTCAGATTCGCGTAACAGTGCGTGGCGCTCTCGGTCAACCGATAACCGCGCTTCGCGATCCTCGATGGTCTCTTGAGAACGCAAAGTCGCTGTCCGAGTACTTTGTGTACTCAGGCGTGAATCCCTTTCCGTAAAAGTCTCGGACTCGCGTGACAGTGCGTGGCGCTCTCGGTCAGCCGATAACCGCGCTTCACGATCCTCAATGCTTTCTTGAGAGCGTAAAGTTGCTGTCCGAATACTTTGTGTACTCAGGCGTGACTCCCTTTCCGAAAAAGTCTCGGACTCCCGTGACAGTGCGTGACGCTCTCGGTCTAACGATAACCGCGCTTCGCGGTCCACAATGCTCTCTTGAGAGCGTAAAGTCGCGGTCCGGAGACTTTGTGTACTAAGGCGTGACTCCCTTTCCGTAAAAGTCTCGGACTCACGTGACAGTGCGTGGCGCTGTCGGTCAGACGATAACCGCGCTTCGCGTTCCACAATGCTCTCTTGAGAGCGTAAAGTCGCCTCAGACTCGAGTGACAGTGCACGGCGCTCACGCTGAGCCGATAACCGCGCTTCGCGATCCTCTGTGCTCTCCCGTGACCGAGAAGCCGCCGTAAGAGCACGCTGTATTCTTAGTCTAGACTCACGCTGGAAAGGCGTTTCAGATGCGCGAATTCTAACTTGCCGTGCTCCGACAGCATTTAACCTCGCTTCACGATCCTCTTCGGATTCTTGAGATATAATTAGTCTCATTTTTTTAGCTTTTCGACTACATTGCGAAAGGTTAGATTTTTTTCTAGAAGGCATTTTCAAGAAAATATCTAAAACCAACCAACCAAAAGTTCGAGCGAATTACGAAGTAAAGTAACGACTCGTTTTTTGACCCAACGAACGAAACGAAACCAATTCGAACGAATTACGAAGTAAAGTAACGACTCGTTTCTTGACTTCGTAATTTGACCCAACGAACGAAACGAAACAACCAAAAGAACAATTTCAACGAATTAGGTATGAGCGTTATTTTACGTCACTAGTTACAATAACTGATTATGGGGCATGTAACCGAATCACTAGTTTCGAGTCACACATAAACAAGTGATTTTTGTAACTAGTTACATTACCAATGCAGTGATCGAATGAAAAGCGAGACACGAAACAAAAGTACGTTGCGAGCCTAAGTCGTTTCTTTCGCGCGTAATAGTTACTACTCTGTGCCTACTTCTTTGTACTGACCGGCAAAGCGAGCCGAGACTTCCCGAAATCACGAGTGATGACACGATTAAATCTGAACATGCACACACCAAGTCGCCAGCCAACTACGAAAATGATGCGTATAATTTTCATACGTATTACTTAGAGATTAATTTAGATTGGTCATTATTTTTAACCTTCGACGGGCGGCGTACGAACACAAATTTGAAATTGTATTAGTATTTGTTTATGTTTACTTTGACAAGTAAACCTTGTTTAGTTCGTTGTTGAATATTGCACAAGTATGTATGTATGTTGCATTTATTGTGAAAGTGACTTCCATGCATGTAAATAATGTAAATAGAGAAAAAAACTAAAAATGCAAAAAAAAAAAAATCTACTTGTAAATATTTTAAATCATTGTATATACACGTATACCAATCAAATGAACTTGTAAATACGCCTGCATAACTCATTTTAAAATGCAATCATTCGATGCAGTCAGTCCTAAGCCTGAATAAAGTACGAAGGGAAGTTTATTTGTGTTCGTATTACGTAATAATATTAATGATGTAACTGCTTAGGGTAGCTACAAAAACTAATTCATTCAAAAAACCTACAGCTTGTGACATGTAACGATTACGTAGGTAACCATATATAATGTTCGTTTCTCAAATACTTCAGTAACACTAACACCATGTTGAATCACTGAATAGAATTTGACAAATAACTAGTTACTAAAATCACTAGTTTTCAAAACAGGTTACGCCTTAGTAGTAACTAGTTACGTTACGTTTCGCGAAAATCACGTAACGACCCATACCTACAACCGTACAACGAATAAACGATCAAACCACAACAAATTTTTTCCGACAATTAAGAGACCAAGAACAAAGAAACCCAATTCTTCAAGGAGAAAATACTATAAATGGGCTAAGGTCATTCTTCTACGGAGAATCTTAACACCGCGATTCAAAAAATTACGTTAAATGAACAACGCCATCTATCGAGCACGAAGTAATACTGTCAAAATATATTGGAAAACGTTCGAACACTCAATAAGCTAACTAAACTATGTAGAAAAGTCCAAAAGTACAAAATATTTTTGTTTTTAAGAAATTAACATTTATCACTATTGTTTCATATCATATCATATCTTAAATAATTAAGTTGTATCATGATTTGAAAGATAGGGAGCGCCACCTATCGCACTACTACTAAACTAATAAACATCGCTTTTGGAAAACTTGAATTAATCTAAGTTTAAATTGGGTCATTGGGAGTTTTATTTTATTCACAATGTAACGTGTTAAGTTACCGCGCGAAGTATGCGAAAATAATTATCCTAAAACAACATTACGAACTCACAAATCTACTTGAATTTACGTTAGTATTATTTTGCGTCAATAGATGTCGTTACGTGTATGTACATTACGTAATGACAATTTCTTCTTGAACACTTTAAATCATATATCTTTTGATATTTTGAAGCGATTGCGATGAAACAAAAACTAAATGAAACTTCAAGTTACAAACAATATTTGAGTGTAAAAGTTAACCATATTGATTTTGTACTTTTTACGTGATACTGGAAAAAACAAACCTCACAGACAAACAGACAAACAGACAAAAATTCCAAAAATTATAGAAATGGTATCTGTTAGTTATTATTGAACACTCCAAGTACTTTTTTTTTTTTTTTTTTTTAATGTACAGAAACGCTTCGACTACAGATTTATTATATGTAAGTATAGATATAGATTACTTGTTGAATGTAAAAATTGTAATTAATTCTTTTTGTATGCCTATAGTAGGCAGATCATAGCGCACTTTAATCCCAAATATGTCCAACCACTGTACCTACCTACATATCACAAATAAAATATTTCTGATTCTGATTTTAGGCTGACCAGGCGTCTTTTACGCCTGGACAGGAACTGTCTGCGCCTGGTGACAGGGACCATCACGGGACACTGCTCGCTAAACAAACACTTCCACACAATAGGCATAACGGACAGTCCTCTGTGCAGGGCGTGCATGGAGGCTGAGGAGACCGTTGTGCACGTGCTCTTTGAATGCACGGGCGTCACCCAGATCAGAACAAACACTTTCGGGTCACCCAGATCTTACACAGATGTTCTAAGCAAATTGGTCACTCGTTCTTCCATATTTTTTTTACACTACGGATGCTTTAAAACTTTGTCAAAATGAATAGTTTTGTGTAATTTTAACAAAAACAATAATTCAAGTTGTTTAAAAAAAATAAACGTGCAATAGCAGTTATTGCTTATCTATAAGTTCAGTTCACATAAATTACTATACCAATAAAAATGAACTGAACTTATAGATAAGCAATAACTGCTGTTTCTATTTAATTATTGAAAATATGCAAGATGTAGGCGGCCTGAATTTCACAAGCAGTTTAAAAATATCACATAGACAAGCAACATTATAACCGGTTTAACCGAAACCCGGTTTTTTAAATACGAAACTCGAAAAAAAAACCGGATTTTAATATTGGCCCGATTTGCATTCCCTAATAGGAACTGAATTTGTTTTTAAAATTTTCAATTTTTTGCTATCATACAAACCTAGATGCCTGTACATTGCCAGGGGCCACGGTATCCCATTCGGATTTTCCCGCAGCCCCGGCAGGCATAGCGCGAGAGCGCCTACGATGGCCGGGAATCAGCCTGCGATTCCCAACGCCCAGGGCGTCTCCAGTGGTGGCTAGGGGCGTGAGTAGAGTGGTAGGCTGCGCGAATTTTGCCTCTTCCTGACGCGTTCCGCCTCCTCCTTTGCGAGCATTACTGCTTCGCAGAAGGAGGTGACGGCCTCCCGTTCCCTCTCGCGGCGATGCTCTGCCCAAGCCGGGCAGACCTCCACCGTATGCACCACCGTGTCCTCCGGACGATCCACGCAGTGATGACAATGAGGAAACGCCCGGGCGTTTCCTCCTGCCTGATACAAGACAGGAACCTCCCGAAACAACCGTGTCGGGTGAGGGCCTGCGTCAGGCGGAAGGTGAGGACGCCGTGGTTTCTCTCTAGCCACTCCTCAAAGAGGGTACTTAATGCCGCAATAGTGGCGTGCCCAGCACTGGGTTGCGACAATCGCACTCTCCATGACGCTATGTGATCCCGCCGGAGCTCTGTTTGCGTCTGTGCCGTGATTTCTCGCGGCAGCGGAGTTACGCCCCGGCGCGCGTTTCGCCTCCTCACGCCATGGTCCATGAAAACACATGGCCTCGGACTTGTGCAGAGCCACCTCGAGTCCCAACTGCTGGATTCTGTCCACGATTGTCGCAACCCCGTGAGTCGCTAGTTCGGCCGCCTTCTGGTGCGACCTCCCCGGCACCAGGACTAACGTGTCATCAGTGTAACAAACGATGCTGACGCCGCTAGGGAGATCGGCGCGCAGCACCCAGTCGTATCCGATGTCCCACAGATGCAGCCCCAGAACCGATCCCTGTGGGATACCGCACGACATCTCTCGCCGGTTCCATTCTCCCTGGTGACCGGGGTAGATGACGGCCCTGTCCGTCAAATAGGTCTCGACCACACGACAGAGGTAGGTCGGCATCCGGTGATACTGGAGTGCCTCCCTGATGCAACTCTAGGGCAAGGCTTGAAGGCGTTGGCGATGTCTAGATACACCGCCAAGACGACCCCACCCCGGGCTACAGCATCCCCCGTCGTGAGGGCTCGCACGCGCATGATGGCGTCCACCGTAGAGCGCCCCCTGCGGAAACCAAACTGGCTCTCCGCCAAATCCGGCCCCACCTGCACCAGCCGCCCGACGAGGCGGTCTGCAATAACTTTTTTAAAGAGCTTGCCCACCTCGTCAAGCAGCACGATGGGCCGATAAGCGGACGTAGTCCGCTGGGCTCCTTGATTCAATTCAATTAAATTCAAAATATTTTATTTCACATAAACCTACAAGGGCACTTATGAAACGTCAGAAGCTAGGTGCACGGTTCCGATTGCTCGTTTCCTATGGAGAAGAGCCGGCAAGAAACTCCACGGAACTGATGAGGACCAGTTTCCCCGGAACTGGCCCCTCTCCAAACATGCGCTTAGGAGCCCCCTTAGTAGCGTCCCTCTCGTGCTTGTCAACCGTCGTAGACTTTAAGACGTAAGTTTATTTTGTCCCTACTAGTTTAATATGAGTTATACTCGTATAAGTATTATGTGCTAATCGATCGATCACAACTTCACCTCCAATACTTACGCGTAAGAGGAGACAGGTAGAATACCTTCCACATATGTCCCCAAAATTTCATAACGTACCGTGCGTGACTCTCCAAAGTAAGACTATCCAGCAATTATTTCACGTGGTTCGATCAAAATACGTACTTATATGAACAGCTGTTTGAACACGCACATAATATAAATATAGTAAGAAATAAAAGAACCCATAATTTATTAAATAAAGTGACGAATGGACGTATTAATTTGGTGGTTGCTTACGTAACGGCTTTAAAATGATGCTCATAATATAAAATACTGTTCCTTTCAAACGAAGACAGTGTTATCCGCGCGTTTATACCTACCGAACGCTAGTAACAGTCATGTCTAAAATAGAGTTTACCGTGAATGGAAAAAAATGTACAGGTAGGATTAGTGTTATACATATTAACATACCAATATTTTTTTGTAATATTTTTTACTTACTTACTTATTTTCCTTTTGACTCTTTTTCATAACTGGCGAAATGTGGGTGTACCTATTATAGATATCTACAACTCTGCTTAACCCTTCGGGAAAACAAGGCATGATGTTATACAATGCTATGTTATATTTTTTACTTTTCATAAAAAGCCACAACGGGGCATATTCTAACGGGGCATTTCTAATTTTTGTTCGATACTGTAATTTTGTGCATTTACCTGTTGACCGATACAAAAACGTCCCTAATATAATTCCATACTTCAAAAGTCAAAGAATATTGCACATACCCACGTATTTAACCCCAGCCTCATTGCCTACTGATGACAAAACTACTACATTATTACAATAATCTCCCTACTATTATGTAGTAAGTAGAACCATAATAACATGCTATAAGCAAGGTATGTCTTGTGGTTGTAACAACATAATAGCGTTTCCTCTCGTAGTAAACATAACGACATGTCCAGCAATTTTCTATGTAGCACGCTTTAGAGTAGATTATATAAAAAAGACAATAAAAAACTTAGCATTTTATTTATTAAATCAAATCTTTTTAAATGAAAGCCTGTTAATCTGTGTTCAGATTTTGATTGGCAGCTACTTATGATTGGCTACTTTTTTGCTGTTAACCAGACCGGTAACATACTTAATTGAAGATTTAATAATCACAGGCCTTAGTAGGCTTTCAGGAACTAAGAGTAAGTTTCTAATCAAGTCTTAGTACCTAATTGGCGCAAAAGGTGAAGTTATTTTTGTTACGAAATGCCTGCTCGATCGATGGAGAGCGATGGAACGAGCGTGCCCAAAAGATGCCTGTTCCCACTTCACTGAGGTGTTGTAGTAGATTCATTAGTGTATCTCCAAAACGAGGTTCCGAATTAATTTTCTGTCAAGTTTATTATAAGTTTCTAAGGACTACTTTTGAAGTTTTGGAAGAGTTTGCGAAGCAGACGTTGCATAGAAAACAAGGACTAGACTCAAACTCAAACTCAAAGCATTTATTTCAATTAAACCATTTACAGGCACTTTTGAATTGTCAAGGGGTCGGTCAGTCAAAAATATGAAGCTAGTTGCCCATTCCAAAGCGTAGTAGGTACCTATGGAGAAGAACGGGCAAGAAACTCCACGGACACTATTTTAAATAAAAAAAATGATACAACATATTGGTTACATCATTCATTTTGAAATTATGCATGTGAGAACAATGTAGAAAGACGTGCACGTTCGTAAAAGCGTCCGTAATAAAAAGAAAAAAATAAAGAATAATTCTAAAACTTAAAATAAATTAAAAAAGCCATGGCAGCTAAGAGATGACCAGTCCCAACTGACGGCGCCCGTTCACGAACATGGCGCATGGATCAGCACCATTTAGCTCAACCATTTTGAAGGGAGCTAAATGATCCAACACACGCGCCACCATCAGCGAGACATTTGAGTGAGCATGACATACTCACAGCCGCCAGGGCACATTCAAGTCAATGAAATACTACATATTACCCGGTAAATGGTAGCCCTTTAGTACATAGTACTCACACCTGTGCTATGCAATTATACGGGGTGTTTGGTGCATCGTGTGCCAAATTGAAATGGTCGACTGAAGGAGTCATTCGCTAGCCTTTCAGATCCCTCATGCTCTGTGGATTTTTTTTATCGACTTTTTATTGTTTTCCAAAAAAAAGACCCAAATTTTACATTCAAATACAGAATTAAAAAAAAAAATAAGACGTAGACTCTGAATTTTAATTTTATTTCGATGTATATATCGTATATCGTATTGTTTAAGAATACTTTTAAATACAAAATTAGTGATATTAGTCACCTAGTTCTTTGTTAATTCACTCGCAAAGGTAAAACTTAAATTAAAGCTGTACATGTTACAGCTGTTTATAAGGCTACAAAAAAAAAACAAAAGCGACCGGGATCTTCCAACTCCCTCATTAATTCTCCAGTCTATCCTCTTTCTAATGATGTGCCACATGCCATAAAAGTATTTTAGCAACTTTGTGAATTCGACCATTTCAATTTGGCACACGATGCACCAAACATCCTGTATAATACAAACGAAATTATACAATACAAAGATGGTCTTACAATCTTCAGCAGCTCCAACAGTATTTTCAAAATGTTAATCAGTGTGTATGTCAATTAGTTGTGGAGCAGGACCAGCAATGAGCCAAGCATTAGAAATTAACTTGTCAGGATTTCACTATTAAATACTTAATTGTAGGCCGGTGGACTAAAGAAATAACGTTTCCTTTGCGACAAACCAGACTTTCTAGATCTGAAATTATGCAATGAACATTGTAATTTATTGTTTCACAGTAGACGAACGCACCCCCCGGGAAACAACGCTGAACGCCTACCTCCGCTATGTGCTCGCTCTGCCGGGCACCAAAGCTATGTGTCACGAAGGTGGCTGCGGCTCCTGCATCGTGATGGTGCGAGCGAAGCGGTTCCCCAGCGGTTTGGTCGAGACCTTCTCTGTTAACTCCGTAAGTGGGTTTCACACAAATGTTCTTAAGTAGTCCATTTGTGACTTTTTGCGCTTTTTGACAAAAGAGAGCTCCAATTACTCCTTCTAATTTTGCAGCGTAGGGTTGATTCAATCTCTATCAAAAACCATGTACAACTTGCTGGCATGATTAAACGTTTCACCCTTGCATTCGATCATTTTCAGGAATTGCTTGTCGCCGACACGACAGAGTAGAGTAGTTACTTATACCCGACTTGTTTAAGTAGCCGAACATCTCATCCACAGTGTATGGTGCTGGTGTTCTCCTGCAACTGTTGGGAGGTGACGACCATCGAAGGTGTCGGCAACCGCTTGGACGGCTACAGCCAGATACAGAAAAGACTTGTGGCGTTCAACGGCACCCAATGTGGGTACTGTACACCAGGTTGGGTTATGCAACTGACCAGGTATGGGATTTTTCCCAGATCAAGATTTAGCAAACAATTAAAAGAATGGTTTTACGTTAGCTTGATTGATACGATTTGCTTTCAGCTTGATTGACAAGAACCTCACAATGGCCGAACTAGAGCAGTCCTTCGGTAGCAATTCATGCAGGTGTACCGGATTTAGACCTATTTTAGACACAATCATATCGTTTGGTATAGATGCCTCTCCTGAAATATGCCAGAAAGTACGGGATATTGAGGAACTTAATACGTGTTCCAAAAACCCTGGAATTTGTCAGAGAAAATGTTCTATAATGAGTGACTGCAGTGATTGGAGCGTCGTAGCCGATGTTAAAAGGGAAAGTACACTTAGTTTTAAATTTGGGAAGTACGAGTTCTTTAAGGTATATGATGAGAATGCAATTTTTGATATCCTCAACAAGCATGGCGTTGATTCATATATGTTTGTTGATGGAAACACTGGAAAGGGTGAGTTTTTAGCCTAATTTAAATAAGACTTATATATTAAAGCAATGTGAAATATGTTAGGTAACTTGGTAGATATTTGTTATTTAGAAAGTAACTGCATTTTTATCATTCAATCAATCTGCCTAGCCTTTTTCCAACTATGTTAGGGTCAGCTTCCAGTCTAACTGGATGGAGCTGAATACCTACCAGTATTTTATATGGAGCGACTGCCTATCTGACCTCCACAACTCAGTAACTGGGTAATACGACCATACCCCTTGTAAGACTGGTTGTCAGACTTTCGGGCTTCTGACGACCCGTAACGACAGTCAAAGATCCACGAATGACAGCAGTGACCAACGGCTTATCGTGTTTTCAGAGGCGCGGAGGAGTCTCGATAAGTAGAGATGGTGAACCATCCACGGACCAACCCCGGCAAGCGTATTTTAACCTGATGGATCGTCCCGTGTGGCTTTTATTACTTAGCTACAAGCTCCTCATGTATTGCTTGTGCATTTTTATCATTATAGAAGTAAAAAAAACTCAATTAAAGTTTATTTAAACTGCACTAGTTAGATAAGCTTGTAAATATACTGGTATTATTTTATGTTCTATTTTACGTGAAGAAAAAGATAGATACTTCAGTAAATAAACGTAGTAACGACACTTTTATGCAAATTTTAATGGTGTCCTCATTAAAATTTGCATAAAAGTGTCGTTACATTCATACATACAGATAATGTGCGAGATACGACAAAACAAAAGAAAATACCTACGTCGTAATGTGCATAATAAAATGCATGGAAGGGTGTGTCTATGAAAGATCTGATGGCAGGAAAACTTCCCATCACCTTAAAAGCGAAAGCTGATGGACATTTGAATCCAAGGATCCGTCCAGTCAAAGATTATGTTTGTTTGTCAAACATGGTATTTTTTTATTAATTTTTTAACCGCCACGAGGGAGATTTTGATCTGCATCACACCTGATGGTAAGTGATGATCAGGCCGAAGGTGGAAGCGAGCGTCACCCGGAATCCTCAACCACAGAGAAACAGGCTCAGTCATCGTAAAGGGAAACATTACAATCTTTGATAAAACCATCATGCCGTTTGTAATTTATAGTCATATAAATTGCGTGCATTGAAATCGAAGGATAGCCATTCTATATTCTATTAGAAAAGCTAAAAACCATAGATATAATAAAGAAGGAGATATGGCGTGGAGTTCAAAATGTATAGAAAACCGATGAAGCTACAATTGCCCCTCCATAACGCTAATATTGCACACACAGTTCTGTCAAAACAATACTACGAACAAGTGCACACACGCGCCATCGATAACTCAGTCATTAAAATATAAACCTTATTATTTAAACCACAGCGTACTTTTTCCGTATAATTACTCACAACTTTCTTTCAAAACTTAACCTTGAAAAGCATGTTTCCTCATAAAGTAAATAATCCGTCAAGCAAAAATCTAAAACTATTAAAGCCGCCATACTAATCCTACTGATCGATACTAATTACTTTTCAAATCTTGGTTGCTACTTGCACTACTAAACATCTACCAAACGGACCGCGAAAGTCATATTATTTAAAAAATCGGACCTCCAATTAAAGTAATGGTGATACCCTGGTATATATAGGCTAATATAATAAATATAATAATTATTATTTTTCGGTTAACTAATGTCATAAATGATAAACGTAATGCAACATTTCAGGTATTGTCGAGACATTTGAATATCCCAGAGTTTTGATTGACATAAGCGATGTGACTTCTCTTAAAACCTGTGATTACGACCAAAATTTGGTCCTTGGAGCCAACGTGTCTATAGAAGACTGTATCAAGATATTCAAAGAAGCTGCTAGCAATAAGAGCGGCTTTGAGTACTTGGCAGAGGTCGTGAAACATCTTAAGCTTATTGCTCATATACCCGTTAGAAAGGTAAGTTTGAAACTTGTGACTCCAGATTTTGTTGATGTTACGTAGGCGAAGGTCTTTGTCCTCATCGTGTACCTATTTTTCTGGAATGTACTACTACTAAATACACGGTATTTAGTGACATTAGAGGAACTAGACATGTGTTACAATTAAGTACAAATTTACTACAATACGAAACATTTTAAATTTGTCTTGACAGCTTTTTCCGTTGGCATCTTTAAGCTGATTTTCATTGTCGATGATAATGTGTTTATAAGTTTTAAATTATTTTTAGATTGGCTCCATAGCTGGCAATTTGATGTACAGACACGCCATACCCACGTACAAGTCAGATTTGTTCTTACTATTTGAATGCGTCGGCGCCACGATTACTGTCCGTAAGTACTGTGTGATTTAATCGAAAATATCCGTGATAATTATCCCCGTAGGACAGGATATTTCATCTCTTTTAATTGGTGTGGGTTGGTAGTAACATTTGTATAAGACGGACTGCAACTTCCACCTATTTTTCGTATTAAGATATCTACTGTTCTTATGTAATGCACTCCTTGCTGCCAGAAAAGTAAAATACAACAAAATCCTGAGAAATGATAAAGCTATTAAGACAAATCTGAAAATAGGAGTTCGTTTAGTGATTCAACATGTTTGGTCCTAAGGTTTCTGTGATGGATTAACAAAAACGCTGACAATGACAGAATTCCTAAAGTTTGACATGCAAGGTGTGTTGATGATCAACGTAGAATTGCCGCCGTTGAGCAGCTCACACATTTTCAGGAGTTATAAGGTAAATTATCATTTTTAAGCTAGCCTAATTCTGCATGTAGAGTTTAATGTTAGAAGCTTCTTCTTGGTTCAAGGCAAAGTCATCAAGTCTATAATGATCTTCTGACAAGAAATATTAGCTGTCTCCTTTTGAATGTTAAAATAATTGCAGATTATGCCAAGGAACCAGAACTCTCTAGCTCTCGTGCACTCAGCATATCTCTTAAAAATGGGAAGAAAGAACAAAATAGAATGTGCAAGCATAGTGTACGGTAATATAGATCCAAACTTTTATCACGCCACAAAAACGGAACAGTATCTGATCGGAAAGAACATATTCAATGATAAGAACCTGCAAGAAGCAATAAAGGTGCTGAGCCATGAGCTAATACCAGTAGAAATTCCTGGAGAACCTTCTATACAATTTCGGAAGAAGTTGGCTCTGGGGCTGTTTTATAAGGTAAGAGAATGATAGAAATCTAAATAAACACTAACCCGGTAGCACACCTCCGCCGCGAAACCATAGCAGCGAAACCGCAGTAGTTAAATTCAATTCAGTTAAATTAAATGGACTCGCGTCATTTTCCGCTACTCGCATCCGATTCGAGTAGCGGAACTTGACGCGAGTCTATTGAATTGAACTACTGCGGTTACGCTGCTATTGTTTCGCGGCGGAGGTATGCTGCCGGCGTAAGAAAATTCAATTAAGGAATATAACTTTTTCACTCACTTCACAGACTACAAATCTAAACTAATAATAGGTATAAAAAAGATTTGATTTTTTATATGTTTGTTTGTAATGGATAAATTCAAAAAACCGATTAAACCGATTTCAAAAATTCTTTCACATATCTCTACCTACTTTATCAGCAAGTAACGTGGGCTGTATTTTATCGACGCGAACGAAGTCACGGGCAGAAACTAGTCACTAAAAACACTTATCAAATTTAATTTCTGTCAATCATTTGAATCTGACAAAGACAGAATCATGTTTTAAGTAAAAAAAAACTAATCAAAACAGGCAAATATTTTACAGATAAACGCTCTTAATAGTATTTAGTGATTTGTGGCGCAAGTGGGCCTTAAACCTTTCTCAGATTTTCTTTTGATTTCCTAAATCACCGAGTACCTCTCAAGTTACTCTCTCGCCTTTCACTGTCTAATAGCCTTAACCTTTGTATCATATGACAGTTTATCAAAATTACCCAAACCTACATCTTACAATTAATTTCCTTGCAGTTCATCCTTAACATCTGTCCGGCTGGCACTGCTCTTTCAAAATATACTTCTGGTGGAGAACTTCTGAAACGGCCCGTTTCTTCAGGCAAGGAAGACTATCAGACTGACCCCTCCCTGTTCCCGTTGAACCAGCCCGTAGATAAGCTTGAGGCGCTGATTCAAGTGGGGGGTGAAGCTAGGTTCGCAAATGATATCCCTCCGTTGCCATGTGAGGTGTTTGGTGCCTTCGTACTTTCAGAAGTGCATAGTGGAGAAGTGGATACTATTGATATTGAAGCAGTTTTGGTAAGAGCCTGACTTTCAATACCTTATAACTGATCAGAGAAAAATATTGCAGGAACTCTTACCTTACAATTTTTTAATTATTTGCCAAGATGTTAGATTATTGGTTGTTCGTTTTGCAACTTTAAGTTTTTAGATTTACCGTTTCATCATCTCTTAACATATTTAAATGGTGTCAGCAATTTTTATTAAAATTCAATTTCACTCCTTACCGCACGCGTGAGCGTATGCGTTATCATGGCTTAAACATATATGACTACATATTTCATATTAATTTTCATTCAAATTCAACAGCCCGACAGGGTCAATGTGAACTTTACAATTATTATTTCCTTTATTCAACAACATACATAGAAATTATATTTTTAAATATTAAAATAATAAATATAAGACCATTGATATTCAATAAAGATTTCAATTTGAATTTATAAATCCGTAAATGTTTGGGCATCACATTATTCAAATTATTCTACAACTATTTAGTAATGTTACAACAAAATTACAGAAAAACATGTTTTCATGTTAAGGAAAATGAATATTAAATATGTTAATTCATGTTAGTTTACTCATGAAAACATTAATGATTACAAACAGTTTTCTTATTTATTGAATATTTGAATTTAAATTTTAATAGCTGAATCAATATGATAATATCCATTGATGTAAAACATAGGTATTTTTTCGTTCAAGGTCGTTAAATAAGGGAACAATTTAATTATGATCTCTTTTATTTTTTAGGCAATAGAGGGTGTTGTAGCTCTGTATACAGCCAAAGACATCCCCGGCGTCAATTCTTTCGGATTTCCGGGCATTCAACTTCAAACAGAAGAAGAAGAAATTCTTGCAACTAAAATCTTGTTCCGCGACCAGCCGATTGCCATAGTCGTAGCGATTACTGAAAAACTGGCTGCACAGGTAGCAAAAATGGTCAAAGTAACATACAAAAATGTTAGCACAGCAGCTCCGGTACTGACTATTGATGAAGCAAAGAAAGATAGCAATAGATACGTGCCCGGAACTCCATCTATAGAACCGGATGGAAAAGGCGACAATGTTACAAAGGTCATAAAAGGAGTTTTTGACATGGGAGCCCAATATCATTATTATATAGAACCCATAACATGCGTTGTTGTGCCTGTTGACAAGATGCTAGAAGTATACGATTCGTCGCAATGGATGGACTTAACGCAAATTGTTATTGCAAGGTCTTTGGGGATCAGCGAAAGCGAGTAAGTCATCTATACTAGATATCGGTTCAATAATAAACCTACGCTGTGTAGTTACTGATTTAGTATTATTTAGTTCTATTTCTGAGAATTTTAAATGAAAGAAGAAAAGAAAGAAAGAAGTATTATTGTAATTTTTATTTTATTTATCTTCCATATGTTTTAATTATTGGCCTTGATTACACATCAATATTATACATAAAGGGCCAAGTCATCTATGCCTTTTAAAGTGTAACGTCTTGCATGGTAGCATGGTTATACTAATTAATATCATGTAATTTTTTTTATAAAAATGTTTAAAATGAACAGGTTCCAAATTGAACCTTATAGGATATCAATATTTCGTAGTTACCAAACCTAAATGACTTAAATTAACAAGGAATTTCAGACTGTTAGGTGCTAGTTCAATTAGTAGTTAATTGTTGAAAGCTTATTTAAAGGAAATTAAGTAATGATTACTGTATCGAACGCCTGACGAAACTCCATGTATAAAACTAGGAATACCCAATATTGACTTCTGGTTTTCGTGGGTTTAGTTTAGTAGAAAGTAATCAGTCTCAAATCTGTTTGCTATGCTTAGATTTGTATAACCGGGGGTTGCTAAATACTGGTGGAAGGGGTTCCACGTTGGGCACGCCACTATTGCGGCAATAAGTCCCCTCTTTGCGGAGTGGCTGGAGAGGCGCCACGGCGTCCTTACCTTCCGCCTGACGCAGGTCCTCACCGGACATCGTTGTTTCGGGAGGTTCCTGTTTCGGATAAGGCGGGAGGAAACGCCCGGGTGTCATCACTGCGTGGATCGCCCAGAGGACACGGTGGAGCATACGGTGGCGGTCTGCCCGGTGCGGGCAGAGCACCGCCGTGTCCCCGTGGAGGCGATCGGTGGCGGGGATCTCTCGCGTCCGGCCCTGGTCCAGGCCATGAAACGGAGCTAGAGGGCATGGGAGGCCGTCACCTCCTTCTGCGAAGCAGTAATGCTCGCGAAGGAGGAGGTGGAACGCGTGAGGGAGAGGCAAAATTCGCGCCCTCACGCCCCTAGCCTCCGCAGGAGGAGACGCTCTGGAATTGTAGGCCGATTCCCGGCCACCGTAGGCGCGGGCTTGCGGACGGTGAGCAATGGGTAGCTCGCTGTCCGGTAAGGACCAGGCCCGGGTCGACGGCGAGTTGTGTTCCACGCGCGCCTCAAAGAGATTCAGCGACTGAAGGGGACCGATGGGACCGATGCCTGCCGGGGTTGCGGGAAAGTCTGAAAGAGATACCGTGGCCCCTGGCAACGTAAAGGCAAACCGAAGGAACACTGGTGGGTTTTAGTCAGTAAGAGTCTGACACGCCCTCCCGCTCCGCCCAGAACGGGACTTCTCCCGTTCTGGGCGGAGCGGGAGGGCGTGTGAAAGACTTCTCTTATGATGACTTGCCACCAAAAAAAAAGTTGTTCCACGTATAGCCCGCAAAGACCTCATCTATCGCTTTATATCAGGCGTGATCGAGGTCAAGAGCTTCCCCGTTGTAGTTATAAAAAAGAAGAAAAAAATACCTACAAGGAATTGAGAGCTCGAATATTTTATTCACGTTCTACTTACTTTACTTCTTGTTTTTTTCGTGTGGTTAGTGACTAACAATTCTCGTACTTAAAAAACGTTCAAACTCAAGTCGCAATCTGTCAAACTTATCAAAAATGTTGGTAAATGGAATATGGAATTTTTTACCGAATCCGAAAGTTCTTAAAAAATACAGGATTTGCCCCTCTGGTGTCAGAGTTTTTAAAGCCGCCCATGGGCCTTTGACTTGGCTTAACGACGACGACGCGATGTTGACGTTCTACAAATTTTTAACGATCTTAGCATACATTTTCATGATTAGCTGATAGAAAATGCCAAATAACATCAAGCTCCCCAGGAAATCAGGATGGCAACCAACCGATTATCCTTTAAAGTTAAAGTTCGCGACCACATTCGTAAGAAGCTGGCGGTATCATCACAACGTTAATGTTTTCCCATTGTTTGTCTTATTTGTTTTTAGTATATTCGTGTATTTATATATATTTGTTTGTGCTTATATTTGTATCTGATTAGACATATATATTATATTTATATTTTGTCATAGGTATACTCGTATGTGTATCTTTATATCTAGGTACGTTAAAAATATTCCTCAATTTCTCGTAATTGCACCTACCACTGTTTGTCTCTGCGACAACCAAAGGTTGACTGGTAGAAAATGACGCCTCTGTACATTTCTGTGCTTGAATTATTAAATAAATAAATAAATAAGATCGCTTTGTGTACCTGTACCATGAAATAAATACCTACCTACTATATAATTTTTTCCAGAGTCTTTGTTAAAGTTCGTCGAGTTGGCGGTGGTTTTGGAGGCAAGATTAGTCGTAACGTCCAGGCTGCCGCAGCATGTGCATTAGTTGCCAAGAAACAGGATAAACCTTGTAGGTTCATTTTACCGATACAGACCAATATGGCAATCGCTGGGAAGAGACTGCCCTGTCAGTGCGAATACGAGGTACCTAGTTCATATTAAAGCCCCGATTGAATTGTTCGCCTCTATTTACTGCAAGCAATCTCTTTTAACCAAAAAACAAAATCCTTTCATTAGGTTGGAGTCGATGACGATGGTAAAATCCAGTATATGAATGCGTCAATTATTCAAGACAATGGCTGTTCCAACAACGAGAACATTCTCGACTTCGTTATCAGCGGGTTCCCTAATTGCTACGATACCACATTTTGGGCCGTGAAAACGGGAACAATCACTACTAATACTCCTTCTAATACGTTCGCTAGAGCACCAGGTTAGTTATGTTCTTTTATTTTCAGTTTAAGGGATTCGACGATTCTCATCATAAAATACAGTCCTGAACCAGATCCTCTTAATTCAAGTGAGAAACCGACGTATTATTAATGTTTTTTTTAAAGATATTAGGTTATTATTATTATACTAGCTTATGCCAGTGATTTCGTTCGCGTGACAGACAACACAATATACTAAACTAACAGCCACATTTTTATAAAACTATCCTGTGTAGGTATACAATGTTTGTAGGTTTGGTCTCAGCAGCCAAAATATAAAGAGTTTGAGAAGCAGCTCGTCTTGAGGTCGACACCCGCAGCCTTCAGTAGCAATTTCCCATTGCTTGCGAAGTTTTTCATTTTAGTGAATTAATGAACGCCTGTGTTCATGCATATATGTACGTTGTGCTACCTAATGGCACAACAGATGCATTCTTAAAAAATATTCCTGATGAACAGCTATCACTAAAATGATATAACAGTAGATTGTAAACACACGGGATTTTTCATCGGGATATCAGTCACCTCACCATAGATATTAATTTTTATTATAACCAAAGATGACAGAAGAGGCCTAAACTTCATGTTTTTCTGTGAACGTTCTACGAACTATCATAATTATAGTGTAAAGTAGCAAAATTTAAAAAAGAAGCACAATTAATATCAATGGGGGTGTCGACAAAAAAAAATTTTGTGCGTCTGGTAGATTATTAAAAAATATTGATCACGTATTTTTTCTTGTTTTACGTAATCAATTGATTACCTACAGCAATACGTTAAAATGTGGCATGACGTCACTCCCCGGTAGATTTTATGACTTGTATCTAGGTAAACCATTTTTTATTAATATGATAAAGCAAAAAATACGTGTCTAATATTTTTTTATTATTTGAAAAAAAAAAAACCCTATTCATTTTTCCAATATCCCTATTGTTGGGAATCGAACTTAATGGTTTTTCGTAGCTGTCGTATTTGCTTTGTTGGAAATGGACTACAACAGCTGTTCGTAGAGGCACAACGTGTTCTTTTTGATGTCCCGTAACTCTTATTTTATATATAAGTTAAATGCACAAAGTTCCAAAAATACATAGTTTCGAAGATAACATAACACTAGATTATCGATGTGTTTATCTCTTATAAGTTTCATTGATGTACGAGTAAATCATTTTCATTCAAACCAATCATTCATATTATTTAAAGCTAAGAAAATGCATAGATACTTAGTCTGAATTTATTGTATTTTTAGGGTTCCGTAACCAAAGGGTGAAACGGGACCCTATTATTAAGACGCCGCTGTCCGTCTGTCACCAGGCTGTATCTCATGAACCGTGATAGTTAGACAGTTGAAATTTCACAGAAGATGTAGGTATTTCTGTTGCCGCTATAACAACAAATACTAAAAACAGAATAAAATAAATATTTAAGTGGGGCTCCCAGCTCCCATACAACAGACATGATTTTTTTGCCGTTTTTATAGATAACTAGCTGCGCCCCGCGATTTCACCCGCATAAGTTTCGATCCTATGAGAATAAAAAGTTTTTCCAAATTCGTTCTAGTAGTTTTAGCGTGAACAAGAGACAAACATACACACTCCCAAACTTTCGCCTTTATAATAAAGCCGAACACACCGGTGTACATATCCCGCCTGCACTACACCACTAAGGCGGAGGACATCGTGGAGTACGTGCGCCAAAGGACGAGGTACATGCCGAGGGTGCAGTTACTAGAATCGCACCGGAACGTCAACTTCAAGGCGTTCGTCGTGCGAGTACCGAACTGTTATCTGCCCCTCGTCATGGAAGAAGACTTTTGGCGTGGACGTGGTGTTCCGTCGCTTCCGCGGACAAGTTCCACAGGACAGCACAAAGTCAAGCTAGTGCAAAGTGAAGTGCTACTAACATAGTCTAAGCCTTACCTATTCATTAACACACGTTTTTGTTATTAAAATATGTATGTTTAGGTTAAGGTATTTTTCTATGGGCCAGTGTCGCCTGAAATAAATGGTATATTATTATAATTATAATATTAGTGTGAAGTGTGATGGTACGGATACGGAACAATTCGTGCGCGAGTCCGACTCGCACTTGGCCGATTTTTTTTATATTTTACGTAAGGGTGTTTTACATAAATAATCGAGACTACTCGAATTATTTTGTACGAAAAAAAAAATATTTTTATGCCAGTTGATTCTATAACATGGTCTCATATACCCGAGTTATAGGATATCAAAAGGAACACGTTGTATATAATTAAGCTGCTTAGCTCCATAAAGTTATAGCTCGATGATAATTAATTAAAAGGTTAAATCTGTAACTATTTACAAATTTCAACCCCCCTAGCAAATAGCGTGATAATTTATAGCCTATTAAACCAGATTTAACCAGAGGCTGACCAGATTTATAGGAAATATCTATGCTTTTTTTTATTATGCTGCAGAAACAATGCAGACAAAAACTACGAGTCTCGGTCTAAATTCATTTTATGAATAAAAAAAAACTTAGTCTGTAAAGCGATCTACTTATGATCTTACAGGTACTTGCGAGGGCATCACAAGTATTGAACACATAATGCAGCACATTGCATTCGCCGTGCAGAAGGACCCGACTAGCGTCCGCAAAGTAAACATGAGGACAGAGGACAACGACCTTCCAGAACTGATCGAAGTTCTCAAAAACGACGCCAATTACGACCAACGAGCTAAAGAGATCGAACAGTTCAATAAAACAAATAGATGGATGAAGAAGTCTATTTCTATCAATGTTATGTGCTTCCCAGTCATCTATTATGGAAACTATTCAGCACTCGTCTCCATTTATAGAGGTGATGGTACAGTTACTATCTCCACAGGAGGTATAGAGATGGGACAAGGGATCAACACGAAAGCTGCCCAGGTTTGCGCATACGAGCTAGGGGTACCTCTCGAATATGTCAATGTTGTTCCCCATTACAGTTTCGTGGCTGCAAACAATGTGTTTTCTGGGTCTAGTATTACCTCTGAAAGTGTTTACTACTGTATTATAAGAGCATGCAACATTTTGAAAGAAAGGCTGGACCCGATAAGGGAAAGTATGCCAGACGCTACCTGGAAGGAAATCATCAAGAAAGCAGGAGAAGATCAAGTGGAGTTAACTTCTTTGTTCATGATGAAAGATACAGACGAAAATCTAAAGGCGTATAGTGCGTTCGCTGTAGCCATTATTGAGACACAACTAGATATACCGACTGGGCGTTTTCAAATAGTTCGTGCGGATATTTTAGAGGATGTCGGTGTTAGTGTCAACCCTAAGCTAGACGTCGGACAGGTGAGTAGTCCACTCATAAACATAATTGTGCAAGAAGCACTATAATGTGAAATTAATAACAAAATAGGAAACATAAAAGAAGCAAGTTTGATGACAGTGAGATAATGAGAGTTTAAAAATAACATTAAAAGCAAAATTAGCCTACAACATAAAACAGAGATTCTATACTGATGATACATTATGTTAAAAATACAAATAAAGTTTAAAAAAAAAGGGAATATAAATCTAAAAATGTTATCTTGTGTGTTGCCAGAAACTGTTCCGAACACGAGTGTTCTTGAACACTCTTGGGCGAGTGTGTGTGTATCATAGTTATTAGTGATGTAGCGATTATAAGTATCTGCGACTTGTATTTGTAAAAATTTGCTAGTTGATTGTTACTATTGAGTTACGTTGCATTAAACATGTTTTGGACTAGCTAAAGGAACAAAATTACCAATAATATTTTTACTTAATTTTCGTTTATCCCATATTTCAAGGTGCAAGGAGCCTACGTTCAAGGTCTCGGTTACTTCACTTGCGAGAAGCTGATTTATGACAAGGAGACAGGGAAACTGTTGACTAACCGAACATTGACATACCATATCAACCTGAGTCTAGACATACCGCTCGAGTATAACGTCAAGTTGAGGTACAACTACAAGAATCCGAATGGAGTGCTTGGATCGAAAAGTGAGTAACTTTAGTGAGAATGTTATGTGTGTTTTCTTGGCAAAATATAGTTCAAATTTTGAATTTGAGGCAGTAGCGATCAGTTAACTTGCCAATCCATCTGCCATCATCATAATGGAAATCTTCTTGACCATTTTCAGCAATGACATGATGTCAGAATCTTTACCTATCTGCTTTACCTTTTACGTTACAACTATTGTTAACTCTGAAATGTCGCGTGATACCCCAATAATGATTTCGTATATACTAAGTGATTTCGTTTTTTGAGTGTTTACAACTATTGTTTCATTTTGAACTAGCTTGCGGCGAGATGGGCATATGTACTGCTCACGGGGTGACGCACGCCCTGCGACAGTGTATCATGGAGTCTCGCAAGGACTCGGGCTACGACCCTACTGAATGGATTTATATACGTGGGTATTATTTGTGACAATATTTTTCCAAGGGAGAAATGGTCTCGATTGTTATTAGGTATGATTTTTTAGAATTAGAATTGATGTGTCGACTAAGCCTTCAATAATAATAGTAGATAATTAGTAGCTCGCAGATTGGCCTGATCATCACTTATCATCAGGTGAGATGCAAACTAAAAGCTTCCCAGCTGTAGAGAAAAAAAATCGGATGCGTTTTAGATATGAAACTTATTTAAATTAATAACTGTCAAGTGTTCGGTTGACTACTAGGTTTAACGATTTGTTTTATTGAGAAAGTCCCATGAGCCAATATCATAGCCTGAACAATATTCTAGCATAAGGCTCCCTGTCCACTAGAACAGAGAAGAGAGGAGAGGAGCGGAGCTGTGCCAATATTAACACGTTCAGTGCCGGGAGCCCTCCTGGAGGGTTACGGGTACGACACGTCGCGTGACACCTAATTGCGTACTAGGGCCTTAGGGCTCATTTTAAATGTAGGTTTTTCTTAGCGAATACAGACAGCATTATAAACCGTTAAAATAAAACCTGATGTATATTGTAACAAGATTTATTAGTATATGTGTTGGTTTTAAAATCCAAGCATTTTAATTATTTGTAACCGGTTACAAATTTTCACTAAAAATGTTAAAGATTGAAAGCTACATATAGCGACAAGACCCCCTGAAATAGTTTATAGTTTACTTCGTTTTACAGTGTTTTCTAACACGTTTTAAAAGCTAATGCCATTGACCATCCGCGATGTTTAACTTTAGTGCAAACGTAATGCCGGCAACCCTCCCGGTGGGTTCACTTCCAATATGTATGGCGGCATGGCGTATGAGTTCAATGAAAAGTGGGCGGAGTCAAAAGCGTTAACCAATAGAATCTTATCCAATAAACCGATCCAGAGTTTAGATGCTATTGGTTATTATTGTCACAGCTCCGCTCTCCTCCTCTCTTCTCCGCTCCAGTGGACAGGCAGCCTAAATCACGATTTCAAAATAAAAGTTTTCATATTTTTATTCTCTACTCAAATCTAAATTCTGGACGGGCCTCATGAAAAGCAATGAATTTTTTTTCGCAGCGGTGCCATACGATACTGAAGCTATATTGAAAGCGTTGGACGTGAAACCAGAAGAGTTCCTTCTTACGAAATAGTTTGTTAATTTGATATAGATATTATTATTCTTTGTGATATAATGAAGTGTGATTTATAGATTAGATCCATTCCTGTTGTTTCTTTTTTTTATTTCCTTTATTTTCTAATAGATTTTTATATGAAGTGTGGTTTATAGAGTGTGTAGTGTTAAGTTTGTAGTGTGGTTTCCATTCAGTCCTGTTATGTTTCTTTTTTTTGCTATTTTTTCGCACTTACTTCGGATTAATTCTTGAAGATGGTTCTGGTTGTATTAAAAATTCGTCTATACGATCTGTTTTTTCCATTTCAAAATGTTTAATGCTTATTTTTTTAAATAAATTATTTACTATTATTTTTCTTTTTTTTATTAATTTAATCATTTGTAGGTACCTACTAAGTCCATTGAGACGTTTGGCATATGTATTGGGACTCAATATTATAATAATTTACTTGCTAATAAGAAAAATCATTATAAAAGAAATACACACTGGAATTCTTCCTAGCTTCAGCCCTGGTTCTTTGGTCTAAAAAATTTATTTCGAATTCAGCAGTGATAACCTAGTGGTGTGACCGTCGGACTGCCAAGTCATAGGTCTCGAGTTCCAAGCCAAGGCACGCACCACTGACTTTTCGGAATCATGTGAATAATAATCACTAGCTTCAAAAACGGTGAAGGAAAACATCATGAGGAAACCGGCATGGATGAGAGATATTTGTCGAAGACATAATTGTGAAGCCAAGTCAGAGGCCCATGGGTGGCATAAAAACTCTGACATCTGCTTTCTAATTACGCAACATATTTTCGTAAACGATAAAGACAAATCTGTTTCATTTTGACAGTTCAACAACATTCATTGCGTTATTTACGTTGCTCTGCAGTTTTTTTTTTTTCGAACTTACGGAGCAATGGATTAGCAATCTGTTTCAAAACGATTCAGATTCGGATTGATTTTGCATTACGTAATTAGGGTACAGGTTAGTCACTATCAATAACCACATGGAAACAAAAAAGAAGACTTTAGAAATGTATTAAAAAAAAAAAAAAAAAAAAAAAAAGTTATTTCTTTGTTTGTAACCAATAATATGGCTTATCTCAAAAGTATCGACTTAAATAACAAAGTCGCTTAGAAACATCATAAACTTTTTAATAATGGACGTAGGTCTGCCAACATCGGCGGTGGACCTAAACGGCGGTGGACCTAAAGGAGATTGGTGCCGCTGATGGCATCCGGGTGAGGGTCACCGCCACTGGGGCCCGGATGCTGGAGGTCCCCGGTGCGGCAAGCGGCCCGGCCGCTGACGCTCTGGCCGAAAGGCTTAGGGCGTCCCTAAATGCGGACGAGGCCCGAGTGTCCAGGCCCACCAAATGCGCAGACATGCGTATTCTGGGCCTGGACGACTCAGTGACGGAGGGACAGGTGGTGGCCGCTGTTGTTAGGGCTGGGGGGTGCTCTGCCGAGCAGGTTAGGGCAGGCGCCCTCCGACCTGACTTCACGGGATTGCGAGCCATAACGGTGAGCTGCCCCGTGTCGGCGGCCAAGAAGATAGCCGGGGAGGGCCAAAGATTATTGGTGGGCTGGGTTTCCGCGCAGGTCAAACTGCTGGAACCCAGACCTCTGAGGTGCTTCCGCTGTCATGTGGGCAACCACGTGGGAGCTAAATGCACCTCGGAGGTGGACCGCAGCAGTCACTGCTACCGCTGTGGTCAGCCCGGTCACAAGGCCGGCTCGTGCAAAGCCACGCCGCATTGCGTCGTCTGTGCAGCGGCAGGTAAGCCAGCCGGCCACCGGATTGGGAGCAAGGCCTGCGCTCCACCCACCAAGGCTAGAGGCAAGCCATCTGCCACCGCCGTCACAGCCGCAACCGCCGCCACCGCCGCCGTTGCCGCCTCCACAACCGTCGCCGTCGCCGCAGCTGTCGCGGCAGGGCCCTCACAGGGGGCTAAGGAGGGGGCTGACATGGAGTGCCAATAATGGCCCCATTTCGCCTCCTCCAGGCGAACATCAACCACTGCGCCGCAGCTCAGCATCTGTTGCTCCAGAGCATGGCGCAGTGGTCGATTAACATCGCCGTGGTCGCTGAGCCGTACTTTGTCCCGCCCAGGGATGACTGGGTGGAGGACCTGAGCGGCTCAGTGGCCCTAATTTCGTCGGCCGCCGCCGGTACCCCGTCCCTCGAGGCTGTTAAGAGAGGACGGGGTTGCGTTGCAGCACGGTTCGGGGAGATTGTCGTGGTAGGGGCATACTTCTCCCCGAACCGAACTCTCGCCGAGTTCCACAACTCCCTTGCGGAGTTGAGAGTCGTCGTCGTCGGGTTCCGTTCCCTCCCCGTGCTCGTCCTCGGGGACTTCAATGCCAAGAATGTGGCTTGGGGTTCCCGGTATACGGACACACGGGGCAGGATGGTGGAGGACTGGGCGCTGGAGACAGGCCTGGTCGTCCTTAACCGGGGTTCTGTCCCCACGTGTGTGCGGATGCGGGGTGAATCAGTGGTGGACATCTCGTTCGCCAGCCCCGCTCTGTTGCCACGAGTCATTGACTGGCGCGTCATGGAGGGGGTGGAGACGTATTCCGATCACCGGTACATCCGGTTTGACGTCTCCGCCCAGACCTCGAGCGCGCCGGTCCGACAGGCCCCGAGTGGTCCGCGGTGGGCGCTGAAGCAGCTGGACCGGGAGCTCCTCCTGGAAGCCTCAATCGTGCAGGCCTGGGTGTCATCACCGGACAGGCCTGCCGACATCAATGACGAGGCGGAGTGGTTCCGGGAGGCCATGTCCGAGATATGTGACGTGGCAATGCCCCGGGTCCAGCCCGGACGTGCTTCGCGCCAGGTGTACTGGTGGTCGCGACAGCTGACGACACTGCGAAATGCATGCGTTGCTGCGCGCCGTCGGTACACCAGGCACCGCCGGCTCCGTATTCGACCTCCGGATACGGAAGCCATTCAGGCGGAGCTGTACGAGGGGTACAGAGCGGCGAAGACCGCCCTCCAAGCGGAAATCCTGCGGGCCAGGGCAGTGGCCCGCGAGGAGTCGCTGGAGACTCTGAACAGAGACCCGTGGGGACGCCCATACAAAATGGTGCGGGAGAAACTCCGCCCATGGGCTCCCCCGCTTACGCAGAGTCTCCGGCCGCAGCTTGTGGGGGATGTGGTGAGCGCTCTGTTCCCTTCACGAGGGGAACATGCCTCCCCGCCCATGGCTCCGCCTACTGCGGTGCCCAATGCGGACCACACCGCCGACGACGACGACGATGCTCCGGAGGTGACCGAGGTAGAGATGAGGGTGGCGGTACGTAGGCTGAATGCCAGAAATACCGCCCCAGGACCCGACGGCTTACCTGGGAAAGCCTGGGTCCTGGCCTCAGAGGCTCTCGGGCCTCGACTAAGGGGGCTCTTAAGCGCATGCATGGAGAGGGGCCAGTTCCCACTTCGTTGGAAGACGGGGAAACTGGTCCTCATCAAGAAGCCGGGGCGCCCTGCGGACTCTCCGTCCGCTTACCGGCCCATTGTGCTGCTCGACGAGGTGGGCAAGCTCTTTGAAAGAGTAATTGCAGACCGCCTTGTCGGGCGGCTGGTGCGGGTGGGGCCGGATTTGGCGGAGAGCCAGTTTGGTTTCCGCAGGGGGCGCTCCACGGTGGGTGCCATCATGCGCGTGCGAGCCCTCACGACGGGGGATGCGGTGGCTCGGGGTGGGGTCGTCTTGGCGGTGTCTCTAGACATCGCCAACGCCTTCAATACCCTGCCCTGGAGTTGCATCAGGGAGGCACTCCGGTATCATCGGATGCCGACCTACCTCTGTCGTGTGGTCGAGGCCTATTTGACGGACAGGGCCATCATCTACCCCGGTCACCAGGGAGAGTGGAACCGGCGAGAGATGTCGTGCGGTGTCCCACAGGGATCGGTCCTGGGGCCGCATCTGTGGGACATCGGATACGACTGGGTGCTGCGCGCAGACCTCCCCAATGGCGTCAGCGTCGTTTGTTACGCTGACGACACGTTGGTCCTGGCGCAGGGGAGGTCGCACCAGGCGGCGGCCGAACTAGCGACACACGGGGTTGCGACAATCGTGGCCAGAATCCGGCAGTTGGGACTCGAGGTGGCCTTGCACAAGTCCGAGGCCATGTGTTTTCATGGTCCTCGGAACGCGCCACCGTCGGGTTCCCAAATAACGGTAGGAGGGGTTCACATCGGCGTCGAGTCGACGATGAAGTACCTGGGACTCGTCCTCGACAGTCGGTGGAACTTCGTGGAGCATTTCCGACGTTTGGCTCCCAGACTGGAGCGGGCCGGGGCTGCATTGAAGCGGCTCCTGCCCAATCTAGGGGGTCCAAATGCCTCCTGCCGGAGGCTATACGCGGGGATCGTGCGGTCCATGGCCCTGTACGGGGCACCGGTGTGGGCGCGTTCGTTGAGGCGGCGGCCTGCCCGCAGGTTGAACGCGTCCCAGAGGGTCATGGCCACCCGGCTGGTCCGGGGATACCGCACGGTCTCCGGTGAGGCGGCAAGCCTCCTTGCTGGATTGCCGCCATGGGATCTGGAGGCAAAAGTCCTCGCGCATATTTGGGAGTGGCGCGAGGAGGTGAAACGCCGGGGCTTGACTCCGATGCCGCGAGAAATCGCGGCACAGCGGACAGAGCTCCGACGGGATCTCATGGCGGCATGGAGAGTGCGATTGTCGCAACCCAGTGCTGGGCACGCCACTATTGTGGCGATAAGTCCCCTCTTTGAGGAGTGGCTGGAGAGGCGCCACGGCGTCCTCACCTTCCGCCTGACGCAGGTCCTCACCGGACATGGCTGTTTCGGGAGGTACCTGTTTCGGATAAGGCGGGAGGAAACGCCCGGGTGTCATCACTGCGTGGATCGCCCGGAGGACACGGTGGAGCATACGGTGGAGGTATGCCCGGCTTGGGCAGAGCACCGCCGTGTCCTCGTGGAGGCGATCGGTGGCGGGGATCTCTCGCGTCCGGCCCTGGTCCAGGCCATGGTACGGAGCGAGAGGGCATGGGAGGCCGTCACCTCCTTCTGCGAAGCAGTAATGCTCGCAAAGGAGGAGGCGGAACGCGTGAGGGAGAGGCAAATTTCGCGCCCTCACGCCCCTAGCCGCCGCAGGAGGAGACGCCCTGGGCATCGGGAATCGATTGCCGATTCCCGGCCACCGTAGGCGCGGGCTTGCGGATGGCGAGCAATGGGTAGCTCGCCGTCCGGTAAGGACCAGGCCCGGGTCGACGGCGCGTTGTGTTCCACGCGCGCCTCAAAGAGATGTCAGCAAGTGAAGGGGTCCGATGAGACCATTGCCTGCCGGGGTTGCGGGATTAGTCCGAAAGGGATACCGTGGCCCCCTGGCATTGCACAGGCAACAGAAGGAACACGGGTGGGTTTTAGTCAGTAAGAGTCTGACACGCCCTCCCGCTCCACCCAGAGCGGGAGACGTCATTTGATGATTTCCCACCCAAAAAAAAAAAAAAAAAAAAAAAAAAAAAAAAAAAAAAAAAAAAAAAAAAAGGTCTGCCAACATGTACCAATCCAATTCACCAGGATTTCGAGCAAACGTCGTTTTAAATAATTGCATTTTGTGTGGAGCTGGTTAATTTGTTGTGCCAAAATGTACCAACTATTAATTTAATTATATGTCCTGCTTTGATACCGCATTTACGCACACAGTAATGAGGATTTCTATGGGTAATGCGGTTGTGGGGCGCGTCATTTCAGAGTGGACAAGCTGTACCGACATGAATGGGGAGTGCCCCCCCTCCTAATTATTTTTTCGAAGTAATACTTTTCGAACCTACCACACCTTTGTGTATACCAATTTTTATCGAGTCTAATAGGTAGTCTCCGAGTGAAAGGGAGAACATACGAACAGACGACGAAAATATGTTCTGCTTTTGCCATTTGGATACGGAACCCTAAAACAGATATAATCTGCGTTCGCAATTCGGTATGTAAAGTATTTTTTATATTTTTATTTTATAGATATGAGTATTTGAAATATATAATTTCAACTTTTTGTTATTCCAAGCTGTAGTTATTTTTTTATATTTTTTTAAAGTTTTGTTCGTGCTGACTTCATAAAGTAGGCTGAATAGCTTATGATCTTTGCCACGTTCAATACATATAATTAAAACTAAACTTGAAAATTCAGTAAAGTCAAACTGTCAAATTGGACAGTTAATATTAATTTGTCATAACAGAGCGATTTTTATTTTTACAGTATACGTACCTTATTGTAGAGATAAAGCTTATTAATTATGAATCGATCAGACTATTTGTTCTAAATGCTTTGTACCGTCATGTAAAAACACAACAACAAATAGCCAAAACAATTTGTTTGTGTACTGAGGTCCATATTTAAAACAAATTCAAAGGGTAGGTTAGCAGCAGTTCCTTATAACAAGCAAATGGTCAATGTAGCAGTAAGTATCGAAGTCCGAAGGGAAAGCAAGGGTTATAGTGAAAAGAATTAGGTAACTTATCAAAAAATCAAGGCACGGTACCTACGCTCAACAAAGTAAACAGCTTCACGTGAACTTGACGATATTGACGCTTTACACGTACAAATTTTTATTACAAGAGGCACTGTAAGTTTCATAATAGGGTACTTTATGACGTCATTTAGAGGTCAAGTAAAAGTCAAGTGATTTTAAGAATTTTTGTGATAATAAATACGATATTAAAATTTTAAGACCTAAAAATTTAAAAATAAGGCTTACAAACCTAAAATCTCGAAATGGTTTTGGAATCAGCATAGGTTAATTTTTACTTTATATACCGAATTAATTTGCCAAATATTTAAACAAACACGAGTTTTAGGAAAAACAACTGTGTGCCTACATATAAGGTTCAGTCGGTCTAAAATCAAGTTTATTTACACTTGTATAAAGTTGATGTTTGTTTAAGTGGAAAACTCATGTTTGTTTACATGTTTGGTAAATAAATTGTGAACGCAGATTAGGAAGGTAGGTACGCAATAATTGGATACCCGTGTAGGTAGGTACTTAACTAAAATGAATAAACGATGAAGTCGTAAATGGCCATCATTTCAGGTACCTACCTATATTTACGTAATTAAATGAATATTTGCATGGATACACGTGTACTTTTCGTTCACTGCCTGTAGGTACTCGTGTAACCGACACTAGGCAGTCTTATCGCGTTTTATTGCCGAATAGAGTGGGGAAAAAGAATCATGTCTACAATATAATTTACTGTGAATGGGGAAGAATATGTAGGCAAGTTATTTTTTGTATTTTCTTCCAAATTGGAAGTCATAAACGTAGTGCCATTAAAGAGGAAGATAATTTTTGATAGCAAGTTATTATTGTCACGCAAAACATGTTTTCCGAATGTGAATGTGGAAACCTGCAGTCAACCGGAACTCAGTGGTAAAACTTGCTCTACGAAAATCGCCCTCTCTGCTACGACATATGGTCGCAGTCAGTGACAAATTGTTACATACCTACAATGATCATGTTTTTCATGACCTTTTACGACTGTTTAATTTATTGAAATGAAATGAAATTTTTTATTCTGTAATAGGATATTGCAATCACTTTTACACGTCTAATTAAAAATATATTTCAAAAAGAATCCTATATGAGTTCGGCAAACTCAGAGGTCACAGTCTCTTTTAAAGTCCAGACATAATCTTGGTCAGGCCATATGAGGACCATGTAGATTAGTGTCTGAAATGGTCTTTTGAGGAAAGAACCACACAGATTTGAGTGGTCCTGTCCAGTCAGTACAAGCATTTGTCAGTAATCGTAGAGCTCAACTCGACAAACAATACCAAAGAAAGGACATTTGGGTAGGCCGCATAAACCACTCAAACTGCCAGACCATCAAGAAAACTACAGGGAAAGATTTTTTTATCATTATTTTTAATGAAAAAAAATATCCACATAATCCTCACATTCACAATAATTAAAACAATATAATACTTTACGAAGTAATCATGTCATTTTGTATATATAAAACTGGTATATTTTACATTTGTCAAACGGAGTTATAATTTTAAATAAATAAGAAGAATAGAATAGAATCTCTTTATTTCGGACACACAAATATCTGTAAGGTGTTAGTAACATACAAAAAATAACTTATTGCCTAGTGTTAGTAACAATCAACCTCCGCACAAACTGCTGTACAATTGGAGAGCCAAAGCTCTCGGCTACGGTTTTCAGGATGCTGTTTTTTGACTGCCTCTCACTCCGTCGCGGGCCGTCGGCCGCGGGCCGTCGCGGGCTTGCGCAAACATATTCGACGCGCTACAGTATCGAGGCAGCCTCAACAACATCCTGAAAGCATTGTTATATTGGACGCGCAGGGCATCCAACGATCCCTGGAGTTGCATCAGGGAGGCACTCCGGTATCACCGGATGCCGACCTACCTCTGTCGTGTGGTCGAGGCCTATTTGACGGACAGGGCCAACATCTACCCCGGTCACCAGGGAGAGTGGAACCGGCGAGAGATGTCGTGGGGTGTCCCACAGGGATCGGTCCTGGGGCCGCATCTGTGGGACATCGGATACGACGGGTGCTGCGCACCGACCTCCCCAATGGCGTCAGAGTCGTTTGTTACGCTGACGACACGTTGGTCCTGGCGCAGGGGAGGTCGCACCAGGCGGCGGCCGAACTAGCGACACACGGGGTTGCGACAATCGTGGCCAGAATCCGGCAGTTGGGACTCGAGGTGGCCTTGCACAAGTCCGAGGCCATGTGTTTTCATGGTCCTCGGAACGCGCCACCGTCGGGTTCCCAAATAACGGTAGGAGGGGTTCACATCGGCGTCGAGTCGACGATGAAGTACCTGGGACTCGTCCTCGACAGTCGGTGGAACTTCGTGGAGCATTTCCGACGTTTGGCTCGCAGACTGGAGCGGGCTGGGGCTGCATTGAAGCGGCTCCTGCCCAATCTAGGGGTCCAAACGCCTCCTGCCGGAGGCTATACGCAGGGATCGTGCGGTCCATGGCCCTGTACGGGGCACCGGTGTGGGCACGTTCGTTGAGGCGGCGGCCTGCCCGCAGGTTGAACGCGTCCCAGAGGGTCATGGCCACTCGGCTGGTCCGGGGATACCGCACGGTCTCCGGTGAGGCTGCGAGCCTCCTTGCTGGATTGCCACCATGGGATCTGGAGGCAAAAGTCCTCGCGCATATTTGGGAGTGGCGCGAGGAGGCGAAACGCCGGGGCTTGACTCCGATGCCGCGAGAAATCGCGGCACAGCGGACAGAGCTCCGACGGGATCTCATGGCGGCATGGAGAGTGCGATTGTCGCAACCCAGTGCTGGGCACGCCACTATTGCGGCGATAAGTCCCCTCTTTGAGGAGTGGCTGGAGAGGCGCCACGGCGTCCTCACCTTCCGCCTGACGCAGGTCCTCACCGGACACGGCTGTTTCGGGAGGTACCTGTTTCGGATAAGGCGGGAGGAAACGCTAGGGTGTCATCACTGCGCGGATCGCCCTGAGGACACGGTGGAGCATACGGTGGAGGTATGCCCGGCTTGGGCAGAGCACCGCCGTGTCCTCGTGGAGGCGATCGGTGGCGGGGATCTCTCGCGTCCGGCCCTGGTCCAGGCCATGGTACGGAGCGAGAGGGCATGGGAGGCCGTCACCTCCTTCTGCGAAGCAGTAATGCTCGCGAAGGAGGAGGCGGAGCGCGTGAGAGAGAGGCAAATTTCGCACCCTCACGCCCCTAGCCGCCGCACGAGGAGACGCCCTGGGCGTCGGGAATCTATTGCCGATTCCCGGCCACCGTAGGCGCGGGCTTGCGGACGGTGAGCAATGGGTAGCTCGCCGTCCGGTAAGGACCAAGCCCGGGTCGACGGCGCGTTGTGTTCCACGCGCGCCTCAAAGAGTGTTAGCGAGTGAAGGGGTCCGATGAGACCATTGCCTGCCGGGGTTGCTCCACTCAGAGCGGGAGGAGTCATTTGATGATTTCCCACCCAAAAAAAAAAAAAGGGCATCCAACGATCTCTTAGTATAATTGACCCATAGATTGCCCGTGTACAAACTTTGGCAGTAAGCCTTAAAAAGTGTTACTTTAACTTGGTCTGTACACTACGCAAATCTACGGGACAACATATTACTCCGGGCCGCTAGAGCCCTGCTCTTTCCTCTCAATGTCTACATCGTCCCTGAGATCAGCGGCAATGCCCTCGGTATTTAAAACGGGTTAAGTTTTTCGAAGGGGTAAGCCGTTTATGAGGATACCTTTAAATGATGTAACCCTTTGAATGGGTTCTATGCTTGAAACCCAGTAAAAGGGTTATCTCTTCAATATGGATAACCCATTGAATGGGTTCTTTACTTGAAACCCAGTGAAAGGGTTACATGGTAACCCATTTAATGGGTTATATTCATGAAACCCAGTGAAAGGGTTACCCCTTCATTATGATAACCTATATAATAAAAGGGTTTTGTTAAAGTTATTCAATAAAATTTTGCTAAGTAGGTGATGGGTGGGGTGGAGCGAACACTACGCACCATCCACCATCACTGGCGTACATTGCCTTTATTTAACTAGACATCGTACGAGTAGGTTTGTAGATTTCGTTTACACGTGCTACCTACACTTCAGATTTATATGCCTACATAGTACATAGTAAGGTGGTGTGTACTTCACTGTGACTAGCGCGACGCGACGGCGCGTCGAGACTCGAACAATACAATTTCTAAGAAAACTTATACACGGTATAACAATAACCGGTGTCACGTTGCGCTAGTCTGCACGAAGCTTAACGCGTGCTATTTCATTTTGCAACCTATGCCCATCATCGAGAGATCATATTACATTGCTCCGAGTTGGAATGTTACGCTGTTATTTTTAAGTGAGTTGAAAGTATAACCCTTTTGAATGGCTTACATTAAGCCATTCAAAAGGGTTACCCACATCGTATGGGTTTTAGATTAACTGCTTAGAAAAACCCTATTGAAAACCCTTTCAATGGGTAACCAAAATTTGAATGGCTTAAATTAAGCCGTTCAAATGGGTTACCCACATCGTATGGGTTTTTAACTAACTGCTTAGAAAAACCCCATCGAAAACCATTAAGCCGTTCAAATGGGTTACCCACATCGTATGGGTTTTTAACTAACTGCTTAGAAAAACCCTATCGACAACCCTTGCAATGGGTAACCAAAATGGTCCCTGATTAAAAGTTGACACCCTATTAATTGGTGACCCGTTAATAAGCAACTCGGGTCCCTCTCCACGGCGTTTGCCGCTGACCTCAAAGACCATGTATTCACATTTATTTTCATTATATTTTAATCCATGTGCGGCAGCGTTAGTCTCACACGTTTTAAGCATCTCTCTGATTGCTCCCGCCGACGGACCCAGCAACACCATGTCATCTGCATAGCTGATGTTGTTAATTCTAACCCCATCAACACTGCATCCGACACTCATGCTGCTGAGTGCGACTATCAGGTCATTCACGTAGAGGTTGAAGAGCCTGGGAGACGTCAGACCACCCTGTCTCACCCCGTACTCCAACCCATACGGCTCAGAGACTGTATTATCGCATTTCACCTGATTGACTTGGTTACCATACCAATACTGGAACAGCCCATATAGTTCCGCGGGTATACCCCTATCTCTCATCTTCCTCCAGAGCACATCGTAAGAAACGAGATCAAACGCCTTGGAGAGATCAAGGAAACAGGCGTACCGCGATCTTTATAGTATTGAACGGTATGCTTGAGACTTTAGGGGCATGAGGAACAGGGTGTAAAGTTCACTCATCCACCATAGAAAAGGGAGGATCCTCCAACCAGACGGGTGTTGTGTCTGGCGGGCCGACTGCCCGACTGTTGATTTCGGATAGTCTTATCTATGTCGTTTCGCGCGGTAAACTCTAATTGCGCGATGCAGGATATGTGTGACGTCATGTCTTTGATGCGTAGTTAGTATGTGGCGGTGTAACCGCTACATCACTCCCCTCCGGAGACCGGAGGTCGATAGTGGGCTGAGTCTTGTATCTTGCGATGCTTCACAGTGCCAGCTAAGGTTCCAGTGAGTCGGAACCGGGTGCCGCACAGTTCGCGGTGAGTCGGAACTGTCTGCGATGATTGCGGCGGTTGTGGTGATTGAGGTGATTGCGGTGATTGAGGTGATAGCGGTGATTGCGCTGATTGAGATGATTGCGTTGATTGAGGTGATAGCGGTGATTGCGCTGATTGAGATGATTGCGTTGATTCCCCAGTGAGTCGGGGTGATGAGGCTGAGGGTGATGACCAGGAATGCGCGTTCGCTGCATGCTGGTGGTCAGGATACCCGTTGAAGCCGAGGGTGCTGGCTGTCTGTGTGACTCGCCTCACGAAAGCTTGCGGGAGTGATGATGATGACGTCACGCTGAAGTAGTTGCACGAAGGCTGCGTTGACGTTCATACTCGGGGTCACCAATTTAGGGGCATGAGGAACAGGGTGTAAAGTTCACTCATCCACCATAGAAAAGGGAGGATCCTCCAACCAGACGGGTGTTGTGTCTGGCGGGCCGACTGCCCGACTGTTGATTTCGGATAGTCTTATCTATGTCGTTTCGCGCGGTAAATTCTAATTGCGCGATGCAGGATTTGTGTGACGTCATGTCTTTGATGCGTAGTTAGTATGTGGCGGTGTAACCGCTACAAGACTTAAAATAGCACTTTCAGTTGATAGTCCGGGGTGAAACCCGAACTGTGCATCATGAAGATATATAAAATTACTTAAGCAAGAATCAAGCATACCGTCCAACACCTTGGCTATTATAGTCGCAAGAGAAATGGGACGGTAATTACCTCTGTCCGACATGTCACCTGTCCTGTTCTTCACAATGGGAACTACGATGGTCTTCATTAGATTACCAGGTAGGTACGCGTGACTAATACATATTGTGAAAAACATAGACAAGACTCGCGGCAAATGTACACCTGCGTGCCTCAGGTGCTCAATGCTGAGCCCATCATGCACTGGAGATTTGCCTCGTTTCATGTTGTTAATGAATGCAAGTACCTTCTTGGTTCAGAAACATAGAGGTTTCGCGCCAGGACTGATGGGCTCACAATCATTCACCAAGGTTGAGGGACCCAGAGGAGACTGAACTTTGAAATGGTCCCTGAACTCATTAGCAATTTCTTAGCCCTTATCTCTTCCACACACGCAGAGAGGCCAGGTTTCACATTCAATTTACCAGTCGACCTCCAAAATTTCCCAAAATAATTACTAGCTCGTTGTTCTGCTAGCCTATCCATTACAATTTGCTCAGCGTGGTTTTGACAAAATTTCAGTCGATTTTTAAAAACTTTTCGCTTCTTATACACTTCATCATAAACCGGGCCACACGAAGGACGATTGTTCAGTATCCGAGTTTGAAAGCTACACCTGGCCTCGCGGTGGGCGTCTCTCACGTACTCATTCCCACACACGCGCTTACTTCCCCCCCCCCCCCAGATGTCCTTCTAACTCAAACTCAAACTCAAAGCATTTATTTCAATTAAACCATTTACAGGCACTTTTGAATTGTCAAGGGGTCGGTCAGTCAAAAATATGAAGCTAGTTGCCCATTCCAAAGCGTAGTAGGTACCTATGGAGAAGAACGAGCAAGAAACTCCACGGACAATCTTTTAAATAAAATAAAAATGATACAAAATATTGGTTACATCATTCATTTTGAAATTATGCATGTGAGAACAATGTAATAAGACGTGCACGTTCGTAAAAGCGTCCGTAATAAAAAGAAGAAAAAATATCTCATTCAAAAACTTAAAATAAGCCATGGCAGCTAAGAGATGACCAGTCCCAACTGACGGCGCCCGTTCACGAACATGACGCATGGATCAGCACCATTCAGCTCAACCATTTTGAAGGGAGCTAAATGATCCAACACACTCGCCACCATCAGCGAGACATTTGAGTGAGCATTGCCTAGAGCTAGATTGCCTAGCCGCCGCACATAGGATTTCTACAATCTGTTCATACATATTGTCCAGAATAACTCTATGCTCAGCCAACCTACATGATCCAACGCTGCACCGTTCAAACTCATGGGGGAAATCAATGTCCCGCAATTTACTGGTACATAAATTATGATAGCTTTGCGTTTCTGACTTAGTTCTTTCGCCCCAAAAGACAGAATTGCGGCGAGCGCCCCCTGTCATCAATTTAGGCCTCACAACTTCTAAGTCGCAATCCAGATGATCCGAAACGTAAACATCAAAATTCTAAATTCAAAAGTCATTTATTCAAACTAGGCTGAGAATCAGCACTTTTCGAACGTCAAAATTACATAAGACAGTCAATTACATAAGACAGTCAAATCCTCCTTTACAACCACATTGGCATTTGTGTGCCAAGCTGATACAGATACCACACAGTGATCTAACCATCTCCTGCTTCCGTGCTCATCACCTAGAAGGTGTAGGTATCACTATCCACCCCCAGTTTCTTTACATCAGCACAAACCCAGGACTGGTCAGAACAAAAGGTCATTCATTCTTAATACTCGTACATTGTATCTGTAAAAGTTGGTAAGTTATCCGGAAAATTTGTAGGCATGTACACAGAAAATACAATAATAGTACGACCCTTTGACGTAGCTGTAATAGCCGCTAACCGAGGACCGCTACAGTCAACAACAGAGACCTTCTCAAAAATGTCTTTCCTCCAGAGAATGGCAACCCCCCCATGCGGTCTTCCTCTCAACAACCCTTCAGCAGAAATAAGTTTTCCTCTTTCCTGCTAAGCTGTTTTTAATTCAAATTTAACAAACACATTTTTTTATTTTACATAATAAATAAAATGTAAAATTTTATGGTTTTATCACATAATTATATTTTATTTAAATGCTTATTCATTGACAAAAGGAACGAAACACTTGTCATAACATATAGAAATGTTTAACTTGAATAATTAATAACTGCAAAGTCATGTTCCTTATATTTTGGAAACAACTACATATACAAATAGAATTATCAAGGAGACGTCGCAAATATAGATGACTAGCTTCCGCCTGCGGTTTTGCCCGCGTGATATCTTTATAAATTATATCTTATGTTACTCAGTGATAATAATATAGCATTCTACTGGTGAAAGATTATTCCGTCCAGTAGTTTTTGAATTTATTCATTACAAACATACAAAAAAATCAAATCTTTTCTCTTTATAATATTAGTTTATGAGGTAGGTACAATGCGTAATGTAAAAATTGGAGAGCTTTTTTCACTTTAGAGAGGTTCCTGTTTTTAGACAATAGACTAAATGGCTAAAGCTCGTTGTGCTTGTGACCAATTAACTGTCAACATTATCTTCGTCTTTATAAATGACTGTGCTCGTTTATAAAGACGAAGATGCTCTGAACTATAAAATTAAAAATAAATTATTTCCTTCTTATTTTAGGGGCATGAGGAACAGGGTGTAAAGTTCACTCATCCACCATAGAAAAGGGAGGATCCTCCAACCAGACAGGTGTTGTGTCTGGCGGGCCGACTGCCCGACTGTTGATGTCGGATAGTCTTATACATATATTATTATGTCGTTCACGCGGTAAACTCTAATTGCACGATGCAGGATTTGTGTGACGTCATGTCTTTGATGCGTAGTTCGTATGTGGCGGTGTAACCGCTACATTATCAAATAGTTAATTACTTTAAAATACTTTCAGGCTATAGAAGGCGTTCTAGCATTATACACAGAAAAGATATCCCGGACATCAATTCCTTCATCTTTCTTGGAGTTCCCACACAAATCGAAGACCAGATTCTCGCTGACAAAGTCAAGTAAGTACTATGGTCAGCTAGTAGCCATTGTAGTCGCAGTGACCGTAAACTGGCTGAACGAGTATCTGAAATGGTCAAGGTAACATATAAAAATGTTAGCACAGCAGCTTTGGTTCTGACCATCGATGACGCAAAGAAAGATAGCCAGAGATAATATGTAGGTGGAGGACCAACTATAGAACCAAAAGGAAGGGGCAACAAAGTAACGAAGGTCATAAAAGGAGTTTATGATATAGTAGCCCAATATCCTTAGATATTATTTTGAGCCTATTGTGCCAGTTGATGACAAGCTTGAGGTACGATTCGATGCAGTGGATGGATTTGACGCAATGTGCTATTGCAAGGTCTTTGGGGATAAGTCAGAATGAATAATGTACCTACCTGCGGTCAACCGGATCTCAGTGGTAAAACTTGCTCTATGAAAATCGCCCTCTCTACTACTACACAAAGTCGCTGTCAGTGACAAATTATTACATACCTACAATGATCATGTTTTTCAAGACAGTTTGCTATCTTTAATTTAAATGATTATTAATCGACACAAGAAACGAAACACTTGTCATAACTTGAAGAAATGTTTAACTTGAATAATTAATAATAACTGCATTCATGTTCCTTATATTTTGGAAACAACTACATAAACAAATATAATTATCAAGGAGACGTCGCAAATATAGATGACTAGCTTCCCCCAGCGGCTTCGAGAGCACAATATCCTTAGATACCTATTATTTGGAGCCTGTTGTGCCAGTTGATGACAAGCTCTAGAAGCTCTATGAACTTATATAATTCTCTATTCCCATCCTTGTCCAAAAATTAGAAAATAATGTTATTATAAATTATCTATTTTTACTTAAGTATTACTTGACAAATAGAAAACAAAAGCACGGTAATATTACCGTGACAAAAGGTTAAGCTAGATAGTTTTGTCAGCAAGGACGTTGACGTAACATGCGGCGTAGCGTTTTGGGTCCTACACTATTTTAAATATATTTAAACGACTTATGTAGGTAATATGACAATCAATAAAGCAAAAACATTTTCGTATGCCGACTACACCGCAATCGTCTTCACTGGCTCGACCTTTGCTGAAACCAAAACGAAGACAGAAAAAGGTAGGTACCTATGTTAAAAGGCTTCTGGCTAAAAACAAATCTCCTTACATTAAACACGAGCAAAACTAATTATATCTGCTTCTCAATATATAAAAATGTCCAACTAGAACCTAATTTCAACATTAAAATACATGAGTGTAGGAGGACGGTTGATTGCGGCTGCAATTGTCCAACCATGAGTCAAATTAACCACGTCAAGTACTTAGGTATAATGTTAGACAAAAGCCTGTCATTCTCAGATTGAACAAATTACTGCAAGAATACGAAAATTTATTTGAATTTTAAAAACATTACGTCACATATTCCCAAGGAGTGGCTTAGCAAAAAACAATCTTATAAAAATGAAGTGTATATCTCGCTAGTTCAATCTGTAATAATATAGGTATTGCATTTCCATTTGGGGGGGCGCGCGTAAAACACGTTTCCTTGATGAAAGAGCGCAACGGACATTAAGAAAAGTAATGTAGTTCAAAAAAAGGAACTTTTCCACCTATGAGCTATACCAATTAAGTAATTTATTATCAGTCAGGAAACACATTGTATTAAAAATTATATAAAATCCTACCCTTAGATCCTAATGCTAGAAGAAGGAAACACAATATTGCTTCCGCCCCTTTTGCAAAAACAGAATTTGCAAATATTTAGTACGATAAACGATCGTCTTTCTTATATAATAAAATAAATAAACAAATAGACATACATACTAAACCGTATAAAGAATGCAAATCGTTGCTGATAAAGTGAATAGATAGATAAATTATGCTATAATAACGCACGCAAACACTCGCACGCACGCTTAAATTTACAATTTTACACACACATATACCAACCGACTAATGATAATATCTAAGAATAATTAATTCATATAAACCTTTGTTTCGTTACATGTTTACACAAATTGCAAGATTTATAAGAGATGTCATCATTGCGTGGATCGTCCGGAGACACGGTGGAGCATACGTTGGAGGTCTGCCCGGCTTGGGCAGAGCACCGCCGCCGTGTCCTCGTCCGGCCCTGGTCCATGGCCATGGTACGGAGCGAGAGGGCATGGGAGGCCGTCACCTCCTTCCGCGAAGTAGTAATGCTTGCGAAGGAGGAGGCGGAACGCGTGAGGGAGAGGCAAAATTCGCGCCCTTACGCCCCTAGCCGCTGCAGGAGACGCCCTGGGCGTCGGGAATTGCAGGCCGCAATTCCCGAGCAATGGGTAGCTCACCGTCCGGTAAGGACCAGACCCGGCTCGACGGCGCGTTGTATTCCACACCAGCCTCAAAGAGATGTCAGCGAGTGAAGGGGTCCGATGGGACCATTGCCCGCCGGGGTTGCGGGAAAGTCCGAAAGGGATACCGTGGCCCCTGGCAACGTAAAGGCAACCGAAGGCACACGCCCACCCGCTCCGCCCAGAGCGGGAGAAGTCATTTGATGATTTCCCACCCAAAAAAAAAGGTGTAGGTATGAAGATGCTTTCTTTACTTTTACAATTTATGAGTAGGGAGAGCGGGGCTAAAAGTTCCGATTTTTAATTAACCTCAATTTTTTTTACGAATACTTGATTTCAGTATTCATACAATGCGATCAAAACCAACTTACATATCTAACTTTGATATTATGACAGTTATATGGGGCATTTTTTGTGAGATTTTTTTATTATTAATTCTTTAATGCCTAAAGACGGAAAGTAACAACTTACCCCGACTTGGGGCAAGTTGTTAAAAAAGAATGATTAACCATTTAATAATTAAAAGCTTATCAAATAACTTGTAACTAATCAGCCTTGATAATTAGTTCAGTCTTCCATATTGCCTTGTCTTAGGCTGAAAAAAACAATCATATTGCCGTCATAAGCAGAAAACATAATATACTTATAATTAAGCATCAGAAGATAAATCAGAATCACAGTTCGGGCATAGTAGGTTAATAAGCCTTGATTCTGGCTACATCTGGAATGGGCCCTTACTGTTCTTACATTCTTGACACTGAACCCATTCTTCTCCAGAACGTCAATTAGAGTAACTGTCACAGCACACTAGACAATAATACTCCAAACTGTCCTCTTCACCCTCAGAACTTTTACTACTCATTTGTAAAACCTGTTGTTTAACAGACTTCCCCTTTCCTTTTCCACTTCCTTGCTTTATTTTACCCTTCCTTTCCTTTTCCTTTGTTTTTCCTCACTTCTTCATTGTTGATGCTCACTTTCCTTTTCTTGCTTTGCTCTCCTGCTAAAGCTTGTTTTTCTGGAGTATCAGTTAAAACAGCGGACTTTCTAAGACGTCTCTTGTGTGTTCCAATCCTTGGCAGTGCATTCGGAAAAGGACGAACTGCTTCTGGAGAGAAATGGCCATGATCTCCGAGTTGTCTTTCTATGACACCAGAAGATGCAGGCAGATTAACAACCCCTGATGGCCCAGGCGCATCAAATATTTGTCTTTCATCAGTACTAATGTTTACAGTTTCAGATACATTGTCATTTATTGTAGTTACAGTCTCTGATACTGCTTCTAAATTATTAGTGATAGTGTCATCTGAAACGCCTAAAGCCACCACACATCTTTAATAACTGCATCCGCTACTTTTTGCATCAACTCCTGTGACACAGAACCACGTGTTGATTTTCGGGTATAAGTCCGTATGCTGCAGAAGAAGAAAATTACAACATTTATATTCCATTGTTGGTACAAATGAATTGGGGCAAGTTGTTCCGTGGTCACAACGTGCCCCCGAAAAAAGGAACATCTAGCCCCAAGCACACGTGTTGAAAAAAAGCAAGATATAGGTTAGATTACGAATCATACCGAATTTACGCATAGTGTACTGTAACAGTAGATTCATTCTTTAAATAAAACACTGACACACTAGAGGCTAATCGTTAAAATTCGTGAGATAGACCAAAAATACCAAATACGAAAATATTTACTTACGTGAACCAGCGACACACGTGCTGCTATTCCGATATTTTGGGTGTCACTAGCCTATCTACGATGGCGGCCGTCGGTGCGCTGTGGCTTTCCGTTTCTAGACGTGTTTACTCAATATTCCTATCTCTTTTCCTCGCGAAGTTATTTCAATCGGAACAACTTACCCTGGTAACTTCTAGCCCCGCTCTCCCTACATTATGAACTGTCAAATTTCAGGTAAAATTTGTGCAAAATAGCAGATTTTTGGAGGCTTATACTGAATTGGTTTCTCCATTTTTGTTTTCGTACAAAACCTAGAATAGTGTACAAGATACCAATTAGTTAAAAAAAATCAAAGAAATATGTTACAACGCCATAATCACGTACGAGCGTTTATTTGAAAAGTAAGACGGGTTGGCCGCTCTTAAGAGGGAACAGGGCCTGCGAGAAATTTTAAAAATAGGTATTTGAAGAAACCTTTTCCTTAAGTCTGCCCCCGTAGAGTGCGATAGGGACAGCTGCAGCTCAGACCGAATATATCACAAAAAAAATGAACGATATCGACGTTTCGTATTCCCCATTTTTCTCCTCGAAAACTGAGCCGATTAATTTTTTTTTTACATTCAAATTTTAAGGAAGAGTATGTCCAGGTTCCTATCATTTTCTTTTATGTTAAAAACTTTTCGAATTTGTCTGGTAGTCCTCTAATCACGGCGGTAAAATGGGGCATTTTTATAATTTTTGGAGGACCCTCCAAAAATTATAGGTAAAATATTAGCCATTATTAAATTTACCAATAAGTTGCTGAAAAAAATGAAATAATAGGGACGTGTCTACAGCAGACCTTGTTTTATGAAAAAATAGGATTGCTTTAGAGACATTATTCAGGAAGAAAAAAGGGGAATACATTTGTATGGAGAATTGAACGCCTTGTTCCCTCTTAAGCGTCTTTTTACACCCGTTATTTAGAAGCCTGTAATAGTAGATTGCATCATAAGGGAGCAAAATAATATTTTTACGGCGATGGCGCTTTTTTTTTAATCCAGAGCGAAGTGAGGGGTTCTAGAGTAGAATCCTGAACGTAGCGAGGGATTCAAAGTACGTTGCCCGAGCCAAAAATATATTTTGCGCCCGAGTGATACACTCTACTTTTCATCACCCTCTATGAGAAAATAAAAGGCGCCTCATATTTTATTGTAATATTATTATCTAATAAAACATAGAGTATAACAACTAAATTGAAATTAAATAGTAGATATCTAATAATAAAACAACTAACATTTTTTTATATTTTTAAATGTTTTTATATTTTCTTTTATTCTAATATTTAAAAATATAATTTATATGTAATAATGTAAAATAAAGGAAATAATAAACAACTAAAAACTTATATTTAAGTACATTACATTTGAGACATTTTCGCAATAATAATTATGAAAATTTTATATTTTTTTTTATATTCTGTTTGTTTGAAATAATGTTCGAATCTGGCTCATTTTGAGGAAAATGTGACGGTGAATCTCGTTGTTTGGATGTAGATGGGCGCGGCGACAGTGGCACGGATGATGATGATTAACTGAAGGTTGCAATTTAATGTTTTCCACGATGCGTTCACATGTTTTCGCCTTGTTCTCAATGGAATCTTCTATATACCCCTCTGCTACAGCACTCGACTTCCATCCTCCATGGCGTTTGAGAACAGTTAAGTCCGCTCCAGAATCTGCCAAAAGGGTAGCAGAAGCACGGCGAAAACAATGTCCTGTATACAGTTTGATATCTGGTAACTTCAAATAAGTAGCGATTTCTTGTGGCATGTTAGAAATTATATTTTTTCCCTTAACTTGTTTGAAGCACTTGCCATTTTGATAAAGGATGAAAAACCGATTGGTATTCATATCAGCAGGATGCAGGTCCAAGTATTTCTGAACAATAGTTTTGTATTCTCCTCGGATTACAAAGGATCGGTAATTTTTTGTTTTTGTGTCTGTCAGCTTTACTACGAGTAACAGTAAATCATCCGAGTGATTTTTGACATCATCAACAGTTATTTTTAAAGTTCAGACAGCCACGACAAGCTCCATGTACTCCGAAAAGTAAAGCCACCTGTGACAAAACTGAATGTGAATAAGACAAGTATCTATCTGAAGTACAGGGGCCCAAATCTGCTATTTTGAAAAATTCGTCATTCCAACACGATCACTGTCATTTTGCTAAAAGTTCGTAATCTGCTAAATTCATAATGGTCGATCATTGGTTGATCATTGTATTTCACAAACACGATACTCGTAACGAATTAAAAGAAATGACTGCACAATGACGTTCTCATGGTAGGTCACTGATCAAAGGAACTGTCTAAATTTTAGCAGATTACCGCCTAAGTCAGTCATTCATTTTTCATTATGTACGAGATTACTAAGATATGCCATTTCTTTCAATGGAGTGTCAGTGGCTGACCATTAGAAAGTCATAATGACGCCACTATGTTAGTAGATTACCAAACTGGTCAAAATCAACAATTATGAAATCAATGATAGACCATTCTGACACTATTGTAATAGCAGACTTGAGGCCCTGGTTACAATAAAATGCGCATTTTAAAACACTATAGTTATACTTTACTAATCCACCATATACATAGTTACCTACTTACCTACTCTTACGGCAAGGAAGACTTTGTCGGCTGCCTCATTAAGGAAAGGGTACGAATTTCCATTGACGTCCAACGAATTTAGGGTGGGAGGAGGGTGGGGGGGGAGTGGGAGGGAGGGGTACTACCCCCCCTTAAAAGGAAAAATTGCGGAGCCCCCCCCCTTTTTGAGTTTTTTTTTTTATTTTTAATTCTGAGGAAATTTCCCTCATTTTAGGGATTAAAATTAATAATAAGTGTAAAAGGCCGTGTAAAATTGTACAATTCGTTTTTTTTGTTGTCCTAAGAAAGTATTTGTTAATAACTCATTAAATACTGTGCTGATATTGATAATATTTTGACAACTGATTATATGAATCATGATTTAATAGTGTTCATCGTTAAATTTATCATATCTTGCAATTTACTATTTGTTTTTGTATTCTTTAAAGTTGTAATTTTTCCTTCCCATACAAAAATAGCATGTCCGAAATACATCCCTTGGGTATTAAGTATAAAATATTTTGAAAAAAATTTCTTCTAGCGCTAAGAAGTAGCTTTTAATGAATTTATTACTAATTTTCCTATATAAAGCTCGTATTTTGTTAATTTAACTATGTTTCTATAACATTTTATTTTAACATGAATATGTGTCCCAGAATTTCATGTCGCAAGCGTTACGCTAAGAGAGTTACTAAATACTGGCTCAATATGCGTGTATCCAAAGCCGAAAAAGGATTTCTGGTACGGCAACACTGATGCTCATTATGTCAAAATGTAAAAAAATAATATTTTCGTCCAATCCAATCGTCCGAGTGATCCGGCTTTTTCAGCGAGTTGAACGAGTTGTCCACTCTATTTTGAGGCGTTAAAATAGCAATTTCGAGGTTCGTATTGCATATTTGCGTTATTTTTATCCGTCTCGCTCATAGCTACATTATTACTTTTAAAAAAAAGCTTGGGTTGTGGTAATAATCTGCGTTTCTTTAAGAGATACTAGATTTTTAGGTTAGCTTCGCAACATTTTTGTGTCGCGAGTGATACCAAACGTTACTAAGAGAGTTACGTAACACTCGGGACATATTTTAAGCAGAGTTTACATTCACGGGAGATTTATTCACGAGAGATTTTTAGAATGTAACAAACTTTTATATACATTTTTTTTTCATGCGGCTGATGAATGTTGACCTGCTCATACGAGGTTTTTGACTGAACGAAAAAGAAACAGGCTCATAAAAAACATGCTTATTTTAATCTATATGTAACTACCTAAATAGGTTAAAATAAAATAGTTCAGCACCTTTTTCTTCTCTATTTGTCAACTGATTTACTTTTTTATAATTTTTGTTTAGTAGCTTTTATCGAGCTTAAATGTTATCAATAAAAAAAAAATAGAAACTGTTAGTTTTTTTCCTTTTCATTAGTTTACATAGATAGATTAACTGGTTTCTATTCGAACAGCTAATTTAAAAGTCTATTATTGTCATAAAATTGTATGCGGGTGGTGAATGGGCATGTTATTTCATCTTTTCAGATGGCTCCGTTATCGGCCGCCGAAAAACAAAAGAAATATAGAGACCGTATGCGGCAGAGTAATCCAGAAAAGTTTCGTGAAGTTCTAAAAAGTAATGCAGACAGAAACAGGAAGTATAGAGAGAAAATAAAAAAAGGGCTCGTTGAAGAGAAAATAATCGAACAAAGACTTAAATGGAGAGACAATAAGAGACAAGAAAGAAGAAAGAAAAAAGGAAATTCTGTCAATGAAAATTTTGACGAGCCTCTTGATAATCAACGGGAAAAATCCATTGACCTGAAAATAAAAAGAGAAAGAAAAAAAATATACAGAATGTGGATCGCCAAAAAAACTAAATATGAAAGAAGGATAAAACTACTAGGCAACAAAATCAACAAACTTCGAAAGCAAAACAACCGATTAACACAAAAAAATACTCAATTACAGAAACTTTTGCAAATTCAATCAGAAGAAAAAAACGCAATACCAAAAATAAATCAAAATGTAACACCTCTATCCAAAACTTGCTCATTTATAGATGAAAATTTACCAAATATTACCAATGAAGAAAAAGAAAAAGTGAAATGGGTTTTTTTAGAGCACAATATTTTGACAAATGTAATACAAAATGCTTATAAAGACACAAAGAGCAATGATGAACGTAACATTTTCAAAAAAAATACAGAAAACGAAGTTGTGAAAAAATATAGGAAAAAGGGTAAATTGACATTTATACTGGGGTTAAAAGGAAGAGCACGGCGCAATAAAGCATATACAGATCGAAGATACAAAAAAATGGTGGAAGAAATACAGCAATTTTACGAAAGAGACGATGTAAGTAGGGCGACGGAGGGAAAAAAAGAGGTAAAAACTTCAAAGAAAATAAAAAGACAGAGAAGGTATTTACTCAAAACATTAAAAGATATCTATAAACAATACAAAAACGAAGGCGGTAAAGCAAAATTCTCTTCATTCAAGAAAAATAAGCCATTCTATGTGTTACGTCCAAAACTTTCTAATCGGGAAACATGCGGGTGCATAAAACATGAAAATTTCAAACTTAAAACTGACAAGCTATACGCTTCAGGATTGATTGACACCAAAAATTTCGACGAAATCTTTACAAAAGTAGTGTGTGATCTTAATTCAAAGGAATGTGCCTATGGAGATTGTGCCACATGTCGCAATAACGATATTATTTTTGATTGGGATGCTCACAATCGCGATGAGGTGGTTACTTGGGAAGAATTTGTATGTGAAAAACACGAATATGTGGATAAAAGTGACGGAACAAACAAAAGTACCGAAAAAATTGTAAAAAAAGGAATAAATAGCACAATGATTGAATTAACAAATTTGTATAATAATGACCTAAACACATTAAAGAAACACGTATATAATATTAAACACCAATATTCACAGTATTTATCTTGCATAAAAAATTTAACAGTACATGAAGTCGCAGTGCATATTGACTTCTCCGAAAATTATACCTGTAAACTAACAAAAGAAGTGCAGTCTATGCACTGGGGGGCATCAAAGCCCCAACTCACCATACATACTGGAGTCCTATACACCAAAGAAAGGCAGCGTCAGACATTTGCGTCCATTTCGCCCAATAACGAGCATGGCCCAGAAGCAATTTGGGCACATTTGGAGCCGGTATTAGCTTACGTAAGAACAGAATTTCCGAATGTTACAGGGATTCACTTCTTTTCGGACGGCCCAACAAGCCCATATAAACAAAAAATTTTTTTTTACTTATTTTCTAAACACAAAAGAAAAAGGATTCCCTTACTCCACCTGGAACTTCAGCGAGGCGTCGCATGGAAAAGTGGTTTCACAAGGCGTTGACATACCAAATGCTGAAACGGCTTACGAAGTTTTGCAGAAATCGGATACTACAATACTAATCTTTTATATATCAGAAGACGCTATAAAAACATACTCTGTAAAGGAAAACCTGATACCAGTACCTCAAACGATGTCTTTGCATCAAATTGTCAACACTACAGATTCATCAGAACTACAGAACAGTATCAAATTCAGATGCCTTAGTTGTTTTTGTTTCAATACAACTACAGAAACTTTTAAAGGTTTCTGCAATTGCTTAAACATCAAATCTCATATGCTTTATAATAAACAAGAGCTTAAGAATAATAAACGAAAAGGAGACAATAACTCAGAAAAGAAACCGATTGAGAAAAAGATGAAAATCACAAATAAAGAAAATGTCAGTAAAAAAAATAAAGTCACAATCTTATCAGACGTTACATTCTAGGTAAGAATGTAACACATGACATTTTCTTTATTTGTGATTTTCATCTTTTTCTCAATCGGTTTCTTTTCTGAGTTATTGTCTCCTTTTCGTTTATTATTCTTAAGCTCTTGTTTATTATAAAGCATATGAGATTTGATGTTTAAGCAATTGCAGAAACCTTTAAAAGTTTCTGTAGTTGTATTGAAACAAAAACAACTAAGGCATCTGAATTTGATACTGTTCTGTAGTTCTGATGAATCTGTAGTGTTGACAATTTGATGCCAATGAGAAAATGTCAGTAAAAAAAATAAAGTCACAATCTTATCAGACGTTACATTCTTACCTAGAATGTAACGTCTGATAAGATTGTGACTTTATTTTTTTTACTGACATTTTCTTTATTTGTGATTTTCATCTTTTTCTCAATCTTTTTTTCAAAACCGAGGCTTTACAGATTTAACGAATTTTTTTGGGCCAGAGCTAACAGCAATTTCAAAAAATTATGATATATCAAGTAAACATACTAAAACCACTGACAATATTTATGACAATTCAATTCCATCAACGTCAAAGGAAGGTCTAAGGCAGATAAAAAATAAAAATCAAAAAATAAATAAAAGAAAAGAGCCTGCCTCTAATGATGATACTACAGACACTGACGATGAAATATTTTCCCTACACGATTCTTCAGACTACTGTGTTGATGATGACGAACAACTTCTAGAGGAATTTGCGACAGATTTTTATGACAGTGAATCAGAATTAATAAAAAATATAATCGAAATCGATGAAACACAAAATCACGTACTGGGCCAAATAGAACAGGAAAGCGAAACGTGTACTATGGAAACCGAAAATAGAGTTCAAATAGAAGAAGAAAACAGAATTATAAGAATAGAAAATAATACAATTGAAGAAGAAAACAAAACTAAGCAAACTGTGGATTTCGTTCAAATAAAAGTAGAAAGCAAGACCAAGAAAATTGTCAATTTTGTTGAAGTAGAAAACAGGATTACGGAAATCACAAATAGTGTACAAAGAGAAAAAGAAAATAAGAAATGTAACAATATTCAAACTGGAGGAGAAAAAGAACCACGAATCTTTCATGAAAAAGAAACAAACTACATTCAAAATAATGTAGGTGACAGTGTGATTGTTAAGTATTACGAAAAAAAATCTTGGAAGTTCTATGTAGGTTTTATTGAAAACGTCTCAAATGAAGAGGTTGAGACATTTTACTGTATAATTTTTTTTTAAACTGTTAATAATCCTTTAAAATTTACATCAAATGTTGTTAAGAAAGTTGAGTTAGCATTTAGATCGAAAGAGTACTTCTTAAAAAATGAAAGTTGTGATAGAGTTTACTTTGTTTAGGAAATTATTGTGATTTGAAAGGTCGATGGGACAGAAAAACTGATATATTAAAAAAAAAGTGTTTTTTTTTATGTTAAACTTTTTTTGTAAAATTTAATAATAGAATGCAGTGAGATGATAACCCAATGTACGTTATTCAGTTATCTTCTATGCATATAAATTTTACTGTAGAAATAAGACAATAATATTTACCTTAATATTTAATTGATAATGGTGCACCTGACAGAATCTGCATAGAAGACCACGCTCATAATGTTTACAAACTACTAATAGTTTGTTTAGATTACTAACGTGATTTGAATCTTGGTTAATAACGTTTATATTCTTATTGAAAATGCTTACAGTTAATTGAAGTCTTAGGTACGACTTAAAAAAAATATTATTTGAAAAAAATAAAATTGTTTTTAAACATAGCTTTTTATTATTTTTAAATAACCATCGAAATTATATTTTACTTTATAAATCAGTGCAGAACGAGTCAAAAAAAACTAATTCAACAACTAACATAAGTTGATTGCTGAATTTGTTTATTATATTGTAGACCTAGCTTTAGATGGGTCGCGAGCGTTACTGCGTTACCGTGTGTTACTAATTTGTTCATGTCTCAAGAGTTACTATGTACATAATTACACGGCCTTACCCAATTATGAAATCAATGATAGACCATTCTGACACTATTGTAATAGCAGACTTGAGGCCCTGGTTACAATAAAATGCGCATTTTAAAACACTATGGTTATACTTTACTAATCCACCATATACATAGTTACCTACTTACCTACTCTTACGGCAAGGAAGACTTTGTCGGCTGCCTCATTAAGGAAAGGGTACGAATTTCCATTGACGTCCAACGAATTTAGGGTGGGAGGAGGGTGGGGGGGGAGTGGGAGGGAGGGGTACTACCCCCCCCTTAAAAGGAAAAATTGCGGAGCCCCCCCCCCCCCCTTTTTGAGTTTTTATTTTTATTTTTAATTCTGAGGAAATTTCCCTCATTTTAGGGATTAAAATTAATAATAAGTGTAAAAAACCAGAGGGGACCCCTTGGGGGAAGGGACGTTCCCCCCTACAGAAAGGGGGCTCCCACTACATCAAAAAAAAAAAAGGAGGGACACTGATTCAGAGGGATTTCTGTATGTATTTTGAAACTGCAACTTCTCCGGCACTGCGGGAAGAGCAGCCTCTACGCCCTTGCGTAACAAACCGCAGGCATCCATCCTCGCCTCCGCAGCCTCAGCCGCTCCGGCTCATCCGATGCCTACGGTTTGTTACAGCAGGCGGAGGCTGCTCTCCCTACGTGCCTCCGGCTCTATAAAAACACTCTAGGGGTAGGACAGACTCGTACCAGGTGGAGTCGGGGTCAATCAATTCGGATTACGAATTAGATGCATGGAATGCATCTTGAACATTGCGTACCGCCTCGAGTTTAAGAAATGGCAAGCCAAAGGAGATGATTCAAAACAACAATTGGCCAACAAAACAAAGATTATGCAAGATACATTTAAGAATGAGATGGGACTGCTTGTTGATGTGGTTAAACAAGGTGCAGGAACCACCAATGATGGAAATACTGCAAGAAGGTTTTTTGCTAATCCCGAAGTAACTGCGCAGATCACAGGTGTAGATGCTGATCTTATCACTAGCTTTAGAGTGATTCTTCCGGTAATCTCCTATGGAGAGTTTGTTGATGTGGAAAATTTCCGGCCATATTGTGCTACAACAGTTCATAGATAATGTCGAGCTCTATGCATGGTATTATATGCCTTCGAGCGTACATAAATTGCTCGTGCATGGTGCTGACATTATTGAGCATATTAACTTTATTACATTTTTTTACTGGCAAACTCTCTGATGAGGCATCTGAAGCCCGCAACAAAGATTTTAAACATTTCAGAACATTTCATTCGCGGAAAGCCAGTAAAATCGCAACAAATGAGGATATTATTCATAACTTGCTGATATCATCTGACCCATATCTCTCGAGTTTTAGACCTACGATAAACTAACTTCGTAGTCAGCCTCTTTCAGATGAAGCCAAATTGTTACTACTTTTAACTTCTAATGAAGGTAAAGAAAATGAAGAATTTGTAGATATTGGAAATTTTTCTGACTGCGACATAAAGGTACTATGACTAGTATTATTGTTTTTATACTAAGCAAAAAAAAATGTTCAGGAATTGTTAATTTGAGCTGCATTACTCCGTATGAGATTATCGTCCAAATATGCATTTTTAATTAATGTGTATCTTTTGAATGGGATCCTTTGGGGTCAAGGTCAAAAGTCATATGGACTTATTGTCTGTCACATAACATCAAGTCACATTTTTGGAGCACTGAACTGTTTCTGAAGCAAAATTTTCCACTATGAGAAGGTCGTCCATATCTGCATTATTCATTGATTCATATCTTTTGTCCCGGACCCGAACGGGTCAAGGTCAAAGGTAGTATGGCTTTATTACTGACTTGGCAATACTAATTAAAAGAATCAGTGTTACCGAGTAAGCCCGAAAGAAGTTGTGAGGCAAACATATTCCGTTTTCATAACATAAACATTAACTTAACATCACGCCTTGTTTCCCCGAAGGGTTGGGCAGAGGCGTACCTGTAGTAGGTACACCCACATTTCGCCAGTTATGTTTAAGTCCCATGTAATAGGGGACGAGCCTATTGTCATTAACCGGGCACAAATCCAGACTCCGGGCTACTACTGAGAAATTCAGATAGAAAAACCCAATAACACTTTGCCCGACCCGGGAATCGAACCCAAGACCTCATGCTCAGCAGTAGCGCTTGCGACCACTAGATCAACGAGGCAGCCATTTTCATACATTCCAAATTCCGTTTTCATACATTTGAAATGTACAATCTCATATTTCTTGGTGTTTACTGGGAAATAAAACCCGTGGCCATTAGAATATTAAATGTCGAGATGCGTCCGACAAAACTGCATACTTAGAATAGTCAAAAATAACATTTCAATTCCTATGAAAGGCAGCCCCAATTTTTCGTCCATTGTGCACCGGTTCGACGTCATCATGTCAACGCCGGCTGTCACTGAAAACCAGCGCTGGGGCTCTGTCTCGCATAAGGTCCCAGCATTATGCTGAGTGATGGCCGTTTTGCGTGGATGTGACGCATATTTTCCCCCTAATTTGTTTTTTAGTGTTTGTTCCTTTGCTTGCGTCATAGGTACCGAAAATAAACGTATTTTCTTTCTTTTCTTTCTTCCAAATTCAAAAATTGCGCACTAAAGATAATTGCGGCGCACTTATAAAGAGGCTTAAAAACTCATTACTGCCCGCTAAAAGTTTCTTATAGAAAACACCAGGACAACAAACACCACCTTTGGGTGCACTTAAAGGCGAACCAAGTCGTCCTTTTCGAAAAGATGGAATGAAAAGATTGTTGTTGCCAAACTTCAGTGGGGGCATCATATATCTAGCCTAGCGGGAAGGCTCAGTTCGGCCGCCTACGCCGTCAGGAAAGTAAGACAATACACTGACGTTGATACAGCTCGGTTAGTCTATTTTAGTTATTTCCATAGCGTTATGTCCTACGGTATTCTGCTGTGGGGCAAAGCTGCCGATATTCAAAATATATTTGTCCTTCAAAAACGAGCTGTTCGAGCAATTTACCTGCTGGGTGCCAGAACTTCTCTGAGAGATTTTTTTAAAGATATTGGTATCCTCACTGTTGCATCACAATTCATTTTCGCCAACATTCTATATATTAGGCAAAATATATACTTGTACACTAAAAACAGTGACATTCACAATGTTAACACAAGAAACAAGGACAAACTACGAGCTCCCTTTCACCGGCTACATAAGGTTCATAACTCATTTGTTGGGCTTGGTATAACCTTTTACAACAAGCTACCCTCTTCTTTGCTAGATTTGCCTTTTAATGCGTTTAAAACTAAAGTAAAATCCAACCTTTGTTCAAAGGCATACTATTCTATCAACGACTACTTAAATGATAAGAATAGTTGGTCGCTGTGATTGGCTCAAGACAATGTTTATGTTCTTTCTCCAGAATTAGCCTACCTACTCACAGGTTATATAAGCTTAGGTAAATTGTTCATTTTATTTGACTTTATAAGTCAATTTATTTTAATTTTATTAATTTTTTGTTGACATTAACTACTCATTAGAATGATTTTCATGAGTTGTATCGCAATATGTGGTTAGCTAGCGACCTCGACAAACTGATCACATTTTTTATTTTTTTTCCTGAAAAACTGGCAGCAAGTTCGTCATGCTCCCTTAGATGTCACTGCTTGCGGTAGCGTCGGGGGTCGGGTTGCCTCCTTCCCTCAAATATGGCGAGGGGGGTAATGGCTGATCTTTGCGTTAAGCTCGTGAACGGGTGCTGCTTGTGGTGACTGGTCGTCTTGCTGATCATGGTTTTGTTATTGTTATTAGTAATTAACTGTTTATTTATTTTACCTCGATGGTCCTAGTTTATCAAATATAACTCTAGTTACAGCTATATGTAAGCGGGCACGCCCTTTATGCCTGGAGGCTTTATTTTCTTTTTAGATATTCTTTACGTTTAGTTATTTTTATTTCTGCTTGAGTATAGATCTCGATGTTTTTGGTTGGTATATTGGCGTGTGCTAGCTGTCATATGGCTGATAATTTATAATTTAATGTTTTGTGTTGTGTTATGTAAATTATTTTGCATAAGTACTATTGTATAGAATCATTTTATTTTTCCTAATTGAACAGACAGCTGTGCTGCTGGGGAGTTTGTTGCGCCACTTCTTCTTCCCAGCGAAAGCACTAGGAAGTGGTGAAGGGTGGGCGTTTTGTGGGACTGTCTTATGTAATTTTGACGTTCGAAAAGTGCTGATTCTCAGCCTAATTTGAATAAATGACTTTTGAATTTTGAATTTTTTGAATTTTGTTCTTCCAGTGTCATAGTAAAGGTTCGTCAAATAGGTGGCGGGTTCGGCGGCAAGGTCAGTCGTAACGCGTAAAACTAGACCGGCCTTGCAGGTTCCGCTGCAGACCAACTTGATCACAATAGGGAGGAAGCTACTGCAATGTGAATGAGCCTCCGGATGCCATTACCTTGTAAGTTTTCCTCACGTAAGTCGCTTACATAATTAACTTACGATAAAGCTAATTTAAATTTTCTTGTAAGTAGCTTATAGTAATTTATTATTACATCTTACGTAAGTAGGTAGTACTCGTAGGTAACAAGTTACTATATAAATTTTACGGAATCAAAAGTGTAATAGCAGCCTTCTACTCGTATTAGGTCATCTTATTAATTTTATTTTCTAATGTCAACGTTTGTCTTTCTCCGATAAATTGGAACGATTTCTTTCCGTTTCGATTGTTGATAGTCATTTTAAAATATCTACAATGCCGCCCGTGGGCATGTACCTCCCATGTTTTTCGGAATATTCATGAAAAATTATCGAAAATTAATTTTAAAAATCTTTATTATTTTTCATCTTATTCAATAAAAAAAAATTTAGTAGGGTTTGTGACCTTTCTTTACATTTTTTGCCATATCTCCAATGTTAAAGCTTAGGTATGATTTTAGAAATAAAACAGATTCCAAATCCAGCCAATAACATCAACACAATGTTGATGTTATTGGCTCGATTTGGAATACTTATATGAGAAAGATTCCAAATGAATCGTGCGGATATTTTAGGGGACGTCGGAGTCAGTGCCAACCCTAAGCTAGACTTTGAGCAGGTAAGTTTGCTAATTTGTTTTTTTAGAGCAATGCTGACTATGAAGGAAGAAAGATAGAAAAATAAACTCGTTGCTAAGGACTAGGTAGTGTAATTACGCAACACATTTCGTAAACAATTACGACTAATCTGTACCCATAATTACGTAATAGTTGATCAATCGGCATTTGAATAGTTTTGAAACAAATTGCTAATCCATTGCTTCATAAGTTCGAAAAATCAAATCACAAATTTAGAAAAATCTTCTGTCAAAATGTAACAAATTTGTCGTAGGTACCTAATCGTTTACGAAAATGTGTTGCGTAATTAGATCTAATAGCCGTTTCATTTTGACAGTTCAACAACATTCATTGCGATAATTACGTGGTTGAGCAGATTTTTATCTTGACTTAACAAAAAATTATTATAAGTACCTACTTAATTGCAGCAATGCAAATAGTGTAATACATATTTTAGGCTTTACATTATTTTTGTCTACTAAAATTAAGTTAACGTAGGTATTTAAGAATTCGGTAAAATAAGTAAATTAAGGAAAATAAATAAAAAAGAAAATGATTAACAAAATATTTGTGTAGCTAAACAATTTACATTTTTGTCCATATCAATTAATATTTGCACGCTCTCAAAAATGATGTTTTATCATGAGGAAACCGACCCAACAAACATTTTAGAGCTAAGGACAATGTTTTTAGTGCTCATAGTATCAAAAAGCTATAAACGATTAAGTAATGCTTTATTTTTAAGGTAGATAGACGTGCTACAAATTTTGACGACGTAAATAACGCCCTACTGCAGGTCCAAAATTGGTTCACTGTTAATAATTTAGTATTAAATGGAAAAAGAACTAAGTGCATCAAATTTTTTAGTAATTGTGAGATAGTACCTAGTGAATAAAGAGAAACTAGAATTTGTCGATAAAACTGTTTTCCTGGGGATCACGCTCGACTCAAGGCTACAATGGGGTCCTCATTTTAACATCTCTTGCGGGAAAGTAAGTCCAGCAGCATATGCTTTCAGAAAAATCCGTCAATTTACTGATGTACGATGTGCGAGGCTAGTCTATTTCAGTTATTTTCATTGTACCTATCATGTCTTACGGTATTTTACCGTGGCGACGACGGGCTGCAGACATCAAGTCTATTTTTATTCAGCAGAAAAGAGCGATCAGAGCCATATATTACATATCTCCGCAGGCACGAACCTCTAAAGGATCTGCTTAAGGATATTAACATCATGACGGTACCTTACCTTGTATGAAAACTTCGTTTTGTTAAACTTTCGTTAGAAAAAAAATACATATTTTTAGTATAAGAGGTGATAGACATAATTATAGTACAAGACATAGGGACCTATTAGTACAACCAGGATTCAGACTGGCTAAGCTAGACTCATCTTTCATGGGGTACTGTTTAAAATGTTACAATAAAATTCCTCCCCCACATACTTCAACTGAATGCGACGAAATTCAAATCATGTTTAAAACGCACACTATGTAGACAGGCATATTATAAGTTGGGGATTACATCACTGATAAAACTGACTGAATAGAATAGAATAGAAAACATTTATTCGACACATACACAACACAACAGCAACAAACACATTAAAAAAAAGAGAACAAAAAACCTAACATTAAAATTGCAGAAAAATTTAACTGAGCGTGCCCATACCGAAAGGGTTACCATCTCAGCATTTGCTGGGCGTCAGACACCCATCGCTGGTTTTCAGTTGGCTCCCCGCAGTGACACACGGACGTAGGTAATTAACATAGATATAATAATATTTCTGTGGTAATTAAAATAGATAAAATACTTGATTATGAATAATAAAAAATGTTTAAGAATACGTAAAAAATAATGCAAGCAAAAGATTTTTTTGTGTGCTACTTAGTTCAGAGATTTTTTTTAAAGTAGGTACCTACGAATCTACAATATAAAACAACGCCTGTCGCTTGACGCGGCGACGCATCATCGAGCAGCCGCAAAAAGCCAGCGACCAGCGACCAGTGCCAATAAATTAATATTTCTAAGGCTGTCTAAAGTTTCTATTTTAACGGAAAAGAGAAGATAAGATCGAAACCTTGTGGTTCTTGGAGACATACCGCATCACATCCAGCCTAAAATAAGGTTAGTTTCTATGATAAGAGATCATTAAATAAAAATAAAGGAGACATACATATATAATTGATTATTGATTGAGCATAAATTATTAGATTAATTATAATTGTGTAAATCATTATTGGATTAAATAAAGGATTTATCAATATGAATGTAATTGAATTCAATTTGTGAATTTAAAATGAATTTCTTAAGTTTAGTCTTAAATGAACTACCTACTGTTTTTTAGGTCCCTAATGGGTCCCCACCCATTAGGGACCTAAAAAATGTAAAAAATGCTTCCAAATGTTGGAACAACATTTGGAAGCCGCGTAACGAAAGCGTCCTTGGAAGGCTGCAGTACGGTGATGCGGGGTAGCCAGCTGCTGAGCACAGCGCCTGGCCTTGCGCTGCCGGTGACTATTTACCCACGCAAGCTTCGAGTACAGGTATGATGGACATTTACACTTGATAACGCCGAAAAGAAGACAGGCTAAGTGTAACTTCCGACGGGATTTCATTTTTGTTTAGAAATGGTATAATGTTGCTCCTTGGTGGTACATTAAAACAAAATCGCGCGCAAGCATTTTGAACCCTTTGAATGCACAATGACGTTCTAACGCTAGGTCACTGATGAAAGGAACTGTCAAAATTTTTGCAGATTACCGCTTAGGTCAGTCATTCATTTGTCATTAAGTACGAGATTACCAATAGATGCCATTTCTTTCAAGCAGTGACCTAGTGGTGTGACCGTCGGACTGCCAGGTCTCGAGTTCGAACCCAAGGCACGCACCTCTGACTTTTCGAATTCATGTGCGTATTGTATAATTGTCACTAGCTTTAAAAACGGTGAAGGAAAACATCGTGAGGAAACCGGCATGCCTGAGAGATATTTCTCGACGGCTTTTAAAACTCTGACACCAGGTTAGTCACTAACCACACGAAACAGAAAGAAGTCATTATGTACGAGATTACCAATAGATGCCATTTCTTTCAATGGAGTGTCAGTGGCTGACCATTGGAAAGTCATAATGACGCGAATATATTAGTAGATTACCAAACTTGTCAAAATCAACAATTATGAAATGATAGACCATTTTGACACTATTTTAATAGCAGACTTGAGGGCCAGAAGAATGTACACTATCGTCACTATGTTAGAAGAAGGCAGAAATCAGCAAAGTACAGCAAAAACAATAGGCGAGTTACTTTCTACAGTGCACCGAGTCGTCCAACGTTTCCGAGAAACTGGGCAGAACATAAGAAGACCCGGAACCGGCAAACCACGATGTACTACGGCTCGAGAGGATCGATTTATTGTTACGGCCATGCTCCGAAATCGGCACCTCACGGCAGTTGAAGTAACAAATCAACTTCGGGAGACCCGTAGAGACGACGTAAGCGAGCGGACTGCAAGGCGGCGGCTCCTTGAAGCTAATTTGACCTTAGACCAAAACAAAATAATGATCCAAAACTTTAAAGGGAACATTGGGTAGCAAGATTACGCTACGCCCGCGAACACGCACATTGGGGAGACAAAGAATGGGCAAAAGTAATGTTTTCTGATGAATCCAGATTTATGATTTTTGCTTATAAGAGTCTGCCGCCGGCCAGAACATTTTATTCCAGCTTTTTTTAAGGAAAAAGTGCCGTTCGGCGGTGGATCTGTTAGATATCATTTGTTCTGGAATCTCTTCAGAGTCGCACGGAGTTAGTGCTGATAGAAAATAGTACGCTAACCTCTATATAATCACGCAACACATTTTCGTAAACGATTACGACAAATTTGTTTCATTTTGACAGTTCAACAACATTCATTGCGTTATTTACGTTGTAGAGCAGATTTTTTTTTCGAACTTATGAAGCAATGGATTAGCAATTTGTTTCAAAACGATTCAAATTCCGATTGATCGAGTATTACGTAATTGGGGTACAGTGCAAGATATGTGCCCCAGTTACACTTTGAGACCTGAAATATGCGTTAGTGGAAGAATGGACCAATATTCCCCATCATCGCATAACAAACTTAATAAACAGCATGCCCAATCGCCTGGCAGCTGTGAGAAGAGCCCGTGGAGGCAATACATAGTATTAAATTTGTTTTGAAGTTCAATTTTTTGTTGTACGAGTATGTGAGGTGTCGACCATTATTTTTTCAACGTAAAAGTTTGTATTTTTATGTAATTTTGGCAATTATCTAAAGTAATAATGTTTCCAACATTTGGTGTTTTTTATTAACTGGTAAATTATCTACAATACAGTTTAATTCATGCCGCTAGCTATAGAGCTAAATTCCTCTTATAATAATAGTATTTTAAAAGTAATTTAGTTTTTCGTAGTGACCCGTATTCTTTGTCTGCGAGTGTAGTAGGTATATATATAAAAATACGGATATGTAAATAAGTAATTGGGTAAATAATTAATTTTACCTTGCTCTTCTGTACCCTTATTGAGTAATACACGATCACTCTGAATTTGAGTCGTTTCGAAACAGATTGCTAATGCATTGTGTCATATGCTCGAAAAAAAATGTGCTCAACAACGTAAATAACGCAATGAATGTTGTTGAACTGTTAAAATGAAACGGATTAGTCGTAATCGTTTACGACAATGTATTGCGTAATTAGATAGCTGGTCCACATGACATTATCAACATCCTTTTTGTTCGTGGGTTGCGATAACATATAAGTTTTCGTTGTTTATCCATTGCATTTGTTAAAAATTATATCACAATACATAATTAGGTAACTACAAAATGTACTCAACAGCTGTTGTCGTTGACCACAAACTCCAAAGCACAACGGACCCCGCATATCAGCCGAAGGGCCAAAGAGTTTGTACCTCAATAGAAGTGAACAATATCACTTGCGTAGTCTAAAATACGATTATTTGGTTGGCAATTACGTTTACATTAAGTATTAATTAAAACGGAGACGAAATGTAAATCAATTAGTTTATGCGCCCTTCTGGAGCTGGACCAGCGCGGCAGCGTTGAGCCAAGCATTTTTGTCAGCGATATAATCCCCGAGCTTATAATATGCTTGGCAGCATCAGCATAGTGTGCGTTTTATACAAGATTTAAATTTCGTTTCATTTAGTTGTAGTATGTGGGGAGGTATTTTATTGTAACATTACAGTACCCCATGAAGGATGAGTCTGCTTTAGCCAGTCTGAAACCCGGTTGAACTAATTTGTCCCTATTTCTAGTACTATAATTGTGTCTTTCACCTCTTTTACTGAAAAGATTAAGATTTTTCCTGACGTACATGATGTTTTCATAGATATATTGACAAGGTACCTTATGTAGGTAGGTGATGTTAATATTTTTAAACAGTTCCCTCAGAGAATCGCGCCTGCGGAGGCAATATATTGCTCTTTATTCTCTTTTATTCTGCAGAAAAGAGCCATTCTCTTTTCTGCAGAATAAAAATAGAGTCGATATCTGCAGCCCGTCCCCATAGCAAAATTCAGATTCAGATACTATGAAAGTAACTGAAATAGACTAGCCTAGCGGTATCTATGTATATCAGTAAACTGACGGATTTTTCTTACAGTATATGCTGCTGAACTTAGCCGTCCTGCGAGAGATGTTAAATGAGGGCCCCATTGCAGCCTTGAATCGAGCGTGATCCCCAGGAAAACAGTTTTATCTACGAATTCTAGTTTCTCCTTATTCAATACTATCACAATCACTACTTTTAACATTCGGTAAAGCAAATTTTATGCATTTAGTTTTTTTCCCATTTAATACTAAATTATTAGCAGTAAACTAATTTTGGATCTTCAGTAGGGCGTTATTTACATCGTCAAGATTTGATGCACGTCTATTTATCTTAAAAATTATGGAAGTATCGTCAGCAAATAACACCATTTGCGGTTGGTTTTTTAATAAATGAGGTAGATCATTAATATACATACTAAAAAGAGGAAAATACCCAATATCGAGCCTTGTGGAACACCCATTTTTACTTTTAGCCTGAGTGAATTGACAGTTTGGAATAAATAAATACCTTGAATATTTTGATGAAATAATTACAAGGCATTCTGCTGATCGCCTTTTTGGTAAATACTTATTTTAGAACTAGAAGATACCTTGTTGTTAATTTTAAGAATATTCTTACTCCTGTTGTCTTACAAACTAGTTTAAATGACTATCCGAACTTGACCCCATGACCTCAATGTCATCACCAGGCAGTGAGCTCATAGTGAGTGAGGGACATAGAACCTCCTTCGTACTATGGCATGACCTTGGTATCTAGTTATTAATTGCGTCATTTTATTAATTAAGGGTGAATTTTATTTCTGAATATATTCCTCATTGTAATGATATTAGTGCAGTATAATGTACGAATTGACATAATGTTCTATAGCTTTTTAAACTCTGAATTAAAATTTTGAACAGAATAACCCAGGAATAAAGGATACACAGTTGCTCATACTCTCCTATTTATTTGGGATTTAATTTGTTGGAAGATGATGAAATTTATCCTATGTAGAGTAGGAGTGTTATTCAAAAACAACGCCGAGTAGGCATGGGAAAATCCAAACCGATATTAATCACAAAAACAGGAAGTTATTATTTTTCCTCCTCTTTAAAAATAGTCCAATTCGTCGAAATACCTACAAAAAAATTTACAAACAAAGATGCACGTGTACCTACTTGGCAAGTGTTCCATATAATGATTGGTCTAAGAATTATCGGTTGCTGTAGGTTTATTAAACGCATTCCGAAGATATTGTAAACATACATTTGGTTTAAAAAATATTTCTAGATTTCTTTAGAAATCTATCTATTGTAGCCGGTCTTATGTCGCAATTTGAAGGAAATTTCGTTATAAAACTTAGGTTTTATTTTGTCAAGTTATGTCGAAAAATAGAATCGGCCCAAAAGTTGACATGATTCTGACATAATTTTTTTTTAATAACCGACGGAGGAAAATTTCAACGGAGGCGGGTTCAGTGTCCTAAATGATTCTGAACTGAAATTTTTCGTCGGTTATTAAAAAAACAATCTGCTGTTTCATAGAAAAGTGAATTACCTACGCGGTCAAAATGTATGGAACAGCAGATTGTTTTTTCAGTTGTTTCTGAATCACGTACTGAATCCATGAACAGTATTCGCGTCGATGCCAGCCACCCTGTTTATATAAATATATATGTGGTGGCTCCGATAAGCTAGATGGGATGGGGTGAACACCGCGTCTCTCACCTGTTTCAATAAATAGAAGTTTCCATCTCCTACTCCACAGGTGGCAATGTCAGCTAGGCCTTTTATGTCATATGACATAAAAGGCCTAGCTGACGAGTGTGTGTAATTGCCTACACGAAACTCCTCACCCCCACAAATACCTTTTTCACCACTCCCGCACGATAGAAGTGTCTTTCCTCTACGAAAACAGTGAGGAAAGTTGGTTTTTCCTCACTGCTTGAACAGTGAGGAAAATTGGTTTTTTCTCACTGTTTGAACAGTGAGGAAAGTAATGATCCCGTTCAGAAACTAACCTTGCCTGATTTTTTTATGTTAAGTTTTAAAGATATTTTAAAATATACAGAATTATTTTGATTTGCTTTGTGTCTTTAATTTATTTACCTATGATGACTGAATACTTTCTTGCTGGGAGTGGTGAAAAGTTTTGTATGCAACTTGTGAGCAAGTTCATTTGCTATTCGTTTTGTTGAGTCTGTCGCTTACTCAGGATTGAAATTTATAATCACTCGCTGCGCTCGTGATTCTATTTTCAACCGACTTCAAAAAGGAGGAGGTTCTCAATTCGATTGTATGTTTTTTTTTTTTTTGTATGTTTGTTTCGCGATTACTCCGCCAATTATGAATTGATTTTGATGATTCTTTTTTTGTTTGGTAGGGCATACTTCAGAAGTGGTCCCATATAAATTTGGTCAAGATCTGATGAGGGGTTTTTGAGTTAGCTTCAATAATACGTATTTTTCCCATCTAGTATATGTGGACGATATTCTAATAGTTCCTGTCACTGTAATTTACATAGCAGGTAATGGGTATTCAAATTTTTGTGGGGGTTTTGTGTAGGTACCACAACTAAAAAGTGAAAAATAAAAACTTTTTCACAAAAAATAAAACCGACTTCCAAAAAAAACACTACAAAGTGAAAAATAACTTTGATTTCGGAAGTCGGTGGCAAAAAAACAAAAATAAAACCCCAAAGACACCGACTTCCGAAATCAAAGTTATTTTTCACTTTGTAGTGTTTTTTTTGGAAGTCGGTTTTATTTTTTGTGAAAAAGTTTTTATTCAATCCTTCGTTCGCTCAAGACTCAAAATCAAAACTCATAGGAAAAACGAACTTTCCTCACATGTTGGATAAATAACTATTCCTTCACTCCTTCTATCGTCTCTCTCGCTCTCACATTTCTCAGCATTTCTTAGTAAGTAGTTGGCTATGAATCTTACAATTAGGTACTTCAATTGGTTATTTATAGTAACTACAATGTTTATTTTTATTTTTTTTTATTTATTATATTATTGCAAAAGTTAACAATTCATAGTTATATAAGTAACGTAAAAACAGAAAACTCTAGAAGAAATTAATCAAATGAACTTTTTGATCAGTGACTGCAACAATGCAAGGTTTCTTGTCAACTTCCAAAACAGTCAAATCAACAATCGACTCTGTGTCAACCTCAATCTTCTTTGAATGTTTGATCCTCTCTTCCAGCTCCATCACATGGCCGTAGTGAGGAATATAAAGCAAATGAATGGAACCATCTTCTAGGCCAAACATCAGAATTTGAGCGTGCAGTGCTATTGACATAACGTTGCATCCGAAGTGCTGGCCCAAGTCGTACTCGTGCCAAATGTCTTCGTAGTAATTAGTCGATCCAATACAGTTTTCGCCGATTCCAAAAAAGAAAGTAAATGTCGGCAAAGTCAATCTTTGGAAAGAAGCGCCCAAATTTTCCGGCAAGCTATTCCATCTTTTTACTTGGTCCAATTTTAACTCAATCAACTTTCCGCCTTCTATCACCCCGTGGTACAGAAACTGTACTGTGCCACCTTCCTCCCATGCCATTGCTGTCATATTTCTTCCGTCAACGACATGCGCAATAAGTTGTTGGTCCTCCCTGAGTTCTAAATTTAGTGTCGGGCCAGGTGATATATGGTTACCTACTCTCTCATACGAGGTTAGGATGCCTCCCATATCACCTATGCAGAAATGCCGGCATTCTCCAGAGCTGATGCTGTTGGCGAAGAAACCATTGGTGGCGATCTCCTACAGATACAACCAGTACGTCGTCATTGGAATACCAAAATTCGACCTGAATTAAGCTGGTGCCGTGGTTTGCTAAGTGTAATGGCTGCCTTATGTTATCAATCGTGTAACTTGCAATCAAACCATTATCAAAAGCAATTGCTATGTAATTATCAAAGGTACAGATACACGAAATATCCCCGAAATTTGACGGTGGGACGATGGTGTCCTTCGTGCTCGGATTTACCAAAACCTTCTGCCATTTCTTGTAAGACAAATAAGTCCCTCGCCACAGTACAGGATCGTGAATGTACCGCCAATGGGACACCAGGTCATAAGGATAGGCCCGCTGCGCAGTCATCTCCAGGCACTCGTACAAAATTGATTGAAAGACTAACTTTTTCCACTCTGGGTTTTTGTTTAAGAGGTCTTCTATCAGGTCATAAAAGTGATGGCATACTAACCTTAGTTCCATCAACCTCGGCCTGTCTATCCTTTTGAATATTTCCAACCATATTTCGTTCGGAAAGGTCACCTCCATTGGAACTTATGGACAACCCAGGAACTATGAATGTGTCTAATGTTTAAACTACAGAGTAGTCACTTCTATGTAAATGTATAACCGTACGGCTTACCCGAGGACATATTAAATGCGAAAATTACACTAGAAACCGATAACTAACCAAAGTACGGAAAATGCGTGTATTCACAGCCTATTCAGTGGTAACGGCTAATTGCTTGGCAGGCCCAGTCAACAGTCACAGATCTATAACTTTATCAACTATGTGACCTTTAGGGATGGGTCTAAAATTAATAAGCTGCTAAATTAACACTGCTAATTTTTATTAGTGTCAACACCTGCTAAATAAGTTCTGGGATAGCTGTTAAATATAGCAGTCACAACTCACAACAAAGCAATAATGGTCCTGCAGATTCAGTCACAGTTAGATTGATAAGTTTTAGCAAGTTGATTTAATTAACTGCTAAGTGCTAACTGCTGAATTCGGAATTGTTACATTTAACTAGTGTTAAATAAGACTAATCTTCGTTACGAAGGTTTACGCGGGTTTGTTTGTGGTAGATAGTGTTGTGAGTGAAAATTCCATTTGTTTGACTGTTTGTATATTGTGTATACGCCAACAGGAAAAGTTGACAGTCCTAAGCCTGTGAAAAGTATGAAGGAAATGAGAATAAATTACGTTAACAATCTGTCTGTGATTAAATTTAACAGTTGCTAAAAATAACTGCTAATTTTAACTGTTAAATATTATTAGCATTACCATTTAGCAGTGTTATTATTTTTTAACGTTTAAGCCCATCTCTAGTGACCTTGGACTCGACGGGGGCATAAAACATGACAAAAACAGCGAGTATTTATTGTAGCCGACTCTTTCCAACAGGCTGTCAAGCACTATATAATGTTACCATGTAAAATAAAGTTAAATATCGATGTGCTATAATAAGCGTTCAATATACGTAGCTTATAAATAGTAATCTAATGATTTTTCGTTAATTTAATTATATTTGACGGTTATTAACTTCATACAAAAAATATATGAATATAATCAGTTTGAAAAATATTAAATGGACTCTGGTAGTTTGCTATGGCAACACCACAAAGTAAATGTCTGCCGTCGAGGTCGGTCGCTATTTATTGTTTAGTTAAATTTAAACAAATTGTCCTACAGTATACAGGGTGGCACATTTAGATCGGTCAGTATGGGAAAGTCTGAAACTTTAAGACATACGAAGATCTCTTCTTAGGAACCATGTCATCTATTTTAGTAACAAGAAAAAATACATTCATACATTTAAAAAAAAACTTGTACTCAGCTCGGGAATCGAACACCGACTAACTAGGAGTTTAAGACTTTCCCATACTGACTGATCTAAATGTGACACCCTGTTATAGTAATCTGTGTACTGTGCCATTAAAACGTTGAGTCGAGCATCCAGTTCCGCCGTTCCAATATCAAGTGTTAGAAACTCTAACGAGATAGTGACTCCTAAGTAGTTTATACCTAGTCTTGCCATAAATACTGTCACGAAGATTTTTTTATTTTTTTATTGCAAATAATATTTATTACTTTTACAGTGTGTTAGTTTAATACATAAATATAAAACAATTTAAAATATAAAAAGCTTATTCAAAGTGGTCTCCATTGGCTGCAATACAGTCCTTTAAACGTTGAGGCCAGTTATCAATAGAAGCACGCACTCTTTCCATGGGAAAATTCTTCACTGCCAATCGTATGGATTGTTTTAGGGACTCCAAATTATCATGGCGTTTAGAGCAAGCCGTAGGTACTCTCTAAAACTGACCATAAATCATAATCCAACGGATTAAGATCGGGACTAGACGACGGCCAGTCTTCAGCTCTGATGAAGTCCGAAACGTTCACTTCCAACCAAGACTTCGTGGACCGAGCTTTATGACCCGGCGCACGGTGGATCGAAAATCGGCTGTAGAAGACATAGCATCTCGATTTCTTAAATGTTATTTTTTTTGCTGGAAATTACTTCTGCTGATCATTACTGTTCTATAAAATGTCATATGAAGTAATTGTGTGCACAAATGGAAGAGTTATAATTTTTATAAGAAAAAAATGAATCGAGCTGACATGAAAAATGAGGATATCTTTGGAATCATAAGGTTGGCCATTATATCCTTGCACACTGTTATAGTACTATTTATTTGTGAATTTTTGACATACTTAATATCGCGGCATCACAAAATTAAAAAAAAAAAAAAAAAGTATATGATACATTTTAATGCTTAAATATGGCTATACCAAGTGTAATTTACAATATTTTTTATGCTTAGACCAAAACATTCTAAGAAATCACAGTCGTATTACCTACTTTGTGATTTTCATTTGAAATGACATGGTAATTATGAATTTCGTAATACGTAATCTTGTCTAATGCCTCAAGTCCACATTAGCTAATGATTAATAAAACTTAATACCTATATACCTGTTAAAAGGATACGTACCATAATGAGGGTAATTAGATAAACGTGATCATTAGTCAATAACAATAAATGGTAAACTATTGTATGTTTAAAAATAAAAGCAAATTATAAAAAAAAAAAAATTAACTTAACCTAACCTAACATAAACAATAAAAGTTAACTTATTTTATACTTCGTCACCATCAGAATCCACTTCAGAATCAGGCTCTACAATAGATATAACTTCTAAGAACTCTGTCGGAGCTTCCTGATCCTGAAGTTTCAGTAGTTCTACTGTTTCCTTAAAGTATGTCTGCCTCTTGTGGGCATTTAATTTTGGTCTTGTGGAAGAAATTAGAGGATCAGAAGAGACGATAAGCATATTGAGGATATCCTCGTTTGATGCTTGTCTACTCTTTTTCCTCGAATGGTGTTCTCTGAACCTCCTAAAGTCTTTGTTTCGGGCCTCTGAAGCTTCTTCCGAAAGACTTCCAATTGGTACAATAGCATTTTCTGCAATTATGTCCCCTCCGTGAATCAACAATTTGTGGACGGTTGATGACATGTAGTACCAATCGTACAGTTCCACGTATTTTTCAGCGGTTGTTCTAGCGTATTCTTTAAATTTCGGCACGTCTACAATCTCTCCAGATGTGATAGCTTGCAGAATCACAGCAAATCTGCGTATTAGGTCTTCATCTAATCCAGTGATCGCTGCAGTTTTATCAGGAAATTCAAAAAACCGCCTTGCTGTGTTCCCGTCGTTAGTTGTGCCTGATCCTTGCTTAACGATGTCAATCAAAAGGTTGAGATCATCTTTGAATCGATCTTGAATGAGTTTTTTTCGTGAATGCAATAACTCTTGATGACCTTCTCCTCTTGCAGACCACTTTTTGAAGTCGAGACGATACGCTATGTGTAGAAGACATTTCATCACATTAATGCGGGCATGAAGTGATGATAATCCGAACTCATACACACCAGAAGAAATGGTTTTTGACGCAATGCCATCTAACTTATTCATTTCTGTAGGCTTAGCCAAACACAGGTAGCAGGCCGCATTTGACTTAGCTTCAGAGAGATATGTACAAATTTTGCCGTCAATCATCGTCATCATTAATTTGTGACTAATTTCATGTCCTTGACATTTTGAGGGAACGAGAGCTTCAATTTCGTTATCCATTGCAGTTTTTTCATTTATGACAACGTCTTTGGTTGTTCACTGTTAAATCTAGTAACGCTTGTAGTGCAATCTTAGCAGATGAATTACGTAATTCATAATTACCATGTCATTTCAAATGAAAATCACAAAGTAGGTAATACGACTTTGTGATTTCTTAGAATGTTTTGGTCTAGGCATAAAAAAATATTGTAAGTTACACTTGTTAAAGCCATATTTAAGCATTAAAATGTATCATAATACTTTTTCCCCTTTTTTGGATTTTGAAGATTTAAAAAAAAAATCGCAAGTGATGCCGCGATATTAAGTATGTCAAAAATTCACAAATAAATAGTACTATAACAGTATGCAAGGATATAACGGCCAACCTTGTGATTCCAGAGATATCCTCATTTTTCATGTCAGCTCCATACATTTTTTTCTTATAAAAATTATAACTCTTCCATTTGTGCACACAATTACTTCATATGACATTTTATAGAACAGTAATGATCAGCAGAAGTAATTTCCAGCAAAAAAAATAACATTTAAGGAATCGAGATCCTATGTCTTCTACAGCCGATTTTCGATCTACTGTGCGGCGCCGAGTCTTGTTGGAAGGACCATACTTGGTTATTGAATATGGTGTTGTTAAGGGGCTTAACTACCTTCTCAAGAATGGTATCTTGATATATATGTATAAATACGGTCATTTTGTTTGTTAAAATGTTGCTCAATTGTAAAAAAAATCTCATTCGTAAACAAAAATTTTCTGTGACCTTTTGCGTACCGCTTCAGTAGTTGTTTGGATTTTACTAACCTATTCTTTTTAAAATTATCAGTTAAAAAATGACCAGTGCGTCTCTTATAGGCTGCAAGTCATAAGTAATCTTTTAAAATACGCGACATGGTTCTGGGTGCTATCTTCATCTCCCGAGATAAAATCTTTTGCTTTCGGACCGGATTTCTTCGAATTCTTTCCCTTACTGCTTTGACCACCTTTTTGGTACGAACACTACGTGGACGGCCAGATCTTTTTCTGTCACAAGCAGAAGAGGTCTCATTGTACCTATTAATAGCCCGGTACAAAAACATTTGACTAATACCAAGCGTATGGAGAGTTTAAAAAATTGTATTTGGCTCCATACCAACTTTGTGTAACGCAATCACAGCGATTCGGTTCTCTTTATCACCCCACTCCATTTTAATATCGCAAAATATTGTACAATGTATTGGCGCCAAAATTTGAAAACTCAATGAACAATCGTATAAAAATGACAAATTCAAATGTAATATCTTTCATTTTTAATTGTAACAGTAGGTATTTATGGCTAGACTAAGTATATCACGGTTTTTATCGATAATTCTCAATTTTTTAAAAATTATTTATAAATTATGTGTGATTTCAGAATAATTCCCTTTTAAAATATTTTATTTTTATTCACAGAGTACATTTTATATTGTTTTTATTGCACTAAGCGGATGTGCGCTCATCTGAGATAAAATAATCGAAAATGGATTTTTCGGTAAGTCTGTTGTACAATGAAAATTTGTTATTTACCTACTTAATTAGTCTGCGCGCTATCATTGTTATCATAACGATAATTAGCGAGACTCTTAACTCAGGTCTGGGCAAAGTCTTAGGTAAGACTTGTGTTATAAATTGTTAATTAGTTATATTGAGGATTTCAATTGAATTAAAACCTAAATGAAATTCCATAATTCAGTAATACAAGTTTATTCTTGCATCATCAAACAAAAATCGTCTACATTCAAAATATAATCCACAAATTCTAATTTTAGGCCTCAAATGGTTAGTCTTCGAGTTAGGCCATCACAAACAAAAAAGCTGGACTCGTCAAAAATTATTTAAAAATAATTAAACAACCAATTGTAAAACAAAATAGAATAAATACTTACAAAATAAGTTACAACTTACAAATTCTTCATACAATAATAAAACTAAATGATTGCTTTTAATGTAAAATATACATTATAATATTCTATACATAATTATATCAACAGTTAAGTGTTATGCAAAAAGTGCAATTGAAATGTTTTTTTTTTTTACTTCATAGCTGACTACGGGACACGCGATTTTAGCCTTTATTGTGATACCCTTTTATTATGCAATTATTAAATTCTAGTTATGGACTGATAAGGGCTATAATCGCGTATGGCAGGCCAGGGTTTAGAGAACTTGTGGCCTCCACAGATTTGACAAAACAAGAATTATTTGTGATTTAAAGCCTTCTTTTGTGATGGAAAAAATGTTAAGTTCTCCAAGTCTTGGCCTGTAAAAGTCCGCTCGGATAGATTGGCCATGGAAGCGAATTGGTCAATTACATACCGTTGTCATTAGCTTCTATGGTCTATTTATGTCTACGATTTATAAAACTACCTCTATTTAGTTGCCGTTTGTTTTTGTAGCCGTTACAATTAGCCCTTCCATCACTTTCGCCATTGCAACAAAGAAGATTATAACAAACCTAACTCAAGCAGAAAAAAGTAAATCTAAGAATCTACGAGTGATTTAACCAAAGAAATATACATTTTTATTGATTCCTTTCTACATAAAATCTTCTTTATTGCACAGCAAAATGTTTACATAATAAGCTGGTAACAAAAATCTTTGAATTATTATAAAAATTGGTAGAAACATCTATGAAAGCTAATCGAGTATAAAATTATATCGCTTCAGAGTTCCGTGATAAGACTAGATTGAGAAGCATTTGGTGGGCAACATTATGCTGATTTTTAATTATTTCTAAATATTTTGGGGCCCTGTTTCCTTGTTTATATTAATATTATCGCTACAAAACTACTACTGCATACAAAACAATAGTGGTTTGTATCTTTAAAAAATCTTGCATAGCAGTGTTTTTTTTCTTTAAGTACCTAGTTATATTTTATTTCTAGTTTTGAACGCGATTATAGTTTTTTTTTAATGCACGGAACTCTGAAATAATGATGCCAAAACTATATAAAATATACCCTATGTATATTACAATAGTGATATTACAAATGCCCACATATATGTAACTACATGCATATGAATCGGTAGTACTTACCCATTTTCATATATTACGCTGTCAAAATATACGCGTTTGACAGTCATGTTTCAGCCAAACGCAAGTTGACACTAATTTGTAAAACTGAGTATTTTTTATTCAAAGATATTTTTATTTATTTTATATTTTTTGTCAGTGTAATATTTTACTAATAGAATGGTTTATGAAACATAGTTATTAGACCAATAAAAGCAGAACACATTGATTCCATGTGTTCCCTTAAAGAATTTACGAACCCTAAAATGAAATATTAAAAGCTTTTCAATTTGCACAATATTATGAATATTCTGAGATTCAAATCGACTTAGAATAAAATCTTGTTAAACTAAAAGTTATTAAAAGTAAGTTTCAAACACACTGACTCGAATCACGCGCGCACTTGCGCCCCCGTCAGTCTGTCTGAGCCTTCAAATGGTTTTAAATTTACTGCGTTCCGATGTCATTGGTCGCTTAAAACAAATAATGCTTTTAGATTCGTTGAAGATCTTAAATATAATTCAGTCCATTAGTTTTTATCACCTTTACAGACATTCAGAGTTACCAATTACGACATTTGCTTATTATGTAGGTACATTATGGTAGAACTTTAAAACAAAGCACAATGAATATTATTAAAACTGTTGTATTAGAATATTTTGAGAGTATCCGTAGAAAATGCTTTTATGAGACCGTTGCTTCGGGCTATAAACGGCAATCTTAGCAGTGATAAGATTGGCTCAAGGCTAATACCTTGTGTCAATACAAGAGGATTAAACTTCTTAAAAGATGGTGTCTTAAAGATCGGAAGTTTAATTTAATTAAAACTGTAAGATAAGTTCAAACTGCCCCAAATATCGGTCTCGTAAAAGTCACAATTAGAGCATTCTAATACATCAATCACTCAAAAATAAAGTCTGGTTAACAAACGATTTATATTCAAGCTCATAATCGTTGGCACTATTTCGAATACATATTTCATGATGATAATGAAATAAACATCAATACAAAAGTATACAAAATAAGTAAAGCCTGTCTAGTCTACACATGTCCTTTCTAAATTGAGATTCACACTAGCGCACATATATGTCACATTTTTAAATTATAAGGCTCGGTTTCACTTGCGTTTATTACGATTCTTGATAATTCAAAAATGGAGGAGGATAAGTTCTACCTCTCGCATTAGTTGATTGATTAGTATGTACGAGTATCTACACTATATTTCTAAGAGCACCTTGTAGTCTCTTCCAACCCATTCATTGGTATATTAGGGTGGCAGAGACATCGAAGCACAACCTGTTACCATGGATTCAGTACATGATTCTGGACCCACCTGCGTATAAGTTTTTCGTCAGATATTTAAAAAAATATTAGCTATTCCATACATTTTGACCGCGTCGTTATTGCACTGCGGCCTTATTACGAAGTAATAGGGGTTAAAGTATGAAATTGCCGTTTTATTGTAATAGGTACTTCGAATTGACATAGAACCTTCATGGTTTGAGTGAAACTTTTTTCACATGGTACCTATGAAGTTCTTCTTTTAAAAAAATGTGCAACATTCGATTATCGACTTTCAGTTGTTTTTTTTATTCAGCTTAGACAAGAAAGATGGATACTTCGAAAATTCAAGTTATTTTTGAATACGAGTTCCGACGCGGAACTAACGCGGCAGAAAGAGCTCGCAATATCAATGTTGTGTTTGGAGAGGGGACTGCTAATGAACGCACCGTGCGATTTTGGTTTAAACGCTTTCGTGATGGAAACTTTGATTTGAAGAACGAACCACGTGGAAGACCACACAGGTGAATAACAATATGAATTGAAAGAGATGGTGGAAGCCGATCCGAGCCAAACTACCCAGGAATTAGCGGCATGGTTTAACGTTACCTTACCAACAATATTGACTCATTTGCATCAAATCAATAAAAAAAAAAAGATAAATGGGTGCCTCATGATTTGACTGATCTGCAGAAAGAAACGCGTGTTGAAACTTGTGTTGCCTTTTTGAATCGATACAGAAATGAAAGAATATTGGATCGAATTGTGACATGTGATGAAAAGTGGATTCTTTACGATAACCGTAAGCGAAAAATGCAATGGCTGACTCCAGGTCAAACGCCGCAAGTGTCCTAAAGCAAAGCTAACCAATAAAAAGGTAATGGTAACTGTTTGGTGGTCTCAGCATGGTGTTATTCATTATAGCTTTCTCCGATCTGGTCAAGCAATAACGGCAGATGTCTACTGTGCCGAACTCCGAACAATGATAGCAAAACTAGCATTGAAACAGCCCCGACTCATTAATCGATCACAATTTTCTTCGTGATATAAAGTTATCATCTCAAATTCTTTCACACAGTTTGTCGAATCTAGATCACGAGAGTTTTATCGCTAAGGCATAAATTACCTCTTCCTATTAGATGGCAGCAATGTATAGAGAATAATGGTAATTATTTTGATTAAATAAATATGTTAAATAAAAAAAAAAACGAATTTAAAATGTTCAGTACAAATTGCAATTTCATACTTTAACCCCTAATATTAATGCCATCATTATTCCACTGCGAAAAAAGGATGGTGCTAGCGGCCTCATATAGCTCCGTCTCTCACTCACACTGGAATAATGGTGGCATTATTACGTCACAATACGGCCCCTGTTGTAGGAAACAGCTGGTTTTTTTTTAATAACCAGTGAAAAATTTCAGCGCAGGGGGGTCCAGAATCATGAACTAAATCCATGGTAACAGGTTGTGCGTCGATGTCTACTGCCACTGTTAATTGCCAACTTACAAATAAAATGCGCTCGACCGTAAACATTTGTGATAATGTTTTGTTGTTTTTTTTTATTGAAAAACAAAATGGCGGCTGTAGTTCCGATTTTGACCGCGTACCAAAACGTACTTGTGCAACTAAACAGGGTCAGTTTTTGAAATGGGTCGAGTTCAGGGAGAATTCTAGATCTATGAATAGCAACATGGTCTAAGGATCCATGTATTTTGAACATTGCATTTTTTGAGGTGAAAGCTTCTTTAGGCGCGTTGAGCGATGGTGTAGGGTAAACTTATGGATTCGCGTCACCGCGCGCCACAGTGCTCTATTATAAGAATATAGATGCGGTAATACCAGTCTTAAGTTTTATTTTATTATTTTTAAAAGTTTTTCGTTGCTGTTTTATCCTTTTTAGCAACATGCTCGGTGGCAAGATGGTATAGAATAATCGAATTCGAATCTTGTCGAAAAACTTTGTGGATAAAAATGGAGTTTGTTTATCCAAAATTGAGCTCATGACTCCTTTGACCATTTTACTCTTTAGATAGGTAGTTTCAGAATTCGCCCTGAAGTTTCCCAACCTCGAAAAGCTATTTTACCTACATACAGTTTGAGTACCTATTTATGAAACACCCTGAAATGGATGGCTTGGAAAAGTCTTTGTGAGTTTTTCGCAAATATCTCAAAAGTAGACGTCCTAGGTCAAAAATAATGAAATTTTCTTCACTTCCTTGTACAACACCCTCCAGGGTCTTTATCTACAGATTGAAGGATGACCTTGACCGTGACCTTTGTGAAAATATTGTTGGAGTTATACTGCATGAAGCGGGTCGCACAGGCGCTTTTTAGCTTGCACTGAATTTTAAACCCACGGCATACCGCCGAGAGTTGAAAATCGACAGAGCGTTGTTTTGCCAGGAATTTTAATGCATTAGGAGTTAAATACAATAGACGACGTATATTTAGTAGCCTAATCCGCATAACTGTTCCTAAAGAGTCATAAAGTAAGAAATCGACGTATTTCACCTCTCATCGAGGCATCCTCAGGTATTATATAACTAGGATATTAACTATAATATAGGATATTAACTTGTTGCTTGTTGTTGGATGTCCGGAAAGTCACGCTTGAGTCAATTAACTATCTGCATTAGAAGTAGTAAACGCAAGTGTCACGGTACCTTCACATCAGTCGATTGAAAGACAGATCTACCCGAACTAGCACAGTTAGTATAAAAGATTACAATCGTAAGGGCCTTCCTAAACCCGCTTTATTATGCTATAAATGGACTTCGATCTAATTTGTACAGGGGTAGATAAATGTATTAGAGATCTCGCGCACTATAAGGCCACGACCACGACTTGGTCGCAACGACCAGGTAAACTATAGACGCCGATACGAATCGCGCACTTGGTTGCAACGGCCTACTAACCGGTTTCTATAGTTAACCTGGTCGGTGCGACCGAAAGTCGTGGTCGTGCCGTCTAGTGCGCGAAATCGCTTAGCTTGCAGGGTTCTTAATAAAAATACTGCTTAAAATTGTATTCAACTGTTTTGTGCTTTAATATCTTCTTTATTATCTTCGTTAAGGTTTGATAAAAAAAATCGGAATTATTTACAGTATACTTTTTGGGATGTATAAAAATTAAATCGGTGAAAACAATAAAATATTGGTAACAATATTCTACGTATCATTTATCACGCCCTGTACACATACATACAAACCTACATGTATAAAATTGGCATTTAGACTGCGTATAAACATTGACACATCCATACGAATCATACATATCTGTATACACTTCAAGCCCAATCCACTAAACGTAGCAACATTTAAAAAATAATATTACGCTGAAAAAATTAATTATAAACTATTAATTTTAAATCTATCATTAAAAAGCCAATTAAAATAGGCTGAATCGTTCGCTACAAAATATGAGGTATATTATTATTTCGTTTATGTCCCATTGTCCTATATATTTGGTGGAATGCTATTACTTTCTGTGTTCGGGGCCATTTTATATCCTGAGTCAATGACGCGACCGTTTCGAGATATTGAAGTATAAATACTATAGACATATAACTGTATAAAAGGCAAATGTGATGTTATTTCATCAATATTTGGCAGGTTATCTGTTGATGATTAATTATAAAGAAATGTCTCGAAAAATTAGATGATTAGGCAAATATTTTATCATGGTGAGGAGATAAATCCATGGCTGAAAACTGCACTCAAGGAAACTCTCTATAAACTCAAGAAAAATATTAAACTTCAAAGTTCCCCAAAACGGTCGTTCCCCGCTCCCTTCACAACATTCACTAAACAATCCTTGTAGTCCTTCACTGCACTTACAATCACGCGACCCCACTATCTTGCGTGTGACTCCTTTTCTTCTCATTTCTATGATGATCCGGCGTCGACTTCAGGATGTCTGGTTGTCCGTGTGATAGCACTCTTGCTTCCACATGTTGGTTGAACGTCGAAGTGTGAGAGCTTAGGGTAAGTGTGGCATTGCGATCTGAACCTAATGTCATGGTAGTTGCGTGCGAGTTTAGCGTGTTGTGTCCCGTGGTGTGGTGCGTGTGGTGCGAGTGGCTGAGCTGGTGGGTGTGCGGCAGCGTCGACGGGCTCGAGTGCGGCAGCGTGCCGGCGGGCTTGCGCGCGCAGCGGTGGCTGCCGGCGCGGCTGAGCGAGTGCAGCTGCGGCGTGCCCGCGCCGCCCGCGCCGCCCGCGCCGCCCGGGCCGCCCGCGCCGCCCGGCCGGAGCAGCGCGTTCTTGTAGTCCGCTATTAGATGAGTTAGCTCTGCCATCTGTGGGAAGAGGTTAGGTTTTTAAGAGGGCACCGATTTTTTTTTTACAAATTAACATGTTTTTATTAAGCTTCTTTGAAGTCGTAAACAATTAAATTAAAATATATTGGTATTATTGGACATATATATTAGACATTACGCGCGATGGAAACACGATTTGATAAAGTTGCCTCGATAGAATAAATAGGCAAAGTTACCTCCTATCGAGTAATTTTTTCCTCTATTTTACTACTTTTTTATGTAAATAAGTAATTTTATAGTATGATTAATTTACTAAAATAAAGTTCATACATGACTGGAGCTTTTATGCGTGATAGTATTTTTTATGAAAGAGCAATATGATGAAAAAACAACGAAAAGCATTGAAAAAGAACAAAAGTGTGGTTATTTTCTTTACTCTTTACACGTAAAGAAAGAGACAGAGACAAAGGCAAATGGTCGGTACGCTCTTAAGGCCTCACCATTTTTATAGTCTACATAACTTCAACAGTACGTTTTATTCTACAAATAAGGTCAAAATGGTCTCATGGTTGTAACCACACCTTTAGTTGACTGGTACTGAATGCCTAGCCTTTATGTTGCATTAAGTTTATAAAATAAATAAATCAATGATAAAGAGGCTTTGTCTAAGAATCGATTTATAGAAGTTGACAATTTAAAGTCCAATAAGAATCAAAATAGTTAGACAAGTAGATACAGGAGACTTATGGCGAACTTACTTTAGGCTTATTGAGACTAATCAACATCTTGTGCACTGGACTCGCTGCATCTTCGGCATCGATCAACATCATAAGGTCATCCTGGAAAATAGCGAAATCACACATAACTATATTTTTATCTCGCGTTCTGTCCTATAAAGTACGTCGAATATCTTTCGTTGTCATAACCGTACAAAGAATTGACATTTCGTAAGGGGAAGAACCTGCAAGAAGCGTTAATTCATATTAAGTATAAATATAGATAGATGAAGTAAGATGTTGTAAATTACCTGCAATCCACCGAACAGTCCTATGGAGCTAAGCGCATATCGTCCTATGACGGCCATAGACGCTAGCTCGAGCACCGTCACGCCCTCTTCTGATACTGCTAGCCACACCATGGATAAGTCTGGTTGTTTTATCTGGAAATTACAGGCAAAAATGTAAGTTCAAAAGTGTCTGTAAACTCCAACGTTTGTCCTAATATTTCCGATGGCAACTCGAAGGTGGACCCGGCTTCAATTTTTAGGAAAATTTAAAAAAATCGTTTTCAATACTAAAATAGTGACGGCGCCAAATCCGTAGCCGAATTCCGGGCCGAGTCCATTTAGATTGCCATCAACACACTAAGAAGGATACAAGGCTAAGAAGGTCGATTTTTTCGAACGATATTCAGATTGAATATAACTAAAATAAGTTAATATTTGAAACTAGCTATGCTTTGTGGGTTTTATTTCCCAGGGACAAAGAACTATGCTTCATTGGATACTGAGCTACAGTCACATCACGCTGTCTCATTAATAATTTATTAATTTTGTAAAATGAGCTTGAATAGCAGATACCTATGCGGCCATTTTTTTGCACAGTTTATTCGATAATTATGATGCCTTGCCATGTCGTTGAGCTACCTCTTAAAGTTCACTCACCCTAGCCTGGAACAGCGTAGCACCAAAGAACGGCCACTTCCTCGTACAGTTGAGGTAGATCCGCACGCAGTCCGCTGTGCTGCGCCCTTTTAACGCCACCCACTTTGATCGCAGCTTCTCTTCAACGTCCCTGTGGCATAAATAGTATTACTTATGTCTTTCAATTGTTTTACACAGTTGATTATTACAGTGGAAACGGTAAATTAAAGCATGACAAGTATAGTACCTATATAATTATACTCCAAAGAAGAGTATGCGCTTCGGGAATCATCGTCTATCTTCGGAAATACGAACGCGTGATAATGAGATCTAATATAGAGCTGTTACAAATCATTGGAAGTACTTGTCAATTTTGTAAAATTATAAAATAAAAGATTCCTAGCACTTCGGCCGCGTGAATTTCGAATTTAAATTTGGGCAACAGCGCCATCTATCTGGTCCAAAACTATCCTATTTTTCAACCACCCATACACATTCACAAAATTTCATTGAAATCGGTTGGTTGGTTTCGGAGATTGGCGTGTACGGACATAGTGTCACGTGATTTTTATATATTAAGATAAGACTAAACAATCCCAAAAACCTTTTCAAAACTTGAGTGACAAACGACGACCTGAGACCAAAGTAGGGGTGCGCCAAAGTTCACCTAAATTTTCAACTCCGATAATTGGAAATCCGAAAATGTTCTTCCTAACATTTTTCATCCTAACAATCACAATTCCTAACTACTCTGTCTCTAATGTTCATAATTCCGAAGCATTCAACTTCATAATGTCAGTAGCAATAAACATCTATTATACTTTTATTTGTTTTCCTATATTTTCTCAACATAACCATCTTTTACACTATTATTCAAAGTCATATCTTTTTGTTTAGATTTCTTTTTATTCATAATAATCAGTATTATATACATTAATTTTGCGTAACTTTATTGTCACATAACATACAATAAGAATAATAGTACCATGGTACAAGTAGTTAAATACATGTTTTCATAGCCTGGGTAATTATAAATCAAGCTAAAGTAAATCTGCCAAAGAATTCTATCACAAATATTAAAATTGGAAATAAAACAGAAACGCATCCGCGACATATAGCAAAAGCATTCAATGATTTCTTCATTGATAAAATTAAGCCTATAGCCCGTGATGGCATTCCAGTAACATCTAATATTCCAATGTTAAATAATTCTATGTTTATGGCGCCAAGCACTTTCGATGACATACAAAATATAATTAAATCCCTCAAAAATACCAATAGCGTAGGACACGATGGTATTTCGACAAAAATCATTAAATATGTTTCCGACTCTATTAGTGTCCATATAAGTTATATTGTTAATTTGTGTATTACTACTGGTATTTTTCCACACCATCTCAAAACAGCTGTAGTTAAACCACTTTTCAAAAAAAATGATAGGGAAAACATGGAGTGCTATAGACCGATTGCGCTCATACCAATTTTTCAAAAGTCTTTGAGAAATATATATACGAACAACTCTACAATTTCTTTGAAAAATATAACATTTTTACTGAGGAACAGAAGGGCTTCAGAAAAAATAAAACCATTAACATGGCTGTCTACGATTTGTTGAATAAAGTCATCACAAATGTTGACAGCAGAATACCCGTGTGTTCTGTATACTGCGACATGACCCAAGCCTTCGACTACGTAGACCATAAGATTATGCTTAAGAAGTTAGAAGCTTATGGAATTCGAGGAACCATACTTAAATTGATAGAATCATATTTAATAAATAGGAATCAATACGTGGAAATTTCAAAGATAGATCCAAAGAGTAAATCCGAATTGATATTTAGATCAAATAAACGCTTAATTAAGTATGGTGTACCAACAGGGGAGCGTGCTAGGTCCCCCGTTATTTTTAATTTATATCAATGATTTACCAAAGGTAACCATTCATCATATGACACTATTTGCCGATGATAGCACAGTAACTATTTCCTTTTTTTTTTTTTTTCTTTTGTTTTATAAAACTATTCAATCAATAATCACATGGCTAGATAATAATAATCTTAGAATAAATATTAATAAAACAAAGTTAATGTTGTTCAGTCAACGACCAAAGGCATCTAATATGATAATAGAACACGGTAGCCAAACTATTGAAAACGTAGGTACAGCAAAATTTTTAGGTTTAAATATAGACCAAAGGTTGGACTGGAAAGTACACACGGAGGAATTGAGCAAAAGAATAAGCAAAGCTGCTTATGCTCTTCATAAACTGTCTTCGATCTTAGGTACCGACGCTTTGCTCACTGCATATCATGGCATTGTTGGCTCAATCTTAAGATACGGGGTTATTTTTTGGGGCAACTCGTGTAATAGAGAACTAATCTTTAAGTTACAGAAAAGGTGTGTCAGAGCGATGTTTGGACTAATGTGTACTGATACGTGTAAGCCTTATTTCATCAAAAATAAAATATTAACCCTCCCGTCATTATACGTTTACGAGGTTGCGGTCTTTGTTAAAACGAACCCAAAGCTTTTCAAGAAGCTATCCGATACGAATACCCGAAGTCGACGGGATTATAGTAGATTATGTGGAAGAAAGTCCAATACAGCACTGATGCACAAAAGTGTGTTCTGCATGGCGCCAAATATCTTTAACCACATTCCGCCACACATTAAAGAATTAAATGTTAATTTATTTAAGAAAAAATTAAGGAATTTTCTAACTCAAAAAGCATATTATAGTATTTCCGAGTTTTTAACTGACAAAGTATTGATATAGTTTCATTTTTTGTGGTTTGTTTTGTTCATTATTATTTTTATTTTTTTTATTTTATATTTTTTTATAATTAATCTGACTTGTGTGAAATATTATGTAGTTTTTTTTTTTTTTTTTTTCAATCCTAATTACTTTGACTTTTTAATGTTTGTTTTTATATGAATTTCTATGACGAGTTATTGACATTATTCTGTAGTATATTAATTATTATAATTTTATTGACTAAGTTTTAATTTGACATGTAATTGCATTGAATAATGATAAATTTATAACTATTTGATATCTTAATAATAAAAATAACTTATGTGTTTATATTTGTACGCCGTTAAGGCAAAACATGACTGTGCTATAATTTTATATAACAGCTTGCATGCCATGTGTGTGTATACTTGTGTTTTGAACAAATAAAAATTATCTTATCTTATCTTATCTTATACACTTTTCAATTAAATTAGTTTAATATTAGCGGCTATAGCTTTAAAATAATCACTTTTATTGGTGTATTTTTGGAAGCCAGAGTCACGCTCCAGTCATTCAGTCAAGTTCCAGAAACGAATCGGTCTTATTCATAATTATTGGTTTAGGTTAGGTTAGAACTGTGACCACAACGCACGAGCCGAGCGAGCGAAGCGAGCGTGCCGCGGCAGCGGCCGGCGAAGTGCCAGAACCGAATCAGTCCTATAGTTATTGGTTTAGGTACGGTTAAAACTGCGGTATAAACTTTATGTTTAGGGATAAAAGCGTTATCATAAAAAACAGTAGGAGTTTAAATATATTTACATTAATGATATTATTAATTACAATTTTCGGAAACATGAGTGTTATGAACATCGCCGGTAGCACTACAAATAGTATGAATGAAAACTTTAGGATGAAAAATTTTAGGAAGAGTGATCATTCGGATTACAAATCGTTAGGAAGAACAATTTCGGGTAAAGAACTTTAGTTGAGCCAATATGGACCCCCAAAGTAGCTAACCCGACAGAGAGAAAACTTCATACAAACGCACTATGATAGGTGCACTACAACAAATTGCATTAGTACAAAACTTAGAAGCGTTGGCTCTGCGGGGGCTTACTCTAGGGCGCAACGTTCGTTCTAATTCGAAAACACGAAGCTTACCGAAGCGCATACCTTTTTCGGTTAACCTGTCTGTGAAAACTCAGGAACCTCGGGACCTTTGATGATTTTGAAAACGGTATTTGGGTTTCAGCAACTCTATTCTCTATTATTTTTTGTTTACTTACCTAAGTTCATCATTACTAAGGCCGGCTCTATATCTGTACGGGTAGAAGCGATGCGCGAGCGGCTGGTTGTGTTGAGTATTGGCGGGCGAGTAGTCGCCCATGTCCAGCTGCGCCATCAGCGCGCCCAACTCGGCCGCTAGCTCACGGGTTACTGGGAAACGACCCGCTACCACTGGAAAGAAAGGTGATACAGTTGAAAAAGTGAGTTTAAAAAATGACAAATTAAAAAAAATAAGAAGATAGAAACTGTCAAATTATCCCAATCAACTTTGAATCTTATATTTTAGTAATAAAGTTGAAAATCTATTAAAGAAATCGGACAGATTGTAATAGGTTGACGTGTTGGCGTCTGTACATACTTATCAATAATTAGGTATTCTATAAAACATTCTTGGACGCAGCAGGTAAAATTAATAGGTTTTCAGAAATTGGACGCAAACATGCTATTAGATTATTTAATACTTTTTAGAAATGAACCATTCTTATCTGCTGCTTTTGTAAAAATAAATCTGTAGAAAAAATTACCAATTTGTTTCTCAAAACTGTGTCTGTGTGCCAACGATTTGCCTGTAATTTCATCTTTGACAATCTCTACTTTCAAAATTGAGTACATACCTTGTTGATTGATTTGATAACACAGTAGGAGCCGCTCCTTATCAGTCTCAGTTCTGATGGAGTTCTTGAAATAAAGCCTATTTCTGTACGTCAGTCGGATCACCCGCGAGTTCTCGAACTTGCCCGAGCCTTTCTCTCTGAGCGCTGTCTCCCATTTTGATATTACGTCGCATAGCTGGAAAGAAGACCATGTAAGATTTAAAAAAAGAATCTGTTTGGATTGTTGTTTAACTTGCTTCCAAGTTTCTTGTGTTAGTAAAGTAAGAAATATCACGGACATTACATTTCTCACCCAGATTACATTGCAGGTTAAGACGTTTTTTTTTAAAGTGTTTTATAAGTGGTAGGTGGTCGGTAAAAGAGTGAGCTTATTGCACTACACCAGAAAATTTTAAAGCTTATGGTAATAGAACCTTTCACTCTGCAATCGGCATTTTGTTTGTTGTCATTTGCCAGTGTAGTAACACAGATTCCGCAATGTAAATTGTCTTTGGTCCCTGGCCCTGACATCAAGCAATAGACAAGATTGTCAATCTTCTACTACTTGAATACGAGGCTTTTGGCTACTTTGTATGTGTATTTTGTTTGGGCAGAATAAACATTTTTTTTTTCTTTTCTTTGCTATTATGCGTCAATACGGAAATTAGAGGAGAGAATTCCTTTTTTCCCCAACTTCATATTAAAAATGTCGAATTAAAAAAAAAAATTGCCGTCAACATACAAAAAAGATAAGATCAAAAGTACAACGTACCTTCTTATCAGGCTTGATATGGTGTTCCAAGTCCTTCTCGATAGGATCGTCACTGAACAGTGCGAACCCTGACGACGCAGACTCTCTGCACCCTAGCTCCGTACTTAACGTTGATAGAAACTCCTCCACCGTTGTTGAACCGTCGAAACTTATTACCTGGTGGAGAATGGCTGTTATGAGCAAATTGAAATAAACAACATAATTATATGACAATTTATTATGTACCCCTATTGGAAATATCATTACATGGATTTCTACATACGGCTAGATTTGGAATCGAATTGAAAACCATAAAATCTGCTTGGAAATAGAATTTTGTAGTCTTTAAATGGACTCATACACGCCTAGAATTGTAATCAAACTGAAAACCACAAAATCTGCTAGGCCATTCCAAACTAGTGCATTTAAACGAAATAATCACTTAAAATATAAACAGGTAGGAATTATTTTATGTTTTCAATTGTGTTTTTGGAAAGCTGCAAGTTCGGGTTAAAACCGCGCTGCGCGACTGTTGTAAAATGTATTAGAAATGCCGTATTCTACGGCTACAATTGAATGGTCATTCAGTACATTAAGACTCGTAAAAACATGGATGAGATGTTTCTCATACTTTGGTGAGTGTTATATTGTATCTTGATCAAAATATGATTCTCGATCATAACAAATATGTATTTACATAATTGTAATAATTAGAATCATTAATACATCTCTCTAAGTTAGATTTGTTCCATTCAATGACTTTTTAATGAAGTCATGATATTTCAGAAAGATACAATCTGACACGGACTTGCAAATTTTCTTAAGGCTTTGAGGACCTTGGTACTGGGTACGCCCATGACGCACGTAACAGCCAGCTGTGTGGGCTAACATTGCTAGTTAGCCTACTCACGACAAAAAGTAATTAATACTAATAGTTGGTTCAAAAAATCTACTTTAAGCCAGGGTAAATTGGGGTACCTACCTGATAAGTATTATTGAGCATGTGAACAGGTATGGCGTGTGGTAGACAGTGATGGTAGGGATTCTTCAGCAGTATAGAGAGTACTTCCATCCGAGACGGCTTGTCTTCTCGCCCGCCGTTACGTATAGTACGCTCGAGCGCGCGTGAACAGTACGCCGCGTATTTACCGCATTCCGTTCTGGGGAAAAATAAGTTTATCAATGTTGACGTCATTTCTTTTGATATTGCAGGCTAACTCAATTTCAGCTTAGTTGAAAAGGATAAGAATGGGAATAATAATTGCATGTGCAACCTAAAATTCAAGTTAAATATCATAAACAGACTTTGTTTGAGCAGTTTGATAACGGCAAAGAAATACACACATTTGACCCTTCCAGTGGGTAACTAAGGGATTTTTATTGTTGGTCGAATATTTCAGCATTAGAAATCTGAGGGGCATCCAACTAGTATTATAAATGCGAAAGTGAGTTTGTTTCTTACGCTTTCACACTAAAACGGCTGAACGGGTTTGGTTGAAATTTGGCACATTGGTAGACTATGACCTGGGTTGCTGACATAGGATACTTTTATCTCGATATTCCCACGGAAACGAGACTTATGCGGGTGAAACCGCGAGGTGCACCTAGTTTCCCATATTTACATCAACGTTCGCATTTTAATAACGGTCTTTTAAAAGTCCTCATGACAAGTTCGGACACTGAGAGAAGACTGCGACTAGATTTTGAAAGTTTTGAATTATGCACGGGAACTTGGTGTTATGGGTCAAGTAAAAAAAAAAATGCAATACTTACTTAGAATCCGCGTGCCTGCTAAGATGCAGCTTCAAATACCACAGTAGCCTATTATTCCTTGGCACAAAGAGGCTGACAGCTAAAGCTAACAACTGCCATCCTTGTACAAAGCTATACGTGGGCGGGTTGCTCTTGCAGTCCACTGACAACAACGGGGCCTGGAAACATTCCTTGGTTGGTAGAAAATGATAAAAATGTGTTAATTGTTTGTACACTTTTGTATCAGTGTGGGGTAAAAGTCGGATGTGACTCATAGTGAGTAATATGTGCGAACAATTAATAGTCATCTAGACATTCCTCTGCATTACAATTCAGTAAAGCTTTATGAAAGTAAGTTGGTGGGTCTTAGAGAGCGTTTCTTGATACCGTGAAGTCAAACGGCAAACTCCGTCATTATTTTCATGACGGCCGCAGTAACCTGCAGCCGTTATGTGGCGCCCACCGCTATCGTAGGAAGCCAAAGTTTAAGAAACCAAAGGTAAACATAGCAGACCGGTAATAGGGATGATGACAAAAAAAAACTGTTTTTGTCTGTCATGTAGGTAGATTATGAAAAAATAACGTACACGTATTTTTTTACGTTATCAAAAGATTACGGCGATACATTGAGTTAAAATGTGCCCACGACACCGAGTATGTAGATTTTATACATACTTGTGACGTAGCGACCCCCACTCCCCAACTCTAATGCGTTTTATCTAAGTAATTTTTTATTAATATGTTAAAGCAAAAAATACGAGTCTAATATTTTTTTACTACCTGACTGACGGATTAGATAGAATTTCTTTTTTTTTGACCTAGACATCATCCCTATTGGCTTCGTGAGATCAAATCGAGTGTATCTTTATTTTCTTTTAAAATTTTAAGTAGTTTTTTTTTAAATTCAGAACTTGCTGTACTAACTAGTTCTCGACGTTAGCTAAAGTTAACTAAGCTAAAAGGTCAATTCGCTCATAGCAGCTGACTGTGAGTTACATCTGACGATAGTTTGAATAAAATTAATTATAGGTACTTTCCTTCTAAAATTGATGATTTTTACTTTTTCATAGTTTTTATTATTTAATCGGATTGTTTCGGTGTGAACAGACCGACAAAGAGCACAATATTTGTTGCTGCACTATCAATCTTTTGAATATTTTAAACAGAATAAATGCTATGCTGCTATGTCTATGCCGTAGATGTGTGCAAACCTTTACAATGTTCCTTATAATTTATTTTATATCAAGTTTTGAACATAATGTAGGGATTATTTTTTACTCTGCTTTTCTCATATGATCATAAAGACGAAAACAGGACAAACACGTCTACAGATTGTGAAAATTATTACTGGTTTCAGGAATGTTTTATGTAACAATGAGTTATTGCAAACGTTAGATTATCATTTTTAATTCTCTTAACCTTGTGTGTTATAGTAATTTTATTCTATATAATTATATAATTAAAGTACCTATACAAAATATTGTAAAATATTTTAAAAGAGTAACGGTGGAGTTTCTTGCCCGTTCTTCTCCATACGAAAACTACCTTTTGGAAGGAGTGACTAGAATTAATTATCTTTTTTTGTAAATGTTGACGTTCAAAAGTGCCTTATATGGGCCTATTTGAAACACTTTGACTATGATTCCAATCCATATTTACCGTCTTTTTATAAAGTTACCATATTGTGTATGCAGAATTTCGTTGGACGAGGTCAAACCTTATTTCCATACTGTCTTATTAAAAATAATGATAGCGCAAAATTAAGTCGTGGTCTGATCACTGTCTACTGTACTGTGCTTTTTATGGTTCACAAAACTACGACATAGTGTCTTTGCATTAAGGTGTGTCCAGTAAAGGCGTTGATGCCGCATAGACGTTATTGTAACGACACTACGTTACGTTACCGCAGCTTCTACGCTACGCTAACATTCGGTGAACGGCTATGCTGTACCAACGTCAGATGCGAAGGCAATCTACTTTATTTTACTTTTAGTTAAAATAATCTCTGTTCTAAAGTGTCCACCGTTTACCTGTATCGAGCTAGGCGATCCGGCGGCGTTGGGCGGTACGTCGCTCTTGTTGTCGCCGCCCACGGACGACGCGCCCGTGTCGCACGTGAACAGCGACTGAGTCGCGCACAGTAGCAGTTGCTGAACAAATGAAATGTTGGCGATAGGGGCAGGCTGTATAGCTGTGTCGGTAGGATGGGAGGTGCAGTGAGATCTGTTTGTTGTACGGGGGTGATATAGTTTCATTTTGGGAGTAGGTTGCAGGTACTGTTTTTCTATTTGTGTCACGTGAAATATATATATTTGTGTGAAATTATTAAGTTTTTTCAAAATTGTTCGTATAATGTTGCTTGTTTATGTAAGTGTGTTTATATGAGTAGTAACGCTTAACAATTTCGGTTGATTGTACATACGTTTTCAGGGAATATATTGCTGAATACACATGATAATAAAATTGGAATTTCACTTTCTCTTTGACATTATACATATTTTCAATAAATTAATGTATTATTTATTAAACATTCCTAATTCAATAATATAAATACATACACTTTATAATGACAGTTGTAAGCGTTCTGTGTTGTGTATAAACCTTAACCCATGAATTGCAGCTAATGCAGGCCCCGAAAAGCTCACACTTGGCAATTATTACGTATTTTTCCAGTAGAAATAGTTGTCTGTTGCCAGCCTGCCCTCAACTTTTATTTTATTTATTTAAAGTGGTCACTTGGTCAGTAATGCGGCTTAATAGACTTTTTTTTTTAATTGCGTATCTCTTGGCCTGCATCTCACCTTATGGTAAGTGATGATCATGCGCAAGCAAAATATACCTGGCGTGATTATGTTACAGTTCTGTTTAATTAATTAACAAGTCTCTGCAGCAACTAATAAAATATCTTTTCCCACGTCAAGGCTGCCGGCTAATCGGGTGCCGAGTATCCGGCGACGAATATTAGATAGGGCATTCACGATCGTCATAAAACCATTAGTAAGTCATTGCAATGTAACTCTTGCCTCGGTAAGGTAAGGTATAAATTAGAATGATTGCCGACAGTTTTTTAAAACTCACGGAAATTGTTCTAATTTAAACCTTATTACAATGAGATAAGTTACATTGCAATGATTTACTAATGGTTTTACGTCATTCATTCTGCCAGTACGTGTCGCCACCGGATATTTATCGCCGGTTATCCGGTAGCCTCAGCCTGTGGAAGAAACGGACTAAGGATACAGAGTTTATACAACACTCATGTTATTGGCTGCCAACAGTTTTTCACGACAGTCAACAACTTGCATAATAATTGAATATACCTATTATTAACCAAGTGCCATCAATTAAAATTGTATTGTTATAGAGCTGGTCAAACACATTTTTAGTGTGCATGTGGGTTAAAAATATGTGTGTTTATTTTTTACATAACAAAATATTATGATTTATATTTTGTACGAGTCTCTTTTATGTGCAATTTTTGATAATGTACAGTTTATTTTAAAAGTTAGTGCCAGTGCAATATGCCTATATGTTTTGTGCTTTTAGAACCCGTGAACCCGTATTATATATAAATTAATTATTTCAGTGAGTGTCACCCAGTGTTCTGTTATGTACAGTACAGTACTTAGTTAAGTTTTGTGATAAATTGTACAGTGTGCGTATTTACTTTGATGGATTGCATAACGTGTCTTAAAAAATCTTAGAACAAAAAACAATAGTTTTATTAGGAAGCCAACGTTTGCTAATAAACAAGGCAAATTTGTAATTACTTTAACATTTTTTTTTAATCTAAAGCATTTTTATTTTGAATTAACAAATCAATATTTTGTTAATTAAAATAGTAATGGGTTTCACTGAAAACATGTAAAGCTTAGACAGAATTAAAATGTGAAATATACGAATTACTCATGAATTTAGCTCACACTGATAAGCAAAAATTGTATTGACACATTATGCAGTCACATCATATAAACTTAATCCTAATTACTCCTAGATACTTACCGAATCTAAAGAAGTGGGTGACTTATACATAAAATAAATATATAGTATTCGGGCTATAGGTAACAGTCTAAAAAACTTGCAACATCAACCTTTCATTACAAAGGCGATCGAACAGTGCGAAGGAACACTAGCTATGACAGAGTATGAATGATAGATAAACGAAATATAATAACATTCCGATCTATAAGGGTAGGGGACAAACATTCTCGGATGAAAAAAAAAAAAGAAAATCGGGAAAAAATTTACACCAACATTCCATTTGAAATTTTGCAACGTAACATTCTTTTTTTAAACTTTTGTTGTGGCAACATCTTTTTGTGTTTCAAAATTCGAACGCAACACATTTTTTCATAAACTTTATTCGTAACATGTTGCCAGAACTAGGACGGATCAAATTGGAATAAAAACTCTTTTGTTTCGATTCCTTGTCAGAAATTTTGTTGGATATGCTCACGCATACGATTTATTCCATTGAAGCCAATATAATGGTATTCACAATACACAATTCCAAATTGATCAACCACGAGACGAAGCTTTTATAACAGCGACACACAAAGCTTATACTATAACAATAATGGTTTGTTAGTGTATATTTACAGTATTAAACGCAAATAAAGAAGAAGATTTTAAAGCTTTGTATAAATATATTGTGCTCTTTTCTATGAAGCTTAGAACTGATAATTTTATATATCATAATATGTGCATTGCTATTGCTTGCTGCTTTTATAGCCGCAAGATCAATTTACCAATATATATATCGAATATATATCGGGGTCCACAAAAAAGTTGCGAATTGGCAATTTACCGGCCCAAGGTTTTACAGTTCTACGACCCGTATAAAATACCATAATATAATTATGGTAAAAGTTATTATAGGCGAACTTCAATTCAATTTTCAAGTTGTTTTTTGGTACAATCTTTTTCAAAAAAAATTGTGCACATTTGTGTGATCTGATCACGCTCTTCACCCCAAAAATATATAAATAAAAAATAAAAAAAATAGAGCACAATATTCTAGAAAAATCTACAGATAATATCTAAGCGAGATATAATCTTAACACTCGTGTATATAACCGATGAGTGGTAATATGTATATTATGTATGTGATTATATGATGATAATTGATAACATATGAGAAAAGCATCGAAGCGGTCGCCCGTAAGCTAAGCCGTTGCGAATATAAAGCGGTATAAACATACCTACGATTTGTTAATAGATCAGAATTCATTTTGACATCATGTTTATTACAAAAAAAAAAATATGTTCAATAAGGTAACTTACAGATGCGGAAAAAGACGTGATCTTAGTTTTTGAAATATTTATAAAAGCCCTATTCAGATATCAGCGATATCGCTGTGTACCACCACCTCTTTTAGCAGCATTATTTTAATCTTACTTGAGCGTGGGAAAGAGACGGAGCTAGACGTCCTGTATAGCTCCATTTCTTTCTCGCACTGAAGTAACATCGAAATAATACTGCTAAAAAAGGTGGTGGTTGGCCCCCTGGTCCGCCTTCAGTTATTCACTTTGAACCAGTATGGCTACAGAGCGCGACAGCGATATCGCTTATAAATATCTGAATAGGCCTTTAGTGTGAAATAATACTGCAGTAGCTAGTATAGCTACACAATATTAAATTGGTATTCGCCCGCACCTTAGCTCGAGACAAATCACGACTATATCTGTATACACTACAAATACTATTTAAAGTTAATCAACCCGTTTTCTATTCCATTTATATTATATTTCGCTTTGTGAAGTTCATAATGTCAGAATGATTTCTGTGATAAGCTTTATATTCCTTACAGACTTGTTTAATTTTCAAGTATTTTATTGTTGGAGTGTCCATGTCTGCCTTATCCGTAACATAAAGCCATGCTTAAGTCCGTTTTTATGAATGAATAATTTCCAATACACAAATAATGGAAAGTATTCGTTTTGTACAGCAAACAAAAACGTAATAAGTATTTTGGTGCACTCTTTTGTCATAAAAAGTAATTAACTAACACAATATTTTAGTAAAAACTAGAAGAATAACTAGCAAAGAGTACACTAAAATACTACATAGGAATGAGAACAACTATTTCATTAAAAATTTAAATTGTATAGATTTCGTTTTTTTGTTTTTTCTAGTTATAGTTTGAAATGGAAATTTAAGACCCATTTTTGTTCAAAATGGTACTTAGAGTTCAGTAGTTTACACAATAATATTATTTGGATACTGAATAAGATTTTTAGGGCACAATATCTACTTTATACAAAAAAAAATGTGGTCTAAAATTCTTATCAAATAAGTACCGCGATTCAGAACTCTGAATAGGTGTTCTCATAAAGTGGAATTACAACAGACGAGTAAGTATCTACCCTCTGTTTGGAACCCACCAATATGTCCGATTAATGATCAACAGTTTGACAGATAAACAATTTCAAATGCGGAAGTTTGATACTAAAACTTGACCATGAAAATATACGCGTCATACAAAATCGATATTTATACTAACAAAACACGAATCGAGGGAAACTAGTGATGATAACTTTGCGATATTAATGGAAGGTACTCTTAACCTTGGTAAGTACAAATCGATTGGAGTTTCAACTAATATCAAATTGAAGTTCGAAACGTATACTTAAATTTGTTTCATGAAAATGGTCTGTAATTAAATTTTCACTATAATTGACCACCTGACCTTTAATATTTTATTTATTATTTATGGCCATTATTATTTATTACAGGCTTTTTAGAACTATACAAGTACAAAACACCAAAGGGAGGGGACCTATATAGGAGGAAGTAGTTAGCTAAATACTAGTTAGGCTAGAAAAGATAGACAAACATGACGTAATTTTCAGTTTAATTAACAACAAACTTGATTAAAAGTGACCTATAAAATGGCCATCAGTTTTCATGAACACGGCCCCGAAAATAATCCTCGCCTCGAGCAGTAACCTCGACCATGATAACAATAATCGCGACATTGTAGTTGATGACTTTGAAAATTATGACCTTAACCTTGAGTTGTCACCTTGGCCATGATATAGTGACATTGACCGTCAAATCTTATATTTTCAGTGCTAACAACTGACCTCGGCCGTGTGTGAAAATTTGGCCTTCCTTGTGAGATAAAAATTGCGATTTGAGCCTCGTTGATATGTGTATGTTTAGCCTTGTTTTTAGCGGCCGAATTGTTTGTAGTTCTTATTGATCAATACAAAACGTGTCTTTTGCGAAGTGCGGGGTTGAGGGCTAGTTTAGTTAACATTTTTGCATGAAGTAATTCGGCGCGGTTTGTTAACGGATAGTGTTATAAAAAAACCTAGTGGAAGAAGACCGCATATTTTAAGACACCTAGTTTGATATCGATAGCTGTGGTACTTATATGTTGTCAAAAAGTACTAGTTAGTTTTTATAGAATTTTCATCTGAAGAGCCTCGAAATCCGCATGTTTATCAAAAGTCAAACCGTTAACCAAAAACCTTACAACACAAAAAAACAAAACCCAACTTACATTCTTAAGCTTGGCGGCTTTAACGTTTAGCTTGGGCGTGCGTCGGAGCGCATTGGGCGTGAGCGCGGGCGCCGCATGCGGGCGTACCTGCACGCCGAGCTTGCCGGGCGCGTGCGGCGCCGACTGGCGCGCCAGCACCGACGCCAGCTCGTCCTGCAGCTCGCCCACCTCCAGGCACTGCGCCAGCGCGTTCTGCGCCAGCACCACGTGGTAGTCGATGCCGGCTTGCTCTACCGCCACCGACATGAACAGTTGGACGCACTGGACACAGAAACACATATTGTTTATTTTTACATCGTTTTCACCCAGAGGCTTTATGAGTGAATATATGTGATGGGCAGCGGAGGATTCCAATAATTTCCATGAAATTAATTTAATAACGTAATTACAATTAATTCTTAATATTAGGTGAGTAGGTACTAAGAGGTTCCCTGGCGGCGAAGGCCCCGGCCCCAGCGGCGAAACAGCCGCCCCCGCCTCCTCCTAATTCTACTCCGGCTGACGCCGAATGGCAAGTAGCCGGGGAGATGGAAGGCGGGTAAGGAAAAAAGGGCGGACAAAAGAAAGGCGAGGGGGCAGCGGCACAAGGAGCGAAGCGTCGCGGCTAGACTCCGCGCCCCGAAGTCCGCTGCTATAGTGATAACACTACAGCCAGAGGCGGAGAAGAAGGGCGTGTCCTACCGCGACGTGCTCGCCAAGGTGGGGGCGGCGGCGGACCTCAAGGAGATCGGCGCCGCTGATGGCATCCGGGTGAGGGGCACTGCGACTGGGGTCGGATGCTGGAGGTCCCCGGTGCGGCAAGCGGCCCGGCCGCTGACGCTCTGGCCGAAAGGCTTAGGGCGTCCCTAAATGCGGACGAGGCCCGAGTGTCCAGGCCCACCAAATTCGCTGACATGCGTATTCTGGGCCTGGACTCAGTGACTCAGTGACGGAGGGACAGCTGGTGGCCGCTGTCGTTAGGACTGGGGGTGCTCTGCCGAGCAGGTTAGGGCAGGCGCCATCCGTCCTGACTTCGTACCCTACCGACCGTACTCGTACGGTGAGCTGCCCCGTGACGGCAGCCAAGAAAATAGCCGGGGAGGGTCAAAGGCTATTGGTGTGCTGGGTTTCCGCGCAGGTCAAACTGCTGGAACCCAGACCTCTGAGGTGCTTCCGCTGCCATGTGGGCAACCACGTGGGAGCTAAATGCACTTCGGAGATGGACCACAGCAGTCATTGCTACCGCTGTGGTCAGCCCGGTCACAAGGCCGGCTCGTGCGACGCCACGCCACATTGAGTCGTATGTGCGGCGGCTGGCAAGCCAGCTGGTCACCAGATTGGGAGCAAGGCCTGCGCCCCACCCACCAAGGCCAGAGGCAAAACCTCCGCCACCGCCGTCACTGCTGCAGCCACGGCCACCGCCGTCGTCGCCGCCGCAGCTGCTGCGGCAGGGCCCTCATAGAGGGCTCGGGAGGGGGCTGACATGGAGTGCCAATAATGGCCCTAATACGCCTCCTTCAGGCGAACATCAACCACTGCTCCGCAGCTCAGGATCTGTTGCTCCAGAGCATGGCGCAGTGGTCGATTAACATCGCCGTGGTCGCTGAGCCGTAATTTGTCCCACCCAGGGATGACTGGGTGGAGGACCTGAGCGGCTCAGTGGCCCTAATTTCGTCGGCCGCCGCCGGTACCCCGTCCCTCGAGGCTGTTAAGAGAGGACAGGGTTGCGTTCCAGCACGGTTCGGGGAGATTGCCGTGGTAGGGAAATACTTCTCCCCGAACCGAACTCTCGCCGAGTTCCACAACTCCCTTGCGGAGTTGAGAGTCGTCGTCGTCGGGTTCTGTTCCCTCCCCGTGCTCGTCCTCGGAGACTTCAATGCCAAGAATGTGGCTTGGGGTTCCCGGTATACGGACACACGGGGCAGGATGGTGGAGGACTGGGCGCTGGAGACAGGCCCAGCTCGTGCTCGTAAACCGGGGTTCTGTCCCCACGTGTATGCGGATGCGGTCCCAACTACCGGATTCTGGCAACTGTTGTCGCAACCCCGTGTGTTGCTAGATCGGCCGCCGCCTGGTGCGACCTCCCCTGCGCCAGGACCAACATGTCGTCAGCGAAGCAACCGACGCTGACGCCGCTAGGGAGGTCGGCGCGCAGCACTCAGTCGTATCCGATGTCCCACAGATGCGGCCCCAGGACCGATCCCTGTGGGACACCGCACGACATCTCTCGCCGGTTCTATTCTCCCTGGCGACGGGGTAGATGACGGCCCTGTCCGTCAAATAGGCCTCGACTACACGACAGTGGTAGGTCGGCATCCGGTGATACCGGAGTGCCTCCCTGATGCAACTCCAGGGCAGGGTATTGAAGGCGTTGGCGATGTCTAGAGACACCGCCAAGACGACCCCACCCCGACCACCGCCCCCCCCTCGCACGCGCATGATGGCGCCCACCGTGGAGCGCCCCCTGCGGAAACCAAACTGGCTCTCCGCCAGACCCGGCCCCACCCGCACCAGCCGCCCGACGAGGCGGTCTGCAATGACTCTTTCAAAAAGCTGGCCCACCTCGTCGAGCAGCACGATGGGCTGGTAAGCGGACGGAGAGTCCGCAGGGCGCCCCGGCTTCTTGATGAGGACCAGTTTCCCCGTCTTCAAACGAAGTGGGAACTGGCTCCTTTCCAAATATGGGCATAGCCCCCTTAGTCGAGGCCCGAGAGCCTCTAAGGCCAGGACCCAGGCTTTTCCAGGTAAGCCGTCGGGTCTTGGGGCGGTATTTTTGGCATTCAGCCTACGTACCGCCACTTTCATCTGCCAACCTATAGCCTATAACCTTCCTCAAGAAATAGGCTACCAAATGCAAAAAGCAAACTCTTCAGCTTTATTATTTGTATAGATTTGACAGAAAAGTGAACTTATACGGCGGACAAAAAATAAGATCTTCAATCTCCGTTGTCATCATAACACCTATGACAGTAGTTACAGGTGTATCAGAAGTCTGAAAGTTAGCTTTCGAGTCGATATTCTATTAATTTGTCTTCTACAGCAATTCAGCAATGACAGCCACATCTGGTAAAAAATAAGGTAGGGTACAAAGTATTACCTTGAATAACTTTAAAGCTTCAGCTTGTAATGCCTCGGAGTTGAGCGAGGTGAGAGGAGATGTCAGGTTCTCTTTGGAGTACAGTAACGTTGGATGTCTCCATAGAACACAATCTGGAACGAATAAAATGAACAATGAAAGACAAACAATTCAGATAAGGATCTGCACTGAAATATTGTAAATAAACTTCTAATTCTTCTTAATATTATAATGTATTTTTTTTTTTTCTTAAACGTTGCCCCCACACTAGGAATTACTCCTGTATCGTGGGTGCGTTTACAAACATTTAATAAACTCACATACACAAACAGCCAGACCCGGAACAACTAGATGTAGGTCATACAAATATTTGTTCCGTGCGGGAATCGAACCCGCGACACGCAGCGCAGCAGTCAATCGCTTAACCACTGCGCCAACCGTGCCGACTTACGACGTATTTTGTACTCGAGGTAGGTAAAAGAAGTCTTACTCAAAAAAGAGGGCTTTAGAAACTTTTTAAATTACAACAAATTCTTCCCTGAAATATGAATTTAAGAGGTCGCAAAATGACTTATGCAGTAGAATCTCACAATAACTCAAATAGCGACTTCAGAAGTCTTCAAAACGGGGCAAAAAAAAGAGGTCCTCAAATAATATGAACTAAAGGTCAGTAGGTAGCGTGTTCAAAACACGTCGGGGTCACAAATATAGAGGTGTGAAAAACAGGGTGTAAAGTTCACTCATTATCCATAGAAAAGGGGATCTTCCGACCAGACGGGTGTTGTGTCTGGTGGGCAACTGCCCGACGATTGATGTTGGGACGTTGTATATATGCTAGTCGCGCGGTAAACTTTGGTTGCGCGATGCAGGATGTTGCGTGACGACAGAGTGATGCGTAGTTCGTATGTGGCGACGTAGATGCCGCCAAATTAGTCTTCAAATATCAAGAAAATTTCTACAGGATAGCAGTTAATGGATTGTAGAAAGATTGAGATTATCGGCGGTGTTTGGGTAAGTATTTATTCATCTTGTGTAAAAAATGGCCTAAAATAGGTCTCAAAACAGACATATAATTTGCGTTGAACTTGTTTTTTCTATGCGTCATGATTTGTAAAAATACATGAATTTTCTTCCTTAAGGCGAAATGGGTCCCAAAGACGAGGTTTTAACGCATTTCGGCTGCACGCAAAATCAATTTTTGTCCTCAAAAACTACAAATTTGCCTTATTTTTTTTCATGATTATTAATATTGAAGATATTTTTTAGTGAATTATGAGGGCCAAAACACGATTAACATAATTTGGCTCGATACAAAAAAATCGCAAAGTTTCCAAAAAATGTAGAGTTTTTATGAGAAAAAATGGTTTTATTCGATTGTAATTAAAGCAATTTCAATAAAATTTCGTCTATACGTTCACCATAAAAGACTTTAGGGGATTATGGATTTATTTTAATGTAACAGCAAATAGAATCTTAAAATAAACCCAAATATAGTAAATCGGGCTAAATCGGCTCGCGCTCAGAGTCCTGCGGGACGTCATCGAAGGTGGACCTTTGTCAATTTTTTTTAAAATACGCTCTCTCTGCAGTTGTTAAAAAAAAATCAAATAAAAGAAGAACACATTAGATATAAAATTGCGACAACTCAGAAAAAATATTTCGTAATTTTAATATAGTTTTAATTCATAATATTGTTTTCGAAAGTGTGATTATTTATATGCGATATGATGACGTTTAATTGTCATCTTACAATAGTGTTAGACACACTACAAATTATTATCGATAAAATTATAGTCAAGTGCGAGTCTTATATAATTTTTTATCGTCGTATATGAAGAAGTTTTTTTAAAGATTTTTTTATCAGATTCATCCATGTTACTATAATTACTCTCCATCGAACTGTCTTTGCTAATATCATATTCTATATTAATAAACATATAATATACAATTGGTCCGGTTGTCGGTTGTATAAAAAATATTTTAAAAAACTTTCACTCTGGCAAGAACGATTAAAATTAGAAAAAAAATGCTGTTTCGAACAAAAGTGCTATACTAACATGACCAAATGTATAGAACACGATAAAAATCGTAATTATATTTTTCGAATAGCTGAGCCAGCAACACAGTTTTTTCTTGAATCCGTGATTGTATCGTATTGACTCAGTATGAATCATTTTCAGTTTTGAATACAAAAAGTCACTGGTTACGATATCGAATACGACACTTCTGTATACGATAAAATGTCGTTCTAAAATGTCGATGTCCTAAAATAATAGATTCGATAATTTATAGCTGGTAGCAGTAGGTACGTCACTTGGCAATAAAGTACGGCAATTGTTACTTCATATAGAGCTGTCAATATTTACGAATCTTCATGAGTGGTGGGAAACATCCAAAACAAAAAATATGGTCACAGTATAAGCGAAACAGTAAGACCATTTTTAGCCCATTCAACTTAATAAAAATCCTGAAGAAATAAAGATGAAAGTTTGTATGGTTTTTTTTCTTTCTTAAATTCACTGACATACAATACACAACCTAAACCACGCTGGGTATAGAAGCATGCAATTTTGCAGATGTTCGTTCCTTTTATAACGAACGAAATTACGACTTTGATATTTTCTATCAAAATTACATTTTGCGGGACCGTTGAGATACGCAGTAGAACCATTGCAATTTTAAACTTTCACCTTACTACCGCAAAGCCATTTTTATCTGAAACTAGTTTCTGTCCGCGTCGTCTTCATTCACGTGGCAGTCGTAAGATACCACAATATATTAAAATAACAGGCATATTTTATAAATCTTCACTGTAAGTACAATAGGTTTGTAGTTTTGGTCTCGCCCACCAAAATATACAGAGAGTTAGGACTGGTGACGCGACTGGCTGGCTGGCTGGACTAGCGAGAAAGCGACAGAGTTGTCCGTGTGAGAAGCAGCTCCTCCTGAGGTCTAAACGCGCAGCCTTCAGTAGAAATTTCCCATTCCTTGCGAAGTTTTTCATTTTAAGTGTATTATTAAACGCCTGCATTCCTTCATATAATACCTAATGGCACAACACTGATACACTAATGGATTCTTACAGATTATTCATGACTACCTAACTATCACTAAAAAAATCCCGTGTGCAGTTTGTACACGGGATTTCTCATTAACAGTCACCTAACCATAAATATTGATTTTTATTAAAACCATAGATGACAGAAGAGGCCTAAACTTCATGTTTTTCTGTGTACGTTCTACGAACTATCCCTTAACACTATATCAAAAGGTAAAAATGTTGTTTCTTTAATTAATAAAATGAATTGACTGTCACAAGTTCACAACACAGCACATTAGCCGATAACGACACCGACCCGACATCGACACGATATCGGAGGTCTGATGATCGGATACGTTTAGTGCCTACCAAACGCTTTTACATTGTCTTGCTATTGTCACCTATATCGTCGCAGACAGCGACCGACACCGATATAGGTACGATATCTATCGGCGAAGACACAGTGCGGTGAGAGTAGCGGCATTTTATCACTTGAACACATTTTTTTGTACTGCCGACTTCAAGACGGCGATACTTAGTAGGTTACCAAGATCATTGGGCCGATAATAATTATATCGATGTCGGTGTAATAGCTGCCGACATATTATCGGTATCGGGCTGGTGTCGTTATCTGTTAATGTGAAAATGCCCATTAGGTACACAGGACATTTTAAGTAATCATTTTAGTTCACTACACCGTACCTAAGTCCCATAAAATGTAAACTTATTGAAAAAAATCGAACCTAAGAAAAACTACTTCAGTTGGTCAACTGCAAATATTTTATGCTGTGGCATGGATTTTTCGCGAAATGATCGGCAGTGAATCGTAAATAAATACGTCTTTCTGCATTTGGGGGAGGCGGAGGTAGCGTTTCAAAGGCCCACAGGCCAGGAAAACGGCGCCTTAATTTCAAATTCAAAATCAAAAGTAATTTATTCTAACTTGGTTGAGGATCAGCAGTGCTATTCTGTAACCGTCTCACGGTAAAAACTTAGGTGAAGTGAACGTCAAGTGAGTTGTCATTCCACCTGCTGCTAGGGACTGACAGCTCACTCCGAGCTCACTTCACCTAAGTTTTCACGGTGAGATGGTTACAGAATAGCACTGCTGCTCTTTTCGAACGTCAAAATCACATAACACTGTCCCCGGCACGCCCACCCTTCACCACTTTCTAGTGCTTTAGCTGGGAAAGATGAAGTGGCGCAACAAACTGCCCAGCAGCACAGCTGTCTGTTCAGTTAGAAAAACTTGATTCTATACAATAGTATGCAAAATAATTTGCATTACGCAACACAAAACAGAAAGTTCCTTACTAGGATCGCCGTCAGTCTCCATCAGCTTCTGCACCAACTGCTCGAAGTGCGTCCCCTGGCTCAGGCCGCCCCCGCTGACCACGGTGAGGTGGTACAGCCACGAGTCTTTGTCGGCTTTGCTCTCAAACAGAAGGTATGTTGGACCCTGGAAATGAGGCAATAGATCACTAGTATTTGAGTTTATAAAGTGTGTTGGGTTAATTTTGAAGCTGGGACATTTTCGTAAGCGTTGATTGATACACATTTAATTTTATTTAATTAATAGTTGGAGAAAATGTAACTTTGTAATTTTTTTAAACAAGTAATTTTGTTTTTCTGACATAGAAACACTTTCTAGTAGAGAAAATGACAACAATCAAATTTTGCAAAATGGCAACCACAGTTGAAGGGTTAATATGTATATTATGCCCTAATATTTGTAATAAAAAAAATAAAAAAAAATGTTTTTCTGAACATAGAAACACTTTCTAGTAGAGAAAATGACAAAAATCTTAAGGTATATTATGCCCTAATATTTGTAATGTACAGACGCCAGCACATTAACCTACTACAATCTGTCAAATTTATTTAATACATTTTCAACATTATCTCTAAAACATAAGGTTCAAAGTTGATTGGGAAAATTTGACAGTTTCGGCTGGGTTGACGTGCTGGCGTCTGTACATCAAAAACTACATACTCTATTTTCAGCTTCCTCAAGTGCATGCACGTTATTTTTAAGAGCTGCTGCCCTTGTCGGTGCAGCAGTTTCCATTTTATATTTCGCGATATTCACAACGGGTGTGTAACATTTGATATAATACCAAAAGTTCTAATGATCACAAGGCCTAATATCATTTATTTATTTTTATTTTTTATATGACGATCAAAATGATATAATGAATTATTGATATAATTTCATTTTACCTAATTTCATATTGTTTAATGAACAGTTTATATAATGCACATTTGAAATAATATTCAATTAATATAATATTCAGTTGCTATAATATTCAAAATCTATAAGTAACGTATAATTTGGAAATGTCTACTTTTATTTTTGCAAAAACTGATTAGATTTACGCCTGCCACTATCGTATCTTATCTCCGATATGGCGACAACATAATTATACACCGGCTTGTAGTTAATAGGTTGAATCTGCTCCAAAACCGAATCGGGCCACTCCGACTTTACGTAGTCTTTTGGCTCCTACCCCTAGAGTGTAAAAACCGGAGGTGCGGAGGGAGAGCAACCCCCGCCCGCTGTAACAAAGCATGGGCACCCGTGCTACCTATGGGTGCCTATGCTCTGTTACGTAAGGGCGAAGGGGTTGCACTTCCCGCAGCGCCGGAGACGATGCAGAAGCAACTTTATTGTTTTGAAGTTAGGTTACAATATAATTTGTTTTTCGCAAGAACGATGCGTTACCTTAAAAAAATAGTTAATATGAAAGTTAGGTCAAAAGAATATTATATAAAAAGAGCATTACACAATTTGAAAATTATATTAAATTAACGCTATACTAAATGAAATAAGAGTAAATTAAAATTATATCAAATATAACATTAGATCATATGAAATTAGGTTAAATGTTTTTATAGCATATGAAAATTATATCACATGAAAGTTATGTCAAATGAAATTAGACTATCTGTTATTATACCAAACATTACACACCCATTCACAACTTCCTTTTTTATTTTGATTGATTTCTGTTGGTATACACATTTAAAAATTAAACTTGACCACTTATAATATCTTAGAATAAGAATTAAATCAAAGTGTCACTGACCCCAGTTACCTGGTGCTGCGGATAGATGGCGACCGTGAGGTGGTTGCGAGTGTCGTCGTTCTTCTCTTCGGAGTCGGAGTCTGACACGTGTTCTACGTCTTCTACGCGAGCGTCGCGCATGTTGATCTGGCCCGTGGGGTTCTGACGACAAAATATTGTTAAAGAAGTATTTTTGTGTTCATAAACAAGCTATTATAGTCAGGGTGTACTGTTCAAAATCAAATAATATTTTATTAAATTTCACACAAACCTACATGGGCACTTATGAAACGACAGAAGCTAGGTGCACGGTTCCAATTGGTCGTTTCCTATGGAAAAGAGCCGGCAAGAAACTCCACGGTTACTCTTTTAAAAATAATTGGCTTTTACAATATTTTCAATAACAGTGTTATTAGGTATGACAATAAGTACCAGGTACTTAACAAAATAATGATGGTCAACAAATATACAGTCCACTAAGCCTACAGCGTTCTCACATTCACAAAATAGAAAATAATCTATTTATAGATATATAAATTATTAAAAATAAAAACGTATTTTAAACGAAATTCCACGGTTATTCTTTTTAAAACAATTGGCGTCACAATGTTTTCAAATTGCAGTGTTAAATTAAATTGAATTAAAATTCATTTATTTCAGGTCATTGAACCATATTAAACACAAAACATAAAATTAAAATACAAAACTTCGGTCACATTTTACTGCCAACTGATTGGTTAATAAAGAAATAAAATAATTCACTGACACCAATAATGAAAACATTAAACATTACATGTCAGATCAGATCAATTAATGTCATATAAATAAAAGTTAAGGTATGGACAGTGTAGGCCTGCCAGGTACTTAACATAATAGAAAATGGTCTACAAATCTACTGAAACCTATGAGAAAGTTGAAATGTGCCGATAAAATGGTAAAGAATAGTAATTCTTCATAGTTAAAAAAAAAAAAAACTTCTATACTAAAAGTCAAATGAAAATGTATTTAAAAGAAAACACAAACATTATTTATAGTTGCTATCCGAAACGATTAAACTTTACAACATTTTCGACCTTCAAGAATATATAATACATAATTACATACAACCATGCGACTACAATAAAATTGTTAATAATGTATAGGATTCGTTAAGTTGTAGGGTGGTATCCAAAATTCCAATTATTATAAAGTCTATAATCTACATCAATATCACAGTTACCTGATCGCCAGGCGACTTGAAGTACAGGAACATCTTGCCAATAAGAACACACCAGCTCTTCTTGGCATGTCCGTTCTTGACCTTGGTGAGCCAGCCTTGTATTGTTGGCTTGTTGTCTTCTTTGCTAAGCAGGAGCTTCGTCGCGTTCCGCCTTTGGACGTTCTGAAATTGTGGATGTGATTTTGTTATTGAGTGTGTATTAGGGTTAACCACTCTCACAACTCTAAAAACTTCCTGACGATCCACGACGACGCGCCCCACTCCGCGGTTACTGTACTGTAAGCTGTACTTTAGAACGGAGCGGAGCGGAGTGGGGCGCGTCGTCGTGGATTGCACTATCTATAATGATGTACGCTTTTTAAAATGAATTAGCCTCTATTTAACTGTCTGGCTTTTCTCACAGTTGATCGCAATAACTAAGCTAGGCCACCCAGGCCAATTGGGTTAGGTTAGAACTGTGACTAACTGCGCCTAACTCTTCGGCCAGCTATTTCCAAGTTGGCTATTTCAGTATTTTCAGGACTCCGAAATAGGAATTATTGGAGGTTTACAAAAAGAGGCGCATTCATTATATTAGAGTGATATATAATATTTTTACTTGTATACCCCAAAGGGTTAGGCAGAGGTTTCCCTATAGTAAATCTACATTTCGCCAGTTATGTGTACGTCCCATGTAAAAGGGGGCGAGCTTATTGCCATCAACCGGGCACAAATCCAGACTCCGGCCTGCTACTAATTAATTCCAGATGGAAAACCCAATAAATCTGTGCACGACCCGGGAATCGAACCCAGGACCTCATGCTCATTAGCGCTAGCAACCACTAGACCAACGAGGCAGTATATTGAAATTATTTGAAGTTCAATGCCATAGGTGATTGTGAACTTTTGGTAGTAACTATGCAAATACAATGGCATGAGGAAACTTAAAGCTTAAGTTCTATGTACTCCTGACGTACTTCTGACTGGCGAAAAAACATTCATATAGCTATGATAGGTATAGTTAAGGGAACCTGACCCCTTAACAAGTGTACTTGTATTACATTAGGTCTGCGATGATTCATTGCTGACCTTACACTCGATTAACCTTTTGACCTGACCCTATTACCATATTAGATCTAGCAAGGAGCGCCAAGTTGTTATGTGTGTGAAGTGTTCAAAATTGAGCAAATGGTTTATTGCTTGATTAACTTTTTTATGTAACGCATCAAATTACCACCCAAATGTAATTGTAATATTATAAATGCGAAAGTGAGTTGGTTTATTACGCTTTCACGCTAAAACGGCTAACCGGATTTGGATGAAATACGGCATGGGTAGACCATGACCTGGGTAAGGACTTTTTTCCCGATATTCCCTAAATTATAACTAAATTGTAACTGAGAATTTGAGTGACGAACTGGATATTGAGAGGGAGCGCAGGGCATTGTCGGTGCGTGGTAATATGTTGGCATACAGGTTCGCTCGGTGTACCGCTCCTGTTAAAATAACAATGTTCAAGGCATTCTGCCAGACATTCTACACGAGCGGCCTGTGGGCAAACTTTACACAGAGAGCCTACAATGCCTTGCGCGTCCAGTACAATAATGTGTTCAGGGCTCTGTTTCGGCTCCCTCGATATTGTAGTGCATCCGGTATGTTTGCTGACGCCAGCGTAGATGACTTCTACGCAATTATGCGTAAAAAAGTTGCGTCGGTGGTGCGCCGAGTACGGGGGAGCCCAAATAGCGTCCTCAGGATGATTGGCGAGAGAATGGAAGTATCCATTCTCTCGCCAATCGTTTAATAGTTCTGCTCAGTAGGTTCACTGAACTCCATGTGTTGCGAGACCGATGAGCCTACTGAGCAGGGGTAGACGGTGTCTAGTTTGTGTTACTTTTTAATTACTAACATTAGATATAAGCAAAATTCTTGTTACTAACAACCTTGCCTTGCATATGGACTTTTTTGTCTGAAATAAACAATTTTTATTTTATTTTATTATAACAGGTAGGTTGTACTTGAACACTTACATATTTTTATGACTTATTAGTAATTAGCTGTGCCCCGCAGTTTCACCCGCATAAGTCTCGATCCCGTGGGAATATCGGGATAAAAAGTATTCTATGTCCTAATCCAGATCATTGTCTACCCATGTGCCAAATTTCATTCAAATCTGTTCAGCGGTTTTAGCGTGAAAGCGTAACAAACAAACAAACTCACTTTCGCATTTATAATATTAGTTAGGATTTGTTCAGGAGCTCAAATTATTGGAAATTAACCATGATGTAGGTTAAACAAGTTGACAAGTTCATATTGAGTAAGGTAGTTAATACTTTTTTATCTATTTGAGCCAAGTAATTTGATTGGCTTTTGTTATTTCAGACAGGCAATCACAGTAGTTATGATTATGAAGCATCTGAATATCTGTGAGGTATGGCCATTTGGATGTTAAAAGGACCAAAAATAATAATGTTACTAACCTGTAAAACCCTAATCCAGTCCTCCATAGTAGCGATGCTATCAGCCGTCAGATAATAAGTCCTGCTGCCGGTGAAGATCTCGAAGGTGGCTGCTCCTTCGTTTCGGGATATCTTGCAGGCTTCACCGAGCCCTATCTGACCTTGAGGCTTTCGGTTGACTTCGGATTGCGACTTCCAGTAAGAGAGGGTGCCGTTTTTGAGGACGAACCTGGTGATATTGAGTTAGTGCACGTTAGGTTTGCAAGAGAATTTATTTGTTTACCTACTTTAAACGTTCTGTCTTCAGTTTTCTAGGTTTTGTGTCAGATAGGCCGAAAATTTTAATGTATATTTGTCCTTAAGAGCCCATACTACCTCAGCTTAAATTCACTTTTTATCTCGCTCGCACCATACTGCTCGCGGACTGAGTGAGAGCGAGACGAAGTGGGGCACTGGCGGCTCCAAGGCGCCAGTAGTTTAGGTAATTGCTTTTTACGGTGAAAATAATGGTAATTTTAACAAAATAAAAACATAAGACCTGCTATATAGTTAGTTCAGTTAGTATGCAAAGTTTCATGATCTAATTTGAAGTATTTTCTGAATACCAGCGGTTTATTGTTCGGTTTGGATGTAACTTTGTTTTTTTTTTCTATCAGTTTTTTTTATGGAATCGTGTTTTCGATAAACATAGTACTTAACATTAATCCTTAACTTTACCATATATTTATTTCAAAATTAATGCTGCAGTATTTTCGACAAAACGGAGGATCATGCTAAGCCATTTGAGGTAGTATAGGCTCTTAACAACTACATATGACAAAACATTTTAATCTTCAAAAACATTTACAAGTATTACTGTCTATGTTTTCAAAGGAACAATTAGGTAGGTGTCACTAATGATATCACTGATAAGCAAATCTGATAAAGAAACCAATCATAAGAAATCAAATAAGGATTCTTATTAGCTTTACTGTTCGCAAAGTAGACACAATGGTTAATTAAAATTGACTTATACGACACGATTTTTTTATTATACCAACTAATCTACGCGCAGTTCATTTAAAAACAAGTTTTTCTGCGGGAGGACTGCGCTTACGGCGGTCAGCATTTAGCTTTTGAGAAGATATTTATATAATAATTCCTCCAGGGTAAAATATAATAAAATAAGGTGTGGATCTATAGTTGTTAGACAGTTGATTATTATTAAAAGTGAGAGGAACGGTCGACGGTAAAGTTTTTAAGCAATCCACAAACAACTGCCTGAAAAGGAATATGTAACGTCAAGTACAGAGAGTGCCACGAAGACACGCGTTCATCTTCTTCCTAATCGCTTACAGTACAAGTGTGCAACATACCGCACTATCTGTAAGTATCACTCACCATCGTTTCCTCCAAGTCTTCAGTTTCCCGCCCAACTTGGCAAGATGGCCACTCTTCTCCAGCGCGTCGTGTCGTCTGGGTGAGTCCGTGGTCGGCGGCGCGCGACATAAGGACGCGAGCGACGGCGATGCTGTGCTGTCGCACGACACGGCGTCCGGCGGGATCGCGTAGTCGTCCGACATGCCCGATTCGAATGACGTGTCTGAATTAATAAGCAGGATTTTGTTTTGATTTTTGACAATCGCTTTTGATCGTTCGGTGTGAATGTATTGGTAACTAACAATACTATTATATTGCAAGTGTGTGAATGTAGGTACTCGTAGGTTTAAAAGTGTGTTTGGGAGTTTATACTTATTCTTAGAATGCGTCCTATTTAAAAACGATCTTCGCGCGCGTGCATTTGTCACTTTTTGTTCGGAAAACCGGAAAGCGCCATCATGTATTCGTGCGACGATCGCTTTTAAATAGGTACTGGGGTTCTGGTTCTGCTTTATGATAAGTGATTTCACGAGTTCACTTCAGCGAAAGTTAACCGAAATAAAACTGCGAAGCTTCGTGGACCTAGCACAAAAACGCGGAGTAGACGTAATTTAATACAAAAGATTATTTTAAAATTGAAAATACTCGTTTCCCACAAAATATTTCCTCAGTATAAGACTTTATTCATATCCACGGGTTATACTAACTGTGACACTTTCAATCTCAATCTGAATGAATTTGTCAATCCATTGCTTAATATTAATTAGAATAATTTATCTTCTCAACAACGTAAATAACGCATTATGTATATGTATGTTGTTGAACTGTCAAAATGAAAGCCATTGCTACTGTAAGTGTGATACGCAATTACACCTAGGTAAAAAAAAAAAGTAACCAAAAAGCTATAAGCATAGTTATAATTTAATTTAAAAAAATAAACGTCAGGCATGTGTGCTAGGGCCTCTGTCTAGTACTTTTTGTCGGTTCGTCTTTTGTTTCAATATATTTTAACCAGGTCAAATGGTAAAAGAATCCGATTTTGTCATTTAGCTGCAGAACCATAAAAACTTGGCGATTTGAATAAAGATAAAAGTGGTTCTTGATAAATTTAAAATATGTCATTAGTTACATCAACATGCCACGTCCAAATGCTCTTCAAATAAAATATATCTACTACTATCATCGCCCTTGAACCATCGATTTGTAAAAAGTTCAATAAAAACATGATTAATTCATGAAGTCACCATGGAAAATAGTCCATTTCTGTAAATTACAGATACGATAATGACATACTTTCCTACACATTAATCATTAAGGGCAAATATTAAACTTTTAAAGGTCATGTTTATATAAGGACAAATGGAGATAGTATAAAAGCGAAGAGGACTTTATTGCTTTCAGTCCGAATCAAGACTTCGAATAGACATCAGTAATTCAAGGATTTAATTCTTAAACACTTTCTACCACAATCATGAGTTTCGCAAACAAAGTCGTTGTAATAACAGGAGCTAGTTCGGGGATCGGAGCGGCTACTGCCATCCTCTTCTCTCAAGAAGGTGCTAACGTAGTTCTCGTGGGCAGGAACGAGATGAAGCTAGCTGAAGTCGCTAAACAATGCGAAGACCCACTCATTATAAAAGCTGATATCACTGAGGAGGGCGAACCAAAGAGAATTATTGAAGAAACAATTGAAGCTCGTGGCAAGATTGATATTCTTGTGAATAATGCAGGTATAGTCAGATACGAAACTATACTAGACGAGAATATTCTGGAAACTTTCGATGCGTTGATAAATACAAATCTAAGATCGCTTTTCAATGTCACTCGTTTAGCGGTACCACACCTTATCGAAACCAAAGGAAATATTATCAACATATCAAGCATTGCTGGAAAAAACATTCCTGACACTAGATTGGTAGCTTATGGCATCTCTAAGGCTGGTGTCGATAACTTCACCAAAGGATTGGCTTTAGAATTGTCCAAGTATGGAGTAAGAGTAAATGCTGTAAGTCCAGGGCCAGTGAAAACTGATATTATGCGAAATGCAGGGGTTGACGACACTCCGTGGGAGTGTTTCGCTCCATCTATGCCTTTGGGAAAGGTTGGAGAACCTGAGGATATAGGGAATCTGGTGCTGTTCCTAGCTGGTGATAAAGCGAGCAGTATCACTGGGGTGGATTATGTGTGCGATAATGGTGTGATGCTCAAGTAGAGTCAGTTATAAAACTGTTTTGCGTTTGGAAGAATATATTTTTAGGTAAAATATTGTAATGTTTTTGTGTGGGTTTTCAGTATTATTATTTTAATCTGTCGCGCGCGCAATTAGCAGACACAATAGAATTTTATTGTTATCTGTCTCCAATATGAGACACCAGTATTATAAAGGTTAATGTTGTAGCAAAACTAGTAGTGAAATAAATCTACAATATTCTGCTTTCGTTTAATTATGTCTCATCTGCCTTGCCTTTTCCCAATTACATAATATACTGGGGTCGGCTTCCAGTCTAACCGGATGCCTTTGCCTTTGGTATCCGTTTTTGAAAAATATATTTTAGATGTGCTATATTTTTACTGAGAGCAGCGGTGGCTCAGTTGTGGCGGCCCCGACTTACGAACAGTAAGTCGTGGGTTCGAACCCAGACAGGCGCATTACTTTGTGTAATTTATTTCATCACCACTGCTCTCGAAACGGTGAAGGAAAACATCGTGAGGAAACCGGCATGTCCTAGAACCAAAAATTCGAAAACATGTGACATCTACCAATCCGCACTGGGCACGCGTGGTGGATTATAGCCCACTCCCTCTCATTGAGAGGAGGCCGTGTCCTTGCAGTGGGAACGTTATAGGCTGATGATGAATATTTTTACTTATTAATTCAAGCCTCATGTTGACTTTCTGCAGGAAACTTTTTATTCCATTCGTAGCTCTTCTATTAGTCATTAATTAATTATTTCTCACATTGAACATTAAATTACAATCCAATGTCAAACAATCAAAGAGTAAATAAAAAAGGGGTAAATAACTGAATAAACTAAAACAGATTATGGCTCTATATTTAGAATTCATATACATTATAACAGCGAATCAATTTTCACATTTTCACAAATATTTGGCGTAAATCTTAAGGGGGAGGCCCTTAAGATTTACGCCAAATATTTTATGATACTTATGGTACATACCATAAAGAAGACGCGAGTAAAAAAAAAAACGCGAAATTGCGGGCTAAAGCTATTTTGATAATGTCTTAAACATGTATTTTACGTGAAAATAAGTAATAATAACTTAGTACTTACACTTACCTCTAGTCTTACTCTGCTTACTAGGCGAGCCACTGCTCGACCTCTTCGCCGGACTCAGACTAGAACTCGTCTTCACGCTCTTAGACGGACTACTGGCGCTAAGGCTGGTGTCAGACGAGCTGCACTGTCCGTTCGCACTGTTCGTCAGGACCAGGCCGTTGGAAGTCTGTTGTATTGAGGCTGGGAGAACGCTGGTTAGGTTCACGTTGTTGATCGGCATCTGGTTTGATGTTTGGGGATCTGTGAAAAAAGTAAAGGGGGTTGTGACGTTAATATTCGGTACTATAATTCTTTGACTGTATACGTTCAGGATATCGACTTCATGTCAAAAAAAGGCGGCCAAGAATGTGTCGGACCACGCACAATGAAGGGTTCCGTAGTTGAGACGAATTTATCCCAAGGACAAACTTAACGTTGTAGTTGAAAAACATGTTCTCCCATACATTCCGACTGCAAATGTAAGTTTGTACGCACAATATTAGGCGATTTAACATGTTATTTTAAGACTTCTTAAAGGTTTTCCTGTAATCTAAAAGTATAGAACTATTATCTGTATTTTTTTCAAAATTTTAGGCTCGGTATTTCAGAGATAAGGGCGGGAGAGTGGTAAATTTTCATCTATTTTCTTAAATATCTTTTAAAGTATTTATTTTAAAATTACAAAATAAAAAATAAACATTTGAGATCCTCTCAATTTGCACCCGAAAAGTGAATGTGGGGGACATTCAAAATTCATTTACTTTCGTTAGACGTCCGTGTTTGGGTCACAGAAATTGATATGTGTACCAAATTTTAGCTTAAATAATGGACCGACATTAGATTCGGAGCAAATTGGTTGTGACAGACACACGAGTGATCCTTTATGGGTTCCGTTTTTTCCTTTTGAGGTACGGTACCCTAAAAATATTATTAACTTATAATTCTTATAGGTTAGGATAAATTTGTTCTTGTAGGTTGTTAAGTACTATTTTATTGCACGTATAGCCTCAGATACATTTAGATCTTTTATTATGGATTTGGACACATCGTATTTTCTCTTTAACGTGTTTTTAACAATTTGCCTACAACATGTTGACGGAGTCAGTGCAAGGCATTTTTTCAAAGTTAAATCTTTGAATACGGGGTTTCTATTGTAACCTATCAATCAAGGACAAACTGTGTGACATAAAGGAACAGTTAGCTTACTGAATATAGGGTTCACATTGACGAGCTGGTGGTGAGGCGTGTTGTGGACGGTGACGCCCATGGACTCCTCGCCGTCCGACGAGTCGTCCGACGAGTCGCCGGTGAACGGCATCGATCTTATCTGACTAGCACGCTGGAACAAAAAATATTATGTCACTTGCTGAGCTCCTTAAGAGGGAACAGGGCCTGCGAGTAATTTAGAAAATTGGTATTTGAAGAAACTATTGCCGTCGTCTTACCTCAAGTCTGCCTCCGTAGAGTACGATACGGACAGCTGCAGCTCAGACCGATAATATCCCAAATAAAATAACGAGATCGACGTTTCGTATTACCCTTTTTTCTCCTCGCCAATTCAATAATTTTTTACATTAAAATTTTAAGAAAGTGTATGTCAAGGTTCTTATCATTTTATTTTATGTTAAAAGCTTTTCGAATTTGTCTGGTAGTCCTCTAATTGCGGCAATAAAAATGGGGCATTTTTGTAATTTTTGGAGGGTCATATTTTCTTTACCATTAAGTTGCTGAACAAAAGCAAATAACAGGGACGTGTCTACAGCAGAACTTGATTTTATGAAATAAAAAATATTGCTCTAGAGGCATTATTCAGGAAGAAAATCTTCTTATATATAAAATTCTCGTGTCACAATGTTCGTTCCCTTACTCCTCCGAAACGGCTTGACCGATTGTCATGAAATTTTGTGAGCATATTGAGTAGGTCTGAGAATCGGCTAACATCTATTTTTCATACCCCTAGGTAGGGTAGGTAGGTAGGTAGAGTAGGTAGGTAGGGTAGGTAGGGTAGGTAGGTAGGGTAGGTAGGTAGGGTAGGTAGGTAGGTAGGGTAGGTAGGGTAGGTAGGGTAGGTAGGGTAGGTAGGGTAGGTAGGGTAGGTAAGGTAGGGTAGGGTAGGGAGGGTACGTAGGGTAGGTAGGGTAGGCAGTACTTAGTGCTACCCGTGCGAAGCCGGGGCGGACAGCTAGTATTGTATATATAAACGCAGGCCCTGTTCCCTCTAAAGTTCTGAGTTGAACTGTACGATTACTGACAAATGCTGGCACTGATGAAAAATATTTCAATTTGAAAGTTAAGGTTATTTTTATTACCTCAACTTTCATCGATGATTTTTCATCAATGATGATGATAACAATTTAATCATGTTATTCAAACAATACTTAATTGTTGGAATAAGTGGTGAGATATAAAGTTGAAACTTCTAAATACAGATGAATGTGTTACTAATTCCCTTTAGTGACCAATTACGTAAGAATTAAAACTGAACAGGGTTTATTAACACTTTCGTCAGTATAGTAGTAGTTCTTGTAACCTATTAGTTATTTGGAGCAGACTAAAAAAAATATACTAGAATGTGTTTTGTTTATTTTGACGCTGAATCTAGCTTAAAACCTAAGCTTATACTGACATTAAGACATTGCATCATATACGTGTAGTTTTCTAGAAAGGACAGATCAATCAATCTGCCTAGCCTTTTCCCAACTATATTGGGGTCGGCTTCCAGTCTAACCGGATGCAGCTGAATACCAGTATTTTACATGGAGCGACTGCCTATCTGACCTCCACAACCCAGTAACTGGGTAATACGATACCCTTTGGTAAGACTGGTTGTCAGATTTTCGGGCTTCTGACGACCCGTAACGACTGTCAAAGATCCACGAATGACAGCCGGGACCAACGGCTTAACGTGCTTTCCGAGGCACGGAGGAGTCTCGTTATGTAAAGATGGTCACCCATCCACAGACCAACCCCGGCAAGCGTAGCTTAACCTGATGGATCGACCCGTGCGGCAGTTATTACTTAGCCACGAGCTCCTAGTTAGTTCTAGAAAGGACAGATGACAGACAAAATTAATTTCGTTGCAAAATTAATTTTGTCTATCATCTATTGCGTCACAATGTTTTTGAACCTGTTATCTTGCATCGTTACGTTTGTCAATTCAAAACCTGCTTCGTTACACAAAAGACCAGTATTGCTATTCACAACCATTTGACAGGTTATTGTCACATTTCGATTACCTGATTTGCCTTGCTCAATACTCAATAATTTATTGCATTCCACAATGTATGTATACTTAGGTGGTAAGTAAACATTTGTTGTAACAATCTTGGACACTGTCGGGCACAGCAAAAGAAAAATTTGAAGGAAGAGGACTTATTAGTATACATGCAACTAACTTATTCTAAGTATAAGCTAAGGTAACATTTTTATTAATGATTAATTTAATAAAAAAATATATATATCATGTTATTTCTATAGATTTGTCAATTAAATATTAATATACGCTATAACATTTATTTAGTAATATATTATTTTCATTTATTTGTAAAAACAGCAATCTTTTTCTCATTTCTGAGTACCTCGGGTAGTTTGTTATACATTTTTATCGACATAACCAGTGGACCCGCCAACAAGCAGCTGCCGGAAGAATAGCAGTCGTCGCTTTGATTTAAACTGACAAAACTTTCGGGTTTTCGATTTGTGAACAGTGTTTAGAGGACTCTTTTTAGATAAGATTGATTGATGTTTGATGGGGACGGAAGCGTGTCGAAAGGTTCTGAATAGCTATGCATTAATTCAACTTACCCCTTTAACAGTGGCGTATACGGGGACGGAAATATCCTGGTAGCTGGTGGACTCGTGCATGGGGCGCGGACATGGAGGGGGACTTAATTCTTCTTCCACTGATTGTTGGAGACCGTCGTCTGCCACCTGAGAACAACAGAAGAGTTATTAGATGTTTTTATAATGCTAGCTATTGTTTTGACGTTTGAATAGCGCAAAAACAAAACAAATAAAGGACATCGTTCATTATGAAAATTCAAGCGAAAATTGTTGAGTTTCGGTGGACCATGCCGTGACGCAATTCTCTTGCCTGCGGGGCGAGCACGACCTACTGTGACATGGCTTGAGTCACACATTTTATCACAGTTTGGGCGATACAATCGTTTTGTCTTAAATGATAGCACAGCGGCAGCGGCGTGAGATAATTTCTTGACATGTGTGTTGACAAGTTTTAGTTTAAAAAGTCTAATATGTCTGTAGTAGAGATGACTACACTTCAGAGTTCAGTGGGCTATTGATACTTAGTGGATATTATTATGGCTAAAATTGATAAAGTATCTTAAGTCTTCCTACAGAAAACGTTAACAACACGTAAAAAATTCTCATCTGAAAAAGGCTTTCAGTAAATAATTTACACAAAAACCCGTTTACTATGTCACACAATGAAGTCAGCAACACGAAAAGGTGTCGTTGTCGACAAGATTATGTCACATAGTTCAAAAATTCAAAAGTCAGGCTTTTAATCAGCACTTTTTGAACGTCAAAATTACATAAGACAGTCCCCCAAAACGAAGAAGTGGCGCAACAAACTCTCCAGCAGCACAGCTGCCTGTTCAGTTAAAGAACATTGATTCTATACAATAGTATGCAAAATAATTCACATTACGCAACACAAAACATAATTTAAATTATTAGCCATTTATGTCAGCTACCACACGCCAATTTACCAACCAAAACCATCGAGAACTATACTCAAGCAGAAATAAAAACTAAACGTAAAAGCCTCCAGGCATAAAGGGCGTGCCCGCTTACTTATAGCTATATATATAGCTGTAACTGAAAGTTATAAATGATAAACTACGACCATCGAGGTAAAATAAATAAACAGTTAATTAATAATAAACATAACAAAACCATGATCAGCAAGACGATACGAGATATGAAAATAAGCAATTATATAAACTCATATAACCTGTCAGTAGGTAAGCTAATTTTGGAGAAAGAACATAAACACTGTCTTAAAGTTAATCACAGCGATTCTTAACATTTAAGTAGTCGTTGATAGAATATTATGCCTTTGAACAATGGTTGGATTTTAATTTAGTTTTAACCGCATTAAAATGCAGATCTAGCAATGAAGCGGGTAGCTTGTTATAAAAGGTAAGGTAACACCAAGCCCAACAAATGAGTTATGAACCTTATGAAGCCGATGAAACTACGAGCTCCCTTTAGCACGTAGTTTTTCCTTATTTCTAGTGTTAACATTGTGAACACCACTGTTTTTATTGTAAAAGTGTATATTTTGCCTAATATATAAGATGTTGGCGAAGATAAATTGTAATGTCACTGTGAGGATACCAATATCTTTGAAAAAATCTCTCAGAGAAACTCTGGCACCTAGCTGGTAAATTGTTCGAACAGCTCGTTTTTGAAGGACCAATATATTTTGAATATCAGCAACTTTGCCCCACAGTAGAATACCGTAGGACATAACGCTATGAAAATAACTAAAATAGACTAACCATGCTGTATTAACGTCAGTGTATTGTCTTAATTTCCTGACGGCTAGGCGGCAGAACTGAGCCTTCCCGCTAGGCTCGATATATATGGGCCCCACTGAAGTTTGGCATCTACTGTTATGCCCAGAAAAACTGCCGAGTTTACAGTTTCAAGCACTTTTTTATCTAAGACGATGTTAAATCCTAGATTTCTAACATTAGGGTGAACTTAACACATTTCGTTTTCTTGGCATTGAGAACTAGGTTATTTGCCGTAAACCAATGCGAGTGCACTATTTACATCGTCAAAATCTGGTCTATTACTGTCTACTTTAAAAATAAGAGAGGTATCATCTGCAAACAGTACAACTTCATAGATACCTTTTAAATAGAATGGTAAGTCATTGATATACACTAACAACAAGAATGGACGCAGTATTGAACCTTGAGGTACACCTGATTGAACTGGAAGCCCGGAAGATTTCACACCATTAACACATTGAAACCTATTATGTAAATAAGAATTTATAACTTTGGGAGCTTCGTTTTGCACACCGTAATGACGTAGTTTACGCAGATGCGTGTCATGGTGCACGTAATCAAAAGCTTTGGAGAGATCACAAAAAGACCCATTAGCATTTTTCGAGTTCTCCCATGCGTTAAATATGTGTTTCAGCAGAGTAACACCCGCATCTGTAGTGAAACGACCCTTTGTAAAGTCATATTGTTCATTGAAGGAGGATATTTAAATTAAAATGTCTTAGCAATTGTTTGAGTATTAACTTTTCAAATATTGTGCTAAATGCACGTAAGATAGAAATTGTCATTGTCATTTTTATTATCTGATTTAAATAATGGTATGACTTTACTACTCTTCATGAGGTCAGGAAAACTTCCTAAATCAACGCATTTATTAAAAGTAACAGCTAGATAGGGGGCTACAATATCTATTATATTACTTAAAAGTTTAATGGAGATGCTCTAGTAATCACCAGTGTTTTAAGACTTGAGTGTGTTAACCCCGTTCTAGCATTTAAGATCAATATTGTAAGACATGATATAATTTATCATGTCTTGTCACAAACGTCTTGGGTACACCCGTGCTCGCCCCGCTGGTTTGGTAAATAAACATTTTCTTTCATGAATAGGAAATTCTGTAAAAAGTGGTCTGATAGCAGTCATACCGGGAATGTTGACTTTAGGCTTCATAAAAAAGTACTACCTACACAGGCAATGACACTTCTTGCGCTACACTTGTCTATATCTTGTAGCTTGAAGATTCCCGGATGGGCCAGCCGAGATTACACGAATTTTACCTGTAGGAGTAGCATGACCACAATACATATAACGGGTTCTGTCGATGGAAGAATAGACAAAATGACAGATTCACAATCACAATTTGTCATTTTGTCTATTCTTCCGTGTGCGTGCTGGTATATTAGTCTCTTACCTGGTAGATCTTAGCCTCCCAGCTCGGGAACCTGTGCAGCGGCGGCGTGGGCGGGCGCGGCTGCTCCGACGTGGAGCTGTCGCCCGTGGACGAGCCGCCGCGACTGTTGCCCTGCACTACCACGTTCACGGCACCTTGCCACGCTGGAGTGCGCTCTGGAAGAGGGTGAAAATTAGTTTTAAATAAATGTATTGACTGTAAAAGAGGTTACTGTCTTGTGAGCAAGGACACACGCGATCTCATTAAAATGGCGGTAAATACAAATGAGGTTTTTCAAACTCGATAAATCCAAACTGATTGATCAAAACCAATACAGATTTACAAAAAAAAAAAAAATGCAAAAGCCGTTTGTCTATATTTCTTTGTCTAAACAAGTTAAAGAAAAAAAAAAAAAGAAAGAAAATACGTTTATTTGCGGTACATATGACGCAAGCAAAGGAACAAACACTAAAAACAAATTTGAGGGAAAATATGCGTCACATCCACGCAAAACGGCCATCGGCACGGCATAAGTTGGTAGTGACCACAGTATCTACCCAACAGTACCTTTTGAAGTAATTGGACTACCAAATTAATTGTAATGTATTTTTCTAACAATCTATTAATTACATAATTTAGGATGTTTTATATAGTTTTAAAAGACCAACCCACCAGTTTTGAAGTGCAATAATGAGAAACACAATGATATAGAATTGTAAGTAAGTATCAGTTAAACTAACCTCTGCTGGGTGTATAAATTTCAGCGTAGTCATGTGTGGTGTCACCATCAGTAGAAGTATTTGGCGTTGTTGGTAGCACCACTAAGTTTTCTACAGCAGCCTGAAACAGAAGAGAGTAAAATAAATATCAATTTGTTTTAAGCCGTTTGAGAAGCCATTAACTATTGTTAAGACCAAAAATATTTTAAATTCTGAATTTGAATTATAACACCGAAATCCGAGAGATTGGACCGATTCCACTTTCGAAAAATGGTAACAATAATCTGCCTAGCCTTTCCCCAACTATGTTGGAACTTGGAATCGGCTAGGCTAGTTTAGTCTAACCGGATGCAGCTGAATACCAATATTTTACATGGAGCGACTGCCTATCTGACCTCCACAACCCAGTAACTGGGTAAAAAAACCCCTAGGTAAGACTGGTTTTCAGACTTTCGGGCTTTCTGACGACCCATATCGACTGTCAAAGATCCAAGAATGACAGCCGGGCTTAACGTGTTTTCCGAGGCACGAAAAAAGGTAACAATTAATTTATATTGGACTCAGCTCAATATAGTCTGCTTTCATTCGTGAGGGAAAACGTCTGGACTTACTTACTGATTTGGAATATAGAATGTTTACAATCTCATAATTAGACTATTTTGTTCCCACAGCTCGGATTTGGGCCTTCTCTCTGTGAAAGGATCCACAACGCTGGTCCGCTGTGGTTTGGTAAGAAGCACTATTCGGTAAAGAGGAAAATACTTACAGCCAAATCATCAGCCAATAAGCTGGCGGTGGTCCTCTCATCCATAGTCCTATTCATGGTGTTTAAGATGGGAGGGGTGGCAACGTTCACGTTATTCGCTATGTTGGTAGTACCGATCGACAGGTTCCTTCTATGTCGAACTGGCGTACTGTAGTGGGGTGGTTCTGATGAGTTTATTGGTAACTGTGAAGTTTGAAAAAGGAATGTTAGAATGTTTCTTTTAGGTAAGTTTGAAGAAGGAATGTTAGAATGTTTATTTTTGGTTGCGTGCCAGTACTTGGCTCGAAAGTCAAAAGAAGAGTTATTTTGAGCATTAAAATAATAAACAGTACATTTAAAGCAGCTATAACATTTAAATAAATAAATTAGGAAGTTGTATAATTTGAAGAATTAGGAAAGCCCACGGCTATTTCAGATAATTTTACATGAGCTAACCATTCCTATTTGTGGAGACAGTGAAAAATGAAAATGATGATCAGGTAGGATAACTTATCAACACCTTAGCATAGTAATTGAAAAAAAAATAGTACAATAGCAAGAAATGCACATTGCCTTTTTCTTATTGTTAATAAAAGTGATAATCACCGAAAGAGTCCTATTCCAGCCCACATTCCTTATTTTATTCAATTAAAACCTTTAAAAAAAACTAGTCTATGGTCTAATAAAAATGAGTCATGACAACATTGTGCAATGAAAAAATGTAGCCTAGCAAAGTGATAGATCTATAACAAAAAAATATATATATATATATAGGTATGTGCGCGGCGAGACGGGGGGTGCAGGCCACTCATTCGTCAACGCTGCCCCCGCCTTACCGCGCTTTCCTTAGGCGCGGAACAGCGGTCTCGGTAAAACTATAGCAAATTAATTTTAACATCAGTGAGCATAATAAAAGAAACAGCTCTGCCACGTAGCAGCAGTAAAAAATAAACTAAACCTATAGTTTTATCCTGGAAATTAATTTTGACACCTCAAGTGTAACATAATAATTTTATTCATAACATCACGGCTTTATTTCCAGCAGGTGTATAGAACCTTATTGAAGTGCAACATCTATCAAATTAAAAAGTTTAACTTATATTAGACCTAAACACATAACATAGTGCAATAAAAACGAAACTTATAGCTAGCAAAGTGATTTCTCGCAACGAAATATTCGCAAATTCTAGCCCTAAAGGCAACATCGAACTACCTGGGGCCCTTCTAGGCTTTCTGATCGTCGTCTGTTTGCGGCTAATAGGCTTGATGTAGCTCGAGGAGAACCTTCGTCTGTCCTCACTTCTAGAGATAGGCTTGCTCGAGTTGGTAAGAACTGGGGAAGTGGGAAGTAAAGTTGTGTGACGTCAGTGGTTGGGATTGAAGAGAATTTTTGGAAGGAACATACACCATTTATTCTAAGGACTGGACTTAAGTAGGGGTAAACAATAGCTTCATAAAAGTATTGAGACCAAGGTTTTTCGTCCCAGGGTACGAAATATCAAAACTATAATTTAAAATTACATTTATGGGTTCATCATATTTATTTTTTATTTATTTTTTATTTTTTCTCACCACAATATTACAAAATACATATTAGATGGTATCAGAGTCAGACAGCATTTTAATATTGTGGGAGACTGGTGCTGATATAATTTTATTTTGAATGTTCATAGTAGAATACATCACTTCATTATGTATTCTCATTCAAATTTAAATAGTGTGGTGTTCATTTATCTATTATAGACCTTCATTTATTAACACCTATAAAACTGATTGAAATGTATCTATCAACTTTAACTAGATAGAGACCTCATTGTTCTCAAGACTATAAAATTTTAATATGTCATGAATCAATTAAGTAGCTATAAAATAACTTGTTTGGCCTTTTGGATGTCATTTGCCACTCAAATTGTCATATTTATACGAGTACAGGGTGGCAGGGCAATTCCGTGCGTTGATATTTTTCGAAGGTTATAAAAAAAACTGTTCCATACATTTTGATTGTTTAGGTATTGCACTTTTGTAGGAAATAGCAGTTTTTTTTAAATAACCGTTGCAAATTTCAATGCACGGGGTCCAAAATCATGTACTGAATTCTTGATAACAGGTTGTGCCTTGTCTCTGCCACCCTGTAATAACAATAAGTATCATAGAGGTCTTCTAAAAAAAGTCAATTTCTTTGTCACAATAAAGTAAGATTTTAAAGCATCATGTAAAGATGAAACTTTGAGTGGTGTATAGCTTTTGTGGAAACAATTGAGAACAAGCCTATAATCAACAATGAATGAATTGAGTTAAATGGAAGAAATTATATGGCAATAATAATGTCATACCAATGTAAATGTTAATGTCTTAAATAAGAAATAAATATCTATGTACAGTGTCCATAAAAAAATGGAATTTATTTCTGTCTTGATTAATTACTGTAATTGACTACTAAACTTACAGTGCTATTTCTGCTCCCCGAAGCTGCAATATGGTTCCTAAGTAGTTCAAGTTGCTGGTTGCAGCGGTCGTTCTGTTCCCGTAGTTGTTGGTTCTGGTGTTCCAGCTCCCGTAGCTTGTTCGTCACCCACTCCTTGATACGGGCTGCCTTTGCTTCCACCTGCTTCGCGTCCTGGAGTCTTAGCTGCTTCTGTCGACAGTATGCCTTAAGTTGTAGTAATTTGAAAGGTATATTGCTAGGTATAGTCAAAAATCTTTAAATAATAACATAACATCACGCCTGTAGTCTCCGAAGGTTTTGGTAGAGGTGTACCTATTAGTACACCTACATTTTGCCAGTTTATGTTTAAGTTCCTTATAATAGGGGGCGGGCCAATTGCCATCAACCGGGCACATATCCAGACTAGGCTGCTACTGAGAAATTCCAGATGAAAAACCTAATAAGTAACACATTATCTGACCTGGGATTCAAACCCAGGACCTCATGCCCAGAAATAGCGCTTACAACCACTAGACTAGGCTATTCCCTAGTCTAGTGGTTGTAAAAATATTTAAAAAAATTAAAATATATTTAAAGCTTTAAATATATTTGGTTAAATTGTTTAATTTCTTAAGGTACTTAAGCAGGCAGTGAAGTTATTTTATCTGTTTGATACATTTTCTCAAAATCAATCTGTAATCACCAACTGATTAATATTAAAGAAAGTAAGTATCAATTCTATTTTCTTGTAAATTTTGACATTGTGCCTTATAAGTGCCTATTTGAAATAAATGATTTGTGGCTTTATTATTTCATGAATTAGCGGATAGAAAAGTGGATAATACAAAGTTTAGAGGTAAAGGGAACACTAGATATTCAGACCTAACTACCTACAAATTTGGCTTGTATCAAGATATATGATTTAACAAATAGCAATATTCCTTCATAGACACTATTGCTATGATGAACGATATTAATACATATCTAGACACACACTAAGTAAATTGGAAAGTTATTAGAATTTGCAGTTAAGGATCTAAATAGGTAAATTACTAGGTTTAAACGTGAACTCTGAAGGGAGTTGGAGGTCGTTTATTTATACTTATTCGTAAAAAACCAGTTCTTTCTTTATTTACCTGCATTTTGTTTATTGTTTGGACTTTCTAAATTCATGTCTTTCTCACACCTTTTATTGATTTGTACAACACTTCTTGTTTTTTAAACGATAGTTTATAACTTATTACTGCTAATAACATCATCTAACTACACTGTTTCATTTAATAATTTCGTTGTAATTAGGCAAAACATAATGTTTACATTACTTTCTTTGTACGTCATAATCATAATGACAATTGACATTTCTAAGTTAGTAGTTAAGTAGTCTATGGTTCGGATCAAACTCGAAAACCGGATATGACGACAGCATAGCAACAACAAAAATATTTGGGCGCGTTCGTGGCTTTCTTTTATAGTACAAAGGTTTTAGTAGCTTTCAAAAAAAGTCCATAAACTTTTATTACAATGAGATTAGGAAATGTTTTAAAGTTAAAATTATACCAGTTTGATACTAAAAGGTTTTTCACTTTAACGAAGTCACGTCAGGCTATTTCTTGTTTCAGAATATTCATACGTTTAAAACTCGTATAACATTATTTTTGTGAGTACAATAATAATATTAGAGCAGGATAAAGTCATACCTGCTCTTCTATTTGACCTTCTAGCCGCGTAATGGCCCGGGGTGCACCATCAGTGCCCGCTGGCCAATCGCACAGCCGCTGCTCCATGGCGCGGACCTGTAACAAAAGAACATAACATTATAAATAAACACAATAACAGCATATTCATTTATTTTTAGAAAGTAGCCTATCCAATAATACAAAGACGAAATACCAGTTACTTTCAAAATATTAACTGTCACGGATTGATAGACTTATAAAACGTAACGTGTGAAATTCGTACTTGCCAGACTACAGCTCAAAATAGCATTTCAACCCTTAAGCAGCTTATGTTTAAGCTGTCGCAATAAAACCAACCGCAACATGCCACAGCTACATAACAGGACCGGGACAAAACCACGAGATTTAAAACCAAGCTACGATGTTGCAACTGTTGTGTTCGGATAGATAAGTATCAAAGCATTATGGTGGTTAGTTTCAAGCGTGGCTAACCGCATTATGCCTGAATGATATTGTGAGGTATTGTTGTTATAATATTGCACAATACCTGGAAACTAGATTTTTAAATTGCTTTTCATAACTGCTAGTGCAGTAGGTAGGTACCTATTGTTTACAAAATAATAGGGCTTGTTTCTTTTATGATAAACTGTAAAGATAAAGATATTTATTCGTTGGATATGGTACGTACAAGTTGGTTAGGTATAATTATTATCTATGTTCAGGACACATCCGCCGCTAGAAGCGGCATACGAATATTTACATGGTCTTAAAACCTAACTTATTAATTAATTATACTCTAATAACAATACAAAACGCTTAGAATATAGACATAAAGATAGATTTAGACTCTATTAAAATATAAAATAAAGATAAAACACAACAACAACAATAATTTGTAGATATTATAAAACCAAATAAATCTAATATGTAACTTCTAATATCTAACTTTATTCATATTAGATTATACCCTACAAGTTAAAGAAACTTAGATAATATAAGGGCAATCTTCCATAACCCCAACATTCAATTAAATCAACCATATCTACAATCTAAACTAAATCCAATCAAAATGACACCAATATTGATACTATACATTCAAACAGTGTGAATATCGTCGTGTTTGTATAATAAAATGTGTAGATTAGGAAGCACGCGCATTCAAAAATGTTGAGCAGATTAATCCAATCACGAAGTGGGGATTAACTAGTATTAATTGGAATTGAAACAACGGTTATCCGATACGGGAAGGATTATCGTCACCTCCGCCCTATTTAACTTGCTACCGATATTGATATTGATTAAGTTTAGTTAAATAAATAAAGTTAGTTTATTGAGCGATAGGCGTTGTTCAAGAGTATTCGAATTAATTCTGTGATTTATCATTTTATATCGCTTGATTAAATTATTAAAAGTTAACAATTGAATGAATTGGACTATCCATCAGAATAAACATTCAAGATATAAACACGGAAGGTTACCAAATAGTTGTAACTGATTGATCGTTTATTAAACAATCAGTTTAAATCTTGATTGCATACACTCACCTAACAATTATCATAATAAGACACCGAGAACCGCATACACAAGTTGTATACTCAAAATCGTTGAAACATATTAGTAAACAGCATACCGATGGCTTCACGTCTCAGTATTTCGACGGCTCGCCGCTGAATCATCGGAGCTACTACACTTTACAGTCCATAATCCTTATAGCACATGCCGACGTAGGTACACCATTTCCGCTGTTATAAAACACGACGTGAGATGCTTTTTACAACCTAGTAAATTAGTTCTTTGACCCTGATTTGTTAACCAAACTTTATGTTCCCTAAAATTTACAGCGCCACTCAAACGTTAGTTAAGTTGGTTAGGTTTGGCAACATGCTATAAGCATTTGTATTGTTTATCACGTGAAAGTCAATGCAAGGTTCGGCTGTGCATATTTTACAATAGGTGTTTGAAGAACAAAGAAAGGTGAATCGTCGGCTGAAGGATACGCCCAGGAATAGCTCACATTAATCACAAATGCTATAATTTGCCTGACTCACGACAAGAGGGGACGCAACGAATATCGGGAACTTTCTAAATCTGGTAACACTCAGACAGTGGCGCGATGAAAAATAATCAGTCGTTAGCACTTGCTTGTGAAGATAATTCTGAGTGCTGATTGAAATGTTATTGAAATCAAGAGGATTGATGGAGATAGAGGGTTTTATGTTCGAAACCTTCTAGTTTATGATGAACACCACCATCATCAACACATGAACTGATGACACTAAGTTTTAAACTTGTAATTCAAAAAAGTTGGTTGAAAAGAAGTCCTAAGAAGAATATCATCAATAAATTACAATAAGAAATATTTGCATACCTGCTTTCGTATCGCTCAAATGGATAACGTGGTCAAATATGGTGAACAACAAGTGAAGCAAACAAACGGCTAGTTAGTTCATTAACTAAGCGCTGTCTAATTAAACTCAGTAGTGATTAATTGTAGAGTTACAAACTTCCTTGTTTATTCAGCTTCAACCAGTAGGCAGTTAATTCCATAATGACTTTGTTAGGAAGTAAGCAATAAAGACGAGGTGTTGAATTAATGTTAATTGCTGTGCATTCACTATTTTTATGGCTTTGTGGTATACAAACCCCTTTCTACATAGATGAAACACACATTTTAAAACAATAAATGATATTCCCTATACTGATATTATCGATAAGTTGAAAAAAAGTAGAGTATTAATTAATCAAGTGTCGCTTAAAATAAATAGCTTCTGAACGCATCGGTAAGCGTCACCGGATATGCCAAACAGTTTTATTACTTTTAATAAAGTATTATTTTTCCTTTCATTTTATTTACAACTTTTACTAGTAAAAAATTGGGGAAAAAAAACTTATCACTCATTATTCTAATGTCTGCCTGCTCGGTGAAAATTTTCAGAATTTTCACTTTAAAGATTCCCTTTTCAAAAATAGATTCGTAGACTGAGTAAAATAAAAATGTAAATGGCAGAGGCTGAAGGCAATAAAAAGTTTAAAACGTGCTATTCACACTGTATAAATTAATGTTAAGTTCTCTTTTTATCCGTTCATGACTCTTTGTTCCCACATCTCGTGTGCTGAAAGCTGAAAAGCGTGACTATGGAGTTTTATCACCTTCCTATCTTATGCCTATGTAGCCTCCGACATCAGAGGCTAAATTAATGCTGCTATGAAATTCATCTTCGATAAGGCGGCGCCGTAGCTATCTTGAGAAAATTATCGATAACGAATTTAGAAGGTAGTAAGGTAATGGCTGCTCCGATTCCCGAATTAGAATTTATTTATTCATTGGACTAGGCTATTAGTGACTAATCGGGATGCCAATATTCCGTCCTGTAACATTTATCACCGTTGCGTAGGTAACGGTCATAGTTCCAAGTTCCAAATGCAGTGACATCAGCTGACTGATTGCAGCAATGCTTGGTAAGGCCTAAGTAAAAGTAAATTTGATGAACTTTTATGTAGGTGTTGATAACGGCCACGACTTACGAGTTGTAGGTCGAAATTCAAAAATTCAAAATTCGAAAGTCATTTATTCAAACTAGGTTGAGAATCAGCCCTTTTCCAACGTCAAAATTACATATGACAGTCCCCTAAAAAGCCCACCCTTCAGTCGTGGGCACAGAGTACTTTTACTTCTCGCACTGGGCCCGCGTGGTGGATGACGGTGCACTCTCCCTCACACAGAGGAGGTCTGTATCCCAGCAGTGGGGAAATTATAGCCTGATTATATTTATGCTATACTTGTTGAGTAGATAAGTAAAGAGGTATTCAGTAGAGTAGTTTTTCACTCAGTTTCTTTGTGTATTTTTAATGAATCAAGACTAATGTGTAGGTCAGTGTAGCCACACTGATCTACACATTAGTCTCGATTCATTTTGCTGAGAAAAAAAACTTAGCGTGGAAGGGACTTACCACTAAAGATAAGTACAACGTTATCTACTACAGTAAGTACTAAGCTGCCATTACTGATTACGATTACTACCCCATCCTGGCAGATAGAGTGCAAACTACATCCAATAAATGTTTTTAAATAACGAAGTTATAGCAGAGTAGACTTGGGAAATGCAATGCTTCGTTTTGTACCTTTTTCTGTGTGAGGTTTTAATTCGACAGTTCCGCCTTCGAGATAATGCGTTCGTGATATGTCAGTTAGACAATTTCTAGTAGGTATAGAATAGAATAGAATACTCTTTATTGTACACCATAAAAATTACAGGCATAAATTTAGAAATTTTACATAGGGTGACGCAATGGGCGGTCTTATCGCTTAAAGCGATCTTTAACAGACAACCTTTGGATCGATTAAAGGTAACAGGAGAGACAATACTGCAGGTAGTCAGCGGTGTACCATCTACATATACAATAAATACGAGTACATACATACATAAAGCATACATATATACATAGATATACTTATGTAAAATTATAAACATGAAACAAGAGGAAGGAACAATATGTAATGATGATGTTTCAAAATTCAAAATATTCAAAATTCAAAAGTCATTTATTCAAACTAGGCTGAGAATCAGCACTTTTTGAACGTCAAAATTACATAAGACAGTCCCCCAAAACGCCCACCCTTCACCACTTCCTAGTGCTTTTGCTGGGAAGAAGAAGTGGCGCAACAAACTCCCCAGCAGCACAGCTGTCTGTTCAGTTAGAAAAAAAAATGATTCTATACAATAGTATGCAAGATTTTTACATTACGCAAAATATAATTTAATCATAGTCTAAGGAGAGAGGAAGTGCTTTTTTACCAGAATTTTAAAAGTGGACAAAGATTGAGCTCGCCTTATCGCCACGGGCAAGGCATTCCATAACCGTACTGCTTGAACTGTAAAAGATTTGTCATAAAAGCTGGTGGAATGCATCGGCATCTTTAGTCTCAAGTTTTCCGATGACCTCAGATATCTATTGTATGTGTCATGAAGGAACTTGAAACGTTCTTTAAGATAAGAGGGGGTAAAGGATTGAACAGAATACTGTATATAAATAAATAATATATACTAGTAATAACTACTACACTACTACTATGTGTACTAGTAATATGTACTTAGGGTTCAAGTTTGCAAAACACAGTATGAAACTGACGGGTGTCAAACACGCATTAACTTCTCGTTGATAATTTTTAAGAAAGATGTATAATCAAATCAGCACTGCAACTCTACCTACAGTTGGTAAGCACCTTCAATTAAGAAAACTTTTTTTTTCTTTTTTTGTGGTTAGTGACTAACCTGGTGTCAGTTTTTATGAGGCCCATGGCCCTCTGACTTGGCTTCGCATGCCGTCGTGAAATATCTCTCAGGCATGCAGATCTCTCAAGATGTTTTCCTTGTCTGTTTATGAAGCGACAATTCGCACATGAATCCAGAAGTGCGTGCCTTGGGTTCGAACTCGAGACTATTAGGCTATCACTGCTACACGCTGTTAAGAATACCTACTAGAAGATGAGAATCCGAAAGAATTAAAGAAGAAACAAGGCTCTGCCTGTGGTCTTGTTTGTATTCTTCGTGTCGCTGGCACGACTGTATGACTGTTCGTTGTGGTAGCCCCACTTTACTTGCGTAACACACTTAAAATGACAATAGATCGCAATGGGTTTCATTTTGACAGTTCACCCACATTCATTGCGTTATTTACGTTGCTGAGCAGACGAATTTTTCAAACCTATGAAGCAATGGATTAGCAATATTCTTCACAACTCTCGGATTGTGATTGAAAGTGTTGCGCTATTACGGTGCTGGTTGGAGTTGAGTTCAAATTCACTATAGGCAGGTGGCCTATGGTGAATTTTATGCAATAAAGACCCAACAAGCAAGTGCCCAGCTTAACAAACTGTTGAACACCGAAATGAAGAGCAAAATTCATTCAACACAACTAGAATGCTTTGTTATTGTTCGTCGAGTTTAGCTCCTTAAGTTCTGAGTTGAGCTCCACGATTACTGACAAATGCTTGTACTGGCTGGACAGGTCCACTCAAATCTGTGTGGTTCTTTCCTCAAAAGACCATTTCAGACACTAATCTACATGGTCCTCATATAGCTTGACTAAGATTATGTCCGGACTTTAAAATAGACAGTGATTTCTGAGTTTGTTTCGGTCTTTCTTCTCAGAGTAGTCAGAAAGGAAACGCCACACTCATCTATCGCATTTTTTTTAATATGACTTGTAAAAGTGATTGCATTAACCTATTTACAGAATACACAATTTAATTTCATACTCTTTAATAAGTACACGATACGAATTACAGATACAAATGTAGAAATTTTACACATCGTGACGCAATGGGCGGTCTTATAAGCTAAAAGCGACCTTTTAAAGACAACCTTATCATTCCTGAGTGGCCATCTACAGTGGTCATAGATAGACACATGATTGACGATGCTAACATGTTTTTTTCTTCACTACCGCAATCAATCCGTACTTCTTACTACTGACGCGATCCAGTTGGCGCCAGGAATAGATCAAAAAGATCGTTTCGAATACGTATCGTAATCGGTTGCGCTTGCGACTCCGACGTGAGACATCCGTGCTTCTTGGTATTCGGGTTTGAGAACTAAGTGGGTGGTGGGTGTGGCTATAAAAGTGTTAATAGTAAAGATGTTTCTTTTTTTGAGAATTTGGAGGGAATGGTCAACTGGTCGATGAGTTGAAAAAGCGTTTCAAGCTGGTATGAGTTTTTGCTTTGGATCAACTCTTGAAAATGCTTTCACGTGAAATAACTTTTCTTTTTTCAATATAAATAGTTTAGTGATTATTCATTAAAATATTTTATTATTCCAAACTGTGCCTTTTTGGCTAAAGTTCAAAAAAAGAAACATGTTAAAATCCGAAGCTGTTAAAGATGAGCATACAAAAGTCATTGTGTTGTTGCGCTAGTCTACAATATGTCCCACTGCTGGTTCAACATGATTCGATCGTCACACCACCTTCGCCGCGGTCATCAAAAGACATAACAAGAGAAGAAAAAAACGAGCGAGCCTCACAGTAGTCGCTTCTGATGTTTAATATCTGACATCTCACCTTGGTAGTAAGCAACATTCAAAGGGCCTCATCAAGGTCGTTTCTGATGGCCAACTCTACCACCGCGCGCGCTCATTGGTCAAATCAAATAGCGCGCGTTTCCCGGTTTCCTGTTACACACTTCCTTCACGAAATCACTCCCACAGATTTTTAGGGTAAAGTTCTGTGCACTGATTGCAAGAGGAAAGATCACAGTTACACATGAAAAAATTAAAGGAAGAACAATAAGCAAATATTGGTCTCTCGCAGAACTTAAATAGAACGTAGGTAAATAGAATTCTATTCTTACGGAGCCTCTCTGGAACAAGATCTAATCTAACTTAGTTTGCTTTACTTTGTCTATTCGCAAGTTTTTCCTAAATATGACTATTGGCGACACTTTGTCTAGTGCTTATGTGGCTAGAACACGGATCGGACACAAGTCTGTTTGTGTTAGTCTTGCTTTCTGTGCATTGGATCGTTTTTTGCACGAAGCGACTGCAGTATTCGCTATCCGACAAGCGTAGATCGACTGACAATAAATTAAATTGCATTTAAAATAATCTATAATCCACATGATCCATATATCCCTGCATTCTATAAAAATGCTTACAAATTAATGAAAAAAAAAAACAGCGACAAAAATCCCCGACAGATTATTATTTTGATCATTTTCGGCACGTTTTTTACTCCAGAAACGTATTATCACAGATGAATATATAGTATTATCCAATTAATAAAGTATATAATACGATTAATAATATAACAATTATTGCTGACTATTGATTTTGATCTGTATAGGTACTTCCAGGAATCCGCTGGATGCGGGAGGCACAGAGTCGGACGAATAATAGCGGTGCTTGGGAGAGGCCTGTGTCTACCAGTGGACGTCTTTTGGCTGAAAATGATTATATAGGTACTAAGGCAATTGTCCATAGTCCTACTAGACATATTTCGGTCTTTTCTATGACAGTCTGTTTATAAATTCTACTACCAACCCATGAGCAGACAGTTCGAAAAGTAGTTTTTGTTAAGGCAGCGTTCGATCCATCTATTTTCACCCTAGTTTCGTTTCAAGATTAAATTATTTCCATATTCTAATCCCAACAACATACCTACCTACATTAGGCTCGTTCCTAAAGCTAAAGTAGTCTGCCTGTTACATTTTATTCCAAGAGTTGTCGACCGTGAAAGTGGGTTCGCCCCTTCAATCACTAAATTTGGACAATCTGTCTCTGATTGGCGTTTAGGATACATTTTAATTCCGTCTGATCGTTTTCAGACGACAAAATGTGGTCCCTCAGATTCTATTGTTTACTGGGATGGGACGACAGTAAACAGAAGGATCTGAGTCACTACATTTTAGCGATAGACCATTGTTCAGCTCTTTTGACTCCATCCAAGTGACCAAGAGCAGTGTGGCCTAGTGGTACCTACACACGACGTACGAGTTGTAGCTCGCAGGTTCAAACCCTGTCAGGCGCTTTACTTTGTGTAAATTATTTCATCATCACTGCTCTCAAAACGGTGAAGGAAAATATCGTGAGAAACCGGCATTTTCTAGAACCAAAAATTCGAAGACATGAGACATCTACCAACGCGCACTGGGCCCGCGTGGTGGATTACGGTCCACTCGCTCTCACCGAGAGCAGCCGGTCTATTCTGTAACCATCTCGCCGTGAAAACTTAGGTGAAGTGAGCTTGAAATGATCTGTCAGTCCACCTGCTGCTAGGGACTGACAGCTCACTCCGAGCTCACTTCACCTTAGTTTTCACGGTGAGATGGTAGACGGTGGTTTTCACGGTGGTGGTGGTAGTGCTATTCTGTAACCATTTCACCGTGAGGTACTGCAGTGCTATTCTGTAACCATCTCACGGTGAAAACTTAGGTGAAGTGAACGTGAAGTGAGCTGTCATTCCACATGCTGCTAGGGACTGACAGCTCACTCCGAGCTCACTTCACCTTAGTTTTCACGGTGAGATGGTAGACGGTGGTTTTCACGGTGGTGGTGGTAGTGCTATTCTGTAACCATCTCACCGTGAGGTACTGCAGTGCTATTCTGTAACCATCTCACGGTGAAAACTTAGGTGAAGTTTACGTGAAGTGAGCTGTCATTCCACCTGCTGCTAGGAACTGACAGCTCACTCCGAACTCACTTCACCTAAGTTTTCACCGTGAGTTAGTTACAGAATAGCACTGCTGGTGTTTGTCTCAATAGTGGGAATATTAAAGGCTAATTAGGCTCCAAGTCTCTCAAACTTGTGCCAATGACTATATTATTCTGAATTAGTGAATAATTACTTATATGTTTTAATTTTATGTATTTTATTTTCACGTCTACTCTTACACACGTTGTCTACGTCTCTTTTTATCCACTTTCCTATCGCAGGTCTTTAGAAATAAGCATCACCTTTGTACGTATTTTTCTTTTCTTTTTTTTATCTTGTTTTTTTTTATATGTGTGTAAGTACATAAACTGTTAAATACAAAAACTAAGATAAATAAAATAAAAACTAAGAAAAATGGTACATTTGTACTTAGCCGGTCTGGTTGCCTTTGAAGCAAGATATATAACAGCTCTGGATCACCACGAAATTCATTCAAAGATAAAGTACGTTCCTACTTTATCTTTGAATGAGTTTCGTAGTACCTATACCTACATTCTACAATAGTTAGTTTTATTTTATAGAAACTAGAATGTTCAAAACCTATGCTCATGTTTTTAGTTTATCTAGATCTCAAGGGAAATAGGGGAAGAAGACAGATGCACTGTGGTTACTATTCGTTCGTATATAGGTATTGCGTCTTTTTTTTGTTGTTTAGAAATCCGATAAGTGGCGAATCGCAGACGAAGTGTTCCGTTCCGTACCACCGTACAATATTTAACACTACATTTATTTTTTAAATAGGTACTTTAGTAAAAAAACGCGGCCAAGTGCGAGTCGGACTCGCCCATGAAGGGTTCCGTAGCAGCAAGTAATTTATGACGTATATAAAAAAAACTATTTACTAGATCTTGTTCAAACCAAATTTCGGTGGAAGTTTACATGGTAATGTAAACATCATATATTTTTTTTAGTTTTATCATTCTCTTATTTTAGAAGTTACAGGGGGGGGGGGGGCACATTTTACCACTTTGGAAGTGTCTCGCACAAACTATTCAGTTAAGAAAAATTGAGGTTCGAGGTTCGATGAAAAAAAAGTGTTGAGTTTCAGTTCTAAGTATGGGGAACCCCCAAAATTTTTTGTTTTTTTTTTATTTTTGTGTGAAAATCTTAATGCGGTTCACAGAATACATTTACTTACCTAGTTTCAACAGTATAGTTCTTATAGTTTCGGAAAAAAAGTGGCTGTGACATACGGACGGACAGACAGACAGACAGACATGACGAATCCATAAGTGTTCCGTTTTTTGCCATTTGGCTACGGAACCCTAAAACGCCGAAACAAAACACGTTTCTTGTATGGGAACCCCCTTTAGTTTTTAACTTTATTTTATTTTTATTTGGTGTTGTTATAGTGGCTATAGTAGTACACATTATGTGTAAATTTCAAAGATACAGCCGTGTGACATACGGACAGACCGCAGAGCAATGGTGCCGTTGGCACCCTTTGGGTACGGAAGCCTAACAATATCTTCCTTGAATAATAAACTAAGTACCTGAGCTTCTTTAAAGAAATGTCTTGCGCTCACCACAGTGACCACACACGAGACATCTCAAGTCTAAGCACAGCTAATTAGCAGCACATATTATTATCATGTACGGGGGAGTAGGCGACACTGCACTGCAGTCTAATAATAAATTAGCGGTACTGCCCACATAAATCTAACGGCATGACAGGCTTTCTGCATTAGGACGAGCCGGGAAATGACTTAGAACGTGGTTCCGTGGTTCGACTTAGTGAGGTAAGTCTGCTTGTTTGACGTTAGAAATAATGAAATACGAGTAGGAGGGTGGAAATTAATAAAAGGAACTAGGTAGGTACTTTTAAAGTAGAAGTAGTATTCCACGTCTGTACTGCGAAGCATGTCCACCGTCGAAACGGGTTTTGTCGACGGAAGAATAGACAAAATGACAGATAAACAATCACAATCTGTCATTTTGTCTATTCTTCCGTCGACAAAACCCGTTTCTACGGTGGACATGCTACGCGTGCTGGTTGTTTAATAGGTTTAAAAACTTGAGGTCGGTAAGTATTTGTATTTGTATTTTTTTAAATTTTAACAAACTAATTACTAACATTTTAAAGACCACTGAAGATAGGCGCAACGCGACGGTACGACGCGATTCTGATAGAACAATATCCATGAAGTATTTCATAGAAATTGTTCTAAGTAATATAGTCGTGTCGCGCCTGTTTATCGCAGCCTTAATGGTGTTATCACCAGTGATCGGTGGCCACTGATTTCGAACCAGTGTTAACAAAATACTTCCCTAGGTACCTACCTATACTTTTCTATGACATCTCTATCCACCACCCATGGGTTAAAGTGTTCAATTTTCATAATTCGTCGATCCCCTCAAAGGGTTAGGTTAGCGTAAAAATAAACTTAGCGTAAACGTAGACTTCGATCTGTTAAAATCACGCCAAATTGCACTGATTTTGACAGATCGAAGCGTAAAGGCAACCGCAGACAGGCGCGACGCGACGTTGCGACGAAGTTTTTTTATAGAAATAGAGTCGCGTCACGTCTGTCTGGGCCATTAGTTTACGCTTAGTTCGCTTAATCTTTGTATCCTACCCCAAGAAATTAGACACAATCACACTTACACTTCTTTCTCTAATAACTTCAACATTACGGTCACTCATCACATCACTTCACTATTCCTGCCAATCAGAAACAGAGTAAGTGTTAAGTAGGTAATAAAGTTGTCGATAGTGCATCCAGTAAACTGGCGAGCTAGTAGATAATCGTATCACTTACACTGTAATTGGTAGAGTGGGTGTGGACGTGCACTTAGATAGTAAACTGATCTATATGAGTAAAACCTTAGCAAGGAAGACGCTATTAAAATTAATTAAAAATGTATTGGTTTAATTTTTAAATATTAGTTCAAACTTATACAACCAATATCTATCTACTCAATTTATTGGTAACGAAATTATCTACCCAGTTATTAACCTAGAATTTCAATTAAGTTTTACAAACTCTTTAATACTATAATAACAATTTAAATTGACAGTCCATAATCGCTCTATTCTTATTTTAGACGACGTTTAATTAAAAGGATTTTTTTTCCCTAAAAGTTAAAATATTATCAGAAAGTATATTTCCCGACTCGTTATAATAAAATCTAAAAATAATTAAAATAAACTCCACACTACCTACCACAAAGCATGATGAATTCGTCGAACAACATTCCAACAAAAAATTCCATCTTCAAAAATTCACAAACAGTAGGTGAATAATTATTTATAATCACACACACCAATTCACAATAATGAACGTATTTTAAAGGTAAGTTCACACTCATACGGACTGGCTTTGCGGAATGCTCATTTACGGTTTATTTTATAATTGGTATTTGGGACGCGACGTGCGCGCTCCGTGCGGTGCGGAAGAGAACTAACTGAACTGAGGATATCCTACAGGACGTGCCGCGTTTACGTTATGAGGATCGATATTTACATAGTGCTTTTAATATTCAAATGTTAAGTTGTTAACTAACTACTAATTATTGGATGTACTGTGTATCCGGTGTGGTGTGTCGGTGAAATTTTAATTAGGTACAGATATAAATATTGCGTGGTAAAATATAACGACAGTTGTTATAATGGCTTATATTTGTCATGAAAAACAAAATCAAATATCAATTTTTCTATAAATAAGACTTGTAGTTTTTTCTTTCCGACACACACACGCGAGCCACACATTTCTGCTGGTATCATGTAACGCAGTTTTTACACTTTTTATTTTGTATTCTTTCCTTTTATCTTATTTTTTTTTCTCTTTCTACTTGTGTGCCTTTGCTTGTTGTGCCAAATAAATGTATTTTCTTTCTTTTCTTTCTTTCTTTCTTTAAGTCGGGAAAAATAATGTGTTCTGTTCGTTATTAAACAGTAGAAACACACAAACAATACTATAGTGACTCTAAAAAAGTTTTCCTGCACAAGATTTTACATCTCAGTTTCCTCACTAGCCCTTTGTTTACTTGATCCCAGTGTCAAATAATGTCAAGCATCAATGTCCCGCTCTATTTTTACACCATTTATAAATACTCGCCTGAATCAAGTGAGTAACTCCGTCAAAGAACTCCCAAGTTAGACGGTGAACGAGCGAACTTGCATACCAATAACTCCCGGCAGAGAATCGTAATCCGCGTCCTATGAATTTCTAATTTGAATTTCGAATAATATTCACGTATAGCGTACAAACTAGTGTGTTTCAGCTTTACGATTTACAAAATATATTGTATATGTAAGCATATAGATGGGTTATAAATCTGAAATGTTACGGTTCATAGATCTGAGAGGAGCGATTTCCAACGGGAACACAATTTCGTACGTTCAGGTATATATTTGGGCATGTATTTACACGAGTGAATACGATTTACATTTATCGCTAAAGCCAAACGAAGCAGAACATCATAAAAAATCCAAAGATTCCATGACTTTTTGTTGCATTTGGTTAATCGAAATACAACAAAAAGTTGAACAAAGAGCAATTTTGGAAGTAACAGAGAGAGCATCTAAAGAGATAGTTTCAAGATCACTTAGTACAACATAATGACCATCGGTAAAGTAATTGAGCACCGACAATCAACCTAATTGGCTGACGTTCAAACAATGAATGAAATTGGTAAGGTTACGTGAACCGTGGGCAATTGAGTTCAAATGTTATCGATGGGAAGTAAATTGAACATGGAATGAGCGAAGACAATGACTTTTGTTAAAAAATAAGACATATATTTCAATTTAGCAAAAGGTTTATTCTCGGTTCGGTCTTCATTTGGAGAGCTAAATATGATCATGAAAGCAGAAAGTTTAACATTAAAAATTTAAACGAGCAATATAAAGCAAAAGGACAAGGAGAAATCTGCAATTGATAAAGTAATTGGAGAGACACCAGAAGAAGAAGAAAAATATCTATCTACCTAATAAATATATATTTATTTTTATCTACTTTCCTAACGCAGGTATGCTGGAAGAAATTTCTTTAGAATAAACATCACCATTTTTATGTTCCTTCTACATAAATAGTTACATCTAAATAAAGCAGATTCTAACCCTAAAATTGGTTATGACAAAAACTTTTGTGAGAAAAATAAAACTACAGTGCTAATCAAAGAAAACTCCATGGAAAGAGAATGCAGAAATGTTACGTAGGACTAGTAAAGTAAAGTAAAGTGAAAGAAAAGCTAAATATGATCATAAAAGCAGTAACTTTAAAAAGGCAAATTGAAATGAACCTTATAAAATAACCACAATAATGATAACAAGTTTTGTATAATACAGTAAACATTACAGCTACTCGAGGCAACCTCAAATAAAAACCAATGTAGCAATTTTTATGAAATTATTCCAGCTGAAAATTGTAACTACTACACTACACTACATGCGGTATCCTTAGATTGTACAAAAACATGTTCCTATTACCTCATATGAGCTTATTAACACTAACAAAGCGTTATCATTTCATCACTGTTAATGAAATCATAAATTATAATGTACGAGTACAAGTTGTTTCGCAACTGCTTATTCTCTCCACGCCATTTTATGTAAATACCATATTATGTATGTGAAATAAACAACTGCTTTGACTTTAATAGTCCTGTACGTAAATATGGACATGATTCATTACACATAGCTTCACTTAATTGGAATCAAATTTCATGTATGCTAGGGAGCCCATTATTATGGAGACAGATAAATCATTGACTTACCATGTCGTTGACTGTAAAAAAAACTGTATTTTATGAATAGCCTTGAGATAGACACATGGGGAAATCTGAAAAAAAACCTTAATTCTCAGTCCTCATAAAGTTTTAATCCTAAATTCGTAATTTTAAAAGTTTTATATGAGGGGTAGTGCCATTTTATAGCCCACCATAAAGACAAAACTCAATAAGTTAAACGTTCCAAAATCATAAATCAAAGAAGATTAAAAAAGGAAGACTGGAAGGGAGAATGGCCACAACAAAACTTCTACCATTTTTATTGCACTGCGTCGCGCCAGCATATATCCGGGATATAAAACTAGAGTGGTCTAGGAAACTATAGATGATATAAAAACACAGTAGGTATACAAGCTAGAATATATAGGAACACCATGACAAATCTTGGATTTGGTCCAGAATCTCGAGGACAAGTCTTCAAGGCTAAACACGCCTTGAAAACACCAATAGATTTCCGTGCCAAACACGGAATTGGGAAGAGGTATGTATTTGTTGTTCGTTTCGTAACAATACGTTAGATGGGATTGCGTCTTTATATTTCCGGCGAGACTGATCAGCAATCTACCGATATCTTATGCGAAAACGAAGTAAAAATCTCAAAAATGTACATACTATTGATACTACGAAGATACTACATAAATATGGCTCGGCTCTTTCGGAATGTAACCTAGACAATAAAAAATAAATGACTACTTACGTTAATTCAACTTAATTAACAGATATTGGTGCCGATTCTCTTGTACACCGGACTAAACTAACTAAACTATCACTAAAATTCCTTACTTTTGGCTATGAGAATCTTAAACGCTATTCTGTAGTAAAAAGTCTCTAAATTAAAAAAAAATATTTTGACACAACTAAATCGAATTTGACAATTGCGACTCCACGTGGTACATACTTTTTAGAGCCGGAGGCGCGCAGTGGGGGCAGCCTCGACGTGTTTTAAATGGAATTTTTCACTTTTTGTATGGAAAATAAAAAAAAATATTACCTACGTGTTGAGAATTAGGGGTATAGGGGTTTTATAAAGGGGGTCGAAATTTTCATTATTTTTGCGATAGGACACACCATTTTCGAGATATAAGCAAAAGAAAAGAAAAAAATCCAGTACAGTACTGTTTTTGCACCCGAAGTCGAGATGTTCGTGTGAATTTTAGTTCATGACAACTAATAATATTCCACACCATTTTCGGTGGCGATTAAAAATAGTCAGAATTAGTTAGAAAATTAAAATTTTAGGTGAAAAACGTCAAATTCAGAATAGCAAAATAGTCATTTTCACTAAATTAAAATCTCAGTACAATCTTAGTGCTGTCAAACTAAAATATAGTTTGTTTGTTACAATTTTGCTATTCTGAATTTGACGTTTTTCACCTAATTCTGACCATTTTTAATCGCCACTGAAAATGGTGTGAAATATTATTAGTTGTCATGAACTAAAATTCACACGAACATCTCGACTTCGGGTGCAAAAACAGTACTGTACTGGATCTTTTTCTTTTCTTTTGCTTATATCTTGAAAACGGTGTGTCCTATCGCAAAAATAATTAAAATTTCGACCCATTTATGAAACCCTTATTTATACCCCTAATACTCAACACGTAGGTGATATTTTTTTTATTTTCTATACAAAAGTTTAAAAAAATCCATATAAAACACGTCGAGGCTACCCCAACTGCGCGCCTAAGGCTCTAAAAAAAATTACGGGGTAAGGCAAACAAGTATGTATCACGTGGAGTCGCAAATGTCAAATTCGATTTAGAAGTGTCAAAACAATTTTTAAATTTCGGTGTACAAGAGAATCGGCACCAATGTAGTTATAGACTAGAGCTAAGGCGTTTCTGTGAAACTTTTCAAAAACTTATCAGACGATTGCCTCACTGTAACAGCAACATATCAATATTTCCAACACTACATAATTCTACAATTCAATGGGACTTTCCCATTCCCAAGATAAAATTGTAGAATTATGTTTATAATTCTATTCAGTATTGCATAACCACAAACTTCCGCCCCAACTCAAATTGAAAATCTCGCAGCACAAAGTTGGAAGATTAAAGAAAACCTCGATGTAAGGTATATTTCAGACTTCAGTCGATATCAATTGCTTGTTGGAAAGTTTCCAAAAAGGCTAATCTGGAGCACGTCGTCATTGCGACAGTTTCCTTCGATGCACCGAGGTGTAGTGTGCTGTTTACTACCGAGTCTTTTCAATTTGAAATTTTTGTTTTTATGGATATTTTTAAGTGCTGGCTTAGAGTAGTTTTGTGATTGGCGTGTTGGCTATCGAGATTGCTACTTTGAAAGGGTTCCTGAAATATTTATGGGCTTTACTTTGTATTTCAGTAAAAGGCTAACAAAATTGACAACACTCGATGAACATTAATATTAGATCTCAAATGAGTAAATGCAATTTTTGCGACAAACCAAGGAATTAAAGTTACCTGACTGTCAATAAAAGAACTCATATTTAAAACCAGTCAAAACAAACATAAACCAGAAGTTCACGGACAGTAATCATAAATATTAATTACAACTTAATAATGAACTATCAAAGACATTAATGGTACGTTTTAACCAGTAAACAATAATAAAACCCGGTAATTAGTGACGCGCGAGCGGGTCGTGTTTGAATCCATAACTAAAGGGCTGTGGTATTAGTTCAAATGAATGGGCAATGGACATGATCAGTTGAATGCAAAGAGGATGAAACAGGATGAAAGGCTACTTATGCAACGACCGAACACAAAGAAAGTTTTAGTTCACAGTACAATAATAATGGTTGAAAAAAAAGACGCAATGCCTGTTTACAGAAGGGTGAAGGTAAATAATGCCATGTAAAATTTCACCGATGGCGAAATTAGGACCCATGTGTTAGGGGCGAAGCTATTACCATTTCAATTTGCAACCAATGGAATTGGGAACGTGATTTGCTCTGCCACAATCTAACTGTAGTGTTGTGTTTCTTCTTCAACTGAATATTTTATTACTCCGTAAGTTAGTGACCGAAATAGTCTTGAAAGTGAGGAAGATCAATACCGATGCCGATTCTCTTGTACACCGAACTAAACTATCACTAAAATTCCTTAAGTACCTTTGGCTATGAGCATCTTAAAGCTATTCAGCAAAAAAATATTGACACAACTAAAATCGAATTTGACAATTCACGTGGTACTTGTTTGCCCTACCCCGTAATTTTTTTTAGAACCGGGGAGGTTCGCATGTGGTAGGTAGCCTCGACGTGTTTTATATGGAATTATTCACTTTTTATATGGAAAATATGAAAAATTATTACTTACATGTTGAGTTTTAGGGGATTATGAGTTTTATAAAGGGGATCGAAATGTTCATTATTTTTGCGATAGAACACACCATTTTCGAGATATCAGCAAAAGGAACGAAAATAAAGATACAGTACTGTTCCACCTGAAGTCGAGGGGTTGGTGTGAATTTTCATGACAATAAATTTTAAACCCACACCTTTTTAATCGCGATTAAAATTTGGCAGATTTAGTTATACAATCAAAATTATAGATGGAAAACGACCTATTCAGAATTGAATAAATTAATAACTCAGTGCCATCTTAGTGTTGTTTACTCTATTTCAGAATGGGAAAATGGACTAATTTTGATATTTTTAAGTCTAGTTTAGAGGAAGAGAATCGGTACCACTAAAATTAGGAGACTCAAGATATTTACACAAATCACTAGCGGAAATAACAGTCTAGAACAAATGGACTATAGAAATAACACAGATTGTGCCATATTTGAGAAGAAAAACTAAGAACTGATTTCGTGAGCATCCGTTAGAAAATATATTTCGACTTCTCCGACGAAATGGCTGCCAACATTTACATAAAAGTAAGGTCAGGGTTACCCTGGAGTATTTCCAAAACCATATTTGGCTCTAGTTTTTGTCCACGACCCACATAGGACCAACTCATTACAATATTTGGGGCAAAACTATCGATTAGTGAGTCAAAGTCAACCCTTAAAAGTAGGGTAGATGTAGCACCCCCTGTTACAGAGCTGACTCATATGAAGGGATCCTAATAAACTATAAATATTTGATATAGGATTTTGAACTTTATTTCTTTGGAATAAAGGTTTTCGTGAGGGCTTGCGAATGCATGCTGTTTTATTATACGCATAAGGTGACCAAATATTTGGCCATTAGCTTGATGAAATAAAATGTTCTTGTGATTTTATTAACGGCGACGGCTGTCCAAGGAAAATGTCCAGGTTAATGAAATGGGGAAAAGAAATATATGGAACATCTTCTTACAATATTATCTTATCTTCAGCCAATCAAGAAACTCATAGAAAAGAAGCAGTAGAAAGCTCGTTTATTCTTTTAGATATAAATGTAATTGAAAGTTCAAAATATTTTAACAGCTACTTAATCGTACAAAGCTATTCAAAACTCCTTGAAATAATCTCTACAGTCTAATGTTATAGCACCCTTGAAGAAACCATCTTCATTTTTGTAAACCTGCAGTACCTGCGCTCTTGAAAAATTCTAGATTAAAACCAAATAACACCTGGTGGAGTGGTCAAGTTTTACAAAGACTTCGTTTGCGAAGCTTCAGTAAACAACCCTGAGGCGACCACCGGAGAAATTTAATTAAAACTTGTGCCTTTCCCGGCGCACTCGCCACAGAACAGATAGGTACAGAAGGTTCCACACAACGAGCAAAAACGTGCACACGCAGACATATGGCAAGCTCATTGTATGTCAAGCAAATGTCAGAGTTGCGATTGCGCTTGCACTCACTGTACGTAAGACGCGTGTCAAAGTGTGCGTGCGCTGTCACGCATTGTATGTATCTTCTGTAACTAAATATTCTGCGCACTCGCATTGCGCGTGCTAAGTTGTGGCTACGAAATGCTACGGAACGGAAAATGTAAAAGAAAACAAGGAACATAATTTTTTAGAAGTCCTTTGTGAGAAAATTGAAAATAATTTTCATGCTCTCGAAAATAAGAGAGAGGACAGGGTACTCATTGTAGTAAGTGTTTAGAGTGGTTTCACGTGCGGTCGTTTCGCCTTTTGTCTGGTAAATATAATATAATTATTTTAGTAGTGCAAAGAATCTTGCCAATCTAATCAATTCCTAAATATACACGGCGGCAACTACTTGGTTTCCTTTTGTGAAACTTTAAAAAAATCCAAAGAAAATTCCGCTTCTTTTAAAGCCTTACCATAAAGATCGGAAGCCGATTAATCTATTCCAGACTAACTATGTTAACTCGTGTAGCTTGATAAGGTCACGGGGGAAAATAGGTTACATGTCTCAAAGCTGACATTTCAGCAGGATTGAATTAACGTACGGAGTTTGAAAATGTTAATTTAAATCGGTTGATTAAGTAGGAAAGAAGTTAGCAGTGCTTAATACGTAACATAATTATGAATTACCTACATCAAAATGATGTATGAAGATCAGCTCATGCAAAAGCAGTGTCAAAGTCTTAATTTTCAAAGGCAACTATTAAATAGTTCTAGTTCTTCTCCTAATACGCTAGAAAAAATAACCGAACAAATTATAGGCAAGTTTAATGCAAAGTTCCGTCCCTACCAAAAAATACACCAAAACGTGACACATTGCCACCGTGCGAATTGGTCACCTGTTAATAAATAATGGACAAAAATTACACACGAGGGAGGACCCTTCTCCACACGAACATACAAAGGGTGGAGGGCATACAAAATAATAAAAAGATGGTTTCCTTTCATATTAAAACGCATCCAATCAACACAATCTTGACGTCGAAGTCAAAGGAGCCGTATTAAGACAAACTGCCGTGCGGCGACGCCCGGCTGATGACCAGGGTTGGCACGTGAAAATACAGTAGATGGATTTAAAAAAAAAATAGAGTACTTTCCCCAAATATTAACATTTTTAAAGAAAACTTCACAAGTGGAAATATGCATCAACATTTTGGTCTGGTAATAACTTTTCTTGCTTTCATCGCCTGGATTTCAATAAAAATACCAATTTCAGCCAAACTCAAGTGGCCGAAGTGACCATTGTACAAAATATTCACGACTTCAAAAGACGACCTTTATATGCAAAAGGCCAATAGAAATAATAAACACTACAGTGTAAGAATAAAAATAAAGTATAGCCATCATTAGCATGTGTATAAGTCATAAGAAAACAAATGACGTACAGAAATCTAATTAAAGCTAAAAACAGCGCATTAAGAAGCTCCATCACCGTCTTCCACAACAAAAGAATCTAATCATTAGATTATTTTCTTGTGCATTAGATTCTAATGCAACGTGTGTGGTGTGATGAATGAGCACAAGTATCCGAGCCTTTCGGTGTCACGCATACTTTTGCAAGTCTAAACTTGCCCGAGTATATCGTAACGTGTATGGCTACCATAACAATACCTTCAAAACAAAACACGTCAGCTTTTGAACAGTATCCTGTCAGCCCTGGTTGCACGCATGAGTAGCGTTTGCGAAGACATTACGCGTCCTTTAACCCACGCATCTACGGCGCCGGCTAGGCGAACAGCTTTTAATATTAGAAAGACTTTAATGTGTTATGTTTCGCTTTCCCTATATGGAACATCTTTGAGATTAAACGCACAATTATCTGGACTTAAAATCGAGGATGGACCGTCTTTTCTTTTTATGGATTGACTTGAGGCGAAACAGCAAACTGTATGGTTCGTTTTGGTTTCGTCGTATCGGGCTTGACTGAGGTAATACAAAGATTAATCGGAATTCTAATTTTAAATATTGTTATGTTTTTGTTCTTCGAGGGATTTTTGGAGTGGCCATGATTTCTTTCGTCAAAATAGCCTGAAAGACTGCCAACAGCTGACAACGATTAAAACGGTGTTCAAAAGTTATAAAGGTATTCAAAATAAAAAGTATTCCCAGCCAGTCAATACTGAAGCCGTTGCGCCTTGCTGGGTTTAATACTGGCATTTTAGAGCGAAAATATGCCATGCAGTTTCATTCACTGTGAGTGTAAAGCCGAGTGCTTTCAAATCGATGTGCTACGATGCTGAATCGATCCCTAACAATCGTTTGACAGTTTTGAAATCGGAATGAAAAAGTGCCTGTGGAAAATGTATCGACATGCGACGAAGATATTTCTTTTTTTATCAGACATGCCTACGTTCCTACAGCATGATGTGCCAATAAATAATATTCTTTTATTGTCCTGTGCGTACATGAGCGAATAATCAGAGCACATCGTATAACGGAGAACAATTGCTGGAGACCAATTGATTGTTCTTTAAAATCGATCGAAACAATCGGGTATTTTATTGTCCACATGTTCAACGAGAATGACTTGACGGATGCTTGACGGTTGACGGAGTCAATAAACTATTGATGGAAGGATGGAGAAAGAGACCTAGATATTCCATTTCAACTCTATTCTATAGGAACAGTGGTAACGACCGTTACTTACGAGTAGGTTCGAACCCAGAAGGCGCTTTACTTTGTGTAAATTATTTCATCACCACTGCTCTCAAAACAGTGAAGGAAAACATCGTGAGGAAACCGGCATGTCCTAGAATAAAAAATTCGAAGACATGTGACATCTACCAACCCGCACTGGGCCCGCGTGGTGGATTACGGCCGTGTCACAGCAGAGTACCTCACATTTTCGTTCAACTCTCACACCTTCTCCTTTAATGCGATTCGCTAGCAATGATTCTTGGCAGCAGAGAAGCTATGGTGGTGATACTTTCCTGGAAAACCCCTCTCAAGAAATTTTACTACTACCGAAATCTCAAGTATACAAATAAATAAACATACGATTACAACACCCAAAACTAAAAGTTTGCTTTCACGTCATTCCTTTGAGGTTATATTTATTTGATTACCCAAACTTGAGGCAAAAGCATACATCCTAAAATTATGAGTCGACGGCCAGGCGGCCATTCAGTAACGTCGTAAATAATATCACGCTTGAGGATAACAAACGGGAACTAACGAGGGATAAACATGTTGCGCCGAGTTTAGAGACACGTCTGGTTTGTGGTTTAGTATCTACCTAAAGGATAGATGGAACTAGAATATATTGAGAAGCTGTCTATGTATAAATATAGCATAAAATTCCAGTAACTATAGTATCGAATTACAATGTCCCAACCCTAGTGTCATGTCCCGAGTGGAAGTAGGGTGACTCTGGATAGAACACAAAATTCAAAGGAGGTTAGCATGATACTCATTCCAGAACACGAAAAAAAAAAGAGTTTTCTAACCAGTAACGATGGATCTGTGAAAGTATTGACTGTCTTTATGGTCATAATAATCTCCTTCATGGGTTCGTGTTGGGATGCATGAATATTTGACCAAGTTGCACAACAGCGCGTGATATTGCCAGATGAAGCGGAACATGAAAGGCTCTTTGTTGTTGGACAGACAATGTGGTGCAACATGCATGACACATTTATTCCCATCATATATTATTTTATTTCCTTCTGGGTAGCGATGCCTAGATTCCGCATCAATGACAACGCTTCAGTGACAGCGAGGGAAATTCCAAAGCCGCCATGACACCTCATTTGTCAAAATAGATTAGTGGATGAAAAATTGGACTGAGTATTTCAGTATCGTTTTTTTAAAAGCTTTCGTTGAGCGAATTGAATATTTATTGAAGTTTTAAATCATAATATCTGCACAGAAAAGCTTGAGTATTTGTTTATCAAGGGTTTTGGTAAAGACACCGAATAAGGTCTTACTCAAAGACTATTTTTAATGTACTTTTACTTCTAAATCTGTAGAAACACTTAGATAATGTTACAACACGCTAGAGGATTCTAAGCTTTCAATGGAAAAGGATAAACACGTTTAGCTAACTTTACAGGCACGTAGCTTCAGTCGGCGCTTAGAAGTTATTAACTTCTGGGTTTGTTGTCACTGTGTGAGTACAAATCTATGTTCTTTGTTAGTAATAATTTTTGGTTAGTGTTTCCTGAAACTAAAAGGAACTGCCGCCAAAAATATCGTCGCGCGAATATTGTGATTAGATGGATAGAAGGAAAACTAAAAAAATATCTTGTAAAAGTCTGTGAAACGTTTTCTAGAGGTTTACAAATAAGAAGCCCCATCATTGCTATTCAAAAATAATTACGACAGACTAGATGAAACTGCAACGATTTATAAGATACTAGCACTTTGCTCGCGGCTTCGCTCCCGTGGTCTTTCTCGCGGGACCGCAATTTTTTCCGGGATAAAAAGTAGCCTACGTTACTCCCTGAAAACTAAGCTTTCTAATGGTAAAATAATTTTTCAAATCGGTCCAGTAGTTTCGGAGCCTATTCAATACAAACAAACAAACAATCAAATCTTTCCTCTTTTTATTATTATTATTAGTATAGACTAGTTGCTGTCCGTGGCTTAACTTGCAACCTAGAGAAACTTCTTGATGTATTCGGATCAAAAGGCTGTGGCAAGAATAATGTACTTAGTCACTGACTGACTGTTAGTAGTTCTGACTACATCTTCCCTGACAGTGAAATCCTAACATCTTCACATTGAGATTTCTAATATTACTGTGATTAGTGAATAATTTTAAACACGGTCTAGCAGTGTCCAAAAGTCTTGATTGGCTCAACACCCTACACACTGCCGAGTATGAAATATTTCTTGAAGGGTAAACACGTTTGGCAAACTTTGGAGACACGTCCACTCGCTTCACAACTGTTGGAGCTTCAGCTCAGTTTAGTTATTAGTTTTAATAAGAGTAAGTTGAGGGATAAAGTATATTTTTTTAAGAGCATGTATTGTCCTTTAGAGTGAGAGCATTTAATTTGGCCCTGATAAGGAATTAGCTTTACTTTTTGATGAACATCTTTTATCGTCCGAATTCATGCTTATCTCAATTTATTTGTGATCGACATAGCATGCTGTCTTCTTCCATACATCACTATTATTCTTCATCGTAATTTTCATCTCAATAAGACGGAAATTCTTATGAGCATTCGATTTTTCTGATAAATACGTCAAAAATTACAATTTCATTTATTACAGGAAAATAATTATTGAAATGAAATTGTACCAGACATGTGGCGGCATCTAGAACGCTACATGCGAATTACGCATCAAAGACCTGACGTAACACAAATCCTGCATATTACCGCGCGACGAGTATATATACAACGTCCCGACAACAATCGTCGGGCAGTTGCAAACCAAACACAACACCCGTCTGGTCGGAGGATGCTCCCTTTCAGACATGACAATGATACATACTTTACAGTAGCCAGGAGAATCAGGCCATAAATCATCGTCTGATTCTGTCAAATATCGCAATACATGGCCTGTTTAATTCATACTGAAATGCTACCCATGTCGTTTGAACGTAGATGTAAATCTAGTTCCAGATAGATCCAAAATAAATTAAGAAATCAGAGCCTAACACAAACAATGACGATAATTAACGTTAATTGTCAAATAAAACCATCAACATGACACTAAGGGCCGCGACACACGACAACAGGTACAAAACCAGATAAAAACAAACAAAATGGTCGTTGGCACACAGCCAACACTTAGACCAGTACGGCGCGATTTTAGTTAAAAAGGTTGTTAAAACTTGTGGTACAAATGAACTCGTAAACGTTGTTTGGTGAAGTAATATTGGAATTTTGTATCTCAGGAATATTTTCCAGATGAGAAAATATCGCTTCAAATCATATAATGCAGATTACTATAGCTAAAAGGAACTGCTTGCTATTTTCACGTCTCACGCTCAACGCTATAAAATATTAGAGAACTAGCGCAGGGTTGCAATAGTGCAGAAAAAGGAGGGAACTATCTTTGACCAGGAGTAGGGCAGCATAGACTAGACAGAGACAGCATGTATCAGAGAGGAATGAGGCAGAGGTGTTGGCGAAGGTGTGTCTATACTGTTGAAATTAAGTTCTTTTTATTTACTTATAGATACATAGAAGAAAGAAAGAATAATATTTATTTGGACACAGTTCGTGAAACACAATGACAAAATAAAAAGGTAAAATAATCATAAAGCAATAGTGTGTGCCTCACGGCTTCGCCAAAAAGGTTCATTTCAGCATTAATGCCCGACAAATTTATAAAAAAATATCAAAATATTTTATTTCACATAAACCTACAAGGGCACTTATGAAACGTCAGAAGCTAGGTGAACGGTTCCAATTGGTCGTTTCCTATGGAGAAGAGCTGGCAAGAAACTCCACGGTCGGTAAAAATGTTGTCTGACGCTGGTTTTCTAACGAACCCCTATGGACAAGTGACGGGGAGTATAAACAGTTTCAACATACCTAATACATAATTTTTATTCATCTAAATAAATAAGTAAACTACCTAAGGTCTATTTAAATAATTGTTTACAATTTATGTTATTTCTACTTAAACAAACATCAACTTTATGCAAGTGTAAATAAAATACATCAAGTATCTGAAAGGTGTGGTCATATTTAACGGTGTGTTAAAGACCATCAAACTGAAAAACTTTATCCATGGGACCAACTCGTAAATAAAAAGAACTTATAGAGGTATGAGGAACAGGGTGTAAAGTTCATCCTCTATAGAAAAGGAAGGAGATGTCTAACGGGCAACTGCCCGACGATTGATGTCGGGAAGTTATATTTATGCTGATCGCGCGGTCTTTGATGCCTAGTTCGCATGTGGCGTTGTAGATAACCACCAACTAAACTTCATCAGTAGAACTGTAATAAACAAGCTACCTACTTAACGGTACACCTATTTAAGTGCAAAGCAGTCTGTTTTAACAGCCGGCAATAACTTTACTAACTGTGCTACGCAAAGCAAAGTTAGAGTGATTCGATTTGCGTAGTGCAGTTACAACATTTTGTGGAGTTACAACATTTGGCCAGTTAAACTGTATTTACATTTCAGTTTTCTGACCTCTGTGACTCAGGACTCTCATCATCATAACATCACGCCTGTTATATCCAAAGGGTTCGGCAGAGGTGTACCTATCTAGATTACACCCACATTTCGTTATGTTTAAGTCCCATGTTATAGGGGGCGAGCCTATTGCCATCAACCGGGTACAGATGCAGACATCGGCCTGCTACTGAGAATTTCCTAATGTAACAACCCAGTAACACTTTGCCCGATCCGGGGTATCGAAGGACCTCATGCTCAACAGTAGCGCTTGTGACCACTAGACCAACGAGGTAGTTCAGGACTCTTATCAAAGTATTTAGCATAATCATGATGATAGCAGGAATTTTGCTCAAAAGGATGATGAAATATCATTTAGTTTAGTACCCATGATATGTGCTTTGAAACATAATTATTCATAACTTTCCTAGCACCACCGGTTCGATAGTGTCTACACCAAGACATTTAACGTTCCTTATTCACACTTTAAAATTAATTTCACAGTCACATCCTACGAATAAATCTCTCGAACACTGCTACCATTACGGATACCTACACAAAAAGAGCAGTTTGTCTCTGTACTACTATTAAAAAGTAAAAAAAAAAACGCAAGTGGCAAACGGAGCTACGGTCTGGCGCGTGTCCAAATACAGTCATAGTTCACAGCCAGATACCGAGTGAGATACATGACGTGTCTGTAGGGCTAAATTGTTGGTGTTTCTTGTTCATTTCAAAGGCAGGATCACAGTTAAAAAGTCATTAGTGGTAAGTTCTTCATCGAAAGGGTTGGGGAACTTTATGTACTAGTTTTAACCCGCGAAGATTCGCGGTATTTTTTTCTTCTATTTTTAATTCATATTCTATCGGAGTAGGTATATGGCATCCATTTGTGTCATTAACTTTTATGCTATCCGAATATCAAAAAATATTTGGCCTAGGTTTTAATAGGTGCCCTAGTCGGTCATTCTTCCATATAAACGTAGTATGGTGATTACTCGTCTGTTTGACGGTCTACATTCAAAACTAAAAATTATATCAATTTGTCTTGTCAATATCTGGCCCTGTATGGAAGCAAAATTGGAAAAAAAATATTGGGTTGGTAGTTATGAGCGTCGAAACCAAACTCAACACTCGTTTTTACAAAATTACATAATAGTCGTTTTTTCATGATTTCTATACGTCCAAAGGTCTGTTCAAGAAGTTTTACGCGCTCATTTTCGTTATGAATCATCGTCTATTTCACTAAATATATACATAAATAAAACTAAATAAATATATAATTAGATAAATTAGCATGCATATTAGTCATGCCCACCAAAGAGTTCGAGCCGTCGACTAGTGTAGGTATCCTTAAAGGGGTGGCGTGAAAATTGATTCGCTGTTACAATGTATTCTATGTTTTCATAAACATATTCATATTATATTTTACATATTTTAGATTAACTATCGTGTTTATTTTATTTTATTTTTGTCTTATTTTTCGAGTATGATTTCTGTTTATGTCAAAGTCAAAGTCAAATAATTTATTTCATTTAGGCACAAAAAAGGCACTTATGAACGTCAACATTTACAAAAAAAAGATACTTATAATAATTGATTCTAGTCGCCCATTCCAAAAAGTCGTTTTCGTATGGAGAAGAATGGGCAAGAAACTCCACCGTTTACTCTTTTTATGCTGCACCGGTTCGACGTCAACACGTCAACGCCGGCTGTCACTGAAAACCAGCGCTGGGGCTCTGTCTCGCATAGGGTCCCAGCATTATGCTGAGTGACGGCCGTTTTGCATGGATGTGACGCATATTATCCCTCAAATTTGTTTTTAGTGTTTGTTCCTTTGCTTGCGTCATATGTACCGCAAATAAACGTATTTTCTTTCTTTCACAAAATTCTACTCCAAAGAAAGCCCAAAAAAAGTGGCCTATTTAGGAACCTGAAGACTAGCCTTCAGCGCAGAATCATTAGTCTTACTTACACTCTATGGAACCACTTTTCGTCCCTTAAAAGCTTTAAGCTTTAATCACATCTGAAAACTTCTTGTCATTTGGTTTAAATAGGTTTTATATCGCGAACTTATTTCGAACCGCTCCCGCCACAACCCGTTCGTCCGATAAGGGTGCAGCTTCTAGCTAGAATGTTCTAGAAGCCGTGTGAAAAACAGACGACGTGCACCTTTTTTGACAAGAGTCGTCTGACATCCGTCAGATGGGCAGCGCATCAAGATAAAATTAACGAAACCTTTTTTCTTCACCCCGAAACCCTATTGTTTTCATCTATATTGTGATGTGTGTATTTTAAACATTATATTGTGATATCTAAATGTTAGCGTTTATTTTTTTATTTCTCTGTTAGTATAGTTTATTTTATGTTTTGTGAATCTGAGAACGTTGTAGGCTTAATAGACTGTAGATTTGTAGATCATTTTCTATTTTGTTAAGTACCTTGTACTTATTGTCAGGCCTACTCTCTGTCCTCCCATAGATCCTATCCTATACTATAAAATGAGAAATATTTGTTTATACAGGGTGGAAGGGACATCGACGCGAAAACTGATACCATGGATTCAGTACATGATTCTGAATCCCCCTCCGTTGAAATTTTGCGTCGAAAAAACGGTTTTCAATAAAAGTTACAATAGGGGTTTATGGGGCGAAAAATCAATCTAGCTAGGTCTCATACTGGGAAAATTCGTTTTCTCTATTTTCACCCGAGCAGAATTCGGTCACCCAGGTACTAACTATATCGAAGTATGTTATTATACCATGATTATACCATGCTAACTATTATAGATAGTGCAATACATGACGACGCGCCCCACTCCTCGATTACGGTACTGTAAGCTGTACTTTAGTACGGAGCGGAGCGGAGTGGAGCGCGTCGTCGTGGGATTGCACTATCTATAATACTGTAAATTTTACCCGACTACCTACGGCGAATCAAAAAGGAGGTTATATATATATAGAACATTGTAAAAGCCATTTATTTTTAAAAGAGTAACCGTGGAGTTTCTTGCCGGATTTTTTCATAGGAAACGACCAATTGGAACCGTGCACTTAGCTTCTGACGATTCGTAAGTACCCATGTAGATGAAAGTAAAAAAAAAAAAAACTTTTTTTTTTTTAAATTGGTGTAGCTGCAGATCTTGGCTAATTGTGAAATCATGGTTGGTAGATCTTTCAAGACAAGCCAATAAAAAATATATGGATATAGAGTAATAGAAATTTCCGCAAAACACTTAGATACTTACCTGGTTCTTGACTGCCATGCTAAAAGCACTACAAAGCATTTTCAAAACACAATAAATTATCTGGCAGCTAATTATCAATTCTTTATGGCTACAATAAATCGTTTTTCTTACAATATTGGTAACAGTAGTCCACATTGGTTAACTTATCTAACGTGACTCTCTGGAAGAGAGAAATGGAACTGAATAGAAATCAAGACGTTAGTATTTATAAACTATGATAATTATAATAAACAGGATAGTTATTATTGTTGTTTATTCGCATAGCGTAGAACGGATTCTAAATATTATGGACGGAAGACTATATATTTTGACTGTTGTGTAGATCTTTCAATAGATATTACATAATCATTGTCAACATTGCGTATTTTGCGGTAGTTGGCTCCGTCATAATTATATCAGATTCAGCTGATGATTGCAAAATTGCAGTATCTATGGGCGAAATAGTACGATATGCATTTATCAATCAATCAATCAATCAAGGGTTTCAACAAACAAAAAAAAAAATATCCATACAGCAATCTCCTAAGCCGTTCGGTAAGGACCAGGCCCGGGTCGACGGCGCGTTGTGTTCTACGCGCGCCTCAAAGAGATGTCAGCGAATGAAGAGGTCCGATGGGACCATTGCCTGCCGGGGTTAAGTCCGAAAGGGATACCGTGGCCCCCTGGCATTGCACAGGCAACAGAAGGAACACGGGTGGGTTTTAATCAGTAAGAGTCTGACACGCCCTCCCGCTCCACCCAGAGCGGGAGAAATCATTTGATGATTTCCCACACAAAAAAAAAAAAAAGTTTTTCAACAAACAAAAAAAAAACTTCCATACAGTAATCTCCTAACATGTCATTTACCGATGACAACACTTCAGAGACAGTGCGGGAAATTCCGAAGACGCCATGACACCCTCATTTGTCAAGATGTATTATTTTAAACTAGCGTGTCATACCTAATGGATGAAAAGTTTAAAATGACAAATTGATGATAAATTGCACTAAGTATTTCAGTATCGTTTTAAAAGCTTTTGTTCCGCGAAATGAAGGACTATTTTTATAAAATACCACTACTACTGATACTGATAATACTGGACTATTTTTTAAATTAAATAGTCCTTCATTTCGCTTCATGTCCGCGTCGGAAGTCGTATTCAATAATAACTCGAATTTTCGAAGTATCCATCTTTCTTGTCTAAGCTGAATAAAAACACAACTGAAAGTCGATAATCGAATGTTGCACATTTTTTAAAAGAAGAACTTCATAGGTACTATGTGAAAAAAGTTTCACTCAAAAATCTCAAACCATGAAGGTTCTATGTCAATTCGAAGTAACTATTACAATAAAACTGCAATTTTATACTTTAACCCCTAATACAAGTAAATATGTATTGAAGTTTTAAATCGGAATACTTACTTACCTACACAGAATAATTTGGCTTTCATCAAGGGTTTGGTAATCAGTAGTCAAGACACTGAATTAGGCCTTAGTCAATCAGTAGCAAGCTTTTCGGCTTTCTGGGGAAGTATTGACATTTCTAACAAGTAATTAAGCAAACTAATTACAGCTGTTAAAGGTAAAATAAACGGAAATTCTGAAATGTTTTGCGTAGGAATTCAGCAGAAAATTACTCGATTGTTATATTTCTGGGAAACAGCCTGAGCCTATTTATTTACTTACCATAAAATGTCTTGTGGTTTAAGAAAATTATAGAATTCTTTTATGTACCTATGTAGTTTTGGGAAACAGGATATAAGATTTAAATCTACTAAGGACCATGGGGGATTTTGTATGAACCCCGTCCCCACCCTACAACAGTCATGGGATACGTTGTGTCAATTTGTTTATTGGGACCCAAAAAAGCCTAAAGTACCTGTATTAGTTGCAAAAACTATTGGGTTTATTTATAATTTAAAAAATACTTTTCGGCAAAAATGTATTTATTTAAAAAAAACATTTTTTCCACAAACAAAAAGCATATTTCACGTAAACAAATGACGATTCTATTTTAAAAAATCGTTGATTTTCAAACTGAAAATCGTTTAGTAGCAATAAATGTGCTTAAAAAATAATATTAATATAAATTTTAATAGTTTTTATTTTTATTTTCAAGGGTTTTGTGCGTCGTAAACAAGCCAATAATGATGACCACGGGAGTAGCAAATAATGAACGAGTGACGACTGCGACTATATTCGTGAAAATCTAAGAAGTCAGTTTTGACAGCTATAAAAATACTTTTATTTGTGTGAGGGTACGGGAAAAAAAACAATCGGTTGCTTTATATGAAAACATAATTAAGATCTAATCCTTTTTATTGCAAACTAAGTAAATGTGCTAGTAAAAAAGAAAAAATATATAAAAAAACAATATTTTATAAAACCTAAACCACGACGTCGCCATAGTAAAAAAATATCTATCCTACGAGACGCTTCAAATGACACTTATTTCAAATCTGTTGGATGGCGTTTCTGCTCATCATCCTTTATGAGCGTTTATTCTGAAAGTGGGCAAACGACGCAAATACATAATTATGTTAAATGTTTCGACGTTTTGATTAATATTGCGATATTACTGCATGGAAATATGAAATGTGGCTAACTAGCGAACTATTAAATTATAATTATATAATTATTGTATATAAGATATTGTGATTTTTTTTTAAAAGAGTAACTAACGGTGGAGTTTCTTGCCCATTCTTCTCCATACAAAAACTACCTTTTGGAAGGGGGGACTAGAATCTTTTTTTAATTTTTTGTAAATTTTGACGTTTAAAAGTGCCTGTTTTGAGCCTAATTTAAATAAATTATTTGACTTTGACTGACTTTTTTTAGGATAAGCGCTCTTAACTTTTATTCGAACGTAAACAAAGTAAAATTTATGTAAGGCTTAGCAGGCGGCGTTCTCTAGCTTCTGCCTACCTCCCATGGAAAAAATGCATCAGTTTAGTATCTGTAAACTTGTATACAAAATACAACTTTAACTCAGTAGGTATGTAGATTGCAGGTCGGTGTAGGCAATGCTTATAAATTTAGCAAAATACAAAATATAGTATTATTTTCCTAAGCTATGTTTACATTCATCTACAGACCCAATGACCAATCTTATTTCTTGTATTCAATTATAATTTTATTAGTATTAAATCTGGTCCACCAACCCGCCCTGGGCTCGCCACCACCCCGCCCTGGGCTCGCCACCAACCCGCCCTGGGCTCGCCACCAACCCGCCCTGGGCTCGCCACCAACCCGCCCTGGGCTCGCCACCAACCCGCCCTGGGCTCGCCACCAACCCACACTGGGCTGGGTGATAGATTACAGCCCACTCCCTCTCTCTCGGAGAGAGGAGGCCTCTGCCCCAGCAGTGGAACATTATAGGCTGATAACGTAAAATATATATATATATATATAATTTTTATTTTCAGGCATCAAGGCCTATACGGTGTTAGTATTACATCTTACTTAACAACTATATTAGTAACATGCAGGAACACTAAAAAGAAAAATCACAATCACAGGAAGGTTTAACAAGCTTCCTTTTCAACATGTAGCTTGGTAAACCTCCCCATTGTTGGCCCATCCAGCCTCTCTGCAAACACCTTCAGAATGCTGTTGTTGCTTTCCCTCACTCGGGATATTACTGAGGCTACTTTCTTCCGCATTATCGCAAAGTAATTGTCAGTGTGCGCATCGGCGAACATACCTGACACACTACAGTAAGGTGGAAGCCTCAACAGCGCCCTGAAGGCATTGTTGTATTGAATGCGCAGGCATTGTCTACTTTTAGGGGATGGTTACCCCAAAGGCTGCTGGTGTAAAATGTTTGGCAGTAGGCTTTAGAAAGAGTTACTTTCACGGGAACTGAACAGCCATGAAACCTTCTGCATATCATATTTCCCCTCATAGCCAGTGGGCAATTCTCTACAAAAGTGAACCATTTAGCATTACAGGAGGGACTAATGTTGGATTTTTATTCCTACCTCGAAAGACCAACAGCTCACTCTTTGTAGGATTAGACCTTAGCCCGTGCTGTTCGGCATATCACTCACAAATGGAGAGCAACTTTCTAATTCCACTGATAGTACCTAGGGCTCAGCATCACCATGTCGTCAGCATAACTATGCCACTAACTAGCTATGCTATATGCTATAAGCCTGGTCCGAATTTACACCCACAATTTTGACAAGTGCGTACTTACAATGACCGACAACCGTTTATTCCTCCCTACCTTACGTTTAGCCTGTCAATATGTAATTAACGATCTGTCCAAAATCCATTGTACCGCATACGGACGGTAATCACATGTGTTTTGTCCAATCAGTCTGAATAAGGACGTACACCAACGACTTTTTGTTAAACAGGACTGGTGTAAATGTAAAGGTGTATATAAACTGCGGGGCTTTACACACTATTATTGGCAATTTCTTTCAGACGTCGAGCTAACAAATTTTTCAAACATATGAAGCAATGGATTTGCAATTAAAAATCCTTCGAATTGTGAAAGAAAGTGTTTATGCAAATGACGTGCTGGTAACTGCAATAAAATATATTAAATGTTAGGAAGAATATTGATTCATCTATAAAAAATAATGTCACGGAGCGGTTATCTGTAAGTACAGGGTGGATTTTTGAGATGGGGCTGTAAGGCCAGGTACCTTAACCGTTTAGCTACAGGAAAACGGTCTTAGGAGACTAACCTTAACTTTTTAAGAAATTTTGATATGCATTCCCAGATTTTGAAAAAAATGTACAGTCAGCAAGAAAATGGGCAGTTTTCACAAAAACTTTTTTGATGCCAATGGAACTTGTTTCATATAAGGAACAAAAAACTCTATTAGACCAACTGAGGTTAGAGTACTAGAAAAGTCAAAACTCTCAAAAAACTTTTTCCATACTTTAGGTAGGAAAATAATCCAACTTAATTTTTTAAGATGGTGACCTAAAATGCGCACTGTTGGATTTTCAATGCTCTGCCGAAAGTTTTAAAATCCGACAGCGCAATTTTATTAGAGTTCATATTCATTTTCATTTTGTAAGTGGGTACTCCATCATCATGCAAGCCCCCTTACAACACAATGTTTGGACAGGACAAGTCACCTTGTCTATTACAGCCGTATCTACAAGACATGACTGATGGACGTACGACCGGCGCATAATAAATTATGTAGCTGGTGTTGCCAGTGTCGCTGTGTTGCCAGTGTTGCCACTATAAAGGAAACTGTACGAACAACTTCCTGTGACATTTTTGGACGTGATTTCCTGTTGTAACGTTGCCCAAGTTTTAGTTTGGATACTTAATAGGATTTTATGGATTGTTTTATTTAGAATAGTTTACATACTATAAACAAATGAGGAGATACTTTAAGACGATGTTAACATCGTTATAAACTAAAAACTAATAATAGAAAACGAGGGTTATTTTAAATCTAATAATCAACAGATATATTTAATTTAGGGAAGGAGTCCGGAGCCCGGAGTCTGGATTGACCCGGCCCGGTTGATGGCATGAGGCTCGTCCCCTGTTACATGGGACTTAAACATAACCGGTAAAATGTTGGTGTACAATAGGTACTCTCTGCCTAACTCTTCTTGTTATATTTAATTTATAGTCATTTTAACCACCTTCCGAGTGGTTCCCGTTGACTTCGCTGGTACACAGTGAAACATGCCGAAATTGATTGTGTCCTAATAGTTTTGATTATCATTTAAAGCATCTAAAAGCACTGGACAGCTTAACAAAATGAAAACACTACCTAAATATCATCTCACAGTTTGTTATCCTAAGTATTTTACCGTAACAATAGATCCAGACAATCCTACAATACCGTACATCCCAGTCCAGACAGGAGTGTCAGGTATTTGCTTCAACCCGTCGAGCTATCATCGCAACTTTGCCACAACGTGCTAACCCTCGTCACGAGCACTGGGTAATTGACGTCAAAACTCAGCTTGTTACAGAAAAAAAGCATTATCAATCCTTATATCAAGTTCCTGTAACTTGATATAAGGATTGAAGTTTATAGTTCAGGGAAACTGGGGTATTGAAAATCTGAAAATCTCGCCTATTATGTAACTAAGCATTGCACTTTGTCTGGCAACTTTCGCAGCACGTAGCTTCTGCATAACCTCTTTTAATTTTTGTTAGCTTAGTTATACATTATTATTATGCATGCTGTGGTCTCCTGTAAGTGAAGGAGTACACCTATGTGATACTTTTGTCGTCGATTTTTTATTTAAGAAGTGTATATCCTTTGTTGGAGATCCTAAATAAATAAATAAAAAAAATAAAAAAAAAAGTAAGTTTGTATGGAACAAGCCACTATAGTCTGGTTGAACAAAAGTGTCTGGTATCAATATTCCATTTTCAGATCCGCACGAGAAATATTTCAAGATGCTGGACACTCAGATATCGGTTTAGAACCTCTTTTAATGCAAAAACTATTTTCTGTAAAAGAGAAAACAATAAAAAATGTATTACTGGCACAGCTGTGGCCAATGGGTGGGCGTGTTTGGGAATCTATGTAAATGCGCAATGCGTCATACCATGCAGACTCATGAATTATGGAGGTTCCTCCTCAGGGCTGCAGATCTTCGACACAATAAAGAATTTTCATATAAATATTTTACGTCAGTATCGGAATTGTGGCGATAAATATGAAACGATGAGCGGAGGAACAGATTCGTTTATATGCTGCGAATATTTCCTGGAGATGATACAGAATTCATGAGGATGTTGCCTCTTAAACGACGTGCTTCTGGGTTTAAGTAAAACTGTTGACTTCTCGCATTTGTGTAAGATATTTCTGTTCCAGCTTTATAACAGTGCTTTTTGCAGCACTTGCTATGCTCGCCTATTGACTTGAAATTTGCGATAAAATAACCTAGTTACAAGTCTCATACAGACCAGAAGGTTCAAGTACGTGTGTTAATCGACAGTCCCATAAACGCCGACAAATTGACAATTGGGTGAAATGCATCTCCACCCAAGTACTCACCTCTAGGGTCTGGCGTTGACGTAAACTTTCAACTACCAGTTGTCTAATAAACAAGTAACAAGATTACCAAGACAAGTCGAAATCGCAAAGTCATTTGTATTTCTACAAACGTGACGTAAGCTTTTCGGAAGCTTAGGTCAATCAGAAGGATTTTTGACTTTTCCATCATCGTTAAGAATGTCACTTTGCCTAGGCCTAAAGACGGTGGTTTTTTTATTATTTTTTCTACTGAAAACTGTTCTTTGTATTTTTAAATAGAGTACTCGCAAGATACTCGTCTTCATCGTATATAGCATATGCATCTCATATGCATTGTCTTCATTATAATTAATGTATACAAGATATTGTGAAAACATTTTAAAAGAGTGACGGTGGAGTTTCTTACCCATTCTTCTCCATACGAAAACTACCTTTTGGAAGGGGCGACTAGAATCTTTTTTTTTAATTTTTGACGTTCAAAAGTGCCTTTTTGTGCCTAATTGAAATAAATTATTTGACTTCGACTTTGATAAGTTTGCGCGCGGCTGAAATCGGAACTAATAAGTATGCCGCCGTCTTGTCGTCAAAATAATTAGTATTAATTATTAATATAAATTTAATATTATATTTAAAATATATAATTCTAATCAATAAAGAATTAAGCACGCCACCAGTCACGCGCAGACTTGTCTTGCGCGCATTCTATTTTCCAAAGTCACAAAAGGTTTCAAGCTCACCACGTATGTCGTCTGGTCCTTTAGCCCCGGGTTGAAAGTTCAAACAGATGTCGACAACCCTATTCGTTGAAACGTTCTGTTCAAGATACATTTACCCACATCTTTGTGCTAACTCATGATCGGTTTATGCTAACATAAAAAGAAATTAGTTGTCTAGCAGTTGGAAGAATGTTAGGTGATCTTGCTGTTTAATTATAAGAACTAAACCGTGAGCATTTTTGATTGACTTGGCACAGCCGGTTTCTAAAAGGCAAAAGATCTACACAAAACATAGCAAATGAGGTGTCAAATTATACAACAAACTAGCTGCCCCTCGCGGTTTCACCCGCTTAAATCTTGATCCCGAGGGAATATCTGGATAAAAAGTATCCCATGTCCTAACCCAGGTTATGGTCTACCCATGTGCCAAATTTCATCCAAATCCGTTCAGCCGTTTTAGCGTGAAAGCGTAACAAAAAACAAAATAAACAAACAAACTCACTTAAACTCGTAATATAAGTTAGGATTGCTTTGATTGGTTAAACGAAACTACAACAGCCAATCAAATCAGTTCTCTCATTACGGTTCCGTACCCGAAGGGTAACAAACGGAACCCTATTACTTAGCCTCGGCTGTCCGTCCGTCCGTCTGTCTGTCAGCGGGCTGTATCTCATGAACCGTAATAGGTAGAAAGGTTTCTATTGCCGCTATAACCACAAATAATATAAATTAAATATACCCAGTTAATAATTAAAGGGGTTCCCATACAAGAAACGTGTTTTTTTCTCGGCGTTTTTTGCTCGATCTTAATACGGTACGGAACCCATCGTGTGGGAGTCCAACTTGCAATTGGCCGGTTTTTGATTAGAAAATATATACGGTGATAAGTCACCTTAATAGATTTTAGATTTATAGCTCATATAAGTCTAATGGGATTTCCATTAGAATACCACATAAATTAAAGTTAGTTATAAACCACTGATTAATCCATGTGGGTGCCATTTCGAATGCATATGCATTATGGTAGCGCCGAGTTAGGCCATAGATAATAGCCAAACTCTATGAATAATGTCTCTCTCGATATTGCATGGAAGGACCAGAATAGTTTTGGTCCTAAGGCTTTAGAAGATTAGAGGAACATTGGAGAAGTCTGCAATACTATGGATAATGGTCCTTAGTGGCGCGGATTCATTAGTGTGTTTCCAACTAATAGAATTACTTACACATAATATTTTTTTCTATATTTTTATTTTAGTAACGTCGGAGATTACTCATAGTACTCTCAGCTGCTACTAAAGTGAACGCTAACCAGTTCAGTAAACTAGCATTTAGTTTTAGTAATATCAGTGTAATAACAACAGTTTCAGCCAACTAAGTGAGTGCTTGTATCAAAATTTACAACTTATGTCATAACGCTTTGTGGCGGGAAACCTTTATGGGCTCAACTTTACGCTACGTGGATGGCGTAATGCAATTTCCAGGTTGATGTAAATTAGTGTGTCATGTCCCTTTTATTTATACACACTGTATCTGTTATGCTGCGGTGTGCATTGTTGCATGTTTTATATAATGCATTGGAAGAGGACTTCAGGAGCTCGTGGCTAAGTAATATCAGTCGCACGGGTCGATCCATCAGCTGGTTAAGCTACGCTTGCCGGAGTTGGTTGATAAGTGACCATATTAACATACAGAGACTCCTCCGTGCCTCGGAAAGCACGTTAAACCGTTGGTCCCGGCTGTCATTTGTGGATCTTTGACAGTCGTTACGGGTCGCCAGAAGCCCGAAAGTCTGACAACCAGCCTTACCAAGGGGTATCGTATTACCTAGTAACTGGGTTGTGGAGGTCAGATAGGCAGTCGCTCCATGTAAAATACTGGTATTCAGCTGCATCTGATTAGATGGAAGTCGATCCCAAGAAAGTTGGGAAAAGGCTAGGCAGATATATTGGAAGAGGAGTTCAGCAACGCTATGTTGTTAAATTATATTGTATGTATACATCATGCATATATTTTATTAAACAAATTATTGTTAAATCTGAATTATGGTATGGACTGATAAAAATCCTCTGTAGAATCAAGTCTTTTCAAATTTTGTTTTCTTGTTTTTCTTTATTGAATTACATACAAAACTCAATAACTACAGCTTCAAGATTATAAAATCTTTAATCTACAATGTTTTACCTAGAAATAAATTCACAAGCATCAGGTAGGTAGTGAATTTTGTACAAAGACCTGTCCTACTGACCCGGTCACACAGACATGGCCCTCACAACCTTTTACAGCCTCGCAGGACCACTTCAGCTTAGCGTGTGCAGACTTATTATGTCACCAGGGATCACTTCCTCAATAGTACCTTAACCCTTCTACTACTAAACGTCGCTTATGGGAACTATCATAGTATGTACGACACGTGGAAATATTTTATTGACTAAAGGTTTGTAGGTAGGTACTGTAATTTTTTTGGTCCTTAGTTCATGCAAATAAAAAAACAAGATACTAATCAATGTGATTCCCATTACTGAAAGGTCCGCAATAAAAGCAGATATAATCTATAAACTACAGAAACTCCACACAAAAAGTTGTTCAATTGACCCTAAACCTTTGAAATTCAAGCCGCCCTTTCGCTGCGAACACTGCTATTTCTCCGCTTCAATCTCTTCAAACCACTATAAAATCAAAGCTTCATCCGCCTCAATTAGATTTGTGAGCTAAAGCGCTAAATAAAATTCTTTAGTGTTCCTTCAGCGCTTTCTTTGAGGCTTAGGTCCGCGGACTAATCTAGCGACTGATCCACAATGGTACGTCTGGGCGGGGTTATTGCACCCTCTGACTCATGGTCGTTTGCAACTACTATGGACTGTAGTTATGGTTTTCGCGTATGTGATTTGCTTGTGAGTTTATTGGTTGAGCTGAGATTTATTCACGAGGTTGATAAACATACATAACTTACGCTTTAAGTACACTGACTTCTCTCGTTGGTTTCTGTCCCCAATATCGGCAGAACAGTCAGGAAACATCAAAACATGACCGGTTATTTCTAATCAGTGTAGCTCACGATTTATTTCGAGTCTCATTACAACACTGTTTTTAAGACAAGGTTAAGTTAGGATTTTAACTATCATCGTACTTCAAGAACAGTATTCCTATAGGACCAACATTAAGTGCGTCGACACGACTCAAAGATTAGATACAGCTGTAACGTGTCGGGTTAGAGATCACCATTCTGAATGTATTATATAGCAATGAAAGGGTTTCGTCCTATCACCTACTTGATTAATATTTAATTGAAATTGGTTTTCATTTAAGTTATAAATACGATAAATGACCCTGGGTTCAAATTAGTGTGAGTTTTATAATTTTGCTTTTATTCCTACAATAATTATATTCAACTTGGGTCTATAGTAATTAATCTTTTCCGAAGTTGGGTCAAATAAGATAGCAAAACAAAAATTATAGTCGTATAACAAAACTTTATTCCGACAACAATAACAAAGTTTATCCCATAGACAAGAAAACTTTCAAACTAAGATTTGATTTAGTGGTGGAAGTAAAATAGAAACAAATGGGTATCTCGACATTTCCTCATTCGTGTTTTTCCAATATCACTTACGAAGCTTACTGTTTCCATTGTTTTCTACGATAGATACGTCTGGCATAGATGGACTGCCTATAATTCTTACCGAACAATGGTTGTATTTTCTTACCGAATAATGGTTTATGGTATTTGAAATAAATGGTTCTGTTTCTAAAAGATAATATTGGATTTATCTTTAGAACAATAGTTTTTATATTCTGTTTTATTGTTTAGAATGATATGAAGAAACTTTGACAGTCGTAAAAATAAGTTATGTTGAAAATCGGGAAATACTACATGGTCCTTTGGCTAACTGCGTTACAATTTCGAACCATGTAAAAACTTATCCATATCATAACTAGCTACATTTTGGATGGTGTGCTCCTTAATTCATTGATATACTTTTATCGTAGGTATTTATAACCTTATCAACTGTTGCTGTTTTATATAAAAGGGCTAAAATTTTAGTGAAAACTTCCAAAAAACCTGGTGACATTGCGTGACCACAATTCTGCGTGTTTTAACAAATAATTTGCATATCTACCTACTTAGTTATGCGCAGACAGGCAATGTGCTTGTTTAAAAATTATAATGCTCTCATTTTCGTAAAATATTTAACATCTAAGACTATTTTAAAGTGGTCCAACAATATTGTTTAAAATAATTAAACATATCAGTGCCTTTTAATGAGGCTTGATATAAACGAGAGATGTAATGGAGCATTACATTTCTAATTTTTTTTACGGAATGAAGTAATTTCAAATAGGGATTTATTGATACATTTTAATAAAAAGGAACATTGGGCTTAAAGTAATGGAGCACTTTAAAAGTCCCATTTGCATAGCTACAGGCGAAGCCTATACCAATTATTTAATACAGAATTTGCTGGTATTCAGGTTTAAACAGTAAACGTATACGTTTTACAATTACTCCATTCTGAACAACAGTTCTCAGAAAATCCGGCCGATTTTTATTACATTCCTTAAGCAGCATTTTACTGGCGTCTCGCATAGTAGGGCAAAGTTCAAAGATGGCGGGAAACCCACCGCGCATGCGTACCGTACCGAACAGCTGAGTGGCAGCCATATTGGTTTGTAGACATCATGTGCTTGGCATACTATTGCTTACAACTGACCTTTTTATTTCACGTTTTTGGTCCTCACATCCGCGATATAAAGCATATAACAACAGATTTTTGTTAGTTACCTCAACATTCTGGAAATGACTTTACTTTCATTCATTTAGCACCACAAATCTACACCAAGAAATAATAAGTATACTTAGGTTCATTATGCATGTGATAAATATGTATGGAATTTAAAAGGTTTGAATCTCTACAATAAAATAAACAAAATAATTTATTCGAATGACTGTACTAATCTAATCGGCTAATTGACCGGAATGTAGGTAAGGCTCAGCCTCATTATAAATTGAAGAACAATCGATTTTCGATTTCTAATTTGTTTAAGTGGACCAGACTACCTACTTGTAGCATTATACAGGTTATCATAAATAATCATATATCATATCGACTAATCTACTCCTTTTATAGAACTACAAACAGCACAGTTCAAATAAAATTATTAGAAAAATTAACAGTACCTACCTAGTTGAATATAGCTCAGGCAACAGTAATCTGTCGTCTTTTTGGCAAGATGCTTGAGTTTTATGATTAGTTTTAGTTTTGTTCATAGGTTATTAAAGGCTTATAGGATCGATTCGAGTGACAATAACATGCGGTACTTACGGGTGGTTGCTATGAATTCGATGGATCTGTTTTCTTCATCGACTGCGCTCTTTTCTCCGCAAATTCTGCACTTAGTCTGTGAGCCTTCAATGTATTTGGTTTCGACATATTACACTATTCACTAACACGACAAAACACCGAGTTCCTATCAAAATTGACGCTTTGACTTAAAAAATAAACACTTTTACTTAAAATATAAGCTTATTTATATGTTCGTTGTTACACTTACGCTTGAATACGTATTTATCACAATTAATACGATATACCAGAACACATTTCAGCAGCAAAAAGCGATGCTTTCTTATCTACAACACAAATAAATTAATAAAGGGCTCCTATTGATCAAAAGTATTTTCTATACGCAATCGTAACGTTAACGCGCGCGTTACTGAAAGGCGATCACCGTGTCTTTTAAATAAGACGTTGACTGAAAAGTCACGGTTTCAAGACGGATTTAATTTACGTTTAGTGTATTATTAAACTGTTAAATAATAAGGAGAAATTGTTATGATGTATATACAGGTATCGGGACGAAGTTGTGGAGAACCGTGGCTTGGTGTATTGTAGTGAAGTTGGTTGCTTAACAGCACGCATGCGCGGAAGGGTCGCCATTGAAGACTTTTCTATTGTTGCCATTGCTAGACTTTCGATATAAAAAAAGTTCTATAGAATTGATATGTATGTTGTATATCAATATGTGTTTTATAGCGATAGGTATAAAGTTTAATATTACTTGATAGGATGCGAAGTTAAAAAGCTAATGTTATTGGGGTGCGGACCGCATGGGGTGGCTATCGGTAGGGTTATTATGTCATAGCTCATGTTCTGCGTAAGTATAGAGATTTGTATCGAACTCTTTTGATAATTCTTTCGATAAGGTTTTGATGGATCGACGGTTGTAAATTGCATAAAGTGCTTAACGGCAAACCCTAAAAATTACACAAGGAATAAAATTCCCTGTTTCGTATCAGGCGGGAGGAAACGCCCGGGTGTCATCACTGCGTGGATCGCCCGGAGGACAGGGTAGAGAATACGATGGAGGTCTGCCCGGCTTGGGCAGAGCATCGCCGTGTCCTCATGGACACGATCGGTGGCGGGGATCTCTCGTGTCCGGCCCTGGTCCAGGCAATGGTACGGAGTGAGAGGGCATGGGAGGCCGCCACCTCCTTCTGCGAAGCAGTAATGCTCGCGAAGGAGGAGATGGAACGCGTGAGCGAGAGGCAAACTTCGCGCCCTTACGCCCCTAGCCACCGCAGGAGACGCCCTGGGCGTCGGGAATCAATAGCCGATTCTCGGCCACCGTAGGCGCGGGCTTGCGGATGGTGAGCAATGGGTAGCTCGCCATCCGATAAGGACCAGGCTCGGGTCGATGGCGCTTTGTGTTCCACTTGCGCTCACGCGCGATGCCTGCCGGGGTTGCGGAAAAGTTCGAAAGGGATACCGTGGCCCCTGGCAACGTACAGGCAACTGAAGGAACACGGGTGGATTTGAATCTGTAAGAGTCTGACACGCCCTCCCGCTCCGCCCAGAGCGGGAGAAGTTATTACATAATTACCTATCAAAAAAAAAAAACCCGGATCAAAGGACCGAGAAATCTATTGATTACATAGGTACTTCCTGTTCTTTCTCGAAACGGAACGGTTGTCTTTAAAAAGGTATTTTGAAAAAAAATAGTAGGTACCTAGTTGGAATTAGACAAAATACTGTAAAACGAATACTTATTATGACATTATGCGATACAAAAGTCTCAAAAGAGGTCAAAATGCTTCCCAAAATTAGTTTATTCCCTAATATTTTTCTAATAAAATCAATCTGGGGTCAGCGAAACTGTCTATCTGACCTTCACAACCCAGTTACTGGGTAACACGATACCCCTTGGTAATATTGGTTGTCAGACTTTTTGGCTTCTGACTACGAATACTCGTAACGACTGTCAAAAATCTACGAATGACAGCCGGGATCAACGGCTGAACTTGCTTTCCGAGGCTCGGAGGGGTCTCAATATGTAATAAATGTTCACCCATCTACGAACCGACCGCGGCCACCTACAATCGATACATGCACTAATATATTACTAATAACCGACACCTTTTTCAGACCACATAGGTACTATCGGCCTAACTTCGGCATGCTCACCTTAAAGGCGATAATCGCATAGCACGACTCACAACTCGATCGCACAATGCACGAGTTTTGACCAATAGGATGCACAAAGCGTATTTTAGTGGTGTTCGTATTAGTATAATCATGTATAGAATGTGTGACACTCACACTAGGAGCGTACTATGCTCACTTGTTTCTGATAAGAGACGAGTTTTAAATGGGCACGGCCAGCGCGGCGTAAGCTCTTTGTTATTGAATTGAATTGTTATTTTATTATTGACAAAAATTAATTTTAGTACTCATATCTTCTGTTTGTTTGATTTAGAAAATGTATTATTGGTATTGCAGTATTTACAAAAATAATTTGTAATAACTAATAACAAATATGTCAAACTACAATTTATATGTATTAATCCACTTTAATATTTTCCTCTCTCTATCGGGTCTATAGATATAGGTCATTTATGAACACTTTAACTGCCTCTCCAATTTTCACCATATCCTATGTGATGCCGCATGCCGCAGCGACCGCACCATATTCCATTCACAATAAGATGAGACATTGAAACGAACTGTTTTACTACAGTCCGTTCCACCGATTTTGACTTCTATTCCGTAGGCTTATGGATGGCATTAAAGGCAAAAAAGTGGTTACAATACCAACTGTTTACTGCAGCTGCCATTTGTCATGCCACCAACGCAATAGCATTCAAAAGCGATTAAACGGACATTTATGGTTTGTTTACCTTTTATCTCACGGCTCCCTGAATACGGTAGGTATAGGTGCGTTGACCGGCACTGCATGAAGGTATTAAATGTTTATATTGAAATTTTTTGTGTATAATCGACTTTATTAAAAGTAAATAACTATCTAAATTTCTATGTGTTTGTTTATACTTGGGCAATTTGGGAATACTTGGAAATTACAGTAATATTTGAACCAATACTCTGCGCAGTTCATACAATGCTATCAGAGCTTTTTGTTTATAGCTGCCGCAAGGCCGCAAGCCGCACAACTCTTGCAACTGCAATAAAAATAATTTCATTATCTAAGTCCCATTGTTATTTAGTGGGAATGTCTGGAAATTCGGTTAAACAATAGAGGACGGCTTAATACAACGGCCATACGTTTTTTTATTACCTTAGGATTATCTCAAATGTTTTGCAGTTGTTCCTTGTATTTGGTTTAATACTTATAATTTTATGTTACTCGTTCATTTCTCACACTAATGCATATTGTCTCTAATTGGGGGAAACTAGGAAGGGGTGTGGTTTGTCACTAGCTGCGCTCTCGCAGGAATATTTTCTTAAGTGAGCATGCTTATCTTTGTTTAATAGTACCTACTACATTTTAAACCGATCGAACGAGTGCTTTTAGAAAAGGAAAAACTTTAGTTAAAGTAAAAGAAGTGCAAGAACATGCCATGCCTTCTATCATGTTTTCAAGAGCGACAATCTTCTAGCCCAGGTTCGCACGAGCGTATTTTTATCGCGGCATTTGATTTTCTACGCTCTGCTTAGCGCTGAGAGTTGAATATCCAACAGTGTGTTTTCTTGACGCGCTGGGATGCGCTCTGTTGGATTCTCAATGCTCGGCTCAATAACGAGAGTTGAAAATCCAGTGTACGAAAATAAATCGCCGCGATAAAAATACGTCCGTGCTAACCTGGGTTTACTGGTAAATAAATTGCTGTGGAGTGGCGCTTTAACGACAAACGGGGGACAGTTGTGTAGTTGAAATGCTATGGTGACAAACTAGGGCTTGAAGTAACTTGTCTTAGATGTAATTTTAGTTACGTTGAATACTATATATATGTATCTATCTATCTTCTAAGTATATTAAAATAAATTAACATGCGTTAGCCTCGCAAAACCTCGAAAATAGTAATTTTACAGTTTTTGCAAAAATCAAATATCTTGACTTGCACACGAGGTTGTCGACATGTGGGACGTGGACTCTGCAATCATTGAACCTATAATCGTTACAGTTAATGGCCTTATAGCGAAAAGTCTCGACCAACATCTCAGGAGGCTCTCATTGCGCGACTGGGTCAAGGGCTTGATTCAGAAATCAGTACTCCTAGACGCATAGTGAGGAGGTTCCTGTCTCTATAGACCTGAAAACCGGCAGCTTGGATCCTGTTCCTGATAACTAGTGGTCGCTCAGTGGTCGGAATTCGACCATAATTCATTTAAATTGGTTTATTTAATACTAATTCTATGCTGGCATGATAGTATTCATTATTATAAGGTAGCCATCTTGTGTGTTGTTTATAACGAATGGTAGGTAGTCTGTGAATGTTTTTTTTTACATTTTTTATTTATTTCTAATGCATATATTACATAAAAATACTAGCTTCCTGCACTCCTTCTCCATATAAACTTTAACTGTGCCAAATTTCATACTCCTCCGTCCGCGTTATTTTCGTAAAAAGGCATTGTTTTCAACCGACTTCAAAAAGGAGGAGGTTCTCAATTCGGCTGTATGTTTTTTTTTTTTTTGTATGTTTGTTACGCGATTACTCCGCCAATTAAGAATTGATTTTGATGATTCTTTTTTTGTTTGGTAGGGCATACTTCAGAATTGGTCCCATTTAAATTTGGTCAAGATCTGATGAGGGGTTTTTGACTTAGCTTCAATAATACATATTTTTCCCACCTAGTATATGTGGACGATATTCTAATAGTTCCTGTCACTGTAATTTACTTGGTATTCAAGTTTTTGTGGGGGTTTTGTGTTGGTACCACAACTAAAAAGTGAAAAATAAAAACTTTTTCACAAAAAATAAAACCGACTTCAAAAAAAAAACACTACAAAGTGAAAAATAACTTTGATTTCGGAAGTCGGTGGCAAAAATACGAAAATAAAAAACCCAAAACACCGACTTCCGAAATCAAAGTTATTTTTCACTTTGTAGTGTTTTTTTTTTGAAGTCGGTTTTATTTTTTGTGAAAAAGTTTTTGCTTCACATATTAATTTATAGATAACTAGCTGCACCCGCATAAGTCTCGATGCCGTGGGAATATTGGGATAAAAGTATCCTGTTTCCTAACCTAGGCCGTGATCTAGCCATTTGCCAAATTTCATACAAATCCGTTCAGCCGTTTTAGGGTGAAAGCGTAACAAACAAACAAACTTACTTTCGCATTTATAATTATATAATAATACTTAGTCTGGCCATAAATACTGTTACAATTAAAAATAATAAAGATATTACATTTGAATTTGGAATCTGTCATTTTTATACGATTGATCAGTGAGTTTCTAATTTTGGCGCCAATACATTGTACAATATTTTGCGATATTAAAATGGAGATATAGAGAACCGAATCGCTGTGATTGCATTACACAAAGTTAGTATGGAGCCAAATGCAATTTTTAAAACTCTCCGTACGCATGGTATTAGTCAAATGTTTGTGTACCGGGTCATTAATAGGTACAATGAGACCTCCTCAGTTTGTGACAGAAAAAGATCTCGCCGTCCACGCAGTAAGGGAAAGAATTCGAAGAAATCCTGTCCGAAAGCAAAAGATTTTATCTCGGGAGATGAAGATAGCACCCAGAACCATGTTGCGTATTTTAAAAGATGACTTAGGACTTGCAGCCTATAAAAGACGCACTGGTCATTTTTTAACTAATAATTTAAAAAAGAATAGGGTGGTAAAATCGAAACAACTACTGAAGCGGTACGCAAAGGGAGGTCACAGATTTTTTTTGTTTACGGATGAGAAAATCTTTACAATTGAGCAACATTTTAACAAACAAAATGACCGTATTTATGCTGACAGCTCTAAGGAAGTTTTCCAATTAGTCGACAGAGTGCAACGTGGGCATTATCCGACTTCAGTGATGGTTTGGTGGGGTGTTAGCTATGAAGGAGTGACAGAGCCATATTTTTGTGAAAAAGGTATCAAAACATCGGCACAAGTGTATCAAGATACCATTCTTGAGAAGTTAGTTAAGCCCCATATTCAATAACCAAGTATGGTCCTTCCAACAAGACTCAGCGCCAGGTCATAAAGCTCGGTCCACGCAGTCTTGGTTGGAAGTGAACGTTTCGGACTTCATCAGAGCTGAAGACTGGCCGTCATCTAGTCCCGATCTTAATCCGCTGGATTATGATTTATGGTCAGTTTTAGAGAGTACGGCTTGCTCTAAACGCCATGATAATTTGGAGTCCCTAAAACAATCCATACGATTGGCAGTGAAGAATTTTCCCATGGAAAGAGTGCGTGCTTCTATTGATAACTGGCCTCAACGTTTAAAGGACTGTATTGCAGCCAATGGAGACCACTTCGAATAAGCATTTTATATTTTAAATTGTTTTATATTTATGTATTAAACTAACACACTGTAAAAGTAATAAATATTATTTGCAATAAAAATAAAAAAAATCTTCGTGACAATATTTATGGCAAGACTAGGTATATATATAGTTGGGATTCGAGCCTATTAGTGCCCTACTGCACGGCAAAGGTCATTTCTCATACAGAGAAGGCACGAGCATTGATCACCACGCTTACTCAAGACGGTAAAAACTATATCGTGAAAAATATTTCAAGACTTTATTTTATCATGAAGCTTCCTACATCATTTTCTTGGCCTATTTTATCACTGTTTTCCCTTTCTTACACCATATATTTTTTCCACATAATAAATTTCGTCGCCTAATAAAATCCCAAGCCACTCCATTTTAAGACAATCGAAATAAACCAGAAAGAGGCCATCAAAAGAAAATACGTGTATACTCCTCCATCTTTTATCACGTGCGACTATGCAATCCTATGTTGGGGCGATAAAATGTCGCTACGAGCCATTTTGAACGTTGCAGAGTCCCTTGGCTCTCGTCACTCGGGAAGTTCTTCCTCCTAAATTGTGATCACGTTCGTGCAGTAAGCTGGAGTTGTTGACACGGTTTTAGGATGATATAAATTATTGTGCAACATTTTATGGCTGTTGAATGAATTTGCGATAGGGTTGGGTTCTTTAGAGACTGTTTATTGGTTTTTGAGGAAGTGATGTAGTGGCTTTTTAGGGTAGATTTGAAGCGTTGCTGTTTTTAAGTCAAAAAGCTTTTCTATTAGGCTTTTTTAGCTAAATTAAAGCTCTCATCAGCGTAGCCTTTTCCCAATGATGTCGGGGTCACCTTCCAGTCTAACTGGATACAGCTGAATACCAGTATTTTACATGGAGCGACTGCCTATCTGACCTTCACAATCCAGTTACTGCGTAATACGATACCCCATGGCAAGACTGGATATCAGACTTTCGGGCTTCCGATTACCCGTAACGACTGTCAAAGATTTACAAAAACAGCCTGAGCCAACGGTTTAACGTGCTTTCCGAGGCACGGAGGGGTCTCGGTATGTAATGGATGGTCACCCATCCACGGTCTGACAAGAGTATTGGTCTTGGCAAGAGTAGGTTAACCTACGATTGACCCGTGCGGCTGTCATTATTTAGCCACGAGCCCCAATTCACAAAAATTGTAGCTAGTGATTTTCTTATTGCTTTTGGACAGAAACAAAATATTGTATGATCTCTGATTATATAATATTTTAGGGGAATACTTTTTGTTAGCAAACGACAGATGTTTCTACCTAACATTAAAAGTGTATTGATGGATTATTACACCTATTGTGATTCATCTATTACGACCCCTAGACGGCAATTATAAACCCTAGGGTCAATGGCTCAAAATTAATAAGAAGTAAAAAAAAAACAATCCAATGGTTCTGCATAAAACCAAACAAAACAACTCCTATATTGTGCACATTAACAAAACTTTTATTTCTTTCATTTCAGCTCTGAAACTGGAAAACAGAAAATGGCGTCGTGATAAAGGCGGGAACTGTTCGCTGTAATGGAAAAGTCACACGTAAAGTGGAATTTAATCCCGCTCGGAATTCAGTTCCATTCAGAATGAGGATATTTAATTATTATTTTCTTAGTCGTAAGGTTTACTTGTCGTCCTTACTTTTAATGTTATGCCTGGCACTTTTGGTATAAATAAAGAAATAAATAAAATACATTTATTTAGCACAGACTATAAACACACGCACAACATATAATTATTGCAAATAAATAAAATCAAATAAAAATTCTAAAGTGCGGGGTCGTCCATAGATATAAAACTCATGTGATCTTCTACGGACATGTTACTGGCTGAAAGTACCTTTTCTTCTTTTTGACTGATGAACGTGGGGTTAGTGACTAACCTGGTGACAGAGTTTTAAAGCCGCCCATGGGCCTCTGACTAGGATTCACATACTGTCGAGAAATATCCGAGTATCCGATTGTCCGATATAAGTCGAGTATATCAAAATTCTAAATATTTTATTTCACATAAACCTACAAGGGCACTTATGAAACGTCAGAAGCTAGGTGCACGGTTTCAATTGGTCGTTTCCTATGGAGAAGAGCCGGCAAGAATCTTCACGGTTACTTTTTAAAAGTAAATGGTATTTACAATGTTTTCAAATTACAGTACCAAATTATCGTCATTATACCTATAATACTGAAGGTACCTAATTTCTTGTATTAATTCCCCAAATGCAAGAGTTTCCTTTGTTGAATGGTACCTAATGTTCAATTCATGATATTCCATTATCATTTTTTAAATATAAAATATCTGTACGTGCCTTTTTTACCCTTACCTTGGTCTCCCTTTTAACATTTTAAAACCAAAATTAATTAAAAAGCTACGTATGTAAATGTGTAATACAAACAAAGCCGGAGTGAGTCATAATCCTGCAATTGTGAAAATCAATAGCGTCCATCCCCCACGCCGATCTGTACTCGCTTGTGTACAAAGCTCTCGAATTGAACGTAGCGTTGGCAAAAAGGTCGCATGTTTTTTTTTTAATAATGATTAAATTGGTCCTCAGGTACTTTTGTTTGTAGAATTTAGGCATTGCCTAAAATAATAATTATTCAAAATGGAATTAAATACAGGAGACAGAAAGCCAGCATAAGGTTTTTTTTTAACATCTTGATAATTCTTTGGGCTCATGAAGCCTTCTGGTAATTTGAATATATAATACCTGTAAACTCATTTAAATTGCCACGAGCCTAACTAAGCTTTAGTGTTTTCTAAATTCATTGCTCTATTTAAAACTTCATTTATGAGCTCGACATTAGTTATTAAGAAAAGGATAACCCTGCAAAATAATCAGCAAACCAAACTGTTTTTCACAGAACATTTTATTACTCCAACAAAATAAACACTATCCCCTATTCAATAAAACCATCACATCCATACGACCTGCCATGCTTACAGTACGCGTCCCCCACATAATCCTCCGGTCCCCCATCCCTCAGTTGTCAGCGAGTATTCCGACAAATGCCCCGGACAGGGGATCCATTTTATGACGTAGCCATTCACTTGTTACGTAATGACGTCATTTATCCATTTCATAATATATTATAGCCCTAGGAAAAAAGATCGGGGAAAAAGTGCTATATCTACTAAAGAAATAAATCAAGGTACTCATTCTTTATAGTATGTTCTCCTAAAGATATATTTTTATGAAAGCGTTGTTTGAAAGCTGGTTGGTCAAGATTATTGGTAGGTTAGATTTTATGTTATAAGCGATAAGAATCGGCTTTGGAAGATACGACTCTATCTTTTGTTTCCCTGACTGCCCCAGAAGGAAAACCATGTTTTTAACTGAGTGTTGTAGGATATATCTTCATGGTAGAATCAGATGTATTATGTGAATGTGCTCTAGAGAATCTTCTGTTACGTAGTCACAAAAATTTGACTGTCCACAGTTGCATATTACGCACTTGATCTATGTAGTTCACAATATCAAAATGTTTATTGTTTTTTAAATGCTCAGGAAGTGTTTGATCAATAAAAAATAACGATAGGATTATGATGTTGAAAATTAAGTTCGCATTATTTACTCGTATGCCATTTCACGAATTTACTTTAATATTTACTAGTTCAATAAATGGGTTATTGTCTATTATTATCACACAAATAATATTAGACAATAACCCATTTATTGAACCAACGCAACAGTCCCGGAGTTCGTAATGTGTCCGTTCGAGCCCGATATTAATTAATATTTGTATAGAGTTCCTGCGACATTTCATTAAATCTTCTCCAGTTTTGCGACGTGCAATAAATTTTGCATCGATTCATTAATTAATAGATTTATGTATAATTTTATTTTGTTTTTGTTTGTTTTTTTATGGGGAATATAAATACATTTATTTAAAAGATATGTAGGTATTTGTATGTTTGCTATTGGTTGGAGTTTCTTTATCCTTCCTGAACTCATAATTGATGAGGTTAAATAGTGAACTATAATCTCGATCCGGGTCGTTGTGATAAGGCAAACCTGGTAGTTTTTCTATTGCATTATTTTTAAATTGTACTGTCTACACGGAACGTAAAACTTCCATATTTTAACTTTATACGAGTAATTGGGGCTTTGGGACTAGGTAGTCGTTTGTATGGCTTCTGCTATCATATTAAATTTCAATCTATGGTAAATCAAGTAATAGATAGGACCTATCTATAAGGATTAACAGTAGGTAATTGCGGTTCATATGTCATTGTGGAATGTGATTGATTGGATGATTAATGCAGCTGTCCTAATTTCGTCATTAGTATCTAATAGGATATTTGTACGTATAAGTATTAGAAAAAAGAAAGAAGAAAGAAAATACGTTTATTTGCGGTAAAATATGACGCAAGCAAAGAAAAAAAACAAACACGAAAATAACAATTTGGAGGAAAATATGCGTCACATCCACGCAAAACGACCATCGCTCAGCATAATGCTGGGACCCTATGCGAGACAAAGCCCCAGCGCTGGTTTTCAGCGACAACCGGCGTTGACGTGATGACGTCAACCGGTGCAGCATATGAGAATAACAAAATAAGACAAAAAAATAAGTAAATAAATACAATTTACACAACAGTTTTACATAACTATAATAAAATATAATATTAGTCAACTTTAGTTATTATAATATTAGTATTCTATTAGTCAACTCCGGAAGGGGGTTATAAACCGAATAATTTTGTCTAAAACTTCACAACGACCCATACGACTTATAATTATGATATAAGAATAACCTTGCAAGTCCCTTCAACACCGTAGCCTAAAGCCATTTATTTAGACTCTTCAGTCTATACATATTATTAAAAAAGTCGTATTTCGCAGGTCTTTGTGACCGCGTTGTTCTTATAAACTACGCAAACAATTTTGATGCGGTTTTCACCATCAATTAGAAAATTTATTCCGGAAAGTTTAAGTGTCATTAATAATAAACTTACATAATATCCATGTAAGTTTAATATTAATTCAAAGTTTTTGTCAAGTCAAAAACCGTGCGAAGCAGGGGGTCGCTATAAATAAAAATCAAATCCAAAACTAACATCGCTAAAAGCAATCCATTATTTTCTCCCCAAAACTAAATCAACGCTAAATACAAAAGCAAACTTTATTCATCTTCAGACTCTAATGGCATCCAAACACTGACGAAGGTTCTGTCAAACAAAAGCTGCCAGTCCGCGAGGGTATTAATGAAACCTTTTTTGCTGACCGTAGTGACTTGCACATCGTATGCGCGCGGGAGAATCCATTGGCGGGAAAAAATACGGTCTTATTGGAAATCTGAGAGCTAGGATTTGTAAAGGAATTGCAACTCGTGCGTGACTGAATGAAACGGTTAGTTGAATTTATATTGCAACATTTTGAAGGTACATAGTAAAAATGAGCTTTAAGTTTAGGTAAATAAATAAAAAAATACTGGAGGTATTAGTAAAAAAGAAAAAAGATACCTACTGCTTTAAATCCGTAATTTCAAACAACATTGTTCTTCATAAAAATAATGAAATTACCTTGTCTTCCGCTTCCTCCGCCCTGCCTTCGGCTTCCAGGACTCGCTGCTCGAGCTCTGAGAGCTGAAACAAAGAGAAACACTACATTAGACACCTGTATAAAGTAAAATATAATACTCGGAAGAAGTTTTGAAACGCAACCCGTAGCGCCATCTATGTGCACGCGTAAGTAAAGTCTCCTGAAACAGCGCCCCGCGAGAGTCGAACACTATTCCCGAACCAGTTCAGGACGCATGCTCCCTACGTAGTGCCAGCACCACCCGCTAGATGGCTCTGTAGCAACAAAACTACTTTATTGAACCACGTGGTGTGTGTTGCGAAATATAACTTCGTACATCCAGCTATTTATCAGGGAGGCTGTAGAAAAGGTATTATTGTTATGTAAGAGCGAGTATTCGTGCGGTTTCTGAGGCGGGGGGCGGAATCGGCTCGTGAAAGGGTGTATGTTACTTGCAAAATGTTATAGCAGTGATATATGTCCGTAAGACACGAGTTAGATTGTATTTGAAAGGTTTATTTCGGTGTGACGACGGGCAATCCCTTTTATGCATACTACTTGGATTCGGATATAAATGTTAGTATAGAATTTCGATAATTATAAAGCTGGCGTCATAGCTGAAAAACTATTTTCCTGTGAGGCAATAACGTCATAATACCATAATAGAAAATGTGGTCAAGCAACTTAGAGGTTCCCGCAATGCCTATGCATTGAAGCCACACCAAGCAACTACCAAGCCTATGCCTTTGGTAGATTACTAATTAGCTACTTGCTGAGTACCTATGGTAAAAACGACGAACACAACCACGTCTGTGACCACAATCAGGTCAGTGAGCACAACTTGTCAAACCCACTGTGTCAAGTCTGTCGGTGATTTTGCCAGCTGGGATAATGAAATTGAATGTTAATGATAGCTGATGAAAAGCAACGCAAATGTTATTACTCAGTGCTAATTATGCATTAAGGCACATTGTCCACACAGATAAATCTTACCCAGACATGTCCCAGATAGGTACATCCTACTCAAATGTTCGAACAGGAATCCATCAAAGTCCTTTGCTATAATATCAATGGTAGCATTGATGCAAATATTTCCATCACCCGTTTCATATATTATGCCTGTAACTAACATTAGGGAATATCAGACGTCTACAAGCATAAGCGTTGCCTTTATATCTGACTAGCTGGTAATATTAGTAAGGATGTTATCTCTAATCCGACTAACATGCTCACAGCTGCGTACATACGAGTAAATTGGTGTAATAGGTAGATACTATTGTTGTATTGTCCTCAGTACATATATGAGGAGTAGAATAGACTAGAAGATTCAACAACTAGCTTTTGCTAGGTCTGCAAGGTTTCATTTTTACTTACCATAGAACTATTGCCTTGTTAAGTAATAAATGATAATGATACCTTAATGATGAAGGTTTAGGCAAACACTTTTACCCGCAAGAAAACACGTATTGAAAATGAGCAGAGTAGTACACCCACATTCGCCAGTTATGTTTGAGTCCCATGTAATAGGGGCGAGCCTATTGCCATCAACCGCGCCAAGCCCAGACTCTGAACAACAACAAAATTAAATACAAAAAGAAAAAATAATAAATTATTTAAAAAATGTTAAATAGTGACGGGAATCAGGAAAAAAGACTAGATGGAACCAGGATTCTTAAAAACATCAACACAATGACATGAGTTTTATAGCCACCATCACAATTAAAAGCAAAATTATTGGGTACCACATATACAGATGCAGTATATGCGCTTCCAATTTCCAACGTAAATATAATCAAAGCCAAATATATTTTACTTCTTTTTCTATATAAGTAAACAAAAATTTAGTCCCAGTAACGAAGGGGCAAATAAAAATGTGTGTGCATTGAGATTGCGAGCGCAACTCGACTGTCAAAGGAGGAGCCTGCGAATATGCAATAAATCAAATTCGAACGGAACTTTTAGCTTTTCAAAGGAAATTCTGCGCTACCGCTATTATTTTGTGTTTTCAAAATACTGTCGTGATAACTTCGCTTTAGAAATATTAATGTTTGTGTAGCAAAAGATGGGGATTTCATTGTAAGAAAGCTTTATGATATTCTGAAACTTTTACTAGTTGAAGAAGGATTCACTCACCGTTCAGATTTATAAGTTAAGTGGCTATATTGTGTAAATTATTCTGTCAACGTCATAGTTATTTATTAAACAAGAAGATAGATATTTGGTTGGTTCGTGAGGACTTCGCCTTGGAGAATCACTGTAACTTGGTATTTCATGCAGGAATTTGGAAGGTGATATACCGGCGCGGCGGTATGCTTAGCCGCAGAATGCACTTCAGGCAGATCGCGAAGAGCAGGAAGTTTAGAGAAGTTACGACAGTTTTGAAATTTGCTAAGAAATAGAAAGTACAATACATTGAGGAGGAAATCAAATGCATTTGGAATGCCTAAGCAATGTCGTCAAACGCAGACTTCTCGAATGGTAGTACAAATTATATCATTACGTACTGTCCGCTTCCATCAACTCAATGCGCGTAAGCTTTATGACTCCTAACACTAGGCATAACACGTGCCTATGCCCCGGGTCACATATCACCACTAAATCGACATAATAGTGTACCACGCTTACACACCACCACACAGCAATGACCTCTCAATTCCTTATCTCATCATTGAGCCCCAAGGTCCCAATAATTTGGACAATGTGTATTTATAGCTCAATAATATGGCACATTTGGGTCAGACTTCTGACAGGTCCTCTTGAGGAGTAATGTCAATTTTATTGACGTATGCTTCGTATCTCGGCGTAACGGAGTGTTTATATGAGTTTTGACTTTCGGTCTTGTCTTGATATCTTGTTGAAATGTGTTTGTGAGGGTGTTACTAATTGATTTTGTTTGGGAGACATATATCATTTGTGTTTGTGTGAACTGTTTGAAGTTATAGAAACATTTACGTCTCTCTTCAATGTGCCCGTTATTCACATTAACATATTTAATTATTAAGGTGCCTTTTTTAACTTTACCGATGTAAGGCAGCAGGATAAATATATCAGAGACAATTTCTAAATAGCAAATACCTAAAAAGTCAAAGGACCGTCCGCCAATCTTAAACAGGAATTTCATATTTTACTAAATATGGGTTCATATCAAGCAATTTCTTGCTCGAAAGCTTCCTAAAGGAAGTCTTGGCTGCAAACTTATGAGCTTTGACATCAAATGGCAAGTTAAGGTAGCCACTGATGCATCAAATCAAAGTGACGTTATGTTGGAAATCGAAGTTTGCGGGTGAGGACTTAAGGCCCATAGCTCTTAGGGGAATTAGATGTTTGTCTGTTTAGATATGAGTTTGAATGCTTTAGATGTAAAAGACTTCGAAATTACAAGACAGAGTGATTGAGTGTTTTTATTTGTAATATATTTCGATTGGACAGTACAGTTAAACATCGGGATTGTGTGAACAATCACATAGAGGTATACCATTGATGAATCTTGATTTGTAGTTTTTTTTTTCTTTTTCTTATAATTATGATAGACATTTTTATTGCTTTGATTGTCTGATAACCTACATGTTGGTCCTATCCAAACATATTTCATCTCCATTTTCTTCATATTTGTGTCAATGCCTTTCGTCAAAATATAAGCTAATTTGTATCACAATTTCTGCCGCGATTTCTCTCATAGGTACCCTTTTACCAAACCCAACCAGTTCTCTCAAGTAAAACTGGAACGTACCAATTTTCTGCATCGCATCACTTACGATTTCAACTGTGAATTGAGAAATTTTCCGCCGGACTTGAGAACCTTTGATACCGTTCTTTGGCTCGGAAGTAACGCTTAACTCCGGCCGGTACTTTGATAGTTTTTGGTAGTGTGTTTAATGTGATTATGAACAGTAAAACGTGGTTCTAAATCCTTGTGAAGTCCGTTTGTTGTTGGTTGCAGCGACGAAGTGTGAAAATTAATTAAGTCCATGATGCCAGTAGCACACTTTCACTCAAAAACCGTAGCAACGAAACCGCAGTAGTTTAGATCAACTGGCTCGCGTCATGTTCCGCTACTCGAATTTCGAATAGCGGAACATGACGCGAGTCAGTTGAATTGAACTAGTGCGGTTTCGCTGCTATGGTTTCGCGGCGGAGATGTGCTACCGGCGTGATAGTCTGTACCTATAAAATAACGCTCAACCTAAATTAATTGCAATACGATCTTTCTTTGTGAATTACAACAAACATCTGGTAAAGTCAAGGGAAATATTACAGACTTAGCCGGCTTGCTGAGGGTGGGCATGGGTTATATACTTAACTAACGATTGTTTGTCCTAAAGAATGGTAATTGTAGATGCATGTATCTGATGCCCATTTTCAATTTACACTAGCTGACATTTAAATAAATGCCTAAACAAAAGTATGCCGTTGGATTTTCAACTTTCCGCGCTGAGCCGAGCATTGAAAATTCAACTGCGGGATTTTATTCAGGCATTCATCTAGTTATTACCTAGTCTTTGTAAAAACGTCCAAAAGACACTGTATCAACAGGAATAAAGACGTCCCTAACGTAAAAGAAATATTCCTTACCTTTTCCACTTCGCATCTTAAACGAATTTCCATTCATAATTTTTACCTCCCAGTACTTTGTAAATCGCCGACAAAACGCTGAAGAGTACCCTTCTTACCCCACTTGCTTTTGAAAAACATATTTTTGTTATGATCCAACAAAATAAACTCAATCATGCAGCAGGAGGGTGACTTTTACCCTCCAGGAAATCAATTTCGTTAAATATTTATCTTTTTATAGAAGGATATGACGATATCATACTATGATGTTATAAAAATCATATTTTAGGAAGGTATGAATCTTCAGGATAAAAGTTAGCTACCTATGTTAGTAGATATGGCTGAATTCTCAAGAATACAAATAATTCAAAGAAGTAGTACCAAAAGTCAGTGATATGTGTGTAAAGGTACCATTCAGTACCCGACTGCAGGCGGCAACTATAGATGTGTATATACGATGTGTACCCGCGGTACTAACTTAAACGTTACTTAAACGTTTTAATGAAAAAAAGTGTGCAACTTATATTTTTAAGAGCGACAATCAACAACAGAAGAAAGTCCTAACAATGTATGTACTTTTCAATTTTCTTCACGAAAACTTTGTCGACGTTACCGATAAAAACAAGGGCCGATTTTTCTTTCACACCCGACAGAATCGCGCGAAGGGAAGCGTGTGCGATGCATATTTTTTTCGTGAAGTTCCTACTATTTATCGTATATTAGGAACATAGACATCGTAGGTACAGTACGAGTAAAACTATTTTCTTAATGTCTCTCGGGAATTATCGCATTTCCGAATACAAACAGCTTTCCACCTATTTTTTAAATAAATTACATTAAGTTAAAAGAGTATTTACAACTCTTTATACTTCCAAGAGAGCGACCGATCTGCACCAAGTGTAAAGTAGGGCACAACTGATAACTGACGAAACACGAAGAATTATTTCATCTTATACTCATGATTTATTAAATTTAACATAATGATTTAAGTGGAAAATCACTGACTATATCCGTATTTAAAAGTGTCGCAAAAAGCGATTATTTCAATTCAAATTTGCCACACTAGTATTTCTCACAAGTACCACGTAATTTGGAAACCCAGAATAACTGTCGATATAATAAAATTAAGACTAATCTTATAAAGAAGAAGAAAAGATAGAAAATACGTTTATTTGCGGTACAAGATGACGCCAGCAAAGAGAAAAAAAAAAAAAAAAAACACGAAAATAACAATTTGGAGGATTTGAATTTGGAATTTGGATTTTCATTTATTTAGGTAAGGAGATCACCGTGTGTGCACAACTCCGACTGCAGCCGAACTATTCTGTCAAAATCTCACAAAACTTAGGTGAAGTGTTAGCTGAAGTTAGCTGCCAATAGTCTCAAACCAACTAGTTACTCTTTTTATGTCATTAAAAATATTATATCTTCTTTTTAATTTAGCTTCTAATAAATTGATTGTTGTCTTCGTTTTAAATGTTTGATGTAAATTTATGGCCTGAAACACAGGTTTTCATAGACCTAGATCAGGCAGATCTACATTACAGTTAGAATTAAATTGTCCTCGATTGTAATTAATTTATATCATAATTTTACTTTATACTTTTTTATATTTTTAGCTCGTGGGAGCTCGTGGCTAAGTAATATCTGCCGCACGGGTCGATCCATCAGGTTAAGCTACGCTTGCCGGGGTTGGTCTGTGGATGGGTGACCATCTTTACATACCGAGACTCCTCCGTGCTTCGGAAAGCACGCTAAGCCGTTGGTCCCGGCTGTCATTCGTGGATCTTTGATAGTCGTTACGGGTCGTCAGAAGCCCGAAAGTCTGACAACCAGTCTTACCAAGGGGTATCGTATTACCCAGTTACTGGGTTGTGGAGGTCAGATAGGCAGTCGCTTCATGTAAAATACTGGTATTCAGCTGCATCCGGTTAGACTGGAAGCCGACCCCAATATAGTTGGGAAAAGGCTAGGCAGATTGATTGACTTTTTTATATTTTTATGATTAGTACCTATCTGTTGGAATAACAGCTTACCACAGTGTAATATAAGTTCACCTTAGCTTGCACGGTAATTTTTACATAACAGACGGCAGGTGTGGTAGTTTTAGCTCAGTTTAGCATATAACGTTCATTCAGAAGAAAAAAAACCAGCATCAAAGCCAACTGTTATCTTTGATTGATGATCACACACACACCGCACACTTCACCAGACTCATATAAAGCTGTACCATAATCTCTCAATTAAATCTTACAATATAAGCTATCACTTACTAGTGCCTCTACCATCTTTTCTTAGCTCAAGTTTTTTATACTGTAAATTAATGACTGTAGTAAAAACTAATAGCTTATAAACTTAGACACAGGTGGCACTTCCTGCCGAAGTAAGAAAAGTGGCTAAAATAGAGCTTCCTGGTTACTTTTCAATTTCTTTTTAAAAGTTATTATCGTTATTTTCAGCTATTTATGACTAGATAGCTCAATGATTTAGCAGCTTATCCTACTTTAGTATATGCGGAACTAGTATTTCTGTTTTATCACCTTACTTAAGTTTATTATGTGCATTAAAACAACCTGGCATTACTTAAATTTAAGGTTTAATGAATCTTTATTTCATAAGAACATGATACAGTTCACTTACATGAGATTAAAATTTTAACATAAATAATCGTCGTCTAATGACGAAGCATACAGACGTAGAATAAGTAAAACTATAACAACAACTAAAAATTCAAAATTCAAAAGTCATTTATTCAAACTGGGCTGAGAATCAGCAGTTTTCGAACGTCAAAGTTACATAAGACAGTCCACTAAAACGTCCACCCTTCACCACTTCCTAGTGCTTTAGCTGGGAAGAAGAACTGGCGGAAAAAACTCCCCAGCAGCACAGCTGTCTGTTCAGTTAGAAAAAATCATTCTATATAATAGTATGCAAAATAATTTACATTAAGCAACACAAAACATAATTTAAATTATACATTAATAGCCATATGTCAGCTAGCACACGCCAATATACCAACCAAAAATATCGAGAACTGTACTCAGGCAGAAATAAAAAGATATAAATGCTAAACGTAAACAATATCTAAATAAAAGCGTGCGTGCCCGATTACATAAGCTGTAACTGGAAGTTATAAATGATAAACTAGGACCATCTAGGCAAAATAAATAAACAGTTAATTACTAATAACAATAACAAAACCATGATCAGCAAGACGACCAGTCACCGCAACGTACGAAATCAACAGCAAACAAAGCATAAGTGCAGGTAGTTACATAAAAAACAAGTTAATACAGCTGGCCAATTTGACACCAAGGTTTCTCATTAAATTCACAATCACGTAAGTACCATCTAATTATTCACAATCAATTTAAATTTTTCCGGTGCATCTTTGACTAACCTCGCTTCCATGATAAGTCTGATAAGTCTCCTAATACTGGTAAAAGGCCAGAAAATGAGGACTACTTGTAGAGATACAAATTCGTAGTTTGCAGCAAAATTCTACCAGTAGGTACATACACTGATTAGTGATACAGCATATCGACGCGCAAACTGTAACGATGGAGTTTCTTGCCCATTCTTCTCTATACGAAAACTAACTTTTGGAAGGGGCGACTAGAATCTTTTTTTTTTTTTTGTACATTTTGTCGTTCAAAAGTGCCTTTTTTGTGCCTAATTGAAATAAATTATTTGATTTTGACTTTGTAACCATGTTAGGTACATGGTTGCAAAGTCAAAGTCAAATAATATTCAGCACATGATTCTAGACCATCTAGCGTAGAAATGTTCGTCGGATATCAAAATGTATGGCAACCTAATCTTCTTTTAATAACCCACGAAAAATGTCAGTGGCAGGAATAATGCTTAGCCAATGCTCGTGCGAAGTACCGTTATATATTTTTTATTTAGATGTTCCTCGTGTTAGTATAAAAAAAAAAGATTGGACATTAGAGTCTTAATAATAAAGCATTACGTATCAAGATCACCCAACCAATTCTAACCAATAAGATACCCCAAAAACTATCCCATAGTGGATGGCAAGACCGCAACGTGCCATTAAGCCCCTATTACTGTCAATACCATCATCCCGGCTGACCATTTGTCACCGACGGTCGCCACGCCTCTGCCATGTCCGCACTTTCTGGATTCGACCGGATTAAACCACTTTCAGGCGGATTTTGTGAGAAGTTTTTTGAATAATCTGGTGAAGGAAATTGTGGTTGGAAGTGTGACGTTTTTGCTTTTGTGAATACGTAAGATGGGTAGTTTTTCTTAGAAAGTTACTCATTTATTTATTTATTCATCAGCTGTGTTTGTGCCTGCGCCCGCTTTGCGCGATGTAGGTAATTAACAACCATCGTTAATGATATTTTCATTAGAATATCATAAGCGATTCATTTTCATTCTGTATCCAAGGAAATTGTGGATGCCCACAAAAATAACAAATTAAAACATAATTAAAAAATCAGAAATAAAACATTAATTATTATTACACTGAAAATTGCTACAAATAAAAGTCGTATAATATAAACTTCTAATAATAGCCCAAAACGAAACAACCTGTATATTTCACCGTAACAAAAATAAACATTACAGAAACAGCCTGCCAACGTCTAAAATATAAACGAGATTACCTCGAAAACAACTTAATATCGTCTTCAAACTTCATGATAAAAATTACGTTATTCCAAAAATATTTAGGTGGGTGACGCGGGTAGGCGAACACTCTTTGACCCACTTCTCAACTAATTCATTTTGTTATAAGGTAAACCTTTTTGAAAAATAAAGTGTTACCCCTGTGTTATTTTTGAAATTGTGAAGGTTTCGTATATTTGATAATTTTTCTTTTTTTTTTCTTTAGAACTTTTTTTTTTTGCTACATAAGACTTAAAATATTTAAATATTTTTGGACTTATGTAAAGTAAAATCAACACTATTCTAAGTTTTAAAATAATTATCACGTAAAAAATTATGTTAGATTTTAATTGCTTATGTATTAGTCTCATAGCATAGATTGTAATTAATAATAAGAACCTAGTTCTTTTGTATAAAAAAAATACATATATTAGTTACACATGTTAATTATATTAAAACTTAGAATAGTGTTGATTTTACTTTACATAAGTCCAAAAATATTTAAATATTTTAAGTCTTATGTAGCAAAAAAAAAAGTTCTAAAGAAAAAAAAAGAAAAATTATCAAATATACGAAAACTTCACAATTACAAAAATAACACAGGGGTAACACTTTATTTAAATTATGTGTGAATATTGTGGATCTGCTATGTGCAAATAATGAAAATGTATTTTTCTTTTCTTTAAATAAATATAGCAGAATTACAAGAAATAAACATTGTGTGAAAGACGGTAAATATTTAAAGAAAGTTATCTAAAGATAGATTGAGTTAACAAAATACGTTTAACTAAGTTATATTTCATAATACACCCGTTTTCCTCAGTAGCGAACAAATTGTGTGGGATTTCAACCAGCTGACACATTTTTTTTTCATTCCACCTGTTGTAAATATTCAACAGTCCACTTTGATGTTGTATCAAAATATATATGGAGTGAACTGTAGATTTATATACCGTTGATGAAACGGCTCATTCGCAAAACGTCTACTTCGTAAAATGTCTACCGGTCGTAAAATGTCTCTTTCGCAGAATAAATAAATAAACTAACGGCACTGTACGATAGTGCCTGTCACAGGTTACAAATTATCAAAATATAGCCCAGCAGTAGGGCAGTATAGGTTAAAATATATATATATATATATAGTTTCGTTATCCATAAAAAAATAAACTGGTTTCTATCCGTTGTGGATGGTTGGACTTAACATAGTACTGCAGGGTTTTTTTCTGTAGGTACATTTGTATGCTTGAAGTAGATAGACAAATGTGCAGTTAAACACAAAAAAAACAAAGGACAAACGATTGTTTAAACACAGCTTTAGGGCAACCCCGGCAGGGCAAGATACGTCTCAGTGAATAAATTGTCGTGGTCCTAGCCGCGAAAGGGGAAAAAACGTCGCAAAAAAAAGTCGCACCATATGAGCCCCACACAGAAATGGCATTAAAAAATGTCGGGACACATAACGTATGCGATTGTCTGGTGTTTGCGCACCGACTGGTTAAAAACCCATTTGTGTCTAGATTAAAAAACGGAATTTTTAAACTCCGGGATGGATTGTATTCCGAGGCCTTTTTGTGGATTTTTTGGCAGGCTTTATTCAGTTAGGGCATCAGTGGGTATAGCAAATAACATATTGGACAAAGGCCGTTTGGTTGGTTTTGTTAATTGGATTTGGTAGTTAAAGTCATGGTCTGCCAGTTCTACCAAACAATTATATGAAATATTAGCGTTTGCCCGTGACTTCGCCCTCGTATAAGTCGGAAATTATCCGGGATAAAAATATCCTCTATAACCTAACCTAACCCTCTTACCTACCGGTCTACCTGCGGGCTAAAAAATCCTTTCAGCCATTAAGGCGTGAAAGAGTAACAGACAGACAGACAAAGTGAAGATGAAAGTAGAAAAAACAAAGATGTGATAACAGAAATATATTTTCATAACAGCTGAAACTGTGACGTCATTCTAGTTATCCTTGGAGATTCCAACACTGGTTTTGTCGTACACCCACAGACTACTGTTTATGACGACATTGTCTCTAATGACGTAAGCAGAGCTAGCCTATCGTCCTATTTTACGCAGATTTATGTCTATTCCATACTTTTGTAAAAATATTTTCCTACATATTGGTATTTTCATTGGGAAAATTTCAGATAAAAGCATCAAGAAAATAGAAAATCATCTACGTAACTGTAAATGGAAATAGTACCCAAAACGCTGGTAGGATGGTCACGTTGATTATTATAATAATTTTTTTAAGACTGTTAATTTGTATTATGTACCTATACCCACTGTAAGTACATAAAATCGCTGATAAAACCTAGGTAAGGCTGGCACAGGAGCGTGGGGATTTGTCACAAGGGAAAATACGCCTATGCTCAGCGCAGTGGGTGAAATCTGGCTGTAGGTGACTATGATTCATACATACATACATACACATATAACATATAAAATAACACCTTTTTAGAAGAAAGTTCTTTAACGTGGCTTGCGGTAGGAGTTGACTGGTAGATATCGTCACGTAATGAAAAAGCGTTATGCCCCCTCCACACGAATTTCTCTTTCTCTCTCTCTCTCTCTCTCTCTCTGTATCTTTCTATTATATAAGAGTGTGTGTGTGCGTGTGGAACTTCGTTACTGACGGGGGTCCCGCATACGTTTTTTTTTACTTGAGACACTACAGAACACCACCGCCACCTCGCTATGATCATGATGATGATGAAATAAAATCAGAAAATAGCGCATTTGAGTTTTATTAACCGATTTGATAAGGGAGGACGTTCTATGTTCGACTTTATGTTTTTTTTTGTGTTTGTTCATCGATATTTTCGTCAATTGTGGACTGATTTTGAAAATAATTTTCGGTAGAAGAAATTTGCACGGTACCATATAAATTTTATTAACTTTGCTTGTGTAGTTTTTGAGTTAGCTTCAATAATACGTATTTTTTCCACTTGGTATTTGTGGATGATGTTATAGTAAGTTCCTGTCACTGTTATTTACATAGTAGGCGATAGGTGATAGTCGAAGTTGTGTGGGATAGGTACCACAACTAAAAAGTGCAACTTTGTAGAAACAAAAAAACAACCGAATTCCAAAAAAAAAAACACTACCTACAAAAATAAAAATAAAAACACAAAAACTTTAAAAACGAAAATCCAAAACCAAAGACACCCGACTTCTGAAATTAAGTAATTAAAGTTATTTTTCACATTGTAGTGTTTTTATGGAAGTTGTTTGTTTTATATTTTTGTAAAAATATTTATTATTATTCATTTTTCAAGATCACATACTCCAATAGATACAATGCATTGCTTAAGTTTCTCAAACCTATCACTTTACTCTAACGTAACACTCAATATAGTCGACAAAGATAAGCCGGTTCATAGCTACACTAAAGGCTAGGGCAGATTCCTCGCTCCACTGAATTTCCGTGTTAAATTTTGGTATTTGCACAGGAGCATCACCAAAAAGAATAAACAGAAATTTCGTTCCTAACAATATGCAAGTAAAGCAACACACGGGTTAAAATAATGAAAGCGACATTATATAGGATGAAAAGTTGGAGCGGACCTTGGAAGGTTAGTACCCTAAATGTCGATGCAATCAATGGACAGTGAAATGAAACTTGCCTGATCCGGGAACGGAGCAACTCAAATGCGGAAATAGTTATTTATCCAACATGTGAGGAAAGTTCGTTTTTCAGAATCACGAACGCAGTGAGTGATTATAAATGTCAATCCTGAGTGACTGATCCTGAAAGACTCAACAAAACGCATAGCAAATGAACTTGCTCACATGTTGCATACAAAACTTTTCACCACTCCCAGCAAGAAAGTATTCAGTCATCATAGGTAAATAAATTAAATAGTCACAAACCAAATCAAAATAATTATTTATTATAAAATAAAAAGAGCTGTTATTCATGAAAATAATTTAAAATGAAATGTAAAATTACTGCAATATTTCAAGTTAAAAGTAACGTTTTCAATAAAAACGTTGTTCTTGTTTCAGGCAAGGTTAGTTTCTGAACGGGATCATTACTTTCCTCACTGTTTTCGTAGAGGAAAGACACTTCTTTCGTGCGGGAGTGGTGAAATAGAACATTCTATATTTTTCTGGCGCCATCCAGGATTAAAACTGTCCAACACACATTGCATCTCAAATTGAAGGAAGATATCTATAGGAAGGAAGATAGATAGATATAATACATAAATATCTGACTCTGACGCACTCAAAGATTTTTCATTTAGTTCGTTTTTTTTCTGACTATTTCTCGGAAGATGTCAAAATATTATGAGTACGCTTGTTATCACAACCAAACCTTCTGTCCTACTTGCCTACTGTCCCAGTACATTTCACCCTCCTGTTATTTAAGCGCGCATTGTTGTTGCAGATTAAAATAAGTGCAAAACGTATCCCCGCCGCACTAAACTTGAAACGTATTTTTTTTCAGTCCGCCTAATTGTGGTTTAATATGCGTTCCTGTATTTTTTTCTTGGAGTTTTCGTGTTTACTGAAGTGGGTATGAATGTTTTGGGTAAGTGCTTGGTTTGAGTAAGTTTTATGTCCGTTTTAGCCCATTATGGATGATATTTGGGATATAATAAATTTATTTTATTTTACTATAAGGCTATTGTAGTGCTACTACTAACGTCAAATGACTATCGATTTTCTTAAATATATAATCAAAAGTCATTTAATAGGTTGGGGAAAAAGTTGCTTCAAAACATTTTTTTATATAGTTTATTTACATTTAACTAAAGTATGTAGGTACCATTTTGTTCGATAACTTTTTGCCATCTTGTAGGTAGGGACATGATCCCATTGCTATAGAAATTTTGGGACTTTTGATCAAAATACCGCGACAAGTGGTTTTGGCAGTCCTCTCGTGATGTTAACCTGACACTGTGTGTGTGTGTGGACTATACGGCGGATGCATTAACACCTCCCAGCCAAACTCTCTTAATTTTTGCTGAGTGGCTAAAGATGTGTGAGGTCTAGCGTTATCATGATGAAAAACCACCCCTTCTGTTGATTAATTCCGGCCGCTTTCTCTCAACTTCTTGCTTTAATCTTTTTCGCGGCTTGCGTTGCATTTTTACCTTTTTTGTAGTAAAATTTTAAAATGTATCGAATTTCTTCATTAGATTCAGTCATCTTGACGGTACGAAAAACAAATGACAATCACACATTTTCCTAATTTGAATTTGGAATTATGTTCTTTAAAATTTAAACTTTCAACGATACCAAAACCAGCCAGATACAAATAGTATAGCCAAAGAGATTTTATTACAAGTTCATACATACTATAATGCGAAAAGACTTTTTCCTAACTAATAACATAACTAATATTCAAACTAGGCTGAGAATCAGCACTTTTCGAACGTCGAAGTTACATAACTGTGCTTTAGCTGGAAAGAAGTGGCGCAACTAAATCCCCAATTTACTATAGAACTGAAGGCCAATTCCCGGAATTAAAACTACAGAGTTATGAGGAACAGGGTGCAAAGTTCATTCATCATCTATAGAAAAGAGAGGATCCTTCGACCAGTTGGGTGTTGTATCTGATGGGCTACTGCCCGACGATTTATGTCGGGACGTTGTATATATTTACTAGTTGCACCCTGCGATTTTACCCGCATAAGTCTCGATCCCGTGGGAATATCGGGATAAAAAGTATACCTCACCCAGTAAGTAGTCCTAACCTAGTTCATGGTCTACCCATGTGCCAAATTTTATGCAAATTAGATCAGCCGTTTTAGCGTGAAAGCGTAAAAAACCAACAAACAAACTCACTTTCGCATTTATAATATTGGTTAGGATGCTAGTCGCGCGGTAAACTCTGCTTGCGCGATGCAGGATTTTGCGTGACGTTAGTATGATGCGTAGTTTGCATGTGGCGATGTAGATGCCGCCACAACAACGTTCAAAATCTAGTTGCAATCTCATCTCAGCCGTGCATCTCAGGGACAATAAAAAGAAACTGTCAAAAACTTGCCAAAAATGTAGGTAAAATAAAGGTATTTTTGACAAATTGAGACTGAGATTAAATAGAACGAAGAACGTTCGCAATTCTTATAAATACAGGAATTCCGTCTCTGCAATTTGTGTGACCACTTGCTGAGCCTCTTAGAAGGTGTCTAATTTTTCGGCGACTTAATATTCATTTCGACTATCGCAGATATTCGTTTAATTTATTTTGCTCTTCAATGTCATACGATATGTAATGCATAGTCACCCATCCTCGGACGGACCGTAGCAAGCGCTAGTTTACTCAAAACTTTAAAAGCCCTCTAATGAAGAAACTAAAACCTCTTATGGAATCAAAGGTAATCAGACCGACTTTAACTAGAAAATCCAACTAACCTATTCTCTAAAGCTAACTTCACATATCGTTTGAAAGGCTCCTTCATAACAGTATTAAAATGAAACCGTTCTGGCACTAACATCTAGTGTGCTACGAAATCTCGTAGATGCTCTACGGAGTCTACGACGTAGCAAGATTTTATGGGTCGTAGCGCACGATATTGTTAAAACCGAAGTATTTTAGTGGATTAGTTAACATTTTAATGTTCTATGTAGAACAGTTTCTGGGTAGATTTAGAGCTTAGTTATTCTATTGAGATATATGAAGGCACTTCAAACTAGGGATAGTTAAATATGTGATAATTTGAATTTAAAGCTTCGGGCTCTAATATGGATACAGATTTGATTTGTGAGTAAACTTCTTATAAATAAATACCTTAAATGCAAAATATCAATACGGAGTTTTTTTTAATGACTGGCAATCTTATTAAATCTTCAATTGTAAAAGGGAGTTTGCTTATCCTCTTGATAATTTTCGTCAAATCCTCATTGTTAAAGACCAAAGAAATAACAAAAATAAAAAAATTAAGAAAAGACACATTATTACTTGGTAAGTTTCGAACCTGTGCACTTTGGCTTAAGAAGCGGGTCCTTTTAACCTCAAGCAACGATGGCAGAAATGTGAACCCTGGACCATTGTGTACATGAGTTATTACAAATTCCATAACGCAAGCGACATTCTTCAGACCTCATATCAAGATTCCAATTCACATCTCAACTCTTAGCTTTCTGCATTTTTCCCAGATCTTAAAGATTTTTTTTTAAGTTACTATGTAATACATATTACAGCAAAAAATTGAATTTTCTTTAAAAATATTACCCTTAGATTCTTTGGATCTGCCAAAGAATCTACATGAATAGTTCGATCTACCTTTGTTAAGTAATAAGCGATAGCGGTTTGAAATTAAAGACAATTTGTCAGCTTAATATGCAGAAAAAAATCTCGTAATAACTCTAAAAATAACATAGATTTGCAACTCAACATGTCAGCTAGAAATGCCACACATCAGTTTGTTTTTTGTTGACTGAATTGCAAGTAGGTACGATATGGAAGACTCAACGCCTCCAAGAATACACAAACTTTAATAAAAAAGTACTGACGATCAAGTACCTACTACATCTACTGTATATTGGACATTTATACTGTCGATTTGCGATTCGTTCAATAGCTTTTAAATTACTATAAAACCACCTCTTAATTAATACACTCGAAAGAGTTTTCCATACTTAATTCATACTGTTAGCAAATACAGTTTAAGTTCGTAATATAAATGCTTGTAACTTGCGCCAAAGAATGCATGCCAGTGTGACATAACAACTTTTGATTGTCACAGACATTCACCAATCCTTTTTTTTTTTGGGTCGGAAATCATTAAATGACTTTTCCCACTGGGTGGAGCGGGGAAATGCCTGTAATAATAATGTATTTACCAATCGCTCCGCCCAACACTTGAACCAATCACACTCAAAGTACAGAGAGCTAGCGTCAAAACTAGTGGCTCGTTCACTTGCTTAACTTCAAGCGTCATTACGCAGACGTACATCTTCTGAATGAGCCGCCTGTGCCACTGGGGTGTAGCACAAATTAGGAGAAGAAGGTGCACTCGACACAATAATGAATTATAATCAATGGCTACTATTTTTTTTGTGTTTTAGCATAGGAATAGCCCATTCCGATTAGCCATTGCCCTTTCCATAATATTTCGAAAATCGTCTACGCATCGTTTTCATTTGTTAAACAGTTGAAAATCACGATACTCATAAACATCGATTCCGGTTGTTCCATTTTTGAAATGAAGAATGCTAGCATCTGTTAATAAATGTAGGTCAATAATATTGCCATGCTAAAACCCACTTATTATAGAATTGAGAATAGTTCATAAGCTTTAACCTTACCTTTTGCTTATATTTTGGCAGTCAGATAGTTGGAAGCGAGGCTAACCGACTGCGCTGCTATCAATTTCTCAGACTGATCATAATTATTTTCTAAAAGAAGACAATGATCTTGATGAATGGAGGCTCAGGAATCTTTATGAGTAAATTACAAGTGTCCCTAATTTGGCACCGTCGTTGAAAGATCTTCAAAAAAAAAACTTACGATTCCTCTATGAACGTAAGGTTGTTAACCTTCTCATCCTCTCTACTGACTGCACAAAGTACGTTTAAATCGTTTAACTTTCAAGATAAAGCGACACTTATCAGTATTTCTTGAGAATTGCCGCACTACGCCCATGGGGCCACAATATATGGCAATGGTGGTTACAAGAAGAATTTTAAAGCCCCTGTACAAAGTTATTGTTCTTGTTTCGCGTTTGGACGTAATTATGGCTTGTTCCGGCTCATATGTTGTGTAATCCCCTTTACTTTTAAACAGTTTTAGTGCCAGTTTTGCCAAATTTCGCGTTAAGTATTTTGTCGTGAGGAGGTGCAAAAAAGTCCTTCAACATTATAGACCCTTCCATTCAATCACTAACTGAGTTTGGTCAAACTGACCCTTACGTTAGTTAAGTGCAGTCATGGAATTACCAAACCAAACCTGCTACGAGTATCTAATTACGCAACATATTTTCGTAAACGATTACGACAAATTTCTTTCATTTTGACAGTTCAACAACATTCATTGCGTAATTTACGTTGTTGAGCAGATTTTGTTTTCGAACTTATGAAGTAATGGATTAGCAATTTGTTTCAAGACGATTCAGTTTCCGATTGATCGTGTATTACGCAATTAGGGTACTGGTCTGAGTTTGCTACCATTATAAATGTGGGGAAATTTTTCTTAAGATAATAGCGTTTTTCTATACAATTTTGTTTAACAGAGTATCGAGGTTGTTAGTTTACAGAACACAACATTAACAAAAGAACAAACCAAATTATCAATAACAATCAATGAATTTCTTCTTGTTGGCAGTAAACAGCATTCCAAATGCTTAACACTTTTATACGAATTTGAAAGAAATTCCTAATCTATTGCTTCATATGTTTGAAAAATTCGTCTGCTCGACAATCTAAATAACGCAATGGATGTTACCGTATTTTCAAAATAAAAGCTAGAGCAATTGTTAGGTTTACGAAATTACCCTACAGGATGTTGTTAGTGTTACGAAATTACCCTACAGGATGACTTGAAGCAGAAAAATAAACACGGATATTAAACTGTACTTGATTTTTTAAGCCCTCAAATGAAAATCCACTTCTCTAAAATTACTAATCAATCTTTTACTGAAGTCCCAACGAACGGTGGATGATGAACGATCTGTCCGCCATTTTAATTGTTAGAAAAAAACGCGACGAATAGAGAAGTTCTGCTGAAAATTGGAGGCGGTCGCCATGATGGATAGATGGATGGATGGTCGTCATCCAGTTGATTGGCGGTCGACTATTGGAGCTTTTTTTTATTAGGAATGTGGTCAGCACGATGAAATGTAGTTTGAAACGTTGAAGCGAATTGTATGTGAGTTTGAATCAAAGGCTACGCTGGAATGGTTTTAATTGAAAATATTTGTTTTGAGGAATAGTAATTTTATAGTAAATGATGTTTAGTTCTGAGGGCGGCGTTATTGAACATAATCCTACCTAATCCTAACTTCCTAACTATAATACACTGGATCGCAAATTATCCGGGTCGCTAATAAATGGCGTGATAGCTATAGTATACAGGTGGCACACTTAGATCGGTCAGTATGGGAAAGTCTGAATCTATAAGACATACGAAGATCTCTTCTTAGGAACCATGTCATCGATTTTAGTAAAAAGAAAAACTGCATTCATACATTTTGTAAAAACTTGTACTCCGCTCGGGAATCGAACCCGGACGTTTTGAAAACTAACACTATTTCTATTTAGATATTGATTGTGTAGGTCTTAAGCAGTAAATGTTACTAAAAAAAAAGATGTCTAAAATGATTATAATGCATTGTTTTAATATTTTTTTTAGATTGCCCATTCTTCCACTAGCGCATTCCTTAACTCGTGTAAGGTAACGAGAGCAGGAGAGCGTTGTCTCGCATCTCCCGAGCTCGTCCCATGCATGTTCTATGGCATTTAAGTCTGGGCTGCGAGCTGGCCACTCCATGCAAGTAATACCGACGTCTTGAATATACATATTGACCAAACGAGCAGTATGTGGTCGCAAAAATGGAATTTGCACCCACATTCACTAAGAAAGGACCATGCAGGCATGCTCATTTAAAACCTCTTCTACGTATCTGACAGCAGTCAGAGAACCGTTTTCTATGATCACTAACTTCGTGCGATCCTCTGAAGATATCCCAGCCCAAACCATTATTGATCCTCCACCGAATACCACCTTGGCACCTTTTATTGCTTGATGATACCGTTCTCCTGGTCGTCTAAATACTCTTCGTTTCCCGTCGTGCGTAAATAAACAAAATCTGGACTCATCGGAAAACATAACCTTGGACCAATCTTCATCTGTCCATCTAATGTGATCTCGAGCAAACAGTAACCTGACAACTCGATGTTCTCTGAGCAGTTTGGGGCCGTTTCCTATAAGGCTTTATATCAGCTTCACGAAGACGACGAAGAATCGTATCAGAGCTCACATTGTTCTGGAGAATTTCTTAAAGACTGTTTCGGACCTGAACAGCCGTGAGATGTCGATTTCTTAACATAGTGCTCACGATGAATCGGTCTTCTCGTGTAGTTGTGCACCTTGGCCTGCTATTTCCTGGTCTTCTGATGTTCATGCCGGTCTCTTGAAATCGCTGGAGTACTCTTTGGACCGTTGATGAAGATACTCCTACTGTTCTAGCAGTGCTACGCTGACTTCTTCCTTCTTGTACCATGGTAATAATCCGTGTACATTCTTCAAGTGTTAATGACATAATATTGCACTGAATACTGTGATCAATCCAAGGAATCATTTATATTGACAGCTCGCTTTGAAATTAAAGCAGAAAAAATATTATTTTCCTAATTTTAAATTTTAAAAAAATTCAAAGAGCTGATTTTTTTTAAATCTTTTTCTTGTACAAATGAAACCTCTTTATACATTTAGAACAAGCATTAGTTACTTACTACATAAGATTTATTCTAGCGATCTAGGTATGTAATTTATGGAGATATCACAGTTTTTATTAGCGAGCCGGAATTTTTGCGATCCAGTGTATTATAAATTCGAAAGTGAGTTTGTACGTTTGTTACGCTTTCACGCTAAAACGGCTTAACGGGCTTGGATGAAATTTGGCACATGGGTAGTCCATGACCTGGAGAAGGACATGGGCTACTTTTTATCCTGGATCGCAGCTGGAGTCGCGGGCAACAGCTAGTGTTGTATAATTTCAATAATAAACATGATTTTTCGTATGATATGTGTGTGAGTAGATTTATAATGGTTAAGTTGACCAAGCATAAAGGCTTCTTCTAAATTTCGTGCCTTGGACAAGTTCATACAATCAAGCAGATTAACCTAAAGGCTAAATTTCATATCTCATCAGTTTCTTACAAACTGATGCATTAGTATAATGCAAGCAACAAGACTGAATAATTGTAAACTCTTTTTGAAATGTTACTTATATTACATATACCTCTATCATGTAAATTATTGTTCTAAAAGAAACTTAGGCAAGCGAAGGAGTCTTCTTTTTTCCCGACATTAACGTGAACGGGCGGGAAGTGCGAGCGATAATGTGCAATATTTTCAGTATTGCCCGTGAAGCAAAATTGATTATTATGCAGAAGATAACATAGCGAAAGGTTGTACATAAGTACATTATTAAAGTAACTAGTTGTATATTTGTAGGTTTATTCTAGTTATAAATTATCAGCATTATTATTTACTATAAGAGCTCTAACACACTGGGACACCACGGCGACGTCGCTGGCTACCTCTGGCTACCTACCGTAGCCAAATGAGGTTGCCAAATAAGTAGCCAGTAACACGCGGGCGTCCGTCCTGACGATCAGTTGGCCACTGAGTGAGGAAGGCGTAACTTACTTGTATACAAAATACTGGCGACTTGGCTACGCGTCTTCAGGTCGCCAGAGAATTCAGTCTCCACGTTGCAGTTGGGGCACGCTTCTAAATTGGCGCCGTTGCCAGACCGTAGCCAAGAGAGTTAACTGTCATACATTATATGAATTGTTTGGATACGTATCCGGCGACGTCGCAATGGCGGCCCAGTGTGTTAGCGCTCTAACATTTAATCTGGGATGATGAAGAGTCTCACCTCACCCAAAATTGGTCGTTCAAAAGTCAGCACGATTTATTCGCTAACTTATTAGACTGATAAAACTGTTCATCATTTTAAACACCCCGTAACAAATTTCCACCCAGATTCCCCAAAACCGTAATTTAAAAAAAAACGCCAATTTGTAATATCGAAAAACCGGAAACAATCAGCTTTCGGAATGGAACGACCAACAAATTCGTTTAATCAACTCTCAAGAAACGTCAAAGCGATCGACTTTAGTATTTTCGTCAAAAATCAGTTGTGCGGGTTTTGCCAGATGAATCTCGAAAGGGTCCCGTAATAAATGGTTACGGAGCTAAATTCACTCAAACCCGCTCTGAAAGCTGCAGTGGGTTCCGCGGAATAATTTATTAAAAGCCCGTTGCTGCTTTTGTTGAACACCGTCGGTTAGGGTTGCTACTTCGGAGTAATGAGTATTTCGACTTGTATTATGTCGTGTTTATTGTTCGTTGGGAATAGCAAGAGTTTTTATTTCTTTATATGTAAGTAGCAGTGTATCAGGTTATATTGTAACTACTTGAAAAACAGGCAAGATTAAAATATTTAATTCTAGCGTATGGCACTCGTGGGTTGCAGCTGAAAATCAGCGTCAGGTGATACACTTTCTGTTGTCATCTGACATTATGCTGAGCTGAGGCCCTTTTGGCATTATAATAATTTGTTTTCTGTTTTTATAGTTTTAAGGTGTTTTTTTTTTTTTTTTTGTTATGCCAATAAACGCATTTTTCTTTCTTTCTTTCTATATTTGTCGAATATGGTGAGTTTCTGTTGCAAGAGGTCATATAGGTGGCCAACCAGCTGGTACTACCTAATTAATCTTAGGGTTTTTGGGCCAAAAAACTGTGTAATATAAAACGAGCAAAAAAACTAAATTACTATAATAAGTTGTCAACCCTGCGTGGACGGCGTGTCACGGAGCATCAATCATGCAAAGATGTCGGCGGTGGCATTGGCGACACACGCTGCTAACAGCACCCGTTACGGACAATACCGTCATTATCACCCTTTATCATTCTCAAACGGCCTATGTAAGTAGTTAAGTTCCATTTGAAGTTTAATTGACCGATTGCCCTCTAAAATGCACCTTGCTGACATAGCTAGGTACTAGCAAAGCTTAAATGGTTTATGAGACTGGGAAAGTCTTGGATTTTTCTTGCATGCCAGTGATGGCGGCGGTGCGACGGCGACACACACTGCTAGCAGGACCCATTACGGCAAATTGACGTCATAACCACCCTTTATCATTATCAAACAGCCAGTTTAAGCAGTTTTGCTCTAATTGTTTAATTGACTGATTGGTCTCTAAAATGGATCTTTGCTGACGCAGTTACGTACTAGCAAAGCTTCAATAAGCTATGAGATCAGGAAATTCATGTGTATTTCTTGTACGCCGAGTCTTCTGGCGGTATTCATAGGTACCGTTAGTTGATCAAGTACTGTATTATGATGCAAAGCCCAAGATTTTTTTAAAGTTTTTGATTTTTCACTATTTTTATTAAATTTATTTAGGGTTTAAGGGTTAGGCAGATACCTATGTACCTGTAGTACAACCACATTTCGCCAGATATGTTAAGTCCCCTGTAATAGGGGGCGAGCCTATTGCCATCAACCGGGCACAAATCTAGACTCCGGGATGCTACTGAGATATTCCAGATGGAAAACCCAATAACACTTTGACCGACCTAGGAATCGAACACAGAATCTCATGCGCGAATTCTACATAAATATAAGGCCATCAACAAAATCAACATCTCTTATGTATATTTTACAACTCATTCCATTTTTTACGTAGGTATAATATTTTTTCATACCCACAATTCAAGAAACACTTGACACAGGTATTTCAAGTACTACACCAACGCATAGAAGATATGAAAGATGTTCCCGCTTTTAGGGGAGATAACTCGATTTTGAAACTCATTGAATAAGCTCTCGAACTTTGAAGCTTACGGTACATATTTTGTATTTTAATATATTCTAAATTATTCATTGTGTTAGTACTGAAATATTGTTTGTAAACATGCTCGCTTTTAGGTAAATATTAGGTTTTTTGTTGCGTCAATATTATATTTTATTTAATGAAATTTTGCATGTGCGACGTGAGTGAACACACTCACGAACAAGAAGAAATCATATTAAAGATAGAAAGATAGATAAATAGAATATTCTATACTATGCACACCATACACTCATAGACAGCACACCCGCACAATATCATTAAAAACCGGCCAAGTGCGAGTCGGACTTTATCTATAAAAACGGCAAAAAAATCATGTCTGTTGTATGGGAGCCCCCTTAAATATTTATTTTATTCTGTTGTTATAGTGGCAACAGAAATTCATCACCTGTGAAAATTTCAACTGTCTAACTATCACTGTTCATGAGATAAAGCCTGGTGACAGACGGACGGACGGACAGCGAAGTCTTAGTAATAGGGTTCCGTTTTTACCCTTTGGGTACGGAACCCAAAAAAACACCTTCGTCTCTTATAGTATTTAGGTATATTATACGTTCATAAATTCGTCAACGTTTACTTTCATACATGGTCATAATAATGACCGCAAAATTAAATGTTCATCAGCTATAATCGGTTTTTAACAATCGTTCTTACCAAAGCTCTTAAGAGGGATCCTGTCCCTCCAAATATGACTCGAGGAAATTAAAAATAATTATAAATTTACAGAATAATATTGATACAATCATCAAATACTCCCTATGTTATTATTTTGCCCGTATTTCTTTTACACAACTCTCTAAGTCACGAGTATATATATTACAGCAATCAAAATGAAGGTTCTGTTCATAAGGTTAAAAGTATCTAATGTGTATACACGTTTACAGACACACGTGATCTGACCAAGATTATGTCTTGACTTTAAAAGAGATCACTGACCCCTGTGTTTATTTCCCCATTTCTTCTAAGGGGTAGTCTGATCCTGCCGGGGTCGCGGGAAAGTCCGAAAGGGATACCGTGGCCCCTGGCAACGGAAAGGCAACTGAAGGAACACGGGTGGGTTTTAGTCAGTAAGAGTCTGACACCCCCCCCCAATCCGCCCAGGAGCGGGAGAAGTTATTTGATGATTTCCCTACCAAAAAAAAAAAAAAAGTAGTGGTCTGATTGGATATGTTGACTCCATCCAGTATTTTATTTTAATGAGTACGACTTATGATGGCACACCTCTGCCTAATCCTTCGGGGAAACAAGGCGTGATGTTATGTTAAGTAGTGCGTGTGAAAGTGATTCCGGTACTTATCCTATTTACAGAATAAACAATTTCGTTACATTTAATATGTTTACGTCTTTTACAAAATTTCCCCCGAATTATTATAGCCAGCCGTCAATCTCCCTAGTCTATTCCCAACTATGTTGGGGTCGGCTTCCAGTCTAACACCAGTATTTTACATGGAGCGACTGCCTATCTGACCTCCACAACCCAGTTACTGGGTAACACGATACCCCTTGATAAGACTGGTTGTCAGACTTTCGGGCTTCTGATGACCCGTAACGACTGTCAAAAATCTAAGAATTACAGCCGGGACCAACGGCTTTCCGAGGCATGGAGGTGTCGCGGTATTTTAAGGTGGTCATCCATCTACGGACTGACCGCGCCAAGCGTAGCTTAACCTGATCGTTCGACCCGAACGGCTGTTATAACTTAGCCACGAGCCTCTCTCAATTTTTATAACCAGCATAATTCAAAAATACCCCAAAACTAACTCGACGTATACCAAAACTAAACTATGTTCTAAATCAAGTTAGCAGGCACATTACACATCCGAGAAGCTAGAACAACTGTCATAAACATATTTCGCGCTAATGTTCCGGCCGAATGAAAACCATATATCTCTGGATGTACATGAATATGTAGGCCTGTTCCTCCTTTCTTGCTTAGCATGTTGGGAAGTTCTTTCATGTGTTTTTGGGCAAACACGTTACCTATAATTCGACTGATACAGGACCTACGGTTTACTAATGATAAGCATACAATATATTGTCATAACGAAATTCAGCATAATGATCATTACGCATAATATGCACAAATGTTTTGCCATTATTATAATGAATAAATATATTATTATTAATAAGCTTCACCTCAAGGCTAGACAAAACACGATGAAAACTGCAAAGTTAACACTTAACCCAGAGTTCAACATAGGTAACCCCATTTTAACTGAATACCAGTATTAACAGAGGAGCCTTCAACCGGATATTACCTGAACTACTATACCACAGAATAGAAGAGAAGGTCAGCTACATTTATACGATCGAAAATAGGCGAACGCACACATAGACTCCTACTTACGGCGATCTCAAATAAATGCCGGTCGTGAGTGCGCTTGTACTCATTGTACTTGACGCGTGTGTTATATAAATGTAATTATTGTGTCTAAAAATAAATAATATGATATATAAATGTAATTATACTTGTTATACCTATAAATGTAATTATTATCTATGATTAATTTACTAAATGAATTTAATAACAAACTTATTTTTTATAAGTCAAACACTGATTTGACTCAACTGTTGTTATTGTCTCCAATATCTTGGTTGAATTATGTAGTAGGGTCACACTGATTTATTTGTTGTTCCTATATTTAAATACTAAATGATTGAGGATACAAGTTTTATTAAATTATTTTGTTAAGAATATCTAAGAGATTAGTTTACGTATAAATTATATTTTTGTAAAGGTATTATTACAGTTTATAGTTTAAAAGTATTTGTTTTGTACTAATAGATCAGTTCATTTTATCTGTGGCAATATTCATGTCAGATAGGGTAAGGTAGACAACTGTCATTTGAAATGTTTTAAAAGGTCGTGTAACTTAATTATTGTTCTCTTTTCTGTACGTGTCACTGGACTGGTAACAATATAAAAGCTTATGTTAACATCTAAGAACAGACCCTGAGTGATGTCCATGTCCGTAATATTGAGTTGCTAAAAGCTAATATAAGGAAATAATGTTGCTTATCAGAAGTTCTGCTTTTATTGTAAAATGGATTGAATTAAGGATCATCAGATCACTTCTGATGAAAGATCGACTAACTACAATGTTCATGTAAGTTAAATTGTCATTATATCTTGATTATTGCTGATAACTATGATGTTCTGTATGTATTAAAATATTGCTAATATTGCTACATAAGTGTTAAATCGAATTAAGGAATATTCATATTCTATTTGTCATTGATAAAGTTGTTAGCTTTAAGAAATGGTCCAAGAGATTAATGTAATAACAAAACTATATGCTAATGTAAAAATATGTTGATAAAATACTTCAAAACAAGCTTCCGTGGAGTTTCTTATCCTTCTTCTCCACGAAGACCTAGATTTGGAACGGATAACTAGCTTTCTCATTAACAATACCTATTTATTGACAAGTCTAATTGAAATAAATGCCTAGTCTTGTCTCCATGTGCTTTCTTATAATCCTTTTCCCTACACACCATATTCATAGATATTAAAATACATAACATAACATCACGCCTTGTTTCCCCGAGGGGTTGGGCAGAGGTGCACCTGTAGTAGGTACACCCACATATTAAAATGCCTACATGATTAAATAATTAACTAATAGGTAACCTGAAAATCCTGACACTCAAAAGTTGATAGTTAAGTGGATATCAATGCCTCTAAATGTAGTATATCTAATAATCTTTTTCTCGCACGTGCATATCTGTGTGCGTGCGTTTTCTCTCGTAGTAACCTTCTGTATACTATTTTGTGACTATATTCTAACTACGACACAGGTGTAAAGGAAACTAAACTGATTTTATAAACTTTCTGATACCGCTGGCTGACTCTGACAAGTGAGACACAGAGTAAATACAGAAATTTCACTCTGCACAGATTTCAAACGAGCTGACTGTGTCACCACATCCGGATAAGTTTGAGTTAAATATTCTGGCAGGTGATTTAATATACATAGATTTTGTTACCAATGTTTTAACGATTTTTAGTACCCACGCCTTACGTCACTTTAAAAAAATATCAGAATTTTTCGGTGTTACCTGTTTTTTCTAAATATTTTTGGTCTAATTGACGAGAATATCCGTCAGACCATAGGTTAAAACAGCCCACAGACGATAATAGCCATTGCTATAAGATCTTAGCCGCGTGAGACTTTGTTGGAAGCATTACTTGAAACAAAAAAAAACGTTACCTCATGCAAAAGTCACAGTTCTGCTTTGTTTTAAAGTTTGTTGAATATTAAGCAACCAATAGACGTGCCTGTAACTTTCACAAAAGTACGCATGTAGCTTGCATGCCAAGGTGCCGTAACAACTTCTGATTGGTGAATGTCACTATGGCGATGCAAGCTATTTGCATACGGGTAAATTCGGGTACCTAAACCGAAAAAGGCATTCGCTTCGGTAATCTTCGTGTTTCCGAATTAAAACGAACGTCGCACACAGTAACCTTCAAAGCTTCTAAATCTCATACCGCCGCACTTTGTGGTAGTGCACCTAGCATTCGTTGCGCGTTTATGAAGTTTTCTCTTTGTCGGGTCCCCCCCTACTCTGGTCACAGATCGTCAGCTGTCTCTCAAACATATTGTTTTTTTTTAGTTTCATATACTTTTTATAGTAATAGGTCTCTACCTATGTAATTGGAGATTCTATAACCAGCATTTTCAGATTTAATTATCTGTGGATTGGCGCGCAATTCGAAATTCAAATGAATTTTATTCGAAAGACGTGTTAATTTAATTTTAAATTCAGTCGTAGTATTTTGAGATAGTTTTTTGTTTTTGTGACATTGTGGTAGTTTTTGGCGCCATGGATAAACTGAAAATGCATTAACACGGTCCATTATTGGTTCAATCATTTTAAATCTGGAAATTTTGAGTTGTAGAACGAGCCTCGCGGTCGGCCGGTAACCATTGAGACAACGACGAATTTAAGGCGATGGTGGAAGCGGATCGAACTCAATCTACGGCTGAGCTTGCTGCGGGCCTTGAAGTTAGTGTCAAAACAACATTAAAGCACTTGCGTCAAATCGGAAAGATAAAAAAACTAGATAAGTGGGTGCCACACGAACTAAGCGACCAACAGCGACATTTACACGTCGAAGCGTGCATAGCACTACTGAATCGGCATAACGAGGGAATTCTTAATCGGATTGATACCTGCGATGAAAAGTGGATCCTGTACGACAACCGTAAGCGTTCGTCTCAGTGGGTGGACCCGGGTACAGCGCCCAATCAGTGCGCTAAAAAAAAGATTACTTAGTGGACCAGTGCCGGACTTGTACATCACAGATTCTTACCGAATGGCACAACAGTGACGGCAGATGTCTATTGCCAAGAATTGCAAACAATGGCGGAGAAGCTCGTAATTCAACAACCAAGACTAGTCAATCACTCTTCCCCATTGCTTCTCCACGACAACGCGCGAGCTCACTCTTTACAACAGATCATCGCAAAGCTACAAGAGTTACAGCTGGAAGCTCTCCGTCACCCACCGTACTCACCGGACCTTGTCCCAACTGATATCAAAATTTTTCCAAATTTAGACAATTTTTTAAGTGGAAAAAAATTCAACACCCTAGAGGCAGTACAAAACGCTTTTGCTGACTTTATCGCCTCCCGTCCGGCAGACTTCTACAGTAAAGGGATAAACAAACTGCCATCAAAATGGCAAAATTGTATAGATAATTTGGGCCAGTACATTGATTAGCTGAAATAAAAAAAATACCAAAATTTTTATATTTTAAAATTATCATACAAATCTCCAATTTCATAGGTATAGACCTAATATAATTTGTGAAAGTTACAGGCTGTGTTTTTTATAGCAAAGCGGCTTTTTTTATTTCAAAGTTTCATATTCCATAAGATAAACCTTCTGAGCTCTCCTGTAACTTACCGAGTTCAGTAGGGTGTACCGTTAATAGTGCTTCTAATATAATCTCGGGTTCTGAACTTAGCCGGGTTATAGTGTCAGTTGCATCGCTTCCAGTTGCGCTTTCATATAAGTTTGGGTAAAGTTGGGCAGTGTCAGTGATTGTGGAACTGGGTAGGGTAATGTTTGGTTAGGTATGTTACGGTACTGGTTATGTTATGTATCTCATCTACTCGACGTCTGTATGTTACTGCTAGGATTCAGCAGAATATCAGCGTCAGGTATATTGGCCTGGCACATGCTGAGCTGGACTCCCATTTGGTGCAACGCACTTTTTTATGTTCGTTGATCCATTATTTTAAAGTGTGTCATAGACAATAGTGTCGTCACAATGCCTTGTTTTCTTCCTTTTTTATTTGTTTGTATATTGCCACCTTGCAGCTATTTCCTAATAGCTAATTAGTCATTATTGAATCGTGCTTTTGTATGTTGTGCTGTATTTTGTGTGCACGCAATAAACGATTTATCTGTCTATGTAAGATATTAGTGTTTTTTTTATATATAAAACTTTATTACCCACTAGCTTCCGGTCGCATGTTATGTCGATAAAATATAGCCTATATCCTCCATGTTCTCTATGTCCTTCCCCAGGGTTCAAAGTTCCCATACCAAATTCTACAAAATCGGTTCAGCCGTTTAGCGTTAGCCGTGAAAGCGTAACAAAGAAACATAGAAACTCAAAAATTCTAATATTTTCTCTAAATATTAGTTTAGATTTTCCTGCAAGACTCAAGTAATAGTGCGAGCCTATTGTCATTGGATAATCAGCCTATACTGAACCCACTGCTGGGACACACACTAAGAGAGGAGTCCGGCTCAGTGAGAGGGAGTGGGCCGTAATCCACCACGCGGGCCCAGTGCGGGTTGGTACATGTCACATGTCTTCTAGTTTTTGCTTCTAGGGCATGCCCGTTTCCTCACCATGTTTTCGTTCACCATTTTGAGAGTAGTGGTGATGAAATAATATTGTCATTAACCGTGCTTAAGGGCAGTTACTGAGAAATTCATAATGGAAAAACCCAATATCATTTTGCCCGGACTGGGGATTGAACCCAGGACTCTATGCTATTTAGTGTCACTTGTTACTACTAAACCACTAAGGCAGGCAGTATTATACCAATAAAATTGTAATTATTATACATAGTCGAAAGATTTATCTATTTCTATCTTAAATTAATTAGATAACTTATTTCCCTACGTAAGGCTGTCGTGTCATGTCAACCCGACAGCTGACGTTTCACTTTTCAAAGTTCTTTTCAGGTCAACCCCTTATTGGGGGTGAATCTGGGACAAGGGGACACTTGTAATTAAGGGTGCTTCGATATGAAAAAGACAAAAAATCTTTTAATGTTTTCCATTTTAATATGGCTGCTAGGTTCGAAAATTATTCTTAGAATTCGTGCCTTAGCAAAAGAAAATAAATAAACAAGAAAAATAACAAACCTGGTACCTACCAAAAAACACAATTCTAAATAAACGCGACGTTTCAATTACCTTCCCAGTGAAACACAATACGTATATTTTCAACTCGAAATACCAACTTTATAAATTCTAAAAGTAAATTCCATTTAGCGCAGTCCGACACTTGAGCGGAGCGGAGCTGGGCGAGCGAGGTGAGCGGGGTGAGCGGAGCGAGCGAAGTCCTCTTTGTTACGTCTAATTACATACGTTATGTGTGCACTGACGACTCCGAATCGCGGTTCATTTCCCTGTGGTACTCTGCTTAGCTGCATTTAGCTGCTGGAACAGCTACAGATGTAACTCATTTCGAGTTTGGTCGGTTTGAATTTAATTTGCTGAAGTTTCGGTGAGTAGTTCTGTTAGAGTAGATTAAATGAAGATCTCATGACAATTTAGTTCAAATGTATTTTTTGAACTATGATAGTTCTTAATTTCATAATCTCATAGACGAAACTACAACGAAAGCAGGCTAACAGGCTGAAAATAATGCAGCAGTAGCCTTTAAAATAAAGCTGATAGAAAAGTGTGAAAATATTTCCATATAATCCACACTCCTTAACTTTCGTATCTGGTTGCATAAGACCCACTCTCGGAGACCTAATCCTGCACATGCGCTGCCCGGTGTTCGTAATCCGAGCTGTTGCCACGGTCCAGCTAAGACCTGCCATAAATATACATACGAAAGGAACAAAGAAGAAACGAAAGGTCACAGTGAACGACCCTCTTTCCTAAAAAAATACACAGTTTAAACAAAAACACAGAAAGAGCAATTTATTTTACAAATTGTTACGACATCAGCAGGTACACAGTGTCACGAAATAGCCCGAAGGCGAACCATAAATTAAATTCTATTACCATCTGAGCAAAGTTAGCGAAAACCGTTTCGTCACAAATTGCTCTTTTAAAATCGTCGAATAACCAAAAATCCAGGAATTCCGCTCGCAAGTTCAAACTTAGGAAATAGATCCATTTCTTTTTGTAACTTAATCACAAAGAAGTTTGCCAACTTTAAAAGTTTGTGGAACTTGGTCTCGGAGTACGCGTAAAATAAAAATAAAATCGTTTTGAAGACACTGCTGTATAAAAAGTTTCGTTCCCGAGACTGTTGTTTAAATACCCAGCTAGTATTTTTTCTGGCAAACTATACCCTTTTGTGACTAGACTGAGTTTCACACACGCTCCTAGCTTCTGTAATCTAGTTTTGAGATCTAAACGAAAATAATATGTGTATTGTAGTTTCATAGACAGTGTGGAGTAACTTTATTGTGTTGTGTGAAACCCTTTTCTGGTTTGTTATTTGGTAGCCAGTATCCTAGTATGGAATTTTCCCGTATATTTTTGTTGAAACAATACTTGTTTACAGGGCTAACCGCGTTTTAAAACACGGTATTGGCTACCAAAACTTGGCGACCATACATGGTTTGTTCCAACTTTTATAGCTAACATTATAGAAAACATTACGACCAACTTTCAGGAAGTCAATTCCCATCAAAACTTTGAAGTCTACTAAGATTTAGATGGACTTTAAAATAGAAAGTTGGTCCTCGTTGAAACCTCGTTTTAGTCAAACTTGCTAAGTCTAAGGACCAAACTACTTTTTACGAGGCTGTAACAAAATCGATCCTGGGTTATTTAAAGATGAGCTGTTTTAAAATTGTCGTTTCGGAAGCTGATTCTAAAGTTTGGATTTTGCTCGAACAACCTATTTTAGTTAGATGTTTAAAACCTTCTTGCGATCACCACAATTTGACACAAAAATAATATATTACATATAGATCTTAGGTTCCATAATAGTTCATAACTGCATATTTAAAGGAAACTACCCGCAAAACACCATTCCAATAACCATCCTTTACCGGACCTAAAATTGAATCTGAGCGGGTATTTCAAAATAGTGCACAATAATTCAGTTGAATCTCGCAGTAGTAGCAATAAACGAGTACATTTGAATCGCTGTAAAGTAGGGTAGTTTGTTAATATTTGATAGCGCCGTGTCTCGTTGCACCGCGGGGATCATTTATCGCTCGGCCACCGCACCAGGCGGACGTCTTGCGGTCGTTGTAAGCGTTTATTGCGGACTCTAAGATGTTTGGAGGTAAATTGTTGAGAATGGCTATTTGGCTCGGTTGTTGAGATTGTCTTATCAAATTAGCTGTTGGAGGGATGATAACACTAACGGTTTTCTAAAGATTGTATCCCAAAATATTGTCTAGTAAAGATTAATATTTCAGATAATAATGCGTGTCTGAATGTGTGTTGCGCTTTCAGACACGTTATGTACCTAGTTACATTAAATTAAAACATTTTTTTGAATAAGTTATACGAGATGGTGCTTTTTCTATTTTGCGTGTGCAAAGTCAAACAATAAATTGAGTTTACATAATTTGGAGGTGCAGCGTCTTAAGAAATATCAAATTCAAATTAATACTACTACTACTAGTTTTTTTTTTTCGTAAAAATGGTGGAACATGTCCATTAGATAAAAAAAAAATACTAAACTTATTTACTTAATTTTTAGGGTTCCGTACCTGAAGCGTGCCAACTGAACCCTATTATTAAGCCTCTGCCGTCCGTCAGCGGGCTGTATCAGGCAGTTGACATTTTCACAGATTGTGTACGAGTATTTGTATTGACACTATATCATATAAAAATTAAAGGCGGACCCCATACAAGAAACTTGTTATTTTTTACTTGTTATTTTTTAGTAAAAAAAAAAACGTAGTGTTAAATAATGTACGGTGGTACGGAACCCTTGAGAAGGGTTGGGTAATTTTTAGTTTATGTAAAAAATATTATTGTACATTTTCCAAATTAAAATACCTTTTTTATTCCAAATAGACAACCTCGTGAAAGTTGGTTTCCAAATATAACCCTTCAATGTCCATGTTTGAACAGGGTACCCTCTCCTATGCTTTTGCAGACGCGCTTGGGCAAATTATACCGTCGCGATTTTAAAGTATTTTTTAAGTTCATTGCTGTATCAATCACGTCTTCTGATATCGTAGTCAGTGAACCTAGATAATATCTATCTCTTAACATTTCATGACATAATCCTTACTTACCACGCTCATATAACAAGCTGCAAAGCACTATCATTTGAGATAGTAATTAGACGGTCTGATAGGCATTATGATTGATGCATACAGCCTTAATTGGCGTACGGAAGGCGATAATTACTTTATCACCGCTTCGCCACGCAGCTGCGCAAATTTGACTATTTAATGAGATTAAATAACGTTTAATGATAGGTTGCTGTGGTATCATGTGTGTGTGTACTACAATTATGGTGTTTTTGGCAGTAAACGGTAGCTCGAGACGTCATAACATACTCGTACCTTAAAAGAAATGACGATATGATTAAGATGTCTTATTTTGAACTTGTTAGAATAGAGAATTAGTCCGCATGGAACTGACAGTAAAAAAAGTGTCTCTTTTCAAAGTTAGATATCAAATTTAAATTTTTTTTTTAAAAAGTTTTAATTAGGTACTTACACGACGATCTTAACTTATAAAGATGTATAAATCCTGTATGATACATTTTCAGCTAGGTACTTTACAGTTATATTAGACTTGTGGTGGCATGTACATCGCCACATGCGAACTACGCATCAAAGACCTGACGTCACACAAATCCCTGATGTCACACAAATCCTGCATCGCGCAATTAGAGTTTACCGCGCGATCGACATATATACAAGCTCCCGACTTCAACCATTGGGCAGTTGCCCGCCAGACACGACAACCGTCTGGTCGGAGGATCCTCCCTTTTCTAAAAGAGGATGAGTGAACTTTACACCCTGTTCCTCATGCCCCTAAAGACTTACCAAAACTCGATAGAATTGATCGGACTTACGACCTAAAAGGATTAAACGGATAAGCAGAGATGTATCCACAAAATCACATAAGTATGTATACATATAGCTGATAACGAAATTAGGTTCTCACAGGAAAGGGGGATAGCTGTTGGCGACAGTTTTGACCGAGGATTTTCCATCAGGAAAACTCAATTACTTATTGTCGGTCTGGTGAAAATGTTTGTAGCCCGGAGCAGTTTTTCGGTAATCCTTAATCCATAAGCTGACAGTATGCCAGGTATAATTTTGCATCCCATTCATTTATAAGTGATATTGCATTTTTTAAAGTAGGCTGTAATATTTTCATGTCATAATGAGTTTGGTATTTGATTTACACTCGGGGCAAATGCTTGTACTCGTATGACCAACAATGCAGTAGGCTATAAAAATATTTGTTCAGTGTGGGCCAAGACCCGGAGGACCAACGTCTGTAGACCTTATACATAGATGGCCGTCCGAATCCTGAATGTTTGTGAATTGAAGATTGATATTGCTCACTACATAAAATCAAAAACACAAAATTCTAACTAGGCTGAGAATCAGCACTTAATAGACATCAATTACATAAGACAGACCCCAAGAACCCTTCACCACTTTAAAGTGCTTTGACTGGGAAGAAGAAGTGGCGCAACAAACTCCTCAGCAGCACGGCTGTCTGTTCAGTTAGAAAAGTACCTATACAAAGTACTTTACGAAATTTTAACATTAAATCATTTAATTTAAAGTTTTGTATTTCGTATATACGTCACCTAGCACATGCTAATATACTGAAAAAAGAAGCAAACATAAAGAAGTCTTGTGTGTGGAGCAATGTTTAAAACCGTAAGTAGGTACTTACGTATGGTGCCTAAGTTGCGTTTATGACAGTAACTAAGACGAATAAATCTGTGCTCGCAGAGGGTAGGTATGTGATTTACCTCAATATGTTTTTAAGTGGCTCTAGCCTGCTCTAAGGATTAGCCAAAACCGAAACTCCGACCCACAAATCCCACAGCCATACTTATTCATTATTCCATGGTGGGGTACCTCAAACAGTAAACAATGGCGTAAACTTTAATTAATCAATACTAAAACCAGGGATCAGTACAATACATGCAAATAGCAAACGGTTCCATACATAATCTCCGATTTAAATTTACAATGATCGCTGTAGCTGATACGTTAAAACAAATCCGAGCTGAATAGGGTTTTAAGCTCTGCCAAATTGATTGTACAGGTTTCGTGTACCTTTAAATTCAATGTAGGATAAATGAGTTTTGTAGGTAAATTAATGGTAACTTGAAAAATGATTGTGTAAACACTAGCCCATACTAACTAATATTTTATATCACGGTAGTGATAAGCTATTCTCATAATTCTTGCCAATGAGCAAGCGCTACCGCTAAGCTACGCTTGCCGGGGTTGGTCCGCGGATGGGTGACTATCTTTACATACTGAGACTCCTCCGTGCTTCAGAAAGCACTTTAACCCGTTGGTCCCGGCTGTTATTACTAGCTTCAACTACTAGTTGGTACTAGCTTCAACTTTCTGACTAACTGACTGACTCTTTGACAATTCAAAAGTGCCTGTAAATGGTTTAATTGAAATAAATGCTTTGAGTTTGAGTTTATTCGTGGATCTTTGACAGTCGTTACGGGTCGTCAGAAGCCCGAAAGTCTGACAACCAGTCTTACCAAGGGGTATCGTATTACCCATTTACTGGGTTGTGGAAGTGAGTATGAAGTCCTGGGTTCTATTCCTAAGTCGGGCAAAATGTATTGGCTTTTTCCGTCAGAAATTTCTCAACTTGTGTCCGGTTGATAGCAATAATCCGCTGGATGCGGAGGCACAGAACCGGTTGAAGTGGAGGTGCTTGGAGGAGGCCTATGTCCAGCAGTGGACGTCTTCCGGCTGAAATGATGATGATAATGGCAATAGGCTTGCTACATAATACATGGGACTTAAACTTATCTGGCGAAATGTGGGTGTACCTACTAGTAGTAGTAGTGTGCTTATCCACGTAGATAAGTACACTTCAGCTTAACCCAACCGGGCATACAGGCGTGATGTTATGTTATGTGTTTGTGCCAATAAAAGTATAGAGTGGAGAGTTGCATACTGTAGGTACTCTTGAAGACAAAATTGGATCCCCGTCTCGTCAATTTCGAATAAGCTTCAGCAGTGAATGAATGTAGAATTTGTGTATAGATTTTCCATAATTGAATACACGGGAGTGATATTTCGAGTGCATGTGAGTTGATCAAATTTTCATATGAATGTAATTTGCGGATAAAATTGGACTGTATTCGATTTGCATTTGTGAGATTCACACACAATTTCAGCAGATTCCTTGCAAAATTCAATAAACCCATTGTTCAAGCTCAAGAAAGCTTAAAAAGTTTCACACACTTCTTTAACTTTTCAACATTTCAAAAGCGAACATTAACCCTTTCACCGCTCATGAAAAAAAAAACTACGAAATTTTTCGCATAAAATGTTCACCTATTTCTGTGCTCGCCTAATTTTCGTGGTTACAAATCTTTCTTTAAAAATGGCGGTACATTCTTTGTGGCTGTACAAAGAATTAGAGCTGCTTAGATTTATACGGGAGACATGGCCGTGTGCCTTGAAATAGGATATGCATTTTAATAACGTCTTAGCTACCGCTTTTATTGCAGACATATTTTTAATGCATAGGTGTCACGAGTTATATTAGACGTACAAAAAAGATAGCTATTCGGTAAGATTTGTGAAGAATGTAATTTTATACGTATGCCCTCTATGAATTTATTCGTAAGACCTATGGAATTATTCATTTTCATTTCTATATATATTTTTAATGTGTGTATTGTTTTGTGACATGATCAAAAATAAGATGACTTCTTACTAGCACTGTAAATACTACCTACTGACCTGTTTTTAGAACTTCTATTCTGATTAATATTGACTCACTTCACGTTAAAGATTTTTTTGCTTGCATTTCTGATCATTACAGATATTTTATCATGCAAAATGCGTGTCGATACTTCGAATAAGCGATTCTTGAGTACCGTCCGCACAGAACGTGTTAATGTAGATATAATGTACTATTGTTATGTCAAAAACGTGCTCAATTATTATTCTTCGTCAGTTGGTATACTTGTCAAATTGGCCATTCGTAAATTATGCGTGTAAAATATTAATTTCGTGGATATGATAATTAAATAGCTTCAAACTAGATCTACCCTATAAAGCAGAACTTTTTATGTCATAATATTATTTTGCATAACATTTACACAAACATGCAAACAAGCATACACAATGCATGCAGTATGCAACATGTAGCAGGCATGATTTCTGTCACGGCTCCGGCGGTGAGGGGCTCTGGCGGTCCCACGAGAGCTTATCGTCGCGTAGGCGCGCAAATAAATTTCGAATCATCAAGATTCTGCCAGATAGAGGGAACCCCTTCAAACTATTTAAAGCAGTGTTTTTTAAGACATCTTTGTATTAAAGCTAGTATTTTATTACACGTAGTAATTAGTAAAAAAAAATGCTACATTTACCGAAAGTATCTTAAAGATGATTAAACAATAAGAAACTGAATGTCTCTTTTCAAAGTTAGATAACAAACTAAAAGTTCGTAACAAAGAGCTACTTACTTACACACAGATTTTGACGTATTAAGATAAATATTAATCCTGTAGGATACTTTTAACATTAGACTTACAAAAAAAAAAAACAGAAATAGTGAACCGTACATCTTATGGATACGTGGACGTGAATTCCTATAACTGCTTTTATATATAAAATTCTAAATATAAAATCACCAACAATAGAAATCCAACATTAAACCGTTAGCTGAGATATAAAAATCTGTGGACTGTATAATCCTCGGAGAGTTAGAATCGGTACAGGTCCGGGCGAACTCAAGATTATTCACCTATGAATTTTTCATCTCAACTCAGCCGGGACATGTAAACCTTTTATATACATTTGCTTTTGCGATGGGTTTATAAAAAGGCTCTTTGAAATATTTTATTTTCTCGATTTTTAGGGTTCCGTAGTCAACAAGGAACCCTTATAGTTTCGCTATGTCCCTCTGTCTGTCCGCGTTTTAGCTAAAAAACTATTGGTACTAGAAAGTTGTAATTTGGCATAAGTATACATGTTAATAACGCCAAAAAAGCGGTAAAATAAAATTTTGAAAAAATAAATTATTTAGGGTACCTCCCTCCCGTACATGTAAAGTGGGGACGATAAAAAATTTTTCGTCCTTCCCATAGTGTGGGATATCGTTGGATAGGTCCTTTAAAAATATAAGGGGTTTGGGAAGACCGTTTTTTTATTAAGTAAACCGTTCGTGACCTACCAAGCTTTAAAGTACCAATTTTCGTTAGAGTCAAGTGTCCTTCTCCTCTACCAACTAAACCGTTGTAGTTAGAAATTCAAATGTCACGACAGTAGTACCTGTATATAACGAAGTTTAAAGGAAAACTGTCACAGCTAAGTAAGCTTTACAGATTAACGAGTAATAATCGACCAACTTAAATTTGCAGTTTGAATAACATGTTCTCCCTTACATTCCGCATGGGAGAACATGTTTTTCAACTACAATGTTAAGTTTGTTCTTGGGATCAATTCATCCCAACTACACGGAACCCTTCATTGTACGTGGTTCGGCACGAACTTCGTCGGTTTTTTTTTACTGTATTTATGGTTGTGAACTTTGATTTTTTTTGCGGGAATTTGACGTGGATTCGGCAGGGTTAAATTGAGTATCAGTTTGGGTTGTCGACTAGCGGGCTAAAATAATTTAAGATATTCGAATGGCAAAATAGTTTTATTAAACGATTTTAATTCGAATAAATTAATTTCGTATTTCTAAACATACGTGAATGTTGATTGTGAAAACATAATGCTCTCATGTAACAAAAACTTATTCTTTATCATTTTCAGCATTTTATCGCAAAATTTACCCATACACGGCAAAGAGTTTTCAATTCAACGACTTTTATTTGCGTACACAAATTAAAATCGAAAACAACTCAACCCTTAAACGTGATAATTAATTCAAAGCCAATTAATTACCGTACCTCAAAAATCATTACCGCTAATCCAAACTCAGAAAAAGTGCTTAAAAATCGCGTAAAAATCATCTAGGATAAAAATCATAAGTGGTATTTACCAGCACGCGATATGAAGGTTTTACTGCACTTTTTACTATCGCTCGTTTATTATAAAGTTTATAGTGGCATAAAGAATAGAATAATGGCGTATTTTTATAACCAGATGCGATAAAACACCTTTTATGTTGGTGATAACATCGGTATTGAACATTTGGCATGGGTATTGCATTAGTGCCCGGATTACTGCTAGATTGTTGTCTAGGAATTGTAATGGCTTGGCTTGATCGAATGGTCAGTAAGTACTTAAGCTTTAAGCGTTTTTGTTTTGTTAGTCGGATTTTTGGTTAGAAGTTATCTAAAATAGATGTAGGTTATCTGTGAAGGACCAACGAACAAAATTATGTTTAAGGTGATGTGAAAAAATCATACCTTTTATTACCATTTTCCCTAAAACAATTTTAAGTAGTTAAAGAACTATATCGGTTAACACTTTTAGATGCCTGTTTAGTAACGTGAAACAATGGCTCATTAAAAAGACCGCCTTTCAATCGCAGTAGAATACTTATTGTTGTAAGATGCACAACAACAGCAGTGGCTCGCTCCCACATAAAAAGCTAGGCTAGCGTCCTATCTGGCGTCCCAGCTGATCTAGAGAGCCAAAAGCAGTTTCAATAAAATAGTTAAACATATGACTGACTACCGTCTGCACCAAACACAGACGCTCCACAGTATTTAATGTAATAAACTACCAATAGAACACAAAGTGGTTCGACCAGACGTTGATTCACAGGCTCTAATGCACTTTTATTAAACTATAGATAGCCACTTAGCCACGGATTCAAGTTGAACTTCAAGTAAGGAAAGTTATAAGTTGGTGTCTCCTAGGATTTGGTCAGATACGTTTGCTTGATGGCCGGCTCTCTAGGGTTAAAAGTTTTGAAGTGACGACGGAGTGCATTAGAAATTAATTCTTGAAGAAAACTCTAGATATAAATCTTGAGCAAAGAGTTATTGATCCAAGTTTTTCAAGAAAATACTATGATATTGGAGTTAGAATGTTAAGATCAATTTATACGGAGAGAAAACTTACTACTTCTTGTGTTCTGAAACTTGTTGTCTTTCATATTAGCGAAATAGTAGATGATTATCATTATAGTAGAGGTATGAGGTACAGAGTTTAAAGTTCACTCATCCTCTAATGAAAAGGGAGGATCCTCCGAACAGATAGGTGTGGTGTCTGGTGGGCTTCTGCCCGACGATTGATGTCAGAATGTTGGTAGTCGCGCGGTAAATTCTGCTTGTGCGATGCAGGATTTGGCGTGACGTCAGTGTGATGCGTAGACGCAACGATAAATGATAATGACTTTTTTTTATAAGGTTTAGGTTTGTACAGAAAATAAATGGACTACTCTGAGAAGACAGACCGAAATAAACTCAGAGGTCATAGTCTCTTTTAAAGTCCAGACATAATCTTTGGAAGAACATGTGATGACCATGTAGATTAATACGTGATAGGACCAAAATATTAAAAATAAGCATTATCCGTCACATATTTATGCCATAACTTGAAATCACTATTCCCACCACATTTGTTAACGTAAATCCCATCGAAATCCTTTACACAAAAACGTATTCAACAATCCCTGAAAATGTGGAACTTAAAAACCTCTCAGGTCCAGTAACTTTGCTAATAAACAAACCCCAGACGATTGTGAATTCAGAGCACACCCAACGCTTGAAAATTTTCACCCATTTTCTAGAAAATAGATTTTCCGAGGGTGTCCTGAAGACAAACAACGTTGGGTTACTTACTGGTCCATTTATGGCTTCGTTTGCTGATAGTAATGAGGTTATATTACATATTTGGAATATTTATGGGACTTTAAGATTTGTTGACATTTGACAGTATAATCTAATCTAACAATACAAGGTCAAAGAAATTAACTGACGAAACTCCACACACTTGTTGGGTCTATGAAACTTATGAGAGAATTTCTACACTAATATTTTGAAGTAACTACCGCTTCATTCTCTGAGAGAAAGAAAGAAAGAAAAAAAGAAAGAATAATGTTTATTTGGACACACTTCGTGAAATACAAAATAACAAAATAAAATATTGAAAATAAGAGATAGAGCCCTGAGAGGAGGCTCCAGTGGCAGTGCGAACGTTATCGGCTGATTATGCTTATGCTATGGGTCAGCGGCCGCGGTTAGTACTTATAGTAGGTAACTTGTAATTGTGACTTTAGATTTTCTTTTTATTATCGCTAGATATTGATACCCATCTCTTTAAGTTTCGCCAGCTAATTTATTTTGCCCCTAAATTTTCACCGAAACAAAATAAAATGTTACATAAGAACGTCTTTTTTATATTTTACGATGGGTTTGCTGTTGACTCTAGTCTAGGTCAGAGGTGACAGAGACAAAGTCTACGATGGAGTGAGAAGTGTTGGAGTGTGTGATGGTGTGAGTGAGCGTCTGAATTACATCTACATTTTATCCCAAGGTATTGTGTTGATTAATTAGCGAAACGACGTAACCTACTCCATTGTATGATGTGGAACTTCCAGGAAAGTTTTCACTACAGATGCAGTGACGGATATCCAACTCTGACAAATTTGACAATGGCCCTTTCATTACTCGGTCTTCAGAAAGGAACTTTTAGCTTCAAACTTCACTATCTCTTCTCTTATACAAATTAAAAACTTTAAAAAAAACTCCCTCCCATGGAAATTTTGTAAACTCAAATATCACGCCAATATAAAGTACCTGATAAGGATGATAACTAATTTTTTTCGTCCGTCAGTTAGATTATTCAAAAATATCGGACACCTTTTTTTTCGTAATCAAAAGATTACGGCGATACATTGAGTTAAAATGTGCCAGGACGTCACGCCTATGTAGAATTTATACTTAGTTGTGACGTAGCGGGCCCCCACTGCCCAGCTTTAATGCGTTTTATCCAAGTCATTTTTTATTAATATGCTAAAGCAAAACATACGTGTCTAATATTTTTTTATTATGACGGACTAAATAGTTTTTTTTTACCCTATTAAATATTACTATCTTTGGCAATCCATCGTTTTAAAACCAAACTACTTTAGCACAAAACACCCCATATCCCTAATGGATGCTTTCATTCGAATCCCATCGAGTTATCCCTCAAAAACCCGCCAAAAATATAACCTACAAAGAGAAAATAATCCCCGAAAGGTACAGGAAATGATGTAAGAGAGTCAATTGAACCACTCAGTGAAACGTGTGTGGGTGAAAATTCAATAATAACTCAATACTTCACCTTTCTTCCTTGAAAAAGTGCTCCTAAAGTGTCCTTAATTAAATAACCGAATGACGTGATGAGGATAGGGCTGGCGAGTTTTGGATAGTGCATATTGCACTTTACTGTGACGTGAGAATTATCTAGTTTCATATTATGCTATAATAATTTTATTTACTATTGATTATGCCGTAGTTTCGTTTTAAGAATGGTATTATATATATATATATATATATAATACCGAATTGTAATATCGACTGTGGCAGAACTGTCAAAGTACAAATTATTAATGTAACAAACTTTTAAATGTATTTTCACTATGGCAACTGAATGTATTATTTTACTTTGGCAACGCATAAAAATAACAGTTATGATAATATCGTTGTTTCTCAGAGTCAGTCATCGTTTGATTGTGAAATAGTACGGTTGTGCGGAATAAAAATGTTGGCAAGAAAGGAGTATTCATTATAATAAAATTATGAGGTTATGTTTAATAATTAATCGTGTTAGGTTATGTTTGCTATAATATTGCCAAGGTGTTGCTAGACTCAGACATTTGGCTCAGAACTCAAGGTCTCGAAGGATAAAATCTAATTAATTCGACTAATTAGTACCAGTAGTTACGAAAGGAAGCCGTAATTTATCTTAAGTTTGAATCTTACCAACAGAAACCAAACTGCCATTTTGATCGTACCTGCAAAATAAAAAAGTATTACGTTAATAAAACAATCCAATTCGAAAGACAGACTAAAGGGAAGACGTCATGTTTCGTATTTGTAACAAAAATGTTTCACAATATTTTCTTGAAGTATTTCAAAATCAAGTTGGGGACAGCCCTGTAATTGAATGCGTTCTGATTGGCTAGTTCATATCACGTTCGATGACGCCATGTCCGGTCGTGTCACGTGGTCAATTTCCGTTCCAATATCCTATGCAGTCAGTCTCATTTGAAATATAGCGGCCGACCGGAGTGAACGTCTAGCCCAAATGTAATTTATATATCTAATAAAATAGAATGGTTTGATAGAATGTAAAAATAAGCTTTTTATTGTTTTTCATTTATTTTCTGTTGCTTTCTTTTTAGTTTTTCTTTTTGAAAAGATAGAAAAGGTGCTGTCATAAAATATGAGTGAAAGGTTAATGTACATAAGTGTTAAAGTACGTTTTCATTCAAATTCAGGTATAAGGGAGAACATAATTTACTTCCTGAATTAGGTAGGTATATCTCTGATTTAAAATTCTACATAACCGTAACGAAAAAATAAAAATAACCAGCTCATAAAAAGTCATGAATAAAACCTACAATAACCACTTATAATAGAGAAGCAATACCGTATTATCAGTCATCAAACAATTTAATAGCGATGTCGATTACAAAACACGTAATGCAGGCACGATAGCATAATAGAGGCTATTCCGTTATAACATGTAATTGGGGACATAATGTAATTCCACTAGCGCGGACGTCCGCTTTCATTTGGCTGTGAAACCCTGTTTGAACTGGAGTTAGATTTTCGAATGACCTGTGATTTCATGTGCGTGTACTGTATTTGCTCTGTGACAATTGGGAAGTTGGTAATTGGACATGCTTTGGACTCTGTGAGGTGTGTTGTAATGGCTGTTAGAGTAATTAAACGTGTGGACATTTTGTAGGTCAAAATTGTCCGTTAGTCATTAGGACATTTTGGTATTTATTATTAGAAATAGCCATTGGTTTCGATTGTAATCGAATACCTAATAGACCTTAAAAGTAACATGACATAACATCACGCCTGTAATCCCCGAAGGGTTAGGCAGAGGTGTACCTATAGTACACCCACATTTCGCCAGTCATTTTTTTTAAGTTCCATGTAATAGAGGACTAGCCTATTGCCACTACCGGGCACATATCCAGACACCGGGCTGCTACTGAGAAATTCCCGTTGAAAAAATCGAATAACACTTTGCCTGACACAAGAATGGAAGCCAGGGCCTCATCCTCATCGGGGTTGCGGGAAAGTCCGAAAGGGATACCGTGGCCCCCTGGCATTGCACAGGCAACAGAAGGAACACGGGTGGGTTTTAGTCAGTAAGAGTCTGACACGCCCTCCCACTCCACCCAGAGCGGGAGAAATCATTTGATGATTTACAATCCAAAAAATTAAAAAAATGGGCCTCATCCTCTTCAGTAGCGCTTGCGACCATTATTCCAACGAGGCATTCCTTATCTTCAAAGTAGGTCCTTTAAATCAGGGTGCTAACTTGCCAATTAAGGTATGATTCCGAGCACCACTACGCGGCACCGCTGCTCGTGGTTTACTTCTCAACAATTGTCAACATTGACGTGTTATCGCTGTGATGAACGCCACATTACTGCCGCGGTGGCAAGGCGACACTGCCGCGCAACAGTGTCGTTGCGGCAATGTCGCGCAGCATTGCAGCCGTCCTCGGAATGTAATCGCATATAAACCTATATAAATTGTATGGGGATCAGTAGAGACGCGGAAGCAATGCCACGGCAGCACTGATACCTTTAAATGAATAATTTGGGTACTTACAGATGGATCGGAAGCTGATCGCCCCACAATCGTTAAGATAAGCTAGACCGGTAAATGACTTCCTAGCATAACATCACGCCTGTAATCCCCAAAGGATTAGGCAGAGGTGTACCTATAGTACCTACACCCACATTTTGCCAGTTTTGTTTGACTTCTTCTGTTCCTTATTTCACAGCTTTTGTCGCAGCATCGTGCTGAGATAGGAGCCTTTTAAAGAACTCAGGCCTCGTACAGGACTTTCTGCATTTATTTTAATTTTACTGTTTTTTATTGTTTATTATTAGGGTTCCGTACCAAAAGGGTGAAACGGGATCCTATTTCTAAGACTCCGCTGTCCGTCCGTCACCAGGCTGAATCTCATGAACCGTGAGAGTTAGACAGTTGAAATTTTTACAGATGATGTATTTCTGTTGCCGCTATAACAAAGTGAAAACAGAATAAAATAAATATTTAAGGATTTATCCCATAAAACAGACTTGATTTTTTTGCCGTTTTTGTAGATAATGGTACGGAACCCTTCGTGCGCGAGTCCGACTCGCACTTGGCCGGTTTTTTATATTTAGTGTGATTTTAGTTTAATTTGCGATTTCCTGTGCGAGTCTCAATAAATGCTTTTTCTTTCTTTCTTCATTTCTATGGACTGTCCAGAATCATAAAAGAATTTATTATTTTACGTTTTTTTTTTTTACCATTTTAATGTTAATCACAGTTTGCCACTAACTTAGATCATACATATCTTCATATGTTTATAAAACTTTTCTTCTAACTGTGCAAGCGGTAGGAGCCATAATTTTTATTCTTTCAGTCAGCTGAAAACTGAAAATTTGGGTCACGAACGAACCTACTTCATTTTTTATGAGAAATCTGGAGCCAGACTATGTTTAGGGAAGAAAAGAAAATAAATATTCACGGTAAAGAAAATTATGAATATATTATATTATGTTATTATTTTATTTATTTCTTTTGCTTCCTTTGATAATGCATTAGGAAGTCATCTTGTATCTGAATCGCTATGAAATTGTTGCTGCGCAACTTTTGAGGTCGGGTAAGATTACAATGTTGTCCCACGTAGAAAGTTGTCAGTTTGATGGTAATTATGACCACAGTTAAAGTTCCAATCATCAAAGAGATCAATAACGAACATTTTATGAACAATTTCAAAAAGTGTCATGAAAGATTATAGTTTGATATCACTGTTTCATGAATCGGCTTGGTTAAGTCCCATATCAGAAGCTTCGCAAAGGACCAGCACCCTAATTCTGTATCACACAATCACAATCTGAATGATTTTGAAGGATATTGCTAATCCATTACTTTATTTTTATTAATGTTGTTGAGCTGTCAAAATGAAAGCAATTGCTACTGTTAGAGTGTTACGCAATTACCCCTTACGATAAAGTTATTCCTAAGAAGTCCTGCGGGCTGCGAAGGTATGGAATCAATATTCTATTATAAATTAAACGAATTAAAAAAAAAGTAACAGGCTGTAAGAGAACGTAAACCGCGCGCGAATAAAAATTAAAAAAAAGTTTGTGTAAAATAAAAATTCTTGTTCATAATTGTATGTAAATAAAAACACGTATTATTCCTATTCATAAGTTGTAGTTACTTATTTTCTCTTAGAGGGTGATAAAAAGTAGAGTGTCCACCTCGGGAGCAAGCAACACTATTTTATGCTCGATTGACGTACTTTGAATTTACTCTTTCTTTGATGCACGCTGTATAGTTCTGTATTCAGCGTATATCAGAAATGTGTCGTAATCGCGAAAAAACTATGTACACGCTGCTGTTGTATGTGTATATAATAATCACTAATGAACATAGAATTACGCCCGTACGGTCTTAAGGTCCCGTTTTCAATCACCGAAGCTTTGTGATGGCGGCCATTAAAAACTTTATTTAAGCCCCATTATTCGTTCGGTGTCGATAAATTAATTGAATTTCCCGTCGACAAAGTTTATTATTAAGTAAGCTGAAGTTTCATAACTTTCTAACTTGAGTCAGCAATCTTTTGCGTAATTCAAAGGAATTGATTGTATTGTTGTTTGGTGGGTAGTCGGAAATTTATTGGGCTGAAATGCCTAATGATCTGTGACGTAATGGTTGTAGTAAATTCAATATGGCGGTGTAGCTTTGATAGCTGGATGGAGTTGAGATCAAAGGAGGCGAAATATAATAGTTCTATAAGAAGTTGTTGATGATAAGAAGCATGTCAGGGGTTGATAAGACCGCCCATTGTGTCACCCTATGTAAAATTTCTACATTTATATCTGTAATTTTTTTGGTGTACATAATAAGGAATATTCTATTCTATTCTATGATTCTAAGAGGATTTGTAATGTGTATATATACTTAATAAAAAGGAATGATGTTCGTTGATAAGGGCATCACTTGAGAACGGCTTTACCGATTTGTCTATTATTTGTTTTAAAATGTTCGTATCAGTCCGAATCAGGTTTTAAAGGAAAGAAAAATCCTAAAAATTTCAAATTCGGGAAAAATTGAACCTAATTTTTTCTATGTGATTTTTGTTTAAACATTTTGACAGGACAACGTCTGTTGTGTCAGCTAACTAATAATGAATGCATAAGAAGATTATACTCCATGTAATGTTCACAAAAAAAGGTTCTACTTTGAACAGATTTCAGCATAGGCCTGGAAACACCAGAACGGGCTTATTAGAACCGACTTATAGCCTTCCAACTTTTTATTTGTAATATTTGTAAATTTTTACTTGTGTGCCTTTCTTTTCTTATCTTTCTTTATTGAAAACTTTATCAACCTAAGAACTATCTGAGGGATGAATACACAAACTAAATATTCATCTCATGAATCCTATTTAATGTTTCACAACTACGTGCCAGTAAAAATATGACATACAAAAATCCTCTACCAAACTCGTTAGGTACAAAATAGTTAAAACATTTTAAAACACCTGCGCTACTAAATCCAAAAATTAATTTTGTTTATAACTTGTTATACTTAATTAAGTTTGAGAGCACTATCCAGTATGAACAGCTAACTCGAGAACTTTGTCCCAGCACCTGGGTCCAAGATGGCGATTCATCAATGTAATAACGTCATTGTTCTAACTGATAACGTAATTAAGAAATTAACGTTACTTAATGTAAGATAACATCACGCCTGTATTTCCCGCAAGTGTAGGCAGAGGTGTAAGGTACATGTACACTATGACAGTTATTTTTAAGTCCCATGTAGTATGAAACGAGCCTATGCTAGCCCATATAAATGCGTATACAGGTGATGCTTATTCCTAAAGAAATCTTGCGATAGGAAACAGACGCCTGCACATCAGCCTACTATTATACAATCTGACAAATTTATTTAATAGTTTTTCAACTATTACTATACTACATAAAATATAGCTTGATATCTGCGACAGCTGTCAGTAAAATCACCGCCTATGAAGTCCTGAATTTCATAATAGTACAGACAGTAACTGTCAAAGTCATACTTTATGGGCATGCCGACCTAATGAATGAATTCCTACCCTAGGAATGTCAGTTTGACATATGTCACAGAGATCAAGCTATCTTTTGTGTAGTAAAAAGCGTAAGGTTCAAAGTTGATTGGGAAAATTTGACAGTTTCGGGTAGCAATGACCTGCTGGCGTTTGTACATAAAAAGGGATTTACAGATAGTGCAATCCACGACGACGCGCCCCACTCCGCGATTACTGTACTGTAAGCTGTACTTTAGTACGGAGCGGAGTGGAGTGGGGCGCGTCGTCGTGGATTGTACTATCTATAACACCGTCTATAAGTGTAGAAGAGAAATAAAGTACTTAGGTACATAAAAAAATTAAAAAAACGGGGAAGTGCCTGTCGACTACGCACAATAAAGGGTTACGTAGTAAATTCATCCGAATTTGTCCCAAGAAACATTCCAGTTGAAAAACATGTTCTCCCATACATTCCAACTGCAAATATAAGTTTGTACGCACAATATTGAGAGATTTACTATGCTATTTTAAGACTCCTAATAGGTTTTCCTGTAATCTGTCATCTGTGAGTAAATAAACATACTCTGTTTTTTTTTAAATTTTAACCTCAGTAGTTTCGGAGATAAGGGTAAATTAAATTTTCATCAATTTTCTTAAATGTCTTTAAAAGTATGCATGTTAAAATAATGAAAAAAAATTAGTTTCTCGCAATAATTCCTTTTCATTTAATATGTCACGCTGTACAGTTCGCAAAACTATTTTTTTTTTTAAGTTTTCTGATTTGCCCTCCAAAAGTAACTCCCAAATTATAACACATATGTGAACCAAATTTCAACTTAATCGGGCCATCAGATCTGGAGCAAATTGGCTGTGACAGACGGACAGACAGACAAACAGCCAGCCAGACACACGAGTGATCCTATAAGGGTTCCGTTTTTTGCTTTTGAGCTACGGAACCATAAAAACACTGATTTAAATAAAAAATATTGTGAATAAAATGAGAATATATGCGTACATACATACTTACATATTTCTAAAATACATGTAATATAAAATAATAAATACATACGCCATTGTGACGCAGTTAATTAATACGCAGTTAATATATATATTAATTCACCAATAATGAATAACGAAAAAATAAGCACAAGAAAAATGGGCGACGAGTATTGTCTCGGGAAAAATAAATAGTACTTTATTTTTGCTTTATTTATTCATGGAAATACTTAATTAAGCACGATTCGAGTCTGAGCGCTTGAAAGCTGAAAATATCGAGCATCATTTTACGTAAGAGAACATGTAAATATTTTCTAAGTATTATTAGTAGAGCTGCGTATTTATTTTGCATTTTAATTTCGTTATTGTGTAGGTTTTAAGAAAATATAAAATACTTTAACCTGACTTTCTGCTAAACCTTGTCAGGTGTTTAAGAGAAATCCAATCAAATCTTATCAATTTTCACTATTGAATAGCTAAAAAGAATAGATAAGAATAGCTAACAACATACTGGAAAAAATCTTAAAGGGTTCTCATTTATATAACATCACGCTTTGTTTCCCTGAAGGGTTAGGCAGAGGTGTACCTGTAGTACACCCACATTTCGCCAGTTATGCTTAAGTCGCATGTAATAGGGAGTGAACCTATTGTCATCAGCCGGGCACAAATCCAGACTCCGGGCCGCTATTAAGGCCGCTATGATAATTCTTCTCAATAACACTTTGTCCGACCTCTGAATCGAACTCAGGGCCTCATGCTCAGCAGTAGCACTTGCGACCACTAGACCAACGAGGCAGTCAACTTATAGGGACGGAAAGAGGGCTTCTCAATGATTTGCCAAATAAATAAAATAAAATTACAAGATACAATGTTGGCCATAAAAATGGCCTCATCTCTCGAAAATACCACATCAGAAATATGAATGTATCTTTTTTTTTTTCTTCTTTTTTTCTATTTTTTTCTCTTTTTTAAAAAACCTTTGGATGATGCCTGGGTCAAAAAAAAAAATCTATTTAGCCCGTCAGTCAGAAAATAAAAAAATATTAGACTCGTATTTTTTGCTTTATCATATTAATAAAATAAAACGCATTATTGTTGGGGAGTGGGGGTCCCTACGTCACAAGTAAGTATAAAATCTATATACTCGTGAAGTCATGGCACATTTTAACTCAACGTATCGCCTTAATCTTGACTTATATTGACAACGAAAAAAAAATAAAAAGTACGTGTACGTTATTTTTTCATAATCATGTTTTTTACTAAACTAACTGACTAAAAAAACATTTTTTTAGTCATCATCCCTATTAACTAAAGGTCTTCTACAACTAAAGTCAAAGTCAAATAATTTATTTCACACACACACCACACGGGAAACACTGGTCCGTACATAAAAGACACTTTTGAACGTCAAAATTTCCAAAAAAAGAACATTTTCTAGTTGCCCCCTGCATTAACACTGCAGTTTTATTACGAGGTAAGAACTTAATTAATCCTGTCACTACACTGGGACACATGTACCCGGTGCAATTTCCTCCATAATCTCCGCGGAGTTAGACAGGGCTGCCTTAATTCTGTTGAAAAAACATTTTTCTTAGAAGTGTATCAAGTCTTTTCGGTTAAATTGTAAATAATGAAAATCTTAGCGTAAGAAAAATTGGTATTTGAATCAAAGACAAGAAGAACAAAGTTATAACAGTTCGAGAAAGTATTTTTGAAGTGAAAACTTCTTTAGCGGCGCTGTGCACTTTTTTGTGATGGGTAAAAAATGTTAAACTCGCGTCAGGACACGTGACCTGATAAAAAATTTGTAAGACGGAGGGAGAGTAGACCGGTGCAAAATTATTCTCTAACCATTCGAAAATATCAAAAATGCACAACGATAATATTCAAGTTTTCAATTCTGCCGGCACTCCCGGAGTGCAACCTGTTTTTTTTTAAAGGAATGACATCTCGTAGGTCAACCCCAGGTTATCGGCTGCTTAACTAGGCTATCCTGTGGACGCCGAACTAAGTTAAAGCCTCCAACTTGACTTGATAACTTATGAACTAAGCGACTTACTCGTAAGTGAAAATGAATTTTATTAATAATAATTTTACGTATCGTATTTCCGGAATAAGCCAATATGCCTTACGCCTTAGGTATTGTTACCTAACGCTCAGTCATACTCTACTGGAGGTTACAGAGAAACCGTCATCTTTAATTTTCATTAGGTATAACATAAAAAGTTAAGACGCATACAAAAAAATCTACGTCAGAAAATTAAAAAGAAAAGAACTGGTTTTAATAAAATCATCGCGAGGCAACCCTACACGTCCTGCAAGCTGATTACATACATGTAGCGGGATTCGTTTGAATAAAGGATTAATGTAATGAAAAGTTTCAGATAAATTACGTGTCGAAGTTTTACTTGCCGTTTTTGGGTTAATTGAACATTTTGATTTGGGATTCTGATACTAATGAGGGATTGGGTGAATTTATTTACCTAAATATATTTCTTTAAGTAAAGTATTTCCGTATTTGTCTGTAACTTATTCTTTGGGAGAATGTAGTAAACATATTTTCTTTCTTTCTTTTTTTTTTTTTTTAGTCAAATACCTATAGGTACCTAAGTACTTACATTTTTCTCTACGATGAAAAGATTTGCTCTTTACACTGTATTTTCATCCCAATTAAATCTTGCAGAGGATGATTTAATTTTAATAAATTAAAATGCATAGTTTTTAATAAAAATAAAGTTTCATCTTCAGCTCAATCCAAATCTACAAATATCTACTTAATTTAATAAAAAAAAAAAATATAAAAAAAAAACGAATCACATCAAAGATACGATATGTTTGCACAAACCCTCCTCAATTTTCTGAGATTAAATTTTTTAAATAAGTCAATTTCATGATCAAAAGATCTTGGGAGGGGTGAAATTGAATCTTCTCCTGCAGGCGAGAACTTATTTTATTTTATTTTTCTTCTTACTTCATTATGTTTTATTCCACTTGCGTCTTCAAAGCTTTAACAAAGTGTATTTCTTTCAGGAAATTGTTTACGTTGACTGATGTTCCCTGATCCGGTCCGTAACCGGTTAAATCTGGTTTGAAACAAGTCGTAACTTGTTAAATTGGTCAAAAGTAATTTCGGCACGGGAATTTGCGCTTAATCCATTTATTTTTTGTCAGGCTTTTCTTCACGAGGATTAAAATGCCATTTGGCTCAGCAGCCTTATGGATTAACCTGAATAACATTGTTTAACATAAAAATAAATAGGTTCTGCTTAATTTCCATTTGTTTTTATCAGTACCTACACTGTGACTGTGACCCACTTATTTTGAGACGGGTTACTTACGTGTAGTCATGCAAAATATCACAAATAAGACAATGGGAATAAATGTAGCTAATGGGGGGTGAATCGACTGATTTATAAGCCTCACTAGTTTTTATATGTAACGTTTATAGATCGAAATGCGTAGGTTTAAGGGAGCAAAACATAAACCTATTTGCTCACTTGATAAGCTTTGATGCTCATTTTTAATTAAGAGAACAATGATCAAGTTAGTATAGCGACCAAATCAATCGATCAATCGTAGTATCTCTAAGTAGTCTGTGGACCAGATACAGATTGTCAATGATAGTTCGGAACTATCATGAATAAAAACTCGATTCTATCGTGAATAAAAATCTCGACTATCATGAATAAAAACATGTTACAAAATATGAAAAATTAAAATCGAAAAAAAAAACGAGATTCAAGCTTGAGAATCGGATTAGAATGCAGGATCCTTTTATATACAGGATTAAAACCAGGTATAAACTATTAAATATACTAACTTTCTTGTTATCAAGTGTACTAAGTAAACCGCGTTTTTATTTTAGGTGAATTTCAACAATAAAACTGAATGCGATCAGCTCATCTAAATCGCGTTCAAGAGCTGTCAGTGTCAATATTCCACTAAAAATTATGACACTGACAGCTCCTGAACACGGTATAGAATTGCTGTTCGCGTTCAATTTTAATAGTGATTTCGCCCTTAATTGATAAGCTCTTTCAGTTCTTACTGCTTCATGAACATCTCCCACACTATTTACTTTTACTAGTGCCTTTTAAATTGCTTCCTAGATCCATTATCCCTTCCGTTAATAGATTTGAGTCCCGGTTTAGGCACAAAAGGATGTCCCTTAGGACCGGGTAATGTCCAAAGCATCCGTCGGTCTATGTATGTGCTTAAATTGTTAGTATTATAGTGATACCTTGTCACGGAAAACTTCTTGGCCAAAATAATTTAAAGAGCATTCATAGATTTAAAATGTCATTGGTAAGAACAAATGTGTACACTGCCACATTGATTTTTTGGCGTTCGAATGACACTGACAGGGTGGCGCTGATGATAAAGATTTGTGCAATTGTTTTGGGAAATTTAATGAAAAAAACAAGATGGCGGCGTTACTTTCGATTTTGAACACGCGCCAAAAGAGCCTTGTAGCGCTGTACTATTGTTTTTGTTCGTATCCTATATTGATTTCATTATTTAAACTTCAAAACAATCAGAAATAAGTGTTCTGACAAGAAGTTTCTGATTGATTGATGAAAGTTTTGACTTTCATGATAAACGAACTAGAAAATTAACATGAATTGAATTATGTCTCGACTTAATATAAGTATCAATTACTATAGGTAAATGAAAACTTGGTCCTTTGAAATTACGCCTAAGGCAATATCATATGATGAGAGAGTTTCTTAGATAAGAGGACTGAGTAAATACTTTGATATTGACAAGAAACGATAGTGTTATTCGTATTTAAAGATTACACAAAAAAAAAACTACTAAACAAAAGAACTACAAAAAAAAACGCTATCATGGGGACTGCCGAAATAAGTGAAAACCTCAAACTGGTATTAGTGCCATCTATATTCAATAGTAGAGCACTACGGCGAAAGCATGTCGTTGACGCGAATCCATAAGTTTACCTCCTACCAAAACTCGCTCAACGCGCTTAGGAGTTTTCACTGGTAACATAAACACTAAAATTTAATCCTCTTCAATTTAAGTATGAAAAACACGGTAACGTTAATGAGAACAAAAAAATAACACCTTTTTGTCACTCACCTTAACCCTCCGCTGCGACACTGATGACGACAAATAATACGACGCAAACAGCACTGCAAAACGTTACCTAAGTCTTTAATCCGGGCATAGCTAATATTATGCGTGGCACGCCACCGACCCGGTTCGGCGCTACCCGGCTTACCTTGTAACCGGGTAAGCTTTGCATCTTGCGTTTGATGTTTTACCCTTATTTTGACGGTATAATGGATGTATTGGTTGCGTACGGTTTTCGCGATTGATTTAGTTTTTCTAATAGTATTTTTTTATGTCTCCAAAATCAGAGATTAATAGTTCCTTAGTTTAACTTTAAGCACAATCCATAATGTTAAACCTTTTAAGTTATTTTTTTTGGGTACTAACATAACATCACGCCAGTTTTCCCCGAAGGGTTAGGCAGAGGTGTACCTATAGTACACCCACATTTCGCCAGGCATGTTTAAGTCGGGCACAAATCAAAACTCTGGGCTGCTATTGAGAAATTCCAGATGGAAAATCCCAATAACACTGCCCGACCGGGAGTTTTACCCTAAGTTTAGAATACCTAAGTATTCTTATGTAATAAATTAACTAATAAGGTAAGGGAAGACAATGTCTAGGAGATAAGTCAACGTCTATCGGCTGGTAAAATGATAGAGAACGTGGTGACAACAATCTTACAATAAGAGCTGCCGGTCTATTCTGTAATAATCTCACGGTGAAAACTTAGGTGAAGTGAACGTGAAGTGAGCTGTCATTCCACCTGCTGCTAGGAACTGACAGCTCAGTCCGAGCTCACTTTTACAAAATAGCACTGCTGCTGGAGAACCACTGAGTGCTATACTTGGGAAATAAGGCGAACGATTTATTTTGCGGATAACTTCAAATTAACCTTTTAATTTACTGGGTCAACATTTGAAACTGTTAGTGCACTATTTCTTTATCTACAATAGGTACCATTTCACCCTAAGTGAAATGAAATGAGATTGTTTATTCTGTAATTATGGTATTGGAAACAATTTAAGACGTTATAAAAACCAAGTTAGGTGGAGTCATTTCCTATCTGATTAGCCCGGAGAAGAAATGGTAGGTGTGGTCATAATTATACAGATCGAATAATGATTTAGTAAAAAGTAAAAAAAAACCTACCGAACCTCCTGGTATTTAGCGTGCTGCATCCGTTTAGGCGCTGACTGCCAACAAAGATAAATGGCGTGCCGCTAATACGAGCTAAACGCCAATAAATCAATACTCCCGGTCATTACGGCACCCGGGTGTGATCCGGGCATACCCTGATGTATGGAATACCGCAAATGGTGGATTCGTGATAAAATTTCTGCCTGGTAATTATATGAAACGCTCATTTTGGGTGTTCGAATGATAAAAATGTAGGCTATAAAAATTATTCATTATAATTTTTATTTAAAATCCTTTACAAAACGTGTACATTTAGCCATTGTAGTAATATTTCCGACACAGTGGCACGTATTTTTCTGATATTTTCTGCTTGTCTGTTTATACAACTAAAAAAAACTAGACTGAGGTACAGTTTTCAGAATAGAATAGAGTTCGGAATAGCAGTTCTCTATTGAAACTAAATGAGACAGTTTTGTTCGTGAAGCTTAGTTGTAGGTGAATAGTAGGTACAGTATGTATTTGATAATTCGGAAGTTTAGTTAATTAGTTCGTCGCCATACAAACTTTGTATGAGGTTCGCCCCTTTGCGTAACCGACTTCAAAACGGAGGATGTTCTCAATTCGACTATATGTTTTTTTTTGTGTGTTTGTTACGCGCTACTCCGCCAATTATTAATTGATTTTGATGATTCGTTTTTTTTTTGGTAGGTCATACTTCAGGAGACGTATAATATGTGTGTACATACATGGTTAAATAAATAAATAATTGGTTTTTTAATGGCCTAAAAATGAACTACAAAGTAACAGAAATATATTTCTTTCGGGTGCAAGATCGGAAGTTTGGAATTACAATGTTAGGTAGCGACCTGCGCGAAATGTTTAGTTGATAACATAACATAACATCACGCCTGTAATCCTCAAAGGGTTAGGCAGAGATGTACCTGTAGTACACCCACATTTTGCCAGTTATGTTCAAGTCCCATGTAATAGGGGGCGAGCCTATTGCCATCAACCGGGCACAAATCCAGACTCCGGGCTGCTACTGAGAAATTCCTGATGGAAAAACCCAATAACATTTTGCCCGACCTGGGAATCGAACCACATGCTCAGCAGTAGCGCTTGCGACCACTAGACCAACGAGGCAGTTAATGATGGCAGTTAATCTGATATAAAATTAGTCTATTTCTACACAATATTGTTTAGCTTACTTTTAAAGTCACTTAGTTTTATATTCAGATCATAACTACTTACAAATAAACACATTTTGTTTGTTTACTTTCACGCTAAAACAGCTGAACAGATTTTGATGAAATTTGGCAAATGGGTAGACTATTACCTGGATTAGGACATAGGATACTTTTTATCTCAATATTCTCACGGGATCGAGACTTATGCGGGTGAAACTGCGGGGCGCAACTAATCTGATACAAAAATAGTCTATCTATAAACAAAAAATTTAGCTTATCTTTTAGGCTAGTTAGTTTCATATTCGGATCTACTTACAAATAAACACATAACATTGTAAAATAAAAAAAAATCACTTGTACAGCGACGGCTGAAGCAGGGAGGAGAATGTAAACGTTACTTTGTTCTACTTATTGAATTGCGAATCGCGATCAAAGAACCATAGACAAATGGAAAAATAAATAGGCTCCTTATAGAGTGCTTTTTCTTTCCAAAAACAACAATTCATTTTCAAAAAATCTCTCATGTGCTCATAAAATATGTCACAGGCTTCACAGGACCTAATTGCAATATGTAAATCAGGCCCGACGGGAAGGCGAGCCCCGACAGGCCGGGCCAAAAGTAGGCCAAACTGAGGCCAAAGTCATAGGATCGACGGTTCAACATGTGTTATTTTGTTTACAACTATCCTCGAAGCGTGTTTTGATTCCATCGTTTAGTCAATATTCGGGGGAATATCGAATTGATTGAAGGGAAAATATGTGTTGCGGTTTCTGGCTTCTTTTGGTTTACTGAGCATTAGATGTGCAGTAAGCAAGATTCGAATAATATGTATTTACTACTTGCTGCTCGCGACTTTGTCCACATGTTTTTTTTTCTTTGAATATAAATTTATACTATGACACTCGGGGATACTGTAGCTTCCTATTTTAGTGAAATCATTTTCAATGTTCAAGTACAAACTAAAAAAAAAAACCTCTTTATACATAACTTAGTTTCCGCCAGCGGCTTCGCCCGCGTGATATATGTAGATATAAATTATAGCCTATGTTACTCAGTGATATTAAAGCATTCTACTGGTGAAAGATTTTTTAAAGTCGGTCCAGTATTTATTTAGGTAGTGTATTCATTTCAAACAAACAAACCTACAAAACATCAAATCTTTCCTCTTTATAATATTACTTTAGATTAGTTTAGACATATAGCATGATTTATCATCACGCCTGTATTTCCCGAAGGGTTAGGCAGAGGTGTACCTACCTATAGTACACCCACATTTGGCCAGTTATGTTTAAGTCCCATGTAATAGGGAGTGAGCCTATTGCAATCAACCGGGCACAAATCCAGACTCCGGGCTGCTACCGAGAAATTCCAATGAAAAAACTCAATAACACTGCCCGATACGGGAATCGAAACCAGGACCGCGTGCTCAGCAGTAGCAATATTATAAAGAGGAGAGGAGCTCCTCTCCTCTTTATAATATTAGTATTATTCTAACAACTAGTGCCTGATACATGACTTAGGTAAGATCTTTATGATTTTTCCTCAAATATTACAATTATTATTTTTTGTATTTAAAGAAAAATAAGAAAGAAATTACGTTTATTTGCGGTACACATGACGTAAATAAAGAAAAAAACACGAAAATAACAATTTGGGGGAAAATATGCGTCACATCCACGCATAACGGCCATCGCTCAGCATAATGCTGCGACCCTATACGAGACAGAGCCCCAGCACTGGTTTTCAGCGACAGCCGGCGTTGACGTGATGACGTCAACCGGTGCAGCATATAGAGAAATAACAAAATAAACATAGGTAAATAAAAAAAATACAATACTTAGTCCTAAATATTTAATACAAAATATAATATTTAAAATGGGAACATTTCATTAGTCACATTGATAAACACCAGCCTCTTCAAAGTAATGAGAATTTTCCTCATAAATTCTTAATTACGACTTCAATAGAAATTGAGAAAATTAATTAAACAGTCAAATGTGATGGGATTATGAAATTATGAACCTTCAGTGAGATGAAGCCTTTAGATCAACGAGAGATGTTTTAATTTAACATCCAAATGATTAATCACCAAAATTAATTATCATCTCGAAATATAACAAAAGAATGTCACGGTCATAAATTAAACGGTGGAAAGATTAACCCGGGCATATCTTCACCTTAACCGGATTTAACCGGGTGTCGTTCGACGTGCGACGAATACATTAGCGGCTGTTTCCGTTTCCGAGCGGAGTTTCATCCGGATATCCGCGCGCATGATCATCCGCGTCTGACGGTTACTTCGTAATTTGATCGCGTAACGTTTTTAATCTTTCTGATTGATCAATCGGTTTTGGTACTGCCGTTTTTTGAGAAAAAAAAAGGAGCGGGCCTTTTATTTACGCAAAGATTTAATCAACGTTAAAATTACAGGTTATAATAAAAAAGTGTTAACTCAAAGCATACTTATTTTAATTTCAAGCAGAAAAGTGGTTTAGAATTCCATTATCAGTTTAATGAATAAAAAGAGCTTAATATCTACATATTTTGACCACTTTCATAATACTCGATTACCAAAAAAAAAAGACGCAATCAAACAGTGAACAAAAATTACAAAAAAAAAAAATATAGGGTTTCTTTGACGCAAACGGTCCCGCAAATACCAATCGGAATTGCGGCTAAAAACTAGTAAAACTGAGCTAGAAGGCATTAATTGGACATTTTCCGGACAGTTAGGTGGTATTAAAATTTCAGACCGCTAAGTATTTGGTTTGATTTGCATCCAGACTTTAGCGGCTTCGATCCGTCATTTGCGTCCGGGACTCTGTGACTACACTGCGAGCCGTAAAGGAGATGTTCTTTCATTTTTCTTGAGGCGATTCGCACGGAGTTTATTTATTTATGGGCGAATCGACAACTCCACAAATACGTATTAGGCAATTGGCACATGAATGTTATGCAGTCAAGTTTAGGAAAAAATTGGTCTGTATACTAACTTTCATGAATCAACCAATATGCCTTTTATTTTTAGTTAGTATCGCAGCTAAAGTTGATTATTCCTTTACAATATAATTATACCCTTTCAGATCTATGGACGTATATAATAATAATAATAATAAATAATAATTTTAAAAGCCGAAATGGGTATGCACCGTGATGTGGTCGCAGTGGACAAGGGGCTCACCCCGCTCTCCATGGCTAAAGAGAACTGGCGCAAACCTGTGGTACTTACTACAGATGACCGCAAGGAAGTATGGCAAAGCAAGGAGCTTCACGGGCGCTTCTACCGGGCTCTTCACGAGCCTGGTGTAGATTTCCTAGCGTCCGTATCCTGGCTACGTTTTGGTGACCTTTTCGGGGAAACTGAAGGTTTCGTCTGTGCAATTATGGACGAAGTTATCTTGACGAATAACTACCGGAGACATATTATGAAGGACGGAACGGTTGATGTGTGTCGGGCATGCCACCGTCCGGGTGAGTCCATCAGACATATTATCTCTGGTTGTTCTCGTCTGGCTAACGGCGAGTACTTGCACAGGCATAACCAAGTGGCCAGGATTATTCACCAGCAACTTGCTTTGAAATATAAACTTGTGGATTCTGAGGTACCGTACTACAAGTATGTGCCCGACCCAGTTCTCGAAAATGACCATGTCACGTTGTACTGGGATCGGTCTATCATTACTGACAGGACTATTGTTGCCAATAAGCCTGATATAGTGGTGATAGACCGATTAGCGCGCCGCGCAATGATAGTTGATGTTACCATTCCACATGACGAGAACCTCGTGAAAGCTGAGAAAGAGAAACAAATAAAATATCTCGACTTAGCACACGAGGTTGTCGACATGTGGAATGTGAGCTCGGCTATCATTGTGCCGATTGTCGTAACGGCCAATGGCCTGATGGCCGAAAGCCTCGACCAACATCTCTCGAGGCTCTCGTTAGGCGGTTGGATCAAGGGCCTGATTCAGAAGGCAGTACTTCTCGATACGGCTCGTATTGTGAGGAGGTTCCTATCTCTGCAGCCCTAACCACCGGTAGCTTGGACCCTGCTCCCGACACCGGCGGAACACTATTTTTTATATTTTTAAATGTTTTTTATACCTTTAAAAAAAAAAAAAAAAAAAAATTATTTTATATGTTAGAAGAATAAATAAACGAAATAATAATAATAATAACGTTTATTGTGTCCTAAAATTATACATAAACAATTTTGGGTTTGGAGTCCTCATTTAAGCAAATAATGCCTGTATTAGAGGACTCCGCTCCTTTACAACAGTAGGTACTTACTAAAAACACAATAAAAACAGTACATGGGTGTATTAAGACAAATAAATAATATAATTAAGTGAACGTGGGTGAGCGTGTGCATAAATGTGTATGTATAGTCATCTGATATCGCGAAATAAGTACCTACCTAGGTAGAAACTTTTAATAATGTACAGTTACGAACAAAAGTATCTTGCAATTCAAATACATACTTACGAGACTGCATTAAAGTTAATAATCATGCATATCCCCATATCAACATTTACGTATATCAAACACTAGACATATACACTCCTCGTGAAATCCGCACACACAGGTACTACGTAACGTAAGTCAGTGTATGCTTGCGAACAAAAGTGTTACAATCGCCACCAAAATACAGCAAACCTGTATGAAAATATTCAAGATATTTGTTATCATAATCAGGGTTTTTAATAGTTCGTTTCATATTGAGAGCTTGGTTAATATGGTTATTGTGAATGCAAACTCTATTTTTTACAAAGTTAGTTGGTTCAAAAACACTTTTAGAAGTCAAAGATAAATTATGTGTTAAAACTAGATGAGTTCGATGTTTCCTAACTGACTACACTGCGAAGAAAGACCGAAAAAAACACACAGATTACAGTCTCTTTTAAAGTCAAGATTAATAATCTTGGTCAGGCCATATGAGGACTATTATCGGTCTATTCTGTATCAATCTCACGGTGAAAACGTAGGTGAAGTGAACGTGAAGTGAGCTGTCATTCCACCTGCTGCTAGGGACTGACAGCTCACTCCGAGCTCACTTCACCTAAGTTTTCACGGTGAGATGGTTACAGAATAGCACTGCTGATTAGTGTGTAAGATGGTCTTTTGAGTGAGTGAGTACACGCATAAGGCTAGAGCAAAATAGACTCCTTCATCTTCACAGCACTACCATATTATTCCAGGTACACACAAGTACACTTCTAGCAAAATCAGAGACTCAACGTACACTCGCGAGCACAAGTGTCTTCTACAGTCACGTACAGTTCTGCGTAACGCACGGCAGGAGTATCGATACACACATATGTACATAATATATGACTTGTTATGTACCAACATCGAATCGGGCTTGGTCTGAGTTTGTTTACCGCGGATCGTATTTGGTTAAATCTATTGAATTGATCTATTATGTACAGTGTGATCGCTTTTGTACATAAATCTGCCTTTGACAATAGAAATGAGGGGAAAGATAATAAATAACCGAATACAGCAAAGCCTTTCGACTCAATTCTCAAACGAAACTCAAACACTTTTGTTAAGTCTTAAATTTAAGTGCCGATTGAGAATTTAGGAGATAGTTTGTTACCTTCCAAGTATAGTCTAAACTACTGAACTGATTTTGAGAAAATAGTGATAACAATACATACATACTCGTATTATTAAACATAGAATATACTTTATTGTAAACCAAAATTTAACAAAGATTTTTAAGTCTTACTTAATATTATGCACATACACACACAGCACATACGCACACACACACGTACACACACACAACACACATCCACATACACACACACAAATGCGCTCGCGCACAAATTTCTGTATTTAAAATAAAATAAAAATGTTAACTTATTAAAATATAAAATTGTAGTAATACAATTAGAGGGGATCGGCACTGTTACTCCTTAATACAGTATTTCATAGCCTAGCAAGGAGATCAGCACGTCACCCACCTTGATTGCCAGAGATTTTATACTACCCACTTTGTGAAAACTGTTACATGTACTACCTGTTTTGTTTTGTTTACTATCTGTTTTGTATAAATAAAGATTACATTATATTATATTAATATTAGGTATGGCAGAAATTCTCCAATGAGAACCTTTAAGACAAAGAAACAATAAGATGATCACAAAGTAGGTACCCAAATTAATCACTTCACTACAAATCCTTTCATTCCTTAACACTTCGAACTACTTCCAAAACAAGACGAAATATTACTTAATAATCCTTTTCAACTCCAACTAAGGGAACTGAAAGTCTTATTCCTGGTATTCTTCCATCTAAATTATTGCTGTTAAAGCCAGCAATCAGGGTATTCTTGGAGCTAACATTTACCGTCCGGGGTAGCTAGCAGTAAAATATTGTTGGGGATGCCAGGACTGAACTGGTGGGACGGTGCAAGGGATAATCTGATTTTCGAGATTGTTGATTTCTTCTGGGTTATTTACACTCTTTTTTAGTTATTAGGTAATTGTTGAATTCTGTGATCTTATAGGTAGGTTCTGGTAAATTGTGGAGTTTCTGTCTTTGAAATGCTTAGCATTACTTTAATTATTATGTAGGTACAAGTTTTTGCCAGCGACTTCACTGGCAGAGTGGTTATCGGAATTTATCCAGGTTACAAACGATCTGAGTGCCAAATTTCATTCAAATCCGTTCAGCAGTGTTTGCGTGATTGAGTAACAAACATCAAAACATACCAACTTTCATATTTATAATATTATTATAGATATATTTATAATATTATATATATATGTCGGCGTCACATTGTAAACAACACGTGCATCGGGCTACGCTGTAGCACTATGGCGCTGTAGCGCGCTACGACCTTCTCCCACCTCCTCGCTGCTGGGCGGAGCTAGTGATCGCTACGTCGTAGCGCGCTACGTCTTTGCCCCACCTACAATACTACCATATAAAAGAGTCCGCACGGCGGCGAAATGGCATTCTACCTTCAGGCGTTGCCCGGTGCACAGGTTGTATTGCTTTCAATTATTGTTACTCTGCCTCTCTGTACATTGTTACTATTTTGTGTAAACTAAGCTATTACTGGGTGTCATGGCTATTTGTGTCTTGAAACTGATTAAGTGTAGTTTCGTGTAAAATTAATTGATTAAATAATTTATAAGAAAATCTAAATTCTTATTATTTAAAGAACCTCTTTTATTTTACAATATATCTGATCCTGTGCCTTCATCAGAAGTGGGATCAGACCCACTCCCACCTTTATCTGGGACTGCCAGTAATTTAATACAGGAACAAATGTAATTTTTTTTCGGCTAGTATGGAATCAAGTAAAAAAATAAATTAAAAAATAGCAGATAGTATGACACCTAGCTACATGACACCCAGTACGCAGTCAATGCTGGTTCCTTTCAATCCTGATGCACCTGAAACTGACATGATCAACTGGTGTGTGTTAAAATCAAGCCAGATAATATTTCATGGGTTGTTGTTAAGGAAATTCTGGTCTTTAAATTTTCCAAATCCATGACAATTAAAGATCATTTTGATTTAATTATAAAAATTCAAATTGATAATAAAGTCGAGGCAGGAATGCGAATTTACCGGAAAATGTACTAACCGGTTTTGGCATATCTATCCTGTCACAGTGCGATGACAAAATTTGGCCTAAACTCAATTCTGTCGTTATAAACGATAAGAATCAACTCTTCCGCATACTGCGCAGCTTCTCATTAAAGAGAAGAATTGAAGAACCAGGTACGTCTGAATCGTACACTTAAATGCCCCGTCCGTCAACACCATTTCGGAGAAATTGCAATTCGATCGGTTCTAATAACGTTAATTGCTCACTCCAAATAAAATTCCCAACCATGGTACAAAACTGTCTTCTCGATGTTACATATCATATCATGTCTTGCCTGACAAATTTCTCAATGAAAACGTATTATGGGGTCGCGTCATTTTGGGGCAAAGAATATCCGTTGTAGTTAGTAACGATGCCTTAACTTTTTCCAATAATAAAATTTCAAATCTTAGCTCTAAATTGGAAATGCCTCTTGACATTAATTCGATTGACACAGATCTTACCGGTAAAGAAAAGGAACTTTTGATTGAAATAAATATTCCTCATATTTTATACAAAATCTTCCGAAATAAATCCAAATAAAACTGTACATAAGCGACCTTACAGGCTATTTTGGAACAAAAGACAACACAAGTTTACACCGAGTTAGGAATCGTTAATAACAAGGTTCAAGAATTACTAGATGTTTACATAATTCGAGAAAATTCTTCGCCTTTCGCGAGTCCCATATTATTAATTAAAAAAAGGGATGGTAGCGATCGTATGTGTGTTGATTACCGGGAACTTAATAGCAATATTCGACCAGACAGCTATCCTTTACCACTAATTAGTGATCAAATCGATAAGTTACATGGGGTCTGTTTCTTCTCTAATTTGGATATGGCCACTGGATTTCACTAATTTGCGTCCATAAGGAGTCTATAGAAAACTGCTTTTGTTATACCTTCGGGTCAATTTGAGGACCTAACCATGCCGTTTGTTTTACGAAACGCTCCACACGTTTTTCAAAGGGCTATAAATACGGCACTTAAACCTCCTGAATCAGAGACCGTTCAAGAAGGGTTGGTTCGTTTAAATAGATTAACCTATAAAAATTTTGTCTTCATAAATGAACATTTTTTAATCTGGGTATCGTAATATCCTCTGGAGAGGTTAGACCAAGTGCTCATAAGGTTGAAGCCCTAAAAAATATCCCTCCTGCAAGCACTGCTACTCAGGTTCATCAATTTACAGGCCTGGCCACATATTTTCGACAATTAATTCCAAATTCCGTTCAAATTACTTGCCGTCTGAAATATCACACACATACGATATTAGACAGGGAATACTTTATCGTAAGATCTAATGTAATAAAACCACTAAATGGTTACCAATATTGCCACACTCTTTAACCTGATCAATGATTAATCATGGACACAGCGAAATAAAACACCATGGTTATGAAAAAAAAAAACGCTAGGTAAATTATACGATCCTTATTGGTTCCAAAAAATGTTCAAACTAAAAAATAAAAATAAATGTAGATTCGTGCGTCGTTTGTAAGGTTTCCAAAGGTACGTCGGGTGCCCAGCAGGACCATCTATATCCAATCCCTAAATTGCCCATTCCATGGCATACAATTCATTTGGATTTAACTGGCAAACTCCAGTATTGAGAGTATTGTTCCGTGATTATTGATGGTTTTACAAAATTCGTCTTGTTAGAGCATACCTTAACCCAAATGCATCTGATTCTATTAAATCACTTAAAAATGCAGTGAACTTGTTTGGCGCTCTTAAAAGAATATTTGCATAACGTGGTAGGTCAGACGACAATGCTGAATTTAAGAATTTTTGTAAAGATAATCATATCATATTATAGCTACTGGTTCCAGTAGGGCAAATGGTCAGGCCCAGCATATGCTCACTATAGTTGAAACATATTCGGACAGCTTATGGCAAGATCATGTAGGCGACATCCAATTAACTCTCAATAGTACTCGTTGTAGAGTAACAGGGTTCACGCCCTTGGAATTAATGTTTGGTATTAAGGGCAGTTCATTAAGGATATCAAGAGTATCTACTAATAATCCTAATGAAGATAGGTTAAACCTCGTAACCATTCGATCCGATGCTTCTGCTAGTATAAAAAGCTGGCTCAATATGACACAGGTCGATTTAACAAGGGTAAAGCTATAGTTAAACCTTTTTCAGTAGGTGACTCTGTCTTTGTTAAAAGCGAAGAAAGACACCGAACGAAACTAGACCGTAAATGCAAAGGCCCCTTTAAAATAACCGCTATTTTGGAAAATGATGGGTATGAATTAAAACACATTAATGGAAACAATAGAGTCTACAAATACTCTCACGAAAACTTGCGAGAAGTACCCCGTGGTCAGTCATTGTTTTTGGAAATCACAGAAAATTTTGATGAGGATGACGTGTTGGCGGATAATAACAACACAGAGGTTCTTGTTCACGAGACTAGGCAACATATTAACTTTAATGATATTCAGTCTACTAATAGTGATACTATCTCTGCCGATAATAATACCATGTCTGCCAATAGTGATACCTCTGTCAATAGTGATACCATGTCTGCTAAAAGTGACACTATATCTACCAGTTCTCATAGTAATGCATATTGTAGAAACCCTGGTTTACGTGCTGTTTCAGTAGAATCTATTGGACCTGAATCAATTAACATTGTAACAGAAGCACTTGTACATCAACCAAAGTATTGAGCTATTTGTTAATTAAGCTAAAGGAACGATACTTGTTCGGCCTAGCTAGATCCGGTCCAGTTTAACTGAAGGGATACACCTGAAGGGCAAAACTATTGCCGGACCAGGGGACTGATCTTGTAGGGTCAGAAGTTGACCGGACCAAGCCTTGTAGAGTCATAACTGACTGGACCAAGTGGTCAAATATCTGGAGGGTCAGAAGTTGACCAGACCAAGCCTTGTACAGTCATAGCTGACTGGACCAAGTGGTTAAATATCTGAAGGGTATAAGTAGACCGGACCAGAAACAATAGCAGGATGACCAAACGGTACTTAATCAGTTTTTCATGTTCTAGATGTGGCATTGTGGGCTAAGCGTGCGAGGACGTCCGCACGTCAGCATGGCCGTGTCGGCGTCACATTGTAAACAACACGTGCATCGGGCTACGCTGTAGCACTATGGCGCTGTAGCGCGCTACGACCTTCTCCCACCTCCTCGCTGCTGGGCGGAGCTAGTGATCGCTACGTCGTAGCGCGCTACGTCTTTGCCCCACCTACAATACTACCATATAAAAGAGTCCGCACGGCGGCGAAATGGCATTCTACCTTCAGGCGTTGCCCGGTGCACAGGTTGTATTGCTTTCAATTATTGTTACTCTGCCTCTCTGTACATTGTTACTATTTTGTGTAAACTAAGCTATTACTGGGTGTCATGGCTATTTGTGTCTTGAAACTGATTAAGTGTAGTTTCGTGTAAAATTAATTGATTAAATAATTTATAAGAAAATCTAAATTCTTATTATTTAAAGAACCTCTTTTATTTTACAATATATCTGATCCTGTGCCTTCATATACATATATTAGGATTTTACTCAACAATTAAGTACTTGAATTGATAGTTTTCCTCATAACATTTAATTTTATCTGTACAAACTAACCTTAAATTTTAACGGAAAGGCACAAAATTAGTGTAGGCTTACGCAATATACCGAAGCATCTAATCTATACACGGAAAGAATCTCTGATCACAGAAGTCTTGCAAGAACGATACACCATAATTTTCCAAAACCGCCACTCTCCCATCGCTCACACCACGTCCCAAGGTGCGCCTTTCGTCGGCCAGCTACGAACTAGAGCGTCTAAATCGGCCGATTTATATGTGTTCCTCCGTCGACAAGTGTAAAATTTAACTCGAAAACGTTTTACTGCCCCATCGGAAGTAGATAAAATAGTTTGGTATGGTAAATACTTTGCTGCACTACGGTCGGCTTGGTGTTGAAGTTTGTAGAAGTGGGAGGTTCTGATTCTTTTGCGTTTGATTTGGTGTGCACGTGTGGAGGTTCTCTTTTATGGCTTTATATTTTTGAGTATGTGAGAATGTTGGAGAAGCTTGCTTTGTTAGAATATACAGAACAAAATGTAGATTTCGGGGTTCGGATCTACTTAATGTTTAGTTGAGGAATCTATTGCACTTCAATTCGAGCTTTGTAGCGCTACATCCAATCGCCATTTTAACTGCACATTAATCCCAGAAATGTAAGCTTGAAAAGTTTCGTATTCCTTTTAGAGGATGTCCTAGAGTAAAAAACATGCTGTCATGCTCACTTAAATGTCTCGCTGATGGTGGCGAGTGTGTTGGATCATTCGGTTCCCTACAAATTGGTTGAGCTGGATGGTGCTGATCCACGCGTCATGTTCGTGAACGGGCGCCGTCAGTTGAGACTGGTCATCTCTTATCTGCCAGGGCTTGTTTTTAATCGTTTTTGATTTATATTCTTTTTTTTTTTTTACATTGTTCTCACATATAGAATCAACAAGAGTAATGTACCCAGGATTTTGTAATTTCTATATTTAAAAGAGTGTCCTTGGAGTTTCTTGCCCGTTCTTCTCCATAGAGATCTACGTTTTGGAATGGGCAACTAGCTTCAACTTTCTGACTAACTGACTCTTTGACAATTCAAAAGTGCCTGTAAAGGGTTTAATTGAAATAAATGGTTTGAGTTTGAGTTTGAAACTTTTAAAACATAATACATAACATCACGCCATGTTTCCCCGAAGAGTTAGGCAGAGGTGTACCAATAGTACACCCACATTTCGCCAGTTATGTTTAAGTCCCATGTAATAGGGGGCGAGCCTATTGCCATCATCGGGCATAAATTCTAGACTCCGGGCTGCTACTGAGGAATTCCAGATGGAAAAGCCCAATAACACTTTGCGCGACCTGAGAACTGTGAACTTTAACAAAATCTGTTAGTTCTATTCTAAGAAGATTTTTTATACTGGAAAAATTAATGAACGTCACACAGTTAATACCCTCACTTCAGTGCCAAAGCATTTAAGATATTATTCATTTTATGAACCTACACAGTAATTGTGGTTGTCGTTAAACTAAGATTAAGATCTCAGCTTTAAGCTAACGTCTCATGAGTTAAAATTAATTGCTTAAGTCTTGAGTGAAATGTCTTTCGTTTTAAGTAGGTAACTTACTGGTTGGATGTGAATATTTTATTTTTAAATGTCAATAAAAAGTTTATGGCCCGCGCCACCATTTAAGTGTTTTTGACGCGGCGCTAGTGACTATGTCATTGCATCAAATTGCATTTTTTTTTAAAGTAGTTCCACAATTTTCCGTGTGGTGGCGCGGACTCCAGTGTGTGAATCAGCTTTGAGATTCATGAAATAGAAGATTGGTTTAGAGGCTTCTTGAAGAAAAGAGGTTGAATAGGTTGGTAGATATTATAGATAGATAGATGGATAGATATTCTTGAAAAAACGAACCAGTGGACACAACATGTAATTAGAAAGGTGTAAACGGTATTAATTATTTATTGAAACTTCTCGCACAAAACGGTACAAAGGCGGACTTAATGCCTTAGGCATTCTCTACCAGTCAACCAAGGGTGGTAAAAAGATAAGATGGCAGGTGCTCTGATTGAGAGGAAAATTATTAACTGAAGAGTTTGCTTTTTTGCTTGCTTGTTTTAATGCGTTGTTCTCTGGAACTACCAGTCGGATTAGAAAAAATCTTCTTAATCTAGGATGTGACGCGGTGGGTCGTGAGCCTAAAATTTCACACGGACGAAGTCGCGGGCATCTAGTTATACGTAAAATAGGTACACAAGTACGTAAATAGGTTATAAACTTATCCATCTTTAAGGCCATGATGTTCCACTGCTAGGTAAAGCCTTCCTTGTCCTTTACCACACACGTCTGTCCTCTGCCATTGCCGACCAGTCCCTTCGGTAGGAGTTAAGTTCACAACGAAAAATACGGTAAAATGTCTGTTGATATCAGATCAAGATCTTTCTACCCAGTGATCCGTCTCATTGTATCGAAATATAGAATGCCTATGACAAGCTGAAATTATTTAGTAATAAGCAAAAGTCCTGTATAAACGTGCAAGAATTAGATTTAACCACTGTTTTACAATATTTATACAAAACCAAACTACATATAACCCTTCTCACGAGACACTAACGATACCAAACCGGATATTCCCGGATAAATAAGCAAGAAATGTTGTTAGTTTGAAACTAGACTGAGGTACAGTTTTCAGAATAGAATAGAGTTCGGAACAGCAGTTCTCTATTGAAACTAAATGAGACAGTTTTGTGCGTGAAGTTTAGTTGTAGGTGAATAGTACAGTATTTGATAATTCGGAAGTTTAGTTAATTAGTTGGTTACAAATGTTAAATAAACACAAGTATTTTTAACCGACTTCAAAACGGAGGATGTTTTCAATTCGACTATATGTATTTTTTTTGTGTGTTTTTTACGCGATTACTACGCCAATTATGAATTGATTTTGATGAGTCTTTTTTGTTTTCGAAGGTCTTCAGAGGTGCTCCCATATAAATTTTATTAACTTTGCTTGGGTAGTTTTTGAGTTAGCTTCAATGATACGTATCTTAGTCTATATGGATCTTCTTAGTATCCCACTTGGTTTATATGGATGATGTTATAAGTTCCTGTCACTGTTATTTACATAGCAGGTAGTGGTATTCGAATTTGTGTGGGGTAGGCACCACAATTAAAAAGTTAAAATAAACATTAATTTCCAAAAAAAAAAAACATTACGAAGTGAATATTTTATTTCGGAAGTTGGTGTCTTTGGTATTTGCCACCGACTTCGGCGACTTCCGAAATAAAATTATTTTTCACTTTATAATGTTTTTTTTTTGTCAAAGAAACGTTAGTTATTATAGAAAGCCAAGACAAAGTGACATTCTATCAGTGAATTCAGCGATAACGATGATGAAAAATTGAAAAATGTATAGATTGACATAAGCTACCGAAAACATATGTCAATCCTGTTTCAAGTAAGTAGTTGCAGAAATACGAAACGCTTTGAAAGCGATTGCCACTTTGGTAGGCCGTAAGGAACATATATTTAAAGTGCTTTTAGTAGGAGCAGTGTTCACGGTTACTTACGTAGAACAGTTAATTCAAAATCAAAAGAAACATATTTTATGTCACATAAACATACAACTTATGAAACGTCAGAAGCTAGGTGCACGGTTGGTGGTTTCCTATTTGTAGTTGATAAATTTTCCTTGATTTTTTAGAGATCTTGTTTTAAAAATCAAAGATCGTGATAATTTCTATCTTTCATCTTCTATATTTTATAACTTTACTAGATGCGCCCCGCGGTTTCACTCGCATAAGTCGCGGTTTCACCCGCATAAGCCTCGATCCACTGGGAATTTCGGGATGAAAAGTATCCTATGTCCTAACCCAAGTCATGGTCTACCCATGTGCCAAAATTTCATCTTAATCCTTCACCCGTTTTAGTGTGAAAGCGTAACAAACAAATACACACACGCATAAGTTTCGATCCTGTGGGAATTTCGGGATGAAAAGTATCCTATGTGTTAATCCAGGTTATAAACTATCTGTGTGCCAAATTTTATCCAAATCCGTTAAGTAGTTTTAGCGTGAAGAAGAGACAAACATACACACCCACAAACTTTCGCCTTTATAATATTAGTGTGATTATAGTTAGGATGCTATCCACCAACAACTTCATAGAACACTTAGGTACTGGAGGGATGCAATTCCTCCATTTCCCCAACAGAGCAACAAATCGATGTGCCTATTAAATGTTTACGAGTGAACTTATTACTTACGACATGTGAGCGCAATTCCGGCCGCCATCATTTGACGCGTTACTGAGAGCGATAAAATGTTAGATTGCGCATGTACTTTTATGTTAAGAGGGATTGTTTCTAGCTTTATGAATCATTTGGGCTTTAACAGGGCTTTAGTTATTATCTTCTCAAAATTAGATTTGGTACTTGTGTTTTTTGACTTTTCACTTCACAAGTATTTCTATTAACCATCCGAACTATAATTAGAGATCGGATATTCGGATGCATATTTACCTAAAGTTGAGGTGTTGGCTATTATGGAATGAACTTTTGTATCGACTAAATCCCGGGATTCCGGTACCGACAAATTTAGAGTTCTGATTATTGGATCAAATGTATATTTACTTACGTTCAGGTGTTGGCTAATATGGAATGCACTTTTCTATAGATCGCCAAAATCTCGCGATTCCGGAATTGATAAATTTAGTACTTTTGGACAATAGAAATGCTAGCTAATGTTGTAAAGTAGGATGCCAAATTGACATAGCACATAGCGACAAACAACTCAGTGTCTTGAGTTTCGTAAAAAAATGGTTACAGTACCAAAAGTAACCTTCATAAGAGGGTTGATAAGTTTCCATACCATGTATACGATTAATGTTAGGACCCATTATGAAGTAGTCGTGCGTTTAACTGTTCATACCGTTAAACGCTGAGTATTCAATGATCTGGCCAGGCCACATCATGATGTGACCAGTGGCCGATGTTCATTTCATGAAATGGTCAATTTTAAGATCTGGCCACGACCGATATAAAATAAAAATAAAATAGTATATTATGCAATTAATAGTATATTTTGAATTTTGAATGAATAAAGGGCGGATTTAAAGCGAGGGTCATAGATGAATCACGAGCGTAGCGAGTGATTCAATTGTTAGAATCCCGAGCGACGTGAGTGATTCATGGCCCTCGATATAAATCCGTTTTATTCAAAAGTTGCATACTATACTTTATACCATGACTACGAGAAAAAGAAAGATTTAAGCGAAAATATACATTTAATGAAGAAAACAGGAAGGTTAAATTAATTAAAATGCACTCAACATTAAAATTGGAACAATTTATGTGCGTACAGCATTCAAAATAGCGCCAATTTACTAATGACAGCAAAGAACATAAAACAGTTTTTATTCTAATGCTAAACTCCTCGTCGAAAATGTCGACCAATCAAATCTCGAGTACTTTCGAGTATTTCTACGCATGGAGGTTGTATAACATTGAGATGAAGGTCAAATATATTGATGTGTTCTGAATTCAAACACCAAACAAAATAGTGATTCACTGTTTTCAGTGAATAAAATATGCTTTTTTGAGGGGGAATGGTATAAACATTATTTACCTATTTACCCACACATTAATTACTAACGTCTACACAACTCCCTGCACTGTTAACTAAAGTAATTTACACGATGACTAGTGAGCCAATGATTAACGTAAATACTAGTTATCAATGCAATTTTGATGTCCGCCGTACGATATCAAATTGTCGGGTTGGACGGGGTCCAAATGTTTAGTGGGTACAAACAAATAACTAAGTACCTATAGGTGGGTGGGTCTGTTTCTGTTGGCACAGATACTGTTCTTGTTTCATTACACTGTATTTTGTAGGTAACTTCATCTTTAGATAATAGGCTTGTATTGGTTCGTGTGTTGTTATTTTAGTACAGTAAATATATGTTAGTTATGTAGTCAAGCTGGTGTATTGTTTGCTATCAATCTTTAAAGCATTCTAAATAGGGTTTGAATCTTTGAGCGAGTGGGATTTGCGATTCCAAACGCAATTACAATACACGAATGGGGTGACATTTTAAAAATAAATTATTTTATTATTTTCTTTTTCTAGCTACGTGGGGGGCAGCTTCCAGTCTTACCGGATGCAGCTGAATACCAGTATGTTACATGAAGCGACTGCCTATCTGACTTCCACAATCCCGTTTCTGGGTAATACGGTACTCCTTGGTAAGACCGGTTATCAGACCATCGAGCTTCTGACGTGTAACGACTGTCAAATATCCATGAATGACAGCCGGGACCAGCGGTTTATCATGCTTTCTGAGGCACGGAGGAGTCTCGGTATGTAAAGATGGTCACCCATCTACGGACCAACCGCGGTAAGCGTAGTATAACCTGATCGATTGACCCATGCGGCTGTTAATACATAGCCGCACGGTTCGAGCCCTTCCTTATTTTAAAAGCTAGTTACTGATAATATTATCAATTTAAGAAATAGTAAAATTAGCACTGTTAAATTATCCTATGGTTTTAGACATTCCTATACCAACATAAACAGTTACGAATACCGGGCAACCAAGCACTTAATTCCTACGCTGAACAAACTCAAACTCAAACTCAAAGCATTTATTTCAATTAAACCATTTACAGGCACTTTTGAATTGTCAAGGAGTCAGTTAGTCAGAAATATGAAGCTAGTTGCCCATTCCAAAGCGTAAGTTCCTATGGAGAAGAACGGGCAAGAAACTCCACGAACACTCTTTAAAAAAAAATTATATTCTTACAAAATATTGTTTACATCATTCATGTTGAAATTATACATGTGAGAACAATGTAGAAAGAAGTGTACGTAAAAAGCGTCCGTAAAAAAAAAAAACAAAAATAAAACAATTCAAAAATTAAAATAAGTCGTGGCAGATAAGAGATGACCAGTCCCTACTGATGGCGCCCGTTCACGAACATGACGCATGGATCAGCACCGTTTAGCTCAACCATTTTGAAGGGAACTCAACGATCCAACACACACGCCACCACCAGCGAGACATTTGAGTGAGCATGACATACTCTTAGCCGCCAGGGCATATCAAGTCAATGAAAGACGTACCCAGTAAATGGTAGCTTTATAGAAGGTACATGGTCACAGTGCTCACACATGTGCTATGCAATTATACAATAAAAAAAAGAGATTGAAGTTATACAATTCAAAGATAGTTTTTGCAATCTTCAGCAATTCCAACAATATTTTTGAATGCTAATCAATTAGTTTATGCGCCCTTGTGGAGCTGGACCAGCGTTGAGCCAAGCATTTTTGTCAGCGATATAATCCCCAAGCTTATAATATGCTTGGCAGCATAGTGTGCGTTTTATACAAGATTTAAATTTCGTTTCATTTAGTTGTAGTATATGGGAAGGTATTTTATTGTAACATTTTAAACAGTACCCCATGAAAGATGAGTCTACTTTAGCCAGCCTGAAACCCGGTTGAATTAATTGGTCCCTATTTCTAGTACAATAATTGTGTCTTTCACCTCTCCTTACCGGACACAATGCATTATTTATAAAAAAATAAAATAAAATAAAACCGGCCAATTGCGAGTTGGACTGCGCACCATTATCTTCTGAGACTTCCGTACCATTATCTATAAAAACGGAAAAAATATCATATCTGTTGTATGAGAGATTTTCTTTTTAGTATTTGTTGTTATAGCGGCAAACAGAAATACATCATCTGTAAAATTTCAACTGTCTAACTATCACGGTTCATGAGATACAGCCTGGTGACAGACGGACGGACGGACAGCGAAGTCTTAGTAATAGGGTCCCGTTTATACCCTTTGGGTACGGAACCCTAAAAAAAACAACAAACACAGGAGAAACTTCCCAAGTAAAACTATTTAACAATCCACCCAAACATTATGGAGTTACGTAGTTTTTGTATTATACAGTATACCTACAGAGTTATATATTTTTTCTTTCTAACTGCAATGTTGCGTGTGGAGAAGACATTAATCGGTTTTAACGCCAGCCGCGCGTTTCAGCCGATTTATACATCCCCCTCTAAGAACTGCATTGCAGGGTTGTATATTACACAATTTAAGTACCGCCGGATGGCTTGGATGTCTAAATATAGCTTGTAAGCATGCTGTAGCAATGTTACAACTTTTTTGGAATATGTTGAGCTGTAAATAGCCAATACCTCATGATGTCATCACATGCCTAGCCTTTTTACAACCGTGTTGGAGTAAGCTTCCAGTATAACCGGATGCAGGCGATTACTAGTATTTTACATGAAGGAACTGCCTACTTAGAAAGAAAGAAAAGAAGACGCAATCAAAGAAAAAAAGCGAAAATAAAAATTTGGCGTAAAATATGCGTCACGGCCATCGCTCAGCATAATGCTGCGACACTATGTGAGACAGAGCCCCAGCGCTGGTTTTCCGCGACAGTCGGTGTTGACGTGAGACCTGACCTCCATAACCCAGGTACTGGGTAACAGGATACGCCTTGGTAATACTGGCGGTCACACTTTCGGGTTTCTGAGTAACCGTAAGGACTGTTAAATATCTACGAATGACACCCGGGATCAACGGCGGCACGGACGACGTGACGGGCAAATTCTGATGACTAGCTCCGCTATTTTCTTATAAAGTTTGAAAAAACATATTGGAGTTTTCGTTTAGTCTGGATATACATAACATCACGCCTTGTTTCCCCGAAGGGTTGGGCAGAGGTGTGCCTGTAGTAGGTACACCCACATTTCGCCAGTTATGTTTAAGTCCCATGTAATAGGAGGCAAGCATATTGCCATCAACCGGGCACAAATCCAGACTCCGGGCTGCTACTGAGAAATTCCAGATAGATTAACCCAATAACACTTTGCCCGAACCGAGAATCGAACCCAGGACCTCATGCTGCGACCACTAGACCAACGAGGCAGTCCCACCTACACTAAACTATAATAAGCTTTGAATACCAAAAGCGACTCAAAAATAAACTGACCCACATAACCATAACCACAAACTGTACTGTAACAACAAAAAATAACCATCTCATACCAACCTATTTAGAACAAAATCTATGATCCTATCAACTAAGCACGGAAAGTAATGTTTAATACTAAGCCCAACTTCAGCACCCAGCTTAAAGTTAAGCCCCAAAGTGGCTCCGAAGGCGTTGTCTTAAGTTTTTACAACCTTCCAGCTTAAAATCTTCGTTAGTCTTTAAATAAAACTGGGGAGAACTTGGTACAGAACCGACGCAGTAGTGCGATGGTAGTAGTACGACGCAACTTAGAAATTACATCGGTAAAATTCTTCAAACACGATAACTGTGAGTGGTGTGAAAATAAGTGATTGATACTGTATACATAAACACACGCTTTTTTCCCATGGGGGCAGAAAGAACAGCACTCCATTTGCTTACGACCCTTACATACTCCTTAGATAGGTAAGAACATCTTTAGTGATTAACCAGCTTGTGTCCACGACTTTGTCCGCGTGAAATTTCTTGGACTCCCGTCCCACCTCGTCGCATCGCATCGCCCGCCCGCGCTTTTACTTCATTTTCGCTTCGCGTTCCTTCAGACTTTTTTTTATTATTGCCCGGCTCCTAGGGGTCGTAGCGTGATGTTAAATAGCCTATAACATTTCTGAAGAATTGGCTACCAAATGAAAAAAAAAGACTTATCCGATTGGTAGATCGGTTGGTAGATCGATTGGGAGAGAGATTTTTTGAACGCGTTAATCAAAAATCTCTTCAGCTTTATTATTAGTATAAAGATACAGAGAATGAAAGCTTTTGAGCCACTTTGTATGCACTGTGCATGAAAATGATTACATTTTAGGCTACGTATTGCCAACATTATGAATGAGGTTGAAAACTGCTTTACTTATAGATGTAACCTTTATGTTGTGTCGTGCTGTTTTAAGTGAGTTGTTACTCGCACGTCAGTCTCTAAACAATTAAAAAGTTGTTTTTATTAGGTTTTAAAACAAAATTGTACACATAGACTATGTGGCGTTATGACGTAGCTATGGCTATGTGTTCCTACGTTGAAGGTGGAGAGTTTTTTTGAATTATGAAACTGCGTATTTATTTGTGTTTGTATATCGACTGATTGTGCTTCAGTGATTTTTCCATCTAAAAGATTGTTGTGTAGCTTGGCTCTCATGGAATTTCGATACGAGTAGAATTTACTCTCCGTTTTTTTATTCTGAAAGCGGCGAATATTACAACCAACGGCGAATATTTTACCAATATATTTCATAAAATTTCGCACACATAATGATTTAGATTAATTTATCCTCTTTCAAAACACGGGCAAAAATTACAGTAAACATCCAACATTTCAATTTATCCCCACAAAAGATAAACTCAATCCATCAACGCAAACCCTTGAAACGCCAATTCCATCAAACGCCCTTTAAAAATTCAAATCTAACCCTAAAATGCGACAGAACAGGTGACGTTTAGCACAACAGACGTTACGTAAATGAATAAATAATAGACTTTTCGAATTTGGCCCAAATCTTTGGCGTAACGAGTTGAGAAAACAAATAAAGGCCGGTTGGTAAAACTTATTATGCTGGCAATAAATAATATAGCGGGTTTACTCTTGGGGCTGCCAACTTTTAATACAAATGTGTTGTGGTACGGGCTCAGTAGAACAATGCAGTTTAGGGTCGAAGTTTGTTTGTATAATTTACATGACCTCTGAATGAGAGGGAAGTGTTTGTTTATCAGCTGAGAGGCTTCCCGTGTGTGAAAGTGGAATGAGGGTCATTGTGCTTCAATGCTACGTGTGGCCTACATAAATGTATGAATATTTAATTTGCCCCCTTATTTCTGTAGACGATATTTACTGCAGAATATTCCATGAAATATCTTTAGCACACTAACAATTTTCTCTTCTACACTTTCCGGTCTAGCTCTAGAGTTTGACATTTCACGGTGTCACCAATTGGTGACAGTCTTCTCGCGCGGCTTAAAATCACTATTTTTGCTGCTAAATTATGGCTATTATCGTCTATGGGCTGTTTTAACGTAGGTCTTACGTGTATTCTCGAAAATTAGACCAAAAATAATCAAAAAATTACAGGTAACACCGAAAAATTCAGAAAAATGTTTACAATGACGTAAACCGCTCAATGTCAAACTGTGGGGATTAACCAGTTAAGTTTACTATGTGTGAACGTAAGTACTGCCGTACTGTTGGGCTGAGGTCTAAACCAATCATTTCCAAACCAAACAGGTAGTCTATCTGAACCGTTTTTCTTTATGTGCTGCTAGAATGTATATAAAATAATATTATTATTTATAGCCTTTACACTTGTTTTAAAATCACTCTGATTTGAAGTTATTTACAAGCATCGTCCGGCAGTCGAGAAAATACGTTCCTTACACCTAAAAAAAGTTCGACTATTTCTAGTTGTATTAAGGATCAAATTCTAAAAACACATTGGTTAGTATGAAACCGACAGCTGTCCGGTGTGTAGTCGTGTCTTCACTCAGCCAATACTCTTAGTATCTGAACGAATTGAAGCTACTGCACGTTTTGTTACAAGTGGTGTCACAGAGAGCAGCCGGTCTATTCTGTAACCATCTCACCGTGAAAACTGAGTGAGAAAGTGAGCTGTCATTCCACCTGCTGCTAGGGACTGACAGCTCACTCCGAGCTCACTTCACCTAAGTTTTCACGGTGAGATGGTTACGGAATAGCACTACAGGAATATTTACCTAATATCTGTTGTCGTTGTAGTAGTGTAATAGTATTCAAAGAAACAACACGTGTTGATGACCGTTGAAGTCGTTGTATTACATGGGACTTAATGTTTAACTGGCGAACTGTGGGTGTACTATAGGTACCATCGACGAAGTTTATATCTATACACCGTAAGGACTATTTCTGCTTGCAGCGCTCGGCCGCTATAGAACCGGGGCGGTAACAGATGTGGTCATCGTGTTCACGGGATTTTGTTTTCAAACTGCTTAGATATGAAGTTCTTCGATAGTACACCTCTACCAAACCCTTCGGAGAACAAGGCGTGATGTTTTGTTATGATGCTAACTACCAACTAATACACCTTTGTAAACAAAACTGCCCCACAAGCAACTACAAAATAGTTTTACAAATCCATGGCCATAATAATGAATCGAACCAAATATTAATTAACTAGTGACATTATTAATGAGGCGACAATCCAACCGAACGGATTTAAATTATTTATTAGCAAAGAATTAATAGGTTTTGTCAACGAATAAATTGATTATTTAAATCGGCCATATTGTGCTGCTGTTGGCCACCTACGATGAAATTGATTGTTATAAATAAATGTCCTGATTTATGGTAATTTAATGGATATTTTAATAAATTGTGGACTGCTAAAGTTGCGATTTTTGCAAAAATTAAGGTAGGCACATAGGTAAATGATTTTATTTCTGTAAGTAGGTTGGTACAAACACTTTTACACGTCAATCATATTTTTAATAAACATTCAAATTCAGAAGCGCTTCCCTTTTTTGAAGTCGATTTAAAACTAGATGAGGTTGGCATTTGCTTCCTGACTACTCTGAGAAGAAAAGCCGAAACAAACTCAGAGGTCACAGTCTCTTTTAAAGTCCAGACATAATCTTGATCTGACATGGTATTTTAAGGAAAGAACCACACGGATTGAGTGGACCTATCCAGTCAGTGTACGCATTTATCAGTAACCTAGGTAAATGCATTTACGATATATGAGACATGCTAGTGAGTGGTGAAGATCCAAATACACAAAAAGGAACACAGGAATCATTTCCTATTTTTGTGAACACATTCTTGAAGACACAAGTACCTACTGCGTGAAACTCAAGACAGAGATCAAGGTGAGGTCTACTATTTCGACAGAAATATCCTTTTTAGCACGTCGATGGCCATCTAAATGGACTCAGCCCAGAATTCGGCCACGTGTTGGGCGCCATCACTAGTGTCCATCAGTAGCTTCCACCCACGACTTCGTCCACGAGCCTATAACCTTGCTCAAGAATCGGACTATCTAATACAAAAAGAAATTTTCAAATCCAAATGGTAGTTCCGGAGATTACCCCCTACATACAAACAAACAAACATACATACAAACAAACAAAGACCTCTTTATAATATTTTATTTATTATTTTATTTTATTTATTACTTTATTAAGTTAATAGATTTTGTAGATGATGCAGTTAAAGGATGATATCTGGTAATGGTACAGTCAACAGCAAAAGTAGATGATCAAAATCAGAAATTCAATACTAATGAACGGAGTTCGCGTCAGAACTGTGTGGCGTCGAAGTGATTCAAAAGTATGTGATTGTAAATTATACCAAACATTTACTACTAGTACAGCTGCCATATATTCGTGATCAGTTTTGAGTCCAAAAGTTATAAACTCAATTCGCATCAGAACTAAGAAGTGAAAAAAAAATTCAAAACTAGTGAACAGTTAAAATCAAAAATTAAATTATGAAACTGAGGCCACGTAATCATGAGGCAAATAATTCATCCATACTTATTTTTAATTATCCCAGTAATTTGTTATGTTTTACGGAAAAACAGCACGGAGCACGGAGCAGAGGACAAAAATAAAAAAATAATATGAAAAAATAGTGCTATTATTATTAATTAGTAATATTATTGTAAATTTATTGATTACTAAATAATTCATCCATCCAAATATTATAAATGTTCAAGAAATATAATTTTCTTACGTTTTTAACTTGACAATTCAAAAGTGCCTGTAAATGGTTTAATTGAAATAAATGCTTTGAGTTTGAGTTTGAAAAAAACGGAAATCTGCTTCAGTATACTTATTTAGAACCCTGGGAAGGGTAGGTATATAATATTCAGGATTATATTAAAACTATTCTGCTCATATAAGTAATATTGTTTTCTGTGGGACAGAAATTTGACGTCGGGTTCAAGAAAAAAAATAATCGTCACATATTTATTATAATCAAAAATTACGTAACTAAAAAACAAACATAGATAATAATTTTCATTGTAAATATGAAACAAAAATTTTACCACTTATAGTATGATCTTTATTTTTTAATTTATATTAGAACAATTTTATAATCATCATAATCCAAATCACGGATTAAAGTCAGTAACGGGTGTGTCCCCCGTTTATCTATTATCGCTTGTAATCTTGCCCTCATTGAATCCACCATATTTTGGCAAATGATTCCCATATTTCAACCACATGACGTTGTATATTGACCCGGGTGCGGGGTGTATCTGAGTCCCACTGCTGAACCATGAGGCCCCAGAGATTTTCAATAGGGTTTATGTCTGGGCTTTTTGGGGGAAAGGGAAGAACTCTTATGAGGTCACGATTATTTTGAATCCACACATTACAGATTCGTGCAGTGTGCACGGAGCTATTGTCATGAATAAATGAGAAAGGCACAAGATCTGGATGGGAAATATTAACAGTGGGTATGAGCGTGTCTCGAATAATTTCCAAGTATTTTTGACTGTTTAATCGCCCTCCTATTTTTACTAACTCTCCTGGTCCAGCAGCGGACATCCATCCCCAATAGCCAATATTAATTCGTCCACTACTTCTATTAGGAACAATATTTTCTGCATGGTAGCGCGTGTTATTTATTCGCCATAGTGTGAGGCGACCCTGTTCACTCGAAGAGAATGTTTTTTCGCCCGAAAATATTACATTTTGAAAATCAAAATCTAAATATCTTTGCGCAAAATTTAGTCTCTCTTGTTTGTGCAAGGATGATAATGATAATTTCCGTGCTGGCTGACGGTGCCGTAATCCTGCGTCCTTTAAGCGTCAACAAACAGTGGTCATAGACACGCTCATATTAGTGGCGATATCTCTGATTCGCGTAAACTCATCATTTCTCATCCTGTTTACAATTTCTCGATTTTGCGTAGTTGTTGTGCAACGAGGACGACCGGACTTTCATTGTGTGTTCACTTGACCCTCATTTTCCCATCTTCTTATCCAAAGGTGCACAGTATTTCTCTGAAATGAACAATATGATGTATATTTATCATAATATATTGGATATATATATATTGGATATATATGTAGATATACGTTATTACGTAAAGATGTAGCACTCAGAATATCCCCCTACGAATTTTCGTTTTGTGCAGTGTGGGGGAAGCTTCGTCAGCCTTTCAAACAAATCAAAGAGGATAATATTATTAACATCTTCAGAGGGAAATACTTAAATATGGAGTCATAAATAATAATAGTGTAATTACTGGGTATAAGAGACCTAATAACTGTTGTCTCGGTGTGGCGGGCGGACAGTAATTACTTGGTAACCGTTTGGCACTGCTCCTGTCCATGGGCTGACGTGGCGTTTATAAATATGTCTAAATATTACTAATAGTTTTTAAACTAAGAAAAATAATAATTTTAATTATAGGTTTAATCTAGACTAGTAGACTAAACTAACCAAAAATGGTTTAAATTAAAAATGTCTTCACTTTTTTCCAATCACCAAATGTTAGGAGATATTCCAATAAAGAAGTAATGAATACTTGCTTACCGTGACACCTACTCTTCTCATTATATTACTAACACTCAATCCGTCTTCATGCAATGATATAATTCTATGTCGTTCATGCTCTGTTATAAATGGTGCGTCATATTTTTAATCTAATAGTTTTTGGTTATAATAAATCAATGATAACAGACGCACTCAACGCTAACAGTGCGACAAAAGCGCAACAAGTCAATATAAATAATGCCCTAAAGATAAAAATATCAATCTACCTTCCGGTTTTAATATATTGTAGCCGACTGGGCAAAAGCAATCATTGAGTTATGATTTTGTATCGCATCAGCTACTTCTGAACATTGACATAAATTCACAAACATGCAAAGATAATAAAATTGATTGAATTATCGTTTTGTATCACATCAGCTACTTTTAAACATTTGACAGAAGTTACAAAAAAAAAAACATTTAAAATAGTAAAGTTTTTCAATTATATGATTTTTAATGAACATATGCTTTTTTCGGGGTTCAATTGGATAAAATTTGGCATATATTAAATATGCAAATTTTTATCCAATTCAGCTGTTTTCCGTAAAACATAACAAATTACTGGGATAAATAAAAAAAAATATGGATTAATTATTTGCCTCATGATTAAGTGGCCTTAGTTTCATCATTTAATTTTTGATTTTAACTGTTCACTAGTTTTGAATTTTTTTTTCACTTCTTAGTTCTGATGCGAATTGAGTTTATAACTTTTGGACTCAAAACTGATCACGAATATATGGCAGCTGTACTAGTAGTAAATGTTTGGTATAATTTACAATCACATACTTTTGAATCACTTCGACGCCACACAGTTCTGACGCGAACTCCGTTCATTAGTATTGAATTTCTGATTTTGATCATCTACTTTTGCTGTTGACTGTACAATATAATGTATCGTAGGTACCAAATGAGATGGCAAACTTGAAAATGACAACAAAAGAAAATAAAACAACTAAGAAATAGTAACACAACTTCATTATTGCAAACACGTCTACACAAGTCAGTAAAAAGCACACATTTTTTACCAAAAATTTACAAGCGCGTGTTTGTTTACATCTATACCCCATAATTCCTCCTTTGCCACAGACGCCGCCGTGGTCCCCAAAATACCCCATGGCAGTGCCATAGCTTACATACGTTAAAACACCCCGCTATTAATTTTTAATTTCACTTTTACGGCTTTTTTTAATGGCGTCCACATTTTGTTTAAATTTTTATAGAATCCGGATTTGCTTTTAGTAATTTAGGGATTGATGTTGTTGAGAAGGGCTATATTTTTTTAAAAGGGATCTTTTGCAGCTACGATATTTGTTAGATTTTGTAAGATTATTTCTATTTCAGTCTACTCTGTGTACGATTTTTGATTTAATCGCCTGAATATTTCCTTAAGATTATTTTGCTCATATTATTTTGGAGGCAGAACGTTTGAAAATACATTCCTAAGAGCCATAACAAGTTCTGAGTTGAGTTCCACGATTACTGACAAATGCTTGCACTGACAGGACAGGTCCACTCAAATCTGTGTGGTTCTTTCTCATTCTCATTTCAGACTAATCATACATACATGGTCCTCATAAGGCCTGACCAAGATTATGTCTGGACTTTAAAAGAGACTGTGACTGAGTTTGTTTCGGCCTTTCTTCTCAGAGTAGTCAGATAGGAAACGCCGAACTCATCTAGCTAATTTTTAATTATTTTTTTAAGATGACGTGTAAATGTGATTCCAATATCCTATTTACAGAATAAACAATTTCATTTGATTTCATTTCACACTGGCGATTTGCGAGCATGTTTCCAGCGTAGCGAGCACGCCACGTGTGCGCAACGAGTTCGCCGCGGTTTCGTAACGAGAGCGATTGACGTGTGTATAAGAGAGAGCGAGACAAGCGAGTGTATAAAATTATGAAAACGCGGAGAACACGTCTCGTACTCGCGGCTACTTCGCTTCGCCCCCGCAAAGAGGACGTTCACATATCGCTTCGCTGTAAAAAGTGCTGGCACATCGTCAGTATGATACTGATAACTCTCTAATAGAAATGTACAGTCACTAGCATAAATACGTTACACTTGCGCAATATTCAGAAGCGATTTTCTCGTCAAAATCCAAGACAGAGAAATAAAAAAATTAATAATAGTATGGTTTTTTATATAGTAGATACTATGCTCGTAACAGCATAACGTTAGGAGAAATTCGCTTTTGAATGTTGTGTAACTGTAAGATATTCGTATATTATCGTCCCGGTTGTCATTGTAGATCTTTGACAGTTGTTACGGGTCGTCAGAAGCCCAAATGACTGACAACCAGTCTTACCAAGGGGTATCGTGTTACCCAGTAACTGGGTTGTAGAGGTCAGATAGGCTGTATTCAGCTGCATCTTGGAAGCCGACCCCAACATAGTTGGCAAATGCTAAGCAGATTGATTTTTTGTGTCGTTCTGTCCAAATACCCCGATAGGCAGTCGCTCCATATAAAAACACTGGTATTCAGCTGCACCCGGTTAGACTGGAAGCTAACCCGATGATGAACTGTACCTACAGGAAAAATACAAGCGCAATGCAACATTTTAAGCTGTTTTATTTTTATTTTTCAACCTCGTCATTCAAAGTCCTTTAGCTAACATCTGCCATCAGTCTAATTAGAAAAACCAAAGCAATAAAAACACAAACGACCACCCTTAAAGAAATATTAATTTTAAAAAATCGAGATGGATGCAAATGAAAGTCGCTTCGTGCAGAGTTTATTAAGAAAACTATTGCAGCAGAAAAAAACAAAGGTGAACTCTCATCAGCTAAGAGCTAGATGCTAAAACCTTTGGGGCATTAATTAAATAAATAATGAAGGAAAACTTGAGGATGAGGAGAACTAGATCTAGGCACTTTTTATGCTAGATTTTTCTTTATTTTTTACGGAGTAATATCTACTTGGAAATCTGGAGAAATGCGTGTTAGGTTTTCTAATTAGTGCAACTGAATGTCTTGCCTTGTATTAAACATATAAAGTATTTCAATCCAATCTCGAAATTCCAATCTTGAGAATTATCCAATATTTTTGTATTCATAAAAAATTTCGCGTTCGACTGTATTCGTTTTCCCTTTAAAATTAAATACAACCGTAGGTATTCGCCGCGTTCGATCTTCAAACGGCAGTAACAAGCGCCGATCCTTTATCTAAACTTTTGAAAAAGGAATAGTAATCCGTCTGCGACTGCAACAGACAGTGCATGGCGACATGATTTCACAGAGAAAAAAAAAGGATAGTACGCGATCCGACGCCTACAGCGCTTTTCGTCACCGTACGATATTTTCCCATTTCCCACTGTGCAGTTTTTCATTTCAACAGAGTTTTGTTGAGGATTTATTGATAGATATGTACAACTCCAGATTGTCGAACCCAGTTTTCGGGGTAAAATATTCGGGAAGTTTGGTCGTACGGTTCGAAATCTGAAATTAACAAAAAAGGAAAACTGCTTTTTGTGTCTGTGGGTTTCGAATAAATTGAATATGGAACGCGGTTGTGGATTACTGGCCGCTTGATTTTCGTTAAAGTTTTTGTTCTTTTATTATTTATCGGTCGGAACTGGTCAGACAAAAAATGTTCACGAATTTTAATTCACTAATTGGTGTGTTTTACTACTGTTGAACATAACCGTAGATACAATTTCTTTTTTAAACAATGATTGAGTCACTTCCGTGACGTAAATTATGGGATAAATAAATAAAAAGAGTTGAGCAGCTGCGTTATTATAAAGAGAAATATCCCCGCACAAAACGATTCAGATAACCGTTAACTTCCTTGAGGACATACAATCTTAAAAGTCGATTCCAAACATAATCCGCTCTCAGATTTAGCACTAAGTACTTTAGTAAAGTGCAAAGGTTATTAGGTTTGTTGACGTGCTCTATAGACCTAGGCTAAGACCTAGGTAAATAACCCAAGGTTAGGTTCAACGAGAACGCAAACACCCTTAGCTGGCGTGTCGCTAGTTAATAAACGTGTAAATATACTGGTTTAAATGAATTCAACGTAGGTAGGACGGCACTAAAGTGAGATTAGTGAAATAATGTATTGTTCTGTTAGCGACAATTTCATAGTTATTGTGAAGGAGTGAAAATATTACGCAATTTTCAAATTTGGAATGGCAATGACGCTATCGTGAAAATAATAAGATGCAAGTAAAAATTAACCTTATGGTGCTTAACATTATATCTATTCCATAACTGTAAAATGGTAAACAGTAAAATTAAAATATTGATTTGAACTACTGAAATAGGGTGTTTTACTCTATAAGAGAAAAATCTAAAAATATATTATTGAGATAGCTTAGGCAAAAAGCAGTCGGAAAACGTTAGTTTTAGTTCATAAAATAGCAAACTAAATTTTAAAATTAAATTCAAAGGTTTCAGCTTTTTTAATCTGTTTCAGTTGTTGTTGCTTGTTTAAATTTTAACTGTCAACTATCAGCGCAAGTTTAATCTATAATGGCTTTTTATTATTTTCGTAACGAACGTAATTTTTATTGAAATAATGACGGTTTTGTAAAAGGAGACAACACAAATTTGTAACTTAAAAAATATCACTGCATTTGTTTACACAACCAAGTAACGTCATGACCACAGAGCAATATGGCGTTCACTGCGTCCAGCGTTTTCGTCAAATTACGCGCGAAATTTGAAAATGCAAAATTTTAATGCATGAATAAGGCAATTGAATAAAAAATTTGTGAATTTTTTAGTGGTTCATTAGCACTATAGAATCTAATTGAGACACTTTTAAAAAATGGGTGTAATACCCTATTGACGTAAAATGTAGTTGGATTGTTAATTTTGTCAGGCCAGTCAACAGATACAGATTTTATGAAAATAAATCCGCAAGGCTTTTTAAATATATGAAGTACTTAGGTACTTAAATGTTTTTCACATGACTGTCAAATGAGTACATATTGTTTATAATGTGTATTCATTTCACTGAGTCCTCGCAACTAATACGATAATATTATTTGCGAGGTACGAATATAGTATGACATGTACACGTATCAAAATATTATTTGCGAAGACTTGGCGAGGAATCACGAACAAAAAAAATATATACATAGGTAGAAGAAGAAAAGAAGATAGATAAAAGAAGATTGCCTAGTCAAGGATGCATATCCGGTACGGCTCGCAAATCCTTCCTTATCCTAAAGGCACGTCTTCCGTACCATTGAAGCGCCCTCCGGTCTACTCCATGATATGCAATGGCCTCTGTAGTCCCATGAAGCACGAGGCTTCAGGGGCTAGTGCAAATCTTGGGGTTCATTCGATTTATCGAGTCTGGTGAAACCACGCTGGGGTCGGTCGGTGCATTTCATTAATTCATTCAGGTAGAGAAAGAAAAATAAGAAGAATTTTGTAGGCATCAATGGCGGGACATAGCAAACTTACCTGTAACTAACACAATATCTTATGAACCTATGATCCACAATAAATTATTTGAATTTGAACAAAAAGCAGAGCAGCGAGTAATAACAAATAGAATTTGTAACTAACTAAAAACTCGCCCAAAAATATTTAAAGTAGGTACACATACAATTTCAGAAGCATAAACCTTAGCCGTTTCCCGGTTATGTCCACCGAAATGTTTCCGTAGTAGTGCAGAATTTTCGAATGTGCTGAAACGGAAAACATCGCGAAACGGGTAGTTAACATAAGTTTCCTTACCTTACGAAGCATTTCCTCTAGCGAATCCATGTCGGAGGCGGCAGGCTCCCCGCCCGCGCTGCCGTTCACACCGTTATTGTTGTTCGTCATAGGTGAGCCGCACCCCACCACTCAACAACACACCGGCACATGTGAATTACACTTATGTAGACCGCCACTTTTTTGCCGAATTTTCGTTTGTAAATTCTTCACATGTAGTCCGCACTTTACGAGTATGTTTTTGAAAGATCACGTTTATGGAACGTTTGGCTTATTTCTATGCACTAGTTCTTAAACTACAAAGAGTTCGGAAGACAATGTTTTTCTGTAAAAGTTTTAAAATTAAGTAGGTTTAATCAAACTTTGGCACAGTTTCTGTTCCTGACAATGCCGTCTACAGCTGAAATTACCAAATATCTATACATCTATACAAATAAATAAAATTGAAGTGTCTGTTTGTAATGTCAAAATAACACCTTTTTACTAAATGCATAAATGAAAGTATTTATACGGTATTTATAAAAAAATGTTTTTCTGTCTATTTGTTCCGGTTTGTCTCCGAAACGGCTGGACAGATTTTGACGAGAATTTCACTGGAAGATAGCTGATGTTATAAGGAGTAACTTAGTCTACTTTTATTATAAAAAAAACTATTAGGGTCTACGCGGGCGAGGCCAAGGACAGCAGCTAGTACGTCATTAGAGGTCAGATCATTAGGTAATTTGAGGACAGAAATGAAATCATGGAACCCGAATTGGCCCCGCAGTCGAAAATAACGTGCTTGAGTAATTCAAATCAAATATAAATTAACCAGTACCCTAATTACTCAACATATTTTCGTAAACGATTACGACTAATCTATTTCATTTTGACAGTTCAACAACATTCATTGCGTTATTTACGTTGTTGAGCAGATTTTTTTTTCGAACTTATGAAGCAATGGATTAGCAATCTGTTTAAAAACGATTCAAATTCTGATTGATCGTGTATTACGCAAATTGAGTACTGAGCTGTCACTAAGTAAGCATAAAAAGCCGTGATATTCTGACTATCTACAGAACGTTCTGGATTTAATATGATTAATCGTTTTTAATATTTAATGAAAAACCTAATGCCTAGATTTAGGTGATAAAGATATGAGGGCGATCGTTAATCCTAGTCAGCTTTTATAAACCTAAATGAGAATTCTTTTTAACCGACCAAGTGAATTAGATTTATTTATCTTTCTCTACACATTGAGGGCGAATTTCAAGAATAAAACTGAGCGCGATCAGGATAATATCTACACTACTACAAGGATATTTTAACACACGAATGACATTGACAAAGGGCGCTGTTGGTAAGCATTTGTTTAATCATTTTGTGAAATGTATTGAAAACACAAGATGGCGGCGTAATTACGATTTAGGGCGAATTTCAACAATAAAACTGAACGCGATCAGCACATAAAAACGGCGCTCAAGAACTGTCAGTGTCAATATTCCATACTAATAATGATACTGATAGGTCTAGGACGCGGTTTAGATGTACTGATCGCGTTTCACCAGTGAAATTGGGCCTTGTACCTCGTGTCAAAAGATCCTTGTACAGATATAAACCACGTTCAAGAGATGCCACTGTCAATATTCCACAACAATAATGACACTGACAGCACGTCAATTTCATTGGTTAAATTCGCCCACCCAACAAGACCGAACAAGATCTACTCGTACATTGTGTTCAACTGTATCAATCGAAGGATATTTATTTGTTTTTAACTTTTTTTATATAACAAACTCACTTGCTTTTTCCAACGCACTTTAGACATTGGCAGAATAGTCGACATCTTCCTTGTTTGCCATTTATTAAAAATAGAATAGAATAGAAATTCGCCCTGAATCATCTATACCTGATCTATGTCGTGATAGATGTTGTAAAACAAATGGCTACTAAATAATTTAGAGCTGCGCCCGTGTCAACAAGTTCTACTCAATGTAGTGTAGTGTTGGACAAACATTGGGGGTCATGTAGCTAAATAAAATACATTTTTCATCCCACCATCTCGGAAAGAGTATTTTTAATCTTCAGTATCTGAGTGGAAAAGCCGTTTTTATTCTCTAGAGGATAAAGTAAATTGAATTTAGAACATCGTGTGCACTAAGTTTGTGAATTAAAAAAAACATTAAACCTATTTACTGCTACCTCTATGGTGCCGAATATATCATACAACTTTTTTTTAATTTGTTAAAAACTCAGACTCGGAACCTTCTTGGTGTTCTTTTTTTGCATTTAGTCATTTCCTCGCTGAGGTGGAATGAAAAGTTACGTGTTGCACTCGAGTGCAAAGATTTTTCACCTCGTGCTCTTTTGATTCCCTCGCTAACGCTCAGGATTCTAATTTTGAATCACTCGCTGCGCTCGTGATTCAATTTTAGAATCCTTCGCTTGCTCGGTCATCAAAATTGAACACGCGGTTAAAAAGCAACTTTGCACTCTTGTATAACAAATAACTATTGTAGCTGTGATTTTAGGGTTTGTGGATTTAAACGTAGTTCTAACCTTTGTGTTATTTGATACTACGTTTTATACGTAAGAGTTCAAAGATGTTTAGAAATGGATACATTGTACATTTTGGGAATCAAATGTATGCAATCGTAACTCTGCCATTTTCATAGATAGGTATTACTAACACATTTTTTCTAACAGGTACTTAAGCTAAAAGAATTGCTTAAAATTTTGAATTACCGACCAATGACAACTCAAGCGAATCATCCTAGATCAGTCATGTCAAAGATACGGCCCGCGGGCCGAATCCGGCCCTCTTTATTACTTTTGGTATGATTTGTAACAACTAAATTTAACTAAATAAATAAAGATGTTTAAATAATTCAGTATGTTTTAGTTTTTTAATTTGAACCTGGCCCGCCTACACATTCTAAATCTAATATATGGCCCTCTGCTAAATTGAGTTTGACACCCCTGTCCTAGATGGATGCTTCATAAAGTAAAGTTCAAAACAAATATTAAATACTATCTTTACCCGGCTCGGCTTCGCACGGGTAGCACTACGTACTCTACGGCACATCTACCTACCATACATACCTACCTACCCTACCTACCTACTAAAAACATCTTCGCATGAAAAATGAAACCAGTTTGGGGCACATCGGTTGGAAGTATAAAACGGACATAGCTAGAAACATTTTTTGTGTTTTATTGTTATATATTTAATTAATCGCAAACTAAAATGACACAACTTTATTAGAAGAAACAATCGACTCTTCACGTGACCAGAGGGCTGGCCTATTCTTTGGACAAAGAATCAACATCGCCATTCAACGTGGCAATGCAGCCAGCCTTTTGGGCACTTTTCCTGTTGACAGCAATGCGGATGAATTTTTTGATGCCCTTGCCCCCCCTCCCCTATTTTTATATATACCTATAAGAAACAATCTATTTGATGACAAATCCACCAAGCCAAACAAATGACAAACAAACGTTTTATCCATCCCACCCTCCACAGGTTACTGTGCAAACAGAGATAGTATCCCACTACTGGGAGTGAGGTGACATTGTGTGACTACGCATACGTTTAGCGCTTTAGATCTCTCCCCCTTTCAAGCGCTTCTCGCATCGAAATTAAACGAAAATTAGCCGCAGGGGTGCAAGTTTTAATTACGGGTTTAGAGATAAGAAGGGGCTTTAATTATTGGTAAATACATATTTTGGACTATTCGGGGAATTTTAATGATGTGGAAGTCATGGGGAGGTTTTGCCTCAGTATTTCATTGAACGTTTTAAAAAGTTTATTGGAACTGGAATGTGATAGTAGTAACTCAAAAATAAGCGATATTACTTAATGCCAGCACCCTTACATATTTTGTTTCAGGTTTACGTTCGTGTATGAGATATTTCTCTGTTAAGCTTCATTATCTATTCTGTTCAACAGTACAACTTACGAAGTGAGAGTCAGTTCTCTCAATTTTGAGTTAAAATATAAGTTTGGATTGGAGTCTGATGCTGTCTTGCGCAAAATCAAGGGCAACTAACTTTATAAAAACAATCATTGTAAGCATCTGCTCCAGCAGGGCTAACATGACAAGCACGAGAAAGCTCTTTATCTCGTTTTGTCGAAATTTGTCTACAATTCTGACGTCATTCTAATCCCTAACATGACCGTAAACGACGAGATATCTCGAAAAAGGCACTTTGACACTTCTATATCTCGCGACGAGAAACCGATGTTGCAAGTTATTAAAAACAAATTATTTTTATGATAATTTTGAAATTTTATGATAATGTCAAAAATCGAGATAACTAAGGTGCCATGTTAGGGTTTGTCGAGAAAACATCAATTTTGACAGGAGGAGTCGACTATTTTGTATGGAAGTGCTGTCAGAAAACGAGTAAGTGACCGAAATAGACAAAAATTACTGACGCGAGAGCGAGTAATTGTCGCGTGTGTCATGTTAGGCCTGCTGAAAACCAACCTACCTAGCTTCTCACAGAATCAGTCTACAGTCTCAAATCGTTAACGAATAAACAATGGAGCATTTAATTAAGTTTCAAAGCGCCAAAGTGTTAAATAAACACGATTGCTCATACGAGATGAAGATTGATGGTTCAATAATATTACCTTAATGTACTTATGTCCCTTTAAATATATCGTCTGGATATATTGAAATTTAAGTGGGTTGGCTTTGAAATTGAGATTTGTAATGGCAAATATCGGTGATGATATTTTTTTAATTGTAGGTGTATTTTGAAGACGGCGTCGGGCAGTCGGGGTCCTCTTAGATTAAAAAGTGTTCCATAGAATGGTCCCCCGACTGCAATGACAATTTTATTTATCAGCTGTTTAGTCAGGGAATACAACTTGTTTTTTACTTTTTAGTTCGTTTTTTGGCAGGGCAGTCGTGTTTTTTTTTATTTTTTGACAAGCTTTATTCATGCTAGGTGGCTTTAATTTGAGCACTAAAGGTGGTTTAGTCGCACGGCGAGGCGAGGCGTAGATAGGATGGACGAGGACAAGGACGCCTCCCGTTTAGTCGCGCGGTCGCGCTTACTCGCGAGGGCTAGCGCTGGGTCGCGCCGGTATGGCCTAACAAGTCATTGTTAGGGTGATTTCCCAGATTTCTCAAGCGATTTAGTTCGTCTTCACTCATTTAGACATTCTCAGTCTTACTAAAGTTTGATTAAATCATTTGCACAGCCAAAGATGAAATGTTTGTTTTGCAAGTACCTACACCGTACCTAAGTAAAAGTGGTGCCCATAAATTATATATATTTGGAATGTGCTCTTCAAGGTCTTTAATTTGATACCCATATTGTAATAATTGAAGAAAAAAAATATTTTTTCTCTTTTCAAAATGGAGCCATACTGCCGCCATATTGATATATTTTTTAATGTGGCCAGTGTCACTCGGGATGATTTAAGGATTCTAACGATACCCCATAGTTCCAAATCTGTTCGGGCATTTAAAAGTTATGGTGGAATAAAGAAACTCATTTACATTCATACAAACATACATCAACCCTGAATACATTACACTCCTCCTCCTCTTTTTTGGGCAGTCGTGTAATAAAAAGTAACTTGTAACTTAATTAGAAAGAAGAAAGGTCACGATAGCTTTGTCTCAATCCCACTTTAATTTTCAAACGGATTGAGAAACTAATTCAGTGCAGTGTGTAGTAGTTTTGGAGCTAGCAGATTTCTAAATATACTTTCTCTAAAAAAAACAATATTGATTCAGCAAAGTGCATTAAGCCCTGAGAAAAACCACTTTTGCTACTTATTTGACTGAAAAAACAATACCTACTCTAAACTATGCATAATAACCTCCTAAGTGTTAAGCTGCAGATTTCACCAATGTATCACACGCAACTAATGAAGTAAGCTAAGCTAAAGCCGAGCTAATTGCCAGCGTAAATAAGCTGTTAACCTAATGAGGCAGGCAGCTTAGCTTGAAATATGGCTGAAGATTTATCTCTTGGTAATGGGGGTCAGTTTGCTGCCGGAGTTTCATAGAAAAAAGGCTTTGGTTTATTAATTAAAATAATAGAAGCTGTGAAATTGCTTGAATATTATTATTCACCGCTATGCTGCAAGTCATTTACAATTCATGCAAGCAAAATACTTTTTCATCCCACCATCTCGGAAAGAGTATTTTTAATCTTCAGTATCTGAGTGGTAAATTGAATTTAGAACATCGTGTGCACTAAGTTTGTGAATTAAAAAAAACATTAAACCTATTTACTGCTACCTCTATGGTGCCGAATATATCATACAACTTTTTTTTAATTTGTTAAAAACTCAGACTCGGAACCTTCTTGGTGTTCTTTTTTCAATTTGCTTTGTACGCGGTTCTTTACGCGGCATTTTTTCACGTCATTGTTAAACCTTAGGTATATTAAAAACAAGAAACTTGAAAACAAGTGAAAAAACTAAAATGAGTGATTCTAGCGACGAGGAAGTTTGCTTGACGCCAACAGAATTGACTGAAACTGTTAATAATGCGCAAACGTTTTTTTTTTTGCATTTAGTCATTTCCTCGCTGAGGTGGAATGAAAAGTTACGTGTTGCACTCGAGTGCAAAGATTTTTCACCTCGTGCTCTTTTGATTCCCTCGCTAACGCTCAGGATTCTAATTTTGAATCACTCGCTGCGCTCGTGATTCAATTTTAGAATCCTTCGCTTGCTCGGTCATCAAAATTGAACACGCGGTTAAAAAGCAACTTTGCACTCTTGTATAACAAATAACTATTACATGGGAATGATTTATTTTGTCGTTACATATTCCTCGCAATTCATTACGTTAGCATTGAAAAATTAGATGGCATTATTGGCTTTTGAAATAAATTGTCGGTTTTTTATTCTAAGTATGAAAACATAGCCTATTTTTGGGGTAGACAATATTAACGAGTCGGTAAACTACAGTATAAGGAATGGAGTTTCTAACTACTAAATAATGTCGTGAGTTTACCACAAAAGTTCCTACCACAACTTGACCTCCATTCAACATTGTACTTCATAAACATTGCAGGTAAGTACTTCAAACAGGAACTGTTAGACAATAGCTAAAAGTGTCACGTTCCTCGTTATTCGACACTGACACGTAATTCGGCAGAAGTGTGGGTTTAGTACAGATGCCACCAAGTCCATGGTTACAATAGACTATGATAGCCTTTATGTCGTAGCAATAATGCCCGTAATGCACATGCCTGTAGCTTGTACAAAACTAAGCAAGAAATGAAATGAAATTCGAGTTCAAGTCGTCTAGTACCTACACATGCTACTGTGACAAGTCAACCTACCCGAAACTGTCAAATTTTCCCAATCAATTTTGAAGCTTAAGAGCGCTTATCCAAAAAGTTGGCAACGTAGCAAATGGCTGTCAAATATTTACCTGTTTTGATTAAATTGGCAATATTACTGTATGGACATATTAAATATGGCTAACTAACTAACTAAAATATTGATTATGAAATGCAATAATTAATATCGTAACACCGATTATTTGGTTTTAGATGTAAAAAAAGTATTTGGAAACTTTCCAAATGCCTTTTATATATCTTAAACGGTTACAACATCAAATTCAGTCTTATAATTGCAATTAATTATTAAAATTCTAGTTCTCTAGTTAGCCACAATTCATATTTCCATACAGTAATGTTGCCAAATTAATCAAAACAGCGAAATGTTTGACAGCTATTTGCGACGTTGCCAACTTTTTGGATAAGCGTTCATAAACTTTAGTGATAAAGTTGAAAATCTATTAAAGAAATTTGACATATTGTAGTAGGTTGATGTGCTGGGTACACTAGTCTGCCTGCGACTTCGTCCACGCGATTACTTCCTTTTCGCTTACACCAGGTTCACACGATTCGATTTTAGTTGATCAATTGCTAAGTCGAAAGCGATTTGAATCATCTGAAAAGACTTTCAACCAAATTGAATTTCAAATACAATGATTTTTTTAATAACTAGTTGTTCATTTAAAATCGAGTAAAATGAGAAATTTTAAACTGTGAGAAGCCGGTATTAGGAATATTTTTGCTCGGCTCATAGGGATCCCTTCTTTTTTTTTTTTTTGGTTGGGAAATCATCAAATGACGTCTCCCGCTCTGGGTGGAGCGGCAGGGCGTGTCAGACTCTTACTGCCTCCTCGCGCCACTCCCAAATATGCGCGAGGACTTTTGCCTCCAGATCCCATGGCGGCAATCCGGCAAGGAGGCTCGCCGCCTCACCGGAGACCGTGCGGTATCCCCGGACCAGCCGGGTGGCCATGACCCTCTGGGACGCGTTCAACCGGCGGGCAGGCCGCCGCCTCAACGATCGCGCCTACACCGGTGCCCCGTACAGGGCCATGGACCGCACGATCTCCGCGTATAGCCTCCGGCAGGAGACGTTTGGACCCCCTAGATTGGGCAGGAGCCGCTTCAAGGCAGCCCCGGCCCGGTCCAGTCTGGGAGCCAAACGTCGGAAATGCTCCACGAAGTTCCACCGACTGTCGAGGACGAGTCCCAAGTACTTCATCGTCGACTCGACGCCGATGTGAACCCCTCCTACCGTTATGGCTCATAGGGATCCTGGCGTGATGATAAATTGCCTATTGCTTTTCTCAAGAAATGGGCTACCAAACGCAAAGAAGAAGTTTTCAAATCCGATTGGTCGTTCCAGAGGTTAGCGCGTTCAAACAAACAAACACTAAACTTCAGCTATATTATTATTTTTTACGTCTTTGAAATTTCTCGGGACCCTAGGGTCCCGGACCTTTGGAAGGCCGAAGCCAACTCGCTGAGGCCCGTTAGACGTGTTTACTGAAACGAGGCACCGACCTACGACTATCCCTGTACGCACTATGCTAGTGCACCCAAGGACAACTCCCGGTTGGTGCAGGACTATTGCAAGATATGGAAACAAAGATATTGGATTACGGGTTTGGGTGGCTAAGTGAACTGGTAATCTTATTTACACACAATGCTAGTTGCATTACAGGTTACCCCAAATCGGTAGCGTGGTCTTAAACAATATTTTTTCCATTACAGCTTATCACATGTAAAGTGGGAACAGGAAAATTATATTAGAACAGATTGGCATGCAAGCTACAGCTATGTGTATTACCTACGGGCTGAAGGGAAGATTTTCGTAGTGCAAGTGTTACCACAAAAATATACTGAAGAGTATGATTGTATACTGACATGTGGGTGACTAGGTACCTACAGGTTTGTTGATTACGTAGTATCGCTGAGTCCGTTGGTTTGTAGGAAGGTCAAAGGTGGAGGTTGTTACGTCAAGCAGCGCCATCTATCGGCTTTGTATGGATCTACTATCGATAGACGATTGACATTATGAGCGACATCTGTTGCTCGACTGGATAAGACGGCTCGCTCGCGAGTGATTGGGGAAGGATCGGTCCGCCCCCGCGAGTATGTTATTACATCAAGATCGTTCGTACGTAAAACTTAAATTTTAACGGAAGAAAAATAAATGTTCATTTGTAAAAGTAACACGAGTCTTATTGAAGAAGCCCCTGCCTGCCTCCTGTCTTCATTGCAAAAACAGAGGTTCTTTTTAAGGTAAATTAATTGTTTTTAGATGTTTGGAATGTGGGTAAATCTGTAGGTAAGTAATATTGATATTGATGTTTTTTGCGGGAAAGGCAGGAACCCTAGGCCGTGCGCACTTAGGGTGCGTTTTCGTACGAAGTGAAATTCATACGAAAATGCACACTCACGAACGATCCCGACCATCCAAGTACATATAGCGCGCAGAAGCGGAGCGACTTAGTCGTACGTATACGAACGTATAGTTCCGACGTCCGAAAACAATCCCAACGTGTTGGGATGTTCTATTTGACGGAGAAAAATGTATCCAGTGTGCGCACACAATTCGTACGAACATGGTTTTACGTGTATCTACGCACGAGTGAAATTCGTACGAAAGCGCATCCAAAGTGCGCGCGGCCTAAAGAGATGACGAAAAGGTTATGAAAAGTGCTGCGTTTTGATGTTTTGCTGGCTGGAAGGAATTACGTTGACACAAATTAAAATTGGCTTTTGCAATTTTAATATTTTTGTCAACTTATTTCCTCTCAAGTTGTTTATTAAAACTTTTATAAGGTACTTGGATGCATCTATGTTCATGTTTACATTGCTCTACTCAAAACTTATTGGCACTTAGATGGACAGTAGTGTATTATTGGGGCTTCTGCATCACTTGCTCTCGCTTCGCTCGAGCGCGTTATGCAGAACGCCCCAATAATACATATTTACTACTATGGTCTGCGGCTCGATTCGTAATATTTGTATTTCATTCAACGGCGCGATGTCGAATATTGGTTATTTCATCGTTTGTGCTTAAAGTTTATAATATTATGATTTCTGGTTCAGACACTTAGTGATATAATCTCTTCCTTTCACAGCGTTCAAATAAAAACAATGTGGAAAGTTTATAGCATGTTGCAACCAAGGATCATCGTAAATCTCCCAACCTTCAATAACACCTCCACATGAGAAACATGCAGTTCTATCATTAATTCCATTGCCGCAATAAAATAATCCCGCATCAGCCATTTCCATCACCAACCTTTTCCGAGAGTCAGCTGTTACCCAATAATAATTATATGAATATAAGCACATTTTATGCGTATGATACATGTCATATCGAGGACTGTAGTTTTCTTTTAACATTTTCGACATGCAATAAGTACTTCAAACAAATATTAATGAAAATATAATGAAGTCAAATTCTGTTGCTAACAATTTATATAGACATTCGTTAGATGTATAAGGAGGTTTTGGGGGAAGGGGTAATGTAAGTTTGGTAAACTATAGTGACATATTTGTGTGAAATAAAAAAATCATTTTATTTAAAACATTTATTCTCAAAACACCATTTTTTTAAACACAGAACATTTTTTAAAGCACATATTTTTTCATGATAAATACAACTATACAAATCTTGAGAATATAAATATTGATCATAAAGAGTTAACAAACTAGGACAGCCTTTTTCTTCTAAATTATATATATTATTATTTCCTAAAATATATTGTAACCACAATACTTTTTCTAAACCTTTGACGTAGACAAATTTATCTCTAACAATATCTGTTATTAATTTCTGATAATCTGAATAGGATACAATTCCTTCACTCCAGTACATCTTTCTATTACGTTCAATCCAATTTACTTGCTTCCTTTCATTTTTTGTCAATTCATGGTATGGAAAAGGCGGTTTTATCAAAAGCACCTGTAATTTATTATCGCACAATATTGCAATTTCTTTAACTATGAATTCATTTGCTTCTGTTTTAAAACCTTGAAGATCTACTATAGCAGTCATGATAATTTTCGCACTATGTTACTCAAAGGTTTATACTCTACTAGCCGATCGTTAATAATTAAACAATATCCAGTTGTATTGTCTGGTATTGGTGCAGAACATTCAATTTCCAACCGCACATCTACGGGGCCACTTTTTAAACTATCGTTTTGTCTTGAACAGTCTATGATAAAGAGAGGAGCTCTTTCCTTGAAATCGGTTATATCAAGCAACGGGTCCGCAGGACAGTTATAATACGACTGACGAAATTTCACATACATCTCGTATAATATATTATATTTGTTTTCCGTAAACTTCAAGCCTAAAGGCTCGTACGGATAATACTGTGAATTCAGAAATAGTGTTATATTTGTTACTCCACAATGATCGAACAAAGAACTGTCTTTGGTTTTATTATTTTTTCTATTAATTTGTAAACAAAAAATTACATATCGGGGTTTCTCTAATTGAGATGCCGTCTTAACTGACCAAGAATGCTTAGTAGTTTTAGGGAGTAATGGATACTCGTATAAATCCCAATTTCTGTATGCCATCTGTATAGGTTTATCTCTTTCTAAGTATTTTAGAAGTGTGAGTCGCTCGCGGTCTGATACTTTTATGTGTGGTACACGCCATTGTACTCTTTCCACATCTATTTGAAAATGAGCAACATCATCAGTTAATATGACGCTGTTTAAGTTAGAGTTACTTCGATTTAGTATAAGTTCATGTTTACAATTTAACACAATTTTATTGTAATCCTCTGCAAACCCTAAAATCTTATTTAGAGGTATGATAGCACTAAAATGACCGTCACTTTTAATTCCATCCATATTCCAACCCCATAAGGCTGCAACTTTATTTTCTCCTTCATTCATTGACACATACGACTTTATCGTTGATGTTATTCCAGAATTTTTAATACGGTCTATTTCAATACCGTTTACTTCGTATCTAATATCTTGAAACAAGAACATAACAGAGTTATTACTGAACGTAATAGTTTTCTTAAGCGGATTTCCATCTTTACCGAAGATTTTTGCTTGACCTTCGATGTAAATTGAACTGGCTGACGGTAGTACGTATACGTCTTGCTGGTGTATGGGGATTCTGATTTCATCATTTTCTCTGAAGCTGTTGTTGTAGGGGTTGTAAGAATGGACTTCATAACTTTCGATTGAAGTATCGAAGTGTGGTGATTCAGATATCTGTAGTATATTCATACTTTAAAACCTAGGGCTTTAAGGAAATCTTTATTTTTTTTTGTCAATTTTTTTACTTTTGTCTTACGTCGTTGCACTTTAGTGGCTGTAGAAGAAGTAAAGTGCTTTATGTTGACTGCACGGTTTTTATAATATAATATCATATCGTTTTTTTTAAATGAAGTCGTAGTTGAATATGCGCTTCTTTGAAATTAATGCAGTAGCCAAATTGATCAACAATTTTAATAGATATAGATGATATTATATTTTTGTTCACCGGAAAGTAAATAACGTTTTGTGGTATTTCTATGTACTGATGAGCCGCAGCAGTATTAGATATGAATTCATGAATAATATGGGTTGGTAATCCGTTAGAGTATGAACCATGGACTAGATCACATTCGATTCTGATCACGGGCAAAATGTTGTTATTAATTTGCCCTCCTGATGGTTTTGAATTTAATACTGAAAAATATAGCAAACCGCACTCGTATTGACCAGATAAACTTAGAGGTGGTTGAAAGTATGAATCCAGTTCTGATTTATTTCCAGAGATGGTAACAGTTAAAGACATGCTTGCATACTGAACACTTCTGGACGATCCTGTTTATTTTATTTCTTGACAAGACCAAAAATTATTTAAAAACTTTAAACAAAGATGTCCACAATTGAAAGGATGATTGCGTTGTATATTATCATAATTATAGTGAACTTTAGAACCAAGGTAATTTATAAATTCTTTTGGAGGTTTAAGATTTCCGTAACTGTCAAAATATTCTACATAATCATTGTATTTTACATAGGCTACCCAATGAGACCCAGGATTTCTAGAATGATCTAAATTTATAACTCCACATTCTTTTTTTAAAGGTTTTTTAGGGAGCTCGTTTCTCATAAAGACACCTCGAAAATAAGGAATATTATTACCATACTTTAGAATGTCAATGTTAGTTAAGGCTCGTTTGGGTAGCCGGTATTTTAGTTTTTTTCCTTCGATACAAAAATTCCAAGTCCATTTTTATGAGGTTTAAGATGTAATCCCTTTCCGATGCAAAGAGCCTCCATTTTTTCATTGTGTCGTTTCAATTCATAAAAATGTTTTTTTGCCATTTTTAATTCATTAATAGTTTTAGCTATTCCCGCTGCACCTCCTGCTAAAGCTCCTGCCGCCGATAGTCCAGCAAAAATAGGAATCAAAGGTAACACGCCGCCAGTTTTTGGTATAGGAATAACACGAGGAAGTTTTATAGCTGAATCATTAACTAATTCTCTTGCAGCAGCCATAGCTAATTCTATTGCCATTTTCTTGCCTTTTGGTTTCAATTTCCGTATGTGTCTTTTCGTTTTAGAAATAACATTTTTTAATTTATTTTTAAAACCGCTGCCAGACGTTATTTTTTTTAAACATTTTTTATCACATTTACGGTTTTGTAAGCCCGCTCCAGTTTTAACTTTTGCTAACATAGCTTTGCTTACTACATGTGCTGCAAACTTTTCCCCCACACTTGCATCAGAGGCAACTGCCCGCTCTTTGGCCATTTTTAATAAAACTAAATCTGCCTTATGCCGATCCCTTAAGCTTTTCGATTTGTGATAGGCAATATCATGTTCTTTACAATATTCGTCTAATTTATTTACTCCTTTATCTTTGCGTGTAAGTCTTTTAATCAGATTTGTACCAGGACCACAATAATTATATCCTGGTAAATGTAATTCAATTGGTAAATGATTTATAAGCCAATTAAGAAGACTGCTCTCTCCAAAACACATCACAAGACTGATCAATCATATATTGAACACTTAATAAATACAATACGACTTTCATCGGTTAACACTTTTTCTTTGTTATAATATATTAGACTTATCAATCCAGCTATTTTCAGCAGAAGGCAATCCTAACCATTTCACTAAAACCTTATTTCCATTCCGTCTTAGAACTTTTTCAACTAGATATACATTAGGATGTTTTGTCTTTTGAAGCTCTTGTACATAAAATGCTCCTAAAATAGGCTGACTTCTGATTGCATCTTCAATTAAGTAGGTTATAGGGGTTGTATTCTGTATTTTTCGAATTTTAAATATTTCTGTCGACCAGTTGGGAGTATACCCCTTTTCAAATGTTCCTTTGTATTTACTGATACGCACATAGTCACCCACCTTAAACATACTTTTTAAACCAACTTTTTTTTCTAACTTTACATATTTCTCTAATATTCGTTTTTTATTAATATTATCCACATTTGCTGGAATTTCATCAATTGTTCGATGATGAGTATGGTTGTATTTATAAATGACATCATTAAGAGTGTTACTTTTCCAATCGTAATTACCTTTTAAACTAAATTCTTTGTACAATTTAGACTTCAATGTTCTAATGAATCGTTCAACTATTGAGGCTTTTTTTGTTGAGAAAGTTGAATAATGGTTAATGCGAAAGCATTTCATGAGTTTATTGAATTTATTATTATAAAATTCTGTTCCATTATCAGTTTGTAGATTCTTAGGCACCCGACCTTTATTCAGCAACGTCTTAAAACTGTCACACACACTATCCTTGGATTTGGTTTTAAGAGGAAAGGCCCAACCGTATTTTGAAAATGTATCGATGATGACGAGAATAAATCTAAAATTCTTATTTTCTGGGGCAACAGATTGCATATCAATTAAATCTGCTTGCCATAAATCATCTATATCTCTCATAATAACACGTCTTCGCGGAAAGTTCACTCTAGCGTTTTTATGAATTTCATTTACTACATCTGCTTTGCTCATGTTGATATTTTGTAACTCTAATTTATTTTTTCAATCTTCGGCTTGTGTGTTACATAAAAGTATAAATGGTACGTTTTAGCTGTATAGAGCTCTGCCAATGCTCGTGATGAATAAGTCCGTAATACTGAATCAAAATCTTCTGACTACCACTATTTATTATTTAATTATATCGGCTTCTTTTAATTCTTCAATTATAGATAAAATTTCATTATCATGATTTGTATTTCCAGCATCTCTTGAAGCTACTAATAACTTTAATCTCTCGACCAATTCATTGGGATCATCCCAATATACTAAATCAGTGTTGGTTTTATATTTTTTTAGTTTCGGTAAATTACCTCCAAGTTTGATCTCACATTTATCATTTAAAGTCTCAGAAAATAATGGTTTGATTATCTCACGATATTTTATCCCTTTATCGCCTCTTATTTGACCTTTAGGGTTAAAATCTCTTTTATGCGCATTTGTATGATGTAACATATCCTTATAGACAAGTTTATCTTTGTTCGATATTAACTTTAAATCTGGTTTTCTTCGTAGTAAAAGTTCTTTCAGGCCAGGGGTCAAATTATAAGCTTTATCATCGATTTTAATCAAAATTAAATTATCATTATTTAAACTATCAATTTTAGAAAATGATACAGTCGAATTACCCATAAGTATTTTTTTCTGTTCACTTCTTATTCCGAATGGTATATTAATACTATCATAAATACCATGGATGTCATCACCTTCCAATGATATTTCTAAATTATCCATCAATTCTCTTACAGAATTTTGTTCTGACAATTGTGGAGAGTTAAATTTTGGTTCGTAATAATCATTGCACTTTGTAGATGAGCTATTTTCATCCGATTCAATTTCTTCAGAAGTCAGAGTTATATTATCTTTATTTTTTATTTTTTCTATAGAACTATTTGAATTAACTAGAGTTTTAAGAGGATCTGTCACTGGTTTTAGCATTTTATCAAGTGACAAGTTCATAGTATGTTCCTGTTTTTTCATTTGTTTTATTTTATTTTTTATGGAGTCAACAGACTTCATTAATTCTATTTTAATATTTTTCTCCATTTTATGTAACCACAACTGTGTTCAACTAAGAGAGGAATAAAACTAGCAATGTTTTTGTATAGAGTTCATTTATATGTAGGCACATGTATCTATCTACCATCATTCAAATTTAAAAAAAATATCGAAGTTCTGTCTGTATCTTCCATTATTTAATGATGACTCTTTGTTAATAAGAAGAAAGTTATACGGGTTACTCCAAACAGTTTTACAAATATCTTTGAACTGATTCCATGGTAGATCGGAGTTGACATGTTCTTCATATATGTGCTTTAAGTTCACATCATCTTGTTTAAATATTATAAGAAAGTTAGCATTGTCGCGCAACAACTGTTTCGGGATTTTTGAGTAAGTTTGCGATAAGTAAAAGCAATCAATTTGTTTATGTCTACCCATACAGAAATAATTACGGATGTTTATTTGCTTTTCACATACAACATCGTCAAATATAAATATAGAATTTGGTAGGGCTTCACTCGGAGATATGACATCTTTACCGTCATTAAACTCATTGAATTTTATCTGAGGCACTCTTCTTAATACTTCTCGTAAAAAACAATATTTTGGCTGAAAATTAGTCTTCGAGTAGAGGTAAAGGTTTTGAAATTTTAGCCCATTTTCATGCAATAACAAACTAATCACAACGTTTGTTTTACCACAGTTTGAGGGACCACAAATAATACAACGAATCGTATTTGGCAACAAAGCGCTATGTCTAATCTCTTTAGGAGACTCGTCAAGATTTATGTTTTTAACGTTTAGTGATATGGGTTGTTTGATCAACTTCATCTTGTCAATTAATTCAATTATTACCTAACATAGACATATATACTTTATTTGGTGCTATCTTTAGATTGTCGCAACAAGTCGCAACAGGAACGGTTCAATTCTCCTCTTTCAAGATACGAGTATGCAATATGAGTCACTTCGCAGGTGTTCTGTGCAAAAGGCGGTCATTTCTTTACGATTTTATATTCTCAAGGTAAGTTTTTATTTTATTTAATTATTTGTTTACTCTAAAAATAATAATTATGCACCTAAAGCATTTTTTTTTTTACAGAATCATGTCACATTCACCATCCTACAGCCCCGTTTTAGACATCGTCGACCCGCGAAATTTAGAGGTACCTTACTATTATGATTATCTTAAATCAAATATTAATTCCATAGTTCATGCTATTTAGTTATAATATTCTTGATATTCTTTCAGAATGTGATAGAAGACTCAGCAGACCCAGTTATCAATCCTTTTTACTATGCTCAAGATAGGGAGACCTGGGAAATGGCTGAAGCAACTAAAGCATATGAGGAGAGTCGACAGCAAAAAACAGTGGAGCGAAGATTAAAGAAGAAAAAAAGTAAATCTTTTAAAAACTCATCCTATATCATGCGGAAAGAGCAAGGGCGTGTTCATCACCTGATAAAAATTATGGTCTATGATTTGGATGGCTGTAATATCGAAGAAATAGACACTGAAACTGACAATGCGAGTGTGAATGTGCAGTATATAGTGACAAGTGATTACGATGACATAATGGATAAAACTGATAATTTAGTTAGTAAAATTGTACAAAAGTTAAGCAAATCTAATGTATAATGTTTTATTATTGTAAAAGTTAATTTAATTATTATTATAATTTTTTTATCAATTCGACTTTTTAATATTGAGTAAATAAATGTATTTCAATATTTACATATTAACTAAAATTACATTATTTGAATGTATTTTAAAAGCAAATAAATGTTTAAATTAATAATATTCATGTTATATCTATAGTATATAAGGCTTTATGAATAAATAAAAAACTTCTTTAAGATTACACAATTATTTATTTCACATCTTAAATTAAAATACATATTTAATCTTAGTAGTAATCTAAAACTAACAATACAAGTTACATACTATTATAATTACAGGAGCTCAAATATATGCAATAATTAATACTTATCAGAAAATAATCAATAATTTGTTTTCATTTAAAATATTGTTTTATAATGACCCCATGGTAAGGTTGATATCTTATCACCCATTATTTGTCGTTTATCATCTCTGTTTGACAAAATTACTTTATTTATCTTTTGTGTAAAAATTCTATGATGCTTAGATCTAATAATACACATATCATCTCGGAGTATTTCATTATTCAGTAAAACCTTTTTATATTGTTTTATATTCAATTTTTTGGTAATAGATTTCTTAACACCTTTAGCTTTCTTTAAGGTGGAAATTTTAGAATCTATACAGTATAATTTTGCTCCCAAACCTACAAATTCTGAAATAATTTCACCACCCAACTCATCTTTGAAGTAGCCAGGTTTTTTAACATTAACCATTGGTATATTAAATACATTATCTTGTTCAAAGTTACTAGTATCAAAATATTTTAAATGTGTTTTTAAGTCTTCGTAAAAATCCTTTGTCTGTATTAAATAAAGCAGACTATCAGTGTCTGTATAGCAAAGCTTTAATTTATTTTCATAAATTCTTTTCATGACTGAATAGTGGAATTTATATAAGTGACATTTTGCAATTTCTAAAATACTAAATCCGATATAGATTGGACGATCTAAAACTAATTTTGTTTGGTTCATTTGAATTGATACAAGAGATTCTGAAATAATAGAAAAGTTATTAAAATTAGGTGCGCTAACATATTTTTCAGCCCCGTAAATTTTTTTAGTTCGATTAGAATTGTCTGTCCATATATTTACGAGCTTAACATCAACTTGTTTTCTTTTATTCTCTATAGTTTTGCCAAATATGGAATTATTTTGTTTTTTAAAAAAATCTCTTTCAAAATCAGATGTTGCCTTTTGCCTCAGCCCAGTATTTAAGGAAATATATGATTCTAAGAAATTACTTTGGTGAAATGATAATATTCTATATATTTTTAACAGCTGCAAACCATTTTTTAAGCATTCCTTTAAATGAATATAATGAATAACATATCTATGTTTATCGAAAAGATTGGCAATAAGTTTAGCATTTCGACTACAAAACGGAACAAATTTTTCAGGTGCAAATGGTAAATCGGAATGGTTATCATGCAAGTAGTCAGGGTAATGAAGATCGACTTCTAATATAAATCCAATATCAGAATCAGATGATAAGCTCATAACATCAAAATCTAAAATTTCATTTTCAAGGAGAAACCTAAATCCTCCTACTGGAAGCTTTTGCATCATAGCATAACCGTATAAATTAACACAATCAAGATAAATAAGAAAACTATCAGGCTCTTCATTATTATAGTCGGTAAGATATTCATTATTTGCCTTCGCATATCTGAGTGAACATTGTGCAAGTCCTCCTCGTATACCTTTTTCTATCATTTGATATATTTCTACGTCAGAGATTAGATCTAACTTGATTTTAGTATACAATAACATAGCATCCCAACTTAGGGATGGTGATGAAACGTAATAGCAAGGATCCAGACCATAGTTATTGAAACTCATTATCCTAAACTTTTCAAAAATATCGCACAATAGTAAAACGTCACATTTAAGATACAAATCGGTATATTCACCCAAATTTTTTATGTCAAAAGTTTTCCAAACATTTAAAGCATGTTCATAGTCTTTATCAGATATAGGTTCAGATGTAAGTTTGTTAAAAAACTTTGACGGTTCTGGTAATTTATTCTCATCATATCTTTCCCAGGAATCTATGTAATCGTAACAATATATTCCTTTTCTTCGAGCAATATCAAATAAAATATTATTATTAAAAAAAGATTTTAAATGTTTGAAATCTCCAGGGTTCATAGTCTTAACCAATTTATCCATACTTGAGCTTAAAAAATTATACGAGTCAATAAATTTCAGTTGTACAACGTTTGTTGCATTGATGGTTATGATTTTTGTGAATGAAATATATTTCTCTTTAGTTCTTGGTATGAGATGAATTCGACCGTTTATCTTTGAAAGCTCATTTATAAATAAATGACTGTCATAACCGGACAAGTTATGAAACACAATTGGTATAAAAATGCATTGCTTTGCATTTAAATTGCAAGTTGCATGCGCAGGCCCTCTGTATTTTCCAGTAAAGTGATCATGATCCTTAACAATATTATCATTAACGGAAAACTTATTTTTACAAATATGGCACTCAGTACTGTTGATAAAACATATTTCTTCATCGTCAGTTAGTGGGATCATAAGTTTATTCTCTAACAATACTTCATATAATCGTTTTACATCATTAGTCAAAGATTTGACAAAATTCTTAGAACAATCAGGCCCTCGGTAAGATACGAAGTCATTTAATTCGGGATTTGAATTACAGCAAATATAGTAAGCAAAACACGTAGCTTCATGAACTTGAATATTTTCTACATATGTTGATTTATGCTTGTCAGAATATTCACGCAATAAACTTTCAAAATCACCATATATCACTATTGGCACTCTTTGAGTTCTTTCATAATTTATGAAACTTATTTCAGTACCCCTTTCAGGTAATATGGTTTCTATTCCAGCACATTCATGACAATATAATTTGTCCTCAGAGCGAAAGTAAATAAAACATTCATCGCATAAATATATTTTACTTTTATGTTGAGTCAATTGTTTGTGTACAAGTTTTTCAAAGCTTTTAATTAAACAGAAATGACTCTTTCTATTCTTGGTAATATAAAGCAAATTGACATGGTATAAACGACGTGATGTTGTTTTATATAATGGACCTGTAACTGTACTATTATTATCCAAACCGTATATATTAATACTGATACTGGGATTGTTTATTTCAAAGCGCTTAATGTCGTTTAAACTGGGCGGAAAACTCATGTTAGAAATATTAAATAAATCTGAATAATGCGGATATGAAGAAGTTCTGTTTGGATTGGTCTTTGCCGGAAACATATGAGCTACAATACACCAAAGAAAACAATGCTGGTCTTCATTTCTTATGTTTAGGCATGATTTAGTATTGAGAATACGTTTAGGCAATGGTAAATAAGAACCGCCTCGCAAAGGATTATATTTTATGATATTAATTTCTAAATGACTGATAGACTCAATTGTCCAGCCTGACTCAGACAGTTCAAATTCAGAACATTTACAAATAAGTTTTTCACAAAATGATTTATATAAGAGCAAAATATCCGTGTTTTGCAATACTACATTATACTTTGCGTTAAATGACTTCAACGATTTTTCATAATTTTTTGGTAATATATACCAAACAAATATTTCAAAATTAACTTTTACCGATTTATGTTTTTTCACCTGGTCTTTGATAAGATAACAAGCAGTTTCAGAAATTTGCGTTAAAAATAATTCAAGTGAAATGTTAACCATTCTAGGATTCACTCTATAACTGATTATCCGATTTCGAAAAGCTGATGCTATTATATAAACATTATCAAAACGCGTCTGTAATAAGGAATTCGATTTGTGTATATTACTTTTTTTGTGTGCAGAATATTTCGGAACTGAAATGTTACAGACTTCACAGTAAAACATATTCAGATATTTATAATTGCAAAATTGATTTCTGATATTAATTTCTTGTAAATTATTTTTAAATTCGAATTTTATAGTGGATTTTTTTTTAATGTGAAACAAATCGAAAATTATTATTCAAATACCTAATATCGAGTATTCTCAATGTTGATTTTTCTCTGAATCGAGTATACTCAGTATCGAGTATTCTTAGTATCGAGTATTCTTTGTATCGAGTATTCTTTGTATCGAGTATTCTTAGTATCGAGTATTTGGATTTTAATATTTCATATATTTGGGCTTCCTGTAAATAAAGTACAAGTCAATGCAATGAAAATAATAATTAAAAGTATATCATATGGGTTACATTTGTTAGATAGCTATAATATAAGTAAAAAGTATACGAGTAAATAGTAAGTATGCCAATCGAAAATTATTATTAAAATACCTAATATCGAGTATTCTCAATGTTGATTTTTCTCTGAATCGAGTATACTCAGTATCGAGTATTCTTAGTATCGAGTATTCTTTGTATCGAGTATTCTTTGTATCGAGTATTCTTAGTATCGAGTATTTGGATTTTAATATTTCATATATTTGGGCTTCCTGTAAATAAAGTACAAGTTAATGCAATGAAAATAATAATTAAAAGTATATCATATGGGTTACATTTGTTAGATAGCTATAATATAAGTAAAAAGTATACGAGTAAATAGTAAGTATGCCAGTAAAAAAAAAGGTATCCAAATAATATTATTTTATTCTGTTAAATAATATTATTTGGATACAGAACAGGTTGCACCCCCTTAAATTCAGCTTTCGCTGCAGATACCAGATTATTAGTAGCACGCCAAGTCGCTGAATTGGAAAATACAGATGCCCTATACGTGAGGAGCGCTTGCTTCCATCGATCCTTTCCGAATTTTTCAGCGTCCCTATGGTTATAAATACGGAGCTCGATATAATAATCACCGCGCCGTGTTAGATCCTGTTGGTAGGAGTTTCCAGAAGCTGTTCTTCTAGACAGAGACGATCGCAGTGCAGTTGCCCTCACCGGTTCAAGATCTCCCTCTTCCTCCTGTAAACATTGTTATAAAATAACATTAGATAAACATATTTGAAAGTTGGCTAGGAGAGCAGTGTTGGCCCAGTGGTGACAGCATCAACTCACAAGTTGTAGGCCGTAGGTTCGAACCCAGGCTGGCGCTATACTTTGTGTACTTTATTTCATAATTACTGCTCTTTAAACGATGAAGGAAAACATTGTAAGGAAGTCGGCATATCTCAGAACCAAAAAAAAAACTCTCACACCTAAGTCCCAGCACTAGCCAGTAGTAGGAACAAATTATCCAATTGAAATCTTGCGGGTAATTATAATTCTAAAAAAATGTTAAAGAAATATTTTTTTTATTTACATTGACTAAACTCACCGAAGAATCAGCCATGCGAATGCGCTTCAATTTTCTAGGCCCCTTTGGTGAAGTATCTGTTTCGGAATCCGACTCACTACCAAATAAATCTTTCACAGATGGAGTCGAGGCAGCAGCTACTTTCTTCGATTTTCCTTTAGCCGCTTTGATTTTCTTCTTTGAATTAATATTTTTCTTCGGTTTAAACGATGTAGAGGGCTCGTTGCAATGCGACTCTACATCGGACTCGAATGGATTTACAAACGTCGACCTAAAATGTAAAGTATTAGTAGGTAAGAAGTTATAAAAATGAACAATTCTTAAAAGGATAGACAGAGAAATAGAACAAACTCTAAAAATTTTCTCGATCTAGAAATCGATCCTTGAATTATTACCACTGCTTAGTAAAATGGAATAAGTCGTAATTTGGTTCTAGAACTCGGTGTCAACACATCATGATGTGCAACAGTAGAACAGTAAACCGCTGCACTAGTAGAAGCAAATATAATAACTCATTAAGACATTTTAACAAGATTTGGAATCGAAACCAAAACTTCGCCTTCGACAGTTACACTGATGTTATTTGGCTCTAGAACTCGACGTCAATACTTCGTGTTGTTCAATAGTAGTAGCGGTTATTAAGTAGCTGCACAAGGACAAACATAAAGCCACTGCATAAAGACAAGCAAATTTAAATTAGATCTGGGAATCGAACCCAAAAGTTACTACAGGGAACGAATGAAAGAAAAACAATTGTAGATGCCCTAAAATGATATAATGATTCTTTAGAATGTTGTTGTTATTTATAATTAAAAGTATTCATTCATTGCACATAGTACGTTTGCCTGAAAACTCTGAAATTCAAGACTAGATATTATATCTACTTAAAAAATTAAATAGGTACATACATACTTAAAATTGCCTCCCCCCCGATCTTGTCACTCAACACAATACAATAATTCACGTTACACAGACAATGCACATTGCACACCGAAATTCACAAAATTTCTGGATACGCTCAGTGATCGCTTTTATACTACTATAAATTAAGGTAGCGATCATATTAAATATTGCAAAGCTAGATATTAATATATCGTCAATGATATATTGGTATTTCAATCATATGTACTAGTCAAATAGAGTCGATAATTAATTAAACATGTATACTCACTATGCTCACTGCCTTTCATTCCCTAATTTGGCAGTGGGCGCCACGATGTCGCAGATACCTGAGACGAAATTCTAAAAAGGAAATCGTATGTACTTTACTGTTCTAATGCAGATCTTTATGAGTATCACATTTAAATAGTTATTACAATTTCTCAAAGCGATAACCAATATAAGTTGAACTTCATATTTTTTATGTTATAAAACCTATAAATCCAGGAAATAGGTACCTATACTAGGGAATATAAATACTAACATAGTAATGTAGTTGTACTACTAACAAAATCTTTTAAATTCAGAAGTAAACAAATTATTATTATCATATCGTTTATTCATTTTTTAAACATATGATTACATTTTTAAATATTTCTTATATAATATTATAATAAATTATTATTATTAATATTTATTTTTATTATTATTATTATTTGTGTAAGGAATTAATCTAAATTGATTGCAAATTATTGATATGACTGAATTAGAAACATTTTCCAGTAGGTATTGTTTAAAATACGTTTATTATACAATATTACTTTATGTATTATTAGTGAATTTCAAAAAAATACAGATAGCAGAGCAGTTAAAATCATCGCATTTTATTATTATTATTTATTTTTAATACTAGAAACGTAAAACGTAAACGTATTAGGCTACATAAAAAAACAATCGTTCGTACTTTATTGGTTATCTTAATTATTAACTTTAGACATTTATAAAAATATACATAAAATCATTATCTGTACAAAACAGATTCTTTTATTTATGACGTATAAATTCATGTCTTTAAGGTTTAAATTTCTTCATAATAATACATATTTTACTAAAGATCATGATTGGTAGTCAAGTCGAAACATGTTGATATCAAAAATGTGTTTGTGTACGTAATATTGCAAATGCATTATTTCTACTGAAAGCAATATGAACTTAAACTTTATAAAAATTAGATCTATTTTAGAACAACTGGAAACTATTGAAGTGCAAAGAAAAAGGTCTTAACTATAATTTTTGGTTGCACTGGAATTAGAAACTTGTTGTGTTACATTATGTTTGTAGTTCCAAAAACATAATAAATTAAATATTAACTTTATTAACGGAAGAACAAGGTGGCGCAATATTTTGTCACATCTTTAAAAACACATTTGGTGCATTGGCTAAGCTGGCTACATCACAATGTAAATAGTAGGTTTAATAGATGTCTTAGCGAATGCGTCAAAAGTGTTTTTTGCGGGTTCGATTCCCGCGCAGAACATATGAATAAGTATTTGTTCCGGTTTGGTTTTTATGATTTTTTACATTCTTTTTGAATATAATTAATTACTCTATCTCCATAATACAGTTAATTATTAGATCTTGAGTTCAATCCTTTTTCTGGATTTCTATCCGTACCCCAAGCCCCGATGACATTAACTTGCACTGTTGCTAATATATGACGAAAGCTGTAGTGCGCTCCACACATCGTACGATACGACAAGTGGATTACGTCATTTCACATTATCCGCTGACCGCTGCATGATGTACCTAAGTTTATGACTGTCGATTAATTATGATAGATACATTTATTAGAAGCATCATGTTATGCGATTTCTTCCACGTTTTATTTGAACGCTGTAAACGGGAGATAAGATCGTTTCGATTCAACGCTGTGGAGCTATCGAACATGATATTGTTGTTTATAAAGTACACATGCTAATTTTGCTCCATCGCAGTTTGACGCCGCGCCAGTGAATGAAACACAATATTCAATCCTACAACTGTAAATCGGGCCGCAGACCGTAGTAGTAAATATGTATTATTGGGGCGTTCTGCATAACGCGCTCGAGCGAAGCGAGAGCAAGTGATGCAGAAGCCCCAATAATACACTACTATGGACCTCTTTGAAATTGCTACAATCTTACTATTAAACGAGCAATACTTACTTATTTGTAATCACGTTCTCGAAAACGGCTCCAACAATTTCGATGAAAGTTTCAATACAGGGCTTTACGGGGGCGAAAAATCGATCTAGCTAGGTCTCATAATTATCTGGGAAAATTAGTTTTCTCCGTATTTTCACCCGAGCAGAGCTCGGCCGGTCAAAGTTTAGAACAAGATGGCTACCTTAGAATAATGACATGGCAGCATGGAATTAGTAAGTACCTACTATCATGGCAGCATGAAATTTGTATGATCATTCTCTATTTTCAGGAGGAGCTCGTGGCTAAGTAATAACTGCCGCACGGGTCGATCCATCAGGTTAAGCTACGCTTGCCGGGGTTGGTCTGTGGATGGGTGACCATCTTTACATACCGAGACTCCTCCATGCCTCGGAAAGCACGTTAAGCCGTTGGTCCCGGCTGTCATTCGTGGATCTATGATAGTCGTTACGGGTCGTCAGAAGCCCGAAAATCTGACAACCAGTCTTACCAAGGGGTATCGTATTACCCAGTTACTGGGTTGTGGAGGTCAGATAGGCAGTCGCTCCATGTAAAATACTGGTATTCAGCTGCATCCGGTTAGACTGGAAGCCGACCCCAATATAGTTGGGAAAAGGCTAGGCAGATGATGATTCTCTATTTTCGTCGCCCAGGTACTTCCTATTAAGCTACCTATTCAACTGAATTTTATTAAGTAAAACGCTTCTGTCCGGGACTTAGTTCGCGTGAAATTTCGGCCCCGACCTGCCAAGTCGCATCGCATCGCCCGCCCGCTCTATTACTTCGTTTTCACTTAGCGTTCTTCCTGATTTTTTTTTGTTTTTGCTCGGCTCCTGAGAGTCGTAGCGTGATGTTACATAGCCTATAACCTTCTTTAAGTTTTGGGTTATCCAATACAAAAAGAAATGTTCAAATCCGCCGGGGAATTCGGGAGATTACCTCTACATACAAACAAAAAGAAAATCCTCTTTACAATATTAATATAGATTAAATCAAATTCATATAATATCTGACATAAACAACAAAATTCACAAAAATAAACGCCTCAAATTCAACAAATTCCCTAACTATAATATCCACACATTCCACAGCAATGGTTTCAATATAAACAGCAATAGTGCGAGGTCATTGACACTTGGCACTAGATTGCAGCCCAGCGGGACTCGCACTGAACTAATACATAGAAGTATAGAACATTATATAACTAGGTACTCCTGTGCGAACATGCCGCCCTGGTACTGTGTGTGTCTTTTGTAAATTAGTTTCTGTAATGGGGTGTGCAGAATCAGGTACAAGTCAAGATTTGAAGTATAAACATTTTGACGTTACGATCAGATACTCGTATGTAGGTAAGTGAATGTTGAATCTAAAATTTTAGATTCATAATCTATTTGGATTCCTGGATCCATCTTTTTGGTTTGATTTATGTATACCTACTGTCTTTTTTATACAGGTTATGAATAATGTCTTTCATTTAAATATCATCGAACATTTAGAGGTATGAGAAACAGAAACTTCACTCATCGTCTATAGAAAAGGGAGGTTCCTTCGACCAGACGGGTGTCGTGTCTGGTGGGCAACTGCCCGAAGATTGATGTCGGGAAGTTATAATAATATAATTATGAGCATATATATTTATACATATAATGTATATATGCTGATCGCGCGGTAAACCCTGCTTACGCGATGCAGGATTTCGCGTGACGTCAGTGTGATGCTTAGTTCTTATGTGGCGATGTAGGTGCCGCCACAAACGTCTCAAAATGCATCTGGATTCACTTCAGTTCTTGATCCACAGACAAATGTCTACATAAGTGTACATGCACTATCCACCATGTAGTCCTTATTTACTTATTATTAGAGCTTTATAGCTACTGATAATTCTCTTTTGTCTTCACCCATTTCGAAGGAAATTATTTATTAACTGAAAACATGAAGGCTTTCTGAGATTCAGGGATTCAGGATTCCAGTGAAACCTGGCTGAGATTCAGAGGCAATACCTACATGAAAAAGAAAAACATATTTTTCTTTTTCTTTTAGTCCAGGGTCGAAGTGCCTTAAGTATCCTACTATAGGAACTGCAAGATATTAAAGTCAATAACAACGCATGTCGTAAGCTCATCTCGACGTCAATACAAGCCACTAAAACGAAATCTACTTAGGTACGATGGAGGCACCTCGCAGACGACAAGCTAAATTGATATTTAAGTTATAATGGACAGTGTTTAATTTACATGGTCAAATTGAATTAGCTAGCGAAACTGCAGTCGAGATAGCTATCGAAACAATATTTAATTTGACTATAATATCTACTAATGTTGATAACTGTTGAAAAAGTAAGTAGCTAACTTACTTTTCTGGTGTGAAACAGTTTATATCTAGTGGTTGAGAACATTATAGTCAAAAAGTTTCATCGTATTTAATATGCATCAAAATATAATATAAGCGACCCGACAGACGTTGTCCTGTCCAAATTTCAATAGTTCATACAAAAATCCCATGGAAAAAAGAACGCTCAGTTGATCACGAATTTGAAACTTTTTCCGGGATTTTTTTTCATAAAAACGCAACTCGGACTATTATGAACTTATTTAAATAAAACATAGCCGAATCGGTCCAACCGTTAACAAGTGATGTGCTTACTAACGAACAACATTTCATTATCATCCGAAGTACACTAAAAACTAAACGGACATCGCGAGTGGAAATATTCCTAATCCTAAAATAACCAATTATCACGTTTTTTTTAATCCTGCAGGAATCTACCTAAAGCAAATTAAAAAAAAAAACAAAAACAAGGGCACTTATGAAACGTCAGAAGCTAGGTGCACGGTTCCAATTAGTTGTTTCCTATGGAGAAGAGCCGGCAAGAAACTCCACGGTTACTCTTTTAAATAAGCGACAAATATATAAAAAAAAACATCTATACTAATGATAAAGCTGAAGAGTTATTTTTTTTGTTTGTATGTTTGAACGCACTAATCTTTGTTATGAGGATTTGAATTTTTATTTTTGCATTTGAAAGCCTAATTCTTGAGGAAGGCTAATAGGCTTTAACATCACGCCCGGACACTTAGGAACCGAGCAAAAAGAAAGAAATGAGAAAGAATGCTTAGCGAAAACGAAGTAATAGCGCGGGGAGACGATGCGATGCGACGACGCGGCGGGTCGGGGGGATAAAAAAATTCACGCGAACGAATTCGCGGGCAAATTTACATCTAAGTAATAACTATCCTCCTCAAACATCGAGCTAAGGTTAGACAGAGTAAACACAATTTTCCTAGGTAAACACCTGAGATTCAGGCTAGCTTCTACGCTAATCTATGATAACGTAGCTCAGCTCAATTTACATATTTTACAAGTCATTCTTTATAGGTCTGTTTACGTCTAGAACTATTATTATAGATTTTTAATAGGGTATTTTCCATTTAAAGATGGAAAAGAATGAGAAGTATTAGAATATCTAATATGATTAAATCGCGACATTGTTAGTTCAACTTTTTTTATTTATATAATCTTTACGGTGAGAGATCTATGAGTTTACTTACACACACGAAATTGCATGATTTAAAAACTAACAGACTAAAATAATAATATATATGAACAAGTAGGTATATCAAAGGGGGGGGGGGGGGGGGGGTAATCATAGGGCATAAAAAAAAATCGTCCGCATGGGAATGCTGGCAGCATTGCCCCGTTGTATTTCATGTAAAGAAGTGGTACATAGGCAGACTTCATGTCACAAGGTATTCTCTACTAGTCACCCTGGGGACGCCAGGACAACATTGTACCAAGGTATAAAAAATACAAAAACGTTTCCATCTTTTTATATGATTTCTACGATTTTTATTATTATCGGCCTGGCCTTTTCCAAACTATGTCGGAGTCAGCTCCCAGTCTAACCAGATGCAGCTGAATACGAGTATTTTACATGGAGCGACTATCTAACTGACCTCCAGAACCCAGTTACTGGTTAACACGATACTCCTTGGTAAGACTTTCGGTCTTCTGGCTACCCGTAACGGCTTAAACCGCTTTCCGAGGCACGGAGGTGTTTTGTTATGTTAAGATAGTCACCCATCGACGAACCAACCTCGGCAAGCATAGCTTAACCTGATCAATCGACCCTTATGGCTATTATTACTTAGCCACGAGCCCCACTATTTTTATCATCAAATTAATTAAAGTTTGGATTTTTTCTTCGGGGTACGTTTACAACAACAATTCTCAACGCTCAACTCCCAAACTTAGCCACCTCTCTACATACATCGAACTAGGCACCAGTAGCGCCCAAGACAACCGCTCAAAGACAGCATTTAAGCCGTTAATATGCAAAATATGCAAAACAAATAACGCAATTAAGCACAAACCTAATAACAGGCACTAGGACAAGGCCCCAAGGCTTACCACGCATTATGGTAAGCAGTTATCGCAACTATTAGTCTGTTAGTCAACTATTGGTGAAGTCCATTCATAGGCTGCTCGACCCATTCATCAACACCCACGGTACCAACTAGTGTTTGAGGCTAATGGTCTATTGAAAGCTAGGCGAATAATGTAAATATTTACATACACGTATAGAAGGCATTGTACCACAAGTTCGCATTGTTTTAAAACAAAATATGACGGATGTTGAATGACCAAAGTCAAAGTCAAATAATTTATTTCAATAAGGCACAAAAAAGGCACTTTTGAACGTAAAATTTTCAAAAATATAATAATAATTGATTCTTGTCGCCCCTTCCAAAAGGTAGGTTTCATATGGTGAAGAATGGGCAAGGAACTCCACCGTTACTCTTTTAAAATGTTTTCACATTATCTTGTATACATTAATTATATAATTATATGTAATATAAGAATAAGATTATTATACCACGATAGGTAAAAATAATGAAAAATGTAGGAACGACAGATAAATAAAAAAAATGTAATAGATGCATGGTGCTCACATATTTACAACATTGTAAAATTTTCCGATATTTCTATTAATAAGTAATAATAATAAGTCAGTGTGTGACAATAAATTAAATAATAAAAAAAATAATAGTATACAATTAAATTGGTAACCAGTTAGATTTTGTCTAGATTCTAAATTGTCCTATGGAGCAGGACCAGCATGTTTTCAAGCATTTTTGTTTTGGATTTATTACAGCATATAATACAGCATTTTTATCTTGGACCTGTTTTATCATCTCCTGATAAGTTCTGGTTTACTTGTTCACAGTCCCATGACCTACTTATGAGTCATAGTGATTGCTTATTTTGTCTGATACGCGAAAAGTGTTGTTAATTTGCTAGAGAATTTTCATACAAATGTTCTATTTTTTATTTGTGTTTATCCAGATTGTGAAACTAGCACACATACAATATTTTCTACTACGCTACGGGCTTAATTCGGAAACCATTGTTTAACGATGGTTTAGGGTTTTAGTCGTTTAAGGATTATTCAAACGTCAGATAACTTTTATCTAAAGAATAAACATGGTGGTTTGACATATTTTCTGTACAAAAGCTGTCTGGTAATAGTTATCTGAAGATTGAAAAATCGCCCCCTAGTCCAGTCCTAGTCATTTATGGAATACTAGCTGCACCTAGCGGTTTCACCATAAATCTCGATCCGGAAGGAATATCTGGATAAAAACTATCACAGGTCCTAAACCAAGTTATGGTCTACCCAAGTGCCAAATTTCATCCAAATCCGTTCAGCCGTTTTAGCGTGAAAGCGTAACAAATAAAAAAACAAACTCACTTTCGCAGTTATATTACTAGTTAGGATTTAAGGTTCTCTTTGCATCATAATGAAAAATCAATATGGCTTATCTATAATTATAGTCTAATAGTTGGTGTTAGCATAGATATGCAGACAGACGAAGCGAAAGTGTAGCGTCCATTGGAGGCTCGTCTCATTGATGTCGAGACCTTCACGGCCGGGCATCGAACGCGCTTTCGATTGGCATTCTGTGAGCGTGCTATACGTCTGATAGTATTAAGTAATCATGTTTTATTTATGTGACTTTTTGATGCGGAATATACTCATGAGTAACCGTCTCTCCGGTTATAAAAAACCATTTCCGTAATGATAGTTTTTATGTACATATATCAATCTTAATCTAATCCATAATCAGTAAAATAGTTAAGGGATCAAATAGAGAATTTACAAAAAAAATTGTCTAAGGAGGAATTATTCATTTGGAGACAATTTCGCACTCAAGAGCTGTTAACAATTTTTTTTTTCTATTTTTATGTGAATGCTATTTCCACTGATATTGATCAATCTTAATATAGCTACAGCCTTCTAACAAACAGCCAATCAAGCCAAATATAACTCAAATGCTCTTCTATTTAAGACAGAGCATCTATTAATAAACTAATTTATAATATACTAGCGGCCAGCTCCTACTTTCCACATTTTTTACGAATAAACAAAACATCGAGATTGCTTAGGTAAAAGTAACTTTAATATTAACGTATTATACATTTAGGGGTATGAGGGACAGGGTGTAAAGTTCACTCATCAGAGGATCCTCCGACCAGACGGGTGTTGTGTCTGGCGGGCCGACTGCCCGACTGTTGATGTCGGATAGAAGACTATTTTATATAAGAATATATGTCGTTCGCGCGGTAAACTCTAATTGCGCGATGCAGGATTTGTGTGACGTCATGTCTTTAATGCGTAGTTCATATGTGGTTTAGGGGTATGAGGGATTGCCTCCTTGCCGGATTGCCGCCATGGGATCTGGAGGCAAAAGTCCTCGCGCATATTTGGGAGTGGCGCGAGGAGGCGAAACGCCGGGGCTTGACTCCGATGCCGCGAGAAATCGCGGCACAGCGGACAGAGCTCCGACGGGATCTCATGGCGGCATGGAGAGTGCGATTGTCGCAACCCAGTGCTGGGCACGCCACTATTGCGGCGATAAGTCCCCTCTTTGAGGAGTGGCTGGAGAGGCGCCACGGCGTCCTCACCTTCCGCCTGACGCAGGTCCTCACCGGACACGGCTGTTTCGGGAGGTACCTGTTTCGGATAAGGCGGGAGGAAACGCCCGGGTGTCATCACTGCGTGGATCGCCCGGAGGACACGGTGGAGCATACGGTGGAGGTATGCCCGGCTTGGGCAGAGCACCGCCGTGTCCTCGTGGAGGCGATCGGTGGCGGGGATCTCTCGCGTCCGGCCCTGGTCCAGGCCATGGTACGGAGCGAGAGGGCATGGGAGGCCGTCACCTCCTTCTGCGAAGCAGTAATGCTCGCGAAGGAGGAGGCGGAGCGCGTGAGGGAGAGGCAAATTTCGCGCCCTCACGCCCCTAGCCGCCGCAGGAGGAGACGCCCCGGGCGTCGGGAATCGATCGCGGATTCCCGGCCACCGTAGGCGCGGGCTTGCGGACGGTGAGCAATGGGTAGCTCGCCGTCCGGTAAGGACCAGGCCCGGGTCGACGGCGCGTTGTGTTCCACGCGCGCCTCAAAGAGTGTCAGCGAGTGAAGGGGTCCGATGAGACCATTGCCTGCCGGGGTTGCGGGAAAGTCCGAAAGGGATACCGTGGCCCCCTGGCATTGCACAGGCAAGAGAAGGAACACGGGTGGGTTTTAGTCAGTAAAAGTCTGACACGCCCTCCCGCTCCACCCAGAGCGGGAGGAGTCATTTGATAATTTGCCAACCAAAAAAAAAAAAAAAAAAAAGTGCAGGAACGAAATACGCCTGATGGCGGGGACCATCACGGGATACTGCTCGCTAAACAAACATTTCCACACAATAGGCATAACGGACAGTCCCCTGTGCACGTCATTTGATGATTTCCCACCCAAAAAAAAAAAAAAAAAAAAAAAGGGGTATGAGGGACAGGGTGTAAAGTTCACTCATCAGAGGATCCTCCGACCAGACGGGTGTTGTGTCTGGCGGGCCGACTGCCCGACTGTTGATGTCGGATAGAAGACTATTTTATATAAGAATATATGTCGTTCGCGCGGTAAACTCTAATTGCGCGATGCAGGATTTGTGTGACGTCATGTCTTTAATGCGTAGTTCATATGTGGCGGTTTAACCGCTACATACAAATAAACCTTGCAGAATAAATTCTCTAAACGATGTAGGTATGGTGAAACCTCATCAAAATCTGTTGCGCTATTTAGAAGAACAACACGTACATACAGACAAACGCGAAAAACGACTTTATTTTATAATATGTATAGATCTTCGAGGTGCACTACGTTAGACGATTGCTAATCAATCGCTGGACAACTGCGATGCAACAATCACGAGGTAGATACGGGGAAAAGGTTCGCTGATTTCATGTCGCCCCTAATTACATAATAATTAATAATAATAGCCCCTAATTATTATGGAAATCAGTAAATCCAAGTTTACCAAGGTGACTTATTAGTATGATCCCTGTTTTCTGATCTTGTTTTATTTCATTGAATAAATATTTGTAGTATCCGCGTTTAAATACCAGATATGGCTCCGTATTCTACACGGACTTGACTTAGGTAACACACACTGCTCGCACTTATGTACAGACGCCAGCACATCAACTTACTACCAACCTAATCTGTCAAATTTCTTTTATAGATTTTCAACTTATCACTAAAATATAAGGTTCATAGTTGATTGGGAAAATTTTACAGTATCGGGTAGGTTGACCTGCTGGCGTCTGTACACTCTTCAATCAGGTCCTTGGTTATTTTATATTTTCGCCCATTATTGCATAAACGGTAACTATATAATACTCTTGTCAACAAACAATGTTTATTCTGCACAAACTAAACGCACATCTCAAAAATAATGAAATAAAATACTCATTAACAAATTAGCCAAAAGCCTCGTATTCAAAATTCAAAAGTAATAAAAGATTGACAAATTCATTGCTACATACACAAATGTATGTGCATTGCCAATTGCAATGAGCATTGTCATTAATAACAATATTCACTATCAACCCTCAAGACTACCCATTACATCATGTTCTTTTAAATCACACTTTGTAAACGGATCTTCTGACCTCCTCATATCATGTACGAACTGTTTAGCAGTCTCATCGGACACAGGATATTATGTAGCCGCTTCCGTTGCAACGTATTAGCATTATTCATTGATTGGTTTGATGCTCTAGTGTTGGTTTATCTTTAACTTACTGAGAGCAATATTGTTATTGAAAATCACATAATACGAACTGACTCGTTGGTCTAGTGGTCGCAAGCGCTACTGCTGAGCATGAGGTCCTGGTTTCGATTCCCGGGTCGGGAAAGTGTTATTGGGTATTTCCATCTGAAATTTCTCATTAGTAGCCCGGAGTCAGGATTTGTTCCCGGTTGATGGCAATAGGCTAGCCCCCTATTACATGGGACTTCAACATAGCCGGCGAAATGTGGGTGTACTATTAGGTACACTTCTGCCTAACCCTTCGCGGAATACAGGCGTGATGTTATATTATAATAGATGCCTGAAGGAAAGTAGGAGTCAAAAATACAACAGAGGAAGATTGAGAGATTGATCAACGAAAGAAATACATACAGTGTGTAGACGTATTACTATTAAAACATTATTTAATTACACTAGAATATTTCCGTTGGCAATGTTTATGTGGCTTAATCACGTTCAGCAGTGTATGTCTTTAGGCGGATGAATAAATATTATTTTTCTTTAAACTCATGTAAAAAACATAGATCAGGGGCCCTATTGTGACGTATTAATGCCACCATTTTTCCAGTGCGAGTGAGAGACGGAGCTATACAAGGCCGATAGCACTATCCTTTTTTCGTAGTGGAATAATGATGGAATGAATACTTCATAATACGGCTCCAGGTTACAATAATGCACCTTATAAAACCAATGAAACTTTATACCTATTGGATTATTTACCTATTTATTTTTCATGTGGTTAGTGATTAACCTGGTATCAGAGCTTTAATGCTACCATGGGACTCTGACTTGGCTTCACATGCCGTCGAGAAATATCTCTCAGGCATGTCAGTTTCCTCACGATGTTTTCCTTCACCGTTTTTGAAGCAAGTGACAATTATACAATACGCACATGAGTCCGAAAAGTCATAGGTGCGTGCCTTGGGTTCAAACTCAAGACCTATGATTTGGCAGTTCGACGGTCACACCACTCGGCTATCACTGCTATCGACCTATTGGATAATTAAGTATAGACTACGATAAACTTGCGGCCAAATTAATTCAAGCAAAACTCTCAGTAGCACTAGAAATATTTACAAATTATATCAATTTAAAATTTACTCGACCATAAAAACATGCAGTTTACACAGCCAACTCTTAGTTGAACAAAGTAAACAGTGAAGCCTTAAGCAAGAACCTCGTTATAACGAGTGTGCAACTAACCGCTACGGAAGTTATGCTGACGATTTTTTGTAAAGCCTTCAAATATTAAAAGTACGAGAAATAACGCTCATTTTAAAGTTAGAATTTAGTGAACAAAGTTATTTATTCAACCCACACATAAACATAACATCACGCCTGTAATCCTAGAAGGGTTAGGCAGAGGAGTACCAATAGTACACCCACATTTCGCCAGTTATCTTTTTCAAGTCCCATGTAATAGGGGGCGAGCCTATTGCCACCAACCGGGAACAAATCCAGACTCCGGGCTGTTACTGAGAAATTCCAGATGGAAAAACCCAATAACATTTCACCTCATGCTGAGCTAGCCCTTGCGACCACTAGACCAACGAAGCAGTTTTTTTTATACATAATCATAATTATCATTCTACCACTTCGTTGGGCTAGTGGTTGTAAACTCGACTGCTGATTTGACTGGTCTTACCTTCGAATCTCAGGTCTGTTCTACGAGTCTTATTTACTCTTTCTGTTAGGCAATTCTGAACAGCAGCATGGATTTGTTACTTATTTTTGCAGACTGCCTCGTTGGTCTAGTGATCGCAAGCGCTACTGCTCAGCATGAGGTCCTGGGTTCGATTGCCAAGTCGGGCAAAGTATTATTGGGTTTTTTCAACAGGAATTTCTCAGTAGTAGCCCGGAGTCTGGAATTGTGCCCGGTTGATGGCAATAGGCTCGCCCCCATTACATGCAGGGACTTAAAAAACATAACTAGCGAAATGTGGGTGTACTACAGGTACACCTCTGCCCAACGCTTCGGGGAAACAAGGCGTGATGTTCTGTTATGTTTATTTTATTGTATTTGGGTGGCTTACAGCTATCAAGACAGAAGTAACAGTGAGGTTATTGACGACAAGCCTTTTACAAGCCTCCACAGTTAGAAATAGACTATTGTTGTACAAATTTTCTAAGTACATATACCGTTAAATTAACTAATAAAGTAATTATTAAATTTAGGTTCCTGCATAGGCAAAGATGCATGCGCAACGGCTATTATAGTGCATCAGAAACAATAATATAGTGTTTAGATAAAACAGTAGTAAAGGACGCTAAGCTGCTTGCAAACAAATCGATTGAGCGGTGTTTATTCATAACAATTTGGTTCAATACTTTGACTGAGCGAATCATATAAGACTTGCTACGGTAAACTGTTGTCCCTAGTTAATGTCAATAGGCTTCCCCTCATGGGAACTACTGCAGTGCTATTCTGTAACCATCTCACCATGAAAACTTAGGTGAAGAGAACGTAAAGTGAGCTGTCATTCCACCTGCTGCTAGGGACTGACAGCTCACTCCGAGCTCACTTCACCTAAGTTTTCACCGTGAGATGGTTACAGAATAGATCGGCTGTACCCAACTGGCTAAGCTTTGGTCTAACACTACCTTGCCAATTTTGAACCAACCGTAACCTTCTCGGAAATTTAGAAAATCTATAGGTACCTACTGGAAATGAACAGAAAATACTATTAATTTCGATTGACAATCTACGAGTAATATGGCAACAAGGCACAGCAACTACAAAAATAAAACCTGGTAAAGTAGAAATACATTAAAACCGTCAGCGAATAACAATGAATAGACAAGCAACAAACTTGCAGCGAAGGAAACTTGCAGCAATTAATGTAAGGAGAAGTTTGTTGCAAGTTTCGTACCTGCTACTTACGAAATAATAAAACCTAGTTATAGAAGTAGAAGTACTGAGTACATATATTAGCTTAACAATGTTATACAGGGCGGCAGGGACATCGGCGGACAACTTGTTACCATGGATTCAGCACCCATACATTATTCTCAAGTTGAAAAACCTCTTTGAGTTTTTCTGCTATCTACTTAGGTCTTCCAAGAAATCATAATAAAATACTTAAGAAAATTAGAAAATAGGTACCCCTGCATATAAAAATATTCGAAATACCGAAAATCTGCTGGATTGCTTTAATTTATAACATATACCCTTAGTGCCATGTACCTAATAGGGCGAACCATTAACCGTGCACAAGTCTAAACTCGGGCTTATACAATGATATTCGTAATAGGAAAAACCCATTGAACGTTTGGGCACAGAACCCAAGACTCTGTGAACAATAGTCCCAATTGCAACCACTACACCAACGTGACCATGAATGAATCATTTTTATCAAAGAGAATACTAATAGCTCAGAATTCAGTCCAAGAAAATCAAATCACTCAAGCAGAAAACTAACAGCAATTAACATTATTCTGCTACTGAGTACTGAGACAGAAACGTATAATTAGTATACTGAACTAAATGAAATGGAAGAGAAACATTGTTATGGAAATGAAAACCAAGTAGAATTGAAAATGTTAGTCTGCACTGAATTAGTTTCGTTCAAGATGTTGGTATACTTTAACCTATTCATAGCGGTTAGGTTAGGTCTGTGTTTGATGTGACGTGAACTTTCACATTAAGCCAGTTACTCATAAAGAACTACTCATTCTAATTTGAAATTAAAATATTTTATATTAATTGATTGTTGTAACATTGTTTATAGCATTTGGGCGACCGAGCTCATTCAATAGCATAGAAAAGTTCCACGTATAATAGTACATACTAATGCTATGCTGCCATGATAGTAGGTACTTACTAATTCCATGCTGCCATGTCATTATTCTAAGGTAGCCATCTTGTTCTAAACTTTGGTCGACCAATCTCCGCTCGGGTGAAATTTATACGGAGAAAACGAATTTTCCCAGATATGAGACCTAGCTAGATAGATTTTTCGCCCCCGTGAATCCCACCACCCCATATTACAACTTTCATCGAAATCGTTAGAGCCGTTTCCCAGAACGTGATTACAAATATATATATATATACATAATATTGCTCGTTTATTATACACATAATTATAAACGGACTAAAAAACGAGACTGTTTTCAATTCCTGTGTTTGATTTTACTTTTTAAAAGATTATTTTTGCTTTTGTGTTGGTATGTTGTGAGCATAAGCACAAAACAACAGAAATTCTTCAATCCATAACAAAGTGGCTTGATTAAATATTAAAACCGAAACTGGTAAAAAATAAATAAAGCATACCTACACGTTCCAAAAATGAGTATTATTTGGGTTTAGTTAATATAGGTATTTGGACAGCATAATCAGCGCACAATGTTCCCACACCTCTCCTTTCGAAGAGAGGGGGTATATGGACAGAACTACACAAAAAAACAATTTTAAACAATTTTTTTTTTTCCAACTATATTGGGTCAACTTCCAAGATCCAGTTACTGTGTAACACAATATCCCTTGGTAAGACTGGTTGTCAGACTTTTGGGACACAAACTCCCTTAATTCAGAACAGATTACTCCTGCCTCCCAATTCCCAAACATTTCAATTTGACAGCCCCTCATTTTCAGATTGACTGAAACAAAAGACAGCGCACAATAGCGGACGCCATTCCTGAAATCGTCAAACGCAAAATGTCGGTATTTTCAAAGAAATTCGAACAAAAGATGGCGGCAGTGCTACTATGGTTCGGGAAATCGTTTTAATTTTGGTTGACATTTCATTTGGTAAATGTGGATGTAATTAAATTAGTGAAACTGATTAAATAGAGTATTTGTTATGGTGGGACGGCATTTTGTTTTATGGTTGATATGTTTTTGTTTGTTGTGTATACATCTTTTTGCTGTCGATTTTAGATAGATTTAGTAGGTGTTTACACTTTTCAGAAATCTGCACTTGCAGCATAACTTAACGTAACATAACATAACGTTACAATCTGAAATGTTATCCAAATGGTGTAATTTGGATAAAATTTCAGATTAGGTATTTAGAAGATAAAAAAGCTTGGGATTGAGCTGCTCGCTCTGCTAAGCTTTGTGATAAAACCATAAAACTTGACATTTTAATTATTATGTAAAATCATTAAACTATATCAATTTTATATACACATTAACATTGTTGAAAATTATACACAAAATGACATGGTTACTTTGTTAAGTATTATATTATTTGAATTATTGTGAATGTGAGATATGAGGTACTATGTGGATATTTTTTCTCTCTTTCATATTTTTGTTCTTTCTCAGTTAGTTTTAATGATGGTCTAACAGTTTGAGTAGTTTATGCGGCCTACCCAAATGTCCTTTCTTTGCTATTGTTCGTCGAGTTGACCTCCTTAAGTTCTGAGTTGAGCTCCACGATTAATGACAAATGCTTGCACTGGCTGAACAGGTCCACTCAAATCTGTGTGGTTCTTTCATCAAAAGACCATTTCAGACACTAATCTACATGGTCCTCTTATGTCTGTACTTTTAAAGAGACTGTGACCTCTGAGTTTGTTTCGGCCTTTCTTCTCAGAGTAGTCAGATAGGAATCGATAACCAAGTAAACCCAACAATGGATGTTGTTAAACTGCCAAAATGAGAACAATTGTTAGGAGTGCATTACGCAATGAGCTAAAATATTGATAAGATTCGAAAAAAGTTTTATTTATTTTAATAGGGCTATTGGTTGGTGGGTGAATAGAATCACCCTCCTACGCAAGATACAGACATCGACAATAGATAACGTACGTAGTATATAACTCAGAAACTCTTTCAGTTACATACTAAATCTTGAGAATAACGATAAGCAAATATTTAGCTTACAACAGCGTACAAGCAAGGTTACCGACATAGCCCGAAGAATTGCCAAATTTAATAGGCAGTGGGCAGGGTACATTGCTCGCAGAACAGATGGCCGATGGGGCTCAAAGGTTCGCGACGGAAGACGTAGCGTTGGAAAGTCAAGGTGGACAGATGAACTGGTAAAGGCCGCGGGAATCCGCTGGATGTGGGAAGCACAGAACCGCTCAAAGTGGCAGTGTTTGAGGAGGCCTATGTCCAGCAGTGGACGTCTGTCAGCTGAAATGATGATGATGATGAGATCATCGAATGGCTGACATTGTTTATACATCACAAATAAATAAAATTGAAGTGTCTGTTTGTAATAAATACATCTAAATCTATACATATGTAGCGGTTACACTGCGACATACGAACTACGCATCAAAGATATGACGTCACACAAATCCTGCATCGCGCAATTAGGAGTTTACCGCGCGAACGACATATCCGACATCAACAGTCGGACAGTTGCCCGCCAGATGACACCCGTCTGGTCGGAGGACCCTCCCTTTTCTATGGTGGATGAGTGAACTTTACACCCTGTTCCTCATACCCCTAAACATACATACATACAAATTTAAAAAAAGTGTCCGTCAAAATAACAGCTTCGTTCTAAATGAATAATTAATAATTATGAAAGTACTTATTGAATTTCTGTCTGTCTGTCTGTCTGTTTGTTCCGGCAAATCTCCAAAACGACTAGACCAATTTTGACAGGAATTTCACTGGCAGATAGCTGATGTTATAAGAAGTAAAGAAGGCTACTTTTATTTTAGTAAAGGGTCCGCGGGCAGCAGTTAGTAACAAATAAAATTCGAAAAGGTTAACAGTAGCCTGGAGGAGGGTAGAGGAATTAATAAATTGAAACATTCCATTGTTATTGTTATCATCCCTTTTTGCCCTTTTTGTAAGAACAGTCCTTGGTAAGACTTTCGAATCCAAAGTAAAGAGCGTCCTTCAAAAAATGTTGAAAGATTTTCAAATTGTTTTACTCTTCATCTTGTTTTCATATGAAGGGAATTAATTAATTCGGTTTATTTTATTTCTTTGGGATTCGTGTAACAGTCGAAAAGTAATTTGGTAGATCTTCAATTTGTGTTTTTAGCCGACTTAAAGAAGGGAGAAATTGAAAATAATGTGCTACCAATCAAAGCCGCCGAGAAAATACATTTAAATAAATATTTATTTTTAAAGAGTGTATTTATCAGTTTTTTTTTTTAATTTTTGCGAGTTTTTATGAATCTTCAGGTTCCTAGGTAACGTAGTCGTATTGTAACAGAATATTGTCGTATAAATTAGCTCCAAGTACATATTGGTAATTGAACATGCGGGCTACATATGTTATTTGATATAGGGGTCACAGTAACTTTGCATTGTATCTAGTATCCTAACACAATGCTTAATAAACAACGAATAGATACTTTACTGAGTGTGTTTAGAATTAATTTTATTCATTATAAAGAAAGAAAATACGTTTATTTGCGGTAAACAAAAAAAGAACACCAAAAAAATACAAGTTGAGGGCGATGCGATGCGTCACATCCACGCAAAATGGCCATCTCTCAACATAACGCTGCGACTCTAATGCGAGACAGATTTCCAGCGCTGGTTTTAGCGTCGAACGGTGCAGCATACAATGAGATATAATTATGATATAAAATAAACTTAGGGCGGCAGAGACATCAACGCGATCGAAAAACAAAAACTGAATCAGTAGCAGTACCTACCTTTTGTGCAATACATTAATATGATGCATATGTTAGATTACTCTAAGATAAGATGAGTGTATTAACTGGCGACAGTAAATAATTTTTATTTATTTTACTGTTACCATGGTTTCAGTACATGAATCTGAACCCTGAGTTGACATTTTTCGTCGGTTAATTTAAAAAAAATCAGCTGTTCCATACATTTTGACCGCGTTGGTATTGAACTTTTCTAGCAGTTTTTTTTGTGTGATGTGATGTAGGCATTGTTTTCCTAAGCAGTGTTTGTGAAATTTGTGTTGCTTTTTGTATTAGTCACTGAAATGTAACTATCAATAAGAAGGGTTCCGTAGTTAGGATGAATTTATCCCAAAAACAAACTTAACATTGTAGTTGAAAAATATGTTCTCCCATACATCGATATACGTCACGGTCATTTCTCCAACTACAAATGAAAGTTTGTAAACGCTAAAAATATTATTTTATGTGATAAAACTACTTACTTACTCGGATTTTTTCCTTTACTTGGGTTATGGTCCCTTTAATTATTAACTTTATTTAATTTTTATTATTTTGAAGTTATAGCGGCAATACACAATCTGTGAAAACTTCAACTGACGATTCATGAGATACAGCCCACTGACAGACAGACGGACGGACAGTGGAGGCGGTGGACGGTTAGTAATAGGATTCCATTTGGTACCCTTCGGGAACGGAACCTTAAAATCTTTTCAATAATGATGCCACGCCCTGTCCACAACAAAAAAAAAAAAACATTTTAAGCATCTGATTAATTACTTTTGAACCCTAACGACCTAGTCTAGACCGCTTTGTGTAAAAAACATTGTACTAAAAAGGAATATTTAATGAAAACGTGCCTAAATGTAGGCGTATGAGGCGTATAAGGGTTTAAATATAGGGTTTTATTTATATCATAATAATTTAACTTACGCCTGTGTTTCTCAAAGGCAGGCAACGGGTATCAGAAACCATGCCATCCTTGGATAGCATGGTTTCTGATACACGCCTGGTTAACCAACCAGGCGTTTATTATGCCAGGACAGGAACGAAATACGTCTGATGGTGGGGACCATCACGGGATACTGCTCGCTAAACAAACATTTCCACACAATAGGCATAACGAACAGTCCTCTGTGCAGGGCATGCATGGAGGCTGAGGAAACCGTTCCGCATGTGCTCTTTGAGTGCACAGGCGTCACCCAAATTAGGACAGAAACCCTTGGCTCACCCAGGTCTTTCACAGATGTTCTGAACAGACCAGGAGATCAACTTCTGGAGGGAGGTGCCATTTACAATAGTCCATCTGAAGGACAAAGTGCGGAAACCAAACCCTATAACATTGAACATAGAACGTGTATCAGAAATGCGTGTTCATTTAGTACTGACATTCTTATTCTTAATATAATAACTATGATATATGTTCCAAGTTTATGAGCTTCATTCATTTATTTATTTAATGTGCATGCTAGTTTTTGTGAATTGTTATAGAAGCTGTAAACAAGCCCGAGTGTAGGTCATCTTATCCTACTTTTTACTAATATTATAAAGGCGAAAGTTTGTGAGTGTGTATGTTTGTCTCTTCTTCACGCTAAAACGACTGAACGGATTTGGATAAAATTTGACACACAGATAGTTTATAACCTAGATTAACACATAGAATACTTTTTATCCCGATATTCCTACGGAATTGAAACTTATGCGGGTGAAACCGCGAGGCGCAGCTATAAAAACGGCAAAAAAATCATGTTTTTTAGTATGGGTTGTTATAGCGGCAACAGAAATACATCTTCTGTGAAAATTTCAACTGTCTAACTATCACGGTTCATGAGATACAGCTTGGTGACAGACGGACAGGCAGACAGCGGCGTCATAGTAATAGGGTCCCGTTTCACCCTTTGGGTACGGAACCCTAAAAACAACGTAGTTACACAAACATACACGAAAATCGACTTTAGTATTATTATATATTATTTATAATATGTATATTTCAAGCTCCGTTTTGTAGATTTTGTTTATGGTCTACTATGTTATTGTTGATATTTACATAATTTTGTGACGTGAACTGTTCTATTTCTTACTTTTAAGCGACTCTAACTTAAGATATTAAAATAATTCTGTAATTACAACTTCCAAACAAACTCCAGTCGTCCTAGAAATTTATAAACACTGAAAGCCCGTTCTCATAACCTCTTCATCCATTCCAAGCAATATGCCGCAAGCAATACGGCACGGACGTAAGGTCCGGTACGCTTACGGACCGGTTGAGCGCTCGTTAGCTAACGCACCACCGGTTTCTAGTTATATCCTGGTTATACGCTGTATACTACCTAGCAGGCTTGCATGCTGCATAAATAAACAAGGTATGCTGTTGTGGAGGAAGCTGAGGTTTCGGTCAATATTGGTTTAAAGGTAGGTGGTATGGTAAGCCACACGTTAGTGATTCCAAAACCAGTTTAAGTTGACCTCTTATTCCATTGATACTCCACACTCTGCTAGGCCAGGTCCAAGTGTTAACACGCTACTGACGAGAATAACATAATTGGCACAAATTATTTATTTTCAAATAACGGGACTCGAACATAACTGGTGAAATCTAGGTGTACTATAGGTGTCACCTCTGCCGAACCTTTCAGGAAATACAGGCGTGATGATATGTTACATTTATTTTCTTTTCTACAATTACATTGATACCATTTTGTTTTATTTTTCCTTCATAAATATGAATGGTTTATACTTATTCTATACAAGGAAACCTATTATTAGCCATATAATCCTACTGTAACACATATACTATGTACATACTATAAGAATCGCAGTTGATTACCTAAATAAAGAAAAAAAAAGTATGTTGATATAAATAGCGAAACTTATTTTGAAAAAAAAAACAAGAAAACAGGATACCACACTATCACGAAACCAACGTCATCCATTTTAATGTTTTATCAACATTCGCACGAAAGTCATCTTCCAATGTTTACGTTTCCTTTTTCAGATATCGAGCTGCCTCTTTAGTACTTTTACATTTCATGAAAATATTAAAAATCTCTCTAAAGCAGATGCTGTCAATCCGTACCACATATTTCACATAAGTATCTCAAAGCTAGATATTAATGTATTAAACATAATATAAACCGTTAGGAATAAATGCTCTGAATGATTATGAAAACTGCATTAAAATCCATTATGTAATTTAGGAGATCTAAGCGGTCACACAAACAGACACCAAAAGCGTTTTTATTTTATACTATGTAAAGGCATAGATTCTGGCTGAATAACTCTTTAATCAAGCGTGACAAATTAAACTGACTCCCATTAAATAATTACAATATTAATTAATTATCTCCCTACACGACGATAATGGCGTCCTAACTTAATCCTAATAGCAAGTTACTTACGACCAAATCACTGGTTCAAATTATCGAATCATTGCTAATTATCATACTGATCAGTACGGCACAATGCCTGAGATGTTTACTATATCATATATAAACATATTAGTACCTAGGTATATTATTATGTAACGCAGATGTTTCTGAAATCGGTGAAGGAAAACATCGTGAGGAAACCTGGACTTATCGTTGTTATAAGTCTGAAATCACCAACCCGTCTTGAGCAAGCATGGTGATCAATGCTCATGCCTTCTCTGTATGAGAAGAGGCCTTTGTCCTGCAGAAGGAGAATAATATGCTGGTATTATTATTAGGCGTATGTACTTTTTTACACGTAGACAGGTGATAATTTATGATATATGTGTGAAATATAGTGTAAGCGTATAATTATGTTAATTGTTTTCATTGTAATAGGTGCATTTTACTTAGATGTCTTATCGTGAGTGCCCATTCGTGTCGATACTAGTGAAAAGTGTCTTCATAATAATAGACTTCACTGTTTTAGGAACAACTAGCTTTTGTCCGCGGATTCGTCCGCGTGGATGTCGAAAATATCCCACGGGAACGTACTACCGGGATTCAGAGTACCATATGTCCTAACCCGGGTCATGGACTACCCATGAGCCAAGTTTCATCTAAACGTTCAGCCGTTTTAGCGTGAAACCATAATAAACTTCAAGCCCACTTTCACATTTATAATATTAGTTAATTTTTATAGATTTATATAAGAGAAGGTATGAACTCAGATACTGAGTTTATGCTGATCATGTCACTTTGGTCCATTGTCTTGGGGATCGGAATTATCTTGATAATTTCGTATAAATCTCGACTGATGAGATGTAGTTTGATCTCAAAGATGATAATGTCTTCCACAAGTCTTGTTTTTATTTCCAGTAGATCATATGTCTTCCGAAGGTCCAAAATGTACGAGCAATTGATTGCTAATAAATGTGATAAGTTGAGATGGAAGAAAAGTACACTTTCGACTGTCTTATTGTAAACACGTACAATCAATAAATATTTTATCAAGAAGTCAAGCAAGAATAGTTTTCTTCCATCTCAAGTTATCACATGTATTAGCAATCAATTGCTTTAACATTTGCTTTTAATCTTCGGCCAAACATTGCAAAATACTTACATAGTGAAAATAATGTTGAAATTAGAAAATTCAGAATTAATTATAGCGGCAATTTGAAGGCACTTAATCAGCAGTTCACTAAACAAGTAAACAACATAACATCACGCCTGTTATGCCCCGAAGGGTTATACAGACGTGTTCTAAGGTAAGGTAATAAGTTATGAGTTGCAATAAAGATGGTTTCAAGTCAAATTTTAACATTTGAGTTGGAGTATACTATATTAGTTTGAGTGCTATATGAAATACTAACCCCGTGGTTTCACCCGCAGTAGTCTGGATCCCGTGGGAATATCGGGATTAAAAGTATCCGATGTCCTAACCCAGAGCATGGTCTACCCATGCGCCATAGTGTAACAAATAAACATTAAAAAAAAAAAAAAATTGTCTTTATAATATCAGTGAAGATAATTGATGTCCTTACATAATGTAAGTATTTACCTACACGCAAACATACACTAACAATCCATCACACACAAAATTAATTCAAAACAAAAGGACAATCAATTGAGTCCGTGGCACATTCATGCAAGTGACACGATAAACCTATGAACGCACAGGTAGATCCATTGTATTGCGAGGCCGTGCCGTGTCAAAGGCAGTCTGTTATGTACTCTGCTTTATATGTTAAGATCGTGATGGTAGTCGATATTTTGTGTACAGTGTGTACTTGGGTTTGTGTTCAGCACGGGTGTTGAGAGTCAAATCTGAAGTGGTGTTTTAATCTGTCGATAGATATATTGGTCGACTAACTGCGCCCCACGATTTCATCAGCATAAGTTTCGTCCCCGTGTGAATATCGGGATAGAAAGTAAGGCCTAACCCAGGTCATGGTCTACCCGCATGTGCCAAATTTCATCCAAATCCATTCAGTCGTTTTAGCGTGAAAGCGTAACATACAAACATACACAACACAAATATTTTCTCTTTTTAATATTAAATGAATAATCATTTAGATTATTGGTGTGTAATTAGGTATTAAATTGCTTGACGAAATGATTTTTTTTAATTTAATTCAATTAACTTTTTCCTAATGTAAGATCAGCAGTTATTCGAAGTAAATGAAGCAAATTATCATACTTAGCCACAACTATATAAAAATGAATTACTACTAACGGCTATTTATTTATTTAATAGTTTAAGCACACAAATGCACAGAAGCAGACTTAATGCCATAGGAATTTTCTGCTAGTCCACCGTTACTTACACATGTCATACAGAACGTACATAACACTATTTGAATATGGAATACGAGTCTTTTGGCTAATATGTAACGACTTTTGTAATGTCCGTTTAGTTTGTGCAGAATAAACAATTTTTCTTCTTTTTTTTTCTTTTTCTTATTTCAAATGACACTGCCGTCTAACATTAACTTCCTACTATTGTAAGAAAATAATGTAATCTTACATTTATGGCACAATTTCAAATGTAGTCCTAAATTCAAAGACCAATTTTTAAGTCATCACTAAAACGTAACGTAAAGATACAATTTATGTCCACCAATACAAAGTCCTCATAATATTGTAATAACTCAACTATGCTATCATATGTATGACACACATTGTTTGCGGTTTCAATACCCAGTTGCGGTATTTATTTACTTTACTCTATTTTAATTTCAGATATTAAATCCTAAAGTACAAGTTAAATTATGTTATGTTCACTGTATTCGATTTCACACTTAAGACCAATCTTATATAATTTTGGAGTGTCTTTGATCTGTGTATTTATTTATTTTATTATCTATGTACTTACACACAGAAAAATAGGTACAGATAAGACATAATCATAATTATGTACAAAGGTACTGCTTATTTCTTAAGAAATTTCTTCCAGCAGACCTGCGACAGGGGAAACGAGAAAGAAATGTAGACATTAATGTATTTTAGTTTTTTGCCACCGACTTCCAAAATTAAAGTTATTTTTCACTGTTTTTTTTTTTTTTAATGTCGTTTTTCTATTTTTTTATTACTTATTTTTATTACACTTCAGCAAATCCAAAGAAGGATTTGTTTATGTAGATCTTAAGCGGTAGTTATGGTACCTACCCCAAACTAATTCGTATACCACAACTTGCTATGTAAACAACAGTGACAGGAAGTATTATAACATCATCAAGATACAGAAAGTGGATTAAATACGTTTTATCGAAGCTAACTCAAAAATTACCCAAGCGAAGTAAAAAAAAAATGACACCACTGCGCAATCTTTCTCTGCCAAATGAAAAAACAATTTCTAAAATTGGTCCGGAATTGACGAAAGTATCGATCAACAAAAAAAAAAACAGACATAAACCTCCTCATTTTTTGAAGTCGGTTAAAAAAGTAGATAGCATATATTGAGTCTACTACTCATTACATGCAATGCATTCTGTAAAGTACACTTCGAACCCCAAATCGAAAGCGAATTAGTTTGTTTTGAAAGTGAAATATCGCAGACTGACATCACGAAAGAAGTGATGATTAAAAAAAAAAAAACTGAAACAATTGAATGTCAATGAAGAATGCAGTTGGATATTATTATTACAAGCCGTGGACATTTCCCTTCAGTAAAAATAACGAAATTCCATACAATCTTTCATCTCTTACTCGTATTAGCCGTGCCATATATTTTCTTTCTTAGTGCTCACTTTTGTTACAATAGGAATTATTGTGGTACAAAATTGCATGCTTATAAACAGTATTTTTTTTAAAGTGATCACTTCAGCAAAAAAAAATGGAGTCGGAAAAACTAGCATAATTTAGGTGCATAATATGTTCGTTGCAGTTCCTATCTTTTGGCAATATTGGCGGTTCCTCTGGCTTTGGAATATACCGAGCCCTTAAAAAGTTAAAATCTTCCATACAGACGTTGCATATTTGGATTCAAAATAATACTGAATATTCTTATTTTTTCAAACAGAAAAACGTAATTAACAAAAACTTTCGTCATTATTATGAAATGTGCATGATTTAATTTTCCCTCGATATATAATGTATAATCATTTCAACTACAGACCTGTCAGGAACAGAATCAGTAACTTAATTAATTGGTGAGCATTTTTATAATGACTTATTCTAAGGCGAAGTCAATTACGCGCAGTAGTCGTTCAAACAACCCGCATCATTCTCCTAAATATTTTTTTGCATAAACCTGAAACGACGTGTTTCATAGCAGACCCTACAAGCCGTACTACATACTCACATCTCACAATTACACTAACATAATTACACTACGCGTAAACACACGAAAATTCTTTCGAAAAAACCGTTGACACTCAAAAATTCACGGCTATCACCTCACAAGAATCACATCCGAGCCGAAACACGACACCATTAATTAAAATCCACCTTTGAATTTTTTGAAAAAGGGGGAAAACACTTGCGGAAAAAATTGCACTGCGACTCGGGAGAATGGGGTTTCGTAGCACGCGACAGGCGTCTACGCGGTAGGCGGCCGCGTCGCAAACTGAACCTCCCGTAGACGGTTACTATAGCACCCGCCGGCTACGAGCTGTAGCACCCGCTACGCCGTAGCCGTGCTTATATGATTGTGTGGACGTGCAAAGTCATGTTTCGTTTACAGTGCAAGGTTTATGCTAAAAGTTGATACATTGTCCGTTATTATACATATTGCCGGTTTAAATAATTTGCATTTTGCAAATTGAATACTGAATTGGAAGGGTTAAGGGCTGTGTTGTGGAAATACTGATCGTAATTGATACTTAAATAGATAATATTTTTAAATTGGGTTTTTTGCAGGCTTTTTTAAAGAGACTTTCAGGTTTGATATGATTATGGCTCACATTCATATGTTTTAAGGGTTTAGTCATTAAATGATTAAACTATAAATACTTATAATTATTGAAATATGGATTGATTGAAAGTCCGAATAAATAACACGATAAAACCATTTCAGTTAAACTCTAGTTCAAATGTAAATCGGTATTTGGCCTGAATCTAGACTCAAATAGAAAGGTAAGTTTAGGCATACTTTTAACTCAAAAAAATCAATATCCAGACATTACCGAATGTTCCAGATTTGTTTATTTATAGAAATCGTAAAGTTCGTTGTATTTATACATAAAAATAACCCAAGGGGAACTTAACTAGTTCGATTTTGATTTTCTATGGTATCCCATTGTTTCAAATAACAATTGGGGACCATACAAAACCTAAATGACTTATTTAAACCTCAAAACGTTTTAGTTAACATAAAAAAGTATATATGTTTATATGTGTTTTTTTTTTTTTTTTTGGTAATTGCGTTTAGTTTGTGCAGAATAAACATTTTTACTTTCTTTTCAAAAGAGTCAATAGTGGACACAGTTTTTAGAGTTTCGTAGTCAACAAGGAACCCTTATAGTTTCGCCATGTCCGTCTGTCTGTCTATCCACGGTTTAGCTTAAAAAATATTGGTACTAGAAAATTGTAATTTGGCATGAGTATACAAGTTAATGACGCCAAAAAAGTGGTAAAATAAATTTTGAAAAAAACAATTTTTTAGGGTACCCTAAATGTAAAGTGGGGATGATATATTTTTTTTTAAAGTACCAATTTTCGTTAGTCAAGTGTCCCCCCCCCCCCTCTACCAACTAAACGGTTGTAGTTAGAAATTCAAATGTCACGGCATTAGTACTTATATATAACGAAGTTTAAAGGAAAACTATCACACTTATGTGGGCTTTACAAGTTTACAAGTAATAACCGACCAACTTAAATTTGCGGTTGCAAAAACATGTTCTCCCATATATTGCAAAGTTAAGTTTATTCTTACGATAAATTCATTCCAACTACGGAACCCTTCATTGTGCGTGGTCTGACACCCACTTGGTCGGTTTTTTTTTAAAGATAATTCTGTGAATTTGACAGCAGAGTGATATCGGCCGCGACTTGCGAGTTGTAGGTCGTAGGTTCGAACCCAGACAGGCGCATTACTTTGTGTAAATTAAAATATGTTACGAATATATGTTATTAGTAATAATAATAAATGTAATTTTGATAGTAGATATGTAATATAATGTTAACTTCCAAATATTTAAACTAGATATAAGTTAAATGTTATAATACTTGCTGCGGCCTAACAGGGTCAAGTACTCATAAGTGAGAGTACATTATGCAAAATAAATAAATACATTTTCATCCTCACTGCTTTGAAAAAGGTGAAGAAAAACATTGTGAGGAAACCTTCATATCCTAGGACCAAAAATTCGAAGCCATGTGACATCTACGTGGTGGATTACGGCCCACTACCTCGCACCGGGTGGAGGCTTGTGTCCTAGCAGTGTTAACATTATAGGCTGATTATATGTATTATGTAAATTTAGTTTTCAAGGAATTAAAACTGATCTACTATCTCGACTAACTGGACTGCCTCGTTGGTCTAGTGGTCGCAAGCGCTGCTGCTGAGCATGAGGTCCTGGGTTCGATTCCCAGGTCGGGCAAAGTGTCATTGGAAAAACTGAAATTTCTCAGTAGCAGCCCGGAGTCTGGATTTGTGCCCGGTTGATAGCAATAGGCTCGCCATGTAATAGGGGTACATGGTACTTAAACATAACTGGCGAAATGTGGGTGTACTATAGGTACACCTCTGCTCAACCCTTCGGGGAAACAAGGCGTGATGTTATGTAAAACTGATCTAATAAACACCACTGACGGCGCTATTTACGTGGCCACCTACCGAGACAAATTAATCCAAAAAAAAAAATAACTCGAAAAGAAGGCAATCATTTTCAAATATTCCATAATCCCTCTTTTACTACACATTTACAAGATTTAGTAGATATTTTGTTTTATTTATCAAAACTCAGCCGATTGAAGTAGTAATTAATAAAATAATAACGAATTATTTATTACAGGATCAGTCGTTTCGGCGATGATAGGGGAAGCCCTATGTCCAGCAGTGGACGTTTTACGCCGAATCGCTGATGGCAAAGATTCCAATAGATCAATAAACAGACCATATTTTCCATTCACGATATACTTTTCTTAATCTATATTTTGCGCAGAGACAAAAAAAATCTTCCCGATTAAGTGAAAATTCTACACACTCAACTCTACAGAACCCACAAATATTCCGTACATGACAAGCCATTACACAGAATATTAACACGGTACTCAAAATCATCTGAATATACGATAAACATCAAGCAGTGGTTCACAACGATTCACAAACGAAGCAGAAAATCTTTAATCTTGGGGCGATACACTCAGATGTGGTGACAGATTGGCTCTGCATTAATCATGAGTGCTTGGTACTTTGTGTGGCAGTAGGTTAGTTTTGAACGGACATTTTGATGGTTAAGTCGGCGTGAAATTTCTTGTTCCCCGACCCACCCCGTCGCATCGCATCGCCTGCTCGCGCTTTAACTTCGTTTTTTTCTATTTAGGTGAAGGTATGCAGAAACTACAGGACGCCACCAGCTGCGATCCTTACATACTCCTTTTGCCTCATTTACGTTCATTCAATAGTATTGATATTATACAATAAACTGTCATAAATAAACTCTTTTAATAATAATATATAAACTTGATCCCCTTAAAATGTAAACATAACTAACCTACTGTACCATGACTGTAGAATATCTTAAGACCCCAATACACAGCAACCTTAGCATTAGCATCATACACTAATAGTGTTCGGTACCAATCACGACAGATTTGGTACCAAATTCATTAGCGAGGTAAAAGGGTTGATATAATAGGAAAGTGAGGGGTAATGGTGATGGTGGACCAATGTCGGGGCCAGTGTTTGGTCAAATGTTGGTGTTACTGTACTGTAGATGAAATAGTGGGTACACATAATATGTGAAACGTATGAAATTTAACATACGTTGAAACGTATGCTATGTAAAATAAAATGTACCACACGTAAACTGCACACCCGCGCACATAGCGACCATTTCAAAATAGTGCGCGCACGCAATCTGTTTTCTTCGGTTCCCGCGCCGGAAACACAGTGTGCTTGCGGCGCACCTTCATGGACTTGTACCTGAATCAGTAGATCTAAAGTACCTACCTCAAATCAAATCAATCAAATCAAAAGTCATTTATTCAAATTAGGCTGAGAATCAGCACTTTTCGAACGTCAAAATTACATAAGACAGTCCCCCAAAACGCCCACCCTTCACCACTTCCTAGTGCTTTTGCTGGGAAGAAGAAGTGGCGCAACAAACTCCCCAGCAGCACAGCTGTCTGTTCAGTTAGGAAAAAATAAATGATTCTATACAATAATTTATAAGATAATTTACATTACGCAAAATAAAAATTTAAAATATAAATTAATAGCCATATGACAGCTAGCACACGCCAATATACCAACCAAAAATATCGAGAACTATACTCAAGCAGAAATAAAAATAACTAAACGTAAACAATATCTAAAAAAAAAAGAAAATAAAGCCTCCAGGCATAAAGGGCGCGCCCGCTTACATAGAGCTGTAACTAGAAGTTATAATAATATTGATAAACTAGGACCATCGAGGTAAAATAAATAATTGTCGAGGTCGCTAGCTAACCACATATTGTAATACAACTCATTAAAAAAAACATTGTAATGAGTAGATTATGTCAACAATAAATAAAAATAAAATAAATGTACATAAAAAGTAAAATTATAGACTTTTATATAAACTCATAAAACCTGTCAGTAGGTAAACTAATTCTGGAGAAAGAACATTTAAACATTGTCTTGAGTTAATCACAGCGACCAACTATTCTTATCATTTAAGTAGTCGTTGATAGAATAGTATGCCTTTGAACAAAGGTTTGACTTTACTTTAGTTTTAAACGCATTAAAAGGCAAATCTAGCAAACAAGAGGGTAGCTTGTTATAAAAGGTTATACCAAGCCCAACAAATGAGTTCTGAACCTTATGAAGCCGGTGAAAGGGAGCACGTAGTTTATCCTTACTTCTAGTGTTAACGTTGTGAATATCACTGTTTTTAGTGTATAAGTGTATATTCTGCCTAATATATAAGATGTTGGCGAAGATGTATTGTGATGCCACTGTGAGGATACCGATATCTTTGAAAAAATCTCTCAGAGAAACTCTGACACCTAGCTGGTAAATTGCCTCATAATACTAAAACTGCATTTATTATAATTAGATAGGTAGGCTTCGACAAATTGGCGTGTGCTAGCTGTCATATGGCTATTAATTATAGCTATTTAATTTAAATTATTTTTAGCATATTGTAAATTGTCTTGCATACCGTTGTATATAATCATTTTTTATTTTATTTTCTAACTGAACAGACAGCTGTGCTGCTGGGGAGTTTGTTGCGCCACTTCTTCTTCCCAGCAAAAGCACTAGGAAGTGGTGAAGGGTGGGCGTTTTGGGGGACTGTCTTATGTAATTTTGACGTTCGAAAAGTGCTGATTCTCAGCCTAGTTTGAATAAATGACTTTTGAATTTGAATTTTGAATTTTGAAATAATTTATTCTGAATACGTAGTTCTTGCACGACTGTCAAATTATACGAGTGTGATATTATGTTGAAGGTTTCACATAGTAAATTCGGTACGTTGTTACAATATCTTATCTATATTTTGTAAAAATAACATACGTAATATCACGCCTTGTTTCCCCGAAGGGTTGCGCAGACGTGTACCTATAGTTCAGACACATTTCGCCAGTTACGTTTAAGATCCATTACAGCGTTATATTTTTTTTTATAATTATCCTGCATATTTTTTAAAATAATTATCCTCTTTCGTTTAAAACCGTTTTATGGAACCTGTTCATATCCCTATTTGATTAGCGGCAATCAATTTTATTCGAATCTTTTAGATTTCGAATGTCGACATGCATTTTTTTTGCCTTGCAGAAAATCTTTAGAATTAACGATTTTTTTTAGACAATAAACACGAAATTTATCGACCCAGTGCTGTATTGCCTACTTTCAATGTGCTCACTGTGAGTCAGTGATTTACGGACCCTGTTAAAAGTTGTCCTGTTTTGAACTGGGTAAGTATTATCTGGGTTTTAGTCAGTAAGAGCCTGACACGCCCTCCCGCTCCGCCGAGAGCGGGAGAAGTTATTTGATGGAGTTTCTTGCCCGTTCTTTTCCATAGGAGCCTACGCTTTGGAATGGGCAACTAGCTTCATATTTCTGACTGCCTGACCCCTTGACAATTCAAAAGAGCCTGTAAATGTCTAACTAATTGAAATAAATGCTTTGAGTTTGAGATTGATAATTTCTAACACAAAAAAGGTGCGTCGCGTCGTCGCGTCACTCATACATACTAGCCCGAAATCGTTACAGAGCTCACGCGCATAAGTTAAATTTTACTTGTAAGTACAGGTTTTTCCTTTTTTTTTTAACTTTTTATAGCCTTTTAATTATAAATTTTGATACTTTATTCGATATTACAAAATAAGCGTTCTGTAGTTTCTGCCTACCCCCATGGGAAGAAGGCGTGAGTTTATGTGCGTATGTGTATGTATCAAATAAACATCTTATTAAACAATTATTTTCCTTATTTATGTAAACCCAATGCTACTCACTACTCATAGTAATACTGCGAGTCTTTCTAACGATCATTATATATATTTCACAAAAAAGGTTCCCTTATAAGTTCATGGCTACGTAATTTTTACATTCCCATTCAACTGACTCACGCAGTAATGCAAGTGTCTAGCGCCTACTACGCTATTATCCAATAAGCACATTGGCATGTTAACCTCCAATGTAACACATAGTAATTTAAACCCTAAAACATACTGCACAAGATTTAAATTAGACTGCATGATAAAATGAAAATAAGACGATAACCTCTAACCGAATACAAGGTGATTTGTACTTTAAAGCAGTAAAAATAAGGTTGGGTTCAGTTTGGAGGTGTGTAAGGAGAGTAAACTATGAATGAACGTTCGTATGCGCCTACGCAGACCGGTTGATAGGCGGAGGCCTTGGGTGTAGCGCGTTGCAAAATACCGTTTTAGAGAAATATTTGAACAGTACCTCAGACAGACTTGTCTAAACTAAGTCCTATTTAGAATCACTTAAGTATGTAAATAACAAAGATTGTACTAATGAGGTCATAATATATACATCGTGGTTACTAAGGAAAATAAAGTATATTAATATAACCCTTTACTTAATAATACGTGCAGTTGGACGAAAAAAAAACTATTTCAAAACGTATTTTTTTCAAGAAAGGCCAATTTACAACATTTTTCATCATACCGAATCGTCGTGGATGAGGTGAACAAATCGATTTTGTACCTGAAACAATAAAAAAAATACATTAATCGACAATCTCAATGGCAAATAAAATATTTTCAGCATACAGTTTATTTCATTCTAAAATGATCTTAACGTAAACAGGATACCGCCCACCACTCATACACGATCCATTAATTTAATTAATAATGTCTCTTCCTTCTATATTTACAGCATCATACATAAACTGTATACAAACTTAACCTTCACTAAGCCAGACAACATTCCACCTTAGCACTTTAAAAATAAGGATGATCAGAATCGTAAACTCTAGTTGGTTCTTATTAACAGTGCTTGGCTAGCCACCAAACCAGTTGCATGAAGCTTTTGCTAGCTTTTCTAGTTAGAAAAATGCTTGAAAATATCGCGACAAGCCTATTACTTGAAATATTTGCGCTTATGAGGTAGGTAAATACTATATTTTTATTACACTGTTCTTGGTTAAAATTAAATTGAAACCATGTTGGAAGGGCTCTTGTGTTTATTGGTCGTTGGGTAAATTATTTTAAATGTTTTAATTTTAATTTATATTGTTGGAGTTAATCTAAATTTCTTTGTTTGTATGTTTGTTTGTATGTAGGGGGTAATCTCCGAAACTACCTGTCCGATTTGAAAAAATATTTTTGCATTGGATAGCCCAATTCTCAAGGAAGGTTATGTAACATCACGCAACGACCGCAAGGTACCGAGCAATAAGAACGCTAAGCGAAAACGAAGTATAGCGCGGGCGGGCGATGTGATGCGACGCTGTGGGTCGGGGACCAAAATTTTACGAGGACGAAGTCGTAGGCAAAAGCTAGTTATATAATAATTGAGTATAAGTCTTAGTGTGAACAAAGAAATCATCAATCAAGCCGAATTAAAAACTATAAAGCTAATCCAAACACCGTAAACGGTGGTAAAAATGTAGGTATTATTATGGTAATGCACTCTTTCGCAAAAAAAAAAAAATACAAAAGTAAATTCATAAAAAACACGAAACGATGCAATGCTGTCAAAGCGCGTATCCTATTCCATTTTTTGGCGCAAATTCCCGTCATCCCCTATTGAAATAAGTGTATACTTCTCTCTTTTATCTTAACACCAGTTCATTTTTAATAATATCCCAATTTTGGAAAATATTTTCAACAAAAGCTATTCGGTCCTTAGACCCTTAGTATCGAATGGTTGCTAGGATACGGCACGACCAACTGAATATCTAATTTTACCCCTTGATAAAGATTTGTTTAAATATGTACCTACCTACACCGCAAAATGTATCGGTTGCCAACGCTGTGTTTTAATGAGGATAATATGTGAAAATGTTCCCTTTTGTTGTTGTATATTGAGTAATTTATTTATTGAATTTAACATAACATATCGCGCCTTGTTTCCCCGAAGGGTTAGGCAGAGGTGCACCTATAGTACACCCACATTTCGCCAGTTATGTTTAAGTCCCATGTAATAGGGGGCGAGCCTATTGCCATAAACCAGGCACAATTCCAGACTCCGGGCTACTACTGAGAAATTCCGGTTGGAAAAAACCAAGTATACTTTGCCCGACTTGGGATTCGAACCCAGGACCTCATGTTCAGCAGTAGCGCTTGTGACCACTAGACCAACGAAATATATAACGAAATATAATTATGTTAATCTAAACTACCTAACTTAAATAAATAAATAAAAATAAATAAATTAATAAAAAACTTAATTTGTAAACACTTAAATTATTATTTTGTGGCAAAACATAGAGAGTCAACTGAATTGTTACTGAAGACCAAATGTATGTACCTATTCTGTGTTTAACAAATAAATGTTTTCATTTAGATATATTCATTATTTTTGTTGGTTAATTAAAAAAAAATCTAAAGGATAAAAAGAAACACAGGACAGGACCAGCATTATATATCGATAAACGACACAACTTTATTCAAAACTTATTCTTTCAGCGTTGAATGCTATGCGGTCTTCATCAATCACCATTATGATTTAGTTGCGACAAGTTCAACCCTTTCCCTTACGTGTAGAAAAACCGGCTGAAATAAAATGTTACCTATAACTCGGCAAGCACGTTAAGCAGTCGTTACGGGTAGTCAGAAGTCTGAAAGTCTGACAACCAGTCTTGTCAGGGGGAATCGTGTTCCCCAGTAACTGGGTTGTGGAGGTCAGGGGCCCAAGTCTGCTATTTTTATAAATTCGTCATTCCAACACGATCCCATTGTCATTTTGCTAAAAGTTCGTAATCTGCTAAATTCATAATGGTCGATCTTTGGTTGATCATTGTATTCCACAAACACGATACTCGTACCGAATTAAGCTTCGTGCAGACTAGCGCGACGCGACAGTGCGACGCGACACCGGCTATTGTTATACCGTGAAGTTTTCTTAGAAATTGTATTGTTCGAGTCGCGTCGCGCCGTCGCGTCGCGCAGGTCTGCACGAGCCTTTAAAAGCAATGATTGCACAATGACGGTCTAATGGTAGGTCACTGATCAAAGGAACTGTCAAAATTTTAGCAGATTACCGCTTAGGTCAAGTAATTCATTTGTCATCATATAAAACATACTTGTTAAGCTAAAAAAGGGCTATTTTTATTGTTTTTTCTTTTTTTAGATAAAAAATGTTATTTATGTATAATTTACTGTAGTTTCAAAGAAAGCTGATAAAAATTGCTATAAAACGTTTTTTATTTTAAATCTCTAACTTCTATAGTTTAGAAAAAAAAAAAAATTAAAAGTGTAGTACTTAGTTTTGCAGGCCAGTGTAGTATATTGATACTAATATTAGTTTTAAGTTTTCTTTACTAACAAAACTACCATCGATACTCTGTTGGCTGAATTTTATACTACTAATGTCTTGTCTGCAAATGAGAAATGTTGTCTGTATAATATGCAAAATAATTACACAAATTTTACAAAATGTAATAATGAAAATATACCTACAACATAATGGCCTATAGCTTGTAATATAGTTTCGGACATCTGCGTCGGAACTACATAGGTGGTAAACTTACAGGTTTTCATGGATTTCATCCCCATGATTCTCGGGTCGGGCAAAGTGTTATTGTGTTTTCCGTCTAGGATTTCTCATTAGCAGCACAGTCTGGATTTGAGCCCGGTTGATGCCAATAAGCTCGCCCCCTATTACATGGGACTTAAACATAACTGGCGATATGTGGGTGTACTATTAGTACACCTCTGCCTAACCCTGTGGAAAACCAGTGTGATGTTATGTTTATGTAAAAAAAAAACCTGAATAATCCTTACAAACATATATTATAAGTAGTGCCCACCCTGGCTATTTCAATTTCCATAGTGAATCTTTTATAAATTTAATATTGCTTCCTCCAGCAGTAAAACGCAGATATGCATAAGTTAGCAGATCCAGCTAACTTTATAGTGAAAGCTAAAGACGAGAGATTGCAGGCGCCTAGCCTTCAGAATGGAAGCATAACGGTTTGGGGGGCCTGGTCCAAGTTATGGACGTTCAGATGTTATAAGGATTCGGTTTTTTGGGATGAATACCCGTTTTCACTTACACTACGCGATAACTAAAAGTATTTATTGCCTAGTAAACCACACTGTTGGATTTTATACTCTCAGTGCTAAGTCGAGCGTTGATAATCCAACAGTACGCTTTTGGGATCGTTTGAAAAGCTGCAAACTAAGTGGCGTAAGTTTAGTTCCTGATTTCAAACTTGTTTTCTTAGTCAAAATTGGTCAATACTTTTTTTTATAGTTTGCAGATCAGATAAGATAATAATAAGATAATGGAGGTATAAGTAATTTCAATCACTGATAGATTTTTTGTTAGTTTTGAAACACGGAAGCAGTTAAATATATATTTTTTAATTTTGTGCTTTATCAACAACTAGCTGCGCCCCGCAGCTTCACCCGCATAAGTTTCGACCCGTGGGAATATCGGGATAAAAAGTATCTTATGTGTTAATCCAGGTTATAAACTATCTGTGTGCCAAATTTTATCCAAATCCGTTCAGGAGTTTCAGCGTGAAGAAGAGACAAACATACACACTCACAAACTTTCGCCTATATAATATTAGTAAGATAAGATAAGATGTAGATTAAATATCGAAATATTTATTTTTAGTGTGCGCTTATAACAGTGAAGTCTATTTTTCATTACCACTTTGTAAACAGACCTATAGCGTAGGAGACCGACTTAGCTACACATAAACTTAATTAATTACTTGTGTTTTAGGATACCTACTTAGCTACACATAAACTTAATTAATTACTTGTGTTAATGTTTTTTATTTCGCCAATCTTTAACAATACGACACGGTTGGCGCAGTGATGATCGACTGCTGCGCTGCGTGTCGCCGGTTTGATTCCCGCACGGAACAAATATCTGTATGACTTAAAAGTAGTTGTTCCGGGTCTGGCTGTTTGTGTATGTGAAGGCACCCACAATACAGGAGAAATTCCTAGTGTGGGGCAACGTAAAAAAAGGGAAAAAAAAAAGTTTTTACCAACCTTTTTGTTTAAAAATGGCATCTCAGGTCATAGGTTGACCTGAGATGCCATTTATAAAAAAAGGTTGTCGGCTGATTATCCGGACTTTGTACACACGGCTACACATCAAGCTATACATTTCCAATTTATGCTGATCTCGCATTGTATAGGATTTCCGTACAATGCGAGGTCAGTTTTCGCCTTTTTGCTAAATCGTCATCTCTTATCCCTCCTACCATACCATGGTTAGTGGGTACCCCTAGATGGGCAGTATTTTAAACTGGCTAAACTAACAGGTAGTACAACCAATTAGCCTTCGCTATTAAGCAGTTTACTTGCTCCATTTTCTATGGACAGATTAAAATACCGTGATGAACTTTTAATTTGCAGTGTTGTGTTAATATTTTAGTTTGCTATGACTTGTATTATTATGTAGCGGATTTTTAATCGGGGATTTTAGTTTCAATAAATATTATTATTTGAAATTATGTAAGTTTTCATTTGAAAAGATTAATGTAGGTAAGTAATAAATTAGAAACTAAAGTTTTTTTTTTATAGGTATCAAATTAATGTTAAAGCTTACACATAGGTAGAAAATAATAAAGAACAAAAATATTCACAAATACTAAAAATAAAATGTGAACAATATACAAAAATATAAAAACACAAAAAGTATTTCTAGCAGAGCGTGGTTTCGATCCACGGACCTCTGGGTTATGGGCCCAGCACGCTTCCACTGCGCCACTCTGCTCTTGTTACACCAAGTCGAAATTAACATTGACTAGCCGCTACTGATATCTCGAGTGCGCATGCGGGTGACGTCACACCGCGTCGCGTCTATTACGTCAACCGGCAAGCGATAATGAACTTTACGTTACATCAGTTTAGAATGTTTATTATTAGAAATTGTTTCGTAATACTAATATCATTATTGTGACTCAGTTTGTTATTCTATTTTTAGCCGATACAAGTGTAGGAAAAAACCTAAGTTTTGCTGTTTCTTTTGGTAGGAGCCAGGTAAGCATTTTTTACCCGTGTTTTTCAGAGGCATGTTTTTACTGCGTGCTCTGTCCTTTTGCAAATAATAATGCATATCAGATCGCACTCAGCCGTCTCTACCTAATGTAGGTAGCGTAATGGTTTGTTATGTAAGCAAGTAAATAGCAGAAACAAAGATTTCGTCTTCAAATTGTTTTTTCCTTTATTTCTTTTTAAATAAATATTGTTGACATTTTTAAATGTTTTCATAAAAAAGAATTCAATCTGCCTAGCCAAGTATGTTGGGGTCAGGTAATTTTTTTTTTCTATTTAGAAAAAAAATCCGTTAGATTGGGTATTCAATCAGTATATAATCATAATTAGGTATATTAATTATTCAATGTTAAAGCTTGAAAGGTTTATTTAACTGAATTAACAAACAATTATTTTTTCAACTTTCTTCACATTATTTTAAAAGTATGTGATTACATACTATTTTGTTTACTATCTTTGTAATCATTTTAGGTATGCCAGTTACTGTGATACGACATAGTTCTACCCATAGATATCGTGGTTCTACCCACTTTACTGTGATCACAAATAAACAGATTTGATTTAATTTGTTTAATCAAAATATGATATACCTAATGCAGTAGTGTGAAGTCCTATGAAATACCTCAATAAACACACAAGAACCACAAAATACTACGTCAACACCATACCTTCGGGCTTCGGACATAGCCGTAAACACAAACAGAGCAAATGAGGGTTAAGTAGAGAGCGTGACATGTCGTTTTGTTGTTGTGCCGGACACAGCTCCCGTCATTTTTAACGGGTTAGGTCCGCATAATGCGTAACGTCGCCATGAATTTGGGGATTATACTGTTTTTACATAGGAATAATTTTTAGACGACGAAAGTCTTGCAACGTTTTTGTTGTGTTTGTTTGTAACTAATAATCATGTTCTTAATAGCATAGTATATTACTATTAGTAATTTATTTAGGCATAAACAACAAGTGGTAGAGTGAATTTAAATAATATTTATACTTCGTCTTATTTGAGTGCCTTTTTTTTTTCTTCTGTATAACTGTTCCTGTGTGTTACTGTGTATTATTACATCAACCAAACTTGAGCAGTTTATTTCCTTATTCTATTTTTTTTTTGAGATTTCTCGGGATCCTAGGGTTCCGGACCTTTGAAAGGCGTATGAGGAGCCGAAGCGAACTCGCTGAGGCCCGTTAGACGTGTTTAATGAAATGAGGCACCTACCGACGATTATCCCTGTACGCACTAATCTAGTGCACCCAAGGACAACCCCCGGTTGGTGCAGGATTATTGCAAAATATGGAAACAAATGTTTCCATATTTTTAGTTTTAGTTTTAATATTTTTTAGGGTGGCTAAATGAACTGCCCCCTAGCCAAGTCACAAACGATAAACGTAAACTCTCAGTAGTCTTTAATAGATTTTCAACTTTATGTTATTGGATATAAAGTTGAAAATCTATTGAAGATTACATAGTGTTTTCGTTCGTTCCGGTCGCTAACGCTCAGTAGTCTTTAATAGATTTTCAACTTTATGCTCTTAGGTGTAAAGTTGAAAATCTATTGGAGATTACTAAGCGTTCACGTTTATCGTTTGCAACTTGGCTAGGGGGGCTGGTTATCTAGAACTACGGAAAGACTATGGCCCCTGCCTGACCAATATCTTATATAAAATACACAGGTATTATTATATATTTTTTTTTTTTTTTGCAATATGACTGATTAGACATTTTGTACTTTTTCATTACAGTAACACCCATTCCTATCATATCATATCCTATGTAGTTGGTTCCTTACACAACACCACCATCCACACACCATAGGATGCATGCATCAAAGTAATGTATCCAAAATTAAAGTGGCCCTCCAATTTCCGCCCAAAAATAACAACACCTGTCCCATAAGCGCCCTCTGGTGGATAATGGCGTGAAGATTTATCTTCTGCTACATGGAGTTTTAATGGCATGTGTACCAGAAGGACGTGAGAAGAAATAGTATAATAATGAGTTTCTGTGCTTCGTTTCATTAGGATTTTTGTTGCAAAGGTTTTGGTCTACCTGGCTGGAAGGTATGTTATTAATTTAATGATGAAAAAAATTGTCCTGCTTCAAAAGTAAATAATGACACAGTATACATAGATTCGTTTTCAATCTGCGTATATATGATCACGTCTCTGCGCATCAGTCGCTTCTAAGGTGGTTGCCCATACGCCAGCGCAGAGAGCAAAGAGCGCTGACCACCTTGTTTTCATTTCTTGACTCTCCCTCTTTCCCTAGTTATTTGGCTCCCCACTTTCAGTACATTTGCGCCAACCACAATAGAAATCTACGTTCATCTCACAATCGTCTTCTTCAATGTCCCACTCACCGCACAGACTTCATTCACTCTTCCTTCTTCATTCAGTCTATCTCTCTGTGGAATGCTCTCCCCCAGGAAATCAGGATGGCGAACAACCGATTATCTTTTAAAATTAAAGTTCGCGAGCAGATTCGCAAGAAGCTGGCAGTATCATCACAACGGTAATGTTTTCCCATTGTTTGTCTTATTTAAGCTTATATTTATATATAATTAGGTGTATTTATTATATTTATAGTTTTTAATAGGTATATATGTATATCTTTATATTTAAATAAATATTTTTTTCCTCAATTCTCGCTATTGCATCTACCACTGTTTGTCTCTGCATCACCCAAAGTTGGACTGGTAGAAAATGCCTGTGGCATTAAGTCCGCCTCTGTACATTTATGTGCTTGACGGTGTATAATTTTTGAAGGCAAATCACTTAATCTTTAATTATACGAACATTATGAATTTATACCATGTCAAATCTTAATGGAAACAGTATTTAATAAAACATATCCACTTCAACATTCGTATAGTATAATAATTTTCCCAACGCTTAAATACACGAACATACAGCTGTCCATTCAGTACAAAATAATCCACAGAATTTCCGAACGCAAAAGCAATTCAACGTAATGCAATAGAATTATTAATTACCTATGACCGTCATGTCCAGCGATATGACCATTACACTGCATGTACCTGCTGAACCCGCACTAATGTCCAACAGAATATGACCATAGATACATTCGACATGCCATCATTTCCACTTCATTTCTCATGTCATTCCCAGCCATGACCAAACATGACCAGCCTAATTTGACCCGCCCTTTTCTTTCCTCTAACTAAATTTTCCCTCATTAAAGCATTTATTGAAGGGTCATTGAAGGTCTATATACCCTGGATAGTTCAGAGAAAAGACTGGTATAACCTGAGCTCGAAGTAAGTCGAGATTGTATCGAAACAATGTCGATAAAGAGTGTGCTGAGGGTCTAGCTAAATTGGTAATGCTAGCCAGCCGTTCGGAAACTCACGATAACGTAGCTGAATTATGGATTTCAGATGTCGAAGTTAATTTCTTCCAGTTTGATATTTCATTACATGTTTTGAAATAATGTTCATTGTTTCATGAGAAATGGATGATGGACTGTAATTTCAATTGGATTCAATTGCAGCACGTCCGATTTTCCGCGAATAGTTGGCCAATGAAAATTCCTCGTCATATGTAATGAAGAATATAGTATCATTTGCGAAGCTAAAGTCTATTAAACCTAGTGACAAAATAATACGCTATACAACTTATGTTGCCACCGACAAACTACAAATTAACTCCCACCAAGATTCCAAGCTCCCAAATTATTGAAACCTACATTGTCTTAAGCACTGTAGATCATATTTGTTGCCTCAGGCTATTCTCCCAGGATGGGGCGACCGCCAACACGTCTGTAAACAATCAATATGCTAATTGAGCTAACCAGCCCTCAGGTGGCGACTGTATCACGCGGGGCAACGCTACATACAAATTTGGACGTTTCAAACCATTGTATTAGCAACGTGATTTAGTGCCTATTTAGGCTGGTCATCGGTAACTACTGTGAAATTAAGGGTAAATTCGATGACAATTTGTTGGTTAATAATGGTGACTGAATTGCTGATCATTCATGAATTTTAGGTGTGATTGCCTTAGTGTTAAGTAAGTTAATGAACGTTTACAATATGTTTTGAGGAAGTTGTAATTTTTTTATCTAAATATTCCCAAACTCTGACTTCGTTGTTCATTTCCCTAAAGCACCAAACATAAAAATTCGGTAACGCCGCCGTACAAAAAGTATCATGAACGGCCACTGTTCATTTCACAGTACCTACTGCTAACTGCTTTACAGGAATGCACAAAAATCATAAAACTTTATAACCTATGCGGTCGTTGGGCGCACGCATCGCGCCAATATTTTTTTTATTTCTATTTCACGCACGTGTCGGCCATTTTAAATCCAAATGTAATTGAGAGTTATGTAAATGCGGCTCGGTCAGCCTGTTTACCATTTGCGCAGAATTTCGGGATTTGGTATTTTGTGAAAAGGGAATAAATGGCCGATCGGTGAGCAGACGAAATGTAGGTTTAAGAATGGTATTTGGGAGATGAAATTGGATGAATTTGTCTAAAATATTATTTTTGTAGGTCTTTCTTTTATATTCAACACAGCGTCGTCGGAAAACAATCACTAAGAAGCATTATTCCAAAATATTTTTTTTCGTGTTTAGAATTTCTATAGTACAATTCACCGTACAATATCTTAGTCCCTTTCAAAAACACCTACCCTATTTACAAACTAATTTCTTAAATAACCTCCGTCCATATTATTTTTTTCTTCAATTCCCATTCGGTCAAAAAATATATTTTCTCATGATCCCATTGTCCTGACCAATTTTTCCCACGAACACTCCAGTAAAGTCGGCGCCATTTTCTCGTCAGTGGCGTTTTAAGCGCCATCTATAACAAGTTGCTCTAATGGAGGTGTCATGTTACCTTCTCGAATAATGTCGTCCCACTTACTTTGGCTGTTCGAAAAGTGATGTTCAAGGTCTTTGTAGTAAATAATACTTTTTATAGGGAAAATTTAATATTAGGATGTTGATTTTCAGCTTGCTGAACATAATCTTACCACTACGCCACAAAAGCTCTCTCATGAATTTTTAATGTGTGGTTGACTAATATATTGACTGTAAAGTACATGGAGCAGAATCTATTTAATTATATCGTACTGTTATTTTTATTTCTGGTAAAGGCATGTTCATTTGCAACCAGTCCACGCAGACATATTTCAAAGAGAAAAAGTAAAAGCGACCTTCCTTTTTTAAACCAAGACTCCATACAAAAACAGCTTTTCAGACTACCCACATGCAACAAAACCTCACGTCCACACAAAATAAATCATTCATTAATTACAAACTAGTACAGGTTTTATTCAGAAGGTGATATATGGGGGAGGTGTTATCACCTAGCCCGCTAATTGCGTTTCTACTGTTGAGTTATTGCCCATCGTGGGGCAGCCCAGACGCAATAACCACAGAATAGGTATACACTACACATGGTACACAACGTTACGAATGTGTGTATCGAGAAATGAAGACGAAAAGTAGGACAAAAGATGGCTAAAGGCGCTTTAAGTCTCGATAACTGTTACGACCATTCCATAAGTACTCGTAGCAGGAATAATAGAGGAATGTCTAGCATTTTTAAGGCAAAAATAGAACCATAGGACAATGGTAGCAGTTAAAAGTGCTTCCACCAATAATCTTTCCCCATATACAATTCCGAATCAGCGTTCTTTATATCGTTGACATTTTTATCAATTCAAACAATGATATTAGAAGTAAAAAGACGTAGATAGGTTACCTACCTAACATTATATCTTCAAAAACGGCACACTATTGAGTTTATTATATGACACGTGGAAGTAGGATGGCATGTCGTAATTATCGGGAGCGAAAAAGAGACAAAACGAAGAAAATATGGCTAATTAGCCAACTTTTGACGTGCCACTTGCGGAACGTTTGTAACCTATCTACCTCTTTTTACATATTATTTTATTAATATCATTGAATTCAAACATTTTGATCGATTTGACAACTTTGCATGATAAAGACACAAGATGCACAAGAGTTCTTATTACTTGAAAGTTAGTAAATTCTTGAAGATACTTTGAAGGCTTTATGACACCCTTACGAAATGATGGTGGCTGCCATCTTGGATTTCAATTTTGTATATTTTTTGGCATCATCACTTTTGAAAACGAAAATTTCGTTGATCAGAAAGAACCATGCTTCCACCGCAGTGTTGTAGCAGTGGCGCCGCGCTTAGTTCAACGCCTTTTTTCTATTTGGACTTTTCAATGCCTGTTACATGGAGTTGACCTTCTGTGTGCTTTTCTATATTCCGTTTAATAACCGTCGAGGCGTCGAGACGCACCAATGGTTTATTCAAAACTGTTTTAATGTGAAAACTGTACTGTAATCGTGTGTGTTCGATTGAGAACGTCATGCTCGTTTTTGGAGTTACATGGTATAACAGTTTTAATGAGACACAGTCTGTATTGCAGACTGCTGCTGTTTTTTTAACAGGGAACCGAATCGAATGAATGAATAACGAATTCCCGGAAGCCAATCGAGGAATTCGAGATTGCAGTACTTTATTTGTTTCATCATTATATGTTTGGCACTTTCTGGAAAGTAATCAAAGACTTTATATTTATAATATTATGGAATTGTGTATATTTGTTAAACAGGTGTACCTAAAGTTTGCAAACTAAGAATAGGCGGTAAGGATGATCAGTAGCCGCTGTTATCAATACCACCAGCAATGTAATTGCGTAACAAACTACCACCAACCTAATTGCGTAATCCATTGTTTCATATGTTGAAAAATTTGCCTACTCGACAGCGTAACTAGCGCAATGAATGTTGTTGAATTGTCTTTGCTATTGTTAGTGTGTGCATTACAATTACCCCGCAGACTTATGGAGGGATTTGATTGCGAACTTACATACATTGTATTAAAATTCTCTTGCAATCAATGACTGCTTAGTTAAAGGGGTTAACAATAATTATAGCTAAATAGCGGCGCCCCGCAGTTTCATCCGTATAAGTTTCAATCCCGTAGGATTATTGGGATAAGATGTATCCTATGTCCTTCTTCAGATCATAGTCTACCCATGTGCCAAATTTCAACCAAATTTGTTAAGCCATTTTAGCGTGAAATCGTAACAAACAAACTTATATTTATAATATTATTATGTATATGATTGTTAGGAAGTTAGGATGATGGAAAGGACATTGATAAGTGTAGTAAGTAACCCGCAAAAATGAATAAATGAGAAGAATAGAATAGTAGTAGGTACTAGTAAACAAATTATCCAGTTTTCATTTCCATGTAAACCATAACCAATCAAAAACTATATCATAAACTGCCTGTTATCAAACAATACACACGTTTAGCGGTCAAAAGAGACTTCAGAAACTACCCGAAGCCAAAAACTTTTCAATGGAAATCAGGTGGGAATGGGCGAACGAATAAAATATTTCACGATAGTCGAATCGGAGTTGGAACAGTCAGCAGTTTCGTGATACGGGAATATATTTTTGGTAAAGCACGGAAATGTAGGAATGTTTGAAATGTCGTTTTTAAACTGATGCTGAATGACTCAATGTAATGTAGGTATATACTTAGTTGTGTTTCGAAAAATGACATAATTATATTATTTTAAAACTTACCTCGAATCGAGAACCTTCCGTGGAGAGTGAGCCTTTTTTTGTAATAGGTCCCCAAACTTGAGTGTGAGAAGAGAAGGCGTAGCTGAGTATTTTCTAAATAGTTTATAATTACTATGTACCTACATGTTTGCAATGCTAAATCAAAAAGTTATCGATCGCGTCTGTCGCGGTACGGCTCACAGCCAATCACAAAAATTACTGTTTTAGGTAAGTAAGTAAGTAATTTTCGAATTGCATCCCGATATATACATTTTGTTGTTGGTACATTCCCTTTGTGGGAATGTACCAACAACAAAATGTATATATTTAGTTAAAAGAATAGCCAGCCAACGCAATTAAAAGCATTTATAGGTACCTACAGGCACTTTTGAATTATCAAGCAGCTGGTCAGTCAAAAAATGGGGCTAGTTGCCCATTCCAAAGCGTAGGTCCATATGGAGAAGACCGGTCAAGAAACTCCATGTAGACTCTTTTATACACGGGAAAACTACATAGAAAGATGTGCACGTTAATCGTGTCCATAGTAAACATTAAACAAAGAACGATAACGAGGTGACAGCGCGGGTTACATTAAGCTGTAATTCACGTAAAGTCAACTATAGGGCTCTTCAAATGTCAAAGCATCTCATATTACTGTAGCGTGATAATCACCTGTATCCAATACTAATGCGTCTAGCTCAGATACTGCCATAAAATAAACAGCACATACCTAGATACAAATAAACATATAAAACGGCAAAATTTCCTCTAGCATGCTCTTTTACAATGGATGCCGCGATAAAGGTGCACACCCAAATTGCAGTTTTATCGCGCGACGAGATCTATGCGCTATGCCGTGATCTATTGTGGTGTTTGTAGTTACATGGTAGGAGAGTAGTGCTGATTCGCTTTGAGATATAGTTGATACCTATAGGTATAACATAACATAACATCACGCCTTGTTTTACCGAAGGGTTAGGCAGAGGTGTACCAATAGAGATGTTGACTGGGAAACAAAAACTATTTAGTCCGTCGGTCAGATAATAAAAAAATATTAGACACGTATTTTTTGCTATAAAATATTAGTACAAAATTGTTTAGAACGCATTAAAGTTGGGGAGTGGGGGCTCGCTACGTCACCAGACGGACAAAAAAATATTTTTAACATCGCTACAGTACCCACATTTCGCCAGTTATGTTTAAGTCCCATGTAATTGGAGGCGAGCCTATTGCCAAAAACCGGGCAAAAATCCCGACTCCGGGCTGCTACTGAGAAATAGTAGGTACCTACTTAAACATTCGTCTGTAGGTAAATTAAAAAGAAAGACTAATCAAAACCAAATTAGCTAAAACATTCTCAAACTCATGTTAACAGCAGCTGTGTTTGATAAAAATCGTGATTCAAATAAGCAGTAAGGTCTGCTTATCTGAATCACAGCTAATCTTGATGGCGATCATCCAGATTTACAGTATAATGGGTGCCATGCCTTAGGCCCTTTCTGTATGGCACGGTTTCTTTATGGTACGACGTGTGAACCGCGCCGTATAAAATCGTGTGACTTTGTATATGACACGGTTATATGGTATACGGCGTCGGCGAAGTGCCGTAGTTCCGCCGCTGTGTCAACAAACTTCCATAGTGATCTACGAAACACTGACGACCGTGCCTACACACGGCGAAATCGTAGTTTTCCAACTGGCAACAAAAACGTGTGTATACGAGTACAAAGAGCCTAAGGCCTCTGCCTCGAATTTTGCGGGCAGCGGAGCGGCGGCGGCGGCGGCGCGGGAGCGGCAGGATCTTATGCGTAAAATCAAATGGACCGGTTCTCGAAAACAGCGGCGCGGGGGCGGGCAACGAGCGGTGCACTCCAGTCAAGCGGTGACCGCCCGCGCCGCCGCCGCTGCCGCCCCGCTGCCCGCAAAATTCGAGGCAGAGGCCTTAAGGCTGCTGCTGAAACATCGACAGCCAATTAAATCACTTGATATGAGATTTAAAAACAGATTCTATTCTCGCATTGAAACCAGTAAAGTTTTATAATTTTTCCGTTTGGCAATTGCTCAATAAAACAGAGAATCTACTATGCCTTCAGAAATAGTGTTTTACGTGGTTAAATCTCAAAAATCAACCAAAGCTCGTGGCTATGTAATAACAGCCGCACGGGTCGATCGATCAGGTTAAGCTGCGCTTGCTGAGGTCAGTCTGTGCGTGGGTGACTATCTTAACATACCAAGACCCCTCCGCGCCTCAGAAAACACGTTAAGTCGTTGAACCCAGCTGTCATTCTTGGATCTTTGACAGTCTCATAACCAGTCTTACCACGAGGTATCGTGTTACCCAGTAACTGGGTTGTGGAGGTCAGATAGGCAGTCACTTCCTCCATGTAAAATACTAGTATTCAGCTGCATCCGGTTAGACTAGAAACTGACCCCAACATAGTCGGAAAAGGTTAGGCAGATTGATCATCGAGATTGAAAGAGTGGGTGCCATGCCATAGGCTGCTGCTGAATACCAACAGCCAATTAAGTCACTTATAAGAAATTTAAAAATAGATTCAAATCTATAGGCATTCAGAAACCGGTAAAGTGTTATGATTTTTCTGTTTGCCAACCGTTCAATACTGATAACGTGATCAGAGAGTCTACTATGCCTTCAGTAATATAGTTTTACGTGGTATAATCTCAGAAATCAACCGAATTTACTAAGGAAATAACCTAGCTAACTTATGAGACCTCGAAGTATAACCCACTAATTCAAGTAAGTACAAAGAAAAACTGATTACAACAGATAAGGTCGCAGTTACAAAGTCCTTGACATTTTGTTAGTACTCGTAGTATTAACGGTCATAAACAAACCCGCAACCACAGCTTAGCCTAAATTATTTCCTACCCACAAACACTGGAATAATATTCAAATGGACGGTAAACTAGTTACGTACTACGGTTCGAGTTACCTCGCTCGAAATATGCTGAAACTGAATCATTTCGATATGAAATTGAATAAAATTGTTGTTATTAAGGTAAGGGTTTCTATACTTGAAGTGGGTAGCTGAAATACTTTATTGTATGTCTTTATCAGCGGGCTGAGAGAAAGGTATAGAAATATACATATTTACACACGTCACCAAAAATGTAAGTACGTTTATCACAAAAAACTTTGTTCTGTGCTTTCAATGCATAGCGTACATCATCAGATGATAATGCCTAGCCTTTTACCAACTATGTTGATTATGTATAAGTGATTGCAATGTCACAGTAAATAAACAGAAGTTAAAATATTGAAAACAGTTACCGAACCTGATATGTTTTTCTATTTCTTATCAATCAATCTGCCTGCCTTTTTCCAACTATGTTAGAGTCGGCTTTCAGTCTAACAATACTAATAGTAATACCCGTATTTTACATGGAGCGAGTGCCTATCTGACCTCCACGACCCAGTTACTGGGTAACGCGATACCCCGTGGTAAGACTGGTTATCAGACTTTCGGGCTTCCGACTACCCGGCTACTAAATGACAGCCGGGACCAACGGCACAACGGGCATAACGTGCTTTCCGAAGCACGATATCTAATGGATGGTTACCCATCCACGGACCGACTTGGGCAAACGTAGCTTAACCTTCGATCGACCCGTGCAGCTGTCATTATTTAGCCATGAGCCCCTCTTCTATGAATAACGCACATTCTTTAAAAAGCGTATAAAGGGCTTCTGCACATAGTGCATTCTGTTTTTTTTACAATCACAATATGCGCATTTATACGCACGGGAAGTTTCTGTGCAAAGCAGGGATGTTATGCAGTTTCGGTTCCGATTCCGAAAGGTCGGAACTTCCGATTGATTTTACACCTCCGAGTCCGACTTCGGTTCCGATAATTTTAAATCGAAGTTATATCGAAGGTCGAAAGTACAGTTTGCCACTTTTAGTCACTGGATCTGATTTAAGTTTAGTCAATTGCGGCATATTAAATTATCACCTCCCTGGGTAGGTATTATGTACTTAGGTACTATAGGATTATATTATTATCGCTAATATTTGACTGATTAAAGAGCCAGTCTTTAATAGTCTTCAAATTAAAACCTCCGAATCCAGTTGTGGACATACCTACAAAACATTGCGTTCTCAGGTGACTCCACAATAAAAACCACATTAATTTGTTTATTCATTATTTTATTTTATTAGAAAGAAAGTTGTCTAGAAAGGGAGTGACTCACGAGATGACGACTAATAGAGAAGTATGGAAGAAAAAGACATGTTGCAAATGAATCAGTAAGGATAAGGATAAGGGTAAGAGAATGAATGATGTTGTATGTTATAAAAAAAGGCCGTATTCAGTGTAAACGTTTCTCATTGTAGTTCGGCGCGAATGACTTCTTGTTTGTGCGACATAGCGAAAAGACGATCAGCGACGTCCATTCAAGCTTTGTCTGTAATTGGAACTCTGTACAACCTATTATCAAACATGCAGGCGTGAATACAAGTATGTATGATTGTGACCAAGGTTTGTAAGCACAATAGACCGTTGGAAAAGACAGAGATACTCTCAATTTTACATATTTTTTTCACAACACCACACACTGTATTACTTTTACATTAGATTTATGCAAAAGCGTTTCCAATTGAATAATATGTACACTCAAGCGTCCGGCCCGCGCGTTCATTATGCCCGGGCTACCCTGGGTGGTCACTATTCCGTGAGTCAGCCCTTCTAGAAACCATGCTGACTACCAAATCCTGTGACCACATTTTATGCTATTATATTTGTAGCTCGTGTCTACACGTATGAGAGCAGTGGTGGGTGTGGTGCCAGAGGTCACGGCTGCGAGTAACGAGTTGTAGCTCGTAGGTCCAAACCTAGACTGGCGCTTTACTTTGTGTAAATAATTTCAAACTCAAACTCAAAGCATTTATTTCAATTAACCCATTTACAGGCACTTTTGAATTGTCAAGGGGTCGGTCAGTCAAAAATATGAAGCTAGTTGCCCATTCCAAAGCGTAGTAACTCCACGGACACTCTTTTAAATAAAAAAATTGATACAAAATATCGGTTACATCATTCATTTTGAAATTATGCATGTGAGAACAATGTAGAAAGACGTGCACGTTCGTAAAAGCGTCAGTAATAAAAATAAAAATAAAGAATCATTCAAAAACTTAAAATAAATTAAAATAAGCCATGGCAGCTAAGAGATGACCAGTCCAAACTGACGGCGCCCGTTCACGAACATGACGCATGGATCAGCACCATTCAGCTCAGCCATTTTGAAGGGAGCTAAATGATCCAACACACGCGCCACCATCAGCGAGAAATTTGAGTGAGCATGACATACTCACAGTCGCCAGGGCACATTCAAGTCAATGAAATACTACATATTACCCGGTAAATGGTAGCTCTTTAGTACATAGTACTCACACCTGTGCTATGCAATTATATAATACAAACGAAATTGAGTTTATACAATACAAAGATGGTCTTACAATCTTCAGCAGCTCCAACAGTATTTTCAAAATGTTAATCAGTGTGTATGTCAATTAGTTGTGGAGCAGGACCAGCAATGAGCCAAGCATTTTTATCAGTGATGTAATCCCCCAACTTATAATATGCCTGCCTACATAGTGTGGTTGATTTTCATCACCACTGCTCTCAAAACGATGAAGGAAAACATCGTGAGGAAACCGGCATGTCCTTAAACAGAAAAATTCGAAGACAAGTGTGTGGTGGATAACGGTCCACTGACTCACCAGCAGTGGGAGCACTTTATAGGCTGATTATGCTTATACTAGACGTATGTAACCTTTTTTCCTGTGAGTTAATAAACAGGGTTTTCCCATCAGCTGGGGCAGCATAGTCATGTCATATTTTTACTGATTAATTACATCAGTATCCCCGAGGATAAGTGCCTCTACTGCACAGACTTGTACCTAGGCATCTCTATATTTAATCAACTCTATGGAAACTAAAGTCAATCGCTACCCAGTCTACAGCAAACAGTATCCTATTTATCACCACTTACCAAGCACAATATTTGCATACAATCCTATTAGCTCCTTCACACAATGGTCGATAATGGTCGCACTTCAATAATCGCTGCTCGATTAGTACATTATACTTTGAAGCATGTCTAACTTGTGCACGAAAATAGAAATAAATCGTCGAAATAAATGATCGATGTTGACCAATTTCAACCATCATTTTCGTGAAACATCTGAGCTGCGAATGATGTGAACCTTGTCATTCTAATAGAATACTGCGGGCTGTTGCCCGCGATTTTATCTGCTATCCAGGATGAAACAACCTATTGATAGTGCAATCCTCTGAGACGCGCCCCACTCCGCTCCGCTCCGTACTATAGTACAGGGCGCGTCGTCGTGGATTGCACTATCAGTATCTTACTATTCCCCGTGCAACCTAAAACGGTTCTCAGTCAGAAAGTGTTGAGTAAAAATGTCGATGGCTATAAGAGTAGGCGAAGTCCAAAGAAACGATGGATGGACTGTGTGAAGAATGATATGGCTAGAAAAGGGAGATAAGACAATAGAAAAAGAAGTATGGAAGAGAGGGACATGTTACGCTGACCCCGAATAAATTGGGATATTGAAATGATGATGAGTTATGAATCAATTTCAATCTAGATCTGAGTAGAATTCAGTGTCAAATCAGTCAGTTTTATTCCTGACTAGCTGCGCCCCGCGGTTTCACCCGCATAAGTCTCGATCCCGTGGGAATGTCGGGATAAAATGTATCCTATGTCCTTCTTCAGGTCATAGTCTACCCATGTGCCAAATTTCATCCAAATCCGTTCAGCTGTTTTAGTGTGAAAGCGAAACAAACAAACTCACTTTCGCAGTTATAATATTAGTTAGGATGACATGGTGCACTTAATTCGCAGATCTGTTCAGTGATCTCTTAGTCATCTGATCAGTTCTGGTAAAAATAAATCCATAGGGATTCGTATATATATGTTTACTAGAACAAAATTTTACATGAACTTACTCAAGTCATTCTGTAGTAAAATAAATTAAAATTTTAGGCTTACCTAAGTAAACATTAGGTAGGTGCTTACCACGTGCTCTACACAACTACAAGTGCAAGCTAGACAAATGAACGAACATATTTATGTACTTTATGTACTATCGAAGAAGTTCATATCTATACACCGTAAGGACTATTTCTGCTAGCAGCGCTCGGCCGCTATAGTACCGGGGCGGTAACAGGACACACAGGTGTTCACAGGATTTTTTCTTCAAACTGCTTAATATGAAGTTCTTATAAACTTTCACAATTATTATTATAACGGTGTCTAAATCTGTCTGAAATCCACATGAAAATAACACTATTAACCCAGCCTTTAACTCATAGAAAAACGTCAGGTAAGATTTCTTTACACATCTAGTCCATTTCATCCAAAGATAATCTCATAATACCCTACCTAGTAGAACAATCAATCTTCCTAGCGTTTTCCCAACATTTTACATGGAGGGACTGTCTATCTGACCTACACGATACCCCTTGGTAAGACTGGTTGTCAGACTTTTGGACTTCTGACGACCCGTAACGACTTTCAAAGATCTACGAATGATAGCCGAGACCAAAGGCTTAACGTGCTTTCGGAGGCACGGAGGTTCCTACCTAGAAGTACCAAGTATACGTTCACAGTAACCCAACATTCCATTTACAATATTCCCCACCACATACTACCTACATATTGTACAGAAACGCATAAACAGCGCTATAAAGCGATAGCTAATGCGCTGCAATATTACACTGCAGTGCTAGTTATGCACCCACACTTATGATAATATATATGACTTAGCAGGAACACCAGTTTATTGAAGTACCAAATCATGGCTTATTGGCATAGTTTATTGTGTATGGGTTTATAGAAAGGGCTTTAATTGGATTGTTGGGTTTAGTAGATAGCTTGGTAAGGTTAATGATCTTGGGAAATTATAGATTAACAAAATCTCTACAAATAAATACCAATCTATTTCCTCCCAAAACTAAAGGAACTATGAACACATTTAAGAGTTACTCAACTGAATAAAACTATTGTTACTATAAGATAAGTCGATCCGTACGCAAATCATTATATACTTCTATATATACGGCCTGAATTTTTAGTCACCGTCCAAATTTTGATACATTAATCTTTGGCGAAAATCATTGAATACGTGTTTTTTCTTTTAGTATCACTCAATACAAAAATATTGAGATATCAGATCACAAAGTTGTTATATACCACGCAGAGTGCATAATTCTTTCGAGAAAATGATAATATTAAAATTATACGTCTCGATTTTTTTTCAAAAATGAAGTTAGTGAATTATGCATACTTATTGCCTAGAAAAAAATTGGACGGTGACTAAAAATTCAGCCTGTATAAACGAAAGTCGTGTTAGTTACACTATTTATAACTCAAGAACGGCAGGACCGATTTCTCTAATTTTTTTTTGTTGCGTTTTTTATTGTTAGGAGAAGGTTAAGGGTAGGGTAGGTAGGGTAGGTAGGGTAGGTAGGGTAGGTAGGGTAGGTAGGGTAGGTAGGGTAGGTAGGGTAGGTAGGGTAGGTAGGGTAGGTAGGGTAGGTAGGATAGGTAGGTAGGGTAGGTAGGGTAGGTAGGGTAGGTAAGGTAGGTAGGGTAGGTAGGGTAGGTAGGGTAGGTAGGGTAGGTAGGGTAGGTAGGGTAGGTAGGGTAGGTAGGGTAGGTAGGGTAGGTAGGGTAGGTAGGGTAGGTAGGGTAGGTAGGGTAGGTAGGGTAGGTAGGGTAGGTAGGGTAGGTAGGGTAGGTAGGGTAGGTAGGGTAGGTAGGGTAGGTAGGGTAGGTAGGGTAGGTAGGGTAGGTATGGTAGGTAGGGTAGGTAGGGTAGGAAGGGTAGGACGGGTAGGTAGGGTAGGACGGGTAGGTAGGGTAGGTAGGGTAGGTAGGGTAGGTAGGGTAGGTAGGGTAGGTAGGGTAGGTAGGGTAGGTAGGGTAGGTAGGGTAGGTAGGGTAGGTAGGGTAGGTAGGGTAGGTAGGGTAGGTAGGGTAGGGTAGGTAGGGCAGGTAGGGTAGGTAGGGCAGCTAGTTTGCTAATAAAATAAACTTTATCGATAAAAAATTGCACCATATTAATTAATACACCAGTCCTCAAACTAGGATTCCTTGCGTCATGAGTACCAGGATCTTCCATAACATATTATATACGTCACATAGATTATAAAAAAATAATTGGATACCTATTTTTTCTTTTTTTACGTAATAAAAATATTATGGCAATACATTGAGTTAAAATGTGGCATGACGTCACTCTCCGGTAGATTTTATACCGACTTATGACGCTTATGACTAAATCATTTTTTATTTATTTTATTATCTGAATGACGGACTAAATAGTTTTTTTCCCCAACCAATATCCCTATTCGCTCAGCTAAAAATAATCATCACATCTCTCAATGATCAAATACCCGATTATTATCCGATTTGGAGATCCAATATAAACAAGAGATTTTCAACGTTATAGTTCGTTCGTTCATTCAATACAATTAATATCAAAACAATGCGCTAACGAACCAAGCAATATTGAACGGTGCAAGCATCTGAAACATTACCTCAAAACGACCTAACTTTCAACCCTCTCCAATTCAAAATCAACTTTATTGGTTAAATGTTAAGGTTACCTTTTCGATGGTGTGAACTTAAGTGATTATGGTAGTAATTTCAGAGGGTAGACAATGAAGGGTATGGAGGAGAAATCACGGACGGATAGCTTTCAATTGATAGTATAGTTTGTGGACGACGTGTATCGGGTTCGATGCTCGGTAGAGGAAGTTTAAGTCTACTCGTGTTCAGTTTTGAACAGTGTTTTGTGAAACTTTTTGTTTTGAAGGGTGCACGAGGTAAAGTTTCCATGTTGAATTGTTGGATTTCTGTTTATGAAGTACCTAGGTACTTTATTGGTTTTTTGAACTGCGCAAAATATGTGTTAAAAATTGAAGTTGTAGATTTTTTCATACTAATGTACTGCGCCTAATTTTGTATACGTGATCATTTTGATGTCACATAACTAAGGTTATATGCTATAAGTAAAAAATATACAAAAAGCCTTAGAACAAGTGTTTCAAAAATACTTACATTGTTTCGAAGATAACATAACACTAGACTCTCGATGTGTGTATCTAAGTTTAATTGATAAGTACGATTAAATAATTTTAATTCAAACCAATCATTCGTATTTAAACTAAGAAAATGCGACGTTGTCTTACTTTTTTCATGGACAAAAATAGTCTGTTTTTTTTTTATGTTTCACGTATGGGTGATTTACATAAATTATCGTGACTGTCGAATTATTTCGTATGAAGTACGAAAATGTTTTTTTTTTATACTACCTATTAATTGATTCTTTGACATGATCTCATTAATATCCTAGAGTTATGGGATACCAAAAGGAACACGTTGTATAGTGGTCACGAATCGGAAATGGAATAATTAAGACAGGTAAAAATAGAATAAAATTATTGAAACAATTTTTTTTTCAAAATTCATCTGCTTCATCTTCATAAAACTAAGGCTTTAACTACTAAACCAATTTTACCGTTACAAAGCCTAAGCAAAATTATTTAATCTTACCAGCATCTACGAGTATATACAATCTTGCAAGTCCTCCCAAGCCACCACTTCCGTAGTCATGCATTAGCGCTCTCGAGTACACCTCATTACCTCATCGTAGCAACCGGGTTGCTGCGCACCTGCTTCGAAATATGGCCGTCATTCTGCGAAGCGCTTCGGTGTATGTCTCGCTTGTCAGGCTACAGAGTAGGGTGTGGGTTAGAGGCGACAGGTGTATTATTAAAGTCATTCATTCGTTCAAGTTAAGCATAGGATTTAGGTAGGTACTTATTATATGTGTTACATTCGCTGCTGTTTGCTCTACGCGTGATATAATCATTTCAACGTTATTACGTTTTAAAAATTTCGATAATCTATTTAATAAGAGATTTTAATGTTATTTTACTAAAAGCCGTAGCGAAGCATCATTTTTGGTCTCGGGGTGGAAAATCCTCATGGATGTCCTCCGCCCTGGGGTGGGCGGAGGGGTCTGTCAGACTCGTACTGACTAAAAACCACCCCGGTGTTCCATCTCACACCTACGTCGGGGGTCGCGGGAACGCAGATACTTCCGCGACCCTCGGCTGGTGCCGGCCCGCCTCTGCGGGCCACCTCGAGTTTGGGGGGAGTGAGGTGTTAAACTCCCCCCTTACATCATAGAGAGGCGCGCGCCACACACTACGCGCCGCCATCTCGGGTCCTAAGGAGTAGGGGGCGATGGATTTCCCCAGATCCGTCGCCCCTGGACCTATTTAGGGGGGCTGGAAGAGGGCGTTATCCGCCCTCCGCCGACGCCCGGTGCGTCTGCTGCGGATCGGGTTAGTGGAAGCAATCCCCCGCTCCCTTTTCGCAGCCTCCTTCTGCAAGATAACTGTCTCGCAGAAGGAAACCATCGCGTCCCAGGACTCCTCGCTGCCGGCCATGGAATTCACAACGGCCGGCAGCGAAAGGTCACTGCCTACTCCAGAGACGAGAGCATCCTAGTTTAAGCTCCTACCTTAATCTTTTTCCGAAACCTTAATTGAAAGTTAGGATCGATTTTACGAGTAATAACTACTGTTTCAAATTTAAAACCCGATAAAACTTAGCAGTTCTAGCTCTTGTAATTATTTATCCAGCCCATATCCGCAGTCCACTGGAGGATATGGGCCTCTCTAATTGCAAGCCATTCAGCTCGATTCTCGGCAACTATCATCCAACTGCTACTAGCCACCCTGCGAAGATCGTCGCTCCACCTAGCCTGAGGGCGTCCTACCTTTTGTTTGACGATTCGCGGTCTCCACTCAAGAACACGTCTACAAACGGTCATCGGTTCTACGGATAATATGGACGTGCCATTGCCACTTTAGACGGTATTAATAGAGCTCGAATATTTTCCCACAACTTTCTCAAAACTCCTAAAGCGAGTAACCATATCAATAAGTAATCAGTCGAACCCCACAATTCACATTCGGCACAACGCCCCTTCAATCAATCATGCGCAAATCTCCTGAGACTAGGCCTAAATAAAGTATTAAAAAGACATTAGGAACAAAAACTTTTGCAAAACTCTCTGACATTGTCAGCTACTCTGTGGCACGCACATCTTGAGATAAGCTGTGCGTTTCCTAAAACCTTTGAATGGAACTAACGATCCATGTACCAGAGTATTGAAAATTTATTCTAAGTACGCGAGGGCGTTTGATGGTTACTTATGGTACTGCTTTTGAGGAAACACCACCAGGGAAACAAGACCTCTTCATACCTTGATGAAATCCCCTTTTAAATAGAGATATGGAAGATGAAAGATGGGCGCGGGAGGTCTCAGCATTCTGGTCGCGTCTAAAGGTGGTTCTCCGAATAAATGTTGTACAAGATATGTGTTGTGTAGAATGTTATTTTTTGGACTGTAAACGAGAGTTTATTTTATGATGGTGTTAACATAAGATGTTGGTGGAATTTTTGAATGCTCCTGAATTGTGTGGAGATTGTGAGCGCAATTCATTTTGAATGGCGCGGAAAAACTGTACGGTTGAAATATTTCGTTTATCAGATTTTTACAAATATGTGGGTTTACTCTTTGAATCTGTCAACAGTGGATCTATTGGATAAAGGTGGACTTTTTACACCACTTTAGGAACAGGAGGAGTATCGTCTCCCCGAGGTTTTCAAAATTCATTTAGGCCAACAATTTTGATCTATATTTACTTCCTTTAAAACCATCAAGTCATTGGAAGTAAGCCTAAAATATTGAAATTCTTCGAAGGTGAGGCCATTAGACTTAAGATTAAGGAACGTCAACCTTTTATCCATGGAATCTCATTTGCTAAAAGTAAGAGGGTAAGAATATCCAATAATCTAAAATCTTCACGAATTCTCCTGAGTTTTCTTTATTTTGCTGTGTTTCATTTGATCCAGACTTTCTGCTGTTTGTTTGGGCAGATCATCAATTCATTAAACCTATTATTATTTGTGTCCAGACAATTATAGTTGATGTTATATGAATAGGCGTAATATCATAATTTTACGTGAAGCTAAAGGAACGCAGAACCGGCCGAAGTGGCGGGTGGGTTGTTCGTCTTTGTCCAGCAGTGAACGTCTTTCAGCTGAAATGATGATGACGATAATGATGAAAGGAACGTAAGGAATAACCAAACTAGGTACTAACTGTTACCGAGGTCTGCAGATAAATTCTCATTGCTTTCTTGCATAGTAAAATAATACATAATATGAGCCTTTATCTCTGGAGTCCTGACCGCCGCTTGAACCCTGTTCTCGATACCTGTGGGCTACTACTTTTTAAATTTAATTGATAAGTATATTAATGAAATAAAAGATATAATAATAATAACGGTCCATAATTGTCCCACTGCAAAGCAAAGGCGTCTTCTCATACACAGAAGGCACGAACATTGATATCCATGCTTGCTCGCTTGCTCAAGACGGGTTGGCGAGTTCGGTTGCAAAGTGTACTAGTAAAAAAAAGTATGTTTTGAATAAATTACAGCTATATTTTCAGTAGTAATTATAGTCATAGCAAATACGGACACAGGGCCGGATTAAGTGTAGGTCAGCGTGCGCATTGTCCGTTGTGACTGCTAGTGATTTATGAATAGGAGGCCGTGGATTTTGACATATTTTGCACATTAGTCATGTAAAATAGAAAGTTTTTGAAGTTTGATGGGATTCGAGAAAGCGTTGGGTACAACAATTCATTAACAGAGACCTCTACTTATAGAAAGAGGCAAATCAAAATATTAATCATGCTTCCATGATTCTGCAATAAAATCAACATTTTTGTAATAAAATGCGTACGTACATAAAAATAACAATGTCTTGAAAAGCTGAATAAGGATACTGCAACCTAATTGCATAACACACTTTCAATCACAATACGAGAGTTGTGAAGGATTTTGCAAATCCATTGATTCATAGGTTTGAAAAATTCGTGTGCTCAACAACATAAATAACGCAATAAACGTGGGTGAACTGTCAAAAATGTCAAAAATTTGTTACCAGCGAGTGGGTAAATACTCGCTGGTAGTATAGCTGTAAGTAAATCGAAACTTATGAATCAAAGAAACCTGCATGCAGCCTATCATTTCGTCATTTTACACGTTATTTACAGATCCTAAATCTCAACATATCATCAAAACAGAATCCTAGAACGTGCAAATCCTTCGCACTCACCCATAAAGTCTAATCTACAGCACATAGTCACTACAAAGCACAATGACTCGAGGCTTTACACAGGGCCGGATTAAGGGAAGGCCAGTGGGCGCATTGCAGGCCGGGCCCCATGATTTATGATGGATGCCAGCCGGCTTGGACTTCGACATATTTTTCGCATTACTCGAGCGAAAGAAAAAGTGATGGCAATGCAGCGACGCGTGCTGATTTCCAGATTTCAAGCGGATTGGAATGTGTGGAATTTATGGTGGAAGGTACGAGGTTTTTGTGGGTAGATTTTTTAGGATAGGACGATCTAAGTGTTTGGTATTTTTTATCAAAGAAAGCAAGAAAAAGTTAATGTTTATATGGTTGCGTAATTTCAATGTATCAGGAAAATTTAAAAAAAATGTAGCAATTCCTATTATCGTCCAAGTCGACGAAGACTCGCATCGCTGCCTTCCATACGAAAACAGTTACTTAATATATTATACAAACTAGCTGCTCCCCGCAGTTTCAGCCACATAAGTCTCGATTCCGGAATAAATAGTATCCGATGTTCTTACCCAGGTCATGGTCTACCCATTTGCGAAATATCACCCAAATACGGACAGCCGTTTTATCGTCAAACCGTAACAAACAAACACACAAAAAATCTAATCTTTTCTAATTATTATAATATTTTTTAGAAAAACTCTTTTATAAAATAATACCAATAAAATCAGGGCAAATTCAAATAATACTAACAAATGAAAATAAGGACATTACCCTGTTATTTGATAAACCTTTTCAATTTCCCATTGTTTGCCGAGAAATTAATTCGGTTAAGGTACGTAAACGTTCAATTTTTTTCACGATAAAGTCAGTTCACCCCTTCCTGCCTGTTTTTGTCAATTTCTTTCACCCCATTATAATTAAATTTGAGACATTTCACCGGGACTTTGAAGCGAAATTAGAAAACTTAAATTCGTATTTCTGTGAATTCCTTACGTCCAAAACATCTGACGAATTTTCGTAATAAAATTTTTAGGAATAGCTTTTGAGTTTTAGAATTTTTGATTGAAATTGACGTTAGAAGTTTTACGGATTCAATTGAAGTGAATACCCTCACACCCTCACTCAAAAAAGACCCATAACAGGCGTCAGTTTTCGATTGCATAAGGAAGTACGTTTATCTGACTTTGATTATTTATCTGACACCCCTGGAGAGGAAGAAAGGTTATGATTTCTTGTAATAATATTTATGTCCCTGTTCTCGGTTTCGGTGGATCCTATTTTTTTTTAATGTATTTTTGAAGAATTAGTCTTTAAAAAATGAAAAATAATATAGGTAAAAGGTTAAATACGTAACAAAATCCAGTTTCAGGTATTCCAAAACAGTTTCGCTCCGTACAGCTGAAAGCTTCTTGGTAACTACAGGGTGTGTATATTTCGATGACAGTGGTGTGGGATTGCATGAAATAATCCGTCCGTCCCCCTTTTAGTAGTCTGGTCTCAGTTCTAACGTTTTAGATATTCCAGGAGGTACTGCATATATCTTAGGTACAGCAGTTTATTTTACCATGATATAGTTATAACATATTTAAAAAAAATGAATTGTTTTTAAATATTAATAGATAATATATTTGAACATTACTTCGAAATGTTTAAACATCATAATTTCGAATCAAATCACTTATTATGAGTAGTAAAAGACACCAAAATTGAGTAATAATATTAATTTAGGAAAGGTATGGTATGTCCATGGGCTTATGTAACATCTCGAAATAATGTATTTTAGAAATCTTCATCACCTTCAATTTATTTTTGACCAAAAAGAACAAAATCATTATTGTAATGAAATCGTTGACTGGAATAGAATTACAAAGAAAAAAAAAACTAGTGTCTAGAAAACACTGTAAAATCCCGAATATCTACGTATTTCAACTACTACCTACCTACCCATGAAATTCTTGACCCGACCACAAAAAAACGCAAACAAAATTTCATAACTAAGTGTTTAATTTTCCTAAGATTAACATAAACCTCGAACAAAATGTTTAGCAAGAAAACCGTTGCATATTTGACGACATTATAACTTAGAACAACACAGTTGTTAAGTTACATTTTTATGCTAAATAACTTGCAAGTTAAAACAAAGAAAACGGTTAAAAAGTTTGAGATGCAAAGCTGGACCCGTCTTTTGTGAAGTGAGAGTCGCTTGACAGATAAGAGAAAGTTTAACGTCAAATATTCCTCCTCTTAAAAACCGAAATGAGATTTAATTTTAGATTCACTCTAGAAGACATTAAAAGAATTTGAAAGTCTACAGGTGTATCAGAAAGAAGTGGTCAAATTTGAGGGTGCAGACCATCAAACTAAAAATTTGAGGGTACTGAACAACTTTCCGCATGGGATTAACATCGAAATCACGAAAAAATTATCTACTGTCCCATACAAAACTTCAATAACTACTCGACCCTAATGTATGGGATGGCTGATTATATTTTCGCGATTACGATGTTGATCCCATGGAGAGAGTTGTTCAATTTCATGGTCTGTACCACTGTACAGTTCCTTACCTACCTTTCTGATACATACTGTATAAAATAGTAAATCAAATAAACACTCTTAGGCCCGTATTACAAAATCTCACTCACTTCAAACATTACTCTAGTTTAAAGCCATTTGATTGGAGAAAATAGTTTTCAGTAATGACTTTTGAAAGTCGTGCCTTAGCATTTAAATCTTTGAGATTCATAAACGTATTGAAATAAAGTTGGGTTCAGATGACGCTTGTTCTAAACGCGAGCACGACTTTGAATCTAAAACAATTTCAGGTGCATTTTTATTTTCTTCGGCCCAGTTGTCATAGCAACAATTTTCATTACAATTCCCGTCGTATTAGTTTCATTTCCCCAATCGACAATACAAAAACTGATACCTATACAATATACACTCATAACAAAGGGAAAACAGACGAAAACTGCACAGAACGCAAAAATATAAACGCTTGTACGCAACAAAAGTTCATATAAGCATGAGACGAACTCATATCCAACAATACATTACTGGAATACTCCATTTCGAGCTTCGTTCCGATATCACAAACGACTTTTCTCAAACTCTCAATTCCCAACCTTAGCCTTAACAAAATAGAGTTTAAAATCACGTGGTGGTTGTCGAATTTTAGGGCCAGTTATTAGGGAGAGTTTAGTTGCCTACGGTCAGTTTTCAATGGATCGCGTGTAGTTCCAGAGCTTAATGAAAACGGTTCAGTTTGTATAGACCTTTGGTTTGTACCTGTTGCCATTGGTTAACTGCTGTGCGTTCAAACCAATTGTTATTGTTTCAAACTATTAGTTTTGTGATGAGAATTTGTATGGGAATGGGATATGGAGTTGTGTTCTATAGGATATCCGGAGAAGCGAGCTGCGCGTAGTAAAGTATTAACTCATTTTGCTGTAATGAAATTCTAAAAAGTGTTTTCACTGAGACGAAACTATCATATACCTACTAATAAGTCTCACTACAAACATTTATGAATTTAAGTGCTGAAGACAGATTGCTGTTTCCAAAAAAGCATTGAACAGAACAAAAACTGAATAATCTACATATAAAATTACAACCAACCTTATCGAAACAGCTGCTTACGAACAAAGCCTTCCTGAATGTAACCCCAACCTTCCAATCGAAACGAACTAACACACGAAAAATATGTAGTTCTACAAGTAACAGAAGAAAAAGTAAACAAGTAAAGTTATAACAAGCGGGTAACAGCGACTCCTTAACTGGCCGGCCCAACAAAAGTTGGTAATGAGATATCCCCTGAAGCAAGGGATTTACTGCCCACTGTTTGTAAATAAACTCTTCGACGTACAGCGGGAGTTATGGACTAGGTGTGATTTAGTGGAAGACGTGGATGTAGGTAATGGTTATTTTGAAACTAGAGTTAGCAACGGTTTTGTTCGCTAGACTGGGTTAAATAGGAAAGCCTTTGTGTGTACTCAAACTATCCAAGTTTAGGATTTATGGATGACCACCACGTGCTCGCACACGAAAATCGAGTAGTCAGTACTTATTATTTCCAGAAAACTGTACCTACGTAGCCACAAGCTGTTAGTATTAATATGATTACAGAGCTACAGTACTAAACAAATAATACATAAATTTATGCAAATAAATGTAACTGGAATTTGCCATAGTTTCACTCGCGGGTTAAAAATTGTTGTAATCGTTCCGTGTTGCCTTAGCTTGTCTTCTATGGGTAATGACTGTATCTTTTTAATTCGGTATAATATGTCATCTGTTTCTTAACGTGTTTAAAGGAAATTCTATTAAAGTTTAACTATCGATACATAGTTGAAAGTGGACCGCGCGTATAAACCACGTAGTATTAACTTGAGCTTATTTATTGGAGAAAATAAATTGAAATATTGACATATTTTCACCATAACAATTAAAATCATATTCTAATTAAATAAATCGATTGCAATTAAAACTGAAAATAATGAGCAATTTCAAATGTGTAGCAAAACTAACAACAATTTAAAATCAAATTACAGTAACAGCTCAAACAAATGCTTTCCTGTACAACTAACCTCAAATCCTATTTAGTTCTAAATTACAGTAAATTATGCATTTATTGAATTTTCAATGAGGTTTCATTGCACTCGGTGCGTTCGCGTTATTACTGGCGGCTTTGTGTCATATACATAATATATTATACATGCTTCACAATTGTACATAAATCAATGTAGGTACTAAGTCAAGTATTTAGCTTGTTTGAGTTTGAGTATACCTTCTACTAGTGCTCTTTGAACTTTTCCGATTGTGAATTTTTTGTAGGTATAGGTTGTGTGTCAATAAATTATTATTTACTTTAACATAATGCGGGATTTTTTTAACAAAGGAATAATTATAAATTACCTATATAGTATCTATGTATGTAAGGCTCTGATTTCATGATACAATACTATTAAAATACCCTTTTTATGCCACACGATTCTCTAGAGAAAAATACCTAAACGATGCATTCATTGTTGACACTTATAAATTCAGCACGCAACGAAAACCCAATACAATATCTCTCCAAAAAGCCTGATACACACTATCTGGAATAAAGCTGGCACAAAACGAGAAACAAAAAACAATTTAAAAATAAGTCAGAATCAAGAACGACAGAGCGACACAAGCCAGCAACAAAATAATAAATAAAATCCCTTTTCAAAATAAGTGACAAGTAAACAGCCTGTATATGGTCCCCTACTTGAGGTAAATCTCTGTTCTGATTAAATGGGTATTCTTGAAGATGCATTAGAGTGAGGGGATTGCTTGAAGAGGTTACTGACAACGACATGTTTATTTTGGTAAGCACGTATACTGGACAATGGACGAGACTTAATAATAAGCAGTGACCGACTGAAGCTTCGTTTTCGACCATCTTCGGCCAAAAAATCATAATTTGGCCATATTTTCGTTTTCGGCCATAAACTATTCGAAGCTAATCAATAAACCAACTAATAAATAAAACAAGAACTTACACGAAATTTTGTATCCTCTCATAGAATTATCATGTTTTATATCTTTTAATACATATATTTGCTCTTTTTCTCCCTAGGTGTAAAAAAAAACAAACAAGTTTTTAGTTTAAAGCGGAAATATTAATATTATTTATGTCTAAGTAATCTTTGTTTTCGGACAAAAATAAGATTAAAGCCGCAGCAGCTTCTTTCTCGTTTTTGACTGAAAATCCATTTTCGGTCGGACACTAATAATAACTATAGCTTTGTCTAATAGACTAGTAATAAAGCCATAGATAACAAAATCAAAAGAGAGAGTTTAGGACAGTGAATATTGTTTTATTTAAGCCGCGGCCGCGTTTTGTTTTCATTACATTACGTTAAAACTAATCAAATTTAAAACTATAGTTGGGAAATCCCGAAAAAATACGTACGTAAAACCGTTAACCAAATAACATCAGATAAATTAATTGTCAAATAAATTGACTATCCACTTCAATTGTTTGTAAATTCAAATCACAACTGTCATTCCATGACAGTTGTTTGAAATGGTTAAAATACGGTAAATTGAAGTAGCGTGTCAATTTTCTTTAACTAATTTCCCTGACTATATACTCGTACAATATGTAACTGAATTAATGCACATTAAATTAGCTTGTTCAGAATAGTTTACTGAATCGTTTTCTGTCATTTTTAATATTCGTAATTTTGACGTTTGTTAAAACGTCTTTTCGCTCGGAGTAAGTTCAATATTTCTGACTGTCAAAAACATGTAAGATTTCAATGGCTAATAACTACAAGACTTTTAATACTAGAATAATGGTTGATCACGCAAAAGATAGGTCATATTTATGAAAAAAATTGAGGCAGGATATAATTTGCCTATGACGTCACATCGCGAGGGCAGGTGTGTGCGCGCGATACTCTATTTTTCACTATATGTCGAAATTCCAATTCATATAGTGCAAAAACGTGTTCAGCTAGAACGGTAATTCTGGTGTCGTTCCCAAGAGTTGACAAAAGACTACCAGAACCTAAAGAGATACAACAAAAATATTTCGTAAAATAGGGGTAAAAATGCATATAAAGTTGACAATAGCAAAAATAATTCCATATATAGACTCTTAGCGGCAGTAAATTTACTCAGAAATTTAAAAAAATCTTATTAGAAGATGTTTGAAACCGTAAGAAAATCTGTTGTTTGAAATGTCGTCTCATATCTGCCGTAAATCTGATCAGAATTGAAAAATATCAAAATCTTAAAAATAGTTTAAAAAGAGTTTGAAATGGTAAATTAAAACGTCATGTTCACTTAACTCCATGGCGTATGGATTAGACATATTTTTTTTTAATTCATTGTAAGTATGAAATAACATCGTTAAAGAAATTTGTTATTATTTCACCACACGTTTTCCGGTGCCGGTAACTCTACGGTGCCGGCTCGAACTGCGCCTAATTCATTTTTTTTTAATCCAAAAATAATTAATATTACATAAATCACAGACACAATGCCATTTTACAGTCGATTCAAACCAAAATGGATGGATTGAGAGATATTTCTCGACGACATGTGAAGTCAAGTCAGAGGCCCATGACCGCACTAGGAACTCTATACTTCGTTCCAAAACACAAATAGCGGACGCTGTCCGCACAGTTGCTGGACTAAAGTGGAACTGGGCTGACCACATCTGTCGCATGTCGGAGCAGTAATATACAAAAATCACCACTCAGTGGATCCCAAAGAGCAGGAAATGACTACGCGGCAGGCCCAGAAAGAGATGGCGAGATGAGCTGGACTCCTTCTTAAAGGATTGGCCCGTAATCGCAGTAGACCGGTAAAAGTGGAAAGAGGGAAGGGAGACCTTTGCCTTGCAGTGGGACAACACAGGCAAATAATAATAATAAATAATGGTCTAAGTTCATCTTGTATTATGGCTCTCTTTGCTTTTGTGTTCTGTATATTTGTTGAGGTGCTAATTTGATTAATCATGCCTAAAATACGATTAAACACAGCTAAATCCTCTAACCTAATTCCGCCAATCTACATCCACAATCTTGAACAGATCTTCGCCTAGTTAAAGTTCGCTGTCGTAAATCATTCAGAGTTTCAACTGAGGAAGTGTCGAAACAAAACTTCACATCCATATCGCGGAGATAACGATAACGCGGTGTGACAATGATTAGATTAATTACAGACGGTGATTTTCTGTAAAAGTTTGAATCAGGCATCGGAAAGAGGATCTGGCATTTATTCTTTGATCCTAGAAGCAGGTATTTTATTAGGGAGAAAAAGGAAGGAATTCTCAGAGGACTTTATTCGTCATGGTAAATACTAAATAAGTAGTCAAAAGAATGTCACACGGAAGGGAAGGCTGCTTCATCATAATTAGTCAATAATGTTCCCACTGCTAGAAGGCCTCCTGTGAGAGGATGGCGGTGCTGTTTAGAGTGTAAAGTTACACTCTAAACATCAACACTATGTATCAAGATAGACTATTTACTAAGGACTACTGCGGCGTAGACAAGCCATGCTGTCTCCGTCAAAGATGGCGCAGCGACGCCTCTGATGTTTTTGTCTTCGAAGTATGCACGCCCGTGCCGTTTTATGGAAATACAAGTTGTATTTCCTATAAATTGCCTATAAATAAAAGTAAAGTACTTTTGCAAATGGTAAAATATTTGTTCATTTAAACAATAGGTACATTAGTACTGTACTACTGATGTGTTAACATTACAAAACAACATTCGATAATTCACAGAACAGGAAGTTAATACTGTTGTCTAACAAGCGTCATAATGCAATTTTATATACGTTACTTTCCACCAAAACAAATTTAGGGAAAAAGTCTAACAAAACATGTCAAGTATTTTGCCTAACGCCGCGCCTACGCTGCGAACAGTACAAACGCCATTAGTTACTGTCGACCTCGTCGCCAACCAAGTTATTGATATTTGTGCTATGATAAATGATCAGGAGCACGTGTTTGTGCGGACATCGCTAAAATATCGACGATCTTGTAAACGGCTTTGAGATCGGGAAAGTTGTTTGATATTGATTTTATTTGACATGAGTTTGACCTATTTTCTATTTCAACATGTTAAAAAACCTTCTGCGATGATATTTTTTTACCTGTTCAGCAGAATTTTTCGTCAAAGTTTAAATGAGAATTCCTCGTTCTGGGGCCGTCGGGTCCAAAATAGCAACTTTGCTGGTTCATTTGTGAAAAATCCTAAGTATTCAGGTGCTTTCGTTTAGCCAATAATACAAAGCCCCATTAGAAATACTGTTAACGAGTGTTTTTAGTAAACACTGGGATCCAATGGGATATTTTTGTTTGCAGGCTTGGACATAAAATAAATCACAATGTCACTGGACAATATGCAGACTAAGTCAAGCTTAATTTATTATAATTTGCAACTATATTAAAGACTAGCACTTTGCCCGCAGCTTTCGTTATTTTTCCCGGGATAAAAAGTAGCGTATGTTACTCTCTGAAAACTAAGAAAGAGATTTTTACAAATCGGTCCAGCAGTTTCGGAGCCTATTCAATACAAACAATCCAATCTTTCCTCTTTATAATATTATTAGTATTATTATAGAAGTAAAGATTAATATTAACGCTAAAAAAAGAGTAAAACCACTTTAATTAATTATAGTAGTAAAGTAGTATTTGAACGAAAAACCTTCGGTTTTTGCTAAAAGTAGTTTTAGTTATAATGAACTAAAAGGCTACCTAACTTCAGAGGAAAAACATACTCCAAAACAACTCCAATTAACAGGCATTTTAATGATATGTGAAAACTTTGTGCTATTTCCTACATGGAAACTATTCTGGATAAGCTGTTTAGGTAAAAGCATGATAATGGTAGGTAGCTACCTAATTACTAAGTTTACTATACTTGACTGCAGGAGGCTTCTTAGTTTTTAAAGTATGTCATCGTTACAGCTATATGTAAGCGGGCACGCCCTTTATGCCTGGCTTTATTTTATTTTTTTAGATATTGTTTACGTTTAGTTATTTTTATTTTTGCTTGAGTATAGTTCTCGATGCTTTTAGTTGGTATATTAGCGTGTGCTAGCTGTCATATGGCTATTAATTTATAATTAAAATTATTTTTTGCGTACCATGTAAATTGTCTTGCATACTATTGTATAAAATCTTTTTTTTTTCTAACTGAACAGATAGCTGTGCTGCTGGGGAGTTTGTTGCGCCACTTCTTCTTCCCAGCAAAAGCACTAGGATGTGGTGAAGGGTGGACGTTTTGGGGGACTGTCTTATGTAATTTTGACGTTCGAAAAGTGCTGATTCTCAGCCTAGTTTGAATAAATGACTTTTGAATTTTGAATTTTTACATTTTTGATAATTAGCACTTTGCGGGACACTAAACGCCCCTAGATGTAATAACAATAAATTATACTACGAATACTAATTATACACGTAATAATAATAATAGTTCTATTGTGTCTCGTTCAGTGTCCTTCAACCGATTAATCATAACTATACTTTTTTTGTCAGTTACGTAAAAATAAATAGGGAAAAAACACGGTCATCAATCCCCTGACGTTAATTTTGACTGTAAAAATTGTACTCGAATTACGAATAGATTAATTTTATTTTTATTTTTTACAATATTTTTATTAAATGTGTGTTTTTGAAATAGGCACAACATAATAAACATTTATTTATGCAAAAAAACTGTTATACTCATAATATTTCTATCTGCAACACTAAAATCGTCTTAATAACATAATATCCTATTACATATTCCTAACTATTCCTCTAAAATAATCTTGTAGGCATAACTCGCAACACCTTAGAGCGGCACTTTACATTTGCCACTTTGTAATTGGATATCCTCTCGCCCTTTGACAGGTTAAGTTGTTCATTATGCGCCATTTTGTGTAATGGCTGCAGTCTGCCTCACAGAGGCTGACGTAACGAAGGTATTAAAAGGTTGTAATGAAAGGGGATTCATTTTATTATTTTAGTCTGTGTTAGTTTTTGCATTTGGTTTAAAAGTGCGATGGACGATGATAAGGTTGTTCTTATCTGTTGTATAAAAACAACAAGAATCAAGCCTGTTTTCCTGGAAGGCTTACGCTGAGTTGTACTAATAGAATACCTACATTTCGCCAGTTACGTTGAGACAACTACGTAATTTATCCTAGTTTGAGCCTTATTAAGAGGCCGTATATGAAATTTTACCGATTTCGCTGATTTACGTGATTTTACAGACGTGTTTTACGTTTACAGCCTTACTAATAAACTTTTGAAAAAAATTATAACATCAACGTTACCAAAAAACGTTATTTGACGTTTCAGTTGTATACATCTGGTGTAATAGATGTCTTTAACCAAAGAGAATTTGTACAACCGTTATTCAGCCCTCGGACCTTGTGTAGCGAACTTATAACCTTTAATAACTAGTTGCTTTTGTCGTATTGAGTATGAAAACCATGGATTATTTACAATATTTCGATATTTTAGATGAAATTGACAATCGTAAAAGAAAATGTTATAAAAATCGTTATGATCCCTTCTGTTTTCAAGAAAATGAGTTTCGATTGAACTAAAGGTTCAGCAAACTACCTATATGCACGAAAAATAATTGAATTAGTTAAATGTCATTAGTTTCAGCCATTTATCTAATATTGTTAGAAAAAAATATCTTCTTATTTTTATAATTTCAATCGTAGGTAGGTACTGATTTTGCTTTGAGATTTTTTGACGTTCAAGATTGACTTTATCAGATTTTACGGTTGAGTTCTTAACCTTATGCATGCATCATTAGTGAATTAACAATGATTTTTTTTTTAATTCGTAAAAGAACGCAAAGTCCAGTAGTTTTGGAAATAAAATGGACCTAATTATTTTAATTACATTTTTTTAACTTATAAGTAAAAAGTTATGAACGTTTTCCCAAATGAAAAAATGTCAATGATATTACGCAGTACCAGTTTCAGAACGCACCTTCTAATGTTTCCAGTGGTTTTTGTCAAATGCAGTGGGTAACTATGCATTGTATAGACACTGATTATTATAGTAAGGGTAGTATGTAACGCCTATTCACAGCTTATACATTGTATAACAATACAATCGTTAAACAGATGTTCAACTTATTTTTATTATTAAGGCTGCAGTATTTCTATAAGTTTTAATGCACACCATTTAAAATCATTTCAATTATTATCTAACGAATGAACAACTTTTTTTATTATTGAAGAGACTCACGTCTCTTAAAATACAAATGGAATTACCAGTCTGGCTTATTATGTTCTGATTTAACTTTGTGGAATTTTAAATAAGTTCCCATGCAATTTTACGAAATATACACGAACAGTATGACATCGTATGTAATCGTAGGCAGACCACTTGAAAATCGAATTTCCACATGCTACTTCTCAATCCCATTTCTTTAATTCCCAATTCCCCGGAACAAATGAAATTATTCCATCAAAATTGCATTGGTTCCGAGTCCCAGTCGTGATGAACTTCGAACGTGTTGCGGAATAACCTCGGCTGGTCATAACATGTTTACGTTATATGTGGCTACTGCATTAAAGTTGCTCTTTGTTGTTGATTTGCTTGCGGGACATTTGCTGTGGAAATGTTATTGAGTTTTGTTATTACTTTTTGTGATTATCATAAACGTAAAGTGGGGATATTTTTTGCCGTCTATCCCATGGTGTGCTGTCGTTGGAAAGGTGTTCAAAAATTGTGAATGTGTGCCAACCACTTTTGGATTCAGAGATCCGTTCGCGAAATATTGAGCCAGCTAAATGGTTGTTTTTGGATATGTGGAAAAAATTCACGGCAGTAGTACATATAACAATATAAGGAAAACGATCACAGCTAAGTAGGCTCTACAAGTTAACGAGTAGGTAATACTCGACCAACTTACATTTGCAGTTGGAATGTATGGGAGAACGTGCTTTTCAATTACATTGTTATGTTTGTTCTTGGGATAAATTCTTTCCAACTACGGACTCTACGTGTGCGGTTTTTTTGTTTTTACTTTTAATGTAGGTGCAACTAAGCCAATAATTCCTAAAGAGGAATTGCAGGCAGGGCTGTCCGGTTACAAACAGACATTAGGTATTAAGATTTTGTTTGCTCTTTGCTGAAATTTCCAACTTCTCATAATCTGAGAACGGAAGACCTCGAACGAACCCAAAACTTCGGTTTAGAAGAAGATGACTCCAATAATGATTTTCTTTCTTTTTGGTAGTTTTTTTTTTTTAAATCTTACATATACATTGCGATCTATAGTTTTGTATAACTTAGTCGCATTTTTTTTCAATTTTCGTAAATGTGAGTACCATGGAGTCGTTTACTATGTTATTATGTTGTATGTTGACTTGAAAGAGCAGGGTAGTTGAGAGTATGTCATGCTCGCTTAAATGTCTCGCTGATGGTGGCGAGTGTGTTGGATCATTCGGTTCCCTACAAAATGGTTGAGCTGGATGGTGCTGATCCACGCGTCATGTTCGTGAACGGGCGCCGTCAGTTGAGACTGGTCATCTCTTATCAGCCAGGGCTTATTTTTAATCTAATATTTTTGATCGTTTTTGATTATTTATTTTTTTACGTTGTTCTCACATATAGAAGCAACAAGAGTAATGTACCCAGGATTTTGTAATTTCTATATTTAAAAGAGTGTCCTTGGAGTTTCTTGCCCGTTCTTCTCCATAGAGATCTACGTTTTGGAATGGGCAACTAGCTTCAACTTTCTGACTAACTGACATACTCTTTGACAGTTCCAAAATGCCTGTAAATGGTTTAATTGAAATAAATGCTTTGAGTCAAATATGCCTAATGAACAATTTATGAGTTCAATCTGGAAAAGGAAAACTCAAAAGAAAGCTGATGAGTATTTTCCTCAATTAATATTCTATGAACCATTGACATTTACAAGCATACATGCGACTAGTGAACATTATGAAGTAGCCAAAATTCCGTATTTTACATTTTATATTTATGATGTGAACAACATATATGACGGGATGATTGGAATGTACCTTATGTCTCGACTAAATGCTGATTTATCGTTTAAGGACAAGACTAAAGAAAAACTAATTACTAAGGGCTGATTTCACCAATGACTCTGACCGCGATCAGTATTTGTAAAAAGCGTTCAAGAGCTGACTGTGACAAAATTGTTACGGAATATTGTACACTGACAGCTCTTGAGCAGCAATTTCATTGATGAAATCCTCACTAATTATTTCTGGAGTCAATGCCTAATGAGAGTCCAAACAGTGCAATGGAGGGCAAGACAAAAAAGAAGCGAGTGTGTTAGAGAAAATTAATCGTTTTGTCACCTCTCTCTTATGAGAGAAGGTCAGATAAAAACTCTTTGCCCTCTTTGCCCTTTGTGTCAAGTATCTCCAAGTCATTTATTGCAATCCATAATGTACAATTACAGGTGGTAAATAAAATAAATAATAATAAAAACATTTATGGACCCTGTCGGGCACAGCTAATTTTTTAATAAGTAGGAGAGGAAGAGCGCTTTATTAATTTTCCTTGTTATTAAGTTAGAATTATATTATATCCTATGTACTTATGTTTCCATTCATTCACTTATTCTATTAATATTATATATGCAGGTCTATCTATTCATTTATTATTTATTTAATTATATTTAGTATTGCATAATTCTGTACTCGCTTAAAAAATGTTCATTATTATGAATGTATTATAATTATTAAGTAATAATTTATTTTTGTTATTTTACTTATTAAAACGTACAGTTGGTAGAGTAAGTACGGTTGGTAGTGTCCATGTATAGTCCGCACCACTACTGAAGTTCATGTGACGCGGCGCTAGTGTCTATGTCATTGCATCACATTGCATTAAAAAAATGTAGTTCCACAATTTTTCGCCGGCCTTATTTCGTGGCGCGAACTCTAGTAGGTACTCTGTGTATTGTCAACAAAATCTCCATTTCATTTAATTTAAATTTCAACCGTAAATCGAACAAACAGAGCTAGTTTTTATACCGTACCCATGATACACTTAAAACACTAACAGCTTTCAAAATAACATAAAACCACTATAACGAAAAACGAATACAATTTGAATACAAAAGCATATAACTTTTATTATTTTTATAGCTTCGAACGGGCACAGTTGATACGATGGCAGTTTGCGAATATAACGTAGAATTCTGATAGTTCCATATGGTGGCTATTACATTGTAATGCAAAGTCTTTGAACTGAGATTAGGTGTTATATAAGTCGGGTGTATATGTGCCAGCGCAAACTGTGCGTCTCACCGCTGCGACTAGAAGCAAAGCTGCCGTTTGTGTCTGCGACTAGTTGCTACGACAGACCTCGTGCAGAAAGCGATTATTTTCTTTGAGTATTCAAGAGAGACGATCGTGTTGTTCATCGTGTTTTCTCTTGTGAGGGAATATGGTGCCTCTTATTGCTCTTGCCTTGGTGTTTATCATGCGAAGGCGAAGCGCAGTTGACTGTCATCGGGAGTACGCGTGCACCTTGCGTCTAGTCGCTGCGATAAGTAGAGAGTCTGTCTTTGCGACGACTCTGCAACTCGACGGCAAGTGTGTGGGTGGAGCTTTGAACAAAATATATGAAAACTGTCGGCGAAGCCTGTCGTTGCGTCTAGTCACCGAGCTGTCGTAGTTGCATGTCGCATAGTGTGCGCCATGTCTATGTGTTAAAGAAATTGGAGGTGTGACATAAGGTTGTTTGTATGAATAAAATGTCAGATATGTTTGTTTTTTGTTACTGAAAAGGTTACGATGCTATTTATGCTAACGTCAAGGATGACTAATTAATTAATGTTTCATATTTCTAATATGTTCACTATTTTGTGTCGCACACTATTGAATTCGTATTACCAGTATGTATCGAGGTAAACGAATTGAATACACTACCTAGCTGGCTTTTATTAGTGGACCTTGTTTTATTTTTGTGTGGTTTTAATAAATGTCTGTAATTTACATGTTTTACTGAATATTGTCTAACTCAGGTTCTCTTAAATATTGGTCACAGCTTACACGATACGCTAAGCGCACATTACAGCCTCGTCGGGCTGCAACGCATCGCATTTCAGTACAAAAAAGGGCGGTGCGGCCCGCCTGTAGTGTGCGGCCCGCCTGTAGTGTGCGGCCCGCCTGTAGTGTGCGGCCGTCCTGTAGTTCATACAAAGTGTAAGAAAGTGATGTAAAAGGTCTGGAAAGTGAAAAGTTAATTAACTAATCAACTAAAGCCAATATAGGTCGTAGATATATTAGGGGTTAAAGTATGAAATTGCCGATTTGTACTGAAAAATTGAAATTCTTTTTTTTTTATTTAACATATTATTTAATCAAAATAATTACTATTATTATCTATACATTGCTGCCATCTAATAGGAAGGTCATTTATGCCTTTGCGATAGAACTCTCGTGATCTAGATTCGACAAACTGTGTGAAAGCATTTTGTACTGCCTCCTGAGAAGGAAACTTTTTATCACGTAGAAAATTGTCCAAATCACGCAAAAAATGGTAGCCCGTTGGAGCAAAGTCTGGCGAATACGGAGGGTGACGAATGGTTTCTAATTGCAGTTACTGTAGAGTTAAAACGGTTTCTCGTGCTGTATGAGGTCTCGCGTTATCATGGAGCAATAATGGTGAAGATCGATTCATGAGTCAGGGCTGTTTCACTGCTAGTTTTGCTATCATTGTTCGGAGTTCGGCACAGTAGACATCTGCCGTTATTGCTTGACCAGATTGGAGAAAGCTATAATAACACCATACTGAGACCATCAATCAGTTACCATTACCTTTTTATTGGGAAGCTTTGCTTTAGGACACTGTTGCGGCGTTTGACCTGGAGTCAGCCATTGCATTTTTCGCTTACGGTTATCGTAAAGAATCCACTTTTCATCACATAATTATCACAATTTGATCCAATATTCCTTCATTTCTGTATCGATTCAACAAGGCAACACAAGTTTCAACACGCGTTTCTTTCTGCAGATCAGTCAAATCATGAGGCACCCATTTATCATATATTTTTTTTTTATTATTATTTGACGCTAATGAGTGAATATTGTTGGTAAGGTAACGTTAAACCATGCCGCTAATTCCTGGGTAGTTTGGCTCGGATCGGCTTCCACCATCTTTTTCAATTCATTGTTATTCAATGAATTCAAATTATTGTGTGGGCGGTCTTCCACGTGGTTCGTTCTTCAAATCAAAGTTTCCATCACGAAAGCGTTTATACCAAAATCGCACGGTGCGTTCATTAGCAGTCCCCTCTCCAAACACAACATTGATATTGCGAGCGGTTTCTGCCACGTTAGTTCCGCGTCGGAACTCGTATTCAAAAATAACTCGAATTTTCGACGTATCTATCTTTCTTGTCTAAGTTGAATAAAAAAACAACTGAAAGTCGATAATCGAATGCTGCACATTTTTTAAAAGAAGAACTTCATAGGTACCATGTGAAAAAAGTTTCACTCAAAAATCTCAAACCATGAAGGTTGTATATCAATTCGAAGTACCTATTACAATAAAACGGCAATTTCATACTTTAACCCCTATTATTAAGTATAATTTACATTTATCTATTTGCTAAAATGTAAAACACTGGTTAGTAGGCATGCATTAAAATTTTATGACACAGTATTAAGACGTGGACCCTGTAAGGGCACTGCAAATGTTTCATATCAAATTATTAAACACGAACTTGATGATTCTAATTATTAAATTCATTACATTTTAATAAAGTTTAGTGATTTAATTATTACATTTTATTTCAAATCAATCACTATTATTAATGCGTTCATTAATTTTAGTAACTATAAGTAAGCATATTAAAGTTATTTATTATTTCACATTTAAGTACGTCAAGCATATTATTATAAGGTCAATCGATTCATAATTTGTCAGCTTTAAATCGCTCAACAATATAGTAAGTAATCTTTATATATTAACAAAGATTTCAACTGCTTCGAGAAAATTGAGTCATTTAGTAGGGATTTTAAACCAAAGACTGTATTCCACTACATTGTAATACCCACTCATTCAAAAATACTAGAAACAATAATAGCGCTCTTATAATACCTACTGCATCGGAATACCTTGCGGGAACGACTTGTAAACGACGCCATATTGCCCCGCAGTTCTCTGTAATTTTATACTGCAGACGTGTTTGTGGCTTCCAAATTGTATTGTGTATTAATAAAGTGTTTTAGTGCTACGTTTTGCAGATATTGAGCTGATAATGGACAGTGGTAGGTGTTTTGTAAGTTATAGTTGAAAGAATGTAAGGTGGTGTTTTTCTCTCAAGGGATATATGGATATATCTACGGCGTAGCACGTAAGTGTAGTACGGAGAAAGGCGTAGCACTGAAAAAAACGTAGCGCGGAAAATGGCGTAGCACAGAACTAACGTAGCACTTGAGGGTGTGTTGTGTAGCACTGATGCATTTGATAGTCGTTTCTTGGAGATGATCGAAATTCTGTATGTTATACGCGGTGCTTATTTATTTACCACTATTGCAGGAAATGCGTTGGATTTACACATATTGTGGGATTATCTCCTGTAAAGATTCTTGTAACTGGATAAGTATTAAAACAATTTTAATTGAAAACAGACAAGAGATTATGTTAAAAATGCACAATACAATCCATACTTATTACTGTGAAACCCACATCAAAAATAACATTGTCATAACGACCACTAAAAAATAAAAACAAATATTTTGAGTCAAAGCGAAACGTTTTAACTTTTGTTGTTCTTTCAAAACGACATTTTGCACGACGTCTAAATAAATCGTCTAACCGTTTATTTTAGATGTTTTTCAACATTCCCTTGCACAATGTTTGCATGCAACACGCTACATCTGTAAACTAATATAATGGTCAACGTTGTTTACATTGTAATTTCTTAATTTTTATGGGCCAGCGTGTAACTTGGACATGTTTAATGAGGGGGAGAAAATGGGAAAATCTATTACTGGACTATTGTTTTCTAATTATTATTTTTTATTGGAATGTTGTTTCCGATATTAGTAACTTTTTTATCTGTGTTCGGATTGCCTGCCTCGTTGGTCTAATAGTCAAGCGCTACTACTGAACATGGGGTCTTGGATAAGGATGAAAATTGCCGAATGTTTCCGAAACTTACTAGGAAAGTTTCCAATATTGCCGGCAATATTCGTCAATATTGCCGGAAAGTTGCCAAAGTTGCCAGATTACATAGGTTTTTTCAAATGCCATTTTTAATGTTTATGGGCTCATGAGGTTTTATGTAATGGTGTAATTAGACGTATTACTAGTAAGCCTGTATGGTTTATTGTTAATTATACATAATTTATAATTATCAATGCTAATATGCGAAGATAAAGTTAAAATAAGACACTGGTAACTTCGTGATAGCTGAACCCATAGTTTTTTTTGAGAATTTCACTTATAAATTTTATAAACAAATACAGAGGGTATTGATACCGAATTAAATAAATTTAAATCATACAACTGTGTAGTGTTCTTTTGTAATTTTTTTGGACTTTACTATAAGTAAATTCATCTGTTTGTATTAACATCGATTTTCATCTATTTCTTGAAGTCTGATAGTGTTGAAATTATAAATACTTATGTCAGTCTGGTGAGAACGCAATATTATGATAGTACTGTGCCAGCCTGATGATGGAGTTAGAAGGTGGTCATAGGATCTACGCTCTGATATTCGTAAATCTACCGAGATTAGGGTCGTTTGATTGGTCTAGGAGAGTACGTGAGTTTTAGATGTATTGTGTCTGCTGTCTACCAAATTTAACGTTAAGAATGTAATTATTTAAAAATCAAATAATATACAGACATTTGATAAAAACTTAAACACCAGAAAAGTTGTCAAAACTGATCATGGTAAGAAAAAATTTAGGGCTCGTTGACGGAAATAAAAAGACAGCGAGAACATTGAAAATTCTGAAGCAGATGACGATTACATTATGGATGAATCGGAAGATGAAAATACAGAAAACTATAATAATATGGATATAATAGGGGTTAAAGTATGAAATTGCCGGTTTATTGTAATAGGTACTTCGAATTGACATAGAACCTTCATGGTTTGAGATTTTTGAGTGAAACTTTTTCACATGGTACTAGTACCTACCTATGAAGTTCTTTAAAAAAATGTGCAAAATTCGATTATCGACATTCAGTTGTTTTTTTTATTCAGCTTAGACAATAAAGATGGATACTTCGAAAATTCGAGTTATTTTTTAATACGAGTTCCGACGCGGAACTAACGCGGCAGAAACAGCTAGCAATATCAATGTTGCGTTTGGAGAGGGGGGACTGCTAAGTAAAACTCTGAACACTCATAGCTAAACTAGCAGTGAAACAGCCCCGACTCATGAATCGATCTTCACCATCTCCACGATAACGCGAGACCTCATACAGCACGAGAAACCGTTTTAACTGTACAGGAACTGCAATTAGAAACCATTCGTCACCCTCCGTATTCGCCAGACGTTGCTCCAACGGACTACCATTTTTTTTTCGTGATTTGGACAATTTTCTACGTGATAAAAAGTTTTCTTCTCAGGAGGCAGTACAAAATGCTTTCACACAGTTTGTCGAATCTAGATCACGAGAGTTCTATCGCTAAGGCATAAATGACCTTCCTATTATATAATATATTTATTATTCCTATAATATCCCATTAGATGGCAGCAATGTATAGATAATAATGGTAATTATTTTGATTAAATAAATAAGTCAAATTAAAAAAAAAAAACGAATTTCAATTTTTCAGTACAAATCGGCAATTTCATACTTTAACCCCTAATAAAATAAATAAGTGATTTTTTTTAAATCAAAATCTCCTTCAACTAAAAATTAAAGAAATATGCAGAAGTACCCAGATACTTCACTTTTTTTGTTCACATTACCTCTTGTAGGTACCCTTATTTTGATTTACGATAACTTAAATGTTGAATACTACGTTGGTACGTTACCTCACACTAGTCGCTTAGCCACTTGACAAATCGTGCCCTCAAAAGAATTTTTAAAATCGGATCAGTAGGTTTTAAGAAAAACGCGGACATACAAACATACATACATACGGGTCGAATAAAGAACCTCCTTTTTTGAAGTCAGAAACGTCAACTTGTTGTTGCTGATCAAATCGTCTTGCAAGGTTTGACTCTTTTATATACAAGTATATGTATAAACATATACATGTATATACTTTCTTACATACAAGTGTGGTTGGATAAAATAAAGTAGAAAAAAAATAAGATTTCTCTAAAATAGTTATGGTTTCATCACCAATGAAGTATCGTGGATAGCCTGTTTCTTTTCTTTAGTTTATCAATAAGAAAATTAATGCAAAAACTAAAACTTTCGGTTTTATAATGTAGGTAAGGATAAAAACTAGCACCCTGCAAACCGCAATTTTACCCTACTATTCAATTATATAAAATAAAATACGTTTTCTATTTACACGTTTCTTGCCAATGTTGCCGGCAAGTTTGGAAACATTCCCGGCAGTTTTGGCTACTTTCGCAATATTGACGGCAATTTTCATGCCTAGTCTTGGATGGGATTCCCATCAGAAATTTCGCAATAGTGACCCGGAGTCTGGATTTGTGCCCGGTTGATGACAATAGGCCCTCGACATATCGGCGGCTCGATATACTCGGCTTAAACATATCTGGCGAAATGTGGGTGTACTATAGGTACACCTCTGTCCAACCCTTCGGGGAATACAGGCGTGATGTTATGTTATGTGTGTGATTAAAAGTAAATAAAATACCAATTAAAGAAGACTCGGTACCTACTTGAATAAATGCTTTTTCTTTTCTTTTTACTTGTCTTTTGTTTGAATAAGCAAATCCTATCTAATATTATAAATGCAAAAGTGAGTTTATTTGTTCGTTTGCTTGTTACGCTTTCACGGTAAAACGGCTGAACGGATTTGGATTAAATTTGGCACATGGGTAGACCATGACCTGGAGGAGGACATAGGATAACTTTTATCCTGATATTATCACGGGATTGAGACTAATGCGGGTGAAACCGCGGGGCGCAGCCAGTAAGTAGTAAAAGTTTTGAATACATTAAGCAGAATGAAGGCTAGCAGCAAGAATATCTTAAAAACCCTCGCTGAACAGCACGATGCACCACTGCTAAGACACTCTGTCCGGCTGATCGTGCGGCAGGGATGAGAATTAATGATGTGTAATTAGTTCATAAATACTAACCCTTAGTTGATAAGTTTGTTGTACTAACCAGTGGACTAGTGTTATCAAATTACATAAATATATAAGCAATAATAATTAAGTTTTCATGTCTTTTCCTAAGATAGTAATTTCCCTATCTGTATATATGTCTATAAGGCATAATAATAGGTACATAATATATTACACGAAACATTTTCTCAGAGAGCTGCCAAATTGTCTTCCATAGAATACGAATTGTTCATAAATAATGTTTATCTCGCAAATTATCTTATACTTTATGAGTGTAACAAGGTATATAAAATGAAATAGGTAAGCTGTTAGTGAATAAAATATTATCTACTTACTCTTTTCGTGATTTTTGCTAATGTAGTTTTATCTATACCAATATTATAAATAGGTAAAGTTTGTGAGTTTGTATGTAGGGAGTAATCTTCGGAACTGCTGATCTGACTTCGAAAATTCATTCACTAATGAGAAGCTACAGTGTTGCCGAGTGTCATAGGATATATTTTATCTTAAAACAAGAAAGGACATTGTAAAAAATGGCCTATGAATCAACACACATGAAACATTTACTATAATTACTAGTTTTTTTTATCATGTACATTACAAATATTAACAAATAGAACGGACACTTCTTAATTTCGAAAACATTTTAAAAAGTATTCACTTCCATCATAATCCTTGGTGTTATTATTTTTTGGTTCAATTTGAGGTTTTTAATAGGCGAGTTTTTTTAAGTCTTTGTAACAGCACTTTTAATAACAGTTTGACACAGACAAGCGTCAGTATTCTCAACACTTGATATATAATGGTTTTTAGTTACAAACAGTCCGCTATGATGTCGCGGAACCATAATACGGCTTATCAAAAAACTCGATTGAAAGCGCTGTTTGAAACGAGCAATAATATCGACACTGACAGTTGATGAATTGACAGATGACAACATTTGACATTTGGTAGTAATGTCACTTGGCGCGCGCATTCTGAACTGAATTCGTTTGAATTTTCTTATTATTTTTTTCCGATTTTATCTAACAACTTACTTACGATTTTCTCTTGAAATATCGACCTCTTGAAAAATTATGACTGACTTAGCAGTGTGGCAATAATAAAAACAAATAAATACGTTTACCTACAATTTATAATCCAATGTAAGTACTTACTTACATTCAGTAATAAATGCTAAGTTATTGCTACATAACGAATGTTTTTATTGACGTAATTATAACCTCAAAATCCGAAAGTGTTTTGATTTTTTCCAAATTCTCAAAAGTGTCCGCAGTTTTTAATTTAGGTTCAATCGAATATATACATTATCTAAAACCCAAAAAGTAAAAACACCTCCCTGTTGGATCTTAGGCCAACTATGTATGGACGACGAGCAATGTCCTTTGACGCGGACGAAGTCCACAGGCAGAAGTTAGTCTTTAATAATTGTGTTGTAACGAATAAGTATTACCACAACCCATAATCCAAACAAATTTAATAAAGAGAAAACATTAGATTTTTTCAATGTTTTTTGTTCATTTGTAATTAATAAACTCAAAAACTACTGGACCGATTTTAAAAATTCTTTCATTAGTATAATTCTATATTGTCACTGAGTAACATAGGCTATAATTTATAAAGATAACACGCGGATGAAGCTGCTGGCGGAAGTAATTAGATATCCTCGCTACTATCCATGAGATACTTAAGTAGAGGTACAATTAAAACTTGTAACTTCAGATAGGTTACACGCCTAGTTTGACAACTGTTTAATAGACTGACAATCCAACTGAAACTGTCACTAAAAGTTTATTGAGCTCATAAACATTTCATCAATGATAGTCAGCATAATTATGGTACATACTGAACATAATCAAAAATAAGACACAGATAAACAAGCAAAATATAATCACGACCACTGTGAAGACAGAGAATTATAGAACTAAGACCGGACTAAGCATCTGAAAAACACGTAAGAGTAGTTTACTCTTTGAAACCCAACTAGGCAACCTAAATTACCTAACCACCTCATTCCCCCAATTTTATTCAAAACCAAGTGCAAAAAACTCAAAAAAATCACGGCAAACAGAACTATACGGCACACCACGCTACACAGTGCTCTATTCTTGCGAGACGACAATAATTGGAACATGATGTATAATAACAGGCACGGCGAGCCTTTGTTGAACGAAATTAAAGGCAAGACTGCGTTGCCTAGCAACGGACGGGGCGAGGAACCGTGTCCCTTCAAAGAAGACGTTTTTGAAGCGACTGTACGACTGTGGTCGTTTGTCGGGATTTGTATGGCGTGTACGTATAAGAAAATTGTGTATATGGTAAGATGGAAAGTAGTTGAATTTCGCATAATTAATTTATATTTTCGTACGTTAAAGTAGTTAAATCACAAGCAAACTAGTGAGTGTCTGTGAGTTTTAGGAGTGGCGTCGACTAAATACAAACATCTTCATCACATAACATAACATCACGCCTGTAATCAGCGAAGGGTTAGGCAGAGGTGTACCTGTAAAATACCAAGATTTCGCCAGTTATGTTTAAGTCCCATGTAATAGGGGGCGAGGCTATTACTATAGAGGTATAAGAAACATGCTGTACAAGTCACTCATGCTCTATAGAAAAGGGAGGATCCTCCGACCAGACGGGTGTTGTAACTGCTGGACAACTGCCCGACGATTGATGTCGGAAAGTTATATATAAGTTGATCGCGCAGAAAACTCTGCTTGCGCGATGCAGGATTTGTGTGACGTCAGGTCCTTGATGCGTAGTTCGCATGTGTCGTTGTAGATGCCGCCACATTGCCATGAACCCGGCACACATTTAGACTCCGGGATGCTACTGAGAAACACCCATCTTCATCATCATCATCTGGTATTAAATTTTACTTTTAATCTCACTTTAGATGACGCAGTTCTGTAAATAACTCTGAATATGTATAAAAAAAGTCGAGAAACAAAATATGTTTCTTGTCGTTTTGCCAAAATTGCTCTATTTTAAATCATCTAGTTCTTATCCGTGGTTCTTATTTTACGAGTATAAAATCCAAAATAGCCTTAGACGTCACATGAGTTTTCTTTTTTGCGTATATTATGTGGTATATACCTACATGCTTTATTTTCACCACATACCTAGGTACCTATTCCAGTCTTACCAGACATCGTGATACCCAGTAACTGGGTTGTGGAGGTCAGATAGGCAGTCGCTCTATGTCAAATACTGTTATTCAGCTGCATCTGGTAAGACTGGAAGTCGACCCCAACATAGTTGGAAAAGGCTAAACAGACGATGATAATATACTCAGTTTCGCACAAATTAATTAATTTATTTAAAATAATTCTACATTACAGTATTTCGTTTCAATTTATTTAGCCAGCTCTATTCTAGAAAATTCCTTTAAAAACTTCAGCACAAAGAGCTTTGTTTTGCAATAGAATTTAGCTCACAGATACAATTACCTTTTTAAAGTAAAAGAAAACTGAATACCGTACTTACTATTATGCGTAGGCACTGTTTTTACCTGGAACAAAAAAATGTATACTGTTTACACGATTGTTGAAGAAAACTTTAGTAAAAGAAAATAAAGTTTTGTAAAAGGAAAAAGGTTTAATAGATACTGGAAACTAAAAAAATATGAGTGCCTATTTTTTATTTTTGGCTTATACGTTTCTTAGGCAATATTAGGCAAAGATAATAATATGTAACATAGAGTTGAAGTTTTGCGCGCCTTTGAGCAATTTATTCTTTAGACGTCTAGTAAAACTACTGCCTCGTTGGTCTAGAGGTCGCAAGCGCTACTGCTGAACATGAGGTCCTGGGTTCGATTCCCAGGTCGGGCAAAGTGTCATTGGGTTTTTCTTTCTGTAATTTCTCAGTAGTAGCCCGGAGTCTAGATCTGTACCCGGTTGATCCCCTATTACATGGGACTTAAACATAACTGGCGAAATGTGTGTGTACTATAGAAACACCTCTACCCGACCCTTCAGGGAAACAAGGCGTGATGTTATGTAAAACTAATAATTCTGAATGAGGAGATCAGTAGCTGTTTTACGACCGAATTGTTTCCTATTATTTCATTTATAAATGTTCCATTAAAATAATAGGAACCCGAGTTAAGATGACTAAACTTAAACATTGATAAATCATGTAAAATATTTCTACGAGTATGAGCGAACAACATTGGATATCATTATTCACACCATTTACAAGTGACCACTTAAGAACAAACAACACCCTAAAATCATAAAATATTAGTCCATTATCACGCTACAATACTCAAAGTTATGGCATTGGCAGTACCATAGATAAATAAGCTTCCCAAGAATATAAAAATTATGATAAGAAAACACGCCACCCAATACCGAAGTTCCCCATCTCCCCTCAATGATTCTTAATTAAACCGACTATTGTTGCACCTTGCAAGCAATTCATAACAAATGTCAAGCGTTAATAGCACAACTTGTGAAAGAACTGTGGTCCAACTGAGGCGAGCTTCCCCAGATAATTGGTTTTCTCTTGGAATATGTTGAGGTGGATAGTCGATAATATTTATTTTTTAGAAAGAGATATCGTTGCCTTCCAATATGTCTCTCAAACATTCTGCAATCGCTAAGTTACATATTTTTTGCGATTATAGTATCTCTGACTTAAAGGCAATTACTCAGTCACGGATCTAAGTGCCAATAATAATAAATAATGTAATAATGTTCAATTTATAAAGGACTTTAAAAAAGGTGGAGTTTTTGCACTTGACATGTTTGTCTATACCATCACAAGCGAAAAAAGTTATTACTAACTTGTATAATAAACAGTATTTTTTAACAGAAGTTGCTTTCATCTGATAATAAACCAGTTTCAGAAGCGAATACTCACTTCTAGCCGTTGAACCAGAAGAGTTAGTTAACTCAATATATAACAGTCAAACAACTCAAAGACTATGAACAACATCAAAGCCTGCATTTTCTCATAAACTCAGTTTAATAAACTGCCTAAGGGTTCAAACAAAATAGATGGTTAAACATTATTTAAGTTAAACATACAGCAGTTTAATGAAACGCTAGTTTATGGGAGTTAATTAAATTATTCACTGAATGCGGTACGTTATTACATACTTCACTTATTAACGGTAAAATAAATACATTTATTATTATTTTGATGTTAGCATACTCTTAATGAAAATTGTAATTTATGTGTGTAATAATATAGGTAGGTCATTGACGTCAACAGTACTTGTTTTATGTAATTTTATTTTATTATTTTTAAGCCACATGGCAGTTAACTGTTAGATATATGCCTATCGAATGGTACGTCATTTTACTGCTAGATCTTCGGCTAGTCTCATCCAGCTGCTACCAGCAATCCTGCGAAGATCGTCGACCGGACATAGGCAGATCCAATTCCACGTAATGTTTTTTTCTGAAGCAGTCTTTATTCATTTTCATATCCAACGTTGTTGATTTTAAGTAACTGTTCAGTCTCTTAGAGGTACAGCCGTTCTCGTTAATTGAATGCATCGATGATGTTCTTTCATTTGATCGTCGCGGTTAGTTTATTATAGGAACTTGTTATTGAAGAAAATTAATTTGTATTTGTACTCGTATTGCTGGCGAGCCAGTGTGGAGTATAGAATTTAAGTTGTGTTGCTGGGGATTTTGCTGCGGCAATGCTTCTTCCCAGCTTAAGCACTAAGAAGTGGTGAAGGGCAGGCGTTTTGGGGGACTGTGTGATGTTCAAAAAGTGCCGATTCTCAGCCTAATTTGAATAAATGACTTTTGTATATTTTTGTGATAAGTACCTAGTATAATGTTACAATTTTTTTTTTTTAAGGCCGTTTCCTCTTTGGTCAGTGCGGTATCGTTTCGGCATAGTATGCTCTGTACCGAAACGGTACCGCACTGCTTTCATTTAGAAATCCAAATTCAAATTAATTCCATAATTTACTAGCTTTTTCCAGCGGCTTCGCCCGCATGCATGTCGGAAATTATCCCACGGGAACGTACTATCGAAGAACTTCATATCTAAGCAGTTTGAAAACAAAATCCCGTGAACACGATGACCACATCTGTTACCGCCCGGGTTTTATAGCTGCCGATGGCTGCAAGCAGAAATAGTCCTTACGGTGTATAGATATGGACTTATTCGATGGTACTACCAGGATAAAAAGTATCCTATGTACCCTGCATCCCCCTCCTCCCTGTATCCTGTGGTCTCTGTGTGTGTGTGTGTGTATGTATTGTCCTGTGTGTATCCAGATTATGGTCAACTCATGTGCCGAATTTCATCCAAATCCGTTAAGCCAAGACAAACAAACTCACTTTAGCATTTATAATATTATATTTATGGCGCTCAGTAAGCTTTCGGTACCGAGAATACCGAGCAAGCTGTAAGACGCGTGACGTCACGCGGTACCGAAACGATCCCGCCCCGCTCCCGCGTATATCGAGCCAATCAGTAAACGCTCATTGAGATATAGGCGCTCGGTAAGCTTTCGGTACCGAGTATACCGAGCATGCCGATCCCGCACCGCAAACGTACCGACCAGTGAGCAAAGGGCTTAAGTGTGTCATTACTCTTTCAAGTTTTCTGCCTAAACTTAAAATTTCTGTCAATGATAACTCACTAAGGGATTACTAGCCTCTGAAACGGTAATAAAAAATAAAAAAACTAAACGTGCTCAAAAACTCAAGTACATCTACAGTCAAAATGTCATGTTAACTGTTCTGTGTGAACGAAACCTAATCATGTAAGTGTAAAGTACCTACTATAAGTTGACGTGAGAATTGACAACAGATTAAATTGAATAGGTGTTTCATTGTCATTAATCCCTGTCAAGTCATGGCTACAACTAAGTTAATTTAAATACAATAAATTCATCAGCCACACTCTTAAGTAACTTCTTGAATAAAACCAAATAAATATGATGAATTTCATGACCCACTTTTATAACACAAAATATTGAAGCATCGAGCATGTTTCGTTAGCAAAAATATTCCGTGAAACTTCGAATAACTTCGCTCATTAAATATGTTAGCGTGTTCAACACATCGTTCGATGTTAACGGTTCAACAAGGTGTCTGTATGAAAAATATTTTTATTATAGGGAAAAAAAACTGTGCAAATAAATGAATCACACACGGTTTTCGCGAGCGGTTGGTACTTGTTAAGTATCTGTGGACGGTTTATTGATTTGAGGATTGAAAAACGATCCATTTATTCTACCTTACACATACACATACATAAACTCACGCCTTCTTCCCACGGGGTAGACAGAAACTACAGAAAGCCTGCCTACGATCCTTACATACTCCTTTTGCTCCGTTTACGTTCATACACCTGATCATACACGCACGCCGATTGCAAGTACTACGCACCTAACCTTTCTGAAGAATATTACCAATAAGATCACTATATTTTGTTCTAGGGCGACTACTAGGGCCTTTAGTTTATGTAATATTATGCTGGCAAGTAAAATAACGGACATCCTGATATTTTTGATTGCAATTATAACATTGAATTTGATGTTGTAACCGTTCTAAGTGTAAAAAAGGAATTTGGAAAGTTTCTAAATACTTTTTTTACATCTAAAACTATATATTCGGTGTTAAGATATTAATTATTGCATTTCATTATTAATATTCTAGTTCGCTAGTTACCCACATTTCTTATTTCCGTAAAGAAATATTGCCGAATTAATCAAAACAGGTAAATATTTGACAGCTATTTGCGACGTTGCCAACTTTAAGGATAATCGCTCTTAACCGACAATCTATTACGTCATATACGTCACATTAATGTCATCAAACTTTAATCTCAAATAACTATCTAATATTAAGTTGAACCCTCCCCTATCCAACAGTTTAACTGGCTGCCGACTGGTTGAAATAATTAAAACAGTATACCATCAAGTTTTGCGCCACAGGAAACTGGTGCAGAGGAAGTGACGCGCTGCGATAGAGGAAACAGCTGCCATATTGCATATGTGGCGCCATCTAGTTATGTCAGTTATAGACTTGCAGTTTCGTGTAATTGTAATGAAATAATCAATGGAGATAATCATAACTGCTGTATACAGTGCTAGTTAGAAAAGAGTGTTTCTGCATCTGTTTTTGGTGCATTTAGTGTTTTGATGTATGGCTAAAAACCAATTGCTCGATTTACAAATTTGGTGGTCGTGGGCACTCGTGGTTGATTTATTCAAGAGCCCTTCTGCAAGCTTCGGTTAGCACAATAAACTGTCGATCCTAACAGTTTTTGTACCATTTTTTTATAGCAGTCATTGAGGCTTGGCAGAATCTTAAAGGCTGACGATTGGTCTTACAAGACCCCAACAATTATATATTACAAGACAATACTAGAGGCTAGTAGATAGTAGACAGGGAACCGTGGCTAAATAATTACATCTGTACAGTTCAATCGACGTTTAAGCTAACGTGTGCCGCGGTCGGTCCGATAGATGGGTAGATGGGTGACCATCCGTACATAGCCGAGACCCTCTGTGCCTCGGAAAGACGCAAAGCCGTTGGTCCCCGCTGTCATTCTTGGTTATTTGACAGTCGTTACGGGTCGTCAGAAGTCCGAAAGTGTGACAATCAGTATTACCAAAAGGTTTATATTATCCAGTAACTGGATTTTGGAGGTCAGATAGGCAGTCGCTCCATGTAAAATACTGGTATTAAGCTGCATCTGGTTAAATTGCAAGCCGACTACAATATAGTTGGGAAAAGGCTGGGCAGATTGATTGAACAAGGGGCTATTAGCAGACCCCAACAGAGGTCAATAATGCGACCCATATTCTTTTCTTTATTAAACGTTTCCACAGAAGGCCTGACTCAAACAATCTCATACTTCATTACCTCTCCTCATTACAACGTTGTGTCATACGTCCTTACCTTCCTTGAATTTGAATTAACTGTCGCTTTTTCATTACAAGATAATGTCGGTCTTGAATATGTATAGCTGTGTTTATGCGGACTATGTTACGAGGTTTTTGTTCAAGAGTAAAAGTGATAAGGTTTGTCCATGTTTAATGAATGAGTAGGTACAACGTGCACCGGTAAGATGGTCTTTAGGACCTTTTTAGGGTTCCGTAGTCAACAAGGAACCCTTATAGTTTCGCCATGTCCGTCTGTCTGTCTGTCTGTCTGTCTGTCCGCGGTTTAGGTCAAAAACTATTGGTACTGGAAAGTTGTTATTTGGCATGAGTATACCCTTTAATGACGCCAAAAAAGTGGTGAAATAAAATTTTGAAAAAAACAATTATTTAGTGTACCTCCGCTACATGTAAAGTGGAGATGATAATTTTTTTTTTCGTCCTTGTCATAGTGTGGGATATAGTTGGATAGGTCTTTCAAAAATATTAGGGGTTTGGGAAAACCATTTTTTGATTAAGTAAACCGTTCGAGACTTATCAAGCTTTAAAGTACCAATTTTCGTTAAAGTCAAGTGTCTCCGATACGGAATGTATGGGAGAACATGTTTTTTCAACTACAAAGTTAAGTTTGTTCTTGCTATAAATTCATCCCAACTACGGAACCCTTCATTGTGCGTGGTCCGACACGCACTTGGCCGGTTTTTTTTTTTAATTATATAATAGCTGACCCAACAGAAGTTGTCCTATTCTTAAGTAAGTCCGTTCCTACAGAAAAAACTCGTTTCAGTTTTTCCCAAATTTTTCAATTTTCCGGGTAACTTTTCCATTTTTATTTTGCCGGTCCAGCCGTTCTCAAATGATGCGGTTATCAAACAACAGCAATTCATTTTTATTTATATAGATTTTCAAGTGTTAAAATGTAGTGTCAGTACATGAAAATAGGAAAAAGACATCTAGGTACCTTCTCATTTCAGCCTTAAAACGGTAGTATTTTACAACACATAAACTGCGAAGACCCCGAGAGCTCCATATATATAATACTTGAAATACCTTTGATGAGTTATTATAATAGGGAAACCGCAATAAAAAAATAAAAAGTAATTTAAAAAACTAAAAAAAGCCGACTGCAAAAACATATAATTGAAAAAAGTGAATAAAATTACACCATTACAGATAGTGCAATCCACGACGACGCGCCCCACTCCGCGATTACTGTACTGTAAACTGTACTTTAGTGCGGAGCGGAGCGGAGTGAGGCGCGTCGTCGTGGATTGCACTATCTATATCGGGTTATTGGTTCGTCCCGCCTGCGATACGAAAATTCTATACTTATATTCCTAATGCTTGTTTTTATTCTCTTTTCAGATAAGTATGTGTTTTTGAAGTCAGGTTTTTATTATTTTATCATTTCTCATTCCAAATTACATTTAAATATATAATATGATATATTTTTGTAATCACCTTTCAAAACCCTTCATCTTGATACCCCACTCGATAGGGTAGGGAGTTTGTTTTTTTTTAAACATACTTTTTTTTGTTGTAATTTTGAGATAGTACACTCTCGCAATAAAGACAAATCTAACGACATATCATTCATCAAAATTGGTACAGCCGTTTAGTAGTTACGAGGGAACATAGACACGGACACACATATTACATACATCTAGGTCAAAGACATAACCCTCCTTTTTGGCTTTGCTGCAGTCGGGTAAAAATAGTTTTCCCCAACTTCTTCACACGGTAGCAGTGATAGTATATTAATTTTAGTGCCCGTAAAGGTCATTGTCCTGAAATAATAAGCAAACTTCATTATTTCCGCAAGCGTATAGAATATTCTGTTAGTTTTAGTCTCGTCCCAAAAGGATGCTGAAATTTCAAGCTCTCTAGATTTTGGTAAACCCTTAGATAATGAGCCCTTATTTATAAACTAAAATGTAAAAATAAATTTTGCTTTAAATCTTAATTATAATATTATAAATGCAAAAGTGAGTTTTTTTTTTGTTACGCTATCACGCTAAAAAGGCTGAACGGATTTGAGTGAAATTGGGCACATGGGTAGACCATAACCTGGGTTAGGACATAGGATACTTTTTATTCCGATATTCCCACGGGATTTGAATTGGAATCGTTTCCACCTTATTCGCGGAATTCGCCGAATTCACCGAATTCGGCGCAGCTGGTTCATCTATAAAAAAACATAAACCTTCCATGGCAGTCTGGTAAAAACAAAATTAACATCACGAGATAAATTCAGAACTCTTCAAACCGTCAGCCACGATACCATCTTGCCATGGTGCCTTTTTTACCACTTTGTCGATTCTAACTTGTGTTATGGAGTCAGTCCATGTAAAATACTGATATTCAGTAGCAACCGGTTGGACTGGAAGCCAACCCCAACATAGTTCGGAAACGGCTAGCCAGATTGATTGTTGATTAGCTTGTGTACGCAAAGAAATTTAGAAATAGCCTTAACCTAAAAACGGAAAAGCAAGCGGAAAAGCCTATAGTAGCATTTACATTAGCCCTAAGCGAAAGACTCCATCCCACGTATTCTTGAATAAAAAGCCATAGTCTCCAAGCCACCTTCTAAAAAGCCTGACCCAAATGCAAGACGCGTACAATCATGTGAAGTAGCTTTCAGCTTCAGCCTAGCTGCGTGGCTGGCCCAGTTTGAACGCTCTCCCGATTTTCCGTATTCCACTTTTGAACGAGAAGTCTAAAACATCGGGTATAGCGAAGTAAAAAGCGATATGTGACCGAAATCGCTACTTTGGTTGGCCTTACTATGGTTTTGAGTGAATGTGTGTTCAGAAATGACTAGTGTTAGTACTGAAAATAACGATTGCTTATAGAATGCTCCTCAATTTTTACGTACACGTCTTTCTACATTGTTCTCACATGTATAATTTCAACATGAATGATGTAAACAATATTTTGTAAGAATATATTTTTTTTTAAAAGAGTGTCCGTGGAGTTTCTTGCCCGTTCTTCTCCATAGGAACCTACGCTTTGGAATGGGCAACTAGCTTCATATTTCTGACTGACTGACTCCTTGACAATTCAAAAGTGCCTGTAAATGGTTTAATTGAAAAAAATGGTTTGAGTTTGAGTTTGATTGGGACAATCAATATTTTTGGAAAATTATGGATATAAAATACTAATATACTTCATAAAAGATAGCTTGATCTCTGCGACAGCTGTCAGTAAAATCAACGCCTATGAAGTCCTGAATTTCATAATAGTACAGACAGTAACTGTCAATGTCATACTTTATGGGCATGCCGACCTAATGAATGAATTCCTACCCAAGGAATGTCAGTTTGACATATGTCGCAGAGATCAAGCTATCTTTTATGTAATAAAGTATAAAAATATGCTCGCAGTATAAATAACAATTTTTATTTATACTACCTTCTCCACCTCCCCAAAGTTAAATTATTCAGTTTTACTAACAATTTTACTACTAAATTTCCACGTCCCTAAGATAATGGACCGTCTCAGTGGTCTAGTGGCTACACCACTTGTCTCAGACCCAGCGGTCCCGGGTTCGATTCCCAAAATGAGATAGGGCAAAAATTTCTGCTCGGTTTGGTTGGTGGCAGGGCTTGTTCTAAGCGGGGACCAAAACCGGTATGATGAATACGGGTATTTTTTCGATTACAACATTTATATTTTTACAGGTATTTTTACAACCGGTATTAATACCGGCTACCGAATTAAAAATTACATCTATCTTACACGTGCCGTCAGCATTAGTCAAAGGGAAAGGCGCGCATCGCCTGTGTGTGTGTACCTAACTGCTATTAAAACAGTAACCTAAATAGAGGTAGCATGTTTCTTCTTCTTGGTTACCCAGATATCGGTAACCTTAGTCGTAGAAGTGACCAAATTTTTTTGATATCTGTACCGTAATTTATAAAGGTTTTCGGTCACTAGTTCTAAGTCCACCTGGCTAGCTACCTCCATCTTATCTAAGTCTGTCACCATAACAACAATGTTAACAGCATTGTTGTGTTTCGACAGTTAGAAGTAAGCCAGTTCCTCTGTGGTTGAGGATTCTGAGTGAAGCTCGCTTCCACCTTCGGCCTGATTATCACTTACCATCAGGTGAGATGCAGGCTAAGAGCTTCCCAGTATGGACAAAAAAAAAACACTTCTCTGCACTTCACCAACGTACCAATTAGTGATGCCAGTAATAAAATGATACCCACATTGTAATAACGCAGTAACAGTATAACAAAATAAAACTCAGTAATTTGTTACATTGTAGTTCAATCATTCCTCACATTTAGGACGAATTTAAAAATAAAATAGAACGCAATCTACTGATTGCGTTCGATAGATCTACTGATCTGGGATCTCGCGCACTAGACAGCCACGACTACGACTTGGTCGCAACGGTCAACTAGCCGCAGGCCATACACTACCACTAGACGGCCACGACTGGCCGGAGTCGTGGCTGTCTAGTGCGCGAGATCCCTAAACCACGTTCAAGAGCTGTCAGTGTCATCATTGTTGTGAAATATTAACACTGACAGCACTTGACCGTAGTTAAGGTGTGCTGATCTCGTTCAGATTACTTGATAAACAGTTTCTATACTTTTGCCTTATCTACGTTAACTTTTCAAGCTTGTAAAAGAACCGCGAATGTTAAGGATATAAGACTTTTCAACAAACAAAGTCTAGTTGAAATCTGGACACTGGATTTTCACGGCCAGACGTGATTTTCCAGACTTTGCTACCGTAAGAGTTTCGTATCCCTTGAAAGGAGACATTGTCATGTCTCTTATTGAACAAAGAAAATGGCGTCCCTTGTAACGACAGACGAATAAAATAGTGAAATGTAACTCGAGCCTTTTAAGGAGAATGTTTTTGATAAAATTGATCTTTTGAGGACAAGACCGTTTTAACGTTTGTTGTCAAGGAAAAGGAACGTCGATGGGCTGTATTGGTATATTGTGTTTCAAGTAGGAAGTGCTTTGATGTTTCTATTTGTTTCGTAATTACAAATATTTCTATGTATGTACAAAGAAAGTAAAATCAAGCAATGGTATTTTAGCGGTTACACCGCCACATACGAACTACGCATCAAAAGACATGACGTCACACAAATCCTGCATCGCGCAATTAGAGTTTACCGCGCGAACGACATTATAAGACTATCCGACATCAACAGTCGGATAGTCGGCCCGCCAGACACAACACCCGTCTGGTCGGAGGATCCTCCCTTTTCTATGGTGGATGAGTGAACTTTACACCCGGTTCCTCATACCACTAAAGTATGATTACCTGTGTAAGAAATACGTGAGAAAAAAACCCTATTAAACATAGAACGATGTTAGTTTAACAATTTATAGTAGTCGAGTTCTGAGTTGAGCTACACGCATAACAAGACGCATAATCACCCTATAATGTGCCCACTGCTGGGATACAGGCCTCCTCTGTGAGAGGGAGTGGGCCGTGTTCTACCATGCGAGCCCAGTGCGGGTTTGTTGAAGTCACATGTCTTCGAATTTTGGTTCTAAGACATGCCGGTTTCCTCACGATGTTTCCCTTCACTGTTTTGAGAGCAGTGGTGATTAAATAATGTACACAAAGTAATGCGCCTGTCTGGGTTCGAACCTACAACTCACACAATAGGGTATTTTACTCTATACGAGACAAAATCTAAATATATTATATTGAGATAGCTTGCCTAAGCTAAAAGCAGTCGGAAAACGTTAGTTTTTGTTCATAAAATAGCAAACAACATTTTAAAATTCAATTCAGAGGTTTCAGCTTTTTTAATCTGTTTCATAACACCATTAGATAGTAGTCGCCATGCAATCGCCATGTTATTACGTCATACGGCTATGTAAACTTAGAAAGTGTTAACTGTCAACTATCAGCGTACCTTTAATCTATAAAGGGTTTTTATTATTTTCGTAACCAACGTAATTTTTATTGAAATAATACCATGGAGGACGGTTTAAGGAGATAACACCAATTTATAACTTAGTAAAAATATCACTGCATTTGTTTACACAGCCAGCTAACGTCATGACCACAGAGCAATATGGCGTCCACTACGTCCAGCGTTTTCGTCAAATTACGCGCGAAAATTGAAAATGCAAAATTAAAATGCATTTTTATGGCACTTAACGATTGAATAAAAATTTTGAGAATTTTTTAGTGGTTCATTAGCACTATAGAATCTAATAGAGACACTTTTCAAAAATGGGTGTAATACCCTATTACTGACAAATACTTGCACTGACTGGACAGGTCCACATCTGTGTGGTTCTTTCCTTAAAAGACCATTGCAGACACGTGATCTACATGGTCCTTACATGATCTGACCAAGATTATGTCAGGACTTTAAAAGAGACTGTGACCTCTGAGTTTTTTTCGGCCTTTCTTCTCAGAGTAGTCAGCAAACGCCGACCTCATGTAGTTTAAAAAAATATGTTTGTCGTGTAAAAGTGTCACTCCTACGTATAGAAATAAAATAATTTATAATTAAATAGAAAATCGTGTGAAAACAGTATGAGAATAGACGGTAAAACCAGGCTTAGTCTCTAACGTAGCCGAGAATTTTATCTGGGTTACGTTCGCGTACTTTAAGTAATATGAGAAGTTTGAAAGAAACTAATACGGCACCAGATCCATGTGATATATCTTGGTTTACGTTTTGTATTCATTTGGAGTTTTAACGTTTCGATGGTTGTGTGGAATTGTGAATATTTTGATAAAGTAAAGAAAAAAAAGCTTTATTCAGTTCAGAAAAACATGGTACAGTATAAAAAACGAGTAACAGATCACATAATGAGCCTTAGTGCTAGATTTTTACAAGTTCCCTTGACTAGGATTCCTTGTGTCGTGATGTAAAACTGTCTAATATTACGTAGGTTTTCAATAAATACTAAAAGCCAAGACACTGCATGCCATTTGATATCTGGCTAGCTTTTCCCCATCAAGGTTCTGGACGATTTTCAATTTTGTTCAATCAATTTTGACATTGGCAAGGTTCAGTTGTAACTGCAATAAGTAATTATTTTCTCTCCAACATCAAAATATCCATTTTTCCGAAGAGTTGTTAACTGAGCTGATGGCCAAGATAACCAATCAGCCAGGACGTACCTTTTCGAAGATTACGACCACATTATGGTATACTAAGCCCCGTTTATACACGAATGCCACCAGCGCCTTAACCAGGTGGGTGACCTCAATAAAATAACCATTCAATGGATTGAATAGACACAGCGGTCCGCTGGGGAACGATGCTGCCGACGAACTTGCCAGAAGGGGATTGAGCATGGCACCAGTGGGGCCCGAACCCATCGTGACACTCCCCTTCGGTTACCTCCGCACTCTGGTAAGGAAACGAACTAGGGATCAGCATCACAAACTATGGTCGGACCAAGGCGAGTGCAGGCAGGCACTCCCTTCAATCGATGGCCGCCTCACGAAAAAGGTTCTTCGATTAACCAAACAACAGCTGCGTACGGTTACAGCAGCTATAACTGGCCATGGGTCATTTAATAAACTCCTTTTTGTCATAGGAAACACAGACAGTCTGCTCTGCAGATCCTGCATGGAGGACGACGAGACAGCAGCTCATGTGCTGTTAAACTGCCCAGTGGTCGCCACTTACAGGGCAAAGTACTTCGGTAACCCAGGTACCTACGCGAGATTGCCAGTAACACCAAGGCGTTGCTGGCCTTCTTTGAAGAGCTGGGGTGGATCGAATGACCGATTTTTCCCACCCGTACGCAAAATTCGCGCTTTGACGTGGAGTTGCGGAAACCAGCCCGTATTACCAATACTGGGCTTAGTATTGGTTCGTTCGACAGATAAATACAGATGGTTCACTCCGCATTTTAGGTATGAAGCTAGAAATAGATACGCGGCGAGCTCAATGTCGAATTCAGTGGGCGTGACGTAGAAGGAAGATGGCGATAGAAAGAGAGCCAATTTCTAGGTGAATTTAACTGTAGGTAATTAGCGCTGTGCGACCTAAATTGCACTTTATTGTGTTGCAGCAAGAGTCGCTTTTTATTTAAATGATTTTGCGGAGTGAACCATCTTAGTATAGATGGTATTGGAATTATGATTATGATAAAGGCGAACAATACATAATAGTTACCTAAACCATTAGTTTCTGGAGTCTTCACCTAGTATTATTCAATATTCGTATATAAATTCAGGGCATATTCCTAACATTTATCAAAACGAATGATATGTAAAATAACGCATTATACGCAACCCGCTATCATTCTCAAGAAAGTGTGTAAAATGTGTGTTGAATATAAGTTGTTATTGTGAAAGTTGTGAGCCTAAAATGAGAATATTAATGGTCCTTTCAGCACCACTTTGAGAGTTCGCCCTTCTTTAGTCCTGAAAAGATTACGTATCTAGGCTAGGCTATATATTTCAATATGGCTACTTTTTCAACTGGGACGGGTTCTTTTTCTTAGATTAGCGGTGAATTTGGCGGTGTATGTATGTTTTTTATCGGGAACCGCTAATCGGTTAAACCTACATGCTTTTTGTGACAATTCATCAATTTTATGGTGAATTCATAGACATGTAGAAATACATAGGGAAGTCCTTTACCCATCATTAGGAAAATTTACAGGTCGTTGAAAAAAAGACTTAACCCTACATGACACAACACGATGTAGGTTTAGTATTTAGTTCTGAATAAGTAACGTAAGCATAGGAGTCAGCAACAAAAATCCATGCGCCCAGGGATCATGGCCCTTGGGCGGCTTTAAAACTCTGCCACCAGGTTAGTCACTAACCACACGAAAAGAACTGAAAGCAACCAACATCCATTAACATTGACACATTTACACATCAAAATCGACACAAAATGCTCATTTAAACTGCTTTTCAGCATTTCATATAGTAACTAAGATTTTAATTTATGTTTTACAAAAATGTGACATTTAAAAATAACTGAAGTGCAATGTTAATCAACTTTTGTTGCTCTAGCTAGTCAACTAAGATTTTAATTTATGTTTTACAAAAATGTGAGATTTAAAAATAACTGAAGTGCAATGTTAATCAACTTTTGTTGCTCTAGCTAGTCAACTACAACAACTAGTTATGAAGTAACTCGGTAAATTGGAAACGTGAGAGAACATGGAGTAGGAACATAAAGTATTAGTGTTATCGGTGTGAACTTGCGAACTGTTAGAACTGTTAACTACATAGTTGTGTTGCCAGTGTTAACCCATTTATTTTTTCCTCCATACTTTCGATACCTACAGATTTTGATAGTGTTGCATATACATATATGGTTTTTTGTAAGGTATTTGATTTTAGAGATCTTGAAAATGTTTTGTATTTAAGTTCCAGTTAAGTAATGTGTTCTCAGGAATAAACGGGTAGGGTCACTTTAGTGTAAAGAGTAATTGATAATATAACGACAAAAACATCGTGAAATACCTACGCCTGTTGTTCTTTGTACTCGGAATCTCACCCACATTTACGGAAGTAAATGTGTAAAAAAACAGAAGAGATAAAAGTCTCTTTTTAAAACAGTTACCGAACCAGATATTATTTATTTATTTATTTATTTTGCACAATGTACACTCAGTTACAGGCTAGGCTAAAACTTATGAGTACATGACCATTTTAGGGCGCAGCAATATTATACATTTAACTTATATCTAGTAGCATCTAACTTAAATTTTATTTTTCCATTTCTTATCAATCAATCTGCCTGCCTTTTCCCAACTATGTTAGGTTCAGCTTCCAGTCTAACCGGATGCAGCTGAATACCAGTATTTTACATGGAGCGACTGCCTATATGACCTCCATAACCCAGTTATTGGGTAACACGATAACCCTTGGTAAGACTGGTTGTCAGATTTTTTTTTTCAATTCTTATGTATTGTGTTTAAATTCGCAAATTATCATAAACACCACTAATCATTATCATAACATAAACATAACATCACACCTTGTTTCCCCGAAGTGCTGGGCAGAGGTGTACCTGTAGTAGGTACACCCACATTTCGCCAGTTATGTTTAAGTCCCATGTAATAGGGGGCGAGCCTATTGCCATCAACCGGGCAAAAATCCAGACTCCGGGCTGCTACTGCGAAATTCCAGATAGAAAAACCCAATAACACTTTGCCCGACCCGGGAATCGAACCCAAGACATCATGCTCAGCAGTAGCGCTTGCGGCAACTAGACCAACGAGGCAGTCAGTAATAATTATCACTTGCTTCTAAAACGGTGAAGGAAAACATCGTGAGGAAACCGGCATGCCTGAGAGATATTTCTCGACGGCATGTGAAGCCAACTCACAGGCCCATGGGCGGCTTTAAAACTCTGACACCAGGTTTGTCACTAACCACACGAAAAGAAGAAGATAAACACCAAACAGTACAAAACATTTCCAATTTTACAAACGTCTTAATAAAGATATACAAACTGACGCTGCCTGCCGACATAACATTTAGACCTGACATTCCTACAAAAACTATTTACTACCGTAGCCCTCTCCACATCTCGACAACAGACGTTTTCGTCTAGACGAGACAAAAAGAAAAAAACGTTTGAGTTCTGTCTGCCAAAATTCTAGGACTCTTCGCTTTAATTGGACTATAATGCTATCTATTTGAACAAGACTGCCTAAGACTGTTGTTATTACTGTTCGGTCTTTGAGTATTGATAAGACAAGCTATTATATACTTCCTCAAGGCCTAAAAAATTGGGTTTCAACAGGAATGACATAAAGCTTTTCGATAGCTTATGTCAATCCAATACATTTTTGATTTTTAACATAGTTATCGCTCACAGAATTTCACTTTATCAAGGCCCTCTGGGAGTTTCCTAAAAAGCTAATTAAGAAGAAAACTAGCAATAACATTGATCACAAATGATTTGACAAGTGTGGTTGACCTGTGGTTGGTAATTTGGCAGCGAGAATTCATCATCATTACAGCCAAAAGACGTCTACGGCTGGATATAGGCCTCCCCCAAGCATCGCCACTTCGACCCCTGATCAAAACATAGTAGCTATAAATGCACCTTTATTAAGCCTTTTTTTATGGTTTTTTCGTTGTTGTTTCAATCCAAATTTTAGATTACCGGCAAAAAAAAACTTCGGCTTCGTGACTATTCCACCTGCTAGGACTACTCTTTTGTTCTATTTGGGGTTGTATCGTAAAGTAGACAATATATTCCTAGTCTTATTCATACTCAAAAGTACCAGCAAGTAAGAGGCATTGTTAGAAAGGTAAACAATTTAATATAGTGACTAAGATAAAATAAACGTTGTTATTTCATTTTATTAGGCTTCTGAGAACTCTTACCCAAGTTGAAGGATCGTTAGGGTAAAATTTGTTAAATTTGGGTAACTTTCCTATAATATTTTACCTACACTTCTATCTATGTTGAATAATTTTCTTCGTAATATTTGCCACGTATGTTTAAAACGGTTTCCTTGGAAATACAAACAGTTTGGTAAATAGGTACCCATATTATTACGTTTTTTTTATCTTCTATTTCGTGACTATGACTTTTAAATAGGAATAAACTCTTGTTTTACATATTTGCGCTTTGTAGACCACTCTATTCCTTGTCTTATTCATACTCAAAGGTTACCAGCAAATAAGAGGCAATGTTAGAAAAAGGTAAACACTTTCTATATCTTGTGTGATAACTAAGATAAAAAAACGTTGTTATTACATTTTATTAGATATGTTTGTGAGAACACTTACTTATGTTGAAGGATCCTTTTGGGTAAAAGTTATTTCATTTGGGTAACTCTCTTTTAATATAATAGGTACATGTTAAGGTACCTATGTTGAATCGTTTTCATGGTTCCGTTTGCCACGTGTATGTAGAACGGTTTCCTTGGAAGCACAAACAATGAGGTAAATATACACACAAAAAAAATATACAAATATAAAAAATAAATAAATAAATATATACACTAAGGCCCTTATTACAGAACCTCACTCAAGACTCAAGCATTACTTAAAACTAGTCTCAACCAATCAAAAGGCTTTAAGGTCGCGAATCGTATGTAGATCAACATACAACCTGTAATACAATACTGACCCGTAAATTACAAAAAACCTATGAAAATTTGAATTTCGCGGACTACCCTGACGCTTTCGCCTTAAACGAGTAATGTTTGAGTTTTGAGCGAAGTTTCGTAATACCGGTCTAAGTTTTCTAGGAAATCCATCATATACGAAGTAAGTACACACCTGGGTACCTTACCTAATATAATTTAAGCCATCACATGAGCCATTATTTTGTATAATTTACAATCAAAAATAGAAATACCAAAAAAGCCAAAGTACATTGCAAGAGTGATACAATATTAGGTATAGTTAATCCAATGCTATTAAAAATAACAAAAATATGTACTAAGTTAACTAAAAGTATTGAAAAACTAAAATATAGCATCGAAAAATTCATCCGCATCGCTGTCGACTGGTAATGTGCATCTGCCCAAGGTAAAAATCAGCCCTTCGGTTTGCCATATTGCCATATAACGTGGCAATGCGGCTAGTTCTTGGGTTTTTTTTTTTTGGTTTTTCAATAGTTTTAGTTGACTTATATAATTTTGCTACTTTTATTAATTAATCACTTATAATTTGTTATGTGGCCAATTGTATTAAAGATAAAAAATACTATTAAATGAGCAATATTGGTATATACATATAAAAATCTTTGTAATTACGTTCAGAGCCGCTACCAGTAGTCGTACGTCTTGAACCTTATAGTCCTACGTCGGAACTCTGAGTTACGGACCTTTCAGTGATAAACCTAACATGGCGCGCTCCATAGATCTTTGTGCAATTTGGACTTTCCTGAAAATGCTTCCTTCCTATGAATTAGAATCTTTCCTAACTTTGAAAATATATAATCCTGGGCCAATTTAGTTAAGTACGTAACGGTTAATATTAATATTCAAAATTCAAAAGTCATTTATTCAAACTAGGCTGAGAATCAGTACTTTTCAAACGTCAAAATTACATAAGACAGTCCCCCAAAACGCCCACCCTCCACCACTTCCTAGTGCTTTAGCTGGGAAGAAGACGTGAGCAACAAACTTCCCAGCAGCACAGCTGTCTATTTAAAATAAAGACTAAACGTAATGAATCTTCCAGTTTATTAATCAATATTTAAGAAAGTCACCCAATGGCGAATATACAAGGTTTAGCTAGCAAAACTTCAAAGACGTGGTGGACATCGATATCTTATGACCATAATTCAAAATATCACCATATAATTAAAGTTGACAGTGTAGGTATTTGACAAAGACGACACACATAGAGAGAAACTTAATATAAAACAAAAGTGTTTAAACCTACCTACCTAACACCTACCAAATCAACAAGTAACATTTGACGGATTTACCTCGGGGACAAGATAAGGAGCGGGCAATATTGACACTAGCTAAGAAAGAGTTAATCCGTTTAGGGGCCCAATCACGACCGAGGGCCCGACTTGCCAGGGCAGAGCGTAACCTCATGAAAATGTATCAGAAAAATCAAGTAACTGCTTCCACGTCTCTTGTAATGGTGTGTGGTGTAATGTGGGAGAGATTGGCTTGTTTTAGGTTAAATTCAACTGGTGATGTGCTTTAAAGGTTGGTAGTACTAGCATGTTCAAATTCAAATTAAAATAATTTATTTTCTCTTCACAAACAATACCATGATAACAAGCTTAAAAATTACGTGATAAAGTTTGCGAGAGAATGGTGTCTGCACTAGGAATACCCGTATAGCAGATCACCAGGGTCCCACCACGCGGAATGAAAACATAATTAGTTATACAGTAAATGTGAAGGATCTGAGCATAAAATGTACTAAAATTAAACATACTCTTAAATCAATGATAAAAACCAAATTAAAGTCAAACAACCATAAAACAAAACAATAAATAAGTGTAGAATTCAATTATTTTTTTCTGGTGTAAAATAAAGCATATTAATAAATAAAAATGCGTGAAATATGATGTGTGAGGAAATTAGCGGACGGACTATTTTGTATGAGTAAGTAATTCCTCAGTTCTTTTATAATCCAACTTATTTTACGTTCAAACTATAGCCAACGATTAAGGAGCTATGTAGCAGGCGATGATGTAAATTATAAGATATTGCCCTGTCCATATAATTACATAAACGCTGTCTTAGCACAAGCAATTAGTAGAAGGGGATTAAAATACGACAATCATAAAACTCACACAGCTTGTAATATTTTAAAAGAAATTTTAATTTTCTGTCCTTCGAATGAGACAATACTAAAGTCACTTTCCCGTGGATCTTGTTTTCGCAAGCGCGACTGCTGAGCGTAGGGTCCTGATTCGATTCCTGGGTCGGGCAAAGTGTTATTGGGTTTTTCCATTAGGAATTTCTTAGTAAAAGCTCGGAGTTTCGAAGTTGACGGTGTGATACCCCCGTGCCTCGGAAAGCATGTTAAGCCCTGCGCCTCTGCCGGGGTTGCGGGAAAGTCCGAAAGGGATACCGTGGCCCCCTGGCATTGCACAGGCAAGAGAAGGAACACGGGTGGGTTTTAGTCAGTAAGAGTCTGACACGCCCCACGCCCTCCCGCTCCACCCAGAGCGGGAGAAGTCATTTGATGATTTCCCACCAAAAAAAAAAAAAAAAGCCCTGCGCCTGATCTCTCTCCGGTCGTATCGGATTGCCGTCCCACCGGACTATAAGAGTGAGGAAAGAGAGAGTGCACCTGTATCTGCGCACACACTTGTGCACTATAATATCTCGCTACGCCGAAGGCTGGTCTCCACTGAGTTTGGTCACCATGGCCGAAATTCGGTCTGGAGTCCTATTATTATTTCTACTAAAGTCACATAAAGAATAATGTTCGGTTTTGGTATGTGTCTTCAATTGTGTGTTAGACCAGAGAAAAGCTGCTTCGACAGCAGAAAATAAAATTCTAAAAATTCCAACTCTCTCAAAAGGCAATCGCAAAATAAGAAAACCTATGTATCTATTTATTTAGAAAAAACACAAAAAAAAAAAACATACACAAATTATTTCCACAAGCTTTGCTTAGCTTGTGGAAATAATTTGTGCTTAGGGTAAGATGACTTTCAAATAAAATAAAAATCCATTTACTTTATTTATTCAAAATCCCACATGTTTGCACCACACACTCTCAACATAAATATTCAGTGTGGGGGCGAAGATCTCTTATTAATGAAAAAGGGTCACAAGGTATTTTAATTTAACTACGTGCTAAGGATTTCGGAGGGGCACTTACGATAGGGGTTTACTAGTGTCGTGGATGTGCGCACTAAGTTTCTAAGTACAAAGGTTATGCAGAGATTTCGAACTGTATTGGTATTTGTTGGGGATGCAGAATGAAATACCTAAATGGTGAACGATGTGTTGTAACAAGAGCTTCGACTTATAATAGATTACTCGTTTTCAACATGGATGAAAAATTGCAAATAGTGAATTGACATTAGTTTGACAGGTCACATGAAATGGCGGACGCCAAGACCAGAGTTGCCCTTTCGGATGCACGTAGTTGTCATTCAGAATTATTTTCGATGGCGGCGCCAACAGTGATTAACCCATTTTGGGGTAACGAAAGACAAGGAAGAATATTTATAACATTTAGGTTTTTTTTGTATCAATTTCGGTTCTAGATTTGTGTATTCCAGTTGACGACTCCAAGCACAGAATAGTTAGGTACTGTTATGGGCAGAGGGATAGAAATAATGCTTGAACACATACCATTCGTTTGGTAGACAAGGTAAACACATTTACTACAGCATTGCTACCTAGAAATCTATTATTTACACACTAAGTTACATTTATTAGTGCACTAAGTTTCTAAGAGCCGTGTTAGAAATGTTCACACCGTGATTTTGAACAGTATTTGTGTTTATACCGATATTTTGGCTCATAAAAAGTGAGGCGATGTTTATTAGCCTCGAAAATACTCGTACTATAGGTATAGGTATATGATGTATACTTTTATAATTATTATAATTTATTTGTGATAATCTGTGCAACAAACCTAAAGAATAACGGAGCATAAGGCAGGTGATACACTAGAATAAACAGAATAAAATGCAAATAATACAGTACCATAAACAAAATGTCACAAAAAAAAAAAAAAACACTGTCATTTACATTTTTTTTAACAAACTGTTATTACCAAACAATATAATTTAACAAAACAACATACATGTAGTATAAAAAATAAAAGATCCCGTAAAACAAGGAAGCGACGATGTTTCGTATAAAATTCGAATAACTTCTCAGTAAGCGTCGCTTGTAAATGATTAACAGTGAAAGAGGGTAGATATAGATGTACTTTTGGCAGAGATTTGTTTTATCTGTGAGACGGACATTATAATATTCGCATGGAATCATATTTAACGGCTTTATGATGATAATTAAATGGACTGAACTGGCTGATAAGATGGATGTATTTTTGCTTGTCGTTGTCAGTGTTGAGACATTTTTAACTGACTTCAGAAAATGAGTTTTTTTTTCTGTATATATAGAGTATGCCATGTTTTGAATTCAGAAGCTAAACTATTATTCTAAGCAAAGTTTTCATTTGTTTTGAAAATTCAGTATTAAGGGCAATTAGTTGACTAGGTTAATATTACTTTGCACTTGTCTTAGTTATTAAATGCATCCTCAAAATTTAGATCAGTTTTCAGATTTCCTCCCTTTCTTATTTCCGTAACAATCAGACTGACTAATCTTACCTTTTGAGGTCGGCTTCCTGTCTAACCGGATGCAGTTAAATACCAGTCTTTTACATGGAGCGACTGTCTATTGACTATCAAAGATCTACGAATCTACCTGACGGCTTCAAAAAGCAACCAGTCCCAACAAATTCAAACCGAATCTACAATTCTATACTTAAATTGGGAAACAAAAGGAGATGGGTACTCATTGGAAGGGTATTAACTAAAAATATAATTTCTCAGTAATCTCCGGACGATTGTCGTGAAAACAATAAACATCCAGTAAGCCTACAATCCGCTTAGTGCTGTCTGAGGCACAGTGAGGAGTTCATGATGAAATTAAGAGGATAGTATTGAATGTAAAATGTCTTTCAGTTATATGAAAAGGGAAGTTTTCGACTAACGCCGGTAGCATGCCTCCGCCGCGAAACCATAGCATTTAATGCATAGCATGTTCCGCTACTCGAAATTCGAGCAGCGGAACTCGAGTAGCGGAACATGACGGGAGCCAGTTGAATTGAACTACTGCAGTTTCGCTGCTATGGTTTCGCAGCGGAGGTGTGCTACCGGCGTTAATTCTGAACAAAAATTATAAAGAAGCAAAATTGTTTGGTTATATGTTGTATAAGGTAATCTCTGGAAGTACTGATTCGACAAAAAAAAATCTTTCACTGATTAAAAGCTACCTACACTATTGCCGAGTGTCAATGACTTATGTTAAAATAAGAAACAAGCGGACGGAGTCGCGAACACTAACGCCCGCGACTAGCCGAATATCACTGAAGTGATATTCGGCTTTCGAGTCTAGGTACATAATATTGCTCGTCCGGCCAATTGATATCTACATAATATCGGATAAAAAACAATGAATGTAACGTGTAAATCATTCAAACAGTAATTTACATAAGATTTTCAGAATTATTATTTATATGACAGTTATAAAACAAAACGAAAACATATTGAATTGCCATATTAGTATACAATTTTATAAAAATCTTACGTGTTTTCATAATATTTCAATAGAAAAGAAATTTCTCCCGGTGTGCCACAAGCCCGTCCTAATTCTTCTATACAAATAAGTGTACGTGGCTCTTACAAAACAGCTTACAAATTATAAGTTTGTGTTCAATTCGACGCTTAAGTCTTTACGTCTTTTGTCTTCAGAAGATGACAAGCTTTTCAAATTCAGTAGACATCTACCTCTAAACACGCTTTCACTGCTGATGCGATGGACAGTTGTTAGATAAAATTGCCTTCATATCTGCAATTTATACAGGGTGGCAATTTAGATACCTGCATCCGACAAAGGGGTGATTTTAAATTTCAGTTGAGGTGTAGAAACTCATATCCATTTCGTGAAAAAAAAAAAACAAATTCCTATAAAACAGTAGACATAATATTTCGATACACGCGTTTTTTTTTTTTACGAATCCTATATTTGTATTTTTTTCAAAGCGAAAGTTGTTAAGTATGACAGGTAAAATCACCCCCTTAGCTGATGCAGGTCACTAAATCGCCACCCTTAATGAAGACAGGATAAATGTACTTATGATTTTATTAGTTGGATCATGACTGAGAGATATTTGCTACACAAACCTAGATCAGGATTTCAGAAAGTATATCAATACTGGGCAGTTTAAATAGATATTATAGGTAATGGTATGGTGGTATGTGACCGTGTGTTGCCGACAAAATTATTACCGCGTGATCTTATATTAAATACAAGGTCAAACGACGTATCAACTGGAACAGAGAACCCAAGAATTACCATTATGTTATTCTAGTATAAGCTGACCTCGCATTGCCGTATGTCAACAGTCCCAAAGACATTTTTCTCACGTATTTCTATAATTCCAGATACACTTCTGCCTACCCTGTTCCTTAAGAAAGCTTTGTACAAGCAGTAACTCACTAACACACACTAACGATCACTATCTAAATAATTCCAAGCCGGCCTAAGCCAACTTATTTCTGTACCACACTGCCCTAACAATTACTAGGGTTAAGTGTTGAGGCCGAAATACCGTGTTAAATGTCCTATAGGGATTCACTACTAATGTATATTATCACCCACGTAACTTGGCCCTTCAGCTTCCGTGTAAACACACCGAAAATATCCCCTAAAAAGGCCATTTTGAGGGACACGGAAGGTCAAAGTTGAATGGTCGAATGATTCCTTACAAAATCTCGAGGATCTTAATATTATAGAATACTTAAGATTCAATGTGGTCATGCATTATGCAATTATGTGTTTTATTTAGTAGAAGTTAAGAGTGAATATTTGTTGAAAGTTAGAAGGTATTTAGGTAGGTTAGTAAATCACAATGGAAGTCGCCTAAATAAGGGTTTATAAGTGGCTTCCATATAAGCTAACTATTTAGGACTAGGATTAGGTAATTTATTAGTATCTCAAAATATTTTTTTGTCTTTGCAACAATCCTTTTACATTATTGTTTTCATGAACTTATATTTTAACTGACACTGCCTACTTACTCCACTATGACGTAATTAGTAAAACGACTTACGTCCGATAGTTGGCATCCTGAAATTGCCATTTACCTACTAATTAATGTCGCCAATATATCGAAGATAAGACGAATCTTCTTCATAAGAATCCTCTCCTATAAACAAACATAGCCGAACAAATTCTATAAACTCTAAACGCAAGACCTTCATTCAAAATCAAAACCACAAACCAATAAGGAGTCCCCCACTAAATACTCAGATGATATAGCCAATAATTCCGTTCCATTGCCAAAATACCGCTTATACCTAAATTAACCTCCTCAACCGAACTGCCTCCAGATTTCCACCCGGTAAATTTCATCCAGCACAATAATCTTCTGAATGCATCGTCAGCTGTATGAACAATGACCGTCGACCGGTTCTTGTGACCCCTAATATGCGCCAAAATTTGACCAACGAGGGGACCAAGTTAGTTTGGACAGGACCGGATTCCGAATCCGCTATTAATATAGATTTTCGATCGGCCTGTCAATATGTAACGGTGATTTGACAATTTCTGTCTCATAGTACAGTGATTCCTTAAACTAAGGAAGCTTTATAGTATTAGCGATGATTGAAGTAAGTTGGACTACAATAAAAGGCCCGATACTTAATTGGGCCTAAAACGAAACAAGAAAATATTGCAGACCTTTCATAACTCAACAAATAAGACTTATTTTTATTAAAAGATAAAACAGGCTTCTTATCTTTTGAGCCTAAGTCAGGCCTAATTTTAATTGGCGTGAGAAAGGTTCAAAAGATTAGTAAATAATTTCGCAGATTTGAGTAGAGATTAGGTTTTAAAATTAGAAAGTTTCCCTTATTAAGTTTTGTCTGATTTAGAATCTTCAGGCGTGAATTAATCTAACACAAAATAAGTTTTTAAACCACAATTATAAATATTTCTGTCATTATTTTTTGTGAAAACCTAATTTCTAATCCTCTTTAAGTCCTCAGATATTTTCTACTTAGTTACAAGAGCATTGAACAAGACAATTTAATTAAAGCGAATATCTTCCTGTGAGATTCGCCGGCATCACGTGAGTATAAGAAATCTACCTCTGACCATATATTTAAGCTTTCACTGAGCGGCAATAACAGTAAAGCGTCTTGAGGGAACGCTAGCCAGGGATGGACTGAGGAGGCCCCAAGTCCATCCCTGGCTGGCGTTCTATTCACTCATAGACTAGACAACATTTCACTATAACGCTGTTGTTTGTGAGTGAGTTATATTATGTATGAGTGTTCAGAAAATTTAAATAAGGCTTTTCTTCGTACATAATAATATGGTATTTAAATTGATTCTTTGTTAAGGGTTTAGTTGGATCTCAAATATATTCTGGAACCTAAATCTGTTAATTTCTTAGCCATCTTACTACCATGTATATTGAAAGCATTAGCACACTATTAGTGGAGCTACAAGCATAGCTTATAAAAATAGTTACATTTACATAGCCACATGCGAACTACGCATCATAGACCTGACGTCACACAAAATCCTGATGTTACACAAATCCTGCATCGCGCAATTAGAGTTTTCCGCGAGAACGACGTATATATGACTATCCAACATCAATCGTAGGGCAGTTGGCCGCCAGACATGCCACCCATCTGTTCAGAGGAACCTCCCTTTTCTACAGAGGATGAGTGAACTTTACACCCTGTTCCTCACGCCAACGGAAATAACGCAAAAAATTACATCAGGTATTGATTTCCTTCGTTGTAAAGGGGCTGCATTTTTTAAAATAATTTATAAGTAATAAATATTTAACTTTTTCTACGAAAACTTAGTTTATTATAGTATTCATAACAATTTACCCAACTAACACTCTTTCTGTCTGATATAAAAAATATAAAAAAAACCGCCCAACTCAGTCTCCCAAATCCCTCTCTGCCCTCACTTCGGTCGAGATTTAAGAAGATAGGTATTACCTTCTCCAGTACTCACAGTAGAGTGTCTCTCTTTATGGACACCTTAATGGCGTGATGGAGTAAATGCGAAATGTTAATGAAAAGTTCTAGTGGAGTGGCGAGCGATGACCTGGAAAATTGGGAACGACGGAGTGCATGTTTCGATGTGTAGGGGGGGGGGGGAGGGGGGTCATTTATTTAGGTCGAGTGTTTGTGTGACTGGTATCACCATATCAGTAAAATAAATATATTTGTATAGGTACACAAATAATACAAACAGTATAATAAATAAAGACACCTCCCTATACACCTTAAGGAGGTGTCTGCATTTATTGGTTCTAAAGTATTTGAATATAATATGGGGGGGTAACAATTACTGATGCTAGACATTCTTTAGAGCCTTAAGTTTTTTTCATAGGTTTCAGGAAATTCCAGCGGGATGGGTTATAAAGATGTCTAGTATATTATATGCACTTTAATATACTCGAGTCGCCTTAGCGTGGTAATAGAGGTCATTGACCCACCTACATTTTCTAGAATCCATTTCAAAACTGAAAATAAAGTCCATTAACGTCCTGAATCAATATCTATCTACAACATGTTCTAATTAAGGGAATTGGATATAAACATCAAACTTCTCCCAGGTGAGTTCGTCTGATTCTTAACTAAATGATGTTTGCAAATATGTTATAAAGAAATTCATATTGATTATGTTTCAGTGTTTAAGTGATGTCTTTAGAAACACATTATATGACCGTGTCTCGCTGACATTAAATATGATACCCACAGTGTTTTCTGTGAACTTTATGTCACTGTCGTTTTAATTTGAGATGAGTATGTTTTCTTTTAACGATACAACAACCAATTATTTCCTTTGCATTTTGGCACTCACTAACATTAATTATTCATTATTTACTACGACATCTTGTTTTTATCCCATTCGGAAGCTGCAGAACGTCACATTTGACCCATCCTAACATTTCAAATGTAAAATAAAGTCCACATACGTTTATCTACCACCCCTGCTACGCACATAACTCTCTTCCCCTACACATAGCGAACCACTGTCCACCATGCTTACCCCATACCATAAAGTAAATAACCATAACGCTGTCACAATCAGATAAGTGGGGCCGGCTTACGGCTCGGACACATGGAGGCATTTGTGTCGCCAATTGTATTGCCAATGATGTGGAACATGCTTTATGTGTCGATGTATTTGGGAGTGAGACGTAATTGACATCGGGATATACTGACAGTAGGTGGAACGGTTGCTGTGATATTTTTGGGCCGGCTTTTATTATTATTGATTTTTAATATGGTCAGTGCTGTACCTACTTGGTATAGTAACATGCGGTATTTTAACTACTTACTAATTTATAACTCAACAATGTCCTATTCAGACTCAAAACATGCAGACAAACAGATATTCCACCAAAGATTTGATCGCAAAACAGTGCTAACCTACCTACCTACCCAAAAAGCTTCTAAACCCGAACTACCCGCAATCCCACCGATATTTATGCCGTTGTGAACGAAGCTCTAGTCGCAAGCTCAGGGCATTACAGGGGTCTACTAAGAAAATCTTTATTAATAGACGAAGACGACGGCACACCAAGTGGAAGGATTTCGGACTGGATTGAGTGACAGAGATAAAAGATATTTTAATCCTGTTTGATGAAAAAAGCTGTGTCTGGTTGTGTCGCACAATTCTGAATAGTCGTAGCAATAATTCTCCGGGGGAGATTGTGGTCACTGTTCGTCATATAAGAAGTTCTGAAATGAAAAGGAGTTTCATACAAATGAGTTTATTTGGTAAAAGATGGTGTTGGATTCGGAAATAGTTAAAACTAAATACCTTTTACACAAATAACATACCGCCTTTAATTCCCGAAGGGTTAGGCAGAGGTGTACCTATAGTACACCCACATTTCGCCAGTTATGTTTAAGTCCCATGTAATAGGGGGCGAGCCTATTGCTATCAACCGGGCACAAATTCGGACTCCGGGCTTCTACTGAGAAATTCCAGATGGAAAAACGCAATAAGACTTTGCCCGACCCGGGAATTGAACCCAAGACCTCATGCTCAGCAGTAGCGCTTGCGACCACTCGAGCAACGAGGCAGTCCTATTAGAATTTATAAATATACCAAAATCATCATAATTAATACAACATCACCAAAATCGAACCTCGCAAAACCATTGCAAGATTTTGATGAGAATTACGATGTTATGTGCTCATGTATATAGGCATGTATAATTAACAGCCATATTATGTATGTGTCTGAATCCTTGCTTCACCCTTAATGTAACATTTCAGTGTTTTTAGAGCTACAGCGCCTGCGAGTAAATTAACCAATGTTGACAAAGAGCTATACCATGTATTTTATGTAGGCTCTGTTACTACACCATTATACAGCATACATGGGTTACATTATACATGGTATGCTACTGTGAGTACCGCAGTACCTACTTGATTTTATGCGAACAATAAATTTAAATAGGTATATTATATTTATAAGCTATGTTGCTCATTATCACCAGGCTGTCGGGAAACCTGAGTCAAAACTGTCTTCAGAAAGACTATTGATCCTTGAAATCAATGATGGCAAGATGGTGGAATACTTAGTAATTTAAAGAAACAGTTTTGAATAAGGTACCAAATTCTCGGTACTTTCTTATTCTATTAAGTTCTGAAATTCTTGTTACTAAGAACCTTATTTGAACGTTTTAAATAAAAGCAAGAGCATTATAGCGAAGCATAACTTTCACTTCACAGGGTTCTTGGTAGTAAGAAGCTTATAGGATCGTTGGAAATAACGCTAGAGCAACCAACCTACCTATTTCTAGAAATTTCGCAAGAGAGGGATAGATCGCTAATTGCCCTATATTCCCCGAACTACCAATTAATATGAGTTTAATTATTTTATGTAGGTACCAGGTATGGTCGCTCACAATGGGCCTCATTAGAAGGCTGAAAGTCACCCAAAGGGCAATGGAGAGGGCTATGCTAGGACTTTCCCTACGTGATCAAATCTGAAATGAAGAGATCCGGTGGAGATCCAAGGTAACGGCAAAGCCCGAAGAATTGCCAAACTTAATTGGCAGTAGTCAGGGCCGTTGCTCGCAGAACAGATGGCCGATGGGGCCGAAGACGTAGCGTTGGAAGGCCTCCCACATGGTGAACAGGTGACCTGGTGAAGGCCACAGGAATCCGCTGGATGCGAGACGCACCGGTCGAAGCTGCGGTGCTTGGGGGAGGTCTGTATCTAGCAGTCGGCGTCTTTCGGCTAAAATGATGAATGGCAATCAAGCATGCACCTGATGGTTAGTGATGATCACCACCACCTATCCATGGACATTACGTAGTTGGCACCAGAGCATAGCAAAAGCGTTGTTAGTGGCAAAAGTTCTTCGCCATAAGAACCTGCTCGTACTAGGCTTTTCAAAGGGGCTACTTACGTCATCTTTTTGACTGTAAATGGTTAAATTGTAATATTTTTTTTAGTAAGTAAGTAATAAAAGACGCAAGAGTCGATCGATCAGGTTAAGCTACGCTTGCCGCGGTCGCCATCTTTACTTACCCCCTCGTCATTTTGTTTATTATATTCATATATTATCTAGTAACTGGGTTGTGGAGGTCAGATAGGCAGTCGTTCCATGTAAATACTGGTATTCAGCTGCATCCAGTTAGACTGAAAGCTGACCCCAATATAGTTGGGAAAAGGCTGGCAGGTGATGATCAGTTTGAGTGGACATGTTTCATGTGTACCGGGCACACATTTTTCACTGGAAAACAGAAAATACTGCATAGCGGCAGAAATAGGAATTGTGGTTTTGCCGGACGAGCTCGTTCTATTAGGTACTATTAAAGCTTGACCACCCTTTCTGAATGTTCTAAATTCCATACATTCCACATGCATGCGTGTCCCAAAAATTACAAAAGCGTGTAAGTTATAATCGTACTAAATTCAACACCCAAACTACACAATATTGAACAACTTGTACCCGCCGCGACTCAACCCAAAAATGACAAACAGTACCAAATCACACCAGTGCGTGTGAATACACTATAAATTCGAAGAAAAAATTGTCGGCGGGTAGTTTTAATATAACCCAAAACCAAGCTAGGTATACGGAAGTTTTTCTCATTACTGAATACAATAGTCTACCCTACCCTCAAAAAGTAATTGTGTCAGAAAAAGTAGCCAAGTATAAATATTACACAATTTATTTATTTGACAACGATGTTATTATGATAATGAATGGGTCTGAAAGTTCATGAAAATGTATTAATGTTAGTTTATGGCTCTTAGATGTTCAGTTAGTTCTTATATTTTAACTGTAGTTGTCTAATTTACTGGATAAATAAAGAAATTGTTATTATTTCAGAATAAGTTGAGAAATTCGATGAAAAACGGGTATGTTCAACTAAGGACCATTTTCTGTAACCGCAGCAGACGTAAGGACCAAATAAAATTATCCTATCCTATTCTATAAATGAGCAATATTTGAATTTAAATAAATATTATTTTGTAATCACGTTCTCGAAAACGGCTCTAACAATTTCGATTGAAGTTGCATTATATGGGTTTACGGGGCGAAAAATCGATATAGCTGGGTCTCATTCCTAGAAAATATATATTTTCTCTATTTCCACCCGAGCAAAGCACAGTCGAACAGGTACTATATGTATAAAAGAAAGGAATTTATTACCATATGGCATGTTTTCGCTACTATAACCATTTCATAAAAAACTTAAAAGTTTTATTGGAAAAGATTCTGGATTCGAACACAATAACATTCCATTTAACTATCTAACTCAATAACATACGCTGAACACGCAAAAAAAGTACGTCTAGACACCATGTAATTTACTCGTATTTATTCAGAAATAAGTTTTAGAAACCATAATATGAACCATGTATAAGAATGCACATACAATTATTAAGATGTTTCAAATAACATTTGTCTTAAAGAATATTTTCATATCGTTCAAGATTTAATTTGAAAAATAATTTTGTGTTGTTTAGTGAACGTCTGCATTGTTCAATCTTGAAAATTATGATTGCAACAAAATACAATTAAGGACAGAAAAAACATCAGCGTTTTCAGAAATCTAAAAAAACGTGTTATTAACGAAAAACATTTAATTCATGAATTTATGGGAGTTTATTGGATTTACTTACCATGGTATTCCGTAGGAACAAGCAGTTTGTTAGGATCGTAGCAGGTGGCGTTCTGTAATTTCTGCCTACTCCCATGGGAAGAAGGCGTGAATTTATAAAATGCCGCCCATGGGCATGTGACCACCCGTATTTTTCTGAATATTTATGAAAAAAATATTTAAAACGAACTTTAAAAAAAATATAAGAAAAAATTAAAAACCCCTTGTTTTAATTTTTTCTTATATTTTTTTTTTTTTTGCGGAATTCCCCTATGATCTTACACTTATGTTTTTTTAAATAAACACAGTTTTTTTTTTTAAATATGTTTTTTTTTCCTTGTCAACAAATTTTCATAAAAAATGTTAGTTATTACTTGAAAATAACTCATAAGCTTTTAGAAATAATAAACAGAATCCAAATCGAGCTAACAACATCGGAGATATGGCAAACATTACCCAAAAAATATAAATTGAATAACCTAAATAATATTAAAGAATATACCTATACCTGAATATTCATGTATTTTTTGATAATTTTTCATGAATATTCAGAAAAATACGGGCGGTTACATGCCCATGAGCGACATTGTATATATTGTGTGTAGTTCAAATTATTATTTTCGAAACAGTTTTCAATATTTTTCGAGAAGCTTCGGAAACTGACGATTTATTGTACAAAGACTACACACCAAATCATTATAATACTGACAAAAACCACACCTAACAGGTACTCTAGTCCTAAGAATTAGTAAGTCATCCCTGAAAATGCTGGGTAGACTCAAAAATCACTAGTGATCAGTGACAGGCGAGGGGCGGATGAAATCGAACCCCTATTAGCATAATGAAGTCCGATGCTATAAAAAGGATCGCGCTACACGGAATTAAAAGATGTGGAAAATGCGTAGGAGCTTGGGTACGAGTAAATAAGTCATTTTAATCAAATAAGCTTCTAGAATTTGTAAGATATCGTCAAGAAAACCTTCGAAAATGTTTCTAGTAGAGAAGCTCATGATCGTCTCCAAGATTGAGGACCAGTTTCTCGGACGAAAATTATCGCAAAATTAGGGGCAATAGACGGCCAGTGGTCGCAGCGACCAGCTTTCTAATTACGCAACATATTTTCGTAAACGATAACTACAAATCTGTTTCATTTTGACAGTTCAACAACATTCATTGCGTTATTTACGTTGCTCTGCAGTTTTTATTTCCGAACTTACGGAGCAATGGATTAGCAATCTGTTTCAAAACGATTCAGATTCGGATTGATTTTGCATTACGTAATTAGGGTACAGGTAAACTATAGAGGCCGATACGAATCTCGCACTTTGTTGCAACGGCCAACTAGCCGCAGACCATAGGTACAATACCACTAGACGGCCACGACTGGCCGGAGTCGTGGCCGTCTAGTGCGCGAGAAGCCTTAATATGACAAATTGTCAAGTGCGCGTAAAGCTAGGTTCACATTAGGTCGGACCGACAATTTTATCGCTGGCCGACTATCGGGTTATGGTGTTTACACCATAAGCTGCCGGTCCGACCTAATGTGAACAACCCCGTCGTTACCCGCTGCCCGACTCGCCACAAAGCAGTTGTCACTGTCAGTTGTGAGTTGGCTTCTATGCACAATGGACGACGACGACTTTCTGGTTGTAATGTGGTATTTAAACAAAAGACAGAAGAAAAGTAAAAGGAAATATTGGGTGCAGAGCGGGTGGGTGGCTTTGCCTCTACGAGCTGACAAGTGTGAACGGCGTTATACAAAGTAGTATGCCAATATTATATCCAACCTGACAGAAAATAAATGTGTCGTCGCCGACAGTTTTATCGGCTCGCCTTAATGTGAACAGTTCTAATGAAATACATATGCCAATTTGCTTCCGACACCTTTGTCGTTCCGGTAGAACTGTCGGTCCGACTTAATGTGTACCCGCCCTAATTTGCTGCAATTGGTTGTTTATAAAATAATTCTACCAATGACAGCAGTTTACGCGCGCTTGACAATTTGTCACATTCATTTTGCGATAATTTTCGTTCGACAAACTGGCCCAGGCCCCGGCAGTCTCGACATGGATAGCGATCGTTATACGACCGAATTCGGTCGTAAACTCCTAATGACGTCACTAGACGCGCGGTACGTGCTTCACAAGCACGGGATTCTTTCGTGCTTGTCAAGTTATTTTGACCGTCTAGGGACACCACTAAGACTGCGAACGCATTCGGTCGTATAGCGATTGCTATCTATGTCGAGACTGCCGGGCCTGCAGGGCTAACATGACAAGCGCGAGAAAGCTCTTTTTCTCGTTTTGTCGAAATTTTTCTACGATTCTGACGTCATTCTAATCCCTAACATGACCGTAAACGACGAGATATCTCGAAAAAGGCACTTTGACACTTCTATATCTCGCGACGAGAAACCGATGTTGCAAGTTATTAAAAACAAATTATTTTTATGATAGCAACATAGGCTTGAGATTCCGTTTCATTCATTCAATGGTGCCGATTTCATCACAAAAGCCTCTAAACTAGACTAAAAATCACCAAAATTTAGATTATTCTTGTCAACCGACGATTTTCCATTCTGAAATAGACTAAAGTGACACAACTTAACTATATTTTAGTTTGACGGCACTGAGCTATTAATTTAGTGAAAAAGGCAATTTTGCTATTCAGAATTTTACGTTCACCTAAAATTTAGATTGTCTAAGTATTTAATCGCGATTAAAAAAATAACTCAAATTCCACCAACAACACCTCGACGGTGCAAAAACAAAACTGTATTTTATTCTTTTCTCTTGCTTATATCTCGAAAATGGTGTGTCCTATCGCAAAAATAATGAAAATTTCGACCCCCTTTATGAAACTCATAAACCCCTAACACTCAACATGTAGGTAATATTTTTTCATATTTTCCATACAAAAAACGAAAAATTCCATATAAAACACGTCGTTCCAATATAAATAGTAGTTTAAAACTAAGTATTTTCATTATTAATATATTGTAAAATAAAATGATGACTACAATATTATGAAACTGCCATGTTATTTTAGTTTTTTTTTGTATCATAATTTTGTCTACTCTTCTCGTCAAAATTGACGATGAGTAAATACGACTAAATGATAGAAAAATCGGAGATTATCTCGTTTTGAATTGTCAAAAATCGAGATAACTAAGGTGCCATGTTAGGGTTTGTCGAGAAAACATCAATTTTGACAGAAGGAGTCGACTATTTTGTATGGAAGCCCTGTCAGAAAACGAGAAAGTGACCGAAATAGACAAAAATTACTCACGCGAGAGTGAGTATTTGTCGCGTGTGTCATGTTAGGTCTGCTGGGCTGAGTATGCTACGGTGTCCAAAGATGATCTTTACGGGCTATTACTATTACCTACGTTCTTCGATTAGGTACCATAGGTTAGTTTTCAGGTTTCTGTACCCGAACGTTGCCAAACGAAACCCTATTACTAAGCCTCTGCTGTCCGTCCGTCTGTCCGTGTCTGACAGTGGGCTGTATCTCATGAACCATAATAGGTAGACAGTTGTTTGGCCGGTTTTTTGGTTACGTGCAGTTTGAAGGTTTGATTCTAGTAGTCACTTCTAGTTCAATTCTCCTTCTTCCAAGTCGAATGTACAGGGGGCCTATTACGAACTTTTAAAAAACCAGGCAAGTTCCAGGCAATTCATTTCACTGGCTGGATATATTTCGTATTATGACATCGGTAATTCTGACCGACTTCACGCTGGCTAGTTTGTCTGTGGCTGGCTTGAAATTCTCTGCCGTAACGTTCAGAAACACAAATAAATATTTATCGGTAAGTTACGGTTTTATTTAGATCACGTATTTTATGATAAAAATAATAAATATATCTTAATATAGTTACTAAAAGTAGGTGAAAATATGATCGCAATGTTTATTGTGCTATACAATTAATTTTTATTTAATTTTTCCGTGTTTGTAAATTGTAACGCGAGATTCTCCTAACAAGAACTTTTCCGAACGTATTCCACTTGATGTTCAACGGGGAATTTGACAACTTCATTCTTGGACAATGTTTATTGTTGCAATTAATAAAATAATACTATCGTATTGTTTGTATAATACTCTCTATAAAAAGTACCACGAAAGTTATGCTGATAGTTTTCTTTGATTACCGCGGTGTAGTGCACAACGATTTTTTTCCAGAGGGATAAACAGTGATTATAGAGTATTATTTAGGCATTATGAGGCGTTTGCGAGAGAATATCCGCTGAAAACGGCCCAGATTTGTGGAACGACATTCATAGATTTTGCACCATGATGATGCACCATCACACAAAGCCATCATTGTGCAAGAGTTCTTAGCCAAAAATTCAGCAAATGTCATCGAACAAGCGCCGTATTCACATGATATGGCTCCGTCTGACTTTTTCCTGTTCCCGAGGCTAAAATTACCTCTTCGAGGAAGACGTTTCGAGTCGATTGAAGCTATAGAAAGAAAATTCGCTGAAAGAGTTTTAGACCATACCTCAATCAGCTTACCAAAAATGTATGGAGGACTGGGTCAAGCGCTGGCGTAGCTGTATTGCAAGGGAAAGGGCCTACTTTGGAGCCGACAAAATAAATATTGACGAATAAATTAAGTACTTAATGGTTTTATTGAACAATTCCCAGTACTTTTTACACAGAATGTATTATGTCCCTTCGCAAGAAGTACCAACTAGTTTCAGAGTATAAACAAAAATATGGATAATGAATGGTTATGGTGGTGTGGTGTTTTTTAGTGTTTTACTAAATATCCAGTTTTCAACACCCATGTTATATTTACCTATAACCGTAGCCGCGAGGCACACATTCCTGCTGGTATCATGCAACGCAGTTTTACACTTTTTATTTTGTGTTCTTTCCTTTTATCTTTTTTTTTTTCTCTTTCTACTTGTGTGCCTTTTAAGTAGTCTGTGCCAAATAAATGTATTTTCTTTCTTTCTTTCTATCATGGTAATATTTTTTAATTATCATGGTGCACCATTTATTAGGCTGTTAAAATTATTATAGTTCAATGGATGAGAGTTATCGCCCTCGGCTGAGCCTAACTTATGTTTAGTTTGAAACATTGTAGGAGTTTTTCAATTTTACCGTTATTTTGGTATTTTGACCAGAAGTGCCACTTTCCGGAGTTTCCAGAAACTCGAACGGTACATATTCGTCACACGTGATATTTTCTCTGAATAATTTCGCCAAAAATATCCAAAACCATTCAATAAAAACTCCTATGAAGTAGCGGAAATTGACTGGATTGTGAGGTTACTTATTATCAGTTTTAATATGTCAAGAAATGTCAAACGAACGTTCATAATACGGTATTTCCAGCCAATAGTCGGGCAGAAGCCGGCCAGGGTGTCACGTGACCACTGACTGGCTTGTTTGACGAGTTCATAATACGAAATTGCAAGGCAGTTCTGTTTACGCCGTAAACTGCCTGGAAATAAGAGTTCATAATAGGGCCCCAGGATTGGATTGCTAGTGATGTGTGACACAGACCACTTTGATGTCAAACTAATGGGTTTTTCTAATGACATCCCTTCGCAAATATACGCCGGGATTATTCTTCAGCAAAGAAATATTTTAAAATAAAGGGCAAAAAAAGCTTCGTAGTAATTTTTTCCCTTGAGAAGCCACCGGAGTTACGAAAATTATAAGCTTCTTTCAAAGTACCATAATAATAACTGTTTTAAAAATTAAAGGCCAAAAATAACACTCGTAAACAGTATTTTCTTTTAAACAAGAGTGAAAAATATCAAGACGACAGCTATCACAAAAAATATTAGCAACACTGAAAGAATTTATTTGATCAACAGTGCAAAGGTCGTAACTTTTGACATTTCGAAAGATTCCTTTGACAAAAGATTTCTTTTACGTCACATCATTTAAAAGATAAATTCCTTTTGATGGCGGTCTATGTATCGGCTTGTACATGTTTGTTGATATAATAGAATGTCGATGTTTTTATCGAAAAATTGTTTCATATTTTCGGAGAAAAGGGCACAAGTTGTCATCTTTTTATACAACATGACTGTGATGTTAATTTTTTTGTCGCAAAAAATTTAACTTTCTGATAAGTAGATATCATCTAGAGATGAGTTAAATTTGTTTAGAGAGCCATTGATTTTGTTTTCTTAGCCATTTTCATCATAATAAAAAATCAAATCAACATAAATTTCATTTCACATAAACCTACATGGGCACTTGTGAAACGTCATTAGCTAGGTGCACTATTCCAATTGGTCATTTCCTAGGGAGAAGAAAAACTGCAAAAAACTTCACAGCTACTCTTTAAAAAGTTATTGGCTCTTACAATAAAACAAAACCAAACAGTTTATTTCACGATTATTTTTTAACGTTTGCAGTCTCTGAAGTGGCTGAAAAACCATTTCTTCTCTCAAAACACTATCTACAAACATTAGGTAATCAAGCTAAGATAAAGTTCACGACTCAGCATTGTGCAGTAAAATATAGGCTATAAAACTCAGTGCACAGCCCGTTACTTGCAGATAACCTATTCACTGCTTCTCTAGTGCTGAAATGTTTTGTGGGATGTCGCCTGATGTCGATGTATATTGCTATTGTCTATTCAAGTGGAATTCGTTTCTGGGGCAATTTTTTAGTTTATGGCTGACAGTTGAATGGTGGAACTGTAAATGTGCTGTTACATGATATGCAAAATAGGTTATTATTTGGAGATACGGGTGTTATATATATGCCTGCTGTAATCAAGACATTTTGCTCAAATCAAGACATATAAAGCTGATATCAGACGCTCTCTTTTTGTTCTATTTATGTCTTTCATTCAGAATGTTTCACTGAAACGTCTGTACAAAACATCAAAAGCGAAAAACGTATTCATTACGGAACCGATCCACCCGAAGTTACTCGGCCGAAAAGGGCGAATCCACGCATTTTAAAAATTTTTTTTTTTTTTAGGCTATTATTTGTAGGCGAATCGACAACTACAGAAATCGCCTACAAATAAATGGACTTCGTGCGAATCGCTTCATTTGAAAAAAATATTATTTAAAAGTGTCGATTCGCCCGTTTCGATCGAGTAAATTCGGGCGAATCACCAATAAGACTGAATTTCGGCATTCGGCATCTTGCACTCGCTCTCCGAATGATCGCCAAGGAAATGGAATGAGCAAATGTAATTTTGTCGGTGTAGTCACAGAATAATACAGAAGGCGCACACCGCATTTTAGGTATGAAGCTACAACGTGCTACAAGTACGTGTTTTGCTCGTCTTGTCGGGCCAATTCAGTGAGCGTAACGTAGAGGTAACTTCTAGGTGAATATAACTGTAGGTAGGTAATTAGCACTATGCAACCTGCATTGCTCTTTATTGTGCCGTAGCAAGAATCGCTTTTTATTTAAATGATTTTGCGGAGTGAATCATCTGTACTAATATTTGGTGTCAAATGTGGAATGAAACAAAACAGCAGTGCTATTCTGTAACCATCTCACAGTGAAAACTTAGGAGAAGTGAGCTCGGAGTGAACTGTCAGTCCCTAGCAGCACGTGGAATGACAGCTCACTTTACGTTCACTTCACCTAAGTTTTCACGGTGAGATGGTTACAGAATAGACCGGCTGAACATTGACTCGAGTGAAGCGTCAGATATCAGCTTGACCAATCATGAACAGTTACATTTTAAACAAGTGAAGAAATAGAAAGAAACAAGAAAACATTTTTTTTAAAAGTGAATACAGCTTTAGCAGCATTGTGCACTTTTTTGTGATGGGTAAAAAATGTTAAACTCGCGTCAGGACATGTGACCTGATCGAAAATTCGTAAGACGGAGGGAGAGTAGACCGGTGCAAAATTATTCCCTAACCATTCCAAAATATCAAAAATGCACTACGTTAATTTTCAAGTTTTCACTTCTGCCCGCACTCCCTGAGTGCAACCCGTTTTTTTTTGATCCTGCTCACAATATTCATACAAAACAAAAATACAGAAAAAACTTTAAAACAGTTTTGTGTGCCTCACGGCTGCGCCAAAATAGGTCCAGTAGATAGATATTAGATATATTATATAGATTCAACAGACTATCGACGAATTTTGACCCCGTTTGTTACGAAATAACATCAAAACAATTTTTCTTCGTAACAAAATAAAGTACAAGCGTTTGTTATTGTAATATTCTTTGTGATTTAGTATCAAAACGTTAGCAAATACAGACAAGTATGGTGAGTCAAATGGAACGCCGGCGCCACATTTGTCACACACAGACATAGACTGAAAACTAGACATAGTCTGGGAATGACAGATAAATAATTTTGGTACTTTGAGATGTGATGATTTAGTAGATAAAAATGTGAGGCTTACAATAAAATATGAAGAAAAATGGGTTAGTTACGTTTTTATTAGGTGTGTAGGTATTGAAGTGGCGGCATGTCTCCTTACCAGCATTTGGTGAATTGTGTAGTGTGAAATTTAGCAGAACTTGTGTGCTCTAAAAGATATCTAGCTACTACCAATTCATGATTGTTAAGTATCTGGTACTTGTTGACAGGCCTGCACTGTCCTCTCATACCCTAAGGTCTCTTTAAATAAATGTTCCCAATTGATGTTATTTCTGCTCAAACAAATATCAACTTTATGAAAATGTTAATTAAGTTGATTTAAGCATGACTAGCACCATCAAAAAGTCATTATAAATGTTGACGTTGTAGCGCAAACTATTAGCATCAGTGCAGCGCAGTGGTTAAGCGATTGACTGCTGTGCACTGCGTGTCACGGGTTCAATTAAATTCCTAGTGTGGGGCAATGTTTTACGGAACCAGTGTAGGTGTTAAAGTTATTTTTCCAAAAAACGTATTTGTTTACATGTATGGAAATTAAATTGCGAACGTAGAATACCTATTAACACTTTAATATGAAAACAATGTAAAAGCCAATTATTTTAAAAGAGAGTATCCGTGGAGTTTCATGCCGGCTCTTCTCAAACGACCAATTGGAACGGTGTACCTAGCTTCTGATGTTTCATAAGTGCCCATTTAACTAGGTATGTATGTGAAATAAAATATTTTGAATTTGATCTAGGACATTGAAGTACTGCTTAGTGCTTGGGGCACTAAGTAGTACTTCAATTTGTGTACTTCAAAAACTTACTTTAAAATCAACTTACCGAGCATCCACTGAAAAGTAGTGCAGATAATTACTCTGAAGTAAAACCTTGCAATTATTACCTGAAACAAATAAACACATTTCTAAATTAATTTGAAACAACATAAACATCTTAAACATTTACCTTGAGCGAATAAACACTTCATCCCCTTTTGTTAACTTCATTTGATAAGTCTGATAGAATTGTCTAATTCAAACTCCTTAACCGAGTTAGGAAGTCACACAAAACAAATAATTTTAATAATTGTTCAAACTTCGTCAGACAGTGTACTACCATGTTTCTATTAACTTGCAACAATGATTCGTATTTGAATTAAGAAGACAATTTCTTAAACTGAATGCAAAAATACTAATTGGGATTATTCATGGGATTTGTTTTTATTTTTTTTAAATATGGTTTTTACCGATGCTATTCTGTAAAAATCTCACCGTGGAAACTAAGGTAAAGTGAGCTTAAAGAGAGCTGTCATTCTACTTGATGACAGAGATTGTCATTATTCGTCGTGCAGCATGTGGACCAATCCACAGGCTGTACGACGAATAATGACAATCTCTATCATCAAGTAGAATGACAGACTTTACGCAGCGGGCGTACAGGGCACTGCGCGTGCAGTACAACAATGCTTTCAGGATACTGTTAGGGCTTCCGCGGTTTTGTAGTGCTTCGACTATGTTTGCTGAGGCGCGGACCGATGATTTTTTCGCGATCATGAGGAAGCGGAGCGCTTCATGTCTTTCGTCGCCTACGAAGCAGCTCGAACAGTCTCCTGAGGGTTTTATCCGAGCGGTGGAACATGTCCCTGATACAGAGATGGATGCAGCTTCTCTGCTCAGCTCTCCTTGTTTTATTTGACATGCGTGTATGACTGTATTGTGTGTATATTGTGTTGATTGTTTTAAATGTGTATTATTTTAATTTAATTTAATTGTTTAATTATGTAATTCGAATGTGTATGCGTAATTGTAATTTTATTTTTTATTGATTATTTTATTGTACATGTGTTTTTAATTTTTTATATTCTGTATGTACCATGTCTGAAATAAATGAATTATTATTATTATTGACAGCTTATTTCAAGCTCACACTTTTCACCTAAGTGAGATTTATAGAAAAAACCGTCAGAAGTTGTAGCCAGCAAAAATTAAGCGTCTGTTGCAGTTTTAAAACTATACTAACAATACTGGTCCTGCTCCACAACCACAACTAATTGATTAACACTTGAAAATAAGGAGCTGCTGAAGATTGTAAGACCATCAGCGCATTGTATAAACTCAATCTCCTTTGTATTATACAATTGCATAGCACAGGTGTGAGTACTATGTACTAACGAGCTACCATTTATATAATATGTCTTTCATTGACTTGAATGTGCCCTGGCGGCTATGAGTATGTCATGCTCTCAAATGTCTCACTGATGGTGGCGCGTGTGTTGGATCATTTAGCTCTCTTCAAAATGGTTGAGCTGAATGGTGCTGATCCATGAGTCATGTTCGTGAACGGGCGCCGTCAGTTGGGACACTTCTTAGCTGCCATGACATATTTTAATTTATTTAAATTTCGAATTGTTCTTTGTTTTTATCTTTTTATTACGGACGTTTTTAACGTGCACGTCTTTCTACATTGTTCTCACATGTATAATTTCAACATGAGTGATGTAACCAATATTCTGTAACTATTTTTTATTTATTTAAAAGAGTGTCCGTGGAGTTTCTTGCCCGTTCTTCTCCATAGGTACCTACTACGCTTTGGAATGGGCTGAATATGAGCTTCATATTTCTGACTGACCGACTCCTTGACGATTCAAAAATGTCTGTAAATGGTTTAATTGAAATAAATACTTTGAGTTTGAGTTTGACCACACAAGACACTAGACCGTACACGATGTCTTTCAGAACACTTTCGTTTAAATAAACCAGAACCTGACGTGAACTCAAAAATTAAGACGTTTTATGCTAAGTTGTACACACAGACGAGACACCCCCACACCGCACCACTTTATATCTCACTCACATATCCACATAATCAAAATAAAAGTATAATATAATGGCATAACAGTGTAATAGTGCATGTAAGGCGTAACTCCACCAGCTCCATAAAGTAGATTAAATTTAAATTGTCAATTCGGTTTTACGAGCAACAGCGGGCGAGCGGTTCGGGACTTCGGTTAGGTATGTTATTCTGCACGACATGGTATGAGGCATTCCGGGTATTTGTCAGGCTTGTGTACCTGCCTTTATGAAATTAGTAGCAAATATGGCGTTTGAAGTCATTAATTAACAGAGTGCGCTTTGGTTCGTAGTTCATAAATTCGGGTTGAGATTCTGTAAGCTTTGAGAAAATCTCACTTTGATACTGCATTGAATCAAAATTTATATAGGTAAGTATTAAACAACTTTTTTTTCTGTGTATTCATCATCACGTCTGCGGAGTTCCCTAACTAGTTTAATGAAGAAACACTATTTAAAAAAGAGGTTAATTAAGTAGGTACCTAACGGCGATTCTATCTCTCAATTTAAGTAAGGAATGCTGCAACAAAATACCCAGTCTATCCAGTTTGCCATACATACATTTTAGCAATTGCATAAATTAGCCGCTCAACGTGTTAAAACTGAAATAGAATTGCGTCCCGGGACTTCGGTAATATGTTAAACGAGACAACTGCTCTCATTGTTCTAAACTATGGAGCACTGAATCACCTTGCTTAAATTCTAGAGGGCAAAATATTTATGGTCCTAACGGCTTTATTTTTTAAAGTCTGCTAAAAATAAACAACACTTTTTACCATACCATGTCCACTCACTAAATAAAATTTAAATCTATACTGATTTCAGAATAACTTCAGATAAGTTATGGAATCAGGCGTTATTTTGCAGAATTCCATGACAGTAAAATGTTATATAACATATTTAGTACTCTTTTTTTTTTTTGTTTCGTAATAACTTGAGTAATATCAAAATAAAAATGGTTCCTATATTATTATTTTTTGGAATGACGCTCTGATATGTTCCATATCAAAACTCACGTAACATTAACGATTATAGAATAAACCGTCTGATATTCGCTCACAAGAATCAGCACAACATTTAATGCCACAGTACTCCTAAAATTTAATTCGAATTCGCAGCAATTATACAAATTCGCCGGCGAAAACGACAGAATAGCCGCCGTGTCGTGTCGTGACGTATGTTGAACGCGACAGCCCTCATTATTCACAATTGTGTAGCGTTGCATAACGCCGTCCGCACGATGTAAGGGCGAAAACTGTAGATTTCCACATCACCCCAGTTTATGTTCGAATTATTATCGCTATAACTCTGAGGCGCTAAGTGAAATAAAGTGTGTGTTTAAATATTCGGGTAGGCGACAGTTTAGGAAATATTGGCGTGATGATATAGGGTGTTGCTTATAACTAGCTACTGTTGCGCTTTATTTATTCCATTGTTAAAAATGCAATATTTGAATGCATAATTCATATGGTTACAACCAATGCGTAGTACAAAGTTAATGAGTCCAATGTACGCCTGGAATCAGGCGTACATTGGATAGTAAAGAGCACAAATCTTCAAATCAATGAAAATCTTTATTGCCTCAAGCTTTTTAACAATATTTGAGGTTAGCTATGTGGGAGGGGCCCACATAGTTAACACTTTAAAAAAAAAAATACCCCCCTCAACAACCATGTCACTTGTCAAAGGGGGTAGTACAACTACATATAATACCTAGCTAGTAACACACTACAAACATGGTGAAGTATGGCTCCCATGGGTGATGTTAGTGGACAGACTTGTTGATGGTAACATGCATTTAGTATTACTAATTTTTACCGGTCTGCATACAGTTATATTGTTATTTTTTAAAGTTTTGTATATCATCCGGCTCGAAGGACCACTTTATTCTTGGGCCGAAGAGTATGTAACAGATGTTTGCATTAATTAATAATATCTTCAAATAAACTTACCTATTCTTATTAAGTTATGGTACTTATTTCTTTTCTCAAAAGAGTTTAAACTACGTAGTCGTAGTTCGAACTGAATTATGAATATTTATGTAACTTAACGATAATGCCTTATAAATAAATCCAACTTCCTTTTAAGAAATTCATAAACCGGTAAACTACTTTGTGGCATTATAATATATCATATAAATATGATATCAGGAAGAACATAACATATTATACTGAAGAATGCAGTCAATGTAACAACATAAAATAAGTATGTATACATTCTAAATACGTCTGTGATTAAATTGAAATTCACAACGGCAGTTGCTGTTTTGAAATCATCATATTTTAACTATTAATTACAGCTAAAAAATAAGCCCTAAAATGTTTATGATAGCACATTCTCTTAATTTTGTTATGAAATAAAGGAAAAGAAAAACAAAGAATCTCTAATTATTTGTATTCTTATCCTTTAAAAACGTACTAGGAAATTCATCTTTCTTGTAACTTTCCATAGTCTACATTTCTGCCTATCCTTCCACCCAAAACCAGCATGAAGAATATAAATAAAAGAAAGAGTCGTGAGTGACATCACTACAACATAGTTAATGGCGCCCCCGACGCTCATTAGTAAGACCGCTACATATTTGATAATGCGCGCGTTTTTAGAACGGCCCATCTGGGACTGGGGACAATGGGCGGCGCCTCGGTATATTAATGACGTGATTCAAGTACCTATTACTTGAATCAAGTAATGTTACTGACTATTTGGGCTCCATGGTTTTAGTTTTTAAAATAATTAAGCAGTTAGAAATAGGTTAACAGCAAAAACGAAGAGATCAACGTGTCGGTTCGAACCGAAACCCTTTAACTAACTAATTAATTAATTAAATCTATGAACCTAATAATTATGGCCATTCATGAAATCTGTCATAAAAATAAATAAAAGTTAATAAGTGATAGTTTCACGACGAATGTCGTATAAAAAAGTAGCTAAATAAATGAAAATAAAAGGGATCGACCTCGTCTTTTTTTTTGAAGACAGATCGTAAAATAGTTATTTATCCAACATGTGAGGAAAGTTCGTTTTTCCTATGAGTTTTGATTTTGAGTCTTGAGCGAACGAAGGATTGAAAAATAGAATCACGAGCGCAGCGAGTGATTATAAATTTCAATCCTGAGTAAGCGAAAGACTCAACAAAACGAATAGCAAATGAACTTGCTCACATGTTGCATACAAAACTTTTCACCACGACCAGCAAGAAAGTATTCAGTCATCATAGGTAAATAAATTAAATAGACACAAAGCAAATCAAAATAATTCTTTATTTTTTAAAATATCTGTGAAACTTAACATAAAAAAATCAGGCAAGGTTAGTTTCTGAACGGGATCATTACTTTCCTCACTGTTCAAACAGTGAGGAAAAACCAACTTTCCTCACTGTTCAAGCAGTGAGGAAAAACCAACTTTCCTCACTGTTTTCGTAGAGGAAAGACACTTCTTTCGTGCGGGAGTGGTGAAAAATAAATATCCAACTTTATCAAAATAAGTTCCCAAGGGTGTTTTACAACTTCAAGAAACATATAGAAGTACATATTAATTATAATAAAGACTGGAAATAGTTTATTAGAAGACGTCTTACTATTGAGCGTTCTTAGTTAACCATTTTAACTAAAATGATCTTAGCGATCCAAGTTTAATTTACATTCGACTTTTAGTTACTTTAATTTAGCGAAATTCTTTAATGTTCGGACCATAATGTTCAGGAGAAGTACTTTAGGACATAGATGAACACAAAAGATAGTGAAAATTTAAAAAGTAACGTTCAATAATTGTGATAGCAATCTTTTTAGTAGAAGGTCGCTGTTACAATGTAGGTTCGGAAAATTAAAAAATACTTAGGTCTCTGATAAAGTCTACAAATGTTCAAGAACATCTACTTTAGTTACTTTTTTTTTTTTCAAATTGAAGATGATTATTTTTCGGGAAGAAATTTCAAGGGCATTAATTGCGTAATAGATATAACTGACCCTCTGTAATATGATTTTTGGGCCCCTTCCTATCTACACGATCCGAAACGCTTCCATGACAAGTCAGGGCCAATTTTTATAACAAAAAACTTTTTCACAAAAAATAAAACCGACTTCCAAAAAAAACACTGCAAAGTGAAAAATAACTTTGATTTCGGAAGTCGGTGTCTTTGGGGTTTTATTTTTGTTTTTTTGCCACCATGCCATTTTTCACTTTTTAGTTGTGGTACCTACACAAAACCCCCACATAAATTTGAATACCCATTACCTGCTATGTAAATTACAGTGACAGGAACTATTAGAATATCATCCACATATACTAGATGGGAAAAATACGTATTATTGAAGCTAACTCAAAAACCCCTCATCAGATCTTGACCAAATTTATATGGGACCACTTCTGAAGTATGCCCTACCAAACAAAAAAAGAATCATCAAAATCAATTCATAATTGGCGGAGTAATCGCGTAACAAACATACAAAAAAAAAAAAAAAAAAATACAACCGAATTGAGAACCTCCTCCTTTTTGAAGTCGGTTGAAAATAAGACAATCCGCGACATGTGCCAAATTTTGGCATAACAGCGCGTTCCACGTTCCAGTTTAGCAGATGTCCTTCTGGACGTAATCTCTTGTAGGTATAATTCTTTATACAAGAATTCTAGTGTCTTAAATTTTGGTCTTTCTAATTTGTCATTCAGGTATTCGCAAAACTTAGAGGACATAATAAGATAAGAAAAAAAAGAAAAACTTTACCACTAAGGATAAAAACAAAATACACGGAAAAACATGGTTTCCTTAAAAAATCACGTACACACGTCTTGCAAAATCAACATACCGTTTTCTTGTTGGGGCCAGGAAAAATGCGGAATATAGGTACCTACATACCCACACTATATTTTTAAAAGCATCTTCCTTGTATCTTTCAAACTATTTGTAAAGTTGCCTGAATAACCTTTCAGGTTTAATCGGGACGATTTTTCCACATCCATCTTATTTTTTCATATTTGTTTATATTAAAATATGTATGTTGCTACCCGTCCACCTATGGGCCTTTGTCTCCTGAAATAAATGGTTTATTATTTATTTATTTAAGCATTTTGGAGATAGATTTCAATGTTCCTTTATTTTAAGATCTTTTATACTAACATACTTAGTCTTATTTTACGAGAAGAAAGTTATCGAAATAATGTCTTTTCTAGCTTTAAAAAAATATGTAAAAACAGGACCCCAGTTTCAAACCTTTTTAGAACCGCCTCGCAAACCATGCAACGCCAAAATACCGTATTTTGTTTTTTTATAAGTAATCCGTAAATACATTCAAAAAATAAATAATGTAAAATATACATGTTACTTTTGTCCATTTCATCTCAAATGTTGCACAGATTTCAAACCGTTCACCTAAGATTCTCAAACCACAAACTTCGCGCCCTCTACATAAAAGGCGAGATAAAGAATAACGCCCGAAGCTCCTGTTTAATGGTGTTTGCTTTCAATAAGGGCCCCATGTTTGTGGTCCGTGGGAAACTGCACCGGGGCGACGGGTAGTGTTGCTACCTTACCATAAGTTGGGAACGGGATCTTGAAAAATATTGAATATATTGTGAGGAGCACAGATTGGAAAGGGATAAGCCTGTTCGTGTACGCAATAATACGTTGAAGAATTGTGGATGTTAGCGACGGTGTAGAAAGGAATAATACGAGTAATTCTCGATATGTACCGCGATTTGTTATATTTGCAATCGCGCGAATTAGTTACTAAGAATTTTAAACATTTTAATCGTTTCCCAGACGCTGAGGATTTTCACAAAAAACATTGTTTTTCGGCAGGAGCAGATGGAATAAATGTTTGGGTCAAACTAGACAAGTTACACTTTTTTTTTTTTTTTTTTTTTTTGGTCTCGGGGTGGAAAATCCGAGTCGAGGGGTCTGTCAGACTCGTACTGACTAAAAACCACCCCGGTGTTCCATCTCACACCTACGTCGGGGGTCGCGGGAACGCAGATACTTCCGCGACAGACAACTTACACTAACCTAACCTAACAGATATTTATCAAGTCACTATCACATCTATTTCAGTTTACAGATTCTCTTATTACGAATTGTTAATTAAGCCTGATTGAAACTCGCAGCAGCTGCCTAACATGTTGCTATAATAATACGCCTAGGCTAAGACTGAATGAAAACAATGCCAGTTTCCATGCGAATCCCGGGACATTTCACAACACTAGCCTGTTATTTCATATCTTCCTTTGTTTTTGGAGCGCATTTGGCTGCGTATCGAATTATTACAAATGGAACACAAATCTACTTTTGTAAATGGAGAACTACATAGCCAATAGTTATTTTATCATTAGAACTAGTTATTTCATCATTACTAATTGTAACGTAGTATTGTGTCGTTAATTTATTTAAAAACAGGTTGCTACGGAACGGTTTCTGATTTAAACCATTCACATAGACATTCTTCTTCAAAAATTTATTCGATTTTTTAAATTAAACCAACTTTGCAAAAAAAAATGGTCGTTCGAACATTAAAGAAATGTCCATTCATACCAACAAAAAAAAATGGCGTGACGCAACACAAGCCCCGAAAAACACGATTTAATAATCGAACCTTAACGAAACTCGAATAACAACTTAACTAATATAAGAAGCCCAATTAATCAAGTTGGAAATCACGTCGAAACGTCAGGCGAAACAAACATATTCCTAACTTCAGGAATTATTAGCCTTTGCCGAGTTTAAATCGAAATTGCCGAAGGGCAGAGTTATAGGGCCCGAAGGATTTGAAAATTTGCAGCCCTCGCCCTCTGCGCAGCATTTACCTCCCCACCTGCTTTAGTTTTCAGTTTAATTGTGACTAATGTTCGTTTGATGGTTTAATTTAAGCATTATGGTGGATTTGTTCAAGGTGTTGTAAGTGGGATAAGTGGATCTAATGCAGGGAATGAATGTAAGCATATATTTAATTGGAGGTATGCTTTTGAGTGTATGATACAGAAAATTCTGACATGGTGATTATATGTGTCTACGACCAAATAAAATAAGTTTTATCGAAAGGTGGACACATTAATGTTACTTTTTATGAACAAATTGTTTGTAATAAGTTACAAAGGTTTTCAACCGCCTCTGTGGTCTAGTGGTCCTCCTGTCTCATACCCAGAGGTCGGTGTACGATTCACAGCGGCAACATTTTCTGCTCGGTTTGATTGGCGGTAGATTTTGTCAAGTCCGCCTGGCTAGCTACCACCATCTTATCTAAGTCTATCGCCATAGCAACAATGTTAACAGGATTTTTGTGTTTCGGCAGTTAGAGGTAAGATAGCCAATTCCTCTGTGGTTGAAGATTCCGCGTGAAGCTCGCTGCCACCTTCGGTCTAATCATCACTTACCATCAGATGAGATGCAGGCTAAGAGCTGCACCGTTGTGGTTAAAAAAGGATTCCTATTAAATGTCCAAGTTCAAACAACATGAAAACAAATAATCCTTACAATAGCTCCATTGAACATGTGGACAATCGATTTAGAAGACTTTCCCAAATATAAAATTTTCAATTAACCCTCACCCAACGCAGGACAGTAATAAATCCAGAAAGTCTGCCACCACTCCCAAGCACAAAGGATGTGCTGAATCAAAATTTTACATCCAATCTACTATGCACGGCTCTAGCATGCATCTTCACTGCATTTCCATACCAAAAGGTTCAACCCGCTCTTAAAATCCAGTTGGAACTTTGGATGCGGCAAAGTGAGTTAGGTGACCTACTTCTTCATAATTTGTGGTATTATGAAGTTGGGAGTTTGTTTGTTGGGTAAAGTTATTGATAATGTTCCTGAAATCTCTTTGGTGGAGGAAAAGTTTTGTGAGGCTAGCTGTTCCCTGAGTTTGCGAGCTGCATCGGGAGGCACATGCTCCGTTTTGTTTTTTTGGGAGCTTATGCTTAGAGCGGTTTTGCTTTTCTGTTTTTCATACGACAGTAGTACCTACACTCAGGCATTTCAAGTGAAAAACCCGTGGCAGGAAAAAACTAGATTTGGGTCGTCATGGCTCGCTTTTGTCACCTGAAGGAAAATATAAATAAAATCTATTTAAAAGTCGTTTATATTAAATTATTCATATGAGATGTGACGTGTTCTATCATCTGATCAAATTAATTGACTTTATTTTTGCATAATTATGTTCAAACAAATCGGTTTCAAAATCGATACCATCTCCCCTTCCTTCCCACATCAGCGACACTACTGTCGACTCTTATAAAAACACACTTTGGCTGCTTTGAAGCACCATGTGATTGCAACTTTATTGCAATTTCAAAGCATGCTTGTGACGCCTGCGCGCCTTCCGGAAGATAAACCCCCTTTGAACCGGTCTGGATTCAATTCGGTGGCTTTTAGCCTTTTTCGCGTGGTTATTGGTTTTGAGAGCACCTTGACAGAACAAAGTGGAATTATGTGGAGAGAAATAAATCATATTTTCTTGTGGTTTGGGATTTTCTGTGCTGGATATTTTGTCTTGTCAGAAAATAGAAGTAAAAATAATCATGAAAATAAGATCGGAAAGTGGATTTGAAGACTGAGGATTGTATTGTAATTTGGGAGAGGCCCATGTTCAACACCTGGATTACTGACAATATAGTGGCCTTAGTTTATCACTTCCCAAAAAATTTTCCGCATAATTTCATTTGCCAAAATTATTACTTAGCAAAAAATTTCTTCACAAATAATTGTAACGCAAACCTAATGTTTGGCGAGTGAACGTTTAAACAATAACTTGTTTACCAACTAGTACTTTTACCAATTTTTATGTAGTCAAATATTTTAGTTGGAATAACTCATTTTACGCAAAATAAAATTTGCCAAATACTATCGACAGTTTTCAATTTAGGTACTGTCTGTTTTTTTCAGTGTAGTCGTTTCTGGCACTCGCCGGCCACAGGAGGTCACGGTTTTAACCTAACCTAACCTAAGCATTTTTAACCTGACCAAACGTTTGTCTAAAGATTGTTTACTGTAATAAATCATTTGATTAAAGACCAAATGCCTAAATGACATTATCCTTGATAATATATTCTGCCAAGTAAAAATTTGACCAAATTAAAATGTGCGTGCTAAAATAATTCCAAACATTGCATTGGTATAAAAAAAGGTTGGTAAAATTTGTTTGGGTAGTGAAATTTAGGCAAATTTTTTTCGGTAAAACGGCAGGATCCCAATGACCTTTTATGCGGTCATAATGTGATGTACATCGTTGCATGGATTGATGCTAACTACTCGTCTGCTTACTATGGATTGTGGTTACAACGCAACCGAGACCGCAAGCAGTCGCATAAAGCTTCGTGCAGACTAGCGCTACGCGACAGCACGACGCGACACCGGCTATTGTTATACCGTGAAGTTTTCTTGGAATTTGTATTGTTCGAGTCGCGTCGCGCTGGTATGAAAGAGGCTTAAAGCGTTATCGTCGTCAATATTAATATAATTCAAATCAAACATCTGCTATTGAATATGACCTGCATCAACAGAGTATTTGTTTGTGGAAGGAATGGATGATCATTTTGTTTCCGCAAAAATAATTGATTTTTAAGAGATCACGTATTACAACTTTATCGCCTTTGACTATGCATGGAAACAGAAAATTGCATTAAAAAAACTACAGCATATCCCCTAAGATAATCTGCTTGGCTCCAACAAATCAGACTGTTCTCGTAACAAAATTCCCGACACTAACGTCCTAATGTTTCCAGAGGCACCACCTTGATAGCGAGTGACGTAAATGCGATTTGTCGAGATGTGAGCACGTGGGGAACGAGCCGTCTGTACTTACAATCTCTGACTCCTGATATTATTGTGCTGCACGTCACGGAGTTGGTTACATTAGGTTAGTTTGAATTGTTTTTGGTTTGATTTATGTATTTATTGGAATCGAATTGACTTGGCCTTTTGTAATAACTACTGCTGGATATAGTCTTCCTTGTCTATTGTGACACTTGATTTTCAGACTAAAGAAACATTAGATTAGATTGTTTGAAATATTTTATGTGCATACATCACTTAGAGTGCGTTTCCACTGAAGCGGAGAAGAGCGGAGATGAGCGAAGATGAGCAGAGATGATCGAAGATGAGCGGAGAAGAGCGGAGCTGAGCGGAAATCTGCAGGAATCGTCCAACCACAGACGAGCCGAAAGACGCGATGTTTCAACCATTGTGATTGGTCGATTCCTGCAGATCTCCGCTCATCTCCCCTGCAGTGTAAACGCAGGGTGCGTATGTTCAGTTCCTTTTACTTTTCACTTTCACACTTTAACTTCACTTTATTCACCTTTGTTCACTTTTTATTTTGCATTATTTCCTTTTATTTTATTTTTTCTTTTTACTTGTGTGCCTTTTAGTCTGTGCCAAATAAATGTATTTTCTTTCTTTCTATAAATAAAAACGAATCGCATTGCTTACCAATGGTAGCTTTTTTTATTACCGAACTAGACATAAATTCGTAAAATTCAAAATATTTTACTTCATATAAACCTACATGGGCACTTATGAAACGTCAGAAGCTAGGTGCACGGTTCCAAATGGTAGTTTCCTATGGAGAAGAGCCGGCAAGAAACTCCACGGTTACTCTTTTAAAAATAATTGGTTTTTACAATATTTTCAAATAACAGTGTTATTAGGTATGGGAGGACAGTGTAGGTCTTTCAACAAGTACCAGGTACTTAACAAAATAATTATGGTCAACAAATGTACAGTCCACTAATTTAACCTGTGATAGCTACTTCCATATGTGAGGGTCTACTATGCAAAGCTTTTTTATTGGTAAAGATACAAGAGCCTTAATTTTAACCAATAAAGGTCCGTAAATTATAGGAATCGACCATCAGTATCTTTGCTACGTAACAATATAGATGTAGAAGCAACAACAACACAAACGCATCGCACGCGAACGCTAACTGAATCATTGTGACGTCACACTAAAACATCGTTGATATACATGTTATGTATACGTGCGTCTGAGGCATGTGTCCTGTGCGCGTAATGGACGATAAAATGAATTGGGAGAATATAGCGTGGCGTGAGGGAAAATAGTGAGCGTAAAGTGACGTAAAGTTTGAAGGCTAGAAAATGAAAGGATTCTGAATAAGTTTTTACTAGTCTTAAATATTCTGTTAGAAGATTAGCAGTAGCCCGTTGTTTTAGACGCAGCGACCCTCGAGGAACTTCTTCATGTACTCGGTATCCATGTCCTCTTATCAAAGTACTCAAATAAATAGGTAATCCTAACCCGGTTAACTGTTCGTCTGAGTATAATATAATTCCGAAACATGAAGTATTTCCTCACATACCAAAAACCAATATACCCATAGGTATATTTTCGGCGACCTAGCTCTGCTCGGGTGAAAATACGGAGAAAACGAATTTTCCCAGATATGAGACCTAGCTAGATCGATTTTTCGCCCCCATAAACACCTACATTGCAACGTTTATCGAAATCGTTAGAGCCGTTTTCAAAAACGTGATTACAAATATATATATATAACGGAGGAGGCATATTTTAACTACTGTGGGCGTACTATGGGTAATGTTGATTATTGCGCAATAGAAAAACCGTTTACAGTTCAGATGACATTATTATTTACGATCAAATTAATCACACAAGCAATTCACACAGTGTAGGTACACGACACAACTATTCTAAACGCGAGGCAGTTTCTAAACGTGTTCACTGCTTGACCGCATGAGTCTGCTTTGCTCCGGCGGGTCCGAGTGTTATGTTGTAGACTCTATCGAGCGCCGCTAGGCGGCGATGGCGTCCAAATTGGTCAACTCAGTAACGTATTTCCGACATATATATATACACAAATATCGCTCATTTAATAGTATAGGATTCCGCAATAAAACACCATAATTTTCTCGGTCAAAACAATGTCGTAGCCTACATAGTTCTCTCCAATCCTGCTCCCTTAGTACCTACGCACTACATCATCCGTACGAAATGACGTCATCATCCGCAAGAACACCTGCATCCACTCAATCGAGTCGTTTTTCTCGAGAACTTGCATCGTTGAGGTAATCGTTACGGGGAGGCTCACCTGCTTCTCGTGAGATACGTTGTTGAGATGAAATATTGTTGATGTTGTTACGGTTTTCTTGTCAACAATAACGCAGGTTTGGTCCTACTTTCTAACTTTTGCTGTAAGTGTTGGTATGATTAAAGTTAGTGGTGATAATAAGGCTTTTTTTGTTTCCGAATATACAACACAATTTTAAATGGAATGCATATATTGATCCTGCCAATAAATTCATTTAGACTAGCCGATAATGATTCAATCAATTGCTTAAAGAAATCATCGTGACATGAATTGCGAGATCAATTAAACTATTGGCCAATTAGTCGCCTTTAGTCTGCGAGAGAAAGCGAAACTATATTGCAGTCTCTATCCAAATAAAAATAAATTCGACAAACCTGTAACAATCTTTAACCTAATCTCTTCTTTACCAATCTTTGTTTTCCATTCAGTTTAATGTATCTTAAAACCCCGCTTCTATACCAACATCGCATTTTTCCGACATCACCCGTCATATATCAGGAGTGAACGATTTCAGCCATCAGCCGGTTTAAAAAGGTACCTGCAGGGGCTATATTGGGCTATATTTCATGGTACAAGATGCATGGCGTTTCATGGCAGGGTTTCAAGCTGAACTAAGCGGTGGAATATTTTTCCTTTGCTTTATAAGTTGTGGTTTTTGACATGATTAAACTGCTTTACATAGGCGAAGTTTTTCAAAGAATCTTTTTTGTTTCGATGCTTGCTTTTTTATGTCTATTTTATCGTGAAGGCAATTTTTTTATGTCTCTTATTTCATGGCAAAATTACTTAACCGATTTCGTTGACCGATAGTTTGTGTCCTAGAGAATGACCACATTTTGTACCAGGAATTCAAAATATACGTGTTTGTCAGCTCCGAGATTCAGCTCGTATACGGTGCAAATATGTTTGTACTACACTTTTACTTCTATTCAAATATTAGCAAAGAAGATTTAACTTGTACACACCGGCTACACTTCAAGCTATACATTTCCAGTTTATGCTGATCTCGCATTCTATAAGATTTATGTACAATGCGAGGTCAGCTGGTACTAAAAATGTATAGCTTGATGTGTAGCCGTGTATACTAGCCAAAAACTAAAATAATTTCGGTTATGATGTTTAAACATTCATAATAATGACTTTATTATTACCACTACTGTTACACCAATTTAAAAACACATTTTTATGACTACACCCGTAATCAATTCACTTCAGAACCTCGTCATCCATCACTTCAACCCTCACCTACTCGTTTATTCCAGTACACACCATACATCAACGTACCTCACAATTACAAGTGCCATCAATAGATTCACAAGGGCACCTGATTCGCACCCCACAGTGAGTGAGACATCTCACGTAGATAGCAAGGAATATGGAGAGATAAGTGGGTGGCGTTTGTCAGTTGTTTTAGGGCATTCATTTTTAACAGAATAACAGCCAGTCTGTTGCAGAAACGAACTTTAACTTTTAAAGCCGTCATGAAATACTAATCTTACATTAACTTGTTGCAGAAAGCAACACTAGACTCGATTTAACCAAAAAATCGAGTATTGATGAAATTAATTTAAGCATTAGTGTTAATGATCCATTTTGTAATGGGGCATTAATGTTTGTCTTGGTGCAACTGGGTTTCTACTTTACATAGGGTCCCTGCTGCGCATGATTGTACGACTTGACAAAACATCGACATTTCTTTATTGAAGTGAAAACTTCTTTAGGCGCGTTGAGCACTTTTTGGGTGAATAAAAATCATGGAACTCGCGTCATCGTCACCGAACGCTTTCCATGAGCTATATGTATACTGTGTATATATGTGTACTTTTTAGGTGAACAAAAAGGGTGAAACTCGCGTCATCGTCACCTCACGCTGTTTTCACTTCTATCAGCAGTCCCCAAAGACTGTCCCAAATGTTTTTTGTATGTAGTTTTTTTTATTGTTTTATATTAATGTATTACACACGAACCTTCCGGAGAAGAATAATAATTGAGAGTTTATTCTCTAAATTACTATGAAAACCGCGTCAAAATCTGTTGCATAGTTTAGAAGAACTACGCGGTCAGACAGACAGACACAGAACGCGAATTTATAATTTGTACGAGTAGGTATATTTAGATAATATAGATAGTGAAGTGCGATTCCGTAATTGCAACAGCTAATAACAAGAATTTCCCTGTAGCGTCACGATGCGCCCACGGCAAAATAGAGTATTAATTTCGAGTGCATTGAAATTGGTTCATCATTATCAAATTGTCCACATCATTATCTATGCAAGTATGTAGCAGGTAGGCCACAATATATCACTAGAGGCCAAAATATACCAAATTGTAACGCAGTCACATAATTCGTGTTTTGTCACAGTGAGGCCTAAAGCACATCGTACTCACATTAAGGCGCAGAGTTCCGATTTACCTCTGTCTCTGTCTTTTTCTTTCCGTGTAAAGAGTAAAGAAAATAACCACAATTTTGTACTTTTTCAATGTTTTTCATTGTTTTTTTCATCATATTGCTCATATTACTCATCATAATCCATCACTGAATGCAGGTTGACATTAGAGATTTTATGGTAGATATATTTTTAATTATAATTATAATTGTTAGTGAAGGTATAAACTGCTTTTAATGAGAGGTGTGTTTGAAGATTTTTTTGAAGCATTAATGTATGTTTAATTATGATTTGTGTTCGATCACTGTATTAAAATAAGACTTGAAAATACCATTCTTTTCTTTTTGGTCAAAATTATTTACGGTTTAAGAACCCGTTTTCAGAACCCTGCGCCTTAAAATATCGTAATTTTAGCTGCCACCAATATCCACAAAAAAACTGTTTTTTCGCCGATTTGATTAATTAACCCTTTATTTACTTCTTTATATATGCTACATAAAGCGGGACTTAGTGCCTAAATGCATGCATGCTTATACCCAGAATTGGTAAGGTAGACCCTAAAGTCATTTAGTTTACGAAAACATTACCAACTGAGTCCCATGCAATAAACTTGTCATTCGCCAAATACAGACATATCCCCGATCCCATTGTAGTCGTAGTCCCAGCTGATAACTCACGCCTCATCCCAGTAAATAAACAGTCGTATTACATTAGTTTATTAGGTGCGCAAGCGTCCGTACATCCGTCAAAGTCGCTGCAGCGGGAGGGTTGCAACCCATTTTACCGCAATTTGCAGTTGTCCCCTAACGGTGGTGGTGGAAGTTGGGGGAGGAAGCGGGATATTAAACTAATACGTTGAAAAACTGTGTTTTTTTTGTACTTTGTGCTTTAGAAAAAACTGGAATACCTAAACACTAGCTGAAAAGTATCGCCGATACGATAATATTCTAACGTCGTATTACTACTAAAGGCGAGGCGAGGTACATGCCGAGGGTGCAGTTACTAGAATCGCACCGGAACGTCAACTTCAAGGCGTTCGTCGTGCGAGTACCGAACTGTTACCTGCCCCTCGTCATGGAAGAAGACTTTTGGCCGCAGGACGTGGTGTTCCGTCGCTTCCGCGGACAAGTTCCACAGCACAGCACAAAGTCAAGCTAGTGCAAAGTGAAGTGCTACTAACATAGTCTAAGCCTTATTTATTAACACAAGATTTTGTTATTAAAATATGTATGTTTAGGTTAAGGTATTTTTCTATGGGCCTGTGTCGCCTGAAATAAATGGTATAATAATAATAATAAAAGGCATATTGTAAAAGTTACCACAACAGACAACGGATTGGTGAAACCATATTTCTTTATTACGGGATCCATAGCCTGGTTATGTGGCGCTCATAAGTATGTACATATTAAAGATCTTCGCCTTTTTTACATTTCAAAAAGTAAACCCTATTCAACTCAAACTCAAAGCATTTATTTCAATTAAACCCTTTACAGGCACTTTTGAATTGTCAAAGAGTCAGTTAGTCAGAAAGTTGAAGCTAGTTGCCCATTCCAAAACGTAGATCTCTATGGAGAAGAACGGGCAAGAAACTCCAAGGACACTCTTTTAAATATAGAAATTACAAAATCCTGGGTACATTACTCTTGTTGATTCTATATGTGAGAACAATGTAAAAAAAAAAAAAAAAAAAAAAAAAAAAAAAAAACGATTAAAAATAAGCCCTGGCAGATACGAGATGACCATGTCTCAACTGACGGCGCCCGTTCACGAACATGACGCGTGGATCAGCACCATCCAGCTCAACCATTTTGTAGGAAACCGAATGATCCAACACACTCGCCACCATCAGCGAGACATTTAAGTGAGCATGACTATTCCACAGTATGTTTGACTACTAAATGCTGGTTTATTGAGCCTACTTTACTCTTGACTAAACTTTACTTATCTACTTATCCCGACAATAAACTCAATATCGAAACCAATATTACCCGCTCTTTTCCTTTCCCTTACGCCACTTCAATTGCAGTGTAGGGCCGTATCTCCCTCGGGATTCGAACCGCAACTCAGTGCAACGTAGCCGGTGATTTGTCTCTACCCTCCCGACGATTAAGAAATTGTCCTGCAGTCTTAAGGTAACGGCGACCGACACTGTTAGACGTGCATTAGGAAATTAGATTGATCGATTTCGTGGTGCAGGTAGTGATGCATGTGGCGAGGTAGTTTTTAGGGTTCCGTTTGGCACCCTTCGGGTACGGAATCCTAAAAAATGCCTCGCCTATTACTAAGCCTCCGCTGTCCGTCCATCCATCCGTCTGTCTGTCTGTCAACGGGCTGAATCTCATGACCAGTAATAGGTAGACAGTTGAAATTGTCATAGGATTTGTATTTCTAATGCCGCTATAACAACAAATAATAAACATAAAATAAAGTTAAAAATTAAAGGGGGACCCCCCCTTTACCATACAAGAAACGTGATTTCTATAAACGTTTTTTCAAATTAAGTATTTTTTTAATTGCTTTGTATTTTGTAAAGAAAGAAAAAAAAAATTAGCACAGACTAAAAGGCGCACAAGTAAAAAGAAATAAAATAAAAGGAAAGAATACAAAATATAAAGTGTAAAGTTTTACGGTGGTACGGAACCTTTCGTGTGTCAGTCCGACTCACACTTGGCCGGTTTTTAAGGGATTTTGAGGGACTACCGTATGCATAATATATTTATTAGTAGGGAGTTGTTTTGATTATCTGTCTTTATTATGGGGTCTACTGTGTAGGTACATCACATCGTTCCCGAATTAATATTTTCAAGTTGACAACTTGGCAAACTCTTACTTCGCAGGCTACATTGAAGGAATTACCTAAAGCGTAAGAAAAAGCAAAAAAGCAATGTATATAATTCTAAATCAAAACATTTTATTTCACACTAGCTGCGCCCCGCGGTTTTACCCGTGTAAGTCACGATACCGTCATAATATCGGGTTTAAAAGTATCCTATGTCCTAAACCAGGTCATGGTTTACCCATGTGCCAAATTTAATCCAAATCTGTGCAGCTTTTTTAGCGTGAAAGCTTAACAAACAAACACTTCTGCATTTATAATACATATTAGTTAGGATGAGTTCCCACTGCCCACTCAGAAACTAGTTGCACAGTTCCAATTGTCGTTTCCATTGGAGAAGTGCCGGCAAGAAACTCTACGGTTTCTCTTTTTAATAATTAGCTTTACAATGTTTTAAATTAAGTGAGGTCAGTGTGTGTAGGCACGTCAACAAAGTATCAGGTAGGTACTTAACAAAATAGAAAATGGGCAACAAATCTACAGTCTATTAAGCCTACAACGTTCCAACATTCACAAAATATAAAAGATCAATAAAAATATAAACCTATTTAAACCAAATGACATGATTGCCTTGACAATTGTAACAAATCAAAATTAATATCCTATCCATAAAAGTCACTAAATATCTTCGAAGCAAATGGTCCATTTTGAAAAGTAGGATGCTCAGACCTTAAAAATCCAAAACATAGCACAGTCAACAGTGACGTGGTACATTTGGAAGTAGCGCGAGGGCTTGACTCCGATGCCGCGAAAAACCGCGCAACAGAGCTCCGGCGGGATCTCATGGCGTCATGGAGAGTGCGCTTGTCGCAACCACTAGTGCTGGGCACGCCACTATTGCGACGATAAGTCCCCTTTTTTTTCGCAGCGCTGTCTTTTTTGGTCTTAGGTTCCTACCTAAGACCAAAAAGACAGCACTGCTTCTATTATTCTAGAAATAACAAATGTTTTCAAAGTATTCTAAAATCATCAAAGACTACATTGTAATCAACTCTTTCCCGAACTATCCTTACTTTCTTTAGATAAACGACTCCCAAACACGCGGGTATTATACAAATAGGCCGCCGCAGAGTTTAATCACAGTCAATAAATCCAAGTCACTGACAAATTGCATCACCTGAAGATATAGTTGTTAGCTTTATATGGAGCTAATAGCCTTTTCACTTTAATTAGTTCGGGAGAATTAGTATAAAATAACCACAAAAGCAAAAATCATAAGAACATATTTCTACAAGAGGAGGCGACATCGCAAGGCGTCCCAGTATTAATAACAGTGTCAAAGTTTTGAATTGTATTTTAAATATGTACATAACGAAACTCTCCTATTCCCTGCTCCACCCGAGTTGGTTCGAATCTATCGCCACTAATAATGTGCGACGTACATCATTTTTGTCACTAGGTATATCCCAAAAAGCGTAACACTGTTGTGCAAGCTAGTTACTTTTACGAAAGTTCGTAAAAATGTAAACGCATTCGAAAACTACTTAATTATTGAAATTGACAATTCTAAATGCACACTCACCCCAGTTTTTATGGGCGTAGGCAAAAACAAAAGCTATTATACACCTATTAAAACAAACAGTTCAAGCTCCAACTTCCCTATTTTCCCTACCGCATTCCTCCACCTGATTCAAAACAATGACAGGGAGTCACGCCGACATTATCACTAGGCCGCAATGTACTTTTATCAGTACCGATAAATCCGAGTCGCTCGCAAATTGCATCAGCTATCAATCTAAACGGTGTTATGTAGTTAGGGACACCCTACTGCCGGGATGTGTCGGGCGGGGCATACTGCCAGCGAGAAGCGGGATTACTGAAGTTATCGAATGACAGTCATGTAAGACGCCATTTTTGGTTGGGATAAGAATAGGGATGATACCAAAAAAATAATTTTCCATCCGTAGAAAAAATACGTGTTCGTATTTTTTATTTTTTTACGTTTCAAAAGATTACGGCGATACATTGCATTGACTTGAAAATTTGCTATGACGTCACGAGTATGTAGATATTATACTTACTTGTGACGTATCAACCCGCACTCCCCAACTTTAATGCGTTGTATCTGAGTCATTTTTTATTAATATGATAAAGCAAAAAATACGACTCTAATATTTTTTTATTATCTAACTGGCGGACTAAGTAGTTTTTTTTTTACCCAAGCACCAACCCTCTTCAAGCGTTCCAGTTATATCTGAACAAGATTATGTCTGGACTTTAAAAGAGACTGTGACCTCTGAGTTTGTTTCGGACTTGCTTCTCAGAGTAGTCAGATAGGAAACGCCGACCTCATCTAGTTTAAAAAAATATGATTGACGTGTAAAAGTGTTTGTACAAACCTACTTACAGAAATAAAATCATTTATCATAAATGGGTTGAAAACTGTAAGGTGAAAGTCTAAAGAAAAACTTGATAAACCAAATCAAACGAGTTTAGTTTTAAAGTGCAGTTTCTTAAAGGTCAACCTTGAAATTACGCTGAAGTAGAAGCCAATGTAGTTGTTTCAAAGAAAACTGTGCCACCTGAGATTTCTTAAAGTTTAAGAATCTCGCGCACTAGAAGGCCACGACTCCGGCCAGTCGTGGCCGTCTAGTGGTAATGGTACGCGGCTAGTTGGCCGTTGCGACCAAGTGTGCGGTTCGTGTCGGTTTCTATAGTTTACCTGGTCGCTGCGACCAAGACGTGACGTGACGCTGACGTTTTCACTGGTCGGTGTCGCAGTCTAGCGCGCGAGATCCCTTAAGGGGGATGCGCCAGGGTAGCCCGCGAAATTCAAATTTTCTTTAGTTTTTTGCAATTAGCAGGTCAGTGTCAGGTTGTATGTTGATTAAAATATGATTCGCGACCGTAACAAATATGGCTTTAATTAATTATAATCATTACAATCAGCAATACAACTCCTTAAGTTAGCATAATCCTCAAATGTCATGATTTCATGAAATAGTCATTCATTAAGATTACATGAACATAAAGAGTTCTATTGATCAATTTTATGTTTATAATTCTATAAATATAAACATTTGATACGGCCGCGAATCATATTTAGATCAACATACAACATGATACTGACCTACAAATTAAAAAAAACCTAAAATAAAAATTTGAATATCGCGGACTATCTTGACGCTTTCGCCTTTAAAAGAGTAACCATAGTATGAATCTCGTACCATACCATAGCATGTTATCGGGCCGGCGGCGGAGCATGCCTAGTTCATTCAAACGTAATACAAAATAATTTTTAAATCAAACATATTCTCAAGGTAGTGTGTATTCAGTATTCCGATTGGATTACAGAATATCTAGGCTCCCAAATATACCTATACCTAATTTGATTGGATTTTGATGTTATGAGAAAAATAAGTTTTTCACCACTCCCGCACGAAAGAAGTGTTTTTCCTCTACGAAAACAGCGAGGAAAGTTGGTTTTTCCTTACTGCTTGAACAGTGAGGAAAGTTGGTTTTTCCTCACTGTTTGAACAGTGAGGAAAGTAATGATCCCGTTCAGAAACTAACCTTGCCTGATTTTTTTATGTTAAGTTTTAAAGATATTTTAAAATATAAAGAATTATTTTGATTTGCTTTGTGTCTATTTAATTTATTTACCTATGATGACTGAATACTTTCTTGCTGGGAGTGGTGAAAAGTTTTGTATGCAACATGTGAGCAAGTTCATTTGCTAAAACGAACTTTCCTCACATGTTGGATAAATAACTATTCTATAGAAGTTTGAAATTCCTCATATCTCGTCTTTATAGCAGTGACAATGGGCCCAAATAAATAGCTTGATATTTCAGCGGTTTCTCGACGGTGGCGGTGGTTGTGTTATTACAAAAACCGGCCAAATGCTTGTCGGATTTGCACACGAAGGGTTCCGTACCACCGTACAATATTTAACGCTACATATTTATTATTCGTTTTTTTTAATAGAATAGTTTTTTATTGGGATATTTATTTTAGAAGTATGTATGTAAGTATATTCTCATATTGTAAGTTTATTTTTAAATTAGTGAATAGTTAAATGTTTTTATTGTATGTATTTTATTTTCTCTTTTACTCTTACACACATTGTCTACATCTCTTTTTATCCACTCTCCTATCGCAGATATGCTAGAAGAGATTTCTTTAGAAATAAGCATCACCTTTGTACGTATTTTTCTGTTCCTTTTTTTCTTGTCTGTTTATACGTGTGTATATAAACGGATAAATAAATATTTTTTTAAATAGTTAATTAAGTGAAAAAAACGCGTTTCTTGTATGGGGGTGAAACGCGTTTCCCTTTTAATTTTTAACTTTTTTTTCTTTTTATTATTTTGTTGTCATAGTGGCAATAGAAATACAAAATCTGTGACAATATCAACTATCTACCTGCTGTATATCATTAACCGTAATGATTAATGAGATACAGCTCGCTGACAGACAGACGGACGGACAGACAGTGGAGGCTTAGTAATAGGGTTCCGTTTGGCACCCATTCTGGAACGGAACCTTAAAAACCAATAAATTAGCTGACATGATATTTTATTGAATGGTCCTTAAGAAACCGAGGGCAAGTTTAAAATGAAGATGAATGAATGATGAATGATGTCTTGACTGTATTAGACATTACTTAGTTATTATGACATTATATGTTCTGACATTACATGCTTATTGATTTGACATTGTGTATGCTATTTTGAAATTGAATAAGTAACTTATTAATGTGAATTTATGAAATGGTATAATTTTAATGGTGCTTATAATTTTAATAATAATTTTGCATGCCAGGGGCCTAAGTCTGCTATTTTTATAAATTTGTCATTCCAACACGATCCCATTGTCATTTTGCTAAAAGTTCGTAATCTGCTAAATTCATAATGGTCGATCATTGGTTGATCATTGTATTCCACAAACACGATACTCGTAACGACTTAAAATAAATGACTGCACAATGAAGTTCTCATGCTATGTCACTGATCAAAGGAACTGTCAAAATTTTAGCAGATTACCGCCTAAATCAGTCATTCATTTTTCATTATGTACGAGATTACCAATAGATGCCATTTCTTTCAATGGAGTGTCAGTGGCTGACCATTGGAAAGTCTTAGTGACGCCAATATGTTAGTAGATTACCAAACATGTCAAAATCAACAATTATGAAATCAATGATAGACCATTCTGACACTATTGTAATAGCAGACTAGAGGCCCTGAATTGGTGCAAAACTGTGGACTGCGCATTCACTTGAAATCTAGAAATGTATGATTATGTACTGTGTTGAGCAATAAACATTTGAATTTGAAGTCCCAAAAACTCGCTGACACTGGAACCCCACCCCGTCACTCCCCCATACTTAAAGACACGCAGTATTTACACAGTTATTTCTCTTCGTTAGACAGCGATTTGTCATGAATACTTTACAGATATTGTTTTTTGATTGAGAGCTCTCTGTGGAGGGCTGTGGTTACAGTGCCTAGAGCGGATTGATGACTGTAATTAATTGGGGGTATTAAAGTGTATTAAAAAAATGGGAAATTATTTTGTGAGTGAGCCCTTATGTTTGTAAAAGATCCATATTTTATCAATCATTAGTAGAATTATTGAATTAAATAATAAATTAACAAACGTAATTTTTTTTTATAGGCTAGTTTTGTTTTTAATTTATTTTAATTTACGAGTAAGTATAAAAAATAAAATATTTTTATTGTTATATTAAAAAAGAAAACGACTGCCATAAATAATTTTGACGAAAAATCTACCTATTTTCCATGATATTCAAGTCTAAACTAATATCATAAAGAGAAAAGATTACATAGGATACTTTTATCCCGATATTCCTACGGGACCTAGACTTACGCGAGTGAAGCCACGGGGCGCAGCTAGTGTTTTATAAAAGTCGCTTTCTCGTTCAAAATGTTTCTATTATTACAGCATCTGTGCTTTTAAGAATATTAAGTTCCGTCATCAAATAGTAAAGTAATGCATCAATAATTATCAAAACCACCAGTTTATTACTTTTCAAAGATAATCTTTGAAAGGTTTTTTTTCTCCTGGAAGTTTCATACAAACGCCTTCAGCCCTCAAGTCACAATCCAGTACTAAATACTCGGGAGACCACATTGTGTTATTCAATTAGGGAACCTCCTTATTCGAAGTGGTTAGGGCTCTAGCAATAGGGTGTTAACTAGGGTACTTGTTTCAGCTCCATTTCGGAATCAATTCATGGTAAATAAAAGGTTCAACGTTTGCTCCCTCTGAATTAACCACAAATGAGGCTCATTTAGTTATGCAGGAGCTTGCTCCATTCCTTTAGTGTTATTTATGTACTGTTTTTGTGTCTTTCAATGTGAAATTTGTTAGGAATAAAATATTTTACATATAGTATTTAATCCATTTCCATTTAGACATTTACATACATACATATACACACATACACACACATTAACACACATTTAATTAGTTATTTATTTTTATTTATTTTTGTATGATTACCTTGCTGTGAAAGAGCGGATGTGTTTATACTACCTACGGTTACAATTTTTTTTTTTTTTTTTTTTTTTTTTTTTTTTTAATAAATTTAATACTACAAATAATTACTACTTACTATTAATTTTCTACTTACTTCGTTTATTAGAGACGGAGGTTACACCAACTGTTGGCGAGGATTTAATCAAACTCATGTTATTTACAATTTATTATGATTTCCCATCAATTAAAAGTTGAATTGCTGTTTTAAAATTGTTACAGTTCGCAAACTCATCACATAAAAAAATAAAAACAAAAGAAATTACAATTTTGGACACACCCTCAGCATTCAACAACAATCATAAACTACGCTACATCCAATAATGACACACTACCGAAGTTCGCAAGCCGAACGCTGCACTTAAATGCATCTTCGTCGATAAATAATTCAGTCCCAGAGAGATGGATTCCGTTAATAGGAGTGATCACTCACTGTGTACCGCGTAAATCGTCTGGGACTTTCGATTGCACTCCGGAATACGGATGCAGGATTTTATTAAGTGTTACAGGTGAGATTATAGTAGCGGATGATTGAGATATATTGTTGGGGTGTGTATTGATGTGTAGGGTGTGTTGCTATGTTTCGTTTGTTCGAACTGGATTGTCTCTTTTTAGTGGACTCTCTGCCTGATTATTTGTATACGTCAAGCGATGGGGGAGGCCTAAGTTAGGTGCAGTGAACAAATAAGTGTATCTGATCATAATTTTGATCGCTCGTCACAAGGATCATATTTCTGAGATTTCTTTTAGTCTGAAGTTAGACTATAATACTTAGGTACTGAGTTAGAACTATTAAAATAAACATCGGGAACCCAATAATCAAAACCTCTTTGAGCAAAGGTCTTGCAAATACTATACTTTTGCGAAGACAGGCAAATTGTTCAAAAAATTCTGTTTCTGTTGATTTTAACTTTGCAAGTATTATTTCATTATTTTCTTTCACTTATTTTTTTTTTGGCGGAGCCCGTGTGGCTTATTAATAACTGCCACACGGGTTGATAAATCAAGTTAAGCTACGCTTGCTGGTGTTAGTCTGTGGATGGGTGACCATCTTTACATACCGAGACTCCTCCGTGCCTCGGAAAGCTCGTTACGCCGTTGGTCCCTGCTGTCATTCGTGGATCTTTGACAGTCGTTACGGGTCGTCAGATGCCCGAAAATCTGACAACCAGTCTTACCAAGGGGTATCGTATTACCCAGTTACTGGGTTGTGGAGGTCAGATAGGCAGTCGCTCCATGTAAAATACTGGTACTCAGCTGCATCCGGTTAGACTGGAAGCCGACCCCAATATAGTTGGGAAAAGGTTAGGCTTTGATTATTTCATTCTTTTGTCTTCTATTTACTATTGTACCAATGAAAAACAAAACAGCATTCAGTATATCCGTGTGTACGGCGTCCATAATCCTTTCTTTATTGAATTCCCGTCGTGCGTCGTCTGGCGCGGTATGCGCTGCATTTGAACCGGACCCCTGCATTGCCCAGGAGTTCCAACTATTGCAGCATTGCACGCTAATACTTGGGCTATATTGCCAAGTGTGATATTGAATTGGAAGGAAATGTGGGAGGAATAAGTTGCCGCTAAAATAGAAGTATGAATAGAACATAATTATACAGGGGGGCAGGGACATCGAGGCGAAAACAGTTACCATGGATTCAGTACATGACTCTGAAAAATAATTGTTAGGTTAAATTTTTCGTATCGAAAATCTTATTCGCCCTTTTTATCGAAGAGGCGGGAGTATTTTATTGCAATAAAACCACACCACATACTCAGAACGGAGACATTTACTTATTTGATATTTTCGCGGTCTCATAGCATAGACCTTGCGTGGTAACGAAACCATAGCGCGAATTTAAATCAACCTACACCATCTATCGAGATATGAGGTAAACCTTTCATACAAAATTGGTTTAGTCTATTAAATATTATGGCGATAACAGTTATTTTTGTAAATAATCTGCTGTCATAGAAAAATGCAATAACTACGCGGTCAAAATATATGGAACAAATGATTATTTTTTAAATAACCGACGAAAAATTTCAACGCAGTGGGTTCAGATTTATCTACTGAATCCATGGTAACAGTTTTCGCGTCGATGGTGCCACCTTGTACACATACATATATTTTAAAAGAGCAACGGTGGAATTTTTTGCCCATTCTTCTCCATACGAAAACCTATTTGGAAGGGGCGACTAGAATCATTTTTTTTTTGTTGTAAATTTTGACGTTCAACAGTGCCTGTTATGTGCCTAATTGAAATAAATTATTTCGTCTTGTGAAAGTACAATTGTTTAGGGTATGATGGGACTGATATACGCTATGCGTAAAAGACTCTGTAAAAAGGAACAAAATGTATACCTGCGAACAATTTGAGCACTTAGTTTGTCAATAACTGTAAAATATCTACGTCTCGAAATTGTCTCGATCTAAATTAAAATGTAGTAGGACTATCCCAATTCCACTTTTAAATTCTGCACTCGCAAGTAGGATTACCATCTGAGTGATAGATCTCCCATGAAACTCTTGAAAGTCAACAAGTGACCTTTTTTCAAACCGATTCATGGTTTAACGCCATGAAGATTTTGCAATAATAGTGAAGAAACGAAAAACTAAGCAGTGGAGGCCCAGTGGTATAGATAGTGCAATCCACTGAGACGCGCCCCACTCCGCTCCGCTCCGTACTAAAGTACAGCTTACAATACAGTAATCGCGGGGTGGGGCGCGTCGTCGTGGATTGCACTATCTGTAATGGCCTCGACTTAGGAGTTGTTGCCCCTGGCTGGAGGCTTTGAGTGTAGAGCTTAAGGCAGCCACAGGACCGTCTGCTTAAGCAGTAACTACCTTAGTGGTATATCTGCGAGATGCCCTAGTTAAACATTTAAAAAAATTACGATTTGTAACTCGTGGGTTCGAATCCAATCCAGACAGGCACTAAACTTTTTATAAATAATTTCATCACCACTGCTCTCAAAACGGTGAAGGAAACCGGCATGACTAAGAACCAAAAATTCGAAGACATCTACCAACCCGCACTGGGCCCGCGTGATAGATTACAACCCGCTCTCTTTTGAATAGAGGAGGCATAATATGTCCCAGCAGTGGCACCATTATGGGCTAATTATGCTACGAAATACTTGAGTTCGAGTTAACTTCACATTTAGACCTACTAGATACCTATCAACCTAAGTTACATTCAAAATATTTTATTTCACATAAACCTACATGGGCACTTATGAAATGTCAGAAGCTAGGTGCACGGGTCCAATTGGTCGTTTCCTATGGAGAAGTGCCGGCAAGAACTTCTTTTAAAAATAATTGGCTTTTACAATATTTTCAAATAACAGTGTTGTGTGAGTGGGAGGACAGGTCTTTCAACAAGTACCAGGTACTTAACAGAATAATGATGGTCAGCAAATCTACAGTCCAGTAAGCCTACAGCGTTCTCACATTCACAAAATAAAAAAGAATACTTATATACACGGTGACATTTGAATCACAGTTTTGTTAGAACAAACGTTGTTCAGACCATGGTCTACTAACATTCTATTGCATCAAATATGTAATTAAAACAAACCAAACTAGGCGTTCTCAAATAAGTCTTATGTTGCTCAAACGTGTTCAAACATTAACCGTAACATCAAAGTACTCATCGCGGTAGCAATATGGCATTCAAAAGAGTTATGAGGAGTCCACGTGGACTACCGGTGGAAGGATGTCCGGCCAATGCGGGCCGAAATACAAATACACATTAGCCATTAAGTACAGTAGTTTTGTTTTTGTCTTGTTCCTGTAATATCCCAATAAATAAATAATACCTAATAATCTCACGTTAGATACAATAGGTACCCGTACCTAGTATCTACAGGAAATAATGAAAGCCATGTCTGATAGTACCTACCGTAAGTTCGCACCAAGAACGAAATGATAAAATTATTAGAGGTCAACCACCTCGCCGCGCCGCGCGCCGTGCATAGCCAGAAAATACCCATAGCCAAAACTGACTTTTAAAATGCCTAATGAATGACGCGTCTGCTGTATCCTTGTATCATGCCCTGCTGGCTGACTGCTGATACGCTTTCTGTCGTAGTAACCGCACGATGGCGGAGCACGAAGCGACGTAATATGACACCGGTTCATCGGTTCCTTTGAGTTCGCCGCAGCCCGACTTACCTAAACTGCGATGGCCGCGCGTGAACTTTGGCGAAACAGCTGATTGGGAGTACTGAATTGAATTCACATAGCAGTTTCATGTTAAAATAAATTACTTACTAGTTTTAAATTTTATTCACATTCATTTTAAATCGTAACTATGGCACAGTAAAATATTTTATTGAATAAATAGTAATATCAAGTAGTTTAACTCTTTTATCGTACTTATTAAATGTTGTTTAATAACATTCGGATAAATTACTGTTGTAGGTCTGCTGTTTGTGTGTGTGTGATTTGAGTTTAAAAACTAGCTTAGAGAAACGTTTAAAATAAACTTGTAGGTACCTACTTACCTACGTGTACTTTTACTTTTGCTCGAAGTGTTCACCTCCTCTCTCTGTACACAAACATCACACGCATCTACTTTGATACGCGAGCGCCGCGCCGCCCGCGCCGCAGTGTCTATGTTGTAGGTAGTTACGATAATCCCGACATTTTTAACTTTGTCTTTTTTGTGTTTTTTCAAAAACCAATGAAGTTTTTTTTTATTATTGGATGCTATGGAATGGTAGTAGACCATGGTCTGAACAACGTTTGTTCTAGCAAAACTGTGATTCAAATGTCACCGTGTATAAAGATAAATTAATTAATAAAAATAAAAACGTATTTTAAAGGAAATGACGTGATTGCTATTACAAATGTAACAGATCTGAATAATTATCATGTCCACAAAAGCAACTAATAAAGAGGTGAAATTAAATTGTAGGTCTGTATATAATGTCAAATAATAGGGTGATGATGTCAAGGAAGAATATAAAAAATATAAACATGGTAATTTGGGAGCAGTTCATAGACTCTTACACAATTTGCCGTTAATGAGGTACCAGGGAAGCCATATGTGCAGAAGGAATTATTGCCAAACTTCCTTGTCTTCAACGTTAAAACTTCAACTCAAAACTTAATCTTATTAAACCCTGAAATTCCTCCTAAACCGAAACCCCAACATCACCATACAATTCAAATAATAATTCATAATCCGACATAAGGGCGCGCACACACGTGCCGACGGCCGCCTCATTATGCGCGGTCACACACAAGCGATTAAACATCGCGCGGCGAACGATACGCGTGACGGTATGCACATTTGTGTATTCTGTAATGACATTTGAATTTGGCTGTCGTATTTAATAGACTTAAAATAGTCGTCCGTTTGGACTGACGGTGAATTTTAATGGGATGGTAATGATGACTGGATTATGACACAGTATAAATAAATAACAGTATTATGTCTTCATATAAAACGGCCTAAACAACGCGCTTCGAAATCTCAGTGTATATCAGTACGCAACAGTCTCGAGTGCGCGGCAGCTACGCATGGACGCGGAAGGTTTATCTACTGAGCGGCCGTATAAATTATGTCTAGGTCACTGCCGAGACGTAATACTGTTACTATATTATGCTGTGGGTTAAGGTATATTAGTATCTGCCTAGCCTTTTTCCAACTATGTTGGGGTCGGCTTCGTCTAACCGGATGCAGGTGAATACCAGTATTTTACATGGACCGACTGCCAATCTCACCTCCACAACTCAGTTACTGGGTAATACGATACCCCTTGATAAGACTGGTTGTCAGACTTTCGGGCTTCTGGCGACCCGTAACTACTGTCAAAGATCCACAAATGACAGCCAGGACCAACGGCTTAACGGTCTTTCCGAGGCACGGAGGGGTCCCGATATGTGATGGATGGTCACCAATCCACGGACCGACCTCGGCAAGCGTAGCTTAACCTTCGATCGACCTGTGCGTTCCTTCGATCGACAGTTATAATATAGCCACGAGCCTCTTTTAACACTGAGTTAAGGTGATGTGTTTGGCATTATTTCCTATGAACGTATCTTAATGATTGAACAAAATGTTTGATTAAAACTAACATTTTGAAGACTAGAATATCAACTCTTTGCTATATAGTATGAAAAGCATAAAAGCAGTTTATAGAATAATTTTGCCATCAGGTCAACCTACCCGAAAATGTCAAATTTCCCCAATCAACTTTGAACCTTATATTTTAGTAATAAAGTTGAAAATCTATTAAAGAAATTTGATAGATTGTGGTAGGTTGATGTGCTGGCGTCTGTACATAAGGCGACCTCGTAACATAATGTCTACTAGTTGTCTGGCATTTATGCTGAACTGGCCCTATTTGGCGCAGCCGTAAGGCACACAATATTATTTTAAAATAATATTCGATAAATAATAATATAATAATATTTTTTTTCTGTTTTTTTGTGTGAATATTGTGTGCCTTAACCTGAGTCAAATAAATTTATTTTCTTTCTTTCTTTACATTTTGGTGATATGTAAAAGTGGCAGTGTTCATAGAGTTTTGTTGCTGACGGTACCTACAAAAGACTCTCCATGGTGTACAACATATACACCTCCGCCTTTAATTTCGTCAAAAATCTGCGTGATCTTATGTAAGTTTGTTTGTCACATTTTAATAGGTAGGTTCTTAACTACACATGTTTTAAGCTACAAATTTACATTTACACACTGTTTTTAACGATCTAATATTCAATTAATATAATCAAATTTCCGATCATGTTTGATTGTTCTCAAACATGATCGGAAATTCGAACTTTATTATGACATCCATCTTCGAGATATAGTTTTGATCATTCGAAATTGCGACACTGGTCGAATACATGCGAGCCCCCGGCTGGCAATGTTTGTATGAAAATCTATATCTGTCGTGTTTAGCGGCCAAATAAACTACTATGAAAACTCATATCTGTCGTGTTATTTAAAAATGGAACGTACTTTTTACTTCAACACATAGCATACAAGGAGGTAACTTATCAAAGATTTTGTTTTAATTTCGATTTGGCTTGCAAATAGAGTTGTTTAAAGTAAAGAAGAAACAAATGAACATATTGGCGCGTGAGAAATTATCTTCGTTCGTCATTGATTCTGGATTTAATAATTCAATTTAAATTTCTGCGAGAAAAGAGAGAAAAATACTTTACAAGCCTTGACCTTAACCAGGCATTGATGGACTTACGTATGTGTGACTCGGCTTCGTCTCGGTCCACATTTTCACGATCGTCCACCAATGTCCCAGTTGCAGGCCGCGACAGTAATGTACAATTTTTTGCAGTTTTACTACGCAAGAAAAATAATAACTAAGTTATTCATACAGTTTTGACTTCCAAGAATTTAAAATTAAATCAACAAGCGACGAGCAGTTCCTCTTAATATAAGATGGTAATGACTATTGTATAAGTTTAGCAGAATTGCTTATGTTAAAACAATAGATAATATTAATCTGTCGCGCGCGCAATTAGCAGACACAATAGAATTTTATTGTTATCTGTCTCCAATATGAGACACCAGTATTATAAAGGTTAAGATAGTATTTACGACCTAGCCCTGTGGTCTAACTCACAAACAGACTTCCTACGGATGTAGTTATTGCTTTATTCATGTCAATTGCCAGATTTTTACACATATATGTATGTGCATCACGCCTTGTTTCCCCGAAGGGTTAGGCAGAGGTGTACCTACCTTAGGTGTTAGAAAATAAATCGCTTATTAGCAAGACACCAGATTCGCAACTCACCAGATTCTCAACTAACCAGATTCTCAACTCACCAGATTCTCAACTAACCAGATTTGCAACTCACCAGATTTGCAACTCACCAGATTCTCAACTAACCAGATTTGCAACTCACCAGATTTGCAACTCACCAGATTCTCAACTAACCAGACTCGCAATTCACCAGATTCTCAACTCACCAGATTCTCAACTAACCAGATTCGCAACTCACCAAGTGCACAATGAAACATAAAATCATGAGCCTCGTCTGTGTATCCTGTGTCCTCGGGTATATTAAAAAAAATAAAAAAATAAAATGACTTTTCATAGCATGACTGACCCAAACGTAAAAAATGTCTAAAATATGACTTCATCATCACGCCTTTAATTCCCGGGGGGTTGGGCAGAGGTATACCTATAGTAGGTACACCATTTCACCAGTTACGTTAAGTCCCATGTTATAGAGGGCGAGTCTATTGCCATCAACCGCGCACAAATCCAGACTCCAGGCTGCTACTAACAAATTCTTGACGGAAAAACCCAATGACACTTTGCCCATCTGAGAATCGAACCCAGGGCCTCATGCACAGCAGTAGCACTTGCCCAACCAACGAGGCGTTTTCAGGTTTTATTGGAATAAAATTACCAAGGCGTTGAACATACCTACCAATTCGCTAAGGAAAACGTGAATTACGAATAGAATCCCACTTAACATTATCGATTGCATCGTTCAAAAATTCACAACAATTTTCAAACTCCATAACTTCTCAACAGATTTCGGATCGCGAGTTAAAATGTGGGAAAACCTGAAGCTCTCGATCGAGTTTCAACAAAATTTCTGAAGGAGTTTCGTTGTGCGCCGCGTACGCGATATTTATGGAATAATGATCGACATCAAACTTGTACTTCGTTTTCACCCGTATTTTTCTACTGTAGGTACAAAAATAAATACGTAATGTTTAAGAAATATATTTTCTCACGACGATTACTAGGCGATGGTCATTCATTCAAAAAAGGAGTATTGTCATTGCTGTCGACGTTCTGTGGAACACTTTTTAATCTTAAAGATCCCCCGACTGCAATGATAATTTTATTTATTTGTTTAGTCAGCGAGTAAATACAACTTGTTTTTTACTTTTTAGTTCGTTTATTGGCAGGGCAGATGTTTTTTTCTATTTTTTATTTTTATGTTTCTAATAGTTTAAGGTTTGGTCCCTTGAAAAAAAAAAGATTGATAGAATGTTCTTTATTATGTACACCATAAAAATTATTATTTGTTTAGTCAGCGAGTAAATACAACTTGTTTTTTACTTTTTAGTTCGTTTACTGGCAGGGCAGATGTTTTTTTTGAAATCTTTTTATGTTCTTAATAGTTTAAGGTTTGGTCCCTTGAAAAAAAAAAAGATTGATAGAATATTCTTTATTATGTACACCATAAAAATTACAACATAGGGTGACACAATGGGCTGCTCGCTAAAAGCGACCTTTTAAAGATAACCTTTGGATGGATTAAAGTACGAAAAGAGACGATACTGCAGGTAGTCAGTGGTGTACTATTTACATATACAATAAATACATAAAGCATATAAATATCTCTATATATAGATATACAATCATAAACATGAAACAGGACCAACAAACTATATGTTCTCGTCGTATGACTGAGGCACAAAGCGAACAGTGATTAATAATATAATTAAATGAAGCTGAATCCTTTTTCCCTTTTTCTTTTAGGTACCTATACAGTAGGTCTAGGAAAGGGTCACAAACAAGGTCACAGGCGTAATACACAGTGACATTTTTCCGAAAAAAATATTTTCCATAAACGATATCCTGAAACGACTCTAGACAAACTTGCCAAATGCAAAATCTTTTCACTATAACAACTTAAAAAAACATAACCACAAAATATATGAAAACACGCTACCCACCTTAAGCTGAGTTCACACCCTTCACCCTCAGGCATTTAGCTTACAAAATTGAATTCCCAGCAACGTTCAAGGCGTAAACTATCCCACAAGACGGGATGGTTATGCAAAGATCGCGAACGTACGGCCGGTGCGGTAATGACACGCGCGGTTGGAAATGGTAATGAGCACGCCGCACCGTCTGTGTGTAACAGCCTTTATGTCATTGTAATTGCATTGATTAAATCGCAGCGCATTGAGGTGATAATTTTATTCAATGTTCGTTGTTTGTGAAAGCTCTGCGTTTCTGATTATGCGCATAATATCGACCTTAGTGCTAAGTGTTGTTAGGTACAGATAGTTCAACTCATCTGTGCGCGCGGCGCCATGTGTGCTTGCGCTGTAATTATACAGCTTTAATTTGTGTTGCTCGGACGAGGACTGCCGCGTCACTGCCACACAAATTAAAGCTGTATAATGACAGCACACGCACACATGGCGCCGCGTGCAATACTTGAACTATCTGTAGTTAACATTTGAGCCTGGAACTGTTATAATAGTTGTTAGATATTACAGTTAGCTACGATAAAACTGACCTTAAGTTCAGCTGTAACAGTTCTAAAGTTTATGGGAAGATTATGCATACAGCTTGGTATCTTGTGCATATTCATACTCAAGGTTAGAGGTGCTTTCAAGTGTTCAAACGACATACACAAACCTTCACAATATTTTCTTCTCCCTCGTGTATTGTACGAGTATGTCTAATTGCTTCATTTATTTACGTTACGCGTAATTCGAAGTCTAACAGTCTGGTGACCTGTCTTACAAATGTGTATCGTAATATCCAGCGACTGGGTTGTGGAAGTCAGTCAGGCAGTAATTGCTTTATGTAAAATACTACTTCAGCATTTACTGCATCCGATTGGACTGCAAGCCGACACCTAAATACATATGTATGTAGTTGGGTTAAGGCTAGGCAAATGATAGCATTTATTTTTACTCGTCCTTTTCTCATCAACACTTTTACACGTAGGTTTAGGGCAATTCTAAATCTAGCAAGATGCTGAAGTCTACCTACCTATTGCTTACAAAACCAGGTCAAACCAGTCATGCTCAATAACAACCACAAAATTCATAAAAATCCTCCAAAATTTTGTGGTTGTTAGCTAAAACAATACTACAGATAGTGCAATCCACGACGACGCGCCCCACTCCGCGATTACTGTACTGTAAGCTGTACTTTAGAACGGAGCAATACGCGTCGTCGTGGATTGCACTATCTATAACAAGTGTTCGTATTTCGAAGCTACGAATGTTAAGCTTATGCAGGTATTCCGAATGTCGTCAAACTGTTATGACGCAGCTTAACCCTAGTAATGCGACGTATTAGCTCTAATTGGCACAAAGGCTGGGTTAGTTTTCTTGCCATCACGTCATGGATACTGTGGAAATTATGGGATTCTGTGACGACTGTAAATGTTGGGTGTTTATAATTTACCGTGAAAAATATGTGACAGAAATTTTTGCTTTTGTTTTGTAAACATGATTTTTTTACTTTTCCACTTTTTAGTTATGGGTACCCCACACCGATTCGTATACCACTACTTGCTTTCTAAACAACAGTGACAGGAAGCATTATAACATCATCAAGATATACAAAATGGATTGAATACCTACGTATTATCGAAGCTAACTCAAAAACTACCCAATAAAAGTTAATAAAATTTGCATGGGACTAACGCTACACAGCTTCCTCTCTACCAAGAAAGAATTTAATAATTTTCAAAATCGGTTCTTAATTGACGAAAATATCGATGAAAATACATTTTTTTTAAACATACAGTCTAACATAATATAACCTCCTCCTTCTTTGAAGTCGTTTAAAAAGGGTTTTTCAGGTGGAGTAGACTTTTTAGCCCGTCAGCAAGGGTTGGGCTGTAATCCACCCTAATTTTATTGGACGAAAACTTACTATCGTTTCGCAAAATTCTATTTCAATTTGCGACATACCGCCGCACCTTTGATAACAGAAATTAGAAGCGTTTTGTCACTTGGGCTAAAATATCAATTGTACTCAAAGAGACAAATACACTGTTGTATGTTGTCATTTCTCTAATAACTTGCACGATCTAGATTTCTTAAAGGGCTTTTGTTTTGCAATGAGGAATACGGTCAGTATCTCAGCAGTAGTGAAAACTAAACTAAAAGTAACGAATAGGAACACCTTTTTCACGAAGTTTCATTTCGCAAGATCAAAGAAAACCAACATCAGAAATACGGTATGTCTCTGTAAACCGAACCTTTCAACTACTTGGAAGCAATAGATTTGTATTTCGATGCTGTGAAACCTGAATATTTTCACATTTCCTTTGGAGAACCATATCGTGAATTTGTAAGTTTTCAGTCATTTGAAACGTAGAAATATTGTTTCAGGCAGCGATGCTGATACGAAAACTGAATTTACCTGATATATAACCTTACCTCAACTATATCTTACCTAAGATGATGCGAAAAATATGTTATGCATCCCAAGTCCTGAAAATCAACTGATTTTATAACTATTATTTAGTTCGTCATGAATGATGTACTTTTTAAATATAGCTGGATCGATGAACGGGGCCAATTCGGCTCTCCTTATACAAGAGCATTGCCGATGCGAGGTCAGAGACAAAGATGCAAGGGCTCATGTGGAATTCTGCTTCGTTGGTAGATAAGTAGGTAATATACTGACTCCTACATTCTTGTCACGTCAGTTGCAACGAACAGATGCCGCGTACCTTGTATTATTTATTAAAAACATAATTACAATAAAATAACACTTAACAATTGTTAAATCTCGATAAAATTTTAATAAAACAGGGAGCCGCCTGCGGCTGAACACATTGAATTCTATCGAAGCATTGAATACAATGCAACACCGATTTGTATTCCACTGGGTGAAATGAAAACGCAGCAAGCTGCATTCGGATCTCTAAAAACGATGTTATTATACCTTTTTGATATTTTATTTGCAAATTGTTAAAATTCTGACGTTTGTGGTTTTTTCCAATTGCAGTTGTGTTTTTTTAGCACGTTTTAATCCATGGTTGGGCTCGCTCACCATACATTTTTCGCAAAAAGAAAATTGTTTTAATAGTTCGTGCAGATGGAGCAATGTGTACTTTGGATTGCTTTAAAAAATACCTACTCAAACTCAAAGCATTTATTTCAATTAAAACATTTACAGGCACTTTAGAATTGTCAAGGGGTCGGTCAGTCAAAAATATGAAGCTAGTTGCCCATTCCAAAGCGTAGTAGGTACCTATGGAGAAGAACGGGCAAGAAACTCCACGGACACTCTTTTAAATAAAATAAAAAATTGATACAAAATATTGGTTACATCATTCATTTTGAAATTATGCATGTGAGAACATTGTAATAAGACGTGCACGTTCGTAAAAGCGTCCGTAATAAAAAGAAGAAAAAAAGAATCATTCAAAAACTTAAAATAAGCCATGGCAGCTAAGAGATGACCAGTCCCAACTGACGGCGCCCGTTCACGAACATGACGCATGGATCAGCACCATTCAGCTCAACCATTTTGAAGGGAGCTAAATGATCCAACACACACGCCACTATCAGCGACATTTGAGTGAGCATGACATACTCACAGCCGCCAGGGCACATTCAAGTCAATGAAATACTACATATTACCCGGTAAATGGTAGCTCTTTAGTACATAGTACTCACACCTGTGCTATGCAATTATATAATACAAAGGAAATTGAGTTTATACAATACAAAAATGGTCTTACAATCTTCAGCAGCTCCATCAGTATTTTCAAAATGTTAATCAGTGTGTATGTCAATTAGTTGTGGAGCAGGACCAGCAGTACTCAATAAAGTATCCGGCTACTAAGCAAAAAACAAAAGGGAGACAATAGAGTGTCTAAATATTATCACGATTGCTGAATTTCACACATTGAATAAAAAAAACTGTAGGGATTATCGAAATCAAGAACTTTTTCTGAGATCGAATCACAAAAACAGTACTAAATAATTTAAAAAACTGGGAGAAACGAACCTTTTTTCCTAATAAAATAATCCTAATTGAAAATAAAACCCACTGGTAGTATAATCTCAATTTTCCACTGCTTCCTTAAAATAATTTCGTCTAAGTCAATAGTATATGCGTCTGCACCTACATTAAAGGTAAAGTGCGACAGGTGAAATGTGAGAACTCTAGCTCCCGGTCTATAGGAATAGGAATGAAGTGAAGACTTTTATGTGCTACCAAATTAAGTGGTAGTTCAGTGGGTTCCTCCTTTTTTCTGTGGATCTTTAGAATGTTGCAGATATTAATGAAAACTACGTTTTCAAAAGCATATTCATACATTAAATAAAATAAAGGCCAAAAAATAAATTGTAAAGAAAATAAGTTCTCTCTAAGAATTTTATGATTTAGTGGCGGAACGATTAGCTGCCGTGTTGTGTGTCAAGGGATTGATACTCGCTCAAGAATAAGAAAATATATAACCTACTAAGGAACCGGGGTGCGTTAGGAGATTGGTGTGCAACAAGTTTATTTAATTTTCATTCTCAAATTATTATAAAAGAACATTAAAGGCCTATTCAGATATAAGAGATATTGCTGTTGCGTTCAGTAGCGATACAGGGGGTCTACTCCCTAAGGGAAATCCGTAGTTACAGGCACTTCGTACTCTGTCTCACTTGCGGATATAGCGTCAGTTAGATGTAGAACGAAGCTCCTGTAACCTCGGACGAAACTACGATTTTGCTTAGGGAGTAGGCCCCCTGGTCCGCCTTCTGTTAGTCACTTTGAACCAGTATCGCTACCGAGCTAGACAGCGATATCGCTTATATCTGAATAGGCCTTAAATCTATGGAAATAAAATTTGACAAGCCGATTTACGACGTGCCTACCCATATGCAGACAAATATCTATAATATTAGGTCCCCACCTATGAAATCAGCGTTTTGTATGGAGTATTTTAAAGAAGTTGCATTTTTCATACTAACATTTTCTTAATTTATTTAACAACCATGAACACCAATGTTTAAAAAAAAAACTCAAAACTTTTATGCACTAATGTTTAAAAACTAAGATAACGTATGCCAGTTAGATTAAGTGACAAAAATAAGTTTTGGCATTTCTGCTAACAAAAAGAGGAGTCATTTTTAAGGTATTTTTTATGTTTAGAAAACTATAAGTAATAAGGTTTTTTTACTATTGGTAGTTGTCTATGATGGTCATTACGAGTATTCGATATAATATCAAGCAATTGATGAATATTTTAAATCATAGAAGTGATTATATTATGCAGTACTTAACTGATGTCAATCATGTGTCCCAGCCCTTAGACGGCATTCTTGCTCAACAACAACAATGCAGTCGAAGCAGACGTCTGACAAGTTGTCAAACCATAGAGACAAGACCCGCGGCGACAGAGATTACAGACAACTTCGGCTGATGCCAGAATAGTTGAACATCTAACATTGAGGTGCATAAAGTTGGTTGAATTAAATATTTAGAAGCTTTTTTCTTGAAAGGGTTTAGGGATCTCGGGCACTAGACGGCCACGCCCCCAACCGCGACCAGGTAAACTATCGAAACCGATACGAATCGCGTACTTGGTCACAACGGCCAACTAGCCGCACACCATACAATACTGTTACCACTAGACGGCCACGACTCCGGCCAGTCGTGGCCGTCTAGTGCGCGAGATGCCTTAAACTCGTGGGCTTCGTTAAAAAGCCGCTTCATGAATCTGTGGAGAAACTTCCTCACGTATGCTAAAAACATATTTAATTCATTAGCTTTTAACACCAATCCGTCTGCCAAACTTGGTAATTGATTATGTAAATTAACCTTTGAAGTAAAAAGAAAGAAAGAAGATACTTGTTTTGCGATAAACATAACGCAAAGAAAGAACGCAAACACAAAAAATAACAAGTTGAGGGAAAATACGCGTCACATCCTCCCAAAACGGCCATCGCTCAGCATAATCCTGCGAACCTATTATGCGAGACAGAGCTTTGGGCGGCGTTGACGTGATGACGCCGACCGGTGCAGCGTACAATGAGATATAAATAAGATATAATAAATATACAAAACTTAATTAACAAAATATGATATTTAAAAAGGGTTTCTCATGTTCAGCAGTGGAAACTGCATAGTTCTATCTGAGACAACCAAGATCCACTACGCATTTAGTCAAGTTTGAAGTTCTTCATTTCTGTCCTCAACTTTTAACGTTTCTCAGCATAAAGCTGGCTTCAAAAGAACTTATTAAAGTCCCTCTATACGACGATAAACCAATAATACCTTTATAGTTAATTTCAGCTGAAAATCATAATATCTCACCCTACATATCTCCTACAAAGACATAATTAAGTTGAAAAGTTAGAAACATTCAAAGTACTTGAGAGCATGTCATCTTGTCACAGCACAGAGGCTGCCGCAGGCACTCAGATACTAACAAATTTACACACGGTTCAGTGTTGTACAGTGACTGGCAAAATGAAGGTAACATTTATAAGGTAGGTATACTTGACGTCATACGCGTAATATATTGTTCTACAGGTGGGCAATGAGTTGGAAGTTTACACGAAAAAGAGAATTGTCGAAAGACTAAACATCTATTTAGATTTTTAAAGTAAGATCTCGCCTGTATTTCCTTTCATTTGGCCAGTTATTAACTATGTACAAGAAGGCGAGTCTATTTTTATTAATTAGGACTTGAATATGGACTCTACGCTGCTACTGAAAATCATTCTCAGTAGCTGTAAAGTTTACTAACAAAGACGTAAAAAAAACCCATTAACAATTTGCTTTACCCGGGGATTCAAATTCAAACTCAAACTCAAAGCATTTATTTCAAATAAACCAATTACGGACACCTTTGAATTTTCGGACGATCAATCAGACATATGAAACTAGAAGTTGCCCATTCCAAAGCGTAATAAGTGGATTAAATCCAGGTCAGGACTTTAAGTTCAACAGTTGCGTTTGCCGCCACAAGATCAACGAGTGACCAAACCTCCATTAATATATAAAGATTAAAAAAAAAAAAGATCAACGAGGTAGTCAACCAATTTCGATTAGGTATACATTGACTTCTAATACCTACAGTGTATGGTGTGATACACTTTAAAGCAGTGAACAACTTTACCATGGGACCAACTTTGAAAATAAAATGATTGTGAATGTGATTTCAGGGTTGCAAAAAATGATAATTTTCATGATTTTCATTTTCACCTCCCTCAAAGTAATGTCCTTCTTTTACCTAACACGCTGTATAGAAATGGCAAAACGATACCTTATCCTAATCTGGAAACCTCACTTCAAACAAACAATAATGACTATACGGCGCTGAAGTTCAGTGAATGCTAGTGATCTTGAGTATTCAGAGTCCGTCTGTCAAGTTGAGAGACACCCTGTGGCTGCGGAGATAACAGAAACTTCCATTCAAATAGTTCAACTTCAAACTATAGGGGGAGAGAATAATCAAGATGCGTTTTGGGGACGCAAGAACATATTCGACTAAGATAAGCTAGGAGTACAGGTAGATCGGTGGAGATCGGTGCTAGAAGTGTATATTACTTATAGTCTATTGAAACACTGGCTTCCAATTGAAGTTTATTTCCACCTAAACGAATATCAACTTTATATCAGTGTAAATTAAGTTGATTTCAGTATGACTACTATTATTGTTTAAAGTTGTCGCGCAAACTGAATAATGAATAATACTATTATAATACTACTTTGTACACCTACATACCACCACATGCACATACCATACACCTACATTTTGGAAAATAAATTGCCAAAATGTAGGTGTACAAATTAGTATGATCTTATTATAAATATGGCCCATTTACATTCTACCGTTACATGTGGTGTGAACTTTACTTTAAGTAGGTATAGGTACTAAAGTTTTTTTTCCAAAAACTCATACCTATTTGTTAACATTTTTGACACGAAATCGCGAACGCAGTTTAAGTATATATTAGTAGAAACTGGTCAGTATCTCTATTCATGATAGGTACCTCTTTAGTGGCGATTTAGGATCGTGTTTCCAGCGTAGCCATTGCTTAACGCGCTCGCTGCGTGTGCGTAGGGAGCAAGCCGCGTCTCCGCAACAAGTTCGTCGCGGTTTCGTAACGAGAGCAATTGACGTAAGTGTACAAGAGAGAGCGAGACAAACGAGTGTATAAAATTCTGAAAACGCGGAGAACACGTCGCGTATTCGCGGCTACTTCGCTTCGCACCCGCGGAGGGCATTTTCACAAATCGCTTCGCTGGAAACACCCTAACATAATAACATCCCTCGAACCGGATCCAAAGTATGTATTGAACCCAAAGTATAATCATATTAAAAGATTAAAAGCGTTCAAATGGCTTACACATAAATCATGGAGTCGCAAACACAACGAACATAATGATACTCTATTGTATAATTTTTTTTAACTCCTAAATAAGTACACTTAGATCATACCTCTATGAAGACACAGAATAAATAATAAGTACTTGTCTAAAGGCTATAACCCAATACCAATTCCATCGAAAATCCCAAAAAAACCAGTACAAAAAAGAGATGATATGATGTCAAGTTCGGCGCGAGGTGGCAACTGCAATAGCATTAACTGCCACGTCCCCTCCAACACTTAGGAGCGCTCGTGTTGGAATTTTTAATTCAATTATGATAGCGATCATGTTTAATGACCGTCTTCTTATAGCCAAGAACGCTTTTGCCCCTCCATTCGACCGAACGTTTTCTTTTTTTTCCATTTCTAAATGAAAAAATTGTGATTCCACGTTTTAATGTCTTGGAAAGATTGATAAATTTTCATAATTGTTTACGCGGAGATATTCGGTGAGCTCACCTCTTTCGGGAAATCTCTTGGATCACGCGTAAAGGAGAAAGGAAGGAAACGTAAAAAAGTCCAATGTTTTGCTACGAAAAACGTGCCTCGGAAAGCACGTTAAGCCGTTTGTCCCGGCTGTCATTCGTGGATTTTTGACAGTCGTTACGGGTCGTCAGAAGCTTGAAAGTCTGAGAACCAGTCTTACCAAGGGGTATCGTATTATCCAGTTACTGTGTTGTGGAGGTCAAATAGGCAGTCGCTCCATGTAAAATACTGGTATTCAGCTGCATCCGGTTAGACTGGTAGCCGACCCCAATGTAGTTGGAAAAAGGCTAGGCTGATTGATTGTTTTGCTACGAATACTGACAAACTCATTTTTCTCGACGAATCTATTTTCAGCTTGATTTAAAGAACAATGAACATAACGTCCCCACCCTTGTAGCAAGTTTGAAACCTAAGTTGATCGGAGGGCCTTAACCATCTTATCATTTTGAAAAAATTTTTTTTTTTTTTTTTGCCTCACTATGCTTTTCTTTTCTTAAACGGCAACATAATTTTTACTAATTCACTATTCTTCTTACCGATATAACTTTTTTCGGATGGACATATTTCAGTTTTGCTGTCATACAATAAACTGATACGATGGCTATAGCCCTTTGATCAACATAGGTTTTAAAGTCCTACAAGGGTGGGACTGTGTCCATACATTTTTGAGCATTGTTCTTTGTTCAGCACTTAAATCTTTTATCAGCTCACATGATTGGCTGTCGTTAAATTTGACATCACAATAGCAATGAAATATTTGACTTGACTAGGCTTTGCAGTTTACGACGTAGATTCAAATAAATTTGTAATGCAAGATGAATACAGCGAGTTTGTTTGAACTATATGAAAAACAGAGCTGTTTCTACAGAAAGAAACCCAAGACTTTAATTTTATTCAAGAATCCATCTGAAAAATAACAAAAAACAGAAACATTTACTATGTTTCTGTTTTTTCTTCTGCCACATTTTACAGCAATAATCAGTCCCAGCAATCTGGAAAAAAAAGAAAACATCCAAATCGAAAAACATAAAACCGCCCAGTATCCCAATAAAATAAAAACGTAATTTCAAAGTTAAACTTGTTTTTTTACGAGTTGGATGGTCGCAAAAATCCTATGGCGATAAATTTGTCAGACGGGGGCAGAACTTTCATGCTAATTCAATCAAATGCCCAGCCTGGCTCAAATTTGATGAAGGAAAACCACCTTAACGTGATATTTTTTTTTAATTTCCCCGAAACGAAAGGTTTTGCGGCCCAATTTGATTGTCAACGGAATCTTTGGGGACGTAATCGGCTGGTTTCAATTGAAGATAATATTGTAATGAAATTTTAAGCTTATTCTATATCTATAAATATTATCAATTAAAGTCGCTTTTCGTGCCTGTCTGTGTGACCGCGTTGTTCTTCTAAACTACGCAACAGATTTTGATGCGGTTTTCACCAACATTTAGAGAAATTACTCGGGAAGTTTTTTTATTTATTATTTATTTATACTTCAAGCACAAAAATGTACAGAGGCGGACTTAATGCCACAGGCATTTTCTACCAGTCAACCTACCTATTACCTATTTATTTAGTTGGATCATTTAGGTCCCTTCAAAATGGTTGAGCTGAATGGTGCTGACCCATGCGTCATGTTCGTGAACGGGCGCCGTCAGTTGGGACTTGTCATCTCTTAGCTGCCATGACTTATTTTAAATTTTTGAATGGTTCTTTGTTTTTAGGGTTCCGTAGCCAAATGGCATAAAACGGAACCCTTATGGGTTTGTAATGTCTGTCTGTCTGTCTGTCCGTCCGTATGTCACAGCCACTTTTTTCTGAAACTATAAGAACTATACTGTTGAAACTTGGTAAGTAGATGTATTCTGTGAACGGCATTAAGATTTCACACAAAAATAGAAAAAAAAACAATAAATTTTGGGGGTTCCCCTTAGTTAGAACTGAAACTCTAAAACATTTTTTTCATCAATCCCATACGTGTGGGGTATCTATGGATAGGTCTTCAAAAATGATATTGAGGTTTCTACCATTTTTTTTTTCTAAACTGAATAGTTTGCGCAACAGACACTTCCAAAGTGGTAAAATGTATGTCCCACCCCCTGTAACTTCTAAAATAAGATAAAAATATAATAGAAGATAAAAATGATAAATCTAAAAAAAATATACGATGATGTACATTAACATTACCAGGTAAACTTCCACCGAAAATTGGTTTGAACGAGATCTAGTAAGTAGTTTCTTTTTTAATACGTCATAAATCGTAAACTATTATTATCTACGCCCATGCTATAAATCCTCTATAAAAGTTTCTGAAACAGTTAGCTTATTGCCAACATTAAAACACCCAGAGTCATAGTAACCATAAAAGCATCCAAACGGAACTCCCGTAAAATAATGTAATACTGAATTTCATTATGCATCTCTTTTTCAAAAAAAGAACATTGTCATGCCCACGCGTTCACTACCATAGCGCCATAATTTAAAAAAAAACTTATTGGTTATTCGATTTAACGTCGTATCCCGCCATTTGTGTTCAATATTAATATTGCAATTTATTTTTAAGTACTTTGTTTCGTTTGTTTTGTTTGTTTGTCCTATACATAGTTTCTTTGTAGGTATTAGATACTCAGCAACTAAACTTTCCATGAATTTACATAGAGTACTTACAACACTGTACAACACCCTATGGTTTCAGAACGTTTTATAGAGGATTCATAACATGGGTGTAGATAAACTGTTGTGTGCAACTGTACATAATTAGGTATTAAAACACTCATGTGATACTATTATCACACTCGGCTTCGCCTCGTGTGATTACCCACAATCGTCTTTTCATACCCCTTATTATACAACAGTTGCATAAAAAATAACTACCTATTAAAACATCGATCAAAGTTACAACGAACTACAAGAACTTTTTATATTATGTTACTTGCTGCTACGGAACCCTTCATGGGCGAGTCCGACTCGCACTTGGCCGGTTTTTTTTTCTTTTTAATACCGACGCTTTTATGAACGTGCACGTCTACATTGTTCTCACATGCATAATTTCAACATGAATGATGTAACCAATTTTTTGTACCAATTTTTTAATTTAAATAGTGTCCATGGAGTTTCTTCCCGTTCTTAACCATAGGTACCTCTACCTACTTCGCTTTGGAATGGGCAACTAGCTTCATATTTCTGACTGACCGACTCCTTTTATTTCAAAAGTGCCTTTAAATGGTTTAATAGAATAATAATAAATGCTTTGAGTTTGAGTTTAAACTTACTTAATATCAAGAAATCTCGATGTTTTGTCAATTCGTAAAACCGTGCGAAGCATGGGCTGACCGCTAGAAAAATTATAAATATAACGTTTTTGAGAGAGTTTGATAGAGGAATATTTCAGTTTCAGGCCCAAATCTAATTTTCCAGCTAAATCATGAGAGATTCTTGATACGGCACCTAATAAGTTCAACTATAAAATTAAAAACAAAACAATTTTAGCTACCTACGTGACTTTTACATCGAAATTCTAATTAAACTTTTAATGATTTCGGGACACCATCACCAAAGCCTTTGCCGACATAATAAAGAGAAATGCTGATTAGCCTCCATTGTGTCCTGCCCACCCTCAAAGTAAACACCATGGAAATATACATTTAAAAAACTCCCATAGACATTCAATTGTTAATTTGCAGTTGAAAAGTTAAAAGATTTTTCTAACAAATGAATGTTTTTGTCAAAGATGGCGGAAGGGAGAGGTCAATGTTCTATAATAATTGATGAATCTTTGCGAAAACCATTAATTATCTTTTACTATTGTTGTGGAAATGGAAAATACAGGAAAACATTTACTGTGAAAGCTAATGTAATTAAAGCATAAACGAGACAGTTGACTAGGTAGATAGGTAGGTAGGTTGAGGAGGTAGGTACTCGACTGTCTCGTTTATGCTGAGCATGGAGCTATGGAGTCGATTCCCAGTCGAGGAAAGTGATATTGGGATTTTCTCTATAGCTGTCCTAAGTCTGGAATCTTATATGGTATAGAAGCATCCAAGGCGAGCCTCCTCGTGTGCCGTGGTTCGATGTCGATAAACTTAGCAGGAATTATGTTAAATTAATTTTAAGACTTCGCTCTGGACACTATCCATCAGCGAAGTTTGCATTCCTTATGAAAAAAACTGATTCACCAAATTGCAGAGAATGTAATCAGATTGAGGACGTGCAGCATTTGCTGGTGGATTGTGTCCGCAACAGGCGCGAGAGGGAGTTACTTTTGAGAGAATTGGAATTAAATAGGCTTAACGTGGGATTAATACAATCAATCTTATCCCAACCAACTTCAGAAGGTGCCAAAAAGTTATGTCATTTAATAACAGTCCTTCATCGGTAACGTCTATCTTTTAACAGTTATATAGATTGTAGAACTGTAGTATAGTTGGTGTTAAATTAATACTACTTACAATAATTGTTAATGTTACAGTGGTAACAAAAAGGCACGATGGGGTTGACATATCTGTTTAGACAAAAACCCCAAAACAAATAAAGATATAAAAAAAAAAAAAAAATAAAAAATAAAAAAAATAAAAAAAAAAAAGTCTGGAATCTGGATGTCATCATCTGCGTAGCCTTCCAGCTTCCAGTCTAACTGAATGCAGCTGAATACCAGTATTTTACAAGGAGCGACTGCCTATCTGACCTCCACAACTCAGTAACTGGGTAATACCCCTTGGTAAGACTGGTTGTCAGACTTTCGGGCTAATGTCGACCCGTACCATCTGTCAAGGATCCAGGAAGACCCCTACGGTCTTGGTATGTAAAGATGGCCACCCATCCACGGACCAACCGTGGCAAGCGTAGCTTCACCTGATCGATCGACCGTGCGGCTGCTATTACTTAGCCAAAAGCAAAAGTCTGGAATCTGGAATCAATTGTTAAGTTAGGGATATTAAGCGTTTATTCTGAAAGTTGGCAACGGCAACGTCGCAAATAGATGTCAAATATTACGCTGTTTTGATTAATTTGGAAATATTACTGTATTGAAATATGAAATGTAGCTAACTATAGCGAACTAGAATTCGAGTATTAATAATGAATTGCAATTATAACACTGAATTTGATGTTGTACTTTTTTTACATCTAAAACTAAAATATTCAGTAAACAATATTAATTATTGCATTTCAAAATCAATAGTTTAGTACACTATTTAGCCATATTTCATATTTCCATACAGTAATATCGCCAATTTAATCAAAACGGGTAAATATTTGACAGCTATTTGCGACGTTGTTACTCTTAACCATCAAGCCTGTAATTCCCAAAGGATTCGGTAGAGGTGTACCTATAGTACATTGTACACCCAGCAGAGATATTTATTCTTTATAAAATGGACTTCCAACTTTTTTTTTTTGGGTGGGGAATCATCAAATGACTTCTCCCGCTTTGGGCGGAGCGGGAGGGCGTGTCAAACACTTACTGACTAAAACCCACCCGTGTTCCTTCTGTTGCCTGTGCAATGCCAGGGAGCCACGGTATCCCTTTCGGACTTTCCCGGAACCCCGGCAGGCATCAGTCCCATCGGACCCCTTCACTTGCTGACATCTCTTTGAGGCGCGCGTGGAACACAACGCGCCGTCGACCCGGGCCTGGTCCTTACCGGACGGCGAGCTACCCATTGCTCACCGTCCGCAAGCCTGCGCCTACGGTGGCCGGGAATCGGCAATTGATTCCGTACGCCCAGGGCGTCTCCTCCTGCGGCGGCTAGGGGCGTGAGGGCGCGAAATTTGCCTCTCCCTCACGCGTTCCGCCTCCTCCTTCGCGAACATTACTACTTCGCAAAAGGAGGTGACGGCCTCCCATGCAACTTATACTGCCCTCATATTTGAATCACAACTGTCATAATTTATGAAATGGCTATAACACGGAAAATTGACGTAGTGGGTCATTTAACTACCGTACCGTACCGTGACTTTGGTCCCGGTTATATCTATTCGTAGATCTTTGGCAGTCGTTACGGGTCAGTCAGAAGCCCGAAAGTGTAACAACCCGTCTTGTTATGGGGTATCGTGTTACCTAGTAACTGGGTAGTGGAGGTCAGATACGCAGTCGCTCCATGACAAATACTGGTATCCAGCTGCATCCGGTTAGACTGGAAGCCGACCCCAAAATAGTTGTAAATTTGGCAGATCGACTAAATACCTACTTATACTTCTTTGCTGAAACCCTTTGAGGAATACAGGCTTAATGTGGAGTTGCATAACATATTAAAAATACATAGCTACCCATTTCAAGCCATGTTCGCACATTTGAAGCGGAACAGGATCTTGGCACAAGTTGCGAAATGTCGATTTGCCGACAAGTATCAGAAATGGAATAAAAATGTTTCCAACACATAAAAAATAATGTACCGCGACTTGTGTCCCAGTTCGCACTAGGTTATAAAATCTTTTATTTCAAAATACTATCAACGTTATGACCAAAATGCTGAATATTATGGCAATGTTTCTGTAGCGGTTACACCGCCACATACTAACTACGCATCAAAGACATGACGTCACACAAATCCTGCATCGCGCAATTAGAGTTTACCGCGCGAACGACATATATAAGACTATCCGACGTCAACAGTCGGACAGTCGGCCCGCCAGACACAACACCCGTCTGGTTGGAGGATCCTCCCTTTTCTATGGTGGATGAGTGAACTTTACACCCTCTTCCTCATACCTCTAAATTGGTGACCCCGAGTATGAACGTCAACGCAGCCTTCGTGCAACTACTTCAGCTTGACGTCATCATCATCATTCCCGCAAGCTGAGGCGAGTCACACAGACAGCCAGCACCCTCGGCTTCAACGGGTATCCTGACCACCAGCATGCAGCGAACGCGCATTCCTGGTCATCACCCTCAGCCTCATCACCCCGACTCACTGGGGAATCAACGCAATCATCTCAATCAGCGCAATCACCGCTATCACCTCAATCACCTCAATCACCGCAATCACCTCAATCACCACAACCGCCGCAATCACCGCAGACAGTTCCGACTCACCGCGAACTGTGCGGCACCCGGTTCCGACTCACTGGAACCTTAGCTGGCACTGTGAAGCATCGCAAGATACAAGACTCGGCCCACTATCGACCTCCGGTCTCCGGAGGGGAGTGATGTAGCGGTTACACCGCCACATACTAACTACGCATCAAAGACATGACGTCACACAAATCCTGCATCGCGCAATTAGAGTTTACCGCGCGAACGACATATATAAGACTATCCGACATCAACAGTCGGGCAGTCGGCCCGCCAGACACAATACCCGTCTGGTTGGAGGATCCTCCCTTTTCTATGGTGGATGAGTGAACTTTACACCCTGTTCCTCATGCCCCTAAATTTCAGACAAGACTGCCTCGTTGGTCTAGCGGTCGCAAGCATTGATGCTGAGCCTGAGGTTCTAAATTCTATTCCCAAGTCGAGGTAAGTAACGCATTTTTCTTTCCTTCTTTTTCTTTTTTTCTTTAAGTGTTATTGTTTTGTATGATGGCAATAGGAACCCCTATTACGTGGGACTTAATAATTTATTATTAATTAATGAGCTTGTTATAAGCCTTTGTTTTGAAAACATAAGAAATAATTTTATTTCTATTAATTTCCACAAAAAAAGTATTAAAAAAAATTACGAAATTGGTAGATATCTTTTACGAGTACAAGCCAAATATATTAATTTATATTATATCGATAACGAAAACATAACTGGCGAAATGTGAGTGTACTATAGGTTTACCTCTGCCTAACCCGTCGATGATTACATGCGTAATGTTTTGTGTTGTTTCAGACACCTTGTACGTTTGGGTACTCAGTCATGCTGTGACAAGTAAACGGACTTATTCCATACTTCGGTAGAAATAACCCTAGAACAGATGGGACACAAAGACAAGGCTCATTCATCATTTATCTTCTAACGAAGCTAAAGGCTTATATAGGTACCCTTTTTTTTGGACCGGGCATTGGGCGGAGAGCGTGTCAGACTCTTACTGACTAAAACCCACGGTATCCCTTTCGGACTTTCCCGCAACCCCGGCCGGCATCGGTCCCATCGGACCCCTTCACTTGCTGACATCTCTTTGAGGCACGCGTAGAACACAACGCGCCGTCAACCCGGGCCTGGTCCTTATCGGATGGCGAGCTAGCTTATAGGTACCCACGCTGCCTTGTATTTGTATCCTATTATAAACTGTCCCCAGAAATCTGCTTCCACATTCATCATATAAGTATCTATCTACTACCGACTTTGGTCTAATAGATCCTTGTATTTTATCAGTAACTGTGTGATGCTTTGAGTAACCTGAATTTAAAATCTGTTTGTATGTTGTTGAAAAACTTTTTTGATTTTGATTAACTTTATTTGTAAACCACCTGCAGCAACAAAGTTGATTATAGATCTATTTATTTATTTTTATTTTTCGAGTTTACTTATCTTTTTGTATTTGTTTTTCTGTTTTTATTATTCCTTAAAAAATATATCAAGAATGTGTTTGAATGGCCAATAAATATTCAAGACTTAATTAATTCCAACTAAATGAAAACTTACAACCACCCCTGAAACTTCCTTCTTTATCACAAACTATTCTAATTCCTTCCAATAAATAAAGAGAAAGCAATAAAAATAGTTTGAACAACATTATTCAGTCACTCCAATAAATTATAAGTTAAATCTAATTATGAAGTTTCACGCGATGCATCACGCTAATGATTTAGAGCGGTAGGCAGAGAATATAAGTTAAATAATAATTAGTATTCAAGAGCCAGCTATGGAATATTTAAGGGAACGTCATGTTTGAAATTCGTGCAACCCTGGATGCCTGACATACGGGCTGAAAGATTGGTCAACAATTTTTTTAAAGTAAATCAGTATGGATATAAAAGTTGTAGGTATTAAACGGATTGATTTATATTACTTTTTTTTAATGCAACAAGACATAATTATAGTAAGTGTATAAAGAGATATGTCCTGAATGACTGATTAAATCTAGAAACAAGTTAAGTGAAAACTTTATTAGTGAAACAGGTGTAAAAGGAAGCTAGATAAAAAAGGTATAGAAATATTAATAACGTGAACAGGTAGGTTCGGTCCTCATTGTGACATAGACATCAACTAAGGCTATAGAATACAACTACGGGATCCCGGCCGTTTTCTAACCCCCAAAATCCCGGCATTGCACTTGGCTAATCTCGGAATTTTCGAGATTGCCACAAACAGGTCTAGTTTGCATTCCGTAGTCCTTTGCGCCTTGACAATGTGTTTGCCTAGAATATATTAATAGACCAGTCACTTTACTCTAGAGCTACCTAAAACTGGAAGCTAAAAGGCAGGAAAAAATAGTCTATAATAGCATATATTACATTATGACAAAAAAAAACAACCCTTAGATACGCCCGCCGTACGATACTTACTACACAGGTACAGCCCTAATAATATGTTTGTCGTAGAACTTAGATAGAAGGGGCTTCATCGCTCGGAATACTTCAATCCAATACGCTTAAAAACTTTTTTTAAGAAATTACTCAAGTTTTTTCATTTGAGCCCAATTAGAAACCACATAGTCTAATCCCGAGACAGCCCCGGGATTCCGGGATTACGCATAAAAAAGTCCGTAATCCCGGGATTGAAAAACATGCTCGGGATTGTATTCTCTAACTAAGGCCTAGCCCGCACTTCGATGAAAAATAGAGTGAAATGTTTATCGTAATTCTGTAACACATAGTAAGAGTATCTTAAATTAATATACCTAACTACACTGCATATAAACCGCGCGAATAAAATTAGCAGTGTTTTTGGATGTTGATTAGTTAATTTATTTACCTATATTTTATTATTTCGTGGCTATTTCAGTAATGAATAAAATAACTAAATTAATTTCAAAGCTTTGATGTTCATAGCAATCTGGAGTAACATGATGTAAGTCGGAAATATTCAGGTAGCGATTACTCAACATGACGTGAACACGACAAGGCGACATATTAAATTCAACGTTCCTATAATTTACGACATTTTCAGTACTGCTATCATGTAATTTTGGGTTTTGCATATTTATAACATATACCTCTAGTTTCTGATAGTTTTTTTTAAGTACGTATTCACACTTCATCATAATCATTCTGTTGTCCTCATCCCTATTTATTTAAGTTCGACACTGCATGTATTCTTCTTCCATTCTTCCTTATTAATCGTCATCTCAGTAGTCACCCCCTTTCTAGCCATTTCATTCTTCACACAGTCCATCCATCGTTTCTTTGGTCTTCCCCTACTCTTGTAATCTATTCCTCACCACATTTTCCTCACTCCTCCTCATTACATGCATAGGTATTTTAAACTTATTAACGTAAATCAAAGATAAGTCTTCGTAAAAATTTGATTCTTAAACAAATCGTACTTAAGTCGATAAAATCTGCATGCAATGTTTCACAGCAGTGTGTACAAAATCATGATCATTACGTGATTAGGTAACATGACACGATACGACAGCACGACGAGACCCCGACGCGACACGACTACGACCGACCACGACCGACATTAGAACAGTTAAAACTCCTTGTTATTTCACTTTTGCAACATGTTTTTTCGTCTGAACAGCTGTTGTAAGTGAATTTTTAATAAAGTTTTTATGGTTCGAGTTTCAGCTCAGAATTACTGTTGGAAGCCATTTTGACAATAACACGAGGTAGTTAAGAAGTATGTTGGTCTGCGATTCAATGAACCTTTCACGTAATTCCTATATCTGTATGTAGTACATGCCACGGTAAACTTGAAATCGGCTTAGTTAGAATCAAGATTGATCTAATGTCTATTATAAAACCTTGTTTCCAATTGAAGTTATTTCCACTTAAACAAACATCAACTTTACAGCAGTATAAATAAAGTTGATTTTAGACTGACTAAGTACTGTTGAAAAAGTCATAAGAAATATGAAGTTGTAGCGCAAACTGAATCTTATGTGTAGGTATTACAGTTGTTTTTCCTAAAACAAGTGTTTATTTACATGTTTTGTAAATAAATTGCGATCACAGATTACAATGATTTCAAACGTGGTAAGTAATTATGTTTCCAAAAATAAAAATAATGCCAGCCTAATATTGTGCCACTGCAGGACAAAGGACTCTTCTCATAAAGAGAAGACATAAGCATTGATCACCAAGCTTGCTCAAGACGGGTTGGCGATTCCAGACTTATTGTGATGTATGAACGTAAAAGAAGCAAAAGGAGTAAGTAAGGATCGCTGCAGGTGGCGTTCTGTAGTATCTGCCTACCCCATGGGAAGAAGGCGTGAGTTTATGTATGTAATAATTATATTTCCAGGTGAACAGCAGGGTGGGCACGCCACTATTGCGGCAATAAGTCCCATCTTTGAGGAGTGGCTGGAGAGGCGCCACGGCGCCCTCACCTTCCGCCTGACGCAGGTCCTCACCGGACACGGCTGTTTCGGGAGGTACCTGTTTCGGATAAGGCGGGAGGAAAAGCCCGGGTCATCACTGCGTGGATCGCCCGGAGGACACGGTGGAGCATACGGTGGAGGTATGCCCGGCTTGGGCAGAGCACCGCCTTGTCCTCGTGGAGGCGATCGGTGGCGGGGATCTCTCGCGTCCGGCCCTGGTCCAGGCCATGGTACGGAGCGAGAAAGCATGGGAGGCCGTCACCTCCTTCTGCGAAGCAGTAATGCTCACGAAGGAGGAGGCGGAGCGCGTGAGGGAAAGGCAAATTTCGCGCCCTCACGCCCCTAGCCGCCGCAGAAGGAGACGCCCCGGGGCGTCGGGAATCGATTGCCGATTCCCGGCCACCGTAGGCGCGGGCTTGCGGACGGTGAGCAATGGGTAGCTCGCTGTCCGGTAAGGACCAGGCCCAGGTCGACGGCGCGTAGTGTTCCACGCGCGCCTCAAAGATATGTCAGCAAGTGAAGGGGTCCGATGAGACCATTGCCTGCCGGGGTTGCGGGAAAGTCCGAAAGGGATACCGTGGCCCCCTGGCATTGCACAGGCAAGAGAAGGAACACGGGTGGGTTTTAGTCAGTAAGAGTCTGACACGCCCTCCCCGCTCCACCCAGAGCGGGAGGAGTCATTTGATGATTTCCCACCCAAAAAAAAAAAAAAAAGGTGAACAGCAGGGGTGGTGAGCTCGAGCATAGACTAGTGGTGTGACCGTCAGACGGCCAAGTCATAGGTCTCAAGTTTGAGCCGAAAAGTTCATTTCGTTTCATGAATCCGAAAAGTCACCTGTGATTTTTCGGATTCATGTGCGTATTGTATAAAATTTGCTTTAAAAAACGGTGAAGGAAAACATCGTGAGGAAACCAGCATGCCTGAGAGATATTTCTCGACGGCATGTGAAACCAAGTCAGAGGCCCACATAGGTGTCATACAAATTCTGACACCAGGTTAGTCACTAACCACAGGAAAAAGAAAGATATTTCCAGGTTTCCTCATAATGTTTTCGTAACGTTAATTAGATATTCAACGACTAATTTATCAAAAAAAAAAAAAGATCATTGCATGATGAACATGGATAGGTACCAAAACTTTTTTCAATAAGACACCATTTTGGCAATTATTTAGTTACACCACAGAAATATTAAAAACAAAACTTCTTTATTATATCTATGAGTTACACTCTCGTTCCAAAAAATCAGCCACATTTATGAATAGCCAGCTATAAATTGAGCTTTTACGAGTCATCAACTCTACCTAAGTGTTTCCCTTCTTTTTGTAACATAAACCCATTTATTTAAACAACACTCTTATTCTTTGTCGATCAAAATAGACCAAGGAAAACATACCTAAGTACTAGATCACCAATTTACACGAAAAGCGTCTAAAACCTAGAATTCCGATCGGAACATAATCCCTCTGGACGTAATTGCTTCCAGTGAATGAGACGCCTCGGAGTGAACCGATGACCTAATAGTTCATCTAGTTCATTCCGTGTTTCCTTTGATCAGTTCACTCTCTGAGCTTTATGAAAGAGTTCGTTAATTTGCTTGGTATTGGTGAATCGAATGAGTTTTTATTTCTGATGTGAGATGAGGGCTTAGTTCGAAAAGGCGAAAGAAGGTGTTATTTATGAAATGTTGGTGTGTTATGTTTAAGTATAAATTGGGTGTTCCTGCCGTATAATAACCTGTAAACGAGCAATATTTGTAATCACGTTCTCGAAAACGACTGACGATTTCGATGAAAGTAGCAATATAGGGGTTCACGGGGGCAAAAAATTGATCCTAGCTAGGTTTCATATCTGGGAAAATTTGTTTTCTCCGTATTTTCACCCGAACAGAGCTCTGTCACCCAAAGTTTAGAACAAGATGGCTACCTTAGAATAATGACATGGCAGCATGGAATTAGTAAGTACCTAGTATCATGTCAGCATGGAATTCGTATGTACTATATATGGAAGTAGTACGAACTTTCCTATGCTATTAAATGAGCCTTCTCTATTATCCCCAGAGCAGAGCTCGGTCACCCAGGTACCTACTGTTTCATGAAAAGGAACATAAAAAGCTTAATAGCGAGAGAAAACGGTCTACATTTTAATTGTATAATATGTACTTAATGAATATCTATTGAGTTGCATACGCCATTGTTTAAGAATATGAAAACAATGCATTTTATTCATTTTAGACATCATGTTCCATAGTAACATTTACTGCTTAAAACCTACACAATCGATATCTAAATAGAAATAGTGTTAGTTTTATTTTTCAAATCGTCCAGGTTCGATTCCCGAGCTGTGTACAAGTTTTTTTTTAAATCTATGAATGCAGTTTTTCTTGTTACTAAAATCGATAACATGGTTCCTAAGAAGAGATCTTCGTATGTCTTATAGTTTCTGACTTTCCCATACTGACCGATCTAAATATGCCACCCTGTATAGTTGACTTAAACTCGGGCAATTCTCAGTATTTCACAATTCTAACTCAGTTACAAACCTTACTGAAACTTCCCACCTGTACACCGTAGGCCAGAATAATAGCTCAAAAAGAAAATTAACATAATAAAACAATCTAATCGCGGAATGTATAATAACGCACAGTGTAACGGGCGGATAGTGTAACATTAATTACAAAAATACCACTTACGAGTAAATTAGCTTTATCGGTGACACGTGCCCGTAATTTATTATGGCCGACAGTGTACGACAAACGGATACACAAAGTTTACGTGGTTTTATTTTATTTGAAGGAAAAGTTTTGTTTATCAAACGTTGAGCATGAACCACCGTGCTTGTTTTTTCAACGACTGGTCACATGCAGTAGTTTTTAATTGTACCTATTTGATAAGAACTGCGAATAGCTGCTAATAATGAAGATTCAAAATGTGTATGAATATTAGAACTATGCAAATCATGCTCAAACACTATGTAGGCAATGATATTATATGTAAAAAGAGGTAGATAGGTTATAAACGTTCCGCAAGTGGCACGTCAAAAGTTGGCTAACTAGCCACATTTTCATCGTTTTGTCTCTTTTTCGCTCCCGATAATTACCACATGCCCTCCTACTTCCACGTGTCATATAATAGTGTGACATAGTGCCGTTTTTGAAGATAGAATGTTAGGTAGGTAACCTATCTACGTCTTTTTATTTCTAATATCATTGTATGTAGGTACGTTTTTTTTTTGGAATTCGGTTCGTACATATACCTACTTATAAACGTCAATTTTTAAAACTAGATGAGGTCGGCGTTTCCTATCTGACTACTCTGAGAAAAAAAGCCGAAGTAAACTTCTGAGGTCACAGTCTCTTTTAAAGTCCAGACATAATCTTGGTCACATCATGTGAAGACCACGGAGATTGGTTTCTGAAATTGTCTTTCGAGGACCAGTCCTGTCCAGTCAGTGTACGCATTTGTCAGTAATCGATCTTCTCCTGAAACCAGAAACATACTTGCTTTTTAAAATTGGTGGTTACTAACAGGAGTTGTTTCGATAAGGCTGCGTGTAGCTGATGATTATATCGATCACAAATGGTGTGCGAAAGGAATCAGCGACAGTCATTATATTATTCTAGGTAGCTCAATTCGTATTCTGAAACTTACGCAATAATTTGGCATAGATTTCAACCATTACCGTGCGTCGCAACCGGCGTGCGTGTATGACCAGATGTATGAACGTAAACGAAGCAAAAGGAGTACGAATGAGTTCTGTAGTGTCTGCCTACCCCCATGGGCAGAAGGTGTGAGTTTATTATTTATGTATGTTAAAATACTGATCTCATAGTGACGTTGGCTGTAATACTGGTGTAACCACTTTTTAACCGACTCCAAAAAAGGATTAGGTTCTCAGTTCCCCGAAGACGGCTGAACAGATTTGGAAAATTGTTTTTTTGTTTGAAAGGGTCTTCCCAGGTGGTTTCATTGTCATAAAGTCCGGATGATGGAATCCTGGAGAAATCGAGGTAACTGCTTAAATATTATAGGCACACCTACAGCGATCTAGGTATTTGTCATAGTAACTCGTGAATTTTCTCGCGGAAAACACCATTTGGGGAGGAAGTGGAACAGATGATCCACCAGATGACCAGATGACCACCGGAAAAACTCAATAATAAGTATTTCACAGGTTGCGATTCGATTACTTTAATATGTTAGCTCGCATAACTCGTCACAATGTATATGGTGAAGTGGAACTGATGGCAAAGTACCAGGAGAACTCCTCAACAATACGGATGATGCCTGGGTCAAAAAAAAGAAATTGTATTTAGTCCGTCAGTCAGATAATAAAAAAATATTAGACACGTATTTTTTCTTTATCATATTAATAAAAAATGACTTAGATACAACGCATTAAAGTTGAGGAGTGGGAGTTGTTACGTCACAAGTATGTATCAAATCTACTTACAAGTGACGTCATGGCACATTATAACTCAATGTATCGCCGTAATCTTTTGATAACGTAAAAAAGAAAAAAAACGTGTACGTTATTTTTTCATAATCTACATTACGGACAAAAACATTTTTTTAGTCATCATACCTATTAACGCCCCTGCATCGGGAAAAGCAATATTTTGTAAAAGGTGATGAGCAGTTGGCATTAGACTATTGTAACTTAGATAAATTACAAACCGACCCACTAAAAAGCGAGAAATAAAATCTTTTTCACAAAAAAACAACCGACTTATACAGTATAAAGTGAAAAATAACTAAAATTTCGGAAGTCGGTGGCAAATAACGAATATCCGTGTCTTTGGGTTTGTTAGTTTTTTTTTTTGGTTTTTATTACTTCAACCATTTCAAAATCCAAAACTCACACCTGTAATCTTCTTCAAGACAAGATCACATTACCAGCACACATTTCCGCATGTCTCCCACCTCGACCTACCGACCCAAATTCCTTAATCACCTCGGAAGACGACCGAAACACTCTAATAGGTTAAACCCTAACGCAAACCCGAAACACCGGTGTTTCAATTAAACGTTAACTGTAATCGAAAAGGCATTAGGCGTCGTAATTAAGAGAGCATGCGCGCTCAGCGGATAAATTTGCATGCCCTGCGGTCAGACTCCTCTGAGCCTAGGAGTAGTATAAGTTGTAAGCGATAGCGTCGGGAATCCCAGGCCAATTAACAGCCACCCCTTAGGCGCGGGCCTGCCGACGGTGAGCAATGGGTAGCTTACCGCCCGATAAGGACCAGGCCCGGGTCGACGGCGCGTTGTGTTCCACGCGCGCCTCAAAGAAAAGTTAGCACAACTGACGGGGTCCGCTAGGGCCGATGCCTGCCGGAGTCGCGGGAGAGTCCGAAAGGGTTACCGTGGTCCCTGGCAACGTACTGGCAACTGAAGGAACACGGGTGGGTTTTAGTCAGTAAGAGTCAGACACTCCCTCCCGCTCCACACAGAGCGGGAGAAATTATTTGATAAAAAAAATATACAAATAAGGTGTAAGCTATAAATGTTCAGTTAAGTAATATATATGTATCAGATAAGACTACAAATGATCAATTTTCGGACGTTTTTCCTTTACTTATGCTGTGAAACCTTGCTTCCTGTCAAATTTCCTGAGTCTAGGTGACGGGAAGTACCCTGTTGGTTTTTATCAAAATATGTCACATATATGGCCTTTTTTTTTTCGTTCACTTAGAAGCTTGATTTTTTCAGAGCTCCAAGGGAACATTGATCTACGTATTTGATATTAATTTCAACTTGATACCTCCAAAGGTTTCTGGGAAAATGCGTCTTAACATACTGACGGACGGACAACGAAGTGATCCTCATCCCATCATCCAGGACGATGAGATGATGATGGGATGATGGGTTCCGTTTTTTTCCTTTTGAGATAAGTACTAAACCCTAAAAATAGCAAAACAGTAGCCAGATGGTTAAGAGTCCTATTACATTTTTTTACGGAAATTCATGATTTTTGACCATGTAATTTTCAGCAGCAGTAAGATATTTTAATAATTTGATTATAATAACTATAGTGCCATTCTTTTTCTTGTAAGTTGGAGTTACACATTATTTTCGTGTAATTTGCTGAATTGACGCGGAATATAATTATAGTACTTTAATTTAATTTATTGTAATTTTGTCTTATTATATTGAGAAACAAAAACTAATGAAACGTATTCACTGTAGATCGAAGTTTTATATCATGTTAGTTTATTTGATTTAATTGTGTTTATTTGGAATATAATTGACATGAAAATCAAGACATTTATTGGTTTTCTTTACGAACTTTCCCTGAAAACACAAGGAATTTAAAGAAATTCTAGAACTCCAATAAACAAGTAAAACATTCAAAGTATCTTTTAGTAATTTTAGCATTTATAAGAATTGAATGTAACGATGTGAATTTGAGCGTCAAAGTTCCATCGCCAACGGTTTTTCTTGCAAACTGTGTTCGTAAAATATTTATAGTAAATTACACGAAAAGAAAAATGAAAATGTGTAACTCCAACTTACAATAAAGAGAATGGCACTATCGTTATTCATAATCAGATAATTCAAATATCTTACTGCTGCTGAAAATTACAACGTCAAAAATCATGAATTTGCGTCAAAAATGTAATAGGACTCTTAAGTTGGTAGCAAAACATTAATATGTTTAGGATACGTCACAGGTTCTTGAGAAATATCGAACGTTAGGCATCTTTTAATGCACCTAATCATTATCTACATTAAAACTAGTTTTTAACCGACTTCAAAAAAAGGAGGAGGTTATATGTTCGACTGTATGTATTTTTTTTTTTTTTTTTTTTTTTTTATGTATGTTCACCGATTTCTCCGCCAATTATCAACCGATTTTGAAAATTCTTTTTTTATTCGTAAGGGTATACTCCTGAGGTGGTCCCATATTAATTTAGTCAAGATCTGATGAGGGGTTTTTGAGTTAGCTTCAATAATACGTATTTTTCCCACCTAGTATATGTGGACGATATTCTAATAGTTCCTGTCACTGTAATTTACAAAGCAGGTAATGGGTATTCAAATTATTGTGGGGGTTTTGTGTAGGTACCACAACTAAAAAGTGAAAAATAAAAACTTTTTCACAAAAAATAAAACCGACTTCCAAAAAAAACACTACAAAGTGAAAAATAACTTTGTTTTCGGAAGTCGGTGGCAAAAAAAACGAAAATAAAACTCCAAAGACACCGACTTCCGAAAACAAAGTTATTTTTCACTTTGTAGTGTTTTTTTTGGAAGTCGGTTTTATTTTTTGTGAAAAAGTTTTTTGTCCGCGAATTCGTTGGCGTGAAATTTCGGCCCCGACCTGCCAAGTCGCATCGCATCGCCCGCCCGCGCTTTTACTTCGTTTCCACCTAGCGTTCTTTGTCTTTTTTTCTTCAGCTCAGCTCCTACCTGTGGTAGCGTGATGTTACATAGTCTATAACCTTCTTCAAGTTTTGGATTATTCAATAAGTACAAAAATAAATGTTCAAATCCGCCTGGCAGTAACAATTCCGGAGATTACCCCCTACATACAAACTTACAAACAAACAAACAAATTTTACTTCTTTATAATATTAATATAGATTAAATCAAATTCATATATTCAAGAAGACAACGTGCCTATTTCTTTACATGATTTTACATAACCTTGGGCTATCCAATGCAAAAACATTTTTTCAAATCAGACTAGCAGTTCCGGAGATTACCCCCTACATACAAACAAACAAATACATTTTACCTCTATACAATTATTATTCAAGTATAGATTCGTAATCAGGCTGATTGGATTACCAAAGAGTACTATCAGATTTTTCTTGTAAAAAGCGTTCTGATGAAACACCTAATATTTAAAAAAAATACTCTTCATTAAAACAAGACTGTATAGATAGTGCAATCCACGACGACGCGCCCCACTCTGCTCCGCTCCGTACTAAAGTACAGCTTACAGTACAGTAATCGCGGAGTGGGGCGCGTCGTCGTGGATTGCACTATGTGTAATAAAATGTCACAGGTCATAGAATTTAAACTTTCCCAGGCAAGGTAAATCTTTACTGACATATGCGGCGGTAAAGGATTGCGCTTAAATAAAATGGTTATCCATTGTAATTAACAGAGCATGCTCAGCGTATAAATTTGCATGCCCTGCGGTCAGCGGAGCAGGTTGCACTCATAATAACTGGTACAAGTTACAGGCAACAGCGGAATTTAAAACTTAAATTATCTCCTTTTTAACCGCTGTGAAAATAAGACGAGCAAGATTTTTTTTTCAGGACACTGCAGGTACTGTCTAGTCTTTTATACCTTCGTCAGTTGTCATATTCCTTTCTTTTTAAAGCCAGGACACATAATTATTTTTGAAGCTACGGCACTGAGCATGCTATTGGGTAGAATACCATATTTAATTACTTGAAATCAAAGATGAAAATCGCATAAGTACACCTTTTCCCAATGTCAGGTTGACATTAAAACTAAAACCTTATTAATGGTCAGGCTGCTTAATCTTTTTTTTTTATCAGTCTGTCAGTATCGCATATATCGTCTTCATTTCTAATTTCTGACGATATATGTATAACGCTGAGTCGATAAACCAGATTGAGTTGTGCAAAAAACAGACAAATATAGCTCTGAAGGTGACGAAAGAATTTTGATTGCGACTGTACTGTAACTTGTGTTAAAAAACTAATCGCTATTGCGTTATAACTTGGACCACACATAGTATTTACTTACCACCATACTTCGAATATTTTATACGTACTAAAAGCACAAGAGAATGTCAGGATTTAATGCTAAAGCATTTTCAGGGGACCTAAAGAGAAACCACTAATTCTTTTCCGTGGTCACCACATAAACAAAAAAGAATTTACTGTGGCAGGAAATGCAATGCTGCAATGGTGGCCCAGGAGAGCAGTAGCCGCCAAGTGGTAACGGCCGCGACTTACAAGTAGTAGGTCGTAGGTTCGAACCCTGGCAGGCGCTTTACTTTGTGTAAATAATTTCATCACCACTGCTCTCAAAACGGTGAAGAAAAACACTGAGGAAACCGGCATGTCCTAGAACCAAAAATTCGAAGACATGTGACATCTACCAACCCGCACTGGACCCGTGTGGTAGATTACCACCCGATCTCACCGAGAAGAGGTCTGAATCCCAGCAGTGCGCAGTGGGAATAATATTGGCTGATTATGTACTCAAAGTTACTAGGAGCAACTAGAAGCTGATTTTGCTAGCAGCTAGTCCATTACAATAGATGTAATATTTTATCACCTAGCATTTTTTTTTTTTTTTGGGAACGTTGCCCCACACTAGGAATTTTTCCTGGGCCTCAAGTCTGCTATTACAATAGTGTCAGAATGGTCTATCATTGATTTCATAATTGTTGATTTTGATTTTGGTAATCTACTAATATATTGGCGTCATTATGACTTTCCAATGGTCAGCCACTGACACTCCATTGAAAGAAATGGCATATATTGGTAATCTCGTAAATAATGAAAAATGAATGACTGACGTAAGCGGTAATCTGCTAAAATTTTGACAGTTCCTTTCTTCTTTTCGTGTGGTTAGTAAACTAACCTGGTGTCAGAGTTTTAAAACCGCCCACGGGCCTCTGACTTGGCTTCACATGCCGTCGAGAAATATCTCTCAGCATTCCTCACGATGATTTCCTTCACCGTTTTTTGAGCAAGTGATAATCATAGGTATAAGTTCCTTTGATCAGTGACCTACCATGAGAAAATCATTGTGCAGTCATTTCTTTTAATTCGTTACAAGTATCGTGTTTGTGGAATACGATGATCAACCAATGATCGACCATTATGAATTTAGCAGTTTACGAACTTTTAGCAAAATGACAATGGGATCGTGTTGGAATGACGAATTTATTAAAATAGCAGGCTTGGGCCCCTGTATTGTGGGTGCATTTACAAACATTTAAACTCACATACACAAACAGCCAGACCCGGAACAACTACTTGTAGGTCATACAAATATTTGTTCCGTGCGGGAATCGAACCCCCGACACGCAGCGCAGCAGTCAATCGCTCTTAACTACTGCGCCAACCGTGCCGTCAGATATTGGTGCCGTTATAATTGATTGTTAGACGATATTATTATTTTTCTTGAACTTTCTTTCTTGTTAGTTCATTACAATGTATCTTATATTGTATCTCCTTGTCAAATGTTACAACAAAATACCTTGTGATATATTAGAATTAAATGAAAGAAAATTTAAAAATCATATAAAAAGTACACTTTGTAAACAAGCATATTACAAATTAGAGGATTATATCCAAGATAAAAATGCTTGGAAACATGCTGGTCCTGCTCCATAGGACAATTCAGAATCTAGACAAAATCGAACTGGTTGCTAAAATAATTGTATTTTTTTTTTTTTTAGCATTTATTTTATTTTTTGTTGATTATTGTGATTACTTGAACTCACACACTGACTTATTATTATTAGTATTACTTATTATAATGTTAGAAATATAGTATAATTTTACAATGTTTGTAAGTATGTGAGCACCATGCATCTATCACATAATTATGTCATTCCTTCATTTTTCATTCTTTTTACCTATCGTGGTATAGTAATCTTATTCTAGGTGCATTGTCTTCACATATAATTATATAATTAGTGTATACAAGATATAATGATTTTTTTAAAAGAGTAACGTTGGAGTTTCTCGCCCATTCTTCTCCATACGAAAACTACCTTTTGGAATGGGCGACTAGAATCAGTTATTATTATTTTTTGTAAAGTTTGACGTTCAAAAGTGCCTTTTTTGTGCCTAATTGAAATAAATTATTTGACTTTGAAATAAAAGTATTGATAAAATTGCAACAGCTCTTTAAACAGTTCAATATAAGACAGGAGATATAAAAATAAAGTGATGCAGTTATTGTCATAGCCACGCGCTGGCAAACGATGCGCCGAGTTGGAAGACACACAGAACTATAAAAGCTCTGAAACTTTTGTTGGATTGTTTGTAGTATTACAAATCGATGGATTTATCAAATAAAGGTGCCTATTTGTTTTGATTATTCATAGTTCTGTCTGTTTAAGACGGGACTAAACTTAAGAATAGAAAAGAACTTACATAACATATAACATCACGCCCAGAGGTGCACATAGGTAGGTACACCCACATTTCGCCTATTGTCATCAACCGGGCTCAAATCCAGACTCCGGGCTGCTACTGAGAAATTCCTGAAAGAAAAACCCAATGACACTTTGCCCGACCTGGGAATCGAACCCTCATGTTCAGAAGTAGCGCTTGCGACCACTAGACCAACGAGACAGTAAATAACTTTTAATTGGAAAATTGATACTGTATGTAGAAGCACCGTTTGCTTGTTTTCAGAGCCACAACATGAAAATAACACCCTAGAATGTTTTGAATAAAATGGTCGTCTTCTTAGAAAAAAAAAGAACCACATAAGGTCTATTTATAACCTTGTTTCCAATTGATGTTATTTCCACTTAAACAAACATCAACTTTATGTCAGTGTAAATAAAGTTGATTTTAGACTGACTAGTACTGTTGAAAAAGTCATGAACAATATGAAGTTGTAACGCAAACTGAACCTTATGTGTAGGTGTTAAAGTTGTTTTTCCTAAAACTCATGTTTGTTTACATGTTTGGCAAATAAATTGCGAACGCAGATTAGGTTCAATAGGTACGCTGTGAGACACTGTCAGTTATTACTCAACAACACTGGACATTCTCCAAAACGAAAAATCAAACCGAAAATTGCTCCAAACATAAAATATGAGCGGCGTCATCCATGCTATAATGGATTGAGTCCCCCCACATTTGAAAGGTGCTAAAATTTTCAGAAGAGCGACAAAATTATCTTTGTAGGTAGTGTAACAATAATATCGGGCGCGCCGTACGGACGACGCGTCACGCGACGTGTCGGTTGTGCAACACTCTGTGCGACACTCCGTTAGTGACGACCATACGTTTACGGTTTTTTGGGATATCTTGGTGGAGCGGTGTGTGTCACCTGAGTTTAGGGGAAAAGTGGTTCGGTATTGTCGCATACTTAATTCTAGGACATAAATACCTACTCATTTCGTAAAAAAATATTAGAGGAAGAGTACTCGAAATGAGTATTGAGCTCTGTAATCGAATGAGTAGGTCCTGAAAGTAAGTAGTAGATAGTAATTCGAGGACTGCGCGAATAACTGTGCCTCGTCTGATTTGTCAAAATTTTGGGTAGTCAACCTGATTGCAGTTTTGAAAGCCTGGAGAGCCCTCGGAGCATTTATGTTCAAGACATGCAGAACAACAATAATCTGTTCTACTATAAGTTAGGACGGTCTAAGCGTAGCAACTGGAGCATATCGTGTAGAAACAAAGAAATACTGTCGCCACCAATATCTACAGCCATCTTTTTATTTAAAAAAATGTTTGCTTAAACAGGATGCAATAAAGACTATTTCTATCTGTCAATCTCTTTATGAACAAGACATTTTAACCACTCGTTTGGTCACCTCAGCTCCGTGAAATGCTATTGGTGCAATATCTATTCCATTTGCAGTATCTTCAGTATATTGGCAGAGATTTGATAGCCCTGCCGAGGTGGGTTTTAGTGAACACCGTAGTCCAGTCGTATGCATGACTATGACTACTACGGGTTTATGGCGCCCTGGTACTTGCGTTGGGAGATATCGGTGGTAAGACAGGTGTGTTTTGAATGGTGGTATGAAGATAGGAAGGTTTGAAAGAGAATAGACTTCAACATGTGTATACAACTAACTAAGTATTATACAAACTAAAATATATCGACGAAAAATTCATCTGCATCGTTGTCGACTGGTACTCGTAGTGTACCCAAGAGACTGGCCGCATTGCCACGTTGTATGGCAATGCTTAGCCTCTGGCCAAGGTAAAAACCAGCCCTTGGGTCACGGGAAGTGTCAACCAATCGTTTGGAGATTTTATTGAACAGACCATGAGCACTCGGACTCGGACCCCATGGCCTTTTTTTAGAAAAAAAAATAAAATCATCAAATGACGTCTCCCGCTCTGGGTGGAGCGGGAGGGCGTGTCAGACTCTTACTGACTAAAACCCACCCGTGTTCCTTCTGTTGCCTGTGCAATGCCAGGGGGCCACGGTATCCCTTTCGGACTTTCCCGCAACCCCGGCAGGCAATGGTCTCATCGGACCCCTTCACTCGCTGACACTCTTTGAGGCGCGCGTGGAACACAACGCGCCGTCGACCCGGGCTTCGTCCTTACTGGACGGCGAGCTACCCATTGCTCACCGTCCGCAAGCCCGCGCCTACGGTGGCCGGGAATCGGCAACAGATTCCCGACGCCCAGGGCGTCTCCTCCTGCGGCGGCTAGGGGCGTGAGGGAGCGAAATGTGCCTCTCCCTCATGCGCCTCCGCCTCCTCCTTCGCGAGCATTACTGCTTCGCAGAAGGAGGTGACGGCCTCCCATGCCCTCTCGCTCCGTACCATGGCCTGGACCAGGGCCGGACGCGAGATATCCCCGCCACCGATCGCCTCCACGAGGACACGGCGGTGCTCTGCCCAAGCCGGGCATACCTCCACCGTATGCTCCACCGTGTCCTCCGGGCGATCCACGCAGTGATGACACCCGGGCGTTTCCTCCCGCCTTATCCGAAACAGGTACCTCCCGGACCCCACGGCCCTAGGGTTTCAATAGAATAGAATACACTTGGTTTTGATGACATAATCATTTTCTGTGAAAGTAGAGAAAGTTATAAAATGAAAATATTAAAATACAATGGGATCATAAAAAAAAGCCAAACGTTTTGCGATGAAAAGCCTAATACGACATTTAAATTTTTGGTATATCCTAATCATGTTGGTAATTTTTATGGTGTACAATAAAGAGTATTCCATCTATCTATCTATCATGTTTTTATTTAGGTAGCATTTAAAGCTGACAGTTTTCATTTGGGATAAATACACGAAAATCATGGCAAAAATTGTGTTCACAGAACATTTTTCTTAATCAGCAAAACAAAAGCTCATCTTTCAAAATCCCGACATTTTTACTCCATCCTGTTTGTCTACACAAAAACTCCCATTACACATTCCTCATACAGTTTCCAATAAATCAAACAAGACAAGCAATACATAGGGATATGGTCATCGTCTTTTACGTAAAATATCTGTTTTACTTGGCAACAGTTAGTCGATTGATTTATCTCGACCTGAGAGAGACGTGATGAATTACTCTGTGGAGATTTGCAAAGAGCAATTTGGGTACAGAGCCGGAGGAAGTTCGTAAATCAAATGTGGCTCGGGTATTTTTTTGTGATATTACATAATTTGGGCTTTTAATTTTAATATAATGCTGAACACACTGAGTACATTCAAATGTTTTCTTCGAGCGGGTTACATCATAGAGTTTTTTTTTTTTAAAATATGCTTTGATTTATCATCACCTTTAAGGGCAGCTATATGCTTAAATTTTCTTCCAATCTCGTGAATTGGCATTCAAATCATTCTAGTTGAACATCTAAGCCAATAACTCGCAAATATAATAATCAATAAAAGTTGGATGACGGATTAAAGACTTCCATGGGTTAAAAGTTATTTATTAATGATTCTTTGTTTTCTCATTTCCGATGTTGTAGCATCTGTCGTTCACTACTCTATGCGATTCGCCGTACGTGCACAGGCGCGCAGCATACGATTTGTTAAACATTGCAGCGCCTCGTGAAATGCTCACACGATAAAACTATTGTTTACATACAAGGTGTCAAGTAAACTAACTCAAAAATACTTAAGTATGAAGAAAAGTATTTATGGATTCCATGCAAGTTCAAGCTTCATCTCAACAGACAAACAAATATCAACTATTATGCCACAGCACATTTTGGTTTATTATTGATTTATAGGTAACGAGAGCCTGTAACTTCTTCGTTCTCAGAAATACACATATCTAGCAGCTAATTTCTTATGAAATTTGAAACTCTTGAAACTTAAAATCTTCAGAAGACAAACAATTAATTCGAGTAGGCCAACATTTTCATGAAAAAATTGTCACCAGAAAAAATGTGTTACCCTACAACCTCCCAAAAACTCCCAATCCCGAAAACTTAACCAAACAATAAACCTACGTCATACCAAAAACTTACGACGAAACATTTCCTTGCACTAAGTGCCCGCCTCACGATAACCTATGCACCGTCGAGATGTATGGCAGTTTCTTGCTGTGAACACTCCCGGGATTTGCCGACATTCCGGACAAGTATGCACCGTGTTCCCGGGATCTTATACCGGTATCAGATTTAAAGTGAAGGATAGGTTTTGCTAGGTGAGAACTTATCTTGCGCTGGAGTGTAAGTTCTGTACAAGTTCGGTTGAAATGCACAAGTTTTAGAGGTGTTTTGGGAGTCATCGACAGGGGTATGTTTGAGTGTGTGAATAAATGAAATTGTTTAGTGTGTTTGGTATCTGTACATACAAATAATTATTTTAAAATGTATAAAAACTAACTGAGCATGAGGTCCTGGGTTCAATTCCCGGGTCGGGCAAAGTGTTATTGGGTTTTTCCATCTGGAATTTCTCAGTAGAAGCCCGGAGTCCGGATTTGTGCCCGGTTGATGGCAATAGGCTCGCCCCCTATTACATGGGACTTAAACATAACTGTCGAAATGTGGGTGTACTATAGGTACACCTCTGTCTAACCATTCGGGGATTACAGGCGTGATGTTATGTTTAGAAACTAACTAAACTTGTCGTTGGCGAATCTGAATCAATACTAGTACTACAATGATAAATAGGTAACATGAAAGAATCAGTCAAGATTTGCAATTTCCGTCATCCCACTTTGTACTTACGCAGTCCGATATTTTAAATCGAAAACCATTTCCTATTACGTCACCGAAGCTCCGGGCGCCATTTTTTCAATGTTGCCACTTCTAAATCGATCACCGTCGACTTAAATCGGTCCCGCGCCGTTCAGTGTTGACAGTCGTTAAAACTTTCACAAATTGGCTGAAACGTCGTTTACTGAAATTCCCTTTACTTAATTAAAACTTTCGAGTCTGAAGTCCATAAGTTTACAAGTCGCCAAATTCGAATTGTTTGATTGTCATTTTGTTGCAAATAATAATAATTGTTTGTTTTGTTCTAGGGACTAAATGCAAATTGGTGCGTTGCGACATCTGTTACGAAAAATTGGGTAGGAAAGTTTGAAAACGAGTTTTGAAATGTTGTTAAAATTATGAATAAATAATTTACGAAATATCTGGGATATTCATAAACAATTAGGTATAAGGTTAACCTATAATAACAAAAATATTTCATACAGATTTCATACTTGTCGTTGACAGGATTAAAAAACAAAGCAAAAACATTACAAAGCCTGTCAGATCCGCCATACGTTACTGTTCAAACAATATCCCGGTAAAAAACTAATTTGCGCCGGAGTTATGACAAAAATCCCGGGTATCGGCGCTTTTTATCCAGGCTTAGTGATTTCATAAATGACGATGTACCAACAGTATAAGGGTACGTTCAGACATACGAATTACTAACGAAGCCATATCTATGCAATGTTACTTCTTAAAAGCTTGAACACTACACTAACGTAAGTGTTAAATACAAGTGCATTGCTCAGAAGCAAAATAGGCACATGAGATTTGAAGACTCCTAGATGCTTTTAGGTAATTATAAGGAAATATTATATTTCCCATCAATTATAAACGTAGCTTAAAATTAAAAGACATTTAAACATCAAAAAAAAAATATTAAGAGGACATATCCTACAAGTTGGCAACGTCGTACATAGCTGTCAAACATTTACCTGTTTTGATTAATTTGGCAAAAATACTGTATAAAAATATGAAATGTGGCTAACTAGCGGACTAGAATATTAATAATGAATTGCAATAATTAATATCGTAACACCGAATATTTAGTTTTAGATGTAAAAAAAGTACTTTTTTCCTAAAACGGTTACAATATCAAATTGAGTGTTATAATTGCAATTCATAATTTATATTCTAAGTTCGCTAGTTAGCCACATTTCTTATTTACATATTATTTATAATAAATAATATGTAAATAAGAAATGAATAATGAATAATATTTTTTTTATTATATTTGCAACATTAATGTTGTTTTGATTAATCAAAACAGATAAATATTTGACATCTATTTGCGACGTTTTGCGACAACTTTCAGAATAAACGCCCATAAGCAGTCGCTAATCATTACTCAACTTTAAGCAACGTTTATAAATAAACCTCATTATTTCCAGGTAAAGGCATAGTTATATTTTTTATGACTATCCGGACTTGTTGGCTGTGAGCAGTGACTGTTAACTCAACGTACAAATACACGTAACCACAGTGCAGCCACCGTCATGTCATGAAGCGTCAACACCGTTTTCATGAGTGTTTAATTTGGTTTTGACACCATGTGACGTCACCACACTTTAGTGGGAACCACTACCCAACCAGTTAATATGTGCTGCAGCTTATTCACAATAAGCCTGCCCATAAAACAATTTTTATTTCATCGAGTCTTTCGTGAATTCGCCAAGCGGTTGGTTTTCTTCACGTGACCAGGGCTGGCCTATATTTATGTCAAAGATTCAGCATTGCCATCCAATTTGGCAATGCTGCCAGTTTTTTGGACACTTTTCCAATTGTCAGCGATGCGGACGAATTTTTCGGTGCTCAATGAGCTCTTCCCCGTGTTCCCCTAGTTTAGAGTTAGCTTGTATATTGTACTGAAGATGACCAGCTATTAATTGTGTATAAATCTGTGTGGTTCTTTCCTCAAAAGAACATCCTCATCTCATTTTCCTCATCTTCATGGCCTTCACATGATCTGACTAAGATTATGTCTGAACTTTAAAAGAGACTTTGGCCCCTGAGTTTGTTTCGCCTTTTCTTCTTAGGGTTATTCAGATAGGAAATGTCCACTCCACCTAGTTTTTTTAAATTTTGTTATGTCTCGTATAATATTGAGGTATTCCACTCAGAGCACTGATTCGACTGACTTTCGGACGGTGAGCAATGGGTAGCTCACCGTCCGATAAGGACCAGGCCCAGGTCGACGGCGCGTTGTGTTCCACGCGTTGCGTTCAAAGAGATGTCAGCAGAACTGAAGGGGTCTGATAGGACCGATGCCTGCCGGGGTTACGGGAAATTCCGAAAGGGATACCGTGGTCCCTGGCAACGTACAGGCAACTGAAGGAAAACGGGTGGGTTTTAGTCAGTAAGAGTCTGAGACGCCCTCCCGCTCCACCCAGAGTGGGAGAAGTTATTTGTAGATTTCCCACACAAAAAAAAACAGATTCTAACAGCACTTGTCTGAACCGCAATTCCGACATCCAATTTACAAAATAAACAATTTCATTTCATTTAAGTAATTTAAATAAAGTTGGTAGTCGATTTTTATTTTGTATTATTTTAAAAAGTTGTGTCTGTTCTAGCCCTAATGTTTCACACTGATATGTGCGGCTATAGACGTCGGTGTAAATCCCCCTTGTTTCACGTTCATATCGGCTCTCATAGCCGACTGATTTTATGGCATTTCATACCATGGCCAGTGACGTATGAAGGACTGTTTACAAGTCAATGGGCCGGTGTGAGCCAGGCCTTACTGGAATAGTTTACGTAGGTAGATCCGTGTGTAGTTCAATGGAAGATTTGGTCGTTTGGGAAGGGAAATGGAATGTGACAAAGGAAATTTAGATAAGGTGAGTTTGAGACTGATATATGTATGAATGACAGACAGAACTGTTTCTTTACATGCCTTCTTTTGTCCGAGGAAGTAAATCTATAGTATTTTAAAGTTTGATAATCACAAACGCAAATAGCAGTAAGACTTTTTCTGTAACCGTTACTCAATCATTTTGTAATATTTCGTATTTAACCTATTTGAACTAATTTTTTAACTTACTAAATTATGTAGAGGACTATTTCCAGATAATCCTAACTATAATAAGTGAGCTTGTTTATTTGTTTGTTTACTACGCTTTCATGGTAAAACAGCTTACCAGATTTGGATGAAATTTCGCACATGAGTAGACCATAACTTGCGTTAGGACATAGGATACTTTTTATCCCGATATTCCCACGGGATCGAGACAGGATTGGACGGGATTTGCAGTATTTGATCTAAGTTTTTAACCTACTAAATTATGTAAATAACTAAATCCAAAAACGTGCACTTTACTTTCTCATTTACACACACAAAAGACATCCCCTCTACGCATCCCAGTCTTATAAAAAAACATTCGAATCCCACAAAATACCCAGTGGACCAATGAAAAATGTATCAGCCATCTATCATAAACTCCTCGTTCGGATACTCAGCAGAACAGAAAAACTCAGGGGTTCGTGAGTAACGTCGCACCAAATTAAATCTGTAGGCTATAAAGAACAGATGACGGGGGGCTAACTTCTTTGGGCTATATTATTATATTATTAGGCTGTGGCAGCGTTTTGTTTTGGTTTGTAGTTTCGCTGCTGTGATTATAATAACAATATTAAAATTAATGTTTTTTTTATTGATTTTAAACCAGAGAAAGTCGTACTAATAAGGAACACATTTCACCATCTGCAATAGTTTAAAAGTCATGTCCATTAACCGACAAAAAAACGTCTTATGTGCCTGTAATTGCACTGAAACCTTAAAACCCTCATTTTCCAAAAACAACAACGTACCTTGGCTACTGAAATTGGTTCATACAAGTTTTCTATTATTTTCCTATTTTACCTATTTGTACAAGGACCTCTACTTGCTCCGTACTATGTTTTAGTAATTATTTCTAAACACAACTTATTAAGCAACGCTTTAATATCTTATACGAGGAATCCGTCATACACAGAGCACACAATTTAACAATTCCGGAATCGCGAGATTGTTACGAGCGATACAAAAGTGCATTCCATATTAGCCAACACCTGTAGGTACTTCTACCATGGGCTGTCATCGAAAACTTACTCGCTAGCGCTAGCGTATTTAGACGTTCAGTACCGGGAGCCCTCCTGGGTTAACCTAGTCGCATATGGGATGACGGGAGCCCTCGCGGCAGGCTCATTTTAAATGTAGGTTTTTCTTAGGGAATACAGCATTATAAACCGTGAAAATAAATTCTGATGTATATTTTAACAAGATTTATTAGTATATGCGTTGGTTTTAAAATCCAAGCCTTTCACGGTTACAAATCTTCACTAAAATTTTAAGAGGTTGAAATTCAAAATTCAAAAGTCATTTATTCAAATTAGGCTGAGAATCAGCACTTTTCGAACGTCAAATTGTTGGAAACTACGTATAGCGACAAGACCCCCTGAAAACACTATTTTACTTCGTTTTACAGTGTTTTATAACACGGTTTTAAACCTAATGCCGTTGACCGTCCGCGATGGTTAACTTTAGCGCAAACGTAATGCCGGTGAACATCCCGAAAGGTTCACTTCCAATATGTATATCGGCATGACGTATGAGCTCTATGAAAAGTGGGTGGAGTCAGAAGTGTTAAGTTTTACGGAGTCATAGGTATGCAGGCGCTAAGGTAAGCTCGATAGATCGTGTCGTCTAGCTAACTTCACTCTTATGTTTTGTTTCTTTCTTTCTCAGTAAAAAGAAGAGAGAACGGCTCATACGATCAAAACGTAATGGTATCGCTATAGTAACAATGTTATGACAGTCAATATCATGAAACAATCCGACTAAATAGAAAGGTTGACGGTTAGTGGACTACTTATGGTATTTAGGGGTTGTCGAATTTTTATTCCTTATAATAATTATGTACATATGTCTATTCAATTTGTAATATTGTTGACAATGTGTGATTCGCGACGTTTTTTATTTTAATTTAAAATGAACTGTGTTTTAAACTCGGACCAAATAAAAAACCAAGACAGAGCGCTGTCAACCAAGCGTTTCGTAAACATGTGTGCATTTTGTGTGGTGTAGTTTGATTTTAGTGTCATTGTAAATGTTGTAAATGTGTGCGTGTGAGCGTGCACGCACAGCGGCGGTGTAGTTTTGGCATGCTATATTGTTCGCAGCGCTTTGTCTTGGTTGTTAATTTGGTCTGAGGTTTACAATCATAGAATATTTTGTAAAGGAACTTAATTTGTTTTTTTCTTTAAATTCACATACTCAAAAACGTATATAATTTTAATGTAAACATGTTTCACATCTCAAAATGCTAGTGAGCTACGTAACTACTACCGCTTTGTATGGTGACAGCTGAAAAACGTTAGTACCAAAACTATCGAATAGATTACGTTAGGTTTCTTACCTAGCGAAATCTATAGCGCTTTTGGTACGAATTTTAATTCTTTCTGTGACCGCTAGGGGCGCTGTACAATATATTTTCATATAAATCATTTACGGAGACGCTAGCGAGTTTCGACATTATTGAAATGTCTATTTGACGCCGCGCCGGTAGCATACCTCCGCCGCGAAACCGTAGCAGCGAAACCGCAGTAGTTCAATTCAATAGACTCGCGTCATGTTCCGCTACTCGAATCGGATGAGAGTAGCGGAAAATGACGCGAGTCGATTGAATTTAACCACAGCGGTTACGCTGCTAAGGTTTCGCAGCAGAGGTGTGCTACTGGGGTGAGTAAGTTTTCGATGACAGCTCATGGTAGAGGTAGTGAACGTAAGTAGGTAAATATACATTCGATTCTATAATTAGAACTCTAAATTTGTCGATCCCAGAATCCCGGGATTTTTCGGTGCAAAAGTGCATTCCATAATAGCCAACATCTCAACTTTAAGCAAATATATATCCGAATATCCGATCACCGTACATAACACTAAACAGTGTCAATACATTCATCTCTAATGTAATCTCTAATCGACATTATGTATGTCCACAACCTGTCTATACATCGATACGTACATTACCATGTACCACGTAATTGTGACGTATGGTGACACGAGTCGACGTCACCGCGATGACGTCATCGATATCTCCTTGTTAACTCGATATTAATTACGGAGCGGTAATTAGAATAATATTGGTCCGTATCGCCAATTTGTAGCGGATAGCTGTGATTTCAGTGGAGATGTGGATCTAATTGGTTACTTTCGTGGTGGTTAAGGATAGTTTGCGGACAATGATTACTATTTAATTATATTATATAGCCAGCCAGCAATATTCCCACTACTGGGAAACAGGCCTCCTCTCGGTGAAAGGTACTGGGCCGTAATCCACCACGCAGACTCAATGCGGGTTGGTAGATGACACATGTCTACGAATTTTTTATTCTAGGACATGCCGATTTCCTCACGATGTTTTTCTTTTAATTATATTATAATGTTGAATGATCTCAAATCAATGAAATCAAAGTTTTTACTTCAATAGAGATTTTTAGAGTTTCAACGTTGAAAGAGTGAGAGCTTCGTGCAGACTAGCGCGACGCGACAACGGCTTTTGTTATATACCGTGAAGTTTTCTTAGAAATTGTATTGTTCGAGTCACGTCGCGCTAGTCTGCTCAATTCAAATAGTATTATGATTTATGAGTATTGAGAACACTTTTAAAAATTTTGAAGCAAATTTATACGAGTAATTACAACTTGCCCTAATACCTATATACAGAATATGAATTTAACTGCTCTGACAATTTAATCTTGGCTTAGCCAAGGCATAAACAGGTTTTCTTCTTTTACGTGTGGTTAGTAACTAACCTGGGCCTCAAGTCTGCTATTACAATAGTGTCAGAATGGTCTATCATTGATTTCATAATTGTTGATTTTGACAAGTTTGGTAATCTACTAACATATTGGCGTCATTATGACTTTTCAATGGTCAGCCACTGACACTCCATTGAAAGAAATGGCATCTATTGGTAATCTCGTAGATAATGAAAAATGAATGACTGACTTAAGCGGTAATCTACTAAAATTTTGACAGTTCCTTTGATCAGTGACCTACCATGAGAACGTCATTGTGCAGTCATTTCTTATAATTCGTTACGAGTATCGTGTTTGTGGAATACAATAATCAACCAATGTTCGACCATTATGAATTTAGCAGATTACGAACTTTTAGCAAAATGACAATGGGATCGTGTTGGAATGACGAATTTATAAAAATAGCAGACTTGGGCCCCTGGTGTTAGACTTTTGGCTTCACATGCCGTCGAGAAATATTTCTCAGGCGTGTCGGTTTCCTCACGATGTTTTCCTTCACCGATTTTGAAGCAAGTGATAATTATACAATGCGCACATGAATCCAAAAAGCCAGAGGTGTGTGCCTTGGCTTTTTGGATTCATGTGCGCATTCTTTGCTCCATAGGGCAATTCAGAATCTAGACAAAATCTAACTGGTTGCCAATTTAACTGTATAATATTATTTTTTTAAACATTAGTTTTATATTCTGTGATTACTTGAACTCACACACTGACTTATTATTAGTAGTACTTGTTAAAATGTTAAGAATATCGTATAATTTTACAATGTTTGTAAATATGTGAGCACCATGCATCTATCACATAATTAATTTATGTCATTCCTTCATTTTTCTTTTTTTTTACCTATCGTGGTATAGTAATCTTATTTTAGGTGAATCGTCTTCACATATAATTATATAATTAACGTATACCTACAAGATATTGTGAAAATATTTTAAAAGAGTAACGGTGGAGTTTCTTGCCCATTCTTCTCCATACGAAAACGACCTTTTGGAATGGGCGACTAGAAACTTTTTTTTTTTTTTTTTGTAAATGTTGACGTTCATAAGTGCCTTATTGAAATAAATTATTTGACTTTGTCTTTTGACCAATCCTTTATGTGTGTCCAAACTACTTCAATGCGCTTTTTTATCCTTAAAACTCCCATCCTCTTTCACTCCACAACACTTCCTAAAATTAACTTGCTGAGAAGTAGGATGCCTTCATCATCATCAACATATCGGCTGATAATAATATGATGAAGGCATCATATTTATTAACAAGTTATCCTTGGAAAACTTTGAAAGGTAGGTACAGTAAATTAAAAAAAATCGATGTCCTGTTAATTACTGGGGAAAATACTTCAGAAACAAATCTTTTTAATATAGTTTGATTTTGGATCGAAACCCCAACTCCCATGCGTATCTAAAGCTCTCTGATCAACATTTGTACAGAGCCACCATCTATAGGCGAAAGAGCCGCGGTTTGCCGACCACTGGCCTGCGTAGTGTTAGTGATAAATAAGATGTGAGCCAAGAACTGTATACAGCAGCTATGTGTAAGTCAGAAATCCTTATTTTTTTTTGTAAAGTTCCATAAAATCAGTAATAACAAGCATCATCTTCTGCCTAGCTTTTTCCCGACCATACAGGGTCAGCTTCCAGTCTAACCGGCTGCAGCTGATTACCAATACTTTACCAAGAGCAACTGCCTATCTGAACTCTACAACCCAGTTACTAGATAACACGAAACCCTTTCGCAAGACTGCTTGTCAGATCAGTTTAAATTACAGGAATAACAATTAAAAACTACTGAGAAATTCGTGAAAAAAATTGTATGTACTTAAACGTAACCCTACCTTATCTCTCAGCATATCTCGAACCCTGGTCGCCTGATGCCTGCTACGGTGCAGCTCTAGCTGCAGCTCCAGACACCTCTCCTGCCAGTTGATAGAGCCCACCTCTGCTGCCGCCAGCTCGTACTCCAACGGGTCCAGGCGAGACGTATGAGCGATCGGCCTGGGGAATTGAGGGTTAGGTTAGTGAGGGAGAATTATATACGGGCAGTTGTATTGAAACCCACATACATACTAATTAGATTTTCATACAAGCAAATGTAACTCTGTGTCTCTGTCTGCCTGTCTGTCTGTTACGTGTTCACGACTAAAGCACTGAATCGATCATTATGAAATTTGACCACCCATTGTCTCACCCTACCTATGTAAAATTTCGAATTTAAAGTCTTTAATTTTTATAGTGTACAATAAAGAGTATTCTATCTATCTATCTATCTTTGACAAATGGGTAACCTGGAACCTAAAGGAGGTCATCTAGCTTATCCTGGATATTTGTGTTAAAAATGATGAAATACAAAATGCACGTAGAGGAAGTCGCGTCCAAGCGGCCAACGGCTAACGCTAATCCTAACTAATATATTATACAGAAAGTGAAGTTGTTTGTTACTCTTTCACCCTCAAACGTCTGAATGGATTTGGATGAAAATTGGACCATGACCCGGGTTACTTTTTATCCCGATATTTCCACGGCATTTAGACTTATGCGGGTGAAACCATGCAGCTAGTAGGTATGTTATAAATTTATAAATGGTGTGTTTTTGGTAGGTATTTAGATTTCTATGGTTATTGTAGGTACCGTTCTGAAAATAGATTTACGCTCAGAATTGAATTTTGCGGTTTAATGTATGGATTTACCCATGAATTCCTTGAATTCCATGAATTCAACTGTTATGCCTTACCTAGGCATAACAGTTGGGTGCAGCTCACAGACTACATAATTATCTTTATAGCACACTTTTAGGCTATCAGAAATACGAATTAAGTTCAGAATAAATTTAAGCACTAAATTAATATTCACTATTCAGTCATACAAAATCCATCAATGCAGAGTTTTAGGCCGTTTACACACCGCACCACAATACTAGAGATAGACACAGACATCAACATAATATGCGACCCACGTAACCAATCTTCACCCAAAAATGTGCGGAACGTATCATAAATATTTCACAGTACTCATTAATTTAAATGCACAATATTTCGCCTCACTATAAATACTTGAACGAGGTTGGGACTCGCTCCATAGGATTAATACTAACAAATGAGGTATTATTAATATTGAATGATTAATTAGCAAAGGCTGGAACGAACCGGATTATCTGATGAGATCAACTGAATTGATGGAATTCACTTAATGGAAATGTTTACCGACTTTCAGCTGAGTTTTGTTGGTTGTTTTTGAATTTTATTCGTACAGAACTTTTTGTGCGAAACTTTAGCTACATGAAGCGTGGAATTGACTTTTTACAGGGTGACATCAGGGGGCCAAGTCAACTATTTTACAAACGTTGTAATTGGTCTCTCCCACGGAGTAAAGAACGGTAAAACTGTCAAAAACTCACAATGGAGACCATTGTTGGAATATTAGTAAACTTAGGCCACTGGTTACACGCTCAGTTATGTACCTTCTGTGGTGCAGTGACAGCAATATTAAGAAATTTAGCAGTTTTACTCTACACACTAAGCAGTTTCCTACTGTCGTAGCTTGGCAGATTCAGGAAAACTTGAAGAGCTTGCAAAGTATATTTTTTGTCAAGCATTTTTTTTAACTTCAAACGGAGCAGAAGGTATAGGTCGACTATACTTTAAAGATTTTCTTGCAGGTCCACTGTGAGAAATCTTGTCGATTGTCAAAGTTGATCGAGAAATCTACAGTCGAGCAAGACATACTTTTGTACCGCAATAGTTGCCATCAAATCGTGCTGCGATTCATCGATGTTTATCAATAAGTCATGCTACCAACTTAGTCTAAATTACAAACATTATATAATATATACCGTGTCTGTTCAAGCAGTAATTACTTATTGCTACTGTTGCCCTTGAGAATAAATTAATACACCGATACCTTTATCGAAACAACGACAATTTACAAATGGAATTTTAACATTCATTCATGTTTACAAATCCAGTTTACTTAACGCCTACAATTGCCTTGAGGGAATTATATCTGCAATAACTTCTATAATTTATCTGATTCCAATAATTGTGCTAATAATTTTGTTACTAGATTGAGACACTAATGAATGTACCAACAATCGATAACGACATTATTCCAAGCTTTACATAGTTCTTACTAATTCCATGCTTAAGCGTCATTATCGGCAGCCATCTTGGATTAGTTTCCAATTTATCGATACTTTAATGCATGGTAGTAGTGTTGTAATTATAGTGTGTAACAAGCCTAAAGATTTATATAATCAGATTAAATTGGGACTTGGTTAAATTATTAACTTTACATTGTATAATGACTTAACTTGAGTTGAGCTCGTAGCTAAGTAATAACTGCCGCACGGGTCGATCCATCAGGTTAAGCTATGCTTGCCGGGGTTGGTCTGAGGATGGGTGACTATCTTTATATAACGAGATTCCTCCGTGCCTCGGAAAGCACGTTAAGCCGTTGGTCCCGGCTGTCATTCGTGGATCTTTGACAGTCGTTACGGGTCGCCAGAAGCCCGGAAATCTGACAACCATAGACTGGAAGCCGACCCCAATATAGTTGGGAAAAGGCTAGGCAGGCTAATTAATCTTTTGGCATAACAAAAATAAATTAATATTAACCAGTAAAATAAAAATACAAAATGAAAGACTGCCAGAAACTGAAATTGACTGTAACAAAATATGAAAATAGTAAATCTTTTTTCATAGGCACTTATGAAACAAAACAGCTGTTGGGACAAGTAAAAACATGACGATGTCCCAATGTGTCTATTTCTACTAGAAATCATGAAAAATTCTCTCATAATTAAAATTTATTATACACAATATACAAGGTCGTAGAAAAAGTAACCTAAACAGAATACGACAAGGTATGAAATTGACCAACCTAGTCCAGTTACAATTATATGGTACAAACGTACAAAGCCTTTTTTATCTCTAAACTGCGCACGAGTGTACGCGACAGAAATAGAGTGTTACGGTGTTACAAACGTAGATAATCAGATGACAGAAAATAAACATTAGTCAAGACAGCGTCACCGATAGAAGGATTGCCCCTATTGTATGTAGGTACCCACATTTTTGTGAGTCATAGGTAACTTACCTACTCCCTATTCCGTATTATAAGTCGTTTGAACGCTTTCCTTTAGACGACTCAACCAACTTCTAGGTTCACCTAGGCCAACTTTGAGGTCCGTGAGTTTGACGGAAAGCCTTAATGTTTACAGCTATAGAAAGTACTAAATGTATTGGAACTCACCTAGGTGGCGGGGGCGGCGGATCTCGCGACCTCCTCGGCAACAGTCGGGGACTGTTCGGTGTACTGGCCGAGTGGCCAGCCCCACTGATGTCCGTAAACCGAGCCAGAGGGTCGAAGATCTGCGACAACCGCCGCGACCTCTCCTCAGACATCGTTAACACACAAACACAACACAACACTAAAAAATATATTATTATATCACATTACGACCCCGCACTGTCGGTTGTCACAGTTAAATCACAAATGACTATTTCGAACGGTCCGAATGATTCAAACTACGGAAGTGGTTATCGCCAGCCGCTAGTAGATGGCGCTGCCGGTGACGCGGGATTTGGCGCGCAATCGCCGCCGCCATGTTGTCCCTCTGATCTTTTTCACAGTTTAATTTGCCTTTGCGCCGCCGCCGCCGCCGTATTTAGAACGCTGGAAAATAAATAATAAGTATCAGTTGACGTCTCATCGCTAGGTGGTTAGACGGGAATTAGGGAAGCTAATGCAATTAGCGATTGGTTCTGGACGACATTTTGGAGCCGTGTGAAAATAACGTCGACAGTTTGTCGTTAACTAAACGAGTTGTAGTCGACATTGTTTTCAACACTCAATTTGTTGTGCTTCGAATTACGGGCCTAATTAGAAAATGTTGATAGGAAAAGGGTATTTTTACATCTGCGTTGCCACAGGGAAAAAAATATACATTTCGGAAACAAAAGTCCAAAAACACAAAATCTAAAAACCACAACAGACGTTACAGTTTCAATTAGTATCAAAGATGCTGTAACATGTACGTCATTTACAAAACCAACACCGCAGCTCAATAAAAAAAATAAAAACTGTTTTAATCACAGTTGACCGGTTTTAACGATTCCTATAAAACTATTTCAGACTCCATTAACAGCATCGCGTAAAACCGTACAAATGATACCTTTAATATATTTTATTTATTTTTCTTTTTAATGTATTCTCGTAAATTATAATCTTTAGCTAACGTTACGTTACGTAATTAAGAAACCATAAGATTTCTTTGAATAGGACGAGGAAGGGAAAACCTTTGATATTTTGATTCGGTAAATCGCTTTTATGAGAGGAAAGACGGAGACTTGGTACTTAAATATTAATATTTAGGTTCATTTAATTTGTTACGCATGACATTTCATTACACTCTACTTACAAAATGGCACTTAAGAAGAGTTCTGTGTCACTCATAATATGTAAAGTCATATACAGGGTGACTGGTAATTAGTGATCGATACTTAAACACTTGACTTTACTCATCATTATGAACAACTTTTACTATGGGACAAACCAGAAATCACGAAAAAAGCTGTTGCCTACATTTATGTTCGCGTAAAGCTACGTGCACACTAGCGCGACGCGACACCGGTTATTGTTATACCGTGAAGTTTTCTTAGAAATTGTATTGTTCGAGTCGCGTTGCGTCGTCGCGTCGCGCTGGTCTGCACGAGCCTTAACTCGTCAAAATGTGGGGAACAGCTGTTTTTTTTTCGTGATGAGTAAAGTATCGGTCACTAATTACCAGCCACCCTATATAATGGCTCACCAAAATCCAATATTGGTTCCATCATTTTCATAAAACGTTATCGCAAAACCCTATTCAATCTACCTATAATAGCCTTTTCCCATTAATTTTGGGGTCAGATTTAACATGGTGGGACTCCTGCCGATCTGATTTCCACAACCCAGTTACAGCCAGATTTAAACTTAATGGCGGCTCGGAATATGAGGCGAGTTGCTGCGCAGTAACGAATTCATGTGTCAGCGGGGGTGAGGGGTGCGGTACTGCGCAGCAAGTGGCTAACTTCAGAGCCGCCATTAAGTTTGAATCGAACTATACTGGGTAACACAATACCCCTAGGTTGTCAAACTTTTGGGCTTCTGACAATCCGACTGTCAAAGATCTACGAATGACAGCTGGGACCAATGGCTTAACGTGCTTGCCGAGGTAAGTACGGAGAGGTCTCGAATTGTCGATATGTAATGGATGGTCACCCATCCACAAACCGACCGCAGCAAGCGTAGCTTTACCTTCGATATACCAATGCGGCTGTTATCATTTAATCAATAAATTACAAAATCGACATCACAAAACCAAATTATTATCATGAATTAATAAAATAAAATAAAATCTCTGGCAGTCTGGCAGATACCGAATAAATCAAATCAACAACACTTACATATTCATTGCACTTGATCAAACCACAACACGTAGGTAAAAAAAAACAGAACAAAACAACCAACCACAGCTTTTAATTTACTTTCGAACAAAACTATGAATACTAAACAAAATTGTTATTAAATATTCACAATCATATTTGCGAGACTTGTAAACAAAACTGTGAACTTTGCACAGAGAATTACTTCGTGTTCTTCATCCCAGACGCGGCGGTAGACTAACCAATGAATAAACAGATGAATAGCGCGACAACTCTTTGATATTCAAAATTAGTTCGTCTCACCTTTATGCTGGGGCTACATTGTCGCGCTATCGCGAACTTTACTTCGCGCGCTCTCTGTTGCTCAGCGGGACGTCTAGCGGTGAGCGAGAGAGAGTGCGCGAAGTAAAGTTCGCGATAACGCGACAATGTAGCCCTAGCATTAGAGAACAGTGTTTCTCAATAATTAACCAAAGAGTAAAGAAGATCTCCTTCTTTTTCAAGTCGGTATAAAAGTAATATACTATAATCACGTTCTCGAAAATGGCTCTAACGATTTCGATTAAGTTGCAATAAACTCCTATGGTTCAAGGAGGCGAAACATCGATCTACTAGGTCTCATATTATTATCTGGGAAAATTCGTTTTCTCCGTATTTTCACCCGAGCAGAGCTCGATCGCCCAAAGTTTAGAACAAGATGGCTACCTTAGAATAATGATATGGCAGCATGGAATTAGTAAGTACCTAGTATCATGGCAGCATGGAATTAGTATGTACTATATATGGAATTAGTACGAACTTTCCTATACTATTAAATGAGCCTTCTCTATTTTCACCAGAGCAAACTTTCGGTCGGTCAGGTCAATCTGCCTAGCCTTTTCCCAACTATATTGGGGTCGGCTTCCAGTCTAACCGGATGCAGCTGAATACCAGTATTTTACATGGAGCGACTGCCTATCTAACCTCCACAACCCAGTTACTGGGTAATACGATACCCCTTGGTAAGACTGGTTGTCAGACTTTCTGGCTTCTGACGACCCGTAACGACTGTCAAAGATCCACGAATGACAGCCGGGACCAACGGCGTAACGTGCTTTCCGAGGCACGGAGGAGTCTCGGTATGTAAAGATGGTCACCCATCCACAGACCAACCCTGGCAAGCGTAGCTTAACCTAACGGATCAATCAGTGCCGCAGTTATTACTTAGCCACGAGCTCGGTCGGTCAGGTACTAACAAATAATATATGTATTTTTAATTTATTTAACAACTAGCTGCTACCCGCGGATTCGCCCGCATGGACCCTAATGCTTTTTCTAAAATAAAATCAGCTATCTGCCAGTGAACAGTCACGTCAAAATCGGTCTAGCCGTTACGGAGATTAGCCGGAACAGACATACAAAAAATTTAAAAATAGTTTTTTGTTATAAGTACCGTATGTACTTTCATATGCATTTAGTAAAAAGCTGTTATTTTGACATTACAATTAGACACTTCAATTTTATTTATTTGTATAGAGGTATAGATAACTGTGTAAGGAATTAAGGATCAAACAAGGTTCAATTAAATTAGCTGGCAAAACTTAACAGACGTTATGGTATTGAAATCTATTGTCATCATCATCAGGATTTCAGCCGAAAGACGTCCACTGCTGAACATAGGCAAGCATCGCCACTTCGACGAATCTAATCATGATAGAACAAAAAAAAAAAAAAAGTAATTTTAAGTAGGGATGGAGTGATTCCGATTCCGATGTCGATATATCGGCCGATATAATCTGCAGGCCGACATATCGGCTTCGCTGACGATCTGCCTAGCCTTTTCCCAAGTAGACCAACCCTAAAATCGCGAAAAAAAAACCAGCTGCTCCCTACATTTTGACGAGCTATGCGAACATAAATGTAGGGAAAAGCTGTTTTTTTTTTCACGATTTCAGGGTTGGTCCCATAGGTAGTGAAAGTTGTTTATACTTATGAGTACAATGGTCATTAGTATAAGTACAAGTATAAACAACTTTCCTTAAGAGATTGCCCATTAATTCAATTTCACCCTGTACAACCGATATCAAACAGTTCGAAAAGTTATTCACAGCACAGTGAAGTGAGGACAATTAGACCGTTTTAGTTTATGTAATGTATTAACTACAAGTGAAATTAGCGGCAGTAAAATTTCGGCGACGCCTTTAAAACGTACATACTTAATAATAATAATAACCCCACCGCCGTATCTCTACGTTGACGTCGTGGTGGGGCTTGCGCGCTCCGAACTCCAGATCTATGCCGGTAGAGTTTTTTGCCGGAACAGGTCTGGGATGAGGAGCCAGACCAAGAGAGATACAGAAACCCGCAGGGCAGCATGTGGCGAGCTGTTGGGCAGTAGCGACCCCACGGACCCTATCTCCCGGGAGAAATCTTGTTCCTCATCTCTGGCTTGCCTTTATTGGCCGGCTGGAGTGAACAATGACGAGGAATAGAGCTCCCACCTCTTTCTTGCCGTTATTGGCCGGCTTGAGTAGAGATTCGCAAGAGCAAATGTGCTCGGAGGAAGGAAGTATTCCAGTAAGATGCTGGTAGGGATCTTGACCGTACTTCCGGGATTGTCCTGATAGCCGTGGAATACCGCTCCACTCCTTATAAGCACCTCAGGACATGTTGCCCCCTTGTCACTTCGACACTTTATGCTAGCGACCGTTTTCGGGGGCCCATTATTGAGTGTGCAAGTCACCCCCTGCCATTTTACCTGTGTATTTTATATAAGATATTGGTCAGGCAGGGGCCATAGAATTTCCATAGTTCTAGATAACCAGTTCACTTAGCCACCCAAACCCATAATTCAATATCATTGTTTCCATATCTTGCAATAGTCCTGCACTAACCGGGGGTTGTCCTTGGGTGCACTAGATTAGTGCGTACAGGGATTATCGTCGGTTAGTGCCTCATTTCATTAGACACGTCTAACGGGCCTCTGCGAGTTGGCTTCGGCCCCTCGTACGCCTTCCAAAGGTCCGGGACCATAGGTCCAGAAAAAAGGCAAAATAAAAATAATAATAATAAATGTTTTATTGACATAAAAAAAGTTGTTACATTTTAATTTGAAGCCCTGAGCTAGGTGGAACCTGTGTTACAGGAGTCAAGTCAATACTTCATTATTTATTTGATTTATTATCTACTAAGCTATCTTTAACGGCATTGGTATCGGTATCGCCGATTATTTACTACAATACTCGGTATCGGTAGGGTATCGGGAAAATTATGTATCGGTACATCCGTAATTTTAAGTACCTACCTATCTTTACTTACCCGATACCCGATTTGAAGTTTCGCTAGTCAATTTAATTTTACCTTGTAAGCTTTCCTTCAGCTTTATGTAGTTAGGTACTGCCAAGAGACCAAGGGACAGGCGTGAAAATAATTTGATGAAATTAAAACATCAGTAAATAAATCAGTATTACCCACAAACATGGCCGTCGAATAATTGCATTGAAATTGATTCGTCTCACTTTTCCGGATGTATAAATACTTAATTAATTAAATTGTAACTAAATCAAGTCATCGTGCAAAAAACAATGCTAATTTTCATTAATTACAGTATCCAGTGCCTACTTAATAGGATTGCTGTGATCAACTGCAATCAGTACTGAAACTGTAATAAAAATGAACCTCAAGTCATGAAAAAATAATTGTTTTTTTTTTTTTAAATAATCGCCTTCTTTACTAACTTTAACGCCTTCTTTCAACTTTAATATCAATACATATTATTACAACGCCAAATTATTTAAAAACTTACCCTAATAACTTCACTAAAAAGTGCAACGGTAAAGTTTCACATTTCCCTTTCACAAAATGTACTCAGATAAAGTGTAAGCCACTCAAGCACTGCTTAAATTTTACACTCCATTCACTAAAATATACATATTTTATTCTGAGGTGTAAACGCTTTGGGAAACTCTGAACTGCCCGTAGACTGAACTGCTACCGGCTCATTTGAATGAACGAGCATATTATACAGGGTGTTTAAAATTCGTGTAAGTGATTATCACTCGCAACGGGAGTGCGTGTATGACCTGTACCCTAATTTCGTAATACATGGTCTGTTTCACTTTGACAGTTCAATAACAACAAACATTGCATTATTCACGTTGTTGAGCAGACAAATTTTTCGAACATATAATAATAATAATTTATTTATTTCAACTAAGTTACAGACGAGAAAATACATATGTATTTGTTATGGTTAAAATTAGTTAAAATATGGATTACAACTGCTGGTTGACTTAAGAGTAAGAGTGACTTAAGAGTGAGCCCTGCCTCTTAAACTAGGGTGACCTGTATCTTAAGAGACAGTGATAAGCTATAAGGTATCTTATAAAATAAACAAAACTTTTGAAGTGAAGAGTGTCAGTTTGCTATGTTTGTGTTTATATAATAGGTATCTTACTTAAGTATATGTATATTGCTTATATTATTATGTACTTTTTCCTAAACATAGATAGGTGGTTTAAAAGAGGAGAAGAGAGTGTAGCTCAAGATTGTAGGAGAGTGTGTGTGAATGTATGTAACTGTAACTGCACACCCATGTGTATATGGAGTGTGGGTGAGTGTATATAAGAGTACGCAGTGAGTAGTAGTTATTATTATTATGAAGCAATGGATTAGCGATTCCTTCAAAATGATTCAGATTGTGATTGATCGTGTGGTAATCAGGGTACAGATGTATGAACGTAAACGAAGCAAAAGAAGTATTTAAGGATCGTGGCAGGCGACATTCTGTAGTTTCTGCACACCCCCTTGGGAAGAGAGCGTTAGTTTATGTGTGTATGGTTATCACAACAATCTTGCAAAATTATTTATTTTCATCCTTATTTTAGTTGTTAAAGCGAATGTGAGTATCAATAAAAATCATTTCTTGTTTAATGGTACAAAACAAATATGGAGCTGTATTTAGGACCGTATGTACGAATAAATAAATAATAACATGTTTCTGATAAATAAATAAACATGGCTTCTCACCATATCGTTGGATTAAAATGGCAACATAGACGATCATAAACCTTGTTAATTCAATTTATTCAGATGCTATGTAAAATGCTTGATTCATTGTTATGAAATTATGAAGATGAAAGAGCTATGTTCTTTTATAAAAAATAGCAAAACATATAGTAATATGCAAAGTTAGTGTCTATCAACAAATAAATATATCACGTGGTATCAAGTCTTCTTCATAAATAAACATCCTGTATACAAGTAACACGTATAGTCGCGTACAACTACCGAATGTGTATTGAATTCTTACAAAAGATTTTTATTTATGTAACGTTACCTATAGTGAATTATTACAGGGGTCCTCTTTTCATTTTATTTTTATCCCCTACTGCTTATGAATGGGTGTTATCGTAGGTACTTGGATGGCAGTTTGAATTTAAATTGAATTAGATACAACATGAGATTAAAGCAGTGCATTCACGATCAAATTGAATAACGTAAAACCATTAGTAAGTGTTGCGGCCTGTACCCGCATGGCGGCGTGCAGGCAGCGGCTGACTGACGTCAGCATCACGCCATCTTCGCTCAACCAATCGTCGCGCCGCTACGCGCCGATGGATCACCCCATACGGCCGCGGACCAATGGCGACGCGCCACCTACATTAGCGACGGGGGCGGCTGAGCGCCTCGGGCTCCACGAAGACGGAAGACTCGTCCACTTGCTCCGACGCGGCTCAGCGGAGCGGCCGATATACGCGTAATATTGTAACGGGTCCTAGAATTCTGTAATCTTTCTTGTACACGTCAGTTTTAAATATTTAAAGTCTAAATAAGTATTGGTTTGTTCTATAACAGTATTTTATTTAGTCTCCCCTACACACCTAAGCATAGGCGTAATCAAGTGGCGACCGTGACAGGACTCGTTGCATTAAATTTAAATAAAATCAACGAATCGTCGAGAAACGTCGACGGAAGATTCAAGATTCATCGTGTGGAGCAAGTGCCGCAGCCCGCCATCCATCCAGCCGGGCTGCGTAATCAAGAAAGAGGGGAGCGCGGACGAGCTGCTGTGTCCAGGGAGGCTTCGGACGGTGACGGCGGGTCAAACTCAACACGTCTGCCGAAGGTCTAGCCCAGGAGAGTAAGCCCTAATCCATTCATTTCCTTTCTTTAATCTTGTTTCCTGTGTGCCCTTGCGCTGTGAACCAGTGCGCGGCTTGCTTTTTAAACGTCAAACAGGGAAAAGGCCATATCTTTCCTAATTTGCAGGGTTAATTGCACGTGGGTTGAGCTGGCTTATGCTAGGCTAGGCGCTAAGCTGCAATTCTTCCACTATAGTCGAATGTTCGTGTGCACCTACCCGCCTAAGTTCATATTCATAAATGTAATCCCACGTAACGCATAACCTCACTTCTGGCGATATTGTAAAACGCAAGCTAGCATTTCAGCTGCACGCATTGTTTTTCCTACCCAATCCATATTCATGCACACGTATTAAGTGTAATTAAGTGCACGCAACCAAAGCTTTGTGAACCAGCCATCCTGCCGACTATTTCAGAGTTCCGGCCATACGGCAACTGTTCCGGTGCAACCAGGAGCGGATTCCCTCGGCGCGTCGACTACATTAGCAGCGGCCGGCAGGCGGCACGCTGCAGCGCGGCGAAGGCGTAGCCGGGAACACGTGTTGGGAGCGACGCCTAACATTGTCAGGTTCACTGCACATTTATCTATTCAGCTCATTGTATTGCATTGTGTTTTGTATTTCGATAGACAATAGATCTCGTTGATAGCAAAATGACCAGTGTAGATACCGACCTGAAGGTCAAATTTAAAGAGTTAATTAGAAAGCGTGGCACCATAAAGGGTAGGTTAACAAAATTCATAGATTATTTAGGTACTATGAAGGGCCTGGAGCCTAAAGAGGTTGCCAGTGTCCAAGTTAAAGAAATTTCTTTGAGACTAGCTACGTTTCAAAAATTATTTAAAACATTTGACGAATTACAGTCAGAAATTGAAACATTATGCTCCGATGTAGATGAACAATTGGAAGAAAGAGAGGCCACAGAGTGTCAATTTTACTCTGCGCTCTCTGTAGCTCAAGAATTAATTGAGGCTACCCCATTACCAATAAATACGGCAAACAGTGTTGGACAATGTAGTAATTGTTCTCACCAGCCAAGCGATTGTTCACATGCATTTAACGGAGTGAAATTGCCAACCATACACCTTCCAAAGTTTGATGGAAACCTGCTAACATGGCTAGAATTTAAAGATACATTCGATTCTATTATTCACAGCAATAAATCAATTCCAGAAATAAACAAATTTCACTACTTAAGATCAGCTTTGGAAGGGAATGCTAAGGGGATAATTAAATCAATAGAGTTTACCTCGAATAGCTACAAATTAGCATGGGATTTACTCTGCGAACGATATGATAATAAAAATATTCTCATAAACAATCATCTCAAAGCTTTAATTAGTGTTGAAAGGTGTAGTCGGGAATCCTATAAAGCGTTAAGGTACATAGTAGACCATATGTCAAAAAACTTGAGAGCGCTGGAAGCGTTGGGTCAGCCGACTGACAAATGGGATGCACTTATTATATTCATGCTAGCCTCAAAATTAGATCCGGTGACTAATACTAAATGGGAAGAGTATAGGTCTACGTTAGCCGATTACCATAACCTAGAAAATTTCACAAGGTTTCTAAGAAATCGGGCCGACATCTTAGAGACAATGCATTTCGCAGGCATGGAAAATGCCGATAGAAGGGACCGAAGGCCAAGCATTAAAGAACCTAAACCGAATAGGACTTTTGCTGCTTTCGGAGATAAAGGTGGACCGTCCACGTGTCATGTCTGCAATGATAGTCACCATTTGTCTGAATGCTCTAAATTTAAGAATATGACCATTGAGGATAGGTTGTCTGAAGTCACAAGATTAAAACTATGTAAGAATTGCCTTAAGAGCGGTCACAACTCATTTCAATGCAAGGCCAGGCTTATGTGTCGTGTCTGCAAACGGAAACATCATTCCCTATTACACAATAACGAGTTCAAGACTAATAGGTCCACAGCAGATGTTCCGGTTGTTGAGCCCTCTAACTTACCAGTTTCTCTCTCAGCGGCATCGGTAGGTCAAGTACTGCTAGGCACGGCTCTAGTAGACATAGTGCATCCGCAAACTGGGGAAATCTATCAAGCAAGAGCGTTACTAGACACAGGTAGTCAAATGTCCTTACTATCCAACAGCATGAAACAGAAGCTCGGGTTAATTTGTGACACTTCCCGTCTCACTCTCATAGCCGGCATAAATAATTCAATTTCAAAGGTTTCTGAAAGGGTAAATATTAAACTCCAGTCGCGCGTGACTAATTTCTGTATCTCGGTTAACTGTCTTGTCTTACCAAATATTATGGGTATGTTGCCCAACATGCAGGTAAACGTTAAGCAACTCCGTATACCAAAGGAAGTTAGGCTAGCGGATCCCACTTTCTATGAACCTTCGAAGATAGACATTCTGTTAGGTGCGGACGTATATTGGGCGATTGTGAATGCCAATCACATATACCTAGGGAACAATAAACCAGCACTACAAGATACTAAACTAGGGTGGGTAGTGTCAGGCCCTACAGGGCAAGGTAGTCTCAAGTCCCTCACGGTAACGTGTAACTTTAGCCAAGACGTACAAGAGTGTCTCAAAAGATTCTGGGAAATTGAAGAAGGTTATGCTGAACAATATTCCCGTTCCCCCGATGAACATTTCTGTGAAGGGCATTTTGTTCAGCACACCAAACGCCTACCAAACGGAAGATTTTCCGTAGCAATGCCTCTAAAGGAAGCCCCTGAGAGCGCGTTAGGCGATTCCTATGAAATAGCTAGGAAGCGACTTATCCACTTAGAAACTAGATTAAATAAAAATTCCCAACTAAAGGAAGCTTACTCAGAGTTCATTGAGGAGTATAAGGAATTAGGTCACCTAACCGAAATTGCACAACCGCAGTTCGGGTACTACCTACCCCATCACTGTGTCATTCGCGAACACAGTGAAACCACGAAACTCAGAGTAGTCTTCGACGCATCTGCGAAGACTACCTCTGGAAAATCGCTAAATGAGATACAAGCAGTAGGGCCAGTTATTCAGAGTGACTTAATGTCCATATTACTACGTTTTCGGGAGCATAGGTTTGTTCTTACTGGAGATATTACTAAAATGTATAGGCAAATTTTAATTGATGAGTCCCAACGTCATCTGCAATTAATACTGTGGCGTTGTGAGAAGACTCACAACATTGTAACGTACCAGTTAAATACAGTGACTTATGGTACAGCGTCAGCTCCTTTCCTCAGTACGAGGTGTCTTCAACAACTCGCTTTAGAATGTGATGACGAACTTATAAAGGAGGTTATACTAACTGACTTCTATATAGATGACTTAAGCACTGGCTGCGCATCAGAGGAGCAGCTGACGCATATCCATAAGGGTACTACTAGAGTGTTAGAGTCAGCGGGTTTTCAACTTAGAAAATTTCGTACAAATTGTCCACTAATATTCAAGAAAGACCACTTTAGTACTGATGCCCTGGATCTGTGCAAGGAATCCACTGTGCTAGGATTAAACTGGTCTCCAGTGAGCGACACAATTCAATTCTCCACAAATGTACCTATAGCTGCTCAGATAACTAAACGAACGATTATATCAATGACATGTAGAATATTTGATCCATTAGGACTACTGAGTGCGGCCATCATAAAGCCAAAAATTTTACTCCAAAGGCTATGGTGCGCCAAGTTAGATTGGGATGAGCCAGTACCAAATAATTTTGTTAAGGACTGGCTAAACTTTAGTAACAATTTATCATATCTGTATAACTTGCATCTACCTAGGCACACTCTGTGTAAATTACCAGAATACATTGAATTACATTGTTTTGTAGATGCCTCACAGGTTGCCTACGGCGCCTGCATTTATTTAAGGTCAAGGAGTAACAAAGGTAGCTACACCTCACGCCTACTATGTGCCAAGGCCAGGGTAGCACCCCTTAAACCTATGACTATCCCTAGACTAGAATTATGTGGAGCGCTCCTCGGCGCTAGACTTAGTCGTAAAGTAATTCAGTCCTTAAAATGTAAAATAAATAAAATTTTAATATGGACCGACTCCACGGTAGTACTAGGATGGCTAAAAATGCAGCCAAACTCACTTAAAATGTTTGTCCGCAACAGAATAAATGAAATTCAGGAGTTAACAGCTGACTATCAGTGGCGTCATGTGCGCACAAGTTTAAACCCTGCCGATATGGCATCAAGAGGAGTAGAACCTCAAGTGTTGCAAGGTTCAACGCTGTGGTGGGAAGGCCCTCCCTTCTTAAAACAAGAAGACAGTGAGTGGTCTCCCAAGCTAGCTCCGTTAGAGGAAAAATTGTTGCCTGAAGTCAAATCACTTAACCCATACTCATGTGCGGCAAACAATAATAATATTAGAGTAGATAACACAAAGCTTATAGATTTCAACAGGTTCTCTAATTTCCTACGACTGAAAAGAACAGCCGCCTACGTGCTAAGATTTACCCAGATAGGGAAAGGGCAGAGAAATAGTAGTCTAACCTTATCGGTTGAAGAGTTGCAAAAGGCATGCACTCTTCTAATTAAACTCAGTCAATACGAGACTTTCTCTGAAGAAATCGAAACATTAAGCAAGGGCCTACAGTTAAATAAAAAGTCAAAAATATTGCCACTCAATCCTTTTGTAGACTCGGACCGAGTGCTACGGGTGGGAGGCCGTCTGGAAAATTCGAGATTTAGTTATGATAAGAAGCACCCGATTCTTCTAGACGCTAAACATAGGTTCACTAAGCTGTTAGTAAAATATGAACACTTGCGCTTGTTCCATGTTGGTCCACAGGCATTGCTTGCAGCCATCCGTGAGGAATATTGGCCCTTGGGAGGGCGAACTCTTGCTCGCACGACCACCAGGCAGTGTGTAGTGTGTACGCGACTGAGAGGTAAACCTTTCGAACCAATTATGGGTGACTTGCCAGCCGTTAGAACGGATAATAGCTTCGCCTTCAGCTCTTGTGGGGTAGACTTTGCGGGCCCGTTCAAGATTTCGAGTCGTAAAGGCCGAGGGAACCGCATAACTAAAAGTTATCTATGTTTGTTTGTGTGTCTTACTACTAAGGCGGTTCATCTAGAGGTGGTCAGCGACCTCACGTCTGAGGCATTCATTTTGTGTATCCACCGATTTGTGGCTAGGAGAGGTAAACCCTATGCTGTACATTGTGATAACGGTCGTAATTTTCTAGGTGCATGCAATGAGCTGGGTAGGATGCTGCAGGAGGCCCAAGAATCAGTGTACAATTACACGGCAAACGAGGGAATCCGCTTCGTGTTTGGACCTGCATACTCGCCCCATTTCGGAGGCATATGGGAGGCTGGTATAAAATCCTCTAAATATCATCTTAAACGAGTAGCTGGGGAGGCCTGTTTGACGTTCGAGGAGCTGGCGACACTGTTCTCGCAGATTGAGGCAATACTCAACTCCCGTCCCCTATCTCCCCTCTCGTCCGACCCTAATGACCCCTCTCCTCTAACCCCTGGGCACTTTCTGGTGGGCAGGCCGTTGACCGCCGTCCCATCACCACCCATCACAGCACTGCGGCCCAACCGCTACAAGTTAATTGAAAAAATCCGCCAACATTTCTGGTCCAGGTGGCAGAAGGAGTTCCTGGCCGAGATGCAGCAAAGGTCCCAGTGGAGGACCCAGCAGCGAGGCATCTGCCTCGGCGACCTCGTGCTCCTGCGGGAGGCGAACCTTCCACCGCTCCAGTGGCGCCTGGGTCGTGTCACGCGCCTGCACCCAGGCCCAGACGGTGTCAGCCGAGTGGCAGACGTCGTCACAACCAAAGGGACGGTCACTCGTGCCGTCCGCACGATGTGTCCCCTCTGGCGGGACATGTCATCCAGTGGAAGTCGAAGTCTTCAACGCCCGGGAGTATGTTGCGGCCTGTACCCGCATGGCGGCGTGCAGGCAGCGGCTGACTGACGTCAGCATCACGCCATCTTCGCTCAACCAATCGTCGCGCCGCTACGCGCCGATGGATCACCCCATACGGCCGCGGACCAATGGCGACGCGCCACCTACATTAGCGACGGGGGCGGCTGAGCGCCTCGGGCTCCACGAAGACGGAAGACTCGTCCACTTGCTCCGACGCGGCTCAGCGGAGCGGCCGATATACGCGTAATATTGTAACGGGTCCTAGAATTCTGTAATCTTTCTTGTACACGTCAGTTTTAAATATTTAAAGTCTAAATAAGTATTGGTTTGTTCTATAACAGTATTTTATTTAGTCTCCCCTACACACCTAAGCATAGGCGTAATCAGTAAGTCTTTATAATAACTGTTAACTCATTGTAATAAAGTATACATTAACATGACTACCGTGAGTTTTATAAAACTCTCGGAATCAATCCAATTTATAACTTAAGGCGCTGACAACAGATAAACGGTAAAAGTAGGCTCGACTTATTAAAAAATAAGCCAAATCTATATAGTTTGTGGTAGCGGGAAAAATATATGTTAATCTTGAACATATTTCTCAGAACTTAGTTGTTACCAAAACACGTTTACAAAAAAAAATCTCGATACAAATTAACGGTAACTAACCGTTTAATTTGAGTTCTAATCCAAAATATCTATATTAAATATCAACGAACGTTGGTATTTTAATGAATAACAAGAATGTCTTATTTGAATGCAGAACTTGGTTGTTTAATATTTTCGATTATTCAACTCATTTTTGAATAAATCGATAATTACTTCATATTTTGCAATAAATTAGAAGCGTTGTGTCATTGCGCTTCTCTTTCTTTTCTATGCAGTCTGACAGTGACCGCGGTTTTGCTGTTGTCAGCGTCTTAACCAACCGAGATAAGACTTACGTTGCAATGACTTATTATGTTTTAGGTCGGTCGTGAATGTCCTACCTAAGGCTTTGAATAGATTGTTTGTCCTTGGAATGTTTAAGTATGTTTTATTAAAATAATTTAGTTCTATACATACCTATATTATTAAATTAGGTTAGTTATTACTATGCTATGGTTAGAAGACTCGTGTAATTTTGGATAGCTTTGATTAATTCACAACACACAATACTGACTTTTTTTTTACTCACTAGGGCTTCCAAACAAATATACATAATTTTATAGGTGTAGGTGGATTAATCTCCAAAACGGGCGTATTCGTGTGATCGATATTGATATTTAATGGTACATATGTATCTCATTAAAAAGAACGATATTCAAATGGTATATTTTTACTATTGGCCTTCAATTTACACAAACAATTATGGAAATATTTAAGTTCAAAAAATTTCGCTACCAGAGCAATCATAATTGGTGCCAGAGCGATCATAAATGGTGGAATCAGTGAAACAAAAAAAATATATATTGATAAAATATTATTTATTTAGCCGTTTTCTGTCATATTCAGTGTACGTGTAACAAGATTGTAATTATTTAAGAGAAATGTATTATTTTAGAAAAAGGTCAAGGCATATAATCAGTCATACGTTTCAAAAATACGGAATCTTTTATATAAAATAATCGCTAAAATAACAAATTAACATTTGGCATAGTTTCATTTCTTTGACTTAATTAAATCACTTCTAGGTAAATGAGACAAAATTAAAAACCTTTTGAAATCAACTATTAATACAGTCTTCTAAAGTTATGAAATGAGTAGACTTATTAAATATTAGTTTTAAAAGAGTAATTAAATAAAACAAACGTTTATAAAGAACATGATAAAACTCTAAAAATAAACAAATAAAAACGTAACTATTTGTAATCACATTGACTGAGAATCATGACTAAAATAACAGTCTTTTCAAGATTATCTAAGAGATTTGTAATAATCAAATTTTCCTTAACTACCTTAGTGGAAATTAAAGAATTAAAAAGAACAACACAAAGTAAAATGCAATTCAGAAGATCAGATCACATTAAAATATTGTTTGTAAATTTGACAAAAAACGAAATTATACGGAACCAAAGACACCGACTTCTGAAATTAAAGTTATGTTTTCAATACCTAAATTATGCAAGTGGGTACCTACTAGTTAAAATGTAATCAATGGAAGCAGTTAAAATATAAAACAGTCACTTATATGCAATACCATTTAAACACAATCGAAAAACTTAAATCTAAGGCAGTTTGAAAACAAAATCCCGTGAACACGATGAACACATCTGTTACCGCCTGGTTCTATACCTGGCCGAGCACTGCAAGCAGAAATAGTCCTTACGGTGTATAGATAAGAACTTCTTCGATGGTACATACATAAACAACTACAAAACGCCACCTGCTACTATCCTTACATACTCCAAAATCTAACCAAATACGAGAAAACGTTTTTCTAGCACAAAAACTCAAGAAAACTGTTCCTCGCAATCTCACATCTGCATCAAAACCACAGGGATTGCATTTCACAATCTTCACAAGCCACGAAAATAAACCCACAACAAATTCAATAATGTTTATAACAAACAGCTGACCTGAAAAATTGCCAAGGAAAGAAATTACGGGGGCACTGACCAGAAAATTGACGGCGGAACCCAAAAACTCTACAGTTATGTCCTTTGATTAATGTTATCAAGCCGGTTATCTGGGGACACCCCTTAAATTGGGGTCAACCCTTTTTTGAACCTTTCGCGGATTTTTTTATCTATAGAGTTATTTTGGGCTAACGATTGTTTTAATTTTAAATCGTTTTTGTTTTGGATTATGTTGTTAGAAAGTAAAAACTCCTTTATTGTCTTTTGGACTATCTATTTTCTTGTTGACTGGATAACAGACTGATGTTTTTAAACTTTAGCCATTGACCATTAGACCATTCAAAATTCAAAATATTTTATTTCACATAAACCTACATGGGCACTTATGAAACGTCAGAAGCTAGGTGCACGGTTCCAATTGGTCGTTTCCTATGGATAAGAGCCGGCAAGAAACTCCACGGTTACGCTTTTAAAAGTAAATGGTATTTACAATGTTTTCAAATTACAGTGTTAATAGGTATGAGAGGACAGTGTAGGTCTATCAAAAAGTAGGTAGGTACCATTTAACTGTTGTCTAGCGCTTGCTATACGAGTACCTCTGTATATCAATCTGCCTAGCCTTTTCCCAAGTATGTTAGGGTTGGCTTCCAGTCTAACCGAATGCAGCTGAATACCAGTATTATTACATGGAGCGACTGCTTAGCTGTCCTCCACAACCCAGTAACTGGGTAATACATATCCCTTGGGAAAACTGGTTTACGACTCGTAACGACTGTAAAAGATCCACGAATGACAGCCGGAACCAACGGCTTAACGTGCTTTTGCTTTTTAATGCTCGCGTAGGAGGAGGCGGAACGCGTGGCGGAGAGGCAAAATTCGCGCCCACACCCCTAGCCGCCGCAGGAGGAGACGCCCTGGGCGTCGGGAATCCATTGCCGATTCCCGGCCACCGTAGGCGCGGGCTTGCGGACGGTGAGCAATGGGTAGCTCGCCGTTCGGTAAGGCCAGACCCGGGTCGACGGCGCCTTGTGTTCCACGCGCGCCTCAAAGATATGTCAGCAAGTGAAGGGGCCCGATGGGACCATTGCCTGCCGGGGTTGCAGAAAAAGTCCGAAAGGGATACCGTGGCCCCCTGGCATTGCACAGGCAACAGAAGGAACACGGGTGGGTTTTAGTCAGTAAGAGTCTGACACGCCCTTCCGCTCCACCCAGAGCAGGAGAAGTCATTTGATGACTTCCCAGCCAAAAAAAAAGGCACGGAGGAGTCTCGGTATGTAAAGATGATCACCCATCCACGGACCAACCCCGGCAAGCTTAGCTTAAAACCTGATGGATCGACACGTGCAACTGTTATTACTTAACCACGAACTCCTCCAGCTGTACCTATGTATATCCAAATATATTTTTCATCAAAGTGAGTATTTTTATAAAAAAAAATATATCTAGATAACAAATTTTTGTTCTATGATGAGTCACCAAGATAGATAGATAAATCGTTTAATTATTGCACAGAACATACAAAAGCTTGATTAAATAATTACTGTTTACCTATTAGGAAATAGCTGCAAGGTGCCAATATACAAAAAAATATAAAATGAAGAAACAAGACATTGTGATGACACTATTGGCTATGACACACTAAAGACAAGAACAAGACTGCACCAATGCCTCGACAAAGCATGTCAGAACTATTTGTAATACCGAAAATACAGTCCACATCTGTTTGCCTAGCCACAGGCTCCAAGCTACAAAAAACACGTCTAAGCTCCAAGCAGTGACTGCAAGTGTTTCGGCTTGAAACTAACACCAGTTCAGGATGTTCAGATTAATTTATTAGCTTGATGCTAGGGCTGCTACTCTTCAATTTGATGTAAGCTGTTGTATCAAAGGACCACTAATTTTGGTCGTATGTGAATGAGGACCAAAATATAGGTTGCCAACATAAAATTTGTTTTTTACAGTATTATGCCATTATCAGTATTAGGTGCGCGTATGTATGCACCCACGATACAGGAGAAATTCCTAGTGTGGAACAACGTTTAAAAAAAAAATATATATATATATAACTTCCCGACATCAATCGTGGGGCAGTTGCCCAACGGACATGACACCCGTCGGAGGGTCGGAGGATCCTTCCTTTTCTATAGAAGATGGGAGAACTTTAAATCCTGTTCTTCATACCTGTATAATTCCTCTCACAAGGTTATTTACTGGAATGGTTTTCGAATTCTAGCCCAGTTCAACTTGAACAATTCTCTCACTTAATTTGAAATGACGTGTGAAACGGCTCAATTCCCAATCTAATAAGTCTAACATTTTGAAATGTGTCAGTCAACCCCCAGTTGTCAAACTTTTCAGACGAAAACTGTCCAGACTTATGGCCTAAATAACAAAGACTTTACTAGAGTTATTACTTTAGTTACAAAACAGATCTAAACAAGTATTGAAATTGTTTGAGTACAATGAGAAACAAAGTTTTTCAAATACGAAAGTAACATATGAAATAGGATTTAGCCTTCAGCATAAATTATTATCTTACATATAACCCTATAGTATATTATAATATATGGCACAATATAAGTTATTTTCGTTTACGAATAGTTGATATAACTTTATCATCATACTACATAAGAATATAATCATCATGCTCAACAAATGCATGCAGGGCCAGTTCATTTCCAGCTTTAACACCCCCATAAACAAGTAATGATACTTGTTTTCAACAAGTAATGTCCAAAAACATGTCGTCTGACATGTTCTGTAAATTATTTTGTTCACATTTTGACAAGTTTTGTATACAAATACGAGTAGGCTTTACAATTTGTTTAGCTGTAAATGACAAACGGAAACATCGTAAATGTGGGTTTAGACACCTGAACTTTTTAGATTTTTATAGAAAAGAAAAGAAAGAAAATACGTTTATTTGTGGTAAACATGACGCAAAGAAAGAACAGAACAGGAAAATAACAATTTGGGGGAAAATTATAAGTCACATCCACGCAAAACGGCCATCACTCAGCATAAGACAGAGCCCTAGCGCTGGTTTTTAGCGACAGCCGGCGTTGACGTGATGACGTTAACCGATGCAGCATATAGTGTAATAACAAAAAAAGAAATCAAAACTAAAATTATATAAATACAATACTTCCTAAATGTTTTTATAAATATAATATTTAAAATGGCAACATTTCGTTCCTTCGGCTACTCAAGCGCCGCAGATTTAATGCAATCTGGTACGCGCAGCTGTCAAAACTATTTGTTTGAACGGTTTGACACAAAGAATAATAGGTACTGGTTGCGTAATAATTATAATTATCATGGCGCATTTAAGTAATGAAATGGATGCTATGCTCTGCATTGGGTGCTTGTGTAGCTATGATTTTTTTAAACAGTGTTAGAAGGTGTAGATGACAAACTAAGTGACATAGAGATCAACGGTAAGTGCAAAATAATTATATTTATATATATTATTTATATAAATTGAATTTAATTACAATTATAATAACTGAAATTAGAATTAAATTAGATGATATTAGATTGGAGTTATACTATAAATCAAGGAACTGTACCGACTTGACAAGCCGTAGTGCATCAGTTGATGAATTAGGTTTAACCGTAATTTACAGAAACACGATGGCTTACATTGATGTATTAAAAGAGGTAGATACGGGGCTTAGTAACAGCGCCTGGTCCTACTCAACTACGGGATTGCCCGTAGTTGAGTAGGACCAGCACTCAGTCGCGCACGGAACATCGTAGATCACACAGCTCAATAATGTCAGTTTTTTTGTAATAATTACGCATCAAAATGACTTCTTGTGCAGCTAAACAGTGCTTTAATAATGCAAGGAAGAAAAATAAGACACATGGGATTACCTACCACTCGAAAGTACAGCCAAAAATGATAATTTGTTGAAAATTACAATAATATTTTGACGTTTGCTTCGCCATATTTGTGAGAGCGAGATAGATATTAAAAACATGCGTGAAAGACACGATACGCACACAATGCGCGAGGTGCTAACGCGATTTCGCTCACACGTTAGCGTCGTCTCCTATCTCTATCCTCGTCTATCGGTAACTGTAGCTTTGCGACTGTGAGATGACACTGATCACAGATGTGTGGGTTTCGGTGCATGTAGTCGTGCGCCGAGTCCAAGTTTACTGATTGCGATGTTAGCGCGTAACATATCTTCCTCCTTTTAATACATCAATGATGGCTTATTTTATATCTTTACCAAGTATTTACTACTTATCTTCTATAAGAAAAATATCCTCCATTTCCTCAAAAATCTACCAAGACAAAGTTTATTTACCATGGCAAATTCCTCCACATTAATTCTCATACCAGCCCTATCCGATCTACTTGTCTAGCTAGAGCTGAGACGTTCGATGTGCTTTGCCAACAAATGCCAATGCCAACCGGCGTGGCTTATGGCAGCATGGCAGATTACATCGGATTTGTCGTGTAGCCTGCTGCACCGAATTTGACTTCGTAACATGCATTGTGCATATTTGTTATAATTAATTTTGAGTCAGAGGACGTGGATACTAAGCTTTGAGAGCAAAGTAAAATAAACACTTTTGTTGGTATTTTTTGCTTTGTGAGTTCTGAAATTTCGTTCTGAAATTAGTATTGTGAGGAGCTAAAATGTTAGGTTTATGAATATTTACGAGAGTTATAGTCAGTGAAAATGACATGACTGATAAATAACAAGTTGAGGTATTATGGAATCATCATCTGCCTAGCCTTTTCCCAACTACGTTGGGGTCAGCTTCCAGTCTAACCGGATGCAGCTGAATACCAGTATTTTATATGGAGCGACTGCCTATTTGACCTCCACAACCCAGTAATTGGGTGATATGATACCCCTTGGTAAGACTGGTTGTCAGACTTTCGGGCTTCTGACGACCCGTAACGACTGTCAAAGATCCACGAATGACAGCCGGGACCAACGGCTTAACGTGCTTTCCGAGGCACGGAGGAGTCTCGGTACGTAAAGATGGTCACCCATCCACAGACTAACCCCGGCAAGCGTAGCTTAACCTGACGGATCGACCCGTGCGGCAGTTATTACTTAGCCACGAGCTCCTGGAATGGAATACTAAGCAAAATTCAATCAGTTCAGCAACAAAACAAAGCATATGCCTATACTCCATAGGTTTAGGTAGTTAAATAAATCGTAAAAAGGGTATTTGTAGTTGACACTTTCTTGTTTAAATACAATTTAATTAAATGTATGTTAAACAACATAAAATAACATCACGCCTTGATTCCCCGAAGGGTTGGGCAGAGGTGTACCTGTAGCCGGTACACCCACATTTCGCCAGTTATGTTTAAGTCCCATATATTAGGGGGCGATCCTATGTATGTGTTTATGTATGTTAAACTGTATCATTTATTCTTAAACTACTCTTTGTAGATGTAACTACTTGAGCACAATTTTTTGTTAGTTTTAATAATATAATATTTTGTAATCTGTCTATTGTAAAGAAACCAAACTATAAACGTCAAGAAATTATAACGTTACTAAATTGAAGAGTACATACAACCTACTACTGACGTACAATGACAACTGAACTGACAGGTATTACGCTTAGATCGGTAGCTGTCTCGTCACGTGGTTTTATTTGTGTACCTTTATTTAACTATCTAAACCTATGGAGTATAGTCAACCATGATTGAAACATTGTGAAATCAGGAAAATAACAGATATACACACGTCAAAAATGCTTATGATGTCTGTCAGATAAAACAAGATAATCAGAGAAAACAAGGCAAACTATTACTATGTAAATGTCTTTGCACATCAAAATTCTCCCAAAACATTACTCTACTCTAAACAGTACATTCAAGAGAATACGTAAAACATGAGAAAAGTACAGTTCAGTGATGTTGTGTGGTGGGGGACTGAATGACTAATGGTATGAGTTGTGACGTCACTAAATACATCTATGAAGACGATGCTCATGGTAGCCGCAGCTCCTTTCACATAATAAACTAGCAAACAAAGCCTATACATAGAATAGAATGACGAAATGACTAATGACGTCAAGACATAACACTAGTTCACGTCGCTTCTTGTATCAAAGTTAAAGTAAAATCATTTATTTCAAATAATAGCCACTTGTCCTCGTACTTTACAACTAAAAAGAATTTATTCTAGTTGCTCCTTCCAAAATGTAGTTTCGTATGGAGAAGAATAGGCAAGAAACTCTTTTAAATGTTTTACAATTTTATGTCACAAGATACAATTCAATACATAATGCCTAGCTAAATGATTAATGATTTCAATGATAGTGTGACATCAGACTAACTATGAAGGCAATGCATTACAGTAGTCCTTTCTCGTATCTCCCAAAACGTTAACATCTTGGCAGTACAGTTGCGAACAAAGCTTCATAAAATAGTACAGTCGCGTGCTACGGTACTAATGAGTGATGGGCGAGCGACGCGACGTCTCATTAGTGACACACTTTATGGCGCTTTGTTGAGGAAAACCATGGAGGAATGTTTAGTGAAGCTTGTAGAATGACTTTAGTTGTGTAGTAAAGATAGCTGGTATGAAGCAAGAAATCCTAATCCTAACTAATATTATAAATGCAAAAATAAGTTTGTTTGTTACGCTTTCACGTAAAAACGGCTGAACAGATTTGGATGACATTTGGCACATGGGTAGACCATGACCTGGATTAGGACATTGGATACTTTTTATCCCGATATTCCCTCGGGATTGAGACTTAAGCGGGTGAAACCGCGGGGCGCAGCTAGTAAACAAATTAAATATATTCAAGTGTGACAAAATAAAAGAATCCAATAAAATATTGGACAATCAAAGAAAGTTTACGTTTTTTATTAATCTTTCGTGCCCTTCGTGATCCACGCGAGACACAATGGCTCTTAATTATTTCTGTAATTACGAGAGGTTTAATATTATGAAAACTACAACTTGCTCTAGTTGGACAAACCTCAGACAAAAAGCTTTGTACAAAATCTATGGAAACCAAAAGGGGAGAGCTTGCTATCAAACCACGAGCCAAAATTAGGCTCGTAATTACACCAGGAAGTTAACTCTCAGGTTTTCATCGGAGGAGGCGGAACGTGTGAGGGAGAGGCAAATTTCGCGCCCTCACGCCCCTAGCCGCCGCAGGAGGAGACGCCCCGGGCGTCGGGAATCAATCGCTGATTCCCGGCCACCGTAGGCGCGGGCTTGCGGACGGTGAGCAATGGGTAGCTCGCACTGGTAAGGACCAGGCCCGGGTCGACGGCGCGTTGTGTTCCACGCGCGCCTCAAAGAGTGTCAGCGAGTGAAGGGGTCCGATGAGACCATTGCCTGCCGGGGTTGCGGGAAAGTCCGAAAGGGATACCGTGGCCCCCTGGCATTGCACAGGCAAGAGAAGGAACACGGGTGGGTTTTAGTCAGTAAGAGTCTGACGCCCTCCCGCTCCACCCAGAGCGGGAGACGTCATTTGATGATTTCCCACCCAAAAAAAAAAAAAAAAAAAAAGGTTTTCATCGAACAGCGAAGTTTCATAACAAATTATTGCAAAAGCGCAAAAAAAAAAAAAAAACATACGAAAAAATCTGATCTGGCTAAAAAGTCAACACATACGGTATGATTACGAACAACGCGTTATTCGTAATCATACCTTATGTGCTGCCGCAGTAGTGCTCAGAATGTAATCACATTTAAACCTATAGAAAATATATGGGAACCAGTAGTAGCCGGCGCGTATACCAGCAGTATACCACCGCACTGGTTTTTTTTTTTTTTTTTTAAATATTGCCGTATTATGCTGAGATAGGGGCCTTTTTGCCTCACACAGGTCGTTATTATTTTGTTAGTTTTTTTTTTATGCTCCTTTTTTATTTTATTTAATATAATTTTGATTTCATTTTTAAAAAAATATTATTATCGTTTGTATTTCCTGTGCGTGTTCCAAATAAAATAATTTTCTTTCTTTCTTTCTTTAGGCAGATTTTTTCGGAATCCTACCTTTAAGAATCACTAAATGAAGGTACTTTTCTTCAAAATCACAGACAGGAAAAGAAGACAAAACCTCTCCGGATCTGCTGTAATAGCTGCTAATAACATATAATTGTAAGGAGTATCCGTAGACGTGTTAAAAATGGAAGTGGCACGTCCGTACGTATAACCATTATGACGTGACGGTGGAAACTCATCAACGTGTGCCTCTTATAAAACAGTGTGCTAGCAAAGATATTTTATTTAGTATTCCGTAACAATACTAAGAAAACAAGAAAAACTTATATCCCATAAATATATATAAAGATAAACCCATGCCCAAAAAATTATATCTTCCGCGTCACTAGAAAACAGTGATCCTATAATTTTACTCTAAATCAGATTCGGCAAAACAAAGATATTTTCCAGCATATGAAAAATATGAAGGCTAGAAAACAAAGACTGCATTCAGACAACACGTCTGCGGTTATAAGCAGCTTATAAAAGTTCCCAAAGAAGCTTTAAAAGTAAAAATTACACACAACACCTCTGTATTGTGACGAGTGCAGTTATTTGTCGACGTCTGTCTGGATGTAGGCCTTGCATAGACCCTAGATCCACCATACAGATATGTCCTGTATCTGTACACAGAACATAACAATTGATACAATATTAATTGGTTTACTTAGTAGCAAGACCGCTCTTAAAATATAAGGGAAAACTACTTGATACTCAAAATTACTCTACTGTAAGATGAAAACTGACGAAAAATCTACCTTTAAAACGACGACGGTTCCATGATTCCTAGTCACAAAACAGGACGAAACTGTGGTAGCAGCTAATAACACAGATGCTTTAAAAGTAGAAGCGACACACAGCTCGTCTACATCACCATTGTGACGCTGGCAGTTTTTGTCGACGCTAACACTAACGGCACTCATTAGTCCGTCTGAATGCTGACCTTGAATAGCCCTAGATCTACCACACTGATAGATAAAAGACCACAGACCATAGGAATGGCTTAGTAACTGGTTCTCTTAAGTAGGAAGACTGTTCTTAAAACACTTGTGAAAGTCACATGATAGTCAAAAAAACGACGATCCGACGATTCCATTATTAGACACTCGTCGGCCAAACTGCAAAAGCAGCTAATAGCTTAAAAAGTAGAAGTGACACACAACACGCCAACATCACCATTGTGACGCTGGCAGTTTTTATCGACGCTAACAGCACTCATTAGTCCGTCTGAATGCTGGTCGTCATTACTGTCTTTGTGTCCGTAATGGCGGACACGAGCGCTTTTTATGCACAAACTGTTACAGATGGATTGTTCAGGTAGCAAGGAAAATTTGTTACGTTTTGTTCGAGGAAATTCGCGGCTATTTTTAGGAAATGTTTTTCTTTTTTTAGCGGCGGTAGATTATGTTTAACTGATGCGATTTGAGTGTTGAATGTGGAGATGAGTCTTTGTTTTGAGTATATTTTGTAATGTAATATATAATATTTTATTGTTATCCTAACTTGTTTTAATATTTAATAAATGCCTTTGAAAATGGTGCGGCTAATTAGCACACTATTGAGTTGGTAGATTATGGTTTTATTTAATTATGGATTATTGTTATTTTTATATTATTTAAATAGTTTGTTACTTCATTTAGTATAATAAGTTTATCCAGTGTATATATGTTTAAGTTCTAAGTATAGGAAAAAAGCCTTAAAAAAATATAAACACAGAAGTTAGCTTTTATAGCGGTTCATATAAGTGATCAAAATCTACTCAAACAATCAAGACTCATGTGAACATGAATTCCTGGCATTACGCCAAATGGCGCAAATCAGGAAGCCTATCGATTCTCAAGATCAGCTCTCATTTCAACCCATCTAACTATTACAGCTTTTGTCTTGCCATATGGCCCTTTATTAGTACCCTATGATGAGGTATTTTCGGATAAAAAACCGAATTAAAATAAAATTCTACGAATTGTTTTCATTACATATAGACATAGATACATACATTTACGGAATGTCCATAGCTTGTTATAGAAATCATTTTCTTAGCAGGCCACATGGCCAAATCCCTTCTTAATACCTTCCAATACTTCTTCAAAGAATCGACCATCTATTTATAAGGTCAATCACGTTATCGTGAACATACTTAAAGGTAAATGAGCCTCAGGGGTGGTAGCAGAGATATGGCAGAATAAATAGCCTAACCGTATTGCGAGATATTTAGGCACCCCTAAAATTAGGGTAATCGATCCTTCGTGGGTAAATGAGGAACAGTATTAAGGGAGCGCTGATAGCTTTATCGGGCGTTTTTAAGCCGATTCAAGTGGGCCAAATGGTGGAGCATCTTGGCGTAAGTGCGGAACCAAGGATTTTTTTATAGAAATAAATGGGGTTAGATATGGTTTGGAGCGGAAATAATAATCTGTTATTATAGAGCTTAATCATCTCAGTAGAGTAATATTTCGTTTAATCGTTAATAATTTTCAGATTCTATGTTTTTTTTATTAATAACCCGTAATTTAGGATTGTTTTAGGCGAAACACAGTGCGTTACCTTAGTATAATTTCTTTAAATCACGCAAAAACACATTTTGCTTTAAAATGCAATAAAAAACAATCACTTAGATAAGAGAAAAACGTCAAACCGTTTAGAAAAAAAGGGGGAAATGAAAATACCAAAACAAGATTGACGAGTTCCCGACGTCTGTAGCTGACGTAAGCAATTTAAACGATTCCGTGTCGGAAAACGGCTATCATTCAAACAATAAACACGATAAATCCCGGGTCTTTGTATTCATTGAACCATATGGGGTTTGGGTATGGAAAAAAAAAACTACGGATTTGTCCATGTTCGTGAATATCTTGCACCAGTCTACGTCTTCAGTAATGTTACTTTCAAATTACATGAGTCAGGGTAGTCCGCGAAATTCAAATCTTTTTAGGTTTTTTGCAATATATAGGTCAGTATCAAGTTGTATTTATTTATAGAATTATAATCATAAAAATCATCAACACCCTTAACTACCTTTTGGAAGTGGCGCCTAGAATCAATTCTATTTTCTTGGAAATTTTGACTTTCATAAGTGGCTTTTAATGGACTTGAAATAAAAGATTTTGCTTTGACTTTAATTGTGATATAATAATTATGATATTTATAGCGACATCACAAAACATACAGCCAAAGAAAAACAAAGAACAATTTTTTTTACATAATGGTGCCGATTCTCTTGTACACCGAACTAAACTAACTAAACTATCACTAAAATTCCTTACTTTTGGCTATGAGAATCTTAAAGCTTTTCTGCAATAAAAAGTCTAAATTAAAAATTATTTTGACACATCTAAAATCGAATTTGACAATTGCGACTCCACGTGATACATACTTGTTTGCCCTACCCCGTGAATTTTTTTAGAGCCGGAGGCGCGCAGGGTCAGCTCGACGTGCTTTATATGGAATTTTTCACTTTTTGTATAGAAAATATAAAAAAATATTACCTACGTGTTGAGTAGGTATAAAGATTTTGTAAGGGGATCGAAATTTTCATTATTTTTGCGATAGGACACACCATTTTCGAGATATGAGCAAAAGAAAAGAAAAATATACAGTACTGTTTTTGCACCTGAAGTCGAGGTGTTCGTGTCAATTTTAGTTCATGACAGCTAATAATATTCCACACCATTTTTAGTGGTGATAAAAAATTATCTGATTTAGTTAGACAATTATAACGTTATGTGAAAAACATCAAATTCAGAATAGCAAAATTGTAATTTTCACTAAATTAAAATCTCAGTCCTGTCAAACTAAAATATAGTTAAATTCTGTCACTTTAGTCTATTCCAGAATGGGAAATCATCGATTGACAGGGAAAAATTTAAACTAAATGTTGGTGATTTTTAGTCTAGTTTAGAGGCATTTGTGACAAGAGAATCGGCACCATTGTCAAATATAACCCAAAAACGTAATTGTCCAGAGGTAAACAACCTTTTCTCAATTAAAGAAAACCTTTAGGAATGCCATACCTGTAGCAATGTTGGAATGTATAAAATGTTACAAATCTGACGGTGGCCTAAAACAAATAACAGGGGTCAAGCAAGAATCTTTCTATGTTTGACCCTTAATTAAATATTTGGAAGGGTCAGAATGTTAGGTGAATTAAACATAAGTGAATGTGTGGATTTTGAACCGCAAGGAGGGGGTCGTGTGGTAAACATTTACTACCCAAAGATATACGTACCAATTGCAATTGGTATGTATATGTTTGGGTAATAAATGTTTTCATTTCCACGATCAATATCCTTTGTACTGTACAGTGTATATTTGGGCTTAAATCGACACTTTTTTTTATGTTCCAGGAGATAAGTTATACAACATGTCAATCAGTATTTATGTTTTGAATAGGTACTTCAAGCACACAAATGTACAGGCGCCAGCACATGAAACTACTACAATCTGTCAAATTTATTTAAAAGATTTTCAACTTTATCACCAAAGCATAAGATTCAAAGTTGATTGGGAAAATTCGACAGTTTCGGGTAGGTTGATGTGCTGGCGTCTGTACATAGCTTACTTAATGCCATAGACATTTTCTACCAATCAACCTTTGGGTGGAGCAGAGACTAAAATTATTTCTCATTTGTCCTAAAAGTTGCAATAACAGCAATGTCGAGTCACAGTACTAGTAGCAGTAGTAGTAATAGACGCAGCACTTACACCAATCCTATACGAAGACAAGACAAAGAATATTGGCTATATTTAATCAAAGCCAACAACATCAAAATGTAGGTACAACTTTTGTAGCAGACATATTACCGTCACGGAGTGATAATGTAAACCAATTTTTAAACAAATTCCTTTCCAAATTGCGGACACATTCCTCATATTTGAAATGTCATTTTCATTCAAAATGTTGACGATGACAGTCGGAAAAATAATAAAGAGAAAGTAAAAATGTACCTATTTAATCCTTCATTTACGAAATAGGTTACGGTAACTAGCTTTTTCCGCGGCTTCGTAACGTATTACTGGGATAAACAAATTTTATACAAATCCCTTCAGCCGTTTTAACGTGAAAGCGTAAAAAATAAACAAACATACTCACTTTCGCATTTATAATATTAGGTAGGATTTATAATTTTCCATCAAAATCTTAAATCCAGGAAACAATAAGCTAATCGTGGGTACACATAGGTATGTGAAACGTTGCATGAAACGAACATGGACGTCATGTTCGTTTCAACATGTGTTACATTTCACTTATATGTACGTTAAACTTGTGCAAAGTGACAATAAAGTGACATAAACATACATTTCGTACAGAGTAGCTCCTAATTTAGCGTTCTTCATCAAAATCTGAACCGAAACCAAAGCACCGATACATAGCGTCGAGTTAAGCGATCGATTTGGGTCAGTGCCCGAGATCCAACACTTAGGAACACTTCCTAATCGTAACCTTATACCCAGTCTACCAGGGTATAATGAATATAACATTTTGGATCTTGTTTGGTATGATTAAATATTGGGTAGATTGGTACATTTGGAATTTAAAATTGTGTTAGTGATTTTAGCACCGTGTAGTTTCCTCTGTGTTTGAGGATTACGGGTGAAGCTCCCTTCGTCTTTCGGCCTGATCATCACTTACCATCAGGTGAGATGCAGGCCCAAGAGCTTAACCATAGTGAATCAAATAAAATAAAACCTAGTCAAAAACAACATGGTTTTCAGCGCAGAAATAAGAGCTTCACAAAGTGATCGTGGTTTGAAATACTCCGGAATAATTTCAGATGATAATTATCTTATTTTGTTTCTTTAATTTATTGTTTATTCATTTACTGTATCACTTACACACATAGCAACACATTTTTTTAAATAATCGAGTAAATCGATATAACTCAAAAGAGAGTACAATCCGGTACTTCAGATAATTATATTTACTGGGTTCATTCTGTTTGATGGCCTAGTACCTATCCAATATTACTCTTCCTATATGAGTCTAGAGATTTGCTCATTGGCAATGAAGAATAATTAATAGGTATACAGTATAGTGACTGGGCCTCCACTGCTCTAGTGATGACCCAGTGGTAGGTAACGGCCCAGACTTACCGAGTTGAAGATCGTGGGTTCGAACTTCGAACCCGGGCAGGCACTTTACTTTGTATAAATTACTTCATCACCACTGCTCTCAAAACGGTGAAGGAAAACATCGTGGGGAGACCGGCATGTCCTAGAACCAAACCCGCACTGGGCCCGTGTGGTGGATTATAGCCCACTCTCTCTTGAGGGGGGGGGGGGGGGGTCTGTGTCCCAGCAGTGGGGACGTTATAGGCTGACTATGCTATAGTGATACTCATATCACTCATGGATAAAGCCATGTTCTCCTATGGGCCTGCGCATACTAGCGGATGGCAGGGGAGAGCATCGAGGGGGATTCCTCTATCCGCCAGCGCCCACTGACAAGAAAAATCCTCGGCGATACCGCGAGCGTCCGTCAGCTTACCGGAGCATCCGCCGGTAAACCGTGACATGCGCCGGTATGCTCCAAGGTGGATCACCGAGCATTGAAATATATACCTTATTTCAATTGGTTAAGACCTAGCAGACTCCAGCGCTTATCGGCGCGTACCAACGCATACCGCCGCCTCCCCCCGCGGTATCCTCCAGCATGCTCTTCGATGCTTCAGAGGAAACTGCACTGCGATGCTCTAAAGTCGATCACCGAGCATTGAAATATATACCTTATTTTGATTCAAAATTCAAAAGTCATTTATTCAAACTAGGCTGAGAATCAGCACTTTTCGGACGTCAAAATTACATAAGACAGTCCCCCAAAACGCCCACCTTTCACCACTTCCTAGTGCTTAAGCTGGGAAGAGAAGTGGCGTAACAAACTCCCCAGCATTGGATAAGTTTAAAATTAAATTCATTTTAAAATCCTCTGCCGTCCGCCAGTGTGCGCAGGCCCTAAGTATCCATCCAGTCCATATCATATCAAAAGTATTCATACGATATCACGAAAGATTCAGATCTACAAAAGCACTTTACATAAACACGATATTCTTGTATGCACCTTTGCTTGTGTACTTGCATAAACTAGGTCGCGTTGCATACCGATGCATTATTACAGGCAATTAATATTTCAAGTCAACCTTAACCCACTTTCGAGCTATTTAATGCCTCCACTACAAAATCATGTAATGTTCTACTTTAATAATGCATGTTATTGTGTGGAAAGATTCTGCAGATAATGATGCAGGTTTGAAGTAAGATGAGCTCTGTACTTATTTTTTTATTGGCCATTAAGGTTTTAAGATCTTTATCATTGATTGATGATGCGGTCGATGATGATTCGTGTCACTGAGAGCTCGGCCCGAGTCAACTGATCCCGAATAATATACCAGATACTACGCCGTCAAAACGCCTAAAAAAGTGGTTTGTACCGTCGGTATGAAAAGTATCGACCTCTTATCAAGCTTACTTTCGATTCTGTCATAAAAAACGCATAAGTATTTTTTTTTTTTTACTGAGAGCGTTCCATTAGAGCCTTTCTTAAAGACGATGATTGTTTTGTCATCTGTCCATGTTTTCTACCATTTGTTTTTAAACTTTTCATTTTCACGCATTGCATTCCTCCTACTCCTAAACGAATTAACGTTATCAAAACTATCCCCTAAAAACTCTTTTCTACTCTATTATCCTAACATACATTCTCATCCAAAAAATTAACCGAGCTAAAATGGTGATACCCTAATTACCAGCCCATTATACATAAAACAGCATGCCACAGTCTACACTACATCAGTATACCAACCGACTTCAAAACCCAAAAGGCAGATTTTAATTACGGGAACTGCCTCCGGCTTTTGGAGTCCCATTGTGCCTTTGTACCGTATGCGACTGTTTGTGAGTCCCTATCTCGGCAGTGTTTGTGGCGAAACAACTGGATTTCGTTTGCAGACTGCCGAATTTATATTAACTGAGTTTTAGAGGCTGTGGCTGTGGCTTCAAAGTCATGTGGGATCAAATGTGATGAAAAAATTGAGAACTATGTTGTTGAATTTGTAATATGTTGTTCCATCTTTAGAACGTTAAGATGAATGTCGTCAATACGAGTAAGAGCCACCAACTATGAAATATCTTTTGAAAATATTCTCTGTTAGGTAGTTAGAATTGGAGATAACTTGAATCACAGCTAGGCTTAGTTCTCTACGACCTATCATGTGTTATGAATGTAATTTGGGCTCAAAATGGAATACCTAACTGAAATGTGGGAAAACTAATCCAAAATTGGTATCATGCTAACTACTGATAAACATTTTATGATCACAATTTCCATATAAAAAATTTGCATCGCAGGAAAAAAAAATATCACGTATACCAACACACGGATCATTCCGGAACTATGTTATTGTTCTACGCAGTTATTATTGTTTTGCTCTCCTGTCCAACAATGCACGCACAAATTACAGGACTTTTTCCCCCACAGAACAATGCGAACTAAATGACAGGACCAACAATTAAATGTCACAAGCTTTTATTCGGAACTATTCGTAAAATACCGTTGATGAATAACTACAGGAAACCAGATGCGAGCAAATAATTTATGTGTGGTTGTTTTGACGTGGGTTTTATTGAGATAAAATAAGAACTTAAGCTTCGTTCAGACTAGCGCGACGCGACACCGCGACGCGACACCGCGACGCGACACCGCGGCGTGACACCGGCTATTGTTATACCGTGAAGTTTTCTTAGAAATTGTATTGTTCGAGCCGCGTCGCGCTGGTCTGCACGAGCCTTTAAGTATCAGGAAAACTGCCTTTGTTTTCTAAACGATACCTTTTTTTGGGTGGGAAATCATCAAGTATCTTCTCCCGCTCTGGGCGGAGCGGGATGGCGTATCAGACTCTTACTGATTATGTATACTGTTGCCTGTACGTTTCCAGGGGCCACGGTATCGCTTTCGCACTTTCCCGCAACCCCGGCAGGCATCGGTCCTATCAGACCCCTTCAGTTTTGCTGACATCTCTTTGAGGCGCGCGTGGAACACAAGGCGCCGTCGACCCGGGCCTGGTCCTTATCTGACGGCGAGCTACCCATTGCTCACCGTCCTACGCCTAAACGATGCCTAATACGATAATTTGCCAATATTGGAAACATACATAATCTGCCTCGTTGGTCCAGTGGTCGCAAGAGTTACTGTTAAGCATGAGGTCAAGGGTTCGATTCCCGGCTCCGGTAAAGTTATATTGACGTTTTCCATCTGGAATTTTTCAGTACCAGCCCGGAGCCTGGACTTGTACCTACCCGGTGGATGGCAATAAATTCGCCCCCTATTACATGGGAATTAAACATTACTGGCGAAATTTGGGTGTACTGAAGCACCTCTGCCCAACCCTTCGGGGGATACAGGCGTGATGTTATGTATGTATGTAAATATATCTGCGACACATTATACCATTATTTCATCGGTAGTCGGTAGCCACCGAACATGTTACTTGCGTCTTCATGAAAATTGACACTATAATTTGGCAAAGTGTAAGCAAGCTACTCTCGCAAATAGAAACAAAGAAAAAGTATTTATTGGGACAAGCACAGGAGATCTCAATTAAACTTAATACACTCATTAAAAATTAAAAATAAAAAACAATAAAAATAAAAATAAAGTAAAATTAAAATAAAAGCAGAAAGTCAGCAGAAATCTGATAAAAACCTTATAAAAAAAAATTATACTTATCATAGGTTCTTCCCTACTTGACCGAAACGCGAAACGGTGAAAATATTAACTATCGTAAATAGAGGTTCTTATTTTTATCGTAGCTTCTTAATAACTGTCAATCTATGAAAACAAATTACCCACAAGCACAACTTAGGTAATTAATTACGCTGACAACGACCGCTCATTATATTCCACACTGCTCACTAAATAATAAACCCTCACAAATGCATTTCAATAGTGCATTTGAATAATTATTTCCTACAAAAGGCAGGACCGGCAACCACAAAGTACTGACAGTCAACACTATTTATATACATACACAAATCAAGCATTTCCAGTATAAGCAGACCTCTCATTGTACGGAAAATGTATCATCATCTATCTGCCTTTGGGATGCAGCGGATGACTGCCTGTCTTACCTCCACAGCCCAGTTACTGGGTAATATGAAAGGAAGCCGTTTACACCCGAAGCCGATGGAAAACCTTACGGCCCACATCACATACCGTTATCCACGTATCCTGTACATCAAACGCAGGAAAATTGAACAAAAATGATTGCTGGGAAACTACTTTTATTTTTGGTGTGAATAATTGCTGTTTATATACAACGCGCAATGTAAAGGAAAACATTGTGCTTCTGGATGCATGCAACGGCACAAGAGTTTTTAGAGGAGTATTTAAACATTTAAAACATGGACAAAAAGTTGGGACTTTGTCCTTCAATATCTCCGTAATCAGGGAGCCTACTACCTGCGCGAAATCCGTAGTTTCAGCCTTTCAGCTTCGTTCTGTGTCTCACTTACGGACATACCGTAAGATAGACAGTGAACGATGCGCCCGTAACTTCGGCGGATACTACGGATTTTACTTAGGGAGTACCCCCAGAAGGCTCCAAGGCATCACTACAATTACGGGGAGTATAAGTGCTTCTCCATCTTTTACACTCCTTATATATGCGAGGACAGCTTATACTGCAAATGAATAGCATGATGTGTGACATTTGCGTGTGCACTCAACACGCAAATGTGACATATCAACCAACGTTTGTGAGCCAAAACTGTAATTACACATAATGCAGATACGTAACAAAATATTGGTTCCAATATTAATGATGTATTTAATTTAATTGGTTCGCTGAAGTGGGATGTTTAATTAAAATTTCGGTTTCAGGTAATTGATTTGCAAATGCTTCATGTTCGGTTATTATTTTTACACACAACGGATCATAGATGGAACTAGTGCAATAATTATATTGATTCATGTTATATGATCAGTGGTGGTACAGAGGAATCGGCCCTGATTTAAAAAAAAAAGGTTGTGGGTTCAAACCCAGGCAAGCCCTTTACTTTATGTAAGTAAATAATTTCATCACCACTGTTCTCAAAATGGTGAACCAAAAAAAATCGAAGACATGTGACATCTCCCGCACTGGACCCGCGTGGTACATTATAGCCCACTCTCTCTAGAAGAGAGGAGAAAGAAAAGAAAGAAAGAAAAGAAGAAAAGTAAGAAAATACATTTTTAGTGGCAAGAGGAACAGGGTGTAAAGTTCACTCATCCACCATCATAGAAAAGGGAGGATCCTCCAACCAGACGGGTGTTGTGTCTGGCGGGCCGACTGCCCGACTGTTGATGTCGGATAGTTTTATATATGTCGTTCGCGCGGTAAACTCTAATTGCGCGATGCAGGATTTGTGTCACGTCATGTTTTTGATGCGTAGTTCGTATGTGGCGGTGTAACTGCTACAAATTTATTTGACTCAGGTCAAGGCACACAATATTCACACAAAAACAAAAAACAAAACAGAAAAAAGAAATAACAGAATACTACTGTGTGCCTCACGGCTGCTCCAAATAGGCCCAGTTCAGCATAAATGCCAGATAACTAGTGTCAGACGCTGGTTTTCAACTGGCCTGTGTCGCAGCAGTGGGGTCATTATAGGCTGATTATGATAAGTTGTATGACTATGATCAACTTAAGCCTCACTTTGGCGTTTATGACTTATAATCTAACATTGATCACTGCCGAAAAGCGAGCCCCAACTTTGTGGACTAGCCAGTCTTATTATCACGCGTTTAACTAACACAACTTATACGAGAGTAGCTCTCCCCGCGGCAGCACTACTCTCTTATAAGTTGTGCCAATATCAAATCTACACATAGGAATTCAATCTAGCTTGCGTTATTCATAGGTGAACAAAACCACAGAGAGCTTTGTGCTACGAGGTACCCCTTCAACTGTGGCATTTTGCAAAAAAATATCCCCCGACGCGTCTGTCTGTCTGAACGCGATAAACTCAAAAACTACCGAACGGATTTCACCAATGATCGGAGTGATTCATGAGGAAGGTTTTAGTGTATAATTCATTATAGTTTTGTGTAAATTTGCTGAAATATTATGATTATTGTTGAAGATGTCGGAAAAAATCAAACCGACTGGGAGTTTTACTGGTGTGAGCCATGAGAGATAAATAACATGTATGTTCTACAGGATTGTATGTCTTCAAAACTTCATAAAAAAAGTCCGCGATGGCATATGTCTATTTTCTACGAGTAATCCACAATAATAACCATTTTTATCTTACAGAATTTGATAAAAATTTCATAGTTATTTCTGAAGCTATTTTGACAGGTTATTATATTAATCCTTATTCGATAAAATATGTTATTTAAATTGGAAATTTAATTTAGATTAAAATATGCCTGGACATCATATCATTTAAACGAATAGTTCAAAAGATATCACAGATTCAAAATTAGGCGTAACAAAGTAATTATGGTTGACGGCAACGCGGGCGCAGCGGCAGGAGTCAATGACCCTTTCCTCAGCTATTAGGTATGGTATTACGTTCCCGTGGGATATTTTCTAACTAATACGCGGGCGAAGCCGCGGTTTGCCTGCGACTTCGTTCGCGTGGAAGTCGATAAAATACAGCCCATGTTACTCGTTGATCATGTAACTTTATAAAAGAAAAAGATTTTTATTAAATCGGTTAAGTAATTGTTTTTTGAGTTTATCCATTACAAACAAACATACAAAAAATCATATATTTTCTCTTTATAATATTAGTTTAGAATGTTTAGATAGATTATATTTTCCTCTATCATAAAGGTAAAACATTTCAGCCACTAAAAAGTATTATTACGACGTACAACTGTTTAAAGAAATTAGGCCTTTGTTTCCCAAACCAAAGGTAGGTACATAATATTTTTCACGTAGGCAGAAGTAGACAAGGTTTTGTTTAGTTCCTACTCACGGAAAAGGGGGTTTTTCTTCCGAGTCTTAAAACACTTTCAATCCAGTATACCTGAATTCCCAATTCCCTAGAACATTCCACTACACAACATGTAGGTTACACTACAAACAAAACCAATACATAGTTACAAAACACAACTATACAACTACTTGTGTAGCGGTTTTCACCACAGTGCCCTCTGGTGGCAGCGCGTTTTAATTGCGCGTGTATTTAACTATTAGGTAGGTACTATTGATCAATAGACAACTGTCAATCTGTAGATTGACAGTTGTCTATATAGTCTATTCTATATATATAGTTGTCCTGTATGTATACAGGCGTGAACTATTATAGATAGTGCAATCCACGACGACGCGCCCCACTCCGCTCGGCTCCGTACTAAAGTACAGCTGTAAACGCGGAGTGGGGCGCGTCGTCATGGATTGCACTATTTGTAATTTTCCTTTCTTCTACCATATTACCAAAGGTCTTATGCTCAGAAAGAGTACTACTTATAAGGCCCAAGTTATCTGAATTTAAACAGACAGGAACTTTCAATCGTTCAATCAATCAATCAATCATGTTTATCGTGGATCATAGGTACAGAAATAATCGTTTGGTAAGTAGTTCTAATTTTTCAGTTGAAACTCTCATTGGGTTTAAAAGACTTTTAATCCATGCTTCCTGAATTTCCAATTTCCTAGCATACCAATACACCCATACCCTAGAAACAAATAGTAGATTGTTTGCCTAGGGAGCAAACCACTAATTTTAAGGCGCGAGTGTTTCTTTAAAGTACGTCACTCTAGCTTAAAAGCTCCCAAGGTGAACACTTTACTTGTTATCACCCTCTATGAGAAAAAAACACTTGTGCGTGGTCCGAACCCCGTCAGAATCGTAATCATACGTCAGAAGTTTCTTCTCACATATGATTTAAAACAAAAACAAAATTTTCGCAGCCGCACTCTTGGATTTAGATCTTGACCTCACTCGACTTTAGCAACTTTGAAAACTATGAAAACGATACCCATGATGAAAAATATGAACATTTTCGCAACTGCTATCTTGGATTTACATTTTTACCTCACTATTGACTTTAGCACCCTCGAAAACTATGAAAACGACAACCGACGAATTTTTTTATAAATTTCACTGCCGCCATCTTGGATTTTGAGTTCACTATCGGCTTTAGCACCCTCGAAAACTACAAAAGCGACACCCACGACGAAAAATTAAAAAAAATCATGTCAGATGTTCCTTCGATTGGAACTTTTACTAACAATATCCACATTCCAAATTCAAATCAGTTTTAGTCCATAGGGATTAAAAAGCTATTTTAGTCCATGTTTACGAAGAATAAACTAGCTCTTTTTGAATAGACGTGATAAAAATAAGCCTTTTAGAGAGGGAATTGTATAAAATTACTTTATTTAGGTCTTTGGTTTTGAATTTTTGTTTCACATCCCCCGATTTCTGAAATGAAGTTAGTTTTCACTAAGAAGCGTTTTTTTTTTTTTTTTAATTGATTGTTTTTTTTTGTAAAATAGTTTTTCTATGACTTATTTCCGTTGAACGAAATTTCAGGCATATTTCCTGAATTCCCCATTCCCTAGCATACCCCACAAACAAAACAAATAGTAACAAAACACTGCTACGAGTATGTATACAACTAGTTGTGTATTGGTTGTGGCGCTGCGCGCTGTGGTGAACAGCGCCCCCTGGTGGCAGCGCGTTTTAATTGCGCTTGTATTTAACTTTCATTTGCCCGCAACAACGCAGACGTTTCTATTTGTCGTGCTTCATGCAAAGCGAGTGTTTGATTTTCACTTATTGGGTGGGATTTACACGGTGTATAGTTATTTACAAAAGGTAGGAACTTGCGTCGGTGTGTGTCTGGCGAATCGAAATGTATCAAAAGCATCCAATTCGATTCGCGACTCTTTGCAATGGAGTTGATGAGTGATTCTGAAATGACATGAATAACCTGCACATAAATTGGCGAAGAAATTACAAAAACATGGAATTAATTTAGGCCACTTTCATTGAATGTATTTTGTATCCAGACCAAGATATTATTATCTGTCTAGCCTTTTTTCCAACAATGTTGGGGTCTGCTTCCAGTCTAACCAGATACAGCTGAATACCGGTATTTCAAGACCAATATATACCTTCTAACAAATTATATTTTACCAACACTAAATAATACATTTAAAGTGTTATGTACCATCGAAGAATTACTTCTTATCTATACATCGTAAGGACTATTTCTGTTTACAGCGCTCGGCGGCTAAAGAACCGGGGTGGTAACAGAGGCCCTAGTGTGAGTTTCTTCTAACCATCTCTACTTTACGCATCGACCGCGTTCGGCGCTCCGATTGGCCCTTCACTGGTGAAGGTCGGCCGGCTGCCAATCGGAGCGCCGAACGCGGTCGATGCTTAAAATCGAGATGGTTAACAGAATCTCACACTAGGGCCTCAGAAGTGGCCATCTTATTCACGGGATTTGGTTTTCAAACTGCTTAGATATGAAGTTCTTCGATAATATTAGGGTTATCTACAAAAATATTACAAAGTATTTTTGGTTGTAATGAATAAACTCAATAACTATTGGACCGATTTTAAAAATTATTTCAGCAGTAGAACGCTTTATTATCACTGAGTAACATAGGCTATAACATATAAAGATATCACGCGGGAGAAGCCGCTGGTGGAAGATAGTTACTTATATTTTTACAGAACTCAATGGCGGGTACACATTTTCTCGAATCTGCTGAGTGAAAGTTAATTTGGAGAGAAGAGGAATTAAGCACCGTTTACAATGTCCGTGGCGCCATGATTTATTACGGTGCGTGACAGTGTGTGGCCACGAAGTCAGCGGGGAAAAAGGGAGCGAGAACGATTCTTGCAGAAAGTGTTCTCTCCAATCAAACCAATTTTACAATCATGATATCCTAGAGGCCTAACAGGTCGTTATGCTTATCTATGTAATTACTGCACATTGTAATTACAGGAACTGGAAAGTGGCTAAAAATTACCGTAAAATCTGGAGTTATACGGTTTAAAACCTAACGACTTTTTGACCTTCCCGAAGGTTTTCTGACCAACCATTAAGTCATTATCCTGGAAATTCAAGCCATAGTACCATCGAAGAAGTTCATATCTATACACCGTAAGGATTATTTCTGCTTGCAGCGCTCGGCCCCTATAGCACCGGGGCGGTAACACAATCCCGTGAACACGATGACCACATCGGTTATCGTGTTCACGGGATTTTGTTTTCAAACTGCTTTGATATGAAGTTCTTCGATAGTACCTACTAAGAAATAGAAGATGACGAAAGAACCGTTTCTGAACTCTCCTATTACCTCACAGCAAATTAGTTACAATAAAAAATCTCCCCAATCCCGCTGTTTTCGCAGCCGCCAGAGAAAACGGGCGATAAACGCTCACGTTAAAGTTTACGACATCAACATTTGACAGGCAGTCTGCCAGACGTACGATGATATAAACAAAATTCGCAACGTTTGATTGAATACGTCTCGCAGACGTACTGGTGTTGCCAGACTTTATTGTGGCTGGGTTGCGCAATAAATGGGTGTTTTATTAGGGATCCAACTGTAGATAGTAAAATTGGAAATGATGGTCTTAATTTAGGTTACGGGAAATGAACAAATACGTGAAAGTGTGCAATAACCCTTACTCTTATGAGATAAGACTTGTACTGGGTGACATATCAAATGAAAGGGCTTGTTGTGATAATCAGATATTTTTTTTATACTCTTAAAATACATATTTTTAAGGATATTTTAGAAAATAGATGAGATCATTTTGCTATGTCCGAAACAATTAATCCAAAAATTTTGAAAAAAATACAGACTATATTCTATAGTTAGATACATATTACAGAAAAACTTTATAAGAAGTCTATGGTCTTAAAATAACATGGTAAATCTCTCAATATTCTGCGTAGGTACAAACTTATAATGTTAAGTTTATCCTTGGGATAAATTCATCCCACACTACGGAACCCTTAATTGTGCGTGGTTCGACACGCACTTGGCTGTTTTTTTTTGTCTTGATTTGATATGGATACCATCATGCCTGCGGAGTTTCGCTAGGTAGTTTAAACTGACCCTGTACTGCCTGTTGCTTGCAGTTGTGGAATAATCAAGATCAGAAAATTATGAGATTGTAAATTAAAGCAGATAATAAAGCCACAGTAGATTAATCCACAATAATAACATACTTAAGTCTAGCCAGGCTACTGTCGAAATAACCAGACAATAATAAACTCAGTTATTAGAAAATGGACTAAAATTAGTCGCCGTATATATTATATGGCCGGATACAGATTTGGGTTAGCCGAGCGATGGATGGCGGAACCACACGATCTTTTATTGTGACATATATTATGCAATATGGTTTGATTTATGAGAGACAATTAGTGATGTTGATTTTGCCAACGGTCATGGATTTACAAAAGTATACCTATTTGGCTTTTTTTTGTGTGGGAAATCATCAATTGACTTCTCCCGCTCTGGGCCGAGCGGGAAGGCGTGTCAGACTCCTACTGACTAAAACCCACCCGTGTTCCTTCAGTTGCCTTTACGTTGCCAGGGGCCACGGTATCCCTTTCGGACTTTCCCGCAACCCCGGCAGGCATCGGTCCTATCGGACCCCTTCAGTTCTGCTGACATCTCTTTGAGGCGCGCGTGGAACACAACGCGCCGTCGACCCGGGCCTGGTCCTTACCGGACGGCGAGCTACCCATTGCTCACCGTCCGCAAGCCCACGCCTACGGTGGACGGGAATCGGTCTGCGTTTCTCGACGCCCAGGGCGTTTCCTCCTGCGGCGGCTATTACTGCTTCCCAGAAGGAGGTGACGGCCACCCATGCCCTCTCGCTCCGTACCATGGTCTGGACCAGGGCCGGACGCGAGAGAACACTGCTACCGATTGCCTCCACGAGGACTCGGCTATTTGGCTTGACAACTTACACATTAACTATAGAAACCGGTTAGTAGGCCGTTGCGACCAGGTGCGCAACTCGTATCGGTTTCTATAGTTTACCTGGTAAGTATCACATAAACCTACATGGGCACTTATGAAACGTCAGAAGCTAGGTGCACGGTTCCAATTGGTCGTTTCTTATGGCGAAGAGCCGGCAAGAAACTCCACGTTAACTCTTTTACAAATAATTGGCTTTTGCGTCGTGGCGCAAGATCCCTAATATTCAACGATAGCACGCATTTAAAACGCCAGAGTAGAAAATAGCATTAATTTTATATCCAACCAACACATGAATTCACTAAATAAATAAATTCATTAAAATCACCAACCGTTAAAACATTATCAGATTAAATAAAATCGACACAATTAATCACCTCAGTGACATTCGTTTACAACGCAGACACAACCATCACTGAATAAATAAATCAAAAGCGAATCCACAGAAAATAAACTGCTGAATAATTCAAAATAAGAACAGTTCTCACACAATAGCAAACTAAATACTTTGAATATTTTATGCAAAACTTTTCGTAATATTTCTAACTCGCCGCCAGATATTGGCAATAAAGAGAGTAACAACAAAACGCCATAAATAATAACAATAAACTAAGATAGGTGTTTTCTGAATGCTGACACTTCAGCGAATATCTCATGGGTATAATAAACTTGAAGATGCTATAAAGAACACCATCTCGAGAGAAATTGCGGGTTGTTTTGAAGAACAGAATTTATGAGTTGGCTAAGACTAATAACGGCCTTTATGAATGAACTCATAATCGGCTAATGGCGGATGATTTTAAAGCAAATTATTCCTTTAAAATTGACTGCTGATTTTTTATAAATTGTCTAAACGTTCAGCGCTTTAAGCATAGATTAGTACACTCCGCAAAATCATTTAAATAAAAAGCGACTCTTGTTACGACACAATAAAGTGCAATTCAGATCGCTCAGTGCTAATTACCTACAGTTATTATTCACCTAGAAGCTGCCTCTCTTTCTATCGCGTAACTCTTATATTTTCTGACTACGTTACGCCTACTGAATTCGACAAGTCGAGCCCCCCGCGTACCTACTTGTAGCTTTATACCTAAAATGCGGGGTGATCCATCTGTACACATCTGTACTTAAGGTAGGGAAAAAAACATGGGCGGTGTCAAACAACACAAAATCGACTCAAGGACCACAACGTTTTAGGTACTGGTACAAACAAAACAACATAGAGACATAACCACAAAGAACATGCTTAAAGTAGGTAGATTAACAAAAAATAGACTAGACTAGGTGACACGAGAAAATAAAAACTTACAACCCTAAACATAAGACGTCACCTGCGGGGTAATTGCGTACCACACTTACAGTAGCAATGACTTAACTTTTGACATTCGGTTGATGAGCAAAAACATTTTTCTAACAACATTTCCAAACGTTTTTTTTTTTTTGTTGAATATGAGGCTTTTGGGTACTTTCGTATTTTTCCTTTGTATGTATGACCGTTTTGTTTGTGCCGAATAAACATTTTTTCATTATTTTTTTCTAACATATGAAATTGCTTCATATGTTAGAAAAAAGAAAGAAAATATGTATTTAGGATTAGCAATCAACTCAAACTCAAATCATTTATTCCAAATAAACCAATTACAGGTACTTTTGAATTGTCAAGGGGTCGGTCAGTCAGAAAGATGAAGCTAGATGACCATTCCAAAGCGTAGTAGGTTCCTATGGAGAAGAACGGGCAAGAAACTCCATGGACACTCTTTTAAATCAGAATATTGTTACAAAACATTGGTTACATCATTCATGTTGAAATTATACATGTGAGAACAATGTAGTAAAACGTGCACGTTAAAAGCGTCCATAATATAAATATAAAACATAAATTATTAAAAAATTAAAATAAGTCAATATCCTTCAAAATCATTCAGATTGTGATTGAAAGTGTGTTTCGCAAATAAGGAGGTAGAAAGTGGCCATATTGGTGACAGACAAAAATCGAATTAGCGAGAGGGCGATCACTTCGAAAATCAAAATATTGTACCTACACTGGCCCATATATAATTTCATTAACAAGTGAAATTATATAAAAATTTAAAAAACACGCGACACAAACATTTCCTCATTTCTAGAGACCATTCCAATGAGCCCAAACACGATACCTGTGCTGTAAGTTGGTAAGGGAGTTGGGTATGCTGCAAATTACTGGTGATGCTGCAGTTCAAGGTTCCTATGTTCTTCTAATATCATTGAAGTAACAGAACACCAAATTTCAAATCAATCAGTCCTGTGGAAGACGCTCACATCCATTCATGAACTAGAAAAGAGCTGATAATCTTCAAACAGCTCAACCGATTTTGATAAAACATGTCTAAGAACCATCGCTAGAAAACTTGCTTTCAAATAAAAAAACCGCATTCAAATCGGTTCACCCGTTTAAGAGCTACGGTGCCATAGGAGACACACACATATAGCGGTCAAACTTATAACACCCCTCCTTGTGGGTCAAGGGTTAAAAATACAGCACAACTTAACAGGCTGAACAAATTTTGTCCATCCAACCACACACCATAGCGTGGCTGTGTGGAAAATTAAACGATCCGTCGACGGACGGTCCGTCGCGCATCACGTTAAAAACGTACGCGCTTTAAATCAATATTTTCATAGGCCCCTCAGGCATATTTGTTTATTTAATAAACCAGCACACTTTCTTTGTTACGAAAATTATTTTCTGTCATGAAATATGTGGTGAATTTTTTCATTGATTTTTAGATGTATTTTGTTTATACGCGGCCAATAAAAATGGAGGGACTGTTATTTGATGAACGTTGGCAAAATATTGGAGCTATTTTTCGAATCCATATTTTTATCGATGCAAATTTTCCATGATGCACTTTAATTTACAATTCTTTACGCAGTTTGACTTTCACAAAGACGAAACAGAATCATTAGTTTACACGATGACGTTTGCATAAAAGCGAGTGTTGCCATTTTTTTTCTGTTAGTAAAAGTCGGGGACTGCATTAATTCATTTTTTAACCGACATGATTGCCAGATATCACCATCATTTACGGTCTTACTGCTGTGTAAAGACCTCTTTTGTTTTCTGCCATGCTTCCCTCCCTAGTCTGAGCAAGTCTCATCCAGATCAGGATTGCGAATTGGTCTGTTCTTAACTTCAAGATCACACCACAAAACCTTCAATCAATCAATATTCTTTATTTGTAACCATTACCGTCTTATTACAAAACCAGTTCTAACTTTAAACCAAGCCCAAATCTTCGAGACAATTTTATTATTGTATTTTGAGAGGCAAAGTTCGTTGTACGTAACTAAAGTTAGTAGTGGTTCAAACCTTGGTCTAAAGATATAAATAGAAACAGAAAATATTTATTGTCCAGGTAATACACAGTAAGCAGGTTCACAGGTTAATAGCAACTTGAGACTATTTGAGTAGCTTAATATATAAGCTAGCTTAGCTAGGTTACAATAAATTATTTGCCAGTGAGCTCCAAACTACAGTCTGTATCTTATAAAGATAAACAACTATCTTATATCTCTTGCTTTGTAATAAGGCCGAAAGTATCAACATCAATCCAAATTATCTAAAGAGAATTTAGTTCTTTCACGTGGTTCATCGAATTTAATATTCAGCATGAATAAATAAGAAAGGATTCCTTGAAAATGCAGATAGATCTTTAAAGGTAAAGCACTAAGTAAGTAAGGTATAAATAATGTATACCTAAAGTAAAGTATCCACTCGTTTGATCGCTTGAAATTGTAAGTTCAACACTTGAAATTCTGTCTGAGCTTGACTTAAAACTTAAGTAACTTAAAGTTGATTCAATTACATGGATTTTTATTTCGTAGTATAAAATTGTCGTTTTTCGCAGCCATTGCTGGCCTTTTGAGTGGTTTCAATTTCTAATTTGAGAAATTAATCTTGTAGATTTTAGTTGCTTTAAGTTTGTCTGAACACCTCTAGTCTTTGATCCGTAAATCTACTGCACAATGACATTTTAGCCGTCGGATTGGCTGATTCAAATGACATTATCCAATCAAAACACTGGACTTTAGATTTGAGAACAGACTAAATTTAAATAGGTTTCTAGAAACCGGTAATATGCACACAGCGCGGCAGCGATAGGCCAATGAGTCAGAAAAATGTTTTTTTTTTTTTATCCTTTAAAGACCAATGTTACGATGGATGGACTCTGTGAAATATAATATGGCTAGAAAGGGAGTTACTACCGAGACGACTAATAGAGAAGCATGGAAGAAAAAGAAATGTTGCACAGACCCAATTTTTTTAATTGGGATAATGGCAGGAAAATGTTGATGGATCCGATGTCAGTAAAAAAAACAGAAATCAACACGACGCGATGTCTTGCTAGCTAGATTTTCTTTGCAAGACTGAACAAACGTATAAACTGGACAACTCTTTAGCCTAATAAACTTTTAATTGTTGAATACGAGGCTTTTGGCTAAATGTGGGCCAAGGTGAAGCCGAGGCACAGATACTTCAGTCCATCAATAATAATAATTCATTTATTTCAGACATGGTCCATACAGAATATAAAAATTTAAAACACTCATGTACATTAAAATAATCAATAAAAAATAAAATTACATTTACACATTAGAATTACATAATCATAATCAAACAATTGAATTGAATAGTATAAATTAAAAAATAGACATTTAAAACAATCAACACAATATAAACACAAAACAGTCACACACATCTCAAATAAAACGAGGAGAGGCGCTAACATGAAGCTGCATCCACCTCTGTAGCAGGGATAGGTCCCACCGCTCGGACAAAACCCTCAGGAGACTGTTCGAGCTGCTTCGTAGGCGACTTAATAGTGAAGCGCATCGCTTACTCATGATCGCGAAAAAATCATCGCACGCCTCAGCAAACATAGTCGAAGCACTACAAAACAGCGGAAGCCCTAAAAGTATCCTAAAAGTATCCTGAAAGCATTGTTGTACAGCATCAATGCTAGTACTTTTCTCAAATAATGCGCGGAAATTGAACCTAAGTAAATTAATTTCAAATTTTAGAATCAATGACGACGAACGATATTTTTTCACGCGAAAATATGTTCATGTTTCTTTTTTTATATAATCAACTCTATTTGCAAGCCAAATCGAAATTTAAATAAAATCTCTCGTAGGTTACCAGATGCTACAAATGCCAACAATATGGTCATGCAGCAAACACATGCAGAGAGCTGAAATCTACGTGTGGTCACTGCGGAGAAGAAGGACCCTCGATGTCAGAGTGCGCGAAGAAAGCTGACACACCGGAATGTGCAACTTGCTCACGCTTTAAAAAGCCCAGTGACCACAAAACAGGAGACGCAGATTGCCCTGCTAGGAAAATAGCGGAGTACTGGTACATCAATTCAATCGACTACGAGGGCGCCTAGAGCGTCATACTCAAGGATAGACTGCCGTGTTTAATGCCTGCTGCTGACTCAACAAAACAGTGTCTTTGACTTGCCTACAAATTCTCGTTTTTCTTGATGTCTAAGCACATTAATCGCACGCAATAAAATCGAATATACACATAGCCTCGAACGTTATTCAATTTTGTGCAACATTGACTTTAGCCCACTTACAAACTCTGCTGACGCCAAATCATATCTTGTGTATTAACTAGGTTATAAAGTGCAAGAACCTATTTTAGATTTTATTTTTTTCTTTTATTTTTTTTTAAATAAGAAATTAAGTATTTTAGACTTTTTGTTATTTTTTCTTTAAGGTAAATAATGGGTCCACCTATGAAATTTGCGTTTTTTTCTCACAAATAGAGAACCTCGTCACTTCTATGATTTGAAATATTCATCAATTGCTTGATATTATATCGAATAATGACCATCATAGACAACTACCAATAGTAAAAAAAACCTTATTACTTATAGTTTTCTAAACATAAAAATACCTTAAAAATGACTCCTCTTTTTCTTAGCACAAATGTCCACTATTTGTTTTAAAACTTAGCCAAAACTTATTTTTGTCGCTTAATCTAAGTGGCTTAAGTTATCTTAGTTTTTAAACATTAGTTCATAAAAGTTTTAAAACATTAGTGTTCGTGGTTGTTAAATAAATTAAGAAAATGTTGGTATAAAAAATGCAACTTGTTTAAAATTCTCCGTACAAAACGCCAATTTCGTAGGTGGGACCCAATAGTAATTAAGTAAACATGGTATAAAATAATGAATTTGGTAATTACATTTTATCATTATATCAAGACTTCTAATGTTAAATATTGTTAAGAATTTTATTGTGTTGTTTATCATAAAGCTCATGCCGCCTGTGATACAGGTTTATCCTAAAATGAAATGAAATTGTTTATTCTGTAAATAGGATATTGGAATCACTTTCACATGTCATCTTAGAAAAAAAAAAATTGCTAGATGGGTTCGACGTTTCCTATCTGACTACTCTGAGAAGAAAGGCCGAAACAAACTCAGAGGTCACACACACAGTCTCTTTTAAAGTCCAGACATAATCTTGGTCAGGCCATATGAGGACCATGTAGATTAGTCTGAGATGGTCTTTTGAGAAAAGAACCACACAGATTTGAGTGGACCTGTCCTGTCAGTGCAAGCATTTGTCAGTAATCGTGGAGCTCAACTCAGTACTTAAGGAGCTCAACTCGACGAACAATACCAAAGAAAGGACATTTGGGTAGGCCGCATAAACTACTCAAACTGCCTAGTACAGGCATCTAACATTATAATACCTTTGTAAATTATTTCAAGATTTTATGTGAATATTTTAGGAATTTTAATACTGAATAAATATGTATTATTATTATATTTACGTCATTGACATTTCACGGGACCCTAGGGTCCTAGACCTTTGGAAGGCGTACGAGGGGCCGAAGCCAACTCGCAGAGGCCCGTTAGACATGTCTAATGAAACGAGGCACTAACCGACGATTATCCCTATACGCACTAATCTAATGCACCCAAGGACAACCCACGGTTAGTGCAGGACTATTGCAAGATATGGAAACAAAGATATTGGATTATGGGTTTGGGTGGCTAAGTGTACTGGTTATCTAGAACTATAGAAAGACTATGGCCCCTGCCTGACCAATATCTTATATAAAATACACAGGTAAAACGGCAGGAAGTGACTTGCACACTCAATAATGGGCCCCCGAAAACGGTCGCTAGCACAAAGTGTCGAAGCGACAAGGGGGCAACGTGTCCTGAGGTGCTTATAAAGAGTCGAGCGGTATTCCACTATCAGCTATCAGGACTATCAGGACAATCTAGCTATCAGGACTATCCCGGAAGTACGATCAAGATCCCTACCAGCATCTTACTGGAATACTTCTTCCTCCGAGCACATTTGCTCTTGCGAATCTCCACTCAAACTGGCAAATAAAGGCGAGAACGAGGTGGGAGCTCTATTCCTCGTCAGTGTTCACTCCAGCCAACCAATAAAGGCAAGCCAGAGATGAGAAACAAGATTTCTCCCGGGAGATAGGGTCCGTGGGGTCGCTACTGCCCAACAGCTCGCCACATGCTGCCCTCCAGGTTTCTGTATCTCTCTTGGTCTGGCTCCTCATCCCAGGACCTATTCAGGCAAAAAACTCTACCGGCATAGACCTGGAGTTCGGAGCGCGCAAGCCCCACCACGAAGTCAACGTAGAAATACGGCGGTGGGTTATTATTATTATTATTAAATACTAAAAACAGAATTAACAAAATATTCAAGGGGGCTCCAATACAACAGACATTGTTTTTTTTGCCGTTTTTATAGATAATGGTACGGAACCCTTCGTGCGCGAGTCCGACTCGCACTTGGCCGGTTGTTTTTCTTCCCGCCTAAATCTCTTTGCTTAAGTGATATAACAGGCACTTGCATCGATTCGTCAATACATTGCACACTGCAGGTACAATGGAGAACAAACACGTCTGCTAAGTAATTACGCTGGCTGACTGTTAAGCCCCACTCAGACAGGATTACGGAGCTGCGCCGTTTTAACTGGTACACAATGTTTTATTATCTCATTTTTATTGCGATCTAGCACGTGGGATGTGATCAGTGAATACAAAGTTGGATGCTTTTTTTGTGTGATTGGCTCTTAAAGACCCAGGATTCGATTCCTGTACACGATCATGGTTAGTAGGAGAGAAACTGCTGCCTGTGGCGAAGCGTAGGTTTATACATTTTTAGTTAAATTAGTGTGGAAAAAAAGAAATGGAGTTAATAAGGTTCCACAAAATGTGATAAAACTACATAGGTTATTGAACAACATTATGAAGAAAGCCATCATCGCGAGGCACACCGCGTACGGTTCACATTATTGTGATACAATCATTTAACTACTTGATTGAAATTGAATTACGAATTATTTATTTATTTATTTTTACATACTTTATTGTACACCACAAAAATACATAGCAAAAAAATTATTAAACACTACAAAATATACAATGGGCGGCCTTATCGCTTTCCGCGATCTCTTCCTGGCAACCTTTGAATGGACAGTGATTTGCGTGGACATCAAATGGGGCTGTCGTTGGTGCAAATAAAAAGTATACAATATACTAGAATAGATACACAGATATATATATTCAAAATAATAGATACAGAAATACATACATACTTACTAAATATATAAACAACAAACATAAATGAAGACTCTAGATGATTACAGTTACGAGAACAAGATCACAACGACAAGTAATGTTCCTTTACGAGTCTCTTAAATATTGGTAACTAATAGGGATGCATCGATACGCCTTTTCGCCGATACGATACCGATACCGATACTCTTATAAAAATATCGGCGATACCGATACCGATACCGATACGCTTACTGTGAATTGTGAATTATCAATTGTCGAAATTTCAAAATGATTCCATATCGCACTTTTGTGTTTTGAAGTTGACATGACTGTTAATTTTTTTTGTTTCACTCAAACAACACGAATGTATGACAAATTCTAAATGCGACAACGGTCAACCTAGCGAAATATTACTGATATGCGAGTGCGAGGCCAAAGCGGGCGGGAGAAACAGGACACGGGGTTTCCCCGAGCATAGTTCGTGCCTCGTATGCAACGAAATAGACGCGAGGCCAAAGCGGGCGGGAGAAACAAGACACTCACAAGCGTGGGGTTTCCCCGAGCATAGTTCATGCCTCGTTTGCAACGAAATAGATGAGACAACACGCTCGTTTACACTACATTTTTAAATTAAAAAGTATCGTTGAATCGGTCATAAAAATATCGTCGATACCGATATATCGGCTAACCCGAAGTATCGCCGATATATCGGTATCGGTATCGGTATCGGATGCATCCCTAGTAACTAATAATATTCGTAATTGTGATCTATGACACCTATTTTATTTTTTCTTAACAAAAAATCTGCCTATAAGTCTTTTTCCGACTATGTTAGGGTCGGCTTCCAGTCTAACCGGATGCAGCTGAATACCAGTATTTTACATGGAGCGACTGCCTATCTGACATCCAGAACCCAGTAACTGGGTAATACGAGTACATAGTACTGTTGTCAGACTTTCGGGCTTCTGACGACCCGTAACGACTGTCAAAGAACCATGAATGACAGCCGGGACCAAGCACGGAGGCACGGAGGAGTCTCGGCATGTGAAAATGGTCACCCATCCACGCACTAACCCCGGCAAGCGTAGCTTAACCTGATGGATCATGGTTATTACTTAGCCACGCATACCTCATATTTTTCCTAACTGTAAACGATTTATTATGACACATTTTTTCGATGAAACTGGATAAAGCCCCCCCTATTACATAAACCATAATTTCTTACACAAATCATCTCCAACGGTTGCGACAAAAAAAATAAGAAAAATAATACTATTTCAAACAATAGAAATTAGCATGTCTATTTAGGGGTGTTCCGTTTAATTTATTAAGGTGGGGAGGGGTATAAACGGGCCTCGTAAAACGGCTTTTAGGAGATATTGCGCAACGCAGGATGGGGTTATGCAGGAGCGCACAGTCGCAGATTGTACGTGCTTTCTTCGCATATTTTTATATCTATTTTGTGTTGTGATATTTACACGTGTGTTTTGTTTATTATAACGTTTTGTTGGAACTAAGCTCCTTTTTTTTTACACTTGGCGAATGAGACCTACACCGAAATAAGTGTAACATTTGGTCGTCACGACACTTTTACTATAATGCGTTTATGTGTTTACAAGTGTATGTTTATGTAGACTTAGAGGGTATATTACTGTAGTATAGAAGTGCAGGATGCGTATAAGCTCACAAAAAAGTAAAAAGACAAAGGACCTTCGTTCCAACCGGGTGATCCACGACACCCCGTTTTTTTTTTTAATTTTCTTATACAAGAGTCTTAGTGAGTGTACAATGGTCTTATTGCACTCTGCAATAAGACCATTGTACACTCGTTTTAAATTATGTTTGTCCGCTTATGTGGTGTACAATAAAGTATTTAATAAATAATGATAAGAGTAGTCTTTTCTATACTGGAGTCTAAATTCACCACATGAAACTATTTCAATCTTGCATTCAACAAGGGATTCTTAGGTATTTCTTTTCTTTTTCCTATTTGTGTATTCACAAAAAATGCGTATTATTTATTATCACTTATCAGTGACAAATAAATAGGTACTAAACTACATCATACAAACAAATTTCAAGCTTAGTACAAAAAATAAAAAGGATAAAAATACGCAAAAGCCACATTATTCGTAGAAATACAAATTATTTGTTAAAAACAGAAAGGTCTTAAAGTCATTTCATTCATATTCTACGGACATAATATTGGTCTAGACGTACTAAATCTTACTACATATGTTTAGACAGATTTAGTTCAAACACGCAAGTTTAATAGAAAAGGCTTCGAGTACTCCATTATGAAGGTGTTTTAAAATTAGTTAATTACATATTTTTTTTGTAACTGTTAACCAAATCATGCGTAATGATTTGTGTTTATTAGTTTTGTTTGATTAGTTTGCTAGCCGTATTACAGCATTAATTAAATTGCAGCATGAATTTTTCGGTCTCTCTCTAATTAGTATAATATATCTACATTTTTTTTTAGGTTTAAAGATCATTTACTAAAAATCCTAATGGTTGCTTTAACTAAACTAAAAACCGGCCACGTGCGTGTCGGACCACGCACAATGAAGGGTTCAGTAGTTGGGATGAATTTATCCCAAGAACAAACTTAACATTGTAGTTACAAAACATGTTCTCCCATACATTTCAACTGCAAATGTAAGTTTGTAAGCACAATATTGAGATTCACCATGTTATTTTAAGACCATAGACTTCATATAGATTTTCCTGTAATCTATATGTAAAGAAACATTCCAAGTTATATAGGCTCAATAGTTTCGGAGATAATGGTCAATTTCCATCTATTTTCTTAAATATTTTTAATAATATTTAAAAAAAAAATCCTTACAACAATCTTTCATTTCATCTATCACACAGTACATACAGTTTGCAAAACATTTTATTTTTATTTTTCTTATTTGCCCCCAAAAAGTGACCCCCATATTCAAAATTACTTTATTTGGGCCACAGAAATTCCCATGTGCACGAAATTTCAACTAAATTGGTCCAGCAGATTCGGAGAAAATTGGCTGTGACAGACGAACATACAGCCAGCCAGACACACGAGTAATTCTATAAACTGCCATCTACACGAGTCCAAACACATAAACAAATGAATTCTTACACTCGTCCAAACATTTCAAAAATTCATTCCCCTTTTATTTTGGCACTGTCTCGCATACTGCCATCCTATTAATTAGTGTCATCTAACAGCTAACAACGTGAAAGCTCCAGAGCTGGAGTTACTGTGACGTTTTTGTGACATCCTGACCTATATGCGATGTATTATCACGCTATTTTCCCTTAGGGTAACATCAGGACACGTGATTAGGTATGACTGGAAGTACCTACTGCTGATGTAGGTATTAATTTATTGTTTAATGGTAAGAGAAAGGAAGGATGTTCACTTACCTACCAGTATCGCACGCAAAAAATACGTAGATATATTTACTTTTGCAGTAGATACGATCAAACAGGTTATTAGCTAAAGAAGACTAAGGTAATATTCAAATGTTAAAAAAATATTTGAGTAGGTATGTACAGTACAAAATAACGAATCATCGGCAATATACAGGGTTATTGGTTCTATACCGGCAATCCAACATGGTGATGTAGGAGAAGGTCATTTACAACCAAGTGACCCCTTTTGACTCCTATGCAAATGTCAAAAAATTTCGAGTGATTTGACATTTTATATTTTTATTTCTTAAATTTTAAAATATAAAATGTCATATTACTCGAAAATGGTTGACATTGGCATAGGGGTCATCAGGGGTCATTTGGTTGCAATAACCCTGTTGAGTAAATTTAACATTTAAAAATAATCTTCTCTTCAAAAGACAGGACCAGTATTTCCTCAAATACGTCAGTCAAGAAAAACGATCCGTTATTGGAAATAGGAACCTAAAGAGATCCTTTCAAAGAGAATTATAAACTATTCAATTTTCCCACTAATAACATCCTTTGAAAGGAGATTGAAACAACAATTAAGTTTAAACCAATTTAATTTGACAAAGCAATTTCCTGAAACTATGCTTTTGATGTAGTATTTAATATTAATCAGTTTTGTAGTTAGCAGTGGAAACAACATTTATTCGACCATACCACTGCCTTGACTTTATTGTTCTCAGTGGCTGAAGCTTTCGTGAAAAATCACAGAAAACCGGTTTTTCTCAAGTAGACTATTGAGAAGAACCGGTCATGTGCTAGCCAGATAAGGTATGACCTAAAAACATATTTATTACTAGCTTTTGCACGTGTGAATGTCGGAAAATATCCACGGTAATGTACTACCGGGATTAAAGTATCCTATGTGCTAATCTAGGTTATAAACTTTCTGTGTGCCAAATTTCATCCAAATCCGTTCAGCCGTTTTTGATTAAGTAACAAACATACAAACTTTCACATTTATAATATTATATTATAGTAATAGTAGTGTAGTTAATAGGATAGTAGGATGTCAAGCGATTGGCGTCATGGAGAATGCGATTGTCGCAACCCAGTGCTGGGCACGCCACTATTGCGGCGATAAGTCCCTCTTTGAGGAGTGGTTGGAGAAGCGCCACGGCATCCTCACCTTCCGCCTGACGCAGGTCCTCACCGGACACGGCTGTTTCGGGAGGTTCCTGTTTCGTATCAGGCGGAAGGAAACGCCCAAATGTCATCACTGCGTGGATCGCCCGGAGGACACGGTGGAGCATACGGTGGAGGTTTGCCCGGCTTGGGCAGAGCACCGCCGTTTCGTCGTGGAGGCGATCGGTGGCGGGGATCTCTCGCGTCCGGCCCTGGTCCAGGCCATCGTACGGAGCGAGAGGGCAGCGGAGGCCGTCACCTCCTTCTGCGAAGCAGTAATGCTCGCGGAGAAGGAGGCGGAACGCGTGAGGGATAGGCAAATTTCGCGCCCTCACGCCCCTAGCCGCCGCAGGAGGAGACGCCCTGGGCGTCGGGAATCAATGGCCGGGACCGTAGGCTTGCGGACGGTGAGCAATGGGTAGCTCGCCGTCCGGTAAGGACCAGGCCCGGGTCAACGACGCGTAGTGCTCCACGCGTGCCTCAAAGAGATTTCAGCACAATGAAAGGGGTCCGATAGGACCGATGCCTGCCGGGGTAGCGGGAAAGTACGAAAGGGATACCGTGGCCCCTGGCATTGCACAGGCAACTGAAGGAACACGGGTGGGTTTTAGTCAGTAAGAGTCTGACACGCCCTCCCGCTCTGCCCCTGCATAAGAAACAAAATTTAATCTATGCAGCTTATTTAAAATGCTCCAAAAAAAAAACTCTAATCTCCACCCTAAAATGGTAATAACTTACAAAATCTATATACATTTGTTTAGTAACCCATTCAGTTTCCCTTTTAAACGGCTCTAACTATCAGGCGAACAGTAAAGACGTAATAAATAACTGTTTCACAGCCCACTTAACGAATGAACTGAAAAACTTATCTAACTCTTTGGTATAGTAGGTTGGTACTGTTATGTGCGAAAGTGATAACCGAGACTGAATGAAGAAAGCAGGCTGCACAGCTTTTCAAAAAAAAAGTTTCATGACGTAAAAAAAAAAAAAATTTACAGTGTGACATCGAGCTTTTGACAAAGACTGTCAAACTGACAAGGATGACAGAAAGTACGCTCTGAAAGCCAAACTTTTTTTTAATATTCCTTATGTGCTATAATTACGGTCAGTAATATTATATTCGTGATGCCTCGCAAACTTTATAATTCTTCAGGAAAATAATACGTTACTAATTATGTTACTGAAGAACATGGATTCTTAATTATGTAATCACAGATTAGCTTCTGCTAAAAAGAAATCAAAATAATAATATGCTGCTAATGTGGGTTACAGCTCATTCCCTCTCACAGAGGGGAGGCATATGCCCCGGCAGTGGAAACGTTATAGGCTGATTATGCTAATGTGCATATGCATTAAAAATAAGGTCTCGTCAACAACACTAAAATCAGGCCACTTTATTAGGTAACATAACGTCTGTCAGTTTAGTGAAAGCAAATCGTAAAATTACTCGTATCGGTCATTATTACAATAAATATGTAATCGTAATAAAAAATAAAAATAGTTAAGCAATTGTGCAGTTCTAACAAAACGAAAAAACATATTGTTTTATGCCCGCCGTTACAAGGTTACGTTGTTGAATTATGATGAATTGTCAAATGTTACCTATTAAAATGGCCTTACTTTAGAACCATTTCAAGAAAATAAAATAAACCACTGCTCCGGTCAATAGTACACCGACCGCATATAAAGAGGCATATCGATGGGGTTACTTCCCCTAATGTTCACATAAATAATCATGTCCAGATCTTATCAAGTGAAAATACGACGCCAACCTGGAAAATAGTTTTCTTCGACCCCAGCACCCCCTTTCACCCCTCACTAGTTCACCCCCAAGGGGGGGGGGGGGAATTTTAATTAGGAAGCCTTTCATACGAGGAGAAAAATGCACTTCGGTTTTTACGGGCAATTAAAAAAGGGAAGAGTAATATTCAAAGCAGATTAAAATGAAGGAGTTTCGAGCAGACTGTTCTTGTGAATGAATTTGCATTTAGAGTGATTGTAAGTTAATTTTTGGGGGGTTTTAGAGAGGAGGGGTGTTAATCTATTAGGTGTTTATTTCTTTGTAGATATAATACATTATAAATCCAATACTTCACAACTTCAGGTTCCGTTGAAAACCACTGTCAGGCACTAGTTTTTTGCTGAACTGGTCCTGTTTGGCGCAGCCACATATTCCTGGTCACACACATTTTACAACAGGATATTATTCGTTTTTATTTTGGAAAATATGTGGTAGGTATATCAAAATACAATTAGTAAAAAAATCCTGTACGATGCGTGAGGGTGTTGTTAAGTATCGTACTGAGAGTTTATTTATGTGGTAAATTTCAGGAAAAAAGAAAAAATAAACTCCGCATTTTTTTTCAAAGGGATATTTTTCCGGGATTATAATTACATGGGGTGCGGGCAGCCGTCGTTTAGCGGGTGTCTACAGGTCATAACTTATGACCCCTGTTGATAACTTGCTAATTTTTAACGGAATTAGGATAATTTTGGAACGTGAATTTTAAATAGCAATATCTTTTTTATTTTCAATAATAATAAGATATTTTATTTATTTCTGGTAATTTTATTGCAGTACCTACCTATGTGCCCTTTGCGGATCGAACAGGGTTTTTTTTACACATTGTATAAATGTATTTTCTTCTTTTTTCTTTCAATGTTCCGAGTAGGGCTTTTACTAATGAAGGTCCTTTGAATGGCCAAGCACTTTGTTGCATGGTTTCTAATGGTTAGTCCGTTATAATTATAACTAATAAATCCCCCCGGTCTACTCCTTGATATGCAATGGCCTCTGTAGCCCCATGAAGCATGAGGCTCCAGGGGCTAGTGCGAATCTTGGGGTTCATGCGATTTATCGAGTCTGGTTAAACCACGCTGGGATCGGTGCATTTCATTCATTCATTAATTAAATTTAAAAAAACTGTAAGACTTTAAAATTCTGCACTAATTATTGTTAAACGACTTAATAAACCCACGATAATCACAAAATAACCAATATGCCAAACAGCTAAGTGCATTAGTGCAGTACTTAAAAAGTTACAATACCGAAATAAAACCAAATTTATTTTAATTTAAAACCAACATTAAATCACAGTACAAAATATTATTTCATCGGTGCATTAACACGTAAAATAACGGAATCAACTTTATTGAAACGATCAATGGAAATCGCAAAATAAAAGCAAGGTAACCCGTCAACGGTGACGCGGCGAACAATATAAAAAATAATAACGTCATGAACGGCCATACATCCCGGACGCTTATTATGACCGGCCACAGAGCAGGGGGCCAATTCTCGATTTTCGCCATTTATCTCGAGTTCGAGATCGTAAGTCTATCTCTATGTCTATTAAAAATATCTCTATCTCTACCAAAAAATGTCGAATTGAGCAGAATTCCGTATTCTCAGTCAAAATAGAAATAAATGTCACGAAAATGTCGAGTCGAGTGAAGATAATGTTACCATTATGAAGAATCGCACGTTCCGTTTTAGGTAGCTATGAGTTAATGAATGATTTTGTTTTAAAACGCTGACTAAACCTAATTATTTAAGTATAAAACGAAACGTTTAGTGTAAAAATAATCAGTTTGACAAATTGACAGTAGACTGTCTGTCAGTGTCAGAATTTGCGCCTTTTTGCGGTTTCTTCAAAACTTTTGTTATGTTTACATGTACTCTGTGTTACATCATTATTGGGTGCTGTTTTACATTTCACAATTTTTATTTTAACATGGAGGGGAAAAAATACCCCAGTTCACAACAAAAACAATTTTCAATGTTTCGCTCAAGTCGTAAATATCGACGGTGGGATAAGTGCGCTGTTGTTGCCGTGTATTGGCCAGTTGCTCGCCACTTTCCAACAACTCCGAGATAAAAATGCTAATCAACTCGTCCATCTTTCAGTGGTTTCAAGTCCAATCGTGGGTACACAAATTACAGAGTCTGTTATTTGCGCGAAGGTCGTCGTTTCAAGAAAACACAATGCACAAATCAAAGAGTATAAATCGAATTTTCAGTAGGTATGAGATGCCAAGCCGTATTTTATTTAAAAATTAAAGAAAAGAAAACAGTGTACAATCCAAAACTCAACGAATTCACTCAGAAATGACGTATCTCTACAATCGACATGACATCTCTACTGCTCAGAAGCACTCGACATGAACTCTAACGTTAGCCTTCGACAAATGTCGAATTCGACATCCCCAGAATAGCAACTTTTAAAATCTGTCGAAAAAATGACGTCATTAGAAATTTTTGTCGAGTTCGACACCATCTCTAAAATCGAGAATTGGCCCCCAGGGCAGAGACAGAAATTGCAACGGACGTGAAATGAAAACATAAAATTGTGTAAATTATTTTTTTATTGATTTATTTTCTCGAATTCTGATGCTTTTATTTGTTGTGTGAGATACTTAAATAAGTATTTTTAAGAGGAATAAATATATATCTAACTTCGAAAGGACAATGCTCATGGAAGTATGGAATCCCGTACCATGCTGCATCAAAATGTAACTTTGTTTTTTATAGTCTACACTTATCATAATAACTCCTACAAAAGTTCTTTTTGTAAACAAAACCCCGTATTTCGGAGTAATTTTATAAAATCTAAAATAACCTCAAAACCAAGCAAGTATATTTTATCGACACATCAATACGAAAATTATTGCTCTAAAAACAGAGTAATCCCATTAGTATTCCGCTTATTAGTAAGAATTACGAGTATAATTAATTAATCTCAACTCTTAAAACACAAACGGACGTAGATATACGCTAGCGCAAAAATAACAGGGATTAACATGATCAAATGTCAGAAATTTAGTGATCGATAACTCAAAATCTTTAGTAAGAAAATCGATTTTGTCTCAATTAGCAATACCAAATCGATTTGTTGTTTTGGTTTTACTTAATTGTTACTGTTATTCAACAAAAAAAAGCAAAAGTAAATACATTTAATTCGTATAATGTGTTTGAAGCAAACGTTACACTTTTCTTTTATACAAAAGAAACGATTGGAATGACTGGTTAGTCGATTCATCAAAATACTCTCTTTTGCATTCAACGTCATGTAAAGGGAGTAAAACAATATTCGTACTTTTATATTTAAATTAAAATCCCTATTTAAAAATCTAATCCATGACGCTTAGTGTCGTAAAAAATTATGATAATAATTACTATAAAATTTTGATATTGATGCATGAGACTTTTTGGTACCACTTTTAATCGTTGTCCTTTAAAGTATACGGACATTAAGGTTGAAATCTGGTGCGTTTCATGGTTTCATGGCACAAAAAGTGCAAGCTTTTGGTTAAAACTTATTTCTGTGCCCTGGGTTTTATTTCCGTTTCCAAAAGAAATAACCTGATTTAGTTTACTTCAGAAATAAAAATCCATCTAACGCATCCATAACAATGCTAGAAATAAATCAACGATAGCCAAACCCAATTTACAAACATCAGAATTTGCATAGGTAAAACAAATAGCCGGACCGAATCGCCAATTTCTAAAGCCTCTGAGCTGATAGTAAAATTATGCACTATTCAATCTCTGTACGCAAACTCACCTATATTCTAACACTAGGAAGGAGGTGGGGGTCGGCTAGACCCGTGGTCCCGTGCAAATGAGCGCGCGTCTGACGAATGCACGACATTTGTTCCGTCCGCGTTTGTTAACCCGCCCGCCGCGCATGGAAATACCTACATTACGGCTCGCGCGATCAACTCTATTAAATTGGTCATTCCCACCCCCAGTGTGTGGATATTTTTTGTTCAGATAAGCTTTAGGCTGGTTTATAGTGCCAATACAATTTAATTGTGGAGCCGTAACGACGTATTTTAATGTTTAAATTATGTATATTTTTTACAGCACGACTTGGAAGCTAGAAACTACGTTAAAAGTTAAAAGAGACCAATTTTCTGGTTTAAATATCGGGCTTCCTCTGATTTCCTTTGGGAAATTGTTTTCACATAATTAGTATCGGAGAAAGTTATTTAAAGACAAAACTGAAAAAACGTTACATTACAAGTAAGATAGGTATCAATCGTCAAATGTTTTCCATATCCAATACCTATTCTTTATTTTTTATTTTTTACACAGCTTTCAGGTAACACTAGTAAAACATGTTCAGGTGAAGTTTTATAATAACATAAACAATTTAAAAATAAAATATTTCTAACACAATTGTTTGTGCACTATGAACAATAGTCGGTGGCAGGTGGCAGGTGCAATGTGAATTGCAGGCAATTTCCTAAGAGTCTGCGCGGGAAATTATTACATATTACCTTAGGGATAAATTTTAAATTTGAGCACTAACTACTAAACCAGAAGCAATTTAAAATGGTTTATTTGAAAAATGCACACGTAGCGGTATCATTTTATTGTGACAATATAAGCAATTGTCATAGCGACAGCAGGGTTATTGTGCACGTTAAGGTAAAGAGGTAAGCTTTGGAGCTTTGAAGGAAAAGCTTTGGTTTCATAGAAGAGCGGTTCCGTCATATTCGTATTGGTTCGTCAGGCACTAGTTTTCTAGCATTTTTGGTGGACTGGGCCTATTTGGCGCAGCCGCGAGGCACACATTCCTGCTAGTCTGTTACAACGCACTTTACACTTTTTATTTGTATTTTGTTTTTTTTTTTTTTTTTTTTTTTTACCTGTTTGCCTTTTAGTCTGTGCTAAATAAGTGTATTTTCTTTCATTCTTTCTTTATATTATACTATAACGGCCCTGTATTTGGACAGCCGTTATTGTGTGACCGTTCACCACTTCCTAAGAACACCAAAGTTTTAAATGCGTATTCAATGCAATAGTCAAGATTATTCGAGAATTAAAAATAACAAAATAGTGCTTGACTTCTTAGTTTTATTAGACTTAGTACGCCAAGGTCCATGGAAGCGCAACCATGGTAACAATGCAAAAAAGAAATGGATGGTCTCACGCAATCGATTGCACGCCTCGTGAGATACCCACCATAAAACTGTGTGCGACCATAGTGTCCTAAAGCATAAGCAGTATAACGTGTTAACAAATTGTGTGTTCTATTATAAATGAGAAGGCGGTACTCTCCAACAAGATTTCCCTCTCTGCCCAAACGAGGCTACAAAGAACCAATCTAAATAGTGGTTATCGCAGACTTAGACCATTAAGATTGTAAGTATTTATAGTACACTTGTTATCCAACATCTAACCTAACCTAAATTCGACTAGCACTAACAAAAGAACATTATTCGAAAGACTTAAAAACCCACCGGCTGCGACATTAAAATAGGCCATAATTTAAAGGAAGAATGTGCGGTGAATCCAATTTAGGCAATTGAATGAGAAGAGGAGTGTTTTAAACAACAAAACATCAGAGATTCATTAGAATGGCCGCGCATCTAATCACCAGTCAGACGCAGACTGCGCTACCTAATAGAAAATACTTTCAGTTGCAAAGGAATTGATGTGGTAAGTGGGAATTACAAAAATACATTTTAAAAGCGTATCTAACAGTGGATATTCTTCTCCATACGAATACGCCATACGCCTTTGGAAGGGGCGACTAGAATCAATCATATTTTCTTGTTAATTTTAACGTTCATAAATGATTTGTCTTTGACTTAATTGCGATAGTCAATCTGTAGTTAGAATGTCGGCTACTGCTGGTTTCTAGCTGCTGTCAAGAAGTTTTGTTTTGGATTGTTTTACCAGGGCCTCAAGTCTGCTATTACAATAGTGTCAGAATGGTCTATCATTGATTTCATAATTGTTGATTTTGACAAGTTTGGTAATCTACTAAAATATTGGCGTCATTGTGACTTTCCAATGGTCAGCCACTGACACTCCATTGAAAGAAATGGCATCTATTGGTAATCTCGTACATAAATGACAAATTAATGACTGACTTAGGCGGTAATCTGCTAAAGTTTTGACAGTTCCTTTGATCAGTGACCTACCATGAGAACGTCATTGTGCAGTCATTGCTTTTAATTCGTTACGAGTATCGTCTTTGTGGAATACAATGATCAACCAATGATCGACCATTATGAATTTAGCAGATTACGAACTTTTAGCAAAATGACAATGGGATCGTGTTGGAATGACGAATTTATAAAAATAGCAGACTTGGGCCCCTCCTTCATTGTAATACAATGAAGCAGACTACTAAACTAAAATAAATTAGAAGTGCAATATAAGGTATGGAAAACAAAACCAATTTTATTACGTTTGTACAGACGCCAGCACATCAACCTACAATCTTCCAAATTTCTTTTATACATTTTCAACTTTATCACTAAAGTATAGGGTTCAAAGTTGATTGGGAAAATTTGACAGTTTAGGGTAGATTGACGTGCTGGAGTCTGTACCTATTATAGGAAAATACAAAAATAATTCAACTAAAGGTACCTATCATCATCACTCTCTTGTCCTTATCTCAGTTTTTTTGGGGTCGGCGCAACATGTCTCAACAACATCTCCAACATCATCAACAAACATGTGTCTCATGTGTCAAATATACCTAATGACAGCGAAAAATAATAACCATCTCCACATACTAACAACAATGTTCTAACGTCCCATCCTTAATTAGCTCCACAATCTCTACCACATCCATCCGTTTCATCCATTTCATCCTCCTTTTAAAAGAAACAAAAGGAGCATTCAACCTCGCTCTAGGGACTCGAACGAATTGAAATATCAACGCACAATACCCATCCACGAGTTTGAGATTTGCGCCGAGAACCGCAACGCCCGAGTAGCACTCGCGTTGAGAGGGTTAAGAGAATTATTTAAATGTGGTAATGTAAAATGTATTAAGTCGAAATGACGGTGCTTATGAATCTGGCTGTCTTTGTGTGGTTCATATTTTGGTATGGATTTGTTTTTTTTTTTTTGAGGATCATTTCTACGTTTATATGACTTCTGAGAACATAAACGAACGAAAAAATTAATAATCTTCGTGTCTTGTTTGCGCAAAAGGTCAGCGCCTTTCCAGAGGCTAAATTAGTTTGTAATCCCCTGCCGTATGGTTCATTTAATAGGGATGATGACTAAAAAATATGTATATTTTTTGTCCGTCAATTATATTATTAAAAAATATTGGACATGTATTTTTTTGCGTTATCAAAAGATTACGGCGATAGATTGCGGTAAAATGTGCCATGACGTCACGAGTAGATTTTATACTTACTTGTGAGGTAGCAACCCCCACTCCCCAACTTTTGATACGTTGTATCTAAGGTTTTTTTTATGAATATAAAAAAACCAAAAAAAAAACGTGTCTAGTATTTTTTTTATTATCAGACTAAATAGAATTGCTTTTTTCCTACCCAGGCATCATCCCTATTCAAATGGGCACATAAAAGGCACTTTACACTTTGCACTTTCCAAAAGGTAGTTTCGTATGGAGAAGAATGGGCAAGAACCTAAAATATTCTAAAATATTTTGTATACATTAATTTTATAATTATATGTGAAGAAGATGTAATGTGTGAAGATGATTTAAGTGTGCCATGGCCCTTACTGCAGGTGATAATCGCCAGCATTGAGAATTGTAACTGAAGAGTTCTTCCTTAAAATAGGTATCAAGGGACCAACGACAACAGCTAATGTTTTATTTCCATATTTTTCAAGTAAACTTTTCACTCCATCTTTCTGTGAGAATTCTCCGAGTCCCCGAGTATTTGGTCTCATAATAAATCTAAGAAATCTCGTGAGAATTGTTAGAACAAATAACAGAGAAAATAAATTTTCAGAACTATGTCCGTATTCTTTGTTTTAGTAGAACTGGACTAAGTTATTAAAGTTGTTTTAATTTAAGTCTTCGTTATTATAAACTTTACGACTCTTGTCCCCAAGGGGATAGGTAGAAAGAAGGGTACTGTGTCGTGCATTTGGGCAGTTCCATTAAGGGGGAAAGCATATCGCTATAAATCGCGTAGATACTGTATTATAAAAAATATTAAGTGAAATAAAAACACTTGAAATTTTCAGTGTTTTCCCTTTTATTATTTTAATTTACTTGATAATTAGTTTAATATTAATTTACCCTGTAGTGAACTTAGCCCAGTTACGTACGGGCGATTTTTTTCCGCGGCGATTTTTTTCGTGCACTGTATTTTAGAGCTCGGCTCAAGAACGAGGGTTGAAAATCCAGTGCGCGTTAAAACCCCGCCGCGATATTTTTACGTCCGTGCCTACGTGGGCTTATTGGTGAAGTTCTTCAGAAGTCAGGTGCGACCATTACCCTAATTGCATAATACACGATCAATCGGAATCTGGATCGTTTTGAAACAGATTGCTAATCCATTGATTCAAAAGTTCGAAAAAAAAAATCTGCTCAACAACTTAAATAACGCAATGAATGTTGTTGAACTGTCAAAATGAAACGTAAACGAAGCAATTGGAGTATGAAGGATAGTAGCAGGTGGCGTTCTGTAATTTCTACCTACCCCCAATGGGAATAAGGCCCGAGCTTAAGTGTGTATGTCATCCACAAAATAAAACGTAGCTTGCTTTATTAGACTATTAATTCAACACTTTGCTCAAATATATATTTATAAAATAAGTAAATAAAATAAAAAATATTTTATTGACATATAAAAGGTGTGTTTACATTTTAATTTGAAGCCCTGACTCCTGAGCTAGGTGGTACCTGTGTTACAGGAGTAAGTGTCTTCACCCGTTTTTGAACGTTAACAGTTTATGCAATAAAATGAAAATAATGTAAAATGGAGGGAATTTAGTGCATGCATGCTCTTGAGTGGTTTGTGTATGTGTGTGTGATTGTGCATAAGATATGAGATTTGTAAATAAGCCAAACATTATTATATTCAAAACTTTAGTAGCAATAACGTCCCTTTTAATATTCCGCACGGGTCGATCCCTCAGGTTAAGCTACGCTTGCCGGGGTTGGTCTGTGGATGGGTGACCATCTTTACACACCGAGACTCTTCCGTGCCTCGGAAAACACGTTAAGCCGTTGGTCCCGGCTGTCATTCGTGGATCTTTGACAGTCGTTACGGGTCGTCAGAAGCCCGAAAGTCTGACAACCAGTCTTACCAAGGGGTATCGTTTTACCCAGTTAATGGGTTGTGGAGGTCAGATAGGCAGTCGCACCATGTAAAATACTGGTATTCAGCTGCATCCGGTTAGACTGGAAGCCGAACCCAATATAGTTGGGAAAAGGCTCGGCAGATTGATTGAACGTCCCTTTTAACATTCAAATGAAACCGAAATGGAATCTATGATATTAAAAAAGCTCGCGAAGAATTGTCTCACATAAAACACATCGTAAAAACATAGGAAAAGTAGAAAAATATCAGATTAGAATAATATACCGAGCACTTGCGGTCATGGCTCCTATAAATACATACCTGCATATTCAGCCTATAATTTCCCACTGCTGGGACAGGCCTCCTCTGGGTGTAAGGGAAGACCATAATTTAACACACGGCCCCAGTGCGGGTTGGTAGATGTCACATGTCTTCGAATTTTTGGTTCTAGGAAATGCCGCTTTCCTCACGATAATTAATCTGTCAGTGCCATTTTTTTTTTTCAGTATTTTTATTCTAGGTGCTTCGTCTTCACATATTCTTTTATATAATGAATGTTAACAAATGCCTCGTTGGTCTAGTGATTGCTAGCGCCACTGCTGAGCATGAGGTCCTGGGTTCGATTCCCAAGTCGGGCAAAGTATTATTGGGTTTTTTCAACAGGAATTTCTTAGTAGTAGCCCGGAGTCTGGAATTGTGCCCGGTTGATGGCAATAGGCTCGCCCCCTATTACATGGGACTTAAAAACATAACTGGCGAAATGTGGGTGTACTACAGGTACTGTCTCTGCCCAACCCTTCGGGGAAACAAGGCGTGATGTTATGTTAACAAATAATGTATAACATTTTTAAAAGAGTAACTAGAATCAATATGCTGAGCGATGGCCGTTTTGCGTGGATGTGACGCATATTTTCTGCCAAATGGTTTTTTCGTGTTTTTTCCATTGCCTGCGTCATATGTACCGCAATTAAATCTATTTTTTTTCTTTCTTTCTAATTATAATTATCTGTATATTTTGACATTCAAAAGTGCCTTCTGTACTTTGACTTCAAGCTGACTTCACATAAGTTTTAGCAGATGCAGATGTGCATTGAGCAAGTTTGAATTAGCAGGTGCAGATGTGCATTGAGCAAGTTTGAATTAATATTTTTTTCTCTCTTGTAGTACCTCCTTTTAAATAGTTGGGTACTTGGCATTATTCCTCAAAAAAGCGGTCACTTCTAATCATCGATATACTCCATACTTCGGTCTAAGGATCCAGGATAGAATCCCATCACCTACAAGCTAGTCAGCCAAATATTAAATCATTTAATTAAACCAGTATAATTTTAACCAATTTTGAGAACGGATGGTCAATTCTTAACCTATGTGGGTCATTGATGGTATGGTGGTTGCATTAGTTTATGCGGCCTACCCAAATGACATTTTTTTGTATTGTTCGTCAAATCATTGAGCTCCTTAAGTTCTGAATTCAGCTCACGATTACTGACGAATGCGTGCACTGACTGGATAGGTCCACTCAAATGTGTGGGGTTCTTGCCTCATAATACCATTTCAGACACCAATTTACATGGCCCTCACATGATCTGACCAAGATTGTGTCTGGACTCTAAAAGAGACTGTGTCCACTGAGACACTCCGAGTTTGTTCCGGCCTTTCGTCTTAGAGTAGTCGAATAGAAAACGCCGAACTCATCTAGTTTTTTTTATTTTTATATACGTTTGACGTGTAAAAGTGTTTGTACAAACCTACTTACAGATATAAAATAATTTACTATCGAAGAACTACAAACCCCAACAAAACAAAAAAAAAAAACTCTTCTTTTAGTCCTATAGATCGAACAAAAACACGCCCAATATCAAATCAGGGCCCTCAAAAAGCCACCTTCCATAAATTCAAGCTCTCCTCCAGACCATAGCATGTCACAGGGCTATTAGCACAAAAACTATTATAGTAATTTGTGGGCCACATCTAGATATACTCGAAGATTATCGGTGATACCGGCGGAACATTGAAATAATTAAACAATTTTTTTGGTGTGGCGTGCCCCTAATAGTGCAGGAAACCGTTTAATTTTTATTGTTGGACTATTTTCGTAGATAAATAAGGAAATTGATAGTGTTAATGGAATTTGAATTGGATGAAATATCATGCGTTTTGATTGGGTAGTTATTTTTAGTTTCTAAATTGATGAAATAATGGAATAAAAATGAACAGACATCATTTTATAAGGGAAAAATTTAACTGATCCTCTAAAAACTTGTTGACCTACTAAATATGCACGTTTTTTTAAATTATTGAACCTCCAAAAACTTTTAGGGATTCTAATGATGCACACTTGAAAAAAAAAATGTGCTTCATTTTAGCTTTCGGGTCGCAGTAAACTAGGGTACCCCGACCAAACGGGTTAGGTTAGGATAGAACTGTGAACAGCGCGCGAACCGCCCTGCAGCGGTCGGCGACCGCGACATTTATGTTGGTTGAGTATTTAGTATTATTTGGAACACTAAAATAGGAATTTCTGAAGTTCACAAAAATAATGTAAGTGTGTGTGTGTGTATGTGTGTTTGTGTGAGAGTGTGTGTGTCTTGAGTGTGTGATATTTTGAGGAACGCAAAATAGAAATTATTTGAGGTTCGACTAAATACATGCCATTTTATAATGACTTATTAATTAATGCTATATTGTGTTTGTTTCCCAAATTAAAATCAGACAAGTAGGTACTTACTTTTAAAGGCAGTTAACAGATTTTTAAAATGAAATAATATTTCAATGAAATCAAAACTAATCCAAAGAATTCTAACAAAATCTATAAAAAAATGTAACCGAACTATTTGTAGGTAGATTCTGAAGACTAAACTAGACAAAGTTTTTAAAAGTTTTCTGAAACCAACAACAACAACTATAATAAACATATCTGGACGTCTAAGGAGTAAGGAAGTAAAATATAGACATCAATTAATTTTATTCAGAGCGTCATGCTACTGAATTTAAATAGTCACGCAAGAACCTACAGTTACTGACAGTTCACGAAGTTAAACCGAGAATTCGGAGGCTATCGTTCTAATTAAAATGAAAACACCATCGATTAGGTTCAAGTTCAATTTTTTTTGTATCATTCCTCTTGTTTTAGTGGTATGAGATACTGGTTTTGGTCCCCAGGTAGAGAAAAGTGTTATTGGGTTTTACTGGAGTCTGGATTTGTGACAGGTTTATGGCCATAGGCTCGCCCCCTATTACGTAAGACTGAAAAAATAACTGGCGAAATGTGCGTGTACTATAAGTACACCTCTGCCCAACCGTTCGGAGAAACATGGCGTGATGTTATGTTATGAAACAATTCAAAAATATTAATTTAAGAAACTGTCTTATCTATTAAACATTTTAAAAGCTAGATAAATAGAACTTCTTATACTTTAAATCAATCTAAAGTAGATCAACTAAAATTCTAAAAACTTTTGAAGATTTCCCAAACTAATCTTAATTTTCACTTTGAGAACAAACATAAATTAGAACTCAAAAACTTCTAAAGAATTAAGTCTTACAAGAGGCGAACATAAATCACATTTAAAGCTTAAAATTCTAAGGTTTTTCAAAATGTGTTAGTCGGTAGACCACAGGGTCAATGCTATTGGGAATTTATTCAGGCGTGACCTTGCGGAAATCCATTATAAAATACTATAGGCGTAGATATTTAGTAGTATATGTGACTCTTTAGAATATATTTCTAAAGAGTCTTAAAAAGCTCTGTAAGAAATCGACACGTGTTTCACCTCTCAACGAGACGTCCTCAGGATGACGATTGACTTGTCACGAACCCGAACACGGCGTGTTGCCACGCCGAGCACCGTACGCAGCGTCGGAATAGGTAAGTAAATATTTCTACGTTTATAATATTTTGTATAAACATACGTCAATATTAGTATTTGTCAATGTCATGTGTCATAAGTTTATGCCGTCGCCCATCTTGCGCGTTATGTGTATTACAAAAAAGCCCCCATTAAACCTTTTTCTATCTGCGATATCTGTTTATTATTTACCCATAATCCATCAAATTCAGAGCACTGGTGGCACAGTGGTAACAACCACGACTTACGGGTTGTCGCGGATTTGAACCCAGGCAGCTGGTAGGCAGGTCTTAAAACGGCGAAGGAAAACATCTTGAGGAAACCGGCATGTCCTAGAACCAAAATTCGAAAACATGTGACATCTACCAACCCGCACTGGGCCCGCGAGGTAGAGGCCCACTCCCTCTCGAATAGAGGAGGCCTGTGTCCAAGCAGTGGGAATATTATAAGCTGATAATGACTATGCCAAAAAAAAAAATGAATGTCAACGCGGATAAAATAGTCCTGGACACTGCTTGCACGGGCATTATCGTTAGCATGAGCTCATACAACTTTTGCTTCGTAGATCGTAGCTGCATAATATATAGTATTTTAATTAAAATGCTTTTGTTCTTTGTGAAATTCAGTTATATTTTCTAATTTTCTAGGACAATAACTTTAAAACAATACGAGATTTTGGAACGAAGTTCTTTAAAGCGGCTTGCGGTAGGTTGCGTACCGCAAGCCGCTTTAGAGAACTTCGCGGTAGTTGACCGATAGAAATCGTCACGTAACGAAAAAGCGTTACGCCTGAAAGTCAGTTTCAAGGTCTCAAGTTTCAAGTGTCAAAAAATTTGTTTTTTTTAATACAGAGCTATCTAGGATAAATGTTTAGCTTCTAAAAACTTAGAAAGGAACTTCATTCCGTCCGGGTGTCCCAGGACAACTCTTAACTTTTTTTATAGTTTTGCTTTTCTAAACTAACGCACCAAGCACCGAACTATCTCAATCTGCCTAGCCTTTTCCCAACTATGTTGGGGTCGGCTTCTAGTCTAACCGGATGCAGCTGAAAGACAGTATTTACACAGAGCAACGGCTTATCTGACCCCAACAAGCACCGAACTACCTATAGGTACATTATTCGTAAATTAGAATATTTTCAATAAAATGATTACTCCACACCAATAAAATATAACACTGTACATAACATAACATCACGCCGGTATTCCTCGAAGGGTTAGGCAGAAGTGTATTGTCTATAGTACACCTACATTTGGCCAGTTATGTTTGAGTCCCATGTAATAGGGGGCGAGCCTATTGCCATCAACCGGGCACAAATCCAGACTCAACAAAACAGACTCAGACAGCAGAGGCAGATCTTATTGAGTAAGACTCGGACTCAATAAAATATTTTGTAAAGTTTGACCATAAATGAGTTGCTGCATTTTCGAGACTTACGTTATCTACCAGGTAGTACACTTCTAAATGTACTATAGGCATCGAACACATTTTTTAAAGATACGTTAAACAAAAAAAAAACCATAGACCGGTGGTGGGTCGATTGCCGCGCCTGCCACGTCACGCCCGCTCGCTTGTCATTGATTTTAGAAGGCTATTTATCTTCTTTTTTTTTTTACCTGAGAGCAAAGTTATTTATAATTTAGACATAAAATTATATGCAAACTTAACTAAAACTATTGAACAATTAAATTATAGCATGGAAAAATTCATCCGCATCGCTGTCGACTGGTAATGTACCCAAGAGACTGGCTGCATTGCCACGTTGTATGGCAATGCTTAGCCTCTGCCCAAGGTAAAAACCAGCCCTTGGGTCACGGGAAGTGTCAAATAGCCGTTTTGAGATATCATTGAGGAGGCTGTGAGCACTCGGACCACACGGCCCGTGGGTTTCAACCCCAAACGGCTCGAAAATATAATTACCTGTAAGGTTATTATACTTACGCCGCTTGAGGTTTTCTGCAGCCGCAGCAGCAGCACCAGCACAGCACACCGAGTCAGGAAGATGGGATGGCGCAAGAGTGTCGACACAGGTTACATCCCATACTAAAGGCCTACCCACCTTCCATGGAGATAAAGACATGCCGTCCGCCGCGGTCTCTTGCCATCGTCGCGTGCCAAGCCATTGGATTCTAATAAAGCTGGAACGCAGTGACAAGAGCTCGTCGGATGATGTCGTTAATGTTCGCGTGCCGCGCTAAGCGACCCGCACTTCGGCTGTAAGACAGGCCATGATGTCCGAGGCTGTTGAGAACTTCGCCACAGTGACAGCGATGAGGAGAACAACAAGAATATCCTAGTCGTAGGGAAGCAGCGAGGCGGAAGGTAGTGTCGTCGAGCAAAGTGCCTATGTTCGAAGACGGTAGTGCATGAAGCCACAGACCCGATTCCCACTTACCCACAGCCAGCAGGCGCGCACGCTCCGTAGTGGTAGCAGACGTGTTAAGTAAATTGTTCTGTATTACTCTGCAGAGCGGCTCATCCCACCGTCTTTGGGAAGATGCATAATCGGGTAGATTTGAGTTCGGGCAAGAGAGTCTCCAGGCATCCATAGCCTCAGTGCAGCATGGCATATCAAAATCAATCAGTGTGGAGGTTAGAATTTTCCTGATTAATTTCTCAGTGCCGTGGACCGAGAACCGTGAACTAATACTAGAAATTTTACGGACACCGAGGCCCCCCATACTAATGGGAAGAGTAGCTTGCGCCCAAGCTCGGTCGTCCATGGCCACATATAAAATTGAAGTTAATGTGTGTCTGATAATTTGGTCCATTTTTTCTGAAAAGGTGAGTTTGCTTCCATAACTGGGAAGCGCGAAGAAAATATGTTAATTTAGGGCCGAAACAGCAGTAACGAATTAAGGTGATGGCCGAATGCATATTAATTTTATCTTAAATAGTTCTAATACCGGGATTACTTGCAAAAGCTGGGTCGTGCGGGTTTGTAATGTTTTTATGTAATCTCTTCGGATGCAGCGACTCATGTCATTATGGTTTACGATGGCGAGTTTCGGTTTCATGTCAGTTCACACCGCGTGCTTTGAACGGAAATATTAAAAGACGCGGATAAAAGCTTCGTCCCAGTGTGAATCGAGGATTCAGCGAAGAAGTGTAGTCAGGTACCTAATACTTTAAAAAAAACAGTCTTATATCATTTTTTGAGAACAACCGATAATGAACATGAACAATCAATAACACGTTGTTTCATTCAACAGCACTTAACCTACAACTAAATGATAAACACGCTTCGTAATCCCGTAGATTACACAGTGCAATAAACAGCGATGTTAAGAGCAGTGCACACGATCTACAATCTACATCAGAGGTCCCCAAACTTTTTTATGTTGGCGACCACTTGGCATGTTTTCGGTTTTGGGTAGACCCCCAGCTAATATTGAATTTTTGCTAATTCATCAACTTGAAATGTGTTGTTGACAACTGGTATAGTGTTACTCACTTTGAAAGATTTAAATTTCTAACTGTACTGAAGTGTAGAGTAAAACCTAAAAAATCAAGAAAAAAGTTCGATTAGCCCGAAAGCAACTCAAGAAAATGTAGATATACTACAGCTAAGTTTTTTTTTTTTCTGTGCACTATAATATCCCTACTTCGCTAGGTACTAATATTATAATTTCGAAAAATATTTTTGTATACAAAACGGTAGTAGTAAGGTAGGTCTGTATGATAAGTTTTCAGATAAAAACTAAGCAACAAATCTCCGTGATCTTTTGCACAGATAAAGTTGGAGGTAGCCAACTAAAAAGTTGAGACAGGCTACAATAAAAACGTAACTTTTAGATATCTATGTTTATTTATATATTTATTTTATAAGAAAGTAATAAAGAAGTTAATATGTAGCTATTATCTGTGTATAAATATGGATTATTTCATTCATGGAAAACCAAAATTCGCCGTCGTGGACCCGTCATGGACCATTTATATCTCATTGATTTTTTTCCCCGCTGACATGGACCCCTTGCAGATCGATATAGACCACTTTGGGAATCACTGATCTACATCGTCGTAATCTACGTCTTAACTTGTATGTACATGTACAGCGTGATAAACTTTATAGTTATTTAGAACGTGTTTGCAGAACAATGTCATGTTGCTCGTATAGTAATACCAGCCTGTTACTGTCGCACTGCAAGGCAAAAGCCTCTAGTCAAATAGAGAAGGCATGAACATTGATCACCACGCTTGCTCAAGACGGGTTGGTGTTGGTGATTTCAAACTTATATTAACTATATACGAGTACGTCCAGGTTTCCTCACGATGTTTTCCGTCACTGCAGTCAGTGATGTCTAAGATAAACTCAGAAAGTACTACGTTAAAAAGTCACATTGGTACTTGCCTGGATTTGAACCACGTGCACGTCCTTAACCACAGGGCTATCACGTCTTGTACTGCTTATGCTAGTACAAATATTTTGTGAAATATGGGTATTGTAATTTCTTAAATCTTATTGGTCATGTATATATTGCACCTAACTATACTATAAGGTAGCAAGCCAGTCACAAAAGATTAGTGAAGATCCTAGTAATTAAGAAACATCTAAGGACCTACCACCGTTCCTTAATTGAACTAATCTGCATTCTGAAAATAGACAATTTTCAGCCCAGTAGGCACCTTTATATAATTACTATGCAGCTATGCATAATTGTCATCTTCTATACTAATAATATAAAGAGTTACTTGTGAGTTTGTATGACGGTGGAGCATACGGTGGAGGTCTGCCCGGCTTGGACAGAGCACCGCCGTCTCCTCGTGGAGGCGATTGGTGACGAGGATCTCTCGCGTCCTGTCCTTGTCCAGGCCATGGTACGGAGCGAGAGGACATGTGAAGCCGTCACCTCCTTCTGCGAAGCAGTAATGCTCTCGAAGGAGGAGACGGAACGCGTGAGGGAGAGGCAAACTTCGCGCCCTCACGCCCCTAGCCGCCGCAGGAGATGTCCTGGGCGTCGGGAATCACAAGCCGATTCCCGGCCACCGTTGGCGCGGGCTTGCGGACGTTGAGCAATGGGTAGCTCTCCGTCCGATAAGGACCAGGCCCGGGTCGACGGCGCGTTGTATTCCACGCGCGCCTTAAAGAGATGTCAGCAGAACTGAAAGGGACCGATGCCTGCCGGGGTTGCGGGAAAGTCCGAAAGGGATACCGTGTCCCCTGGCAATGCACAGGCAACTGAAGGAACACGAAAAGGAAAGGAAGGAAAAGGAAAGGAAGAAAAGCAAAGGAGGAAGGTCTCTTACTGACTAAAACCCAACCGTGTTCCTTCAGTCTGACACGCCCTCCCGCTCCGCCCACAGCGGGATTTTTTTTGGGTGTGAAATCAACAATAACTTCTGCGCCCAGAGCGGGAGAAGTAATTTGATGATTTCACACCCAAAAAAAAAGGATAATCTTCGGGACGACTGATCCGATTCCGAAAAATCACTAATGGAAAGCTACCTTGAATGTCATAGGCTATGTTTTATGTTAAAACGAGAAAATTCACGCAAACGAAGTCACGGACAGACGCAAGTTATCAATATAATTTACACTAAAATACAGAAGCACTCACGTGAAAGCGTAATAACATATTATCACGCTAGTTATAGTCAAGTGAAATAAACACTGTTGTCTGAAACAATGCACGCGACTTAACTTGTGTGTACAGAGTGCGGCGTGATTAAACTTATAGTTATTCTGAGCGCGATCGCTAGTGTTTTCATTACACTTGAGATAACTAGACAGTAATTTGTCGCGTACAGGAGACGACAAGAATACAGAATAATAGATTTTTCGACAGGAATTTATAACAATGACGTCTGTTGCCTTGAGTACGCATGTACATATATTGTATCTCTCCCTAGTTATCTATTTAAGGATTAATTAAATCAGGTACTTATTTGGTAGCCCACACTTTCTTGCTCACTCAGGCATAAAACAATTTCCATGTCTCATAATGTATGTATCTTGTATCATTCACACTATATCTATTAACATGCTGGGTATAATCAATAAGATTCCCGCATGCAATGAATACCCATCTTTGTTGCATTGGAACATCGACATTAGTGCACTGCATCAACGAATCCCTCGAAATGTATATAGAAAACTTGTTAGACAGATTTTTGTAAATACTATCTGCGCCCCGCGGTTTCACCCGCATAAGTTTCAATCCCGTGGGAATATAGAGATAAAAAGTATCCAGGTTATAAACTATCTGTGTGCCAAATTTTATCCAAATCCGTTCCGTAGTTTTAGCTTGAAGAAGAGACAAACATACACACTCACAAACTTTCGCCTTTATAATATTATATAATTATATAGTGTGATACAGAGCATGTCTACTGTGTCAAGTACCAATACTTTCACAAGGAAGTGCATATTAAATTTCTTAATTAAATATGATTATCTAACAAGGTTCATAAGCCTTGTAAGTGTCATGGAAAAGGCTTCAAAATTATCTCCAGCAATGTCTACCTCCAACGTGATAGCCCTCCTACGGTACGATATTAACACGCTGCGCATATCCTACCACAGGATTACCCAGAGCAATAAACAGTGATGTTCGCCGCATTGGTGCACTGCATATAATCTCCCTTCTTGTTACAATCTGTGTCTTGGCTGGTGTGGCTAGCCGTAGCGTGAATATCGTAGTGCGGTCATATTATAATTGTGTCTAAGGGAATATTATCTTAGTTGCACAGAACACCGTATCTTTAGAGACTTTAATTGCTTGGTGACTTGGTGACCTAGAAGCACTAATTATAATTTATTAGGTTACGCTTGCAATTAATACTTGAGGGAGTAGAGTGTCACGTATACTAATATACTTAGTCTGGCCATAAATACTGTTACAATTAAAAATAAGAAAGATATTACATTTGAATTTGGAATCTGTCATTTTTATACGATTGCTCATTGAGTTTTCTAATTTTGGCGCCAATACATTGTACAATATTTTGCGATATTAAAATGCAGTGGGGTGATAAAGAGAAACGAAACGCTGTGATTGCATTACACAAAGTTGGTATGGAGTCAAATGCAATTTTTAAAACTCTCCATACACTTGGTATTAGTCAAATTTTTGTGTACCGGGCTATTAATAGGTACAATGAGACCTCCTCTGTTTGTGACAGAAAAAGATCTGGCCGTCCACGTAGTGTTCGTACGAAAAAGGTGGTCAAAGCAGTAAGGGAAAGAATTCGAAGAAATCCTGTCCGAAAGCAAAAGATTTTATCTCGGAAGATGAAGATAGCACCCAGAACCACGTCGCGTATTTTAAAAATGACTTAGGACTTGCAGCCTATTAAAAAAAAAATATCATTTAAAAATGACCAGTGCGTCTCTTACGCATTGGTCATTTTAACTGATAATTCAAAAAAATAATAGGGTGGTAAAATCGAAACAACTACTGAAGCGGTACGCACAGGAAATTTTTGTTTACGGATGAGAATTATTTTGTTTACTGGCCGTCGTCTAGTCCCGATCTTAATGCGCTGGATTATGATTTATGGTCAGTTTTAGAGAGTACGGCTTGTTCTAAACGCCATGATAATTTGGAGTCCCTAAAACAATCCATACGATTGGCAGTGAATAATTTTCCCATGGAAAGAGTGCGTGCTTCTATTGATAACTGGCCTCAACGTTTAAATTCGAAGTGGTCTCGACCACTTCGAATAAGCTTTTTATATTTTAAATTGTTTTATATATATTATATGTATTAAACTAACACACTGTAAAAGTAATAAAAATAATTTGCATTAAAAAAAAAATCTTCGAGACAATATTTATGGCAAGACTAGGTAATTAGATCCTTTTTAAATTGCTTTTCGTGGGATCACTTAGATATCGTCTCTAGGAGCGACAGAGTATTTTTTTAAATTACGTATTATATTTCACAATGTTTTGTTTTTATCGTATACCATCTGCTCTGGTTTCTTTCGTACAATAATTTGGAGTTAAATAATTCGCTCATAAGAAAAGTCATGCTCCATACATAAGTCATAACTTTTCACTCTAAAACTTTAAACTACGCTATTTAATCATACAACATTAATCCGCACAAGTTGCAAGGCGGGCATTCACAGTACCTAAGTCGCGGCGGCCGCAACTCGGCAAGTCGCAAGACTTTCATTGTTGCCCGCAAACTCTAGTGGAACTCGAAAACTATAGACTTGTGGAGATGTTAGAACTGCGAACTGCTGTAGACTTTGTGATTTATGCATGTTTGAACTTTGAATGGCACTATATTGCTTTTGTAATGTGTAAAAAGTTGAAAGTTTTAAGTGTCGGTTAAGTAAAGTTGAGTGCCGCTGAGTTACCAGATGCCATTCGTTTACAGCCATTCGAAGTTTAAATTGTAATTTTTCGTTTTGGTTTTCAGACTTCGTACAGGCGTCAAACAATTTAATCAGTTCTAGATTTAAAATAATATTGAAAAGAGGGTAATTATTAACGCAGTATTCAACATCTACCTAAATGAATATAATTATAATTTCATGAAATGAACATCGACCCACTGGTCACATCATGATGTGGCCTGGCCAGATCATTGAATACTCAACGTTTACCGATATGAACAGTTAAACGCACGACTACTTCATAATGTGGCCAAACATTAGTGATCGTAGAGTAAAATAGTTAGATTATCCACCGGCAGAGGCGTTGATGTCGCTCTGTTTTTTTGTGCATCATGGCGGCGGCATACAACAAATCAAACAAAGTGACCACGCAAAAAAAAAGTCGATGGACTTTTATTGGGTTTCGAAATATGATATTATGGAAAACGATCAACTTGGAAGTAGCGCTCGCCGGCCGCTGCCGCGGCGTGAAATGCAACATATCACCTAAAATTAAATTAAAAATTTACGCCGCTTATGTGGCGCAAATGGATTAGGTTCTGTTAAAACTGTGACCAACCGCGCGCGAGCCGAGCAAGTGAAGCGGGCGGTGTCGCGGCAGCGGCCGGAGACCGCTACTTCCAAGTTGGTCGCAGTTACTTGGCTATTTTTACTGGGTGTGTAACGGTTGATATAATAACAAAAAATCTAACGTTCACTTGACCTAATTTCAGTTAATATACTTTTGTTTAATATAACGATCAGTTGAGATAATGAATTGTTGATATAATTTCATTTTATCTAATTTCTTATGATATAATAAACATTTCCTATAATGCACATTTGACATAATATTCATGTAGTATATTATTCATTTACTATAATATACATAATCTCTAATAACTTTTAATATAATTTAGAAAATCTGATACGATTTTAAACGCCTGCTAGTATGGTGCTAGCAAAAATGGACTTTAGGGCACCCCGACTCGGACAGGTTAGGTTAGAAGGGGACGCCATCCCCTTCGTGGTTGTTTTTTTATAAACCATCCAGAAGTAGGAGCCCCGCGAAGCGGGGCTCCGTCGACCAAGCCCACCCTCAACCATGCATTGAATATTTTAAGATTTGGTTAGGTGCCATTTGAGTTAGGTTAGAACTGTGACCATTAAACATGAAAATTAGGTCAAAAGAACATTAGGTCAAATGAATGTTATATAAAAAGAATATTATACATATTGAAAATTATATAAAATGAACGTTATACTAAATGTTTTATATTAAATGAAAATTATATCATATGAAACATTAGGTCATATGAAATTAGGTTATATGATTTTATAGCATATGAAAATTATATTATATGAACGTTATTTCAAGTGAAATTAGAGCATTTGTTATTATATCATACATTACACACCCATTTTTACTACACCTTACAACAAGGATACCCAGATACCCTACATTAATTATAGGGCCAAACGTCGACTGGCATATCATTAAACGTTGACGTTTAAACGATATGGCCAATGTTAGCTGGCCATTTCATGAAATGGTCAATTCTAAGATCTAGCCACAACCTAATACCACAAATAGACGAAGTAGCAAAACTTGCCAAGTAACTGGACGCTAACCGAGCCCGTATTGACTGAAATGTGGCTGTTCTCAAATCCTAGTCTTAAGTTTGAGTAGTAGCGTTGCGAGTCTTGGTCGAAACTATTCCACTATTAGAATTCAGGCTTGCAACAGGGCAGTTTGGTCCAATTGCATTTTGGACGTAACTGAGCTTTCTAACAATCGGTCAATGGGTGGTATTTAACATCACGGTTGTATTCCCTGGAGAGTTAGGCAGTGGTGTACATATAGTAAACCTACATTTCGCCAGTTATATTTAAGTCCCATGCAATAGGGGACGAGACTATTGCACAAATTCAGACGCCGAGCTGTTACTGAGAAATTCCAGAAACAAAAACCCAATAACACTTTGGCCGACTCAGGAAACGAACCCAGGAACCTCATGCTCAGCACTAGCGCTTGTGACCAATTAAATAGATCAACGAGGCTGTATTGATGAGGCCTCACGATTTACAAATCACCGTAATCGGGAGTGAAATATGTGGTATTATTATTCGGGGTTAGTTGACTCGGGCCGAGCTGTCACTGACCCCTTTTCACTGCAGAAAGACAATAATGGCTTTTAATAATCAAGGTATTAAACAATTCTAATCCTAAATAATATATTACTTCTTTGTTACATTTTTAATACCTTAAACAAAAGCTTTGAATTAACTATTATATTGAAACAATGCTTTGTGAGAGCTCACGGACAAAATCTCGCAAAACTTAATCCAACTTTAAGAGTACTTTAAGTAAATATACTTAGAACTCACTTTTTCATACTTAACACAAAGTTGTAAAGTTTCCAATAAAACGCAGACTTAATTTCAGAATTGCATTTAAATATGCAACAAAAAGGATTATCTAATTGAATAGCAAACGAGTTTCATGCAGATTTCTTTTTGTTAGAATTTTATTCTTCTAACGAGGATACAATTATTTTCAAAAGATAAAACGAGAAAGCTTAGTTATCAAACAAAGGGTTGAAGCAGTCACCTTTTTTATCTTTTGTAGAAAAGATAGATACTGAAGTTTTGTGAATATTTTGTGATGATATCAATAAGCTTTATGCTTAAAGAGACCTGAACTATTATCTAATGATGTTAGGATATTCGGATAAGGGATCAAAATGTCTGTATGTCATTTGAGAGTCAAACTTGTGGCATTACTATTCTCTCGTGCAGGTGCTTCGTTATCATTTCCAAATCGTAAGATTTTTAAGTATCTAAATCTAAAGTATAATCATATAAAAAAAACATGTGGGGCAGTCTTTGGGGACTGCCGATAGAAGTGAAAACAGCGTGCGGTGACGATGACGCGAGTCCCATGATTTTTGTTTAAAAAAAAAACACATACACCTACAAGGGCACTTATGAAACGTCAGAAGCTAGGTGCACGGTTCCAATTAGTCGTTTCCTATGGAGAAGAGCCGGCAAGAAACTTAAAGTTACTTTTTTAAAGTAAACGGTTTTTACAATGTTTTCAAATTACAGTGTTAATAGGTATGAGAGGACAGTGTAGGCCTATCAACAAGTACCAGGTACTTGGCAAGATAGACAATGGTCGACAGATCTACAAGTCTGTTAAGCCTAGAACGAAAAAGTTCACACAAAAAGTGCTCAACGCAATAAAGTGCTAAAGAAGTTTTCACTTCAAAAAATATGTTAAGTTGACAGTCAGCTGATGCAGCTTGAAATTACCTTATCGATACCCATGACGTCTGCTGCTAGCTATTTCAATTTGACGCTGCTGTAATGTACATCGATGCTTGTGCGAATAGAAGACTAGTATCTACATAGGACTAGAGCAGTGGGTTCCGAGTGTTAAGAGGGCCCTTCCCGGCCCGTCTATCGACAACGCGAGCATGTTCGAAAAGCTTGTTGTTTCATCGAGCGCAAGTGAGAACTACTAACAAGCAAGTGAGAACGCGATAACATTGTACGAAAAATAGTGTGTAGAAATTTGTTTCAGGAAATACGTGTTTTTGAGTAAGCCTTACAAGCTTTTAAAATAAATGTTTGTCATTTAGACTCTCCATTACATGTGCAAGGTTTCTATGCAGATGTTTTCTTTACTTTTACTATTTATGAGTACATTATGACCAGCCAAATTTCAGGTGAAATCCGTGCAAAAAAGCAGATTTTCGGAGGCTTATACTGAATTTGTTTTTCAAATTTTCTATATTTTGCTTTCATAGAATCCTAGGTATAGTCCACAATATACATATTAGTAACAAAAAATCAAATAAAGATGTGTTACCACGTACGAGCGTTTGTATGAAAAGTATGACGGGTTGGCCGCTCTTAACAGCCGCGGCTTACAAGTTGTAGGTCGTAGGTTCGAACCCAGGCAGGCGCATTACTTTGTGTAAATAATTTCATCACCACTGCTCTCAAAACGGTGAAGGAAAACATCGTGCGGAACCCGGCATGTCCTAGAACCAACAATTCGAAGACATGTGAGATCTACCAACCCGCACTGGTGCTGTATGGTGGATTACTGCCCACTCCTTACCGAAAGGAGGCCTGTGTCCCAGTTATAGGCTAATTGTTGTGTAAAATAACATAATACTACAAAATGTAAGAAAAGCTTTTTAGATACAAATTCAAATAATTTTCCCATAGGTTTGACAAGTTGTTCATATTCATGGGTGTTTTCAACACCTTGATTTTTGGTGATGTAGCGGTTACACTGCCACATACGGACTAAGCATCAAAGACATGACGTCACACAAATCCTGCATCGCGCAATTAGAGTTTACCGCGCGAACGACATATATAAGACTATCCGACATCATCACGTCGGGGTCACCAATTTAGGGGTATGAAGAACAGGGTGTAAAGTTCACTCATCCACCATAGAAAAGGGAGGATCCTCCAACCAGACGGGTGTGTCTGGCGGGCCGACTGCCCGACTGTTGATGTCGGATAGTCAAAACCCCATCGGTTTAAAAATAAAATACATATAACATATTATATAAGAATCACGAAGTCTTTATTTCATACGAAGTTCTCACTCATCACTCATTGTTTATTTTTATAATCAAACCAATTAAAGTAATGGTTAATATTTAAAAAAAAAAAAAAAACGCCCCGCACTTGGAATTTCTCCTTTAACGTGGGTGCGTTTACAAACATTTAAACTCACATACACAAACAGCCAGACCCGGAACAACTACTTGTAGGTCATACAAATATTTATTCCGTGTGGGAATCGAACCTGCGACACGCAGTGCAGCAGTCAATTGCTTAACCACTGCGCCAGCCGTGTCGACAAATTCAAATTAATAGCCTAAGTGTAAAATATTTCTGTTATGTCATAATACAGTCTAAACTTTACTACAAATATAATCTTTTAGAGATCAACTTTTAAATTACTTTATGGTAACTTTGTGATTAATTATTTTAGAACTTTTGATAAGGTGGTGCCTTTTATTAAAAAAATATATCACATGAATAAAGATCCCTATTAAATCAAAATTCACTTAGTGAGACATCCAAATACGTAGGTTTTAAGACGCTCATAACAGAAAGCAAAAAGTTATAAAGAATGTTTTCAAAACAGTGTATCTGGATGTCTCAAGAAATGGAAGAGATCTTTTTAAACATTCACGAGATCTTAATTTTTAACAGAAGTATTAATAATAATGTAAAGATATGTGACTGTATTAGAAAAATAGTTTAAGAGTCCTTACGTAGGTACGTCCTAATAATGGGGCCACTTTTTTTTTTTTTAATCCTCTTGAATGTAAAAAAAAAAAACTTCCACTTCTTGAGGCATCTAAGCGTACACTTTGAAGAGATTCGTAAAATTTATTGCTTCATTGATTTGCGTCAATATTTTCCGTCATTGCAGCAAACAATTTTATCATAAAGATGTCAATCACAAAGTTACCATAAACTAATTTAAAAGTTGATCTCCAAAAGATTATATTTTGTAGTAAAGTTAGGACTGACAGAAATATTTTACACTTAAGCTATTAATAATTCAATGAGTCCTTACCTCCGTAAGAAATAACGACTTCGTGATTCTTATTTATTATGTTGTTTGTATTTTATTTTTAAACCTTTTATTATATTTGTCCCTCAATCCCCATCAATGGGGATTAGTGGAATAACCCGAAAAGTCAGAGGTGCGTACCTTGGATTCAAACTCGACACCTATAACTTGGCAGTCTGACGGTCACAACACTAGGCTATCACTGCTCTAATGGCCTTGATGCCCAGTAATCAGTATCAGGGTTGATGCAGTAATCCGGGGTCAACCTAGCAAGACTAATTTATTGAAAGCCACAAATCAATGTCGCTTATTTTCTAATCGCAGGACATTAAGACAAAATAGATAGATCATTGCAAAAGTTTTTAAAACCCCTACCTACCGTTTAATCTTAACCTAGTCACGCTGAAACATATTAGGGTACAGACACCGTATCTTCGTCACAAAAAATACACAAAAATGTTATCAGAGTGTAATAAAAAAGAAAGGTGAAAGACCCGTCATCGTCCGCGATAAGGATTTGGGAGACAAAGATGGATGGTTTGCTACAGACGCGTTATCACGACGATCCCTCGCTATCTGAGGCTAGTGGAATATTTTGTTTAATTACATTTTTACGGTGGGAACGTGGGACGGTATTTGGGACCTTCACCCTTGTGAAATATTCTGTTGCTCTGTAATAAAGTTTCTAACACTTGACCTAGTTCCTGCACAAGTTATTTTGTTGATACTTTCAAAATAAACAAAACACGAATTACAACTGTAACAATCCTTTTGTTAAATTATTCAATTTCACATCACCAACGTTTCATAATAAAATTCGGGCATAAAACTTAGTTACTCGCAAACCTTATTAAAATAAATATTATTTAGAAACCCTATAAATCACTAAAACTGCAATAGTTCAATGGACAGATATCTAACTACGCAACACATTTTCGTAAACGATTACGACATTTTTTTTTTTGACAGTTCAACAACATTCATTGCGTTATTTACGTTGTTGTACAGTTTTTTTTTTCGAACTTATGAAGTAATGGATTAGAAAGTTTCAAAACGATTCAAATTCCGATTGATCATGTATTACGTAATTAGGGTACTGGTTATTAATGGACGTGACTTCGTGAGTAGGTGCTATAGTGCGCGCGGAACTAGTAGGCCGCGCCTGAGGTATGTGAGCGCTGAGACGGGGGAGGGCGCCATTGACAAAATTGTCAGACTGAGTTAGCTTGGCATTTGTCTACCTCCCTGTCTCACCGCTCACATACCTAAGGTGCGGCCAACTAGTTCCGCGCGCACTATAACTCCACCGTTATTCTATTGATCAAATCATTCATTCATATCACAACCCATCCACTCCACACATCAGTGCAAGACAGGTGTCAATGGCAGTGGTGGACCAGTGGTAAGGGCCGTGACTTACCCGTTGTAGGTCGTAGGTTCGAACCCTGAATTGACTGACTTTGTGTGAATAATTTCATCACCACTGCCCTCGAAACGGTGAAGGAAAACATCGTGAGGAAACCGGCATCCTAGAACCGAAAATTCAAAGATATGTGATATCCACCAACCCTCAATGCGTGGTGGATTACGGCCCACTCCCACTCATCAGGCCTGTGTCCCACCAGTGGGAATATTATAGGCTGATTATGAGGTAATAAATTACAAAATGACAATCTTCTTCTTGTATTTCTCAAAAATTTAATAACAATGTCGTACCCACCATAAAGTCAACGCAAAATTACGCAAAAAAACATAGCCAACCCCATAAAATAGCGACCATTTATCTAACAAACAAATATAACGATTATTTTTGGTCTGCGTTATCTTTGCATCCGTTTCCGGTCTTAATGACCCCCATTACGTATGAGTCGGATAAAATAACCCGTTGAATATTTTATTTGGAACGCTTTTGCTCGAATATTGACGTTCAATTTGAATTTGGTTTATTTTATTGGCTGCAGTTAAATAAAAGTTAAATTTAATGTGGGCTGTTAATTTGTGTTGTGAAACTTTCAATTTGAGAGTAATTTTGTGTTTACGAAATTAAGTATTACAGTAATAAAAATGAAGTATTTTAATATTTAGTACTTAAAATAAACTTTCAAGTATAGGAGATATTTTGACGAACCTAAGTTACTTTAATTAAATAATTATTATAGATTTTTTTTGAAACGCTAACGCTAAAAGCCTTCTGAACGTAATAGCCTTTCCAGATTTGAAAAACCTACAGCAAAGGAATGCGATATGCTGATCAGCAGCCATACAAAAACACAAAAAAACTTTCTCAATTCATCAGAATCCACCCAACCAAAACAAAACAAAACTTTCCTTCCTCCTTCTTACACTCGTTTATTAATATTCAAATGAAAAAAAAAACCTAAGTATAATAAACCCGAAATCCAAACGCGGACGGCGTAATGTAAAATATTTATTTAAAAAAAAAACAAAACGCAGGCGGAGTTACGACCAAACGTATAGTTAAAGTTCTGAAGAAGTTTCAGAGTATGATAAATACTTGGCGGTAGTAAAAAAATGTATGGAAAACAGTAGAAGTGTTATAGTTGGCAAGGGAACACTTTCGAGAGGAAGGGAATATGAATAGTGCTGCAATTAAAAATAAACACGCACTTCAGGTATGTATTAATGCAGAATAATATAGTACTGTTGTAGATATAACATAGCTTAAGGTATTTAAGAAATATAGTAAAACTCTCTAGACATTCGTGTTCAGTTGAACTAGTAATTAATCTGAAACGAATCCTAAATTGTCACATCATATGAAAGAAAATGCTGCTTCAATTAACACTACAGCTTTCACCAATTTTGATATGGCAAGGAGGATTCAGTATTATTTCCCACTCATGCCTAGTTTCTAAATTAAGTTTTCATCATCCATAGAGATAATTCTATCTGTAGCCATAACAAATTCAATTTTCTCTTAAACTAGCAACATCTGAACAAAACTGAAAGTGCAACAATCATGTAACATTACTAAAACATCGACTAACATTACCACATCACGTTCCACACCGACTGGGGGTAATAGCCGACTCTATAAATCAGAAAAACTAGCGCCAACATCCAATGTATGAAAGTTTAGCGCTAAACAAAACAAGAAAACTAATAATTGTTGCTATTTCGCACCAGTTTCGGTAGCGGTAAATAATGTTCAAGTGTTTGAGAGATTTACTGCTAGGAGTTCTTTTGTTTTTGGATAGGCTTGCCTTCGACCATCTTGGGTGATGGGCATAGAACGAAAAATAAAGAAAGTACGGTTATTTGCGGTAAACATGACGCAAAGAAAGAACACATACACGAAAAGAACAAGTTGGGGAGAATATGAGTAATATCCACGCAAAACGGCCATTGGTCAGTTGCGACCCTATGCGGGACAGAGCACCAGCGCTGGAAACCAGCGACAGTCGAATAGGCAGAGTCTTGAATGACACAGACTGTGGTCTGAAATAGAGCACAAACGCTTGCCTAGAAAATGACGAATCAACCGTAAGACGATAAAAAAGTCCCAATAGAAATGATGAGAAAACGACAAAGCCACTACTTACTCAAAACAAAAAAAAAAAAAGAGCAATGTAGCGGTAACTACAACCGTCAAAATTAAATGTTTGATGCAATAAAAAATACAGGCGTGAAAGATCCAAAACTGCTTTCCAATTTTAATAAACGTGAATTCATATTTTCGGGCACGAAAATGATTGTGCGAACTGATGAATGAAATAAAACAGTAACAAACTGAGACAGAAACTCCAGAGACTAACACAGAACGCTTCGATAGAGAACAAAGGAATGTTAGGAGAACCTCTCTAACAAACAGTTTCAACTATTTCCGCAGCTACAGGCATTCCGACTCAAGGAACATTTCAAAATTCAACATAAAATGATGTTTAGTAATGCAAATCCTGACTCAATTACAATCCCCCCATTAATTCAGAGGTCTTCAAATTTTACAACCGTCCTTAGCAATTCCGTTTTATTAAAATATACAAGCATTATATGGTTCACAGCGGAACGTAAAATAAAATTTTAATTCCATCCGTTTTACATTCGGGAACAGGGATTTTTACGATTTTTCATTAAATTGACTATTTTTATCGAATCGCCAATCAACGTCCGAGTGCTGCGACTGAAATAAACGAAACAGGAGAGTTTATTAGTCGTATTTTTCTGCGAAAGCCCTTGTCCCATCTGATAGTTGAAAAATTTAATTAAAACCTGTTTTTAGATAACGTAACGAATCTCAAATTCAGGGGAAAAATATTATGGTCGGCTTTAAAAAGCGTTTCGAATTAAGTTCTCCCGGCTTCCGCTTATCTGTTTTTGCCGGATTTACTTCCTCTTCTATGGACACCGCCGAAACTGTTTTTAATCTGGGATCCTTTGTACCAAATCTTTGGGTCAGAGTAATTACTTGTTTGCAGTTTTATATCTACGAGATTTACGACCGTTCTAATGACGTACCCTTTGGTAAGTAGATCTTTGATACCGAATATTTTGTAGGACCTTTAATTTTGTGCTTTTAATAAAGAGAATTACGATCTCAAGTTTATTAATACAATAAAGACTTTACTGTAGTAGACAACGAAATGTACAATCAAAATGGACTCATTAACAATTAAAGTTCTCAACACAACGGATTGTTTTGTCATTAATTAGAATTCACTAAAGCGATTAATTTGAATAACGTGGGATAATAATGCTGTTATGAATATTGTAAGAGTGAATTTTGATAACAAACCTACATAACATATTGAAGAAAATGAGAAAATTTTAAGTTATGTAATACTCATCGTAAACAGTATCTTCTGTGAAGTTCATCTTGTTTTAACTACTACCCATTCCACGTTCTGACTGTTGAAATGAAATTGTTAACTCTCTTATTATGAATTCTTCACACATGGGCAACAATGGTGGTGTGTTTCACCAAGGCATCCATTATGAGACGTATATCGAACAATGAAGCAATTAACGTATAACAGCTGCAGGCAAGCAAGTGGAGACAGCTAATAAAATAATAATATGGTGACTGCTAAGGATGATAATATTTAACTTTTATTTCTGAAGAAGAAAACTCAAAAGATGAGCCAGATGGAATTACGGATATAGATTAATGGATGAATGCTTTTCTTCCTTGACAGAAATGACAAAACATTAAAGCCAGCCAGATACCCAATAATACAAACTCCCCAAAATGAAAAACAGCCCCCAATTAAGAGAATCCAAAATGTCTAAAACTTGAACCATCCAACACTCTTGATTGAAGTGAGTGAGACAAGAATCCAAGTGTAAATCCCTCAAAAGCCAAGTTGGCTGCATTAATCACCGTAAACAGACGATAACCGCAAGGCGTGCAGAAATGGCCGCACTTAAAATAATTTAAGTCCTACCCGCAAAAGTTGGCCCATAAAGAACCGAGGACAAAGTCCCGGAAACATTTTTCATTACACCGGTTGAAATTTCTCGCCAATTTCTACTGTAAACAATTATAAGATGTGTCCGTTTGTGCTAATTGCTTTCTTGTTGCTTTTGTTTTATTATTAAGTGGTATCTTTGTATTAGTTTATTTAACCTGTGTATGCTTCAAGATATATGGTTTTCAACAATCGAAATCTTGAAAGAAGAATGGCAACAGAATTGTTAATAGAAATATTGAGCGTCTACTTATGACACCGTTTTATCAAATCAAGCAAAATACCTATCGAAGTCTGGAAAAAAATCGTCATAATTGAAATCTGAATTGACTAGTTCATTATTGATAAAAATAATCATGGCGTAGTTTTCTTTTTCTGGCTTGACTTCATGACTTTTGGCTAACCTGAACTTTTAATGTTGCCATGTAATAAAAATCTTGGTCAAGTTACATATTATAATGCTTTGCTTTACGTATTGCATTATACTAAGGAAATACAATTCTGCATCAGAATATAAATGTCGAAATAAAAATAATAGTTTGTGTTAAGAATATAGCGGTCATAATGTTTAATACAAAATTGAAATAGCAGTACGATTCGAGTACACACGCCGTGGTACATAGGTACACCTATGGCAACAACACTAACAAAAAAAAAACATGACATTTCTTCTGCCAATCGGATAACTGTCAAAGTAACACCTTGTCGTTCGTTGCTTTTTCTTTGATTTTCTGTTCATTGATTTTCTATTTTATGGTCTGCTTCTGCTTATGGACTCTGAGACTTACTGTTCACTGTGTGACAAGGGCTTGCCTAAGGATTCTGATTAGTTGCCTATACGACGACATTTTTCTCTAATTCTGGATTACGATTCTGCCTGATACCTTGGATTTTGTTGTGTGTGCATGGATTTGTTTATCACGATGGGAAGCCGTGTAGACCTATACACATCATGTGTGTCAACTGCAACATAAATCTCAATGAAATGCACTGATAACCGGCATTTGCACTTGACTCGAGAGTCAGTGCTTTAATCTGCAGCTGGGTATACCCTGAAATTGTAAGTATCTGGCGACTAGTCAAGTATCTTCATTGCATAAAACGGTAAAACAAGTATAGTAAAACATTAATGAACCTGGTTGAAAAAATTGGGTTTGATTTCTGTTATAAAGCTAACTATGGTATTAAAAATCATGTTTGTGAAATATCTAGCTATTAAAAGATTTATAATAAATAGTTTAAAGAAATGTTTCCTTTTATGTATACTAGCAACGTGTTGCGTTTCCACCTATTTAACATGAATTACAATGTGCAAGTTTCAATTACATACAGGGTGTCCAGTAAATAGCACGACATACTGCAGGGGGTGATAGTTAGGGTCCCTACCTATCAATACAACACAATATATGTTCAGCAAATTCTTACGGATTTACAGTTTTACAAAATTTTCCGAAATACCGAAAAATACCGAAACAGATTTTTAAGCATCTCGTAATGAAAAAATCCTTTTCTAGTACTTTTTTTTACATCAAATTATTCGTGAATAGAGTTACTTTACTCATTGATAAGTCTTTTTTCTATCAAATACAAGAATGTTTTCAAGAAATACTATTTTTTGTTTAAATTTTCACAGAACTATTTTCTTATCAAGTTTAACCTAGTGGTGAAAAAAAAATGTAAGATTTTGCTGAACATATATTGTGTTGTATTGATAGGTAGTGACCCAAGCTATCACCCCCTGCAGTATGTCGTGCTATTTACTGGATACCCTGTATAAGTACACTATTACATTGGTCACGAAATATTAATAAATCATTCTAATGTGCAGTGTTCGTTATCCTTTTTGTTTTTAGATTTGGAAGATGACTATGTCTGCGAGGTAAGCAGAGATCTTGCAATGGTTGCAGTTTATAATAACTTGCAAAAAGAAGATTCTGGCAGTGAAGAAGCTGTGGACATTGTGGTTAGGGATGATGAGAATATGGAAAAAATATATTTTGTTTTTATTATCCTTGTGATTATGACCTACCCCTACCATATAATTAATCATATATATGCATCCATATCTATAACTGTCCTAAAGATTATTGGCTAAGATTATTAAATAAATATTCTTCTGAACATTTATTTATTTACAGAGGAGCTCGTGGCTAAATAATAACAGCCGCACGGGTCGATCCATCAGGTTAAGCTATGCTTTTTTCGTGGATGAGTCACCATCTTTACATACCGAGACTCCTCCGTGCCTCGGAAAGCACGTTAAGCCGTTGGTCCCGGCTGTCATTCGTGGATCTTTGACAATCGTTACGGGTCGTCAGAAGCCCGAAAGTCTGGCAACCAGTCTTACCAAGGGGTATCGTATTACCCAGGTAGGCACTGGGTTGTGGAGGACAGATAGGCAGTCGCTCCATGTAAAATACTGGTACATATTCAGCTGCATCCAGTTAGACTGGAAGCCGACCCCAACATATTTGAGAAGGCTAGGCAGAAGGCCTACGCACGTCACTGTCGTAGCCGATTTATAATTCCGTAGTCCGTAGTTTATTTTGCTGTAAAAATGCATGTCTGTCAATGGTATTCTAAGTGGTAGGTTTTCTTTTTCCATTTGTGTCTGTTGACAAGATATAACTTCTAAAATCAAATTCAAAAGTCATTAATTCAAACTAGGCTGAGAATCAGCACTTTACGAACGTCTAAATTACATATGACAGTCCCCCAAAACGCCCATCCTTCACTACTTCCTAATCTTTTAGCTAGAAAGAAGAAGTGGCGCAACAAACTCCCCAGCAGCACAGCTGTCTGTTCAGTTAGAAAAAAATGATTCTATGCAAAATAATTTTCATTACGCAACACAAAACATAACTTAAATTATAAATTAATAGCTATACGTCAGCTAGCTCACGCTAATATACCAACCAAAAACATCGAGAACTATACTCAGGCAGAAATAAAGACTTAGTTTCTTTCTTTTCTTTAATAAAAACGTTGCCCCACACTAGGAATTTCTTCTGTATCGTGGGTGCGTTTATAAACATTTAAACTCACATACACAAACAGCCAGACCCGGAACAACTAATTGTAGGTCATACAAATATCTTTTCCGTGCGGGAATCGAATCCGCGACATGCAGCGCAGCAGCGAATACAAAGCAAGCAATATCTAAATAAAAGCCTCCAGGCATAAAGGACGTGCCCGCTTACATATAGCTATATAGCTGTAACTGGAAGTTATAAATGATAAACTAGGACCATCGAGGTAAAATAAATAAACAGTTAATTACTAATAACAATAACAAAACTATAATCAGCAAGAAGACCAGTCACCACAAGCAGCACCCGTTCACGAGCATGACGCAGATCAGCCATTACCATTATCACCATATTTTTCTAGAACGAGTGAACTTCAAACTGGAATATCTTTAATTCCTGACTTCCTACAAAAGTATAACTGAAGACCAAAACTATTCAGGAATTCAAACTCTGTTTTTTTACATATTTTTCATCGGCAGACGCAAATAAAAATGACATCAAATATTTTTTTGGCAGTCTGCCTTAAAAGTGCTTTCTCTTTGTTCTCAATTGATCAAATATCACTAATGAAAATCACTATCAAAAGTTTTCCTCTTCCAATAACGTCAAAACTTATCGCTTCATTCCACTATTCTAGCAAAATAATATTTCAAATGTTAGTAGTTTTTATTTACTTCAGGGACGCGCGAGACTGGCGAAATGTCCAAATACAAACAAAACTTTTACACTTTTTCTAATTATACGTGCAAGAAATGAAAATATAAAACTAAACAAAATCCCCAAGGAATAACAAATCCCTACAATTCCTCCCAATTAGATACAATAAGCGCAAAGAAAGAAAATCATAAAAAGCGAACAATGGAACATTTATTAGAAAACATTAAAAACAACGGAAGAATTGAAAAACCGAACGGAGTAGAAACAAGGAACACAGACAAAGGTAGGAAATGAGGGTTTAAAATGAAAAGGTTGCTTTATCAAAGGCATTGTAGTGGAAGAAGTTTTTCGTACTTAAAGTAATCTATGTATTACTTACAAACAAAGCACCGACTGCATCCATCTGGAAAATAAATAAAATACACGTTAGTTTTTATTTAAGACCCATGCACACAGATCAAGTAAATGAACAGATCAGTTTTTGTTAAACTTAACAATACTAGATTTTTGACAGAATCTTGAAAAAGTTCTGCTACATATACAGGGTGGAAGGGACATCTACGCAAAAACTGATACCATGGATTCAGTACATGATTCTGAACCCCCCTGAACGAAGAATTTCAACACAGACGAAAAATTTCAACGCAGGGGGTTCTGAATCATGTGCTGAATCCATGGTATCAGTTTTCGTGCCGATGTCCCTTCCACCCTGTATACAAAGTCAATACATAAAGTGAGTCCATGACTTGGTGAAGGTAACAGGAATCCGCTGGGTGCGAAAAGCATAAGAATAGTTGATTTCTCGACACTTGGGGGAGAGCTATGTCCAACAGCGGATGTCTTTCACCTTATGTATGATAACGAAGATAATAATATACAAAGGTTGCACTCTCAATAGTTTATTTTCACTTCCTCTACAATGTTCTCCGTGGCAATTAAAATATAAAAATAACAATTGAAGGTCAACCTAGAAACTTCTAACAAGCTGAGAGCTTACCGTGCGAAAACAGAACACTTCTAAGCTTGCAAGTGTCGCATGGGGCACCCCTTCAAATTTTCAACCCTTGGGCATGTACGGAAATAAAAATAGAACGATTGTATGGTTTTCTTCACAAAACTGTAGGTGGGTACTTATAACGGTTAGCCAAACTCATAATAGAAATCCATGTTCTGGGTGGATGGTACCGGATGAAACGCGAAAATTAATACAAATGAAACAATATCGAAATTAGAACCATTTTACATAACAAGCAGAGTTTCAAAGGAAGAATTATACAAATGAATACAATTTACCTTGGAACGGACGACTCAATCTGTTACAATTATTTACATGCAAATTAGACAAGTTTATCATATTGTCGATGTTGGCCGATGAATAACGAGACCTCTTGTGATCGACAAAGTTGTGAAACGATGTTTTAATTGCTTTAGAAATGATGGAAATGGAAATGAACAGTCTGGGATATTAGTTTTCTTCAACTTTGATAATTTAATCTGACTAAAGCATTCTGGACTATATTCTGGTTGGAGGAAAAGATAGATATCAGACAAAGAACTAAGGAATACATTACATACAACATTTAAACTCAGCAAGAACTAACAACACACATCAGCATTGAAACACACGTTCAGAAAATAAACACAACACGCTCAAAATTAAGTCGAAGCTGTTTAGCTTTAGTTTGCTAAACATGCAATTCACACAACATTCATCATTAAGCAAAATGCTAAGCCAACACATTTAATTAAGAGTTGCAGCCACACAAGTCCCGACAAAGAGTAATTTCTCAAATCTGGGACTGGAGATGGAATCCTTTATCCTGTGGCACCAAATTTCGGCCTAAACCAGGCTTTGGCGAGCGTTCACGAAGTGTCATTAGTTAAAATTACTGAACTCTAGCTATCGTTCCCTAGGAAGCAGTTGACAAAGTTTACGAAAGGGCCCAGGATTACCCTTTCTGTGGAGGTCCAAGCAAAAGAGGACAGCGTGGATAAATCCAGGTAGGTAAACAACTAAGTGAGGGTCCAGTGGTAAACCCTGTCAGGCGTTTTACTTTGTGTAAATTATTTCATCACCACTGCTCTCAAAACGGTGAAGGAAAACATCGTGAGGAAACCGACATGTCCCAGAACCAAGCATTCGAAGACATGTGGTGTATTACGGTGGCGCACTCCCACACTCTCTCACAAAGAGGAGGCCTATGTCCCAGTGGTGGGAACATTATAGACCGATTCTGCCCAGCAACTAAGCTTGTTATAGTGTATTTTATCAGGATAAATGAAAATGTCAGAAGGCATGGGTCTGAAACATTGGGTATTGTGTTACTGGGTTGTGGAGGTTAGATAGGCAGTAGCTCCATGTTAAATACTGGTATTCAGCTGCATCCGGTTAGACTGAAAGCCGATCCCAACATAGTTGGGAAAAGGCTAGTCTGATCGATTTTTTGGATCTAAACTCTGAACACGGCTTCAGCTCTGTTCGTTTCAAGGCTGTTATGGTAACGAAAATATACAGGCTGAATTTTTATTCACCGTCCAAATTTTATCTAGGCATTAGAATCTATTATAATGATGAATATGTTCTCGAAAGAATTATCCGCTCTGCGTGGTATATAATAACTTTGTGATGTGATCGATATCTCAATATTTTTGTATTGAGTGAAAAAAAGAAAAAACACGTATTCAATGATTTTTGCCAAAGATTACATAATATATCAAAATTTGGACGGTGACTAAAAATTCAGTCTGTATATTCTAGAGAATAATACAAGTATCGTACAATTTCTTACTTTGCTGGAAATAAGCCTCTCATAAAATGAAGAAGTCACTATCAGAAATTATTATGAAAACAGGAAACCATGGGGCTTCAAATAAGTTCCTTCAAAATAGGATAACCAAGGAATTTTGTATAGTCACGTTTCTTTTACTTAAAATACGCGTCTTGTACATGTCTATGGAAAGTACGGATTACGGCTTAGTATTACGCTTTAGCTTAAACCTTGCACCACACAATTATTCAGAGCAAGAAGCCGGTGTTTCCCTTCATATACAAGTACAATATTTTAATTATTCTAGACTTACATTGGTGAAGTTGTGCTGTTACAGTAATTATTAAGTTCTCGTACGCCCTTGCGGATTTACATTTATTTCTGGTTTATAAATGTTAGAACACGTTTCACATTGTGTCACGAAAATTGGACTGAAAATTTGAGGCAAACATGTAAGGAATGGAATTTGAGAAGTAGAAAACGTCTTCAGAAACAAATGAAAGACACAGTAATGACCCCATATCAGCCTTGCATTCTTTTGATGCCAGAAAACGGAGGACACCAATATTTTAAATCCACAATCAACTCCATCCTGAAGACCATAACGGGGAGGTACGATTCTCCTTTGTTATATGCACAAAATGCATCCTTGAATGTTACGGCTACATATCAAGCCATACAGTTCCAGTATAAGCTGATCTCGCATTGCATAGGATTTCTGTACAACGGAAAGTAAGCTTCATGTGTAGCCGTGTGTACAACCTTCTTTCTAATAGAAATAAAATAGGTTTACTAACATATGTATAGGTTATCTTTTTGTTTACTAACTCATATGGATGTTGCTTATCCGAAATAAAGTTTTTTTTTTATTTATTTAAATGACATAAGCGTGTATCATTCTAGTTATAATAACATGAGCATAAATAACCTTGAACCCTATCTATAAGCATTGACAAGAAACAGAGTTCACACAAGGTCCGTTAGCAATTGATCAATCAGCCACATATTCCATAGACGCAGATCAATCAGGAACTGAAACAGATGCACATTCTCGGTTATTTTTCTCTTTCCGCGATGCGATGGGCTACATAAAGTGATTCGATTCGATTCTATCTTCTCCGGAGCGTGTTGATGGCAAAATATAATTTAAATTTTCTGTTTGGCTCACAACTCAGCAACCTCGATTCTATGAACATAATTTTATGTATCCAAAGATATTTCTTAACTGCGAAGAGGATTATGTCAAGAATATGAGCAGACACATGTTGCTGTTAAGACTTCTGTCTGCCTTCAACAAAATAGCTGTTATTAAAGTCGTAATTAGAAGGACTTCGTTTAATAGTAACCGATCACTGGCTAATGTGATAGTAAACAATGCGTTGTCGCAATTTTATGGTCAACTAGCTAAAAATTATGGATAAGTCAAGATAAGCCTATGTCCTTCTCCAGATCCTAGACTACCTATCTGTCAAATTTCATCCAAATCCGTTCAGCGGTTTTAGCGTGAATGCGTAACAAACAAACTCACTTTCGCATTTACAATAGTAGTTAGGATTAGGATAGTCACTATTCAACAGCAATATTGTCTCTATGATTCTCCAGGATCACAACCAATAACTACATGCCATAACCGTCCCACAACCCACAAAATAATGTAAGTCGCTCATCAAAACCATATCGCGAAACTTATTTAGGGGCAAAATATCGAGGGCTGTAAAAACTAAAGGGTTTACGTAAACCCGGGACCTCCCATTTACGATTTGGGACACAATTTAAATTGTATATTAGGTTCTGTGTACGCTTATTTCCTTCGAACGATGGACCAAAGGGATACGCGAGAAATAAAAACTTTATACGGGGATCGGATTGCATTCGGAAAAATGGCGTGAGAATCGAAATAGTCGACGTAAATATGGTATATTTTATTTCTTGGATACAATGGTAGTAAGTTGTTTCGATAGTTTGACCTTTTGCGGTTTGGTTATGGGAAGACGGTTTAGCGTTTAGTATTTGGATCGAAGTTTTTGGAATGTCTGTTGCGTGATTTGGGTTTTGATGAATTTGTTTTGAAGTTTTTGAACAGAGAATTATTATGGTAAGTGGGCGTTAAGCACGTTTCTAATATTTGTGCAAAAATTATAATATCGAAGAACTCAACTTTATATTTATGACACAGGAAGTTCCATACTCTTACACTGTTTTATAAACTGTGTGATAAAAACCACTTCCTGAACATTAGACACTAAAACCCATGAATCACCAATAGTCAATTTTCGACAAAATTTTTCATCAAAAACAAATAAATTATTAATGGCAATTTAAGAGGGCGGATATGACGTCATAGTGCCTCCGCCGGAAGCACTCCGGGAGGGCCAAAACGCCGAAGGTCCTTAGCACAGCGGGTTCACTAATGCCCTCCAAGGCCATTATACAGCCTTTTGCTGGGAGTTAATAGCTCTTAGAGAAAGGACAAACGGGTGAGAGCCAAAAACTTTCGTAAGAATATAAAATATGTAGAGAATTCATACATAAACATGCCTCATGAGTGGCGATGCCGCTGGCGGAGTAGACCGGTCCTTTTGAGAGGGGTTTTAAAAAATGGCGTTTATTTTTTGTGTAACCTCCATTATTGTTTGTGTGTCTGTCAATCATGGAGTCTCGGGTGGATTCGATTGGGACAGGTTTGATGGTTTGACCGTCCGGAATTTTTAATACTGACACATGAACAGTAACTGCCGTCCTTCCACAGTTATTTACCTCTTATTTTGCATCACAGTGACCTTTATTCTCATTGCCATAAGGTTTTTTTCAGAGATTACATAACTATGAAAGGAATGCATAAAAGGCAGGACCTAATGACGGTACTCTTGGCGATCACGGAGAACCTTTAAGTCATCTACAAATTGTGCATACAAATTTTGTACCTACAGTAATTTTTATTGATAAAAGTATTTTCCTAGGGGTATCGCGTTACCTAGTAACTGGGTTTTGGAGTTCAGATAGGCAATCGCTCCTTGGAAAATACTGATATTCAGCTGCAACCGGTTAAATTGGGACATTAGGGACATTAGGGACTGTCAAACTGTTGCAGTATTTAAAAGAAGAGTGAAAGAACACTATCTTTCCACTTCGTCATAGTTGGGTAGATATTTATTTTGTATTTTATTTATTTTAGAAGTATGTATATATCTTGTAAATATATTCTCATATAATTTGTTTTATTTTATTAAGTGAATTGTTTTGATTTTATGTATTTTACTATCTCTCTACTCTTACACACGGTGTCTGCATCTCTTTTTACCCTCTGTCCTATCGCAGATATGCTGGAATAGATTTCTTTAGAAATAAGCATCACCTTTGTACCTACGTATTTTTCTGTTATTTTCGTCTTGTCTTTTTATATGTGTGTGTACATAAATAATTAAATAAATATTAAATATTTGGAATAAGGAGCAGATTGATTTTCCTAGTTGTGTTCCTTTTTCGTACATTATTTGTATGACGTCTCTACGACAGAAGACCTTCTTAACCTTCTCGAAACATAACTAGACGATGTTGATATCATGTTTTCAAAGAATCCAGTTTTATAAAATAAGAAAATGAGTGAATACGTAGAAAACATGAATAGCTTCAATCAAGCTTATTCATGTCTTGATTGAAGTGAAGACATTTAATTTTCTCGTCAATCATTTTCATCTACATGATAACGTCTTTGAAGAGAAGGAAATTGCATCGGCGCCATTCAAATTGCGTGGTTTTGATTGCAATTCAAAGGTTCATATTGTTATTAATCAGTGCACATAAATTGCTAGAATATCACCTATGGCAGGCTATATCCCTAAATATACAAAACGTTATGGCCCAGTGCTTAAGGCCTCGCCTCTCATGCACGAGAGACCAAGTACCAATGTGACTTTTTCATTTCATATGTACTTTCCAAGTTTTGAAGGAAAACATCGTGAGGAAACCTGGACTTAGTTAATAGAAGTCTGAAATAACCAACCCGTCTTGAGCAAGCGTGATGATCAATGCTCGTACCTTCTTTGTATGAGAAGAGGCCTTTGTCCTGCAGTGCGACAGTAACAGGCTGGTATTATAATATTATACAAAACTAGCAACCCGCCCCGGCTTAGGTAGCAAAGCTTAAAATGCCTACATTTTTTATCGTATCGTCCTGTTGCGTGAAGCCTGTGGGTTAGATTAAAATGTAACTGATGTTCATCCTACTTCATCATATTTCATCCAATTTACACCTAAACCTTCCTAATGAATCCCTCCCTACATTGGTGAATACGGTATGAAAATCGGTTCGGTAGTTTTTGAGTTTATCACGTTAAGACAGACAGACACACGCGGCGGGGGGACTTTGTTATATAATATGCAGCCTGTAACTATCCCCCTGCAAGGTAAAGGTCTCTTCTCATAGTCTTCCTTCTCTGGTCCTATGGTCCCCCCGTTTGTGCTCTGCGTGTATCTGTATCTGTCAACATAATTAATTTATCTGTCATTGCTGAATATTTTATACTTGTTACAATTGTAGTATAGAAATTTTATTCCAAGTCCTTCTTTCTTCTTTATCGTGTGATTAGTGACTAACCTGGTGTCAAAGTTTCAAAGCCACCCATGGGCCTCTGAATTGGCTTCACATGCCGTCGAGAAATATTTCTCAGACATGCCGTTTTCCTCACGATGTAGTTTGTTTTTTTTGTTGTGTGTTTGTTATGCCAGGTACATAGTCTTCACATATAATTATATGATTTACTGTATACAAAATATTGTAAAACATTTTAAAAGAGTAACTATATTTGGGTATGTTGCCCCAACTATTTTTGGTTCAATTCTATTTTCTTGTAAATGTTGACGTTCAAAGGGGCCTTTTAATGGTCTACTATTTAAATAAATTATTTGACTTTGAACAAACGCTGTAATAATTGCAATAGATATTATATTGACACTTCGAAAATGTCAAAATAATATATATTGCAACAAATGTTGATGTTTACGACCAAGTAAACATTTGACCTCGCTGTTACTAAAATTTGTTCCCATTACCTATTATGTGTTTTCAGTACAAATGGAAAAATACAACGTAGTAGCTATAATTTGTTTTTATATATAAATATCGCGTAAACTATTTGAGTGATAAAATTACATGTTAGGCGAGGAAGCGACAATCGTTTAGTTGTTAAAATATAAATAGAAATACTACACGGAACATCAAATGTATGTCTGTTTGTTTATATAGTGATGAAGTAGCAACCCCATTGAAAACCATCGATTTAGTTACTGTACAAGTACATGACAAAACTTCACAAAAGTGTATTAATAAAATGAAAACCCTTAATTCCGCCTGACAGAAGTTTTCGCAGGAGGCAAAAGCTCGTCAGTAGGGCAATATTGCCATAATCACCAGGTTAGCCATAAAACCACAAGATAATAAGTGCCTTTTCTCTCACTTATGAGAACTTTGAACAATCCTAAACCCTCGAAAATCAAAAAAAGCTATTCATACAAATGACGTTGCAGCCCCAAATTATGCATTTTAAAAGATGGAGTCGCGAGTAATAACTCGTGCAAAATTAAACTGTCATTGTGTCAACATATTATTGCCCTCTTATACAAAACACCAATCATTTTGCCATCACAATTTAGTAAAAAAATATCTGACTGTGGTCGAGATATGTATAAAAGCATGCAACTCTGGTTGTGGGTCAATTTGTGTTCACCCTTCTTACTAAACGGTTAACAGATTTGAAGTCAAAATGTTCAAGAATTTCTTCGTTATTTTCGTAGTTGTGATGATGGCGGGAAACGTGAGTATTTTTTTTGTTTGTTATTTTTGTTCTTTCTGTCGACTGCAGTAGCTATATCTCAGTCACTTTAGATTACTTCTATGTTCATACTACATTTCTTGTTTTGTGAGATACACGTATTAAAACCATTATAATAGGAACACCCCGATTCAAACTTAATGGCGGCTTGGAACATGAGGTGAGTCGTTGCGCAGTCAAGAATTCATGGCTCAGCGGGGGTGAGGGGAGGGGTACTGCGCAGCTTGAATCGAACTATACAGCATGTATCAGAAGGTGTGTTCAAATTTAAGGATGGTGGAACCAGACCATCATACTAAACAACTTTCTCCTAGGGACCAACATCTTTATCGCGAAAAAATTATCAGGTTTCTCGTACCAAACTGCCTACTCAATAACTCGACACAAATGTATGAGACGGTTGATTATTTTTTCGCGATTACGCAAAAATATTTTCGCGATTACCATGTTTTCTGATACACGCTGTATAGTTGTTAGTTCCAATCAATTAAAGCCATCTGGCAGATAAGTTTGCTGCATTATTCGAACTTGTAAGATAGAAAATTATTCTCACATATAGAAGTTACAAGCCTTGAGCAGGAACTATCAAATTCTTAGCAGAATTCAAGCATTTGGCCGAACTGTCTATGTATCTTTCGGCACGAATTTATCGCCTTATTTAGACGGTTTTCAATTTCAATGAACGATGGTCATAATTGAATATATCAATTCAGTACCGAACTAATATTTATTATTTTCATTAACAGAGCTTGCAGCAAGGCGCAGGAACCGGCGGCAGCGGCAGCGGGAGCGCGAACGCAGGTATGTACTATTTAAGACATTTTGGAAACGCTTATCTATGTTGTTAACATTTATTTTACGTGTAAATGCAGGATAATACTTTATATTTTCTTATATTCTTCTCTTTATATTTTCTTCATAGGTTTTGGATTCAAAGCCGGTATGGGTGCTAATGCTGGAGGTATGTTAAGACATTTGTTTTCTTTGAGAGATTAGTAGTAGTTCGGCGTGAATTTTTATGTCCCTCAAGTCCCTAACGCTTACTTTTTGAGTGGAAATAGTGATAGATTTGTAAAAAAAATATCGGGTGTCCAGCGGGGGGATTGTGTAACGGAACTGCGATCAGCACATCTAAAGCGCGTTCAAGAGCTGTCAGTTTTAACATTGTAATGGAATATAATGTGCTGATCGCGTTTAATTTCGTTGGTGAAATCTGCCCTTACAATGCTAATGTGAATTACATTTTATGGGGAGACGGTTTTATTTCTTCCGTCAGTCTTCTTTTTGTAAGTATTGGTATACTTATAGCAGTATGTTCTGTGTCATTATATTTGCAAAGTCAGAACAGATATCTAATTACGCAACACATTTTCGTAAACGATCACGACAACTTTGTTTCATTTTGACAATTCAACAATATTCAGCAGTTATTTTCATTACCGAGCCTTTCGAGCAGATTAATCTTCCAAACATAGGAAGCAATGGATTAGAAGTTTCCTTCAAAATGCTTCAAATTGTGACTGGAAATGAGTTACACAACTGGGGTGCTGGGGTCTTAACACGAATAGAGATCACTGAGTTTCCCATCAGATCCCATAGTTGTAGATTGCAAGCCAAGCTTCGGGAAAGGCCAACCTTAATACATTTAGATAAAGACTATAATCATTTCCATTGGCCTATTGATTTATTCTATTCATCGGTACAGGTGGAGCAAGCGGAACCGCAGAATCTCAAGGCACCGCAGACTCAAGCGGACAGAGCTCTCAGACCAGCGGGAAATGAACTATCACTGCTTATAATTACATCTTCAGTTTCAAATAATTAACAGTTTGAAACTAAACTTTTACCATACTTTGTTTTTACTTTCAGTTTCAAAGCATAAAATTTTCAGAATTTATTTTTTTAAATGTATTGCGGTCAAGCACTATAATAATAAAAGTACTTATTTAAACCACCCTGTTTCATTAACGTTATGTTTCAAAAAAGAAGCCTGATAGTAGTCGCGTATGATAAGTCACCTCAAACTCAAACTCTCAAACTCAAAGCATTTATTTCAATCAAACCATTTACGGGCACTTGGATTGTCAAGGGGTCAGTCAGTCAGAAATATGAAGCTAGTTGCCCATTCCAAAGCGTAGGTCCCTATGGAGAAGAACGGGCAAGAAACTCCACGGACACTCTTTTAAATCATAATATTGTTACAAAATATTGGTTACATCATTCAAATTGAAATTATACATGTGAGAACAATGTAGAAAGATTTGCACGTAAAAAGCATCCGTAATAAAAAGATAAAAACAATTCAAAAATTAAAATAAATTAAAATAAGCCGAAGCAGATAAGAGATGACCAGTCCCTACTGACGGCGCCCGTTCACGAACATGACGCATGGATCAGCACCGTTTAGCTCAACCATTTTGAAGAGAACTTAACGATCCAACACACACGCCACCACCAGCGAGACATTTGAGTGAGCATGACATACTCTCAGCCGCCAGGGCACATCAGCTTTATGTAAGGTACATGGTCACAGTGCTCACACATGTGCTATGCAATTATACAATACTAAGAGATTGAAGTTATACAAGGAACATCTTGGCTGAGGTCGTCTCTCGGAAAATGGGTTGGTACCATCTCTAGCACCGCGGCCAACTCTAGCACCGCGCGCGCTCATTGGTCAAATCAAATAGCGCGCGCTTTACCGGCTTCCTGTTACACACTTCCGTCCCTTTTCACGAAATCACTCCCACAGATTGCAGGAAAGCGAGAGGAAAGATGTTAAGGCTCGTGCAGACCAGCGCGACGCGACGGCGAGACGCGACTCGAACAATACAATTTCTAAGAAAACTTCACGGTATAACAATAGCCGGTGTCGCGTCGCGCTAGTCTGAACGAAGCTTTACGCGTCAATAAAAATAGGATTACTAACGTGTTTTAACTACTCGTAGTAAAAAAAAATCGGCCAAGTGCGTGTCGGACCACGCACAATGAAGGGTTCCGTAATTAGGAAGAATTTATCCCCAAAAGAAACTTAACATTGTAGTAGAAAAATATGTTCTCCCATACATCGATATACGTCATGGTCAATTCTCCAACTGCAAATGTAGGTTTGCAATCGCACGAAAATATTTTAATTTTAATGTGATAAAATTTTCTTTACTGCTGCAGTGAGACCTTGCCTCTTGCCAAATTTCATGATCCTAGGTCAACGTCAAAGTACCCTATAGGTTTGATTTATTTGCGAGCATCAAAATATGTCGCATAAATGGCCGTATTTTTTTATTGCAGTGAATTTTTTAGAGGTCGAAAATTTGCGGAAATTTGCGGCATAAACGGCTGTATCTTTTGATTGCGTTGGCTTAGAAGTTTGATTTTTTCACAGCTCCAAGGAACAGTTGACTTGAGTATTTGATATACATTTCAACTTGATACCCTTCACGCGTTCCTGAGAAAAAGAATCTTGATAGACTGACAGACAGACAGCCAAGGAAGTGATTTTAAGAAGGTTCCGTTGTTTTCTTTTGAGGTACGGAATCAAAAATCAATGACATGTCTAAAATACCTATTGATATGCTTTGCCCACGTATACTAACAGTAGTATGTACATCAAACTATGAAAATCAGAGAAAAGGGGACAGTGACAGGGAGTAGGTGTCGTCTTAAGAACGCTAAGGCACGGTCACTGTCGGACTCCATAGAAAAGAAAGAGAAGCGCGATGATAATTTATTGCAAAATATGAAGAAATTATATATTTACAAAAAAATCTATAGACTGCACTAAAAAAAATTAACTCACGTTAATATGTTGCTGGAAAAATATCAGAATTATTGCATGTAAGTGGGTATATTATTATGGTTTATAATAGATAGAAGAAATTTTTAGAGGTACCTTCGTGTTTTTTTTTTCTGTCGTATCATTCATTACTTGTATTGTTTTCAACACACTATCTAACTAGGATATATCCTGAAGAATTTCATATGTTTTCCTGATTGTGTTTACTGCAGTGGATCATAAACTTTTAGGTATTATAAAACTTGCGTTTAGCTCCTGTAGTCCTCTTAAACGAGACAAAAATTATCTACAAACAAGACACGTATAAAGCCCAAAACTTATCATTATTACTAGGTATAGACAGTAAACTCGCTTGAACTTTGATCTCGTAACTAGAAAGAACCAATAGTAGGTAGATGAATCATGCATTAACGAAATGACAATACAGATGAACGACCTAATGACGTCATTATTGCTAATGTACAAGATTATAATAAACACAAAAGTAAGTGTGGTTTTGAACAATATAGTGACAAAAAAGGGAAGGAAGGGAAGGGAAGCGACATAATTACCTTTTGAGCTCACACTTAATACGCGAGATGTAGTTTTACAAATAGTTTATGTATCAAGATAAGTGGCAGAGGATTGAAGGCGTTCGAATGAAGTGACCTACTTGCACCTGCGGTTTGTTATAGTAGGCTGACGAAGATTATCATATATCTTGGACAAAACCACACACTCAGTTAACAATCTTCTCCACCACACACCAGGCACCACCTGGGTTCTGACACCAGGTTAGTTTACTAACCACACGAAAAGAAGAAGAAGAAGTTAACAGTTATGACAGGTTAAACTTAGACACTACTCACGTACTTAAACACAAACACTGCAGTGTCTTAAACAAATCTCTATCAAGAGGAATATATCCCCATGCTTGTGAATGTAAAAATGTAATAGCGTAGGTTTCCACTACTTTATTAGTCACATGTCGTTTACGTTTAATACACCAGCACACAATTACCATTGCATAGATGTACAGAGATCCAAAAACCACTTTACCCAGTTGTTCAAGATTCCCTATGCCCGCACTTTCTTTTAATAATCACCGAACACTATTCTCTAGAACATTCTACTCCATAGATATAAAGTACACTAAACTACGAAGTATCAAAGTGCATTTGTAACACATGGGAGGACATTTCAATAAAAACATACGCCAATTATTGTGGTCTACAATCACTGTGTGATCACGTGCTAGATATTTTTCAATGTGAGAGTGTGTCTATCTTTACGTATGTATGTTTTTATACAAGGTGTATCAGAAAGGTGTGGTCTTGATACTTGATTCTTTTGAAGACCTCGTGTCTAAGTAATAACAGCCGCAAGGGTCAATCCATCATGTTAAGCTACGTTTACCGGGGTTGGTCCGTGGATGGGTGACCATGGGAGTATGGGTACGCACTGGCGGAGCCGCGAACAGACACCACGAGGCACAGGCGCGAGGCCGCCACAGCGAGTCCGGAGCAAACAATGAACAGCGAGCTAGTGTCGAATCGTCTATCTTATTATTGAGTGGTAATGTATCAAAAGCGCGCACTCAATTGTTCGCACAGATCGCGACAAATATAGGGAACTACTGTTTTTTTTCGCGATTTCAAGGTTGGTCCTATATTGAAAGTTTTTCATAATGATGAGCACAATGACCCCTTAAGACGATGCCCATAAATTCAATTTCACCCTGTATATCCATTACTCCAGTCCGGAACGAAACAAACGAACGACTCGAAGCAAAAGGAGTAGTTTCTGCCTACCCCATGGGAATAAGGCGTGAGTTTATGTAGGTATGTGTTCTCAGTCTGGTCCTAAATGGATGAAAAATCCTCTGCCAACTACTCGTCATACGCAAGCGTAGATAGCCAAGTTCCTTCTACTCCAAACTCCGCTAAGTGTTTTTGAGAGACTAAAGTTAAAGAGCTCCTTATACTTTAACCTCCGTGCAGTTTGAATCGCTCCTATCTAGTACTAAGCTATTTACGGCAGTCTTACAGCGAATATACTGCCCTGCTAAGCCGAAAGACACTATCACTGAGATACGGCCTTTTAGTTTTTTTATACCGTTCAATAGCTATAACAATTTCGCATCTAAGCAAAATACCGCTATCTAATTAAAACATAACAAACCACTCATAAGTTTTCCTTATGTTTCCTTAGATTACAATTTACTAAAAGTCAATTTTCTCAAAACTTACTCTTATTGGGATAGCGCCTTTCAGCTTAAGAGTATGAGAGGTCATTTACAAACAAATGACCCATGTTGACTCCTATGCAAATAACGTCAATAATATTCCAATAATTTGGCATTTTATATTTTTATTTCATTCATTTTAACATATGAAATGTCTAATTACTCGAAAATGGTTGATATTGGCATAGGAGTCCTAAGGGTCATTTGGTTGCAAATGACCTCTCCTTAAGGCGAAGATAACCGACTTTTGATGATTTGATACTGAAGATACTATTCGTTTAGACGTGAAACGAGTAGTGTTAATTATTTGGAAAAAAATATATGTTAAATTAGAGCATGTTCTTAATAATTGAATATATGAATATTTTAGATTATGTTTATATTACATAGTGAAATTAATTTGTAGAGTTATGTCTAATGCGGATAAAAAACTGAGAATCACGCAAAATCTATCAAGCGTAATTTTCTGAAACCTTCATAATTTAAAAAATAATTTAATCATTGATCTTTTAGTATACGTGTTTTATAAAAATATCTTTTGTTTTATGTATAATAAATGAATAATGCGTCTAATTTGGGACAGCGCTCCTTGATGGGCGACTCCTATTTACTGCCTGGACGTACGACGCGTTGCGTGAGCTCGATACAGAACACTCAAGGTTACTGGCATATATCTACGTCTTAACGGATTACCAACATATAACCAATAACCCTGTATATAGTACAGATAGAAACAACATAACACTGTTAGTGCGAGAGCCGGCTGCAAAAATACCTACCTTATCGGCTACCCCAATACGCTATCTTTATATCGTTAACCAACACTTAAACACGTAAAAAAAAGCAGGTCTGCCAGAGCCGTTCTTGCCGGGTCATAGAAATAATCGATATTTTTTTACGTAATTTTTTAGTTCATATTACGTCATAATGTACCCCAATTAAAATGCTGGCAACAGTTTGCTATTCATTAATTATGTAAAAAAAAGTAGGTCTGCCATTGCGCACCCTGCCGGAAGTACTAGGCAGACCCCTAAAATAAGCCCTTCCGACACCCTAAACCTACCTCATGGAGTACCCGGGTGGAACCTACGCCAAATAATAACCAAGATGCCCATGATATTGGATCAAAAGGTCTGCCAGGTCTAAGCTTGCCGGAACTTGTTGTTCAAAGCATTTGAAGTTGGTAGGGACCATAATTTTACCTGAAGTCAAAATAACATTATTTTGTTTTTAAATTTATACAAATGTATAAATATAAAGTGCTTTATTACCAAAACATTAAATAAAACAACAAGTTTAGCGATAAAAGATATATATTTAAAATTTAACAATAATCGCTACCAGTACAATAACATGCTTACAATATAGGTACAATAATCAAAACATAGTTAAAGTTGCCATTACAGTTACCTGAATTCTGTACGGTGGGTTTAGGGAAAAAAGTAGGCTTCCGAGTGTAGAATCGGTTATTGTGTGAATCATCGTAGGTACAGTCAACGCCTAATCAACCTATCCACCACCAGGATCACTAATCCATCGAAATAAGGTCAAAGTTTAAATAATAATAGTTTGGTTGACTAGCCATTTACTGTAGATATGTAGGTAACTCACAATAAAACTAGCTACAATGACGGTCAAATGACAGCAAGAACTATTTATAAACATACTCAGGTGCAAAACAAATTAAAAACAGAGTCAGATTGAACTGTTCTAATGTAAATCAATAAAAGTATGTACAAAAAATAGATTTAATCCTCGCCAAGAGAATAAAATTATAACTTAGACGTAGAATCAAAAATTAGTAAACTTCACTTTCATCGCTTGAACTGTCATATGACTGATCAATATCATCGTCCTCTGAATCATTCATTATAATGGACTCTACAGTGAGTGGTGTTGGCTCACCTTCATACCATAGAGGTTCTATCCGATTGTTATTCAAAACCCATCCGTATTTTTCTGTATCAAATTTTATCAGTTCATTTGAACATGCGTTTTGCCACATAGCATTTATGAAAGCCGTACGCAATATTTTTTGTTTTATTACCTTTTTACAGGGCGGCATTCCATTCCGCATGAACTAAAATTCCTATTTTTTTAAGAATAAGGGACTTTTTAATTTTTGGTTTGCGTATGTTTTATTGATTTTATTTTATTTTTATTTTATCCGTCAGGTTAAGCTACGCTTGCCGGGGTTGGTCTGTGGATGGGTGACCATCTTTACATACCGAGACTCCTCCGTGCCTCGGAAAGCACGTTAAGCCGTTGGTCCCGGTTGTCATTCGTGGATCTTTGACAGTCGTTATATACGGGTCGTCAGAAGCCCGAAAGTCTGACAACCAGTCTTACCAAGGGGTATCGTATTACCCAGTTACTGGGTTGTGGAGGTCAGATAGGCAGTCGCTCCATGTAAAATACTGGTATTCAGCTGCATCCGGTTAGACTGGAAGCCGACCCCAATATAGTTGGGAAAAGGCTAGGCAGGCAGGCAGTATGTTTTATTGAAGATAACGTATCTGGCAGCATTAGTATTTGTACAGTTTTTATTTCCATACATTTCGCAAGTAAATTTATGAATCAATTCGACTACTTCTGTATCATTATCGTATACAAATTTCTCGTCTAATTTATTGAAAGCTTCCTGGTAGATGGGACTCTGTTTTAAAATCTGGAAAGGTTTCGATTTACCTTTATTGTGAAAAGCAGCGGTGTAATCACAACCAGTGTACGCATGAAATGCTGGTAAAGAACGACACAACGTTTCACCTAGTGTTTTTGATAAATGAGTAATATTTATAGCATTTGGATCTTTGGCTCTTGATAATCCGCTCGAAAGTAACCAAATATTTGGTTTCAGTTGGTGCGCGTGTGCTAAAACACCAACTAAAATATCAGTGTCATTTGCTACAATGGAAACGTTTGTCGCGTCTTTTTTTTATAGACGTGAAAAAGTATTCGAGTATCTGCTTCTTCGTGATCACAAAAGTAATCAGCTTCAACAGTTTTCGTTATTTTGCCGCCATCGGCACTAAACGAATAGCATTTCTCATCAACTGTGACAAATACTTTTTTACTACCAATTATATTACATAGCACTGATTTGTCAGTTTTATTCATGTCACCATTTTGCTAGCAAAAAAACTTAAAGGCAACATTCAGAGGACGATGATATTGATCAGTCATATGACAGTTCAAGCGATGAATGTGATGTTTACTAATTTTTGATTCTACGTCTAAGTTATAATTTTATTCTCTTGGCGAGGATTAAATCTATTTTTTGTACATAATTTTATTGATTTACATTAGAACAGTTCAATCTGACTCTGTTTTTAATTTGTTTTGCACCTGAGTATGTTTATAAATAGTTCTTGCTGTCATTTAACCGTCATTGTAGCTAGTTTTATTGTTAGATACCTACATATCTACAGTAAATGGCTAGTCAACCAAACTATTATTAATTAAACTTTGACCTTATTTCGATGGATTAGTGATCCTGGTGGTGGATAGGTTGATTAGGAGTTGACTGTACCTACGATGATTCACACAATAACTGATTCTACACTCGGAAGCCTACTTTTTTCCCTAAACCCACCGTACAGAATTCAGGTAACTGTAATGGCAACTTTAACTATGTTTTGATTATTGTACCTATATTGTAAGCATGTTATTGTACTGGTAGCGATTGTTGTTAAATTTTAATTAATATATATCTTTTATCGCTAAACTTGTTGTTTTATTTAATGTTTTGGTAATAAAGCACTTTATATTTATACATTTGTATAAATTTAGAAACAAAATAATGTTATTTTGACTTCAGGTAAAATTATGGTCCCTACCAACTTCAAATGCTTTGAACAACAAGTTCCGGCAAGCTTAGACCTGGCAGACCTTTTGATCCAATATCAGGGGCATCTTGGTTATTATTTGGCGTAGGTTCCACCCGGGTACTCCATGAGGTAGGTTTAGGGTGTCGGAAGGGCTTATTTTAGGGGTCTGCCTAGTACTTCCGGCAGGGTGCGCAATGGCAGACCTACTTTTTTTTACATAATTAATGAATAGCAAACTGTTGCCAGCATTTTAATTGGGGTACATTATGACGTAATATGAACTAAAAAATTACGTAAAAAAATATCGATTATTTCTATGACCCGGCAAGAACGGCTCTGGCAGACCTGCTTTTTTTTACGTGTTTAAGTGTTGGTTAACGATATATAGATAGCGTATTGGGGTAGCCGATAAGGTAGGTATTTTTGCAGCCGGCTCTCGCACTATGTGTGCTATGGTCCGTTTATTGTCATTTACAAAAATACTTAGCCAAAAAAACTTTATCTTTAAGTTTGAGAACAAATTGGGGTGAACCACAGTAGCGTCAGATACATTAGTCAGTGAAATCGTTTAGATAATCGCGGGCTCCTGCACAGATAACCTCTCGTCCTACTATTGATTGTGCGTGATTTACTATCCGTACCTTTGAGTATTTAAAATACAAGCTATTGATCGTGTGCATGTAATGTCTTCATCGTTTGATTATGAAAATAAAAACCTTGAATAACGCGAGGATTTCTCCTGCTATCTGTTTCTGGGTGTGTTTGCATAGACACATCTCGCATGCACAAACACTTAACTGTTGGTTTTCTTTTAAGATGTCTCTAACGAAGAAAATAGTCAGTAACGCGATGCTCTTGTAACATAAACTAGATACTTAAGTAAAAAACAATGCATTTGCCAAAAGTTGTAATGATGGTAACATTTTCTTCCAACTAGCCATTTAATTTAATAGAATCTTGGAGATACACATTCAACAGTGCCAGTTTACGAGACGTGCCAACGGTTTAAATAGAGACTTCAATAAGCAGAGTAGCTTGTCTTATTAGTACTCTTGGGTCGCTAAGTATACTCAGTAAATCAAGATATGTTGCGTTATGGTTTTCTATTGAATCTCATCAATTAGCTTTGTGTTTGTCTTATCTTAATGCTTTATGCGGTGGCCGACCGGCCGGGGTTCTGATAAATGAGATATCTGCTAATGTATTTGATTCTGATGAGCAATTTGTTATATTAAGACTAAGACAACAATAGAAAGGCTGCCTCGTTGGTCTCGTAGTCGCAAGCGCTACCGCTGAGCATGGGTTCGACTCTCTAGTCAGGCAAAGTGTTATTGGATTTTTTTCATCAGGAATTTCTCAGTAGCAGCCCGGTGTCTTGTACCCGATTGATAGCAATAGTCTCGCCCCCTATTACACTGGACTTAAACATAACTGGCGAAATGTGGGTGTACTATAGGTACACCTCTGCCGAACGCTTCGGGTAATACAGGCGTAATGCTATGAAAGGCGGGTCAATCATAACAGGCATGTCAGATACTAACGATTACGAAAATATCTCCCAAGTTCCCCAAAAAAACCCCCATAGAACATTAATGATTTTATATATTTACAAAATTGCTTACCTACATCAATCAATCTGCCTAGCCTTTTCCCAACTATATTGGGATCGGGTTCCAGTCTAACCGGATGCAGCTGAATACCAGTATTTTACATGGAGCGACTGCCTATCTGACCTCCACAACCCAGTAACTGGGTAATACGATACCCCTTGGTAAGACTGGTTGTCAGATTTTCGGGCTTCTGACGACCCGTAACGACTGTCAAAGATCCACGAATGACAGCCGGGACCAACTTCCGAGGCACGGAGGAGTCTCGTTATATAAAGATGGTCACCCATCCACAGACCAACCCCGGCAAGCATAGCTTAACTTGATGGATCGACCCGTGCGGCAGTTATTACTTAGCCACGAGTTCCTAAAAAAATTGCTTACCTACATACCTATTTCTTTTAAATTACAGAACCTTTAAAATCGTAGTTTCGGTTTTGTTTGAACTGTGACAACAACGTGTTCACGAACGAATCACCGTTCATTCTCAAAATCCGAGTCGTTAGCTGCCTAATGGCCCCCATAGATTGTTTGCCGTATCGAACGCCTACAGTGTATTTTTCCTTACCTACATGGCTTAATTGGTAAACAAACACGATACAAACAAGTTTTCACATCAATCATACACTTGAAAGTTAGAAAGAATTATTGAAAGTCTTTGCAATAATTATTTTCATCGGTTTGATTTAACTAAAAAAGTGCTTCAAATTAATAATTAAAATACTTGTATTTTTTCGTCCTCGTATGAGTAAGTACACCATGTACTGAGATTCGAGGATTAGAAAATTAATGTATTTTTGTTTACAAAATAAGACAAGTAAATAAAAATACATTTTACTTCTAAAGTAGGTATATTTGAAAAACAAAGATTGTCAGCTAGCGATTACTACCAACAAAGTGTCGTGAACACACGACAAGCATTCAAGACTATAATTAATTGACGCTGGACACACAATCACGCCTCGAGAGAATAACTTTCATTGTTTCTTAGTTTCTTTTATACCTTCACTTTTGTGTCTATGAGCATACCAGCTTAGTCCTATCAAAGTCGCAAGACATGAATTTTGTATGAGAATCGACATTGTACAGTGCAAGCGCATGTGGCATATTTTGCACTCTCATCAAAACAGAATTGTTATTCATTTACATCATATTCAGTTCACATTCCGATCGCGTCATACACAACACCTAATATAATAAAGCTGAAGAGTTTATTTTGTTATTTTGGTTGGTTGTTTGAACGCGCCGATCTCTGGAACTGCCTGTCGGATTTGAAAAAATCTTTTTGCCTTTGATAACCCAATTCTTGAGGAAGGCTTTATGATATAACATCACGCTAGGTGTCTTAGGAGCCGAGCAAAAAGAAGAAAAGTAAGAAAGAACGCGAAGCGATAACGAAGTAACTGCGCGGGCACGCGATGCCCATGCGATGTGACGGAATGGGTCTTCGCGGGCAGAAGTTTCTGAACTCAATACACGTATCAAGTGAAATACATCGTTTTATTTATTTCATAACAATACTGATTAGCAAGTAAATTCGATGGCCCATCTAGCTGAACGTACGTAGCCTACTCGCCTGCATAATCTATGAAAATTACTGAAGCAGTCCGGGCCTTAGTACCTACAGATGGATACTCCGCAAAATCATTTAAATAAAAAGCGACTCTTGCTTCGACACAATAAAGAGCAATTCAGGTCGCACGGTCTTACGGTGGAGGTATGCCCGGCTTGGGCAGAGCACCGCCGTGTCCTCGTGGAGGCGATCGGTGGCGGGGATCTCTCGCGTCCGGCCCTGGTCCAGGCCATGGTACGGAGCGAGAGGGCATGGGAGGCCGTCACCTCCTTCTGCGAAGCAGTAATGCTCGCGAAGGAGGAGGCGGAGCGCGTGAGGGAGAGGCAAATTTCGCGCCCTCACGCCCCTAGCCGCCGCAGGAGGAGACGCCCCGGGCGTCGGGAATTGATCGCGGATTCCCGGCCACCGTAGGCGCGGGCTTGCGGACGGTGAGCAATGGGTAGCTCGCCGTCCGGTAAGGACCAGGCCCGGGTCGACGGCGCGTTGTGTTCCACGCGCGCCTCAAAGAGTGTCAGCGAGTGAATGGGTCCGATGAGACCATTGCCTGCCGGGGTTGCGGGAAAGTCCGAAAGGGATACCGTGGCCCCCTGGCATTGCACAGGCAAGAGAAGGAACACGGGTGGGTTTTAGTCAGTAAAAGTCTGACACGCCCTCCAGCTCCACCCAGAGCGGGAGACGTCATTTGATGATTTCCCACCCAAAAAAAAAAAAAAAAAAAATGTCGCACGGCCTACAGTTATATTCACCTAGAAGCTGCCTCTCTTTCTATCGCGTAACTCTTATATCTCCTGACTACATTACGCCCACTGAATTCGACAAGTCGAGCCCCCCACGTACCTACTCGTATCTTCATAACTAAAATGCATATCCTTCATATCGTATTTCTCTGTAACCTTAGGTACAAAATTTTTGTCTCATAAGCTGTATAATTTCGGCGCATAGCCGAAATACAGCACTGCTGCTCGAAACGCTCAAACAAAAATAGGAACATTTCCTCTGCCTCGAAAGAACAAAATTGCATTTCCCATGCAAACATTCTGGATACTATTTAAAATGCATCCAAGAAAATAGCTTTTCTTGAATCTTTTGATCTTATTAAAAGGAATAGATTTAAATCTAATAGCAGCAATGGAGAGATTTCATTAACTTAATCTTTTCTTTTAAGCTATCTTTATATTCAGATATTCTCTTCTTTGATAGTTTTTCCTAAGCAGTAATGAGAACCAAGTTAAGGGGAATCCTTTGGTTTAAAAGTATTTTGTTGCAGCTAATTTTAATCTTGGGAAGGATAAAAAATAGATAGGAAAGGTTATTAAAACGTTAATTCGAACTTATGAATTCTTTCTTGCAATGTTGCTATATTAATTTGACTGGATATTAAAAGGTTGTAGTATTTTTTATCTCATGAAGCGACGCGCGCTGTACTTGTGCTTACCATGGTGTATAAACACGCTGTGAATGTGTGTGTAAGCGCAGGAGCTCTCGGTACCGTTCCGTCCGAGACACTGGCGAAGTCGGAAGCGGGAAGTGTGTATTTGTGGGTGTGTTTATGTGCTGACGCTACTCGTCTTCACGCACACATTCACAGCGTGTTTGTACACTTTGTTTCCACAAGTAAGGCGCGCGTCGATTCGTGAGATAAAACTACCTACTGTATGATTTTGTAGTGGTACTGGATCGAGTTTATAAGGAGAACTTACAGCACTTGAAGGCTAGATAGATGCAATCACTGATCACTTTTAAAAAATAAACTCATAAATCTCTCGTGACTACCTTGTTAGTCTAGTGGTCGCAAGCGCTACTGCTAAGCATGAGGTTCTGGGTTCAATTCCCATGACGGGCAAAATGTTATTGGGTTTTTCCATCAGGAATTTCTTAGTACAAGCCCAGTCTGGATTTGTGCCCGGTTAATGCAATACGAAATGTGGGTGTACTATAGGTAGGTACACCTCTGCCTTACCCTTCGAGGATTACAGGACTGATGTTTTATGTGTGATTTTATCAAAAAATGTTTAGAACAATTACACTACGACATTGAAGCAAAAATTAGAATCTATCAACAATAAATGAACAAAATCAAACCATTTCCTTACCCAGTGCCTACAGAAAACTGCAGATATTTTTCTCAAAGAAAACAATTTTCATAATAGACGTAACAATTAATAACCATACTTACCCAACTTCACCTAAGCAAGTAACTTAGCTAGTTTTCCTCCAAGTTATCGAGAATTAAATCGACTCGGCAGAAAGATACACAGCAGGCACTGAACTTAGTCATAACAGTTTGTATTTGTGATTAAAGTTCTTGAAGAACACTGCCATAGTTTGTTGTTGCGATAAAAGTCTATGAATAATGATTTAGTAGTAGGTAAAAGTTGAATGATAAGGGGTGGCTAAAGTTGCAGTAAATATGTCAGAGGTGAGGTTGAAAAATGATTTTAGTAAAAATATGTGCATGCCAGTACCTTTTGCCCTTTGAAATCGTCGAACAGTTACAAGTATAGTTTGTAAACAAGAGTGTATAAATAATTTCAACAAAAGTAGGTAACTGAAACGTTCTACACACGGTTGGGTCATATGTTTAAATCGGGAGTGCATGCACATACTCGAACCTGGCACATTAAGGAGACCACCACACAATACATCTTAACCTTTCGAGAGTATCCATCATCCGTATCCCAAGCAGCTAATTTTAATACACAGAGTTTGAGAATTAGACTTTCTTTTTCTATCTATGTTCAAAACAACATAGAAATAAATAAGTTAAAATTGTCACTGAAACACGTGTGTTTATAAAAAGATAAGTTTAACAAAATGTTTTAATTAGGATCCTGAAACTGAAGAGCTTCAACATCTATGTTGAAAGCTCTCACAAATGAGCCTAAATTACGTCACAACAATATTCTCCAAAAAAAGTCCCTCCACACATCAACAAAAGACAAGCCCGGACCAAACTGACATTATCTTGAACCCGTCTGTCCCAGTCTTATCTGACCTGTCATATCTGCTTACCCTCTGACAGTGAGGCGTTATACAAGACATTTTGTATGACCCACGATGTACAGTAAGGTTTTGATGTAGATAAATAACGAAGATTTCGTCATATAGTGTTGTAGGAATCATGAAGGCTTCCCTTTTCAGAGAGAGTTTTTTTCATGTAGGTACCTCCAAGAAAAACTTATACGTTTGATGGTTTGCTGAAAACCAATGTGCTGAGAATTCCTTTTTGGTGAGTTTGTAACCTAGTTCCTTCGTTAGTTTCCATTGTTTAGTTACACTATCAATGCCACAGTCCCATTGGAGGTCTACAGAACACAATTACACACAATTTTTCTCACTGCGTGTGGGTTTTTCCAGACCATTAACTCCTGCTCTTTTTTCTCTTGCGGAAAGTTAGAATTATGAGGGATAACTTACAAATATGCAATTAAAAACAATATTGTAAAAAAAACATTAATTTACCAAACACACCCCACAAACGCAATAAAGAACGAAGTAATTTAAAAATCAGCAAGTTCTTTAAAACCCGCTGCAATCACTTTGCGAGGCCACTTTTTTAAAGTCCAAATATAATTAAAATCCCTTCTTTAATACGTGGGGTAACACCCCTCCCTTCTCCCCGGATACAGGGTGCGAGTAATTTGAACGGATTTCGCGAAAAGGTCCCACTGAATATATTGTTGCGAAAAAGGGAAAAAAGTGGACTAAATAAGTACAGCTTAGCTATAGTGAGGAATGGCTTTAGAATTCATCAAGGATTTTAAAATTATGGAAAGGCAAAAAAAGATTTAATTTTTGTGATGTCTTAAATTACTGCGTCGTTAGCTTAGTACTCGTAGTCGTAAGGGCCTGCAATGGGTTCGATTTCGAGGTCGGGCAGACTCTTATAAGGTCTTCCGAACTTTTCAGTATCAGCACGGATTCTCGATTCGTTCCCGGTGTCGTGACGAATATTTCACACGACGTAATTTACATAAGTGCTGTAGTATCCAATTGGCTAGCCACTCATGACGACTACAGTTCCCCTACCATTATTACATTGAAGCTATTTGTCACGGACCCTGATTGCCTTCTTCTTGATATGTGAATATGGGTTCACATACAACATGTATCTGAATCATGAGTCTGGATTTGTGCCCGGTTGATGGCAATAGGCTCACCCTTATTACATGGGACTTAAACATATCTGGCGAAATGTGGCTGTTCTGTAGGTACACCTCTGCCTAACCCTTCGAGGATTACAGGCGTGATGTTATGTTTATGTTTTATGATATACAACATGCCCCGAAATTGATGCACACCACCAAACACGCCAATTAGAATATTATATTAGAAAAATAAAACATACACTGAATTTTTACTATTATGTATAAAACAATGTTTATTTATTAAATTAGTTATGCTGATTGTGGGAGAAAAGTAAGGTCACATTACGAATCGGACACAGTCGCACACATCTCCGGGTAGATACAGACTGTAATTTACGTAGATTTATATTAAAAATGATTCAGCAGTTGATTCAGTTAACGATTCTGAACAAACCACTTTCATAATGTGCATTAATTCATTTACACATTTCATATATAGATAGATATCCATATGTTGTATATAAGCAAAAATCCACAAGTATCTTCTCCACATTCTTCAACCGTGCAGTTTACGACTTTACTATTCTCAACACAAAATCATAAAACCAAATCCATTCTTCGTCAAAATCTTCGTTGTGACGTGACGAAAAGAACCACTTACAAGGGTTATCTATGAGTCGCGACACAATACCGGGTTAGATAGGGGCCCGGGTTTAGGGACGGCGCATCAAAAATAGCGAACGATGATAACATATCATTGAGACGGCTAAACAGCCAAACTAACACTCGTAAAGTTGCTTCTACATGAAGATGCAGCGGGCTTTGTGTGGGAGAGTAGTCGGGCGACTATTTTGTCGTACTGGGCAAATTTTACAATACAATTTATACCCACAGCTAACGATAACTAGTACTTATCTACGAACTTAGAAACTGACCGGACATTGATATGTTTAGAACATAGATCAAAGATATTCTTGTTTTAGATTCTAAAACAGTATGCTGTTTGACATGCTCAAACAACATTGCAAAGTTTAGATTTGTATAAAATGCACTGTACTTTTTTAACAAACTCAGCAGTTGGTAGAAGTAATTTATTTCTAAGTAGATTAACGTTAAAAGCTAGTTAAACATTGAAAATGTCATCACAACTCATGCAACGCATTCCTTGAGGAAAAATCGCGCCCCAAAATCGCAAGTCTACCCAATTTTTTACAACCTTTATCATTACACATTCTGACTCCCACCCATCAAATGGCCGAGACCCCTATAAATAAGCTACGGGGCCTCCAGATTGCCGGGTTATAAATGAAAGGGTGCACGGAAATTAGGGTTTTTTACAACGGAACCCTAAGTCGCGAGCGTGTCGCCGTCGCCGTAAACAATTTTTCATACCGTGAAAAAGTCTACTATGGCTATATTGAGTAAATAGCCTTATTTGGCATGATGGAATATTTTTTTACGGTGGCCCATGGTAACTGATTACCCGACGTAAGGCAGGGAGGATATATTTTTTTCATAATAAGGAAGACAATCAGAAATAAATCCTGCTGCAGACGGATCGTTTAATAGTTTGAAGGGAGAATGGTTGTTTTTTGTGGAACAGGAAAATAGGACACTAGTGTTGGTTGTAAACTGGGCTTTTTAGGGATGATTTATAATAGGAGACAGCCTCAAATAGGTAAACGACTGGTGAACGTGAGTTTCTGAGTTTAATCCCCGGGTCTAGAAAAGTGTTGAAGTCTGGCCCGGAGTCCGGATTTCGTCTTATATCTACTATACATTGTAACAGCGAATACATTTTCACGCCTCCCCCTTAAGACCTAGGCTAAATATTATTTGATATTCGGATAGTTTATGACCTAAAGAAGTACCTCAAAGAATATGAATTACAAATCTCGACTAATTAAAACGTTATGCACCAACGCGAAATGTCGAGAAAAAATAATTAAATAAAATACGTAATTAGGGTACTGGTTTATAACATTTGCTTCTCTTCAGCAGTCGCTGGACTTATTTCAAAGACAGCTTCATAAATGCGTTCTGTGCAAAGATCATTTAGACAATTAGCCAGAAGTTATACAAAAAGAGATTCAGCAGATGCATATGGGAGGTGATCTTTTGTTGAATTAATTTTCTAAGACAAACGCTGCGTACATGTCTGTGTAATTGCGTAGTGTAGGTAGTGTTTGAGTTGGGAAATTCGGTGTAGACTTTATTTGATCTAGAGACTTGGTGTTTCTGGCGTATTACTTAGAGCTTGTAACTTACATGTAAATGCGATATATTAAAGATTTATATGTAACACAATGTCTATAGATGGGTACTTTTTTAGGGTTCCGTAGTCAACAAGGAACCCTTATAGTTTCGCCATGTCTGTCCGTCTGTCCGTCCGCGGTTTAGTTCAAAAACTATTGGTACTAGAAAGTTGTAATTTGGCATAAGTCTTATACTTATGCCAAATTACAACTTCGAAAAAGTGGTAAAATAAAATTTCGAAATAATAAACATACAATTATTTAGGGTAGGTACCTCCCCTACATCTAAAGTGGGGACGATTTTTTTTTTCGTCCTTCCCACTGTGTGGGATATCGTTGGATAGGTTTTTCAAAAATATTAGGGGTTTGACAAGATCGTTTTTTGATTAAGTAAACCGTTCGTGACTTCTCAAGCTTTAAAATACCAATTTTCGTTAGAGTTAAGTGTCGTCGTCCCCCCCTCTACCAACTAAACGCTTGTAGTTTAAAATTCAAATGTCACGGCAGTAGTACCTATAAACGAAGTTTAAAGGAAAACTATCATAGCTAAGTAGGCTTTACAAGTTAACGAGTAATAATCGACCAACTTACATTTGCGGTTGAAAAAACATGTTCTCCGATACGGAATGTATGGGAGAACATGTTTTTTCAACTATAAAGTTAAGTTTGTTCTTGCGATAAATTCATCCCAACTATGGAACCCTTCATTGTGCGTGGTCCGACACGCACTTGGCCGGTTTTTTTTTTGCCTTTTATCTTAGACATATCTGACAATGTGTATGTGGGTGTACTATAAGTGAAACCTATGCCTAATTAGCCCTTCGAGAAATACAGACGGAATGTTAGGTTATGTGTAGGTAGGTACTTTTCGAAAGAGTAGCAGCGGTCTGAGATAGGCTCCTAATGCTGCACGAGTTACTATAAAAAATACTCAAATCTGTACTGTAGGTGTGCCTATAATATTTGAAAAGTTCCAGTTCGATTTCTCCAGGATCCCATCAGATCCTGACCTAATGACATTGAGACCATCTTGGAAGTATCCCCTTTCAAACAAACATTTACTTACCCTAGTCATAACGGTACATTTCGCATTAGTACAATAATCGATCTAAGAACCATTTAGCGCAGTACTTTTCTCAAACTCCACGAAGACAACACCATGAGCTCGCACATAATCATAATCACAGGCATAGAGAGCACAAACACACAAAACACAACACAAACAGCAGCCGCGAGTACACAACTACACAACACAGTACACATGTACAGGAGCCCTGAACACATACCGGAGCCCTGGTCCCGACGGAGGCAAGTTCGCAGCCCCGTCTCGGAACTTGCGAGGCGATGCATTAATTAATTCATTATTAATACTAGCTCAGTAAAGGGTAAATAGAGAGTTTTTGAAGTTTCTTATGTGTGCAGTGTTTTGTAGATAAGTTGGTTGCATTGGCTGTACGACTATTTCAAGTAGAATAGAAGATTGGTCCTATCAAAATCTGACACTCAACACGATTTCTTCACCAATTTGGGGGACTTTGGCAATTGGTAAATTATTATTAACAAATAAATTACTGAATACTATTAAATTACTATTGATTAAATACTGAAGTATTTTGTGTTGGTTTCTAGTTTCGAAGAATGCATTACTTGCAACAGATCAGACAAAATATTTAAAAACAAGGAGTAGTAATGAAAACAAGAGTAGACTGTGTGTCTGTGTGCAAATGGCTCTGCAAGAAAACAACAAATTCTACTAAATTCCAATTAGGCTAATCAAAGCACTCTGCCACCCCTCGTAAGGGCCAAAGCGTGATGATATAAATAAAAGCAGCGATTAACACACGTTGTCCATTTCGTGACGTGTTCAAATTAGGTCGGACGATGCAATTTAAACTTGTACCCAGGGTCCGTAGATTAGGACCAGAGGTCATAGTTCATTATTAGAGGACATTTCACTACCGGGACTTAATTTTGGGAAGGACAAAAAACTGCTCTTTCAATCCAAAAACCAACCTTACAAGCGAAAAGCTAAAGTTAATTTTGCATTGGGAAGAGTCCAAATTTACGGGTCCACAGCATTGACCAAGTTCTTCAGGTGCATGTATTTCCCCTTGTAAAATGTGCCAAGGGACGTAAAGATGGCCGATAAGTAAAGCTTAGTTCTTGTAATGCACGGCACTGTGTTAAGTTTTGTTAAGTTCTACTTGTCAACGGAAGTTTTGGGGTTGGGATTGTGTAAGCAGGTTCTTAGTACGAATACAAGGGTCGTAAGTATCGTGGTAAAACTTTATTTGAAGAACTACTGCATAGAGCTATATTTGGGTTAGTAAAAAGTCTAGGAAAATAAATGCACGGCTGTTGATGTGGCTAATTATGGTTGACACTGCTAAAAGATTCAGATAACTCAGGGAACATTGTGGAAAAGAAAGAGATTCCACGACTTTTTTTTTCTCCTTAGGATAGCCCCAGCCAAAATGAATAAAAAACACAAAGTCAGTCAGTGTTATTTTATGCGGTTAAACATAACTATAAACATTTTTCATGCTGACCTAAAACACCAATGTAACATTCTACCAGTAAATAAATCAATCAATCCCATGAAGTTCGCGTCCAAAATCAAAGGTTCCTAAAACCAAGATAACATAAAACCTTGGAACATTCTACACCGGGACTGGGACCCATTCCCGAAGTTGAGCCAGCTCATTTTCCAGCCGATTCCCAAACACGAATAAAACTAATTAGTATAAGCTGGCCTCCCGTGACTACGGACAACTTTGATAGCAAAAGATAATTTTCTGGATACCTTCGAATTTCACCCAAAAACTTCTAGGACATCTTTGAACTTATTTTTTTCTCTGCTACATTTTTCTACAAATTCAACTAAAAGAATAGCTAACAACCAAAAACTATCTATCAATTATCTCCCAGGATAACGAGATTCTTTACAAGAACAAAGAAAGGAATTTGTCAATGTCTCAATCCAAAGATTACAACAAAAGAGACAATCTTTTAGTCTAAGTATTTTATATAGAAAACCAGCTTAGAATAAAAAGCTAGAAGTCTCAGTATCTATCTCTTCTCTAAACCACGCTCCAGTGAAACATGTTCAAATAATGGCTTATCTAGAGGACGCAGCCCGTTTTATTTCGAACATGTCAACATCAATATCCACTGCGGCGTCAATACTGCTCGACTCAAACCCAATTTCTCTCACTACATATTACATTACCTGTCAAAACATGTACAAACAACGCGTGCTGGCTGTAACGTGTTGTGAATTTTGCCACTTTAGTGTTTATAACATTTAAATTATAGTGTCTTTCATGGGTAAATTTAATCTTTCAAATTATTTCATGGAATACAAATGTTTTTAGAGAACAAATTAAGTGAAAATCTACCAACCAATCTATCAACCGTGGTGACCTCATCTTTATTCAATAAACAGTCCAAATCGCTTTGAACTCGCCAAAATAAACATAATTTTATTCGCCAAAAAAAAGCAAAATAAACAGAAACGAAGAAGGGACTACATCAATATTCCTCAATTTCCACATCGGAACGTTTGAAATACGCCTCCAAGTATTTCTATCTATCATTCTCATGAACTCCGCGAAACAGGGACCGCGGGACCATCCATTACAGAGTGCTGTGCAGTCGAGAGCCAATCGGAAATTCAATTTCCGATATGATACGATCCGCTAAGAGATTGCTGAAATACGATAGCACCGCTTACCGATACACGGCGAACATAAACGATCTCCACTCAAGCTGATAAACAAATCTTTGATCCCGCAATTTATTAACAAAGAAACGCTTGAATCCAAATTGATAATTTTACTTTACATTCACATTCAATAGGTACAATAAAAAAATTCTAGCTAATGAATGAAAACAGAGTCCAAAACGTTTAGACTACCGAGTCGGCATCCGACCCGCTGTCGGAAATGCAGTGGTGCCTAAATTGGACAACATTCGACAATTTCCCGACATACAGAACCGATTTCCTTGGCCTTTTAACCAATCTAGAAGGGCCTGCTTTCATTGGTCTTCCACCTCTTTTTAGCCCCAAAGATTTAAAGTCATTTCCTGTATAAGTTTGAGCTGTGGACTTCATTTTGAGGTACAACTTTTGCTGGACTTGACGTTGAACAGTTTTGCGCAAGTTGTAGCCATGCGTTTTGTTTGCCAGCTCGGTACTTTCGACCGGTTCTGATTTATTCTGGAGGTATAGTCGAGATTGATTAGCTTCTTCCGAAAATGGTTGCGGTGCCAAGTTCCCGATTAAAACCGCCTTCATTGCTTGCCTGAAATTTAAATGAGCAATTTTATTTTTTCTACTTTAAGGCATGTTTACAGTGTGGCAACAAAGTTTACGGATTATTGCTCTAATTTCTCACCTAACTTCATCAGCAGAGTTAAAATCCAATAATTTTAAATCATTCATGTTGTGCGAATTTCGTATGGGACTTGACGTTGTTGGCTGTTCATCTCTTTGGTTATCACATTCATCTCCGGAAACTCGTTTTTCTGAAGTTTCGCCATTAGATTTTTCCATTTAAATATGTTTGCATTTGAATAAACTATAAAAAGCTATGATAATAATGTGATTGTGTCACTGAATGTGTTGAAGAAATTGTCATTGTGACATGAGTTTTTTAGGAAATATCATAATTATGATGCAATGAGTCGTAACAAATAAGTTTGCTAATAACTAAAGTCCGTTACACAAAAAGCAACAAAGGTGATCACACCTTTCGAGAGACAAAATAATTTGCGATTCCTTGAGAATTTAATACAAATAAGATGAAATGAGTCTCATAAGTCCCGTCTAGACGAACAGACAAAGACAAAGAAAAATGTCGCTTTCAGAATTTAATTAATCAAAATCTCAAGCTATGCTTAGGTATCCAAATACATAATTCAAGTGAAGTCAACGAGAAACTTGGATGAAGTAACGTACCTACCTACAGTGGAACATTTCATTGCGCCAGGTTACGACACACTAGGGAACGATGGTTAATAAGCTTTATAATTTAACGCAAATTCACCCCGCCTTGGAACAACAAGAAGACTTATTAGTGGCAGAAATTCTGCAGTGCGGAATTAGCCGAAGGTTTACGACATTCCCGACGAACGTTGAAGGACACGCTTCAGTAGATTTCTTGATATTGACTTGAAGATTGTTTGTTTTCGGAGAGATAAACTCAGAACTGAAGATAAGGTGCTATTTTCAATTAAAATTAGAAAAGCGTTAATTGTGGATAGTATTCATAAATCTGGCAAAGAAAAAGAAAGGAATATTTGATATGGAACACAAAAGAACTGTGGGCACTGAGCGAGCCTCGGGCGAACGAGCGCAGTACCTATAGTAGCTCATTGGAGTATTTTCTCGTGAAACAGTCTACGGCCGCATCTGTGCCGACCATTCTCATAATGGAATGGCCTGTTTATCCGGACTGGAGTTTTCTTCGCGGTTAATAGTTTTGAAATAAAAACTGAGGGAGGATCTTTTGCCTTTAAATTTGTTTATTCATGGCCGATTATCGATGCGAGAGACGTCTTGTTGAAGAACGAAATATGTTCACATGAATAAATTCTGAGATTTCTATTGAATGCCAAATATAAATTATGCTATTTTCCCTGATTTTTTTGTAAACAAATCACGATACTAGTCACCTTAGTTCTCATTCTCGCGCATTAGTACCGTCATGTACATGGAAAAGGCTGAAATTGGTACTAATAAAACCTATAAAAACCATACGTCGTAGCACAGAAACCTACACATTACTTAAGTATAGTACGCACCAAACTAGACTTTATATAAAGGAACCCCACCATAAACACGTGCCGCTAGAAACTAAAAATCTCCGCTCCAATCCTTTTCCAGATTAATCTAGAATCCAGTATACGTTCCAATTTTTCCCTCCGTACGATGTCACCACTCTAATACGTCACCGGGATTTATCGCACTCTTTACTTCTGTATCGCCCGTAAGTACGAACCGATAAATTTACTGGCTCCAATCACCCGCTGCACTTAGCTAAGACACGGGAATTCACGGGGTCTATAAAATGTTGCAAGCTTTATTAGAAGCGGAGTAATAAACTGGGATTTAGTGTGATATAATGATGTTACTGGGTGAGCATTTATGAGGAATACAACTACCCTACTTTTAAGAATGGTAGTGATACTTAAGGCGCTGCCCAGACAGGGACACCGAAAACGTCCACTTTTTCGTTACAAAATTAGCCGTATTCCTACATAATTACGAGCCCAAAAAATAAGTTTACTTATAGTCAAGTGTATAAAAAAGACAGAAAAATATTTAATACAACTATTACTTTGACATCTAGACAACATATTTGACAACTAATAGTTGTCGCTCAAAATATAAGTATTCTTGCGATGTTTTTTTCAAGATGGTAGATCATTTCTGTAAAATATAACTCTTTTTTATACACTTGACAATTCACTGTTTTTTTCAAGTAAATTTAATAATCTAAAGAAATACCTATGTAAAAATATTTTAACTTATTGGTGTATTATTGCACTCGCAAAGCGTTTGAGGTAGTGCATTACTCCCAACTAAAAGAAAAAAAAAAAAAACTGCGAAATAACTCTCATATTACTTATGACGTACAAATGGCGTTGTCTTTGATTTTATTTGAATCTCGTATTCAAATAAAATCAAAGACAACGCCATTTTCAACCGTATTTGTATACCGCGATGCATTACTGTAGCACTTCACCTCCTACAATACCTAAAGATTTGCTTCTTACCGCGCCTTAATAAATGTTTGTTATGTGTTCCAGGTTTTTGAAAAAGATAGCGCTGGTGTTTCCTGAAAAGAAACGATGAATCAAAGCACCGAGGTTATGGTCTTTTCAGAAAGATATAGAGGAATTATGTGACTCGGCAGCACCTGGAATAGCTCTATATTTCAAATTAGAACCGGTGAAATAAATACAAACTAATACAAAGATGCCTAAGGCTAAGTTAAAAGAAAATTGCTTCATGATTTTCTTTACCGATTTGCGGCCTTGTAAATAAACTAGACCACAAACCTAGTTCTTGTGAAGAAGTTTCTTCACATGCAGCCGCCTCGACTAAAAAGCTTACGCCTTGACCGCTATTCCACGTTGTAGGAAAATTTCAAGTTTACTAGGTCTGACTTAAAAGATTCTATTTATATTTTGAGCTTTAGAATGAAATACTTTTGCGGTTGTCAGGTAAAAAATCTGGAGCCCTATTTTGTGTTATATTTTTAGCTATATTCCGGCAAAGTTTCGCCCGCGTGATATCTTAATAAATTATAGCCTTATGTTGTGAATCGCCTCAATAAAAACTAATATTAATTAAAATGGTCGATTCGCCCGGATTCGGGCGAGTGAATTCGTGCGCATTTAGCCGTGATAATATAACATTCTACTGGTGAAACAATTTTTAAAATCGGTCTTGTAGTTTTTGAGTTTATTCTTGGCAAAACATACAAATCTTGTCTCTTTTTATTAATATTAGTGTAGATTACATCTATTGTGAAAAGTAAGCTATATATGTAGTCCGGAAAATTAAAGTTCATCAAATTGAATATCAACTTAAATTGTCGTTATATTAAATTAAATGGACTCGTTCTTGTTGTATCCATCCAGCTTCTTTGTTATGTTCAGTGCTGTCTGACCAGATTCCTTGCCAGAATTCTTTTAAGGACTTTTGCGATGGAGGGTTAAGGGTAGTCGTATTGTTGCCTTTAAGTTGTCTATAAAATTGTTTCTCATTTGATTTAAATAATCTATTGTTATCCTTTCTTTCTTTAGCTTTTTTGTATCGTGCTAGTCTATGACTCTTCACTAGAAGTTTTTGTTTTAATGTATCTAGGTGATCTTCTATTCTCTTATTAAAGTTTTCATGTGAACTGTGTTGTTTAGTATTTTTAATTATCAGTTTGACCTTTTTTACAAGTTTTCTTGACGTGTTACCGTTTTTATATTGTGTTAGCCTATTTATGTCTTTTCTTAGCTGATCTATGTCCGTTTCTAATCTTTTTTGCCATGGTGGATCGTTTATTACTCTATTATTATTACTATTTCTATCTATATTCATTTTTAGTTTAAAGTAAATTGCAACTGTAATAGCTACAGAATAGATTAAAGCATGTGTGTCGCTTAAATTCTCTAGGGGTGATATTTTGGGAGGAATAATTTTTTCATTAAACATACTAATGATATACGATAATTGACGAGATGGTCTCATTTTTGGCAATAAAGGTCTACACGCAGGATCCATTCCGTTGTATTTTAACATATTTGATTCTAATTCGCTACTTAATGATTCTACTAAGGAAGGGTCAAACTCAATATTATTCTGTGTTGGTATTAATGTGAGATTTTCTGTAGTAGATTGATTGCTATGCTGTGTGGGTGCGGTTAGTTCTGTGGCAAAATATTCAGTCCCTGATCCAGTGTTGTGTTCAACAGAAGGATTATGTATTGTAAGCAATTGGGTTATCTGTAACGTGTTTGTTAGTTGTGTGAGATTCAAACTTTCTTCTTCTTCATTTTTTAGTTGTTCTGCAATTTCAAATCTAATTCTATTTAAAGTGTCGTCAGATAACAACTTGTTTCTGATAATAACCCGTCTTTGGTCTGCTATTCTTTGTTCTGTTACATTAATTTCTGGGTATTGTAATTTAAATTTTTCGAATAATTGTGTGCAATACATGGTTCTGTCCTCTTCAAGTTTCGTAATATGATAGTAAGTGCGCATGATGAATATGTTCATATCTTCAGTCCATTTCATGCGCACTCTAGGTTTTCCCGCTTTGGTGGTCGCAGGCTGAGTAGCTAACGCCACCTGCGAAACATCCAAAGCGGATGTAATTGCTCTACTTTCATCACTATTGTCTAGTCTGTCTGTCGGTTCGGCTGTAGTATTTTTGTCGGGGAGAACCCGCCTGCTCAGTCCCCCACCGCCGATGGGTCGCATGCTGTGACACCCAGCATCGGCACCAGGTGCGCCCCGACGATTGCCCTCGGGTAGCGGTCCTATACGTATTTTCTTCGATCTAGTCTCCATGTTTAATGGGTTTCCAGAGCCACGTTAGCCACGCCAGCAATTTCTCATTCGTGTGTCCGCCCCCCACGTGATTAGATGGTCAATCAGGACGTGTGGTTGTTTAGGGGGCTTATTATTATTATTATTATTGTCACTGAGTCACTGTCACTTGTTATTTTGTTAGTTCGCTGCCCTTTGTATTGATTGATCATACCCGTATTTGTGTTAGATAATTATATCAAAAGTCACTACAATGACTGAATTAACGAAAAATGAAGTAGCAAATGAAAACGGCTGAAAGGTAGGTTCGGTTAGAACTGCGACCACACAAGACAGCCAACACAGCCAGGGTCCGTTTAGGCACAAGAAAATGGTTTTTTTTTCTGGGAATGTGGTATTTTACAGCGAACTAACCTCAATAATCAAATAAAATAACTAGTGTCAGTGACGGTGACGATGACAATGCGATGCTTACGGCACTTTAGCCGGGCCGAGGCAGCACCACTATCCTGCCGCCAGCGGCACTTTTACCGATAGGCATAGAGTGCCGGTTATACTACACTGCCAAATCATTATTATATTTAAATCACAACTGTCAAAGTTGTATGAAATGGTTATAACACGGCAAATCGTCGCGACGGTTTTTGACACATTACGACGCGTCGGAGTGCGTCAAATTGATAAATTAATTTCCCTGACCGTAGTCAGGGTGGATTTCAATGTTTTTTTTTTTACATAATTATGTTAGCAAGCACTACAAACTACTTGGAAACATGCTGGTCCTGCTCCATACAACAATTTAGAATCTAGACAAAATCTAATCTATTTGATTGTATATTTTTTTTTTATAACATTGATTTTATATTCTGAGATTACTTGAACTTACACACTGACTTATTATTAGTAGTACTTGTTAAAATGTTACGAATATCGTATAATTTTACAATGTTTGTAAATATTATGTGAGCACCATGCATCTATCACATAATTAATTTATGTCATTCCTTCATTTTTCATTCTTTTTACCTATCGTGGTATAGTAATCTTATTCTAGGTGCATCGTCTTCACATATAATTAATGTATACAAGATATTGTGAAAATATTTTAAAAGAGTAACGGTGGAGTTTCTTGCCCATTCTTCTCCATAAGAAAACGATATTTTGGAATGGGCGACTAGAATCAATTATTATATATTTTTTTTGTAAATGTTGACGTTCATAAGTGCCTTTTTTGTGCCTAATTGAAATAAATTATTTGACTTTGACTTCGACTTTACAAACTTTGAAAACTTACATATTTTTTTTCGTTTTCTTATGTTAAGGAAGTCTGACAATGTAAGAACAAAATACTGTAGCAATAAGCCTTTAAATGTACTGCGCCAGTTTGTAATGGGCCACTTAAAGAAACGGGTTGCCATCGACTTCGAAGCGATGAGATAGCTATAAGAAAGTACTGTGTTATTGCTTTACAAAGTAGTTGAGTGCCTTTACAGTCGGTTTTCTGTTTCTTTTTTTCTTTAACCTTTTTACATTTGTCATTTATGACTTTTTTCTAGCTCAACTTAGGCCCACTGGCGCGTTCACGGGTTAGCTAAATAACTCGAAGTTAACAGCTAACTCAGGGTTAATCCAATATCTCTCTTTGGATTAATCCTGAGTTTGGGTTAGCTAAATAACTCACTTGTTTAGCTAATCCATGAACGCACAAGTGGGCCTTTTAGTGTATGTGACAATGAAAATAAAATAATTTTCCTCGTGAAAATGTCTCAAGATATACCTCAAAACTATAATTAGTAGAATAAGAACCAGAAATTAACAGCCTGCGCGATCGCGTCGACCCCATTTAAATACGGTTACGTTAGGGACGGAGTATGATGATTAACAAGTACAAAAGTGACCCAATTTACCACTGATATACTACTCTATCCATCAACCCGCACTGGGCCCGCGTGGTGGATTACGGCCCACTCTCTCTCACAGGGAGGTGGCTTGTGCTGTGTCCCAACAGTAGGAACATAGTAATTTTGCTATAGGATACTCAATTCTATTCACACATCATTACAGCGAAATCAATCAATGCTTCCAGTCTTACCGGATGCAGCTGAATATCAGTATTTTACATAGAGCGACTGTCTATCTGACCTCCACAACCCAGTTATTGGCTAACACGATACGCCTTGGTAAGACTGGTTATCAGAATTTTCGGGTTCTGACTACCCGTAACGACTCTCAGAGATCAACGGCTAACGTGCTTTCCGAGGCACGGAGGGGTTTCCACGAGCCGACCGCAGGAAGCGTAGCTGAACCTTCGATCGACACCGGGCTGTGGCGAAAAAACTACAATAAAGTATTTCCAAAAAACAAAAGAAAGAACCGATATTACCAATACATTTTTACGAGCTCCCAAACTATCCGCTTACTCCTCAAACTCACAATTTCGAAGAGTTTACTAAAGAACTCTAAAGTGGCTTAACCACAAGCGAACCAAATACTTTTTCTTTTCGTTTCTCTCAATGCACTTTATTATAAAGTAAATATAAAAGAAAAGGCAGCAATAACTGACGTATAAAACCAATAATATAAAAGGCGAACAAAGTTGTCTGTCTGTTCAGGGCTCAGTTGTTGGAGAAAATTGACCCGTACCGGTTGTCTGACCAACAGATTTATTGACCAAAGATTATACGGTACACAGAAGTATTTTAAGTGCTCGTATGGACGTTTGGTCACAGATTGGTGGAATGAGCTCTTTTGACCACGTTTAAGTATATCGAAATGTAGAATGAAATAGAACACGAATATCGACACATATCTACTCATTTTTTTATTGCATTGCCTAATAATGACAGGCTCAAGATTGTGGTATCAATTATGGACACTGTCAGGCAATAACAAGGGATACAGCACACCATAGTAAGAGAGAAGAAGACATACGAGTATGTAATAATTCAATTATCCCGTTCGTAAAATACGTGGAGTTGCGAACTCGAGCCATACAATACGATTCACATTTTCATAGTATTAAAATTTTACATATGAACGGTGATTCTACTTTTAAATTCTCAGGCACACTACAAAATGCAGCAGCTGGTTATTATTAGGAAAACGGCATCCAGTTCAATGGAATAATAAACTACGGTCATAGTATGTAAAACACCTTTTAAATTCGTCAGCACCAACCCTCAGGATTGACTCTACCTACTACTACTCGAGTCGTGTCGGATTACTCGCCATTCTCTAATAATGTATTGAGTTCAAGGGTCAGCCATTATGAAGTAGAACCCTTTGAGCAAGTACACTAGTACCTACCCTTTCATCTGACTGCCCCTTTTAAGGTATGAGCAACTTGTTTAATACTATGTCAGATATGTGTTTAACGGACTAGACATTATGGCTCCAAGATAATATTCGAAAATACTCAGTAACAGTTTTTCGAGCTTTATTATTTTTTATATTTAAAAAGGAGGTTCTTAATTCGACTGTTTTTTTGTTCATGCCTCTAAAACACCATTATAAATGTTGTTGTCTACTGGAAGCTTCTCATATTTATTCATTTCAGTTATCTATACGATTGCTAGTCAGGCATTAGGCTCATGGGACCCATTTCTTTCGATAGCTCTAGCTACACTTTTGTCTTTATAATTAGGCCGTTTCGTATCTAATCGTGAACCACAAGACGTTTTGTTCGTTCCTAGTGAAGTATTAAAACTGTTTCTTATTTCGTGCCTCAATTGTAATTTTGTAATGAAAGGCACAACAATCAGTTGTGTTTTGTCTAGATCTCGTTTTAGATTATGTACAGTTTGTAAATTTAATAATTACGTTTCAGTAAATCCGAATCTAGTTAGCGTCCATTGCGATATAATCTTTGCAACTTTTTAACAATTTTGGTGAGGATTTAAAAGAAACAGTAATTTATAAATGTCTCTTTAGAAATTAATAGAATGTACTCATTATGTGTCAATTAATAAAACGTCTCCCACATTAGTCGCATTCTTCCAAAACACAAAGAAAATTCAAAGACCGAACAAATGCTCCAATGAAGATAATAACCAACTACCCCGAATCGTTAATACGAAATTGATTTTAAAATAAGAAGCCTAAAGTTTAAAATCCAATAAAAGCTGATAGTTATCAGATCTTGAGGGAGAACCCGTGGAGTTACCAAGATTCCATTTTCGCATTTACTTTGGAGACGAAAGATAAAAGCGTTCGTCCGAGGGATTTATACAATGGTTTGTTTGAAGCCCGCAAAGATACTCGTAGCATTGGAAATATTAAAATCTGGATCTAGAATTTTCTTGGGTTTTTGTTACGTAAAGCTGGGATGTAGGATAAAGTCTACTCAATGATGCGGAAATCTGTGGCAGTCTTTTGTGAAAGAAGGACGCTGCTTTCAAACCTATTGCAGGGAGAATTTAACAGACTGATAGATTTGAAGATCAAAGAATGTATATATGTACAGAAGCTAAATCAGAGTTGAATTTTTGTTTTATTTTCATCGCAGTAAATATCGTATCTTCAAACAAACTTGTTACTGTAACATAACACAGAAAAACAAATAAATCATGAACTACGAACAGCATTTTAACGACTGAGTCAGTCATGAACACCAGTAATCCGATATAATTAGCCGTACCTACCATTAAACTTTCCGAATTACGTCTGTCGAAGTTTCGACGTAAAAACTTCACCATTGTTAACTGTGAACTAATTGAGACACCGTGTCCACGGCTTGATCAAATTATAGCTACCCGAGGTGTTACAGCAGCTTTAGCAATTATTATCGGTGCTACTAACCGTTTTATGTGACTGGGAGATAGTTAAATTAGTGCTATTGAAACTACTCTTTACAAGGTAGATTTGTTAAGTTTATTAACGGTAATAACTGGAGCTAGACAATGGGACTTTTTAATTATTCTAACTACGTTGGAAGGTAGGATAGGAATTCTTTCCAAGCATGTTTGTAGGTGTACTTTTCCCACCTCTATCAATATGCTTAATTATCTGCCATTTTATTAACAACTCCTAAATTATTTATTACTACACTGATAACGTTATCAGTGTTCTAAAATTATTCAAGTAATATTTCATTTCGCTTTTATACCAGAAGATACGCGTATTCAGAGGTTCTTTACTTTTTACATGCACTCAGCAGTGGTTATGTTGAATTCACTACAGTAAAATTACCTTAATCACTTCGATAGGATAAAAAATCCTTCACCCTTCAACACAAATACACACAACATCGCATTTCAATTTAAAATTCATCCTATGGATTTAAAATCGTTCAAAAAATCCATTCAAACGCAGTCTTTAACATATAAACGTCACAATGGATGTGGCCTCAAATCTATTGACAAGCTTTCTATGAGAGTCGTTTAAATCATATCGCACAATAGATTGGAGAATGCATTCAGACGCCAACAGGAGTTAGAATGCGATATGGATTATATGGTATTTTGGTATCTATAGAGCTGAAGCGTTTATCAATTTTGGATTATAATTTAGTCTCATTGTGCTGATGTCGATTTGGTTTGTAGAGGCGCCTACCTCAATGTTGTTATTTTGCAATAGATTTATTGACTCTTCTAAGCTTGCGGAACTTGCATTTTGCTTAGCGATAAAAGGACAAGCGTCACTTAATAAAGGCTCAGATAACAGGTATTTTAACAAGTTCATGATTATGAAATCGATGCTAAACTTAAAAGAATAACAAACACATCCAATTTCCTAACAAAACTTTTGAATAAGCTAATAATTTTATAAACACACGAAAACCTGAAGAAAGCATTCGACCTCTCAAGCTAAAGTGGGGCAAGATGAATAGGATCTGAAGTTTAGTACAGCGTCGGTACTCAGAAATGATGTGATTTCGGCTGGCGTGAAGTAGAAGCAGTTTATTTTGATATGTGTACCTGAGAGCTCTTGAAAGAAGAAATTGAGGCAAAGAGAGGTCGGAATGATGAACCATTTCTGTATTGTGAAGAAAATATGTTGTTAAAAGTTTTAGTATGTAGGATTGGAAAGGTTTCTGTCATTAATAATTTTGAACTGTTGAAAGGAACTGACCCAAATCCAGTTTTTTTCTTAAGTACCTTGTTACGTAGTTGACTTTATTTTTCGAGTGAACTCAAAAGGGACCGGTTGAGCGCAAAGTTAGCGCCAGAATTTATTTATGCTGTCAACAAACGTAACAATTCACCTGATTATAACAAAACATTTCAAGAAATAAAACTTTCACAACAACCCCAAATGGACATCATGAATAACACAAACCATTCACGTTATTTACCTTAAAAATTTCCCGTTTAGCGTTCTAGTTACGGAAAAAATTAAGACAAATTCAAGAAAAACGTCCTACAAATAAACAATAAGAAACTATTTAATAGAACACAACCTTAAGGGAGTGTCCAATTCAAAGCAACTAAATGGTTTTGTGCAGAAACAATTCAATGGCCACCTGGGTCCCGGCGGATACAAAAGGGACAACTAATACAGTTAGAATAGAATTACATAGACGATCTGTTATATGACGGATAAAGTAGTGTAGTAGTGGACATCGTTTGTAGGATACTGGGCCATTTCACGAAATTGCAGAGGAATCAAGAACTCCTTGAGACGGCGAACTTATAGACACACTTTAGATTATAATGTAGGTTACAAAATATTGAAATCATAATATGGACAAACTAGCTGCGCCCCGCGGTTTCACCCGCATAAGTCTCAATCCCGTGGGAATATCGGGATAAAAGGTATCCGATATCCTTTTCCAGGTCAAGGTCTACCCATGTGCCAAATTTCATCCAAGTCCGTTCAGATATTTTACCGTGAAAGCGTAACAAATAAATTCACTTTCGCATTTATAATATTAGTTAGGATTCTGCATAAAAGTATTATCAAGGTATGATTTCGTAAATATATTCTCTCATATTCAAATTTATTATTAATATTCTCAACATCGATATTTATGCAAGACACTTAGGACATTTAATTAATATCGACAACGCCCCTGGAAATTACTATCAATAAATTTGTTCGGTCGCTAATAATCTGAGAGCATCCAGTTTATAAGAAATTTTTCACTCATTTTACTTCGTCTTTGTCGACGGGGTTTCAATATTCTTTTTCTTTAACTTACCACTATTTTCTTTAGCAGAATATTCTAATATTCCTGATCCTTCCCAAGAATCTATCTCATTTAACAAAGTTACATACATACTTATAATATATAAGGATAATCGTAGTCATTTCCATCTATGAGCATGTTTACTGTAAGTAAATCGGCTTTTGCTTGTATTTCGATTTGGAGAAAACAGGCCGTCAGGAAATGCTAAAATGCAGTAGTTTCTTACATTATTATTTACCCTCGTATCTTTGTTGGATATTTTCCGACTGTGCTTCGATGGATTTAAGTTTCTACAGCTTCAAACGCGCGTAACGTTATGTTTTTTTTTTGGATACATAGGATGACCTCTGTTTTCTCTAGGCACCTTGCTTCTAAAGATCATCAAGTTAATTAACATTTTGGTAAAGTGTCCTATTCTTGCCCAGACCTCATGCCCATATTGGCCACCCTATCAAATTAATTCTCACACAGTATTTTTTTTTAAACAGACCAGTTTTCAGATTAGTTTGATTACCTACTTCCATACCTCCAGTTATACCTACGCATCACTACGACATACTTCCAACCTCATATTTAACAAACAACCTCGTACGAGGTCCCTCAACAAACACACAATCAGAACAAAAGGGGCGTTAGTTAGCGAGTTGCCTATCTGAACGGAGTCCGCAACAATAATTCATATCTGGGCACAAAGCAACCAGCTGGATTAAACTCAGAGATCCCCTGGGTAGTAGGCGTGGTGATTCAATTTGAATAGGAAAAAACCGACATAACAGACAGTAATTTAGATCTAGTTTGGATTAAAAGTTATCCTATTTTTTATTGAAAACGAAGCTTTTGTGTCTCCGCGGTTTTGTTCGAAGAGTGGAAACTTGATGGAATGTTAGTAAGCCTGGAATGGTCTTTATAGTGCAATCAGTCAACGAAAACGGATAGTTTTTTATTGTTTCCTTACAAATCCCTTTATAGACAACCTACTCAATATGGATAGAGATTGACTTTTCTGAATACATCATCTTTTTGTATGGAAAAAAGGCTAAGATAAAACTCTCATGTTGTTTAGACCTTAAATGTCGAGAAAATAAATATCGTGTTAGGAAACATAAACTATCGGCCCTAATTACTGGGTGACATTATAATAACGAATGTGGTAAGTCAGGACTAAATAGCAACCTTTGCTAGGGAACATCGAAATATATTAGTTTCTTAATAAACTGTAAAAGTTTAGAAAATAATGCGAGTGTCTTACTTGAAGATGTTTCTTTTTGAGTTATTTAGACAGAAACGTTGGGAGCAGTGGTCTAACTGTCCAACAATTCTTATAAAACTTATTTTGAACGTATACTTCGTTATCCCTGTGAGAACAAAGTGAGTTGGAAATAAGTTTGTGTAACATTGTGATAGCTCTTTGATACAAACAGAACTTAAAGTACAAAAGGCTACCAAGATGTCCGAACTCCACATTATCAACTAGAATCAACCATTTAATGAAGCATATACACACATCAACACGGTCTAGGGATATTTCATACTCAATTAAATAACTCGAAAAGTACTGGCCGCATTGGAATCTTTTATACACCGATTTGTTTGTAATTTATCTCAGAATAATTCCAAATTAAAATTTTTGAAAATTCTTTTGTTTCGGTGGCATAAAAATGTCTTGATGTATAGGAGAGGGAATTTTCATTTGTGCGAAATTTAGAAAACAATACGAATTACGTTTAGTTACAGTTTTTTTTTTATTTTTAAACGAAAGATAAAGTTAAAATTGAGGTATTGTAGCCATGCAACGCCGACATTTGACGAGGGCGGAGATGTTACGAGCTGTGGGAATGCTGGAAGCTGGATCTGTTCAGCGTAATGTTGCTGAGGCCATAGGGACCCATCAAAATGTAATTTCAAGATTGTGGACACGCTATCGTGCCACAGGTGAAGTAGCGGAGAGGCACCGGGGGCCAAGTCGCATCACTACCCCCAGACAAGACCGATTTTTGCAAATTACTGCGCGAGCTCAACCAAATGCAACGGCGACTCAATTGGTCCAAAGGCTGCGAGTGGAACACCAAGTGCTTGTGAGTGACCAAACTGTAAGAAGGCGACTGCATGAAAGCAATCTACGCTCTCGTAGACCACTCCGGGTCCCACCTTTACGGAGAGGCAATCGTGGACGACGATTAGAATGGGTTCGGAACCACGTGGATTGGGGCCGTGAGCAATGGTCCAATGTGCTGTTCACGGATGAATCCAGGTTCGGCTTCCATCCAGATTCACGAAGGACGCGTGTTTGGCGAGTTCCTGGACGATGGAACCGTCTCCAGAACCCTCAGGAAGTTCACCCATACCAAGGAGGAACAATTATGGTTTGGGCAGGAATTCGTCTTGGAGGACGGACGGATCTCGTTTGGGTGCGGGGCAATATGACGGCAGAACGATACGTCCAACAGGTGCTGGGGCCCGTAATCTTGCCCCACAGAACACAAATGGGGCAAGATTTCCTGCTCATGCACGACAATGCCCGGGCACACACGGCGAGAACGGTAGCAGCTTGGTTACATACACATAATGTTAGGGCCTTAGACTGGCCTGCTCAATCGCCAGATCTAAATCCCATTGAGCATGCGTGGGATATGCTGCAAAGAAGAGCTCTGAAGGAAGTTCCTGAAAATCTGGCTACAGAAGATCAACTTTTTGCGCACCTCAGAAGGACATGGGACAATATTCCGCAGCAAGACATTGACAACCTTGTTCTGAGCATGCCGAATCGTTGCCGATGTGTTATGAACATCATGGGCGCTTTCTCAGACTACTAAATTCAAGTTTATAAACACAAATTAAATGATTTTTCTATTTTTTTCAGTTTTTACTCACAAATTAAAAGTTAATTCATATACGGTTTCCGTCTATGCTTCATTTTTTTTCCATAAAATCCTGAAATTTTAATCTAAGTACCTTAACCATTATTAAAAAATGGTAGAATATTAAATAACGTATCTTTTAAATATATACATGTCATATAAATAATTAACACATTGATAGTAATTCGCTTTTTTAAAAATATCCCTAGACCGTGTTGATGTGTGTATCTTAAATTGAGATATTGGACTAATGATGTCAGATGATGTAGGTTCCTTCTCTTAATTTGACAACCGTCGTTAAATAATCCATTTTCAATTACCGATTATAAATTACATTCATTTTTATTCTAACAGCGCATACATATTCACAGAATTAAAACCACTATTTACTTAATAACGTTACCAGACGGGGTAGGAAAGCAAAATAAAATCTCTACGTTACACCCGTAACAGGGAAAACCCCATGGGGTGCTCTTAATTAAATACGGCCACGATTGAAACCTCGCGCCCTGAGAAATCCAATATTTCTTTAGCTTTTCCTCTCCCGTGCAACGTGAGTGAATGAATGAATGAGAGAGTGAGTGAACGGCGAATGAATTAGTAAGCCAACATAATTATGGCGTTTCTCAATTAAAGAGGTGAATTGATGAAGGTATCAGATGAGAATGGAAACGTGGACTTTCTACTGAAATATTTAGTCCCTCCATGCAGCAGCACTTTCAACATATATTTTGTTATTGTTTTCATCTTTATTCCTGTTTTAATATTCTTTTACACCAAGTTGTCTTTGCACTTTCAAGGTTATTGTTTTGTCTGGTTTTATCTACGACGAATAACATTAGTCCTAAAATAAGCGTTATAAAGATTAACGTTCTCACTGATAAACGTCTCTACACGAAAATGGCGTTAAAGTCTCTAAATAGCCTGTAACTGGGTGAGGTAATATTTATAAAGCGTTCATGCTAGTATGAAAGGTAACTGTACTTGTTGAAGTACAGAGTTACCTGCTACAGCTTCACCTTAACTCTCCCTTGATCTCACCACAAACTAAAAGAAACAAACTTACCATATTTTATATCGAAAAAATGTAAAGTAATATCATTACCACGCTGTTTACCTTCACTTCACCACTGAAACACGTTAGGCGTATATTTGTCGAATATTTTTCGCGTAGAAAAACCCGTGTTGACTTTACTCTTATTAAAAATTCAAATACTAAGATGTGGGCTTCCAAGATGGAGCCGGTAACTCCGGTAAAGTGATCTTGAGGATCATAATTGAAAATTTTATATTCACTACAGGGTTCTAGAAACGGCTGAATATTATACCGACGACGTAATTATGGAGAGTTTTAGTTAATGAGTTAGAAGGTTTAGTATTATGGGAGGTTAAATGGTGTGAATTAGTTTGTGAGGATAAAGTGTTGGTATTTGTGAAGATAGGCAATGGAAACCAGTTGCCTCGATCAATATATTGTTGGGCATTAAACCATTGGACATTACAATAAATAAGATGGAGAGTAGAAATCACAAAAACCATTTTGCATAATCTTACTTACGTTAGTGAGACATTAATAAAATACTTAAATCAAAATCATAAAGCTAAGAAAGCGAACGTGAAGAGGTGTAAAAGAGAATTTTTCAGAAATTATGAATCTTTGATAATTAAGATTCGTCTGAGAAAGAAATTGCACGAAATTAATGGGGGAAGCGGTCTTTGAAACATTTTATTTAATAAGACTGTGCAGCCCTTCGTACATAATTGTAAATTAATTGCTTTCTCAGGAAAAAGGGACCTTCTAATGGCTAATTAGGTAAACGATAAATATATTTTGAACGGGAGGCCTCCCAGTTTCTCCACAGTGTTCATTTTGAGCTATAATATCGTCTTATTAATATCTACATTATAGGTAATTAGGTGTTTCTGAATGCTCATAACTTCTTTTTTAAATTCTTCTTTATAATAAATTAATTTAGATCTTAAAAGACTTATTGCCTAATAGATAAACATATCTAAAATGGCACGTTTCATAACCACAGTCTCATTCGTATTTTCATAAATCACTAAAATGTAGATGTTATTCAAAGATAAAACGTAACAGAAAAGTCTCAGTGTAAAATACGTTCAGTACCTATCGACAAACAAAAGACGTTGCATTTAATGAAACAGAACAAACACTTGTCTAAGCCTTTGTATTCAATGCACCGCGTAAACAACAATTAATGAAAGAATGGTGGAGCGTTGAGCCACAAGTCAAGCTGGCGAGTCTATTTCACCAAAGTCCACTGTAAAACTTTAATCACCGCTTAATTAAACTCGAGTAACTCGTACGTGACCGGTATTCAGCTCTCCACATGCCTCAGATACTGTCTCAGCGGGAGATTCAAGATTGCACAGCGGAAAAGTGGGCAATTTTGTTGTACTACCCTCATAAACCAGAATATGAAACATCTTTAATTTATGAAGGTTCCTTCAGATAATATTAAAAGGCTTTGTTATAGTTTCGCACCAAAATATTGTTAAAAATTAAAATGCAACGCGTAATAAAGTGGTCCCACGTAGGGCGCCAGTAAGGCGCGGTCCGCGAATGAATTTCGCTAAGTCCGTTACAGAACTTTTATCAACGCTTAATTAAACTGAAGTGGTGCACGTGACCACCCTTCAGTACTGTGCATGTTTAAGATACTATCTCAGCAGGAGGTTCAAGAATGCACTACAGCACTTACAAGTGGGAACTGAAGTTTGAAACGCTTTACGAGTGTATTTACATAGTAAGGAGCCTTAAATTACTTTGTATACTTTGTAAACTTCAGCACTAAGCCTTAACGATAAGATATTTGATATTGTATGAACGGTTGTTATAATAAAATGTATTTATTCCCACATGTTGTTCAAGCACGGGTCTGCACTAAATTTTTTTATTTAAAACCACTAACAAGTACTACATAAAGGTACAAATTCGAAAAGAATAATAAACCCAACAGCTCATACTATTTCAAATAAAACGGCATTTGCCGTAACGAGCTAACGCTAAAAATATATAGGTATGCATCCCAAAAGTGATTTATACACGACTAAATAAATAAACGTATATCAGAAGAGAACGTTATACGCGAAACATATGAAGATAGTTGAAGACAGTAATTTTACGCATTATATAACCCGTCCCAGGGCAAAGATGTGGACATTCGTCATCCGACTTCCAAGCGAAGCGGACCTGCGCCATGTACCCTTATTTTGAAAGGACGGATAAACTTGTATCCGCTTACAGATTTATTTTCTGCACATAAATTATACCGGGGGCCTCGATTTATCTGTTTTTGTCAAGTTATAAATTCTATGTATTTTGTATAACATCTGCTGACTGGAATATGTGACACGCATTTTACATGTTACATGTTACGTATTCAAAAGTAATATGTCTTTAAAATGTTGAATAATATTTCCGTGACCCGTGTTGGGCGCCATTTGCAAGTAATACGTGAAAGCAATAAAGTCGCCCAAGTCACATGTGAAAATGTGACTTGCATAATGTTACGTTCACTGCCTATAAATTCCATTTAATTAAAAACGTGACTGTACAAAAAAGACCCACTAATCTACATTTATTTTAATGTGACCGTTGTTTGCATTATCCAACGTTTCATTTTGGCTTTTGGCACATATAATGGAAATCCAAAAGTAACATTTACAGTAAGAAAATAATACATGTATTCTACACGATTTCGGTACTTCTTATAACAAAAACTCATACGAGAGCGTGTGTCAAATATAAGATATATTATTTCAAAACAACGCGTAACGACACATCGACACGTAACATAAAAGGTGATTCTTTCTTTGAAGGTACAAAGCCAAGCCTCAAGCCCTTTGCTCTAACTCCAAACTATTTGAATTCCCTCCCCATTCTTCCGTATCGAAAATTCGAAACACCGCCATGACACGGGACAACGATACATATTTATCTAATAATATTTATTGCCGCCATGAAAAACTGCTGCTATTTTCTCGTCTCTCTTCCTATTTAAAGTTTGGATGTTTTATGGGTGATGGGATTGTGGCCGGTGAATATACACTAGTGTACCTTATTGTTATGGAAAATAAATCGGTTGACGCGGTATAAGTTAAAGCTTTAGGAAGCATTGCGAAGGAAACTTTATTTCCTGAGGAAAAGAGAAATATTGTCTAGTCTCTGAATTATGTTTAAAAGACGAACACTTGGCTTCCGTATCGCTTATTCTTATCTATGTAGAATCGCTTGCCCAAAACATACCCATTATGTTGCTTTAGGAAGGCATCCAAGCTAGTGTGCCCATTATCGTTCGTCTACCATACGTCTATCCTATCCAGCAAGGGTCTATCGTGTAACGGGGCCAGTTAGGCCTACATCCATACAAATTTGTCTTGTGACGAGATAATATCAAAAAAGAACCCCTTCACGGACCAAGGTTCGATCAAGTGTCTCATTTATCAAAAATGGGGAAGGGCAGTCTCCGGATAAAATTGGTGGGCCTTTTAAAGGCAGATCCTTCGATGAATTTATTATGCTACCTAAAAGTGTCAGCTACACTTTACTAGAGCGAGATGATACCAAAATAATGTGTGTACAATTTGACACAGTGGATAATGTGGATATGAGTACAACGGAAAATACAGGACAGGGTAAATAAGGATTTCAAACGAAGCTCTTTAATAATAACTTATGAAATTCAATGTTCCTAATTCAAAACCAGTATGATTGTAATGTACCTTTATCATTAAAAATATGAAACTGGACATGATAGGCCACAAATTCTCCGAAATAAACTTGACCGAAATAATGCAAAAAAACCACACTTCGTATAGTGCAAAAATTGTGGCGAATCCCGTTATAAATATCACATAGCCACATGAAACAATAGCCCACCCCATAAAGCAAGTAACGGCGGGAAGCAGGTGGACTAAGGGTCGATGAATTACTCGAGGACAGCTGTTGAGTGTCGCCGGCTTTTTAACTACCCACACAACTTTTATACGTCATCCGAGAGGATCTACTGAAGTGCTTGTTTATTGAAATGGAGTAGAAAAGTAGAGGAAAATATTAGTAAAGTGTGTCAGGAGGTCAATGTTGGTTTCAATATTTCTGTAGAACCAACAGAAATAACATACCCTCGTGGACCTACTGGTAGGACAAAAAGTAGGACCACGAGAAAACACCCTGTCTATCGATGTAGAAAAAAGAATTTTGTCGAACTTTATAAGGACTGAGGTAACGGATATCGTGTCAAGAGTTGAATCGTTTTCTAACATATCGCACAAAATAGCGTGTCGTGTTACCTATATTTAGCACAAAATGGCAACGCCACGCCGTCAACAAGGTAGACTATAAAAAGTTTACTTTCACACGCTCGATTAGCCTATCTTTTTCATGGAAAATAAAAAGGTCTACTTATATATTAATACTATCATCATCTGCAACACCTGAACGACGCCCCCAGGAAGAATTCTGTCCTCTAACCTATACTTACCTCATCAAAAAACATAGCTTGGAAATCAGTCACCAATTACTTATACAAACACAGCCGGGAGGCCTCCACTAATAACCATTATTGTTAAATTAGTATAGCCATTAAATGCAAAGGTGTCACTACGGGGACATTAACTTGACATACTCGTAATTGGATGTTTAAACAACACTCCTTATAGATGTGTAATAGAAATAAATTGCGGGAATTACGGATCATCGATTTTGAATGGGACTGAATGAGGATGGTTGATTATTCCAGATGAGAAATGAGTGTAAGTTCTGTGGTGTTTAGTGGTGTTCATCTTTAAAAGATCGAAAATGATGAAATAATCTACAAAGTTGAATACTTTCAATTTTCTAGGCCAAAATTGAATCGCTGCAGTCGCGTTTCCTGAAAATTGTTTCTTTTACTTGCCTCAGTCGAAGTCTCAGTAATCCAAAGCAGACGCATAACAAATTGCTCATTTGCATCAAAGGCAATCATTAATAACACTTCTACATCATAATAATTTATGAGAATGTCACCACTAAATCAGGACATTCACTCAGTGGCGAGATGGCGCCCTGAATCACCATTTCAACTTCGTATTATTATTGCGTGAGTCCTAAATCTAAAGATAACGCGATTCAACGACGTGGGAGGGCCATCAAAATCCCTTTCTATGTTTAAAATAAAAATTTAACCCTAAAAGCAGTTTCATTTTATGAAGGTTCTTTATGCCCTGCGGCATCGTAGATGCATTTATTTGTTCTTATAAAATTGTTATTACCTCGTTCCACAATTTCGTACTTTCTTTTCACCGGCGGTTTATATTAAGTCTGTGGGATGTTCGGTATTAAACTTGCGGATTCTTTTTAATACTGTACGAGGTCTTTCATTTTTTAAATATACGTCGCTGAATTTGTCGTGCTTTGTCTTGTATGGGTTATATTTTTTGTTAAATTGTTCGCCCATTCACAGTGTTTAATGGTAGTGTAGTGGTGTCATAATATAAATTATTTTTACATTATTACGGTTCTTATAGTTTCGTTTCTCGCCTTTGTTGCTTATAGTGGAAAACATGAAAAAACTGAGCCAAAAAGTTAATTACTTTAATTGCGGAACAGAAGTATCTTAATTTTTTCAGAATACTCGTATATTGGCTGCAACAGTTTGTTTATACATCCCGTTGAAGTAAATGAAATCAAAGGTTATATAGACAATGGCTGCAACAGTTTGTTTATACATCCCGTTGAAGTAAAATCAAAGGTTATATAGACAACTTTTCTAAAGAGAAGTGTCGTTCTAAACGATAATGCTGTAAACCAAATGACAAAAAAAAAAAAATTGAAAACGGTACCCGTGAAAACTGTATAACATGAAAAATGACCAACGAGTCAAAAACACAGCAAAACAAAGCAACCTTTTAAAAGACCATTACTCACCGCCCTTCAAAAAATAAGTCCAGAAACTTTCTCCTAAATTCGTATATCATGAAACAGTGCATCATGTTACAAACAGACATGGCGACACTCGACATTTGTTCCGGACACTTGTGACGACACTCCAAATGTAATACGTCGCTCTCGGGACCCGCCTGAAGAAATGCTTTCAACAATTGCACACATTTTTGTGTTTACTCTCTTGACATTTTTATTTTTGTGTACTTTTGGGGAAATGTCAGGTAAGTAATTATCGTAGGATTGTTGAAGAGTATTCTGTATGAGCGCCCCAATGCAGAGCAGACTTTTTCTTATGCTTGGAAGCAACGAGAATCACACTTACATCTTGGTAGTTTCAATCAATAAAGATTAGGTTCTCCAATCAAGTTTTCTTGACAATACAACAAGCTGTACCCTTATTTCGTCATACACGATCAATCGGATTTTTTATCGTTTTGAAACAAATTGCCATTGCTTCATAAATTCGAAAAAAAATCTGCTCAACAACGTAAATAACGCAATGAATGTTGTTGAACTGTCAAAATGAAACAAAGTTGTTGTGATCGTTTACGAAAATGTGTTACGTAATTAGATAGAAAATATAATGACACAGAACATACTGCTATAAGTATAACAATGTTTACAAAAAGAAGACTGACGGAAGCAATAAAACATTTCTAAAGACACAGTCTCCCCAAAAATTCCAATGTTCAAATAAAATATATTCCAAGTTAAAATTCGTTCTTGTTCCCAAACTCGATTCTCCATAGCTGCACATTTCATAAATATTGAGAACAAAGGACGCTTTTAAGATCTTTCCTTAACGGGTCGTTTCGTTCAGGTCCTAGCTCAAACGATAAAAAACATGTTTATGGGTAAGTATCTTTTAGGTTAGTGTTTGTTCTTCATTCTTCAGTGGTTACTAGCGTTATAAGTCTTGGCGAGGGGGCTCAGTGGCAATAACTAGAACAGCCGCTATAATTCTTTAATACTACATTGAATAACATACTCGTATTGAAGAAAGTTATAGTGTAAGCTTAGGCTAAGCAATTGGCTGTCAGAGTAAAGGCAATATATTATGTAGGCACATTACTCGAGTCATGCTGTGCTGGCACACCGTTTTCTTTTTAACAGGCTGTGAGCAGAAGAGTTAATTACGTGTAATTACGTTTTTTACTACTAAAGAATTTATAAGTCTAATTGGAACGCGAAATGACATAATTATAGCTTTACTTGATTGTATGACCTCGTTGCCCTTAGTTTATTCGCGTATTAGTCAAACCTAACAAAGAACTCTTCGTTGGTAGTCGATTATTTCCTCCATACGAATATGAGTTATAAGAGTAGGTACGGAGACAAGATAAATCACTCAACTATTACGCCAATTACGCAATGGTCAGGCTTCCCTTGGTCCGTATGCTTGGTCCCGAGTTAGAAAAAGGGCTCAGAAGCGACCCAACTTATACTCAGCCTCCATGATTCAAATTGATTTATGCTCGCCGATAAGCAGATCGAAAACTTTCCCTACTAACCATTTTCAGAAGCTCACGCGGAGTGGGAAAGACTATTGTTTCACTCTTCAGTTGCGTAACGCCGAGTGCTATTGTAATAACTTATTGGCGGAAGGATTTGTGGCTCTAAGTCAGCCCGCGCACGGTGCCCTGATTCCACTGATATTGATCTTTGTAAGTCGGACGCGCTCCGTTGAGGGAAGAAAAACGATCACAGTTTAACGAAAGGGAACACCAGTATCTAATTACGCTTTCCTTCTTGGCTTTTCAACGTCCTTCGTAAACAATTTAGCTTAACATACTATTTAATATATCTATTACTTCACCCATCCGCTATTGCATCCGCATCATCAACGTGTAAAATAAAAAAACGAAGCCATGATATGATTGAATTTATTTCTGTAATAACAAGACATATCGGAAGGGTAAAAAAAATGAATATCCGTCAAAATGTAGTAGCCATTTCGCCACAAATGCGCCCTCATCCATCATAGGTAATCGGAAACGATCATTGCAAAAATGAGTATAATTTACTGTGAGCTTCGCATTTTACAGTCGACCCAAATTGCTGCCATTACATGCTACATGACACTGCGGTACACCATAACTGTCCATTTTGTTCAAAAATGTTTTTATCCTGAAACTATAGTTCTGTCTGTTATGTGACTTTTCTGGTCTTCTTAAATGGAGGTCCATTTAACAATTTATCGTCCCGTCGACGCTTTTTGATCGTGGGTACGACACATTTCATGGAACTCCCGATAACAATCCGCTCCATCACACGGTACTGTTTATCGGATAAGGGTCTCAGAACGGCAAAACTTACGCCCAACGCTTTGCCTTTCAAAAGATCTTCGCGCAGTAGGGGGTTGTCACACAAGCGGGTCTTGACGTACTTCAGAAGGTGTTCCAAGTCTAAATTGGTAAGTTTGACTAAAGCAGCGATAGCAATTTTGTCATGATCTTCAGAGTCTTTTAGTTCAACTTCTAGTTTGATGTCGCTGCCACCCGAGGGGTAAATAGTTTCTTGGAGTTGAAAGCGATTTGGCCCGGCTCCGACCATTAATGCACACCTGAAGTTGCTCTGCCTACCAACGATGGTGTTCAGCCAGTTAGAGTTTCTTTCTAATGCTCCTAGTAGAAAATTTATGAAATCTGCTACCTCCTTTTGTTTCTTATATGATGCGATAGCAGCTAGAGCCACCTCTGGTAGCTCTACAGTCTTCTCAACTAATTCACGAGGCTTTCTGAAAGGTAGTCTTTTAGTTGCCATCGTCACTGTCAGTCTCTTGAACAAACTCCTAACACCTTTAAAGATATTTCGAACACGTTTAGTCTCGGAACGTAAAATTTTGCCGTTTTTTTTAAAAATTGAGGATGAAATATATTTTTGGTTACTTTTTTCCTGCTTTGAATTTTGTTGAATGTCACTATTTGAAGTTTCGGCTGGTTACGGCCAGTGAATGTTTTTAAGTTTTTAATCTTTTTTTCTGGACTAGGTTTGAATAGAGGTCATAGTTGAGTTACGCACAAGTTATGTAACATTAAATACGGGCTTGTAATTGTATTTTGTATAATAAGGTGCTCCCTCACCGATAGCATTCAGAATAACTACAGGCAGTTTATTTATTTATTCAGTTCGGACAACAATTTGGTCAAATTCGTTAGTAAAATACCGCATCACTAATGTTAGTAGTACACTAAACAAGGATAAGAATAGCTGGTGACTGCGACAAGATGTGCAGAGAACGATAAAGCAAGGAATATGCTACCTGACCATTCTCCCCAAATAGTGCCTCAGAAAAGGGGAGTAAGGGCTCTCCATCATTGTGTTCAGGATGCTATTGTCACTGACCAGCATTCTACGCATCGAAGATGCGACTTTTTTGCGCATGGAAGCCGTCAGTTCGGTTCTGAGCAAACATCTCCGATGCACTACAGAAATTGCGCAGTTTTAACAGCATCCTAAAAACATTATTGTATTGGATGCGTAAGACATCTAGCGATCTTTTGGTGTAGCTGACCCATAGACCTCCCGCATACAGACCTTGACAAAACGCCTTGAACAGGGTGATTTTGACTTGGTCCGAACAACGAGAGAATCTACGGGCCAACATGTTCCCACCCTCGGACCGCCACCCAGTGCCCTACGATCCCTTTCGATGTCTGCATTATGTAATGTAACGTACAGAGTCGAGCATTACATCAGTGAGGGAGGAAAACCGAGCATTACAGTGCGCAATGTCTATTTAAAGGAGACTGGTCAAATTTGTATGGGAAGTGGCCTATGAGCCGGCTAGCGACACGGTTTTGATATTTGTGTAGAGATACTTTATCTATACCCCGACAAAATCTAATCCGGAAATTTCGAGAAAACTATACTTTAGAATTAACTCTATTTTCAAGATATCTTAACCGTCTTAGCTACAGAAAAACGTTCTTAGGAGACTGTCCTTAAATTTTTGAGTAATTGCTAACTGCATTCATAGATTTTGTAAAAATGTATACAGTCAGCTAAAAAACATATAATTCTTAATCTCGCGACAATCTAACAAGCCCGATTTGACGTTTCTCGTTATACATGCCGCCATAACTTTGTATGAATGTCTACGAAGAAATCAAAAATCTAATTCATAATCCTAATTAATTACTGTGTTATCCATGCACTATAACAATGAGTATCATTCTAAGCACCAAGTTTCACTCTATATTGCAAAAATGAACTCAAAAACACAAATTAATCGTTGATTAATATTCCGCCAGGACGTTATTTATTTATTTATTAATAGGAGAACCAACAGCAATAACAAATGGATAACAATTGATTAAGAAACATAAAGCCAATTACAGGTCATCATACCACAATGTCATTTCTTTGGGTTCGTCATCGTAGTTTTTTGACCATTTTAAGCCGTTGTTTTTTCCGAGTAAACTCGATGTTCTGAAAAATCTATATTTCATACATTACATTTAGAAATAGAGAAACGTATATTATCAAATGTTTAAACTTATAAAAACAAAATTTATATATTTTTAGCTTTACTTTGATATTTAATAGATCAATATAAGAAATGTTTTGGTTAAAAATGTGGGTGGACTCTGGCCTTATTATTTTTTAAGTATTTTATTTTATTCTCGTGTTCTTGAGTGCAGACCGCGAATTGGCAAACGTAAGATAGGACGCCCTCCGGCTAGATGGAGCGGCGATCTTCGCAGCGTGTCTGGTAGCAGCTGGATGAGTTTCCGATAATCGAGCTGAACGGCGTGCAATTGGAGAGGCCTATGTCCAGCAATGGACTGCTGTAGGCCGATGATGATGATGACGTGTAATAAAACAATATGAATAACCTACATAATAATATAACCTACCCTTACGACCCATCTGAATATCCACCCTATATATATTATAAAAGTGTATTTTTCACAAAATTGCTGGGTAAGATTTTGATGCCACTTTGCACAAGGGCACACCCTTACATAAATATTACAAACATATCACTGTTGGTCCATAGACCACTTTCACTCAGTCTTCCTTTAATCTGAAATGTTACATTACAAGCGAATTCTCCCGGCGAGGAAGCACCTTTAAAGTCATAAATCACAATACTTATTACAAGCAATAATTTCGCCTACACTGGCCGCCTACTAGTCTTCCCACCAAGCGATAAAGTGCGTAGGTCGAAAGTAAACCTACATAATTTAGATAATTACTTACTTTATTCCAGTGGTGCGCGGTGCAGTAAAAACTAACTGGAAATTTATGACGGCATCGGAGTTATTTGAAACAGTTAATAGTGATCGTAAATGCAAAACGTTGGTTGGAATTCCAATAAACTAGTTTCGTTGAATGCAAGTTGCGACCAAAATCATGATTTCGATGCGATGGGAGTGACCAATTTTAACAGCCATGATATTGCCATTTGAATAGGTATCGGTTTAAAATAGTAGTTGGGCGACTTTATGTCAAGGATCATTTAATTTGGGGGTTTGCATTTAAAGTCGAACTTTCTCAGTCCAATTTAAATGTCGATGAACAATTATTTTTATCAGTTTTTCAATTTTAATCATCAGCTAAATAATTATAAAAGTATCTTCAGCCTGCCAAATATTTTAGCATAATATGAACAGACAATTAAATAATGATCTTACAGTAGCGAACATGAGAACAGTTGGTCTAAGAGCATCGACCTCTAGCCTCATACTTATTTACAATTTGAACGCAGTAAGTTATGCTTAGCATTCGTTTGGTGATAGAAACAGAGAGGACGTGGCTTAGTATTACGTGCATAGCTGCATTGCTTATTTCTGTGTTCCTGGGTTAGCAGAGCTGTGTCTTCTTTCGTAATGTGGAACCCCAAATCTCAGTTTTTTTTTTTATGATACTGTGCTGTGTAAAATTATATTAATTTAATAAAGACAAAATTAAAGTTTTGTAGACAGAAGAGACAGACACAGGGGCCGACAATGACGAGGATTATTAAAATATTATTTACTAGCTGTGTTCCGTAATTTCACCCGCATAAGTCTCGATCCCATGGGAATATTGGGATCAAAAGTATCCTATGTCCTGCCAAATTTCAACCAAATCCGTTTAGCTGATTTTCACTTTCGCATTTATTGTATTAGTTAGGATTATCTACTATTCAACACTAGCATAATAATATGATAGCTGAAATATCTAAGCCAGAAATATATGTATAGGTTCAACGCAGTGTAAAAAATATAGGGAACCAAGCTAAACTGAATGTAAATTACAGATTTGTGAGTGCACTTTATGTGTTATGTTATGGGTTTAACTCAGCACCTGTCATAGGCCTATTTCTAAATTAAATTGACCATTTATGGCAACAGATGATTCTAGTACCAATTATAGGATCAACTACTTTAAATAGTATAGTTTTACTCCCTCATTTTGGAAACGTTCCTTAGTCTTCATTTTAAGCTGATGAAGTTTAATACTTACAAGAAAAGTATTAAAATTGTAGTTCTAGAAAGGCCTAAATTCCAGAATAATTAGGGGTTTTATCGTCAGTTATTAAAGGGGCAGCATTTGGGGAAGTTATTGAAGCAATCTGGGTTGGGTGAAGTTAGATCTACGACGAGTAGGTACCATTCACACTGTTAAGAGATTTAAGAGATTATGCTTTTCTTTGGAGTAGACAAGTATATTGAAAAGTATTCAGATACGGTCATTTATGTATCTTTGTCAGTCGTTACGGGAATTCCGGCTTGTTTGACACAGCCTTAAATTACCAAAGTGTATCGTATCACCCAGTTACTGGGGAATAGAGGTCAGATAGGTAGTCGCTCCATGTAAAATACTTGTAATAAAAGACTGGAAGTCGATCCGAACATATTCGTAGTTGGAAAAAGGTTAGATGATGAAGATGCCCGAATTGTAACAACTAGTTTAATCATTTTAGCACACAGTAGAGTAGCTCTATGCAAAATATTGACAATCAACAGTATTTGGTAATTTTGTATCCCAGGTTAGTTGGAAAAGGGTTGGTGGATGAAAGAAGGACACTAAGGCCCACTTGCGCGTTAACAGCTAACTCAGGGTTAATGCAATAATTCTCTGGATTAACCCTGAGTTAGCTGTTAACTCCGAGGTATTTAGCTAACCCATGAACGCGCAAGTGGGCCTAAGTATTTCACAATAGTGAGACAAAAACAAAACTTTTTACCGACGCAAGTCAAACTGGTTAGAATCTTTAGTGCGATATGATGATACAATATTTAGCATGGCATCATCATCAAAATGTGGTCGTGCATCAAAAAACCTGTTTGAACTTTTTGCTTAAAACGAAGTAGGTACCTACTCATTTAGGAATATTGCGTCGCATAAGTTGATTTAAACATCGATGCTACTTGGGTTAATTTATCTTGTACTCGTACCGATCTTTATTTATTAATGCGTCTATGTATGTGCATATTTTACAAGGCTAGATTGATGCTATAAATAATTCTGTCTTGAGTAGGCACTCAATTAGTATCTGATAGAAACATAATTGACATCAATATGCTACTTCGTCTGAGTATGGAAAGCAGTTAGTCTACTTAAATAAAAAATAATAGGTATCATTTCGATTTACTTAAATCAGTTCATGGCTATGTAGATTGTCTGATAGTTGGTCACGTCTGTGATTTTATGGGTCCAATGTATTTGTTACTTTTTAGTACCTACAAAAACAAGTAGGTTTTACTTAATTTCTATTGCTTGCATAGTTTTGCATCAATATATTTCAATACAAAACGTCCATAACTGTATTTCAAAGCACCCATGTAAGTATCTAACAAATGTTAATTTGGAACTAATTAGTCGGACTCGGTTATAATTGTTCAATGCTTGCTCTTAATTAAGTAGGTAGCTACAACGTGCAGGTGTCGACGCACTGACTACCGGGTTCGACAGACCGGCAAGTGTAGAGAATATCAATTTACAACATGTGGGGTCGATTCGATACAGGCAAGTGCACACGGCTAAAACTTCATACCTAATGCAGCACTGGAAATACCTAATTAATAAAGTATTTATCAAACAATCAACAAACTAGACAGCTTGCTAAAATTAAAAATTAATCGACCCGCAACTAATACAATCAGCTGTCGATAATAAAACCAATAAACAACCTTATTCCACACAACATAGAGGTGATAAGACCCACAGATTTATACTTGCTACCTACCACTTATTTTTTATTTTACATCGTTACAACCGTAACTATAAAATAGCTAATCAAACAGAACATTCGTGCGGAAACATCGCGGTTGGTGCAGAAAAAATTACTAACGCGAGAAATTGCCTTTCAAAGGGAAATAGCAAACGAGATCGCGCCGCGTATCGAGGTCAAACAACACCTATATACGAACTTTTATATAGCGTTCCAACGCAGGCATGAGCCAAATAGGTTAGGTCTTACATCGTCAAAACAATATAACTTACCGAAAACAGCATCCACATCCAATAGGTACCTATGCCGTTACAAGATTCGCTTCAACGGTCGTCGGCAATGCTGTCACTCACGCACACACACACAAATACACCGTAGTAAACGTCATAACCAACGTTTACATCGTTAATTACACTATTTGGCGATGTTTTTCGACGCTGCGAACAATATTTCACATGTAGAACAACTTTAACTTGCACATAAAACGGTCACCAGTCACAAAATGTTAATGAATCATAGAAAAAACGTATTTTTTAGGCAAAGACAGACCTAATCACCACTCCTTTTCTCTCACGAATTTCTGTGATAGCGAACAGCTGCGGCGTGTGTTGTACCAAAACAAATACCCATAACGCCATCTGTAGGAACATTTTGCGTAATAAAGACATGTGGGGCTTGGTGTCAATGGACTCTGGTGAACTTTTGTAAACTGCCTATTGGGTAAAGAAACCTAGATGGCGCTGTATTCAAGACTTCAGGTCAACTAAAGTGGAAACAAATTAAAAAGTTAAATGATTCGCTACTAAATTCGAAATAATGATTAAATTATTATGAATGTTTTTTTTGCAAATAGCCATTCAGCGGAAATCCTACAAATATTATTTTGTTTTAAATTATGAATGCAGCTTTGTTTTTATTTATTCTTTAAAAACCTTTAAAATTATTCGCTATCTATTCCTACGACAGCTAATCAATGCAAAAAAGCAAAAAGATAGCTCCGCCGTAACAGTGTATGACACTGCCGTGACCAGGATTCGAACCTGGGTTACTACGGCCACAACGTAGGGTCCTAACCACTAGACGATCACGGCTATCGGAGCGGTTACAATACTCCTCGAAATTTCCGATCCCTATCAAAGCATGTTATGTATATGCCTACAGGCATATTATTTCGTTTTTTTCTCGCCATGTTTGAAAAGTAATATACCTAATTGTTTTATTTGATTTTAATTATTTTCGACTTACTTCACACTTATAGATTTCGGAAAGTGTTGCTTTAGATTAATTATATTTTTACTTTATTATTTATAAATTTCAGTTATAAAAAGCGTTAAAACTTTTTTATAAACTGAAATCGAAATTTATGAATACCCTCAAAATACTAGAGATGCCGCTAATACTCGCTATTATTCGGTATTCAGCATTACCGTACTCGACATTTTGTTGTTATTCGTCGAATACCGAATATTAGTGTCTCTTATTCGACATTCGGTGAATAGGTGTCTACATAAAAATAAACTTTTAATAAACCTAAAAACTATAGACTTAAAAATAATAATTTATTTATTAATCTTTGAAAACCAAACACACTTAGTATTATCATCATTAATATAAAAAGTTTGCCAAAAATCAGTCGATGTTGAAGTTAATTAAGTAGCTAAAGTCCAAAAGTGGCAGATTGTCGTGTGGTGGTTTTTTAAGTCAATTGCGCTTTTTTTCATAAATCAAACCTGCCTCAGAAAATAAATAAACTATACTATTATTAGAGATTAAATAAACCTTTTTGATATCCCTTTTTTTACGTCGAGTATTCGACTATTCGCCATTGGAATAACGGTTAATCGGTATTCGAGGTAACAACTATTCGTGGCATCTCTACTCAAGGGAGTCTGGGAGTCTCATATGATCTCTATGTAGTCTGAGGGCACAGAACCCTATTATCCCCTATATACTTATTCTACTCTTTGACTAGGTGAATCCCTAGTTGTAGACCGCGAAATTAAAATTTTCTTCCGTTTTTTTACAATTTGCAGGTGAGTAGCAGGTTGTATCTTGAACAAATCTCTTTTGGAAAAGTTCACAAGGAAAAGTCGCAAATTATCGCGAACAGGGACCAAGCTACCGGTGGTCAGGGCTCCTGAGAGAGGAATCTCCTAACTCCTAATCAAGCCCTTGATCCAGCTGCCTAATGAGCCTCTGTTTTCATTTTTTTTTTGGGTGGTAAATCATCAAATTACGAGTACTTCGCCCACCCTTCGTGTCAGACTCTTACTGACTAAAACCCACCCGTGTTCCTTCAGTTGCCTGTGCATTGCCAGGGGCCACAGTATCGTTTTAGGACTTTCCCGCAACCCCGGCAGGCATCGGTCCCATCGGACCCCTTCACCCGCTGACATCTCTTTGAGGCGCGCGTGGAAAACAACGCGCCGTCGACCCGGGCCTGGTCCTTACCGGGCGGCGAGCTACCCAATGCTCGCCGTCCGCAAGCCCGCGCCTACGGTGACCGGGAATCGGCTTGTGATTCCCGACGCCCAGGGCGTCTCCTGCGGCGGGTAGGGGCGTGAGGGCGCGAAGTTTGCCAATGAGAGCCTCCTTAGGTGTTGGCTGTTGTGTCGAGGCTCTTGGTGATTATGCCATTGGCCGTCACGACTATCGGCACAGTGACAGCTGTATCCACATCCCACATGTCATGTCGACAACCTCGCGAGCCAGGTCAAGATACTTAATCTGCTCCATAAGTATTATAATTATTGTTAGAACATTAAATACACATACATATTAACAAACATCCACACAGACAGGATATTTTTGGAAACCAGATCATAATTTTATATTATTGTGACGGATGAAAATCATCAGCGCCACAATCAGTTCTGGAGGAATATGTTAAAAGGGAGGGGAAATTAATCGGAAGAGGGAAAGCGGCTGTCAAAATCTACGCTCATTAAAACCATGACATGATAGTGTCGAATTGTCATTCATTGAGTGATACTGACGGCTATATTCTTGATTCTGGAATCAAATGCTAGCGGTTATAAAAAAAAACATATTCCTCCACTCACCAAGTCAACACTGGAATGGCTGTTCACGTTCACGTTCACAAATCTTTCTGCGTTGCATGTGAACTTGGCCATATCTCAATGTTATCATTGAGATGGGACGGTGGGATGAGCCGCTCTGCAGAGTAGTTACAGAACAATTTAGGGCCTATGCACACCACGTTTTTTGAACGCGCCGTCAACGCGCGTTTTGGGAACGCGCGTCGCCGGCGCGTTTTTATCCTGCAGAGCAGTTTGTTGTCGTTTGTATATTTGTTGACTAAGAGCCTATGCACACCACGTTTTTTAAACGCGCCGTCGACGCGCGTTTTGGGAACGCGCGTCGCCGGCGCGTTTTTATCCTGCAGAGCAGTTTGTTGTCGTTTGTATATTTGTTGACTTGCGTGCGTATCGCGTCTGTATCGCTACAAACGCGCGTCGACGGCGCGTTTAAAAAACGTGGTGTGCATAGGCCCTTACTCGAACCGCCTACTACTACTGCGGAGCGTGCGCGCCTGTTGGCTGTGGGTAAGTGGGAGTCGGGCCTGTGGCTTCATGCACTACCGTCATCGAACTTCGACGACACTACTTTCCGCATTGCTGCTTCCCTACGACTAGGAGCTCCTTGTTGTTCTCCTCATCGCTGTCACTGTGGCGAAGTTGTCAACAGCCTCGGACACCACGGCTTGTCTTGCAGCCGAAGTGCGGGTCGCTTATCGCGGCACGCGAACATTAATGACATCATCAGACGAGCTCGTCACCGTCGGCGCTCCAGCTGTGCTAGAACCTAATGGCTTGGCACGCGATGATGGCAAGAGACCGGACGGCATGTCTTTATTTCCATGGAAAGTGGGTAGGCTTTTAGTGTGGGACGCAACGTGTGTCGATACTCTTGCGCCATCCCATCTTCCTGGCTCAGCGTGCTGTGCTGACTGCTGCTGCGGCTGCAGAAGCGGCAAAAGTATAATAACGTTATAGGTAACTATATTTTCTCATTTGGGGTTGAAACCCTTGGGCCGTGGGGTCCGAGTGGTCATGGTTTGATCAATGAAATCTCCAAACGACTGGTTGACACTTCCCGTGACCCAAGGGCTGGCTTTTACCTTGGCCAGAGGCTAAGCATTGCCATACAACGTGCAATGCGGCCAGTCTCTTGGGTACATTGCCAGTCGACAATGATGCGGATGAATTTTTCGACGCTATATTTTAGTTTGTATAGTACTTAAGTTGTATACATATAGTTTAGATAGTATATTGTGTATAAGATTTATATGTAAAATAAACAGATTCCCGCGTACAAGTTATAATTTGTCTTCCATAAAAGAAAAGAAAAAAAAAGGAAGAAAATACTTACGTTTATTTGCGGTACAGTATGACGCAAGCAAAGAGAAAAAAACATAAACACGAAAATAACAACGGAGGTCCACAACCACCAAAAGGAAGCACAGCACCGGACTGTACATCGCTGGGATCATTGGCTCGGATCATCTGCACATACTTCCAAGGCACACCTACGAAGACCTATGTGCATGTTTTTGCGTGCACTTCATATTTCTCGCATAGCTGGCGTATAACGCAATCATGGGTTGTTCCCCGATCCGTAAATCCGTTGGTTTTATGAAACTCTCCTCTCTCAGGCTCTCTGTCGTCGTCTTGCTTACAAGCTTTCATACGATGCAGTGGCACTCCAGCATCTTAGTGTTTAAAGATGAGCACTACAATCTGATACACCTAGTTTCACCATTCGTTAGGTATGGCTTCTTCCAGCAATAACTTATTGAAGAACTAGCTGTTACCGCGACTTTGACTGCGTGTATTTTTTTAAATACAAACATCCATGATGAAAAGTAGCCTATAGGTCGTTTTACCGAGCCCAGGCTACCTATCTGTCAGATATCACTTCGTAACAATCAGTTCAGTGGCTAGGCGTAAAAAGGTAACAGGCGGACAGAGTTACTTTTGCATTTATATACATAGTAGTCCGTGTTATGTTTGACGAGAAGATATTACGTAAACTATACATATGTAAACGGGCACGCCCTTTATGCCTGGAGGCTTTCATTCGGGTATTAAGTTCTTTTTACTTTTTTGTTGATAAATTGGCGTGTGCTAGATGACATATAGAAAATTATTTAATTTAATGTTTTGTGTTGCGCGTAATGTAAATTATTTTGCATAAGTACTATTGTATATAATCAAGTTTTTCTATCTATTCAGACAGCTGTGCAGCTGGGGAGTTTGTTGCGCCACTTCTTCTTCCCAGCAAAAGCACTAGGAACTGGTGAAGGGCGGGCGTTTTCGGGGGACTGTCTTATGTAATTTTGACATTCGTAAAGTGCTGATTTCTCAGCCTAGTTTGAATTTTTGAATTTGATACGTAATAGCCGATTCGGATTCGACGATTAACCTCTTTCTCGAAGTTGAACCTACCTAATCGGACAGATTGTTTTGGGTACTTAAATATAATTGCAATCAATTATTAATATTTTAGGTAACTATATTTCATATTTCCATAGGTACAGTAATATTGTCAAATTAATCTCAATAAAGATTTAAGAATAGAATAGAATAGACATAAGGATTTTGAACTCAGTTCAAACGTTTTAAGAAAATTCAACTTTCATTTACTTTTCCACCAATAGCTTTTGAGCCATTATTTCTTTTTAATTAATTCACAGAGATGTTCAGCTATAAGATATAAAAGGAATATTTATGTATTTCTTCAGTTAAACGAATTTTTTGAAGATTCCTCAGTACAGACTGAGGGACCCATTTACACCGCTATAAATCTGTACCTACAAATATCTGTAATATGTAATCTTTTAAGAAATAGCTTAAAAGATTTAATAAAATCTTAATAATTTATATACTTATACTTTACATTTTTAAATATTTTTATAAAAACAAAAATTAAACAAAAACATTTAAAAATATAAAAAAATAGTAGCCCAGCAGTATCGGGAACAAGGTCCAAGCTACCTAAAATAAAAATTATTGACACAGAGACTACTGAGTACTTCTGAGATTTATTCTATGGTACTTTATACAAGAAGCGTTTGGACTGAGAGCCCAAGTAATTTGTTCATAAAAAATGTAATTCACGTTTTAAGAAATGTATAAACCATTGCTTTAAGATTTTACTATTTTTAACTAATTTCCTTAAAAGACTCCCATTGTTTCGCAAGAAAAAAAAATGGGCCCTCAGTCCAGTTGTACATGAGCTATCCATAGTAATATATTATTGGTGAACTCGTGACCGTACATTTATAGTTATATACTCACGCGTTTTTTCTATGGATTAGACAGAGTGTGTGCAGGAAGTGCAGAAACTACAGAACGCCACCTGCTACGATCCTTATATAGGTAGGTACACCTTTTGCTTCATTTACGTTCATACATCTGGTCATACACGCACGCTGGTTGCGAGTACTTCGCACCTGAACTTTCTGAAGAACATCACCAAGTAGGCATAAAACTGACCACGTTCAAACTTCAATAATGGTTTTCCGTCCATCTATTCTCATTCAATGGTTTAGTAGAGCCAGTACACATCTGGCAAGGCTCAATGCAGGGCATGTCAAACAAGAAGTCCTGAAGTTTACCACGGGTTAGCAGGTACGGGTACGCTCGCACGGCAGCTACGCGAGCTTGCAATTTCGCCTCCAGTCGCTTCGATGCTCTCGGGGCAACTTGTAGCTGTGTTGATGAACTTTTTAAACACTAGCAAAGTCGAATAATAATTTGCAAAAAGTAAAAATCCTCCTTGGATTTTTACTGGCAAACTATTAATCGACTTACATCGCTACCTATTTCCTCATCATCCGAAAATCCCTTACCTTACACATGCTTTTCTCTCTCCCTCTAGCTTTAGCGAACCGGTATTTTTTTTCTCCAACAGGCCAAAACGTCAAGTCGTCGCTATCGAAAAGCGCATTCCTTTAGTCCCTTCAGCTTTATGTATGAAACAGTGAATGATAACATTCGTCAGAAACTTTTAGAATTCACTGCCGAATAGCGTAGGCTAACAGCTTGAACGTTTGAAAAGAGTTTCACACGCTCAAGCCGTCTGTCATCTACCGGCGCAAAATTTTGATAATGTCACCGTTTGAGACAAAAATATTCGGGCAGTCCGTGACAGTAAACATTATTTACCCACTACTCCTTTCCATTTCAAGAACAAATTAAGGAAAATAAAAATAAATCGGTCAATTGCTATCGTTTATTGATTTAAAATACAAAACTTAGTGACATAAAGCTCTATCCTTTTATTGTTACAGTGCCTGCGAACTGACAATCCGATAGGAAATAAACATTTTAGCTCATCGCTTCGCGCACCACCACATGCCAACTCACACATTCCATATAATCCCATACTGTCACAGTACAAATAAATAGTATAGTATATTACATACTCAAGCACAAACGTCTAGGGCCATCCTTGAGTAATGGATTTAGTTAGAACTATATCAAAGGTTGGTGTTTTACGTGTTCTTTATCACTTAACATCCCGACTAGTTTGTCATATATAAACATTGTCACGGCAGATTTCCCCTGAACTTGGTACCATAACAAGGTAGGTATGTCACAAAATTAAATTAAAATTGTCTTAAGTTATACACAAGTGTTACAGTGAGTAAACCATATAACTGTATATTATACGGTGGATACAGCATCTATTTTAGCATAGTTATCAAGTTAAAAGGAACTAAAATATTAAAACAATTATAATAATGTATATTACAATTAGGTACACTTGATGAACACAATTTAATCATTTTTACATACATTTGGAAACCTGCCTGTCGATTACTTCGTTATTGCTCTATCATTATCAAATTAAATGTGTATCCCATATTTATTCCTTATACTCTTCCTAACAACCTATATCTCATGAAGCAGAAAAGTATTACAGTAAATATTATACAGATATTTGAAAAATGTATAGTACAGAACAGCGAGATTAGAAATAGATTCAAATCTACAATGAAATGAAAGTGATAGCACGTATTATTAGATAAATTAATAATAGAAAAATACTTTAATGCTTCATGTTAACGAATAGCAGTACCATACATGTGTTATGTTTAAAAATAAATCCATTATTAGGAAGGTTTTTATAAAAACTCGCAACAATACTTTGCGATAAGAAATAATTTGCTATCAGTTACAATTCGTCATACATAGCTGCTTTATTCTGAACAATGGTCATTTCAGTCAATTTTTAACTAAAAATAATTCAACATAAAAAATTTACTATATCACGACCTCGACATGATCAGAATAGAGAAGCTATGCTCCAGGACCGCTACTAACAAGATCTTTCTCGTCAATGGACAACAGTACACATACTCGGAAGTATCAACAACTTGAGATAACATCACCCATTCCTCATATTATACATCATATTTGCCAACCTTTATCTAGAATGTGTGCATCCACATTCTCGTCAATCTTAAATGCAATTTAAGATTCTCCACAAATAAAAGTCAACAAAATCAATAACTAAATATTGACAATAACTTGATTATTTAATATCGAGCGACCAAAAAGTCGTTAATTAGTAGCGGGCCTTACACATAAAAAGTTCCGGCACAATAAGGCAGTGATTCAGTGTATGCTATACAAAATATCTCCGTTTAGAAAGTTTCAACCAGTCTGTTGCGATGAGGTTAGTCTATTGTAGATTCAAATCCAAAAAGGTTGAACAAGTCAGTTTAATTCAATTTATTAACTCTTATTTGAAATACCCAAATTTTTTATATATGTTTCAACATTTCTCATAACCTACAAGTACATTTTGTGTTTTATAGAATTACCTATACACTATTCTCTGTTTTACACATCGTCTGAATATTTCAATGGGTCAAAGTAACCTATACGCGTTAAATGAAACACTTGAGACATAAATCACAAGCATTATACATTGGAAATAAAACATTTTTACATTATACAACAACTCTGAAATGCGAGGGCATAGTTTTAATAAAATAATGTGTGTATGTGTAATTGTGTCGAGTCGAATCAATTTGTGCATTAACAAAAATACTTAATCTATTTCTTCGTTTGTATAAACAAATTCTCATTGGCCCTTTGAATTTCAGTCATCAGTTGCCGACACTTTAAGAATATAAAGCTTGCGATAATAAAAACCGAACGAAAGCCTACCTAGCATAGATTGTAACTAAACTATAGATTATCCAGTTTATGTCGCAGTCTGTATCGATTAGTCGGTTTCCTAAATTTTATATACAATATTTATTTTCTACCATATTGCGTCCTTGATATGCATCGCGTAACAATAAAAAAACCTAGCTCTGATGCCCTCGATGCGTCCGGATGCGTCGAACGGGATCGTCGGCGATCGCACGGAACGTTCACTAAGTACTGTCGGTGAAGCGATCAAGAAACAAATAATACAAATACACGGTACAACGTAACAAATCGTCACCATAATATTTCTTTACAGTCAGACTTATCGTATTAAATAAAAATATAGAATCATAAATATCGGATTCAGTCCAGGAGTGGGGTCACACGGGTCACACGGGCCCCACGGGCCACACGAGTCACACGGGCCCCACGGCCCCCGGGCCGCACGCCGGCGGCGCGCTAGTGGATGGCCACGGAGCTGTGCGCCAGAGGGCACACGGGCGCCAGCAGCTCGTCGTCGCGGCGCGCCTCCTCCACGTTCATGCGCTAGGCCACGACCGCGCCCGCCGCGCCCACGCCCACGCCCCACACGATTCACACGGGCCCCACGGCCCCCGGGCCGCACGCCAGCGGTGCGCTAGTGGATGGCCACGGGGCTGTGCGCTAGCGGGCACACGGGCGCCAGCAGCTCGTCGTCGCGGCGCGCCACCTCCACGTCCATGCACTCGGCTGCGCCCGCGCCCCACACGAGTCACACGGGCCCCACGGCCCTCGGGCCGCACGCCGGCGGCGCGCTAGTGGATGGCCACGGGGCTGTGCGCTAGCGGGCACACGGGCGCCAGCAGCTCGTCGTCGCGGCGCGCCACCTCCACGTCCATGCACTCGGCTGCGCCCGCGCCCCACACGAGTCACACGGGCCCCACGGCCCTCGGGCCGCACGCCGGCGGCGCGCTAGTGGATGGCCACGGGGCTGTGCGCCAGCGGGCACACGGGCGCCAGCAACTCGTCGTCGCGGCGCGCCGCCTCCACGTCCATGCGCTCGGCCGCGCCCGCGCCCGCCGCGCCCACGCCCACGCCCACGCCCCACACGCGCGCGCCCACTGTGCACAACAATCACGTTAGTTACCGCACGCCTCTACACTGCACCGCAGGCTACTTACTGTACGGACGCTTGCTCATGACTCATGACCCTAACTTTTATTCAGAGGTCTTCCAACTTGCAATTACAACGCTACTTACTAGGTTTCTTTTGGCGCGTGGCCAAAATTGGAACTAAAAGCCTCCATCTTGTTTTGCTTAATACATCTTCTGTGGCAATTCCTCAAATGTTTGCCAAAAACTGTCAATGTTAACCCTGTAAATGCCATTCAAGTGCCAAAAGATCCTTGTAGCACGCTACTAAGCAATATTAACATTAGTTATAGACGAGTATCTGTACAGTACGTAGCCTACATTCTAATCATACTACAAATCACCTAAAACATTTCATTCGGTTACATGGCTTGGTAGGTGAAATAAACATCTATTGCGGCAGCGCACCGCTAGTGCACTCGAGTGTTGACATATAAAAAAAGAACATTCACAATTGTATGGAAGTGAAAAGTAGGGTGTTGCTATAAAAACTAGAAAATAATAGAGATAATACGATATACGGTTATAATATTTGTTACTTACAAATAGATAAAAAGTAACACATGGAAAACATAAAACAAACAAGTCATGATCTGCCGGCCAACCTTCGCCGACGTCATGTTATTTAATTGCCTGTGGCATACCCTAAGTAGAAGCAACAAATAAAAGTTGATCATCGTCTAAACACTGTTTAAACGACATGCAACTCATTAGTTGCTTCAATTTTATGGTACACCACGAGTAAGAAACTTGCATTATGTGAATGGAGCTTTACATTTTTGAGGCAATGGCAGTTCTGACCTTATGGCCGTGTTCACACTGCAACGATAACGACAGCGACATATCGTCAGCTCGGACGACAACGATATCGTCCTACGATATTGGGACGATATCGATATGTAACACGATGTAATCAACAGCTTATTGCCATGCGGTATGCCACAACAGACTCGAAAATTCACATTGCGTCAGCAAAAGCTAATCGCCGCGCGATTCCAAAGGTGTAATAGTGTATTCGAGGTAATAATGGCAGCAGTGAACAAGTGCATTGTGTCCGCCGATATAAAGCACGACAATCGATGTCGGCGACGATACCGTTGACTACAACGACACAGTGTGAAAGCGTTTAGTAGTAATTGTCTGAAACTACCAGTCCGACAGTATCGTGTCGTTATCGTTATCGTCCAATGTGAAAACGGCCTATGCCAGCTACGGCAAAATGTGTTTATACTGGCCTGACTGGTCGAAATATCAGTTCTTTTTAAAGTCAGTCGTAAACGGAGGCCGCAGATCGCAGGTACACATAAGCCATGCGTGAGCCACATGCTCGCATGCTACGGAGGGGGCGCATAACATTCCGATAGTGAGTAGAGTGAGGGCAGACCTGACACGATATCTTTAGGCACTAGTGTGGCGGCGCTAGTGTCGCGGGCCGGGGCCGCCGGACCGCTCTAGTCATCGCGGGTCCGACGGGCCATCTACCGCCACAACATAGCCAATGTTAACAATGTACACACACGATGGAAGTTACTGGGCCATTGTTTCTATGGGTGGGGGACTTGTGCTTTTGGCCAGGGAAGGCTTTATCTGCCTCTCTTCATAATGCAAACTTTTTTCTTTTTTTCGTGCAAGGGTTTCTTTTACTTAGTTAAGCATTCTGATAAATTTTCAGAACAGAATTCTTAAATGTGAATCAAGACGGCATTTTAACTGTGGAAATACGTCTCGCCATAATGTTGTCAACTTTTCTAGCTTGTTTATAAAAAAAAAAACTTATAAAAATAGATTTCTTTTGACAACAGTGTAACTGCCTTAAATTATTATTTCATACACATGACATCCTTGAGACTTGCATTAATCACTAAAAATGAAATGGTGAAGCGTTTTATGTTAGCAAAGAACACGACAGAAGCTTGAAATGATCATTTTAGACTTATACTACTATGGCATTGTTAGAAATATAATATGATCGTGATAGTTGAATTAATTATAAGCACCATAAAATTGCAATAGATTGACTGAGGGACTTTGAAATAATATTTCCCTCGTATTTGCACACCTTTAAATATTGCTTGTGCATTTAATCCTTTCGTATTTAAATATTTTCTATAGACCACATTCATCGAATATACAATTAAATATGGGCTCGTCGATCATGATTTTAAGAACTAACTTAGAAAAAAAATAATGTATTCGTTAGTAACATTTAGGCGGGGTTAGCAAGGCTATCCTTAAAAATGTTAGTTATAATCTGATTACTAATAATGTTAGAACCTTCCCATATAGCGCTTTGTGGTAGCCGTTACGGAATAATTCGACACTATGTGTCCACACTTATTCATTCTAGTAACACTTTTTTGGTCGCTGAGTGTACTTAGTTCCGTCGCTACGACTAAAAATGGGGAACAGTCGACACAGTAACATTTGGTTTTAAAGTTACGTTGCTGTGTGGTAACATTGTTCTTAGTCTGCAACCACTTCTCAGAAATCATTCGTTCGTTCATTCGTTTTCGTTCTCTTTTTGTTCTGTGACTGACAAGTTAAAAAATAATAAGAAGAAAACATCAGCCATCACTGTTTATCAAGGTAAATTTTTATTCATATTTTAATTTGTTTATATTGTTCAAATCTATATGGGAAATGAATTTCATTGTGTAATTTGTTCATATAGTTTGAAATTTTCAATGCGCCACCATAAAATTGTGATTTAACCTGTGTAGTATAATTTAAACAATAGTTTGTTAGAACTATTAATAGTTTTACTAACAAGTTTTTACATTCCCAGAGCTTGGAAGCTTTTCTGATATATATTTAATAGTAACTATATGTTATGGAACCAAAAATGAACCACGAAATTGTTAAATAATTAAAAAACGTAATTTTATTTAGATAAAATATTCTAGTCACAACTGGTCAGGAAGTTACTAGATTATGTCGACATATGTCGACGTGAAACCAGAAGTAGTTACAAAGTTACCGAATTCACAAAATGGTTTATTGCTTCCAGCGATTCTCAAACGTTTGGACAGGCCTGCATATTATCAAATTATGTTTAGTATAGTACTAACTAAAGAGGGCTCGTCTCACCTTATATCGGTTGTGCCTAGTACATGGGTACTGGGCAACAACAAAGACTGTCCTGTTTTGGCCAAGGACGAGAAAAAACAGCGACCTTGAACTAATAAGGAGAGATGAAAAAAGTGTGCCTTCGGAGAATTGGAGAAAATTAAAATGTGTCGTGAAACTACAAGGCATAGCTACTTTTGCTGAAGGAATTAGATTAGAGGAACTGTATTCAAATTTTGAGGATACTGAAGATGAGGAGAGGTAAGTTTTACGACGTGTTTTATTCGACAATAATTCGACGACTTGACGCGCCCCACTACTCTATTTTAAAATCCGCGGCCCTGTGTACGTAAAATGCAGTAGTGGGGCGCGTCACTTCAGAAGTTTAGACTGGAAGAGCTCATGGACAATGTTTAATACAACTGAGTGCGCGAAGAGTGAGAAAGAGAGGTACGACCACGAGTCGGTCGGTCGAGTCCGTCTAAGGTCAGTTGAGCTGCGCGCTTCCGAAGGAACGCACGCACGCCATAAGACTGGTACCGATAAAGCGATGTAATTTATTACGTTTACTAGACTGAGTGTAGATCAGTGATTAACTATTGGATTCTATTAATTTCAGGTTGTTATGGCGTAAGTACTTTTACACGTTACAGAAAGCATGTAAAATACCACATGTTTGATATAAAATGGTATTTTTAACAGTGTTTTTACGAACTTAGTGATTTTGAGTTTTCTATAATAATTTAAAAATACTTACGCTTTTTTTCAAATTAAACTATTATTAATAAAGTATTTCATGTCTTGATTACATATATAAGATTGCATTAGAATCAGTCTTCTCATTTTAGACGTTGTTGAATTTAAATTTTGTATAGAGACGTATACGACAGTATGTTTGACATCAGGTAGGTAGGAAGGAGCGCCGCGTGGCGCGTCTTTGCCTTTACCCGGCTGCCTTGCATTTACCTTATCAATCCGGTACCTTTATGACGTCTTTACTCACGACGCTCAGTCACAACGAAAACTTTGGGCCCAGTATATTTTCTAAGTAAAGAAAAATAAAAACTACTTACAGACTAGTAAAATGATAAATAATAATAATATAGCATACGTAGAGATAGGTATTGCCAGTAATTTTTCCGCATAATTTGCTCGGTCACCTTAAACATCCATATTTTGTTCGTTTGGCCATCTCATGAAATATCACCTTTTAAATAATTATTATTTTTACAGATACCACAAAAATCGTGAAAATAAAAGAAAACATCCGGCTGAAAAGTCAATTGTGGAAGAATTACAAAATTTTAATACTGATTTTGAAATGATGGAAGATAAAGAAACTAAAAAAGATAACGATAATGAAACATTTCTCTATGCCATTATACCAATATTTTCTATTTCCCATTGGTACTATGTTAATAAATTTTGGCGTTTTTAATAGACTTCTACTGTCTTTTGGTAAAAATTTATTGAAATCCGTGTTTGAATTGTCTCTCAATATAGTAAGTAATTCCTTTAAGGCATTTTGAGGAATCTGGTACTCTAATGCCCATTGCTGAATTTGGTATTTTATATTTATTGAATGTATTTCGCTGTCAGAATCAGACGATTCTTCAGCTTCTGCTGCGGAACTGCTGGTATCCAGCCCCTCATTGACATCACATATATTATGAGAGGTCACAATTACTGCATCTAATTGCACGTTTGACACTTTGGAAGTTGGTCCACCGGCACTAGGCTGCTTGGAACTAAACTGTACGGCATCAGGGATTACAGAACTATTTTCTTGAATTTTAAATGATGAAGACGATGCATTTGGTTTGTGGTCTGGAAAATATTAATTCTGAATTTTAATGCAGACCTAAACTTAAGTTATTAATTAAAATACCCACCAAAATTTCATTTCAAACAATTTAATTTTAAAACAAATAATAAAATGCTTGTGCACGTGCGCTCTATTAATTGGCTTCTATTATTTTTGTATTATGATCATTAGGCAAACAACAAAGACCTATTTAATCATAAAGGCTGCGATTATAAAAATATTTCAGGTGGATAACCACTCAGTAACACTTTCTTACATTAAAAAAATATGGAAATAAATAGTTAATTTTGATAACATTTCAAGTAAACAATTAAAGATTTCGTATAAGAAACAATATATAAATAAAAAAAAAATATAATACAAAACAAAAAAGATTTTGTGGAACCAATAATTTGTTAACTTTTCTGTAGAAAGTCGATGTGAGACGGAATCTTTTCGGTTCTTTACTCATTTTCAACTGCAATCATTTGATCACTTCTCGAAACAGTTTGAGAAACAGTGTCTTATTGTGACTTTTTTATTCACATTTCAGTAATATATTGTTCAGTAATAATGACGTAACATTACGACACCTCGTGTAAATATAAATTTTAAGTTATTATTTTAGTAACATGGTGACCACACCGCTACCACACATTTTTACTCGATTGTACACATGTTACAAACTAAACACCAAGTGTTTAAAAATAAGTCTACACAAATGTTTACGTTACGTGTGAACACAAAGACTACTTAAAGTTACTGAAATGTTTTCCGGTCAAATTTTGTACGAACTATTACCACACATAGAGACCAAACCCCACACAGTCACCATGTTTCGTAACAGTTACGAAACTGTTGCGACTTGTTACATCTTTAACATATCTGCGACCAAAAAGTGCTATATGGGTTGTTAGAGAACACTTTGAGTATGTTAGAGAATATTCAAGAACCGTTAGTTAACAAGCAATTTATAAATAATAAAGTGGAACTAACCGTGTGAGTGATGCGATTGTGCCTGCTGTGTGTTGGTGGACTCGTCCGCGGTCCGCTTAAAGAAATTATGTTGTAACGCGTAGTACGGCGTTACGCGCTGTTTGGGGTCGTACTCCAACATGCGGAGGATTAGGTCCTGGAAACAGTTAGGAATATTGTTAGAATTCGTTTTACAAGAGGTAAGGAATTTCAGGTGAGGTTAAATAACAAAGCTTCCTGTGAGAAGCTCTTCATAACATCCTATACATGTAGCGATGCTTGCTACAAGATGAAGCAGCTGCTGATATGACTGATTGAAGACAGAAGAACCCTTCAATTTGGTGAGGGACACTAGTGTGAGTTCATTTCAGATGCCCTGTATGTATAGAATAGTCCACGCGCGACTGCTAGTCACTGACTGCGGTATGTGACCGGTGAGGGCGCGACTGTCAAAATTGGCAGACTGTGTTAGCTCTCCCTCCCCTGTATCACCCGCTCACATAACTCAGGCTGTGACTAGCACTCGCGCGCGGACTATAGAAATCACATATTTTAGGAACTGATGCCCTATGGTGAACTATGGTAAGGAACAATAGCTGAGTGGTTCGTTGGTCTAGTGATTTTTGTTCTAAGTACAATCCTCGGTTAGGCAAAATGTTTTTGAGTTTTTCCATTAAGTCTTAGTAGCAGCCCAAAGTCAACTTGCGCCCGGCTAATGTCAAAAGGCTTGTGCCCAGCTATTTTTCATCTCTGTCTACCTTTTTATGGAGTGCAAAGTTAATTTAATGTAATGAACCAACAAAAGAAATCGTGTGCGGTCACGGGACGTCATCAGTAACAAAGTTCCGCTCGCACGCACACACTCGTATATAATAGAAAGAGGCAGAAAAAGAGAGAAAGTCGCATGGAGGGGGCATAATGTTTTTTTCATCACATCTATTCAAAAAGAGCTAGTTTGTTCTTCGTAAACAGGGACCAAAATAGCACATTGATCCCTAGGGAGCAAAGTAGATTTGAATTTGGAATGTGGATATTGTTAGAAAAAGTTCCAATCACCAAGGAGATCAATCACGAACATTGTATGAACAAGTAACAGGCTGGCAAGAAAGAGGGAGAAAGTGTGAATTATTATTCACACTTTGACAAGCCTGGTCAAAATGAAAATCCAAGATGGCGGCAACGACACATGACGAAAATTTTGTGTCGTTTTCTAGTTTTAGAGGGCGCCAAAGCCGATAGTGAGGTCAAAATGAAAATCCAAGATGGCGGCTGTGAAAATTTTCAAATTTTTCGTCATGGGTGTCGTTTTTATACTTTTCGATGGTTCTAAAGCCGATAGTGAGGTTAACACGTAAATCCAAGATGGCGGCTACGGAAACTTTCAAATTTTTCGTCATGGGTGTCGTTTTCATAGTTTTCGAGGGTTCTAAAGCCGATAGTGAGGTCAAAATGTAAATCCAAGATGGCGGCTACGATAATTTTACATTTTTCCGTCATGGGTGTCGTTTTCATAGTTTTCGAGGGTTCTAAAGCCGACAGTGAGGTCAAAATGTAAATCCAAGATGGCGGCTACAAAAAAAAACAAATTTTTCGTCATGGGTGTCGTTAAATAGTTTTTGAGGGTGCAGACGTGAAGGCAGGAGTTTTTAAAGCTGCTAAAGTCGATAAAGAGTTCAAAATGTAAATCCGAGATGGCGGCTGCGATAATTTTATTTTGGTTTTAAATCATACGTGAGAGATGAGGGTAGGACCGTACACGTTTTTTTTTCTCATAGAGGGTGATGGAAAAGTAGAGTGTTTACCTCGGGAGCAACACTATTTTAAGCTCGAGTGACGTACTTTGAATCCCTCGCTGCGTTCAGGATTCTACTCTAGAATCCTTCGCTCCACTCTGAATTCAAAAAAACACTCTCGCCTTAAAAATAGTTGTTTGCTCCCTTGGCAAACAATCTACTATTCCTTACCTGACGATTTCTACCAGTCTTGTCAACTCTTTCCGCAAGGTGCGTTAAGGAACTTCGTTCCAACAAGTCCGTAATATTCTAAAGACTTATCAAGAAACTCACCTTAAACTTGAGATAGTCGGACACGGAGTGGCCGGGCTCGCCGCGCCGGCGCGCGGCCGGCCCGCCGCCCTCCACGCCCAGGATGTCGTGCAGCCGCCGCGTGCCCGGCAGCCGGTACTTCCTGTAACCACTGCACACATGAGCACCCGTGAGCACACGTGCTCGCACAACCGACGTATTTAAGGTGGATCCCCAGCGGTAGCCCGTGAAATTCAAATTTTTGTACCTTTTTTATTGAAATATGATTCGCGATCATAACAAATATGTATTTACAGAAAAATAATCATTAATGCATATCTCTAAGTTCGATTTGTTCCATAAGAATTTTAAATTAAAGTTCGAAAAACTTAAAACTATAGGACTATAGTTTGACCGAGACCGCTGTTCCGCACCCTAGAGATGTGCGCGGGGCAGTGCAGTCCACTGATTCATCAACGCTGCCCCCCGCCTCGCCGCGCATTCGTAAGGAACTAAACAGCGGTCTCGGTCAAACTATAGTTCTAGATAGAAAAAGAATCCCATGGCTGAGAAGACCAATTTGAGAGTTATGATACTGCGAATCTTGGTGTTATTTTGTAATTTCACGGCTTTGATTTAGTCAAACTTTGTTTTATATATTTTTGAATACTAAATAATGCCACAATTTATTAAAACTCACCTTCCATCCTTTCCATTTACTTTCTTTAAAACGTATCCACCGCCTTCTGACGCTGGTAATTTGTCGAAGAATTTTCTTGTTTTGTGTGCCTGTCAAAATAAAAAATACCAAGTTATTTATAGCAGACTGTTAAAGATATCTCGTCTAAGACATTACGTCGTAGATATTTGCTTTTTTTTTTTGGTTGCTGTGAACGACCACAGCCAGTAGCAACCCTGTAACCTTATTATACATACCTACTACTTTAACCATCTTTCCACCACTGAAATTCCATCATACATTGATATGGCATCCACTTCCATTATAAAAGTAAAAACTATATTTATATCCCACTCCTCCAAAGTTCATTTCTGAATAATTTCGTTAAAGTTTCCAAGACAGTTGAATCATTTAACTCTCTAAACTCGGAGCTTTTCTTGTTCGTAGGTGGCGTTTCTAAAGCCCCATTTAGGCTGTGTTTCCAGAGAGAGCATTTCCAGGGATGTGTATGCGCCCTCACGCCCCTAGCCGCCGCAGGAGGAGACGCCCTGGGCGTCGGGAATCGATTGCCGATTCCCGGCCACCGTAGGCGCGGGCTTGCGGATGGTGAGCAATGGGTAGCTCGCCGTCCGGTAAGGACCAGGCCCGGGTCGACGGCGCGTTGTGTTCCACGCGCGCCTCAAAGAGATGTCAGCAAGTGAAGGGGTCCGATGAGACCATTGCCTGCCGGGGTTGCGGGATTAGTCCGAAAGGGATACCGTGGCCCCCTGGCATTGCACAGGCAACAGAAGGAACACGGGTGGGTTTTAGTCAGTAAGAGTCTGACACGCCCTCCCGCTCCACCCAGAGCGGGAGACGTCATTTGATGATTTCCCACCCAAAAAAAAAAAAAAAAAAAAAAAAAAAAAAAAAGGGATGTGTGTGGAACTAATCAATAACTCAAGCTATGAAAGGGAAGCGATGTAATTGGTTAGGTTCACACACATCCCTCGCTACACATCCTCGCTCATCTCTGGTGGAAACGCAGTTTTACACGATGCAAGTTTCTAGCATGTTTCACAGACAAGAAGCAACAAATGACTGACTCTAGACTGACTGTCTAGCGTCCAGACGGTGCCACTTTCCTTATTGCTAAAAACTAATGGTATGCCTCAAACAATTAAATTCCACCATGTTCATCCGACTTAGGAAAAAGCAGAAAAAAGTAGGTAGGTACAAGTCTTACTTGGTCTAACAAATGATCAGGCGGCATGCCGAGAACCTCGACAATTTTGTTCATCTGATCGACCTCGTTGGCGCCACTGAACAACGGCTCGCCGGTGTGCATCTCTACGAGTATGCAGCCCAGCGACCACATGTCTATCGCGAGGTCGTACGGAACACCGAGTAGTACTTCCGGCGACCGGTAAAACCTCGACTGAATGTATTGGTATATCTGGAACATTATAACATAGCAATAAGGTAACAAGATTTAGATTTTAAAACAGTGTCCATGGAGTTCCTGGCCCGTTCTTCTCCATAGGAACGTGGGCAACTTGCTTCACCTTTCTGACTGACCGACTCCTTGATAATTAAAAAGTGTCTGTAATTTGTTTAGTTGAAATAAATGCTTTGAGTTTGAGTACTGTGACCGTAACAAAATAAGATAAATTTTCCGGTAGAACATTATAATTTACCGAGCTGAAGATTTAGAAGTAACATTTGGTAGCTTTAACCTTCTTAATATCTTAAAAAGGGCATCATTCATCACTAACGCAGAAACCTCTGTTAGTACAGTCATAAAGTGATTAAAACCGATGTTTTAGCTTATCGGAGTTCAAAGTTTATCTCAAGTAGAAATACAAAAGTCATTGTGATTTAATACTTAACACGTTTGGAAAGGTGTAAAAAGCATAATGGCCTATCGCTATGCAAAATTATAAGTAGGGACATTCGCAGCTCATACTATATATTATAATCAGCCTATAATGTTCTACTAACTAACTACTGGGACACAGGCCTCCCTGTGAGACAGAGTGGGCTGTAATCCACCCCGGGCCCAGTGCGGGTTGGTAGATGTCTTCGAATTTTTGGTTCTAGCACATGCCGGTTTCTTCACGATGTTTTCCTTCACCGTTTTGAGAGAATCGACACATTATCACCGGCCACCACTGCTCTCTGGTCTTACTATAATGCATTACATAGTAGATACATGCAAATGCCAAATATTTTCTATTACCAGCTCAGCCACAATAATAAAGATCATGTTTCAATTAAATTATCAACATTTACTTCAACAACCTCAGTAAATTACAATGTAAGCAGTAATTAACTGCCACTTCCAGAATTAGAACAAACTGAAGAATGATAACAAGGGTCAAGTCCATACCATGACCTTAATTAGCGCGTCTACTGAACTGATAATGAAATAAATAAAAGGAAACAATCATATTTAATTTAACCAGTGCAAAAAAGAGGCTAAAAATACTTTCAGTAATGAGTCTAAGGGCGCTACGACACGGATTATGGATCGCTATTTATAAAATCTCAATAATTGGTTATTAATTAATCGTCATTGCTTATTTGGTGTAGTATTCGCAAATGAGACTTCTGAATTTAACAGAATAACATAACATCACCTCTGTAATCCCCGAAGGGTTAGGCAGAGGTGTACCTATAGTACACCCACATATCGCCAGTTATGTTTAAGTCCCATGTAATAGGGGGGGGGGAGTCTATCGCCATCAACCGGTCACAAATTCAGACTCCGGACTACTACAGAGAAATTCCTGATGAAAAAACCCAATAACACTGCCCGACGTGGGAATCGAACCCAGAACCTCATGTTCAGCAGTAGCGCTTGCGTACACTAGACCAACGAGAGAGTCAATAAATAAGAATAGAATACTCTTTATTATGTTTACTATATAAATTACAGATATAAATGTAGACAATTTACATAGGGTGACACAATGGGCGGTCTTATCGCTAAAAGCGATCAAGCGCCACGCGTAACATGCGGTCCAGGTCATGCCAAATGATATTATTACATTTTTCCAATAGGACTTTTTTCAGTATCACCCCAAACCCTGGATTCGTGCTGCTTGATGGCAATAATGAATTAATGGCTTTCTTTCGTTTCTTTCTTTTCTTTCTTTTATTTCTTTTCATTCTTTCTTTCTTTCAATAGGCTCTTCCCTTGAGACTTACTAATAATATCTAGTGAAATTTGGCTGTACTACACCTCTGCTTAACGTTTCTGAGAATAGTGTTGTTTTGTTATTTCTAAAATCCCAATAATTCGTAAATAATTAATCGACATCGTACATGAATGGGTTTTATCGTGTGCGTTGTCGAAGGTAGTATTGCGAGTTAAATATATGTGAGAGTAGGCGATAACCTGGCCTCCTCTACCACTGAATCACACGACCCCGGTGTGATTTATATCAGCAATTAGCGTGTACGGGAATCGAGTCTATAAATTGGTGGAGTCGCGTTAGGTGCACTCCAATAATTTAGTGTGTTCTATTGAATTTCTTGGTACTTTCAAATTAATATTTTACGACTAGGGATGAGGAATGAATAATTTTGACATTTAAATGATAGTTCTGAGTATTTAGTATTCAATAGAGCGAATGCGTGGGTTTCAAACAGAATCAAATAAAACAACAACAAAATGTTAAAATAGGTCCTTTTTTTCTATCCTTTGAGTCTTTCTATGAAAGTATGAAGACTATTTTAACGTACATTTTGTGAAAACAGTTTATTATACAATTAACAAAATTAGCTCCAGGCTAACTCAGGCTGAAACTGTCAGTTACATCTAAATTGAATTTGAAATACCGACATGCAGATGACTCCAAAGGCAGTTTTTTTTTACTAAATGTTTAGTAACAACAAGTCTGTCTAGAGGCTAAGTCTAGGCTAAAATTCAGTGGTTTTAGACAATAAATTACAAACAGACTTACCCTTTGACCTAGTTGACACGAGCTCCCGAAATCCACAATTTTAATGGCAGACCTTTTCGGGTTGCATAGTAGTATATTCTCGGGTTTAAGATCACAGTGAATTATATTTAGTTCTGGAATACAAAAGAGGGAGGTATTAGTATTATAAATAAGAGAGATTTGCTTATCATGTATTGCTCGACAGTGGAATTTTGGGACATCCTTGTTAAAGGAGCTGCTGTCAGTTCCGTACTTGGTTTTGGTATCATGTTAAATGTTGGTTGTATAGTTCACAAGGCATTGTTTAACTTTTAATACTAGATCTATATTCATAGTTTCTGTAATAAAAAACATTTGCAGCTCAAGCTATTTCAGCAGTTTGCAGTTTAATCCTGACTTTTGTACTGGTATTTAGAGTAAAACAGGCACATCACAGTCGTCTATCTGACACCGTGGTTACCGTCTACAATACCAGCGGCATAGGTGCTTAAAAGGGCCCCTCCAAACACGAACACAACAAATCTGCTTAGCGATACAAATGTATATGAAGCTTCCACAAACGAGTTCATTCGGATGGAGATTTGCTTCTTCTAGGTAGTTAATATGTTGGAAGTCTTACCAGGTTGACTAAGGAACAGTAGCGCGGTACACAACTGCTGCGCGAATTTGCGCGTCAGGTTGAGTGATACGCCCCTGAAGTTGGTGTTACGTAGCAGGTCATACAGATTGTAAGACAACAGCTCGAACACTAGGCACAGGTGGTTCCGCCACATAAAGTGACATTTCAGTTTCACTGGAAATTAAAAAAGAATATATTAATGCATTATAATCCTTTAGTAATTTGTTTGTGGTCGGCACACCATGCCTTCTTCCAAAAATCTCAAAATTAATCTTTATTCACATAATTTCATAAAAAAATTACTCAAGATATGTCCCTCAATCCTCAGCATCACATGCTCATACCATGACATATCTGTCATGGTATGAGTATGTGTGGTGGTGTGAAGACTGGTGTTAGGAGTAGGTTCCCAAACGGACCCAAGAACTATCGTCTTGCAGCCACGGACAAGACCAAGCGCCATTATGGATTCAATTAAAATATTACTTGGCAACAAGCGACTTTCTTGGATTAGCAAACCGATTGGCCGCCACACAAATTACAATGCACTGAAATAATACTAAGTAGGTACTATACTTGCTCCAGACTTCGATTTCCTAGCCCTACTCATAATTAAATGAACGACGCAGATATGGCGGAAAATACCTAATAAATATAAATTACCTAATAATCATTATGAAATGGTACCGAGTTTAGTTAGTATTCATTTGATAAGTTAATATTATGTATCAGAATGAATATTATTTTAGTTTCCTCTAACACAGTCACGTGTTTTGCATTGACATTGCAACTGTAAAAGTAAACATTCAAGTGAATCATGGTCTGTTTACTTTTGGTATCCACAGTCAAACATGCCATATTGTTTATGTAGGTTCATGAATTATAACATTGCATACATTACATTATCAAGCATTGAAACGGTTGTATTGTATTTTATGTGAAACTAGCTTTTTCCCGCAGCTTCGCCCACGTGGATGTCGCAAAATATCCCACGAGAACGTACTACCAGGATTACACACCTAATATCCGAGGAAAGGGTCATTGACTCCTACCGCTGCGCCCGCGTTGCCGTCAACCATAATAATTTTGTTATGCGTAATTTTAAATCTGTGATATCTTTTAAACTACGAGTATTAATTTAAATGATATGATTTCAAGGCATATTTAAATCTAAATTAAATGCCCGAATAAAAAATAACATATTTATTGGATAAGGATTAATATAACACCGGTCAAAATAGCTTCCGCAATAACAATTAAATTTTTGAAAGATAATAATGGTTACTGTCGGTCATCATTAGGAGATAGACATATGGCATCGCGGACTTTTTTGTTGTTTCCTTTTTCAGATGAACCATTTTGTAGAACATAATTTTTTGTATCTCTTACGATTTATGCGGCGCACGCCAGTAAAGCTCCCAGTCGGTATGATTTTTTCCGACGTCTTCAACAATAATCGATATTTCAGTCAATTTACACAAAACCTTCCGCATAAATCTCTCCGTACATTGATGAAAACCGTTTGAAAATCCGTTCGATAGTTTTTGAGTTTATTAGCGTACAGACAGACAGACGCAACGGCGGACTATGTTTTATAATATGTAAGAGTAACTTCCAAAGAATTATAAGACCTACGTTTAGAACTATTGACATAATGCTAGCAGTAGTAACTTGGCTAGATCTTTGCTTAAGGGTACACTAATCATTCTTCCATACAAACGTAGTATGGTGATTACTCGTCTAACAAAAAATTATATAAATTTGACTTGTCGTTATCTAGGCCCTGTATGGAAGCAGAATTGGAAAAAAAAATAGTTTGGAAGTTATGAACGTCGAAACTTCCATATTTCAACACTAATTTTAACGTCTTTGGGCGTAAATAAATAACGTATGTAATAAAAAAAATGGCAAAATGGAAAACCGTACAGGGATAGATAATTTATTCAAAAGTTCGATTAATTTTATTTTGAGTAGGTATATTAGGTACATCCAGTAGTTTTTTCCATAATATCTATACGCCCAAAGGTCTCGTTTTCGTTATAAATCATCGTCTATTTCACTAAATAAATAAATAAAGTAATTAGCATGCATATTAGATAACATGATGATATGATATTGTTGTTGTTGTTGTGTTGGTGTTATTGATTATGTCTGTAATTTTTATGTCGTACAATAAAGAGTATTCTATCTATCTATCTAGTAGTCACGCCCACCTTTTTTTTTTTTGGTTGGTGACTGTCATATTGTAGCGGTTACACCGCCACATACGAACTACGCATCAAAGACATGACGTCACACAAATCCTGCATCGCGCAATTAGAGTTTACCGCGCGAACGACATAGATAAGACTATCCGAAATCAACAGTAGGGCAGTCGGCCCGCCAGACACAACACCCGTCTGGTTGGAGGATCCTCCCTTTTCTATGGTGGATGAGTGAACTTTACACCCTGTTCCTCATGCCCCTAAAATATAATTTCTCCTGCTCTGGGCTCCGGTAGGTGGTGTTTGGATCCCCTAGATTAGGCAGGAGCCGCTGCAAGGCAGCCCCGGCCCGCTCCAGTCTGGGAGCCAAACGTCCATTCTCCCTGGTGACCGGGGTAGATGACGGCCCTGTCCGTCAAATAGGGCTCGACCACACGACAGAGGTAGGTCGGGACTAGTGTACCCTTAAGATGTCTTAATTCATCACCAATCGTAGCCGGTGTAATTTAGACCTACAATTGAATCGCGTTTAATAAAGAACCTCCAATTTTTTTTTATTTCTTTGCGATTGTTGAATTTGTTGAACTGTCGACTAAGCGATCTGTTTTACAAGACCGATAAAATTGTACTTCAAGTTTAAACTTACCTATATAATACTTATTTTCAGGATCCGCTCTGTTCATCATTTTTAGTAACTTGACTTCTATTTGTGCCTGGTTTAGGAAGGGTTTCTTATTCTTAATTATTTTTATCGCTACTTGACACTGCTCCTCGTGGTCATACGCTTTCACAACCTGTAACATTGAGAAACATAATCATTAGTTAACTAGCGTAGACAGAGGTATGTTTGCAAACTGTATTTTTCATTTTATCATGAGGGTTTTAGGGTCAATGACAAAAAAAATATAGTCAATACAAAGGTAGAATGGCCAGTCAGCACTACAGTGTGCGGCCGGCACATCGCTTACTTTGCAGCCTGACCAATCACTGGAAACTCTGGCTTTCAGGCGTTGCAGTGGTAGAAAATAGTCTGGAAGGCTTAATCCACAACGGTTTCACATTACTGGCAACCTACCGACATCCAATTACTTACAGCATAATTTTCGCATATTTAAGACCAACACGCATGAGATCTGAGCTCTGTGATCCCGCTTAACCTGGTAGTATTCCCATTTTGGCAGATACTATAAAGCCCAAAGAACTGTGGTAAGATGACACTCGACTTTGACGGGGAAATCTACCGAGAAAAGCCAAACCATACCATAGCTCATACTCAACCCGAAAGCTCTGCGACTTCGAAGTGGAATTTCAGGTTAAATACAGGAAACATCCTTGTAACCCTTACTGTCGCCATGTATTGATCCAATTTTCTGCATAAACGCCGATACGATATCCTATTGGTAACCCTAAAATTTCAGGAGTGATCATGTATTTACTACTTCTTCTTCTCGTATGGTCAGTGACTAACCTGGTGTCAGAGTTTTAAAGCCGCCAATGGGCCTCTGAGGCTATCACTGCTAGGGCAATGGATAGAAACTCTATGTTCAGTATCTGACTGTAAGTAGCTTAGTACTGGACTGATAAAAGGATAACTAATACAATATGAATCATGTATGAATCACGTAGTTGGCCATTAAGTGCTACGGTTAATCATATATTTATTTTTCTCAGAACATATTAAACACACCTGATAAGTCATACATTCTATTAGTTCTTGGTGTACCTATGCCCCGTTTAATTTATTATCGGAAATGAGCAAATAAACTACAAGAGCTTCTAGTTTTAGTCACTTTTAGTAGAATAACACTTAACTAATTTTTTGCAGAAATGATTTCTATTGGTTTATTTTCAATACAATTTTCAGGGTCGGCAAACTCTTCGAATACGTCGTATCATCTTCGGCGCAAGAGTTTCAAATCCGAGATCGAGTCCCCATTTCTGGTCAATGTACGTACAGCAGAAGAATTCGATAGGCTAAAATTATTGACTAGGAGTCGAAAAGGAGTAGATGCTTACCTGTCCAAAGGATCCCTTCCCAATCGGCGAGGAGATCTCATACCGGTCGAGGAACTTCTCGCCCTGTTTGATGATGTAATCATGGTTATCATCATCATAGCCGTCGTTATATAACTTCCGCTCTTTTTTGTGCGAGCCATCCTCGCCCAGGTACTGTTGCGCTCTCCGCTTTTTCTTCGCGTAATATACCTGAGGACAAAATAAGTGGAGATGAGTATTGATATACGTCTTTTGGTACTGATATTTAAAATCTGTTGCAGTTTTGACCGCTCTAGTATTCAACAGTAAATGTTTTTTTTTGGATGATATGGAAGAACAAATTTTAAAAGTAGTGGCCGTGAAAGTATGTAAAAAAGACAACTTCATTACCAGCCCAGTGACATGGTGAATCAAGATGACAAAAACAGAATACATCAGGCATAATTAGATTCGAAGATCACCTCATTTTTCACTTTCAGCGAAGATATATTTCCCAGTTTTTTGGTGAATGGAGTAATGTTTGTAGATATTTTATTATGTTCATTGGATGGCTTTGTTTTTTTTTTACATTTTTTGTTATTTACCTATGTTTTGCAAACTTGCACCGTCGATGACTGACAGTTATGACAGCACAGCTTTTTCAACTGTGTTTTTCAACGTTTCTTTGACAGTTTCCTAATGGAATAAAGAGTTTAGGATCAATGAATTTAAAAAAAAAATGCATCTTATAAATCCAAAAACATACAATTAGTAGAACTATGTAAAGAAAGGTGATATTTATATACAGCAATGTTCTAGCTTAGTCATATAAATGTTAAGTATCAGTCTTAGTCCTATGAATAAGTCCATGTATTCCTAAATACTGAACATTGCACAATTGTGATCGTATGCGTTATAGGAAATGAAGAGTAGACGAACGCGGGAATTCTCGGTTGACGGACGTTGACCCAAATATGCGGTTGACATTGATCGACGACGGGTCGCGATATGCTTATATAAAACATTCGTACCGACTGCCGAGTGCCAAGTACCAACGCATGGATTTGGGACTAGGAAGTTCATTGCTACCGATTTTTATTAGGTACCAAGAGACTTGACTCACTGTTCTGTGACTGGTTAGTAACTTCGGGGTTTTACGGAAATATTTTTTTTGAGTTGTAAAAGTTTTAGAAGTCCGATGGATGGTCGTCAAATTGTCACAATTGAAATTTGAGACTTGATGCTGTGACTGAGGCGTCAGAGGGCGTCACATCACATGAGCAATAACATCTGGCATTCTGAAGCAGGTATTACGTAACACGGAAGCATGACATAGCAACAATATCGGCGAGTGCATAGCATTCGCATCGCGGTGGTACGGAAGTGTCGCATATCGACGCGGCCAAACGATAACCCAAATTTCTGACAGCGACCTACATATTACATGGTATGTTTTACAGGCGACCGAGCGCCCCTAACAACTGCAAGGCTTCGTGCAACCGCACACTTATCTGTTCCACTAAACTGTTTGTTTGTTGACCGATGTCAAGCTACTTGCTTTGATTTGGCCTGTCGTCTGAATACCACGTGCGCTAAAAGGATTCGCAATGTTTTTTGGGTATTGATTGGGTCGGATTCGGAATTATAGTTTCTAAGTTACATTTTTAATTGCGGGTTTTTCATTGGTCGAGGAGTAATGACGAGGATGCGCGGAGACAAATGATGGTGGTTATGGGAGAGGATGGTGTGGTGAGTCAGGCCAGTGACCGCGGCACGTGGCCGCGAGATGAGCGCGTCGGGCCGGGGAGAGACGGCGCGCGGCGGCTGTCATTGATTTTCCCCGTTTCCCCCCAACCCCGAGGCTGGCTCCCTCCCCACCGCGTCTCACCCACTTCCAGCGCCCGATAACGAGGTTAACGGGCGACGTGAGCGTCTCCTAAACTTTAATTATACCCGTACACCCGTCGTGCATGTTTAACCCGGCCTCTATTGAGCGTTTTGTTTGCAGCGCACCTGATAGCGAGACGTGATCACTATTCGGTCGACGGTTAACTATCTAATGAACATGGCCGGAGATGGTAACGCGAAGAGCACAACTTGCACAACCTGTAGGTAGGAAGTTGTCGTGGCAAGCCGAGCCCGATACAAATCCGCTAACTACGTCTTAACTCATAAGCGTGGCGCGACGCAAACTGTATAAACAATACGGAAACTCATCTGCTGTTTATCTCAATAGGTAGCTACAATAATATGTTAGCTACTGGGAAATATGACAAGTTATACGAGATAATATTCTGTTAATCCGAAAGCGAATAATTCAGAAACGTGTCTACCCGTGCTTGGTTACCGTTGACACATGTGTGTGTTGACAAAATTTGTATTGCTTCGTGTAAAATATTGAGGAATCGTTCAATGCCAAACCTGCTTTATGGGACCTCGAGTTTGGTTTGTCTTTCCATTGATACCCCTCACGATATTTATAAAAAAAAAAATATTCGCCGCCAAGTTCAAGTCAAAAGTTCAGTGGCATGGGAAAAGTGGATTTAATTTTCAACAAGAAAAATATTTTTACAATTGAGTTACGATGTTTACTCATACGTCAGTCTTCCGTAGCACGTCGTCATGGCGGCGTAGCCCGAAAAAACTGCGTAGCACTTCGTAGCGCTTCGTAGCGCATAGATTTCGTAGGCGACGTAGGCCGTAGCCTGTAATACTGTTGCTATTCAACTAACTTTTTTTAATTTGTCAATAATATTATTTATATACTATTCTAATTTAACCCATACAAGAGTTCCCGTGCACCATGAGACGAGGGCGCGAAACCATAGACAATGATGTACTAAAACTAGAAATGCCTTGCGTTGGTTTACTGCGGTTATTCATGTGAACATTATTTTCCATTTTCATTATGAAATCTCTAAAACCAAATAACCACACAATAAATATCAGAAAGTGATTGGAAGTATATGTACGAGATTTAAGAAGATTGGTGAAAACTGACTGTTTTGTTTCGTAACCGGTTTTGTTGGAAGCCGACCCTAATATAGTTGGAAAAAGACTAGGTAAACTGGTTTTTTTGTACAATTTACCAGAATAAACGTATTTTTATCATTTGCAACTTACAAGTTGTAAACAAACATTTAAGAAAATGGGTCACGGACTCGTGTTGTTGAATGTTGTATTGAAAAAAATGGTGGTAATTTTGAAAACTTACTGAAATAAATTAAAGGATATTAAAACAATGCATTTTATTCATTTTATACTCGTACATCATATTTCATAGTAACATTTACAGCTCCAGACTTACACGATCGATATCTAAATAGAAATAGTGTTAGTTTTATTTTTCAAGACGTGCGGGTTCGATTCCCGAACTGAGTACAAGTTTTTTTTTTTTTTTAAATATATGTATGCAGTTTATCTTGTTACTAAAATCGATGACATGGTTCCTAAAAAGAGATCTTCTAAATGATCGATCTAAATGTGCGGGTGGCACATTTAGATCGATCAGTATGGGAAAGTATTTGTATTTTATTTTAAAAAAACTCGACTAAAAAGTCTAAATAAAACGTGAACAGTGAAACTATTACAGGCCCGATTTTGGCTTTCGTCTAGTTTTGTCGACAGTCGATGCATTTTAATCGTATCAAAAATTATCGATATTTCTAACAGTCACGAAAAAACATTAAAACAAACAAACAAATTTAGATGATTTAAAAAAACCGCTGACCTAAAATCACTGTCGCTTCCAGCCGCTCTAAATCTCGGTAAATCGTCAGTTATTCAATTAGGGGTGGCCAATGAGAAGTGAGCGGTGCACCGCTGCGTGTCCTAATTATTCACCAGCACCATGCTGCCATGCACTTCCTGGAGACCACGCGTACCGAGGGTCGTGCTGATTTAAGCCAATAAAACATTTATGGCATGTCGATACTAAAAAGTAATGGGGTTTGTTCGTGGTGGTGATTCGTTTATTGAGTTTTTATAGGGGGTTAAGTTTGTCGGTGTATTGTTATGTTTTGTTATTCAATAACATTTTTTTGTCGAGAAAATATATAGATCTAACTTTTAAGTTGGGTGTATTTTAAATGTTTTGGTCCTTCGAGCCGAATACATCCAAATCATCACAATTACTGCTAGATTTTATTTAACTAGCAGGCAAAAAAAAGAGTCAATGATATTATTATTAAATACGCTTACACTCTTTATACTATGCCTTAATTAAACAGCAATTAATCAAATAATTGCACGAAAAGTTTTTCCGCTTTTTGCCAAATGGCCAAAGAGAAAATAAAGCGATATCTAATTGAGATATTAATGGGCAACAATATTGTTGCACTTTACAATAGTTATTGCCATTCAAGTTAAACATCAATTAAAACTTAGTTATTTTGCACTTGCAATTAGTAGTTCTTGGAACTTTAGTCCCAAGGAGCAGATACCCAGTTCTCGGAATAAGAAACGGTGCCAGTTTTTTTTTATTTTAAACCATGAAACATTAAAACACAAAACTTTGCACCTGTTACTTTAAAATTGTTTTAATAATTATTTGGTTAACTCCCGAAAATGCTGTTCTGACCGAAATTAAGGCGCCAACTTTTATACAGCACTGTTGCCATGTGGAAAAGTTGGGTGAAAATGTTAAAGAAAATCCCGTCGTAATTTAACGCACCATTTGTATAAATATATACTGATCGGCAATCAATCTCAATTCAAAACAATTCAATAAATTCAATTCTTCAATTAATATTCAATTCTTTAGAAAATCTTCTGTCAAATATTTGTGTCACAGAATACATACAATTGATTTCCAAAACAACAATGCAGCATAATTTAAATATAATATTCTATATTTATTTTCTTCCTGAATACTGCATCAATAACAGTCAGTGACGATATTTCGCTCGCAGTCGCAGATCTCCATAGAAACATAAAATAAGCTATGTATCACACAATTGAATAGGTCAAGATGTTTAAAAGACCTCGTTGTGCGGCAATCATGCCAAAAACGGGCGCGTTTATGAAGGCATTGCAATTCTATGCAATTTTTATTGCATGTATTTATTGTGGGTATGGAGGCATGTTGGCATCACACGAACGCGTATTTTTTTTATTTATACGCATTGCGCCGTGACGTCACCGTGATATCATCCGAATGCATTCGATGATGTAATGCTTGGATCATCGGCATATCGATTGCGCTATCAAGTTATTCCGGTTCTATAACAAAATACACAGCTGTCTAAATTTTTTTGCTCGTGTACTTACATACCTACTTATAATAGATCGTCTGGAGCTTTTTCTTCTGATTGTACCAGAGTTATGTAAACTCGTGCCAAGACGCCGATTGCTTTTGATCTTGGCTAAATAAAAACTAATGAATGCTGAATAAAAGATTTCAATCGAACGATTTCATCGAAGGAAACACTGGCGGAAATAAAAAATTTAGAATCAACTTCGTGAAGTAAAGATCTGCCTAGAACTAATTAGATTTTCTTTTTTTACATACTTTTTGCGTTTTCCCTGGCTCGTATGAAGTGTAAAAGGCCATAATGAGCGTTAATGAAACTTTTTCTTCGAAAAAAACTTAAACCGGTTATCCATCGTGGCGGAAAGCTAAAGATCGCAACGGAATCCCGAAAAAGAGAATTCGCCGTATGCTAATTAATTTTTCATAGTCCCGCCGACGACACCGCGGTGATATGCAAATGAGAATTCGTCGCGCATTAGGTACTCTGGTTTACAACTTATCACGTCGTCGAGTATCAATTAAAGCGGCGGAATTGCGCAAGTTTACATCATTAACACCATAAAAAGACAGTTATTGCGAGAAAATTTGTGCAATCAATTAGGAGTTTTAAGAGGGGTCGGGGGTGTATGCGTGCAGAGTGCAGCGGCGACGGCCGGGCGGGAGGGGGTGTGCGGGGCCGGCGCGCGCATCTGTGTGCATTCGGCATATTTACCCCGATAGTGGGCGGGCAGGTTCACTGACCCGACCCAATGCAAGGCCCGCGTACGTAGGCCGCCACGACGCACGCCGGGCCCCGTTTCATTAGTGCCACCGCACACCGCACACACACGCAAAAAGCTAACACTGTGCGTCAAGTGGGCACGCACACTTTTTTAATCATCTGTCGGATTACCCGACCCGACGAAAAAAACCCAACAGGTACCTACTCGCTTAAGTTTTAAGATGTCGTAGTGCTTTGCTGTTATGTGCTCCTAGTCCTAATAAGTTTCAGGTGTGATCCTAAAACGTCGAGGGGCCCAGGAAAATTTCGGTCGTCGCCGGAGCCATATCGATCTCCGTTTATTTCCAACTCGGTACCAGTCTAGATAACTGATTTAAAATTTATAACCAACTAAAATGGCCGTGAGATCGATACAACAAATCGTACAAATCTTTGTATTCCAAGACGGAGGGAAAGTACAGGCACAGGTCCTCATAAATTAGGTAAATTGTTTAAAGCACGTATATCAAAAGTTTGCATAGCAATCGGAACAGCGTAAATACACACGCACACTCGTACGAAACGTCATAATTGCACCGCAGCATTCATAAATACAGCGGTTAGACAGACACATTCAGGGCTGCAAACTATAAGCCGAGGTATACTTATGCAAAACCACCCCTTGCAGTCGCCGGATCGGCGAGTGCAATGCCATAACCTACCCCAAGCGTTCCCCTCGTTGTGGCAGGTCCGGGCAGACGCCTTTGATGGGGCATTACCATAATAACCGAGCCAACAGATACTATTCATTAATAAATAACATGCATCGAACATATTTATTATGTTTACATAGTTGATAAACAAATTGACAGTCGGAATTTTATGAGATACGTTTATGACCGTTTAATTTAATAACTTACTTTCTGAATGATAATGTGACATTAATATTTTGATAAGGAGTAATGAAGATATAGTCAGTTTGTGTAAATAAATACTCAAGCATTTCGATAACGACTTCAAAAGCTCTTAAGTACGTCTAGATGTAGGAGCTCTCGGCGGACTCATAAATCATAATGCAAGTTTATTATTACAACATTTGGATGTTCTCTAGACAAAACTGCTTTGGAGTTTGGATATTATTCTTTCGTAAAAAAAAAAATGTAACATTTCAGATTCGATTTTAAGCATTACGTTACAATTTTGCCTCCCTGACTGACGGGCATTCGCTTTTAATGTATTATTTTAGATTCGATTTTGAGCATTACGTTACAATTTTGCCTCCCTGACGGACGGGCATTCGCTTATGTATTATTTTAGATTCGATTTTGAGCATTACGTTATAATTTTGCCTCCCTGACTGACGGGCATTCGCTTTTAATGTATTATTTTAGATTAGATTTTGAGCATTACGTTATAATTTTGCCTCCCTGACTAACGGGCATTCGCTTTTAATGTATTATTTTAGATTCGATTTTGAGCATTACGTTACAATTTTGCCTCCCTGACTGACGAGCATTCGCTTTTAATGTATTATTTTAGATTCGATTTTGAGCATTAAGTTGTATATAAATATTACACACATTGCGCACTGTAATGCTCGGTTCTCCTCCCTCACTGATGTAATGCTCGAATCTGAACTGTTACATTATAGTCAAATGCTCGCGGTGGTTTAGTGATCAACATAACATAACATCACGCCTGTATCCGGCGAGTTAGGCAGAGGTGTACCTGGGAGCGCCTTTAAATGACTTTTGGAAATACAAGTTAGCAAGAGGTGCAAGCCTAATGGAGCAGTGTTTGTTTTCCTTGAGCTCACTCAGCTACTAGTGTATCTGTTAACAACAATCATGTCCGGTCTACTGTTGGACTCATGTCTTTCGAGATAATTTTCTTAGTCACCATGTTGGCGATGCTGCTAATGGCGTCAGCGATCTATCGGCCTAGCAACTTGTCTGATGGTCTTCCCGAAACTACTTTGGTATTAGATACGGTGGGTTATGTGAAGGTGAGATTTATTCGCATATTTCTCTGGTATCTTATTCCCAAAGGTAGGCAAGACATCCAGTTGCTAGCTGATGAGAACTCCCCCGCACCAACAGTTTCAGAGATACAAAACAACGATATATTTTCCCAAAATATCTAAGGGTCTCTAAAGGCTCGTAGTTTGCCGCTAAAGGCTCTTGTTGTCTCTCGAGGGATGTAAGTGGGGGTGTAAGAACATTATGATTGTAATACAAACCAATTACGCATACCTTGACACGATTCTTGTTAGGATTTTTGTTACAAATTCGACTATAGCTTAATTTCAGATTGTTGACTTTTAAAAGTATTTATGTTTACATTGTTGAAGCTTTTTGTATCTGCCCACGTGACGCCCATACAAACATTTGCTTAAAGGTTGAAGACCGATAATTCGGTTTATCTTTGCCACAGTATTACTTCATTCCCAGATGCAGTCTTAAAAGAAGTGCAACTTTTCTGAGGTGACGTAATTTTTTGAAGGCGCAGTAACCGGAGTCTGACCATTATGCTAGATTTTATCAGCGGTTTCGCGCGTTGGAAATCTGTTTTTGTACAGGCTTGAGGAACAGTTTGATCTCCCGCGATGAAAGTAATCTTGTATGTCCGTTACGGGGTATATTTTTTGCAATGTTTTAAGGGTCTTTTTCGTCGATGCCATTGGGAAATGCACGCTACTTTTTACGTACACTCGTGGCCATTATTATGTAATCTTGCCAGGGGACTTGCCTCACATGCAGCACATTTTTAATATAGAGGACCACTACGTGCTCGTAAGGACATCAACTTGTGACGTAAGGACATCCCAAAGAACCAGACTTCTTAGTAATTTATTATGAAAATTGAGATGGATTTCCGTTGTTTTTTACACATTAATTGTCTACAAAAAAGCACATAGCTTTGTTTATACTTACAAAAACTTAATCAAGCTTTTCTTGTCTTATAAAGACCAAAAAACCAACTCGAATGTGTCTTTTTACCTTGCATGTGGTGCGGTATGCAGGTTTAGCTCCTGAACCGGAAAAGAATTCAAAATTATTTGTTCTTATATCTCATCTCAACAAAATATGATCGATTGTTGTTATTTTGATAAAAAGATTCTTGGTTAGGCGAGTCTTGGTTAGGCAAGTCTGGTCTTCTAATCTTAAAAGTATCTGATCAGTAAATCTCTTATCAGGTCTTTCTGAAATCGGGTGTCAGTCTGATGCAATTTATGTATGTTCGCTATACCCACGTGGACACGGCACACATGAAAATGTTTTGATAAATACGAAGAGAAGTAAAAAGCAAAGGAGACCACGCATTAGGCAGGTGCTGAGCTGCTGTTTCGCTACCCTATAAGACATAAAATAACATTTAAGAAGATCCCAAAAACAACAATAATTAATGATAATATTATGAAAATTGTTTCAACAAAAAAATGTACAGCACTCAATCATTTCTTAACCAAAGTCATTTAGCCCGACAATTTAGTGCCATTACATTTTCAACGATCAGATGCACCTTTGCGTTTAAAAAGCTGCAGTGAGCAATTTATACTACCGTTTAGTATAATGTCAGTATTAAGCGGTGATTAGCAATGAAAACGATGCATAATCTCGGGGACCTACCGCAACAAGAGTTCTGTTATCTGTTATAGATCTGAGATCGGTGAACTAAATAGTAGAATTGACTTTTTTTTTTTATCTACGGCAATTTTTTGTGCACGATGCTTTACATGTGGGCAGTTTACGTCGATAGAGGTTGTAACGTAAATAGCTAGGACTGGAATAGAATAGAATGCATTTTTCTAGATAATGTTTCGTAGTAATCTAGTGACATTGGGATATGTGTGGGTAAGTATAATGCTCTTTTGTAGTTGTAAGCAGCAATGTCACCAGCAACATAGTTAAGGCAACATGTTATAAAAGTCATCAAGTATGTAACTGAAATTGTTAATGAATAAAAAACAAGTTATATAGGTCACATGTTAGTTAATACAGTTCAATAATTACATTAAACGTCATATCGCTGTCATATTTCGAGTATTCTCAATTACATAAGTTAATTAATGAAAGCTGCTACAGTGAACTAAGTATGCATATGTGTACGAAGAAAATTAAAGGTTTATTTTCGAAAATGCGGTCTTGGAGTAAGTAGTATTTGGATGGATGTGGGAGTTAAAACATTCGCGGGAGACATCGAGTTCCAATTGTGCAGTGAAGAGTACCAAAAAGTTGCGGAGTAAGATAAATCCTTCAAGTCTTGCTATCGAGGTATTCAAACTAATAATTTAAACATACTCGTAAGATGTCGCATTGGACTTGCGCATTCCACATTAGATGAAATTTTCGCGACAGTCCGTCATACAACTATGCAGGAACAAGAGTGCCCATTAAAAATCATACGCGTTTAAAAAGCCCGCCCTCAGCGCGCGCCGCCACTTCAAAGTTTGACCTCGCAATTACTAAAATTGGTTTGATTTACCATTTTAATTGAAACAAAAAGCTTATTTTTTCCAACGGCGTGGACGGCGGAGGCGTCGTTGTAATCTCGACCGAGTGACTTTCGGCCGGAGGGTCCATTAGGGATCGGCGGGAGGACGTCAGGCTGGCGTCGGAGATCGGAATTTTGAGCTGTGGCGTCCTGTCGTTAAGGCGTAGTTTCTGTCGGAGCTGTTCGGTAGGCGCGAGAGGAGAGCACTCGAGGTCGGATGCTGAGTGCGGGGGTGTGTGCCGGACGCGGGGGGAGAGTGGGACAAAATCGATATCGTCGGGCGGCGCGCGACGTCTTGCGCCCCGGCCCTCTCGCCCCTCTAATGAATGAGAGCGAGCATAGTCATCTCTGCGGATGGCGGCTCCGGCGATACGGCACGCCGCCGCCGACGTCGACTAGACTCCGCTGGGCTCCCGATCCAATGTATTGCTGCCCGCCACGATAACGAAACGAACACTGATCAACCCTGCACACACACTACAGCTGCAATTTTATACAGCTTTTAGCTATTTTAGTCGCTCTTTTTTGTATCGGAGAAACCAGTTTAATTTCTTACAATGCCTATACAATACACATATCCACATAGATGCTACAAATAGGTTTTTAATTCCAATTAATGGTCTTTTGGTACAACAAACAGTTTTCCACTGATTGTGGGTCCGGAACAAGACAAATTTCGACCTCTGAAATACATAACAAGAAAGTCAGAATTATGAACTGTACAGCGGAGAATCTCGGAAGTTGTAAATGAAGTTTCGAAACAAATTTAAAAGCGACAAAATTGTCTGAAAGAGACCAAAGATTAAATAAAGTTCTTCGGAAGTTTACAGCATTCCTAACATCTATTACGGGAACGCCAGATTTATAGTAATAAATTATTGCAATTATATTCTGCAGGAATAAAATAAATATTTCTGGATTAAAGATTAAGTTGAAAGTTGGTAAATATATCAGCGGTGACCATCTTAATAATTTCCTACCCACACTGATATTAACGATGGTGGGTGTTCCCGAGAACCACGCAAAATATTCATCAAATGCCACCTACCACTTTTATAGGCTTAGTAAAGAGTCTGAATAACAACAAATTGTTAGAGGGTGTATAAGGTAACGGTTCACAAATTGTCAGCCCACAAGCGACCAGGGACCCAAGTCTGCTATTTTTATAAATTCGTCATTCCAACACGATCCCATTGTCATTTTGCTAAAAGTTCCTAATCTGCTAAATTCATAATGGTCGATCATTGGTTGATCATTGTATTCCACAAACACGATACTCGTAACGAATTAAAAGAAATGACTGCACAATGACGTTCTCATGGTAGGTCACTGATCAAAGGAACTGTCAATATTTTATCAAATTACCGCTTATGTCAGTCATTCATTTTTCATTATGTACGAGAATAACGATAGATTCCATTTCTTTCAATGGAGTGTCAGTGGCTGACCATTGGAAAGTCATAATGACGCCACTATGTTAGTAGATTACCAAACTTGTCAAAATCAACAATTATGAAATCAATGATAGACCATTCTGACACTATTGTAATAGCAGACTTGAGGCCCAGGTACGATACGGATCATTTAAAGCATACCTACTTTACGACCCATGCATGCCATGTTGACGGATGCAACATAATGAATCTAACAGGCATTTTATCTTTTTTAAATAAAGCGAAGCTGCAAAGGTTATGATGATGCCACTCTCAAAAGCTCAATGTTTCAATCACTCTCCAGGGATGCTGTGAAGCGGTTCTCATACACATTAAGGACTAGCCCTACATGTGTCAAAATAGTAAAATCATCCAGCTCACAACTCGGAAGTTAAAACAGCAGACAACTTTTCGTTTATTCCACAAACAAGACCACACAAGATGGTATAACAGTTTCAGATGTTCAACAACTGAAATAACAATACAACAGGCCATGAAACTCTTAAAAGCCAGTCTCAAAATTTCCCTACAGTCTAACTAGACACTAGACAGAAGTCTGTTGGTATGTGACGGGCCTAACAGCTTTATTAATAGCACCCAGACGCCGCCACAACAGCTGAGTCCCATCGCCCCGAAGAGAATGCCGACTAATGGTGATGATCATAATGCAAAGCATACTCACAGACGGAGTGTGTCAAATCGTATTAGAGGTACCTACGTGACACGTAGCTAATGTTAAAGGTTAAAAAAAATAACCAATGTCAGCGGTTTCTTTATTTACATATGAGTCAGTGTTATGAGTTATCACTGGCACACAAAGGCACCTTATATTATTGGATTAGTTTTAACGATATTACAGATGGTTTGAATCCTTTATTAAACAAGTCATCGTGTAGGAAGTGTTGGACCATTGCAGCGATGTTGATGCAACGAATCTGACACGTTTCTATGACTAATAGTCAATGACGCATGAATATGTTCTATAACGTATTTTTTAGGCATATTAGTCGCCCTAGATCACTTGTTAAGCTGGGATTGTATTAATTAATTTTTCATATTTTATTACTAACTAGATGCTGCCAGCGGCTTCACCCGCGTGGAACATAATTATTTTTCTAAAAAAGCCTAAGATCTCCTTATAACATCAGCAATCTGCCAGAGAAAGTCCCGTCAAAATCCATCCAACCGTTTCGGAGATTAGCCGGAACAAACAGCCAGACACACAGACAGACAAAAAATTAAAAAAATAGTTTTTTCGTTATAAGTACCGTACCTATATAATTTCATATGCATTTAGTAAAAATCTGTTACCAACAGACACTTTAATTCTAATTATTTTTTATAGATAAAAATATGGTTTATAAAACTAGAAAGGCCATGTGATTATTGATGTGATGGCTAAACGGTACCGAGGAAGACATGCAGCGCCGACCGCAAATGAATTGGGGTCCGGCAGGAGGATAATGACGATTAAAAACTATAGCAATGAGAGGGAGTAATAATAGATATCAGAATTTGTCACAAGATTTCTCCTAATTTAGATAAAGCAGCGGTAGTAGTAGGCACCCAATGATACGCCGAATCCGGAGCAGAAACAGACGTAGAAAGATAGATCAACGATCTGACGCAAGTGACGGAAATGGTTTGGATACGGAAAGCCCAACTGGTTGAAGGCGAAGAAGACTTTCCCGGAAACCCTAACCCTACGCAAAGTGTAGACTATACAGAGTTACAGACTGATAACAATGATAAACCGAAACCTCTGGATCCATCAGGGATGATGAGGAGTTATGATAACAGTGGCCATTAAGCAATCATAGATGAACGAATGTTGACCATCGAAGAAGTATCTTGGCCATGGCCATATATTCGGCGAAAATTATTAGTAAAAAACCGGTCAAGTGCGTGTCGGACCTCGCACAATGAAGGGTTCCGTAGTTGGGATGAAGTTATCCCAAGAACAAACTTAACATTTTAGTTGAAAAATATGTTCTCACATACATTCAACTGCAAATGTAAGTTTGTACGCACAATATTGAGAGATTTACCATGTTATTTTAAGACCACAGACTTCTTAAAAGTTTTCCTGTAATCTATAAGTAAGAACCATTCTATGTATTTTTTAATTTTGTCTCTGTAGTTTCGGAGATAAGGGAATGGTATTTTTTTTGGTAATTTTCATAAATATCTTTAACATTATTTATATTCAAATTACAAAAAAAAAAAATTTGATCCTCACAATAAGCCCCTTTCATTTCATTTCCTTTGTCACACGGTACAGTTTGCAAAACTTTTCTTTTTTTTCTTATTGGCCTCTTAAAAGTGACCCCCATACTTAAAATTCATTTATTTACGTTACACATCGTATTTGGGTCACAGAAATACATGTGTACCAAATTTCAACTTAATCGGTCCATTAGATTTGGAGCAAATTGGCTGTGACAGACGGACACACAGACAGACACACGAGTGGTCCTATAAGGGATCCGTTTTTTTTTCCTTTTGAAGTACGGAACCCTAAAAAGACGCTTTAACTCTTAAATCTTAGCAGAATCAATTTTAGGACCTTTGGAAAACAATTAGTGTAACGAAATATTCCTGTCTATAGAGTCTCCATTTTTAGCTTAGATTGATATATAAAAAGTATATCAATAGATTTTAGTTAAGTTACAAAATAACTTTGAGAACACTTCAAGCAAAATTCGGGACTTTGGAAATATTTTTTATACGTTTCTATTGAGGTCCACCAGCACAAATTTTATTATGCAATCCTTCTCGTATTTTGATTTTTGTTCTACTACCTAGAGCTGGTTTTCAAGTAAAGGATTTCAAGTATGTTAAGTGAACATTTTAAAATCATCTTTTTCACCATTTGCTTGGCAAGAGTGAAATGCAATAACAACGTTGTCTGCAACTTGTTCGTACTACCAAGACAAAATGATGCCGTTCAAACTATTACTAGTTTGCACATCAGGACTTAACAAGGAAAGAAGCAAAGTTCCCTCTAGACTGGCCATTCCCGACTGCATCTAGTAGAATAGATTAGAAATGGCGGGCTTTAACTAGGTCAGAGCAAGGCCCGGGCCGAATGTCTACGCCGCACCTGAATCTATGTACTCTAGTATTACATAAACACATGTAAGTAAACAAAATGCGACGATAGGGATGTTCAATAAAAAAATATTTTTAGTCCGTCAGGTAGATCATAAAAAAATATTGGACACGTATTTTTTTTTCTTTTTACCTAACCTTAAGGTCGAGACGTCACTCTCCGGTAGATTTTATACTGACTTGTGACTTAGCGAGCCCCCCACTCCTCAACTTGAATGCGTTTTATTATATTCAGTATTATAAACCATTTTTTATTAATATGATAAAGCAAAAAAATACGTGTTTAATATTTTTTTATTATCTGACTTACGGACTATTTAGTTTTTTTTTTCCTAGTCAACATCGCTATTCGCCCACCGTTCTAGGTTACATATGCATCGCACTCGACGTCTATTTGACCTAATTTATCGGTTCGTTGGTTTGTGTATCTACTTTTTGTGAATGTGTCCGAGTGCCAAAATATTTTGTTTGTTGATTGTCCATGTTTATTGACATTTGGATATTGCTTTCAATAAATTTTGCTACTTTTCGATTTTTTTAAGTTTTAAACATTTTTTGTATATTACGGGCCAGGGGGCCAATTCTCGATTTTAGAGATGGTGTCGAACTCGACAAAAATTTCTAATGACGTCATTTTTCCGACAAATTTTAAAAGTTGCTATTCTGGGGATGTCGAATTCGACATTTGTCGAAGGCTAACGTTAGAGTTCATGTCGAGTGCTTCTGAGCAGTAGAGATGTCATGTCGATTGTAGAGATAGGTCATTTCTGAGTGAATTCGTTGAGTTTTGGATTGTACACTGTGTTTTCTTTTCTTTAATTTTTAAATAAAATACGGCTTGGCATCTCATACCTACTGGAAATTCGATTTATACTCTTTGATTTGTGCATTGTGTTTTCTTGAAACGACGACCTTCGCGCAAATAACAGACTCTGTAATTTGTGTACCCACGATTGGACTTGAAACCACTGAAAGATGGACGAGTTTATTAGCATTTTTATCTCGGAGTTGTTGGAAAGTGGCGAGCAACTGGCCAATACACGGCGACAACAGCGCACTTATCCCACCGTCGATGTTTACGACTTGAGCGAAACAGAAGTCATTAAAAACTTCAGATTAGATAAAGATTTAATAAGGGTTCTAATAATTGGCTCCTGCAATTCAGGATACCACGAAAATATACCTGAAAACGAAGGTAAATAATCGTCTGCTTCATAATTTTATTAGTCATGTATAACTGTTCACTAAACTAGCCTTACCCACCAAAAATACTAATTGCACACCCTAAAATACCTAAATTACTTATGTGCACCATTCTTTCTATTCTTTGGTGTACAATGGAATTTTTAGAGTACAAAAAAGTAGGTATTTGCTGAGTGCACAAATTATAACCGATTTTATTAGGTATAATTGATTTTTTGTATGACTTAGCTATTTTTATTTTGAAATGTAAAACAGCACCCAATAATGATGTAACACAGAGTACATGTAAACATAACAAAAGTTTTGAAGGAACCGCAAAAAGGCGCAAATTCTGACACTGACAGACAGTCAACTGTCAATTTGTCAAACTGATTATTTTTATACTAAACGTTTCGTTTTATACTTAAATAATTAGGTTTAGTCAGCGTTTTAAAAGAAAATCATTCATTAACTCATAGCTACCTAAAACGGAACGTGCGATTCTTCATAATGGTAACATTATCTTCACTCGACTCGACATTTTCGTGACATTTATTTCTATTTTGACTGAGAATACGGAATTCTGTTCAATTCGACATTTTTTGGTAGAGATAGAGATATTTTTAATAGACATAGAGATAGACTTACGATCTCGAACTCGAGATAAATGGCGAAAATCGAGAATTGGCCCCCAGGCTTTCGTTATTTAAGAGTGCATCAAAGGTAACGGATGATATGGCACGGTGTCACTGCGCTTGTTTACGCAACGTGATCTCCGCCCTTGAGGTCACAGTTTGCGATAGATTCCGATAAACGCACGTGAACTGTCCGAGACGGTCACACGGACGCATCGTGAGCACATGTCAAAACATTGAGTACCACACGTCAATCGATATAACCAACATACGAGTTATCGTTTATCTGATAATAAATCGAATTTTCTCCAGGTTATACACAATAAAATGACGTCAATAAACCGAGAAGTAAGCATAAACAGCGATAACGAGTAACTACAAACAGTTGTACACACCTGTTTATATTGTAAATAATAGACTAACAGCCTTACTAATAAACTTTTACGCACGACGTATATCGGGGTTATAACATCAACGTTACCAATAAACGATATTTGACGTTTCAGTTGTATACATCTGGTGTAATAGATGTCATTATTCAAAGAGAATTTGTACAACCGTTATTCAGCCCTCGGACCTTGTATAGCGAATGTATAACCTATAATAACTAGTGGCTTTTGTCGTATTGAGTTTGAAAACCATGGATTATTTACAATATTTCGATATTTTAGATGTAATTGACAATCATAAAAGGAAATGTTATAAACATCGTTATGATCCTTGCTGTTTGCAAGAAAATGAGTTTCGATTTATATAAAGGTTCAGCAAACTATATGCAAGGAACATTGTTGAATTAGTCAAATGTCATTAGTTTCAGCCATTTAATATTATAGAAAAAAAAAATCTTCATAATTTTTATCATTTCAGTCGTACTGAATTCGCTTTGTTAAATGTTGAAGTTCAAAATTGACTATGGGTGCATTCCGAGTTACGCTGTAATCGATTTGAGCGTGCTAACAACCGTACCGTATTAACGTGGGCATGATAACGTTGTGTCTTGAATCGTCATAGATGACGTCATGAAATACGCCATCTTGCGATAACGCCGACCAAGCTTTTTACTAATATCACCGTGAGCGCTGTCAAAAATGACAGTTGTGCTGTTTTGTTTTGACTCGCATCTTATCTTTGAACTAACGTGGCATTTTCGAAATTGTGTTTCTTGCTATTTAGGGGCATGAGGAACAGGGTGTAAAGTTCACTCATCCACCATAGAAAAGGGAGGATCCTCCAACCAGACGGGTGTTGTGTCTGGCGGGCCGACTGCCCAAATGTTGATGTCGGATAGTCTTCGATCTATGTCGTTCGCGCGGTAAACTCTAATTGCGTGATGCAGGATTTGTGTGCCGTCATGTCTTTGATGCGTAGTTAGTATGTGGCGGTGTAACCGCAACAGCTACCCTTCGCCACCTACCCAAAGAAGAAGAAGAAATGTGTATATACACACAATGAAATATGATATGCAAGTTTTGACGTAGAGCGAGTACCGTGAGCACGTTCTCGAGCGTTCCGAATTGTTGACAGCCCTCAGCTGTCATAATCGTGATATCTTAATCGGAACGCCAATTGTCGGTGTCAGCGCTGTGAGCGATTATGTTCTAATTCGGAAAGCGCCCTATAACAGCTTTTACTGTTGCGTTCTTAACCTAATGCATGCATCACTAGTGACAATAATCTATTTTTTTAATTTGTAAAAGAATGCAAAATCAATAGTTTTGGAAATAAAATGGACGTAATTCTTTAAATTTAGATTTTTTAAATTTATAAGTCTAAAGTTATGAATGTTTTTCCAAATGAAAAAATGACAATGATGGTACGCACTACCAGTTTCAGAACGCACCTTCTAATGTTGCCAGTGGTTTTTGTCATAAGCAGTGGGTAACTATGCATTGTGTATACACTGATTATTAGTAAGAGTAGTGTGTAACGCCTATTCACAGCTTATACATTGTATAACAATACAATAGTTAAACAGATGTTTAACTTATTTTTATTAGTAAGGCTGTTATAGGATAATTATAATTACACCAGTAGAAACTGCCACATGTTAAAAGCTTATAATTACATACATACATAAACTCACGCCTTCTTCCCATGGGGGTAGGCAGAAACTACAGAATGCCACCTGCTACGATCCTTACATACTCCTTTTGCCTCGTTTACGTTCATACATCTGGTCATACACGCACGCCGGTTGCGAGTACTACGCACCTGTCCTTTCTGAAGAACATCACCAATAAGGTCAGTATATGTCCTCCTAGGGCGTCCCCTCCCGGCGTTTCCATTCACATCTGCCTTGTAAATACATTTTGTTAGTCGCCTTTCATTCATCCTCTCAACATGACCAAACCATCTCAGCATACCCTTTTAAATTTTTGTCACTACATCTTCTTTTAATAATTAGCTTATAATTACTATTTTTAAATATCCTTCTACATACATAATTCAACAAAAATGCATATGTGTTATTGGTTAAATCGCGGTATGCGTTGAAGCGTGTTGCAGAGTTGCTTACCGAACGGACCAAAGTGACGGCGCGGAGAGATTGCCAGCGAAGCGTGTCGGCCATAGTCCTGAGCAGGGTGGCGGTGGACCTCTCCCCTTTGCGCACCATCGTCCCGTCTTCACGCACGGCTGATGGGTCACTGCACCACTCCTTACGAGTTTACAAGCTAAACAGTTTACAAGCCACACGTTGCACTCCCTCCACGCTCGCCTTGACAGTTTTAAACGCAAGGCTAGACGCAGATATCCAACCGACACCTGACTCCACAGAGCGCGCGCCGAGGCTCTCGTTAATGCGAATTATATTTTCAGCGGTTAAAATGTACGAGAACAAATATATTGATGTAGCAACCGCAATAATCGGCTGCGAGGACACGACTGGCTCGTTATCGCTGCGATACCTATTCTCCAGCTCAAGTAGACGATTCCGCATACGTGAATAAAGACCGACCTCGTTGTTTTGGTCAGGTGACGCGCGTCCCACATGCGCCACTTCGGGACTCCACGCGTATCTCTCACGTCAACTCACCTAAGAGCAAAGGATTTCGGCAGTATGGAAATAGTGTTTGGGCCTGCTGAGCACAAAGCTGCGTTTAATCTCTGTCTGTTCGGATGACAGGAGCATTAAGTTCTTAGATTAAGGACAGATGTTTCGGATGTGATAATAATTCTGTTACAAAAATAAAAACATCAAAACATAATATTTACTCCCTGACAGGAATGTATGAGTTATCGACCTCAAGAGCCTTAACAAGTCAATGTATTGGAATTGTAGCAATTAGCGCGTCATTCGCGATATAGAATAGCTTCCAACAGCTCATTAATTGTGTGATGCTCGCGTTAGTGTAAGCAATTTTATTCCTTGGTGTTATTAGCATGGAATTGTTTATTCTATGAGCGAGTGTTTATAATTAGCTGGGGCGCCGGGATCGTGGCAGGAGTCCAGGTCGATCACTCGGCTAATATAACGGGTCCGGACTATATCGGGTGGTCGGTCGTTGACAGGGGCATTTTTCCGGAATCGCAAACGATCCGCATTCCTCTGCGGTGGAGAGTTGGCGGAAAAAATAAAGATTAACGAGATAAATCGCACAAAATTGCAACAACTCCACTTCGATACACATCTTGATCGTTATTTCAAGTCTTACCATTTGTGCTTTATTTTTATTTTTGTTCTTGTAATGTTTTCGTCTAATAACATTCAACTATGAAACGGAAGTACGTTGGTTTACCTCAGGGTTATGATAGTTATATCACCAGGTGCTATAATAAATGTTACTTAATTATACGGGAAAATCTCAGTAGGAAAAGTCGACGATATTCTAAGAATACGGTTAATATAGAAACTTGTGTATCTAATGTGATGTGATATGGAGGGGTTTAAAGGTATTTTCAACTATGTATGTCTGTCTGCCTATAACACGCTCAGTAGGCATAACCGATGAATAATATTCTGGTGGAGTAGCGCCTACCGAACGCTGATAGAGAATTGAATTCCGGGAATTCCTGTCGTCATTGAAGAGCTGTAGCGTACCCGTCTTCTGTTATAAATGTTCAAAGCATATTTTGCTCAACTGTTTGTACGATATACTTACTAATATATTGTTGAAGCCTCTTAACTATAGTAACTTGTGTAAGAACTGATAAATATTTATGTAATTTAAATTCTCATATTTTTTTGTCCAGCACAGAACCGGTCAAATTGGCGGTGCTTGGGGAGGCATTTGTCCAGCAGTGGACGTCTTTTGGCTGAAATGAGGATGATGATTGTGGAACACATTGTATTATGTAGCAATGTTTACATGTTGTGTTTAATGTTTTATCGTTATCATTCTAAAAGATAGCAATAACGCAAAATCTCGGATTTATTTTATCAGGAAAACGGCGATATAAATAAATGGCCTAATTCATTCGGTCAATCGGCACATGCTATCGCCATTTCTTATCTGACAAAAGTCTTGCGGTTTCTCGTCTTTAAACATGTCTACACCACACTGAATTTCGTTCGAGAACTTTCGTGAATTCATGGCACAATGGACATAGCATTCCATTTTTAAACTGAAAAATCACAACAGATTCAAACAGTGTCCATATGCACTATAGATAGTGCAATCCACGACGACGCGCCCCACTCCGCTCCGCTCCGTAGGTACTAAAGTACAGCTTACAGTACAGTAATCGCGGAGTGGGGCGCGTCGTCGTGGATGTGGCACTATCTGTAATCTCGTGCGGTTTTCTTTGTCCAATGGTGTAGTACATAAGAGAGGCGTCGCGACGTCGCAACAGAGCATCCCGACCATTCCTAGATAGAGCACGCTGTTTAGAGAATTTAATTTCAATCGCTTCAGATTAAACGGAATTCAATTTTCATTGTGCGGTTCCGATTACGTGCACGTACGTTTGTGTCTTATGATCATTATAATTGCTGTTACTGTTTTATGAAGTAAATCGTTCCACGTATATCTTAACTAATATTATAAATGCGAAAGTGAGTTTGTATGTGTGTGTTTGTTTGTTTCTTACGCTTTCACGCTAAAACGGCTGAACGGATTTTGATGAAATTTGGCACATGGGTAGACCATGAACTTTTATGCCGGAAGTACGTTCCCGTGGGATAATTTCCGACATGCACACGGGCGAAGCCGCTAGCAAAACCAAGTTATTAAATAATGCCTCATAATCATAAGTTGTTATAATTGGATCTAAATAAGGCTCTTCGGTTTAAAGGGGACCATTTGGTTCAACATTGAGAATTTGAGACCCTTTTTATTCGTGGGTGTGAAATATTTATTAACAATACAATATTTGGTGGTGTATAAAAAAGTGGTTGTTGGTGTGACATTGCGTGAAGGTATCGGCGTGTAAAAATAAGGAAACACAATAAACATGGTTGGTTGGTCAGAGGGCGAAGTGTGACGCGGCGTGCGTGCTCCGTAATTAACGTCAAAACGATCGGCAAGATATTTTGCCACGTTAGCGTGGCGCCGGCTGACACTCACACCGTATTGTAACAACAAAAAGAAACAGAATCACTAATCTTGCATGATTAATATGTTTGAAATGGATTTCGATTTTACTGCCAAAAAAAGTTATCAGTATATTTTTTTATCCTTAGGTTGGGAAACTTTATTCTTTGAAAACGTGTCCACAGCCGAACTAAGTATTTAACACTTTAGGTGTAAGTATAAAAGATAAATCGGGGCACAGTCGCTGAAAACTTTTGATTCCTGATGTGGGACGGTCGAAAACTGAGTTTAAAATCGTTTCTTTAGTTAGATTATATTTTGAATAACATAAAATAATTTGTTACTATGTCATAAATAATGCAAGTAGAAACTCGCCAAGACATAGTGAATGCAATTTCCAATATCGATCCAAGTTGTTTCAAATCAGACACCATGAAAATTGCATGCATTCCTTCAGTGTGTCATTTGATTTATTTACTATACATAATATCATAAAGTAAAGTATACAAAGCGGAATAGATAATATTGCCAGATACCAAGAGTTAATGATCGCATCGACCAACAGGTTATCGTCAGTATCTACACGGAAAATGATGATATAAATACTAAAATAGTTTACACGTGTGGTAAGAGAACGATTATTGTTTTAAATATACTTAAAAACAAATACTTACGTAGTGGGCCGCTATAACTCAACGTTAATGTATTGTTATGAGAGTTACATAATATGTTACGCAAGAATTGCGCAACGGTGTGACTGAAGTCTACAAAATAATGGCCTAATCAATTTCAGTTTTCGTCCAAAGTCCAAAATTATTCAATATTTGTTTGTGTGCCCATAATAATAACTTACACGATGTGTTGGTGACAATTATGGCGTAAATTTTTAGGTTCCAAGTGGAGAAGAAAACTTTTTTGGTTAATCTGAAGTCAAACAATCCGTCTATTCGTAGTAAAAATCTAAAAAGTCAACAAAAAAAAATCTTGTATCTCTTCTGTCTGATTGATGGTAATGGATGGTATATACCCTTCCGCTTATCCGAGTCCTAAGTCCCGCAAGACATCCCAAAAACGTTTAAAAAGCTTTTATTTGACGTAACAACGATCAGCTTCTCCCAAACATTCCACAAGCATACGGACAATGCATGGAGAATGTGTTAGTACGCAAACAGACCTCACATGGAGTGGTTACCGATGCCGGGAGGGGTCCAATCATTACCGGGCCATTTATTCGGCAAATTGCCTCCATCGATAACCGTTCGCGGGTCGCGACGCGGCGAATAATTTCCATTATTTCCTTTATTCGCCGCCCCACGCCCGCCGGCTGTGTTGACGAAGACAACCGAGAGTTGTTGTCAAGTAAACATATTGGGATTTGTTGCTATTGCCATGATTAATGTGTTTTTGTACGAGAAAAATGTAGACTCTTGACGAGTATCAGAAGTTGAGTTTTGAATAATTTGTGGTTCGCAATTTATTACAACACGACTAAGGCCCTTTGTACACACACGTTTTTCTTGCAGTGTAAAACTATGGTTCATTCGCCGTGTGTATACACGGTCGTAAGTGTTGTATGGATCACTATGGAAGCTAGTTGACACACACGTTTTTTTTCCACGGCGTGGTTATACGCCGTACCGTAAAGGACCTTATGATTCTTCCTATAGTAAATAAACGTTTACAAAGAGGACAGAGTCTAAGGACATAAATATTTAACAGGAACATAAACAACAATAAATGTCACACACAACTCACAATAATTTTTAATAGCTGTTGCACGTTGGAAACACTTTAAATTGAAACACACCAGTTATTCTTTGCGTTTCTCATAATCTAGACGATATTTTATTTCCTTTGGAATGAGTGATAAGTGCTAATATAATTATATTCGCACTTGCAATGGCCATGGAGACTGAATGCCATGAGCACACAGAATCGTGTTACGATTCGTATAGGCCACAGGCGATCGGATCACGTGACAGCATTGAGATACCATCTCGGATTTAATAGAGTTCTTTGCTGCACTCAATCATTGCCTCTGTTAGTTCGCAATTGAGGCGCAGACAGCTGCGATTTACGACGCAAGATCGAACCACGTTTTCGACAAGCCTCGAGGAAGAACTAATGATTTAATTCAGAAAAAGGTAGCTTACTATTTTTCCTCAAAAGGTTCACGTACAAACGGTAAAAACTGCCAAGTTGGGACGGGCTTTTCGTATTAGATTATCGAAACATAATCAAGTAGGTAGCAGATATCCTCGAATTCGACAATAGTCAGTCGAATCAATTATTGGTACATAACAAGATTCGGACATCCCGGTCTTGTCTTCTCGAATGGGGTCGTCCACCCTTTGGCGTGTAATCGAGCGAGGGCTTTATCGGTCAATAAATCCACCGGTTCGCAGTGCAACGTACAATTCGAGGTATTAGCCGACAGACTGGCTGCAGGCAAGACGATGGTGAATTCCGCAGTGACGGATGCCACAGTGCAGCCGGCCTTCAAGCCGTGCAATAAAATAGAAATGCAAATATACAACCGTTGCTAACTAGACATATTTAACGTTATCACATTATTATACAACGTGCTCAATGTAAATCAAATGACGATAAATTCTTCGGGTGACGTCTGTGCGTCTAAGCTGAACTTATTGCCTATGCCTAGACGTCGTCTGTGATGCTGGAAGTCGGATATGGGGTAGTCTCCAAATTGCATACTTAATGACCTTTGATTCTACGAAAGACAACAATGAAAATGATAAAGGCAAACTTTTTAAAACCGGCTAAGTGCGAGTCGGACTTGCACATGAAGGGTTCCATACCGTATTAAGTAAGATCGAGCAAAAAATGCCAAAAATAACATAGTTCTTGTATTTGTTGTTATAGCGGCAATAGAAGTACACAATCTGTTAAATTTTCAACTGTCTAACTATTACGGTTCATGAGATACAGCCCGCTGACAGACAGACAGACGGACGGATAGCGGAGGCTTAGTAATAGGGTACCGTTTGGCACCCTTCGGCTACGGAACCCTAAAAATCATCCAAGCAAAGGAATTAGATTGTTTTGATTAGGACCAAATAGGAGTGACATCGTGTGATTTATAGATGATTTGTATCGGCAGCAGTCGACAACAGGGCCGCTTATAAACATAGGCGCGTCGTGAACTCGCATGTTCTGATAAAGACGTCTGAATGTCAACGCACCCGCCGGTCACCTTGAGCCAACGAACCACTCAAGTGAACGAGAGAATTTGGCCAATGTCATACTATCTTATCGTAATTTTGTTAAGTTGATGAGTTAAACTGGGACCCTGGGAACGATGACCGATCAAGTGCATTGAGGTAATGAGGTAGGTATAACGAGAGAATTTTGGCCAATGATATACATACTATGTGTATGTATATATATACTATGTGTTATCGTAATATAGTTGACCGATCAAGTGCTATGAGGTAATGAGCCTAATGGACATGTTTGAGCAATCTACCTCAGAATTGCAAATAACCAAATAACCTATTTAGTTGTTAAAACATTATTGGTTAAAAATATATATATATTTTCATTGATAGAATAGGTAGTTGCTTTAAAATAGAACTGATTCAATCCAACGTAGATAGACATAACATACTAAACGATGGAAATGTATGCCCGTTTCAGATACCTACTTTATAACACCTTACGGTTTGTTTAATTACGTGTTTAAACATAGACGTATATTATTAGGTTAGTAACAAAACGTTTTAATGTACGTAACAGTACTGCGTGCCCGATCATATGTATATTCGAGCAAACGTCATGATTACCGTCCCCAGTCGCGACCACTCTGTTGACGTACGTAATAGTATAATTAAATGTCACCGCGAGTCCGCGAGACTCTGTTACCGGGTTCATACAACGATCGTGCCAAAACTAAGCGAGTATTCCATTGTCGCCAAGCAGTTAAGTTTCACGCCAATTTCATTGTAAGAAAACACCGCAAAACCATGCAAAATTGAAACTTAAACCGTTACTCCCTAGAGGCTGTATCAAAACTTAATGCTGTATCTAAGTTGTGTGTCAAATTCATTGCCAAGTGTCAAAGGCAATGAATTTCCACCTCCAAAATACATTCTAGTGAAAGCTAAATTTAGATAAGGGTCAGGCATTGGCATCAGCAGGATTCACGTGGTTGGAGACGTCGATCTCGCAATCGTTGTTGTAGCTTGATGCATCTCAGGTGCCAATGAGGCTGCTCCAGTTAGCTGGCTTGGATCGATGTCGACGCGCCGAAATAGCTCTCGCGGCCGCTCAGAATACACCCGCAAGGTCGCTAGCCGACCTGTGCCCTCTTTATGACCCGTCGCGTATCTCACAATGCCTTTGAAATCGGTGCGCACCTTTGTCTAATTATAAATTATTCGAAGATGATGAGGGTTTTCGAAGATCGATTCCGAAAACTGAGATTCGGCGAACTGCCTTAATCATTAAGTTTTTATAGAGTCGGCGGGTGTTTGAAGTGTACCGTTAATTATTTCATATTCTCGTTTCTTATACCGCAGTCTATATCAAATGACATCATTTAAAATGCACACGTTGTCACGTCCATATGCAATTCGACAGCGGAAGGGTACGAGAAAGTTTCCATTGGTGGCATTTCAAGACCAAAAAGTGCATAAGGGGGCCGGAACTTGGCCGACGAATCGTGTCAACTGTTTGGGTTTGCGAACTCGACTAACAAGTGGCAGATTGTAAACTCTCGCGTTACCCACTCATTTAGTTGAGGGATGCCTTGCTTCATAGCTGAGAAAATATTCTAAAGTATTTTCGAACAGATAGAAACGTTTTGACAGACTCAGTTTTTTCTAGTTACCAATCCATTAAACCGTAATGCGGTGAGCGAGATACAAAAATATGTTGTTACGAGAAATGAGAGACGTAAACAATGAGAGTTAATTTGTTTCAGTAATAATAGCGCATGTTTATTATTCGTCTGCCGGTTTGAGAATGTTCATTAGGTGGTCCATCAGGCTGCGAAGGGTCAACTGAGGAAATTGTCGACGGAACATAACGGGTACGAAAATAGAGATAGTAAATCGGACGATACTGAATACTGATGCACTTTAACACTATACAGTTTAATCTCCCAGTGCAATGAAAACGTTCATTGCACTGGGAGAAGATAAGATAAAAAAATATTATTTTATTTAATGAATGCTGATAAGGATAATTGATAAATGACGATTATTGCAACATACCGTACAACGCATCCAGATGTCATAAGATCCTTACAGAATTTGTTAGTTTTTTTACATCTCTGCTTTCAATTACATAATGTTGTTAGTAAATCTAACAAAAATAGCGAAATGTTTTTAAAGTTTTAGCACATTAGCCAAGTTTTTAGTAGGCAAAGGAAAAGGCGTAAACGAAGCAAAAGGGCCGATTCCAAAGATGTACAGAAATTGTCTTACATTTTTTAGGTAGGTCATCATGGCAGTAACTCACTGTCTAGTCGCAGGAACGATTATTAGCAGCGAAAACAAATAGTTGCCATCAGGCACACGACATGAGTGGAGCAAACGTTAAACTGATAATTCTTTATTTAGATTAGCGAGTGGAGCGCTCAGAGAGGTCTTCTATTTTAAACTAATTTGGTGCGTATTTTTAGAGTAAAAGTATGACTCACGAGAGTTGCTGGCGATCGCCGAAGAATTATTTGACAACAAAACTGTTGCGAGAACAGATTGTATTTTAAACAGGAATGACTTAACTTTCCGAGAATGTGTTCTTCTGACTAGTTTTAAAATTGAAATTGAAAAGATTGGAACAAATGCTCAACATCTGCAAGCACGTGACTCAGGTGTGGTCTTAAATAACCGACGCTTCTAACGAATACACTTTTCCAATGAATAGCTGGTCTAAACTCTTTCAATTTGTAATTCCAAGAAATTGCACGTCTATATGCAAGACACAGACAGTAAGTCATAGCAACTACTTCGTAATAATGTGTCTGGCTTAGCATGCAAACAGCTTGTGTTAACCCCTGTATAATCATGTATCTGGTCTGCTAGCTGGATGGCCAGACGCGGCAACTGGAGCGTTGCGGCGCCAGCGGCTCGAGCAGGCGCGCGCGCACTTATATTGTTCCACGTCCACCGTTCCACCTTTACCGCTACTTATTATGACGTTTTGAAATTCAAATAGCATATCACAAATACACATTTTTACAATGTGTAACGTACACTGGTCTGGACAGAGATAAGTAGTTGTAACTGATTGCATTATTAATCATGCGCACTTCCTATATAGTTTACATGGAAATTATGCTAAGAGAATCAATAAACTTACTTCATCGATTCATGAAACAGCAAAAAGTTAACTTTCAGTGCAACAAAATAGTAATTAAAAAACTACTAGAATAGGATACAACAAAACGGTACTAGAAAACATTTCGGGAATCCCCAATTACTCAAAACACTAAAGTTAGATCACATAACATGATTAGCGTCCAATGCATAGGGGGGTTTTATTCCTCACCACGCTACCGAGTCCATCAAATAGATCGGGGTTCCGATACGGTCTCAAAATAGTCGCTCGGTAGTGTACGCCCGTGTTTCGCATTACGATATTGGCCCTCCCATCAATTTTATTCCAATAGAGAGGCGAATTTGTCGCACCACCACCCGGTGTATTTATATTTTTGCTGATTGATGATGTTACACTTTAAGATTTTTAAGAATATCTCGAATACAAATTAACACTCACTATCCATTCAAACAGATTTTATCTTAATTTTTATTTCTTTTGATTTTATTTTTGATTTTTATATTAACAGATATTTATATTTTTTATTTTGGTAAATTTCTGAAATATTGCCTTTAAAAAAAATTAAATATTGTGTTTTTTTTAATGTATAGATTTTTTTGTTATTTATCATCACATTGTTTTATTATTTTAATTCTACAAAATGTTAATTAACATCTTTAATTGATGACTATTTTTAAGTGTTCATTATTTGAGGGCCATTGGCGGTGATAGCCGAAATACAGGCTTTCGCCAAGTTCGGCTACAGATGTCTAATTAATTTGTAACTAGAAAATATAGCCTTTAGACATAAATGTGTATTATTGTAAACATTTATTAAAATAAACTTATATTATTATATTATTTGCTTCAATTCAAATTAGTTATAGTATTGTCTCAAAGTAACAATGCTCTACCTACTGTAGCCACAGTGAACCTCCTAGCAAGCAAAGTATTACAGCAACTAAAGACTGAAGAAAAAAAACAATGTCTGCAGATTGTTATCAGCCATTTATCTTTAAATAATGGTATAATGAAACGGAACAACAAAATATCACGCGAGGAAATACCCCAGTTCCTTTTTAATACCAACACGAATCAAATTGTCAATATCAGGACATAAACAAATAGGTACCACACACCACGAAGAGGGCAATGACTAGAAAATTAACACGTGAATCAAAATTGATTAGACAATCATAATTGATCGTCTGATATCAGATCAATTCAATCGTGCAAATAAAACTATAAAATCTAGATCAAATTAGTTTGTTTTACTGCTATCTATAAATAGTCCAACACCGGACATAGCAGGAGAGAAGTAAAAACATATTTTATTGACATACATATTACGCGTTCTGTATTGCGTTTGATTAGGCTCGCGTACATGTAAAGCGTTGTATGTATGGGTATCGGAGTCCATCGCGATATTGGGCCATCAATCTCCGGGCCAAGATAATGGTGCCGCGGTGGCGATGTAATAGTTCCTTGACCGGGTGGGTGATTGAAATATTCTAGCAGCGGTGCCTGTGACAGCCGCGGCCAAAATACTCTCACATGTTGAAGAGGATTTCATCGATTCTCGATCTTATAGGAACGGATTAAAAATATTTGGGGATGTCGTAAACCCTGCAGTAACAGCTTTAGAGTCTCTTTTTCAGGGATCAAAGAAAAAGCCTAGAATTGGCAGTGTGCGTGCTCTGCAAATAATCTTCAACTTAACTAGTTACATGAAGGCCTTACATCCTATTTTTGGATCATATTTCCCATTTCTGAAGTTCAGAAACGTGTTACCAAGAAGTTTATGAAAGTTATTGGTTGGCAACAAACATCGGCCTAATTTTAAATTTGGGATCGATATCGGTCAAATAGAGGCCTATGTCGTATTCGTGAGGCTCATTACTGATTTATGATAATTGGCTTTAATAAATTCGAGTGGCTTCTGTTGTCCTTTTTTGGGGGATACTGCTCTTTAATAATCCACGACCATTTCTGATGTGCTACTTACATTGAATCAAAATCTTACATTTGAAATAAGGACGGCTTTTCATATTATGTGTCAGCTACACAAAAAGGACGATCAGTTGTGTGTCTTACCTGAAACAAAAAAAAATATTTTATTAATACACAGGTTTATATTCTGACGTAAAAAACCGTGAAGTGAGTTGGCGGACGAAGCGGGATCGATATGAGATGGCCGGGCGAATCATGCAAGTCATTCGGGTCGTCAACATCGGCTTGTTTTGACGTACCCGAACACCATAATGACGTCTACTGTCTATATAGCTGCTATTATTTCGGGTCTGCTTTGCTGTGAAAGAATTTTTTTCACGATAAATTGATGTTTTGTTACGTTCGCGTTGTGCGTCGTGAATCATCCGAACGCGAGGTGATGTAATTTTTGTTTATTCCTAGGTTCGTGGTTGTTTTTGTCTCGGTATAAAATTCCCTGTGGTATAGGAATGTTGTAGATATGCTTAATTTTAGATGAGGTTGGATAATTTTAGAATCACTGCTCAAAAACTTTTTCTAACAGTGTAGTCTTGTTACTTCCAAGTTTTATGCCGCTGTTGTCGTTATCAAGTTTGAAACAATAGTCTTTAAACTAAAGTTGCACATCTCGAGTATGGCCGATATAGAGACTGTTGACTCGCTCGGACTTTGAAAACAAGTGCTTCGATGGCTTCCCCGCAATTGTGATTGGTGAAAAGTTTAATTTCAAACTAGAGACATCCCGAGAGTGAGCACATAGTACGGGTTCAAAGTAGTCTGGCTTAGAATACTAAAATTTAAACGATTGAAACGTCTTATCGGAACACATAATAAAAGTCTAGTCTGGTTTCTCATAATTCAAACACATACTAATATACAATATGTTTACCATAATAAAATGATAAATCACGTCACACTTGATGACGTCGCGTTGAAGACTCAAGAAGGCAAGCATTAGTGACGAAAGTACGTATCGCAACTACAATAAAATAGAAAAGCGTTCAAACATCAATTCATCACCGTCAACCTTTTGTAAACGTTACAGCTCGTAAAGTTTATACAACAAAACATTGACCGGTAACATAAAAGCGCGTACACACACGTGGGACGATAAATACTATGCCAAATTGCACGAGTCCCGTCGATTATCCCAACGGCCTCTCTGCATGTGGCCTGTGGGGGGCGCGCGCACCCTTATCTTATGGAATTGTCTAATTTATCACTAGAGATTTATGTAGGCAGCGACGCGCCCGCATACAGAGTGTACACAACTTATATTGGTTCCATTATAATATAAACTTATGCGAGGGACAGTCCCTGGTCGGTCAGCGACAATGAGAAAGTTATTACTGGAATTATCATGTGGGCACGATTTGTAAGTAGTGCGCTCACTCCATGGGCTATTTAATTATGCTAATGTATTGAATATTGCTTCAAGCATTGCTCCTAATATTTTTACTCGCGTGCACTTTATTAAATTCTGTCAAAGGTCAGATATCGAGTGCACGTCGTTTCTTTTGCATGTTCTAGCATGCATGGATGGTTTATTCATCAGTTTGAATATTAACTCTTTTTATACGATGCCAGCGATACGGTATTGAATTTGAATTTCGTATGGATTAGCGTTCGTGATCGTATGCGCTAGATCACTACATATTATAAACAAAGTCCCCCAGCCGAGTCTGTCTGAAACTGAAAAACTACCGAACGCGGATTTTCATACGGTTTTCACAAATGGACGGAATGATTAATGAGGAACTTTTAGGTGTACAATTCATTAAGATTTTGTGTAAATTGGCTAAAATATTGTTGAGGATATCGGAAAAATCATGACGCTTTACGGTAGTACATTTCCGTGGGATAATTTCCGACCATCACGCGGGCGAAGCCAAGGGCAGAAGCTAGTAAATTATAATCATTTCAATTCAATTCAATTCAATTTTTTATTGCATTCATGTGTACATGTAGTTGTTACAATATAAGTAAGTTCCAACATGAAACCCGGTTAGGGCACGGCAACATTATAATAATAATAATTTTAACATAATGATAATATATTTTACATAATAATAATACATTTAAAATAATAATAATAATTTTTACATCTTAATAATTATTTTATTTTAGAGTAGTGTGCGTTTTATATGTATCATTCTCATGGCTATGTCATACACAGAAAACGGAAAGGAAGTAGCAACCGTCAATCCAGGAAATAGGAATGGGTTACCATTACTACGAGGATTTTTATATTTTTCCTCATCCAAATTATTTATATGGTATGATTTATTAGGGGATATAGTATAAAATTGACGATTTGTACTGAAAAATTGAAATTCGTTTTTTTTTCTAATTTACTGTATTTATTTAATCAAAATAATTATCATTACTATCTATACATTGCTACTACCTATCTAATAGGAAGGTCATTTATGCCTTTGCGATAGAACTCTCGTGATCTAGATTCGACAGGCGTTCATAAGCAGTCCCCTCTCCAAACGCAACATTGATATTGCGAGCTGTTTCTGCCGCGTTAGTTCAAAAAATAACTCGAATTTTCGAAATATCCATCTTTCTTGTCTAAGCTGAATAAAAAAAACAACTGCAAATCGATAATCGAATGTTGCACATTTTTTAAAAGAAGAACTTCATAAATACCATGTGAAAAAAGTTTCACTCAAAAATCTCAAACCATGAAGGTTCTATGTCAATTCGAAGTACCTATTACAATAAAACGGCAATTTCATACTTTAACCCCTATTATTATGTCTACAAACCTTTAGTCAAGGAAATTCAATGTAACAATAAGTCTACATCAGTTTGATACCCTGACATAATATTCTATCAATTTCCTTGCAGCTTAGCGACAGGACCTTATTTTCTCGAAAAAATATGTCCACATAATCAGGTATTATATTATGTGGTCGTGCAGTCAATCAAGTTGGGCTCATCAAATCGGAATGAGTAGTGGTCTTCGGTAGGGTAACGGCATCTTGTCACGCGTCCTAGCAACTGATCAGACGCGAGTCCGCCAATTAGCTGGACATATATTAACAAGACAATTGCTTTATAACACGCTTGATAGGTATTAAATTGTGGGAAACTAGCGAACGTATAAAATATTGCTTATTTGCAATAATGATCACGACGTTTTATGACAGAGAATTGGGTTTTATTTAATGTTTTATTGTGAAGATTTATAGAAAAATCTTCTGGCACATTTTCTGTTACGTAAGTGGACGTTAGATATTTTGTTTACTTATGCCTCATTCATTTCAAACAAATTACTTGCTTGTAGATTCACTGAATTGATTTACAACATCCGACACAATACAATCTTTATAGTCTCCTTTAGATAAAGGGATTTATTAACGTCAATTATCAGATTTGAGATATAAGGCATTGATTGTATTTGCGACTGTCATTTCAAGGAATTATAAAATGCATGGACGAATAATTCGATAACTGAGAACAGCTTTTATTTCTAAAAACACTAGAGTAGCTAAAAGGCCTAATGGAATTTCTTTTCGGAAAATTAATATCGATAAACATTTATTACGAGCCCGTCCTTGTTGTGGACCTAAGGGCAGGGCGCCCTCTTCCGCCCCGATGGTACGCAAACACGTTTTAAATTATTACAAGCAAAGATTGTGGGAAAGAAAACGTTATTGCGGGAGACGCGCCCTGGGCGACCCGGTGCGAACTTTGCACCAACACAATATCACTAACTGGGGAAACTTGGAAAACTACTAAATATCCGCGGTTTGGGTTAAGTATTGAAGTATCTACAGCCGCAGGCCTCACCGACTATTCCAATTATAAAAAATCCATTTAAATCTCCTTCAGATTCGATTCTACCTCAACGTAAAACGATCCGTTAAATAGCCACTTTCGAAATACAAACAATCTAAAACATTTTGTTGTAACAACGACCAAGATTTATATTGAAATTCTTTTTGTACTACTAAAGTGTCTAAATTGGAATGTTCCGATTAAATATACTTTTATTTAGTGGCGATAAAATGATGAACAATTCTTCTAAGCGGTAGAAGTTTCATTGTGCGTAAACAACAAAAGGCAACTCCGGTTATAAAAGGCAAGTACAATAAGAAACAAATTTAACAAGATATATGACATGTTGTAAAGGGCAATTCAAGTTTTAAATTAATCTAAAAATATCACTGGACGGTCAAGTTTTAGTAGCAAGTAAGTTTAGCTACTACGATGCCACTCGTCTATTTATAAACGTTGCATCGAATTAAAATAGCTAAACAAACAGTAAAGCCTAGGTAGCTTGGCGTGAGACCTATGAGCCGTAACGGTAGCCTTTAAACACAATATTGAATTTTTTTCCTCTATTACCATACAGGAACTAATTATGGATATCGATTTATTATGAAAAAAAAAAAGAGTGCGGATTGGATTATAATTTCGAACTCGCCGAGATAAATAACACAAAAGAATGAATAAGCAATTCAAACGGAATAAAATTTCAATGAATATTTGATTGGTTAGGGGTAAAAATTGGTTGTAATTTATATGAAGTTTAGTTGTAATTAATGCTGTGATTATAAATCTGAATTAGATTGTCCTTCTAGGTAAGTGGTTATTGGAGTTGTTTTTTTTTGGCACACGCACGCCCAAGGGTCAGTTTGCCCGACAAGCAGACGACACCGGCGACTGCATTCTGGGTCGATTGTGCAACGCCTGACGAAACGTTTGGATTGAGCAGTAGCTGCTCTATCGAAGTCACATTCATAATATCTATTCTTATAACCTACTGCTACATCTAGATTAATCTTGTATAGTTTCAGAGCACAGCTGGTTAGGTATCTTCATCTTGATAATAACAGAAATCAAGAATTTAACTCTCATAGCATTGTGATAGCATTTGACTTCGTGGTATTGGTACCAATACCACGAAGTCAAATGCTATCAATGATTGCAGGCATTGATTAGATCAACATAAAGTACGTGACTACTTCCAAATACCTACATGCATATGACTAAGCAACGATAAAAGCATTTAAAAGAAAACAATGTACCAGGAATTTAAAGGAAGAAATGCCGACGGCTGCGAGACAACGTCGTTAAAACCAGATCGTGTCTGGAGCGAAAGTTGCATCGGCTCAAATCAGATGCAGACAAGAGAAATCCACGGCAAAGTACACTCGATACAGGTCTGTTCCCTAACAACCGCAACCGTCGAGCAACAATTAGCACTAGTTGTAAATGTCACGCAAACGTCTCCGAGAAACTCTTCAGAACACTTCTAATAGTTGTAGAGACGGCCTTTAAAATGCACTTTTATATCCATTCAGAAATAGGTCACAGAGAAGTATTAGAGGAAGTAGAAGACGGCGCGCACTGCACTCGCGATTGTTTTTGCATATTTATGGATTACTGCTTCAATTGCTTGACTATGAATTTGACAACAGTTCATAGAATTTATGACTGTGCATGGCTATGCATCATGTAGAAAATGAATAGAACGAGTATGAAAAACCTTTACTGTGTAACTTATCCAACTAATCAAAGTAAAATAGAAAATCTGATCATGAAGAAGCTATGATAGATATGATTTTTATTATGAAAATATTTAAAGCACAGTCCAGTTTGAAACTGCTACCCAAAGAAACTTATAAATTGATTAAAAGTACGCAATTTTTCTCTCTTATTAAAACTTTGCGCCAGTCACCTTACCTAGCGGTGAGACGAGGTCCAATATTTTCTGAACCTTTGTGCATCTTTTACGATTACAACTACAAAATAATAGTAATTTTGGTTGTAGTCTGTACATGTTGCAATAGTGCAGAGTAACGGTACAGGCTCACTGAAGCTGGTTTAGTGCGAATTGTCGTGACAAGTAAGAAGCTATTTCAGTCTGTCTACATCCCGTTTCGGAACATTAGCATACACCGAACGGGGTATAAATAAAGGCACTAAATATAAATAAAGGTACGGAGTGCGCGACGTTTAGCACTTCTCATCTGTTTTTAGGGTTCAATAACATAAATCGTGAAAAAACAGTCTGTGTTAAAAGGCCTGAAATGGCTTTTTAATGTTGTTGTTAATTTAACTACGGATAAAGAAATACATTTTGATCAGCTTTTTTAACGGCTCTGAAATGATATAGTCGATTGTAGCTTCCCGCAGAACACGTTTCAAAAGGTAAGGCTGTATAAAGTCGTATAGCATTCTGGAACCTTTATTGCGAATGTTGCCATTTCGCGCTTGATCTGTTTTTTATTTATGTTCATTTCAGGGAGAACACACCTGTTGGTTAATTTATGTCGAGACGTGTATTGAATACTTATCGGGCGCACACTTTGCTGGTTTACACACATCACACGACAAATAAAGCCTTTACACATAATTTAGGCCCGTTAAACGAGCAGCGAGTCGAGTATTCAAGGGAAATGACAAAATTGTTGAGGAAGACATCGGAAGATGTTATGCATTCACAAACCGAACTTTTTAATGTATTCTAGTGGGTTTAATGCCTGTATTTTGTATTGCCACAGGCAGTAACGTAGCAAATATATTACATAAAGAGAGACAACTCAACATTTTCTTTCCCAAAAAGTTGAATTAAGTAATAAATGAAAATAACTTTTTCAGAGTAACCCTTTCTAATTCTGGGAAACAATAAAAAATATGACACGAAACGAGAGTATCCGAGCCTCAGACCAAATAAAAAACCAAGACAGCGCTGTCAACAGTGACGTGAGACTGGCTTCGTAAACGTGTGCACTTAGCAAGGTGTAGTTTGATTGTAAATGGTTATAAAAGTGTGCGTGTTTGAACTGAGCGAAGGTGTAGTTTTGCCATGCTTCACTGTATTGCTCCCAGCACTATGTCTTGGTTTTTACTTTGGTCTGAGATCCTAGCATAATCTGCAAACCATGACTTCCACGTTAACTTCCAAAAACATACACGTACCTACTTAGCAACATCCTTACAACTGAAGCATGTACCAACAAGGTTCCTTTGAGCCGCGACTCCTTTAACGGGGTAACTTTATAAACCGAGGAACAATGTCATGCCCGGGGCGAGCACGGGTCACTCCCAAGACTTTATTGAAGACATCTTTAGGAGGGCCCCTCTGATATCGCCGCATTTATTCTATGAAAACTAAATTGTTTTGAGAAATGCACATGTATGATGCCCCAGTTCCACTGGCATGGAAGAAAGACAGTGTCCGTTTCTGTTTTGCAAGGAACATCATCAGACCTTCACCGTTCAATGCTAGATAAATACTTCTTCCGAAATAAATATTGTTATTGCGTTATGTAGCAATGAAATAAAATCACTTACAATATAATATTTCCCATTCTCAACAGTTTGTTTTTAGATCGCACACAGATATGACACAATCGCGAGAACAAAAACTTCGCACCCTGTGTTCAAAGGGTAGGGAACGAAACTAGTTGGCAAACTGTGAAAGAACTATAGAAAACAATTGAGCATTTATCGAGATTACCTCAACAAACAAAACAAACTTTCCCTCTTTATAATATCGGTAAGATTCGTATTTCGTATTTTCTGAAAAAGGTCCGTGCACATACAGTTAGGTACATGTGCGATATTATATTTTCTTTGGACTTCTGCACTAATCTGAGTGTAAAACATATAATCTATTTTTACAAATCAGCTGTACACCAATCAATACAAGTTCACGTGAGATCCCGAAACATTGAACAGGCAATCACAAATTCTTTAAAAGATTCAAAAGCCAATGAGGGGAAAATGGCATAACCATTCTGATTATGCTATTATATGTGCCTTCTGGGTTTGCCAATAACCTTTCAGTTTCAAGAATTTCAGCACTTTTATTTCAGCGATATGGCCAATTAATTTGGCTAATTCGTATTCCCAGTTTTTCGCGCAAGATTCCACGTATCGCGATAGTAATTCCCAGTCTTTACTGTTTAGGTGAAACCTTTTGAATGGTCAGTTGGAATGTATCCACGGGCGCCCGCGCAGTACTGAGTACATACATCGATGGTGGCCACGAGTATGCATTTATTGCTCGCTTTATTGGAAAACATGCTTCCGCGTTCCTTGGCGCGACCAGTACCGTTACGTATTTGCATAATGCTTGACAAATGTATTGGTTGTGCTCATCATTATTTAAGTAAACGGAGGTGATATGTGACTTGGGTAATGAATGAGATAGTGTATTTGGGAATTGATATTTCTCGAAATCGTATTGAATGCATGCAATGCTGACATGCTTTCGGTCTTTCATCCTTGTAATCCTTGTTCTTCAATAATCCAAAATTGAGATTGTTGAACTTGTGGTTTTAGAACAATCAAGCCTGTCCAAGTGTCTCCTATAGGTACCTATGCAACAAGAGTTTCCAATTAAATTTTAACTATAATTTCTATAGGTAAGCTGCAAATCATGGATAAATTCATGTGTCTTACTAATGGTAAACAAGTAAGTTGTTCGAACTGAAAGTTCCGGGTATTTCAACTTTGTGGCAGAGAGTTACCAATTACTGACCTGAAAGCTATAATTTAATTTAAATTTAATGGGTATAGAAGAGTTTTAATGCGGAAGGTATCAGACTGAATAACCAATAACTTTAGTTATTTAGTAGACTATAATAAGTACATAGTAAATTCTCGTTGGTGCTAAGTCGATGAGCCCCATGAATAAATGAATAATGGCGGTCGAACGCAACATGCCCGCGGCATACCAATTCGTCTCCGGGATGCTAATAACGCTCTCGCATTTTTCACCAGCGCAACTCCTGACAAAGATCCATCTTCATCGGGCGACGAACGCCACCACAAATCTTTGAAAATGTATAGAGTAAGGAAATGTTAGCAAGGAGCCCGGTGAGACGATTCGGGGATTAACCTTGTTATATTTTCTTGAAAACAAACATTAGTCGAAAAAAATCGGAGCAAGCGTGAACGCATCGAAAGAGCTCTTTATAATCCAATAAATGGAACTGGTGCGACGACGGCCGGCACGCGGCCCCCTAGATTCCTATTCCATTAGGTGTCGCCGCGGCGCGCAATTTGCAAATGAAAACAACTTATTGAAATTCTTTCCCGGTCCGCGTGTCGGGCGCACACAGCTAGAAGCATCTCCGATATTCGAGATGGCATTGGGTTCGCACTAAAATTCTTGAGCTTTGCGGGTTTATTCACAACAAATTTATTCCTCGCAAAAAAACGATTGAATTTCAGCATAAGAAGGAAGCTTCTCCGTCAAATGATTCTTTCAATTACTTGTTTCCTGTGGCATGTTGAAAAACCAAAAAGTCTGAATCGAACAAGGAAGAATAATTATAACAACAAGGTCTGTCGGCTGCGAGAGTAGTAAATTAAAGGAATATCACATACCGACATCGATCTGAAAAATTGCCCAAGCAACCACATAATTCGTCAGGTCGGCACATATTACAGCCAAACTATAAACGAGGAGGCTTAAAAAGGCAAAAAGGGGTCCGCCGCCGTCCAATCATGTGCGGTATTTTGCATAAATTACTGTGCTGCAGTGAACGGGTTGGATTTCTGAAAAATAAATGGGCGTAAAATAAGCCACAGTGGCCGAATGCAAATAACGCCATTATATGCTAATACGATGTGCGTAATCCCTACCGTTTGTTTCGTGCAAGTAACAGGCGTTCCCGAATACGCATTCCAGGAATAGCAACCTACATAATATTAGGAATATAATTCAGCGGATGACTGAGACCCGTCTTTTGGTTAGTGATAGGGTTGTGTGATATGAATACTGTGATGACAGCAAATAGAGAAGTATGGAAGAAGACATACTGCACTGATGCCAAATATATTAGGAAAGGGCAGGGGGCCGATCACGGTGATGATGATAATGATGAACTATTGAAATACCTACATTCCAAGTTTTTTTTTTAAATCTAGCAACTTATTCAGAAACAAAACATTTACTGACCAGATTTACCAAATATCGGTAGGAGGTTGAGTCAAAATTAGTAGACGTCTAGACGAGGGCGACCTGACCGCGGTCCGACCTAATGTTTCAAGCAATCACTTTGATGTAGTGCGCGAACAGTCAAACAAGTACCACTGTGGGCCTGCAACGGCCATTATAGCCCGATCTATTCGCGATAAATAGAGGTAGACGTTTACACGCCCACAAATCGCCGACAAAGGGTTAGAAATACGAAACACCCATTAAAAAAATTAAACTGAATTATTGTCGTCAGGCAGCCAAGCGCGATCAAAAGCCACTCGTTTCAGGTTTGTTTTTATTCCACGAAATCAGTGGTATTAAAGTCGTTTTGGTCGCAGAAGAATGTATTGCAACATGTTGAAGTGGCGGCATTAGACGAAGAATTTTCGAGGGTAGGAGCGCCGCGGCGGGGCGCAATTACCCCGAATATAACCCCTATAAAACGAGAGCGATTATACCATTACACGTTTAGCATCGAGACATTGGTGTACTCGAAAGCCCTCCGTGGAAATATACGTGCATGCGCCGAGGATACCTAGACGGCAGTCGTAAAACAGTTATAATAGGCGCAGTGCGGAAACACAGCTTTATGGGGTCCCTGAAACACGTAACATGCGCACTGAATCGATTATCGTATGGTTATTCTGGTACTTGAGACGGGTCACGAACCAAAAAAAATATTTATGAACCATAAAACGAGGTACACACCAACGTTACAAGCATTGATCAAATACATTGGCGTCGAATGCGACGGTCGCAAGGCGGTCGTGAAACTCATTGTCTTCACCCGAAGACAATCGAACTGAGAACCGTCAAAGTTATGATCTTACCAAAAATAATAAAACACGACGAGTTGCGTGACACTAACAACAATTAAGTACCGACAGTTTTATTTATATTGTTCGACACCTAGCTGCTTACACCAAGTTTGGGCAACTAATAAACTTATATTCTGTCAACAGATAGTTCTACTCACACACTTTTATGGTGTTTGACTTAGTACAATTTACTGAAGTGGAAATATTATATTGAACGTTTAATATTTCTTGGGTTTTAGATGTGTTTTGCAGCTAAAGAAAGAGCAGAGAAAAATTCTTTGAAATAGGTGGAAATACTTAGATAGCTTTAGTTCCATGTCGTTAACATTGGAAAAGTATGTTAGTGCTAAAAATAGTTTTTTTTATTAAATATGACATCGCTAGCCGATCAGTCCGATAGACAGATGTGGGTTAGAAGACGTATGAAAAAACTGTACGGAGGATGACTGAGCAACTTTTGGTTCACGAAGTATAGAGGTAGATGAGGCCAGACGTTGGGAAATTGCATCGGGCAATCCGAGTGTCGCAAAAAATATCAATTTGCGTTGGGAAGATTCAATAGTCCGCAGGCGGAGGAAACGCGTGAAACATAAGAAGCTAATTTCCTCTGGGATGAGGTTCGCCTCGGGAAATCCTCGTCTATGGACGTGAACGTCAATGAACATGGACATTAGCGGCGACTTTGTTTTTGTTTACGTGTGCGTCCTCGGCGGGCTTGATGTTGCCGGAATGAAAGCTGTTGGGGAAATGTTTATATTTTTATACGTTTATTCAGACGTTTTGGATTAAAAGCTATTAAATGGAATTTGAATAATTGATGGTCAGTTGAAGTCAGTTCTTAACCCGTCGCGCGCGCAATTAGCGACACAATAGAATTTTATTGTTATTTGCACAAATGGGGTGCAATCGACATTTTAAGAGTTAAAGCTTCGTGCAGACTAGCGCGACGCGACACCGGTTATTGTTATACCGAGAAGTTTTCGTGGAAATTGTATTGTTCGAGTCGCGTCGAGCCGTCGCGTCGCGCTGGTCTGCACGAAGCTTTAACTCGAAAGCGACAAGGTAGCCCGCAAAATTCAAATTTTCTTACGTTCTTTGCAATTTGCAGGTCAGTGTCAGGTTGTATGTTGTTCTAAATAGGATTTGTGGCTATATCAAATGTTTATTTAAGGCTCGTGCAGACCAGCACGACGCGACTCGAACAATACAATTTCTAAGAAAACTTCACGGTATAACAATAGCCGGTGTCGCGTCGCGCTAGTCTGCACGAAGCTTTATAGAATTATAATCATAAAAATCACATAAAATACAACTCTTTATGTTCATATAATCCTATTGAATGACTATTTCATGAAATCATGACATTTGAGGATTAAGCCTCGTGCAGACTAGCGCGGCGCGACGACGGCGCGATGCGACACGAACAATACAATTTCTAAGTATACATTCACGGTATAACAAAAATCTGTGTCGCGTCGCACTAGTCTGTGCGAAGCGTTATGCTAACTTAAAGAGTTGTATTGCTGATTCTTATAATTATAATTCTGTATGGCTATGAAAACTTGAATTTCGCGGGCTAACTTAGCGCATCTCCCTTAAACTTACAGTTTAATGATATTAAAGGATTATCATGGTCGGAATAAAGTATGAATATGTTTGCTGACATTTAAGCAGGTACTTACTACTTCGCTTTATTACATCATAATATCAAAAGCTACATTCAACAATCAAACTACTCCAAGGGACTATTCCTTTTAAAGTTTTAATTGTCGAACGCATCAAAAGCGCGGTAAAAAAAAAAACGCTGCGCTTATTCGCTGAATAGCCCTTGGGTCGCCGCGTGTGTGACGCGTGTCTGCGGCGCCAAAGCACGTCTTGAACGATCAGAAGGGAGCGAAGGCAGTCGCGTGTGCATAATGTAGGGCCGTCCCCCGCAGCGCCGGTGTCAACGACCGGGCCGAGTCAAGGACGCGTACCTACCGCCCGCCCAGTGACAGAGCGCGGACGAAACACCGATAAAACCGCTGTTATCCAAACGTAATAGGTTACTAGCGTGTGATAAATTTAATACAGCTATAAAAATATGCGAATTATAAAAACGTGGATAATGTAACGATTTGTTTGTCGTTGAAATATTTTTGTGATATCAAACAATTTTAAGGCATAAAATTGTTTGTTTTTTTATTATTTCGAAATTTAGTTTAATTTTTATTGTTAAGTAGCCATATTTTTTAAAACGCTAAAATTAAAGTTACGAACTAATAATTGAAACTTTAACAAAAAGTACCTACTAACAGAAGTATTAAAATTCAACAAATTGACAACATTTAGGAAAATGCTCAAAATCAATGATTCACGAAACGATACGTACCTACCTATGTTAATTGAGCCAGATTAGCTTAAACTACATAATTATAATGTATCGACCGACGTACATTGTATTTAATCAAGACAAACTCTAACAGGTTTTATCAAACGATGAATAATTTAAGTAATTGGTGATTACGATGCTGAAAATGAATTGATCTGGCACCTGTGTCCCGATGTCAACGTACTGTTAATATCCTGTTTGTCTATAAATATACTGATGAGCGAATTCGTTGGGGCCTCGCGAAGGCGTCGCATGGCTTTCGCATCCACTCGATTTTTTACTTGTATGCACTTCATAATCAAAACATTAAGCTTCGTGTAGACTAGCGCGACTCGACACCGGCTATTGTTAAACCGTGAAGTTTTCATAGAAATTGTATTGTTCGACTCACGTCGCGCCGTCGCGTCGCGCTGGTTTACACGAGCCTTTAAGCGATCAATGTATACAAAGAAATGACGACTTCGATTTACCAAACCTCCCACATTTCGCATACGATTATTCAGTTTGTATCTGACGCTTGAATAATAATGAACTGTTTACTAAAATCATACTGAAAACAAACAAAATCATTGACTCGCAAATTCTGGGAAATCTATTCCGTATCTACAAATATATATTGGGGAAGGATTTTCCAAGGTAAACGACGCAAACTGCTGTGCATCATATTATGTTCAGTTTGTCCTAATTATTTCATTCACTGAATCTATTCTTGAAGGTACACTTGGCAGAGATATCAAAATGCCTAGAAACAGACGATCCGTATTGAATTTAACGTATTTACAAGTAAAACGTTTTAGAATCTTATCTAGTTTCTGGGCTGGATAGTTTAGGAGGCTGAGTAACAGATAAGGTTTATCCAGTTTAAAATCTACTGTGAGATCTGGAGGCTGCGTTTGAGAAGGATCTTTAGATGCTAGAGGAAGGTTTCAAGGAGGAAAGTAAGTGTTTTTGAACACGTTTAGCAATGCCTGTCAATATTGATTGCCACCATGTTTTATTAAGTAAAGAAGACACAGAATAAAACAGAATAAAAACCAACCACCTCTCAATAATAAACGTTAAACCTAACACCCGAATAAAATGTGACCAGCAAACAGTTTCGATGGCAATATATTAAGCGGCCTACTTAGTAGCTAATTGTGCCAATAAGGGCGAGTAAAACAGATTTATTTTTTGCTAGTCACGCGATAAGTGTGAATACGGTTGTGGAGTGTGACAAGTGAGGGCCAATTTGGGTCGGGGGAGAGTGTTTGCCCACTGGAGGACTGGGCCACTTAGCCGGGTACGCTTATTTGAGATTTAAACGTCAAAGTTTGCTGTTGCTCTGCTTCTTTACAAGAGATGATATTAAATTAAAACAAGGCGATTATCTTGCTATGTTTATAGTCAAAGATGGATTCTCCAAAGATTCAGGTGCAGTGAGAATGGAAGACTAGTTTGCAGTTACAAATAAACCAGCACATTTTCGATGGCTACATTATCCGACTTTTAATGATTTTATACTGAAGATCACGTCTAAACGAGTAGTGTTAATGATTTGGGAAAACATATATGTTAAATTAGAGAATTTTCTTAAAAACTTAATATAATTATGAATATTTTAGATTATGGTTATATTATATAGTGATAATGTCTAAAGCGGATAAAAAACTGAGAATCACGCAATATCTATCAAGCGTATTTTTTTGAATCCTTCACCATTTTAAAGATAATTTAATAATTGATCTTTTAGAATACGTGTTTTATTAAAATACCTTTTGCTTTATGTATAATAAATTAATAATGCGTCTAATTTGGGACAGCGCTCCTTGATGGGCGAGTCCTATTACTGGCTGGACGTACGACGCGTTGCCTGAGCTCAGTACAAAACACGCAAGGTAACCACTCAAGGTCACTGGCATATATCTGCGTCTTAAATATTTTGCTATACTTATTCCGAACTCATCACAATGCGCGCGGTTACGGATAGACATGCGATCATTTCATCGTTTTCTAGTCATTATTGGATTGCAAAAACTGCATCGCTATACCAGTCGCATTGTGTTTTGTTTTTGTTTACATTTTATACTTTACCGGCCATACTTGTTTGGTATCTGATAGTTGTTTTAGCTCCCATATCGGGCAATGAAAAAGTATCACATTATTATACAAACTAACCCCCGTGTTGGGTTACACATAGAGAATAAAGAGAGAAGCCCCAATGCTTGGATATCCAATGACAGTACTGTGACATGTTACCCTATTTTGGTGACTATAAAAAAAACTAGTATAGATAACACTAGTATTAAAAGTCTTCACGGTCCGACGTTAGTTATCAAACGATTACGTACAAGTTCATGTAAATCATAAACTGATGTAACACTAAATCAACACTTCACTGAATGTTTCTCTTTTTATTCCATCGTTCATATTTTTAATCACCCCCTCAATCAGTGACTTATCAGTATCACGGTTTTTATTTTTAGACAGTTACTGAAGTATATTTTCATATTATTAAAACTACTTCTGATTTGATACCGTAATTAGCTGAAATTACAGTTCAGAATAAAAAAAAAACATGAATTGCTTAACGTTACAACCTTATTCTTTACTCAGCGTAGCAATTGAGGCTTCAAATCAAATCAACCTGTCAAAACAGTATGGTCACAAACAGATTTAAAACTCGTAAAGTCAGGATTGAGGCCCTAAACTACAATGGGGAAGGCGCATAACGTCAATTGTGGTTCATAACAATAATAAAATACATCGTCCAACAAGGCATCAACGAGTGGCGTCCAGATAGTCTTGGACTCTTGGTGCAAGCACTTCCCACTGTAATTGTTGCTTCTAGCTATGATTTTGATTAAATTATTAGTTCCCTCCGTTCAGGTCGTCGCGCATCGTCAAATAACACATAAACAGTTGTTATGTCGCTTGAGCAATTGTTGACGACGATTTCTGTATTGTTCGTAGCATATGCAACTGGTACAGTCGCACGGTTATGTATTGTTGTCGTCATTCGCATATAAAAGCTTGTGCCTTGATTATGTTGAATGTTTATTTACGTGACGCGTCCATTTAAATATAAACATGTAGCGCGTAATTCTAAGGCGTGCGATTATTTATAGAACCTTTGTTGTGGATGTATTGCATTTGCTGTTTTATTGCTAATTTTAAACTGATGTAGGTGTCGCAATATTTCCCAATACGATTTTGTAACGTTTTTCATGTGATTTACCTCCATTAAGGCTCGTGCAGACCAGCGCGACGCGACGGCGCAACGCGACTCGAACAATACAATTTCTAAGAAAACTTCACGGTATAACAATAGCCGGTGTCGCGTCGCGCTAGTTTGAACGAAGCTTTATGTTTCCTTTTTTACGAAGTTCTGAATTATGTTGTTAGTAAACAAATCATTTAGCTGCCGAAGGAATCATGTGTTTAGGTTATCGTCATTGCCAACATTTTTAGCTCCGCGTCTAATTTTAGAACTGTTGGAACTTCGGAATGTCTACAGAAATACCAGTCATTATGGAACATTCGATTTTAATTAGTAATTACAGGGACATTGCGAACCTCATCGGCGGCAAAACTCAATCAAAGATAAATAAGACAATTTCCACGGAAGGGAATTAGTGTAAATATTTAATAAGGGGAAATAGTGGCACAATTACAGTCGTCGGCACGTACTGCGCCTAACAACACGCCGATTATAGCACGAGACCTTTGTAACAATTACATGCGATATTGCTATGTGCGGTGAAAAACGTTGCAATTCTTTGATTATTAACAAATTGTTGTGGGAATTATCGTGAAAGAATTCGTTTTTGTAAGTAGGACGTTTTTCTTATTAACTCCCGACGGAAAAAGAGACGTGTTAAGCCTCGTTCAGACCAGCGCGACGCGACGGCACGACGCGACTCGAACAATACAAATTCCAAGAAAACTTCACGGTATAACAATAGCCGGTGTCGCGTCGCGCTGTCGCGTCGCACTAGTCTGCATGAAGCTTTATAAGTTAAACGTGTGTATCTGTGTGTCTGTCTGCGACATCGTAGCTCCGAAACGGCTGAACCGATTGTGTTCTTGTTTTTTTATTTGTTTGAAAAATGACTTCATCGAGAGTGTTCTTAGCTATGATTCAAGAATATCGGCCGTTCAGCCGTTTGATGATTATCAGCTCTTTTCTAGTTGATGACTGGATGTGAGCGTCTTCCACAGGACTGATTGATTTGAAATTTGGTATTCTGTTACTTCAATGATATTAGAAGAACATAGTAACCTTGAACTGATGCCGCAGCATCACCTGGAATTTGCAGGATACCCAACTCCCTTACTTACAGCACAGGTATGGTGTTTGGGCTCATTGGAATGGTGTCAATGATTAGGTTGTATAGAGATGGTGAACAGGGTCTGGTGATGGAGTAGAAAAGAGAAATCAGGAAATATCTGTGTCGGGGGAATTTTTAATTTAGGCTTGTTTACAGTATTTATTTAATTGGATACCAGATAATTTTAATTATTAACAAGGCGAATGAATTACTTAAACTCCGAAAAAAATATTTCATATGAGATGATAAATACGAGATTACGTACAAATACTTACCTACATAGCCGCAATAATAAAAAAACGGCTTGTACTCCAGGAGTGCCGGCAGAAGTGAAAACTTGAATATTAACGTAGTACATTTTTGATATTTTGGAATGGTTAGGGAATAATTTTGCACCTGTCTACTCTTCCTCCTTCTTACGAATTTTCGATCAGGTCACGTATCCTGACGCGAGTTTAACATTTTTTACCCATCACCAAAAAGGTCACAACGCTATTTTTGAAGTTTTCACTTCAAAAATATCAAGCCACATTAAAAATGTACATAGGTATTAAAGGCCAAGCAGACCTAAATAAAATTCCTATATCTGATTCTGCATACAGAACAGTAAATTCAGTCAGGTCGAGGTTTTCAACTTTGACCGACTTTTTCAGGGTTAGTTCAGCAAAAGCTACATAAATCTGCACATAATGACACCAGCTTAACATTAAAGCAGCTGTTGAAGCTTACTAACATAGTCATTAAGTTTAGCGGGATATTTTATACACTATAATTTAATTTTCGTTCTACTTTATAGGCTGCATAAAAAAAACTCGCAGCTAAGTACAGTCCAAAATTTACAAATTCAAAAGCGGAACGCATTCGCCCCAATAATTCGTAAACTATGGCAATTAGCCGCGATCAAACAGAGTACCTACTTAATATTTATTTAAATTTTACAGCCGAAACCATAAGTTTCATGTAGGTACGGCAGTGGAATAAGTCCGATCACGCCATGGCGCGGCGCCGTGCCGGGGGATTCCCGACAATAAGTATTTCACTTTGTGCACGTGCAATTTACTGTGAATGTGACTATAAAAATATTTACTACGCGGTACATTTACAACGGTTGCTGGCTTCACAATGGGATATAAATGCAAACATGTATTGGTTGAATTATTTACGGGAATGTACAGTTTTTGCATTTGTGCACTCGAGTGAAGTCGGTTAAAATTGCGGGATATTTTTTTTTAAATTTGCTATTGTCACATATTTATTGTTTTTCTTTCTGTTTATCTTGGACATCACTGACAGCGGTAGAGGAAAACAACGAGAGAATACTTGGACTTATAATTAACATAAATCTGAAATCGCCATATTATAATATTAATTTATTCTACAGACAACCATAAATAAATATTTATTTATTTAAAAAATATTTATTTATCCAATTACAAAAAAATAATTAAAAAAATACTTTTAATTCTAGATGTTAGCAAACAATTTATCTATATTATATTGATTACCATTCACGTGTAGCAACTAGCAAAAGCTCTCATACCTATTCATCAAAACTAAAGTCTATAGAAAGCAATACAACTGCTAATCTTGGTTCGTTTTTGTACAGGACCACTGAGCCCCAATTCGTCAGGTCCTCGCGTCTCAGGGGACGATTGATAATGATTGAGCGAGGACACAAAGTAACGCCTGACTCTATATCCTGGCGGTGACGATGTGGAAAACGTTGCTGGATATATTTGTTACGTTCTGTCTTATTTGTTGTTTATTTTTACAAGTTAGAGGGAGGATTAAAGCACTATATGCTTCCTCTAGAGGCGTTTTGGGGTCAGGACACAATAAAACAATATATAATAGCTCAATTATCTGCAACAACGAATTATCCTAAACTAAAATGCTGATTATACTTCATTCTCACCGAAACCAGTTTTGGTACATATGAGAAGATTCATCACTTCCATTCACACGGTTTGGAGGACGCGAGCGGTGCGGCGGCGGCGGGCGCACCAAACCTGTTTGATAGATACAGGTGTCCCTCCACCCGGCCTATTGGAGTGTTTTTTTGTTTATTTTCCTTTGTAATTGCGGCCTAAGCGTGCCGTCCGCGGCCTCTCAACTCATCAACTCCACAGACAGCCAGTGACATGTTTAATTATCAGAAATCGACTGTTTGTTCCTATCGGTTTTCATGTAACTGCCAGCTCAGGTGTTTGAGTAATGCTGGCTACCGTTAATGAGCTTTTTATTTGTACTTTAATAGTGAACGGTAAAATATATTCGGAAGAAGTAGCCGAGTAGAAATATTTTTCATGTTAATTAGGCGTGCCGTGAAACCACCATCAAACAAAAAATCATGTACTTGTGTAAAGAAATGTGAACATTTACCGTACACAGACGTTTGAAAGCGTTCATTGTTTTATAATAATATGTATATGAAATTAATTACATTTTCTAGCAGCACTACGCGTAGGAATTGCTAGGTGGCACGTAATTTCCCCGGGGCGGTTTGACGAACGGCGGATAACCGTTCAAGCGAAGAGAGGGTAGCGAATAACTTAGCATGGAAGCACTCCACTAAAATTCAATACGAACAAGGCTGTAGATAACCCGGCTGGTATCGATATATGCGATTTTCTCACAGTTTCTAAGAAGGAACCGTTTTCGCTACAACTTGTTACTTGTGGTAACGTTATCAGAGACGTGGGAAATTCAACGTGTAACGTCGGGACGTATTCAAAGTGTTTACATTGTTTTGAAGACGGATAGAGACGGGATCGAATGCGTCGATATTATCGAGTCAAGCAGGAATGCGAATACCCCACGCGTGTTTCGGGAATATCAGCTCTTGTATCATCCTCCGTGTATGGAAATAAAGAATGTCTGTTATGTAGTTCTGCACCGACAGACATCTGTATGGGAATAGTTTAAACTATTTGTACAAACTTGCCAATGGCTTCCGGACATGGCACTTATGCATGATTATACCGATTAACAGTGAATGAATACCAGTTTTTTTTTATCCAACGTTGACTTGTTCATCGTCTCTAATTTAAATATAATTTTTAAATTGGATGCATCTCTAGGTCGCCATGACATGAAGCTACTCAGCGGCTTGGATACGGCTTTATAAAATGATTGCAATCGTCCGCTTATCAAGTAAACAAAGTTTGCGGCATAGCGTACTGCAATATATTTATTTATCAATGAGTAAATACAATTGTTATCTTCAACCTGTTACCTGGTAAGGTTCGCCTTGACGTTTGCAGGTTGATATGTAATGAACTAGTTTCCATGAATGATAAGATTAATGTTGGCGCCTAACAGTAATTTGGCTGAATCATTCTGCGTAAGTCAATATGCGCGTCAAGTGATGTTAGTTTTTAATTTACTAGAGTCGGTACCTAATATTTTTTAAATATTTTTTAGACTTTTTTAGCAATCCTATATCAGAATATTTTATCAAAAATGTCTTGTTATACATCATAATCGTTAATCTTGGTTCACATAATCTGATGACAACGTAAGGCATAACTCTCCCGCTAGTTGGCAAGTGACTGTATCTCGCGAATGTTACTATTTGTCAAATGAGCTTCTGCACAATAAATCTATTTACAGGAACACTTCTAAGATCAACGTTCATAAAAAATATTAAATAGGGTCATTTAAAATATGTTCAAAACGTAGAGGTGATTGACTGGATGTATTTTTGATATATCAACGCCTATAATATGCAAGAATCTCGAAATATCGGGACCGTAGCTAGAAATAAATATCTATTTAAGGCTCCGTGCACGAAAAAGCCCCTTTTTGTCAATAAATTATGTAATTGTAAGAAAGCTTGAAATAATTGAAACATTAAATCTGTGTAATTATAAAGGTACAGTTTTCTGTTAATAGTTGCACCACTTTTGCGCTCTCGAAAATATGGCTTATTTCGTCTTTGATTTCCCTAATGAAGAAATTGTATAATCATAAAATAAAATTTTGATTTTATTTTATTTCAAGGATAGTTGAAGACATATGTGATTTTTAAATTTGTTGTTATGTTTTGCTAATAATAGAAAACAATACATTACAGACAGGGTGTAAAAAAAAAAAGAAGTTTTATCAACATTATTTTTCTGCAAATTTTGTATCGAAGTTGAAACAACTGGTTCAGCCACATGCAAGCGTCATTTTTCGGAAAACTTGTTGCGAATATTTGTGATTTTCCATGAATACTAAATAATAATTAAAAACTATTTGAAAAATCCCTTTCAGCCATATGCAAAACAAACAACTCGACTTTGTTTTGTTTAAATTCTTTTCCCTTTCTCACGACTAATAGACAAAATTGATCAAAATCAGTCGATTTCGTGTACGGCCTCTTTAAGTTCAGTTGTAACATAACTTATATTTATAATATTTGAAAATTCGAACTAGGAAGCGGAGAAAGGATCCAATAGGACCTAGGACATTGTCTAAGCCAGAATTCGCAACCGAGAACTAGTGTCCAAAATATTTTTGGCATAGCCATTACTGGGTCACACAGTGTAAAACATACATTATGTACAGTAAACAAATCTAAAAATAGTAGAACGAGTGCACGTGTACCGGGCACGCTATTAACTCGTGATGCAATAAACTTTGCTATCAGTTAGATACAATGAGTAATCGGGAAAAAAATTGTATTTTTTTTATATATTTGTTTTATCAATTCTACTTATATACATGATTGTTTGTTTAAACTTTGATGTCATGCGGAAAAACCGTTGTGACCACAAGTGATTATTATTTATATTCTAAGCTATCTGTCACCGTTGGATATATCAAAGTATTTTTGACAGAGTTCCAAAAGGAGGAGGTTATCAATTTGGAAGTTTAAATTTTATTTTTTTAATGTATTTTCTGGCATAACTCCGTCATTATAGACGGATTACAAAAAAAAAAAAAGCTTTTTGTTTGAATGGGTATACTTCCGAGATGGTCCACTCGTCATCAGGTCACGATCTTATGATGGCATCCTGGAGAAATCGAGGGAACTCTTCAAATATTATAGGCACACCTATAGCGTATGGGTATTTTTTAAAGTAACTCGTGCAGTTGCTCTCGGTTATATCACGTTCTCAAAAACAACTCTAACGATTTCGATGAAAGTTGTAATATCGGTCGAAAATTCAAAAGTTGTAATTTCAGAGGATTATCAGTGGCATTTTCAACCAAACTTGGAGGAGGGTTTCTTGATGATACGGTAAGTATGGCTCAAACAAAAGTAGGTGCTCAGAGTGCTTGTTTATCCCGTAGTCACAATACTTATAAAAAAATAGTAAAAAATAAAAAATATGAACTTGATGTTAATCAGAAATTTTGGAACAGGTAAAATAACTATTTAATTATTTTTTTGCGGCCGACCTGGATTCTCTTGGCCTTCATCTCAATCTCATTATCTTCATCTTCTCTCGATTAATAACTATTTATATTTTTTTCTGATTAATGCAATAAGATGTTTTCTTTTACAACATTAAAGAAGGAGTTTTGTTAATAGTAAACAAACACTAAAATAACGCTGTATATTTGTAAACACTGCAAGTTAATCAATTAAAATGCACAGCGATATATTCTGCCAGTACATTAATATGTTAACAACTGGAAATAGCGAAATAAAAAGTCCGTACACAGTTGTGCACAAACACAGACGGGCGCCGGTAATCCACTTAGTGATTATTTTATAATGTCTACTTCTAATCAACAAGATTAAACTTCAATGCTGGCGGAGTCCGGTGCAAAGTATAGCCGATGAAACAAGGAGTGGCGCTCGTCGATAGTCGATAAAAATTGGTGACTCACAGTCTTGCAATGATGTATAGTACCTATATATTCTATATACAGGGTGATTGGAAGATGGGTGCAAAGCTTTAAGGCGAAGATAGTACAGACCATTTGGAACCATTTAACCCATGGCTGTCTCAGGCGAAGTCTTACCAATTTTTTTAACCTAATATTTGATTTTTTTTTCGGAAATTCCCAAAATTTTATGTGAACCGCATAATTATGGCCAAATTGAATGATATACGAGTTCATTTTTTATTTATTTAATCAAAGTAATGTGTAAGCAATCAAGCAAAACATTTTTTAGGCTTCTGTGAACATTACACATTTTTTACACTCATTTAAAGTTCAGAAAATTTGTATCAATACGTTGTTTAAACCTTATTAAAAAAAAAAATGGTAAGACTTCGTCTAAGACAACCATGGCTTAAATGGTTCTAAATTGTCTGTACTATCTTCGCCTTAAAGCTTTGCACCCATCTTCCAATCACCCTGTATATATATTGTACTATCTTTTTCCCGCAGCTTCGCCCGCGAAGTCGGAAATTATTCCACGGGAATGTAGTACCGAGAGAAAAAGTATCATATGTGTTAATCCAGGTTCTAAACTACCTGTGAGCCAAATTTCATTCAGATTCGGTATTTTTTATTCGTGATTGAGTATCAAACACCCAAACATAGTCAGTCATACAAACTTTCACATTTATAATATTAGTAGGATAGTAGAATTGAAGCGGAGTCGAGATAAAACGTCGTGAATTATCCTTAAAGGAATTTCGATATCAACGCTACGTGCTGATAAAGCGTTATGGCAACAGGTTGTTGTCAATTGCTATTTTGTTTGGTGATAAATTTTATCAACATACGGCTTGTTGTTCAAAAGAAATTCTTCTTTTCGCACGCACGAGTTTTTGACCGTTTCGATAGCAAATTTTCGAGCACCCTTCCGTGGGAAGTGGAGCTTTAATATTTATAAAGGTTTATGCGAAAAAGTTTTAGTTTTCCTTATTGGTTTATGACGTATGGTTGGATGTATTTATGACTAAGACTTTTAACTACCTACCTGGCGTCTCGAAACCTGTTAAGGTTGTAAAATAATCTACATAATGTATTTGCACTTACGTCAACCCAATGACGAATCGAAGTCTTCAGAATAGGTACATACCTGAAACGAAAAATAAAATGATTAGGTATACAATAATTATAGAACATAAATATTGACTTATTCTCCGAACTCAAGACATGTAATCAATATTCGATACAAGTTTTTCAGTATAATTTTCTAAATAAAAAGTAGTCTAATGAAATGGTATACATACACTCCCACGTCCCTTGTTATTACGTTGAATATTATATAAGAATAGACCTATGTACATAAGTTCATAGAGTACATTTTAGCGGGGATTAAATTTTTCCTTTTAAAGTTTAGAAGCAATAGAAGGGCATGTGAAATATTAACGCGTTGCCCTGCGCTGTGGTCCCGTGTTGAATTTACAAGCCGCCATGACGGAACGAAGAGTATTTTAAAATATCAAGTTACCGTGTCAGGGATGAGTAAATATAGTGATTAATGAGAGTGATTAGATAATGCGGGATTCTTTATAATAATAGTCGCTGCGGAAAAGCTTTCATGACCTGTACCCTAATTGATCGATCAGAAACTGAATCGTTTTGAAACACATTGCTTCATAAGTTCGAAAAAAAATCTGCTCAACAACGTAAATAACGCAATGAATGTTGTTGAACTGTCAAAATTAAACAGATTGGTCGTAATTGTTTACGAAAATGTGTTGCGTAATTAGATAGCTTTCGATAGTTTCGTGGGACAGAAAGTCACATGAGAGCATCCGGATTTTATGAAGATGATTTTCAGAATCATATTTATGGTCTCTCGGACTTCTCCGAAAGGATATGAATCACGTATCTGTATCCTTATGGCGCTAATTTTTATATCTGATACAAGCTTCCTTATTACTTTGAAATGCAACGAGCAAATAAAAACCCCAATAGCTGTTTGTTCCGGCAGGTCTTCTGTGAATTTAATCAGAGATAACAATGCTGTCGCCAATGATAATCAGTTTTTTGTGACTGAGTTGTGTAAAAAATATCGGAGATTGCCTCAACCGTTTCAAAATTTCTAACCGGATGCAGCGGAATACCTCCACAACCCAGTAGCTGGGTAATACGATACCCCTTAGTATGACTGGTTGCCAGACTTCGGCCCTCTGACGACCAGTAACGACTGTCACAGATCCAGGAATGACAGCCGGGACCAACGGCTTACGTGCTTTCCGAAGCACGGAGGAATCTCGGTATGTAAAGATGGTCATCCACGGACCAACCTCGGAAAGCGTAGCTTAACCTGTTGGATCGACCCGTGCGGCTGTTATTACTTATCCACGAGCTCCTCACAGCACTGTATACGTTAGTATGTATTATACAAAGACATTAATAATGTATCGTTTGAGGTTAGCCGTCCAAAGGTCATGTTTGGGCCAGACAAATCTCCATTAAAAGCTACCCAGGGAAAGGTCATTCTTTTGGCTTTCATCGCACATAATTACAACTTGATCCTAAATGTCCTGGAGCGTTGTGAAATTCATCTGTACCATGATGATTTCTCAAATATTACTTCAGATTCTGGGGCGGCAGTGTCGACATCGGATTTGGATTTTTGGATTTTTTCGAGCAAGTAATTTTGACCGTCTAGGGACGTCATTAAGACATTGGTACCGAATTCGGTCGTATAGATATCGCTATCTATGTCGAGACTGCCGCCCCAGACGAGGTTTTAAGAGGGAACAGGGCCCGCGATTCTCCATACAAACGTATTCCCCGTTTTTCTTCCTGAATAATGCCTCTAGAGCTATCATTTTTTTGTATAAAATCAGGGTCTCTATAGGCATGTCCCTGTCTTTTTCAGCAATTAATAAGTAAGGAAACTATGACTCTCCAAAAATTACAAAAATGCCCCATTTTTACCGCCGTGATTAGAGGACTACCAGACTAATTCGGAAAAGTTTTTAGCATAAAAGAAAATAATAGGAACCTAGACATACTCTTTCTTAAAATTTTAATGTAAAAAAATATTAAATCGGCTTAGTTTTCGAGGAGAAAAAAAGAGAATGCCAAACGTCGTTTTCGTCAAAAAATTTGTGATATAATCGGTCTGAGCTGCAGTTGTCCCTATCGCACTTCAGGTACGGGGTTTAACTCGGTTTTTCTGGCGCAGCGCGACGGCAATAGTTTCTTCAAATACCTATTTTACAAATTCCTCGCAGCCCATGTTCCCTCTTAAAGACGTTCTTTCAGGACTAGGCTTTAGCGTTTAACCCACACAGAGGTTTATTTTAAAGTGAAAGTGTTTAGTCGAGCAGTATATAAATTGGAATTTAAATGTTGGTGATGAGGGTTCAGTAAACGAGTATTTAGGCTGTTCAGATTATATAAATAATAAGAAAATAATAGGAACCTAGACATACTCTTTCTTAAAATTTTAATGTAAAAAAATATTAAATCGGCTTAGTTTTCGAGGAGAAAAAAGGAGAATGCCAAACGCCGTTTTCGTCAAAAAATTTGTGATATAATCGGTCTGAGCTGCAGTTGTCCCTATCGCACTTTACGGGGTTTAACTCGGTTTTTCGGGCGCAGCGCGACGGCAATAGTTTCTTCAAATACCTATTTTACAAATTCCTCGCAGCCCATGTTCCCTCTTAAAGACGTTCTTTCAGGACTAGGCTTTAGCGTTTAACCCACACAGAGGTTTAATTTTAAAGTGAAAGTGTTTAGTCGAGCAGTATATAAATTGGAATTTAAATGTTGGTGATGAGGGTTTCAGTAAACGAGTATTTAGGCTGTTCAGATTATATAAATTGCGAAATACTAAAAATGAAAGCTGTTTAATATCAAAGTTGCAAACTGATGGGTTTTATTTACACAGCGGGCAAAATCAATGATTTATTCATTTCTAGGTAAAAGTTAACACCTGTTATCTTGACCTAACTGGCGGTCTTCATTGAAGCATACGTGTAGAACATTTACAACAGTGTGCTTACACAGGTCATTTGCATATCTTAACTATTGACTCGTCTAGACTTTGTTTGAATTAGTGTTCAACGAACTGAGACAGCCTGATTTACGACTGTTAAATTGCTGCCAAGATGCATGGCGAATTTGTGGAAAAAGTATGCACAACTGACAATGTATTGTGTTCTGCAAGCCTATGGCCGTTTGTGTACTAAGCGGAATTTTGTAATGTCCGGATGTGAAATCTACATACCTACATTTGCCGGATCATAAAGTGACATTTGAACGAACCGAAGTCGAATTCCCTGTATAGGCGACCTCGTAATTCCTTCATCACAACAACATGATTGACGTGTAAAAGTGTTTGTACAAACCTACTTTCAAAAAATAAATCTTTTATCATTTAGCAATTCCCAGTATATTGAAACTTCACTTAGTTTGAAACTATCTAACTGTTACATAGACAAATAGACCTTGTTGTTTTATGACTTGCAAGTGACATTCAACCTTAAGGTGGTAAAGCAATTACGAGGTCTACTATACAGTCCTTTCAGTTACTTTACGAAAATGCGTAGCACCACAGTGATCTTTATTCTCATTGCTATAAGGTTACTGTCCGACGTTAAAAACCGGCCAAATGGTTCCGTACCTACAATATTTAGCAAAAAAGCAAGAAAAAATAAACATCTTGTATAGGGGTCCCTATACAAGAAGTTTTTTTTTTCTTGCTAATTTTTAACTTTATTTAATTTTGATTATTTGTTGTCATATCGGCAATAGAAATACACACTGTGAAAATTTCAACTGTCTACCTATTACGGTTCATGAGATACATGCGGGTTCCGTTTGGCAGTACAGTTCGCGTCAAATAACATTGCAGCTCTGAAGTAGGCTACAAATGTTTGCGCAGTAGTCAATTTTGCTTATAAAACAGTAGCGCGCATGCCAGCGCGCATGCGCAACCTAACTTCAGAGCGGCAAAGTTATTTGACACGAACTGTATATTAGAACCTATACGCACTGTGTTTTCATTGGGGCACTCAGTCTGGACAAAATCGATGTGTTTCTCGGAATCAGGAATATGAATGTAAGCAATATACACGTGATAACAATACCAGGTATTTTTAGATTTGTTACCTACTTCTAAAGGTTACCCTATAGTGTGAGTTTGTGAGTCATACACATAAATAGAGGTTACTGGGAATCTGCTGAATTGATTTGCATTTTCATAGTTATCGCTAAATATCGCAAAACAACAAAATCTCAAATGTTTCCAACATTTGAGATTTTGTTGTTTTGCGATATTTTGATTGATCCACAATGCACATTGCACATCCCCAGTGGTATACAAAAATCATAATACTGGAAAATAACAAATAGTGGAGTAAGTAATAAATAGTAAAAAATTGCTTGTGAAATAAAAATTCTCAATTCTCCAGTGTTGTCAAACGATGGTGGGATATTGGAGTTGATTAAGGTTACTCTGCCTTCAATGTAATTATTATTTTGCTCCAATTAATCCCATATTTTGGTATTTCCGATTTCGATGTCGCAAGCGTAAAAACCCGAGGCAGATAAACCAAAAAAAAAGGATTCTGGATTTTCCTGCTCATTGTAAACTATATTTTTTTATGTGTCACGTTTAATTAAGAGCATTTTTAATTTATAGTTAAAATCGGTGCTAACATAATAAATAAAGTTTTTTTAATTTTTTTTAAGGTCAATAAGTAGGTAAAATTACAAGGGAAACGACATAAACAAAATAACTGTTCATTCGGAAAATACGTCTAGATAAAAGCAACATGTAGGTACGTAACGTACGTAAGCATGTATAGTGAATCTCAATAAATACGTTTTCTATGTAGGTACCGTAGCAACTCATTTCTCTGGTAGAATGAGAACAAAAAGCAGGAAAAGAGGGCGTTTATTTAATTTAATACTCTTTTTAAGGATAGTACTGAGTCTTGATCATAAATTGAAATTAGTACGTCAAACATGATTCATTATACTGCAGATATTTCATAAGGTTCTGACTGTCCTCACCGACGACGTCGATATTGGAGAAATACAAATAAAATAGTATTAAGAAACCTCCATAAAATGTTAACTATGGGGAATTCCAGGGTATAATAATACCCGGCCGAGTGAAGCATGTTGTAAACAAAGAGAAAGGGTCAAAAAGGCAATAAAGATTCACTTTTATAGTGAATCACGCTATATAATGTCAACAGTAATCGGAACTCTGTCCTGATAATTCATTGTCACCAAATAGATTGGTACGGAAGGTTAGCTCCATTCAATGAGCGAAAATGGGATTCCCTCTTTCTGACAGAATCTTGATGCTCCGATTTTTTTTTTGACATAACATGTTAGCATAATCTTCTCTAAGCGAATATTTTAAAGGCATAACAATGATTTAATTGTTTGGCCGAATGTTTATATGTCAGAATTTACAATGGCATATTTTTAAGGCATATTGCCATTTCTATAAAATGCGTATATAAAAAGCGTATTAAATTTTAAATTAAACTAAAATATTGTCTAAAAAAGTCAAAAGTTATTGACAGAAACTAATCGCTGCAAAACCGATTCAACGCAGTCTTGTCTGGTCTACCCCTAGAGTGTAATTTAAGCCGCGTAGGTGCGGAGGGGCGAGGCGGCCCGCGAGCTGAGGAGCAGGTGGTGAGCGTTAAAACTATCTGCGACGATAAGCTCCCGCGGGACCGCCGCCGCCGCCGGAGCCCCGCAGCGCCGTAGCTGTGACAGAAACCATTCCTGCTGCATGTTGCATGCTGCATGTATGGTGTATGATTGGTTGCATGTTTGTGTGAACTTTCATGTGATGAATTTCAAATGATGGGTCTGCTTTTTAATTATTATGAATGTGAAATGTCTGCCTAAAGATGATTCTGACTTACAAAATTATGAGTTTTGAATGTATGATAAATGAGTGTATGCCAAACGATTTTCTGCGAAATGAAGTTTATGCTATTCGCTGTTATGCTATATAATGTTATGAAATAAAAAGTTCTGCTATAAAGGGTAGACCCGCGAAAATGCATGCACACGCGTCTACGTACAACAAGTACAAGCGCAGTCGCGACTGGCATTCCTTTGACATTTATTTTGAGATCGTATGGTATAACGGCACGCGTATGTGTACTTGAGCCTTTTTTCGCTCGTTTTATTGAGTGAGTCTTCTGTACTTGTCTATGTTGTCTCATAGTCGGCAGTCGAGCACTCAATAAACACCCCTCCACCTCCACAGTTCTTGGTAATCAAACCGCAGTATTATCAGACCCTGTTAGGTTTTTTTTTTAATTCCCCGAAACCATTAACGGCTGCAAACCCTAGGTTGGATTAGTTTTCCGCAAACATGTAATTGTGAACGGAAATAAAATTGTCGATGAACTGACGATTGATCGCTTGAACCTGACAACGTTTGTAAACATACGAATATTGTTTTAGTGTTTGTTTATTGAAAGTCTCTATACAAAAGTTAGTTAAGTATGGATATTATAAGAAACGAATCAAGCCAACCGCTTTGGAGGTCTCTAATCGCATCTGCAATTAGAGGCCTCCAAAGCGGTTGGCTATTGAAATGAAGATTACATAAAACCTCTAACATTTCTTCTCTAGTAATTACCTATGTACCTAGTTGTAGTACAAACAAATAGTATTTCAATAAAAATCCTTTGTCTGCACGTGGACATGTTAATAAACACTTCGCTGGTATCATTAAAAGCGGCGACCGTGGCATTATATGCGTTGCGTTAAAAATAGCTCGGAATGAATAAATTTAGTTGAGGAAAAAAATCAATGAAGGCGCCTGCATACGCAATTTACATCTGGTTATTCCCACTCGAAGAAAAGTGTATGACTTTTTCAAAATAACTCTTTAAGACTATAGTTATATTGAAAAAGTAGCACTTCATATAGCAATCATGGCGCCATTGGGAATTGCATCACACACAACAACCTAAAAAAAAGTCTGAAAAAGCCATTACTTTACTCAAAGCGACATAATGGCCGCAGCCACTTGGGCTCCTTAGTTAAAAAAAAAATAAGTGTTGCTTGCCCTTTTTTATTTTGTGTATATGTTATTTTTATTTTTATCTAACCATGTTTTAATTGTTGAATACTCCAATAGATAATAATGATTTTCTTTCTTTTTGGTAGGTACTTAGTTAAACTCTTTTAATGTTACAAATATGCAATCTATAGTTTTGTAGATGTGAGTACCATGGAGTCGTTTACTATGTTACTATGTTGTATGTTGACTTGAAAGAGCAGGGTAGTTGAGAGTATGTCATGCTCACTTAAATGTCTCGCTGATGGTGGCGAGTGTGTTGGATCATTCGGTTACAAAATAGTTGAGCTGGATGGTGCCGATCCACGCGTCATGTTCGTGAACGGGCGCCGTCAGTTGAGACTGGTCATCTCTTATCTGCCAGGGCTTATTTTTAATCGTTTTTTATTTTTTTTCTCACATATAGAAGCAACAAGAGTAATGTACCCACGATGTTGTAATTTCTATATTTAAAAGAGTGTCTGGAGTTTCTTGCCCGTTCTTCTCCATAGAGATCTACGTTTTGGAATGGGCAACCAGCTTCAACTTTGACTCTTTGACAATTCAAAACTGCCTGTAAATGGTTTAATTGAAATAAATGCTTTGAGTTTGAGTTCGAATCATTCAAACTAAAATTATCTTTTATCTCAAAACTAAAAATAGAAAAGGCGGAATAATGACGTCATTACACAAATTACAAGCTGCCAATGACGAGACATAACTGTAATCAATCTTGAGCGCCTAGGCACAACCTATAGTTATTTCGTACGAAACGCTTCAACGTCGCCGGTAAGATGGTATAATTTGAGCAGACTATTAATTATTACAGGAAGGCGCTATGTAAATGAGGAAATATATGAAAGAAATCGAAGTATACAAGGGGACGTAAATTATTAGGAGCTCTATTATTACTTAGGTCTATAGCTTGTTTGTGTTTATTAGAATTCAACCGGCGTTCGTCTGAATCGAAGGATACGAAGCACATACAGATCGATAGTTATTGCTGATGCATGTTAAGGTTAACATTATTACTCGGTTCAAGTAAATTGTGTAAGACCTCTATTCTAGCTTGTTTCATCCCCCCTGCTTGTTATTGCGCTAATGAAATCTAGGCAATATGAAAACTACCAAGCGCACCCCGCCTTCGCATATAAAATGTCTATGAATCATTCAGTCCCAATAGCCACGCACTATGGAAAATCCAAAAACACCTAATCGGTCAAAAAAAACACGTCATCAAGCAATAAAAAAGCCCCGTGACCTTTATCTTGTTCAAAATACAGGCACACGCTGTAACTGAAATGTGGTACATAATGAGCCGTCGACGTCACAGCTTCGAGTGCATGACGCACGGTTAGCGGAATCGGAAGCTAAGCCTACATTCGCTACCCACGCGCACCAGCCAACACGTGAAACGAGAAATAGGATTAGGTGACGATCAATGGTGACCCCAATTTCATCCCTAAATTCGGGCAATATGACATGCTGTAGATCTGCTCGGTGCTTAAGTACGGCTGTACTTAGTTGAAGGATATAATGTATAAATGTAAACTGAATAGGATAGCTCCATAGATACAATACATGCATGTCCGTAAAAGATTAACGGAGATCTTGTAGCAGATAGACTCTTTTGCACTGCCATCAACAAATATAAATGTCAACACTTTTTACACATTATAATTATCAAAATATCAATAAATTTAATGATAAAAACTTCCGGTTACGGTATTATTAGACAGGTCTAAATCTGTCCAATACCAAACAAATTGTGCTATATATTATTCTCGTATAAGTGATCGGATTGTGCTTTAACTACCACGCTTGCTCGGAAACTGATTCGTGATAGCAGTATGACGTTATAAGTAGAAATGAGGACGCTGCTACCTACCATTCTGACCTTTAAACTTACAGGAAAACATTTTCCTCATCGATCTGACCTGAAATCCTCTTTTATTTTCAGTTTTCACTCAGCGAGTGGGAGGTTCTGTTCTAGTAAGACACCGTCACTACATTATACAATCACTGTTTTCTATTACTGACATCATAAACCATATTTTCTTCGCCCTATTTATCGTTTATAAATAGGTATTACCTTAGAATGGTACCCATGGCAACGCCTACGCATCTCGTGGATCGCGTGTCCCTATTGAGATCGGTACAGACAAGGTAAGGTATTTTTAACTCGGATCTAATATGATATCTATTTGTATCATGAGTTCATGACGTTCTTGGAAAGTTAAAGGGAATTATTATTGTTTCATAATTTATGTTAAGTGCGTAAAGCTGTATCAAATCAAATATAATTACGATATTTTGTTTATTATGATGGCTGTTTGGATTCGTCTAATAATAGACGAGGTAAAGTATTTTTTACTTGAATCCACATTTCTATCTGGAGTCTGGACGTCCTTGGGGAGTTAAGGGTGGGCATTTGTAATTTAGACAAAGTTAAATCAGCATAATGTGATAATGTTTTAATGATTTGATAATATTATTTTATATTTTTTGTATAAGTCTCCACACAATGGGTGCCTGAAGATGGACCGGCGCCGCCGAGGCCGGCCCAGAATAATATGGCGAGATAACCTAGACGCGTACCGCGGGGGCTGGTTCGAGGTAACGCGGGTAGAGTTCCTGGAAGGTTTTTACCTGGTATTTGCCCAGCAGTGAGACAGAATAAGCTGGAAAAAAAATACACGCTTGTGGGTAAAGGTCACAATGACCTAGACTCAACAGGGCTTCTAAAGTATTTTAAAGGTTTAAATATTTGGCGAAATTAATTGTCAAGTCTACCAAAATGAACCTCATTATAAGAAACGTTTCAAAGACCCACAGGTTTTCCCGTAAGAAATACAGTGTCATTTCGGTTGACAGTAGGAATCGTAATACATCCTTAACATTGTTTCAGAAATATCGGCATTACTATTATAGATACATTATTTTGAGATGAGAAAACCGCAATGTTTGTTTTTCTAAAATTAAAGTAAGATAGTTAATTAACTCAGACGTGACTTTTGGAAATCCATTATAAAATACAATAGACGACGTATATTTAGCTCCTAATTTGCTTAACTGTTCTTAAAGAGTCATAAAGAACCCTGCATTCGGCGCTTGGCGTGGCAACAATTGAATGAAACGACAAAAACTCCAATTGAATGAAACGAAATTTAAATCTTGCATAAAACGCACACTATGCTGCCAAGCATATTATAAGTTGGGGGATTACATCGCTGACAAAAATGCTTGGCTCAACGCTGGTCCAGCTCCACAAGGGCGCATAAACTAATTATTGATTAGCATTGGAAAATATTGTTGGAGCTGCTGAAGATTGAAAAACTATATTTACATTGTATAAATTCAATCTCTTAGTATTATATAATTGCATTGAACATATGTGAGCACTGTTTACCTACTTTAACATTTACTGAGTACGTCTTTCATTGACTTGAATGTACCCTGGCGGCTGAGAGTATGTCATGCTCACTCAAATGTCTCGCTGGTGGTGGCGTGTGTGTTGGATCATTAAGTTCCCTTCAAAATGGTTGAGCTGAATGATGCTGATCCATGCGTCATGTTCGTGAACGGGCGCCGTCAGTGGGGACTGGTCATCTCTTAGCTGCCATGGTTTATTTTAATTATTTTTGTTTTTATATTTTTTATTATGGTCGCTTTTAACGTGCACGATTTACTACATTGTTCTCACATATATAATTTCAACATGAATGATGTAACCAATGTTTTGTAACAATATTCTAATTTAAAAGAGTGTCCATGGAGTTTCTTGCCCGTTCTTCTCCATAGGAACCTACTACGCTTTGGAATGGGCAACTAGCTTCATCTTTCTGACTGACCGACCCCTTGACAATTCAAAAGTACCTGTAATTGGTTTATTTGGAATAAATGATTTGAGTTTGAGTTTGAGTTTGAAACACGTCGTGTCCGGCTTCGCAATAATACAATCGTCATCCTGAGGATGCCTCGTTGAGAGGTGAAACACGTGTCGATTTCTTACAGGGTATAGTATTCAACAAGTGTAACCTTTCCACGAAACCTACAGGTTTGAGAGAACAGGAAAAAGGAACAAAGTCCATAACAAACGCTTGTTTCGTACTCTGTTCTGTAATCTGTTCAATCAATTAATTGTTATATTACTACATGCTATGTAAATATTTCGATTATTTACCTATTTAACATGATTAACCTCCGGGAAACGGCTGCTGAAGAAATTGAATTAGAAAAGCGCTTACGCCGACAAACGATGCAATAACTGACCGCTAATTTACTTTATAGACCACCCGACTGTGCGTCAATCCAGGTCAAACATTTGCCTTAAAGCATTTAATCATAACTCAGGTTATTAACCACCTCACAATTACAATAAAACGTTAGAATAATTAAACCTGGAATACCTAAAGATAAATTTAAAAAAACCAGGCGTCCCGCAAGTTGAAAGCCGCTAAATCGAATTTAATGATTCATTGCTCTATTTTAATTTGCAATACAGACTGGCCGACGGAGTTAATAGGTGCAGGAAAGAAGTAAAAATATTCCAAGTTTTAAAGGTTTAAAAGCAATCTCGGCTGACTGTACCGCGCGTTTTCATCGACGATGAACAGGAAAAAAGTGGCGAATCGAGAACAATCCTACGTCGACCAGCCGACCACCCAGCACGGACAATCTAGGACGCGCTGCACACGTATCTAAGTACAGACAGTGACAAAACTGCTATAGCAATTCGCGCGCATATTTATTTACACAGTGAGCAAACAGATTCCGTATGGTTATAAAATAAGGATGATATCAACGAAGATGTTCATTTGTTGTTTTTTTTTTGTAAATTATTTACTTCCGTTGGAAGCGCTTACTTCTGTGTTAATTACGAGAACGTCATATTAATTGAAGTCAATGTTCAAGCATTGAATTCAGAATAATAAGCTCATAAAAGCGAAACTATTATTTTATGTACTCGCTTTTCAGTACCTAAGGTAACTGTCTTGCTGTGCACTGATTAAGTCTCATAATGAAGTTCGTTTGCGAAGCCGTTTTAATTACACTGAGCGGTAAGAACAGCAATGGCTACGATTTAATATGAAAAAGATACAAAAATACACCGCTATCGCTACATCAAAGTATCGCGATCTCTTAAAATAATACTTCTTCTCGCATTATCGAGAAACAGTAAAGAAAATACGTAGTATAAACTGTATAACAGATCATTATTGACCACTTAGGTCAGCGGCAAACATTCTCAACAGGCCAACGCCCCACCGTGCGTCTCGTCGCCGGCAGCCGAATATCGGCCCAACACAAAGCGACGCAAGTCACAATACCGCGTGGCGGCTCACCAGATAGTTGGATTCCATCCTATACACTGCGCTTCAATGCAGTTCCCGGAATGCATCGGTCTCCTTTGCAATATTTTTGTGTTATGGCGAGCCAATTTGGTGCAGATTTTTTCCTGGTAGTTACGTCGTATATCAAATAAAGTGACCTTTGAATATAATAGCTAAGGGTTGTTGAATAGATGTTTAGTATTCAAGGTTCTTTTTTGTGCCAGGTAGCTAATCCTTTGAGGTGCGCTGATTTGTCGCCGTTTCTCGCAAGATGTTTATGATCCGATACCTGGCCCCCGAAAACGGCAACGACCATGAGGTTATTAAACTTGTTTTTGTTACAATCTCACAGACACATTATTTAAATTTTGCGCTATGCGAATAGTAGAATACGATAAGACGAAGATGATATTGTATCTTCGTCTGTTGATGGATAGCAGTGTTAGCTTCTTCATTTAGCTTCCCAGACGCATAAGTAGTGACAATTGAGTGAAATAAGCTACGTTACTTTATGAGGATTATTTTTTCTGTTTCCATTTAACTGCAAATCCGTGTTCAATTTACATAAATGGAGAAGCAACTTTTATGCGTGCCTGTACCACAAATGCGATGGAATTAATATTAAATATTAATATTCCTATTTTGCAGCACAAACAAAGAAGCAACTAGACAAGGAACCTATTATCCCAAAATACGTACTTAAAGAGTACTTCTTACAACGCACGCATTAAAAGTATCTAGAAATTAATCATTATTTCGCGAACATTTGTGTGGGTTACACATTTACCTAGTTTTTAAGTTATTCTGGCATACTTAAATTTTAACGTTTTATGTCCCAATAAAGTAAAATAAAATAAACTACACCTGCCATTATTTGTAGGTATCTAGGTATAGGTCTTATGACAAACAAAACTTGACAAAAATGTTTTGTTGCTAATTTTAACTTAGCGAAAGTAAGCGAAGACGCTCGCCTGTACAACATATAAATAGTTTGTTGAAGCATGAAACTGTCAGAGGAACACGAGTTGACGTGACGAGGACACGTAAAGTAACGGCTTAACTAACTTTCTCGCAACTGCCAATGTGTAGCGAATCTTTCGACAACCTTTTACGCACTTCCAAACTTACTTCTTCATTGGCGTTTGGAGAATTGAAAACAATAGAAGGGTAACAAAGCCTGATAAAAGGGAAGAAAAAAATACAGGTCAATTAAGTAAGAATCAATTAAAGTACAGCCATTTAAAGAACCAAGCCTGTAACGAGAACGATCAAGATGATCTAATTAGGACACCTAGCATTGAGGAGTTGAGTATCGACGCAACAATTGGCCGAAAGCCGAGGGGCCGCGAGTCACATGCCGAAACCCTTGGTGTGCATCGCGAGTTCGCGACACGCCGCGCTATCTGTCATAAAAGCGTAGCGGCTAATGAGCAAAGTTTCCACAGCCCTCTTATGTCGCAGGCGGCGCTTACATTACCAGACATGGACTTATTGTAGGATTCTCGTAACACATTGTACCATAACTTTATTAGAACTACTCAGACCAGGGCTAATTAACATACAAATTAGATTTACATTCCAATCAAGATAATTAAATGACAATATGTCTGTTTCAATGCTATTAATTAAAAATAACAAGACATTATTTCTAAATCGTGGATGTTTGAACATGCCGAAGCTATTAAAGAAAGTTGTTATGAAATAACGAATGATACGGAGATCATTATGTGGGCGTGAAGCTAAACAACATCAAGGTTAACATTAGTGTACACGTGCTTCGATACTCCACTAATTCCATAAAGCACGTGTTTAAATGTTTAGAAACAATGAATCACGAATGTCACAAAAATTTTTTTCACCAAGTCGAAAGCACTCCGAGTAACAACAATTAAAGTTGAAATGGCTAGGTAATAAAAATTCCTGATCCAGTGAAAGCTGTGGAAATTCTCTTCATGATGCCGATGCGTAGAGCTTCCCAGTTCCCACGTCGTCGAGTAGACGGAAAGCATGTAGGAAAAAACCTTTATTTAGTCTCCGATACCTGGAAACGTCACGCAGCAGTCAGCACAGTGGGGTATTAGACCCAAAACGTCGATCAATATTATTTTGCAGTTAATTTAGCTTTATTTGCTCTTTGCTTTAACGAATATCAATTTTAAAAAAAAATGGAGTTGAAAAATCAGAAATAATATAATTATAGTATAGGTTTAAAAGAAAAAATTAATTAATTTGGATCATATTTTTACTTTAAAAAAAAAAATATACTAGTCTGACGAAGCATGCTTCTTCATCTGTCTTTCTTATAGATTTTCCATCTCAGACTGGTTATCAGCCTCCCACGCGTCTAACATTTGAATTGTTTCTGTTCCAACGGTTTTGTTCTTTTCGGAGGTTTAGACCTAACGCAGCTTAAATATGGATCAGATGTAAATAATAATCTGTTAATTACATAATATCCATATTGCACTGAACCCGACAAAATTTTCTCGAGTATGTTCATGTTTTGCTTCTGATGCCTCTTCAGATAGAGCTCCAATTGACAAAAGCGCATGTTTGATGACAGTTGGGCCATGGATATTTTTTTTATGGAATGGGTGACTGGATGCCATGGATACCGTTACCACTTTTTCTAAATGCTTGGCGATATTTATTCAAACGTGTCGGTGATGCTGATGACATAATATTTTTAACCATTTGCGCTTCACTAACATTTCCAGACTATCGAAGGGGCATTTGACCAGCATAAAGCTTCGTGCAGACCAGCGCGACGCGACACCGGCTATTGTTGTACCGTGAAGTTTTCTTAGAAATTGTAGTGTTCGAGTCGCGTCGCGTCGCGCTGGCTGCACGAGCCTTAGGGCCGTAAGATCAATCGTAGTTTAAACCACAGAAGAGAGTTTAATCTCTGGGCATCGATTATTTCATAAGATCAATGGTAGTTGATCGATTATTGGAAGTTTAAACCATCGATTAGTTTAAACTCTCCCAAAGGGACGGTTAAACTCCGTTGTATAGATTAAACTGACCGTAAAGTGTCCAGATGGCATAATTTGACGTTGAAACTTTATGGACCCCTCATTTCACAAAAAACATAGAGATATTACGTATCCTCATTTCTACCTGCTGTGCGTGCGTGCCTGCTTTAAACATTTCTACGTACTTATTTAATCATTGAAGCTTTGTTTTGTGGTTAATAAAATGGATCGTCTGTTTTTTTTATTTTCTAAGACATTGGCGTATCTTTTCACTAATGTTGTTAGTAGTTCTGTCTCGGATGACGCAAAGTTAATTCAATGTTTTATTGCATTCATAATTATGTACATTTAGTTGTTACAATATAAGTAAGTTCCAACATGAAACCCGGTTAGGGCACGGCAACATTATAATAATAATAATTTTAAGATAATAATAATATTTTTTTCATAATAATAATACTTTTAACATAATAATATTTTTTACATCATATCAATTATTTTATTTTAGAGTATGTGTGCGTTTTATATGTATGTAGTTATTTATCTAGCTATCATACTAAATATTATGTTCTAGGAATTTTGCGACCGAGTAAAAGCATTTTTGTGTTAGATATTATTTTACTTTCCTGTTAAATTAGGCACCCTTTTGTGCACAGTATCACTCATTGTAATTACAATTATCAAAACAACAAAATTAAAAAAAAAATAACAAACAACACACAAAAAAACAATACTTTTCGAAGAAATTACCACGATCCACATGAAGACATGAATAATATATTTTAATAATAACGTCACAAACTCACATCAGAGACGTCAAATGTGAGTGTCAATGTCAAATGGATCTATTTGTTGCCATTATTTTGGTGAATGGATGAACGAACTTCGAAAAAACTAGAGAATATTGCCATGTGTAAAAGACTAATCGAAGTTTAACTAATCCATTCATTTTTTCCTTTTGATCTTATGACAGTAGATTAAACCATCGATTAAATTTAAACGTAGATTCCGATATCCATAGTTTAAACTGCTTTTGATCTTACGGCCCTTAAAGAAGCGATGTTGCAACATGTTCCTCTCTTAGACATTTTACGACGTTTATTGCAGTCTGACTCTTCATCAAAGATTTGCTAGGTCAGCCTACAGTATTTGAGAACTTTTGTACATGTATTTCTAGCGTGCCTTGCAACCAATCATCACGCCTTGTTTCCCCGAAGGGTTGGGCAGAGGTGTACCTATAGTACACCCACATTTCACCAGTTATATTTAAGTCCCATGTAATAGGGGGCGAGCCTATTGCCATCAACCGGGCACAAATCCAGACTCCGGGCTGCTACTGAGAGATTCCAGAAAGAAAAACCCAATGACACTGCCCGACCTGGGAATCGAACCCAGGACCTCATGTTCAGCAGTAGCTCTTGCGACCACTAGACCAACGAGGCAGTCAATCATCGAGTGTAACCAATAATGGTATTTTTATTAAATACTGCTTCTATCCGTAGCTTGCCATACTGGGGCCGTATTATGACGTATTAATGTCACCATTATTCCAGTGTGAGTGAGACTGAGCTATACAAGGCCGCTAGCACCATCCTTTTTTCGCAGTGGAATAATGATGGCATTAATACTTCATAATAAGGCCCCAGACCCTGAAGGGAGGAGCGACACAATAAAAAAAAAAAATGGCGGGCTATTGTTCCTTGGTCCGTTACCGTATAGGTACTAGGTAAAATTGCTACCTTGAATTTATGACTTTGTTAGTTTCGACTTTTGATCCGACTTTTTGAGTCAAATATAAATCTTACTAAGGATTCATTATAATTAGTGTACATCCTTTTCAAAAAATTAACTAAGAAAAAACGGAAAATCAGGTGACCTTAAACGACAACGAATTCAAGCTGAAACAATAACACGCACATCTAAGGAGCTAAACCGTAAGCGCATGCCATGGCCGGCCGACACGAATATTTCACTTATTTTGCATACTAACAAGCAACGGTCCTGCGCAGGCGCGACAGGTTGCGTCACCGGCCGTTGCGTAATCCACTCACGCGCATGGAGACTGCCATTCATCCGGCCGCCTCGCTTGGTAACAGACTAGATTCGCAAGATCTAGAACCGCGCTTCCGACAATGTCATTAATCTATTGTGTGACGCAGACATTTTATTGGCTCTGTTAAATGGCATGTCTAAACCGAGGTGCTTGGCAACAAAGGATTTGCCAACAACAATAAATGCCACTTGTTATGATAAATATTATCGATTTCTGTGACTGATAGTGATAATAATTGTATTATAATTACGCGTCCATGATAAATATTTGTTAATTATTACAGCAGCAATAAACGGATCAGTAAAAGATGCTGTGAATTAACAACAAACAAAACGATGATAATACTTGTCCCATACCTAAAGTAGTTTCGTTTACCTACTTTGAGATTACTTTAACACATACGCGATTTTTCGGTGAAGGAAAACGCCGTGAGGAAACCGGCATGTCCTAGAACAAAAAAATCGAAGACTTGTGACATCCACCAACCCGCACGGGGTCTGCGTGGTGGATAACAGCCCACTCCCTCTCACAGAAAGAGGAGGCCTGTGTCCTAGCTCCTAGCAGTAAGGACATTATAGGCTGATTATGAATACGCTATTATTGAATGAAATTGGAGCTCGTCCTTTATTGAATGTCATTCTTGTTATCACTACGTTTTTTTACTAATACCGAGGTGCGAAAATTTACGATAAAGGAGGGGGACGCAGATAAAAAATAGCAACAGTAAAGCTAGAGGAAACGCGGGCACTAATAAAAAGTAACCATGTCCATTCATAAAGATTAGTGCGTGCAGCATTTCTATCGAACTTTCGCGCGATAACAGACCGGATGTTTGGCATGTGTGGCATTGTTCACACAAGCCCATTCGCTATACTAAGATTAAAAACACAATAAGTATTAGTCCAATCGACTATACATAGAGCTAAGGTCTGTACCCAATTTGGTTTGATGATTTCCTTAATGTTAGTCCTTCCGTTTATCCTTTGCTAGCAACGAATCCCTAGCACTGTTTTTAGTTAACCTAAACAAGGAAGTTACACGGGTTACACCGGAGTGGACCGGTCAAAATAATTATAATAATTAAGTATCTTGAACTGGCTCGCGAGGGTGTCGACATGTGGGATGTGGACACAGAAGTCATTGTGCCCATAGTCGTGACGGCCAATGGCATAATAGCCAAGAGCGTCGACCAAAACCTGAGGAGGCTCTCGTTAGGCAGCTGGATCAACAGCTTGATCCAGAAAGCGGTACTTCTGGACACGGTGCGTATCGTTAGGAGGTTCCTCTCTCAGGAGCCCTGGCCACCGGTAGCTTGGACCCTGTTCCCGGTACCGGTGGGCTACTATTTATTATATTTTTATAAAAATACTAGCTGACCCGGCAAACGTTTTGCAATTTTTTTTTTTTTTTGACAACCCTTAACACTAAGGGGTATGAAAAATAGATGTTAGCCGATTCTCAGACCTACTCAATATGCTCACAAAATTTCATGAGAATCGGTCAAGCCGTTTCGGAGGAGTACGGGAACGAACATTGTGACACGAGAATTTTATATAATATAAGATTTAAAAATGTAAATTATATGTCTATAAATGAAATAAAGGTAAATAATAATGATACGAAAACATCTTCATAACTAATTGTTAACAGAAGTTAGCAGTAGTACTGTCTCTGTTTACTTACCAAATGGAAAAGGCGCTCCAACAATACGCCCTTTGGGTCTAAATGTCAAACGGTAATTGAGTTGAGCTAGTGCTGTGCCGGGTAATAATGACACTTACCGGATGTCAGGCTGTACGTAAATTGTTTTGTGTTACCACCAAAATAATTCGATATTATTATATGTATACAAACCGGATGCAGACATCAACGGCACAGAATGCTAATTGTCAGTTATCGAAATTGGTAAAAACCAGTTGCCTGATTAACTAACGTAATTATGAGGATAAGTTCAACGATTCGGTTTGTGTTACATTCCATAACAAATGAGCACGCGATTATTTTGTACATACACAGTCTGTATTGATGTCGTCAAGAGGAAGTTTTAGGTGGTTGGATTTTTCCTGTATTTTTTTCCTACCCAATTTGGGAAGCTCCTGTTACCTTAACAACTTCAATGTGGAGCTCGCGAGACATTGAAATGGAATGATGAAATGATATTTATTTCTGTAAATAGAATTTAAAAAAACACTTTTACACGTCAAAATTGTCTTAATGTTTTAAAAACTAGATGAGTTCGGTGTTTCCTATCTGACTACTCTGAGAAGAAAGATCGAAACAAACTCAGAGGTCATAAGTCTATTTTAAAATTCAGACTAATCTTGGTCAGGTCATATGAGGACCATGCAGATTATTTTCTGAGATGGTATTTTAAGGAGAGAACTAGGTATACAAATTTGACTGTCCAGTCAGTGCACGCAGACAGCGCGGCAGTGTCAGACAGAACTTAAAGAGCTCAACGACTCGACGAACAAATACCAAAGAAAGGACTTTTGGTTAGGCCGCATAAAATACGCTAAACTGCCAGATTATCATTAAAAAACTAATAAAAAAAAAAAAAAAAAAATAAGTTTCTTTACGTTGAAGGATTTTCGCGGTTTTCCTTTTAGAGCAGTCTCCCTAATGTTGGATGTTTGCAACATACCTATAAGATGGAGTCAATACAGAGATTATCGGGCATCGCTCTGACCGCTAACTATAGCAAAGGTGATCTCTACATATCGCATACAACGGATGTTTATACAAGCAGATAGGTGAATTTTCCTCGGTTAGTTCAACCACTTGACTTTGATCGGACAATCAACAAAAAATAAATATTAAGCAAAAAATATGCTTAAATATGTATATTAATTTCCACATAATATGAAATATGCAACTTTTAACATGGTCATAAAAGAGGTTCTTAGAACTGTTAATCAAGGTTCATTTACTAAGAAATTGTCGCACGTAGGTGCATCATAGGTGGCAGGTGCAATGTCCGCTGATCCGTTCGCCTAAGCTCCATCCATGGCTCTAATCTAGTTAAGTGCGCATAACGCGAATCATCAACTTATCACGGGCGACGTCAGCGCGAAATCGAGAGTGGGTGGTTATCGCAGTGGCGCCCGAGACTCAACGTCACACCGCCACCGCACTCGCGCTGCGTCCGTCAATTACGTCAAACTTGCGTAATCCTACATTTCATAGAACCAATTGTTTATCGAAACAATTCTTCATCATTACATCATTTACAATCTTGATGACTATAGAGGCTTTGTCCCTAGTTAACGTGAACAAATCAGCGACTTCCTGTCTGCTGTCACCTTTAACATGAAATAATTACATGATTTTTCAGACACAGTTTAAAACTAATTGGTGACACGCAAGTTAGGGAATTAACGAGGTAATCATTCGGCTCCGGCCATATAATCGCTTCAAGTACGTCGCTAATGACAAGGACGCTACGAAATCTGCGGACGCATTCGTCTGTTGCGGACGATCATACGAAATTGACAAACTAGAAAATGGATGTGCCAAACTATGATTTTTAAGGATATTATTACCTGGTTTCGGAACCAATAATATTTTTTTCTCGTTTATGGTCTATGTTCATCATTTAAAAACGGAATGTGAAGCTGCAGCAATATTTCTTCATAATAGTTGAACTAGTCAACCAAGTCATATTTTTGCCGTCTTTATAAGCTGCAACTAAAAGTGTTTCGTCATGTTCAGCTTTCACTGCGCAGATGACAGCTGCATCGGTCACCATGCCGTATCCAACGGGTACATTCGTATCTGTTTAAGATCAGCAATGACTCACTGGCATTGCTACATCAGCTGACTCATTGAGCGTCGACTGCGAATGGGAAATCCATTGTTTTAGTGTCCTTAAATCTAGACTCGTGTTATGCCTCGATAGGACTTAACAACCCCTTCGTTAACGACTAAACGTTCTAGCCTTCTAAATAAATCAGTCAGACAGGCGTCATTTCAAGCGATTTATATAACGCCATGCATTTTACTGTCATTATTACTATGGTAACAACATTGGTGGATTACATCCAGTTTTTTCCGGTTGGGTAAACCCGTCTGACATATCCGCAATCCCACGCGATTACAACAGCTAGGTCAAACCTATTTTCGTATTTAACACTGGACGGAACTGGACTGTATTGCGATATTTGTTGTGACCATTTACAACGCGATAATCGTTTGGACTCTGTATAATTATGTTTTTGATAAATATGTTTTATAACAAAAGTTTATATTTAATTCAAAGCAACATTTCTAAATTCAGTTTCTACAGAATTCTACAATAACAATTCGCTTCGTTGACCACAACGCCATTTGACTAGACTAAGTAAAAACCGTCTAGACAAGCAACATGTTGAAGAAGTCGAATAAGGTGTTAAGAGTTGAAAATCTTAATTGGAAATGTCTATACTAGTAGAGGTACATCAAAGTCATCTGTTAGACAATGCAAGGTGCGGTGCGGCAGCGAAGCAGTGAATCAGTGACTGGCATCAGCTGATTCATTCGCCGGGTAAGCGGCCTTGCATGCACCGACTGTGAGAATGAATACACAAGTAACGTTAATCACCTACTTGACTGAAGGATATTTCGAGGCAAATATGAAGTAATAACACTCTTATATACATAAGAAATAATTCGTATTTTTGCATGTTACACGCATCAGTAGGAAATCAAGTTATTCTTTGTTTCTGGAACACACGAGCAATGTATCGGTGTGCTGTTACCCAACTGAGCTGCGATTTCTCTCGGTGATATTATTCACGCGGTAAAGTTGGAAGAAAACGAAACGCAGAAACAACAATGATGAATGAAAGTCAGTTTGTGTGTGCGATAACTGTTGCCAATCAAGTTTCCGAAACAAAGTGACATCAATGACCTGGAGGCGAAGGTGACCCGCACTCGAGTACTACAATAGTTTGTCGAACCCGCGTATTTCTATTAGTTTTCCAAAAGAGGTATTATTTTTAAACCTATTGAAAATCTAAACATGGCTTAGCGGTAAAGTGGAACGACTGATGAAGTTTCAAAGACAAAACGTCGGGATGCAAAAATATTATCGTCTCAGAAATCGTTGTCTTCATTTAATCGTAATGCTGGAACGAAACCAGTTCCTCAATGACAGAGTACGTAAAGTGTAAATCGAACAAACGCCTATGAATCACAGCCGAGATGTGGTCAACATAAAAAACACTGTTTAAAAAGAAATATAAAAGAAAAAAATAAAAAAGATGAAGCGTATTTACCCCCACCGGGGTGGGCAATAGAGGCAGCCGCCAACTAATTGCGAAAAACGAGATTAACGCTCACTGTAGAGGCACTAAACGAGGCTGGCTCTGTTTACCACCCCAGTTTCATTCCTTTTACAACACCACTAATAGACTTATTTTATTAGGGAAACGCTGAGATAACATTTATATTAGCAACTAAGTAATCATCGTAAAATCAACACTATTAAAACTGGTCGCTGATGTCCTAGACTGTCTTGTTTAGCAATCAAAATAGAGTGTTTTATTTTAGTGCAGTAATAAAATATATTTATGTAACAAAAATATATTTGAAGAATTTAGTTTAGTTTTCAATTCCCGACTGAGAATCGACCCCGGTAGAACAATTTCCATGAAGTTTTCATAGAAATTGTTCTACCAGAATAGCGTCGCAGTGTCGCACGGAGTCGCACCGTTCGTCGCGTCGCGTCGCGCCTATCCTCCACCTTTGAAGCTTATTTTCGACCTCACAACACGTTGACTTTGCTACCGACATCAAACGTAGTCGAGTAAATACACATGCGTTCAAAAATATGTACAAACTATTATTTTTAAGTAAACCCAAACAAGCTACAACGAACAGGCAGCAGTTACAAGAGACGGCCAACTAGAAAACAGAGGCGGCTAATTGCCGGTAACCGTACAAACGTGATTACCTGCAGTGCATCCCAGTACAGCGCTATGTATGGGATTATTGTGATGCAGAAGGCATTACACTAATTCAACGTTACGAGAAATAACACTGATTTAGTACTGTCTAGTCACTAAGAGATAAAATTATTTAACAGTACTTAGAATTTAATAATCGCCAACCATCGGCATATTCTGTATTTAGTTAATAAAGTTCTGTTAACGCAAAACTATTTCAAACCACAAACAATCCCTCAATTCTAGTTAGTAACAATATTCATTTTCAAGGTAATCGTTTTAATATAAAACAGCCACTGAAATCTCCACTTAGTAACGTATCGATAAGCACTAACAGAAAGAATAATCGGACTTAGGAACACGTACTTGTCATTTACGGTTCATCGCTGTTGGGACCGATCGTCCCTGACACAATCCAATTACTAAACGGGGATTGTTATTTAAGAGAGAAAAACCAGACAAGTACTAGTCAGATAACAATAATAGATACAATAAGGAACTTGAAGGAAATAGGTCAATATACAGTGCTGTAGAGATAAGAGATAGGCTACCGACCTGTCAATTAAGCAGTGAAATGGTTAAACCTCATTCTGCTAAAAGCCGCTTACTGTGTGATGGAGGAAAGTCGAAGTACATACATTACTATATAGCATTTTTCACACACTGATTTTTCCCCACACATAATCATTATTTAATGCGATAGTGCTCAAGTCGACATGTCAATTCGAGCCAGAGATTCTTAACATTGTAATTTGTAACACACAATGACACATAATTATAGAACATGGCGTTTGTAACGCCACGTGTAACTCGATGTTATGTAAAAACGCATTTTTTTCCTGACATTAACATAGATGATGAGTATTAAAAAGTTGCCGATTGAGGATTTAAAATTTGCATATATACAACATGACTTGAATAAATCACCAAGACAAATGAGGGAATGATTTGATAAGGGTCTAATTTTCGTTTCAGGTATTTCTAAATGAATATAAAGTTAATTAGTAAGCATTGCATGATAATTAAGGGAGACAAGTTCGTCTTGTTCTCCAGACAAAAATCCTAAATTAGCGGCGAGTGGCAGCACAATAATATCCAACCAACTTAGAAATTAATTATAAATTAAGGGACGACAAATTATATTTCTCACGAAATTGAATGAAGACATTATTTCGGGGGTGAAATAAAAGCGGGTTGTTTTCAAATGTTAATTGCTTCAAGTGGAATATAATAATTGTGCGCATTGTCGGGAGAATAGGCAGAGTTGTCATGCTCCAGTCTGTTTGTCAAGATTATTGCAATATTTTCTCAAGACCGTGCATTTCAGTAGCCAATCAGTAAGCTCTCGTTCACGTATGGTAGTATAATGGTCGGTATGATATCATCTCATTCAATATGAAAATATTTAGTGCGTGGGGAAATAATCGATTGTTTTATAATAAGGCCCTACGGAGCGCGGGTTGGTTGTCTACACACGCCTCAACTTAATTATTGAAACCTTATCGGACGTTTTTGTATTTTTTGTTGTAATAACACGTTATTTATTCCACCATATGATAATGAAAGCTACAATTTATTTCAATTTACCTTGTGCAAACCCAGAAAATGATGGTGTTGAATTTGGATATTTAATTGCTGGTGTAACTTCGTATATACCTACATATATATTTATCTTTGCTCTTCCGGATACACTTTATGACCGTATGTTTCGTAACAAATGATACAAATTAAGATGATTATTGCTTACGTAATGGTTTTACGTATCGTTAATTTACGGAAAGTATACAACTGATTGACATTCAGTCTCCGAAGTTACCGGTGATATGAAATATGTGTGTCGAGAAAAGAGATTCAAAAATAGGTCTTATGTCGATGGAGATAAAATTTAAGCGTTGGCGTCGCATTGGGTAGTGCACGCAAGTGTGTGTTATAATAAGTCATATAGTTACTTAATAGTCTCCTTGAAACACTTTATTATCAGACGGGTTATGGGCGTGACATACATTTCATAGTAAACACCGTTAACTTACACATGTAGGACTTTAGTTTTTAACACAGTCTGTGCCACCGACACGCCTGTTGTGTTAATAAACTATGTATTTGTCCCATCATTAGTGTTGTGAATATTACAGGTGTGTCTTCTATTACATTACGAGTTTATTTTAATCATGGCTGAAAATATTGGTAACTTCTCTGAAAGTTAACTACCCCCGTTTCATACGCCCGTCGCCATCATATTCGAAATGCAACTATTTTACTAAAACCGTTTGAATTAACATACTTTTTTCTAGTTTTTAATAAAGCACAATATTTCAAAACTTTTATGAAATGTGACCAAATCTTTAGCATATGAAACGACATTCCATATTGAACCGTTAAGTGAAACATTGTGTAATCGATCACTAAGACTGTCCTAACATTCATGGAAGAAAATAACGGCGACGAATCATTAATTAAACAAAGCGGCTACAGTCAGCAGTGACAAGCCGCGTCCCCATTCCCGCGAAAGTTTCAATACCTCGCTATTGGGGTTATCTGTGACAAGGTTGTAAGAGGAGGACCACCTGAGAAACGTAAACGTGAACGTTTCCGAGTAAATCGTGAACAATGACCAACTTCATGAGATCTCTCGGTGTTTATTGTGTACGACAATAAATTAGCAGCTGAGACAGCTCTCGATGCACTGGCCATCGACGAAGGTTGAGCGATGTCAAGTAAATTTTAACACGCAATTAGTAACCCGTTGGACACCTTGGCACCGATCGACCGGGTGTTTCAGGGACACGTGGCCGCAACCACCCGCTAAATTCCGATATACACCCGCTTAGCAACCGGGGCTCAAGTCTTCGCGATATTTCGGGAGGTCGCGAATAGTTTTATTGTTCGCTGCTTAACGCGCTTTTTTCCGTAATAGACCTTTGGTAACAAATGTCGATCATTGTTTTTGCTCACGCAATCTGTCGGTTACGAACCGTATAGACAGGGATAACGAAACTTTTATGTTGTTGCTCTAATTTCTTTCAATCAGAAAATTATTTTAATAGCCGTAACCGTTTATTTTAGGCGTTGAGTTCGCAAAAAATGTGTTTTTAGTATACACGGCTACACATCAAGCTATACATTTCCAGTTTATTCTGATCGCGCATTGCATACGATTTCCGTACAGTGCGAGGTCAGCTTATACTGGAATGCATAACTTGATGTGTAGCCGTGTGTACAAATTGTCTGATATTACAATATGAAATATACAAATTACAATCAACATTTTCATAAACGTGATGTAAACAAAATAATTAAATTGTATAATGTTGTAAATTATGTTTAAACTGTGCAACAAATCAATCACGTGGTATTACAGTAACACGGAAATGTTCAAGTAATTATTGTTAATTAAAAATTACGAATGATATCGTATTGGTTCGCGTTGTAAGCGGCTCGGCGTTCACAATTAGTGCAGGTAATCTATTCTAACCGGCAGACATAATTATATAATATAACAATACAACATATTATTTTAGTATCGCACGGTACATGGTATGGATCTGTCGCTAAGCGGTCGAAACAATATCGTCGGTGTCAGAGCGTTTTGTGCGCTACGTGTAAGTGGTGGTGAGTTCATTTTGGCAGTTGGGGCGTTGTTGTCTTGATGGAAAACGGTGCGAGAGTTTCCAAGAGTAGGTAGACCGTAGACCGCACCTCGGCCTGCCGGCGCCGGGTCGTGTACAATAATCCGGGTGGCAACAGTGTGAGCGTGACGTCGTACACTCACCTTGACTCACTTTAGTCGGCCCGTTTGCATTACACTGTTTGCTCGACGTGTACTCGTGATTAGTCTAGAGAAAGAGGCTTGTATGGCATTTTCAACGTATTTGCCTCCACCAACGTAATATATTAACTCCTTATAAAAAATAATTAGAAAGTCAAACCTTCAAAAGTGTGATATTATTATAAGATCTTATCAATGTTTTGCCTAATCATCAAAATATTTGCATACGATTCAAACTTCATGGCGGCTCGGAATATGAGGCGAGTCGCTGCGCAGTTACGAATTCATGGGTCAGCGGGGGTGAGGGGTGGAGTACTGCGCAGCGAGCAGCTAACTTCCGAGCCGCCATTAAGTTTGAATCGAACTTATACTTACAGATATTAATTAATGTAAGAGAATAGAACACTTTCTTGTGAAACTAACTGCCGCTATGAATGGGCGATATCGCAATTAATTGCAAGCAGATAACTCAAACAGCTGATGCTCTGCCAGTCGTGTCGTATCTACACGATCATATTCATGGGGCGAAAGCGTGCCTCGTGACGCGGCGTTTTTACACGAATTCCATGTGCGTACAGATGGGAAAATGTTACATACGTTGCGTATGTATCAAGCCTAGGAACTTTTTATAAATGTTTACTCATTAGCAGATTCATTAGCCTTTCAAAAGCGAGCTAGCACGTCACAGTTCTGGTGTGGAATTGTACTTTAGAGTAACGCTTGGTCTTGTCATAAAGATGAAGCAATTCATTTGATATAATAACGATTCGAAGAAATCAGTGTACATCTATCTAATCGTAGTTCGGCTCGATCAGTCTAGACTCTAGATAAGGATAAAAAAGAAGGCAACCGCACTGGTTAACTGTACAGTGAGATTTCGATCTTAAAGCAGTGCCTATCTCCTTGACTCGATTCGTATTGGCATCGGGTCGGCGCGTTGCGAAATTCGCCCATTGGCCGCAGGCGTTAGTCATTGTCGCTTATTGCATCCAGTGCAGGCAGACAGGCGTTGCTTCACACAGCGTTATATGCTCCATTTGAGACTATATTGATGTGGTATTGTATGCGGTTAGGTAACACGCTCCGACTCTTTAAGTGTTTTGATTCATTACAGCGATGCCTGTTCAGATAAAAATATTGCGCTGCATGAAATTTAATAAGTAGATGAATATCATTCGAGGTGTTAAAAATCTAATTAGGTAAGTCACAGAAATATCTCTTGTACTCTATGCATAAATAAACAATCACGAACGAGTATAAGTCAAACCTTGTACAGACTGACGTGACGCGACAGCGCAACACGACTAATAAAACAATTTTTAAGAAAACTTCACAGTAGAACAATTACCGGTGTCGCGTTGCGCCAGTCTACACGAGGCTTAATGTATAATTTGTGTCAATAAACATTGACAATTGCTTTTCGGGTCAATCCGAGTTTCACTAAAGCAAATGTACAAATCTATTGTCCGTCAGCGGAATGCAAAAAACATGACGCAATTGGGTCATTTGAAACCAATAACTTCGCCGGCGAAACCGCAATGTGATTTAATAGACAACTACCGACAGACACCGATTTGATTCAAGATTATTTACCGACTGACGTACACAAACATACCTACTTTACAATTATTTATTTAATTATGCGGTTTTTCTTCACACTACTCGGAAAAGGGTTCCAATAAAAGTTGAAGAACACGGGAATTTATAGACAAATCTTTATTGGTTATATTGTTTGGCGCCAAAGAAACAAACAGAGTCTAATTTACAACGAAACGTCCAGTTTGTTTCGGTCGTTCATCACGTCGATACAAATGTTGAGGCCGAGAGGAAATAGAAATCAAGTTCCGAGAAAAGGTAAAACCGGCGGGACATGACGTTGCTTGACCCGAAAAACGGCTCCAGCAACGTCTGACTTGGCCTTATATTGGTGTTAGCATCAACAGTGTGGAATTTCTTTGTTTACACTTCATTGACAGAGCAATACAAACGGCCAGATTTAGCACAAGTCCGTGCATTAATAACACTATTATTTTAGCTCGTGGCTTCACTTGCGTAAACGAATTACGTAAACCAATAAAATACGCATGTGTATTGAGCTTAATAATTGCAATACCAGACGAAGAATGCATTGAAATTCAGTTGCCAACTCGTTTTTTTTAGATTCTTACATGCTACATTTAAAATCGGAGATCACATAGGTACTAAATGTTTTTCTTTTTATTACAGTACTCTTTTGAAAACCGCGCTGTTCCAAACATGAAAGGATTAAAAGCGTTTCAGTTTTAGCTTCCTATTCCTAGCCTAGTTTATCGCAGTCAAGCTCATGCAAGTTCTAAGACTCCTACCAATACCCGTGCACCTTTAACTCCCACATGACGGGTTACGAATCTGGCAGGGCGCCATGTAAACACACCACCAAATAGGGCAATGACCACCTTACAAACGCAAATAGAATATTTTCTATTAATAATCGCGTCCGAAAATAAATAGAAAGTGAGGGGAGACACCACGTGTCTCCCGTATACTAAGATTAATTGCCGCCGGTCCACAACGGCAGTAGTTTAGTTCGGAAATGGATTATAAAACTTTCTAACAAAACTAAAACCTGGAGACCAAGCCCACTCACTTTATTACAGCAATTAAAATACACTCTCTTTCAAAACTAAGAATAATAAGCTTTCAAGTCCTTAAAATGGGGCGGTCAGAACATCACAGATTGACTGATGACCTTATTTTATCGCAGTGTTTCCTTTGTCATTAAGTTAGATAAAAATAAAGGTGTTCCGAGCTCCCTGGGGTAAACACTGATTTGTGAAACTTATTTTTAGATCGTAAATACGAGCTTTGTTTGTGCGGCTGTAAATAGAATGTTTTACCCTAAAACGGCTTATGAATCTTGTTTGGTTCCGCCTTAATATTAGATGGTTTACGAGATCATAAATAACTTCTGCTCGAGACTTCGTCCGCGTCGCATCACATCGCCCGCCTGCGTTATTGCTAGGTTTGACTAAGCGTTCTTTCTGACTTTTCCATGGTTTTACTCGGCCCAAAGGATCGAAGCGTGGGTATCAATTGCATAAAGATTTTTACTAATCCGACTGGCAGTTCCAGAGATTAGCGCGTTCAAACAAACAAACTTTTCAGTCTTTTTTTGTTCTTTATTATATTATGTATTATTATTAGCTTCTGCCCGCAACTTCGTCAGCGTGAAATTTCTTGTTTTAACATTAAATATACAGGGTTATTGGAAGCTGGGTGCAAAGCTTTAAGGCGAAGATAAGATACCTAGTACAGACAATTTAGAACCATTTAAGCCATGGTTGTCTTAGACGAAGTCTTACCAGTTTTTTTAACCTAATTTTTGTTTTTTTTTCGAATATTCCCAAAATTTTAACTAAACTGCTTTTTATTGGCCAAATTAAATGATAAATGAATTAATTTTTATTTTATTTAATTAAAGTAATGAGTAAGCAATCTAGAAAATTAAGTTTAAGGCTTCTTTGTCGTTAGACATTTTGTTTACAGACATTTTAAGTTAACAAAAAAAAAAAAAACATAAATACTTTTTGTAAACCTTATTATAACCTTAAAAAAAATTAGTAAGACTTCGTCTAAGATAACCATGGCTTAAATGGTTCTAAATTGTCTGTACTATATTCGCCTTAAAGCTTTGCACCCAGATTCCAATCACTCTGTTTATCCTACGACACTCGGTAACACGGAAATACTATAGCTTCCCGTTAGTGAAAGAATTCGGGAATCGGATCCGAACTTCCGGAGATTAACCCTCCACATACACACTCACAAAATTCGCTCTCTCTCTTTATAATGAATAAGAATAGAATAAGAAACAAAAATATATAAGAAATAATAAAATATATAATAATATAAGTTTAAATAAGTAATAAGTTAGATGTAAAGTACTCTTAAGACTGAGATGATGTAAGAATAATCACTATAAAATGTTGTGATCTATTGAACCTTATGGAGTCATCACCGCATTTGAGAAGCTGCTAGATATTTCACAAAGATCTTAATTATCAATGAAAATATCAATAATAATTACATTGCAATCACGATTTCAGTGAACTATAACAACTTTAGTATCGACTTTGTGATAAGCGTAAAGGATTGTGCAGACCAGCGCGACGCGACGTCGCGAAGCGACTCGAACAATACAATTTCCAAGAAAACTTCACGGTATAAAGCTTCGTTCAGACTAGCGCGACGCGACACCGGTTATGGTTATACCGGGAAGTTTTCTTAGAAATTTTATTGTTCGAATCGCGTCGCGCTAGTCTGCACGAGGCTTAACAATGACCGGTGTCGCGTCGCGCTAGTCTGCATGAAGCTTAAAGTGTAAAAGGTTGACACGGATCATGAAAGACGTTATTCCACACAAAGGAAGGAGCAGTGCACTTTTAAAATAATATTAGAAGACAATTTCCACTACGTCAAACTTTCCACGTTTCTCGTGTCGTCATTTGTGCCTCGTGTAAAGGGAAACTGTGACGCAGCGTTCAATGCGCGACGGACCAACGCCGCAGTGAAACTCAACATGCACGTGACTCTAAAGGTCATTTATCGTTGAGCTGTTGAGCTAGATACTCTCGTATTTGCCGTAAACAAGACATCGATGGCGAAAGAAATCTTTGCAACAAAAACACCACCCCAGTTTTCCCGAAGGGTTGGGCAGAGGTGTGACCTTAGTACACCCACATTTCCCTAGTTATGTTAATGTAATAGGGGGCGAGCCTATTGCGATTAACCGGGAACTAATCTAGTCTCCGGGCTGCTACTGAGAAATCCAGATGGAATCGAACCCTCATGCTCAGTAGTATAACTTGCGACCACTAGACAGAGCCACAGGGGCAATCTAAGAAATATTTGCGTAGCAAGGAAATCGTTTTCCAAGAACGGAACGCAATTGCGCAGTGCGGCCAGGTGAAGATATGATTGGCTTCTAAACAAACATCATGTTTAAAGTGCAGGGGCAGACTGCTACTGCACTAATATGCATTATTCATAGAAACAAAAAGTTTCGACTCGTTTATTCTATTATTTCTTTTCTGAAACGGTTGTAATGAATAGGTCAGACAGTAGTAAAAAAACATAGTACTACGACAAATTAATTACATTTTGTAAAAAAAAATATCTTTAACCATATTCAACAGACATTGTAAATATAAAAATCAGCGAAACATTATTGTAACAAAAGCATAGGTACCTACATATTCTGTACAAGTTTCGCAGGTAAAATCAGATCAGAATGCGAATCAAGTCCGTGAAATGCATATGGCACCAGAATTAACCCGGTCACCGCTTCATTGAAGAGCACAGTCAGTAGTTCATTGAGAATTTTTTATTTACGATGCAATAAATCTGCTCCCACGCGACTTCGGGCCGCCTCCTAGCATCAGTTCGCCCACCGATGTCGAAAAAGGTCAGAACTAACAACGTGTGGTGTGTACTGTGTACCTGTAACGCCTTCTTTGCCAATATGTGGGATGTAGGTAGTGATTGCACTGAACCGATCACTTTCAAAACGGTAACAACGACCAATGAACTGAACCTGTATTATAAATAACAATGGCTAAAAATGAAAACATGATGCAAGGCTGATGAGCAATTTCCGCATACGACATGTAAACAATAATTACGAAAGTACTCGCAGTTTAATAGCTTCGAACGAGAATCAACAATGGCGGTTGCCTATATGGTACGGAGTAAGTAAATTAATAACCGCAGATGACACCGGTTAATTCCGGATTAATCGAATAATCGGATGTTATTCGATGCGATGATCGATTGTTATTCGATGTTCCTATTGTGATATCATTCGATATAACACGTGCCAGAAGTTATTTTAATTTTTGTAACCTATAAATTGAAGTATGAAACACTTACCTCGTTTATGTGTTTGTAGGTTTTGATGAGGTCTACGCTGAGTTTTCTTAGCGGTGCTGTCGAGGGGTCTCGAAAGTGATGTGGTATTCGGGCCTGCATAGCCTGGGCAAGCGAGAAGTATTAATTAATAAACGGCTAACATACAAAAACCAGACAAAAAGCAATAAAAGCTAAGGATGTTTCAGGCAGTTCGGACGTTGCTACACTACAGACAACAAAACAAAGCATAGGTAGGTGTTTGAACCCATGTTAAGGTGAAATCTGCAAAATATATTCCACCAAAACAGAATTTAAAAGTTAAAATAAAAGGCATCATAGGTGGCATAAAAGGTAGAATAGAATATAAAATTAATTCATGAAACTAAGTAAGAGACGCGCATAGACGCCTTAATACACGAGTCGGTTTGTATAAACATCTATTCAATAAAATGTTGAACAATCGGTTCACACCTAAGGCGAACCTACAATATATCTCTAACGCAATCACTGTCAGTAATAACCATACGTTAGTCCCAGGACTATTAACGTCACTAGGCGTGCTCGACGAGCACATCAGTGATTATCTAATTAAGTTTTGTATTGAAACATGTTCACTCTAACAATAAGAAGGAAACCCAATATTTTCGCGCGAGAAACACTAGTCGGGCACATTTATTAATTAACCCAGTCTAGACGAGGGATATCCATCGATCGTTGCCAGTTTCTATTCATCGGTAACTAAATACATCACTAGTGTTTCAGTGAAAGAGAAGTTAGTTGTAGTAGGTAATTAGTGGCACTTTACCGACTAATTTATTTACTTGCGCGTAATGTCTAGACTCGCGTGGTTAATGGCTCTTTTAATAAAACAATAGGTGTGGCGCACAGAGGTCACGGGTTTAAGAAACTTTGAGGATATGCAAGTGCATTGCATTTCATTATAGCCTGCTTCTGATGAAATTGGGTTTAGAAGCGATCATAAAAGACTCGGGACTGTACTTTTGAGAGTAGCAAAATTGATTTGTGTTCAGGACGTTAGTCCCCAAACTGCCTCGTGCATCATTTACCTGGGCGGGGGTAGGGTAGCAGCAGAAAGCTCGGGGGTCGCGCACAGTGGCGCTCACCTGAATGTCTGAGGGCGCGGACATGGACGCCAGCTGGTCTTCGGCGACCAGTCTCCCATACAGCGGCACGTGGCGCCGTTCGCCGCCAGCGGCTTCCGGCATGCCGCCGCCGACCACGCCCACTGCAACAAACACATACATTAGATTAAACCGATACACATGTGACATTTTGCAAACCATTCTTAACACGATCGTATGAGAGACACAACACTGAGGTTCTTCCCTGCAAAATCAGAGTAGCTCCTTATTAGACCGACACTATACAAAAAGTTAAAGTTTGCCAAATTTAAGTATGTCAGGAAGTTCATACCAGACGTCAAATAAATATGATAATCCAATAATTCGACTCAAAATAATCTCATCCTTGCCTATAAATAAACCTTGACTTTATAAAAATCTTTGACAAATAACTTTTCCAGGTTTCCAACACCGGCATTATAAATATATATGCTAAAATCTTCAAAACTTCTATATCAAACACAACGGTTGCCTCATGTAGAGCAAATACTTTATTCTTCAGTTAATAAATGCCAATTATTTACACATCTATTTTTGGACCAAATTTTTATATCACCGCAAATATGATCGGTAAAGAAACTAATATTGAAGCTATACCTCAATTTAGTTTAATCGATGTTATTAAATTTTGAATAAACTGTGAAGAGATGTGACTATTCGTCGAAGATTCATGGCGATAATTCGATAAAAACTAGTATTAAACTTAGTCATTATTAGTTCGGTAGACGGCGCGGGCGTCGCATCTCAATCAATCTGGTATCGTAATAGCTCAAATTGCCGTGTGAACAAGCTTTATTCACCTGATTGCCGCCCACATACTGCCGGATCCAAATACTTTGTAGGTACCTATGTTAAAGGTGAATGAATCATTCCGGATTGACTTGTTTCACGGACTACGGACGACGTCATCTCTGCGTTTATGGAAACAATTTAGAAATCGATATTATTAGCAATGGGATGATTTGGAACAGTCATTATTGAACTGGGTTCTAAATTCATTGGTGCTTGCTCATGCTGAAACCCTAAATTCAAAAGGTTGTTTAGTAGAACAATATTTGTTTAGAGCTAAATTTTCCATATTATCTAAACACAGTAATGTAGTTTTAAACTTTACAGCATGTTACGATGCTTGTAAGAATCTTGGCTTGTTCCACCAAAGCCGTAGAACAAGTCGCTAAGTATCGTATCGCCGAAGTTCTCACATCAGACTGTCCTCTCGGGGGTGCTTCTGCTGTATGTCTGCATACCTGCGGTGAGATCATCGTACGTAGTCTCATTTTCTGACTTACTACCTTAAAATGTTTAGGTTTCCCTTCAAATATTATAAAAATACAGAACATAGCACCTGTTCGGCGAAAACTTTTATTTTTGCAATAATTTGCAGTCATATTTCTCAGCGAATCGAGGAAACGGTAAATAATTTAATGGAAATTACGGATTATATAATATCCGTGAAGTAACAAGAATGTATCTTTCACCAGGTTTTACCAACTTTTAAACAACTTCACACAAAATTACGCGACTAATTCGAGTCTTAATGGCCGTAAATTTTGATCATGAACGGCTTCTCGCAATAAAAAACATAATTTCAATCCGTAAAATGAAATCACTTAATAAAATAAAAACCAATAAAACAGTGTCCTCTGTCCAGTTGAGTTCAAAATGTTAAAAGATGGGAGTGAATAGAAGATGTTAATCAACATTATTTTGTTTAATATATTATTAGGAGAGTCGAATTCGTTTTAACATGTAATCCAAGGTGTGAAAGTGAACTTTATCGTGTTCAATCCAGAGGTCGCAGACAAGTTAATTTAGTCTTATTTATGTACCGTCTGGTACGACGTGACATTTCATAATAAAACAAAGACGTTCGCGGTACGTACGTACTTTTGCTGAGCGAAAAGTTTGTTGAACGTCTCACAAGTTGTCATTATGTACACAGGTATGTATCTATTTAAATAGGACCTAATTTCAAATTAAATAGATACATACCTGTAAAGCCATTTCATTTTAGTGACGCAGCAAATGTCTGATAAACAACAGTTATTTATTTATTTAACAGTTTATGAACACAGAAAAATACGTACAAAGGTGATGCATAATAGGATTGCTTAGAGTTTTTAGGGATATAATTAACATATTCGCAGCAGTTGGGAATTATAAAAACATTATGAGTGCTTGACGCCTGTTTACATTATTTTTTATATATAAATTCGCATTACATGAAATAGTAGGGGTCTAGTAATCCAGTTCGTCCAACTGCTAAAAGGGGTAATATTAGAAGCGAAGCGAACGAAGGGTTAATCCAACTAATTGTACTTATGTAAGTACATTTTTTTTTTGCAAAACATAAATGATGACTGCTGTGTCCCCAGAGAAGTCGTTATAAAGCAATTTTGTAGTTTAGTCAGCGAAGATGAAGTCTAGTTAAAATTGCTTTTCTATCTAGGTGTACGGTACCTACATACAAAAGACCTAGTAAACTAATTTCCGCTAACGTTTAACGACTGTTACGATAGAACTGCAGCGACTGAATATAGCTGCCAATTAAACATTATAGTTTTTGACAAGACAGACGGAAATCTTTGTGGTTCACATTTCATCTGGTGGATGTTTTCAAAATTTTCTTGACTGACAACTTCTACTCCCATGCATTTATGTTTATGCTGTCAATAGGTAAGGATGAGGTGAAACGATTGGTCGGTCACTTTTGGTCGGCGAGGCTCATAATGCCCTGGAAGGACTTCAAGCGTCATTGGTGGAGGCTCTTTTGATGCTCCCAGTTGACTCCCGATTTGGAACAAAGGAGTGCTGAAAGGCGTCCGCAATACCTTCGTTCAACCTTTATTTAGTTATGTAATATAACATAAAAGCCTAAACAAAAACAGTTCCGCACAATTTACAACCAAATTTATACAGTTTGAAAAATCACAAGATCAAACAAAAGTAGCGTCAATATTGGTAGACTATCAGGCCTATTATCAACTACCTACGTATGCGCTCGCGCATTCGTCGTGTTATCGTCACACACACACACACACACACACACATGTGCAGCAACGAGCATGCAACTGCGTAGTTTATTGAGAAATGTACTGTTGTGTGCGAAAATGGTTTCGCGAACTCGGGTATTTGTTTGACAAGGTGCAAATAAACATGTTTGTTTTAATACAAAGATTTGCATTTAAGTTTAAGTACTGTTTTCAGGTTGGGAAATTGAGGTCAAGGGTCAATAAAAGTTTTAGTTTGATCATTTACTATAGTTCTCCAAGTGAAGGTCTAAAAGTTGTGATCGATAAGTGACAGTGATAAATGAATATGAGTACAGTATTGTGGATCATATTCAGGATTTTCTGAGGAATGCAGTGTTGAAGACACTCAACCTCAAAAAATCCTGAATAGTAGTAGGTTAATGAATATGAATGAATAAGTTATGAATAGTAATAACTTAGTGAATATGATGTGCCTTTGAAGATTTTGGGTTCAGAGATTTACAGTATGTCAGTGTATCATCCATCAAATATTTATTGTTATTGATTATTTCTGAATTATCAAAGTCCATCTGTGTAATTGTGTATCATAAACAAGCACGTTGACATGATATCTTGACCCTCGATAGCTCTCAGCAACTTCCAATTTTGATGAAAACTGTCTTTCTTGAGATAATATAAATAATAAGTACTAATTTAACAAATGTTCTAAATAAGAATTACGTTGTGTTGATTAAAGAAAGTAAGTAATATTTAAAAGAAACGTCTATTCTGGGTTTGGTATTTAAATTATACTTCATTGGTAATTTTTTATTCAACTATTATCATAATAATAGATCATAAAATTTAGAAGGAGTAATAATAGAACTCTCAAGCAGAAATACTCGTAATGATTCATAATAAAACATGTTAGCATTGAAAGGATGACGGCAGAATTAGTATTTATGTAGGCTAGTCAGTCTTCAGTTAATCGAACATGGTAAGACAGTTAGTTGTCAATAGAATGCATCTTGCAAGACGCATGACAGAATCGTTAAACCAATAACATTCTTGTGGCATACATAAATATGCTAAAAGTATCTACATCCGGATAACTCAACTCTCCGGACGCTCAGATGAATGGATGTACGACTCCGCTCCGATTGAAAATCAGGCCGCATCCGCCTTTATTAGCATTACAAACATTCTTAGTTCCGTACTAAAACGACTGAACACCAAATGTATTCATCTTTATCATAAAGAACTTGCTCTTCCCAAATACAACGTCAATAAAATGCGATCACTACTAAATTCACTTTCTTTCCATGTCAGTACTCAAGTACAATACACATATTTTTCAATTTGATTATTTCCCAATGACAAAAAGGCACAACGCCGTTTCCCTTTCATGACAAACGATAAATACATTAGGACCATATGACAATTCGGCGTAGAAAGGCGGCACGCGGCGAAAGCGCACGCGATTTCTGTACCCGAGCGGCGACGATCGGTGATATTATAACAAGTTTGCATTTAAACTGCGCAGTTAAGCCGTCCAGGGTATGTAGACCTCTGCGACAAGGTCGTATTTCTCCTTGGAGATCGAATTGTTGTGGTGCGACAGGAGGTGTGCAAAGGCTGTATGTGACGAAGGTATCGGGCTGACCGACGAACGGCCGGAGACGAGCCTCTACGTCATCGCTGTGCTGCGTTCGGAACCGACCGCGGTGCCGGCCGACAACCTGTGGTAGGTATGTCAAGAATGCGACTAGCCTCCAGTACATTGGCGTGGGAGGTGCAAGACACCAGCGCTCGCTGTATACGAACCGCAATATTCAGAGTGAATTAACGCCTAAATAAAGTTTTGTGCTCAATTTGTATTCTATCGCGTAGTAATCACTAAGCCAAAAAAGAAGGTTAACCTCGGAATTAGAGATATAAGCTGTAACCTGGTATAAACCTTTATTTTGGCTAAAACCTTATGTCCGCTTCTTAAGATATTCTGGGTCAAAGGTCACAAAATCGTTTTTTTGCAAATATCTCGCTTTCTATGGTTTCGATGATGTAGACATAAAAAAAATTTAGAGCATAAAATTCTCTATGACCAGGCACATGCTCTGTTGATTTGTCAAATTGCGTGTAGCGAAGATGATCGAAGTTAGATAAATTAATAATATTAAGTTCTATGCAAATTATTCATAATTAATTAATTATGGATATTTGTGATTAATTAACTTTATACGACGTATTATTTACCCTGACTGTTTAGTTGACCTTGCATTATCCCATGTATGGAAGGGCGCTGCGCGCTCTTTTTCAAAAACAGTTTGGCGTAAAAAATATATATTTCAAAATAAAATTTGTAGAGAATTTTATGTTCTATTTTATAGTCGATGTAAACATCATTGTAACCATAGGAAGCTAGATATTTGCAAAAAAAGATTTTTGTGACCTTTGACCTTGAATATCTTAAGACGCAGACACGAGATTTTATGAGACGTTTGAGACTGCTTTTAGAATGCCAAAATGGAGGTTAATAGATAACAGCTTATTATGTCTCATTCCGAGGTGAAATCCCTAATGTGACAGTTGGACTAGTGTGGTTAGCAACCGAATATCGTAAAAATAAATAAAAGCGTATGCCAGATTACGTCGATCTAATGATTATTAACTAGGAAATCATGTCGGGTTTTATGTCAAATATAACAACTTATGCTGGTTTGTTTAGAACAGAATACCAACAAATTGTTCCATCTTTGGATGTCACTTGACACTGTTTTGTCCTGCAAGTCAATTTGTTGTGGGTCCAGTAATAACTTTAATTTAGTATTATTAAGCACAAGGTCGCATTAAAACCGTGACATAGAAGTTTAAGTAAAATGTATGGCCGATCATAGTTCGATGTAACTGCGCAGTTCTCAAGTCGAGACTTCGAGGAATCCATTAAGGCGATCTCCTTGACACATTACTGGTAGCAATGCCACTCGGGAAACTCTACATAATAACACTTACTATTTCCAGGTTCCCTTTCGTGGTAGGTATCCATCACTACACAACACTAAACTAAATTGTCAATTGCACTACACAAAAAATCACTAAATTAGCATTTTAAGTCACAAAGAAGCACTTGAACAATCCAAACATCGTAAGAAATCCTCGTCCGGAGTGGTCGCAAACAAGCAAATGCGCTCATCGTGTTTTTTCACCGTCTAGAACTGTGGACACTTGAGTATTTCTTAGTGGATGAGCACAGTAAGTAGTTGGTAAGGAATCAATGCGGCGTCGGTGAGCGGTGGGCCGGCATCGTCGGGCGTCCTTGCCCGCGTCGCCCGCGTGTTATTGTTGTGAAACAATGTTTATACACGTGGCGGCGTTGATGCGCACTTCACGTCTCTATCGATAAGGACGCTATGTCGGCGCGGCCAGCCCGCCACAACTAACGCGCGAAACCAATGCTTGCTAGTAATAACCAAACGGAAGGCCACGTGATTCAGATGACAAACGCGTCGGTTAACTATACACTGACCGGCCGATCGAGCCATGCTTATCGGTGAACGATTTACTATCAAATCTCCATGTCAAGAAATTATTACTTACGTTGTTTTACTTTTGAGGCAAGTTACCAAGCTGTGACGTCGCATTGTAACTTAATAAGATAAGAATAAATGAAACCTAATCTAAAAGAAATCCAATTACTTCTAAAAGTTCTACTAAGAGGAATAAACTTGAGTCCCGCCCGCAGGGAAATTCTAACAAATTCATTCAAAAATATCTTTGAAGTAGGTATTAGGGAAAAAAAAGTGCAGAACCCGCACCTCGAACAGTCATATGCATAAAACTACACGAATTCCTTTTTTCTCGGCTGTTGCCAGCCACGCAATTTCTCCGATTGTATGCAAATCCTCGACGCAAACAAAGAATGAAAAAGCACCGACGCAGACGTTCGCTCCATCCCACCTGTGTCCCCCCATCGCGTCCGTCTGAGCTGCGGGCAAACTAGCGACCGTTGCGACGCAATCCAACCGAGAGCCGCACCGTAAACAACCACGATATTATTCCTGAATAGATCTCATCTCTTTACATAAAATCGACCGCCAACGTCTTGTCGAGCACGCTTTTATTAGCCGCCTTCAACTTGTGAATTATTCAGCGAGTATTCTATTAAGCACTTAGGCAGAAGAATAATGCATCCAGTAGATTTTCATAGTCCCAGGGTCGGCGGGCGCGTCGCATAAACATCACCTTGGCCCGCACGCTCGGCCCGAGAGGAAAATAGAATCGAATGCATCAGAATGTGACCCATTTAATGAAGTGTGCGATAACAAATGGGGACGTCTTATTGTGTACGTAATCTGTAATAATTTATATCGTGACATAAGTATTCATATCATTCTCATTAGTAAACAATGTTAAATTACCAGGTACTATCGTATTTGATATTGTTTTTCTCGAATTATTTCGTGAGTGACAACAGAGGTGTTTATTGACAATCAAGTAAAAAAAAAAAAAACATAACATTATTGATTAGTTTTAGGTAAGTCACATAAATAGCAATTACACTGTTGTTGGGGAGCCACGTTTGGCGTCATTAAGTTTTTATTCGAGAAACTTCGCGTATAATTTTAATGTGAATGTCTAATTTGAAAAAAGAACATAAGTTATACAACAACTCAAGCGTGTAATTCATTAACCTAAGTGATAAATATGTACTCGTGTCGTGTCACTATAATTTCCACCCACTCTCCTTTGCTTGGATATTAGTCGCTTTAATCCAGCCAGGTAGTTAAATAAGGTTTGGACAAAGCCAATAAAAATAATAGTTAACAATAAATCAACAAATCAAAGAGGTTCCAAAGCACGGAGGTCGTAAAGTTGCAAGGATGTAATTTTTTTTTTTTTAAGGAATGTTGTGCTTTCTGTGCGTCACATCGTCACAGACGTCGTCGGCGGCGCCGGTGTGGCAACCGCGGCACGCTGCAGATGGTAGCACGCGAAGCCCGCGAGGCCACAGGACGGGTCCAAGGCAGGTTTAACGGCCGGCCGCCCGCCTGTCTGGCCGTTCACCCGGGGCCCGCGCGGGGGCGAAACGTGCGCGAAAACACCGCGCCCGCGCCGTTATTGCCTCACGCTCGAACCACACATAGCCAAACGTTTTCCTTTGTCGTGTTATCTCTTTCTATTTCTTACAGAACGCAAAGGACGCGGCGCAAACGCACCGAGTGTGGACACAACACTAGAAATAGGCAGATACAAGGAAGCGACACACGTTTGTGTATCGCTTCCTTGTATCATCACTAAGCGATGGATTTCATCGGACCCTAAAATCTATACCGGGTGTTGTTGAACTTGACTTGTCAACGATATTTGGCGCGTTATCGGTTGTGTTATGTCGTTTATATTTATAATATTTTCTCTGGTTTATGAAGGTACTGTTTATTGAAAAGCGACCGCGGTGTGTTAGCATTCCACTGAGTACACAAATCGACTTTATCACCTGTAGTTCTATTAAATATTTATCCCATAACGGAACATGAGCATGAGGATTTATAAGTAAGTTGTTTAATTTACGACCAATTTCCACAAAGGATTTACGCCAAAGAAATTAATGAATTAAACACGCCTGTGTAATTAGGACGAACAGCTGTTCAACAATCGAGCTATTTGCCAAAAAGCGTGCGGTCTTGTTCGGTTCGGCTAATCTTCGGTGAATGAAGGGTCTTTTACAGTTCACTCGATTGTTTTGAACTCGTAAATCCCAACAAATCACTTAGCGCGATTTCCTCAATTTGCCTGTCAAACAAGATAAAGATTGTCTGAAAACAATAACACCGATTATTGTTAATTAACTTGCGTTTGAGCTCGGCCGTGGTAAATTCATCGCTTTGTTGTTACGCCAGCAGATATTATATTTACGTTGCTAAATATTAATTAATCGTCTATAACCGTGGCTTGGCTTCAAACCAGAAATAAGTTCATGAAGGTACAGTAGCCTTCTTTAACGTGGCATTTTCCGCCAGGATTTTCTTTGCGTCAAAGAGCCGCTCCTTAGCAAAAGCGCGATTGTCGGTACTTTTATGTATTTGCTGTATAAGATACCTACTGCAACGAACTTAATTAACTTGTTATCGTGCACATTTTTCATAAGTATCATTTAGTATTTACTTGTCCAAAATTACACTTCTTAACAACAAGAGCAACGAAATCATCGAATTTTTAGATCTAACCTTTAAAAGAAGTAGGGCCTCAGCGCCTGTTTGAAATATCAAATGCGTCATAGATATTCGGCGGCCAATTTACTTAAGATCTCAAGACACCACGCAGACTATTGTCCAGCATCCGAGCGAGATAAGTGTGTCGTTCTAAATTGTGCAAGCGGCCACCGTTGCGGCGTCGATGTGCAAAAACCGTCGGCGGTCAACGACGCTGAGGCCCGATGGGGATGCGCAAGAGCAACACCACCAAATCGGACACCGGCATTACTCATTGTTCATATTTAATGTTATAAATACGAAATAAGATACTTCAACATGCTTGAATCACTCATGAACGGTCCCATCACTCAATTTTATATCAGATTTTAAGGTTACGAGATTAATAATTAATAACTCTTCATTATTTGAAATCTACCCCCAAGTTGAATACTGCTTTCTGATATCCGTTAAATGACGATCAATATAGCTTGGTCTTGAAAGGTCTCGAACAGGAAGTCGAGCTAAGGGCAATGAACACTCGAGTGTGAAGGTCGCAAAATAAATAAAAGTGTCACAGTTGGCACTGTCGGATAAACTGATAAAAATGTTGTATCGGCTTGTCAGACTGATGAAAAATTGTTTATAGTTTACATTGCTTGGTAATTGTAGGTAATTTGCTTAGCCAATTACTAAGTTATGAACATTTTGGTAATTAAGTTAGTATGACTTCTAAGTGCTCTTCAAAAATAAAAGTGAGTGCAAACTTTTTAAAACGAGCTATCATCAGACAGCACACATTCATCCAGTTACCGTTAGTCATGGTGCTTTCCATACTCATTCAATTATTAAAATAACAGCACCGTTGGACGCGCAAAAACCTTAGCTGTCGGTCGATGACATCGAGGGGCAATTTAGGGCTGACTGCGTCATACTTTATCAACTTCGCGTCATAGTTATAATAAAATACTTTAATTTATTTTCCTTATAAAGCTCTTAACGTGTACATATCTTCAGATTTTACCTTTATTGATATCGGGATACACTATCTAAAGAGCCAGATTTTTTTATTGTTAAGGCTAGATATAATTTAAGTAATACATCGAACGTGACGTCGGATGTATTAGTCTAGTATTAGGTGAGACTTAATCCAATTAAAATGTAAATACCTATTTAGTGCGCAATGAAATCGTGGTCGCAGAAAATAATGGGGCGCGATCACTGGCCCGCCGTCGGAGAAATCTTAACCATTTGCATGGGTATGTACCTGAATGCCCACACACCTTGCCCACGCTGCCCGCGTATTGTCCTCGGCTGCCATAATGTATGAACAACTACCCCGAATGACTTCTTATTGAACTCTGATATTTAAAGTGAGCGTATTGACGGAAATGTTTCGTAATTAGCCATGTTTATTGTGTTTTTGTAACAGTGGAATTACCACCTGTATAGCATGATGATTGATAAATAGATTTCTTGTTCTAACAATCGCGTTTACTTAATTTTGTGTTGCTCTGAATTTAATTAAAAGGCGGCGCTCTCTTGGGTTTAATGTAACTTTATTACGACTTCTGACCTAAGAAATTTGTAATTATTCGAGACAATTTCACCGGCACAATGCGTAAAGATAATTTTGGTGGGGAACGATAAATTGTGGTTCCGCATTCCGATGTGAAATTCATTCACGGGTCGTAACGAAGTCGTCTAGACTGTGTGTCGGAGAAAGGTGACCATTCACCGGCCGGCGTGACTCGCGAGGCGGCCCGACTCCTCTCCCACCAACGTGTAAGTAACTGCTTAGTAATCGGCTTTATCATGTGAACACATTAATTTTTTTAATAGTTTTTTGTACACTGCAGATACCGTTTGATTCAACAGTTAAAGACAACGTTTAAAAGATATGGGAATTCTTTTCAAATCATCGTCTTTTTGACTCTGATTCAACTAAGCAATCACACAATAACGCAACTTTACGACGTTCATGTTGAATTCACAATCTGGCTGTAATATATTCTCATAATCTAGTAAACAGCGAGGCGGTATCGGCACAAAGTACAAAACTAAATAATGTAAGTCTTGTAAGCGACCACTTTCCAAACAACACGATATCATCTACATGACGGCGGTGGTGCACGAGCGTTTGGTTTTAATGACAGCGCACCGTGAGGCCAGCATCCGCGTAGCAACAGCTTTCAGACAGTGAATGAAAGTTGATCGCGGCGCAAAAAATGCGAGACCGCCGATGGTTCCGGCACAAACGACCGCCGTAAATATTTGGCACTCGGATCCCAAGCTGCGGCCCGACCACCGCATTACAATTTACATCAACATTTCAGTACCCCAGATTTTTTCAAATACTGCGTAGCCCTGTCCACATTTTTTTTTATGCTTGTCGCAGGACGAATCCGCTCCTTCTAATTTATTCTACAAAGATTTTTTTTCCTCAAATATTCTGAGATAAATTAGCATGTTTTATTTCGCATTCATGAATCTCAAATAGGTTGTTAGCAAATTTACCTGAAATCTTCATCCTTATCCTTATAAGCAAGGAAGATTTCGCATTTAGCCAAACGGCTTCTACGGAAATCCCTGATGATTATTTACAAAGAACGTTCACCCGTCGTAAACAGTGCAAACCGCTGCCAAGGTGGCCACCTAGTTTCTTTTTTTTTTCGTAACATATCCGAAAATAAAGTGTCCGTGTTCACATTCTTTGTGAACGATTTATTTAATATTGAAATATGAAATGGCATTAAGTTAGTACTTAATTTTGCATAACAAATATTATTTATTTCGGTCTAACAACAGTTATGAATTATCTTTCACTTTACGTAATTTGATAAAGTGGAAATCATTGAACTATAAATGTTAATTTAAATCCGGGGTAGCATGTCCCGATTTTCCGAGAAACTGGGTATTAAGAGCAGTCTTTGTGTTATTTAGAACTGGCAAATGCAACGATCTCCGGTGGAGTGCCAAAAGCGTGGGAGGTGCGAGTCGCGGGCATCACCACCGGAAAATCGAATAAAATATAGGTGTTACCGACTTTAAAGGGGTCATCATACTGACAAAACTGCTGTTTGATGTTACAGAGATCATGATTAAATTACAAAATTCAATTAACTGCAATAACTGATGTTGTTTATGAAGCCGTATGTAAACAAATAAATATGCATCAAATTATGTGATTCACCCAATCGATATGCTGGATTGATGCATTCGATCAGCTCTTACCAAAGACGTAAAGTCCAGTTATCTAATAAATTATCAATGCAAGCAGCTAGCACCCATCTGCGAGGGTTGAACACAGAATTAGGTTAAAGGTTGGGGAGGTCGAACAGTTTTAGGGTCGAAGCTATATGGACCGATCATAATTCGGCCCAAAATAAAGTCATGTCAGTCAGTCAAATGATGTCATAAAACAATCAAATATTTACAATGTTAAAATAATTTGTTGTTAGGTTATTGCATTATTTGTAGCATACGCGGAAACTGGCGTGCTATTTGATTTTGTTGATTGATGGCTACGAAATGTAGGACATCGAATTTAAGACTAATTACGGCGTGATATTTTCATATCGGAATACGAAATTCTTGAGTTAGTTTCGCCTAACGCCTTTTTCGAATATATACGGAATGCTACGAGTGGGAATCTTACATAAGAGGTTTTATTGCGGCAAATGGTTAAGTTTTAGGTGTAATTATGAATAATAGAATTTGTATTGGAGAACAGTGCAACTCAACAGTGCCAGTGGAAAATCGGGGTCAAAGGGATGTAGGGCAGGATGTACTTAGACCCCTACAGGTGGGTCACAGAGGGCTGTGTGCATTCAACAATGTACACCCACAGGGCTTTATTCACCTGCATTTGTTTAGCCTGTTGTACCATTAAAGGTGGTCATAGCATGGAAAATTGTGTTATGACCAATGAATCAAGGGCCCATGTGATTTGATTCACTTGGACTGCTGCAACTGGGGTAATATCATAAGGGATTGTTGAAGTTAAGAGACAGCATGAGAGTTTAGAAACTTTATCTATGGGGTAAGTCTTCAATGTTCTGGTAATAATTTGCTTCAGCTAAAAATCAACTTATTACAAAGAATAAAGGAATAATCTACTGGTATTTATGTATAACCTATATTTTATAAATAAAAAACTACATGGTGGTCTGGTGTCAGCTTAGAATACCTAAACTCAGCAAACGCATATAAATCTATTGTAAAACATGTGTCAATTGTTTCAATGATCTGATTGGCTGCTGTTATTGCTATCAACTAATCACTGCAGCTAATTTGCTGATGTTCAATGACAGATTTAATCATCTGAAGCCAATTTGACCTCTAAGGTGGTATTTAAAAGGCTGATCTTTTTTTAGTAAACCAGTGGTTGATGTCTCCTGTAAAGTTTAAGTACTTACATGAAAGCATTTGAAAAATGTCTGCCTTATCATAAATTTTGGTATTTTTGGTACACATGGGGTTTAAAAATAACAACTGGGGATTATTCAAACGGACATATTTGAGTCAATAGGGTTTTGTGATTCATTTCTCTAGTATTCTACAAACTTTGCAAATAATACAACTACCCTACAAATATTAAAAAGTGTGATCTGGCAAATGTAAGTGATCCTACAAAAAAATGCCATGCGCTCTATTTATAACAGGAATGACTGGGTATAAGTGTAATTATTGTATTGTAGTGTATAGTGTCTCTTTTGATATTGTTGTTTATCAGTAAATATGGTGAAATGTACATCTATGCTGTAGTGAAGGAGGAAAACTTGTCTACCTAATCTAACTACAAAGCCAAATTATGTGACTACATGTATAGAATCATGTTTGTTGTTAGTGATGTTGCAAAAAATCAATGTTATCATTATACTTACACTTATTTTTGGCATTCTCATCCATGAGCATGTTGAAATGGTGGTGGCGGTTCCACGCAGCCATTTTGCCTTCGTGCGGAGCCCCGAGAAGCACTAGGGCCGCCCCGGCGGGCCCAACTCCGTCTAGGGGCTCCAGTGTCCTCAGCGCACTACAACTTTGTCACACACTCATAACCCAAGGAACATAGCTATCACACACTCGCGCTCAAAACGCCGTCGCCCCGGACGGCGGTGTCATCGGCGCCGACGCGCGGCGCACATGCCTTGCACTTCCGCTCCACGCACTTATGCACACGCGGGTAAACAAGCACGATCAAAACTGCACCGAGCGGTGATTCACCTCTAACGCCCGTCGCGCTCCGCACTGCAGGCGACTGTAGCGGCGCCCGCGAACCGCAGCCGACTGACACCCAAACACTTGTCCCGTGTCACGTGTGCGCTTTGTGCGCTGCTGCAACTAATCACATCGACCAACAACACTATCCCGCACTATTTTATTCACACCCGATTAGAAATCACCGTCCAATATTACCCACAATTTAATGAATTCAACCGAACACGACGCGAACGAGCAAGACGCGCGACGCGGTGTCCCTTTGCCGATCCGATCCTCACTGCTCCGAATCGAACTCGCGAACAAAATAATAACAAATGTGCATGAGATGCTCGCTATAATATGTGCACGTGGGTTGCGTCACAGGCAGGACCTACCAAATATTATGAAATCACCTATACCGATCAGAAATTACAACGGAATGCCTCTGACTGCACAGTTGATGGCCAGCAAACGAATATAAATTTTTATGAAATACGAACTTCACTGTCGCACTCACGAGTATCCAAGTGATTACCTGACCAAAATTTTAAACAGTATAATTATAACACCAATAACTACACTATTTGTAAACAAAACGCAGCCCGTAATACATTCAGAAAATAACAGTTTTGAACAGTAAACGCAAACGCGTTGATCAAGCGCGACAAATAGGACAAAACATGGCAGACTCGAAAAGCACACGAATGTTGTCTATGGTAGTTTCATTTTTAAACGCTCTGGTTTCCTAAAGAACATAAATTAAATGTTTTCGATGTACTATCTATTTTATTCTTTAGTTTAGAATAAAAATAAGCACAAATAAATATTTTGTTCTTTTGTTAATTAAATTAACAGTTACATTTACACACAAAAATTCAATTATCTTTAGATTTCTGATGGAAAAGTAGAAAATCAATAGAACTTTACGTGTATTGGAATGTAAGAGGGAGTCATAGACTAAAAAAGTCAGTATTGCCATAAACGAATTAGAAAACTAACTCGTTCGTTTCATTCATTCCATATTTGCTAAGGTGGCGTTGGGTATTTATATAAAAAAAAACAATTGTTTTGTCACTCAAATGCGTATTATTACTGTAATCGTTATTTTTTTTTACGGATTTTAAGGCCATAATTTAGTGAAACAACGCTTTTTTTGGTTTGACGATAGTTTGCGCCATTTTTGACGTATAGTGGACGTGAAACAAGCGGGATATTGATGAAAATGATGATTTAAATAAATATTTGATAACCTCGCCATCAGTATCATCACTTCATTAGTCATCAACAGCACTTTAATAAATAAAAAAACAATAATAGTTTTGTCATAATCCATATTCGGCTATGCAATTTTTCTCAAAAGTGCTACTTTAAACAATCCATCTATACTTATTTACTAATCCTTACCAGCCTTACATACATTTCTACATCGTCGAGACAGTTTTTATCACTGACTTATATCCATTGACTTATAATTTTATAAGTCAATGCTTAGTAGAGATCTGTCACAAAAGCGAATGGAAAGTCTCATTCAATTCATTCATTCTACGGTCGGGGATCGGCAGGGATGCTAGACGTACGACAATTATCGTACGATAATTTCGACTCGATGAGATTTCGGTACGATGTACGATACAATATGTATTATCGTACGCAAAAGTACTATAAAGATGCGATGGTGATGTGATGGTGCATGTCATAGAGGCATTCTATTGTTTAAGTTTTTACGCATTGCACTGAAAGTAAAACCCCTACAGCTTTTGTTTACAAATACGCCCCACTCCGCGCCTGTACTGAAAGCTGTACTTTAGTACGGAGCGGAGTGGAGTGGGGCGCGTTGCACAAACACAGACACCGACCCGCATTCCGACCTCACCGCCGAGGTCCTCCGCGATCGCGACCCGCCCGAGTAAATAATACTCCCCACCGACCCTTGCTCGCAGAAGCGCCAGCCCGCGTTATGCTGAGAAATGTAGATTTAAATTCCCCGATGAATCATCTTTGATCCAGCCTGTCCCAACTTGCTGTCCTCCCCCCAGCGACGCCCTAAGCCGAGGTCCGTACCCCACAGGGGGTGCCCTTAGCGAGCGTTCGCCTAGTTTTAATTAGAATAGTTTTGCCCCTGGCTGGAGGCTTTGAGTTAGTAGCTTAAGGCAGCCGCAGGATTGACCGGTTAATTATTCATCACCTCAGAGGTGAGCTACGAGAGACCATAGACAAAAAAAAAAAAGGAGTGGGGCGCGTCGTCGTGGATTGCGCTATCTGTAATTTGCAACTCTCCTCCAAAGTGTGATGAAACGACTAATCAGCAAAAATTTTGTGATGAAAACCCGAATAAGAAACAAACTGGCAACAAAAACTGTTAAAGGGGCTTTACTTTCAGCGCAATGCGTAAAAACTTAAACAATAGAATGCCTCTATTGTTTTTAAACTACTGAAAAAATAATGTTACTTTTTTATTTCTTTCACATTTCACAACTTCCTAAAATTCCTATCCTGTTTCTAGTTTTGTGAACTAGCTACGTGTCCCTCACGGCTCTGGCAGTTGTTGTACGATAATTTTTCATCGCATAATATAATTTTCGAATAATGATACGATAATTCACTAGAAAGTAGAACTCGTCTGGCAACCCACAACAGTGGCAACCCTGCACCATAGAGTCACCTCGTTCATCTCATTGACTTATAAATTATAAGTCAATGGTTCATCTACGTTTCTCGTGTTATCGTGCAGATTGTGTAGAATTTGTTGCAAACTTGCAAGTTTCCCTACTTTTAAACCAAGAAAACATTGGAGTGTCGCTCTCTATAACTATTTGAGGAAGTTTTCTTAGAAAATAACATAAAATCCAAGTTCGAGGGAGAGGTATACCTCTACCTCTACTGTCTACGAAGTGAGGGACGCGTTGTGCGTCACAACTTTAACCTTATTTCACTTTACTGATTGTGGTGTTTATTCTACATCATTCAGCGTAATTATAGAACAATGCCTAAAAACGGCGGAAGAATTAGAAATTTTAAAAACAATGAGCATTTTGGTAAGTGTTTTCACTTCTCAAGAATTGTTATTATCTTTGTTGTTTGGCTGTTAGGGCTTTCCAAAAGCCGTCATTGCTTTTGTGACGCAATAATTGCAATAAATCTGATATTTTCCGCTTAATAACCATGCCCATTGCTACTTTTGCACATAAAAAACGATAAAGTTAAAACTAACATAGTCTGAACTAGCTAGGCATCACTAAAATAAACTTTATTTACAGAACATGACGACAGAGCGCACACTAGTAACACGCGGCGAGTTAGTTTCAAACCAGGCACGAATAAAGGAAAAAATAAATGGAACAATGCCAAACTGCTGTTAGACGATGACATTGACATGACAGGATCTGCTGGAGGTCCACACGTACAGCGTAATCGAGCATTTAGAGGCCGCGGTGGTCGGCTTAACTCCCCTGCACCGAGATCAGGCCATGGAATGATCAAGAAGAAGTTCATCCCTGGTCCGCTTCCATGGTATCAAATTATCATTCCGTACGGTGCTAAACATGAGAAAGATGTTGTTCTAAGGACACTACTGAGCTACATCTCACCAGATATTTTTGTACCACACTACTACAAGATCAATGGAAATGCTGCGGTCTTCTATGTAGATGATGTTAAACTTGCTGAGAAGTTGTTCCATGCTGACAGAAAGATTACTATGTCAGATGGCTTTAAGTTAATGGTAATTGTAAGAAATGCTGTTCCGAGTGTCGCTATTGATGATGATATGAAGGAGAAAATGAAGCTGACTATGGCAAAGAGATACAACGCTGTTACTAAGGCATTGGACTTGACCAAGTTTCATGCAGATCCGGGTAAGAACATTTTAAAATTTTGAATAAAATTGTGTTGAAATAGCCATTGATGCAATGATTAAGGCGAATTCAAATTATTCACATTGCATCATATTTTTAGTTCAGTAAACATAAAATTAATATGTTGAAGTTTTCCTCGTACACATGGCTACACATCAAGCTATATATTTCCAGTTTATGCTGATCTCGCATTGTATAGGATTTCCGTACAATGCAAGGTCAGCTTATACTGGAAATGTATAGCTTGATGTGTAGCCGTGTGTACACATCTTGCATGTTCTTATATTATTCTGACACACAAGCTGTTTCCATGGTTTTCATGATTATATATTTATTGTTGTTTTGAGTGTATATTTACTATGAACAAGTGCTGGTTCATATGACATTTGTTAGGTTAGATTAGACAGTAATATCACGTTCAATGATCATCCATGTGGTTTTTAAAATTGGCAATGACCATGTGGACAAATTTCTTTGTAAAATTATTTTAATATTCAAAGCATGAGTGAAAAATAACATGTATAAAGATATTGACGAATAATATAAATAAAATATTACAGCAGTCAATGCTCTGCACTCCTTCCACAGTTAATTTTCCTTTGATTTTGCATCACAGTCAAAATCAAAGTGATCTTGGTAATGATATGACAGGCTGGTATCTACAACTCCATGTCCAGCGACAAATGATTATTCGATCCACTCTCAAGGAAGGCCAGCAATACATTAGTGTTACTGCCAATCTCACTGAGTATACTTTGGTTTTCCGAAATACTTTCCTCTGTGTGTGGCAAGGACAACCACTGGGCAGTTTAGTAATCAAAGTGATCTTAAACTTGTTGCTTTATAGGTTGCTGGTAAAAGAACTGTCAAAGGACTGCAAGTATGATGTTGACTAAAGTGTCATTCCTGTTATGCAATACTGCAATAAGGCTGTCGAGGAATACATTCTTGACACCTGTCAGTTTCATACTTACGAATATGTGTTTTGCGAATTTGATCCATATTACTACTACTAATTGTGCATCTGACAGATGTCAGGGGGTCTACTCCCTCTCCTCAAAGACTTTGAGGAGTGGCTGGAGAGGCGCCACGGCGTCCTCACCTTCCGCCTGACGCAGGTCCTCACCGGACACGGCTGTTTCGGGAGGTACCTGTTTCGGATAAGGCGGGAGGAAACGCCCGGGTGTCATCACTGCGTGGATCGCCCGGAGGACACGGTGGAGCATACGGTGGAGGTATGCCCGGCTTGGGCAGAGCACCGCCGTGTCCTCGTGGAGGCGATCGGTGGCGGGGATCTCTCGCGTCCGGCCCTGGTCCAGGCCATGGTACGGAGCGAGAGAGCATGGGGAGGCCGTCACCTCCTTCTGCGAAGCAGTAATGCTCGCGAAGGAGGAGGCGGAGCGCGTGAGGGAGAGGCAAATTTCGCGCCCTCACGCCCCTAGCCGCCGCAGGAGGAGACGCCCTGGGCGTCGGGAATCGATTGCCGATTCCCGGCCACCGTAGGCGCGGGCTTGCGGACGGTGAGCAATGGGTAGCTCGCCGTCCGGTAAGGACCAGGCCCGGGTCGACGGCGCGTAGTGTTCCACGCGCGCCTCAAAGAGATGTCAGCAAGTGAAGGGGTCCGATGAGACCATTGCCTGCCGGGGTTGCGGGAAAGTCCGAAAGGGATACCGTGGCCCCCTGGCATTGCACAGGCAACAGAAGGAACACGGGTGGGTTTTAGTCAGTAAGAGTCTGACACGCCCTCCCGCTCCACCCAGAGCGGGAGACGTCATTTGATGATTTCACACCCAAAAAAAAAAAAAAAAAAAAAGGGGGTCTACTCCCTAAGCAAAGTACGTAGTTTTGGCCGAGGTTACGGACTCTTCGCGCTCCGTCTCACTTACCGTATGTCCGTGAGTCACACGTAGCGCGAAGCGTCCGTAAGTTCGGCCGAAATTACGAATTTCGCTTAGTTATTGACCCCCAGGAACGCATTCTCTCAACGGTCGGACTGTAGCCTAAAAAAATATGATTTGTGCCATCAACACAGTAGAAGAAGTTGATGTTTTAAATATTATATTGTTTTTAGAGCTATCCGATATTTTCTGCGCACTGTTCCGGCCAGTTATTATGCTGGCTGCTATTGACATTATTGCTGAAAACATTCCTGATCTCGAGGCGTTGAACCTCAATGACAACAAACTGCATGGGATCGAACATCTCAAGATTCTCGCTACAAAACTGAAGAACTTGAAGATTTTGTATATGGGTGATAACCGGGTAAGTTTATGTCAGTAAAAAAAATAGAGGACTGGGTGTCACCATAATCAATTTGATGACTTGAATGAGTAGCAAATTGTATGTGTAAAAGTGTCTTTAAAGATTATACTTTTATTTATTTCTAGATTCCATACATCGGTTCCCTGGAGCCATTGAAGTCCTTACCATTAGTGGAGCTGTACCTGAAAGGCAATCCATTGCTGACCAGGTTTAATGATCACGAAATCTATGTCAGGTAGTGCTATATACAACATGTATTGGTGGAAAACTTAATACTGTTGTACACTTGTCTTTTGATAGATACTGGGGAACTTACTACTGCTTTTGCATAAGTAAAGGGGCAGTTCTTTCTGCTGGGATAGAGAGGAGCAATGATTACATGATTATTTCAACATTATGGTCAGCATAGTTTGGACACATTAATTTGGGAGATTACATAGCTATTTAAACTTATTATCTTGAGAGAATACTTGCATATCTAGGAAGAATATTCATTTACCTTGTGAGCAGACTTATTATTGAAGAACTTCATATCTAAGCAGTTTAAAAACAGTCCTGTGAACACGATGACCACATCTGTTACCGCCCGGTTCTATAGCGGCCGAGTGCTGCAAGCAGAAATAGTACTTACGATGTATAGATATGAAGTTCTTCGATAGTACATTTCTCTCAAAAATATCATTCACGACACGAAAAAAATAATGGTTTGAATACCATTATTTTTTTCGTCGTCGACATATTTCTGTAGTGACTTGTTTAATTATTCAAATAGGAGCAGAATCTTTTTCAACCGAATATCTGATAGTTTTATAAATATTTTTTCCACATAATTCTTAAAATATTCGCGAAATGAAAAGGTTCTATTTTAACTTTCACAGTACAAAAGAATTACCTTTTTCCGAATAGAAAAAAAGAGAAGAAAAAACCATAAACATGTAGCCCAGAGTGCCGAAACGAAATATGTTTAAAAACGGCCAAACCTTTACTTTCCGCGAGTTTTCGTCCTCACACCCACTACTGTTTTGCTCCTGTTTTTTTATTACATTTCAGAAACTGCTACCACCGTTTCCCGAACCTAGAAGTAATCTAGGTCGAGGACACGGTCGCAGGTTCAACGATCTGCAGAATTAATTCTCATAATAACATATACAATGACTTATAAACTTGAATGCAAGATGAGTGTGTCATGTCAAAGGAGATATATGTAATTTAAGGTCTATCCACATATCAGTGTCCGGGACGTGGACGGACAGTGCTCCGTTAGGGGCTCAAAAATATACTGTTGTGTATTTTTTTATATGAACTCGTTCACACGTCCGTTTCGGGGCCGGCGTCGGAGCCGGAGCTTCAGTGCCTGCATTATGTGTGCCACGGCCATCAGTCCCGGACACGGCCCTGATATGTGTGGATAGACCTTAACAAACATTATATATAATACCTATGATGTGGCTTAGAAATACCGAATTAATATTTGGTTGCACAACGTTTTGTAATAATAACTTAGTGTAATAGCGTCTTGCATTCCGGTTTTTAGGATCTCAGGATTGGAATTGCTCGAGTGTGTATACTTTATTGCGTATAAGAAAATGTATACCTACAGTGCATGAAGCATACAAAAATTACGTAGAATAATACATTTTCTTTTTAATCACGAAAAGTTATGAAATGTTTCTTTGATCTGACCTCAGATTTTTCTATAAATTTTGAGCATATAGCATCTTTGTTTGCAGCCTCTGTTCTATAATGTTTTTTTATTTTTAGTTTTATGATTTGCATTCTTATTTTGATTGTATAATGGCATTTGGGTTAACATTATTATGCTACCGTACATTTTTATTGTACTTTAATATACTGTCTGAAAATAAACCGCTAGAAGTATGTATAGTCAAGGAATATGGTTGCTTAGCAACTGCCATGAGGGTTTTCTTAGATGACGTCCACTAGGTGGCAGCACTGAGACTAGTTCCGGGCACCTGTCAAAATTGTCAAAGCGTTTAAATTTTCTTTAGTCGTGACTGAATGATGAACGTCATCATATATTTTATATTCATTATCGAAATGGAAGACCTCTTGTCAAAGTAGTGCCAATTGGTGGCGTGAATTTTCATGAAAACCATCACAAATATGAGTGCCAATTTTTTACAATCATATTTGTGTGTATGAAATGGCTGTAACACTGCAATTTGACGTATTTCAATCAGACAAAAAAAATATTTCACAGAAACACGCTAACTACATATTAAATTATTGAAATATTTCGTTATAGTGAATACAGTATCAAGAAGTATTCAAATAATTTTTCATAAGTACACTATTCAAAAGATATTTATCTGATAAAATAACTGGTAGACAAATGTATTATCCAGTGATGCTTGACTATTATATCTAATATTAATAAGTAGCTATCCGTGATTTTATCAGTATAAAGATGTAACAACAAGCATGATACATCAAATGTAGATATGCAATGCTTAAAAAAATATTATACATGGAGGCTGTTGCATAAACAGCAAGAGTCAATGAAACATCTAAATATAGACGGAATAGCATTTCTTAGGCTTCATGTACATGACGCCGGAGCCGCACCGGAGTCGCACCGACGCCGATTTCATAATATCTCTAAAATCTACGCGGCTGCGGTGCGGCTGCGGTGCGGCGCATTGGCGATATTTATTCGTATCCACAAACATGCGGTCCGGCGCTGATGCGGCTCTGGCGTCGTTTACGGGAAGCCTTATTGTCTTTAGGGTATAAATTGGACAAGCAAAAGGAGTTAAATATATCCCTACGTTAATTTATTCATACTTTGAGTGCTGGTACCATTCCAGCGCTCTAGTTGCGTAACTAACTCGTAATTACAATGGCTTTCATTTTTGACAATTCGTCGACAAAAATTGCGTTGTTGTAGTTGTCAAGCAAACAAATTATTGAAGTAATGTTTTAAGTAGTGTCAAAATTGAAGGGATGGTAATTACTAGTGGCACGGAATTAGAGTGCAGATTACCGCAGTCGCGCTCCACAGCTTGTCTTATTGATACTCTTAAGATATACTGAAACTAACTTGTGATGTGAGTTTCAGATATATTTATGTTTCATGCCATTGCCATATTGTGTGTTGTCTCCAGCGATGTCCGGAAGAAGTTTCCGAAGCTGACCAAATTGGTAAGTAACTGTTTATTTAAGGATGTTTCTTTATATTTTGAATACAGGGTGTGTGGTAGATACATTAAAGCGCAAACTGTTAAAATTAATTTAGTACATGATCCAGTAATTTTACATCAGTTAATGAACAAAAAAAAAAAAAATGTGTTGTGCCGAAATACGACCGTGTAGGTTATTGCACATTTGTATGAAACAGCAGTTTTTTTTTTTAAATAATCGATTAAAAGTTTCTGCAGTTGAAGACTCTGCTCTGAATTCATGGTAACGGTTTGAACGTCGATGTCTCATACATCGTGTATACTATATGCTGTATGACAGGTTCGGTTGAACAACCAACCAGATTGTCAGTGGGAAAAGTGCCCAAAAGGCTGCCAGCGTTGTCACGTCAACCTAAACTAACCTCTATGATTATTATTTAGCATATACAGTCACACTCCAAGGCAAAGGGTTTTATCTCAGTAAAGAAAACATTTTTTTTTTCTAAACAACTAATTTGACTTACTTGCTCAGTTTATCTTAGACATCATTGACATCGGAGGACTTTCTGAAATGACGATCAACAGGTGGCAGCACTGAGACTTCAGGCCCGGACACATGTCAAAAGTTTCAAAGCGCCTAGAATTATTTAATCGTGACTGAATGATGAACAAATGAATGAAACGAATGATGAACGTCATCATAATATATTTTATGTTCATTTTCGAAATGGAAGACCTCTTGTCATAGTGGCGCCAACTGGTGGAGGAAATTTGCACTCATTATTCTGAAATCGTCAATAAAATTTGAGCAAGCGTAGTGATTAAAGGCTCGTGCAGAACAGCGCGACGCGACGGCGCGATGCGACTCGAACAATACAATTTCTAAGAAAACTTCACGGTATAACAATAGCCGGTGTCGCGTCGCGCTAGTCTGAACGAAGCTTAATGCTCGTGCCTTTTCTGCGCGTGTTTTCTTTTACCCTGCAGTAAAACTAATATTACTATATAATTATAATCAATTTTACCTAACAGGACGGAGTGGATTTACCCCCAGCCATCGGTTTTGATGTCCTAGAAGACGCGCGTCTACCACCACGCCAACAATCATTCTTGGTAGACCCGGCAGGCCAGGACTTAGTACGCGAGTTTCTGACTCAGTACTTCGCGATCTATGATGCCGACTCGAGACAACCCTTGCTTGAGGCCTATCATGAACATGCAACTATGTCCATGGCTGCTAGCTATCTGACGAATGATAGTCGAAATGCTGCTACTCAAAGGTATGTTGAAATTGAGTTTTGTTTTAGTGTTGTGCTGTTTAGGTTTTATGAAAATATTTAAATATACTAGTATTTATTTATTTAATACTTCAAGCACAGAAATGCACAGAGGCGGACTTAATGCCATAGGTATTTTCTACCGGTCAACCTTTGGGTGATGCAGAGACAAACAGTGGTAGGTGCAATTACAAGGAATTGAGGAATGTTGTAATGTAATTGTGAAATTGTTGAGGATTGTGTGTATTATTAAAACAAGTAAAACAAACAAAAACTGGTAGATGAGGAAAATCGGAATATTTTTTGGGAAAAACTGAATGTCTACTGGAAAGCATTTTAAAATTCAACTGTTTATTTAAAATTTGTTTGATTACACAGGATTAAAAATAGAAATATTAATTCAGCATATCTATCTCTTGCAGCCAAATAAACATGTATTATTTTGTTCCAAAAGTATCTTATGAAAGTAAACAAACTGTTCAGGCTAATTTCGTACGCGATTACTCATTATAGAGAATTAGTAACACATTCATCTGTATTTAAAAGGTTCAACTTTATAACTCACCGTTTTTTCCAACAATTATTTTCTGAATAACATTATGTAATTGTTGTCCACGAAAATTGAGGTTTTAAAATTGTCAAATGAAAAATATTTTTAAGGTGATTTAAAATTAGAATTTTGGGTTTAATTATTACATTAATCAAATCACTCAATTTGTAAGTGGGACTACAAATCATCAACGGGTACGTTTTTTTATCCATTTTCATTAAATACTTTTGGAACAGACCATAAATGTATTAGGCACATAAACATACATCTTTTCTTTTAATTGTCAGTCCAATCAACTTCTATATTTCCATTTCAGACTGAACTCATACATCACAAACAGTCGTAATATCATGCGTATTACGGAGCGTGAGTCCCGGCGACGATACCTGCGCGCGGGCAGACTGCAGGTCGTCTCGTTCCTTTCTGACTTACCAAAGACGAAGCACGACCTCATGGGATTCGCTGTTGATTTACTTATTTTTACCGTAAGTGGAGTATTTTTTGTGTTTATTTATTAGGCTTATTTCTCGACTGCCTCGTTATTGCAGTGCCTCGGAAATGTTCGCGGTAAACTATACCGATGGATTTCATGCCATCATCCGCAATAAAACGGCCTCACTTCTGAGCAGAATAAGGGGCAGTCACAATAGCATCCTGAAGGCTGTGGCGGCAGATACTTCCTCGGCCATAATAAGGCAATTTGTGAGAAGACTTATAACCAGAGCTTCCATTTCTCGTTGTCTAGTTGATGGGAGGTCTTCTCATGAATTTGTCTTTAGTTTAAGTTACTAACAATAGTGTTTTAAGTGCAAACATGTTACTATCAATTTATGGATCTTTTAGTTGTCCGAATTAAAATGATTTTATTTAAGTACTAGCACTTGTTCCCTCGGGACCAGTTATTTACCCCGGGATAAAAAGTATGTTATGTTATGTATGTTACTCCCTGAAAACTAAGCTTTCTAATGGTAAAAGAATTAAATCGGTCCAGTAGTTTCGGAGCCTATTCAATACAAACAAACAAACAATCAATCAATCAATCAAATCTTTCCGCTTTATAATATTAGTATTTATTTATTTATTTAGGGTGGTTGTGGTGGATTCGCGGTTTTGGGAGAAAGACGTCGTTTTTTCGTTTTTGTGTTGTTTAGTAATAGTCTCGAATCAATCTCGAATTATGAGAGAATTTCATAATCACCATGTTTGTCTAATTAATGAAGTAACAATCGTTGTCTGTTGTTTTTACGACCGCTTGAGAATCCCTTGAGTTTCTTAAGTTTCCCTTTTAAGGTGGATCCGCCATCCCGTGAAATTCAAAATTTCTTTATTTTTTTATTTTGGTCATTCGCAACCATAACAAAAATGTATTCGTTCGTATATCGTGACATTTGAGAACAAATCTAACTGAGAGAGATGTATTAATGATTCTAACGATTATAATTCTGAAAATACATATTTGTTGTGGTCGCGAATTATATTTTGATCAGGATACAACCTGACAATGACCTGCAATTTGCAAGAAACGTATGAATAAGAACATTAATATTTCGCGGGCTACCACTGCGGATCCTCATTAAGAGTAGTTCTGTACGTCGTCTTAAGTAGTCTTTAGGAACTAGCCTCTTCAGAATTGCATATATATTTTTAATATCGCAAGGATATCGCTTATCAGTTAGTCCTAACATTTATATCTTACCTCCACAGCCCACCATGATTGTCCTGACCATGAACGGGGTCTACAAAGAGACCACGACGACCGGGAACCCAGTCCGTTCGTTTCATCGCACGTTCGTGATCGTGCCGAACGCCGGCGGCGGTTTCTGCATCATCAACGATATGCTCTTCATCACTAATACTACTAAGGAACAGGTGAGGGTTTTTATATTTATTTTTGACATAAATATTTAAGGGAAAAATGACTGATACGGCGTTTTTTTTAAATTATTTATTTATAAAGAGTTAACAGTAGTCTTGTTCTTAAAACGATACCCCACAAAATCCTTTGCACAGATGTCTGTGGGAACACTGTGGGAAGTGTTCCCATAGGTAATAGGTAGCAAAAATAATAGGTTGGCAGCTACACGTGGCGATAAACTAATCTGATTTAGGGTTTTAAAAATAATTAAAATTTGTAGCAACAATAATAGGTAGGCAGCTACAAGCAAGTAGCATTTTAAGTATAAAGCAGCAGCTTTATATTGAGTTGTAAGCTTTGTTTAAATTTAATGAACAGTCACCCGCTCACCGCTGCCGCGGCACCGCTCGCTTCGCTCACTCGGCTCGTGCGATTTGTGGTCACAGTTCTAACCTAACCTACCTTTCAGTCATTTTTAGCCAAGGTTTTATATGGAGGCCTATAATTGTCTATAATACAATGTTTGTCATCCCACTGTTAATATTAGTCGCCATGTCATTATTTATAGTACCTAATAGTTACTTGCCCTTTAAGTTGTTAGTCGCCTGGAAAATAATTTGCCATTTATAAAGATATCACGTTGGCGAAGCCGCTGGTTCTTTATAAATTCTTCAGGTAGACTTCTTTAGGTAATTTTGCAAATCTGCTTTTTGCCAAAGCTTGTGATGGCGAAGCCCCGTCATTCCCCGCGTTTGTTCGGACCCAAGGCAGGCAGCCGCACTGGAGCTCTGCATAAACCATGCCATTATCCAAACAGTACATTTGCCGATTGCAGATCTAACACTTTTTTTTTATCCAGGAGGACAAAGCCTTCGCCTCAGGTGTCGCAATCGAGCCGACTCCTCCAACTCCCGTGCCGACGCCAACGCCCGGAATGGTGGCACAACCATCGCAAGATGACACACAGAAGTTGATGCTGACCATGCTCGGCCAACAGACCGGCATGAATGACCATTGGAGTATCAAGTGAGTATCTGTAAAAAATAATATTAAGGGTGTAAAAAGACTGACATAGACGTCATCTACGTAATCTGTTCATCAAACTAAGAAACATGGAGCAAACATTATTGCTGGGAAAGAGATTTTATTTTTTGTGAAAAATCGCTGTTTACCGCAGCGCGCAATGTAACGCATGCAAAACGTTGTGTTTATGGGCGCATGCAACGGTACAGAAGTTTTGGGGGAATTTAAGGTTTAAAACTTCCATTTCAAAATTGTTTTCGCGAAAAAAAATGTTGGAACTTTGACCTTCAATATCCCCGTAAAATGAAGAAATTGGAAGGCATGGTGCACTACAAAAACAAAATCTGTATGACGTGGAGTACACCAGTGCCTCTCGGCTTCGTTTAGCGTCTTTTCAGACAAACAGTCGTAGGTGTAATATCGAAAATTGTGGAATAAATATTTATATTTAAATATAAGGATGGATGGGGGAGGTCTTTGCCTTGCACAGGGAGAGAACGAACTAATCATAATTCATTAATTTTCCACAGCTGCTAAAAGATAATTTTTCAAATGAATTCAGTTGAGTACTCAACTACTTTCTCCTGACTTTTTGGGGCGAAGTTTCTCAATGTGGCTTGCGATAGGAGTTGATTGGTAGAAATCGTCACGTAAGGAAAAAGCGTTATGCCCCATCCATGGGACTTTCTCTCTCGCAGTATTATACAGGGTAGAATTTTTTAACCTCATCTGGAGGGAAAGTACTCTAAATAGGTACTGAAGATAGCACATTTTAGTCAAATTTTTTTTTTTTTTTTTAAAGAAACATATGCATTCAAAGATTCGAAAAATTCGCTTGCCACACTATCCTTTTATGGCATCAATCGATAGGGTCAATCATATGGATCAAATCTCTAACAAACATGATGAATTAAATGAAAGGAAAACCATAAAATCTTAATCTGTCTTGATCTGACTTGCCATAATAAATATTAAATAAATTCCACAGACATTTTGTTAGAACAGCCATAAAGGTGTGATGTATTTATGTATGGCGAGAGTATTGCATGTCAGAAATCGTTTGTACCATGTTATTGTGGACTGAGTTTTTCCATTATATTTTTCTAGACACATTTTTAACGTAGCCATAACTTTATTTTCAGCTGCCTACAACAAACAGGATGGGACTTCCAACGAGCCTTATTCGTCTTCAACCAACTAAATTCAGAAGGGAAGATCCCTCCCGAAGCGTTCGTCAAGTGAACCTAGAACATTACAATAAGGCTGTGCCAGTGTACATATTAGTTACGGAGAATAAATAACTATTTTTTTAGTTAAAAATATGACTTCTTGTCGTCTAGTTTATCTATGGATAAGTGAATGGAGTTTTTATACTCACTTAAATCTATGGAACTGTGGAAATTTACTGCCGCGAAGTGTGAAAGATATGATTTATTAGTTGAATGAGAGAGTAGAAAATAAAATGGATGAAGATTGTGCTGAAGAAAAATGAAAACATTATTTGTACGAGAAATTAAACATGATATATAAATTATATTCAATCAAGCGAACGGAAGAACAATATCAGCATAATATCCTGGAAAATCAGTTTTTATCAAGTTATCAGACGTAGATTTAAAAGAAAATCAAAATCAAAATTCAATTTGAGATGCATCGCACCATTCAAGAATATTACGATTGATTCAAGTTGGAAGATCAGTATGGAAACGATTTCGAATCGTGTCCAAGACAAAATGGAGGAACTCTGCTTCAAATATTTTCAATAAGACATCACTTTCACCATATTGTAATGGTTTTAATCTAGAATCCCCTTTATGTAAGAGTTTTCGTCCAATTCTGTGCGAAAGCTTTGATTAAATTATAATATCCAGAAGATTTCAACGGAGAAGAATCCTTGGGTTAATTATTATTTGTTATGTTATTACTTTGAATTTTAGTTTAAAAAAAAAGTTCTTAAAAAAAGCAACAAATATATTGAAAAAAAATAAGAAAATGTTTGTTTTTGAAAGATGAATCAATGACTTCTAAACGAATTTAAGTATTGATTGTACTGTTATTGAATTTACTGTCACTCATTAGGATCAATACTTACTTTCATAGATGGATGTGCGATGTTAATGACTTATGAAGTTAAGGGTGATTTATAAATACATTTATAATTTTTTAAACTAACGCACGATATGGCACTACATCGCCCGACCATCTATAATAATTAATTTCTGCCAAACTATTTCTATATAAATGCCATTGTGTTCTTTAAAAAACCTGTCCATTGTCTTTGAAAAAAATATATCAATTGTATGTAATGTTTTCAAGCATAATATGAAAAAAGTGTTAAGTAGGTATGATGCAACATGAATTAGATATTTTGTACTTATGATTTTGTGTAATACCTACGATAGTTTATTGTATTGATCAGCCTTTTAACCCTAACATAGGGATTGTCTTCAGATCTAACAACAAAAAAAACTCAATTTGTATTCACTGCTATTTAATCTCGAAAATAGTAAAAAAAGAATGACACGTAATATTTATTATTTGAATTGATTTTGTTATTTGTAAATACTCGTTATTAATTTTAGTTTCGTTTGGGGGTGAGTCGGGCCGCAGTGTCGATGGATATACAGGCTAAGTTCCTCAAAGATCGGCAAGTTTTCAGTGCTTGACGTTACAATGCTGGGTTTGTACGGAAACAGATTGTTATATTCATAGTGCACTAGTCAATGGACATTGCATTACTGTGGCGGAACCCCTAGACGTAGTCTTAGTGGGCTAGCCGCAGATCTTGTGATTATTTTTCACCAAGAATTATCAGATAGCACTTTTTTACTTAGCCGTGAAGTTTGTGGACAGCCGAAATCTTCCTGCGGCCTCGGGGCAGGGCTTAGGGTTTTATTCTAAGAGCTAACATTAAGACTGTTACTGAAGTAAATAAATCTTTCTTTTTTTGATCGTATTTGGTTTTTAATTTCAGTATTTTATACACCGTTAGCCTGACCTGAACATACCTTTCTCCTTTTTCGGATCGATTTTACTCACTTACTCTGTATGTAAGGTCAAGCAATTTATGCATACACACGGCTATGGACTTAAGGAATACAAGAGGCATCGCAGGTGCATTGGCATCTGGGGGCCTAGGATGAAGAAATGCCTCGTGTCTATTACTACGACGGCAACCATACCCTTCACACCAGTCGTAACACAGCAACGGTGCATGGCGGTAGAAATAAGTATAGTGGTAGACTGCATGCTAGTACTTCCCTAGGTGAGTTGCCATGAACCGAGCACAACATAGACTAAGCGTTGAGAATCCAACAGAGTGCAACCCAGCACGTCGGAAAAACTCTTTGTCGCTAGACGCTAAGTAGAGCATTGAAAACCCAGTGTCCGAAAAAAAATCACCCGTGCCAACCTGAGCTAAAAGCTGCTACTGAGAACAAACACCTGGAGGAAACCCAAAAACACTGCCCGAAAATAGGAGCTCAAGCTCACCAGTCGCTAGCTATGGAATACCTAACTCAAATGTCAATCCTTTACTAATGATGAGACACAATATAATTTAATAAGTTTATATTAAATCAAGAGGTTTTAACTAATAAATTGTAGAGGGCTTCTTTTAATTATCGAAATACCTGTAAAGGAAGACCTCCCTCTTCCATAACTATGTATGTATACACATACAAAGCCTGTAAATAACAGAATGTATAACAAAGTAGTTAACAATAACAAAACTAACACAACAGAATATAGAAAATAAAACCGGCCAAGTGTGGACCACGCACAATGAAGGGTTCCGTAGTTGGGATGAATTCATCCCAAAAACAAACTTAACTTTGTAGTTAAAAAACATGTTCTTCCGTCGATATACGTCACGGTCACGGTCAATTCTCAAACTGCAACATAGGTTTGTAATTAAAAAAAAAACATTTTTTTTAACGATATTCGGCTTCCAGCCAAATTTCATGATTCTGAGTCAACGGGAAGTACTTTGTAGGTTTTGTTTTATTTGCGAGTCAAGCGACCGTATTTTTTTATTGAATTGACTTAGAAGCTTGATTTTTTTAGAGCTCCAAGGGACCATAGATCTACGTATTTGATATTAATTTTTAAATTGATACTTCCACGCGATCCCGATAAAGAGGGTCTTGACAGACTGACGGACGGACAACGAAGTGATCCTATAAGTGTTCCGTTTTTTCCTCTGAGGTACGGAACCCTAAAAAACAAACAATTTACTGTCCATTGTTGCGCGACTCCCGGGGGCAGTCCCTAGCAGCTTATTGCTAAACCTTTCCTCATCCGTAAAAAAAAAAGGGGAACGGGAAAGTACCGTATTCATCTAAAGCTATTTACAGTAATTTGTATTTCATCGGTTGCCTCGCATGCTACAGCCATCCAAAGGGACAAAGGTCTTCCCCGATGGCTCCTTATCACTCCTCATGAGGTCATTTTATGCAAATGGTGTTAATTAAATATTAATTTGGAGACAAAAGCAAGGTAATCATATGTACATATTCTAGCTACGTAGGTAATATGCAAAGTTATTAATATGGTTGCTGGGAACCCCCTAGACCCGAAAATAGAAATAGGGTGCTGTTACTACGCCTTGTAGGTAACTCCTTGTCTTGTGTGTCTTGAAATGTGAATTATTAGATCTTTTCGACTTAAATTCAATTCAGCACTTTTGTTTCAGGTACCTAAAACATTATTATAGACAATTTAAGATAACTAGTAAAAAATTTGGTGAGTTAATTATAATCCAAAGTCTCTAGGTACCTAGTCTGGCGCACTCTGGGCAATTCCGCTGCGCTCTTTCTAACTAGCTATTTAAAAATAGTATATTTTTATACAAGGAGCTAAAATAGCCTATTATAACGAGGCAGTCATCGTTCACTGTAACGAGGTAGTTTTACTCCCGACCTTTAGCGAGGGAGTAAACAGAACCGATTCCATTACAGTATTAAATAGTTTGTTTTATTAAAAATTAAATTTACAATTTGTACACTTCTGGATATTTAACGAGATATTTTGTGAAGATGAATGTTGAGTTGTCTGTGGGGTAAACGTGGGAGATACACGTAGTTCCAGGTTTGGGGGTCCCTCGTTCGAATGTTCTGAATAGAGAATCAGCTGAGTTGACTCATCCCTTGTGGTCGATGGTCGTGGGCTAGTTGGGAGACTATTGATGCGTTCTATGATACGCTGGGTGATATCAAATTTGTTTTGAATGGAGTTCTCTTTATAGCCTTCCGCCATTTGATCGGATCTCCACCCTCCGTGGCGTTTTAGCGTTGTTATAATTTGCACCAGAATCCGCCAAGAGAGTGGCAGATGTTCTTCGGAAACAATGGCCAGTGTTCCGGATTAGGCAAATTTAGATAGGTGTAGATAACTTTTGGCATGTTGCAAAATATATCCTTGCCTATAACTTGCCTTGTGCATTTTCTATTTTGATATTTGAGAAAAAATCTTGGCGTGCCCACTCCACTCGGCCGTAAATCTTGGTAGGCTTTGACAATTTTTAGAAATTCTCAACTTACAACGAATTTCCTGTCCTTATTTGTCTTTGTATCGGGTAGATTTATGGCCTGAAGAAGGGTATCGGTTTCGAGATATTCCACTGTTATGTTACCCAGTTCTATCCCTCTGGTGGCACCGCTGATCCCAAAAATTAAAGCAACCTGTAATACATAAAATAAGTGTGTTATACTGTATTTTGGTTGGTACCTACTTTGGTTTGATGAAAAGAATAGAAAAACGTTTAATGTAAGTAGGTTAGGTACAGTAGCCAGCAGGTCAACCTACCCGAAACTGTCAAATTTTCCCAATCAATCAACTTTGACGCTTATACAGTAGGTTGATGGCTGGTACCTTTGTTGCCAAGTATTTTTTATTTGGTGCCTTATTTACGAAATTCTCGATATCTTTCCTCGTGAAAACTTTGGATTTCTCTTTTCTCAATTCGGTTGTTTTTTTTTGTTTTTTTTTTGTATGTTTGTTATGCGATTACTCCGCCAATTATGAATTGATTTTGATGATTATTTTTTTGTTTGGTAGGGCATACTTCAGAAGTGGTCCCATATAAATTTGGTCAAGATCTGATGAGGGGTTTTTGAGTTAGCTTCAATAATACGTATTTTTCCCATCTAGTATATGTGGACGATATTCTAATAGTTTCTTTCACTGTAATTTACATAGCAGGTAATGGGAATTCAAATTTTTGTGGGGGTTTTGTGTAGGTACCACAACTAAAAAGTGAAAAATAATTTTTTTTTCACAAAAAATAAAAACGAGATTAAAAAAAAACACTATAAAGTGAAAAATAACTTTGATTTCGGAAGTCGGTGGCAAAAAAACGAAAATAAAACCCCAAAGACACCAACTTCCGAAATCAAAGTTATTTTTCACTTTATAGTGTTTTTTTTTAGTCGGTTTTTTTTTTGTGAAAAAGTTTTGGTGAAACAGTAATAAGTTGAGTCCTTATTCAAGATTATTATGAAATATGAATAAAGACTTTTTCGTTTTTGTAGGGTCGTTGGAAACAGAGGAAGATATGCTATTTTATTCCCGCTCTGGCTCTACAATGACGGAATTTTTGAACAAGAGGAGTGAAAAATACTTTGGTACAGTTTCTGACGTAACTTGGGATGAAAGTTGACTGTTTGTATCACTGGCGTAGGTACCTAGTCATATAGGGGCCCTGTATAAAAAATTGTTGGGGGCCATTTTTACCCGACTGCGGCGAAGTTCCAAACGAGGGGATTTTTGTGTACAAAATAGCAACTTGGAATTAAGTTGCCATTGTGATTTTACTAAGACATTTTTCAAGACCGAGCGAAGTGAGCTAGAAAATTTGAGCACTCTGACTTGGATAGGGAGGTACTCAAACTCAAAGCATTTACTTCAATTAAACCATTTTCGCACACGAATTGTCAAAGAGTCGGTCAGTTAGTTAGAAAGTTGAAGCTCCAAAACGTAGTCTATCTCTATGGAGAAGAACGGGCAAGAAACTCCAAGGACACTCTTTTAAATACCTACTTATAGAAATTACATTACTCTTGTTGCTTCTTTTTAAGTGAGAACAATGTAAAAAAAAAAAAAAAAACAAATACCCTGCTCTTTCAAGTCAACATACAACATAATAATAATACAACAACGTAAACGACTCCATGGTACTCACATTTACAAAAATAATAAAAAAAATGCGTCTAAATTATACAAAAGTATAGTTTGCAATATATGTAAAATTAAAAAAAAAATACTACCAAAAAGAAAGAAAATCATTATTATCTATTGGAGTATTACTAGATTAAACTGGCTGTGATACTACCTACTAAAAGAATGTAAGCGCGAGCGAAGCGAGCTCGAAAATTGGAGCACCCTGAGTTGGATAAGTAGTTTAGATTTTCTGTATGATTTTACCAAATGAATGCAAGCCATAAATAAATAACGTTAATTTTCATATTTTCAGCAGGAGTCATTACATAGGTACAATCTAATCAATAAGAATTTGAGCTTTTGGAGAATATTTTACGAATTGTTGCTTACACGTCGTGTCGGGGGTCCCTGTAGCTTGGCCGTTTCATTGATACGGCTGATGCAGCGGTAGCTAAGCCCCTGAACTGTCTAGAAGAATCAAACACAATTTTACCTAATGTGAATGGCGTCAACAATCTCGGAAAAGGTTAAAAACACTTTTGAGACGGTACACTCTATGCTCGTTTTGTTATGTACCCGAAACAGCTTACTAATCCATTGTTAAAAATGATAATCCTATTATACGGTGATGAAGTGATGATACACAGGTTGGTACCTAGTTTATCTGAATGACGTGATTAATCTTTTGGAACGTGTAAACATTAACATAGGTAATTGTGTTCTAAGAAAGATGTTGTTAGGTAAGTACGTCAATCTGAGGTGAATGATGTAGGTACTGGGTAGGTACTGCCCAAGATAAAATGAGATCTTCTGTTATCATTTTATTTTCAGAGCTTAGCGACACTGCTCTTTATGTAAGGTGTTTTCACCATACATAAAATATTTCGAACGTTTCTGTCGTGTGTACGGTTTTTTCATTATATTTAGGTCAAGAATTGTAAATAACACGTCATAATGTGTGATAAATATTTTTGATAAAACTATTTAGGCTTAGCCAACACGGCTGTCATGAAATTTGGTACCTGTATCTACCCCAAGGTTGATTTCAGTTCATTATCTATTTGGAAGACGTAATAGAAACTAGTACGTTTTTAAAATGTTTCTAACAGTTCTCGTTTTTCTTTGCACACCCGGCTACACATCAATTCTACACCACAGATTAATCAGTGATATAACTATGAAATGTCGATGTTTTGTCAAGTCGTAGGTAATAACCGTATCTACGAATCAGGAGCGAATCGCTAGTATTATTATAATTCACCAAATAAAATCTTCAGCAGTGGTGACCTAGTGGTACCAAAAGGAATCGACTTACGAGCTTGTAGGCTTGTAGGGTCAAACTCAGACAGGCGTTTTACTTTGTGTAAATTATTTCATCACCACTGCTCTCAAAATGGTGAAGGAAAACATCGTGAGGAAACCGGGATGTCCTAGAACAAAGAAATCGAAGATATGTGACATCTATTACCGCACTGGGCCCGCGTGGTGGATTAGGTACGGCTCACTGTCTCACCGAGGAGTCCTAGCAGTGCCAGTGGGAATATTATAGGTTGTCTTGCTACTGTGTGATGCAATTATTTCTTTTACCAGCTTATTTACACATCCGGCTAGGGTTACCGTCCGTATTTGTCCCTAAATGTCCGGCTTTTGGCCCCCCGTCTATCCCATGGTGTGGGGTGTCTTTGGAAAGGTCGTTCAAAAATATTGTGAGTGTGTGAAAACCATTTTTGGTTTCAGAGATCCGTTTGCGAAATATGTATGAATTTTAGTCATGACCTCCCCACATGCCAGCTAGATGGTTGGTTTTGTATATGTGAAAAAAATCACGGCCGTAGCATATATAACGAAATTAAAAGGAATACTATCACAGGTAGGTAGGTCTACAAGTTAATGAGTATTATTATACCAATTTACTTTTGCAGTTGTAAAAAAATGTTCTTCAAGTGGAAAACATGTTTTTCAACTGCAATGTTAAGTTTGTTTTTGGGATACATTCATCCCAACTACGGAAACCATCCCTTCATTGTGCGCGGTCCGACGCGCACTTATCACATGATCGAGACCTGTTCAACAAGCGGAACAGTTTCTTGACTTCAGTATCGCACAGGAAGTAACGGTCTTTGATCTTGTTGAATTTGTACCGTATTGAGTTTGAGCTTTTTTTGAGGCGTAAGTTATACAGGCCTGGGACTTGCATAAGTAGGTACCTACACATTAACGTGTGTGGGATGAACTAGCACAAGTATACGAGACAATCGGTGTCACGCAGACTTGTGCAAGTCTAAACTTGCGCAAGTATATCGTACCGGGTATGGCTATAGTTCGATTAAAATTTAATGGCGGCTCGGAAGTTAGCTGCTCGCTGCGCAGTACCGCACCCCTCACCCCCGCTAACCCATGAATATGTTAACTGCGCAGCGACTCGCCTCATGTTCCGAGCCGCCATTAAGTTTGAATCGGGCTGTACCATTAGATTTGAGTTTTGTGAGGAAAGGGTATTGGCTCTCGGACTAGGAATAGTTATTAGTGCATTATTAAAAGGAGATATCTCTCAAATATTTTTATAAGTACCTGAATAATCTGTATTGATATTTCTTAGATATTTTTTGCAAGGAATTATTTTGCTCGGTAGATACCTATTATATTTGCACCTGTTCTATAATTTCGAATAATGTTTTATGTACCGTAAGAAATTTAGTATACAGTAGGTAGTACATAGCACGGTAGTACATTCCAGCATGGATGGGTATATCCAGGCTGGAATGTAAGACTGTGCAGTGTGCAGTAAGGGCAGTTGTCTTAATGCTAGCTACAGGAAAAAGTTGCAAAATTATTGCAATTTTTTTTTCGAAAGAAGTGTCTTTCCTCTACGAAAACAGTGAGGAAAGTTGGTTTTTCATCACTGCTTGAACAGTGAGGAAAGTTGGTTTTTCCTCACTGTTTGAACAGTGAGGAAAGTAATGATCCCGTTCAGAAACTAACCTTGCCTGATTTTTGCGCCTGCGCTCGTGATTCTATTTTTCAATCCTTCGTTCGCTCAAGACTTAAAATCAAAACTCATAGGAAAAACGAACTTTCCTCACATGTTGGATAAATAACTATTTCCTAACTAGTCGGAACGTCTGCGGTGCGGGACCGTTTGGTACCGCGTGTCGTCACGCGTTTTATTGCGTCGGTACCGAAAGTTTACCGAACGTCTTATATACTTAGTCTGGCCCACCAAAGGTCTGGCCATAAATACTGTTACAATTAAAAATAAGAAAGATATTACATTTGAATTTGGAATCTGTCATTTTTATACGATTGTTCATTGAGTTTTCTAATTTTGGCGCCAATACATTGTACAATATCAAGAATGGTATTCTTGAGAAGGTAGTTAAGCCCCTTAACAACACCATATTCAATAACCAATTATGATCCTTCCAACAAGGCGCCGGGTCATAAAGCTCAGTCCACGCTGTCTTGGTTGGAAGTGAACGTTTCTGACTTCATCAGAGCTGAAGACTGGCCGTCGTCTAGTCCCGATCTTAATCCGCTGGATTATGATTTATGGTCAGTTTTAGAGAGTACGGCTTACTCTAAACGCCATGATAATTTGGAGTCCCTAAAACAATCCATACGATTGGCAGTGAAGAATTTTCCCATGGAAAGAGTGCGTGCTTCTATTGATAACTGGCCTCAGCGTTTAAAGGACTGTATTGCAGCCAATGGAGACCACTTCGAATAAGCTTATTATATTTTAAATTGTTTTATATTTATGTATTAAACTAACACACTGTAAAAGTAATACTTAAATATTATTTGCAATAAAAAAAAAAAAAAAACTTCGTGACAGTATTTATGGCAAGACTAGGTATAAGTATATATAAATATAAATGCGAAAGTGTGTTTGTATGTTTGTTTGTTCGCCTTTCACGCTAAAATAGCTGAAAGTGAACGGATTTGGATACATTTGGGTTGACCATGACCTGGATACACACAGAACACACTGGATACAGGAAGGGGGGGGGGGGGGATATACTTTTTATCCCGGTAGTACGTTCCCGCGGGATAATTTCCGACATGCACGCGGGCGAAGCCGCCGGCGAAAGCTAGTAAATGATATAGTACGAGAGCCCACGACCAAACCCATGTCACACGTTTAACGGCCAAAACCGTGTAAAATCGTTAGTTTTGATGATTCTCTGAATCCGACTCAGTGGGCAGAACCGGTCAAAAACATCTCAGTTATATGGGAGCCCATTCCTGCTATGTCAAAAAAAAATGGCAGGCGGTTTCATCACAATATGTCTGATATTAAAAATGTAGATAAGTTTCCATTGTATTACGAAAAAGTTTATTTTCAGACATTTTGAGTGCCAAATGCTGCCTGAGCGCATTTTCAAAAATGTCACAAAAGTTTTTTTTTTAAATCTCTTGCTTATTTACCGGGTTACTGAATACCTGTTTTCAGTCATTTTTAATGTAACGTTACGGAGTCGCCCGACAGTCGCGGTGCTTGTTACGCTCCTATCACTCACGACACGGATGCGATGATGAGTCCCACAGTGATAAAAAACAATGTTTTTTTTTTCAATAAGCAGTATTTTTCAAACGCTATCCCAGTTTCCTTTTGTCTAAATTATTTAAAAAAAAAAACATATTAATTTTAGGTCGATGGTTTCGGGTAGTCTCTTAATTAAACGTATGTATATAAAAACGCCGCAATATTATGATATGTATTAATAATTTCTGATTATCGAATAGTTGTCTGATTATTAACGTGAGACACTACATTTGTCTGATATATTTTTGTCGACATCTGGACAACCTTTTTCATTGAGTCCAACAGTTTTCAGACAGAATGCTACCTATGTAACCGATCGCTAAAATTTTTGAAGCCGTTCAATATGGTTTGAACACTTAAGATGCTCACATTTTCTTCTGAAAAACGATTTATTCGCATCAACTGTCTAATATTCACCTGAAAACAAGATTTACAGACGGGTTGCTATGTGTTTTATTTTTGCCTCATTTTTAATTTTCTCAAATGGTCTTCGTACGTGTGACGCTACTGGTTTCTGAAAATTGTGTTTTCGGTACCTAAAATCTATCGTTCAACTACATTCTGAAAATCAGACAGATTGAAACAGTTCGGTATTTTTTTTGACATATTTCAAAATGAGGCCAGGTCAAAAATGACGGAATAACCAGATCTATCGATTTTATACGGTTTTGTTCGTAAAACGATAAGGCAAAAATTTAACAATAGAATTAATTTGAATTTGGAATTCTAAATGAAAGCAGTGCGGTACCGTTTCGGTACAGAGTGCTTACCGACCAATGAGGAAACATAAGCAGTCGACCAATGACGAAACGGCCTAAGTACCTTATTAGTGTAAAATTTTAACTTCTTTTATTGGCAGACACCAGAAGGCCAATTCTCGTACCTAAAAAACGTTCACATTCAAGTAGCAATCTGTCAAAGTTATCAAAAATGTTGGTAAATTGATTGTATTTTTGACAGATTGCGAATGAGATTCTAATGCGAACGTTCGTAAAAATTTCGGGAATTACCTCTTTGTAGTGCTATTGTGTAAAAATTTCACCGTGAAATCTTAGGTGAAGTGAGCTTCTCTCGCTTCCAGTCGTGGTTGAATTCATGGTCAAAAGTTAAAACGCGTGGGCTGTCGCCTCTTTTTGCGAGGGGGTAATGCATGTAAAGGAGGCGACGGAGAGGGAGAGAGACTCGAACAATACAATTTATAAGAAAACTTCACGGTAGAACTTATCCTCCCCATGTCGTTTTCTTCCATAGTTCTCTATTAGTCGTCATCTCGATTTATTACCGTCATAAATCAGAAATAAATATTTAATCAAGTTTGTATTGTGTCACCTAAAACATAGACCCACACTAATCCAATCCCCTTACTTACGCACGCATACAAAGCCCCAAGCTTATGCACATACACACACACCCCCATACTCGCACACACGCCCACACACGCAAACGCGCTGGCGCACAATTTTTTGTGTATAAAAAAAATATTTTTAACTTGTATGTAAAATTGTAGTAATACAAGGAAGGGAATCGGCACTGCTACTCCTTAATACAGGCTATTTCATAGCCTAGCAAGGAGATCAGCACGTCACACACTTGATTGCCAGAGATTTCATAATACCCACTTTGTGAAAACTAAAAACATTTACTACAATCTATTTTATTTAAATAAAGATTAGACACCACAAACATTTTAACCAAGTATTTAACCAAGAACAATTAACGGTGTCGAGTCGCGCGACAAGTCGCGTTAGCCTGCACGAGCCTTAACGATCTCCGGCCACCATAAGGAGGGGCCCATGGGTGGCGAAATTGGGGCTTTGCTGTCGCCCGAACAGACAGGACCAAAGACCCCCTCTGTGGTCCTGTCTGACGCAGTGTTTCTTGCAGCCTTTTAATTCGTTACGAGTATCATGATTGTGGAATAAAATTATCAACCAATGATCGACCTTTATGAATTTAGCAGATTACGAACTTTTAGCAAAATGACAATGGGATCGTGCTGAAATGACGAATTTATAAAAATAGAAGACTTGGGCCCCAGGACGTGCGGTCGTGGGACCGGCTGCCTGCTAGGCATGGCAAGCTGATACCAGTCGGGGGTGCGGCGAATGTATAAGTATCTCCCGGGCCCCCGACACATGGTTATAGTAGTAGGAACAGTGGGGTTTTAGTCGGTAGGAGTCCGTCATAACCCTCCGTTCTCTCGACACGGAGGGTATCCATGATCGAGGATATCACGCATAAAAATTAAAAACTGTGATGTGCAGTGCTATTCTGTAACCATCTCACCGTGAAAACTTAGGTGAAATGAGCTCGGAGTGAGCTGTTAGCCCCTAGCAGCAGGTAGAATGACAGCTCACTTCACGCTCACTTTACCTAAGTTTTCACCGTGAGATATTATGGTTACAGAATGGTACTGCAGATCTTGAAGTGAGTTGTCAATAATGTCCATCAGCCGACCTATTCTGTAAACATCTCACTGTAAAAACTTAGGTGAAGTGAGCTTGAAGTGAGACAATAGTGTCAATCCCTAGCGTCAGGTGGGAAGAGCTCACTTCACTCACTGTTTCTCGGTGAGATTATTACAGAATAGGCCGGCTGAAGAACAACATAATGCACTTTCTAGCCCGGTTCAGCGTACTGAGCTAAATGTAGGTTCAGACGGCTAGGTAGAGATCGCTTTATTTTTTCCACAGTTATTTTCCTCTGATTTGTTCTAGACTTTCTTTCCTTCCTCATATTTACTCATTTGTATGCAATGCTTGGTGTAGGCACGTTACGCATGCATCTCTTTGACGTCATAATATTCATTAATCTCATCCTCATTCGAGGAAAGAATAGGTAGGTACATCGCTATACTTTCCTGATTACAATTAACACGTTCAGTGCGAGGAACCCTCCTGGAGGGCTTAATGTAGTCGCATATGGGATGACGGGAAAAATGTAGGTTTTTCATAGCGAATACAAAATTGTAAAATGAAAAAATAAATCTGTTGTTAATTTTAACAAGATTGTATTGCGTTGGTTTTAAAATAAAAGCATTTAAGTACATAAAAAAATGTGTTTGCGGCCAGTATTTCAGGTGTGGGAAACTATTTTCACGGTTACATATATATTCACAAAAAAATTTAAAGGTTGGACAGCCTGTCTCAGGATCAGAGCAACTTTATAAGCTTTTCTTAATTTTTATATTTTTTATCATTTGACGACCTTAGAACATGAAAAGAGATACCAATACCACGTTTAGCGAAAAGACCCCTGAAAACACTATTTTTCTTCGTTTTACAGTGTTTTATAACACGGTTACAAACCTAATGTCATTAAACGTCCGCGAGGGTTAACTTTAGCGCAAACGTAATGTCGGTGACCATCCCGGAGGATTCACTTCGAATATGATGGCGTCATGGCGTATGAGCTCTATGAAGAGTGTCTGGGTGGAGTCGAAAGGTTAACCTAGTATGACGGATATAATTTATATTATAAACCGCAACTTTCAAATATTTATTTACTAATTACTTACCAATGTTAATTGGGTTTGAAATTAATATTTCCAGACTAATATAATAATAGAAATGAGAAAGTAGCTCTGTCCGTCTATTATCTTCCTTACGGCCTGAGTTAACGGATTTCGATAACAGGGATACACCATGACCTGGTTTAGGACATAAGACATTTTATACCGGGAAAGTTTCCGTGGGATAATTTCCCACCACCACGGGGCGAAGCCGCGGGCTAATGCAAGTCTTCACTATAGTATAAAAATGTTACAGTAAGATTGTGAGGACCGTTAGTTTATTATTTCCTTTAGATTATAAACTAGGGATGGGTCTAAAATTAATAAGCTGCTAAATTAACACTGCTAATTTTTTTTAGTGTCAACACCTGTTAAATAAGTTCTGGGATAGCTGTTAAATATAGCAGTCACAACTCACAACAAAGCAATAATGGTCATGCAGATTCAGTCACAGTTAGATTGTTCAGTTTGAGCGAGTTGATTTAATTAAGTGCTAACTGCTAACTGCTGAATTCGGAAATGTTACATTTAACTAGTGTTAAATAAGACTGATCTTCGTTGCGAAGGTTTACGCGGGTTTGTTTGTGGTAGATAGTGTTGTGAGTGAAAATTCCATTTGTTTGACTGTTTGTTTATTGTGTATACGCCAACAGGAAAAGTTAACAGTCCTAAGACTGTGAAAAGTATGAAGGAAATGAGAATTAATTACGTTAACAATCTGTCTGTGATGAAATTTAACAGTTGCTAAAAATAACTGCTAATTTTAACTGTTAATTACTGTTAGCATTACCATTTAGCAGTGTTATTATTTTTTAACGTTTAAGCCCATCTCTATTATAAACTGTCGAAAATTTGTGAACTTGGTTCTCAAACAATCAACCGCGCGTGAGCCGATTGAGCGAAGCGAGCGGTGATCGGAAGCGGCCGGCGGGCACTACTTCCAAGTTGCTCGCACCTAGGCAGGCTATTTAGTATTAGTGTTAGGTGCGTTAAGTCGCAAGCAAGGATTGGTTTCCCATGGATAGATTACCTATAAAGCATCGAAAAATATTGCGTTAAATTGTAAATGGTTTGTTGCAGTTTATAATCTAACGGATATAATACCGATAGAATATAAACTAACGAAGATCATAATTATACCATAAAAAAAACTCAAAAACTCAAAGCATTTATTTCAATTAAAACAGTTACAGGCACTTTTGAATTGTCAAGGGGTCAGTCAGTCAGAAATATGGAGCTAGTTGCCCATTCCAAAGCGGAGGTTCCTATGGAGAAGAACGGGCAAGAAAGTCCACGGACACTCTTTTGAATCTTAATATTGTTACAAAATATTGGTTACATCATTCATATTGAAATTATACATGTGAGAACAATGTAGAAAGATGTGCACGTAATAAGCGTCCGTAATAAAAAGATAAAAACAATTAAAAATTAAAATAAGCCGAGGCAGATAAGAGATGACCAGTCCCTACTGACGGCGCCCGTTCACGAACATGACGCATGGATCCACCATGGATCAGCACCGGTGACTTATTACAAGCCGAATGTTTGAATTTGTTTTGAAATTCACTATCCAGTTAGGTACTTCTATCTACTAATCTGACTGAAAGATTGCTTGATTGGTACAGTGTTGGAACCACTTACCTACTATTCTGTTTAACCCAGTTCTCAAGTGATAGGAATGTTAATTCATCCTTTGATAAGATAGTAAAATCATCTTACAACTGTACAATACTGTAGGTAGGTACTGTGTTGTAGTTAAAATACTAGAAACATTGCTAAAAGCAGGTAACCTTTGATTATTTATATTAGAATTCAAAAGAATTAAAACAAACAGGCCAACTTTGGTATGCTGGTGTGCGTGATAGCTACGTCTTACACTCGGTTATTTTGCGCCCAACAGTTGGACGCTATTTTTTTAAACGAGTTCACAGCTTCGACTGTTTATCTAGACATAATTATATCTTAATCAAAATCGTACGCTGCTAAGGTACTAAGAATGAAGTGCCCAGAATTGTTCTTAGATGGATGGATGGATGTTCTTCTTGCCACTTTCATACAAAGCATTATAAATAAATTACACAAAATTATTCAGCTGGTAGATATGTAAGCAGATATTAGTTATAACATACTGCAGCGTTTCACCCAGCATATTTTATTAATAATAATCCTTTTTCGTTTAAAACTCCTTAATTGTACCTTTTTGAAGCTTCGAATTTTTTGAAGAATTTTTAGAATTGTTGGGTCGATTACGAGCATTTTTTTTCTGACAAGTCATGTCATTGCAGAAACATCGTTAAAAAGGACGGTTCGTTTTTTAGAATAATAAAAACCGTTTTTTTTTCTCCAATTGTATTGTTCCTTTTCCTTCAACGATATTGAAACGATATTAATTGCCCACTGTGATGCGGTGATTGTGAACCCTGTTTGGTTAAAAGCTTATACGTATTCCTTCTTTCTCGTTCGTATTACCGCAAGTTCTCCATTCTCGGTTCTTTCTATCGATATTATATTCTATTTCTTTAATATAGGAACGCTCAGCATTTAACATCTCCGAATTCCAAATATCCATGAAGACTTTATCTTTGACAAAACGGTATGTAAATTTTCTCATGTCTTCAATCCCTCGCTTTTTTTTCTATTATTAAAAATTCTGCTTGTAGGTAGGTACTCACGATCCTTGTCTACTGTTATTTGTCTTAGGTATGGGACGTATCCACAACGTTACTATCTTGCCGGATTTTCGTCCATCCCCGGGTTATCGTTATACTTCGTGAGTCATTCTCGGAGATCTCGCGACGGAACTACACCACGACGCTTATGCCACCACGCCAATTGGAGGATTTTTTCCAAATAGTTATTCTAGAATTAATTCGATTATTACCTAATAAATTCTACCTGTTTTCTCTTTTCTTAATTTGAGTTTATACGGTTCAACTTAGCGCCGTACTTCAGAACTTACTAGCTTAGATATTATTTGATGTACATATATGCGTTCTGTGGAACTGATTGCAATCGGGTACTAGGGTAGTCGCCACGCGCGTATACTAGCCCAAAAACGTTACCGAACTCGTGCGCATAAGTTTTACTAGTGCAATTTTGTACTTCCAGCACCAACTATCGATTCTCTACAATTTCTATTATATTCCTATTCCCTGTGAAATTCTTTTACCATTTTATTGCGTTTTTGGTGTATTTCTTCGACTTTATTGCAAATTTAACGTGGTTATGTGATGAAACCTTTTTATTTCGTTACAGTACCTAAATTGTTACTTTCAAGCTGTATCCACACAAGTACGTATGCAATGGGAGTAGGTAATAATAATTTTAATGACAACTGCGTTAATAAAATGTTATTATAATTATCAGATGAGATAATGTGCATGTTTATCTTTACAACTGTTTTTATCTGTATTTTACGCTTGTAAATTATTGTTTGCACAAACCTGATGTGGTTGTGTTTCAGGCAATTAACAAACTCCGCAAAATAAAGCGGTTATTACTTCTAATTACGTCAGAGCATTTATTAGTCAATGTGCTTTTGTTTTTATTTATTTCATAAAGATGAGACCTGATTAAAGGTATTATTCTGTATCCGACCGCAGGCAGCAACTGCACGCGACGTGTCGCGGCGTCGTGTCGCTGCAGTCATGATTCCGAACCCGACTGCAGGTGGCAGCAGCCCGTTCTATCTATCTATGTTATGGAGTTTGGTTTCCGCACTCAGTCCGTCAGGTGGACCATTGTGCGTGGGCCATAGCGGCCGTTTGGGGGGTTATTCCAACCAGCCCACCTCCCTCCAGAAGGCAATTAGGTCTCCTGGTTTGTCTAGAACATCTGTGAATGATCTGGGTTACCCAAGAGTTTCTGTTCTGATCTGGGTAATGCCCGTGCATTCAAAGAGCACGTGCGCAACGGTCTCCTCAGCCTCCATGCACGCCCTGCACAGAGGACTGTCCGTTAATGGCAGCAGACCGTATTCTAGTCGATAGATAGAAGATATTAAAACGTATTATAGCTCGAGCGTTGGCGGCACTACTGGCCGCGCGCGAAGTGCTTCACAAGCACGGGATTTTTTCGTGCTTGTAAAGTAATTTTGACCGTCTCGACCGTCGCGTCGCCATTACGACTTTGAGACCGAATTCGGTCGTATAATGATCGCTATCTATGTCGAGACTGCCGCCCTTGAGTTTAAGCCCTACTGTAAGTTTCTTTTAAACATCTCGACTGTACTCCGATTGGCAGACGGCTGGCCTTCACCAGTCAAGGACCAATCGATTATGCATAAAGTCGAGATGGTTAAATAAAGCTCACACTAGGGTCTGCAGTCGGGCTGCACGTGTCGCCTGTCACTCGCTCGTAGCTGCCAACGACGTGTCGCTAGCTAGGGAAGGTATTTCATAGAAATTTATAGAAACCAGTCGTGTCGTGGCGACACGCCGTCGCCTGCAGTTACCTCCTGCGCGTGCGGTCGGGTACGGAATGGTATCTTTAATCTACTTAAATGTTTATTTTTGTTTCTTTCCACGTTCTCTAGATTCCGATCAAATTGCAGAAGAATTAACGTTCATGATCTCCTCCTTTCATTTTATCTTTAGTCTTTCATTCGGTAATTTCGCAGGATGTTGGATCAGCAGTGCTATTCTCTAAAAGATAATTTTCATGGCTGTAAGCTACGACGAGCTTGTCGATAGCCTTGAGATCGACCGAGCGTGTAGCGCAGTTCAAGAATGAATTCATTTCTCAGTTTTGATTCATTTTGTGTTCAGACGTTTCACTTCGAGTGAAAAATGCCGAATGAAAAACAAAAAACACTTTATCGATTCTTTTGAAATCCAAGAATGTGGGTGGAGTCCAAACAAAAATGTAGTTTCTTTGTAACGAAATCAATAGTTACCTAGACATAGTTGTTCTTTCTGCCTTGATCCCATGTTATTTGCACAATTAAATGCCAAGAACAAACGTGGAACATTCATAGAAACTTCTGAATGGAGGATTGATCTCTGCATCAAAGTTAATAATCGACTTTTGTTCAAAGTACAATAATGTGCGGGGTACGGGATAGGTAGCTATTTTCTTTTGACTAATAAATAGGACGTAGTTACACAAAAAGGATCCAATCCACATGAAGTCCGTTTTGAGTTATAGGCTAATGAAATTGTCTTCTCCTTCTTTTCGTGTGGTTAGTAAGTAACTAACCTGGAGTCAGAGTTTTAAAGCCGCCCATGGGCCTCTGACTTGGCTTCACATGCCGTCGAGAAATATCTCTCAGGCATGCCGGTTTCCTCACGATGTTTTCCTTCACCATTTTTGAAGCAAGTGATAATTCTACAATACGCACATGCCTGCTGTCTGGGTGTTTCGTTCCGAGGAGTTGTCAACTAAAGTGAAGAGAGGTCGAAGCGTGAGAAAAAAGATGGTGGCCTCGTTCTTCGGAAAGACAGGTCATTACGCAACAATTGTTTTAGAGGATCGAAAAACAGTTACTGCAGAGTGGTACACTAACAATTGTTTGCCACAAGTCTTGGAAAAAGTTCGGGAGAAACGATTTCGCAGTAGGATCCTCCTTCACCACGACACAACGCCTCGTCGCACACCGCCAAGCAAACAATCGACTACTTGGCGACGTCAGACGTGGAATTACTGGGTCACCCGCCCTATAGCCCCGACCTCGCACCTTGCAATTTTTATTTATTTCCGAAAAGCAGTGGCTAAGGACGAGTGGGCAAAGTGATTTTCTCAGTCGTTCCATCGGATGCAGCGATGTATTAATGTAAATGGACACTATTTTGAAAAGATATAATAAAACGAATAACTTGCTAGTTTGTTCAGTTTTTTATTTTCTAAGAACTTTCAGTGTCACCCTCGTAAAAGGAAAACCATTCCCATACAGTTAAAATTATTTCTATCAAAACAACAACACAATTTTTTCTACATTCTTTCACTAGTGGGATGTTTTTTTTTTCACCTATCCCATATTGTGGGGTGTCGTTGGAAATGTCGTTCAAAAGTATTTGAACGACGAACGAGTTTGTGAAAACTATTTTTGGATTCAGGGATCCGTTTGCGAAATATAAAGCTTTAAAGTGCACATTTTTGTTAGTTAAGTGGTCCCCCTGCCAGCTAAATGGTTGGTTTTGGATTAGTGAAAAAATGGATTTTTGGACAACGTTTAGGTGTCTCTAGAAGACAGTAATTTTTTAAATTTTATTTTTAAGTACATAATTATGTACCTGCCATACGAGAAATTGGCAATAAATACATAGTTTTATTTGATATTAAAGATATCACCCTGAGGATGCGTTTGGTATTATAACTAAATTTCGGAAAAAATGTGGATTGGATCCCGTTTGCGTAACTACGTCCATTATAGAAAATATTCCTAGTTTTGGTCAGTTTTCTAAAAGCTTTAAGCCCAAAGATTGCTCTTTAAAATCTTCTTAGTCATTGACTGGTTTATCTCGGACTAGCACTTGAAAAGTTACAAGCTTAAAGGCACGTATCTCTTAGTGACTAACTTGTCAGGAGGTCAGGGAGTGCAAGATTCTTGCGAAAAAAGTTCGAGACAAAAGTCTTTACTTGAGGATTATCAAACGTTTTCCGCCATCTTGCACGTCAGCATTGACGTTGTAAGCTGTTGGGTGTTGCCTGTTTGTAATTATCACTTCTGGCGTTTTCTAGGGTTGTCGATCGACTAATATTATAGTTAACTACGTTTACTTTCGTCTTTCATTTTTATTTTCTAGAAAAATGCCATGCACAGTAATCCTTCCTATAATTATATTTATTGACCGCGCGAGCGAAGCGTCTCTGCTTCAAGTCTGGCAAAATTTGCTTTGTGTGTCAGTTTGTTGGTACTCCTCTACAGGTCGTATTTTACAACCGATCTGGACGAAACTTGGTATACAGGTTTTAAGACTTTACATAATTTTTTGTCGTTGGGGATTTTTGATTGGAGGGATACTTCCTCCAAAATGGGAAAAAAGGGGGCTTCTATATCTCCGCCTTATGAAATCCGATTTAATTACTAGGTAGGGATTGAAGGAGCACCTGGGCCCACCTTCTTTCTCATCACAAAACTACAGAATTCTGTTTTTTTTCTTCTGAATTCTTTAAGACGAGGCTGTAAAACTAATAGTAATGCTAGTTTTAGAATAAGATTACTAAATGGCGCTACTGTGCACCGCTAGATCGTTGCCGCTTGCCAAATGGTTAGGTTAGGTTGCTGCAAAAAAGTTTGTGCTCTTGAGGTCTACTGTTCGCAGACCATTCAATTTCACATTGTATAATATAAATATACTAGTATTTATATTATACAATGTGAAATGGAATTCATGGGCAGTCTCTTAAGGGGTCATTGTATGTACTCATAGCATTACCACCACCAACCCTGAAATTGCGAAATAAATTCAGCTGTCATTTCATTTATTTATTCATTAACAAATAACATTATGTTGCACATTACATATTACATAAAATTATATTGATCATAAAATTGAAGTGAAATGTTTAGTTCAAGAGCTAATTAATTAAACATATGTCAACAATCGCAAATTAATAGCAGGCAGGTATAATGTCAAATTCAATGTCAAAATAAGAAGAGTACAACTTTATCAAGGTCCTAGTGATGAAGTGTGTTTAAGTCAAAAGATAATTTAATTTAAGCTTGTTCACTGCCATTATTATAACTAGCGACTATTTGTATGATTTGACATGAATTTTGATACCGAGTATAAACATTTAGGTTTAGGATTACTAATATTAGGGGTTTATGAAATTGCCGATTTGTACAGAAAAATTGAAATTCGTTTTTTTTTTAAATTAACATATTTATTTAACAAAATAATTACCATTATTATCTATACATTGCTGCCATCTAATAGGAAGGTCATTTATGCCTTTGCGGTAAAACTCTCGTGATCTAGATTCGACAAACTGTGTGATAGCATTTTGTACTGCCTCCTGAGAAGAAAACTTTTTATCACGTAGAAAATTGTCCAAATCACGAAAAAAATGGTAGTCCGTAGCAGCAAGGTCTGGCGAATACGAAGGGTGATGAATAGTTTCTAACTGCAGTTCCTGTAGAGTTAAAACGGTTTCTCGTGCTGTATGAGGTCTGGCGTTATCATTCAGGAGTCGGGGCTGTTTCACTGCTAGTTTTGCTTCATTGTTCGGAGTTCGGCACAGTAGACATCTGCCATTATTGATTGACCAGATCGGAGAAAGCTATAGTGAATAACACCATGCTGAGACCACCAAATAGTTACCATTACCTTTTTATTGGTAAGCTTTGCTTTAGGACACTGTTGCGGCGTTTGACCTGGGGTCAGCCATTCCATTTTTCGCTCACGGTTATCGTAAAGAATCCACTTTTCATCACATGTCACAAATCTATACGAATCTATACAGAAATGAAGGAATATTGGATCGACCAATATTCCTTCATTTCTGTATAGATTCAACAAGGCAACACAAGTTTCAACACGCGTTTCTTTCTGCAACATTGATATTGAGAGTTGTTTCTGCCGCGTTAGTTCCGCGTCGGAACTCGTATTAAAAAATAACTCGAATTTTCGAAGTAACCATCTTTCTTATCTAAGCTGAATCTGAACCTTTTTATTGGTAAGCTTTGCTTTAGGACACTGTTGCGGCGTTTGACCTGGGGTCAGCCATTCCATTTTTCGCTCACGGTTATCGTAAAGAATCCACTTTTCATCACATGTCACAAATCTATACGAATCTATACAGAAATGAAGGAATATTGGATCGACCAATATTCCTTCATTTCTGTATATATTCAACAAGGCAACACAAGTTTCAACACGCGTTTCTTTCTGCAACATTGATATTGAGAGTTGTTTCTGCCGAGTTAGTTCCGCGTCGGAACTCGTATTCAAAAATAACTCGAATTTTCGAAGTAACCATCTTTCTTATCTAAGCTGAATAAAAAAAACAACTGAAAGTCGATAAACGAATATTGCACATTTTTTAAAATAAGAAATTCATAGGTACCATGTGAAAAAGTTTCACTCAAAAATCTCAAACTATGAAGGTTCTATGTCAATTCGAAGTACCAACCTATTACAATAAAACGGCAATTTCATTCTTTAACCCCTATTATATATAAACTTGGTACTGTTAAAAAGTCTAATTCTCTAAAGTGCTCTCTACATGAATCTCTTTGTGAGATCCTTACTTAAGGCACGTTTCTGTAAAATAAACGCTTTATGTTATTTATAACTATAGGTGTTACCCCAAAGCATTATGCTGTATCTTAATCTAGATTCTACCAGCGCGTAATACATTAGCTGTGTTTGGCTGTTCCCTTCATTTTGACGAGCTATGCGAACATAAATCACACCCTGTTGTATATATAATTAATATCTATCTATGTAAAATTATGAAAAATGAAGAGATTTTCAGTCTCATGCGATCACAACAGCACAGCATCACAGAAACATGTTGAGTGGAAGCCTTCTTGTCGCAGTCACGACGTGCAGCTGCCGACTATTTCTATTTTGTGGCTTTATTTAGTTTTTTTTGCTTTATTAGGTATTCGATTTAAATTATCTTTTTGGATGCACTTGTTTCTGTGACAAATAAACCTATTTAGCGTCTATGGTCAGCAGCAATACCTACGCAGTATCTTTTAACCCCAAAATAAAATTGGTGAGTTCTTAGAACGCAATAGTCAGAGGGATTTTTGATGTAGGTACCTATATTTTCCTTATTCCTTATGAGCCACGTAAGCAAAATATTGGTACATATGCTACTAAACGAACGACTGAAAATCGTTTCGTCAATATTTTAGCACACCTGTCGCGAGAGATTGCGCAAGAACAAGCTGGGTTTGTGAAGGGAAAGGGAATCCGGGAACTTGGCTTGCCAAGGCACAAGAGTTCCGAAAAATCACGGCACAGTGGACAGAGCTCCGGCGGCATCTCATGGCGTCATGGAGAGTGCGATTGTCGCAACCCAGTGCTGGGTACGTCCCAATTGCGACGATAAGTCCCCGCTTTGAGGTGTGGCTAGAGAGGTGGCACGGCGTCCTCACATTTAGGACAAAAAGTATATTAAGGTACACGAGATGGAGAAAGGAGAGTTCTGAATACTCTTCCTGTACATCTCGTACATACGAACCCACAGACTTACCTGTGCATGTAGGTGTGGGTGTTTCAGCGGTTTCTTGTCTGTACAATAAAGTTGAAGCAATAAATGACTTGCATCGTCCAAACACTTTGTAGCCGGTGTAGCAAATTTTTATTGTTACTTTAACTTATGTTTATTTACTGGCAATTACGTCGCACCGTGTAAATCAGATTTTAGTCTCAACCGAAAGCCAGACAGACAAAAAGCAATCTAAAAAAAGATAACAATGTAAATCTAATATTTTCTTGACAACCTACGCAACCAATGTACCTCCTGATAGAACAATCAAATCATTTAATCACTTATTTACTTAAACTAACTACAAACATTAATTTTGCGTCATACGCAAAATTTGCGACATCTACTACACATGTCTTGCTTTCTAGTTTCCACTATCTTTGTTTGTATATAATCTTTATTAGCAAATACTTATTGTAAAGTAAATGTAAAAAACTAGTAACCCCTGTGATGAAATCTTGAATAATGTTTATTAGAAATTACATAATTTTTAAAAAACAATATTGTTTACTACTATCATTTTGTTCGCTGATCAAATAATTTGGGGATTTTAATGACACAATAATACTTCGTAATATAGTATCATGCAAGAATATAAGCGTTATTTTTCTTTTCATTTTCTTTTTAGTTAGCATAGGCCTCAATATAATTCCGTTAGGGACCCCAATGAACTAATAAGTGTACTGTGAAACTGCGTAAATCTATCACGATCCAAAAATACTACCTTGGGGTACCCTCATTGAATGATGACGTGGTGAACTATTCTGTAAAAATGTCACCATGAAAACTAAGGTGAAGTGACCTGTTAATAGTGTCAATTCCTAACATCAGGTCGAACGACAGCTTACTGCACCTAAGTTTTTACTGTGAGATTTTTAAACAATGGAACGACTGTTACGTTTTATACTGTCCAAGTAGCACATGTTTAAAACCATAAACAACGCGTTCAGGGCGGTTTTGCGGCTACCCCGCTTCTGCAGTGCCTCGGGCATGTTTGCGGAAGCGCGCACCGACTGTTTCCACGCCACCATGCGCAAGCGGTGCGCGTCCTTGGTGCGCAGGGTGCGGGCTAGCTCCAATACTGTCCTGGCGATGGTTGCTGAGCGACTTGATTGCCCCTACGTTGGGCATTGTTGTAGCAGGCATATTGCTGGTGCTTAATTTGTCATTTTATACCTACAGCTTTAATGTTTTAATGATAAATAATATAATATTTCATTTGTTTGCTTCTGACATCAACTTAATTTTTGTTAATTTAATTCATTGTTTTATTTAATTTTTATTTATCTGACATTAATTGATCTGATCTGACATGTAATTTTTAATGTTTTCATTATTTTATTTCTTTAGTTGGCAGTAAAATGTGACCGGAGTTTTATATTTAAATTGTATGCTTTGTATTTAATATGGGTCAATGACCTGAAATAAATGAATTTTAATTTTTTTAATTTTAATTTATAAAATACATAGTACCTATTATGAAAATTTTCCTTATTTCAGGCGAAAATATAAAACTTTATTAGATAGCGTTCGAAGATGCCTGATTTCTGAAAATAAAAATACCTATCGAATACTTAAATATCTTTGGTAACCCTGTTTGCAAAGACAGAGAGAGCTTGAGGAATATTGTGTTTTTGTTCAAGTCACGGGGAATTCCAATTTCAAATATTTGCAGGAAATGTAGCTACTATGTATATGTTACACAATGCCCGCGGATTTGACTGTTTATAAGAACTGGTCAACCTGCGGGGGGGCTTCATCTTCCCTAGAAATGTCTAAATTAACGTCATTGCATAAAATAAAATTAGGACTTAAGGAGCTCGAAGCAGTTGGTCCCGGCTGTTATTTATAGATCTTTGACAGTCGTTACGGGTAGTTAGAATTCCGACAACCCGTCTGACAACCAGTCTTAGCGGTATCGTATTACCCAGTACCGGGGTTGTGGAGGTCAGATAGGCAGTCGCTAGTTCACTACATGTAAAATACTGGTATTCAGCTGCATCCGGTAAGACTGGAAGCCAACCCCCATAATTGGGAAAAGGCTAGGCAGATTGATTTTTGCATTAAAATATGAATGAAAATGACATTGGTATTGTATACTATATTAGTGGTATCAGAAAAACATGACGTGGTTTTTAAATTCTAGAACGAAAACCAGCGTGTCATCTGCCTTCCAATAAGGTCAATCAATGTTCCAAGAAAAATACCAAGTTCTCAAGGAAAATCCACGAAAATTGTCCAAAATATGATGACACAATACGGCCGCGCTGATAGCAAAGCCAAATGTCAAATAAACGTCAGATCTAGAACACATTACTTCTATTTTTCTCACCACAACCAAGATAAACTGGGCCTAGCACGAACGTAAACGTAACGAAACTTAGAACGATTAAAAAATACGTCGAATAATAATATTGCATTGTGATGTTCTTTATGGTCATTTACTAATTCTACGATACGCGATGCTACGATAGCGAAAATTCGACTATCACCCCAACCATTACATATTATTTTCATAAATACGGACGTATGAGCTTCACTTCCAGCTAATAGTGCTGTTTTAAAACGTTAAAACAAACAAAATAATTTCGCTGAAATCTTATAAAATATACAATATATATAATATTATAAAGAGGTAAAATTTGTTAGTTTGGTTGTTTATTCGTTTGTTTGTATGTAGGGGGTAATCTCCGGGACCATCAGTCAGATTTGAAAAATTCTTTGGTTGTAGGCTCACGGATGAAGTCGTGGACAGAAGCTACTACTACTAGTGCATTACATGTCATGCACGGACATATAGGGCTATGTCTTCAGTGCACGGGTACATGTAATGCATGGATAATGATATTGTTAAAAATATGATACCCATGTCCAGCTATCTAATTACGCAACACATTTGCGTAAACGATTACGACTAATCTGTTTCATTTTGATAGTTCAACAACATTCATTGCGATATTTACGTTGTTGAGCAACATTTTTTTCCGAACTTATGAAGCAATGGATTAGCAATCTGTATCAAAACGATTCAGATTTTGATTGATCGTGTATTGCGTAATACTGGTCAGATGATGGAGCCCGAAAATCGCCATAGGAACTCCTCAACTAAATAAGATAGCGTCGTTGAGTTTGAACTCGTTGGTTTTGTCTTGACAAGAACTATAGCCCAAGATGATTTCCAGGATCTGATGATGGAGCAGGTAAGTGTTTGGACTCACTGACAAGTGCTATTACGCTATATTGTATCTAGGACCTGACGATGGAACAGCAAGTTGGCCATAGGAACTCTTCAATCAAACAAAATATCACCATCGTGTTTGGACTGAGTGGTTATGAATTGACAAGTGCTTTGACACTAGGTGGTGTTCAGGGAGTAATGACGGAGCCGGAAGGTGGCCATGGGAACTGCTCAACCGAACAAGGCAGCACTAACGTGTTTGAATTCATTGGATATATTGACAAGTGTTATACCACGAGGTGATGTCCAGGGTCTGTTTATGAAGTCCGAAGGCAGCCATGAGAACTCTTCAACCAGACAGGATAGCACCATCGTGTTTGAACTCATTGGATATGTATTGACAAAAGCTATTACACCTAGTGGTGTGTAGGGTCTGATCATGGAGCCGGAAGGTGATCTGGGGCACTTCTCAAATAAACCAGATAGCTCCGTCGCGTTTGGTTTCATTAGATTTGTCCTGAGAAATGCTCTTACTCTAGGTGGTGTTCAGGGTCTGATGATGAAGCCAGAAGGTGGCCATAGAGATTTTTCAACTTAATAAGATAGCGCCATCGTGTTTGGACTCAACTAGGTGGTGTCCAGGTTCTGATGATGGAGCCCGGAGGTAGCAATAGGAACTTCTCAACAAATCAAGATAGCACAATCGTGTTTATACTCGTTGGCGTTGTCTTGACAAGGACTACAGCCCAAGGTAGTATCCAGGGTCTATTTATGGAGCCGGAAGGTGGCCATAGGAACTCCTCAACCAAACAAGATAGTACCATCGTGTTTGTACTCATTAAATATGTATTGACAATTGCCATTACACTAAATGGTGTCCAGGGTCTGATGATGGTGCCACAATGTGGTCAGGGACACTCCTCGACTAAACATGATAGTCCTGTTTTGTTTCAGCTATTCAGATTTATTTTGGCAAGTAGGTACTTTAACCCAAAGTTTAGTCCAGGATTTCTTCAACAAAACATGATAGCCTCCTTTGTGTCTTGACAAAAACTATAGCCAAAGGTCCTAAGATCTGATGATGGAGCCAGAAGGTGGCCATAATAATTCCTCACCTAAACTAGTTAGTCCTGATGTGTTTGGGCTTGTTAATTTTTGTCGTGACGAAAACCATAGTCTAAGGACTCTAAGGTGTAGTCTAAAGTCTGATTATTATATATAAGTTGGCCAAAGGAACTCCTCGACCTTACTCGTACTAGATAGCCCTGTAGTGTTGGGCTTGTTGGATTCGTGAAGGTGCTACAAAATATATTTAAAAAAAAGTGTAAAATAAAATGTAAGTAAAAATCTTTTTAAAACAGGCTTGCAATGAAACTAAAAAATACTAAATAAAACTTACGTAAACATAGAACTTTAATATTTTCTTAAAAGCTTGAGGCGTATTTAAATGTTCTTCATACACTTAAAGATAAGCCTGACCCGATAGTTCGACCTTCGGTCTCGACCTTTATTCCAGCTTGTTCATCAAGGGCTGCAATGCTGACCTCGCTGTGCTGGCCTGGAGCTGCGCTACGCTGTGCTTTCGGTCATCATCAGCGCTGCCAGCAACGCAGTTATCACAGAAGGCGGCAGTAGGTAATGCAAAAATTTAGCGTAAAATGCTATAAGTTGTGTTTTCGATTAAAAAGTCGGTCGAATTTACGTAGCGCGTTCGTTGCCCTAGCACTGGTTTCGTCTAGTCTGTCTTCAATATTATCTCAATAGAACCTAGTAATACATAAAACAATGTCATCAAGCACTACTTGCTTGCTTGTGTACTTTGCTTATCTCCAGCAAACAATAGTGCGCTCACGCACGCGATGACGGAAGATTTTCTCATTTCCCATGATATAATGAGTTTAATAGCTTATGACCTGTGAAACTATGTCTTTGCTCTTAATATCCGTCATTTCTAATAGATTGTACATCGATGACTGCAATAACAATGTATATAATGGCGACTGTAAATGTTAGCGATCTTAGGGGAAAACTGAAAGGAATAGTTACGTGCGAATAGAAAAAGTAGCCCCAATTCTGTTTTATAAGAGGCGAATCAAACTGGTTGGTGTATGTGTTGAATCTCCTGTTAGCGGCTCTCCTTGGCATTGGCAGAAATAGTAGCCAAGGATTAAATTTGAATATTATGAATATATTGGCATTTACTTCATCTCGCTATCTAGGCTTCGGGTTCTGCCGAGACCCTCTTACTGTCTCAGTACCAGTTCTGTAGTATTTGATTGGTTAAGTAAGGTATGCATATTCTATCCGGTCTCTTAAATTTAACAACTTACACACATCAACTATTTGTTTTGCAGCACCGTAGGTATAGTTTGTCGAATATGCGTTTCGTCGTTATTAGGAAAACCTTGAATGAACTCCTACAGTGTTCAAAAATACGAGCCCAACAAACTAAATTGTTTCCGAGAAGAATTTCTTACGGGCGGCGTGTCCGTTAGGACTCCGGGATCTTTCTTCAGTCATGATGACGTCAATCACACTATCGATTTGATGTATGTTGTATTAAGTTTGAAGTGAATTCCTAACGAAGCTGGTTTTAATGGTTACTACAAAAATATTTTTTGTAGAAACTTGGTACTCCTTTGTAATATTTTGTTCGCTAAGTACTCGTACATATTCCTATTCCTATTATCGAATCGTGTCGTCATAAATTGAATTCATAATTTACATTTTTTTTTATAAATTATTGATAAGCTTCTACGGATTTTTGTTTAAAAAAACATCAAAAATCTTTATTTCTCCATAAATGCATTTTTACATTATTTTGATCAATGGTTTGTACTGGCTTGATTGTTACTTACCTGCTTTAGGTAATATTTTCCGATTTACCGATTCGACTATAATGTTTTTATAAAGAAACATGTTTGTGCTCAATGCACATTTTTCACGGTAGACGGGCGAGTCATCGACCGTGGTGCCCGGCGTAGCTCGGAGAAAAATACGTGATACTGTGGCGTTGCAAACTATGGCAATATTTTGCTTAAAAACAATGTAGTACCTACCCCGTTTTCAATTAATTTTAAGATTTGGTGTACGAGTTACAGAAACATCTGTATTTCTGTGTTAAATTGTTCAATCTTTGTCTTTTTATAAATGTATACTTAGTATTGTATCAATTTGAATAGATGTTTCATTTTGATTTTTATATTCATTATTCACAACTACGTTTTAATTTCAAGTAGCCAGATGAAGCGATCTTCTGAATTTAAAATTCTAATGAGATAAGTAATTTACAAATATTCGATTTCGTTTTCTTTGTAGGATCTCACAGTGTTGTAGTTATTTTTTTTTAATAATTCAAAGTGAATAATACCTAGGTACATTTATTACTTAGTTTTTCTTGCTAATGAGTACCTAATTCCAACTTCCAATTCAAATCATTTACCGCTACACTGCTTTATGCAGAGGCATTAATTGGTCACCTCCTTTACTATACTGTTTGCGGTGTAGCATGGTGCGGGTGACAGGTGACAGAAAGGGTAAATTTATTTAATTTACTACAGTTATTACTGAGTCCGTATTATGTACACAATCTGTATGTAGGTACGGATCATAGTAAAATACAGAATCAGTAAAAACAAGTAAAATAAAATATATTTTACCCTTTCTGTCACCTGTCACCCACACCATGCTACACCGCAAACAGTATAAAGTATTTTATTTAATGCGTGATACCCAGTTAATGCAGGCTGGACATTGTCATTCCCAAAATGGCCAAACACAGCAAATTATGGATTATTAACTGTAGCCAATATCAATTAACATAGTGGCATCTACAGTTACAAATTAAGACTATGGTCCACAGGTAATGAATGTGCTCAATTATCCATGGGTAAATATTGATGCCAGTCTAATTCACTTATTCGAATGTAAATTGATATACAGTTACTTGAAATTTTAAATACCGAACTTTAGAAGAGTTCTAACTGTATTCCACATTCAAATGTTTAGACCGAGACGTTTCACAGATTCCGAATTCGTTACAATATTACTTTTATTATTTGCATTGTTAAAATCATACGTATTTAACTAATGACTTTCTAATCATGAATTGCAAATGAAGATTATTGTAAAAGGTGATCAAATATTTGAATATGGAATAATCCTCGATTTGAATACACATTAGTCTTAAATCTGTCAGAATTGAATCGAGAATCATGCTTGATCATCGCTATACCCATTGAAATGCATTTTCTCAGAATTTTAACTATAAAATTAATTGAAACAAAACAAAAGTAAACTGACCTAGAAACTATGCGAAGCTTTAGATCGTGGACACGGTTCGTTCAATTTTTATACGTTCCATCAACGTCAGTGAACTCGTGTGCGCCCGCCTTTACCCGCTTTTACCTTACTGCACTATCTAGATTCACTTATCTGAGCAGCTCGAACCGCGAATGTGTAGTGGTTGTAGTCGGTTGGCACAACCGGTGGTCGGCGGTCGTGATCTTGCTTCGGCTAATTGTTTTTTTAAGTGTTTAAGTGCGAGTGTACAGTGTTAACGGTATTAGCGGAGATAGTTTGCAGGTAAGACCGCTTGACCCTTTATCGAGTATTGCTCTTTGTTGTGATTTTAATGGTAGAAAGATTTGTGCCGTTGGAATACCAGTTATCGTAGATTGCCTATTGTTTTCGTGCTGTGAGATTTTACAATACTTAGGTCAAACCGCGTTTTCGTGGGTAGCGTACCTACCACTGTTTTTCTTAAAAAAAGAAATACCTAATAAGTATATAGTTTTTATTGGTGACACGCTTTTTCAAAACATTGGAACGAAAATTCGATTTTTCGCAAATAGTGTTATTCTAATTTGAATACGAATCTACCACGGGAATCTACCTACTTATTTTTTTTATTTACAACTGCGTTCCAAATTCAAGCCGCCAGTTATGAGCGGATAAAGAGATTGAAATTTAAATTTTAAATTAGTTCCAACTGACAGTTGGCAAATAATGGCAGTTGTACACGATAGGCCTAACGACCAGTCTGTTGATAAACAAGGCTATTGTGGTGTTTTTACTGGATAATTCATTGTTATAGGTACATAGCTTTGGTTTCAAAGTTATTACATACTGAATTAGTACTGTTTCCTAGGTAGGTAACTCAAGTATCAAATGTGTAAAACACGAAATAAACGTATTCTCGGAAATATTAAACTGTGGGAAATGCATTCAATTACAGGAAGTAGACGTAACGACTTTTCTTCAGCGACAATTTGTTCAAAAGGAACTATCGGATGTCTATATGAATAATAAAGGCCTATTTAGATATACACGATATCGCTGTCTTGCTCAGTAGCGAAACTGGACCAGGGGCGGCAGTCTCGACATAGATAGCGATCGCTATACGACCGAATTCGGTCGCAAAGTACTAATAGCGTCCTTTAACGCGCGCGACGGAAAAAATCCCGTATTTGTAAGGCGGACCCATTATCGCTACCGCGCGACAGCGATATCGCTTTAATCTGAATAGGCCTTTATGCGGGATTTACTGTATATTATGTACCTACCAAACCTTCAATACTTACCTATATTAATTTGTTTGCCATTGGTATTCCTGTAACTACTCTAATTTGTTAGCCTATTAGCGTATTGCAATGAAGGGATCAAACTATTATAGCTAATAGTTATTGGCAAGAGGTTATTAAGATAGATAATAATTTGATAGAACTCTTACTTATTAATTAATACCTAATGTACTGAAGCATCAGTGCATCCAAAAAAAAAAAAAAACTCAACTAGAAAAAATGACCTAATATGTAAAAAAAACAAGTTGTATGGAAAGGTCACTCATTCGCTGACTTTATAGGTATGATTTGTGGTTTATATGAGATTACACAATTATATTAGAAGTAAAAAGACGTAGATAGGTTACCTACCTAACATTCTATCTTCAAAAACGGCACTATGTCACACTATTATATGACACGTGGAAGTAGGATGGCATGTCGTAATTATCGGGAGCGAAAGAGACAAAACGAAGAAAATGTGGCTAATTAGCCACCTTTTGATGTGCCACTTGCGGAACGTTTATAACCTATCTACCTCTTTTTACATATAATATCATTGAGATTACATCAATGCTGCGCGTCGTGCGACGGCGCTGCTCGGCAGTGTCGCTGTGCCGCATGCCGTCCGCTGCGGCAGAACAGTAGTGCAGGCGTTCATCACAACGATAACATGTTAATGTTGACAACTGTGCAGCGTTGTTCGGAATCATACCTTAAACAGATATAGTTACATTATTGTTGCGGCCTGCAACAGGGGCATTGATGAACAAAGGTAAAAAAGTGGGCCAACGCGAAGCCGAAGCACACATATTACGTGAGTCCATCAATGCCTGGTTGCAGCCAAGGCTTGTGCAGTATTTTTGTCAAATAATGCGCGGAAATTCAAACTAAGTACTTAAATTCATTTTTATTATAAATTCCAGAATCAATGACAATTATAATTTTTCACTCGCCAATATGTTCATTTGGATTTCTTCTATTTACTTTAATTAACAGCTGTATTTGCAAGTCAAATCGAAAAACTAAAATATTTCGTTACCTCCTTAGTTACCTTGTGTCGAAGTAAAAAATTCGTTCCATTTTTAAATTTAACAACAGTTAATAGTTTTCATAGTAATTTATTTAGCCGCTAAACACGACCGAGGAAGAAAAAGGTTGTCAAAATAATGCTCGAATTTCCAAGCATGTTTGAGAAAAATAAAATTGTCATTACAGTCGGGGGACCGTTCTGTGGAATAGTTTTTAATCTAAGAGGTCCTGGGAAGTCGTGCAGTAAAATAAAACACAGAACCTTACATAAAGTCAAAGATATGAATAAACCACACGGTGCTTTTTCTGACCAAGCCAATAATACAGTAACAGTAACAGACTTTACCAGTGACCTAATAAGTTCTACTGAAGTTTTTGATGTTGAAGACCTCTTTCCACCTCTAACAGACCAACCTACATTGAGAGAAAAACTATTTAAATTCGCAAAAGCACTTAACATTTTAGCAACAACCGAATCACGTACGACTCGCCCGAACGTTACGGAGGCTGAGCAAAAACGGTACAGATCACAATCCGATGACAAACAAGAGGACGTTAACCCGTAATGTCATCGCCGTGAACGAGCGTGACATATTATTGAGAGCAACGTGGAATAGAAAATTGTGTTAAGATTAACCTCTGGAATACTTAAAGGTAGTCACCGTATCAATTCAAAAATAGAACAGAGTTTGTAATGTTATTGGGAACTAAATCGTTGGTAGTGCTCAAATAGACACTTTGAATTAGAAATTTGAATGTGCTTTTGGTTTCTTAAGTCTTAGTCGATACTTAGTCGGTTATAAGGTAATATATATATATAGGTAATACACAATATATATATATATATTGTGTATTACCTATATATATATTACCTTATAACCTTTGAATTAACGTTCCAGTTGCAGCGGCAAGCAACGAACGTGCGCACGACCTAACGCTCCGGCTACATTGTCGTGATAAAGCAAACTGCACTTCGCGCGCTGTATGTTCCACAGTGAGACGCCTAGCGGTGTACGAGAGAGGATGCGCGAAGTGTAGTTCGCCTTATCGCGACAATGTGGCCTCAGCATAAGGCTAGAATTCAGTTGTGTATTACTGCCCATTCCACTAGTATCGATCAAGATCGTGTCTAAAAATATCATTGGTTTTCCTATGTAAGGAAATGAGCAAGAACAGCTCACGATTTTAGTTTTTATTATTTTGTATATATCTCATATTATTTTCGTGACTAAAGTTAATTCAATGAAACACGAAAGTACCAAGATTTTGTAAGAAAGTGATGGATTAATTTCTCTTAACCATTTCGAATTTCTAACTTTTTCACGAAAATGTTATAAATAGTGAATACTGCGCGAGAGAGAAATCGATTAATTTTGTTGATGATTGACAAACATTCAATAAATACAGCTAAATGTGCCAGCGGACAGACTGCTATATATTATAAATGCGAAAGTGAGTTTACACGTTTGTTTGTTACTCTTTCACGCTAAAACGGCTGAACGGATTTGGATAAAATTTGGCATGTGGGTAAACCATGACCTGGAAAAGGACAAAGGATACCTTTCATCCTGATATTCCCTCGGGATCGAGACTTATGCGGGTGAAACCGCGGGGAGGAGCCAGTTGATAATATATGAAGGCGTTGGTCCCGGCTGTCATTCATAGATCTGTGACAGTCGACAAGTCTGACAACCAGTCTTAGCAAGGGTTGTCATGTTACCCAGTAACTAGATTGTAGAGGTCAGATAGGCAGTCGCTCCATGCATAATACTGGTATTTATTCAGCTCTGTGGGCGACTGGTAGCCGGCCCCAATAAAGTTTAGAAGAGGCTAGGAAGCTGATTGAATTGTCAATGTATCAACGGGATAATAAACCACAATTAATAAAGTTTTCCAACATATAAACAGTTGCTTAAACCTGAGACAGAAACTACAATTTATATAATATTATAGAACTAAAGCCGGTTATCACAGAAAACTATTATTCTAGACAAAAAACTAACACGTTTGCTCTCGTGCATATTTGAAAATGCTAGCAGAAAATTCTACAATACGACTAAATTTCTAAACTAATTAGATAAAATATTCGAATTTTTGTAATCTTGTATGTATGCTTGTTACTCTTTCACGCTAAAACGGCTGAACGGATTTGAATGAAATTTGGCACATGGGTAGACCATGACCTGGACTAGGACATAGGATACTTTTTATCCCGACATTACTACGGGACCGAGATTTATGCGGATGAAATCACGGGGCGCAGCTAGTAATATTGTAAATACGAAAGTGAGTTTGTTTTTTACGCTTTCACACTAAAACGGTTAAACGGATTTGGTTATCCAAATCCGTTTAGCGTTTTAATTTTTTCACACAGGTAGACCCATGACCTGGGTTAGGACATAGGATACTTTTTAACCCGATATTTTCACGCGATCGAGACTTATGCAGTCGAAACCGCCGTCGCAGCTAGTTTTAAAATTCTTACAAAAAGACAGGGGATGTTCCTATGAATCACAAATCAACAGCCATGACTTTTCATTAGCATTTCCGATAGTTTCTTGTCCTTTTAGAGTTTGGTTAATTTTTGTATTAAGGGGTTCATTTGATCTAAAAAAACTATTATTTTATTTTTCTTAAAACGTGTTTGGTATAAAGGGATGTTGACAAACATTATTTTTTTGTTTGTCAGGTAGGTAGATTATACAAAAATATTGGACACTGTCCAGTTAAGAAAAATAAAATAATAGTTTTAGTAGGCAATACGTTTTAAAATATGGCATGACGTCACTCCCCGGTAGATTTTTCATACTGACTTGTGACGTAGCGAGCCCCCACTGCTCCAACTTTAATGCGTTTTATAAAACCAATTTTTATTAATATCATAAAGGAAAAATTACGTGTCTAATATTTTTTTATTATCTGACTGACGGACTAAATAGTTTTTTTTCCTAGTCATTATCTTTTACCTTCTTCTTTTCGTTTCAACGGTACATCTATATTATAATATGTTTGGTTTAATAGGTGGCCACGTTTACTGCCGTGTCAGAGGCGTTGTTCAGGTGAACGGATATTATTTGGGATATTCAAGTAAATGGGACATAGTTACCTGAATGGTTTTTCAAGAAAACAACAGCGTTGCTTTTTCATAATATTTATGTATGTCAACGTGATGTATTCCTCAGTTTTTCTCTGGTCGTAAAAGTGAACCATTGTTGTTATTGGGGCCGAGGTAAACGCGATCGTAAGTATTTTACATAGTACTCCTTAATTGCTCACTTACTAAGTAAGTCTTACATTTAGCTTGGGTTTTTAGTTGATCTTTAAAACTACGGGCGGACTTTAGTATCCAGTGGCAAACTTTAGTATTATGGTTAAAATAGGTCGAATCTGTCCCAAAATCGAATCGGGCACCCCGACTCCACCTAGTCCTTTTGGCTGCACCCTAGAGTGTATTTAAAAATCCAGAGGCGTGGAGGGTGGGCAGCACCCGCCCGCTGTAACCTATCCTATGGGTGCCTATCCTTTGTTACGTAAGGGCGAAGGGGCTGCACTTCCCGCAGCGCCGCGCCGGAGACGTGTAGAAGCAACTTTGTTTATAGTTTTTTTTCAAAAATGGTGCGTCCTCCTTTCATGTGAGTGTTACCAGTGTTCAGTGTTCTCCCCCTCCCCCTCCTCGTTTTCGTGCCACCGGATACTAAATTTTAACCAAAACTACATATTACAATCAAGAAAATCCTTCACTCCTTCAGATTTACTGGTGAATTTAATCATTTTAAAATCACTTATATTTTGATTGTATAATTATCAACGTGGTCTCGGCTGTCATTCGTAGATCTTTGACAGTCTTTACGGGTAGTGGAAGACCAAAAGTCTGACAACCAGTCTAACCAAAGGGTGTCGTGTTACCCAGTAACTGGGTTGTGGAGGTCAGATAGGCAGTGGCTCCATGTAAAACACTGTTATTCAGCGGCATCCAGTTAGACTGGAAGCCGACCCCGACATAGTTGGGAAAAGGCTAGGCAGATTGATATTGAATCAAGAGAATCCCATTCATAGTAAAACGCGTTAGTTAGAGAAGAATGTTGGCTAACCTACTACACTGATTTTAATGAAAATTGGCACATTCTTTTGATGTGAGGTTATAAACAGAAACTGAAAACAGGACAACAGCTTTAACTATATACGGGCTGAATTTTTAGTCACCGTCCAAATTTTGATATATTAATCTTTGGCGAAAATCATTGAATACGTGTTTTTTCTTTTAGTGTCACTCAATAGAAAAATATTGAGATATCTCATCACAAAGTTATGATATAACACGCAGAGTGGATAATTCTTTCGAGAAAATGATTTAATATGAAAATGTTACGTATCGATTTTTTTTCAAAAATGGAGTTAGTGAATCATACCTAATGGTGCCGATTCTCTTGTACACCGGACTAAACTAACTAAACTATCACTAAAATTCCTTACTTTTGGCTATGAGAATCTTAACGCTATTCTGTAGTAAAAAGTCTCTAAATTTAAAAAATAATTTGACATAACTAAATCGAATTAAACAATTGCGACCCCACGTGGTACATACTTGTTTGCCCTACCCCGTGAATTTTTTTAGAGCCGGAGGCGCGCAGTGGGGGCAGCCTCGACGTTTTATATGGATTTTTTCAATTATTGTATGGAAAAAAAAAAAAATACCTACGTGTTGAGGATTAGGGGTATAAGGGTTTTATAAAGGGGGTCGAAATTTTCATTATTTTTGCGATAGGACACACCATTTTCGAGATCTATGCAAAAGAAAAGAAAAAAATCCAGTACAATACTGTTTTTGCACCCGAAGTCGAGATGTTCGTGTGAATTTTAGTTCATGACAACTAATAATAGTCCACACCATTTTCAGTGGCGATTAAAAATGGTCAGAATTAGTTAGAAAATTAAAATTTTAGGTGAAAAACGTCAAATTCAGAATAGGTAAATTGTCATTTTCACTAAATTAAAATCTCAGTACAATCTTAGTGCTGTCAAACTAAAATATAGTTAAGTTGTGCCACTTTAGTCTATTTCAGAATGGGAAATCATCGTTTGACAGGAGTAAACTAAATTTTGGTGATTTTTAGTCTAGTTTAGACGCAATTGTGACAAGAGAATCGGCACCAATGCCTAGAAAAAATTTGGACGGTGACTAAAAATTCAGCCTGATGTTTACGACTGATTACTTCCACTGACAGCTGTTGTCAGTCATGGAAGTTTTGGAAAAAAAATAAACTGAAAAATAAGGATTACATATTTGGTACTCAAAGTCAACAATGTTTTAACCGATGTTTTTGATGAAAAATACCTCTGTGGTTTGTTTAGTGATAATGTTATCAGCAGCGAACAGTCAAGTGCGAGTGGGTGGTTGTAGGTGATATTCAACGGTTCGTTTACAATTGGAAGGATCAACGGGAACTTTAGCGTAGTTAAATAATGTTTTTGCTCTTTAGTTTAATTCAACTTCTAGTAACCCATTATTCGCTATCATAGGATATATAATACTAGATATGATAAGGGATTTGAATTATACATTAAATTGCTCGGAAGTAGCGTCAACATCACAAAGACTGATTCTCTAATTCTACAACTCACCATTCTCTTGCCAATCTATTTGCGGTGGGTGCAACATATCTTTTTCTTCCATATTATCAGTGTCTATTTGTCTAATCGTTATATCTATCGCCATATCATCTTTCACACAGTCCATCCATCGTTTCTTTGATCTCCCCCTACTCTTATAGACATCGACATTCGTACTCAAAACTTACCTCACGACATTCATTCCGACACTCTAAACTCTAAAACTAGCATCTAATACACATGATACTTGCAATTACTGGATAGGTAGATACTAGATATTAAGTTGATTGGATCTTGGAATGCAAATCATACCGAATACCTACTCATAAATTTGCCTAGCCTTTTCCAACTATGTTGGGGTCGGCTTCCAGTCTAACCGGATGTAGTTGAATACCAGTATTTTACATAGAGCGACTGCCTACACAACCCAGTAACTGGGTAATACGATACCCCTTGGTAAGACTGGTTGTCAGACTTTCGGGCTTCTGACGACCCGTAACGACTGTCAAAGATCCACCAATTACAGCCGGGACCAATGGCTTAACGTGTTTTCTGAGGCACTGAGGAATCTCGGTATGTAAAGATGGTCACCCATCCACGGACCAACCCCGGCAAGCGTAGCTTAACCTGATGAATCGACACGTGCAGCTGTTATTACTTAGCCACGAGCTAGCGAGTACCTGCCAATGTCTGAAAATAAATAAGCATAGAATAATGATCATATATATTTTTTATCTAGTTTGTTGTTATTTTGCAGTTGTAATTTGTGTGTCATTTTTAGTAACTTAATTACCTATATTATTTCTTGTATAGTGACTTCCCCTACGAAAATAGAATAAGCCATTAGATAAATATATAAATAGAATTGAATTAACATTCGTTTGGCTTGACTGAGAAAATTATTCGTTAATTTAGGCTTGAATTATTCGGCAAGCAATTTGCAAAAAATCAAATGAATACCAACAAACCGAGACCAGACAATTTTTTCATGTTTTTGCCAGGTTCAGCAAAAACTTCAAGAATAACGTCAGTAGGTACGAAATGAATATAAAAAAGCCAGCATTGTCCGCTAACGACAAAAATCCACTACGGTAACTTTCGAATGATAATTAAATTATTATCGATAACACACACGTACGGAAGCTATCGAATCGATTATATTGCTCGATGATGGCTCGATACGTGGCTCGAAATTGCTTGAAATAGCGTGACTCCGCGCGGAACAAACGACCGTCTCGACGTCTTCCGACTGCAATTTTTTACTAATTACCAGGTAATAGTGTTAATATGTTATACCAATTATTCAATCATATTGTGACAGCTGACGGCTATATTTTACACTATTTTTACGTAAATGGTAAGTGTAAGGAAATCCGTACGCATCCGGCCGAGAAAAGCGAAGCGGTATCCGTTTTTCCGTCACTGTAATTTACCGCTCCAATTTTGCTATTGAGTGTACATCTTGCTTCCCATCCCTTAAGACTTAATCAGTTCAATGCCATGAAATTTGTCTGAGTATAATAGAAAAACATTTTTCCTCCTTACTAATAAACGTCGTATAGCATCTGCATAGTTACAAAACGCTTTGTCTTCTTCTTTCTAAAGTCAAATTACTGACGACTGAAAGAGATAAATCGGTGTGTAACTATTCACCTGATATTCGTTTATTAGTAACGAAGTTTATGTTTATGCTAAATTGTAAGCCAAAACGCTGTCTTATTTATCTCGTTTTCGTCCTTGTCTTCTTTTTTTAATGGCTCAACTCGTATCTCGTCTTTTTATATTGTATCTCATTTGTAACAAATTAACACACACTACGCTCTCTTGTATTTAGGTACTTCATTTTCTAGCATTTTGTATTATTCTCAATTTATTGCCTGTTATGTTGCTCAATAACACGAACAGATTTGGTAAAGCTCCGGTTTCCTAGAAGAGCGATGGCACATAACGGCTGTCTTGAAAATGATGGCTAGGAAAACAAACCAACTTACTTTCAGAAATAAAATTTCAGTGGCATCATTCACCGGTAAATTGCAGACGCTATATTTCTTCTAGGAAACCGTAGCTTGAGGATACACTCTTCGACGGCTCGAACTCGTTGTTGGGCGTGACTAATATCCATGCTAATTAGTCTAATTATTAATTTATTTAGTTTTTTTTAAATTTATTTAGTTTATATTTATATATTTATTAATTTATAACGGAAATGAGCGCATACAATTTCATGACCACACTTTTGGTCGTATAGATATTATGGAAAATCTACTAGATGTAATTATTTACACAACTGAACATTATTTGAACTTTTGAATAAATTATCTATCCCTGTACGTTCTAGTATTGCTGTTCTATTTTGTATTTTTTATAATACATAAGTTATTTATTTACACCCAAAAACGCGGTAAAATTAGTGTTGAAATGTGAAAGTTTCGACGCTCATAACTTCCAAACCAATTTTTTTTTTCTAATTCTGCTTCCATACAGCACTAGATGATGACAAGATAAATTTATTAAATTTTTATTTTGTACGTACACCGTCAAACGGACGAATAATCACCATACTACGTTTGTATGGAAGAATGACCGACTAACGTACCCTTAAGATCCTTAAAAGTCAAATTTTCCTCGTCTATCAAAAAGTGAGTTCTTAATTACAAATAATTGTATCTCAGTTCATCTACCTGAATTGAGGAGTGGGAAATTAGACCACCAGAGCGCACCTTTACGACTTGTATTGTTTTGTCGAACAAATGTCAAGGTTTTTACCTTTGTTTGCTGGCGTTATTTTCGGCCATTTTGCACAAAATATCAAACAATATAACAATGAATTTACAAATGTCACGGTTTAGATTTTTCCTTTTTTGTACTCGTTACAGGAAACAGGTTAAAAAAAACATTGTCGTACTGAAATTTTGAACAACTGTCTGGTTTTTTTTCGAACTTATTGACTATGTTTAAATGCTGGGGAGTTTATTGCGCCACTTCTTCTTCCCAGCTAAAGCACTAGGAAGTGGCGAAGGGCGAGCGTGCCATGGCTGCCTGTCTTTTGTAATCTTGACGTTCTTCTTCTTCTTTTCTTGTGTCAGAGTTTTAAAGCCGCCCATGGGCCTCTGACTTGGCTTCACATGCCGTCGGGAAATACCTCTCAGGCATACCGGTTTCCACACGATGTTTTCCTTCACCGTTTTTGAAGCCAGAGTTTATACAGTAAGCACATGAATCCAAAAAGTCAGAGATGCGTGCCTTGGATTCGAACTCGAGACTTATGACTTAGCAGTCAGTCACACCACTAGGCTATCACTGCTCGGCTTTATCTGCTTTGACGTTCTAAGAGTGCTGTTTTTCAGACTAATTCGAATAAATGACTTTTGATTTCATTTGATTTTAAATGCATTTCAATCCTCGATTTTATTACCATAACAAATTCATGTCACGAAATATTCTTTTCGTTATTAATTTACATGATTCTCTATCGCGTGTAATTACTCGATTATTATTAATAGTATATCGTGTGAGGTGCGCGTGCGCCTATTCTAGAAAGGAGAGAATTCACGGAAAAGTTTTCGTCGTGTGAGAGTTGACAGGGGGATAAATCTCTTTATCTTAAACATGCGAGATATTATCTTGTTATGTAGACGTTGTATATCATGTCTTAGCAATTATATGAAGCTTAATTATTTTACGGCTCGTTAACTATGAGTACAAAATGTTATGTAGATTAGAAGATTATTTTATTTGCCTTGTTCCCCGAAGGGGCTATAGTGCACCCACATTTCGCCAGTTATGTTTTTAAGTCCCATGTAATAGGGGGCGCGCCTATTGCCATCAACCAGGCAAAAATCCAGACTCCGGACTGCTTCTGAGAAATTCTAGATAGAAAAACCCAATAACACTTTGCCCTACCTTTTTTTTTTTTTTTTTTTTTTTTTTTGGGTGGGAATTCATCAAATGACGTCTCCCGCTCTGGGTGGAGCGGGAGGGCGTGTCAGACTCTTACTGACTAAAACCCACCCGTGTTCCTTCTGTTGCCTGTGCAATGCCAGGGGGCCACGGTATCCCTTTCGGACTAATCCCGCAACCCCGGCAGGCAATGGTCTCATCGGACCCCTTCACTTGCTGACATCTCTTTGAGGCGCGCGTGGAACACAACGCGCCGTCGACCCGGGCCTGGTCCTAACCGGACGGCGAGCTACCCATTGCTCACCGTCCGCAAGCCCGCGCCTACGGTGGCCGGGAATCGGCAATCGATTCCCGACGCCCAGGGCGTCTCCTCCTGCGGCGGCTAGGGGCGTGAGGGCGCGAAATTTGCCTCTCCCTCACGCGTTCCGCCTCCTCCTTTGCGAGCATTACTGCTTCGCAGAAGGAGGTGACGGCCTCCCATGCCCTCTCGCTCCGTACCATGGCCTGGACCAGGGCCGGACGCGAGAGATCCCCGCCACCGATCGCCTCCACGAGGACACGGCGGTGCTCTGCCCAAGCCGGGCATACCTCCACCGTATGCTCCACCGTGTCCTCCGGGCGATCCACGCAGTGATGACACCCGGGCGTTTCCTCCCGCCTTATCCGAAACAGGTACCTCCCGAAACAGCCGTGTCCGGTGAGGACCTGCGTCAGGCGGAAGGTGAGGACGCCGTGGCGCCTCTCCAGCCACTCCTCAAAGAGGGGACTTATCGCCGCAATAGTGGCGTGCCCAGCACTGGGTTGCGACAATCGTACTCTCCATGCCGCCATGAGATCCCGTCGGAGCTCTGTCCGCTGTGCCGCGATTTCTCGCGGCATCGGAGTCAAGCCCCGGCGTTTCGCCTCCCCGCGCCACTCCCAAATATGCGCGAGGACTTTTGCCTCCAGATCCCATGGCGGCAATCCGGCAAGGAGGCTCGCCGCCTCACCGGAGACCGTGCGGTATCCCCGGACCAGCCGGGTGGCCATGACCCTCTGGGACGCGTTCAACCGGCGGGCAGGCCGCCGCCTCAACGAATGCGCCCACACCGGTGCCCCGTACAGGGCCATGGACCGCACGATCCCCGCGTATAGCCTCCGGCAGGAGGCGTTTGGACCCCCTAGATTGGGCAGGAGCCGCTTCAAGGCAGCCCCGGCCCGGTCCAGTCTGGGAGCCAAACGTCGGAAATGCTCCACGAAGTTCCACCGACTGTCGAGGACGAGTCCCAAGTACTTCATCGTCGACTCGACGACGATGTGAACCCCTCCTACCGTTATTTGGGAACCCGACGGTGGCGCATTCCGAGGACCATGAAAACACATGGCCTCGGACTTGTGCAAGGCCACCTCGAGTCCCAACTGCCGGATTCTGGCTACGATTGTCGCAACCCCGTGTGTCGCTAGTTCGACCGCCGCCTGGTGCGACCTCCCCTGCGCCAGGACCAACGTGTCGTCAGCGTAACAAACGACGCTGACGCCATTGGGGAGGTCGGCGCGCAGCACCCAGTCGTATCCGATGTCCCACAGATGCGGCCCCAGGACCGATCCCTGTGGGACACCGCACGACATCTCTCGCCGGTTCCACTCTCCCTGGTGACCGGGGTAGATGATGGCCCTGTCCATCAAATAGGCCTCGACCACACGACAGAGGTAGGTCGGCATCCGGTGATACCGGAGTGCCTCCCTGATGCAACTCCAGGGCAGGGTATTGAAGGCGTTGGCGATGTCTAGAGACACCGCCAAGACGACCCCACCCCGAGCCACCGCATCCCCCGTCGTGAGGGCTCGCACGCGCATGATGGCGTCCACCGTGGAGCGCCCCCTGCGGAAACCAAACTGGCTCTCCGCCAAGTCCGGCCCCACCCGCACCAGCCGCCCGACGAGGCGGTCTGCAATGACTCTTTCAAAGAGCTTGCCCACCTCGTCGAGCAGCACGATGGGCCGGTAAGCGGACGGAGAGTCCGCAGGGCGCCCCGGCTTCTTGATGAGGACCAGTTTCCCCGTCTTCCAACGAAGCGGGAACTGGCCCCTCTCCATGCATGCGCTTAGGAGCCCCCTTAGTCGAGGCCCGAGAGCCTCTGAGGCCAGGACCCAGGCTTTCCCAGGTAAGCCGTCGGGTCCTTTTTTTTTTTTTTTTTTTTTGGGTGGGAAATCATCAAATGACCTCTCCCGCTCTGGGTGGAGCGGGAGGGCGTGTCAGACTTTTACTGACTAAAACCCACCCGTGTTCCTTCTGTTGCCTGTGCAATGCCAGGGGGCCACGGTATCCCTTTCGGACTAATCCCGCAACCCCGGCAGGCAATGGTCTCATCGGACCCCTTCACTTGCTGACATCTCTTTGAGGCGCGCGTGGAACACAACGCGCCGTCGACCCGGGCCTGGTCCTTACCGGACGGCGAGCTACCCATTGCTCACCGTCCGCAAGCCCGCGCCTACGGTGGCCGGGAATCGGCAATCGATTCCCGACGCCCAGGGCGTCTCCTCCTGCGGCGGCTAGGGGCGTGAGGGCGCGAAATTTGCCTCTCCCTCACGCGTTCCGCCTCCTCCTTTGCGAGCATTACTGCTTCGCAGAAGGAGGTGACGGCCTCCCATGCCCTCTCGCTCCGTACCATGGCCTGGACCAGGGCCGGACGCGAGAGATCCCCGCCACCGATCGCCTCCACGAGGACACGGCGGTGCTCTGCCCAAGCCGGGCATATCTCCACCGTATGCTCCACCGTGTCCTCCGGGCGATCCACGCAGTGATGACACCCGGGCGTTTCCTCCCGCCTTATCCGAAACAGGTACCTCCCGAAACAGCCATGTCCGGTGAGGACCTGCGTCAGGCGGAAGGTGAGGACGCCGTGGCGCCTCTCCAGCCACTCCTCAAAGAGGGGACTTATCGCCGCAATAGTGGCGTGCCCAGCACTGGGTTGCGACAATCGTACTCTCCATGCCGCCATGAGATCCCGTCGGAGCTCTGTCCGCTGTGCCGCGATTTCTCGCGGCATCGGAGTCAAGCCCCGGCGTTTCGCCTCCCCGCGCCACTCCCAAATATGCGCGAGGACTTTTGCCTCCAGATCCCATGGCGGCAATCCGGCAAGGAGGCTCGCCGCCTCACCGGAGACCGTGCGGTATCCCCGGACCAGCCGGGTGGCCATGACCCTCTGGGACGCGTTCAACCGGCGGGCAGGCCGCCGCCTCAACGAATGCGCCCACACCGGTGCCCCGTACAGGGCCATGGACCGCACGATCCCCGCGTATAGCCTCCGGCAGGAGGCGTTTGGACCCCCTAGATTGGGCAGGAGCCGCTTCAAGGCAGCCCCGGCCCGGTCCAGTCTGGGAGCCAAACGTCGGAAATGCTCCACGAAGTTCCACCGACTGTCGAGGACGAGTCCCAGGTACTTCATCGTCGACTCGACGCCGATGTGAACCCCTCCTACCGTTATTTGGGAACCCGACGGTGGCGCATTCCGAGGACCATGAAAACACATGGCCTCGGACTTGTGCAAGGCCACCTCGAGTCCCAACTGCCGGATTCTGGCTACGATTGTCGCAACCCCGTGTGTCGCTAGTTCGACCGCCGCCTGGTGCGACCTCCCCTGCGCCAGGACCAACGTGTCGTCAGCGTAACAAACGACGCTGACGCCATTGGGGAGGTCGGCGCGCAGCACCCAGTCGTATCCGATGTCCCACAGATGCGGCCCCAGGACCGATCCCTGTGGGACACCGCACGACATCTCTCGCCGGTTCCACTCTCCCTGGTGACCGGGGTAGATGATGGCCCTGTCCGTCAAATAGGCCTCGACCACACGACAGAGGTAGGTCGGCATCCGGTGATACCGGAGTGCCTCCCTGATGCAACTCCAGGGCAGGGTATTGAAGGCGTTGGCGATGTCTAGAGACACCGCCAAGACGACCCCACCCCGAGCCACCGCATCCCCCGTCGTGAGGGCTCGCACGCGCATGATGGCGTCCACCGTGGAGCGCCCCCTGCGGAAACCAAACTGGCTCTCCGCCAAATCCGGCCCCACCCGCACCAGCCGCCCGACGAGGCGGTCTGCAATGACTCTTTCAAAGAGCTTGCCCACCTCGTCGAGCAGCACTATGGGCCGGTAAGCGGACGGAGAGTCCGCAGGGCGCCCCGGCTTCTTGATGAGGACCAGTTTCCCCGTCTTCCAACGAAGCGGGAACTGGCCCCTCTCCATGCATGCGCTTAGGAGCCCCCTTAGTCGAGGCCCGAGAGCCTCTGAGGCCAGGACCCAGGCTTTCCCAGGTAAGCCGTCGGGTCCTGGGGCGGTATTTCTGGCATTCAGCCTACGTACCGCCACCCTCATCTCTACCTCGGTCACCTCCAGAGCATCGTCGTCGTCGTCGGCGGTGTGGTCCGCATCGGGCACCGCAGTAGGCGGAGCCATGGGCGGGGAGGCGTGTTCCCCTCTCGAAGGGAACAGAGCGCTCACCACGTCCCCCACAAGCTGTGGCCGGAGACTCCGCGTCAGCGGGGGAGCCCATGGGCGGAGTTTCTCCCGCACCATCTTGTATGGGCGTCCCCACGGGTCTCTGTTCAGAGTCTCCAGCGACTCCTCGCGGGCCAGTGCCCTGGCCAGCAGGATCTCCGCTTGGAGGGCGGTCTTCGCCGCTCTGTACCCCTCGTATAGCTCCGCCTGAATGGCTTCCGTATCCGGAGGTCGGATACGGAGCCTGCGGTGCCTGGTGTACCGGCGTCGCGCAGCAACGCACGCATTGCGCAGTGTCGTTAGCTGTCGCGACCACCAGTACACCTGGCGCGAAGCACGTCCGGGCTGGACCCGGGGCATTGCCACGTCACATATCTCGGACATGGCCTCCCGGAACCACTCCGCCTCGTCATCGATGTCGGCAGGCCTGTCCGGTGATGACACCCAGGCCTGCACGATCGAGGCTTCCAGGAGGAGCTCCCGGTCCAGCTGCTTCAGCGCCCACCGCGGACCACTCGGGGCCTGTCGGACCGACGCGCTCGAGGACTGGGCGGAGACGTCAAACCGGATGTACCGGTGATCGGAATACGTCTCCACCCCCTCCATGACGCGCCAGTCAATGACACGTGGCAACAGAGCGGGGCTGGCGAACGAGATGTCCACCACCGATTCACCCCGCATCCGTACACACGTGGGGACAGAACCCCGGTTAAGGACGACCAGGCCTGTCTCCAGCGCCCAGTCCTCCACCATCCTGCCCCGTGTGTCCGTATACCGGGAACCCCAAGCCACATTCTTGGCATTGAAGTCCCCGAGGACGAGCACGGGGAGGGAACAGAACCCGACGACGACGACTCTCAACTCCGCAAGGGAGTTGTGGAACTCGGCGAGAGTTCGGTTCGGGGAGAAGTATGCCCCTACCACGACAATCTCCCCGAACCGTGCTGCAACGCAACCCCGTCCTCTCTTAACAGCCTCGAGGGACGGGGTACCGGCGGCGGCCGACGAAATTAGGGCCACTGAGCCGCTCAGGTCCTCCACCCAGTCATCCCTGGGCGGGACAAAGTACGGCTCAGCGACCACGGCGATGTTGATCGACCACTGCGTCATGCTCTGGAGCAACAGATGCTGAGCTGCGGCGCAGTGGTTGATGTTCGCCTGGAGGAGGCGAAATGGGGCCATTATTGGCACTCCATTGCAGCTCCCTCCTGGGCCCTCTGAGAGGGCCCTGCCGCGGCGGCGACGGCGGCGATGACGGCTGTGGAGGCGGCAACGGCGGCGGTGGCGGAGGTTGCGGCTATGACGGCGGTGGCAGAGGGCTTGCCTCTGGCCTTGGTGGGTGGGGCGCAGGCCTTGCTCCCAATCCGGTGGCCGGCTGGCTTGCCAGCCGCCGCACACACGACGCAGTGCGGCGTGGCTTCGCACGAGCCGGCCTTGTGACCGGGCTGACCACAGCGGTAACAATGACCGCTGCGGTCCACCTCCGAGGTGCATTTAGCTCCCACGTGGTTGCCCACATGGCAGCGGAAGCACCTCAGAGGTCTGGGTTCCAGCAGTTTGACCTGCGCCGAAACCCAGCCCACCAAAAGCCTTTGGCCCTCCCCGGCTATTTTCTTGGCCGCTGACACGGGGCAGCTCACCGTAATGGCTCGCAACCCCGTGAAGTCAGGACGGAGGGCGCCCGCCCTAACCTGCTCGGCAGAGCACCCTCCAGCCCTAACAACAGCGGCCACCACCTGTCCCTCCGTCACTGAGTCATCCAGGCCCAGAATACGCATGTCTGCGCATTTGGTGGGCCTGGACACTCGGGCCTCGTCCGCATCTAGGGACGCCCTAAGCCTTTCGGCCAGAGCGTCAGCGGCCGGGCCGCTTGCCGCACCGGGGACCTCCAGCATCCGGGCCCCAGTCGCAGTGACCCTCACCCGGATGCCATCAGCGGCGCCGATCTCTTTGAGGTCCACCGCCGCCCCCACCTTGGCGAGCACGTCGCGGTAGGACACGCCCTTCTTCTCCGCCTCTGGCTGTAGTGTAATCACTACAAGCCGTCGGGTCCTGGGGCGGTATTTCTGGCATTCAGCCTACGTACCGCCACCCTCATCTCTACCTCGGTCACCTCCAGAGCATCGTCGTCGTCGTCGGCGGTGTGGTCCGCATCGGGCACCGCAGTAGGCGGAGCCATGGGCGGGGAGGCGTGTTCCCCTCTCGAAGGGAACAGAGCGCTCACCACGTCCCCCACAAGCTGTGGCCGGAGACTCTGCGTAAGCGGGGGAGCCCATGGGCGGAGTTTCTCCCGCACCATCTTGTATGGGCGTCCCCACGGGTCTCTGTTCAGAGTCTCCAGCGACTCCTCGCGGGCCAGTGCCCTGGCCAGCAGGATCTCCGCTTGGAGGGCGGTCTTCGCCGCTCTGTAACCCTCGTATAGCTCCGCCTGAATGGCTTCCGTATCCGGAGGTCGGATACGGAGCCTGCGGTGCCTGGTGTACCGGCGTCGCGCAGCAACGCACGCATTGACTTTGCCCTACCTGGGATTGTATTCTACGAATAAATGTAAAACGCAAAAATTTAATACTTTTTGACTGCACGAAATTTTCACTTCAATTTCATTGGGATCTTGTACCACCAAGGTTCTATTTCCTCTGAACTTTTCATCTTATGGTACTGCTTCTGGTGGATACGCGACACTCACTAGTAAATTTAGATAGAGGTATGTATATCTATATATATACCTATGTATGCCTTAATTTTTTTATTTCTTTTTAGACAACTAGTATATGTTACGACTATTTTGTATTGCATCTTTGTTGAAGTTTTGAGGCATGTTATTTTATTTTTTTCATCTTGAAAATGTTATCGAACCCGTTCTTAGAAACTAGAAACATATCTAATATGTATATATGCTGATGGCTGGCAGCTGGTAGGTATCTACCAACAAAATTATTGTCTTTTATAAATCTTCTATACAACATACTAAAATGTCAAATCTAAAATAGGTGTGTCATTTATAAATAATCACGACTTAAGACTCCCGCAACAGGCGCGACGCGACACCGGTAGAGCAATTTCCGTGAAGTTTTCATGGAAATTGTTCCACCAGACTCGCGTCGCGCTTTTCTGCGGGAGCCTTTACTCTGGGTTGTCACCACATTAATTATACTTAATTACTTATTTTTATATATTTTTTTGCCTGTCTCGATTTATCTACCTTCGTCATAACTGTACATAAAAAAACACTGGTCTTAGCCTAATTACCATACTGGCTGACTTTTTAGCCGTTTATTAAATAGCATGTGCTTTTATTAGAACCAACACGTGCTTTTCCTAAAAACACTTGAATAGGCAAGTAGTAGTGTTTAATCGTTTGTATATCGAACGTGTATAGTATGTAAAAAATAGTCGAGTACCTATTTTATAAAAACAGTCTCTCTTTATTAGTAGGTAATTACTTCTTTTTTTGTATGTTTTTGCCTTTCTACGTCATCTATTGCATAAATATGCAAGACTTTTTATTTACCTACCAACTTTATTTTTTAATTATTTTCCTTATGATGTCGTCGCGTGTCGGTGCGGTAACGAACTCCAAATTAAATACACAAACGGTATTTAGAATAATTTCATTTATTATTATTATTTTAAATTATTATGTTTTTTACGCGTATCTGTGTCGATATGGCTCACTCATCGCTGGGCTTATCGTCTGACGCTGAGCGTTGAACGATATGGCGGATGTTAGATGGTCAAATCATGAAGTGGCAGATCACGATATGGCCATTTCTACGATCGGATCACAGCATTCATAAGTCAGTTATTTTTGCTTTAAGCTAAAACTCGGAAATCCTAACCCAGAATGGCAGTCATAATATCCTACAGAACATACTCTATATGATCAATAAGTATGTTAAGGTCTAGTATCAAGATTCGTCTTGAATAAACCCAGACATATTCACATTGAGATAAGTGTCAGTAATTTGCGTTCCGTAGACGGCAGATCAGCATGCAGACAGGAATATAAAAGTGAATCCATCCGTTAGTTAGCAGTTATCTCCAATTGACCACTCGTTTTGTAAACGACGCCGACGCGACGATTTGTTCGTCCAATCCAAACCCAGACGGTTTGCGCGTGAGTTGATGCGTAGTTTTACTGGTTTATGTCAAGAAACGGGTATTATTGAGGTAATGAAGATTTCCTTTTAGGTATTATGTAGTTCATAACAAAGAAGAACCCTTTAATATCAACTAAAAACGAGACCATTTTACTGGAATTATAGTAGAAGAATGTAATGGCATTGTAGTCGTAGCTGTTTTATACCTTTTTAGTAAACTAGCGACTTTGTTCGCGTAAATTTAGTATTTTCTCTGATAAAAAAAAATCTAATACAAATGAAAATTTATGATCATTATCTTAATTATAATTTATATTTCGACGCATTTACTTCGTTTTCGTTTGTAACTTTTTTTTAAAAGTGAAAACTGCTTTAGGCGCGTTGAGCACTTTTTGGGTGAACAAAAATCATGGAACTCGCGTCAAAGTCACCGCACGCTGTTTTCACTTCTATCGACAGTCCCCAAAGACTGCATCACCATTCTAACATCATAAGGTGTATGAGTTGAAAATCGGATACGATTACAAACTTTTGGTATGGCAATTGAAACTTTGGGTTTTCATAGAGAGCTTTAAGTTTCGATTGCCACACAAGTAAAATGAAAAAGATATTACGTATTTTTCCATCTAGGAAAACATAGGACGCCAGACGAAGTAAGGGCAGTTGACCGGTACTTTAAGTTTTCTATATAAACTTATCAAAATCCATAATACGATTTGCATATAGTCGACCCTTAAAAAAATGAAAATCTAGACCACCTCTGGAGAGCAGTGGTAACGGCAGCGACTTGAAAGTTGTAGGTTGTAGGTTCGAACCCTGATAGGCGCTTAACTTTGTGTACATTATTTGACCACCGCTGCCTTTTTTTTTTTTTTTTTGTTGCTTGGGAAATCATCAAATGACTCCTCTCGCTCTGGGTGGAGCGGGAGGGCGTGTCAGACTCTTACTGACTAAAACCCACCCGTGTTCCTTCTCTTGCCTGTGCATGTGCAATACCAGGGGGCCACGGTATCCCTTTCGGACTTACCCGCAACCCTGGCAGGCAATGGTCTCATCGGACCCCTTCACTCGCTGACACTCTTTGAGGCGCGCGTGGAACACAACGCGCCGTCGACCCGGGCTTGGTCCTTGCCGGACGGCGAGCTACCCATTGCTCACCGTCCGCAAGCCCGCGCACCACCACTGCCTGCGTGGTCGATTGCGGCCCACTCCCTCTTATCGAGAGGAGATCTGTGTCCCAGCGGTGGGGACATTATAGACTGATTATGCTTATACTAATGAACGTCTCTTTAATTAACGACATCATTACTCTAACATTGACATTGTTAATTACCTGTCACATATTATCGTTTATTGACAGGAAGTTCGCATCTTATTTAAAAGTTTTGTCACTTCGACGGGACCCAAAGAAGCATGGGAACCGATTAGCAGTAAATAGTTTCTCATAGAGATATCATCGTTGTGTTACGTGAAACTATGTTGTTTCCGTCTGATAGGTAACGTGATCACGCTGGTAAGATGCTATTATCATAATTATGATTGTTACCTTTCTAATTTTTTGGTGTGGTATACCGAATTTGGTGAGATGGAGGATGAAAGTAGGTAGTTTCTTGTTTTGTGTATAATTTACTATAATTTTCATTATTTACACTTTAAAATCACAAACATCTATGTAGCTCTGGCTCTTGTTTTAAGAGTTCCTGTAGATATCACAAGAGCCAGACCTCTCAATTCTTCTTCTTCTTTTCGTGTGGTTAGTGACAAACCTTTCCTGGTGTCAGAGTTTTAAAGCCGCCCATGGGCCTCTGACTTGGCTTCACATGCCGTCGAGAAATATCTCTCAGGCATGCCGGTTTCCTCACGGTGTTTTCCTTCACCGTTTTTCAAACTAGTGATAACTATACAATACGCACCTGAATCCGAAAAGTCAGTGGTGCGTGCCTCTCAATTGACCGATGAATTTAGAATAGTCTGGATTTGATGTCTGTGCTGCTGGGGAGTTTGTTGCGCCACTTTTTCTTCCAAGCTAAAGCTCTAGGAAGTGGTGAAGGGCGGGCGTTTTGGGGGACTGTCTCATGTAATTATTCTCAGCCTATTTTGAATAAATGATTTTTGATTTTTAGCCCGGTTGATGGTAACAGGCTCACCTCCTATTTCATGCGCTTTAAACATGATTGGCGAAATGTGGGTGTACTATAGGTACCTCACCTCTGCCTAACCCTGGGGGGAATAAGGGCGTAACTTTATGTCGATGTTATGTAATTAGAATAGATTTATATTCAAAATGAGTTTAAACAGAATCGCTTTTTGCATTACCAGTGTTCATATGAACGCATCGACACCGAAAGGAATGCTTAAATATTAGAGCACTTTTGGATTTTATACTTTCGTCGCTGATTAGAGCGTTGAATATCCCAGCGCAGTGGTCGGCAAACGGCTCTTTGGCTTATAGAGTGCGGCTCTACGCGCGGGGGTTGGGGTTTCGGTCACTAAGCAAGATATCAAGTTAAAAAAAAAATTAAAACTATATTGCAAAGATTTATTTCCGAAGCATTTTCACCAAAAATTAACAGGATATCGAAAATTCATCATTTACTGTACCTTTCAAAAGGTTAACTTGTTAATAAGTAAAATGCCTTCATTATATTATTATCAACCAATATGATAATGATGATGATGAGGGCATCCCACTTCTTAGCAAGTTAATTTTAGGAAGTGTTGTGGAGTGAAAGAGGATGGGTGTTTTAAGGATTAAGAAAAGTGTATTGAGACGGTTTGGACACACAGAAAGAATTGGCTCTCATGAGAAATCTAGTCGTTATAGTATTGCTCTATTGACTAATGAGTTTGCCAACCACTGTCACTGCATATTAAGAGGAAAAAAGGTCACGTGGTCGTAGAGGTTGATTTTATATTAGCGTTATGAGCGCTGCCGTCGGGAGCGGAGTGCAAGAAGGTGCACTTGCACGACCCTGACTAAAATGTAGGTGTAAAATCGTTCAGGAATAAAGAAATATCCGAAAACGCCTAACACAATAATAGAGAACTTAACCTATTAGAGGCGAGATCCGAAAATTGTCTGCAATCTCTGAATTCTAAAGCTTCTGTGCATTAGTCGACAAAGTATCGAACTCCTATTTCCGAAAATCTAATCGGCCCTAGGCAGGGTTCTTACATTATTGAGCTTAGCTTAGCTTAATTCTTAGGATAAATCGCCACACGTCCTCTTTCTGTATGTATGGACAAAATAAAACCTATACCATACGAGGCGAGATGTAAAGTCAAAGTCAAATAATTTATTTCAATTAGGCACAAAAAAGACACTTCTGAACATCAAAATTCACAAAAAAAAAAAAATGATCTAGTCGCCCCTTCCAAAAGGTTGCAAATAAAAACTCGCTCTTCGCTCACTCTTGAATCTTACGTTCTCTTATTTGTTAAGATTTTCTGCATAAATCAAGACAAACGATTATCTAACATATCCGAGGTTAACTGAAAAAATGATCGAGCTCGCTTCGAGGAGCTGAAGATGCAACCACACGCCTGAAAATAAGCCTGCCCATGACTAACGTATTCCTGTTTTCTCCCCGGTTAATGATACAAGGCATGGCATGTGGTAGATATACATTATATCGTAAAAAAAATATTTCACAGATTTGAAAGAGGGTGAGTGCGGATTGTGGATGAATGAGTTGCCTGTCAAATGCCTTCTCTACGCAGATGATCAAGTTCTACTTGCATCGTCAGCAGAACAGTTGCAAGACATGGTGACTGTGATGGATGAAGCATGTAAGAGGAAAGGGATGAATATAAATGTGAATAAGACGAAGGTCATGGTCTTTGAAAGAGGAGAGGATGTATCGGTGTGTGATATGAAAATAAATAATAAGAATGTGGAGCAAGTAAGTGAGTTTGTATACTTGGGGAGTCTGTTTACAAGGGATGGTGAAGATTGATGATGATGTGGAAAGGAGAGTAAATGCGGGAAATAAAGTGAATGGTGCTATACATGCGATTGTGACCAACCAGTTGATGTCCAAAAAGGCTCGACTGGCTGTTCACAGTGGTGTGCTGGTGCCCACGCTTATGTATGGAAGTGAATGCTGGGTGTGGCAAAAGAAGCATGAAAGTAGGATAAATGCTGTGGAAATGCGTTCCTTGCGAAGCATGTGTGGTCTAACTATGAATGATAGGCTGAGAAATGATGTGATAAGACAACGATGTGAGTTAAAAGAAGATGTAGTGACAAAAATTGAAAAGGGTATGCTGAGATGGTTTGGTCATGTTGAGAGGATGAATGAAAGGCGACTAACAAAATGTATTTACAAGGCAGATGTGACTGGAAACGCCGGGAGGGGACGCCCTAGGAGGACATATACTGACCTTATTGGTGACGTTCTTCAGAAAGGACAGGTGCGTAGTACTCGCAACCGGCGTGCGTGTATGACCAGATGTATGAACGTAAACGAGGCAAAAGGAGTATGTAAGGATCGTAGCAGGTGGCATTCTGTAGTTTCTGCCTACCCCCATGGGAAGAAGGCGTGAGTTTATATATGTATGTATGTAAAAATATTTCGACATTGAATATTTGATTTATTAGTTTAGTATCATAATTCATAACCAGAGAGAAAACAGAGGAAACGTATAGAATGATCGCCTATGACCACGTGAGCGCGTAATCCACGTAGGACTTTAACGTCCCGTAGACGTTTCGTAGGCGCTGCGTAGATGAACGCCTGCGCAGGTCAGATAAATATTATAGCAAACTGGTTACTCTAGTTACTAAAAATATTGGTAGACATTACAAGGAGTATCTTTGGAATGTGTAGGTAACCATTATGGACTTTCTACCTACATACAGAGACTACTAGGTACACAGTAGATACGTCACAAGACATTCGTTCGAAATAAATCAAGTGGGTAGGTATTATAAAAAATATTTTTAAAAGAATGTTTAATGTAATGAATGACGCACATGTATACGATTATTAATTTTATTTATTTCGGTATAACGTATTATTAAATGTACAGGAAAATGTGTAATAACATTATTTTGATTTATTATCTAATAATAATGACTAATTTAATAATAAGAGCATCTGAGAATAAGATAATCTAGACAGATAGGCTAAGTCCATATCTACTTGGTTATAATATTGTGAAAGTAATTCTGTCTGTCTGTTACCCTTTCACGCCATAATGGGTTAACGGATTTCGGTGCAGACCTTGATCTGGGGGTTATGGCATAGTATATTCTTTATCCCGGTAATTCGTACCCAAGGTATAATTTCAGAGCTCCATGCCAGTGATGCCACTGGTCAAAGCTGTAGCGGTTACACCGCCACATACTAACTACGCATCAAAGACATGACGTCACACAAATCCTGCATGGCGCAATTAGAGTTTACCGCGCGAACGACATATATAAGACTATCCGACATCAACAGTCGGGCAGTCGGCCCGCCAGACACAACACCCGTCTGGTTGGAGGATCCTCCCTTTTCTATGGTGGATGAGTGAACTTTACACCCTGTTCCTCATGCCCCTAAAAAGCTAGTACTACAGGATGGTCTATAACATTTAAAACACTATAGATGGCCAACCCGCTACTTAAGTGCACGTGCACTTACGTAGACTATAGGTAAACGCGAATCGGTTTATTTATAGTTTATTTAAAATCATTTTGACATTTGATTTAATGAGCTTCAAATAAAATTTAAATAAAAAATATAGAACTTTATTATCTATGACGCACTAAACTGTGTTCAGTTTAAATGTCTAATCCTACATACCATTATGAATATTGTTTATGGTACAAGAAATACTTGTTATACTCGTTTGGTTAAGTTGACTGGTGCATATTTGATACCTAATACTGTATTATCTTTCTATTCTGCCACACGACACGACGACGACGACCATTCACAACGTTCTGACTGACATTGGCTAGATTTTTTAGCCTAAAGCTTCGTTCAGACTAGCTCGACGCGACACCGACTATTGTTATATCGTAAGTTTTCTTAGAAATTGTATTGTTCGAGTCGCGTCGCGCCGTCGCGTCACGCTGGTCTGCACGAGCCTTTAGGTACAGATGAATTCACTCGCAAAAATCATTTAAATATTAAGCGCCTCTTGCTACGACACAATAAAGTGCAATTCAGCCGGTCTATTCTGTAATAATCTCACGGTGAAAACTTAGGTAAAGTGAACGTGAAGTGACCTGTCATTCCATCTGCCGCTAGGGACTAACAGCTCACTCCGAGCTCACTTCACCTAAGTTTTCACGGTGAGATGGTTACAGAATAGCACTGTGCAGGTCGCACAGCGCTAATTAATCTAGAAGTTGCCTCTCTTTCTACTGCGTAACTCTTTTATATTCTGACTACGTTACACTTGCTGAATTGGCCAAGACAACAACCAGACAGGCCGCGTACTTGTACCTTCATACCTACCTAAAATTCGGAACCATCTGTGCCTTTATTTTTTCTTTTTTTGTGAGAATTTTTCAAATTGCTTCTCATGCTCTGGTAAAACCCACCCGTGTTCCTCCAGTTGCCTGTACGTTGCCAGGGGCCACGGTATCCCTTTCGGACTTTCCCGCGACTCCGGCAGATTCATCTGTGCCTTAGGTACGATAAATGGTTATGATGATTGCATTGAAGTAATTTGTTATTTATTTTTATTTTTTATTTATTAATTTATAGTTAATTAAAACGGCAAAGGTCCAATTACATTAATTAACATAGAATTGAGAAAAATAAAATAACAATAAAAATGAAAAACAATAATAACAATAACATAACATAAACATGTACAATAAAATTCCATTCAATACGTGGATAAAATGATTAATAATTATTTGATTAAATAGTTGAATTGATTATACACGTCACAAACTAATATATAACAGTGGACACCCTCGCATATTGTCTCTCACAGAACTCCAGACAAGCACGCATAATCTTCTTCCATTCATCAGCAAACACATCACATTCAGGGTCGGCAGTCAGGAGGGCGTTTAGCATCTTTAGGGTTCGACATACTGTGGAGGTATGCCCGGCTTGGGCAGAGCACCGCCGTGTCCTCGTGGAGGCGATCGGTGGCGGGGATCTCTCGCGTCCGGCCCTGGTCCAGGCCATGGTACGGAGCGAGAGGGCATGGGAGGCCGTCACCTCCTTCTGCGAAGCAGTAATGCTCGCGAAGGAGGAGGCGGAGCGCGTGAGGGAGAGGCAAATTTCGCGCCCTCACGCCCCTAGCCGCCGCAGGAGGAGACGCCCCGGGCGTCGGGAATCGATCGCGGATTCCCGGCCACCGTAGGCGCGGGCTTGCGGACGGTGAGCAATGGGTAGCTCGCCGTCCGGTAAGGACCAGGCCCGTGTCGACGGCGCGTTGTGTTCCACGCGCGCCTCTAAGAGTGTCAGCGAGTGAAGGGGTCCGATGAGACCATTGCCTGCCGGGGTTGCGGGAAAGTCCGAAAGGGATACCGTGGCCCCCTGGCATTGCACAGGCAAGAGAAGGAACACGGGTGGGTTTTAGTCAGTAAGAGTCTGACACGCCCTCCCGCTCCACCCAGAGCGGGAGACGTCATTTGATGATTTCCCACCCATAAAAAAAAAAAAAAAAAGGGTTCGACATACTGGAGATTCGGCTCTAGCGACAGATCTAGATAGCGGTGGCGCGAACAGATTGTGACGGCGGCTTTGACGGTGCCCAAGGTATTTGTCAAGCACAAACAGAGGCGTTGCTGGCATTCTTTGAGGAGCTGGGGTGGATTGAATAACCGATTTTTTCCCACCTGTACGCAAAATACGCGCTTTGACGTGGAGTTGCGGAAACCAGCCCGTATTACCTATTACCTATTACCAGGCACAAACAGACGGCAGAAAAGTCCGTGGAGTTCAGGGCAGTCAATCCGACCACTTAGGGTCTTACAAGCAACCGCGAGCTGATCAAAGCCCCTTCTAACCTCCAACGAATTGAAACCTAATACCCCTAGTAAATAATTGGTTGGGTACATAAATGGGAAGAAGTGGTACCGTCTTTGATACAAAAATCTCAGGAAGGTTTTCTGAACTTTCTCAAGCATCAGAGTCTGAGACGCAGTATGTGGATGCCAGACACAGGCGCTGGACTCGAGTTTACTCCGAACCAAAGTGGTGTATAAAAGTTCAATAACACTGGGATTGCGAAAGTCACGAGCGTTCCTCAAGACAAATCCCAGGCGCTGGAAAGATTCCTTTGCAAGGGCAGACACGTGATCTTTAAATTTCAGACTGCGGTCGAACGTCACTCCCAAGTCCTTAACGCTGGTGACACGAGTGACCACTGTACCCCCCAAACTATAATCGAATTTTATTGGTCTCAACCCTCGACCATATGTCATAACGTAACATTTATTAATATTAAATAATAACTTGTTCGCAATGCTCCACTCATAGACGGTTTCGATATCTTTTTGTAGGAGTTCGCAATCCACCTCAGTTCTGATCTGCGCGGCTAGTTTTAGATCGTCGGCATATAACAGGCATTTTGCGAACCTAATCTTAGAAATTAGGTCATTGATCATGATCAGGAACAGCGGGGGCCCCAACACGGATCCCTGACTCACGCCCGAGCGAGTATAATAAGACTTCGATTCAAAGCAGCCATGCCGGACGAACTGTTTGCGATCCCGTAGGTAGTCGGCGAAGAAGTTAAGAAGGCCAGATGAGAAGCCCGTAGCCCCCAACTTTGTCAAAAGCACATCGTTGTCCACTTTATTAAACGCCTTCCGGAAATCAAAGTACAGTGTGTCGACCTGCCCACCGGATTCCAGGCTACTGGATATGAAGTCAACATGAATCAGTAGATTTGAGTTCACGGAGCGACCGGGTCGAAAACCGTGTTGAGCGTCAGAAAGATACATATTTGTTTGTTTGCAGATATCGGTGTGTAGTATATGCTCAAAAACCTTTGCAATGGTTGATAAGATAGCGATGGGTCTGTGTTCCTCGACAGATGTCTTGTCGCTGGTTTTAGGGATGGGAGTAACACGCGAAGTCTTCCACGGCTCCGGATACACGCCTGACTGAAGAGCTAGGTTAAAAACATGGCATAAAGGAGCTGCCAAGATACTGCTACATCCCTTAACGATATATGCAGGGATGTTATCAGGGCCAACCGAACTGCATGGTTTGAGTTTGGAAATTCCCCTAATCACGTCTGACGTTATAACCATAGACGTATAAAAAAGGCCTATGGTTATAACATAACATCACGCCTTGTTTCCCCGAAGGGTTGGGCAAAGGTGTACCTGTAGTACACCCACATTTCGCCAGTTATGTTCAAGTCCCATGTAATAGGGAGCGAGCCTATTGCCATCATCCGGGCACAATTCCAGACTCCGGGTTACTACTAAGATATTCGTGTTGGAAAAACCCAATAATACTAATAATTTGTTATAAGTACGTAAATATTTTTTTTATTTTTCTAGGCTATATTTTAAGGTATTTTCGTGTTTATAATATTAAGTATGGGTAATAAGGATTAGTATGGATTTATAATCATCATCTACTTAGGCTTTTCTCAACTGTATTGGGGTCGGCTTCCTGTCTAAACATATGCAGCTGAATACCAGTATTTTACATGGAGGTACTGCCTATCTGACCTCCACAACCAAGTTACGGGATAACACGATACCCGTTGGTAAGACTGGTTGTCAGACTTTTGGGTTTCTGACGACCCGTACCTACCAACTGTCAAAGATCTACAAATGATAGCCGTTTGGTATGTAAATATGGTCACCCATCCACGGACCAACCGCGGCAAGCGCGGCAAGCGTAGCTTAACCTGATCGATCGACCTGTGCGGCTGTTAATACTTAGCCACAAGTCCCTTTGCCATTAGAATGAATTTATAATCTACCGGCTTTTTCACTTTTAATATCTTCAAAATACCAGTTTCTATAATTGCCAACGATTTTACAAACTTATTTTTAAATCCTTTTTTATGACTACGTATTTATAGATAGAAAACCGGTACCTATGAAAATCTAGTAGTTAGACAATATTGACCGCCTCACGGAGATACGACAGAGCGTGGTCTAAAAAAACAAGGCCTGGCATTCCGGGAGTGACATATGGTTACGTCACTATCCAGTTGCAACTTTATTGCAACAAAACACGAATTAGGGAAAGATTTTCAGTCACCATTCAATTTAAACATTTACCAACGTATTTGTTAATTAAAACCTCATTGTATTATTGGATTCGCACTGATAATAAAGGTGGTTGAGGAATTATTATTACACACTACTGGTAACACAGATGTGATGACGTAGACTTGTGTCTCCCACGTGACCACTGTGTCTCGGAATGCTATACCTGGCGAAGTATATTACCATGCCACTGAGTATTAGTAGAATCTTTACCAGTAACCATATCTACTTTTTCTTACGTTTATCTTTTTATTTTACCTAATTGCAAGTCAGTGTCAGGTATAGTTCGATTCAAACTTAATGGCGGCTCGGAAGTTAGTTACTCGCTGCGCAGTACCCCACCCCTCACCCCCGCTGACCCATATACACGTTACTGCGCAGCGACTCGCCTCATATTCCGAGGCGCCATTAAGTTTGAATCGAGCTGTAGCATGTTGATTAAAATATGATTCGCGATCGTAACAAGTAAGTATGCATTTACAGAAATATTATAATTAGAATCAGCAATAGGTACCGCTTCTTAAGTTTCGAATGTCATGAGTTCATGAAATAGTCATTCAATGGGGGTAATTACATAACACACTAACAGTAGCAATGGTTTTTATTTTGACAGTTCAACAATATTCATTGCGTTATTTACGTTGTTGAGCAGACAAATTTTTCGAACAAATGAAGAAATGGATTTGCAATATCCTCCAAAATCATTTAGATTGTGATTGAAAGTGAGTTACATAATTAGGGTACTGTACTTAGCTCGCCGACCGGTAAGGACCAGGCCCGGGTCGAGCGACGGCGCGTTGTGTTCCACGCGCGCCTCAAAGAGATGTCAGCGAGTGAAGGGGTCCGATGGGACCGATGCCTGCCGGGGTTGCGGGAAAGTCCGAAAGGGATACCGTGGCCCCTGGCAATGCACAAGCATCTGAAGGAACACGGGTGGGTTTTAGTCAGTAAGAGTCTGACACGCCTCTCGCTCCGCCCAGAGCGGGAGAAGTTATTAGAAGATTTCCGATACAAAAAAAAAAAAAGGTGCTGTACGTCACGTTACGTTATTAGTTGAGTCACTTCGCGTACCTACTTTTTCACACACCACATCCTCAGACACACACTTTGAATACTGAATCATCTAAATAGTAGTGGCAGTCTGTAAATATTGTATAACTCATGGCTGAATTATTAATCTAATGAAACTAGGTGAAGTAAAGAACTAGGTGGTAACCTATAACTCAGGGGGAAGTGCCCCCTGAGATACAGGTTACCACCTAGTTCAGGGGAAGACGTTTAAACTTCTTGGCAACTATCACAGCCACCACATCATATTTATACTTACATATATTATATACTCGTTTAAATAAAATATTGCTTGGTGTTGTGTCGAAATTATGTTCCTAAATTTTTTAATTTTTCTTAGTGATGAGAAATAACCAATTTTAATTTAACATCACGCCTTGTTTCCCCGAAGGGTTGGGCAGAGGTGTACCTGTAGTACACCCTCATTTAGTCAGTTATGTTTTAAGTCCCATGTAATAGGGGGCTAGCCTATTGCCATCAACCGGGCACAATTCCAGACTCCAATTTACAATTTTACTTTAATTTTTAATTTAGTTGTTTTCATTATTATAATGATTATAATTGTATTAATTCATAATTATGTGTTACGGTCGGAAATCATAGTTAGATTAACATACAACCTGATACTGATCTGTAAATTGCATAAAGCGTAAGAAAATGTCAATTTCACGGGCTACCCTGACGCTTATGGCGCTACCCCGAGCTAAGTGGCGCCCTCATTGAATAAAAAATCGTAGCATAGCATAGAAAATAAAGATATGCTGCCAGGATTCAAACCTACGACCTACAACTCGTAAGTGGCGCTCGTCACTGGGTCACCACTGCTCTTACTATATACTAAGGTGCAAGAATGTCTAGCCGGGCGTGTCTTCAATGTTAGCTTTTCTTATCACTTATCAACGAGTGTCTTGATAACGTAATTATAATGGATTTATAACATAATGAGAGCGGTATTCTTTATCATGTAACTGCTAACCGTCTTCTATGCAGAATGAAGTAGAATTCGTTCCTCGCCACGTTCTACGCACTGCCTTTGATTTGGATTTCAGTCGGTTTTGTTGTTTTATGTGATAGGTACCAAAGTTTTACTTCGTGATTCGACACACGTTCATTTTTAGTCAGCACGCCATACAAACTGATCAAACGAAATGACCGTGAATGTTGTACAGACGCCAGCTCATCAACCTACTACAAACTGTCAAATTTCTTTAATAGATTTTCAACTTTATCACTAAAGTATGAGGTTCAAAGTTGATTGGGAAAATTTGACAGTTTCGGGTAGGTTGAGGTGCTGGCGTCTGTACTATAATAAATTATGGGATCAAAGATTAACTTGTCACTTTGAGTGATAAAATAAAAGTCATTTAACTCGGGTAAAACCCATATTATATATATCAAATAAAATTATGTTCGTCGTAAGAAATTCATCATTTTCTCTAGTGACGGTAGAACTAATAAATACGAAAGAAAATTGAAAAAAAAAAGCCAGTCGGCAAGATACGACGTTGACTAGCTAAGAAACATTGAACGGTACTTAAGGGGGATGCGTCAGGATAGCCCGCAAAATTATACCGCATATTATTTACATATAAACAAAGGTACCGTGGATGGATGGAACAAACATCATTCATGCATGAACACAATAAGTAAAACATAATAATCTAATTCTAAAAATAGTAATAAACAAAATAAATAATTAATTAAATTTGCACCAAAATTGATAGATTACCTAATATAACATTATAAACTCTTATCAGTCAAAAAATCATGTACTGAGTAATAGCATTTATTTATTAGTAAGGATGCTAGCCTCTTCTTAAATATACTTAATGTCTGATCTTTAATAGTATGGGGTATTTTATTATATATGACGGGCCATAGTGTTATTGGGTTTTTTCATCTGGAATTGCTCAGTAGCAGCCCGGAGTCGGGCTTTGTGCCCGTTTGATGGCAATAGACTTGCCCCCTATTACACGGGACTTAAACATAACTGGCAAAATGTGGGTGTACTATAGGTACACCTCTGCCTAACCCTTCGGGGAATACAGGCGTGATGTTATATTATATTATGTGTGTCAGGAACATGATTCGCGACCGTAACAAATATGACTTTATATAATTATAATCATTACAATCAGCAATACAACTCCTTATGTTAGCATATAATCCTCAAATGTCATGATTTCATGAAATAGTCATTCAACAGGTTTATATGAACTTACAGAGTTGTATTGATAATTTTTACGATTATAATACTATAAATAAACATTTGATACGGCTGTGAATCATATGCAGAGAAAACGTAAGAAAATTTGAATTCCGCGGGCTACGATGCCGCTTTCGCCTTAAGTAGACCAAGATCTGTTACAATAGAGGTGCCTTGCTAAGTAATACCTCTATTGTAAGAGATCTTGGTGTTCTATTGGACAATAAATTATCGCTTAATCAATACGTACATAGAAATCATTGTTAATAATTCATTTAGGATGTATGGTTTTGTCAGTAGATGATACCTACTGAATTCAAACGGCCCTCCACCTATTTTTAGTTAGTTATAGGTACAAGACGCTTGTACGTCGCAGCTCGAATATGCGGTCCCAATCTGGAAACCCTTTTATGTATAAGAAATATTATATTGATATGATCGAGAAAGGCCAGCGTAAATTTCTTCGCGCTATGTACTATAGGTGCTATAAAATGTATTTGTCATATTCACAATTACTAAGCAAATATAATATCTTAAAGCTAGGATACACAGCCAGTAACTTGCACAAAAGTATGCAAGTAGTTTGCATGCCGTTCCCACATACGAGTAGGTACACCAATCAGAAGTGGTTATGGCACAATGGCATGCAAGCTTCTTGCATACTTTTGTGACAGTTACTGGCATGTGTATTCCTGGCTTAACATTAGAATCTAGACGTAAGCTTCTAGAAGCCAACATACTACATGGTATTGTTCAATAATCACTTCGGTTCCATCGATCTCACGAGTAAGTTGTGTTATGTGGTCCCGCACTGTAAATATCGAAATTAAAGTCCAATGTTTCAAAAATCTTATTTAATGATAATAAGAAATAGTGTGTCCTTTATTCTAAATTTTATTTATTTCAACCGTCTTAATTATGTTTGTTAATGAATTGTATTGTACTGACAATTCTTTTATTTTTATAATTTTAATTCGTATTTGTGATAATAAGGAACAATTTCATTTATTTTATTTTAACAAAACAATAATATTTATACTTATATATTTTTTTAAATAACGTATTAACTGTATTGTATTTTAATAATCAATTATTTTTTTATTTTATATACCTGAGTAATGCTAATCTAGTGGCACTTTTTACTTTAACTTAATTTTGTTAACATGCGGATATTGTTAATACTACAGTAATTTTATGAGGCTATATTATTGTTATTTGTAAAAAAAAAAAAATTGTAGCTGTTTATTATTTCATAACAAATAAAATAAAAAGTAGGTATGACCGAAGGCTGTTTATTGTTTCATTAATGTACTCAGGTGCTTTGACGTAAAACGCAGGTAACTTCAGGTAGGCACGGAAGTTGCCACCATTCCTAAAGGATGATCGACCCATTGACGTAAAACAAACGTGGGTTTTCCGCTAGTGCCGGTGAGTTACAGGTAGGTAATGTTAGTCATTTTGTTACCTGTAAGCTGACTTGTGCATCGAATGCAGATACTAGGTTTTACTAGATCATTCCAAATGACTGTGAAATTGCCAGTTTAAAGCCTGCTGTACTATTTTAACCCTTTATAGTGCAGAAACGAAATTTGTAGTTGACTAACCTACAACCTAACCTTTTTTTTTTTGGTCTCGGGGTGGAAAATCCTCATGGATGTCCTCCGCCCTGGGGCGGGCGTAGCGGTCTGTCAGACTCTTACTGACTAAAACCACCCCGGTGTTTCATCTCACACTTGCATCGGGGATCACGGGATCTAATGCGACTTCCGCGATCCCCGGCTAGTGCAGGCCCGCCTCTGCGGGCTATCTCTCTCGAGTTATGGGGGAGTGAGTTGTTAAACTCCCCCCTTACATCATAGAGAGGCGCGCGTGGAACACTACGCGCCACCATCTCGGGTCCTAAGGAGTAGGGGGCGACGGATTTCCCCAGATCCGTCGCCTCTGGACCCATTTAGGGGGGCTGGAAGGGGGAGGCGTTATCCGCCCTCCGCCGACGCCCGGTGCGCCTGCTGCGGATCGGGTTAGCGGCAGTAATTTCCCGCTCCCTTACCGCAGCCTCCTTCTGCGAAATGACTGTTTCGCAGAAGGATACCACCGCGTCCCAGGACGCCTCGCTGCCGACCATCGAGTTAATAACGGCCGGCACCGACAGGTCACTGCCGACACCTGAGATGAGGGCACGGCGTGGCTCCTCCCAACCTGCAACCTAACCTACCTTAACGTAAGAACGTTAAGGTCGATTTTATCAATAAACAATTCGAACTTAAAGTTAGACTAGAGTCCGGCCGCTGAAAGATTGCGTTCCTGAAACCTGTTAGATGGACAATTTCTAGTACTAATAAGGATTCAAGAACGGATTCCCTCGAAGTAGTTGGGTGGTTACAAGGTGCTGTACAAATTTCGTTTCTACCCTAGAAATTAAGGGTTGATAGTGACAAATTTATTCAATAGTTAGTTTAGTTTGTTTTATTTAGTGTGGTATATATGTATATCTTTATATTAAAATAAATATTTTTTCCTCAATATAAGTATGTATAAAATCTACATACAGTGACGTCATGGCACATTATAACTCAATGTATCGCCGTAATCTTTTGATACCGTTCAAAAAAGAAAAATACGTGTACGTTATTTTTTCATAATCTACATTACGGACAAAAATAATTTTTCATTCCTATTCTCGCTATTGCACCTACCACTGCATTGATGATGGTGATGACCCAAAGGTTGACTGGTAGGAAATGCCTGTGGTACTAAGTCCACCTCTGTACATTTATGTGCTTGAAGTATTAAATAAATAAATAATAAAGCATACTAAGATTATGATGATTAAGCATAATTATCATAGGTGACACTATTTTTTTTTCGATTTCATAACTGAACAGGAAAAATGGGAAAACCAAAGCTCTAGCGAGAATATTAAATTGCTTAATTATCTGAAAACAAAGCTGATGAGAACAGTTGATTAAGTAATATCGTTACACCAATCTCGTAAGACTTCTTACTGAAGTCATGAAAGTGTAAGCCAACGTAGGTATAGTCTGTTCCAAAAGCATCGGTCGAAACTGAAAACAAACCTTCATTCCGTTCATTCCGTTCATGTTAAATTCTTACGCAATCGGTCACTAAAGAGAATTAGTAACACATTCATTTGTATTTAGAAGGTTTAAATTTTATAACTCACCACGTTTTACAACAATTATTGTTTGCGTAACATTAATTGAAATTGAAAAATCATCGACGAAAATTGAGATACTAACATTAAAACATCTTAATTTATGTGATTTAAAATTATAATTTCGGGTTAAAGTACTCATTTATAAGTGGCACTACAAATTGCCATCCCAATTTGTAGTGCCACTTATAAATGAGTACAGATACGTTTTCTTAACCGTTAGTTAACATTAACAGATACTTTTAGAACTGATCGTATCCATCTTAACAAGTGATCGATCTGATATAACAGTCGTGTGATGAAGTAGTTATGGAAATAAATAATAAATGTAATATCGTTACATAAAGTGCGATGCTAAAATAACGAAGAGTTTGAGTCACTAGACGTGCATAACAGTTATCGGAAGTTCATTTCACACTTGTTACTGAGAAATGTTGTTTTGTTAACGGATTGATAGCCAATTTAAAGAAAGTAAGACGACGAAGAGACGAGTAAAAGATGTACTACAGGTTACTTTTGGGTCCGTAACTTAACTTCGAGATTCATATGTTCGATTAATGGAAAGTCGACTGAACGATTGTTCGAATGGAATTTATTGCGAAACAACCTTTTATCGCCAAACGCTACTTCGACTGAACGATTCATCGAATATTTTTTAATCGACGGACTGCTACTTCGAATGAGTTTTAGTTATTATATAGTTTAATAACGGAAAAAAATAAAACACGATTTTTCGTCACATAGGTAGGTACTCGTATTATTTCATACATTAACGAGGAAATCAAACACTTATATGATATCGTACGTTATTTCCGTAGATTTAGAAACATGTTTGGTGAAAAGGAAGATAATAAAGCACAAATGAAGGGAAAAAGGTTTATTATAAAAAAAAAACATTTACGTTTACGATTTTCGCACAAAATTAAGGTAGGTAATCAAAATCCTTTTCGGTAGATTAGAGTTCTTTAACGCCCTGAGAACTCCTCTAAAAATCCAAACATAAAATAATAATCACTAATCATCAAATTTAAATGTTGTTTTATTTTTTGAAGTGGCTAATGTAAGCCATCGAGCTCATGAAGTCAAGCCTGTCCATGTGTTCCTTTTGATTTAAAAGTTTTCTCAGTTTTTCTTCTTTCCCAACCTGTTTTTTCTTTTTGGTAGGAGAAACTGACTCATCTTGGGCTCTTATTTTTTCTATAATCAACTCATTACTTTTTTGTTCTTTTTCCATTTCTTTTATGGTTTTAAATAGGTTCCACTTCTTTCTTCCTAGGAGCCCATTCCAGCGGTGATGCCATGATTCGACTGAATTTTGGGAATTAGGCGTGTTTAATTCCAAACAATCATGGATAGACCATGTTTCAGGTGGAAACAAAGGTGGAATTCTTTGAATTGACACATTTAAAGAAATCGTAGTATTAGTGTCAGTTTTATTAGTAGTGGCAGTATTAGTAATATTCTTAAAAGTGCCATTTACATAATATTTAGAAAACCAAGAAACAATTGAACTGACTTCCTTCGGTAGCACTTCTTTTTTTTGAAGCAAAACTCATTCGAAGTAGCAGTCCGTCGATTAAAAAATATTCGATGAATCGTTCAGTCGAAGTAGCGTTTGGCGATAAAAGGTTGTTTCGCAATAAATTCCATTCGAACAATCGTTCAGTCGACATTCCATTAATCGAACATATGAATCTCGAAGTTAAGTTACGGACCCCTTTGGGGACTGCCCATAGAAGTGAAAACAGCGTGCGGTGACGATGACGCGAGTTTCACGCTTTTTGCTCACCCAAAAAGTACACATATATACACAGTATAGGTACATGTAGCTCATCTCGACCAGCATCTCTCCTTTAGCGATCACATAAAGCAGGTTCGCTCGCGAGCCGCTTTCGTTCTTGGTAGACTCCACTCTGTCCTAAATGTCACTAAGGTGCAAATTGCGTACGTACACGGCGTGTGTTCGTCCCATTATGACCTATGCGGAAGCCACATTTGCACAAGCAAAGCCCCGCCATATCCATAGGATGCAAACGCTCCAAAATAGATCCCTCCGTAAAATTACCGGTGCCTCCTGGTACGTTAGGAACGAGATACTACATCTCGACCTAAAGATCCCCACAATCCATCAATTTTTTAAACGCAATTCTAAGCGATTCTTTGAGTCCGCCGCCAAACATTGCAACCCTCTGGTTAGACGACCCCATAACCCTCCTCCAGTAGAACAATAGGACCACAAGTACAGTGCACAAACACACACACCAACCCGCATTCCGACCTCGTCGCCGAGGTCCTCCGCGATCCCGTCACGCCCGAGTAAATAATACTTCCCCCCGACCCTTGCTCGTTGATGCGCCAGCCCGCGTCGATGCTGAGCCAGTAGCTTTAAATTCCCCGATTAATAATAATGAATTATCTTTGATCCAGCCTGTCCCAACTTGCTGCCCTCCCCCCAGCGACGCCCTAAGCCGAGGTCCGTACCCCACAGGGGGTGCCCTTAGCGAGCGCTCGCCTAGTTTTAATTAGAATAGTTTTTGCCCCTGGCTGGAGGCTTTGAGTGTAGTAGCTTAAAGCAGCCACAGGAAGGTCCGGTTAATTAGTCATCACCTCAGAGGTGAGCTACGAGATGCCCTAGTAAAAAAAAAAAAAAAAAACATGTAGCTCATGGAAAGCGTTCGGTGACGATGACGCAAGTTTCACGCTTTTTGTTCACCCAAAAAGTACACATAATATACACAGTATAGGTACATGTAGCTCATGGAAAGCGTTCGGTGACGATGACGCGAGTTCCATGATTTTTGTTCACCCAAAAAGTGCTCAACGCGCCTAAAGAAGGTTTCACTTCACAAAAATTGGGACACACACGGGAATATTATACAAACGAAAAAATATGGCATAACAAAAAAACAATAAAAACTTACCTACATAAAAATTACAAAAACAAAGTCCTTTATGGGGCCCAAGGGTCAAATCTCAGCAGTGCTGCAGTGGCTTGAATCTAGGGCATGATGCATAAGCTTCTTGATCAGAGAAATAGGAGCCACCCTGATGGGTTAGTTAGGTAGAACCATATTATTATACTCCTTTTATCTCTAAAACACTTTCAGTACCTTTGTCTTGGTTTTCTTTCCTAAATCCTTATTATCATTCTTCTTCGTCGTTCCCTAAACGCGACCACATAAGACGCGGCTCCAAGTTATGTGATCTTCTGCAGTGTCTCAGTGTGGACCACTCGGTAAATGTTGCTTCTAACAGCCTTAAGGCTCGTGCAGATCAGCGCGACGCGACTCGAACAATACAATTTCTAAGAAAACTTTACGGTATAACAATAGCCGGTGTCGCGTCGCGCTGGTCTGCACGAGCCTTTATAAGGATTCTTAAATTTAGAGTATTGAATAAGCCGTAATAACTGAGAAGGAGAACGAACATAACCACAGCTACATTATCGTCAGAAACAAATCTTATGATGACATAGTTCCATTTTTGGAATTTTGCAATAATTATTATCATCAACATTGGCAGACCGGTTATTTTCTGGCTTACCAAATAATAAGCAACGTTTCTGACATTTAAAGAGGTTGCTAGCAATATGATTTTATTTGTAGTTTTGCTTTTAAAATCCAAGTAAGCTAAATTCTGATGGCATGTATATAACGCGGCGACAAACTAATTTAGGGTTTTAAAAATAATTCAAATGGGTAGCAAATAGCAGCTACAGTGAAGTAGCATTTTAAGTATAAAATGAGGTTGTTTATAGAATTTATTGTTAAGCGAACATTAGACACTGGCACTCGCCTGCCGCTGCCGCGGCACCGCTCGCCGTGGTCACAGTTCTAACATGACCTAACCTACCTTTCAGTCATTTTCATTTACTACTTCATTTTTAGCCAAGGGGTTACGGCTACACTTAAGTTTAGCCGTCTAAAGATGAACGAAATGAACATTTTTATGTGGAAGCCTATAAGTTGCCTATAATACATTGTTTGTTATCCCACTGTTAATATTAGTCGCCATGTCATTAGTGTTTATAGTACCTCAGCCTGTTAGTCGCCCTTTAAGTTGTTAGTCACCTGGAAAATAATTTGCCAATTCTGATTAGTTCATCGATTTGTGATGATCAATATTCACGTTTTCCTACATTTGAATAGTTCTAGAGTTTGTCATAGTACATCACGTTCGATCATAATTTGAATCATATTGAAGGATATTGCTGATCCATTGCTTCATATGTTCGAAAAAAAAATCTGCCCAACAACGTAAATAACGCAATGAATGGTGTTGAACTGTTAACATGTATTATGGAATTAAGGTGCAGGATACGCATATAAATCATAATAAAAATTGTATACATAGGACTGTGTAAAAAATTACTGCCGCAAATAACTTTTATATATATATATATTTTTTTTTTCTTCTTTATTCCCGTTCGTCCCACTGATTTTGTTAGAGGGAAGAACTGTAATAATTTAGTAATTTTATTTTTTATTCCTGTTGATCCCACTTAATTATTTGAGTCTGTTTGTTCCATGGTAAAAAAAAACACTTATTTATCTTACCTAATCTATTCTTTTGAAAAAGTATACCTTTTTTAGTTCAAAGTAACTAATAACGGGCTGAACAGGAATCAATTCAAGTTTACTTTTTTGATCATTATCGTGTAACTTTACGGTTCGTGTTTAATTCCATTTTTTCTTGTTTATGTAATGTAAATTATGTATGATGGTGTTTTTTCACACTTTAGACCGTGATTGATTTTATTAATGGATAATTTACGTTGTCCTTACACGCAAGACTTATCTGTTAAAGTTTTTATTAATTTAGCAGCAGGTGGCGTCGATATATTATCAGGTAGATATTTTAGTTATCTGTATTATAAATTCGAAAGTGAGTTTGTTTATTTGTTTGTTACCCTTTCACGCTAAAACGGCTGAACAGATTTGCATAAAATTTGAGACATTGGTAGACCGATATTTTTATGGAATCGAGACTTATGCGGGTGAAACCGCTGGGTTTAGCTAGTCCTTAATAAAACATTCCTCAGTAATATGATTGATTGAAAATATGCTCGTGCATTGTATAGGTACTCAAAACAATTTATTTTTTCCCAAAGAGCGAACACTTGAAACACATCTTGTCAATTGAAGTAGTCATCTGTGGTCGTTACCACGAAGTAAATATACTTTGTGGTCGTCACACACTTTGTTTTAGTATTAGTAACAATATTGTTTTGAAACTAGACAAAGATGGACGTCACTAGTGTATCTGTAACTACATTTCACAGATGTAATACATATCGAGTAACGGATGTGAATGTAAGACTAATTGTCTTCTCAGAACTTGTAACTTACGTGACGGAATATGATCTGGTTTAAAGGAAATATTTTCTAGTTGTCTGCAGTCATGCTTGTAAACATCTGCACATGTTGTTCATTATAAAAGCCGCACGGCTCGATCTTCTACATTAAGCAACGCTTGCCGAGGTCGGTCCGTGGATGGGTGAGCATCCATTACATACCGAGATACCCCATGCCTCGGAAAGCACGTTAAGCCGTTGATCGCGGATGGCAGCTGTTACGGGTCGTCAGAAGCCCGAAAGTCTGACAACCAGTCTTACCAAGAGGTATCGTGTTACGCAGTAACTGGATTGTGGAGGTCAGATAGGCTGTCGCTCCATGTAAAACACTGGTATTCAGCTGTATCCTGTTAGACTGGAAGCCTACCCCAACGTAATTGAGAAAAAAGTTAAATAGACAATGATGTCCTAAGTAGTTGGCAATCATGCTTGTTAATATCTGCACATGTTGTGATGTACAGTGTATGTTTTTTTTACGGAACCGCTGTGGTAGTCCCTTGTTTTCTTCATTTTGACGGCAGACATTTACAATCGAACGAAAAGTAACTTAAACACACATAAACATAACATCACGCTTTGTTTCCCCGAAGGGTTGGGCAGAGGTGTACCTGTAGTAGGTACACCCACATTTCGCCGGATAGCCCGGAGTCTGGGCACAAATCCAGACTCCGGGCTGCTACTGAGAAATTCCAGATAGAAAAACCCAATGACACTTTGCCCGACCCGGGAATCGAACCCATAACCTCATGCTCAGTAGTAGCGCTTGCGACCACTAGACCAACAAGGCAGTTAACAACAGGCAGGCAGTGAGTAACTTAAAATGCTACTTAAAAAGCTTTTCCATCTAAGGGCGAATTTGACCAATGAAACTGAACGTTGAAGCTCTTCAAATGTCAATTTCATAATTGTTGTGGATTATTGATTGGTAATTTACACTGATAGGTCTTGATCGCGGTGTAGATAGCTGATCGCGTTCAGTTTCATGGTGGTAATTCACCCTAAGTGGCTTCTTCTCAGCGTTTGCGATCCCGAAAGTTCTACAACAGTGTCGACAGTGATGTGACACTGTCCTTATCTAGTCTTAACTTTATCTAACCCAACGGAATACAATGGTTTCACCTCATTTACATCACTCGTTACAAACGCCACGTGTTAAATTGAACATACATAAAACGAAACCAAACAAAACCTTATCATTTCATAACATTTTCAAAACAATACTATCAATTCCGCTATCAAACTTCCCTACACGAATGACGTCAAATGTTATCTAAACCACCATAATGGTGGAACTAGGTACATTCAATTAGTGCTTATCATTACCCCGTTGGAAATTATCGCGACATATCACGGGATATGACTAAAGCAGGTAACACACTACCGGCGAACACCATGCCACGATAATTTGTGTCTCTTAGCAAAACAATCTACCTAGCTTTTTCCCAACTATGTTAGGGTCGGCTTTCAGTCTAACCGGAAGTAGCTGAATGTCAGTATTTTACATGGAGCGGCTGCCTATATTGAACTTCACAACCCAGTTACTGGGAATAACACGATACCCTTGATATGACTGGTTGTCAGGCTTTTTTGGGATTCTGACTACCTGACTACCCGTAACGACTCTCAAAGATCTACGAACGAAAGAAAAAGTAATTATTGACACAAGCACAGGAGATCAAATAAAACACACAAAAAAAAAAAAAAAAAAAAAAAAAAAAAAATAAGCAGAAAGTCCTGTGCGAGGCCAAAAGGCTCCTATCTCAGCATGATGCTGCGACATTTAACAATAAATGACGCAGCGCTGGTTTTCTGATAGGGCCGCAGTGATGTCACCAATGCACCGCAATGACAGCCGGGCAACGCCTTATCATGCTTTTCTAGACACGGAGGGGTCACGATATACTTAATGTTATATCTATATTAAATGTATGAAAAGCCTATGGGTACCTTTTGGCGCGACTCCACTCGCCACGACACGGTAGTGTGTTCCCAGCTTTAAACAGTTCCGTAGCATTGTTTAATGAATAAACTGATAAGGGTTGTAAATACAGACGTAATACATAACAGTAATGACAAAAGTGATTGTAGACTTTAACGGTATAGATTTAGAATGTAGTTTAGGGTGTGGTGTTGTTGGTTTGTTTGCGGTCGCGGCGTGGCGAGGCTATGTGGAATATTTTGCTTAAAGCATTCCGCGCGTGTTTTGTTCGATTTTATGGTTGATATCTTTCGTCGTAAGTGAATCAATGAATTCGTAGACGAGGCTTAGGAATTTGCTCCTACGTGTTTTCCTATGTAACCTGTTTTTACAAATATAGACCGCAGAATCAACTGCCCAGTTTAATTTATTAGGTACGCACAAACTGCGTCTGCGGTTTCACCCGCATAAATCTCGATCCCATGGGAATATCGGGATAAAAGGTATCCTATGTCCTTTTCCAGGTCATGGTCTACCCATGTACCAATTTCATCCAGATCCGTTAAACAAACAAACACACTCCTATTTATAATATTAGTTAGGATGTTTCCTTCCTTAACTGACGTGCCACAGGGAAAATATTCCAGCAAGTCTAAGTACTTCAGGAAGCTAAACTTTCAGGCTTGGATTGTGTAGACAGTAGGGATAATGAATATGGCCTATATTTATTTATACTTTATTTCAGACAATGGTTGTCCATAGAGTGTTAGTAATACAATAAAACCTATGAACTTATGTTAGTAACACACACATACAAAAACAAACTATAACAATTATCCTATATGTAGGCTAACCCAGTGCTTCCAGATAGGACTCTCGATGTATTTATGCCTGGAGGTTTATTTTTTATTTTTTAGACATTGTTTACGTTTAGTTATTTTTATTTCTGCTTGAGTATAGTTCTCGATATTTTTGGTTGGTATATTGGCGTGTGCTAGCTGTCTTAAGGCTATTAATTTATAATTTGAATTATGTTTTGCGTATGTAAATTATCTTGCATACTATTATATAGAATCATTTTTTTCTAACTGAACAGACAGCTGTGCTGCTGGGGAGTTTGTTGCGCCACTTCTTCTTCCCAGCAAAAGCACTAGGAAGTGGTGAAGGGTGGGCGTTTTGGGGGACCGTCTTATGTAATTTTGACGTTCAAAAAGTGCTGATTCTCAGCCTAGTTTGAATAAATGACTTTTAAATTTTGAATAATCATGTAATTAAACTTATTAATTATAGCTTTTTCAGCTTACCCCAGTCTACTATTAGCGCCAGATTTTCAATGTGGTCTCAACAGGAGTTTCTAACTGTCTCATCTAATTTAATCTTCTAACATTCTTAGGTGGTGGTGGTGGAATATTCTTATATTTTAAGGTTATTTTCATCTTATCCTGGTTATTCTCCAATTACTTACTGAAAGTTGGCCATCCTTTGCTAGATGGGGCGCTCATGCCTCCAGTCCTACTCAACTTAAATAGGTTCATTATACTGGTTAAAAAAAACCTTTATTATGTATTTATTTTGATTCACAACTATAATTAACATTCTCTATTTTAGAGCTAGTTACTAATTCACGATTCAAAGATAAATTTTCCACTAACGAGGCTAAAGGATATATTAAAATAAAATAACAATGATAGTTACGCATTTCTTAATAGTTACCTTCATACGCTATAAACTCATTAGATTACTGGTTAGTTTTAAGGTTGTTGAAGTACTGATTATACCTAATGGTGGGTTATTTAATTATGAAAACAAAAGAGGAAGTCTGAAATTATTCCACGGGAATGAACTACCGGGATACAAAGTAAGTATTAGGTTTTAAAATTTCATCCAAATCCGTTCAACCATTTTTGCGTAAACATCCAAACACACAAACATATAAACTTTTACATTTATAATATTAGTAGGATTGCCGCCTTTGGTTTTTGATGAGGCGATTGTGGAGAATAATGCAATAGAGTTTTACTGTAAATCAATATTATTTTTATTAAGTATCGTAATACATATATAAACTCACGGATCGAAGGTATGAAACCGCAGCATTGATCAACATTCAGCATGTAATGAAGGTGATGCTAACTGATGGATGATCGATTTTTCTCATTTCAATAATAATCCAGACAAAGTCCAGAGCATTATTTTAAATTAAAACATAAAATGATATAAAAATCACAATATAATTAATAATCTTTAAACATTCAAATAAAATAATACATACACATGTCATTCAAATCAAATATAAAATACATACAAAATAAGTCATTAAAAACAAATTAAATAAAAAAATACAAATGTCATTAATAAATTATGTGAAGACATTTGTCCTGTACTTTTACAGGCTGAAATGATATAATTATTAAGAAACAGTTATAACAAAATCTTTCTTATATCATTCTTCTAAATATTTGCATTACAATATTATGCTCTTGGTAAGTACCTCCTTACTTGCGTAATGAAAGTAAAACATACAAAATTCTTAAAACTTTTCATTTTATTACAAGAAAATAATTAAGTGCCATACTTTCTAGAACATTCTGACGTGGGAAAAGTTAATTTATTATTCACAGTTACTTTGCGATAACCAAGTATTCTCATATGGACGTCACGGTTTCTAATCCGGTTAATGTCTTTTGTTAAATTTCTTTCATACGGTTCTCGACCTTATTTACAAGAGGTTAAGGGTGTGGTACTATGTGTGTTACAGTTACATATGGCGTTGTGTTAATTTTAAGAAGAGGTGTTGAATTAGGGATAATGAAGTGCAGAATTGTTTAGTTACATTGTTACTGTCCAAATAATTTTATTGTGTAATTTATTTGTTATTTTGTGATTTAGTCTAAAAAGCGTTTTTTTATGATGAATCTGTCTCAAATCGCTTTCTGACTTCTTAGTTCGTTGCCATACCTGCTGACTAGGTACTATTTTGGATTCAATTTTCTGAAACTTTCAGGTATTTTAATGGTCACCTACATTTACGTAGGCAAAGAAAATTTACATAAGTAGGTTGGTACCTTAGTTTGCATGATCAACCATGCAGAGCAATGTAAACAATATTATTTTTATTTTCATGATTTTCAAACAATATTATTTTTATTTTCATGAATTTTAAAGGAGGAAACAAAACAAAGGAATAAAAAACACTACTAGTGAAAAATAACTTTAATTTCGGAAGTCGGTGGCAAAAAACGAAAGTTCAAAACCAAAGACTACCGACATTAAATTTATTTTCCACTTTGTAGTGTTTTTTTGGAAGTCGGTTTTTTTTTGCTGTTAGTTAATAGTTAGGTACTACTACTACACTTCCCCCACACAAATTCGTATACTTGCCACTATCTGCTATGTAAATAAAATTGACAGTAACTTATTATAACATAATCCACATAGACTAAATGGAAAAAAGTACGTATTATTGAAGCTAACTCAAAAACTACCTAAGCAAAGTTAATACAATTTACATGGGACCACAATTTTCAGAATCAATCGGTCCACTTTTAAATTGTAACGGTGGAGTTTCTTGCCCATTCTTCTCCACACGAAAACTACCTTTTGGAAGGGGCCAATTCTTTTTTTTTAATTTTGACGTTAATAAGTGCCTTATATGTGCCTAATTGAAATCAATTATTTGACTTTGACTTTGACCACAACTGACGAAAATATCGATGAACATAAATAAAAATAAATTACATAAAGTCGAACATAGAAGTTCCCCCTTTTTGGAAGTCGCTTAAAAGGCAAAGAATTCTTATTACTGGCCATCTGCTTCTAGCTTGTGAAGCAAAAATACTGCAGTTTTTTATTCTAAATATTTAAAATTGATTCTTTCCCTTGCCTTTTCAGTTGAGATACTCGTAATTACGAGCAAATGGGTTTTTTTTTTCTGGAACTCCTCAGTAGCTGTCGGTACTTCGGATTTGTGTCCGGTTGGTGGAAATAGGCTCGCCACCTATTACATGGGACTTAAACATAACTGGTGAAGTGTGGGTGTACTATAGGTAAACCTTTGCCCTATCCTTCGCTTCGGGGAACAAGACGAGATGGTTATTATGTTATTTGAATTCTAGAAATTGTTTTCAAACATTACGTGGCCTTCGTTTGTCGACTTTAATATAATCGGCATTACGAATAATTCAGAAGTGTTTTGTTTTTTATTTGAATTAAATCGGTAAACAAAAAACAACTTGCTTTCAATAGTGTTGTTAGGTAATGTGTAACAATAGGAAAAATGTCATTGAATTCTGGAGTTTTAGAAAAAACAAGATTATAATTTGAGATCATCCATGCAGCATGTATCTACTCATTGGTGTACCGACGACGTCAGAACTCTTTTTGCATGCTGGTGACGCAAAATAGTTGCTTATTCTTTTTAATTTTTTGTACACTTGACTTCTCAATACATTTTTCCTTGTCATTCATGCAAAAATAAATTACTACATAATTTTCTTAGAGTTTTTCATATGTTATAAAAGCCTGTTTTGGGAAACAAATGTTTTGAGCGAACTTACAATGAATGAGTGAAGTTTTTGTACATTTATTATCAGAATTGGTTGTAGTTATGATCGTAACCTGGCATTTTGTCTACCTTTTGTTATTATTAAAAGTATTTATAATAGAGCACGATTTCCTTATACGACTCTATTCTAGGTAAAAATAATCAAATATTATCAAAAGGAAGAATTATGCATTATACAAATTCCTCGTCATTTATTATTCGAATACTGACATATCCAAGAAATGTTCATATGGTTCTAAAAAGGCCATTTTTATTGAGGTTTGTGACATAGTCTGTGGTTTCCGTGTAATTTTAGCTGTAGTAAATGTAAACGATATTTTAATATTTTTTTTAAATTTCTTCTTTTTTTTTCTTTTCTTTTTTTTTTCTTTCTTCGGAGCTGGCAACGGGTAAAACTTAGCTATGATGTACCTTACTTGGGGTAAATGTAATAAATATATTAGTTTTAGTGTCATTGGGTTTTTCTTTCTGGAATTTCTCAGGCCCGGAGTCTGGATCTGTGCCCGGTTGATGGCAATAGGCTCGCCCCCTATTACACTGGCGAAATGTGAGTGTACCTATAGGTACACCTCGGCCCAACCCTTCGGGGAAACAAGACGTGATGTTATGTTATGTTTTATTGATTGAATAGTTCTAGTTTATATAAAAAATGCCAAATTTCAAATTTAATTTTTCAATTTTGGCATTATTTATATATGAACTAGAAGTTCTAGAACTATTCAATCTATTTTATTTGTGTATTTAATTATTTTTGTATTTTCCGGGTTAACAAAATACAGGTGCCTCTATCTGCCTAAACTACAAATATTTTTCCTCAACACAAATTGTTTATTTTTGTTTGTTACAACTGTTTTATTATATGTACATGTTTTAAGTGATTCTACCGTACGGCATGCAAAATGTACACAATCACATGGTTTATCAAAATCAATATCGACATTGAAATATTTGAAATTAGATAAAATATTTTAAGATATTAAATTAATGGAATGTCTTTCTTAAGTTCCTTTCTAGAGTAATTCAAAATAAGTCTGAAATCACCAACCCGTCTTGAGCAAGCGTGGTGATCAATGTTCGTGTTTTCTCTGTATGAGAAGAGGGAGAATAATATGCTGGTATTTTATATTATTATATTAGAGTAATTTGTAGATCGTAAGGACGATAAACCTGCATATTGCATTTTTTTTCCTCTTTCAACTTGTGACACGGTTGACCACGTTAATAATACTGCTGCTTAGCACGTCATTTACGAGAGGCTAATTTCAAGTAGATTAGTGTGTCTGTAGAAAAGGTAGTGGACCTTACAGCATGACAGCATAGGTACCTATATACATTCGAAATTCGAACGGTACCAAATGATTTCACTTTCGAATTATGTGCGGTCACATGAGCTAGGTCTGAGGTGAACTTTGCAAAATGGCTTTACAGGTTTAATTTCTGTGTCTTATAGTTTTATTGCTTGAACGACACTTTACTCACAACTGTATTACTTGTGGATGACTTGCAAAACACATTACGAAAGACCTTACTTATTATTTTGTTCCTTACCTACTTATTTTTGAGTTTCTTGCTCGTTCGTCTCCATAAGAATATACTATGCATTGGAATGGGCAACTAGCTTCATCTTTCTGACTGACCAACCTCTTGACAATTCAAAAGTGGGAGTGATTGGTTTAATTGAAATACATTCTTTGAGTTTAGGAGAATCATTTTCAACTTCATCCATCCTTCAAGTCCTAAAGTTTATTTTGCCCAGCCATTGTTCCACGTTATATTGCGGAGGTACATACCTACGTTATCACTCCAATTTATCCTTATCAGCCACATCTAGGCCGTCAAGTCCTCTTGTAACATGCTGCTCGCCCGGTTGCTCTTGTGGAACCAAATGATTTTAACTATAATTACTAACATTTTTAAATGGTTTGTTTTACTAAAGATAATGGGTAATTGGTTTTTAGTGTTTGCGAAATGAAAAGTAGTGTTACAGGTCTTGGTTTACCTTTTTTGCATTATATAGCGGATGATGATGATACTCAATGCGCTCGCAGAGAACAGTCCTGGATTAGATTTGTTTAGAATTCAATAATGATAGAATTAGAATAGGTACCTGGTGTAAAAACATCCCTATATTTTTCAATTATATCCCCCTGTATAGAATTTGTCTACTTTGGTAATTAGGGCTAATTGCCGTTATAAATATGTATGCATAGAGTAACATCAAAAGTTTTGTACAAAGTATACTAATTCTATCGGTTAGTAATTGCTTTTGTAGCTTTTATTAATATAAGTTACCAATGCACTTCTTTTTCACAACTTCCAGTAAAAAAGTAGAACTACTAACCGAAAATCGGAATAATATTGTGCTAAGTTATTGTATCTTCGTACCTTTGGTCTTTATCTTCCTCCAATTATTTTCTGATTTCTCTTTCAGTGGTCACAGAGACGTCATGGATTAATTGCCTCATAGCCTGAATTCTCGTGCCTCGGAATGTGTAATGTAACCTTTAAACATCTTTTTACTCCAATAACTTTTGATTTTTGCGACATGCACAATAGCCAAACTCAAAATATACGAAGGGCTCCGTAGCTTAGAGCAAAATCTCTCTTGGTCCAGTCATCCTGACCCAGACGCTTAGAGCAACACACTACCTATTTCGCAAACCCCGTCTACAAGTTTTAAATCGTTATAACCTTTAAAAAGATATCGCTCTCCTATTAGCCGGCAATAGTATGACTTTTTAGGGTTCCGTAGTCAACAAGGAATCCTTATAGTTTCGCCATGTCCGTCTGTCTGTCTGTCTGTCCGCGGTTTAGCTCAAAAACTATTGGTACTAGAAAGTTGTAATTTGGCATGAGTATACAAGTTAATGACGCCGAAAAAGTGGTAAAACAAAATTTTGAAAAAAAAAAAACAATTATTTAGGGTACCTCCCCTACATGTAAAGTGGGGATTATAATTTTTTTTTTCGTCCTTCCCATATTGTGGGATATCGTTAGATAGGTCTTTCAAATATTAGGGGTTTGCGAAGACCGTTTTTTGATTAAATAAACCGTTCGTGACTTATCAAGCTTTAAAGTACCAATTTTCGTTAGAGTTAAGTGTCCCCCCCCTCTACCAACTAAACGGTTGTAGTTAGAAATTCAAATGTCACGGCATTAGTACTTATATATAACGAAGTTTAAAGAAAACTATTACACTTAAGTGGGCTTTACAAGTTTACGAGTAATAATCGACCAACTTAAATTTGCGGTTGCAAAAACATGTTCTCCCATATATTCCGTATGGGAGAACATGTTTTTCAATTACAAAGTTAAGTTTGTTCTTACGATAAATTCATTCCAACTACGGAACCCTTCATTGTGCGTGGTCCGACACGCACTTGACCGGTTTTTATTTTATTTTAGGGTTTCATTCTCGGCATACAGGCACAAGTCCTTCAAAACAGAGTACAAATTACGTGTAAATTATTTCACCGCAATCTAAAAAACACTATTTATAGTACTTAATGGTGCGTTAAGCGTGAATACTTGGCGTTTAATAAATTGACTTGCGCAATTTCAAAATACGTCATAGACTTTACGACTTTGCACTATAATATGCGAGTTGCCTACAATTACATTTACTAGTGTTTGTTGTGACCTCAAGTGCTGTGGGTGAATGTACTAGGTAGCTAGGCTTTTTGAACGTAGATGTAGATAGGTTGTGTGTCGGAGAAGTAATTTAGTGGTCTGCGTGTGTTGATGTGAAGTTAGTGACAAAACAAAAAACTGGTCCATGGAGGACGCGTAAGACCTAGCCAACTAAAAGGTTGTGTTGATTGTTAGCAATTGGATATCATTTGACCGGTATGTATCACGAAATGTAGCAAATGTCTTTTCTCGCGTTTCCTGTTTTTTTACTTTACAACACATTTTTAATTTCTTCCTCTATAACATGAAGATGACTCTTATTCTCTTATTTATTACTTTCATTTCGAAATACGGTGACAAATTCAGCGTAGGCAGTCACTCCATGTAAAATGCTGGTTTCAACTGCATCCGGTTAGACTAGAAGTCGACGTTGAAGACTAGGAAGTTTGGCAATAATACCTTCTGCACATGTGGCTTCTCTGGTACCTTATTAACGGCATAACTATGTAAATGTCTATTATCTGCTCCCAAATTACAATGTTTTTTATTTAATTTGTCAAGGAAGTATGTAAAAAAATCAATTCTCTCTCTAATCTCTGATTATTTGACATTATATACCCACAATTTTCTAATTTCAACTATTTATTAGTGGCTTTTGTGGACAGGATATTAATTCAGTTTTGATATATAGTTGTGGCAATCGTGTCATTTGGTTTAAATATGTTTTTGTTTTTATTATTTCATTTATCCTTTTTATAGATTCTTTGATATTTTGTGAATGTAAGGCCTTTTAGACTGTAGATTTGTTGACCTTTTTCTATTTTGTTAAGTACCTGGTACTTGTTCACAGGCCTACACTGTCCTTCCATACATATTAACACTGTAATTTGAACACATTGTTAAAAGAGTAACGGTGGAGTTTCTTGCCGGTTCTGCTTCATTGGAAACGATCAATTGGAACAGTGCACGTATCTTCTGAAATTTCATAAGTGCCCTTGTAAGCCTATGTGAATTAAATTATTTTGATGTGATGTGACCCCAAAATAGTGGGAAAAAGGCTAGGCAGTTTTATTGTTTTATCTACTGCAACAAATAATGTTTTCTGCTTATGATTCGATGTGTTACAAAGCCCACTTCACTACACTTAATATAACACTCCAATATGGTCAAGGGTGAAGTAGCTACTGCATAAATCTAACATAAATATTTGTTATTATTAGTAGCAGATATTGAGTATATACACTTATATTAACCATTGTCATGGTGCTTAAGAATTATGATAGTCAGATAATTGCTTTTCGTTATAATGACAATATGGTCATTCTGTTGTCATTTGCGTAGAGATATATTAACACGGATGTTAATGATTTTTGCAGAAAAGTTTATAAGAATAACTGATAGTTGTTTTTGTTAGAATGAGTGACAGGCGCTAGTGAAAAATGGAGCTTCTTCTGTATGATTCTTGAAAATAATTACACCATGATGTAGGCAGATAATCTCCACATATATTCATCAAAATATAGATCTACACTGATTAATCACAAACAATTAAATACAATTCAGGATTGGCCGAGGGAACGGCCATGGTTCAGGGAACAATTTTAAGCAAGTGACAGTGACAGTTGAAAAAAACAGTGTTGCTAGGTCACAACAATTTTATAAAACATGTGAGACATTTAGTATTATCATTTTTTTAACACGCCCCCTTAAATGGCTCATAGTTATTAATACAAACAATCATAAGTATTATTTAAGTCACTGAACATAAAAAAAACACAAAAAAAAAAACTAAGATATGTAGCATTACATAACATTTAAATCAGTCACAAATTTCTTATGTTTAGTAGCCCCAAGTGGCTTTGTCAATATATCTGCACACATAGCTTCAGTAGGCATATATTTAACTGTTATCAATTTATTTGATATTAAGTCTTTTACATAGTGATAGCGGATATCTATATGTTTCGTCCTTTTATGACTATACTCCTTACATTCCAAAAGCTTGTGTGCGCTTTGATTGTCATTATACAGTGTAGCATTAATATCATTACAATTTCCAAGAATGTCAATCATGAAATTTTTCATAAAACATATATCTTTACAAGTGTCACTTATTGCTACATACTCTGCCTCAGTGCTCGAGAGCGCTACGCAACGTTGCTTCCGAGACTCCCAATTTATGGTGTGGTCACCTAATTTTATTACAAAGCCTGTGTATGACTTCCTGTCTACAATATTATTTCCCCAGTCAGCATCTGCAAACGCATTAACCTTTATAATACTGGTGTCTCATATTGGAGACAGATAACAATAAAATTCTATTGTGTCTGCTAATTGCGCGCGCGACAGATTAATATGCATGTCTTTACTGTTTTGAAAACATAAACAATAGTCTATAGTTCCTGATAAGTAACGCAGTACACGTTTGGCTGCTAACCAGTGATTTTTGTCAAAACAATTAGAAAATTGTCCTAATTGACTACAGGTATGGGCTATATCCGGCCTAGTACATACAGCTATATACATCAAACTTCCTAAAATATCTCTGTAGTTATATACATCATCCTGTAAACTTTCAGTTTCACACTTACATAATTTAGAATTTAATACCATAGGTGTTGACACAGGTTTACAGTTTTGCATGCCGAAACGTAAAAGCAACTTCTTTATATATTCACATTGGTCTAGTTTCAAAACTCTATTTGCTCTATCTCTTGTAACACGCATACCAAGACAGCTAGTCAATGGGCCTAAGTGCTTAATTTTGAAATTACTTTCTAATAAGGTAAGTAAATCCTTAATATTTTTACTATCTTTTGAATAAAATAAGTAAAAATCATCGACATACAATGCTATTATTATCATGTCATTTTCAGATTTCTTTGTGTAAACACAGGGTTCACATTTTGATTGTTTATAACCATTTTCAGATAATAGTTCATGAACTCTATCATTCCAAATTCTACTAGCCTGTTTAAGGCCATAAATTCCTTTTTGTAATAAACAAACTTTATCACCAGAACTGAAGCCTGGAGGAGGCTCCATAAATATTTTCTCTTTAAGCTTACCATTTAAAAACGCTGTGTTTACGTCAATGTGGTCGATATTTAAATCGAGCTTTGTAGCTAAAGAAAATAATAATCGCATTGTAGAGTGTCTGACTACTGGGGAAAATGTGTCATTGAAATCTACCCCTGGAACTTGGGTAAAACCCCTGGCAACAAGCCTAGCTTTAAATTTATCAAATTTACCTGATGTGTCATATTTAGACTTAAAAACCCATTTTTATTTTATGACATTTTCGCCAGGTGGTCTGTCAACCAGTTTCCATACATCATTCTCCATCAGAGAGTCATACTCACATTGCATAGCAGCCCTCCATTGTTCAGCCTGAGGACCAGACATAGCTTGGTCATAAGTAGTTGGCTCTACAATAATATTTTCCTGTGTTAATAGAACATAATCAATCTCGTAGTCAGCATACTTCATAGGCGGCTTCGACCGAGTACTACGTACGGGACGAGAAGCAGAACAAGGCGGCAGATCAGAGGCACTCTCTCCTGGCGCTGTCGTCACTCCAGATTCCGAAGAAGCATTTTCCATAAATGCATTCGCAATCGGCGACTCAGCAAAGCTTGCCTCATTTTCACTGCCCGAATTGTAGACTTCCTCCTCTTCTAGAGAGCCTGAAACCGACAAAGGCACAGCACTAGAACTGAGATCACAATTATGTTCGTCATCAGATATCACAGGGTGTTCAAAATTAGATTCCAAATTAATAATATCATTATTCACATTATTAACATTCATTTCATTCATATTATTATTAGATTTCAATAAAATATCACAGTTATTGTTGCATGTCATGTCATATGAAATAAAATCATTATTATTGGAGCCAATATTTGAATTATTATTATTACTGCTAAAACGTTCCTCCAGAAAGGCCACATTCCTGGAAGTTATAACCCTTTTGGGGTCATGGGGGTCACTCAATCTAAAACCTTTTGAAGTTGTCCTATAGCCAACGAAAATATATTTCTGGCTCTTGGCATCAAGCTTGCGACGTTTCTGATCCGGAAGTAGGGAGTATGCTATACAGCCAAAAGTATGAAGGTGGCTGAGATCAGGCTTACGACCGGACCACTTCTCCTCAGGTGTTATGTCTCCTAAAGCTGATGTTGGACTCCTGTTTTTGAGATAAATCGCAGTCATAATTGCCTCGCCCCAATATCTTTTATCTAAATTGGCTCCCTGGAGCATACACCTAACCTTCTCAAACAAAATCCTATTAAGTCGCTCAGCTACACCATTTTGCTGCGAACAATAGGCCACACTCGTTTGATGAATAATTCCCTCACTTTTGAGGTACTCACAAAACTTCTGATTGCAATATTCCCCCCCATTATCACTACGTAAAATTTTGATAGGTAAACCCAACTGTTTCTCTACTAAGCTTTTAAAATTAATAAATGATGGCATTACCTCTGATTTATTCTTGATCAGGTATCCGAATGACTTCCTCGTGAAGTCGTCGGTGAACGTGACGATGTACTTCGCCCCGCCAAAGCTTGCCTGCTGTATTGGCCCGCAGACGTCGGAGTGCACCAGCTCGAGAGGACTCTCAGCATGATGCGCCTGGCCCGATGGGTAGGGCTTCGCTGACATTTTTCCCTCGAGGCAGGCAGTGCAGTTCTTCAAGGCTTGACTATTCCTATCATCGTGAAAGCACACACCTGTGGCAGCTCCGTCTCGTAACCTATACAAACCCTGGGTGTTCAGGTGTCCAAGTCTCCGATGCCAGACATCAATGGGAACTGAGGCAGCAACATTAGCACTCTGTGACTCCTGTCTATTACACAGGGGCATAGAAGAGTGCACTTCTGGCGAAGATACCATACCTTCCATTCCTAACATACATACCTCACTGTCAAGTTTGAAAATGCCATTATTATTAGAAGCAGTAGCAATAGGGTTGCCAGAAATTTTACATCTATCATAAATGCTGCATCTATCCTCTGTGAAAGTTACTACAAAACCTTTTTGTGTCATACTACTTACAGATAAGAGATTGGTAGATAGTTGAGGAACATAAGAAACATTTTCAATTTTTCTTACCATAGATCCTATTTTCATATTAACATCACCAACTCCAGTTATATTTAACTTATCATTATTAGCAATAGTGACACTCCGGTTCAAATTAATGTCCTTAAAGTTTGTAAGAGCACTTCTGTCATTGCACATGTGTGTAGAACAGCCCGAGTCCACATACCAGTCCTTGGTGTTGCCTGCGAAGAATGCTGTGGCCGTTGCAGTGAAGGCCCTGGTGTCAGGCTTTTCCTTCTTCTGCATCTTCTTCCACCGAAAGCATTTTGATTTGACATGACCAGGTTTTTTACAAAAATTGCAGATGACTTTTGGTTTCTGAACGCTGAATGCAGTCGCTGAATTGCTGCCGTTGTTGACACTATCTGTGCTGTTTCTTCGAAACTCTTCCTGTAGTAACCGTGTTCTTACAAGTTCACTAGACAATGTGTTTGTGATACAAACAGTCTCCAGGTTAGAAACAAGCGCCTCGTAGTCATGACTAAGTCCACTGAGCAAAATTTCTGCGACTTCACAGTCGTCTATGACTTTTCCAATGTCTGCCAACTGTTGCACGAGGTTCATAACGTGCTGAATGTATTCTGTCATCGAAGAACAATTTGACAGGTCGGCATGATGCAATTTTCGCAATAACAGGACCCTCCTGTATAGCCCGCGGTCTTCAAAAATTTTGGCAAGGCAATCCCAGGCTTGCTTACTCGATTTAGCGTCTCTCACGTACTGATGACATGTTGATTGCACTGAAAGGCAGATGCGGGCCAGCGCACGGGCATCGCGCGCGGCGCACTTCTCATCGCCAGTGACAAAACTCCATAACCCCTCTAGGGTGAGCAACATTTTCATAGAAAATTTCCAGGAATTGTAATTAGAAGCTCCCTCAAGCCGTTCGATATGTATTCCCCTGCCGAGCATGGGCGCATGGTCCGAATGTGCATGAGATTGCGCGTGGGGCTGCGCCTCGTGCGCGCGGGCCGCGCTGCCATCGCCAGCGCCGGGTTGATTTCCGTTTGTCATGGTGTATTTCTTAATCTATCGTACCTTGTAACAATTCTCCACGATCTGGGCCGATAACCTGTTAGAATGAGTGACAGGCGCTAGTGAAAAATGGAGCTTCTTCTGTATGATTCTTGAAAATAATTACACCATGATGTAGGCAGATAATCTCCACATATATTCATCAAAATATATATCATTATCTACACTGATTAATCACAAACAATTAAATACAATTCAGGATTGGCCGAGGGAACGGCCATGGTTCAGGGAACAATTTTAAGCAAGTGACAGTGACAGTTGAAAAAAACAGTGTTGCTAGGTCACAACAATTTTATAAAACATGTGAGACATTTAGTATTACCATTTTTTTAACAGTTTTTAGGGTCCCATACCCGAAGGGTGACCTAACGGAACCTTATTACTAAGCGTCCGCTGTCTGTCTGTCAACGGGCTGTATCTCATGTACCATAATAGGTAGACAGTTGAAATGTTCACAGATTGTGTATTTATATTGCCGCTCTAATCTCTATCAACAAATAATAAAAGTTAAATTAAGTTCATAATTAAAGGGGATCCCCATTCAAGAAAAGTGTTTTTTTCGGCGTTTTCTGCTCGATCTTAATACGGTACGGAAGTATTACGCCTTCTTCTGGGAAAGATCTCTTTGTCCCCTGGGAGTATTCTTTTAAACTCAGGGGCCGAGGTCTTTTTCTAGTAGTCTGCCCTGCTGCAGGGGTCCTGTTTCATCATCACCCGCCTGCATCCCTATTCAAATTTACCTGGCGTCTATCCTAACTGAATATTATAAATGCAAAAGTGAGTCTGTTTGTTTGTTAGGCTTTCACCGAAGTCACGGGCAACAGCTAGTAATTTATATAAAAGAAGACATCTTCTCTTAAATATCTTTAATATTAGTATTCAGTCCCTCGCTAACTACGTCATCTTTCACACTCTCAATCGATGGATTCTTTGGTCTTCTTCTATTCTCAGCACCATGTCACCAATCACATAATTAATATATTTGTCGTTGCTTCATTTTTAATTCTTTTCTTCTTCTTTTTTTTTTCTTCTTTTTTCTTAATAAAATCCGAAAAAATCTTATACTTATAGCAGATTCATGAAACCTTTGAAATTCACTACAAATCTATCGTAAAAGCGTTAGTCATGCACAACTAGTGCGTCCAACCAATTTGCATATGTTTTATGTTGTACTTGTACCATAAACTACAAGGACTTTAAACATAATGGGGTGAAAAAAACGGAAGATATATAAATACCTAAATGATTGGGATTTATGTTCTGGTTTAACCTAAAGGTGGTCTCACACTGCCATATTTCCTGTCATTAGCGGTAAAGACTTTAACATTTCAGGGCATCTGACTTCCACCTTTTGAGGTGAATGATGTCGGTACGCAGAAGAATTATAGTACATTAACGAAGATGCAGTGAAACATTAAAGTATGCAACGTTGTACCTACATCGCAACGCAAACAAATGACTGTTGCACGAATACTTCCTTGTCCACCGTTGCCTCTGCAACATCTGTGCTCTGTAACGTCATAATGGTTGCAGCAACTCTTTGGCAACGCGTGCATTTCTGGCATTTCTTGAGCATTGCATTGGTGTGTTGCGCGATTTGTGTCTCTCTTCCATATTTTGCATCAAACGTTGTTATTCTTCTTTTACTTCTTTCGAGTTTGCTTCTTAGCCAACAAACTTCAAGCCAGGGTTTATTTTACTTGTCCTAGCTGGTAAAGTTTTTTAGACTCTGCCTATCCCCATAGAAAAGAGGCATGAATTTATGTATGTATAATTATACAAAACTTCCAAGTCAATACACGTTTGCTGTAGGTACCTATCTTAACCAAAAACATCCACTTTTGTCTGTTTATCCTCAGCAGCGGGCAATCAAGCTCAATTTGCTTGGAATTGTCTAAATTAAGCTATTTTGGTGCGTGTTGTGATGCCCTTACCGCCGCAAGGCTGCGTTTGACGTCACGTGGATTGAGGACACTGCGCCTGCTCGTGTGTGAACAGAGTCGGTGCGGATTGGATGCGGTACTTTTTAAAAGCAGTCTAGAACGAATAACGATTTATGGCCGGCTTCATTATGTTTCTATGGAAGATGATGTTTGTTAGGAAACCCTTAGTCAGAAATTGTTTAAGACGGAGAGGTCATTGAGGAGCACTGGACCACGTAGTACCTAAAAAGCTAAAAACAAAAAATATTTTCCAGCATGAATATATCAAACGATCCTTGAAAATGTTAGGTCACTACGTAACATTATAATTAACATTATAAATGTGAAAGTGAGTGTTTGTTTATTTGTTTGTTAAGCTTTCACGCTAAAACGGGTGAACGGATTTGGATGAAATTTGGCACATGGGTAGACCTGGGTTAGGACATAGGATTATATTTTTATATATAAAAGAGCAAAGTCTCTATACCAACTGTACTTTGGCTCCAATTCAAGCTAAATAATTATGAGCTTAGCGAAATTTCTTCAATTAACATTCTTGTAAGTAATTATTTCATCTTTAAGTGGCCAAATATTTTTTTTTGGTTTTGATGATATGAAAACTCATTCCAGAATGGACTTTTATAGGTTTTAGAGAGTTTGTGTTCGTGATACTGTTCCTGAATTACCGTTTATTACCGTTTTCACGAAAGTGACATTTGTATTCAGAACTAGCTGCACCCGCATATGTCTCAATTCCGTGCGAATATCGGGATAAAAAGTATTCTATTTCCTAATCCAGATCATGTTGTACCCATGTGTCAAATTTCATTCAATTCCGTATAGCCGTTTTTAGTGTGAAAGCGTAACAAACAAACTCACTTTCGCATTTATAAAATATTAGCTGTGCCCCGCGGTTTCATCCGCCTAAGTTTCGATCCCGTGAGAATATCGGGATAAAAAGTATCCTATGTCTTAATCCAGGTTGTATACAATCTGTGTGTCATTTTATCCAAATCCGTTTAGTAGTTTTAGCGTGAAGAAGAGACAAACATATACACTCACAAACTTTCGCCTTTATAATATTAGTAAGATTAGTTTGGTTAAGCATTTCATTCATCTTTAAACATAAGCTTTTGGTTAGTATTGTGTAAAAGCTTATACTTCTACAAACTACCTCCTTGTTCCAAATCCAAAGCTGTTGCAACGATAAAAAATTCTGTGCACGTGCCGTCCGCTCCCATAGATTAACATAATATCAGTGAATTGTACGCAGATGATGCGCACACGCACGGTAAACGCTACATACATGACAATTAGCTGGTAATCATGTTATTTATTCAAGAAATGTATGTGAATGGAATATTTGGTGGAATAATTCAAGTTTTTAGGCAGTTTTTAGTTGGTTATTGTTATTTTTATGCGGTCGTTATAATGATATTATGCAATATGTAAATAAAAAACTGTTCGATCCGAAAGGGGCACATATTTACTGCAATGGCTCTACCTAAAAGTAATAATTTTTTTATTATTATTTAAAATATAAAACATATTGCATTTTTAGTACTTAGATAGACGTTCAGCACAAGCAACACCCTCACGGATCGGACAGGGTTTTATTTACATGTTGTATAAAGCTGGATTCCGGGTCGAAACAGAATTCAAAATTCAAAAGTCATTTATTCGAACTAGGCTGAGAATCAGCACTTTTCGAACGTCAAAATTACTTAAGACAGTCCCCAAAAACGTCCACCATTCACCACTTCCTAGTGCTGGGAAAAAGAAGTGGCGCAACAAACTCCCCAGCAGCACAGCTGTCTGTTCAGTTAGAAAAAAAAAATTCTATACATATAATAGTATGCAAGATAATTTATATTACGCAAAACATAATTTAAATTATAAATTAATAGCCACATGACAGCTAGCACACGCCAATATACCAACCATCAGGATTTGAGAAGAGAATATTATGATTTAAGATGGTTCTGATGTAGGTTCTGTCTCGACTTCTAATCTTTCCAGCTTAACCACACGAAAAGAAGAAGATCTTTCCAGCTTGTCACACACCAGAAAATTTAAACATAGGCCATTCAGTAACTAATGTAATCCAGTGAACGGGATATTCAGGTTACCTTACTGTTCAGGTTTTGCCACACTGATCCATTAATCAGTGGTACTTTTAAGTTGATGAAAAATTATATTTATTTCTATAAGATGTAGTTTTTTACAAACACTTTTATACTTCAATAATTTATTTTAAACTGCCTCGTTGGTCTAGTGGTCGCAAGTGCTACTGCTGAGCATGAGGTCTTGGGTTCGATTCCCGGGTCGGGCAAAGTGTTATTGGGTTTTTCCATCAGAAATTTCTCAGTAGCAGCCCGGAGTCTGGATTTGCGCCCGGTTAATGGCAATAGGCTCCATAACACATGGGACTTAAACATAACTGGCGAAATGTGGGTGTACTTATAGGTGCACCTCTGACTAACTCTTCGAGGAATACGGGTGTGATCTTATGATGATATGTAATATTTTTAAAACTAGATGAGGACGACTAATTGTTGCATTCTCCATGTAATAAGAACCAATAAGATGTGCTTCTCACTTATTGATAATAAGCTTAATTGGCGATGAGAAACATCAACGCAATTACCTGTCATCTAACTACGTAATTATTTCACAGAAAAACTGGAATGTCGGGTGCAATGGAGAATCATTGTTCTGACATAACTAGCTGTATTTTGCTGAACATAGGATGACAACACTGGATGACAGTATACCTATATAAAGATTTTGCTTTATAGGTACAGAGTGTATCAAATGCGTGGTCATATTTAAAGTAAGGCCATTTTAATAGGTAACATTTGACAATTCATCAAAATTCAACAACGTAACCTTGTAACGTCGGGCATATTTTTTTTTTTTTTTTCGTTTTGTTAGAACTGCACAATTGCTTAACTTTTTTCAATTACTATTACATATTTATTGTAATAATGACCGATACGAGTAAATTTACGATTTGCTTTCACTAAACTGACAGACGTCAAATGTCACCTATTAAAATGGCCTTACTTTAAGGGTGTTGTTGTGGTGGAGTGTGTTCCATACATTTGGGTCGAATAGTTATTGAAGTTTTGTATAGGACAGTTGTTTTTTTTTTTTGCGATCATGTTGTTTGTGCCATGGAGAAAGTTGTTCAATTTTATGTTATGTTCCTTAAATATTATCCACCTTTTTGATACATTCAATTCGTTTTAGAAAGATTGGAATGCCCCAGTGTTCAAGTCTTATTACATAATGTGTGTGGAATTAAAATTCCAGGAGTACTTTTATTGTTTTATTGTGTAATGCCGTAGGTATATCATATAGTGTTTCATACTGGTTATGTTTGGTGCTGATCCACAAATAATGCGAGAAGTGCATGCTATGAATCCTGCACTTTAAAATAGCTGCCAAAGTGATTTTAAAGTGCAGGCTTCATAGCATTTTGGGCACTATTTATAATGTAATAGGTTGTCGTAACTAAAGTTCTGGGTAATCACAATTTCGTAAGTAAAACAAAAAAAAAAAAAAGTGGGAGACTGCCGATAGAAGTGAAAACTAGCGAGCGGTGACTTTGACGCGAGTTTGACGCTTTTTGTTCACCCAAAAAGTACGCATATATACACAGTATACATATAGCTCATGGAAAGCGTTCGGTGACGATGACGCGAGTTCCATGATTTTTGTTCACCCAAAAATGCTCAACGCGCCTAAAGTTTTCACTTCAAAAATAGTTGACACATGGATTTTACTTCATCTTCATTAAATTTACTTATAAGCAGTCCTCTGCTAGACATAGTATTTGATAGGTATCTCCAACTGCACGGCTTTTAGTTGTAGTGTCTACATTTCCTGAAATTTAAAGAAAGATGATATAATCAACGACGCCGTGATAAATGTTTGTAAACAAATAATTAACAATAATAACGTCATAAAAATACACGTTTTAAACACGAAGAGTTTGCTTTTCTAGCGTAATACCTTTTATTACTTTGAGCTGAGATATCTAAGCTTTGAGTAAATATGGATAATTCTAGATTTTCAGGGATTTTCCCAACAGCGCAAAGGCTGAAATCTATTTCCTGAATACGGTCCTATATGTGTTTATTCAAATTCAAAATAGGTATTTTTATTTCACATAAACCTACAAGGGCACTTATGAAACGTCAGAAGCTAGGTGCACGGTTCCAATTGGTCGTTTCCTATGGAGAAGAGCCGGCAAGAAACTCCACGGTTACTCTTTTAAAAGTAAATGGTATTTACAATATTTTCAAGTTACAGTATTTATAGGTATGAGAGGACACTGTAGGCCTATCAATAAGTACCAGGTACTTAGCAAGATAGAAAATGATCGACGAATCTACAAGTCGGTTATGCCTACAACGTTCTCACATTCACAAAATATAAAAGAAGAGAATCTATTTATAAAATAAAAAATAAACAAATTGAAAACCTATTTAAACCAATTTTTTTTTTTAGTTTAGGCGGTTTATGGCGCCCGGTATCCTAATTACGTAATATACGATCAATCGGAATTTGAATCGTTTTGAAACAAATTGCTAATCCACTGCTTCAAAACTTTGAAAAAAATCTGCTCAACAACGTAAATAACGTAATGAATGTTGTTGAACTGTCAAAATGAAACAATTTTGTCGTAATCGTTTACGAAAATTTGTTGCGTAATTAGATAACTAACTGTTTATTTGAATCAGCCCTTAGTTTAAGTTTTATATTCAAATTCAAAAATCTCTCATGAACCATCGACTAACTTTTTTTTCTTTGACTGAAATTATCAAATAACTTCTCCCGCTCTGGGCGGAGCGAGAGGGCGTGTTAGACTTTTACTGACTAAAACTCACCCGTGTTCCTTTAGTTGCCTGTACGTTGCCAGGGGCCACGGTATCCCTTTCAGACATCGACTAACTGCTCTAGACCAACTAGTGTTGTCAGTTTATACCTAACAGTGGGAACCATAGATAATTAGTTTGGTTCGCCACACGAGTGCATGTATCATCATAGTAGTCTATTATAGACCTGCTAAATCGGAGGCCCCCTAAATTGTTCAGTAGGGAATGATCATAGGCAGTTAATGAGGAAATTGCCATTGCCAAACTATGTTGTGATCGCACTAGATACCTCTATCTATGGTACCTACACTAAAATATTCTGTTCATTCGCCGAAGTATTACTATCTGTCGGTTCATACTCTTTTTCCAAAAAAGGAAATATATTTCGAAAATTTATCAGGACTTTAAATTACTCTTCCATATTATAAGGAGAGTTACATAACATAACATCACGCATGTAATCGGCGAAGGGTTGGGCAGAGGTGAACCAAAATTTCGCAAGTTATGTTTTTAAGCCCCATGTAATAGGGGGCGAGCCCGTTGCCATCAACCAGGCACAAATCCAGACTCCGAGCTGATGGCGAAACCCAATAAAACTGCCCGACCCGGGAATCGAACCCAGATCTCATGTTCATCAGAAGCGCTTGCGACCATTAGAGAGGCAGAATAGTTATGGATAATATCTTTCTAATAAAATAGTTTGTATGGTTTGAGAATTAGAATCCAGTTTATCGTAGTATATATTATAATCTGGACAGTTTGCTTACGAATATTTAGATCATAAGCCAAGGTTCGCACGGGCAATTTTTTTTTCTTACACTGGATTTTCAACGGTCTGCTTAGCGCCGAGAGTTGAAAATCCTACATAGTGTTTTTTAACGCGTTGGGACGACAGTGCGTCCCAGCGCATTGGATTCTCAACGCCTGGCTTAACACCGAGAGTTGAAAATCCAGTGCGCGAAAAAACCCGCCGCGATATTTTTACGTCCGTGCAAACGTGGGCTAAGACCAATTGGACCTTCAGGGTCGGTTGCCATAAAATCGAATATTTATCTATTGTTATTGTTCATAGTATATTTGTATCTATTTCTAATGCGATCAATTGATATGTGCCTACTTTGATGGAATTTTTTATAGGTCACACAATGACATCTGCGTGTGTTTTATGAGCAAAAACAGATTGTGATAACGAAGGAGTATTGAGTTGTATGTGATTTGATGGTAAATATTTCTTCGTTGCTATAGGTACTGGTCCCTCCTTAAACAAGGTGGAGTGGTTTTTGCGATTTCAACGTTGATCCCATAGTAAAAGATGTTCATTATGACGAGTAAAATATTTTTTTGATAATAATATCAAATATTTAGTTTTAGAGGTAAAAAGAGTATCTGGAAACCTTCCAACCAAATGCCTTTTTTACACCTAACATGGTTACAACAACAAATTCAGTGTTTGCAATTCATTATTAATACTTAGTAGGTATTGCATTTCATTATTAATATTCTAGTTCCCTAGTTAGCCACATTTCATATTTCCATACAGTAATATTGCCCAATTAATCAAAACAGGTAAATATTTGACAGCTATTTGCGACGTTGCCAACTTTTCTTCTTCTTTACAATGTAGGTATGTCCTACGTTAGAAGTTTTTAGTACTTATAAAGTAAGGTTTTTTGACCAAAAATAGGTATATTTATTAATTTATTGCTGTCGGTATGTGAATATATCACATGACTGCATGTTTATCATGTTTTGGTTACAAAGCTTACAAAGTTACAAAAAAATAACGGATTAATTATATACTTTTGGTACGTGTAGGTGTATCAGCGAATTGATAAGAACTGATTTTAAATCACATTTTTTTTTTTGACGTAAACCATTATCAGCATCCTGTTTTATTTAAAAAAAATATCCTAACTGTTATTTGTTTGTTACAGATAAGACTGAAATGTTCAATAATTGAAACGGTTTTCGAGTACCAGTTAAATTAGAACAAGGTCAGTACAATAGTGTTACTAATTAAAATTAACCAATTAACTCGCTTTGCATTTATAGATACCACATCCATAGACAGATATATTAGTTGTGTTGTTCTAAATCCTTCACTTTTTAAAGGCCACAAGGCCGATAATGTTTATAGTGACATGTAATAAATTAGATGAAGTAGGTACCTATATGTTGGTACGCAATCTAAGTATTCTAATCTATTCAAACTTGGACTGAATTTGCGTAAATACAAATGACTGAAATGAAAAAATAATGATTTTAAAAGTACATTTTCGTATTAAGTCTTTTTTTAAATTTTCAGTTAAAATGCCGCGTGTCGACAACCGACAGCCGGCGACGACCGAAGACTTCCGCCGGGTGCTAAGAGAAAAAGCGCTGAACCATAGCCTATTCTATTTGAAGCTGAGCGCAGGAGTGTCGCCGGAGCATAAGCGGGAGGCGCTCGCGCACGCGCCGCGCAGGACCAACGGCAGTGCGGGCGTGCGCGCGCCGCCGACCGGCCGCGTCACACGACAGGCGCAACCACGCGTCTCCGAACTCCTACGCTGCTTCGAACCTGCCCCGATGCAGTACCTCCGCCCACCACGGGCCTCTTCACCACTCGAAGACATCTCCTCCTCGGACGACGACGACAGAGCCGCAGTCAGACGCCGCAGTCGGGACCTCAGCGACGACTCCGCAGTAGAACTAGAAACACGTCTGCGGAGACATTCACATCCTCGGGATATCACGCCTCCGCCCGAAACGATGTCACCTAGACGAGAGAGGACTTTGATTGAGGCTCATGATGTGGAACTGGGCCGAAGGAGTAGCGAGGGTTGTGAGATCAGGGGGCGATGCGTGAGGACACCCAGTGTGGTGGTGAGCGATTACTCTGACGGCGTGGTGGCGGTGGGTGCTACGGAGGAGGAGGTGAACTGGCTGAGGTCCAGGTCCCTGTCAGCAGACTCCGCGTGCTCGTCGTGCTCCACGCTGTCCAGCCGCGATGATGACGAGTTCGAGCCTCCTACCCTGCCAAAAAAGGTAAGTTTTCTTTCATTTGCTCTAATTCTTATTCTTCTTTATTCTTATTATTTTTTCTGTCTTTTTATACCTTTTACTTACACTAATTAAGTGTTTTATGTCGTAAAAGCTGAATAATGAAAGGCTACTAAATGCATATCTACCACAGACTATTAGTATTCTAATTGTGATTAGATATGTTGTAGACTCACTAAATCAGACGCCACTTTCGAAAACACTTAAACATACTTGATTGTTATAAAATCTTCGCATATTATTATTAAGTTTGATTAAATCTACAATGGAAATGAATATTGATAACATCTTATATACAGTTGAATTCGTCATTAACATTTCATCATCATCATCATCATTTCAGCCATAGGAGGTCTCTGCTGAACATAGGCCTCCCCCAATGATTTCCATTAACATTTAATCATTTGAAATTAATTAAAGTTCACATTCAGGCAATTACAATTTCACCAACTTGAATTCATTATTTAATTAAATCAAATAGCGTTCAATTTAAACTGAACTGACTAACATCGACGTCGAACATTTTTTTAGCTCATCAAGCCCTTCCATAAAAAGTTTTCCTTATTTGAGCAGTTAGTGACGTCAATTATTAATCTTTATTTATAAACTGGTTGTTTGTTATGCACGACAGCATACAATAATTGAGAAGGTTTGTGTAACTGACCAGTAAAATCTCAAAGGACTCTTGATAAAGATTAATTGGTAAGAGATGAATCAACTTCCGAAGATATTTGAAGCTTTTCAGAGTGGCTATTTTGTTGTTACTTGCTGGTTCTATTAGTGAGACAGGCATAATCTTTTTCATATGTAAAACAGGACATCCAGAATGTTAAACAACATTCTAAGGATCTTCTGGTCTTTGAAATCGATGTTCTTTTGATCATCCGCTATGCATGGTCGTGCAAATACCTACTTAACCAAATTCAGTTCTTATTTCAAAATCGGAATGAAGTTAAATACATTGACTGCTATCGTGAATTAATGGAAGAATTAGCATATACTATTCTACTATTAGAATTTTTTATCTTAATCTTATCTTTATCTTTTAACTTTGCATTCTAATGTATTTACAAAATTTTTGGCATTGACATCACATGTTTTTAACTTTCGAGTTAAGTAAGCAGTTTGGACCACATTTTAAAACCAATTTGTATTCAAATTTTGCGTTTTTGTGAAAACTTTGGCCTGGGATCCTTTTTTAGCATACTTCAACTTTTATCCAATATCGCGGAATCATTCTACAATGTAAAATAAGCAAATGTTGTACTGCCATCTTTAGTCAAATAAACTTGAACTGCTATTTTCATCAAATCAAGCTCATTATTTTTATAAAATTTAAATAATTGGGAATAAAATTTATTAAAATTAGAATATTTCCAACCAGCAAAATTCCATGCAACAGATAATCGTCTCGCCAGGATGTTTGATTCCTCATATCCTATGATGGCTATAATCCGTAGGTTACAGTTATTTGTATGTAAAGCGGATGTTCACTTCCGTCATTCACGTGTCCAGTGTTAATGTACATGGTAACTGGAGCAGGAACATATTAGTTACAGCGGTTGTACATAATTGACAATTGTCTTACATTGTTTGTGTATGGGGCGTCATTGCAATGTTTGCAGCTTTTTATAGTTAGATACCTGAGTAAATCCAACCCGTTAGTTCAACTAGTCTTACCAAGGTATCGTAATACCCAGTTACTTGCTTATGAAGGTCAGATAGGCAGTCGCTCCATGTAAAATACTGGTGTTAAGCTGCATCTAGTTCGACTGAAAGTCGACCCCAACATAGCTGGGATAAGGCTAGGCAAATTAGTTGACCTGAGAAAATGCCTGCAGTCTTAGAGCGATTGACTGTGTCAATTTTGATTCAACTTTCAGTGCAAATGGTTACATATTTAATGGTACATATTTAGTATTCCAGGTTTGGAATCGGTATCATTTTGTGTCATAATACTCATATTGTTATAATAATGAATTATACTTAAACTTTGATTAATTATGAATGGATATGCAAACGAACGATAGTGAGCATCGTCAGTTTATAATCTATCTAGCGAGATTATGAAATAAACTATGTATTAATAAACTGTGATTACTGTTATACTGATAATTCGCATTAATTTTTGCAAGTTTATCTATCAATGTCAAATTTTGAACGAACCAGGGTCTAGTTACGCTACCCTTTCCGGTTGACTCACGGTATGTCCGTAAGCGAGACGGAGAACAAATCGCCCGTAACTTTGGCTGGCCAAAACTTCGGATTTCGCTTAGGGAGTAGAACCAGCACTTATCGACGGGATTCATAATCTGTTTGACTTTATCACCCGTAAAATTATGAACCGTCACTGATTGGTAGGTCTTGGTGGTAGCCGAATTGGTCGCAGTAACTCTAAGCCAGCACCCGACCAAATGAGTTAGGTTAGGTTAGAACTAGAGATGTTTCGGTGGTTGTTTTATTGGAACCGGAGCCGGAGTCGGAGATTTTAAATTTGATTGATCGGAGTCGGAACCGGAGCTAGAGTCGGAAGCGGAGATATAAGAAATATGTTCCTTATAACGCATTTTTTTGGCTACTTATGGAAATTAATGTATCACAACAATTATTCTAATCTAAAATCTACTACAAAATGGATCATGTTGTCTGAAATATAAATAAATAAAATAATAAATAAACTATTTAATAATCGCTCTAAAAATTAACGTTACGCGACTGACATACACAAAACAATAAACTGAAACTTCGAGCGTGGGCGTGTATAAAAATTACCCGGGCGACAAGTTTAAAGTCGTATCGTAAAATTATCGGAGCCAAAGTCGGAGTCGGAGTTGTAATAGATATTAATCGAAAGTTTCAACCTTTCGGAGTCGGAATCGAAGCTCCATAACAACTCAGGACCTGGCCCGGCACTACAGCCCCTGTAGAACTGTGACCAAACACGCTTCTTCCAAGATGTCCGCACTTATTGGCTATTTAGTATTAGCGCAAGGTGCGTTCGTCACATGCAAGTTTGATACCAGCCGATCTATTCTGTAAAAATATCACCGTGAAAACTTAGGTGAAATGAGCTGTCATTCCACCTGCTGCTAGGGACTGACAGCTCACTCCGAGCTCACTTCACCTAAGTTTTCACCGTGAGATGGTTACAGAATGGCATTGCAGTTCACAATTGGTCGGTTTGCCATAGATTGATTATAAATTATCGAAAAATAATGCGTTAAATTGTAAATGTCGACGATGTTTATAATCTCGCTAGCTAGATTACAAACGAACGGTGTTCATAATCATACGGTGACAGATATATTGCAAATTGTTTTACAGAAACCTTTGAAAGTCACATTTATGAAAACATAAAGGTACCCGTATATTCCAAGTCAAATAAGTAGAAAAGTAATCGAATAAGTTATTGCCTGTCGAGTCTTCACGTGATCCAATAATGTCTGCATTGCTGATCAATTAATTGATTCCCTGATTAGGTGTGAAATTGAGACTTAATAAGGCCCATTAATCTATTCTCATTGCATTGGTACTAATGAGAATCGTTTTACTAAGGCATTTACAGTTGAGGAAAGCTTTATTTCTACCGAAAGGGATAAAAAAGTAATATAAATGGTCGTCATTTCAATTGGTTACAGTCTCGTCGCAGTTTTTATTTGAATTCCTTTATTGCTCGATGCGGGTCCATCACCATGGTTCTTTATGGGTAAACCAATCAACCGTGCATGAGTCCCTTTTTTACAATTGCAATGCATGTTATAAAAAATATTTTTACTTTTTAAGATTGGTAGGATGATTTTTCTTTAGCATTCTACTGACCGAGATTCAGTTTCACAGATCAGTCGTTATAGATAATTTGGCTGGTTTTAACAAGAAGTAATTATTTAAATGGGAGTTCCTCAAGGTTCCACTTTCGGTCCATTGTTTTATTTGTACCTCATTAGAGTTAATGACCGCATATCTAAGTTTTTATGAAAAACGAATAGCTTATGTGTATATATGTATTCTTGCCATCAGATATTTTTTAAAGATTTGATGGAGATTGCATACTGACGTCAAACGCTAACCAAAATTCAAAAATAAATCTTGTTTTTGTGACTTCTATTCTGGTTTGTGATGTTTTTTTTACTCATTATTTGAATAATTATCGATGCTCATGATACTCTTAATGACGATGTCACGATTTATTTGAATTCATAATTAAGCGTGCGTAGCGTAGGTTTAGTTGTAAGACCTGTGGAACGTTACCTTTCTGAAGTATAATTAAGTGAGCTCTTCCTATTTCTAGTAGAAAGTGTGGTCTTGCTTCAATGCAGTCTCATAAATATCATTATTCATATAGTCGAGAGAGTGTATTTTCTTTTATTTTAATGTTAAATGTCTGGGGTATAATGAAGCGAAGTAACAGCCAGTGAGTTGCAATTTCAACTGTTTCAAAAGTAACTTGGATTTAGTTATTTAAATTACGCACACAGTATAAGCAGCGTTTTGAGCATATTTTTTTTGCAGCATTGTAGTAGCGTTTTTTTTTTCGTAGTGCGGTTAATAAAATCACATATTAAGAAAAATGTTACGTCAATAGCAGTCATAAATACAAAATTATCGAATTCCTCGTTAGTATAATAAATATTATGCTTATCTTTTTTTATCTTTGCTGATCTAGCAGTTGGTTGCTATTTGTTTATGCATTCATACAAAATTAACTATGTTAACAAGATGGAAGATTTTTTAAAATGTTCGCATACCTTTTGCTAAATAGGTAGTTCTAATGCAGATGATGTTAATAAACATATGTATTTATCCTTATAGCTGTTACTGATATTTGCTTAAATGCTAACCAAAGTTCTGCTGTACGATTACATATATAAACCTAAGCTCTTGTGCCTTATTTGAAATAAAACCACAATACTTTTGAACTGTACCGTCATCATTGCGGTTATCATAATTTACAAGACAACTGCACTCTTCAAAAATATTCTCATCATCATGAATTTTTATCACAATATATCCAAAAACACTTGACCATCCTTACAATACCATATGAAATCATATAATTGCATACTAACGAATATAATGACCTTTCGATGGCTAATTTTGGAAGTCTCTCCAAACACTCCGTGTCTGGGGTCAAACTTCCGAAATGATATTTGAACACCCGTTCTCTGACGTCAACCGTGTCCATGAGATGTTCTGTCACAAGTCACAAGGCTCTTACGATGCCGACGATACTGTACTTACTGTTATTGTTATTATAATTTAAAAGTATTTGTTTTTTATAAAGCATCAGTCACATTAAATTGTGAATGACACTGTTAGTGCTAATGAACGGTTTAAAACTGATGTGTACTTGTATATGGCTATTAATATATTATGGAAACCTTATGGAGTTCATAGATATTATTGTCAATAACCATTGCAGCTTTGCTTAAAACTTTAAGGCTTACCACCACTTTAGTTTTTATTAATTTGAGTGTTATAGGACAAAGTAGGTTTATAAAATAAACATAACTAGATCGATAAGTACCTGTTTCTTCTCATTTTCATGTTTTTTTTGTTGTTTATTCCATGTTTATATTCATATGCTTCATCAAACGTAATTCAATCATTTTTTCTCAAAGACTAAAATTAGCACCATTAATTAGTTTTTCGACATATTCAGTTTTTGTTACAGTTTTTGTGAGATTGACGTTCTCATTAATTTTGACGTCAGAAACTTAACCAACGTGAGCGTGACCCGTCTTTTTACCGACTTCAAAAAAGGAAGGTTATTCTTAGACTTGTGTTAGGAAAAAATCTGTTTATGTTTAGTATCTTTTTTATCAAAAATAAGTTGGCTACTGAAACTGTAATGCTTTTGGCTTTGTCCGTACCTTCTAAGGCTCTGATTTCAATTATGAGAAATGCATTGTATATTAACATACATCGATACATCCATACATCGTCATTACGAGGTTTAATATAAATGTATTATCGGTAAATACAGTTAGTTAAGTTTAAACAAAAGCCTCTGGTTTTTGTTGCTTAGCTTTCGATTGCATCAAATTGAGGATTTCTTAAAGCTATGAAGTATTATATATCTCTTTTGTTTTCAATTATTTACGTATTAGATTTTTATATTTATTTATTATGCTCACAACGGCGTAAAATCGATTTGCTGCACAAACGCACTCGATTTGAATTTACATATTTAACGATGTTCAAGCCATTATTAATACATTCACTTCAATGACGTAGATACACTATACTTTACTAAAGGTTATAAAATTCACATTAACGTTCTTCTTGATAGTGACGTCATCATTGATGATGCAAACTATAGTAAGTGTGTTAGTAATCGAGATCAAACAATAGGATTGGGATTGAGATGGATCACAAAAAACGATGTGTTTAGTCGAGTTGCAAATAAGTAGTCGAGTTGATGGTCGATACGTGGGTATAGTTGAACAATGGTATGTTATGATTGTCTCGTTTTCCGTCCGTAGTAAACTGATAGTTTTAATATTTTTTTATTCACTCGTCCCACCCACCATTGACGTCAATCGACCGGTTGCGGTTTCTATGTGTGAGTAACACGTTTGCGCTCGCGCAGGGCTGTCGACAACTTTATGCCGTGTGAAACAGTTATCAAAGGGTTATCTGTACTTGTGTCATGATTATGCTGTAGTTTTATGGTAATAATTAACGCCATTAATGTGCGTCTTCCATAAATAATACGTACTGAAACGTATTCCTATGGAAGTTTTTGCGCATTTTAATTATTTGTCGTTTTTATTAATTATGGTACACGTGCGTTCCATATTAATAGGGAATAACAAATATTTTATATCTACATGCCAAGCAGGCGCGTTACTTTGTGTAAATAATTTCATCACCACTGCTCTCAAAACGGTGAAGGAAAACATCGTGAGGACATGTGCTAGAACCAAAAATTCGAAAACATGTGACAACTACCAACCCGCACTGGGTCCGCGTGGTAGATTACAGCCAACTCCCTCCTGTCCGAACAGTGGGGACATTATTGTCTGATTATGAGGTATGATTAGTACATTAATACATCTGCTACTGTTCGAAATGACTCAATCGTAAAATGCATTTGTATCGTCTAATAATTATTGACTTCAGTTATCACATCCCGTTATATAGATCCTAGTTCCCTGTCCACTCATTCGTTGCATTTGACTCATTCTACATCCTGGTCAGATTCTTATCAGAGTACAGTCTCTCTTTATACTCGGTCTCTCAGTTCTGAGGATCTTGACTCATCTGGTAATTTCCTTGGTAGGGCTTGGCGCCAAATATCCCGGTCATTGGCCATTTTTATGGCTTCCTGAAAATAATGGTCCAGGGTTTGAAATTACTAGTATGTGGCCGTGAATATGGCACCTTGAATATTAGAAAAAAAAAAAAGTTTTTGAAGATCACCGTCTCTCTCACTATATACACATCGAGCTTTAGAAAGAGACTGTCACACTGTTACACCACCACGACCACAACCATCACATCCATCCACCATCTCCACCACCCACCACCAACCACCACAGTATTAATTTGTTTTTCTTTGACAACCCTACCACTATTGAGCAAGTGTCAAATCGCTTATATCCATACACGCCTATGTCTATATAAGCAGTTAAAATTTTGCGTGTGTGCGAGCTGCATGTGCCCGCGTTGTGCATTCGTATGATGTTCCTCCTCTCGGTTTATTGCTGGCACCAAACGTGATACCATGCACATGACATGACATAATATATGACTGGCATGTGGGTTTTTTATGAATATTTTTAGGAATAGTTTGATCTGTCTTCATTGTTGATAATGATGGGGATACTAACGAATTCCGGTTTTTAGATAGTCACTGGATATATTAATCAAGATGGTTCCTAAAACTTTATATAAACATAAAGTTATGGACCCAGAGAAAAATCTAAGGAACTTCCTATGTTTAGAGATGGGGTTCCCAGCCGCAATGTTGTACGTCCTCCAATATACCCATGAACTGCCTGAATAGAACGGTACCTAAACAATATTTTTTATTGTACTTAATAAGACAAGTGTGAGTAAGTAAAGATAAGCCGAATGACTGGCAATAAATAAAGTTCCGTGAAGCTGCCAGAATCCAATTACTTGGTACCGACTTCCTCATTCTTTAACACCGTCCCTTTGTCTTTCTTCACGGTAGAAATGCTCAAAGTTCAAGGAGAATAACTTTTCCTGCAGTTCCGAAGCATCTCTACATGAAATTACTGTAGCTGGCAACAGATTTTAAATGTCATTGGAATAAGTTATCATTTGCATAAATACTGCGACACTAGCCGGCTATTTTTGTCTTTACTTGATTATAAAGAGGATTTTCGTTGGATAGAGCTTTTATTTTTAGTGAGTCATTTTATTTTTCAATGTAGATAGTAACCGAATCAGTATTGCACTTTATTGCCTGGAGAGCTAGGTAGCTATTGAGTTGGCCCGCAGTGCATAACATTAAAACCAATTGAATGAAAAAAGAAATTAACAGGTACGCCACTCAAAATTGTAATAACTTTTTCTAGGCAATAAAGTGCAATACTGATTCGGTTACTATCTACATTGAAAAATAAAAGCGAGGATCTAACATGCTGACTTAAAATAAATCCTGCGGTGAAGCCTGTACAAATATTTTTATTGTTTCTCTTTTCAGTTAAAGTAATAATAAGCATTTCACTGGTGACAAACATTTTCTTAATATTTTCTTTATCAAACTTCCAAATTTAGAATTCTCTGACATGAAGACGCTATATGATTCCGTAGGGTTAAGGCACCATATAGCGAGAATGAATTCGGTCATGAAAAATGATAATCTGAAGTCGTTAACTAAAGAAAACTGAGAAGAACCTGAAAATATACATACTTAACCCGTAGAAGAAAAGCATGCTAACCTGTAACATTTTAACCAAAACCTTATTGTGTCCTTTTAAAACAGGTCGCTCAGGACTCTTTAGATACCCTTGCTTATATTTTCGAACGAAATTAAAAAGTAAAATTCCTTGTTCCAGATGATAAACGCTGATTGAGGGCCAGGACTCTTGAGCGACCTGCGAGTGGACATCGGCGGCAATGGACCTACCACAGCTGGATCTAACTTGATTCTTTTGCTACATTCAAAGTTTCTTATGTATAGATTATAGACTTTCTTTAGATAATTCGGCTACTACCAGTGACATCTTCTATTTGACGTTTGTAAGACATTATACAATACGGCCGGTACGACTTGGCAGGTCTGAACATAGGCATTTCGTACTTTTGCGCATGTTCTCTCACTCACCTCATGTCATTATTTGGTTCCTAACAAATTTGATTGCGCAGCGTTTTGCGCGAAGTTCGGAACTGACAACTTATATCGGCCGTATTGTAGTTGATGATGCGTTTGCGCGGGAATCGCTGCGATGACATTGGTGCCGATTCTGTTGTCCACCGGACTAAACTAACTAAACTATCACTAAAATTCGTTACTTTTCGATATGAGAATCTTAACGCTATTCTGTAGTAAAAAGTCTAAATTTAAAAAATATTTTGACACAACTAAATCGAATTTGACAATTGTGACTCCACGTGGTACATACTTGTTTGCCCAACCCCGTGAATTTTTTTAGACCCGGAGGCGCGCAGTGGGGGCAGCCTCGACGTGTTTTTTATTGAATTTTTCACTTTTTGTATGGAAAATTAAAAAAAATATTACCTACGTGTTGAGTATTAGGGGTATAAGGGTTTTATAAAGGGGATCGAAATTTTCATTATTTTTGCGATAGGACACACCATTTTCGAGATATAAGCAAAAGAAAAGAAAAAAATATAGTACAGTACTGTTTTTGCACCCGAAGTCGAGATGTTCGTGTGAATTTTAGTTCATGACAACTAATAATATTCCACACCATTTTTATGCACGATTAAAAATGGTCAGAATTAGTTAGAAAATTAAAATTTTAGGTGAAAAACGTCAAATTCAGAATAGCAAAATTGTCATTTTCACTAAATTAAAATCTCAGTACAATCTTAGTGCTGTCAAACTAAAATATAGTTAAGTTGTGCCACTTTAGTCTATTTCAGAATGGGAAATCATCGTTTGACAGGAGTAAACTAAATTTTGGTGATTTTTAGTCTAGTTTAGACGCATTTGTGACAAGAGAATCGGCACCATTGGCGGTTACTTTTTAAGCTTGGAACTCTATAGCTCAAGGCTCTGATATATATTTATTTTAATAACATTTTTTTTCTTTTTGTGTTGATGAGGCGTAAGTGCGTCGTAGAATCTTCTTGTTTTTAATGAATAGGCAGCTTCAATGTTCGGAATGTGAAAAAAAAATCATACCACAAACCGGTAATAATGTATTATTATTAGAGGCTTATGATTTAGTAAGTAATTTATTAATTTATCGTTGGAGTTTTACTAGGATTAACTTTTAAATATTCTCAAAAAGAAAACTTACTTTCGTGTTGATCATGATTAAATCAATATCAACGGACATTTTTTAATTATTTACAAATAGGTAGGTGATATAGACCGCGAATATAAGGACAATTTCCTAAGATTGGCATAGGTATTATGTCATCTTCGTTTAAAATAATAAGTCCCAGTAATTTTTAAATTTAAAAATGATTTTAATAATGGCAGGTTTATTGGTTCGCTTTTCAAAAAGTAATATTTCCATTGTTGTCATTTTCAAAAATGTTATCGGAACATTCGCTCTTTAATGTTTAGAACAATTTAAGTAAGTAAAATGTTGAGCTAATGAGGAAGTATTTTTTTCCTAGAACAAAATGCGGATTCGAAAATATCTACATTTTAAGACCAAATAATTGTTTTTGTTTTCCTATTGTTACTTGTTAGGATTGTTATTTTAATTATTTATTTAAACATACCTAGCTATACTTATTGAGAATATACAAACACTGTTGCTGCTCGATATTTTATGTTATCGAAAACGATCAGACTATTAATGTTAATTTTTTAAAGATATTTGAAAACATAAAATACTTATATTAAATACTGAGATGTGAAAAAAATGAGGCTTATTTATACATTTTAAATTATTATCTTTTGGAGACGAAAACAGCATGACGATATTTTGTGGCGGTTTACGTTTGGAAATTATTTGAAAAACACGATTAATGTAAAGTAAACATTAATCATGTTTTTCAAATAATTTCCTTATTTATTTATACTCAAATTATACAAGTAAAGTTAAACTGTTTAGTATGTCAATATAAATAAATAAGGGTCAGTTGTTAATGCACATGTTTTAGACCCGATTTCACCAAACAATTCTTAACGAGCCATCAGTAAATGCTCTGTTAAAATTGACGTAGTCGTCAAAAAGTTTTACGTTCTATGGAGGGATCTTAACAAGGCGTTGCTAAATCAAACATCTAGCAGATATTATCTATTATCGAGTGAACAAAAACGACCGGTCTGACTTTTCATTCACTCTCGTTTTTATGCAACCAAATTAAAATGTCATGGCGTCTAAGCAAAACGTTCTATAAGCAGTGTAATTCTCTATTAGTCGTTTTAAACGTCAAATTCGTAAAAATGTTTTCAAATGATTTTGTTTTGTGGTATTTTTTGCTGGCTGAGCTTGCTAACAATGAAACTAAGATATCATTGTAACACAGTGGTTTAATAAAGTACATTTTATTATAACACAAATTAACTTCATTTGTAAAACACAGGATGACACAAACAACAGTTGCTAGGCAACAACTAAAGAAGACTACTCTTAATTCATAGTGCATTATATATAACCTTTATGGTACTTACAACAAATTTTGATTCTTTCTAAATTGTAATTTTTACCTATTTTGTGTGTTAAAATGTCGAAAAAAGTCGCCGAGAAATTTTAATAGGACTCATTACAAAACATAAAAATGTAGTTGAAAACGAAAAAACAGATGCAGTGACGATTGCTCATAAAAATTAGGGTTGGAAGGTACTCTCTGTGATGATGGGGCGGTCCTATTACTAGTGGGAACTACTGTGAGCTTTTACACTACGTTAGGTAACAAACATTTCTAATAATATTAAACATCATGGGTGGGTACCTATACTTACGTAAGAAGTTGTAAGTCGAATCATAGGCATATTTTTATTACAATTCACATACCTAAGGCAATTTTAAGGTAGGTACTAACCGATTTGATGGATATTGAAGTTTATCTTCAATCATTTGCAAGACCTCTATATGTACAAGATTCTTTCGATAAACGAAACCTTGTCCTGAAATCTTTGTATGTTTTAGGACGTTGAACTTTATAGTCTAAAAGTTGTAAATTTTCGAAAATATCATCATTTCCGTGTTCAAAAATAAAATTTTACGCTGCTTCCATTTTATTTGACCAACTTACAACCAATTGACAGCCGTTAAAAGCATTAACGGACCTTTGGAGCAGTGATTAAGTTTGACGCCTTGTTAAGAGGATTAACGATTCGTTAGTACTTGGTGAAACACTCACTACGCTTAACGGGCCGTTGTCTATTTAACGGGACGTCAAAACTAACTAACAGTGTATGGTGAAACTAGGTCTAAGACCCGATTTCACCAAAAAATTATTAACGAGCCATCAGCAAATGCTCTGTTAAAATTGACGTAGACGTCAAAAAGTTTTACGTTCTATGGAGGGATCTTAACAAGGCGTTGCTAAATCAAACATCTAGTAGATGTTATCTATCATCGAGTGAACAAAAACGACCGGTCTGACTTTTCATTCACTCTCGTTTTTATGCAACCAAATTAAAATGTCATGGCGTCTAAGCAAAACGTTCTATAGACAGTGTAGTTCTCTATTAGTCGTTTTAAACGTCAATTCATAAAAATGTTTTCAAATGATTTTGTTTTGTGGTATTTTTTGCTGGCTGAGCTTGCTAACAATGAAACTAAGATATCATTGTAACACAGTGGTTTAATAAAGTACATTTTATTATAACACAAATTAACTTCATTTGTAAAACACAGGATGACAGAAACAACAGTTGCTAGGCAACAACTAAAGAACACTACTCTTAATTATTATTCATAGTGCATTATATATAACCTTTATGGTACTTACAACAATTTTTGATTCTTCTAAATTGTAATTTTTACTTATTTTGTGTATTAAAATATCGAAAAAAAGTCGCCGACCGAATTTCAGCGCTAGTGAAAAAGAAATTTTAATAGGACTCATTACCTAACATAAAAATGTAGTTGAAAACAAAAAAAACAGATGCAGTGACGAATGCTCATAAAAATGAGGGTTGGAAGGTGCTCTCTGTGATGATGGGGGGGTCCTATTACTAGTGGGAACCACTGTGAGCTTTTCCACTACGTTAGGTAACAAACATTTCTAATAATATTAAACATCATGGGTGGGTACCTACTTACGTAAGAAGTTGTAAGTCGAATCATAGGCATATTTTTATTACAATTCACATACCTAATAAGGCAATTTTAAGGTAGGTACTAACCGATTTGATGGATATTGAAGTTTATCTTCAATCATTTGCAAGACCTCTATATGTACAAGATTCTTTCGATAAACGAAACCTTGTCCTGAAATCTAGATCGTCATATTCTTCAAAATATAAGTCACGTCGATCTTTGTATGTTTTAGGACGTTGAACTTTATTGTCTAAAAGTTGTAAATTATCGAAAATATCATCATTTCCGTGTTCAAAAATAAAATTTTACGCTGCTTCCATTTTATTTGACCAACTTACAACCAATTGACAGCCGTTAAAAGCATTAACGGACCTTTGGAGCAGTGATTAAGTTTGACGCCTTGTTAAGAGGATTAACGATTCGTTAGTACTTGGTGAAACACTCACTACGCTTAACGGGCCGTTGTCTATTTAACGGGACGTCAAAACTAACTAACAGTGTATGGTGAAACTAGGTCTTAAACTCATAGGTTTCAGTTTTTCCTCTTTCCTCGTTTTGATTTATACCTATAAATTTGTAAAACAATTCAATTCTTATGAAAATATTTAATGAATGATTCTCATAATTTTAAACGGTAACCGTTTTAAATATTACTAATTACTACACAAAGACCCGATTTCACCAAACAATTCTTAACGAACCATCAGCAAATGCTCTGTTAAAATTGACGTAGACGTCAAAAAGTTTTACGTTCTATGGAGGGATCTTAACAAGGCGTTGCTAAATCAAACATCTAGCAGATATTATCTATTATCGAGTGAACAAAAACGACCGGTCTGACTTTTCATTCACTCTCGTTTTTATGCAACCAAATTAAAATGTCATGGCGTCTAAGCAAAACGTTCTATAAACAGTGTAATTCTCTATTAGTCGTTTTAAACGTCAAATTCGTAAAAATGTTTTCAAATGATTTTGTTTTGTGGTATTTTTTGCTGGGTGAGCTTGCTAACAATGAAACTAAGATATCATTGTAACACAGTGGTTAAGTACATTTTATTATAACACAAATTAACTTCATTTGTAAAACACAGGATGACACAAACAACAGTTGCTAGGCAACAACTAAAGAAGACTACTCTTAATTTCATAGTGCATTATATATAACCTTTATGGTACTTACAACAAATTTTGATTCTTTCTAAATTGTAATTTTTACTTATTTTGTGTGTTAAAATGTCGAAAAAAAGTCGCCGAGAAATTTTAATAGGACTCATTACAAAACATAAAAAATGTAGTTGAAAACGAAAAAACAGATGCAGTGACGATTGCTCATAAAAATTAGGATTGGAAGGTACTCTCTGTGATGATGGGGCGGTCCTATTACTAGTGGGAACCACTGTGAGCTTTTACACTATGTTAGGTAACAAACATTTCTAATAATATTAAACATCATGGGTGGGTACCTACTTACGTAAGAAGTTGTAAGTCGAATCATAGGCATATTTTTATTACAATTCACATACCTAATAAGGCAATTTTAGGGTAGGTACTAACCGATTTGATGGATATTGAAGTTTATCTTCAATCATTTGCAAGACCTCTATAGGTATGTACAAGATTCTTTCGATAAACGAAACCTTGTCCTGAAATCTAGATCGTCATATTCTTCAAAATATAAGTCACGTCGATCTTTGTATGTTTTAGGACGTTGAACTTTATTGTCTAAAAGTTGTAAATTTTCGAAAATATCATCATTTCCGTGTTCAAAAATAAAATTTTACGCTGCTTCCATTTTATTTGACCAACTTACAACCAATTGACAGCCGTTAAAAGCATTAACGGACCTTTGGAGCAGTGATTAAGTTTGACGCCTTGTTAAGAGGATTAACGATTCGTTAGTACTTGGTGAAACACTCACTACGCTTAACGGGCCGTTGTCTATTTAACGGGACGTCAAAACTAACTAACAGTGTATGGTGAAACTAGGTCTAAGTTTATTAAGCTATTTAATTTAATTATTTTACCGTAAAAGTATTACGATGTAGAATAGACTTGTTTTTATTATTTTCTTTATTTAACAATTTATTGTAAAACTCATTCGATCAAGAATAACAAAGAATAACAACATATCAGTTCGTAGTTATTTAATATTTCTTATCTGTTAGTGTTGAAATTTTTCCCTTAGTGATATTATTTTATTAAATACCAAAATATCTTGCCTTATGAGATTATTTTAATAGTAATAATGTTCGTGGTTAATAATTAATAAAGACAACATTCCATAAATTTTAATAATGCCTTTTATTTTATAATCGAGTTATTTACATTTTGGAATGAAATAAATTCTGAAAATTATTATATTTTAAGATTTTTGTAGTTTGCAGCATTATGTTTTATAATAAATAAATTATTGTTTAAGTTAAAATTATTATATTACCTATGTGAATGCTGAATAAATTTTATTCATTGTTTATTTGATTTACGTCATTTAACTACTTAGAATTTCCTGAGTTATATTTTTTTAAATAAATTTGCCTGCGTCCCTCGTAGATAAATAAATAATAAATTGCGTGTCTAGTAGAAACTAATGTTCCTATGAAACTAAAGGTATGGGATGATTGAGGGAAACCAGACTACTTAGTTTTATCATCTTTATTAGTCCGTTATACACAGGAAAATAGTATAAGTACCTTGTACGTACATAGGTCTTCGTACAGGTAAAACAGTTGTAGGTATATCTTTATGAAATCCGTGGATACCATCGTAAAATAATCTTGTTTATGTTTTATTTTCATTCAGTGGGATACTTTACTTGAAAACACCTGAAAGGTACTAAATAGGTACCTCCCAAGTCCCAACTTATGCAGAATGCCCTTTTGATACACATATCCATAAATCTATGACTAAACCCGCGAATTAGGTCACTGCGAATCGTATTAAAAACAAAACCATTCAATTTACTATCTTCGCTTAAAGCGATAGTGTTCAAAATCAATTGCAGAAAATCAAAACTAATTTCCTTTGTTCGAAAGCCCTTTCCACACAATGACATAACGCATGCGTGAATGACGCGCGAACTGACCTCGACTGCGGCACGTGGGAATGTTAGCTGTCTCGCTCTAAGACCAGACTAACCTATGGGGCGATTTCAAAAGCATTCGAAATAAGTACATATACCTATCTCTTTTCAGCGTAATGTTTTTTTTTTCCATGTAAAGGTCATAAACGAGCGTAGGTATTATTATAAAGTAACCAGCAGTTTAGTATCGACAAAAATCAAGAATGCGATAGGAATGTAAGAGTCGATATAATCGTATTTCAGACATAAAGAAAATTCTTTTAAAAATCTGTAGGCTTCATTCTCATGACTTTTGGCAAAAAATCTCCAAAGAAGCGGTTAATCTTTTACTCACGAAGAACACAAAAATCTGTAAATATTCAAGACTGAAATGTTGTTAAGTTTCAGGAAGTCACTTTCATTATTTCTTACGAAATATGAGATGACTACTCCATTTTATTTTATATCTTTTGCCTTTCTAAGGATGAAATTGCTTGCTTAAATGGTAATTTCGCTCGCTTGTTATAGTTTCGATTTTAGTCCTAAAATCCCATCATGAAAATTCACCCAATTTTGTGAATTTTTGGTAAGACTCACTATTGTACCACAGATCCTCGGATTCTAGGGAAAGGCCAAAGTGTGATTGTTGTCCAGGATTGGGACAAACTTCTGTCAAAATGTGTGTGACAAAAGGTCTGTCTTTGCAAGGGTTGGATAAGATTATACTCATTAAGAGCCCATGGTACCTCAGCTCAAATTCACTGTTTCTTTTAGCTCGCGGCTCCAAAACGCCAATAGAGTAGGTAATTTCTTTTTACGGCGAATATAAGGGCAATAAAAAAAAATAGAATCAGCTTTATGCAAAGTTTCATGATCTAATGTGAAGTTAGGTATTTTTTTAATACTAGAGGTTTATTGTTTGGTTTAGAAGTAACAGATTTTTTTTGCTATGTAGTTTTTTTTATAGAAAAACATATACATATATTTATTTCAAAATTAATACTGCAGTATTTTTTATTTAACGGAGGATCGGCGTGCTAAGTAATTTGAGGTAGTATAGGCCCTTCAATTTGGTAATATCCACGATGAAACCGTATCTACCAGCTCTGGGCCTGCGTTTTGCTCCCTCTTGCTCTCTCAGATTGAAGGCCTGTGTTCCAACAATGGCAACAGAATAGGTTGATGGCTGATTATGCTTAGATACACTGGTACGAACAAAAAGGAGAGCTTCACCTACTCATATTCAAAAGAATAAGCTATTAAGATATTGGAAAATAGGTCAAGGGCGTCTCGTCTCATAGACCAGTGTCTCAAGACAAAAGTTGTTGAAGAGTGCGTGTTTCCAGTGGCTCTGAAACGTGGTCATTCACAATGGGTCTCATTAGAAGGCTGAAAGTCACTCTAAGGGCAATGTAGAGGGCTATGCTTGAAGATTCCCTACGTGATCGAATCAGAAATGGAGAGATCCGTAGGAAAACCAAGATAACCGACATAACCCGAAGAATTGCCAAACTTAAGTGGCAGTGGGCAGGGCACATTGCTCGCAGAATAGATGACCGATGAGGCCGAAAGGTTCTGGAGTGGTGACTGCGTACCTGAAGCCGTAGCGTTGGAAGGTATTCAGGTGGACTGATGACCTGGTGAAGGCCGCAGGAATCCGCTGCGCAGAACCGGTTGAAGCGGCAGTGCTTGGGGGACGCTAATGTCCAGCAGTGGACGTCTTTCGGCTGAAATGATGAAGTCAAGGGCGGGCTGCAGTTGTATTTTATACAAAAGACACCTAACGCTTATAAAGAGCAGTCCCACTAATTAACCGCATCAAACACTTTACGTTAACACATTCTAATTAACATATTATAAATACACTTTTTTATTAACAATAGATGCATTTGCATCAGCCATACGCGGCGGTTACATCATGAGATGTAATTACATAAAGCGATGACGTAAACGATGTTTAATAAATTATCTTATTGAGTATTGTTAGGTGTTCGTATAGGTACAGATGGTGTTGAGATAGCTGTGTAGGTTTTATTGGTATGATGTGTAATGTTTTGCTCATTAAACTTATTTCTTTGCCACCATGCTTACGATTGATTTGTAGGTACGTTTGAAGTGCATTGTAGTCTTTTAAGGCTCTTAAACACGGAGGCAAGGTCGGCGCCCGGCTTGCAGCACAAAGGAGCCATCAAACAAAGGAGTGCCGCTCGGTAAAAGCCGGTGATCCGTGCCGCCGGCACTGCGTGTTGAATTTTTTAAAACGTTATTGCAACTTATTACGTAGCAGCCCGGAGTCTGGATTTGTGCCCGGTTGATGGCAATCGGCTCGCTCCCTATTACATGGGACTTACACATAACTGGGGAAATGTGGATACTACAGGTACACCTCTACCTAACCCTTCGCGGATTACAGGCGTGATGTTATGTTATTACGCAAGTCAAACACAGAATACCTATTACATTCAAACTCTTAATTTCCTGTACTACGCACCCAAGATAATCCCAAAATGGCCTATTTTGGACTGCAAAATAAATCACTAACACCATAAAAACATATCACCTATGTTAAAGTTCTAGAATTAGTTGGGACCTTTGTTTTTTCAAAACGCTAAGGGCCAAGTTCACCAAATCCTGTTTGTAATTTATTGTCTCATTAAGCTTGTCATTTTTACTGTTTTACATAGGTATATAAAATTCGAAATGCAATTTAATGGGACATTTAGGTGAACTTATCCCTTAATCTACATAAGGTAACATAAGGGGTTTCACATAACATTTAGATAGAATTAAACAAGTAAGCACTTCTCATGTCTGAAAAACATTCCTGAAAGAGATTCTCTAGTCGGTAGGATGTAGGATCGTCATATCGTGATGTCGTGTGTGGTATTTTGCAATTAAATTATCACGAGTGTGGATTAACGACATGAATGACATAATAAAAATGAAACTGAATTATTTTATTACGCGTAGGTACCAAGTGCGTTTTTTCTAAGTGTATCTAGAAAACTAGGTATCCTGAAACGACTGTTTCAAAATAGTTATTTTGAAACTTGCGATTATTGCTCATTCTCCATAAATTCAGTGTGGAGGAGGCAATTCTCTTTTCTATCAACTTTCTTTCTGTGAAAAACTAAACTAACCACATTCGTGGTAGCTTTATTTATATTGTGATTAAATTTTATTTTATTTATTGTCATTTCACTTATAAAAGAAACATTTTTTTGCGAATATGGAGCGCCTGCCAGTATCTTCACTGCTTGCGCTCTCACATGTAGCAAGATATTGCTAAAGAGTAACTTTTTGCAGCAGAATATTGCTCTGAGTTTTTCTTAAGGCATGAAAGAAAATGCGGATGGTCGATCCGTAGAGAACATTCAAATGAAATTTTTCATATTACGTAGGTAGGTACTTATACAATAATCATTTACAACTGCTGCTGGGGAGTTTGTTGCACCACTTCTTCTTCCCAGCAAAAGCACTAGAAAGTGGTGAAGCGTGGGCGTTTTGGGGGACTGCCTTATGTAATTTTTACGTTCGAATAGTGCCGATTCTCAGCCTAGTTTGAATATTTATGATTTTGATTGATTTTTGGTTTTCAACCATTAGCTTGAACAGTATTAATTGGTGGTCGTGATATTGGTGATCAATTGAATCATTTGGTATGTCAGGAGCAGAAAAAGCTCAAAGATACCTATAATATTTTTTCGATATCGAAAATAACATTTTGAGTTTCGTAACGCTCTTTTCCGCCAACAATATAGATAAGCTTCGTGTGTGACATTGCTTCATTCGTGAACATAACACGTCAAGCAAACTACTTAACTAATCTATCAATGTTCGTCAAATTACCATTAGGAACCGTTACGATTTGTGACAATTCTATAACATAAAATATTGTGACAGTATGTGTCCGGCTGCTACTATCTATAACTATCGACAACATACAGACGACAATCTGTAACTGTCACTGTTAGCCGATAGTTTCAACTCAACTGTAAACATATACCTATCAACAATTTTCTCAATATAGGCAAAGCAATGTGTAAGATATATTATTTATACACGAAGCACAAATTAGTCACAAAAATTATGACCGACAAAACACCCTTTAAAATCATTTTGGCATTTAAAACTATTAAGACTCAAATAATAATTAAAAACAGTGTTATTACTTACTTATCAATACATCCAAAACTATAACAAGGATCTAAATTGTACAAGACGAAAAGCAACTTAGAACTTTTTCAAAATAAATTCCCGTCTCGGGAAAAACTAAAGAATTTTCTCGTATTTCCTATTAGGCGTCGAGCGTGTGCTAGAGAATACCAATGATCGATATTAGTCGGGTATCGATTGAAATGAATCGATTTAAATCAATATTGGTGCGGCAGATATATGAGATGTCAACGCGTGATTTATATGCGTGCCTCAGACGATGTTGGTGCGCGTGAGTGCTGCTATAAAAGTGTAGAAACAGAGTTTTTTTAATAAAATTATGAGATCTTTTTATTTTTCATCAAAATATTTAATAATTATTTGTAGAATTAACGATTTTTTTACCTTAAATATTTTTCGATGAGCACTCATCACCTTCCTTACAAAAAATAGGTAAGGAAATTAGGTGATCGATGCTCGAGCAATATGAGCTGCATGAGAACAGGCAATTATCCAGAAGTGGGACAATAAATAGGCTGATATTATTATATTATTACACTAGATTTTGTCCACGGCTTACCCCGCGTGGATCTTGGAAATTAACCCACACGAACGTACTACCGAGATTAAAAGTAACTTATGTGTTAGTTAAGGTTATAAACTATGTGTGTACATAATTTGTTGAATTATATACCTAAACCTGAATGAATGAATCACTCTTCCAATGGTGAAAACTGTATGAAAATACGTTCGGTAATTTTTGAGTTTATCGCGTTTAGACAGACCGAACCGACAGAGTGAAGGAAGGTGAAGCTGGATAGGTTCCGTCAAAACTGACAGGAGGACGCGCGGGCTCGTGAAAGATGGAAGGAGTGGCCTTTGGCCTTTTCAGGAACAGGACGGCGTAGGCTAGTAAAAAAAAGTGAAGGAAACAAAATCTAAGTAACAAAGTCTCATTCCGTGTGTAAAGCTTTGTTTCAGTGTAAAAGATATACGAAATCCTTTTTACTTAAAAAAATAGGGAAGTTATAGATTTGCATTAATATCGTTTGGACAAGGATTCTCGTTTTGTATTTTAAAATGGGGTCTACCCTTTATGGCAGAAAATCGTGTGGCATACATTCATTTATCATACATTCAAAACTTATCATCTTGTAAGTCAGAATCATCTTTAGGTATAAGTTTCATATTACTAATAATTAAAAAGCAGAACCATCATATAGAAAGTTAGATCGTAGAAAGTTCACACAAACATGCAAACAAGCATACACCATGCACACTGCAAGCATGCAGCATGCAAGCGAGCAAGGAACTACGCACACTCTAGAGCAGCCATACTGAACCTTTTTTTATAGGGGCCACTAACACGTTTCAGTCATGGTGTCGAGGGCCGCAATCAAAAATTATTTGGGTCTTAATTAAAACGTAATTTCAAGTTAACGATGTAGTTACTTTATTAATGAAAAAAGAAGTTTTAAGATGTTTATACGTTTTAATGCGATTTTTGATACTGTCAAAACTTTATCAAGATCTGGCTTGTCTCTACTTGCTATCCTTATAACATCATCCAGGTGAGAATTAAATTACAAATTTTGTAAGTTTGATTCTGTAAAAGTTATTTGTGTATTTAATTTTTGAAAAAATACGAATCGTTCACATACTTAGACCTAAAGAATGTTAGTAGGATTTGGACACATCTTTGGACGCTTTTATATTTTTGGGGAAAAATACTCCAAAATTCCACATATTCTCTGTTTTCCTTTTTTTGCTTTAAATAGAACTTCTAGATTGGTATCGTTTTTTAAATCGATGAACTCATCAAACAACTCTGAGTAATTTATTACTTCTGATGGGCCAATAACAAAGGCCCGGGCGGGCCGCAGGTTGAGTATGCTGCTCTAGAGGTATGGCAGACAAGACTACGTGGAGTCGGTTTTGCAGCGATTCGTTTCTGACACTAACTTTTTCAGCACAACAGATTGACTTTTTATGACAATTTTTAAATTAAATTTAAGATTAAAAATGCTATTTTATAGAAATGGCAATATGCCTAATCAAATTCTGCCATCTTAAAAGTATGCCATTGTAAATTCGGACATATAAACATTCGGCCAAACAATAATTATATTAAATAATTTTGATTCTTTTAAAATATTAGTTTAAAGAAGATTATGCCAAGTTAGATAGATAGATAGAATACTCTTTATTGTACACCATAAAAATTACAGACATAAATTTAGAAATTTTACATAGGGTGACACAATGGGCGGTCTTATCGCTTAAAGCGATATGCCAAGTGTAATATGCCAAATCAATTTCAGAGCTTCAAGATTCTGCCAGATAGAGGGAACCCTTTAAAATGATTGACAAACATTTAATGTATGGCAAAAGCTCTCAACATAGTTTTTAAATTAATTCTTAAATACGTTTGTATTCAATTATGTTTCAACAATCTGGCTCGGATATTAAGTGCAGAGCTTTGCCTTTCATGATGCGGCAAAGTATTTCGACTGGAAGCAGCTTTGCAATGTATTCCGAATTAAATTAAGATGACATTGTATTAAGCTGATATCAGACGTTTCACTCGAGTGAATGTTCGTTTTTTGTTCATTCCATGTTCGCATCCTACATTAACAAAATGACAAAGGAATCAACGTACGTCCGCTCCTTTCATTTCATTTTTCGAGTGAAAGATGCCGAGAGCCGAAATGCAATGACGTGTGATCGATCGGTTCACTAATTATAATAGAAATAATAGAAAAATTTATTCACGAAATAACATAAACTTTGACAATAGACAAGTTATACAGAATGGTGTATACAAAAGGTAGGTAATGAGGTCAAGTCCAATAAGAGTAGGTACCCCGCCCCCCAAACTAGGAAAATCCTGTATCTGGGGCGGCAGTGACTTCGCATACATTAAGGTCGAGCGATTATTGTGAGCGTACAAGTAAATGTAGAGTGAGATATTGTCAATGATAAGGTTATGTACTAGTGAAAAGAAAAAGAAAACTTAGTGTAAGTTGTGTAAGTACAGATGTGTGAGTTAGTGTATTTTGGTGCTTGGTGATGTATGTATTTATGTTATGTTTGTGTTTGTGGGGTGTCATAGTGTGCTATGTGCATAATTATGTGGGAAGTGTTGAGTGTAAGTGTGTACATAAAGATGAGAGAGGGGGGAGGTGCCGTCGGGAAGATGGAAAACTAATCTAATAGAATCGATCAACAGACCCATGTAAGTAAATCTTCAACAGCCTCAGATCTCTTGATCAGCTATCCACTCCTCTATTGAATATTTCTCTCACTCCTCTATTATATAATTAATTATTTTTTCACTTTGTGTTCAGACGTTTCAGTTCGAGTGAAAGACAATAGTGAACAAAACGTGATGCGTCTGATATCTGCATTACGTTGGCAATTCAAGATCATTCAAGATGGATGCTTACTGCCTTTAAGTGGAACAGTGTAATGATTATAATGAATGAACCAAATTATAGCCGAGAGGTAATTGAAATAAATTGGGCATCATTCTGATTGACAGTAATTGCAATTATAATAATATGTCGTCTGACGAAAAAGCCCATTACATTGCGAACGGTAGATTTTTATCGAGAAAGGGGCATTTATTTAGCAGTTAACATTTACTTATGAATAAACTGCACGAGTTTTTGTATTTCTATGTATATTCTCAATATAACTCTTTATTTACAACGAAATATATATATGATGGAGAAGGTATGCGTCTCTTTCGTTATTATCAGCCATATTTTAACTACTCTGGGCGTACTGTTGGTAGTGTTGGTTATGGCGCAATAGAAAAACCGTTTACAGTTCAGATCAAATTATATAGTGTTAAATATTGTATGGTACGGAACTAACGGAACCCTTCGTATGCGATTCCGACTCGCACTTGGCCGCTTTTTAACACTCGTTTCATCGTTTGAACATGGATAAGAAGGCAGTGCGATGTAGATTCAAGATTCTCTATCTTTTTCGTGTGCCCATGCTCTGACTTCTGTCTTCACATCGAGTCGATAAATATTTCTCGGGCAGGTTTCCTCACGATGTTTTCCTTCACCGTTTTTGAAGCAGGTGATAATTCTACAATACGCACATGATTCCGAAAAGTCAGAGGAGCCGTGCCTTGGGTTCGAACTCGAGACCTATGACTTGGCAGTCCGACATTCACACCACTAGGCTATCACTGCTAGAAGTATGAGATCATCATTCCTTTGTTTTGTATGATGTAAGGAAAAGAGGACAAAAGAGAATACCTTCATTATTTACCACTTTATAGGGAATGTGTTCCGAGAGCTGTTGCATGCCCTGAGATCATTATGATCAGCAGATCAGTAATAATAACATCTCATTGAAAATTGCCAGGGGAGCTCGTGGCTAAGTAATAACTGCCGCACGGGTCGATCCGTCAGGTTAAGCTACGCTTGCCGGGGTTGGTCTGTGGATGGGTGACCATCTTTACGTACCGAGACTCCTCCGTGCCTCGGAAAGCACGTTAAGCCGTTGGTCCCGGCTGTCATTCGTGGATCTTTGACAGTCGTTACGGGTCGTCAGCAGCCCGAAAGTCTGACAACCAGTCTTACCAAGGGGTATCGTATCATCCAATTACTGGGTTGTGGAGGTCAGATAGGCAGTCGCTCCATATAAAATACTGGTATTCAGCTGCATCCGGTTAGACTGGAAGCTGACCCCAACGTAGTTGGGAAAAGGCTAGGCAGATGATGATTGAAAATTGCCAGTGGTAATGGCAGACATGATTTTAAACAGACAATCTTCATTATTTTAAATTATATTTGTGTTTATTTATGCGCGCACTTAAGTTTAAGGGCCTCGGAAATGTAAACAAACAACTTTAAATTATACACTAACCAAGGAGAGTCATTAGTTGACCATAAAAAACCGCCCAAGTGCGTGTCGGACCACGCACAATGAAGGCTTCCGTAGTTGGGATGAATTTATTCCAAAGAACAAACATAACATTGTAGTTGAAAAACATTTTCGCTCTTACATTCCAACTGCAAACGTAAGTTTGTACGCACAATATTGAAATATTTACCATGTTTTAAGTATGGTCTTATGAAATATGTTTATAAAAAAACAGTTGAGAAAGTGTGTGGTGTAAGTGTAAGTGAGGGTATGTATTCATTCAGAGAGTGTATATGTGCTGCAAAGTAAACTTTCTGTTTCCTCATAAGTCCGCCCCGGCAACCATTCCTTTAGATTAGTTTTGCCCTCAGAGTAGTGGTTCGGTACACTGAACGTATGGGTAAATAAGACGTAAACCGGGTCGCAAAGAGGGTTTTTGTTTTTGGAAGGGGATTCTTTCAGCTATTTTCCTGCAGCTAGAGCTTTTTGTGTTGACTTTTATGAGGTTTAGAAGTGACCCTAGGATAAACAGCTGACGTACGCGTAAAACCCCAGATTCCGTATATAGTTCGTCCGTAGAGAAACGTCGCGGCTTAACCAGAATTTTAGGACAGATTGGCATACAGAAATGAAAACCTTTAAACATATGTTCTTAGGAGCATTGACTCGTAAGAGTTTTGCAATGTAAAAGATCTTGCGAGTTTTTTTTGCGAGTATTCGAATTTGTGCTTTGAAAGACAGGTTATGATCAATTACGACGCCTATTTATTTTGTAGTTCTACTCTGACAATTTCGTTGCAGGTGAAATCGCTAGCGGAGACAGCTGCTGCTGTTAAGCCATTGCATTTGCTGTTGTGTACTTTTAGTGTCTCGATGTTTGGTCTACTAAATCGAGTGATGTGAAATTTCAAGAAATTTGTTTTTTTCAAGTTCAATGTTAAGAGATTTTGCTCTAGCCATGTTGCTATGATACTCATTCCTCTTTCAGATGCATCCAAAGTCTCGTCCCAAGTAGCTCCATGAAAAATAATAACAGTATAATCAGCATAGCAGATGACTTCCGCTTGTGCAATGTTAAGCCTCAGAATCTCGTCCATGTACATGATGAAGAGGGTAGGTCCCAAAATACTTCCCTGAGGCACCCCGAAAGCAACCGGAAGACTCCCGCTGAAGCTATCCCCAATTTTGACAAACTTCTTATAGGTTTTCCTTTAATCTTTAAGCACAGAACTAATTTTTTTTTTTTTTCAAAAAGGTAGTCAGTAGTTTCGGAGATTCAATTTTCATCTATTTTCTTAAATAACTTTTAAAACTATTTATTTAAAAAAAATTAAAAAATATACTTGAAACCGTACATACAGTAAGTCCTTTCATTTGTTATGTCTCACCGTACAGTGTACCTACTTACAATATTTTTTATACATTTTCTTATTTTTCTCTTAAAAGTGACCCCATATTCAAAATTCATTTATTTACGTAACACGTTAATGTTTGGGTCACAGAAATGGATATGCGTACCAAATTTCAACTTAATCGGTCCATTAGGATCGGCGTAAATTGGCTGTGACAGACGGCCAGACAGATAGACACACCAGTGATCCTATAAGAGTTCCGTTTTTTTTCATTCGAACGTACGGAACCCTAAAAGATAACTCGCTCGGAAAAGATGCTGTGATTTACGATGTTTTTTAGGGAAGTAGTTGTAAATATTTGTTGTTTTCATTATTTGTGATAATATCACATACGAAGCTTACTCACTTATAAGGTTTAATCCAAGAATAAAGCTACGTGCAGACTAGCGCGACGCGACACCGGCTATTGTTATACCGTGAAGTTTTCTTCGCCGTCGCGTCGCGCTGGTCTGCATGAGCCTTAAAGCGAATTGTATTAGTAAACATGGTTTTACATGCCACGTAACACTGATCTCGGCGAATTTAGATGTAAATCATACTTTTACTTTATTTCTCAGACTAGCAATCGACTGGCAATCCCCTTGGTGTTAAGCCTCGTGCAGACTAGCGCGACGCGGGGGCGCGACGCGACTCGAACAATACAATTTCTAAGAAAACTTCACGGTATAACAATAACCAGTGTTGCGTCGCGCTTTCGCGTCGCGCTAGTCTGAACGAAGCTTTATGGTGTCCACGTAGACAGCAGCCACTTTCATATAGGACTGACATTGGACAGCCTGTTTGTTTCCTAAACGTATTTAATAGACTAAACTCATGATTCTATGTCTACCAAGTTTACTTAGCTTCAATAACATCCTTTATGTAATTGCGTAGTAGGTACTAGGTAATAATTCAATGTGCAACTTGCAAGTTGCTATGCATGGTTTAATAGTACGTTAATCAGATATTTTAAAAACGTGTAGTTTTTTTATTTATCCATTTTTAAATAGACAAGAAGAATAAAACAGAAAAATACGTACAAAGGTGATGCTTATTTCTAAAGAAATTTCTTCCAGCATACCTGCGATAGGACATAGACACTGATAGCAAGTAAAATACATAAAATCAAAACGAAACACTCAATAAAAAACTTAAAAAAATGAGAATATACATTATTCTCATTTACATATGTACATACATACTTCTAAAATAAATAAAAAATAAATACCTACGCAACTATGGCGAAGTGAAATGAAAGTGTTCTTACACTCTTCTCCTTCTCATGAAACTGAACATCATGAAACTGGATTATAGTTTTTGTAGAGCCTTTTAAACGATTTGGCACAAAATAAAGGGCCGCAGGGAAGAGATTTCAAAATACCCCCGTGGAATATTTGCTTTTCCGAAATGCTTAATAACTAATGGTTACTATAGAATCAAGTTTTTCTTACTGAACAGAAAGCCGTGCTGCTAGGGAGTTTGTTGCGCCACTTCTCCTTCCCAGCTAAAGCTTTAGGAAGTGGTGAATTGTGGGCGTTTTGGGGGACTGTCTTATGTCATTTTGACGTTCGAAAAGTGCTGATTCACAGCCTAGTTTGGATAATTGGCTTTTGATTTTGGTTGCAAAAAAAGAAGTCGTTATGTACGTGGCTAGGCTTCGCAAAAGTGTAAGTGCACGTTCACGGAGACTTAGCCACGCTATTGTTTAAAAGCCATTTTAGTTGTAAGGTACTACATAACAACGGATACGACCAACACCTTATTAGCCGGCACAGCACAACAACCAAACTAAGGATTGTTAATTAACCGATTACCGTCACTCAGTGTCACTCCCAACACTAATTGAGACCATCCATCAAACTAGAACTAGAAATACTGTTACAATTTTAAAAGCCATCAGACAACCCGTCCTGTCTCGCATATGCGTCCCTATTCGCCAAAAAACTTGCGATGTCTCGGTCCCACGTCTCACAAACTTATCTTAAATCATGAATTAATCGGTTGCAGGCTGCGGGGCAAATCGACACAACACTATGTCGAGTACTACGCCAGTAGTTGTACAACCACTGAACCGCTTACACGCATTCGATTTACGCGATCGAATTCCGAATTTAAAATTCGATTTTTATAGTGATGTGTTGATGAATCGATTTGGAGTGCATTAATCCGATCGGTGACAGTGCTCGGTTGTATCGGATCAACTGTCAGTGCGGATAATTATAATCAGTGCAGTATTGTGTTACATTTTAATGCAGATTGACGTAAAGCAAGTTTGTGACATGTGAAGTAACTTTAAGCGATCGGTAAATATATTGGTATTATTGCTATGACTTCGCTCATGTTATTTTGTGTTTTTTTACATAAATCCAGCGTAAATCAATAATATAATTTGCTTCCAAAAATATTTTAATTACAGACAAACAACAATTGACAAAAAACAATTGACCTCAAAAATATCTCGACTCAAATCGATCATGAGATCGATAAATCAATTCGAATCGAAACCGGAAATGTCTTAAAAAGTAACAGCCTGGCATTCAATTGTTTACATCGAGCAAAACAAACATCGATTTTTAATCTCTCTAATAATTGACCGCCTTTTGGTCCACTATCAAGAATATTTGATTGAAGTAATCTAAGAATTGATCTTCGCGCTTACCGTGACGCTAATTGCCACAGCGGTTTATCGATATCACATCTCGATTATTTTCGATTAACGAGATATTAGAACTCGATTGTGGAGTGTGAATTAGATGAATTGCTTTATGGTTTATTTGTAAGAGAAGATATGATTTAAATACTAAGTACCTAAATTAAACGTGCATTTTCTATTTTCCTGCCAACGATTTTTATAAGACAAACCCAGTAACCAAACTATTAGCTACAAACTAAATCTTAAACATTTTCTTGTAGCTCAGTAATTTCGTTGGTATATGCGTGACGAAAAGCTCTCAGAAATATAAATTTCCAATTTTTTTCAAATCCTATAAGAGATTCTTTTAATTCTAAAAGAGTCACCTACTAGTTACATGGGTATTTAAATCCTACAAGTTATTACTTAACTGTAGATATGTTGGTGTAGTATAGGTACAGGGTGTCCGGTAAATAATGGATAACCTTGAAATAGCATTTATAATGGATCTTATGGCCGTTCTAAACAAAATCTCATGTACAAAAATACGATTAAAAAAAAAAATACTGAGCAATTCTCTGTTGGCATAATCAACGTACAGTATTACTACTACAAATAATCGATGGAATTCATTCATTTGTGGTCGTGGTGAAGAAGAATGTAAAATAAGGTAAAAGTAGTGGGTTATGGGGGTAAATTTTATCTAAAGCCGCTAAAACATGTAACCTTTAATTTACATAATCGGTTGTTTGGTGAAACAAAATGTTGATACTTTTGATTAACACCATTTTCTATTTTAACTGAAGACGTGTTAAACAGGGTCGGTATTTCCGCTATGTACAGAACCCATCAAAGATCAATAAATCATGACAGTCCATTCAGGAAAAAGAAGCTCATTAACAAAATAGAGAAAAATTATGGAGTGAAAGTGATGGTCAAAATATATTTTAGCTCTAGTTATATTTAGGAGAACCAAATGACTCCTCATAAGCCCTATGCCAATGCAATGTTAACGATTTACGAGTAATTTGATACTTTATATTTTAAAAATAATAAAAAAAAGAAACGAAAATTGTTGGCATTGAGACAAAAGGGGTCATTTGGTTGTAAATGACCTCTACTACATCCCCATAACGGATTGCCGACATAAAACCAATAACCCTTTATACCACTGATAAATTATTGTGATAATTAAAGCTTAGTTTTAAATACCTTGTTATAAATAAGCTTTCCTTGTCAACTTATTCATCTTCTGAGTATATTTAATTATACATACAACGTATGTATATGCTTATTATGTGTAAAAAAAATAGCATTTATTTATCAGGAGGTCAGAAATCCGAGATAAAAAGTATTCTATGTTCTAACCCAGGTCATGGTCTACCCATGTGCCAAATTTCATTCAAACCGGGTCAGCCGTTTTAGCGAGAAATCGTAACAAGCTTTTTTTTTTTGGGTGGGAAATCGTCAAATGACTTCTCCCGTTCTGGGTGGAGCGGGAGGGCGTGTCAGACTCTTACTGACTAAAACCCACCCGTGTTCCTTCAGTTGCCTTTGCAATGCTGGGGGGCCACGGTATCCCTTTCGGACTTTCCCGCAAATCGTAACAACCTCGCTTTCGCATTTATAATATAAAAATAAAATAAAATAAATAAATAAATTAGTTAGGATTAGGATTATCCCACAAACACTACCATACTCAATTCTTTATTGCATTCCACAATGTAGGCTTAGGTGGTAAACATTCACCATCTCACTAATATTATCTCACTATAAAGTGAAAATGCCTTTTCTCTTCCACCTAAAATGGATTGACTATGAACGGAAGAAAAACTCAAAAATACGATATCCTAGCGGAACAGCGAGTGAAGGGGTCCGATGAGACCATTGCCTGCGGGTTGCGGGAAAGTCCGAAAGGGATACCGTGGCCCCCTGGCATTGCACAGGCAACAGAAGGAACACGGGTGGGTTTTAGTCAGTAAGAGTCTGACACGCCCTCCCGCTCCACCCAGCCCAAAAAAAAAAAAGGTGGTAAACATTCACCATCTCACCGTAAAGTGAAAATGCCTTTTCTCTTCCACCTAAAATGGATTGACTATGAACGGAAGAAAAACTCAAAAATACGATATCCTAGCGGAACTAAGAAAAACGTTTTCTTTTTGTACAGAAAAACCGAAACAAAATCATTTCGAATTATCGACTTTAAGGCGAAATGGGTCCCAAAGAAGAGGTTTTGACGCATTTCGGATGCACGCAAAATCAATTTTTGTCCTCAAAAACTACAAAGTTGCCTTATTTTTTTTCATGATTATTAAAATTGAAGATATTTTTTAGTGAATTATGAGGGCCAAAACACGATTGACATAATTTGGCTCGATACAAAAAAATCGCAAAGTTTCCTCAAAATGTAGAGTTTTTATGAGAAAAAATGGTTTTATTCGATTGTAATTAAAGCAATTTCAATAAAATTTCGTCTATACGTTCACCATAAAAGACTTTAGGGGATTATGGATTTATTTTAATGTAACTGCAAATAGAATCTTAAAATAAACCCAAATATAGTAAATCGGGCTAAATCGGCTCGCGCTCAGAGTCCTGCGGGACGTCATCGAGGGTGGACCTGTGTCAAAATTTTTAAAAATACGCTCTCTCTGCAGTTGTTAAAAAAAAATCAAATAAAAGAAGAACACATTAGATATGAAATTGCGACAACTCAGAAAAAATATTTCGTAATTTTAATATAGTTTTAATTCATAATATTGTTTTCGAAAGTGTGATTATTTCTATGCGATAAGATGACGTTTAATTGTCATCTTACAATAGTGTTAGACACATTACAAATTATTATCGATAAAATTATAGTCAAGTGCGAGTCTTATATAATTTTTTATCGTCGTATATGAAGAAGTTTTTTTAAAGATTTTTTTATCAGATTCATCCATGTTACTATATTTACTCTCCACCGAACTGTCTTTATTAATAAACATATAATATACAATTGGTCCGGTTGTAGGTTGTATAAAAAATATTTAAAACAACTTTCACTCTGTCAAGAACAATTAAAATTAGAAAAAAAATGCTGTTTCGAACAAAAGTGCTATACTAACATGATCAAATGTATAGAACACGATAAAAATCATAATTATATTTTTCGAATAGCTGAGCCAGCAACACAATTTTTTCTTGAATGATTGTATCGTATTGGCTCAGTATGAACCATTTTCAGTTTTGAATACAAAAAGTCACTGGTTACGATATCGTATACGACACTTCTGTATACGATAAAATGTCGTTCTAAAATGTCGATGTCCTAAAATAATAGATTCGATAAATTATAGCTGTAGCAGTAGGTACGTCACTTGGCAATAAAGTACGGCAATTATTACTTCATATAGAGCTGTCAATATTTACGAATCTTCATGAGTGGTGGAAAACATCCAAAACAAAAAAATATGGTCACATTATAAGCGAAACAGTACGACCATTTTTAGCCCGTATAAATAAAGATGAAAGTTTGTATGGTTTTTTTTCTTAAATTCACTTACTTGATAAAATTCTTAAATTCACTGACAATGCACAACCTAAACCACGCTGGGTATAGAAGCATGCAATTTTGCAGATGATTTCCTTTTATAACGAACGAAATTACGACTTTGATATTTTCTATCAAAATTACATTTTGCGGGACCGTTGAGATACGCAGTAGAACCATTGCAATTTTAAACTTTCACCTTACTACCGCAAAACCATGTTTATCTGAAACTAATTTCTGTCCGCGTCGTCTTCATTCACGTGGCAGTCGTAAGATACCACAATATATTAAAATAACAGGCATATTTTATAAATCTTCACTGTAAGTACAATAGGTTTGTAGTTTTGGTCTCGCCTACCAAAATATACAGAGAGTTAGGACTGGTGACGCGACTGGCTGGCTGGCTGGACTAGCGAGAAAGCGACAGAGTTGTCCGTGTGAGAAGCAGCTCCTCCTGAGGTCTAAACGCGCAGCCTTCAGTAGAAATTTCCCATTTCTTGCGAAGTTTTTCATTTTAAGTGAATTATTAAACGCCTGCGTTCCTTCATATAATACCTAATGGCACAACACTGATACACTAATGGATTCTTACAGATTATTCATGACTACCTAACTATCACTAAAAAAATCCCGTGTGCAGTTTGTACACGGGATTTCTCATTAACAGTCACCTAACCATAAATATTGATTTATATTAAAACCATAGATGACAGAAGAGGCCTAAACTTCATGTTTTTCTGTGTACGTTCTACGAACTATCCCATAACACTATATCAAAAGGTAAAAATGTTGTTTCTTTAATTAATAAAATGAATTGTCTGTCACAACACAGCACATTAGCCGATAACGACACCGACCCGACATCGACACGATATCGGAGGTCTGGTGATCGGATACGTTTAATGCCTACCAAACGCTTTTACATTGTCTTGCTATTGTCACCTATATCGTCGCAGACAGCGACCGACACCGATATAGGTACGATATCTATCGGCGAAGACACAGTGCGGTGAGAGTAGCGGCATTTTATCACTTGAACACATTTTTTCGCACTGCCGAATTCAAGACGGCGATACTTAGTAGGTAACCATCGCGATGCACCAAACAACCACATTGTTTGGTGCGTCGCGATGGTTACCAATATCATTGGGCCGATAATAATTATAATTATCGATGTCGGTGTAATAGCTGCCGACATATTATCGGTATCGGGCTGGTGTCGTTATCTGTTAATGTGAAAACGCCCATTAGGTACACAGGACATTTTAAGTAATCATTTTAGTTCACTACACCCCGTACCTAAGTCCCATAAAATGTAAACTTATTGAAAAAAATCGAACCTAAGAAAAACTAGTTCAGTTGGCCAACTGCAAATATTTTATGCTGTGGCATGGATTTTTCGCGAAATGATCGGCAGTGAATCGTAAATAAATACGTCTTTCTGCATTTGGGGGAGGCGGAGGTAGCGTTTCAAAGGCCCACAGGCCAGGAAAATGTCGCCTTAACCGTCCCGCGCCGCATCCATTATTCCTAGCTCCTGAAAAATTCCTAAAAGCACAAACATCAGTTAGAATTCGTATATTTTTCAGCGATATCAACATGTTCCAATTTACGTCACAAAAAAATTAAACAAACCGTAAATATGGCGGTTTGTTAGCAATTTATACAAAGCATAGACAACATGGTAAGCACATGTTGTCTGGACTGATGTAATGCGTGATGATGGGTAAATGGCTATCAGAAGTTTTATGTGTTACATACTTAAAGTAAATTATAACCAAAGCATGATTTTCGAGGGTAAGGTACAGTTGTACACTTACCTCAGTTTATCAACGGATTTCACGGGTTTTCCCCAGCTATACAGGGTGTATTAGAAAAGTGTGCTCAAATTTAAGGGTGTCAACATCGTAATCGAGAAAAAAATATCAGCTGTCCCATTCATTTGGGTCGAGTAGGCATTGAAGTTTTGAACGGCGACAGCTGATAATTTTTTCTTGAATGGTACGATGTTGGTCCCTTGGAGAAAGTTGTTCAGTTTTGATGGTCTGTCCCACACCCTTATGACCACAGCTTTCTGATACACCCTCCAGATAGTTAACTTAAATAAAGCTGAAGATGTAGCTTAGACCTAGATTACTTACATATCTACAGGCAGACAGCCCTACTACAAACCCTGGTGACTGGCAAATCTTTTTAGCAATAGAGAAAAATAAAAAACGGCCAAGTGCGTGTCGGACCACGCACAATTAAGGATTCCGTAGTTGGAATGAATTTATCCCAAGAACAAACTTTACATTGTAGTTGGAAAAACATGTTTCCCCATACATTCCAATTGCAAATGTAAGTTTGTACGCACAATATTGAGTGATTTACCATGCTATTTTAAGACCATAGACTTCTTATATGTTTTCCTGTAATCTAGAAACATAGAACTATTCTCGGAATTTTAAAAAAGTGGTCAATTTGCATCTATTTTCTTAAATATATTTAAAAGTATTTATTGTAAAATTATAAAAAAATAAGCCATTTCAACCAAAAAAGTCTTATTTGCCCCTCAAAAGTGCCCCCCATATACAAAATTCATTTATTTACGTTACACGACCGTGTTTGGGTCACAGAAATACATAATGTGTACCAAATTGCAACTTAATCGGTCCATTAGATTCGGAGCAAATTGGCTGTGCTATGACAGACAAACAGACAGACGGACAGACACACGAGTGATCCTATGAGGGTTCCGTTTTTTCCTTTTGAGGTACGGAACTTTAAAATATTTGAGCTTTATAATATTTTTTTAACCACCGTATAAATTTTCTAAAAACATCTGGGTTAAATTCATCATCTGCCTAGCCTTTTCCCAACTATTGGGGTCGGCTTCCAGTCTAACCGGATGCAGCTGAATACCAGTATTTTATATGGAGCGACTGCCTATCTGACCTCCACAACCCAGTAACTGGGTAATACGATACCCCTTGGTAAGACTGGTTGTCAGATTTTCGGGCTTCTGACGACCCGTAACGACTATCAAAGATCCACAAATGACAGCCGGGACCAACGGCTTAACGTGCTTTCCGAGGCACGGAGGAGTCTCGGTATGTAAAGATGGTCACCCATCCACAGACCAACCCCGGCAAGCGTAGCTTAACCTGATGGATCGACCCGTGCGGCAGTTATTACTTAGCCACGAGCTCCTCTGGGTTAAATTGTGGTGGAATTTTTTTTTGGTCTGATATCACTGCAAATAGATTTCTAATCTATTTATTATTAAGTTGCTATTAGCTTTAGTATCCGCCATCGTTTAGTCTTAATTTTCTTACGTTTTTTGCAATTTGCAGGTCAGTGAGGTTGTCTGTTGATTAAAATATGATTCGCGACCGTAACAAATATGGCTTTAGAAAGTTAGAATTGGCCTCAAATGTCATGATTTCATGAAAGAGTCATTCAATAGGGCAATATGAACATAGAGAGTTATATTGATGATTTTTATGATTATATTTTTATACCTAAATAAATGTTTGGTACAGTCGCGAATCATATTTCGATCAACATACAACCTAAACCTAATTGCAAAAAAACGTAAGAATTTATGAATTTTACGGGCAAGTTTGCCTTAAGAAGAACATCTAGTAACATTGGTTACTTTGGTTGGGATGGTTATTTATGCATGTAGCCCACGGCAGTTTAAAATTAAGACTTCTTTTTAAATATAGCCAATGGCGAAATGATTACTTCACGGATGCCATGACATTTATATTCATCTAACAGACACTAATAGAGTGCGACAATAATTCGAATTAAGTTTCTTTTAATTAGCAACGATATGTTTAACAGCTAGAAGATTTGATTTAGGAGCTAATATATTTTAACCGACTTCTAAAAAAGGAGGAGGTTATTGAACTATTGAGTAGGTCGTCTGCAATTTGTTAAACTACTCTTTAAGGCTTCTGCAGACAGGCGTGACGCGTCTCTGATGGAAAAATGTCTGTGAAAACTTCATGGAAATTTTTCTACCGGAGTCGCGTCGCGCCTGTCTGTGGGAGCCTTTATTTTGGTAAAAGAACTAAGATCAGGGAAGTAAAATATGTAATGCGGCAGGTACGCTAGGCTTTAGATGTCAGAAGATAGAGAAAGAAGAAAATGATGATGATGATGAGATAGAGGAAGAGATAGAGATTTAGAGAAGAAGAAGATAGTGAAATAGAGATTATCAACGTTTAGAACGATATTAGTATCATAGGTGCTTATAACACAAAAAGCTGTGAACCTCTAACGCTCTTTGAAAAGCCTAAGCTGCGAAACTGCAGTCTCCACAAATCTTCATCTTGCAATTGCATATGAAGCTTCGGTAATCTGAAACAGCATTAATTTGATTATACACTCCCGAAGTCATAAATCGAGCCATCCTGCAATTTTTTGTAATCTTTTTAAATGGCCTTGAATTCAAATTTGGAACAACGATTACACCAAAAGGACGGCCAGAATGTCGGCTTCAAAACTATATAAAAACTTTTTCTTTGACACAATCATAATTTTGATGCCTTAATACCTAAAGTGGATATGCACGGTGGCTCGATTTAGGAGTAAGAGGAATTAGTGTACTCGTATCACTTGTAGCATAATTTCTTCCCAGAAAAGATTTCACCTGACACTATAACGTCGTTTTGAGCAGTCTGTGATAGCAGTAGGTACATATAGATAATACAATTTAAAACAGTTTATTAGTTATCTTACATTGGTTTATCGGTAAAAAAGCTCTTCAAAATTTAACCAAAATACCGCAAAATACCAGCTAAAAACAGGACTTAGCTTGATTTATCTCTCACCTCCTTTACTCAGAGGCGGCGCGTACGCAATTATCCGCATAATTACTTATCTTGACCCAATTATGAGTTTGCGAAAACATTCACGTGGTTATAATTATTAATATAGAATACACGCGCGGCCGGCCATATAAATCATATGCAGAATATATGCGTTAGCCATTTAGTTGGACGTGGACATGATTTTATTTAGTGCAGTGTCCATACTGAATGTAAATGCTGGAGTGGTCGTGTTTGTTTATTGGTGAGTAATGTTAGGCGATACACTTGTTCGGGTGGATACTTTATATGATTCGGCACATGTCGGCACAGCCGGGCGGCAAAGTATGCATTCAATTTTATCGCCCGACCTGTGCGAAATGAAAACCCGAACATATTATGTGTGTAGCACCCTTTACTGTTCTGTGTGAGTTTAAATGATTGGGCATGATTTCACAGAAATTATCGAATAATAATCAGTATTCGACAGAACGCAAAAAAGCGACATAATTGATCAGCTGAAAGTTGAATTGAAAGGCTGTCATTGGAAAGTTGATACAGTTAGTGCCCTTTAACTCACAATTATGGTTTTTGAAGTTCTACACGAACAGGTATTTCTGATTGAGGCTGAAGCTTAATGCTTTATCCAGCAGTAAAATATACAAGGTGTTCCTTTTGATATCCCCTAAGATTATAAATTTAAGTCACTTTTCGCATCTGTCTGACCGCGTTGTTTTTCTAAACTACGAAACGGATATTGATGCAGTTTTCACTATCATTTAGAGAATTTATTCCGTAATTTTAATGTGTATAATACAGAAAAATTAAACCTAGATAATAATAAAGAAATCTCGATGTTTTGTCAAGTCGTAAATATTACGCGAAGCAAGTAACTAATGATTGGTCGATATTATAATGAAATACGAAAATATAGTTCAGAACCAGCTTTTATATCACCAATATATTTGTTAGTCAGCAGACACAGCCGAAAATTATCAAAACACCAGTTCATTACCTGAATAAAAAATGAACGAGGAAAAATCGACGGTCATAGTACCTACTTACTTCACCGTACTCGTAAACCCATAATAATCGACAAGATTCATGAATATATAATACCACTTTGCGTATGAATGTAACATTTGTTTTTTTTTTGTGGCCCAATATGCGTCCTTATTAACATAACAAGCAATACAATAGAATGTAACCTTGTGTATGTAAGTTATTAAGTACTAATAGAAATCGTTGGGTGCGATCTTATCTTAATGTTTCTATTATTGATTTTAATGACTTAATTTTGAAGGAGTACTTATAATAATACAAGCCAAGCCAAGCCCAGACATGATGGCAATATTGCCTAACGTTGTTATAAGCTCTATATTATGGTTGGTCATTTTCAACAATGGCCAAAAAGACCACATGTAATTTTTAATAATAGATACTAATTGTACTCGTATACTTAGTCCAGAGAGAGTTATTAAGATAGTTACATAAAAAAGTACCTACGTAAGTAGATAGAAAAAATACCAACGACAAAATAAAATCAGATTAACTCAGCATTCTGACACTGCTGTAGAAAGTTTTTCTAATATTCAACACATATTTTATTTTATTTCACAGAATTTATTACGGATCTCAATGAACAGGTAACTAATCTATCACATCACATAAACAAAATATCAAGCAAAACTACATGCGCCAGAGCATACAACATTCGAATCAGACAAGTGACAACCCGTGGCGTGAACCGTAGTCAAGTTATTATAACGAAAGCTTTAATTCTGTCTGTCCATGTTACACGGTACAACGCCTCTAATCATACAATCTGATGTATGATAGGTGCAGTATGAATGTATATTTTTGATTATAAGATGGTTTATTTTTAAGGTATGTAGAGGTCCGGATTTTTAGGTAGGTAGTACCGCTTCGAGAAAGAACCTATAATACAAGTATCATTTCTATAATACAGTATCATTACTTACATTACTTTGAGCAACAATGTTAAAATATAGGTAAATGACAAGTAGGTGTATGTAGACAGTATTTTCCGGAAAAGTTAGGTTGAAAAAAAAATTTGCTCGGTAAATTATTTCTGGGGCTGTTAAATTATTACTAAGATCCTCGTTCCTTTTCTTAAACATAATGTCCTTGATAATAAAGTATGTTAAGTTTATGTTGGACAATCCCATGAAAAACTAACTTTTTCATAAAATGAGTTTAGTTTAATTGATTTAGTACCATGATCATTAATCTGCCTAGCCTTTTCCCAAATATGTTGGGATCAGCTTACAGTCTAACCGGATGCTGTATACCAGTATTTAATTAATTTAGTATCATAATTTTTCTGCCCTTAACGGAATTTATTTGTGGACGGCGCAACATGTCCCTTTCTCCCATTCTTCTCTATTAGTTGACATCTCGGTAGTCATCTCCTTTCTAGCCATATCATCTTTCACACAGTCCATCCATCGTTTCTTTGATCTCCCCCTACTCATAAAGCCTTCGACACTCATACTTAAAACTATCCTCACCGCATTTGCCTCATTCCTCTGCATTTAATCAATTTAGTATATTCTTCTTTCATTTAGTTACCACATCGAAGATACATATCTAATAATACATCTTGTTTACAATGAATTACAACCTTCCGTCAAGGTTTATTTTCAGTGGAATATTTTAGAATTAATTACTATTGTCCGATATTAAAAAAAAAAACAATGAAAATGGGCGTAATAAAATTCGTTGACAGTTGTTGATTCATATCGATTCTTGTTCACGATACATTATTTATTAGGGTACTAGGAATTTATAGTTTTATTTTTAATTCCTAAGTTGTATTTCAAGAAGTGACAAGAATGTTAAATATTATGTGCGTCACGTGTAAGTACCTATTTATAAACAAAGTTCTGAGAGAAACCGTTCTTTGGAAACCCCAGAAAATACTCTTGCCACTTAAATAGAAGGTTTACAGGCTGGCACTCTGGCAGTAGACTTAATTTGTTTTGTTTAAATATCATAAAATCATTACTCTCCTTTTTGGTTTTGCCGCAGTCGGAAAAAAACACTAGCTATCGCAAATCGAAGAACGTGTTAACATTCAAATTGACTTCCCGATTTGAGTTGACAACCTTTTTGTCACTCATTTCTACAGTGCGTTCATTATAACTTGACCCGTGACGCGATTGGTACAGCTCGATTCAAATTTAATGGCGGCTCGGAACATGAGATGAGTCGCTGCGCAGTAACGAATTCACGGGTCAGCGGGGGTGAGGGGTGAGGTACTGCGCAGCGAACGGCTAACTTCCGAGCCGCCATTAAGTTTGAATCGAACTATAGCACTGTTCTGTCAGTCGCCATTTTGAACTCTATTAGTATTGAAACTAAGCTTGACAAGCAATGGTGCCAACATGACGGCATAATGAACGGTCTGTAGCAACAAATTATGAGTTAGTCTTTTGTTTTGTTTCCCTATTGTATCTACCTACAGCCAATTTAAATAATAATTAATACAAAACAACAGATCATGCAAATGCGAATAGATTTGCTACGTGCGCGAATGGGCTCTGTCGGCTGTCAATAGTTTGTGTGAATGGTTGACAGACAAGCGGAGATAACTAGACTGCGAAGACGTAACCTTTGCGTCTTGCATATTACGTCTGTGTTTTTAAGAAAATAATGATGATTGGTCTAACCATCATTAGGTAGGTCATTACGATTTAGTTTTAGTATAATGATGACTGGGTGAGATGGATCGATGTCAAGTGTCAAGTTATATAGATTTGTGTTAAATATGCACCGCTTTTATATGCATCCTCATATTATCATAAATCCATCTGCTAAGGCAACAGAGAGTATTGATTTTAATACTTTTAGTGGTCTGTCTAGAGTTTGGGCAGTTGTATATAGTTGATCTCGTTATTACTTTATCACCCTAAGTCTTAATGTAACTTGTACGTACGTCATAAATCGTACAATATTTTTATTTCATAAAGTGACGCGCGCTTTACTTGTGGTTATATTCCTCCAGACCGAATATTGGCCATGGCGAATAATCTCAGCGAAGACCAGCCTTTGGCGCGAGAAATATTATAGTGCACAAGTGTGTGCGCAGACACAGGTGCACTCTCTGTTTCCTCACTCTCATGACTATGAGGACGACACGACCGAAGAGAGATCAGGCGTAGGACCAACGGCATTAACGTGCTTTGCCGATGAGGCACTTGTGGTTAACAGGTGTACAAACAAGCTGTGAATCCTGTGTAAGTGTAGGAGCTCTCGGTAAAATTGCAAATTGGAAGTGTGTGTGTGTGCGTATGCGTGCATGTGTTCTGTGCTGCCGCTACTACTCTTCACGTGTGCGTGAAGAGTAGTAATTCAAAGCGTGTTTGTATACTTGGTTACCACAAGTGAAACGCGCGTCGCTTCGTGAGATAAAAATACTATAAAGGGAAGGTCTTTAGCTTTAAGACCAAAGTGACAGGTAATATAGACAGATAATTTCAACATTAGTGAAGTTTCCATTTTCTGGGAGTGTTCGTCAAAAGTGTTAAAGCAACTGCGAGGTCGACCACACCTATAATATCCTTTTATTTTAGGGTTGGCATCGCCCTATCAAACGCTAGCAGGGATCACCGATATCTTTTATTGGGGATCCGTTTAAAAAAATAATATGACTGTCGCGATCCGTTTGGTAGACGATTACCAGCAACCAAGATTAAAAATATAATTTAAGGAATAAAACGAAAAGAAAAATTGTTATTAAGTAATAAACGAACATTACCATTATAATAGAGTAAATAACATAATAATAAGAGTTTTTTTTTGTTTGAATTATTTGACTGAAGTTTGGAATAAAGTTGGTGCAAGCTAAAACTCAAAATTTTTGCTTTACTGTTTAGGAAATCAAGGTCACCAATTGGCGGACCGTGGTGACTCCTGCGCTAGCTCATGTAAATCGCATAACATTATACGCTAAACTTACATCTCAAACATGAAAGAATACCTCTACGTCAGTTCATTGTAACTGTAACAAACGTAAATACCTGTGGGTTATCGATGTTATGACCTAGGTGGGGTCAGGTAGGTAGCTATTGACGTCAAACATTACACTGCGCGGGAGTTGACGTAATGAATTAAATATGTTTAAATGATGATTATTTCGCAAAGAACGTTACATAGAAATATGTATAATAATGTAAACATTAGATATAAATGTATTGTTGATTCTAATGATTATAATTCTGTAAAGCCATATTTGTTACGGTCGCGAATTATATCACCATACAACCTGAAACTGAAACCTGCAAATTGCAAAAACGAAAGAAAATTTGAATTTACCTTAGCACATCTCCCTTAAATAAAAACGTATCTTTTCGTCTTTCTTTTAAGGAAAACCATTTTAAAAAGCCGTATGATACCAGCTGGTACAGTAATAAAATTAAATTCTGTCCACACAATTATTACATGATACAACATGTTATCCATGTAAACTGTCAAAAACATGTTGATAAGGTTATTTCGTCGGCACTTTAGATCGCCATATTAAACCAAGAAGTTATGATTTAAACGCAATCCTGCCACTTGAAATGTCCACTGAAGAATTTTATTATAAATGAAATGTTTGTGAAAATGATTTATTAATTGTTGTTGTTGATGAAAGAAGGGAAATACTCAAATACCGGTTCACCTATGTTTTGGTAAATGTCGTACTAAAAAGCTCAATTATTTTTAGTTCTTTAGAGATTATTATAACTCCTATTCTGGTTATAATTAGGGCAGGGTAACACTACTTTAGTGGCATGAGGAACAGGGTGTAAAGTTCACTCATCCACCATAGAAAAGGGAGGATCCTCCAACCAGACGGGTGTTGTGTCTGGCGGGCCGACTGCCCGACTGTTGATGTCGGATAGTCTTATATGTGTATGTGTCGTTCGCGCGGTAAACTCTAATTGCGCGATGCAGGATCTCTGTGACGTCATGTCTTTGATGCGTAGTTCGTATAAAAGAAAAAAAGAAAATACGTATGTGGCGGTGTAACCGCTACACTACTTTCAGGGATAAAAATTAAAACTATAAGCGGTATATATCTAGATATATCAATCATCAGTCATATTAACAGGTTCATTCTGCTGAGAGCTAAGCAACTCTTTACGTGCATGGTGGTCAGGATGTAGTCCATAATATTATGTGGGCGTTCAAGCAAAAGGGTCCAGTAGTGGGGTATTGAGTTAAGACTAGATTCGGTATCTAGAATAGTCAATTGATAGTAAGCATTGAAAAATTATTCAAAAACCGGCACATATTTTTTTATCAGACATTTGAAGTTGAAATTCTGAAAAATCGTATATGGTCATTTACTATATAAAATTGTAGATAATTGGGCATTTATTAATAATCAATTAAAATTGCGAATTGCAATTTTTTCACCCAACTTTTCAAAACTTCTAATATCTGGGAAACTAAACCGAGAACTGGACCCTTTTTGCTTTGGCCCCCACATATGTATACCTTAGGCCTTAGAGTGATTTGCGCCTTGTAGGTAGTCATCGCTGAAGCGCTTTCCGTTTTCCCTATCATAACTTTAAGAGTTACATATTTATTATAGAAATATATATATTATTTATTTGCAAAAAACGTGGTATAAAAGATGGTAATGTTAATAATGTGAACAAACATGTCTTAGGTAATTAATAGATATAGGTAACCGTGCAAATTTTACATACATAACGAAACAATCAGTCATCATGCGATTTGATGTTCCAGGAATTCCCTAATAGGTACTGTAAAAACTATTGGCAGATAACCATTTGTATAATTTAATTGTAATCAATCTTGTATTTAATGTTTTCAATTCATTTGGTAAATAAATATAAGACCGTGTACTCACGAAATTTCGTATCTTATCTTCGAATCAAAAGTTATAAATGAATCCTTAGATATATTCTGTGGAAAGCATTAATTAAGCAAAGAGTCAGTATTTTCACTGCAAATAGGCAACTGCGAGCCGAACGTGTCCACAGCCTAACAACTAACAGTATATCGTTTGGAATACTGCTGATGCACTTCTTGATACCCTGAATTCCCTTCGCCGTATAAGGTAAAATCTTGAAGATAAGAACTGTCCACTATATTCATGTTTCAAGTCCAACTCTGCGTGATTTACGAAATGTACTCTGTGGGAGATCGGTCTGATCAACTTGCAACATTTCACTCAAACACTAAATTATGGGCGGTAGGGCTACCTATTATTTTTTTATCCATAGAGTAATTGATGAATTCTCTATGATTAACCCGTACCTACTAGCGACTTTTAATACGATGGAACAGGCAACTGCAGATTTTCTCTTGTGTTTGCTGCATGGCATTCAACGGTTGAAGTGGGTGTGTACCGAATGTATCTACTCGGTCAAAGGTCCTGGATAAATAGGTTATAGACGCACTATGTTCTTTATCTTTAATGTTAGGATTATTATATGACTTTAATGACCGTGTAAAATAATATAACGGAAAACAGGTTTAAGAGAACGGTTATGATGGGAAATCAAATTCTGCCACTGTCTTTGAAAGAATTACATAAAGTAGGATAGTAGGTGTCTATTTTCACAAAGTTTTTGAGGTTATCTAGACTGGTCTCGGTGACGGAAAGTATGTTTTGATATAAATGATAGATGATAGAAATTCCCAAGTTTATCAATTATTTTCGGCAGCCCTATCCCGAAACGATATAGCGAACATGTTTCGATTATGATCTCGCCAGAATCCGTGATGTCTTCGTTAAAATTCTGCACATTGTATCATAAGTACTTGGTGATATTTACGTTACTTGCGCCGGATTCCAACTGGCATTTCGAAAGGTCAGGAGTGGTGGTAACCATTCGTCATGTGTGTACTCGGTGTACTCTAAACGGGAACGATGTCGTAAGTAGGATTTATGACTTTTTGGCGTTGATTCCGACTTGAATTATGCTAGTTGTTGGCATGAATTTTGTCCCAATAATGACTGGATCATAAAGTTTTACGTGCTTTTGAAGGCGATACGTTTATAACCTGATGGGTTTGGCGAAGAAACGTGGTATAGTTGCCAATTAAGACGGTGCTGTAAAGATTACCTTTGGCAGAAGTTACCCGTAGAAAGATATTTGGTCACACCGTTATAAGTATTTGATAAAATGGAATTGAAAGGCCATGCATTGTAATATTGGTAAATGACTCTTACTATTATATTATGTATCTTATGACGAGTATATTTTAAAGAAACTAAGTAAGAAATTCCAAGTTTTAATCAAGAAAAGACAGTCGTTGCGATTTCGTTGCCAAAGTAAACTTTTTATCTAGACAAGAAATGACTTGTGCACTTGCACATAAACAACTTTCTTTGAAGACCACACATGATGCCATAAAAAGGGCACTATGTCTTCATTGCTACCTTATGTCTTACAAAATGTTATATATTATCTCGTGTTATTTCTTATAAGATCTCTAAGGCCTCGCCCATGGTGATAAGCTTGCACGGGCGCATAGGCGGGCGAACTATCCACGTCCATGTGTAGTGACTAGTGACTACGTAATTACCCCGTGTTGGGTATAACAACCTTTACTACCAACTATACAACATCTCGCGATCAAACTCGAATTCAAAGCATTCATTTTAATTAAACCATTTACAGACACTTTTGAATTGTCAAAGGAGTCAGCTATTGGCCAAAGCGTAGTAGGTTCCTATGGAGAAGAACGGGCAAGAAACTCCGTGGACATTCTTTTCGAAAAGTGCTGATTCTCAGCCTAGTTTGAATAAATGACTTTTGAATTTGAATTTTGAATTTGAATTTAAATTAAATATAGTGAGAATAATGTAAAAAGATGTGCGCGTTAAAAAAAAAAAAAAAAAAAAATTAAGTAAACCATAGCAGCTACGAGATGAACAGGCCTAACTGACGGTGGGGCGTTCACGAACATGACGCATGGCCATTTTGGCCACCTAATCGTGACCACCAGCGCGACCGCTACCGCCCTAGCCACCACGCGTTCGCCCTGGACAAGGCCTAAGATTGCTCATTGTGGTGAATGCATGGCACTTGACGTATCCGGGCCGGTCCGACTGCAGTCAGCTAGGCCGCCAAACAAAAACGCAAATACCTAGAAATTACTAACAATTAATTTATTTTCCACTAGCCGCTTTAGATTCCGAGGTATTTGTCATTTAGTAGGGAGTTACAGAAGTTGAATTGTGTGTTATGTGTAACGAAACTGAATTATTTTAATGAAATTGAGGTACGATTTCAATTTGGGCGTGCAATAGATGGTTAAGTGTTTGAGTTTTGCTAAGAAACACATTCTTCTGGCTTATTTACTTTATATATCCTCATTCCATTCATGTATTTCACATGCCAGAATGGTCTCCCACCGCGGTAAACTCACAAAAAGATCATCGAATCGACAATAAATACGACGAACCAATAATTAAGTCCTGAAGCGAGTTCTACTGCGAACTTCTGAATATACGGTAAACGGACGAGGAAATCGAGCCCTGTCCTTATAGACCAGCGTAACTTAAAACTCAGGAGTGGCGCTGCTGGTCAAGGAAAATTGGAACGATGCACGATGTGTCAAACTCCATACATTTTCAATTTAGTTCCGAATTCTGCCACCGGTCGTATTATACTGGTCGTTTGGTAAAAGCCTCCAAAAAAACTCGATTCTTAAGCTGCCTCGATGTTAAGGGCTTTAATTAGTATAAAGCATCGATAACTTTTTTATGGGCAATGCCGTAAAGATAATGTTCAATTTGTGGGCTCTTTCTCACGTAGTATTTCACTTTTGAAGTGTTTATGGTTTTGAGGTATGAAATTGTATTTTAAAGAATGTAAAATTAAGGTGTTCCCGTGTAGGTCTATAGGTAGATACTTGTGTGATACAACAAAAACTTGACCCCTCAATTCGCAAATGGAAATTAGATTATTTATGATTTTTATATTGTACCTATAATCTTACTTATTTTTCTTGCTTTGCAAGAGTTTAGTTCAGTTGACACATTTCTGATATAGCCAATTCTGTGAATCAAGAAATTGCACAAGCCAAACTACGTGTCATCAATTTGAGCTAAGAAAAACGTTTTTATAGCCCCGAATAAGTATGATAGCTTTATCGGAACCGTTTACAAGCCATAATGCCAAAATAGGCTATATTAAGCGCACAACACTTAAAATTCCACAATTTAAATTACAAAATAAAGCTATCTGTGAGCCAATTAAGGTAACAATATAAAGTAAAATGGGCCTATTAAGGCGAGGTAATAAATTTGTCTAATAAGGGCCACGACAAATTGTAAGAATTACTTAGTTGATCGAATATTAATTGGTTAGGGCGGGGCTTTGGCCCCTTCTTAGCTGTGAGCATTAGGGCGGGGTTTATCTTTGTAATGGATACTACTGTTTATTTGTTTAGGTATAAACCATCTGATACAATCATTGACTATTATTTTGAAGTCAAATAACAGTCAAATTTTATATAGGTATTGATGACGACATGTGTGTGTACCTACTATAGGAACACCTCTGCCTAACCCTTCGAAGATACAGGCGTGATGTAATGTAAAGGATGTCGTATGTGATATTTTAATATTAGTAATTTGCCTTGCATGTTGGGATCGGCTTCCATTCTAATCAGAAACAGATAAATACCAGTATTTTACATGGAGCGACTGCCTATCTGACCTCCACAACCCAGTAACTGGGCAACACGATACCCCTTGGTAAGTCTGGTTGTCAGACTCTCTGGCTTCTGACTACCAGTAACGACGGATCTTCTATGATCTTTTAATATTATTGTGTTATTCTTGATTTTGTTTTAAATAATTAAGTATTACCTACTCTTTATTGGGTATATTATAAGTCTCTGCTGGACAATAAATAAGGGATTGTTCAAGAGATCATTATAATGTTTTCATTCTTAATGACGTAGACTTCTTTTTCTTATGCAGACAATAATGAGTAATGATCCGTTTTTTACTGAACGACTTTCTTAATGTGAAAATGATTTTTTCCGCATATTACTCTTCCCAAAGTGATGCTAATTGAATATTAATTATTGTAAAATTAAATTAACACCATAGCCTTTTGTTTTCAGTTTATTTTTATTATTTTTAGGGTTCCGTACCTCAAATAGGAAAAACGGAACCCTTATTGGATTAGTTCGTTGTCCGTCCGACTGTCTGTCAAGACCCTATTTCTCAGGAACGCCTGAAAGTATCAAGTTGAAATTAATATCAAATACGTAGGTCAACGAAACTCCTTCTTGGACCTCTAAAACAATTTTAACTTCAAGTCAACGCAGTAAAAAAATACGGCCATTAATGTGACCTATTTTAATACTCGCAAATAAATTCTATAGGGTACTTCCCGTTGACCTAGAATAATGAAATTTGGCAAGAAGCAAGGTCTCACAGCACAAGTAAAGGAAAAAAATCGAAAAACGTTAATTTGTGGTTTGATTACATAAAAAAAAAACGCGATTACAAACTTACATTTGCACTTGGAGAATTGATCATAACGGATATCGATGTATATAAACTTAACTTTAACTAAACTTTAAAGTTAAGTTTGTTCTTGGAATAAATTCGTCCCAACTTCATCGAATCAATACGAGGTCCGACATGCATTTGGCCGGTTTTTTTTAAGTTGTACTAAATATTTAAGTGGCACATCCAGGAGGGTGTAGGCAAATTGTACCCCATGACCCTAGTGTGTGAGTGGACCCCATGCTCAGTAATCTCGTCTAGTAAAAGAACCTCACTTCCGTATACATCTTTTAACGCATTACTAAGTGATTCTAACAACAGTATATTATTTATTTTATAAATAAATAAGTTCTCGGCGCTTTGTTGTTATCACCTCGAATTCGAAACGCAAACTAAAAAGATTTGTCCTATTTATTCATTTTACCTACCTATTGCTCTAATAAATTGTAAGTAATAACCAGACAACGTACTTTTTAACAACCACACACGTTAACAAGAGCAAAACAAGTATTTCTGTTGCTGCTTTAACAACAAATACTAAAAACAGAATAAAATATATATATAAGGCGGGCTCCCATACAACAGACATGATTTTTTTGGCCGTTTTTAAAGATAATGGTAAGGAACCCTTCGCGCGCGAGTCCGACTCGCACTTGGCTGGTTTTTTTCTAGTTTATGCGTTGTTGTTTATGCGACTGCAGGATTATCTTCTAGCAGAGGATGGACAGCAGTTTTCTACTATTAGCTTCTTCTTTCTTTTTTGTGTGGTTAGTGACTAACCTGGTGTCAGTTTTCATGTCCATGGGCCTTTTTTTATTTGGGTGGGAAATCATCAAATGATTTCTCCCGCTCTGGGTGGAGCGGGAGTTCGTGTCAGACTCTTACTGACTGAAACCCACCCGTGTTCCTTCTCTTGCCTGTACGTTGCCAGGGGCCACGGTATCACTTTCGGACTTTCCCGCAACCCCGGCAGGCATCGGTCCCATCGGACCCGTAACTCGCTGACATCTGGCCTCTGCCTTGGCCACCCTCTGGCTTGGATTCAAATGCCGCCGAGAAATATCTCTCAGTCAGTTTCCTCACCATATTTTCCTTCACCGTTTTTTAAGTAAGTGATAATTATATTATAGGTACACACATGATAATTATACCATACCCACTCTTCACCAACTCGCATATCATACCTAAGCATGCATATGTTTAATAGTACTCTAAGTGGTAGGAACTGTTATGGCAATTCTTTATAGCTACTGCAGCAGACATCAAAATTATGACATCATAAGATCTCGCGATCAAATCTGATCAAAAAGCCATTTGTAAAATTGACAAGTGTCCCTTGAAAATTGAATTGTATTTAAATGAACCAGATACGGCCAACCCACTTAGACTGGTATAATAAATAATTGCCATAACTTTGTCTTGATCGCGATCCGATCGATTCTAGACAAGTATCCAGGTAATAAATCTGAATAGCTTCGCGTAGGCTGGGCGTAGTTTGTCAAATATTCAGGTTATATTGGCTGGATAATTAAAAGAAGTTGTTTGTAATAATTACAACGTCTAGAACGATTATTAGAGACATATTTTCGGTATGTCATATACCGAAAATATGTAAGGCATGCTACACACGTCTTGTTCGCGTCGCCATGATTGACGCGGCTGTGCCGAATCATGCCAACCCGAATTAGTGTGTAGCACTTCAAAGCTGATATCCCTAATCCCTAAAACATAATCTCTTGGCCTACGCTGTACCTACTGCGGTTGAGCAGTGGTGGTAACGGCCCCCACTCATGAGGTCGTGGTTTTGAACTCAGGCAGGCGCTTTAGTTTGTGCAAATAATTTCATCACCACTGCTCTCAAAACGGTGAAGGAAAACGTCGTGAGGAAACCAGTATGTCCTAGAACCAAAATTTCGAAGACGTCGTTATCTTTCATACATCATCGCTTAGCCAAATCAAAAACCAAGTCTTTGTTTTTATTTTGTGAAGCATGCCAAAAGTACACCGCCGCTCTATGCGTACACGCTCTCACGCACACATTTTGCAACCTTTTACAATGACACTACAATCAAACTACACCCCACAAAATGCACACATGTTTATGAAACCGGCTTCACTTCACTTTTGACAGCGCTCTGTCTTGGTTTTTTATTTGGTCTGTGCATCATCAGCTGTCATTTCAGTAGGTATTCATATTTTTGCTAGCCATTTATCATCTCTCCCAAAATGCATCTTTTTCTTGCCCGTCTTTCTTTCTTACTTAACTCTTTTCTTGCCATTTGTTCCTTCAGCTCTATTGAATAGAGATTATTATTGAATAGTCTATCCAATAATAATCTTGTTGGAACTAGGTATACACGCAGCAACTTTAGTCGTCGGTGATTTCAAAAATCTCACGTTCGCACACAAATTTTTGACATCGCTAGCGACAAATTGGCTGTCAAAAAAGCAAACTTCAAAAGCAGGACTGATTTAAAAAACCTGAACAGGACATAACTGATCGCCAAAGTATCGTATCGCATAGCAACACAGAGTACATGCCATATGCAGTACCTACACCAACAGTTTTGGTCGAGAATGTATAGTATCGGTTCAGACGTTGATCGAGTGTGGTGCTGTTTTTTCCCATGCTTCGGTTATGGCTATACAAGTTGCGAGTGATTTGTTACGCTGGAGTGTCTTTGTGATCGTGTGCGCCTTAGGGCTGGCGTGGGTTAGGATTTTGATAGTGTTTTAATTATATTTCACGTGGCTGCCTAATATTTTGCTTTATTTTGCATAGTAAAAAGTCAAAAACTCTTTCAAAAGTTTGCACGTTTACACATCTTGATAGTCTTCTCGAAATGTTAGAGAAAGGCAATATTGGGCTGAATTAACAGATTTTATTTGAATTGAGTATTTCATATTTAAGGGAAATTATTGTAGTTAAGGAAATTATCAATCATGGTTTTCCAAAATGTAATTTATATTTATTCTAGCAATGAAACACAATTTTCTAAAATCTTTATTTATTTATTCAAAAGTAATTGAATTTTATGTAGGCACCAACCATATCTGTATTTCTTTACATTACGCATTAAATGCTAACCATAAAGCTCGAGGTGATACGTGCCAACTTGTTTTGGTAAGTTTAGATACGTGGGGAAATGGCCCAAGTTTTTAGCGCGACATTTTGCAGATTTATTCACTTGATTGTTTTGCTCACCGGCGCCTTTAAATGGTCGTTTTCAATGCATTTGCAAACGTGATCAGAATTTAAATGACTCAGACGCATTTTTCCATTAATTCTTGGTTAAGTAAAAACTTATACAAATTGGAATGGCCTTCAAGTGTCGGGTGAGCTTAATAAGGGCCACCTCTAGAGATTGTTGTTAATAAATTTGTGTGAAGAAATTCTTATTGTCGACTTAATTGGTTTGAAGGCGATGATCTATGGCATGCACTGACCAGAAAAAAAAAATGATTTTTCAAGACATTCAATACATAGTAGGTACTGACTGACTGTGAACTGGCTAATTTGATCAGACACCTTTTTTACACTGTTTGGCAAAGGCCTCTCCTTTTTCCTTCCAAACCTCTCTTTTTTTTGCGATCTCCCCCGCAAACATGACTAGATCTAGTAGTCTCCTCTTACTATATTAATATGTAGTTATATGTATGACGATATCACGCACATGCACGAAATACATATAAAAAAATGATTAACATCACAAAACACGCGCACTTGTCGCACTTGTCTTTCCACGTCGAAAGACAAGTGCGCGTGTACTGAGCGTTTTTTACGTGTCAATTTAATATTTTTTTGTGAAAAATTTATAATATAAAATTTAAAAAAACTTTTCTTTTTTCGACGTTTATATATTTTTTTACATATGGACGCTGTACTTTTGCGGGTTGACGGGAACGCCCTCTGTTAGTTAATATACTGTATAATTTAAATTGCAATTGCCTTACCTACTAAGTTTTTTAACGGATCTCTATAATGTAAACCTAAATATTCCTTACGATACAAATTGTTCATCGATTTTCACCAATCAAAGACAAGAATTTACTCGCCCTCCATTCATTTAAACCACATTTTTTAAAGAGCAATCTAATTGAAATAAGATCTACGAGTACTATCGTCAATACAAACAAATTAAAATTTACGATTTAATCATGTATATGATGGATAGTTAGAACGAGACTCTGATACTGCGATCACATGATAAAGAATGATAGAAGGTTCATTCCAATCAGGGCCAAACATACAATGTAAATGCCGAAGAAAAAATAAAGCCTAATAATCTATAGTAAAGGTTTTTGAACAAGTAGGTATTTATGGCGTGTATTGGCAATTTTCTACACATTATTTTGCTCGTAACTATTGAGCACATTATGAAAAATCCATCTGCAGGACATACTGTTAAAAGGTTGTATCATCTTATAAATAACTTTAATTATTTAAGTCCAGACATTTGATTGTGATCTTGATTTGTCCTGCTCGCATCGCCTGGTGCAACACGCTAAGCTGTGTTGGTGACCGCACCTTCTGTAGGTACCTGGTTGTATTAGGCTTCGTTAGAAAAATAATTAAGACAAATAGTAGTAGGTAGCAGTTATCAGCCATCTTAATGGAGCACTAAGCAATTATATTAATGTCCGTGCTCAGAACATTTGTTTGTGTGTCAATTTACAGGTGCATGTCACTCTGTACAGTACTCGGCTGTGTGAATAGCTGAGGTTTTAGGGTTCAAAATAATAAAAGCAACCGCCTTAAAAAAAAGCGAATACAAAGGATAACGTAAATCGGTCCAGGAACCGTTGACCGGTGTACCTCCTTCTTTTTTTGAAATTTGGGTTAAAATCGTTTTACATAATTGGAATTCCGAATCGATCAAACAATCAACTCTACCAGTGAACTCGAAGTTGGCTGTAGATTTGACTGTTTTAGAAAATAAAATTGAAAAGATGAACACCCCATGTCACAGAAAATACACGATCCTCTACGTTATGTGTTTTCTGATGTGAAATATTACAATTAGGTTAACTTACTCTTCGATGAATTCAAAAAGAAGCAAGGTAGAAACACTTAGTATATTGACTTACTTATTTTTAGGTTTCCGTACCCGGAGGATCCAAATGCAACCCGTTAACTAAGCTTCCGCTGTCTCTCCGTCCGTCTGTTTGTCTGACAGCGGGCTGTATCTCATGCACCGCAATAGGTAGCCAGTTGAAATTTTCATAGATGGTGTATTTCTATTGCCACCATAACAAACAAAATTAAAAAAATAAAATTAAAGCGGGAAGAAACGTGTTTTTTTTCAGCGTTTTTTTGCGTGATCTTAATACAGTAGGGAACCCTGAATGTGCGAGTGCGACTCGCACTTGGCCAGTTTTTTACTTTGCTGCTTATTGTACCTTCTACAACATGAGTACGAGTATCGCCGATAATTGCTTTAATTTACCAATAAACAACTGCCTTAAAGGAACAAAGAATTTAAACAATAAATCTTCACTGACCACGTATTACCACCTACGGAACCCACTTCCAATAATTACACGTTTAAAAACCCAATGATAAATGCGTCTCACCTAAAATTAATTAGTAGTAATGTATGTGCTTACAGATAAGGTAATGTATACTCTTGTTTGGTGCACAAACTGCCTGAGGCTAAACTTTACCGTTAGGAGAGCCACAAGAAATGTTCCGAGTGATTATTAAGTAGTTATTGATGTAGAATTATGTTAATGATAGTGTAAACTGTTTAAAAGGAAGTGGGCATTTAATGAGTTTGCAAACTTTTTGATTTGAGTGATACCTACTATTTAAAACACACATAACGTCACGCCAAATTTCATTTTTATTGGAACGAAGTTTATCGCTCGTCGCTATACGGTGTCCCACGACACCTCTCGTTTTTTAGGGCTCCGTAGTCAACAAGGAACCCTTATAATTTTGCCATGTCCGTCTGTCCGCGACTTAGCACAGAAACTGTGAGTACTAGAAAGCTGTAATTTGGCATGGGTATACATATTAATCCCGCCAAAAAAGTGGTAAAATAAAAACTTTTTAGTGTACCTCTCCTACACGTAAAATGGGGATGTTTTGTTTTGAAATATTTTTTTTGTAAGAATCAAGTCCATTACCAGCTTAAGTTTTGAATATGTGAAAAAAATCACGACAGTTGTATAAAGATATAACGAAATTAAAAGGAAAACTTACAGCTAAGTAGGCTCTACAAGTTATCGAGTAATAATCGAACAACTTATATTTGCAGTTGCAAAAACATGTTTTCTCATACATCAAGTTTTTTTTTAGGATAAATTCATCTATGAGAGAACATGTTTTACAAAAACAATGTCAAGTTGGTTTTTAGGATAAATTCATCCCAACTGCGGAACCCTTCATTAAGCTTTTTTTATTTAGTTTTATTTTTTTCAGTATTATTTTTGGAAGTAAAGGCAATAAGGTTTTACGTGAGTTGCAATTAACGTTTCCTAATAGAATTGTGCAACTCAAACTCAAAGTATTTATTTCAAATAAACCAATTACAGGCACTTTTAAATTGTCAAGGGGTCGGTCAGTCAGAAAGATGAAGGTAGTTGCCCATTCCAAAGCGTAGTAGGTTCCATAGCAACAAGTTTGGTATTGTTAGGAGAACTGCAATAGTGTAGATGTAATAATAATGTACATTGGTCCACTGGTTAGTACAACAAACTTATCAACTAAAGGTTGTTATTTATTAACTAATTACACATCATTAATTCTCATCCCTGCCGCACGAGCAACTTCAAAATTCATCAGTTCGCGCTACAGCAAACATGCCAGACGCGCCGCAGAACCGGCTTTCTAATTAAGCAACATATTTTCGTAAACGATAAAGACAAATCTGTTTCATTTTGACAGTTCAACAACATTCATTGCGTTATTTACGTTGCTCTGCAGTTTTTTTTTCGAACTTACGGAGCAATGGATTAGCAATCTGTTTCAAACCGATTCAGATTCGGATTGATTTTGCATTACGTAATTAGGGTACGGGGCAACCTCAACAGCACCCTGAAGTCATTATTATATTGCATACGCAGAGCATCTAGAGCCCTCCGCGTTATTGTGTATGTGGACATTTGCAGGCCGACCAAGAAACCAAGAGAGAGGTGGAATAAAAAATAAAAAAACCTGTTAAGTCAAGAAAACTACTACAAACTATACCTGTGTGTCAAAAACATACTAAAGTATCTTAATTCCTGCTATAATAACACATTTTATTTTCTCAAATTAACCGTAATAAGCTACAATGAAGTCTTAAAAGTAATGAACGTCCACTAAAATATAATTGTGCCTCTTTAATCCGCAGTGTTAACGTTCTTTTCCAAACGGAATGAGTTCCTAAATGTCAATGCGATGTACATTTAATTTTACGATTGAAATTAACTTTTAGTGCGATGTTGTCCAGTGTAATTTGAGGTAGGGTTTATGGTATAAATAACACGAAGAATGCTGAAAGTTGGCAACGTCGCAAATAGATGTCAAATATTTTGCCGTTTTGATTAATTTGGTAATATTACTGTATGGAAATATGAAATATGGTTACAATGACAACTTAAAATTCAGTGTTGTTTCAAATTGAATTTCACTAGTTACTATTATTTCCATCCAATACATCATATTTAGTTTATCACTAAAAAACGATAAGAACGAACGATCTCTATAAGGAAAGTACTTTAAGTGGGTTGCACAAAACTGGTATTAATAATGGGTCCCCAACCTATGAAATTGGCGTTTTTTTCTCACAAATAGAGAACCTCGTCACTTCTATGATTTAAAATATTCATCAATTGCTTGATATTATTTTAGCATCATAGACATCGAAGAATTACCAATAATAAAAAAAACCTTATTACTTATAGTTTTCTAAACATAAAAATACCTTAAAAATTTGTCCACTTTTTGCTAGCAGAAATAACCACTATTTGTTTTAAAACTTAGCCAAAACTTATTTTTGTCGCTTAATCTAAGTGGCATACGTTATCTTAGTTTTTAAACATTAGTGCATAAACGTTTTAAAACATTAGTGTTCATGGTTGTTAAATAAATTAAGAAAATGTTAGTATGAAACATGCAGCTTCTTTAAAATTCTCCATACAAAACGCCAAATTCCTAGGTGGGGACCCAATATTAACCCTTCCATATAAGTGTAAAATTGGCCTAAAAATAAAAAGGCGGTGTCTCATGACAACAACTTCAGTAAGGTTAAGTGGTTAAGTTCAGTACGGTACTGTTGAACTATTCCTAAGATACACTTGTATATCTATAGGTACTACAAATTATATCTCACGAGAAACATATTGATAAAATTAATTACTTCTAAATTAATTCAATTAATTGGGCTGTTTTAGAAATTGGCCTCGAATTAAAATAATTAATTCTACATGACTATCACAATCTTTAATGTTGTCACCAATTACAACATTTACACCGAATTAATAAGAACTGGTTCAAACCTAATTAGCTGTGATTAATGTTTGCTAGCGCCGCTTTCGGACGGTGTGAGAGGCGGCTTTAATGCAAAAGTGTTGTTTGTGAATTTTGTCACTATCTTGTGTAATTATGTGAGAAAATTGCCATTCATAAATCAGGGACATGTTGTTTTCGTAAATACTTAAATAAATAACAGTAAAAAGAGATAGTGATTGGTTTGGTTCTGCAGGTTTGAGTAGGCATTCAGCTAAGGCATCTTTTTTCATATAAATCCAGTAGAAATGTTTACATGATACAAACCCGACTCGCAACAGCATATTACCATAATTCACAAATTATCCGTTTATTACTATTTTGTAACCTCACAATTTGGATAAAAATGAAATAATAGCATAATTACGTACCATTACCTTTTCTTCGAAGAATAATGTGAAAATTACCTTTGTTTAAAAATAATCTTGGGTTTGTACTTACCCTAAAATGGTGTGCGTATAATCCATAATTTGTAAGTCCAGTGGTCCTCAACCTTTTTTTTTGGCGGTCCTATCTTGTGGTATCTACACTAAAGAGGCCATTTTAGGGTTCCGTATTCTTTATTTAATGGCAGTTTTCATACAAAATACTGAACCTGATTTTCCACGCCAGTTAAGCTACGCTTGCCGAGGTTGGTGCGTGGATGGGTGACCATTTATTACATATGGAAACTCCTCCGTGCCTTGGAAAACACGTCAAGCCGTTGGTCCCGCTCGGTCTTTCGCTGTTGTTACGGGTAGATAGCAGCCTAAAAGACTGACCATTTGACCAACCAGTCTTAACAAGGGGCACCGTGTTACTCAGTAGCTGGGTTGTGGAGGACACGTAGGCAGTCACTCCATGTAAAATTCTGGTATCCGGTTAGAGTGGAAGCCAACCCCTGACATAGTTCAGATGATCAGTTGATGACTAATTAACATAAGTCTCAGCACCTACTCCGTAGTTCTACTTTCAGCTTTTAAAATTTTAAATAATCACACACCGAAAATCGACAAGTTGAAAATATAAATCTGTTAGTAAATTGAGTGCCCCTGTAATTAATCGAATTCAAGTCGATTATCGAAGCGATTACGCCCGAGGTGGCGGCTTCGATTCGACCGTCATTTATTTATCACTTGTTTTAATTCAATTCGAGAAATGGTTAATTGAATGAGAATGAATGGCAGTGTATTTTTCTTATTTTTAATTGGTACCATATTGAATGGGCGCAGGAAGCGAGAAATGAATCGTTTATTTACTGAGGGCCTTATTATGAAGTATTAATGCCATCATTATTCCACTGCGAAAAATGAATGGTGTTCTTCTTTCTTCTTTCTTTTTTTTTAGATATTGTTTACGTTTAGTTATTTTTATTTCTGCTTGAGTATAGTTCTCGATGTTTTTGGTTGGTATATTGGCGTGTGCTAGCTGTCATATGGCTATTAATTTATAATTAAAATTTTATTTTGCGTAATGTAAATTATCTTATAAATTATTGTATAGAATCATTTTTTTTTCCTAACTGAACAGACAGCTGTGCTGCTGGGGAGTTTGTTGCGCCACTTCTTCTTCCCAGCAAAAGCACTAGGAAGTGGTGAAGGGTGGGCGTTTTGGGGGACTGTCTTATGTAATTTTGACGTTCGAAAAGTGCTGATTCTCAGCCTAATTTGAATAAATGACTTTTGATTTGATTTGATTTGATTTGGTGCTAGCGGCCTTGTATAGCTCCGTCTCTCACTCGCACTGGAATAATGGTGGCATTATACGTCATAATATTAAGTTGGCTTTAGCTTTTTAAGTGAGCTCGTATGTCACGTTTACATTAAAGAGCAGAAAGCAAATTCTCGTAATTAAAAACAGTGACAATCAAGAGGTATTTTTGGCAGATTGAGATTGATATTAGCATGAGAACGTTCTTAAATAATACGGGAATACTAATCTTTATATCATAACTAGCTGCGCCCCGCGGTTTTACCCGCATAAGTTTCGATCCCGTGGGAATATTGGGATGAAAAGTATCCTATGTGTTAATCCAGGTTATAAACTATCTGTGGGCCAAATTTTTATCCAAATCCGTTCAGTAGTTTTAGCGTGAAGAAGAGACAAATACCACCCACTTATGAAATTTCTCCTTTATAATATTAGTGTGATTAAAATTAGAGGTTAAGTAATAACAGTCGCACGGGTCGATCCATCAGGTTAAACTACGCCTGCCGGGGTTGGTCCGTGGATTGGTGACCATCTTTACATTCCATACTGACATTCCCCCGTGCCTCGGAAAGCACGTTAAGCCGTTGCCCGGCTGTCATTCGTGGATCTTTGTCAGTCGTTACGGGTCGTCAGAATCTGAATCAGATCGTATTACCCAGTTACTAGATTGTTGTGGTCAGTTAGGCAGTCACTCCATATAAAATATTGGTATTTATTCATTTACATCCGGTTAGACTGGAAGCCGATCCCAAAACAGTTGGGAAAAGACTTGGAAGATTGATTGATCATCATTCAAATCAGAGGGATGATTATAGACGATAATATCTGTGATAATATAAAGATGCGAAACAAAGTGGCATTATTTTGATAAATATTGTCAATTTACATGAAAATTCTAATGGTCCTAGAATCCGCAAAACCATTAATATTAAGGCGCAGGGTTCCAAAAACGGGGTTTTTTAAAGCAGTGTATCTCTTAAACCGTAAATAATTTTGACCAAAAAAAAGAATTATATTTTCAAGTCTTATTTTAATACAGTGATGGAACTTAAATCATAATTAAACATACATGAATGCTTCAAAAAAATCTTGAAACACATCTTAATTGTCTTTAAAAGCAGTTTATACCTTCACTAACATAATTATAATTAAAAATATACCATAAAATGTCTAATATCAACCTGCATTCAGTGATGGATTATGATGAGTAATATGAGCAATAATATGAAAAAAAAAAAGAAAAACAATGAAAAAGTACAAAAGTGTGGTTATTTTCTTTACTCTTTACACGTAAAGAAAAAAACAGAGACAAAGGCAAATCGGAACCCTGCGCCTTAATACATCCTAACGAAAATAATTTAACTCTTCAGTAAGCTATAATTATGTTCATTCAAGCATTTATAAGACACTTAAGATCAACCGTTCATATTTTATGGTTTATTGCAACCAGATTATAGGTGTACCAATGACAAGAGGACTATTTAATTTCTGTCTATAGAAAAAATGATTACAAACTCGCGTTCTCAAAGAGTGTTTAGCATAATTATAATCAGCCTAAAATGTTTCCACTGCTGGGAGGAGTGTGTCCCAGCAGTATTTTTGTTATTAACAAATTGTATTCTAAATCCACTTTGCACTCCTCATTTTGCTGATGTTGCATAATCAGCTGCAGCTGGGACGCAAGCCTCCAATGTTCGAGAGAGTATGAGCTGTAATCTTCCACGCGGGCCCAGTGCGGGTTAGTAGATGTCTTCGAATTGATGGTTTTAGGACATGCTGGTTTCCTCACGATGTTTTCCTTCACCGTTTTGAGAGCAGTGGTGATGAAATTATTTACACAAAGTAAAGCGCCTGCCTGGATACGAACCCACGACCTACTCGTAAGTCGGAACTGATACCATTGTCACCACCCTATGCAAAGAGTCTTTAGTTCCTACTAGTCCCATGGCTTCAGGTATTATCTTATAGTTCAGTTTGATTAAGGCCTTTTTCAATTTCCGCCTGAACTGTTCCTTTATTCTCTAGTAAGCTAGTCACTGCCTTTACCATCCACACTGTCCCGGCTAATTTCTTCCGGTCATCGCTTATTTCACTGGTCCACAAATTCAAGGTCGCCCAGCGCGCTATTGAGCGCGCTTTTCTCGGAGTCTCTTTGAAGGATAAAATCAGGAATGGAGTTATCCGGAAAAGGGGGGCCGTGATTGTCGAAGGACCGATGGCCGGTGTAGCAGACGAGTCCTGGAGTGGAGACCGCGTATCGGCAATCGTAGTGTGCGACGCCCCTCAGCTAGATGGACTGACCTTAAGAAGGTGGCTGGGACAGACTGGATGTGGAAGGTGGGGGATAGGGTGATGTGGTGCATCCTGGGAGAGGTCTATCTATGTCCAGCAGTGGACTGCGATAGGCTGATTTGATTGATCTCTTATTTCGCGTTTCATCTTAACTTGAAGTTGCAGTAGGCATCCAAATACAATACCTGTTTTTCTTAGCATAGCGTTCAGACCCATTGCTAGTGTCCACTTTGCTGAAAGGCACTAATTTGTTTTCATTACCGAGTGCATGACTTGTTCGACAGAATGGTGTTAAAATGTCTGCAAATTTTTGATGAGGGTAGTCCTTGCTGCACGTAAACATAATAGGTAGTACTTACCTTGGTTTTGGTAACCTGCTTCTTGCAGTACATAAACATTTCGGGAATTATTAAATTGTTGGTCCCTTAGGCCTATTGTCAATGCGATTGTCGCAACCCAGTGCTGGGCACGCCACTATTGCGGCGATAAGTCCCCTCTTTGAGGAGTGGCTGGAGAGGCGCCACGGCGTCCTCACCTTCCGCCTGACGAAGGTCCTTACTGGACACGGCTGTTTCGGGAGGTACCTGTTTCGTATAAGGCGGGAGGAAACGCCCGGGTGTCATCACTGCGTGGATCGCCCGGAGGACACGGTGGAGCATACGGTGGAGGTATGCCCGGCTTGGGCAGAGCACCGCCGTGTCCGTGGAGGCGATCGGTGGTGGGGATCTCTCGCGTCCGGCCCTGGTCCAGGCCATGGTACGGAGCGAGAGGGCATGGGAGGCCGTCACCTCCTTCTGCGAAGCAGTAATGCTCGCGAAGGAGGAGGCGGAGCGCGTGAGGGAGAGGCAAATTTCGCGCCCTCACGCCCCTAGCCGCCGCAGGAGGAGACGCCCCGGGCGTCGGGAATCGATCGCGGATTCCCGGCCACCATAGGCGCGGACTTGCGGACGGTGAGCAATGGGTAGCTCGCCGTCCGGTAAGGACCAAGCCCGGGTCGACGGCGCGTTGTGTTATTGTGTTCCACGCGCGCCTCAAAGAGTGTCAGCGAGTGAAGGGGTCCGATGAGACCATTGCCTGCCGGGGTTGCGGGAAAGTCCGAAAGGGATACCGTGGCCCCCTGGCATTGCACAGGCAACAGAAGAAACACGGGTTTGTTTTAGTCAGTAAGAGTCTGACACGCCCTCCCGCTCCACCCAGAGCGGGAGACGTCATTTGATTTCCCACCCAAAAAAAATGATATACTCGTAGATATACTACGCAGGCTTCTTCTTCTTCTTAGCGTGCAATCTAAATGGACTTGGCCCAGAATTTGGGCACGTCATCACTAGCATCCATCAGTTCCTGTAACGTGCAGCTGACAGGACACGCAAGACATGATATTAATAAGTAGGTTCTTTGGATGTAATTAATTTTCTATCAATATAGAATTCCGGGAACAATTCCTAATGCCATGGGACCACGGGTAATTAAAATTACCCACCGGGACCACGGGTAACGAGTGGATATTAAGTGTCCTATTGTTTGTGGAACAGCACCACATTTACACTCCAAGGTGGAGTTGTCTTTGAATCTTCACCTGAACAAATTTTCCTTGCTTCGGCCAACCTGGGTCTCCAAGTTTCTTTAAAGACTTCCTGGTTAGCCAAGGCAACTCATGTCCAGGTGAGAGATCTTCAGCAAGTGGAACGAATGGTATGGGGAAGGAAGCACTGTCTCGCCACAACTGCAGTCTTTCTTTTGATCGTTCGCCAGTGAGTGAGGCTAATACGCTATGAAAACATATTCCTCAGTGAACATTCGTTCTAAGCAAGCTCGCATGCATGTCGCAACCGAAACCGAGTGTGCGAATGAAGGCACATCTAATTATATATAATTAAGTGTTTTATTGGTGTGTCCGTTCCGCTGCACTTCGATATAAGGTGTGAAATTATGCTCGCTTATGACCATAATAATTGGCCAGAATAAGTGCAATGACTTTTATTATTTTGCTATTTTGTAAGAGTTGAATTTAAAACGAGACTGTGGACATGTGCAAATTTTTTTATGCCGATACCGGATGTCGAAAAATGCATGATGTGTTTTTACGAAGATCAACAGAGATGTTTTTCAATTTAGTGACGTTTTATTGACACAAGAGTTAAATGACTTCAAAACATTGTATTATGTGTGCCTCACGTCCGCGCCAAATAGGTTCATTTCAGCAATACTGATGCTGTCTAATCCCACGTTTGCACGGACGTAATAAAATCGCGGCGATTTTTTTTCGTGCACTGGATTTTTAACGCTCTGCTTATCGCCGAGAGTTGAAAATCCAACAGTGTGTTTTTCAACACCTGGGACGAGTGCGTCCCAACGCGTTGGATTCTCAACGCTCGGCTTAACACCGAGAGTTGAAAATTCAGTGAGCGATAAAATCCCGCCGCGATATTTTTACATCCGTGAGAACATGGGCTAGCGCTTATTTTCAAATGAACCGTTTACGGACGAGTGACGGATGATTGTACATAATATTATAAACTTACAAAAGAGTAAACAAATATACCACGTACTTAATACTTCTTGTCAGGACTTAGACCTTAACTACACAACATCAGAAAAGAAATAAGCTTCAATAATTTAAAAAGCGACAAACGTGCCGAATTTTTACCTCCTTATAAGGTACAGTTATAAATATAACTGCCCACCGCCGGTGGTCCTTACACACGAATTTATGCCCCAATGTCACGAGCTACGTGATATGAAATATTTGATATAGTTTATTACATAATTTCGCGTTTGTATTCAGGAGATGGAGGCTGTAAGTTGTGAGATACGTGTATGGAGGTATTTCTTTGTAGTGTGTAATAAAATACGAGGTGAGCACGTAAACTTTTTTCTATCGGATTTGTTCTTTTGACATCATTTTCCGATTCATCCTGGCTAAGTGTCCCATCAATTTATAAGTTCTTTATCGACTCCAATATTTGGTAACTGTACTGTACGTTATTATCCTTTCTCCATACCATATATACATGAATTCGTCATAGCTTTTGAGCGTTTAAAGTAGGGTCGATTTGTTATAGATCTTTTGATATTGTTTTCCGTTCCATGTTTGAAGAACTATGATCATTACGATATAGTACCATAAAGCCTTCAGTTTCCCGTAGGCTTTAATCACAGTCATGCTTAATTTCACGCAGACCTAATCTATTTACCCACATTCCCACACCAACAAATAGCCAATTTTCGCAACACATATTCACTTACCAGTCCTATCAATTTAATAACCCAGAACAGTTTGATCAACATACTGGCTAAGCTATAACTTAAGTGTAACTTAGCTATGACGGTGACATTTAGCTTAGAGCGCAATTCATAGCATATTGCATCCAAGTCACAGCTAGTTCAAATATGGTCGTATGGTCACAGCCCAATGAATATATGAATGTTTAGATATTTCATATTTATGATATTGTGTTAAGGGAGCGAATTATGGATTAGATTTGTAGTGGTGTTTGTTTTAATATTAAATGCTTATGTTAAAGTTAGGAGGTTTAGCAATCCAGTGTTGTAAGTTAAGTAGTGTGTGTGTGATTACAACTTTGCTAAATCAAAATCCTCCCGTTAGAGTCCTGGAAAGTTTTCAGTTACAGTTATGTCAAATTCTTTGTAAATAATATTCGGAGAAAATGTAATGTTAACAGCATCAACACTATTTCAAAAGTATTCTATTAAAATGCATGTTTTCCATCATACGCCAAAAAAAGTTACGTTCATACATAGAAAGTTATAGAGATGTATCTACTTAGCCATTATGGGTAAAGAAGAGCAGTTATTACAAACTAAAGATTTGACCCGCGGATGTCAAATGTGACAACCACGGTCATTCAGGTAGTATGGTGGTGGTATTATGTACAAACAAATAATTGAACTTGACTTGATTTCCGTACGTGTTTTTCGGGTGGCCACTGCAATTCAGCGCTGTGCTGTGAGTCCCCCATAGCACAGCATTATGCTGAGTGGAAGCCTTCTTGTCACAGTCATGATGTGCAGCAGTCGACTATTTCTGTTATGTTTATATTATTGATCTATTTTTTTTCTGCTTAGGTACCTACTCTTGTCTTTTTGTATGAACGTGTTTCTGTGACAAATAAACCTATTTTTTCTTTCTTTCTTAGTAGACTGAGAAGTTTGTTGTCCTGAAAAACAATATGTTCCGTAGAAATTTTGTTCGCGGTGTCTGCTCTACTTTTCTGTATTTTTTAAGTCTTAAGCCTATTTATGTAAATATATATATATATATATATATATATATATATGTTTATTCATGAAAAATTACAGATAGTTACAGAATTAGTTCGAAGCAAGTGCAACCTTTCGTCCCCTACGTCGTTACCATGCCCTTTTATTTACATAATAGATATATTAGCTTTTCCTGAGTAGCTAGTACGTATGTTTTTTTCTATTGCTGAAAAGCATATAATTTTCATGGACTTAGTGCGGTTTCAAAATCAAAATATTTTATTTCACATAAACCTTATGAAACGTATGAAACGTCAGAAGCTAGGTGCACGGTTCCGATTGGTCTATCTTATAGAGAAGAGCCAGCTAGATACTCCACAGTTACTCCACATTTAAAAATAATTGGCTTTTATAATATTCTCAAATAACAGGGTTAATAGGTATGGGAGGACAGTGAACACAGCACAGAAAATGGTCAACAATTCTACGCCTGCAACGTTCTCGCATTCACAAAATAGAAAATAATTTATATAATAGATAAATATAATAATACAAATGAAAACCTATTTAAACCAAATGACATGATTGCCATTACAACTTTAACAAATCTGAATAATTATCATGTCCACGAAGGCCAACTAATAAAGAGTTTGATCGACATTGCAACTGTTTTGTTTTTTCATAAGATTTACCAGTAAACTCACTCAACCAATTGGGTCAAGTTTTTTTCCTCAAAATTCTTGCCGCTAATAAATACATGGAAGTTGAATGATTAACAAAATAATGTGGATGCTTCTCGGTAAAGGAGTTAATTGGCTGCAGGTATGTCGGCCATGCTGGGCACTTCCCGCTATTAAGGTTTTTGTTGTTAGACTTGACTGGTTGGCCCTCTTGTTACTTTAACTTTACTGTTAGGAGCGTTATTAGCCAGAAGGATTAGACATTAATTGAGGTATTTAAATGGTGTTGTTTTTTGTTCTTATGCCAATTAACGCATTTTTCATTATTCCTTTCTTTCTAAATAGTTAGGTTTTTATTTTCTTGTTACTAAAGAGTTACCAAAAAGAAAAAAAATCTTTTTCGCTCATCAAATTCATCGTGAGGACAGTTTTGATTTATTCAATGAATACCAACAGAATAACGTTAACTAAAAAAAATCTAGCATTATTGATCATAGGTTGATTGCACCGATTGATGGCAATAAGCTATAAGGCTCGGCCTCTATTACGTGTGACTTAAAGATAACTGGCGAAATGTGGGTAGTCTATAGGGACACCTCTGCCAAACATACAGGCGTGATGTTATGTTATGTAGCATAATAATTTGTTTCCATCTCAAAATAATCTTTATCTAGAACGGAAAATAATTTAGCTTTAAAATAGAATCAACTCGACCAAAATATTTATAATCAAACAGTTGAGTAACAGCCTCAATAACATAAGCAATTTCGGCGTTACACTTTCCTAAATGTAAATATGTTTTGTATTAAGTTTTTTTAAATATAATAATTTGTAACGTGTCATGTTTGTTGATTAATTCAACTTTTTCAAACTCAATGCGGTGTGTGATGAATTTATAATATATTCATTTTGCATTCAGTTAATTGAATTTCGGTGCGTGCGTAAATACATGATTTAATCTGGTCACGAGTCAATTAAATGATTTTGGTATTGCTATATTCATTAATTTATTTATTTGCTTACTTAAGCGATAAATCCAACTAAGCGAAAGGGAATGTTTTAATAAGTAAATTAATTTATTAAAATGGTTATACTACTACTATATCTTAGTGTTGTGATGAGCAGAACGATCACGAATGATTTCTGATCATCTTCGCATGTCGATGGCAATAAGTTGTGTCAATTCAGAACTGACCTATGTATGCATTCCTATTGCTATAATCTCAGCAACTGGTACTTATAAAATTGCAAGGATAATGTAGTTAAGTTGGACAAAAAGTCACACAAATACTTGGGAGTCAAACAGGACTATAGGCAGTGTATTCTGTAAAAAAACTCTCAGTGAAAAAATAGGTGAAGTGAGCTACATTTCAGAGCGTCTCAATCCCTAGCTGCAGGGTAGTGGAATGACAGCTCACTTCAATCTCACTTCACCTAAGTTTTCACGGTCAGAATTTTTACAGAATAGCGCTACAGGATTTATAGGGTCTGTAACTGTTCCATAAGATCTGAGGACGAAAGTGTTCGCCCTCAAGAAAAAAATAAAAATAATCGTCAATTCGCCCGTTTCGCGTGCGAATCATCAATAAGCCAAACAAACCCTGATCGGGTTAAATTTTTGCTCAATTTCTTTCATTTTATTCATTTATATTTAGAAGGCAAGTAGTTTCAAGTTTCAACGTTATTTCTCACCACTTTTTTTAACAATTATGTATTGTTTTGATAACATTATTAAATTGCAATTGAAAAATCAATAACGAAAATTGAGGTTATAAAATTAAGTGAAAAACAATTTTACAGCTGTTTAAAATTAGAATTTCGGGTTTATTCCAATAAACAAATCACTCAATTTGTAAGTGGCTCTACAAATTAGCCTCCACAGGTCTGTTTTCTGATCCATTTGTTTACATTTTTACCAGAAACTTTTGGAACAGAGTATACATAGTAGAAGCGTTTGCGACCTAATCAGTTTTCAACCTCTGAACTTTTATTTTTCTTCACACATCCATGAAAATCCGTTACAAACTCAACACCTCATACCTATCCTCTTACGTCATATCCATTACGTCAGAACATCACAACAAATTGCAAACTTGTCACTATGATCGATCGTGTGAAACATGATATGTCTCGCGATCGCTAATCGAACAGGGCATCGATCTCAGACTTATGGACATTACAAGCATGTGATACGGCGCAAAAACTTGTTGTTTTTGTCAACTTTGACAGGTAATGAACAGTTCTAGGACTTTAGCTTGATGGTGTCTGTGTTCAGTTGTACTTTAGACACTGAATAAGCTCTTGCAATATTTTTTCACTCCGACTTTAATAGGTTTGACAGAATGGCTACTGCTTTTTATTTACTTTTTCAAGCAAATATTTCCATAATTTAAAATATTACAGACTTAAAATAATAATAATAATCATAGGGCACCAAAAAATTTGTCCGCATTGCTGTCAATAGGAAAAGTGCCCAAAAGGTTGGCAGCATTGCCACGTTGTATTGTATGATGCTCACGTGAAAAATCGTTTGGGGTTGAAACAGTTCGAGACATCGCCAATCGTCGTTGGTCGACTCTAAAGAATCGCTAAACAATATGGCACCAATTGTTGGTCCTTGGGTGCTACCATAGATATCCAGTGCTACTGTTCAATCTTTTTGTTCGAGTTTCATCATTTGAATTGTTTACGTCAGCAACTTCCTGAAAATCACTTGAATTATTTATTAAATTATCAAAAGTATTCACTTTTATAGTAATAGAGTTCAGAGTTCATAGTTGAATTATATGAACATTTAAGTGGTAATATACACGAGTGGCATGTTTCTGAGTGTCGAAGGCTGCAGTTCCCTCTGTTATTGGCAACGTGGTTTTCAAGGACAGACAGTGCTATCCACAAAGACGCGCACATACCACTAGTGTTTTAGTTTTGTCGTGTTTACTAATTACCTACTCATAGGTAGTTAGTGTGTATTGCCAATACTAAAACATTAGTGGAATTTTGAACTCTTGTACTGTAAGCGTTTGTGAAGAGAAGAGTGGGGCGCGTCTTCGTGGAAGACACTATCTGTATATAAGCGCTAAGAGTTATACTATTGTTAGTAAACGACTAAAGAGTTCCAACTTGCTAATAGTCGTGGTGACTACCATCAGTGTAGTTAGTGAGATTTACAATACCTTCTTAAATCCCAGTTTATGAATTCGTATTTACTTACTGGCTTACCAAGGTACACCTCTACCTAACTCTTCGGGGAACACAGACATGATGGTATGTTATGCTATTTACCTATTTAGATCGGTTCCAAAAGCTTAATCATTTTTCCGATCAGTCAGTCTTATGTCAAATATCACGTTCGGTGTGATTATCCACTGATGTGTTTAAATTGGATAGCCTTTTCAAAACCAGGTGAGAGAATACTAACTTCGTTAATAAAATCTAGAAAATTCAATTTTAAAGTTTACGGTCCATGTAACATAAACATTCTTAGACAAATAGCTTACATAAACAACCATATAATTCAACCTAACATAGATGAACTGATCAGATTGAGACAGACAACATGGCGGTGCGGCCCACCCGCTGCGCCTGCGCATAAGGGCCGTCACAAGCTGCAGCTATAATGTAAAATGTATAGCTTGATTTTATTCTATACATCTTGCCATCAGAACTTATAGAAGGTCACTCTTCTTTTGGAAAGATGTATAGAAATACTCATAATCGAATAAAATATACCTATATATTGTGTGAGTACCCATGGCAACAATAATGTCAACGTTTATATCTATCACTTAAAAACGTGCATAAATTGAAGGAAAGATTAATATTTGTATTCAGGTGCATGTGGGAATGAATGAGTGTGTGATAGGTACCTTATAAGTTATAACGTAAAAATATTATATTCTGGGATGTATTATACCTGCACTATACAATATGTAAAAAAAAACATGTCCGATCCGAAAGGGGCATATAGGTACTGCAATGACATTACCGAAAAGTAATAAAAACAATTATTGTTATTGAAATAAAAAATATATTGCTATTTAAAATTCACATTTTTAGTACCAAAATTACCCCAAATTCATTAAAGTAGCTAATTTTCAACAGGGGTTATAAGTTATGACTTTTAGACACCCGCTAAACGAAGACGGCCGCCCGCGCCCAATGTACCCCGTAATTTAACCCGATAAAATTCCCCATTGAAAAATATGTGGTGATTATTTTTTCCTGAAAATCTCCACATAAATTTACTCTCAGTACGATACCTAACAACACCTTCACGGATTGGAAAGGTTTTAGCTTTAGCTGCAGTGTGTGACGGGCTTAAAATGCATACCGATTTATGATAGAGGAATTATTACATGGTTGTGGAATTATACGGTAAATTATTAGTTTATTTTAGTATTAATACTTTGCCCTTTTAGGGGTAGAGGTTAGTTCTATTATTGTTTTGCACAACAAATTATGCAACTTTGAGAGGTAGAGTTACTGATTTAATTTAATTTATTTAATTTAATTAATTTGATTTAATTTACTACTGATTCGATAGACATTATTGGTCCTTGTATTGAATTCTTGTTATTCGAAGGGAAAGAGAGATATTAAATAATTTGATATTTCGGCGGACATTCAAAAGTCATTTATTCAAACTAGGCTGAGAATTAGCACTTTTCGAACGTCAAAGTTACATAAGACAGTGCCCCAAAACGCCTACCCTTCACCACTTCCTAGTGCTTTAGCTGGGACGAAGAAGTGGTGCAACAAACTCCCCAGCAGTACAGCTGTCTGTTCAGTTAACAGAAAAATGATTATATATAATATACATAACGCAACACAAAACATAATTTAAATTATAAATTAATAGCCATATGTCAGCTAGCACACGCCAATATACCAACCATTGTGGTAGATTTCGGTCAAAATAATTGTTTAATTAATTGGTGGACAAATTGATGATAACACAATACTTATTTTACTATAATATTTTACCATAATTCCACCACTGTTTTTCTAGAAGGGTGCCTACCTATACTAACACACATTACACCAGTTATGTTTTAGTCCCTTGTTTGATTAGGGCCAGCCTATTGCCATCAACCGTACCATACAGTAAAGTTGCTAATTATTATATTTCCTGAAACTGCATACGAATTTTGCAAAAAAAAAAAAAACAATTTTTATCTCTTTTTTTTATTGGGAATTAGCAAATAGCTTCTCCTGCTTTGGGCGGCAGTTGCCTGTACATTGCCAGGGGCCACGGACAGCGCCGGAGTCGCGAGAAACGTGGGCCGTGGGCCATGGTATCCCTTTCGGACTTTCCCGCGACTCCGGCGTTTCTTCTTCATCTCTCTAACGACATCTATTGATGGTTCTAGAAAAACAAATGTAACTGACTGTGAAAAAGTTTAATTATTAAAACTGTAATGTAATGTAATAATATGAAAATCACTTTGGCTATTGTATCAGTATGGACAAGAAAATAAGCTGGAGTTATTAATATCGCTGACGCTGAGTTTATTTTTATTGTTTATTAATCAAAAATCAGAAAATAGTTTACATGCATTTGCACCTTTAAACATACCACACAAACCATCGCGGGTTTAACAGCGCTATGGCCAGACATGGCAACTCGGTGTGACTACATATTAATTATTAATTAATGAACAATCGGGTACATACATGTACCCATCATACTTCTCAAGCACCACTAATCATCTGATCACATACTTTTTTCCACCGTAATTATCAGGTTTATGAAACGGAATTCTTTCCCAGACGTTCAGAGCCGTTCGTTTGTGTGCAAATCATGTACTCGCTGTAAATAATAATGATTAATAATGCATCTTAGATCAATAGAGTATATATTATTAGCTCTCGCTTCGTGCATTCGAAAAGGAAACATAGATTCGATTATATAACTGTGTATTGCGAGTGTCGTTTGACGAGGAAATAGAGAAGATAGAAGGAATAAAAAATTTAATCCTAATTTATCCAATTTTGGGTTTTTAATATGATTATAGGTTATTCGAATTCTATGTATATTATTAAGAGGGAACAGGGCTTGCGAGGAATTTGAAGAATAGGTATTTGAAAAACTATTGCTGTCGTGTTACCTCAAGTCTACCTCCGTAGAGTGCGATAGGGACAGCTACAGCTCAGACCGATTATATCACAAAAAAGATTGACGAAATCGACGTTTCGTATTCCCCTGTTTTCTCCTCGAAAACTGAGCCGATTCAATTATTTTTTACATTTAAATTTAAAAAAAGAGTACGTCTAGGTTCCTATAAAAAAAAAATTATGTCAAAAACTTTTTGATTTTTTCTGGTAGTTCTTTAATCACGTGGTAAACATTGGGTTTTTTTTTGTAATTTTTGGAGGGTCATATTTTCTTTACCTATAAGATAAGGCTTTACCATTAAAGATAAGAGCCGGGGGTGATATTATCGCAAGAGTAAATTCAAAAAGTTTTGATAAAAATAAGGTTAGCAGCTGGCTATTTTTTTAAAGTATGCTATGTTATTATCACTAAAGGCTCTTGTGATTCACCGTGGGGTGATAGAGGGAATATTTTTTCGCTTTATTAGCATGGGCTTATAAGGCGAAAAAACATCCCCTCTACAACAATTTGTTGCAGAATATTTAAATCGAGCTTAAAGATCTACTACGGCATCAAAGCTTCATTCACTTCCAGAATCTCTATCTCCACGTTTCAACTCAGGCGCAGGTGTGGCCTGACGGTGTGCGAAGGCTACATTTTGTATGTGTGCGGAATAAGTAATAGCCTCCTGCTTTGAACCGTGCGATGTAAACAAACGTAGTGTGGCTGTCGGCTAGTTGGGCAGTTTGTCATGCTGATGTATAGGTAGGCTTGTAAGTAGTGAAACTGGCTTTTTGGCTGCATTGTTATACTTATTGTTAAAAATGTTGGTCTAGTTGGTAGTAACTGATTATGGTTCTTAAGTTGAGAGGGTTGGTTTAAGAGTTATGAGATTTCTAATACTGTTTTATGAGATTTGTTGACTGAAAACATGAAACAATTTTTGAATTGCTAGCATCATGATGTATGTAAATTTGATTAAAAAAGTAACTTTTTTTAGGACGATTTAGACGGAGCTGATTGCTACAATATTTTATTTTCAAAAACTATAAGTATCACAAAAAGCATTAGGTATTTATCACAAGCGATACCATAAATCGTTAAGTAAGTAGATAAGCGCAGTACCAATACCTAAGTACAAATATTAACTTCGAGATAGAGAAAGTAAACACTAAGTAAAACTGCACACTAAACTGCTCTTATCAAACATAAATAGCGTGTAAGTAATACCTTTAGAGTTGAGACTAAAATGATAAAATTTTAACAGCACAAAAATAAATCATTTATTGCCTCAATTAATAGTAGGTACAATCAATAAACAACTACGAACATGTCTATAAAACCTTCTGATATTGATTTACGCTGATTTTAGTGAAGTTATGGCAATAACTACTAATACACGTTGTATTTGAGAGGCCTAAGAAATGTTATATGACACAAATATTGTAGGTTTGGTTCTGAGGCCTAAGTAGTAGAATAATTTGATCGAATCAGACTTTTTGTTCGGTCGAATGTTGCGGGATGTAACAATACTCTAACAAAAAATATTGTCAAGGCTATTTGAAGTCCTTGACTGTGAGACGAAAATCAGAAAAAAGAATAAAACTATTTGGGATATTCCCATTAACAGGCCGTCTAGCGCCATTCAGGAAAGAATAACGATAACATTCTAGTGATGCGGTAATCAATATTAGTACCAATGCGGGCGACTAAGATGACGTCTTCGCATTGTCGGAGCGCTACTCCGCCCCTCACACGGACTTCGTCGACGGATCTCGCCGCGGCCTGTCCTATATCGCCGGACCTGTCACGACGCGCGTTATCTCCGGACCTGGCGGCTCTAAACTTCACGCGACATCGACCTCTATCGCCAGACGTCTTAGAACATTATCGACCTTTATCACCTGACTTTGCACGAAGATCAAGGTCTCCAGCTAGACCTAGGTCCCTAATGGAGTCGCTTTTGGTCGCGAAAATGGAAGCGTTGAGTACGGGGAAATTAGTGCGGACGGATTCCATGGACAGTTGCAGCAGTTTCGGGTCGATGTCCTCGCTCCCCAGTGATGTGTGCCGGTGCGATGATTGCCTGTTGGGCATTGTGGATTTTTATATGCCCAGTCCATCTGAAGTGAATAAGGCGCTAAGAAAGGTGAGTGGAATGTCATTTTATTAATTATTTTGTGTGTTTAAAGCAGGCTTCAATCTAAATACCTATATATTGCGACGCATCAGATATTTTAATATCTGTCTGTTCATGGGTACCTATTATTAATATGAGTAAAATAATAAATTCTTATTCGATAAGTGTTTGATCGATTAGTAATAGGAACGTGACCTTTTATTTTTTTCTTGATAATTAGTTCCTAAATTTTCGTTTGGAAGGCAGTTACGTAGATTCCTACTCTTTATTATAACATTTAAATTACTGTCTTATTGGCTACTATGATATTTCAATAATCTTAAACACATCTTACTAATTTGTTTGTAAACATTGACGTACACAGTAGTACGACACACGTGTGAATAGTAAAAGAAAACCTACTTAGCGTACTAGTAGCGCCATCTAGTGAACGTGATACGAGTTTAGTAAAGAATTCAAGTTGATTGCATGCTGAAGCTCAATCCTTTGCGTTTAGTTTATGTTTAGTATTGAAGATGGCGCTGTGATGTATTCGTTTCCACTGCTCTACCAATATTGAGTTGATATAATTAGGAAAAGCATTTGATTAATAATTTATTATCGATGAAAATGAGTAGACTTTTCCAATAATATTCAGTAGGTCGTTGACTTATTTCACCAAAACCTATTGGGAGAGGTTGAACTTGAATAGTAATCCAGAATTTTAGCGCTATAGACATTCGACGTCTTTCAATAAATTATCGAAAATAGTTTTGAAACCGTGTTGTTTTTTTATATTGCTTATAAGTTGTCAGCCTTTAATAGTTATACCTATCTATACTAAGTACGTTTGTAAGCACATTGTACATCATTATTATTCAGCAATCGCAAATCCAAAATGTCTACATCAAGGCAAATTGGATGTTTTGCACCAGTGTAGGATACGTCAATCACCATGTTTAAAGAAAAAGAAAAAAAGAAAAAGTAGGTATTTATTGGAACAAGCACAGAATATCAAGATATGGAGATATGGAGATAGGAAAACATGAGATTATTAACATAAAAAAATCAAGTACTCAAGTTCTTAGTTCTTACATCATCAATTAATTACTTTCTCATCATCATGACCGACCAGAAGACCAATAATTGTCGTATTTAAAAACAATCAAAATCTATCACAATCTAATCTCAGCAACAATCATAGTTTTTGACATGTTCTAGAGATATTTTTGACAGCTTGATATGTCAATTTTTATAATGAAAAAAAAAAACAAGACTTTCACAGTCAGTCAGCTTTTACAGCCTCAAGACTGAGATTAGATTATGAATGTTCTTAAAAATACGGGTATTGCCCCTCAGTGCTCTATATAGCTCTCTACATTAGGTATACATACACATATATGTACACACTTCTCACACATATATACATAAAAACATGTACATGTACATTTTGACTGGGATACGTAGATAGGTATATGTATAGGTTTTAAAGATAAAGATAACTATCTATTACCCTGCATTTTCTTTAGATAGATCCGAAAGTCATAAAGTCTTTAAGCACGGCTTATAAATCTGTAGGATTTTTATGTTTTTTTTTCCTGTCGTTTTAAATAATGTCGTATTGTCGTCATCAGTACTCAACTACTATACAGTACTCTATTCAAGTGCCGTTACTACTCAACTTGACCACTTAATAGTTGCATCAATAGAATATTCATAGGATTCGATATCCAGGCATTTAGCAAAGAGGCACGTCTCATGCACGACAGACCACCATGGATCCTTAAGCAGTGTTTGACGCAAATTCAACTGTACATGGGGTCCTATATAACTCAGGATGTGACTAGGGTCCAAAATAGTTAAGTATAGGCTTCGGAATAGTAACTATTACTTAGTTACAATTTGGTGTTAGAAACAATGAAATATTCGACAGACATGCTGGCAGCTGAATTTGCGTCACACTCCTTATCAGGATTCAGGGATGCCTGTACGAAGACCTGCCTTCATGATTAATTGAATAATAATATAGAATGTTATAAGAATGTTGCTTTCGAGTTATGGCAGTTGGATATTGAGTCCTTTCTCAACTATTTTACCTCCAACAGACAACAACCCAAGCAGCAACCCGCCAGTAACTTTGCAGCAACGTTTATGAAGATCACTTTGATTTTGACAGTGATGTAAAATCAGGGGGTCTACTCTCGAAATCCGTCAACGAAGATGCGGGCCCGCCCCAAACTTGTCAATCCGTCAAAACAAGTGTCCATTTTTTTTTTCGTGCGGTTTAAAAGACGTCGGTAGTAGGGATGACTGTTAAATCGTGTTGTCATTCATTCTTAGTTCGGGCTCCGATCTAATCTTTTATACGTAGGTGATACGGAGTAGGAAACGACGTTAACTTCGGCTGAAACTACGGAGTACGTGCTTAGTTTTTCGTGCCTCAGAGATCCAATAACTGTGATAGGACTGCAGGTCGTAGTGATTCCCTGTCAAGTTCTACCTAAGGTCTATTTAAATCCTTGTATCCAATTGATGTTATTTCCACTTAAACAAACATCAACTCTAGGAAATGTATATAAAGTTGATTTAAGACTGACTAGTACTGTTGAAAAAGCCATAACAAATATGAAGTTGTTTACAGTTGTTTACAGTTGTTTTTCTTAAAACTCGTATTGTTTACATGTTTGGCAAATTAATTGCGAACGCAGATTAAGTAGATATTTATTTACCTAGCTCTTTTCATCTGCCACAATAAATTGATCATTAGAATACTTTGTATGCCACAGCCCTCTCTCACGGCATTTACACATATATACTTTAAAAAAATAACTTATAATTTATTGAAATTAACGGATGCGAAATCGGTGAGATAGTTTGTCGTGCTTAAGGCTGCAGTCTCGCAAAATGCACTCGCGGCGAATTATTTGCGCAACTTTGTGTTTTTATTTTTAACATAATAATGAAATAATATGGAATATTTTTATTACACATAAATAACCATAATATAAGTAATAGCTAGTTATTTTTTGTAAGTTCATCTAGGTGGATTAAGTTAGGTAAATCAAGTGTTAAATACAGCTCTTTCGCGCCCAACATCATTTCGAGTTCTGTTTGTGCACTTAGATTATGGCAATGAAGAATTAATTTACAAATCTGTTCAGCGCATAATTAGCTCAACATTCTCGTCTTCAAAATGCGCTGATTAGTTTTTTCTAATTATGTTTCATTTTCTTAATTCAGAGGCCACAGTTTCATCAAAATTCTCTGTTTTTATCTCCTAATAAATGGTTTGTTCCATAATAACTATGCATCGTATTTATATAATAATTAGATTATTTTAAAGCGAAGAGTTCAATAAGCAAATACTAAAAAAAATAGCACCTAAATCACATTACACTAACAATAATGTTAATCTCAAAAGACCTCCAAAAAACAAGGAATTTCTCCCTCAATTCTTGTTTATAAACTCGGTTTTTGGAGGTCTTTTGAGATTAACATTATTGTTAGTGTAATGTGATTTAGGTGCTATTTTTTTTAGTATTTGCTTATTGAACTCTTCGCTTTAAAATAATCTAATTATTACATAAATACGATGCATAGTTATTATGGAACAAACCATTTATTAGGAGATAAAAACAGAGAATTTTGATGAAACTGTGGCCTCTGAATTAAGAAAATGAAACATAATTAGAAAAAACTAATCAGCGCATTTTGAAGACGAGAATGTTGAGCTAATTATGCGCTGAACAGATTTGTAAATTAATTCTTCATTGCCATAATCTAAGTGCACAAACAGAACTCGAAATGATGTTGGGCGCGAAAGAGCTGTATTTAACACTTGATTTACCTAACTTAATCCACCTAGATGAACTTACAAAAAATAACTAGCTATTACTTATATTATGGTTATTTATGTGTAATAAAAATATTCCATATTATTTCATTATTATGTTAAAAATAAAAACACAAAGTTGCGCAAATAATTCGCCGCGAGTGCATTTTGCGAGACTGCAGCCTTAAGATACAATCCAAACCATGTATGGTTAATTTTATTATTCTTAAAGACGTAATTTGAAATGTAGTGATAGTAGGGAATAGCTAGGCAAGAATTTTGGAAACTTGCCAAGTAAACGTGCAATTGAAAACGCTCATTCATTCATCAGGTAGCTATCTCATTCATTCAATTTAAAATAAATTTCAATTCAATTCAAATTAAAATGCTGTGCTTACCTATAATTTAGATGCATGCAATTCTATTGTATTTGTTAATGATATGTACTTTGAATGTCCTTGTGTGTATTTAGTTGGTTTGCCTAAATAAATAAATAAATAAATAAATAAATTGATAGTTATCAACAAATAATTGAGTAGGTTAGTCTCGTATACTCGTTTTCAAAGTATTGGCTAGCTTTCGCTCACTAACAATACTATAAAGCTTCATTCAGAATAGCGCGACGCGACACCGTGAAGTTTTCGTAAAAATTGTATTGTTCGAGTCGCGTCGTGCTGGTCTGCACGAGGCTTAATAATTGATTCTTCAAAAATTCGTGACTTTTCCCAACTTTTCTCTTCTCAAAAATTCATTTCCTCGAGTGTTTTTATTTGAGAATTATTTACTAACAGGATTAGTTAGGGTAGAGCGTTCAAGATTTCTCCCAGTACGTATTATCTGTGTCCCAGGTCTTTTTAGTGCAGCCTTGTATTTAGGTATACATACTACATAGTCCTGTGCCCTATATCTATTTATATATTTTAGATACGTGCAGTCTATAATTTTATTGAAATAAATTCACCATTGTATATAAAACCGGTAATAAATAAAATGCGCATTTGACTTCTGCTAGCAAGATTTGCGTCAGTAACCGTATTAGGATTCAGGGATGTGGTTTGAATTACCTGTGTACATGCAGTAGGACACAAAATAGATGTAGCATCCTTTTTAAAATTTGCATTCATGCATTTCAATTTTACGAATGTATTTGGTTGTATGACTTCACAAGTTATTGCGTTTACGTAAAGATCATTTTCAACCGACTTCAAAAAGGAGGAGGTTCTCAATTCGGTAGTATGTTTTTTTTTTTTTTTTTTTTGTATGTTTGTTACGCGATTACTCCGCCAATTATGAACTGATTTTGATGATTCTTTTTTTGTTTGGTAGGGCAAATTTCAGAAGTGGTCCCATATAAATTTGGTCAAGATCTGATGAGGGGTTTTTGAGTTAGCTTCAATAATAAATAAAAATAAAAAAATTTAAAAAAATATAAATAATTTTTCCCATCTAGTATATGTGGATGATATTCTAATAGTTCCTGTCACTGTAATTTACATAGCAGGTAATGGGTATTCAAATTTTTGTGGGGGTTTTGTGTAGGTACCACAACTAAAAAGTGAAAAATAAAAACTTTTTCACAAAAATAAAACCGACTTCCAAAAAAAACACTACAAAGTGAAAAATAACTTTGATTTCGGAAGTCGGTGGCAAAAAAACGAAAATAAAACCCCAGACATCGACTTCCGAAATCAAAGTTATTTTTCACTTTGTAGTGTTTTTTTTGGAAGTCGGTTTTATTTTTTGTGAAAAAGTTTTTATCACCTAAAACAGTGATTTTGAAGGCGCACTCAGTTCAGATCGGTTTTACGAATTTTGCCGACGCTACATCTAAGTTGTGTCGTACTGTAAATACCTATGCAAAAATATTTTTATTATGATCAGTAGGTAATACCTATAAACCTACTTATTAGTACAGTAAATATCTACCTAGTATTTCAGTTGGTTTATAATTATATAGGCTTACGATGTTGATGACGTACCTGAGTAGCGTAGTGCGTAGATAGTAGAGGAGCTCGTGGCTAAGTAACAACAGCCGCACGGGTCGATCCATCAGGTTGAGCTACGCTTGCCGGGGTTGGTCTGTGGACGCGTGATCATCTTTACATACCGAGACTCCTCCGTGCCTTGATATCGAGACTCGAGACCCGTCCGTGCCTAGGAAATCACGTTAAGCCGTGGGTCCCAACTGTCATTCGTGGATCTTTGACAGTCGTTACGAGTCGTCAGAAGCTCAAAAGTCTGACAACCAGTCTTACCAAGGGGTATCGTATTACCCAGGTAGGTACTGGGTAATACGATACTGGGTAATTTTTTAAACATATGAAGCAATGGTTTAGCAATATCTTTAACAACTCTCGGATTGTGATTGAAAGTGTAATACGCAAGGTGCTGGTTCGATGTGTTTTGATGGTCGACGTGTATTTAGTTAGGTAGGTACCGAGATGCCTCACGAAAAATATACAAAGTGTTCTTGCAAAAAAAATACAAGTTCTTTATACGGATGAATACTTGAAAGACAAAGAACAACATAGAAATTATGTGTTTTTATTAAAATTATTTGAATATTTTTTAACCTTTCACGTGATGTTGAGGTATGGTATGTTATTACACACTTATTTGGCATCTTTGAAGTATTTTCGTAAAAATAATGAGTATTGAAAACGGTCAAAGTGACTTTTAAAATTACTTCAGGTTTGGTGCAAGATTTTTAGTCGCCAGTGCTCTAACTATCTCTAACAGCCTCCTAGGTTGACCTGCGAGATGACATTAAAAAAAAACCTTTTGGAACAATTTAAGGGATTTAATAGAAATATAACTATATTAATTTCCAGGTAATACAATTACTTACACAGGTACATGGATGACTATCGTTCTTACAGTTAACAACAGAAAAACTATTACCTACAGATATTTCACATAATTAATATTGCCAGTAAAACTTAAACTAGACAGTTACTGTATTTTTCTCAATCTATATACCTATATAAAAATTAATTGTCGTGTCGTGCGTTAGTCTCGCAAAAACTACAAAATGGCTCGACCGATGTGATGAAACTTTGGTAAATTGTTGCGTGCGCGCCGGACAAGGTACCTAACAAAAAAAAAAATAAAGAAAAAAGTATTGCAAGCAACGCATGCGGGGTATTGCTAGTAGATTAATTAAATTCTAAAATAATGGTAACAATGCAGCATTGTGTTTAATAAATCCTGTTTGTTGTAGTATTAATATAATCCGGTGTACCTACTTACGTACTTACCGACTCCAATGAAAGGAATTGCTGGAATTATGCAGGATCAGGAAGTGACTGGCATACCTTGGATATGTGAAATAATACTAAATAATTATTGGACACTTACCTTGGTGTTCGTAGTTCTCAAAACATCCATACAAGACTTACATCATCATCATCATAATTTCATCCGAAAGACGTCCACTGCTAGACATATAGGCCTCCCCCAAGCACTGCCACTTCGACTTTGACCGGTGCTGAGCCTCCCCCGCATCCAGCGGATTCTTGTGGCCTTCACAAGGTCATCGGTCCATCTTACATACAATATTAATATTATAAAGGACATTGTTCGGCGTCCATACATCGTTCGCCTAAGAACCAACAGACACGTGTATTTACTTTCTGTGTTCTAAATAACGCATATATTCGATTGAAATTAAATTAAAATCACGGACACTTCTGAGAATTGTAAAAAATCAAAAAGACTTTCGGATTTTGGGGTTATAATTAGGTCAATAGAACTTATCGTTTTTATAAACTTAGCGTTTATTTGTGAAAATATATTGGATTTACATTTACATTGGAACGAGTCCGAACCTTTATTTCTCTACAGTCTACACTAATTTATTTGTTTATGACCAATAGAAAAACCTACTCTGAGTGATGACACTGTCATTACTAGCAATGTACAACATTCAACAACTTTTGTGGGACTGCGCCTGCGCTGCAGCCAATTTTCAGTGTTATCTAAATCTAATTTTGACTTTTTCTGCAAATTGTAATCACAAAACTAAATATTTGATTGAAGAAATGCTAAAAGAACGTAATACCGTTTATTTTGTAAGAATAGTTTGAACTGATGAATTGAAAATCAATGTTAGGTGGTCTTGAGTTTTGTGAGATAGTATTATTATCTCATCATCGCATAACATAATTTAAGCAATGTACGGTGGACGATGGCGCACGTAATTATACCATAATAGACCAACGGTCGGTAACAGGCGGACCGCGGTTCGTATTCGGACCGCGAGAAGTCGGAACTTGGACCGCCAAATATTATTAAATAACATATCTACTATTCAATTGAAATAATATTTTTATATAACTGACACGTAGAATCCAATTGGGTGCTGTTGCTATGCTGTGCTGTGCGGTGCAAGAGAGAGCATTTTGAGTGCGGGGGTGCGGGTGCAAATGTATAAAACTGCTTATAATAATTACCTTGTACCTACTAATATTATTTAAAAAAAAAACTAAAACGTATTATGAGTTTTTATTTCTGTACCTCGATACGAAATTTCTACAGTATCCGGACCCCAGTTAAAATTACTTGTCGCGCTTCTTATTTCTACAACGACTTTCAACACGATTGGCATAAGCTTATGTGATTCCTATATTATATTTTTGACTTTTTCAATACTATTTCGTTATAGCTGATAGAATGTCCCTTTATCTAGTCCCTCAGCTCCATCTTCTTCTTTTCGTGTGGTTAGTGACTAACCTGGTGTCAAGTTTTAAAGCCGCCCATGAGCCTCTGACTTGGCTTCACATGCCGTCGAGAAATATCTCTCAGGCATGCTGCGGTTTCCTCGCGATGTTTTCCTTCACCGTTTTTCAAGCTAGTGATAATTATACAATACGCACATGAATCCGAAAAGTCAGTGGGTGCCTTGGGTTCGAACTTGAGACCTTGGCAGTCCGACGGTCACATCACTCGACTATCACTGCTATAGTTTCATCTTTTCACAATATTTCATCAAGATTACCTCCACAATTCTCTGCTTCTACATACATGGCTATACTCTGTCTCGATCCAGTCCCGTGACGTCAGCGGACACGGTTCGAATGCTCGGCCATCTTGTGCTTCACTCTGACGTCATTGTGCTCAACTTATGGCTCCCGCTGCCGTAAGGAACCAGAGCGTATACGTGCTTGAAAGCAAGGTTGGTTGGTATGAGCGATGTGCCGATAAGCTGTAGATGTTGCTTAAGAAAACAAAAAGAAAGCGTGTTCTTGTACAATTATAAAATAATGAACAACATGGATTTAAACATAGCTAGTTTTTACAACGCAAAGTTTGTGAACCGTTGAATCAATTTTATTGCAGAGCCGACAATTTCAGTTAAAAAAGACATCTCCTTTATTATTCTAAATTTTCCTAGTTTGTTCTGCCTCAAATTGATAATCATTTTATAGGTAAACCAGTGGTAAAGCCTGCGACTTTACAAGGTCGTAGGTTTGCAACCAGATAGGCAGTTTCCTTTGTTTAAAATTATTTCAACACCACTGCTCTCAAAACGGTGTAGGAAAGCTTCGTGATGAAACCGCCATGTCCTAGAACCGTACATTCAAAGACATGTTATATCCACCAACCCGCACTGGGTCCGCGTGGTGGATTACAGCCTATTTTCTCCCACAGAGATTAGGGAAAAGGCTAGGCAATGAGGCTCGCATATGCCTAATCAATATCATACCTGATGGTTAATGAATTTGTTTGACGATGGGGCGTGCTTGCCTAGAAGTAACCTATTCACTTTTCACTCGAAGGCTTAGGTTATAGGTATCAGGAAACACAGACTCCGGTAGGGAATTCCAATCATTGACTGTATGCACAATGCAATATTCCCAAAACGTTTTGTGCGTGGTGCGATCATGCAGCGGATTGATGTTTTTCTTGCCCATTACATTCATCATTATCATACATACATTCTTCGGCAGCCATCACTTTCATTCAATCCTTTTTCTTTCATCTTTCTTCAAACAAACAATCCATCCATCTTTCCTTTGTTTTCTTTCTCCCTCTCTATCAACATTAACATTTTATTTCGCACTCTCTCAGTCAAAAGTGTTTCAGTCATTATTAAATCCTTTCAATATATTACCTACTTTCACACTCATTTAGATAAGTACCTGGGCGACAGAGCTCTGCTCTGGTGAACATATAGAATGCTTATTTAATAGTATAGGATAGTTCATACTAATTCCATGTCTACATACAAATTCCATGCTGCCGTGGTAGTAGTTACTTACTAATTCCGTGCTGCTATGTCTGTCAATTATTGTCAATTGACAGGTGTCAATTATTCTTAGGTCGCCATCTTGTTCTAAACTTCTTGGGTGAAAATACGGAGGAAACGAATTTTCCCAAACTCAAACTCAAAAAATTTATTCCAAATAAACCAATTACAGGTACTTTTGAATTGTCAAGGGGCCGGTCAGTCAGAAAGATGAAGCTAGTTGCCCATTCCAAAGCGTAGGTTCCTATGCAGAAGAACGGGCAAGAAACTCCATGGACACTCTTTTAAATCAGAATATTGTTAAAACATTGGTTACATCATTCATGTTGAAATTATACATGTGAGAACAATGTAGTAAAACGTGCACGTTAAAAGCGACCATAATAAACATATAAAAACAAAAATAATTAAATAATTAAAATAAGCCATGGCAGCTAAGAGATGACCAGTCCCCACTGACGGCGCCCAGATATGAGACCTAGCTAGATCGATTTTTCGCACCCGTAAACCCCTATATTGCAACTTTAATCGAAATCGTTAGAGCCGTTTTCGATAACGTGATTACAAATATATATATATATATATAAATTGCTCATTTTATAGTATAGGATATGCACATAATATTAAGTCTACCCTGTGACGTCAACAGACACGCTCCGAATACTTCGTCGTTTCGTGCGTCATAGTGACGTCATTGCACTCTTTGAAAGGCTTTCTACCAACGCCCGCGCCGCTTTTGGGATGTAACAGACAATCTGAACTGTGTATATATACGTTTTAAATATGCTTATGTGATTGGAGGAGGGTCGAGGGCATTGTTTCGATACGGATGCGTGAAATGATGTGGGGAATGTGAATGAAAGCGTTATTAACTATAAAAAAGCGAGATGGTTAGGTTTTGGCAAGTGATAAATGAGTTTGTAAGTCAGTCTTTTCCTGTCTCTAAGCCTACTACGTTAGAACACCTAAGGAAAACAATGTTTAGACTAAATCTAGGTTTACCCTTAAACTGACAATCATAAGATTAAGGGATCTCGTTCACTAGACGGCCAAAACCACGACCGGTGATCGCAGCGTCCAATTAAACTATAGAGACCGATATTGAATCGCGCACTTTGTCGCAACGGCCAACTAGACCACTAGACGGCCACGGCTGGCCGAAATCGTGGTCGTCTGTTTTATTTTTTCTAGTGCGCGAATTCCCTAGGAAACTTTTCTGATTCTTGTAATGCACCAGTTTTAGGAACTGTCTATTAGATTCCCATGCACAATTTGCCTAGAACCGTTCAGTATAGAACGTGACGTAGGTAGATGAGCGTTGTTATTCGTCTTGAAGGAACTTAAATTAATTCATGATTGAGTTGGAAAGTTCAAAAAAACAAAAAACAAAAACGCTAGTTTTTGCGAAAGTTCTAGGTAAATAATGTAGATAGAATAGACATCGGTTATGACAAGGATTTGAAAGGCGCTGACGTGCCTACTGCTTATAAGAATGTTGGTTGGTTGGTGTTGGTTGGTATGGTATTCATGACGTCAATCAGAAAATGCGAATGCCAGTCTTAGAAATCCGCATACCTATTGTAGAAACAGCTGTTTGTAATTCGCAGTTGTATGAATGTTATTACATCCATATTTTTTAGAAATTACCACATTTTATATAAACATTCCAATTCAAGTCTTGTAAATATTCTTTAGTAAAGAAGTCGATTCATAAGTGTATAGTGGTTACGGATCTTTTTAGTGTTTTTAATGTTCACTGTGAACAAAATGATGAAATAAGAATCACCAACGCATTGTGCGATCTATTGATGACCTTAGCCCATCCTTAGTTGGAAGATGCGAAGTCATTCAATAAGACCACTCAATTAGTGTAGTAGTGTGAGAAACAAGCCATATAAGAAGTTTCATAAACACACACACACCCATTTTAAATTAATAAAGTACAATGACTCAGGAAGACTGAAAGAAAGAAACAAAAAGAATCATCACAGTGCAAACCCGACCACATTTTGAAGCCGTCAAAAGTAAATACAGTGGAAGTAAAATCAAAGCTCTTAAAGTCAAATTAAAATAATAACGATTAATTGCAAAACAACTTTAAGTAGTTCGTTGACCTTAAGGTGAAGTTACCAAAGATTGGCGCCCATCATTAAAGTTAAGTAAAAATGGTGATGAAATGCCAATAAAATTGCCCAGCGGATGGTAGCTCAATGTCTCGAATTAAAAGTAATAACGGTTTGGGGTAATTATTCTTGTAATAGCTGAAGTATTCTCGTTGATGTGAAAATATTAGACGCTTTTACGTAATACTAGAAGGCTTGCTTGACGGCAACCAATCAGCTTGCTGTGATAAATCAAGGTGGAAAAAATAACACAATAAATATGAAAAACGTGGTACCTATGATAACGTTTTTCTGATTCCTAGTCGCGTATTTTAATAACTAGTACCAACATAATCGATTCACGAATTCTTTTATCGTTGTTTATTAGCCTTGGCCTCTAACAGTTCAATACAAATGTTACATAACAAAACATTCTTTAACAATGACGTCATTGCACTGTCGTAGACCCATCCCATTTGCATTTGCTTAACGTTCACGTGACAAGAGGCGACCTTAAAATGACGAACAATAGCAATATTTAAATCATACAGAAACAATATATAATGTAGGTACGTGAATTGATGGATGATAATTAAACCAAATCTGCACCGCCATAGGTTTTTTGATAGATTAACTATATACAGGTTATTTTATTTCTTTCTGCCTGTCTGACTGTTAACGTAATTTTGCGTACATTCGATATTCTAATTTCGACCTTACAAACAGGATAAAAATGCAGTCTACTAGCAGTAGATAAGTATTACTTATTAGGCAGTCGATAAGTATTACTATATTTTCTGCGCATTGCTTACCGTTCATATTATATTCCAAGAGATAGCCGTGCTTTTGGTAAGCCACGTCAGAGGCCCATAAAAACTCTGCCACCAGGTACTAACTTGAGTATATAAAAAGAAAAAGTATTGAATAATCACCCTCTATACTCGTTACGTTCATGATTAAACTTGAGAGTTCTTATTGGGAAGAGAATAGTGACGGTCTGCCCCCATGCGGCTGGCCAAGAGACTATCTATCGCCGCTCGAAGACCAGTTATTAAGAGGGAACAAGGCCTGCGATTCTCCATACAAATGTATTCCCCTTTTTCTTCCTGAATAAGGCTTCTGAAGCATTTTTTTTTTTTCATAATATCTAGGTCTGCTAAAATGCCCCTGCTATTTTTATCGCCGTGATTGGAGGACTACCAGACAAATTGGAAAAGTTTTTAACATAAAAGAAAATGATAGAAAACTAGACATACTCTTTCTTAAAATTTTAATGTAAATCAAATTGAAAATCGGCTCAGTTTTCGAGGAGAAAAAAGGGGAATACGAAAAGTTGATCTCATCTATTTTTTGTGATATAATAGGTCAGCAGGCTGCAGCTGTCCGTATTGCACTCTACGGAGGCAGACTTGAGGTAAGACGACGCCAATAGTTTCTTCAAATTTCTATTTTTAGAATTTCTCGCAGGCCCTGTTCCCTCTTAACGATAACTCGTCACTTGGCCAGCCGCATGCGGGCAAACCATCACCATTCTAACCGGAGCTGGGCCCTACACCCACCAAATACTGAATCGGCTTTCCTAGCGATAGTTATTAAAAGTTCGGCTATCTCTTAATACAATAAGAACTCTCCAGTTTAATCATGAACGTAACGAGCAAAGATTGTATTTTGATTATTCAATACTTTTTCTTTTTAACCGACTTCAAAAAAAGGAGGAGGTTCTCAATTCGACGGTATGTTTTTTTTTTTTTTTTTTTTTTTTGTATGTTTGTTACGCGATTACTCCGCTAATTATGAATTGATTTTGATGATTCTTTTTTTGTTTGGTAGGGCATACTTCAGAAGTGGTCCCATATAAATTTGGTCAAGATCTGAAGAAGGGTTTCTGAGTTAGCTTCAATAATATATATTTTTTCCCACCTAGCATATGTGGATGACATTCTAATAGTTCCTGTCACTGTAATTTACTTGGTATTCAAATTTTTGTGGGGGTTTTGTGTAGGTACCACAACTAAAAAGTGAAAAATAAAAACTTTTTCACAAAAAATAAAACCGACTTCCAAGAAAAACACTACAAAGTGACAAATAACTTTGATTTCGGAAGTCGGTGGCAAAAAAAACTAAAATTAAAAAACCAAGACACCGACTTCCGAAATCAAAGTTATTTGTCACTTTGTAGTGTTTTTCTTGGAAGTCGGTTTTATTTTTTTATATATTCAGGTTAGTACCTCTGACTTGGCTTCACATGCCGCCGAGAAATATCTCTCAGGCATGCCGGTTTCCTCACGATGTTTTCCTTCACCGTTTAAGAAGCAAGTGATAATTATACAATACCCATATGAATCTGAAAAGTCAGAGGTCTCTCATTTTACGTAAGAGATAATAAAGTTAATTGTTTGTTTGAATGCTAATCGCGTTAATCTCTGGTACTAACAGTCGAATCTGTTTTTTTTTTTGCAATCAATAGCGTGATGTTAGCCTATAGACTAGGAGTACGACCCTTAGGAGTCGAGCAAAAAACAGGAACGCTAAGCAAAAATGAAGTACCTAATAACTATTTTCATGCGGACTTGGTCGCGGCCAAAAAGAAGTTAGTGTTTTTATAATCAGACAGTATCCAACTCAACGACTGCAATACAAATAACAGATTTACGAATAACATTTATGGTTAATAGTGAAGCATTAAGTGAAGAACACTCATTATGTACAGATTATATACTTACCATACAATGCATTCGCATACCTACATATGTAGGATGACGTGTGAAGAATTACATTTATTTATATTTAACAGCACCGATTTGTTTACAAATACGGTATGATTGGATTTCAAGAGGTAGTTTATCTGTCAACTGTAAACATGGTACTAGAGTATACTTAACTATTTCTTTTTTTGTGACTTGATTCCTCTTATTGGTAAGATAACTGCTTCGTTGCTTTAGTGGTCGTAAGAGCTACTGCTGACTATGAGGGTTTGATTCCCGGGTCGGGTGAAGTGTTATTGGGTTTTTTAATCTGGAATTTCTCAGTTGCATCCCGGAGTTTGTATTTATGCCCGGCTGATGGCAATATGCTTGCCCCCTTTTACATGGGACTCAAACATAACAGGTGATATTTGGGTGTACTATAGGTACACGTCTGTCCAACCCTTTCGGGGAATATAAGCGTGATGTTATGTATGTTTTGATAAGATCCGTCTTTGAAACCTACTAGTTTGGGATGATCATTTAATTCAATCTATTGCAGGTCACTAGGTTTAGGTACTGGACGTAGATCTCGGAACTCTTCTCTTCTCTCTTTTCCTAGCCAGTACAGCTAGATAAACATTATTACTCAGATAGATAAATATTTGTTTTAGAATTTACTTACTCCTCGTACAATATTGCCGCTAGGACCGCGATGTCCAAAATTATAGCAAGTTAAGACAAGCTTAGACACCAGAATGATCACAGCGAAGGGTTCCGTACCACTATCTATAAAAACGGCAAAAAAAACATGTATATTATATGTGTGTTTTTAGTATTTTGTTGTTATAGCGGCAACAGAAATACATCATCTCTAAAATTTCAACTGTCTAACTATCACGGTTCATGAGATACAGCCTGGTGACAGACGGAGGGACAGCGAAATTTTAGTATTAGGGTCCCGTTTTTACTAAAAAACTTAATCATTTTGGGCTTAGAATAATCCCCTTACAGTTTTTTTTTGTATTTTTCGCTGTTAATCATTAGCGTATTCGTATAGAATCATATACAGATAGTGCAATCCACGACGACGCGCCCCACTCCGCGATTACTGTACTGTAAGCTGTAGGTTCTTTAGTACGGAGCGGAGCGGAGTTGGGCGCGTCGTTTTTTTTTTTAACTAGGGCATCTCGTATCTCACCTCTGAGGTGATGACTACTTAACTGGACAATCCTGCGGCTGCCTTAAGCTACTAAACTCAAAGCCTCCAGCCAGGGGGGGGGCGCGTCGTCGTGGATTGCACTATCTATACTTTAGTACGGAGCAGAGCGTAGTGGGGCGCGTCGTCGTGGATTGCACTACGTATAGCAGTTTTCATATCAGTACACACGAACTCAAGACGTATTAATTTTTCCCAAGGTCCTTATAGACACGTTTTGCTTATAAGCTTCACTCACCTGCGTCATGGTTTGCCTCCGTTTTCTATTTAGTGCCCAACCGCTAAAGAAGTTAAGTGAAAAAAAAATTAAACTTGTTTACTGGGCGATGTGGTTGGTATACATATATGTTATGTATTTGTCTGTTTAAGTTGGTAAATAAGTCAATGGTTAGACTGTATAGTAAATAGTGGTTATTGCCGCCTAAACACTGTTGCAAACATCATTGGGTTGCCAATGCAATATCAGAACACTTACGGAAGTTGAAAAGAGTGGAAGTACCTAGTGACACGACGATTTTGGTGCAGAAGTATAATATAGAGCTTTTATGTAAATACCGAATAACACATTAACACTTCGTTTTTATTGCTAAGGGTTCCATATACTTAGTCGACCTAAAGTCACAAACTATGTATGCCCAAGTTGTTTTCCGGAAATTATAAAAAATACGGGTCCCTTTCCTGAAAATTTCTACCGGACCTACCACTGTATAGGTACAACATTTATGAAGTCTAGGCTTTCGTATAGTCAACCCAAATAAGTATATCTACAGTCACTACAGATTTGTTCCCGGCAATTGGACAAAACCCGGCTACCTTTCCTGAAAAGGTCTACCGGACAAACATTTACTTATAGTTTTGCTACAACAATAAAACTCCTCATACAACCACTCAGGTACACAAAATTCCTAGAATGACTTTTCAGACTATTCACAAAAAAACAAGTGTCCGCTTATCAGGCAAGGTCATGCCAGGTCAGAACAAGGACTCAGGTCATTAACTAGGCAATCTGGGTCGAATCTACGAAAACAATTCTTTATTTTTTACCGTTGTTTTTTTTTGAGAAGTCACCGGTTTATGTTGTTTCCTGTTCTTAGAAGAAATAATGTCGCAAAAAATTTAGAAGGTGGCATTGGTCTACCGGTTAAAGGTCACTGAATACTGGACGGCTTTAGGAAGTAGACGGGGCGGAGAAGGAACGTAGTGTGTTGAAAACACGGATGGATGTTCAGGCCGGTAGCACACCACCACCGTGAAACAATAGCAGCGAAACCGTAGTAGTTCATTTCAACGACGCGTGCCAGTTGAACTACTACGGTTTCACTGCTAAGGTTTTGCTGCGGAGGAGTGCTACCGGCGTCAATGCATTAGAATCGCGACAGTGACGCAATATTAATGTGCTAGGTGCTAGTAGCTACCTTAAACTGGGTACCTATTTTTGTCTCAGTCCTTGTTTCAGACAGAATGAAACAGAGGGCTGTCTAAAATTCTGTAACATATTGCAACAAAAAAATATGTGACGTGGAAAATTGCGAAATTCGTTCTAGACGAAATATTTGAACCATTCTATTCCATTTATTAATGAAAAAATCTGATCTAGAATTAATTTTTTTTTTAGAAAATAGAGGTCCTTTTGGTACATACTTCCCTCTTTAGGTGTAGGTTTAATGAACTGCGATATTATCTTAATATGTTTTTTTCTGAAATACAGCATGTTTCCACTAGAACCGTTTTCTCACTTTACGTAATTTCATGATTGATGTCGATATTAACTTTGCTGATATATTCTACGTTTTCCTTTGACTTTTAGATTATGTACAGACTGCGTTTGATTTTCCTGTAGTTTTACAGAGTCAATGCTTCGTGTTTCGTCAATGACCGCGCGTGATTAAATAGGATAATTTGAAACGGTTCTGAATCACTTCATCATGAAACAACACAATATCTAAGAAGTTAATTAGGTACCTACAGAGCAAGCATAAATATATGACTATGGAAACCTCGGCAATAATATCTGATTTCATGATTCATCCATATGTCGTAAAGATGACGGCAAATATATGTATCTGATCATTTGTGCATGTGTTACAAAAACCCTATCCGATCCGAAAAGGTCACATAGGTACTGCAATAACATTACCAAAAAGTTTTAAATAAACTTATTATTATTGAAAGTAAAAAGTTATTGCTATTTAAAATTTACGTTTTTAGGACCAAAATTATCCCAAGGCTCGACAATAATATCTGATTTCATGATTCATCCATTAATATATGTCGTAAAGATGACGGCAAATATATGTAGGTATGTGATAATTTGTGCATGTGTTACAAAAACCCTGTCCGATCCGAAAAGGTCACATAGGTACTGCAGTAACATTACCAAAAAGTAATAAAAAAAACTTTATTATTGAAAGTAAAAAGTTCTTGTTATTTTAAAATTTACGTTTTTAGGACCAAAATTATCTCAATTCCATAAAAAAATTGTAAATTTTCAACAGGGGTCATATAATTTGTAGGCACCCGCTAAACGAAGACCGCGACGGCCGCCCGCACTTCATGTCAATAACCCGGTAAAATTCCCCATAGAAATAGGTAATGTTACAAAAACCCTGTCCGATCCGAAAAGGTCACATAGGTACTGCAATAACATTACCAAAAAGTAACAAAAAAACGTATTATTATTGAAAGTAAAAAGTTATTGCTATTTAAAATTCACGTTTTTAGGACCAAAATTATCCCCATTCCATAAAAAAATTGTAAATTTTCAACAGGGGTCATATCATTTGTAGGAACCCGCGAAGACCGCGATGGCCGCCCGCACTTCATGTTAATAACCCGGTAAAATTCCCGATAGAAATAAATGCGGCAAATTTATTTTTTATTTTTTCCTGAAAATTGCCACATATAACAATAGACTCAGTATGATTCTTAGCAACACCTTCACGGATAGGACAGGGTTTTTGTTACACGCTGTATATATACAAGTGGCAGCACAAAATATACATGACATTAGTTACGTTAGACATAGTTTTAAGAAAATATTACTTCGTCATTCTTGAACTACTATGACTCGACATTAGGATTTTTTTAAATTGTAAGTATAATTATGCTCGTATTTTTTTCCTTCATGTGCACAAATAAAAATGGATTTGATCTCACCATCTATAAGTTTCTAGAACAGCCGATCTGTTGCAACATGCATAAAATCTATGATAAATCCTTGAATCCGTCTGCTAAAATGAGGGTCGTTCAAAGGACATGCATACCGATGCATTGTTCTGTAACTTGATTGGTTAATCTTGACTCACGGCGAATTTGAAAACTAAACTAAAACGTTCTAAAAATATTGTCATTTGCATGGCAAGTGGCGCCAAAGTGTCGTTTCAAGATAAATATTGAACATGTTGGTCATTGTGTACTAGGTATGAATTTCCAAATATTATAATGTATTTAAATAAATAATACGATATTGTACGGTATTTACGCAATGGCTGACGTAAATAGTATTTGCATTGTAAGTCTGGTAGTGCTTTGAACTTACTCTTCCAATATTGATACCTGCATTTGAGTATCAGATCTATTTTGCCATTTTATAGAATTTAACTGTGTCATCTACCTACCTGGGCCTTATTTTCATTTTTATTAGAAATGTTTTGCCATTTTTGCGAATTCAACCGAGTCTTGGGAATCTGTTTTTAAATTTAAATTTATGCAAATGTCATTCAAATTCCCAATGAATCGGAGGCTCATTCTTAAATACTTTTTCGCCTTATATAGAAACTAGGTGCCAGGAGATTTGGTATATATTTCAGAAGAAGTAGATATTTGAACCAAGCAACACTGCTGTGCTGCGGACATAGGAACGGTGGTCCTTTGACGTACTCTTTCAAAACCAGCTCTACCTACTACGGTTACCTGTTTCTTATACCTACGAATTATTATGGTGGGGATCGTAGCTAAATAATAACAGCCGCACGGTTCGATTGATTAGGTTAAGCTACACTTGCCGCGGTCGGTCCGTGCATGGGTGACCATATTTACGCACCGAAACGCCTATAGTGTGCTTCGAAAAGAACGTTAAGGGCCTACCGACCATTTGCCTTTGTCTCTATCTTTTCCTTTACGTGTGAAGAGTAAAGAAAATAACCAAACTTTTGTACTTTTTCAATGCTTTTCGTTGTTTTTTTCATCATATTGCTCATATTACTCATCATAATCCATCACTCAATGCAGCTTGGCATTAGACATTTTATGGTATATTTTTAACTATAATTATAATTGTTAGTGAAGGTATAAACTGCTTTTAAAGACAATTAAGAGGTGTGTTTAAAGATTTTTTTGAAGCCTTAATGTATGTTTAATTATGGTTTAGTTCCATCACTGTATTAAAATAAGACTTGAAAATATCATTCTTTTTTTTGGTCAAAATTATTTACGGTTTAAGAGATACACTGCTTTAAAAAACCCAGTTTTCGGAATGCTGCTGTCCGTCGTGGGTCTTTGTCAATCGCTACGGGTCGCCAGAAGCCCACCAGTCTTATCCAGGGGTTTCGTATTAACCAGTAACTGGGTTGTGGATTTCAGATAGGCAGTCGCTCACGTTAAACGTCTCGCTGATGGTGGCGAGTATGTTGGATAATTCGGTTCCCTACAAAATGGTTGAGCTAGATGGTGCTGATCCACACGGGCGTCGTCAGTTGAGACTGGTCATGTCATATCTGCCGGGGCTATTTTTAATCTTATATTTAAAATCGTTTTTTTTTTTTTTTTACATTGTTCTCACATATAGAAGCAACATGAGTACTGTATCCAGGATTTTGTAATTTCTATATTTAAAAAAGTGTCCTTGGAGTTTCTTGCCCGTTCTTCTTCATAGAGATCTACGTAGTGGAATGGGCAACTAGCTTCATCTGTCTGACTAACTGACCGACTCTTTGACAGTTACGAAGTGCCTGTAAATGGTTTAATTGAAATAAATGCTTTGAGTTTGAGTTTGCTCCATGTAAAATAGTGGTATTCAGCTTAATCCAGCTAGACTGGCAGCCGACCCCAACATGATTGGGAAAAGCCTGGGCAGATGATTATGCCCTACAAATTAAGGATAAATTCACTATGTAACGGTTAGTGATTATCACACCATCATGCCACTGTTCGTGATCTGGAGTCTGTTCCTACCATATAAATAATATAATATAAATACCATACCATATAACGGGTGATTTTTTAAGAGGTATAGGATTTGATTTTCAAAAAAAACACAAAAAATTTGAAAAATTTGATGAAATCTTTATTGGAATCGATAGAACGATCAATATAATTTAATGTTTGAAGATGATTTCATGCAAATGCTGGCCGCGGCTCCGGTTTAGATGGCCCATTCGCAAGGCCCAATTTCGGCACACTCTCTCCAACATATCAGCCGGTATATCACGAATAAATGCTTCAATATTGGCTCCCAGTGCGTCAATCGTTGCTGGTTTATACCTGTAGACATGAGCCTTAACATGGCCCCACAAGAAATAGTGCAAAGGCGTTAGATCACACGATCTAGGCGGCCAATTGACGGACCCAAAACGTGAGATAAACTGTTCACCGAAGGCGGCTCTCAATTGGGCCATTGTTTCGCGTGCCGTGTGGCATGTGGCACCGTCTTGTTGAAACCACATGTCAGGCATGTCCAATTCTTCCATTTTGGGCAAAAAAAAATCGCCAATCATCACACGGAAGCGCTCGCCATTCACAGTAACGTTTCGGCCATTGTCGTCTTTGAAAAAGTACGGCCCGATGATGCCACCGGCCCATAATCCACACCAAACAGTACACTTTTCGGGATGCAGTGGTAGCTCTTGCAATGCTTCTGGCTGGTCTTCACTCCAGATGCGGCAATTATGCTTATTGGCATATCCATTCAACCAGAAATGAGCTTCGTCGCTGAACACAATTTTTCGATAAAAAAGTGGATCTTCCTCCAACTTTGCCAATGCCCATTCACCAAATGTTAGACGTTGTGGGAGGTCGTGTGGCTTCAATTCTTGCACCAGCTATATCTTGTAAGGATTTACACTCAAATCCTTTCGCAAAATTTTCCACGTAGTGGAGTAACAGAGACCCAATTGCTGCGAATGGCGGCGAATCGACATTTCACGGTCATCACTAACACTGGCGGATACAGCCGCAATATTTTCTTCGGTCCTCACTCTACGTATGCGTGTTCGTGGTTTAATGTCCAATAATGTAAACTGGGTTCGAAATTTAGTCACAAGCTTCCGAATAGCTGCCTCAGTAGGCCGACCAAACTGCCCATAAATTGGAAGAAGTGCGCGATGCACTCTCTTAACCGAGCATGCATTTTGATAGTAAAATTCAATAATTTGCAAGCGTTGTTCGTTCGTAAGTCGATTCATGGTTAAATTATAGACCAAACTGAACAAGTTTGACAATGACACAAGACACGATTCACGCGTGATCTATCAAAAACAGTGTTGCCAAAAAGATACCAGCAAAAAAATCACCCGTTATAATATAAATACCATATATTTATTAAATTCAATTTGTAACAGCTGTAGTGGCAATCATGTCATTTGGTTTAAATTGGTCTTTATTTTTATTATTTTATTTATCTTTTATATATATTCTTTTCTTTTAGATTTTGTGAATGTGAGAACGTTGTAGTTCAATTTTGCTAAGTACCTGGTATTTGTTGATTACACTGTCCTCTCATACCTATTAACACTGTAATTTGAAAACATTGTAAAAACCATTTACTTTAAAAAGAGTAACCGTGGAGTTTCTTGCCGCCTCTTCTCCATAGGAAACGACCAATTGGAACCGTGCACCTAGCTTCTGACGTTTCATAAGTACCCTTGTAGGTTTATGTGAAATAAAATATTCTGAATTTGAATTGTCATTAGGTTTCAATTTCCATAATTCGATATTTCTATACAGAAATAGATTATTCCTGTAACTTACCGATCGTTATACCATTAACGTATCGTTGTACGTAAAAGTAACGACTGGTAAGTCATTGTCATCTGATCACTTAAAATTATCAAAAATGGGCACGATGTCATTACTGTTAGGTTACTAACTACTGGTATAATTTGATGGCACTACGTGTCACATTGTAGTTGGAATGCCATCAAAACTCTTTTGGAAATGGCAATAAAACTGTGACGTTGGTTAGGAAAAGCATAGTATTTCATTGTGAAAATACTTACCTAACTACTTAAGTACAGTCACGAGCAATATGTTAGGGCTTGGCAAAATGCAAAAGCGATTTACTCGGGGAATTACGATTGCAACTATGAAATATTCCTGTTCCATAATAGTATGGGTTCCAATATACTATGTTCATAATAACACAAAGTTACAATCAACACAGGAGGACTAAATCTTGTGCTCGTGACTGTACCTCTACTATTGCTCGAAGACTTCGCAAATATTTGCATGGATATATTTTTCATAAAAATGACTTCTACGATCTTTTTTTAGTGTCAACGTTTAAGGGTACGCTAGTCGGTCATTCTTCCATACAAACGTAGTAAAGTGATTACTCATCTGTTTGACGGTGTACGTTCAAAACCAAAAATTATATCAATTTGTCTTGTAATTATCTAGCCCTGTATGGAAGCAGAATTGGAAATTGTTTTGTAAGTTATGAGCGTCGAAACGTCCATATTTGAACACTAATTTTAACTCGTCTTTGGGCGTAAATAAAAACTTATGTACCTAGTAAGAAATTGGCAAAATAAAAACTGTATAGAGATAGATAATTTATTCAATACGAGTAGTTCAAATAACTTTATTTTGAGTAAATACATTCAGAAGCTTTTCATAATATCTATACGCCCAAAGGTCTGTTCATGAAATTATACGCGCTCGTTTTCGATATAAAGCATTGTCTATTTCACTAAATAAATGAATAAATACTTATTTAAATTTTAAAAACCAGATATATAAATACTAAATAAATAATTAGACTTATTAGCATGCATATTAGTTACGTCCACCAACGAGTTCGAGCCGTCGACTAGTGTACCCTTAACATAATTTAATTATTGTTGAGGCCCGAGATGCTAAGGTCTAATTTTAATTGCTTTTATTTTATGTTGTTTTAAATAATATTCTGATGACATTGGCATTTTAATAATTTAGATGAAATTGGGATAGTGGCAGGATAAGGTTGATGACTGCCCCGCTTTTTACAAAACAACAAAAAAAAAAAAAAAAAAATACAAAAATTATTTACAACTTGTATGTTGGGGTCGGCTTCTAATCTAAACGAATGGCACTGAATATCAGTTTAGGACGTATTTCCTAAACTGATATTCAGCGGCATGCGTTTGTTTATACTAATATTACAAAGAGTTTTTTTTTTGTGTATTTGGTTGTTAGTAAATAATAAATTTAAAAACAACAGGCCCGATTTTGAAAAAAACTTTCACCAGTAAAATGCTATATTATCACATTTATCACTGAGTAACATAATCTATACATAATTACGAGCGAAGCTGGTGCACGCTGGCGTAAGCTTGTATCAAATAATTTGTGTCTATCCTTAGACAAAAACAACAAGGGCTTACAGATAAGTCTACATTATACTTCTAATACACAATGGGTATATAAATAGTCTGAGAATAAGTACATAATGAGTTCTGATCACCGCATTGCATGACCACAATGATATCAAGAGATCTGTTCATACCAGAATACATGTACCTACAGATTATACCTTATCAGATTTTATAAAAAAAAATTAAAACTCGTTTACATCATAAATACTACCTTGGGAAATTACAACAATTTTATGGAAATCAAACATTTCATTGCAAAATCCCCCAAATTGAATAAATTAATTCACCACAGTCACCTCAAATGTGAGAAAAATGCTGGGTATATAAAATTCATTGTGGTTAGAAAAAAAACCGATGGTAAGGGGGGTATTTCATCGTAATAGGTACTTTTTGTATCCCATGCTTAACATGGGCGCCTGGTACTGATAGCAAATGAGGTAAATTTGGCTACTAGTACCTAATGCATACTTGCAAATACAGTGGTATCTGAAAGAATTGAGGAAATGGGAATTAAATTCAGTAATTTGAAGAAACTACGTGCTCCTCTGAATTTCATGAACGTGGTTGTAGTTGCAATTGCATAAAAGTACCATCATAGCAGCCTTGCCTTGATGTTACGTTAATAATATTTTATTTTAATCATTATTCATGATATATCCATTTATCTGCGTCTTGTTTGTGCAGAATAAAACAACTTTCCATCTTTTCAGTTTTTTTCGACCAACTTGTTTCTCTTAGACTAGATAGAACCCCCAGTTTACTTTGCATGCAACCTTGCCCTGATGTGGGCAATTAATACAGTTCATTATAATCATGTGATAAAAGAGCCACCTTCGTCCTTCACGGTCTTTAGAAAAGGTTAAGGTACCTGCATCAAAAACCTGTTTATTAACAAGTGGTATTCTAAATCCAATTTGCACTCCTAATTTTGCTGATGTTGCATAATCAGCTGCAGCTGGGACGCAAGCCTCCTCTGTTCGAGAGGGAGTGGGCTGTAATCTACCACGCAGGCCCAGTGCGGGTTGGTAGATGTCACATGTCTTCGAATTTTTGGTTCTAGGACATGCCGGTTTCCTCACGATGTTTGCCTGCACCGTTTTGAGAGCAGTGCGAGAAAAGCGCCTACCTGGTATCGAACCCATGAACTGCAACTCTTAAGTCGGGGGCTTTAGCACTGGGCCACCACTGCCCCTTGCTGATGTTGTTAAACGTAAAAGGTGCTTTCAATCCTTGCTAAACTTTCAGGTCATCTCTTAAAAAATGTTATGAATAATCTAGTAAAGATCATGCTTGCTGATTCATCTACCGAATTCCGGAAATTATTTCCACAGCTGCTACTCATCATTCTTAGCAAATAGGTCCTAATTTGGGGAATTTGAATTTGTCACACTTTTTTATATTAATAATGTATTGTTCAGTTAGCTACTGCAATTAAGTATTGACCTTCTCTTGTTACCACATTATGTTCTAGTGATTTTAGATCCTCTTCACTAGAATCAATTTAGTAGAATCCTCTTCATCGAATTTTTTGTCATGTTTCAACGTCATTTTTCAGTAATAGTTTTCTTTTAGTGAGCAGCATACATCTTTAAACAGGTGATTGGGTAAATACCTGTTCAAAGATATATTTAAAAAATACCACCGCGCTGTTATTCTGCAGGTGCAAATGTGTGCAGAATAAGTATGATGCTGAGATAGGGGCCTTTTTGGCCTCGAACAGGTCGTTATTCTTTTTTTAGTTTTTATATGCTCCTCTTTTTATTTTATTTTTAAATATAATTACTGTTTGTATTTTCTGTACGTGTCCCAAATAAAATATTCTTCTTTCTTTTTTTTTTCTTTAATTCTTTTAAATGGCTACTAGAGTTAATATGCAACATTTTTGACCCAGATAACTTTAAAGGAATATTTTTAGGTAGCGTCAACTTCCCTAACTTCGCCTGGCGCCCTATCTTTGCCTAGATAAAAAAAAATGTAATATCTTTTTAACTTTACTTGCAATCGAAACTTTGAGTTTTAAGAGAGAGCTTTAAGTTTCGATTGCCACACAAGTAAAATGAAAAAGATATTTTTTTTATTACTCAAATAACATGAGTTTATTTTTTATTTTTTTGTAAGGGTACCGCCTAACAAAAAAATAAAAAAATAAAGTCATGTTATTTGAGTTTCATATGTCAATGACTGAGCTATATTATTTGATTATCTTTGTATGTCATTGGATTATTGCATTTTATTGCGACTGATCGATATAGTTTCTCAACGACCCGCTTTGAACTGGTATTTGGTTGTAAGACACCATATTTGTTCTGCTTCGTAGTTTACTAGTGGTTTTTACGACTTAACAAAACATGAAGATTTCTTCATAATATCTAAGTTAAATATTAATGCAGTAGCTGCGCCCCGTGGTTTTACCCGCATAAGTCTCAATCCAGTGGAAATATCTGAATAAAAACTATCCTATGTCCTAATACAGGACATGGTCTACCCATATGCCAAATTTCATCCAAATCCATTCAGCCGTTTTAGCGTGAAAGCGTAATAAACATACTCACTTTCGCATTTATAATATTATAATTATAGTTAAGATTATACACATAATACTTTTGGAATAAATTATCAAAGTGATGATGAAAACCACGTCAAAATCCGTTTCGTAGAAGAACAACGCGGTCACACAGACAGACATAAAATGTTACCTACTTCAATTTATAATATATGTAGTCATAGCAACCCACCCCTGCTTCGCATGGGTAGTAGAGCATTTTTTTTTTCTGCCTTAGTGTCCTACCATCGAGAAGTTACATTTTAGTCTACCCACAAGACTAAAATGTAACTGATGTTCATCTTACTTGGAGTATTTTACATCGACATATTTCAGCCAATTTACACAAAACCTTATTATTATTATATAATTATTATTATATTATATAATTAATTATACACCTTAACCAAGTACGGGAGAAATTCTAATTCCCTTTCCTATGTGTAACGACTATTTTCACGATTGTGACCTCGACATATTTTCAGACAGCATCACAAAGTTTAAACGAGCTTTGCTCAATAATATGTAACTCTTGCTCAATAATGTCTCTCTTTTTGTTTTAGAATTTAATTTATTTTGTGTCTGTTTATTTTTTTGTGTGTGTGCTTTGATTATAATAATTTTAGTTAGTTATGTTTTTAGTTTGTTAGTTAATTCAATTCAATTCAATTTCATTTATTTCAATTCATTTTAATAAGTTAATTTTATGTACTTATAAAATATAAATGATATAATATTATGGTTCTAATTGCATTGTTATCCATCTATCTGTTGATTATTATTGTATAGTGAGATCTAATTAAAATGCTGTGCTTACCTATAATTTAGATGCATGCAATTCTATTGTATTTGTTAATGATATGTACTTTGAATGTCCTTGTGTGTATTTAGTTGGTTTGCCTAAATAAATAAATAAACCTTTCCCATGATCACTCAGTCCATTGGTGAAATCCATATGAAAATCCATTCGGTAGTTTTTGAGTTTATCGCGTTCAGACTATACTTACTTTGGGTCCCCAAGATACAGGAGCCGCCTAGTTTGGGGACCACAGCATTTATAACAAAACATCATCCACAGTTAGACAGATATTATTTTAAACTAATTAAAAGGTTATCATTGTAACAATATTTAAATAAATTAAAATTGAAATTTATAATTCCTTTTATATATAAATTAAATTTATAAATATTTTTAGAAAAACAATAACATAAAAATATATAAAAAATTGTAGCTCACCGATATCGGTAATAGCGTCCGAGCTACCGTTGGTCAGGCCTCCTGTGAGAGGAACCACCTCTGTACGTGCCTTGTCCAATAGTACAGTTCTCCTCAAATAACTTTGTCACTCTGGGCGGAATGTGGAAGGCCGAAATTCCTGGAGGGGAGGGGGAGGTCCCCCGGCACCTAGAGTGGTATGTGAACGAATTAGGGGTGCAATCGTAGCCTGGCATTCACATTTTCTGTACCTAGTAGTTTAATTTTATAGGAGTTTTAGTTGGGAAATGGGGGGAGGTTTTTTTGTTTGTTTTATAGTGCCTTTGTTTGACGATTTCTTATTTATTTTTGGTCTGTTAACAAAAACATATTGCATGTAGATACTACAAGCAATTAGCCGTATAATAGCTATCTATCCATTCACACACACACGGCTACACACCGAGTTTGCCGTCTTTTGTCAAACAGAGATAGCAATATTCCAAACAAATTTTGCACATATCTCGAGTTGCAGTTGAGAGCTTTGCTCTCCGGCGAGCTCAACTCGACGAACAATACCAAAGAAAGGACATTTGGGTAGGCCGCATAAACTACTCAAACTGCCAGACCATCATTAAAACTAATTGAGAAAGAAAAAAAATAATCCACATAGTCCTCACATTCACAAAAAATAAAATAAGTTAATACTTTACACTAAATTAATCACCAACACTTCTGTGTCCGACTGTACTTCGCTGTACCTAAAAGTAGAATACAAAAACAGAAGAAATCTAACAAAATAAAGTATGCATAACGAAAATAAATTTTACACAAAGCACAAAAAAAAAACATAAAACATCAAAACTAACTACTCATGCGCAGTAATTTGCAGCCTACTTCAGAGCGGAAAAGTTATTTGACGCGAATTGTCCTGCTCTCTGGATCAAGCCCTTGATTTGGCTGCCTAACGAGAGCCTCCTCAGGTGTTGGTCGAGGCTCTTGGCCATGCTATGCGCCGTCACGACTATCAAATTACCTTCCATAAAATATAACGCTATTCAGCTTAATTTAAATTAAAATAATTAGATACAATGCAATTTAGACAGAATGAGACATTATATTCTGGGCTTTATACTATTATGTACTTATTGACAAACTATTTTTTGCCAGACAAATACCTTCTATTAATTTGGTTGATTGTTAAAATTGAAATTATTATCATAATAAAAGGCCATCAAACCGGAACGAATACTTTTAACGTCATAATCACATTTGAATAACAAAAAAACAAAATATTTTCGCCACCTCCTTAAATAAAAATATTTAATCAAAAGCGTATGACGTAACATACAACTTATAACTTAAACGTGTATGACATGAAAGACAGGAAGATATCTTTGTAAGTAAATTATTTATTGATTTATAGCTTGATAAGTGATAAATAAGTAGACCTTAAGGTTCAGACAGCACAATTTACACATAAAACACTCGGCCAAGTGCAATAAAATAAAATAAGATGGGTATGAATTCAATTTTGCGGTGCTCGTCGTAAAGTGGTCAAGAATTTTAAGATTTCCGCAAACACGTTGTGAAAGTGTTTATAAATTGGAAGTAAACTTAAAAACCGGCAAAAAGTGAGTTGGACTCGCATACCGATGGGTGCCGTACCCCAGGAGGCAAAAAATGTTTCCATTCTCAAAGTTGCATTTTTAATGTTTGCGGCCGCATATTTGAGAGACAGATGGAATTGCACCACATTACGATTTTGGTAAGGAACCCTACAAAGTGATGTAACTTTTGAGAAGCGAAAAGTTAGCCAACAGATATAGTTTAGTTTTGCACATATTCACAGCGTGTTTGTACACTTGTAAAGTGAGCGTCACTTCGTGGAATAACAATACTGTATTCAAAAATTCTTGGGCGCTTATTTTCATGTCGTGTTATTTTGCTCCTCTATATTCCAAAACAGCGTAAGCAAAATTATCATTAAAACTTTTCTTAAGAGGGAACAGGGCCGGCGATTCTCCATACAAACGTATTCCCCGTTTTTCTTCCTGAATAATGACTCTAGAGCTGTCATTTTTGGGTCTCTATAGGCCCTGTCATTTCCTTTTTTTCAGCAATTAATAAGTAAGGAAACTATGACCCTCCAAAAATTACAAAAATGCCCCATTTTTTCCGCCGTGATTAGAGGACTACCAGACTAATTCGGAAAAGTTTTTAGCATAAAAGATAATAGGAACCTAGACATACTCTTTCTTAAAATTTTAATGTAAAAAATGATTAAATCGGCTAAGTTTTCGAGGAGAAAAAAGGAGAATGCCAAACGTCGTTTTCGTCAAAAAATTTGTGATATAATCGGTCTGAGCTGCAGTTGTCCCTATCGCACTTTACGGGGCTTAACTCGGTTTTTCGGGCGCAGCGCGACGGCAATAGTTTTTTCAAATACCTATTTTGCAAATTCCTCGCAGCCCCTGTTCCCTCTTAACAATTTGGCTTTTTTAATCATTTAATTATTTTGTCTCATATCCAGCAGAGGACTGTGGCTTTGATTTTTGTTGACCTAGCTCTAATTGCCTCCTATTGTTATCTATTTATAGTAGGTACAATACCTACCTTATCTTTTTGCCAAACATTTGCTTTTTCTACCTCATTAAAAATATTTGGTTTGAAATTACTAGCCTAGTACAAGTATAAAGTCAACAAGTTTTTTCCCAACAATTTATGACCTGCTTAAATTTTACATTGAAAAGACCGTAAACTGTTGCTTGTTATATTATACGATTGTATTATATTATTTAACAGGTATAATAAATTATTTTGATAAATTATTACCTATTGTACGGGAGCGAGTGCCCTTTACGCTGCAACGAGGTGATGCAAAAAATTGTCAAGTATGTTCCAGTTTTCTTCACTGAAAGTTCATGTTAAAGGCAGTTTTTTTTACATATACAACTGCTCTGGAAAGTTTTGTGAATTATATTATATTATTATTTAACTGTAGGTAACTCTATGGAGAGGGAGAGGAAGGTCAAAGAAAAGATGAATGGATTGTGTGTGTGACGAATGATATGCAAGCAAACGGAGTGAATGATAACGTGACGTTTGACAGGGAGAATGGAAGAAGAAATCGCTTATTATTTTACTGTAACTCTATGGAGAGGGAGAGGAAGGTCAAAGAAAAGATGAATGTATTGTGTGTGTGAGGAATGATATGCAAGCAAACGGAGTGAATAATAACGTGACGTTTGACAGGGAGAATGGAAGAAGAAATCGCCAATCCCAAGTAACTCTATACTTTCTTATGTATATATATAACCTTCAATGAAAACATTGGTATCCTAAATCAGTTTATAAATATTCATACGAAGCAGATTTCTTGAATAAAGCAATAAAGACTGTTAACTCTTCTTAGGTCGCCATTTTTTTATTGGGTCGTTTCGTTTTCTTGAAAATATACATTTTTTTTACTTGCGGTTTGTACCCGACTTTGCAACCGTTACCTGCGTAAAGGAATTTTAAATGTGGGTCAGTATTATTAACCTTTACTACAAGTATGTAAGTAGCTGTTTTTTTTTTACAACTTTAATTACTTCTTGCCGGTTTTTAAAGGTTTTTCATTCTTGATGAAATCAATGGTTCAATGAAAATTGAATTATCATTAGTAAGTATTTCCTTACTCTATTCTTGCTATATGCTAAGCTATGTATGACGCAGTGAGTTTTTAGTATTACGCGGAAGGTCTGATAAAGATTACAATGTTCATAGCATTAATTCATTTAATTGCAACAAACCATAACGTTCGTAGAATCAATGCGAACTTTAACTAGTCCACTGCCTTGCCCTGTGGTTCATGTTTAGAAACAAGAATAGTTATCATCATCAACATCCATTCGTCAATTAAAACTAGTCAGACGTTGTTGACATAATTATCGTCTCTAAATAACCGTTTATTTGCTTCACAACCATTAAAATTAGAACTATAGCAAAATTTAGTAAAAACAATTTAAAATGACTCAACCTCAAAACAAACTCCTTTTGGTTTGCAGTAATTCAAAAAGTGAACAACCAACTCATTAGAACACATGTGTGATCTCAATAAACTTACAATATCATTCCCATAAACGAAGCTGTAACAAATCATGACGAGTCTAACTTGGAATGTGCTCACATGAACTTTAATTAATAGCCTGACTATACGTCATCAATAAAGTATAAGGACCCATACACGGACTAAAAGGAAACCGCAGTTATTAATTATTGTGATCAATACCACATTGGTCGTCAAAAACAGAGTGATACAAATTGCAACACACAAGTTGGAGCCATTTAACATTTATGCCACGCACAAGGCTCTACTGATTTCTAAATAAACGTTGGGTGTCGAGCTATCACCCGCATATCTTTTACATCGACATAGTATTTGGTAGAGCGGTTCAGTTGCGCGCGCGAGCCGCGTGAAGCCTACCGGGTCATACGCACGCCCAGTGCTCGCTCCACCCGCGCGCACGACGCTCGCGTCCATCACACCATAACCCGCGCACCACAAGTGACAATCAATGTGACGTTGCATAAAAATGTCGTTACCCTGTCGTCCAGACATTTGGAGGCAGTTCGTGAAGTGATTTTTTATAATAATGCCGGAGTGCACGGAACAGTTCACGTTCACCATACCCATTATACGCTACACCATGGAAGCTGAAGACAGACCGACAGACGCTGAGCGGCAGCAGCTCACCAAGAAGATGTCATTATTGACCCCCGTGAAGATAGAGACTCCTGACTGCGGGAGGAGTGGAAGGAGGTCATCTGAACCCACCAAGTATTATATACCACCACAATGCAATAACAGACTATCACCTAGGAGTGCGCGTAAACGAAGTTCAAGAAGTAAGACTGTCCACAAAGATGATTCTCCTACCAAGGAGACTTTTGGACCTAAACCATGTAACTGTGAGGACTGTAGAGCCTGTAGTCCGTTACCACCGGGCTATGGACCACAGACTATGTCTCCTGGTTACGACCAGATGAAGATGTCCCTCTTGGAAGTGCCCTGGACTGAGGACTACACGGAGGCATCCAGTGATGATCTCAGTTCGGAGTGGGATTCGGATGTTCCTGAGCCAGCACCTCCTAAGGTAAACATCAATTATAGAATACTTTGCGACAACTTTACAGATATTTATTGCAGACATTTTAGCATCACATGACGAATACCAAAATTATTTTGATATTCGTCATGTGATGAAATGATGAACTTGATTGAACCGAAAAACGTCAGGCAAAGAGTTAGTTTACTAACTTTTACACACAATTGTATCAGACTTGACACTGTTCATGGATTATGCCAACTCATGAAATTATACACGAAAAACTGGTTTCTGGTGGTTACTAACGAATTGTTTTATTTTATTTCCATGGACAATTCAATTCGTCTTTATAGCATTACCCGACATGCTATAGTAGGCAATTATAATGGAGATATTAATCTTGCATTCCGTTGCTTATATGTCAGGATTATAATAAAGCTAATGAGTGATTGTCCCAACAATAGATTTGAAAGTGTCAATGAAGCTCATACTGCTATTGATGTGATAACAGCTATTTGCGAAACAATTCAATAGGTAATTAATATTGAACATTGAATTACATATTTTGCTACAAGATACACTTTGAATTTGTATATAACTGAGGGGCCAATATTTTTTCCCACCTGTGTACATTTTCGGTTAAACAAGAAAATGTATTGACGCAGGCTAAACTTGTATAAAAACTTAAAGATAACGTTGGTGAGAAATTAATACGAATAAATTTCGTCACTAAACCGGATTTATATTATGTTTATTCTCAGCATAAGAAAAGCAAATTTTCGTAGTTATCATAATCATAAAACTGATAAACAGTTTATGTATTCCGGTTTGGACCGACTTTGACCTGATTTGGCTCCTCCGAGAGCACACAATTGTCTAATTTTAGATTGAAACCAAGCATTTAGTTTTGCGGTTGGTTTGGTCAATTTAAATTATAAGATTAAAATCTGAAACAAGTTTATTACCAATTGTAAAAAAATCTGTTAAATATCACCAGACAGAGACGTATTGCGTTTTTAGTTGAGATACAAATTTGCCAATCTCACTGACATAGAAGTTAATTTTATACACACAATATAATACTAAACTGTCGTCGAAAAATGCCTTTAATTCCGTCTAACTTGCATAAAAAAAGCTTATAATCGAGACTTCGCATATACAAAAAAAAAGTTATATCCTTTACATTAACTTTGGTATTTCGGGGTTCGGAATATTTGAACTCACAATACTATTAAATTTCACAGACGGTCCTTCGTAATTATCATCACCGTATCCGCTTTTTTATATCCATTTATTCTAGTAACTGGCGGCTATTAATACACGGTTGTAATTTTAACAACTAATTCACGTTCTTGTGACCACGTGGTTGGAAGTAGTGCCGGTTTACTTATACTAATATTAGAATTGGCAAATCACGAGTAATGCTCATGGAATAAATATTGGTTAAACTATGTCAATGTCATTTGTATGCATTTTTCCCATAGGTTTAGAAAACGTTTGGGCGTTTAAATAATATTGAACCATTTTAAGCATATATCTTTCAAAACATATTATATATGCTTAAAACGTTTTAATTTTTATTAACGGTTTAATTTATAAAGACAAGTCAAATAATGTCTTTAAACATTCGAAACATGTGTGGGACCCGCTATATCAATAAACAATTCAAAGATATTTTGATTTTGCTAACAATACTTGCTATTAAAATCTATCCTCAATACTTGGCAGATAATTCTTCCAACTTGTATTCGATATCTTTTCAAAAACAGCTACAGCAGTATCATCCGCATCAAGTTGTCTGCGGGTGATGTAACAAATCGATATCATTTATCAACGATCGATTATTTATCAATGCTCTCTCCTCGAAGTTGCCGAACCACCGTTAACCGCTGTTGTCCCGGTAACCCACTTTCTCGGTTCTCTCATTGTTCTGTGTAAGTGTATTGTAGTGTAACACGGGGTTTATGCAAAGTGCTCCTTGAGTGCATTCAGGTCGTTAATGCAAATGTATTAAAATCATACAATTTTGTGAAGTGTTATTTTATTGCCTTTCTGTACTTCATTGTGATTTAGCTAATCGTTATTTGGAGTGGCTTCTTCAGAAACACTCTAAACTTCTACAAGATCTAATTTGAACTTTTCTCTGATGGCTAATTGATTCAGTTTGTCAAAAGCATAATGAAACCGTTTATCATAACAGCTAAGTCCAATCAACTAGGGAAAGACCCATTTTCTTTCCGATACAGAATAATTAAAATTGTAGTAAAACAATGTTTTTAACCGTAACTGTATATTTGTCTCTTTTGCACACATTTGAAGCATTTGCGGAAAGATTTCAATCAGCTAAAAATATCTTCTCTTTGTCTACCCTTGTATAATATATTTTGAGATCACTGTTTCTTGGACATCTCACTTAAAAATTGATTTCTATACAGCTCTATCAAAAATGCAGGTGCCAAAGGGGAGGCGACACTAGTAAAAAATCTTATTGAACAAAAAAAGTTGACGGAAATGAAAGAAAAAGGTGTAACTTAAGGTTAAGCGATGATTAATGAGATTAATGATGATGACGATAATAGGCCATCCACATTATCATTATTCTATAAAGTAATTATCTCTTGATTCCTCAACCGACACCCTCAGTATGACGTCGTTAATAGATTACCAGTATTGCAGATTGATTTCATTCTGCGGCGTGGGTTTTATGGAAATCATAAAATTATGTCATTTAAATTGACTTCAATCAAATGACGTAGTAGGTACTGCACTAACAGGATCGTGTGATATCATTCCTCGTTTATGGCCAAAGAACTTTGTACCTAGTTCAAAACCATCACTTTATAAAATATTTACACATTTGTCATCTTTCAGCTCTAGGTACAGTCACTATGAGCTACTGTCGTGATATAGCCATTTAATACGACTGTCAAAGAATGACAGTTGTGATTTGAATGTACAGACAATTTACGTTGGTCGTCATTTTTTCTGAATTTGCGTCGTTATCCTATCCGTGAGCCAGATACGATATTTTGTCAGTCATTTCCTCTCAAGCGATAACTCGTGAAATGCTTCAGAGAGTTTTATTAAACAGTTTGATGAACGTCAGCTGCCGCTCCGTGGGTGGGTCAGCCACACTGGTCAGGTGGGTCGCTCAGCGGCAGCCTATCAATCACGTAAAAAAAAATTGTTTTCAATAATTTCCTCCCGACTGAAAATTTCTTAAATGATAGTTAACGCAATTATTCGAAGATAAAAAAGTCCATGCTGTTCAATACAACTCTGAAGCAATTCACGAGTTATCGCTTGACAGGAAATTGGTCCAAAAAGCCTGTTGCTGGCTCACAGACTATACTATTATACGAGTATTCTCTATTTTTATCAGAGCAGAGCTCACTCACTCAGGTAATCAATGCCTTTATATTATTAATCAAATCAGAAGATTCAACTATATTATGTTCTCATATTTTTCATTTAAATTGAACGCTACAAAATAACTTGACTCAGTTTTGAGAATAAAATGCATGCCATTATTGTGTTTTTTCCATAAATTAATTAACACAATTTTTGTGTCACATTATCATTATGATTATCATTGTGATACCAATGAATACCGTCAGTAAAGTACGTCATTTTTGTTGTGACGTCATTGTAATTAATTACTGGTCCATTGTTATTTGCTGTCATTAACTAATGGGCATTCCGTGCTATATTTTGTAGTTTTGTAATTAAAAAGGTTTATAAATAAATCTTAAATTGACAACTTATGTTTTATTCAGAAGTTAATGGAAAATATTTATTTTTATTAAACGTAACGTAGTTTTAAATTCGTCTAAATCTGATCCGTATTATGAAGAGGTATACATATAAAAAGAAACAAATGAAAAGCTGAAATTCAAAACAAACCTAATTACTTTCAAAGACCTCGACATTACGAGTATACTTAAGCGGGTCATACACAAGTGGCGAGAGGCGCGGGCGGAATATACATACAACGCTTGCGCCACGTCGCTTCGCCCGCGCCACGCTTCTTGTGTATGTTCCACGCCGCGTCGTTCCTATACATTTTGTATGAAATATGAAACGGGCGGCGCAACGCGCGCGCCTCACCGTGCCACTCGCCGTTTGTGTATGTCCCGCGCCTTATATTCACAAAGTTATCTTCAATGCGAAAAACGTGTCCTCGTTACAATTTTGCTGCATCCGATAAAGTTAAGTACCGGAAAGATTCATACTCTGTACAAACAATACCATAATCTTTAGTTTGTTTGTAATTACTAACATTGTTTATACTACCAACTCCTATTGTTCTAACAAGGACGGAGTAATCAGCCCAGTCAAACGGCGACTTAAAGGCTAAAACAATAAATATGGAAACTATTAATGATGTTAAGTTATAAGGGTCAGTTTCCATGAATGAAAGTTTTTACAAATTATTTCGGAAGTCGGTGGCAAAAAAAGAACATACAAAACCAAAGACACCGACTTCCAAATTTAAATTTTTCTTACTTTGTAATGTTTTTTTGGAAGTCGGATATTTTTTTTGTAAAAAGGTTGGTTGCTCACTGCGTGATGGCAATATTCTTGCCGCCTCAGCAAAATATAATTTTATTAAGATATAATGCATTTTCAATCAATTGAATTCTAAATGCCTTATTTATCATGATTACTAATAAAAAAAATAAAAAAAATTTTTTTTATTACATTTTCCAACAATTGCTGAAAACCAGATTGATATGACCCCGATTTTTAAAGCACGCTCATCTTTATCAGCTCCCACGCCACTTCTTACATAGAGATTGGTCCAGACTTCCGTCTACCATCTATTATCCTGACACTAAGAATGGCGTATTATTCTATTTCTGGATGTTACGTATCTACTTTAGTTGAAGGCAGAGGAGTGGTCACAGCCACAAATTAGTATCACAGGTCCTAGTACCGTTGTTTTAAAAGCAGTTGTAATTTTAAAGGAAGAGTAGGTAAGTATATTATAATTGTCAATTTACGGTATCGGAGAGCAGAGCGGAGAGCAGAGCGCAGAGCAGAGCGGTGGCCCAGTGGCAGCGACACAGACAGGCGCTTTACTTTTTGTAAATTATTCCATCACCACTGCTCTCAAAACGGTAAAGAAAAACATTGTGAGGAAACCGGCATATCCTGGAACCAAAAATTCGAAGACATATGACACTACCAACTCGCACTGGACCCGCGTGGTGGATTACGGCCCACTCCCTCTCACCTAGAGGAGGCGTGTGTCCCAGCAGTGGGGACATTATAGGCTGATTTTATGTATGTCGTGTATTTTATGTATGTCGTGTATTTATGGTTTTTAATCAAACTATTATACATATATTTAACTTTCAATATATCTACTTAGCTGGCGCTAGTATAGTATATTCAATATTTACTATTCGAAGAAGCTAATAGCTTCTTCTTCTTCTGTGGCTAGTGACTAACATGGTGTCAGAGTTTTTGAAAGCCGCTCATGGGCCTCTGACTTGGCTTCACAAAAATCTCTCGGCGTTTCCTCACGGTGTTTTCATTTACCGTTTTTGAAGCAATTAATAACTATACAATACGCACCTATTAGCTTAAAAATGTAAATCAGAATTAGATTATGAGAAGTTCCCATTTAGAATATTAAATAATCTTAGTTTTATTGATGATGTCACTACATAAGCATAAATTGTTTTGGAAATAAAATCGATTATTTATGCTATTGTTTGAAAACATAGATATAATAACTGTGTTATGTGAGCAACCCAATTATGATGCTTCTCAGCCATTAGCTAATGGTAAACGAGAGAAAAGAAATCAAATAACAATAGAATAATTCAATCGCGTTTATTGAATTACCTTCCAACCATACTACATTAATCGTGATTGGAGACAACCCGATATTTATTGAAGATATTGTCCATGTAGATAGTATAAACACAGACGTTATGCTGATGTCAATGTGTGATAAAATGGATTTTCTTGGATTTGATGAATAGAGGGATGATCCAGCTAATGCTACATATTAGATATCTTGAATGACAATAACAACACTGTCTACGATTTTGAGAAAATCAGAACAATATAGTGGAAAGAGAGGCCTTTGTCCTGCAGTGGGACAACACAGGCTAATAAAAATAATTAAAAAAAAAGTTAGTTAGTTTTACAATTTATTTAAAATAAAGGTCATCAGAATTCTCTAGTCTGCTTTGCTCTTTAGAATAAGCCTCCCCCAGGCTTTTCCATAGCTCACGGTCGTCAGTTTTTCTCCTCCATGTTTGTCCCTCGGTAGTTCTCAAATCGTCTTCCCATCTTTGAAATGGTCTTCCTCATTTCTTCTTTCTTCTCCGTCTACAAGATACGATACTCGTACCTACTACTGTCAAAACAATAATTCGTAAAAGTGGAAAAAACAACACATACGTCTTCTGGAATAAATAATATTATATATAAGAATATAGGTATAATCAAGCAAAATAACGGTTAAAACATTCAATAGAAGTTGATAGCAAAGAAATGTATAAGAAATATCACAAGTAAGTGAAGACACTTCAAGTTTATATTCTAAAAGAGGTATAAATCAAAGAAAATAATGTAACTAGCAAATGTAAGGAGACAACGCCAAAGAAAAGGATTGCTGTAAAGCGTAATATTTTTTTTTAGTATTCCTAAAGCTAAACATAACAACAGTACCAAAGGTAACAAACCAATTATTCAAATCTCGATTATTCTTTTTGGAGTGGAACAACTACCCACGCGTAACATCAATACAATAGATCATACAAACGTACAGTCGTACCTACATCTAATTAATTATGGAACTGCGAAAACTTGGAACTGCGCAGTTTGAATATTTACTGAAATTGATAAATGGTTTCTGTTTAATTTGTATACATAGGTTATGGTTTATACCTAAACCATGAAAGATTTTGACTCCTTTATTATTCCAAAAAGCTAGATGACTGATACCGTACCGATCATAAACATGAAGCCTAGCAACCGCATTATACTTTTTAGCATCTTTGCTAAGCAATGCTATGACTTCATCGATATGATGTTGGTTTGCGTTCTCTCTTAGTTTGTTTGCCAAATTTTTTCCATCAATTTTATAACAGTTGTGGTCGCCAAACGTTTAATTTTAAATTTTTATAACAAGTTCTGCGGTTAGATTATGAGGCCACAACTGGTTGAATTTGCATATTTTTTAAGATAGTCGAACGTAAATATACTTATAATCATAATTATTGACAACGATTTAGGCCTAGTGGACTGTAGATTTGTTGAACATTTTCCTCGTCATAATCGACTAGGCATATCTAGGAAAAAGACTAAGTACTTTCAGTCGATCAAAGTCGGTCGCTCTGTGAAAACTGTTAAAAATAAAACGGCTATTAAATTGAAATCACAATGAATAATTCAGGATCAACATCAAACACACATGGTTCTATTTCGGTCGTAAAATAAAATTTTGATAGACATGTATTGCAAAAACAATACTTATTATAAAAATGTATAAACTTCGTTAGCAAGTAACGGTTGAAGTTATTTATGTAATTTTTTTTACAGATATATTAAGGAACTTAAAGGCAACTCTTGGTCCGTAAAAGTTGTAATCCTACTTTCATTTTTGAATATTCCATATAATTTCAACTTTCACTGTTTGATTTCCGATAAGTGTACCTAGTTTCTCTAGAATTGTATTACGGAGCTCATTTATGAGTAGTTGGTCACGTTACAATCATGATTTGAAACTATAAATAGCTTCAAATTATATACCTATCACTTTTTGTAGGAATTATCTGCGTGAAAAGCACATAATTGAGCTCAAAGCGCTATTTTGGACCGGATCAAAGTTCAGACACAGCAGCATCATATTCATCATCATCAGATCATATCGGACTGAACCATCTGATGTTGTACATAGATTGCAGGGAATGGGTAACAATAGTAGCAGTCGTTAGTATAAATTCTAAATGTTCAGGTTACGACCTTTCTTGAATTCTTCGAAGATATTAGAATATTGGAAAATATGGGAATGTAAAACCCGAAAATAATGGAAGCTGACATTAACATAATTGGGAAAAGGCTAAGCGACTAGGATGATGAAAACCCGAAAATAATATACTCGTAATTATGCCAGAATTCTGCCAAGACATTTAAGCGCGATATGACTTTTGACACATAATTAATATTCCTAATGTAACATTATAAACGTGGATATAAGTACATGAGTTTGTAAAAAATCGCGTCCACAATGTTCTACAAGATAATATTAGCCTCAAACAAAATAAAACTTACAGCAAGTTTAGAATTTAAATCGATTCTTATTTACCTTAGGATCACGTACGTAACAGAGAATATATAAATATGGATAGTAACAGTAAAATAAGATATAAATTACACTTTTCAAATCCGGGTCTGAGATAAAGACAGATAAAACATGGTAGACAGTATAGTAAAACTATAACCTATTTAGTCAACTGTAACAGTTTGTGTGGGATCAAAAGCTACCAAAACATTATATCTTCCTTTAGCTGTTAAGACGTTATCAATATCATTTATAATTTCATCAGTATTATGAGCATTCCATGAATTTTCTTTACTGAATGGCCATCCTTCCTATAAGAATAAGATATTGATATTACTAACTAGCCCGTAGCCGTGTATTGTCAAGCCACAAATTGTATTTCTGTTAAATTCAACAGAATTGGGTTGCAGTTCAGATACTCACTGTAGCATTTGTGTTATCATCTTGGTCATTGTCTGGGCTGTTATTGACTGTCAAATCAATTCAACAGAAAGTGACATTAATATAATTATCCATGTCCTACATCGAACACAGTAAACACAGAGTATTTAATTGGAAAACACATTATATCAATCGTACACCAGACTCAAATTATGCAACGGTCGTCTGCGCCTATAACTCTGTGATGATAACCTTTGTGGTCTGTCTGACTTTATATTGGTGTCAACTGTTAAACAAGTACACGCGAAAATGGACTTTATTCCCATTACGTAAGGATTGATTATAATTAGAAAAAAAAATCTGGAAAATTTCCTACGACGGGGACACAGAAGCGCTCATATTCGTATTATATTTAGCCAGCAATAATATATATAGCCGGTTAGTGATTAAGTTTTTTTGCTTAGTAAACCACAATTTGATTACCAGCTATCCTAGAAGTACCTACCTATAAAAACAGCAAGATTTAAAAAAAAACTATAGGCATGATTTCCAAACATCCGATATCCACTTCGATCCAATTTGAATGTGCCTTACAACAAATTCGCCGTACAAAAAAAATCTGTATCAACTTTTACAATGATCAAAGAATTACACTTAAAACTATAAATAGTTTTAGTGGTCAACCACGTGTCATTGTGTAACTATAAATCATAAAATGGTAATTGTTCATAAAAATAACAAAACAATTTTAAACCTACAGAAGTCTAGACTGTCATTGTTTTTCTATCACAATAATTAACTTCAAAAATAAGGCAAACCTCATTCGTTTCAGTCACTGCACAGTTATGTGTACTTGAGTCATTCCAACTGTTTTGTAATGAAACAATGAATGGCTCAGTACACTGGTACTGAAATTATCTTGTTTTTACCTGAATAATGAACGCTAAACGAGGCTGATGAATGTTTGCCCACAGATCATTTGAACACAAATGATCTTTAATAAATAATTTATTTACTACTTAAGCGATTTTGATCTTAGATTGTTAGTGTAGGCAAAATTATATAGGCATTTTCTTAGATTGGCTAATATCAATGATCTATTGTCTCTGCAAATCAGCAACTCTAGTCAAAGGCAAGCAGAGTTTCCATCGGAACGGTGACCTCTGCTGAGTTCACCTCTGAGCATTGAACATAAACGATTTAAGTTCTATTATCTGCCTGATTATGATCCAAAATACTTCTCGGCGACTCATCTTCAAGACTTCCGTAGTAGGATACTAGTCGTCTGTAAGTATCGTAATGTGAGAATGGCCTAAGTGGTTTTTTGCTTCTCTCAAAAGAATTTAGTGAAGACGAATGCATCTCTGGCATTCACCATCCATATCAGTAGAATGATAATAGTTTAATTGGTGTGATAACCTGTCCACTTTGCTTGATGCAATATTTATCTGTGCAGTGCAGTGCCACGATGTTTTTGCATGGTTTTTCGGAATTACAACCGGTTTTTTTTGCATAAAAGTGATGGACCCCTTTCAGAATTTATTAAGACTGGCTTGGTAAGAGGGCTTCTGACTACCCGTAACGAATGTCAAAGATCTGCGAATGACAGTCGGGACCTACGGCTTAAAGTGCTTTCTGAGGCACGCAGGGGTCTCGAACTCGATGTCTAATGGATGGTCACTTATCCACGAACCGACCGCGCAGCTTACCCTTCGATCGACCGTGTGGCTGTTATTATTTAGCTACGAGTCCCTTATTTGTTTTAAACACGTGTATATTAATAGTACATTTATGTTACCTGCAGAGTGGCTTTAATGAAACTTGTTGTGTATAAAAAAAAGTGATAAACTACAAATTCTTCATTCGTGTAATAATAAGCCCAGGGCTCTACTCCCTAAGTAAGGGTGCTTCGTGCAAACTACGAAATCCGTAGTTTGCACGAAGCACCCGTAACTTCTGCCGTAACTACGGATTTTGCTTAGGGAGTAGACCCAAGGTTCACACGGGCGTCGAGGCGGTTTTTTTTCGTGTATTGGATTTTCGACGCTGCTTAGCGCCGAGAGTTGAATATCCAACAGTGTGTTTTCTTGACGCGCTGGGATACGCGCTGGATGCGGTTTGTTGGATTCTCAATGCTCGGTTCAATAGCGAGAGTTGGAAATCCAGTGTATGAAATAAAATCGCTGCGATAAAAATTCGTCCGTGCGATCCTGGGTTTAGTCATTAGCTATTATGTCATAGGGAAAAAGATGCATGCTTTTAATATCTGATCTATGAATTATACCTTTGTTTTACATGCAATAATACTATTTAAAACTACTTAAGTGGGGTGTAAGTTTATGTACAGTCAAGGTACTTGCTTTTTGACCAAATTGACTGATTACGTCAAGTTTCCGTGTTGTCATCATATAGTTTACGCTACAACTTATATTTTTTATGACTTTTTGAACAATACTCGTCAGTAACTTTATTTACACTATCATAAATTTGATTTTAGCTTAAGTGGAAATAATATCAATAGGAAACAAGGATTTAAATGGTGCTGATCCACGCGTCATGTTCGTGAACGGGGGGCGCCGTCAATTGAGACTGGTCATCTGCCAGGGTTTATTTTTAATCTTTTTTTTTACATTGTTCTCACATATAGAATCAACAAAAGTAATGTACCCAGGATTTTGTAATTTCTATATTTAAAAGAGTGTCCTTGGAGTTTCTTGCCCGTTCTTCTTCATAGAGATCTACGTTTTGGAATGGGCCTTTCTGACTAACTGACTGACTCTTTGACAATTCAAAAGTGCCTGTAAATGGTTTAATTGAAATAAATGCTTTGAGTTTGAGTTTGATAGACCTTATCTACCGCAGTAAAAAAAAAAAAACTTTATGCTAGTAGGTAACAAAATTTTGCGATTTGCCTAGCCAATTTGTGACCAATTCGGGTTTATCTTCTCCCAGCTCTATCTTGCCACTACAATGTATGATACGCTTATATTGACTTGACAGTTACTCGTCGATAAGACCTCTCAGTATGCCTGCATAGTGCATTATACACCAACATAAACTGATAGAAAATAATTCTTTGAAACTGGATGTTTCTGACCTAATAAAATGTGTTAATAAATTAATAATTAATTCGAATAAAAAATAAAAAAATAAATTTTTGTTTATATAATTTGAACGCATTCGAAGACAAGCTTTGCATCTCATCAACATATAGAAAATACACATGTATAACTTTATGCTATGAAATGACAGACTAATTGACTAATTATTTGAACTCCGAATGAGTATGATGTCATTCTTTATTACTTTTAATTGAGTTGGGGATTCGTTGGAGTGATTCTTGGCTAATGGCCTCGCTTCACTCGCATTGTGATCGTCTAGGGTCAGAATGAAGTGTATCAACTTGGCCAGAATCATAAAGGGCTTATGATATATATATATATTTTTTTTATTACGGACGGTTTTTACGTACACGTCTTTCTACATTAATGCGTATTATTAATAAGTATTTTGTTATTTTACTTTTGACATCTTTTATTTTATTTTATTAATTACTGTATTAATTTGAAATGTTCTATTAATTTAATGTAACTGCATGATTTTATTGTTTCAAGCTATTATTATTGTATTTGTACGCCTTTCCAGGCAAAACATGTTGAAACTTTATTTTTTTGAACATACCAACTGTAAACCTACACATGTTTTTGACAAATAAAAATTATCTTATCTTATCTTACATTGTTCTTACATGTATAATTTCAACATGAATGATGTAAACAATATTTTGTAAGAATATTTTTTTTTTTAAAGAGTGTCCGTGGAGTTTCTTGCCCGTTCTTCTCCATAGGAACCTACGCTTTGGAATGGGCAACTAGCTTCATATTTCTGACTGACTGACTCCTTGACAATTCAAAAGTGCCTGTAAATGGTTTAATTGAAATACATGCTTTGAGTTTGAGTTTGATATGATTAAGGTCTACCAACCCGCACTGGGCCCGCGTGGTGAATTACGGCCCATTTCCTTCACTGAGGATAAAGGCTGATTAGACTATGATTAATTTACCCGATTCTGGAGACAATTTTAACAGTTAAGTAGAAAGAAAGAAAATAGGTTAATTTGTCACAGAAGCATACAAAAAGAGTAGATAAGCAGAAAACAAAATAGATCTTTAATATTAGTCGGCAGCTGCACGTCATGACTGTGACAAGAAGGCTTCCACTCAGCATAATGCTGTGCTATGGGGGACCCACAGGACAGCGCTGATTTTCAGAGGTCACCCGAAAAACACGTACGGAAATCAAGTCAGGTTCAGTGATTTGTTTGTACATAATATAGGTAACAAAATAAAATAAATAAATAGTACTTAGAATATAATATAACTACATCGAATTTTAGGAATGAACATTATTAAATAACATAAAAATTAATCCGCCTATATCAGCGTACAAAAATAATGTACCCACTTAGCTGTAACAAGGGATGATGACTGGGTCAAAAAAAAGAAATTCTATTTAGTCCGTCAGTCAGATAATAAAAAAATATTAGACCCGTATTTTTTGCTTTATCATATTAATAAAAAAATACTTAGATACAACGCATTAAAGTTGGGGAGTGGGGGTTGATAAGTCACAAGTATGTATAAAATCTACATACAAGTGACGTCATGGCACATTTTAACTCAATGTATCGCCGTAATCTTTTGATAACGTAAAAAAAGAAAAAATACGTGTACGTTATTTTTTCATAATCTACATTACGGACAAAATACATTTTTTTAGTCATCATCCATATTCTACGAGTAAATCTAGAGCAGTTGTCAAATTGCAGGTCGAATCTGGTTATGACAAGATCGTGGCAAATGAAAAAGTTCATGAGATCGATGCCTATGTCCGATAGTGCAATATTGACGACTGTGTGGATACTAATGATAAATATGATCATGTTCTATCAATGTGATGGTTTTTGGTAGGCAAAGTTTTGTTAGCCAAAGTTTTGTTATTAAAAGTGACAGATTGAAATGTATTTTTAACCTCAATCACAGGTACACTATAATTATATGTTTCGAAGGATATCTGTATTTACATATTAACAATGGTCTATCATGCGTCCGTCTCATTTACTCATCTATACTCTTTTGTTTTGTTTTGCAATTTTATACACAAACACACTATTTTATGTAACTTTATATTCGTTATTCGACAGACATGTCGTTAGTCAGACAGCATTTGTCGGGCATTAATGCTGAAATGAGTTTTTGGCGCAGCCGTGAGGCATTATTATTGCTTTATGATTATTCAACCTTTTTTTTTGTTATGTGTTTCACGAACTATGTCCAAATAAATATTATTCTTTCTTTCTTTTTTATTATTTTTATCTGACAAATATATTTAATTTAAGAATGCATACACGCGTTACATTATAAAACTTATTTACATCCATCACATCACACTCTCAGGTTCAGTTGAAAACCAGCGTCAGGCACTTATACTGTCTGGCATTTTTGCTGAACTAGGCCTTTTTGGCACAGCGAGTGAGGCACTGATTTAAATTCGAGATAAGAGGAAAATACGTTTTCTATAGAAATTTTAAATTCCTCATATCTCGTCTTTATATCAGTGTCCATTCAAAATGTATATTTGGAAGCCTAGATATTCTGTAATCCAATCGGAATAAATACACACTACCTTAAGAATATGTTTGATTTACAAATTATTTTGGTATTACGTTTGTATGAACAACGCATGCTTCGCAGGCCCCATAATTGTGTGCGATTAGTCTGTGTTAAATAAATGTATTTTATTTCTTTATATCTTTTTACATACATGATTATAATAGTATTACGCACTGGAATTTACGGTTGGAAAAAGTTACAAGGGAAATATTTCCAATTTGCGTCAAGTTTTTGATCAGTAAGTTGATTTCCTGTTCATGGAAAAAACTTTGGCATATTTTGTGGTATAAGTTTCCAATTTTTATCTCGTTATTGCGGTTAGTGGTAATTCCACCGGTGCTTCGATGCATTAAGGCTCCCGCTTACCTGCGCGACGCAATTCTAGTAGAACAATTTCTATGAAAACTTAATTAAATCTTTTTACCTATATCGCATCGGGCCTGTCTTCGGGAGGGATGAGTTTTTAGGATAAAAGCAGGATGCTACTTTCAATTCTTTCTTTTCCGGTATACAAACAGGGTATTTCATCTTAAATATTGAATGTACGTGTAACTTACCTAAAGCTACGGTTTCCTAAAAGAGCGGTGGCCGCCATAGTACGGCCGCACTGACGGCTGTCATGAAAATGATGCTGCCATCATTTTCGGGGTTTGACTTCACGCTGTCTAGGAAAACACACCAATTTACGTTCATGAATAACGTTAAGTGACTACATACATATTGTATAGAATCATTTTTTTCCCTAACTGGGGCCGTATTATGACGTATTAATGCCACGATTATTCCAGTGTGAGTGAGAGATGGAACTATACAAAGCCGCTAGCACCATCCTTTTTTCGCAGTGGAATAATGATGGCATTAATACTTCATAATAAGGCCCCAGAACAGACAGCTGTGCTGCTGGGGAGTTTGTTGCGCCACTTCTTCTTCCCAGCAAAAGCACTAGGAAGTGGTGAAGGGTGGGCGTTTTGGGGGACTGTCTTATGTAATTTTGACGTTCGAAAAGTGCTGATTCTCAGCCTAGTTTGAATAAATTTATTTATTTATTAAAACTTTATGCACAGGTAAAAAAAAAACACAAGAAAAACACAAAGGCGGACTTAATGCCAGAGGACAAATGATAAATGACTTTTGAATTTTTGAATTTTTTGAATTCTCCGGTAAATTGCAGATGCTTTGTGGCGGCCGCTCTTTTAGGAAATCGTAGCCTTTGTGGCTGCCTTCTGTAGTAAAATCTGGAGCGGAGTTTAGATTCTATTGGTTAATATTGGCACAGCTCCGCTGGTCTCCTCCGTACTCCGCTCCAGTAGACAGGCAGCAAGTCTGGGTCAGTACATTTTTGGTAACTTATTATGGATCCTTTTTCTAGTCCCGGATTTTTCTTTCCAAGACCACTATATTTTGTGTGAATATTGAAATGTATGTACCATAGAAGAAGTTCATAATTATCTATACACTGTAAGGAATATTTCTGCTAGCAGCGCTCGGCCGCTATAGAACCGGGGTGGTAACTGATGTGGTCATCGTGTTCACGGGAATTTGTTTTCAAAGTGCTTAGATATGAAGTTCTTGGATAGTACCCACTTCCTAAACCTAATCTAATTTAGTATTTCTTAAAATATCCAAACCACGCCTGATTGCCTCGTTCATCTTGTGTTCGCAAACACTACTGATGTGCATTAGATTCGTGGTTCGACTCCCAGGTCGGGCAAAGTGTTATTGGGTTTTTCTTTAGGGAATGTCTCAGTAGCAGCCCGGAGTCTGGATTTGTGTCTGGTTGATGGCAATATGTTCGCCCCACTATTACATGGGACTTAAACATAACTGGCGAAATGTGGGTGTACTATAGGTAGGTACACCTCTGCCCAACACTTTGGGGAAACAAGCCGTGATGTTATGTTATATCCACACCTAACACGATTACATAATGTTCTACATTTACTACATAGCTGTTCTAGTTTTATACATAGACCGTATTAAAGCCTATGTAAAGTAGGTGTATTAGCTTAGGCATTAGTTGTACTGCCGTATGTAGCACATACGTGTTTAACGCTTGTATAAGGCATTTATCTTTAATCTAAGTGCAAAAGGTGCTCATAAAGATCCTAATAGTGGAGATCTATACTTGTTTTTGCAAACCGCGAATAATTTTCACAAAAAACTCCGTAGGTGAATATCGGAAAAGTTGTTAAACTATCAAGTAGTCGGATAGGAAATGTCGCTACATTTAGATTTTTTTTTAAATATTATTTTTAAAAGTGATTCCGATAATAATATCCTAATTTCTAGAATAAACAATTTCATTTCGTTTCAAGCATGAATCTGGATTTAAAACTAGATTTGAGTATATCATTAGAATACTCTGGGACGTACAATGTTTTTCAAGAAACAGTAACATAATCCAGTTTCTCCACAGTAATAGGGTTGATGCCTGGGTAAAAAAAAGAAATTCTATTTAGTCCGTCCGACTAAATAGAATTTCCTAATATATAGTCAGATAATAAAAAAATATTAGACTTGTATTTTTTGCTTTATCATATTAATCAAAAATGACTTAGATAAAACGCATTAAAGTTGGGGAGTGGGGGTCACTACGTTACAAGTAAGTATAAAATCTACATACTCGTGAAGTCATGCCACATTTTAACTCAATGTATCGCCTTAATCTTTTGATAAAGTAAAAAAAGAAAAAAATACCCTACGTTTATTTTATCATAATCTAACGGAATGACAGAAAAAAAAAAAAATGTCATCATCCCTATGCAATCCAATTCTAAAGCAAGTTTTATGTAATGAATGATATTACCTAAAACCGCAGAAACTTTTGAATATTTCAATAATTTAAGGAAATGCCATTGTTTTAGGTACCTAAACATTGAATGTCTATAGATACATACATAATTATAAATTAAAGTCACTTTCCGTGTCTGTCTGTGTGATCCTGATCACGTTGTTCTACTAAACTACGCATCGGATTTCGATGCGGTTATTACCATCATTTAGAGAATTTATTCCGGGAGGTATATTTGTATAAACATTAATATAAATATTTACTTAATAATTTTTAAACATATCATACCGCCTTGTTTCCCCGAAGGGTTAGGCTGAGGTGTACCCATAGTAGGTTAGGTCCCGCATTTCGCCAGTTATGTTTAAGTCTCATGTAATAGGGGCGAACCTATTGCCATCAACTGGGCACAAATCCAGACTCCGGGCTGCTACTGATAAATTTTTAATCGAAAACCCAATAACACTTTAAGGCTCGTGCAGACTAGCGCGACTCGACAGCGTGACGCGTCACCGGCTATTGTTATACCGTGAAGTTTTCTTAGAAAATCTCGAGTCGCATCGCACCGTCGCGTCGCGCTGGTCTGCACTAGCCTTTACCGACCTGGGAATCGAATCCCGGACTTCATGCTCGGCAGCAGCGCTTGCAACTACAAGACCAATGAGCCAGTAATATTAAACTTACTTAAAACAAAGAAATCTTGACGTTTTGTCAAGTCGTACAAACCGTGGGACGCAGGGGCGGGTCACTAGTAGGTAAACTTAAATACAGAAGGTCCTACATGCAATAATTTACCCTCAACAATAAGCTTGTAAATTATAGATCATTGTCAGACATTGTTTTTGTAAACAACTAATCCATCACATCTTGAAGGAGCTCGCAGTATAATCAGAGGTTGTGTCCGACCTTAGGTAAATAAATTATGTGGAAGACCGACTCATGTTTCGCACGCCACATACCTAACAACGGTATTCTGGTAAAAATATTTACGAAAAAACACGTCAAATTCGACTAACTACTGACTGCGCTGAATATCATCAATTTCGGAAAACACGATGCACGCAATAACAAAACATCCTGTTTGTTTTGTTTTTATCCCGGATTTGAATAATGACGACGAACTAAAAAGACTCCCGTAGACAGACGCGATGCGACAGCGTGCACGACTCTAGAAGATTTTTTTTTATGAAAACTCCATGTAAACTGATCTACAAGAATCGTGTCGCACCGTCGCGTCTGTATGCCTTTATGAATTGTTTTATGATTTTATGTAGGTACCTATTTTCTTTTCTAATCCTTCACACGGTATCTACATCTCTTTCTATCTACTTTCCTATCGCAGGTATACTGGAAGAGATTTCTTTAGAATAAAGCATTGTACATAGTTTTCTGTTCCTTTGTTCTTGTATATGTGTGTACATTTAATCGTTAAATAAATAAATAAAAGTGCCAAGGAACACTTGGTAATAGTGCTATAGGATTATATTGACTTGTAAAAGTGTTAAAAACCTTGTTTATAAAAAACGTATTATACGATTTAGCAATGTAAATATAACTTACGACTCTCAGCTTAGCCTTTTCCCAACTATGTTGGGGTCAGCTTCCAGTCTAACCTGATTCAGCTGAATACTAATTTTACATCGAGCAATTGCTTATCTGACCTCCACAACCCAGATACTGGGTAATACGATACTCCTTGGTGAGGCTGGTTCTCAGACTTTCGGGCTTCCTCATCCATGTAAAACATGACGTGTAAAAGAAAAAGTTCTCGCTGTTACGAAATGTTTTTGAAGTAAAAAGGTTTCTAAAGATTTCTAAAAAGTAGCTAATGAAAAACGTATGAATAATTCTGGACCCACATATGTATATAACGGGAGCAGTAGATTATGCAGTCAATGATGTCATCACTGACCGGTGCACACGTCATTGCGATGACATCATTGACTGCATAATCTCCAGTCGAGTACGCTTTCACAACTTTCCATTTTAATCGATGCGGTGGATGGTCATAAATATATTTCTTTCATATCTCTTAATAACTGCAGTGTTGAGTTTAGGTACTGTCGGATTCAAAAGACTTTTATATATTTTTTTTTTAATTTTCATTGTAACACACCCACACCTCAAATTGTAATATTAAATTATGGATAAGACTAAAATAACATTACAGTATAGCGCGTAATAATCGACATTTTGTTTTTAAATTCGTGATCAAAATTAATACAAAAATATGGAGGTGTATGCGTAAAATTAAAAATTCAGGAGCAAAGTTAATTAAGGTCGATTCAAAGTCACCTAAAGGCATCTTTAAAACGCCAAAATTTATTTAAAAAAAAGAATTGATTCTAGTCGATCCTTCAAAAAGGTAAGTAGTTTCATATGGAGAAGAATGGGCAAGATCCCCACCGTTACTCTTAGACTCTAGATTGTCGAATGGAGCAAGAACAACATGTTTCCAAGCATATTATTATTATTATTATAATCCTCTAATTTGTAAAATGCTTGTTTACGAAGTGTTGATGAGTTTTAAATTTCCTTTTATTGAATTACAATATATCACAAGATATTTTCTTGTTATTCTGTTAGACAGACTGGCAGGCTTATTACGTGTCTTGCAGAAGCCTAGCGATAGCGAAATTTGTGCAATAATTGCTTTTAAATCGCAATAGTTTGGGGTTGCGGGTTGAAGTTCGTCATCCATTTGTTATACTTTTAAGTGTAGTAGGTACGTCAAACTGTCTCATACGTCTTGGTATTGTCCTCAAGTAATAACATTTAGAATCTGTCGTCATTCGACGTTGTCGCCACTTGCGTCATTATTTTTTGCTTTTGCTCGATTTAAGACTACTTCCGTATATAAACAATGAGAATGAGGCCTTAGTTTTATATCAAACGCATATTGTTGTTTATTTTTCTTATTTGGGTCACTGAATTTGGTCGTTAAAGGGTTTTCTTTAAAACACTAAAACTTTTGCTTCTTTTATCCAGAAAAGTCCCAAAATAAAAATAATTGGTACTCAAAAATGCCAACAGAATAATATTTTTATCGAAATTTCGGAGTTTTAATGTCCTTATATTTAAGTTTTGCTCCATCTTAATAGCGATCAGTGTTTATTGATGAGATATTAAGATAATTTTACTGTCAGAGTGTTTGTAAATATTATGGCTTGGCATTTACCTTCTGTTCGGTTAACTGCTGCCTCGTTTAAATAAACACTTACTTTATTGTTAATTCCGCTGTAAGCCCTAATTATGTGAAATGTCATGTGAATAACCTGTGTTATTCTGCGAAAAAAAACTTGAAAACAAGTGTAAAGTGTCACCCTGAAATTATTACAACGTATGTTCACTGAATATTAATTGGTTAGTTATTTTTTAACATACACTTTTTTGGTCGGTTTTGTTAATTTCTTCATATTTTTAATTAATTTTATCGTAGTTTACAAGTTTTTTGAAATACCAGTTGTTTTTATGTTTCTATATATTTTAATTCAATAAAAAAATACGTATTATTGTCAATGATTCTGTGCACAGAAACGCAAATTGATTTGTTACAAATCAATAACTTTAAAGAACTCTGAAAGTAGATAAGTTGTAACCTATGTAGTATCAAAGAGTAAACATTGGACTTAGCATTGTAACCAAAGATAACTTGTAAATGGCACTTTATATTGCAATTAATTTACGTCACATTCCTACGTACTTGTTATGATATCACAATAGCATACATTTATTTATAAACTATATATTCTTTTGCTGATTACCAGCAAGCTAAGATAATAATTTCGTGATCTATATCATAATATGTTATTCAATCAATCTTCCAGTCTAACCGGAAGCAGCTGAACACCAGTATTTTACATGAAGCGACTGCCTATCTGAACTCCACAACCCGGATAATGGGTAACACGATACCTCTTTGGCTGGACGCGTAACGTCTGTCAAAAATCTATGAATGACAGCCGAGACCAACGGCTTAACGTGCTTTCCGAGGCACGGCGGGGTCTCTATATGTTATGAATGGTCACCCATCCAGGAACCATAACCTTCGGTCGACCCGGGCAACTGTTATTATTTAGCTATTACTGATCTACATGTTCTTATAATCGTTTTAATGAGGTGAAATGGAACCATTTATTCTGCTTTGAATTTTTGGCGTTGGAAAAGTGCTGATTTTCTTAAAAGATCTTCTCTTTTTTTAAAGATTTAATTGTTTCGTAAAAATGCACTGCATTACTGCTATCCAGATGGCAAACATCGAAAGAAACGATTAATGTTCTATCCACAAAGTGTGTAGACAGACAGCAGTATTTGCAAAGCCTAATCTAATCAATCACAGATAAATTACAATAAAAAATGTAATATACTTAATCACAATAACATGACCTAAGTACCAAAAAATACTATCCAAACATAGGACATTGTCGTAATTAAAGGAACCCCGTAGGTGGCACTTACACACTTTTAGTACGCAGATCACGTATTCTACCTGTACTCGTATAGGCACACGACGACGCGACGCGGTGGTCTCTGATATTAGACGCGCCATTTTTGTGCGCGATTGTACCTACGTGATTCGAGTTGCGTAATTTGGTATTTAGACTGCTTTATTGGTAGGTGTTTTAATGTTGGTGTAATTTTTCGAGTTGTGTAATTTGGTATATATATATATATACCAAATTACACAACTCGAAGAAGAAAAGTGATATTTTCTACCAATAAAGCTTTATACTATACAGGATTACTGGTAATTCGACGTATATCCGTCAGGGGCTGATAAAGGGGGCCAAATGCAACAAATTGAACCCCCCATATGTATGGCCGAAATTCAATAGTATTCGAGATATTTGAATTTTAAGGGTTTTTCGATATTTACCCAAAATTTGACATTTAATTCCAAATAAAAAAAAAACTACACATTTGAATGGGTACCATTAAAAATCATGTTGTAGCTAGCACTTCAATTAAGCTATGGACATAGTTAGAACTACTTAATTTAACAAAATAATTAAAATAATGAACGATATAAGAATAACATCTTACCAATATTTTTATTTTACGCTTCAAAAATGTTGCCTCCTCACAAAAATTTCTATGACATTAATCGTAAAAATAACTAGAAAAACTTGCCTATTCTGTAAGCTTTCCAAAAAGGTATAAAAATCAATTTTAAAATACATAATTCGTGGCATGGCATGTGTTTGAACCGGCGCGGGGAGAGAAATAATGTGTGTTTTAGTTTATGATCCTTGCTAAAACAACCGATTTTACTGGCGGAATTCTTCGTGATGGGGCGGGGTGTGAGGGTGGGGGAGCACACGGCGTCTGCTGTGCTCGCGTCGCCTTCCTTAGTAAGTTTCGACTCTACGCCGCGCAAGCACGTGTGTTGTTATCTTGCTATTAACCAATCTCTCATCGCGTTAATTTGTTATCGATCATTATTGTTAATTCTTGTTTCTCTTGTTATTATTTTTGTTATCATTGTTATTTCGGATACCATGGCTTCGTATGCTAATAACGAATACGCAGACATTATGTTTTGTTATGGTTTTGCCGATGGAAACGCGGCTGCGGCTCGGCGAGAATACCAACGCCGCTTTCCCGATCGTCGACTTCCCCACGTTACTGTTTTCGGGAGCACCTATCGACGATTGTCTGAAACTGGCAGTGTTCAGAGAGCACAATTCAACGCTGGCAGACCTCGACGGTATACGGCTGACGAAGAGGACACCATTCTTCAGTGTTTTATTGATGACCCAAACATCTCAACGAACATTGTTGCAAGACAGCTCGGTATGTCCCAGTGGAAAGTGTGGTCGGTAGTACATCTATCAGGTAGACACCCGTACCATTATCAACCTGTCCAAACATTGCACGAGGGAGATCCTGCCAGGCGACTCGAATTTTCTCGGTTTATGTTAAACGCTGACGCTGACCAGGAACATTTCCTAAGAAATATTTTGTGGACTGACGAGTCAAAGTTTGACCGGGATGGTATAACGAATTACCATAACTTACATTTTTGGGCACCTAAAGCAGGCAGGAATCCAAAAAAACTAAAAGAAACTGCGTCGCAAATGAGATTTTCCCTGAACGTATGGATGGGTGTCGTTGATAATTATTTGGTGGGCCCTCATTTCTTGCCCCAAAATTTGAACGGCGAAAATTACGAGGAGTTTTTGAGAAACAACCTAGACGATTTGTTGGCGGATGTTCCCGAAGAAATAAAAAGCAACCTCATGTTTCAACATGATGGGTGCCCAGCACATTACCGGATTACTGTCCGACAGTGGCTAGATGAGAGATTTCCAAACCGATGGATTGGGAGGGGAGGGCCAATTCCGTGACCAGCACGAAGCCCTGATATCACACCACTTGATTTTTACGTCTGGGGTCATATGAAGGAATTAGTTTATGTGACCCCAATAAATTCAGTCGAAGAACTTCGACAGCGAATAATAAACGCGGCGCAACAGATGAGAACAACGTTTTCATCAAGAGTGACGAAAACCGAAGTTAGGAAAAGAATTCGAACTTGCATTCGTAATAGAGGGGCTCATTTTGAACAAGATGTGTAAAATTTTTAATAAAATTTGACGTACATTTTTGAATGCATTTTATTTCATACAAATACAAATTCTCTCCCCGCGCCGTTTCAAACACATGCCATGCCACGAATTATGTATTTTAAAATTGACTTTTATACCTTTTTGGAAAGCTTACAGAATAGGCAAGTTTTTTTAGTTATTTTTACGATTAATGTCATAGAAATTTTTGTGAGGAGGCAACATTTTTGAAGCGTAAAATAAAAATATTGGTAAGATATTATTCTTATATCGTTAATTATTTTAATTATTTTGTTAAATTAAGTAGTTTTAACTATGTCCATAGCTTAATTGAAGTGCTAGCTACAACATGATTTTTAATGGTACCCATTCAAATGTGTAGTTTTTTTTTTATTTGGAATTAAATGTCAAATTTTGGGTAAATATCGAAAAACCCTTAAAATTCAAATATCTCGAATACTATTGAATTTCGGCCATACATATGGGGGGTTCAATTTGTTGCATTTGGCCCCCTTTATCAGCCCTTGACGGATATACGTCGAATTACCAGTAATCCTGTATAAAGCTTTATTGGTAGAAAATATCACTTTTCTGATACCGCCCGTATCCTATTAACCAACGGGTGTTGGTTTCTTTATTTTGATGATGAAATAAAATAGACACTAAGCCGTACACTTTTCTTACAAAATCAATATATCACGCTATTCTAGAAATGATCTAACCAAACAGAATTAGGTAACGATTTATCATACCTACAACACCCTTACAATCAAAATAAAATAAAAACTAAATAAATACCTAAACCTACAATGAAAGAATGAGCTCACCAGTGTATTAAGGCTCCCGCAGATAGGCGCGACGCGATGATGTGACGCGATTCTGGTAAAACAATTTCCATTAAGTTTTCATAGAGACTAGGTATTCTACTAGAGTCGCATTATCGCGTCGCGCCTTAGTAAAGCCTTTAAGGGGCCTGCGGAGCATGCGTAGTTCATACAAACGTACTTAATACCAAAATAATTTGTAAATCAAACATATTCTTGAGATGATTGGATTACACAATTTCTAGGCTCCCAAATACACACATCAACACGGTCTAGGGATATTTTAAAAAAAGCGAATTACTATCAATGTGTTAATTATTTATATGACATGTATATATTTAAAAGATACGTTATTTAATATTCTACCATTTTTTAATAATGGTTAAGGTACTTAGATTAAAATTTCAGGATTTTATGGAAAAAAAATGAAACATAGACGGAAACCGTATATGAATTAACTTTTAATTTGTGAGTAAAAACTGAAAAAAATAGAAAAATCATTTAATTTGTGTTTATAAACTTGAATTTAGTAGTCTGAGAAAGCGCCCATGATGTTCATAACACATCGGCAACGATTCGGCATGCTCAGAACAAGGTTGTCAATGTCTTGCTGCGGAATATTGTCCCATGTCCTTCTGAGGTGCGCAAAAAGTTGATCTTCTGTAGCCAGATTTTCAGGAACTTCCTTCAGAGCTCTTCTTTGCAGCATATCCCACGCATGCTCAATGGGATTTAGATCTGGCGATTGAGCAGGCCAGTCTAAGGCCCTAACATTATGTGTATGTAACCAAGCTGCTACCGTTCTCGCCGTGTGTGCCCGGGCATTGTCGTGCATGAGCAGGAAATCTTGCCCCATTTGTGTTCTGTGGGGCAAGATTACGGGCCCCAGCACCTGTTGGACGTATCGTTCTGCCGTCATATTGCCCCGCACCCAAACGAGATCCGTCCGTCCTCCAAGACGAATTCCTGCCCAAACCATAATTGTTCCTCCTTGGTATGGGTGAACTTCCTGAGGGTTCTGGAGACGGCTCCATCGTCCAGGAACTCGCCAAACACGCGTCCTTCGTGAATCTGGATGGAAGCCGAACCTGGATTCATCCGTGAACAGCACATTGGACCATTGCTCACGGCCCCAGTCCACGTGGTTCCGAACCCATTCTAATCGTCGTCCACGATTGCCTCTCCGTAAAGGTGGGACCCGGAGTGGTCTACGAGAGCGTAGATTGCTTTCATGCAGTCGCCTTCTTACAGTTTGGTCACTCACAAGCACTTGGTGTTCCACTCGCAGCCTTTGGACCAATTGAGTCGCCGTTGCATTTGGTTGAGCTCGCGCAGTAATTTGCAAAAATCGGTCTTGTCTGGGGGTAGTGATGCGACTTGGCCCCCGGTGCCTCTCCGCTACTTCACCTGTGGCACGATAGCGTGTCCACAATCTTGAAATTACATTTTGATGGGTTCCTATGGCCTCAGCAACATTACGCTGAACAGATCCAGCTTCCAGCATTCCCACAGCTCGTAACATCTCCGCCCTCGTCAAATGTCGGCGTTGCATGGCTACAATACCTCAATTTTAACTTTATCTTTCGTTTAAAAATGAAAAAAAACTGTAACTAAACGTAATTCGTATTGTTTTCTAAATTTCGCACAAATGAAAATTCCCTCTCCTATACATCAAGACATTTTTATGCCACCGAAACAAAATAATTTTCAAAAATTTTAATTTGGAATTAGTCTGAGATAAATTACAAACAAATCGGTGTATAAAAGATTCCAATGCGGCCAGTACTTTTCGAGTTATTTAATTGAGTATGAAATATCCCTAGACCGTGTTGATGTGTGTATATATTTTGAATGAACACTGTTATAAAGACGAGATATGAGGAATTTAAAATTTCTATAGAAAACTTATTTTTCTCTTAACTCGTCTTTAAATCAGTGTCCATTCAAAATATATATTTGGGTGCCTAGATATTCTGTAATCCAATCGGAATAAATACACACTACCTTCAACCTACATTCGGAGCCAGCGCGCTTGACCGGTTAAGAATATGTTTGATTTATAAATTATTTTGGTATTACATTTGTATGAACTACGCATGCTCCCCCGGCCCGTTAAGTGAATGAGCCAAAACTTCAGCAATCTAATTAGGTATCGAGAACAGTAGGTAATTTTCTAGGTAAAAACGACTAAGTCACAAACCACAATGAAGTCATACATCACACCAACGTCACAGATAACAAAATAAAAAATAGAAAGTAGTCCATTATCTGGTTTAACAATGGAACGCGTTACACGTTGAATGCAGTTCAGTTAATAGATAATTGTCAGAGTAGGATAACAAAAGTAATTGACGTCAGACACAATGATGGAAATAATTATAGTGCCATTATGCAGTTAGTGTAGATTGGTGACGGTCAGTGTCGCCGGCGGTGATTAGGAGGAGATACGATGTTCTTGTTTTAACCCTGTCCACTGAATGGGAGTGGGAGTCCACTGTTCCATGTTACTTTTTAATTAAAATGATTTAAACAATATTAGAAGCAATACAGGGTGTTTGGCAGAACGTTGAACATACGAAAATGGTGGATAGATTGGGTCATCTGCTACTTACTCAGCCCAAATTTAATTGGCCCTGGACCCCAGGATATTAAAAAAAATTTTTTTTTGCTTTCTTCTAGTTTCACCATTTTCTTAACTTTAGAGTGTATTTTTTATCACAAATGGATAAAACAGGCATTTTTTTTTATCGTTAATGTTGGTAGATTCTTATAAAACTATTGCTTTATTCAGATGTTAGCTAGAAAAAAAGTTATAAGTCCTCAAACTTACAGAAATATGTAAAAAAATACTTGAAACTAAATAACAACTTGCATTTAAAAAAAAAAAAATGGGTTGAGTAAGTAGCAGATGACCCCACCTATCCACCATTTTCGTATGTTCAACGTTCTGCCAAACACCCTGTATATATTTCTTAAAAAAAAAAATATTTCAGCCTAAATTTGGAGGTAGATATGTATCAGTACCGTTTTATATTTCTATGTTAATTAATTTATTAAGTGTTATCCCGTTTTAATTAACTATAAATAAACCCTTTCTATGGTTCTGGCAACTGTCTTGTCAAGGCTGTCATTTGAAGTTAACAAACGTTTAAAATTCGGCAGTTCTTTCTTTGACAGTCCGACCGCCGAGAGAATATGGTCTTGAAGCCTGTTAGTTTCATACTAACGAATATATGTTTTGCGAATTTGATCCTTATTACTAGGTACCTACTAGAAATTATCTGACTGACAGATGTCGGTAACGCATTATCATTGGCTTGGACTTAGGACGTTTTTGTTGATAGGAGTGTGTAGATAAGACTTTTTAAATAAGGAAGAATTTATAGCAAAAGCGAATAAATGCATTCCGCTCGAGAACTCGATTAGGAACCCATAATATATATTTAATAAGGACAAAGACAACTTTTTTGAAAATATCTTGGTATTCAAGAGGTGTCTCGTTTTATTTATTTATAAAATCGTTATTTGTTATTTTCCTTATCAAAACTACACAAACATGAAATAATAAATATTTCTTTATTCATAACTTTTGATAAATCTCGCATCAAAAAAGATGTTTTTAAAATACACACATCAACACGGACTAGGGATATTTTTAAAAAAGCGAATTACTATCAATGTGTTAACTATTTATATGACATGTATATATTTAAAAGATACGTTATTTAATATTCTACCATTTTTTAATAATGGTTAAGGTACTTAGATTAAAATTTCAGGATTTTATGGAAAAAAAATGAAGCATAGACGGAAACCGTATATGAATTAACTTTTAATTTGTGAGTAAAAACTGAAAAAAATAGAAAAATCATTTAATTTGTGTTTATAAACTTGAATTTAGTAGTCTGAGAAAGCGCCCATGATGTTCATAACACATCGGCAACGATTCGGCATGCTCAGAACAAGGTTGTCAATGTCTTGCTGCGGAATATTGTCCCATGTCCTTCTGAGGTGCGCAAAAAGTTGATCTTCTGTAGCCAGATTTTCAGGAACTTCCTTCAGAGCTCTTCTTTGCAGCATATCCCACGCATGCTCAATGGGATTTAGATCTGGCGATTGAGCAGGCCAGTCTAAGGCCCTAACATTATGTGTATGTAACCAAGCTGCTACCGTTCTCGCCGTGTGTGCCCGGGCATTGTCGTGCATGAGCAGGAAATCTTGCCCCATTTGTGTTCTGTGGGGCAAGATTACGGGCCCCAGCACCTGTTGGACGTATCGTTCTGCCGTCATATTGCCCCGCACCCAAACGAGATCCGTCCGTCCTCCAAGACGAATTCCTGCCCAAACCATAATTGTTCCTCCTTGGTATGGGTGAACTTCCTGAGGGTTCTGGAGACGGCTCCATCGTCCAGGAACTCGCCAAACACGCGTCCTTCGTGAATCTGGATGGAAGCCGAACCTGGATTCATCCGTGAACAGCACATTGGACCATTGCTCACGGCCCCAGTCCACGTGGTTCCGAACCCATTCTAATCGTCGTCCACGATTGCCTCTCCGTAAAGGTGGGACCCGGAGTGGTCTACGAGAGCGTAGATTGCTTTCATGCAGTCGCCTTCTTACAGTTTGGTCACTCACAAGCACTTGGTGTTCCACTCGCAGCCTTTGGACCAATTGAGTCGCCGTTGCATTTGGTTGAGCTCGCGCAGTAATTTGCAAAAATCGGTCTTGTCTGGGGGTAGTGATGCGACTTGGCCCCCGGTGCCTCTCGGCTACTTCACCTGTGGCACGATAGCGTGTCCACAATCTTGAAATTACATTTTGATGGGTCCCTATGGCCTCAGCAACATTACGCTGAACAGATCCAGCTTCCAGCATTCCCACAGCTCGTAACATCTCCGCCCTCGTCAAATGTCGGCGTTGCACGGCTACAATACCTCAATTTTAACTTTATCTTTCGTTTAAAAATGAAAAAAAACTGTAACTAAACGTAATTCGTATTGTTTTCTAAATTTCGCACAAATGAAAATTCCCTCTCCTATACATCAAGACATTTTTATGCCACCGAAACAAAAGAATTTTCAAAAAATTTAATTTGGAATTAGTCTGAGATAAATTACAAACAAATCGGTGTATAAAAGATTCCAATGCGGCCAGTACTTTTCGAGTTATTTAATTGAGTATGAAATATCCCTAGACCGTGTTGATGTGTGTATAATGGGAGACTTAAACCTCGGCTAAAATAAAAAAAAAATACATGGCATTTGACATCATTATGTCAAAATAAACGTGTATTTATGTCACTCTAGCCTTCTATACTGACGTCAGTAGACTGGTGAAATTAACCTTTAATTTCAACCATTCATAAATTACTGTTGAAAGTAATATGACAGTTGTTTTACTAACAAGGTTGTCTGCACATTTCGTCGACTCACATTATTTAGCGATAATACTATCTTGAAGTCACTAAGCATGGCTCGGTTTCGGACAATTATACAGGGTTACGAAGCACGGAATACACGCACATTGCACCCATAATCAGTGTGATAATCTGTTTTCATACATAGTATCCTTAAGCATGTTTGTTTATATTAAATCAGTCAATAGTAAGGTAGCTTTCAAAAAAAAAGTTAAACATTTTCTAGCAGAAAAAGCCTGATAAAATTTAGATGGGTTTTTTGATGAGAGATTTTGTTCATGTTTTACTAATTTATTATATTAATTATCTATTTTATCATGACATTTTAAAATAATTAGACTCTGTTTGACATACTTTATTTTGTTCATATTATTATTTGCATGCCATTGTTTAAGGTAAACGTGATGATCGGTTTTTATCTCTACTTTTAACATCTCTTGCATGCTGACAATCTGTGTTGTACGTATTGTACTCATGTTTGAGCAAATAAATGATTATCTTATCTTATCAATTAATAGGAATTCTATCATAAATAAATAGATATACCTAGTTAATGAACTAATGAGATAATAATTATTATTTATTGGTAAGTTAGAGCTTTAGAGCAGTGGTGGCCCAGTGAGAGCCCAGAAGAGCCCTCTATAGGTCGTGGGTTTGAACCCCGACAGGCGCTTCACTTGGTGATCTAATTCTCTAATTTTCCTTTAAAACTATGAAGGAAAACATAGTGAGGAAACCGGCATGTCCCAGAACCAAACATTCAAAGACATGTGACATCACCCGCGTGGTGGATTATGGCCCTCTCCCACTTACAAAGAGGAGGCCTGTGTGTGTCCCAGCAGTGGGGAACATTATGGTCTGATTATGCTTATGCTACCGGATTTAAACCCTAACGATTATACCTTCATGCTTAGTTATGTTATTCTGTGAGTTATCTGGTTTTCAACCGACTTCAAAAAGTCTTCAAAAGGTTCTCAATTTGATTGTAGGTATGTTTTTTTTTTGTATGTTTATACGGCATTACTCCGCCAATTATGAAATGATTTTGACGATTCTTTTTGTGTTTAGTAGTCCCATATAAATAAATTTGTTCAAGATCTGATGAGGGGTTTTTGAGTTAGCTTCAATAATACGTATTTTTCCCACCTAGTATATGTGGACGATGTTCTAATAGTTCCTGTCACTGTAATTTACATAGCAGGTAGCGGTATTCAAATTTTTGTGGGGGGTTTGAGTAGGTACCACAACTAAAAAGAGAAAAATAAAAACTTGTTTACAAAAAATAAAACTGACTTCCAAAAAACACACTACAAAGTGAAAAATAACTTTGATTTCAGAAGTCGGTGGCAAAAAAACGAAAATACAAAACCAAAGACACCGACTTCCGAAATCAAAATTATTTTTGAATAAAGAAATAAAGATTTTTTTTTTAAATAAATGCCCCTGTAAACAGCCGCGACGCAAGGGCACGAAGTGATTCTGGTAGAACAATATCCATTAAGGTTTCATAGAAATAGTTTCACCAGTCGCGTCGCATCTGTCAGCGGAAGCTTGTAGTCTATGACGATATTGTACGCTATGAAAGTTATGAATTCCCTGATTCCATACATAATATAGCATAATACATACATAATATAGCATAATATTGCGACTGAAGGCCGAAACGATGTTACTGGAAAAATATGAATATATTAACTACCTACCTAATTATTAAGAATATGGATGATTATAAGAAAAGCCACAGACCACAGAAAAGCTATAGGAAGGAAGTGATCATTGAAATATCGACAGAAAATGATGTTTGGAAAAACACGTCCTAATATATTGGATCAAGGACAGGAAGATTATGACGACTTAAAATAAAAACAATTGTAGAGGCAGCTACATAACCACAAGCAAACTACACATCGAAGACCTTATGTCACACAAAATCCTGACGTCACACAAATCCTGCATCGCGCAATTAGTGTTTACCGCGCAAACACCATATAAGTATATGACTTCCCCGACATCAATCGTTGGGTAGTTGCCCGCCAGACACGACACCCGTCTGCTCGGAGGATCCTCCTTTTTCTATAGAGGATGAGTGAACTTTACACCTTGTTCCTCATACCTCTAAACTATAATAATTATTAGTTTAGAAATTAAAACGAGATAATTTTCGACAGTTAAGTGACGTTTTTGAGAACATTGAACTGAACAAAGATATTTTGCCAGTATCCTCGTGTTTCTTATCAAATGCCACTTGACTTCAACTAATTTTATGTCATTAACTTCGCAATTCCTATAAAACACGTTGTTTAGCGTCACTGTACGATACACGTGACCCTAAACACAGATGACAACACTATACTTATCTTCTGCTGAAGTGAATTATCTGAAACGGCCTAGTGATAATGAGACCCATAACCTAGTGATTAATAAAGGCTCGATCTAGCGAGCAAATGGTCTTATCTTTGCTACCTACCTTCTACTCGCACTATTGACGTGAACAAAGGCACCAAGCATTTTTATTAATACGCTGACAACAGCTAAACCACTGTCACTGTCGGACTGCATAAAAAAGAAAGAGAAGCGCAATGACACAACGCTTGTAATTTATTGCAAAATATGAAGTAATTATATTATAGATTTATTCAAAAATGAGTTGAGTAATCGAAAATAAAAAAAAACCAAGTTCTGCATTCAAAAAGACATTCTCGTTATTAATTAAAATACCTACGTTCGTTGATATTTAATACAGATATATTGGATTACAACTCAAATTAAAAGGTTAGTTTACCGTTCATTTGTATCGAGATTAATTTTTTGTAAACGTGTTTTGGTAACAACCAAGTTCTGAGAAACATGTTCAAGATTAACATATATTTTTCCCTCTACCACAAACTACACTCGAGAGCAATGAATCCGGGTCACTTAAAGATTCCTAAAAATCTCGGAAACTAAAAATGCTAGGTTAATGCAATAAATTGTATTTAATAGACAATGTAATACTCCTTAAATGAAGGTATTAAAACTTCTTAGTTATTGTAAAGTTATATCATAAAAAAATCAAATTTGAAAAAGGGCCACTTTCGAAGATGGAACTACGAAATTACAGCATTTGGTTTTGCTTTTGTTTGTAATCTGTCATTTATGTGGGTACATAAACCATGTTGATAGTGCTCTATATTCATTATTCAAGCTGAAATTATGTCGCTTACGCCTGAAGAATGCACCAGAATACTTACAATGCTGGAAACCGGCCGGAGTCAGCGCGATACAGCCAGGACTGTCGGTGTGTCGCTGTCAACAGTACAAAGAGTTCTCCGACGTTACGAAGAAACTGGTTCTAACCTACGCAGACCAGGAACGGGCAGAACCAGGTGTACCACAGCACGAGAAGACCGATACTTGGTGAACACCATGCTTCGAAATCGCTTTCTTACAGGAACTGAACTCACAAATCAGTTTCGACGCCTCGGAGGAAGTAACCCAAGTGCATGGACAGTAAGACGTCGGCTTGCTGAATCTAACTTAAAACCCCTTAGACCTGCAAACGGCCCTAAACTGGAGCGTGGGCATCGTATTTCAAGACTAAGATATGCCCAGAGCCACGTAAATTGGAGTATTGAAGATTGGTCAAAAGTTATGTTCTCCGACGAATCAAAATTTATGCTCTACAAGCACGATGGAAGACACAGAGTGTATCGAAGACCAGGGGAAAGATTCAAGCAAGCATGCATCGAAGAAAAAGTAGCCTACGGTGGTGGGTCTGTACTTGTGTGGGCCGGAATTTCTTCTGAAAGTCGCACAGAGCTGGTGATCATAGAAAACGGCTCTTTAACTAGCGAAAGATATGTGGAAGAAATCCTCAATGATCACGTTGGTCCATTTATGGTCAATTTAGGTGAGGATGCTATATTTATGCATGACAATGCCCGACCTCATACAGGTAGGATTGTGAATGACTACCTTCAAGAGATGAACATTACTCGTATGGAGTGGCCAGCGCGCAGCCCGGATATCAACCCGATCGAGCATGCTTGGGACGAGCTAGGCAGATGCGTAAAACAACGAAACCCTCCCCCAATCACGCTTCGTGAGCTCAAAATTGCTCTCACAGAGGAATGGCAGAATATTCCCCAAAATCGTATAAGGAATTTGGTGTACAGCATGCCAAACCGCGTAAACGCAGTAATGGAAGCACGAGGAGGCAATACGAAGTATTAAAATTCAAGAAAATCGTAATAAAGTTCAAAAATTTCATGTTTCCTATTTTTGTTTTAAGGACAGATCAGCAGTTTTTTTCTTTATGTAATTTTGTGTTAATAAAATGTATGGTGACTCATATTTTTTTTACTTTCATTTAAGGAGTATTACATTGTCTATTAAATACAACTTATTGCATTAACCTATCATTTTTAGTTTCCGAGATTTTTAACATTCTTTAAGTGACCCGGATTCATTGCTCTCGAGTGTATATAGATTTGGCATTATATCTTTTTGTCAAGTCAAGCCTACTTTTACCGTTTGCGCGATGCGACGGCGCGACGACGCGTCTCTGGTCGAACAATAATTTCTATGAACAAAATGTATAGGAAATTGTTCTACCGGTGTCATCGTCGCGCTTGTCTGCGGGAGCCTTAACAAGACAGACAGGAACTATAACTAATACACATATAAGACTATACTGTTGTCATTCGGTAGTTTCTGCCTACCCCGATGGGAAAAGGCATGAGATTATGTATTTGTCTGTTCCAAAAGTATGTGATGAAAACGTAAACAAATGGATCAGAAAACATACCTGGGGCTGTATTATGACGTATTAATGCCACCATTATTCCAGTGTGAGTGAGAGATGGAGCTATACAAGGGTACCATCCTTTTTTCGCAGTGGAATAATGATGGCATTGATACTTCATAATAAGGCCCCTGATAATGTTATTTTGAAGTAGTTTCATTTGATTATTTGAATACTGAAACCCAAAATTCTAATTTTTAATCATGTTATAGATGATTTTCATTTGTTACACTTTTCGTCCACGACCACCCGTCTCAGACCCAGAGGTCCCGGGTTCGATTCCCAGTGGGGGCAACATTTTCTGCTCGGTTTGGTTGGTGGTAGGGATTGTTCTAAGTCCGCCTTCCTTGCTACCTCCATCTTATCTAAGTCTGTCGCCATAACAACAATGTTAACAGCATTGTTGTGTTTCGACAGTTATTAGAGATAAGATAGCCAGTTTCTCTGTGGTTGATTCCGTGTGAAGCTCGCTTCCACCTTGGGCCTGATCATCACTTACCATCAGGTGAGATGCAGACCAAGAGCTTACCCGAGTGAATAAAAATAAAGATATGAACTTGAAACCTTCGAAATACAGTTGAATATGTTACTACCTAATTCCTTTAGTGAGTGATTTTGAAAGTAGTTACATTGTTTGTTTACAACTTCATCAGATAATTTTGGAACAGACTATACACTTCTAGTTCAAGAATAATTATCTACTAATTACTATGATCCATGTCAACTCGTTTCCTTCACTTAATTTTCCGACCAACGTTATTTTCGTATGTTGAACCACACCTTTGGCAAAGCGTAACTTGTCTCGACAACTTACGATCACTTACGACCCACGATTATAAAATGGCGGCCGAAAAAAGTTTAATGTGCACGTTTACGGACTAAGGCATGTAACGTTTAAAGCTAATAAATCGAGTGATTAATTGTATCGCGTTCCGATCCTTATTTAGGAAGATAATCGGCTCCATTGATTTTTTGTTCTCATAGAAGAATAATTGAACGTGATACGTATAGGTTTGGGCTTTGATTGGCGTTAACGTTACTGGCTAATCGATTTGATTGATGCGTTAAGTGAATTAGAGGTCAATGTACGACTATTGTGACGATTTTGAATCGAATAAAAGTTCTCGATTTAAAAGATGGATTGACATTGTAGTGACCATGTCATAGGTATACAGGTCGACTTTTTGAACTGGTTTTCGCCCTGAACTCTGATCTCAAATACTCACTCTGTATACAAACTATCCCAACATAAAAAACTAAGTGCTCAACTTTTTTTAGTGTTGCCTATTAAAATAACCCCTGATGTTCTAATATCTTCAAGAATCTCACAAATGCCTCTATTTCTAGATTAACGATGATATAAATTGTGTAAGGAGCTGATTAAAACATTACTAGTTCAGTTGAACATGCGACAGCGTAAATAAAATATATTGTGGTCGTCTGGCCTCATATAAATGACGTTAATGTTGTCCAGCTGAGTTTTAGAACGCAATTTATATTGGTGATATACAAATGGACCTATTAAGCTATACAAACCTACCTACGTCTATTTTATAGAGAAGAAAACACGAGTCTGTCTACCGAAAAACAAGAAATATAATTAAAAAAACAGGTTTTTATCAAATTCTTATGTAAGTGTAACTCACTTTTGCAGGGCACTGTCTGTCTATCAGTATGCGAAGTTGAGTGAAACAAAATCAGCTTTCACGAAAAAGAGCAAAGTCAACTAAAATCAGCAACCTAATTGCAAATCATAATCTGAATCATTTTGAAGTTTATTGCTAATCCATTGCTTCATATGTTCGAACAATTTGTCTGCTCAACAAAGTAACTAACGCAATGAATGTGGTTGCATTGTCAAAATTAAATAGATTGCGATTGATCGTGTTTTAGGCAGGGCTCAGCAATAACAAATATCTTGCTGATTTTATAAAGAGCTAAGTCCAAATTTCACGAAGTCACTTATAAAAATCGTGTTCTAATATTTTTGTCAATCGTAAAGGACACTCACCATTCGAGCAAAAGGCCCTCCTAATAAAATACCTTTAAACTTATATGGAGTGTGCAAAACAAGACAAGTGCCAAGCCAACGCGCATAAAACCACGAGATAGCTGCTAAAACGTGACTAAACTATGCGAACTCATTTTACTTACATCTTACTAAATTATTCAATAATTGTCAATAAATTGTACAAAAACGATTTTATGTGTATTTATAAGCAATTATGTTTTGTATCTAATCTGACAATCTCGATTGGTAGGTTTCTCTGTGTGCTAGAGTAGTTAATATATTTTGTTAATGTCGCACTAGAGGTGTATTACGTTCTGCGAAAGGGCTTGGTTGGATTGACAGGAATTGCAATAAAAAGGTCTATATGTTTTTTAATGTCAAGGCTCTAAATTTCTAACCATAGGTTCCTATTGCTCATCTAAAAAACATAGACCTTGCTATCGCAAAAACAAAAAATAGGTATAGACTTGGAGAAGACTTCAATGGGGTATATTTTTCCTACATATAAAAAAGCTCTTGTCATTCTAAAAAGCCCTTTCACACATTTGAAAATAACCCGGGTCGTTCTTTTGCGAGTGTTTTTTTCCAAAAATATTTATTATCAGCACTCAATCGCACGACAAATCGACATTCGTGCACATAGCTTTACCGATAATTATCATTTAGTTAAAACAGAGTACACACCGTCTGCATTCCAGCAGTAAGACATTATGCGTCACATTACAGACACAATTTGCTGATGCAGACAGCTGCTTGGGCAACCAACCAACCGCTCGCGCTGTTTACTTGAAATAACGCATATGAATGCATTTAAGTTATTGTGTTGAGGGATAAAGAATTTGCAGAGTATCAGGGGCCCTACCACCACCTCTTTTAGCAGTATTATTTTAATCTTACTTGAGCGTGGGAAAGAGATGGAGCTAGACGTCTTGTATAGCTCCACTTCTTTCTCGCACTGAAGTAACATTAAAATAATACTGCTTATAGAGGTGGTGGTTGGCCCCCAGAACGTTGTGCGACATCTTTTTTAGCCGACCTGCCCAGTTATTTTTCTGGTTTATGTTACGACAATATGTCTGCCGTATTTTAATCTTAAACGATCTTGAAGAGAATCTTAAGCATTGAAAGCATTTTTATTATCAAATGAAAAGCCTTTTAATAACCAATTCAGTTCCGTTAGCCCCCGGCGCAAATAAATCAAGTTTCTTAACGGAAGAAGCAGGTCCAAACCTCACTTCTCTTAACATGCCATCCTCTGCGATTGTATGGCCTCAACAATCATAGTCGCGTTTATTACGTGCTGATATCGTTACCCATTAACAAGACAAAAAAAGGAAAGAAATAAAATACGTTGTAAAACTTGACACAAATAAAAATACAAATATAAAAAAAAAATCAAGTTGGGGAAAATATGCGCTACGTCCGCGCAAAATGGCCATCGCTCAACATAATACTGCGACCACTGCGACCCTATGTGAGATAGTAGGTACCACAGACGTCGAAAAAACACAAGACGTCTGCAGGCTACTTTAGCCAACATTTCGTCTGTATTTTGTTAATGTGACATTTGACTACCTAAGTTATTTTGTATGTCTTCTGGCGGGACATAGTATGGACCAACGTTTTTTTTTTATATTACATCTGTATGATTTTACCCTATGTGCACAAATATAATAAATGAGTTTGAATTTTGAATTTGAATTTGAGATTTTGCTGATTATTTATGCCTATTTTAAAACTACGTAGAAGCTTGGCACTATGAGCTATATTGCGTAGTATCTAGCGGTGTTTTGTATGGCCGGGCAATCCCTTAACGTCGACCACTATCCTGTGCATTGTGTTAAAATATTTCCTTTAAGTAGGTATAACGTTACAGTTATTGGAAAAACAGGAGGAAATATTATACCTAATGACTATATTGTCATAAACGTCTAATTAAGTACCTAAGTATTATTAAATTGTGTGCAATACTTACCTACGATTTTCAAATGTAAACATGTAGGATAATAAGTATAGGTTTTACAACACATAACATAACATCACGCCTTGTTTCCCCGAAGGGTTGGGCAGAGGTGTAACCTAGTAGGTACACCCACATTTCGCCAGTTATGTTTAAGTCCCATGTAAGTATAGGTTTTATTATATCTATGGGTTTTATATATAAAACCTACTAGGTTACACCTCTGCCCAACCCTTCGGGGAAACAAGGCGTGATGTTATGTTATGTGTTTTAACCTATACTTATTATCACATGTTTACATTTGAAAATCGTAGGGTACCGTGTCGAGACGTGTATATACACGTCTCGACACGGTACCCGCAACTGACAGCACCACGAAAATCGATTTGGGTCTCCTCAATGCGCGCGTCTGTGTGAGCGTGCCGTTTCGAACGTTTACTACGTAGTTTCTGTACTGTTCATATTTATACTGTGGCCTGGAGTCACATTTAATAATAATTATGTTCTATCGGATTGACTGAGACTTGTACAGTATTCATTCACACTATGGTGTGAATTAGTTTAATGATATCAAAGTGACATATCTCAAGGATCCAAATTTGCAATGTTTCGGACATCTGCAGGCAACAATATTAATATCAGCTTGTGTAATTCTTATGGTCACTACAATTATTTTTCCTCTGCGTCATTGTAAAATTCTGTATCAGAAACGAATCGAAATTTATTAGAAACCGGCATTTATTCTAAGATATCTGTAAAAATTAAAACAAAAAAAAAATGTGTTCACAAATTGGTCGTCAGCTGTCTTTCCTTGTATTTCTTCAACCTAGTAACACAGGTATTTAAAATTAATCATCGCGGATAAAGTCCAGATTTGGAGAGTTATTTAAAAAAAAACACAATTAGTTAATTATGGGTATTATGGTAATTTGGTGAATCGAAAAATTTGAACCTTAGACTCAAAAACTCTAATGAGTGGTCATTGGGTTTGATAATTCTATAGTTCGTATTGTCGACGTCACGTTTGGTTTGAAAACGAGACGCCTTGGGGAAAGACATTTTGGCAATAACGTCAAAAGTATGGTCAACCGAAGGATTATTTCTGAACTCTGCTTGTAAAATGAACTCTGCCTCTCTATAAAATAGAATAGATATTCAGTTAAATCGTAGCGTTGATTCGTTCTGATGTCGGAAGTATGACGTTTCTTACTACTTAATCGACAGTGTGATAGGAGTGACAGGCCGTCTGCCCATTGGTTTCTATCGAGGAGTCGTAGAATTTGACGAATGTCGTCCACACTTCATACGTACATAAAATGTTATGTCTCAATGAACACTTGTGTCATCAATTCCTTGTTACCTGCTTGCCTTGCGCTAGTTGCTAGTTCAATGATCTTTACTACCTTTTACTATACCGCGTTATAATGATCTATTTATTTAATTTTTCATTCTCTATCTGTCTAGCCTTTCCCCAACTGTGTTGGGGTCAGCTTCCAGTCTATCCGTATGCAGCTGAATACCAGTATTTTACATGGGGCGACTACCTACCTGTCCTCCACAATCCAGTTACTGGGTATTACGATACCCCTTGGTAAGACTGGTTGTCAGACTTTCGGGCTTCTGACTACCCGTAACGACTGTCAAAGATCTACAAATGACAGCCGGGACCAATGATTTAGAGTGCTTTCCGAGGCACGGAGGGATCTCGATATCTAATGGATGGTCACCCATTCACGGATCGACCTCGGTAAGCGTAGCTTTATTCTTCGATCGACCATCAGTGTGGCTTTTATTATTTAGCCACGAGCCCTTCTTTATAATAATGTGTTTCATATTATGTTTAGTAATTATTTAAATACTTATAACTTTGTGGCATATGGTTGGATCAATTTCACTCTAGTGTTTTCCAGACCGCAAGCTAAGAATTTGCCTTTCTTGAATGAAGTCCGTCGTTTTCATGTTCATTTAGACCAACTGGTCCATTCGTTTTATTTGTCTAATAATATTGAACTTTATGTTGAGTTGAGTGGCTGCCACAATCCACACTGTCCACGGATATATTTGAGAATATGGCGTCTGCTAAAGCTAAGTTTTTTTCATCTTTACAATCTCTTCGATTAACCTGAGAATTTTTTATTGGGTTTACAGATAAGACCAATAAAAGCCAGTTCCAACCAATGCTTATTAAGTTTAATTGGAACAAAAACGTCGACCTTGTTTGTAAATGCCAAAATATGTAACGATGTCGTCATCAACCTCTGTTTCATTTGGCTGACTTTACGTAGTTATTTTAACATTTTACTTGTACTACATACTATATCATCATACCTATATTTACATACTATACTTCAGTACAAATTATGTCTTCCGATTCGTTTCGCAATGTGTCTGTCAGTTACGTGACTAAAATATAATATATATTTGAGAATTGCAAATCGTTGGTCGTTTCGTGAAATCTAATAGCTTTCAGCCGTGTCTGATCGTTTTGAATGTTTCTTTAAGACTCACACGTGATTGTTTAAACATCTGTCCAAAGTGTTTGTTTTTTGTTGTTTAATGGCATGTCTCCAAAGTGTTTCGTTTTGCAAATCTCTTTATTGCCGCAGAGCAAAAGTGTTCAAAGATTCACACTGCGTTGAATCATTGCAAAGTTAAAAAGTCAACTATTGATTTAAAACTAGAAGTGTTTTGAGAATTTTCACATAGCAGCATAGCACATTCCTGCATTATTTCAGGTGAACAAATTTCACAACACAAAATTCGCATTTCTCAGTAGTTTTATGCGTTGCACGGTTAATAGGCATTGACGTCATCGCTGGCCCAGTTTTACATCATATATATGACTATGTAAACATAGTATTGTTGTCCCAATATCAAGCGTGACGTCTGTCTCAACAAAACCAGCGGAGCGTGGATGGAAGTGACAATAGATGGTAGATTTTGTTTGATATTATTATGTGGTCTGATAATATTGTAAATATTGTTTGATGTGTCTATTAGTAACTTTAGTAGTTGTTAGTTTAGAGGTACTTCCATCTGTAATAACATTGATGGTCACGTTTGGGGGTTGTTATTATAAGCATCTAGCAGTTCTTTGTTGGATACCTAAGGTTTTTCTTTCTTATTCACACACCACTGCTGCACTCCATCTGTTTTTTAGCGGTTTCTTGTAAATTGTCTAAATTCATTGCCAGATAGATGAGTATAGTTAACTAAACTAGTAGCATATCAGCATAGTCTACACAAAATAGATCAGGGTGATGAACTAAAAAATGTAGAATGTAAAAAGGAAAGGTTATTTAATAAAACTGAGGTTGCTGTCAACATCGTTTTATAGCAGCCAGTCTAACTAAGATATAGTTTTGAACTAAGCTGAAAGGTTTGACATGATTCATATAGTTATGATTTAATATGATATGTTACTTGTCTGGGATTTAATAAATCATTTCATACTGTCAACAAGATTGTCTTATTTGTTCTTTCTAAGACTGATTGGGAACTATAAAAGGAAAAAAAATAAACCAACATTTTAGTTTTAATTTTGTATTGATCATAAGGTTTGAAGTCGCCTCGTCGGGAAATAATCAACGGTATTTTAAGGTCGCCTTTCATTATTTGCTTGCTCTAGTTTGTCTTAAGCCCTGTCACCACTCTACTTTCTTTTTTATTTTAAATATCGATACGGTTACTGACTGATTATAACTTTACAAGCGTAATTATAGTCATGAAATATCAACCAGTTACAATATTCTCTTTAACCGATTCGACGTCTGACATGTCAGAGTGAATTAGGAGAGCATGAGAAGTGTAATTATTATCTCTCTTATTATGTAAGTGTACATTTTAATTAAGCAAAACGATTATATAATAATTTAATCAATTAGTGTCATTGACAGCCAGTACCTTGGCCTTCTTTGAAGTTACTATTTTAAATTGCGAGCTCATTAACGGGTAGTTTTGAAATGGCTTTAAAGACACGTCTGTATTAATAAAATCCACTCTAATTACTTTTATAAATGCAAATGTGAGTGGGTATGTATAATTTTAATTCGTTTTCTTAATTAAAACTACCGTGCTGACTAACGAAATAGCCAGAGAGATAGATTGGAATAAGGCTCTAGTCTAGATAAACGTAGAAAAAAATTGAAACTAAAAAAAAAACGCAGTCGACTTTATAGCCGAACCACACGGAACCGAACTGATGATGAAATGAAATATGACAACCATGACTACGTGATATTATAGCTGTATATGACCTGAAAATAGAGGAATATACACAAAACAAGAATCTTGAATGTGTTTTTTTCACACTACAAAATAACTACAGATAGGTAATCAGAACAGGTAGAACTAGAAATCAATCTATAAATCTACTTACATCGATGAAGGAAAAACATCACAAGGAAACCTGGACTTATAGTTAATATAATTCTGAAATCACCATCCCGTCTTGAGTAAGCGTGGAGATCAATGCTCGTGCTTTCTCTGAATGAGAAGAGGCCTTTGCTCTGCAGTGGGACACTAAAGGTACCATATCGTACCTGACCGCAGGAAGCAACTGCAGGCGACGTGACACGGTGACACGACTGGTTTCTTTGAAATACCTTCCGTAGCTACCGACACGTCGTCGTTGGCAGCTACGGGCGAGTGACAGGCGACACGTGAAGCCGACCGCAGACCAGCAGTGCCACCAACGCTCGAGCGATAGCATTTATCTTCTATCTACCGACTGGAATACGGGCTGCTGGCGCCTGCGTTCGGGTACGGAATCATGACTGCAACGACATGACACGATGATGCCACGACGTGTTGCCGTGACATGTCGCCTGAAGTTGCCGCCTGCGGTCGGGTACGGAATGGTACCTTAATACCACATCATCATCATCATAACGTTCCCACTGCAGGGACACGGCCTCCTCTCAATGAGAGAGAGTGGGCTATAATCCACCACGCGGGCCCAGAGCGGATTGGTAGATGTCACATGTCTTCGAAGTTTTGGTTCTAGGACATGCCGGTTTCCTCACGTTTTCCTTCACCGTTTTGAGAGCAGTGGTGATGAAATAATTTACACAAATTAATGCGCCTGTCTGGGTTCGAACCCACGACTTACTGTTCGTAAGTCGGGGCCGCCACCACTGGGCCACTGCTGCTCTCCCACATAGGCTAGTATATTTAATATATGAATGAGATGATACATCATCATTCATACCATTCAGTAACTGGATTAGAAGCAGAAATTAAAAAGGTATACTACCTCATTGTGATAATTGACACTGTCCGATTCGGTTCGATGCGCATGAGCAACTTTCAATAGATACCCGTTTTACACGCCAATTTCCAGTGGCGATTTACGTCATTTGAAAATTACGAGTTATTTTTTCTTTTTTATCAATTTGAAAGAGGAATTATTGCATTGTTATGTTGCTACTGAATTGAATTAGGCTTTATAAAGTGTTTGTTCTGTTTTTTTATGTAACTGAATAGTTTTATTAATAGTTTGTTGTATGTTTTCAGGTAATAAAATTATCCGTGTGATTATCAACGCCATTTTTAGAATAAGTAAGTAGTAGAGTAATATTTTTCTCTTATTTGGAACTCGTAGGTACAATAAATTAATGCTGCCTCGGGGTTGGTAGTTAGGTACTATAATTAATTTTGTCATTGCATAAAAATTCAAATATCAACCTATATTTACCTTTACCACTTCTTAACTGCCTGCAAAAAGATAAAATATTTTAAATGCACAAGATTACCATGTTACACGGATCTTATTAGGAAAGTAACGATGTCTAAAATGTAGGTGCATTAAAACTTACATGCTAACATCACCAAGATATATTCCAAGCTGTTTAAAAATACCACTATAGTTAGGTACAGACGCCAGTTCGTCAATCACTACAATCTGTCAAATTTCTTTAATAGATTTTCAACTTTATTACTACTGTATAAGGTTCAAAGTTTATTGGGAAATTGTACAGTTTCTAGTAGGTTGATGTGTTGGCGTCTGTACTTCACTACCACTCTGCCGACAGTCTTTTGAAAACTCAGCACAAGTAAAGGAGTAAAAAGATCTATGAACCTTTAGAGATATAGTTAGTAATACTTCCTAAGTAGACGATCATTTTCATAATGACGATCATGATATAGGTATACTTTACAGAAAATTGAGAAAAAAATACCCCCATTCATTCATCACGCAAGTTTCCTTTTTATTCGCAAGATTGGCTATAATACTCGTAAATATAAAAGCCACAAAACAAATTATTAAATCATAGACTAACTTCCTATACAACTTTGCCCAGTGGCAAAAAGTTCCACTATTCTCCGTGGTTCAAGTTATACGGGGCATTTGGTTTATAACCGTGCCATTTAAATATAACCATACTACCTACGACAAGAAAATGTTGAATTACCTTACCTTACGAAAGTTATGCAAATAGAGGCTTTGGTGTCGATTTTTATCGCGAATTAATTAAAATACTTTACATTAATGGTTAATGGTTTTAACTATGTTATTGGAAACATTGGCGTCATTTAAAAGTAGTTATCAGTAGTTTTAATTTGACAAAGTTCGGTTGTTAAAGTTTTATAGGTAATATAGACCTCATTAAAAGAAGGTTTAATTCGTTTACAAACCGCCTGTTGAATCGATTCACATTATATAATGAAGAATTGCTAAACTTAAGTGGCAGTAGACATGTCAGTGCTCGCAGAACAGATGGTCGATGGGGCTGAAAGGTTCTGGAGTCGTGACCGCGTACCGGAAGACGTACCGTTGGAAGGCCCCCACAAGTTGGACCGATGACCTGGTGAAGGCCGCAGGAGTCCGCTGAATGCGAGAGGCACAGAACCGGACGAAGTGGCGGTGCTTGGGGGAGGCCTATGTCCAGCAGTGGATGATGAATGATGAATACATTAGAGAACTGAAAATGGTGCATTTTACCTAGTTCATTAGTGCCAAGCGTGCCATTTATATATATGTATGTAAATTGAGCATAAACACGTCAATAGGATTTTTTTCACGTCTACAGATTCATCTGAATTGAATAATAGACCTAACCTAGTGTACTTTATAAGAAAATAATTTAATTCCTCTATATAGACGGCGTGCATAACTTACAAGTGGCTGTTCAACCAATTTTATCGAAGTAAATAAATGTCTTACTTACATTCCTATTAAATAACTCTCTATAAGTCTCTGTGAAAACGCAATTTTCTGGTATTTACACTTAAAACTACCTTAACACGGCTATCTTTACATCTGTCTCGAGTTTTGTACAAAAAACACACAATTTGTCTGTCTGTCTGTCCATCAATATGCACTGTATGCCTGGGAAAGGAACCGGCGTACTATCAGGCCGTTTAGACCCGCAGATATAAATATAGATAAGTTCAAATGTCCGATTGATTGCCTTGATAAATGAGTTGAATTATGTATGTTTATAGTTATTAGTGGTTTATGATGTGAACAGTAGCTTAAGTAAAAATTGTCCCAGGAATCTTTAAAACTCAGGGTCTACTTCAAAGTTTCCTAAGCAGTAGGTACGTATAGATACATTCAGTGACAAAAGTCAATTAAGACTTCAGTACAATGTCAAAGTAAAATGTAATACGGATGATGACTAAAAAAATGTTTTTTGTCCGTAATGTAGATTATGAAAAAATAACGTACACGTATTTTTTCTTGTTTTACGTTATCAAAAGATTACGGCGATACATTGAGTTATAATGTGCCATGACGTCACTTGTATGTAGATTGTATACATACTTGTGACGTATCAACCCCCACTCTCCAACTTTAATGCGTTGTATCATAGTAATTTTTTATTAATATGATAAAGCAAAAAATACGTGTCTAATATTTTTTTATTATCTGGCTGACGGACTAAATAGAATTTCTTTTTTTTGACCCAGGCATCTTCCCTATTATAACAATAGTGTCGCTCGCACACAGTCCACTTATCTATCTTATGGTATTTCCTAAAACATATTATATAAATAACAATATGGCTAACGCAATAATCCCAGTTTCTTGAAATGTGTCATTTTGATAGATTTAAGGAATGCCACTGAAATTCCCCATTCGTTGTTAGTGTCAGAGGTTTGACAGGACAAACTAGAATGATAATTATTGTTTTGGTAGTGTGGACACACCCACCGGTGACCCAAGGAATTTAGGGGTCAACTTTAAACAATGGCCAATGAATTAATTATGTAGGTATGATAAACGATACGCACGTAAAATTGACGTTCAAACCTATGTCCACCACTAAAGAATTTTGCGTGCTGTAGCTTATAAATGAAAGGTCCACAGATATCTTTGGTTGGTGTTTAGTAAGCATATTCAAATATAAACACATACGTCTTTTTAATAGAGCTGTATAAAATTAAAATTGGAAGCGTTTTCAAATGATGACATGAACAATCAGAAAAGTAAGACATCATCTGGAACTGTTTCGTTTTAAATTTTGCTTATCAAGGCATGCTATGATCTCGAATAGCTTTTCAGTGCACCAATAAATCGAAGCCCTTTGCAGTCCGATGCTGAAATAGGCCCTCTTCCAAGTTACGCCCATTTTAGTGCTTGTGTTCTCGTCATCATCATCTTCTACATCCCGTCATCACCCGCTGCTAGGCATAGCCTCACTTTGCTGCTTCAATCTCCACCCTTTATTTTATTTCTGCCAAATAGTATACCCTCAGACCGTTCACTATAACTTGTCCCTTGCCCTCATGTTGGCACCATTGCTTGTCAAGCTTAGTTTCAATACTCATAGAATTCAAAATGGCGACTGATAGAACAGTGCGCGTCGCGTCACGGGACAAGTTATAATGAACGCCTGTAGTTGCAAAAACACGAAACGAATTCAATGTCAAAGGTTTAGTTCTAGCTAGAATGTCAATGCCTCGTCCTCTAACAAATATGTCAAGTACAGCCGTGACGTGGTTTTCATACAACCACGGGATTTTGCATTGCATGGAGTTATTTGGCATTTTTCCCTATTGATTACCCAGATAGGTAACAGGAGGTCATTTTACCTATTGGTCTGTCGTTATTTATTTTTGTTCAAACAATAGTCGGAAATTATGTTATTTATTGTTAAAATATTTATAAAAAATCTTTTTGTAAATTCTGAACAAACACATGATGAAATTATACAGTTTAGATTATATAATGTAAATCATTTTTGAAGGTTTTAAACTTTTAAAGATACTGTTACAAATTAGATATTCAAATATAATTATATCTTCAGTTTGATCGTGTGAACGATACAGTTTTGATTTTATCTTAATATTATTTGCATGATTTTAAATCGTAGGTCATATATAAATATATGACTGTTAAATATATCTATTAAAAAAAAAAACAATCTTCCTAACGTTTTCCCAAATATGTAGGGGTCGGCTTTCAGTCTAACTGGATGCAACTGAATACCAGTATTTTACATGGAGCGACAGCTTATCTGACCTCCACAACCCAGTTACTGGGTAACACGATACCCCTTGGTAAGACACGTTGTCAGATTTTTGGGCTTCTGATTACCCTAAAGACTGTGAACAATCTACTAGCGACAGACAGGACCAACTACTTAACATCCTTTCCCAGGAGTCTCGATATGTAATGGATGGTCACCTATCCACGTACCAACCGAATCAAGCGTAGCTTAACCTTCTATCAACCCGTACGGCTGTTATTAATTAGCATAAAAAATAATTAATGTAAAAAAAAAAAAAAAAAAAAATACCGTTAGTTTATTGTACCAAGTATGTACAAAGGGAATCCCTGTTATTACTTTCGTTCTACGAAATAAAATCTATTATTTGACCCAAATGGTTTATCATCACAGTGATGACGTATGGAATCCATCGAGAGGAAAATGTAGACAGGAAATTTTTATTTATACGGCTTTGTGGCGTCATTTAATTATATATTTAGTTAGAACTAAGAATGTGATTGATGTGTATTTTATAGGAATTTAACACCATGAGTTTACGTTTCCGGGTATACACTGTACAATAGGTCCACTTGCTATATTCCCATAAATATGACTGACTCAGGAATTAATAAAAAACCTAGCTATTTCGCGCGGCTTCGCCCGCGTGGTGGTCGGAAATTATCTCACAGAAAGGTTACTATCGGGATAAAAAGTATCCTACGTCCTAACCCAGGCCATGGTCTACCGATGTGCCGAATTTCATCAAAATCCGTTCAGCTGTTTTAGCATGAAAGCGTAACAAACAAATTCACTTTCACATTTATAGTATTAGTTAGAATATATAACATAACATCACGCCTGTATTCCCCGAAAAGTTAGGCAGAGGTGTACCTGTAGTACACCCAAATTTCGCCAGTTGTGTTTAAGTCCCATGGAATAGGAGGCGAGCCTATTGCCATAAAAACCCAATAGCACTTTGTCCGACCTGGGAATCGAACCAATAGGATCTCAGCAGTAGCGCTTACGACCACAAGACCAACTAGATTCAATCATCAATTTAGTCAATCAATTCAATAGTACTTGACATTTCAACTAGATGATTCGGTTTCCATTCGTGTCTACTGAATTGAGGCCTAGCCGCAAGGCCTTACCAAATTCATGTAATGGATCAATTTGAGTATAACAGCATGCGTCGACGCACGCTATTGTTTCTATTTAAGGACCGGAAATTAAGTATAATAGTTTCCTTGAATATTAGCGATGATAAAAATCATTCATGTAGATTCTTAGATAGCAAACTGGACGATGCTGCCATAAATAACAAACGATGGTCGTTTTTTAATAATTCTTCTATTTTATTTATCAATCTTAGCAGTCTTTAGAATGATTTTTTTTTATATAAAAAAATAATCTACAACATACCTAATATTTAAATAGATAAATTATTAGTTTTTTTTTTTTACCAAAATATGGAATACCAACTTATGCATATATAATAAAAATTACCTATAATACGTACTGCTACTTACGTATAATACTAATCGTTTTATGTGGTTACGTGACATCGATCGTAAACACGTAGGTACATTAATCTGTCGCGCGCGCAATTAGCAGACACAATAGAATTTTATTGTTATCTGTCTCCAATATGAGACACCAGTATTATAAAGGTTAAACATTGATTTTATAATATATGTACTAGCGTGCCGCTCCTGCTTCGCACGGTTTTTATGACTTGACATAACATCGATATTTCTTAGTTATGTATAACTTTAATACAAATCGCGCTTCTGTACCGTATTCCCTGTAAATTGAGAGGCCTGGCTCTTGTGATACAGGGACTCCTAGTACGAGAGCCAGGGCTACTCAGATGTTTGTGACTTCGAAGTGTGAATAAAGAATATTATTATATTACTTGTAATTATGCAGATGTCCATAGAAAGTAGCGAGTGACCATCTATCATCAGAAGGTCTGTAGGCAAAATATGCTTTCTTGTCTCTATTATCATCTTCCTGCCCTCGTCCCATGTTACTTGAGGTTAGCCCAACACGTTACTGCTGTATTCTCCCCTGAAAACCGTTACGCTATCATACGCTCCCTTTTCTTTTATATCATTCCTCACACAATCCATCTATCGTTTCTTTGGCCTTCCTCTCCCTCTCTATCCATCAAAATTTATATTCATCACTCTTTTAGTCACATGCGTTTTCTCCCTCCTCATCACTCATCACATGCCCGTACCAAGCCAAACGAGTTCCCTTCAACTTTTCTGTCAATGGCGCCACTTGCGAACTTCTCCTTATATCCTTATTTTTGGGTCTAATAGAGACTATAATAATGTAACGTACACAAATGTATCTGAACCAGGGACACAGATTAAACCAGAAAATAGACATAAGCATCAAATATTGACAAAACATTACTGAGTAATTAGCTAATTACTCTAAATTATTAAGATCATTAACCTGTCAATGATCTACCACATTTCTCAGGTAACCCTGAAAATTAGACCTTATAAATAATCTAACCTTCTGATAATATTGAAGATGAATGCCTATTTCCTATAATATATTTAAATTACCTCGCTTCGACTTCATAGAAGCAAATAAACAAACAAAAATAAAATAAATACAAACATACGTAAAGGACTAATTTGTTAGCAGATGCGTTTTGTCAAAACTGCGCGTGCGTCATATATGTACTTGACATAATGGCATCTGGCTACTTCCGCAGACATGTGAGACCGCCTTCCGTCTCTCTCTAATGATTTTTAACAATACAGGAAAGACAGAAAGTATGAGAAAATTTGTTACGCGGTATGAGTTTTAGGTGTTGTGTGGTTTTCTAATTCGGTTGATTAACATCGGATCTATGGTTATAGGAGTTTATTGTTGTGGTATATTTACCAATTATATAATCATAAAGTTAGTTAGCGTCTATAGCTCATATTACATTGTAGTGTCAATTATCTATTGACAGTCTGTTTTTTTATTTTCAAAGTTCAACATTCTTACATAATGAGAGTTATTGTGAGGAGAGGGTCTTGCCGATCGATTAGGTTAAGCTACGCTTGCCGTGATTGGTCTGTGGATGGGTGACCATCTTTACATACCCATGGATTAATGTGCCTCGAAAAGCACGTAAAGTCATTGGCCTCCGCTGTCATTTGTAGATCTTTGGCAGTCGTTAGGGGTTGTCAGAAGCCCGAATGTTTGACAACCATTCTTACCAAAATGGGTATCGTGTTATCCAGTAACTGGTTTGTGGAGGATAAATAGGCAGTCGCTCCGTGTAAAATACTGGTATTCAGCTGCATCCGGTTAGACTGGAAGCTGACCCCGACATAGTTGGGAAAGGACTAGCCAAATGATGATTTATTAGACTTGTTTCTTTAAAACTTTTAAATTCTATAGTTTTATTCGACAACCAAGATGTCTTAATATATTTCTCTTCTAACTTAACCTTTACTCTAAAGATACGACATACAACAGGGACTGTCAACAATAGTAACAAGTTTTAAAACTGGTTTCGTGTGAAAATCTCTTGCGATTCTTTTAAAAACAAATTTTGATGGCTACTTTAACATCTCATGAATATGAAATTATTTAAATTAAAATCAAACTGCTAAAATAATTATCTGCCCCGGGGGTCATCAAAGATTTTAGAAAAAAATGAATAAGATTATACGAGAAAACAACACCAAGCCATAGATAGGTCCGGTTAAAAACGGGCTGTCTTGGGCTTAGGGCTGGCCCCCTGGGGGACTTATTAAAAAAAAAAAACTGCTTTTTTATCACAATAAAGAAGAGACTGAATGAACAGTTTTAACTACAGTTTTGAGCTGTTCGCCTCAAAACTACATAGTTACCCATAAGGTTACAGTATTTGCGCTACTTAATCTCAGGAGCTGCAGTCTGCTGCGATCGCTTTACGACCAAATCCGGTCGCAAAGTCCTAATGGCGTCCCTAGACGCGACGTGCTTAAAAAGCACGTGATTTTCATCTTTGTCAAGTAATTTTGACCGTCTAAGGACGCCAATAGGACTTTAGATGTATGAGGAACAGGATGTAAAGTTCACCCATCCTCTATTGAAAAGGAAGGATCCTCCGACCGGACGGATGTCGTGTCTGGTGGGCAACTGCCCAACAATTTATGTCGGGGAAGTTATTTATATGCTGTTCGCGCGGTAAACTCTAATTGCGCGATTCAGGATTTGGTGGATTAGGATTTAGTGTGACGCCAGGTCTTTGATGCGTAGTTCGCATGTGTGTAGATGACCGCCACAGGACTTTGCGACCGAATTCGGTCGTGAAGCGATCGATATCTATGTCGAGACTGTAGCCCCCGTAGCTTATTTTGTCCGTATGTTCAAATGACAACTGTCATTCTTTGAAAAACATGGTCAAACATTGGCTTTATTCGCCACAAAATATAAACAAAATAGAATAGAATTTCCGTGACTATACATGTAAAGTTTCTATAAGGAATCAGGTCCCATGGAAACGAATGCAGAAATAGCTTATCATTGTAAATTCAATATAAGCATTGTTTTTTCCTATTCCGTGTAATCGGGGTTTTCCTCATTGTTTTGTTATATTTAACGGGATATGATTATTTTAATACTAAGTATAAAAATGTGTTTATTTGTACTTCGTCGTTAGTTTGATCAAAACAGAAAATTGATGACGTCGCGAATATATACTGTTTAAGGTTCGTCTTTCGCCATTAATTCACCTGGGGTAAGCGATCGATGGTGCGTTCAACGACGACACTGCATGCTTGCCTAGAAGTACATTATTCAATATTATAGTATAGAATATTCCCAGGCAGCGTCCCTTAAAGTAATAACAGCATATTATTATCCCACAGCAGGACAAAGAAGAATATACAGAGATATATAGTTACGTGGGGCGGTGCGGCTAAGACTAGATTTCTGAGGGTGGAAAGAGCACAGCGAGCTATACTTAAAGTCATGACGAAAAAGCCCTACTGGTATCCAACAACTGAACTCTTCTCTGACTGTAAAGTACTTACGGCCCGGCAGCTTTATGTGCTTAAATCCACCCTTAGAAAGCATGCGAGCCTTCCTCCTCATATTACAAACAAACGCACGTACGTTCTACTAAATATACAACATAAGACCACTTTCGCCCAACATCAATATTATATACTAAGTACCCATATCTATAATAACATTAACAAACATCTCAATATTATAAATTTAAACTCACACGCACTAAAATCTAAAGTAACAGAGTGGCTGCTCCTTAAGGATTACACTTATACGGAGTCTTTACTCACCTTTCTTGTATAATACACACACACCTACACCACACCTACATACTCACACATACACACACCACACACACTAAAACACAACATACAATTCTACTCTTTTATACCATACAGTAGAATGAATGACACAGTCCACTTCAGATATAAGTTTTTGTTGATTATTGACCGTAAACTACCTCTTATAATACAGGTATACCCTAGCTTAAGAGGTAGGGAATATTATTCTTGCACAGATTTTGCAACATAAACTACTTATATAAACACTGTATTTCAAACTCTGTATGTTTTTGGAAAAATAAAAAGATTATATATATTATATACAATCTCATACAGAGACACTCCTTCTCTGTATGAGATTGTTGTATATATCTTTGTATGTAGCCAATCAACAAGCTTGCTCAACGCGAATTGGCGATTTTAGACTTATATTTACTACCTCTCTCTCTCTCTTCTTACTTGCATCTATGAATTAGGCGTTTTTTTCTCACAAATAGAGAACCTCGTCACTTCTATGATTTAAAATATTCATCAATTGCTTGATATTATATCAAATAATGACCATCATAGACAATAGTAAAAAAACCTTATTACTTATAGTTTCCAAACATAAAAAATACCTTAAAAATGACTCCTCTTTTTGTTAGAAGAAATGACCACTATTTGTTTCAAAACTTAGCCAAAACTTATTTTTGTCGTATAATCTAAGTGGCATACGCTATCTTAGCTTTTAGACATTAGTGCCTAAAAGTTTAAAAACTTTAGTGTTCATGGTTGTCAAAGTCAAAGTCAAATCAATTTATTTCAATTAGGCACAAAAAAGGCACTTATGAACGTCAACATTTACAAAAAAAATAATAATAATTGATTCTAGTTTACTCTAGTTGTCGGTTGTTAAATAAATTAAGAAAATGTTAGTATGAAAAATGCCATTTCTTTAAAATTCTCCATACAAAACGCTGATTTCGTGGGTGGTTTCCGATATCAGTGATATCCAAGGAAAACTTAGAAAGTATTGTGAATTGAAAAAGTCACTACACTTATCGTTAGCACCTAAATATCTTTCACAGTACAAAAAAAAAAGAGTAGATAAAGTAACTACGCACGACGACACACTTCAAGCAATACATGCCCAGTGTAACCTGACCTCACATTGTATGGGCTTTCCGTACAGTGAGAGGTCGACTTACACTGGAATTTTATAGCTAGATATGTCGTCAAATTAAATTCTCACGGATTTTATGTTCAAGAACGATTTACATTACTACCTATAAATATTATTACAAGAGAAACAATATATTCAACCTAGATTTTTTTATATTCAAACTAATTAATATTTTGCATTTTGATTTTCGTGACGTCAAACAATCAATGTCATTTCCGCAGAGATCTAACGATTAAAGATTAACTATTTTTATATTAACTTTGTTTTTGTTTAATATATTTTTAGATTAGGAATGATATGCTGTTAACAGAAGCTTTTTGATTGTATCTTTTCATAAATACATGTGTTTTGTCACATCAGTTCTCTAAATATGAGAAGAAATCTACAATTAAACATAAACAATGTCTAATAATTAAACATTTAATAAGATGTGAACTGTAATTAAATACAAAATATCTTGTATTTAATCCTTTCTATGAGTTGTAACAAACAAAGGAGCTATTGAGCCCTGGGAAACACCTATGTAAAGTTCCATATATTTTATAGTATTTTTTAATATTGTACCATGCTCGTATTTATGACTTCTATGAGTCGAAAATTACGGATGTAAAAAAAAAAATCACTTGTCATGCCAAATCGACTTGAATGGGACAAAATCAGTTATTATACTATCATTTAATGACGTCAATGAAGAATCCACTCTTAGTTATCACAAAAAAGTACTCCAATATTTTTATTAACCTTTGAACACAACAGTTATCCATAAACCGCTTCCTTTTATTAAGAAGCTAACGTCTCGATAGCTTTTTTCTTAATAACTCTAAGCATTATCAAAATGGCTATCAACAAAACGTTTTTAGGCTCTCTTTTGCTTCAGCAGCTATAAATATTTATGCGCTGTCAATTTTAGTATAATCTCTGAACTTAGGCCTATTAAGTGTTGGAAGAAGAAAAGTTCTACAAATGAATTAGTTACTCTCAACAGTGCTAATATATTACTACTACAAGCAGTTGATTATATTCTTGTGAATTAGGTTACGGGTCAATAACCATTAACCAATATGATTCTTTTGACGTCATCATAAGTACTTTCTAACTTATATAAGACTCCCCAGATAAATTGTTAACTTCTGACGGAAACACTAATGGCCTGGATTCGTCAACACGCAGAAGTGGTGACGATCAGTGTCACCTTCGTCAGTTACGTGCTGATTATTGCAGTAACTTTTATGAGTCGCGAATGACTAAGGAAGCTTTTCACGCGAATGGGTCGATGAAACCACGCAAACGCATTGACGACATAGCACTGACAATCGTGACCATTATGGTAGGTATATATTATCCTCCTCCTCGGAAAATCCCACGTTCAGAGGGAATGGCTAGACTGCTTATATGGGCTATGGAAATGAAACCTTCCTTTTGGGAATGTAACTGTTGTTATGTTATTGTATTTAACGTTGCCCGGATGTAACACGTATTTGATTTTCGTTTGGGTTTCTTTCCAAAACATTATCTTTTTCCTTTAAGTCTGCTCATTAAATTTGATTCAAATACAATAACATGACGTCTACACAAAAATTCATAACGTCATTTTTATCACGTATACCGCCGGAATTAATCAATGTTTTTATGAACTTGATAACTTTATTGTAATCATAAAATATTCATGATGTAGATCATATAGTACTGTTGCAACAGTTTTCACACAAACAGTTTCAGTTTTCGCATGAAATTCTCCTGCATTGTTGGCTGATTACAAATTATTATTTGTAATCAACAACAATCATATTTTATTGTGACGTTCGTCGAGTAACTAACTACGTAAATACATCTGTAAAGGGATGAATCAATAATAAAATAATTAGGTCATGGAATTGTATATTACTCAATTGTTATAATTTTTTCCGTCTATCAGCCACTGTTTTCAGAAGTACACTTCTTCTTCTGCCTTTAAGCTCTATGCAGCTGTTGATCATATATTATGAATTTGTCTACAAGACTAACCTTCCATAGATAAAGAAGCTTCCACGAAATCTGACACCTTACTACAATTTCTATAGAAGTCACATGGATCCTAACAATTGGCGTAGACAACTCTAGAATCAAGAAGCCACTGGAGTCCATAAATAGCGATTCCACTTAAGAAACTGAGTAAGATATAATTTTACGAACAATTCGTTTTATTACCACCACAGACTCATCCTCAATCAAGATACTTTTTAAGTGATGATGGGATTTTTAAGAATATCACCAGATATACTCCAGTGACATATACTCGTACTACTTCAGAGAAACAATTCATTTAACTGCTTCTTGATTACTAACTAGAATCTGGTCGGTCATCTTTGCAACGGCACTTTTATTATGAAATAGTGCTATAATACATACAATAAGTTTTTTGAAACTCCATTTAGACATAAATGAATATATTCTAGAATCTAAAACTCGTCTAAGATCTAGAAAAATAAATAACTTAAAAGATATAATATTTAATAATGTAGAAGATGATGGAATCTGCAAATTGGTCGTGTCAAGGTCGTCTAAACCAGAAAAACATTCGAAATCGGTCCAGGTATCTAATAACCCTTCCTATACCATAAACACCACATAAATATAAATTAATATGAATCCCTTTTAAATTGCATGTTTTCAAGTTACAACGAACAATAACTGGTAAACATAAAATTATGTACATTTTAATTAGTGCGTTGAACTTAATTAATTCTTTATATGTGCGTCACTATATACATGAAGAAATTGGAGGGAATTTTGATATACATACATGTTTTTAGAACACACTGATGAAAAATTGGATTTCCGTAAATCGATGGATTTAATGTGGCCCACGGTTCGACGCATACATTGACGTCATAGTATGCTCTCTGCGGTCTCCACCGTCCCCGAGTGAGTCAGTGGATTGATAAAATAGTTTATATTGGCGAAGTAACGAACTGGCTGTTCAGTGTGTTTCGCGCCGCGTTGCAAAGACATTACTTGACTGTTATCCTTGCGCATACGTCGTGTTTCGTTTGTAGCTGTTTCAAGCTTTCGGTTTTGTTTTGCTGTGTGGTGTTATTGATTATTAACAATGTATTCGGCAAATATTTTTGTGACTATCGAAGATTTTATGGATGTTGTCTTTTGTGCTTATGTGCACAGCCATAAAAAGGTTGGTTTTTTGTGTAGTGGTTTAGTTTTATGAATTAAAATATCTTCACATGAATATTATGAAGGTACTACAAGGTACCGTTGTACAGATGTTTTGGTAACACTTTCCGTTTTCTTTTTAAATGTATTTGTTTGAATTGTCTAACGCTTCCTATAGTAATTACATAGGTATATCAGGTTTAAGTTAACGGTACCACTGTACTGTGCTTTTTTGTAGTAGCAATTTTTTTTGGGGAGAAAATACCCTTTTTACTGTATATTTGAAAACCTCAAAGTTCGAAAAGGTGCCGAGAAAAAGATCGTCAAAGTCTTTCGGGATTTGTGGAATAGTGGGAGTAATAAAGGCGTTTAAATTTGTTTCCAAGCAATAATGAGAGCAATAGGTTCGAAGGCGATGACAGTGCCATCCCCTTTGTGGTTGAATAGGAGCTCAATCTGGCTCTTATTAAACCACAAAGGGGATGGCACTCTCATCGCCTTCGAACCTAACCTGTCCGAGTCGGAGTGCCCCAAGTCCCAAGCTCGCTTCGCTCGCTCGTGCATTCTTAGTTCTCATAGTAACAGTAGTAAAATTGCTTTTTGCCTATACGATGACTGAGGAGAACTGTCAAACGTTAGCGTCATGGTCAGTTACACTCGATTACGTTTCGTTACCCACGATCTTATAAGAGTATAAAATAAAACTTTATTATTTTTATTATTTTATTTGCTTCATAATTGAGTTTATTACGGTAGCATAATTGAGTTAATTTATTTTAAAATAGCAAAAATAAATTAAAGTTAAACACATACAATATTACTAAAAACAATTAAACGTAACACAGAACGTAACACGTAACGTAAAACAGAACAACCTAGGAGTGAAATTCGTACATTATCTGTGATAAAACATAAATTTTATTACGCAAAATGTATGTATTTTTATTTAACTAGGCGTTTGCTCACACGAAATAAAAAAAAATGAAATTGCAGTTTCTCGCTGTCGCGTTTTTTAAAGTGCAGTGGAACCAAGTTAACTCTACAATATTCATATTTAAATTGGTTACATTAATATATAAAAACAATATTCTTGTAATTTATTAAATTATGTATGCAAGTTATTACAGCATATATGATAACATCTATGTTTTAATTAATCATACATAATCTGTTATTCAAAACTAATGTACACAGTTAAAGTTGCATAAATAAGATACAATCTTGTTCTTCCTTGGTTCAACAGATTCTTATCTATCTTTTCAATGCCTAGTTAACAACAAAATTCTAATATACAAAAACCAAATTTACATAACTGACGATATGGCCTGTTTTCTCAACCAAGATGAGGCAATAATCTGCCGTTTTTCATTTATTAAATTAAATATCTTGTCATTAACTATCATAATTTTCATGACAACAGTTTCCTTCGAAGTACCGAGAGAGAGCCATAGCATAATATAATATGATTTTTAAGTAATCAATTTAACGTCCAATGTCCAATGAAGAACCACGTTCAGCAACAAATGGCCGTAGCGATACATTGACACACATAAAGGTCTAGCAAACGGATTGATGACGGTTGAAACTGCTGTCAATCCCTTGGACACAAAAATTCCACAGACACCTTTTATGACTCTATATATAATATCGAGTTGTAAAAAGGCTTCCAAAAAGACATGGCATTCTAGCTGGAAAGAAAACATGTATTCATCTTCCGTTACGGTCTTTAGAAAGGCTAAACTATCATTATGTGGACGTGCAGCATCAACTGACAACATAATACGCACACACAATACGTCATCAAAATCAGTAAATACAGGGGAATTTATTTGTCCATTACAAAATATTATAATTTAATATTTAACTGCGTTATTGTGGACTGTATCTTTATTTATTGGAACTAATTAGTTACCTGTTTATCCTTCATTAATTAACAGAAATTCATTATCCGTATTGACATAAACTCGGTTCCATTAATTGGATCATTTTAAAATAGCACAAGAGTGTACATCCTTATATGGGTAAAGTAGAGTATCCTCAGATCATGTTTTGAGAGTGTATCTAATGTATCAGTTTAAGTATTACATTGATAAATAAAAAAGGACCTCGACATATTCATTAGTAACTCAAATTTTGACATCATTTTCTATTATTATTTTTAGGGTACATGTAACATGGAACATATATTATTATTTTGTAATTCCAAGTCTTAAATCCAATTAAACTAAATATGGGAACTAAACCCAATGCCGTTTCCAGCTATTTTGGTATCACAAAACCAATAAGGCAACAATAAAACACAGCCTGACGACACAAACGACATTTTTATGTTAAAAGTTATAACAAAATCATAAAACACTGCACGTCATTCACAAGCCTACTCAATTCTGCAAAATGAATATAAGTTTTATAATAGTGGGCCGTAGGAAACAGACAAGCGACATATTAATTATAATTATCTATAATAACGTCAACAAATAGATAGTCAATACACGTGTAATGTGGGAAAAATACAATGAATAGGGGGCCCGCAGGAATAGTTTTCTTTCTTATTCTTTCAATGGTCCCATTGTTTTCAACGAATCTTTGTTTCCCTCTAAGTTTTTCTGTTGTTCATTGGCTGTTGTGTCCTGAGTGATCTCAGCTCTATTTTTTACTGTATTATGGGTTTGACGTACTCAACTGTCGTAATAGAATATGCCAAGGTTGAAGTCTGATTTGTAACAGTTTGTGATTTGCAAGACCAAGATGTAAATTAAATCCTCTCTTATCATAACAAGGAGCTATAGATTGCATAATAGATAAAAATTAATACTTAAGTAAATTCTAATTCGGACTTATCTATAAAATATGTGCATATAAAGTCGTTAAACACTGTCTATCTTTTTAATTATCTCTAACATCACCAAGATCAATAAATGCTTCCACAAGTTGCTCATTTTCTTCTGTCTCCTTTTCAGCAATCGGAAAGATGGCGTAAGCTCCGCAATATAGTGCAGTGGACGCCATTCTTCCAGACCTACAAAAAGCAGAGGTACCCTTGGATCCAACTCGCTGGTCATCAGGGCAATTTTAAGGCGGGACCTGACCAAGGCACCATTTTGAAGAAACTTTGCCCGCAAGAGGAGAGGTGTTTTCAGGTACATATCAATAAAACATTTTTGTTCCGTCATTTGTGTTTACATGTTATAAAATATGTATGGGATCAGTAGGAAATAATGGTGTATTGAGTCAAATATATTCATGACTGAAATTCCACGTACCATTGGGGTAACGGACATTGCACTGCGCTTCACCTTGCAAATACTGTTGCTTTTGGTGTAGTGGAGTATATTATTATCTATTATTTTCAACTATTACTTTTCCTGCTATTATATTTATATCTTTTATCAATAGTTTATCGTCTTTGTATAAAGTGACTTTTTCTTTCAAGTTATCAACATTAACCAAAAGCTTTATATGTGCATTCATCCTATTCATTCATGTCACTGTTTGATCAAACATCATCTTAATCCTAACTAATATTATAAATCCGAAAGTGAGTTTGTCACGCTAAAACGGCTGAACGAATTTAGATGAAATTTGGACCATGGGTAGACCATAACCTGGGTTAGGACATAGTATACTTTTTATCCCGATATTCTCACGGGATCGAGACTTACGTGGGTGAAACCCTGGAGGGCAGCTAGTTTTCGATAAAAGTGATGATGAGTATGACAAACAGATCCGTTGGGAATCCACCTTATCATTATGTGTGTTAGTTGTACCAAAAGCTAGTTCCTAGAAGTATTAGTTATTACCACTAGAGTTATCACTACTTGCAACACGTGGATATAATATGTGAAGCCATTTATGCGTAGAAAAATATTATCTTCACCTACTACGGAAAATATCTTCTTAATTAAAGAATATGAATATATTCATATCATATTATATGTGTGGTTCAGTGTTGCAATTATCTTCTCACAAAAAATACTTTTGGCGTCGTTTTTTGTTCTGTTAGTTATGCTCATCATAGATTATTAAACAGTTTGAAGAGTGTGGTTTTTTACTACAGGATCTTTAATACATCCGGTTGTCAATTTCCCAAAAATGATTCACTAAATCACTTTAAGCTTAAAACAATGATTCACTTAATTTACTCGAAAATTCAACACCATAAAGAGTTGCCCCATTTGTGAATCAGCAGATTTTTACTCGACTTGTCGCAGTTAAATTAAGTCATTAACCGTTGAAATAAAGATGGTTGCCCTCAGAACAATCGGAATCAAAAATTGTGTAAAAAATCTATTGAACCTTTGAACTTAGGCTAATTGAACATTTTTTTATATCCAAAACGACTAATTCCATATAATAGCAGTTTTTTTAATTTTATTTTTTTATTAATTTATTCATACATACTCGTACATCTATACATACACGTATACATAATAAATTGGTGCAAACATAAACTGTTGTTATTAATAATAATATGAAGAACCAATCAAGATACAATTAGGAGTAGTGAAATATGCAAAATTTGTTTCTTGACTACAAAGTATATAATCAAGCCAATGAGGGGTTTGAAGTCATAAACCTCAAAAAATAACGTCACTTCCCAAGTAGTTTAGAAATAATCTAGGATCGGTTTCATTATATTTTTTGGCAAATAGTATGACTTCAGCATTGAGGACCCTTTATACCTACTAGGCCAGAGCAATAGGAACATCCACGAAAGGAGATACTTATAGTGTGCTATCGACTTCATCTCCTTTCTAATCTATATTCGTCTGATATGCCATACTTCTCAAAGGTAATAAGAGTATTGCCTGTGCGTTGCAAATATATTTATGTTTTGCCCGCATACCAATCGTTCCTGTACTATGTTGTTCCAATGCAACATTGTGGTCTCGTTATCACCTGCAGGTGTATACTGCGCGTTGTTTTTCTTCAATCCAATATTAACCTTAAGTCTTCCAGAATAAGGTTCAGGACCCTCTGATTTTGGAACAAAAAACTTATTAGTTATTGCTGAATTGTTAATTTATTATTTTTCCTTGACCAAACCGCAAAACATCGTTGATGACTATTAATAACAACTTTTTATATGTGATTTCTCAGTTGGATTATGCGCAGTTTGTTTGTGCTATGGTTTTAAATCTAAAATATTGTTATATAATATCAACAAACTCGTTGACTTTGACCATCGTCATAGCATGGATTATTTTCATATAAACAGAACAATATTGGGCTTATATCACAGACTTCTTAATGTTTTTATATATCAATGAGAATACAATAAAATTTAATAATAATTAAGCACAGACGAACGTAGCTAATATTTTGACGTCATTGTAAGTTCTTAATTTAAGCGATTACATTTGGACGTGCGAATTTCTTTGTAGATAACGTCCGAACTGATAATGTATCTGTTTTGAGTTACAATGCACGTAGGCATGCTTTGTGCTTTAGAAGATGCTTCGAAATAATCGCTTCATTTGAATAGTGATTTTCATGGAAATTTTCATGTGTAGGTATTTGAAATCCTCGAAAATAACAATGTGTGATGGCTTATCATTTTATGCGCGTCATAGAGAAAAATGAGTTGACCTAAGTTTGGAACACAAGCGTTTGACGTGTGTTATGTTTGCAAAGATTGAATAATACATGGCGTCGTGCGATCGTTACATAAAAAGAACGCATGGTAGTGAATCGCACGTCACCAATATCATTTGAATTTCGTGTAAGTTCAGAATTGCTTATGGACGATAAGTTACTATGTCTTTGTTTTATTTTTTAAATCATTTTTGGCGTGAAACTTTTCATCCGGATCTTTGGCGCTATCTAAATCATCATCTACAGCTTCTGTTCTCTTGAGTTTAGTCTCCACCTTATATTTTGTCATTGCATACTACACAACATTTAAATTTTCTTGACCTTCTCTCCCTTCCTCTTTTCGTCTCCATCAACTTGTGTTACTTACTTCGAATTCTGATCATTAGCCTTGTACTTATTTATACTCCAGCACGTGCTTGAAAACGACGCCAGTGTTAATGATGACATAGCTTACATTTCTGTTGACCTCTCAACAGAAATCAAGCCTGAAGATTAGATACTGTTCTACGAAGAAAATGATAGATAGCCTGTGCTTTCTATTACATCTTTTTTTTACTTCAAGAGCATTATTATTATTTAACACGTCATATACTCCAATGAATACTTATTATACATTTAAGATTTGAATGAATCAATATTTCCCTTTCTATTTTGTATTGAATTTGGTTTCAATAATGTATTTTCTTCTCATTCCAGATGGTGATGAAAGATGTTCTAAGGCCGTTCGTACCTGAATACAAAGGACAAGTCACCTGTGAAGACGGAGAATGTATCCTTTTTTCTAATAATGTATAAAAAAACTAACTATTAACCCATCTTCAATATGACGATGAAAAAAACAAAATCATGAAAAATGGCTTTCAAATTTTCATATCTACATAGATCTAACTTCATTTTATTATTCATGTATCAGCAATGACTCGCTATATCCACGAAAAGCATACGTAATTAATCATGTGGATTTATATGATAACGTTTTTCACTTGATTATATCTATAGATTTTTGAAAAAACGCACCAATTAGCGCCTTGTGCTATTAGCTGTGGTACTGGAGACAATAAACATTTATTCTATTATATTATATGTATATCTTTAAAACAACACTAAATATTTTATCCAATAACTTAAGACAAATATTTCCTTAACCAAGCATTCCAATACAGTGTATTTACAACTACAAGACTTGCTGAGCGATTTCGATAGTCCGTGCGTCATGGACTGCAAGATTGGCGTCAGGACTTACCTTGAAGAAGAGCTCGCTAAGGCTAAGGAGAAGACCAAGTTAAGAAAAGTGAGTATTCATTGAATCATTTTTTTGGTTAAGATTGACCATATAACAGCAGTCTCTCTCGGAGGGGGGCAGAGCGATAAGATAGCAAGATCCCAACCTAGGACAATGAGGATGGGTGTCGCAAAAACTGGTTTTCCAGGCGTAGGATAAGTCTTACAAGTTAGCCGAATTTTGGAAATTGTTCTATCACCACCACATTGTATTTCAGAAGAAAATAAAGAAAGAAAATATGAGTATTTGGCACCTGTTATAAGTCCACACAAAAACGAAGAAGAATAAAATTATGCTCTTAAATGGTTCTCTAGTAGGCGGCTAGAATGATGTAAAACATTTTAATAATCATAGACCATAGCTGAGCTATTTAAAGACCAGTTACATAGTGTAATAAAATAATACGATGACACTCGTTGAAGTAAATTGTTCGTTTCCCTTAATCAAGGCATTCTATATGCGCATGAGTTACAGTTTATCACCTCAACCATTATTATATTTCAGTACCAGTAATAGTAGTGTTTCAGTAGTAATAGTATTCGGTTCAAGTTACGTTATTGGATCAATGACACCAAATTTGTATAAGTACTATGAAAGAAACCATGTTCCAAGAGGTCTTCCTCTTTTTTCTGATTAAACCAAATTATAAATTTGCTCCAAAGGCGGGAAGGGCTTCCACTCTGTTAGATCTAATGGCCAAAGTTGATTGATCAGCCAGTGATCTTACACTTTGATATCAAGTAATAAAATTTACACATGTTTCTGCATATTGTCGATAACTTTATATTGCACTTACATATTACATACCTACAATATACTGTTCCATTTAACGACATCACGTACTACTGTTTAAACGTGCACTTTATTATTTAAGATGTCTACGTCATTGCTACGTCAGATGTTGTTGCTGAGTTTGTCAATGTACTTTTTATCTCAATATAATCATAAATGAAAATAATAAAATCAATGGTTACCCCATTGATTTTATTATATTCATTTATGATTCTTACAAGGACAAGGTTTTTTTTTCTGGAATTCAAATAATGAAATAAATAAATATATATATATATATATGCTTAGAATAGAAGGTTATCGAGGAGTGATCTTACAGTAAAAAAAAAGTTTAATTCGGAGTTTTAGGAATGCATGTGCCTCAACTCCAATGGATACCATATGTTATTTCAAATGTAAACGTGACAAATGTCAAGATCGCTTGCATAAAAAAAAAAACATTGTTCATTATTTTAGATTTTAAGGAAAAAATAACCTTTTAATTTGACAGAAAGTATAAAAATCAGCATCGTTATTCTAGCGACCTCCATCGTATCATTTAATAGAGTTCAATGCTTATCCGACAATGTCAGGAGAATGTGTGGACGCATTGATAAACCCGTTTTAATTACAAGTTTGTACGTCAATGATTATGGTACCAAACATATACAACCGTAATTATGTTGTAAGAAATCCAGTTATTAAAATAATCTCAGAGCCATAATACTCATTATAACGATATTTTACTTGTTCGTTGTTATTGCTGTATAAATAGACTTTAATTAAAAGTAATTACTGGGCTTTAAATAGATTATAGGAAGGGAGGTTGAACTTATAATAAATTAATGTCAAAAGGTCAATAAATAATAGGCTTTAAAACTCTGACACCAGGTTAGTCACTAACCACACGAAAAAAAAGAAGGTGGTGAAAAAGAAGAATGGTATTGACCTTTCTTCTTCTTTTTTCACACATCATCACGTACCCATTTTGGTACGTGATGATGTATAGCGTCTTGGATATTAATATTTGATTTGTTTCAACGCGTCGGTTGAGATCACTTAAGTCTCTGACAATACTGCATAAGTTATTAGTCATAAAATTAATTCTAAAAAGCTTTTAACCTTCTCTGTCAATGCACTGGTTTTGAATATAAAACAAATATTATGTATAAACGACTGTCCTAATAAATCCACCTACTGTGTAGTCATGTGTATATCAATATTCCATATTCTAAAGAAAATCAATCTCTGTTTTCCAGGACATGTACGAGAAGATGATCCAGATAGATCCTAAAGCGCCAACAGAAGAAGAGCACAGGAGTAAAGGCGTCACGAAGCCAAGGTACATGATCTGGAGGGAAACCATCAGTTCCACTGCGACCCTCGGCTTCAGGATAGACGGTGTCAAGAAGGCTGATGGCACCAGCTCCAAAGACTTTAAGACTACTAAGACTAGGGAACAAATTGTTGAATCCTTCAAAGATTTTACAAGCAATTTTCCAAATGCTGCGGTAAGTTTCACATATTTTTCTAATTTAGTATTTTAGAATCAATACCGCACGATACAATTATTTAAAAAATCAATATATTTTCCTTTCATAAAATACTTGGTTCCAAATATTCAATTGTACAGCCAGCGCCAACTTTTTAACTATTGTAACATTATTTTGATGTCGTATTTTTTCCTATTACAGCCGAAATACTTAGAAAGACTGAAGAGCATCAGGGATACACTAAAGGAGTCACCGTTCTTCAGATCTCATGAACTCATCGGCAGCTCCTTACTCTTCGTCCACGACAAAAGGCGGGCCTCGATCTGGATGATAGACTTCGCAAAGACTGTTCCCGTACCAGACAATGTTAGTATAGACCACAATTCTGTCTGGGAAGTTGGCAACCACGAAGATGGCTACCTCATCGGGATGAACAACCTCATCTCAATCTTCGAATCTCTCATTAGGGATGACAATGGCAACATAGACCAGTGCTACGCCAACGTTAACGTTAGTTTAGAAAAAAATATTCTTAAAGATAGCTTCGATACTTGAAGTATCGCGACCGGAGAGAAATCTCGCGAGAATTGACTGTGCACAGTGATGTTGTACTGTTACGCATTTTCAGTAGTTGTACTGAGTTATACAGATCTGATGGCTTGTTTATGCGACGCTAAACTTTGGGTGACTAAAGTTACAGCATGAAGAAGAGACGTTATTCTTTATAACGGCGGCATAGATTGAGGGTCAGACGAAAGTTGAGCATCGCAAAAACATGTCAACTGACGCGATCGCTTTGATCGCAACCCTTCACGACTACGTACCTATACTTGTTTATATTTCTTGTAAATAATCCATAGTATTATAAATGTATGTGCATTACTGTTAAGTTTAAAATACTCAATGCTAGGTTAGGTTTGGGCACCACCAATAGTGTTAATGTTTTTGTTTCAGTAATGAATAATTTTAAAATTATATTGTAAGGTTATTTCAAGTACCTAATGACTAAAACTGAACGGATCCTGATCAATTTGTAGAACAAATAAATTATTGCTAGTAAAAGAACTGAACAACAGTAATTGTATGGAGGAATTAGTTTTTTGCTCTCCAATTGTATACCATAGTTTTTAATAATTGAAACAATAATAGTAAATTCATAAATAGATATTTATTTTGTTTTAAGTACACTATATTAGTGTAATGACTAGTTGAAAGTCAATAATATAAGTCTAAAACAATCTGAAGGTACTAAATAAAAGTAATATCTCGTCATTTCTGTTTTTTCATTATTCCTGGCTGTCTGGAGATCAAAGCACAGCATAAGCATAATCAGTCTATAATGTTACCACTGTTGGGACACAGACCTCCTCGCTTCGAGAAGGAGTGGGCTATAATCTACCCCGGAGACAGTTCGGGTTGGTAGATATCACATGTCTTCGAATTTTTGGTTCTAGGATATGCCGGTTTCCTCACGATGTTTCCTTCGCCGTTTTGAGAGCAGTGGTGATGAAATTATTTACCCAAAGTAAAGCGCCTGCCAGGGTTCACACCCACCACCTACAACTCGTAAGGCAGGGCTGTTACCATGGAGCCATCACTGCTCTCAAACCACAAAGACTAACTGAAAATAATAGAAGTATACCTGCCGTGGTCATATTAGTTTATCTAAAAATAACGGTATATTCTGCAACAGTCACTTTTTATTTTATTACTAGCTGTCCGCCCCGGCTTTGCACAGGTAGCACTAAGTACTTATCTACCGCTACCTACCCTACCTACCTACCCTATCTAGGTAGATAGGGTAGGTAGGTAGGGTAGGTAGCGTAGGTACCCAATCTATCTACTTACCTACCTACCTACCCTACCTGCCTACATATCCTACCTACCTACCTACTTACCCTAACTTCATACCTATCCTACCCACCCTACCGTGATTAAAAGTCTTTTATGTCCGTCTCCTGGTTCTAAGCTACCTCCCCACCAATTTTCAGCCAAATCGGTTCAGCCGTTCTTTAGTTAAAAATACTCGTAGTGTAACTAACACGACTTTCTTTTTTTATATTTATAGGTATATAGGTAGACTACTTCCTTCTGCCCGCGACTTTGTTCGCGTGAAAGTCGTAAGACACCACAATATACCTACTAAAATAACACCCCATTTTTACAAAACTTCCCTGTACCTTTGTATTTTTGGTCTCAGTACCCAAAATATACAGCGAATCAGGACTGGTGAGAAGCAAGCGACGTTCAGTAGCCCATGTGAGAAGCAGCTCGTCCTGAGGTCAACACTCGCAGCCTTCAGTAGCAGTTTCCCATTGATTGCGAAGTTTGTCGTTTTTAGTGAATTAATGAACGCCTGCGTTCGTGCTTATACTACCAAATGGCGCAACACTGATACACTGCTGATGACACTTACATATGAAGAAGATGGCATGAGTTGTATAGTGTGTACCTAATCAACCCTTATAAGATCACCTGTTCGACATAATAATATCAATAAATAACGAACGCTTATTTGCGCAAAAGTAATAAGCTATTACTTCTAAAATCCAGTGATATCATTAACATGATGTGATTGTTCAGAAAGATTTTCAAACTTATTTGATCAGTTTGAAAAGCTTTGAGCACATGTGTGAGCACTGTGACCATGTACCTTATATAAAGCTACCATTTACTGGGTACGTCTTTCATTGACTTGATGTGCCCTGGCGGCTGAGAGTATGTCATGCTCACTCAAATGTGTGGTGGCGTGTGTGTTGGATCGTTAAGTTCCCTTCAAAATGATTGCGCTAAACGGTGCTGTCCATGCGTCATGTTCGTGAACGGGCGCCGTCAGTAGGGACTGGTCATCTCTTATCTGCCTCGGCTTAATTTAATTTATTTTAATTTTTGAATTGTTTTTATCTTTTTATTACGGACGCTTTTTACGTGCACATCAGTGAGAAGTTGAGAACATTGTAGAAAACATTGTTCTCAACTTCTCACATGTATAATTTCAACATGAATGATGTAACCAATATTTTGTAACAATATTATGATTTAAAAGAGTGTCCGTGGAGTTTATTGCCCGTTCTTCCCCATAGGAACCTGCGCTTTAGAATGGGCAACTAGCTTTATATATCTGACTGACTGACCCCTTGACAATTCAAAAGTGCCTGTAAATGGTTTAATTGAAATAAATGCTTTGAGTTTGAGTTTGAACTGAACCGACTATCACCGGGATGTGATTATCCACCAGATAAAATCACGGAGATGTGATAATATTTAAACTGATTTCATTAGCCAGATAGCAGAATCTTACATATAAAATGTCTTTAAAATGGATAACATGGAACCTCTTTTTTTGAGTTTTTTTTTGCAAATATCTCTAAAAACGATAAAGACATCCTAGGCCGAAAATAGTGAAATTTTCATCCCCTTTGTATAACACCTCCGGGATGTTCGTCCACAGATTTATGAATGACTTTTAAATTGTCCTTGACCCTGTCCTTTTTCAGAAATTATTGGATCCATCCAACAATTTACCTAGGTTTAAAGAAGCAACCAGTCAATGCGGTGATAAGTGACGCCTGCAGGGCTAAAGCTACGGCTTCCTAGAACAGCGGTAGCCGCCACACAACGGCCGCAGTGTCGGCTGTCATGAAAATTTATTTATTTATTATTTACTTTACGGTGTCAAAGAATGCTCTAGGAAAACACACCAACTTACTTTCATAAAGTGGTGTAACTTGAATAAATGGGAACGAAACATTAAAAACACAACGATGTATTGGACGGCTTATATTCATTAGTTACTTACACCTAACTTATTTCGAATAAATTATTAATTAAATAGTTATTGTCTATATTTCGCTAAAAAGGCACTTGGTTACGTATTGTCTTTGTCTTTAAAGTTGTCTACAACTATGTCGGTTAAACTACAACGTCTGGAATCTCCTTCTTCTGCACTAGCACTTTCTCGTCGCATACGAGAGAAGAGTCTTGGTACGGGACCAGTACTAGACCGTCCACCATCTCCCGGAGCGGGGGAATATCTCCTTATTCGAGGTTTAGCAGGCTCTTCTTCAGAAGCAGTCTCTGAATAAGGAGGCGGTGGTTGCTGCAACATCGTCATTCGACTTTCTCTAGCAGCAGTCGCTGTTGGTATCTTCAACTCTGCCCCAGCAACCACAGTTGCTAGTGTTGGAGTAAACTGCGGAGCTGCCGCTCTTGCTGACACCCTCCTCCGTCGTGGCCCAGAATCATCTGAACGCCTAGATTTATTTTCTTCAAGACTATCTCTACTTGGAGGTGTGGGTATAGAAAAATCTGGTCTGATTGAACCACGTCTTCTAGATGTAACACCGCTGGGTTCCGTTATGAAGTCCAATAATCCGGGCGGGTCGTTAGATGAACCAGCTGCAGTTTCCAAAACAGCTAAGGCTCTAAGAAGATCAGCCACACTAGTATTCTCTAAGACTTCTACTTGCTCAGATTCAGGAAGATTACTTATGTTAACATCGGGGTCAAATAAACTTTTACGACCGTGTTTCGTTCTGTTTCTATAACGCTCTAAATCACTTGAGGATTCACCAGGTTCTTCAAGAGACAGATTGCGGCCTAGTCTTTTTTGGCTATTGAACTGTTTTATGGTAGCTTCCAAATCTCCTGACATTACATTAGGTGAACTATTTTTGCGAGATGTTCCAAATGATGGGAATAAACTACTGCGTCCAGAACGTGTCTTATTTTTATAGTCGACTAATTCGTCTGAACTCTCCGGCATAACGTCGTCATCGTTTTTCTTAGATCGGCCAAAAGTAGGAAACAAGCTGAGGCGGCCTTTTTTCGTACGATTTTGATATTTCTTTACTTCGTCTACATCTACAGTATCTTCATCATTGCTAGATAGGCCGCTGAAATTGAAGCTTGGGAAAATACTGCGCCTTCCTCGATTAGTGTTTTCTCTGTAACGTTCTGCATCATCATCAGGATCACTGAAGTCGAATGTAGGGAATATGCTATGTCGACCGGATTTGGTTCTGTCTTTGTAAGCTTTTGCTTCTTCATCTTCGCTGAAATCAAATGTAGGAAAAATGCTATGTCTTTTACTCTTTTGACGATATGCTTTAGCAGCTGCTGCATCTTCATCTTCAGAGAAATCAAATGTTGGAAAAATGCTACGCCGACCACGATTTGTTTTTTCAAGATAAGACTTGGCTAGATAATCTTCATCGTCATTATTAAAATCAAACGTAGGAAAAATACTATGTCTACCTCTTTTTGTTTTTTCTTTATATGCTTCCGCTTCACTCCGTTCTTCAGTAAATGAAGGGAACATATTTCCTCGTCTTGAGGTATCTTTGACATTTTCGTTAATCGCTTGAGAAGAAGGGATTTCACTCGAACTTTGTTTTCGCAAGAAAAATCTCGTTATAATATTTTGTGATGATACGTTTTCTTCTGGTAGAACTTTAGACGGTAGTGATAATTTACCACTTCTAATGTTGGCTTCCCTTCTAAACTTCTCCGCTGATTCACCATTGGTCCAAGTGTGTTCATGAACATCTTGCGGTATGTATTCTTTTTGATAATTAGGTACAGCTACACTTAATGCTCTAGTTCTTTTTGGATTGTTTGGTAAATAGTCTTGACCTATACTGAACCTAGGTGGCCTCTCATTTGCTAAAATATGTTCATCGTCAAATAGATGAACACCTTTATCAACACGATCTTTCTGTGCTTGTTCCAATCCTCCCAGTACATTTACTACCCGTGCTAACAGTTCTGCTGGTTTGACTATAGCTGAGGCAGTAAATGTTTTTTCTTTATCAATTCCAAGTAAATCAGTATCAGATTGAATTCGAAGCATGTCTTTTGCAGAAAGTTGAATATTTTCTGAGTTTGCTCGTTTTCTCTTGTAGATGGGGAATCTTGGTTCAACGTCATATGTGAAAATGGGACAGCTCGAACTTCTGTAGAGCGGTGGTAAGGCCTCTACGTACACCGGCTGAAAAGATAAAGATGGGTAAATATTAGTACTTATTAGTTTTCACCTACTTTTAAAGTAAACGAATTAGTGTCACTTTTGCGATAATTGTGGGTTCATGAACTTTATTAATTCTAGTTAGTGAACTGAAACCATTATTATTTGTTGCAGAAATTTGGACAGAACTAAGATTTCGTTTTCAATATGTAGTCTAGTCTAGTTTACGATAGTCGAATAAAATATTATAAAAAATACCTTTATTTTTATCAAATTAGCTTCATTAATTATTTTTCTAAGTGCCGATAGATCCTTTGTGAAGCCTTGTAAGATTTTGTTTTGAGTGTTCTTAAACTGACACGCAAACTTCTGTTCTATTCTATGGATTCGCTCCGATCTCATGCCGCTGGTAATGAACCCGAGCAACATGACAATGTAGCCGAGACCGAAGGTAATCCAGACGATAAGGAATATCTGGTATGTGCAGAAGTAACCGTACTTGAAGCCGTTGTTCACAGTACCTGAAATTATAAAGTTTTTGATTAATATTTAGCACAAAACCATGCTTAAAAAATATGTAAAATCATGTAGATATCCCTAAAGAATGTTACTTTCAATATAAAGACATTAATGGAGTTCACATAAAATATTTTTTCTATTAAAAGCTGGACAAATGTCTCCTCCATATTTTTTCGATTCTCTATATATATCTATTGCCTAGGCAACATAAAGCTTAATATAAATAAAAAATACATAGTTCGTACCTGCTACTAAATCACCAAAACCAATAGTAGTAAGTGTGACAAAGGCATAATAAATGGAGGCCACGTAGTCCCATCCCTCGAATACCATGAAGATGCAGGCAGGTAAGAAGATGAAGAACAAGAAGCCGGGCACCAGGTACAGGAAGATCTGGCCCAACATGCCAACGTTGGTGAAGTGGTAGCCAAGGTTGTGGGCTCTTTTTTCGTTTCTTCTTTTGTATTTTCGGTATACTGATATTAGCTGGAATAGAGAAGTATTTTCCATTAACATCGTAATTATTTATCACTCAAAACTAAAGTAACATAATAGTTAGGAGAAAGCGTGAAAGAAAATAAATCTATTTGCAATATAATTTGAAATGAAGATTAATGAGAAATGAAAATGAAGAGATGAATGAATAAAATCACAAATCTTAAAATTGATTGTAGGTAGGTACTTAGTTAAGAATAACAATTGAATATTTGTACAACATATTTTGTGGGAGAATGTATAGATCTTAAAACATTATTACCATCATAGTATATAAAACTACATTCTTACAAATAAATAAATTTTGATTCTGAATGAAAAATAAAATCTCTTAGGAAACTATTCTTTAAATATTTGAATACCAGGATAAACACAAATATCTGCAAGATTGCTACTCTACTCAGGAAGGGACTGGACATTTACACTTCATATTATGATCGAATTATTAAGAAGATAAAAATTATACTGTTCAATCAAATTACCTGCATGCCGAAGTATTCACCAAGGTTCGCAAGCAGGATACCGTTGATGGGTATACCGAACAATCCGTAGAATATCATCAGGATTCTCCCCAAATGAGTCGTTGGCGCTAAATTACCGTAACCTGGAATCATGATAAAGATTTATATGGTTAATTCAAAATGCAAACCCATTTTTATGTTAATTCTTTTGGAACCAAATTGATCATACTACTTGTATATTTATACAGTATTTGGTGACACGAAAATGGGACCTTTTAGAAACCAACTTTGAAATTATATGAAAAAAAATCTGTTGTTCCCCACATTTTGTCGAGTTATGCGAGCTTTATATGTATGAAGCAACTGATTATTTTATCGCGACTTTAGGTTTGGTCCCATAATAAGCTCGATCGTTTTCTTGAGTACTACACTGCCTTAAAGTAGGTACGAGTATGTCCCGCGTTCACATACACTGTATAATTATCATTTAGCTTCATCACCATGGCAATTTCAAAAACAAAACTATTTCTTTTGTTGTTGTTTGTGAAATAAGTTACACAAAGAGCGGCGTTGAAAATAAATGGAAACAAAGAGAAACTATAAAACTAAACACAAAGTAACTAATAAGATTCTTAATGATACAGGAAATAAGAGTCTTTGGATTGCAAATTAGACAATAGTGGAAAATATCTACGGGTTAGCTACATAAATCTTGAACGAAGTAGGTATGTGGAGATATACCTAATGTTATGATGATTATGAATATTAAAATCAAAACTATGAAGGGAGGATTATTGAGATGGGGCCATAAGTACAGCTAACTTAACCGTTGTAGCTACAGAAAAATGGTTTTGATCTGCATTCACAGATTCTGGAAAAACAATTAGGTACAGTCACCAAGAAAACTGTCAGCAAAAAAAAAAAATGCCGATCGATTCTGTTTCATATAAGGATCAAAAAACTCTATGGGGTTGAGGTTTGAGTAATAGAAAAGTCAGAAATCGCAAAAAACATTTCATAGGAAGTGAGACTCCAAACTACTTTTCACGATGGATAGACTGGCGGGAAATTAACAAAAAAAAATGGAATTTCAAATTTCGAACGGATACGCGTTATAATTTGATTTGATTTGAGAACAAAATTTAGGTATTTTGTTGCTTTTGAAAACTTTTTCTATTTAAAGGTTTTTTGCTGTTTCTGACTTTTTTAGCGGACAGTCTTTTTATCGTTTTCCATACAAATGTGATAGTTCAAAATTATTTTAGGTATTTTTTTTCTCAGACCGTCGAAAATTACAAGCATAAGCAACAAACTATATTGTTCTCAAAGGAAGTAAAATTATAACTTGTATTCGTTCGAAGTTTATTTTTTTATTTTTTTTCGGCTAGTCTGTCATATAAAAATTAGTACGGAAAAAGTTTTTTGAGATTTTTTACTCAAACCTCAGTTGGTCCGATAGTTTTTTTTTTTTTTTACTTTGGATCACACTAGGAATTTCTCCTGTATTGTGAGTGCATTTACAAACATTTAAACTCACATACACAAACAGTTAGACCCGGAACAACTACTTGTAGGTCATACAAATATTTGTTCCGTGCGGGAATCGAACCCGTGACACGCAGCGCAGCAGTCAATCGCTTAACTACTGCGCCAACCGTGCCGTCGTGCCGTTTTTGTGAAAACTGCCTATTTGCTTGATGAATTTTTTTTCAATCTGTGAATGCAGATCAAAATATCTCAAAAAGTTAAGGACAGTCTCCTAAGACCGTTTTCCTGAAGATACAACGCTTAAGGTAGCTGTCCTTACTGCCCCATCTCAAAAATCCACCCTGTATAGAGAAGACTACCTTTATTATTAATGAAGTAATTCACTAATAATAAAGGTAGTCTTCTCTATTGTTTATTATTCAAAAATTATACAATATTGAATGTAAGCATTATATCAATAGTAACAACAACTATGGGGTTTATATGTGATAATAGAGCATCTATATCTAAAAATTAGTTGTAAAAGCTCCCTGATCAGGAAGGGATGCATTAAAATAGCCTCCACGACTTTTGATACAAACTGACTGGCTAATATTTTATAATTGCAACATGACCTTTTATTTTTACTTCATACATCTAGAATGACAGAAGTCAACATTTAAATGTACCCTCTTGAAAAATAGGGATCGTAAAGTTTTTCAACGTTTATGTAGTCTGATGATGATCATTGAACCAAGTATAAAATAAAACCATGAATATGTTATAATACAGAATACAGCCAAAACATCTGATCACCTGGAACTTACCTATAGTACTAACGACGGTGTAAGAGAAGAAGAAGGAATGGTAGAAGTCCCATTTGAAAGGAGGCTCGGCGTCTTCCGTGGTGTAGTTGAACATAGACTTGCCACAGTAATCAGACAGCTTCCGAAGAATCGTGTCCTGCTTCTCTGGATCATCAGGAATGTAGTTCTCGTACAAAAGGTCTGGAATTAAAAGATTATATAAATTTGTGAATTGTTCGAGTTGATGGAGATGCTTTTTGGTTCAGTGCTGCAGTGTTAAATGCAACAGATGCAGATATCGGGATGTCTTGAATTTTTGAATATGGGTTTATGGTTATGATTTTTTTGCTGAAATTCTCATAAGTAGTGGAAGTTTTTTTCAACCACAAACATGTCAGGTTTTCATAAAATCGTGATTGTTAACTTTAATTTCTCGCTATAAATAACAAACGAGGTTGTTAAAAAGCAACAAAATACACATATTGTTATAACATATCGTGACATCCTTGTTAACCTAATAATTTTAAACAATGTCGGACCGTAACAGAACCATTTAGCGTTTCTTTTCTAACAAAATGGCCATGAAAATAAGAAAATATAGGGCCCTAATTAAGCAGTTAACGGAGTTTTTACAAATGACAATTTTACGCGCGAATCAACACCAATTAGTTGTTTTTATCACAAATTGTATGGGATTACGTATTGATTAGAGGTCGTAAAAAGTAGTAGAGCGCTGCCCTGTTTGGGAGCAAAAAGATATAATTGATTTTCGTATGAATGACAGAAAACGTATTGTAGTAACTGAACCGTAGAAGTTACACTATGTTGTTGATAGAGCGCGAAGAAATGGTTAAATTGTCACTTAGTCATGGGATTGTAACAAAGGTTTTCCTTTTACGGTACCTACTTTATGAGTAACTACAATAGTACAAACTAGCTTTTGCCTGTGGCTGCGCCCGCGTGGTGTTCGGAAATTATACCACGGGAACGTATCTGGATAAAAAGTATCCTATGACCTAAGCCAGGTCTTTGTCAGACAGAATCAAAAGAAAAATACTCAGGCTAAGGAAACCAATAACTTATATGGTGAATTATTCAATACTAATTGCAACCCTCATTCCTTAATAACAATAGACCTTACTGAAGATTCAATATTGAAACATAATAATAGTTGTTATAAAATAAGTCAAAATAAAATAAAAAAATATGCAAAACTAAATAAAATCATAAATAAATGCAATAAATTCAGGAAACAACAAAAACACAGTTCCAATAATATTAAACTAAGGAAAGAACGTGTTTTTCTAATAAATAAATTAAATAACTTTCAAACTAAATTAGAAGACAGTAAAAATATTTATCAAATTGACACCCAACGATTACAGTCTGAAATTGAGGTACTTGAAGAGTCACTACATTCACTTTATATTAAGTATGTGAGCTCTCAAAAACAAATAAAGGAACACATCCTTGCTGCGAACAAGTTAGTAGAAATGTGTAACGATGAGGCAGACAGAGTGGTCCCAATGTCTCTTAACACCATGCAATGTTCTTGTCAAAAAGAACCCAACCTTGGGGCTCTTCAACCTGAGGCAACGGAGTACCCGTCCCAGTCTGGAGAGGATCAGGACTGTATTCCTGATCAAGATACACCACATGTTGCACAAGCTTCATCTCTAGTAGCACAGACAGATACTTATTCTCTCCATTGTTCTAGTAAAGATGGTCATTGTTCTATTATGTTTTCAGATAGTTTAGGGAGAGGGTTGGGTAAATTATTGAGTAACAACCTGAGTCAATCTGCAATTAATTATTGTATGCCAGGGAAAACCTACGAAGAGATAATGTCATCAATAACAGGGAATAAATATGATCCGAAAGCCATTATTTCTGTATTTGTAGGCAATAGTAGTAATGTAAAAAAAGATGACATCACTGACAGTGTCACTGAAATCTTGAAGATTAATTGTCAGAAAATAATATTGTGTGCTTTTCCATACTTTCAGCACTTGTCAAGTAGGCAAAATCATTATATACATATGCTTAACAACCATATGCATTTATTAGTTAATCACTATAGTGACAAACTTATATTTTTTGACACCAACACTTTTGTTGAGAAATTAAAATCGACTAGGGATACTGCGTATCTGCCTATTAGTTTTAGACGTCAAATAGCATGGCTATTAGCTTTTACTATAAACTCAGACATAAGTAGTATGTCGAAGTCTTATGTATTTAGCACCACAAAAATTAGTAATAATACTAATATTAAGGTGGTTTGCAATCATAATTTAAACTAGGCAGTAAGACAACAGAAGGTACCTGTAACAATGTTGTTAATCTCACCATCACCAAGCTATCTTCTGGCACGCAATTAGTTAAGTGTAAAAAAGGGGCTAAGCAGAATTCCTTGAAGTTGTTTCATCAAAATATTCAAGGTTTTTCTTCCAAACAATTAGAAATTGAATTGTTTTTAGAAAAAACAATGTTTGATATTATTTGTATAACTGAACACTGGTTGAAAGATTATGAAATGCTAATTAATTTTGAGAATTATAGTGTGGGCAGTTGTTTTAACCGAAAATCCATGCTACGTGGAGGTTCACTAATTTTAATTAAAAATTGTATAAAATCTAAGACTCGTAATGACATAGTTGAACTATCGGTGGAACATAGCATTGAACTGTCCTGTGTTGAGCTAGATAAGCATTTTATAGTGTGCGTTTACAGACCTCCAAATTATCAAAACTACTCTATATTCGAGTCAGTAATGGAAGATGTTTTAGCAAAACTTGCAACTGGTAATAAATCAGTAATTATTTGTGGTGACTTTAATATTAATATTTTAGAAAATAATTCAAATAGCAGTAGATTATTAAGCCTCTTTAAATCATTTAATCTGTCAAATGTGTTTTTAGAACCAACGCGAATAACGTCGACTACTGCCACATGTATTGATAATGTCTTTTGTTGCTGCGACTATTTAGATAAAGCCATTGTAAATTATCTCCCTTCCGATCACAGCGGTCAAACCGTTATTTTTGAGTCCAACACACCAATACAAAAAGTGCAGATTCAAATTAGACCAATAACATCGGGTAATTTAAATAAGTTTAATAGCTTCTTAATTAGCAAGTTATGTGGTCTGGGCCTAAATATGTCCAATGTCAATTTTTTGTATGAACAATTTTTTTCACTAGTGCAAACAGAGTTCAATAACTCTTTTAAGAAAAAAACTAAAACTATTTGCAATAAGTTTTTATTCAGTGACTGGGCAACTAAAGGCATCAGGAAAAGTAGGGATAGATTATTTGAACTGTATGGCCTTAAGCCGTATATTAACACGGAAACTTTTAATAAGTATGTTGCTACTTACTCTAAAACTTTTAAAACTATCTGCAAAGCAGCTAAAGCGTCTTTCATTAGCAACAAGGTTAAATCAGCAGAAAATAAAATAAAGACAGTTTGGAAAATTATTAACAATGAAATGAACAAGAACAAAAGTCATAATACTGATTACACATTGGACACATCCCGCGGTCTCATTAGCGATAAGATCGAAGTTGCTCAGGAATTTGCAACTTTCTTTACCAATATTCCTATTAAAACTACAGAAACTTTAAATTCCTCCCCCTTACTTGCTATTGATTTATTAAGAGCGAATGTTTCAGCCTGTCCTTTAGAATTTAAATTTAATCATATAAACCCTGTGGTCGTTGTTAAGGCTTTTAAGCAACTTAAGATCAAAATTACCGAAGATCTGTGGGGCATGTCTACTAAAGTTTGTCAATCTATTATTGAGACAATTGCACCCTATTTAGCTTTAATATTTAATTTGTGTGTAGATCAAGGGGTCTTCCCGGATTTAATGAAGTACAGTAAAGTTATTCCACTTTTCAAATCCGGGGACAGCAAGGATACTAATAATTATAGACCCGTATCGGTTTTGCCGGTTTTCAGCAAGGTGTTTGAAAAAGTAATGTTAAATCAAATGCTCAATCATTTTAATCGTAATAACATCTTACACGATCAACAGTATGGTTTTACCAAGGGACGTTGCACAACTGACGCCGGTGTCACTTTATTAAAACACATATTTAACGCGTGGGAAGAGGCACAGGATGCAATAGGTATCTTCTGCGACCTATCCAAAGCATTTGATTGCGTTAATCACGAAACACTGCTCTTGAAACTTCAGCATTACGGGCTGGCAAAACTTGCGCTTAACTTAGTAAAATCATATTTGAATGATAGACTGCAGCAAGTTCAAATAAACGGTGTAAATTCATTGGGTTTAAAAGTCAAAATGGGTGTACCACAGGGCTCGATATTGGGCCCATTCCTCTTTTTAGTATACATAAATGATTTACCTCATTTACTGAAAAACCGACCACAAATGGTGTTATTTGCTGATGACACATCACTTATTTTTAAGGTAAACAGACACGCACAGGAGCTTGACGACGTAAATAACGCTATGCTAAAGGTCCATAATTGGTTTACTGTAAATAATTTAGTATTAAATGAGAAGAAAACTAAATGCATAAGATTCGCTTTACCGAATGTTAGAAGTAGTGAATGTCACGTTGTACTGAATAAGGAGACACTAGAATTCGTCGAAAAAACGGTTTTCCTGGGAATCACGCTTGACTCAAAACTACAGTGGGGTCCTCACTTAACATCACTTGCAGGGCGGCTAAGTTCAGCCGCTTACGCTGTTTGGAAAATCCGCCAACTAACAGACGTGGATACCGCGAGACTGGTCTATTTTAGTTACTTTCATAGCATCATGTCTTACGGTATTTTGCTGTGGGGACGGGCCGCAGATATTGACTCTATATTTATTCTGCAAAAGAGGGCTGTTAGAGCCATCTACAACCTCCACAGACGCGAATCTCTTAGGGAACTGTTTAAGAAAATTAATATCATGACGGTACCTTGTCAGTATATATATGAAAACATTATGTATGTTCGAAAAAATCTACATCTCTATAGTAAGATAAGTGACAGGCATAATTTTAACACAAGAAATAGGAACAAATTAGATCAACCACGTTTCAGATTGTCTAAAGTACACACTTCTTTTATGGGGTACTGTGTAAAATGTTATAATAAAATACCACTCGATATTCTTCAACTAAATGAGAAGAAATTTAAAACTTGCATTAAACGCACACTATGTAGACAAGCATACTATAAGCTGGATGATTATATCGTAGATAAAAATGCTTGGCTAAATGCTGGTCCTGCTCCACAGCCACTTGGGCTCACTAGTTAAAAATGAAAAAAATTGGTAGAGTTGCTTCCCCTTTTTTATTTTTTCTGACTACGAACTTTTTGTTTATTTTGTTTTTTTTTATTAACTAAGTTTTAATTATTGAATACTCCAATAGATAATATTGATTTTCTTTCTTTTGGTGGTAAAATTCTTGCAAACTATAGTTTTGTATAACTTAGACGCATTTTTATTTTCAATTTTTGTAAATGTGAGTACCATGGAGTCGTTTTACTATGTTATTATGTTGATTTTGACTTGAAAGAGCAGGGTAGTTGAGAGTATGTCATGCTCACTTAAATGTCTCGCTGATGGTGGCGAGTGTGTTGGATCATTCGGTTCCCTACAAAATGGTTGAGCTGGATGGTGCTGATCCACGCGTCATGTTCGTGAACGGGCGCCGTCAGTTGAGACTGGTCATCTCTTATCTGCCAGGGCTTGTTTTTAATCGTTTTTGATTTATATATTTTTTTATTTATTTTTTACATTGTTCTCACATATAGAATCAACAAGAGTAATGTACCCAGGATTTTGTAATTTCTATATTTAAAAGAGTGTCCTTGGAGTTTCTTGCCCGTTCTTCTCCATAGAGATCTACGTTTTGGAATGGGCAACTAGCTTCAACTTTCTGACTAACTGACTCTTTGACAATTCAAAAGTGCCTGTAAAGGGTTTAATTGAAATAAATGGTTTGAGTTGAGTTGAGTTGTCTATTTGAGTGCCAAATTTAAAAAATCCGTTTAGCCGCGTGATTGATTAACAAACATCCACTTTGCCATAAACTTTCACATTTATAATGTTAGTAGGATAACCGCCACTTAGAGGATCGGGCGTATTATTATATCAACGAGTTCGATTGTTGGCTCAGCCCTAAGTTTGTTCTTCTAATAAAACATTTGGTGGTGCTTTCTGACATTCATTCTTCCATTTCCATTTGAATTATCAAATCAGTTTGGCAAAATGTCCATATACATCGTTGGTACTTGTACCAAACAACCTGATTAATCCAAATCCCTCTGAAGTCGGAAGCCATTTGTGGTTTAGCATAGTAGCATCAATTCTACCTCTTTACAATGCGTTTGAAAGGAAGGCGCGGTCCTCATTGTTGTTGTATTATTGTCATTAAATGAATATAAAACCGATTTACGATACATTAGACGATTGAATGTAACTAGGTATTGTAGTTTGAAGGTCGATGTCACTGCCAAGACCAGTGCAAAGGACGATTAATAGATTTTTAATATTCACGTGGATGACAGTTATATGAATGAAGTTTGAATTATGATGTGCGAACCGAATAAGTAGTGGCGCGGCGCGATCAAATTGTATACTTATTCGGTACGCATTTGAATGGTGGCACGAAAGCTTGTCATCATATTATGAAAACCAAAGTATTTAAGTAAGTTTTTAATAAAACACGCTTATATATACAATGTCGCCCATGGGCATGTGACCGACCGTTTTTTTCTGAATATTCATGAAAAATCATCGAAAATTTACTTTTAAAAGTAGGGGTATTTGATATTTTTCATGTTATTCAATTTTTTATTTTTTGAGTATTGTTTGCCATATCTCCGATGTTATTGGCTCGATTTGGATTATGTTTATTATTTCTAAAAGCTTATGAGTAATTTTATCGGATTGAGTAACATTTTTTATTAATATTTGTCGCCTATGAAAAAAAGGCAGGTGAAGACATTTTTTTTCTAAAAAAAAACAGTACCTATTTTAAAAACAAAAGTTTAGATCCATAAAATAAAAGAATATAATATATATATATATATATATATATATATATATATATAAGAAATAAAATTAAAGATAGGTACATCCAATTTCAATTTTAGATAATTTTTCATTAATTTTCAGAAAAGTACGGGCGATCACATGCCTATGGGTGGCATTGTATAGTACAATTAACGGAAAATATTTATTTTATTTATAAATATTTATGAAATATTAAGGCTATAATCAAAATCTTGGTCATGAACGCATGACTCATGCATGACTAATCGTTTAAAGCTACTTATATCAGAACCACATTTGTTAACTATTTTAAACAATTTACTTCTAGCTAGTTCAATAGACATCTGTGTTACATTCGACTGGATTAAGTACAAATTGATTTAATTTAGCAAATAATTTGCACAAGTTATAATCAACATATACATATTAGCCCCGTAGTAAATTGTCAACCTTATTTTGCTTGACCTAGAATTAGCACAAATTATTCTGATGTTCCGTCACTTTATTTTCTTTGAGCTTATAGTTACCGTAAATACACTCGAGAGCAATGAATCCGGGTCACTTAAAGAATGTTAAAAATCTCGGAAACTAAAAATGATAGGTTAATGCAATAAATTGTATTTAATAGACAATGTAAAACTCCTTAAATGAAAGTAAAAAAAATATGAGTCACCATACATTTTATTAACACAAAATTACATAAAGAAAAAAACTGCTGATCTCTCCTTAAAACAAAAATAGGAAACATGAAATTTTTGAACTTTATTACGATTTTCTTGAATTTTAATACTTCGTATTGCCTCCTCGTGCTTCCATTACTGCAATTACGCGGTTTGTCATGCTGTACACCAAGTTCCTTATACGATTTTGGGGAATATTCTCCCATTCCTCTGTGAGAGCAATTTTGAGCTCACGAAGCGTGATTGGGGGAGGGTTTCGTTGTTTTACGCATCTGCCTAGCTCGTCCCAAGCATGCTCGATCGGGTTGATATCCGGGCTGCGCGCTGGCCACTCCATACGAGTAATGTTCATCTCTTGAAGGTAGTCATTCACAATCCTACCTGTATGAGGTCGGGCATTGTCATGCATAAATATAGCATCCTCACCTAAATTGACCATAAATGGACCAACGTGATCATTGAGGATTTTTTCCACATATCTTTCGCTAGTTAAAGAGCCGTTTTCTATGATCACCAGCTCTGTGCGACTTTCAGAAGAAATTCCGGCCCACACAAGTAAAGACCCACCACCGTAGGCTACTTTTTCTTCGATGCATGTTTGCTTGAATCTTTCCCCTGGTCTTCGATACACTCTGTGTCTTCCATCGTGCTTGTAGAGCATAAATTTTGATTCGTCGGAGAACATAACTTTTGACCAATCTTCAATACTCCAATTTACGTGGCTCTGGGCATATCTTAGTCTTGAAATACGATGCCCACGCTCCAGTTTAGGGCCGTTTGCAGGTCTAAGGGGTTTTAAGTTAGATTCAGCAAGCCAACGTCTTACTGTCCATGCACTTGGGTTACTTCCTCCGAGGCGTCGAAACTGATTTGTGAGTTCAGTTCCTGTAAGAAAGCGATTTCGAAGCATGGTGTTCACCAAGTATCGGTCTTCTCGTGCTGTGGTACACCTGGTTCTGCCCGTTCCTGGTCTGCGTAGGTTAGAACCAGTTTCTTCGTAACGTCGGAGAACTCTTTGTACTGTTGACAGCGACACACCGACAGTCCTGGCTGTATCGCGCTGACTCCGGCCGGTTTCCAGCATTGTAAGTATTCTGGTGCATTCTTCAGGCGTAAGCGACATAATTCCAGCTTGAATAATGAATATAGAGCACTATCAACATGGTTTATGTACCCACATAAATGACAGATTACAAACAAAAGCAAAACCAAATGCTGTAATTTCGTAGTTCCATCTTCGAAAGTGGCCCTTTTTCAAATTTGATTTTTTTATGATATAACTTTACAATAACTAAGAAGTTTTAATACCTTCATTTAAGGAGTATTACATTGTCTATTAAATACAATTTATTGCATTAACCTAGCATTTTTAGTTTCCGAGATTTTTAGGATTCTTTAAGTGACCCGGATTCATTGCTCTCGAGTGTATTTATAATCATAGTGTACTTGGTATTAAGTAGTTCCATAATCAGCCTATAATGTTCCTAGTTCTAGGACACAGGCCTCCTCTTTTCGACAGGGAGTAGGCTGTAATCTACCACTCGGGCTCAGTGCGGGTTGGTAGATGTCACATGTTTTTGAATATCTGGTTCTAGGACATGCCGGTTTCCTCACGATATTTTCGTTCACCGTTTCGAGAGCAGTGGTGATGAAATTATTTACCCAAAGTAAAGCTCCTGCCAGGGTTCGAACCCACAACCTACAACTCGTAAGTCGCGGACATTACCACTAGGCCACCACTGCTCTTTTAACTTTTATATAAAAGGACAAACTGACTGACTGACATATAGCCGAAACTACTGGGACTAGGAACGTGAAACTTTGCACACAGCTTCCTTTTATAATGCAGGGGAGCACTAAGAAGGGTTTTTTGAAAATTCCACCTTTAAAGGGGCGAAAAAGGGGACTGCGTTTGTAAGAAAAAACCTTATTCCTTGAGTTATTTATTAAATTTGAAACTTGGCCCATCGTTTGTATGAAAATTTTTATTCCTTGAGTTAATAAACTTGAAACTTCTGTTTTACCAAGAATTCGCACTAATTACGATAGAAAGAATATTACATATGATGGAGCATCTACCCACAAATATAAAAAGTGTTAGCTCTCTCAGCAGTTTTAAGTCTCGGCTATCCAAACACATATTTGAAAACTGCCTTAACTAGCGTCCTCAAATGTACTTTGGTGGTTGAGAATTGAAACTTTAGAATGAGAATGATTATAGAATAATTTTATATAATACTAACTAATTTTTATTTACAATTTTTTTTTTTTCTATACCTATACTTTGGTGACGGTTACCTAAAATAAGTTTACTTAATGTTTCTTGTCTGGGGCCCAAGTCTGCTATTTTTATAAAATCGTCATTCCAACACGATCCCATTGTCATTTTGCTAAAAGTTCGTATTCTGCTAAATTCATAATGGTCAATCATTGGTTGATCATTGTATTCCACAAACACGATACTCGTAACGAATTAAAAGAAATGACTGCACAATGACGTTCTCATGGTAGGTCACTGATCAAAGGAACTGTCAAAACTTTAGCAGATTACCGCCTAAGTCATTCATTTTTTTTTTCATTATGTACGAGATTACCAATAGATGCCATTTCTTTCAATGGAGTGTCAGTGGCTGACCATCGGAAAGTCATAATGACGCCAATATGTTAGTAGATTACCAAACTTGTCAAAATCAACAATTATGAAATCAATGATAGACCATTCTGATACTGTTGTAATAGCAGACTTGAGGCCCTGGGGCCCAAGTCTACTATTTTTATAAATTCGTCATTCCAACACGATCCCATTGTCATTTTGCTAAAAGTTCGTATTCTGCTAAATTTATAATGGTCAATCATTGGTTGATCATTGTATTCCACAAACACGATACTCGTAACGAATTAAAAGAAATGACTGCACAATGACGTTCTCATGGTAGGTCACTGATCAAAGGAACTGTCAAAACTTTAGCAGATTACCGCCTAAGTCATTCATTTATTTTTCATTATGTACGAGATTACCAATAGATGCCATTTCTTTCAATGGAGTGTCAGTGGCTGACCATCGGAAAGTCATAATGACCGTTTAGTCGACATTTGACAGATTCTACTTTTGACATCATACACAGACAGATCATCATGACAGATTCTATTTATGACAGATTCTACTTATGACAGATTCTACATATGACAGATTCTACATGTGACAGATTCTACATATGACAGATTCTACATATGACAGATTCTACATATGACAGATTCTACATATGACAGATTCTACGTTTGTCAGATTTTGAAAAAAGTGACAAGTAAGGAACATTGAAAAAATAATACTGATAAATAGTAGGTAATCACTATATTTATTGATAAGCTTAATTTGTTTTTATGACTAGTATTAAATGTTTGAATTATATTAACTAATATTTTTCGATACGTAGGTATTTAAACAATCAATATGTTAGTAGATTACCAACCTTGTCAAAATCAACAATTATGAAATCAATGATAGACCATTCTGATACTGTTGTAATAGCAGACTTGAGGCCCTGTTCTCATGTAAGTGGCTTTTTTTGTCTTTTATGAGAATAAATGATTTTAAACCTAACTTGGCACAAAAAGTAGAAAAGTACTAGGCTTGCATGAAGTCACAATAGTATTCAATCATTATGTTATGCTACTAATAGGATTTTGACGAGGCAGACAGAGAGTTTGTAACCTGGATTAACATATAGAATACTTTTTATTCCGTTAGTACGTTTCCATGGGATAATATTCGCCACGCGAGCTATGCCGCGGGAATAAGGTACCTATGAAATATTTTGGCCAACCAATCCTCGCCCTGCCAAATAACGTTGTCCATTTTTTTTTTCTGACTTTCAATTTAATTAAGATTTATAATGGCTTGAAAACTGGGCCATCAATTCTTTTACTCAAGTCCTCAATTGATGTTATCTACTATGATTTCCAGACACGTCAGAAAACAGAATGAAGGATTCCATTATTACGTCAAATCCCCTTAATGATAACAAAGCTATCATCAACAGTAAGTAAAACAGTAGCTAATGGAATGTTTAATTTCAATTGCAATACTTAAAATCAAGAGGACTCGATTGAAGATATAACAATTGTCAGTGGCGTCAATACGTAGGGTTGTCATGAATCCCAATAATTAGGTATAAAAACAGTAAAATTAAAGAAGATAAATGATATGGTAGCGTTGCAAATCCCAGCATCACAGGTTTGATGTCCAACGATGTTTGTAAACATGTAATTGATTTCATAGAAGATGTAGATAAGGATACAGTTCTGACGATAACCAACGTGAGCCCGAACTTAGTTACAGAAAACTCATCCATCAGACTATTATTCTTTTTTGAAGCCAATGACTATCCAATTCATCCCATGTTTCAGTTTGTTACAATTCATCCCTTGTTTCAGTTTGTTACAAACAAGTTTGTAGAATCTACATGAACCTTTCCGATCTAATGTACGGCCTCGATCCCTTGTCTCTCGCCTATTCATTAGAACCATTGTCGCACTCTTGGAACTACTCTGCCAGCCCTAAGTAATCGAGGACAATTAATGCTTACATACCTATTCGATAACAAGATAAGAGAATCGATTCTAAGGTAATGAAGCTGACACAGAAATCAACAAGTTGTACATGGTAATCATGTGTTTAATGCAAGAAAGGGTGTGTTTACACTGTGTCATTAACAATGATTTAATTCATACAATAATCTATATGCGTAGTACTCGCAACCGGCGTGCGTGTATGACCAGATGTATGAACGTAAACGAGGCAAAAGGAGTATGTAAGGATCGTAGCAGGTGGCATTCTGTAGTTTCTGCCTACCTCCATGGGAAGAAGGCGTGAGTTTATGTATGTATGTAATAATCTATATCATTAGATAACATCTTACCAGTAGTCCCTGAAGTACACCCACATTTCGTCAGTAATGTTTAAGTCCCTATAATAGGGGGCGAGCCTATTGCCATCAACCAGGCACGAATCCTGACTCCGGGCTGCTACTGAGAAATTCCAGATGAAAAAACCCAACTTTGCCCGACCTGGGAACCGAACCCAGAACCTCATGCTGAGCCGTAGCGCTTGCAACCACTAACTAAACCACTACCACAAAACTACGATTATATTGGCGATGACGAATCTGTTAAATCAATCTATGAAGAAATGATGTTGATTAGAAAGGTCATTGTCAAGTTGAACAAGCAGTTGGATATGATCCCTTAATCGAAATAAAATACTTAATTAATGGGGACGGCTAATTATTAGACAATCATTTAATACTTCTTTAAGAAAATACGGAAAGATGATGCCGCATGCCATGGTAAGAATATTTAAGAATAAAAAAGTATGGTAGCGGGCCATAAGATCCAGAATTTGCAGGTAGGCTTGAGTCACTTCACTCTTCTATAATAATTGGAAACGGTAAAACAGTTTCAATAGAATGTGGAGCAAAAAATTAACGTGAAGAAAAATAAAATAAATACACGACTTTTGGCCTAATTGATGCGTGATGTGGAAGCGCCCCACGTAACAGGCAAAACGTTTTAATTATCACATCAACCATGAATTAACGTGTTAACCGTTTTATCGACGACAGTAATATCGTTACTATTTACTTAAGCATGTGACAGAAGAACTTGAGAAATCGTGAACGCTTCATGAGTTTCATTAAGGCGTTTAAGGCCTTAAAATACCCTTTTGTAGGTCTATTTGATTAGTTTAAAAGGTCTATAACCTTCTTCTATTTATCAGGGCCTTTAAAATATATTTTTTTGTTAAAGATTTAGCATGATATTAAAGGGACAAAAGGGATATCTATGTCAAGTGTTGTTATGGACGTAAGCACCTAATACTTAGTTATCAACTAGATTACAGCGTAAACAGCTAAAGTCAATTTTGGAAAATGTATTATACTGGACAAGATTGCTCCATGTTTTTTGTACGCTTCTATTCATCATAATCATTGTAGACAAAGAAATAATGGCGCATTGATTATTGTAATTCTCCCTTTTTTTAAAGTCTTCATAAGTTACGCTGTCTTCTCGACTAATTATAATCGTGGTGTGCTGTGGTTCAATATTAAGTTTTCCTTAAAAATATTGCTGTCATTAATATATTCGTAATTGATATTCTCTCAACACACCGACCTCGGTGGTTGAAAATATTGATCACGTTCAATTATTCATAGGTGATAATTTTCCGCAGATTTCCACTTGTCGTCATCTTTACAGAGTTTACATTTCAATGACTTAAGGGCAAAACCACGGGATAATCCTTCTGAGTTTTCCGACGAGGTCAACTTAGTTTCTCGTGGCAACATCTCTGATCCAATAGTATGGACATAATTGTTTCTGCTAGAAAAATACTGTCTTTATTTTCGCAAATGGAAACAATCACAATCAAAATGTCGTATATGACAAAAATATTGTACAAATACTAGCTACTGGCAGATCTGAAACTCGTCAAATCATTCCGACATCCCAAAACTCAACAAAGGAAATATACAAAATGGTTGTTTGCTCAACTGACGTTGTATTTTCATGAAGCAAGGATGGCATACGACAATTCTAATTTAAGGCTAATTTCCAGAGCACGACACTTAGTTTGCAGAAGCCTTCGTATGTTGACTTAAAAATACGATGTCACATGAACATATTAAAGATATTAGAGGTAATGGACTCATGCTGTGATGGCGACAACTACCTTGTTTCTTAGGAAATGCAGCTTGGAGGTCAGCCAAGGTCATTAAAATCAGATCATTCTTTTAGATCAGTTTCTTGGAGTAAACTAGAAGATCAAAATAAGGGATTACTTAGTAGATAGCAGTAATTGTCATATATATCTACTTACATAACATAACATCACGCCTGTAATCCCCGAAGTGTTAGGCAGAGGTGTAGGTACATATAGTACACCCATATTTCGCCAGTTATGTTTTTTAAGTCCCATGTAATAGGGGGTGCCTATTGCCATCAACCGGGCACAAATCCAGACTAAGGGCTGCTACTGAGAAATTCCAGATGGAAAAACCCAATAACATTGCCCGACCCGGGAATCGAACCCAGGACCTCATGCTCATCAGTAGCGCTTGCGACCACTAGACCAACGACGCAGACCACATCTACTAAGTAATCCTGAAAATGGTCTTCACGATGATCTTTCGATCTCGAAAATTTTAAGGATCCTATTGTATGTTTTTGATCACAAAGACAAAGTTGAAATGTTCCATGAGCTTTTATTTCACCTTCAAACCAGTATTGTGGTTTGTTTTAGCAACGATGCTTGGTAGCAAAAAAAAGGTTAGGGACGGTCGTAATACTTCCTCGGTTTTTAGGTCTTGTACTGTTATATGGGATTTCCAAATATCCAATAGGTAGAACTTAGTGGTCTGACCACTGTCACGTAACCGTACCTATAAATAAAAATTGTTTTCGAAATTGGGTTTTAATCATTGCGATCATCGTTGAATCATGTACCGTCGTCATGGCGCTTGAGTGGCGCTACCTGTACTAGATCTCTCTCAGATAGTTCATCAGATCTCGGTTACAATTTACATGACCAGAATAATAGATTATTTACATATTGGTTTCCATAACACAAAAAGGTCCCGAATTTAGATGCTGATCATCATCTTGGAATATGGTTGATTTTGTCGTAGTTACTGTAAATTCACCCACTAAAATACTTACTGGACTCTTTCTTTTTCAAAATCATAAAAGGAATTGACAATATTACTGCTACAGGCTAACATTATGTGGATAACATTTCTAAAGTTTTGGTCAGCTTTAGAGAGCATCTCGTGAAGACAGCCAAGGAAGACTGAATGTCAAGCACTTTGCTAACCTACAACATATCATTACGCCAAGCAAGTCATAGAATAATAAACCCACAATCACCTAATTTAAAGTTGGCAATCCCTTGAACCTTTTCACCCACCAAAATACTTGCAGCAACAATAAAAAGTAACGAAGTTATAAACCGTTTTCCTCCACCATCTATTAAAATAAAGAAGCTCAGGTCATACATTTAAACACACACAAACTTGACCTGTGACTTTCCAGAACACGTTACACAATTAAATAGTGTAATAGATCAAGACGTTTAAGGAAACAATTCGTTCACTTACTATCAAAGATTCAAGTGCCGACTCGACACATAAGGACGTCTGTATGACCGGCCTCATGTTGTAGCATTATCCTTATGCCTTCCTCACACGGCCAAAGAATTCTAATGTACCCACATAAAACGGGAGTCTAGTTACAAATTTATGGCTTGAAATAGGAAACTGTGGCAAGGAACTATTTTCTAGAAGGTTGGATGCGCGATTTCTTCAAGGTAACATGAATTTTGGAATTTATTTGTCAGGTTATAGTCCGGTAGGTGGTTAAACACTACATCATCATCATTACCTGCCTACCTGCTGTCTATCTGTGCGCGATAAACTCCAAAATTCCGAATGGATTTTCATACGGTTTTCAACAATTGCAAAGGACGGAGTGATTCAGGAGGAAGGTTTTTAACCACCTATGTACCTGGGACTTCTGGGTCTGAGAGAGGTTATCTTACACCTGTCTCAGACCCAGAAGTCCCAGGTTCGATTCCCAGTGGGAGCAAAATTTTCTGCTCGGTTTGGTTGGTGATAGGGTTTGTTCTTAGTCCGCCTGGCTAGCTACCACCATCTTATCTAAGTCTGTCGCCATAACAACAATGTTAATAGCATTGTTGTGTTTTGGCAGTTACAGGTAAGATAGCCCGTTCCTCAGTGGTTGAGGATTCCGGGTGAAGCTCGCTTCTACCTTGGGACTGATCATCACTTACAAGATTCCACCAGGTGACATGCAGGCCAAGAGCTTCCCCATTGAAGTTGAAAAAAAAAGGTTATCCTACTAATAATATAATACATTTATAATATAATTGTTTGTGTGTTTGTTACTCAATCACGCAAAAACTGCTAAACGGATTTAGATGAAATTTGGCACGCAGATAGTTTATAACCTGAATTAACATATATTATACTTTTTATCCCGGTATTACGTTCCCGAGGGATAATATTTGACCTCCACGCGGGCGAAGCCCCGGGCGAAAGATAGTGGTGTATAATTCATTAAGGTTTTGCGTAAATTGACTGAAATATGATGATGATTGTTGCAGATATCGGAAAAAATCATGCCGACTGGGAGCGTTACGTACGTTGGTACATTTCCGTGGGATAATTTCCGACCTCCACGCGGGCAAAGGCTAGTATTCTATACAAGTTAATGTGTATCAGATCAGGTTTGTAAAGGCTAACGTCTGGGGAAGGAAGGAATTTTTACCTGTGGTGGTGGATTTTTTGTGGCATCTTTCTCGATCAAGTTTTTTTGTATTTTTTTTCATATTTAGTATGTTATATTTAAACAAATTAAAACTCGGTCATGACTTCATGAGCAATGCAGCACTAAACAGGTCCTAGAATGTTGAACGACTGGATGCGTCATTTGGCTTTTAATACATAAACTTAATAATGTATTTTTAAAAGATTGCAGTAGTGGTCCAAATAGTAGTTAGACACCTTCGAAATGTGGTGCTCACGCCACCTATTTAGGATAACATGTACAGCCCAGCGCACAAATGTTTCGATCCTTAAACAACTCAAGCTAGAGAAAGCACAACGATTGTCTTCAACCTGCTCGAAACGTGTTGTAAGATTCTTCGGCCACATTGCCCGCAGAGGTACCAACAATATGGAATGTCTAATGGTGACAGGAAAAATAGAACGCAAAAGAAGCCCAAAGCAGTGGTTGGATCAAACATCCGAACAACTACAGATACCTATCAGCACAGCACTCTACCAGGCCACTGACTGTTACAGATGGAGAAAAAAAAGACAGTTGACAATTTGAAACGGAGTCACGATTCTCAGCAGTGAGAGATAATATTATGTAAGTAAGTGATTGTTAAAATATATTCTTATACAACAGACTGATCTTCGACTTAGAACTTTTAGATTTTCTTTGGAGTCACTGATTAAAAAGATGTCCTTATAAGTTAGCCCTAAATAAACACACATATAAATACAAACAGACGGCCTAGTTGGTCTAGTGGTCGCAAGCGCCACTGCTGAACATGAGGTCCTGGATTCGATTCCCAGGTCGGGCAAAGTGTCATTGGGTGGTTTTTTTTCTGGAATTTCTCAGTAGCAGCCCGGAGTCCGGATTTGTGCCCGGTTGATGGCAATAGGCTCGCTCCCTATTACATGGGACTTAAACATAACTGGCGAAATGTGGGTGTACTATAGGTACACCTCTGCGCAACCCTTCGGGGAAACAAGGCGTGATGTTATGTTATATAAACACAATAAACATCTGTAATTAAAATAGGCATGTTACTTAAACAGTTGAAAAAGTTGATTGAATAAATCAGCACTACGACACAGATAACATGTTGCTCCCGCCAAATAAGGCAACTGTACAGCTAGGTTATAGGTTAGTACGAAGAAAAACTCGACCCGACACTTTTATATCACTACAGAAGTAGAAAAATACTGAACTTTATTCTAAAGACGTTTAAATTTAAAATGGTGATGCAGAATTGAAAGTACATGCACTTAAAGAATAAGGTACCAGTAAAACACGTGAATATACAAAATTTATCGCAGTACTGAGTCGACCGACTTTGATGAATATTAAATTTTGGCCTAATTTCGTAATAGGATATGTAATTCTAGAAACATGGCGTTGACGTAGAAGAGAGTTTTACCTTGCCTTACCTTTACTAAAGAAATAATGAAGACAACAAGAAAAAGGTTAATGAAGCAGTTGTGACTTTTAAATTCAATCAAATCAAGAATCTTGATGTCGCCTTAAACCGAATAATAACAATAACAATATAATAACAATATTCTAGACCAAATGTTACTTTTCCTATTTGTGTAACTTCTTTTTTTTACTTAGGTAAATAAAATATCGTCAGTATCGACTTCGTCTTTCATAATAATAATGTTCTTTATCACAGCTAAAGCACACTAAAAATAAAAAAGTTGTAGGTACCTATTGTATTGCGTCACGAATTAAATTAATGCAATCATTTAATATAATTCAAAGAAAACTATACATGCAGTTTTGTTAATTGAAAGACACCTAGGGTTTCCCAAGGACCTATATTTGGGCCACTCCCTTTTCTCTCTCTCTTCTTAATCGATCTCTCACTGCTGAGAATCGTGACTCCGTTTCAAATTGTCAACGATCTTTTTTTTCTCCATCTGTAACAGTCAGTGGCCTGGTGGAGTGCGGTGCTGATAGGTATCTCTAGTTGTTCGGATATTTGATCCAACCACTGTTTTGGGCTTCTTCTGTGTTCTATTTTTTCTGTCACCATTAGACGTTCCATGATGTTGGTACTGCGGGCAATGTGGCCGAAGAATCTTACGACACGTTTCGAGCAGGTTGAAGAATCGTTGTGCTTTCTCTAGCTTGAGTTGTTTAAGGATCGAAACATTTGTGCGGTGGGCTGTCCATGGTATCCTAAATAAGTGGCGTGAGCACCACATTTCGAAGGCGTCTAACTACTATCTCGACCACTACTGCAATCTTTTTAAAATACATAATTAAGTATATGTATTAAAAGCCAAATGACGCATCCAGTCGTTCAAAATTCTAGGACCTGTTTAGTGCTACATTGCTCATGACCGAGTTGTAATTTTAAGGCAGTCTAGCTTGTTTGGAGACGTAAACGTTTGTTTATCCCTAAAGTGTTTATTACGAGTTAAGTACATAATAGTGTGTTGACTAATAATGCGCGGTCACGCTTATGAATATGATTTTGATCGTGTTGTCTCTTAGAGGAAAACCCCTCTATAAAGTAGGAGTAGGTCCCAGGGTCCAAGGACCTTCATAAACTAGGACCCAAAGTTCCACTTTATGGAGGGTTTTTCAACGTTGTCGGAGGGGCGGGAGACTCTAGGATTTCCAATCTAATACCGTTTCTACTAGTTTACGATGGTAGACTCAGGGAAAAGATGAGCAACAACAGACAAAAGTGCGGGAAGAAAGCGGCTAAGAACAGTAACACCGGAAAAAAATGTGAGCTCCTGATTGTACCTAAACTTATAATGAACAATCCTAAGGAAATAGTGAAATAGTCACCGTACCTAGCTTTTTGATCTCGGAGATATCTTTTCTCGTATCAGAATGAGTTATATAATCTGATTGAGAATAGAGTATGCCCTGATAAAAACAATACTAGATATCAAGTTGTTAATTCGCTAATTGCTCGGGTCGCGTCAAAATGGCGTGAAAGCTATTTTAAGAATAATATCCTTTAAAAACGCGAACTCATCACCATACTGATCTAAATCTTATCTCATTAGATTACATTGCAGTATAAATAAACAATATAAATATTACACCACAACAGATAAAAATTGTCTAGAAAGAGACCATGCTATTTCTCAGACTGTTAGTGCTTATAATACACGTGCGGCACGTTGCCGAGGGGAGCCGCCCGCGCTGACGCGTCGACCGCTGGAGTTGGACGCGTCTGCTGCTGCCGCGAACGCGTCTGCGGCTACCTCCGACCAGTGTCGATGGCTGCTGTTTTGCAACGTCCCGCTCGTGCATATAAGCGAGAATCGCTCGAGGATCTTGGGAAACCCAATCATAGAAATATCAGACTATTATTGGACTAACCCACCAGACTAATTAATAAACTAACTATTTATTATCTTGTACTTTCTGCGTCATCGAATCGATGGAGTGAAGTAAGCAATGAATCACTGAACACTTTGATAATACAAATGTTCTAATTAAACGCCATTTTTATGTCGTACACCCATTATGTGTTAGTTAGGAAACGTTTAGTTGTCTCAGCTCTATCCGTACAGGTTTGATTTATTTTGTTTTCTTCGACTTTTAATGGGAATGGAATAACAGTGATGGAACGTGATGGCGGCTTATCAAGAGACTCAGATCTGTGTCTGTGAACGAATTGCTTATTCTATAGGTCAGAGACAAAATGGACTAGGTATGAAAAACATTGCAAGGCAAGAAAAAGAACAGATCGGCTGCCAATCTATTCTGAAAATATCTCCCTTGAAAACTTAGGAGAAGTGAGCTTGAAGTCAGCTGTTACATAAACATAACATCACGCCTTGTTTCCCCGAAGGGTTGGGTACCAACCTGTACACACATTGCGCCAGTTATGTTTTTTTTTTAAGTCCCATGTAATGGGGGGCGAGCCTATTGCCATCAACCGGGCACAATTCCAGACTCCGGGCTACTACTGAGAAATTCCTGTTGGAAAAACCCATTAATACTTTGCCCGACTTGGTAACCGAACCTAGGACCTCATGCTCAGCAGTAGCGCTTGTGATCACTAGACCAACGAGGCAGTCTGGCGACGACTTCTGGGTGAATTTTATTGTGAGTCAGTCAGCTGTTAACAGTGTCCTCAGGTGGAATCACAGCTCACTTCATACTTACTTCACCTAAGGCCACGCTCACTTAGGACGTGAATTTGTATCGTACGTTCGTATCGTGCGTATGATCGTGGTCGTACGAATTGAGTGCGCACACTGAATACGTTTTTCTCCGTAAAATAGGTAGTGTTCTGGTGATATCGTATTAGTGTAGTCCTTTTTGGAGCGCGATGAATAATCTGTATCTTCAAGATAATAATTTGAACATAACTCGGACAATGCGGCGGAGTTGTCGATTTCGTAGAACCAAATGAGTGCGTAAAATATGTTTAAAAAGACACGAACTCGGTGAATTTCACGAATTTCACGAAGTGATAACTTGAATCACTCTGATCCCACAAACATTTATGTCCGTGAACAAGTAAAAAAAAAATTGATTGTAATTATCTAAGTAGTTTAAAGTGCGTAGTACTTTAAAGTGCGTAAAAAAGTTCGGATTTTTTAACTTACGTATACGTACGACTAACTGTTGTACGTATACGTAAAGGTTGGGATCATTCGTACGTGTTCGTGTGTTTGCACGTGTAATATTCTTACGAAAACGCGTCTAAAGTGAGCGCGGCCTATTTTTATTAAATAGACCGGTAGGATCCTGGTTAAAACTTACATATTGTATTCTAATAATGTGAAACATTTAAAATTAGTGTGCAAGACAGCCAATATTGACGTGCAGCCATTATAAGGGCAGAGTGGAATAAATAGTATTTAAGACGTGACGTAAACAATAACTGGTAAAATAGAAAATACCTGTACCAAACAATTCGTTCTAGAAAAACTATTTCAAACATTTCACCAGTAGACATTTAAATCTGCCTAGCCTTTTCCCAACTATATTGGGGTCGGCTTCCAGTTTAACCGGATGTTGCTGAGTACCAGTATTTTACATGGAGCGACTGCCTATCAGACATCCACAACCCAGTAACTGGGTAATACGATACCCCTTGGTAAGACTGGTTGTCAGACTTTCGGGCTTCTGACGACCCGTAACGACTGTCAAAGATCCACGAATGACAGCCGGGACCGACGGCTTAGCATGCTTTCCAAAGCTCGGAGGAGTCTCAGTATGTAAAGATGATCACCCATCCACAGACCAACCCCGGCAAGCGTAGCTTAACCTGATGGATCGACCCGTGCGGCAGTTATTACTTAGCCACGAGCTTCTCACCAGTAGCCATTTAAGAACAAAAAATAAAGATCATCTTCCTAATTCACAGTTCCTATTATCTAATCACAGAACAGAATCTTTACGTAAATATTTTAAGTACCATATAAGGACAGAATACAAAACATCGTCAACATACATATCCTTTACATAGATTTAAATACTATCTATTTTAAGGTAAATGGCCTAAAAATACCTGTAATTACGGATTTCATTTGCTTTAACGTGTCGGTTAGTTTAAACGGTCACTTTATGTTTCACACGTCATAGGTTTTGTCCTGGACCACAAAACTAATTATAGACAATTTATAAGATGGCAACATGACGATATTCTTGACAACACGGTCGTCAACTGTCACCATTTTTGCATATTATGCATCTTAATTTGAAGAAATACAGGCAACAGTTTATAATAAGAGGTATTTCATACTCCATTACGAGTACGTTGGAGTTTATTTGTATACTAGCTGTGCCCCGCGGTTTTACCAACATAAGTCTCGATCCCGTGAGAATATCAGCATATAAAATATTTTATAACCTAACCCAAGTCATGGTCTACCCATGTGCCAAAATTCATCCAAATCCGTTCAGCCGTTTTAGCGTGAAAGCGTAACAAATAAACATACTTTCGCATTTAGGATTATTAAATTGGGATGTGTAATATTAGCTAAGACCGTTAGTTTGTATTTTGTTAAATAAATAAATCTCAAGTACTCTACATCAGTAGGTATACCGCTTTTTCATCCACGTTTAAGGTCCCGCAACTCCAAATGCTCCATAAAAATGTCTTTGTATTTATGTTATTTATTTATTGATTTATTAATAGGAGAACCAACAGCAATAACAAATGGATAACAGTTGATTAAGAAACATAAAGCCAATTACAGGTTCTCACGGGTAAAAACAGAAAAATTAGTAGAAATCTTAGGATCACTAACACTAACAAGCACGATAAAAAAGATTAAGAATATATAAGGTACAATAAGTATTATGCACTATGCACTTGTAAAAAAGTCAGCGTTTAGCCGAGCGCGTGCAGAATAGGTTCTGGTGGTAAATGGGTCAAATGAGAACTCTTTACAAAGAATATTAAATTCTTTACTCGCTCGCACCATGTATGAGTTTTGCCTGTAGTTAGAAGAGGAAAAAGGAATGGAAATAGGTGGATTGAATCTAACTGATCTCTGAGGAACATTGAAACGTAGTTTATGAAGGAGATCAGAACAGTCACTCTCGTTGGATATAATTTTCAAGAGGAAAGTGCAATCTGCTAGTCGACGGCGATTTATGAGTGGCTGTAAATGAAATTTCTTGCAAAGATTTATGTAATTATCAGAATGGTATGGTATACGCAGCCGAAAACATAGAAAACGAATAAATCTTTTTTGTATATTCTCTATACGATCAATGTACTTGCCATAACACGGGTTCCAGATTTGTGACGCATATTCAAGATGACTTCTCACAAAAGAGCAATAAAGAATCTTAAGGGTCTTAGCTTTCTTGAAACACCCTGCGAGTCTCACAACAAAACCCAGTGACCTCGAAGCTTTGGCCACTATTTACTCAATGTGCTTGTTAAATAAAAGTTTGGAATCATGAAAAACGCCTAGGTCGCGTACACCATCGCGTCTATGTAATAGCTGCCCTTTAAGTTTATAAGTTGTAGGGAGAGGGACGCGTTTTCTGCTAAAGGAGATTACTGAACATTTAACAGGGTTCGAATCTAGCTTATTAATCAAGCAATATGCTCAGCATTATGCTGAGTGATGGCCGTTTTGCGTGGATGTGACGCATGTTTTCCCTCAAATTTGTTTTTAGTGTTTGATCCTTTGCTTGCGTCATATGTACCGCAAATAAACGTATTTTCTTTCTTTTCTTTTCTTTCTTTCTTTTTTCTTTCAATAATCATCCAATCGCGCCAGGTCAAATTGGAGAGCATCCATGTCATCATCTGATGCTACTGATGAAAATATCTTCATGTCATCAGCAAAACAAAGTAAATTTGAGTTGTGAAAACACGAGTCGATGTCGCTTACATAAATGATAAAAAGTAACGGACCCATCAAGGAACCTTGAGGAACACCACTAGGAACTGAAACCCAGCTTGACGAGTAGTTACTGATAACGACAGCTTGAGATCTATTTTCAAGGTATGAAGTGAACCAACGAAGTAGATCTCCTCTGATTAAAAAAAACTAGTTATTAAAAAGCTTTGTTTTAAGGATGTGGTGGTCAATTCTATCGAAAGCCTTACTGTAATCCGTGTAAATGACATCGACCTGTACCCCATTATCCATTCTGTCCGTTAGAAAGTCATTGAGCAAAGCCAGGTTAGATGCAGTTGAACGGCCCTTAACAAATCCGTGCTGAGAAGGGCTAAAAGACTGCCTCAGTGCTGCGTTAACTTGATCGTAGACAACCCTCTCAAAAATTTTAGCTAATATGCACAGTTTGGAAATAGGTATGTAATTAACTATTTCATTTTTGTGCCCTTTTTTATGCACCGGAGTTATAAAGGCAGACTTCCAGATTTGGGGAACAGAATGAGAAGAGAGCGATTTTGTGAATAATAGAGATACTGGTAAGGCTATAGATCTAGCGCATCCAATCAGAAATTTAGGTGATAATTGGTCCGGACCAGCAGACTTAAATGGATCGATTTTACCAATTAGCTTAACTATAACATTTAGGTCAATCTCAATTAAGTGAATATCCGAGGGTAAATTATAATTTGCAGCATGGGGAGGACAGTAATTAGTCGTCACAACATTGGTAGGATCAAGAAAACTAGAATAGAAGTGGGAAGAAAATGCATTACAAATAGACTCGGGAGAGGAAATCGTCACATCACCATACTTGAAGGAACTGGTATTGCATTGGACTTAGATCGTTGCTTCACAAAGCTCCAAAAGCGTTTAGGACTCTTTTCGATGGAGGCTTCTGTATCAGCTAAGTAATTAGTGTAACAATCCGCTTCAAGTCTGTTATCCCGCTCACGTAAATGTTTAAAGGTCACCTCGTCAGAAAGTCTGCCATACGTCTTAAATTTACGGAGATATTTAGCCTTCTCTTTGATCAAGCGTTTAAGTGCCGGGGAGTAACAAATAGGGTATGAGCTGTGAGAGAATACCTTAGTTGGCACATACTTATTTTGAATATCCGCTATGGTAGCATAAAAGTAGTCTACGGCGTCACCAAGCGACATGTCAATAAATACGTTTGTCCAGTCCATAGCTGCTATTTCACCGTTAATGGCCGCAAAGTCAGCTTTACCGTAAAGGTAACGAGTAAAGGGAGCGGGAGTTAAATAAGTGTATTCTGCAAAGTTCACACAATACAGAGGGCGGGATGATACTTATCGACAGGTGATAAAGGCACCAAACATTCACACACTGAAACAATTTCATTACATAAAACTAAATCTAGAATCTTACCATAACTATTTAATATTCCATTATATTGACTGAACCCTAAAATACGCAATTCATCAGTAAGCATGTTATAAAGGTTTAATTGTCTCATTCATTAGTTTACCTTCTTTTTTCATTAATTGCTTACTTCCTCTTCATCATTACTATCAAAACAGATTACATATCTATTTCTAAGTATTGTTTTTACCTTTTTATTATATTCCCCCACCATGTACCCCGAACCCAACCTATAAATAGCTCCAGTACTGATAATATTTACCCTTAATTATATTGATCTGTTACCTATGTTGTTTACATACAGCTGTTATAGCTAAGCCATAATTAACGGTGAATCCATTGTCATTTACCTCATTGTTCTAACATATATTTTCATGTCAACATTTATGTTGCGTTGACTTAGATACTTAGATCAATTTTCCTTGTAGGCTGAAAAGTAGCATCTGTTCCAACGCTGTTTATTAGCGTCTTCAGGTTTAACTACTCTACTACTTGAATGGTCACAGTCTCTTTTAAAGTCCAGACATAATCTTGGTCAGGCCATATGAGGACCATGTAGATTTGTCTGAAATGGTCTTTTGAGAAAAGAACCACACAGATTTGAGTGGACCTGTCCTGTCAGTGCAAGCATTTGTCAGTAATCGTGGAGCTCAACTCAGAACTTAAGGAGCTCAACTCGACAAACAATACCAAAGAAAGGACATTTGGGTAGGCCGCATAAACTACTCAAACTGCCAGACCATCATTAAAACTAACTGAGAAAGAAAAAAAAAATAATAATAAAAATATCCATAAAGTCCTCACATTCACAAAAATTAAAATAATATAATACTTTACAAAGTAATCTTGTCATTTTGTATAATATATTCCATAATGTCAATGTTTATATAATACTGGTATATTTTGAATGAAATTATTAAATAATTATGATTTTACGATTTTATACAAGGCAAGCAGAGCGAGCAGCTCAATCCCAAGCTTTTTTATCTTCTAAATAATCTGAAATTTTATAGTAACCTTTTTTTACAAAGTTTGGTTTTAATACAGTTTTTAAATCGTTTAATGGGTAAGTTTTGAATAATATCAAGAAATAAAAATTAATACCTAGAAATATACGAATAATATCTAGAGATTAATCACGAAAAATATCTAGAAATGCGACGTTGCCAGCTCGCGTGGGATGAACGATCTAAGTCCTAGTAGTGTGCGACCTCATGACCATACGAAAGGATTTATTTATAAAAAGCTAAGTCATTTGATAGAACCCAAAGTAACGAGATTTAAAAAACTAATGGCAACAACTAAATAAATAGTCTTAGAGAACTGCAGGTCTCTCTTCATGGATACTTTTATGTCTCTCTCTCTCTTCTTTACAATAAACGAGAACCGTAAATCGACACATTCAGCTTCCAGGATAAAAATAAATTATTATCTTATCATGACAATCAAATCATCCAGCTGCATAATTTATTTAAACTACCTACATTTACTAAAATACTTCAAAAGCTTTATTGAATGAGGTTACAAAAATAAAGTGTGAGTTAAATAAATAAATGTAACTACATAAATAATTACACTAACCACACACACATTAACTGAACTCCAGAACTTTAACCTAATTAGGTTATAAATATATAATAACGGTTCCATATAAATGGAGCAATAAGTCCGCTTTCATTGCCTTCCTTGTTCTAATTAAATATTATCAAATTAAGTGCACATCAAAGAGTGCTCACTATTTAGATGTAGGTGGTATAAACATGATCTACTTTCTAGTTTCATCAATTAAATACTTTTAAGCTCGATGCAGTTTATCGGTTTGTTGTGCAAAAGTTCGTTTGGATAGTTACTTCTACGATTATCATTTATCATGCAGACCTACCTGTCCGCCACTGCTATGTTTTTTTTTTTTGTGAAATACCGTCATTTACGAGTTTTTCAACTTGCCTCTGATTGGCAAAAGAAATACTGCAATAATAATATTTTATAATAGGAAAATTACAACGACTAAAAAATCAATGAAAAGGCACCCACTAATAAACAATTTTAAATTAAATGGAATCCTGAAAAATGAATTGATGGAATTGAGTTCTATATTTCGATATTTAGTGTGACATTTTAATTGAGCTGAATAATAACTGCATGACTAATACAAGTACCTATCTAATGTTCTTACACTTATCGCCATCATAGTCTATTACAGACGTTACAAGTTTATTCAATAATTTATTCTAATTTCGATGTACATAATAATGTCAATCTGCTAAGCCTTTTCCCAACTATATTGGGGTCAGTTTCCCGTCTAACCGGACGCAGCTGAACCAGTATTTTAAATGGAGCGACTGCCTATCTGAGCTCCACAACCCAGTAACTGGGTAATACAATACCCCTTCGTCCCAGCTGTCATTCGTGGATATTTGACAGTCGTTACGGGTCGTCAGAAGCCCGAAAGTCTGACAACCAGTCTTACCAAGCCTTGGTAAGACTGGTTGTTGTTTGTTTGTTGTTTCTGCCGACCCGTAACGACTGCCAAAGATCCACGAATGACAGCCGGGACCAACGGCTTAACGTGCTTTCTGAGGCACGGAAAAGTCTCGGTATGTAAAGATGGACACCCATTCACAGACCAACCCCGGCAACTGTAGCTTAACCTGATGGATTGACCCGTGCGGCTGTTATTACTTAGCCACGAGCTTCTCCTATGTAATATATAAGCCCAAAAACCTTCCACTATAAAATTAATGACATTAGAATAGAATTGATGACTGCCTTATTAGCATTCTTTTTATTGCCAGCTTTTTATGGCCAATCAGTACCTATACTATTATTTACACACGTATTAGTATTGTTTGTTGAAATTATTGTATTTTAATATTCAAATATTTATTATGATAACATGTCCATAATAAAATCGTTATTTAAAAATATCTACATTATATTTTGAGTCACCCTGGTAACACTGGACACTGAATCTGAGATTATTATTATATTTAAAAAGTTTATAATAAATTTTCATTTAATAAATGGGTATAGGGCTCCAAGATTGTTTATTGAAATTTGTCAATCGCCAGTTCTATTATGTAAAAAAAAAAACTAATATATTATTATACAAACTAAAATATAGGTCGAAAAATTCACACGCATCGCTAAAAATTCATCTCTTGGTTACACTACCAGTCGACAGCGATGCGGATGAATTTTTCGACGCTATATTTTAGTTTGTATAATAATATATTAGTTTTAATAAATTAGTATCTACATAATCACATATAATCAATCAGTTCTAAACGTCAACGAGAGAGCAGTAGTGGCCCAGTGGTTATGACTTACGAGTTGTAGGTCGCGGGTTCGAATCTAGACAGGTGGTTTACTATAAGTAAATAATTTCATCACCACTGCTCTCAAAACGGTGAAGGAAAATATCTTTTGGAAACCGGCATGTCCTTGAACCAAACATTCGAAGACATGTGACATCTACCAACCCTCACTGGGCCAGTGTGGTAGATTACAGCTCACTCCCTATTGAAGAGAGGAGGCGTTTGCCCCAGCAGTGGGAATATTATATGCTGATTATGCATGTTATGGAAACGTCACTAGCAAATAGTGACGTTTTCAAAGTAGATTTTGGTGAAAGGTCCGAGATCAAGTACTACGGACCAGAATCTGCTTTTAAAACAAACATAACATAACATCACGCCTGTAATCCCCGAAGGGTTAGGCAGAGGTGTACCTATAGTACACCCACATTTCGGCAGTGGTTTTGTCATCTGCTTTTGTTTTTTTTGTAGCACATCTGTGCTGATAAAACCAAAGTTAATCTCCATTTCTCGAAAGGAAATAAGAATAAAGTTTTTTAGCGTTGTTACCACACTGTTATTTAATTATGACGATGTAGCGGTTACACCGCCACATACAAACTACGCATCAAAGACATGACGCCACACAAATCCTGCATCGCGCAATTAGAGTTTACCGCGCAGTCGGGCAGTCGGCCCGCCAGACACAACACCCGTCTGGTCGGAGGATCCTCCCTTTTTCTATGGTGTATGAGTGAACTTTACACCCTGTTCCTCCTGCTCCTAAAACTTCAATACCTTTTAAATTAAAGTCGAATTTCGTGTCTGTCTGTGTGTTCAAGTTGTTCTTCTAAGCTACGTAACAGATTTTCATGCAGTTTTCACCATCATCTAAAGAATTTAATCCGAAAGGTTTATGTGTATAATACATTAATATTGAACTTACGTAAAATTTAGAAATCTCGACGATTTATCAATTCGAAATATGATTGGGGTGTAAAGTAAGGAATATTTTATCTATCTAAACGCATCTGCATTGCGAATAGGTACAGCAATATCCGATAATTATACCAGTTATAGTGTTACAAAATTCTCTGTCTGATAGGCTTGCGTTACCACATAGGGGCGTAGCGCACTCTCCAATGTCAAACTGTATAAGTATACTTAAAGATACTTTGTCATACATATAGATATTAGATAAGTAGTAGGTACAATATAGGATTACATGCCACGGAGATGAGAATGTGGAGATGGAGTGATGAAAATGGATAAAGTAAGAAATGAGTATATAAAGGGAGGTTCGAAGGTGGCGTCAGTGACAGATTTTTTTTAAGGAAATCGTTTGGCTTGGTATGGTCATGTGATGAGGAGGGAGGAAACGCATATGACTAAAAGAGTGATGAATATAAATATTGATCCATCCATTTTAGTAGTAGCAATAAGAAGGGAGAGGAAGGCCAAAAAAAGATGGATGGAATGTGTGTGAGAAAAAGGGAGTAAATGACAGCGTGGCGGTTGAAAGAAGATGAAAACGTTGCGCTGACCAAGTACCATGGGACAAGGGCAGGTAAATGATGAAGAGGTACAATATAGGTAACTTCGCCTATCTCTTTGGGAATTCTCTCCTGTCCTTTCATTGGCAATTGTCACTTGTTTATGTTGATAAGTTTGCTGTTTCCTGGAGTATTCAATGAGTAAGGATGTAACCTCTTTCTTTCCTTGGCAACTAGGTAACAGGCAAAATATAGGATTCTAGGAATTGTATTGTTTATTTGCTTTGTTGCGTCATTAAAATAAAAAGGAGGAAACCATTTTCATAATTAATTGCAGAATTATTATACGTCAAGTTCATAAAATAAAATGGTCAACAATGTCAACTACATTGCTTTGGAATTTCCATAGCACCACTTTTAGCCCAGGTTTGCACAGACGTAAAAATATCGCGGCGGGATTTTATCGCGCACTGGATTTTCAACTCTTGGTGTTGAGCGAGAGTTGAAAATCGAGAAAAAGAAGTCGCTGCGATCTTATTACTCGAATGTGGGTTTAGTCCTATTTGTATGTCAGTTTAGTTTCTCATAGAATATAAATTATAATTTAAATAAGGAAAATAATGAAACAGCAATAAAAATGCTTAGGTCTAGGAGAAATAAGTAGTTCATACAATGGAATTAAAACTGATGAAACAAAGTGTTACCTATGGTATAGAAAGAAGTAAATGAACGAATCCGATACAGCTGCTGTTCTCGTGAGCTCGTCTCAGGACTTATTATTTACCTTTGTCTACATTCCATTTTGTATCAGAAAGAATACAAAACATTGTAGTTCTAAAGTTGAGTTATCTTTCTTAGTAGGCTACCTAATCTTACGAAATACTTTGTCAAATAAAATCAATACGCAATATACAGGGTGTTAAAGTAATTGCGTGCCATAGCTTAGGAGTAGGTTCAGTATCGATAAAGGAAGCCAGAAAAAAAAAAGATTTATGTTAGCACCTACTAACTTAAAATAGCAATCGTTTAGAATTAAAATTATTTTATTTGTTTAAATGCTTTAATTACTTACCTACTATCGAACGCGAATCGAACTAACGCTACGACGGTATGTAAATTACAATTCGAATTTTCCCTTCGTACGGCGATGCGATAATAATGTTTTTATTTTGTTTAAATGCTAATTAATAATTTCCTAGAGCTACCTACATACTATGGAGTGCAATGAAATACCTACGCCCGAACACTTTGATAATGCCGGGTGAAGGATAGGTAACTAGGTAGGTACGTACAATTCCAAGTATTTTTTTTTCTTTTTTTTTGACTTCCTTTATCGATACTGAACCTACCCCTAAGCTATGGCACGCAATTACTTTAACAACCTGTATATAATCAGCCTTAAATGTTCCCACTGCCCGTAATCTACCACGCGGGCTCAGTGGGAGATGTCACATGTCTTCGAATTTTTGGTTCTAGGACATACTGGTTTCCTCAGAACGTTTTCCTTCACCGTTTTGAGAGCAATGGTGATGAAATTATTTTCACAAAGTAAAGTGCCTGCTTGGGTTCGAACCCACGACCTACAAATCGTTGCGGCTTTAGAGGTATGAGGAACAGGGTGTAAAGTTCACTCATCCACCATAGAAAAGGGAGGATCCACCAACCAGACGGGTGTTGTGTCTGGCGGGCCGACTGCCCAACTGTTGATTTCGGATAGTCTTATCTATGTCGCTCGCGCGGAAAACTAATTGCGCGATGCAGGATTTGTGTGACGTTATGTCTTTGATGCGTAGTTAATATGTGGCGGTGTAACCGCTACACGGCCGTTACCACTGGGGCACCAATGCTCTCAATAATAGGAATAAGTACCTACTAATGCATATAAATATTTTGTCAAATAAAATCTTTCTGGTAAATTATTCAGACAAGCTGATAAACTCAGGCATTGCGTTTTATCCAAGTTTATATTAGGTAAAGTCACTGTCAGATATTAACGATCACGATTCCTAGTCAAATGAAAACAAAACACGTTTCGCTTGCAAAGTTTTGAACGAAGAGAAAAGCATGAAAATGAAGGGAGTGAAAGATGCCTAAGAAGGAAGTAAATGCTGAGATGACGGCTGAGAGACATAAGCACGCACAAGGACGATGATTCTTACATAAAATTCAGTTTATTGTGGTGCCCAAGTAACAGGCGTCTTTACGGAGAGAAAACAAAACATTTATTTGTTTTCATTCAGATAGAGTGCCTTAATAATCATTGTAACCGATGAATACGTGGCTAAGTAATAACAGCGGCACGAGTCGACCCATCAGGTTGCCGGGGTTGGTCCGTGGACGGGTGACCATCTTACATACCGACACTGCTCCGTGCCTCGAAAAGCACGCTAAGCTGTTGATCCCGGCTGTCATTCGTGGATCTTAGACAGTCGTTACGAGTCGTCAGAAGCCCGAAAGTCTGACAACCAGTCTTACCAAGGGGTATCGTGTTACCCAGTAACTGGCTTGTCGAGGTCAGATAGGCAGTCGCACCATGTAAAATACTGGTATTCTGCTGCATCCAGTTAGACTGGAAGCCGACCCCGACAAAGTTGGGAAAAGGCTAGGAAGATTGAGTGTGCCATAATAACCATCAATTGTTTTCGTTTCATAACTCCCTGAAAGCATCAATAGTTATTTTTGCTTTTAATAATCTAGGATAATAGCGTTCCGGTTCAATTCTTTCAATCAACTTTCGGGAGTTATCGAAACAGATATCTACCTATTAATTGATCGACAGTTTGAGCCTCATATTATTTATGTTAGTAGGTCTCTTCTAATTGCTAATTTGAACTTCTGATACAGTATTCTTGAGGAGTAGCTGGTATTCTCTCAAAATGGGGCAGAATAAATCAAGAATTTGTGTTATTCTGCAAATAACATTGGTACACCAAAGTTTTCCATACCTGCGAAGCTAAAAATAGCTGTTCCTAATTTTGTATTCATCTCAGCATGAAACCAAATGAAAACCATGTGATAAAAATAATTTACTATTTCAGGTCATAGTTTTATATGCAAGATGGTTAGGCTAATAAGAACAACGTACTTGTTATACTAAGGAATGCTTATAGACATCGGAATCCTACATTAAAATTATACTTTTTATGTCGCTTACTTCAAAAAAAAAATAGTAAAAAACATCCATAGTTTGTTTCATCATCTACCGAATTTTCAAACGCAACTCAATATTATGTGGCTGGTAAAGGCTCATGTTGTCCTTGTCACCTTAAGGAGTATTGTAGCGATGGAAAGACTTTTAAGATTTTTTGAGAATTCTCGGGTTTCACGATTAGTCCAAGTTTGGAATATGCTAGGTAGATAATGTATTTTAGAGATTTAATTAGGTGTTATAAATGAAGTCTATAATCTTATACCCTTTAATACAATATACACCCCATGTTTTTCCCGCTTAGGGGTGAAATATCTAAATATTTATATAATTTCTCTGTCCACTTCAACATACTTATTAAATATATATAATATAATATAGATTTTAACATAGGGATACGCGGACATACTTGTAGTTTGTATTTCCAATTTTGTTAAATGAACCTTGTAATGGTGGTGGTTACTTGTGTCTCTTTGTCCTGTCAAAATAAATATTCATTATTTCATAAAACATAATGATTAAATATGAATCATGGCTATAAATTAGTGTTATGTATAAATTTCCAAGTTATATTTCCACATATTATACTAATAGCAGAAACTTGACTGAACGGAGAATTATAATTATAAAACATAGGATATCAACGAGATAATTTTAATAAAGGGAGAGATAATATATATATATGCATTAGTGACTTAGAATTATTATTTACATATACATATATTACTTTATACAGATTAGACAAGTATTTGTTTAAAGCGCATTTGATTTTATGGCCGTTTAACTCGTAAGTTATGAATTCCTTAAACTCAGATGAATCATGTTTACTATTGCATAGGCCCAAGATAGTAGCCAAGGATCGAGTTAAATGACGTGCAATTGGAGAGACCTACGTTAAGAAGTGGCCTACTATACGCTGATGATGATGAGGCACAAGTGGGAGTGGTAGTATACTAAGTGGTATTCGGCGCCATATACAATTTATGATGGTCTAGTCAAGTTATTGACAACAGCATTAATAGCCCGAAAGTCGGACAATCAGCATTACCAAAAAGAGAAAAAGTTTTATCAAGGGATTTCGTGGTACCACTAGTGACTGGGTTGTGTAGCTCAGATTGGCAACCGGTCCATGGGAATATATAGATAAATCCTGATAGACTAGAAACTCCTAGTTGTTGGAACAAGGCTAGGCAGACGACGATGATAACATTGATACAGCACCCTTTGTATCTACTAACTTGTAGAAAACATTTTAAATTTAATTTAGGAATCACCTTTGATTGCCCCTTTTAAGTGCCCGGCAGTTTTCCTTATTCTGAACATTTTTGATGACTTCATTTAAACGAGTTATATCATTGTTAACGCTAGGCGTGATAACTGTAACGGAACAGGGACAGGCACTACATAAACGAAAATAAGTTGCATTATTGAATTTTCGCTATTTATTCCAAGAGGACGTGCTCACTTTTACGCGCCTATGATATAACTGTTGTTTTTAAGACAATCGACGCATAATCAATTTTGAAAAAAAATACTTAATTAGCTTGAGTGATCGAATGCAACCATTTATTTTTTTACCAGCTTCGTTCCCTTTTGCAGACAACTCTTACAGTACCTATACCTACATAGAGTTGAAGGCTATCCTTTTTTCCAGTTAGTAGATATAAGTAGTTACCTACTATCGGAATGCTGGGCCGTGAAGAAGATGAATGAAAAAAGATTGCTTGCAGCGGAGATGAGAATGTTGAGATGGATGTGGAGTGACAAAAATGGATAAAGTAAGAAATTAGTTTATATGGGGAAGTTGGAAAGGAAATCGTTTGGCTTAGTATGGGCATGTGATGAGGAGGGAGGAAACGCATGTGACTAAAAGAGTGATGAATATAAATGTTGATGGAGGGCGAGGAAGGCGAAAGAAAAGATGGATGGAATGTGTGAGGAATGATATGAAAGAAAAGGGAGTAATAGCATGACGGTTGACCGAGGAGAATGGTAGAAAAAAACGTTTTGCGGCCCCAAGTAACATAGGATAAACGCAGGACAATGATGAGTATATAAGTAGGCACGATGAAGGTCCCACCCTCATTTCTTTATTGAATCGTAAGTTGAAGTGCACGTTGCAGTCAACAGTTTCACATAGCCATAGACAATAGTCTCAAGTTTTTTTATCTGGTCTCGTGGTAATAACAATGGCATGACACATTGACTATTATGTAGAGAGGACTCCGAGTTGCAGAGATAGGCTTAGTTGAATCGGTGGAAACGAAAAGATTCTGCCGATGTAGGTATTGAAAAGTATTTTTCTTTGCACTACGTTTTTCTTCAAAACTGCTAGCACGTTACATATTTCAGCAGTTCTGGTAACGTCTCTTATCAAGCTTAGGTAGTTGGTTATAAGCGTAGTTTATAAGCTTGGACTAGACTGAAATCTTTAAATTATACGGTAGGAATTTCCTTACATTTTTATGTTTTTCTTCTAAATAACATCTAGAAGGAACCAATGTGTTTGTTATACCTAGATGAGTAAAAGTTAAAAACATACATTTATTATAAGCAATACTCGTATAATAAACATTGACTGACTAATGCGTGATGAGGTGAAGATTTTATTTTTAATGAAGACACCTTTTCGAGGTTCGTACCCCACAGGGGGTGCCCTTAGCGAGCGTTCGCCTAATTTTAATGTAGAATAGTTGCTCCTGGCTGGAGGCTTTGAGTGTAGTGCTTAAGGCAGCCACAGGATTGTTCGGTTAAGCAGTAAATACCTTAGTGGTATACCTGCGAGATGCCATAGTTAAAAAAAAAAAAAAAAAAAAAAAATTGTAAGACGGAAGAAATTGAAATTTTTGAAAACAACACATAAATATCAATTATGTTAAATAAATATATTGTTTATTATTGTTTTATCTTTCTAGGCTAGATACTAAAAATAAATCAATTGCACCCGATGTTTGCAGGAAAAAATAATCGATATCCTTAATCGCTCACGTTGCAGAGCAATGACAATTAAACGCAGTTTATTTACCTGTTAATAACTAACTAGAAAAGTCGACCTACAGGTAAATTTTCAGGCTAATTGTCATGAGTTTAGGGCAAGATACATAATTATGTATAGATAAATTAAAGTCAGGTTTCTCTAAAAATATTTTAGAATAGACCCAAAATAGTGTCATAGATAACACACTGGCTGGCATAAATTTCAATTTTATTTCTCTTGAGCGCAATTTTCCTTTTAATGTAGCGAGTATTTATTTGAAAATAGAGTTACAGTAATTCTATTTTCAAATAAATACTAAGTCAGTCAGAGACAATACGTGTTAATTTTCATTTGTTTTTATTTTTTTATCAAGATAGCACAGTTACTTATTTACAAGTGCTTCGATAGGCCGTAAACAATATGAAATGTTAGTATCTAAGTATACGAGTACATTGAAAATGTATTTTATACACTTATCAGATTTAGTTATTGGTTGTCACATCTAATGATTCTAGTTTAATAATAATCTAACATTTATTAATAACCAATAACGCTCGATGTTTTATTTGTGATGGAAGTCGAATAATAATTTATGTATTAAAAATATTTGGAATTATTATACGTTTACATAGATCTTCTTCGTCAGATCTATCCAGTATTAACTGATTTTTATAATATCACTTCTTGGTAATAACACAAAAATAATTTTCCTCTCTTTTAACGTAAGCTAATCTGACACGAAAAATATAAACAATTTACTGTTTCAACGCAAAAGTGTTATGATAAAATCGTCCGCATAAACGAATATATTAGACAAATATTAATTTCGACTTACTTTGAATTTCAAGCCTTTCTAGTTTGTCTTCAGCCCTTTGCTTGACTTCAAGTGGGCTCTCTATGTGGTAGAATATGCTTGCGCCCACCAATAAATACATGATATGCAGCGCAAGCATGCAGGTGAGCTGCTTTTTGGACATCATCTTGACTAGCTTTTTTTTTTTTTAAATTCTTCAAAAAATATCTTTACACTTATAAACACTTCTTGGTATCACAGTTGTCTTTAATTTTTTATACTATTGTCACTTAAAATCACAAATGTTTCATAATCCATATCGTCCCTTCCAGAGGGATTAACAACTGGAGCATTAAAAATCTCAAAATCTCCAATGTTTCTATGAATCGATTCAGGGGTAAACTGAGATCTAACTGACACACACTCTTCTTTTTGTACCACATGTTAATAAGGTCTTCATTGAAGATAATTACACAGACACTTCGAATTTTTATTTATTATTATGTTCGTATGTACATCGTGGTTACTTGTGAGTTGAGATGACACTTCCCGATTGACCGACGTTCGGCTCGAGCGGTCGATGCGTTAGAATGAGTTTCCCAGCGCGCGCGTCTGCGAATCGTGCGCCGTTTTGCTCTTACGTCCTTTTTTTATACGGCAAGCTCTAAATATTTGTGTGACAACGACACGAATTAACTCGTCGTAAAGGATAATAAGTAAGGTTATTACCGACATAGTTATAGCACTAGTTCTGACGCAGTGATAATGCTAACACTCCGAGGCGAAAGATTTCGTTTATAACCAGGGATTATAGGGGATTCTGCGTTTGATAATGAGATAGTTACATCACTGGCTGATAGCGAATTCTTCAGGCACCTAACTTTGACGTACACGAGTAGGCTTGCCTGTGTTGACGATGGAAGAAACTGTTGAGTGATAAATTGGAAACGGCAAATATAGAAAAATGATAAGTTGATAAATGATTGTGTTTTAATAGCGTATACAATTAGTCATTCATGTACCAGATGTTATAGTTTGATGATTTCGTCTGCATTTTACGCTGTCGTGGTTGTTGATATTCAGGGAGTTCCACACATAAAGAGTGCTCACGAATAAAGTTAGGGTTGGGTGATACATTGTATAAAACCATAGCAGCTACCTACATATTGTAGTTACCTTTGAACATTGCCCAATATTACTCTTGCTAAGGTCTGACGTCATAAGCACGGGATTTCATTTCTCTTATATCCTGTTGAGTCGAACCTACGTGGGGTTCAGAGTCTTTGGGAATTACTTTATTATCACCTCCTGACTGTTACGAGAAATGTTTATTTATTATTACATTTCTCTTTAGTTAAGTAAAGTTCAAAATTTGTGATTTACGGAAAATTATGTTCAGCGCTACTAAGTGCTACCTATGGCTCCCTCAGCAAAATGACAGTAGGGTGCAAACAAACTGTCTCAATTCCTATTTCTCTGTTATCTGAAACGTTTAACCAAAGTGTCCTTTGCGCCGTCACTGACGACGCCTTGGACGTAGCGAAGTTTTGGGGCAAAAAATAAATTAACAACTGTTTTCACATTTTCACAAAGAAGAACACTCTTGAGCTGCTTAGTAATGCTGTTCCTTCCTACCTATCAGAGATACCAAGCTTTTATTTTGTCTTTTTATACAGGGTCAAATTAAATTAACTAGCAAAACTCCGAAAAATTAAAATAAAACAGATTTCTCAAATCGCACTTCAAGCACCTAACAACACTACAAGCCGTTGTGACCCTAAAAAAAATCAAATCTTTTTTTTGTCGTGTTTGCTTAACGACATCGCTCACGTCTGTGAAGTTTAGAAGGATTTTTTAAACTACATTGCGGTTGACACCTCAAAAAAAACCTCAAATTAATTAATTTTTTGCTTTATCATGTTTAGATTTCGATACCCATCACGTGCGGCGGAGTTTCGCTAGCTTATTAAAATTGACCCTGTATTTCTATGAAATATCCCATTGAATTGTAGTTACATTGTGACAGGTGACCAATTTGGTCATAAATCCATAATATTAAACGAGCAATATTTAAGTATTATTATATAAAACACGTTCCCAAAAACGGCTCTAACGATTTCGATACAAGTTGCAATATAGGGGTTTACGGGGGCAAAAAATCGATCTACTAGGTCTCATATTATTATCTGGGAAAATTCGTTTTCTCCGTATTTTCACCCGAGCGGTGCTCGGTCGCCCAAAGTTTAGAACAAGATGGCTACCTTAGAAAAATGATAAAAATAAATAAAAAAATCCTGTACTTTTCATTGAGCATTCTCTATTTTCACCAGAGCAGAGCTCGTTCGCCCTGATATTAGTCATAATGTATTAAATTGGTCAACTTGTCAAGCCTCTTGCCGATGACGTACGGAAAGAAGGAGCAAGTAAGGGGCTTTCCTCTTATTTACATCCCGTGTATGAAGTGAATGTGTTACGTGAGTCAGTGGGCGTTTGATTTTACAATTATTTGGTATACCTACTTTTGTATTGACGTTTTTCTGTGTTAGTAAGATGAGTAAATCCTGTATTCTTTCTAATTGTAAATTCAAGATGATGAAACTTTCGGAATTACTTATTACTTTTATAGTCGCTTATTTCTCTTTGCACGAGCTTTCTCAAAATCCGGGAAAAATTCCGATTCCGGAATTTACACAGTTTTCCAGATCTCATCTTCATCATCATCATCCACCCACGGCCTGACTTCACCCACTGCTGGGCATAGGGCTCTGTTTTCTTGTGCCAGCCTCATTTATTTATTTAATTATGGCACTCCAACGACTTATTCACTAATTCATTTTTTGGGGTAATGTAACATTTAAACTTAAAATCTAGAGTGAATTTGTCCCTTACAGGTCTGCCTGCGACTTCGTTCGCGACGAAGTCTTAAGATACCACAATATCCTACTATCAATATCACAAAACTATATCATACTAATATTATGAAGCTAGTTCTAGTGTATGGAATCCGCACGAAGCAAAGTATGCACTTCTTCTAGAAAAAGTGCAAAAAGCATTCCTGCGTTTTCTTTATCGAAGAACTCTCGGTTACTATCCCTACCTCTATCCTACCAAGTTCCTCTTAGGATGTCTGGGATTTCATACGCTGGAGGCCAGATGTGGCCAGGTAGGCGTTATGCTCAAAGTGTGGAAGAGTATGACGGATGCGCCTGACATCCATAATGAACTGATTCGACTCTATACACCGAATAATTATCTCCGTGGCAGAAAACATCAACTGCTAAGCGTACCTTCGTGTCGGACAGCAGCCCGTGCTGCGTCTCCCCTACCGCGCGTGTTGACCGCACTAAATAAGCTTGTGGAAGCCAATCCGGACTGCGATCTGTTTCATAATAAATTCGCCAATTTAATGGTTATGTGCCTACATTTTTGTGAGAATAATAGTATGTGATTGTTGTTATTCGTTATGTGTTATGTTTTTACTTATTATATATACTCTGATTTATGTAATTGGTTTTCTATGCCGTGTAAATCAAATAAATAAATATGAAGGCGAAAGTTTGTGAGTGTGTTTGGTTGTCTCTTCTTCACGCTAAAACTACTGAACGGATTTGGATGAAATTTAGCACACATATAGTTTATAACCTGGATTAGCACATAGGATACTTTTATCTTGGTAGTACGTTTCCGCGGGATAATTTCCGATATCCACGCGGTCGAAGCGCTGGCTTAAGCTAGTATTAAAATAAAATTGCAGCCACATTTCTATAAAACTTCCCTGTATACTACATTTGTAAATTTTGGTTTCAGCAGCCAAAATATACAGAGAGTGAGGACTGGTCCGTGTGAGAAGCAGCTCGTCCTGAGGACGACAACCGCAGCTTTTAGTATTATTTCCTTTTTCGTTTTTTTCATTCTTCTGCCCTTATTCCAATATTTGGGATCAGCGCTCATGGCTAACTAATAACTGCCGTATGGGTCGATCCATCAGGTTAAGCTACGCTTGCCGGGGTTGGTCTGTGGATGGGTGACCATCATTACATACCGAGACTCCTCCGTGCCTCGGAAAGCACGTTAAGCCGTTGGTCCCGGCTGTCATTCGTGGATCTTTGAAAGTCGTTACGGGTCGTCAGGAGCCCGAAAGTCTGACAACCAGTCTTACCAAGGTCTTACCAATTAGTTCCACCTTAAACTACCTAATGACACAACACTGACTGATGCATTCCTATAGATTATTCCTTTTGAATGGCTATCACTAAAATAGTATAACACTAGATTGTGAATACACGGGATTTCTCATTAACAGTCACCTAACCTTCCTTCGAAAAAAAAAAGAATCTTAAAAAATACTAGATTCGAACTAGATCGCGATTTCTGAATTTTCTAGTACTCGAATCTCAATTCTTCCCGTAGTGTTACTGATTATTTTAAGAAACACATTTTGTTCAAAATCTGTGAATGCATCAAAGTTTCTCAAAAAGTTAAGGACAGGCTGACTCCCCCGTCTCACACAAATCCACCCTGTATATCATGATTGACTGGTTAGCTCCATAAAGGTGATGATAATTACTGATACCTGCAATATTCTAACCTTTTAGCTTCTCTTTCACAATTTGCAGTTAACTATACAAGAATACGAACATAATGTAATATTGCTCATCACCCATAGCAAGTAGCGTGATAATTTTATACCCTACAATGACCAAACTTATAGGGAATATCTATACAAAATTTTAACTTTTTAAATATTTGGTATAAGAATCGTTCCCAGACCTCGTAGCAATTGCTTTTTTCAAAAATATTCAATTTACTGTTTTGGCTTCGTTACTATTTTATGATAAGTATATATATGGACTTATATACTTTTTTTTTATCCATAATTCAAATCAAAAACAAAAATAGTTATTGGAACAAATATTTTTTTTTTACAGAATGTTTGTGATCGCTAACAACCGCATTAGTATAGAATACTGTGTCGTGGCCATTAGCAAATATCTAATTATTGTGACTAATTCGAATAGCTTCACAAGAAACATTCCACAAAAGTCATCAAACGCGTTTTTATTCCAATTAATCCAATAAAAAACTATGTTAAAGTTAAAAGCATTTGTTTGTTTCGGAAGTGTCTACTTGTTTGCGACCATTGAAAAGAACCCGGACGTTTTCCGTACTTGTACTTCTTATTAAGGTGGATAGATATATCTTTTTTATTCTTAAAACTATTAGATAAGTAACTAAGTATGTAGACAAATCATGAAAACACGTTATAACAACATAAGTTAGGGCTTCAGGACATGTCTAAGGAAAATGAGCTATTAACATGAAAATTTAAAGTGCTTAAATAAGATACTTTAACATGTTCAGTGCCGGGAGTCTTCCTGGATTTACCTGGGTTCACCTAGTAGCATGTGAGATGCCGCGAGCCCTCGCGGAGGGCTCAATTTAAATGTAGGTTTTTCTTAGCGAATACTAAAAACAATGCATACACTAACAATATTTATTAGTATATGCATTGGTTTTCACAAAAAAATTAAAAGGTTGAAAACTACGTACTACACTAGATTACTTAGTTTTACTGTGTTTTATAACACGTTTTAAAACCAAATGCCGGTGACAGTCAGCACAAACGTAATGCCGGTACTTCTAATATGGCGTATGAGTTCTATGAAAAGTGGGTGGAGCCGAAAGTATTAAAGCAGCTGATATTACGCTGAAAAGGGTAGCATCATGTTCAGCATGATCAAACCATAGCAGCCCTGGCTGCATCTGGCTTCTTCAACTGCACGCCATTGAGCTTGATCCGCGCCCATTTTCATCCATGATGACGCTGGATGTACCTACATCCAGCGTCATCATGGATGAAGTGTAGTACCTACTACACTACATCATATAGGTACACAGCGCAACGGCTTTTGGTTTGATGGCAAAGAAATAAATGTGGTGCTACTTGGAAGAGTTGAATTTATTATAAACGCTTGCCAAGTTATTACACCAATAGTTTTGTAACTCCTAACCAGTTTTACATCAGGCAGTTCCAGGTTATTCCCGCCATGAATTCTGTGTCTCACCAGGTCATTGATCTTGCCAACACTTCAACCGGCCAACTCATCAAAATTACCTAACTATCATGTGTATTTTCCCTCTATTTCTGTAATAACTTAACATTCAGTAGATATGGACTGCGTGATTAAACACAGATTAACGATATGTCAATAAGAAGGGGTAACATTTTTTGATGAGATAATATTAGACATAAGATAACATTAATTAGTTTTACCGTTGCTAATAAACGAGTTATCTTTAATAAATTACGCATTTCTTCATTATTAACAAGATGTTTTTCCCGGGATTCTGAAAAGTACGTGAGTGTCGTGCTAAGGTGAAATTGTTCGACTTCCCGGTGATAAGTAATCCTTAATCTCATTTTTAAGTCACGGTGTATCACCACATTTGCTATCAAACTTCGAGAAGTGTTCAAATAATTCATATTAATAACAAGTATAAATTAAAATGTTTAAAAGCCCCTGACAGAAACATTTCTTAATTATTTTTCCTACTCCATCACCAGACCCTGTTCACCATCTATCTATAACCTATTCATTGAGACCATTCCAATGAGCCCAAACACGATACCTGTGCTGTAAGTTGGTAAGGGAGTTGGGTATCCTGCAAATTACAGGTGATGCTGCAGCATCAGTTCAAGGTTACTATGTTCTTCTAATATCATTGAAGTAACAGAATATTAAATTTCAAATCAATCAAACCTGTGTATGATGCTCACGGCCATTCATCAATTAGAAAAGCTAGCTCATAATCTTCAAACGCGCTAAGAACACTCTCGATCAAGTCACCTTCCAAACGAAAAAATAAGAAAAACACAATCGGTTCAGCCGTTTGGGAGCTATGATGGCGCAGACAGACACGTAGATAGACTTATAACATCCCTCTTTTTCCGTCGGGGGTTAATTAATTGAACCCTCCAAATAATTCAGGTTTACAATTACAACATTACAAGTAAAATCAAACAGATAAAACGAGAAAAACGCCATCCCAAGCTTGGTGGTTAGAAGAAGCAAGAAAGCGGATGAAAAATGGTTCTAACATCCCCTGGATTATATTATGAGTACAGCTTATAAAATCACTCTTTACCATCATGTAAAATGGAATCAGTAGTACAGTTCGTGCCATTAAGAGGGAACAGGGGCTGCGAGGAATTTGAAAAATAGGTATTTGAAGAAACTATTGCCGTCGCGCTCCGCCCGAAAAACCAAGTTAAACCCCGTAAAGTGCGATAGGGACAACTGCAGCTCAGACCGATTATATCACAAAATTTTTGACGAAAACGACGTTTGGCATTCTCCTTTTTTCTCCTCGAAAACTTAGCCGATTTAATAATTTTTACATTAAAATTTTAAGAAAGAGTTTAAATCGCTTCAAGGCTTCACTGGAAGAAAATGGTGCCGATTCTCTTGTACACCGAACTAAATTATCACTAAAATTCCTTACTTTTGGCAATAAAAATTTAAGCTATTCTTCAAAAAAAGAACCTCTAAATTTAAAAATAATTTTGACACAACTAAAATCGAATTTGACAACCGCGACTCCACATGGTACCTACTTGTTTGCCTTAACTAGGTTCCTATTATTTTCTTTTATGCTAAAAACTTTTCCGAATTAGTCTGGTAGTCCTCTAATCACGGCGGTAAAAATGAGGCATTTTTGTAATTTTTGGAGGGTCATAGTTTCCTTACTTTATTAATTGCTGAAAAAAAAAGAAATGACAGGGACATGCCTATAGAGACCCAGATTTTATATAAAAAAAAAAAGACAGCGTTAGAGGCATTATTCAGGAAGAAAAACGGGGAATACGTTTGTATGGAGAATCGCGGGCCCTGTTCCCTCTTAAAGATGAGACTCGATACACCACGTGGTTCGACTTGCGCAGTAGACGATTTATGGGTCTGTTTAGCGGTATGATGTCTGCGCCGGGGCGTCATCGGGTCGGCGGAAAAAGCGCCGGGGGGCGCGGTCAAATCTCATCTTTCGTAGCGCGTAGGTATTGTACGCACTGGGGGTTCTGATGTATTAAAAAGGTGGTCATCTGATTAGTCAGCCAAGGAAAAACAATACTCTCGTAGTCAATAGTTTAGGAAGACATTACCAATGACGTTGGAGCATCTACGTCATTGATATACGTACTTTTAGAAAACATACAAATAAAAACAATATTTTCATATGAGTAGGTAATTGTTCTAAGAAGGATACACAAACGGTTTATACTAGGAAAAACCGTATAATACAGGTAAAAGAGAGAAGGAAGGAAGTAAAGGTAACAGGATCTGATAAAGCAACGTGTCGGACTATCCACGGCATGGTCCTAGATTCAACTCTGACGGTTTAATTAAAATGCCTTTTTACGTACGAAAGGTGCATAAAATACTTAACAAGACAATGTCTGAAATAACGTCTAGGTATATGGAAAATCGGGGCAATGCGGGCCCCTTAGGGAAATCTTGGATAAAACTTTAGATAATTATAAGTTAATTTAAAAAAAAACTCAAATATTTATTAGTCTCATTATGTCCTTTAAAATTAACATAAAATCACAATCCTAACTAGTACCTGGACATAAATACTCTTAAAAAAAAACCTGTTTTGCCCCGGGTCAAAATAGTCATACGCGAGGCATAATAGGCTATTTATTAATAGTCTTATTTAAACAGTCTTATTTAAGTGTAAGAACGAACAAAAAAAATCAGCAAATATCAAAGGACTCGTCATCTATCCTCTTCGCCACGAGACCAAACCCTCTCTAGATTCCGAGTACCAATATCCATAGAACACACGGCTACACATCAAGCTATAAATTTCCAGTATAACCTGAGCTCGCACTGTACGGAAATCCTATACAATGCGAGATCAGCTTAAAATGGAAATATATAGCTTGATGTGTAGCCGTGTGTACAAACACTCCATGTCTTCTTCTCTGATTCCTATTTCTTAAAATAAAAAATTTCTTTCTCGCTTTGATATTCTGCGAAGGAGAGAGGGTGTCCAACTTACCTCGGGGGCCCGAAATGCCCTGCTTCCATTACGTGTTTTACAAAACTTGATGAAAATAAGTATCAAAACTTGTATATCTAAACGCGGGGTTGCGGATACGAAAAAGAATGACGAAGATTTCAGAAAAAAATAATGAAGATACAGCCAATGACGCAGGAGGCAAACCGAAAAAGGTATTCTCTGAGTGCCTTTGGATCAGGGATAGGTATAAGGGACTTACTGATTTCACAATAACAGTCAGTTTTTCAACAAGTTTGTGCAGTACAAGAGTTTGATCACGTACACTTTAACGCCTGAGCTACTGCTACCTGTAATACTTGTGTACCTACCCTGTAATTTTCCAATGTTTTCAGAAAGAAGTAATTAAATTAAATGCGCGCCATCAAAATCATTGGAAATGGTTAGGCTCGGTACACACGGCGATGACCAGTACCATATTTTACGATTTTTAAATCAAATATCAGAGTAATGCTGCATTTTTTTTAACCTTAGGGACAGTGAGGAACAGTGGACGTGTGATCCCAATTGTGTACCTTAAAATATCATATTCATCATCGCATTGATTTATCCGCCTTTGTGGATTTGTTGTTAGACAACCTGTCTCAGACCCAGAGGTCATGGATTCGATTCCCAGTGGGGGCAAAATTTTCTGCTCGGTTTGGTTGGTGGTAGGGTTTGTTCTAAGTCCGCCTGGCTAGCTACCATATCTAAGTCTGTCGCCATAACAAAAATGTTAACAGTATTGTTGTGTATTGTGTGTCAGCCAGTTCCTCTGTGGTTAAGCATTTCGGGTGAATCTCGCTTCTACCTTCGGTCTGATCATCACTTTCTTATCCACAACGGGGATCTGCATCTGCATCTCACCTGATTATCATCAGGTGAGATGCAGGCCAAGATCTTCCCCGTTGTGGATAAGAAAGAAAAAAAGCTTTTTTTTCCTACAGCAGCTAGGATAAATGACAAAACTCACAGAGTGAGTACGAGAAGCCTGTTTCTCCGCAGTGGAACATTATAGGGTGATTATGCTTATAAGCAACAAAACATATGAAAATGAAAAATGAAAATGAAAAATGTTTTATTTGTTTTACAAGTAAATTTAACAACTTGTGATTTCACCTCCTTTTAAGCAAAAGCCTGTGTTAGGAGACTCCGCTCTTCCAAAACTTAAAATATTAACATAAAATTACTTGTTTTAAGTGTTATAAAAACAGGCGATTTAAAATAAAAGAGAAAATTAAAACTAGACAAGAAGCATGCAAATGTGAGAGTGAGAGTAAGGGTGTGTGAATGTGAGTATGAGGGTGGGTGAATGTGACTATGACTATGAAGGTGTGTAAATGTGAAAATGGGGGTGTGTGAGTGTTAATACTAAGGAGTGTTACTGTGAGTTTATAGGTGTGTAAATGTGAATTTGAATGTTGAATGTGAGCATCTGTGTGTATGAAAGTTAAGTGATTGTTAAATTTAATGTAAAATACAGAGTGAGTGTAAGTGGCAATGAATGAAATCAGACTGTATACGACAAGAACGAAAGATAAGAGCATTAAGTGTAAGGTTTTATGTTATTCCAGTAGCTTCTCCGTGTCATCATAAGTAAGTGGTTTTATCCAATTAGTTACTATTTTTTTACTGTCAGTTAATCGTTTATTATATATATAGATCTCTTTGTTTACTCGATTGTAAAGCTGAGCTGAGGGTTTGTCGTATTGAATACGGGCGAGCTTAGTTTTAGTTTTAGGAACTTCAACTCAACATATCAAGCAATTCTTTGTGGCCAGCATTTCAAAATGGATTATTCGATGAATCGTCAACACGGAAAGCTTCCAATCTTTCCAAAAGATCAATGCCCTTGAAATGCCGGTCACAGCAGTCACAGGAGTAAACTCGTCACTATCATCAGTCACAAATATTTGCCACGCCGGTGCTAATCTTCGCTTTAATCCTCCTTCAGGTTTAAAGGTATTAACGAGAAAGCCTGATCTAGTTCATGCGTCATTCTTGTGGCTATCTGAAGGTTGAACAATGGTTAATTAAGGTTTATAGACAGTCATTTGAATGACAGGCAAATATTCAAAAATGGGACAAGGGTCTTTGGATTCAAAGTGGTGAAAGCGGAAATAACTGTCTCAGGTTTCAGAATTACTCTGTTAAATATGTCTTGCTTGATTGTTTTGATATTTGTTACCAATTCCTATGATTATACTTAATTACCAGTTTAAAAACCTTTGATCTTTCTTAAATTCAATTTCGACTCTTTAATCTTTTCCCTCTATATTGTAACCTCGCTCATTAACTCCAGTTTCCTGCTGTGAATTAGACTCATAAATAGATTTCGATATATGAAATTTTATACCATTCACAAGTATTTTGGCACGAAAATATTCTATTGATCCAACATGTATTTAGGTGTCAGATTTACTCCTATTTCCTCGACACGCGTTGTCATATAGGAGTTGTATTTTTGGCAATAAATTCAAGGTTCCAATATATTTGATTCATCCTTGTTCCGTCATATTTCCTTGTCTTGATCAGGACGAGGTGAACGTTAGTTCATTGTTTGCAAATTTTACAGGAGTGTGGTCAATGTCTCGTATTTTAAAGTTTTATCATTTTATTGCAGCGTCTTTAGCATTATAAGCTCTTAATCAGGTACATGATTAAACTCAAAGTTATCAACGTTTTGCCGAAACCATTATAAGTCTGTAGTTTTTTAAAAGAGGAAAACGCCTCATGGTTCATGTTTTATTCTCCTACTTAAGATCTTTTTACGATTCTACAATTCCGTTGAAGGAAATGGGGTCATAATGCCACGTGCTACATATTCTTGATCTGCCTATTTAATGTCTTGATGGAAATTTTATAAAGAATCTGTCTAGTTTTATTCTTACTTTTTTATTTTTAAAAGAGACCTATCTACGTTACTAACAATCTACCTACTTACTCTAAATGCATTAGGTACTCCTACGATGAAAGATAAGCACTTGCACTAAATGGGTTCTCGGCTTTGGTTACAGGATTTCTGTCATTTCCTTTATTACCATATTTACTTACTTCAGAACAAACTTCTTCTTCTGCATCAGCTAAAGATACAATATCATCATTTTGAAACTTATGCCACGCATAAATCTTGCATTAGTCTAATCGGTTGTGAGCTAGTGATTAGCACTGATGAGACTGTCGTCGTCTGAACCAATTATTTCACTGATTGGTACACTTCCCCCTTGTGTATTTAACTAATATTACTTGGAGAGGTAGATATTAGCGTGTTGCAATTAGTATTAAAGTTAAAGCTATGTACAAATAAACAATTACTGGAACACAAGGATTGTCGAGTTGGTGTCTGTCTGGTATTGACTTTGTGCGAATAGCAGAAGAGCAGATTTTTTGGTGCCACTTACATAAGAGAGGCTTAAACTCAAACGTGAACTTCGAAAATGTGTGATGTAGATAAAAAATAACCATAAGTAAGGATTGTAGTGAAATGCGAATACAACGGACGAATGCGTAAATGAATCCAATAACTATCATCATACCTAATTGAGGTCAGAATTTTCGATCACGCGTTAGTCCGTACCTATATCTAGTGAGTAATTCTTTAAATGTATTAAGTATATTAGCAGGTACGTCATTGATCTTAAAACCCCATTCATTTATAATAGGTATGTGACACGTTTATCTACTTACGTTCATTAATGCGCAGATGGGCGTGGAAATAAGGTAGGTAATTTAGGTTCATACGTAGCTGACTACATTTTTCCTCTACATTGGGATAGGTAAGGTAGGATCAGCTGTTTATTATACTGGCGACCCGCCTCGTACGGTTTTTATGACTTGACAAAACATCGAGATTTCTGTATTATATTTTAAGGTTAATGCCTGTCAAGAGCAGTGGTGGTAACGGCCCCGACTAACGAGTTGTATGTTGTGAGCTCCCAAAACGGCGAAGGAAAACATCGACAGGAAACCGGCATACATATTCTAGAACCAAAAATTCGAAGACATGTGACATCTACCAACCGGCACTGGGCCCGCGTGGTAGATTACAGCCCACTCGAGGGAGTGGGCTGTAATCTACCACGCGTTGTGTCGTTGAGAGGTCAAAGAGAGGAGGTTTGTGGTCCAGCAGTGGGAACATTAAAGGCTGATTATTTTTATGCTACATTTTTTTTAAATACATTCTATAAATATTGGTGAAAATCGCATCAAAATACGTTGCGTAGTTTATAAGAACAACGCGTTCTCACAGACACAGGAAAAGCTACTTTAATTTATAACATGTACTATCGCGGATACGCATATCTGAACACCGTAAGGACTATTCCTGCTTGCAGCGCTCGGCCGCTATAGTAATGCTTAAAATAATAATAAAAAAAGAATACCAGCCTATTACTGTCCCACTGCAGAGCAAAAGCCTCTTCTCATAAGGAGAACTCACGAGCATTGATCACCAGTTCACCACGCTTGCTCAAGACGCGTTGGCGATTTGCCTGGACTTATATAAACTACAAGTCCAGGTTTCCTCACGATATTTTTCCTTCACCGATGTCAGTAATGTCCAAAATAAACTCAGGAAGTAGATATGAATTGAAAAAGTAAAAGGATTTGAACCCACTGGGCCCATCACGATATATTAGTAACGCTTACCTACGAAAATAAGGGTCGTGTGCACGGGATTTTGTTTTCAAAGTGGTTAGATTTGCGTGACCGCGATGGTACCTATGGTTAAAGATAAAATAAACCTCTTATGAATAAAATCCCGTATATAGTATAAGCCACTATTTCCAAGTTCAGGGTAATGAGGTGCAGAGCTGAGAGAGGATTTTCAAATCGATTTCTTAAGTCGGCCATATAGCTTTCCTCTTGGTAATGTAGACGTCCATTGGTGGCGGCATCATCTTCCACAGATGGAATTTGTAGGAATTAGCAAAGTACATAACATCACGCCTTGTTTCTCCAAAGGGTTAGGCAGAGATGTACCTATAGTAGCTACACCCACATTTCACCGCATGTTGCGTATGTTTAAGTTGGGCTGCTACTATGAAATTCTAGATGGAAAAACCCAACAACACTGCCCGACCTGGGTGTCGAACCTATTATCATGCTCAATAGTAGCGCTTGCGAGGCAGTGTATTTTACAATATACCGATTTAAAAAAATCCTCTAAAACCTTCCATTGACCCATGAAGCATCTATGACTAAACTATGGCGTTTTGTTTTGGTAATAGAACAAAGATTCCATGAATTCTGTAGGTACCTAATACGCGACCGGTCATAAGGTCGAGTTTAGACACCATTTATTTTCCCAGTTCGTGCGTAAACGAAAAGTCGGCAAACCTAGTTTTACGTTGAACAATGAATGACACCAAACCAAGGTATACCTACGTCTATGCCATTCTTAAGCTGCTATTCAGTACCTAAGAATTTTCGATCACGCGCTTTACCTAATAACCAGTGATGTGGTCAGAATTTTCAAGCACGCGTTAGTCCGTACCTAAATCTAGTGACTAGTATTATATTAGCAGGTACGTCATTGATCTTAAAACCCCATTCATTTATAGTAGGTATGTGACACGTTTATCTACTTACGTTCTTTAATGCGCAGATGGGCGAGGAAATAAGGTACGTAATTTAGGTCCATACGTAGCTGACTACGTTTTTCCTCTACATTGGGATGGTAAGGTAGGATCAGCTGTTTATTACTTACTGGCGACCCGCCTCGTACGATTTATATGACTTGACAAACCAAGGTATACCTACGTATATGCCATTCTTATGCCGCTATTCAGTACCTAATCTATGAAAACTGGGTACTACACAGGCATAGGTTCTTAAACGCTATAGAAAATTATTACTCTCTGTATGTACCTACTCCAAGAACTGCCCCTTGAGCAAACGCTGCAGACGTGGAAAACATTTAAAGCGAAATAAAATCGAAAAATGCTTATAATTTTCACGAAAAACAGAGAAAAATGGGAGGATCTAGGGACTATGCTATCGACAAGCGCGGATCCACCGTTGTGGGCACAATGGGCATGCCCCCAACCCTAATAGACTTGTGACATTACGTTTTCTATTGAGGTCGACAGGCTGATGATTTATTGTATCCACTGTCTTAATAAAATAAAATAAATCAATGAATCGTGCGTTATTCGGAACGCAGGGAAGCACTTAGTCAAGGCCAGATTCAAAATTCAAGTAATTTATTCTGAGGCTGAGAATCAGCACTTTTCGAACGTCAACATTACATAAGACAGTCCCCCAAAAAAACCCGCCCTTTACCACTTCCTAGTGCTTTAGCGGGGAAGAAGTGGCGCAACAAACTCCCCAGCAGCACAGCTGTCTGTTCAGTTAGAAAAACTTGATTCTATACAATACTACATATTAAATTATTTTCTATATGTCACCTAGCACACGCCAATATATCATCAAATAATTAACTCTGACCCATGCCCCTAAACTGGAATGTCCAATATTTGGTTCAGAATTTTATGATCGTCATTAGTTAGGTATCCCATGTTTATATTGTTAAGTGATAAGATGTATTTACTGCATTATCTGTTTATTTACGAACTGTCCGAAGCCATTTCCCAGAATTAAAAGATTAATATTGTTCAATTCCACGTATTAATTACTCGTGGGTTATCGAAATGAAATTGTTTATTCTGTAAATAGGATACTGGAATCACTTTTAGACGTCATATTAAAAAATATTTTAAAAAATTAGCTAGATTACTTCGGCGTTTCCTGTCTGGCTACTCTAAGAAGAAAGGCGGAAACAAACTCAGAGGTCACAGTATCTTTTTAAGTCCAGACATAATCTTGGTCAGGCCTTATGAGGACCATGTAGATTAGTGTCTAAAATTATATTTTGAGAAAAGACACAGATTTGAGTGGACCTATCCAGTCAGTGCAAGCAGTTATCAGTAGGTAATCATGGAGCTCGACTCGACGAGCAATACCAAAGAAAGGACATTTGGGTAGGCCGCATAACCTACTCAAACTGCCAGACCATCATTAAAATTAACTGACAAAGAAAAAAAAGAAAAACAATCTAATAATATATTTTTTTACAAAAATTTAAATAATATAATACTTTACAAAGTACCTAATCGTGTCATTTTGTATGTTATATTCAACAATGTCAATGTTTATATACCTAATATTAAATCATTTATAAGAAATTCTAATTTCTTACTATTTAAAGAACCTCTTTTATTTTACAATATATTTGATCCTGTGCCTTCATATATAAATTGTTATAAAATAGTTCATCAAAATATAGGTATAGGGTGTGAGCCTGTATATTTTGATGAATTTTTAGAATATTATCATTAAATTGATTTAGGTTACCTAATAAAATTTGGTGGGTGTCATATTAAACCAGTGTTTAAATTATCTTCATAAAGGTATTATATAATAAGCAAGAGATTTCCTCTATTGTCCTAATTTATAATTTTAATGATAAAATCAATGTCATTAGTTGTTGCCAAATTATTGGCAGAATTATTTAAAATGTCTTTGATTTGCTTTGATCTTAGAATTGATCATTTCATAAAGTGTTCAACCATTTCATGAAATGGTAGGTAACTGTACAAAATCTTGGTCAGGGAGTCATATATTTTGTAAAAATCTCCTTTGTAGGAATGCACTATATCGATCATAAGCGAGTTCATACTCCGACTCGCACTCGGCCGATTTTCGGGTGGCTGTGACCACAAACTTTTTTGAGGGCTGGATCCGCGCCTGGCTATGGAGTCTACCAGCTACTTAGCTATAAGTACAAGTATACACTGTAATTTTGGTAAATGATTCACGTAATTTTTACCACTAACAGCTCATAGTGTCATATTCAAAAATAGAAACCGTCTGATTCAAGACACCCATCTAGAACATACCTACTCGTAAGGAACTTACTTACGAGCCATACAACCGAGACTCTCCATGACCTCACCATTCGCCATCAATGCTAACGTTTCCGATCGTCTTCCGATACGAGATTAGTATTCCAGTCGCCTCCTTAATCACTGCTCTGTGCAATATTGCATTTATTTGTATACTATTTAGCGAATGCATGGTCGAAGTGCTAAGAGGTGGAACGGGGACATTTGGTAGCTGGCAGAAAAATTACAGAAGATCGCAGCAAAGATCTGGATGAGGCACACCAGGGAAGCAGGCACAAAAGGGAGGAGGACTACACTCAACAGTAGGTGTAACAATGCTGCAAATAATGATGATGATGATGAAGGTACCTAAGTGAGTGTGTTGTGACCTTAAAATATGTGGTATTGTTGTTGTACCTAAGAATTTTTGATGCAGCATAACCTGTAGGTATGTCTGGGGCTGCCACTCTTACACCAACAGAATAGAACTAGCGCGATTTGTCACGCGACGTGACACCGGTAATTGTTCTACCGTGAAGTTTTCTTAGAAATTGTTTTGTTAGAGTCGCGTCGCGCCGGTCTGCACGACGCTTTACTCTTACACGCTGTAACTTTGCAAGCTACCTATACAATATGTAAAAAAAAACCTGTCCGATCCGAAAAGGGCACAAAGCCTGCAATAGCATTACTAAAAAAAGTAAAAAAATCTTATTATTATTAAAAACAAAAAGGTATTGCTATTTAAAATTCACATTTTTAGCACCAAAATTTCCCCTAATCCATTGAAAACTAGCAAATTTTCAAGATTTTCAATTTTCAAGTTATGACTTGTAGACGACACCCGCTAAACGACGACGGCCGCCCGCGCCTCATGCACCCGGTAAAAAAAACGTGGGGTTTTTTTTCCTTTTTTGTTGGATATTACCATAACCGCAACCCCTACACGTATCGTACAGGGTTTTTTTTTGCCGACTTCCAAAAGAAGGAAGTTGTCAATTCGGATGTTTATATATATTTTAATGTACCTATATTTGGGCGTAACTCCGACATTTTTGCAAAATTATTTTTTTGTTTGAAAGGGTAAATGGTCCCATTGTAATGAAGTCAAGATCCGATCATGGGATCCTGGAGAAATCGAAGGAAGGAACTCTTCAAATATTATAGGCACACATAGCGATTTGGGTATTTGATATAGTAACTCGCGCAGTAGCTCTCAAAAAACACCATTTAATGAAGTGGAACTGATGAAGACCACAGATGGCCACCGGAACTACTCAATAATAAGTACTTTCCGGGTTGCGATTCGATTACTTTAATATGGTTGCCAAGCAATTTACGGTCGCCACAATACATATGGAGAATTGGTGCTGATGATGAAGTACCAGGAGAACTCTTCAACTATTAACCTCCCTGCATCGAGACAAGCAATATTTTGTAAAAGGTGATGAGTAGTTGACATTAGGCTATTGTTTACAAACCAACAAACTGACCCACTAAAAAGCGAGAAATAAAAAAGCTTTAACAAAAAAAAAAAAAACCAACCGACTTCCAAAAAACACTACAAAGTAAAAAATAACTTGGAAGTCGGTGGTAAAAAAGGAAAATACAAAACCTGAAATTTAAGTAATTTTTCACTTTCAAGTGTATTTTTGAAAGTCGGTTGTATTTTTTTTTTTTGTAAAAATATTTTTTTACGTGATAGATTGGATCACCGATGCGATCCGTAAGCAAAGGCACACAAAGCCCCAACTCCGACTGCTCCGACGGCCATGCGAACGAGTACCTATTACCGTAAGGAATTTTGATCCTGACGCGGACGGGGCCGCGGAGATCGACCGACCGCACATGTTTTTTTTCTTTATTTCATATCTTCGTCAGTAGGTATAGAATCATAATTGCATCAGGTTGCTTTATAAATGTTTTCAAACAATGAGACACTTTTAGAAGTTGCGATTAAATCAGAATTAGTTGATTTATTCAACCAAAGGCTGTCGACTAGAAATCTTGCCCTCCTTACTCTACATAGGTACAGACGCCAGCACATTAACCTACCCGAAACTGTCAAATTTTCCCAATCAACTTTGAACCTTATGCTTTAGTGATAAAGTTGAAAATCTATTAAAGAAATTTGACAGATTGTAGTAGGTTGATGAGCTCGTTACCTAGACTGCGCACAAGATAAGGTCGAGATTGACCGACAGGCACAACCATTTTATTGACAATCGTCTGATTTATGTATTGATTGACAAAATCCAGTATAACGCAGTTAACGGCGGCGTAAATGATTTAAAGTAGGTATTGAATTTAGACCTCCAATAAGTTACGAATTAACCAACAGCATAAAGATATAAAGTGAAAAAAAAAACAATAATAAAAAACATAAGTAGGGTATAAGTTCGATTCAAAGTTAATGGCGGCTTGGAAGTTAGCGGCTCGCTGCGCAGTACCGCAACCCTCACCCCCGCTGACCCATGAATTTGTTAACTGCGCAGCGACTCGACTCATGTTCCGAGGCGCCATTAAGTTTGAATCGGACTGTACCTTGCTAGTCTAGTGTCACAATTTTCGCAAGTCAAAAATCATCATATGATAGAAAGGTATACTTTTATCACCAACTTTTTTAAGCCACCGACACATTACTGTGTCGTGTTATATGTAAGCGGGCACGCCCTTTATGCCTGGAGGCTTTATTTTCTTTTTTTGAATATTGTTTACGTTTAGGTACTTATTTTTATTTCTGCTTGAGTATAGTTCTCGATGTTTTTGGTTGGTAGGTATATTGGCGTGTGCTAGCCGTCATATGGCTATTAATTTATTTTATTCTGTTTTGCGTAATGTAAAAATCTTGCATACCTTTTTTTTTCTAACTGAACAGACAGCTGTGCTGCTGGGGAGTTTGTTACGCCACTTCTTCTTCCCAGCAAAAGCACTAGGAAGTGGTGAAGGGTGGGCGTTTTGGGGGACTGTCTTATGTAATTTTGACTGATTCTCAGCCTAGTTTGAATAAATGACTTTTGTTGACGCGGGATAAACCAATCAACGAATCTGTTCAGGACTACGTAAAATCACAACAAGTTTTCGTCCACGTCTGAAGGCGTCACAACACAACGCAGTACCTAATAATAAATCCGGCTTTAATCTACCTTCCCTTTGCACAAATATATTTTTCGATGAATAATAAAACCATTATTATAATTACCTTAGGTAGGTCCTACTGTCCTACCTCAATCAAATCTGGGCAAGTCTAAAATGTTTGTCCGAGCAGATAATGCATGACGGATGTAGATCAGAATGTAGAGTAATCCGCCTATTAATTACATAAACCTACTTCCAGTTACATTTACGTCATTTATGAATTAATGACATCTAAAGTTTTCGTCCGTCGATAAGTAGTCGGAAGTTCTAAGGAAAACGCGAAGACAGGAAAAGTTATTAATAAATAAGTTGTAATAACCCACCGGTAAGTGGTCAGACCAGTGAACGTGTTTACTTTCGTTCACTGGGTCAGACTGGAAATTGAAGTCCTTTTATTACATCCTGATAAAACCTTTTTTTGGGTATTTTCTCGTTACATATTTTTTTGCGCTACGAGTAGGTAGGTCCACGAGCGTATGTTATTTCTGTTGGTCCAACTGAAGTGTTGAAACCAACATGAACCTCCTGTTATCAGCAGCAGAAATGATACAGTGTCCTGCGGGCCACACTTACAGTAGCAAAGGGTTTCATTTTGACAGTTCAACAGCATTCATTGCGTTACTTACGTCGTAGAGCAGACAAATTTTTCGAACATATGAAGCAATGGATGAACAATATCCTTCAAAATCATTCAGATTGTGATTGATAGTGTGTTACGCAGTTAGAGTGCTGGTTGCGGCAGACACGAAGGTTCGAAACAACAGTATTGAGCAGTTGAGTTCATCTATTCTGCAAAAAATCAATGACTTATTACAGAACGAAAACTTTGAAGGCATGCGACTCCCACCAACCCCTGCCTTATAAACCCTTTTTTGTAGGTTTTTGTGTATGCTGGCGAGCATGTGCGATTTGACAGTTTCGGGTAGGTTGATGTCAACCTACCAGAAAAAGTAATTTTTTTCCAATCAACTTTGAACTTTATGCTTTATTGAAAAAATTTAAAATCTAGTAAATAAATTTGACAGATTGTATAGTAGGTAGGTTGATGTGCTGGCGTCTGTACATTGGGTTTTCAACTTTCGTTATTGAGCCGATCATTGTGAATCCAATAGAGTGCATCCAGCGCGTATCCCAGCGCGTCAAGAAAACACACTGTTGGATATTCAACTCTCTGCGGCTTTAAGCAGAGCGTCGAAAATCCAATACATGAAATAAAATTGCCGCGATAAAAATACGCCCGTGCGAACCTGGACTCGCACTCCTTCAGAGCAATTTAGAATTCCAAACTTTAATTCGACAAAAACGCTCTAATTACAAAAACTGACGTTAAGTTGTCAAATTTGTAAAGAACTTAACAGTTGTCGAAATAAAGTTTAAAATACAACTGGCTCGAAGGTTTCAGCTTGGACTAATGTTAGGTAATATGAGACGGATTCTGTCTGGGCCCGAGTGATTCCTACGGCCCAATCACTCACAAAGAGGCGACGACGCCTGAGTTCCAGTGGGATAGAACACTACATAATTATTTACCTATAGGCTGATTACTTATGTTAGTTATTTATCAATGAAGATGTTTTATTAGGTACCTATCCTAAGTATTAAACACTGCTACCGTTATGCCACACTGTCATTACAAGTGGCAGGAATGGTTATTCCCATTTCCCATTCTTTTCGGCGCCATTTAACACTTCTTATAGGTAACCTTCGAACCAGAATGAATCATTAGAAAGGGAATGTCTAGGTAAAATAGGTGCTTACTTAAAATTTTCAGGCATTTTCCATTAGTTTGACAATATTTGTAAATTGTCAAATGCGCTCATAACCAGAAAGTGATTAGCACCAAAGTTAGCAGAATTAAAATATAAATTGGTTTCTACCGTTGCATTAATTAACATCAAATGAATTCCTACATACCTTCCCAAAAGCATAACATGTTGATGGTTGCTAATTTTAATATCCATTGCGCGTTTTCCACCCAGTTAACTAGGAATACCAGTTGAAATGCAGCAATGATCTCGAATGGGAAAAATATATCGTGATTAGAAGGTTTTTGATCTCTGAACATTCTTCTAGAGCGTGTAATCGTACCACGTACGTACCTGGCTGTTTATTAGCACCCTGACGACATTGCCGCTGTGAACTAATTTGACCGAAGATAGGCTCGGTACTCACTATCGTTCTCCGTAAAAATTCTAGTAGGTATCTACCTACTTAGATATTAGTTACCTACCCAGAGACTACTATGAGCGTACTCCTTTAAGAAAAGGGATAGGTAATACGGCTAGGCAGAGAGAGAGAGAGAGAGAACCTGGATGAGACCGGCACAGGAGCGAGGAAATTGGGTCAAGCATAGAGAGGCTTATGAGGGACAGCAGTGTTCGTTCTGTTCGTTTTGGTAAGCGTGTGAGTACAGATAGTGCAATCCACGACGACGCGCCCCACTCCGCGATTACTGTACCTACCTACTTGTAAGCTGTAAGTACTTTAGTACGTAGTGGAGCGGAACGGGGCGCGTCGTCGTGGATTGCACTATCTGTACGCACGAACGAACAAGAACATGGTGAACATGAACATCGCACTTTTTGTTTTCATGTGCGTACTACACTAACGAAAATCAACCACTGTGTTCGTCAAAAATGTTCGTGATGAATCCATGGCTACTAAAGAGAGCGTTGCGGTTGAGTGCGAACACAAATCGAACTGTGTTAGCATGGTGTTCCTGTACATTTTGCTAATAATTTACGTACGAACCAAATTTTTCGTATTCGATGTTCGTGTTCAACATGTTTTGTACGTTCGTGCGTACACGCCTTTAGGACGCGGTCATAGAGTAGGTACACACCTTATTATCAATAGATAGCTCTGCTAGAAGCTTATTATAAAACCTATATACCTACGTATATATTATATTTTACAAAACACATAAAATATTTAGCAACCAACTCTAGACCCAATAAAAGAAAAGAAGATTTTTACGATTTTTGAGTAGAACGGAATGAATCTTATCTTCGTTTTGTTTTTTCGTTTGGTAAGTTTAGCTTTCCTTTTGCAACTAAAAAACTTTTGCTTTTTTAGTAAGACGAAAAAACAGAATAAAAAGTGAATTTATCGTTTTTATTTTATAAAGAATTTAAAAGATTTAATGGTTTTTTATTTGTGATTAAATATTACAATAATAGTTTTCTGTGTGACGTTTTATAGTCTGTGAGTTGAAATTAAACGCACATTTGACAGAAGACATAGCGATTTGCCTTGCCTGTGCACACGTCTTGTAAATTGTACTTTTTTGTCATAGTTTTCTGTTTTGTAATACATATTCCGTTTATTAACAACAATGGACCATGAAAGCAGACAGTTGGCCCAGGATTTCTTCCTCCGGGAACCGGCGGACCCTCGGATACGGTACGGTAAAATACTTTAAACAACTAACAGCAATTTGTCTTGGTCTGTCTCTAAAACAATGTGTTTTTTTTTCAGGAAGGCAAAGGTGGAGCCTCAGGAGGAAGATCCTCATCCTAACCTTAAGGTGGAAATGCAAACAGTCCGACTAAATTCAGATTCTCAGAAACTTGTTTTGGATACACTTCGGTTTATTCATGGCCCTGACTTTAAACTTGGAAGTGCCAGTGTATATAAGGTAAATGATTAAGTATTTAAATAACGACTCAAAATATTAATAAATTGGTGAATATTTTAAAATTTTATTAAGGAATTTAAATTCAATTCAACATTAATTTTAATCTGGGTAGACTTTCTATGAGTGCTTAGGTCCTAAGTCCATGCATCTGTCATATAGTTGTGCAATATTTTGTATTTCATCTAAGGTGCTTATAACATTAACTTTTTAATTAGTTTTTGCACACATGCAATTAATAATGTTCCAAATGTTCTGCATCTGCCAAGGGGGTGATTCTACCTTTCGTACTAAACTAATTTCGCTATGAAACACATAAATGTAAAAGATTCTTAACAAAAAATATATTTGTATCAAAATATGTATATGTTTACTGTTGTGTAGGTTTTTTTTTCTCAAATCTGATATTTGTTTCACTGAGAAAGTTGTTAATTATGAGGGGTAGAATCACACCCTTGATAGATGCAGGTGTCTAAATAACCACCCTGTATACTTTATTGTACACCAAAATTGTAGCACTGCTCTCATGCAATATTGTTATTTACTTAACCTCTGTTATTCAAGATGTCTTAGTTCTGGGATCGAGATCATATTGATGTAAAGTTAACTAAAGTTTTCATCATCATCATTTCAGCCGAAAGATGTCCACTGCTGGATATAGGCTTCCTCCAAGCTCTACTAATTCTACCGGTTCTATGCTTTCCGCATCCAGCTGATTCCTGTGGCCTTTACAAGGTCATCAGTGCACCTTTGAGGAGGCCATCCTACTGAAATTTTAGAAATTAAAATATTAAAGGTACCTATTTTTGTCTTTTTTAAGGACAAAGGTTCAAACTTGGGTAACCGCTACTGGATGGAGAGAGGTAACCTGATTGTGCAAGGAGGATGTGACTACTCACTGACTGTCAAACCAGAGATTGAGACTTCTGAAGCCAGGCTCCGGGCATTTGCGCTATCTAAGTTGGAGAGGTTTGTGGTATTTTATTTATATTTGTTTTTATCTTCGATTATTTTATCTTTGTAGAAAACAAAGATCAAGATTGTAATGGATGGGTTGTACATGAGTGTCACATGTGTTGGGAGCTTGCCCAATTTAATAAAAATGTGTAAAGTTGGTGTGTTCTCCTATAAAAAAATACAAATTAAACAATACAATAATTTCGGGCGCCTTGGAGATGCACACAGTATGTTTCAAATAAACCAAACTTGCCAGATAGAACTCTTCGGAGAGTCAGACTTTTAATCTGCCGGTAGGTAGCTAATTAAATGAATAAAAGAATGGAATTTCCTTTGCTAATACCTTGTTTAATTAATTGCCAGTAGCTTCAGAGTAATAAAATTATGAAATTAAATACAAAAAAAAAAGGTTATAATTACTTACATTATTATCATTGAATTTACAATATTATTATTATGGAACTTACATTACTATTGCATCTTTGTTGATAAAAAAAAGGTAGGTAGTAAAAAAAAGAAATGATTAAATAAAACCTCTAGGATCGTGGCGTTGATGGTAGGGATAAAAATATCCCTTGTAGAAATATATCCAGTAAAGAAAATAAATCGAAAAGAAAAGAGAAGAAAAAAAAAAGACGTCGGGACCAGGGTCGGTCAAAATAAATCCGGCTGAAACAAAATTTACAGAGAATTAATAAATTGTTCAGGATTCCCAAACGTTGGGAAGCGTGGCGTTCCACGAGTAATAATAACTTACCGTCTTTTCCAACAAATGGCAAATTTAAATGCACCACAAAATTCAGGCGGGCGACAAATCACTTAAAAGCCTGGAACAATAATTTAGTATGATATCGAGCACTCGTCACGCTATCCAATTTATCAATCCGAAAGAATTCAATCTTACCAAAGAAATGAAGGATTATTCCTACGTCACCACGTCCTGAGGGAAAGTTTTAGAAGTTTACGGCATCAATAGGCCGCCAATACCCAGGATTTATCCCGATTAAAAAATGTCGTTAAAATTCAATACTACATCAGGAATGTTCGTCGCAAAAGTGATCACGTCAAAGTTGACAGCTTCCACCAAACACAATCGATGACAGCAAAAAAAAACGTTCCGAAATCGACTAACTGACGAGAAGCATGTAACGATATTTTAAACTCGTTACAAGATAAAAATAATAATGACAGAGTTGCAGTTTCAATTTGTGTTGCAAAACTATTCTTATTCATTGCATATGTTTTTATTTTTATGCAATATATAAGTACTTATAATAAGACGGTTTTTTTTAAATTAAAATGAAGGATTAAAAGTTAAAGCTAGCTTAACTGTTAACTGTTTTGTCTCACCTGCTTTATGAAAACATTATGTAATTATGTTTGTTGGTATATTACAGGTACAATTTCCACAAAGTCCACTGTTCAGAAGCTCTAGAAGTGGCTGCTGAAAACATAGAGAAAGCACTAGAAATACTCTTCCTCAAATACTTCAAAATTGATTTCCAAGATAAACCAGAAAGTGCACCGAACAAAAATGAATTGATTGAAATGGTAAATGATGAAAGGGCTGTTCTAGATTCGATTTACGATACCAGCTTCAAAACGAAAGACAACAATATATGGATTGTCAAATTGAACCTCGATTATCTAACGAAAATGTATGAAATCAAAGATGTAGATGTTCCCAAGAAAAAAAACACAAACTACACTAGCAGCGTTAAAACGAAACAGAAAGAAGTCTGTAAATTGTATCTCAGAGGTCCTTGTAGATTTGGCGCGAAATGCAAGTTTCTTCACGAATCTAAGGAGGAAAAAACACCAGAACCAGCAGAAACTAAAGAAAATACAAAAATAACTTATGAATTAGAAATAAGGTTTCCTGACGACACCGTCTATCCGTACCAACCACCTTTAATATTCTTCAAAACGGAAAACAAAACTAAAATAATACCAGAGCTTACCTTTTTAAAAATAACATTAAGACTTTTAGATGAAGCTAAAATTCTAGCACAGGATGGTATACCATGTGTATACTCCTTAGTCGAACTTCTAAATAACGAGGAAGAAATATTAAACTTTATACAATTTGATACAAGAACCTTTCCCGGTAATACAGATGCCTTATTCCCGCAGCTAATAGAAAATTCCGGTAGTAAAAAGAATTTACCATCACATTATAAAAAGGGTGGTAATAAAGATAATAGGGCTAATATAAATTTCGAAGAGATATTCAGAGAAAACAAGGAGATAGCTAAACGGTTTTCGGAGAAGAGAGACAATGATAGGTATAACAGAATGATGTCCGGTAGAAGAAAATTGCCAGCTTGGAAGAAGAGGAATGAAATATTGAATACCATAAAGAAGTCACAGGTAAGCTGCTTGTTATTTTATGGACACAACATACCACACAAGGGCGTTTCTGGGCTCTGGGCACAATACATACAAAAAATATTTCTCATCTTCCATTATTTTTAATTTTTTATGAACTTGTTCATACATGTCTGGGCTGTCTTAGCCTAGGAACAGAGCCTGAATGGCACTTTGTAGAAGGCAGACCTTATGCATTTGAAAATAAGTTGAATCCAGTTTCGGGCTGCTGCAGACAGGCACAATGTGACTGCACGACGCGACACCGTTGGAACAATTTCATATGAAAACTTCACGGAAATTGTTTTACCAGTGTACTCTCGTCGCGCCTGTCTGCAGGAGCTTTTATTTTAACATGTAAAGTAGTTGGAGTGACTACACTTATCGATGCGGAATTGGCTTGAGTCCATCACATACAGCGTGTTTGCATAATTCGGTTCACACCGCGAACTTTCATAGTAGTTCCGAAGTACGAAAAGGCGCGATAGCTACAACACACAATTTCCTCACAATGTTTTTTTTTCTTCACCGTTTTTTAAAACAAGTGATAGTTATACAATGCTTACATGAATCCGAAAAGTGGAGTTGCGTGCCTTGGGTTAGAACTCGAGACGACGCAGTCCGACGTGGCCTATCATCCCATCAATTTCTCAGTAGAGGAGTCCTTGTCTCTCCTTACTACACTGTAAAGTGATTTATTTATCTTGGATTTCCCCTCTGCATAATAATCGGAAGTATAGTGATAGTAATCTTATTACAAGTGTTATTGACAAAACAATACTGCTATCCTAGAATAACGTTAATATGGCACGAATTAACGTCTGCTTCTTATTAATGTCAATGTTGAGTTGTATTGTAATCAATTATTATTATGTTATAAAGAGGAATTAATATAATCTAGAAATCTCAGTTGTAATCTATTGCAAATAGTGGTAATTAATTTCCTCAATAAATTCTGCTAATCTGTAACACGCGTATATTAATGATCTACTGAACTTTCCATGTTTCTTGCACAGTATAATAAAGTAACAGTATTATGTCTCGGCTGTGACCTAGAAATAATTACCTAGGGCCTTAACCTTCCGTGTCCGTGCCGCGCACTAAATACTGTTGCGCGGTGCGGTTACACTGAGATTTCGAAGCGCGTCGTTTCAGCCGTTTTTTAAGAAGATATAATACTGTTTAGTACTTATTTATACCGTGTCATTGCTTATGCTAAACTGCATCAGTACAGATAGTGCAATCCACGACGACGCGCCCCACTGCGCGATTACTCTACTGTAAGCTGTACTTTAGTACGGAGTGGAGTGGAGTGGGGCGCGTCGTCGTGGATTGCACTATCTATAAAAAGCTAGATCTGACAACACAATGCAAATTAGTGATCGCAGTACAGTACTCTTTCGCTAATCTGCTGCTCGTCTATCGGACTACTACTATAACCTGCCGTTTTTGCAAGTCGAGACTGGTCTAATCATACTCTGTAATACGCCGTCATTCTAAATCTTCAGCTTGATAATCCGTTGTCTACTGTTTCTTCCATGCATATATCTTGTAACTTGAAATAAAAATGAATTATATTATACGTATTATTATATCGGTACACAGTTCTATACTTCGCCGCACGGTCGTAAGTAGCAACTCTTTAATCCGTAATTTTCAGTAATCCGACGATTGTTTGGATTTTGTGGTGGCGGATTAGGGAGAGAGTACTGTATTTCGTTAAACCTAAGTCGATTTTAAGGGCCACAGCAGACACAGATACTTTTAGCTTGATGCTAAATTTTTACTGCAACCGAACGGAAAGAGTGCAACTCTTTCCTTTTCGGAACGGAAAGAGTGCAACTCTTTCCTTTACGGAACGGAAAGAGTCGCAAGATTTCGTTGTTGCAGTAAAAAAATCGCCGACCGCTGAAAAATATCGTGTTTGCCCTTACCGCAAATAATTAGTTTGCTTTGCAATAACCATTGCACATTCTCGACTTTTAATTTCAAATCATTTTTTTTTTTGATAACATGCTCAGGGCAATATTTTTACACATAAATTACAATCTATTTATATCTATCTCATTTTTAGGTTTAGTTTGGTTAATTTTGAATAATATACTAGCAATATTAACACAACAAACTTTCCCCTAGGTCGTCGTTATTAGCGGTGAAACCGGCTGTGGCAAGAGCACACAAGTGCCTCAGTACATCCTAGACAATTGGTTGGAGAACTACAACAAAGATGGCGCCGAGCACGTTGAGATTGTCTGTACTCAGCCCAGGAGGATATCAGCTATTGGTGTCGCTGATAGGGTCGCTGAAGAGAGGGTCGAGAAGACTGGGCAGGTTGTAGGGTACCAGGTATGTTGTTTGGAACAGTTGTTTAATTATTTATTCATCTATTATAGTAAACTAGCTTTTGCCCGCGTGGATGTCGGAAAATATCCTACGGATACGTAGGTATTACTGGGATTAGATACTTAATAGCCGAGGAAAGGGTCATTGACTCCTACCGCTGCGCCCGCGTTGTCGTCAACCATAATTATTTTGTTACGCGTAATTTTGATTCTGTGATATCTTTTAAAGTATTTTTTTTAGTGATATGATGTCAAGTAATATAATTATCCAAATTCAATATCCAATTTAAATAACATATTTTATTGGTTAAGGATAAATATAATACCGGTCAAAATAGCTTCGGAAATAACTATGAAATTTTTATCAAATTCTGAAAGATGAAAATGGTTACTGTAGGTCATCCTTAGAAGATAGACATTGCTTACGCGGCGCACGCCAGTAAAGTTTCCAGTCTGCATGATTTTTCCGACATTTTCGACAATATCATAGACATCTTCGTCATATTTCAGCCAATTTACACAAAACCTTAATGAATTATACACAAAAACCTTCCACATGAATCACTCCGTCCATTGGTGAAAACCGCATCAAAATCCATTGCGGAGTTTTAAAGATCTAAGCATACATAGGGACAGACAGTGGGGGGCGACTTTTATATACTATGTAGTGAAGCCACACGACATGTTATGTTACTCTGTAAGAACACCGACGCTCTGGAGAGTGAACATTGTTTGGTGGTACAGACGCCAGTACATCAAACCTACTACAATCGGTCAAATTTCTTTAATTGAATTTCAACTTTATCACTAAAGTGTAAGGTTCAAAGTTGATTGGGAAAATTTGACAGTTTCGGTACACAAATTTCTGTACATCCTGGATTTTTTTAACCAAAATATCAATGAAATGACTTCGAACAGATTATACATTGAGAATTGTGCTGTCAAATAGTATATGTATATTCTCTAATTTTGGGGTGACTAACAATTGAGTAAAGCAATTTTCCATCCTTTGTTTTTATTGTAATCCGTCCGTTAGTTTACTAACACCGAGAGATTCACTTAATCAAAATCTATTTTTGGGCACATAATTATACTTTTTATTTAAATTTTTTCATTATTGTATTACTTACCTTCATCTTTTCAGATACGATTAGAGAGCAAAATTTCGTCCAAAACTCGGCTTACATTCTGCACCACCGGTATATTACTTCGACGGCTAGAATACGATCCCAAGTTGAAATCCGTCACCCACGTGTTAGTAGACGAAGTCCATGAGAGGTCCGAAGAGAGTGATTTCTTATTGTTGATATTGAGGGATCTTGTCAAAGTGAGGAAAGATCTGACGGTCATACTTATGAGTGCTACGCTGAACGCTGATCTGTTCTCGGATTACTTTGATAAGGTTCCAGTTTTGGAGATTCCAGGTATGAAAGATTTTAGTAAATGGTTTAAAAAGATGAGAACACTTTACAAGATTTAGCAAAACGTCAACGGCACGCCATGTTCCCAGGCGTCACCCATCCAAGTACTGATGTTGCTTAACCTTGGTGATCGGGCGAGAGCCGGTGTTTTCAACCTATGGTATACGTATGGACGTTGACGACTGTAGCATCCGAATATATAGCCACTATCTTAGTTAAGTAGATGTGACGTCATAAACACTTGAATAATTTTTGTTTTTAGGCAGAACATTCCCAGTGGAGCAACTGTTTTTAGAAGATATAATGGAGATGACCAACTATGTATTAGAGGAAAATGGCCCATACGCTAGAAAAATGAAGAAAGGTATTAATTAATTTTCATATTTATTCAGGCATTTGCATTTTTCTCATGATTATGTGTAATTTATGTCGAAATTTGTGTTAAATAAAATAAAATTGTCTTTATTTGCATTACTTACACTTTTTAAAAACCATACAGTTTTAAAATATACAGCATGTATCTCTCAATGCTCTCAAACACCGTACGATATTTAGCAAAAGTCGACCCACTTTAATATTTAACTTTTTTTTTTGTTATACCGATATATTATTATATTTGTAATAAAAATACACAATCTGTGAAAATTTCAACTGTCTACTACAACTACAACTGTCTGATACAGCTCGCTGACAGACGGACGGACAGCGGAGGCTTAGTAATAGGGTTCCGTTTGGGTACGGGAACCCTAAAAACGAATCAAAAGAAAAACTTTAACTCTTCACAAAAATCTATTATTTTTCCTTCCATTCTTATACGAGTATCTTTATAATTTGGAATTAATGTTACTAAATATTAAACAACACGGTTATTTATAACAATATTTTATCAATATCTTTTTAGGTGACCGAAAACATGACCTGGAAACAGAGCTAGAAACCTGTGACGTCAGAGCCGACGCGAACGAAGCGCCTAAAGTGTCAATACGAGACGACAACCTTAATATCGGACAGATGGTTGCTCGGTACCCCAGTTGCAGCAAGACTACCTGCAAGAATATGTATCTTATGGATTCTGAGAAGGTAAATATTATCGATGGTAATGGTCGATTATTCATTAATTTAAAATAACAAAATTTATACTCTAGCACTTCCAGCTGATACAGTTCGCCGCACCGAAACTGAATGCCGCTATATCCTGAATTACTAGTATAGTTTGCGGTGTAGCATGGTGCCACCCGCACCATGCTATTTTACCCTTTCTGTCACCATGGGTGACAGGTGACAGAAAGGGTAAAATATATTATAATTTACTTGTTTTTACTGATTCTGTATTTTACTATGATCCTTACCTACATACAGATTGTGTACATAATACGGACTCAGTAATAATTGTAGTAAATTTAATAAATTTACCCTTTCTGTCACCTGTCACCCGCACCATGCTACACCGCAAACAGTATAGTTTAACTAGAGTGTGCGCAAGATAAGTCTGCGTGCGACTGGTGAAGATCCATTTAGCACTATATATGTTTATCTTGATACTTCTTCTGTACGTTTGTGTCACTGACCTCCTCCTAAATGGCTGGACCGATTTTGATGAAATTTTTGGTTTGTTGGAATGGGTCCCTGGGTAGTTTAGATTCACAATAGGACCTGGTAAGTGGCCTTGTGGTCGTTCTAGGAACAAGGATAACGTCTGTCCGATCAGCAAGTTCAAAATAAAATAATCATTTGTTGAGCTGGACGTTGACAGTGGGAACCATCCTGTAATAAATAATAAAAAAATACCTGCTAATATATTTTTTACATCCAAAATGTAGTCTTATCACTTTGAAATAGAACCTAATTTCCTTTATATTTTTCTGACTGATGAAGTATTTTATGTAACATGGTTCAAAATGTGAGTTTGTTATTGTTTTCAGATCAATTTGGAGCTGGTAGAGCACGTGTTGGCATACATTGTTAAAGGTGATCATGAATGGCCGCGAGAGGGCGCCATATTGGTGTTCTTACCAGGCATAGCAGAAATCATGTCATTGCATGACCAACTTGCTGAGAGCCATACGTTTAATCCTAAGTAAGTTATATTGTGATTTGTGACTTTACATACATTTTGCTTCAAGAGAATGCCATATATTTTTATCTCTCAAGAATATGTTATCTTGAAATGTTCTTTACTTCTCACTGAGATGTGTATACATAATTTTCCTTAAGTTTTTCCAATGGATTTTTGGTTACTTTTTAATCTATGTCTGAATTGTGCATGTGTAGGTCTCTCCTCGGTTTCTACTTTCTAAATATCCATCTAAAGCCAGTTACTCAATTTTAGTTACCATGGGCCATCCTGTTTCCATACGATATCCATCTAAAACCTGGAAATCGTGTTATACAAAATTATCGGATCGAGGAGAAACCTTGTAGAATCTACAAGGTACTGCACGGTTTTGCACGTTTTAGTGAAATTAAAATATCACTAAAACGTGCAAAAAGCTCTGCCGTTTTTTGATAACTTTGGCTTAAATAAGAAGTCGCCTAATTATTCAGATTTTCTCACCGACTGGTGAAACTCTTGAGCTAGCTAAACTTTTTTTTTTGTAACTATTACTATAAGTTTTCTAAATAAACTTATCCAAAACCCATAACACCATTTCCTGGTACACCAACCTTTAAGAATATTGAATATTCTTCAATGAAGTCAAAATGTGAAACATACAGTTGTGATATATAATAAACATTTTCAAATAATGCCCTTTCACTTCACAGATTCGGCAAATACCTCCTAGTACCTCTCCACTCGACGCTCTCAAGCGAGGAACAAGCACTAGTGTTCAGGAAGCCCAGACCGGGCGTCCGCAAGATAGTGTTATCTACTAACATAGCGGAGACCTCCGTCACTATAGACGACTGTGTGTTCGTCGTGGATTGCGGACGGATGAAAGAGAAAAGGTATTTTATTTAACAAACATTACGAATATCATCATCCTAGGATGAATTTTCAAAACCCTGTCCTTTGTGCTTGTTGTAGAAGGAACACTTGTCGCCGTGTGTTTTGTCAGGATTTATAAAAAAAATAAGTCGTAATTTTATTTCAAACGCAAAGTAGTTGATCTCTTCGTAGATATGATGTTTTGCTAAAGATTGAGCAAAATATGGTACCTAAAATAATACAATTAAATTGGAAAGCAAAAAGTCAACGTCACGCGGTGTTCCCAAGCGGTCACCCATCCAAGTACTGACCGCGCCCGAGGTTGCTTAACTTCGGTGATCGGACGAGAACCGGTGTTTTCAACGTAGTATGGACGTTGACGAATTTATATGCGAAATGCATAGTCACACTCTTAGTAGATGTGACGTCATTATTGGGAGTCTTTAACGAACTCGAAACAAATTTTCGTACTAAACAACAATAATATGTAAATTATTTTGCGACCTAGACCTAATCTATGTAGATATCGCACAGTGTTTTTACAGAAACATCCTCTTCAAAATAAAGTGCCCTTGTTTTTCCGCGCTCACAAAAATGAATAAAATAAATTATCATTTAATCCACCAGATTCGACTCTAACCGCAACATGGAATCCCTAGACCTGGTCTGGGTATCTCGCGCCAACGCCAAACAGCGCAAAGGTCGCGCGGGCCGCGTCATGCCGGGCGTGTGCGTGCACTTGTTCACGTCGCACCGCTACAACTACCACATACTGGAGCAACCCGTGCCCGAGATACACAGAGTGCCGCTCGAACAGCTGCTGCTGAAGATTAAGATCCTGCCGCTATTCCAGGATATGAGTATACATGAGGTCCTAGGTGAGTATCTCACATAGCGTGACATACATTTGTCTATTTTTCACTCACAGCTCTAAACCATTTAAGTAATATAATTAATATTTTAATGGAATGGAGATATCATTAGGTGTGCTTACTCGTAGAAAGATGCGAAGATACTCCACCGGCCCGGTCAAATATAAAAAAAACACTTAATGCAATATTCTTATTTATTATTACTTATGTACTTACACACTGATGAAACTTGATAAAAATCTTGTTGCTGTAAAGTTTCTGAACGAATCGATAACAATAGACCAACAACAAGAAATCAACAAAGAAATCAAGCTCAAGAATTTATATACAATACCATATCAACAATAGGCAGATCGCCTATTATTTTCTCAAAAACAGACAGCCAACTATCCATAAGACTCGCAAAACGCATTCCAACATTAAAATTTTTATCAGTTTTCTATTTTAATCTTTTCAGGCAAAACAGTAGAACCACCAACAAAACAGAACATAGATGGCGCCCTCTCTCGCCTCCAAGACATAGGGGCACTCGACAAGGCATATAGCCTCACCGCGCTGGGCAAGCATCTGGCCGCATTGCCTGTAGATGTCAGGATAGGCAAGCTGATGCTGTTCGGGGCTATTTTCTGTTGTGTGGACTCTGCACTTACTATGGCTGCGTTTTTGAGTCATAAGAGTCCGTTTGTTGCTCCGTTCGGGAAGAAGGTAAGAATTAAATTTTATTAATCAATTGATTCAGGCGTGACCTTACGGACCCGAACACGGCGTGTTGCCACGCGGAGCGCCGGACGCAGAGTACTACTCTGAGTTTACTTTGCGTCCGGCGCTCGGCGTTTCGTCTTCGGGTTCGCGACAAGTCAATCGTCATCCTGAGGGTGCCTCGTTGAGAGGTGAAACACGTGTCGATTTCTTAAAGGGTTTTTGTGACTCTTTAGGAATGGTTAAGCGGAATAGATTACTAAATATATCTACATCTATAGTATTTTATACCTAACTTCTAAGTTATTTTTAAAATAAAGAAACCAATGCTACTGTGACGGTGTATATTTTAATGCAGAAGTGTCTGATGTTGACCTTATTTTTTAATTTCCAGACGGAGGCAGATGCGAAGCGAAGAGAATTTGCATGTTCGCAAAGCGATCAGCTGACAACATTGAGAGCTTATAGGGTAAGCTGTACATGCTGCCATTATATTATTATTATTTAAGTATTTATTCGGCATAGTGATCCCGTATTGTTAATAATTAGTACCTTAAGACTAGAGATCGGATATTCGGATGCATATCAACCTAAAGTATAGAAGCTGCTTCTTAAAATATTTTTTTTCCCTGGGTCGAGGGGTTTCATCAATAACAGTGTGTATAAAATTTAGAAATAATAAGCGTGAAAAATATTTCTTATATCTATTTAAAACTAGCCAAGAATTTTGTGGAAAATGTAATACGTGAAAAAATATTAGGTACTCAAAGTATGTCAAGTATCAACAACTTTATCGTTTTTCTAAGTTTGTAATATTTTTTTCTTCAAAACTGTTTAATATATAATGAAATATACTAATTTGCCCGCATACACAGTACAAAAGAGTTGTTCTTAATAATTGGTCGGTCCTGGAAACCGACACTTTTCCCGTACCGAAACGCACTCCATACTAGTCAACACTCGAAGCTTTAGGTAAACATGCATCTGAATATCCGATATCTACCTATAACCTTAATTGTTTATAGGCTTGAATAAATTACCCACAATGATACACTGGCTATTCTCCATCTACAAGCAAACCTTCAAAACGCACTGGCTTTATAATCAACAAGACTGTTCACAAACTACGTCACTAGCTCCATATATTTAATTAATAACCGCTGAAATGAACCTTATTTCCTCAACCATAAGTCATAGAATAACTTTCTACTCTGTTTGCAGAAATGGCAACACGCAATGAAAAGCAGTACCCACGCCGCCTTAGTCTTCGCCAGTGAGAACTTCCTATCCCACAAGACGTTGCTAATGTTGGCCGATATTAAGCACCAGTTGTTGGGCCTCCTCGCGTCTATTGGGTTCGTCCCTGACATGCCGGCGTTACGGAAGAAGATGAGGAAGGATTCTGTGGCTAGTTTGACTGGAGATGAGGTACTGTAACTGTATCCTTACATTTGACATTTCAAGTAGATTTGGAATCATTCTAATGTCATTTCACATTCGTATTTTATTGTAAGCACTAACAGATGAATTCAGATGGGAAACTCCGCATATTAGGTATGAAGCTACAAGTAGGTACGCGGGGGGCTCGACTTGTCGAATTCAGTGAGCGTAATGTAGTCAGGAAATATAAGAGTTACGCGATAGAAAGAGAGGCAGCTTCTAGGTGAATATAACTGTAGGTAATTAGCGCTGCGCGACCTGAATTGCACTTTATTGTGTCGTTGCAAGAGTCGATTTTTATTTAAATGATTTTGCAGAGTGTCCCGTGTGTACTAATATGATTATAAAGCGTCTGTCAAGTTTTATTTCAAAGGTATGTAAATAATATTAAAAGTTTGCGTGTTTTGTTTCAGTTGAACACAAACGGAAATAACGACAAATTGCTGGCAGCAATTTTATGTGCAGCCCTGTACCCGAATGTAGTCAAGGTAATTCAATATTTTTTACTATAAATATAACATCATTACCACCGCCTCGACTCAACTGCCTCGTTGGTCTAGTGGTCGCAAGCGCTACTGCTGAGCATGAGGTCTTGGGTTCGATTCCCGGGTCAGGCAAAGTGTTATTCGGTTTTTCTATCTGGAATTTCTTAGTAGCAGCCCGCAGTCTGGATTTGTTCCCGGTTGATTGCAATAGGCTCGCCCCCTATTACATGGGACTTTAACATAACTGGTGTATCTACTACAGGTACACCTCTGCCCAACCCTTCAGGGAAACAAGGCGTGATGTTATATGTGTGTTATCAAAATCAACCTAACAGACAGAAGATTTTCTTTCTGATCTGAATCTTAGAAACAATTTGATGACAATAATATCAAGCATAAACACAAAAATCCGTACTTTGTAATAATTTACGCTTTATAGGTATCCAAAACACAACCAATCCGATATTTTGTAAACCAAATTCATCATTATTATGACAAATTTAAATAATCAACTTCACTACGTCACTGACACGATATCTTCCGTGATGTTTTCATCTCTCAAAATCTCAATATTAATTGACTATATTCTCATTCCAGGTCCTAACCCCAGAAAAATCGTTCCACATGCAAGCAGCTGGCGCCATTCCACGCCAGCCGACTCCAGACGAACTAAAATTCAAGACGAAAACCGACGGCTACGTAGCATTGCATCCGTCTTCAGTCAACTCCTCTATAGGATACTTCACCAGCCCTTATATGGTGTACCAAGAGAAGGTCAAGACCAGCCGGGTCTTTATTCGAGAGTGTTCCATGGTACCCCAGCTGCCGCTTGTGTTGTTTTCTGGTTAGTATTATTGAGCTTTATAAGCTTAAAATGATGATGAAGACGTAGCAGGTTGGATACATTTGGAAACGGGGCATATAGTATAGTGTGTGTGGTATATGCCCATTTTAAATATGTTTTGGATAAAATCTGCCTCGATGGTCGCAAGTGTTACTGTTGAGCATGAGGTCTCGGGTTCGATTACCGGATCAGGCAAACTGTTATTGGGTTTTCCATCTAGAATTTCTCAACAGGAGCCTGGAGTCTCCATTTGTGCCCGATTAATGACAATAGGACGCTATTACATGGGACTGAAACATAACTGGCGAAATGTGGGTGTACTGTAGGTACACCTCTGCCTAACACTTCAGGGAATACAGGCGTGATGTTATGTTATCTAAATCTTCTAAACTAATATTATAAAGAGAAAAGATTTGTTTTTTGTATGTTTGTTTGTAATAAATAAACTCAAAAACTACTGGACCAATTAAAAAAAATATTTTGATAGTAGAATGCTATATTATCACTGAGTAACATAGGCTATCATTTATAAACATATCACGCGGGCGGAAGTGTTTAGATAAAATAAGAAATTAAACAAAAAATAATAAAATGAATAACAATTTTTCTTGTTTTTTCCAGGTTGCAGTTTAGCAGTAGAACTGCACAGTGGGACATTTATAGTATCGTTAGAAGACGGCTGGATTATGTTCCAAGTGGAGAAACACGAAGTAAGTTCACACAAAGTTTATTTTTTTACTAATTAGCCACTTTATTTTTCGTCTGGTTAGTGACTAAACTGGTGTCAGAGTTTTTATTCCGCCCAAGGGTCTGACTTGGCCTTACATGCCGTCGAGAAATATATCTCAAGTATGCAAGGTTCCTCACGAGTTTTCCTTCACCGTTTTTGAAGCAAGTGATAATAGAGATGACGCCTGGGTCAAAAAAAAAAAATCTATTTAGTCCGTCAGTCAGATAATATAAAAATATTAGACACGTATTTTTTGCTTTATCATATTAATAAAAAATGACTTAGATACAACGCATGTAAGTTGGGGAGTGGGGGTTGATACGTCACAAGTATGTATAAAATCTACATACAAGTGACGTCATGGCACATTATAACTCAATGTATCGCCGTAATCATTGATAACGTAAAAATATAAAAAATACTTTACTGTTTTTACTTTTTTAGTCATCTTCCCTATTATACATTACGCACATGAATCCGAAAATTCAGAGCTGCGTGCCTTGTTCGAACTCGACACCTTTGACTCGGCAGTCCGACGGTCACACCACTAGACTATCACTGCTTAGCCGCTCAATAACCAGTTTCTAAACTGTCTGTAGACTTTAAACGTCGTGATCACTCGCGCTTCCTGAACGGATAAACTCTATTCAAGAAGAAGTATAGTGGGAGTTCCAAATTGAACGAGAAACCTTTCCTCCTGCTTCAAGACTTCGATGGTAGCCACAGTGGCAGCTCGCTGAAAGATCAGCGTGGTGCATTATAACTAGATACTAAGCTGTACTTTTCATATTTCCAGGTCGCAGAAATGCTAAAAACGATACGAGTGGAACTTATAAACTTATTAGAAGAGAAAATCAACGACCCGGGTTTGAACCTCCTACATTACGAGAAAGGTAACCGGATAATAAAGACTATAGTGCAAATCGTTACTAAGGATTAATTTAACCTTCAAATATCAAGTTTTGTAACAACAAACTCAATGTTATACAACAAAGTTCCATTTCCATTGCAATCTTTTTTTTTTTTTTGTTTCTTTTAATTAAAAAAGCAACTAAAAGTAAATGGAGCTAAAGTTGATAATTGAGCAAGTGGCAATTCTGAATTCAATTACAGGACACAATAGGGATCTGGTATAACGAATAAATTGAATACGATACAATTAGTTAATTATGTTTATTTATTTATTATTCTGGTGCTAAATTTTAGAGACAGTGATAATAAAATTATTATTTATGGTCATTTTTGCTGTATTTTGGGTTCAGAATTTGTGGGTATTAAATTTATAGGTGGTAATACTTCTCCATGACCTATCATAATAGCCTGCAGGATATTATATTATAAGCACTGTTATAACATACAAACAAATGCAATATAAAATTCAATTACACTAGTAAAAATTGTAGTTAATCAATAAGTATACAAAAATCTTTTATATAGTATCTAAATTATCTATAGAGTAGTTTTTATATAGCCAATTAATAAAATATCAAATAAAATAATCATAAAGTAATCCATAAATTTAATTATATCATTTTTGTAAATAATAGCTACGTCTTCTGAAAGCGCCATCTATCTTATACATATTAAACAATCAAGTAACCAAAACGTCGTAAATTCTTTCAATATTAACTAGATGGCGCTAGTCTCAGCGACATGTGTATTGAAAAAGTAAAATTTATTTGGCCCGAGTTATACAAGTAGTATTATGACTGCCAACCAATTTAAAAAAATAATATTAAGAGATTATTATAAAATAAATATCATTATTAACCGATTTCAAAAAAAGAAGGAGATTATGCATTCGGCGAGTTTTTAAACAAGTTATGCTTTGTCTGAATTCGAATAACCCGTTCTTAACCACAGAACAGTACCAGATTTATTTTTCTTATATCAATTCAAGATCTGATCCTACTATGGTTACACCTCTGTTGGCTCCACCGGCGTGATATTATGTTACCTGAATAATTCCTGAAATATTAATGTCAAAAACCCAGTTCAATTTAGGCACTAGATATTATTAGATATTCTGTTAGTTAAATAATTATGTATGTAAATGTAATAAATTAAATGTTAATTTCTGTAAAATAATGTCATTGCCAGTCAGTTCTGTTTCCAAATAAATTATAATTCGCAAAATATCCATAAACAACAATAACTTAAGGCTAGATATTCTCTAGTTGAATACACTTTTGATAGGTCTGATAAGAGTGATAATTTATCACTCAAAAAATACAAGCATATCATTGGTTATCACTTATCACTAATACACACACCAATGATATGCATGTAATTAAATTCACAATGTATTAAAATGAACACACTGACAATAACCATTTATTTGTATAAGTAGACGAATTTTAATTTATTATCAGAATTTTGTAAATAAATTATTTTTTTGTTGGAAATAGTTTTTCAATGTTACCCTTTTATTCAATCGTTTACTAGAAAATAAGAAGTCTGCTTCTTCTTTTCGTGTGGTTAGTGACTAACCTGGTGTCACAGTTTTAAAGCCGCCCATGAGCCATTGACTTGGCTTCACATGCCGTCAAGAAATATCTCAGGCATGCCGGTTTCCTCACGATGTTTTCCATCACCGTTTTAATAGGAGGCAAAAGGCTCACCTATTAACCCAATAATGCTGCCCAAACCTCAGATCGAACCCAGGACAGCAAGTTCGATAAAATAAAATAATAATCTGAAATATCACCAGCCAACCACAAATGACTTTATATTAAACATTCACACACAAAATATTGAATAACCTGCATCCGACGGCCACAAATCACGTAATGGCCGGGTTACCCGAAAAATATTGACACTATCAATCATTTACCAACATTGTCCGACATCGTAGTTACGTACCTATGTCCCGTGCAAACAACGGCCGGTTTAATATTTCACGGAGGTAAAAAAATGGCGTTCCATTCGCGAACGATTTCAGTAGTTTAGTGAGCGTCCCTAGTCGTAAAACGCACGTGTTTTGGTTTGTTACATGTGTACTTTAAAGGGCGAACTTTTGGGTTAGGACCGTCCGAGTTGTTTTGGCGTGAAGTGATAGTGGATACGTCTTGAAGAAAATAGGAGTTATTTTTATGTATTTGAACTTTAAGATCGAATCATTTCAGTAATAACAGCCTACTCATAAGTATAATCGTAATATCATCATCATCGTGATTATTCTCCTGCTCTTATTCCTGCACTACATTAGTTGTGATCTCGGTAGTCACTCCTTTTTTAGCCATATTATCTTTCACACATAATAATTTTATTTTAATTAACACAGCAAGTAATGAAGAAATTTAAAAAAAAACAATACTTTGCTTGTTTGATAAGCCCCTAAGTTTCATCTATAAAGAACGATACAAATTCTGGTCCACCCTCCAATAGCTACGTGTGATACATCGTTGGATAGGTAATTTTGAGCTGAACAAAAGCTCGGGAGGGTTCTTGATATGTAAAGATGGTCACCCATCCATGGACCAACCGCGGCAAGCGTAGCTTAACCTGATCGATCGACCAAGACCCGACATCGATACAGGTAGATAATACTTGTATTAATTCCAAAAGTGCATTGTTAAGGCGCTACCCCGAGCTAAGTGGCGCCCTCATTGAATAAAAAATCGTAGCATAGCATAGAAAATAAAGATAAAAAAATTGAATCTTGGAGTTTGTTACAAAGAGGATAAAATATGTTTACGTTGTTAAAACAGGACTAAAAATACTTTATCCTCTTTGTAACAAACTCCAATATTATTATGTTTTATCTTTATTTTCTCTATGCTGTGCTACGTTTTTATATTCAATGAGGGCGCCACTTAGCTCGGGGTGGAAAAGCATTATTTTTGGCAATAAAATTGTTAAACTGTCATGCCATGTTTAATAACGCATAACTCTGAACGGACGCAGATTTGGAACTTGGTGCCATAGTAACTTTTGTTCAGCTCAAAAATACCTATCCAACGATGTATCGCACGTAGCTATTAGAGAGTGGGACCAGAGTTCACACAAATCCTGGCATCGTCCTTTGTATAATGCCATCTGTTAGGGAATAGTCGAACAAAGAATTCGATTTCATTTTAAATTTGAAATATAGATGTCGCTACTTCATTTCTAACTGGATTCCAATATTCATGGAGCGATAAAATGCCGCTCTCTATTGATGTTCTCTTGTACAATATTGATTCTGCCTAGCCTGTTCCCAACTATCTTGGGGTCGGCTTCCAGTCTACCCAGATCCAGCTGAAAACCAGTATTTTACATGGAGCGACTGCCTATCTGACCTCCAAAACCCAGTAACTCGGTAATACGATAACCCTCTGTAAGACTGTTTGTCAGACTTTCGGGCTTCTGACGACCCGTAACGACTGTCAAAGATCCACGAATGACAGCCGGGACCACGGTTTAACGTGCCTTCCAAGTCACGGAGTAGTCTCGATATAAATGAAGATGGTCAACCATCCACGTGAGGTACGGGCAAGCGTAGCTTAACCTGATGGAACGACCCGTGCGGCTGTTATTATAAAAATCAAATCCCATCTATAAAGTTATCTGAGTCGGTTACAGAGTTGTAGAAAAATTTAGTTTGGATCTCTAAAGATAAACTTTTGCACTTCAAAAGTAGTGTTAAAGCTCTCTCGCCTATATGGGAGAAAACCTGCAAACCCAGAACAAAACAGCCTTAGTAAGAAAACGAAAAAAAAAAGTATGAAAAATCGTATAGGTACTTACGGTAAACATGACCCAAAGAAAGAACACATGTACAAGAAAAGAATAAGTTGGGGGTCTTCAATAGTTTTCCGTGCTACTACCTACTAATATCCTACATCTTTTCTCCTATTTTGGCATCACATCCACACTCACCCAACCACCAAAGCCGTGCCATCTCGAGTCACATCACGTACCGGCCGGCGTGTAATTGGCGCCATTTAGGTACCGTCCCGCGGCCGACTCGCATTGCACGTCCGTGGCCTCACAACCTTGCGAACCAATATGTTGTGAGAAACTTTATACAACTGGGTATGTCGTGTTCAATTTATGGGACTGATCTTTTAGTGCTTGGAGAGCGCGACCGGCCTCCGGCACGCGTAGCATCTTCTCTTCTTCTTTTCGTGTGGTTAATAGACAAAATTACAGATTGAGATTGTTTGTCATTTTATCTAGTCTTCCGTCGACGAAACCCGTTTCCATTGTGGTTATGCTAAGCATTCAGTGGTACGGCAACTAGGTAGGTACCATTGAATAAGTTCATATCTGTACATCGTAAGGACTATTTCTGCTTGCAGCACTCGGCCGCTATAGAACCGGGGCGGTAACAGATGTAGTCATCGTGTTCACGGGAATTTGTTTTCAAACTGCTTAGATATGAAGTTCTTCGATAATATCTACTTAATTACGGAGGTTTTTTAGTCCATTTTTCTAATACAACCGACAGATGACCGCGGGGTAAGTAGGTACCTACTGGGGTAGGTTCCGTAGTTTCTGCCCTAGGTCCATGGGAAGTCAGCGTGACCTAGGTACGTATGTATGTACCTACCTATGTATGTGTAGATGACCGGCAAAAATAAACTACTATTTTTGGATTTGCTAGTCGGTTAGGTACTAAGAGATCGTGTCACAAGCCGTTTTTTTTTTTTTTTCTATCAAATGACTTCTCCCGCACTGGGTGGAGCGGGAGGGCATGTCAGACTCTTACTGACTAAAACCCACCCGTGTTCCTTCTGTTGCCTGTGCAATGCCAGGGGGCCACGGTATCCCTTTCGGACTTTCCCGCAACCCCGGCAGGCAGGGGTCTCATCGGACCCCTTCACTTGCTGACATCTCTTTGAGGCGCGCGTGGAACACAACGCGGCGTCGACCCGGGCCTGATCGTGTCACAAGCCTGGCAATGCAAATGTCCTTATGTCTGCTAAATGGTACTAGTTAAGTGTAAATAGTTTAACCAAATTGCAAAGACCAATCTGCAGAATGACGCAAAGAGGGTTATAATGACCATTTATTGCAATACTCTTAGCAATGTTTGGAAGGTTTAATTATCAAAATCAAACGTAAGGATATGTCAGGAATTAACTGCTCGTTGCTCCCAAATTCTTATTAGAAATGGCATCTTACAGCATTCCTAGTCGCTATAATTTCACTATTTTTACTCTAAACGCATAGGAGTAGTCACAACGTGACAACTACAAAAATCCCTCACCCTCCCAATTTATCAGCATTAAACATTTTCACATAAACATGTTCTATGCCTACGCAAAAACGTCGTACCAAGCGTTATTATCAACCGGTCCGTTGATTCCATTCACCCGGGGCCGAATAAATCAACGCGAAAGCCGAAAGCTGACAATAAATTTGGTCCCAATCCTGGTCATCGTCGACCCAAAAGGCGTTTTAGCGTTAACCCAGGGACGGACCTTTCTGCTAAATAAATCCCTTATCTGCATACGGCAAACCTTTCTAGGGTCCAGCTTAATAAATTCAGGTTGGGCCTTCCAAACTTTTGCGTAAGAAGTGTATAGAGCTGCTGTAATTGTTGCGAATTTTCTTCATATTTTCTACTGTCTTCTCTCTGTGTCTATTGTTAACAGTTTCATGTGAGATCCTACTCGTATAGGGCGTAGTATTTGGCACAGAAAAATCCATCTATACTAATATTATATAGGAAAGATTTGATTGTTTGTTTGTTTTATTGAATAGGCTCCGAAACTACTGGACCGATTTGAAAAATTCTTTTACCATTAGAAAGCTTAGTTTTCAGGGAGAAACATAGGCTTTTTACCCCGGGAAAAATAACGGGTCCCGCGGAAAAGACCACGGAAGCGAAGTCGCGGGCAAAGTGCTAGTTTTTAACAAGTCTGTTCAATTTAAACTGTCATTCTCGTTCTCGTTTCAATTGCAATGCTCTCCGACTATCCAAATGTGAGTCCTATTTGGTAGAGTCTGGTTTATTTTTCTGCGCTATCATTGTGGGTGTGTAGTGAAGAAGTTATAAAACTTCTTTCAATGGCATTAAGGACTTGCCAACCTTTCTAATAACTACTATGTTATTCTACACACAAAAGAACGTCAAACAAAAATATGAAACCGGTATTATCAACTCTAGAGCAATACTTTCGGCCTGCTCATTTGGAAACCGGCCGAGCGGGTGCGCTCCCAAATCAATAGTAATTCTGTGGGTAATCCCTCGGCCCACTGAAAAATATACATACCTATAGCAAGCCTATGTAAAGTTTATTGAGTTAAATTACTCTTGGATATAACTTTTGTTCTCATGTCGCTGGCTATGTGGTGCCAAATGGAGTGAATAGGAGAGTTGGAGCTTGTTGAAAGTTGCTGTAGATTTCATGGAATTTTTAAGATCATCTATTTAGGTACTCAACCTAACTTGGTATTTAGGTCATCCGAAGGAGACAGACTTTGGAAGTTCTAAGGGTGTTTTAATCACTCTTTAGACTAACAGAATGTTTCGGCAACAAAAGTGTAAATATTATGGCCAAATAAAAGACTCGTTCAAGATTGGTAACAAAATCCAAGAGTTTTAAAAACGTGTATCACAATTCGCCATACTTTTTGACAAACTAGTGTGTGCAAAAACAGTCTCCAAATAAAAATTAAAGGGTTAAGCTCCCCTCTTAAAGCAACTATCTCCCTCGTTTACAGGTTATAACATACCTTTTATCTCTCTCTTGAGCTGACCGCTTGACCATTGGCTGATGAAATGGGTTCACGCACACATGCTCACGTGTTTTTTTTACACACTCGTATAATTGTGTGTCGTGGGCGGAGGAAAAAAATATTGTAGGTAGGGATTGCAAATGGGATTTTGGTGGGATCAAGCAACAGATTTTCGGGGGTATCATCACTATCCAGAGAATTGCCCGTTATAGAGTTCTTCGATATGAACAGATTAACATGTTCTAAAAATAGCCCATTTCTCTACCAATTGACTCAAATATCCAACCGTAACGAACGAATCTCACCGATGCCATCAACCTTAAGACCAACATATTCAGTAAATTCCCTGAAATGTCATTACTAACCCGTAAGTGTTTGCAACATTAAATTGGAAAATGCACACGCTTTACCAAATCGCACCTACAATGTAGGTTGAACACATTTTACTTGCAGTCCTGCTACTATATCCTACTTATATCCCTCCTACAAAACAAGATCTTTGTAATGAGTATGGATCCCGTCAATATAGTGTAATGGTTGAGCTAAACGGTGCTGATCCATGCGTCATGTTCGTGAACGGGCGCCGTCAGTAGGGACTGGTCATCTATTATCTGCCACGGCTTCTTTTAATTTTTTAATTGTTTTTATCTTTTTATTACGAACACTTTTTACGTGCACCTTCTTTCTACATTGTTCTCACATGTATAATTTCAACATGAATGATGTAACCAATATTTTGTAACAATATTATAATGTAAAAGAGTGTCCGTGGAGTTTCTTGCCCGTTCTTCTCCATAGGAACCTTTTTTTTTTTTTTTTTTGTGTGGGAAGTCATCCCCGTGTTCCTTCTGTTGCCTGTGCAATGCCAGGGGGCCACGGTATCCCTTTCGGACTTTCCCGCAACCCCGGCAGGCAATGGTCTCATCGGACCCCTTCACTTGCTGACATCTCTTTGAGGCGCGCGTGGCTCTTTGAGGCGTTATGATTTAAAAGAGTGTCCGTGGAGTTTCTCCATAGGAACCTACGCTTAGGAATGGGCAACTACTTAGCTTCATATTTTTAACTGAATGATCCCTAGACAATTCTGTAAATGGTTTAATTGAAATAGATGCTTTGAGTTTGAGTGCGTCTTACCTTTGCCAGAGTACTTCACTACAATTTACAGAAAAAAGAGTAACTTAGCCAAAATCTCGATAAAACATCTATATCCAAACGCCTAATGACGCATCGTATCTCGAGGACCGCCGTATAATGTTTATTCCACGTTATCAGCAGCGAGTCCTATATCCCGGAGGTCTCGAACTGTCCCTAACCTAAAACTTTAGGGTGGAAGGGTACTTTAAAGTGATCTAACAGATTTCGAGCCACTACACAAGGAATATAACTGGGTAATGCTGGGTATTCCGCCATTGTATGGGTTGGGTCACTAATGTGGCATTAGTATCTGGATTCGTTGGTAGGTAGGGTAGGTAAGTACTTGTTGGGGTATAGCTGTAACTGTAGGCAATGAAACGTCCCTTTATCTAGGTACATTGTATGTTATTAGACAAAAAATAGTAGTCATGAAAGTCTAAACAAAACGCTACGACCGCAGCTACAAACTGTTTAAGATTGCTACGAATTTATTTGTATCGTTTCATAATTTGATTTTTTAGTTCATGGTTTCATATTATTTCATGTTCTAACATGGCATCATGATTGACTACTGAAACACTGATACACATGTATTTTATTGAACAAAGCCCACTATGATAATAACACACAATGTTTTGAGTAAGAAGAAGCTACTTATATTGTCCCTTTTTAGACCCTATATGAGAGATTTTTCAAGAAAATTAATGTTCTTCATGAAGGATAATTGTTTACGTAGAGTGAGGATTTATTTAGTCGGAGATGTTGAACCTCCGCGCTTACGATCAGCTTGTTAAATGTGCGGACGAAAGTGTCTATTGCAACAAAGAGAGCTGTGGAGTAGAATATTGTAAAAAAATATTTTAAGCGAAGAATCAGTTTGTTATTTTATTTTTAATGCTTTTATTACCAATGGGGTTGTAGATGGGTACTATCTGCTTAAATTTAAATTATTACTGAATGAAAAAAGATGATGTAAAGCCAGGAGAATTTATTATTAAGCAAATTGACTATGTACCCACTTAAATTGTTCGGATACCTAAGTATTCAAATCACAATATTGTCATTCTTTGAGAGTTGTATAAAATGGCTAGAACACGTCAAATTGACGTAGGTAGCCAATTCGCTTAGCAATTAAATGAAATTGTTTATTATGTAAATAGGATATAGTACTCACGTTTACTCGACATCTTAAAAAAAATAAAAAATAAGCTAGACGGAGTCGACATTTTCGACTACCCCTGAGAAGAGATGGCGAAGCAGACTTAAGGGTCAAAGTCTCTTTTAAAGTCCAGACTTGAATTTCCCTGACTGCATAATACCTTCTCATTCTACGCTTAACATTATGCTTTGGCATCTCTCTGAATCAAGGTAGTGATTGGAGGTATTACCCGCTATAACATACTCACTCTTCAAAAATATCGGTTTGCATAAAGCCATATAGAATGCTTGTCATACTAGTAAACGAGAGTGTGCTGCTAATATCTATAAAACAAACAGTCGCCTCCATAGTCGTCTCTGTGCTATCCATTTCCGTGAGTCCGCGGCGCGTGTTTGGTCACTGCCTGAGATATACATATGGCGTGTTTAACTGTAGGTACCTGTAGGGCTGTCACGTGGATACAAAGGAAATTAAATTTAAAAACCTCGACCTTGACTACCTCGTTGGTCTAGTGGTCGTAGATGCTACTGCTGAGCATGAGGTCCTGGGTTCGATTCCCAGGTCGGGCAAAGTGTTATTGGGGTTTTTCATCTGGAATTTCACAGTAGCAGCCCGGAGCCTGGATTTGTGCCCGGTTGATGCCAATAGGCTCGCCCCCTATTACATGGGACTTAAACATAACTGGCGAAATGTGGGTGTACAGGTACACCTCTGCCTAACCCTTCGCGGAATACAGGCGGATTTTATGTTATGATGTGTGTTAAACTTAAATAATCGAAGATTTTTATGTGGAATTTGTAGGCATTCTAGTAAGTAGGTAGATCCATCAGCTTCCTTAAATATTTTTATACAGTCTCAAAAAAGAGAAAAGAGATTATCAGCTATCGTAAATAGACACGTATTTATAGACAGCAGCGATTGGTGATTTTCTTTTAGAGCAAAATGTGATGTCTATGGTCTAAGCTTGACGAGACAAGGAGAAACGTTAGTAGTACATACCTACTTTAACGCTGAGAGCGCTTATCCTAAAAGTTGGCAACGTTGCAAATAACTGTCAAATATTTGTTTTGATTAATTTGGCAATATTACTATAAGGAAATTTGAAATGTGGCTAACTAGTGAACTAAATAAAAAATTGATTATGAAATGCAATAATTAATATCTTAACACACCAATTATAGTTGTAGATGTAAATTAAGTATTTGGAAATTTTCCACGGTAACAATATCAAATTAAGTGTTATACTTAATATTGCAATTCGTTATTAATATTTTAGTTCGCTAGTTAGCCACATTTCTTATTTTCGGAGAATAATATTGCCAAATTAATCAAAACAGCGAAATATTTGACATCTAATTGCGACGAAACTGAAAAAAACACACAGATTTTCATCCCTGATCGTGCCCCCTAAACACACAAATTACACATCTCCATTACTCTATTTAAATCAACCGAGTTCCATAAAAAGATCAGTATCAAAAAATGACCTAACCTGACCTACCTATTGACCATTACAGAGGTAAATAACATCAAGTGTCCATTACAAAAGGTCTTATTATACCCCGGACACAAGATCAAAAGTGTATCAAGGGGATGCTGTTAAAGGAAAAACCGGTTTTGAATGTCCACGTGTTATAAAGGTGAGATCAAAATGAGAACAGGGGATGCTGTTTAAGGTCAAAGGACTAATAAGCATTGCTCTAGAGTCTAGAGTTTATTACTATTACTTCTAGAAAGTCTAGAGAAAAACAACAACAAAAAAGTAATAGTAATAGATTATGTAGGTACTATTTCATTATGATTTCATACCATAAGTAAGGGTACCTAGCAGCCAAAAGGCACACACCTCTTTTTGTATCCTCTGCCGATATATTCTGTAAAAATCTTACCGAGAAAAGATAGGTGAAGTGAATTTGAAGTGACCTGCCAATAGTGGCAATCCTTAGCATCACCTTCATGTCATCAGTCTGTCAATAGTGTCACCCTTAGCCTCCTTAGGTCACCCTAAACTTACTTCACCTTTGTTTTCACACAGAAATGTTTACAGAATAAACTGCTGTTGGTATCATAATCACCAACATCAGATCCCAAAAGATCAACATCAAAAGAAAGAAAAGATTACCTAATTTGACCCATCTATTGACCATAACAGAGCAAGTGTGCATCACAAAAGGTGCCGGACACAAGATCAAAAGTGTATCAAGGGGATGCTGTTAACGAAAAACCGGTTTTGAATATCCACGTGTAACAAAGGTGAGATCAAAATGAGATCAGGGGATGCTGTAAGGTCAAAGGTCAAAACGGGAAATTTACATATTGGGGTAATTTTTTTGAATAGGTAGATTTGAGATGGGTAATGGATCAATGAATATTAATTTGATGATTTGGATAAGTGGCTTATTTGTAGGTAATTGCTATAATATTTTTTTTAGGGGAATGTTGCATGAATATTTATTTAAGTAAGTATAGGTGCATATATTAAGTATCTGTTAAATCAACCCGTTTATATTATGATTCGATAATATCTCTAATGTTATTTTATGGACTTTATTTAATTTTAAAGTTAACTAAAACAAGTCTAACCTACAGTAGTTCATTTTGACACCTATTCCATGTCCTTTAATCAAAGTTATTGACATAGAAGAAAATAAAACCCATTACGTCAAGTTAGAATAGGTGTAGGTTTAAAGGCAAGTCCTGAAACAGAATAGGCCTATTTTAATGCAACATTAAAAATCTCCTCAAATGATCGTTACCTAAGTGTTTCTGCTGACAAAGATTGATCATATTGCTTTTTTGCCAATTTGTTTTAAGTCGGCGCAAAAATCTATGTACTTATTAATTAGTATTTAATTAATCTCGTATTTTATAGTTATTTTCGAGCTTTCTCTCCCGTATGTTACACCTGGCATGTTTTATCTCTGCATCACCCTAAGATTAACTGCTACGTAAGAAAAACCTCAGGCATTAAGTCTGTCTTTGTACAGTATTTTTTACTTGTGCTAATTTTATGAAATATTAAATATTTTTGCCAGAACACTGTTGAGTGCAAGCCCTAGCACAAAGTACGGCTAGATAAGTAACGCGGTCCTCGCCACTGTCTTGATGTAACACATTTGTAACGGCCAGATGTAAACACAGATACGGCCGGCTACATTCAACACCCTGTATAGCAATTTCCCTTAGCATATGGGGTTGAGACGCCCAGAAATTGTTGCAATTTGTTTCTGATGGTGTATTTATATGTATTTGTATGTTAATAGGGTTATGCTTTTGTTTTTGATGAAGTTATTGTTTTTAATATAAAACTGTGTTAATAGATATGTACTTAGGTACTTTGGTATTTACTTTTAAAAGAGTAACCGTGGAGTTTTTTGCCGGCTCTTCTCCATAGGAAACGACCAATTGGAACCGTGCACCTAGCTTCTGACGTTTCATAAGTGCCCTTGTAGGTTTATGTGAAATAAAATATTTTGAATTGAATTGAATTTGTGGTTTTAATTTTGAGTAAGAATGGGTGTCTGTTTTTTCCCTAAAATTTCCATGTGAACGAAGAACATTAGATAGGTATCGTATTCACGAATCAGCGTCCTTATTATGTACAGATGAACAAACTTTTTGGTATACAGTTATATTTAGGTAATAGTTTGTATACAGGCAAAATAATTTAGACTCCCACTACATAGTTTAAAAGAATAGTTTGTTTAGGTATATGAAGATTGAAAAATCGGCCCTTAGGTACATTATGTTCAAAATAATATTTATTTATAACATAAACATAATATCACGCCTTGTTTCCCCGAAGGGTTGGGCAGAGGTGTACCTGTACCTAGTAGGTACACCTGCATTTCGCCAGTTACGAGTATGTTTAAGTCCTATGTAATAGGGGGCGAGCCTATTGTCATCAACCAAGCACAAATCCAGACTCCGGGCTGCTACTCAGATATTCCAGATAGAAAAACCCAATAACACTTTGCCCGACCCGGGAATCAAACCCAGGACCTCATGATCAGCAGTAGCGCTTGCGACCACTAGACCAACGAGACAGTTAGTATTTATTTATTAACACTTCAAGCACATACTCGTAAATGTACAGAGGCGGACTTAATGCCACAGTCATTTTCTACCAGTCAACCTTAAAATACCACAACCAACCAACCAACCTACCAACCAACCTTTATAACCTTCATATTCGTATGCACAACGATACCTTCAAACTACAAATAAGATACTTCCCTACATTAAGTGTGGCTTAGGTCAAACGGCAGTCACGAAACTGGAAACTCTCCAAATCATGGGACATCGGATGCAGGAACTAGTGACTCTAGTGTGCTTGCTAATGAGCCGAATAGTTCTCTTAGCTACGCTTTGACCCAAGTAAACGTGTAGTGAAAATCAAGACCGCCATCGCGCCAGGATGAGTGACTTAAGGCGAAGATTTCTTCAAAACCGTCAAAAAGTCGTTTTTTTAAAGCAGTGTATCTCTTAAATCGTAAATATATTTGACAAAAAAAAAGAATGATATTTTCAAGTCTTATTTTAATACAGTGATCGAACTCAAATCATAATTAAACATACATTAATGCTTAAAAAAATCTTCCAACACACCTTTTAATTGTCTTTAAAGGCAGTTTATATATATTATACCTTCACTAACAAAAATTATAATTATAGTTAAAAATATACCATAAAATGTCTAATGCAGTATTTGAAATTTCGGTTATGATGAGTAATATTAGCAATATGATGAAAAAAACAACGAAAAGCATTGAAAAAGTACAAAAGTGTGGTTATTTTATTTTTTACTCTTTACACGTAAAGAAAAAGACAGAGCCAAAGGCAAATGGTCGGTAGGCTCTTAAGTGTAAACTTTTTCTCATAGTAAGTACTGTAACTACATGAAACATACCTATTCACGAGTATTAATGTTTGCCACGTATTTATTTTAGATTTGCCTGACTAGTTTCTAAGCTGATTTTGATTACTACTCGTATTTAGGATGTTTGCATACTGCATCCGATCCGAATCCGAGAAATAACAGTCCGAATAAATGTTCTAAACCGTTCGATCCAAGATTGTGCAATTCGAAAGCTGTTGTAAAAATATTACAACAGCATTATTAAAATTAGCATTATTATAAAAAATATTACATTATTATGTTGTTGAAATATTTTCTATGGTCCGAGGCCTAGACATCAACCAATGAACAACATTTCCAAACGTTTTTTGTTGGTTGAATACGAGGCTTTTGGCTACTTTTCTATTTTTGTGTGTTTTGTTTGTGCAAATAAACATATTTTCTTTCTTTTTCTTTCTTTCTTTTTTGTAATCGGAACATGTCTTGGCAAAAATGGAGTCAGTGCTGCCCAAGATAACAACAAATTCATTAGGTGCTCTATACTCCATTTATACAAAACATTTTGTATTAGAAAAATAACGGCTAATTAGGGACAGTTATTGTGTACCTAATATTGTTCAAATTATTAATTAATTATCTTTAGAGTTTAAAAAAATGTAAATGGTCAATAGATTACATTGCTTTGAAGCTATCGTGAAATATTGGAGTTTATATCGAACTAACTGCGCCCCGCGCTGTCACCCGCATAAGGGTGCTTACATAATAAAACAGGTTTCAGGTGCTGCAGGTCTGTGCGGGTCGGTACCGATCGGAAAAGTACGGGATTTTTTCGAGCATCTAGGGACGCTATTAGGACTTTGCGACCGAATTCGGTCGTATAACGATCGCAATCTATGTTGAGACAGCCGGGCCAGGTAAAATTTCCTATGTTATCTTATGCGCTCACTTATAAAGAAATAGGTTAAAACCTATCGGTGCCGACTATTATACCTGGACCGATCCATACTGGTCTAAGCGTTTGCCAGTGAAGGGTGTGCTTAAGAAAATGAATGTTGTCTGTGCCGGAAACCAGTTTCTTTATGTAAGCATCCTTAGTCTCGATCCCGTGGGCATAACCTAACCTAACTCAGGTCATAGTCTACTCACTTGACAAATTTCATCCAAATTCGTTCATCCATTTTAGCGTAAAACGCAACAAAAAAAGAAGCTCATTTGTAATATTATAAGTGAAGGATAAAGGTTTCGTTATTAATGTTTGCGGATGCTTCCGTCGATGATTTCTTCTCCATCATTAGGAAAAGAACGGCATCGACGATGAGCAGGGTCCGTGGTAGCACCAACACTGTCCTCAGAACGTTAGCGTGCAAAATAGATAGTCCTTATACTGTGTACTGGGCAAGTACACCTGCACAGAAATAGGAAATGATATATATAATAATAATTATTGTGTACTTATTTTCATTACTAACAAATTACTAACACCTCGTTATTTTTGTATAACTGTGGCTGTCTGTGTGACTCGCCTCACGAAAGCTTGCGGGAGTGATGATGATGATGACGTCACGCTGAAGTAGTTGCACGAAGGCTGCGTTGACGTTCATACTCGGGGAGTCACCAATTTAGGAGCATGAGGAACAGGGTGTAAAGTTCACACATCCACCATAGAAAAGGGAGGATCCTCCAATCAGACGGGTGTTGTGTCTGGCGGGCCGACTGCCCAACTGTTGATGTCGGATAGTCTTATATATGTTGTTCGCGCGGTAAACTCTAATTGCGCGATGCAGGATTTGTGTGACGTCATGTCTTTGATGCGTAGTTTGTATGTGGCGGTGTAACTATGAGTCCACAGTGTGAGTACCATGGAGTCGTTTACTATGTTATTATGTTGATTTTGACTTGAAAGAGCAGGGTAGTTGAGAGTATGTCATGCTCACTTAATGTCTCGCTGATGGTGGCGAGTGTGTTGGATCATTTGGTTCCCTACAAAATGGTTGAGCTGGATGGTGCTGATCCACGCGTCATGTTCGTTAACGGGCGCCGTCAGTTGAGACTGGTCATCTCTTATCTGCCAGGGCTTATTTTTAATCGTTTTTGATTTTTATATTTGTTTTTTACATTGTTCTCACATATAGAATCAACAAGAGTAATGTACCCAGGATTTTGTAATTTCTATATTTAAAAGAGTGTCCTTGGAGTTTCTTGCCCGTTCTTCTCCATAGAGATCTACGTTTTGGAATGGGCAACTAGCTTCAACTTTCTGACTAACTGACTGACTCTTTGACAAGTCAAAAGTGCCTGTAAAGGGTTTAATTGAAATAAATGCTTTGAGTTTGAGTTTGAATCGCTACACTTCTAACAACTCTACTAACCCTGTGTTTTTGTTTATGTAACCTATGGACTTTTAGTCTGAAAATAAAGATATTGAATTGAAATAAAAAATAACGGTCACCGCCCTCTGGTGATGACCGTTATTTTTCTATTGTTATAATAAATGGAGTATAGTCAGATTTTAATATGGATACCTATAATAGGCCGCACATCAGTGATAACAAAACCATTATAAGTTGGCCTCGCATTCTATTGAAAACCGTACTACGCTAGGTTAGCTAGAGTCTAGTTACCACCAACTCTATTTCCAGAAATTACGTCTAAACCAAATTAAAATCTCGAACTGTAAATGATCCTCGCCCGTAAATTAATGGTTAAATCGCCGTGAGTCGATCGAGCTATATTTCAGTCCCTCACTAACCCGACAACCCTGCCCTAAATATTGAAATTGCGCCAATGTAACGTACTATTTTCATTGTGTAAATTTATAAGTATAAAGTTATAGATAGCCAAGTGTTACTCTTCGTGTAGGTACCCTCATCAGTTCTGAAGATGGGTGACCATAATCACTCTACCTACATATGCTCGACTTAACATAAACACAAACAAACAAAATAGAAAGCTGTTGACTGCCTCGTTCGTCTAGTGGTCGCAAGCGCTACTGCTGAGCATGAGGTGCTTAGTTCGATTCCCGGGTCGGGAAAATTATTATTGGATTTTTCCAACAGGAATTTCTCAGTAGCAGCTCGGAGTCTAGATTTGTGCTCGGTTGATGGCAATAGGCTAGCGCCCTATTACATGGGACTTAAACATAACTGGCGAAATGTGGATGTACTACAGGTAGGTACACCTCTGCCCAACCTTTCTGGGAAACAAGCCGTGATGTTATGTAGAACTCTGTTTTTGTCTTTTTTTTCAGTTTTATAACTACCACTAAAGCCAAGCGCACATCACAGCCGCAACGGGCCACGGCGTAAACCATTTTCATACAAAAAAGTGCGGTACGGCGCGCCTTTAGTGTATGCAAAGTGATGAACAAAGATTTATGCAATGCATAGCGTTGCGGCGCGGCCGGCCCTAATTTGGTGGATCTGTAATAACCCGCGAAATTAAAATTATCTTACGTTTTTTTACAATTTTCAGGGTATTTTTACGTTTTTTAGGTTGTTCCATTGAATGACTTTTTCATGAAATCATGACATTTGAGAACGAATTTAACTTTGAGAGATGTACTAATGTCGCAAATCATATTTTGATCAACATACAACCTGACACTGACTGACCTGCAAATTGCAAAAAACGTTAGAAAATTTGAATTTTGTGGGCTACCGCTGCGGATCCACCATGACGGTCTTTGTTTCCATCCTTTATTAATCAATCTGACTAGCCTTTTCCCAACTAAGTTGGGGTCGGATTCCGGTCTAACTGGATGCAGCTGAATACCATATTTTACATGGAGCGACTGCCTATCTGCCTTCCACAACCAGTAACTGGGTAATACGATACTCCTTGGTAAGACTGGTGGTCAACTTTCGGGCTTCTGACGACCCGTAACGACTGTCAAAGATCCACGAATGACAGCCGGGACCAATGGCTTAACGTGCTTTTCGAGGCACGGAGGAGTCTCGGTATGTTAAGATGGTCACCCATCCACAGACCAACCCCGGCAAACGTAGCTTAACCCGATAGATCGAACCGTGCGGCTGTTATAACGTAGCCCCGAGCTAATCCTGTTTTCCTCCGGTTTTTCCTTTATATTCCCGGTAAATACTTACTATTAACACAGTTCCTGAAATTGGCTTCTACTCTTCGGCTTCACGGGATCGATTCCAGCACAGAGCTGAGTTGAGTGCAGCTATGAGTTGTATTGCAATATGTGGTTAGCTAGCGACGTCGACAATTATATGGTCCTAGTTTATCAATTATAACTTCTAGTTACAGCTATATGTAAGCGGGCACGCCCTTTATGCCTGGAGCCTTTATTTTCCTTTTTAGATATTGTTTACGTTTAGTTATTAGTATTTCTGCTTGAGTATAGTTCTCGATGTTTTTGGTTGGTATATTGGCGTGTGCTAGCTGTCATATGGCTATTATTTTATAATTTAAATTGTGTTTTGCGTAATGTAAATTATCTTGCATACTATTGTATAGAATCATTTTTTTTTTCTAACTGAACAGACAGCTGTGCTGCTGGGGAGTTTGTTGCGCCACTTCTTCTTCCCAGCAAAAGCACTAGGAAGTGGTGAAGGGTGGGCGTTTTGGGGGACTGTCTTATGTAATTTTAACGTTCGAAAAGTGCTGATTCTCCGCCTATATTGAATAAATAACTTTTGAATTTGAATTAGACATACAGTATCATTCATGTCTGCATGTGAGATAATGTAATCAGCCTAGGTATAATGTTTCCACTGCTACTGCTGCACAATTATGTCTACAAAATTTTGGTTCTAGGACATTTCCAGGGGCCCAAGTCTGCTATTTTTATAAATTTGTCATTCCAACACGATCCCATTGTCATTTTTGCTAAAAGTTCGTAATCTGCTAAATTCATAATGGTCGATCATTGGTTGATCATTCCACAAACACGATACTCGTAACAAATTAAAAAAATGATTGCACAATGACGTTCTCATGGTAGGTCACTGATCAAAGGAACTGTCAAAATTTTAGCAGATTTCCGCCTAAGTCAGTCTTCATTTTTCATTATGTACTCGTACGAGATTACCAATAGATGCCATTTCTTTCAATGGAGTTTCAGTGACCATTGCAAAGTCATAATGAGGCCAGTATGTTAGTAGATTACCAAACTTGTCAAAATCAACAATTATGAAATCAATGATAGACTGACAGATCTGACACTATTGTAATAGCAGACTTGAGGCCCAGGCCAGTTTCCTCACGATGTTTTCCCTCACCGTTTTGAGAGCAGTGGTGATGAAACAATGTACACAAAGTAAATCGTCTGTCTGGGTTCAAATCTACGACCTACAACACGTCACACCACTGCTCACGCGTGTGAGATTACAGTTCGTAAAAACGCACATGAAACATAACATTAATAACGGCCAATATCTTAAAAGTTAAAACATTGTACTAAAATAACCGATATCGGGCAGGCCTCAGTTATTTATCGATATTTTCATAATTCATTCGAGGGACACGCGACACTTTTTATTTGCCGTCCTAGTTTAAGATTCATGATCTCATGAGATATTGGTAGACCTTCGGAGGCAGTGGATGTGACAGCCTCTTTTTATGATAAAGAAATAAATGGTGTATGTAAATGGTTGTACCGAAAACTTTGTCATAAATAAAAGGTTTTACTTTTTTTGGGATTTAATAGGTAGGTATTCAAGTAGGTACCAAAATAAGAGAGTGGGTTCTAGTAAGCCGGTATAGTTAAATCTAATAAATAAAAGAACATAAAGAAATATGTTTATTATGCACAAACAAAACGCACATTTACAGAAAAAACACAAAATACACAAATACAAAAGTTGCCAAAAGCCTCGTATTCAACCAACAATTATACGCTTGAAAATGTTGTTCATCAGTTGATGTCAAGGACACGGACCAAAGACAATATTGCGTAATTACTGTTGTGACATTACGTACTCTGTGGTTGCGACATTAGCAAATGACAACAACAATATAACAAAAACAAAATGCCGATTGTAAAATTAACAACTTTTGTAATAAAAATCGAATGTCATGACTAATCATGACGACAAGTGGGTAAAATATCTAATGCCGAAAAAACGAAACAAAAAAAAAACTCATTATTTCAAGTAACTACACTACCGGCTGGCTGTCATTGAACCCGATTTCTGCTGCTGCTGTAGTTATTACTTATCGTCATTAGATATTGATACCCATCAGGTCTGCGTAGTTTCGCTACTTAATTTAATCTGACCCTGTACAAATGATTGTTATAATTTTGACTAGCTGCGCCCCGCGGTTTCACCCGCGTAAGTTTCGATCCCGTCGGAATATCGAGATAAAAAGTATTCTATATGTTAATCCAGGTTATAAACTATCTGTGTGCCAAATTTTATCCAAATCCGTTCAGTAGTTTTAGCGTGAAGAAGAGACAAACATACACACTCACAAACTTTCGCCTTTATAATATTAGTGTGATAAATTAATGCGTGTCTTGACATCGGGTTAGAAAGCAATTGTCTGAAAAAAACGCCTTTCGGCTTTTCGAAACCGGGGGTGGTAACACTTCTCAGGTGGTAACACCTCTCACCTCTTAGGGTTCCGTATCCTAAGGGTGCCAGACGGAACCCTTTTACTAAGCCTCCGCTGTCCGTCTGTCAGTCAGCGGGCTGTATCTCATGAACCGTAATAGGTAGACAGTTGTTCGCAGATTGTGTATTTCTATTGCCGCTATAACAACAAATAATAAAAATAAAGTTAAAAATTAAAGGGGGCTCCGATTCAATAAAAAAAAAAACGGCCTTTATGCTAAATATTGGACGGTGGTACGGAACCCTTCATGTTCGACTAGCACTCGGCCGGTTTTATTTTATTTTCATAATCTTTCTATGACCACCTGCCCAGGAAGAAACTAATTTCATTGAAACCCCCAAACATTACGTGTAAATATTGTAAACAAATAAAGAGTGAATGAAAAAAAAAAAAAAATAGGCACATAATATTCACAAAAAAAAAAAAAAAAAATCTTAGTATAGTACTGTGTGTCACGGCTGCGCCAAATAGGTAGGTTCAGCATAAATGCCAGACAAACTTAGATATTTCTGCTATGTCGCAACATAACAGCTAGGTAGGTACCTACTAGTATTGTACGTGAAAGGAATATCATAAAAAATATTATCTGTACACGAACATATTATTATGTCCAAATCTTCCCGCAGACTTATGTGGGTGGTTGGGTGGTATTGACGATGTAAGGTGCGGTATACACGAGGCGACACGGGTGGTTTTGAAATGTTAACGTGAAACGAACTGTTTAAACCAGGATTCGTTACAACGTGGGACATTAGGGACGTTATTCTGGAGCTACAAGTCTTTAAGTTAGACAGGGTCAAATTAATTTGGCAAGCAAAATTCGACAAACGATCTAGTCTTTTAGGGTTCCGTACCTCAAAAGGAAATAAACGGAACCTTTATAGGATCACTCGTGTGTCTGTGTGGCTGACTGACTGGCTGGCTGTCCGTCTGTCACAGCCCATTTGCTCCAAATCCCAATCTGGTCCTATTTTGTTATTTGGTACACATAATTATGAATCTCTGTGACCCAAACACCACCTACCACCACCACCACCACCACCATCACGTGTAGGTGGTGTGTAATGTAAATAAATGAATTTTTAATATGGGTTTTCGGGGGTAAATTGGAAAGATTAAAAATAAAAAGATTTGCAAACTGTACCTTGTGATATATCAAATTGAAGGGCTTGTTGTGAAGATCTCAATATTTTTTTTTTAATAATTTTAAAATAAATACTTTAAAATTTATGTGAGATGATAGATAAAAATTTACCATTCCCCTTATCTCCGAAATTACCGAGCCAAATTTTTTGAAAAAAATACGAGTTTTTTACTCATATTGATTACAGGAAAACCTATAAATAAGCCTTATGGTCTTAAAATAACATGGTAAATCTCTCAATATTGTGCGAACAAACTTTCATTTGTAGTTGGAATGTATGGCAGAACATGTTTTCAACTACAATGTTCAGTTTGTTCTTGGGATAAATTCATCCTAACTACGGAACGTTTCATTATGCGTGGTCCGACAAGCTCTTGGCTGGTATTTTTTGTATCATTTTGTTTAGATATCCAACCCGCACGAGTCCCGCGTGGTGGATTACGGCCCACTCCGTCCCACTGAAGGAGGAGGCCTGTATCCTAGCAGTGAGAAAATTATAGGCTCATTATGATGTGCCACATGAACTGCATGCAAAGATATCCACACCTCTGGAAAATCGATAGTTCACTACTTAGTTATCTAATAACTTAATTGATGTGCTATTTGAACACGTGGCCATCTTATGCATTTTTATCAGTATTACTTTACCCATGTTCCAGTATAATATTTTAATTTAAATTGACGTTTAAAGGCGCTTTCAGTTTTAAGTTTTTCAGTTGACAGTATTCCAAAAATAATTAGAAATGTGGAGCAACTGTATCGCGATCATACACTACAAAAAATCGCTTTCTACCAAACCAGCCTTAAGTAATAAAGTCTCATTTAATACGTTAAATGAAAGTACCAACCTACTAAAGGTAACCAAGCGGGTTGCTAAGGTCTTCGAAGTACGTAGCCAGTCCTAGTGAAAGGGGGCTTTGAATCAAGAGATATTATAGTCGGGCTCTCGCATAGATCTCGCCGAGTCGGCTTGCTTCTATTTTTATTTGCCAGAGATGTACCTAACGTGGAAAAATCGAGAAGTAAAATGGGGTAAGTTTCAGACTTTGGAAATCTAGGGATTATGGTTAGGTGATTATTATTTATGTATAAAAGCTTTATGCACGAGTAAAAAGCGGCCAAGTGCGAGTCGGACTCGCCCATGAAGGGTTCCGTAGCTGCAAGTAACATAATATAAACATTCTTGTAGTTCGTTGTAACTTTGATCGATGTTTTAATAATAGTGTTATATTGTGGTTTACGATTTATGACGTAAAAAACTACTTACTAGATCTCGTTCAAACCAATCTTCGGTGGAAGTTTACATGGTAATGTACCTACTGTATCATATATTTTTTTTAGTTTTATCATTCTCTTATTTTAGAAGTTACACACATTTTACCACTTTGGAAGTGTCTCTCGCGCAAACTATTCAGTTTAGAAAAAAATTATGTTAGAAACCTCAATATCATTTTTGAAGACCTATCCATAGATATGAGTTAACACGTATGGGTTTAGTGAAAAAAATAATTGAGTTTCAGTTCTAAGTATGGGGAATCCCCAAAATTTATTGTTTTTTTTTCTATAATTGTGTGAAAATCTTAATGCGGTTCACAGAATACATCTACTTACCAAGTTTCAACAGTATAGTTCTTATAGTTTCGGAAAAAAGTGGCTGTGACATGCGGACGGACAGACAGACATGACGAATCCATAAGGGTTCCGTTTTTTGCCATTTGGCTATGGAACCCTAAAAAAAGTAATTGTACGTACAACGGCGCACTTAATGCCTTAGGTATTTTCTGCTAGTCTACCTTTGGGTGCTGTAGATACAAAAATGGCAGGTGTTGTTACACCTTCCATTTTTATAGAAATTATTGTGTTTTTGGCTTTCTATGAAATACTAACAAACTGGCTTTGTAAAACAGAAGATTTCACTTAAGAATTGTAAAGAATCAGTTATAATCCATTGTTTTGTCATGAATTGGTTCTATCGTATCTCTACGCGCAGCAAAACTTATCATAACGTCACGCCATCGCTGCAAGCTTAGGCAGAAATGTACTACATGTAGTCATCGTACTCATGGTTGTAACTAGAGATTAGAAACTATTGACGTAATAACGTTTCTAAAATAAGATATCAGTGCAAACTATTATTATACCTTGGTCAACAACAACAGCAGTACATTTAGCTTCTCTTTGACTTAACTTGCCATGAAAACACACAATCATAAATCTCGTATTCCAGACTTATGCCCGTGTGTTTCCCACCTCGTTGGAGAGCTCACATTATTACCGATAAGTACATGGGGCGGTGTGCTCCACACTGGATTTTGAATAATATATTATTTTCTTATGTAAAATGCCCGATTACTACCATCCCGGAGATTTTTGCGGCGGCACAGACAAAAGCTCCTTTATGGCACTTTATACGTTTTTGTTCTTAAATTTTTGTTATTTCACGTACGCTCGTGTGGGTCTCGCGAAATGAAAAAAGTTTTTCTGTTCCAACTTAATACCTATGGAACACTTATTTTGTTTCAATTTTTTATCAGTTCCATTATACACGATCTTTTATCAACAATAAAAGGTCATGTACTGAACTGAATGATATTTTCGCTAGGGTATAAGCCAATTAAATCCAACCCATTTCTCACCTACGCATGGTCACCGAGACCGAACGAACCCGCCAGCGTAAAAAGAGGTATATTATTTTATTATCTGAAGCCACGCAGGACGGAGACGGCAATATCACCGTATATAGATTCGATTTTCTACGTGAATTCGTTTGACGGCCTTCATAATGCGACATATAAAACTGGGGACTTACGGACCCCGAAACCAATTTCGGGTTATGACCCGACGACTCTCTGATAATATTCTCGGGTTATTAGGTACGGATAGGAGTTTTTACTATGGCTATTTTTTCCGTCGACGTTGGATTATTGGTACCGAGTTTACGATCTGCTGTTCTTCCATACTCTTGGTGGCTTACATTTGTTTTATGACGTCATCTCTCCCGATACTCGCCGGGACACTAGTTTATTTGTTTCGGTACAATTTTACTCTTAAACTTTTGTGAGAATTTAATTCTAGTTAGTTTTATTTGTTAAGTTTTGGACGTATTGCTGTTCTGTAAGCTGCAGTGAAATGTTTTATGGTAATTTATCGGAATTGTGCTGTTATTTTATTATTAGGGATGTAAGCAAATTAAGTTAAAGTTTAAATTCTCCTATTTAGAAACCATTAACATATTTTCAGAAACCTTACAATTAGATTAAATTCAGCACCCCAATTTTATTACGTAACACTCTTAAAAGTAAAACTATATTTGAATAAGTATTTAGAATTAATTATTGTATATTTATTTTATTTTATTTTTTATATCTCATTGTATCTCACCAGTCGACGTCATCACATCAACTGCGCTGAAAACCAGCGCTCGGGCTCTGACTCGCATAGGGTCGCAGCATTATGCTGAGCGATGGCCGTTTTGCGTGGATTTGCTCCAACTTGTTCTTTTTGGTATTTGTGTTGTTTCTTTGCGTCATGTTTACCGTAAATAAACGCTTTTTTTCACTTTCAGAATCTGAAGGATTTTGAAAGAAATTCCTAATTCATTGCTTCATATGTTTGAAAACCTCGTCTGCTCATCGATGCAAATAATGCAATGAATTTTGTTGAATTGTCATGATGAAAGGCATTGCATTTGTTAGTCTGTTACGCAATTACCCCGATGGTATGAAGATAATTACTATTAAATAAAAAATAAAAAAGTTGTTTTTCAGCAAGCCAAGATCGTGTTTTTAGCTAGCATACAGTAAAATAATTAGGTACCTTTTCCATTCATTTTTCTAGCCATCGCATCGTATTGTTTCGTAACCACTGTAAAATTTTCCATAATATACCTACATAATCCAAAATATGACCTAGGTGCAATTTTCTGACTGCCTTATGGTGTGGTGGCTACAAGCGCTGAGCATGAGATTCTGGGTTCGATTCCCGGATTGGACAAAGTGTTATTGAGTTTTTCCATCTGGAATTGCTCAGTAGCAGCCCGGAGTCTGGATTTGTGCCCGTTTGATGGCAATAGACCCGCCTCCTACTACATGGGACTTAAACAAAGACAACTGGTGATATGTGGGTGTACTATATGTACACCTCTGCCTAAGCTTGTAGGGAATACAGGCGTCTTGTTATATACAATTTTCACTGCACATATCACCTGTCTTGTTTACTCCACGTTTACTCCATCTCACCTTACGTTTACCAAGATTATACTCCTAACCCTCTGCCTGCTGTATAGTCACGTTTCGCACACATAAGTAGCAAGTACCTTGTCGTAAAGAATATGACCTTTTACTTATATAGATTGTACGTGAGCTGGTGCTAAACGTTCGATGATTCGGTTTCGATACTTTTGCTTATTTGTTTTGTACGTTTCAGTGTTATTTGAGAGGGTTAAGGGGCTGAGTGGTTGTTTGCGTGTTGGCGTGTTTGTATCTCTAAATGTTGCTGTGTATTGGTCTTGTGTTTGAGTCTGATGCTGTTGTAGATGTTGGTCGTAGTAATCTTCAAATAAACAGGTAGGTAAAGCCTTGTATTATGAGTCTACCTATTTACTATGTAGGTAGTACATCTGTATCAGTAATCCTGCTAGTATTCAGTTATGTCCATCCCAAGGTTGTCTATGAAAAATGACAGGAAGCGAATAACCCGCCTGTAGAGACAGTCCCCCCCTCTGTGAGAGGGGGTGAGCCGTAATCTACCACGCGGGCCCAGTACGGGTTGGTAGATGTCATATGACTTTGAAGTTTTGGTTCTAGGACATGCCGGTTTCCTCACGATATTTTCCTCCCCCGTTTTGAGAGCAGTGGTGATGAAATAATTGACACAAAGTAAAGTTTCTGTGTCAGAATTCGTAACTCCTGGGCTAACACTGCTCACTGGGTCACCACTGCTCACTGGACCACCACTGCTCACTGGGCCACGACTTCTCACTGGGCCACCACTGCTCACTGGGCCACCACTGCTCACTGGGCCACCACTGCTCACTGGGCCACCCCTGCTCACTGGGTCACCACTACTCACTGGACCACCACTGCTCACTGGGCCACCAGGGCCACCACTGCTCACTGGAACATCACTGCTCACTGGGCCACCACTACTCACTGGACCACCACTGCTCACTGGGCCACCACTGCTCACTGGAACATCACTGCTCACTGGGCCACCACTACTCACTGGACCACCACTGCTCACTGGGCCACCACTGCTCACTGTGCAACAACTGCTCACTGGGCCACAACTGCTCGCTGGGCCACCACTGCTCACTGGGCCACCACTGCTCACTGGGCCACCACTTCTCATTGGGCCACAACTGCTCACTGGGCCACCACTGCTGTTAAATTGTATACCTAGACAAAGCAGCATTTTCTTGGGACTCAAGTCGCAATCTAAAATCTTACCCCTTTATTAGTATGCATTTACATTTCACGGAATGGGCAGTTTTTATGTCCCAATCTTATCAGCTATACAAAAAAACATACAAAAATCACATCCATATACAGGGTGAAGCGGAACAACGCCTACTTTATTAAAACACACTCTGTATTCATAACGCATCAGCTACACTATCACAAATAATATCGCCCCCGAAGATGCATTGGAAAAGAAATGTATCAGAAAATGTATAAAAAAGCTGTATTGTGACTGTAGGTTTCACAGATGTGTTAATGACTGGATGTGACACTCACGGATGTCGGTGGGTAAGTACTACTTACTTGTATTGTACTCGTACAAAGCTACAACGACGAAAGATACATAATTGCATAGAATAATTAAATAGGCTTGCGATTTTTGCCCATTGTTGTCTAAGCATACGGTTACATAAGCATTCGAGAATATGGAATTCAAGATTATAATTAACATTATGCTTCTGTCCGATTAGCACGTAAAGATGTCGCCATCCTGCAGCCATCCGGCTGCTCTAGTGATGACCCGGAACTTTACCAGCGCAACTAAAGCACCGTTCGAAATATTTTCTTTTATGAATATTTTTAAAAACCAAACATGATCAGATATGCAAATTATCTTTGACTTTTCTTTTATTTTTTCTTTTTCATAGACAAGTGCTAGGCCACACACCACCATCACATGCCAAATTAGCTCTTAACTAGAGCGAGCTCAAAAATTAGGACCACCATCAATGTATTATAATGATGTTGTCGAAATAAAAGAGAACTGTTTAGTTCCACGATTCGTATAATAATGACAATAATTAGTGTGTGCAGTTACATATATAAGGTTAGGCGAGCTGCACACTACACCTCCCCTTTTTAAAAAAAAAATGGCTTTATTATCTAAGTACATAAACATATTTTATTTAACAAAAAAAAAAACAACTTATTTTTAAATAATTATACTTTTTACCATTACATAATATAAAATAAATAACATCTTATCAAAACCAAAGTAAAATAAGTAACAAACAGTTTTGTATTGTTTTTATGAATTACAAATTCTTTTTCACCTTTTAAAATTTTAACATTTGGTGATACATCTTCAATCACTCTATATGGTCCTAAATAAATTTTATCTAACTTATTTCCTACTTGATTTTTAATTAGAACTAAATCTCCACTCTTATATTCAAAGGAAAGTCATTCAAATGACTCATTTCCTTTATAAAACTTTTAACAAAAATTTCATAGCGCTTCGTTTTAATTATTATGAGCTCATTTATTTTGATTTGCTTGCAAAAACGTTGTAATTCTCTCGCTAACACACTTACGGTCGATAACGATCGAGAAATCACATAAATTGCTGATTTTTCAGGAACGAATTTGCAGTTACCATTGTCACTAGTGAAATGTTTTGATTTTTCTATCTGCTTTATAGTATTTTTATTACTAAATAATATAAATTCAATGCTGTCAGTCGGTCGTTTGAGGATTTCCACTACCTTAGGTTGATCAGGCCTTGGAGTAGAGGATACCTCAGTAGTCATGTCGTTGTTGTCACAGTCAGTGCGCAACCTTCGAGTCTGTGCCCGAGTATACCTTCTGCAGCACAAGATAAGTGTTTAAATATGTAAAACTTTTGTTGAAAAGTTACATTATTAATTATAATTTCTAAATAAATGTATCCCATGGACTCTAAATTACCACTAATTCCTTTAATGACTATCTTATCTTGTTTTACTAAATTCAATAAATTCCTATGTCGCGACAACCATTCATACTTTAGCACACATAAGCTAGCTCCACTATCAATCAGTAAATTAAGATCAACATCACTATTTGTTAACCGACAATTAATAATACAAAAATTACAAAAACTAAAAATAGAATGTGTGTACGATTTAGGTACGAAAAAATTCTAGGCTTTCATTTGCTTGGCTTGTGCGATCATTGCGCAAGTTGTCATGGACATTGGACTGTTGCGCGTTATGTTGAACACGCTGACAACGCACCGGACGTCCGCGGAACTGCTGACGTTGTTCACCTGAGTTTTACCTCGATTAACGCTGTTTAAAGTTCTTTGACCTGTGCTATTTTCATTATTTTTTATCATAATTATGGTTATACGTTTTATTTATGTTATAAAATTTTCTATGTCCTCGGCCTCGAGAGCCTCTAAAGCTTCCTCATCTATAATTTTGGTTAGCCCTAAATTACATAACCTGATCTTGTGGCTGGACAGACAAGGATTGTTCATCTACCGCAGCCGTTATAGCTTCAGGAAATTATGCAAACTGACGTGAGGCAATGATGGTGCTGAGCCGCTTATCAGCCAACCCATCACTAAACCGTTTAATTGCAGTCTTCTCATTGAGTGGACGCAAAACCTCATATGCATCACGCTTATCGTTAGCCTGCGCAATCGTGAGATTGACAAATAACTCTTCGATCTCCGTACCGAATTTTTCTATACTCCTACGGCCTTGAGTCGCCGTAAACAATTGACTTTGTAAAGCTACATACGATTTCTTCGGTAACAAATAAACGCGAATATCTTCTACCAAACTTTTTATATTTGTGTAGTTAGTTTTAAGACGCAATTTTGCACTAGGCGAGAGACGTGTTTTTAACACAAACTGTATTAATTGACTTTTACTGGCATCATTAATAAGCGAACTATAAAGTAAGATACCATCTATAAGCTGATTTGTCACCTGCTCCTGGCCATTCAACACTGCCAACAGGGAAATTGCAGTTTTAATATCAAATGCGTCAGCCATTTTTGTAAGACAATCAGTATACTCATATTCTATAAAATCTTTATAACTACTTTGACAACTACTATCTACTAAAGAAAGTAAACTTTATATTTTCTGATAATTTGATTGAATTTCATTAATTAATGTTTGGAAAACCTCACAAGCACCTTTGTCTAACTTGCGATCTATAACTTCTTGGTTCAACTGAGTCAAAATACAATCCAATTTACTATATTATTTTTCTGCTTCTTCTAGATTCTTTAAAGCTTAATCTTTTCTACGCCTATCTGGACCTAGTTTTACTAAATATTCTCTTAGATATTTTAATCTAGCGTGCACATCTTGTAATTGTTGGTACATTCCTAATCTCCAGAACAAAATATAAAAAAAATGCATGATCCAGTTACAAGAACATGAAATATAGTAGAATATAAAAAAATACTAGCGTTGCAAAACTTACATTGCAGTAGTTACTTATTTTACTGACAACGATTATGTAGGTCGCGACGTCTCACGTGGCTTGGACGAATGAACTCCTCAGCACTGGTCTGGAACTGACTCCCAGCTGCTCCATATCGGACCCGTACAATTCAACTCCCGGCACCCTGCATATCCTCTCATCATAAGGCTTGAGCATTCTCCCAGCACCCGGCAGCAACGTTCCTTTTCTGTCTTCTTATTTAATGATTTCACCTCTTCAAACAAATTCTTCTATTGGGATTCTGATTCTTCTATAAATTAAAATCTTCTTCGCTTCCTTTCTTCTAATTTCCGTCTTCACAAACTTCAACTTCTATCGGTATAATCTTCATAATTTATTTGACTCGTCCGTAGTCTTCCTTATCGCGTAGATTGCAAAATTTTAATTGTTGGCTAAGGGTCGCCATGTATTATAATGATGTTGTCGAAATAAAAGAGAACTGTTTAGTTCCACGATTCGTATAATAATGACAATAATTAGTGTGTGCAGTTACATATATAAGGTTAGGCGAGCTGCACACTACATCAAAACGATTAAGGAGAACGATTTACAACTTGCAAAAGATTTAAGAACCTACCCTTACACTACTCTACTAACTACTAGTGGCAAGGTAAAATTGTATACCAGTCAGCTGTTGCACGCGTCCATGTACGGCTGCGCTTGCATATTTTCCTGTTTGCCTTTTAACTGACACCGTTGTAACATTATTTCTTTTCGACACTATACATGTTATACAGTCTCCACTCACCTTTCATTTTAATCCAAAACGACCACACAATTGTATATGAATATACAATTTTCCTTGCCACTTCCAGTATCTCTATGTAGTAACAAATATATGAATGTAGGCGTGTGCGGGCGAGCGTATGATTCTTGTAGGGAGATATGGGATTTTTCAGAGATATGTACCGGGCTGACTCTGCTTGTCCGAGGGTGGCTCTAAGATAGTAAGTGCAGTTTTAAAGAAATACCGTGACATATCTTCGTTATTTATCTAAGAAAACATAAATCAAGGAAATAATTTGAATAAAATGGCTAGGGTTTTACATGTAAACGTGAAGTGTAATATAATAATAATGTGAACCCTAATTCTTTTTCTAAAATAAAAGTAATTTAAGAAAGCCTAAGTTATTCCTCATAGCATCAGCTGCCTGCCAGTGAAAGTCGTATCAACATTGGTCCAGCAGTTCCGGATATTAACCGGAACAAACAGGCAGAAAGACAGACAAAAATATATAAAATGATTTTTTGTTATAAAAAGTTTAAAGCTGTTATTTTGACAGATACAAACAGAAACTTTAATTTGATTTATTTCTATAGATTTTATTTCACACAAGCCAGAAACAAAAGCTAAACATAAAGCTTTGCTTTGAGAACGGCTGGCCCGATTTGAATATATTTTTTTAAATGTTCGTAATAACACACACACACACACACACATATATCACATTTTGAATGAATTATTGAAATTTGGACAGGAAAACGAGATGACCTGACAGATCAGGTCAGCCAGTATCTTGAATAAATATTTCTCAACCACGAAGTAAATATAAAGTTCTCAAAGATTTTTGTTAGATGAAGACCAGCAGTGACTCGAAAAAATATATCTGTCAACACACCAATTAAACGTAATCTACCATTTAAAAACCATCTAACCTTAACAACCGTACAAAATTCAAACAACGTATGGCGTCCATAATTTAATATTAAAATTACATAGCGGCCCCACGTTGGGCGCCAACAGGCGATTTTTCACATTCAATTAGAATGACCCTCCTTTCTCTCTATATAAATTGGTCTGTCTACCCTCTAATAAATGATATCTGGAGAGCGACACGGTGTGGGAGGTACTCGTGATGGATGGTTTGGACACAAATGTGATTGGCTATTGCTTTCATATTGGAAAAGTTTTAAGAATCGTTTTTAAAAGGATTCGGATTTAATTAAGGTGATAGTGTTTTGTTTCTGATTGGTTTTTGAGATGGTCTATCACTATTGTCCTTTTTATTTTAACTTTATGCCTAGTGCATAAAGTTTGTGGTGTAGTTAGCAGACTATTAAATGTTTATAATGACGACGAGCAAATTTGAAAATGGTGATTAAAGGAAGGTATAAAATAGTATATTACTGTCGTGGCCTGCAACAAGGGCATTGATGGATGATTGTGAAAATGTGGGCCTAGGCACACATACGCGAGTCCATTGCGGCCAAGGCTTGTATAGTAGATACTTTTCTCAAATAATGCGCGAAAATTCATTCTAAGTAAATTAATTATAAATTCCAGAATCAAAGACGAACAACGATAATTTCACACGAGCCAATAGGTTAATTTGTTTCTTCTTTTCTTTATACAGCTCTACTAGCAAGCCAAATTGAAATTTAAATAAAACCTTTGTTAAGTTACCTCTTTGGTTGCCATGTGTTGAAGTAAAAAGTTCGTTCCATTTTTAAATAACACGACAGATATGGATTTTCATACAAATATTGCTGGCCGGGCGCTCGCATGTATTCGACCAGTACCACAATTTGGATTTATCTTGAAGAAGGTCAAAATAATGTTCGAATTTCCAATTATTCATTCTGTTTTGGGTAATAGAAGGCACGTGTAACGTTCCTTACATTACACCTCGAAAAACTAAACTTTCATAAATTGAACTTCTCAAACTCGCTGACGTCATATCTAACAAAAAATATTAACCATATCACTGCGCACGGTTTTTATACACCTTCAGCATTTCTAAATCCTCTCTCTAGGGTGGGCTAACTCTATCTCGGGGGTAAGGGATTATTGGAAGAAAAGCGCCTCTACGTATGGGATCCAGTCGCCATTGTCAATGAGATCGCATATGGCGCGAACATATTAAATATTCACCACTCGCTGAGAACGCTGAATGTTTACAGGGTTATAGTTTTGATTTTTGGGGTGTATCTGTAAATATATACATATGATTGTATTGTATCTTTTTGTTTTGAAACAAAGTTTCGGTTGGCGAGGTAAGATTTGTAAGTAAATAAAAGAAGATTCTTTAAAAAAATATTGGTGAGGTTTACCAAAAACCTAGCCTCCATAGCGAAGCTTTATTAAGTAATAACAAACAATAATAAGCTGTATAATCCTAAAGCTTGATCCCTCGTTCGCATTCACCGGTTAACCATCTCCGTCTATTCATGTCAATATGCAAACGAAAAAAAAAACCTAGTCCCACCTTTTACTAAAACCTCGTTCATTACAGACCACACACTTATCCCGCATCCCATCCGCCGGGTGAATGTGGATCAATGGCGTTTTTTTTTATTCAAAATAAGTCCTTAAAAAAGTATGCCACCCCAGAAGCCAAATGGCCCAGAATTTGTTTAAATTGTCACGTACAGACACCGCGCGGTTACACAATCCGCGAATGCTGGCGCTCAAACTTTTATTAATGAACCGTTATTTTTTTATTTAGAGTTTTGGTTGGTTTTAAATTGTTTGGCTTGTGCGTTTTTGGTGGGTTGGACGGTTTTGATATAGAATATTATCTATCTAAATTTTAATAAATATGGAGGCACATTTTTATGTTAATTGAAAAAAAAAATGAGTTCCGCGTCGTAAATAAAAATGAAAAAGAACAACTAGGTAGGTACTACACCGTGAAATAATTACGGGAATATTATTAAGAGTAGATTTCAAACTGCAATTTTTAAATGAACTGCTCATCATTTGTTTGACAAACGCTGCAACAGATAGGTAGACATACATTGAAAGGGTTAAAAATGCATCGTAGTCACATAAAAAATCCTCTGTACAGATATCGGATTTTAAATTTTAAAATGTGCATTGTATTGTGTCGGGGTTCGAAAATCGATTGGTCCCAGCGACAAAGGGTTAACCATTAAAGATAAAAAACCATTGATTTTAGGACCCGACAGCTTGCGAGCTCGTCAGTTAATTTTAAAATAAATGGGACGGAATGCTACGTCATTATTAGGTAAGTAGTTCAAGTGCATTAAGTAAGTATATAATATGAATAGTATCTATCTCAAATTATGTCGTAGGACAATGAACGCTAGATTAATTAATGCTTGTTTTGCGACATCAGCAGTGTTTAGTTGTTTATAACTGTTTTTTGGCAGACTCTCCGAATGGACACAGGAGACAGGACACCAACTCAGCACAATATGTCAGAGGAAAAAAATGGCAAGAACATAACGATTAAAAGACCAGCAGTAGACGGTTATCAACTGTTCATTTTATTTATTTGTTTTTTAAATAAATTAATAAATAATTATAACCTAGTTACGAAACTACACACAAATTTCACGTATTTAGTTTCACGCAATTTTTTTAATAACTAAATTAAACTATCCACTATTTACATACAGGCACATTATTAAATAATATAAAATCACTCTCATTGTCCGTCATTGCTTGGCTAACCACCTACTGTGCAATAATTTTGGCACGCCGCGGGTAGGTGATGGCTCCCATGGCGAGAATATAACACAGGTAAGGGGGTAAACAATTAAATGTATGCAACACATAAACAATTTTATTTTGTGTTGCGGAGAAAGTAATAATTCAATAATTATTTAAAAGCATGGTGAAGAAAGGCTGCGTCCCATACAGCTATGAAATGATATTAAATAAAGAATGAAGTACTATCGAAGAACTACATTTATCTAAACAGTTTGAAAACAAAATCCCGTGAACACGATGACCAGCATGTCGATTCTGTAAAAATATCACCGTGAAAACTTGCGTGAGCTGTCAGTGTCATCTCACTGATGCTAGGGATTGACCAAGCATTACATTACAATCATAATCGAGATTTTAATGAATTTTTGAATGTTGTTTCTATTGATAACTTTATATTAAATATTTTAAAGCCAGTATTTAAGTATCTAAACATTGCTATCTAAGGAGGTTTTAAATAAAATAGCAAAAAGATAATCAGTCAGAAACTCAATTTTGTTTTATTTTATTAAAAATGTAATTAAAATCTCGATTATGACTGTAAGTGTAGGTAATGCTTGGTCATCCCTAGCATCAGGATGACACTGACAACTCACTCCATGATCACTTCACCTAAGTTTTCACGGTGAGATGGTTACGGAATAGCACTGCACATCTGTTTAACAAAAAAATAGCTGCAAACAGAAATAGTCTTTACGGTGCTTAGATATGAAGTTCTTTGATAGTACATTAAAGATGGTTGGATTTATTAACAGTTTCTTTAAAAAAAACGCTAAAACTAAGCTAATAAAAGTGAAACATACATCAAAGTTATTATATTAGGAACTAGCTTCCGCCAGCGGCTTCACTCGCGTCATATCTTTATAAATTATAGCCTATGTTACTCAGTGATAATATAGCATTTTACTAATGCAAGAATTTTTGAAATCGGCCCGGTAGTTTTTGAGTTTATTCATTACAAACAAATATACAAAAAAAAAAATATTTTGTCTTTAAAATATTAGTTTATAGTTTACGAGATAAAAATGACAATCAGAGAAGGGACAAGAGGGACGATTAAAATTGGAAACCGCGCCCGATCAATGTGTTTGGTGTCTGTCTGTCACAATGCCTTCCATGTTGACAGTTCAGTCAAGTTCATTGCGTTATTTACGTTTTTGAGCGGACGTATTTTTCAAAGCTATGTAGCAATGGTTTAGGAATATCCTTCAAAATCGTCGGACTGTGATTGAAAGTGTGTTACGCAATTATTATTGTGCAACAATAAAAGTATTGGCATGTTTTTTGGAACATTGCAACTCTACTACCTCAGTCCTTTGCAACTTAGAAGATACTGAATTTAGTTTTTTTATTACGTTTACAAACGCATTGTTTTTCGTAAGAAAACGACCACTATTTCTAGTTTAAAAAGGTCTGCTAAATAAACAATTCTACAGTAAAGGGGTTCTGTGAAAAAATCTCCCCATAACTAAAAAATAAGATAAATATTAAGTCCACCACGGCGGTATATTTTTCGTAAGCAACAAAATACACATGACGCAAAATTACAAGTCATCGTTCTGGCGACAACCCTATATTCAACCCCTGTACTAAAAACCGACGAAAATTATCAAGACCACATCACTGTAGCATACATTGACGCTTTACTGAGTTCTATTGCATGGATCTTTGGAACCATGCCAGCGATGTATATCACTATATTCAATTCACCCATTTCGTTTTAACCCTGAAATGCTCAAGGCCTGGCATTCTTATTGTATCCAACATTGCGGGACCATTAATCAGTCTGTGCTAGAATCATCAATATAGCATTACAGAGGATACGTCCAAGTATTCGATTCGATATGCTATGTATTGATTATGTATCGGTAATTCGATTATGCCAGCATTGTTAAGAGGCTGTTCATCATCTGAAAAATGCTGGTGTCATTATGGTTTGATATAGCCATGTATCGGTTTTCTTGTGGAAGACGCAAATATGTATGTAACACACAGATATTTTGGCAAACATTTTTAATGTCTGGTGTGTGTAAATAGTTAATTCAGTGCTACCTAAGTGGAAGAATAGAAAACTTATATTATATCCTTTTGCTCGCAAACACTAAACTTATGAAAGGACGATTATAACTTAAAAAAAAGTATAAATAAAAATTTAAAAAAAACTAAAAGATATACTCAAAATAAATATTACTCTAAAAAGTAGGTATTTACGTAAGCATTCATTTAATAAATATAGATAGTGCAATCCACGACGACGACGTGCCCCACTTCGCTCCGCTCCGTACTAAAGTACAGCTTACAGTACAGTAATCGCGGAGTGGGGCGCGTCGTCGTGGATTGCACTATCTGTATTATTATCTACATTTTCCAATATTCAGTTGCTAAGTGAATTAATAAAACCAAATCAATAAAGATCCAATAACTAAGCTTTGAGTGCTCGTCCGTACAAGGATAAAAGATTACCTATTAAGGCTCGCTCAGACTAGCGCGACGCGACTCGAACAATACAATTTCTAAGAAAACTTCACGGTATAACAATAGCCGGTGTTGCGTCGCGCTGTCGCGTCGCGCTAGTCTGCACGAAGCTTTAGTCTCGCAAAAACTCGAAAATGACTCTACCGATTTGAATAATTATTTTTTTGTTTTGTTCGCCAGAATACAAGGGTGGTTTAGGAAAACAAAATATTGGAAAAACCCAAAGATAAACCGAAAAATCGAAATTGAAATTTTGAAAGAACAACGTCTGACGGGTCAGCTAGTATTTGTATAAATTTAAGTCGCTTTCCGTGTCTGTCTGTGTGACCGCGTTGTTCTTCTAAACTACGCAACGCATTTCCATGTGGTTGTCACCATCATTTCGAGAATTTATTCCGAAAGGTTTATATGTCATTAATATTAAACATTTAAGAAATCTAGATTTTTTGTCAGGTCGTAAAAACCGTGCAAAGTAGGGGCTTTAAATAGGGGGTTGCTTTAGCAGTAAAAGGTAATATTTAAAGTGAATTAGAAGATAGAAACACTCGCCAAGAAAACAATTTTCATACGAATGTTTGTTTAATTAATTCTCTCTCTTCCATTAATTCAATACAGCATCTAAAACATATAAAAAGGGCACAAGCGTGTTGAGCGCCATTCGAAGGAGGAACTGAGCACCGTCCGGCGGGCATTAGTCATCCTTGCTGAGAGGTATCCTGTGGGAAATTACGTGCGGGGGCCGCCGCGACCAAGCCGCGGATCTGACGGGTTGATGTTGCGCTTACGTGCTAACATTTTGTGAGCGTATTGGTAGCACGTTGAGGGTTATACATATGTGAAATGGTGGAGGATTGATTGAAAATTGGAACAGATGAAAATAAGGACGAAAGAATGAGAGAAGCCGACGAGGGAAGAAATTATAAGAAATATACCTACTTCAATCTATACTAATATGTATGGCGAGGTTTTCCGTGTCTGTAGGCCTTTGAAACGCTACCTCCGCCTCCCCCAAATGCAGAGTGACGTATCTATTTACGATGCACTGCCGACCATTTCACGGAAAATCCATGCCACAGCATGAAATATTTGCAGTTGATCAACTGAACTAGTTTTTCTTAGATTCGATTTTTTCAATAAGTTTACATTTTATGGGACCTACGGTGTCGATTACTTAAAATGTCCTGTGTACCTAATGGGCGTTTTCAGTCCGTTTCGTCGCTGTCTGCGACGATATAGGTTACGATAACAAGACAAGGCACTAAACGTATCCGATCATCTGATCGCCAATATCGTGTCGATGTCGGGTCGGTGTCGTTATCGGCTAATGTATTGTGTGTGTGCGTGCGTGTGTTTGTTTTGTGACAATCAATTCATTTTATTTATAAAATAAACAACATTTTTTCCTTTTCATATACCTACTGTTATGGGAGAGATCGTAGAACGTACAACGAAAAACATGAAGTTTAGGCGTCTTCTGTCATCTATGGTTTTAATAAAAATCAATAAAAAAAATCTCATTAACAGTCACCTAACCATAGCCACCCTTGTACAAACTGCTGATTTTTTTAGTGATAGCTGGGGTAGTCATGAATAATCTGTAAGAAGCAGTTCGTGTATCAGTGTTGTGCCATTAGGTAGTATATGAAGGAACGCAGACGTTTAATAATTAACTTAAAACGAAAAACTTCGCAAGCAATGGGAAATTGCTACTGACGAGTGTTACTTGCGCGTTTCGACCTCAGGAGGAGCTGCTTCTCACACGGATAACTCTGTTACTTGCTCGCTAGCCAGCCAGTCGCGTCACCAGTCCTAAATCTCTGTATATTTTGGTCGCCGAGACCAAAACTACAAACAGTGTACAGTGAAGATTTATAAAATGTGGCTGTTATTTTAGTATATTGTGATGTCTTATGACTTTCACGCGAATGAAGTCACGGACAGAAACTAGTTTCAGATAAACATGACTTTGCGGTAGTAAGGTGAAAGTGTAAAATTATAATAGTGCTACTGGGTATCTCAACGGTCACGCAAAATGTAATTTTGATAGAAAATATCAAAGTCATAATTTCGTTCGTTATAAAAAGAACTATTGTGCAAAATTGCATGCTTCTAGACCCAGCGGTTTAGGTTGTGCATTGTCTGTCAGTGAATTTAAGAATTTTATCAAGTGAATTTAAGAAAAAAAATGGCGAATTTCCATACAAACTTTCATCTTTATTTCGTCGGGATTTTTGTTAAGTTGGATGGGCTAAAAATTGTCTTACTGTTTCGCTTATACTGTGACCATATTTTTTTGTTTTGGATATTTCCCACCGCTCATGAAGATTCGTAAATATTGACGGCTATATACGAAGTAACAATTGCCATAATTTATTGTCAAGTGACGTACCTAATTTCGATGTCCTAAAATAATAGATTCGATAAATTATATCTGTAGCAAGCTATAATTTATCGAACCTATTATTTTCGAAACAGTAAGACAATTTTTTCCCTTCGACTTCTTTCCCTTACTGCTTTGACCACCTTTTTCGTACGAACACTACGTGGACGGCCAGATCTTTTTCTGTCACAAACAGAGGAGGTCTCATTGTACCTATTAATAGCCCGGTACACAAACATTTGACTAATACCAAGCGTATGGACAGTTTTATCGAATCTATTATTTTAGGACATCGAAATTTTAGAACGACATTTTATCGTTTATGTGTCGTATAAAATATCGTAAACAGTGACTTTTTGTATTCAAAACTGAAAGTTGTTCATACTGAGCCAATACGATAAAATCACGGATTCAAGAAAAAAATTGTGTTGCTGGCTCCGCTATTCGAAAAATATTGTTATATTTTATTTGTCTTACGGTTAATATCAGTTTCTCAATTGATTAAGAGTGTTATGTTTTATCTGTGTCAGTTTCATATCAGTTGATCAATTGATTTAAAGTGTTGGTAAAATGAGTGATTCTGGAAGTTACGCATTTTAATAAATAAAATAGAAATGGCGCCGTTGCAAATTAAACATTATTTAGTAATAATAACAAGTGCTAGTATATTTGTTGAGAAAATACAACGACGAAATAAGAAAAGTAACACTGTGCTTTATTTAATCTCCTTACTTCTTAATTGATTACAATATAATTACGATTTTTATCGTGTTCCATACATTTGTTCATGTTAGTATAGCACTTTTGTTTGAAACACCATTTCTTTTTAAATTTTCTTTGTTCTTGCGAGTGATAGTTTTTTGAAATATTCCATATGCAACCGACAACCGGACAAATTGTATATGATGTGTTTATTAATGTAGGATTTGATATTAGCAAAGACAATTCGATAGAGAGTGAATATAGTAACATTGATGAATCTGATTAAAAAATCAAAAAAAGACTTCTTCATAAACGACGACAAAAAATTATATATCGATAATAATTTGTAATGTGTCTAGCACTATTGTAAGATGACAGTTAAACGTCATCATATCGCATAGAAATAATCTCACTTTCGAAAACAATGTTATGAATTAAAACTATAATAAAATAACGAAATATTTTTTCTGAGCTGTCGCAATTTCATATATATAATGTGTTCTTCTTTTATTAGATTTTTTGTAACAACTGCAGAGAGAGCGTATTTTTAAAAATTTTGACACAGGTCCACCTCCGATGACGTCCCGCAGGACTCCACAGACTACATAGGGATACTACGTATCAGACGGTAATCTCCCATAGCAGAAAAATCGCTATACGATCTGTGCAAGGTATCATTGTGACGTTTAATTTTTTTTTTATTTTACCCATTTTGTCGCACGTGTTGTTATGAGACCGGGTCTTTTTGCCAAGGTTTGTCGAGCCCAGAATATTTTGGAACCTAGCCTTTTAAGTCTTTAACCGACTTCCAAAAAAAAGGTTTTGCTTTATTTCAAGCCGACGTTGTGATCGTGTGTCTAGACAGGTGTACCTATAGCACACCCGAGGTGTGTGTGTGTATTAGAAAAGGAATGTCATGTAATGGAAATAAAAAAACATTCAATACTCTCAAACTCAAAGCATTTATTTCAATTAAACCATTTACAGGCACTTTTGAGTTGTCAAGGGGTCAGTCAGTCAGAAATATGAAGCTATTTTCCCACTCCAAAGCGTAGGTCCATATGCAGAAAATGGGCAAGAAACTCCACGGACACTTTTTTAAATAAATCATCAAAAAATGATACAATTTCTGCCGTATTCCTTAAAGTTGGGCTGACTGGTTTGCTATCGGCTTAATGAGCTGCAACAAAAAGTAACATGCTTAAAGTATACTTATTTTAAAGTGACAGAACTTGCAGTCGGTGAGAAAACTAAATTGCAAGCAAAATACTTACAAAACTGAGTAGTGTATGAAAGAGTAGCTGCCACTGTTTTGCTGAACACTCTCACACAATTCTTAACCTGCAATAAAATGGACTATTATAAGTACAAAATTTTTAACACATAATTTTAAACACATTGAAATATTGATAAATAACATTAATCCTATGAATCAGTACAGCCGTTTATGCATGATTATAGTGATTAAACTGTACAGACTAGATTAAACAACCATCTTCAGAAACATTCTCAATTCAATAAGAATAATTACCTTAATTTTTCCTGGAATTACGTTTTCATCATTCAATTTGTGTAACAATCGCATTTGTGCATGATTGCTGTCCGTTTTATAGACATCCACGATATCATTCCATTTGGATATTTTGTATTTTTGGTAATAAAAATTAACCCCTTTATTAGGTGGGGTGGATCATGTATCATCAGTGTCCATTGATGGTTATTATATCATCTGGAAATAATGACTGGAATGTTATAATGATAGCTTTAACATACACCTTCAATATTCAATTATATTGGAAAAGCATCACCCCTGTATTGTATTGTAAATAATATTTTAATTATGCAGTGATTGCCAAAAAAAAATACGCAAAAATGCCGTCAAAATACTACATTAAAAAAATTATAAAGTACTTATTATATTAAAAACCAAAAAATAAGATAAAAACTGTGACTTACAAATTTTAGTCATTCTGTTTCTATATAGGTTCAAAGGTACAGTAGGTATGATCCTCATGCTGCCTTTTCTTAGCATAGGCGGATCGGAAACAGCATTGTCTGTAAAGAAATATTTAAGCTTAATAACATAACAAAATACTTAATTTTATGAGACTGCCCAAAATGACTAAAAAGTAAAAAAGCTTCCAAGTGCGAATCAGACTCATAGACAAAGGGTTCAGTACCACCATACAATATTGCACACTACACATTCTTCGTTTTTTATATACCCCCTTAAATTTTTAACTCATTTTTTGTTTTGATATAGCAGTACATTGTAGTCTATTTCAAGTGTCTACCTACTAAGGTTCAAAAGATACAGACCTGTAACAGACGGACTGATGGAAGGACTGCTGTCATAGTAATTGGGTCTTGTTGGCACCCTTTGGGTATGGAACCCTAAATAATTACTATGTTTATGCTATACAAAATATGATGTGATAATATCAAGTTATTGTCTTATTGTACTGGACAGAAAAAATGTTAATTACACAATATGAGTTTTTATAATGAACAATAGATAAAGGATACTTTTTATTTTCTTTAAAATGTATGGCTGAGTGTGAAATACCACAGTGGAAAAGTAAGTCTTGAAACCCATTTTTGTATACATGATGCACTTGTCAATTAAGTTTAAGAGGAATATGTAAGAAAATTTGTTTTTTTATAGTCATATTATTGAAGTACTTACCAGTGGTGTGGTCAGTGTCCATAGTTTGTAACCAAGGACTAGGAGTGCCACTGCTGATTTCGCTATTGGAAAACCGTGTGGGATAGGCGCCAACAAGAAGACGACTCCTCGCGTTGGTCGTGACGATGAATTTCTGTTCAAAATGCTTTTGACAGACATAACGCTTGTGAAGATCCTCTGCCCTCAGGTTTTACAATTCTTCAGATAATACACTACTAGCCACTTGAGTCCTATCTCACGTTTGGGAAATCGAAATAATTTAACATCCTTTCATTTATTAGTGCAATTCACAATAAAGCAAGTGCGGAACATACTGCACGTTGTAATTACACTATTTGTTTACGTTTACGTTGTAATTACGGTTTAAATTTGAGAGGATACTATACGGAAATAAATCAACGTAAAACTTCAAAAAACTGTAATGGCGGGGTGAAGACAACCACAGACTATGATAGACTTACAACAAACAAATATGGCGTCCATTGCTTGGGCGACAAAGGGGAAAGGGACGAGGGGCGATTGTCACTTTGAGTCGTTACACCCATAGACAAAATACGTCTATTAATGCCAGGCTTTTATGTTCCGAGATTACCAGCCGTGCAGGACTCTGAGCGCGAGCGAGAAAAAAAATCTATTAAACTTAAAAATCCAATCTTTAAATAACCTCTAAAATACGATTACCTCATCATTTATGCAATTTTCATATTGTTTTGGGCTGTAATTAGGAAATGAAACGAAAAATGGTTTTGAAATCGACCCTGTTTCGGATTTTTTTTCGATCGAGCAAATTACAATTTATCGTTTATTTTAACCTTTAGCGTCCCTCAAACAAGGATGTATCTATGACATATCTTTTTTTCAGGACCCAATACACTAGTTTGACCATTTAAAATTGATTTTAAAACAGGCAAATTCGTAAAACCTCCCCCATCGGACTATGAGAGTGAGGGAAGAGAGAGTGCACCTGTGTCTGCGCCGAAGGCTAGTCTCCGTTGAGATTGCCGCCGTGGCCGACATACGGTCTGGAGGACTATATATATATATATATATATATAGGGCGTCCAAGCAAAAAGGGTCCAGTAGTGGGGTATTGAGTTAAGACTAGATTCGGTATCTAGAATAGTCAATTGTTAGTAAGGATTGAAAAAATATTCAAAAATTGGCACAATTTTTTTTAATCAGACATTTGTTCAAGTTGAAATTCTGAAAAGTTGTATAGTCATTTACTATATAAAATTGTAGATAGTTGAGCATTTATTAATAATCAATTAAAATCGTGAAATGCAATTGTTTCACCCAACTTTACAATACTTCTTATATCTCGGAAACTAAATGCCGAGAACTGGACCCTTTTTACATATATAATAATAATAATATAATATTATAAAGAGGTATAATTTGTTTATTTTTTTATATGTAGGAGGTAATCTCGTAAACTACCAGTCGGATTTGAAAACATCTCTTTACATCGGATAGCCCAATTTTTGAGGAAGCTCGCGGACGAAGTCCTAATATTATAAAGAGGTAACATTTGTGAGTTTGTATGCAGGTGGTAATCTTTAGAACTGCTGATCCGATTCCAAAAATTCTTTCACTAATGGGAAGCTACAGTGTTGCCAAATGTCATAGGAATAGTTTATGTTAAAACAAGAAATTTCACGTGAATGAAATCACGGGAAGTAGCTAGTAAACTTGAACTATAGAGCATGCTGTAAAGACACCTAGCTGTGCCAAAAAACTTGAACAAAAAATATTTATACTACAACCCTTTGCTCATTGTACTGTAAATTTAAGTTACCATTTCCTTCCGTGTCCCTGCCACATGGATATCTAAATCAACAAACTGATTCAAAGCACCGTTAGCTTACGCAACTGACAACCACCAGACTGTCGATCCAGTTAACCTAACGGTGCTGCTAACCCTCACATGCCGCATCAGGTGCTAAAGACACAACACATTGCTGTTACCGAGACACCTAATACGATCCCGCAATTTTTCCCACACGCACAAAGGGGTTAAAGCCCGTCTCCATTGTAAGAGGATATCTAATTTCCCTTGAAAGCAAAATTGGCGTAACATTGCCAAGGTAGTTTTTTTTCGGGTTCCGTAGGTACCTACTCAAAGGGTGCCGCCAACGGGACCCCGTTACTAAAGCTGTCTGTCACAGGCCTGGATCTTTTGAACCGTAATAAGTAGACACTTGAAATGTTCACAGTTTTTAGTACTATGGCCGTGATAGCAAAAAATAATAATAATAAAATAAAGTTAATAATTAAAGGATACCAGAAGTAAACGTGTATTTTCGGCGTTATTAGAAAATATTGTTAAATTCCGGGCTCCGTACCAACTAGCACCGTACAATACGGTACGGAACCCTTCATGTGTATCCGACTCGCACTTGGTGGCTTTTTATTTCTACGTTTTTTTCTTGCCAACCCTTTTGCGGCACCTTTGTCGTTTTTTGTGAAGCGTAAAGAAAAGGCGGTTAGTTTATATCCGGTCTTTGACGTTTGGAGGGTTGACCGATGTTCTCAATGAGTTTTAATTATTTGAAGTGGTTTCGTATCGAAGATTGACGTGGATTGTGGGCGTATTGTGAGCGGAGGGTATGTATTTTTATTTTAATAAAATTAAGATGGTATTAGTTTTTAAGTAGTTTGTGTGTGCGAAATACATTGGTAGGTTTTTTAGAAAAATAATTCAAAAATATTATGTTCTAAAGTTTCTTCAAAATAGACGTTTGCAGAGTGCTCAATAATACTTAACACAAATATAAGATTGTAATGTATCACAACAGTGGCATACCTTCTTACAAAAAACCGTTAACCTCACCATCACTACATTAAAAATAAAAACTCAAAGGATTACCTATTAATTTCCACACATCATCAGCCAACGTGAGATCCTATCAGAAACATGGCGCAAAATTGAAGGAAAAATAATTTCACGCGAATTAGGAAGCATCTGTCGTCACCTGACATTTGTCTAACCCTTGATTACCCTTTTCTTTCTTAGGGTCCTTTTGACCCGCAGCGGATATCAAAGGGTTCTTTTGTCTGCTAACTGTTATTACGGGATACCAGGTGCAGGGTTGAGTCTTCCGTGTTTCTCACGAGATAGGGATTTGGCGACTATCGAAGGGTTAAGATGCAACTGTTTGCTTTGCACGTTTGCAGGGTTAGGTGGGAAGTCAATAATGGGTTAGATACGGATCTCTATGAGTTTATTGTGATGTCATTCATATTGCTTGGACAATTAAGTTATCAAAAAGCGATCCCTGTATCGTCTGAGAAACTTTTTACCCGCTAGGACGAAAACTATGGTTGTGCAGACTTTGATTTTCCCTATCATCGACTATGGTGACGTATGCTACTTTGACTTGAATTCGGTTTTGCTGGATAAGCTCGACAGACTGCTCAACAATATTGTATCACATTCATATTCATCATATGGTTCATATTCAACCTCAGGAAATATGATCATGTGTCGAGCTATAGGTCTGAGCTCAAATGGATGTCCATTCGCCAAAGAAGAAGTTTGCGCGCTTTGACCATGCTTTTCTCCCTTCTCAACTCTCCCACTCCTCCTTCTTATCTTATGTCTCACTTTCAATATCTATGTTCTTCACACACTATGAATCTGCGTTCTTCTAATAATCTTCTCCTACTTTGTCCTTCTCATACTTCTGACTTGGTTCATTCTTCCTTTCATATTCAGTCCATTCTTCTATGGAATGCGCTTCCTCTTGATATCAGGACGGCCACCAGTCGGTATGCATTTAAGCGGATATTTCAGAGTTTTTTGTCAAATTAAATAGAGTAGAGTCATCTCAACACCTCTCTCCCTTGAATTTATATATATTTATAAATGTAATATACAGCTATGTAATATATAAATATATACAATATATTTGATTAAATATGTATGTATGTGTATTATAATTATTTCTAATGATATATTTTACTAAAACATGTTTCTTCTTTGATCCTCTCAAACAGATCATCTGCCATCTAATCTCTTCACCACCCTTGGTTGACTGGTAGAGAATGCCTAAGGCATTAAGTCCGCCTTTGTACTTTTTTGAGTGTGAAAAGTTTAAATATCATCTTTTCGAAATCGCCGCATTTTCCTATCACACACCACCATTCTTCCATCACCCACTAATAATATCATATCCTACATCTATACTAAGACGTAGACAACAAAAACTAATAGAAGCGACTCAGTGTTCAGGTCATGTGAGGCTTTTATTCCGGTAGACGAAGCGAGCTGAAGACGCGTCGAGCGTGTGTGATTGACTGTCTGGACTTTGAGTGTAGATTAGTAGGGTCGGGTATTATGCCTATGCATGTGGCGCCTCAGAGAGGACTTTTGGTGAAACCTTGACATGTTATGACAATACAAATATGCTGTTGAAAGTAATATGCGGTTGGAATTAGCAATGTTTTAAAAGAGCCGTCTAACAATTTTGGTATGTAAATTCTATCTATAAAGGGTGTTTGGTGCATCGTGTGCTAAATTGAAATGATCGACTGAAGGGGTCATCTGCTATCGATTAGATTACTTTTAAATACAAAATTTGTGACTAAAGTCACTAATTTAGCATTTAAAAGTACTCTAAAACAATACACATCAAAATTAAATTAAATTTCAGTCTACGCCTTATACTTTTTTTAAAATTTGTATTTTAATGTAATATTCGGGTCTTTTCTTAATAAAACAATAAAAACGATTTAAATAAATCCACAGGTCATGAGAGGTGTTTAGGGGTCTGAAAGGATAGCAGATGATCCCTTCAGTCGACCATTTCAATTTGGCACACGATGCACCAAACACCCTGTATATCTATCTATGAAGAATAAATACCTAATTTGTGAAATGAAAAAAAAAAGAACTCAAATAATTCTTCACTCTTATGTTAATTTTGTATGTTTTGTTGGACATTTCAAAGACCTTTAATGGAAGTGTTGGTAGTGACTCCGGTGGATTCAGATACTGCCAATTTGTGCATATTTTTATGTATAAATATTCACTAACGCTAAAAATTCACTCCACAAGCACTTTAGTAATGTCAGTTAAAATATATAATAAACTACCTGATGAAATTAAAAATGAACAAAAATTTAATATCTTTATAAATAAATTAAAACAATTCCTAATCTGTAAATGTTATTATAATGTACCTACATGAATATTTAAATGATAAATTCAATTAATAAACAATAATAATTTATTTATAATTACCAATGATAATAATAATATATGTATAATTTAAATAAATATTAATGTTTAAATCTAATATATGAGTGGTAAAAATTATATGTACACAATTAGTTATCAGCCTACCTACCTACACAAAACGAAAGAGTAGATTAATATTAAAATTGTTAACAAATAGCTATAATAGCCCTCCTCCTAATTTTTATGTTGTTATGCCCGACAGGGCCCACAATGCTCCAAAACGAATGTCTCCAAAATGTATGCCTACCACCTAAGTTCACATTGTGGAATGCAATAAACGTATTGAGTATTGAGTACATGCGGCTCTTCATGATTCCTCACTTACCTAGCATCTATAGGTATATTTAAAGTTTATTTATTATTTATTTTTTGTTTCACTATCTTTATTAACAACTAATAAAAAAAGCTATCAGCAGCTTCTCTGTAATTAGCATCGGCAAAAAAAAAACATATTGAAAAGCGCCATTTATACCTACCAGCATGTCTGTCGCTTCTATCTCTTAATCTACATAACTAGTTTTGTACATTTGAGGGCGAACAAACACGAACATATTTTTTCTTTCGTTATATCAAGTTATGATAACTTATTTGTGATGGTTCAACAGTCTTGAGCAAATAATATTTTGATATATCCATTTGCCTTATAAATGTTTTCAAATGTATTTACATTAGTAAGAGATACTTTTACCTATGGAAAATATTTTGATAAAGCTATTTTACTTGGTACCTAGTACCTACCTAACGTTTAGAATATTTTGTTTGAGCTAAGTTATGGATAAGTCACATGATATGGTAATTTTCTTGAAACAGCTGAAAGTCGTTTACTTCGACATTCAATGTCAATTAAAATTCTAATACATTAAAAAAAAAAATGGCAAGCGATGCCGATGTCTACTATTCTGCCAATGTCTAAAGTGAGTTGGAAAAACAATTGGCGTGATTTAAAAAAAAAAAATCGATTGATACGTCAATTAATATTACACAGCTACATTAGTGCAATTATTTTGTGAAAAAAATGTCTTGATAAAACAAGATGGCGGCGTTAGTTTCGTTTCTCTTAGTTCCGTTTATCTTACAGCGCTTTAATATAGAGTGTGTATCTACTTTACCTATTTGATATGTACAGACCACACGTCTATACAAAACAATTGACTTTAACAGCTCCTTTATTTTATAGTAGTAGCGACGATTTCCCTATTTCAAGTGTTTCGTCAACTGTACCTAAAATTCACAGAGAAGGCGTTGAAGAGATGGAAAAGTGGTTGAATAGTCATAACTTCATAACAGCATATCTACAGACAGTCAGGGAAATTATCTAATTGCTAAGCAAATTGACACCATAATATAATATCCATTTCAAACAACTGCCAAAGTATGACAGTTGTGTTATGATTATACGGACAGTTTAAGTACCTACCTGGATACTTGACTGTCCGTATATTGATTTGCTAAACAATGAATTTCCTTGACTTTATACTTAAGAGGTCAGTGGAAATCTAAAACCCAATGAATAAAATCCAGCCAACTCGCCAACATCGCTGAAAGTTCCATCCTATTCCGTTGACTAGGTAAGAAACAGGATAGCCGAAGCAAGTTGTTTGTCAACCCACAAATGCTATTTGCTGTGCCGAATCCGTCGGCCATTGGCGGTGTCACGTTGCTACGCTGGTGACATGGAGGATGAAGAAATAGAGTCTTAATGTGCGATAGAACTGCGGGGTAGGGTTATGTATAGGATCTAGGAACTGTACGCTTACAAAAGAATAGTTTACATTTAGTTAAGATATTCCGTAAACTAGGTAAGAAACAGGATAGCCGAAGCAAATTGTTTGTCGATCCATAAATGCTATTTGCTGTGCCAAATCCGTCAGTCATTGGCGGTGTCACGTTGCTACGCTGTTGATATGGAGGGTGAAGAAATGGAGGCTCAATGTGCTATAAGATCAGGAACTGTACCTTTAAATTCATAAGGAAATATAAAAGTTAACATTTAATTAACCGTTAAGAAATGTTGTCTGCTACGGTTGAATTAAAAAAAAAAAAAACGTCATAGTAGATATTTTAAACATTGATGTTCTATTGTCATTAATGAATTTAAAGTAAAACAGGATAGCACCTAATTAAAATAATAAGTGATCGCAAACTCTTAAAATAGTGACGTGGTTCGGTACCTGATTCAACAGCAAATGTCTAGTGAAGGATGTGACATTTCATGACATGAGTTACATTGGTTTGAGAGAAATGTGTGTATTAGCACTCCATTTGTTACGTATTCGATGTTTATCAAATAAACCTAAATGTTTGTTTGTCCAACGAAAACCTACGTCTGGTGGTGACGTTTCGATTGCGTACGTTAATAATGTTGGAAAAGTTGCGATTGTTGGCTAATGGCTAAGCACACAGGGCCAATCTTAAAAGGACCTACTTTTAGGTGTAGGAATGTCATTTACGTACTCATTTATCAAATAATACCAAAATTTTGTTAACACTGAAAGTGGTAGACGTATTGAGTATGTAAATCCAAGTTTAGCAACATTTTATTTATTCGTGGTTATTTACTTACATTCGGATATAAAATAAGGTAAAGCATTATACTCTACACCATAAAATGAGCAAATAGAGAAACATACAAAAACCCAAATATATACGAATAGGAAGCCATATTTTCCGCCGATATCCACCCCGGCAGCCGTGCGTCCGAAAAAATAGTAGATAATCTAACTTTTTCTAACGCCCCTGATCCTAGAAACTATCCGGTATAAGTTGACCCCTTTACCCCTTAAACTCCTACCAAAATTATGGTTCAAGATAATTTGGGGAATTTTCCTGGGGGCGTTCGGTAGGGAAACGGCAGCAAATCATTACTGACAGTTGACCAAACGGGGTGAGCTTCCCCTAAAATATGTATGAGGCTCCGAATGCCTGTTATGGTGTCCGAATGTTGATAAGCCAAGTATCGGGTCGTAAGATTGGATCCCAATAATAGGGGACGTAGGGTGAATTAGGATTTGTCGCTATTTTTTTCGGGACGAAAATTGGTTGGCTTCTAAGGGTCGGAATTTTTGATGATCATGAATATTGTATTTCGATTTTCTTTTATTCGTAGGTGTCAGCGTATATCCTGAATATTGCATTATTGATCGGAATTTAAATAATACAATTTTGAGGGCTGAAAAAAGACGTATCATGTAAAATAAAAGCGTAAAATTGATGCGTTAGGAACTCATAGCAAAATACAGAAAACAATAATCGAAAACGGGAAAAAACTGTGTTACCTGAATAACATAATACATTTCAGTCCCAATTTGATATAACCATAATTAATAAAACAGCAAATCCGTGGGAAGATCCCGAACAATTAAAACACTAAATCAAAACAAATATCATTCTCCACAAGCGCTACTGTTGCCACAACAGTGTCTAAATCCTTTTAAATCCGAGAAATAGGATTTTGTAAAAAAAAGTTGAAAAAAAAACGCACTCGTTGACTCTAGCAAAAAGTTACAATAGCTTTCAAAAAAAAAATAGTTCGAAGTGTTGGTAGCGGTGTAAGCTGCCAGTGTACAAAATAGAATTGATTGTACAATCTTTTTTGTGTCAAAATTATTTGAAAAAGGAATTTGGAGTGTTCGGATTTAGAGTTGACGTTTTGCTGCAGTTATTATTGTTAGTTTTTGGCTGCGTAAAATAATTTCACAAGGTATATTCTTCTTGTTAGTAAAGGGTTTCATACAATGTTAAAAGTTTTGTATACTTTTTACAGGCTTTACTCTAGCAATGAAAAAAAATATATCGCGATGGTAAAATTATGTTGGTGCATAAAGTCAAAATGTCACTAATTATCTTATTAAAATAAAAAGATGGATGTATTAGCGCGCTTTAACTGCGAAATTAAACATACGAAAAAAGAAATAAAACTTTCGGTTAAACTTTCTCATAGGTTCATGACACGGCAATAAATTAACCATCATTATTACCTAAAAAGTTTTAAAAACGCCAAAATACTAAACCCTATCAATTACAAAAAGAAAAAAAAACTCCAAATGACCCCATATCTATAAACCTATACAAATATAATTAGTGTTGTTCAAAATAATATATCACATATATTTTTTTACCCCAAAACATGTCGTTTTAACCCCGTTTTTATGTTTTTTTTCGACAATTGTTCAATATTTGGTGATGTCAAAAGTCGATTGGTGTGAAATTGTTCGTAGCTGAGTGTTCTCATGACCCTAAAAGACCTTTTCGATAATTATAATATCTCATCGATTGAACTAAATACGCTAATGATTCATTAACGCAAATCTATTTGTAATAGCCGGCTATCAAGTTTTTAAGATGGGAATATTTCTTTTCTTTTAAGATAATTTTCCACATAAAATTAAATACTGTCCTAAATCGGTTGAGCACACACTTAGTATCCCCGACTTACGATTTGTAGGTCTTGGGTTTGAACCCAGGCAGGCGCTTTACTTTGTGTAAATAATTTCATCACCACTGCTCTCAAAACGGTGAAGGAAAACATCTTGAGGAAACCGATATGCCCTAGAACCAAACATTCGAAGACATTGTGAAATCTACCAACCCGCACTGGATCTGCGTGGTAGATTGCAGCCCACTCCCTCTCGAAGAGAGGAGGCCTGTGTCCCAGCAGTGGGAACATTAAAGGCTGATTATGCGTATACACACTTAGTTGTATATGGTTTTAGTAAGTAGCGTATACACACTTAGTTGTATATGGTTTTAGTAAGTAGCGTATACACACTTAGTTGTATATGGTTTTAGTAAGTAGCGTATACACACTTAGTTGTATATGGTTTTAGTAAATAGCGTATATACACTTTGTTGTATATGGTTGTTGTAAGTAGCGTATACCTACACACTTAGTTGTATATGGTTTTAATAAGTAGCGTATTTCCGGTTGAATATAGATTTCGATATATTTTGTTGGTATATTGTCATGTGCTAGGTGACATTAGCAAATAATTTAATTTAATGTTTTGTGTTGCGTAATGTAAATTATTTTGCATTAGTACTATTGTATAGAATCAAGTTTTTCTAACTGAAAAGACAGCTGTGTTCGGTAAGTGCTGATTCTCAGCCTAGTTTGAACAAACGACTTTTGAATTTTATGTTTTACCAATTATATTTAATTTTTTTCAAAAACCTTCCCAAAATATTTGTTTATTGGCATTGAATTTAAAACCGTTCGTATAGATTCTGTCAACCCTGCTACGTATCGATATACATAACTATTATAGTCACGGTAAAACGTATCATAACGAAGTATAATTCGCACAATATGATACCGAATACCGTTAGAAGACACGCAATAGTCGAACCCTATTCACTCAACAATACCGACTTAACCCTTTCACTGCTCACGGACTACTTTTATTATCTTATTATTAATTTGAATGAATGTTGCAATTTTTGCGTATACCTGATCTGTGATAATAGGGTGGTACGCTATTCAATTTTTGCATAGAGGGTCCTATTCTAATTCGCTTGTAGAGTATAATGCCGAGCAGATGCAGGCTTAGAGCTCTTTTATGGTTTTTAATGGAAGCACTGGTGATGGGTATAGGAATATCCTACGATTACAATGTTGATCAATGTGGTGCAAAAAAAATTTGGAGGTAAACCAAAAATATTTTTTGAATAAAATTTCATTTTTTTAAATATTATATTGTAAAACATGTAGATTTTTAAATAATTAACCTTTGTTTATTATAACAACAGTTTTTTTTACCACATAAAAATAATAAATCTCCTTAAACACTTCACAAAATCCTTCACAACTATCAATAGTAGTTTAGTAGGTACTAAACGAACCACTTGAGTAATCTATTTCAATCGGCCTGATATATCACGCGAATAAAAGTGCCTCTTCACTTATCTGATCAGAAATCTGCATAATAAAAAGCAAATTAGGCGAATAAGTCAGCACAGTCGGTGGCACATGTCAAGTACGAAATTACCTTTGAATCTAATCTTAAATCTATGAGTGCAGCTCTTGACAAATTATAGGATTCTTTTTGTTGTGTTTTTGACAATGGAACTGATTTAATTGTAGAAATATGGGGTTTCTTAGCAGTTTATCAGAAATTACCTAATCTAATTTAAAAGACAGTAAAGTATAAATAAAAAAATAGCTACTTTAGTTTGAAGTGGATGTTTGTCACATATTTTAATATAATTATTACGCTTGCTATTTAATGATTTAGACTATTCCATGCCAGGTATGTTGATGGTATTATAATTATTTTATTAATATCGCAAGAAACGTAAAACCTTAAAAAACTGACACAATTTTAAAACATCAATCGATTACGCTTCAGTTCAAATATCGAACGTGTAACTGCAACGGTTTGTTATTTCTAAACTGATTTATGGCCAGAGACAAAGTTGAAAAGCGAACGCGTTTTTTTTCTTAAATATTTGTGTTCGGTACGGGTGTTTTATTTGTGTCAAAATTCGCAAGGGGTCGCATAGACAGCGCGAAAAAGGGTTATTACTATTACTAGAAAAATAAGTTTATGTTGTATTGTTCGGTAATGAATTATTGGGTCGGGTCGTTTCAGGTACATTGAGTATCATGTGAAGGGTTAGTTTTAGCAAGATGACAGTCGGTAAGTTCACACGTGAAAGTGTAGTCAGGTAGACTTTATTGGTAAAAATGTGAACGATTTTTAGACGTTATATGATGGTTGGACATGAGTAGGTATAGTGTTTCCATTATTTTGTTATTTGTGTGAGTAATGACGGTGAATTAAGATGGAAAGTTATACAACTTCGACAGTAAACAAGTAAGTGATACTAACCGATTGAATTCAGAGTTTTTTAAATTTCGAACGTTCGCGTTATGGCGACGAATTGGTTTGAAGAAGGCAAAAGCGTCAGGAAAGCCCGCGAAATTCTTTTCTTGCGTTTTTTTTAAAATGGGGTACATTAGTACATCGGTCTTAATTGTATGGTAACACACTTTAATAGTATGGTTGAATCTACTAACCTATTAATAAACACCAAACGATACAAAGTACATACTTTGTATCGTTTGGTGTTTATTAATAGGTTAAATGTGGTGTGGTGTTAAATGTATGCACACACATAACATTCATGTGTGTTTTCCCCGGAGCGTTAGGCAGTACCTATAGTAAGTAAACCCACATCATAAGTCAAGCCAAGCAAGTCTGCATGCGATTAATATAATTATTTACAAAATAGCTCAGAACAAATAATTTGGTCTGAGCAAAATAGACCAAAAAATATCTTAGTGTGTTTACTTTCATATCCATTGGTACACACATTTCCACGAGACAGGCACAACCTAGTGTGGAGTCCTCATAAGTTAATATTAAAAAACAAATGCGCTGCGGCTGTTTGTGTATGTGAGTTTAAATGTATGTAAACGCACCCACGATACAGGAGAAATTCCTAGTGTGGGGCAACGTTTTTGTAGAAAAAAAAAATGTTTTTAGGAGTAATTTACTTCTATTACTTAAGGAAATGTAAGAATATTTTATTTAGTTAATAAATGATTTATTATTATTAAATAAATGCCAGCTTTAAAATTCCCGTTTCATTTGATAGCGAAACCTTACATAATTATCAGTTGAATTTTCACTTTTTCATTTTCGAGTCTCACATAACCAACAACATTGTTTAAACTATATATATTATATACTAAAAGCAACGTAGAGGGCAACACAGCTCAAACTTTCGCAAAACACTAAGAACTTAGCTAAGACTAGAACTAAATTAATTTGAGCCACACTAAAACACATTTCCGACTAACACGCGAGCAACCTCAAGGTAACCCTGCAACCGTCTCGTTTCTTTTGTGTGCCCCTTAACCCTCTAATAATAATTACACCTTTTGTGACTTAACCCTTTAACGCGCCGGTAATTCTTAAGCCTTGCTACCTGACCCGCGGGGTCTACCTTACTTCCTGATTCATTCCTTAACGATCGCGTCTACGGTATGCGTGTGCGCAATCGATCGGTTCAGATTTTAAATCGATTGAGTGATGTATCGAGTTTTGAGTTTGAGGTGCAAAAATGTGTTGTGGTGTTTGTTATTTAAAGTTTTAATAATGAAGGTGAGTTACTAGTGTTTTATTATTTTTAGTATTTTTGTTTATATGGCAAGAATAATGTTCAACAGTGATACGCACTTGAATACAAGCAATACTCGCGATACAACAGCTATTATATGTTATTTTCGTATATCCGAAACGCTACATATTTTTAATAAAACATCAAATTTTTCCGGTCGACTTTCCTTATTACCCTGCCTATTGTAACGGGGACTAGCATAATTTTATTCATACAAGACGATATAACAAACAAGAAGTCGTTACGTACGTCAGCAGTTCCCCGAGACAATAAAAGGAGGCTGGACTCGTCTGCTCGAATGTCCTCATACGGTATCCACGAAGGATGATACGCTGTTATTTCCAACATATTCCAATATATTATTTTTTATTGCCCTCCTACGCCGGGGGTGGCAGGGGGAAGTCGCGTCATGCGTGATATTTGATATAAAGTCGGAACTCAACTTCGTTATGCGATATTCTTTTTTCAAAGGACAATGGTTCGGTACAGACGTAACATATTTTTGAGGAGATGGCTGGTATTTTTCTCAAGTTGCTCGGATAGGTCCAATTATTCCACGACATGAGTATGTTTGCGATGTTAGTTTGTTAACGTTGTTATTTGTGGCGTAAAGACTTTGCTTGTTCGAATAATAATGCAAGACATTGTTAATGTCGTCTGTACTATTTCCTCTATGGATTTTCTTAATAATGGAGCTATGTGTATGGATCTTGACATAGTTTTGCTGGCAAAATTATTGATTTTTTATGTAACATCAAATCCAATGATTACTACATCTTTATACCCATACGTTTATTTAATTCAATGGGTGATTAACTAATTTAATACATTGTTCTATTTTTGGCAATTTAAAACAATCGACAGAAATTAAATGACGAGTTAAACATGTTTAGTTACATTCTATAATTACTAAGGTCTTTCATTATTATTACAGATTTTCTGTAGATCCTCTTTTTTGCCTATAATATATAAGAATAATTTAACATTTTACAAAAATAATTACTTAAATACCAAATACAAAACTAGCAAGCTCAGAAACATCTAAAGTAAAATATACGAAGTCAGGGTGAGTTCGGCCATGTCGTGTGCAAATAAAATCCGTTGTAAATAAGCCGGGGGTGAGGGTGGCGGTCAGTTCACCCCACCGGACCCGCCCCCGAGGGGGTGAGGCGTCGGTCATATGTACCCCCTTTGGCAGTTTAGGGTTATGCGAATATGGACAATTTAATTTGCGTGCTGGTCATATTTTGGTAGTAATTGAACATTTTGGTGGTAGTTTCTTAATTATGGACTTTAACAGCATAATTAACTATCCTTTTCTTAGTATTTAAAAGCAGATTATTGGGTTACCGTTTAGGTATATAATTTTTACGTTTATTGGATTCGTGTTTATTAAAGACGCTGTTATAATATTGTAGTGTTTCGTCGATACCATTTTATTTTTTAAACAAGAAAGCGCTTTTACAATTTTTTTGAATGGTATTACAATTGTAGCTCAAGGCTCAACCTTCTGTAATTGAGGACACTTTTCACATGACAAATAAAATGTATGAGATTTAGTTTATACATAGTTCAACGAAGTTTTACAGTATGTCTGTTTTGACTAATTTAAAACTTGACATTAAGTTTGGCTCCGTTTTAAAAACAGCCTACGAAATAAAGGAATAAGTACTTGTTTAATTACACTGTCCTTGTACTTTTACTAGTTTCATTTTACATAAAATCATTACAGCGTTCTAACAAACAATGTTACCCGCAACCTATTCAATAAATTGTCAGGTAAAATCCCCACAACAGATTAATAAAGCCCAATATACACACACTCACTCATTCACACACACATACACATGTTAAGTACATTAAGTCGGCTATCCGAGACACCCTGGGCGGACGGGCAACAAATGTCGCGGTCAGTAACCCCCCCATCCACCCTCCGTAGCACCCCGCTACGCCATGAAAGTGTAGCCGCTACAACTGCTACGAGCTACGACCGCTACGAACGAATGTAATATAATTTTATGACGTCACAAATATAGTAGCTGGATGAATTTTTCAGTTGTAATATTTATTTTTTTATTGAGGTTTTTAATATTTCGTTTATTTCTATAGGATTCGGTATTTCTTGGTGTTTTTCTATTCGTAGTTCGTTACTCCTGATGTTGAATGAATACATTTTCATTCCTATTGGTTTATTTGGTGATTGTTAGTTTGTCTATACTATAAATTAATGACTGTTGCTTACGGAAACACATTAGGAAAAAACATTACAGAAAATTATAGCATAAAGCCAAACCAATGTCCGTAAACCTTTGCAAATAAAATGTAAAAAATGATAATTAATTGCAAAGAATTCTCCCAAAAAAGAACGGAAAGGGTAAAAACATTCGTTAGCGTAAATAAATCCCGGAACCCAATTTATTAGAATATGGAAAGGGGAGGAATCAATTAGAGTGAACACAGATTTCAAATTCCGAACTGGCCAAATGGCCAATAAACGCAAATGGCGCGATAGTACATTTGGATCTACGCATCTGGCATAACTTGCTCTCTACTGTGCATGAAACAGTTCTGTAACTTAGGTCATGTTAGGTTGGATTTTATATGTAAGTTTATGATACCATTAGTATGTTTTCTGTTCTGCTGGGCATCCATTTTTGCTAACACCGTGTTTTGGCCGTTTCTTATTGGCTGTGTCGTGTGATGTAAGATTGTATTACAAGCTCTCTCTCTGTTTTATTGGGAGAATTAAAATAGATGGCGTAATATACTTTATGTGTGGTACCTTGACTTACTTATATGATTGTGTGGGCTTTGCGTCGGAGACTTTAATATAAATGGTTTGTGACTGGTGATGTATTTTTAGAAGGATCAAATTCAAAATTCAAAATATTTTATTTCATATAAACCTACATGGGCACTTTTGAAACGTCAGAAGCTAGGTGCACGGTTCCAATTGGTCGTTTCCTATGGAGAAGAGCCGGCAAGAAACTCCACGGTTACTCTTTTAAAAATAATAGGCTTTTACAATATTTTCAAATAACAGTGTTAATAGGTATGGGAGGACAGTGTAGGTCTTTCAACAAGTACCAGGTACTTAACTAAATAGAAAATGGTCAACAAATCTACAGTCCACTAAACCTACAGCGTTCTCACATTCACAAAATAGAAAATAATCTATACAGGGTGGCATGGTTTTCATCGAAGCGAAGACTGTTACCATGGATTCAGTACCTACATGATTCAGAACCCTCTGCGTTGAAATTTATCGTCGGTTATTACAAAAAAAAAACAGCTGTTTCATAGAAAAGTGCAATACCTACGCGGTCAAAATGTATAGAACAGCTGTTTTTTTTTAAAATAACCGACGAATAATATCAGGGGGTTCAAATGTATGTACTGAATCCATGGTAACAGTTTTCGCTTCGATTTTCCTGCCACCCTGTATAAAAGATAAATTAATTTAAAAAAATAAAAAACTATTTAAAAAGAAATGATATGATTGCTATTACAACTGTAACAAATCTGAATAATTATTATGTCCAAAAAAGCCACAAATAAAGAGTTGAAATTATATTGCAAGTAATGTCAAATAATAGGATGATTATGTCAAGGAAGAATGTAACCAGGTACCTACGTCATACAGCAGCCAGTCCTGAGTCAGTCTGTTTAGGCCTGTAAAATCCTAATGAATAGGTTATAAATGCAAAAGTGAGTTTGTATGTTTGTTTCTTACGCTTTCACGCTAAATTGGCTAAACCGATTTGTATGAAATTTTGCACATGCGTAGACCATGACCTGAGTTAGGACAAATAATACCTATTATCCCGATACTACGTTTCTCGTTTACGACCTCCACGCGGAATTTAGATTATAAGTTGTAGAAATTTCTGCCATATATAACTACTAGCTGTTGCCCGCGACTTCATCTGCAATCCAGGATGAAAAATCCATCTCCAGGTCAAGGTCTACCCCTGTGCAAAATTTCATCCAAATCCGTTTAGCTGTTTTAGCGTGAAAGCGTAACGAACAAACAAACTCACTTCGGTACGCATTTATAATATTATTAGTTAGGATTACTACAATGTAACATTTGTTTAGCAACTTATGTTAAATTAATATTTTTTGTATCTGATAACTAACGTCTCTCTAACTAGTTTCTGTCCGCGACTTCGTCCGCGAGCCTATAACCTTCCTCAAGAATGGGTTATCCAATGCGAAGATAATTTTTCAAATCCGACTGTAGTTCCGTAGAATACCCCCTACATACAAACTTACTAATAAACAAAAAATTGTTTCCTCTTTATAATATTAGTATTAGTATGTAGTTTGTCATCTACATTCTTATGAATTTATATTTTTGAATATTTCATAAAATAAACAGAATAAAAAAAAAACATTTAAAAATAAAAACAAATAGAGGTTACGAGCAGGGCCAAGCTACCGGTGGTTAGGGCTGCAGAGACAGGAACCTCCTCACAATGCGAGCCGTATCGAGGAGTAGGAGTTGCTATTCTGAATCAGGCCCTTAATCCAACCGCCTAACGAGAGCCGCGAGAGATGTTAGTCGAGGCTATTAGTATAGATTAATAATTATAGATGAATCAACGAAACATTCATCTGAATGCTATATTTTATTTAGACATATAATATGTAGGTAACCTAAGTCTAACCTCACCTAAGTGCAGAGCGAGTTTTACGTCGTGTGTTCGAACCCAAGCAGGCACTTAGCTTTGTGAAAAATTAATTCATCTTCCCTGCTCAAAACACAATGAAGTCGCACATCGTGATGAAAGTGGCCGGTCCTAGAACCAAAAAATTGAAGACGTGACATCCACCAATCCGCACTGGGCCCACGTGGTGGATATGGGCCGCTCCCTCCTAGAGAAACAGAAGACCTGTTAGTGGGAAGATTATAGGCTGGTTATGCTAACCGAGGTCTTGATCAGCTCACGGTAGCCTGTAAGACCTTACGGGGACGTATCGACTGCCCAGAGCTCCTTGGCCTTTTCGGCAGATTATTTATGCCCGACAAATACATTGGAGAGCGTCAGAGCCCCCGACACAATCTGTTTGTGCAACTGTTATCTAAAACTGTGCCCAGAGTCGAATGGAGTCTGTCGTAATTTAAAGATGCTAAATGCGCGTGATGTGTTTGCGGAATAATGAAGTAAAATTATGCGTATTTGTCTGATGTGCTGTGGGAGAAAGTATGCTAGGGAGTCCACTGTTCTATGTTAGTTTTGTCAACGTTATAATTGTTTCTATTCTACGTAAATTAATGTAATTGGTGGTGTACCGTTTTAATTAACTATAAATAAACCTAAATCTATGACTTAACTACCTTTTGTTTCACAATATTTTTAAATACTAGGACATAAATCCGTCTGTCCAGGTTGGTCGAGCAACACGATCGTTCGAGCCATTGATTCCCCGAAGTTAGTTCCGAATGAAATATCAACTCCGTTACGTCCGCATGCTCTAGTTTGTGAGAATTTAGATGTAGACTACGTGGGTACATGTAAATATGTTTGTTGGGATTGGAAGAGATTTTTATTGCCAAGTATTTGTTGGTAGATAAAATAAGCAGATAAGAGGAGCTCGTGGCTAAGTAATAACAGCCACACGGGTCGATCCGTCTATGTAGTAAAACTACGCTTTCCGGGGTTAGTCGGTTGATGGGTGACCATCTTTACATACCGAGACAATTCCGTGCCTCGGAAATTACGTTAAGCCGTTCATCCCGGCTGTCATTCGTGGATCTTTGACAGTGGTTACGGGTCGTCAGAAGCCCGAAATTCAACCAGTCTTAGCAAGGGGTATCGTATTACCCAGTTACTGGGTTGCAGAGGTCAGATAGGCAGTCGCTCCATGTAAAATACTGGTATTCAGCTGCTTCTGGTTAGCCCGGAAGCCGACCCCGACATAGTTGGGAAAAGGCTAGGCAGATTCAGTATTTGTTGGTAGATAAAAGGTCCGGCAATGTCGTTTCAACTTTGGCTGATAATAACTAATCAGACATTTATTTCTAAAGCTGAACATATGTTTCTCAAAAATGGAAAAGTTTCGGTGAAATACTGCTGAAACCGGTTACGGTAAACAAACGGATTGGGATGTACACACGGCTACAAATCAAGCTATATATATTTGTGTACGAATATAAAGCTATTAGTGCTCTGAAGGCTACAGGGTCAAATTAAAATAGTTAGCCAAACTCCGCAGACGTGAAGATTATCGTTGAATGAAATGAAATGAAATTGTTTATTAAAAAAAATACAAAATAAAATAAGCTCGATGAGTTCGTTGTTTCCTAGCTGACTACTCTGAGAAGCAAGGCCGAAACAAACTCAGAGGTCACAGTCTCTTTTAAAGTCCAGACATAATCTTGGTCAGGCCATATAAGGACCATGTAGATTAGTGTCTGAAATGGTCTTTGAGGAAAGAACCACACAGATTTGATCAGACCTGTCCAGTTAGTGCAAGCATTTGTCAGTAATCGTGGAGCTCAACTCAGAACTTAAGGAGCTCAACTCGATTAATAATACCAAAGAAAGGACATCTGAGTAGGCTGCATAAACTACTCAAACTTTCAGAACCTGATAAAACAAATAATGGAATAAAGTGTTTTTTTGGGGTCTTCAACCGTCACCGTTAACAGTCACTTAAAATATCAGTTTAATTTTGTTTTTTTTTAAAGTAAACTTCACAGACAATAACCGATAGATATCTCAACACGATGAAACAGATTTTATCAACTCACACTTCAAGTAACAACACTAACAGCGGTCATTGACCCCAAAAAATCAAATCATTTTATTTTTTAGTTTGTCGTGTTTAGACCTCGGAGCTTGGCTGGCTAATTTTCTTTATCTCTGTCCAAAATTAACAAAAATCTAAGTTGTTGTGTTTTTCCACGTATTTCTGTCTAAGTAAAAGTGGTTGGCCAATGCAAGTGCCAAATTATTCACTTTCATTCGTTTCAGATTTTTCGCATATTCTATCAAGATAATTTGCCAGCAAAGAGGCTAAAACCCATTTACTAATTAAACAGCACATCTTACTTTCCACCCTCTATCTCACGGGCAAAATAATCTCTAAAAACCTCCATCATGTATGTCAAAAATCTGTTCTTCTTCAAACGATACGACTTATACCACGTAGCGTTATATTCACTGTATGTATATCGAAGTAATCGTCGGTCACCATCGCAACGATAGCCAGGCAACGCCGTATTAGTCTATATAACCGTAGATATAAGGCATGATTTCCCCTGACAAAAGTACAACAGATACAAATAGCAGACCGTACATAGATCAAGTGGTGCTGGAAGGAACTAGGTTTTATTTGAAAAAGGAATTTGCCTCGTTCTAAGAATTGTCCGGTATCGTAGTACGATGACTGACACAATCGACATTCTGTTATTTGTTTGTGTATAGAGAGTGAAAGAAGTGAGACCTGTCTCAATTCGCGGACAGAACGAATTAAAGTCACGTAAGCGATCAGTTATACTACATCCAGGATTACAGTTCACTTGTTATAAGGATAGATAGCAAAAAATCGCTCCCATGCAATCTGTCCTTCATATTATCAGGTACTACGGCTAAATAATAATGGTCGGTTTCAACTAACCTTTTCTGAATAGGTGGAAAAGTAGAGTGAAATCGTAATTTTTTGGGGATTATTTTGTAGCATTTGCCCGAATGGCAATGGTCTTCACAGGATGACTGGTGGAAGCTGGATGAGACTTGCCGAGAATCGAGTTGAATGACGTGCAATTGGAAAGACCTATTTCCAGCTGTGGACTGCTATAAGCTGATGATGATAATTAGCCCGAGTCTACGTTGAAGACAGTCGAGCGACCATTCTTAGACAATAGCCTAACGAATACCGAACAAATTAACCTTGTACCCCTTGTCAAGTTCCATGCGTCAAGTTCATGAATGGGCGCCGTCTGTAGGGACTGATTATCTGTTAGCTGCCAGGCTTATTTTAATTAATTAAATTTTTTGAATAGTTTATTTTTATTTTTTATTACGGACGCTTTTACTTTCTGCATCGTTCTCACATGTATGTATAACTTCAACATGCACCAATATTTTGTAACCATATTTTGATTTAAAAGAGTGTCCGTGGAGGTTCTTGCCCGTTCTTCTCCATAGGTACCTACTTCGCTTTGGAATGGGCATAGCTTCATCTTTCTGATTGACCGACCCCTTGACAATTCAAAAACGCCTGTAATTGGTTTATTTGAATTTAATGCTTTGAGTTTGAGTCACATCCAGCACAATACATATCCTGGTCATGAAAGGTAGTGGGACAGTTAATATATTTGAAGTAAGGTAGAAAAAGGGTTTCTTGTGCTACCTTTGTGCGGGGATGCCCTTTAGTGGGATCTAATAAAACCTTGTTACGGCCAGAGGGATACCAATCCCAATATTGAAAGTGTTCTTTACATGATACGGAATTTAGGGACTTCTCTTTGATATTAAACCGGGGAAATCTTTTTACTATAATGTTTTCAGATAACGTAATATCATGGTTCCTTACTATTATATGATTTCGTGGAAAATTCTGTTTTGCGTAAATATGTTGTATGTAGGGAGAAATGTCTTCATAGTGGGTAGTTTTAATAAAATTGTATTTTTGTTGATATTTTTGTTGTTAGTTGTTTTTGTGATGTTTGGTCAGTTGTGTTAAAGGCCTTCTTATAAGTTAATTATTTATAAGGAACTACGAGCCCCAGCTTCGTATCGTTTTTATGACTTCACAAAACATAGAGATTTTTTAGTACGTTTAAGTTGAATATGAATTTATTATACACAGAAACCTTCCGGAATAAATTCCCTAAATGATGGAGAAAACGGCATCAAGATCAGTTGCGTAGTTTAGAAGAACAACGTGTTCACAAATACAGACACAAAAAGCGACTCCAATTTATAATAAATTAATTACCTACTGTTACTGGTATATAACCGTTGTAATTAATATAAATAAATAATATTTATGGATAAATAAATAATACTTATGGATATGGTTATACCAGACAGCTTTGGACATCAAAATTCTAAATTCAAATTCAAAATTCAAAAGTCATTTATTCAAATTATGCTGAGAATCAGCACTTTTCGAACGTCAAAATTACATAAGACAGTCCCACATCATAATTGAAACAGCATCTTGTGACGGTCACGTGTTGGTTTCTCTTTTTAACCGACTTCTAAGAGGAAGATTAGATGTTCTCAATTCGTCTGTTTATAACTTTCATGTTTAACTTCTGTTTAGTATCTTCTTTGAGTAACCTGTCTGACCGTTTTCAACAAAGTAACATTATTATGATAAAACATTTATTCAACCTAACTGAGAAGCTAAATCTAATCCACAAAGAAAATTTAAGGTCGATTTCAGCACGTGTTTGGTTTTCGTCTAGTTCTCCATGACATTAAATAAACGTCCAAGTAAACATAGGTTAACAAAGAAAAACTTAAGTGGCAATGGGCAGGGCACATTGCTCGCAGAACAGATGGCCGATGGGGCCCAAAGATTCTGGAGTGGCGACTGCGTACCGGAACACGTAGCGTTTGAAGGCCTCCCACAACGTGGACCAATGAACTGGTCACAGGAATCCGCTGAATGCGAGAAGCACAGAATTGGCCAAAGTGACGGTGCTTGGGGGAGGCCTATGTCCAGCACTGGACGACTTTCCGCTGAAATTATGAATGATTCATAGATAACTCCGCCTTGGAGTGTAAATTTGGTGCCCACAAACGACTGGACACTAATGCCCGTTTTTACCTTACTAAGTGACACTTATAAATGAATCCCTAAATAAAAGTGCACTGTTGGATTTTCAACTCTCAGCGCTGAGCCTAGTGTTGAAAATCCAACAGTGTACTTTTATTTAGGGATTCATTTAATTGTCATTTAGTGAAGGTGAAAACGGGCATTATTATCATGTACTGGATGTTCTGTCGTCTGCACGTTACAGAAACTGATGGCACCAAACTCGTAGCCGAATTCTGGGCCGAGTGGCCGATCGACACCCTAAGAAGAAGTAATTAACCTTTAAATTATTAAAAAATAAAGAAAATAAATTAACAAAAGGCCTCACCTCAACAAACATTCACATGGCAACACTGACACTGATTTTCAGCAGAAGCCCACGAGTGCCTAAGCTCCTATATTCTCAATGCTTAGATGCACATTACTATTCTAGGAAAATGCATTCACACTTTTAAGGAATAGAGCTGAATATCCAACATCTGCCAACAAAGTAGCAAAGTCACCGTTTCTCGGAACAGTAATCACTTCTGAATACCACCGTAGAAAGTTATTCATCAATTCCCTTCATTAGACTCTATGGCGAACTAATAAACCGTCCAGACTACCCGTGCAAAGTTGCAACAAAGCGTCTGAGGACAGGTACCTGTGTGACATGTGCGAGACTAGACTCTATACCTTAACTTTATAATAAAGAGTATTCTATCTATCTATCTTTATCTATCTATAGCATATCTACTAACCAACGAGCTAAGCAAAAGGGTTTTGAGGAGAAGAAATAGAACATAATAAGTTGTAGAACAAAAGTAACCTATAAAATCAAATATGCATATACTCAGACGATCCACCTTTCAAAACTTAACAACCAAAAAAAAAAACCTGTCGATACCCCCATAACTTTATGACCCCTAAAATTATAAACGGCTGAGCCTGCAAGTCGTACTTAGTTGCAACAAAGCTACTTGTCCAAGAGGTAGTATAACAGCTACTTTATACATAGTTACTTATGTTTCCACAACCTCCCAAAAATATGTCTATAATAATATGATATTCGAAACTATCATAAGCCAAAAACTACGTAAAAACCAATTAAAATTGAAGGTAGCAATTCGCCCAAAACATTTTGTGCAAAACAACTACAGTTCCGCACAAAATGTTGCCATTTATCCAAATAATCGATCTTCTGAAGTTTTAATATTCTCAAATATAGCTGTCAATTATGGGCAGGTATGACACGTTCTACTAATAACTGACCAGCTGTTACAACAAAGTATACATCCACAATCTCCTAAAAATATGTCTATAATAATAAAGAGAATATTTGAAACAATCAAAAGCCCAAATCCTTCACGTAGCCAAGTATATGAAGTTTTCTCAAAACTGAGAACATACGTAAACCACTATCAATATGAATACCCATCATATATGTAAGTTACCCAGAACTTATAGGTCGAGCTTAGTCCTACATGGTTGCAACAAAGAATCACTCTAAGGCAGGTATGACGCGTAATACACTAGACCAGAATAACCATTTTTACCCATATTTTAATGTTTTTTTTAGTCTCCTGAAAATAATCTGTCGAAAATACAGAGCAAAAGCCCAATTCCTTTATAAAGCCAAGTAATAGTATTTCAGCAAAAAAAAACCGCCAATATTAATATCCATATCTAAATTCTCTAGCCACGAACTAATAAGTGGTCGAGCCTAGTCGTACATACTTGCAACAAAGAGCCTGCTCTAAGGGCAGGTATGACGCATGCGCCGGCTCGTGGCCGACACTACCTGACCGCCACCGGACACTGATCAATATTAAAGTCCGAGGGAGGATGCTGGGGGATGTCTGTTTGTCTGTTGGAAATGTATTGAGTTGTTGATACCGCAAAGCTTTTTTATGTTAAAATGATTTTCAAGGAGTCTATGTTTGATCAGTGCTAGAGATCTATTTATTTCGTTATGTCTCTCCAAATACTTATTAACTATACGCATAGGTACATTAATATTTTTTGAGTTTTTTGGATTAAGGTGAACTTGTCACTTAAGTACATCAGTGCTCAGTACTCGCAAAAATTATAGCAAAAGCAATACAAACCTACTATAGCTAAATTTAATTTAATCGGATTAAGTTAAGCATTGCGTTTCCGTAAAAAAAAGTAAATAACAGGTACCTTATATAAAAAAATCAAGAGATTCAAGAACTTATGCTGCACTGTGGATTTTCAAGCTTCGCCTCGGTGTCGCAAGTTGAAATCTAACAGCGCGCATTTAGGCATTAATTTTGTGTATCGTCTAGAATTTTTGGAAATGGGCTTGCGTAAACCTTTCTTTGTAGTAAGTCAATATTTCAATTTATTAATCTGCCTGGTCCTGAATCGAAGTAAAGTATTCGGCATATTTTCAGAATTCAGCTATGAGTGGAAATTAAATTGCAATTTAAAAAAAAGATTGACATTTTATTCTCTATTACCAGTAGTGCTTAGCAACCGTCTGCCATTACAAATACGAAGGTTGAGCACATAAAAGATCAGTGATCTTATCTGTAATCTAAACCTTAAAATAATTAGAAATAAAAACTCAAAAGTGGTATCAACATCTCCATACAACTCCATCTTAACTCACCTTTCTGCGGACACTACGGGGGAGGGTCCAAGAGAAATGACGACCCTTAACTAAAACACACACATATACACGCACGGCGATCTCACTCACACACCCCCACGGTCCTTTCACTTTACGTTGTCCTCTAATTGTGTGCGGTGTATGTGTGTGTCAGAAGAGGGGGGTGTGCTTGTGTGCGTGTCCAGTTTCCGCGCTCCTGGGTTTTGCTAATTTAATTAGAGGTACAAAAAGATTAAGGTTGGAGAACGCAAGCATTAGAAACTGCTTTTGTTGAGGTCTTCATAGCATGTAGTTGTGGGTAGGTAGTTTTATGTTTATATACTTAACTATGTTGTCTGGTATTGAAAATTTTGTAGGTGTAACAGTTCTACGATTGATAGTATTGATCTTTTGGATAAAGGCAATTCTTGAGGACTTCACATTGATAAGTTTAGTTGCTTAGGGACCGATTCAAGGGCGGAACGTCTTCTATTATCTGACTGGGCATTTTCTGTTGCTTCCAAGTTTCTAAGGGAGTAATCGCTTAAAATAGAATATATTTTGGTAGTGACTAAGAGTAATAATATATTGCAAAAGGTTAGACATTTTGTTTTAAAAATTAGGAAATGTTTTTATTTTTTAAGTAGATAACCATTTTTTTTATTGGAAAATTTTAAACTATTTCACAGGTGAAGTTGGTGTTTCAGCCAGACTAGTGATTCTAATTTGTTTTTGTCCATACAGTGCTTTTCATACAGACATCACGGCTCATTTATGCATTTTTTTTTTAAATTCCAAAATCTTTAACAATTTCACATGCGGAGTTGCTGATTTAGCCAGTCTAGTGTTTATTCTAAATAGTTTTTGATCAAACAGTGCTTTTCATACAGATATTACAACTCTCTCATTCACTTTTTTATTTTATTCTAAAATCTTAAACACTTTCGCAGGTAGAGTTACTGTTTTAGCCAGTCTAGTGTTTATTCTAAATAGTTCAAACAACGTTCATCATACAGATATCACGACTCTCTCATGCATTTTTATAGCACTCTGTAGGTAGAACATAGCACTGTTTACATCAACGCTATGAGTTATGGAAATCACTACATTATGTTCTATCTGTATATCTTTGTGAAACTTAGAAGTATAATAAAAAATAAAAAAAACTTTTTTTGAAGTGAAAACTTCTTTAGTGGCGTTGTGCACTTTTTTGTGATGGGTAAAAAATTTAAACTCGTGTCAGGACACGTGACCTGATCGACGAATTCGTAAGACGGAAAATGCACAACGTTTCAAGTTTTCACTTCTGCCGGCACTCCCGGAGTGCAAACCGCTGTTTTTTTTTCTGGTTTGCGTATTATCGTAGTTTCAGTTTAATACCTAACATTTTGAAGTTACCTTCTTGAATGACAATAATAAATTAACCATTGCTAATAAAATAAAAACATACACTTATTTTGCTTTATTTTGTAACAACAAAACTTATCCAAAGAGCTCCATTCTCTCTTAAGGATTACGTATCAGGCACTCGAACAAATCATAAACAAAAACAAGTAATATATACATGGTGTATAGGTTACAAGGATTTCAGAAAATGGCTCAACCAGCACACCCTGTTTGTCTTCAAAACAGTGGCCCATTCCCGATACCACGATTCCGTCGAATATAAAAAGTAAGTCGATAGCTTACCGGAGAAATTTATACTTTTGGATATTCGAAATATGTTCTCTTAACCAGTGTAGTGTGGGACTTAACCCCCCTCGCGCGACTTGGGACCAAAGATGGTTCGGGAGAAGTTTGAACACGTATGGGGTGTCAGATAACGTTGGCTAACTGAATACAGAGTATATCGTATAAATTCAGCCCACGGGTGAATATAACCGTGGTAGTCTCTGGGTTGTTTTCACATAATAGAGCCATTTTCTTTTGTTTTTGTTACGTTGCTCGCGTCTCGTTATAGGTACGCAAACAATGAAAACAAAAGGCGGTGTCTTATTTCGGGTTTTTACTTTCGCATTTTGATAGTATATTTTATGATATTATGTGGGTATGTTTTCTGAATGTTAAAGAAAAATATTTAGGTTCCGTTTTTGTTAAATGTTACGTTCGAATGTATACGGCAGAAAGTGAGCAATGAGGTTTTCGAAGCTATGTAAACAAATAAAGATTCTTTAATAAATGCAAATTGAATTTCTTTTAGTTAAAAAAAAACCCAATTCATAGTAGATTCGTTTTTTTTTGTTGATAGTTATGTGGGTATGTTTTCTGAATGTTAAAGAAAAATATTTAGGCTCCGTTTTTGTTAAATGTTACGTTCGAATGTATACGGCAGAAAGTGAGCAATGAGGTTTTCGAAGCTATGTAAACAAATAAAGATTCTTTAATAAATGCAAATTGAATTTCTTTTAGTTAAAAAAAAACCTAATTCATAGTAGATTCGTTTTTTTTGTTGATAGTTTAAGTTATTTGGCATAAGTACTAACTCGTGAGGAAGCCTGGACTTATAGATATTATAAGTCTGAAATCACCAACAATACCTATATAATAGGCTGCTATTATTATTATAATAGGTAGTGACTTAGTTATACCAAGTCAACAGTCCTTTTTGTCCAATATAACTGTTCTCAGAAATCATTACCAAATGCAAAAATTCCAGCATTAATTTCAAACCAATCTACTACATGCAAGCGTACAGTCGCACTGAGAACTGCTAACAGCATTCCAACGAGTCCGGCCAGTGAAACGGTCGCGACTGTACCACCAATGGAGGCGCCTGGAATTTAGTTCCATTCAGTTACCGTTTCCTCTCTAGCCTTTGCCAGCTGCTTTTGGTAGTGTGACGTCAGTTTTTGGTGTTGGATAGGACAGAATTTGACCGTGTTTTGTTTTTTTGGCGAAACAACGTCGTACTACAATAATATTCTTAATGACATGTACAAAACATGACTTTAGAACCGAGTCTATTAAAAGTTCTCAATTTTGTATTTAGAACTTTTCGAAATACAAAAACTCCTACTTTTTTGCACCAGACAGTTATTTCTAAAAGTGCAGTGCAGAAAAATAAATCAAATCAGTCTAGGAATTACAAACGTGTGTAATCCCAGGAGATTCATGCGACGCGACAAGTGGAATGTGGTTTATGTAATATTTTTTTTATTTGAAGATCGGTTTTACGATTTTGACATTTATGTAAAAAAAAAATATGTTTCCCTTTTGTATTAAACTTTTTGAGAAGCTTTTGGTTGCTGCGTTATCAGAAGAACATTTGCAAAAGTAATAAAAATTACAAGTGGAAAGAACCCGTATTTTGGTAGTCTTTAGAGATTTGTCCAATATTCAGCCAAACGTTTGGTTATTCTGGCTATCGGCAACTTGCTGAAATACAGTCCAACTTGTTACCGGTCGGTTTCGGCACAAATTCGCAATATTGCACATTTCTGCATGCTATGCTTTTACAAATTTTCAGCTTCTACCAACATTGCTACTTGTACACGATTCATTGATTCTTTCCAAAAGGTGTGATCTTTTGTGATTGGAACATAGCAAATCACTTGATAATAGGGATGATGACTAAAAAAATGATTTTTTTGTCCGTAATGTAGATTATGAAAAAATAACGTACACGTATTTTTTTCTTTTTTTACGTTATCAAAAGATTACGGCCATACATTGAGTTATAATGTGCCACGACGTCACTTTTAAGTAGGAGTGGCGGTTGATACGTCACAAGTATGTATAAAACATACTTGTGACGTATCAACCGCCACTCCCCAACTTTAATGCGTTGTATCTGAGTCATTTTTTATTAATATGATAAAGCAAAAAATACGTGTCTAATATTTTTTTATTATCTGACTGACGGACTAAATAGAATTTCTTTTTTTTGACCCAGGCGTCATCCCTATTCATAAATGTTTTTATTACTTGTAAACTTGGTCATATCGAAATTAATTATGTTTATCTTCTCCTGTAATCTGTAATCCTCAATATAAAACATTCAGTTTTATATATTTAGTCACAAAATTGCAAAGCGTTGAAGTAGCGGTCGATGTAGGGAAAAGAAACTCCACCAAAAAACAAACGTTAAAGAAATCCACCTTTAACCAATATTTAAATATAAGGAAAGCTTGTACAAGTACAAATGGGGTACGAAAGGCAGCAGTGACCCTCATCAGCGCTATCTTCTGTCCACGGTGACACGCGGCCCCGCTCAAGAGTCGTGGCTGTCCAACTTATCTACCGACCTTTTTCAATGTTACATAATCGGGATATACAGGGTGTAACCTAGGTGTTTGTGGTGAGGAATTTTGTAATAAAAGGATATTAGCAGTGATAGCCTAGTGGTGTGACCGTCGGACTGTCTCAAATTTGAACCCAACGCACGCACCGTGACTTTTCAGATTTATGAACGACGTGCGTATTGTATAGTTATCACTTCAAAAACATCGTGAGGAAACCGAAAATATCTGAGAGATATTTCTCGACGGCATGATGTGAAGTCTATTCCACCCATGGGTGGCATTAAAACACCTGGTCAGTCATCTACAACACGAAAAAGAAAAGAAAAAATAAATAAAAAAAAGAGTTTACCCTGATTCAGAATTTTTGTATTTCCAGGCATGCTTCAGGCAACGGATTTCGAAATAAAAACAGTTTACGTAAAATAACTTTGTAGTCCTAAAAAAAACATCTTTGTCTATAGAAATGAAACAACACATAACTTACTTACTTGTTTGTTTTTATAGTTTTAAGGTGTTTTTTTTTTTGTAATGCCAATAAACGCATTTTTCTTTCTTTCTTTCTTTCTTCAGACCAGATAAAAAACCAAGACAGAGCGCTGTCAACGGTGAAGTGAAGCCAGTTTCGTAAACACGTGAGCACATTGTGTGGTGTAGTTTGATTGCAGTGTCATTGTGAAAGGTTGTTAATGTGTCCGTGTGAGCGTGTATGTACAGAGCAGCGGTGTAGTTTTGGCATGCTTCACTGTATTGTTCGCAGCGCTTTATCTTGGTTTTTTATTTGGTCTGAACAGATAACATTACACCAGTTTCCCTAACCCTACTACCTGCCATAAAGAGCCACAAATATCAAATACTGAAACAATTTTCAAATTTAGGGCTTCATTTAATTTCTAAGTGAATCTCAAAGCACACAGACGCTGCATAAATTAAAAGCACACTCGACAGCCATGTTTGCTATAATTACAACAAATAATATTACTTACCTATGCAGTCCAAAAACCCTGCACGCGCTCACGCAAAAAATGCAACAAAAAATAACAAAAAAGGGTGTTGGGTGGGCCCCCGTAACACCCCACCGCCCACCATTCTTCCCCCCTCTCATAACTCTGCACTCGCCACTGCTAATCTGTGTATTTAACAAACGTAATTTGTCCGAAAATTACCCAAACTGAATGACACTCTAACGTAATGGTGTAAAGTTGAATTTTGTGTTTGCAAATTCCTGGATTTGTTCGCAAAGGACTTTTCCAAAACAGCAGACAGCTAGGGGAGTGAGGTCTACCCACCTAAAAACGTGGAAACACTGATGAATGTCCCCCATTAGATGTTATTTATTTAGAATGTGGTCGAGAAAGGGACTCGGCCGTTTAAGTTTACCTAAAGTTTACTTAGGACCGAGTGTATTGGGTTAAACTGAAGACGTTTTCAGTGCTTGAGACAAATTACTGTCAGTTATAGGGGTCCAGTTTTTCGGCTTTCGGCTTATGACGGTATTTTATCATGACGATGTGGCAATGACTGGTTTGTAGGTGTGGAGTGATGTTTGTTTAGGGTGAAAACCTGCCAGTATTATTTATTAGTTTCCATTATACGTACTTTTAAACTCGCGGGGGTACTTGGGACCACGCATTGCATTTCAGGGTTCACAGATAATGGTTTATACGATTTACGTGCAGTTTTTTTTAACAAAAACCTCTCGGGTATCTGGAGTAAGAGTTTCACTAAAACTGGAGACCACATTAATCTTAGCAACTGTCCGTCTCTTTACTACGAGTTTTCGCTGAGGTCGCTTGGTTTTAGTTTTACTACAGGTCAAGTGGAGCAAGATTCTTCTTTTCTCTAGAAAGATTTTGAAGTAAACTTAAAAATAAAATATTTTAGAGAAGTAGGTACAGACGCCAGCACATCAACCTACTACAATCTGTCAAATTTCTTTAATAGATTTTCAACTTTATCACTAAAACATAAGGTTCAAAGTTGATTGGGAAAATTTGAAAATTTCGGGTAGGTTGACGTCCTGTACTGTGCTGTACGAAAAAAGTACTGTAAAACCTGAAAGTCTCAGGATTGAAGGCATAGTGTTGTCGGGTGAAATATTGGACGTTTTTACGTCTTGTTGTACTTAGTTTGAATGTCTATACTCACCCAAACTACATACGGTACAACAATTTTCTTAATGTCCCCCGGCAAACTTCGTGTTTCGTCAGTTATTTGCCCTTTGCACTTGGTGCAGACCGGACGCTCTCAATCCACTTGGAAGTACCTATAAAGAGTTATTAATATTATTTTAACATAATGTAATTTATTTAAAAAATGGGAGGAAAGCTGTTTGTATTTAGAAATGCGATGATTCCCGAGGGACATTAATAATATAGTTGTACTGTACCTGTATCTATTAGTGAATGCATACAACTTTATGAAATGATTGATGGCCGTTACAGACACACAGCCTAAAAATCATTTGATTTGTCATAGTTTAAAATTTTACAAACATACAAATAGATCATGTCAAATTTTGCGATTCGAGACATGATCGAGAAAAACCCGTAGTAGTGTCTGTCTGGACAAGCGGCACGTAGCGATCTGTCTATGTGTCAATAGGTAACTAATGGTGCTGGACTGATGGCACGCTTAAATTGTACTTACGGTTGGATAGCTTAGCTAATATTATGATGGAACATTAGGATTTAAGCTGTAAAAACGAACGTAACACTAAATTTACCTCACACTAAAACTCATCCAGAAGTCGTCAGACTGCCTCGTTGGTCTAGTCGTCGTGTTACTGCTAAGCATGCGGTCCTGGGTTCAATTCCCGGGTCGGGCAAAGTGTTAGTGGGTTTTTCCAACTAGAATTTCTCAGTAGCAGCCCAGAACTAAACTACTGAACTAGCACTCAGAAGCAGTGATAGCCTAGTGGTGTGACCGTCAGACTGACAAGTCGTAGGTCTCGAGTTCGAACCCAAGGCACGCACCTCTGACTTTTCGGATTCATGTGCGTATTATATAATTATCACTTGCTCAAAAAACGCTGAAGGAAAACATCGTGAGAAAACGATGCCTGAGAGATATTTCTCGACGGCATGTGAAGCCAAGTCAGAGGCCCATGGGCGGTTTTAAAATTCTGACACAAGGTTGGTTTACTAACCACACGAAAAGAAGAAGTAGCAGCCCAGAGTCTGGATCTATACCTGGTTGATGGCAATAGGCTCGCCCCCTGTTACATGGGACTTAAACATAGCTGGTGAAATGTGGGTGTTATTATTCACTATTAAGACCATCTCCGCGAATCGTATACGTACTATTGTATACAGAATAACTCCTCCATCTTCTTTCGTGTTGCCAGTGGTCAAACTGATTGCCAGTAAGCAATAGAAGCAGGGCTGCTGTCCCAAAGTGTCCTTATTGCCAATGGTCTAAGGTCCTGAAAATATTCGCCCTAGGTGATGGGAATTTGATACTTAATAGAGCTGGATGGTTTTTTTTAACACGAAGAAACTTGCAAAGAATTTAAGTTTATAATGTTAGAAGGAAAGAGGACCTCAACCAATTTCTGTCGACATGTTACCGACTTCGATTGCAAATGGATGGTAGAGAAAAACGGTTATCAGTCAGTGGTTGACATCAAAAGGTGCGACTAATCATCACTCACAGAGGCAAGCAACAGTTATTTTTTGTACATAGTTTAGTTTGTCAAATTTGGAATATTCTTTTGACATTTCTCGGACCCTAGGATCCCGGACTTTTGGAAGGCGTACGAGGGGCCGAAACCAACTCGCAGAGGCCCGTTAGACGTGTCTAATGAAACGAGGCACTAACCGACGATTATCCCTGTACGCACTAATCTAGTGCACCCAAGGACAATCCTCGGTTAGTGCAGGACTATTGCGAGATATGGAAACAATGATATTGGATTATGGGCTTCGGTGGCTAAGTGAACTGGTTATCTAGAACTATGGAAAGACTATGGCCCCTGCCTAACCAATATCTTATATAAAATACACAGGTAAAATGGCAGGGGGTGACTTTCACACTCAATATTCTTTTTATTGTTTTTCTTATTATTGTTCACCCTAGGGCTATCTATGTTACAGAGTAAACCAAATTCGCCATTTTTATTTTGTAACGCTGCCTGTACCTACCACCGAACAACAGTAACAATATTAAATTATATTCTATTCTAATATACTTTTCAAAAACCTTTTTGATTAAACACAATAAGGATGTAGACTGAGGAAAAAAACTATTTAGTCCGTCAGTCAGATAATAAAAAAATATTAGACACGTATTTTTTGCTTTATCATAATTATTAATAAAAATGATTTGGATAAAACGTTGGGGAGTGGAGGCTCGCTACGTCACAAGTCAGTATAAAATCTACCGGAAAGTGACGTTATGCCAGATTATTTTAACGTATTGCCTACTCAATGTATTGCCGTAATCTTTTGATTACGTAAAAAAAAAAGAAAAATACGTGTCCATTTTTTTTAAATTATCTACCCGATGGATGGACAGAAAAATATTTTCAACATTCCAATTATTAATATTTATATTTTCTATTCCTTAAAATCTTGTTCTCGGAAAGTTTTATATGGACTCCACCACAAAGTGCGCTGTAATCCTCCTCTAATACACTTTACATGTAGTATAGAATTATTCACATAATATTATATACGTATGTTTATATTATGTCGTATTCGTGTCTAATGTATACTATTTTTAATACATCTACCTATCAACTCGCATTATGGACGACTGAACAGATAGGGTCAGCAAAAAATCATAGTGATATTTCTTCTGTAATTTTGTTTTGTGGAAAGTTCTATGTAGCTCAGTTTAAAAAAAAAAAACTTTGTTAGTAATATTGATCAGGTTGCCAGTTCGTTCAATCTAAATAGTCAATAGTTTTATACTTCACTTACGACATTTTCTTTGCCCTCTTAAAGTGGGTAAATGTCATCGGCTAACGTATTGGTAGTTAGCCTAAGTTGTTGCATTATAACCTACACCGGTATTTGTGAGTAAGAACTTTGTGGTTCACAGCCTGTCTGAGTTTGTGTCTAAATAACTGCGTAGTTAAACCTCATGATAGCATTTCTATAAACGTTATGTTTACAAAACAAGGTTTGAATTTAGACCCAGGTTTGACTTTAAAATATCGAGCCATTTTTGAATTTCGAACTTTATTTAGACACAGAATTAAAGTTCTTACTACAAAATCTAACGTTAAATTCGAGTCTGAGTTGTTAGTTTTATTTTAAGACTTTTTGTTAAACTTTACGTTTGTCGGAATAGTTGCAAATAGAAATATGGCTCAATAGTTTAAAGTTAAACGTGGGTCTAAAGATAATTCTTGTTTTGTAATAAGACGGCACAATCATTATTTTAGATTTTTATTGTAGGTAAAGTTGTTTCGCTTTTTCTGCCAACCGTACGAAACTCGCCGTCCCCAGCAAATGTTGTGGTGAATTTCATATTTTTGTAAGTATCTGCTTCGTGTGTTTATTCTCCATGTGTTTTGGTTCACATGGAATTTTCTTGATTTTTTATGCTTTCATAGGCATTATGTACGCCATGTTTGAAGCGCTCTCCTCTCTCTGAATATCATATTATACCACTTTGAGCTGAGTCATTTAGTTTTTTTTTCTCTCTGTAGATTTTGTTTGCTGTTTTGTATATTTTATTTTGATATAAAATACCGTGTGAGTTTATGATCCAAATGTAACCAAAGAAAGATGAGTAAAAACTGTACCTACGGAAGTAAAATGAAATTTCGCTTTCCCACTACACTTTTCATTGCTTCATTAAATAATTTTCATGTATAACTCGTTTGTCCTAGAAGCAAATGGGGGATGTTATAAAATAATAAAGTGGCAAGTTCTTTTTTTCGATATACATTTCAAAAATAAGAAAAAAATATTTGTTAAAAAATATACAGACATGAATAATATGTTGATACATTATAATACACTTAATTCTATGATCAGATATCTGTGTCTGAACTAGATATAAAATATCTGTATTTAAGACAGCGCTCTTCCCCTGTTGTGGGCGACACTTTTTTTCTTTTTTTTACCTCAATACACATCTTTATCACATTCGATGAGCGATAAAATAAAATAATATTAAAATAAAAGGAAGTGACAAACGTAGGAGAACAAAAATTGTATGTATAGTGATGGCCTCCTGAATAGAATCTTCATTCGAAAGTCTTTACAAAACTGGATGATAAAAGAACTCCCTTTCCAACTTTATTCTACCAATAATCCTTTGACTATTGTAAACTTCCATTGCCCGATTACTTATTTTGAAAAATGACCTCCAAAGTCCACAAAGTCCCTCGGATTTAGTTATCCCGAATGTCATTTCACCCCTTCTTAAACAAAACCTGGCTCTGAAGAGAACGGATTGCTGGGTACATTGTCTAAACAATTCTAAGTGATCGAACTATTACCGAAAACGACTTAAGTGACACCAATCAATTTGCAAATTCCAACTCTGTGTTCTAAAACTTCAGGCAGAAACTCTCAAAGCATCGCCACAATTCTACTTTTAAAATTTCATATTTTTGAAGTCGAAAAGATTTAAAAGAACTATTGTGGTATAATAGAATTTGCGCTCTGTGTTTTGTGGAAAACAGTCTAAAATCGCTTGATTATGCCAACTTTAAAACGTCCGATGAAGCAGTTTTTTCGCGTTAGGCGAAATTGCCTTAAACGGCGCCGATTTGTCGAATCATTTTGGAACATAACCTGTGCAAAATAGAACTCAGTTTTGGTTTTGTTTCGCACAAGTATTTATAAATTTGCTTGGGGTAGCCGCGCCAGTTGTCGGTCCATAACAAAACACATAAATTAAGTGCTCAATAATAAATGGAAATGTCCCTTGCAGAGGACAGGGCATTAGGGCGGGATTATGAGGAATGTGGCCCTCCTTGCTCTTGTTTCTGGACGACCGAACGGTCTTACGTACAATACAAATGAAGAGGTTTTTAGTAATCAATTGTCCCAGCATTTCGGAGCGTACTACGATATCTTAATGGTTTTTATTTAGGCGTTTTGCAGACGATATAGGTACATTATGCAGCATACTTTTTTGTCAGTCAAAATAGACAACATTATTGTACTTAATCCTCTTCGACGGACTCTAAATCGAAAACTACTGATTTATGTTGCTCTATAGGTAAGGAAAACAGAAATAAACCCATTATAAGTAACAAGTTGAAAATGTTACACGACCACAACAAATCTATTCAAAAATCCCATTAAAAAAAGGAATTTTCAAAATACGTGCAGACACAAAAGCAAATAAATCACAGGATATTTAACTTTATCCATTGAACCAACAATATAAATCTCTGAATATCTGTTTCATCCTATTATTTGACAAACACTTCCATTGTACGCTATCATCTAAAAACAGGTCTGTAACACGCGACTAAAATTTTATCACCACAAAACGTTTTAGGGAGACGAATCTTCGACCCCTCTTGTGGCCAATAAGTGGTCAAATAAATGGTACGTGTCAAAACTTTTGTGAGATAAATACCTGTATCGGATTGACAAAAGGTTTTTCATCTCTGACACTTTTGAACATCACAGGTCCATTCGATGTTTAAACGCTGCTAAACGAGTATTCGAAAATCGAATATTCGTTGCGCGTGGCTAAGGGTCGTCGGTCGGACAACTCGTCCCCTAGTGGACAAACTGGACAGCACGCGTCAGGGGTGAAACCGGTCGGCCATTGGTCAGTGACGGGGATGCGAAGGGGGAAAATACTGGTCAGTAATTGGTTGAAGAAATCGCCAGGTGCGATTTTGCGAACACTGTAGCTTTGATTTGGATTTGGTGTATGAATGCAAACTAAATTATAACAAAATGTAATTTATTCGGAATATTTACATGAATCTTTTTTTAAATCCAGAGTTACTTTAGAATGAATTACAAACTAACGTGACGTAGTACCTCCTATGTCATCCAAATTAATTAAAATGTGCATTGCAGCTTCTTTTTGTTTAGCAACTTTTGAAGCTATACGCACCATGTATACAAGCTTTTCTGTCATTATCAATTTTCAGAGTAAAATCACACATTACGTCTTATTTAACTCAAAACATGTTTCACTTAACATTTGTTAAGCTGCATAGTTGCCTGGGCTGGAATTAAGCACGCAAGCGTGCGCCAAAAATCTGGTTGAAATTTAATATGTTGCAGATTGTAGTCAGATACTCGTATGCATCATATGCGTGCACGGAAGCATGGGAGCGCTCGACCGGGACGCATAGGGAATATACTGTCGATGTATGTCTTTGTAGGTACTTTAAAAGGGTCCAAATGGAGTGTTTCAAAAAAGATAAAACATGATTTAAAAAAAATTGCTCTTTTACTTTCGGAATTTCTAAAATCAATTTCAACTGTCATAGGCTAGGTAGCTAATATATTTACCCTGTTTGCTGAATAATTTGAAATATCGTAAATATTTGTGTAAGAGTTCAACTACCAGTCTGTGTTGTGTAACTTGGACACCGTATCGTCTAAAATCGATCGTGTGTCGCCGATCACAGATCGACTAATATTAGAAATGGAAAAGACATTCTTACTTATATTTCTGCTAAGCAAGTGAACTACTAATAATTACGAAAAACCTATAGAGCCATTCTTTATTTCAAAAGTTCTGAAGCTACACTAGAAGTAGCGTTTTTACACAGTTAAATGTCATGACTACATACAGAAATTAGTTTCAGAGCACAATTAAAAAAAATAGCTCGTTAGTTAGGTAGTAAAGATGCGATTTTTGGGCTACGGTTAAAGCCCAAAAATCGCAACTACACAAACATGGACTCACCTATCTACATTCAATCTAAAAACAAAACACGACACAACACTACTATCATCAACTTCTATGGATATTACAACTCTTCGGTACACCATCTCATTCGAAGACATCACTAAATTACAATTTCAAGGGCCGTTTTGGGAACAAAAAACATTTATATCAATGGTAGGCCGGTTCTAAATTTTACTAGTCATTGACAGGCCGTAAGAGGCGGGCTAGGCCTCAGGAGGCTCGTTTTGCTATAGATGCGGAGTAAGTAGATAAGAATGGTAGAGATGCCCCCGGACTTGGTACAGCAATGGTGGAGAAATAAGGAGTGGATAGTCGCGAAAATAATGTAGTGACGAACGTGTGTGAAGTATTGAATACGGAACCTACAATTCTTCAAAAATTTTGTTAAAAAAATGCTGTTAAAAAAGTTCGAATTCATTAAGCAACTGAGTTAGAATGTGATTATTGCGGTAATTGACAAGATACTCATAAAATTTTAAGGCTAAGTAATTGTTTTTTTTTTAAATTAATTTTAACACTCAAAGTCAAAGTCAAAGTCAAATAATTTATTTCAATTAGGCACAAAAAAGGCACTTATGAACGTCAAAATTTACAAAAAAAAAAAAAAAATTCTAGTCGCCCATTCCAAAAGGTCGTTTTCGTATGGAGAAGAATGGGCAAGAAACTCCACCGTTACTCTTTTAAAATATTTTCACAATATCATATCTTCTATACCTACATTAATTATATGTGAAGACGATGCACCTAGAATAAGATTACTATACCACGATAGGTAAAAAGAATGAAAAATGAAGGAATGGCATAAATTAATTATGTGATAGATGCATGGTGCTCACATATTTACAAACATTGTAAAATTATACGATATTCTTAACATTTTAACAAGTACTACAAATAATAAGTCAGTGTGTGGGCACTAAAAATTAAACGCTCTTTATACAGAAATAAAAAGAACAGGCGTTGCCACGCTTGCCCTTTACAAATGATTGCAACACAAATATTGATTTTCACTACTGCGAACTACCACTCATCTCTATATACTTCTTCTGGAGGGTCAAAGGTAAAGTTTTCGGCCGTTGGCCGCAAGGGACGGCTCCGGGTTTGAACCCGCGTATAAAACTCCGAGTAATTCTCACGTACTACCCTCGTATTTGTCAGTCCAAGTCGAACAGTATGTTTGACTGTACGTCTCATTATAGTAATGTGTTTTATAAGGTGTTTATTGCTTTTCTATTATTCTAAGGGGAAACAGCTGGTTATTTTCCGGGAAAATTTAAAATGCAGCTTTACCCCGTGAGATTTTAACAGTTATAATATAATCATGTCTTTCATTTTTGGTCACCACTTTATTCATGCGAGAACGTGATATTATTTGGTAGATCTCTAGATACCCAATTATAATGACCATGTACAAATTATGTATAATGATAGATATATAGATATAATACGCTTTGTTGTACACCATAAAGATTACAGACATAAATTTATACATTTTACATAGGGTGACACACAGGTTAAGTTCAGAATCAGTTAATTTTTATAAACATATTATACATTGAATATAAAATCGTTTCATATACCACTCAAAAGACATAAAACCTATTCCGTCTTAATCCAAGTTCACAAGATCAAGACACACTTTTAAATCAAAATATTGGTACAGGATCCTTTAAAGATACGTATAGGTTTCCCTGGTTGTCACCTAAATATTAAGGTTTGAGGACTATATTTAATGGCTTTATGTATTACTCAGAGAACAGTGGTGGCCTAGTGGTAACGGCCGATTTACGAGTTGTAGGTCGAAGGTTCGAACCCAGACAGGCTTACTTTGTATAAATTATTGAACTGCCCCGTTGGTCTCGTGGTAGCATGCGCGACTGCTGAGCGAGTCCTGGGTTCTATTCCCGGGTCGGGCAAGGTGTTATTGGGTTTTTCCATTAGGAATTTCTTAGTAACAGCCTGGAGTTAAGAAGTTGGCGGTGTCATATCCCCATGCCTCGAAAATCACGTTAAGCATAGTTGCTCCTGCGCCTGATCTCTCTCCGGTCGTGTCGGATTGCTGTCCTACTATGAGAGTGAGGGAAGAGAAAGTGCACCTGTGTCTGCGCACACAAAAATGTGTACTATAATAGTCTCCGTTGAGATTGGCCGCCGTGGCCGAAATACAGTCTGGAGTATATAAATTATTTGATCACCACCGCTCTCAAAACGGTGAAGGAAAACATCGTGAGGAAACCGGCATGTCCTAGAACCAAAAAAATTCGAAGACATGTGACAACTACCAACCCGCACTGGGCCCGCGTGGTAGATTACGGCCCATTCCCTCTCATAGAGAAGAGGACTGGGTTCCAGCAGAGGGAATATGGCTGATTATGCTATGTTGATGATAACATGTTATCAGTTACCTATAGGTAGGATAAATGATATGTTATCATCCTACACAAGTTAGAACGCACGTGTAAGCTTATGGAACGGATGTAGGCGTCGAACTGAGTATTTATGCTTGTTAAGAAATGAATAGGTATTGCATATCTGAATACAAATAAGTGGATACACGTGATAATTTCCACGTGGAACAACTTTGAAATTGACGTCAATAAATCAATCGAAAGATAGAAAGATGTTTTTAGGGTTCTGTACCCAAAGGGTCAATCGGGACCCTATTACTAAGATTTCGTTGTCCGTCCGTCCGTCTGTCACCAGGCTGTATCTCATGAACTGTGATAGTTAGACAGTTGAAATTTTCACAGATGATGTATTTCTGTTGCCGCTATAACAACAAATGAATACTAAAAACAGAATAAAATAAATATTTAAGGTCTGTTGTATGGGAGCCCCCATACAACCGACCTGATTTTTTTGCCGTTTTTATAGATAATGGTACGGAACACTTTATGCGCGAGTCCGTCACACTGTAGTCTGTATCGAAATTAAATTGTAAGGCTTCCTGTACTTACATGACGCTAGAGCCACACAGGCGCCGGACCGCATGTTTGTGTATACGAATGAATATCACTCACGCACCGCACTGCCCGCGCTGTGGATTGAAAAAAGGTTCTTGAAGACATTGAAGCTTAAATTAAAGTGTCGATTTTTTGCTCGAAATGGCTTCTAATAGTCAATAATATACATAAATATATCATAGGATACAATCTGGTAGGCTAATTGCCAACTTATATGTTTTTTGAAAAAAAAAAAAAAGTTTATTAATTACAAAGGGCATTTCGATAAATGTTTGGGAGATCACCTTTTAAGCAAGGAATTGCTTGTGTTAGGAGTTATTTAAGGAGCTTATGCTTATACATATATTATATGTTTAAATGAAAACTACCTTTTGGAATGGGCGACTAGAATCAGTTTTATTATTTTTTGTAAAGTTTGACGTTCAAAAGTGCCTTTTTTGTGCCTAATCGAAATAAATTATTTGACTTTGACTTTGACTTTGAATGAGAGAATAGCCGTTATATCCTTGCACACGGTGATGTAACTATTTTTTATGAGTTTTTGACATTCTTGATTTCTTCAGATTAGGTGCGGAGTTTAAAAAAAAACGCCAAAAGTCTCGTTAGGTATATGAAGTCTTCATCGGTCATCAGGCCGTAATCTTGCGGTCCGGCGCCGGTGCGGCTTCGGCGTCATGTACAAAAATCCTCAATTTTATTAGCCTAGGACCATCAAGTAGTATCTGATAAGTCATTGTGAACGCCATCGCCAAAAGACATACGAAAGCAGTGCGTAGACCAAGAAAAGTGTCCAAAGGATGACCCAAAGTTAGCTCGCCGTCCGGTAAGGACCAGGCCCGGGTCGACGCCGGGTTGTGTTCCAAGTGCGCCTCAAAGAGATGTCTGCAATTGAAGGGGTCCGATGGGACCAATGCCTGCCGGGGTTACGGGAAAGTCCGAAAGGGATACCGTGGCCGTGGCAACGTACAGGCAACCGAAGGAACACGGGTGGGTTTTAGTCAGAAAGAGTCTGACATGCCCTCCCGCACCACCCAGAGCGGGGGAAGTCATTTGATGATTTCCCACCCATAAAAAAAAGGGATAACCCAAAGTACAATACAACACTTCAGTGGCAACACTTTCAGCTTGAGCTGGCCTAGCGAAGTACGGAGTATCAATAGAAAAAAGACCAGCTGTGAAGTGAAGTGAAGTAAAGAGCAATGGAGGCCCCGTGGTAATGGCGACATCATGTCCTAGAACTAAACATTCGAACACATATGACATATACCAACCCACACTGGGCCCGTGGTACATTACAGCCCACTGCCTGTCGAAGAGAGGAGGTATGTGTCCTAGTAGTGGGCACTTTTTTACCTAATTATTAACAGGAAAGCTTATAGTTAAGTTTATTTAAACCTTTTCATACTAATCCCAAGCAAAGTTAACCCTCCGAAAAACGTTACAAATGTCAAGCTTTAAAACAACACTGATACCTACGTAAGGCAAGCGTGCATACATCGCTCAAATATTTACGTTGACTTAGGTTAACCCTTGCGCGGCGAGCTCCGTCCATCAGGCCCCCGTGGCCTCACGGGAACGGCCAGGTAACCGACATAGTGGTACGAAGATTAGATAGGTTACTTTCTATCGATTTGTTTTGAGAAAATCGGGGTTGGTAAATTGATAAAAGTCTACGTAAAAAAAGTGACGTAATGCCACCCCAACTTTAGTCCAACTACTGAGTCCAATTTTGGACAGAGCCTTCGACAGTCTACGAATAAGAGTCTGTGTAAAAAATACAATATTAAACATAACATTCTTGTTTCAGATGTAATTTTGGTGGAAGATGTCGGAAGATGACCCTGGATGACGTTCAGGATCAATTATGAAAATCAAGACGAAATTAAATTGAAATTGGTGCGTACAGTTCTAGAGTAATATCTCTAAGCGTAAACTGTGATGTTTTGGCGTACCTATTTGTTCTTTTAAATGATCAAAAGATTAACAGAAAACTACCAATATATTAAGAAAAAAAAATATACTCACGTGCGAAGGCGATGAAAAATATCATTTTCGTCCCCTTCTACGCTTCCAAAGTCTACGCAGTCCAATGCGAGGGTCATCCCAACAACCCGCAATAAAATATGCGCCGCAGGACCGAAGGATGTAAAAATGTTGTTTTTAAGGCTCTCCTCAATAATGTATCCTTTAGGAAACGTTAAGTGCTCCTTACCTTTACCTATGTATGTTTATAGGCAGGCCCGAGCTCCTCTTTTATAAGTAATGCTCTTCTTTATTGTATTATAAAATTCTTAATAGTGTACCGTAATTTTTCGTTGGTATGGTCATGTGGTATGGTCGTAAGTGGATTATGGGACGTCATTAAAATGATTTTATATTGCTAAGGTACTTTGGGTTTTGTTTAGCTTTTCATGTGAGAGACATAATATTTTCTTATGAATGTGAGATAAAAAAATATTTATGCAAATGAATTGTTATATTATAATTATAACTATGAAGAATTATGTTCGTGATTAACCCTCCTTAGAGGCTACGATTTTTTATGCTGACCCTGAAAAAAAGGTCCCTGTAATGAAGGACACACCAGTCCATACGACCGACATCAACCCTAAATCGCGCGTAAAATAGGTTCAGAGGCACAAATAAACCCGGCCAAAAATACATGTGCCGTTCAGCGTAACTCAGTGAACTATCGGTTAACATTCACTATCAATAAAGTACGAGCCGATGGGCAAAGGGCGTCGGTGATCGATGGAACTTCTAATTTATACCCAAAACCCTAAGGCCGTATCGATTACACCCGCTAACTTTGCCGGGCCCGATGTACCGAGGCGCGTTGCTTTTTGCAAAATTTGCCCGTTGTCTCTAGAGGGTTAAGTTCGCGTATTACTTGATAGTTCGAGAATTAAATTTTTAGACGCGTGGGAATGATTTAATGGATGCGTCTTTTTTTTTTTTAAAGTGGTACTGCTTAAGATGTCGTTTTCATGCGAGCTGATGCATCATTTGTATTTGCTCAACTTTAGATTTGGTATGAAAAGGTGTAGAGTATTTTTTGCCAAAAATAAATTTACTGTCGATTCGGGGTGACCAAAGTTCAATTTTTCCAATGCTTTAGGCACTGGAGCTATTAAATAATTGAAAAAAAGTTATATTTATTTACTCCTATTCTAAATGAACACTTTCCAAACATGAGCACCATTACATATATCCCGCAATCTTCTACTGCTATGGATTGCCTCGCATATTGCCTCTTTGGTCTAGTAGTGACAAACACTACTACTGAGCATGAGATCCTGTGTGTTATTGGGTTTTTCCAACAGGAATCTATCAGTAGCGACCCGGAGTCTGGATTTGTGCCCGGTTGATGAAAATAGGCTCGCCCCCAGAACATATGACTTAAACATAACTGGAGAAATGTGGGAGTACTACAGGTAGATCTCTTTTATGTGTAGGTATTTTACATTCAGAATTGGCAAATCGTCATATTTTGATGTCTAGATCCACTTTCCAAAAACATCATCGATACAAAGCACAGATCCTTCCTCCTCTTCCGCATATTGCCCACTTGTAGCCAAAACACGTTCCTTCCAAAAACATGATTCTACAGACAATTTAGATAATTTACCCATGTTTACGATACATTACCGTATTAATATATTCCGCAGCCTCTTACCGATCGATCTCGAATATCTCTAGGCACACGCTGAGCTAAAATTATTTACACTTCAACGATTTCAAGGATCGTAATACGAAACTTTATTACAGGGTTATCGCTTTCTATGCTGCTTCAGTAATCTGTACACCTATATATGTAGGTACTTGTAACAGTATGTGCCATGTTAGGTTTCTGCTAAAAATACCAACGATACACAAAGGGTACCAGCGAAATTATATATTTTTTTACTCTTTTAACAAATTGCAGCAGGCCTAACATGACACACGCGACAATTACTCGCTCTCGCGTGGGTAATTTTTGTCTATTTCGGTCACTTTCTCATTTTCTGACCGCTCTTCCATACAAAATAGTCAACTCCTTCTGTCAAAATTGATGTTTTCTCGACAAACCCTAACATGGCACCTTAGTTATCTCGATTTTTGACTATTCAACACGAGATAATCTCCGATTTTTCTATCATTTAGTCGTATTTACTCGTCGTCGATTTTGACGACAAGAAGAGTAGACAAAATTATGATACAAAAAAAAACTCTAAAATAACATGGCAGTTTCAACTAAGGTGCCATGTTAGGGTTTGTAGAGAAAACATCAATTTTGACAGAAGGAGTCGACTATTTTGTATGGTAGCGCCGTCAGAAAACGAGAAAGTGACCGAAATAGACAAAAATTACTCACGCGAGAGCGAGTAATTGTCGTGTGTGTCATGTTAGGCCTGCTGCAGGTCAATATTAGATTGTATGATACCACAACAGAATGATAAAAAATAATAAAGAATAATAATTATTGCCTTCAATCTTCAATACAACTCTCTAAGTCCAAATTAACTTATTGAATGTCTTTTTCATGAAATCATGACATTTGAGACCAATTCTAACTTAGAGGTATGTATTGATGATTCATAAGGTTGTAATTATGTAAATACATACATATTTTTAGGAGGAGCTCGTGGCTAAGTAATAACAGCCGCACGGTTCGATCCATCAGGTTAATCTTGCCGGGGTTGGTCTGTGGATGGGTGACCATCCTAACATACCGAGACTCCTCCGTGCAGTGCGTGCAGCATCGGAAAGCACGTTAAGCCGTTGGTCCCGGCTGTCATTCGTGGATCTTGAACAGTCGTTACGGGTCGTCAGAAGCCCGAAAGTCTGACAACCAGTCTTACCAAGGGGTATCGTATTACCCAGTTACTGGGTTGTGTAGGTCAGATAGGCAGTCGCTCCATGTCAAATACGGTATTCAGCTGTATCCAGTTAGACTGGAAGCCGACCCCAATATAGTTGGGAAAAGGCTAAGCAGAGTGATACATATTTTTAATAGTCGCGAATCATATTTTGATCAACATACAACCTGACACTGTCCTGCAGTGCGTGTTCTCCTTAACATCAAATATAATAACACGTTGCAGTCAACTGTTAAGTCATTAGGCTTCTCGCAAGTAGGGCCACGCCTAAATCGCATATTCAGCCTATAAAGTACCCACTGCTAGGACAAAGGGTTCCTCTCCGAGAGAAAGAGTGGGCTGTAATCCACCACGCGGGCCCAGTGCGGGTTGGTAGATGTCACATGTCTTCGAATTTTTGGTTCTAGGTCATGACAGTTTATCAACCCTAAATTGACCCTAATCCAACTGGAAAGGGCGCAGGGGGCAATCCTAAAAGTATCTTCTTTTCGACCATCCCGCTACCGATCACCCTGAAACAACACATTTTTCTTTCTTGCAGTTTCTCACCTATGCTCTGCAAGAGGTGCTACGACCCTTTCGACTGGTCCCTTGGTAGATTTACAACCTGCTTCTCCAAGCAATTCTTCTGTCTTCTTATAATTATGCCTGCAGTCACCATGTTAGATATTAACTGGCAAGGCAAGGCTATGTTGATGCGTTACAAAGTCTTTTCTCACAGAGAGTTTTCTTTGTAACTGGTAGTGCCGTAGATTGTTTTTTTTTTTTTTGGGTGGGAAATCATCAAATGACTTCTCCCGCTCTGGGTGGAGCGGGAGGGCGTGTCAGACTCTTACTGACTAAAACTCTCATCGGATTCCTTCACTCGCTGACATCTCTTTGAAGCGCGCGTGGCATACAACGCGCCATCGACCCGGGCTTGGTCCTTACCGGACGGCGAGCTACCTAGTGCCGTACTTACCTTGTAATTTAGTCTAATGTTATCGCCAATCGACTGCTCCTAATCCTCGACGAGATGAGCTACATAATGAGGCTTGAATAAACTAGAGCAGTAGTGGCTCAGTGGCAGCGGCCATGACTTACGAATTGTAGGTCGTAGTTTCGGACCCTGACAGGCGCTTCACTTTCTGTTAATTATTTCATCACCACTGCTCTCAAAACGGTGAAGGAAAACATCGTGAGGAAACGGGCATGTCCTAGAATTTTAAAAATCGAAGACATGTGACATCGACCAACCCGAACTGGGCCCGCGTGGTAGATTACGGCCCACTCCCTTTAACTGACAGGAGGACAGTTTCCCAGTAGTGGTAATATTATGGCTGATATATATTTAATAAATTTGAAAAGTATATATTTAAAATTTTAATTAAATTATTTAAATCTTTACCACAAACATTTTACCAGCACTTCAAAATCCAGATACCCCATTAAACAATCAGTATTATACCTGCAATACATTATTCACGAAGTTTCAGTACCTATATACCGATAGCTAAGGTACTTAAATGTAAGCAATTACTGAAGGTAGATAATCCTGGAAGCTTTGACCCTCGGGATGACCCTTGCTTAACGAACTATGTATTATCTGATGATGTTACGATGGAAGGATTTGAGTTTTGTGATCCTTTGGTTAAACTATTCATATTAATATAATATTTATAGTTGAGAAATTTCTAGAAGTTTGTAAATCCGATTGGTATGGGATAAAATAATGAACGGAGGTATCTACCTAAAGTTGGATTTTTCAGTGCTCAAAAATTGTATTTGGAGAATGATAAACATTTTAAAGTAAATGAACTTAAGTAATGTACTTTTCATTCGTAGAATAGAGAGAAAAAATCGTTATGTCGTTGAGTTTAATTTTTCCGATATCAATATTCTAAAGCTTCGTTCGTTCCTCTTGATCATTATTTTACTAACGCTACATTTAGCCAAATCCTTCACCACCATTTTTAATATTAATTTAAATTCATTCGATCAAATACATAAACCAGTTAATTAGGATTGATCGAATCGAGGTAAACCTGGAAAGGGTGAAATAAAAAAAATGTTAATTGCAGTAAAGGATTACCTAAATGAAAGACACAGTCACAGAAGTCAGATCAAATAGAGTTGATCGAATCAAGGTGGGTCATCCACTGGGGAAGATCCGAGCCTGGCGCAATACACGATTAATTAGGGAATAGGGGATACGAGTAGTGGTCGGCGATGCAAAGGGTACATGCGAGGACAAAATGACGAAGAAAATGTATATAAAATGAAAACTAGCCGTTAAAATATTTATTTGAGAGGTGACCATGAAAATCAATCCGCAATCTGGTTTGCTAATCAGAAAGTACTGGTACTGGTTACATGGAGTGTAAAAGCCTATCTTTTTATTATTTCTCTAGAAACCAGTTACTGGGTGTCACGATACCCCGACTGGTTGTCAGAATTTGGGCTTCTGACTACCCGTAACGACTGTCAAAGATCTACGAATGTCAACCGGGACCAACGGCTTACCGTGCTTTCCTAGGCACGGCGGGGTCTCGATATGTAATGAATGGTCACCCATCCATGAACCCACCGTGGCAACCGCTTAACCTTCGATCAACCCGTGTGGCTGTTATTATTTAGCCACGAGCCCCGGGAGGTGACAATGAATATACTGAAAATGTTGTTGTTTTGCTAAACAATTATAGTATATTTAAGTATAGTATAATTAAGTATAGTCCTTACGTGGCCATTCATAACATATAAAGGAATGATTCCGAACAACGCTGCACGCGACACTGCTGCCGCGTCATTACTAGTCCCCAAACATTTTCTATAGGTTTATATGAGATTACATTCCGAGCACGGACGCAATGCTGCGCGTCATTGCTGCGATGGCACTGCTGCGCGGCGGGTGTTCATCACAGCGATAACTCGTGAATGTTGACAACTGTTGAGAAGTAAACCACGAACAGCAGCAGCAATGCGGTGGCAGCATTGCCACGTGCGGCGTTATTCTGAATCATACCTTAAGAAAAATTTCGGCTTTGAAGAATGTCTCCTGACCACTGATGAATCAGTAATGCACAAAAGTTAGATAGATAGATAGATAGATTTGCCTTATCGGGTACCTTACTTTACGTTTAATATTTATTTGATTCGCTAAAGTTGGTTTGCCAAATAGCCATTATCTTAACACATTAGAATAAATTATCACTTGCTTCAAAAACGGTGAAACATCGTGAGGAAATCAGCATGCCTGAGCGATGAAATATCGCTCGACAGCATGTGGAGCCAAGTCAGAGGCACATAAAACCTCTGACACCAGGGAGTCTACTCCATAAGCATAGTTCGAAGCTTAGGCGCGCTTTTATCTCCGTCTCACTAACGGTATGTCCGTAAGTGACACAGAGACCTAAGCGCCCGTAACTTTGGCCAAAGCTACGGATTTTGCTAAGGCAGTAGACTCCCAAGTTAGTCACTAACCACACACAGGAAAAATGGGTTTAAAGTTGAGGAATGGCATAGATTTCAAGTCAAAGAGAGACCGAATTTTACTCTGTCTTGCGTGCTAGATTTTACATATGTTTCAATTTATTATTAAAAACTGTTAGTTTGTTAATTTGATTCTTAAATCCTATACGAAAATTCTTGAGAGACAAAGTAAATCTGTATTAAGCCTCCGATAGTTAGTCCCAAGACTTAACCGATCGCCTGTACCAGATAGGACGGTATTCGTCCAGTGGATGTGTAACTGAATTACCTATCATTTTGATTGAACGTTTGAGAGCCTCTGGAGGTCCTATTAGATCCAACCTCTATTTACCAAACGCGTTATAGATTGAGAGACACTTTTACGTAGTTAGCGTTGATTTGAAGGTTGTTATTTAATTATTTTTGTTTGATTGAACAGGGGTTGAGTTCCTGTCTTTGATGTCGTGGCATAATGGCTTTGATTAGCTGACACTCTTATTCAAAACGTAACATTCGTTTTTCGAGTTTTCATTCTTTTCCTGAGAGCAGTGGTGCAGCGGTAACGGCTGCGACTTACCGAGTTGTAGGTCGTGGGTTCGAACCCAAGCAGGCACTTTACTTTGAGTATATTATTTCACCACTACTACTCTCAAAATGGTGAAGGAAAATATCGTGAAGAAACCGGCATGTCCTAGAACCAAAAATTTGGAGACATGCGACATCCACCAACCCGCACTGGGCCCGCGTTGTGGATTATGGCCCACTCCCTCTCACAGAAAGAGCACATTATAGGCTGCTTATGGCTTGATTGGGTGTGAATAAAATATCGGTTGTAAAAGTAGTACATTACTTTCCATTATTGGCTTCATCTTGAAATGTAACAGTTTTTTGTAGGTTTGAATTTACATGATGTCAAAATTTGCTAGTAATAGTGAATAGTACCTAGTGGGCAATGGAGAGAAATGTGTGCTATGTATTCACGAAGTTTCAAAATTGTTTTTTTAACGATATTTCCATTTCAGCTCCCACTCTCTCACCTTAGTTTAATTTCCGAATATTACAAGGAAATAATATTCCAACATCTCAATAAAATTTTCCTCCAAAAAAATTTATATAAATATTATCTAGTTATACCTACATTTAAAAGGCAGGTATTACGTACAGTACAATATACAAATGTATCGCTAAAATAAGGGTCTTGGGTACAATACACGTCTTAAACAAATATAAGAAGGCTGTGGACGGTGACCTTTGTCCCTTTTGTGTGTGTGTGCGTAAGGGACGAAGTGTAAGCACACACTCACACAGAGACAACGCTTGTATTTGCAAATGTGACCCTGTAGACCTGTGGATGAGTAGAGGTGGACCAATTTTAAATGAATAATTTGATAACTTTGTGGGTTTTCTAGACTCCTTGCTATAACGTTCTATTGAGGGGCTTATAGTCAGTGGGAGACCATAAAAAGAAAAAGTTTAATGACTCGGCGCAGTTTAAAGTAGAAGGGCAATATTGGGGCAATCGCCATTATGAAAAGTAGTTGCAAGTTAGTTGCCAGTATATTTAGCTCTTCTGTTAGCTGTGTCAACAAACTACCTACCAGGTTCTTTGAAACAAAATGTGAAGATCACAGTTCCTTGCACCGCTATGTATCTCAGCACATAAACTTCTTTGAAATCATAAAGAAAGAAAGAAAATACGTTTATTTTCGATACAAATAACGCAAGCAAAGAAAAAAAACACGAAAATAAGAATTTGGGGGAAAATATGCGTCACATCCACGCAAACCGGCCATCGCTCAGCATAATGCTGGAACCCTATGCGAGACAGAGCCCCAGCGCTGGTTTTCAGCGACAACCGGCGTTGACGTGATGACGTCAACCGGTGCAGCATATAGAGAAATAACGAAATAAGACAAAAATAAAATAAACACAATAGTTAGTCCTAAATATATAAAATATAACTCACAATGGACTCTCAATGACCGCTCATTACAAAAATTCTTGGATTTAGTGGACGAAGTTTTTTTCAGAAATCTCTAGAACGCTGCTAGTCTTGTCTTTCCTCTTCCTCAAGTAGCCATTTTCGATACTGGCCTGGTCTATGACTGATATTAAAATAAAGTTGAAGGAGCAGACGTTTATAATAGAATACCCTCTAGCATAAGAAATCTACACTCATTTAATGCATTTTAAACTCAACTTGGTCAGTATATAATTGGAAAAATAAAAGCAATGGATGGGTATCTAGTTTGTATCTGATGACGACGAACTTTGTGTAGTTTATGTAAGTGATAATGTATATGTCTTTATTAAGAATAAAGTTTATTTAAACCTAGCCTAAATAAAACAATACTACATCGCCTGTCTATAATTCTTCTAGCCCTGTGCCCTAAGCCCGTTAGGCCGGGCCACCTTCCGATACAATAACAGGCCGCGGACCCTTTCTTCTGGCAGGCTCGCTTATAAATTGCGGTGTCCGACTGTGCCCGACTGTTTGTTGCCAATATTGCACTGCTTGTTTGCTTTCTATCGATTTGGGAGAGGTATGGACTGAGGAGGTAATTCGGGTTTTATGGGATTATGTTGAATAGATTTTTAAGTGTTTGGATAAGATGTTCTTGTACCACTGTTAGGTTGAATATTACCTTCTAAGGATCGATTTTTCAAGCGTCAGATAACTTTTGTCTGGGGAATATGTTTGAGAGCTTTTTTATAGAACATATATTTATTCTTTAGTTAAAAGTTATCTAACGATTGAAAAATTGGCCCTTAGTATTTTTACTTCTCTTGTACAATGGTCAGGCAGCCTCTGTGACAAACTGTCTTGTTGACTGACTAAATTTGTTATCACGACATAAGCTGCCGATCTATTCCGTAACCATCTCACCGTGAAAACTTAGGTGAAGTGAGCACGGAGTGAGCTGTCAGTCCCTAGCAGCAGGTGAAATGACAGCTCACTTTACGCTCACTTCACCTAAGTTTTCACGGTGAGATTTTTACAGAATAGCACCACTGTTCTCGTGCCTACGCAAGAGAAGAGAAATAAAGGCATAGGGTGATAGTCTTTTGTTTTCAGTATCAGATAATTCTTGTATGTAGTTGAATTCTGGAAGTCAAATTCTTGTTTCAATAAGGGTACACGTACAGAAACTTATCTCATAGTTGTTAATGAATCTGAACTAATTGTAAAATCATGTTTTCCATTTTTAGCGATTTCACTGTTTCGTTTTGTTACTTTATTTTCCTCCGTTGGTAATAAATATGTTATGAGCCTAGTTAAAATGTAACTAGGCTACCAAATTCTTGAACATTAAAATGTGACTGAATGTCTTGAAATAAAAATAAATCATATAACATGGGTTCGATTATAATTCTTACTCTTGTATACATTTTCCTCACAGACACGACCCCTGCTCTATCAAGCATAAAACTGAAAATTCCACACAAGTTATATTCTAAATTCCGGAGCATTTCCATCGGAATCCAGGCAATGCTTGCATGAAGTTTAGCTGAAGATATTACCTGCATTTTTCAGGGAAATTATACTTGACTCTGACCTTACTTATTTGCTTGACAAATTCGTATTCCTTCAGTGTTGTTCGAGTTATTTTCATATTGTGAGATGATAAATATTATCAATAGTGGGTTGAGTTTATTGGCGAGGTTCCTATAGAAAACTTTACTTTGGAGACTCGTGTATGATAGCGGATAAAGAAACATGTACCTCATAGTTTTGACCCTCCTAAACGTTATTGTAATTGGACGCCATTTTGGATGTTGAAAATATTTAATTTCGTGTACTAAACAATGCGCTTTTGAATATTAGAACCAGGCCGTCTGGATATAAATAAATAGAATTACATATAATTTTGAAAATTAATGGGATTTGAACGTCTTTTATTTCACATCTGTAACAAAAACTTCCAATAATGCCTTGAAGCCTTACAGGAGCATTGCTGTAGGAAGGTATGTTGATATTATAATCCATGAAGAGAGTCTATGCATATCATATTATTATTGATAGCCTGGTGGTGTGACCGTCGGACTGCCAACTAGGTCTCGAGTTCGAACTCAAGGCACGCACCTCTGACTTTTCGGATTCATGTGCGTATTGTATAATTATCACTTGCTTCAAAAACGGTGAAGGAAAACATCGTGAGGAAACGAGCACGCCTGATAGAGCGATATTTTTGAGATATTTCTTGACGGCATATGAAGCCAAGTCAGCGGCCCATGGGTGGCTTTAAAACTCTGACACCAGGTTAGTCACTAACCACACGAAACGAAGAAGATATTATTATAACATTAAAACTCTTGCAATTATTGCTTATGAAGAAATTTAGCTCCACCGATTCTAATGTTCCCATAACATATTGAAATACCGTAACATACAGTATGTTTTGCGATAGCAATAAAAACCCGTAAGTACCTCCCGCGTTATTTACTCGAACCATGCTCGACCGGGCCGCGGGAACCCAGCCTTTTTCATTTCCGTATAAACGTAGAGGTTTGTTGTAATGAACATAGGTTATGTGGTTTATTAAATTAAATACTATAAAGATGTCACTGAAAGGGTAACAAAATAATTACTTAACATAATCAGTCTATAATGTCCCTACTGCTGGTACACAGGCGTCATCCGGGTGAGAGGGAGTGGGCCGTAATTCACGACGTGGCGCGCGGGCCCAGGGCGGGTTGGTAGATGATGTCACATGTCTTTTTTTTTTTTTTAAAGAATTATTTATAGTCAAATATATTAATTGTAAAGAAAATTTACTACTAACTTAAATTGTTCATATTTATATTGCATTTTATTTGTTCTTATCACTTTATACTTTTATTTCTCTATTTTTAATTTGTTAATCAACCTTTAACATTGGTACAACAATGATACTGTAAAATGATTTCTGAGTGGAAACCTGGTGACCTGTAATTCAGGGGTTTTTGACTACCTACCACAGGCATCAGTGATTCACAACCATGTAAATGTCTTGTTTATGCCAATAAATTATTATATTATATTTGCAACTGTCATTCTTTGACCGTTGTATCAAAGGGCAATAACGTGGCCAACTGATATAGGGTGCCTATTTGCTTTCCCTGACTGCGCAAGCTGTGGTTTAGATTTTTCTACTCCAGGATTCGTCTGCTTCACTGGCCATCGGTCGTTCGACAAACATGGCCAGCCCACTGCCACATCAGGTTGCTTACTCTACACGCTATGTCCGTAGATAACTCTGGTTCTTTTCCGGATAATTTAATTCCGTGTATCGGCAAGTGTAGTGTGGGACGCCCTCCAGCTAGATGGCCCGACGACCTTAAGAAGGTGGCTGGGAGAGGCTGCATGTGGAAACCGGAGGACAGGGTGTTGTGGCGCAGTTTAGGAGAGGCTTATGTCCAGCATGGCCTTATTTCGTAACAGAAAAAGCTAGGCTAAGTTCTTGTAGTTTTAGTGGCACTATTAGAGATCTTTGTGAAGCTGACGAGAATGCTATCAATGTTAAAATTTTTGGTCTGGCATAATATGAAACCTATGGACTGTGATACTTCTATGATAATTAAGTGATTCGACGTCGAATTAAAAAAAAAAAAGTTGTTTCACTTAATATATCATCGATAGTTGACAATCTCGTCCAGGTAGGTACTTAGTATTTCTTAATTTAAACATAAAACTTAATTCTTCATTACGTCATCTTCAAAAATGATTACGTCATTGTTTCAGTAGGAATACAAAGCAACTAGGCGAATAAGTTAACTAATTTAATCCCATCGAAAAGCTTTGCGATATCTGTGCCTAATGTATGCACAGCGGATATACCCCTTCGAGCCTCATACTGACTGTCCAGCGTACTTGAATAGTAACTTGACTATTTTCTTTTTGGGAAAGTCATGTGTGGGTCGGTCAGTTCCAATGATAAAGGCAGTTATGGATGGTAACAAGCCGTGAGACAGTATTTTTTTTAATGGTTTTGTTGTTGCTATCAGTGCAAAGTTAGAATATAAAGCATAACATAAAAAAGCCAATTTCCATTTTACCCGATATCAGTCAACTGCTGAGAAATAAAAACTCCTCTTCCTTAATTAAAAAAAACCAACAACAGAATATTAAATTGATTTATAGATAAAACAGATGTAAACTTTTAACTTACATTCACTTAGGGCTGCTTTTTCAATAGTCATATAAGTTATATCTGAAGAATAAATATTACAGTTTGACATATTATCTATACAAAAGCTGTCAAACCGCATTATTTATCCCTCAGATAAAAATTATCCTAAGAATGAAAAATCAGCCCTTAGCTAAGTAATGTTTAATTCGGCTACGATAAAAGTATTACAAAAGCGCGCCTGCGCGTGAAACTCGTAGCAGTCACTCCACCAAATCCCGCGCTGAAAAACAGGCAACTCGCCTATACAACTCTCCCGCCGTTCAAACGCAGCACGGACCGGCCCTTGCGGGCAGTACTCCCTAGCTGTGGGCAGTACACCCTCAAAACAACCTTGAATAGCAAAAAACATTATATCTACCCCTCTAATACAAACCAAAACCAACCCTAACCATTATGTAATAAAGTAGAATTTTTGTTGCGTCGTGTTTTGTGGGCAGTAGATTCAGGGGGCCGTCAGATCGACCCATGGCTACTACACAACGATTGTGTAGTTTTGATTTCTATTTCGTATGTTTGACTTGGAAATATTTGCCGAATCTCGGTTATTGGGTAGCTCCTTTATGAATTAAGTATGAGAGTAACTTGAAACTTGAATTAAGTATAGCTTGGTTTGTTTTTAAAGGTACTGAGTTAGTGATGTTAATGTTGGCAGAGTAAACATTTAGTTTATGTAGTTTAGGTATAAATGCAGAGTTTGTTGGTGTTGTTTTCAAAGTTTCAGTTGTATGTTATTTTTTCGCTTAAAACATGTTTATTCTGTTCTTGTTATTTAATGAAAAAATAATTGGATTATTTTAATCTAAACTAAGCTTATAATTACGATGGAAAATTACAGATCAAAAAAATATTTTTTTGCAAAATTAACGACATTACTACTAAAAAACAAAAACCATGTAGATTTTCTGAAAACTGCTTTTGTCCTTAGGATTTCGTTCTTGAAATAAACTGAAACCTAAAATACCTAGACGTCATACCAAGTCGTCCCGACACATTTCACTAAATTACACTTGCATGAAACTAGAAATTGCTTTGTATTTCACCCTTTTTTCTAAACGTGACAGCAACACTGTTTACACGTAGCCAGTAGCTTGAAGAAATGCCCCCTCACGTGTTCACGTTAACTTGGCTACATTTTTTGGACTTGGTGCAGGTTATGAGATTTAAAAAAATATATTATTTTCTTTTATTTTTTACTTACTAAAACTAAATTGAAACACGGACAGAATTTCGTTATACGCTAGTGTACTAATTGAATAATATTTTTTCGAAGCTTTTGAAAACGATAACTTATAAAAATAATTGTAAGAATGTGTTATTTCTCCAACTAATTTTGAAAGCTGCGCAAATGGTCACACAAAAGTAAAATTTGTTCCATAAGAACGAATCTCTTATGGAAAACTCAGAGAGATGTAATAATAATTCTAATGATTATAAATCTGTGAATAAATAATTTATTTTTATGGCTGCGAATCATATTTTGATCAAGATACAACTTGAAACTGACCTGCAAATTGCAAAAAACATAAGAAAATTTGAATTTCGCGGGCCACCACTGCGGATTGATATTTTATAGATATTGCAATGACTATTACAGAGTCTTCTAAGATAGGTATTCTAGTTATATAACCCTGTCACTCCTGTCAAACAATACCCCTTCTTTCCAATATCTGATAGAAAGCTAAACTATTTCCAAGTTTCATAGGATATGTCTGATATTAAAAAACGTGGACGAAGTAGCGGGTAGAAACCAGTGTTCCATAAAACTGTAAATTCAAAATGTTACAGAAATCAATTTATGTCCTTGCTACTTCGTAACTTTCCGCTGCCGCTTATGCCTCGCGGCGAGTCCTGTCGGGCCTCCGGCGCGTCCGTGACAGCGTGACGCGGGTCCGGCGCGGTCCGAAATAGATATTTCGCTGACTGTCGTCTTATTTGTGGCGTTACCCTTAGAATTATGTACATGACGCTTCGTTTTGAACGTTTTTTTGTGGTATGTGAATGTGTTTTAGCGTTTTGGGCGGTCGTTTTTTATTTTTTTGTGATGCGGTGAAGTTACGAAGTTTTAGGTACCTATAGGTTATTTATTTGACAATTTAATGGATAATATTTAGGTTTTCGTAACATCAATTATTGACCTTGCCTGACTATGAAGAATCACACCCCTGATGGCAAAGGTATTCATATATTAGGTACCTGCCTATTTCACTTTTATTACTATAAAAGCCCACAGCTAGCCATAGGCCTCTCCAATCGTAGCTGTTTTATGCTACTAAATAATTGCTTTTACTATTAGATAATTTGCTTTTATGACATTGGCGAATATATGGAATATAGTAAAAATCCAAGATGACATAGACTTAACTTTGACATTTTAAAGTAACGATTACCTAATTATAATAATACTATTTCACATTGGACTTATTTAAATCACAAATCTTAAAATTAATATTGTACTTAGTTAAGAATGACAATTGAATATTTGTACACCATATATTTTGTGGTAGAATGTATAGAACTAACAAAAATATTTTAACACCATACTATGTAAAACAACATTCGTACAAATATCTAAACAAAATTCTAATTCTAAATTCTAAAGTTTTACTAGAGACAGGTTTCATTTCAAAAAACTTTTTCTCATCAATGCCAGCTTGTCATATCGCACGTAAACAAAGGTGCACCAAAAATCGGAGACAAACATCTAGTTAGTACTATAAAAGATTTCCAATACGTTCTTATACAGATCACACAATACCGCATATTATAAATGAGAAATCGAAACAGCGCCATCTATTGCCGAGTAGCACGCAACCAAACTACGTTTTAACGAGTTATTGTCGCTACAGAGGGCGCTAGCTTGCTAGGTGGAAAAACTTGTTGAAAATTATGTTGTTCGTGGAACTTGAAAACTCTGGATGAAAATAAAAGATTTAAGTATTTTTAGATCCGAAATTATTTTGATTCACGGGATTAATAAATTATGGATCCCCCTAGGTACTGTTTCAACCTTTTTGCGAAATAATGAATGAATGAAATGATGCTCCTTATAACCTAGGTACTGATTTGGATAAAAATAATCATGCAATAGTATTAATCATAGCGTTTACTTTTCCTTTCTTCGAGTTAGTTGATAGATCAGCCAATCAGCTATGGAACATTTATTTTCAGTGACGTGAAAAAAAACTTTCTTACGTTTTAATTCACCAACAAGATAACTTTTTAGATATAATTTGTTAATTTTAAAACTTTATTTGCTTATTTATTTTTATAATTGTATATTTGGTACAGAAAATTAACCATAACACTAAATAAAGTTAATCCTATCAATCAGTCTTCTCACAGAAACACAAAAATTCTAACATTATCGTCATACATTCACCAGCAAAGAAGTCCAATCCAGGGTTGGTCTCCACAAGCGTGTTTAGCATCGTCAATACGTCATAAACTTATATGTTAATCTCTCAAAGTTTTCCCAAAATGTACACTATACACCCTCCTAACCATGTAGTCTTATTAATTCTTATAAGACAACCACCATTACCCATTTCCACCCGCCATTTTTCCCAGACTAAACGTGAAGTATCAGAAACCTTATTTTAAAGTTAGTAGTGAAAGTACTCGACGCTGCCGGGTGAAAAATGCAGCGAAGTTGAAACGAAAAGGAAAGTGGAAGACTCCGTGAAGACTTTACAGCTTTTAAACCTTGTTTCAAGCGATTCAAAGTTGATGCAGCCGCTTTTTTGCCAAGCAGAATTGTATTAAAGAGGCGTTTTTGGCAATTAAGCGCTGTTTGTTAGTTTCGGTAGTTCGGTTTGTGTAGGGCTGTGTGAGTGGATTTTAGTCAGTATGTTTGCGTATCTAACAGGTTTGGATATTTTTAATTTGTATGTTTTATTGGGTGGGTGACTTGTCATGTTGGAATTTTACATTTAGTCCAGTTAGTACTATTCTAATTTAGACTTGTGTTTCTAACTTATTAGAATAACATCAGAATTAAACTTTACGAAAGGACGATATTTCAATACTCAAATAAAAATCGAATAGCGTTTAATTCCTATAGAGCATGATTCTGGATTTTTCAATAATCAGACTCAAACTCAAAGTCAAAGCATTTATTTCAATTAAACCCTTTACAGGCACTTTTCACTTTCCTTGCTCTTGTTTCATGTTTATAATTTTATATAAGTATATCTATGTATATATATTTATATGAATTGTATGCTTTATGTATACCTATATGTATTTATTGTATAAATGTAGATGGTACACCGCTGACTACTTGCAGTATTGTCTCTCCTGTTACCTTTAATCTATCCAAAGGTTCTGTAAAAGATCGCTATAAGCGATAAGACCGCTCATTGTGACCCCCTATGTAAAATTTCTAAATTTATGTCTGTATTTTTATGGTGTACAATAAAGAGTATTCTATCTATCTTTTGAACTGTCAAGAATTCGGTCAGTCAGAAATATGAAGCTAGTTGCCCATTCCAAAGCGTAGTTGAGTACCTATGGAGAAGAACGGGCAAGAAACTCCAACGAGTTTACTGTTTACTATTTTTAATCAAAAATTTGATACAAAATATTGGTTACATCAGATTCGTTACATCAGATAGTCAGAATCCGACGATTAAAGCCTGTAACTGAGGAATAAAGTTAACCGTTCCTCCAAACCTCAGTAAGTACCTTATTCTAGGAAATAAATAATGTTTTGACGTTTGTTTTGTTTGTGGATTAAATGTGCTTTGCCTCTGTGTTTTCGTGCTCTTGTAGATATTGATGAAAACATGATTTTTTTTAGAATCAAATGACTATAGTTTTTTTTAATCTATCCAAATATTACTTTTCTCACCTTTTCGGGACGACATTATTTAACCACTGGCTCAACTTTTATTACCAAGTCGAAAACACAGTTAACATACAGAAAATTGATTTGTAACTGATCTTTTTAAACTAAATACGCGCCCACTCCTATCAAATTAGCTACAATCAAAAACTAAAAGGCCGCCACAATAATTGCTGACCATCTGTGGTCCAAACAAAAGATAAGAAATCTCGTCAAAACATAAGTTTTGTTTCTATTCTTGTCTAATGCGTTGAATACTGTATCTGTGCATCTCGCTTGCACATAGTATGAAGTTGGTTAACTAAGACCACAGATTCACACATACACACTTCAGTTATTTAACGATTGAAAAATTTAAAATATGTATTCCCCTGATAAACAGCAAATAATTTATAAGTTAGTTATCAAACTCAAACTCAAAGCATTTATTTCAATTAAACCATTTACAGGCACTTTTGAATTGTCAAAGATATGAAGCTAGTTTCCCATTCCAAAACGTAGTAGGTACCTATGGAGAAGAACGGGCAAGTTACTCCACGGACACTCTTTTAAATAAATAAAAGATTGATACAAAATATTGGTTACATCATTCATTTTGAAATTATGCGTGTGAGAACAATGTAATATCTATTCAACGATTTAACAGAGAAATGAAAAATCGGCCCTGAGTAGGTAAAATGCACCGATATCAATTTTATACGAAAAACTCTTACCAAATCAGGCATCAGGCAGATAGGAAACGCCGAACTCATCTAGTTAATTTTTATTTTTATTTTTAAGATGACGTGTAAAAGTGATTCCAATATCCTATTTACAGAATAAACAATTTAATTGAATTTTGCAGTTTCAATAAAATCTAATTCAGAAATAAATTTGGAATACATGTGTGATGTTAGCTGCTATAACATTTCCTTCGCTTTCTTTTATACTAATATGGCATTATTGATATGTTACATCTTTAAGATCACTGAGACTGATTTAGATAATAATGGATGTCGGAAAATATCCCACGGGCACGTACTACTGGGTCTACCGGGATTTTTATCGGCGTTTTCTTAGAACTCTATTGGTTTACGTGGTGCATGCCAGTAAAGCTCTCTGTCGGCATGATTTTTTCCGACATCTTCAACAACAATTTACATAAATAAATATAAATAAATAAATAAAATTGTATATTTATCCAAAGAATACACACAGACACAGTTTAAAGGAAAGTGGCAGAAATACAATGAGCATAATAATATAGTATTGAGCACAAAACATTTAAGTCTACAAAAATAGTCTATATATACAAAATAATAATGAACCCTGTCTCTTAAACTAGGAGGCCTGTAGATATCTTAAGAGACAGTGATCGGCCAAAAATTGGTATTTAATACAACTGAGCTTTACACGAGTGAAAGTGAGTCGATTTACCGTTTACTTAAAACCATAATGACCCAATGACATCACTCCGTCCATTGGTCAAATTAGTACTTACGAAAATCCGTTCGGTAATTTTTGGATTTACCTAGTGCGTTCAGACAGACAGACAGACGTGGCGGGGGACTTTGTTTTGTATTAAGTACCTAGTGAAGAAAATTACCTGACATTATTGTTAACAAAGCTAACAAAACAATCAGATAGAAAGAATACAGACAAAAACATAATAATATTTTCTAAATAGCCAAGCTATTGGCTAGACTTGGCAATTTCCCGCTAAAAACTCGTTTATGTGCAGTTAAAATGGGCGGTGGCTGGCACGGCTGTGGGGTCCATATCCGGCGGCGGCCGATTGAGTTACAGATATGATTGATCAACCGCTCCCGTGATTGAGGAATGGTGGCGCGATGAGCGTGTTATCGTGTTAGCCAAACGGTAGTGTGTAATGCAATGTTGATGTCATCGGTCGCTGCGCCACCATGTCCGAATAGGGATTAGTTCCTATTGCATTCCTAATTTGTTCGGAAGCTAACTGTTATGTCTGGTTTAAAAAAATGTGATTAAAGTGTAAACAAACTCTGTTTAGGTTAAAGTAACACTTTATTCAAGTCAGGTTCAACTTTATTTCTGTCCTCTTTTCTAACAGTTATTGTTTTGAATAACATTATTAAATTGTAATTAAAAAATCATCGCAAAAAATTAAGTTATAAAATTAACCTCAATTTGTCAAATGAAAAACATCTTAAAGGGGATTGAAAATTGGATTTGTAAGTTGCTCTACTAATTGGTATTTGTAGATACTTTTTCTAATACATTTGTTTACATTTTCATCAAATACTTTTGGAACAGATATTACCATGTACAGAATGTGAAATTAATAATTTAATAGGAATTTATAAAATGGAGGTGTAAGTAGCTAAAACTGAAAAGGAGAAAAATGCAAATTATTTAATTATTAGTCTTATTAGATTTAACAAAGTTGTAAGTTTTTTTTGGTAACCATATACCAAAAATGCAATGCAATGCGTTTTCGCTTGTCGTGTTTTTTTACCTAATTAAGTTTATTTTTATTTGCTGAAAGAAAGTTAGTATTCCCGACAGTATCTTAATAGGAGCCTTCACACCAAATAATATGAAAATTATTGATTAACATAATATTATGTCCAATAGAATTTCCTATTGTGAAACTCTCTCCAATTACTAGCGTATTTATTCATTTAGAAGTATAAAAAATATGTATTAGGTATGTTGAAACTGTTTGTACTCCCCGTCACTTGTTCTTAAGGGTTCACTAGTCGACGGGTCGCACTCGTTGGTGGGCTTGGCTAATATTCATGCTAATTAGTCTAATTATTTATTTTTTAGTTTTATTTATTTAGTATTTATTTATCTATTTTTCATTTAATTATTCATATATTTATTAATTTAGGTATTTAGTGAAATAGACGATGATTTATAATAAAAACGAGCGAGTAAAATTTCATGAACAGACCATTCGGTGTATAGATATTATGGAAAAACTACTGGATGAATTTACTCAAAATATATTATTTGAAATTTTGAATAAATTATCTATCCCTGTATGGTTTCTATATTTCCATTTTGAGGGTTCCGTACCTAAAGTGTGAAACGGGACCCTATTACTAAGACTCCGCTGTCCGTCTGTCTGTCCGTCTGTTACCAGGCTGTATCTCATGAACCGTGATAGTTAGACAGTTGAAATTTTCACATATCGTGTATTTATTTTACCGCTATATCAACAAATATTTCGTGTAGGTAATTTATCAGCAGCGTTGGTTTTCAGCAATTACCAATGAAATGACATATTATGGGTGATGCTGAGTTTGCATGTGGCGAAGTAGATGCCGCCACAATATTTTTATTAATCCATAATAATATTTTAAATGCGAATGTAACTCTGTTTGTCTGTAGACGTCTGCTACCTTTTCACGCCTAAACCACTGAACCGATCGTTATGAAATTTGACAGATGTGTAGCCTGGGACCTGGAGAAGGACAAGGACTACTTTTCATCCTGGATTGCAGACGAAGTTGCGAGCATCAATACACATTATAAATAAAAGTAAATTTTCGTGTCGGTCTGTGCGATCGCATTGTTCTTGTAATTTTTTTGATGCAGTTTTCATTATCACATCGTTTAGAGAATTTATTCCGGAATGTTTATTGTGTAGTAATATAATAAAGAAATAACAATTAAAAGCCTTAATTAAACGATTCACTGTTTCAATTCTCAAATCAGTATTGTTTTTTTTATTATTTATGTAAGTAAGGTAAAATCACCATGGTTCAAGACCTTGCTTTGCCACATAACGTTCAGTAATTCCTAATACCCATTAATGACTACGATATAATACAGCAAACAACGTTCACCTACACAAGATTTGACCGCAGCATCGTAACTCGATCTCGTAGCTGTGCCGCCTACGCCGTAGCCCGTAGCCATTTTGCTACGAGCCTTAGAACTTTGTTATAGTCGCCAAGTCAAACAAAACGGTCGTTAGGAAATTGAAAACGCCTATTTTAACTGAATTCGTAGTCCGGTTATTGGGAGGTTGTACTTGTAACCTTCACTTTGAAAATATTTACAAATGTTATCAGTCTCGTTTGCAGCCCTTCTATGAAGGGACGTGTCTTCGACGACGATTTTGTTTGAGATAAATTGATTTTATTTTGGATTTGATTTGATTGATGTTTTTAATATCACAATATTGTTCTTGCACAACAATATCAGAATAAGTTGTCGATAAGTCCGTAATATTTCTATCAATAACATTAGATAATATAGAAATGGTTTATAATACGTTTTAGATTCGAATGTATTTGACACGCTCAGATGGATTCATTTAAAGTTGGTAGTTTAGTAATCTGTAATAATCTATAGCAAGATTTTTCCATGACACTTGATAGGGACAAAAAAAAAAAAAAAAGTGTCCAATATTTTTTAACAACCTACCAGACGGACAAAAAACACCAATTTTTTTTTGTCCGTCTGGTAGGTTGTTAAAAAATATTGGACACTTTTTTTTTTTTTTTTTACGTAATCTGAAGTTACGGCAATACATTGAGTTAACCCGTCGCGCACGCAATTAGCGACACAATAGAATTTTATTGTTATTTGCACACATGGGGTGCAATCGACATTTTAAGAGTTACAATATCGCATGACGTCACTCCCCGGTAGATTTTATACTGACTTGTGACGTAGCGACCTCCACTCCCCAACTTTAATGCGTTTTATCTAAACCATTTTTTGTTAATATGATAAAGCAAAAAATACGTGTCTAATATTTTTTTATTATCTGACTAACGGACTAAATAGTTTTTTTTTTCAGTCAACATCTCTATTGTTTAAGTCCATTTCTCACTAAGGCGCGAACTCTATGGGCGAGAGTATCGCGGTAATAATCATGCCGTGGCATCAAATTCAATAGAAACTGTATGAAGCGATTATATAATTGCGGCGATAATTTGATGGCACGGCGAGAATATCTAAGTATCTAAGTGAAACTGAAAACCCATAATAAAACAAAAAAACATTAAAGAATCTGCATGAAATTACTTGCCAGATACGCAAATTGGAACTTATTTGGATTTTGTGAAACAGAAACTAAGTGATTTCTTTATAACGCTCATCAGTTTCAAGTTCAAATATACTCTATTCTTAGGCTATTCAAAAATCGTTTATAACAAACCACACGAACAAACAATACTAAAATATGCACAAAAAAGTCCACAGCGTCTTATAGACGAATTTTATTTGTAACAATTATTGGAACATCATTATTCCATTTCCCTTACCTTCAGAGAGTTCGGGAGAGCCCTGTGCCATAATAATCGATCATGATTTTTTTATGGAGATACCAAAGTCAATGTTGCTCAGGAGACCTGAAAGATGTTTGTCTAATGGTTCACTTTTGTAACAAGAACACTTTAGAGAACAATAAAAAGATCAGCTGAATAAACTTTATGTTACTTATTTCTTGTAGGACATTCTAAAATCGTTAAAAACACACCACACGGACAACAAAACAAGACTGAAATATGCACAAAACTGTGTGCGTCTGTCCATAGCGTCCTACAGACGAATTTTCTTTGTTACAAGTAAGTAGTTGGTATCTCATTATTCCTGCTCTCTCGTGTGTAAGTCTAGCGGTACACTTTCAACTCGACTATTCTGCTGAGAAATATCTTTCAACAATGTTTTTGGTACATTTTCGTTGTTTGTTTTATCATTATATGTACCTATGGTCTGTAAAGATTTGGGAAGGGAAGGAATGAAATAATTGCTTTGTTCGATTTTAAGATTGGCGTGAAAAGTATTTGATCATTCTCAAAATTTTAACTACCTGGTCATACTAGATCACCCCTAATCGCGCATGTTTCACTTTTAAAAACAGTGGGCTCCAACTGATACTATGGAGGTGTCTAATTAAAGAACATGATGTGAATGTGATTTCTCTTTATTTATTTTGGTGTTTACGACACAAGTAAGTAATCTCTAGGGATTTCAAGTGCTTGGAGACAAAATTAAGATCTCATTAGTCAAATTGTTTACGTCCATACATAAAGAACATCAGCAATTAGGTCACTTTAAGTCCACTTAGGACATGTAGTGACGTAATTGAAGATATATGAACGTAAACGAAGCAAAAGGAGTATGTAAGGAGCTTAGTACGTGGCGTTCTGTAGTTCCTGCCTACCCCCAGAAGAAGGCGTTTATTTATGTATGTATTCAAATCGGAACTATACTCAGTCAGAGTTTAAGGTAATGTGTTTTTTTTTTTGGATAAGCAATACCAGCCGCACGTGTCCATTAGGTTAAGCTACGCCTGCCGGGGTTGTTCCGTGGATGGGTGACCATCTTTACATACCGAAACCCTTCCATGCTGCGGAAATCATGTTAAGCCGTTGGTCCCGGCTGTCATTCATGCACCTTTGACTGTCATTACGGGTCGTCAGAAGCCCGAAAGTCTGACAACCAGTTTTACCAAGGGGTATCTTGTTACCCAGTAACTGGGTTGCGGAGGTCAGATAGCCTGTCGCTCCATGTAAAATACTAGTATTCAGCTGCTTTCGGTTAGACTGGAAGCCGACCCCAACTTAGTTGGGAAAAGGTTAGGCAGATTGAGATAGATTTATCGATTGATAATTCTTCTTTGGTGCTCATTTACGAAAATCTCCCAATTCGCTCAAAGTTTCATCATGAGGGAATTCCATTTCCGTCAGACATAGCATGTGTATGTACACACGCTATGTCTGACGGAAATCGAATTCCTCCTCCAGCAATTCCAAAATATAATATCTTTTATTATTATAGGCAAGTAAGATCATAACATGACATACATACAAATGCATGTTTTACACCCAAAAGTTCGACATTTGTATTGTAACACAGACAATGGTCCCTTCCGTTCCTTAGACGGGGGTGGAGACAAGGACGGGACGACGTGCGACAGAGATGAAAGATAATGGACATTAATGGCGTCACAGGCTTTGTTAAAAGTAATGCAATAGTTTTGGGATACTTTGCAGTATATAAGGGGTCTGCAAGCTGTTGTTCGGACTTGCAATCTTGTGATCAGTAGGGAGGCTGGGAGATGTATGCAAAGGGGAGATCTTTCGTTAATTGAATAGTTTTAATATCTACTGCAACATACTTGAATCTGTCATGGCCGGTTAAATGTGTTTTTTTTTCTGCCTGGAATTATAACTGATTGATAACTAGCTATTGTCCGGGACTTTGTTGCATGTATTTTGTAATACATTTTTATACAAATATCCAGACTGAAAAGCAGCTTGTTTTCTTCTCCAAGTCCCAATGTTCTTATTTGTAAAATTTCATAAAGATCGGTTCAGTGGTGTATTTGTTAAACATCTAATAGACAAACTCAAACTCAAAACATTTATTTCAATTAAACCCTTTACAGGCACTTTTGAACTGTCAAAGAGTCAGTTAGTCAGAAAGTTGAAGCTAGTTGCCCATTCCAAAACGTAGATCTCTATGGAGAAGAACGGGCAAGATAGACAAACAGAATTACTTTCGAATTTATAATGTTGGTAAGTATAGTAGGAACGGATGCATTATTAATATGCACTGATGTATATAAACTAGTACAAGAGCGACAGTACGTAACGTAACGACTTTAATCTAAAAATCAATGATGTAGATATTAAGGCAGACGTGGAGGTGGCAACTGGGTTTGAAAATTCCTTCACTAATATTGCCATTTTAATAATCAAAACTCTGTCATCGTCGTCCTCCACTTCTGCTCACTCACTACTAAAAGATTGTTTCAAACTCTTTAAATTCACAGTTATTACTGCTAAAGACACTATAGAATCTTTTCAAGATCTTGATGTAAAAAAACTGCTGACCTTTGGGGATTATCAGTACATAACATGTCATGTGTTCAATAATTGATGTTATTTCAAACTTTTTAGCAATTGTTTTTAACTCTTGTATTGCATCTGGTGTATTTTCTGATCTCATGAAACTTAGCAAAGTAGTTCCATTGTTCATATGTGGCAGCACAACTGATCACATGAATTTTCGGCTTTTAATTTACTTAATTTAATTTAATTTATTTATTAGACCATAAACAATAAACTTGTTACACAATTTGTCTAAGCTACTTATATAATTATCTTAAGATTAAGTCACTTACAATTGTGACAAATTGTTAGCATGTGTTTCAGCATGCGCCTCCTCAAACTCTCGAACTGGTTATGCAGGTATGAGCTTATCCACAAAAAGAAACAGATAATTAAAAAATTAACATAATTAATACAAAAGAAAGAAAGGTTGCTGTGGTGTGAAGGTGAGTGTGTGTGTGTGAGAGGGTGTGTAGAGAATTAAATAATTTCAGCTAGTAGATTCTTTAGGTCAAGCCGACAAACTGCTATATCACTATTTCTTCGATAATACCTACACTGACGCCAGTAGCACATGTGCATTGGTTTAATGTAAATAATCTTCTCCTGAACGAAAAATGACTAATCTCATAAAATGTTGATGGAATAGAGCTGGACCTTGTTGAGTTGACCGTTTTCTTTGCAATAACTATTAACGGTAAATAAAACGGGAATATTGTCAGAAAGGCTAAGTTCGGCCACATTATTCAAAAAATTATACAGATAACACGTAGATACAGCCAGAATAGTTTATTTTAATTATTTTCATAGTCTTATGTCATATGGGATTCTTTTCTGGGGAACCTGTGCGGACATTGATACTATCTTTGTTATACAGAAAAGGGCAACCTATTGTATGTACACAAAATGTATACAATTTCCGATAATCATTGTTTAAATACCAGAAATAAACTAAATCTAGCTGACATCGCACTCGCCTCCTCGGAGTAGGCAACTCGTTCATGGGTCAATGTATACAACACATTTCTCATTTACATTCGAAACTTACCCATTAAACTATTTAAAAGAAGCTTTTTTAATATGACGTGTGAAATTGATTCTGATAACCTATTTACAGAATAAACAATTTAATTTCAGTTAATTTCTATACCTCTGCGTACTTCTTTGAAAATAATATGCATAATTACAACAAACTATCACTAATTTATTTCTAGAACTAATTATATACATAAATACCCTGCCCTGCCTTCTAAACCTGCATAAAATAACAACTCCTAAAAACCCACCCAAACAAAACTCGGTAACGAATTCTAAATCCCTTACCCCGAACTCATGCGAATTTTCCATAACAAATAAAATCATTTGCAAGAAGCTGCATAAAGGTGCGCCCACACTACGTATACTAATACTACAAATAGTCTTGTCTCGACATGATTAATGTAGGGTGTGCGCGTGATGGAGGTGTTATGCGAACATAATTTTATACCCGTTGAAGAAAACTTGAGTGATGGAGGCAACCCTACGCAGCCGCTGGTCTGCTTCTTATGAATGTGTTGTTTTAATTAGGTACGAAGATTTTAATGTATGTTTGCATTGTTATCCATCTTTATATTGATTATTATTGTATAGTGAGATCAAATAAATATGCTGTGCTTACCTATAATTTAGATGCATGCAATTCTATTGTATTTGTTAATGATATGTACTTTGAATGTCCTTGTGTGTATTTAGTTGGTTTGCCTAAAGAAATAAATAAATAAATATATTTTTTGTTTATTCTTTTAAACTCTGTTTTTTAACTTCGTTCATAAGACGAAGGTATGTCTTCTGACACTTTTTATTTGATTTCGAGGAGTGAGTTTTTTTATAATTCAAAATTAATTAGTTATGAACAGTATCATGTTGATGATTCACATCATGTCTGTCTGTATTGACCGGAATGGAAAACTAACTACATCACAAATAAATTTTAAAACCCCGTAAGTTCAGGCGAGCTGAGTTTATTGTGCAGTTTTCTACAACACGAAGCGCGTTTGCCAAACGAGGGTTGAAAGTGTTCTGCGCATTTTAAAACGCGCGTTGTTTAAAAACGCTAGTTAATCTATTCAAGCTATACCGGCCGAGTTCGTTATGTTATTTAGTTGGGTTCGGCTGTTATAAGAGATTTAATGTGTGTTTAATGATCATGTGTCGAGCTATAGGTCTGAGCTCAAATGGATGTCCATTCGCCAAAGAAGAAGTATGCGCACTTTGACCACGCTTTTCTCCCTTCTCAACTCTCCCACTCCTCCTTCTTATCTTACGTCTCACTTCCAATATCTATGTTCTTCACACACTAAGAATCTGCGTTCTTCTAACAATCTTCTCCTACTTTGTCCTTCTCATACTTCTGACTTTATTCATTCTTCCTTTCATATTCAGTCCATTCTTCTATGGAATGCGCTTCCTCTTGATATCAGGACGGCCACCAACCGGTATGCATTTAAGCGGAAATTGCAGAGTTTTTTGTCAAATTAAATAGAGTAATCTCAACACCTCTCTCCCTTGAATTTGTTTATAGGTATATATATATATAATATAGGTATATATTTTATTAAATATGTATATAACTATTTCTAATGATATATTTTAATAAAAAATGTTTTTCTTTGTTCCTCTCAAACAGAGCACCTGCCATCTAATCTCTTCACCACCCTTGGTTGACTGGTAGATAATGCCTAAGGCATTAAGTCCGCCTTTGTACTTTTTTTTAAGTGTGAAAAGTTTAAATAAATAAATGTGTCCCTCGTTTCGACGAAGGCGTTTATACGATAGTTTTATGTACCACAGACAAGTTTTTGCGTACCAATCGATCACAACATCGTTAACCAAAAAACGATCACCACATAACGCAAGTACTATAGTAACAGCACAATCACCGACAATACATAAAAGCGTCACATAAGTGCGGATTAATTAACAAAAAGCTCCCTTCAGATTGCGGGAGGGGGCGGTGTTCCGGCCGCTCAATGATTAACGACCGACCGTTCCGGCCGCGTATCGCATGATTAATACGTAACTACGCATTGTGCGTTTGTTCGCGTATGTGTGGTGTGGGCGTACCTTTATGTGTTGGGTGAAAAATGTGGTGTTATGTGCGCGGATTTGTGATCGTTAATTTGTTTGTGATGTGACCATGAAGTCTTGTCTACACGAGCAACTATAACTCGGCACTGAACTGTGATGCCGAGAAGAATGAGGTGTTCCGTAGCCTTGTCTCACCTATAGCGCTATAAGGTTCTTTTGGCACGTGTCAAAAAAATCTAAAATAACGCCGCCATCTTGTTTTATCAATACATTTCACAGAACAATTGCACAAATGTTTACCAACAGCGAGGCAGCGCCCCCCTGTTAACGTCATTCAAGCTCCAAAAGGTCCTTGTAGCAGTAAACATTTTGCAAACCTTGATTTAGAGCTAATTTCACCGATAAAGATGAACGTGATCATGACATGTAAACCGCGTTCAAGAGCTGTCAATGTCATCATTGTTGTGGAGTATTGACAGTCACAACTCGTTGATCGCGTTCAGTTTCAGTGTGTAATTGGCCCTTAGAAAAGTGGACAGGAATTGATACTGTCATCTCCACAGATAACAAAAGCCTGTTGAAATGTAAAAACTTCTTACTCGTGGGCCTTTGATGGAACGTAATGGTCACAGAAGAGCGGTGGCCGGGCGGCATATTATAACAGCCGTCATGACAATCTGTAATTTTCATAATTAATAAACAATAAGATGTCAAAAAAAAACAAGTTGATTTTGTAAATGATTTTAGATTAATAATTAATTTATGTAATAATTTCTCCAATCCAATGCTTCATAGTTATGTTTGAAAAATTTGTCTGCTTGATAACGTAAATAACGCAATAAATATTGTTGAAATGTCAAAATGAATGTCATTAGGACTTTGAGTGCGTTACGCAATTACCCCGCTGGTGTAGAATCGTGTTGATTTCGTAGTTAAGTTGAATACATCACTACACTGATTCATCACCACACCGAGACTCTTGTGCAGGCACGCTCCCCGTTTCAACCATTTCCCGCCATTCGTGGTGAACTGACAGTTGACATTAGTGACAGCGACCTCACTGCTGACGTGCATGAGATTTAAATAGATACACTACCAGCGGGGTAATTTCGTAGCGCACTCATATAATCTTTGGTATTGGACTAGAAAATTCTAAGACGAAAGGGTACTACAATAATGACGTAAGTACACCCTAAAGGTCATATTTGTGTACAAATATAAACTTTATCGTTAACAAACAATATTTGTCTTCCCATAGTTGCCCGTTGCGAACTGCGTAGGATTAGTAGTTAATACCTACTGTGTGGGTTTAATAGTTGTGAAAAATTATTGTAAAGATATTATGTATCTACTGCCTCGTTGGTCTAGTGGTCGCAAGCGCTACTACTGAGCATGAGGTCCTGGGTTCGATTCCCGGGTCGGGCAAAGTGTTATTGGGTTTTTCTATCTGGAATTTCTCAGTAGCAGCCTGGAGTCTGGATTTGTGCCCGGTTGATGGCAATAGGCTCGCCCTCTCTGGCGAAATGTGGGTGTACTTGCTACAGGTACACCTCTGCTAAACCGTTCGGGGAAACAAGGCGTGATGTTATGTTATGTTATATTATGTATCTACCGGTTTACAAAAGAAAAAAATAATCTTTGTATAGCTACGTACCTAAGTAATATTTTTCTCAGGCGGAATATAGTCTGATATTGAAACTACCTAAAACGGTCTAACTAGAATTATTTATTTGTGATATTCTGGAGGACGTCGCGTTGGAAGGACACGGTGGACCTTGTTAAGGCCGAAGGAATTCGCTGGATGCGGAAGTACAGAACCGATCGAAGTAGTGGTACTTGGGGAGGCCTATGGCATTGGACGTTTTTCGGTTGAAATACCTAATGATGATGTTGATGATATTCGCGTGTAGTAACGGTGTAGACAAAAATTCTAAGCAATTGAATGGTTGTGCATTACGGTTTACGGGTTCGATTTATAAAATACTGACTTCTGCTCGTGACTTCGTCTGCGAGCCTATAACCTGCGAAAATATTTTTTCAAATCCGACTGGTAATCCGAATAGATTACCACCTAGGTACATACAAACAGACAAAGAAATTTTACCTCTTTATAATATATAATAATAATAATATTAGTATAGATAAATGATGATACACAACATGTATCAGAAATGTTTGGTAAAAACTAAGGTTGTGGTACAGACCATGAAACTGAACATCTCTCCCCATGGGACCAAAAAATTATCAGCTGTCCCATACAAAACATCAATACTAAATGTACGGCTAATTGCTTGTAGTAGGTATCTACATGCAATATGTTTTTGTTAACAGACCAAAAATAAATAAGAAATCGTCAAACAAAAGCACTATAAAACAAACAAAAAAACCTCCCCCCATTTCCCAACTAAAACTCCTATAAAATTAAACTACTAGGTACAGAAAATGTGAATGCCAGGCTACGATTGCACCCCTAATTCGTTCACATACCACTCTAGGTGCCAGGGGACCTCCCCCTCCCCTCCAGGAATTTCGGCCTTCCACATTCCGCCTGGTCATTCTTGGAGTCATAATTTCTAGCTCCACATGACATGGTATGTGGAACAATTGTTTTTGTTGAAGCTTCTCATTCAGCGGTAGGTATGCGTTGAGCGGTTTTTGTTTTTAACCGACTGCGAAAAAGGAGGAGGTCGCGTATTAATTTAAATCTATGTTTAGAGGTATCTGTTGCTCCTGTGGTAGGTGGTAATTTGACAATTTTTTTGCGTTGGTTTTTGCGAGTTTTAATAAACTCATTTTTCAAAAATAATTTTGTGTGGTTTTTAAGAGCGTTTATACTGAAAGGAAAAAGCTGTCAAATATTACGCTGTTTTGATTAATTTGGCAATATTACTGTATGGAAATAAGAAATATGGCTAAATAGTAAACTAAAATATTGATTATGAAATGCAATAGTTAACACCGCCACCGCGGTTTTGACTGCCTCGTTGGTCTAGTGGTCGCAAGCGCTACTGCTGAACTCAGGTCCTGGGTTCGATTCCCAGATCGGGCAAAGTGTTATTGAGATTTCTTTCTGGAATTTCTCAGTAGCAGCCCGGAGTCTGGATTTGTACCCAGTTGATAGCAATAGGCTCGCCCCCTATTACATGGGACTAATACATAACTGGCGAAATGTGGGTGTACTATAGGTACACCTCTGCCCAACCCTTCGGGGAAACAAGGTGCGATGTTATGTTATGTTAATATCGTTACACTGAATATTTAGTTTTAGATGTAAAAAAAAGTGTTTGGAAACTTTCCAAACGTCTTTTATACACCTAAAACGGTTACAACATGAAATTCAGTGTTATGATTGCAATTCAATCACAAGATCTTTGCAGATGACACTTCCCTTATTTTTTAAATCAAACGTCAGTTAGTCAACTTTGAACAAGTTAACGATGCACTCTCTAAAGCTGTGCATTGGTTTAATGTACTTCTCCTGAATGAAAAAAAAAGACTAAACTCATTAAATTTTCAACGCCAAATGTCAGGCAGCTAACTGCCAATGTTAAAGTTAATGGAATATAGCTAGACCCTGTTGAGTCGACAGTTTTTCTTGGAATAACTATTGACGGTAAATTACAATGGGGCCCAAATGGGGCATCAAAGTATACCCGTTTTATATAAACATTGACATTGTTGAATATTATATACAAAATAACATGATGACTTTGTAAAATATTATATTATTTTAATTATTGTTAATGTGGCCTAGGTATGTTGATATTTTTAATATTTTTTTATTTTCTTTTATTTCATTTTTTTTTTGTCTCAGTTAGTTTTAATGATGGTCTGGCAGTTTGAGTAGTTTATGCGGCCTACCCAAATGTCCTTTCTTTGGTATTGTTCGTCCAGTTGAACTCTGTAAGTTCTGAGTTGAGCTCCAAGATTACTTACAAATGCTTGCACTGACTGGACAGGTCTACTCAAATTCTGTGTGGTTCTTTTCTCAAAATACCATTTCAGACACTAATCATATTCCACAGTTAATCTGAGAACAGCGTTGTGGGCTACAATATTGTTCAACTGTTATGTGTATTTCTATTTTTATAATGTATATTGTTACTGTTTGTTAACACCTTTTGAATAAAAAATAAAAATAAAATAATCTACATTGTCCTAATATGGCCTGGCCAAGATAACGTCTGTACTTTAAAACGGACTGCGACCTCTGATTTTGTTACGGCCTTCTCAGAGAGAGTCAAATAGGAAACTCCTACCTCATCTTGATTTTTTTTTAATATGATATGTAAAAGTGATTCAAATATCCTATTTACAGAATTAAAAAAATCATTTCATTTCATTAATTATTAATATTTTAGTTCACCAGTTGGCGATATTTCTTAATTCCATAGAGTAATATTGCCAAGTTAATCAAAACAGCGGAATATTTGACAGATATTTGCGACGTTGCCGACTTTCAGTATAAATGCTCTTTATGTGTAACAACAGACTACCACCACAAACTTGAATAAATGATTGATTTTAAATGTTTATTTTTCTTTGGTTTCAGGCAATAGCCAGTTGGACTGAACATTCTCCTGTGGCAGGATGCATGCATCTGGTAGAGAACCAAACTGGAGATAAAAAATAAGACAAGACAGATAATGACATTGGACTTTCATATTCAAGTGAACTGATTGATCGTCTAATGAAATAATATCAAGAAAACCAGAAAAATATATACCGTAATTTCATACCTATTAGGTTGGTATTTCCAGTTGGAATAATTTTCTGTCAGTGGGTTAGTGTAGTTTTATAATATTTTTCTAATAAGAATAATAGGGTTAACCTTGTTAGAACGTAATCTGTATTAAGTTCTTATATCCTGCCGACTGTACCTAAGCGACTACCAACAAAAGCCGCGAGAATCACTCGAATCTAGTTAAAATCGAGTGACAATGACAATGCAATGCTTACGGCAATTTAGCCGGGCCGAGGCAGTAGGTACCACTAGTATGCCGCAAATTGCGACACTTTACCCGATACGGATAAAGTGCCTGGCCCGGCACTCTCTATACTTCCTAGAATCATTTGTTGTTATTGAAATATTACTAATATATTTTTTGTATGTTTGATTCGCGATTACTCCGCTACTTATGAATTGATTTTGATGATTCTTTTTTTGTTTAGTAGGTCATATTTTAGAGGTGGTCAATTTATTTATTAACTATGCTTGGGTAGTTTTTGAGTTAACTTCAATAATACCTATTTTTCCCACATAGTCTATGTGGATGATGTTATAATAAGTTCCTGTCACTGTTATTTACATAGCAGGTAGTGGTATTCGAATTTGCCTGGGGTAGGTACCACAACTAAAAGGTGACAAATAAAAACTATTCACAAAAAAACAAAAACACTTCAAAGTGAAAATTTACTTTAATTTCGGAAGTCGGTAGCAAAAAACGAAAATTCAAAACGAAAGACACCGATTATCGAAATTAATGTTTTTTTTTTTTCACTTTGTAGTGTTTTTTTGTAAGTCTGTCGTTTTTGTTATTATATTTAATCACCATCCCGATGATGATAAATCCTAATTATTATTATGCCTTTACACAACTTCCAAGTTTCACTTCCAAAAAGCTACTAAAACCAGACAGAAACTCCCTAAAAGTAGTGCTAAAACTGACCAATAAGCCAGGCCGTTACCATAACGGCGTGGCTCAAAGAGGTCGAGTGGGGTAGTTCAACCCCCGCCTGCTACTAGTACGGCGCTCATGGAATTTTGATGATCACTATTTCGCATGGTCATTGCCGTTTTCACAATTTCAGTTCTACCCTAGTCGGGTTTGGTTAGTGTGGAGTAGGCTTGTTTTAATATTGAAGAAATTAGTACTTCTTTTGTGTTTTCAATTTTAATTCTATTCACGAAGATTTTTGTCAGTTTCAAATCCAATTAAAAGTCGAATCTGGTGAACAATTTTACAGGCACTTCTCGTCATCTAATGGAATTAAAAATTGCTTGCTTATTAGTGAAATTATGATGATAACATAATAATGTAGTTGATTTAATATGGTTATAGAAGGTGGCTTGTTGGTGTTTCACGCTATAATTAAGTTAAGTTATTTTTAGATAAGCACTAGCTGCACCCCGCGGTTTCACTCGTATAAGTATCGATCTCGATGTCCTAAAAACTAGGTCATGGTCTACCGAAGTGCCAAATTTCATCCAAATTCATTCAGCCGTTTTTGCGTGATTGAGTAACAAACATACAAACTTTCACATTTATAATATTATATTATACACGGTGACATTTGAATCACAGTTTTGCTAGAACAAACGTTGTTCAGACCATGGTCTACTACCATTCCATAACGTCCAATAAAAAAAAAAAACGTCATTGGTTTTTGAAAAAACACAAAAAAGACAAAGTTAAAAATGTCGGGATTATCGTTACTACCTACAACATAGACACTGCGGCGCGGCGTGGCGCGGCGCTCGCGTCTCAAAGTAGATGCGTGTGATGTTTGTGTAGTGAATACCTACTTCGTAAAAGTACGTAGGTAAGTAGGCACCTACATGTTTATTTTAAACGTTGCTCTAAGCTAGGTTTTAAACTCAAATCACACACACACAAACAGCAGACCCACAACAATTATTTATCCGAATGTTATTAAACAACATTTAATAAGTACCTACGATAAAAGAGTTAAACTAACTACCTACTTGATATTACTATTTATTCAATAAAATATTTTATTGTGCCAGTTACGATTTAAAATGAATGTGAATAAAATTTAAAACTAGTATGTAATTTATTTTAACGTGAAACTGCTATGTGAATTCAATTCAGTACTCCCAATCAGCTGTTTCGCCAAAGTTCACGCGCGGCCATCGCAGTTTAGGTACTTTACTAAACATCTAAACGCACGTGCCGGCCGCGGCGGCGAACTCAAAGGAATCGAATAACCGATGAACTGGTGTCATATTATGTCGCCCCGTGCTCCGCCATCGTGCGGTTACTATGACAGAAAGCGTATCAGCAGTCAGCCAGCAGGGCATGATACAAGGATACAGCACTCGCGTCATTCATTAGGCATTTTAAAAGTCAGTAATGCTGTTTTGCAATTACAATTGAGATTATTATTAGCGATAATATTTTTTCCACACTTTAACCGACTTTAGTGCACATAACTGACAAAATAAAATGTGTCTACTGAAAAAAAAGTAATTTTTAATGATATTACAATCATCACATGTACCTAATTTGAAACTTTTTTTAACTTCTTTTTTTTATGAACTTTTGTTTCGAACAATTCACCAAAGATTATCCACTTTCTTCGTCATTCTTTTTTAAAACGTTCCCCACGCTAGTACTTAATTACTTTTGTAGCTAATGTGGGTGCGTTTACAAATTCAAATCTCACCTGCATCTTTCTGTGGGGGAATCAAATTCGCGACACGTAACGCAGCAGCCTATCGCTCAGAAACTGCGCCATCGGCATCGGTACGGACAATAATTATTAGGAAGCACAGCACTACTTATTATTACTTGAGTTTAGCTTTCTCCTATTTCATTAATTTAAGCGCCGAAGAGTTTTTAACTTACTGTCTTATGGGTGCTAGTGTGCTTCGTGATTTTCTGTCATTATTTTAGTTATTTTCGGAACTTCTTAGTGTGTGTGTGTGAGTATGTGTGTCGTCATCGAAGCTGCTGCCTAATAATGCATCGCGATCAGAGAACATTATCCCGTGCGGTTCATAAACGAAATTTAGTAAGCACTTATTTTTGTACGTCTTACTAGAAAATACCAAAGTTAAAAATTAACTTCGGTAGGTATTTTATCACTGATAATTGGCTATTTTAAAACACATTTTTATGGCTTGCTATGGCTTTGGCTATGGGTATTTTCTGGCTATGCACGGCGCGGCGAGGTGGTTGACCTCTAATAATTTTATCATTTCGTTGTAGGTGCGAACTTACGGTAGGTACTATGAGACGTGGCTTTCATTCTTTCCTGTAGGTACTAGGTATGGGTACCTATTGTATCTAACGTGACATTATTAGGTATTATTTATTTATTGGGAAATTACAGGAACAAGACAAAAACAAAACTTAAACCACAAATCCGAGTCAGCTCCGTGTGCACCAAGACAACATTGATTTCAATTTTCCACATTCCAATAGTTATAACACATTTTCACAATAAACGCGCGATCCTTGTAGTCCACGTGGACTCCTCTTAACTCTTTTGAATGCCATATTGCTACCGCGATGAGTACTTTGATGTTACGGTTAATGTTTGAACACGTTTGAGCAACATAAGACTTATTTGAGAACGCCTAGTTTAGTTTGTTTTAATTACATATTTGATGCAATAGAATGGTAGTAGACCATGGTCTGAACAACCTTTGTTCTAACAAAACTGTGATTCAAATGTCACCGTGTATAGTAAGATTAAGTCAGGATTTGTCTGTTAGTAAAAGTTATAGTATCTATGGCTATTGAAATGATTATAATTTTAAATTATAAATCGAGAGGGTAAGGATTGCACATTACAATTATTTCTGTGAACCCATCCGACAAAATAGTACTCCTTAGCTACTTACAACAAGCCACAATCTAATGCTAAGGTAGCTACTTAGTAACAAGTTATATGCTTGCGTATAACTACATGACACACTACACATTGTACACACATGACATTATACAGAGTTTTTTATTGGTAGTGACGCTTCGAAAAGTTGCCACTACATAATACGCAAAACGTTTTGAGGATGATATTCTCGTAGCATGTATGTTTCGTTTTTCTTTTATTTTAATCACATATAAATTGAATTATATTATTTTTCTGTAAGTACGCTGTACTGTGTACAGTACTGCTGTACAGTGCCGGTATAGCGTCCTAGTTATTGTTTTTTGCTGCACCGAACGACGTCAATACGTCGGCGCCGGTTGTCGCTGAAAACCAGCGCTGGGGCTCTGTCGTGCATAGGGTCGCAGCATAATGCTGAGCGATAGCCGTTTTGCGTGGATGTGACGCATGTTTCCCGCAACCTTTTCTATTTTTATTTTGTGTAACCTCTTTTTTGCGTCATGTTTACCGCAAATAAATGTATTTTCTTTCTTTCTTCTTTCTTTACATACATTGTCTCAAAAGTCCCTCTCCACACTTCTATAAGAAGATATGCGCAGAATGTGGATGTATACACTTGATATTTTACGCGACTCGTTTTAAGAGGCATTAACACTCAAATGAATAATTGTGTTTTGTAATTACACACTGAATCCTAGATACGTGTGAAATAGTACTTCTACGTTCATTGTTTTAGTTTTGTTCTTATATTCAGTAGTTTTTTTTCCTACTAAACTGGCACAGTTGTGTAAACAAAATTCATATTTTCTTATTCATGGTTTTAGCCTGATTTTCTGGCCTCAGTTTTGGCAAACCGGGTAAAGTGTTTTTATTGTAATTCAATATTGTGTCAACTTTCAGGCATAGGAAAATATAATTAAATTAGACGGTATAGTTGTTCTAGAAATTAATATTTAACCTTAAAAAAATAAGAATGGTTACGCAACTGCATAAATTAAACTTTAACCGAATTACTAAAATAATGAAGGATCGCCAGAAGTCACTGGCAGTCCTTTATTTATTTCCTGCAAATAATTTAGCTTACTCGCCAAAATTTCTGAAATTCTCTCAAAGAGCATTACGTTTTCGCATTGTCGGGGAGGAAACAGAATGGCGGTAACATTCGGCCAGACTAATTACATTAAAATCACCAGCAGCGCCGTACTAAATCACTGTACCTATTATGTACTTGCCGAGGTCTCATCCGCGTTGCCGACCGTACACCCGCCACGGACAAATGTATAAATATTCTAAATATACTGAAATTTCGTCTCCCTTAAATAATTTTATATATACCCCAAAATCTTCATTCAAATTCCGGCTTATGCCTCGTTGAAAGAAAGTTCGATTTTATTTGCTCGAAACGAGGCGTTGTGGCATTTTAGGGTTAAAGCACACAGTCCTTACAATCCTTTCTGTTAAACTATTCTCTTTGAATAATTGCCGCATGGACCTGAAGGGTTAGAGCGTATTCATGCTCTGTCCCACCATTGTGGTTAGGGTCTACGGGTCTTATGTGTGTGTGTGTGTGACCGTCTGAACTGGACAATGTGCATACATGCTCAGTGGTGGGTAAATGTCTAGTGAAATGATTAATTGGGTACGACTCGATAAAAATGTTTATGTATTTTTAATGGTATGTGTGGAGTGTTTTGTTGTGGTTGACATAAAAATCAGTAAGACGACTTCAGTTATTGCGTAGTATGCATCTTTTGTCTCCAAATGTCAATGTGTTATCAGAATAATATCCTAGTTGACCATTTCATTATAGTTTAGGTTTAGATACTTTTTGGAATTTATGTTTATTGAAGACCTTAATATCTTGTTGTTTTATTCAGATAAATTCTGTCTAGCATATAAGAAAACTTTACACTAAAATGTTCATAGTGCTTACCTCATAACCCTCACTTCGCCCGTAGATTAGAGGGGCCGTAAACATAGTTGAGTTATCAGGTAAGAGAAAAAGTATGAAATGAAATAATTTATTTCTGTAAACAGGATATTGGAATCACTTTTACACATCATATTAAAAACAAAAAAAAATACTAATTGAGGTCGGCGTCTGACTACTCTGAGAAGAAAGGCCGAAACAAACTCAGAGGTCGCAGTCTCTTTTAAAGTCCAGATATAATCTTGATGAGGCTATATGAGGACCATGTAGATTAGTGTCTGAAATGTCTTTTGTCTGGATCTATAAGAAATCATTCAATTAAGTAAAAAAATATATATATACCTACTATTATACAAACTAAAATATAGCGTCGAAGAAATCATCCGCATCGCTGTCGATTGGTAGTGTGCCCAAGAGACTGGCCGCATTGCCACGTTGTATAACAATGCTTAGCTTCTGGCCAAGATAAAAACCAGCCCTTGGGTCACGGGAAGTGTCAACCAGTCGTTTAAAGGTTTCAGTGAACAAACCATGAGCACTCGGACCCCAAGGCCCTAGGGTTTCAACACTAAAGGTCTACCCACCTTACATGGAAATAAAGACATGCCGTCCGGTCTCTTGCCATCATCGCATACCAAGCCATGAGGTTCTAATACAGCTGGAACGCCGAGGGTGACAAGAGCTCGTCGGATGATGCCATAAATGTTCGCGTGCCGCGCTAAGCGACCCGCACTTCGGCTGCAAGACAAGCCGTGGTGTCCGAGGCTGTTGACAACTTCGCCACAGAGACAGCGATGAGGAGAACAACAAGGAGCTCCTAGTCGCAGGGAAGCAGCGATGCGGAAAGTAGTGTCGTCGAACAAAGTGCCTAAGTTCGATGACGGTAGTGCATGAAGCCACAATTTCAAATTAAGTAGTTAAATATCAGCCCCAAAAATAAACATTACAATACATGGGTCTATTTTCCGTTCACCTGCACCCTTGGCGAACTGAACAGCACCTCTGACGTCGCGAAACGTCGCCACCAACTGGCCCCAAACAGTATCTATAAAGTATTGCGTTCTTGAAGTATGATAGCAAATCACAATCAAATTCAGATTTCAAGAAACTGAAAATAAAATAATAATAATGTTTATTGTATAGAGCCATTGTGTCCAAACAAAACCCCTAAAAAAATTGGCTTTAGGGTATAAAGGAGGTGAGGTAAGCTGGAAGGGTTGAGTTGTGTTTTTAAATCTCTTTTTGGAATGGGTTATCTGCCATAGACTACCCATTAAAGAGAGAGAGCGATTTAGAGATTTAAAAACACAACTCAATCCCTCCAGTTTACCTCACCTCCTTAATACCCTAAAGTTAAATTTTACCTTACTATTAACAGTCGTATTAGAGTCACGTCCAAGCCAAAACTACCCTCTGTTAAATGGGACTTGAGTAATAATTGTAACAAATGTCGGCAAGTTTGTTTTGGCTAGAGCAGTATGGCCGCAGGCGTCGGTACTTCCAAACTGTCTTTGAGATATGGCAGATTAATTTGTACGGATACTATTGTGATTAAGGAGATATGGGATGATTTATAGATCTTGTATTGTTTGTAATTTTTGGGGTAACTAAGAACGAAACTTTGTCAACCTATGTCAGCGTATCCTCTATATATGTTGCCGCTGCTGGAAGTCAGTCCTCCTCTCGGTGATGAGATCGAATAAACCATGCGGACCCAGTGCAAGTTGGTGATCATGTCTTTTATTTTTTTGCTGGCTCCCTGTGCTAACATCTCTTTCTCTTAACAATAAGTATAAATTCTGTGACCATCTTTACATACTGTGACTTTTCCGTGCCTCGAAAAGCACGTTAAGGCGTTGGGTCCCGGCTGTCATTCGTGGATCTTTGACAGTCGTTCCGGGGTCGTCAGAAGCCCGAAAATCTGACAACCAGACTTACCAAAATGGGTATCGTGTTATGCAGTAACTGGGTTGTGGAGAATAAATAGGCAGTCGCTCCATGTAAAATACTGGTATTCAGCTGCATCCGGTTAGACAGGAAGCCGATCCCAACATAGTTGGGAAACGGCTAGGCAGATTGAGTGATAATTGGACTTTAGCTCAATTCAAAATTAATTCCACATGGGAATGATAACTTCTTATCGACCGACTTCAAAAAGGAGGAGATTCTAAATTCGGTTGTATGTTTTTTTTTTGTATGTTTGTTACGCGATTACTCTGCCAATTATGAAAAGATTTTGATGATTATTTTTGTGTTTGGTAGGGCATACCTACTTCAGAAGTAGTCCCATATAAGTTTGGTCAAGATCTGATGAGGGGTTTTTGAGTTAGATTCAATAATACGTATTTTTCCCACCTAGTAGTGTGGATGATGTTCTAACTCACTCACTGTCACTGTAATTTACATAGCATTCAAATTTTTGTGGGGGGTTTGTGAAGGTACCACGCGTTATCTTTGAAATCTGCGTTGGAAAGCTATACATAGGTATGGGCGTTATTTCACGTCACTAGTTACAATAACTGGCTACGGGGCATGTAGCCCGAATAGCTAATTTCGAGTCAAACTGTAGACACGTTACTTTTAAGTAGTTATAATTTCGATACTGCATCGAAAATGTAACAACTTACAAAATAACCGTCCTAAGACTGAATAAAGTATGAAAGGAAGTTTATTTGTATTAGTATTACGTTAATGATGTAACTGCATAATGTAGCTACAAAAAAATATTTGTTCCAAAAACTTAAAGCTTGTGATATGTAACGTATTACATAAGTAATCATCTACATTTTCGTTTCGCAAATAACTGTAATACTTCGATAGAATCACCATGTTGAATCATCGAATAGAATTTGAAAAAATAACTACACTAGTTTTCAATACAGGTGACTCCTTTGAAGTTACTAGTTACGTTACATTTCGCAAAAATCACGTAACGACCCTCCCCTAGACAGCTTTTTAAGCTACTACCAAGAACTGCAAAGCAACTAGCAGTAATCGACTGTTAATTTATCCACAATAGGGCGAGTTTTAGGCACAGCCCAAACTGGCGGCGGACGACATAGCAGAGAATTCGTTTCTCCGCGGCAGTGTGTACTGCCCCTTGTGATCTTACTTTATTTGACTCTACCATGTCGCTATCATTATATTATTTAAACAAAAAAATATTTTCGCAGTTAAAGGATATCATTGCACAGTATTTTGTTCAGTGACTTTAAAACACAAAATAATCTACACAATTTTATTAATTTTCCTCTTTACAAGGGTTGTACCCTTCACTAGCATCCTCATGGACTATTTGACCCAAGGTAATTTTCAATAGAGATATTCATGAGATGAATCTGAACCGGTACAAACTGGACAAAGGTTATGGTCGCAATTTAAACTGTATGATCATTTTAGGTCAGGTGTCATGAGGGGAAGCTGTGTCACAGTGATGGTCAAGGGTCAAAGGTAAAATGGGATAAAATAAAATATCTTTTTGGAGTGAATTTGTTACTTTTGTACGATGATCAGTTGGTACTTTAATTGTATAATCTGTTTCAATGTAAGGTTGAAGGTGAAATTGAGATGAAAGGGATTTTACATTCGGTTGGGGTGATTTATGAGTAAAAAATAAGTTAGGGGTAAAATGATTAATAACAGGTAGCGATGAAAGGGTTGTGTGTCATAATGTCTGAATGCGTGTTATTATGTGAATATATTTTATGATCACATAATTTTTAAGTAGGTGGGTCTCATTACAATTTTATTTTATTTGACACTTCTCAGGATCAAATTTGGGCATAAAAAAATTCGTCCGCATCGATAAGGGCGTAAAAGACTAGTAGCATTGCCAAAATGGATGGCAATGAATATTTGGCCTAAAATTAGGCCAGTCAAAAAATTCTTAACGTATAACATTTTTTTCGGTAACAATCTCTGTAATTTACACGCTGATCACTTATATTATAAAGAGCTGTAAAACCTTTCCGTATTTTTTACCAAAGAGACATATTACTACTTATGTATGTTTGCAGGTACTGGCCAAGTGGCCACTACAATATTCAAAACGCGGAAACCATAATCTCCTCCCTTTACGGTGGCCGTTTCATCTCACAGATACTGAGACAGGCCAGTAATATCCCAAGTCACTAATTGCAAAAAGAAAACAGGCTCCTCCTAACAGGTTATAAGTACGGGATAAAAATGTCTGGGTATTTTTCACCGGGTACTGGCGGGCTAGACCGTTTGACAACCAGGGTGGGAGTTTGATTGGGAAATCTTTGGTATTTTCAGACGGAAAAAGTTTAGGAAGTATTTTGATGAGAATTTTTTGGATGTACACTAACAGAGTTGAGGAAAAGCCATGCAAAAAAATATATATAAAAAAGCTCAAGATAGAAATAGTTAGAATTAGTTACCACAGTACCAAAAAAAAAATACTCTGAAATTAATTTTAATCTTCGCAAAAAGGATTGTTATATCTACAATTTTAATAAGATAAAATACTAAGCACAAAATACATTATTCAATATTATTCCCAATGCCAGTTATGATTCTAATTGGCTGACTAAAATTACCTACCTCGTTATCAAGTTCCGTTATACTCAAACCCACCGCAAAAACTTGATCGCGAATCAATAGAAACAAAACTAGAACTAAAGACCGCTAACCAAACCGAACACTTGTACCAACTTTCGAAACTCCAACAATCCATTCCCAAGTTCAGCCCTGCGCATTGGCCGAACGAACCCTTTGCCTCCCCCTCCCCGCACCGCGCGCCGCCCGTCGCCCCCCTAGTTTCCGAATTAATTGCAATCAAAAGGAAGGACACGAGTGTAGTCCACCCCTAAGTTGGTGTGCCATGTTGAAAATTTGCCCGACAACTCTGTCTGTGTGCGAATTTTGTTTGCATGTGTTGCGTCGTCCACGTAGTCATATTTGTGCACGCGTGTTTGTGCTTCCACGCAATGTCGTACGGCGACCGTTACTGTCTGTATAGATTGAGATTCAATTTTAGTTGACATGAAAAGTTTTGCTGCACGCTGCAACAGTGAGTTTCTTTGAATATGAATTTAATTTTTCGTTAAAAGATTGATCAAGATACACGTTGTCACCACTTTTGGTTTTTTGTAGGCCTACCTACAAGTAAATTAAGTCAAGATCAAAATCATTATTTCAAATAGGCATTTTTGAATGCTAAAATGTACAAGAAGATATAATTGATTCTAGTCGCCCTTACCAAAAGGTATGGAGAAGAATGGGCAAAAAAATCCACACTTACGTACTCTTTTAAAATATTATATACATTAATTTACAATAAATCTTGTTTACAACAGAAATAAATTAACTTTATTTTTGTTGTAAACAAGCAAGTAACATAAGAATAAACCTCTACAAAAGCTACTGATGAACTAAAAATAACCTTCCACTTAACAACAGTGGTGGCCCAGTGGTAACTGAATAGGTCGTAGGTTCGAACCCCGACCAGCGCTTTACTTTGTGTTAATTATTTCATCACCACTGCTCTCAAAACCGTGAAGGAAAACATAGTGAGGCAACCGGCATGTCCTAGAACCCACAATTCGAAATGTGGCATCTACCAACCCACACAGGGCCCGCGTGGTGTATTACGGCCCACTCCCTTTCACCAAGAGGCCCAATTGACCCTGTGTCCCAGCAGTAGGAATATTATAGGCTGATTATGCGTATTATGCTAACAACTTTCTTCAACACATTCTCAGGAATTCAACTCAAAACTTCAACACTAAATATTAGAGAATCATTGGCCCGAAAATCTATAGAGACGTATCGATATTAACCGGACTCTACTCGAGCCATTAGCAAATATCCAGAAAGCATATACACTCATATAGGATTCTGTGAAACTACATTAATATTTCAGACTCGGGCCAAGTTAGGGGTCCTTTCTAAACAGCCCTTGGTCTTCCAAAGTTATTCCAACTTTGTTCACAAGTTTCGAAGCTTTTGGAGGGGGAGTGTAAAGATTACTTTGTGGAGGTGCCTTATCTTAGTTCTGTGTTAGTTTGATAATGAAACTTGTTGTGTTAAAAAAAATAGCCGCAAGCTAGTGGGAAGGGTCGCTGTAGTGTTTTGCGAGTAGTCTTCTTTTTTTTTAAATCACTCAGTTCGAGGCATGATCGTGTTTTAGGGTTAACTGCCTTGAATGGAGTTGTTGGTTTTGGTAATCACTTATTGCAGCATTGAGCATCACACATTTCTGTCTGTTGTTATTTTTAATACAAGTAACTTTGTTGACGTGGTTGTTACAAATGTAATCATTATTTTTATACCTAGAAGAATTGTGAAGTTTTGTATCTTCTTCGTATGAAAACCATACATTTTATGTCCATGAATAATTACAGCGCTGTCATTAAATTCATGCTGGATGCGGCAAAATACCAATGGACTTGAGTGGTTAGCTTGTGTGTTCTGTGCTGAGCTCACGCAAGGCGTCATACGTCCAGCCAGTAATAGGACTTTGCCCATCAAGGAGCACTGTCCCAAATTAGACGCATTATTAATTTAATATACATAAGCCAAAAGGTATTTGAATAAAAACACGTATATTAAAATATATATAATTAAATTATCTTTAAAATGCAGAAAAGGTTTCAGAAAAAATCGCTTGATAGTTTTTCTCTGATCCTCAATTTTTTATCCGCTTTAGACTAGACATATTTACAAATTAATTACACTATGTAATATAAACATATTTAAAAAAATACAGATTAATAAAAAAATGCTTTTATTTAACATAATATATTTTTTCAAATGGCCGCCACGGTTGAAGGGTTTACACTACTCGTTTAGACGTGATCTTCATCTTCATAAAATTATTAAAAGTCAGTTATTGTCGCCTTATTACTAACTCTATAATATAACATAATATAATATTATAAATGCGAAAGTGAGTTTGTTTTTTGGTCTTTTGTTTGTTACGCTTTCACGCTAAAACGGCTGAACGGATATAGATCAAATTTAACACATAGGTAGACCATGACCTGGGTAAGGACATATAATACTTTTTATCCCGATATTCCCACGGGATCGCGACTTGTTGCGGGTGAAACTTTGGGGCGCAGCTAGTTTCAAATAAACTTTTTGAGTTTGAGTATATCAACATACATATAAACATCCTTAACCACCACTTGATGATTTAAACTAGTTACCATTTAATAACAACCAATATAACATCTACCCTACACACTACACGTCAAAAATAATTTATGTACAATATAATACATAAACAACACTGTGTATCTCTTTGAGGCAATAATAGAACATATTGTTGTAGTAGATGTTATCTTTCTACTCGGTGAACGGAGCTAACTGGTGATACCACTCGTAGGAGCCACTACATTTGGGAGTAGGGGGCATATGAGGTAGGGAATTTCTAGGACATAGATAAAGTTTTAAGAAGCATAAGGAAAGCTATAGCATTTAGACGGTTTTTTCAAGTTGTGGCTCAGTTTTGAGATCAATTACTCATGTAATGAATTGAAGAAAAAAACAGCTAATTTTATTTAAATGATGCACGTATAATAAATATTATTATAATGATCTAAGAATGATGAACGAAGCTGATGCTTTAGTGTGATTCAGAAATCAATATTTCATTTAGGTTTTCTTAGGGAGTACTACAATGACCTGCATACGATTGCATGAGACAACAGGGTTTGTTATGCATATTATTGAAAATAATGGGATTTTATTCTGACCAAAGTAAATGACAAAACAACCACTACCAAACATTGTAACTATTCAAAAGACGACAGAAGTAGAATAGTAAGTACATGTCATTGTAAAATTCATTGCAATTCCGGACGCATCCTAAAATTCATCTACATCCGAGCCACCCTACCACTTAGGAATACGTGGCAAAGTCGAGGAGCCAACGAGATTTTGACCAATTTATAGCGTGCCAAGTGGAAAGATAAGCTAATACGGCTTAGACACGAGGGGTTTTGTATTGGAAAACTAATTTTGCATAAACTAAGAGCAAGGGAGCGCATTGGAGCGAACTAATGTGACAGGTATGCAGTGTTTGTTGCGTTGATAGATGCTGATATGTTATTATTAAGAAGTGAAGTGTGGCTCTTGGACTGTTATTGAGAATACTGTCGATGTTTATGTTTAAATTAGTAATAGATTTATTTATATCCAAAGTACCTACATTTTTTTATGTGAAAACTTTTTTAGGCGCGTTTAGTGATTTTTGGTAGGGGTAAACATGGATTCGCGTAGTGCTGGGCTATAGAATATAGATGGCGCTAATACCAGTTTTAAGTTTTCACTTCTGTCGTTAGTCCAACTTTTTTGAACCCATTTTTTTAATTTCTCGTTCATCATCCATAAAGTATTTTATTCTACCGAGATAAAAAGCAGTAAATATATATTGTAGTACTCGTATGTATACATACGAGCCTTATTTTAGCCATCAGTTCGAGTGAATATTTTGCAAAATATTAATCGTTCTAGTAATAAAGAAAAAATAAAAGTGGTAGTGGTAAAGAAGTTTCTTTGTAGGAACTATCCTACAAAGTAACTCCTTTTAAATTATTTCAACTAAGGAGTTCAGTACAAGCCCATGTCCCAAAACGTTTAGTCTGTTAATAGTTCCTTTCGAATTTTATTGGTTTTCTTGAATATTTTAAGGTCCATTTCACTTAGAAGCAATTTCAATTCATCCATGATAACGGCCATCTTTAAATTAAACGTACAATGTACCTACGTATTAAGAAATTCTACATATTAAACAATATCACAGACAACCCTTTTACTGTTGTCATATATATTCAAATGATCATTTCAGTACCCTTTCCAAATGTCACTGTTCTTAGCATATCAAACGACAAATATCTACGAAATTAAACGGAGCCTTTTCAACATACCTTCGTTTACATAGCGCATACTAATGACTTGGCTTGGACCTCGGAGGGTGACCAGCAAGGGACGAAAATTTCCTAAAGGGTTTACCCTAAAACGGGGGTTGGACGCGATAATTAATGCTTTAAAACGACTGTGTTTTAAGCTGGTGTAACAAACAAAATTAAACTTTGTGAGATGAGAAATAAAGTTTAGTTTTCACTGGTGTGGTCAAGCACATTTGGTTCAATTTTATAGTGTAGGGTGGCAAATAATAAGAGGTTTTGGGTACATGCAAAGTTCGTAGAGAGTTGTTGATGAATGACACTCAGAGGACCCATTGCCCTTCGAATGCTTTAAGTGGGTAGGATAAGAAATGTCGGATATCCAGTAAAATATTTCGAATTTTGTAGGTACCTAGTTGTTGTGTTTGTTTTGATAATAATTAATACATGAAGTTGCAGTTATTGTCTTTTGATGGGCGGTTGGAGTGTTGTTTTCGTTTATGGTTTGTTTGGAGCTTATGAATATTTATTATGGTGATTGTCATGCGGATATAAATGGATTATATCAGCCTATAATGGAACAAAGGCTTTTTTGCAAACTGAAAAAAAAACGAACATCTATGGTAATTTTAGGTTGCGTTACTTCTTGTTGGCCATCGCTTTAAGAAAAAGCTATATTTAGGTACAAATTCATTATTTTAAGGGTGCAACGGCAGTTTTATCGCTGATAACTAGGTATTAACACAATTTCAGGCTAGCACTGAAATGAACTTGCTGATTCTTGCTAAAATATGTGAAAAAGCGAGTAAATATAATTATTTGGACCTATCATAACTCCTCAGAACGTTTTGGTCACATACATTTTGAATTCCTTTCTTTTTGTATAATGTTGGCGCCTCATCGAGACGGGTTTCTGGGTGCGTTCCAAAATATTTGTTCAGTTTCAACAAAATTTCAGGTTTTAAACCTAATTGATTATGTACCTACTTTTAGAAATATTGCAGCGGAGCAGAGTTAGTGAAGCGATTAATTAAATACCACTAATTGCTTTTTCTTTATCAGGGATAAAAGTCGTATCAAATAATGTCAATAGCATTCAAGGAATCTTACAGCGCAGTTGTCCAATGTCATTATGAGACCACAGGGCAATACTTACAGTATAGAAGAATTTAGATGTAGTAAGTGTGGAGCGCCAGAAGACGGGCGTCATTGCCGAGGGAGACCTAGGAAACTCTGATGATGACTTAGAAGCGTTTATACGAGATTAGCCGGAGAAGGCATCACACCGGGAAGGGTTGAAACCTATAGGGAAGACGTTGGCCCAGCAATGGGCCAGTACAGATTGATAAAAAAGTGGCAGTTAAAAGAAGCTGAATCTGATATAGTTCGTTCAACACTTTAAACAGTTTCACCATTGCAAGAGTATAATTCTCGTATTACTCGTATGGGACAAGAAATTAATAAACGAAAACGATGACTTGACCTTTATTTATTTTGCTTATAGCTAAATTAAGCAAAATGTGTTGTCAAAGTCAAATAATTTATTTCAATTAGGCACATGAAAGAGACATTTAAAAATACAAATAAAATAGAATTGATACTACCAGGTCACCCTTTTCAAAAGATAGTTTTTGTATCATGGAGAAGAATGGGAAAGAATATCCACCGTTACTCTTTTAAAATGTTTTACAAAATTTTGTATTCATTGCTGTGTTGCACTGCAAGCTCTGAAAGGCGATTAAGTGAAAAATATCTCCATCACATTAATACATTAACACCATAACAATCTCACCCCCATGCCATGACTTGCAGGACATGCCATATGCTGTAAGGGTGGATTGGAGACGCTAATTATCATCCCCCAGCGATGTGACGTCATATCAACTAATGACCTGCTAGTTCTACCGCTGAGTAAGATGAAACTGGATTAATTAGGGTTTATTGAAGGATTTTGTAGTACGGGACGGTTGTGAAGATAGTTAAGCTGTTGAGAGGCAGTAATAAGAGGCATCGTAAAACAAGTGAAGGGGTTGAACCAATTACAATTAGCAAAAAAAAGTGATTGTTTTTGCTGAGGTTTATTGAAAAGTTTATTGACTTGGTGTTAAGCTTGCTGCACTTCTAACGAAAAATCACTATATATTAGTATGGCATGTATTAATATCCCAGTTCACTACCTTAATTACGTAACACATTTTCGTACAACTAATCTGTTTAATTTTGACAGTTCAACAACATTCATTGCGTTATTTACGTTGTTGAGCAGATTTTTTTTCGAACTTATGAAGCAATGGATTAGCAATCTGTTTCAAAACGATTCAGATTCTGATTGATCGTGTATTACGCAATTTGGGTACTGGTCAATCAATTAATCAATGAAGGAACAAAAGAATGAAGGCCCGTGATTGGACATGAAATGAAATAAAATTGTTTATCCTGTAAATAGTATATCGGAATCACTTATACATGTCAAAAGAAAAAACAAGACTAGGTCCGCATTTCCTACTATCTGACTACTCTGAGAAGAAAGGCCGAAACAAACTCAGAGGTCGCAGTCCATTTTAAAGTCCAGACATAATCTTGGTCAGGCCATATCAGAACCATGTAGATTAAAGTCTGAAATGATCTTTTGAGGAAAGAACCATACATATTTGAGTGGACTTGTCCTGTCAGTGCAAGCATTTGTTAGTAATCGTGGAGCTCTAGGAGCTTAGCGACTCGACGAACAATATACAAAGAAAGGACATTTGTGTAGGCCGCATAGAGTACCTACTCAAACAGAAAGACTATCATTGAAACTGAGAAAAAAAAAGGATCTACAAAGTCCTCAAATTCACAATAAGTAATTAAAATAATATAATACTTTACAAAGTAGATAATTATGTGATTTTGTATAATCAAAAATGTCAATGTATAAATAAAACTGGTATATTTTAATGAGGATGTCGTGGCCAGATCTTAGAATTGATCATTAGATGAAATGAACAGCGACCACTGGTCACATCATTATGTAGTCTGGCCAGATCATTGAATACCCAACGTTTGACGATATGAACAGTTAAACGCACGACTATTTCATGTTGTGGCCAAACATTATCATTCGTAAAATAGTTAGATTATCCACCGATAGAGGCGTTGATGTCGCTTTGTTTTTTTTTGTGCATCATGGCGTCGGCATACAACAAACCAAACAACGTAGGGTGACCACGCAAAAAAGTCGATGGACATTTATTGGGTTTCCAAATATGATAGTATGGAAAGCGAACAACTTGGAAGTAGCGCTCGCCGGCCAGTGGCTTGACATACAACATGGCACTTAAAATTCGTTTTAAAAAATTAAAAATTTTCGCCACTTATGTGGCACCCCGACTAAATGGGTTAGATTAGGTTAGAACTGTGACCAAACGCGCGCGATTCGTGCGAGCGAAGTGAGCGGTGCCGCGGCAGCGCCCGGCGAGTTATTTCCAAGTTGGTCGCAGTTACTTGGCTTTAATGATATAGCCAAACGTCGACTAACATAACATATTAAACGTTGACGTTTAAATGATAAGGTCAATTTTAGCTGGCCATTTCATGAAATGGTCAATTCTTAGATCTGGCCACGACAGCGACAATACGTTGACACTACCGCGTCGTATGAACGTTGTCATTCGCTTTGGTATTGTTTCAAGATTCCACTCTGGAAGCGGAATACTCGAATGGCTATCATTCGATTTATGAAATGTTGGTGCCGATAAATTAATAAATTCGAATTATGAATATGAAACAGGTATTTTTATTCAACTAAGTAATCAAAAATAATTTGAAGTATAAAGAACTACTTAAATTAATCATGCTATTATAGTTTTAGTCAAATATTATACCATAAATTATTATCAAAGGCATATTGCATGCTCAAAGCAGGGATAGGGGGAAACAGGAATATCAATATCAAAGATATTATAGGTACCTCATTAGTGACGGGGCGTAGGTAGACAGCATAAGGACGTAATTATAATAATTATGATGAACCAATATTTATACGTCTAGGTTTTTTTTTGTTCATATGAAACTTTCATAGTGCATACCTATAGATATTGAATACTATCTACTCTCTAAATGATATTTTTCAAAGTCAAAGTCAAATAATTTATTTCAATTAGGCACAAAAAAAGCACTTTCGAACGTCATAATTTACAAAAAAAAAAAAAAAAAAACTAGTCGCCCCTTTCAAAAGGTAGTTTTCGTATGGAGAAGAATGGAAAATAAATCCACCGTTACTCTTTTAAAATGTTTTCACAATATCTTGTATACACTAATTAAATAATTATATGTTAAGACGATGCACCTAGAATAAGATTACTATTTTGTATACCTTACTTACACAAAACATCCATATCGATTTTTTTACTTAGCTCACACCATTTAATAATCAATTTCAGTTATAGTACTTTGTTGTTCATCATGAACAGCAGTGCTATTCTGTAACCATCTCACTGTGAAAACTTAGGTGAAGTGAGCTTGGAGTGAGCTGTCAGTCCCTAGCAGCAGGTGGAATGACAGCTCACTTCACCTAAGTTTTCACCGTGAGATGGTTACAGAATAGCACTGCAGAAAGGGGCAGTGGTGCCGATTCTCTTGTACACCGGACTAAACTAACTAAACTATCACTAAAATTCCTTACTTTTGGCTATGAGAATCTTAACGCTATTCTGTAGTAAAAAGTCTCTAAATTTAAAAAATATTTTGATACAACTAAATCGAATTTGACAATTGCGACTCCACGTGGTACATACTTGTTACCCTACCCTGTGAATTTTTTTAGAGCCGGAGGCGCGGTGGGAGCAGCCTCGACGTGTTTTTTTATGGAATTTTTCACTTTTTGTATGGAAAAAAAAAAAAAAACCTACGTGTTGAGTATTAGGGGTATATGGGTTTTATAAAGGGGGTCGAAATTTACCTACATTATTTTTGCGATAGGACACACCATTTTCGAGATATAAGCAAAAGAAAAGAAAAAAATCCAGTACAGTACTGTTTTTGCACCTGAAGTCCAGATGTTCGTGTGAATTTTAGTTCATGACAACTAATAATATTCCACACCATTTTCAGTGGCGATTAAAAATGGTCAGAATTAGTTAGAAAATTAAAATTTTAGGTGAAAAACGTCAAATTCAGAATAGCAAAATTGTCATTTTCACTAAATTAAAATCTCAGTACAATCTTAGTGCTGTCAAACTAAAATATAGTTAAGTTGTGCCACTTTAGTCTATTTCAGAATGGGAAATCATCGTTTGACAGGAGTAAACTAAATTTTGGTGATTTTTAGTCTAGTTTAGACGCATTTGTGACAAGAGAATCGGCACCAATAAGTTATTTGAAGCAACAACGAAGTACAGTACAACTATTTTCTTAATGTCCCTCGGCAAACTTCATGTTTCGTCAGTCCGGACACTTTCACTTATAAGTCGATTGAGAACGTCCGGTCTGCACCAAGTGCAAAGGCAACTGATAGAAATCCGACGATTGACGAAACACGAAGTTTTCCGAGGGACATTAAGAAAATAGTTGTACTGTACATAAGTTGTATAGCCATTCTAGAATTTGGACACAAAAAACTTTCTTTTTTGGGAACCGAAAGAGTTGTTGGTTTGGTACGACTGGGCGGGGCTTAGCTCACGGGTTCAATCCCAGCGAGAAAAAAATATTTGTAATTTTTGTTTGGCTTGTTTGTAATTCGTTATAGAATTCTCTCAAAGAAGGACAGGTTTATTGCCAACTTATAATGGCTTTTTTTTGGGTGGGAAATCATCAAATGACGTCTCCCGCTCTGGGTGGAGCGTGAGGGCGTGTCAGACTCTTACTGACTAAAACCCACCCGTGTTCCTTCTGTTTCCTGTGCAATGCCAGGGGGCCACGGTATCCCTTTAGGACTTTCCCGCAACCCCGGCAGGCAATGGTCTCATCGGACCCCTTCACTCGCTGACACTCTTTGAGGCGCGCGTGGAACACAACGCGCCGTCGACCCGGGCTTGGTCCTTACCGGACGGCGAGCTACCCATTGCTCACCGTCCGCAAGCCCGCGCCTACGGTGGCCGGGAATCGGCAATAGATTCCTGACGCCCAGGGAACTTATAATGGCTGAGAGGGGAATTGACGGGGTGGTTCTTGAAACATCTAAATATTTACTTAAAAGTAATTACTAACAAATAGTAGAACATAAATCTACAATAAACCAATTTATCACACGCATTGTACTCCTATATCATTAAGCACACGCCGACGCACTCCTTTGAATCAGTCTTTATGAAACTATGAAAACATAATGACCATACGTCACGTCGTAAAATACCTACCAAAACAATGGGAGCTCGCGACAGAAATTAATATATCATTATGTCAGACCCATGTACTGTGGCCCTCACACTTAGAATATCTGTGTCTCTTTCATTCTAGGTTGGTTTTGTATGTTCTATCTCTCTCCTGGGCGGAAAACTTTGGTATGAATACGCGAATCTCTCCCGTGATTGGGATTTGTTAATCTTCTTGCCTCTGAAACGGCTGAAGTTAAAATTCTAATGTGCTACAATGCCTTTGGGTAGTGTTTGTGTTGTTTGTTGAAAATTTACGAGAACAAAGTTCTGTTATAGTTCAAAATTATGACGACGTTATAATGATAAGTATCTACGCATTTAATTGACTTTGAAATTAGGTAAGCTTGAATTTTTAAATTTAATAATCATACATAATGTTGGTAATTAATTTAACTAATAAACTAAAGTTATTTGCCAACATACAGTGCTTGTTGACGACCAACGCAAATCGTTACTTTGCAAGAAAAGACACGGCGTTCGGGAAAAAACAGGCTTTTATTTAACATATTTACAATTTTAAAGTTACTCCAGTCATTCAGCTCAAAAAACAGGCCAATAATACCTGAAAATTTCAGGCTAATTTCAATTCCCTACAGGCTAAAACATATCTCCACCCACACACTACTAATATGCATTAATGTCTCCACAAAAGCTTTCCATAAAACTAAAGGGCAATGATAGTGCGTCGTTCCTCTGTGGCGCAGCCTTGTTGCACTTCACATCAGAGGCTAATTCAGTGAATACACATTTTATTAGTACACATTTCACCATTGTTCTTATCTTCTTTCGTTTTGTTCCATTTTTCTTGTTTGCTACGTACAGACATGATGAGGCACACATGCCACTGCCCCAATGAATAGCCACATCGCCAATCCAAGTCGTCGCATTGAGGCACACAAGGCAACCCATTCGCGGTGCATGCCTCACGGTATCTATATCCGGCTTAGGACCAAATCTATTAAAAACAGACCAACAATATGTGAAAATTTTAATTCACTTCTCCAACAAAGGTGATAATCTATAGACCATGCACCACCCACACACACAACTAATACGCTAATGACTTTACAAAAGTTTTCCATTAAACCAAGGCAACAATGATAGTGCGTCATTCCTCCGTGATGCTAGCTTTGTCACAATACACATCAGAGGTCATTATTAATTATATACATAAAGAACATAGGTATGTTTACTTAACTATGTTTTAAGGCCAGATCCGGGTGCGTTAAAATAGGATCCACGAGGGGTGGTACTCGTTGTACACTGCTACAACGATCTCAACGATCTTTTGGCGTTCGAATGACTTTGACAGGGTGGCGCTGTCGGTAAACATTTAGTGCAATTGTTTTGTGAAATGTATTGAAAAACAAGATGGCGGCATCAGTTCCGATTCTGGCCACGTGCCAAAAGATCCTTCTATCAGCTATACGGTCAGTGCACCCTGGACAGACAGCCATCTACCATGTTGCCGACCGGCTGATATTTTCATCGCGGCTTGAGCTATTCTCTTATTGTTCGTGTTGATACGAGAGAAAAAGAAGTTCCAGATCTATAAAAATATAGGTAAATTCTCTGTTTTATAAAAACTTATTTAAATCCTCCCTTAAAAATCCCACACATACAACTAATACGCTAATCCCTCCACAAAAGCGTTCCATAAAACCAGGGCAATGATAGTGCATCGTTCCTCTGTGGAGCTAGCTTTGCCGCTCTTCACATCAGAGGCTAATTTACACGGAACCACCACAAAGAAAAATACGCTAATTAAAAAGTGAGTCGACTCAAAGTGTCATACCAAACGGAAAAGTCTGGGACAGACTGGGGCTCGTTGTGTTAGCTAGTTTGTTCTTTTGGCGAGGATGTATTGACGTCATTGTGTCTTTTGGCTTGATTGAAAATTTAGGCGTGTGTTGAGCGCTTTTTTGGAAGGGAGTATTGCCTATGAAAAGTTTATTTGGATGATTTGTTTTTCTTGTCTCATTATTTTTGTAGAACAAACCCAGTAAATCGAAAAGCTTTCTTCTAGCTTCAAACTCAATTTTTCTATCAATTTAGTCTTCATGTTTTTTTTGGTTAGAAAGATAACTCAACTGTGAGTATTTATATACCTATAGTATGTATGTTTATATATTTAAGCTCTATGTATTTATTTAAGTATATGTTAATTTATTACGTTATACGTGTAGGTTTATTTCAATATTTTAGTTTAAGACTTCGCATATTTATAAAAATTCTCTTCTTGTTCTCACACACTATTGTCTACATTTCTTTCTCATTTCTCCTGTCGCAGGTCTGCTGGAAGAAATTTCTTAAGAAATAAGCAGTACCTTTGTTCTCATAATTATGATTATGTCTTATCTGTATCTATAAATAATAAAAAAATAAAATAAAAAAAAAACTGTGCTTATTAGAATAAAATTAATGGAAGCTCTTGGCCTGCATCTCACCTGATGGTAAGTGATGATCAGGCCGAAGGTGGAAGCGAGCTTCACCCGGAATCCTCAACCACAGAGGAACTGGCTATTTTACGTCAACTACCGAAACACAACAAAGCTGTTAACATTGTTGTTATGGCGACAGACTTAGATGACAGAATTTTGCCCCCACTGGGAATCGAACCCGGGACCTCTGGATCTGAGACAGGTGGTTTAACCACTAGACCACAGAGGCGGTTAAAATATTGTACAATCTTCAAACCTACACAATAATCATACCACAACAAGAGACCCTTTTTTCTCTCAGCTCATAATCCAGTACAAAATACTAAGCAACAATGTAGTGACGTCATAAGCCGAACATCGAGTAACAGCGTAACATTTACAAGGATTGAAAATACCAAGGAAATGGCGCTGAGGAAAGACTTTAATGAGCTGATTCGAGTGCATTGAAAGAACGTTGCATGTCAACGGTGGTTCAACAAAAGCCCCTTGGCATTATGGTTTTCAAAGGAAAAATTATGCGACGTATATGTTGGTAGATATGGTACTGTAGGTATGTGATAGATATAGTGACGTCATTGTGGGAGTAGGTGGTAGGGATATTGTTGTTGTTGTTGTCTTGAGCGCTTGGAATTTGAAGACAGTACCTATGTTAATAATGTGATGATATCTTTGTAAGGAATCTGTTTTTTTTTAAGGAAGCTGTGGTCTACCAAGGATATTGAAAATTTTATCTTGGTAAGGAATATTAACAAGTCGGTTTCAAGACATACGTATTACCTATGATGATAATATGTACATGCCTGTATTGAACGTAGATGCTACCATAATATATGAAGATAATACCTAATACCTACCTCGAGATTCGTCCTGTCCTCAAAAGATTTGTTTCCTAAAACGGGACTGGATATCAACCGCTCTAAAATAAAACTACGAAATATTAGTCAGCACCCAGAAAAACTAAAACAGTTTTATATTTTTGTTCCAGATCAGTGTATTGGCTACGTGGAGAGCGGAGCCATCAAGAATTAAAAGCCTTTTAATGACAGCCCGCTTCGACCGACCGCGTCATACCATAGAGAGCCAAGTTACAGCCTGCAAAATATATGCAAAATATGAAGATAAGCACAACTGGCTAGATGTGGGTGTACTACTCACCTCTGAGGAGCACTCCTCACCTCACCTTCACTCTTTGAGGAATACTGACGTGATGTTATGTATAAGGAATTCATTGTCTACTTGTTTAATATAACTTGCATAAAAATATTTTTTTTTATAGAGACTTACGAGTGACTTGGGATGTTAAGATTTTAATTTGATTCTGTGCTAAAAATTTATTATTTATGAATCGGTTTCTTGCTTATAAAGTTAAATTAAGTTATTATGTGGTACTTATGTTACAATGTGAGACAATGGGTCGGAATAGATAATGTCATATAATTTAACCCCATCTGAATAGTATTTTTTTAGTTGTTATACGATTTCACTATTTTACCCAAACTCCTTGAAGTTTTTCATTCCTTGACTGAACACTATAAATAAAACCTTCCTACCATCTTGGGAAACCCCGTCCCGCTTAAGTGCCGTTCACTTCTTAAAACCATAGGTGGTTTTATCGAAGCGGTGAACGTTTACATCGAAGCGGTGAACGTTCACATCGGGTTCCGAGTTCTGAGCAATTGTTCCACTGTACGCTTGATGCAGTTCAAATATTTAAGTGTACTCGCCTTCACTTGTGTTTGTTCTGTAATACTTAGGATTGTATGGACTTGACTGTATTGATGGGTTGGTGAATAAAATAATACAGCTTAGTATCTATTTTTCGAAATTGGTGGGTGAAGAAAGTATTTAGCGATAATGTTCTAGGATTAAATGTTATTTTTTTGTTAAATTATGTTTTTATTACGTGGTAGGTGGAAGAGGCCTGTGTAGCGTACATTTCAAATATTTTTTTGTGGTACCTACTAAAAATCCCTAGACTTGAACTGCAAGTTACTAAGAAGCAATGAATACCTAACATGCGGGACAAAATTGATTATCATTACTAAGTACTAAAAAGAAACATATTATATGCAGTTAATAATAAGCTGTATGTGATTATGTTTGATTGCACCACGATTGAAGCCCAACACAACAGAATATTTCACAAGTTAAGAAGAAATAAAAATAAATGAAAAATGCAAAAAACTTTTCACAAACTCGTAAACGTAATTACTGCATATCAAAAGGCTGCAGAAACAATTGGTATCGTACTTTAATTGGCACATCGAAGCAACGTGACTCCCACGAGTCGGGGAGAGAGTGGCGATAAAGAGGCACAATGGTGGAAAAAAGTGGCAATTCCCGACCACTTGGTGTTGCCAGCTACTAATTAAGGTGTCGCAATATAGCACGGGGAGTGACGATAGTTTTTTTTAGGGATCGAGAGGTGATTGTGGTTAGGTCTTTTTAGGGTTCCATTTTTATTTAAATTCAAATTGCAGAATTATGTGACTAAAACAAAAGTTTAGACAACAACATTGACATAACCACCAAATCCGACAGAGATGCATGTTGCATCTCTGTCGGATTTGGTAACTAATCATAATCCTAATTTCATAACTAATATTATAAATGTGAAAGTCAGTTTGTTTATTAATTTATTTGTTTGTTACGCGTTCACGCTAAAACGGCTGAACAGATTTGGGTGGAATTTTTCTCATGGGTAGCCCATAACGTGGGTTAGGACATAAGATACTTTTTATAATACTTATGCGGGTGCAACCGTGGGGTCGCAGCTAGTACATATACAATATTATAAATGCGAAAGTGAGTTTGTTACGCTTTCACGCTCAAACGGCTGAACATACGGATGAGTAGACCATGATCTGGGTTAGGACATAGGATACTTTTTATCCCGGTAAGAAATTTCACGCAGACGAAAACGTGGGCAGAAGTAAATATCAAATCATACAGTTTTGGGATCTAATCTTTCAAGCCATCTGTTGCCTTTAACTGACAAAATGCTATAATAAGTGCATTCTACATTTCTTATATTTAATGTGCCTAATCTAGTTATGATTGTAATACTTTTTTCTAAGAAGCAAATAAAATATCTAGGCATATACTGTAGGTAGGTATACTCAGTCGTTGAAAAATGTAATATATTGTAAAGCAATAATGGCAGTTTACCAGGTATGTCTTTGAACATTGAATTATATCGTTGTCACATTAAAAAAAAACTACGGCTTATTAAATTATTTCTACGGAACCTGTGTTATATTCCGCCACTATTCTGTGTACCGGTATCACTATGAAAGGCTTACTAATTGGTAATTTACACTGTTTGCCGAGTGTCCTTATTGGCCCTGCTTATTGCGCGGGTTTGGCTCCATTTCTTTTTTTTACTTTAGTTACCTTTTTACTTTTTCCCGGTTTTCAAAACTAGTTTTTTTTTTGCGTACATTTCAATTTGAGTATATTGTAGCGCTTAGATTAGACATACGCCCGTTATTCATTGGTTAAATAAGTATTCTATTTACATGGGTTTTTATCTCAACGTCACATTTTAATTATAAACTGTTTAGTAATGTTATACCAAATGCTGCTACCCTAATTGCTAGAAATAATAATTATTATTCCTAAAATTGTGATAGTATTGACTGTAGTACTGTCTGAATTTTTTTTTATTTTTATAAAACAAATTTTCAAAGCACGCGCGACGTAGTTCGTAGACCATAGACCGTAGGCGGCTACGAGTTGCTACGCAATCGAATCAGTGACTACAACATTTACAATATTACATTATTATTTGTTCTAAAGACCTTTCATTACTATGAGATTTATTTGTGTTGGTACATACCTTCATACCGTTTATTTATTTATATTATAAATCTACTCAACACAACTTGCAACACCGATACGTCAACAATGCCTTGCCAAATTTTTCCTATATTTAATTATTTCCTCGAACCTAGATAACACGATGCTCTGCTGCGCATAATTTCGTGAAACCTTATTCGCCTATTATTTATAACTGTTATTCTTTACGAACTGTTAACTTGTACCGCAACTATTGTGTGTGCCTATTATATTGTGTTCTTCTTCTGACCATCAATGCTTCTGACTGTTTTCTGTGTTGCGTGTGTTGCTCAATATAACCGTGAGTACCTAAGCAGATTTACTTTCTTTTATTTACTTTACCTACTACACACCCCTTACAATTATATACTTATAGAGGATTTAAAGAACAAAGGCAAATATAACATGTAAGACTAAGAAGAAATAGTACTGTAGCTATAATTTCAGTGGTCGGTCCCGTCGTCCAATGGCGTAGCGGCAGTCATTTGTATGCTGATATAAATCCCTGTTTACAACATACAAGCTTACCTACATGAAGAAACATCTAGTAGCTTTGTAAAACACAGAAACGTGAGAAGCTAAGTTAAAACACATTTGAACGTAGGCATCATCTTGGTTGAAATATTGCAGACTGATTAAGCATTTAACTATTACGTCAGAGATTTTTATTCGATAAAAATTGGTACATAATTAATTTATTATACCTACTTTAATTTTATTTTGATTTTTGAAGTGAAAACTTCTTTAGCGGCGTTGTGCACTTTTTTTGTGATGGGTGAATTTTTTTAAACTCGCGTTAGGACACGTGACTTAGTCGGTGGAACTTCGTGGAGCATTTCCGACGTTCCACCTCCCAGACTGGACCGGGCCGGGGCTGCCTTGAAGCGGCTCCTGCCCAATCTAGGGGGTCCAAACGCCTCCTGCCGGAGGCTATACGCGGGGATCGTGCGGTCTATGGCCCTGTACGGGGTACCGCCGGTGTGGGCGCGTTCGTTGCGGCGGCGGCCTGCCCGCCGGTTGAACGCGTCCCAGAGGGTCATGGCCACCCGGCTGGTCCGGGGATACCGCATGGTCTCCGGTGAGGCGGCGAGCCTCCTTGCCGGATTGCCGCCATGGGATCTGGGGGCAAAAGTCCTCGCGCATATTTGAGAGTGGAGCGAGGAGGCGAAACGCCGGGGCTTGACTCCGATGCCGCGAGAAATCGCGGCACAGCGGACAGAGCTCCGACGGGATCTCATGGCGTCATGGAGAGTGCGACTGTCGCAACCCAGTGCTGGGCACGCCACTATTGCGGCGATAAGTCCCCTCTTTGAGGAGTGGCTGGAGAGGCACCACGGCGTCCTCACCTTCCGCCTGACGCAGGTCCTCACCGGACACGGCTGTTTCGGGAGGTACCTGTTTCGGATAAGGCGGAAGGAAACGCCCGGGTGTCATTACTGCGTGGATCGCCCGGAGGACACGGTGGAGCATACGGTGGAGGTATGTCCGGCTTGGGCAGAGCACCGCTGTGTCCTCGTGGTGGCGATCGGTGGCGGGGATCTCTCGCGTCCGGCCCTGGTCCAGGCCATGGTACAGAGCGAGAGGGCATGGGAGGCCGTCACCTCCTTCTGCGAAGCAGTACCTAATGCTCGCGAAAGAGGAGGCGGAGCGCGTGAGGGAGAGGCAAATTTCGCGCCCTCATGCCCCTAGCCGCCGCAGGAGGAGACGCCCTGGGCGTCGGGAATCGATTGCCGATTCCCGGCCACCGTAGGCGCGGGCTTGCGGACGGTGAGCAATGGGTAGCTTGCCGTCCGGTATGGACCAAGCCCGGGTCGACGGCGCGTTGTGTTCCACGCGCGCCTCAAAGAGATGTCAGCGAATGAAGGGGTCCAATGAGACCATTGCCTGCCGGGGTTGCGGGAAAGTCCGAAAGAGATACCGTGGCCCCCTGGCATTGCACAGGCAAGAGAAGGAACACGGGTGGGTTTTAGTCAGTAAGAGTCTGACACGCCCTCCCGCTCCACCCAGAGCGGGAGACGTCATTTGACGATTTCCCACCCAAAAAAAAAAAAAAGGACACGTGATTTGATCGAAAATTCGTAAGACGGAGGGAGAGTAGACCGGTGTAAAATTATTCCCTAACCATTCCAAAATATCCAAAAAAACGTTTATATTCAAGTTTTCACTTCTGCCGGCACTCCCGGAGTACAACCCGTTTTTTTATTATTTTTCAATGAGTGTGTGTTTAGTTTAATTTGGGATCTCCTGTGCTTGTCTCAATAAATACTTTTTCTTTCTTTCTTTTACTTATTAAGGTTCATCAATCACAGACACACTCTTTCAATTCTCAATTGTTGTCAACTGCAAATAAGTACTTACTTAAGTGATGTAAAAATACTGATCTGTTGATCTTTAATAATATTAGGTTGACATTACAATTTTAGCTGCGTCATTGGTCTAGTGGACGCAAGCGCTACTGCTGAGTATTAGGTCCTGGGTTGGATTCCCAGGTCGGGCAAAGAGTTATTGGGTTTTTCTATCAGGAATTTGTCAGTAGCAGCTCGGAGTCTGGATTTGTGCTCGGATGATGGCAATCGGCTCGCCCCCTATTAAATGGGACTTAAAAATAGCTGACGTAATGTGGGTGTACTATAAGTACACCTCTGCCTAAATCTTCGTGATGTTATGTTTTGTTACTATTTTGGAAGGCTCTTTAAAAAAATATGGCGTTTTTTTAGAAAACTAGTTACTGCGTTAAAAGTTACACAGGATAAAAAGCAGATAGAACTTCACAAACCCACTTCCATACATAACCATTAAAACTTAGCCTGTCAATCTAAAAACCTCGGAACCACAAATCTCCGTTCCAATCTTCGAATAAGAAGTAATCACTCTAACTATCCAATCATCAAAATTGCATCGTAATGAGATACGTCTGCCCATTTGAATGCTTTGCTCGTTTAGTAATGCTCGGGCGAGCACATGCTGAGCAAAACACCTGAGTCTTGGATACAAGCCTTGATTTAATTTGAAGTAAACGTTTGTTATGTAAAACTTTGATTATGAGACGTTAAATGGGTTTTACGAAGTGTACCTTATTCTGTGGGCTATTATCTGAATGTGGCTAACAGCCATCTGAATTTCACAATACAATATTGACTGTCAGACTGTTGGGTAGTTTCATTCTGACTTTCGTCAAGGTTATTCTGTTACAAATAATCAAATCAAATCATTTATTTTTACAGAAAACACTGTTACAATGGTGTTATAAAAATTTACATGTTTCAAGTGATTTTACCTTAACGTAAGGCATGCAAAATGTATACAATCTTAAAATACAATCAACACTTAAATAAAAACAATCATAGAATACTTTAAAATATTGAATTAATGCAATGTCATACAGATTAATTAATTATTTAATAATAGTATTATTTAAATGATTTCAATGACGTTCCTAGAATTATTAAAATATTAAAATAAAATATATAATTAAATTAATAAAATATTTAATATTCGTATACTATGATACTGCATGATTTTAAAATTAGCGCAATAGATAGCCGGCAAACGAATTAAAATAATGGTTGGTTACAAATTCACTATTTAACAAAACCTCACACCTCATAACTAAGTCAAAAAATAATCTATCATCACCTACCCATCAACACACATTATTTTCAACATTTTGATAATTTGTCAAAGTTAACCCTACAACAATGGACCCGGTCCAACACGCCCGCTGTTGACAAAACTGTATTACCGAAAATTGGACAATATTGCCCAAAACGGGTCATATTATGTTCATAAGCCCACCGCGCCGCTGGCCGGGGCACACAATGCATTGATCTAGTTGTTATGACCCTAACTTTACAACGTGACAATGGAAACTTGAAATTCCAGTTTTACGGAATCCGGATTTGGAAATAAATGTATTTTTGAATACGGCACGAGCTTTATATTGTTTGGGGGTTTAATGTAATTTGATATAATGTATACTTGATGATAAAGCTAAACATAAACTGTTTTTGTAATAACATTTTAGAATTCTAGTTATTATATTTTTTCCAGGTGCAGGATAGAAGCTCCTAATTCTAAAATTTACGTTTCATTTGTTGAATAAAGTAAAAATCCACAGAAAGGAGTAGTTCTCTGTAATAATTTTATATTTTTCAAACCTCAATAAGGTGACAATATTATCAAACATTACTCCTATAGATGGATGTCCAAATTCATACTCATTACTGAGCTTCAAAAAACGAAAAATAACCATTATTAAACGGTAACGTTTCAAGTAATAAATCGATCGACCCAATGACCTATCAGACTGAAACCCATTTCAAATAACAAAAGACCATCTTATATTCCCACAAATCTTTTCATCAAACACGACGGCCAGCTTAAAACCAGAACGCAGGCAATGCAAAAATTAGAAAAAAGATAAAACAATGCCTACATTCGTCGGCAGTGCAGAATCAGCGTCCGTCTAGCGTTTTCAACGAACAATAGTGACCCATTGTCACACCGTCCATTTTAAATGAACAAAATGGCGCGGGCGCTACGAAACTCGGGGTTTTGAAACAATGCTTGTCCCTAATTCCTGTGAAGGGTTAAATGCATGCTATTGGTCAGCTGTACCCCCACGGAGTACTTTTGTGAGTGCGTTTGTGCGTGTGTCGCGAAGTTTTCGCGTTATTGTCGTGCGATTTGTGTGTGTGCAGTTTCGTTGTGCGTTTTGGCATCGTCAACCGTGTTGTTTGACCGGTTTTTTTGGCTGCCTCTATTTGTATTGGTCAAAGATTGTTTTGCTATAGTATTTCACTTGTAAATTGTAGTTAAAAGGACACTGGATTTACAAGTTAGTTTTTTTAGTATACATAAATGATTTACCTCATTTACTGAAAAACCGACCACAAATGGTGTTATTTGCTGATGACACATCACTTATTTTTAAGGTAAACAGACACGCACAGGAGCTTGACGACGTAAATAACGCTATGCTAAAGGTCCATAATTGGTTTACTGTAAATAATTTAGTATTAAATGAGAAGAAAACTAAATGTATAAGATTCGCGTTACCGAATGTTAGAAGTAGTGAATGTCACGTTGTACTGAATAAGGAGACACTAGAATTCGTCGAAAAAACGGTTTTCCTGGGAATTGCTTGACTCAAAACTACAGTGGGGTCCTCACTTAACATCACTTGCAGGGCGGCTAAGTTCAGCCGCTTACGCTGTTTGGAAAATCCGCCAACTAACAGACGTGGATACCGCGAGACTGGTCTATTTTAGTTACTTTCATAGCATCATGTCTTACGGTATTTTGCTATGGGGACGGGCCGCAGATATTGACTCTATATTTATTCTGCAAAAGAGGGCTGTTAGAGCCATCTACAACCTCCGCAGACGCGAATCTCTTAGGGAACTGTTTAAGAAAATTAATATCATGACGGTACCTTGTCAGTATATATATGAAAACATTATGTATGTTCGAAAAAATCTACATCTCTATAGTAAGATAAGTGACAGGCATAATTTTAACACAAGAAATAGGAACAAATTAGATCAACCACGTTTCAGATTGTCTAAAGTACACACTTCTTTTATGGGGTACTGTGTAAAATGTTATAATAAAATACCACTCGATATTCTTCAACTAAATGAGAAGTAATTTAAAACTTGCATTAAACGCACACTATGTAGACAAGCATACTATAAGCTGGATGATTATATCGTAGATAAAAATGCTTGGCTAAATGCTGGTCCTGCTCCACAGCCACTTGGGCTCACTAGTTAAAAATGAAAAAAATTGGTAGAGTTGCTTCCCCTTTTTTATTTTTTCTGACTACGAACTTTTTGTTTATTTTGTTTGTTTATTTTATTAACTAAGTTTTAATTATTGAATACTCCAATAGATACTATTGATTTTCTTTCTTTTGGTGGTAAAATTCTTGCAAACTATAGTTTTGTATAACTTAGACGCATTTTTATTTTCAATTTTTGTAAATGTGAGTACCATGGAGTCGTTTTACTATGTTATTATGTTGATTTTGACTTGAAAGAGCAGGGTAGTTGAGAGTATGTCATGCTCACTTAAATGTCTCGCTGATGGTGGCGAGTGTGTTGGATCATTCGGTTCCCTACAAAATGGTTGAGCTGGATGGTGCTGATCCACGCGTCATGTTCGTGAACGGGCGCCGTCAGTTGAGACTGGTCATCTCTTATCTGCCAGGGCTTGTTTTTAATCGTTTTTGATTTATATATATATTTTTTTTTTACATTGTTCTCACATATAGAATCAACAAGAGTAATGTACCCAGGATTTTGTAATTTCTATATTTAAAAGAGTGTCCTTGGAGTTTCTTGCCCGTTCTTCTCCATAGAGATTTACGTTTTGGAATGGGCAACTAGCTTCAACTTTCTGACTAACTGACTCTTTGACAATTCAAAAGTGCCTGTAAAGGGTTTAATTGAAATAAATGGTTTGAGTTTGAGTTGAGTTTGAGTTTGACAAGAACCTAGTAAAAGCACTGAAATTAATTCTGACCCATTGCCGTCAGGCTATCAACACAACGAAAGATTAAGTAAAAACAACTTTGCACGTGCCAAAACATCAAAATTCTCAGAAAACTCTACTGACCTACAAACAGACGCCAAACACCTACATAAAAACAACCGACATGCGACACATCGGCAACTCTAGAACAATTCATCGAACCCGTCAACCGTGACAGCCAGCAACGCAATCAAAACTTCCCAACTCGGGGTACAATGTACCCCACGTCCCACTTTTCTCGAAGACTATTATTTGAATGTCTTTCAACCCGTGAGAAGGGTACTCCCTACCCCCACGCGTGTGCCAGCCTGATAATGTAATTAAAACAACACCTTTATTCGGAGTAGTCACATTTTGTAACGAGTTTTAGTTTGATGTGTGGCGGCATCTTTCGGGGATTTCTTGTAAACTTTATCTCTATGTGGTTTAGTTTGTGGATTAGGACAGGACTTTACTGTTTGTAATGTTTTGTTTGGGGAAACAATGCTTTGTTACTTTATATATATGTCCGATTAGAACTATCCGAATGACAGAAATTAGGGTAAGAATTTCAAACCTTTTTCAGTTACGATTTAAAAAAAAATAAGAAATGCAAATATACTAATAAAATGTATCTACTTGATCTATAAAAATGGCACTAATGTTACTTTTATTTACAAACCTCTTTAGTATAATCAACCCATTCCACAATGCGACCAGACAAAAAAATATTACGCCACAGGAAAATAGTAAAATGAAATTTTAAACCAACCCTCCCACTACCCACGAATAAGAAAAACACACATTAACCTCCAGACGCGTCGCAAAACATAATCCCTATAAAGAAACAAAGGACTGTCGCACATTAAAGTCGACAGAGATTTTCAAAGTGAAGCGCCCGAATTCTGCGCGAGAAATTTTCGGGGTAACATTATACCCGTGCATTAGGGCTAAGTGATACCGTCACATTTGTTGGATTAATTCATCATCTGAATTGCCGTGGCCAGACTGATGGGCCAGAACGCCCGGGCCCCCCTAACCCCCCTCTCGCCGTGGGGGCGCTTACGTACAGATAACTTTCCCCTCTGTTACGTATGGTGTTTTAATTATGTGTTGTTTTTGGTGTTTAGTGATGCTGGATTTTAAGTTGTGTTAATTGGTTTTTGTATAATTTACTAAAAACTAATCAGGTTGGGGTTGCTAATAAAGTAATTCAATAGCATAATGAAAGATAGAAGAAAACGCTTAATCTAATTTTATCTTCTACGATAAAAGGTCTCAAAAATATAAATTGAATGTGACCAATTTCATTTCTTAGAAAAAAACTAACACGAATAAAACGAAAAATAAAAAATCTAAACATTATCCAGTAACCTACCTTTCGTCTCACCTACAAACAAAACTTAAATCACCAAAAGCAAAGAATAAAGTTTAGCTAAAATGGTAATCAGCGCTTGTAGCGCTTAGCTTCGCCCGATGCCCTTTTGCCCCCCGAATTAGACCCCCTCCCAAGGGGGGTACCCCTGTACCCCACTCTACGGGACAGCGAGTGTAAGGATAAATGGGAGGGCTGGCTCTTCTGGTTAAGTGTAGATTTTCCGAATGCGGTGTTGATGACGGCTCTCCTAGTGCGGGGATAAGATTGTCGATAGAATTTGGTTTTGGAAATTATTTTTGTTCAAGTAAATAGTTTTAGTTAGGTTAGGATATTATATTTTTATTTTATGAATATATGAGTACAACTGAACAAAAATTAAAATGATATTTTGATAGGAATCTACGCTTTGGAATGGGCAACTAGCTTCATATTTCAGACTGACTGACCCCTTGACAATTCAAAAGTGCGTGTAAATGGTTTAATTGAAATAAATGCTTTTAAGTTTGAGTTGAGTGGAGTTTTTGAAATGCAAAACTTGTAAGCATAGAAAATAGGAAAGTAGAAAATACTTTTTATCTCAATGAAGATGTATTTAGAATGACTAGCTGGAGGAAGACTATTAAAAGTTACTGATGTTTTGGAGATATTTCAATAGACCAAATTAAATCCTTTAGGTAAAACTCTAAGGCAAACTTATAGGAACGCGCGGATTTTGGACTATTAACAATCATGAAATAGACATTTTATAAGCAAAAATGAAGGGCGCATTAGTTACACGAGAACAGATACATTTTGGATGCATAGAAATAGCTTGGTATCTAATATCTATCATTAGATGATGACAATTAATGACAAGACAAATGCTCAGAGGAAAAACAGTATTTTATTATTGGATTAATTTTTGTAGCATTCGTCGTTTTTATTGTAATAATGTCAATGTGTTGTAGTTTTAAATAAAAACATGTTTACTTTTTAGGGTTCCGTACCCAAAGCGTGCCAAATGGAACCCTAATACTAAGCCTCCGCTGTCCGTCCGTCCGTCTGTCAGCGGGCTGTATCTCACGAACCGTAATAAATAGACAGATTGTGTATTTCTATTGCCACTATAACAAATAATAAACATAAATTAAAGTAAAAAAATAAAGGGGGTCACCTTATAAAAAATGTTGTACAGTGAAAATTTAAATATTGTACGGTGGTACGAAACCATTCATGTACCAGTCCGACTAGCACGTATCGCTAAAAAAAAACATAGCGAAAATTTTATCGATAAATAAGCATTTGTCCCTTCACTACGCGAGTTCCTGAGACCGTTGGACAGCGAGGTTGTAAATACTCGTGTAAAATTGTCCACATTCCCCCTGGAAGCCTTTTGTGTTATATATTTCTTTGTTATTTACTTCGCCCGGCGAATGTACGCTACCTGATGTAGGGGGCTACAGTTATAATGGATATAGATATGGTTTTATATAGATGGGCATGTAAATGTCCTTTATAATTTTAACGTCTTGGGATATTGGGTCTTTCTGATTTAGAATTAAAATGAAAGGGATGATACTTTTCTTATTCCAGATTTCACAAGTCTTAATTTTTTTATGTTTGTTTTGTTTCAGAACTACATAAGTTATAGTATAGGTAATCATTTTAGGTCTGCAGTGGTCTATGGACGCATCGACAATGGGTCTTCATTCTAATAAGTAAATACACTAACTTGTCATTTTTCAATCGTTATGGACTATTACCCGAGGAATCAAATCTTCGATATTATTGATTGATTTATTTTATTATTTATGTACACACAGAAAAATAGATACAGATATGACAAAATCATAATTATGAGTACAAACGTACTACTTATTTCTTAAGAAATTTCTTCCAGCAAACCTGCGACAGGAGAAATGAGAAAGAAATGTAGACAATAGTGACAATAGATATTGCTCGAAGTAAAACCTTAAATGTCATAATTAATTAATTATGAAATATTAAATTGCTTTTTCTCAGTCGTCAGCTTTATTTCAATTCGTGTCATGACAATTAAATCACAAACGTCTCATTTTATTTGTCCTATGTGCTCCTCAAAAACCTTGTATATAAAATTAAACATACAAACTCGTAGAAACAGGGGACTGTGTTCGCGTCACGGCGCGCGAGTTAATTGCTGAGCTCAAATGAGTGGCGGCGAGCGAGTTACCGCGCTGGCCGACACCTGCCTGGTAGGATAGGCGGATACTGGGATCATGAGGAGGGAAACGGTTCAGAATTTACAACATTTTTGCTTTATCACACTATGACACGACACGTCCTGCAGATAACAGCAGTGAGCGCCTATTGGTGTGACTGTTGGATCGCAAGTCATCATAGGTCTCGAATTCGAACCCAAGGCGCCTCTGACTTTTCGGATTCATGTGTGTATTGTATAACTATCACTTGCTTCAAAAACGGTGTTCCATTCAACCATCCCTGAGAGTTATTTCTCGACGGCATGTGAAGCCAAGTCAGGGGCCCATGGACGGCATAAAAACTGATGCCAGGTTAGTCAATAACCACACGTAAAAAAAAAACGAAAGGTCCTGTTTTGAAACTTGTCGGATTCTTTATTGATGGTTCTTTTCGACAGATTTAATGTTGTATTGTATGTCTATTCCCTTTGAAGAACAAGGTCACATTGAAAAGCCGAGCTCCTCCAACGATAGTGGTGTGTACTTAATGCAATAAAAGCCTAAGGACTTTTTAGGTGGGTTGACTTCAGTTGCAGCGTTTTAAAATAATCCACGTAATAATATAAGTATATTACGTAGGTGGATGGAAAGGTATTAATGTCACTGTTACTTCAAAAATGTTAGTGCGAATATTAATTAAATATTATGTGAAAATGCATTTCATGGTTGTTTTATTTTAACCTAATTGTAATCGATTCATGTGAATTCGTAATGGACTGACTTCGATGACACAAGGAGATTCAGTAGCCCTGCATGGCAATATTTCACTTCATAATCAGCCTATAATATTCTCACTGCTGGGACGCAGGCCTGTAATATGGCTAAATTTCGCGCCCTCACGCCCCTAGCCGCCGCAGGAGGAGACGCCCTGGGCGTCGGGAATCAATCGCTGATTCCCGGCCACCGTAGGCGCGGGCTTGCGGACGGTGAGCAATGGGTAGCTCGCCGTCCGGTAAGGACAAAGCCCGGGTCGACGGCGCGTTGTGTTCCACGCGCGCCTCAAAGAGTGTCAGCGAGTGAAGGGGTCCGATGAGACCATTGCCTGCCGGGGTTGCGGGAAAGTCCGAAAGGGATACCGTGGCCCCCTGGCATTGCACAGGCAACAGCAGGAATACGGGTGGGTTTTAGTCAGTAAGAGTTTGACACGCCCTCCCGCTCCACCCAGAGCGGGAGACGTCATTTGATGACTTCCCAACCACAAAAAAAAAAAAAAGGCCTGTAATCTGGCTGTAACTGGGCTGTAGTCCACCACGCGGGCCGGTGTTGGGTTGTTAGATGTCACATCTTTTCGAATTTTTGTTTCTAGGACATGCCGGTTTCCTCACGATGGTTTTCTTTCGCCGTTTTGAGAGCAGTGGTGATGGAATTATTTACACAAAGCGTCTGTCTGGTTTCGAACTACTCTCACTTCGTTATTTCAAATACAGGCATCGGAAATACTTAGGACTATTGTAAGAAAATCAAGTCATTATCCTTCCCGGGTTTACTACGCGCTATACCTTACAACAAAATGTCTCCCTTTCACCTTCTACCTTCGCTTGGATAATCTTATTTTTGCCGCAGTCAAGGTGCTATAATCCCTCTTACATTCGCAATAAGGTTCAAAATGGCCCACTTCTTTACCAGGAGTTAAAATGTATTACCTTTTATTGTGATCCTCAACAGGGATTAAGAGAGAGCGCGGTTTTGAATTTTGATTCGGATTGTAGCGCTCAACGCGGCCATTCAAATTAGAGCTCTCTGCGATTATTTGTCGGCCCTTTTCTAATCTGATCGGAGAACAAACTAGAGGGGAGGAGTAGACCAAATTATATTGGTATATTCCTAACTATGCACACCTATTTTGCCTATTGCTTTGATTACATTCTACGGAATGGTCTTTAATGAAGATTTTGAATGTTGGAGGCGTGGTTTCAGTTGTTTAGAGACTTGAGCAGCACTGTTATTGTGTACTTGTACAGTTTCCACTAAGTATGATCTTTTGTAATCTCAGTTTTCGCTCTTTACTACTAATGTTAAGTAAGGTAGCTAGATTCGTGATTGTATTGCTGAAATGGGTCAATGTGAGTGGAATAGGTGTGTTAAATTAATTAAACAAAAGTATGCTGAATGAGATTATTTCTTACTTCTGTCAAACAATTGACTATAGATCGCAAATTGCCAATCATACAATTGACTTTCTCTGGCAGATGGACAGGTGACCTCAAGAAGGTAACTTGAACGCTTTCGGAAGAACTAAATTTCGTAACACAATTTTAAAGAGGCCTATGACCTGTCACTCCATGTAAAATACTTATATTTCGCTGCATCGGGTTATACTGGAAACCGATTTCAACATTGATTGATTGAAATATTTATTTACCAGACATAGGCACTACCGAAAAACTTCATATCTAAGCAGTTTGAAAACAAAATCCCGTGAACACGATGACCATAATGTGTTACCGCCCCGGTTCTATAGCGGCCGAGCGCTGCAAGCAGAAATAGTCCTTACGGTGTATAGATAATGAACTTCTTAGGTCGTACATTATATGACATGGTATTAATAACAGATGGTTTCACTGTATTCGACTTTTCAGTCGTGTAAATATTTAAATTACATCCATATCAATTTAATACATACATAATATCATTTCATTGGGATAAGCTTGGCAGATGATGGAGATTTTCATTGGTAGATGGAGATATTAATTTTAGAGAATTGATAATCTTAATACACATCATTTATAAGACTTTTTAATACATGAATACTTAGAATGGGCAGCATCCACCTGTACCAGTTTGTCCTAACGACCGTCATCTCATTTCCTAATGGATAGTCGTTAGTGCAAAGTGTAGGTGCTATCTAATGGTCCATTTGGTATCACCTTACTACCTACTATTACAATTTTAGGTGAAATATCCCTACAAGTACCAAGAAGTAAGTTACCTGTTCATCAATTCAAATCGAAGCTGCACTAATTCCTGGTGAATAAAATATGTTACTAAAATGTCAAGGAATACTTACAAGATAAAAATATAGATAAATACAAAGAGTAAGAGTAATTAATTGATACTGAATAATATGGCAATACAAATCGTGTGTCAGCTATAATAATTTAATTTGACATCTGTATAATTTTATTTTAATTTGAACCAATACTTTAATTTAATTTATTTGATTGTTAAGTTTAAGACATTCTATTTTTAAGTATAATAATTTTGTAATGTTATTTTAATAATTATTTAATTAGATACAGAATATTTTATAGTTATTTGTAACATTTGTATTAAGCAAATAAATAATTTGATTTGATTTGAAGTATGATTATTGTTTGAAAAGGGTTAGTGTCTGGTTAATCCTGGATATCGTAACTCGGAAGATAATTTACTTTTCACTTCTCATGCTCTGAAAGTGCTTATTTGTGCAGAATATAGGCTGCACAAAATCGAATTTTGTGCACAAGTGCATTAACGTATCTACTCATAAATGTATCTATATTAAGGCAAAGAAAATGAGCCATGCAGTTAAACACAATAAGTAATTCATAGATAGAAGTTGGTATCTTATTATATTTTCTTTAATTTATTTGCCTTATGTGTTTTTTAAGACATTAAAATTAAAATTCAAGTACGGTAGGTTATTTAATTAATTTAAGAAAATTATTCTTACAAAATTAATTTAATAGTAGGCGGTATAGATCTGCAGCCCAAGCCTAATATCAATGTCGTAAGATTTAAAAGCTCTTGTTTTTTCGTGCGTTTATTAACCGTTATTATGGTAAAAACAATTTGCTTCAGTATTCAAAACTGTATTAATTTTACTTTGAATTTTAATAAAAGAAATGTTAAGTTATACTACTGTTTTATTTCCTCGCAATCGAAGTGAAAAGCAGAGTTTATAACTCGTCCACAAAACCATTTTATCCTCGTTATTACTATCAGCCCTCGCCCTAAAAGTAGCGGATAAAAATGGTTCGTTTTGTGCACTTGTTGTAAAATCTACTATTTCAGGATGCATTTCTAAAGATCTGACAATCTGCATGTGACATATGCATCCAATAGGCATGCTATGGGGCATTTTGTGTAAGCCATTTCGTTTATGTATCTCGTAGGTATGTAATAGTAAGACAATGGTGCCGATTCTCTTGTCACAAATGCGTCTAAACTATACTAAAAATCACAAAAATTTAGTTTACTCCTGTCAAACGATGATTTCCCATTCTGAAATAGACTAAACTGGCACAACTTAACTATATTTTAGTTTGACAGCACTAAGATTGTACTGAGATTTTAATTAAGTGAAAATTACAGTTTTGCTATTCTGAATTTGACGTTTTTCACCTAATATTTTAATTTTCTAACTAATTCTGACCATTTTTAATCGCCACTGAAAATGGTGTGGAATATTATTAGTTGTCATGAACTAAAATTCACACGAACATCTCGAGTTCGGATGCAAAAACAGTATTGTACTGGATTTTTTTCTTTTCTTTTGCTTATATCTCGAAAATGGTGTGTCCTATCGCAAAAATAATGAAAATTTCGACCCCCTTTATAAACCATTATACCCCTAATACTCAACACGTAGGTAATATTTTTTTATATTTTCCATACAAAAAGTGAAAAATTCCATATAAAACACGTAGAGGATGCCCCCACTGCGCGCCTCCAGCTCTAAAAAAAAAAAAATTCACGGGGTATGGCAAACAAGTATGTGCCACGTAGAGTCGCAATTGTCAAATTCGATTTAGTTGTGTCAAAACATAAAATGTGTCAAAATATTTTTTAAATTTAGAGACTTTTTACTACAGAATAGCGTTAAGATTCTCATAGCCAAAAGTAAGGAATTTTTGGTGATAGTTTAGTTAGTTTAGTCCGGTGTACAAGAGAATCGGCACCAATGTATCCCGATGATATCTCAATACGCGCATGCATGGGCTCTAAAAAGCGTCCCTCAAGTTGCAAAATATTTGTAAATATTATGACCTTTTCATCACTTGGGTAGGTACCCAAGTGATGAAAAGGTACATCAAGTAAGTGTTACATCTATCAGTCCAAGTATCTGTTCAGAAGTGAAAATAACTCTAAATTCTTCTTCAACCCTTACAGAATAGGTAAAACATAAAACGGTCAATATTTCACTGAGCCGGTTCCAACAAACCCACGCCGGGCCTATGTGGCCAGTTATTAGGGCGTTTTAACCCTTTTACTGCGCCCCCCGGTACAAAATGACCTCTCCGACCCATTTCCCTGTTTTTCTCTTAAATCAACCCTTCGTCGCGTGCTCTTTGTGGGGTAAAAAAGTTGTTTTCTGATAATAAAATAGTTTTATTAGTTATTTTGAAACGTACGTCCTCACTTATTATTTTTATTGATCGTGTTGATGTGACGATAAGTTATTAGTTTTGAATTGTTGTATTGATGTTTGGAGGGTTGAGGGTGATTGAAAATACAAGTTTGATTCATACCTATATGATTTTTGTTTGGTTCGACGCAAAAAAATCCATCATTAAGCATAACTGTTAAGCTTCGAATAGACTCCTATCTTTTCCTTTAGACCTTGCATGTTAGCTTGAATGATAAGTCACGGATAGCCAAAGATGATGGTTTATTGAATATATTTAACTACCACGTAACTAATGGTATATGAAAGTTTAAATGAGCACAGCTGACTATGAACCCTGATTGTGTACTATCGCGTTTCACTATAATTTGAGAAAGGCAACGGGAAAGTGTGTGTTACCAGTGATAACATACGGAATTGAAACGTGGCCTCTCACCATGGGCCTCATAAGAAAGCTCAACGTCACTCAGCGCGCTATGGAAAGGGCTTATGTTTCTTTGCGAGATCGAATCAGAAATGAGGAGATCGAACAAACGAACTAAAGCCGCTGACATAGCCCAACGGATTAGCAAGCTGAAGTGGCAGTGGGAGGGGCACATAGCGCGCAGAACTGACGGCCGATGGGGCAGAAAGGTTCTAGAATGGAGGCCACGTACCGGCAAGCGCAGCGTATGACGTCCACCCACAAGGTGGACAGACGACCTAATAAAGGTCGCAGGAAGCTGCTGGATGCAGGTCGCTTCCAATCGGCCAATTTGGAAATCATTGGGGGAGGCCTATGTTCAGCAGTGGACGTCCCATGGCTGAAATGATGATGATGATGAACGAAAAAGTGCTGATATATGCAATGCGGGCGTCCATGTATGATACATGACTCGTAAATAGCTGCTGTCGTAATAATAACGCTGAAAAATCAAGTCAATCAGCAGTAGAATACGTAACATGATAATATACTTGCTTAATAGAGCCTAGCGGGAAGGCTCAGTTCGGCCGCCTACGCTGTCAGAAAAGTAAGACAATACACTGACGTTGATACAGCTCGGTTAGTATATTTTAGTTATTTTCATAGCGTTATGTCCTACGGTATTCTGCTTTGGGGCAAAGCTGCAGATATTCAAAATATATTTGTCCTCCAAAAACGAGCTATTCGAGCAATTTACCAGCTAGGTGCCAGAGTTTCTCTGAGAGATTTTTTCAAAGATATCGGTATCCTCACAGTGGCATCACAATACATCTTCGCCAACATCTTATATATTAGGCAGAATATACACTTATACACTAAAAACAGTGATATTCACAATGTTAACACTAGAAGTAAGGATAAACTACGTGCTCCCTCCCACCGGCTTCATAAGGTTCATAACTCATTTGTTGGGCTTGGTATAACCTTTTATAACAAGCTACCCTCTTGTTTGCTAGATTTTAATGCGTTTAAAACTAAAGTAAAGTCCAACCTTTGTTCAAAGGCATACTATTCTATCAACGACTACTTAAATGATAAGAATAGTTGGTCGCTGTGATTAACTCAAGACAATGTTTAAATGTTCTTTCTCCAGAATTAGTTTACCTACTGACAGGTTTTATGAGTTTATATAAAAGTTTATGATTTTACCTTTTATGTACATTTATTTTATTTTTATTTATTGTTGACATAATCTACTCATTACAATGTTTTTTTTAATGAGTTGTATTACAATATGTGGTTAGCTAGCGACCTCGACAATTATTTATTTTACCTCGATTGTCCTAGTTTATCAATTATAACTTCTAGTTACAGCTCTATGTAAGCGGGCACGCCCTTTATGCCTGGAGGCTTTATTTTCTTTTTTTAGATATTGTTTACGTTTAGTTATTTTTATTTCTGCTTGCGTGTGCTAGCTGTCATATGGCTATTAATTTATAATTTAAATTTTATTTTGCGTAATGTAAATTATCTTATAAATTATTGTATAGAATCATTTTTTTTCCTAACTGAACAGACAGCTGTGCTGCTGGGGAGTTTGTTGCGCCACTTCTTCTTCCCAGCAAAAGCACTAGGAAGTGGTGAAGGGTGGGCGTTTTGGGGGACTGTCTTATGTAATTTTGACGTTCGAAAAGTGCTGATTCTCAGCCTAGTTTGAATAAATGACTTTTGAATATTATAAATTCGAAAGTGAATTTGTTTGTTTGATACGCTTTCACGCTAAAACGGTTGAACGGATTTGGATGAAATTTGGCACACGGATAGACCATCACCTGGATTAGGACAAACACGGGCGAAGCCGCTGGCAGTAGTTATTATATAAGTATAGACATAAAATTAGCAAAATTATATACTAAATTAACTAAAACTATTGAAAAATTAAAATAGGTATAGCGTCGAAAAATTCATCCGCAAAATTACCTATAGGTATAAGTTAGTTTTAATTATGCTCTGGCAGTTTGAGTTATTTATGCGGCCTACCGAAATGTCCTTTCTTTGGTATTGTTCGTCGAATCGCTGAGCTTCTTAAGTTCTGAGTTGAGATTACTGACAAATGCGTGCACTGACTGGACGGGTCCACTCAATCTGTGTGGTTCTTTTCATTTCAGACACCAATCTAAATGGCCTTCGAATGATTTGACCAAGATTTTGTATCGACTTTAAAAGAGACTGTGACCTCTGAGTTTGTTTCGGCCTCTCTTCTCAGAATAGTCACATAGGAAACGCCGACCTCACGTATATATTTTTTTTTTAATATTACTGACGCGTAATATTATGACGTGTTTATACAAACTTATTTACAGAAAATAATATCATTTCATTTCATCACAATTAAATACTGGTTTTCACAAAAACATAAGGACAAGTAAGGATTAGGTCTGTTGCTACCTAGTCTTGTCTTGTGGACTAGTGCCAAAATCGAATTTGGCATGCAAATAATCCATGACAATCTTTCGGCTGTGAAGATAATTATTATGTTGTTGATCAATCAGATGTATATGAACAGTAGATTTTAACTGAGCAAGCTTAGTGGAAGAGGACCTATTCTTAGTTAGCAGTGATTTATATACTTTCAGTTTCGGTTTGATTCTGAAGTAATTAATCCTAGGAAATGGTTAGCTCTAGCGAATTTGTTCATAGTCCGAATATTATAACAGTCGTAGTACCATTAGCCACCAGCTCTTTGGATTTATTGCTACAGTTCTTGAGTTAGGATCTAAGTTTACTTAATAGCAAATTCTAACACCATTATTTTATGGCACAAGTAGGTTATAAAAAACATTAGGCTCCTTTACAAAAATAATATGTTGTTATAACTGTATCTACTTAGATACCTACAGTTATAACAACATATTATTTATTTTTATTTTTGTAGGTACTTACCTACTTGTAATCCTAACTATTATTATAAATGCGAAAGTGAGTTTGTTTTTGTTTGTTTGTTTATTACGCTTTCACACTAAAACAACTAAACAGATTTAGATGAAATTTGGCAAATAAATAGACCATGGCTTAGGTTACGACATAACACACTTTTTATCTCGATATACCCACGGGATCGAGACTTATACGGGTCAAACCTTGGGGTGGAGCTAGTTTTCTAAATGTAATGTTAATTTCAAATAGATGTTGGTAGTGTCGGTAACAGAGGACAGACAAGTGGCAATCGCTCTGAAGTTACAAAGCGTTTCGTATTTCGACTACGTCTTTCAACAGTATTGGCATTCACTTTTTGGTAACTTATGTCAATTCAATACATTTTTGACATTCCATCCCCGGTAAAGATGATGGAAAAAAATAGCCACTTTGGAGACAAAAATTATTTGCCGGGCCTACGTCACACCGCCGCACGAGCACAGTACTATGTCCCTCGCATGAACACAGTACCATGTCCCTCGCACGAGCACAGTGATCTGTCCCTCGCACTCTCTCCACGCACAACGCTCTTTTGGACGCTAAACCTGACGAACATATGTTCGTTCGTGGATAAATGGAAGACGCGTCATGTCAGTACGTCTGTAGTTCTGTGAGATGAGTGTATTTTGTCTAATAACAGTTTCGTGTTAAAGTAAAATAAATAAAAAGAAAATAAATAAATACCTACATATTAAGTGATGCAAAAATACTGCTCTGTTGATCTTTACTCGGTTGCATAATAAATTAATAATATTAGGTTGAAATTACTATTTTAGCTGCCCCGTTAGTCTAATGGTCGCAAACGCCACTTCTGAGCATGAGGTTCTAGGTTCGATTCCCAGGTCGGGCAAAGTGATAGTGGGTTTTTCCATATGAAATTTCTCAGTAGCAGCCCGGAGTCTGAATTTGTGCCCAGTTGATGACAATAGGCTCGTGATGTTATGTTATGTAAATAAAAATTAACTAAGAGGTGCCTTCAATAGCCAAGATAAGGGTAACATACTGGTCTCTAGTTGCCGGGTCCCCTTGGACTAATGTCCAGTTTCGTTCCAGACCCACCATTATTATCTATTATTTCTGTCCATATGCCAACCTTATGATATAATGACGAATAACTCTATCAACTGAATTTATGAATGCAAACTAGAAACCTGTTTGATTTGAAATAGGGCCGGACTACACTTGCGAATTGTGTGCAAAAAATGTGCATTGTTAAAAATGGCAGATGGTTTGAATTATTATAATAATAGTCAATTTAAAATAACAATAATGAAAGTAACGGTCACTTTTTGATTTGTTTCCAAAGTCAGGACAGACAGTGAATATATTATTTTAAAGTTTTACAAGTTCCAGTTGTAGGTAGGTTGGTAAATTCAAATTCAAAATATTTTTATTTCACATAAACCTACAAGGGCACTTATGAAACGTCAGAAGCTAGGTGCACGGTTCCAATTGGTCGTTTCCTATGGAGAAGAGCCGGCAAGAAACTCCACGGTTACTCTTTTAAAAGTAAATGGTATTTACAATCTTTTCAAGTTACAGTGTTTATAGGTATGAGAGGACACTGTAGGCCTATCAACAAGTACCAGGTACTTAGCAAGATAGAAAATGATCGACAGATCTACAAGTCGGTTATGCCTACAACGTTCTCACATTCACAAAATATAAAAGAAGAGAATCTATATAATAAATAAACAAATTGAAAACCTATTTAAACCAAATACTCATTATTAGGACAATTTTTACTTCAGAAATTGAGGACTTTTAAGCCAAAACAAACTGATATCCTACACATCGCATCGGTGGAAAGAAAAAAGGAATAGGTATGAAAACACGAATGACGGGAATTAAAATATAGTAAAAAGTCACTTGACCCAAAGTCACACTGACCTGCAGCTTTCCATTTCATTTTATCATTCGCTTATCCAATTCCTGATGTATTAAAAATATCAACAAACTACTAAATTATTGATACTTCTCTACACAGTCTATAACGACAAAGAAATAATTTAATAACGAAAAAAAAAACCTAAACATTCGTAGGCATATTTCAACAACACGATCAATCTCCCCAAATCTGACCGATGTCCACTAAAGGGGCGTGGCCACAAACTGACCGTTGATTGGTCAAATAGCCCCCGGTCACGCGAGTAGTGACGACTGAGCTTCGGTCAGTGTGACGGGTGAATTCGTATTTGGAATATTTTTTTGGGTGAACGTTAGGGTGAGTTCTTATTGGGGAATGTTGGAAAATAAGGGGTGTTTTTAATTCTGATAGGATAGTGTGATAGCTGTGTAATGTTTAGTTAAAGGTCGGTCCTTATATTTCTATAAAACCTTTTTGGATAAAAAAAATGTTATTACATTGTTCTGATTTGGAGGTAATGCAGTACAAAACGAATGGATTGATAATCATATTTGATTGATGATCCGGTGCATATTTGTCTGCAGTAGAGCTGATCACTGAAAATCAGGTTTTTGTATTGCGTAACGAGAAAATTTCTCAGTCGGTTGGAAGACGTGTGAAGCGATATGCAGCAAATTTTTGACGTACCTAAGTAGCAGCGTAAAATAGAAGTGCCTCTAGGACAAATTGCAACATTGTGCTTATACGAGCATTCTTATAAGCACAGAGTTTGATCTTCATATTCTAACAAGAACTTATAAAAAACTTTTTTTTTAAGTTGCTGGTTTAAACCATGTTGGTAAGTAAGTACTTACTTAATCCTATAAATTATCACTAGTGATATTCGGTTATTGCATACATCGCACCGAAAAATGAGAGCAGAATTTTCAAGAAAAAATAAAATTCCACTATAACTACGAAAAGTTACAGATATGTACTGCAATGCAACAGAACTAAATTATGATAAGAAGTTAGTTGGTTTGTTTTATTAAAAAGATACCTTTGGTCAAAACCCCAAGGGATACAATTAATTAGTTATACAACTTTGCCACTAAGTGTACCAACAATAAAAATAAATTAACAAAATATACCTGTTTTAAAATAACTATGCCTTTTCCTAAAAATATAGTACCTATTCTACAACCTACAAAACAATATTGTGTAGAAAAAAGAAATTGGAACAATTAAATTCAGATAATAAGTTCTTTAGCTATTACTTGCCTTCATAAAATTGCTAAAAGTACTGCATTGAATAATTTTGAGTCTTACACAAAACTGCACACTGTACCTACGTATATGCGCAGGCGCTGCTTAGACCCTGAATTTAAACAATCCATAAGTGCTGCCATCTATAGCAGATTCTTATATACAATTATGCGATGCAACTGCCATCTGTCCGATTGCTGTCGAATTCGATACAAAATATCGATATGTGACACCATCTAAATCCAATTCAGCAAAATGGGAATAGTTTTACCAATTGGCATAATGATGTTGATCAAAATAAAGTAAATTCTAATAAACTTTAAAGTTGCATCTTATTTTTTTAATCAACCGTAAAATAAATGTCATTATTTAAAAAATAATTTACTGTTCAAATATTTGTTATATATAAATAATAAAATTACTTCATTATTTAAAGAGTAGCTTTTTTTAAGGGTACCAAGAAAAACACCTTGAACCTAAAGTTTTTGCCAAATACATTTCAATGTTATAATAATGTTAAGTACAGTAGTACAATTTACTTTATTACTTACAAAAAGTTTTTTTATAAAGACTTCAACTGAAATTAAACGTTTTCAACGTACTCATAACAATTCTTTGGTCTTGTTGTAAGTTTCATAACTTTGTTTTCGCTACTCGACGCTAGATGGCGCTAGTAGCTAAGCGGTATAATCTCGTAGCACTTCGTAGCATTGAGTTGAATTTGAAGTTTTCGTCGTGCTGGATACACACTTGTATTTTTTATTTATAATAAAGCAAGAATACGTTACTTTTTCTAGAAAGTTAGGACCTACTTACGAGGTAATATTTTTTCTTCTTTTTTAGAACTTCTTTAGGCGAATATTTTTTTATTTTATTTTTTTATTCGTTTGAGAATGGTCCTGCTCTTGACCTCGTTTATAGATACCATGAATAATCAAATTATCTGATTTTCATTACAATGATGGTTTCCATTGTACCAAAAATAACTTAAGACAAGTTTTACTTGGCTTCAATGGCCCTTGCACTGGACCAACATGGGCCATTGCGAGTCATTTTCTTATGATTATATTCTTTTGTTTCTTGTAAGATAATTTATTTAAACTATTCTCACAAAAAAAAAGTACAAATGCGGACTTAATGCCTTAGGCATTCTCTACCAGCCAACCAAGGTGGTGAAGAGATTAGATGTCAAGTGCTCTGTTTGAGAGGAACAAAGCAAAATCATTTTTTCATTAAAATATATCATTATAAATAATTATAAGACACACACTTAAATACATATTTAATACAAATAATAATCTGTTTAACGAGTATCTTATTAGAACCGAGAATATTTAAAACGGACAATCCATCTAAAAATGTAGGATACTAAAATTATAACATATTATTATATATTGCCAATTCAATGACCGACATATTATTATACAATCTAACCAATATAATGTCTGAACTTTTTAAGAGACTTCTGAGTTTGTTTTTAACCGACTTAAAAAAAACAAGGATAACAATTCGACACGTACCTAGGTACCTAAGTATGTAGACTTGTTATATTATTGGAACTGCAATATATTCACATAATTATGATAATCCGTTAGGGCTTCCAAGCAAATATACAAAGTTTTATAGGTGTATGTATGTTTTTCCACGCATTTCTCCGAAACTATGAATCGGATCGTGACCATTTTTTTCTTGGTAGGTACATTTATGTACTTCTACTTAGGGAACAGTCCAAGTTCATCAAAATCGGTTCTGTAGTTTCTAAGATATGGACTAATACGTGTGACGGCCTGGCTTATTGGTACGAGCTACGCGTGTGGTGTACAAGGGAAAATATCTCAAAAACTTTTTCAACCACAACTGAAAAGTGAAAAAAAAAAACCTTTTTTCCAAAAAAATAAATCAACTTCCAAAAAAAACCACTAAAAAACACACAATAACCGATTTCCAAAAAAAAACACAAACAAATCAAAAATAACTTTAATTTCGGATGTCCGTGTTTTTGGTTCTGTATTTTCGTTTTAAGCCACTGACTTCCGAAATGAAAGTTATTTTTCACTTGTTTGTGTTTTTTTTGGAAGTCAGTTATTGTTTTGCATAAAAGTTTTATTACTATCTATCAGCCTCAGTATTTTAAAATTATTGTATCCACTTAATTATAATTGTATATTTCTTAGTTATACGGACATAAGCAATAACAAAACCGTTTTACAAGTAAGTAGGTAATAAAACCCTTTTCTTTATAACTGAACGGAAGCTCGAAGCTGCAAGTGAAATTTAATTATTGGACCAACTTAGCCTTTTCCTCGCTACCTGAGGACATCGTTGTAATAATATTACACAAACGTCCGGCGCACTGAGACTACCTCTAGACAGTTGACAAAGTCAAAGTCAAAGTCAAAGTCAAATCATTTACTTCAAGTAGGCCAATAAAAGTCACTTTTGAACGAAAAAAATTACAAGAAAATAGTATTGATTCTACGAGTACTTGTCTTGACTCCGTTACTATCCCGCTGACTGAACAATCTTTGGACAGCGACATTATGACAAGACTCGAAAATAGAAAAATGATAATGATGAATTTTACTTCATGTAAATTTTTCAGCTTTCATCTTTTTTTGATCACTAGTTATCTTGCTTTTCAGCTATATACCTGCACTACCGTCGTAAGAAAAACAAAAATCTTTGGACACTTAAGAAAAATAAATAAAAAAAACGATTTTTTTCTGTATTTCTTTTCATCAGTTGTGCCACTTTTGCTTACGGCAGCAATACAGTTTTTAACAGCAAACATCAAAACGGTAAAGATACGCAGAGAAACTAAAAATATTTTAATATTGTATTATTTCGGTACATATCTACAGAATTAACTGCAATCGGATTTCTATGAGTTCTAGGACTCGTAGTTCTAGGAGTTAGTTGGTCCTAGTTTTCTTTCTGACTAACCGACCCCTTGATAGTTTAAAACTGCCTGTAATTGTTATATTTGAAATAAATGCTTTGAGTTTGAGTTTAAAATGACGCCATACTTACCGATATTTTTCTTAGCGATACTCAGTCCACTCACAAACTCCTTACTTACCTACTTCCATGATTGAGTTCATACGACATTCTGGAGGTTGAATATTAGTAGAATAGAAAAGACATTGCGTAGCGCCATCTATCGCGTCACGTACGCTAAGGTCCTCTCATCTTACGTCACTATATGTAATCATAACTTATCCCTTATCCATAATCAACAACAGAGAATTGTTCCAGTCATAAAGGTATGACAACAGTGTGAGTTAAAAGAAGATGTAGTGACAAACATTGAAAAGGATATGCTGAGATGGTTGGGTCATGTTGATAGGATGAATAAAAGGCAACTAACAAAATGTATTTACAAGACAGATGTGACTGGAAACGCCGGGAGGGGACGCCCTAGGAGGACATATACTGACCTTATTGGTGATGTTCTTGAGAAAAGACAGGTGCGTGGTATTCGCAATCGGCGGGCATGTAGGAGATGTATGAACGTAAACGAGGCAAAAGGAGTATGTGAGGATCGTAGCAAGTGGCGTTGTGTAGTTTCTGCCGACCCCCATGAGAAGAAGGCGTGAGTTTATGTATGTATGTATAAAGGTATATAAGATGTGCATTGCATAAGATTGCAGACAGTACAGCTTCCAGCATTATTATCTTCAGCCTATTGCAACTACTGATACAGACCTCTCTAATGGCACTTTGCTCTCATTTTGCTCCATCTTTGGCTACTACTCGCTATCTGCTACGTTTTTACACTGAGTGAAAAAGTAATGATGCTCTCCAATAATTACAAGTAAGATATCTCAGTGTTTGGGCAGCATAAAACTTATGACTTTTCATTATAAAGTGATGAGCTCTAATAACTAGATCATCTTTCCTGGAAGAGATGGTTGTACATCATCATAATCAGCATATAATGTTCCCCCTGCTGGCCTCTTTCCAGTGAGAGGGCGTGAGCCGTAATCCACCAAGCGGTCCCAGTGCAGCTTAGTAGATGTCGAATTTCGAATTTTTGGTTCTAGGACTTGCCGGTTTCCTCACGATGTTTTCCTTCACCATTTTGAGAGCAGTGGTGATGAAATAATTTACTCAAAGTAAAGTGCCTATCAGGGTTAAAACCTACTGCTCTCCTTAGATGAAAGATTGACGCTATTTGTATGACTACTATTGATTTTTACAGAATAGATAGGCAGGTCATTAAACCCTTGCCATTTGCAGGCTTCCGCAGACATGCGAAGGAGTTCTGTAATAACCAGTGGATCGGCACTAAATATAGACATCCAGTCTTCAATTATACATAACATCACACCTGTATTCCCCGAAGTTATGGGCAAAGGTGTAGACACTTATAGTACACCCACATTTCGCTAGTTCAGTTTAAGTCCTATGTAATAGGGGGCGAGCCTATTGCCATCAACCGGGCACAAATCCAGATTCCGGGCTGACATTGAGAAATTTCAGATGGAAAAACCCAATAACCAGTGTTATTGGGTTTTTCCATACCTGGATTCGAACCCAGGGCCTCATCATGCTCGGCAGTAGCGCTTGCGACCACTAGACCAACGAGGCGGTGTTCAATAATAGTATTGATATGTGGTAATAGCAATTCAAGAATCGCAAGACATCAGGTCATCATTAGATATACAGTGACATTGTATACGATAAGTATGCTAATGTCCCTCCTGGACTGATCTACTGCTTTGTATACAAGCTGCAAGACTGATAATGTTTTTTTGCTGTTGAAGACAAAATTCTACTTTTACTTCTACCATTCTTAGTCGTATTTTTTATGGAGTGACTGCCTATCTGACCTCTACAACCCAGTTACTGGGTAACAACCCCTACATCTTACCAGTCTTAACGCTTGGTACCACTTTGTGAGACTGATTGTCATATTTTTAGGCTACTGACTGTCCGTAACGACTGTCAAAGATCTACGAATGACTGCAGAGAAATGATACCTAGTTGGTTTAACGTGCTTCGCACTATATAACGCGCTTCGAAATAGATGGTCACCCATCCACGATCCGACCTCGGCAAGCGTAGCTTAACCTTCAATCGACCCGTGCAGCTGTAATAATTTAGCCACGACCCCCTCGAAAAACATCTCGAACGTAACGATGTGTTAGGTTTTTTTTACATAGATAAATATTACTTTATAAAATAAATACTTACGTATCTTAAACCTCGTTTACTTCAGTAGACTACTTAGTGCGCTAGCTTTATCTTCATTCCATCTGTTCAATCTTTTATTAATCACATATTATTATTCTCATAGCTCCTCCCCCGCACCTCGCCTCTGCCTAACCTATCAGTGATTACAGGCTTAATGTTATGTTATGTGTTATTCTCATACCTACCTACTGATGATAGGTATGTAACTAATTACTATTAGCTTTTTATTCTGGTATTGTTATACCTTTATGTAGAGAAAGAATTTAGGTAATTATCGGCGTCAATAACTGTATTGGTAGAAGGTAATTGCGTTTCTGCAACATCATGGGTAAATCAAACGACACAATTGATTAACAAATCGTGGATATTTATTGAAATAAAAATAATAAAAATGAAAAATAATAAAAACAGTTCATCTTTCACGTAGTTACACAATAAAATTTGTCTTAGTTTTTTTTTCTCTATTTTGTCTCCATTCGTCGTCCCGTCTTTTATTTATTCATAAAACATGTTAATATTAAAAATGGGAAAATTAATCACAATTTTTGTAAGGTTTTTTTCTCATTTTACAATCTAACATATCTATTTTACCAACCACACAACGAAATTAAAACATGATAACATTAATTTACTGGTTCGACTGTACAATTTTAATACCATTGGGTGAGAAAGTTGGTGGAACATTTCAATGATTTCAAACATCCCAATTATGATTCATAAAATATTTTTACTAAACAACCATTTTATTTTAATAAAAAATGATTGCTTGAAAAAATATTTTTAAAACACAAACAGGTAATGCCCAAATAGCTAGGTCTTGTTCACACAACGTTAGTAAACATCTATAGAATACTGTCTCTTGTACTAACATCGTCTGAAGAAGACCTAATTAGTGAGGAGACAGATATGGACGACAAAATGTTACTATTATAATTTACTTATATTTATCTAATATAAATTCTATAATTTACATTAAGTACGTATACTGAAAGATTTCACGCTTGGACTAATTTAGGTACGAATGAAATTCACGAAGAAATTATTTAAAAAATTAAACTGGAATATTATTTTCAGTCTTAATAAAATAACTAGCTTCCACAAGAAATAATAGCACATGAACGAATATCGATCTCACAGTGATAATTTTAATTTAATAATTTAATCGCTAATTAAACATACAAGTACCTCATTACGAATAACACCTACCATTAATCGATTCCAATTTCGCTTTCTACAATGCTTAAATAAATTATCGATTACAGGAAACTCACCGTTTTCTCACCAAATTTTGTTTTAATCCTTGAAATATTATCGTCTATAAATATGAACATCAATAGGTAGGTACTCGATTTACACAAATAAACTTACAACAAATATGTACACAAGTTTGTTTATCTAAGATAGGAAACATTTCGCTTATTATTGTACACGATATTATACTAAAATTACGAAACAACTTACTCGTGAAACACATACTACATCAAACTATGACGATCCTAGAAAATACTGGAAAGAATTCTAATTTAATTGACACTATACAGCTTAACAACTAAATAGTAAGTATATATAAATCAACATAGCTAACTTTGGCATTGGTTTCCACATTTTTTCTATAAATAAAAAAAACATTTCAAAACAAGATCGAAATTATGTAACATAAAAACCGCAGACGTACTTACAGCTTCCGAACGAACAAAAATGATAGAAGAAACTAACATCAACAATGTAACGGGAATCAACACTGTTCAGTACGAAGAAGATATGTCACTTACGATTACAGTAACTAAATTAATGCCCTTCGGTGCAAACTTTTGGGCTCATATTGCGTGCGTTTAAACAATAATTCGCCAATATTCAATCCTTAAGACTAGAAATTGAACATAACTCGGCCTAAGTCCGGTCGACGCGATCGTCCGTATCTTGCGTACTTCGTGGAGTAACGCGACGGAACACGTGACCGGAGTAGATCTTAGAAGATCTGGCTGGGCGGCGCGGGCGGCGGCAGGCGGAGCCCGCCCCACGGGTAGAGTCACGACGCCTCGTCACGGCACGCGTTAGAGTCATCGGATAGAGCTAAGGGAGCACCATTACTTTGATTCACAACACACTTCCGCATATGCTTTTCGAGCGTCGACGGCACGGAGAAGGGCATCTCGCAAAACCGGCAGCGGTAAACGTCCTTGCCCAGTCGTCCGTGGGTCTTCATGTGCCGCGTGAGCTTGGAGCTCTGTGCGCACGCGTATGAGCACAGTTCACATTTGTACGGCTTCTCACCGGTGTGCGACCGTCGATGTACCGTTAAGTTTGAGCAATTCTTGAAGACTTTCCCGCAGAACTCGCAGGTGTCGTTCCGTCGTCCCTCTTTCGACTTCAGTAAAGGGTTTTGCAGTAAGCCATTACCGCTATTTTTGAGGCCGTCGAATATATTCTCGGGTGGCCTTTGTCCATGTAAGGTTGGCAACCACCAGCCCTCTCCTCTATCCATGTCCAATTTGATACGTTTGGATGCTTCAAAAGGGTTCTCAAAAGGGTTGAAAAGAGGATGCGGTTGAGGTGGCATTTTCGCAAACTCCTCTTTTAAACGTAACGCCGCAGTCGGTGGCATGCCGTTCGGTTTGTCACTGGGTGGGCCATTGTTATTGTCTCTATCCTTAGCTAGTTGCCACTTCAGAGAATTCCCTGATTCTTGCAAAGCCTGTTTGAAAGCTTCGCTGTATTGAGCAATATTAGATAACCCAAACTTGTCCATCAATTCACCAACAACTGAAGCACTTGGTGGATTGGGCATAATTGGTGTCTGTTTCCTTGTAGGCGCAGACGGAGCACTACTATTTGAAACAGTTAGGTCTTCTGCCTCCTCAACGTCATCTCCATCTTCATTATCTTCCTCTTCTTCCCCGTCCAACTCCTCGTCCTCCAATTCATCATCAGAGTCGTCCTCACCGGTATCACCACCTGATTCGCCATCTTCCGTGTTAGTATCAGGCGCTCTATGCACTTTCATGTGTCGTTTTAATTTGGATGCCTTCTCAAAAACTTCGTCACATTCTGTACATTTAAAAGGTTTCTCACCTGTGTGTGAGCGCCGGTGAACGATCAGGTTGTTTTCGAATCGGAATTTCTTTCCACAAAATTCACAGGAATGAACTCCTTCATCAATGTTGCGCTTGGCTGGTGGCGTTGATGTCGGACGCTCCGTCGGTGGTGCGTCGGCTGCCAGCGCGAGTGGTTCAATTCGACGTTCGGGTGAAGTCGAACTGTGCGGCCTCGTGGCGTCGCGAGGCGCGTCCACCGTTCCGGGTCCGGCGCCCACCGGAGGAGTCTGTCCGACTCTGGAGGGCGACGGGGAAGCGAACGGAGGCGAATGCTTCCTGGGGCTAGGAGAGCTGGAATTGCCTGTGGCCGCCCCTGGACTGGTCGTACCGGCCAGTTGCCGCAAGCGCTGCGAGTAAAAATCCAGCTGGGGTTCAAGTGAAAGGGGCTGAGATACGGGTGGGGCCCTATCTCGGCCCGATACCGACGTTGGCACGACCGGAGGCCGGTCCGCCGGTGATGAGAATGCTTGGTGTGGAGGCATTGAGTTCGCCGCCACTGCAGCAGCCGCAGCTGCTAAGTTGAGACCATGGTGGCGAAATTGCTCTGAAACGAGCTGTTCCATTCTAAATCGGTGGTCATGGTGGTTCGGCCGTGCAAACAGCGGCGTAGGAGGAACTGACGGATGGGCCAGTGGCGGTAAGCTGCCTGGTAATGGCATCCTGAGTAGTCCACCAACTCCAAACGGCGAGTGCATATCTGGAGGAGGTAGTAAAGGGTGGTGGCGCAAGCTAGGTGGTGGTAGTGGCGCGCCGGTGGATGAGCAGCCCGAGCTTGTCGAAGAAGTACTTGACGTCGAGTGGTTCTGCTTGTTGGGTTGTTGCTGCGGCATCGCCTCCACGTAAATCTTGACGCCATGCACGTGTTGTACGTGCTGCAATAGCCTCCACGCGGAGTGAACACGCGCTTTGCACGTCGAGCACACATAGTTACTGGGTTCTGTGGACAAGGAGAAACACCGTTTAAAAACACGTAACATCAAACTGATCGACGAAGATGGAAACGCTTTCCGATGTAAGATTTACAGCAATATTAACAGGGGCAAAGTGTCTAGTAATAGCTCTCACATATCGTAGTGTTGGGCCTAGTGGGTGCGTGGTACGCATGTTAAGCAGTTGGAGGTCCAAGGGTTGGTGCGAGCGGTGAGTGATCGCCGTTCCGTGTCTCGCGTGATTCATGCACCTCTAAAATCTTATGAAATATACGCGGGTTGAGATCACGTACGCACGCGCGGGTTAAGACGGTTGATATTGAAATCTATGTATGTAACACTGGCCCGCTAAGGGAAAAATGAATAGAGGCTTTTTTTATTAAACGTTAGCTTAGTTGCCTTTATTTGAATATGGCCATATGAACAGTTGCAAAAACTGTTTTGCACTATTTAATTTCTTGTCGGTTTTTCCAGAATCAGCACTTTTACTTTTTATTTTCAAGTCTAAATTAATTTCCTAAAGCTTTAAAACATTGCCTATATAACATAATTCATTGGTTCCGCTCTATAGTTCAGGAGATGCGGTCAAGGCGCGTCCAGGCCGCTCAGCCAACTCTGACAGTAATTTGATTGCTCATTGTTAACCCGAGACACATTTTATTGTGAAGACAATCACGTCTCAGCGATCTTGTAGTGATGTCGGAAGGTCACTTATATTTCTATCGACCATTTTAAAACTACGGCTAGTTTTAATGATTGATAGAAATAATTATTAGTGTAGGAATTGATGTTTATAGTTTTACACCAAATTGTGATAAATGACTCGGCGATCATTTCATATTTATATATGTATTCAGTACATTGCGTTCGAATATAATGCAGCATGAAACATAGGTATTAGTAGTGTGTGTCGTTAATTTCACAAATTTGTGCGGCATACACAAAGTATTAGATATTTAATCGTATTTATCTGTAACCCTGAAACTTATCAAACGCATATTGCACACTGAAAAATTACAAAGCCAAATTAAATTATCTAATCCCAAAGACCCTGACTAGTACAACACAAATGGTATTAAGTAGTAACAATTAATTTAATTTATCGACTTTGCGCATCACTAGTCGGTGGGCGCGGCAGATAAGCGATCTTCACTGTTAAGACGATTATTGAAATGTAACGGTCAGATTGTGACCGACCGGAAAGATGACACGTACGGGGTGTTCACTGTAATTTTAGTTATTTTGTGTACGAACAATTTCATGGATTATTCTGATAGCGATTAGAGTGACAGATTATGAGTGGTAAGTACTTATCATAAATAGTTTTTTTTGCTAGATATTTCTTACATGTTTACATACATTAAAGTAGCGCTTAATCTTTAAGTATAATTTACATACTTTCTAATCTAATAACAAATCTACTATTAGAATCACAATTTGCACACACCTAAATATTACAGTAATGCACTCGTACTAATCCATCGATCAACCCAATGTATTAGTCACAGTAGTGAATGAATATCTAGCGAATAAATCTGATAAGACGTGTTTTTTGAAAATTAAGATCACCATTCATTATTTTAGCATAACATCACGCCTTGTTTCCCCGAAGGGTTGGGCAGAGGTGTACCTGTAGTACACCCACATTTCGCCAGTTATGTTTAAGTCCCATTAATAGGGGGCGAGCCTATTGCCATCAACCGGGCACAAGTCCAGACTCCAGGCTGCTACTGAGAAATGCCAGAAAGAAAACCCAGTGACAATTTACCCGACCTGGGAATCGAACCCAGGACCTCATGTTCAGCAGTAACGCTTGCGACCACTAGACCAACGAGGCAGTGAGTTCATTATTTTACACACACATAATTTATGTTCTACAATCATTATCTTGATGGATCGTTCTGCTAATTCGTCAATAGGTACATGAGTCAAGACGGAACGACTTGACATCAGCCTGTACACAGATTTATCGCGATATCAATATTGTGACCTTTTTGTCCCGAGTTACCGACCATTGTTCATTGTGTTGAGTTTTGGTCATCATACGGTACTGGACGGATAGAACCACATATTTAAATATCCTTTTAATATTTTTCCTTTTTCGGACATGGTTATTATAAAAATATTATGGTAATTTCTAACCTAATTTGTAGTGTCGTTTTGTAAAATCGACCACAGACACGAAAAAAATATTCGTATACCTATGCAAGACAAAAAGTGATTTTCAATCAAGTTTAAAATCCAGTTGTCGACTAAAAATTAATTAGCAATGAGCAGCAAATTCTTCCACCGATAAAAGATAACCAAACAATCTTTTCCTCACAATCTAATCATCGATATTTCTGCTAACCGTACGATAAGCGTCACTACTACGTCATAAGTAGGGTCAACATAACCACCGGTGGTAAATAGAACCAATTCGATTGATACCGGATTACAGCGATTACTGGGCGGTTGTAATTTTCAATCGGTGGTCGATACCATCTGTGGTCATGTGTGGTTGATAATTAAGTGTGGTAAAAGTCGCGTGGGCTGGCGTTTGGGTGGTCGACTAGTAGGATCAAACGGTGAATGTGATAGTTCGCGATTCTAAAACGTGTAGGTATGATTAAGAACGACATGTAGTCATTGAACGAACAAGAACCGTTGCGGCAAAGCTCCTACGGACCCCGAAGGGAGTCTGCGTGACGCAAAGCCGAACACACCGTGTACATCTCCCGCCTACACTACACCACTAAGGTGGAGGACATCGTGGAGTACGTGCGCCAAAGGACGAGGTACACGCCGAGGGTGCAGTTACTAGAATCGCACCGGAACGTCAACTTCAAGGCGTTCGTCGTGCATGTACCGAACTGTTATCTGCCCCTCGTCATGAAAGAAGACTTTTGGCCGCAGGACGTGGCGTTCCGTCGCTTCCGCGGACAAGTTCCACAGGACAGCACAAAGTTATGCTACTGAAAAGTGATGTGCTACTAACATAGTCTAAGCCTTATTTATTAACACAAGTTTTTGTTTATATTAAAATATTATGTTTATGGTATTTTTCTATGGGCCTGTGTCGCCTGAAATAGATTGTATTATTATTATTCACTAAAAATATTCACGAATTTTGTTAAAAAGTTTAAACCGCTTTTATTTACTAAAAAAAGTTTTGTTTTTATTTTTTATTATTACTATTACTGTTTGTATTTTCTGTGCGTGTCCCAAATAAAATATCTTTCTTTCTTTAAAAAAGAAGAATCTATCCCAAATAATTTTAGCACCGATTCTGGTTTCAAAATAGGGTTTTTTTTTTTTTTTTTTCACCAAATGCAAGACGTGTTTTATTATTTTATACAGACTATTGCTCTGATCATACCGTGATAACCTTTTATAAAAATTCCAATGTCATAATGGATAGTTTTAAAAACCTCCATTACCAATTTAAACCAGAAACTATCGCTACAAGAAATATCAATACGTTACAATCGTCCGGAAAACGCACCGGTTATCCGGCCACGAGAAAAAATGTGTAATGAGCGTTTCGATTTCAAAAGGCAATCGCTGATTACCGGGCATTGTGTGGGCTGGGAACCACCGGGAGTGAAATTTTTAAACACGGGGAGCCCAGTGGGGCTGGGGGGGTTTCGAAGTGACCCCCACCACCCACCGGGTGGACGTTTAGCTCGGGAAAGCGTATCCGGTTGTCGCGGCCGTGGAGTACCGTAATTTATGTATGTATGCAGTTTTTCGGTAATTTTTATTGAGTGGGAATTATAAGTTTTTGATGTGTGGTTAAATGGTGTATTGTAAGGATGATTGACTTAAATGAAAGGTTAGAATATGTTGGTTTTTATCGTAACTTCCATTTTTATGTAATGTAGCGGAAACTTTGTCTGAATTTGTAAAACCTAGGAAAAATGTTACAGCCAAAATCGTGCTAAACAACGGAGGTAATGGAATTATAATCGAAATAAAACGAAGACCAATTTAAACATTATTGTAAAAAAAAACTTTCACGAGTAAATAATATCTACTGCACCAAAAATGTATCTCTCATTTTCATAATTTATAAAATCTAAAAACGCAAACACATTTCGTAGGAAAAATAAAACTTAAAACTGAAATCGCCAAATTCTTACGGCCCATATAGAACATTCCTCAGCCGGAAGCCGCCAGCGCTGCTTCCGGCGACGACAACTGTTGTTCGCACCCCAGCGCCTCTCGCGGACACCACTAGAAACTACAGACAACTGGAGTGTGTACTACAGTGTTGTTTATTTACTTAGGTAGGTATACAGGTTTAGATGTCTGTCTAGATTTTGTAGAAACGTAATGTGTGTAGAGGGAAAGTTTTTCAGTTTAAATGTATCGCTAAATAAAATTTTGCTATAATAGGTAATTGACATCATTGGGATCATTAACAAATAATCCATTTGTTTTATTAGACAGACGGAAAACGAAAAGAAAATTCGAAAATCCCAATTCATAAAACAAACCGTTACAATCAAACTACCAATCATTCAAACGCCGAACAATTAACGATCATTTCCGAAGCGAAGGCGAACTCAAAAATGCGTTCTTTATTTGAATCTATGCGAAATCTGAAATAAGAACGGCGTTCCGTAGAGAGTCGCCATCGACTTGTTATGCGGCGGATGTCCGTCGCGCCGCTGCGCTGAATGACCGGCTTCCCCTTCCGCCCGCGCTCCACCCCCCCTTGAGATTTGTATAGACTGCCCGTGATCAGCGGGTTATGAAAAGGTTAAAATAGGGAGTATACTTTTAGCCAGTAAAAGAGTGAGGAAAAGTAGTTACACTCAAAAACCAAACTTTTTTAGTGTTAAAAAAATTTCGAGGTGATGATGGATCTTTCGGCGAAAAACCGATTTATTTAAATAAAAAAAGAAGTTATCGTACCTACCTAGTAAGAGGATTTTCGGTCCCATCTGCTGTATAGATAAACAAATGAGTAAAGTATTTTACTTTATAACTGTTTTAAATATGACGCTCAACCTACAAGACACATTTTCCAATGTCTACTTATCTTAAGATTAACATCGTTTTGAGGTCAACCCAACCCGCTCACAGTGAGCACCTAGCCTCACACTAGTGCGAAGTTATAACCCCGAATGGTGCAAATTGTGACCCATAACTAGGAGACATGTTGTTGTTCGTGGAGAAAAATAAAATTTTCCAAATAAAACTTTCCGGGCCAGAACTGGTTGGTCGCCAAATACAGTGAATGTTTGTAAAGATATACTGTTTCGATTTAGTGCTACCTATGTATCAGCATTTTCTTTGGGAGTTGCATTGTCATGTTGTTTTATCTGTTTTCGATTTGTTTACTTTTTTTTAAGATGACTCGCACATGGAGTATGTCCATCAAAATTGTCTACTTTCATGGGAGAAAAGAATGGCATATATTTGTGACATTAAATACTAAAAAGACCAATAGAAGTTTATGTAAAGGTCGCCATAGCAACTGCCTAACACAGAGTGCAGGCCACGGATGTAGGGCACATTCAAGTCCATTCATAAAATGAATGAAAATGAGTGAAATGCACCGATCCCGACATGGTTTAACCAGACTCGATAAATCGAATGGACCCCAAGATTTGCACTGGCCTCTGGAGCCTCATATTGCATAGGGCTAAAGAGGCCAAGGAGAAGACCAGGTGGCACAGTAATAGTAAGGAAGACGTGCCCTTAGGCCATGGAAGGATTAGCGAGCCATACCGAATATCCTTGACTAGGCAATGGACTAGTGGAGAGACGGACTATTTTTATCTATTATATATTCAAGCATACATAACCCTCATAATAATCAAGCAAATAAAATTTCCATACAATATTAGTTTGCAGGTCATTAAGAAGACGTGACGTCATTCAATGCCGTCTGGGTCATAAGGACGCAACTGAAAAAATAATTTGTGACTTATTGTTCAAATATGTACAAGAATTGACCGATTTGACCGTCAATGCGGAGTACACAAGTGTTTTGCAAAATAACAAAAGGTAATGGTGAGCTATGTAAGAAGTGACCCCGACCTGAGTGAGTTAATGACTATTAATATTCCGTAATAAGTGTTGAAGTAAGAAAAACTGTAGATATAAATGCTGTATATGGCTTTGTAAATGGATATTTTTTCTTGGTCTGTTGACTTTTGTTTTATTTGATGGCAAAAAAGGGCTGGTTTTTAATCGTCTTCTTATTTTCATTCAGTATCTATGGATTTAAAAAAAAGTTTTTATGAGATTCAACCACTCTATCAATGAAATCGAATAAAGCAGAAATATGTAAATACCGTTTGATATACCGAATAAACGAATATAAAAATAGTGTAGGTATTTAAATACCGTTTGATAATAATAAAACACTAATTAACTAAACATTCAATAAAGACGTCAGCGGTACATCTACGGCCGCTCCCAAAAGCGGTAAAACGGTGATTTTTGTAAACTATCGCATTACTCCACAAATTGTTACAACGTTGACACCCTCGCAGTTACACCCTTGCGTAAGTAGAGCGTTGGTGTTTAGGGGAGGAACTTTTTTGCCCAGAATTACTGAAATATTTAGGTACTATCGAAGAACTTCATATCCAAGCAGTTTGAAAACAAAATCCCGTGAACACGATGACCACATCTGTTACCACCCCGGTTCTATAGCGGCCGAGTGCTGCAAGCAGAAATAGTCCTTACGGTGTATAGATATAAACTTTTGAAGACATGTGACATCTACCAACCCGCGCTGGGCCCGCGTGGTAGATTAGTCCCAGCAGTGGGAATATTCTAAATTCAAAATTCAAAAGTCATTTATTCAAACTTTAAATGACTATTTTCGAACGTCAAAATTACATAAGACAGTCACCACTTCCTATTGCTTTTGCTGGGAAGAAGAAGTGGCGCAACAAACTCCCCAGCAGCACAGCTGTCTGTTCAGTTAGAAAAAAAAAGATTCGATACAATAGTATGCAAGATAATTTACATTACGCAAAACACAATTTAAATTATAAATTAATAGCCACATGACAGCTATCACACGCCATTATACCAACCAAAAACATCGAGAATTATATACAAGCAGAAATAAAAATAACTAAACGTAAACAATATCTAAAAAAGAAAATAAAGTTTCCAGGCATAAAGGGCATTATAGGCTGATTATGCATTGGTTGAAGTGATAATCATGATGATAAGAATTGAAACAATACTAGTCTGACCGATGAAAATAAAGACAATAAAGTATACTTAAATGATGATAAATTATAACCTTCAGCATGAATAACGATGAATGAATATTGATTCTATGTACCATCGAAGAAGTTCACATCTATACACCGTGAGGACTACTGCTGCTTGCAGCGCTCGGCCGCTATAGAACCGGGGCGGTAACAGATGTGGTCATCGTGTTCACGGGATTTTGTTTTCAAACTGCTTAGATATGAAGTTTTTAGATAGTACCTACCTATTAAAGAAAACATTTCACTATCACAAATTTCTTTTCAGAACGATTATACAGGTACATATTATAACATCACGATTGGTTTCCCTGAAGGGTTGGGCAGAGGTGTACCTATAGTACACCCACATTTCGCCAGTTATGTTTAAGTCCCGTGTAATAGGGGACGAGCCTATTGCCATCAACCGGGCACAAATCCAGACTCCGGGCTGCTATTGAGAAATTCCAATAGAAAATCCCAATAATACTTTGCCCGATCTGGGAATCGAACCCAGGACCTCATGCTCAGCAGTAGTGCTTGCGGACACTAGACCAACGTGGCAGTTATTATCCTAGTAGATAAAACAGATGGTAAGTGCATAATTGCCATCAACACTAAAGCAGTTTATGGAAACAAACATATTCCTTAAGCTAAAACCAAGCAAACACTTACACATACAAGTAATCTAACAACCCCTAACATCTCCAGACATGTTAACACATCACGTCTCGGAACCCAAAATCAAGACACAAATGTTCACAAAAATTCGTCCCCGACACGATGTGTGGGGCTATTTTAAACTCATAATAACTTGCCGACACATGTGTGACGACCATTACCACATATTACAAAAAATGTTGGAAAAACAATAAAATTTGGGCGAGGGTAGGTGGACGCTTTAAAATTGATTCAGCGCACCGATGCGCTTAAGTGTTGCTTGTTTATTTGGAGAATATATTATGCTTTGTGGTTTCATGTTGTTATGTGTATGATTTCGAGTGGATCATAGTCAAGTGGTCAATAAAGAAATTCGGGTCTTAGCTTAAATAGTTGGAGACGTCATTTAGTTCAATATTTATTTTGAATTTTGTAAGTTAACCGTTTTCTTCTGTATCTTCTGTGGTATCATAAACCATATTGTGATATAAATAAATAGATAAAAATAAATAAAATATTAAACTATACTCTTATACCTATTCTGTATATCATACATGTTTAGTTTTCTTAAATCCTGGTTCTATCACAGCCATTAGTTTCTAATAGGCTTAATTACAAATAGGTTTCCCATCTTCCTTTTTTGTATCCCTATCAAAAATCATATTGTTTTTCATATCTGATTATAATTATCTAAATAATCTGAACTTCTACACTCGAACAGGACATACCTCAGTTAATTAGTCGCATCTAACCCCACATCTGCACAGCTATCAATCGAAACGCAAATTTTAATTAACGGATTCCGCAAACGGTCACATCTCCCTCACGTGGACGGACACAAAGCAAATATGACAGCTATTCAACTGCACACTGCACCGCACAATGCACCACAATCCTTTAAAATTCCTAACACATCACATAGGTATCTATAACCACACATCTACCAAAAATCTACCAAATCCAACGGCTGAAAGTCGAGAGGCAATCTATCATAAAATAAATCTATGATATATTTACACACACTGAATGCATTATCACCATTCCTAAATCAGCTATCAACGGACTCTTTTCACTAAAAGGGTAAGGTTCACTATAGAAAAGGTTGACCCCTCATAAAGACTTATCACCTCATATACAAAATAAGGTTCTACTAATCCAAAAGCTCTCGAACAAAATGCAGATTTACGCATCAGTGTTAGGGATCAAATTTGAATGGACAGGAGCCAGCAGATGCGATCTCGTCAAAGTTAGCGGTAGTTTTTTCACAACAATCTCTCCTCGGACTTAACTTACGTTATCTCGCCCACGAACGTCGCAAGGAATAGAAACCCGCACGTACATAATAAGGACGATATTTCTAAAGAAATTTAAATTCGCCCGCAAAGGTCCCCGAGATAGGATTAAAGATTGGGCGCCGAGATGGCCCTTTTGTGGCCGACCCTTAAGAAAACATGTCTTGATATGGAAATATCTTGGACGGGAGTTAATCGAGGAATCATTTGCGGGGGCGATCATTTATCAGAAGTACGGTCTATGAATGCGTAATTAGTTCACAGATAGAACAGCCCCGCTGTCCGTTTCAAATTCATTGTTGACGTTTATTTCGCGCGAGTGGGCAAGTAAAAAGCGTTCGCTGTTTGGGCCACAGCAGCTGACCGTTTTGAGGTGCGCCAGACCGTGGATGTCGGGTTAAAACGATAATTTTATCTGGGGTCCTGCAGAAATCAATACGGCTATCATTGTCCATGCTTCATTCAGAGGGTCATTGAATACAATGATTAAAAGAACTAAAAATAATCTCTTTACAAATAAAAAATCAGACCAGATAACCCGTACAGGAGGGAGAATGGATATAATCCAAAAAATATTTAATTTCAACAATGTTACATGAATACGGAACACATATCCGCTCCGACAATCCTTCATTAATTCGTAAACCAAACAAAGAAGACCAAATACTGGACTCATCCACACTTGATACAATATTTGTTTTGATACAAACAACTGACGGCCATTGGTTCACTCTGTTTTGTGATGGTAATGACTGGCGACACTTTGTGGACACAGATTCTTATGTCACGTCGACCAAGAGCTATTGTTACCTCTAAATGTCACCTGAACGAAGAAAAACAGAGTGTAATTGCAGAAACTAGAACTTCTCAAATACGGAAACTCCTAAATACGTTCACAACTGAAAGGACACGCGATAGTCACGAGACAAACTTCCCCTCACATTTCACAAAGTCGCAGACGTCATGTCTAAAATTAAAACCCACTTATTCCAAAGCCGCCACTTAGCCACCTTCCCGTTTATACAAAAACTAAAAATATACACAAGCATTGTGTCACGCAGGAGTTCCATAGGTCACGGCGAACGCATGAGCGTGTACCACGTGTCAGGAACACGCCAAACATTTTTTATCTTTGAAAAAATTATAAAAGACCGTTTCTAACAATGGGACCTCGGTAGCATCTTTGACAATTATAATATCGTAGCCATCGGTACACAGAGAGCCATTAACGCCCTTCGGATAAAACTCAACATTGAACTGTAATGACGATGTAGAAAGGTTGAATATTAAACGGATTATTCATAAAACATGAGCTCTTTAGTCATTGACGCGGCCACGGTTAATGTAAGGGTCATCACAAAAGGCAGATGACAACAATGCGCGTGCGTCAATCGTGTGCTCATGCAAATAATTTTTTTCTCCTAAATCATCCCCTTTATCTGTTCGTACAGCGATGGGGTTAATTAATATGTACGGAATAATACAATTAAAATTAAGATCCCTTTTTTAAGTTGGCACGAGGTCGCGACTTTCTGTCACCATTAGAATTATGTTCTTGTTTTGACAATAAGCTTCCGTTATGAATGCGGTTTTAAAAGTCGAGTGGATTTATGGACTTGGCTCTATTGTTTCTTGTTATCTATCTATTTAATATATTGCTATATTTTATTGTGATGGGGCCCCCGTGGTATATTGAAACTGGTTGGTCTGACAGCTCCGTAGAAAGGGTTAATATGAACGTTTAGGATAAACTCAATAATCCGAAACAACCGGTGCTGAAGCCAACCTGCAATTGACACTTGGATAGCGCAACCCCGGTATACAGCAACGTAATAACGTCACATTTAGCGTCCAGATATAACAGTGACGTTTCATATCTATTGGATTATCACACTGAACTTTATATCTAGCAATCGGATGATATTTTTATCAGCGCGTTAAAAAACAGTACAGAAAGGTTTGGCCTTTAGTTATCAGTAAGATGAGTGGTTGACGATTGCTATATAAAGATGTAATATCTACGTGACCAATATAAATAGATTTGCGTGCGTATACAGTTATCGTTTTGCCTTAAAATTTTCCACCGCAAAAACAGTTCGATCTTAAAAAATGTCATCAAACATACAACTGACATTTCCAAATTCAAATTCAAATATATTTTTTTTTTTTCAAATATGCACATAATAGCCACTTTTGAACGCAAAGTTTACAGGAAAATACAGTTGATTCGACATGTTGTAGTTGCCTTTTCCAAAAGGTAGTTTCTTATGGAGAAGAATGGTCAAAAAGCTCCACCGTAACTCTAAAAAATAAAATTTTCACTATTTTGGTTTAAAAATAAAGTTTCATTATGAACTACAACACAGCAGCTACAATTACGAGCAAATCATTAATATTTTTTTTCTTTTCCTTTGTAAGTTGCTATTTCATAAAGCAGTTGACAGAATGCGGGTCGAAAATTTTGAACGGTGCACAATTTTCGGGTTTAAGGAAGGCTTTGTTGTGCAACGGGTTTAATACAAAAGTGTCAAATGACAGCACATCTGGTGGCACAAAGGGTTAGTCTCGGATAGATTATTTCTCGAACCACCCCCGCAAGATTGCTCGCTTATACAGATGTTCGGGTACCTCCGTTTTTATTTATTTTACGTTTTATTGAAACGGTTTGAAGGATTAGTGGGTTTATTTTTAAGGGAATTTATAAGGAAATCTACTTTAGATGATTTTTAAGACTAGATCTAGAATTAAACATTGTTTTCAAGAGAAAACTTCAAGGGTAGCCTATTCGCATTTGAATTTGCATCAACAATAATTAGGATTTCATTAATATAAGTTCGGTTAGTTTAGGTACTCGTATAATAAACTCTATTGTATATTTTAAAATGCCTCAGTGTCAAGGGTGACTAGTGTGTAACAATATCTATAAACAGTTCAGACAAAACCAAGAATACCAAGAAAAATAACAACGACACAATTCGAAACATCCTGTTACCAAAGACAGGATTAACTCCCAATCCAAAATGTATGGACAAGCGATGACGAAGCAAAACCTACATGATTGTCCAACATAGTCATTGTGCAACATCTTGCGTGACAAAGTCGTATCGTGAAGATAAAACTGTCTCCAAAGAATCCTTTGAAGCTAAGAAAGAATCATTAATATAATAAACACCGGACCGTCATGCCGATGACGTGACGTTCAGTGTAAAAATGGCATTCTCTCGCACGTGTCTTTTCCGCCTTTTGGCTGGTTATGGAATTTTTTGGTGGGCTGAATCACAGACAAAACTGTTCTGCTCTGAAAAGTGACGTCTCACTGAATTTTAGAGATGTAGATTGTAAAGATGAAGACAATGGTGACGCTATAGACGGTTTTAGTAAAGCTATTGAAACTGAATGATGAGCTGATAGAAAACGCAAGTCTGATGCATTACTAATTAATCATGTTTACCAATGTTTGTATTTTGAACATTAAATATTTTAAACAAGAGATTAATTGATGTTTTTGCCTTCACGGTCATCAACTGGTTGTCCCTAATGATGTATAATTGCTGCAATACAGATTCTTTCATAAAAATTTGAGGGATTGTCATTAATACTTTTTCTTATGGTTTCTTTTAGTATACTCAAATACTTGAACATGAAATTTTTTGCACCCTTGGTTGACATGATTTTGGATGAGCTACTCAAAACACTTTACTGCAGAAATTAGTATCACTTATTAAGAATTATAAACTATCCGACTTTTCACATTCAACATCGCATAAATGTAAATGACACTTACCACTATGCATAGTATTGGACTCTGCATCAGCAACTTCGGTCCTCGATTTCTTGAGGTCCTCAGGTGACGCTGAGGTATCCATTCGTTCCTGCTTGATCTTCGGCTTAATGTCTTCGTCAGGGGAACTCGATGGCATCGGTGAGGTAGAGGCTAGTCTTTTAGGCGTTGATGCTCCTGCGTCACCTATGGGTAAAAAGAATACCGTTACAAACTAATTTGTGTAGGCGTGGTGGGGGCTTGATAGTATGTATTTTGAATACAATAGTAATAGTAATTAGATGGGTTTTTGCTTTGACAGAATCTATTTGTATTTCAAAATTACAGCCTATGTAATCATATGTAATCCAATCCTATAATGTTCCCATTACTGGGCCACAGACCTCTGCTCTGTGAGAGGGAGTGGGTCATAATCCACCACGTGTCGCCCAGTGTGGGTTGTCACATGTCTTCGAATTTTTTGGTTCTAGCACACGTCTCTCCACGATGTTTTCCTTCACCGTTTTGAGAGCAGTGGTGATGAAATTAAATACACAAAGTAAAGTGCCTGCCTGGGTTGGAAACCACGACCTACAATTCGTAACTCTTGGCCAATACCATTGGGCCGCCGCTGCTCTTCTCTATCCATCTAGTTATAGCTTGCACGGAAAAATAGACAAAATGACAGATTGTGTTTTTGAATCTGTCATTATGTCTATTCTTCCGTTGACAAAACCCGTTTCTATTGTGGTAATGCTACGCGTGCTGTACCTCACTGTGTGTAAATTTTTAAATAAATAAGTAAAATATAATCTTGCGTTATCGTACTATGACGTGGTACAGCCATAATTGTTAAAGTGTCAGAGATAGATGGAGCTATATGGGACGAATAGCACTATCCCTTTTACACAATGGAACAATGATAGCTTTAACACGTCATAGTATGGCCCGTACCTATGTTTATGCTGTAGTATTTTGACCACATAATACTTAAGAATTGATTTGTTTGGTTACAGGTAACAGAAAAAACCACTTACCGTCTAATAGCCTCTTAGGAGTGCTCGAAGCTCCTCCATCTTCTAAAAGATCAGGGTGAGCTATAGAAGGGCTGGCGAGAGGAGGGGTATGCACTCTGCTGCTTGGAGGCCTCCTCGCAGTGAGGAGTGACGGCCTCCGTACGCTGGTGCTCCCACTCGACACCTGGCCTGGCCTTGAGCCATCTTCTTGGTCGGAATTCGGCCCTGTGATTGGAAAAGTGGAATGTAAAATCATTGTCTAAATCTATTAACTGGGTTCACATTTCATTTAACGCTAAAATTATTTAAAACATCGTTTTGTTTTAATTAGTCCAAGAAGCTAAACGCAGTAATTTGTGGTGGAAGCGACCCTAAGAATTGAACATTACGCTTATAATATTTAAAATCTTCTCAAATTTTTATAATATGAATAAAATTACAACAATTCAGTCGATTAAATTGATGACAGCATAAGCAAAAGCCTAAGCAGCCTATTATACATATATTGCCACTACGAGTATTGCGGGTTGGCAGATGTCACATGTCTTCGAATGATGCTCAAATTAAATTCGTAGTTAATACAAGTTTCAAAAATACAAAAGAAAAAAATCTACTTAAAACAAAATGAAACTCACCAGCACTAAAACAATGATAGGACGTCAGATCCTTATCACAGGAGGACACTTTATGCTGGATGAAGCGCACAATGTCAGCGAGGGCGAAGGCCCTGCGACAAGCGCCACAGGTCAGGGTGTCTGCAGGCACCCCGGGTATGGGGGACCCGCCACCCTCTGCCGCGCTGTCCGCATCCGCTGAAAGGTAAGGACATGGTTTGATATCTGTGATTTTTGGTGATGGTGAAGAAATAATTTGAAATCATGTGCTGAATTCACAGTTGAGGAGATTCGTAACATCAGATACTCCGGCGTGTGAAATTAAACGTTCTTCAAAAACTTCTCTACACTTTGATGAAATTGCATCAGGTTCAAAGGAAAACTTTTTTGATGTTTTGTAACAGCAAAGTTTAGCCCTATATAGTACTAATGGTAGTGTAGCGGTTACACCGCCACATACTAACTACGCATCAAAGACATGACGTCACACAAATCCTGCATCGCTCAATTAGAGTTTACCACGCGAACGACATAGATAAGACTATCCGAAATCAACAGTCGGGCAGTCGGCCCGCCAGACACAACACCCGTCTGGTCGGAGGATCCTCCCTTTTCTATGGTGGATGAGAGAACTTTACACCCTGTTCCTCATGCCTCTAAAGTAGTATTGCAGGATTGGTTCTATGGAGTTTCAAGGAAAATTTGATGTAGGCCTTATGTTCACGCAAAACACATAAGTGAGTTAGCACAAAGTACCTACTGCGGAAACTAAAAAAAATTGCTGTAGGTAAGCTTGGTGCATATCAATTTTTCAATTTCATTTATCGTTAGAAATTCTTGGTATCCTAGTTAGTATGTCTAATTATTGCAGATCGAATAGGGGTAGAAATGTTTTTTAATTTTTGAACCTTCCATGTTCTTTTTTCAAGGATCTCACATCCACAAAATACTTAAAATACCACAAACAACCGCTGCTAAACGTGACACACTTTTTAAAAGACAGGAGAGTCAATGCCAATTATGCCAAATAAGTGTTGTACAACATTCGTCCACAACATATGGGCAATGAATGACACTTTCTTTCAATCTTTTAAGTGTTAAATGACACTTAATTACATGTTGTTGCCTTCACGGTGCTGTGAGGTGTCAGTTGTAGGGTTGACCGCTTATCTGGGTACAAAAGGCCTGTAATAACCGTCTTACTCTGCGGTCCGCATTTAAAGGGTTATTTTCTTTGTTGGGACAAGAAAGTTAATCGATTTTTTATTGGAACATATGGCAATGTGTGAGATAGTTATGGCTATGTTTTTAATTCTGGTATTTGTGAATAGAAACCGTAATTATATCAGTGTTATGTTTAAGTGGCTGGAAGTAGTGACCGGGTTAACGATAGCAAAAAAACAAATGAGGGTTTGAAAAGTAGAATCTGCTATTCTTTTTCTAGACGTAAGTACTAATCCATACGTAAATAGTATTGAATCCGAAGACATCTGTTAATAGAGACAGTCTAGCTTCATTTATTATTGAAGTTTAGGTGCGAGCAGACGGGATCAATCGCTCTAATAGAGCTGTCGGTTGTTTCGGAGAATTGGAGCTTTCCTTCCTCACGATTTTAAACTTTACTAAAAAGATATCAGTCGTGTCACTTGTGTAAGCATAATATCTTAGGTCAATGTAAAATTTTTAAAGTGATCAAGTTAATTCAATGCCAAATGGATCTAGGTGTTGCAATAATATAGTCTATTCTATTTTTCTTAGAATAGACTATATTGCAACACCTAGATCCATTTGGCATTGAATTAACTCGTTGCTAAATGTAGTTCAGAACTAAAATGAGTCAATTGATAAATTATTTCATTTTCAGTAGCATACTATTACTATTTTGCAATGTGGTAAAATATTCCTACGTTGAAATTGTTTTGATTTCTTAAACCATCAAGTACACACTTCCTATAATTTCATCCGTGTAGGATAGTTTCCCCTGCCTAAAGGCTAACCCCAAACAAATCTCACATACATAATTAACTCCTTACATATTAATTGACATCACCATAATATAAATAGCTCAACACAAGACACGGCCGCGACGCCTCGGATTATAAAGGCTCTTTCGCACGAACAATTGGTCGGCACATCAAAGCACGTTCGCGAGCTAATTTCACATAAGTACTGTGCAGACGCCCTTACATTCGCCGTTCAAACTCTCTTGTTATTATTATTTTTTCCTTCAATTTCTTTGTAAAGTAGGCAGCGCTGTAATGTCTATAGGGGCTGTATTGCATTGTAACTCGAGAACTAAATTAATATAGTGAAAAAACTACGTGATTCGACGGCCATTGTTTGTATTGCCGTACCTAGTTTGTTTAGAGGGTATATTATGTAAATGCACGCGTTATTGATGTTAATTTTTTACAGATTTGAAAAGGTGATGGCTCGTGTCAAATAGGAACACTTCCTGAGGAAGTAGAGGTGGATGTATCCTGTGCCTGATCAAACAACTTTTAGTGATACTGTCGTAGTAAAAAAAGCAATTCGTTCGTAAATGGGGCGAAGAAAATGACTAAAAGCACAAGATTTGAAAATATTTCACGCGCTATGAGAGCCTTCAAATTAACCTCCATCTAGCATCCTAGATATTGGTACTAAAGCACCGATGTTCGATCTCACTACACTTATGCAACGAACAATCTTCCAACATAATAGGTACGGTATTGCTTCACGACTCAAGTACTAACGCACATCATACCGCTAAACCCTTTCTAAACCCAACATATAAATGTAAAAGCCTTACAAGTAAGTACATAAACGTTTACACAATCGAACCCTATCAATTTTACGTGAAAAGGTGGACTGTGGGTCAACTCGGACAAACGCTAGGCCACACCCACCGCCACGCCAGTGGACAGTGGTCACCACACATGCGCCGTGTGGACAAATACTTTACACCCACATAAATATTTGATTTTCACGTTTGGAGTGATTTATGATTATCTATGTCGAGGGTAGCATGCCCCGGTTTTGAATGCTTTAAATGGATCAATTTTGTGGCTATGTGGGGTTATATGGAATACATTTTCGTGATTGATATGTTTTCTGATGTGTGAGCTGTAAATTGGGAACTTAAATTAAATGATCATAAAGAAATTCTATTCGCTACTTCATCAACATTTGAAGTGTAAAATTTTGTTCCTGAAATGCAAAATAAAACTTTGAGATATTGTGAAGTTTAACCGACAATTCAATTAAAAAAACCACAAAAACCAAAAGTGAAATCAATTATATTCTCAACTGAAAACCAATATAAGAAGCGCGTGCATTTTATTTTTGTTTTATTGAAAAGTGCCGTCTAACCAAGGACAGTCGCCTCAGGTGACGAGAAGGGAGACACCCTCCGAAAGGACTGCGAGACCGAAAAGTTTAAATTAGCTCGTTACTACACACGGCGTAACATGCCAGTTATATCTCTGCATTTGTTTTTTCACCGAAAAGGTCACACCAGCAGCGCCAGAAGTAACTTCTGTGTTAGCAAAGTTTCTACTTAGCCGTTCGTTGCATTAATTATTAATTACATTTTACCCCGACCGCCCGCGAATTGTATCACTGTGTTAATTTCCTAACGGTTTTGACGGAGTGCTGAAACTTTTGAGTTTACTTTTAGAATGTTTAAGATTGATGTGAATTGATTGCTGTGTGTCACTGTGGGCAAAAAATATGTCTAACTTTGACACAGCTCTGACCACCGTGTAAAATGTTAATTGGCAGGGGATCACGGACCCTAACGAATGAGTATAGAAATTGTTCGTTTTTCACGACAATAAATCGAAAATAAAAATAATAAGAATGGATATCAAATGTTGCGGGGGTGTTTATTGTGTGCTGTTATTATAAATTTGGTTTGTGCATTCCGTTTGGGTGTGGTACAAGGCGAAATTGAATATTACTTAGAAGTATTAATGATTATACTCCCGTAGTATTAGGCTTATAAAATTATCATGTAAGCTAATACTGCATTTAGTTTACAGACAGGTGATCATTTCAAGACAGATAGAGATTTTTTTTAAATTAAATTAATTTTATTTTATTGTTTGAAAAACTATGGAAAATGTCAACGCATCATACGAACAATACTAAAATGTAAAAGGACATCTAGGACATCTGCTTACCCCGCTTGACAGGCAAAAGCTTTTCATTTTCTCTTTTTACCATTTCTGTTTTCTTTACCAACTTATGAATGCCAAAGAATTTTGACATCGGCTTCTTTGACAGCTACTTTATTCAAAGGCTGAGTTGTCGGAAATGGACATACGCCACAAAAGCCCATAGAAACAGCCCTGTGTCGGCAAATTGAGATTTAAGGCTTGTTTTAATTTATCAGAAGCTTTTTGTGTTTTTAGAACTGGCTGGTCACTTGTGTGATTTAAAATACTTGAATTTTATTTTATTTTTTTCGGCCACGTCCGTTTTTAGGGGTTGGTAATTTAAAACGTCTTCATAGTGTGTTGTTTGTCATATTCATTGAGGATCTTCTGGAAGTTTTGTTGATGATTTGAAAGGATTATAATTCTGTCTGCTATAAAGTCCCTACTATAAGGTGAGTATTTTTGTTTATTGTCATTTTTTTTTCTAAAATTAAAAACAGCTTCAGTAATAACGACGCTGCAAAAACACATAGTTCCATATTGGAAACACGCCCATATAGCCAGTTTAGCCTCGCCATTCACGTCAGAAGGCGGGTTGTGTCAACAGCGTACTAATGACGTCACTTTTCTCAACATGGCCACTCTGCAACCCTTGCTTTTTTACCTATAATTACACTTAGCTGATGGAGGGGAGAATTTCGCGTTATGTACTTTAAATCAGTATATAAATTGTGTTCAGTATGCCTCGTAAGTTTCGCGCCAGTCAATCCAAAATTTCGCTCCAAGGAAAATAAATACTATTATCTACAATGATAATTATTTCCTCTTATCGAAAATTACCTGCTTATAGTAAATAATAGTAGATAAACTTTTAATCGTATAGTCTGTTTCGAAAAGATACAGAACAACAGAATGATGATTAATTGATTACAACGGTCGTTTACTGAGCCATTATAATAACCAATAAAAATAAAATACAAACAGAAGCTTCCAATATACCACCTAGCATCTATCAGATTAAAGGGCCTACCTATAAAATAAGATTACCTCTTAAGGGGACGGTTCTCGCCCACCGATACCTAATCAAATTATCCGACGTAATTCCGAGCGACAAAAACGACTGATTATCTTTATCTTGTTGTTTTTTTTCCTCTCGACCCAAGGGAGCTAAAGGGATCACTGTCCAATGCTGAATTTGTTATTTTTTTTAGCAAAGTATCTTGTTTTATTTTACTCTTATTATTTAAAATTAATTAAATGTTTGTCTATGTTTTTTTGAGATTCAAAACACTGTGCAACCAAAGCTAACTGACAAATAAAAATAAGAGAAAAATGAAAATACTCAGGTGAAAATATACGATTTTCCGAAGCGAAGCAAGGTTATATCAGCAGATACAAGGTTCGACCCAACGAACACCTTGATTTAAAAACTTTCCTGGGTCATCAACAAGAAAGGAGATTGTTTATCAATATTGCCTTTTTACATAGCACAGGTAAATAAGGTGTCCCGCGGGGGTGACAACACGAAAAAATAGCGGCTACGTCGGTGGCTGATCAAATTAAGGTCGGGTCAGTAATCGTGTTACAGATACCCAATACTGGGCGGAATATTCGGAATAACTGGAGAAAAACACAGGCCTCCTGTGTATTGGCCTCTTCGTTAGAGGGATTTGAATTTTTTGCTCTTTTTTCGCTTTAGGTGTGTAACACGATTCCGCGCCTGGGGAATCGGATGGACAACCCTTAATAGAAAAAATGTTGGTTATAAAAATCGAGAGTGAAAATTTAAATTGTCAATTTTTCTGAACGGTGTCAATGTCGGTTTAACTTTGAGATTAAAATTTTCCTTTCCATCACTTTCGACAGTCAAAAATAGTCGTTATTTCTTTAGTAGAAGCGTTGAAATTCAATGAAGCACAAACAAAATATCGTGCCAAATAAACATAATTTAGGTACTAATGAATTCTACTGCTTTTAAATTCGCTTGCAAGTACAGTCAACGTGTCAATTAAATGTCTATCTGACGATAATTTCATCTCAGTAAAATTAATTCAATTTTAAATTAAACTATCGTCAGCATTAATTTAAAAAAAAAAAACATTTATTCGCTTATTCTCATCAAATGCATTATGTTTCATCATAAAATATTTAATAATTCGTATCAAAATATACGGGTAGTATACTCAGTGCTAAGCACCTACCCTTGTGGAACAGGGGAAGGAGTGTGGTGTGTCTTCCTGAAGATATTTGTCACGGCACGAGTGTCAATAAAAACGCCACACCGGACTGTCTGCCACTACACTGAGATGGCATAGGGATGGGAACGGCTAATATCGATAGAAAATATCAAACATTTAGCTTCCTTGTCAAATAAGGATTTAGGTACTAAACAACATTAGAATTTGAAAAATAAAAACAACTAGATGCGAACAGTATAACTGACTTGACGATCATTATTTTCACGACCTTTTCTATAAAACTTAAAACACACAGAAATTAAAATCTATCATTTATAAAAAAACTTGATGCAAAACCATTGTTTAATGTCCACTCAGTCTTCAAGCCTACCGAAGTGTAGGTAAGTAAGCACCATCAAAACGTTATCACAGCCAAACCTATCCTAATTACGAACCCAGCCTTACTATTTTCCCCAACACTCTTGAGACGTTCCTATTATCGACATCAATAACTCGCAGCACTAGAACAATACCCGTTAAAGCGGACACTTAACCCCTAATCCTTACTCCGGCAGTTTTATCCCGACGCCGGGCATTTATGGCAAAAATCTTAATTCCAGAACCGCACTGTCGTTAACTGCCCGCCACTAATTATTGCCGCTGACTGTATTTATTACTACAAGTGGCTCCTTTTTATTGTATCTAAGTTTATTTACTGATTGGTTATGTGATAGAGAATCAATATAAGTATTTGTCACGATTTCGTTGAGAGATTCCACAGAAGAAAATGACTTGGAATTATTCTAGGAATCTTTAATTAAATTTGGCTATTTTGGGCACATTCAAATCTATATTTTTAAGGTAGGTACAGAAACTATGTATTTAAAAACGCGTGTGTATGAAATGAAAGTGTGCTCAAACGTGAAAGTAGGTAATAAACCAAGGCTAGAAAAAAATCTTAATTAACATTTCAAAAAGGCATTAAGACTCCCAAAATCGCACACAGCGAAACATAAACGGAATGCATGCATGTCTATCTATGCACAATAAGAAATATAGTTTTTCCTAAAGCCATAAAAGTGGGGTCATAAAGCTTCGTCCGGTCGGGAGTGGTGCCAGTATTGGCTGCAACCCTGGCAATGTTACAGTGGAAATGGACTTTTTAAACCATAATAAACTTATATGAGACCTAAAATTTTAAAGCGATGATAAAATAGAAGTATGGAAAGGAATTTACGTAATGAGTTAAGAAATGGAAATGAATGATGAAGGAATCTTGAAATTGTGTGGTCATTAAGCTTAAGTTGATAACGAAGATGTTAGAGCCAAAAGAAAAATCCAATATTAACAAACAATTTCCAGTTAGAATCCACTTCTTTTAAGGTATTTTTTTATAAATTGCCACGGCAAAAAGCTTATGTTTTTTTATAGCCATCTGCTTTTTAAACAAAATTCCAAGCCATTCATACTACATCACCATTAAACCAACATATATTTGAAATAAAACAAAGATCGCGAACACACATCCTAGCCTCGCCTATTACCCTCGCGGTCATTATTTTGACATATAGCCTCTGCGGCCGAGTATTTGCGGTCAATGCGGCAGACGAATGCAGTTTTATTTGAAATATACTTTTAAATATCTCTTTATGTTGATAAAGTGCGGAGTTTGCAGAAATGAATGTTTGTTTTAACTTTCTCTGAGATTTTATATGTTATTTTTCAGGTCAGTGTAGACTTTGCATAGAAATCTTAACCAAATCTTAATAGCATTGCATAACAATTTAGTGACAGACATGCAGCATAAAATTTGTCAAACAAAAAACCTTATGATACGTAGCCAGACAGTTCTAACTTTACATGTTATAATAGGCATCCTTATCTCTATTTAGTCAGCAATCGATCTAATCTCAGCATTATTATGCTGCCCAAATTAAATCATATCAATTTATATAGCCCATATAACTCAGGACCGATCTATATGCACGGAGATATTACACCATAACGTTCAGTCCACTTACGCACTCATTTATATGTTAATATGAACGGCATCCGATTCGTTCAGATTCATACACAGATATCTTTCGGGGACAGATATCATTTTCACTGCCTTATTACTTTCCAATTTGTCTTCAGTATTGGTTATTGCCCCGTTTATTGCTGCCCCCAACCTCTCTATTAACTCGAGTTCGACAATCACGTAAACAATACGATCGAAGTTGGAAAATTTTCAGATCAAGCGAAAATACCTTTTCGTCTTAAGTCGATGCCAGAGTCGAAAAATCTTGACTTACTCCGCGTTGATAAATCCATTGTTCTTCACCACAAAATCACTGTGAGTGTTCAAAACTTAATTAGTCCAAGCGTTCCAACTTAACAGCACAAGCACTAACTGAAAACTGAACAGAGTTGAAGTCCGATTTTCACTGACCACTGAGCTACCAAGATGTTCGAAGTCATAAAGCATGTGATCATCTTCGCAGATGAACACAGACTGACTGGCTACCTCTATAAAGTTCGAGGCCCGAAATTTTAATGAAAAAAGATCCCCCAAAGTGCCAGGTAAAAAAATTCCCGTATCAAAACCGCCGTTTCCTAGTGACCCCGATCGCTCTCCCATCCCTTTGTTGGGCTCCTTTTATTTATAATAGTACATTTTTTTCACACACGGCACCCCTAATAACGTGTGAGCAAAAATATGCGTAATCGCCTACAGTACAGAAGTATGGGGACCGGATTCTAACATTCATATAGAAAAAACACAACTGTCCCCCATTTGAATGGCAAAAAGTGCATGTCATTGCGAAAATGGTATTAGTGGATGAATATGATTTTGCACAGATCAGAATGGATGGATGACTTATAATTGTGTCGCGTTATATTTAGCATGAATTATTGGTTTGACGTGGTTTTTGTGTTGCTCACTAAGGCTTTAGGATCGATGTCCATATCACTTTTGGTAACCACCATCAACCGACCAATTTTATCCGCCATGTATTCTTTGAATCTCTACAAATATTATACAGAACTTCGATCTTCACTTTTGTCTTTCCAACATTATTCTGTCTTCTATTTCTTACAGTAATTGAATAAAGAAATTATCTTCGAGGTTTGCCGCGAGACTCGTAATAAAGTTATGACAATCGAATAGACGACCAAAACGTTTGGTAGTGACCCCAGCACGACATAATGTTTGCTATTTCTAGGTAAACAAACATGGAAGATTGACATGGAGTGTACATCTGGTAGGCTGACGCAAATAATGGGGGATAAATAATATAATTTAATTTTCCTGCGACAAATTGCGCGTGATGTTTCGGACAGGATTTTTTTTTGCAAACTATACATTATTTGCAGATTAAACATTGCGTATTAGTGATTGTTTACTAATAAAAGATAAGGGCAACAGTAAGAAAACCCAATCAGAATAGTCTGCGACATCTATTATTAAATCTCGCAGCATCATGCTGAGATAGGAGCCTTTTGGCCTCGCACAGGACTTTCTGCTTTAAAAAAAAAATAGTTTTTTTTTTATTGTTTTTTTATTGTTATCAATGAGTGTGTGTTTAGTTTAGGTAATGTGATCTGCTTAATACTTTATCTTTCTTTCTTTTCTAAAAAAAACTAGTTGTAAACGTCAAAATTACCTAGTAAAACTGGTAAATCAGCAATTCTGCAAATTTCAAACTGAACTTTGGTATCACCCAGTGCACTACATATCCTTATCCAAATACACACCAAATCATTTTTTTCATCGAAATCAAACAAAAAATCGTGTCGGATGAACAAAAACGTATACAGTTACACCACCGATGTCCAAGATGAGATCCGAAAATTTCCGCTGAACTTACCTGTTACCGGCCGTGTGAAAACGGAACAGGTGTCTGCGGTCCGTCTTCCGTCCGACCTGGTAATTATAGAATGGACAATGGCGGCGCGTGATGCGCGGGAGTGTATGTCGACGCGTCCGCGGTTTCGTTTCGTATATCGCGATTGTGGTCCGCTGTTGTGAAATACTGTTCTGATTATAGACCTGCGAATTTTATGAGTGATATCTTTTGAATTTCTGTTATTACATCTTGCATCTTTAAGAATATATAAGGTTTTGTTGCAGGATCAATAGACTGTTAAAGTTTTTGAAATTTCTGATGTATTAAAAAGCTAAAGCTAATTACGGTACAAAAGGTTTTAAAATCCAGAATTCAATACAGCATTGATTCTAGAACACATGATGTTGATTCCTTTCTTTATCCTTAGACACAGTAAACCTCTTCCAAAGGTTCCAAATGACTATCTGACATCACCACAACATCAATTAAACAAACCTGCAAACATAGTACGGAAGGATCATGACCATCTATTTTCAGAAAAAAATCGTTCCCACAATATGCTCCGATTCTGGTCAAAGCGCACATTGTGGGCAGTATTGTCAAGTGTTTTGATGACGGATCTGCCAAAGGATTGGATGACACCTTGGTCTTGAAAAAAAATGACAGCGTGGGATACGCGAAAGGAATTCTTGGCAAATATGATGAATGGTGTTACATTGTTTTTATTTTCTGCAGAAACAGAATTTTGATCCATATTTTTGATTCTATTTGTTTTAGCATGGCTTATATCGTTAGATACTACCGCATGCGTATACATAGATTTCTTCCACCATAAAAAGTGTTCAGGTCGCCTAGACTCATTGAACTTATTCTCATAATTTACCGCGTATACATCCAACATAATATGACCTACACCACACGGTGTGTTCTCTCCTCTTTCATGTGAGCTGACACGTCAGGAGGGCAGGGGGAGGTGTCAAGTTAAATTGGTGTATTCTACGAGTAAGGTACATTGATGAAACCAATTATTCGTGGCGTGAATTTAATGGTTCGCTTCGTTCTTGTCACAGAGTTGTTTAGTTGTAGACATGTCTTCATTTGTTTTTTGATGTGTTCAATGTTCAGTTGGTTTATGATTATTTTGGTACTTGTGTGATTTAGTATTTTTTTTACTATCAGTATAGAAATCATTTATTTTGAAATTTGAAACTTCTTTAACTTTTTTAAACGCAACAATAGGTATACCGTTTATTTAGTGAAAAAGCAGAGCAACGAAACCAAAACCCTAAACCCGTAGTTGGGATGAATTTATCGCAAGAACAAAATTAACTTTTTAGTTGGAAAACATGCTCTCCCATACGGAATGTATATACACGCAAATGTAAGTTTGACGATTATTACTCGTTACTTGTAAAGCCTACTTAGCTGTAATAGTTTTCATTTTAATTTCGTTATATATTCTACTGACGTGAACTTTTTCACGTTTCCAAAACCCACCATTTAGCTGGCAGGGGAGTTTACTACGGAACCCTAAAAACAGTAGGCACTAAAAAATAATGTCTCAATAAACTCAATTTTAAAATTAATGAAAACAATTAACTTACTTCGTATTCACACAAAACAGGGTAATTCTAACGTTTGAACAGTCTCCGGCGCAGACAATGGGTTATGTTGCCCGCTCGCACGCGGGTCGTCGGTCGTCGGTTATCTACCGATCGGAAGAAAGCCGATCTGCGGCCGCGCCGTCAAATTTATCGTTCTGTTCGCCTGTTCGCCTCTGCGTTTACAGTTAGTTGCTATGTCTGTGGAAGGTGTAGGCTAAGGGATTTTTCCTTGTGGTTTTAGCTAGGTGTGGGTTCCGTTGGAGTGTTTTGTAAATTTTTGAGTTTAAATATTTTTTAAATGTGATGAAGTAGGAATTTGTGCATTGCCTATATAGTATGATAGTTTTTATTTTATTTTTTATGATATATAAGTAGAAAGTTTTCATACAAAATGTAAATTGTTTGTGAATAAATTGAATTGAGCTAAAATTTTGTAGTGTCATCCCATTATTTGCTTGATTAAAATCTGCATATAAGGCTTCCTAACTAACTTATTTCTCTATTACTTCTTAAATAAGTTAAACTCGCTCATCTAGAAATTCTCCACACTATTATTCTTGTGCACAAAATATTCTTTGTTTACATACACGAACCTTCTTGCTCATTTCACATGGCCTCAATTAAGCAGTCATCATTCAAACGGATGTAAGTGCATAATCTCAAGTCGGGTCATCGCGTTAACAAGGCGAGCGGTCACGAACTGCCCGGTATGGGAAAGCTCCCAGCATACAAATGCAGATACGACCTTATGACGGTATGGCTTGGGTAACCGGAAATGCAATATTGCGCCGACACCTACGTGCGACGCCAGATGGCGGTAGTGATTACTAAGAGATTATTTATCAGCGGATTTATATTAGACGGCCATAATTACCGACCACTTTTAAGCAACTTTCGGTTACCTTTTTGAGAAAGCTATAAAACAGTGGTTCCAAATTGAATATTCCGTTAACAATATCTACTTATCGAATCGTGCCAAACATTAACAATATTTAGTTAAAGGGCTATCCGTAATAAATCTAAGAGAACGCCTACACTGCACACGTGATGACTAGAACAATACCCGACAAGCCTTACAACACAATATAAATCATAAACGTACATCGAGCTATCATCTTTCACTCCTTTAGCTGTATGTCTTATGATTTTTAACACCCACTGAATCTCTAACAATAAGCTTTTGAGACATTGCAACATATTTTGATACGTGCCCTAAGTTAAGACCTGTCTGTAATTCTATTGGTCTGTGGTGTTACATTGAGTAGTGTAATTTCGTGTTTGATGATTGTATTTAGACGAAGCCAATCTCTGTATTGCTAAAAAGACAAATGTCTATTTTATGAAAGTTTTGCGTTGCGTAGCGTTACTTGTTTGTTGTTCTGAATACTAAGTTGCAGTTCATGCATATAGCAGAATAATAGTTATTCAAACAAAAAAAAATTTGTTGTGTTTTGATTTTCCCACTAACTTTGAGTGTATAATAATTGTACTTTGCGTGAAGTTGCGTAAAAAATAATATTGAACCTTGATTTCCTCATGCAGAAACAGAACATTTTTCACCAAATCTTACACGAGGATAGAAAATAAGAAAAAAAAAACAAATTAAACCACAAAAAAGGATCAAATCTGGATGAGTTCCAACAATACAAAACTATGCTCTATTAAGGCCACGTTTGTTCAACCTGAAATGTATGGCCATATGGCAGAAAAAAATAATCGGAGAGTTTAAACTGCCGAATCAAAAGATATTGGACAATGGTCACGAAGAAATCATTCATTCGCCGACAGTTCGGGATGAATTGATGTGGATCAGGTAGAATCTGACACGTAGCAATCTTCCCTTCAATCAAGTTTTAGTAGACTTTGTACCTGCATAGTCATAGGTAAACAGAATCTGGTCATAATACATGTGGATGCTGAAGCAGATATTAATGTTGATAATAAAGATGATGAATTTTTGGTATCTGGGTCACTGCTAAAAATGTCCAAACGGCTAGGGAACATCATTATTGAAAAGCAAGTGCAGTTTGATCAAAATAAACGAATTACTGAAGGAACAATGAGTGGCTTTGAAAACGTACATATTTATATTTCTAGTAATAATGCTACTGTGAACAGAAAATACAGCATGGACCAGAAAAAAATAAAGAAAGTGACACTTGTAAGCCCTTTTCTATTAAAATTGATGAAAGGGTGTCACATAATGATGCACAATAGTTATTTTGCCTTCAGATACCAACCCTATTCCGTATTGTTAATATTATCGGCGATCCGACTCATGTGGGTGCGGACTGAGCCTGTTTTGGCCAAAAAAAAACCTTTTGACCAATTGTTTGTCAAAGGTAGGAATAGATTTTTTGTCAAGGTGTTTATCGGCGTTTGACCATGGGAAAATATTGGAGATTCAGGTGCCTCTATCGAATTTTGATCCATTGTCAACCTGTTGTTGGGGTCCGTTTGATAAAATCTGAGCATCTTTTGTTTAGTTTGAATATTGTTTGTGTGTTAATGATTCTGTTTTTGATCAATACGCTTATGGGGCTCGTGTAAAGGTTCTTTGTTAAGTCTTTAATCTATATAAAGCTAACACCTACCAAACTTTAAATCGTCTAACGTTGAAAGGCCGACAATAACAAATTGGTATCAAAGCCTGACAAAGATGGACTCTTGAGAAACTGTCCACCCACTCCATGGCTATTGATCGTGGTCTGCTCACAATAAATTAATTCTTGTTATGAACATTTTTTATTCCATTGTGTTTAAGCTCTGTATTTATTTTAAGCTCGTAATAGAGCCTAATGGGCGGACATTGGTCAAAAGAGATTTAGTTTAAAAGATTGGATTGAGGATGAATAGATTCTTTCAACGTATTATTATGTTATCTTGTTAGTTAATTATTGTGAGGAATGAATTGAATTTAGTCGAGGTTCAGAAAACCCTTTCTTTAAAAACATTTTAGAAGATTCTGCGTTTCTTGAAACTGATTATGCCATATTCAATCCTTTTGACAATTACAATTTAATGATCTTAATCGATACCCCAAACATTATTTAAGAAAAAAAAAACTCACAATACAGATTACTTGTACAAGATAAGTTTACTTGAAGTGTTGTAAAGGCATTATCTCTCTAAATCATCTAAATGTCATAGATTAAAGTCCTGAACAAAAAAGGCTATGTTTGGGCTACTGTTGTTATTGTTTGTAACTAGATTTGTATTGTTAGTTGTATAAATCCTTTCCACTGGGAAAGGATTGTTTGTAAAAACGGCCGTGTTATTTTTTTATGTTGTCTCTCTTTGTCTGTTTGTTTTGCAAAAAAAAGTTCTCAAGTAGACACTTTTTGCATTGTCTATCAGGAAGATAGAAAATCAACAACCGTTAATTAATTAAAGCATTATAACGTCTATCTTTTAACAAATGGTTGCCAAAAAATATGCAATGGGACAAAAATGGAAACGGTATAAATTTTGACCAATTGTTAACTATCTACAAATGAATCCCACTATAAGATCGTTTATTCTCTCTAGATTTTACTTTACATATTTATTTAAGATTGTACCCTTTTTTCTGTCCCCGCATCTGCATTTATGAAACTTTTTTTCATTCAATTCTAAAATGTTCAGTATCATATCGAGAATGCCTCCAACGTTGTTCTGCACTGTTTAATGGGACCGGACTAATAAATCCAATTTAAATGTTACCAGGACCTCCGCTGACATAACATATGTAAATCCATACGTCTTTATCTTCAGAATCACAAACACAAAACGCCGTTCGACGCGCTCAAAAAAAAAGCATAAAATCAAGCCGGTCCAGTTGGAAATTCAAAACGGGTGGCCGTCCGTAGAATCATTATTCTAAATAAGAAAATTAACTTCATTCCCATAATTTAAATATGTTGCGAAATAAATTATCTGATGCAGCTTTCTCTTATACTGCTCTAATGGACGTCGGTTGTCAATTGCTAAAATATGTTGTCTTGACGAATTCAATTTATTGGATCAAGAACAAGGAGATGGGAATTCTTTCCCACGACTTGGTTCGCGTGGATGCATTATTACTGAGTGCGTGCAATTGAAATAGGTGATCAGGTCTATTAGCGTGCTTTGTGATATTTATTGCTCGTTAATCATGATTCCTTTGTAAACAACTCGGTTGCGGTCTATATCATGAGAAAGGGTAACTTGACCGTTAAATCAAGATAGTACCGTTATTGCTTTAATTATACTATCACCACATAATTGAGAAATAGCCCAGCCCTATATTTGCAATTCCCACCGTATATTTGTATGAAGACACAAGGATTAACCGAGGTCCAATAATTCCTGACCAAGGATCAAGATTGAGAGTTCTGTTTGTAAATGCGATCCTTCGATATTCGCTTAATGAAGACATATTGAATCGCTAAGCGGCAAAGGACAAGATATAGGCAATGTTTAAATTGACGTGCGGCCCTTTTATGCCGCATCCGTTCAGTTTTGTATCAAACACAATGGCAAATAAATGAAACAATTAAACAAAACCTCATGCGGTCAATAAAAAATGATACAGCAAATATGAGTATTAAACTTTTTATTACTTCTGGAGCATATCAAGTTTTTCTGCATATATTTAAATAGCATAATGATATTAATGACGATGTAGGGATTTCATACAAACAAAACAAAAACAATATCAATTAAAAAGTCTACAGAGGACAGAAAACCCATATCAATTAGTGACAATTGCGAAGTAAAAACAAAACGGTACCTCTGTTAATGTTTTATTTAGAGCCCGGTCGGGCACGGCACGAAAGTTAACTTGGATTTTTAAAAGTTTGTTCAAAAGTTTACGCTCGCGGTATCCCCCGTCCGTCTGGCCTCGCACCTGATAAAGTAATTTTACGATTCCCTAATTCATACTTTTGAGGAGGGTTTTAAAAAGCCAGAAGGTTTTCTGCCTCTGGACATAATTGGGATCGCGTTAAAACTTGACGACTTTTTAAATTTTTAATTTGGAGTACCGTGCCGTTCGCCAATGGGGACACAATTTTGTTTTGTGATGGCTGTTGTGACAGATTTCAAGTGTGGCCCGGTTATGAAAGTTAGTATGACTTAAATTTCACCTCCAGTAATTACTGGTCTTGAACAAGCATACCTACAAGAACGACCACATAATGGCATCAAATTTCATGTACGTGTAAAGGGGGGCCCATTGTTACTCACAACAAAACCCGAGTACCTCGAACTTCTTGCTTTCAAAATAAGAACAAACGTGTCATCGACGAAATGACGCGTGTCGACCAATCGGGCGCGACGGCCGCAGACGATGGTGACGTCACTCTGCCACCGACCAATCCGAGTCGCCCGTCGCCTTCGGTCAACTTGGACTAATTGCCCATGTGTGCGATAACGCTAGTTTTGAGAGGAATCCGTGCGCGAGAGTCGACGGCCGACGCAGGCTCATATATTACAAAAGAACGAACTTGTGCAGGCTGTTTTTGCTAAATAAATTGTAAATTGATGAAAATTAAACAAATTCTGCAGACATCTGGATTGGTGACATATGGATGGACATATTTATACCCCAAATTCAGATAGCAAAGAAATTAGATGAGTCTAAGTTTAGGTGTGACAATTTTAAAGAAATAATAATTACAGGGAATACAGTAACTCAGTATACTCAAAATAAGGTCAATCTCTTGTTTAAATAACAGAAACAGAGCATTCTAAAAAAAAGACAGTCACCTGAATTTAAATTAGAAGTAAAAACCGCAATACGAGAGTAATTGGCGGTCTAAAATTACAAACTCACTGGTCATCCCATTGTGGGTTAAGTAAAGCATGGGAGAGAACATAATATGCTTACACTTTTGCTTATAATTTTTAATTAATACAGCTAACTGTTGTATAGTGGGAATCAAATCTAGAAACAATGGAAAAGGCATGTTTTCAGAAAACAGTTTCTAATGCTTAATTTTACTATTCTTAATTGACATATAAAATTATTTTAACTATTCCAAAACAATTTTATTAATCTCAATATTCTTATCCTTAAAAATGATAATATTGAAGGATATAGTAATTTTGTTCACAAAATAGTTTGTTGCATTTATGATCTAGAAGATAATAAAAGTAAAGACTGCTTTGCAGCTAATAAATTAATATATCTTGCAAATTCTTACAATGTTACTGCTAACCTTAGTTCTTGGACTAAGGTTACAACAGGTGATATATAATAATTAATTACTGAGACAGTGCAAGTGGCTAGAATTTGCATTGCAAATTAATTTTCCTTTAAACATATTCTTTCTTGACAAATTGGAATCTATGATGGCTTTCATTTTTGCAACAAGCCTAATCATAAATATTCTTTGGCAATTTTTTGACATTATAAAAATTTTACGGGTTTTCTTCTACATGACTTATATTATCATTCTCATCTTCCATCACATTTACAAATTGAAGCTTTTAAATTTTCTGTATCAAACTGTCCAGCACCCCCAACACGGGGAAGACTGGAATGAATATTTTAAAGGGGCTACTTAGTACTCTTTTCATGTTTCCCTTTCGGACATGTGATGACCACGGACGGCGTGTCAATATTGCCACAAGCTCCGGTATTAAGTAGCTCGTTGCCTGAATGAATAGAGTCTCGCCGGCACTGCCACATTGTGCATGTGGACTGTGTGTTTATTTAGATGATGTTTTTGTGGAGCGTTGGATGAAGTTTTGCATGGAAAATATTTTGAGTTTTGCCATTTTGACTGTGCCAAATTTTCGGATTTTTTTGGGACGAAAATCCCTGCCCTGTACTGTTTGTTTTTTTTTCTTTAGAATTTTGTCTTTTTTTTTTGTTGTTTTCTTGTTATTTACATTTCTTGAGAATCACCCAAATAAATGTCTTTCATGTTTCATTCTAACTTCTCCAAAAGTTACCTGAATTGGCAGCTCTAATAAATTCCAATAGGAACATTTAGTAGTTCAAGTTCTGCTGACTTACCTTGCGCGATGCGTACAGCTGGCATCTTGATTCTCATCTTGATTTGGTCACCTATTTTTAGATCTTCAACAACTTCTTTATCCTTGGAATTTTTTTATCTTAATATCTTAGCTATCTCACGACAGTTCTTTAGCTCACTTCACATGTGCCGCCGTCGGTCCAGCGGCTTATCGTCCTATTTCTAAAACGTTATTGATAACGGAGGTCGTGTTATCACAAATCCCCCCTTGAATGTCCGACGGTAAACATCAATAGAACTTTTAGACATCTTCTTAATTTCTTCATCGTTCACGAATCAAAATCCAACTATTTCTTATCTTACTTTTTCCTTTTCATGTTGTGGTGATTCAGTTCACACGTCAGTCGAATGTTTGCTCGCCAAAATCGACTGGTCATAAAGAGGGCCTTATCAACACTTGAATGAACGTCTCAGTGCCCTATCTAATCTATCCACACCTAGTGGCGATCCTGCGATTCGGTAAACGATTCATTTGGTCACACTTCATTAAATAGCATCTGTTTAAACTTCGTCACTTTTCAGTCCGAACAAACAAAATTTTCAGTCACTGTCCGATTTATTAAATTGTATTTATATTGTTCCGGTGAAAATTTTGCATTATCCCTCGAATAATTTAACGGAAAATTAAAACAGAAAAAAAAAATTTTGAAATGTTAACTGTTGTCTAGTGTTTACGATATATCGAAGTAGCGTCTCGCGATCGAGCACGTCGCGTGTGCAAAGCGGTGCGAGGCAGGTGCGCGGCCGGCCGCCCGCTCTCGCCCGATGTCCGAGAGCGTCTGTCCTGTGTCCCTTCGCGCGAGGGCTCCGCGGCCTCCGCATGTCCACAACTCGCGCTGTCTCGCTCGGCCGGCCGACGACGGCGCGTGCGAGTCCGCACGAAGTGGCCAGGGGTTACTCGCGGTCGCCACCGCCTCGGCTGATCGACAGAGACCGTGTCACGCGTGCTCTACCACCAGACGCGTGGGTGGGAGCGAGACGAGCATAAATCATAAGTGCCGTGCGTCGGTGTGCGTGCGCGGGTGGGGCGAAGATGCAGCGCGTACAAAAGAAAAGGGATAATATTTGCTTGCATATTTCATGACTCGATTAGGAGATGGAATTTTTAATTGAATGGACCCGAGCGCGGTCAGTCTACATTTTCAAGGCGGTTTTAAAAATTAAGAACCTGTAAAAAAGGGATTTATAAAGTTTTTCTTTTGTTTTACTTAGTAGACGTATCTTTTATGATCCGCACAGTGAAAGAGCTTTGTAGGTCTTACTTTATAAAATATTAAATAATAGATACATTTAGGATATCTACTTAATTTCATGAAAATATAATAACTTATCAAAAATATGCATTTTCTTTCATATTAAGTTATGAAAGTCCCGTAAAAGTAAGGTCTACGTTTTTTTACGTTCTCGCCATTGAATAAACGATACGTCGGCGTAGCAGGCCGCTACGTACGCTACGCGGCTCGTAGCGCGCCAACATCGTAGCGTCATTGTAAAAATGAAGCTGTAAATTACGTAGCAAATTAGTTTAGAGCAAAATTGTGACAGAAACAAAACTTTTTAAATAACAACATCAAACTTTCGTAACCAAAAGAAGTGTAATTTTAAATCCTTCAAACCACTCCACATTCAATTCCTTATAAACTTTATTCGCTCAAATAAAAGACGAAGAACATAAAACTACATTACCGAAAAATTCAAGAAAGCGCAACACGTAAAGCTAGATCTTCACTCTCGCTGGCAAGTTTTCGCGGCACATTTTTTCCCTCGCCGCCGTTATTTTACTTAAGACGCCGACGAACTTATCTTGGTCGGTCCTTGACTTTAATAAGTTTTATGAGTGTCAGTCGGGACTTAACTGGCGCGAGAACGGGCGTCGAAAAAGAACTTTTTCATAATTGTTTCTCGACTCAGTCGCGAAGTTCGCGGGACTGTTCGATTATTGAAATTTCAAATTGTTCTAAGTGATTGATTGTTTATTGATTTCGTTATTTTTGTTGTTTTGTGGTAAATGTTTTTTGGAGAGGCTTTTTGTGTTTTTTTAATGTTTATTAGGCCTGATAGTTAAATTAGCGTTTAGTTAATTTACTTACTTTTTTGCTAGAATTTCAATGTATGAAGCTGTTAGATATCAAGAAAAAAAGATGATGAAAGATGTAGTTAAAAATTAGGGCTAAAATAAATATTTTTAAACCAATTGTTAAAACTATTTTTATGCATAAAATCCCAGTAACTCCACATTCTGAACCCGGCCTAAGATCCCCAATCGCTTGACCAAACACACCGTGATAGGCTGCATACAAACCTTTTAAAAACCGTGGTCACTAATGTCCAGCGGCATAAAACCTTTGCACTATACCCGTCCTTGTCTAATTGTCACATATGAACGGCGATAATAGAGACAACTAAAGGGTTGTACGTTTTCTCGAGTGGAAATCTGGATATAATGACCGATGTATGTCTATCTCGTTCATATGTAGGGGTGTGTGGGTGTGTGGAAAGGGATGGTAGTGTATACGCTTGTAGTTTGATTGTGTGGGGTGAGTTTTCACGTCGCTACTCGACGCTAGGCGGCGTGGAAAACCTTGTCACGGTTCGTGAAAATTTTTCGTTTCGATTGTCGGTTGAAAATGTTTTCAAAAGTTTTTACATAACGGGAGTTTTTTGTTGTTTAAAATGTTTTTTTTTTTAATAGAAAATCACGGGATTGGTAATGATTTTTTTTTTCTTTTATTTTGAAGTCATTTTTTTTTTTTCATTTCATTTTATAATGATAGATTTAATTATGTAGCTTCTAATTTTAAAATAATCGTTTTCAAGTTTTTTATTGTTAACTTTCATTCATTGATTTACTGTTCTACAACCACCTCGGTTGTCAAAACTATTTTCTATTCAGAAGCAAATCAAAGGTGGTTTTGTATTGAATGCAAATACCTATAACAATGTCATAATTTGTAGCCTTGACTTTCATGTTTCAACAAAAACCTTTGTTTACAAAAACCTATGTTTTTGTCATTCATAAAATGTGGTTTAGATTCCTGACACAGTTTGAAGTCCAATGTGAATGTCACGGATTCGGTGGATTGGGAAATGGTTCAATTGTTTTAACTAGATACAAATTATGTGAAATCTTTATGATTATTATTATGATAAAGTGACGCTAAAACTTCTTTATTGTGGCTGTTATTAGAGTAAAAGAGAAAGAAAGAAAATACATTTATTTACTAAAAAGAATACGAAGCCCATATTCAGTACCTACGTAGTAAACGTTTACAGGTTGAGGTACGATTCTCACAGAAACATAATTACTATTAAATTTTATTTCAGGTGTCTACCAAGACTTTCACTATACATAGTTATACTGTATACTGGTACTTGTTTAAAGACCTACTCTGTCCTCCCATACCTAATAACACTGTTATTTGAAAATATTGTAAAAGCCAATTATTTTTAAAAGAGTTAACCTTGGAGTTTCTTGCCGGCTCTTCTCCATATGAAACGACCAAGTGGAACCGTGCACCTAGCTTCTGACGTTTCATAAATGCCCTTGTTTATGTCTTAAGGTCAAATTAAATATTTTTAATTTGAATTATATTATTTTATAATACCGTACGTGTTTTGCCAGTTATTTTTTATTTTATTTTTTTATTCTCAATTATTTGATAACGGGTTTTCAAAATCATCTGCCCGATGATCTTATAGTTTTCTCCGCAGTAAAATGGGATTTTAAATCAGATGAAGTTCGGATGAAATAGTGTAAAGTTATATTGTTATATTTATACCTACGGATAATGTTTAAAAAAAAAATGAGTTTAGCCTGTTTTTTTTTATTGTTCTCAGTTATTTGACAGCAGGTTTTCTCCTCTATAAAATCATCTATCTGATGATGTTATAGTTTCTCCTCAGTAAAGTTCGGATGAAATATTGTAAAACATTTTATAAGAGTAACCATGGAAGGAGGCACCTTTTGAAAGGAGCAACTAGAATCAATTATATTTTCTTGTAAATTAAGACATTAAAAATGCCTGTTATGTGCCTCGAAATAAATTATTTTATCTGGACTTGGATATTTTGCTATCTTGCTCTTGGCAGTCACAATATTCTAAGAGTTTAATTCATGTTCTTCCATCCAGGTTCTCAGCTCCCACTTTTTTGCACCATAACTGGTACATTCTATAATTGAACGTTTCAACGGATACTTTTTTCTATCATCCTCTGAGACAGATGTGGGACAGGATACAGAAAATTGCTCAATTTGAGTCACGTAACGTTACACCGATGTATCGAGTTCTTGTATTTGTTGACACGGCATTTTTTCTAAGATAGAATGGTGCTTCTGACTTTGGCAATGCACTGATTTGTATTCTGATCAACGAATTTCAGACTAAAGAAGATTGACAAGCCTTTTGATGTTTCTTATCATACGTCACAAATTAATTCTTGTTCCGGCTTGTAGAATAACATAAGTATGAGTCTTATCTATTTGTTTTTCGGGTGACATCCTTAACTAATATTATAAATGCGAAAGTGAGTTACATTGTTCGTTTGTTTACTTCTTTGTTTGTTTGCAGGGATTTCTTTGTTGGATGAACGGATATGGATTAAATTTGGCACATGGGTAGACTATGACTTGGATATGGGTACTTTTTATCCCAATTGTCCCATGGGATCGAAACTTATGCGGGTGAAATCGCGTGCTAGTTCATAATAATGCTGATCGTCTTAGTTAGAGAGACGGCTTGTAAAAGACGTGTATCAACGCTTTTTTATTGCAATCATCTTCATACTCGAGTGGAGATAATACCAGTAGTATTTTTATTTCAATAAAACTTCTTCTAAGTCGAACAACAAAAATAAAATGCAACAGCATTGATCCAAACTAACTTTCGTTCCAAATTGGAACACCTCTAGAATTCTAAAAACTTTGCAATTAAAGTTGAAAGTCTCAAAATAGCAAAAACTTGTACTGAAAAAATTACAAGGAATTGTAATTGAGATTTATTGATATCTAAGGACATTAATGCTACCTCAAGAAGAGAGTGTGTAATATTCACAATAGTTGAATGGAGCCAAAAAAATTACTAAACGAATGGATAGTATATATATTATATACGATATATTTTCGAGCCGTTTGGGGTTGAAACCCTCGGGCCGTGGGGTCCGAGTGATCACGGCCTCTTCAATGATATCTCAAAACGGCTATTTGACACTTCCCGTGACCCAAGGGCTGGTTTTTACCTTGGGCAGAGGCTAAGCATTGCCATACAACGTGGCAATGCGGCCAGTCTCTTGGGTACATTACCAGTCGACAGCGAAGCCGATGAATTTTGCGATGCTATATTTTAATTTTTCAATAGTTTTAGTATATAATTTTGCTAATTTTATGTCTATACTTATACAATAAACATTCTATGGATAGTTTATATGTGTATTTATGAACTACATAAGTTTCTATTTTAACCCATCATTTACTAAATAACGTTATGAATAACGTTAGCCTGAAAAAATACACTTAATAATAATCCTAAGATTGTCATAAATTATCATTTCATTGCAGCCGTGCCCTCTTTGGGGGCCCAGTACCGAAATAGATTGGTGCTGGGTCCCTTTCAAGGACATGGGTTTGAAACACGTGTGGTGGACAGTTAATGTTCCCATTTCTTTAAAGATTTTGGTTATGTTGAATAAAGGGTTTTTCGTTAAGAATAAGTCATAGTAAGTATTATCAAAGTAATCAACAGAGGCACAACAGTAATAACTGTAAAAATCATAAACAATGTTGGTTTTGGGAAACTTATACATATCGTAATACGAATCATCTATTATAAAGTGGAATTAAAAGACAAAGAAGTTGAAATAAAATTACTAATAATACTTAGTCATTCGATACTTAGTAACCATAGTAGATAATATATATTTTTTAGATTTGAACCTTTTTTTTTTTCTTCTAATTATGTATTAAACCATAATTTGAAATGTTGTTACTATACTTAAACTGTACCTAACTACTCCTATTCAAATTAAACAAAGCAAGTCCTAGTTAATGTGATAAACAAGAAAAAACATTCATTCACAAAGATACAATTAAAATTATTTATTTGTTTAGCTTGTCACGACTTAGTCTCAGAACCATGACCGACTCAAATTGAAAGTAAGAACCACGACCCACCCTAATACCAGACTATTTCTGTCCTGGGCAAGCAACAACCCACTTATTGGGCGCATCTCTAATTTTAGCATTTGTGGGCAAACATTTATTTTTAAATGGCACTTTTATGACGATCTTTCTTCAAGGTGTGAAGTCCAAACGATGAGTAGTGTCTATTTCTCTGTAGGGCTTGGAGATCTCTTGAAGTAATGAGGGTGAAAACCTCGGAGGATGGAGGAGGAAAGCTAAGCGTTTGCGCTCTGTCTGTTTTTTTAAATCTGATTTAGAACAGGGATTCTTATAGATCAACATCAGTTTAGCTTTTATGATAAAGTTTTAGTACTTCGTAAAGTTATTAAATTAATCATAATCATGAAAACAACTGCCACATAAAATAATCCTTTTTTGGAATTGTAACAAAAAATATTTCGAATTTGTTTTCTCGAAATGTTACTTTTATCTGGGATCGACTTAAAAAGTTGTGGGATAAGCTCAAAATTAATTGAATAAAACTGCTGATTGCTTCATAAATATAGTATTTTTATTTTCCGTCTTTTTTCTCTCACTTTTCTTCTTCTTTTTTCATCTCCCCTTCAACTTATTCTACATTTTGTACATTCATTCACTATCTCTTTCACTCCTTGATAATCTTGTACATTCATCTCTATCATGCTTCACATCTGTCGTTCATCTTTACATCCCGTTTCACTAGACTGTCATAACGTTCCGTTCCGACAGAACCTAATAGTAAAATTACCTAAACAATTTATCAAGGTCTTTGTCAGTTAAGATTTTTGAAAAATTAGTTTAGAACATCTCTACAAAACTCAATCTTCAAATGCCTCACTTGTCTTACGTGGACAAAATACTCTTTATGAATTAGTTAAGCCTTAACCGCACATGAAACGCACAAAACATCTTCACCTCTACAAAATATAAGACATAGGACATTATCAGTGATTTAGGGACAGCACTGTGTTATATTGTTGTTTATGAACGATGTTAGGCGCTAATTAGGATGAATGTGTATCTCGAGGTGGGAACGCGCCTACGATCCACCTAATCAAGTGCCGAGCCAAATAAGTCAACGGGTTTTTGTGGTAGTGATGTGCTGATATCTGTTTATGAATTAAATTATCGATAGGCCGAAATAGTTACAGAGTTTGGATAAAAACATACTAATCAGGAACTGGTTTTGTTAAAGTTTTTCTCTTTATGTGTCAATATGAAAAAAACACCAAAAGAAAAAGAAAAAAACAACTGCATTTTTTTCCCTGCAAGCAAAGATATTTTTGTTGGTTAGTTAAAGTTAAAATTTTCAAATCATCTAGATGGTCATTAATCGTACTTTCTTCAGTAATAAAGGCATATCAGTACCTACTTCCAAGATACGTGCGGAGTAGGCCACTCTGGTTCATAAAATTCTTCTAACTAATATATAGAGTCCAGCGCTTAAAAAATTATCAAGTTTCGTAGCATACATATTTATTTTAGTAAAAACCTTTCTTCAGTCGAACGCTGATATCGTTATCGATATACCTTTATCCCACCATTAAACCTCGCTGCACTATCTAAACTCAGTAGCTAGCACTAAATGCAGGCCCACCAACGTAACAATAAATCGAGAAGAGGCTTCACATTTATTCGGAGAGTTGCCGCGATGACCTTTGTGCTCACAATTGTAATGAGCTAAGCTACCATGTTCAAATTAGCGACGGTGAACTGTCATGAAGGGATGTGATGAAATTGTACGGTTTCGAAGGATATATTTTAAAGTTAAGCTTAAATCATCACCATCATCCACATTCTCTTGGCCTTATTCCAATTTATTTAGAAAAAAAAAATATTATTATTAATCATTTATTTAGAGTCGGCGCAACATGTCCTTTTTCCATACTTCTTTCTCTTCTTCTTCTTTTTCTTTTCGAGTCGATAGCAAATACATGTAATGATATGCTCGGAGTTTGGAAGTTGGCGGTGTGATACCACCAAGCCTCGCAAAGCACGTGAAGCCGTTGGTCCTACGCCTGATCTCTCTCCGGTCGTGTCGGATTGCCGTCCCATCGGACTATGAGAGTGAGGGAAGAGAGAGTGCACCTGTGTCTGCGCGCACACTAGTGCACTATAATATTATCTCCCGCGCCGAAGGCTAGTCTACGTTGAGATTGTCCGCCATGGCCGAAATACGGACTGGAGGACTATAAATACAAATATTATGTTAAATGAGTTCTGCCGAGTAGGTGGCAACGCCAATCGCGGCATCAGTGGAATTTTTTTAGGTCCTCAGAAGTGCAGGTTCTTCCACTTTATAATTATTGTCTTCGTTCAACTCCAGCAGGCCTAACATGACACACGCGACAATTACTCGCTCTCGCGTGAGTAATTTTTGTCTATTTCGGTCACTTTCTCGTTTTCTGACAGTGCTTCCATACAAAATAGTCGACTCCTTCTGTCAAAATTGATGTTTACTCGACAAACCCTAACATGGCACCATAGTAATCTCGATTTTTGACAATTCAACACGAGATAATCTCCGATTTTTCTATCATTTACTCGTATTTACTCGTCGTCGATTTTGACGACGAGAAGAGTAGACAAAATTATGATACAAAAAAAAACTCCAAAATAACATGGCAGTTTCATAATTGTACTTATTTTAGTCATCAGTTTATTTTACAATATAATAATAATGAAAACACTTAGTTTTAAACTACTATTTATATTGGAACGACGTGTTTTATATGGAATTTTTCGTTTTTTGTATGGAAAATATGAAAAAATATTACCTACATGTTGAGTGTTAGGGGTTTATGGGTTTTCTAAAGGGGGTCGAAATTTTCATTATTTTTGCGATAGGACGCACCATTTTCGAGATATAAGCAAGAGAAAAGAAAAAAAGTCAGTATTGTTTTTGCACCGTCGAGGTGTTGGTGTGAATTTTAGTATTTTTTTTTATCGCGATTAAATACTTAGAAAATCGAAATTTTAGGTGAAGAACATCAAATTCTGAACGACAAAATTGCCATTTTCACAACATTAATAGCTCAGTGTTGTCAAACTAAAATATAGTTAAGTTGTGTCACTTTTGTCTATTTCAGAATGGAAAATCGTCGGTTGACAAGAATAATCTAAATTTAGGTGATTTTTAGTCTAGTTTAGAGGCATTTGTGACAAGAGAATCGGCACCATTGAATGAATGAAACGGAATCTCAAGCCGATGTTGCTATCATAAAAATAATTTGTTTTTAATAACTTGCAACATCGGTTTCTCGTCACGAGATATAGAAGTGTCAAAGTGCCTTTTTCGAGATATCTCGTCGTTGACGGTCATGTTAGGGATTAGAATGACGTCAGAATCGTCGACAAATTTCGACAAAACGAGATAAAGAGCTTTCTCGCGTTGGTCATGTTAGCCCTGCAGGAGTATCTGTCACCGGGATGTGACCTGCACTGGCCGGTATGGAATTGGAAAGCAAACAATCGATTGCGGACCCTAGTAGGCCACTGCAAGCATAATCTAGCAAAATGGGGGATAATAGACCCTACCGATACCCAGTGCGAATGCGGTGCTCCTGACCATACTTCTCTATTTGTCTTCATCTCGATATTCACCCCCTTTCTTGTCATACCTTCTTTCACACAGACCATTCATCGTTTCTTTGGCCTTCCCCTACTCATTCAGACTCAAAACTTTTAAGTTTAGCTTAAATGTAATGTGAAAATACTTATTTTGAACTCTGAAACTAGAATCATAAGATTAAAAGATTCATTGTTAACATCTTTCAGCTTCTGCATATGTGCATCTTTTGTGACCTTTCTTAATACGAAGCAGAGAGAGCGTTGATTACAGATATTCAAATGGATCATTATACCATTCTTGAGCTTAAAAAACGTACGCTGAAACATCATTTAGACCGATTTATCGAAGAGAGATACGAAGGTCGCATCAAGATTTTCCTCATCAAAATCCGAGTTTATCAGTTTAGTTTTTTTTTGCTATTATAAAACTCATTTAACAGAACCGGAATTCTTCTCTCCGCTATTCCTATAACTCTAGTAGTTATATTTGTATTTCCTATTTCAATAAGTTCCTGACAATTCAAAAAGTCAGAGGTTATCTGGAATCAAATGTCACCCTTACCTTTAAAGTCAATAGGTATAGATTGAATTATTTTAGCTTCAACTTTATGATTAAATCAGCTGTATTTTATATGGTATTTATGAAATTATATGTTTCAGACGACCTTAATCAACCCATCTCTTGTTCGTCGTAAATTATTTGACACATACCTACTTAAAATACAGTCATTTAAAGACGAAAAGGTCAGATAATCGTTGATTTTGTAATGGAAAAAGGATGAAATAGAGGTCCAACTGTTTGGCGTGTCGCAGATTGGCGAACAAAAGGTTTAGTAGTTTAAGCTCCACTTGCTATACTTTTGGCATACCTAGGCTCACTCCAAACACCAGCTTAATGATCAGTGATTATTGGGTTTAACACTACTTGTAAACTGCTTTAAAACCCACGTTACTAAATATTAAACTTACTCAAGATTATATCATGTAGGTAGCTATAATCCATAGGCACTTTGTATAATCTCGCACTGCTCACATAATATAATTTGACATATAGATACCTATTTAGTTCAAGGTTCTATTGCGATGCACCTGGTGACAGGTTGATAATTGCTAACCTCTTTGGCAGAGGTTAACTATATTGTTATTAGCGTTTAATTGATGACTGTAATAAAACAAACAAACTAGGTTTTAATCCGTTAATGTCTTTCGTATAATTAGGGTTGGAAAAAGTTCATGTTTGTTTACAAAAACGACATAATAAACTAGAAAGCACTATAATAATCCTTTTTGGTCGAACACAGTTTAACTCAAAGACATAATATGACATAAAAAGAAAGGTTTTGTAGACTCCAATGGCAATATCATGCCACATATATTTGTTTAATTATTTGTTGCTGATTTAGAGGCATGAGGAGGCATGAGGTGTTGTGTCTGGCGGGCCGACTGCCCGACTGTTGATTTCGGATAGTCTTATCTATGTCGTTCGCGCGGTAAACTCTAATTGCGCGATGCAGGATTTGTGTGACGTCATGTCTTTGATGCGTAGTTCGTATGTGGCGGTGTAACCGCTACACTGAAATCACACATACAGAGTCTCAGTCAAAAACTCTTGGTTTGTTGTTTCATAATTCATATCACGGACTACTTCACAATCTTGTTTTTTTTTATAACGTTACGTGTTTTTGCGTAGGCTGTCGTGATCATTATCATTTCAGCTGAAAGACGTCCACTGCTGGATATAGGCCTCCCCCAAGCACCGTTACTTTAACCGATTCTGTGCCTCCCACATCCAGCGGACTCCTGCGGTCTTTACAAAGTCATCGTTCCATCTTGTTGGAGACCTTCCAATGCTACGTTGCCCTGCAGGGCATGTTATAAGAATAAAATGTAGGGCAAGGCTTTTATAAAAAAAGTCATTAGCTAAATACTCTCCAACTAACTAAGCCATGATGTAAGCTATGCAAAGCAAACGTACCCACACCCACGCCGCGAGCTGAGGAATATTCTCACAGCGTTACTCATCAGTTAGTTGCAACACCCAATAACTTGAGATTGTTAATAAGGAGCTAGCTATATGAACAGATTTTGTATGAAATCTGAATAACTCTACTGGTAAAATAATTAATGTTTGTTGGTCTGAGGTAAACATATTCAAAGTCAAAGTCAAATAATTTATTTTAATTAGGCACAAAAAGGCACTTTTGAACGTCAAAATGTACAAAAAAAAATATTGATTTTAGTCACTCCTTCCAAATGGTATTTTTCGTATGGTGAAGAATGGGCAAGAAACTCCGACGTAACTCTTTTATTTTTATTTATTTATTTTATTGTTTATGAGTACACACAGAAAAATAGATAGGTACTAGGTAGATAGGTAATAGGTAGGTGTAATAGGTAGGTACATATAAGACATAATCATAACTATGAGTACAAAAGTACTGCTTATTTCTTACTATTTTAAAATGTTTTTACAATATCTTGCATTTTTTTATTTTTTATTACATAACTTAACATAACATCACGCCTGTAAGTATTCCCCGAAAGTTAGGTAGAGGTGCATCTATAGTACACCCTCATTTTGCCAGTTATGTTTAAATTACACGTGTCCTATTGCCATCAACCGGGCACAAAACCAGAGTCCAGGCTGCTACTGAGAAATTCCAGATGGAAAACTCCAACCCGGGAACTCAGGCTACGCAGTAGCGCTTGCGACCACTAGACCAACGCGAACGAGGCAGTTAATACAACATATTGAAATAAAACTGACCAAGTGCGAGTCGGACTAGAAAAAGAAAGAAAGAAAGAAAATACGTTTATTTGCGATACATATGATGCAAGCAAAGGAACAAACACTAAAAACAAATTTGAGGGAAAATATGCGTCACATCCACGCAAAACGGCCATCACTCAGCATAATGCTGGGACCCTATGCGAGACAGATCCCCAGCGCTGGTTTTCAGTGACAGCCGGCGTTGACGTGATGACGTCGAACCGGTGCAGCATAAACAGAAATCATACTCGTAAAATAAGACAAAAATAAAATAAAATAAACTCGCACACGAAGGGTTCCGTACATTATTTAGCAAATAAATGAAAATACTAAACGAATAATATTATTATTTTTCATCTTAATGAAAAGCGCAAAGATAAATTTGTATTTCATAATGATACTATGAATGAAAAGTTATTTTTGCAGATTATCACCCATATTTAAAAAATACCTTATGAATCGGTGTTTTTAGTATTTTATTATACATATAGTATATGGTACCTAATATACAGAAGTTTAAAATTCCTAACTTGTTTAGTTGTAGAGATAGAGCTCGAACAAAAATTTACGAAAACTGACAACTTTTACGGTCCACTATTTCGTCATTTGTTGCTGTTGTATGGAGACCCCTTAAATTTTAAATTTTATTTTTTAGGGGCATGAGGAACAGGGTGTAAAGTTCACTCATCCACCATAGAAAAGGGAGGATCCTCCAACCAGACGGGTGTTGTATCTGGCGGGCCGATTGCCCGACTGTTGATTTCGGATAGTCTTATCTATGTCGTTCGCGCGGTAAACTCTAATTGCGCGATGCAGGATTTGTGTGACGTCATGTCTTTGATGCGTAGTTAGTATGTGGCGGTGTAACCGCTACAATTTAATTATTTTTATTTGTTGTTATACCGGCAATAAAAATGCATAATCTGTGAAATTTTCGACTGTCTACCTGTTATGAGATACAGCTTGCTGACAGACAGTCAGACAAACGGACAGCGTACGTTTAGTAATAGGGTCCCGTTTGTCACTCTTGGGGTACGGACCCCTAAAAACGGTGTTGCTCAAAAAGGGAAATAAGGAGCATTACAAGTTTAGACCAAGAACGTTAGGTTAATGCGTATTGCGAAACCCCAGCAAACAGGTAAACGATCTAGAGAACCTCTTATAGTTGAGGGGATGCGTCAGAAGCTTTTAAGAACGACGAATAGACGAGAAGACGAAGAGGAGCTTTGCGTTATCAAAATCCGTGTGGACAACATTTTCGAACAGCACCTACCTGGTGGTTGATTATAGCCGATTCCAGGTATATTTACCGATAATGAAGCATAGAGCTTTGCATAGTAGACCCTCCCATATGGAAGTAGCTATCACAGGTAAAATAAGCTTTCGGATCTATGTATTTGCCCAGTTTGTCAATAAAAAATGCTAATATTGGTAAGAAAAACGATTCGTTTTTATTTATAGGAACCGAGCAATAGTGAAGAATTTGAAACAAAGGAAAAATACCTTATAGTAAGTATTTTTCCTTTGTTTTAAATTCTTATAATATAATAGGTTTTTTCTATAACTTCCGTGCCTTTTATTTTATTTTTATGGACCACAATATAATATTATTCAAGTTCTTTCCGAGTACTGAATATCGTGATACAATAACATAACATTTTTTAAGAGTCATGGTCTTCTTTCGATAGTAATAATACCATCATACCATTACTTTTTAATATCTCTGTAAACAATTTTCCTCAAGGTTAACCTGAAGTACGGAAGTAACTATTTATGAGTGCACTTATTTTTGGAACCACCATTATCAGTTTTTGTGACTAGGTTTCCTCTTCTAAGATAATATCCTGGCAGTATTTCTTGAACCTGTATTAAATTAGTATTAGTACAGGCACATAATAAATAAGTAGCAGTATTATATCTCGGCAGTGACCTTGAAATTATTACCTACGGCAGCTCGGTAGATGAACCTACCGCGGCCGTGCGTATTACTGCCACGCACTCGATACTGTTGCGTACTGTTATATACTGCACATAATGCAAGTACCCATATAAACAAGTTCATTTTGACTACAAAACTTTTCTAGAACTTTGTGAATTTCAGCAAAATTTTCTATACTCGTAGATCCCAAAGATGATAGGGCCTACAAGTACTATCAATCTATAAATAAATAAACTAAGAACTTTATATTGGGTAAGTGGTATGAAAACACTGGTTAATATCAACAGGCAAACTCATACACAAATTTAGTGTTCCTACAAATGTATACCTCTAAACAATTTATGTGAGTACTAATACCATCAATATTGTCTGCAACTTGCATCGATGAATTACTATTGAATTTAGGAATTTGATATACAACGGCCCATCTGAACTTTGAGGATCCTGATAGGAATCAGGCTACTGCCTGGCCTGACTTTTAATTGGGAAATATATAACGGATCTTCTAAAAACTTATAATTATAGACGCTTTTTTAAATAAATGAACCTTTAAAACCTTTTTGTGCTTCTAATGATGTACTATTTTTGATGTGTAACATCTTTCCTCTGGCTTTGGCTCTGGAAACTTGTAAAGGGACGGAAGTATATAACATGAAGACGGGGAAGCGTGCGCTATTTGATTTGGTACTGTCAGCTAAGATGTCAGATATTACACATCATATGCGACTACTGCTCGCTAAGGCTTGCTCGATTTTTAAGCAATAAGCCTCTTTTAACGTTCTGGCCTTCTCACAGTAATTGGTCGCAGTAACTAAGCTAGGGTTGGTACTCCGACCAAACGGGTAAGGTTAAGTTGGAAGTGTGACCAACCACCCACGAGCGGAATTCGTCGCAGTAGCTAAGCTAGGGCAACCCGACCAAATAAGTTAGGTTAGGTTAGAACTGTGACCATTCGCGTCAGCCAAGTAACTGCGACCAACTTCGTTATGTCACAGAAGTAAGTTGGTCACAGTTACATGGCTCTAGAGTTTTTGGGACCCCCAAATAGGAATTATTATCACAAATAGAGGCGCAAGCATTATATTAGAGTGGTCAATAATATTTTTAGGAAAGTCAAATGGGAATTATAAGAGGTTCGATTTAATACCTACATGCCCGCCAAGTTTCAATAGGGCATTAGTTAATGGTTTGTTTAATGTCAAACAAGCTAACTTAAGGGTGTACTAGTTGACGGCTCGAACTCGTTGGTGGGCGTGACTAATATGCATGCTAATTAGTATAGTTATTTATTTAGTTTTATTTATTTACAAAGAAAGAAAAGAAAGGAAGAAAAATAATAAATTTATTTGACTCAGGTTAAGGCACACAATGTTCATACAAAAACAAGTAAACACAGAAAACAATAAAAAGTAAGTTAAAATAGTATTGTGTGCCTCACGGCTGCGCCAAAATTAGTATTTATTTATTTGTTTAGTGAAATAGACAATGATTTATAACGAAAACGAGCACGTAAAATTTCATGAACAGATCTTTGGGTGTACAGATATTATGGAAAAACTTCTGAATGTTGTTTACTAAAAATAAAATTATTTGAACTTTTGAATAAATGATCAATCCCTGTATCTTTTCTATTTTGTAATTTTTTACTAGGTACATAAGTTATTTATCGACGCCCAAAGACGAGTTAAAATTAGTGTTGAAATATGGAAGTTTCAATGCTCATACCTTCCAAACCAATTTTTATTCCAATTCTGCTTCCAAACAAGACTAGATAATGACAAGACAAATTAATGCAATTTTTAGTTTTGAACATACACCGTCAAACATACGAGTAATCACCATCCTACGTTTATATGGAAGAATGACCGACTAGCGTACCCTTAAGGTCTCGCGATCAATTATAATTTTATTAGTATGCAGAAGCTTCTCAGATGATATAATTTATTAGTCACTTAGGTGCCTATTGCTACGTATTTCATCACTAAATATTATGATTGTAAGTTTATATAATATATATTCAATTGGTAGGTTTATAAAATTATGAAAGAAAACCGTTAGTTAGAGGATATGTTGGAAGCTTTTATTACCGAAAGGGTAACATATCTACCCATAATATTTTTTTTTGTAATTTTTTTCGTCTGAATCAGAAAAAAAACCAGTGTAATCGCTCTCCTAATCAGATCTGAACCAAATACTAGTACTACGTTTGCGGGTATCAAAAACATTTTTTTCAATATATATTTTCCCTTATCAGGCAGGCTACTCGTAAAAACAAAAGCTTCGTTAGACAATAGCCGGGGTCGCCAACAATCGGTGGGCCCGTGCCACATTGTGTGGGCGATAGCCTCAGACCGATAACATCGCTACCCTTTACTTTTTAATGCTTTATTTTTTTTGGAATATAGGGTGTTTTGAAGTCTGAGGTTTAGGGGGTTTTATTGTCGATCATCGCTGTTGTGTATGACAAACTACTCGGGTTTTCTGAGGTTGTGGACTTGTGAGTCGTACTAGAGATTCTGAGTGGTTTCGAGAGTTTCTGGTCAGGTTGTAAAGGGTTACTTTACGTCGACGTTAATTCGATTATTTATTAGTTAACAAATAATGCTGTTTGTTTAAAGAATTAAGTGAACAAAAAATAAGTAGAAACCCTGGATCTCCTTTTTTCAGTAGGTACCACTATTTAGGTACCTACTCATAAATGCGGGTATCATATGCCTATTTTATACCCACGTCTAAAGTGTGAATCAGGGCAAAGTTGTACTAAAGACTTTTTCCAAGTCTGTGTATAAAAACCTTCACCTTGAAGAATATTGTTATGTGGAACAATGCTTGGAGACTATTACGGTAGATCTATGGCGCTCATCACTTTTTATAAGTTAATAAAAAACTACTTTGAAGAAATCGTTCTAAGGTCACCAGAAAAATATCGTTATAGCAGAACTTCACTTCTGCGATGTGTTGTTGACAACTTAGCTTCTTGTAATATAGGGTCAAATGGAAAATTATCGATATCTATAAACACGAAAAATAAAAAGATTTGATGATTTTATTTTGGGGTCCATGACCGCTGGTAGTTAACAACACTACTTTACTTACTCACTACTTACTTGAAGTTTGAGTTGATAAAATCTGTTTCATCTTGTTTTTTTTAAAGTTGACACAGAAAGAAACGGATATTTTAAGTGACTTCATTACGCTCGGCGGCGGTTGATGACCCCCAAAAAAAACATCACCAAATTTATTTAGTTTTTGTTTTATCATGTTAATTAAGTTATCAATACCCATCGTATCTGCGGAGTGTCGCTAACTAATTTAAATGAATCCTGTATTAAAAAAAGATTTGATTAAAAAAAATTACCATGACCATTGAATAGTCAAAAATATTACCTTAGGTAAATATGCATTTTTATGTAATTATGTTTGGTACTCTAATGGTGATCCAAAAAGCAAGGTATGTTTTATCTAGATTTTTAACTTACTAATAATTATTTTTCGCCTTTACTTCTATGAAAAAATACAACAAAAAAGTCACTTAACTTTAATGGTCTCCAAACAATTTATAATTCGAATTTTGAAATCATTCTTTTTTTAATCTAATCACGAAATCAGCGTACCCTCATTGGTGGGTGGTAGTGGCAGGCACGAGGTATTGACCGTTGCCTACCGCCCTCTGACGGGTCACTTCTCTAGTGTAATACTGCATTTTGAATTACCAATACGTTTTATTTAAAAAATCGGACTGTTTTTTTTTAAGAATTACTTTTGAATTTAGAAAACTCATCTGATCTTTTTATTGTATATTTATTTGGTAAATAAGTGATAATATTGAATTATACATGTATTATTATTTTAAAGTGCTATTAAATACATCCCATAAATTAATACTGTTGTATGCTATCTACTCCACATAAAATTATGTACTTACACCGATTTACTTCAAATCAAAATGCTCGAAAAGGATGAGATCGAAAGCAAAAACTCAAAATCTAATTTAATTATTTTTAATGTAGGTAGGTACCTAATGTGTTTGGAAAAATCTCCTTGACAACAAAAGCATACCTACTGTTGTCCAATCTATACTAAACTTACTTAAATTATTGCCATGGCTAGTGGCACCCTAAAAATGTGAAGATTGCGGCGTATGGCACAAACTGGCACGGTATATTGACCGGCTTATAGTCCACGGTCGTCAAGGGTGAACGGACATTTGCATCGATTGGGCAGGTGTATTGGGAATAATTAAATATTTGTTTTTGGGTACAAAAGTCAGGAGAATAATCCTGTGACCCAAATGTAACTACGGGTTCCTGAGTGCGTAATAAATCAAAAGACATATTCAAATTATGCTGAGAATCAGCAATTTTTAAACGTCATAATTGAAGCAAGGTAAATGTAGTGCAATGAACTCCCCGACAGCACATTAGCTGTTTGATAAGTTAGAAGAACGGTCTCCTGAAATATCTAGTGAAGTATTTAAACCATGGAAATCCACGTTTTTCCCATAATTGCTTCAAACAGCACACCATGCTTACCTACACCACTGACAATACTAACAAGAGACGGAATGATATAGTATGCACATCAAATGCAACCTCAAACATGTCTTTGTAGAAAGATTTTTTACATTCTTACGCCCTTTTCTGTACAATAGATTAAATAGAAAACTTAGTATTTTTAAATTAAATTACTTTAGCTGTAAATAAATTATACTTGACATAGATTATGCACAGACAGAAGATATACTTGTTGTCTGAAAATCGCTAACATGCCATTTTACTTTGATTGACCTAATTATAATTTAGTTTATATACTTTAAACTCCTTGTTAATTTATTACATAAAGTATTTATGCACTTCCTAGCCTGAAGCACACGTTCAACCTAGTTAAGGCAATTAAGCAAATGTGATCTATTTTCTAATTATTATGTTACTTATTGTAAATGTGCCTCTTTTTATAAATAAACGATTTATTATTATTATTTATTTTCCAAGTCTCTCACGCTTTTACGGCGACACTTTTGAATATATTTTGTTCAGCCTAGGTTTTGGTTAACTCTTAAAGTAAGATTGCTTGAGTCCTGTAAAAAACTCGGCTAGGATAGGTACTCTACAACATGAAAAAAAAAAGAACTAGACTTTGAGTCACAGGTAGAACTAGGATTACTTACTCACATATTCATATTCCAACCATTTAAGTACTCAGCGCACTACAACCACAGATAATTAAACCACGGAAACAAAACTTCGAACTGTCAAACAAAAAACATCAGTAGTCGTTAACCAGTCAGTGGATGTCAATCACATATAACCTACACCTCTGACCCATGGTCAAGTTCGGTTCCTAATTCATTCTTGATGACGAGGGTCAAGGAAACGTCGTGTAGAGCCTAGAATTTACATACAAAGTCTTGAATAATGGCTAGCCGTTCAACGGGGTCACTGTTTTTGTCCGCATGTGTACTTTTAAGTGATTGTTTGGTAGACTTTATTGTGTGAGTGTTAAAGTTTAAAATTGAGTGGTTTGTTCTATGGGATGGTTAACTTCGTTAGGCTGGTTTTTAAAAACAGAAGTTCGTGGTGTGTTGTGTAATGTTTTTGTTTTTTTTTTTTAATATAAAGCTAAACGACTACAAGTCATTATCGCCGGAATGGACAGTACGTCAGCTAAAATATTTATCTCTGATCAATTGTTGAGGGAGAACGTATTACATGTATAGGACCTCATAGTTAAATGATAACAGCCGCACGGGTCGATTGAAGGTAAGGCTTCGCTTGCCGCGGTCGGTTCGTGGATGGGTGACCATCTTTTTTTTTTTTTTTAAACTAAACAACAACATATTATATCCAGACCCCTTCGTGCCTAGGAAAGAACGTTAAGCTGTTGGTCCCGTTTTTCATTCGTAGATTTTTGACAGTCGTTACGGATATGGAGATTCAGGTAGCCAGAAGCGTAAAAGTCTGACAACCAGTCTTACCAAGGTTGTGTTACTTATAAACTGAGTTGTGGAGGTCAGATAGTCTCTCCATGTAAAATACTGATATTCAGCTGCATCCGTCTATAGTTGGGAAAAGCCTTTGGACTTCACAGTAGGTACATAATTAGGTAGGTATAGGTATCAAAAGCTTTTTTTTCTTTTCGTTGAATACAAATTAGACGTACTAAGTATTATACTTTGTAGTCTATAGATTCTTTCGCTTTTGATCTCAGTTCTCTAGTTTCGATTTAAAAAGCTTCAAGATTTCTCCAACACAAAGGAACGATAGCGACATTACAATTATCTATATACCTACGTATCTATTTAAAACTTCGCACTTCCATTCACAGCTGTCTGTCGAGTCACACACACCATCGCAACTCGATACCATGTTATCTCAAGATCTGCATCGATACAACAATCGATTCTCGAATATCTTATTATCATACAAAATAAGCTCCATACACAGAACAGACGAAATTAAAATGACAATTACATGCCGATTCGGATTTGAATGACTTGAACAGCATTATTAGCGTTAAGAGCCCCTTTTGTTGTGCTAGTTGGGTAAAGTAAATATTTTGACAAAAGTCCGTTGCGCTATATTGAGTTACTTAAAGGACAATTGCCACATCACTAGTAACAAATGGGCTACTGAAAAAATATAGAAAAAAAGGGAGTGGGAAGTGACAATCTTTTTTTTTTGGACTTACATAATGATGACATCGAAGTACGTTTGGACCTTCGTTTGAAACACTTGATCGACTGCCAAAGAGTCAATTGGAATGAGTTTTACCAACAAGAGAAAGTGTCATAAAAATTGCAAGTGACCACAAAATTATGGACACCATTTTAAAATGACCCCTCAACATTTATATTAATCCATTCACTGCCAAAGCTTGACGGGTCTTGGTAAAATTGACGGTGCACACATTACCAAACCTTTGGGCTGTCGAAATTGAGAATTCCACATGCAGTCATATAATATTAGTGCATGTCGCGTGTCTGTCTGTCCCCTTTCTTGAGCAGAACTTGGAAACTGTTCTGACAGCTCTGTTCTTAACAAAAGATAAATTTCATCGTGCGTAGTGACCTAATAAATTATCATAGTATTCCTTTTATCTTTGGTATAAAGAAATGATGAAAGGATATCCACAATTATCAAGGATTGCAAGGAGTTTTGTCCAGTTAAAAAAAACAAGTAATACAATGACTACGCAGGCTGAATCGCAATGACTGGCTGGTGTGGGCCGCCATGTGGGTTGGAGGTCATGTACGTTTTAAATTTTGAATTTGGAATCCCTTTTCATAGAGTTTCGTAATCGTTTGCTGTTTTGACTATTGGTTGGCTTGTCGATGCCTCCAAATTAAGAAGCAAGCAGTGTAACTAGTAATTTTAGTAAGTATTGTTAAAAAGTTACAAAAAGGTAATGTCAAACGCAAAAATATTATAGTAAGTAGGTACTTATCATGCAAAAATAAAGATCACATTTGTATCGCTTTAAAATGATCTGGGGCCTAGTTATTATTATCTTTCCTTAAATTCAATATATTTTATTCTCATTGTATTTTTTATCATATCTGTTACTCTTTTCAATATAAACGCTTCATTAATATCCGCTTAAAAAGCCATACAAACCACCTTTTATTTTAACAATGGACAAAACGTCTTTATCTTGTACAATAACTTTACTTGCCCAGTGTGTTATTGAGTGAAAATATAGAAATAAAATGGATTCAATAATGACATGTGAGCGCAAGTTCGTGTGTGTCAAACAATGATGGAAATAATCCCACTTTCGCGGTTCAACCAAATGTTGTCGTGCGGTCGTGGGGGATTCATGGAGACTTCAAAAAAAATAGTGCTCCTAAAACTTTTTGTGCGACTTTAGTAGTCTCATATATGAAATCGATACTACTAACTAAACAAGCTGTAGATTTTGTGAAAATGTGGGAATTCATTAAACTCAGCCCGTAAAAGTCCTCTGTAAAGACATAGTTACACCAAAGGACCTTGATAAGGCCTTCCCAAATTTCGCAAATTACTCGTATTTATCAACTCCAGCTATATTCAGATCTGTCTTTGAAGCTCACGGTTAATTTATCTCACGTCAGTTATTTTACAGTCTCACGTCTCTACTGATTTAGTGGGTACCTAATTATTGTAACTACCATACTACTACGTATAACTATACAGTACAGTACGTATTGTATTATTCTACTTATAATAGATGATCGCTGAAAAACTATTAAGTTTAAGTGAATTTTGAATTTTAAAAAAAACTACCTTCAAGTCCTAAGAACACTCCATATCACCTCTGTTCAGCTCAAGGCAAAATTATCCTCGGACAGGGCAAGTATACGTTCTGCATTGTCAATAGAGTGATTACCACTCACCGTATCCTTGACAGCCGGTCGACACACGACCATTCCACCACCATTCCATTTTAAGTATGGTTTTTACCATAAATTCCATTTTCTGGCAAGAAATTATGATGATGATATGACTGTTTCTTCATCTTGTGTTCAAATTAAAACTGTTTTAAAATTTATGACGTTTAAAGTCGTTGCTTTATAATTATAAAAGAAACATTGTCATCAGTTTTCAAAAGACCTTATCGACTGTGCGACAAGTACCTTCTTATTCGAACGTATCAAGAATAGGACAGTTGACAATAGCTTTCAGAACAGTTTTTCTTCTCACATCATAACCACCAAATCTGTCAGTTGCTCAGGGGCCCAAGTCTGCTATTTTTATAAATTCGTCATTCCAACACGATCCCGTTGTCATTTTGCTAAAAGTTCGTAATCTGCTAAATTCATAATGGTCGATCATTGGTTGATCATTGTATTCCACCAACACGATACTCGTAACGAATTAAAATAAATGACTGCACAATGACGTTCTCATGGTAGGTCACTGATCAAAGGAAATGTCAAAATTTTTGCAGATTACCGCCTAAGTCAGTCATTCTTTTTTCATTATGTACGAGATTACCAATAGATGCCATTTCTTTCAATGGAGTGTCAGTGGCTGACCATTGGAAAGTCATAATGACGCCAATATGTTAGTAGATTACCAAACTTGTCAAAATCAACAATTATGAAATCAATGATAGGTCATTCTGACACTATTGTAATAGCAGACTTGAGGCCCTGGACTACACTTTTTACTATTTTGAAAATGCCAGAAAATAGTATAACCAATGTATGTACTCAACATTACTTATTCCTACTATACACAATATGTTAGCAACCACCAAATATTTTATTTTGCTACACTTATATCCACAGATATAAAGAAAGAACGAAAGAATAATATTTATTTTCTTTATTTCTTTCTCAGATGAATACAGATGGCCCGTCTTGTCGGGCCAATTCAGTGAGTGTAACGTAGTCAGAAGATATAAAAGTTACGTGATAGAAAGAGAGGCAACTTCTAGAGGTGAATATGTAGGTATTTAGCGCTGTGCGACCTAAATTGCACTTTATTGTGTTGTGGCAAAGATTCGCTTTTTGTAATTATCTGTGGTATATCCTAAGTTTACCAAACCCGTCCTTACAAAATCATTAGCCATATGCCGAGAATCTTTCGTTTACAATTCTAACCCGCGCATTGCGGTCATATACATGTAGATTAAGTGTTTTGGTCCTGGTTAAGTTAGTGTTCACCTGTTGTGCGGTTTTGAATAGCAGATGGGCCTTACTTAAATTTATTGATGAAACTTGTACACAATCAAAGAACACCTTGGCTGTGCCAGGTTTTGGCGAACCACTGCGGTCAGAATACTAAGTCACCGTTGGCTGAAATCTGAGGGCATAGACAAGTGGCAATTGCTTTCAAAGCGACTCGGATTTCTGCATCGGCTTTTAATAAGATTGACATAAGCTTTTCGATAGCTTATCTGCCTAGCCTTTTCCCAAATATGTAGGGGTCGGCTTTCAGTCTAACCGAATGCAGCTGAATACTAGCATTTTACATGGAGCAACTGCCTTTCTGACCTCCACGATACCACTTGGTAACACTGGTTGTCAGACTTCTGACGAGCCGTAACGGATGTCAAACATCCACGAATGACATTCGGGACCAACGACTTAATGTGCTTTCCGAGGCACGGAGAAGTCACGGTATGTATAGAAGTCACCCATCCATGGACCAACTCGGCAAGCGTAGCTTACCTGATGGATATTACTTAGACACGAGCTCCTCCTTTTCGGTAGCTTATGTCAATCCAAAATCTATTTTTTTTACTGTTCGATCACCGTTTTCGCTGATAGAATGTTACTTTTTTAGACCTCAAGTAGCCTTTTTAATTCTTATATTGTATAATTACAGTCGATACAAAACAGTTACTTTTCAGCTATTCAGGTGCATGGTACCCTGAAAAGCATTTTCTGTATGTGTAAAATATTAGCCGAAATAAAACTGGAACTGGACTCAAAATCAGTGATAACCATTTTTATTTCAAGACAAGTCATGCGCCTAATGGGATTTCCCATCGGCTTGAAGGGCAAACTTCTATACATCATTCCCTTTTAACCCCTTTAGGGGATGAATTTTCAAAAATCCTTTTTTAGTGCTCACTTTTGTGTAGAATTTCATGGTTTTAGACCCAGCGGTATAGACTGTGCGTGAACGTGAAGGATTTTTATCAATTAGAAAATACTGTCTTGAAGTATTTAAAGTTTTAAACAGTAGCTTGTCCCAAAGTTGCTTGCGTGGGATAAAAAAGCTGCTAAATTGTTATACGCCCTTTTCCTTTGATCCATAACTGCGCTTACGCCTTCATAATACTTACGGTATAATCACAGACAAAAGTAAAACCTTTTTAAAAGTTACTTCACTTTCAATTACACTCATTTAGTACAATTGGGCACAAAACAAAAAGTCGAAATAAATCATAAGTTGGTACAATGCTGTTCGTGAAAGATAATTGGTTTTGTCTATTTATAATGAGAGGTAAACGGCTCGTAATTAATGACAGCCAGTGATGAGCGGTGGATAGCTTTGTTGATGCTCTGCCCACTGCGTTGCGTAGGCTAGTAAGTTAGCTGGTACCACAGTACTGTACTGTGTCGGATAGAAGTGCTTTTGAAAAAGTATCTTAACATGTCAGGCAATGCTCAGTTAGACAAAGCTAGCAGCTATCAATGATTTTCCTTCATAAATTTGAAATTTTTGATGTCTCAGTACTACTCGTCTTAAACTCTATCCCACTTATTTTTAACGATACGTTAGGTAATGATAAGCGTCTGTTTAACCATACATTTTTGACGTTTAGATATGTCTTAACTTTATACAACGCTTAAATTGTTTGGAAACAAATAGAATGAAACAATTCAGAGAAACTCAGCTTGTTTAGAAGTCAGAACACATATTATGCCAATGTATTGTATTGGCATGTAACATGTATGACATGTCACGGTCATTTCAGGTCATAACAAAGGGTAAAGAATCGATGCAACCAATGGCTTGCAAGTACCAGCAAAACGATTCAACAGCTTCCACGTAAATTAACTATTTCTAGGTAATAGAGAAGATGACTAAAAAATTTTTTTTTCCGTCATGTACCTAGATTATGAAAAAATAACTTACACGTTTTGTTTCATATTTTACGTTATGAAAAGAATAATAATACATTGAGTTAAGATGTGCCATGATTTTATACATACTTGTGACGTAGCGACCCCCACTCCCCAACTTTAATGCGTTGTATCTAGGTATTTTTTTATTAATATGATAAAGCAAAAAATACGAGTCTAATATTTTTTTATTATCTAACTGACGGACTAAATAGTTTTTTTTTTTTTTGCCAGGTATCATCCCTATTAACTGCTTTGTTAATTTGCTGCTGACAGTACCATCATTATCAGCACCCACGATTTTACTATTATTGCACACCGTATTGACGAGTCCAAAATCTACCATCAAACAAAACATTCCAAAATGAACCTTACTACACAGTCACAAAGAACGTCAAATTTCATCTTATCTAAAGTAATTAATGGAGTTTTGAATGAAGAAAAATATAGTTACAATACGAATTAATCAATTTTAATTGATTGAATGGGTGCTTATAATGTGTTATAACTAAAAGCGAATACGTAATTACTGTTAACGTTAACACCGTTAAGTGTAGTGTAGGTTGTTAGCAAAAAAAAATCTGTTGCGCGTGCGTGTCTTATTGTGTTGTGGTATGTAGGTAGATTATAGTCATGAAAACTAGGTTATGGATGAGTAAATCAGGGTAGGTTGTAAGTACTGGTATGAGCTCTTCATTTATCGTGCAATTAGATTCAATTGTGTGAGAGTTGAGAGAAGTCTAAAAGTCTATTTGATGGGATATCTATGATAGCAAAAAGTAGGCAAACCTATTAGTAAACTTCAGGAAAAAAAGACATAACTTTGCCAACCATATCAAGACCACCAGTGATAGATAGATAGATAGATTCATTTATTTGCCTGAAATATGATATTTCACCGATTTTATAACAAATAAACAATTTAGTTCTTCATATTCCGCCAACTAAGTATATTCGGCATGCAAATTTTGTGACAATAACAATGATTCTAATCTAAAAAAATAATTAAATTCGAATGTCAAAAAAAAACAAGAATTGTCTAAATGATCAAATTACAAATGTCAAATAAAACAAAAGTTTTCCTTAAATTGATTTTATGAAAACTAGGTTACGGATGAGTAAATCAGGGTAGTTAGTAAGTACCTACTTTGATGATGACCTCTTCATATAACGTTATGCGTTATTACGCTATTAGATTAGATTATGACTGTTAAAGTTAAGATAGGTCCATGACCAGTAGTCCAGTCGTCCATTTTATATGATATCTATGATAGCAAAAAGAAGGCAAATTTATCATCAAATGAAACTTCAGAAAAACAAAAAAAAGAGTATTTTGCTAACCATATCTTGACCACCAGTGGTGTGCAAAACTCTTGAGTTACCTAACTTCCCTGGTCTACTTTAAATTGATTTCATGTAAGTATACCTAAGTGCTCTAAGTACTTATTTAAAATTGCAGGCTTCGGCAGTAGCCGACAAAAAAGGAGTATCAAATACGGGTATCAATGATTTGTAAAAAAATAACCTGATGCCGATATCATCCTAAGGTTTATCATAATTTTCAATTTCAATAGGACCTTCTCACAAACCAAAGAGTTCTCAATGAAATAAAAAAAAAGTACATTTAAATACAAATGTGTTTATAAAATGAATAAAAATAAAAAAGGACATAAAACATGAATGATTTCCTATGAACGATGACCCAATGTTTTGTAACCACCGCGTCAAGGAAAGGGTGTGCCCACAAATAATGTACAGTCATCGACAACAGTTTGGAGTGACATTTTGTTGTGTTGATATTAGCATACTGGCCAGTACTAAGAGATTTAAATTTGAACAGCCTTTCTCTCATTGCTGTGGTCCAGTTGCTTAAGAATATTATGATGTATGGTTTCAGTTAGTTAAATCATTACATCACTAGATAAGCCTACCTGTTTTACTGGTTATTGACACAAATATATATTGGATTGCGCATGCGCATTCAGCCTTTTTTTGATAGATCCTATTTTTTTCGTAGTTTCTTTTCAGCATGTATAATATTAATTACAACTACAATTTAAAGAGCTTAATTTTGTGATTATTTTTACCGTTTCTAAGTACTCGTGGCCTTTATGAGATCAATGAAAACTATAATTAGTATTTTCATTACAATGTGTTAGGCCGAAAGTTCGTCTAAAATCCGGGGTTCCCGGTTGCGTTTTGATAATTTTGCCACACCCACAATTAATTACCATAACACTCTCACTATCAATAATTTATCGGTATAAACCAAATCCTAATCACCAATATGAACTTACTTCATTTTATCTTTACCTAATCACTATCTTTTCAAATGATACGTCATTGGTCAAACTTAAATCCATTATTATTACCAACAGATTAAACATTATATCGATATACCGACAGATTACTATAATGATAAATTAATCATTATCAACACATTGTAAAATAAAACAAAACGTCTGCCCACTCGTGACCGTTTAAAATTAAATGAAAAAAAATCAGTCCAAATATGTATGAATGGACGAGCTGTGTAAGCGTCGAGATAGGTGTGATTAGAATAAGCGTGCGCGTGGGCAGGCGGCCTGTCATCGCGAGAGGTCATTGTGTACAAGAATGAAGACCGCAGCATTTTATAGAACAGACGTGTTTCATTGTGGGAGGAACTTTTAAACTTAAAAATTTTATTTTCCAGATTTCTGTGCCCAGATAGTCGGAATAATATGTCTTCATAACAAACACACCCTTAAATGTGCAATGCGCAGCGTGTTTATTGTCCTTTTAAGGAGGTTTATCTTCGGAGATGCAAAACGGTGTAAAATGTCTTACGAAATTCACTATCTTGGTTGTTGCAGACAATAAAATTGTGAACTTTTATGTATACGGAAGCTATAAATTACACATCATTCCGTTTACAAAAAAATATTCACTCCTTGAGAAATCTAATATTAACTCATCACCTTATCGAGAAAAAGAATAGCAGTTACCATTCAACTATGGTATAATATCAAGATAGAATCGAAACAAAACATGACAGGTCACATCGAAGCCATAAATATTATATTAAATTGACTCAATCAATTCAAACACTGTTCGAGTGCGAGCCTATTTGCCTATGTTTGGTTACACAATGTAAGTACGACCACGTTTCGTTCGTGTATTTGTCGTGTCTAACGATTCGAGAGCGCGTTTCGAGTGGATTTGCATTGAATGAGCGCGGGCTGGACACACGCGCATCGGCGGCCTGTCATTAACGGACGTGCGCAATCTGTCGCCGCTCCACCCTGTTCCAAACTCAAATTATTGTGTTCAACACTCGGTCGCTTGCGACACGAGTTTTAAGAAAATAGGTGACAATTGTGTGTGTGACTGTACTTTTTATTGGCTTGCAGTTGTGTGAGCAACTTTCTTTTCTGCGTGTGCTTTATGACTGTGTAGTTATTACGTAATCTGCTTGGATGTATCTTTTGTTATTTTGATTAACAACTTTCTTGAACATAACTTCAACATTTACAGCTACGAGTAGGAAAGCCTCGTCTTATTTTGCGACACGCAAGAAAATAGTGTTTATGTGCTTGACCGTACTTTTATTGGTTGTCAGTTTTTATTTCCGCAATGGACACGGTATTTATGCAACTGTAGGTACATGGAGAATTTAGGATAGCTTCGCTTCGCTTTAGCGTAGAGAGTTTACATTCGCGAATCCCCAATCTAAAAAGTGATAAACAAACAAACGTCATAGACGATGAAGTTTCCATAACAACTATAAAAATGCCAGCACATCACAGGTAGGCTTACATGTGGGCATGTGAATAGAAAAACTATACGGGAACGAAAAAATCCGTATATAAAACCTCTTTGTGCTTCGGCCTTTGTCCACTTTTTTCAAAATCCACCCTCATTTATGCTTTTTTGCAACGAAAAAACGGTTTTATAAGATCTCAAGGGAAACGATGCGAATAATTCCTCGTTTCATGTTTCTTAGCTTTTTTTTCATAGAGGTTCTATTTTTGAACTCCCACAGGCATTGTTGGCCGTTATCGATCTAATCTCCTTTTGATAGACCTCCTTAGTGTGATGGACCCGGGACTTCATTGTCCGGCCTTGTTTTTTAGGTAACGTCATAGTTACGAAAGAGTTGATGGATAACAAGATTGATGGAAATAAATAAACATTTAATTTTGTTTGTATATCCTGCTTGATTTAACCTCGAGCCCAGAGCATTAAAAAGCTATAAACTTTTACAGTAGTTTCTAGTGAAACCTTGTCACATGACAAGTCACAAACAATGAATGTTATAAAACAGAAGTGTTAAATAAATACGAAATGGCATAGTAACTACTGAAATGGACCTAGACAGGACTAAAGGCTAATACTTACTACAAGAAACGCTCTAAACACAAGCAAGAAGCCAGATGTAGATACAAATCCTAGACTAGACTGTTTGCATGCAGCCATGGAAACCAAAAGAGTAGTACTATCTCAAAAAACAAAAATCTTTGGAAGAATAACAATAGCTACTTTCTGTTGAACTACATGGAACTAAAGTCAATAGTAATACTGATGGTAACATTTCCATACTTAACGTAGGCGATAACGATAGCCCAGAATCTGTCCCTATATAATAATAGGTATGTACAATTGTGGCTTTGACTTGACACTATATACTCCCACATAAGGGATTTTAAGCGGAAGAGCGTCACTGAATTTTAGAAAGTGTTTATTACTTATAGATAATGTTTGACAAAACTGGAACTGTATGAAGATCTGACGTAGGTTCCCGTAATGAGGGGTTAATTAAAGCAGATGCGACGGTAAAGCTAATAGTGATGATACGAGTATTATATCTAAAGCAATCGGTAATCCATTTGCCAAGCGTAGTTACTCTTCATCTTAACAGTAATTGACTTCCAATGTATGTAAATACTTGCTTTAAACTACAACAGCATACGTATACCTAATAATGATGGCTAAGAGGTGATTGCTATGCAGTTGCATTCTCTCTCCATAGATCAGGAAACCCATAAAAGCTATAGATTTTTTCTGAAAAAAGACGAGCTAGTCCTGTGCCTTTTTGTCCTATAACAACAAATCAAACCGCAACATCAAGAGCAGCGGTCATTTACATTGCTATCTCCGAAACTAAAGATGCGGTCATTTCAAAATTTGTCCCAAACTTTTTTGCTCTTTCGACAAGGCGATCGGTGTCTATAAACATTATTTTTAATCACCCCTGCTCGCTCCTGATAGGATCTGCAACACATGTTGTGCACACTAATGATTTTAAGGACATCCAGTAAAAAACTTTTACCTACTAACCATGTTTTAGTTTGAGTGGTTTGTAAAAAGGTTGCTACATGGTTTGAGTTTCATAATTTTCGAAATGGACGCTTCCTTTTGCAACTATATTGAGTTATTTCTAATCAACAGACGCAAAAATTTTCCATTGTTGTATGGTAACCTTCATTTAGAAAAAAATCTGTGATGAAAATGGCAAGCAGACATTTTATCTTCACGTCAGTGTAAAAGTAAAAGTTTAAAAAGACACAACAAGAACTACAAACTCAACTAAGAACTTTAAAAAATCTTCACTAAGCGTAACTGACTCTGCAATGGACATAACATAAACTTTGACTCGTTTACAACATCTCACTTCGCATCTCGGTAAAAAGGGCGCAATCATTTTGAACCACAAACTTCCACTCAAGATGATTTATGCAAAACTCGTGGTGTCCATAACGGTAAACTTTTTCTGGTGTCACCAGAATTTTTGGGGACAAAAAATAATTCGGGTGAAACGCTCTGTTGGTGTGTGTCGAGGGGCTGTTTTGATTTTGGACGCCGATAGTGCATCATTTGGTGGCGAAAAGTTTATTATTTAAGACACCGTGTCTTGGTTTTCAATATGATGGCAGATAGACAACTTTTGAAGGCAAAAAGGTAAATATTCATACTGGCAAAATTCATGGAAACTATTCCACAAAATGTTAAGAAGAAGTAGTGTAAAAAATCTAGAAGACATAAAGTACTTGGCTTGATATTTTCAAGTTAAGGTAAGGGCCCCCAGTTGTCAAATATACAATATTGTTTGATCGATGCCAGTCTAACTATTCGTTGATGCCAGTGCTCTATGGGCAATACAGGGAATTGTATTTAATAGTTACGACACAAATTAGATTAAATCACCATTCATCTTTACTCATTACTTGATCCTCATCATTCAAATTCATAAGCTATAATATTTTTTACATCTTTTCAGAAACCTCATGTTTTGACTTCGCGAGAAGTAGGGTCATCTCTTGTGTTTCGATTCTCACGTAGACCGACTCTCTCACTGATTTATGATATGAAACCTGTCACAAAACGTTTCAGCTGTAGCCTTTAAAACGTGGTATCACGCCCCGAGTCTTTGTCATGCGGTGGACATCGCATTTTTATATTTTATTACGATTATCAAAGTGTTTTTTTCGAATGTTTTTTTATGGTGTAAATATTCGACAGTTACGGATATGCTGTGGGCATAATCTCTTCATATTTTGCGTGTTTTTCTCTGAAGGAAGTTTTTTCAACTCTTTTGATTATAAAATTACTAGACGAGTCACGATCCTCAGCAATGAAGGACCAAGTAGGTATATATTTTTTTCTTTATGTATCATTGCAAGTTCTACACTTATTCAACTTTACAAAATAGTCCATTAGCAATCAACAAAGTAACACTCCCAAAAACATCTAAGCTAAGCTAATTACTGGGCAATCATTTCGGTAGAGGATTCTGTCACCACTAGTCACATTTCTTCTGCTTTCTAAACTGTAACTATGCGTCTGACAGGAGGGACGCTGAGGCACACGTGAGGACCACATGTGGGACTGATGTCCACATCGTATTTCATGTATGAGAATTTACGTACCGTGGTGTATGTGACCGCTGGGACAGTCGCTGATACATGTTATAAGAATTATTCTTAGATAAAACGTTGCTACTGAACTGAAGGTAGGCGGAATGTTTCTGATGGACAAATTTCTGGAGCATCTGACTGTCTTTTTGGTAATATAATGTAAATAACTTCAGTTTAACCAAAAATCACGAAATAAACATAAAGATAGTTTGACGGATAAGGTGTGAAAAGATAGGTTTTTTTTTTTTTTGTTCTGTCTTTGTTGTGTCACTGCGTGTTGGTATTTCATAATATTATTCGCATAATTAAGATTACCTTTTCTTTGGACGAACATGATAAGTTTCTGCACGGTAAGAAAATGACGTCATCGCTCTTCATTTGTTTTTACATAAAAATATTATCAAATCAGTTCAAATATTTGTCACTTCCCATAATAGAACTAAATGTTTCTTTTATTAGTTCACCGTATCAGGAAATAAAGTACATACGTCATAGTTTAAAATAAATGTACTTCTCTTACAGTTTAGTGTATGCCTGTACTTAAGACCAGTACTTCATTTTTTATTAGCTCTGACCAGATGGGTCACTAACTGCGAACTAATTTATGGTCCATATTCTTGTACTCCAATGTATTACAGTATGATGCCACATTTGGCACTTCAAACGACGACTTACACTATTGTTTATACATAAAGATAACGTAATGTATTTAATATTACTATTTTGTTTATCGACAACCTAAAATATTTTCGAAATATGAGCCTTCTTTACAAGTGCGACTGGTTTGCAATGGTCCAATTTCAGCGCCGTTTATCTAAAACTAAGAAAATCTTGAATATAAAACTAATTTAATGACGTGACTATCAACCCTCATATTTACGTTTCTCACCGACCGCACACTGGCACAAACGCCATCGTTTCTGGACAAAAAATCACGGTGAAATACCGCTAACCGGCGCATCTGGAAGTCGTTGCGTTTGCGCCTCACCGTTACATAGTGCGCCGCTCTGACCCAGCGGGGGCAAAAAAATCTAGCGTAGGAGTGCATCGCCTTTGTTTTACGATGAAATTATATTGCAATAGTTGTAATTACGTTCGCATGTCGGCCAGACAGGAGAAATGACACGGAACCGGGGCATTGCTTGCGAGAAAAGTTTTTTGATGGGCACACTGTGCAGTCGCTTCTTTTAATTCTTTGTTTAACATTTTTATGGCGTTGTTAATGCTTCCGTACACGATAATAAGGGTAATTAAATAGATTATTTAGAATTAGTTTCTAGTACCTATGACATTTACGTGAAAACTGTGGTAAGATATAATTTAATTAGGTATTGTTTTTCAAGTATTTATGCAATCATAACATAACTGTATGTTTCTTGACGTTTTTCATAGAAATACATCATATTTGACACCAAATCCCACAGGATAAGCCGATGATGAAACAAATATCCGCCGGTTATAAGGGTCAAAAACCATATTGCGTAAAGTCGGTCCATATGAGCGACTCGTGTTTTTTGTCCACATACGATACTATTTTTAAACACTGTTTGGTCTACCGCGTCAAGATGGGACTGCTATGTGATGGGTCAGAGTTTTAATAAGTTGAAGAAATAATTATATACCAAATATAACGGTCAATGTAGGAACATGAGGATCAGTTCTTAATTAATTAAGTATGAACCAGAATGAAGATTGTGTAATTAGTGAATCGTTCAGCCCTCATGAAAAAATTTAAATTGAATAATTTAAATTTTAGTTTCTTAAAGACTGCAGTGGTGGCAGGAACAGCAATCTCTACGTGTAGTCTAAAACAGGCACACATAAAAGAAATTGCTGTTTTTTATAGCTTGTTCCATTTCATAAGAGCAAATCTCTTATAAAATGCAGTCCCAATGGCTCTAGCCGTTAAAATCTTTGTTCAAAATCGGAACCAGCAATCAATTCCGCTCTTTTTTACACCGATATGCCAAATGCAATGTGCGATATGTTTTCCTCAAAAACAGAATCAAAATAATTTATTTCACATAAACCTACATAGGCACATATGAATCGTCAGAAGCTAGGTGCACGCTTTTTAGGAAGAAGAGCTGGCAAGAAACTCCACGGTTACTCTTTTAAAAATAAATGGCTTTTACAATATTTTCAAATTAGTGTTTTTCAAATAAGTATGAGAGGACAGTGTTGGACTGTCAACACATACCAAGTACTTAACAAAATACAAAATGTTCTACAAATCTACAGTCTGTTAAGCCTACGCTATCTTGGCTCTATAAACTGCCTTCATACACACAAATATGTCACAGGCATAACTTGAGACTCCACATCCTCAATCTAACGGTCTCTCAGGTTTCCCACCACCAAACACAGCTTTAGCCCACAAAAACAAAAACTTCCTTTATCTCATAGCACCAGTACGTCAAATAATGTCGTTTCGTTTATTTTAGCACCGAATGTTCCGTTAGAAATGCTTGCACCTTGCAACGGCAAATAACCTGCGACCTATTTATCCGGCCATCGAAAAAACCTAGTCGCAAACCAAATAAATTTTTCCACCCTTTAAACAAAACACAATCGATTTTGAACTATATAGCTTCGAAAATAGAGGTGGGGTAATATTTTCGGGGTGTAAGTTTAATGGGGTCGGATTAACCACATGTGGGAAAGATTTCGGTAAGTTTTTTTGGTGGATGGTTCCTAAGTTTGGTTTTAAACGGATGTTTGGCCGCTTTTGGTTTATTAATTAAGTTTAGGTTTTATATTAGCGGGTCGTTAAGTTAGATTGTTTCATTATTTAATTATAAATGTGTGATGTTGAATGGGTGAGGTCAATATTTGATTTGTTATTGAGATGTGATAATTTGGTCAAATAGAACCTTGCTATATTTTTTTCAAGATTAAATACACCTTGCATTGCTTGCTTAATTTTCTCTTGCTCAAAATTAGCCACAACCATCTTTTAAATCAAATAAAATAAAATCTTTATACCTGAATACAGTAGGTAGGCACTATATAAATACATTGCATATTAGAATTAAATGAAAGAAAATTAAAAACTCATATAAAAAGTACACTTTGTAAACAAGCATAATACAAATTAGAGGATTATATCCAAGATAAAAATGCTTGGAAACATGCTGGTCCTGCTCCATAAGACAATTCAGAATCTAGACAAAATCGAACTGGTAATATTATTTTGTATAACATTTATTTTATATTTTGTGATTACTTGAACTCACACAATCAATCTGCAATCTGCCTAGCCTTTTCCCAATTATATTGGGGTCGGCTTCCAGTCTAACCGGATGCAGCTGAATACCAGTATTTTACATGGAGCGACTGCCTATCTGACCTCCACAACCCAGTAACTGGGTAATACGATACCCCTTGGTAAGACTGGTTGTCAGACTTTCGGGCTTCTGACGACCCGTAACGACTGTCAAAGATCCACGAATGACAACCGGGACCAACGGCTTAACGTGCTTTTCGAGGCACGGAGGAGTCTCGGTATGTAAAGATGGTCACCCATCCACAGACCAACCCCGGCAAGCGTAGCTTAACCTGACGGATCGACCCGTGCGGCAGTTACTACTTAGCCACGAGCTCCTCCTATTACTTGAACTCACACACTGACTTATTATTAGTATTACTTGTTAAAATTTTAGGAATATTGTATAATTATTTACAATGTTTGTAAGTATGTGAGCACCATGCATCTATCACATAATTAATTTATGACATTCCTTCATTTTTCATTATTTTTATCTATCGTGGTATAGTAATCTTATTCTAGGTGCATTGTCTTCACATATATAATTATATAATTAGTGTATACAAGATATAATGATTTTTTTTAAAGAGTAACGGTGGAGTTTCTAGCCCATTCTTCTCCATACGAAAACTACCTTTTGGAATGGGCGACTAGAATCACTTATTATTAATTTTTGTAAATTTTGACGTTCAAAAGTGCCTTTTTGTTCCTAATTGAAATAAATTATTTGACTTTGACTTTGATTAAAGAATAGAATTGAAATTACTTTAATCTCATTCTATCTAGTGATGAAAATATTTAAAAAGCTCTCCTTCTTGGACCAATCCTAGTTCTACCCAAAACAGATTGAGTACAAAGCTTTTTTCCTTAGACAGATCTCAATTGTACCGAAAACAGACTCGACGAAAAAGACTGAAAACCGCCAGCAAAAAGCAACTAATTTCAAAATGTGCAGTACAAACAAATAAACAACAATATCCATCATACATGGAGATCACGTGCCCCCGCGCCGGTCACGTCGCGACATATTTATCGCACACCGCTAACCGAATTCTGTGATGTCGCACCTTCTGACTTATTGTGGAAAGTGCGTATCTTTGTTTATAAGAACATACCTACTACAAGTACGACTTATTTGAACCTACCTAATCTTTGTACAGCGAGTTGAAGTGTTCAAGAAACACCACATACTACCTAGTCTTGCCATAAATATTGTCACAAAGATTTTTTTTATTTCAAATAATATTTATTACTTTTACACTGTGTTAGTTTAATACATAAATATAAAACAATTTAAAATATAAAAAGCTTATTCGAAGTGGTCTCCATTGGCTGCAATACAGTCCTTTAAACGTTGAGGCCAGTTATCAATAGAAGCACGCACTCTTTCTATGGGAAAATTCTTCACTGCCAATCGTATGGATTGTTTTAGGGACTCCAAATTATCATGGCGGTTAGAGCAAGCCATACTCTCTAAAACTGACCATAAAATAATAATCCAGCGGATTAATATCGGGACTAGACGACGGTCAGTCTTCAGCTCTGATGAAGTCCGAAACGTTCACTTCCAACCAAGACTGCGTGGACCGAGCTTTATGACCCGGCGCCGAGTCTTGTTGGAAGGACCATACTTGGTTATTGAATATGGTGTTATTAAGGGGCTTAACTACCTTCTCAAGAATGGTATCTTGATACACTTGTGCCGATGTTTTGATACCTTTTTCACAAAAATAGGGCTCTGTCACTCCTTCATAGCTAACACCCCACCAAACCATCACTGAAGTCGGATAATGCACACGTTGCACTCTGTTGACTAATTGGGAAGCTTTCTTAGAGCTTTGAGCATAAATACGGTCATTTTGTTTGTTAAAATGTTGCTCAATTGTAAAGATTTTCTCATCCGTAAACAAAAAAATTCTGTGACCTCCCTTTGCGTACCGCTTCAGTAGTTGTTTCGATTTTACCACCCTATTCTTTTTAAAATTATCAGTTAAAAAATGACCAGTACGTCTCTTATAGGCTGCAAGTCCTAAGTCATCTTTTAAAATACGCGACATGGTTCTGGGTGCTATCTTCATCTCCCGAGATAAAATTTCTTCGAATTCTTTCCCTTACTGCTTTGACCACCTTTTTCGTACGAATACTACATGGACGGCCAGATCTTTTTCTGTCACAAACAGAGGAGGTCTCATTGTACCTATTAATAGCCCGGTACACAAACATTTGACTAATACCAAGCGTATGGAGAGTTTTAAAAATTGCCTTTGGCTCCATACCAACTTTGTGTAATGCAATCACAGCGATTTGGTTCTCTTTATCACCCCACTCATCTATCACACATTATAATATCGCAAAATATTGTACAATATATTGGCGCCAAAATTAGAAAACTCAATGAACAATCGTATAAAAATGACAGATTCCAAATTCAAATGTAATATCTTTCTTATTTTTAATTGTAACAGTATTTATGGCCAGACTAAGTATACTAAATAATGCAATGAGGTATGTGCTTTCCAAGTTAGTCTGTTTTTTCTCTAACATTACTAAGTATTTAAGCTACATATTTCTGCATTTCGCAAAATAATCAATAAATAAACATACGGAGATTCCTATTAATTAATTTAAAGAGTCGTCTTGACTTATAAGTAAGTCTGAGGCAACACACTGATGCAAGGAAACCAGTCGTGCTTGCTCAGTGGCAATCATGGTAATTATGCTCCTTCTCTATGTGCTAAGAGTCTTTTACCCTGACGGATTTGAGATCCTCGGCTTTCTTTTGTTTTACTAAGTACACTGTGCTTCATATCACAGAGCAATGACAAATGCGTCAGTTCTAAGTAATATACTCCAGTGAAGGACGGCCAGTGGTTTCACATTAGCATAAGCAAAAGTATAATCCCCCTACAATATTTTCACTGCTAGGACACAGGCCTCCCTCTGTGGGGTTAGTGGTATGTCAAAGTCAAAGTCAAATCATTTATTTCGAACAGGCCCTTGTGAGGCACTTTTGAACGTCAAAATTTACAAAAAAAAAAAAACAATTCAAACCTTCCAAAAGGTAGTTTTCGTCTGGAAAATAATGGGCAAAAATCTCCACCGTAACTCTTTTAAAATGCTTTGCAATATTTTTTATAGGTACATTAGTTATATGATTATATGTGAAGACTATGCAACTAGAATAAAATGAGTAAACCACAATGGATAAAAAAAAAATGCAAGGATAAGTTAATTAATTATGTATGTTCTGTAAAAGTAGACAATTTTCCTAAAAAAATACAATTAATAAATCTGTTTGTGAGGAAGTAGTCACAGAATGTAAAAACAATGTCATATAATTAAAAAAATATATATATATACAATTAAATTAGCAACCAGTTTGATTTTGTCTAGTAATAACAAGTTTATTACCAACTGCTTTCATTGATGTCTCCCGTTAACCTTTCGAGTTCCTGAAAATGTTATTAATTCCCAAAATGCAATATGTAAGTTACCTTCAGCACACCTAATGATATTTTCATTCTTTCCCCACATAGCTCCTTAAATACAAACCTCTATGTCACGTAACCGAGTCCGGTTGCCACCTCACCCCCGCACGTATACATAAAGGTGTGTTTACACATCGCGGCGGTGATGCGATCAATCTCCATCAGAAAACGGCGCATTATCAGTTAGTATCCGTTTTGAGGGCATGGGATGTGTAGAGCGGGCATTGTGTACTTTTATTCAACGATTTTTTTCCGAACTTTATCCTCTGTAGAAAAATTAATACCTTTCACAAAACTATTGAAGACCGAATCGAGTCGTGCTTTAGCAATTCGGCAGATTTTTTTTACGCAGAACACCATTGCAAGTTTTTGCTCCTTTACCCTTTTAAGGACCAGAAACTGAATTGCTGTTCAATCTTCACAAGTTCTTTTAAACCAGTATTCTAAATTTTTCAGTGATTTAGGTACTATACTTACTTTCCCCTGCCAGGTCTATATCTTTTTAAGTGATGCGTGAGAACAGTTTAACGCGATCGTCCATCAAGCGGTTATCGCGCATGCGTTCAACCCGTAACCTTATCTGGCGAGATGAAAGTGACGAAAAATGTACACATTCAAGAAATTATTGTTTTCGGTAGCGAAAAACGTGACGAACAGATCTTGCGACGCCCACACCCATGTTTGGGGGAGTTGTTTATATTTGCAGCATTTTCATGGTACATGTTTTTTCATGTTATCTACTTTCTACTTTTATTCTTTACTGAAGCTTGAACAATGATGTTTAAGTACCTACTACTTTAATATCAGTCTTAAAAAATTAGAAACTATTGCAGTTTTTTTTTAACTGATGTCACTCGGAAAGCTGCTACGTAAAATTAAATGGAATTGGTCTGGACACATCTGCCGTATGTCAGACGATCAATGGGCCAAACTTACGACCCAGTGGGTCCCGCTTAATGGCAAACGACATCGCGGAAGGCCCAGATGGAGATGGCGAAATGAGCTGGACTCCTTTAATAAAGATTGGTCTTTGGCAGCTCTAGACAGAGAGAGGTGGAAAAAGAGTAGGGAGGCCTTTGCCCAGCAGTGGGACAATAAATTCTCACAAAAAGAAAAACAAAAAAAAAGCATAACGTAAGAACCTGAAAACGTAGTTTTTTTTTTTTTAAACAAAGTGACTGAAATTTTTGTTTAATCATTTTCTTATTTTATAATCGGAATATGAATTCTTATGATCCTTTACTTCAAACACAACCAGGTCAATACTGTCACTTCTAAACCAACCAACAATCTTTGTTACACCTCACATAAGCTCCATACATCTTTAGATCTACCATTCATACTGTCACAACTATATATATAGTCATAATTCTTTTTAATGACCCATTTGATTAGAGGACAGACCTCATAACACATACAAAGGATTAACAGTACCACGAAGGCTATTCACAAGGCTATTTTGCTATGATTTATAATTTGTTTAATTCAAATATCGTGCTTAAAGCTGTACCGGTATATTAGTTCAGCTATTGTTGGTTGTTAGTTTTGAAATACGGTTTACGTAACGCTGTTGTGAAAATAGAGGTGACCCTAGTTTTGGATGTATATCTCTGAGTAGTAGGATGTATCTAGTATGTCATTTTAGTAGGTCGTGCTAACTGAGCCGTTGATCCTATGTTCATAAGTCAAAATATGTGGCTTTCAAAAATGGACCGGATGATAAGCTGAAATAGTTAAGGACGCTGGCAATAAATGCAACTTCTGGAATGTGGGGTTCATTATTAAATCCCAACTTTCTGACAGCAACCGCCACATATTTTATACACGAAATTTACATTTTAAACAGAAGATGATTAACATTATGTTCAGCCCTCTTACAATAAGCTATAAAACTTCCGTTTATTACCTGTCATCGCCAATTTGTTAACACAAGAATTTTATCAATTAAAACTCAGATCGGCACACAACCCTCGCGACAGTGGTGATGCAAAATCAGCGCATTCCTACAGCCCCCGTATTCAGAACAAAAGCCCACATGTACTATTGTACAAATTATTTAATACAATAAATAAAGAGATCCGCATACCGATATTACATTCATTCACTCATTCCCTCAATGGTTCGTTCGCCAGCCGGGGTTTTTTTAAATTTTCAAGCACTTCGATTGGCTCAGGCGGCGAGCTTTTGAACTTGAGAATTACGATTTCTGCAGGCTGTCGCTTTGATTAAGGACAGATTGCGTACACCCTCAAATTGGGAGCGATGCCTTTCAAAATATATTAATAAGTAATCTTGGATCGTGTTGTGGATGTCTGACGCGTGCGTTTTGTGTTCGAATTACGAAGTCTTAACGGTCTTGTGGTAAGATTTTTTAAAGGCTTACAAAGCTACTGGAAATTTGGCACCCTTTATAAAAACTAACTGAATGATGCCATCCATTCCAAATTTAACATCCAGTAAAGTCTAGAAGACAGTCCTGTTCGTGGGAGACGTTCAACTGTATTCAACTATTTGATTAAAAATGATGAAACATTATTTTTAAATACAAACGAATAAGCAAACATTCCCAAATTATGTGTTGACTGACCGACCGTATAATTCTTTAAGACATGCAATATTTCAACAGTAAAACATACTGTAGCAGGTGACCCTTGTTTCTTCAATAAAGAGAAACCGAAAAAAAGGTAATTGTGTAAGGAACGTTATTAAATTCCTAATAATTCTAGACAAAAAAGGGGCAACTCCACACGAAACCGTTACTTCATACAATCCGTTTGGTTCAATCAAAAATTTCATCGAGTCTTTAGAAATCTACTAATACGCTAATTCAACATATTGTGAGGGGTCCACAAATAAAAAACGTGGGCCAGTCAACGTAAGAAAGGGTCAGGCAACTGTTTTTTATCAAAAAACCCCTTGCCAGATGGCCTGGCGTTTAGCGACAAAAAACGGTCCGTGCCCAGACCTTGTGCAAGTAGGGATTGCAATAGAATTTTTCTTAGAAGACTGTTAAAAAGTATGTTAAGTAAATTACCAACTTTGATTTGATGATTTTCAATACTACTTGGTCCCAGAAAAGGTGACACAAATAAAAAAAATAGTGGGAGGTAATGTAGGAGACCTAACAGTGGCACATTAAAGACTAGTAAAAATAGACGTTTAATCAAATTTTGAGTAATTTTTCGAGTGATTGAATACCTTAATCCAAGCAATAAATCTTATAAAATTCAGTCTGAATGAAAATTCACGACACTCCAATATTTCACAGACAGTAGATGCTAACAAAACTACTATGATTAATTGAATATTTTTAGCTACATTATTTTCTCATATAAAACAAACTGGCCAAGACCGAGTTGAACTCGCACACGAAGGGTCCAATTCCACCGTACAATATTTATGATTTTTATTATTAATGAATAATAAAAAAACGCTTCTTGTATATAACCCTTTTTAATTTAATTTTTATTATTTTTGTCATAGCGGCAATAGAAATACACAATATGTTAAAATTTCAACTGTATTCATGAGATCCAGCCCGTTGACAGGCATACGGACGAACGGACAGCAGAGGCTTAGTAATAGGGTTCCATTTAGCACCCTTGATTACGGAACCCTAAAAACTATTACAGTTTATAAAACCAATAATTTCAGTGACCAGCTATCTAATTACGCAATTGCAACACATTTTCGTAAACGATTACGTCTAATCTGTTTCATTTTGACAGTTCAACATCATTCATTGCGTTATTTATATTGGCGAGCAGATTTTTTTTTCGAACTTGTGAAGCAATGTATCAGCAATCTGTTTCAAAACGATTCAGATTCTGAATAGTCATGTATTACGTAATTTCGGTACAGAATTTTGATGACTTTCCTTGCTAACCATACACGTCTACGCAGAAACACCATGACGATTTGTCTCTACATAATATAAATTTCTCTATAATTAATAGAGTAAGCAGACGATATTTTGATGTAGCAGATTCATCGTTTAATAACAGGTGGTCAGTAGTTTTTTTAAAGAATGCTATAGGAGCCGCTACAAAAAAAAAAAAAAAAAAATTGACCCAGGTCTGCACTAGTTTTCTGGCTGAGTTAAAGATTGTTCTAGTACAATATACGTACTTAATTGGTTTAAATTATTGTGTGAAAATGTGAAATATAGTATGAGGACACGAATTGCAGAACCGAAATGAGGATCAAAATGTAGACGAAAGCTGAAATGAAATGGTTATGGTCCTTAACATGGCTGAAAATGCTGATGCTGATATGGTCCTTAGCAGAAAAAGGTTGTGCAATACAATCTTTATTTGGAACATAGTGACCGAAAGCTAAGTTCATCGAGAATATTATTCAACATGACAAGTTGTAAAATATGTACACCTAAAGCTAACATTTTATTGTCTTTCGAACCCATAGTTCCACTATATTTGGTTTATTAATGCAAATGTTTGCGTTTTGCCCATAAGGACCAAAACCGTTCATCTATAAATTATGGACATTCGGTTAGTAGCAACAAATTATATCGACGTTCATCTTTTGTCCTTTTTTATCTTTCCAATCTTACACGGTCATCCTTGGAATTTATGTTTTGATGAAAGATAAAATCTTCCTATTACGTAGAATATTAATTTATTTGGTAATAACGCTTTCGTGTAGTCAAGGTAGCTTTTTTAAACACGGAGAAAAAGAACTTTCCTACATATGAGACCTAGCTAGATCGATTTTTTGGTCCCGTAAACCCCTATAATACAACTTTTATCGAAATCGTTAGAGCCGTTTTGGAGAAGCCGATTACAAATATATATATGTATGTACAAATATTGCTCAGTAGTATTGTATAGTAGTATAGGATAGGATATGAAATGATCTGCTAAACTACACAGGTTAGCATCAATCTAGCTTTGAGATATACTATATTCAAGTGGCTTAGGCGGCAGTCACTCTGTCCCTGCTCCAATCCTTACATAACTACATAGGTGGGTACTCTTTCTGCCTCTCATGCTCATACATCTGGTAATACGCGCGCCAATTGCTTACCTCAAACACCATCCTATACAAAACATGTTTATGAACCATTCCAATTATGTATTTCCTTGACAGTAACCTAAGCCTTATGCAACTCCTCCTTTTTTCCAGTTATAATGATGGTGAATTTGGGTAGTGGTTGCATGTCATCCCCTTCGACCTTCGTGACTCACTGAACCATTTCCTTTTGTATTTATCGGAACGTGCCGCGTGACACGCCGCAAATGGTGGTACAGTACATGCGCTGAAATAGGCTGAAATATTTCTGACCTATGTGTCGAAAATATTATGACAAGTCAAATCTGACAACCAGTCTTACCAAGGAGTATCATTTTGTCCAGTAACTGGATTGTAGAGGTCAGATAGGCAGTCGCTCCATGTAAAATACTGGTATTCAGAGACTGGACCCTGACCCCAACATAGTTGGTCACGAGCCACGAGCTCCTCCATCCTCCATTGTTACCATAATTTAATTAACAGTAATTTAATCCACTGTTAATACCTATTAGTTTCTGTCAATTTGCTAAAATCAAATCTTCATCATAAAAAGTGCAGTGTTTGAGAAGTAGTAATTCATAAGAATCTACATACGTTCCAGTCCTGTTATAATCCGTTACTTGCAGTAACATTTCATGGTTCAAGACTTGCAGTGATAGAGATCTCAATTATTTCAATGCTAATATTACTTGGAAATCATTTGTATTTACTGGCCACATTACCTGCGTTATCATTGCACAAGTTACATCATCACTATCAAGATCAGATCAGAACATCACCAGTTAATTATAAAGGTCATTATAGAAATACTAATATACTGCTTCGTTGGTCTAGTGGTCGCAAGCGCTACTGCTAAGCGTGAGGTCCTGGGTTCGATTTCCGGGTCGGGCTAAGTGTTATTGGGTTTTTCCATTTGGAATTTCTTAGTAACAGCCCGGAGTTTGGAAGTTGGCGGTGTGATACCCCCGGTCTCGGAAAGCACGTTAAGCTGTTGGTCCTGCGCCTGATCTCTCTCCGGTCGTGTCGGGTTGCCGTCCCATCGGACTGTATGAGAGTGAGGGAAGAGAGAGTGCACCTGTGTCTGCGCACACACTTGTGCACTATAATATCTCCCGCGCCGAAGGCTAGTCTCCGTTTAGATTGGCCGCCGTGGCCGAAATAAAATGTAATATATAATATTGGGATTTTAATTCAAATTCAAAATATTGTATTTCACATAAACCTACATGGGCACTTATGAAACGTCAGAAGCTAGGCGTACGGTTCCAATTTTTCGTTTCCTATGGAGAAGAGCCGGCAAGAAACTCCATGTTTACTCTTTTAAAAATAATTGGCGTTTACAATATTTTCAAATAACAGTGTTATTAGGTATGGGAGGACAGTGTTGGTCTTTCAACAAGTACCAGGTACTTAACAAAATAATTATGGTCAACTACGCCTCCTAGTCAACTAGTCTACTATGCCTACAGCGTTCTCACATTCACAAAATAGAAAATAATCTATATAAAGATGAATAAATTATTAAAAATAAAAACGTATTATAAACGAAACGTATTTAAATCTGGAATTTCTCAGTAGAAGCCCGGATTCTGATTATGAGCCTGAATTTGTGCTCAGGTGATGGCAATAGACTCGCCCCCAGATAACTGGCGAAATGTTGGTGTAAGTACTGCAGGTACACCTCTGCCTAACCCTTCAGGGAAACAAGGCGTGATGTTATGTACTATGTTATATATTATAGCACAGGTGCTTTTTATTGCAATAAGCAAAATGTCTTATTATATTCTAGCCTGTAACTATCTTCAGCTAAAAATAGGCATTGATAGGAAGGTCTGTCTCTTCTAATCTTATATTTTATGTTATGTCATCAATTCATCCAGTCCGGTGATTTATAAATTATCTCGTAATTTTAATTAAATAAATTAAATTCATAATATTACTAAAAGCCCTTAACAATATCTTTATGACTAAAACATAAAAGGCTTAATAAAATGGTCAATATTTAACTAATCTGACTCCTAAAGTAGTTGTATGTTCTTGTGACATAGGAATCAGTTATTTTCCATAGCAACAAAGCCATATAATTTCAGAAATTTGGAAAAATTTAACAGTTAATGGTGGAAAACAGAAATTATTATTTGTATTAAGATAAAAAAACAAAAATTAAAAAGGTTTATGCTTATGATGAAGCGTGTGTACTGTGTAGTTGAACATACTCGTAATTAGGTATCAGCCATAACAAATGGAAACTATCAACTGAACCCTCACAACAAAAATGCAAATAAAATACTGCAAAACCAAGATATATTTAAATATTCATCTCACATCTTCATCCACCTCCCTTGACCCTATCTCCAATCTCGCTAGATACTAAAAACATTTACAACCGACTCACCTTAGTTCGCCGAATATCCTCGACTATGGGCAGAGGCCAGAGGTCACGCCGCGTGGCACGGACATCGCCGCCCCACCCAAAGGCTACTTGCCTAGCCCAGTAGCCCCACTGATCGATACTGTGGTATTTTTGTAGGGGGTGAGAGCAATTTGGTCATGGGAGCTAGCCTTAGCAACACCCAAACAAGGCTTAAAAGGTGACCCAAGGACAAGGACATTAAAATACAACTTTTCTGTTTCTAGTGCATGGCTTTGAACAAATGTAATAATCTTTTAGCATTGAGGCTTGCGTGTAACCCATGCTGGGGCTACTCGCCTAGCTCAGTAGGCCTACTGATCAATACTTTAATATTTTATAGTGAGAGCAATTTGGTCATGAGAGCTAGTATTATTATTATCAAGGCTTTATTGCTGAAGACCTAAACACAATTAGTATAATCTAATAGTATAAAAAAAAACTTAAATCAACACATCGGGTTTAGTGATCAGCGTGTCCTGTGACACATAGGCCTCTTCCAGCTGTTTCCACTCATTTCTGTCTCTAGCTATTCTAGACCAGGTAGCGCCTCCAATTTTTCTTATGTCGTCTATCCATTTCTTTACCTGTCTTCCCCTTTTCCTTTTGCCATCGCGTGGATGACACTCCGTTATAATTTTTGTCCATTTTAACCTACTATTTCTCGTCATGTGTCCTGTCCATCTCCAATTCAACTGACTTTCTTTCTTTATTATATCCTCTACTTTGGATCTGGATTGTATTGCAACTGCTCTTAACCGAGAGCTAGTACCTATTACCGACAGGAGTTACACAAGTTTTGCTCAATCCAAACTTCGAGCAGTCCAAATAAGTACAATTAATGTAAAGTATGCAGCAGTTTTAAGTTTACTTGAAGTTTATAACAATTAAATATGTAGTACGTAAGACATAATGCAGTCCATGGTTTCGTAGTGTTTAGCCATAATACTCAAGTATTATAGTTTTAAGCCAATTACAAATTATACTGTTGGATCAATACAATCTACTGAATAAACATCAGTACTTCATGGTCTATATTCTGTCCAAAAGGCTCCAACAAAACCATCTCTTGATAAATTTCAACTCCCAATACAAACTATCAGAACACACGTTTTCCTACGTTCACAGGGGGGTAAAAGGGGGGTGTCCACGTGAGGCGGGGCGGCGATAGCGCCGGCGAGCGTGGCCTGTGGCTATTCCCGCCCTGCCCGCCCTACCCGCCCTACCCGCCCGCCCATCACGACACGAGCGTGAGTCAGGGCTACTTCATATCAGAGGCATTAGCAAGGTACCAAGGCTGACATTAACACGAAACGAATTATCAAAGAAGTCATTACCCATGGACGGAGGTAGGTACTTTAATTTGACGTAAGCATGAAGTTTGAAGTACGTGCAGTAAATGTCAAGGTAGTAGAAACTAGAAAAATAATAATATAAAATAAACTTGTAAAGGATTTCGTGTTTAATGTCAATTATGTTTATGTCCGTTACAAGAAGACTTTTTGATTTTTAAACGACTGTGCTTATAAACTTTTCCAATAGTTAAAAGTTTTACAAACTGTTCGATACTAGGCATCGCTCTTATTGTTGTGATCTGAGATAGGAAGTAAAGCTATTAATAGTCCCTATTTAGTCTGTTTAAACACGTTTTACAGTTACATAATCAACGTTATATCAGCTATTAATACTTAGTTAAATTATTGACCTTCAATATACCTACTCAAGTGTAAAACTTAACAAAAAAAAAAAATAAGGAAAAAAAGTTATACCTACCTACATTATGTATCTAAATGCATAATTTTATTATAACGTCTTCTGACACTCGTGTAGATCTTTTACTCCCATTCTCTCAATACCAGAAAATACAAAAAGTTTCTTAAAAAAGTTTTAACGAACTTTTTACAAACAAAGCGCATTCACAAACTTCATTAAAAAAGTTTTCATTCAAGAAACTTGTTTTTTTTATATTTTAAAACTAAGCTGTAAATTACACGGTAAGTAAATCCCAATAAAAGCGCACAAAAAATTACTTAAGAAGAAATACATTTCTTGATGAATTAGTTGTCGCAAAAAATATGCAAAGTTTTCACCCTTTCAAGTTTTTTTTTTGTGACTTTGATACCGAGATAGAATGTACTCGTTATATGGTAATTTACAGGTTTTTTCAGCCTGATTCATTATATGGGAGACCACTTTTTAGTAGTTGCAAGAAGAGTGTAACACCCATAATACCTGGTAATATTATTATCGAGATGAGAATTATACATGAGTTGCTTCTCTGGGTACTGTAGTGCTTAATTCTGTGGCATTTTAATTATATTTTAATACTTCTAGCAGTCCCTTTCTTTTGCTTACTTTGCTCATTTTCAGCAATGTCAGTTATGAGTTGTTCAAGGTATCTTTGCCAAGAATGACCTATCAAACCCATTGTAGAAGCAGTAGTATGTTGCAAGATCTAATACATGAAAGAGTTAAAGCGATATTGTCCTGCTTTTACACTACCCACATCATGATTTCTAATATACCTGGATATATAGTTTGTAAGTTCTACAAAAGAACAAAACATAACATACGGTTCCTCATTCATAAGGCTAACCTATTGACCGATTTTTTCACCTAACATCCTGTTCAAGCCTTTACTAATAAAAAGTGTACCACGTGCCACCCACATTATGGGTTTTTTTATATTATTTTTATTAATAGTGCCCACCTGACGATACTAGAGAAAACATTTTTTTTTTCGAAAGGGTTCATGCATTAATTACATGAGACTGCATTTGTCCACTTTTTAAGAGGGTCATTATAATATACAAAAACTATTCACGATCGTGATAGAAAAATAATGCCATTTGGACCTACATGATTAGTGATTGTAATGTGTTCTTTGAATACAGTCTTAACATAATCCCTTACTTCCCTCTCAACAAACATTTGCGAAGAATCTATATGATTGGTTTTAGCAAAGAACTCCTAAAACCTATCAGAACATCACAAATGAATGAATAAACAAGGAAAACGTTACCATTTTTTCTGAAGAAGCCAGCCCACCTTTTTCTTTAAAATCGTAAGGTAATTCACAGGATCATGCACAAACAAACCACTTTTTTGGAAAAGAAAGTTTCTGTATCGACAAAAATGTAACATCTAAATAGCATATTTTGATGAGGTCCATTTTCGCAAAATACCAAAGTAAATTTGTCTCTCAATTTCTTAAAATTGCCATATATTCCTAACCAGCGGAGCATATACTTAAAAAAATCTAAACTAACAAAACTAGATCTTGTCACGCAAATATAAGACAGGTGAATGCTGAACTTGAGTGGACGGTTGCGCCCTCTGCACATCGCTGGGCGAACTAATCTTTGATACCGTACGGTTTTACGATCTTCCAATTTAGTGTCGCGTTCCGTAAAACGAGGAGCTAAAATGGTGCATTTGATGAAAAAGTCGTACAAAGGCATGCTTCTAACTTTTTAGCACTTAGTCTGGCCATAAATACTGTTACAATAAAAATAAGTTCGATATTGCATTTGAATTTGGAATCTGTAATTTTTATACGATTGTTCATTGCGTTTTCTAATTATGGCGCCAATACATTGTACAATATTTTGCGATATTAAAATGCAGTGGGGTGATAAAGAGAACCGAATCGCTGTGATTGCATTACACAAAGTTGGTATGGAGCCAAATGCAATTTTTAAAACTCTCCATACGCATGGTATTAGTCAAATGTTTGTGTACCGCTATGGCTATTAATAGGTACAATGAGACCTTCTCTGTTTGTGACAGAAAAAGATCTGGCCGTCCACGTAGTGTTCGTACGAAAAAGGTGATCAAAGTAGCAAGGGAAAGAATTCGAAGAAATCCTGTCTGAAAGCAAAAGATTTTATCTCGGGAGATGAAGATAGCACCCAGAACCATGTTGCGTAATTTAAAAGTTGACTTAGGACTTGCAGCCTATAAGAGGTAACTGGTCATTTTTTAACTGATAATTTAAAAAAGAATAGGGTGGTAAAATCGAAACAACTACTGAAGCGGTACGCAAAGGGAGGTCACAGAAAACAATTGTTTACGGATGAGAAAATCTTTACAATTGAGCAACATTTTAACAAACAAAATGACCGTATTTATGCTCAAAGCTCTAAGGTAGCTTCCCAATTAGTCGACAGAGTGCAACGTGGGCATTATCCGACTTCAGTGATGGTTTGGTGGGGTGTTAGCTATGTAGGAGTGACAAAGCCTTATTTTTGTGAAAAAGGTATCAAAACATCGGCACAAGTGTATCAAGATACCATTCTTGAGTAGGTAGTTAAGCCCCTTAACAACACCATATTCAATAACCAAGAGTATGGTCCTTCCAACAAGACTCGGCGCCGCCGGATCATAAAGCTCGGTCCACGCACGTCTTAGTTGGAAGTGAACGTTTCGGCCGTTGTCTAGTCCCGATCTTAATCCGCTGGATTAGGATTTATGGTCAGTTTTAGAGATTACGGCTTGCTCTAAACGCCATGATAATTTGGAGTCCCTAAAACAATCCATACGATTGACAGTGAAGAATTTTCCCATGGAAAGAGTGCGTGCTTCTATTGATAACTGGCCTCAACGTTTAAAGGACTGTATTGCAGCCAATGGAGACCACTTCAAATAAGCTTTTTATATTTTAAATTGTTTTATATTTATGTATTAAACTAACACAGTGTAAAATTAATAAATATTATTTGCAATAAAAAAAAAAACTTAGTGACAATATTTATGGCAAGACTAGGTATATTTAGGAATTAGCCTAAAGTCCTGGAGCAAAAAAACTAATTATAAGGCGATTTTAGGTGAAGACAGCATGAAGCGCGAGCAGTCTTCCACCTGATCCTAGCACAATATTGACTGCTCACTTCAAGCTCACTTTACCTACGTTTTCATGGTTGGATGTTTACAGAATAAACCCCGTCAGCAGCTAAAAAGATTTATTGATAAATCATTACAAAATCCCCCACTTTTGCTGTTCCGACTCCAGCCCATTTTTCTAAATTTACGAATTAAACATCCCGAGACACATGGTTCTCTCATCCTGTATCTACTATTTCAAATACCAAAATTCAATACTTAAGCATTCCAAGACAATTCTTTATAATTTTTACCTAGTAGTACATTTTAGCCGTCCACGCCGTTGTCCAAATAGTTGCGGAGTCGCTGCTTCTTAAACATCGTCACGGCGAGTGGTGATCGAGCGCGTGGTCACCGGTCATGTTCTTACGTTTGTCCTCCCGTATGTGTAGATAGGGCTGCCACTGCAGGACAAATCATTTGTTATTGCAATAAGCAATAATCATTCCAAGTTATACTAGCTCCGAAATAAGCAGACTGAAGTGAATTAGTAGATAAGATCGAAGTGACAGGTTTAAATTGTATTGACTTCACATCCAAAAAGAGTGTAAAGTCAATTTAATCTAAATCCACTAATGTCATAAAGTGGAGTACTTAGAAGGATTACAAAAAAAAATTGTTCGGTGGCAGCTCACAACTGCCTAACTGTGTAACTAACAACCTCTGCTAGGATCGATGATGATCATGTGGTGTGATTATGGTAACCCATAAAATCAACGTGTCTCGATGAACCAGTGTTGACAAAATTGCCGCGAGGACGCTATGAAAGGCCATCCATTGGCACTGGATGACTAAATATGTAGATGAAAAATTTGCAAATTTTCAGTATTTCAAAAGACACAGCCCTAAACATAGCACGGTACAGTTCGCCTATTGTCTCTTAGTCCGTTGCTTGGCCATGACTACGAGTCATTACGGTGGCTATGACGAAAATGAGCTTAACGATTGTAAAAATAGCAGCATTTAGGGACAATGAAACTGAGACACTTAATATATTTCCTGTATTCATTCCAAAGTTTATAACTGGAATACCTAAGTATCTAAAATAATTGACAAGTCAAGGTGTTCAAGTGATCTTGATACAGATATGGTTTCAAATTCTGAACGAACCTAGTCTAGTCAGGAGCAAAATTCCAAAAAAAATTGGTAAGTATTCGTATTAAGTGCCTCAAAATATACATTATCTTTTATTTATTAGATTAGACATAATCAATGGAAAGCTTTGGGCTGTCCTCCAGATGTACATACACATATTTTTGACATTGGTATCTGTTGAATCAGTATCGCTATTGATTTAATACATCTCATCAGCTCTCTCAACCAAAATGGAAAATCCAACATTGCCCACTTTGCCAATCTTGCCATACACAGATGAATCCAGAAATCGCTCTGCAGTTTCGGTTGAGTCGTCTGCCTGCACATTAGTTGCGTCCAAATGACAAACGTCATGTGCGGGGTAAGTTAACGATCTTAACGCTTTGCTGCCCCTCAAATTATCTGAGCGACCATTGCTCTGGTGCTCCCTGGCTCAGAACTGCTTACTGTATGTCCAACGCTTCCGCGTTCAGATAAGCTTTTCTGTTATGTTCTTGAGATGATCAGGAGAAAACAAGGAAGTTTTATCTTTCTTCAACAATGGTTGAAGAATGGTTAAAATCGTTGACTCTTCTAGCACAACTATAGTTTAATGAAGCTCAGTAACAGATGTACGCTGATAAGTCCACAAATATGTGATTGACAAACAACTTATCTATTGTTCAATGATAAATTGACGCATGGTATTTCAGAATCTACAATGTCGAAAACATTATTGTGCTACAAAAACTAGAAGACAAAATACAATTCCTCCACAATACCGTATGCAAAGTCATATGCACATAGATAGATGCATAGATTGACTGACACACATTTGATTAGACCAACAGCCACAGTAGATAGCAGAAAATAACTGGGCCATAAAATCTAATGACAGGAAAGTAAAATCAAACATAGAAAGACAAACAACGGCGTTTCCTTTGACCACATTGAGAGCCTTTATCATCCCTTTATCTCAGTGGGGAACAGGCGACGATTGTTCACATCAACGTTATCAACCAACAGGTATGTAAATATTCTGTGCGGGGTTTACTTAAGAATTAGTCGCCTCACATTGTGTCGCAGAATGATGTAAGCCAGAATATTAAACGTGATTTGTAGTTGTATATAGGGGAGATTGATTTTTGATGACATTTTGATAACTTTTGTTTTAATTGATGCAGATTTTGGCAAAACGGTTTTTGATGAGTATGACAGCGAAGTTAAAATTTGAACGCTTTATTTATAACAGTGTAGATTTGAAATCATACGACTTTCTCAGGACGACTGATCTAAATTTAAGCCACAGTACCTAAATCTTCTTCAGGTCATTGGTTCACATTGTTCACCAGAAAGTTTTGAATAATGTAAATTACAGCTGCTTTTTGGACCGGGTTACGGGTTGGGTTACTAAAAAACGTGGAAAACATGATATGCAAAAGCCTTCATGATGTTTCACTGCATGAATTATATTAAGGGCTGTTTATTAAATGTATTTATTATTACTTTATTAACGATCCATCGATAATGAATACTATTAAAATGTCCTATAAAGTTCATGCAAGAGATCATAATCGAATGCACTTTAAAGCGCAGTATATCTACCTTATTAAGACCGTGACTTGTTTTTCTGATAAAATCATAAATTAAGTCATCGATAGTTTTATCAGATTCATAAATATCAATACGGATAATTACTTCAACTTGTTGAACGAAATCATTACATTTCAAAATGCCAACACTTCTAATTTCATCATTTTTTCTTGACGAGAAAAAACCATAATACTCATTTTCATCTTTCATATCTCTATTACGTACACTATTAACAATTTTTATTTGCTCACGTTAGGACCTGTGTCCGTTTTGATTACACGTTCTCAGATAACACACTGTTTTATTTAATTTAGTCATTCTTGTGTTTGTCTCTTCTTGATAACACAGTAATTTATAGAGGCCAGTAAAGCTATGCTTTATGATGATTTAATTCTTGATTGTCTTCACTAGTATTTACGTTCTGTATCTCCTGTATTGTATGCGTCCGTGTGATTACACAATTGTTTGTGCCTTTTATAACCTCACGATGTCCTTTAGTATGAATCCTTATAATAATATTATGAAGCTCGTAAACAAACGTTTATTGCATACCCTACTTATGTCAAGTTTGTAATATAATTGCGTAATCAAGGAAAATTGTTGCTGAAACTATTTTAAAAACTAACACTGGTTAAATATACAATAAATTTATTTATTCAAGTTACAAGAACTCATTATGTTAGTAAACTCAAGATCTATGTTAGATCATTTTATTCTAATTTAAATTTATTTCCCCCCATGGGAGATGGCACTGCAGTGATTGATATATATTATACGAGTATATGCAATCGAGCCTGCTAGCGATCATTTTAAGGATATTGTTGGAGCTGGCCCGCACTCTGCGCACCAGGGATGCACACTAGTAAAACACACCTTCCTATACAGGGTGTTTGGCAGAACGTTGAACATACGAAAATGGTGGATAGGTGGGGTCATCTGCTACTTACTCAACCCATTTTTTTTTTTTAAATGCAAGTTGAAATTTAGTTTCAAGTATTTTTTTACATATTTCTGTAAGTTTGAGGACTTATAACTTTTTTTCTAGCTAACATCTGAATAAAGCAATAGTTTTATAAGAATCTACCAACATTAACGATAAAAAAAAAATGCCTGTTTTATCCATTTGTGATAAAAAAATACACTCTAAAGTTAAGAAAGTGGTGAAACTAGAAGAAAGCAAAAAAATTTTTTTTTTAATATCCTGGGGTCCAGGGCCAATTAAATTAGGGCTGAGTAAGTAGCAGATGACCCAATCTATCCACCATTTTCGTATGTTCAACGTTCTGCCAAACACCCTGTATATAAAGAAAAGGATAATAAACGTGTTATTGAAATCCTTAAAACGATCTTTCCTTTGGTGTCCAAGCTTTTGTAGCGGTTACACCGCCACATACGAACTACACATCAAAGACATGACGTCACACAAATCCTGCATTGCGCAATTAGAGTTTACCGCGCGAACGACATATATAAGACTATCCGACATCAACAGTTGGGCAGTCGGCCCGCCAGACACAACACCCGTCTGGTCGGAGGATCCTTCCTTTTTTATGGTGGATGAGTGAACTTTACATCCTGTTCCTCATACTCCTAAACTTTAACCCTAACAATTGCACACCTCATTCGCATCGTTGCGTTAAAGCACACACTATGCACTTTGCAACACTTCATTTGTATCTTGAACTCTCTTGTCAATTCTATTAGTAATCTTATTTCCATCTAGCGGTCTAGCATAGCTAAATAGTTACATTATTATACAGGTTTATAAGGTGGATTTTAAATAAGCACTCTTAGTAACTCCAGGAAAAATATCAGTCGACCACAGACTTATAATGAAGCAACCTTTAGTTTCACAATAAAAGGTGAAGCTCCTACTGCTGTAGGCCTTTGATTAATACAATACATAACGGATAAGCTACTTAAGCAGGAGGTTTCTATTGCCTATTGCGATTTAGGAACAACGCGTGACCGCTTCATTTAGCTTCAAGCGATACTTGTTGATGCATCTTTTGTTAGTTATATACCAGTGTTAGAAGACGTAACCCATCTTGAATATTGTATTTATATAGAGACATAAAATTACATATCAGAACTAACATATTCTTCGACTAATTACAAAGCCAACATTCGAATCTCAAAAACGTATAGATAGATTTGGTCATACTTTACGACATGGTGGTTGAAGATCCAGCCAAAAAGTAAACAAAGGCAGCAAAAATCAATATCCATCAGTACTGCCCATTGAATAATATTTCCATGCATATCAAATGCGGAACGATCTTGTTTGTCCAACATAATTTATGTGGCACATTGTCCAACGGAAGCTGTAGGCTCGTTCCCTTAATCGTCTGACGAAAAAATCGAATAAAATGAACCCTCTGGTCAGCCATTAGCAACGATCGGTGATTTGTGCCATAAAACTATATAAATTATTATTCATGGTTTTTTCGCCATGCCCTGCAATTGCCTGGTGCGCTGGTGCCGTACATTCATTTATCAATAGAATAATCTTTGATAGTTATTCATACTCAGCTCGATTTATAGACAGGTGGGAGGTGTGGAGTCGCTTACGTTGTATTACTTGAATAAATCATTTCTGGTAATGTGCATTATATGTAAAAGGAACTCAATTATTTATTTTGTCAATAAAACAGCAAAGTAATTATAGATTTTAAAAGTTTGCTACGCAGTTGTTCATGTTCTCGTATCAAAAATTCTAACTCATTGGGGCTACTAACATTTTTTTAATTTTTACCACTACCAAAACCGACAAACCCGAACTGTCAATTTACTCAGTCAACATTACCATTTCCTTCAGATAATTTTGACAACTTTTCCGCAATGATAAGACTTTATTACTGGCTACAATTTTTATTCCTATATAAGACAAGAAGCAAACAACTAAGAATTCAAGTTCAGCATGAATTTTCATTATGACATTGCAAAACGAACAAGGCAAAAAATGTTACGGATTTATTTTTAGTATCTACTTCATTCTTTTCCCTGTTCTGTCCCCTAAGGTGAAAGGTCGCGTGGGGCACACGACGGTCACTCGCGAATGGTACCGACTGGGACCCCATCTCACGTGCCAAGTCCCCCTTTCATAACCATTACGTCATCAGTATGCCGATAGTGTCAGAACATTCAAAGTAAGAACGTAATGATCCCAAAACATTTCAAATGTAACGTTACTTGTGACGTAATGATTTGATACCCAATCGAAGCGTTCGATTTTTGGTTGTAAAAGAGTGATGAGAATTTGAGTTTTATTTAGTCGTGTTACAGTCTAGTTTTGAGTGTATACATGTTGGGGATAAAACTTCACAATACTGGCAATGTAATTAGATATACGTGGTTGTAACGATACGAATCTTTGTGGTTTTGTGATGCTTTTCGGGTATTGGATATTTTGCCCCATATTAATATTAGTAATGCAGAATGCTCAAAGTAATGTTGTTATTTAGTGTAGATTGCTCTGTTACGTACTGACTGAGATAACATCTTGCCAATTGTAGGAATACATTTTCCTCGGAATATTTATTGTTTGGATGACTCTAAACTAGGTAAATGGTATCCCGTTTACTGTTTAGTTTAGAGTAGTATTAACTCTACACCTATCGCCAGTAACATTTTTACTAAATAAGTTGTGTACTCCATTTAACATGTACTTTTTATAGCATTTTTTTCTAACTACTTAGTTTTGTTTATTATACCACTGAATTTGTAAGAAAATACATTTATTTTAGGTTAAAACTCTTTCTTTATCGAATCCAAAATTAAACTAAATTAACGCAACAACAGGTTATTTTGCCGTTATCACCGCTATGACCGATAGTAACCTTTCTGTAAAACGCTACCAATTTCTCTTATCTTCCCGTCGAACAAACTGTTGGGTGACCAGTCATCCATCTACATACTTATTTACATACCTATCAAGGAACAAGTTGCCCATTGTCGTTTGACACCGCTCGAGTTGTAAAACTACCGGAAAAACCACTTAAGTACATTCAAAATGCAGCTTTATACTCTTAACTTAAACTTCAAAATCCAACTGTGAACTACATGAGAAAATTTACAGAAAAAAATCGTGTCAACACAAGTAAATTTCAACTCTGCCTTTCTATGTTAGAGTTTAAAATTGTTTGACTTTTCAAAGAACGGTTAGCAACAATGAAGGAGCCTATATACCGCCCGCACGTCCTCTTTAGATAAGATAAAGGCCACCTGAAATGAAGAGAACGACACCAATATGGTGCTAATGATACCGATACCACTGGTGCTAGACCGGTAATTAATTTGTCGAACGATAAAATACCGGTCGAAGATAGCCAGCGACTTTATTTTGTAAAACCTTGTAGTTTCTTGACTGTAAAGACTTTTTTGAGTGTTGTTTTTAAGTATTGAAAACGTTTGTTACTCAAGTATTTTTAAGAAAATTCAACTTATGTCTAAGAAATAATTAACTTGTTTTGTCTTTTAACAACCTAATCTCTAATAATATAGGCTGGCATAACTTGGACCCAGTTCTTATAGGACCTCCGTTTTTTGCATCCATTTCTTTCAAGTTTCAGGCTAACCAGTCCATTGACTGGGAATACTCATTTTTATTAAACCTTTAAACATACCACACTATAACATTGCTATACAAAACACTGAAAGTTTTTAGAACTGACTGGTTAGAAAGAAATCCAACGCTCTTTTTTTTAAATTTCGTATTTAGAACTCTTTGGTAGCCTAATGATGTATTGTTGAATTCGTCTGTCATTTATTCCCACAAATTGGCGCCAATTTTGAAAGTGCGTGTAATACGCCAAAATGGGTTTATCGCGAGAAAATATTCGCTTTATGATTTATTATGACTTTCGTTGTAGTCTTAGTCAACAACAAAGTTATGATAGACTTCGATTAGCGTCTCATGATGAAGCCCCGTCTCGTGCCACTGTTCACAACAATGAGTTTAAGCGTGGTCGTAGGAAACTTACTGATGATCTGCGTGAGGGACGTCCTGCAACTGCGACAACTGACTGAATGGAAAATATTTCGAAGAACAGTACAGGTATTAGCTAACTTAATGCTAAATTCAGTTTTTTTTTTCTAATAATATACGAGTACAGTGTGTCCCACATCAATATATAGTGTGAGGTTTGACTTTGGAAGAAGCGTTCGAACCCAGCATTTAATTAAATAGTTAGAGGTAGTAATAAAGCAGATCTGCTGTCTCTGAATCTTCCAGGTTACACCTACTTCCATTCTCTAAATCTATTACGATCTACCAGATCCAAAACCAAAACTCTAAAAGCATTTCAACCATTTTCTGATGAATTTACAAACAAAATTCTTCTCTTAGGACCAATATACGGCGATCATTCAACATTCCGTGTATTATACGTATATGGACCTAGATCCTTCACTTCCTATGACCCTCGCTTCTCAGAACGGTCCGTGATACCAAAGCCCTGTGAATTACATAATGATCACCTATTTCGTGAACACGAGACAACTCACCTCTAGACGGTTTAGGGATGCGCCCAGTAGATATCGAAGTTTTCCGGGTAGACATTTTCTGGTCATAAGCAATTATACATTTATTAGTCTGGCACTGGTTTTTAAAACACACAATTAATAGCGTTTATACCGAAAGTCGGCAAAGTCACAAATAGCTGTTTTGAATAATTTGGCCATATTATATTATTATATATTGGCTGTATGGAAGTAAGTAATATGACTAACTAGTGAACTAAAATATTAATTAAGACATGCAATAATCAATATCGTAACACCGAATATAGTTTTAGATGTAAAAAAAAGTATTTCTATTGAGAAACATTCCACGTGCCCTTTTTACATCTAAAATGGTTACCACATCAAATTCAGTGTTATAATATTGCAATTCATTTTAAATTCTAGTTCACTTGCCAAATTAATCAAAACAGGTAAATATTTGACAGCTATTTCCGACGTTGCCAAGTTTTTGGATGAACGCTCTTTTCCGACGTTGCCAAGTTTTTGGATGAACGCTCTTAATAAAATACCTGAAAATATAATATGGTTTTTAATTCTGTTTCTTGTCTCAAAAAGTTCACCTATCAGTCAAAATCAGTTTCGTTTTTAAAGCCTTACACTGCCAACTGGGCAAGCTTTTTTTGCTAGGATTACTTTTTGGACGCATGATTGCAGTATAATTAACAACTTTTAAAACATGCATGTCAGGCGTTGCAGGATTTATAACAACAACAACATTATAGCATCTCAAACTATCGACAAATTCCCTCCCTACGATGACCGTATCACAGAGCGCGTGTTATTTCCATAGCTAATTGCAAATTGCGCGGGCCTGTCAACGCATGCGCGATAATGTGTCATAACACAACACCAGACCACGTTCATGACCACAGACCATGATTACCAAGGAATTGTGGTTGACCCTCCCGGTAAAGTTTCGTGGTTTGAATTTTGTGGGCAAAATTGGTTGGTTAATGTATGGAACATAGATGTTGGCTAGTTGATGCAGACGGTGCTAATCGGATAGTAGGACCAAGGCTCATGATGGTTTGGTCCTTAGAGTCTTACGGCCAGTTTCTCGAAAGAAATTGTCAAGCATGCGTAAACTGCTCATGGTTTAAATGATTTATCAAAAGTCAATTGCAGTAGTTTACGCGCGTTTATTTTGTCGATTAGAAACTGGTCCTTGGTCAATTAAGGCCATTCTCACACGAGGTGACGGCAACTCAACCTTTGGTCCGCAACGGGCGTTGCCAACTGCGATGCAACTGGTACTCTCACATGGCGCAACTCAAGTTGTATCAATTTTAATATTATTTTCCTGCTCTGACCACATGTGGCACACGATAACGGGCCAATTTTATGAAAAATATCGTTTTCAACGACCGAGCGACCTGCCGACTGGTTGCGTCGCCGTTGATAACTAGTTGTCGATAAGTTGTGTCGTATGTTCTAACGCGATTGGTTGGAAAACTGGTTTTATTTTGGTCACCTCGTGTGAGAATGGCCTAATAAGTGAGTATTGAAATGGTCATAGACCTGATGCGGTTTTGCGGTTTTTTTCTTCTAAAACTTGAATCAGTATCAGACGTGTTTCGAACCCAAAGTAATCACAGAAAAAAAAACGTTCAAACCAATTTATCTATCAAAGAAAGGCTACCGTGCTCGTCTAAAAATGGTTGGCATCGTCACATTTTTTCGATATTTATCACTTATAGAAACCGACATTGAAGTACAGTTTACAATAAGTACGCAAACTAATCTCTTTGGCGGTTCACGTACGAATATCAGAGAAAAAAATGTTACAAAAGTTCGCCGACAGATCCATCATATTTCGAGATGGATCTTAAGAAATTTAACACTATTATTCTGGTAGACATTTAATACCATTATTTGGCCAAGATACGGAGGAATTTTTAATCGATGTCCGCAAAGCAAACACGGGTGCTAGCTTCAACCAAATTCTTCGCGGATCGTTTCACATTTTGAAAAGGACTTTGCAATGGAATACAATGTTACGACCTGTACTTCTAATAACCCACACAGTTGAATTATGAACTTTACGTTCTAAGCAATAAGTAAGGTGTTAAATCAAGTCAACTGTAGTTGGATGATGGTAAAGTTTAAAAAAAATAATCATGTTAGAGTTTCACGGTAGCCGAAATTATTTGTAGGCGGTTAAGCTGCCTTTGAATTTTTTGAGATTAAAATGATCGAAGTTTCCGTAAAAAACGTTATATTTATAGAGGTCACAAAAGATCTCAGTATTAGCTCAAACGTACGCGGTCAAAAGTTTTCATACTTCCGAATTCAGCTGAGCAAACAAAATTATGACGAATATCGCCAACTTTGCATCGTATCCTGCATTTGGCTTATTAATTGTTTTTGGAACCATTAATTACAGACGCAAAGCACTACCTTATCAAGCGGTACAATCACGCACAGACGCCTAAAGCCACTCGAAGGCATAGAAAAGCACACGTGTCGATGTGGCTTAATCCACGGCTTTGCCTTATAATCCGACCACCCAGCGAACGACCAACCATTATTATACTGCCCACAGAAATAGTACCCCCATTATTATATAGAATGGAACACATAGGTGCCCTTATTATTTTACGCTATAAAATCGAGACCACCTACGTCACGGTTGTTTCTTTTTGCACAAAACACTTTTGTATGCGAATGTAATGATGCGTTCGTGAATTTTAGCAGTTTTCGGGTATTTAGATTTTATTTCAATTGTAATGTGGGTACAGGAGTTTTTTTTCATGGAATAGTCGTAAATTCGCACTTGACTTGTGCTTTTAGTATTGTGGGTACGTGTTATTGCACATTGTGCAACGTAAGATTTTCTTTTTGAACGATCAGCTCAGTGTTTTCAACTGATTGAACATTTTGATCAGCGTGAAATTGAAGAATCACATCAGTCTTATTGAAATGTAAGTTCTATAAAACTGATGTCTCATTTTACGACCATTTTCAATGTCTATATGGACGTAGTATATTCGATCGTAATTTAACTCCCCCGAGATTGCTATTATTTACAAAAACTAATAACAAGATTTGTCGCAAAAATTAACTTATCCTCTGACGTCACAGTCGATATATCAATACAGCTAATGATGGTCCAACATCAACAATAGTCCATACAGTTGTCCAAAATATTTTTGCACAACCATCCTTTAAATTATTTCCGGCATTCCAAACCTTAAGCCACCTAAAATAAGAGTGATATTCCAATACGGTTTTGATGCTAAGTAGATGAAGTTGCGTCGAAGGGTGTACCCAATGTTACTGCTCACTCGGACGTACACCAATGCGTATTAATGATTGTCGACCGTCTGACGATTAGTTTCCATCTGTTATGACGACGCCTTCCTGTCCTCTGGTCTCCTGGTACAATAATAATCTAATATTTTGTGACATATGATGTCACTGGCGTTGTTATAGTTTAATGATTCTAGGATAACTCTCTGATCATTCATGACCCTCGTACAAATGAGGAAAACTGTGTTTTCCTAAAATATATTGTTTCAGTGGAAATTCTTTCCACTATTTTGATAGTGATATGGAGAGAAAACAGTCCGCTTTTCCACAATATTTAAAATCTAGATTTACCCATCTCTATCTGCAGTAAAAACAGTTAAAATTGGTTTCAGATTTTAATCAATTCTATTGCATTGAATTATAATGTGTCATGAGTTCATCATGCAGCACTATACATATAACCAAATTGTTTCAAAAAGACAAATTTTCTGTCTATAACAAACACAATTTGTCAATGTAACAAAACGTGCAAGCAAATTCCTAAGCAAAATCGAGTACGCTAATTAAAGTCAGAATTAACTGGATATTAGAGTACCTACGAAGCACAATGGACATGTTTGAACCGACCTGGCTAGCTCGCCATGTACCAAATACATACATTACTGGCACATAAACATTAGGTCCTTTTAGTATTGGCTGAAAATGTATGTATCTGGAGCGATTGATATGTTCGACAAAAGAACAAAAATATTTTTCTTTCTTTTTTTAAATTCAATTATGTTACTTTGTTGCATGGAGTAAACATAATAATATTAAGAAATAAGGTGACGAAATCTGTCTTTAAAGTGTAAAATTAAAGAAAAAAAAATGTCATCGAGAATCAATACAAAAGATAAATATATAGATACAGACCTAAACCAAAGGTTATTTGAACAACTGACGGTAGGATTGTCATCTTGTTTGTCAGTAGTAAATAAGAAATATTCTAATTCAAATTCAAAAGTAATTTATTCAAACTAGACTGACATATCAGCACAGTCAAAATTACATAAGACAGTCCCCCAAAAACGCCCGCCCTTCACCACTACATGGTGCTTTAGCTGGGAAGAAGAAGTGGCGCAACAAACTCCCCAGCTGCACAGCTGTCTGAAAAGTTAGAAAAACTTGATTCGATACAATAGGTAGTACTTATGCAAAATAATTTACATTACGCGTACACAAAACATTATATAAAATAATGTTCTATATGTCACCTAGCACACGCCAATATACCAACAAAAAAGTAAAAATAACTTAATACCCGAATGAAAGCCTCCAGGCATAAAGAGCGTGCCCGTTTGCATATAGCTATTTAAGCTGTAACTCGGAAATCACAAATGATAAACTAGAACCATCGAAGTAAAAATAAATAAACAGTTAATTACTAATAACAACAACCAAAACCATGGTCAGCAAGATGACCCTGTAACCAGCCTGCATCAGCCAATCAACTATTCGATCAGAGGCACCCATTAATGAGCTATTCCGGATGGATGAAAATAGTGTTTAAATCTTAGGCACTCATTTGTTTAAATTCCCCGTGAACAAACCCAGACTCCTGTAAAAAACAAAACCATTTATTACGAAAAAAGAACGTAATTATAAAAATATACGGCATGACGTAACCAAGTAAGGGGTAGAGCAGACTGTTGGATAATTCAAGTGTTGCAAGTCTAACCGCAAGCTAATTGCGTCCATCCTAACTTGTGATATTAACTTGTTGGGGTTGGGACACACTGTTTGGTGTTGAGGAAATTAGTGGGCTTGAAATTTTGTTGATATTTTTGTTTTGTTGAGAGTTCCCTTACTAAAATCTTGGGTAATTTGGAGGATCAGTTAGAGTAAGAATAGCAGACTTACCTTTATGTATATTCGAACTACGACATCTCTTGTAGCTCTAAATTCAACAACATGTCGATTTATAACGACATCATTATTGATTCACACAACTATATTAATTCCATATGGACTTAATATAGTTGTGTGAATGTGAGATGGTTTTGTGGTATCAACACAAGAAACCCTTTTCCAAAAGGAGATGTTTATAATATCTTAATATATTTTTCTTGCCACATAACTTCAGCTATATAACTCCGCCTTACCTCAGGTCGTGTCTGGACACTGCAAAGCAAATTGAAATTAAAACTAAACTGAGCAAGACGGAGGGATTGTGGCGAAACTACACTTGTGAAACTACAGACTGACTCCTGTGCTAATAGTTCTCTTAAACTCATTTTGGTTTCAAAGATTGCACTGGCCAAAATGGGCTTTAGGTCATAATTATCCCTGACTATATGTCGTTAGATGTGTTTCCTTAACTGGTTTTGTGGTCACAGATAATGTCCGAAATATTGTCTGAAATAACACTTGGAATGAGCTATTTTAGTAAGATTGTTTGGTCTACTTATAAGAGGTAATCCATATCTACTGGTACAAATAATAGAGAGCTCCTCATCACAAAAGTACAATCGTTAGTCACAAAAGTTATTTTGTGACTACGATGAGAGATTTTTTATTCGTCAGAATACCAAGACACTTCATCGCTCTTACACTTTGTGCAACTGTATAATTTTTGGAGACTATCGACGATGAGCATCGCAAATGACCACAAATAAATTGGTTACAATCCAGTAATATTTCTGGTGTTTGTTCATTAAATTTAGAGATAGTTCAGCGATGACAGTGCTATATTGAGAGATAGTTCAGCGATGACAGTGTCATCAATATATGTATGTATCTCTCAATATAGTCCTTAGACCCTATTACAAACACAGGCACAGTCTAATAGAAGACAGCCTACAAATCCAACGGTGGTGTATAAATACAAGTGGCGATCCAAACCACATCATGAACACCTCACCATGACTCCCTAAAACTAAAACATATAAGATTTCGTAAGCAAATCTCGTTATCTGTGACATCGGACTGTGTAATTAAAACGATATCATTGTTATTTAGTTAAGGATATGGTGACCGCGACGAGGGCGAGGGCACTGCGGTGATGGAAAGCCGGGTTGTAAACGTGTCGGGTGAGGTGATGATTTGGGTGATGACTTAGTGGGAAAATATAGCGGGATTCGAAATACCCATGAATAATTTTTAGTTTCGGTCTGGTTTGTAAGTGGTCTTTGGAACTTTCATTAAAGCCTTGGTCCTCGAAATATAATCGAAGGAGGAAAGACATAAATATGTTTTACATGTACTAGTTGATATTTGGACTTGGAGCCGTGAATAATTTCGCTGACGAAAAATTTGGTCTTTGGAATATGATAGAACGACCATCAGATTTTAGTCTTTAATAGGCTGACGATTCCGTCTATCCTTAGCTGGAGAGCATTGAGGAGTAACTTCTTCAGGGTGAGATAAAATGCTACTGCAAAAGATTCTAAATATACAAGGTGCAATTGAAATAACTGAAAACCTCAAGATCATTGTCGAAAAAATCAGCTGATCCATACAGTGTCATCTATACAATGCTGCCCATGGGCATGTGACCGCCTGTATTTTTCTGAATATTCATGGAAAATTATCGAAATCATAGGGGGATTTTATGGGCTTACACTTGTGTTTTTTTTAAATAAATACTGTATTTTTTAGAAAAAAATGTTTCACCTCCGTTTTGTTTCATAGTCGACAAAATTTTATAAAAAATGTTAGTTAATCCGATAAAATAACTCATAAAGCTTTTAGAAATAATTAACAGAATCGAAATCGAGCCATCGGAGATATCACCAACGCTATTCAAAAATAAAAAATAATAATAACATGAAAACTATTAAAGATAGACTACTTTTACTTTTAAAGATAATTTCGATAATTTTTCATGAATATTCAGAAAAATACGGGCGACCACATGCCCATGGGCACCAAAGTACAAATAAAAATTAATTACTGTTCGTTGGTAAGCGCATCTCTTGTGAACCGCTAAACCGATTTGGCTATGTTTTATTTTAAAATAAATATTAAAATTAGGTTTTATTTTAAAAAAAAATGGAAAAGTTTCCCAAAAAAAATTCAAATTCGGGAAAACTGAACGTCCTTTTCTCTATGGGACTTTTAAATAAGCTATAATTGCAATTTGGACAGGATAACGTCTATTCTATTTTTTATTGGATGGCAAGCAAAGCCGATGTCGACTATTCTGCCAATGTCTAAAGTGCATTGGAAAACAACGTCTACTGGGTCAGCTAGTTTACAACTAACAAGATAAAGCTAAAGTTAGGAGAAAAAAAGTGACTGATTGATATTCGTCATCGACTAGATATTCATTTTAGAATAGCTTCCATCCGGTTTTTGGTGGACTGGTGTCTGACCTGAAATCTTACTGTGCAATATAACAATATATCATGTCACGTTATCTTACGGCTAACGATAAGGATGACCGATGGTTAGTATTTTCGGGGGAACTTGAGTAATTTTTGAAAAATATTTTCCTTTATTACGACATTTGTAATTTTAATCAACTTTGTAAGGTTGACATCATCGTCTGATAATCATTCTGACCTATTATTTTTTATTTTCCTCAGAAAACAGTATGAATTTATCCGATCTATCCACACTATCTTAGGTATCATTGGTGTGCAGTTGATTTTCTTCCCAAATTTGTTGGTCAGTCAGTCAGTCACGAGCATAAATACATATAGTATTACTATGAACAGCTCGGCAATAATACACATTAATATCTGACTACATGATTCATCTATTAATATATGACGACAAATATATGTGACAAGTGGCAGCATAAATATGTGTACCAGAATCCAGATTTTGAGAGAGGAGAGACAATCCTGCAGTATTGTCTCTCCTTCTCTTTTTAATCCATCCAACGATCGAACAATGTCAATGTGTCCAACGTCGATGTGTAACCGCTTCTTCGAGGACCTCTGACACTTCTCATGTTCTATTTTTTATTATTCGCTCCGAGTTCTTTTACTTCTTACTTTCTCTTACCTGTCTACTGTCTCTTGTTCTATCCTAATTTTGTCAGTGAAAACTTGTAATTGGCCTTCTTTCACTATTGTTCACATATGCATAACCTCGCTGTAAGTTTTCTTAAAATAATAAAATAAAAGTAAAATAAATAAATAAAGGTTGTCTGTAAAGATCCATTGTGTAACCATATGTAAATAAATGTCTGTAATTTTTATAGTCTACATAATAAAGACTATTATAAATCTATCTATTTTGCATATTGACAGCCGCTACCTACGTGCCGAACCTCATAAAAATCTACGCTTACGACTCGAGCGATACAAAATCGCTTCGCTTATGATAAGGCACAGTCTTTGGTAGTTTCCAGCAGTATCTATCGCTCGAACAAATATTAGCCAACCACGTCACCTTTGGACCACACACAATTAACGTGAGACTTGTCGTACATATTGTTACGTGTTTATAATAATTATCATAAACACGAAAGAATGCGCCGAAAAAATGTTCTATGGATACTTTTGTTTATACGGAATGAACGCCACAGAAGACTATATTGAAAAAAAGTCTTTGGGCTCGTCTTAATCAGGTACTATCGAAGAACTTCATATCTACGCAGTTTTAAAACAAAATCCCGTGAACACGATGACCACATCTGTTACCGCCCCGGTTCTATAGCGGCCGAGCGCTGCAAGCATAAATTTAATTGTCCTTATGATGTATACGAACACTACGTGGACGGCCAGATCTTTTTCTGTCACAAACAGAGGAGGTCTCATTGTACCTATTAATAGCCCGGTACACAAACATTTGACTAATACCAAGCGTATGGAGAGTTTAAAAAATTGCATTTGACTCCATACCAACTTTGTGTAGTGCAATCACAGCGATTCGGTTCTCTTTATCACCCCATTCCATTTTAATATCGCAAAATATTGTACAATGTATTGGCACCAAAATTAGAAAACTCAATGAACAATCGTATAAAAATAACAGATTCCAAATTAAAATGTAATATCTTTCTTATTTTTAATTGTAACAGTATTTATGGACAGACTAAGTAGATATGAACTTCTTCGATGGTACCTATCTATAGGTACTCCTTTGAAGTCAATGACTTTTGACTTCAAAATGGTTACTAAAGGACACTGTCTATGCTGTCCACAGTTACCACACTGACATCCTGCTTTCAATAGGCAAAATTGACACACTGCTCCCATATCTTACATTATCGATTCTCCTAAAACCTTATGTTTATCGTTTATATTAGCCAGTTCATTCTCAACTCTCACCTCAATCACTCGTCAAGAACGGCGATGCGGGCGCATACAATCAACACAAACAAACTCTAACCGATAGCTAATACTATGAAAACCACTAATATTATTAGTTGCTAACCTGTTGTTGCGGGTTTGCTTGGAATAATATGATGATTTTCTTGATATAGTGTTAAGATTTGAATCATAGTTGTAATAAGAATCCTAACAACTATTATAAATGCGAAAGTGAGTTTGTTTGTTTGTTACGCTTTCACGCTAAAACGGCTGAAACGATTTGGATGAAATTTTTGCACATGGGTAGAGTATGACCCAGGTTAGAATATAGGATACTGTGTATCCCTATATTACAACGGGATCGACACTTATGCGGGTGAAACCGCGGGGCACAGCAAGTATTTTTTAAATACATTTAGCGCCAAATGCGTTTACTGATTTGTGACGCAAGTGGGCTTTAGTGTATAAGTAAAGAAAAACTTTAATTTAGGATTCATAGGACCACCCCTATGAAAACCACTAATATTATTAGTTGCTACCCTGTTGTTGCGGAATTGCTTGGAATAGTGTGATGATTTTCTTGATATTGGTGCCGATTCTCTTGTACACCGAACTATCACAAAAATTCGTTACTTTTGGCAATGAAAATCTTAAAGCTTTTCTGCAAAAAAAAACTTCTAAATTTAAAAATAATTTTGACACAACTAAAATCGATTTTGACAATCGCGACTCCACGTGGTACTTGTTTGCCCTACCCCGTAGAGCCGGAGTCGCACAAGTGGCCAGCCTCGACATGTTTTATATCGAATTTTTCACTTTTTAAATGTAAAATATGAAAAATTAAATGTATGTAAAGGTGAATGTAAAGGCTTATGGGTTTATATAGGGGTCACATAAAGGGTGTCGAAATTTTCATAATTTTTGCGATAGGACCGTTTTATAGATGAAAGAAAAAAAAAAGATACAGACTGTTTTTGCATCTGAAGTCGAGGTGTTGATGTGAATTTTAGTTCATGATAACTAATTTTATTCCATAACTTTTTAATCGCGATTAAAAGTAGTCAGATTTGACAATCTAAATTTTAGTTGAAAAACGTCAAGTTCAGAATAGCTAAATTTCCATTTTCACTAAATTAATAACTCAGTGCCATCTTCATCATTTCAACCATAGGACGTCCACTGCTGAACATAGGCCTCCCCCAATGATTTCCAAATCGGCCGGTTAGAAGCGACCTGCATCCAGCGGCTTCCTGCGACCTTTATTAGGTCATCGGTCCACCTTGTGGGTGGACGTCCTACGCTGCGCTTGCCGGTACGTGGCCTCCATTCCAGAACCTTTCTGCCCCATCGGCCGTCAGTTCTGCGCACTATGTGCCCCGTCCACTGCCACTTCAGCTTGCTAATCCGTTGGGCTATGTCAGCGACTTTAGTTCGTTTGCGGATCTCCTCATTTCTGATTCGATCTCGCAATGAAACACCGAGCATAGCCCTTTCCATGGCGCGCAGAGTGACCTTGAGCTTTCTTATGAGGCCCATGGTGAGAGGCCACGTTTCAGTTCCGTATGTAACTGGTAACACACACTGGTTGTAGACTTTCGTCTTTAGACACTGAGGTATGTTGGACGAGAAGATGTTGTGTAGTTTCCCGAACGCTGCCCAGCCGACTCGGGTTCGACGATTGACCTCCATCTCGAAACTGGACCTACCCAACTGGATCACTTGTCCCAGGTAGACATATTTGTCAACAGTTTCGAGAGTAGAGCACCCAACCGATATTGGGTAGGGCGCAACATGGACGTTCGACATGACTTTCGTTTTGTCCATGTTCATCCTATTGTTGGGAGACTCTATTGAGGCCTTCGAGCATTGTGCCAAGGTGTTCCAGTGATTCTGCCATGACCACAATATCGTCGGCAAACCGAAGGTGAGTGATGTACTCGCCGTTAATGTGGATGCCAGATCCTTCCCATTCCAGGAGCTTGAAAGCGTCTTCCAATGCAGCGGTGAACAGTTTCGGAGAGATAACATCTCCCTGTCTTACGCCTCGCTGCAGAGGAATCGCTCTCGTGCTCTGCTCCTGTACTCGGACCGACATAGTGGCGTTTTTGTACTAACACTTCAGCACCTCGATGTACCGATGGTCAATATGGCACCGCTGGAGAGACTGTAGCACTGCCCAGGTCTCGATCGAATCAAAGGCCTTCTCATAGTCCACGAACGCCAAGCATAGTGGCAAGTTATACTCCTCGGTCTTCTGTATAACTTGCCGCAGCGTATGGATGTGGTCTATGGTACTAAAGCCTTTTCGGAAACCGGCTTGTTTGGGAGTGTGAGTTAGTGCCATCTTAGTGCCGTAAAACTAATATATAGCTAAGTTGTGTCACTTTAGTCCATTTCAGAATATAATATTGAATACATTAAATAATCGTTTGACAGGAATAAACAAAATTTTGGTGATTTTTAGTCTAGTTTAGAGGCATTTGTGACTAGAGTCGCCACCATTGTGTTGAGATTTTAATCATAGTTGTAACAAGAATGAAATATACATGAATATCGGAAATATTAGGCATGTGAAGACCGTTGCGATGAGCAGTATAAGCGGAAGACTTTTCAGAAATATTGATCATTTATTCATGGCTTTTTATATGGATCCCCACCAGCCATTTGTAGTCCAAACTGCTGGTCATACAAAGTTTGGCGATCGTTTTCATTGCCAATTTTTCTTTAACTTCAAAACCAGTTCTTTTACCCTCTAAAATCACATTAGCTAACTAAAAACTAACCAATCGGCCTAACCTTTTTCCAACTATATTGGGGACTGGGGTCGGCTTCTATTCGAACCGGATGCAGCTGAATACCTCTATTTTACATGGAGCGACTACCTGTCTGACCTCCACAACCCAGTACTTACCTGGGTAATACGATACACCTTGGTAAGACTGGTTGTTAGATTAAGGGCTTCTAACGACCAGTAAAGACTGTCAAAGATCCACGAATGACAGCCGGGACCAACGGCTAAACGTGCTTTCCGAGGCACGGAAGAGTCTCGGTATGCAAAGACTAACTAAAAACTCAAAACCAATGCAAAAACCTTCCATTCCACATACAGACACACAAACTCCAGCGGTCGGTTCAAAGCAATTTATAAACAATCCAACAATCAAACAGACACTCCAGCAACACGGACTTCATCAGCGGACGAACCACACAATCAGCATCCGTCGTTTGACACCAATTACCATCAACCATGGTGCACGATGGTGTTCTCACGAAGAGAAACCGACCGCAAACCGATAGCGGTAACGTAACGTATTGACGGAAAAATGTGTTTTTTTTATTAATAGTCGGTGGTAGATTGGGGAATGACCACAGTGTAGTGTTTTGTTTTGGTCAATTTTTAGAGTCACGTTTTTGTAGAGAATTTGGAATGGCTTTTGTTTTGTATCAAAGAGATGGACAGTCGTTCCCACCTGGAGATTCTTAGCACCGGTTGCTAATGAAATTCTTGTCTGCGATCATTACCTACCTATCATGAGGTTCTCTTGACCTCTTCGGCCTCATCTCTAATGAATACATCGTCATAAGGTAGGGCTGGTAAAGATACGAAAATGGAATGAGTAAAGAGACGACAGAGGTTTTAAGTACCCAAACATTGATCTTCTTCTTCTTTCTTTGTCGTTTGGTTAGTGACTAGCCTGTTGTCAGAGTTTTTATGCCACCCATAAACCTCTGACTCGGCTTCACATGCCGTCGAGAAATATATCTCCCGCATGCCAGTTTCCTCACAATGTTTTCCTTCACCGTTTTTGAAGCAAGAGATAATTATACAATACGCACATGAATCCGAAAAGCGGTGCGTGCCTTGGGTTCGAACTCGAGACCTATGACTTGGCAGTCCGACGGAGACATAACTAGGCTATCACTAGTGTAAGTACAACATGCTATGTGTAAGCCACTTTTAAGTTTGGGAAAAAGCTTCCATAGTCTTTCAATTCACATTTTCTTGGTAGGTATTACTTCTCATTAACGCTTTCCTGGTATTGTTTAAACTGACAAACTTTTATTACTGTTGAATATTTACTATTTGAAATCGTCACACATCTAAGAACATTTGTATGTTATTTTCATTATTTTCCAGTGGTCAAACTCATTGGAATTAGCAACTTTACACGATTTTAAAGATATAACTATTAACTAAACGGAGAATCCTTGTAGGTAGGTGTGTCTAAGATGGCGAAACAATGGTATTCCCCGTGAGTAATATCTATGATCAACTTTAAAGCAATGAGCTACAGCTATAAACCTACATACAAACGATTTCTCTAGCTTAAAATAATTTCAATGAAAATGCTTAGATTTGCAATAAAATAAACCTTTTGGAACTTAAATTATAATCGAAAAAGGTCTTTATCCAAATAACAAATAATGTTCTTAGCATAAAATCTAAATCTAAATAAACAAGTAAAAAAAAAACCCTTATGTTTCTGTAAAAAAAACCCTCAAAAAGTAACAAAATCTGTTTACGAAAATAATAAGACAATACCACACTGAAAGAAAGTCAAAGTTAAAGCTGTCAATAGTCCACAAATCTTATTAAAAGCTCTACACTACTGTTTCATTGTCAGTCCTGTCAAAACATAACAAGTTATCTGTTGTTAGAAAACAATTACACAGCAATTACGACAGACCCAGGGGACTCGAAAAAAAATATCGATGTCCAAACTAAACGTCAATATGTCCCAAACATTTTTTGTCCCAAAACTGTCCCCCGCTGTCCCTTTTTTCATGGCCGGCAGATTAGTTAAAGAAACACTTTTATGGTGTACACCCACCACAATAATCAACACGCCACAGTCTACAATAATGCTATTCTAAACCATTGACTTACTGCAAGCATTGTTCGAGAGTTGGGTCAATTTTTTTCATCTATGCGTCTAATAAGGTAAAAGTACCAGTTAGTAGTCGTAGCGACCGCAAATTTGTCAGACCACCTTGCAGCTAAATGAAATTTATGGCCCCAAAGCCAGGAAGAGGACGCTAAGCCGTGCCGTTGCATAATCTCCGCAATTTATGAATGCTTTTGTTGACTTTATTGCGCTTTGTCGTTTTTATTTAATTACATCACTTAATTAATTTTTGGTACATAAGGAAAGCTTGGAGATTTTTGTTTGTAATCTTAGTCTTCAGTTTAGTGAGCACAGTATCTCGAAAATATTTTTAATCAAACATCGATCTTTTCCCATGAGAGTGATATAATTATAGAGATCGTATTTAAAATGCAATTGACGGAACAAATAGCCATCAATAGTTCCGGTGGATCAATTTTATCGATAAAAAACTGAAGACTATCTCGAAAATCAATCACGCCCATGGAAAATCGACGGACTTTTATTCAAAATCTGCACGTGAGCCGAAGGTTGGTCCTCGTATTAAAGAGAGGAAATCCGGAGCACATTGTTGTATTCGACACTTACGTACTTTACCTGACCGACAGATAAAAGACCCACAGAATAGGCGGTAGCAACCTTTTTTTACTATAATTATATGCTACCAATCTCTCCACCGAATAAAAAAATAAGATTTAAATTCCGAACGCAATAAAAAATGTATGCTAATGATTTGCAACCGTCGCAACATTGTGTGTTGCTAGTGTTTTTACATAAAAAAATCAGGTTTAATTTTCTCACGTTAGCATTTTTTTTCTAGAAAATTTCTAATGATGCTTTAATTTGAAGAACCCTTTGGGGTTTGATTTTCGTACTTTTTTATGTTGTTTCATTGTTTGCAAAAACAACGTCTCGTAATACGGTTGTCACAAAAAATAATTGCATTGTTATTTATACGTTTCGGTTGCATATATTTCTTTTCTAATTATTTTAACGGGTTTAGTTTTTCTCTATGTGCAGTTTTTATATAGTATTCTGTTACACGGTTAACAATTGCGTCACCTTTTAAAATGAATATCATTTCATTTCTAATGATGACACACTATTTTAGTCTACCTTTTTAAAAGGTTATTTTTTACTACGAAATATTGTCATCAACAGTTAACTGATTGCTGAATTAAACTGAGCTTGTTGTGGTACTTATTCAGAAGAGAAAAATGTCTTAAGAATTTACAGTAAGAATTCAATAAGATTTAATTGTACAGAAAGTCAAAACTAAAGTGTATCAATCAATAAACATAACAGTAGATATATCTCCGGAACGAACAGTAAAAAAAAACGCGAACTGCAAATCTCCTGCACTTTTTTGACACCATGACATTCACAGACAAAGAAGAACCGCATCTCCTGTTGTGTTGCCAAAGAAATAAATTAAAGTATCCTTAGGGGAGAAAATTTTACCGTTAATTCTAATCTACATGAAAAAAAACAGTAAAAAACACAAGGATGGTTGTGGGAACGTTGTTAAAAAAGCAAGGGGCAGGAAACGGTAAGTGTAAATATGTGAGGTGACATACAAGAAAGTTTATGGACGGATATTTATATGAAAGATTTATCATTCTGGGACCAAGAGAAATTAAGATGATCCTAAAAAACTGGGTCGCTGCTGGGACTCATTAAACTGGGTCGCTTCTGGGACTCATCAAAGGTTTCCATTTTACTGTTTAGAGTTTTAACGAGGAAGACTGAAAGAATTAGATGTTTTTTTTTTTTTATGGAAATTATAATGAATGACAAAATAATAATTTAAATCTGCAGTGCAAAGGATTTCATCATTTTATAAATCTTTTTAATAGCATTTTATTAATATAGGTAATTATGTTTTTTTTTTATCTCCGAATTGAAACATCCAATCACAGCATTTGTTTTGTCGGGTTATGAATCCATCAATCATTTATAATTTAACTTTCTGAGATACAAATTAGTTATATCTGATTCCATCTAAAAAAACTTTTAATTTAATTACACTAACGGACCACTTTAAAATTAATAAAAAGCCGACCGGAAGCCCAATACTGTTTGCTTCCGCTTTAAAAAACTCAAAACACGAATCTCTACGAGAGAAATTTCATCAAAAACCATCGAATCAAAAGGACTCGGGCACCGATGCCCAACATTCCCGTAAATAAATAAAATGCTAACTGTGTTACGCTTTGATTAAAGTATGTTAGACAAAAGATCCTACACATGTGAATGAAATTCAAGGACTAAAATTAATTCTAAATTCAAAACCTATAAGTAAAAGACCAATCTCATAATCCTGGAACTGAAAAACATACCTCATGGCAAGTCACAGCTGCAACATTTTCATATTTCGAATGGCCCAAAAACTTTGACCCACACTGGCGGAACCGCGTCCTTACCAAACTAGAATGCACCCCACGGTTTTTTTACACATCCTGAGAGTGCAGTGTTTATAAAAACATATGCGCATTTTTTAAGAGACTATATCTTCGGCAGATTCAAGGTGTGCGCATTGTGCAAGGGACATCTTTGAGGGTATTTGATAATTGTAAAGTGCATTTTTTTATGTGCGAGCCAGTTTTTTAAGTTTTCTCACGCAGAGCTTTTTGAAGTATTAGATCTGTGGGTAGATACATCCGCGATCGTCATTGTTGATTTCACGTATGACTGCCATTGATTTGTTAATTTTGAATTTGGAATTATAATAAAAACACGTTGGCCATCGCTTTCATATTTCTTTGTCAATGTTTTATGGTGCAGTTGCTCTTTGAAACACGGTTTTTAATTTTTTTGTGGTAAAAGCATATTATTCTATCCAAAAGCTTAATTTATATTTTCCCTATTTTATTTTCGTAGATATAAAAATGTAATTTAATTCAAATAAAGATACAAAAACATATTATTAAAAAAAAAAAACTGTACCCACCAAAAAACCCGTACAGCCGTTATCAAAAAAATCTCAGCGATAATGGTAGCTCATTTTCGTCAGTTTACAAATGCATAATTATAATAATAGCGTCCCGCATATTCATTACGTTATAAAAACGGTAATTTAATATAAACTAGATGACAAAAATCCGGCCAATGTAAATAAAAAGTGTCTGAAAAACATGATGGGGTGAGCTACTGAGAGTTAAAGAAAAAAATTAAAAGGGGTGAGTAAAAACAATAAGAAAAAAACTGTGGGCTGTTATCGTAAGCTAACTGGGCTTTGGGACAAGCGGTTAATTTTGTTTTAAAGCAGATTTATGACTTTAACATTGTAATTTCATTTAATAATACGATGGTGATTTGGCTTTGCGACTGTTTTTTTTTTTTTCAGAACTGCTATTTTTTCTAAATTAAAAATAAATACCTAGTAGTTTTTTTTAATTAATAATAATCTCCGACTTGCAAAATATTTACAACGTTCGATTTCTGAAAATTGTTAAGATGGCAGAGTCAGAATTATATTTTCAAAACCTTTAGTGTCAAATTGATTTGGGGTGCAAGGGGGCTTTAGTGGATTAGTAAAGAAACAAATGATAATATAATAAATTAAGGACCTTCGTTTTTGGAATTGCAAATTTTCAGGGTTACATGAATCTGTCAGTACTTAGGTACGTAATCTATAGCAATAAATAACAATTAAAGGTAATTTAGTAAGATACAAATAATAACTAAAGGATTAGTTTACTTTCAACTGCCTAAACATAATAGTTACCTTTTTATCGGCGAAGCCAAAAAAGGAGGGTTATGTTTTTGACCTGTATGGATGTACTCTATGTGTGTCCATCTCTATGTTCCCTCATAACTACTAAACGGCTGAACCGATTTTGATGAATGGTATGTCGTTAGATTCGTCTTAATTGCGCAAGTGTCACTGCGTATTTTAAGTTTAAATGTTATTTGAAATGAGAAATGAAAAAAAAATAAAGCTGAAAATAAAAAAGGTATTTAAAAAAACTAAACGAGTTTTTTTGTATTTTAAATAACTTTTTTTATTTTCAGCATTTTCGTTTTTTTTTTCACATGTGTTATAAAAAGTAGAATAGCAAACAAAAGCTAATTTAAGTACCAAAAACTTTCACTATTAGATGTTAGATAAACCATTTTAACGACTATTGGCTCATCCAAAACCGCATAAATCTGCTCACACCAACACATAGGGCGTTCTCGACTTTATCGATATCGTTCTATTTCGTCACAGCACTGAGAATGACACGATATTTAGTCGAACGACAATCAAGCGAACAATGGAGCGCATCCCTTTCACTTTCAACGTGTCAATTGACTTGTCTAGCCGATATTAATATATATTTTCATTGTTCTTTATTATGTATTAAGCTTTATGCGCTGAGGTGTGAAAAATAGTGTCATGATAGCGTCATCACTCGTCGATTTAAGGCAACGCAAGTATTGAGTTATTTTACATCATTTGATTCGTTTATCCTTCGTTGATGCATCGTTCTATGTGTTCTATTTGCCATATTCATCATTTCAGCCATGAGACGTCCACTGCTGAACATAGGCCTCCCCCAATGATTTCCAATTTGGCCGATTGGAAGCGACCTGCATCCAGCAGCTTCCTGCGACCTTTATTAGGTCGTCTGTCCACCTTGTGGGTGGATGTCCTACGCTGCGCTTGCCGGTACGTGGCCTCCATTCCAGAACCTTTCTGCTCCATCGGCCGTCAGTTCTGCGCGCTATGTGCCCCGCCCACTGCCACTTCAGCTTGCTAATCCGTTGGGCTATGTCAGCGACTTTAGTTCGTTTGCGGATCTCCTCATTTCTGATTCGATCTCGCAAAGAAACACCGAGCATAGCCCTTTCCAGAGCGCGCTGAGTGACCTTGAGCTTTCTTATGAGGCCCATGGTGAGAGGCCACGTTTCAGTTCCGTATGTCATCACTGGTAACACACACTGGTTGTAGACTTTCGTCTTTAGGCACTGAGGTATGTTGGACGAGAAGATGTTGTGTAGTTTCCCGAACGCTGCCCAGCCGAGTCGGATTCGACGATTGACCTCCATCTCGAAACTGGACCTACCCAACTGGATCACTTGTCCCAGGTAGACATATTTGTCAACAGTTTCGAGAGTAGAGCATCCAACCGATATTGGGTAGGGCGCAACATGGACATTTGCCATATTACAGACTGGCAAAAATAGATTCTCTTAGAACTCAGTGCAATTATAGGTAAGTATATAAGTACTAGGGTGGCATTGCGCTTGGACCTCTGCCCCCTCACCCAATTAATTAAGTAGAACTAGAGCAGCAGTGGTGGCCCACTGGGATCGGCCGCAACTTACGTCGGTCGTAGGTTCAAACCCAAGCAGGCACTTTACTCTGTGTAAGTGATTTCATCACCACTGCTCTCAAAACGGTGAAGGAAAACATCGCGAGGAAACCGGCCCCAGAATCAAAAATTCGAAGACATGTGACATCTACCAACCCGCACTGGGCTTGCGTTGTGGTTTACGGCCCACTCCCTCTAACCGGCTTATTTTTATAGGCTGATTTTGCTATTACGCTATGCAATTTTTTTAAAGCCGTATTGTATCATTACGTGCCTTTGTCTTGTCTGTCGTTTCCTTCATTAAATTTTCTTGGATTCAGTTGATCAGTCAATCTTTTTGCCTTTATTTGTTGTATTTATTGTGTATTGTAAAAATGCTTTGATGTTTACAAACAATGACAATCAAGCCTTTTAAACCCACCCGTATAATCCTGATCACGTCATATAAATCTTCCATAACTCTAGCTAAGGGCAGATGCAAAATCCAACGGACCTAAGACATAAATTATTTAAATTTGACTAGTAATACTGCACGCATGACACAGGATATGCATAAAAGGGTTGAAAAAAACCCTGGGGGTGAGATTTTTTATCCATAATGTTGAGGGGTCACCGTCAGTTGTTTGGCTAGTGTTAGCAACGCCATTGACGTAACGAACTATTGAATATTTAAATGTTATAATGACTGCTTGAATTCGCACGACGATTAAAGTTTTGTGACAGTCATTCGGGGTTGGGTATAGTGTACAGTTTCAAAAATGGAATTCCGTTGCTTCTATGGGCAGCCATTTTGAATTCTCTAGAATTATTTAGGTCGAAACTATAAAAAAGATGAATCGATCATTTTAAATAAAAAAAATCTGTATGTCAACAGTTCTAAAAAATTGCAGCCAATCAACCCTCATTGAATCTCCACTGTGAAGTTAAAATCTTCAATAATAATCCACATTTTCTAAATCAAACCTCACTGCCAGAGTTCGATTCATAACAATACGACTATCTTATCTCTAACCCCACAAATCAAAACCATTTTCGTTCGGACCTTTTCAAAGACTTATCAAATTCAATTTAAAAATCGCACCCTTTGGAAAATACCCCGTCCTTATACTGACTCCTTTCGTTCGGTCCATTTTTTATCTGCAATCCGCTGACTTTATCTCCGGGACATGACAAGGCTAAAAAAATCAGCGACCAGGTGTTGCCAACAAAAAAATAGATAAAAAATCTGCAGTAGTCATTGTTGAGAAGACGTATGGTTAATCCTTTGGGATAGTTCATGGCTATTCTGTAGACATGTGTAACGCTTGGCCTGGTCCATTGTTGGTTGAGGAAGAGCCTTTTTTATGATGAACCGAATCAAACATTTTCGTTGGTATAAACTTCTAGCCTCTAGCTACATTATCAGCTGTCCGCCCTTGAGCAAGGTTTACTGAATATAACTCCTAAAAAAAAACTTATTAAACTTGGGTACTTACGTACTCTTCTGTCATCGTTGTCTAAAAGTTTTGGTGGACTTTTTAACGTTATTAATTTGGTGTTCTTGGTGACCTCTATGTCTTTCTTTACTGTGGATAAAGTGGTGATAAAACCATACGATCCATATAATAAAAAATGCTACCCGTAGTACCTACACCACACTATGAAACAAAAAAAACAAAATCAATCGCTAAGCACCGTTCTAAAGTTCACCGCGTTTGTAAAACAAAAACAATAGGATCGCTCACAGTCCGCGGCACACGTGTTCGCGTTTAGCATTATCGATTGTCCTCATATTGTCCTCTTTCACCGACATGCGGGTAGTCGTAAATGAGTTATCGCCGTGACGTCATGGGACAATGCGTTTTTGTTTTAGTTGGGTCGCGGGTGGCGGGGGGTGCGGACGCGAGCTCACTGATTACCCGCTAATGCCGTTAGGATTTTCCGCGATTCGTATTTACAAAACTGGTTACAATGTTATAACAAAATGCTAAACTCATCACTTTTTCACTTCGAACATTCTGGCAACGTTTCGAAAGCATTTAAAAACATTAGGAACAAAGCAAACGTAATTTACAAAATCTGTGCATCCCGTTGCAAAATACCCAATAACAAATAAGCACACACAAATTAATAACAGGTCAATACACAAACTAAAGAACTACAGATGCGCCAAATATCAATTTCCCACGCGAAACTTACAATCTTTTTACCAAAGATTTGGCAGATGTGCAAAATGATAAAAGAAACTTTAAAAAACGGCCCTGAGAACTATCCTAAGCCTCACCTATGACCCGGGGCCATCTTGGACCGTTAGAAAAAATAAATTACTCGGCCAAAGAAAAGGACCCATTGTTTGGTGCTAAAAAACTTGAGGGTAACGTTACTCGCGATTTGAATAAGTAAAAAAATGAGGGGTGAAGTACAAAAACTGTGCCCCACAGTAATGTGTGTGATTTTTTTAAGACGAGGACAGTGTATAAAATAATATGCATAGTTACAGTAACGCAAATTGATTCTTGGTCAGAGTTCTCACGGTTTTGCATCGGCATTTTTTATTATTCGTATTTTAGGACTGTATTGTTGATCTATGAGTAAATCCTGTATTGATTTGGAGGATTAGATAAAGATTCAATTCCTTTTGTGTCCGTCGTTTGCAAGATGTTTGATCATGTTCAACCCTTTCTGAAATGGCAAGAACCTCAAAAAACATGAAAAGGTTAAATGGTCTAAACTCTTAGGCCTTAGGTGACGGTAGAACATGTCAAGAAAGCAACCTTCTACCCTTCAAACAAACACCCAACTTTCTTTTGTTAAAGAAGTAAAAAGAGCTTCAAATCCCAGTCCATGATTAATAATCACATGACCAATGAATTTGTATGAAGAGGAGCCCGTGGCTAAGTAATAACAGCCGCATGGGTCGATCCATCAGGTTAAGCTACGCTTGCCAGGGTTGGTCCGTGAATGGATGACCATCTTTACATACCGAGACTCCTCCGTGCCTCGGAAAGCACGGATCTTTGACAGTCGTTACGGGTCGCCAGAAGCCCGAAAGTCTGACAACCAGTCCTACCAAGGGTATCGTTTTACCCAGTAACTGGGTTGTGCAGATCAGACATCCCCCAACAGAGTTGGGAAAAGGCTAAGCAGATTGATGACCAATGAATTCGTATCCTCAATTGTTTTTTTATGTTTTCGAAAATTCTCTTGTCCACATCATTTTTTGTTGCTTCATTCGGTAGGTATATGACGCACTAACTTTTATAGTAAACGGATAAAGCATTCTCTCTACATGCGTACGTTGTATGCGGGTGGGTACATTTGTATGCACACAGTATAAGGACAACATGCTGATAAGATTTACGGTTAGCCAGAGGTCACTTAGATTTACCTCACCGCTGATCAATTCTCGTTAAACCCGCATTCGTGCGTGGAAGCCATGAGTTAAGGAAATCGCTAACAGGAATAGTATGGAAATAGTATGATGCTGAAAGCGTAAGTTAGAAATTCAAGGTTGAAGACGAAAGTGTCCAGCCAGCTATCTAATGACGCAACACATATTCGTAAAGGATTACGACAAATTTGTTTCATTTTGACAGTTCAACAACATTCGTTGCGTTATTTACATTTTTGAGCAGGCTTTTTTCTCGAACTTATGAAGCAATGGATTAGCAATTCGTTTCAAAACGATTCCAAATTCCGATTGTTCGTGTATTACGTGATTAGGGTACGGGTTTAATTTAGTTTTGAAATTACAGTGATAAATTAACATGGGCCATAATCAACCGACTGTAAGGTTTACTTACACATTATAGCCAACTAAACGTTTAAACAACTTTAAGAAAGAAATACAAATTATTGATTGGGACAAGCACAGGAGATCTCAATTAAACTAAACACACACTCATAAAAATAAAAACAAAGTAAAATAAAGCAGAAAGTCCTGAGCGAGGTCCTGTGTGGGTTACTTCTCCCAGGCTACGATTCAACCCTGGTTCCTCCATTGCACACCACGAAACTGTAGGTATAACACCCAACTAGATATTACCTGACTATCCAAGATAGAACTTATATTACTTTTTTAGGTTTCCCTAGTCAACAAAGAACCCATAAAATTATAGTTTCGCCTTATCCGTATGTCTTTGTTAAAACCTTTTTTCGATTCAGGGATCCTTTTGCGAAATATTAAGCTTTAAAGTGCAATTTTTTGTTGGAGTCAAGTGCCCCCACCAGCCAGCTAAATGGTTGTTTTTGGATATGTGAAAAGAATCACGGCAGTAGTAACTATATAATAATAACGAAGTTAAAAGTAAAACTATCACAGCTAAGTAGGCTATACAAGTTAACGAGTAATAATCGACCAATTTACATTTGCAGTTGGAATATAAGGGAAACATATTTTTCAACTACAATATTAAGTTTTTCCTTGAGATAAATAAATTCATCCCAACTACGGAACCCTTCATTGTGCGTGGTCCGACGCGCACTTGGTCGGTTTTTAATTTTGGGAGCACTTTGGTAATAAACACGTATGTCTTAAAACGAGACTTTCTTCATAAACTAAAACGCGCTCCTACAAATGCACTGTATTACCACCAACACCACTATTAACTCTTAGCCAGCATTCAATTAAGTAATATCAATCTTCATTAGTTTAAAGGTGATTGCATCTGTCACTCTCCCTTCACTATTATCATCCTTCAGCTTCCTTTTATAGTTAGTAACTAAAGAAATTAATCAAGTTACCTTGTGGAGACCCACACTACATTATTAGGTGTTTCTCATTAGTCAGATGACTTAATTTTGCTATCATTAGATTCATAATTGAATTCATGCTATATTGGGATTAGCTATATCTATGAGATTGATGCTACTTGCTTAAGGTACCGTTCCGTACTCGACCGCAGGAGGCAACTGCAGGCGATGTGTCGTCACCGCGACACGACTGGTTTCTATGAATTTCAATGAAATACTTTCCGTAGCTAGCGACACGTCGTTGGCAGCTAGGGGCGAGTGACAGGCGACACGTGCCGCCAACGCTCGAGGGATAGCACGTTTTTCTATCTTCTATCTACCGACTGGATTACGGGCTGCTACCGCCTGCAGTCGGGTTCGGAATCATGACTGCAGCGACATGAAGCCGTGACGTGTCGCCGCGACATGACGCCGCGGTACGTCGCGTACAGCTGCTGCTTGTAATCGGGTACGGAATGGGACCTTTACTTGGTCCAGTGTGTATTTTAAGCAATAATACCAGCCTACTATCGGCTCGTGGATAAATAATATCAGCCGCCTGGGTCGATCGATGGTTAAGCTAGGCTTGCTGAGGTCGGTCCGTGGATGTATGTCCACGTGTGATACATTATAGAGAGTACAATCCACGACGCGCCCCACTCCGCTCCGCTCCGTACTAAAGTACAGCTTACAGTACAGCAATCGCGGAGTGGGGCGCGTCGTCGTGGATTGCACTATCTGTACATATTAAGACCCCTCCGTGCCTCGGAAAGCACGTTAAACCGTTAGTCCCGGCTGTCATTTGTAGATCTTTGATCTTTCAGTCGTTACGGGAAGGCTGTATCCGAAAGTCTGACAACCAGTCTTACCAAGGGGTATCGCATTACCCAATAACTGGGTTATTGAAGTCTGATAGGCAGTCGCTCCATGTAAAATACTGGTATTCAGCTGCATCCGGTTAGACTGGAAGCCGACTCCAACATAGTTGGGAAATGGCTTGCCAGATGATGATGACCAGCCTATTATTGCACGCAGGGCAAAGGCCTCTTATCACACAGAGAAGGCACGAGCATTGATCACCATCACCACGCTTGCTCAAGGTGGTTTAGCGATTTCAGACTTATATTAACTATAAGTCCAGGTCTCCTCATGATGTTTTTCCTACACTGAAGTCAGTAATATCTAAGATAAACTCAAAAAGTTATACTTAAGTTTTTATTTTTATTTTTTATGTCCCATAAGGTACATTAATTTATTTGTTCATTAATACTGTGCATGACCCGAGTCATGACTGTGTTTAGAGCAGTGGATATAACCCAACCTTTTCTTGATTTCTTTGTTGTTAGCAGGAACCACGATGGTACAAGAAAAATAAACTAATAAATCCGAAAATAAATATACATTAACGATATTATTTTAATAGAACACATGTAACATTTTTAGTAGAACGTTAATAAATTTTTAATCAAAATGATATTTGAGCTTTCATTTTCTGCACTAGTTTGGTAATCCTAGGACCAATATTATTGCTAAAAGCTACAAGCAAATCATCACTTACTTTCAATCAAATCCTGGCCCTGTTTTAATTACCAACAAAGCAGAAAACCCTTGTTCACAAAGAATAATTGTTTTCCCCAATTTTGCCTAACCATAACTGAAGTTTGCAAATAAACGCGCGAAGTTTATCTTCAAAGATAAATACATTTGCAAGGTTTTATAACTGCTTGTTTCCCGAACCTAGCAATTATAAGTTCAATATATTTATGTGTGTGAAAATGAAAATATCAACAAGATTTAGATTATACGCGAAGTTTGAAATCGTTTGTGGAGATTTTGGCTCCTGCGGACCACTGGTTAGGAACCACTGGTTTAGAGAGACTATGAATCTGTAATGGTGAGCACACACACAACAAAACTGTCCCATAAATAAAATTACATAATGTTTTTTTTTTTCTTCCTTCTTGGCAATTGAGCCGGTGTCGACTATTCTGCCAGTGAACGTAAAATGTTCGGAAAAACACTGTTTTGACACTACACAAAACAGCTCTGTCTACCACAGATAACTACTGTATTTTGACGTTGGTTATTTTACTACTTCTAAGGACGAAAAAGGCTGATTCAAAAAACGATTCCATTTATATCATTTTTTTCATATGGTGACCTTACATTTAGGTAACGGACAATACAGTATTTGAATACCTATATTTTTATAGAAGCTCCGTACTAGGCTGAATAGAAAATTCTTTGTCATACGATCTCGCGGTAGTCAAGTTACCTTTGTTGTCCAAAAAACAGAAGTTTTTGAATATCGAATGCAATACGTGCACGCAGATGTGTTGTCCACTTTTTATGTGCTTTATTGAATTGATCGAGTACCGTTATTTGTGTTTTTTTGTGTGATTTATCAAGTTGTTGACAGATGTAGTAAACGTTGAGTTGTTTGTATAATTGATGATCATTATTGAAATTATGTTGGGGAACTATTTATTGTTAGTTCTGTATTTATTCGAAAAAAATGTGGAAACAAAAGTGCATCTTTCAAATAAGCAACAGTTTTAAACTTCTTTTCGAAAAAAAAACTTTTTACATTAAAAACAATTGACTTCCAAAATAAACACCACAAAGTGAAAAAATACTTTAATTTTGGAAGTCGGTGGCAAACAACGAAAACTCTAAACCGACACCGATTTCTGAAATTCTGTTTTGTTTGGAATCCGTTTTTTTTTTGTAAATAATTTTATAGTTTTCACTTTTTAGTTGTGGTACCTACTTGACACAAATTTGAATACTATACATACATTGTATATACTACCTGCTATGTAAATAACAGTGACATGAACTTAGTATAACACCATCCACATAGAGTGGGAAAAACGTAAGTTTTTCGAATAATAAGTACGTTTTATTGAAGCTAGCTCAAAAACTACCCAAGACATGTTTTACCCAAAGGATTTTTATCGATATTTTCGTCAATTATGGACCGTAAATTGGTCCAACTTAAACATACATAAACAAATTAAAACAAAAAATACATAAAGTCGAATATAACCTCCTGCTTTTTGGAAGCTGGTTAGTAAAATTAACTTCAACAGAAAGATTACAATGTAAACTGACTGAAATAGATCTTCTAATATAAGTTCTATTGAAGATTTAATGATAGTATTAGTACAGCTTTTCTGAAAATTCTTTAAAGCGTGTGATTGATAAATCTAGTTTTATATTTTTCCATGGCCAAATCTTCTCGGGCCATATTTTATATCATTTTCAAACTATGTACTGACTAATCCTCGTACCTTTCTCAGCAAACCGAACCACTCAAATACAGGTATTCAATATTCACCATTCATCTACCATGATTGATTAACAATTAAACCTATTTAAATGCATATCGAAACAATACTTAAGTAACCCTGAATAATCAAATCAGTCTGTGCAAGCGCATCTGTGACTCATAGTTGGATCTATCAAAATTTAATAGATGCGTTGCAAAACCCCTCGTGGGCGGACGCACCGACAGAACTTATTTATTTGCAACATCAATGCTTCTTTGTTATAATGAATGGACTATTGCAGATAGACGAACCTAATTGGAAGTTTATTGGTGGGTCTGTAAATATGTCTTGTTGGCTGTGGAGCTTTCTTGTTGGAATACAACCTGAGCCAGAGTGGCGTTTGTTTCTTAATTTGATTCAAGGGTATTGGTTTTCGCCTGTCTTTGTGTATGCCTGTGAATTTTACTACTTATTTTTAAAGATTGCAATATTTTGTGTTTGCTGTTTGCAATATAACCGTTAAAAAAATTAGGTTACAATCCACTTCTTCTTAGCGTGTCGATAGCAATCTAAATAGACTCGGCCCAGAATTCGGCGACTTGTTTGGCGCCATCACCAACGTCCATTAGTTCCTGTAACGTGCAGCTGACAGGACACGCAGGACACGATATTAAGTGTCCCATCGTTTGTGGAACTGCACCACATTTACATTCCAAGGCGGAGTCATCTATGGATCTCCACCTGAACAGGTTTTCCTTGCTTCGGCCGACCTGGGTCCGGAGTCTGTTTAAAGACTTCCAGGTTACCCAAGGTAACTCATGCCCAGGTCTTCAGCGGGTGTAACAAATGGGTTTGGTAATGAAGCACCGGCTCGCCACAGCTTCAGACTTTCTTCGGATCGTTCGCCTGTGAGCGGGACAACACACTTTAAAAAACTGTTTCGGCTTTTCAGCCTTTGTGGCGCAAGGATGTTGTCGTGCACAGGGTGTCGTGAGTCGGAGACCATTTTGGCTCTTTCACTGGAGGCTGCCACCGCTCTGAGAACCACCGGTGGCGCTATTCCTGCTAGTGGATACAGCATTTGTACCGGGGTCGGTTTTAGGCAACCAGTGATGTTTCATTCAAAGCTGTATCCACCAGTTTTGCATGGGCCGAACGACTCCACACGGGACACGCGAATTCTCCTGCAGAAAAAGATAGAGCCAGTCCCGTAGTCCGCATAACGTCAGGCGAAGCACCCCACTTCGATGAGACTAGTCGACGAAGAAGGCTGTTGCGAGTGTGTACCTTCTGCTTGATGTTCTTGCAGTTTTTGCCGAATGTTAAAGACCTGTCTAGGGTGACACTAAGATATTTAGGGGAGTTGCTGTGCTCGATGGGTACCCCACCCTAAACGATGATAAGTTTGCGTCCCGCCTCTCTATTGCGGAGATGAAATGTGCAAGACTGGGTTTTGCTTGGATTGGGCTTGAGTGAGTTAGCGTAGTAATATGTGGCTAAGTCACCAAGAGCGTCTGACAAGTGAGCCTCAACCTCCTCAAAGGTGGTGGCTTGGGACGTGAGGGCAAGGTCGTCTGCATAGAGGAAGCGGGACGTGTTTGAGCTGGACGGTTGGTCGTTGGTGTATATATTGAAAAGAAGCGGAGCCAGGACGCTACCTTGAGGTAGGCCATTTTTCTGCGCTCTCCAACGACTTCTTTCCGAGAGAAGGTGGACCTGGAACCGACGATTGTGGAGGAGTTCTCGGAGTATCCGGACAAAGTTCTGATCGCTTATTAAAGTCTCCACCTTCCACAGCAACCGTTTGACGTTGACGGTATCGTAGGCAGCTGACAGGTCCACAAAAACAGCGCCTGTGACCATTCCTGTCTCGAAACCATCCTCAATGCGTAGAACAAGTTTGAGGGTCTGGTTGCAGCAAGACTTAATAGGTCTGAAACCAGCTTGCTCCGGGATTAGTTTCAATCCACTATTGGTTTGACTTTAAGGCGCTGAACAGACAATGGACTATAGGTCCGCGGACGATTTCGAATCATATGGAAATCTAATGCGCACGTAGGGCAAAATGCCGATAGCCGATGGATTTCCATACGATCCCAAATTGTCCATCGTCTGCCCAGTGCCTTAAAGTCAAATCAATAGTGGATTGTAACCTAATTTTTTTAGGGTGATTTATTTATTGGAGAACCAACAGCTAACAAATGGATGACAGTTGATTAAGAAACATAGGGCCAATTTTCAAGTTCTCACGTGTAAAAACAGAAAAAGTAGTAGAAATCTTATGAGCACTAACGAGCACGATAAATAAAGATTAATAATATATAAGGTACAATAAGAACTATGCACTATGCACTATTAAAAAAGTCAGCGTTCAGCCGAGCGCGTCCAGAATAGGTTTTGGTGGGTCAAATAAGAACTCTTTACAAAGAATATTAAAGTCCTTACTCGCTCGCACCATGTATGATTATATTGCACTCATGAGTGGGAATTTTCTTTTTTTTTCTAAAGGACGTTTTGAAACTCGAGAGGATTTTTAGAAATCATGATTATGTTGTGCTTATCTTCCTTGTTGCCTATGTTACCCTGGCTGACTACTTTTTTGTTCATGTCCATTAGAATCACACAGTAATTATTACTATGATAGTCATATTATCCATTTATGTACTATCGAAGAACTTCTATCTTGTGAACACGGTGACCACATCTGTTACCGCCCCGGTTCTATAGCGGCCGAGCGCTGCAAGCAGAAATAATCCTAACGTGTATGGATATGAACTTCTTCGATGGTACCTAATGCAAAACACCAATAACTCTACGAAAGCCACGCATAATTCGCTTAAATTTAAACCTTAAGACAATATGACTAATTCATTAGGTATATTTTACAAATCATCTATTACGTCTTTATACCGCGTTAACTTTCATACTTCATGCAAATTCGTGCGACTGACAATGAGCCCATTTGTACATTTCAACTACCTTCATTTACCTTCAACCGCCACCCCTGCAAACCTTATCTTCCTGGCAATAAAGGCTTAATTTCCTTGGCAAGAGGTTAGGGGAGTTTAATTTAGAAGTGTGTATGATATATTCATATTAAAATGTAGATGCGTGCGGCGGACGAACGGACTAAGAACAATAAGGGGCGTGGGATGGCATTAACTCATTATATCCATCGATGGACGCCTTGACCGATATCCATGCTGATCGTATGGATCTAATGTTATGAAGGTTGAAATAGGTAAAGTTAGTGCAAAGTTCCATGTCGAAAGACACATCTGACTTTCCAATATCGTGGATGGTAATAAGCCTTGTCTGTATTGGTCTTCAAATTTTTTGTAATTGATGTGCTTTTTTCTCTTTTTTTCTCTAAATATGTAACTAACCATTTTTGGTGAAACTACAAACACAATCAATTTAAGAGTGTAATGTTTATATAGGTGTATTTTAATATCTATATTTATATAAAGTTTCCTTTAGCCATAGTTTTTTCCAGTGGCCACATTCTCTAAAATACGGAAGGAAGTTCTCATGGTCACCACAAATTTCATATACAGGGTGTTTGGCGCATGGACCGACACAATTTTTTCAGGGATTTGGGAGGTCATTAGCTAGGTTCTACCCATACACCCTTTGTCCCAAATGTCACGGTTGGTTACATATGATTATTTTTTTAAAATGAAAAAAATTCCCAAAATGTGTCCTTTAATTTGAAATAACTTTTTTGTTTGTGGGTGTAGTGGCACAAAACAAATTTTGTTGCATTCTCCAAAGTCCTTTAAATCTAAAAACATCTTTGTTTTATACAACTGGTTTCAAGAAAATTCCTTACAAGCTTCCAAAGTTAATTTTTGTATTTAATGAATGAAATTTTACAACTTCTAAATTAATTATAAAAAAAACTAAAAGCTATTTTGAACTTAGCTAGAACCTAGCTAATGACCTCCCAAATCCCTGAAAAAATTGTGTCGGTCCATGCGCCAAACACCCTGTATAGAATACGATAACTCTTTAGATTCTCTTTTTAAATAAACTGAAAAAATAGATATTGAATGAAGGATTTTAACAATGAATCATGGCGGGCGCAAGGAACCGTGACGTCATGCTTACCTATCCCTTGAAAAGTTCAAAGGAAACTTACAAGTACACGGCAAGCCACAAACAACAGCACAGCACGGTACGGTATCGGCGCATGAGTGCGATGCGCATGACACGATTACAGGTTGTCGTCACTCGATACGCCGACGGGACATCCTGATAACACCGCGTGCTGCGTCCATGTTACACTCCGGGACAGGAATATCGGATGTGTAAGGTCACTTTTGGGTTTTGATGTTTTATGTTTCGGTTTATTGCCAAAAATAATGGCTGGTTTTGAGAATGTGGGATATACAGGGTGTCCAAGAACCTGGCGTCCAACTGGATTCCCACGATGCCCCAAGTTCTAACAGTACTCAGAAAAATATTTTAAAAAATCCACCCCATGTACTTACAGAATTATACTGATTTCAAAAAAAAAGGGGAAATGAGCACCCTGTGACATACTTTTGAATGCTGTGACTGCTAATGCTGATAATTTCGATATTTCTTGGAGGTTTTGTAATCTAGGGTATTGCTGTGTCTAAATAGAATGTAAAAATAATGTACTTATTGTACCATTTTAAAATAAAATATTATTTTAACTAAAGGTGATATGGAAAACTATTGAATTTCGCAACTTTGACCGACTGTAGTGTAAAAAAAATGTACCAAAATAGTATGGCAAGTGACGTCAAATTTTGACGCGTTTATTCCTCTTTTTAAAAAGGTATAATACTTACACATTAATTTGAAAAAAAAAATTTTTGATAATATTTTTACTCAACAACCCAATTTTTACGATGTCTTACAGAATTCTTAGAAAGAAAAATTTACGACGAATTGAATCTAACCTCTAAAGAATTACTATTGTATGCTCATAAAAATAACAACAGGCCTCTCAAAAAACAGGTTAGACCGTAAGGGACGGTATGTGCATGCATCTCACCATAGTGATTCGTTATTACAACAGGAGGGAGCAAGACAGAAACTATCTTTGCGATTTGCTGGTTCTTCTTTATGGTACCCCATTATTCAGGTAAGAGTGAGGGAGAAAAAGGTTAGAGGTGCGAGTGAGATAGATAGTGACGCTATCTGGGATCGTGCTATTTAGGATAACAGTACGGTCAGTACGCGTCACTGCCTCCTGCCGTTACTACGCACCTCTCTCTTATTGTTACCATTGATCACGTACTACGATTTAAAGCTTTGTTTATTGGACTCGATTACTCTTTGTGCTCTGGACTTTGAAACGAACTCTTTACGACGACCTTTGCCTGTGTTTGGACAGTTTGTGTTTTGTGTGTGCTACCATGGCGACCTACACTCCGCAAGAATACGCAAATATGCACTACATTTATGGAGAATGTAGAGGTAATGGACGAGCTGCAGCGAGACTTTACAGAGAAATGTATCCGAGGGCTACGCGATATCCCGACCATCGAGTTTTCATTAATGTGCACAGATCACTATGTGACGGGCGGTTCCCCAATCAAGTAGCTGGTGAAGGACGACCCGTAAATGACTTCATACGCGATGAAGTTTTAGAGGCGGTGTCGGCAAATCCAAGCATCTCTGTGCGAGGAATAGAAGCTGATACGGGGATACCGAAGAGCACAGCACACAGTATTCTCCAAAAAGAAGAATATCATCCGTACCACGTACAGCGAGTGCAAAGTCTTTTACCTCGAGACTATCCGAGCCGAGTCGCGTTTTGTGAAACAATCCTGCAAAAACATCGAGAAGACGAAAACTTTATCGACAAAATTTTGTGGTCAGATGAATCAACATTTAAGAAGGATGGCTACATGAACCTACACAACTTGCACGAGTGGCATGTGGAAAATCCGCACTTGATGCGAGAAGATAGATCCCAGTACCGGTTCAAAGTGAACATGTGGACCGGTATTCTCTGTGGGAATATTATTGGTCCATTTGAGATGCCCGAGAATTTGACTGGCGAATCATATTTAAATTTTCTTCAAAATGATTTGCCAAACTTACTAGAAGAGACCCCACCAGATATGTGGTTCCAACACGACGGCTGTCCAGCACATTTTCGCGTATCCGTTAGAGAGTTTTTGGACGAGCAATACCCGAACAGGTGGATTGGGCGATCAGGAACAATCCCGTGGCCAGCCCGCTCACCTGACTTAAATCCGCTGGATTTTTTTTTCTGGGGAACTATGAAGGAGCTCGTTTATGCGAAGCCCATTAATGACATCGCTCACCTTCGTGAGAAGATAACACAAGCAGTGCAGGTGATACGTCAAAAAAGTTACTCGCGAAACATAAAGCGGTCCTTTTTAAGGAGAGTGAGAGCTTGTATTGCCGCGGGTGGTCAACATTTTGAACATTTATTGTAATAAAATATCTTTAAACTAACATTCTTTGCTTTTATTCTACTGGGAACCCATCTACCTGTGTGTATTTCCTTCTTGCTCACTCTTGGAACCGAAGTAAATAATAGTAGTAACATAACAGTTTCTAAGATAAGAAAGGGTCCGACAGTTACCGTTAGTAGGTAGGCACTTCGTAAAAATTGGGTTGTTGAGTAAAAATATTATCAATTTTTTTTTTTTCAAATTAATGTGTAAGTATTATACCTTTTTAAAAAGAGGAATAAACGCGTCAAAATTTGACGTCACTTGCCATACTATTTTGGTACATTTTTTTTACACTACAGTCGGTCAAAGTTGCGAAATTCAATAGTTTTCCATATCACCTTTAGTTAAAATAATATTTTATTTTAAAATGGTACAATAAGTACTTTATTTTTACATTCTATTTAGACACAGCAATACCCTAGATTACAAAACCTCCAAGAAATATCGAAATTATCAGCATTAGCAGTCACAGCATTCAAAAGTATGTCACAGGGTGCTCATTTCCCCTTTTTTTTTTAAATCAGTATAATTCTGTAAGTACATGGGGTGGATTTTTTAAAATATTTTTCTGAGTACTGTTAGAACTTGGGGCATCGTGGGAATCCAGTTGGACGCCAGGTTCTTGGACACCCTGTATACCTACTTAAGTCCTCTTCTAGTTATATTTCAAACCTGATTTACAACTTTAACTAAACTATATGCTGTTCTTTAATTTTCAGGCACAGAAAACAAAAAAAAACTACTTACATGCAAGATAGTACTGAAAATCGAGAGGAAAACCAATTTAGATTAAAGTAAACCTCACATAAGAATAATACCGAGTACTATTTACTAGTTTCCAATAAGAACCTAAGTACTAACAGATTTTTCTAAATATCAACATTCTAATTAGTCCAAAACATTCATCCAATTCAAAAATCCCACATACTTTAATGCTAACCTGTCACAGCACCATTGCATTGGACGAAATTCTATCTGTCTATTGGGCCTTAATGCTGGGCAAATGCCTCACTTTCCCTTGTCCACACAAACTGAAATTATCGTTTAAAAAATATGAAATTACGAGTCGCTGTATTAACTCGGCCTACAGTGTACAATCATAATGGTGCGACCATTGGCGCGCGGTCGGTCGCCAATTACCCTATTGGCAGCAATTGTTGTGCGACGCTGTCCGTCGTCCTGCCTATCAATATCATTACATCCAGTCACGCAACGCTATTAAGCATCTTTTTAATGGATTGGGCAATACAACAATAGTTTGAGATATTAATTATAATATCCCAAATAACATTATTCCCTTATTAGAGCTAATAACAGAACAAACGGGCCAATAAAAAGAGTCGTCACATATTGGGAGCCTGAAGACGGTCGTTGTCCTTGAGGCAGGCCTAACAAAAGCTGTTGTGACGTTTTGGACTTGTTCCTAACCGACTAGCCAGAGAAGGCAAAACACAAAAAAAAAATGGAAAATTATGGGGGACGTTTGCCCAGAAGAAGGGCAAAACAGGTCAATCGCAAAAAGAAAATATATTAAAATCAAAGAACTCCAACAACCTCAACTTTCTAAGTAATTTTCTATTCCAATTCTCCAATTCCAATTTTCTTTGTGTCTCTGAGGTCCCGGGTTCGATTCCCAGTGGGGGCAACATTTTCTGCTCGTTTTGGTTGGTGCTCGGGGCTTGTTCTAAGTCGGCCTGGCTAGCTACCACCATCTTATCTAAGTCTGTCGCCATAACAACAATGTTAACAGCATTGTTGTGTTTCGGCAGTTAGAGGTAAGAAAGCAAGTTCCTCTGTGGTTGAGGATTCCGGGTGAATCTCGCTTCCACCTTCGGCTTGATCATCACTTACCATCCGGTGAGATTCAGGTCTAGAGAGAATAGAGAGGCAGGGGTAGAGAGTAGAATTGTGTTAAAAAAAAACTAAGCTTCCCAATAAAACACTACAAAGCGAAAAATACTATAATTTCGAAAGTCGGTGACTTTGTTTGAATTAATAAAGTAATAATTTTCCAAACCGGCTTTTAAATGACGGAGTTCAGAGGTAACAAATAAAAATATAAAAATACATTCAAATTGAGAACCTCCTCCTATTTTTAATTCTGTTATAAAGAGAACTAGTAATAAGGTTTCCACTGCATGGTCAAGTTTTTGTCGTTTAAAGAAATGGAAAGAGTGTAAGCCGGACCAAAATCCAGGACACCTGAAGATGTCTTCGATCAGTAATATTAAGTGATTATGGCATGGGAAAATAATCTTCTGAGGTTTCAATAGATTTTGTATCATTACGACTGTAACCATAATATTTTTCTTTCGTGTTTTTGATATCCTCATAGCAAACGGGTATGTGTAACATGGTCAACATTCTGATTGATACATAAGTTACTTTTTATCACACCGGCTTTAGACCTTAACATTTAAAGAAAGAAAGACATATATTTTATTTGGGACACGCACAGTAAAAAAAAATGGAGCATATAAAAACCTGACGACCTGTGTAAGGCCAAAAAGGCCCCTATTATCAGCATAATACAGCGATATTTAAAAAAAAAAACCGCCACGCTGGTATTCTGATAGGGCCCACTGTGATGCCACGGACACACCTACGGACTTAGATAACCCAAAAGGGGATGACAAAAAAACAACTATATTTTTTTTAATAAAAATTCAAAGTAATAATAATTTCTCTTTTATCTTTTCAGGCCCATAGCTTTATGTAACATGGTCAACAAGAAGTATATTCAGATATCAACAACAAATAATATCAAGAAAGCCAACGATAACTACTCTACACCTACTTGACTAATTTCTCCAGCTAATACAAAATAGCATACGTGCATAAACCCTTGCTCACAAGCTTACGAGCCCTTGGGCGTTGTTACTGTTAACGCCTCGTATATCATCAGGTACGGATTGTTTCACGTTGATGTATACGTCTCTTTATCATGTACGCATGTTATTAGTGGGTGGGCTCCATTATAGATTTATTGAAGGATGGTGAGCGTGTGTGAATGTTGTGGTCAATTGTTTTAATATAAGTATTATTGTTGTTGTGTATGTGTCTTGATTTGTGTTGTGATTGAATTGAAATGAGAGCCTATGAAATAATCTACAATTATTGTATTACAAGTTAACAACAGTAAAGGCTGTCGCAGTCAGGCGCCAAGCAACACCGGTTACTTCCGTGAAGTTTTTATGGAAGTTGTTCCACCAGAGTCGCCTTGCGCCTGTCTGTATGGGAGCTTTTAGACATGAAAGACTCAATGTCCGGCAATTTTTAAATACCTACCGTACTCGTATTCTTGTATTAGTTGCTCACCCATAGCCTAAATAAGGCCTAAATATCCTTAGTTTTCATGACAATTAAGTCCTTTATCAACATATTTACCAAAGCCAATAGGTCAACAACAAACTAATTCAATAAAGTTGATAACTCCGGGCAACATGTGATAAGTCCGTGCAATGGTGATAAGTCCGTACTAATCCTGCGCTACTCTGTCCGGCCATCCGTCTTAATTAATAAGTGATCAAAAGATACTGTTTTATGGAAGTACAACATTACCTGGAAATTAGTAACGAAAGTGTGGAGTGGACGATAACATAAGTTGTGCTGGTTATTGGTTTTGGCACTCCAATTACTGAGATAAAATATTACAAATCTATAGCCGAATTAATATGGTATTTTGAAACATAAAGGTCAGATCCCAGATTTTCTCTTCAACCGTCTTTTATTGTAAGTATAAAAGTTTTTAATGGTCAAATTCCGAAAACCGATTGTCGAAAAAATAAAATATACACAAAATCATGACAGAAAAAAATTGAGATTCCGTCAGATTAGAATGTAATGAGAATGCTATTGGACGATTCACTAAATACAGTGACTCAAAATTTCCAACTGGAAAATAAAATAACCTTTATATCAAACATATTGCGGTGACACGGTTGGCGCAGTGGTTAAGCGATTGACTGCTGCGCTGCGTGTCGCGGGCTTCGATTCCCGCATGGAACAAATATTTGTATGACCTACAAGTAGTTGTTCCGGGTCTGGCTGTTTATGTATGTGAGTTTAAATGTTTGTAAACGCACCCACAATACAGGAGAAATTCCTAGTGTGGGGCAACGTTTTTTAAAAAAAGAAAGAAGAAAGAAAGATATTTTACCAAAATGCAAAACAATTTAAATTTACCCCACAATATTTCCCCGCAATCTTGTTAGAATCCTGCAGAAAGTGCCTTAGAGGTGCACGCATAACATCCTAATGATAACATACGACTCTTTGATAACCTGTTATGGTGTGTACGGAACCCTTTACGCTGCAAATTGGCCTGAGGAACACTAATTTACTACTATTGTCCGTTTTATTTCGTTACTTTTGTTACGCATTGTTAGAAATTTTCGCTGTTTCTGTAGAGGTAGGTGGTTTGGGTAAAATGTGGTTTATTATCGCTAATGGACTCTAGCTACTTTAATAATAATTTGGTTCCTAGCTATTCTGGTCATACATTGGGTTTATTTGTATTAATAGCAATAGCTGTAATCTTGGCCTCATTCCACCACAGATTTACCTGGTTTATTTCTACAGTTTAATTTGGTACTATATGGTGTTAATAAATTTACTTTAGAAACTTTAAGAGATGCTTTAGATCATCGAGCTGAATAAATTTTACCATCGGTCCAACTTTGAAATCGCGAAAAAAAAATCATCTGTTTCATAGAAAAGTTGAATAACTACTGTTTTAAACAGATTTCGCGATTTCTAAGTTGGTCCTATAGTAAAAATTATTCAGTTCGATGGTCTAAAGCACCTCTTAAAGTTTCTAAAGGTAATTTTTTAACACCTTATATATTAGGGTCCCCCTTAAGAAATAGGCGTTTTTTCTCACAAATGGAGAACCTCGTCACTTCTATGATTTAAAATATTCATAAATTGCTTGATATTATATCGAATAATGTCCATCATAGACAACTACCAATAGTAAAAAAAAAACTTATTACTTATAGTTTTCTAAACATAAAAAAATACCTTAAAAATGACTACTCTTTTTGTTAGCAGAAATTACCACTATTTGTTTTAAAACTTAGCCAAAACTTATTTTTGTCGGTTAATCTAAGTGACATACGTTATTTTAGTTTTTAAACATTAGTGCATAACAGTTTTAAAACATTAGTAGGTTGTTAAATAAATTAAGAAAATGTTAGTATGAAAAATGCAACTTCTTTAAAATTCTCCATACAAAACGCCAACTTCATAGATGGGGACCTAATAATTAGAAAAAATTTGAAACATCGCAACTGAACCTGAACCGGAAATCATCATTCACCATCAGACTCTTAAAAACCGAGAATCTACAATGTCAGATCACACAAACCAATACAAAACCGTAAGAAAACAAAATGGACTCCGAGAAAACAGTAAATTCCTCACATGCTTAAATAGGCAACAAAGTTTATAGTTTTTAAATAAAGTTTACATAAAGAGCCATGTGAACTGCGAGCCCAGCCCATAACATATTGACTAGCGCCAATTGAGCTGGGCTAAATTGAGACGTTTACAAGTATTGACAGTAAAATGGGGAATCGTACGACCGGCGACGGCGCCGGAGTGAAATTTGTCCCGTTACAAGGACTTTGCAGACGCTCGGGCAGGACGCTGCGGTTGCGTTTGCAACGCTTTGAAAATTAAGAAAAAAAAAAAGAAAGAAAAAGTATTTTTGGGACACGCACAAGAGATATCAATATACTCGTAGCTAACACACAAGTAAACTTAAAATATAACAGAAAGTCCTGTGCGAGGCCAAAAGGCTCCTATCTCAGCATAAAAAAAAAACCAATAAAAATTACCAATATTGTTATTAAGGTAAGTGAACCAGTTTTACTAAAATAATTATTATAAATGATATATTTTGAGAAAGCCTTAAATATGAAGATACATACATACATACATTTTTGTTTTCAGGAAATAAACTAGATTCTCCAGATAAAAAGTTCCATAGATAAAGAGTTTCTAAAAAAGGCAGAAATAGTTTTTAAGAGGTGTTAAACTACTGTTTTATCGGCCGGAATTGCGACTAGTTAATTAATTATGATACCTGCTCCCTATTTGCGTAAGATTCATTCAATTACAATTCGAGGGTTTGAAGGAAATTCTTAATCCATTGCTGCTTAAGTTTGAAAAATTCGTCTGCTCGGCAATGTAAATAACGCAATGACCGTGGCTGTACTGTCAAAATGAAACGCATTGCCATCAATTGCTATTTTTTGTGTGTTACGCAATTACCCCGCTAAAATAAGCGGAGATCGAAGAATGGCGATAACATCTTACTTAAACCTTAAATTAAAATAGAATCTACTGCAACAAAGTCTTCCTCTAAAGAAGTTTGAGTTATTTTACTATTATTTTAAACGTGCAAAATATTCTCACACAAAACCGCCCGTCTCCTCCGACACCGTATGACCATGATTCGGATTGACGCGCCGGGCGCACCAACATCGCCCACTCGGTGGCGTCTCTGATTTATTGCAAATGGCGCGAAAGCGAAAACGCTCGTAAAACGCAGCGTACGCGTTTATGGCGCGTTGTTCGGCCGCGCGATTGCATCCTACCTTACAACCCTTTGCGTAAATAACGCGGTTATTAGATAGCTTTTGATTGTGTGTTTAGTGTATTGCATTCAGTTTCAACGGTTGTTTGTGTATTTGGTTTTGAAGAGGTCTCTTTGATGGTTTTCTTTATTTCTTTCCTCATAATTTAACAAACACGTTCAACACATTTTACGGACATCGTATCGAAGTAACAGTACCTGCCCTTTGTGCTGTAGAATCTTCAAATAAATGAAAACCCCTTGAAACTTGACCCGTAAGAATCAGCACTGATCGATAATAATATATCTACCTACCTACAAGAATACAATGTTTTAAATGGTTTTTACCTAGTTTAGAGGTCAGGGTCTTTTTTACTGTGTTCACTTAGATTAAGCCATTTTTTTTGTTTCTTGTTCAATGTAATGTTCGTGCATTTCTGGGATCAATAAAGATTAATAAATAAATAATGCCGCCCATGAAACATTATCGAATATTAACTTTATAACGGGGCGTCTGTCTTTAATATGTTTCATGTTATTCAATTTAATTTTTTTGAGTATCGTTAATGACCTGACAATACGTTTTTTTTCTGTTTATTATTTAGTTATTATTAAGTTTGAAAAAATAAAATTGCCTTTAGATTTTTAGGCATTACAAAAATACTTCAATAGTAGACAGAAAGACTGCTAGTCACATAATAATATGTCTTTTATTTTAATACCATAATATTCATAATGACATGGAACACTTATCTGAAACATACAACATACAAATTAGCAGTCCAATTCCCAACAGATAGAGAACGGCAACAGCTAATGATTTCCACAAACGCCACGATGAGGTAAACAGCACGCCGATAAATCGTTCCATGTCAGAATGACATAACAAAGAGACTGAGATCGTAGATCGAAGAAAGGAAGGAGATACGTCATCGGAGCAGGCTTAAGGAACCGTTTACATTAACACAGCAGGATCGTTTAAATTGTCTTAAAGTAGAACAGGCATCTCACTACTGGCTTAAGATATGAACGCCAAAAAGTTTTAAAAAAGTAAGCGTTTTTCAACCGACTTCAAAAAGGAGGAGGTTCTCAATTCGGTTGTATGTTTTTTTTTTTTTTTTTTTTTTTTTTGTATGTTTGTTACGCGATTACTCCGACAATTATTAATTGATTTTGATGATTCTTTTTTCGTTTCGTAGGGCATACTTCAGGAGTGGTCCCATATAAATTTGGTCAAGATCTGATAAGGGGTTTTTGAGTTAGCTTCAATAATACGTATTTTTCCCACCTAGTATATGTGGATGATATTCTAATAGTTCCTGTCACTCTAATTTACATAGCAGGTAATGGGTATTTATATTTTTGTGGGGGTTTTGTGTAGGTACCACAACTAAAAAGTGAAAAATAAAAACTTTTTCACAAAAAATAAAACCGACTTCCAAAAAAAAAACACTACAAACTGAAAAATAACTTTGATTTCGGAAGTCGGTGGCAAAAAAACGAAAATAAAAAACCAAAGACACCGACTTCCGAAATCAAAGTTATTTTTCAGTTTGTAGTGTTTTTTTTTTGGAAGTCGGTTTTATTTTTTGTGAAAAAGTTTTTTACAGCTCCTGACACTAAGGAGGTTAATGTTCAGCATGTCTTTGGTTTATCAATTGTGAGAGGAACAGTTCACGAACCTTGAAAATTTTTCAATGGTGATTTATTACAAAAACAAAGTCAGACTTTTGGCATGTTCGGTATTTTTAAGGACTCCTTAATAGCGCTAGAGGCTACACACCTTTAACCGAACATGTTTGGCTCGAAACCAATTCAGTTTTTAGAAAACACCAGTCATTTCAATTCTTCCAGCAAACTTTTACTTCACACAATAGGAAAGCGTCTAATACACGCGTTCGTTTCATAATTACCTCGTACCTTATCCCATATTTCTAGGCTCCATGTCTGGGATGTGCAGAGCTCGTTCGTGCCAGACGGTCGGACGCTACGGTCCCATCCTGTATGAATTCTACATCATGGCTGGTCATCTTTCCTTATTGTAGGTGCCATGAAATATGATTATGAGGTTAGGACAAGAGAATGTAGTAAACAGCTGGGATGTACTGAAAACGCTTGTGTTTGATTTTAATTCTGCACGGCAGAAAAAGCCACCTCTTTTCATGCCATAGTGGCATGGGTGTTGCTGAAGGTGTCTAAGGAGTATTGATATGGTCTGCAAAGTTTTCCTCTCCGCATGCTTCAATATATCTTTGACAAAAATCTAGCAAAAAACATGACTTCTTTAAAATCATGCAAAGTAACAGTCTATAGGAATGCTCATGTTTAGAAGTGGACATTTACTGTCTGATATCCAAGTACCTAGTCGTCGTGCTCTCTAGGCATATCCCATATTTCTAAGCTCCGTGTCCGGGATGTACCGAGAGCGGTCGTGGTCGTGTGTGTCAGTCGTGCCGGACGGTCGGACGCTCTCACGCCGTCCTATCCGTGAATGCTACTTAATTTATAGCTGCGGTTCGAAGATGGCACCGAAGTTAAGAGCTGACAGTCACTTGGAATATTTTTCGTAACATGTCAGGGATTCACGAAGTCGGTTTCCAGAAACAAATTGGAGAGAGGATGGCAGACACGCAAACTCTGTGGTCAATTAAATTTATCGCGGGTCACGGAATAATGGCATGCATAAAAAAGCAAAGTAAATAATGGTAGACATGTATCAGTTTCGTAGGCATAGTGGCCATTTATCCTGACTAGTGTCAACAGAACAATTCACATTGCATCAAGATTGGACAAGAGGAATGCAAATCCATTACTTGCAAATAAATCACCGGTAATTAATTCCTTAAATCCTGAAGTATATGCCCTCAAATAAACTGCTTTGAATTATAATAATCAAGATATTCTGCAGCAAATTGAGTTAGTAAATTAGGTAGCCAGTACTAAGGCATTCTATGATTTAACTGAGCGATTGAAAACGGTCGCATAGGTCGAGTCGTACGGACGGAGTTCTCACGCAAACCCAGTGGACATGCTTCTTAATTTATCACTGCCTGCATTGAAAATATAAAAGAAGAAATTATAGGAAAGGAATATTTTAAAACGATATACGGTAGTCTTTTCGACTTTCAACTGGAAAGAACAGTAAAAGACAAAATACATAAAATAATAAACAATGATGCAAAACTAATGGCAAGGGAAGAAGGCAAGACTAATAATAGCTATTGACGCATAGGATCACAAGAATATTGATAATTTCTAACCTCTAGAAATCGCAGAAATATTCACAATATTAATAGCAATTATTAGCTACTTAATGACAGTTATAACTGCGACATTGAAAAGCAAAACATATAAATTGGTCTATTGGTAACAGATAAGATTTCTAACAGCCGGCAGCCATAGATTACTTCAAATTAATAATGGCTGTGCATAACCGAACTGTTACATAAATAAAGGTAGCAGCCATTGACAAAAGAAACAAGATCACCAATCCAGTTCCTTTTGTGCGTATTTATAATGTTTAGTAATTTCTTCTTTTTCCTATGGTGGAAGTTACTTTTGCTTGTCCCTTCGTTAAATCTTTCTTACCACACCCTGTTCATCTAGTTTTAGGTCTCTTTCAAGATCACTATATGAGTAGGATCTATTTAGGTTTTCCCAACTACGAGTATGTTCGGCTGCCAATCTAATAATTGGAGAATGCATCTGAATCCATAAAGATCTCTTGAATATTATATCGGTCAATCGTCATTTGTTTTATCCAACTATTGCGCAGAACTATAAGAGTGTAATGAGTTTCATACGTATGCACATATTATTATTTCCGCACAAATACCACCATTAATTAATAGATCGTGACATAAAATCCATACAGCTAATGATGCTAATACGAGTACCAGCGACATTGAGAAGTGTAGTGCACCTATAAATTAACCGACCGGTAGCAGCTAGATTACAAACGGTCGCAGGTCACTCCCGACGAAGGCAAGGTTCTCACGCAATGTACTGGCCCTACTTAGTTTATCTTCGCATCTTGAGCCTGATATTGAAGCTGAAGTATGCTAATAAATCAATGAGCTTAATTTTAGGGTTGTGTCCCGTATATTTCTGATGAGTGTATTCTGTTACATGTTTTTAGTTAATGGTTTTGTTAAGCTTTACTTTCACAATTATAATAACATATTGTTTATTTTTTTATATTTTGCAAATATCTTTCTTCGTACAGGAGTCTATTGCAGGATATATCCCTCTTCAATCACACGTCAATTTTTTCGGCTACTCTCATTCAGGTGCTGTTATTATTATTTTTCAACAAGTAAATTAAATTTCTTTTTTAAGCCAGTTCGTGCTTCCCTAGTCTAAGCTTCTGTTTTTCGATACCTTACTTAGGTAATAGGTATATCGCAGCCATCTGGTTAAATTAGCCAGCTAATTGGATGCCTAGGCCGTTCATTAAAAGTCGGCATCCAATTAAATAGCTGAAGGACAACTAGCCAAGTCATGGAGCACAACGTTTAACCAGATGGCTGAATGTCGTGTAGTCATTCAGTTAAACTGGGTGAAATAGGTTAGTTTAAGTTAGAACTGTGACCAACCGCGCTTGAGCCGAGCGAGCTAAGCGAGCGGTGTCGCGGCAGCGTCTGGCGAGCGCTATTTCCAAGTTGCTCGCAGATTTTTTTTCACCATTTCAATCACTTGGCTGAGTCTTTTTCACTCATCTTCAAAGAGCTGACTTTTAATACGTTAAGTTGTTAAACGTTGAATGATTCTAGTTCAATTAACTATCGACCTAGGCATTAATTAACGGCCTAGGCGTCCAATTAGCTGGCTAATTTAACCAGATGGCTGCGACAGGTGAAACTCAAACGTCGACATAACTTCTTTATCAGTAATTCCTCTATACTAAATTTCTGTTGAATTCAAAGGCTTTAGGCTCTTTTATGATGGAGGTATACCTTAAACGACCTGAAACTTATAACTTACCGAGCTGAAAATATTTCCTATATCATCAACCACTATTTCCCAGTCTCACATAATTATATCACGTCTCGTATGTAGGTGAGGCACAGTTAGGCTATGTGCACACGATCAGTATTCGTGACGTCCATCAGTGGGTCGCTCTCACGCCGCCAGTCGCCACCCGGCCTGCCAAACTATACGTTACTGATGCTAAATTATGAGAAGATGCTGGGAGGTGGATTGACTTCGATCTGAGTATGTTGGTATGTTTAAATTATGGAAGTTGTCAGGTTCCTGAATGAAACGGCCTTGTAGACTCATAGATGTTTCGATTTGTTAGCCTTTTTATATTTTGTTAAGTACCTGGTAAGTGACCTACACATTTTACAATTGAAAACATTGTAAAGCCAATTAATTTTAAAAGACCGTGGAATTCCTTGCCGTCTCTTCTCCAAAAAAAACGACCAATTGGACCGTGCACGTAGTTTCTGACGTTTTATAAGTGTCCATTTATTGAATTGATCATACATTTTGATTGATAGGTAGTATAATACAGCTGAGAGCTGACTGATAATTACCATTTTAATTTGCAAAGTATGGTTAATGTTTCTCGGAGAGGCTAAGGTGTGGCTTTGCATGCCAGCATTCTGACGAGCCTATTGCACTTTACCAGTCTCGACATAAAACCCCGAACACCACCTTAAAAAAAAAAGTATTATTGAAAATCGCAAACATTTTGCGCCTGAATGATAAGCATTAAACCTGATATCACACTCAGCAGCAGACGGGTTTTACTAAACAATGGCCTCTCTCTCCACTTCCAGCTCTTTCGATCCAGGGCTAATGTGGCCCACTGACTGGTCTGTTGTTTTGTCCATCTCATCCCACCATCTAGTAGATCATAAAGGTTTAGGATTTTTTATATATTTCAGTAGTAAAATTTCATACACAGAAAATACATAAAGTTCCATTTCAAACTTGGTACCTACATATATCAAAACAATGCCCCAGTTAACACTTGGCTCGTCGCACGCGTCGCGGCGCTTGCGCAACAGTCCATCCCATCGATCACGCTTAGCATTTCGCGCACCCTCCTACATTGACAAACAGCGAGGAAGCGTGGACGGCAATATGGGAGACTGAAGTATTAACATGGAATTAGAAAAACAAAAAAAAACCTGAAAGGGTCATTAATTTCTGACATAGAAAGTAAAGCGAAACTACGATTAGTTACAGTTGAAATCTTCCATTTATTCAGTGTCAGTACCTAAATTAATTAAAAATTAATCATACCTACACTACCTACTATATATTTAAGAATAAAAGTACCTAGTATCTACTGCTACTAAAATTATACATATAAATAAATTATTTAATTCACCAAAATGTGTCTTAGAAGGATGCACACATGCACTATGTATGAGCATATGTGTAATTGTATGTAATACGAGTATTTTAATAATGATTTAATTATTTGACTTTACAAATACTCTATAAAATGATACGATTCTCGTTCTTAAATCTCTCTCACATAACTCATTCGCGTCCAATGTAGATCACAAAATCGAAAGTGAATTGACTGACAGACTGACACGGCACAATAAGGCACAAACAATTACAATATTATATACTCGAATTATTGCCATATTCTCGCCACAAGTATCTAATCCAAGCACAAAGGTCTCAAACTTACTACGATGCCATTGTTAGATAAGAAAGTTTGCATCATCGAAATCGAAATGGATGATACCGACGCCATCTTTGATTTTGTTTATGTTTTAACAATGAATGAACAAATTGACCTGAACTTTGGTCGGAAGGTCACTCGGCTAATGGTGTTACAAAAGATGATTTGTGACAGTAGCTGACCAGAGTGACCTGTTTCGTTTATTTATATTTGGATTACTTAGAACATACTTAGGTTAGTATATACACAGTGTATATACTTACCTTACCTTACTTACTTTTTTGATATCCCATAACTAGGGTATTAATGAGACCATGTTAAAGAATCAACTGACATTATATATATTTATTTTATTTTATTTTGCCTCTAAGTTTCATTGATAATACGAATAAATCATTTTCATTCAAACCAATCATTCATATTTAAAGCTAAGAAAATGCGACGTCGTCATTTTTTTTTTAACTAAAATCGACTGCATTTAATGTTTTATTTAATTGTTATTACGTAAGGGTGTTTACATAAATAATCATGTAGTTTTCGAATAATTTTGAATGAAATAAAATAAAGAAACAAACCAAACAATAAATAATTTAAAAAAAATTCATATGCCAGTTGATTATTTGACATGGTCTCATTAATACCCTAGCTAGAGAGGGGATCAGCATCAGAAACTATGGTCGGACCAAGGCGAGTGCAGACAGGCTAAGGAGGCACTACCCTCAATCGATGGCCGCCTCACGAAAAAGGTTCTTCGACTAACTAAACAACAGCTGCGTGTGATTACAGCAGCTATAACTGGCCATGGGCCATTTAATAAACACCTCTTTGTCATATGAGTCACAGACAGTCCGCTATGCTGAGCCTGCATGGAGGACGACGAGACAGCAGCTCATGTGCTGTTAAACTGCCCGGTGGTCGCCACTTACAGGGCAAAATACTTCGGTAACCCAGGTACCCTACGCGAGATTGCCAATAATACCAAGGCGTTGCTGGCATTCTTTGAGGAGCTGGGGTGGATTGAATGACCGATTTTTCCCATTCGTACGCAAAATACGCGCTTTGACGTGGAGTTGCGGAAACCAGCCCGTATTACCTATTACCTATTACCTACCTTAGCTAGAGTTATGGGATATCAAAAGGAACACCTTGTATACAGAGTTACGTCTTGATAGAAAGTTTTTCCTAGAACTTTGAAAAGTTAAAGTTCGCAAAGCTTTTAAAAAAGTCTGCACTTTAAAGTCTTAGGTCAGCTATTTTAAACTCAGTGTTTATTTTTCAGATGTGACGTAGCTTGTAAATAAGTAAAGTAAATAATGACAATAAAGTCTCGGAACATAATTAATGAAATAGTGTTTCGTAGTGCCAGAGCTAGAGCGATGGCCACCACATAACGGCCGCAGTTACGGCTGTCCTAAAAATGATGGCAGTGATGTTTGACTGTACGGTGTCAAAAAATACCAACTTACTTTCATAAATAACGTTTCAGTGACGTCATTCGCCGGTAAATTGCAGACGCTATGTGCTGCTCTTCTAGGAAAAAATAACTGTACTCACAATTTCAGTTTCAATACATTTAGCGTTGTTACAGAAATTCATCCACTGTTCAGACTTAACTTTACCACTCCCAAAATCAATTACTTCAAAGTGTAAACGAACTTTTTATGCAACATTTCGCAGGTGAGGCCGATGAAACAGAGATAGCCTCCATCCCCGCTCATTCATGGCCGTTTGCGACAGACCCAAATGTCAAAATAAGGTCAAAGGTAATAATTGTTAGATGTTAAACGTTCAGCTGTACATATCCTATTGATTTATGCAGGAATCCCGTGATGGGCTGGCTCGACGAACAATAGTTTTCATGCAACAATGGCGTTATTTAAATTGATTAAGAAAGCACGGAAACTAGATGTTAATGTTTCTAATAGAAGCTTTTAAATGTCAGCTTTTGTGATATTTACAATCAAATGTTTTTTTTTTTGGTAATTTATTTGAAATTGTAACATTTCAGGCCATAAATTATCACAGTTCCAATATCTACCACCCGAAACCCCGGTACAGACAGATTCAACTGAAAGATTAAAAAACTCACATTGAAAGGAAGTGAAGTGGCTATTAGATTCGGGAGTTATACTTATGCCCATCTTCAAACTAATCTCCAACAATACATTACCAAAGGTAAGTGTACAAGTTTAGGATTTTCACCACGTTGAAGCTCTTGGCCTTCATCTCACCTGATGGTAAGTGATGTTCAGGCCGAAGGTGGAAACGAGCTTCACCCAGAATTCTCAACCACAGAGGAACTGGCAATCTCACCTCTAACTGCACTGAACACAACAATGCTATTAACATTGTTGAGGCGACAGACTTAGATAAGATAGTGGTAGCTAACCAGGCGGACTTAGAATAAGCCCTACCACCAATCAAACCGAGCAGAAAATTTTGTCCCCGCTGGGAATCGAACCCGGGACCCCTGGGTACCGCTGAGACAGGTGGTCTCATGCTGCTGCTAATAGGCAAAGTATATTATTAGATCTTCTTCGTTTCTTTCCGGCCGTGCTCAGAATCGTGACCCATCTTGCAGTTGTTTTGTCCCAGTTTGGCCCCAAATATTTCAGTCCTGGGCCATTCTTGAAGCTTCCTGAAAATAAAGTTCCAAAGTCCGGAGGATCGACTTTGACAACCGTTTTGGTCGTATATGTAAAGTTAGCAAATTTTCAACCCATCTTGAGACTTGAACCTACTTCCAAAGTCCTAAAAATGTATAAGTTCAATACAAAACATTTTTCGACACACTCTCTACTCAAATCTACGTAAATGCAATACCAATGCACTGGCATGACATACACACATACAAATAGACACAGTATATGTAAAGCTAGCAAATGAACGTGGCCGTCGAGGCAATGGGTCAGTGAGTCACGACGCTTCCTACAGGAAAGGGCAGACGTCATCCCACGGGTATTTGTATGAAGTTGTTGATACCACTTTGTGGTTTATTTTACTAAGGATATTTTCAATTTTGTAAAGAGTACTTTGGCATGAGTTTTATTGATTAAATAGTAGTTGTAAAGTATACAAATCTAAGTAGAGTACCTATGACATTTTTCTTTTCAACATTTATGTCATAGACTATCTAAGAATGTTCTATAAGTGAACTCAATGTACTTAACACAATAAATTAATTGTTTTCAACATAATCTAGCGTTACTGTGCCTTATTTTTTATTTATTTTTAACAGGGCAGTTTTTTTTGTAACCATTGTATAATTACTTAGCTAAAATGTTACTGTATAGGTACATTAACTACCCTCTCTGCCTTTAATAATTTTTCTTTCTTTATTTTTTTTTTACCTGGACTGTTTTTTTTTGTAATCATGTTATAATTCAAATAACTTAGCTAAATATTATAAATACCATCACAACCATCATTGACACCTTTTATCCAACCATTGTGCAGTGAAGGACTCCCTTTTACATCGATGATGGAATCGAATTGTGTTCTCAATCGTAAGTAGATGTTTTAATTATCTCATAATTTATCAGTCGCTTAACTTACGACCCATAAACTCCTTACGCACGCTTGCAAGACCATCGCAAAGGTATTCCCGAAGATTACCACAGGTAATTGAACGGTATTTCAATATTAATTATTGCCCAATAAACTCACAAAACAAATCAAATCATGAGCAAGAAACATAAACTATTTACATAAGTGTAAACCTTATGGCCGCCACACTAATGGAAACCAACTCGCCGAAACTAAACCAATGACACTTAACAGATTTACACTTATTAAGACAGAAGATCACGGCAGTATAGCCTACAAGTTTACTTAGTTTCTATCTGCATTTCATACCACCTTTATTACAAAAGCATTAAAACCGAAATTCATTTGTTTAATGAGGTTAATATGTTGGGAAGTTCCTCCGGTCGGCAGTCCACGCGCTGTCCGCACGTTCATTGAGCTCTTCCCATGACATTATCCGTACACCCTGCTTTGATTCAACTTATATGTTAATACCACACAATTTAAAAGCAACCCTATTTGGATGTGGCAGGATTGAATTTAGAGTGTCAGTTTTGGGTGCATAAAATGTTCGGCTATGCGGTCTAAAATAGCGCATCTGAGGCACCGATGCCCCTAGAGATGGACCTCGCGTTTTATTTCCACCAAGGAAGACACGACTTTAGTACGATGCATGGGGGAAAATATGGCCCCAAGTCCGTTCAACCGTATTTCACTGGGGTCGTGGTGGGTCACTTCGCGGACATTATTAAACTGTTACTCGTAGTGAATCGTGAGACGTGACTTATGTAGATGTTTAACTAGTAGTTTGACTGATAGTTTCACGTGTATGCAGTGGTCGTTTCGCATGTGAATCTTCCTTGCACGATCCGCGGTGGAATTAGTGAGAAAGTTTTGTTTTGACCGTATTTGGATGCGTTCGTCTGGTGCTTTGATCGGTGGAAACGGAGTTCGGATCTTTTGTACTACGACTAGGATAAATGGATAAACGATTTTAGTCGTTTCACACCCTATGCTCGACCATTAGGTCATACTTATCAATTCTTATGTTCTGAAGCTAACTTTTTAGTGTTCCACAGACCTTTAATACGACCTGAGAAACTGAAACTTTTCAGATTCCCAAGAAACATCAGTGACGCTGAGATTGATGTTCTTATAAGGTGTTATAATTGTGATATAAATAAATAAATAAATAAATAAATAAATAAATTATAAATAAATTATTGGGTCTAAGCAAAAGAGGAAGATTCCAACAGGCCATATTTTAACACTTATCTAAGTAAGTACAAGTCCGTACAACCCAGCTAAAAATAAGGGCAGCTCACACACCAAGAATGATCTAACAACAAAGACAATGTTTTCCGGGCCAAGAAAAAAGTATGAAACGATCCCGGCGCGCTTGATGCATGAGGAATTCAATTTATACACTTTTTGCGAGTAAATCAGGAAGCCAAATTGTAACTGTTAAAGGCGAAATGTGGGAAAAATCGGCGGGAACAATGAGAGAGATGCTTGTTTTTTCGGTTGAAAGAGCGCTCGTCGAACGCAATTACGCGCGAACTCATATACTGGGTGATATGAGAGCGTACGGTTGCACTGCGTGGTTAATCGTTGGTTAATACGATGATTAGGTCGTTTCATAATGTGCTTGAAGAGCTCTCATTGTCTTCAAGCAAAGTACTTAGACGAAAACGTGAATTAAGATTTTTTTTTTACTTACAAACATAACCTCAATATTAATTGACCAGTTAAGGTCTTGAAGCCTGTACTTACAAAGGGTTTAAGTCCGTAACTGGCCAATTATAATTTTATTATGCAAGAAAGGTTAATATCGTTTGACTAATCACAGCGTGTTATTCACAAATAGCGACATTAATTCCTTAATTTGATCATTGAAACTTACCTTTAACATTAATACTTGCCCATATCACTTAGTAAAATATTTTAAACTGACGGAATGATTTATCGATACTTAAATGAACAAAATACCGAATGTGAGTTTAATGCCGTGACTTCATCGTAATCACAAATGGTATATGGTAATCATGAAAAGGTAATTTAAATTTGATTTACATAAGCTATAAACATTCGTTTACAATGCACATGTAACTTTAGTTTTAAATGAAAACAAAATGTGCTTTTACAAAATAATAACGTACAGTAAAACCGGCCATCATTGCCCATAGCGGATATCTTTGCCCGAACCCGTACCGACCGTTGAAGACATCTATCTACCCGCTATAAAATTGTGAAGTTTTGCACGCGCGGGTTAAACTGCAGTGGAGCCATAAAATTTACAATTCAAGATTTTAGTTAGTTTTAGTGTTCGGGCAAAGATATCCGCTATGGGCAATAATGGCCGGTTTTACGGTACCCTATTTTGGATATTTTTCATGTGAATTTAACTGGATTCAAAACCCAACCATCTCAGTATAGTTTCCATTTAGACACACAATTGATGTGGGTAAACAGATATCTATTATTTACTATTATTCAAATGACGTTGTCGCAAGCATATTCTATCTATCCCTCGCCTACGATGCGACCATAACATTTTTTTACTTAACCAGGCATCTAATTTTAACCCCCGATCAACAAACCCCAGTTAGATGCACGGTACAACCGCCGCTCCGTATAGTTTTTCACGAGGAAAAGCGTACAATGCCGTGCACAAGAAGCTGAGAAAGCACTCATTACTGAGTGGACAGTTATTGTTGGCGATCATCACACGATGCTTTCCTCATTCCGCTGTTTAATTGACTTGTTTAGATAATACGCCTTTGTTTAGCCCTTCCTTGTTCCCTTGTCCTGTTATTGCACATGAACTCTGTTATATACGGGTTTTCTTCGATTTTTTTCTTTCCCATTTTTTTTTTTTTGAACAATGGTCCTGGTCTGAGTACGGATGATCATAAACTCATATTACGATGTCATCTAATGAGTTGATGTTGAGAATAGGTACAGATATCCCGCCCGGTATTTATATGCCCCATAAAGGGCCCATTTTTTATCGTCAAATCAATAATTTTCATCTTCTTCTTCTTATCGTGTGGTTAGTGACTAACCTGGTGTCAGAGTTTTAAAGCCGCCCATGGGCCTCTGACTTGGCTTCACATGCCGTCGAGAAATAACTCTCAGGCATGCCGGTTTCCTCACGATGTTTCCCTTCACCGTTTTTTGAGCAAGTGATAATTATATAATACGCACATGAATCCGAAAAGTCAGAAGTGCGTGCCTTGGGTTCGAACTCGAGACATCATCATTTTCATCTAAAGAATTTATATGACAGTTTGACATATTTCCCATACAAAATCTGTCAAAATGTCATATTTATTCTCTATATAAAAGTTATGTGGCTATGGAAAAATCAGCCTTAAGAGGTGTAAATAATTTTACTAATTAGTAGTAGAAGTTTTTTAATTACAGTGGAATCTATGTAAATACAATCATAGTCGTGAAGTAGTTTATAAGCCTTGTTGTATCGTGTATTGTATATATGGGCCTAGTTGCCTGAAAAAATGGTTAGTAAAAAAATTATATTGAATTAACACTCATAATGTCACACATAACATCAGTCTCTATCGCAAAAATGTATCACAAGTCAATGTCAAAAACAATAGAATGCAGACATATAAATCCGCACACTTAAAAATCGGTCTGTCATCAGAGTCATACATGGGACCTTGCCATTACATCCGTCACTCTACGATCTGTTGTTGGTATCCTTGACGTGCAGTCGTTGGTGTAGCTTAGAGCAAAGGTCACTGATAGTACCTAGTGCGGACTGCGATACCAGATAACTTACTGGTAAATGTTTTTAAGATAATTTTTGATACCTTGAACTGGTTAAGAAACTTTGAATGAATAATCCTTTTGTATTGACACTTTTCCAATTAAATTTATGTTGCTTCTTCATTTGACTTGCAACGTTTTTTGTAATGTATCATTCGAGGCGAGCTTGGTTACAATACGGTGTTACACAAGACGTGGCGAATGCTCGCTTCGAGCACATGAAATTTTCGTTTGTCATATTTTCGTTTCAAAGGAATTCACGAAACAGCCGACAGTCGTTTGTATCATCCGGCTCCTCGCATCGAGCGACTCGGCTCGGTGCACTGACTACTGTAACGTTACGTTCGATACATTACAGACAAACGTTGCAAGTCAGTCTCGGCCCTTACCGGTCGCAACTCACCACGGAGGTGACGGTACTGCCAAAAGCTAGAAAGTGGACAATGTTGGAGAAAAGGTCTTGTTATTAAAAGAAATCAAAAGATTAAAACAAGTTCCTTCAGCAGGGTTGATGTCACAACTCTAGTATTTCTGAATTTGCTTAATCTAAATGATATTTCCTATAAATAGTTAAAGTAACCTATGGCCAGTTCGTGATATGTCTTGAGAACCAGCCGGACACATCGCCCACACAGAGGTAACTCACACATCCGCAATTCATCAAATACCAGTTAGCTTATAACTAGGGTTAAAGAAACAAAGGAGATACGAAGTCACCACTGAAAATTCTATAATTAGGTAAAGTTGAAAAAAAGGCTTCTATGATAAACCTTTTGTTTACTGACATCTGCATTCATTGGTAAACTTCTCCTATTTGCTTAAGTATTTTAAACTTTACGAGCTCAGACCAAATAAAAACCAAGACAAACCGCTGCGAAAAATAAAGTGAAGCATGCCAAACCTACACCTCCGCTCTGTGCATACACGCTCACACGCACTCTTATACAACCATTTACAATCAAACTACAACTCACTAAGTGCACACATGTTTACGAAACCGGCCAGCGCTATAATTGGTTGGTCTGAGCTTTTAAGGTACAAAATTAATGTAGCTGTATGCATACAAACTTTACATTAAAATCAATAACACTTATTTTATAATTCTACCCAAACAACATTCAATTGTACTCTATTATATTCTCTTCTATTGTGAGTCTTATTTTCAGCGCCACTAGTATAGAGTATTGGTTGCGTAAACTCTACTTACAAAACTTTATTTTTCAGTATCGTGTAGTGCATTCCTTTGAACGTAACATAGCAAAGGTATGCTGGAGCATAACAACATACATCATGATCATCATCTGGCATGTCATATCAACCTTCCTTCTAAGCTCCAAATAACAAAACAATGCCTAATAATATTCGTGAATGTCAACAGCCGGACGCAACCGAATCGGACGACCCCGGACGGCGCGGCGGCGTGCGAAACTCGCAAAGGATTGACATTTTCTTATAGATAGGTGCCTTCGTGTTGCATGTAGTCGATCACGACTGTCAATTGGAAAATTCTCGTGATCTTTGGTTTGTGTAATGGCAATTTAAATAACGCTTAACACTTGCTGCTACAACAATGTATGTTACGGCATCCAAGATGGATTCTGATTGTGGAATCATACATTGACAATCTATCCTTCAAATATAATGTCGAGAAGGACTGAGCTTAATTACCTAACCACGCGGGCCCAGTGCGGGTTGGTAGATGTCACATGTCTTCGAATTTTCTGTTCGAGGACATGCCGGTTTCCTCACGATGTTATTCTTCAGTGGTGATGAAATTATTTATCCCAAGTATAACGCCTGCCTGGGTTCGAACCCACGACCTACAACTCGTATGTCAGGGCCGACCACTGGGCCACCACCACTGCTCTATTTAATTGCTTTACCTATTAATACACCTAAGCTTATAAACAAGAGCGCAGTTGACCCATCTATTACGCACTGGATCATTCAAGTTGATGATTTCTGGAGACTTTTATAAAGCGTCGTATTAATTACTTTACAAGATTTTTCCATAAAAAATAGAGTACTTAACGCACTCTGAATCTAGTGGTATATCTTAAAAGTAAGTAAATAATACTAAGGTATTAAACAGTCAGTTTGCGAAAGCGTCTGAATACCTATCTGTTATCGAAACATAGGTGCTGCAATCTGCAGCCATGAATGCAGCATATTGGGGCTTCACAAAACGCATTGTTTTTTTTGTTAGTTTTAAATGCTCCTTTTATTTATTTAGATATTTATTAAAACTTTATGCACAGGTAAAAAAATACTGTACAAAGGCGGACTTAATGCCTGAGGCATTTTCTACCAGTCAACCTTAGGGTGGTGCAGAGACAAAACATGGCAGGTGCAACATAAGTGATAGATAACTTGAAAATGAATACATAGATACATACATAGAAACCGAATTAACGTTGTCAGGAGAAATAACGATAGGTAGAGTAGAAAACAATTCGAGCAAATCAGCGCTGCAAAGATTCTGCCAACTTTTCACGAATATGTTCACGTGCCTTCAATTTGATAGATAACCGACTGGTTGCCGTTCTGATGTTCAGAGGAACGAAGATTTTTGCTATGGGAAAGCATAGGTATTGAACATGGGAAGTCAGGTAAGAAGGAGAAGTGGGTTTGTCGAGTATACTCGTAGAACACAACATAGACAGATCCCTCAACTCTCTGCGCTGACGTATGGGTAACCATTTTAAAAGCAATCGATGCGCAGACACATGATCATACTTACGAAAATTGAAAACGAATAACTTTTATTTTACTTTTGTTTATCACTTGCTTCAAAAACAGTGAAGAAAATATCGTGAGGAAACTAATATTAACTAATATTTGTCCTCCAGTCCGAGGCAAGTGAACCGCGGTGTACCACAGGGATCGATCCTAGGCCCGCTTCTCTTCATTCTGTACAGTGCCGACATCAACGGCATGTAAAGTCAAGCCACCCATGGGCCTCCTTGGGTGGCTTTAAAACTCTTACACCAGGTTAGTCATTCATCACACAAAAAGAAGATTTGATGTTTGTATTACCTTTGCGTGTCCCAAATAAAATATTTTTATTTCTTTTATTGTATCAATGATTGGGAAGCCCGTAGGTTCCAACATTAAAACTAATTCAAATAACCAACTAGCCAATGATTTACAAACAGTTTAACCCCTTCAGAAGCTTTACAAATTAGATCTCGATAAACCGCGGTAACAAATCAATACGTTCCAAACGTGTTTATTACCGTCAGTTCTCGACCAACGTCGTGCGCACACGCAACCAATTATCGCGGATTTTTCGTATAACTGGACAAACTAGTGTGAATGTTGACCTATATTTGCAGAGCGTCCCTTTTACTTTCAAATTACAATGTCTTGTAAATATATTAGGTATTCGATTTTAGAATGTTTTGTTGTGACCTGTTGAGAAGAAAAGTTTGTTCCTCAAACTTGGCGATTCCCGCATGACAGTTTTTGCCTGATTTAGGGATTTTGTCAGACACGGGCACCTTTAGATATAAGTAGGTAAGTTCTTGGAGTACTTTCTTCAAGGATCTAGTTATGTTGTCATATAATGCCACAATAGAAATCTACGTTCATCTCACAATCGTCTTCTTCAATGTCCCACTCACCGCACAGACTTCATTCACTCTTCTTTCTTCATTCAGTCTATCTCTCTGTGGAATCCGCTCCCCCAGGAAATCAGGATGGCGACCAACCGATTATCTTTTAAAATTACATTCGCAAGAAGCTGGCAGTATCATCACAACGGTAATGTTTTCCCATTGTTTGTCTTATTTGTTGTATATTTATATATAATTAGGTGTATTTATTATATTTATAGTTTTTAATAGGTATATATGTATATCTTTATATTTAAATAAATGTTTTTTTCCTCAATTCTCGCTATTGCACTTACCACTGTTTGTCTCTGCATCACCCAAAGGTTGACTGGTAGAAAATGCCTGTGGCATTAAGTCCGCCTCTGTAGATTTTTGTGCTTAAAGTATAAATAAATAATAATGCAATCGCTCGAACAAATTCTTCATCCAGGATTAAATCATTTCTGGTTTAAGGCTAACTCTGTGATTTAACCAGGAATGTAATCAAAATAATTTTAGTTTAACTTAAATAATCTATTACGAATGTAATTTTATTTCATATACATTAAAATGCTTAAGAACACACAACTAACTCATCATCATATAGCTAACCTTTTTCCCAACTATATTGGGGTCGGCTTCCAGTCTAACCGAATGCAGCTGATACCAGTATTTTACATGAAGCGACTGTCTATCTGACCTCCTCAACCCAGTAACGACTGTCAAAGATCCACGTGACAGCCAGGACCAACGTCTTAACGTGCTTTCCGAGGCACGGAGGAGTCTCGGTATGTAAAGATGGTCACCCATCCAAGGACCAACCTCAGCAAGCGTAGCTTACCCTGATCGATGGACCCGTGCAGCTGTTATTACTTAGCCACAAGCCACACACAACTAACTATTTACTAAATATTAAATTAAATGACTAAGTAACTAAAAATACAAATAAATACAAAAACAAAATGATATCGTAAGTAAGTACCTACATATTATTAATTCACCACACAACGGAATTATACTTAATCATACCTACAAAAGTTAGCTGGGTAGTAAACAACTACAAATGTAAGTAGCTAATTGCATCGATAATTAATATACTTATTCCATTCCTGTTTTAGAAAACCCACAGACCGAGACTTCCAACCCTCCTTACCTCAAACCTTTCAAACAGACTAAAGACCCGCTTCCCACATTCAAATGTAAATCAAATGCTTTATTATTGCTAGTTATTTACGATATACAATATAGAACTAAATTCAACGACTAACTATACAAATAAATACAAAAACAAATGGACACTTGGCATTATTATGTAAAATGTATGTGAAAACTGAAAACATAATATTATTCGCCGGCGGCTATACATTACGTACATTCGTGGAAGCTATTTGTAGGAGTCATTAGGGTGGTGATGCGCCTGATATTTAGTCGTCCGCTGCGCTTGCGACACTGGGTGACACGTTGGCGCCCGACGAAACTGTGGTTAAACTGAGTTTAGTGAAACTTTTATTTGGTATTATTTAAATGAAGTGTGTTGAAGGATTTTAACTGGTTTGGATTGTTAACGGCTGAAAATCTAATAATGGCGATGAAAGATTAAAAAAAACTAAGTTATTTGAACTACTGTACTACCTAGTAGTTAAAGTAGTGCTTAGCTCGCGTAGCCGAAGGACGACTGACTCTGTCGTTACATGTCTTCTATATTAGGCTATTCTACAATGTATTAGATTATTATATCCTTAATTACATTTACAATACATATTAATTACATTCTCAAATAGGTATGTTTATTTAAAAAAAAAACATTTAAAAAAACATTGAAAAATATAAAAGATCATTATGATTATTATGATCTTTAGAAAACGAGGTCTTAGGTGTAGTGAGGTGCCATGCTACGCGAGTCTGCACAAAACTGCAAAAAATCTTCAAATCCGTTCTTCGGGAGAAATTCGAGATGTTACCAGAAGTCATTCTGTTTGACTTTTTATCGGAATTTGAAAAAGAATCTGATAAAATAAATAAATATGTGAGCACCATGCGTCTATCACATAATTAATTTATGTCATTCCTGCATTTTTCATTATTTTTACCTATCGTGGTATAGTAATCTTATTCTAGGTGCATCGTCTTCACATATTATTATATAATTAATGTATACAAGATATTGTGAAAATATTTTAAAAGAGTAACGGTGGAGTTTCTTGCCCATTCTTCTCCATACGAAAACTACCTTTTGGAATGAGCGACTAGAATCATTTTTTTTTTTTTTCGTAGATGTTGACGTTCATTAGTGCCTTTTTTGTGCCTAATTGAAATAAATTATTTGACTGACTTTGATTTAGCTACATCAATTTTAAACCAAAAGTTTAACTTCACACAGTGCTACTCATCTCGCAAGGCCTCCGCGGGCGGCGAGTTCGTGTGGTCGTGCCCGCAGCCAGATTAAACTATTGCGTTGCACCTCACCGACATTTCGGTCGCCATGGTAACCGAAAACACACGACTTTCCGTCACAACACCACCAATGAACATTCAACCCTAATTTTACGATAATAAAGTCGGATTTAACATGTTCAGGGGTTGGTCTAAGTAAGTTTTCTTCGTGAGTTTATGAAATAGGTCGGTGGTGCGGGTCCTGTCGGGTGATCGTACAAATTTATGCTCGCTACGACTGCAAAGCGTGAAGAGTATCAGCTTGTTAGTATGAATTATTAACCTTAATTTAAATGATGCCTGCTTTGGTACCAACTTTTCACAGAAGATCGTGGAATCTGCCGTCTCATTAAACAAAATTCTGATTGATGTTCTTCTTTGTAATCAAAACAAATGGTTAGGTCTGAAAGTTTAAAAGAAGAGTAGGTTTTGCTCAAAATCAGTCAGTGGTCTTAACAATCAACCAAAACTTAGAAAAAAAAACAAGGAAACAAACAAAAAAGATAGCCAAAATACAATTCTCTACAAAAAAAATGCACCAAGAATAAAGCGTCCTGAGATACTTTGACTACAAACGTAAATTGCCGATAATAACAATCAACGAAAACTTGAACAACCGCAGGAAAAGATTTCAAAATTCCGAACAACAAAGTTGCAAAAACATTGCAACCTTTTAAATCGCAAAACATTGAATGGAGCATCCAATTATAATCGTGTGAGAACAAAGATATACGCGGCACGGATACAATTGAAGATCATCTTAGTATTCTACACTTTAGCGCCTATAATTGAGCGAATTTATTTATAACGCGAAAATTGCTCTCCTGAGCATTTCATCGGCAATCGTGGATTGTATGCAAGCAAGGATGGGTCTGTTGCAATTATTGGCTGTTACGGAGTGGATGATACCTTCAAGGTGAAACAATAGTTTAAAATATATTTCTCAATACAAATATCGAGTAAAAAAGTATTACCTTTCCGCTTATCTGTGAGAATGTATTCATTTATATAGGTTTATAATATATCTTAGTATATTTATTTATTTAAATATATGTAATTTTTATTTGTATTATACGTCTACAAATATAATGCGAATAAATAAAATATTAAAAAATAATATATTATAATAATAATATTTATTATTTTATAACATACTTAATAAACCTACGTATATTTTATATTTTCGTATAAGACGTCATAAAATAATATTAAAGAAAAAAAAGAAAGAAAGAAAGAAAAATAGGTTTATTTGTCACAGAAACACGTGCATACAAAAAGACAACAAAATAAACATATAAACATAACAGAAATATTCGGCAGCTGCATGTCATGACTGTGACAAGAAGGCTTTCACTCAGCATAATGTTATGCTATGGGGGAGTGCTAATTTTCAGTGGTCACCTGAAAAGAAATGTACACAATAGTGTGTAATACGTGTTGTATTACACACTATTGTGTACATTTCTTTTCATTTCTATACATCTATACATTTCTCCTTTCGCAGGTCTGCTCAAGAAATTTCTTAAGAAATAAGCAGTTGAGTGCAAACGTACTGCTTATTTCTTAAGAAATTTACTACTTACTATACTCCCATCCACGAATGACAGCCGGGACCAACGGCTTGACGTGTTTTCCGTTTTAACCCATCCACAGACCAACCCTGGCAAGCGTAGCTTAACCAAATGGATCGACCAGTGCGGCAGTTATTACTTAGCCACGAGCGCCTCCTATTTTTGACAACAGTTGTGAATAAATAAATAAAAATTAAAAAGACTTTTATACCAAACACTTGTATATAGTTTATAAACCTGCCAAACTGCGTGACAGTTTCTCAGCAGGATTAGCTAAGTCAGTAAATTCATCTTTATTGGAGTCTCCAAATTAATCTTCTTTTTTTTTTTTTTCAAAGTTTGATTTACAATCAATGCAATAAAATAGCTATAACACAATAATATGTCTGATTAACATCTACTAGATGTGAATTTAGCATGAATATTTTAAGTACAACTTACAATTTATTTTATTTATTCAATTTAATTTTATAACACCAGATTATACATAATTAAAAACTAACAGACTTAAAATAATAATATTAATAATATGTACAAGTTCAATTATAGGGCATCAAAAAATTCTTCCGCATCGCTGTCAACAGGAAAAGTGCCCAAAAGGCTGGCTGCATTGCCACGTTGAATGGCAATGCTGATTCTTTGGCCAAAGAATAGGCCAGCCCTCTGGTCACGTGAAGAGTCGACCAGCCGCTTGGCGATGTCTTGAAAAACTAAGTGGGCACTCGGACCCCATGGCCCTAGTGTTTCAACCCCAAACGGCTCAAACATATAAGTCCCAATAAGATTGGAGTATTTGCGCCGTTTGAGGTTTTCCGCACCTGCAGCAGCAGCCCCAGCACAGCCCGCCGTGCTAGGAAGATGGGATGGCGCAAGGTTGTCGACGCACGTTGCATCCCACACCAAAGGCCTACCTACCTTCCAAGGCATTATGGTCATTCCGTCTGGTCTCTTCCCATCGTCGCGTGCCAAACCATTGGGTTCTAAAACAGCTGGCACTCCGGCGGTGACAAGAGCACGACGGATGATGTCATTGATGCTGGCGTGCCGTGCTATCCGGCCTGCGCTCTTACTGCAGGATAGGCCATGGTGTCCGAGACAGTCGACACCTTCACCGCATCGGCAGCGATGCAGAGCCACACAAGGAGCGCCCAGACGCAGACAGGTAGCGAGCCGGAAGGTGGTATCACCCAGCATAGTGCCTATGTTGGGTGATGGTAGCGCCTGAAGCCAGAGGCCCGACTCCCACTCACCCACAGCCAGCAGGTGGGCACGCTCAGCAGTATTGGTGGACGTATTAATAAGATTATTCCGTACCAACCTGCAGAGCGGCTCATCCCACTGTCTCTGGGAAGATGGGTTCACGGGCCGATCTGTATTCGGGCAAGCCGCTTTCCAGGCGTTCTCCGCATCGGTCAAGCAAGGCACTTCAGAGTAAACCAGGCAGGGGGCTAAAATTTTGTCAACTTTTCAGTGCTGCGGACAGAGGACAGGAACGCGGGTAAGCTAATACTGGTAATTTTGCGGACGCCGAGGCCACCAAAACGGATGGGTAGTGTGGCTTGTAGCCACGCTCGGTCGTCCAAGGCCACATTTAAAATGGATGATAGTGTGCTGCGAATAATTTGGTCAATTTTGTCCAAGAGGTGTGACTGCTTCCATAAAGGGGAAGAGCGTAAAAAATATATAAAATTTGGACCAAAACAACAGTATATGATCAGGGTGAATGCCGAATGTAAATTAATTTTGGAGAGTCTGTCCGAAATGTCGTTGAAGTTTTTGATTTTTTCGTCGATGAAAGAAGGAAAGCTGTCTTCTAAAATTGGGGAATCTAGGAGCTGAAGTGAACTTTTTTCTAAAATTTTGATTTGTGGGGCTTATTGCATTAAATTTCTCCAGGGTCAATTGTCTGTCGGTAATGTCAGAAAGGAAAATTTCGCATTTTGATGGGTTAAGGTCCAAGCCAATGGATTTAAATTGTTGCTTTATGAGTTGTAGGTCTTTCAAAATGGTGTCTACATCACCTCCTAGCGTTCCATCATCCAAATACCACACGTTAAATTTTGAATTTAGTTTCTGTATAATTGGATGGATAGCCAGGCTGAAAATGACTGGCCCGAGAGGGTCACCTTGTTGGCATCCTACTGCAGATTCCAAAACATTGTCCTTGTATAGTAATTTAGAGGGGTACCTGTAACATTGCCACATAAAACCATAAATTTCGGGTACTTACAATTTGACCATAGATAGTGAACATGTTTCGGGAAAGAAGAATTTAATCATAAAGAACTTCGTGCAAGCCCAAATTTTTACGACTTTGTTTTTAAACGTTGCTTAAAGTTAAGAGATGTTTAAACCTCCAAAAATGTATGGTTAAGCAGTGGCTAATCATTACTTGACTTTAAGCAACGTACTTATAAATAAACCCCTGAATATTACTGATTATTGTTCGTTGCCTTATAATTAACTTTTTGAGTTCAACAGACACGTTTTAAAAACGTAAACTTTGGGATTTTTTATCTATTCCTACCAATAAAAATCGGAGCAAATGGCGAGAAATCGTGAGGCGAATAACATCAGGCCCTGGACAAGAAACTACATGAAAACCACGACCGCTCTGACAAGACTGCTACGAAGAAGAAGAAAAAGTGGGTAAACAGATTTAAAAAACCGACAATCAACACTCATCAAGGCACAAGCGAATCACACCAAAAAGTCCAACACACAGCACCAACCTCCGCTATGCACCTCCATTCGTGACCGAGCCTCGCTAATGTGTGTATTCGACGTAGTATGACCGCAATGAAGATAGCAATGCCACTATTAATTCATTGCCCCGCACTGAGAACACACCGACACTCATTATCTGCGCCCGCGCTTCCTGCGTGCCCCTATACGTGTTCGCACCCCGTACTCTCACGAACTTAGAGAGAGATAACATCGGGGATATAGAGCCTTAATTAATCATTTTGTTTATTTAATTTTTGTGCTTTGTAAATTTATACGTTTGACATAATTATTTTGAGAGCTCGGCTACATAAAGTGTAACAGACCATCCCTATTCGAAAGAACTCAAAAATATTTAAGTTCAAAATACTACTGTAAATCATGAATTAAAAAAACTCCGGCCAATGGACTCCTGCAACCAAGACTCTTGATATCACGCTCGTATATTTCTTATTTGGGCAATATTAAGGTTTCAAATAAAACTCAGCAACACGTACGTATCTGAAGCAGACTTTGACGGACGACGGTGTGCCCAGATCACAGCGCTGGCGCTGGCGATTTAAACACGATCTGCTGAAATGTATGACCACTTACTGGCTAAGGAATGATGCACACGGTTAAACTAAGAATAACGTAAGCACAGACAAAGGAGTTCACTATTCCTAAGTTAACGGGAAATTAACCAACACAACGAAATTCAAACAAGAAAATCCTTTCATAAAACTAAACAAGAATTAAGTGTCTCCCTATTTCAGGTAGAAGTGATCCTAACTAATATTAAAAATGCGAAAGTGAGTTTGTTTGTTTGTTACACTTTCACGCTAAAACGGCTGAACAGATTTGGATAAAATTTGGTACATGGGTAGACCATGGCCTGGACAGGATACTTTTTATCCCAATATTCTAACGGGATCGAAACTTATGCGGGTGAAACCACGGGGCGCAGCTACTGTTACATAAAGCTAGTTCTACTCGTAATAGGTTTTTAATGATAATTTTGTATTCAAGATCTAAATATTCCAGGAGTTGACACTGCCATGATAGTTATGTCCAATCCATAACTGCCATAACAAAATACTTATCGTGAAAAACCTTACCCGTACGCTTCTTTCATGTGTGCAAAAAATCGCTCTCACATTGCCGCACAGTTGACTCCCATACAATCAGCCTAACAAGTACATTTAAATTAATATTTCGCATTAGAATCGTAATCACCGGTACCGTACATATTTATGGCTAGTATGGGAGTCGTGATCGTCGACGGGGGCTAAGTGCGAACCATCATTGGAGCCCTGATAGTGAGCCGGACTTTGGCTAAGTAGCTCTAGATATGTTTTAATGTGCGAATCGTATTTCCTGTGTTTATTTATAAGCCTGCCAGGACTGTAAATATGGATTTGGTGAATGCACAAAGTCTTTGACCAATTAACTCTAAGCGGGACTTGAAGAATGAATCAGTATCAAAAATGCTCCATGGTAATCTGATAAAATCAAATCTATATTATAAACGTTGACAATGGAATGACTATAATCTTTCCACTGGTGGAACACAGGATTTTTGAGAGGGAGTGGGCCGTAATCCAACACGCAGGCCCAGTGCGGGTTGGTGGATGTCACAATCATGTCTACTATTTTTGATTTTATAACATGTCGATTGCTTGTGTGATGAAGTAATTAAAAGTAAAGTACCTGGCTGGGTTCAAACCTGTGACCTACAACTAACTAACGTAACTCGCAGCCGTTTCCACTGGGCCACCACTGCTCTCACTGGGCCACCACTGCTCTCACTAGGCGACCACTGCTCTTCAGGGCCACCACTGCTCTCACTGGGCCACCACTGCTCTCCAGGGCCACCACTGCTCTCTAGAGCCACCACTGCTCTCACTGGGCCACCACTGCTCTCACTAGGCGACCACTGCTCTTCAAGGCCACCACTGCTCTCACTGGGCCACCACTGCTCTCCAGGGCCACCACTGCTCTCTAGAGCCACCAATGCTCTCACTGGGCCACCACTGCTCTCACTGGGCGCCCACTATTCTCCAGGGCTACCACTGCTCTCACTGGGCCACCACTGCTCTCCAGGCTGCCACTGCTCTCCAGGGCCACCACTGCTCTCCAGGACCACCACTGCTCTCACTTGGCCACCACTGCTCTCCAGGGCCACCACTGCTCTCACTGGGCCACCACTGCTCATTAGAGCCGCCACTGCTCTCACTGGACCACCACTGCTCTCCAGGCCGCCACTGCTCTCCAGGGCCACCATTGCTCTCCATGGCCACCACTGCTCTCCAGGGCCACCACTGCTCATTAGAGCCACCACTGCTCTCACTGGGCCACCACTGCTCTCACTGGGCCACCACTGCTCTCACTGGGCCACCACTGCTCTCACTGGGCCACCGCTGCTCTAATTCACCTTCAAAATAGCCTTTGTAAAAATTACGCATTTACATTTTCATACCTTTGAGATCAAAAGAAAAATGGGCTGATCTATAAACTGCGAAAATCTTAAATGCATAATAATTTCTCCTCCTATTATCTCACTCAACTTTTCTTAACTCAAAACACTTCAACAATTTCCACACTAAAACCAACACACGAGCTAAATGAATAGCTCAAACATTGAATAATAACCCTGATTGATTTATCTGCGCCAAGATGGCGGATGGTGCGTGCTTCGGCGCCGGTCGGACATACGATAATTTTCAATAAACACGCCTCCATTAAATTACTCATCTTCGCCTAGAACTGAGATTATCGAAGGGTATCAGTGTCAGGGGAAAGTGGAAAGGATATGCATGTATGTGTGCGTGCGATAATATTTGTATGCGCCTACGCGGGTAATCTTTCAATCAAAGGTTGGAGGAAGGTTCGATTTGTTTGGTCGGGGTCAATGCAAATACGGTTTGTGTGAATGCTGTTGTGTTTAGTACTGGTTTCGTTTTGGTCCTTAATGATCGTTGGCAAGTTATGGTACCTAGAACGCTTTATAAATTGTATCACTTCATCCTGCAATGATAAAGTATGCAAACGTGAAGATTCATTATTTTAGTGAAGCGTCACCAGACGTTCTTTTTCATGAAACTGGCATGTTTCCACAGGAAGATTGGGGCAGGCTGGGTAAAGTAGAAGTAAGTATTCTAATGGCCTTTGTATCAGAACAACGAAGTTTCGTTCTAGTTACTTACAACCTAAAACACAAGATTTCACAACGAAACTAATACCTATCTCAAAGCTCCAAACTAACTTTACAAGACAATTTTGCAAACAATTTTACAGTAATAATTAGTCAAATGGGTTTAAACAAGACGAATGGGCGCGCGGCTCGAGCGTGCGTCCACTCACGCGCAAGCCCGTGCGCATGCGCGACCTACCACCCCTCGCGTCGCGTTGCCAATTTGTTAGTTGCGCATCTAGAACTTTCTACAGGGATTTGGTAAGCTGAATTTGGTTTAGTAATCGTAGTCTGTGACACGTTTTCAGGTTATAAACTTAAAATTTTATTACAAGAAAACTTTTAAGAGAAGTTAAAAAACGTAATTTATGTTTCATACACGAAGAAAGATAACGGTTATTTTGCAGTTTGATCTGATAAAAACTTTTACCTACATGTAATTTTAAAAAGCTTGTTTCCATACCCTGAATATTGTAACATATTAATCAGATTTTTATACATATTTTTTTAATTTATAAAGGTATATTCACAAAAAAAATACAGATTTATAATGTACATTATTGCAAAATTTGTGCAAAAAATATATGACCCTGACTCTTAGGCTAGAATAGCCTGTATTCTAAGAGACAGTGTTCGGCCAAATAATTATTGAATCATGATTTATTACGACAAATGAACGGTTGTTGATGTTATTAAGCTTCTGTAATTTTGTTATATGTAGTGTAAATGAAATTAAATGACTAATGAATTTAATGAGTTTATGATCGGGGAATTAAGTGCCTAATTGTGTGTATTTTTAATATAAAAGCTGTAAGACTACTACTGCCTACTGTGTTGGATTACTAGGTGATGTATTTGAGCCAAGACTCCGTGTAGGCTACAGTATGCGCAAAACTTTTTGAGCTCTCGGAAGTTGCACGCGAGTGGCTGCGCAGTAAGTAAAAAATGTTTCACAGCTTACAATAAATGATTTTGCACTCATTGTGTCCTGCGCGGTTTAGTACTCGGGCCTACGTTCAGAGGGCTCATAAAGTTTTGCGAGAACTGTACTACTGCTACTCCCTTTATAGTATATTCTGTTTTTTTTTCAACTCGAATGTGACACTATTTTCAATCTCTCATGAAAGTAAAATATGACTTTAAAGTCACGTTCAGAATATGACTTGGTAGCAGAAAAGGTGATCGGTATAATTATAATATTAGTAAATGTACTGCCCAACTCTTTTACTTCAATCAAAATTCGATTGGGCCTGCTCTGACATTTCAATTTGACTAACTTCAGTTTAGGGACCCAAGTCTGCTATTTTTATAAATTCGTCATTCCAACACGATCCCATTGTCATTTTGCTAAAAGTTCGTAATCTGCTAAATTCATAATGGTCGACCATTGGTTGATCATTGTATTCCACAAACACGATACTCGTAACGAATTAAAAGCAATGAGTGCACAATGACGTTCTAATGGTATGTTACTGATCAAAGGAACTGTCAAAATTTTAGCAGATTACCGCCTAAGTCAGTCATTCATTGGTCATTATGTACGAGATTACCAATAGATGCCAGTTTTTTTCAATGGAGTGTCAGTGGCTGACCATTGGAAAGTCATAATGACGCCAATATATTAGTAGATTACCAAACTTGTCAAAATCAACAAATTCTGAAACTATTGTAATAGGTAGCAGACTTGAGGCCCTGTTCAGACGCGAAATTATTATTGTAATTTTCTTAGATTTGTCAAAGGTTGGTGGCGGTAAAAGTGTATCGTGTCGAACTTGCATAATCAGCCAATAATACCACTGCTGGGAACAAATTCCTCCCTCTCTGTGAAGGGAGTGGGCCGTAGTCCACCACGCCCACGCGAGTCCAGCGTGGTTTGATAGATGTCCCAATATGTCTTTGAATTTTTGGTTCTAGGACATGCCGGTTAGCTCACGATGTTTTCGTGAAGTTACCGTCAAACTTGGCTATGACTATGCTTTAGTAAGCTAAATAGCGTCACTGAGACATAGGATCACAGTTTTTCTGATATAATGGACCAGTGCAATGCAAGCACACTGGACAAGCTTCAGCCAAATTAATGAATCACTTCCGCTCTATGAAAATTAAAGTACGACTATTTGAAAACAAAAAGCGATTGTGTTACCCACACTACAAGTTAATCACTGGTTAATGGATGCATGCGTGGGCGCAGTGTTTGTGCGAACACAGCGCGTGGTGGTCGACATTGTAGAGCTTTACGCCCATGGCGGTATACACGGCCTGGTATCCTCTACTGATGAAAATGGAGCATTTTTTGAGTAAGATCATACGACATAAGCTTTTGTTTGTCTTCTTGTCCACTTTCACATAACATCATGTCAGTATTTCCAGAAGGATTAGACAATACACTTCCATTAGTTATTAATTTTATTTTTTACAGCAAGTATATATATACAATATATATAGTATAAACAAAATTGGAAAGAGGAATTTTTTGCTAATGTTAGAAGCCTTGTGGTACAAGAAAGCGCATTCCCGTATCTACTTGCAGGAAAATCGAATACAGGCTTAAGAAAAGTGTTTGGGCAACTCCGGCCATCTACTAGTACTGCTCAAGACTCGAGATATGTCAGACCGGTCCCGAACTCAGTACTCTTGCTGTAACTTATGATACAGCTAATGAACCAAAAAATTTACCGTTTTGAGAGTAACTCGTAATAAACTGCCCAGCTTTTTTAGCAGCTGAAATTTACGGAATGTTATCATAATGATAAAAACATAGTATCCATCAAATAATATGAAATCATAAAAAGCAAAAACAACGCTTTACCAAGAACCACACGAAAACACTACCAATTTATAACAGTCGAGTATACCAAAAGCTAGCAGACAGTGTGTCTCAGCGTTCATTTGTCCACAATAATTACCTTGCACAAATTGGTCCCGGTATAATTTATACCGACCGGCTAGTACAACTTACTGCATATAAATTACACTAGGGAAAGTGTTTAGACTAACTAGTTAGGGATATTAGGTGGAATTTGTTTGTATTAGTGGAATTTATTAGTAACCAGCTTTTTCCCGCGGTTTCGCCCTCGTGGGTGACGGAAATTATCCTACGGAACCGTGCTACCGCGATAAAAAGTATTTTATGTGTTAAGAAAAATTACAGACATAAATTTAGAAATTTTACATAGGGTGACACAATGGGCTGTCTTATCGCATACAGCGATCTTTTACAGACAACCTTTGGATGGATTAAAGGTAACAGGAGATACAATACTGCAGGTAGTCATCGGTGTACCATCTACATATACAATAAATATGTACATAGATACATAAAGCATAAACTTATTCATATAAATATATATACATAGATATACTTATAATATAAATCTATAAACATGAAACAAGAGCAAGGAACTAAATATAATGATGATGTTTAAGAAAAAATCCAGGTTATAAACTATCTGTGTGCCCAATTTCATTCAAATCCCTTCAGCCGTTTTTGCGTGATTGAGTAACAAACATCCAAACTTTCATATTTGTAAGTAGGATTATTGTGTTATAAATGAGATTTTTATAGGAATCTTTGTTATTTAAATTACTAAAGAGTAAATTTAAATTCGCTGTAAACAAATTTTTGATAGAATTATAGTTTTATTTTTACGTGTTTGGAGAAAACATTAAATCAATGCTCTTGTCTCATGAGCAAAGCTTATAATGAAGATAACATATTTATTTGACAAAAGCTGTTTCTTGTGACAAAAATGAATACTTATTTGAAAGTATTTCTTTTAGTGATTATTTAACGTGAATTTGGAATTCCCGCTGAAACTTTTTAATGATGATGAAACATACGTTTTAGTTCAGAATAACAGATAGATACCCACTGATGATGAATGCTAGCGAAGACTTATATGGAGAATAAGCTTCCAACTTACTTAATTATTTTACGCAACGTGACATTCCAAACAAAAGGTCATTACAGCTAACATTTAACCAACAAACAAAACTGTAATTTTTTACAAAAACATTTCATTATCATCTGACATTTTTACTAAATATTACTAAACTACTCCCACGCACTCATTGTTCCATTCAATCATAAGTATGGCCCAATAATTACCACCTCTGGAAACTGCCTTAAACCAAAACTCAACCAGAAAATACCAGTAATAAGGTTCCAATTCCTGTGACAAATAGTTTTGGAACAGCAAATCGAATCTTGTCGAACTGTTGCGAACATTTTGAGTTGATTTGTAAATTTTGAAACTGTGACTCATGGGGAGTAGGCAGACTAGGCACCGATTTATAAATAGGCCTAATATTAGATTTAATCGTTTAATTTATTACTCCATGGTGTGTCATTCAATAACCATTGACTCCTAAGTGCATGTTAAGTAGGAAGATATGAATGTAACTATTACTGGTCACACTACCTGATTTACTTGTACCTATTAAGTTTAAGTATCGACAGTTTTATTGATATCATGTTGGGTTATTGATTTGGTCCGAATTGTTGTTTAGAGGAATGGGCTAGGTATATGTCAGAAGTTTTTCAGTACGGTGTAAATATACAGAGAAGTAATTTTCCACATCTTCATTCTTTTTAGTTTTTACCTACTAACAATTTCAATAAAGTCCAGTTTTTAGTAATAAGTTGTTTTGCACGCTAGGCAAATCGCAAACGATTTTATAGGTGACTAGCTGTAACCTGCGATTTCAAACGCATAAGTTTCGATCTTTTGGGAATATCGGGATAGAAAGTATCCTATGTCCTAATCCAGGTCATGGTCTACCCTAAGCCAAATTTCATCCAAATCCGTTCAGCCGTTTTAGCGTGAAAGCGTAACAAACAAACAAACTCACTTTCGCATTTATAATATTACCCGCGACTTCGTCCGCGAGCATATAACCTTCCTCACGAATTGGGCTATCCAATGCGAAAAGAATTTTTCAAATCCAACTGGCAGTTCCGGAGATTACCCAAACAATTAATCAAGCAAACAAACAAATTTTACCTCTTTATAATATTAATAATATTTAAAATATTATTAATTAAAGGATATAATTTTTATAAGTCTTGCTAAAAACAGCAAACTATTCCAAAGTACAGTTAGCAACAATAACGAGCGTTTAAATGCTATCGTTTTCACACACAGTGGTCAGGTAAGTACTGACAGCATATTGCACACACGATAATGTTACTTTTAAGGCAAATTTTTCGGTCGAAAGAGTTTGATAGTCTTGATCTAGTTTCGTGTTTTTTTAGTTATTGTTTTTTAATCGCTGTCTTAAGTCACGGTAACAATATCAGATCATTGAAAATGATAATTAACATGTCCCTAAAGCATAATGTAAATTTTCCCTAAAGCATACAGCACGAAATGATTAATCGCCGTACATTAATATGTAAGGCAAGCGTTATTAAATATTTATGGCATAAATGCAAAACTATTCCTCCGACATAAAATTCTCTGATGATTGAAAAATTGAAAAATCAACCCTTTATTCGATAGGTGTTTTATTCATCATAAGATAGTTATTTGGGAAATGAAATATTTGAAATACAATATTGATCATCTCTCTCTCAATCTTCATATCTTATTTATTTACCAACACAAAATACTGTTTTGCAATTTTCCTCACAACAATACACAAAACCGTTCAACTGAAAACCGAATCACAATTACACAAAACTCCAAAACATCCGGAAATCAAAATCCGAAACGTATCCATTTCTCAGTGTCGCTGTCCCGTTTGAAACTGCGATGACCATCAGCTGTAGCATCGGTGACCTCCGGACGGTCATTTATAAACACGACCATGGGAACCAGGAGATAACACATCGCACGTACCTCCACGATTAGAATACAGAGGGTTTTGAGAGCAATTACGCTAATTTACCACTTTCGGCAACCAATGAGGTTTTAAAAGAATTTGGCAAAGCTTTAGGCATATGGGTTTAGAGATTTATGTGCTTTCAAATAGATTTTCTTCGCACTAACAGATAGCAGATGTATAATGAATTAGGACAAGTGTCTTTTTAAACCTTAGTGGACATCCTAGGTGTTATGTATTGAAAATTAAGCTTACAAGGTTTCTAATGTATCCAGCTTCTTTGTGGTTTTGAGACTAGAAATGCGGAAAATCTGGAAAATTACTAACTACTAAAATAATTATGAAACAACTTTGCTTCCCAACTAAGCTAGCCTATCTGATAAAATTCAAAACAAATACAATTTCTGAAAACTCCTCAAAGTAAGGAGTAAATTTTAACACATGTAGAGGCACATTACCACATTATCCTCATACTCGTACATTAAAGTAGTCCTAGTAAAAATTGACAAGAGCGTGCTCTCGCGCATGACACGTGTTATCTCGATCGCGACGTGTGCGCGAGTGAGATGCCGATAGCATCTGTTCTCAGGCTCTCTGTCCGTGCGGGTAAACACGCCACTTCCGAATAGATACATCCTTGTCGTTTTAGGAGGTTGACAGGAAAATTCAGTACGATATAAACTGTTAACCAATACACTACATATTTTGTTTTTTCATAGATTGACACTCAAATGACAGCATCGAAGTTTCCGATTTACATGAGATGAGGCTCCTGAAGTACGATGCTGGCTTCTTAAAAGAACTAACTCATCAGCTACTATACCGACTCCTGGTGTTAAGCATGTTTTTGGGTGGCTATGATTGCTAAGTTAGGTGGCCCCAACACTTCTCCTTTGTAAGTAAAAAGTTATGCTTAAACGTAGTCTTTTTTGGCGTGCAAAAGACTCAGGAGCTATGCAGTATCGACCCAACCTTAAGACATGCCAGCAGTCTTGAGTGCACAATGCGTTGTAAGTACGTCCAGCCAGTAATAGGACTCGCCCATCAAGGAGCGCTGTCCCAAATCAGATGCATTATTAATTTATTATACATAAATCAAAAGGTATTTTAATAAAACACGTATACTAAAAATTAAATTATTTTTTAAATGGTAAAGGTTTCAGAAAAATACGCTTGATAGTATTTGCGTGATTCTCAGTTTTTTTATCCGCGTTAGACATATCTTTACAAATTAATTATATAATATAAACATAATCAAAAATATTTACAGATTGAGTTATTAAGAAAATACTCTAATTTAATATATAAATATATATATTTTTTAGACGTGATCTTGAGTATAAAATCATTAAAAGTCGGTACCAGACTAAAAGCAAAAACGTTTTTTATGCCGTTTTTTATGAAGGTTCAAAGTATGACAGTGGCTCTACCATTTCTCTACACGTTGTCAAATCACCATCTAAGTGGACAAGTGGAATCCACTAAACAATACAGTATTCTTCGAAGACCTAGGCAGGATGACAATGTTCTACAGTGGATGACATCATTAAGTTGTTGGAACCACGTCGCGATGATGACAGACAACCAGCTTTCGCGATGTCAACCCACATCTTGGTTAACGTGACAATAGACCGCGGTTGTGTGACGCAATGCATAAGAATCATGGATAGTCATGGCTACCGTTATTTTGGGATAAAAGGCATGCAATTTATATACCCCTTCTTTCGTCTTTCTTTCACTTCTTCTTCTGAAGAAGGAAGATTTATATACCTAGACTATTAAATAGAGAAAGTGTTATGAAATAACTTGAGGTTATGGATATCGCATAATTACTTCTGTGCTGGTAGCAACCATCTCTCTATAATTTATGGCCAAATATTTGTCAGTTAATTACATTATGAGCTTTTAACAACATGCTCTCAGGATTAATTGTCACCCATATTCATCATTCACTTCTCTTAGTCTAGCATAGTTTTTACCATAGCTAAACGTAATACCGCAACTTGGTAAGCATAACATGCTGATTAGACCTCCCATATCGTTCTTCATAAGGCTTGTGATGAAAAAAAACTAATCCTAAACCTGTTTTACGTTCATTTTTGAGACCCTTGGATGGCCACGTTTTTCCATAGGTGATTCCGAGTTGTAAAATGAATATGTGCTAAAAATTCGCTGGCTCTTATGCCTTGTCTTGAAGTAAAATACTAGGTACTTTATGATTTGTTCCTTTTCCTAGATCACGACAATTTACGTTTTTATTATATTTATAATTAAGTGGGCAATCCGTGACGATCCAACACCGCAACTGTATAAATTACTGATTAACTGTGTATTATTTACACAAACATGGGATTCATGCCATAAATTAAATTCTGTCAGGAGTATCACTAGCATTATTTTAAGTTCATCAATATAAATAAGGTCTGCTGGCATTTATAAGTTTTAATTCAATGCATGTATCTCGTTATGGAAAACAAGAATTTATATTCATCAAATTATGAATTTAACTAAAACCTTGATGACTAAAATATACTAATATCACATCGAATAGGTAAATGATTGATACTAGTCATACATATTATAAATTAAAGTTGCTTTTCGCGTTTGTCTGTATGTCCGAGTTGTTCTTCTAAGCCACGCAACAGATTTTGATAAGGTTTTTACCATCGATTAGAGAATTTATCCTGGAAGGTTTATGTTTATAATACGTTAGTATTAAAGTTACGATTACCTAAGAAATCTAGATGTTTTGTCAAGTCGTAAAAACCGTGCGAAGCAGGAGCGAGGTGCGTTTATAAAATATTAAAGGGCAAAACTTGCTGCAATCCTTTAGCGTAATTTCATCACCTAGTTTTCAACCAATAACAAACAAACCTGTTTCCAAACATCTCCCCTTCTTCCTCACATTGTTGATAAAAATACTTGTCATACTATTGTCACAAATCTACATAACAATGCAACATAACATTGACCTGTGTCCCGGTTTGACCTCAGACCCTCACACGGGTGACCTATCCAGTCATTGGGACGTGTGTTCTCTTGTAACCTTAAACGAAATGACTATAACCGTTGTTTGTTGCCCATACATTCGGACAGACCTACTGGTGGTTTGTTTGAAATTCTGTTGGGGAAATCTTTAGGCTGTGGTAGATAATATTGTGCTTGGAAATGTGTGAATGAGTTATGGATCTCGTTTGAACTCTGCCCCTAGATTTGCGTCAGTCCATGGAATAATTATGTCGTATGCTGTGTCTCTTGTTCATTATCATTGGTATAGCGGAACTGGATGACGGTAATGTATTTGATAGTGTACTGTTATTGGAAAATTGGTCGGTGCAATATCTTACAAAAATATTTTTTGCCTTTTCAGATTTTTGTTGGATAGTTCAAAAGCTTTAGTGTACGTGTTCAGCGTGATTGCTGTCACCTAACTCAGTAATATGTACTTTACATTATGTTTAGGTATATGCTTACAAATGTACAATACTTACTTACATTATTAAGTAAGTATTGTACATTATTGTAAGACAAAATAAAAGCATATTGACTGCCTCGTTGGTCTAGTGGTCGCAAGCGCTACTGCTGAACATGAGGTCCTGGGTTCGATTCCCGGGTCGGGCAAAGTGTCATTGGGTTTTTCTTTCTGGAATTTCTCAGTAGCAGCCCGAAGTCTGGATTTGTACCCGGTTGATGGCAATAGGCTCGCTCCCTATTACATGGGACTTAAACATAACTGGCGAAATGTGGGTATTCTATGAGTACACCTCTGCATAACCCTTCGGGAAAACAAGGCGTGATGTTATGTAACAATATAATAATTTTAATATAATTTAAAAACCCCTTAAGTTAAATTTAAGAATGTGGGTCTGCAAACCCTACATAACAGCACAATCTTATATTATGTATCTATTCAATTAGTAGTCGCACTAACAATCATGCATGTTGTATGTTACGAGAGGTGTTTATATTTAGAATAAGATCTTTTTGATAACTTGTGGTAACCATTTTCTGTTAATAAGCTACTTCAGATTAGCTTAACTGTGGCAATATCTAGCACATAATTGGAAAAAGGGGCCAAAAATTAAACCAAACCTTTGTAATCAAATCATTACTGTACCTACATAGACATGTAATTTCATAGGTTGACGATTTGATTTCCATTAAAAAGTATTCTTAAAAACCAAAAATCAACTGGACAACATGCTTCTCTTTGATTTTTTAATAATCTACTTCAAACATACATACATACCATCACTCCTGCATTCCCTGAAGGGTTAGGCAGATGTGTACCTGTAGGACAACCACATTTCGCCAGTTATGTTTAAGTCCCATGTAATAGGGGGCGAGCCTATTGCCATCAACCGGGACCAAAACCTGACTCCGGGATGCTTCTTAGAAGTTTCAAACAAACAAACAAAACATTAATGCAAGCATTAATAATAATTAATTATTAGAAAGCAGTAAATACAAAATTTTCTAGCAAAATGTAACTGTCTAGTAAAGTAAGTAACATAAGAAAATCTAGCAACACAATAAAACGCATCGAAACTCACAAAGGGAAAGTGGGAAACGGATTTATATTTTACGACATCCAGCCTACCGTAACCTTAGTTCTATAGACACAAACAATAGTAACTAAGTAAGTTTCTAAATCTACATGAAATTACGAAATAACGCTCTAGAGTGTAGTAAAATATTGAACGTAAGTTGGAATAATTAATATCGTTACACCAAATTAATGAAAACAGCAAAATGTTTGACAGCAATTTGCGCCGTCACGTCGCCAACTTTGTGAATACATCCTCATAAAGCAGTTAATTATGTAGTAGGTAGTACATAAATAATAAATTTAATTAAATATTATATATATTTTATATTATATTTATTTATTATTATTATTTAATTATGTAGGTGCATTTAAAAAATGATTACTACATTCAATAAAAAAAAAATCTACACCAATGATATTATAAGTAAAAAGAGGTAGATAGGTTATACACCCTCCGCATGTGGCAAGTCAAAACTTGGCTGATTAGCCTGGTTACGCATCGTCTTGTCTCTTTTCACTCCCAATAATTACGACATGCCGTCCTACTTCCTCGTGTCATCTAATAGTGTCTATATCATTGTGCCGTTTTTGAAGATCGAATGTTGGGTAGGTAACCAAACTACCAGACAAAGCAAAAAACGGAACCCTTATAGGATCACTCGTGTGTTTTTCTGTTTGTCCGTCTGTCACAGCCAATTTGCTCCGAATCGAATGGACCGATTAATTTGGTACACATGTGTATTTATGTGACCCAAACACGGGCGTTTAACGTAAATTAATTAATTTTGATTAAGGGGGTCACTCTTGGGACCCTAACAAGAAAATTAAAAAAAAGTAAGAAATATCATTTTTTTTTTACAATTTAAAGATATTTATGAAAATTGACCACTCCCCCCCCCCCCACCTTATCTTCGAAACTAATGAATCTAAAATTTTGAAAAAAGTTCAGAGAATAGTTCTGTAGATCATAGATCACAGGAAAACCTATAAGAAGTCTATGGTCTTAAAATAACATGCTAAATCTCTCAATATTGTGCGTACAAATTTACATTTCTAGTTTGAATGTATGGGAGAAAATGTTTTTAACTACAATGTTAAGTTTGTATTTGGGATAGATTCATCCCAACTACGGAACCCTTCGTTGTGCGTGGTCCGACACGCACTTGGCCGGTTTTTTTATTTATAATATCATTGTTTTTACTTATATTATCATTGTTCTACACCGTCAGGCCAGTAAAATCCTAGAAAACAGAAAAGTGGAAGCAGCGTACAAACCGCTTATGTCAATAAATCACAAAGCAATTCTTCAATCCGTTTCCTTATTCCGTCCCATCTTGGGCCTCGCAATAATATTATTATATTACGATAATAGGGGAATAATAATCGGCTGGTGACCGCAGCACGCGGAATAATAAGCATTCACCTTGCACACAATAGCGAGTTGAAAATATATTATGTCATTGTAGGGTTAGTTGCATTGGTGGGTTAACTCTGGTTAAAGCAGGTTCTTTTTGTGGTGAATGGAGCAGGATATTATTACGTCATTTTGTGAAAACATTTTGACTATTTAAACATACATACTACCCATGGGGGTGGCAGAAACTACAGAACGCCACCTGCTACGATCCTTACATTACTCTTTTTGTATAAGACAACTTTGTTCATAATACTGCATTCTGCTACAACAATTAAGCACAGGGGATCAATCATTATAATAACGATCCTTTTTCAAATGTTTGGATTATCTGAGTTTGATTCAAGTTTAAATGAGATTCGTCGATAAAGGATGTTGAAAATCATTGTACAGTGCCCATCATAAACTTATGCAAAATCACAAATTGTTACTTATTTTTGATGTGTAACATATTTCCTCTCACATTCCTGCAATCTGTGGGAGTGATTTCGTGAAAACGGAAGTGTGTAACAGGAAGCCGAAGCGCGTGCTATTTGATTTGACCAATGAGCGCGGTACTAGTGTTGACTAGATGGTATCAACCCATTTTCCGAGAGGTTGTAAACAGGATGATGATGATGAATAGTGTCTATATCATATATACGTCGGCCAAGATGTCAGATGTAAGGCTCGCTCGTTTTTTTAAAATCTCTGTTAACCAAATGGTACAACCGCCCCAGCATTTTTAAACGGTGAAATGTTTATGTATGAAGGTGTCAAAACACTTCGCCGGACACAAATTGCCGACGACCCTCTATGGGCATCTATTTGAATAGCTTTTGGCTCAGCCCGATACAATGGCCACAAGCCCATGACCGCCTATATTCTGGATCAGATAGTTCCTATTCTGATAGCCTTCTATGAAGATTTATTGGTAAACTGCTGCTTATTGAATTTTAATGGCACTAAATCTATTGTCCTCTATACAGCCATATTAGCAGAAAGATTCCCTTGTTACTACAATATTATTCATAACTATGAGAACTTACAAAGGTCAATAGATTCGTGAGAGGAGTTTTAAAATGAATCGCATCGGATCCAGATCGACAATTTGTGCTATTAGACGCGGTAACAATGATAAATCTGTGGCTAGTTCTAAATGTCAGCGGACACTCACCGACTGTTGTAGATGGACTTTTTGATCTAATAATATATAAATTATGGGCACTATTTGCCGTCACGCCTCCTGACTGAGTCAACGTTAATAAGTTTGTATTTGTTCATGATTTTGGATAGCACATTGATACTGGATTAATTACGAGATCAATCCTAAATTATGAATCTTTGAAATTCGGTAACGAATTAGGACATTGACAGTCTCTCTCCAAAAGTCAAATGGAACACCACAACACTTACATTTCAAACCCAACTCTAAATCTCGCATCAAATCTCTCATAAATTACAGATGCTAACCTTCAGGTAACGTCTCTATATGGTATGGGGCACAATTCCAGTGATTGGGAATGTAACATCCTTAGCACGAATACTCTCAATATATGAGTACTATTCACTGGCATTACAGAGAGCTAACAAGCTTTCGTACAATTTAACCGAGGTAAATTAAGTATGGTGATCTAGAAATGTTGGGAGTATAGAGGACCGTGGAGTTTCTTCGGCGTTTTTAGATTTAACTGATTATTTCTGGAAGGCTCACTGTTAAGTTTTGGGAGTACCAATCGACGGGGTCAAATTAAATAGGGATGTTGACTGAAAATATTAGATACGTATTTTTTTATTTATTATATTAATTAAATAAATGATTTAGATAAAACGCATTAAAGCTGGGGAGTGGGGGCTCGCTACGCCACAATTCAGTATAAAATCTACCGGTGAGTGACGTCATGCCACATATTAACTCAATGTATTGCCGTAATATTTTGATTACGTAAAAAAAAGAATAACCACCAGTCCAATATTTCTAAATAATATATCTGATGGACAAAAACAAAATATCGATAACCGTCACGTCTGCGGAGACACCGACTTATTAATTGTAAAATTTTAGTTAAATCGTCTACATTTACAATGTTTATAAATATGTGAACACCATGTATCTATCACATAATTAATTTATCTGTTGTTGCTTCATTTTTAACTCTTTTTTTACCTATTAAAATAAAATTACTATACTACAAAGTAATTTTATTCTAGGTGCATCGTCTTCACATATAATCATATAACTAACGTACCTATACAAAATATTGTAAAACATTTTAAAGGAGTAACTAGAGTTTCTTTCCCATTCTTCTACATGCGAAAACTACAATTAGGAAGGGACAACAATTCAATATTTTTGTATTTGTCGTTGAAAAGTGCCTTACAAGCCTATTTGAAATAAATGATTTGACTTTGACTTTGAGTTATGCTAGCGAGTTTAATTTGACCCTGTATATCTACAATACACATAATGTGAACCTGATGAAGGTAGCGAGAATCCGCTGGAAGTGAGAAGTACTAGGCCGGTCGATGTGGCTACTTGGGGAGGCTTATGTCCAGCGGTGGACAGAATAAGGACGTCTTTCAGCTTCTTAATTTATTTACAAAGAGTGTACTGCAGACTTGTACTCAAGACTATGCCCCATATGATAATGATGTAAATTGTGTAGGAATACTCTTGATAATTTTATGGGGTACTGTGTTAAATGTTTCAACAAAATACCTTGTGATATATTACAATTAAATTAAAGAAAATTTAAAACTCATATTATAAGTACACTTTGTAAACAAGCATATTACAAATTAGAGGATTATATCCACGATAAGAATGCTTGGAAACACGCTGGTCCTGCTTCATAGGACAATTTTAGAGTCTACACAAAATCAAACTGGTTGCTAATTGTATTTTTTTTTTATCATTGATTTTACATTCTGTGATTACTTGAACTCACGCACTGACTTAGTATATACTTGTTAAAATTTTAGGAATATCGTATAATTTTACAATGTTTGTAATTATGTGAGCACCATGTATCTATCCTATCACATAATTAATTTATCTGTTGTTGCTTCATTTTTAATTATTTTTACCTATCATGGTACAGTAATCTTATTCCAGGTGCACCGTCTTCACATTTAATTATATAAGTTTAATGTATATGAAATATATTATTGTGAAAACATTATAAAAGAGTAACGGTGGAGTTTCTTGTCCATTCTACTCCATATGAAAACTACCTTTTGGAAGGGGCGACTAGAATCAATTCTATTTTTCGTAAAACTTGAGGTTCAAGATTGACTTTTATGTGCCTATTTGAAATAAATTATTTGACTTTGACTTGAACCTAAGGATCGTTTAAATATCACATACCCACAGCCCAATGATAAGAATTGAAATCCCCAATTCTAAATCGTGGCCTAAACAATATTTATATGGTCAAAGTATCAGTACACAATGGTCCCTATAATAAATACATTGACACTAAAACCGCATTCTGAACATACTTCACAAGTTTTCAGGTACAGCTATCCAAGGATTGTAATCTTGTGCTAAACAAGTCAGGTAGTGGAGATACAGCGATATTGTTCCGATGGTCTATAGGTCAAGCGGCCGGCGAACGTGCAAATGTCACCGTCCCAGCCGGATGGGAGGGCATTATGCGAGATGGTAGGATTTTGGTGGAAGACGAACGAATATTTAGGAAAATGGATCGATGGATAGATTAGTCTAATGAAGGATTTTACAGATTATTCCTAAACAGGTCAGAATGGTAAGTGGATATTAAACGATATTGTTTGGAGGATAGTTCAAGCGGCGGATAAGCAAGATGGTGTAAGAGTAAAATTTTTGACAGGCAATTTTTATAATATTATGGTTACGGGTTACGTTTAAACCGTTAAACAAACAAAATATGAATGTAAGTTGAAGCAATTTACATTATATACGTGCACGAAGCTAAAGATGTTGCATATTTTAAGGATATTTAAAAAGTAGACTAACCACATTCTTTGTTTTTCGCTGCAAAGAAAACTACTACCATACTATAGTAATTTATTTCCAGACATCAGAACACGTCACATCAATGAGGTCTCGACCCCTGAACTAGGACACCAACTGGAGAAACCTCGACCCCTATCATACAGGATGACAGGGGTCGAGGTTTCTCCAGTTACATGAATCAGCATGAAAACGCTTAGACTAGATACAGTTTACACTAACTTTTTACGATAATAAAAATTTAAAAAAAATACTAAAAATTAATTAAGTTTTTCTTTTTATTTTTATCATTCTAAAACATACTGATATTTTACTAACTAAATTCTAGAATAGACTTAGAGTTATAATAGAAAACACTATTCACCGTTTCATTAAAAATCCTTTTTCCTAAAACTGTGTACAAATTCAAAGGTAGTGATTGTGCAAGCGAGGCATCTTCTCAAAGGTCACGCGTTGACCGATAACGACTGCGGCCTTCTGCGGCCCGAATCACTGGGCTTGCACCATGCCATGGGGTTACTATGGGAACCCGCTCTCTAAAGCCAAGATTTTCTATATGTTTTGACACGAAACGTGTTAGATTTTAATGTTGCAACTTGGAAGCAACACTTTTGAAGTTGGTCATACGAATTCGGCTTACTGTCAAATCGTATGAATTCGACAGTAAGTTTGGTTCAATTTCACAGACTGATTCAATATTAATGTTTTGATTTATGACTAGAATGATTTATTTGATTTGTGTACGTTTTCATTAATGTGACCGGTATTTTTGGTTGTTGGTATATAATCAAAGCTTATTATGGGTGACAGACAAGAAGTTGCATTCTATAGTTATATATTGTTGCTGATCTTATACACTCGAGAGCAATGAATCCGGGTCACTTAAAGAATCCTAAAAATCTCGGAAACTAAAAATGCTAGGTTAATGCAATAAATTGTATTTAATAGACAATGTAATACTCCTTAAATGAAGGTATTAAAACTTCTTAGTTATTGTAAAGTTATATCATAAAAAAATCAAATTTGAAAAAGGGCCACTTTCGAAGATGGAACTACGAAATTACAGCATTTGGTTTTGCTTTTGTTTGTAATCTGTCATTTATGTGGGTACATAAACCATGTTGATAGTGCTCTATATTCATTATTCAAGCTGAAATTATGTCGCTTACGCCTGAAGAATGCACCGGAATACTTACAATGCTGGAAACCGGCCGGAGTCAGCGCGATACAGCCAGGACTGTCGGTGTGTCGCTGTCAACAGTACAAAGAGTTCTCCGACGTTACGAAGAAACTGGTTCTAACCTACGCAGACCAGGAACGGGCAGAACCAGGTGTACCACAGCACGAGAAGACCGATACTTGGTGAACACCATGCTTCGAAATCGCTTTCTTACAGGAACTGAACTCACAAATCAGTTTCGACGCCTCGGAGGAAGTAACCCAAGTGCATGGACAGTAAGACGTCGGCTTGCTGAATCTAACTTAAAACCCCTTAGACCTGCAAACGGCCCTAAACTGGAGCGTGGGCATCGTATTTCAAGACTAAGATATGCCCAGAGCCACGTAAATTGGAGTATTGAAGATTGGTCAAAAGTTATGTTCTCCGACGAATCAAAATTTATGCTCTACAAGCACGATGGAAGACACAGAGTGTATCGAAGACCAGGGGAAAGATTCAAGCAAGCATGCATCGAAGAAAAAGTAGCCTACGGTGGTGGGTCTGTACTTGTGTGGGCCGGAATTTCTTCTGAAAGTCGCACAGAGCTGGTGATCATAGAAAACGGCTCTTTAACTAGCGAGAGATATGTGGAAGAAATCCTCAATGATCACGTTGGTCCATTTATGGTCAATTTAGGTGAGGATGCTATATTTATGCATGACAATGCCCGACCTCATACAGGTAGGATTGTGAATGACTACCTTCAAGAGATGAACATTACTCGTATGGAGTGGCCAGCGCGCAGCCCGGATATCAACCCGATCGAGCATGCTTGGGACGAGCTAGGCAGATGCGTAAAACAACGAAACCCTCCCCCAATCACGCTTCGTGAGCTCAAAATTGCTCTCACAGAGGAATGGGAGAATATTCCCCAAAATCGTATAAGGAACTTGGTGTACAGCATGCCAAACCGCGTAAACGCAGTAATGGAAGCACGAGGAGGCAATACGAAGTATTAAAATTCAAGAAAATCGTAATAAAGTTCAAAAATTTCATGTTTCCTATTTTTGTTTTAAGGAGAGATCAGCAGTTTTTTTCTTTATGTTATTTTGTGTTAATAAAATGTATGGTGACTCATATTTTTTTTACTTTCATTTAAGGAGTATTACATTGTCTATTAAATACAATTTATTGCATTAACCTATCATTTTTAGTTTCCGAGATTTTTAACATTCTTTAAGTGACCCGGATTCATTGCTCTCGAGTGTAGTTTACTTCTTCTTTCACTGCTGCTGAATCTTCTTCCTTCTACTGATCCCGCTTTTATTCTGCCTCATGCTATTATTATTCATTTTCAAACTTTTTTTTGTAATTGCAAACACTACATCATGTTTAAACAACTGCTTTTAGATACTTGCGATTCTACGTATCGAAGCGTCTCTTTTGTTTTTCCAAGTCTCGAGTTTGAACCCAAGGCACGCACCTCTGACATTTCGGATTAATGTGCGTAATGCGTAATTATCACTTGCTTCAAAAACGGTGAACGAAAACATCGTAAGGAAACGTCTTAATGCCTGAGAGATGTCTCGACGACATGTGAAGCCAAGTCAGAGGCCCATGGGCAGCTTTAAAACTCTGACACTAGGTTAGTCACTAACCATACGAAAAGAAGAAGATCTTTATTTTTAGGAAATACAAAATCAAATACCTATTTGACAGTAAAATTAATGCATTATCAGCTACAACTACTAGTTTTAGTTCTCACAAATGCGACAGTTTCCATATTATGTAGATTCGTGAACAGGTCCTTAATTTACACTAATGCCTACTTTAATTTAATGCCTGGTCCAAAATTTTAAAGCCTTCAATAGCAAATCATAACTCCTATAAAACGTATACAGTTGTTGAATATTCATAGCGTTTACAACAAGACGAATGTTATGAGATTGTTAGTCCTGGACTACACGCAAATCAAAAAGCAAGCATCTCATATTATGAGCACTGTTTCTCATGAACTGTGGAAAGCTTCGGATCTTAAGAAACATGTAATTTTATTCCCGCTCTTGTATCTAGGAAACGGCAAATTGGAACCGTGCATCTAAATGCTGCCATCTCTAAAGGCAGATCTTGGAGTGCCTTCATTTTTCTAAACAATAAGTATATGAACCTTAACCACTAGTCACTTTCAAGTTGTTTCCAGTGATTTCATAGCACACTTCTTTAAAATTCTTGAGTAGAATCCTTGAGGCACCTAGTCAACGCAAATACGTTAAGCAAGGCACCGTAATCGACATCCATTCAGCTCAGCTGAGCTTAACTTTAATCTATTAAAGATTTATTATGAAAGATAGACAGATGAGGAATAGCTCGTCTACGCATGACCTCGAATAAGTCAAAGGTATTGCACACCTACAGTTAGTCGAATAGTTGGTATGTTCCCACCTCAAACGATCGGCTAGCAGTTCGTCCTGCAGGACGATCACGTGGGCGCGAGTCGTAAGGTCTGCGATTATGTACGCCCGCGATACAATGGATTGGCTTGCATGTTGCTCTACTTACTAGACAGTGTTGTTCAGTCCTTTTGAGCAATCATACAAAGTTTCTGCAACAGCAGTTAATGAATTAAATAAGTAATCGAATCATTTCAGCCGCCGTGGTACTACTGCTGTTAAGTCTCCATTTTGCTTAAACCAGTTTAAATTTTATTGAACAGAATCGTTTCACGTGGCTGTTAAAAAAATAAGGGATAGCTAGAGAAATATTACTCGTATTCTATCCTGTTTAAATTGTTCAGCTTGAAAAACGATGGCAAAACTTGAACTTAAAACTGATAAACTGATCAAGAAATTTAATGCAGTATGGAAATAAGTTTGAAAGAAAGAAAATACGTTTAATTGCGGTAAACATTTATGTCACGAAAGAACACAACAAAAAAGAACAAGTTTGTTTTATAGACATGACAAATCCTAAAAAGAAAATAGCTATTCTCTAAAAGTACTCTACTATACCCCAAAAATAAACGATTCTTCACACCCACAATGCACTTGGTAGAGCAACTTACCAACCCAGGAACACTCGCCATAGTCCGCGCCATAATTGATACAGGCCGCTAAAAACCAACAGCAAGCCCACAAATGATTTACTGTCGACTAATGTGCATGTACACTGACTTTATTAACATTTATTATGATAATGATTGCTTGAATAATGTTTTAATATGCGCGCTTGCCCTGACTGAGGCATGGCCGCGTGGGGTGGCGTCCGGATGACCTGCCTTGCTCTGAGGTTATGTTGTTTTAGTCAGTTGTGTTGAGCACTAACTAAGGTTTTAATTCTGTCGTTTGCTAATAAGCTGAACTAACACATGACGAAAAGAAGAGATGCTTCATTAGGCCATTACTTGATTCTGAAACAGTATGTACTACGACATTCGATTCTCCGATGAACGTAGTGGCGTAAATATCTAAAAAGTTTATAATTAATTGAATTTAAATTATTATTGTACTACCAGACTTTGATTATTTCAACAACAAACTTGATCTACATACAAACTAATTGTGTACGTGTAAATTTAACCATATTTGGTAAGGTAGTCTTGGTTTTCAGACTTCAGCGCTCTAGGCGGAGTGGTCGCAGCGACCAGGACTAAAGAAACCGATACGAGTCTCACACTTGGTCGCTGACCGGGCCACGGATCATGCTTGCCGGAGTCGTGGTCGTCTAGTGCATGACATCCCTTAAGACGGGATCGGTGAGTTTCTTTCAAAGCAGTTCACATACCTATACAGCCCACTAAACCAGTCAACTTAACACCCAGCTTACAAAACCTCTCATCAATTACCACTAAATAGCTGTTGACACACATTTCTAGGTGGTCAAATTATTCCAAATTGCATGCAAATGATCTAGCACTGACCACCTTGTTATTCTCGAAAGCAATAAGTGACAATGAACATTGATCACACAAATTTATAATACAGCTGGCCTCGGCTCATGGCATTGTCTGAATTCCAGCATTAAATACATTAGGAATGATGATTACAGTGTCGACTGCATAGTAATGTGGCGGATTGTGCTAGAAAACATAATATCAATAGATGGTAATTTGTCTTCTCGAAATAGGATTGAAGATTTGAGTTTGGACTTGGCTTTGCTAGGTTTTAACAAAATGATGCTGATGCTGCATTGGTTAGGAAGGACGGTCATCCCAATATTTTTATGAATCTTAGGTAAGTAAACGAGACATAGTATTGAATAGAAACGAATTTAGCTATCGATTCTTGCCTGATACCTGATCTAACATCTGAATGTTGAGCCTAGCAAATGGCCTGTATTCTTCTTCGTTCATTGAAAAGAAAAAATAAATAAAAGACGAATGGACTGTGACAGTAATTTATGACAGTCTTCTCAAATCAAATATGAGCTTTCGGATGCATCGTGCTAGAATGGAAGCTGGCCCTTGAGATAGGGATCGAGAGATGATCCAAACATATACAGGTGAAAAATAGCTAGGCCAATGATGACGAAAACATTTTTTTCGACATGCATAAAATGCTTCTTCGTCCAAGACCAAAATCTCCATAAAACAACAACAACAACAAACAACAATACACCATCTCTAACATATTCTAAACTCGACAATCCTCTTAATTCAGAATGATAATTCATTCATGCAACATTGTGTTGGTTGCACAACCAACAATTAGTATATAGTTTTGTCCTGACTTCGCGTTTAGTATTACACTGTTTAATATATTGGTTGCAGAGGTACATTCATAATATTGCATTGTTTACTTGTCTACCCACCGGCCACTGAAGTTTATTAAGTTAATATTGTTATGCTGGTATATTAAAATGTTTATTGAATTGAGACGCATTGGTTGGGTGGGTTGGACGTTATCGGTATTTGATTTAGTCATCATGTTTTGGTTGGTTTCATACGAATATTTTTTGTGCTTTTTAATAACTACCTGAGCTTTTTTACTTCTTAGGTGTTCCTAAGTAACGGTGGAGCTTTTGCCCATTCTTCTGCATACGAAATCTGCCTTTTGGATGGGGCGACTAGAATCATTTATTTTTATTTTTATGTAAATTTTCACGTTCAAAAGTGCCTTTTTTGAGCCTAATTGAAATAAATGATTTGAGTTTGACTAAGGTAAGGAAGAATATTAAAATCTTATCCAATTCGCAAATGAATGATATCACACTTGGGCAATTCGGTCTTTAGTATTTAGCTTTCGTTTTTTTTTTACCTTTAGAAACTTTTCTAAAAAAGTAAAAAACTGTGACATGTTTTTCTATAATTATTATCTTTGATCATAACATATATATAACATAAGATCACGCCTTTCCTCGAAGGGTTAGGCAGAGGTACCTATTGGCATCAACCGAGCACAGATCCAGACTCCGGACTGCTAGAATCATCAAAACTGTAGCGGTTACACCGCCACATACGAACTACGCATCAAAGACATGACGTCACACAAATCCTGCATCGCGCATTAGAGTTTACCGCGCGAACGACATAATATAAGACTATCCGACATCAACAGTCGGGCAGTCGGCCCGCCAGACACAACACCCGTCTGGTTGCAGGATCCTCCCTTTTCTATGGTGGATGAGTGAACTTTACACCCTGTTCCTCATACCCCTAAAAAACCTATCAATCCTCCTCAATCCTTAACCTCCATAATCCTTATCCTTGTCAATATTTGATCATAAATAATAATCAATACACTGTCCGTCTAACTGTTATCCTAAGCATATAGCACATAGCGCGTCCTATAAATAAGCAACTTAGAATTTGATTAACATTTTATCTCTATCTACACAAATGTGGGAAATCTTTCCACTCCAAGTAGGGACGAACTCCCCACACGGCATGAATTTCAAACAAAGCTTGGAAGCAGTACGTGGACTTGTGAAGTCACCGTTGCTAGAGTAGTTGTGAAGTTTGTGGTTTAAAGAACTTTTCAATCAGACCCGTATACGGGATCTGGGGGACGTTCGCGGCCTAGCGACTGCCCGCTTCGGTGGGATAGAGAGGAAAGGGATTGTTTTTTTTTTTTGTTATTCTATTACATAGCGTAGGTAGACGAATATCCTGTAAGTACACTCATGCCCAAATTCACAAATAACAAGACCACCAAAACGAATGCTTTAGTAAAATTCTGCTGTAGGATTTTCGACTCTCGGTGTTTAGCCAAGCGTTGAAAGGCACCACGATAATTTATTTTTAACGGTACTACAAATTAATCAAACTGACTATATTAAAAACTTGAAGTTTAAATATTCAGTAACAATAACAATAACCTTGTATTCAGAAAATAAAACGCTACAAAATATCAGTGGGAGCATTCATAGGGATTCGTTTACCCAAAAAAAGACTGTATTTTCAAAATAAACTCGAAATAACAAAACAGACAATGTGTAAATCTAAATTTATTCTAAATGAAATCCTACGGTAAGAGGTCTGATCTTTATTCAGACATCACTTCATACAATTATTATTTTTATTTCAACTTCTAGACAAAAGTTAAATAAAATCTTCAATTTTATTCATTTGTACCTATAGATTTAACTTTTGTTTGTTTGATTGTAAAGTCAAAATAACAGCTTTTAACTAATACTGCATATGTAAGCATATACGGTACATACAACAACAAAAAAAAAAATGTATCTACCTTATACTACTTTTAATTAGGGTCCAAACGGGTGAAGCTGCGGCAGCAGCTAGTAAAAAAATAATTTTAAAAAAAGTTATCTGAAAATTAATTCTCTAACTTTCACTAGAATCCATACTAACTTACCCCTGTTCAAAGTAGCGGTAACTAAGATCTTAAGTCGAAAAACTTAGTCGTGTGAGCGAGCGAAGTACGAGATAAGTGAATTTATTATCCGCTACCCACAGTACCCACCGGGTCATGCTTTGTTAGTTTAGTTGGACACTGCCCGTATGTGGAACAGGTATTAGAAGTGTATTTTACTGAGTATTTTTTATCATATTTATATATTTTTGTAGTAGTATAGATTATAGAATGACGAATTATTATAGAAAGCGATAGACTTGGAATTGAAGGAAGAATTTTATTGGTTTAATTGAAATATTAGGGGTTAAAGTATGAAATTGCCGATTTGTACAGAAAAATTGAAATTAGTTTTTTTTTATTTAAACATATTTATGTAATCAAAATCAAAATAATTAACATTATTATCTATACATTGCTGTCATCTAACAGGAAGGTCATTTATGTCTTTGCGATAGAACTCTCGTGATCTAGATTCGACAAACTGTGTGAAAGCATTTTGTACTGCCTCCTGAGAAGAAAACTTTTATCACGTAGAAAATTGTCCAAATCACGAAAAAAATGGTAGACCGTTGGAGCAAGGTCTGGTGAATACGGAGGGTGACGAATGGTTTCTAATTTCAGTTTCTGTAGAGTTAAAACGGTTTCTCGTGCTGTATGAGGTCTCGCGTTATCATGGAGCAATAATGGTGAAGACCGATTCATGAGTCGGGGCTGTTTCACTGCTATTTTGCTATCATTGTTCGGAGTTCGGCACAGTAGACATCTGCCGTTATTGCTTGACCAGATCGGAGAAAGCTATAGTGAATAACACCATGCTGAGACCACCAAACAGTTACCATTACCTTTTTATTTTTGACCTGGGGTCAGCCATTTTATTTTTCGCTTGCGGTTATCGTAAAGAATCCACTTTTCATCACATGTATCAATTCGATCTAATGTTGCTTCATTTCTGTATCTATTCAACAAGGCAACACCAGTTTCAACCCGCGTTTCTTTCTGCAGATCAGTCAAATCATGAGGCACCCATTTCTCATATTTTTTTATTTTATTGATTTGACGCAAATGAGTCAATATTGTTGGTAAGGTAACTTTAAACCATGCCGCTAATTCCTGGGTAGTTTGGCTCGGATCGGCTTCCACTATCTCTTTCAATTCATTGTTATTCACCTGTGTGGGCGGTCTTCCACGTGGTTCGTTCTTCTAATCAAAGTTTCCATCACGAAATCCCCTCTCCAAACGCAACATTGATATTGCGAGCTGTTTCTGCCGCGGTGTTTAGTTCCGCGTCGGAACTCGTATTCAAAAATAACTCGAATTTTCGAAGTATCCATCTTTCTTGTCTAAGCTGAATAATAAAAACAACTGAAAGTTGATAATCGAATGTTGCACATTTTTTTTAAAAAGAACTTCATTGGTACCATGTGTAAAAAGTTTCACCCAAAAATCTCAAACCATGAAGGTTCTATGTCAATTCGAAGTACCTATTACAAAAAACGGCAATATTATAAGTAGCACTCTCACATACACTCTCACTTACACTCTCTCATACACTACAAGGGGTATTCCCAGATTTAATGAAGTACAGTAAAGTTATTCCACTTTTCAAATCCGGGGACAGCAAAGAAACTAATAATTATAGACCCGTATCGGTTTTGCCTTTTTTCAGCAAGGTGTTTGAAAAAGTACCTAATGTTAAATCAAATGCTCAATCATTTTAATCGTAATAACATCTTACACGATCAACAGTATGGTTTTACCAAAGGACGTTGCACAACTGACGCCGGTGTCACTTTATTAAAACACATTTTTAACGCATGGGAAGAGGCACAAGATGCAATAGGTATCTTCTGTGACCTATCCAAAGCATTTGATTGCGTTAATCACGAAACACTGCTACACTTGCGCTTAACTTAGTAAAATCATATTTGAATGATAGACTGCAGCAAGTTCAAATAAACGGTGTAAATTAATTGGGTTCAAAAGTCAAAATGGGTGTACCACAGGGCTCGATATTGGGTCCATTCCTCTTTGTAGTATATATAAATGATTTACCTCATTTACTGAAAAACCGACCACAAATGGTGTTATTTGCTGATGACACATCACTGATTTTTAAGGTAAACAGACATGCACAGGAGCTTGACGACGTAAATAACGCTATGCTAAAGGTCCATAATTGGTTTACTGTAAATAATTTAGCATTAAATGAGAAAAAAACTAAATAAATAAGATTCGCGTTACCGAATGTTAGAAGTAGTGAATGTCACGTTGTACTGAATAAGGAGACACTAGAATTCGTCGAAAAAACTCAAAACTACAGTGGGGTCCTCACTTAACATCACTTGCAGGGCGGCTAAGTTCAGCCGCTTACGCTGTTTGGAAAATCCGCCAACTAACAGACGTGGATACCGCGAGACTGGTCTATTTTAGTTACTTTCATAGCATCATGTCTTACGGTATTTTGCTGTGGGGACGGGCCGCAGATACTGAGTCTATCTTTATTCTGCAAAAGAGGGCTGTTAGAATTATCTACAACCTCCACAGACGCGAATCTCTAAGGGAACTGTTTAAGAAAATTAACATCATGACGGTACCTTGTCAGTATATATATATGAAAACATTATGTATGTTCGAAAAAATCTACATTCCTGTAGTAAGATAAGTGACAGGCATAATTTTAACACAAGAAATAGGAACAAGTTAGATCAACCACGTTTCAGATTGTCTAAAGTACACACTTCTTTTATGGGGTACTGTGTAAAATGTTATAATAAAATACCACTCGATATTCTTCAACTAAATGAGAAGAAATTTAAAACTTGCATTAAACGCACACTATGTAGACAAGCATACTATAAGTTGGATGATTATATCGTAGATAAAAATGCTTGGCTAGATGCTGGTCCTGCTCCACAGCCACTTGGGCTGACTAGTTAAAAATGAAAAAATTGGTAGAGTTGCTTCCCCTTTTTTATTTTTTCTGACTGCGAACATAATGTTTATTTTGTTTTTTAATAAAAATACAATATAAAACTAAAACTAATAATTAAAACTTGGTTTAATAAAACCAAGTTTCCTTGGAGTTTCTTGCCCGTTCTTCTCCATAGAGATCTACGTTTTGGAATGGGCAACTAGCTTCAACTTTCTGACTAACTGACTGACTCTTTGACAATTCAAAAGTGCCTGTAAAGGGTTTAATTGAAACAAATGCTTTGAGTTTTGAGTTTGACTCTCGCATACACTCTCACATACAGACACACTATGCACAGGTATTCACACTCGAATCATACTCTCACTAACATGCTTATTCTCATTTTTATTTGAATTTTTGAATTTGTTTTTTATTTGTTTTAATAGATTAAGTAATTATGCTGTACTATGGAAGAGCGGAGTCTCCTAACACAGGCATTATTTGCTTAAAAAGAGGCACCAAACACTTTTTTTGTAAACTCAAGCATAAATCTTCTTCTTTTCGTGTGGTTAGTGACTAACCTGGAGTCAGAGTTTTAAAACCGCCCATGGGCCTCTGACTTGGCTTCATATGACGTCAAGAAATATCTCTCAGGCATGTCGGTTTCCTCACGATGTTTTCCTTCACCGTTTTTATTAAGCAAGTGATAATTATACAATACGCTCATGAATCCGAAAAGTCAGAGGTGCGTGCCTTGGGTTCGAACTCGAGACCTATGACTTGGCAGTTCGACGGTCACACCACTAGGCTATAAATAAAAACATTGTTCTATGTTCTGTTTTGTTTTTTTATTAAAAAACAAAATAAACATTATGTTTGTAGTCAGAAAAAATAAAAAATAAAAAAGGGGAAGAAACCCTACCATTTTTTTCATTTTTAACTAGTCAGCCCAAGTGGCTGTGTAGCAGGACCAGCATTTAGCCAAGCATTTTTATCTACGATATAATCATCCAACTTATAGTATGCTTGTCTACATAGTGTGCGTTTAATGCAAGTTTTAAAGGAGACTGAAACGATTACATACAATCTTGGGCCTGGTTGTAAAAAGATGACAGTGGTGTCAATTAATAGCTTATATATTATCAGCCTTTTACTGAAAATTCTGCGGATTTTGTCAATCTGAGAACAGAGATAAAAGAGATTATGTAAAAGTGAGGTTATGTTACAATCTTTAACTAACTTCTGATTCCTGAAGTGCAAAATATGTGCTTTTGCACTAATAGTTATTATATTTAGTAGGACATATTTGATAAATCAAATGAATGAACGTCAATGACTTCAGTCCTACCTACCTATGTCGGTAACAGGTATGGAGTTACGGAAAGGATGTCTAAAATAACATAAAAAAACATTTAAGTATTATAGTGTTTTATTCGTCTTCAATTATAATTAAAATGTCGTCTAGGAATTGTGCAGGTGGTGCTATATGATCTTGGTACCTAGCCCAGCTAAGGTACCATATACCTAAGCGCAGTAGCCTACAGTTCGTCTCCCTACAATACAATTTACAGTAATGCATTACTATAGCCTCCCTTCCTGTACGAGAGCCATTGCCGAATCACTGACAGAATTGTTTCATCGGGTAAGGGTCGTCGACCCAGTGTATTGCAGTGATCAGTTGTTGTCCCACAATTCACACAGCGATCCATAGTTTCACTGTTTTTTCTATTCCGTGGTTTCAACAATACCCAATACACAATCCGGCGGTAAAATCCAAAATAACAATTCCAAGTCAAACGTGTGACCGATCTTCGGTGTCCAGTGTGAAAGCGAGGGTCGTACGAGGTAGACAGGGTCGGAATCCGTAAAATACAAAGCAAAGGTCGTGAAAAATGAAGAACAATCGGGAAAGCACTCAAAACGCATCGGAAAACACGAAACGAGTAAGCAAACGAGATCATTAGAGCAGTTGGCAACCACAGACTACATATGGATACTACGTTGGCAACTGTCTAGTGTCCGTGTCAGTCAGCTGTCATGCCAGTGACATAGACTAAAAATAGAAAACTAATTTTAATCGATATGAAATCGATAATCATTAATATAGTTTTGCAGTAATTATTTGATATTTTATTTATTAATATGACTATAATTCTAAGCACTATATTGCACATAAGTGTATAAAATGCATTTAATTACTTTGAGTTAATTATTTAGTGCAAAAGTTTTATTTTCGTAACTGTGTAATCGATTACTCAACCGGTAATCTCACGAAAACTATCTTTTCCATATTTCTCCGCTTCCAGATTGCGAATTGAGGTGATTTTTCATATTTTAAGATAGAAAAATATGACTAATTTTTTAGATCATATCTTAACTTATTACATTTAGGCCCACCGTTTCCCATCTCCTTTCTTCTCATTTAGTTGAAGAATATCGAGTGGTATTTTATTATAACATTTTACACAGTACCCCATAAAAGAAGTGTGTACTATAAACAATCTGAAACGTGGTTGATCTAACTTGTTCCTATTTCTTGTGTTAAAATTATGCCTATCACTTATCTTATTATATATATGTAGATTTTTTCGAACATACATAATGTTTTCATATATATACTGACAAGGTACCGTCATGATGTTAATTTTCTTAAACAGTTCCCTTAGAGATTCGCGTCTGCGGAGTTTGTAGATAGCTCTAACAGCCCTCTTTTGCAGAATAAAGATAGACTCAGTATCTGCGGCCCGTCCCCACAGCAAAATACCGTAAGACATGATGCTATGAAAGTAACTAAAATAGACCAGTCTCGCGGTATCCACGTCTGTTAGTTGGCGGATTTTCCAAACAGCGTAAGCGGCTGAACTTAGCCGCCCTGTAAGTGATGTTAAGTGAGGACCCCACTGTAGTTTTGAGTCAAGTGTGATTCCCAGGAAAACCGTTTTTTCGACGAATTCTAGTGTCGCCTTATTCAGTACAACGTGACATTCACTACTTCTAACATTCGGTAACGCGAATCTTATGTATTTAGTTTTCTTCTCATTTAATGCTAAATTATTTACAGTAAACCAATTATGGACCTTTAGCATAGCGTTATTTACGTCATCAAGCTCCTGTGCATGTCTGTTTACCTTAAAAATCATCGTGATGTGTCATCAGCAAATAACACCATTTGTGGTCGGTTTATCAGTAAATGAGGTAGATAGATAGATAGATAGAATACTCTTTATTGTACACCATAAAAATCACAGACATAAATTTAGAAATTTTACATAGGGTGACACAATGGGCGGTCTTATCGCTTAAAGCGATCTTTTACAGACAACCTTTGGATGGATTAAAGGTAATAGGAGAGACAATACTGCAGGTTGTCAGCGGTGTACCATCTACATATACAATAAATATGTACATACACACATATAGCATAAACTTATTCATATAAATATATAAATCTATAAACATGAAACAAGAGCAAGGAACTAAATGTAATGATGATGTTTAAGGAGAGAGGAAGTGTTTTTATGAGGTGAATCATTTATATATACTACAAAGAGGAATGGACCCAATATCGAGCCCTGTGGTACACCCATTTTGACTTTTGAACCCAATTAATTTACACCGTTTATTTGAACTTGCTGCAGTCTATCATTCAAATATGATTTTACTAAGTTAAGCGCAAGTTTAGCCAGTCCGTAATGCTGAAGTTTCAAGAGCAGTGTTTCGTGGTTGACGCAATCAAATGCTTTGGATAGGTCACAGAAGATACCTATTGCATCTTGTGCCTCTTCCCGTGCGTTAAAAATGTGTTTTAATAAAGTGACACCGGCGTCAGTTGTGCAACGTCCTTTGGTAAAACCATACTGTTGATCGTGTAAGATGTTATTACGATTAAAATGATTGAGCATTTGATTTAACATTACTTTTTCAAACACCTTGCTGAAAACCGGCAAAACCGATACGGGTCTATAATTATTATTTTCTTTGCTGTCCCCGGATTTGAAAAGTGGAATAACTTTACTGTACTTCATTAAATCTGGGAATACCCCTTGTAGTGTATGAGAGAGTGTAAGTGAGAGTGTATGTGACAGTACTACTTATAATATTGCCATTTTTTGTAATAGGTACTTCGAATTGACATAGAACCTTCATGGATTGAGATTTTTGAGTGAAACTTTTTTCACATGGTACCAATGAAGTTCTTTTTAAAAAAAATGTGCAACATTCGATTATCAACTTTCAGTTGTTTTTATTATTCAGCTTAGACAAGAAAGATGGATACTTCGAAAATTAAAGTTATTTTTGAATACGAGTTCCGACGCGGAACTAAACACCGCGGCAGAAACAGCTCGCAATATCAATGTTGCGTTTGGAGAGGGGATTTCGTGATGGTAACTTTGATTTGAAGAACGAACCACGTGGTAGACCGCCCACACAGGTGAATAACAATGAATTGAAAGAGATAGTGGAAGCCGATCCGAGCCAAACTACCCAGGAATTAGCGGCATGGTTTAAAGTTACCTTACCAACAATATTGACTCATTTGCGTCAAATCAATCAAATAAAATAATATGAGAAATGGGTGCCTCATGATTTGACTGATCTGCAGAAAGAAACGCGGGTTGAAACTGGTGTTGCCTTGGTGTTGTTTGGTGTTGTTGAATAGATACAGAAATGAAGCAACATTAGATCGAATTGATACATGTGATGAAAAGTGGATTCTTTACGATAACCGCAAGCGAAAAATAAAATGGCTGACCCCAGGTAAAAGAAAAAAGGTAATGGTAACTGTTTGGTGGTCTCAGCATGGTGTAATTCACTATAGCTTTCTCCGATCTGGTCAAGCAATAACGGCAGATGTCTACTGTGCCGAATTCCGAACAATGATAGCAAAACTAGCAGTGAAACAGCCCCGACTCATGAATCGATCGCTGTAGTTTCTCGAGATCCCTCTGGGTTGTGCTCAGGTCTGTCCTGGGCCACCAGACCAGTGAGCCGTATGTGATGATTGGTCGGATGACTGTGGTGTATAGCCAGAAGGTGACTTTGGGGCTGATCCCCCAATTCCTGCCAAGCAGTCGCTTGCATTGCCACAGGGATATACTGGCTTTCGTAATAGTATAGTTCGTGTGTTTTGCCCAGTTCAGTTGTTTGTCCAAATAGATGCCCAGGTATTTGGTTTAAGTTGTGAGGCTTAGGGTTGTTTCAAAGAATCGTGGTAGTTGTAGTGTCATCAGTTTTCTCTTTTTTGTGAAGAGAATCAGTTCGGTTTTTGTTGGGTTCACTGAGAGTTGGTGGTTGTTGCACCATTCCTATACTATTTTTAGGGCTTGACGCATGAGATTGCATAGTGTGCTTTCGTGGGTCCCGTTGATTATTATGGTTATGTCATCGGCGTAGGCTACGGTGAAATAACCTTTGTCATTGAGTATTATAAATAAAAACATTTTATTATTATGATTATATAGGTAGTCGTCGATTCACCAGTTTTCTTTTCTGGCCCTGACTGGGCAGTATAGCTAAGACTTTAACTAACCTAAACCAGTGACATAAATGTGCTTCTGTGAGAGATCACTTAACTTATCGAATAAGGAAGTCTGACGACACAAAACTTTTGAGAGGGATTTCCAGTTATGAAATGTGTGCCTAGGTCAATTGACTTTGTCATCTGCAAAGTCTATGAATGGGCACTGCTTGAACACTGCTACATAAAAAAATATTATGTTAAAGGCATGAGTTATAATTTATAAACCAATTTTCTATTTCAATTAAATTTCAAGTGATTGCGTGAGGTTTGATGATTTGAAACTGAATTTATCGCTTAGTTTGAGACCAATAAAGCACAAAAAATCCCCAAAAAATTAAACACCAAAATCCAGTTTCTGCGTTTACAGAAATAACTGTTGATCATAAATGCATCAACACAGAAGTTATCAGCAAATATTTAGCAACGGTGCGCAACCGAATTCCGGCTATTTATCGTTCGAACAAAAATACATACATATTTCGGACGATGTTAATGCACTTTGTGCAACAAACAGTGGGTGGACTTTGTTGCGAAATAATGTTACGGAATAATTTTTAAAAAATCAATATTCTATCTATAATAAAAAATGCTAAAGAGTTTGGGTTTTTGAACGCGCTAATTTCTAGAACTACCGACAGATTAAAAAAAAAAAATTTACTTTGGATAGCCCATTTCTTGAAGATGGCTATAAGCTATTTAACATCACGCTACGAACCTTGGGAACAGAGCAAAACAAAAAAATTGAAAGAACGATAAGCGAAAAGGAAGTAATAACGCGGGCGGGCGATGCGATGCGACGGGGTCGGTCGAGGGAACAAGAAATTTCACGCGGACGAAGTCGCGAGTAGAAGCTAGTCTATACTAATATTATAAAAAGGTAAAATTTGTTTGTTTGGTTGTTTGGTTGTTTGGTTGTTTGTTTGTTTGTAAGTTTGTATGTAGGGGGAAATCTCCGCAACTACCTACCTTTCGGATTTGAAAAAATCTTTTTGCATTGGATAGCCCGTTTCTTGAGGAAGGCTATAGGCTATTTAACATCACGCTACGACCCTTAGGAGCCGGGCAAAAAGAAAAAATATAAAGAACGTTAAGCGAAAACGAAGTAATAACGCGGGCGGGCGATGCGATGCGACGGGGTCGGTCGAGGGAACGAGAAATTTCCGGCGGACGAAGTCGCGGGCAGAAGCTAGTATATCACTCGTGTTTGAACACTCATATGCACAGTACGCGCCACTCATAATAAATAGATCGTCAACCTTTTCACGTTTTTAGTTGAGTTCATATTTTGATATTTTATTTACTTATTGCTTTGAAAATGCAAACGTGCGCAGTTTGTAATGTACAGTTCAACGATGGTGTCCAGTGTGGTAGTTGTAAGAAACACCTGGATTTTGGATGTGCAAACATCTCCGAAACCGGATGGAGAAAGCTGGGTGCAAATAGGATGGCACAATGGAAATGCCCCACTTGCAGAACCTCATCGCCAGTTGTGTCCACCCCTGAACCTGCGTCGCTGGATACCATATTGAGCGAGATCCGTGACATGAAACGGCAGCTTCTCAACTTGCCGACCTTGGTAGATGACATCCGCGTGATCAAGAATGAGTTGGCTGAGCTTAAGTTGACATGTGAGGGCACTGGTGGGAGACTCGACGAGCTCGACACAAGACTCGTGGGAGTTGAAGCAAAAGTGTCGGAATTTGAAAAGCTTCAGGAATCGGTGAATTGTTTACAGACTGACTTGGCGAGCATGAAGTATCTTCTTTCGACTAATGAACAGAGGTCCAGGCTAAATAATGTAGAAATAAAGGGGGTCCCTGTTAAGAAGGATGAGAACCTGTACTCAATCATCGACGCTATCGGCCGTAAAGTTAACTACAGCTGTCCCAAAGCCCAAGTGAACTATATTTCAAGGGTCCCTATTTTTGGTTCCAATGAAAAGCTGATCATAGTGAGTTTTTTAAACCGGTATGTAAAGGAAGATTTCATTGCGGCGGCACGTGCCAAGAAGGACTTATCCACTTGTGACATCGGGTTTCAAGGCTCATCTCAGCGTGTGTACGTCAACGATCATCTAAGCGTAGAGTATAAAAAGCTCTTAACCAAAGTTAAAATCATGGCCAGGGATAAGCATTACGAGTACGTATGGGTTAAGCATGGTAAAATTCATATACTTAAAAATAATCATTCGAAAGTTTTTATTATAAGGAGGGAGTCAGATTTAAACAAAATTGGCTAAAGTGTTTCTTAATTCTTACCCGTATTTTCCTATTTTGCTATTATATTTTCCTTCAATGGCTCCATATGTTTGATACCGTTTGTGTCACAACAACTTTTTGCAAAATGTTTAACACCTCTGCCGCACTAATGACCTTGACACCTCTCTTTTGTTTAGCTACTTGTATCCTTTGTGTTCGATATCGCGCTGTTTACTTTAAAGCTTTGCCGCACTGCAATATGTTTTACTCTCTCACACTTGCACGCACTACGCACTATCGCTTGCTTTTTCGCACAGATATTTACTACTTAACATCGTATGATTCTTGCGCTCGCACAAACCCTTTTGACTTTTACCTTCATTTTACTTATTTAATTATACTTAGATATCTCATTCTACAATATTATTTAATAAATTGCTTTATTATAATGGATTGCTTGCTTTTTCGCACAGATGTTTATTACTTAACATCGTGTGATTCTTGCGCTCGCGCAAATCTTATTGACTTCTGCCTTAACTTTACTTATTTAATTACATTATACCTTATTTTACAATATTATTTAATGAATTGCTTTATTTTAATGGATTATACAGATTTTTACACTATTATTAGTCTTAGTTTTTAATGGCTCCTATGTTAAATATATTTTATCAAAACGTTCGTGGGCTTAGAACTAAAAGTGATACTTTCTATCGTCAAATGTTATTAAACTCGTATGATATTATTGTTCTTACAGAGACGTGGTTATTAGATGGAGTTTTAAATTCCGAATTCTTTGACGAACGGTACATTGTGTGGCGTCGTGATCGAGATTATGTTTTGACCGGGCAGTCGCGTGGTGGGGGTGTGCTTATTGCTACACGTAGGGAACTTTCGGTTATATGCCAGCCAAACTTCCATTCTACAGCTGAGGATTTATGGCTCAGCATACGACTGAAGAATTCTAATACACGTAAATATATTACCTTACATATTTGTGTTCTTTATTTATGTCAGCAAAACTTAGGCCTTTCTTTTTCTTTACAGCTTCGCAATTACCTCACAAAATTAAACGAAATAGTTATGAATAACCCTTCTGATACCTTTCTCACCATTGGTGATTTTAACATGAGCGGTATTAACTGGGTCCTATCTGACAGTCTATCGCTCGTCCCAATAAACCCGAACGGTCCTGACGAAGTTTTACTTTGTGACGAGTTATGTACCCTAGATTTTGGTCAATACAATGGTGTTCTCAATAAGTATGGTAAAATTTTAGATTTGGTAATTTCAAACCAATTAGTTAATGTGGTTGAATGTTTAAGTCCGCTGGTTCCCATCGACGCCTACCATCCAGCACTATTAATTAGTATGGATTTTGTTGAGGCTCCTATATTAGAGTCCGCTTCACGGACGCAATATCTGTTCGACAAAGGTGACTATGAATCTATCAACAAAGACATTTCCATGACTGACTGGGAATCCGAGTTTGGGACACGATCAATTGACGAATCAGTAAACTTTTTCAATCAAGTTGTTCATAATTTACACACTAAATACATTCCACAGAAATTACAGCGTCACAAAACATATCCAACCTGGTACAATTCGGCATTAATAAAAGCAATTAAAGAAAAATACAAATATTTCAAAAAATTTAAGACGTACGGCAATATAGCTGATGAGTCAACATTTAGGCTTCTCCGTGAAAGGGTAAAGGTACTAGAATCACAATGTTATGAAAACTATTTGAATTTAACCGAAAAATCTATTAAAGAAAATCCAAAATATTTTTGGACTTTCGTCAAAAAGCGACACAACTCAAATGCAGTTCCGAGCACCTTAAACTATAATAGCGAAGCGTTGCGTACCGGAGAAACAATATGCGAAGCGTTTTCTACGTACTTTCATTCTACATTTCTAGATACCAACAATAGTAGTGGAACTTCTTCACCCCCTCTTTTAACTGAATCTGCCAGCCTATCTGATATATGTAGCATTGCAGTGAACGTTGAGGATGTTTCTAACCTGCTTCGCAAGTTGGATACTTCTAAAGCGGCTGGCCCGGATAATATTTCGTCTAAATTTCTTGTTCGGTGCTCGACTTCGATTGCCCAACCAATCTCGATTCTTTTTAGGAAATCTTTGGACGCCTGCGTTGTACCTGAACTTTGGAAATCGGCTTTCATAACACCTATTCACAAGAAAGGAGTCAAAACCGAAATTGTTAACTACAGGCCGATTTCCAAGCTCTGCATTGTAGCAAAAATCTTCGAAAGGATCATCTATAACCAGGTGTATAGTGCTCTTAAAAATTCGTTTAGTTCCTTTCAACACGGTTTTCTGAAGGGAAGGTCTACCGTCACTAACTTAATTCTGCTCAATGATTTTATTACTGACGCCATGGATAACGGTGGGCAGGTTGATGTCGTTTATACGGATTACAGCAAGGCTTTTGACCGGATTGACCATGAGATCTTACTTTCAAAGTTATATGGTATGGGAATACGGGGTGATTTACTCAGATGGTTTTCTTCATATCTGGAGAACAGGTCCCAAGCAGTAGTATTAAGCAATTATATGTCTGGTTGGGTGCCTGTCCCCAGTGGAGTCCCCCAGGGTTCATTGCTCGGCCCATTACTTTTCATTATATATATAAACGACATCAACTCTTGCCTGATCTCATCCAAACTGTTGTGTTTTGCGGACGATATGAAAATCTATGCCAAAATATCATCACTTGCAGACGTGATTGCACTTCAGGACGATTTACGTCGTCTGGAGGCCTATTGTCGTGGGAGTAAGCTTGATCTCAACCCTACCAAATGTTCGGTTGTAACATATTCTCGAAAGCGCTCAATTATACCTTCATCGTATAGCTTGGGCGGTCAAATACTACCTAGAATGAATTGCATCCGAGATCTGGGGGTATATCACGATTCTAAGCTTACGTTCGAACTTCATGTTGATGCCATAGTCGCTAAAGCATCTAAAGCACTAGGTTTCGTAATGCGGCTCTCCAAGTGCTTTAGTCAAGCCAAAACTTTAAAAATTCTTTATTGTACTTTCGTTAGAAGCCACTTGGAGTACGCGTCTGAAATCTGGAATCCGTGTTACCACAAATACATTGATCGTATAGAGAGCATCCAGAAAAGGTTCATCAAGTATTTGTGTTATCATCAGAAAGAACCCTACCGGTCTGAAGATTACCTCAACCTCTGTAAGAAGTATCATATATTACCCCTCATTAATCGGCGAGCAATCTCTGATTGTACTTCATTATTTAAAATTTTTAATAATTCCATTGATAATGCTGAAATTCTATCCAAATTTTATTTTAACGTTCCCGGAAGGTCGAAGCGATGGAACGCGCCGCTGCGTGTTCCATTTACCTCTACGAATTACAGGCAAAATTCATTTATGGTGCGTGCAAGTGGTAACTTTAATAACCTGTGTAAGCAGCATGATTTTGATCCATTCACAACGAGTGTGTCCTTGGTCAGAAAGTGCCTGAGCCTTAGCTTTTTTAATTAAGATTTTTTTTCTTTTATGCTATAGTTTTTACTCTTAATATGAAATGTGTGTTGTTTTTTTAATGTTATCCTGTTTTTTGTTTGGTGCTGTAAGTATTGTAATTGTGATGTTCATCTTTCTGGTCTGTTTTTTAGAAGTGAGGACTTTTAATTGGCTGTCAGTCTCTCTTACTATTTTTTATTCTGTTTATTTTAGCTGTAAGTCTTCCATAATAAATAAATAAATAAATAAATAAATAAATAAATATAATAAAAAGGTAACGTTCCTAGACCGAAACCTTCGCTTTCGACTGTGCTGTGTTATTCGAAAAATATAGTTAATTGACTGAAGACGTGACTTTGAGGAAATCAATTATAAAATACCTACCTACGTATATTTTTAGTAACATAATAAAATGAAATGAAATTGTTTATTCTGTAAATAGGATATTGGAATCACTTTAACACGTAATGTAAAAAAAAAAAATTGCTATGTGAGTTCGGCGTTTCCTATCTGACTAGTCTGAAGAAAGGCCGAAACAAACTCAGAGGTCACAGTCTCTTTTAAAGTCCAGACATTATCTTTTTTAGGCCATATGAGGACCATGTAGATCAGTCTGAAATGATCTTTTGAGAAAAGAACCACACATATTTGAGTGGACCTGTCCGGTCAGTGCAAGCATTTGTCAGTAATCGTGGAGCTTCACTCAGAACTTAAGGAGCTCAACTCGACGAAAAATACCAAAGAAAGGACATTTGGGTAACCGTAATCCGGTTAACTGTTCTTAAAGAGTCATAAAGAACCCTGTAAGAAACAGGGTACAGGGTGACAGGGTTCTTTATGACTCTTTAAGAACAGTTCAGTGGATTAGGTTAAATATACGTACTCTATTGTATTCTATTCGAAAAAGTCCTAAGTAACCTTTAAAAGTGGACCATAGCAAAATTCCCCCGAGTAAAGATACAGGTAGATATGTGCAATTATTTTCTATTTTAAATGGCCACAGCAGAAAAGAAACACCGTATTCGGTTGGTCACTTTCGATCAGTCATCAGCTGGCTATCCTATACCAGCTCTACACTAAAGCCTTGTGCAGACTGGCGTGACGCGACAGCACGACTCGATTCTAACAAAACAATTTCGAAGAAAACTCCACGATAGAACAATTACAGGTGTCGCGTCGCGCCTGTCTGCACGAGACTTAATTCGTATTAAAGCTATTGTATGTAATAAAATACCTAACTATGATCGACATAAGCTACTTTTATTTTCAATGAATAAAGTCGAATTAATGAGAGAGAGAGAGAAGTACTTACAACATAAAATATACTTTCCTGACGATTTAAATCCTACTTTAGTTTACTAGGGACACAGTATTATGGTTAGTTAGTTTCAAATAGACAGTCAAAGCAGTAAACTCGACGAAAAATATGCGTCCCACTGTTGCTAAATGCTCGCACACTAGAAAAGCACAATGGCAGCTCAATGACAGCACAATGACACTCACATTGGCATAAAAAAGTTGGTCTGTTTGTTTTAGTTCTTTTGTAGCGCGCCTCTGTATCTAGGGGGAGACCTATGTCCAGCGGTGGACGTCTTTCAAGCTGAAATGATGATGATGATGACTCTATCTAGACATATAAATATTCAAAAGCAATATTACTATCTCAACGAATCACCAGATTTCTGCAGAAACCAATTAACTTCCTATTACCCCCATCCTGTATACAGTTGCAGTGCAGGCGCGGTCACCTGGCCGGGTGCCAACAAAAAACGGCGCGTACGCAAATATCTACTGTTTGTCCGTTCGACCGGCCGCCGGTCACTGCGGCGGCCAACAAACCCGACAGTATTCGGATTACTCATTGCTACTGATAGTTGTGTTTAAGCACTGGGTATCGAACGTGCACATAATTTACGCTTGACTTTCTTGTCGCTTGATTCTATCTGAAAGAAGCCTGAAAAATTATTCTTCACTGTTGAACTAATTAGTAGTTGCCTTCAAAAAATGGTAAATACACCGGGAACTACGGTGATCAAAAAGGGTTCCCTATCCATTTGCATAAAATTTTAAGACCTAATATAACTTAGCATAATTTTGTTTGGCATAATTATATTTTCGCATAATATAATTACGCATAACAGCTTACGCATATTTTTTTTAAGCATAATTTCTATAACCATAATAATGATTAAGCATAATATTCTAAAATATAAATTTACTAAGCATAAAGTTCTAAAGCATAACTTTTTTAAGCATAATATCCTAAAGCATAAATTTATTTACGCTTATTGATATTAAAACATATTTTTATTGAACAATTTTGTGGGTTTTTTTTCGCTGTAGGAAGCATGAAGCAAGCAAGCATACAGCATGCAAGCAAGCATACAGCATGCAAGCAAGCATACAGCATGCAAGCAAGCATGCAGCAAACAAGCAAGCATGCAGCATGCAAGCAAGCATGCAGCAAACAAGCAAGCATGCAGCAAACAAGCAAGCATGCAGCATGCAAGCAAGCATGCAGCATGCAAGCAAGCATGCAGCATGCAAGCAAGCATGCAGCAAACAAGCAAGCATGCAGCAAACAAGCAAGCATGCAGCATGCAAGCAAGCATGCAGCATGCAAGCAAGCATGCAGCAAACAAGCAAGCATGCAGCATGCAAGCAAGCATGCAGCAAACAAGCAAGCATGCAGCAAACAAGCAAGCATGCAGCATGCTGCATTCAAGCGAGCATGCAACATGCAGCAGGCTGGGTTTCTGTCACGGCTCCGGCGCTGCGGGCCTCCGGCGGCCCCACGCGTGCTAATCGTCGCAGACGGCTTTCGCTCACCACCGGAGCTTCGGCTTGTTGGCCGGCTTCGCCGGCCAGCCTCAGCCGCGGTAGCTCGCTCGCAGCCGACTGCTCCTCAGCCCGCGGGCCGCCTCGCTAGGGGTAGGACAAACGAGACTACGTGGAGTCGGTTTTGCAGCAATTCGGTTCCGTCACTAACTTTTGTTGCACAGCATATTAAATTTTTAACCAACAATATTATTTTGTTACAGAAACTATAGCAAATTGGTTTGATCAGAATTATGTATGGGGCATTACAAGTTCACCACCACCATTTCCACCCAAAGTCTGGAGTACGTATCTACTAGAAAAGGAAAATATATATATTATTATTATGCTAATAGTCATTAGGCCTACTAACGTTATGCGAATCAAATTTATGCCAAAACAAATTAGTCTTTAAGATGATTATGCCAACCAAAAAGGTATGCCTAAAAAAATTATGCCGAACTATTATTATGCCAAAACAAATTGTGCCAAAATCGTTATGCCGAAGTATATTAGGACAAAGAACATTATGCGAAAAGAAGGGATCCCATCAAAAAGCTCGTCAAGTTTCAACTACGTATAATAGAAAACTTTTCTCGCCTAGACAAAAGTTTCTTGTTTAAACATGTTTGTTAAATCCTTTCAAAGATTTTTTTAACCACTACGGAAAAAATATTAAAGTTTTTTTTTTTAAATGTTTTTTCGAATATTTAAATTTAACTAATCACAATTTTATGTTGGGTTTTTATCGGTTTAGAATTTAAAATAGTTTATAATTTAAATGTATGAGTGCCTAACTATGAACTAGAATTATGTCTGAAATAAATAAATAAATTAAAATTATTATTTTGCCGTTTGTAGTAATACGTTTGTGTGTTTGTAATCATTTGCCTCATAAACTACTGAACCAATGTAGATGAAGTTTTTTGACAAATGCATCGGTAGTTTAATTGAAAAGTCAGCAGTCAATCAGCATGATAAGAATGGTTTCTCCAACCTATTACTAGAGCAAAAACTTCTTGAATCCTACTATTAAAAAAACCTTGTACTCGCTAGACTATAAAGTGCAGTTACCGTGCGTTGAGCATGGGCGTCCGATTGGATTGCACTCTTTGTGTTGCTCCGGCGTCTGTAAAACGAAACGTCTTGCTACTGCTGCGTCCTTTTATTGCGCTTTATTGGTTCTTGTTCTGTCTGAAACGGCTAAATTAAGTATTTAGGTTTCTTTGATTTTTCTTGAAAATAAATGGACTTTAGCTAACTGATGATTATTTCCAAAGGAGATGGGTTTTTTTGTTCGGGGATTTGGCCCACCGAAAATTGTGGCGGCTATTAATAAAACGCATGTTGATTTGTTCCTTATGATTTCTGGATTATACAGGTAGTAATAATTCTACTTTGTCTAACGGGAATACTGAGAAACAAGATCATAACCTAAAAATACACTAAGAGGTATTGTTTAGTGAGTAGGTTAGCCTCGTCGGCATTATAATTCAGTAAAATAGAACATTATTAGTGGGACTACGAGTATAGGATGTTGAAAACGGTTCATGAAATAAAAAAATACTTAGGTAACAAAATATTTTTATTAGGAAGTTTATAATTTTCAATATCAGTCGACTTATAAGAAGTATTTCATCTAGAAAACATACAGGTCACTTTTCATCTTGATACCGTGTCCAAGATAAAAATACCACACGGTCAACATAACATGTGCAAAACAGCCGACAGTACCAACATCTGGCCACCAAACAATTGCAACAGTAACCAGCCCTATTAGCCCTATTTAGAAATTTATTTCTAAATAGTTAATTTCCGCAGAGTAGACAGTACACGGCACAGTATGCGTTTGGTGTGCTGATCAAGTTTGAATACTTTCTTGCAATAACAATACACACTTTCCTCAAACTACATCTAGATGGTTTGACTGAAAAGAGCGAAAAACCCATGCGTTCACAAGTTACCGCACATCTGCAGCTGTCTCGGACAATGTCTTTGCACGCGCTGCGTTGGAATCTAACTGAACAATTAACACAACATCCTTCTAGATTAAATGCTGTACCTTTTTGAAGATGCCATATTCATTATAATCCTTCAATTAAACAGTTGCAATACGAAAGAAAAGAAGGTATTCCTTTCATGGAATTCGTAAGAAACAGAAAAAGGAAATAAAATAAAATGAATGAAGCGTTGCTGTCACTTGACACTTCCTTTTTCCACCGGCCTTTCCGTGTCGGATAGTGATGTGGCTCGATTTAACGCGGTAGGTATAGATAGTACAATCCACGACGACGCGCCCCACTCCGCTCCGCTCCGTACTAAAGTACAGCATACAGTACAGCAATCTCGGAGTGGGGCGCGTCGACGTGGATTGCACTATCTGTACTCGTGTAAATAACATATAGTGTCGAGTAGTAGCATCGAGTTGTAGTATCGAGGGTCGAGTCCATTTTCTCTCGAGACAACTGACAAGCAACCAAAAACTAAATTCCGTTCCACGTTGATTTCTATACACGAAAATAAGCAAAATAAAAAATTGGGACAAAACACAGGTCTGAACCTGCTGCAGCGTCAATGGTTTATTTTTTACTTAATTAAAACAGATTTGGTTACCACCTCCAATAGTTAAAAACGCTTCAATACAAGCGTTTACGTTGCATTTATGACATTGACGACCTTACCTGAAATTGAAGTGCATTATCAAAACATTATCTTATTATTGCGATTTCGTGATTCCGGTTATACTTTACTAAGAAAATCGACCATTCTTAATGATAAATCGGTTACTTTTTTTAGGCTTATTCTAATTAATAGACGTTACAATAATTTAAAAAAAAACTATCTCCTGTGTTTCCTTTCTTGTTTTAATTTTTTTTTCGACGATGGTAAGTAAAATAATTCTCGTTTCTCCCCTTGTTTTCGAAGTCAGTTAAGAACTGCAATATAAAAACAATCGCACCGCGTTGAACTCAAATAATTTTGACAATTGCTTCTTGCAACCAGGACCAGCAATCAAAATATTTTAGAAGTAAGACCAACTAAAATATTACATTAAAACTCGTTCGTCCTGTCTGTCGATATTTAACACAAAAATAAACCGTTACAACAATGACTAAGCGTTACCCAATGACACAGCCGCAAATGTCATGGACACGAAGATTTCGTCCATAATACGCAATATTTTCTACAACAAAGTAAATCGGTCAATACGGGAATCAATGACGCGATGATCTTGCATAATTTTATTGATCCAAATCAGCGTAGATCATTGATCATTCGGTCAAAAATGCGTATTAAAGGTTGTCACTATTTGGTAGTGATGTTGGTGATTTTGGCGAGCGTATCGGTATCGATACAAAATAATTTAGTGTAGTAAATGACTACTACGAGTGTATAATTTTGAAAATGTTAAAATAAACTAACGAATCATCTCGGTCAAGAGCATTTTACTGGTGAAATTGGCTCTTCTTTACACAAAAAAATGCATTGTAAACAGACATTGGAAAAATATTATTAGAAAACATTTGGCCTTCAAGTGGATTTTCGGAATTTTAATAATTATCAACATTAGAATCCCATGTTTTCATTAGATATTAATATACCTTATAAAACTTGAATCACCAGCGATAGGTAATCAATACTGACAAACATCGCATAAACATTGAACTCCTGTTGAAATACCTTTAAATTCTACGTACATTTAATATCGACTACTCCGCCCACGCTCCTCACTAGTGTAGTGTTGTGCAAACCTCAGTGTTGACCGATGGTGCGTGCCAAATGACTCGATCGATCATTGCCTCCGTGCCATTGTGATGTACCTACCAGGTGCGAATCCTTGTTGTGTATCTACTGATATGGTTATTAAGTATTTTTGTAAAGGCACGTGATCTTAGAGGAAGAAATGATAAAATATTTTTAAAAAAATTACATCGTTCTGATGCCGTGAATACCTATTTGTTATTCTTCTTCTTTCGTGTGGTTAGTATCTAACCTGGTGTCAGAGTTTTAAAGCCGGCCATGGTCCTATGACTTGGCTTCACATGCGGTCGAGAAAAATCTCTCAAGCATTTCCTCACGATGTTTTCCTTCACCGTTTTTCAAGCTAGTGATAATTATACAATACGCACATGAATCGGAAAAGTCAGTGGTGCGTGCCTTGGGTTCGAACTCGAGACCTGTGACTTGGCAGTCCGACGATCACACCACTCGGCTATCACTGCTTATACCTATTTGTTATTGATTCAGAGGATCGGAGGAAACTATGTCAAGCAGTAGATTGCTAAGTCTGGTCTGATGATAGTGATAACGATGATGAAACCAGGAATAAATATGTATCAGGCGATTTTCTCGTTACTTTAAGGTTTAAAAACAAAGGACGAAAATTAATTCATAGATCATCACCATTGGAATCCATATATACGATCCACGAAGACGCGCCCCACTCTACTTCCTAAACGCGATTACTGTTCTGTAACCAGTGTCCTAATTACGTAACACATTTTCGTAAATGATTACGACTAATCTTTTTCATTTTGACAGTTCAACAACATTCATTGCGTTATTTACGTTGTTAAGCAGTTTTTTTTTTTAACTTATGATGCAATGGATTGGCAATCTGTTTCAAAACGATTCGGATTCTAATTGATCCTATATTACGCAATTAGGGTACTGTACGATAAGCGTACAGTCTTCGTGGATGTCAAAAACTATACCTAATTTACATGCACTATGAAATTACTTATGCTAAAATACTAAACAAAGCACCACATATAACCCATCATGTTGAATACACGCTCATTAGTTTAATAAGGTTATTTGTTCTCTCACAAAACTAAAAATATACAATATAAACATACACTTTAAATTCAAACAAATATCCACCCTATACATCTAAAAGTTAAACACCCCGAAAACAAAAGTTACAATGTCCAAAAACTAAAAGAAACAAGCTTCTTAACTTTCAAATCAAACACGAGCGCGTCACACCCTCGCACATTGTTTGACCGAAGTTCAGCCGACCCAAATCACGGCTAACACGCGTACCCCTGTTTATAACCAATAAAAATCACCCACAAGTCCGGCCGGAAATCGAGTTTTCTCACCCTAAAAATTTAACATAGCCAACTTTTCTTTCAACCTAAATACAAACAAAAATAACACCAATTTCTTTGCAGCTAAAGTTCTCACCAACTGCATGATTTGTGGTTTTATTCATCTCGATTTCAAGTGATTTGCTCCATATGTCGAGAACAAGTGAGCTGGCTTCTTAACACACTGGACACCCCAAATTGAGGGTATTTCGAGGGGAAATCGTCGGGTTTATTGGAATTTCCTATGGGTTTTCACACGTGATGAGTGCCTTAGGGGTTGAAATTATGATAGTCAAAATATGTTTGGGTCCGACACCCCGGTAAGTGATACGGAAGTTTAAATAAATTGAAATGATGGAATAAAGACTGATATTTAAAAATGTTATGCCATTTCCTTCCAATATCTATGGCTATATCTATATTAGTTTGTCTATTAATAAGTTAATTAGTAATTATGAGGAAAGGAAGACTGCTTCTTTGCACATACTTACCAACAATGATGAAAAAATGCAATGTTAAAATGTGGGTGAACCAAAGGTATACATACCACTGCCTAACCCTTCGGGGAATACAGGCGTGATGTTATGTAATGATTCTAAGGTTTCATTAAATACGCCAATATATCAATGTAAAAAAAAAAAAAAAAACGGACTGAAAAAATTACATAGTATTTTTTTCCCTCTTACTTCCTCGTACGTTATAAGAAGCGATGGTGCATTTCCTTTTTAAACAATAACAAGAATTTCCATAAAACTAAACAGCTAATTTAACACCCAAACATTATTCTTCAAATAAAAAATATTTGGGCGTAACATATAGCCGTCAATAACTCATTCCATTCTCACATCAGCGCCCCCTAGCGGGCGGAAGCGGTTCAATTGGGCGGAAAGGCGGCTTGACCGCAGAGGTCGAGTGACCCTTCCCTTGCGCCTTTCAATCATAAGGCCTTTCACGAGGGCGGCTTTTGAGCACCTCCTTTGAGGAATTTGGAGAACTTTTGTACAATTATGTGGCTCTCAGAATTGGCTCGTATAGGTTACAGTGGGTGTGTATCTTTGAATTTTTAATTAATCCACTTCAGTGAAGTTACAATTAACTTCTAAAATCAAGGTAATAGAGACCTAACTCTCAGAATGTTTTCAGGTAACGTTTATGACGAAAAGCAATACAAAATATGCGATAAAATTTCAAAAATATATTTCACTTTACAAACACAGCATAATATTAAATTCACCACAAATTTTCACTGTCACTTAACACAATACATTCTGTAGTTTGTCCATTAATTTTCCTATACATGATTTAAATCCTGACTTTGTGATGGAAAGTTAATCTTATATAATAAGCTGAAAGTATACTGGTGCCCTGTACCATGAGATATCCTTGAGACAGAATGGTCAAATAATGGTATTCAGCAACATCTGGTTAGACTGGAAGCTGACCCCAACTATTGGGATCAGGCTAGGCACATGATAATGAACACAGAGTTGTTAGCTAAAATTTTTGAAAATAGTTTAAAGCTACTTTTTAAAATAGAACCAAGTTTATAAACATGTAAGAGTAAATTGCAAAGGCAGAGTCAAAAGCCATTATGAACCAAATTTTTGTTCAAATGGTTTCGTTTATAATTTGAAGACTGTATTGAGTATGTAGGATGTCTCAAGGTAGGGCGTCCCAGTTTATACAAAGGCCACTTTGACCACGGTCTGTAGCACCAACAGCACGGTGACGAAGAAAAGTATCGTGGGTGGTATCGACTTGGTTGACTTGCTCCTGACCGCGGTTAGCGACCGGGGTGATATCATTGGCATCGCGAAAGCTTGGTTGTTGCAGCGGTTCAACTGGAAAGAGAAGATCAGATTAATGACAGTTATAATTAAAACACTCTCCAGTCAAGACGGTTTAATTGCATGCCAAAAAAACAGTCTAAGTGATTATGCCTCTGATGTCTGCATTGAAAAGACAACAACAACTGATTATCAACTTGTAGAACTTTATAATTCTTGTCTACACATCTATTCAGGTAGGCTCATTATTTGAGAACTATGTATACAGTAGTGATATTGACCAACATATACAATTTAAATCAACAGTCTTTCATGATCAGAGGATAAAACTAAGATCTATAAACGTTACTTAGCCCGTACTTAGGCTAAGCGTTATTCTTGTCACTGTCGCACAACTATCAAAGTACAAGTGCAAGATAGAGACGGGAACCTGTCTCAGTCAAAGCACGAGCCAAGTGACGTTGATAGATCTCTGCTTGAGACTTATTCAAAACTGACTACGCTAGTATAATTAGTGAAAGTGGGTTAAAAATTGGAGTAGATAAATATAAAGTTCCAACCTCGCAACACGTAGTCTCTGGTGAGCCAACACAACCGGAGCGACATCCCCGCACCACAGCTTCGTAAGAACTGCCCTTTGATATCACCGACGTGAAACATTTGTCCTCCGAACTGTGACATGTGATCGTGTGCACTCTGGAAATAACAACGATAAATATTGAGTGATGAAGACACCAACAGGAGCAATCTCCGACTATATACAGTACGCGGCCGTTAATGTGGCACATCGATATTTAGACCAAGTTCTGTAGTTTTTTTAGAAAATAGAAACAAAAAGCATTTATTCGACAAAGACAAAATACAAAAGTAAAAGAATGAAGAAAATAATAAAATTAACAATACAATCATAGGACTCAAACTCAAAGCATTTATTTCAATGATACACAACTATAGGCATTTTTGAATTGTCAAGGAGTTGATCAGTCAGATATAAGAAGCTAGTTTCCCATTCCAAAGCGTAGTAGGTACCTATGTAGAAGAACGGGCAAGAAATTCTATGGACACTCTTTTAAATATACACACCAAAAAAGAGTACAGCAAATAATATCTGCGTGTCGCTTTTTCAAATTTGATGTGCCATATTAACGCCCAGGTACTGTACCTTATTAATGCGACGATGTAATGGCTCGGGTGTCTATGGGCAACTTGTGTCTTGGTGGGAGCTCTGAGAAATTTTAATTTCGTTTGAGCATTATTAAAAAATACACAACTAAGGAGATGAAATTACTTCCCACCATCATTACTTGCCAACTATATTGGGATCGACCGGATGCAGGTGAATACCAGTATTTTACATGGAGCGACTGTCTATCTGACATCCACAGCCTAGGTAGGTACTGGGTAATACGATACCCTTTGGTAAAACAGGTTGTCAGACTTTCGTTTTCTGACTACCCGAACTGGCTGTCAAAGATCGAAGAAGAAGGTGAAGAAATGAGTTCATTTTTAAAGTTCGCCCTTTTTTACCTTATTAATTACCAAGCAAAATAGGTAGACATACACCGCCCCAAAAACTAAAACACAATCTGCCGCTATAGAGATCTGCCATTCAATCAAAAGCTAATTCAGTGAATTAAGCGGAATTAGCCAAAACTCACTCCACAAATTTGTCATTAATATTGAGTCAGTTCGATTAACGATTAAATCTTAGAAAAAAAAAATCGATGATACCTGTATTTAGTAGGATCCAAGCACGCTTTTAGTGGCGTCTCGGATTTATAAGCGCACACATAGCATTCGAGGGGCCGTTTTTTTAGCGTCCGTGTGACTGTCATTGCTTTCGCCGTCGGCTGCACGATCGGCGGCAGGTGTCGCACCACTGTTACTCTCTCCCCTTTATCTGCACCAGCTGGAGGTTCCTCTTCCTCTTCCTCCTCGTCATCATCGTCATCCTCTTCGTTCTCTTCACCCCTTCTACTTGAAAGTTGAAGGTATCTATTACTTGAGATATGGGTGACACGGCTACTGCTTACATGGGGAAGAGAAGAAAAGATTAGAATCAGAAGAAAAAGTAGTAGGTACATAATAATGTTGAATTGCAAATCATGAGGCTACGGTAGAAAATGTTCATAATTCGTACATATGAGATATACACTGCAAGCATAATTCATAACTAGGTGAATCCCAGAATTAAATAAATAAAATGTTGCAAATTTATGTGCGAATCAAATTATTTCTATCAATCATTATTATCAATCAATCATTATTATTAATCGTTAAATAATTACAGGATTATTTGTCACATGCATAGGTACACATTTCTTGCTGCTACCTTGAAGCCTTAATTTGTAAGCAACTGTTTATGTCATTTTGGCATGACAACTTGGACGAATCTTGCTGCAGCACCTATCTCATCCTCACAGTGTTTCTAGAGTTTTTCGACGTATTTCTTGTAAAATGTGAATATTCAGTTTGATACTTACTCGTCGTCTTCATCATCCTCTAATTTTGAGCCGGTTTTTGCCGGCAGAAGCAACAGCATTGCCAGCACGAGGCAATACCTCCACCGAATCATTTCACCACTCAAATCACCTGGCCAAAAGTTTACATCTACTATGCACACCTACACACTGGATTTGTCATCTTCCCTTTTTTAATTACCAAAAATATATTATGATGTCAGATGAGTTCATTAATCAGGAATTTTGTATTTGACAGCCTATTGCGTCAGATTTTCGTGTTTGGAATTTTTTCTTTGTTTTTTTTCCGGCATTGTTTGAAGTTTCTTGATTTAGCCTTTTTTTTGGTTCCATAGATAATCTTCTCACAGAGGTGAGGAAAAGTGTAAAAGTTTTTTATAAGGACGATATTAATTACAATAAAACAATTATTCACATATCATTTATTTAATAAGTTCATTATTTTAAAGAAATTAATAAGTATACAACTTTGATTACTTGTATGTACCTTATACTTAATAATATTGAAATCATGCTTGAAATGCTTAGCTTAGATTTAACTCAAAATGTCGTTCTATTGATTTTTTTATTATAATAGCTTCGTAACCAAACAAAACTTTATTTTCACAATAACCTCTGCTATTCCTAGCAGACTACAAAATGAACTCGATCAGGACATCTGTTGGTTAATGGTGGAACTAGCTACTCGCGGGTAGGTGGCGCTGTTTTCAGCTTTTGGTTGTTGTGAAAAAGTGTTCTGAGTTTATTTATTCAATCTTGTTTGAATATTCCTATTTTAACAAGAATTGCAAAATATTGTACCTACTTATCATGGTTCTACGAAATAATGTTTTTCTCGTTTACTTTTAGATTTCTGTTTTGTATAATTAATAGAACCTCTTTAGTAGGTGTTTCGCGTAGGGTCCGATTAGGTAGCTCGCTTCCAAACTTGACTGGTTTATCTTTTTATTACGACATGTGCTGTTACCGTCGTCGTAAAATAACTACCGAGAAAAAAAAATTAACCGAGTTTCGCCAGACTCGACCATTGCTTCAAGAATCATTTAGTACATTTCATAAAATATATTTTAAACCATTCAATCAAGATTTAAACATGCACTAGCTTTTGGTATAAAATGCACATTATTTACAGCATTTCAAGTATAAATATGTAAGTGCCTTGGGATGCCATGTCTGAAGAAAGAGACATGGATGGCATCCCAAAGAGTTGAAAAAAATATATTTTCCGTTTCATCAAGTAAGGCTTTCATTGATTTTCACATCGTCACAAACTCAGACGACGAGTTTATCAAAACAAACAGTCGTCCTATTCGTTTTACATGCATACATTTAACTTGATTAAATTGTACTGAACGGTTTCTGAATACAATCGCAATTTGCAAGTACTTACAGAAACCTAATTGCGTAACATACTTTCAATCAAAACCTGAATAATTTTGAAGGATATTGCAAATCCTAACCTAATCGGAGTTGAAAACCAACTCAAGGATGATCTTACTGACTGAAAAACTTCAGAAATGTTAGTATAGCATTGATCTAATATGATAATATAGGTACACACACACACCTTTTTATTATAATTTACATAATATCACATCACAAGTGCCTGTCGATAATGAAAAATGACTTAGTTCTCTTGATAGTGTCACCTGTATACCAATTTCTTCCATAAACGTCTTCAGATTTAAAAGGGATAGCACATAGTCACAACGAAATATTGGGTGTAAAATTTGTTTTGGAGACCTTTCTCCCACTTTTTTCCTCTTTTTAACAACCCGTCCCGGTTTCCTTATTTTTGCAGTCAACAGCTGCGCAATGAGGCATATTAATTAATTATGCGTAAAAGAAGTCACTTGTTTACAAAAAATGTGACAGCTAGCTGCCAAATTCTTAGACGCTGGATAGTAGCGACATCTGAAGAGAACATGTTGCAGTTTCTATCCCCATCATTAGGAGTATTGTAGGAGTTAGATTTCGTTTTGCTATTGTTTATGTTTAAATTACTATTTTTCATCCAAATTACTATAACTGACAGGGCCTTTTCGGTAACTGATTTATAATCACTTTTATCTTGACATTTTATAATACATTTGTGTTACTACATAATATGATGATACTTCATCTGGAAAAAGAATACATTTTTGCAAAGTGGCTTCCGGAACACCGTTTATACAACCTTAGTTTTTGTTTACCCTAAACCCCTTAAGGGGTCATTCTACTCACCATTATAACAACTTTCACTATAAAACACGTATCGCGAAAAAAAATCTGCCGTTCCTTACATTTTGACGAGATGATATGCGAACATAAAAGTAGGGAATAGCCGAATTTTCTTTCGTGATTTCAGCGTTGGTCTAATAGTGAAAGTTTTGCATAATGATGAGTACAATGACCCCTTAAGAGGTTTAGGGTAAACAAAAACTAAGGTTGTATATAAAAGCAAGAAAAATAAAGAGCCGAGGATGCTACCCTGAGGCACACCATTTTTATTTATTAATGCCATTGATTTACTTTTTTCTTCTGCTATATTCTGCTGCCTTTTTTAAAATTTTAAATATCTCTGTACAGTGTTTCATCATTAAATTGGTTGAAACTAGTTTTAAGTAATGCTTGAGTCCTGAGTGAGGATCTGTAATACGGGCCTAAGTGTAGGTATATTTAATATAAATTGTTTTTTTCTAAAGTAAATCTGGGTAGCCTTTTCCCAATGTCGGGGTCGGCTTCAGGTCTAACCGAATGCAGCTGAATACCAGTATTTTACATGGAGCGACTGCCTATCTGACCTCCACAGCGATATACGATACCCCTTGGTAAGACTGGTTGTCAGACTTTCGGACTTCTGACGACCCGTAACGACTATCAAAGATCCACGAATGACAGCCGGGACCAACAGTTTATCGGCTTAACTTCCGAGGCACGGAGGAGTCTCGGTATGTAAAGATGGTCACCCATCCATGGACGAACCCCGGCAAGTTAAACTTAACCTGATGGATCGACACGTGCGGTGGTTATTACTTAGCCACGAGGTTCTACTTAGCCACCAGTATCTTTTTTAAGTGATAATGTACGAGTATTTAATTTTTTAACTGTTGTAGTGAGCTTCACTTTTGAACATTATTTTGTATCAAATCCTGCAATAGTCTTAGTGAAGATACATGCAACATTGTGTAATATAATAATCACCAGTCCGTTTGTCAAGTTTGTCCGTTGTTCTCGGATCATAATGTACATACTCCACGCTTATTTATTTAACAGCTACAGCCTTTCTTTCATTATGTATCACCATAGCACGTTCTTTGAAAACTTAGAGGATATCTAATAAAATGAGTAAAAATAAACATTGAGCACAGTGTTTGTTTTGTTGTATTAGGTATTCCTCACTTGCCCCATTCATTGCATTATTATTCCATTGGCGACCTTTAGGTCGTATGTGTGACATACCTACAGGGATCAAACTGCACCTTTTCCTGGAATTCTGGTTCTTCGATTTCGGGAGTAAATCAGATTAAACCAGTAAATGGGGGGTGCAATAAAATAATCGAGTGACCGTATTTGAATGTACAGATGCCAGTACATCAACCTACCCGAAACTGTCAAATTTTCTCAATCAGCTTTGAACCATGCTTTAGAAATAAGGTTGAAAATCTATTAAAGAAATTTGACAGATCGTTGTAGGTTGAGGTCTGTACTACGTACCACGCACCCTGGGAACGAAACCAGGCTACCTTCTTAAGAAGGTAGCCGGGTAGTCATTAAGACTGGCCTTTTCTAATTGAATAAACCATTTTAATTACTTCAAGAAGGATAAGAGGCAGGTAGGAAGAGTCACTTATGTGAAACCCGCACTGGGCCCAGTAAAAACAACACGAGTGTAGTACCTAATAACAGGGACAGTCATAGTTCTACGTAAATAAGTTTTTTTTTTTAAAGAAAACCTCATTATTTAGGTTAGTATTGTCTGTTTTTACGATATATTTATTTAAGCACAGTATTTGTTGCTAACAGCAAAATACTGACAAAATTATGGATCTTATTCATGAATAATTTGTAATGATATACAAATAATGAAAAAATATTGATATATAAATTATATAGAATAAAAAAAACCGGCCAAGTGCGAGTCGGACTCGCGCACGAAGAGCCGTACCTTTAACTATCCTAAAAACGGCAAAAAAATCATGTCTGTTGTATGAAATAATAAAATATATATTTGTTGTTATAGCGGCAACAGAAATACATCATCTGTGAAAATTTCAACTGTCTATCACGGTTCAACTGTCTATCACGGTTCAACTGTCTATCCCGGTTCAACTGTCTATCACCAATCACGGTTCATGAGATAAAGCCTGGTGACAGACGGACAGCGGAGTCTTAGTAATAGGTCCCGTTTCACCTTTTGGGTACGGAACCCTAAAAACCCTTTTATTATTCTCATTTATTGTATTTTATGATATATAATTGGCCGATGACCAATCTGACATTGCGGCAACCCTTTTATTTAGATCCAACTGCTACCTCATTAACCTCATGAGCTTACGACAGGAGCTGGCTGTTCAAAACTGTTACAATAATTTCTAATATTCGGTGCTCTCCCAAAGAAATCTAGTATCAGTGCCCGCTAGCATCCCTTCCTAATAACCTTTCCATCTGCGGTGCGCCATGAATAAGTGAACCAAGCTTTAATGTAACTCTTTCATAAACGCACACACGTGTGGCTCCCTTTGCGTGGCGCATGTTCTCTCAGCTTATCGGCGGCACAAAGCAGCGCCGGGCAACCGCCATCCCCCACCGAGCCCCAAATACACGACCTCATTAAAAAATGAAACCTCACAAACATGCCATAAGCCCACAAAAAGCCCCCAAGACTCGTCAAAGCGAAAAGCTCCACCTACCGGAGAGTAGCGGAACTACACCACTCGCAGAACCAACCTCTGTACTTTTTTAATTAGCCTCATACACTGAGTGAATGCGTGAAATACGTTAGATTTTTTTTTCTCATACGCGGTTAGTTTGGTAGCTTTGAGTAAAGTATGTTAATTCACAAGTAGCCTGCTCTCGACTGCTTTTTGAACTGTTTAAAAAAGGGGTTCCGTGGATATGGCTTATTTGATAACTTTGAGCTTTGAGGGTATAATTAGCGAGAGAGAGAGAGTTATGTGTTTAAAACTAAAGTGATATTACGTTGAAGGTATCAAGTAGTTGTCTAACGTGACAATGCGGGCAGGTGTCGCGATGACGCTGTGAAGCCGCTGTGGAAGCGTCTCGGAGCTCGGCAAGTCTCAAACTTCTTTTATCTAAGTCTAGGTTCGCTCAAAAAGTGCAAACTCTGTACAAAGTTCACTTTCGCCTTGTGAACTAATTTTTCGCTCGGTGTCAAGTTCATGGCTGTGGGGCGTTGCGGCGGCGCGGGGCGCGGGGTGCGGGGCGCGCTATGATAAAATAAAATATTCATTATGATTGCTGAACGCGGCAATGTTCGCGAGAGCACGGGTAGTCGCGCTGTCGCGTCTTGGCCTCTGAAGATTTTGGATTTTGTAGAAAATAAAAGCGTAATTTTATTTTATGTTTTATTTTATTGATTAGAAACCTTAAAAAAAATAACTACTTTAAAAAAATAATTATTATGCTAGTGCTTTGCTGCACAGTATGTACCTACATATATGACTTCTTGTCAGACGGCCCTCTTATTAGAGTTTTCTAAATAGTCCATGGTTACCGTGAAACAAAATTTTAAAAGATACTTTTGTAGAATGAATACAAATGTTGTAGCTTCTAACAAGAAAATTCGGTTAATTAATTATAAGGTTTCAATTACTCAGCCTGCATTAACTTCCATTACTTTCCTTAGCCGAAACATCAATCTAATGAAATGTATTAAGTAGGCAGATATATAGTTAAATTATTTCATAACATGCATAGAGACCTTATAAAAGTCAAACATTCGACTCACAAGATACCTTTCACCGACCAAAAATAATCACCAACGGCCAATCTAAACCAACCTCACAATTCTCAAAGACGACTTGAAAACTGACGTAAAAATCGTCCCGGACCTACCTCAAATGGAAGTAGATCGTCTGGGAGACTGGTCGAGTTTTTCTTCCGTTTTTCCCTTAATTAGTCCGTTAATCCGCGGGGGGAAGGGGGGACTCATTAACGTTCGACACTCGATTCTTGTTCGCAACACTTGTTGAACGTCGTTTTTATGATAAATACGATCGAAGGAATAGAAGACTTGAATGAAGTTTTGTTTTAAGAATATTTTTTTGAGGGAGAAAAGTTTAGTAAACAAGTGATTATTAATTATGTGTTAGGTATTTTCTTTGTGGACTGTATCGGTAAATATTTATATATTTTATCTACATATTGACATACAAACACAAAAAAAAAATCATATTAAAATACTTTTTCTCTAAAAAAATAATGTGATATTTTTTTTTTACCAATGCAGAGCCTATCCAAATACTTAATCATCACCAACGAATTTCCATCAATTATTTTTCTAATGGAACGCGTAAGCGGGCGCACCATTTTTATAGCATTACAAAAAAAAATAACTTCCAAAAGGTAGTTTTCGTATGGAGAAGAATGGGCCAGAAACTCCACCATTACTCTTTTAAAATGTTTTACAATATTTTGTATAGGTAAGTTTTATGATAATATTAAGTGAAAACGATGCACCTAGAATAAAATTACTATACCACAATAGGTAAAAAAATAAAAATGAAGCAACGACAGATAAATTAATTATGTGATAGATACATGGGGCTCACATATTTACAAACATTGAAAAAGTAGACAATTTTCCTAAAATTTTACAATTAATAAGTCAGTGTGTGAGGAAGTAATCACAGAATGTAAATCAATGTAATATATTTATAAATTATACAATTGAATTAGCAACCAGTTTGATTTGGTCTAGATTCTAGATTGACCTATGGAGCAGGACCAGCATGTTTCCAAGCATTCTCACTTGGATATAATCCTCTAATTTGTAATATGCTTGTTTACAAAGTGTACCTACTTTTAATATGAGTTTTAAATTTTCTTTCATTTAAATACAATATATCACAAGGTATTTTGTTGTAACATTTAACACAGTACCCCATAAAGGATGTAAATATGTTCTTTAGATAATCAGAAAAATTAAAAATGGTTAAATCGCAATTTATGAGAGTAGATAAAGTAGTGTATGAAATTACACATATATAGGTGTTAAAACACTCGTGTGATACTATTAAAAACCGAGCCGTAATACCTCTCATTATACAGCAGTTTCATAAACTACTATTATGCACTTTTAATGCTTTACTTGGTATACAACCAGCCAGCAACATGTGCACTGAACATCTTTCCAAATTAAGTCATCTAAGTAAGTTCTACTCCTATTATTACCTTTTATAGTCTCCACTGAGAACAAGACGTCCAATATTATTTGCAAGCATTGGCAGTCTGTTAAAGTTCCAGCTGTTTGGACTGCATGTCACCTGGTCGTTTTTCTTCCTTCTTTGATCGTTTCAATAGATTTTTATCAGCAGTCATAGCCTAGTGGTGCGACCGTCGGACTGCCAAGTCATAGGTCTCGAGTTCGAACCCAAGACACGCACCTCTGACTTTTCGAATTCATGCGCGTATTGTATAATTATTACTTGCTTGACGGTGAAGGAAAACAACGCGAGGAACCCGGAATGCCTGAGAGATGGGCGGCTTTAAAACTCTCGAGTCACTAACCTCACGAAAACGAAAAAAGTAGGTATAGATTTTTGATTCTAGGTCATGCAACATTCTTCTCTAGAACTATAGTTAAAGTAACGTAGTAGTAGTAAAATTAAAGTAGTATCAAACAAGCGCAAGTGCTCTCAAAACTGTTGAAACTGGGAAACATCGTCAAGAAACCGGCATATCCTAGAACCAAAAAAAATCGAAGGCATGTGACATCTACCAACCCGAACTGGGCCCACGTGGTAGATTCTCACTCCCTCTCCAAGAGAGGCCTGACTCAGCAGTGGATCATTATAGGCTGTTTATGCTAAACAACGAACCCAACTAGATTTGAAGTTATGTAGGTAATCATCTTAGATTTTTTACACGGGCTCGCTACCCTTGGATCATCACGTGTCTTGGTAATCTATTATGAATACTCATTCCTCAATGTGTAGGTACGTAAATTATTATTTATTTTATTTTATTTATTCGGGAAGGAACCCTATTTGTACAGTGAGGATTCCATAACTATAAAATTAAATTAAATCTAAGGACAGTTACAGTACTACGTTTCCACGGATAACAAAAATCAATTTAGGTTCAGTGAATATACAATATTATTAATTAAATAAAAATTTAAAAGAAAAAAGTCCGGAAATAAAAACAATATTATTTATTAATTAAATTAAATCAAATTTTAATTTAAAACCATATAAAACATAAATTAAAAGAATTAAACTAGTAATTAAGATAATTACTAGGTAATTAGCTACATTATATTGTTAATTACTAAGACCGTTATCTGCATCAAGATTCTTTATTTTTAGGCTGTCATAAAGGGCTTTTATAAATTTATGAAGAGGTAATGCAAATGAATCTGCCTAGCCTTTTCCCAACTATATTGGGGTCGGCTTCCAGTCTAACCGGATGCAGCTGGATACCAGTATTTTACATAGAGCGACTGCCTATCTGACCTCCACAACCCAGTAACTGGGTAATACGATACCCCTTGGTAAGTCTGATTGTCAGACTTTCGGGCTTCTGACGACCCGTAACGACTGTCAAAGATCCACGAATGACAGCCGGGACCAACGTGTTAACGTGCTTTCCGAGGCACGGAGGAGTCTCGGTATGTAGAAGATGGTCACCCATCCACCGACCAAACCCGGCAAGCGTAACTTAACCTGATGGATCGACCCGTGCGGCAGTTATTACTTAGCCACGAGCTCCTCAATGAAGAGGTAATGCAAATATGTCTATTTTTTCAAAATGGTTGTTAAATGTTTTGACTATTCTGTTTCGCAACTGTTCCTTATCGTAATAATCAGAGTACCTAAGTTTACGCATCAACCTCTTTTTATTTAAGTAAAGCTATTTCCCAAGATAAATTCTTAAACGGCAAATATTTACAGCGAACGTTACTCTTAATAACCATGTTTTCATATTAGGTATCTGCTCATACAAAATTCTTGAACGACACACGTTTCTTCGGAGCCCTCCGAAACATTTCGTAATGAGACTTTCAGGATCTCAAGATTCTAGTAGGAATTTGTATCTTAAATTACTGCTTTAAATAAAAGCAAGCAATTATTTCCCGAAATGCAATGTGTACAAACCTTACCCTTTGCAACGTCTAACTAAACATTTCCTAATTTTGAATCTTCAACTACGTAGTAACTAGAGTTGGCAAATGAGACTCACACGCTGAAACTGACCATTTTAACATGAACTATCGTTCCGCCCTCCATTCCCCTTAGATCTTACTGAAATATATGGCACGGGGGGGGTTGGAAGGTCTAGCTCGAGTGGTGTTGTCATGTACATAGTACATGGTGCTGTCAGCTTAACATCCAACTTATTAGACGTTTCGGAAATTCGGTTTCGCCCCGCAAGCACCACGGGCTACGCTGATAGTAGGGAAAGGTTGGCTCTAATGTCGAATATCGACAAAATTACCGCGTAATTTACTTTAAAGTAACTTCTTTTCCGTCAGCATCCTGAAACTGGATTAAAGAGGTCTGTATCATCTGAAACAATCACTATTTCTACTTTTCCTGTGATATTTTACGGGACATCAACATTTTCAGACGACTTTTCTAGAACCAACAAAGCTATCTAGTCTTAACAAGACGAAGATGTATATTAAGATTCCCTTTCACAAATACCTGATGACTGATTGTCTTTCTTGCACTGCGTTTTTCTTCTGAAAAACAACTCTTGAAATCTATTCTCTCATTCAAATCGTTATTCTATCGATAGCACAGCATCACTAGTTGATATCCAGTTGGTAATGCAAACGTTTGTAACCCGTCGGTCCGCGCCCCGCCCGGGGCAAATACGTTGGGTAAATAACCCTCCAACATCTAGTATGTTGGTGCTATATGGTACAACATACGATTTTGTACCAGCTTTCTATGTGCCTGCAAGTGATTTTAGAAGACAGTTCTGTCTCTGTATTTTATTTATAAATATTTTTTTCGTACATATCAACATCATCTTCTCTCCATGAGGTTTTTACTAAGAAAACATAACTACATGTTGCGGTTGCCATTAAATATTTGCAGACTTTGCAATTTAAACAAAGTGATCCACTAAGGGTTCCGTTATTTTTCTTTTGTGGTACGGAACCCATAAAAGGCTGCTACAAAAACACGATAATAACTGCTAGATCGCAAGTCAGAGATTAGATACAGGTTAATGGGCATATCAATACAAAAACTACATAGTTATAAAAAGGCCACTACAAATCCCAAAATGTATGCGTTTAACGCCAAACATATTTAAAACATCATTATGTCTTTGTCACAATATACAAAATCATATACAAGTTGACAGAAAAAGAACATTGTTTTAATTTAAACGTTTTAGTGATTGGTGGTGCAAGCGGGCCTAGTTAGTTTAGTTTTCCGAACAAAATTCTTGCTCCAAACTGCCAATACACTAAACACCAATCCATACATACTGTCGCTAGGCCTACACCTACTACACATACCTATTTACATGTGCCAACAGAGCCAACATCCCAGGGTTGAATTCGGCACGTCACACGAGACTCCAGTGGACGGAATGCGAAACGGCTGGCTGTTTGTTTGTGGGTGGATGGCTCTGGCGAAATTCCGCCTTTGTTGCTTACCCACCCGGGCGGAAGTAGTGTAGGCCATGAGCGGTAGCGGGATTTAGCAATATGCTGTGCTGATACTTGATTATAAAGGAAATTCTGAAGTCATAAAAGAAAGAAAGAAAATACGTTTATTTGCGGTAAACAAAACGCAAAAAAAGAACACAAAATAAAAAACGAAACAAGTTTAGGGAAAATATGCGTTGCATCCACGCAAAACGGCCATTGCTCAGCATAATGGCGACCTTATGCAAGACAGAGCCCCAGCGCTGGTTTTCAGCGACAGCTGGCGTTGACGTAAGATAAGATAAACTTCAACTCAGTCTATCGCAGTGCACTGGGTTTCGCCACAACGCCTTGTCCTCCACCTTTTCAAGGCCGTCGGTCCATCTAGCTGGAGGGCGTCCCACTCTAAGATAGAAAAAGTTGTGGGATGTGAATCATCATCACCCTACAACAGTCCACTGCCGCACACAGGCCTCTCCAATCCCACGCCATTCACCTCAATTCTAGGCAACTCTCATCCAGCTGCCACCAGCCGCTCTGCAAAAATGACGATGTAAATCCAAACCTATCCCAACTAATATTATAAATGCGAAAGTGAGTTTGTTTATTTGGTTTTTTGTTACGCTTTCACGCGAAAACAGCTTTACGGTTTTGGATGAAACATAGGCATATGGCACATAGGTAGACCTGGGTTAGGACAAAGGATAATTTTATCCCGCTAGTACGTTCCCGTGGAATAATTTCCGACCTCCACGCGGGCGAAGCAAAAGCTAGTATCTATATTTTTTTTCACATGGTTTTCTGGTTTGCCCAAGGGATTGCATCACCACGATCATCTATAGCCTGACTTTACCCACTGCTGGTCATGAGCCTGTCTCTCTGCTTGTGCCAATCTCCACCCATTTGTGCCAGTTTCATCCAGGTCCTACTCGCGATATTGGAGAGCATTTTTGTAGGATGTTTAGCTACAGAAAATTACCATCTCTCAAACATACGAAAATGCGGGTCTGAGAGACCTTCTCAAGAGTTTTTAATCGCTTGTGGTCATTATTGTATCATGCAGGGTACAGATAGGTGAAACGTAACTTGAAATGTAACACAAATGAGCTGTCCTTTATGCAATGCAAAATAAAATGTAAATATGGGTTTAAACCAAACGAGCAAATGCTCCTTTTATCCCTACTTCATCAAACTCTTTTAGTGCAAAACAGAGACAGAGCATTCTTTCGCCGTTTTATCTTGTTTGCAGAGATTATTTGGAATGTTCTTAGAATGCTCTAAGAATGCTCGCTCGCTTGGTGAGCGGCGCACGAGCGTGCGAACAGTTGCCTAGAGCGTTCTTTCGTGTTCGGACGTGTTCGCTCCTCGAAACGGTCTCTTCAAAGCGTTCTTGTGTTCTAGGGATTTGACCGATAAATATCTTATTTAATTATGCATTGCTTTCGAGAAAAATTTCTACTTATGATAGAAAGTCTACTATAATTTTAGATGTCTGTGGGATCCTAAATAATTATGAAAATTATAAAAACACATGCGACAAGCAATATTTTTGACAAGAAATAGCAAACCTGCTAGAATGTAGTGTTGAAGAAACCAGAAAAGTATGGACTCTCTTCTTGGGTCTTACCGCAACCACTTAGCTAGTCTACAACTGGCCACAGACACTTGACGAATGGGCAATGAACACTCGTTTGCCTGATCTAAACATCTCTAGAGCATGTGCGAGAATTCCTAATAATTATTTGATGTCATTCTTGCTCTTTGGTATTCTTTTAGTACAAATGATGAAAACGAATTATCGTTTAAACTAAAAAAGCAACGAACTCTCTGTTCTCTTGTTCTAGCTCTAGCTCTGTATTCGTTTGGTCTAAACCCACCTTTACACATTAACAAGATGAATTTGTTTCAACTTGTGCTTCTTTCATGTTTCGTTTCAACAATCTGCACCCGATTGGTTATCCTCTAGTTATAACACAGACATTGAACCAGATGATTCTCTCTATTTCTTAACGTCTAATACCCGGTTTTACTCACTCTAGGCTGTTAGATTATCAACTTGGTGGTGCTGGTCCGAGCGTTGAAAATCCAACAGCGCGCTTTTATTTAGGCATTCACGAATTGTCTCCTGATCAATGTTATTGAAAACGGGTATAAGACAATGAATACATTACAGCAAGCTCTCATAGCTTAGACCTCATCAAGAGTTAGAATTTGGTGGGCAATAGGTACATACAAGGCTTTGTTACCCTCACATAATGTATTCAGTCGTGGACTTGTCTGCAAGCTGTGTATATAACTACGTATGTACTGTATACTAGGTACGCCGCAGTTCGGCTTATGTAATAATTTATTGCTTTGTTGTATTATAAACACACTGTACTGCATATTAAGCTAGTTTGTATCGGAGTAATGTATTTCGAATTACGTTTGATCTTAAGGTTCGAGTGAATTAATCGTAATTGTAGGGCTAAAAATCAAAAATAAATATATACATAAAAATGTTAGACTAATTTCCTGAATATAGGTCTCTCTCAAAAAAGGAGTAGGATTCACATAACACATAACATCACGCCGGTATTCCCCGAAGGGTTAGGCAGAGGTGTACCTGTAGTGCACCCACATTTCGCCAGTTATGTTTAAGTCCCATGTAATAGGGGGCGAGCCTATTGCCATCAACCGGGCACAAATCCAGACTCCGAGCTGCTACTGAGTAATTCGAGATGGAAAAACCCAATAACACTTTGCCCGACCCGAGAATCGAACCCAGAACCTCATGCTCAGCAGCAGCGCTTGCAACCACTAGACCAACGAGGCAGTCTAGGAGGATTCACTGCGGCGCTAATGAAGTGGATTGGTAACTATGTGCCTAAGCTAAAATGTTTTTTTTTTTTAGAGCGCTCCTTCTAATCAGAGACAAACATTTTTTTGTCCCCAACCCGCCATTTTCGTCTGTATCTGTCGAACAAGAAATCGTTAGACGTTGTAAACAAAATAATGCCTGTTTTCACTGACAACTAAGTGACACTTAAATGAATCCCTAAATAAAAGTTGGATTTTTAACTCTCAGCGCTGAGCCTAGCGTTGAAAATCCAGCAGTGCACTTTTGTTCAGGGATTCATTTAAGTGTCTCTTAGTGAAGGTGAAAACGGGCATAACTCTTCTAGCAACAATGTAAATCTTCTCTAAGTAAATTCATACTTATATAGAGAAAAAAGCATTCTATAAGATTCACTACACAGTTTATAAACGAATTCATCGACTACGTCAATAAAAAACTTATTTCGTCCACCTTAGCACAATTTTCAGCACCTTACCAGGTACCTACTAACCTACAGATAGTGTAATCCACGACGACGTGCCCCACTCCGCGATTACTTTACTGTAAGCTGTACTTTAGTACGGAGCGGAGCGGAGTGGGGCGCGTCGTCTATACCTATGTGTTTTTCTTACACATCACCAACCCTTTGTTCACCGTTTTCAAACAATAATTTACGGATTAATTTGCGACAAACAGCGTTCACTTCCCCCTACCAACATGAAAGGAACATCCAAATTACAGGAGACCCGTCATGTCAATAGTTCAGATGTTATGAGCAATTTCTGACATTTGACATCTGACAGGCTCAGGGTATGTGGTGAATAATAGACATGATGACTTAGGACTTGAGGATTTAGGTGTATTTATTATATTTATAGTTTTTTAGGTATATATGTATATCTTTATATTTAAATAAATATTTTATCCTCAATTCTCGCTATTGCACCTGCCACTGTTTGTCTCTGCATCACCCAAAAGGTTGACTGGTAGAAAATGCCTGTGGCATTAAGTCCGCCTCTGTACATTTATATGCTTGAAGTATAAATAAATAAATAAATAATGGTCGATATTTTTGTAAGTGAATAATATTCCTATAGGACCAAGGGACATGAAGATATAAACTAGTTGGAATGTATATAGTCTTGTAAGCTTTTTTGCTCTGCTTACGTAAATATTTATCAGGAATCAGTATCAAATTCAATGCGGTTCAATGTTGTTGTTGTTGTAAATAGTAAATTCTGTCTTTGCAGATGTAACATTAGACGGTAGAAAGTATTTAAAAAAAAAACAACATAATTTTATAAATAAGAGAGGCCATTTTTTATCTATAAAAAAATAATAACCACATCACCTGACAAAATAACCCACTATTCTGTAATCACTCGACATCCTACAAGCGTGCGACAGTTCAAATCTCGAGCGGTTCCAATAATAACGCTTGTAGTGTTCAACTATTGCCCACAAAGTGAATTCCAATTGCTCTCAGAACTTTAACATGCGACTTACATACGTACGACATACATACGTGTGGGAATGACGAATGAACCGATTACAGACGATTGAGAGAGTATTATGTACTGAAAGTGTTGGTTGAAGTTTTAAGTCTTTTACGTTTTCATATTGTTAGGGTTATTGGGTTCGACAGAAGTTGAACGATTTTGTGAATCATGATTTAGGGATGTTGCCAAGAAGGAGAGAGGTAACGGCCGCAACTAACTAGTTGTACCTAAGTCGTAGGTTCGAACACCGACAGGAGCTTTACTTTGTGTAAATTACTTCATCACCACTGCTCTCAAAATGGTGAAGGAAAACATCGTCAGGAAACACAGGCATGTCCTAGAACCAAAAAATCGAAGGCATGTGACATTTACCAAACCGCACAGGGCTGGATTTTACCTTGGGCAGAGGCTAAGCATTGCCATACAACGTGGAAATGCGGCCAGTCTCTTGGGTACATTACCAGTCGACAGCGATGCCGATGAATTTTTCGACACAATATTTTAATTTTTCATGTTTTAGTTAAGTTAGTATATAATTTTGCTAATTTTATGTCTATACTTATATAATAAAGAATTTGTATATAAAAATAAAAATAAAAAAATAACCGCGCTGGGCCGGCTTGGTGTCTAGAAAGAAAACATGTACTGTGCTCGTTTACATGAAGTAACCCAAAAAGGCACACTTTACGAACTTTTTTTTTCTGTAAGAAGACGGTAATATTTCATTGTTGCTATAATTAATCGGGTGACGGACACTGGACGAGAAACAATAGAAGTTTTATTGTTATTATGCCTATGGGCGTTTAGTCACAGTATTAATAAGTAACAGTACCTATTATGTCTTCAAAGAAAACGGCCGAAAAGACGCGCTTCATATTCGAGTATCGAGTGCGCGGCAGCCGTAGGTAATTATTTCAAGGTCACTGCTGAGACATAATACTGTTACGTTATTATACTGTGGTTTAGTGTCCCTCAGTGTTAATGAAAATGACTACCTACAGTAACAATATTTCCATCCATCAGTCTCCTTTTTCTAGTCACTTATGAAGCGGTCCTTCAGTGTTTTTCTGAAAAAGATATTTACTGAGCTCACTTCCATGTACCCACTTACCATCCGCATTGAAGTGACACTACCCATAACGAAAGCAGAGTTTTGACACTGACCATGGGAATGCAAAAAAAACGATAAATAGATGTATTATTTATTTACCCAATGGACATGACCCTAACTACCAATGGCAGTTCTCAATAACACTACCTATATACCAAGTACATAAACATAACACACACACAACATTATGCGAAGCACCAACTAAATTGAGCACACGTAACGAACGGGGGGAGGCAGGGGTGAAATAGAAGCGTACCGAACTTGCTTAGATAATGTGCATACATTAAACTAAGACTAAACTAACGCGAGGCGTATCTTGATGAAGGAACTTCGGGGTTCGCCCGCGGTCTAATTATAGGGGAGATTGGGCAAAAACTGCCTCTTTGATATGTAGGATGTGGGGAAATTTAATTAAGACGCATAAAGGATCGAGGTTTGTTGTTGGAAAAGATTAGTGGATAAGACGGAGTTTCCTAATTGGAAACTATAATTTAAGTACGTACGGGTATATGTACAATATATTTTAGTTACCTGCGTAGGTACATACTATACTATCTACATGAAGTGTATCATTATTTCTCTTCTAAGTAAGTGTTACTCTTGCCACAGATAGTCGTTTATCTGAAAAATACGTATAACAAAGGACATTTCGATTTCATAGTTTTATTTGTCAGTAAAATGAGTGATATGTTGACAAACATGTGAGTAAAGCGACATTGTAGAAGAACTTTACGTGTTTTTGAACTAAAATGGCATTTTATGGTCGTACTACATCAGTTTAGGTATTATATAAACTGTTAAGTAAGCAGTAAATATTCTAGGCTTCAAAAAATCAAAAAACAAAAGTAATTTTTATTCAAACTAGGCTGAGAACCAGCACTTTTTGAACGTCAAAATTACATGAGACACGCCCCAAAACGCCTTATGTATCATTGATCCCCACACAATTTCATTAAGTAATGCGATTAAATTCAGAAATGATTCTTAAAAACTACAAAATCTAACCTTAAAATCATCCATACCAGCTTAAAACCCTATCTTTACGGGATATCCGTCCCGGTTCCAGGTACCCGGTGTATTTACCCGAGCTGATCCGGCTTATACCCGGTAAGTCTGTTCGCCCATACATTGACGGCAAACCGGGCTACCGATCTTTTACATTTTAAAATTTGTAAATATTGGCTGGGGAGAAATTATACTATGGGAAAGGGTTGAGTCAGATTTTTCATGTTTTTTAAGTAGGAAATTGGGTTCTTAATAGATTCTGTTTGGCGAATTAGAAATAATATCAATGAAAGAAAACGGAAAACTAATTGATATCTACCTACGTGGTAAGGCCGCCAGTCTCTTGGGTACATTACCAGTCGACAGCGATGCGGAAGAATTTTTTGAAGCCATATTTCAGTATGTTAATAGTTTTAGTTCGATTAGGATTTGATTTTAATTTTAATACTCTTTACTATAAACTGTCTTATATTGATACTCAATTGGTTTTTCTTTATACTATAGATAGAGTAGGTATATCTTATGAGTCCTTGTATTGCTTTTTGTTTCGTTTTACACGCAATTTCAACGAAATTCGAAATCAAATATTAGCTTTATGAATAAGTGATGTCAGTTTAACAAAAGGAAAGTAGTGAGTGACCAGCTTAAAACTTAACTTTTTACAAATAATTATGAGAAACCAACAATTAACATGAGATTTAAAGTAAAAATCCCTCAACCAATAATAGGTACCTACCAACGACAATGTTTATTGACGTTGAAAAGATAACATATATGGAAAACATGTCGAATCTTAAAAATCGACTATCAAGTATTTTAGGCAAACACACAACAAACACTAAATCTTAGATCATTGAAAAGGAATATAGTGCTTGTTATCAATCATATTTTGGCATTATTCGTCTTGTAGTAGGCAGTGCCATAAGCAGAGATAATGGAATGTCGTTCCTTTCTGAACTCACCGTTTCTCATGCTGAGAGAACATTCTGGATATCGAAGTACTGTGATTTATATTTTCACTTTTTTTGGATATGTTACATAGATTTTTACAGGATAGGTTACATAGATTTTTTGTAACGTAAATACATACCTATATGAAACTTTGTCGTCAGGCCAATCCAAAATGCAAAAACTTAAGTGTCCCAATTCTAGATAAAGTTATGATTTTATGTTTCTGTGCTTATTATGATTATGTAACTTATAAGTATGGAGATTCTCTGAAATAAATTAACAGTAATAATAAAGGCATTCCTTTCAGTTCTTTAGATAATGCAGCTGATTTTAACTATCTATTTTTATGTCCAACATCGTCCCAAAATGATGGTCACCATTCCACATTCGAATAGTGAAAAGTGAAAGTGACCTCTTTTAAATAAAAACAAAAAACTATCACTGTTGTGTTCTTTTTTTAATTGTACCTATTTGCTTAAGGAACATACAAAACAGCTTAACTACGAATTGCTACTCTTAATCACATAACCCTCTAATTACCGGGTCGTGGTTTATGCTGCTGTAAAAGTTGGGCAGTTATCGCCGAGGTAGGTGAGTTATGCCAGGTTACATGGCAAGTACGTAAGTTGGGTACAACGGCGACAGCTTGGATGCATAGCTGTAGTTTTTGGCACGTCGGCTTTAGAGGGTTAATATGGCTATATAGTTTGTATTTATTTAAAAAGACATGGTCATGTTTTGATTAAAATGTAGTGAGAAAATAGAATTGTTTAAAAATCAACTGAAATAAATTCTTAAATTCAGTGACAGACAATGCACAGCCTAGACTACAAGGTCTAGCTAGAAGCATGAAATTCTACGCAAGAATTCCTTTTATAACAAAGGTGAGCAGTAAAGAAGGATGTTTGAAAATTCATGCCCTTATAGGGTTAAATAGTGAATGAAGTGAGTTTTTGACAAGCCCCACGTGCTAACAAAACTACACTAAAGCATATTTCGGTACTGCCATATGACTGGCTTCTTGTTATAAAGAAACAGTGCTTAGTAAAAACTTTTGAACGCCTTTCAAACAATACGAAGGTTTCGACGTTCTTAGAATCTCAACTCAACACCTATACCTAGGTTCTGTGTTTTCAAGTATATATAATACTTATTCTTGATTAATCATTACTTGCAACGCAAACCCTACAGCAAACAGCATTAGCCCTCCAATACAACATGAACCCCACTACACCATACTAAAGACAAATAAACAAACATTCGCGGCAAACGATCACATGTCTCCTACAAGACAAATAGGTACTTCTTACCCCATACCACCCCCTTCTCCCCTTTAACCCCGTCCATCTTGAAACGCTGACAGTTGGTATTCACCTGCGGGGAAGTCGGGGAACAGCGCCCCGACAGTAAATTCCCCCGGAATGTCGGTGCTGTGTATTTAAGCTCAAATTGAGTAGTACCTAGCAGTTCAGATAATAAAGTACACTGTGATTGGATGTACTGTTAACCTTTTTAGAGTTTCACGAGTTTTTCGATGCCCAATGATTCTTTCCCTTCTTTTTTATATACGTTTACATATTATTATTTCAAGACTGTTAGTTTTATATTATGTAAATATCTTGTTTAAAAATAAACAGGTGAAAATTGAAAAAAATATGTCTTGTGGTCAGGTAATCTTTTCTGTTATTAGATGTTTTTTTGGTATTATACCAAATAACAAAAAATAGTTATACTCGCCAAAACTTACAAATTCAAATACGTTTATTGTTTGAACAACATGTAGAAAAAGATCATAAAAGTAGTAAGTATAATAGTAGCACTGTAACATACCTATAAGGTGTAAAATATTCTATTACGTTATTATTTTGTAAAGATTCTTAAAGTTGGTCTAGTCACTCTTTGCATTAATCAAATTATAACTTAAAAAATATTATAAAATTCAGTAGGTGAATTAGGCGTCAGGTCATTGATCACACAGAGCTCTTCTTTTTCGTAAAGTGGCGGGACTGTTACCAGACCGGTATTATTCTTATAAGGTTTCCTATTTAATAAATTTCTAATACTGTCATTATTCTAACTAGAGAATACGTACGTGATTCTAACTGGACGACTGGAAGATCATAGTGACATCTGTTATCGAATAGAATCATTATTGGAAATCGAATTTTGTTTCAAGTTTTCGAAGGTAGAGGGCACTGCATTGCCGTTTAAGTTAAGCATTTATGTTAATTTAAAACCGTGCATGTTATCAATAAATTGCCGGTGTTAAACCCAGTTCATGGCCTAAGTGTAATGGGAAAAAGTAAGTTAGAAAATACTACCATTTGGTTTTCAATTATAAACGTCTACAACGATACGGAGTAGCACCCAGGTAACATCTCACTGTAGCTTTTTTATTGTTGTGCAAATCGCTTTATTCTTCATTATTAATCTTATATAACTGGCGAAATGTGGGTGTATCTACTACAGGTACACCTCTGCCCAACCCTTCGGGGAAACAAGGCGTGATGTTATGTGTAATCTTATTTAAGAAAATATTTCCTACAAAACAACACGTAGTTCTTTGTTATCAAATAATTTAATATACTTAACTATTAAGAAAACCTAACAACACATAACATGAAGCTAGCAACACACACTACTATTACCATAACCAAAACCTCTCGATGCGTGCGCCTCTAAATCTAAGTCCTTGAGGAGTATACTCCCCACGGTCTAGCGGTTTTCCATCAACGGTGATTGATAAGCCGCGCCCCGTGAGATTGTCGTTACGTGGTCGCCTCGTGACGCCTTAGTAAGGATAAGACGGGAGATATTGTTTGAGCGTTCAGGAGCGAAATAAAACGAGTGTTGAGGTTTTGCGAGGTGATTTGGTATTAAATGTAGCTGGTGATTTATGCTAGTTAAAGTTTTTTTTATGGGTCATTTTTTTTTTTTTTTTTTTTCATTAATGAAGTTAGTGCCTACTTATTAACAAAATATTAGATACTATAGAGGTATCTAAAATAAGCGACAAATCTGTTAAGTATTGTGACTCATTATACGAAGTATCGTATTTATATTTAGACAGATTCCTTTTTAAAATCATGATTTAGCGTGTAAAACCTTTTACACCTAAAATGTTTAGCGAAATATATTAATATTACTTTTAGGAGCATACTTTTCGTACTCATTTTTATTGAACACAAACCTGTCTCATAAACATGTTTTGAAAAGTTTTTCTTACTTAGTTGTACCAACTTTAAATAAATTATGTACAAAGCAGTCCACATAACGAACGGCACACGTATCCACTAAAGCTTACCTCTAACATTATTGATGACTAAAACAACCCTCCCCCTCTGAGGGCCGCGTGGACCCAAATGCGAAGTGGGGTCAAACGCTAACGTTTACTTGCTGTTCCAAAGTCCAAGATCTTAAAGTTTAACAACAATTAAAAGTAGACTGTATGCAGTGGAAGATTGGGTTGAATTTTGAGTGGGTGGTCTTGTCCTTAAAGTCCCAAGTCGACGCTAAACTAAGAGGGTGTTAGAGGGTTAAACCCCCCAGGTGGCTGGGCAATTTTACCACGTTAGGCAGTGACGGTCGCCTGTAATTTTGGGCCTAATGCGACTATTCCTATTTCAAGTTACCCCTCGAGCTTAAGTATGGGCCTGACGCGGGAGATAAGGCTCCCTATATTCCTTATAAGATGTATACTTGATAGGTGTAGTGAACAGTTAAATGGAACGTAAGTGTGGGTACTTCTGGCGATGGTTGCTGATAACGATTGAATGTGTTTGACGGTGGTGTTGGATATGTTGTGTAACCGTACAAGTAGAGGAACATTTTTCGATAGAAAGTTCAATGGAAGAGGAAAAGTTATAGAAACTTCGGTTATGAAGAGCGTGATATGAAAGGGTGAAATTAAGTCAGATAACCCGGTCAATACTAGGACGAAATTGTTTGAACGCGAGAATAAATTTTTGTTTTCGTTTTTTTTAAGTGTAATACTTCTTTAGGCGCATTGAGCACTTTTTGGGTGAACACAAATCATGGAACTCGCGTCGTCGTCACCGAACGCTTTCCATGAGCTATATGTTTACTGTGTACCTATATATGTGTACTTTTTGGGTGAAGAAAAAGCGTGAAACTCGCGTCATCGTCACCGCACGCTGTTTTCACTTCTATCAACAGTCCCCAAAGACTGCCCCGCATGTTTTTTTTGTAAGCCGTATGCGGTGGCGCTGAGCGAGCGTGCTTGCTGCAGACGTAAGGCTCATCTAGATTTTAACATAACATGCCATAGGACGCGGGTGCGCCTGAAAACAGTGCTAAGTATTAGTTTGAGTTGTAAGTACCTTAAATAGCCAGGGACGACACCGATGCTTACATACTCAGTTAGATGTATCTATCAATTCCAAATGAACTTCTTTTCAATATCAGGGGCCTTATTAATGCCATCATTATTCCACTACGAAATAAGGATGGTGCTAGCGACCTTATACAGCTCTGTCTCTCACTCACACTGGAATAATGGTGGCATTTATATGTCATAATACGGCCCCAGGTAAATCAATCTGCCTAGCCTTTTTTCAACTATGTTGGGCTTGGGATTAGCTTCCAGTCTAACCGGATGCAGCTGGATAATACGATACCCCTTAGTAAGACTGGTTGTCAGACTTTCAGGCCTCTGACGACCTGTACCGACTGTCATAGATCCACGAATGACAGCCAGGACCAACGGCTTAATGTGCTTTCCGTGGCACGGACGAGTCTCGGTATGTAAAGATGGTCACCCATCCATGGACCAACCCTGGCAAGTAGGTATAGCTTAACCTGATGGATCGACTCCCGCGGCTGTTATTATTTAGCCACGAGCTCTTCTTCAATATCAGGTATCTATTAAATTTATATGTTTAACATTACATTGGGCGTGAAAAATAATAACAACTTAAAAACAGCCTACAACATTGATAAAGTTGTTTCTAATCGCCATAGGCAAGGACATCTGAAATAATGGTAATTTAACCTTTATATTTTATGAATTTTGAAAGTATAAAATATTTGAAACGAAAAAAAAATGTTTAACCCTTTGACATCGTTTAAAAGAGTGAAACCTTGAAAACTGTACGGAAATTCGGTAGCAACTTCGTTCCAAAGTTTCTTTTATAATGGTATTTTTTACACTACAATTGTGGGAAGTAAAATTAAAGGTTGTGACCATAATCTGACTTTATTCCATTAATTAAAAACAATAAAATAGCTGATTGGAATTAGGTAGCTTTCTATAATTTGGTAGAGTAATTATTATACATGTTTTAGCGTGTCGATGGGAATTTGCAAGCCCAGAATTTGGCTTGATAATTTCCGATGGAGGTTTTACGATATTAGATGTTTTTCGATTTTCTTTTTCATATGAAATGCGTACCAGTAAGCTCTGCAAAACCAAACTCCGCACACACGAACTAAGCCCTTGATAACTGTGGAGCCCCGCTAGTTCTAAACAAAATACAGACGCACACAAATAGGTGGCACCCGACGCGAATATAAATCGGGCGTTGTAAAACTTCGTGCGTCTTAATTAATTGCGTTCGGATTACGTGGGGACGAAGACGCCTTGTTTTGTGTGTACCCGTTTATACCGATAGATCTGAATGTCAAAGATTTATAGTTTAGGACGTTTTACGGTGAAGTTTTTAATTATTTTATACATATTTATCTGTCCGAAATTCGTCTTGTTATTGGGCGAAGTATTACCTATACTTTTTAGGTCTACACCTACCTTACTAGATGTTGGAGTCCAAGTTTAAAGTAAGTGGTCTGGAAATAAAGATTGAACAATTAAAAGGCTTCTTTTTCTTCTTTTATTATTTTCAACTCACCCCAATTAGGGGAAACAATCGCCAGAACTAAAAGTTGAAATAATAAAACATTAACATAATATTACCTATACCCAAGCAAAACAAAATTAGTAGGTAACAATAAAACTCCCCTAAAAGAAATAAAAGAAAAATCCGTTTCCCTCACAAAGTTATATTTCCCCATTGTTACCAATCCACCTGCCCACACAACAATCACCACACCTCAATGTCTGACAAAAACCAAAAATTAAACAACGTCCTTTGTTGGCGAAAACGCTAAATTGAGGAAATTTCCATCCATTCTCCAGCCAGGCGTCATCCGCGCCTAAACCCCGCTTCAATTTCAATAGCACCCCCTACATACTCCCTACACCCTTTAGGACGCCCCCACACCTATTGCCATCCCTCTCTATCATCCGTTTATCTTTTGAGGGAGACAGGGATGGAGCTACCTACAGGGCCGGTCCGAAAGTTAGACATATATTATTGTATTATACGATCGTAGGTGGCGCGGGGGTGAAGATTGATGCCACGGGGCGGCGGGGGGGTAGTTTCGGCAACCCTATGGCTACGTAACGAATTTTGCGTCACGCACGCCTGTGTGCGTCGAGGTATAACATGGCCTCATATTTCACGTGGAGGAAATTAGATGGAGGAATTAATATTCAAGTAGAGATTCAATATAAAGACGAAAAATTGGCTTTGCCCGTATGGTTATTCTTAGGGCTTCGTCGCCAAATTAAAGGCAGGTAAGGTTTCAGGCATTAATTTCGTCCCTTTTGATGACTCATGGAAATTACTTGGCCGTTTGTAGTTTTGTTGTATGACTTTGTCGGTAGGGCGTTTTTCTGACGTAATCAATTTTACAGTTTTATCCGTTATTATTCAGGTTGGTGTTGAAGAGAATTGGGAAAGTATCCTCAGCTCAGGATAAGCCGGATGAAGCCATCACAGATTTTTCACGGGTACATTCAGGTTTGTAGTGGTTAGCACTCTTAGTTGGTCATTAAATTCTATTTTAAAAACTAATCATGTAAACACTACACCGGCACATTTCATAACCTCCTTTTTTCTTTTCTTTTTTGGCATTTGATCTGGTTTTGACTATTCTGCCAGTGTCGCGTTTAGATAACCTCCTTATGAATATTTCTCGTTTGACATTTCAACCTGTCACATTCATGTTCATGCTTCATTCGCCATAGACAACAATCGAGGGACAATATATTTTATGTACCCCGTAACACTTCAGGTTTTTTGGATCTTCGTTGAATGCCTTTCCCTAATGATAATTAAAATTAATATTAATTTCAGAAAGCCTCCGATGCTTAGGTTACTTAATTATGGAGTTTTTCCATAGGAAAAGAATAATATTACATTTTTCAAATACCCTAAAGTAGTACCCACTTATTATACTGTAATAGCTAGAAAAAGATGTAAAAAAAAATGGTCAATGTCCTCTTATAAGACATTATAACTTCTGTAAAAACTAAAAGTTTCATCGTCCGTCCATCTTGGTCCTCCGTGGCGTGATTGATGAATACAGAGTAACATTTTTAATACTTGTCAGATTAAACTTAGCTACCTATTCGGAAGACGTTTTTGTCCATATGTACCACCGTAGTAGTATTCTGATCCTTTTCCATGAGTAAATAACAAATTACTACCCTAGCTTATATACAAATATAAAATACTAGCTGCGCCCCGCGGTTTCACCCGCATAAGTTTCGATCCCGTAGGAATATCGGGATAAAAAGTATCCTATATGTTCATCCAGGTTATAAACTACACATTACATTCCACATTCCATTCTACACGAGCGGCCTGTGCCAAACTTTACACAGAGAGCCTACAATGCCTTGCGCGTCCAGTACAATAATGTGTTCAGGGCTCTGTTTCGGCTCCCTCGATATTGTAGTGCATCCGGTATGTTTGCTGACGCCAGCGTAGATGACTTCTACGCAATTATGCGTAAAAAAGTTGCGTCGGTGGTGCGCCGAGTACGGGGGAGCCCAAATAGCGTCCTCAGGATGATTGGCGAGAGAATGGATACTGTTCTGCTCAGTAGGTTCACTGAACTCCATGTGTTGCGGGACCGATGAGCCTACTGAGCAGGGGTAGACGGTGTCTAGTTTGTGTTACTTTTATTACTAACATTAGATATAAGCAAAATTCTTGTTACTAACAACCTTGCCTTGCATATGGACTTTTTTGTCTGAAATAAACAATTTTTATTTTTATTTTTATTTATAAACTATCTACGTGCCTAATTTTATCCAAATTCGTTAAGTAGTTTTAGCGTGAAGTAGAAACAAACATACACACTCACAAACTTTGGCCTTTATAATATTAGTAGGATAGGTACTTATACAAGGACAGCCAGTTAGTTACTATACCATCATAGTTTTAGGTACAATTATGTTATTAATACACTAACATTTTATGATTTTATGTTCTTTTTGTGATTATGAAACCTATTTGAAATTTCTCTGATATAAATAAACAATAATAAAATAAGGTTGTAATTTAGAATATTTTTACCGTAGTGTTCGTAGTTGTGCCGGACGTAAAGAATATTATCATCCCATTTCTTCCCATGGGTGTCGTAAAAGGCGACTAAGGGACTTACTAGAGAATGGGTAGCAGCGTTCTCTATGCTTTTTAACACCTTAGTGCGATCGCCAACTCGCCTGCTAAGCGTGTCGATTATGGAAAATACCTATGTCCAACATTGGACGTCTTTCGGCTGAAATGATGATGACTAACCCTCGCCCTCATGTTTTCAGCGACTAACACCTAGATCTACCACAAAGTGCAAAATCGATGGAACGCCTCTCTGCATTGCCGTCTAAACGTGATGCTGGCAGAATAGACGGAATTACCAAAAAACAAAAACCGTTTTACTTGCAGTCGCTAAGCTTAGTAGGTATGTTGTTATTTGAACAGATTGCAACTGCTGCTAAGGGTCTCTGAAAATAGTTCACTGTACAGATAGTGCAATCCACGACGATGCGCCCCTGTACTGACTGTACTGTAATATGCTGTACTTTAGTACGGAGCGGAGCGGAGTGGGGCGTGTCGTCGTGGATATCTATAACAGTTTCACTATACAATTAGTACTATATCCGTCATTTATAAACCAAGTCCCCGTTTCTTTGACATTAGAAAATGTTTATAGAGACTTGGCATTCCGTAACAACTGCAAGAGTATAACAGACTGCTGCAACTCTTGGCTTTTGTTTCAATATAAAAAAAATAGGTATCCATAATGTTCCATAATACTGTACTTATTTATAGTTACTCCGTATGCGTATCCGTTTGTATGGCATTAAGCCCAAGCTCGCTTTTTTACCTTTAAATATCAGCTAATTACAGTTAAATAAATAATAAAAATTATTCAAAAAAGATTGGTAAAATACAGTAGGTATAAATCAGTTGTAACCTGCCTGGCTCCTGAAATATTCTATCCTAGCCAGTCTCAAATTTTACTATAAAGAAATAAAAAATAAAGAATAAATAATGCAATAAAGTTTTTTTTTTTTACTGAGTATAATTTCGTGTCAGTGTGCCTGGAGTTCTGTAAGATGTGTGTATGAATTTTGTCTATTTTCTATAACTAATATAATTGGCGGACTATTTTGTGAATGTGAGAACGCTGTAGGCTTAGTGGACTGTATATTTGCTGACGATAATTATTTTGTTAAGTACCTGGTACTTGTTGAAAGACCTACACTGTCCTCCCATACCTAATAACACTGTTATTTGAAAATATTGTAAAAACCAATTATTTTTAAAAGAGTAACCGTGGAGTTTCTTGCCGGCTCTTCTCCATAGGAAACGACCAATTGGAACCGTGCACCTAGCTTCTAACGTTTCATAAGTGCCCATGTAGGTTTATGTGAAATAAAATATTTTGAATTTAATTTAATTGACAGTCGTTTTATGTTAAATTTAAATAAATAAATAACGCATAAGAATAGAATATATATGACAGTACATTACTGCCGCGGATTGCAAAAGGGGCATTGATAGATGAACGTGAAAATATGGGCCGAGGCGAAGCATATACGTGAATGCCTGGTCGCGGCCAAGGCTTGTAAGCATAGAACTTTTCATAAATAATGCGCAAAAAATCAACTTGAGTAAATTAAGTAGGTACAAATTCCAGAATCAATGACGAACAAGGATAATTTTTCACGCGCCTATGTGTTCATTTGTTTTTTTTTTACGTTAAACAGCTCTATTTGCAAGCCAAATCGAAATTTAAACCTTGGTAGCCATGTGTCGGAGTAAAAAGTCGTTCCATTTTTAAATTACACGACAGAAATGAGTTTTCATAGTAATTTATTCAGCTGCTATACACGACAGATATATGACCGCCTGCTCGCATGTATTTGACCAGTACAGTTTTTTCGATTTATCTCGAAGAATTTTGTCAAAATAATGCTCGAATTTCGAAGAATGTTTGAGAAAAAACATTTATCTTTTCGGTAAGGACACAAAGTACCTACCTTTGCACATAAAAAGAAAGTAGTTACTTTTTTTCATATTTGTACCTACAACAGAGATAGGTGAGGTGCTCGAACATACTTTAGATATAGTTAGGTACCGATAGCCGTTCTAGTCTAGACCATTCCATTTTCTCCCTATCTGGTGTATTGAATGGGCGCTTTTATGTTTCTCGTGTGGCTAAGTAACATTTTGAATTGAAACGTAATGCGCCAAGCTAATAGAAAAAAATGAATTCGGAATGTATTATGCATTATGAAGAAAGTTTTGATAAAATTTATACAGAAGGTACTTAAACAAATTGATTTACCAAAAAAACGTAGAACCTATTATAGGTTCTTTGTTTATGCAAATGAGTTACCTTACTCACAATACCTTTGCTTAATAGCAGTGTCACCACGGTCTCTCTCACGAAGGGTTCCGTACCAACATACCTACAATATACATATGAAGCTACATATTTTCTTAAAATACTTTACGTGTTTTTTTTCGGTCACTTTAATTTTCAACTTTATTTTAATTTAATTATTTTTTGTTATAGCGGCCATAGTAATACACACTCTGTAAATATTTCAAGTGTCTATCTATTACGGTTCAAAAGATACAGCCCTGAGACGGACGGACGAACAGCAAAGCCTTAGTATTAGGGTCCCGGAGGTACCCTTTGAGTACGGTACCCCCGTAAAAATTAGTACATTTTATTTCTCATATTATATCCTTATATCATGCCATCAACCTATCCAACGACCACTCCAGAACCTATCCTCAAACAGCAGAACACAAAAAGCATCATCTCCTGAACGCAACCAACAAACTTACAAACAAAAAATAGGGCAAACATTTTACTGAAAGGGCGATAATTTAAAGATGAACAAAAATGATATCGTTGAGTTCAAAGTCAGGAAACTCCATTGTACTAATTACGTGGCAGACGGCGTGCTTTCACTCTCGCCGCCGGCTCGTTTTAATTTTTTTTTTTTTCAACGTCTCGACGTCTGGCGGGAAACTCCGGGAAAAATTGACGATGACATTAAGGTGGACGGCGTTTTCTCTTTTTTTTTTTCTTTTTTTTTTTTTAAAGTGATTGCACTGTTTGGTAGTTGTGCCATGTTCGTAGTGAAATGTGTGAAATGACGATGATTTTTGCTTGTTGTGTGTTGGAAAAAAGCTGAGTTTGATATTAATTTGAAAAGACGTTTAGTTACCTAGTTTAAATGTTGGACATATTTTGTAACATATTTTCTTAATTTAACCTGAAATAAAAAGGTAGCTAGATATTAATTCCGTTGGTTGGTAAAACTTAGCGAAGATATTCGTTGGTAAAACTAATGTGATTGCACATACCTACTGCTGTAAGCTACGAGGAATAAGCGATGAAAAAAGGCCAGCATATTTCACGTTTTTTTTTTATTATTTCAATTTTTTTAAATGTAAAGATATCGCTTTGATTTGATTTAATTTTGTAAAATTTTAATTTTAATTGTGATTTTAATTTTAATTGTGAAATTAATTTTAATTGTGATTTTAATTTTAATTGTGATTTTGATATTGTATTGATGATTTTATAATTTTTAATTCTGTTTAATTGTACCTATGATCCAAAGGTGATTGAAATAAATAAAATAATAATAATTTCGTAAGTCCTTACAATTTCCTGCAGCGTATCCTCTTGTTGCTCACGTTCGCTGTTAGCGAAGTTCGCTCGCTCAATCTTTGATACTTTCTTCTTGCATTTTTTAGCTTGCCTTATTAATGAAAAGTAGGTTACTAACTTGGTACGCTTTAAGAATGAAAGTTACGGCCACGTTGCCGTAGGTCGATGAACTTTCGCGAACAGCTGTCTTTTGTTTTTGTCATTCACGACTTCGATGGCTCAGATTTTTTGTCATAACTAAGGTCGACCTATAAAGACTATACCTTCGGGGCTTGTGCCTAAATAAAAAAGCAACACGAGTCGATCGAAGTTTAAGCTACACTTACCAAGGTCAGTCCGTAGGTGGGAAAACATATGTTACACTAGCTGCTAGCCAGCTAGCCCCGCGGTTTCACCCGCATAAGTTTCGATCCCGTGAGAATATCGGGATTAAAAGTATTCTATGTGTTAATCCAGGCTATAAACTATCTGCGTGCCAAATTTTATCCAAATCCGTTCAGTAGTTTTAGCGTGAAGAAGAGACAAACATACACACACACAAACTTTCGCCTTTATAATATTAGTGTGATAATCACTCTGCTGTCAAGTTTGTAGATCTGGCTCTCAGGTTAGCCAACCGTTAATATTGCATGAAATTTTATTCTTTTATATTTCGAAGACGTATGACTCCGTGCCTGGCTGTAAGAGTATAACCGCTGATTCTCAGCCTAGTTTGAATTTAATAAATGACTTTGCCACGTTGTATGGCAATGCAGCCCTTGGGTCACGGGAAGTGCCAAATAGCCGTCCCAAGGGCTGGTTTTTACCTTGGGCAGAGGCTAAGTATTGCCATACAACGTGGCAATGCGGCCAGTCTCTTGGGTACATTAGCAGTCGACAGCGATGCGGATGAATTTTTCGACGCTATATTTTAATTTTTCAATAGTTTTAGTTAAGTTAGTTTATAATTTTGGTAAAAATTGACTTAAATGCAATTAAATAATTTATTATAATTGAAAAAAAAGACTTTTGACTTTGAACTATTTCACGGATAAGGAACTGGATAGTAGATAATGGACACCCCTCCGTGCTTCGGAAAGCACTTAAAACCGTTGGTCCCGGCTGTCATTTGTATCTGACAGTCGATGCGGGTAGTCAGTAGCCCGAAAGTGTAACTACCAGTCTTAATAAGGAACTGGGTTGTGAAGTTCAGATGTGCAGTCACTCTAGGTATTAAGCTGCATAGGGTCGGCTTCCAGTCTCGCTGGGAAAAGGCTATTCAGATGACGAAGGACGCTAGCTTCGACAGCCTTTTGTTTCTATTGATAACGTCAAAATCCTCCACGTTTCAAAACTAACCTTGTAACTTGTTACAAGGTTAGTTTTGAAACGTGGAGGATTTCATTTCAAGGATTGAATTCATTTCAAGATATGGCTAAGCCTTGGCTTAGCCATATCTTGAAATGAATTCAGTTACAATGCAACTGCCTGCTCAGTGCAGGTATTGATTCTGCATTCTTCAGTAGCTAGCAGTCGGAGTCCTGGGGCCCTACCACCACCTCTTTTAGCAGTATTATATCTTACTTGAGCGTGGGAAAGAGATGGAGCTAGACGTCCTGTATAGCTCCACTTCTTTCTCGCACTGAAGTAATATCAAAATAATACTGCTTAGGGAGATGGTGGTTGGCCCCCTGAACTCTTGACCTGTATCTGCTACTAAATCATGCATTTCTTCACTGAAATTCTTCTGGGTTACGTCTGCATGGGTTGGATATGGATACCTAATCTAATAGATCAACTCTTTATTTATCAGTCCTTGGATCAGAAATTTAGTCTGCAATTCTAGAAATGAATAAAAATCATAACCCTCCTTTTGCTTCGCCGTAGTCGGGGAAATAAAATTAGATATCAATTTTGGTAAGAATAACATCACGCCTGTAATCCCCGAAGGGTTCAGCAGAGATGTTCCTATAGTATACCCCCATATTTCGCCAGTTATGTTTAAGTCCCATGTAATAGGGGCGAGCGGGCGGTAAGTTCTGAGTTGAGCTCCACGATTACTGACAAATGCTTGCACTGACAGAACAGGTCCACTCAAATCTGTGTGGTTCTTCTCAAAAGACCATTTCAGGCTAATCTACATGGTCCTCATATGGCCTGACCAAGATTATGTCTGGACTTTAAAAGAGACAGTGGCCTCTGAGTTTGTTTCGGCCTTTCTTCTCAGAGTAGTCAGATAGGAAACGCCGAACTCATCTAGCTAATTTATAATTATTTTTTTAAGATGATGTGTAAAAGTGATTCCAATATCCTATTTACAGAATAAACAATTTCATATAATTTCAGCATATTGCCATCAACCGGGCACAAATTAAGAGACTCCGCAAGATAACAATATTTACTTAGGTACGAACGGTTTTTACGTAGGTAACAAAAAAATGAATGACATTACAACACGCAGCATAATATATCTAACTTAATTACCATCCAAACTTTAACTACATCGATCACAATAAAAACTCATGCAAAAGCAAATACGTACAAGCAGCTCTTACCAACCAAACCGTAACACTAACATCATTAATTATCTATTAAAAAATAATCCTTTTATACGTCACAACCCATTCGATGTGAGAGGACACGGGATTACCTGGACTAAAACCCATAAAAAATATGACAAACAAACAGTAGCACAATGAGTTACCCTGAATACAAGGTGGGTACGCTTTTTAGGGTTAGAAAAAAATGTGAATGAACTTTTTGGTTGTAGTTCGTGTATCTCTTGATTTTTGTGTTCGTGGTCTATGATGATATTGATGATGTCAAATCTGGTATCTCAACTTTCACTTTTCTATCCTATCAAGTTATCACAGCTATAATAATAATCAATACAAAAATGTAGCCCTTTAATTTTAAAATGGTGTAATTTTTGTAAGTGAAATACTTGTATTCGGTTTTTAGGACAATTAAATTGCATTAGAACGTAACTTACATTTTTTATACATACAATAGAATTTTAAAGGATAAGTGCCGATAAAATATGTGCCGATATTTTTTTAAATAAATCCGGGTCCACTTTGTCTAATTTTTCCGTTAACCCTCAAATGCTACCCCACAACCCTAGACCCTAAGGAAGTCCTTCACACATGCCTCAGGCAACGTTTCGGCTAAATCTTCCTGAGAATGCATGCATAATAATCATCTTATAAAACTCTCCAATACATTTCTACTCGTATTACGTTCATAAAAAACACTTCGGGTCACCCTTTCACTACCTGAGGGTGACATTTTTTTATTCACACTTCCGTCAGAAACGCATATGCAAAAAGGACTGTTATTTTCTTTGATAAAGTATCGGAAATAATAATTATATGCATAATAGAACGGATTATAGGCCCCGGATTTTCTGTGTGTGACATTTTTTTCTGTTCCCGTCACCTTGCTAGTGTCAGATGTTTTATGAACGTTTTACTCTTTGAATTCGTTTAGATTTAATAATATGCGTTAGTGCAAGCTGTATGTTGCCGATATTTTACTAATTGATAAGCTGATTCATTGAAATTTTCGACAGGGTTACATTCAAAAGGCTTTTGTTAATACCTTCCCATATTATGCAAATTATATGACTACTACCTACAGAAATATCTGAATAATATTTAGCGTTTATATTTAAAATGATCTATACATATTATATATTAAAGTCTATTTTCGTGTGTGACCGCGTTGTTCTTCTAAACTACGCAACGGGTTTTGATGCTGTTTTCACCAACATTTAGAGTATTAATTCCGGAATGTGTATAGGTATAATACATTAATATCAAACTTACATATAATAAAGAAACCTCACTGTTTTATCAACTCATAAAACCGTGCAAAGCAGGGACTAGGAATAGACGGTTAACCCTCAAACACTGTAGGTGTGAATCTGACATGCCGTACATTTTATAAAACACTTGAGCGCAATACTCGAGCCCCGCCAAGGCGCGGCAACAACAATGCAGAACAGCCAGTATCTCGGCATGCCACCTCTTGACTCCAATCAAGTAATTACTGCCCTACGGTCGAATACACCCTCGGTCCTTCAAATATTCAAAATGGCGGCCTGCTCTCCTTTCAATTTATGCAAGCGATAAAATCTGCTAGATCCAAAACGGCGTGATATTTAGTAGTGGTTCTATGCGTGCAGTTTTATAGCTGTACTAAGATTCGATTTACTACTCGTATATTGTGCTATTATTATTTAAAAATCAATAACGTTACTACAATCCATAAAAACATTACACCCTTGACACACCGCATATCCCGAATAACAATGGGATGCAGATTCTGATTCTCTAAAGATAAATAATACATTTTGATTTATAATAGAAGTAAAAAAATACTCTTCATTTATCGAGAATGCATAAATAGACCCTATTATTCGATATCGGGAAGTGCAAAATATGGGTGTAACTTTTTTATATCCGTTCAATACGTGTCAGTGAACGGGTTGACTTACGAGGGATGATTTTTTTAGTACTATCAAACGTATGGTACATTCAAAATAGTTCAAAAATATTTTACGGATGCATTCAATGGTGATTTGATTTATTCCAATGACATGCAGATGTAAGAGTCCTCGTTAGATTTATTTGACTGCTGTTTTTTCATTGATCTCGCGTTACGCATGATTGGTCATGTCGATTGGCAGTTAGTGTTTATTATTTGACGTTACAATGAGGGTGAAAGACAGGATATAAAATTTTTAAATAACCACCCGCATAACTGAACCTTTTCTGTACCCAAATACGCCAACTAAAATAAAATGTAACTGTTAAATGCGCGAATTTTGTATGCGAATCCGAAGCTTAGAAACGCAAATGCAGTATTATCTAAATCCGGGTCTGATAAAGCCCCTAATCTACATAATAAAAAGAAGCGTCCGGAAACACAAATGCAGTGATAATGCCACAATGGCCGGAGAGACCGCGGCGCGCACCGGAAGGGTTACTATTGTCTGTACGTACAACTCCAAATTAATGAGCGCCTGCAAAAAATGTTGCACAATCGCGACATACGATCTCTTAAAATGTTTCTCAAAGTTGCGCAGGTAGTAAAGAAACGGTTAAAAGTTATGAAACAGCTGTTTAATTTCATCTAAGTTCCATATTATTTTTATGAAACACAATTTTTTTTTCTTTCTTTCTTTCTTCTTCTTTCCTTAACTTTCGTCAGATCTCAAACAAATGTAACGTTTTTCATAAAATAAATAAAGATTTGAAACGATTTTTTCTTCACACCCTCCAAAAATCTAAAGTTTTAACATATCTAAACATAATAATAAATAATACTGTTCTATATTAGGAACTAGCTGCGCCCCGTCGTATCACCCGCATAAGTCTCAATCCCGTGGGAATCAGGATAGATAGTCCTATTCCTGGTCATGGTGTACCCGTGTGCCAAATTTCATCTAAATCTGTTCAGCCGTTTTAGCGTGAAAGCGTAACAAAAAAACTCACTTTCCCATTTTTTATATGAGTTAATAATATTCGTGTTTTTCGTAATTAATTAAACAGTTCTTTTTTTTAACCAGAAAATTATAAATCTGAATGAAATCTAACAAAACATTATTTTTTAACCAATGACATAAACTTTGACAATCCCTGTTCAAATGTGTGCTACCTACTGATCTAATTTCCATGCGTACGCGCAGAGGTAGCGAAGGGGTTAGATTTATTCACAGTTTCAATAGAGCTTGCATTTATTAACTTTTGCGTTCAACTAAGATTAGTTTGATTTTGACGTTTGTTGTGTTAAGTTGTTTTTCGTGACAGTGTCATGTGATTTCAGGAATTTTATAATCAAGTGTAAAAAATTACGAGGTAGCAGGTGTCAAGTGTAAAATAATCAACTGTTCGTTTTTTTTTTATTATTATAAAGATTTGTATAAATTATTGGTTGGATACTAAATCTTTTTCGCAACTGATGAGATAAATTCTAATAGATTTTTTTTTTAAATAACGTTTCCTGCGATATAGAAGTTTTTAGTTAGTTTAAGTTTGTATTCTCTTGTCCAATTTATCTGAAGTCTGTGCAACATGACAATGCTACTTCCATAAGTACATCTCGATGTATTAGCTGTTAGTTTTGTATATTTTACGCAATCCATTCATTAATTATGTAGCTAACAAAAAGCTTTGACAGTAGCAGTTAAAATCGACGCCGGCGCAACCTTCCGTTCTAATTTCCATGCTTGCGCGCAGACGTACGAAACGGTTAGGTTTATTCAGTGTCAATATGAATCAAATTATTTATTTGCTTGCATTTATTAACTTTTTCGTTCAACCAAGATTAGTTTTATTTTGACGTTTGTTGTGTAAAGTTGTTTTTCGTGATATTGTGTGATTTCAGGAATTTAATTGATAATAGCGTGTTTTCTGAAAGTGGGCAACGTCGCAAATAGATGTCAATTATTACGCTGTTTTGATTAATTTGGCAATATTACTGTATGGAAATATGATATGAAATGTGGCTAGCTAGCGAAATAGAATATTAATAATGAATTGCAATTATAACTCTGAATTTGATGTTGGAACCGTTTTAGGTGTAAAAAAAGCCTTTAGAAAGTTTCCAAATACTTTTTTTACATCTAAAACTAAATAATCGGTGTTACGATATTAATTATTGCATTTCATCATCAATATTTTAGTTTACTAGGTAGCCATATTTCATATTTACATAACAGGTAAATATTTGACAGCTATTTGCGACGTAGCCAACTTATAGGATAAGCCCTCTAAGTGTAAAATGATGAGTTTACGATGTCAAGTGTAAGATAATCAGCTGTTCGGTTTTTTATTATTATTAAGATTTTTATGAATGTTTGGTTGGATACTAAGTCTTTTTCGTAACTGTATTGCTAAAATCTTATTTTTATTTTCTTGTCCTGCACCGAATTTATCTGAAGTCTGTGCAACATGTCTTCTACTTTTCTAAGTACATATCTGTTTATTAGCTATCATTGCAGTCTTTCTCATTATAACTAAGTATTTTTCCTAACTAATATTATAAATGCAAAAGTTTGTTTATTTATTTGTTTGTAACGCTTTCACACATAGGACATAGGATAGTTTTTTTCCCGATTTTCTTACGGATCGAGACTTATGCAGGTGAAACCGCGCGGCGCATCTAGTATTTATACAGAAAGATTCGGAAAAGACTGCAACACAAGCCATCTTTATGCAACAAAAATCTTTGGCAGTTGCAGTTCAAATCGGCGCCGCCCGCCGCTCGCGCTACCTACTGATCTAATTTCCATGCGTGCACGCAGAGGTAGGGTTTGATTTATTAATCGTTAACATTTATTATGTAACTTTTGTGTTCAACCAAGATTAATTTGATTTGACGTTTCTTGTGTAAAGTTGTTTTTCGTGATAATGAAGTAATGTGGCTATAAATTGTCTTTAAATGTAAGATCAAGATATTGTTTACGGCATATGAATTGTGTGTTGTTTTCTATCTATCTATCTTGTAAAAACACTGAGGTACTCCCAGTTTTAGACAAAAATTGGAACGTTCCATGCCAAGTTTTGAAATCCATTTGCCTACGCATTTTTTTTTCTTATTCAAATTAGTCTGTAGATGTATATCTTCGTTTGTTGCGCCACTTCTTCTTCCTAGTTAAAGCACTAGGAAGTATTGAAGGGCGGGCGTTTTTGGGGAACTGTCTTACATAATTTTGACGTTCAAAAAGTGCTGATTCTCAGCCAAACTGTAACAAAACATACCAAATGAGGGCTAAGAATGACTCCATAAAACCACTTACCCGTCTACCAACTAAATCAATTTCCCATATATAGTGAAAACGGAAATTTACGATAAATATCGGCCCAACAACCTCTGCGACCCCATAACGGGTCTCCATAGCTTTTATGACCCCTATAGCCGTCGGCATATCAGTTTTTAGCACATCCCTCTTAACGACTGCCTTATCCCCGAATAGCCGTGAGCTTTCAACGGATCCCGTGACGACATAAAACTCAGGCATTGCCATTATATTTTACTTGTATGTGTATGACGTATATGTGGGGACAGGATACTGGCTTGGCTGCTTGAGTTTAATGGGAAACGTGTTGTTGATAAAGGATAAGTTGATGGTTAGGTATACCTTGTACATCTTGTACTAAGACATAGTCAAACAACACAACATGAGATTGTATTTTATTTATTTATTTAGGATATCCAACAAAGGATTACACAAGCACATTAAATAAAAAATCGACGACAAAAGTATCACGTACGTAGGTGTACTTCTTCACTTACAGGAAACCATAGCATGCATAATAATAATGTATAACTAAACTAACAAAAATTAAAAACAGAATTCTACTAAAAACACAAATATATTTTGTAGTGTTAATTTTTTTCTTTTTGTTATGTGTTTTTGTGGTGTACAATAAAGTATACATAAATAAATAAAAATCTGCCTAGCCTTTTCCCACCTATTTTGGGGTCGGCTTCCAGTCTAACCGGATGCAGCTGAATACCAGTATTTTACATGGAGCGACTGCCTATCTGACCTCCACAACCCAGTAACTGGGTAATACGATACCCCTTGGTAAGACTGGTTGTCAGACTTTCGGGCTTCTGACGACCCGTGACGACTGTCAAAGATCCACGAATGACAACCGGGACCAACGGCTTAACGTGATTTCCGAGGCACGGAGGAGTCTCGGTATGTAAAGATGGTCACCCATCCACAGACCAACCCCGGCAAGCGTAGCTTAACCTGACGGATCGACCCGTGCGGCAGTTACTACTTAGCCACGAGCTCCTCTCCTATATATAAATAAAAAAATAAATAAAATTGGAAAAATAAAATTTAAAAAGAAATATAATTAACAATTTCAAAGCAGCAATTAGAAAATTAAAATCAAAACATGATAAAATTGGACACATAAAATTAAAATAGTTAAGAAATATAATGCCTGTATCAAAAAGGGGTGAGCCTATTGCACTGGGCTCAAATCTAGACTCCGGCCTGCTACTGAGAAATTCCTGATGGACAACCTAATAACACTTTGCCCGACATGGGAATCGAACCCAGGATCTCATGCTCAGCAGTAGTGCTTGCGACCACTTGACCAACGTAAACACTTGACATAGTAATGCCATCATCCTCCAGTCTCATAACTATGAGCCTAGAAGTGCGGTTTTGAACAGTCTAGGCTGACTCTAAAGTTACTTTCGATAGCCCATAGAAGAAGCAAGTTTTTTCCTACGAAATACAGTTCCTCGGCCCGTAATTGTCCCTAAGAGAACACTTCACATACCAAGGGTTTATGGTGTAATTAGTAGGCACACAAGCGAATATTCCCTTGGTCCCTGTTTACAAAGAACGTGGTAGAAACTTGAAGGTTGTTTAAGCAAAGTGTACCTCCAAACTTGAAACTCATGTGGAAGAATTTGTTTCAGCGGCCAATACCTTTCAGAAATGAAAACCTTTGTTTCAAAGTTCTATTAATTTCAATTAGAATACTTACAGACACTTTTGGTAGTTATTTTTTTTTTTTTTTTTCAAATAAACGGGATTTGAAAGGATAATTACCCATCGCTTACGATCATGCTTACCCTTTTTTTTTTTATTAGTTTAAATACTTAATCATCCACAATTATAGAGTAATCTAAGTTCTATAAAACGACTACTCTCAGTTCCCCAAGAAAATGTAGGTCTTATAAATATTAGCCAAACTTATAACCTACAAACTGAAACGCTTCGCAAACTGATTTCTCCTGAAATTAATAACGTGTACGGGCGCAGCACGTATTGTACCGTACGGTACACAAACCGTATCTGAAGGCTTAGGACGCCATTTCGCCGGGGCACTTCCTGTTAACATAAATCCACCCCTATTTTGGAGCGAACGTAAATGCTTTGGGAAAGGTATGAAGACGAATTTGGAAAATATTTTTTCGTAGTTAGTATTCGTATTTTTCGTAAAGACGATAGTTTGATTTTCGCATAAAATAAAACTCTTTAGAACTTTTTCAGGTAAAATATTGAAATATCCAGTCTCAATTGAGCACAGATCAATAGTAATAATGTTAATAAAACTACCACATTAAGATTAAATTAAATATTGTTAGTATCCCGACTCATAGGACCAAACTAAGTGACTACAGATCTTGTCACGAAAGACCAAAGATTGAACTTAGAAGCTAAAAGTACATTACAAACATTTTAATGTTCATTTAAAATCTGAATTAGGAATTAGTGACATTGGATAAATAGGTACTACATATTACAATTTTCTTCTAGTGTGTGGAATAATCAACTTAAATCTCTACCAGCGCCTCCACCGCCTCCCTTGTTCCACAAAGCCCAGCGCATAAACCAAACAAGTGCGTCCCAAGATGATGTTAGGCCGAAATATCCAATAACCATAGTTTTACGGGGGTCCCTTTCGTATAGAAAATCGATCATCACCCTCCCCCTTACCCCTGATGGATTACGCCGTCATCCCGCGTGATGGAATAAAAAGAAAACATTAGACTCACCAGTTTCCTCGAGGGAAAGCCTTCCTCTAAGATATTTTTATTTTCCTGAAGGGGCACGTCAAGCCTGATTTTTGTTTAGACATTAATCTTTAATGTGTGTGTTGTGTGCTTTTTGTGGATATTATATGAGTCGGATGTTGTTTGTCGGAAGCGATGTCTCTGTTTTGCTTTTTGATGTGGCTGAGAACATACTTACTACGATTGCTATCATAGAATCTGATAACTGTATCTTAGTACTAGATTAATAGTCTTAACCCATGTGAGCCTATGTGTTTTCTTGTTAATTTTTGACGTTCAATAGTGCCTTTTATGTGCCTATTTGAAAGAAACGATTTGACTCAAACTTTGACTTTGAACACAAGGCTGAAGTTAATCACTATGGTTTCAACATTACCGAAAAAATCACTATATTACAGTCCTCCTTATCGATTTCGAAACAAAAATCGACCCTTAGAAATCAAATCCTTGCGTCTGCCCTTAAATGATTCGCCAGACCGAATTTAGTTTTGAACACCAGGGGGCCAATACTCGATTTTCGCCATTTATCTCGAGTTCGAGATCGTAAGTCTATCTCTATGTCTATTAAAAATATCTCTATCTCTACCAAAAAATGTCGAATTGAGCAGAATTCCGTATTCTCAGTCAAAATAGAAATAAATGTCACGAAAATGTCGAGTCGAGTGAAGATAATGTTACCATTATGAAGAATCGCACGTTCCGTTTTAGGTAGCTATGAGTTAATGAATGATTTTGTTTTAAAACACTGACTAAACCTAATTATTTAAGTATAAAACGAAACGTTTAGTGTAAAAATAATCAGTTTGACAAATTGACAGTTGACTGTATAATTAATTTAGGTATTTTAGGGTAGTATTTTTGGTGGGTAAGGTTAGTTTAGTGAACAGTTATACATGACTAATCAAATTATGAAGCAGACGATTATTTACCTTCGTTTTCAGGTCTATTTTCGTGGTATCCTGAATTACAGGAGCCAATAGATCTATTAGAACCCTTATTAAATCTTTATCTAATCTGAAGTTTTTAATGACTTCTGTTTCGCTCAAGTCGTAAATATCGACGGTGGGATAAGTGCGCTGTTGTCGCCGTGTATTGGCCAGTTGTTCGCCACTTTCCAACAACTCCGAGATAAAAATGCTAATAAACTCGTCCATCTTTCAGTGGTTTCAAGTCCAATCGTGGGTACACAAATTACAGAGTCTATTATTTGCGCGAAGGTCGTCGTTTCAAGAAAACACAATGCACAAATCAAAGAGTATAAATCGAATTTCCAGTAGGTATGAGATGCCAAGCCGTATTTTATTTAAAAATTAAAGAAAAGAAAACACAGTGTACAATCCAAAACTCAACGAATTCACTCAGAAATGACGTATCTCTACAATCGACATGACATCTCTACTGCTCAGAAGCACTCGACATGAACTCTAACGTTAGCCTTCGACAAATGTCAAATTCGACATCCCCAGAATAGCAACTTTTAAAATTTGTCGAAAAAATGACGTCATTAGAAATTTTTGTCGAGTTCGACACCATCTCTAAAATCGAGAATTGGCCCCCTGGTCGCAACTAGAACAATAAAGTTGGCATGTAGTGTTGTACGCATACGTGTAAGAGGGCTTAGGTCTCTCTTTGCGTATTAGGCGATTCTTGATACAAGCTTCGTGTAGCTTTTCTTCGAAAGATTTAATATTTTTGTGAATGTTAGAGCGCTAAGACGACCTGTGTAAAGCGAGCGTGGTTGCCGGAATACTGCCAAAAGTTACAAATATTTAAGTTCTAAAATGGATTAACAAGCTAGCTTTTGCTAGGTAACGTAACCTATCTAGCAGAAAAACTCTTTCAGTAATCAAAAACAGCCACCCAAAACCCGACTTCATCTCACAAAAATATTCAGCCATTTCAAAATCTAATGTCCAACGTACATAGCAGTCGGTACATAGCCAGAGGCGGGGTGTCACCCCAGATACGGGGTGATTTACCTCGGGTCTACGAAACCCTTATCGGGCCTCGTTATGACCATGTGAGGGTGAAGTTATTGTACGGCTAAAGAGGGAGGGAGGGCAAGGAGGTACGCTTCAAGACGAGCACTTTGAAGGGACATAATATGTTATTATTTTTAGAGTGCACGATGTGATGTTTGTTTTCGATTTTCTTTTCGTTTTGAAGATTGTGTGTGTGGTATTTATCGTGAGCGGTTATAGGTTGGGCGCTCCTGACTTGGAAAGAAAACGCACTCTTCAGTTCAATCTATTTTCTAATTTAAAATTCTTGCATTCGTTACACTACACTCGAATTAAACAACGTATCAAGCAATATTGTCACTTTCAGTTTTCTTATACCACTTCATTTTAATCGTATTTCGAAATTATTATCGTTAAGATTTTTTGTAAAAATAACAAACTTTCCCTTCTTTACTACGTGTAACCTTAATATCGAAATTAAAATATTTTAGCCAGTTTGTATATTACAAACCTACGCACATTATAAATTAGTTTATAATCAGACAAATAAACGACAATCGCCTCGTTTAGACTGCACCAATGAAGTACATTATTGTCAGTGTCGTTCAATTATCGTAAAATCTTTTCCGAAGTTTCACTCATAATTTTACGGATTTATAGTAGTAGTACATTATTTTAAACACTATTTTTAAGAGATAACATTTATGAGTTTGTACGGTAATCCTCGGAAATACTGACCCGATCCCGACAATTCTTTCACTAATGAGTAAGCTACAATATTGCCGAGTGTCTAAGGATATATTTTAAGTTAAAACAAGAAATTTCATGCGGACGAAGTCACGGGCAAAAGGTAGCCTAATATAAAATTTGTCTACCTATCGTGAGTCTACCATGTATTATTTTCCACACGACCAACGTTATAAAGGATAACACAATATTTTCATTATTATATTATCAAATATTAATACATAATACAACTACCTAACTCCACTACCCAGACAGAATAAATTTATGACGAAGGGACAGTCAAACACGGGAGATAAATTTCTAATATTACCTATATTGAAACGGCTCGGATTGTAAAATTTAATTTTGCATGCAGAATGACGTTGTTGGGGGACGCTTTATTTTGTAGGCGTATATAATTTTATTGCTAGGACCAATGGTTTGCGAAACATGACGGCCATGCCTTATTATTTATTGTTCTCATTACAGATATAAAAATGTTTTGAATATTACAGATATTCAAAACATTTTTATATTCGTTCATTAAGTATCAGAAATTGATTTTATTTTCGTTTTTTCATTCTCGATTTGATGTGTTAAGATAAAAAAATATTAAGAATTACTTAGTGATCTTGTATATTCTATTTGATTATATTTAGAAAAATTAAATAAAAAATTTAAACTCATTACCTATTCCGACGGAATTCTCACAAACCCTTAATGAAATCAATTATTATTTTCTGTTCATTCACCTAAGGATAACTAGATAGCAGAAGATACCTAAATACATAAACGTAAATAGTAAAGGCAATGCATAATAAATTCATTATTATATGCATGAAACTTTCAGACCAACGAAGCCGCGTCTGGTCACTATTGTCAGTGAAATCTAAAGTTAGATTTCCTGCGGGAACTAACTTTAGATTTGTCTACAACATGTTTCTAAGATACCAATAATAAATAATATCTACTGTTATTCAAAACCAGGGGTTTAGTTTTGAATAGATAACAGTAGATATTATTTAATAAATTATTGTCTAACTTAAATATGGCAGGTAATTATTAAGAACTATGATACGACATGGTTGGCCTGCTGCGCTGCGTGTCGCGGGTTCGATTCCCACACGGAACAAATATTTGTATGACCTACAAGTAGTTGTTCCGGGTCTGGCTGTCTGTGTATGTGAGTTTAAATGTTTGTAAACGCACCCACAATACAGGAGAAAGTCCCAGTGTGCGGCGATGTATTTAAAAAAAAAACATATTTTTCATGAATTATTTCTAAATTATTACAAATGCGCCTTTATAACAATATAAAACTTAGCTTTATTCCTCACTAGCTTTCGCCCGCAGCTTCGCCCGCGTGGAGATCGGAAATTATCCCACCGCAACGTACTACCGGGATAAAAAGTGTCCTTTAAGTTAATCCAGGTTACAAGCTATCTAATACAATAGACGACATATATTTAGTAACCTAATCCGGTTAATTGTTTTTAAAGAGTCACTGCGTTCGGTGCTTGGCGTGGCAACAAGTCGTGTCCGGGTTAGCAATAAGTCAATCGTCATCCTGAGGATGCCTCATTGAGAGGTTAAACACGTGTTGGTTTCTTACAGGGTTCTTTATGTCTCTTTAAGAACAGTTAAGCGGATTAAGTTACTAAATATACGTCGTCTATTGTATTTTATTACGGATTTCCGCAAAGTCACGCCTGAGTCAATTAACTATAAACTATCTCTGTGCCAAATTTAATCCAAATCCATTCAGCTGTTATTGCGTGATTGAGTAAAAAACATAAAAATTTTCACAAAAAATCGGTTATTCGTTCCACCCCTCTCATATCTCCCCAAAGAAGGGCAGCAACACCTTGGTGTTACTGGCAATCTCGCGTAGGGTACCTGGGTTACCAAAGTACTTTGCCCTGTAAGTGGCGACCACCGGGCAGTTTAACAGCACATGAGCTGCTGTCTCGTCGTCCTCCAAGCAGGCTCTGCAGAGCAGACTGTCTGTGATTCCTATGACAAAGAGGTGTTTATTAAATTACCCATGGCCAGTTATAGAGGCTGTAACTGTATACATTTTCACATTTATAATATTATATATAGTAGGATACTAGTGACCCGCCCCTGTTCGCACGATTTTTACAACTTGACAAAACATTGAGATTTATTTATTATAAAAAAGTGTAATCATAATGTATTTTATACATAAACCTTCCGGAATAAATAGGGATGATCCTGGGACAAAAAAATGAAATTCTATGTAGTCCGTCAGTCAGACAATAAAAAAACAAAATATTTTTTTTGGTTTTTGTTTATCAAATTAATACTTAGATCAAACGCATTCAAGTTGGGGAGTGGGGTTTGCTACGTCACAAGTAAGTATAAAATCTACATACATGTGACGTAATGGCACTTTTTAACTCAGTGTATCGCCGTAATCTTTTGATAACATAAAAAAAGAAAAATACGTGCACGTTATTTTTTCATAATCTGCATGACGGACAAAAAACATTTTTTTAGTCATCATCTCTATTCTCTAAATGATGGTGAAAACCACATCAAAATCATTTAGGAAGAACAAAGCGGTCACACAGACAGACAAGAACAGCGACTTGTATAGATCTAAAATATTCAAACCAAAATTGCGCAATCATCTAGGACATTTAATCTTTAAAACATGAAGATAATATCTTAAGACGAAGAGGATATAAATTAAAAAGGCATCAATCTCAACAATTAATACAATTATAAATGTGGGGGAGCAAAAACACTGCCTTGGTCGTGTTAAAAGGCAAACTGGCAAAGTAATACAATTTTACCGCCTTTTTCTCCCCCGCCTAATTACAAGTCATTTTATTAATAAAGAAGATCGTTACAATTAGGGCGATTGTATTAAATTTGCACACTGTTGCATTTTTTAAACTTAATAAACTGTTTGTGTCAATTTTTATTAGTGTTAACGTCGTAATAAATATTTAAATTCACTGGTTTGGGAAATAAATCAGTCTAAAAAGGTTACATATTTGTTTCAAATTCACAAGTCATAAATTACACCCGGCGGTCAGTGTTGCCCACTGAAAATATTTAACCATCAAATGGTCGCGTGGGCTCGGGTCAACCATTCACCAAAATATATTTGAATAACGAATGATATACGGTTTGTTTATTGGCGGGCCTGTTCCTTTTTTAGAATTTCATTATTAAAAGTTGACCGACGCGCGTTCGGGTCGCCGTCGGTCATTCAAAAGGGGACTGATTGGCCGAATGACCCCTGTGTTCGCTACATTATATACAAAACTTTTAATATTTTCGCAGCTTGGGTCTCTCAGACCGGTTTTCTCGACCGAGGGTAACGTTTTATTGAAAATTTTACGTTTAATTTATAATTTTGAACGCACGTGTCTTTTCAAAGGTGAAAAGGTTACAAGTTCAAGCGACTGCGTTTCTTCAAGATCGTTGAGTAAAATGAATGCGACGAATGAAGGTTTAATGAAAAGTGCGAGTTTAGTCTTTATTTATATTCAAATATGAATGATTTTTGTTAACATTTGTGAAGAAAACTACTTTTGCGTATGTATCTAAGTGGTTATTTTTCAACCCACACGATAGAAAGTGAGATTGAAATTAAATTCAAACGCTATTATTTTGTCGGAAATTTGAGCTACGTCCCTTCGCGAGGGTCCTGGGGGATGAAAAACGAGGAAACTTTCCCTCTGTGCGTTACTTTGTTTACTTTTGCACTAGTTATGTAAAAATGTGGGGTTCGAAACAATTTCTCAGGCGTGACGCGAAGGAACCCTAATGTCGTGATTATTCTGATGTTTTATCGTTACGGCTGTCTTTTATAAGAATAGCTGGAAATATAGAATTTATACGGAGATTATATAGTTTTTTTAAGTTAATATAAATTATACTTGATATAAATGAACAATTTAGTTGTAACACAGAAAATATATTTCATTATTTTTTTCGTATAATTATTTAAACGCATTAAATGTATGTTTATCAAGTAGGTTTAAAGCTCAACGCAACAAATGCGCCTAAAAGCACCTTTTTTTACTGTGAAAAAGTAAGTAAAATTGACGTTGTTTCTTTAAAAAAAGTTTTCGTAAGCGAAATACAGTTTTATTTAGTAAGTTAATTCAATATTAAACCAGTAATTCCACACATTCACACTTTTCAATACATATAGATATGTTCAGCATCTGCCTATATGCCTCCAGTACATAGTTGTAAGCAATTAAGTATGCTACCCACTTAGTATTCGTAAGACATTCGCTGGCTAGTTAGTATGCGGGTCCTGTGTTCCTGTAATTAGCACATACGCCCCATGGAGCGGTGACGTTTAGTGTATAGGCAGAATGTAGATAGGTATGGCAACATTATTTGGTTACAAATAAAAAGGTTGTTTTTAAGATACAAAATATGTGAAAATGGAAACTCCGGCACAAATAGAGTTAAGAGCTATATTCTGAATGTGGGCGACATCGCAATACTTTTTTTACATCTAAAACTAAATATTCGGTGTTCGGTTATGATATTATTTATTGCATTTCATAATCAATATTTTAGTTTACCTACTAGTTAGCCACATTTCAAATTTCCATACAGTAAAATTGCCAAATTAATCAAAACAGGTAAATATTTGACAGCTATTTGCGACGTTGCCAACTTATAGAATAATTATATTGTAATAGGTACCTACAGGTACTTTTTTGTTTTGTTTTAATGGTCTCTAGAAAATAAATGATTAAGTACGTTTTAATCACATTTTTTCATCGTAATACAAGAAATAATACATTTTATAAATTTTTAATCAACGTGGTAGGTACGTACCTTAGGTACCTATTTCTTTTTAAATTTAGGTACCAACTAAAGGTGTTCCCATTGTGTTGTGTGTTTCAGCATAATTATTATACTGAAATAAATAATTTTAAATGTCACACAGCGTCAAAGTAAAATAGCTTTTCTATTTCCGACTTTTACTTAGAGTAATTTAAACATTATTGTTCTATTTCACTTAAGTCTAGCCTTTAGATTTAGACAATGCCAAGTACGGTGCCAACCTAGATTCATCATTGCCATCCAATGTGGCAATATTGCCAGCCTTTTAGGCACTTTTCCCATTGAAAGTGATGCGAAGAATTTTTTTGATGCCCAATGAGCTTCCCTTTTTATTTATACTTCTCATTTACTTATATATTTTATTGTTAGCTTGTATATTTTATTTAAGATTTGTCATTTATTGTAAGTCAACCATCATTCGTAATTTCGCACCTAGGTACTTAGTTGAGATGGATCTAGCATTACCTACCTACTAATTAAGTATTAATTATACCTACGCTAATACATTTAAACAGGGCATAATTAGGCTAATAAAATACGAAAAACGTTAAAGAAAATGTTAAAGTCTAACCCAGCAAACAGAAACGCTAGCATTATAGTATCTCTGCCCGAAAATATAACCTAAAATACAATAACCTACAGCTTTGCTCAGCCTCAATAAAAAAAAAAAATAGTCTAACTTTTAGACGAAGTTAAACTCTTCTGTTGAATATAAGAACGCTCGTACATCACAAGGTTCTACACGAAATCGCTTTCACAGTTTTGCCCTTTTTCTGCTCTTACTTGTAATGAAGTACTGTACATAAGTGTGACCTGACCTCTGTAAATCTGAAGCACACATATATCTCACACATACCTCTGTACAAAGTCACGTCGTCACGCCCTTTCGTTAAACTTATGTGTGCGAGTCTTTATTGAATTTGAATTTGGAGCTTTCTAGTTTTTTTTTTTTTTGTCCGGTTGTATTAATGTTGCCAATGTAGATATTATGCTGTATATTTTTTTTAAACCTTCTTACTTTTTATTCCGCTATATTATTCCAATATTAAACAAAAGTTCACAAAGTCTACCTCTTTTTCTGGTGTTATCGATAACAACGCCAATGTATACTCAAACATTAACTACGTTACTCATGTGCGGGTCCTAGGTATTAGGGCAATCAGTCTACCTTGACGACAATTATGAATAATTAAATGCCATCACGTTAAACGTTATTGAAAAACAAAGAGCAAAAGTGAGAAAGACAAATGAGAAACTATAAGTAAAACAAACAAATTTTATCAAACTTTTTATTGAGGCACACGGCTAAAAGAATATTTTCACACAAAATGAAAGACCCGGTGTCCGTAAGACAGTATAGGGAAAACTCCGTCGAAAATGCGTAGGTACATAATATTCGGACCCCAACGCACACATACACGAAACACATAGTAATCCTCCCACACATACGTACGTTCACATACGCGGCGTATGTGCCCACGTGTGCACGGGAGGGACACGTGTAAGACAGAGAGAGAACCATTGTGATGTGGGTGTGCAAGAAAGGGATGGGTGTTGCAGGACGAGCGATACAACAAATCAATACGAGCGGTGGTGACCGGTAGCCTGTGTCACTACCCCCCCGACCGGCCCCTCCCCGCGCCTTCAGACCGCACGCCTCCACCTACATTGTCAACTGCCACAGAGTAATTTAGACCTCCCAAAATTATTATGGCACTGGTATTATGTGCTTTTTGCCACAATATGTTTGTCTTGTATCGTCTTCCCGTGTTACTTATGCATATTGCTTTGCGCGAGTCGTTTGTGCTAACATGGCGTGACTCCAATGTTTAACATCTAAACTTTGTTCTTGTTGAAGTACTATTTTGGTATTTATCTCCTTTTTTGTACTTTTTATACTTTATCAGTTACTGCACTGAATTTCAAGAACGAGTGATGTTTTTTTTCAATTTCCTTTTAACAGACTAACCGCTATCTCACAAAATCTGTAAAATGGTTTAAATAGTGGGTTCATTGATGCCGAGATTTTCTTGTATATTGTAAATCTTACACAGTAAGATATAGCCTTCCTTTCAGCAGAAAATTTGATCCCCTTCCTCTACAAAGTGCAGCGACATGAAACACAAAGAAATTATAAAACCAGGAAGGATTATTTAAATAAATGATTAATTACTTATGTAGGTAGTTGCAACGCTTTTATATTATTTGAACATGAAAGCGTGCCATGAAAAATAAAGCCAAAAATTGTTTTTCTACCAAAACCTGGCATTTAATATTTCAGTTAAACGAGTCTAAGTGATAAATTTAAAGAGATGTAACTTCTTTGTAACTTCCAAACAATTACATCTCCATCCTACTAACTCTCTCTGCTTATAACTAAAATTTAGTTGTAGTTCTTAGTGGTTGTTAGTGCCTAAAGCTAGGCTACACACGCAGCGACTTCAGTGGCCGGTAAATTGATTGGCGATTTAAAAATCTCACGTAGACGCACAGATTTTGACAGCATTGCGCACCTAGCATTAGGTAGGAGATGATTAAAAATAAATAAAAAGAACATTCACCATTTAATTCTTTGGGATAATAAATATAATTCCAACTTTTAAAAGTGATTTGCTCCTACCGTGTTGATTGTAATTTTGTGATGTTACGATCGTAGTATTTTGGAACCAACACTAATATGAAATAGGTCTTATCTTAAAGTTGTAGTCGTTATTCCATGAGAGTTAGTGCTAGTGACACTCTAAACTTACTTGCAGGATCTTTAAACTTTATTTAAGTTAACTAAAATTAGAGAAAAATCATTTCCTCGTGTCCCTTCTATACAAATTGTGATTCTATGACTCGAAATCCGCTTGACCGCGCGTATGGAAGGCAGCGAGACTCCGACCGAACAAACTTGATACTTTCGCAACTTCACCGATAAATTATTTTGATATTGGTTTAATTATATATAGAGGAAGTGTAGGTATCTGCTCTGTTTGGTGTTCGTGAAAAAAGTGTGTACAATTTTATTGATTGCTTATTTTAAAACAGTATTTAAGTAGGTACCTAATTAAGTAGAAGAAGGTTTATTTGCGATCTGCGATTGATGAATAACTGCTTGAAATTTTTCATGCAGTTTTGTCTGTAGTATGGCAATCAAAAGGTGTTTTTTAACGTTTACAAAAACTTTAGAAAATGGTTTTAAATGAACGGTTGGTGTTATTGAAGCAAAAATATACGATTCGACAAAAACTCAAAACCTCTTACAGTACATTCTAAGCACAAACCCACCCCACGCAATGGACAGTCTTAAGGGTCTCTTTTTTCTTAAACTTTCAGAGGGTACATTCCGCTGAGTAACAGTTCTGTAATTCACTACCCTTCGCTTTACGGAGGGCCCATACAGAGGGACGATAAACTGTAAAACCACGGGAGGGTCCCCCCTCCCCTCCGGCCCGATAAACAGGGCTGTAATTTATGACACCTAGTGGAACCCTTCTTCCGATGGACCCGGCTAAAGTTAGGTACTTTTGGTTGGATGTAGGTAGGTGGTGAGGTTATTGAATTATGTATAACGTCTGCCCGTAATGGACATTGAGAGGTTAGAAGTGGATCTCGTGCTCCTAACTTGTTTATGGATTAGGAAAGTTTTTGTTTGGTACCCATTTTGTGAAAGGTTTTGGAGCAAATTGATGTGGTAGAATTAATTATTGTAAAAATATTGGATTTTTTGTAATTGTTCTCGTATTTTGTGCAAACTAATCTCAGGCAATAATGCAAAAAATCTGTAGAACCAATTTCCAAATCATGCAATTCCGAAGAAATATGGGTATAATGCAACAAAGTAGAACTTAATACTACAGTAGGACATAATTCATAGAACCACATATTTGAACATTGTAGTCGTTGCATTCAACAGTATCTGAGTATTCAAATATTTAACAAATGTTCCATATCCAATCAGAGGTTAAACACAATAAAATTCTTATTAGATTAATCCTCTGTTTTTTTCACACACACACACACACAATATTGCATCACTCAATAAACACAAGAAGTGTTATCTTAAAAGTTCACGAAATAAATATTCACAAAGTTTCGCGTAACTTGGCGTGCGTAAAGGAAAAAACTTTACGCCACTTGATAATGAGATCTCCAAGTTTTTATAGGCATTTTATTTACTTTGAAATGGCTAACCGCAGATCCGATTCTTTAATTTTGTTCGTTTTGTTTGCTTATTCTATTGGCTTGAAAACTTATTTATTAGTTAGCACTTTGGATAAACGTTTATATTTTCTTCGGTAATTGTGTGGTGGCGGTTAAATAAAAGAAATCCGTTGATTTGTTTTAATTGGGATGGTTTTATATACTTAATAATATGTTAATATACAGATATCTATTGTCCTATATCCAGCAGTGGCCGTCTAGATGATGATGATGATGATAGAGAACAAATTGTGATAGGCTGGCTTTATCTCTCTTGGAAAACTTGCTGTAATAATATTGATTTAATTTATAAAGCTAACATAATAAATGGACCGAATAATGGCTTTGCCCTGCAGTAGGATACAAATAGCTTATAATAACAATAATAACGTAATACATAGATTCTCAGAGCTTCAGCTATAACAAATTGTCGATTTATGATAGTCTGGCTTTAATCTCCCTTGAAGAACTAGCTTTAATAATATTGATTTGATTGTCCTTAATAAGAATCATTTTAACACCTTATCAATTTAGGGGTTTTTTAATTTAGGGGTTTTTTAACATTTACAAGTGGGAACATAACAACTTATAACTAATTAATTAATAAAAAAAGCAAAATTATATAAGTACTAACTTGAGTTATTTATTAGATTTAGTTTATAGCTGCATCTATATGCTCCGATCCTCAGCTATACCTAACCTAATAAATAATTCAATCAAGTCTACATAGCAATAATAAATTATTGGAGTAGACTCCAAGCTACATCACAAAGAATAATCAAACACCACAGCTTTACACCAATGCAATTCACGACACTAACGCTTCACGAAGCCGCAACAGAAATAAGCAGAAATCGATAACAAATCCAGGAGGCTGCCTGACCAATACAAGTATAAACTACATATAAATATATAAAGGCTCCTATTTTACCCTTATGGCCGGCACGGTCCGCAGCCATCTTGGAATTCGCCCCCTCCCCCGCATCTCACCCACGCTCAATCTTACCCCAAACATGCCCCCTCGATCTAAGGGGCCTTTGAAAGGCCGAAACCCACTAATACTAATGTCCTCTACGTATGAGCGTGTGTGTGTGTTTAATGTAGAACACACAGGTTGTGTGCTTTAAATTGTTTGCGCTCAATTTGTTTTTCGTTTGTTTTTTGTTTGCTGTGTCTGTTTTTAATGTGAATAGAATTTCGTGATGATTGTTTTGTCAACGATCGTGATCATGTTTCTTAGATCTACCATGAATTCTAACGAATTTACATACACATTTTTTTATAAAGTTTTAGTTTTGTAGATTTAATTACTTTACGATCCCATCATATTAATTTATACAAAATAAAATTAATCATTGCTTACGTCTACACAATTTGTTCTAGGCACCTGAAAATACTATTAATAAAACAATATTCACCTGATAAATAATTGGAACTATAAAAAGGGCAAAGAATTGATATATAATTATATATATCTTGTGTGAAGGACAAGAATAGCCTGATAAAAGAGCCTGTTACAAATAAAACTGTTCTGAACTTTGAGTCAAAAGCTATTACTTAACGTTTATTTTTAAAAGAAATATGATTTATTGAGACTAAAAGACTTTTCTTTGTTGCTGTGCAATATCTTTTTTAATCCACGGACTTACATGAAGGTCCTGTTGTACCTATTAACACTGTTATTTGGAAATATGGTAAAAGCCAATTATTTTTAACCGTGGAGTTTCTTGCCGGCTCTTCTTCATAGGTAACAACCAATTGGAACCGTGCACTCAGCTTCTGACGTTTCATATATGCCATCCATGGTTTAAGTGAAATAAAATATTTTGATTTCGATTTTTGTTCTTTATTAAAGGATAATTTTAGATCTTTGTTAAATGTATACGAACCACAACGATAAAACAAAGACATTATGTAGGTATAAGTATTTTTTATTTGCTACTTAAAACGTGCAAACAAAAAGAACGTGGTAGGTAAACCTCCTTTAATACTATTTTCTTTTAGATAATTTTTGTGATATTCAAAAAGTTGAAAGTCCTGAAAATGTAGATTTAAGGTATCGCGCTTTAATTGGTTAATGAACTCCATTGTTCCTATTCACTAAGATTAATTTCATAGCCATTTGATGTTGTCGCGAGTAATAAACAAATAGAGTAAATATTTATAATTCGGTTGTAACGTATTTTACGGGGAAAGTTTATGGCACGCTTTATGGCATGTTACGTACATAAAAGCAGAGATTCCTCTTAAAGGATTCGCTTGTGAATAAGTTAGTACGTCATGTAGAGACCACTCCAGTTTATATTGTAAATATGTGTTCTACATATCCATATGGAAAATAAATAACATACCATTCTTACTTATACACTGATGCATTCATTAATGCTTACTATTACTGTACAGCCGAATCCCACCAACCATATAGAATAACATTTAAGGGTAACTCAACCGAAAAAGAAGGCTAAAAAAAGATGCATGCGGGTGATATTTAAGCGATAAATGCATGCCATACTTTAAACAGTATAAAATACTTACACTAACATGTTTATACATTGCCGATTAGTTTCACGGAAATCCTACTGGCACCAGTCCGCTAAGACAGCACTAATGCGCAAGTGTTTAGTACATGGCTCCGGTCATATATGATTAAATACCTAAAACTTGGAAAGAATTGCGCTATCGTTATTTAAAAAAAAGGCTTCGATGTTTAACGCGTAGTTTAAGCGTAACAGAATTCTTGAATTAAAAAATAAATAAACTTCGTAATGTTTAAAAAAAAATATCAAACATTTTTAGTTTCAAATTTATAAAAAATAAATATATACGAATTATGTTTGGTTTTGTGTTGTTTTTCATTTTGTTTCTTAAAGTTTAATAGATTAATTTAGTGGATTAATTTATAATTTTGTAAATTTTGCATTCCTACTGTTAAAACAAAGCGGAACCAAATATTTGCGGAATAAAATATTTTTATCATAAATTAGAAATGTAGTTAGGTACTCTTAAGCTACTCATTTTAAATGAGTAGAGGAAATATAGAGAAGGGAGATTACTTCACCTAATGGAAATCGATCCATTAAGATAATAAGCGACCTTTCATGGTTTACGCTATGACGATATTCCACACAGAAATCTCAATATTTATAACAGTGAGCAACGGAGGCCTGAAAGCAATGGTTGCGATCCAATCAGTCACCTCAAAGAGCATTTCAGAGATAATTGGCGTCGAGCTCAAAGAAATACGCGGTTACCGAACACCCTCCTCTCACCCCGCAATGCATTACCGAAATAAAAAATTCACGTCAATTTCCGAAGGAGATTTCCATCAGAGCCGATACGGTGGCTAAACACAAAACCCCGAAGGTGGCACACACACACTTGAAATATTCACTCGCCACTCCAATACATCATTCATTCGTCCGCCGAGAACGGTTCGACACCAATCTTCCATTTGGCAAGAAAATCGATACACGTCGTGGCCATATAAGCATTCCGGGGGTGGTAGACGGGGTGTCTTAAGGGGGAGTTAAGGTTTAGTCCCGAATATTGAATTTCCCTTGGGACAAACCCGTTTCGCTTTGTCCCTTCGGTCGGGGTCGTGTGGGCCGCGATGCCCGGGCTCGCCTACCTACGCACATCTATAGCGTACACATATATATATATATATATGCGTGAGTGTATGTTCGTGCGTAAGTGTTGGATAATAACATTGCGAGGCCACCAGGCATACGTGACTTTCAGGGCGTTTGACGGGCCCCCAGGCTATATGCTCTCTATGTACATACGTATAATAATATGTGTGTGTTTGAGTGGGCGTTTTACCCTATATGTAATATAGAGGCCTCCCTACGCTTCAAAGCCTTTAAATTGGGTCTCTTTAAATAAAATGCTGTACGCACGCGTTTTTGTCAAAGAGAACACTTTATTATAACGTAGTAGGCTATAATAGGTTTTTAATACAAAATGTTTAAGATTAACTCGAACGTAAATAAGCTTACATTCAAATACTTAGTTCATTCGGGTTCACCGTGGAACATTATACTTTCATTACACGTGTTTCTAAAATACTCAATAATATGTTAAGGTACCTAATTCTATTAAAAACCTACTCTTTGAAGGAAAGCTTATTGCAAGACATGGACACCTACCTACCTTTGTATTTTAGCTGAACATAGCAACGTGGGAATCATGTAAAAAATAGTAAATTCATCATCGATATTATAATACACGTATTATTTCTCAGGTTTTCTGAATTCGATAGAGACTTCTCCACTTTATAAATATTTCTAACTCTGCAATTTGCTTACAGGCAGTAGAAACTTATGCCAATAACAATTAAAAAATAACACAAAATATTCTAATGATTTTTGTAACTGGAATATTTAATAAATTCAACTTAGAGTTACGCTCAAAATAAATCCTTAATATTCATTAAAAAAAAATACTCAATATATTGCAATGATTTTTGGCAAACACCAGACAAGTATCAAAACTATTTAAGTGAGTTGCACTTTAATCAAAATACTCCTACCAATACGAACAAATGTACCATACCAACTGCAGTGGACAAATTAACTCCAGTTTACCCAAATATAAAGCAAACAAAATATAAATCTAGTGCGGGAACTACTTCCCTCCTCCCATATATTTGTTTCTTCGGTCCCCATAACATTCGGTCGGTTCATTTACTAGTTACGAGTCATATGTATGTCTACGGGTCGTAAGCTGTAACCCTTTGTTTTATGTAGCGTAAAATCAAATTAAGCCCTCACTATTTTGTTAATAATGTAGCGTTCTGTTAATCTGATGTTTGTTGTATTTCTCATGTACTTATTTGCCAATTGTATTTGTGATATATGTATTTTAGGAGTTGTTTAATAAATGTTACCAGCTTATTTTTAAAGATAATTCGTTTTATTTTCTTCCTTGGTTACAAGACACAGACCATTGCACTTACAGGATTTCTTTTAAAATATTATAGAATTATTTCAGATATCATCATTTACTCAGGGACTTTCTAACTAGCTTCTAATTCAAATGCAAACAAAATAAGCCTATGAAACTTAAAAAATCTTGAAATAGTGTGATTGATGTTAAGAATCACGATCACTGGAAAAAAACTGAATTCAACAATGTCCAACTTTTTTTTTTTTCAGCAGTGGTAATGTAGTGGTGTGACTGTCAGACTACCAAGTCTATAGGTCTCTAGGAGTTCGAACCCAAGGTACGCACCTCTGACTTTTCGGATTAATTAATGTGCATATTTGATAATTATCACTTGCTTCAAAAAACGGTGAAAGAAAACTTCGTGAGGAAACCGACATGCTTTTTTTTTTTTTGGGTGGGAAATCATCAAATGACGTCTCCCGTGAGGGCGGGCGTGTCTGACTCTTACTGACTAGAACCCACCCGTGTTCCTTCTGTTGCCTGTGCAATGCCAGGGGGCCACGGTATCCCTTTCGGACTTTCCCGCAACCCCGGCAGGCAATGGTCCCATCGGACCCCTTCACTCGCTGACATCTCTTTGAGGCGCGCGTGGAACATAACGCGCCGTCGACCCAGGCTTGGTCCTTACCGGACGGCGAGCTAGTAGGTACATACCTACAGTTAGCTACTGTTTATAGGTTTAACCACTCAAGTAGCCCACCTGAAGACGCTAATAAACAGCGTTGTAACAGATACTAACAAAACTAACTAAGAAAACTTCGTGAGGAAACCGGCATGCTTGAGAGATCATTATTTCTCGACGACATGTGAAGCCGAGTCAGAGGCCCATGGGCGACTTTCAAACTCTGACACCAGCCGGTCTATCCCGTAATAATCTCACGGTGAAAACTTAGGTGAAGTGAACGTGAAGTGAGCTGTCATTCCACCTGCTGCTAGGGACTGACAGCTCATTCCGAACTCACTTCACCTAAGTTTTCACGGTGACATGGTTACAGAATACCACTGCAGATTAGTCACTAACCAAACGAAAAGAAGAAGAACAATTTTCGAAACAGAAACCTGTTGTGAGGTTACAGTAGGTACAAGCATAAGCTGAATTAAAAACCATAACATCACGCCTGTAACACCCGAAGTATAAGGTAGAGGTGTAACTATATCACCCACATTTTTCCAGTTATGATCCATCATCAGCTGCCTATCATTTTCCCAACTATGTTGGGAACCCAGTAACTGGGTAATACGATACCCCTTGGTACGTAAGACTGGTTGTCAGACTTTCGATCTTCTGACTACACATAACGATTGTCAAAGATCTACGAATGACAACTGGGACCAACGGCTTAACGTGCTTGTTGAAAATGGATCAGTTGTTAGGTATTGCTTATTCATAAAATGTAAAAAGCATAACTTATAATATCATTTCTAACTTCTCTAAACTGTACAATAATTTGTTGAAAAATAACAACTCGAGCTCTGAAAGTCAAAACCATATGGATTTACCTTATGTCAATCCCATAAGGGTGAGTTGAGTAGATTTTCTATAGATTCTAATGAATTCTAACCAAGTGTATTTGTACACAACAAAGTTCCAAAAACGTATTTAAGGGCGTTTATTCTGAAAGTTGGCAACGTCGCAAATACATGTCAAATATTTCGCTGTTTTGATTAATTTGGCAATATTAATGTATGTAAATATGAAATGTGGCTAACTAGCGAACTAGAATATTATTAATGAATTGCAATTATAACACTGAATATGATGCTGTAACCGTTTTAGGTGCAAAAAAGGCATTTGGATAGTTTCCAAATACTTTTTTTACATATAAAAGTAAACGTTCAGTGTTACGATATTAATTATTGCATTTCATTAACAATATTCTTGTTAGCTAGTTAGCCACATTTCATATTTCCATACAGTATTATTGCCAAATTAATCAAAACAGGTAAATATTTGACAGCTATTTGCGACGTTGCCAACTTTTAGAATAAGCCCTCTTAAATTATAAATTAAATGCGCCATAATGTATGATCGGTGCCCAGACGCTGTCGGGGGGAGATCGACCGAACACGACCACTATAAATCTCTGTCACAATGACAGAGAGAGAAATTCTAGCGTTCCTACCTTCGCCACAGACGTAATAGGTACACAATGGTATGTAGGTGTAGCTATGGTACCTATGTAGGTAGGTATAGGTACTCGTGTATGAAGGTAAAAGGACGCTTGTTGAAATACGAGTGAATTTTAATTATAGTGATAAATGTAATGTGAAGCATATTCTTTAGTCTCTAAGCCAAATTATCCCATGTTCTACACCTATAACAAATTCACATACAAATCACAAGAAAAACAATACACGAACAAAGCCCCTAGCAGCACACCTACAATTCAAAGCATTAACCCTAATACAGTAGGCCCCGCATACAGCTCGGATTTTCAATCAGTCCCCACCTTTGTAGCGGGGTGAAGTATCGCCGAGGTGACGTCGAAGACACATGCCCCATGTTATCCGTTCCCCGTTTAATCCCGACCGGGGAACTATCGAAACTATTGGGATTGCTAAGGGGGAGTAAGGGGGGTGAAGGGAATGAGAGTGTAGGATCTATGTGATGTTTTGAATTTGGAACTTATTAGGGTTGTGTTTTGTTTTAATGAGATTTTCTGGGTCATTGAAGTCGTCAGCATCAGCACGTTATTGGTTACCCCTTTTAATAGCTAATGCCTTTGCTTGAGGAATTAAGGCGAACTGGCGATATCCGCAGCTGAACATGGGTGCACAACCTATTAAATAAATGGCATATTCTTTATTTGAAACTGAACAAGTGAAAAGATAGAACACAACACATTCATCAACAAATTTTTATACTCAGCTATTTCCATTAACTCCTTTATCATCCACGAAAACTTCAAAAATTTGCATTCTAAATAAAAACCCAACGAAACAGAACAACAAGCATGCATTACATAAAACACATCGCCCGCACAATCCTTCAAATAAAATTGTAATTCTTAAAAATATATTGCCGAGTTTCCCCCGAGTCAGCCGGGGGCGGACTTGTTAGAGCATCGGTCGAGAATCACGTTCTCTTTGAAAAACGTCCTTTGATGCGCTCGCCTTGTTACGACCGTAACAACTAGCGTTCTCACAGTCACGTGTATTAAACCTTTAACTCTTTGTCGACTACCACACAAACCAATCTCAACCTTAATCCAAGTATATAAGGACGCAAAAAGCGCGCACACAAATAAAATAATTTCGAGTAGGCTTACGTGCCTGGGAACTAAAAGTTTTTTCCCTTGATGAGAAAATGTGTTTTTCATGACATGTAATACACTTTCTTTTTCCTTTAAGTATTCACATTTTTTTCAACAGATAAAAATATTGAAGTAGGTATTATCTTCAATCAAAGTTATCTATGTTTTTATTTTCTCGTAAAAGTAAAATCTTGTACAGACTACGCTTGTGATATTTGAACCATAACGTATAATGCCTCCCTCTGATTACCATTTGACGAACTGAATATTCCGCTCTGATAGACGTTTTGAAGCCATGCCGTAGTCTGCAATTCAGTGGCAGAGAAAAAAGAAAGAAAATTGCCGCCATTTTTTAAATCATGTCTACTTAGTATTTATTTTTTACTCATGTACAGTTCTTTATTGGAATTTTGATTGATTGGAGTCGGTAACTTTTGTGAAATGATTATTTTTTTCTTTCTTGTTTACAATAGCATAATCTTTATGAATATTAGTTACCTACCTTACCCATTTATTTTCTTGTATTCTCTCTGTCGGTAAGCAAATACAAACAAAAAGAGGTAGAAAGCAGAATGGTGTTAAATCTATGACAGAATCAATTACATTTATTAATTAAATTAACTGCCCCCGGTGTAGGTGGTTATAATAGATGCACATTTCAGTTGGAATTCAAAATAAGAACAAAAGGCAACAAAATATAATCAAATAAATTCAAAACGGATTAAAAATAACCGCGTTCCAAATACAAAACTCAAAAAAAAAACACAGCAAGCATCGAATTAATTTCTCTAGCATTGTTTTCGTTTGTCAAACTTTAAAACAATAAGTATAGAAGTCACATGCAGAGTTATAGACTAAACTCCATTCGTGGCCTTTGTCCTAACCCTTTGTTAGGGCGAAATCCTTCATTGTTTTCACAGGGCGCGAATTAATCTCAGTTTATTTCTTTGATCGTGATATTTGAAAGGGCCGTAGTTGTCAGCTAACCGTGACGTGACGAATATGTAAATGGAACGTTTTTTGTTCTTTATTTGAATGCGCATTGAGTGTAGGTCAACTGTCGACCGTTTTGAAACGTCACTTTTATTTTAGTTTTAATTGTCATGTGGTGAATTTAGGACTGAACATATTTTACGAATGCATGATGTTATTACAGTGCAAAGGATAGAAGTTTGACAGCTGGCATGACCTAAGTAACAACGGTAGCATTAAATATTATACATCTAAATTATATGGTAGGTATAAGTCTAAAGGCATGCCCGTCTATTTTTTTATCATAAATAAATACCTACTAATAATGCTTAACAAAGTTCACAATTATATTCGCGGTAAATAGAATTTTATATTTGCACATTTAATATGGAGAGTACATCACTAAGTAGATAATATCTGAACCGAACGTTAGGTAAGTACGCACCTATTTTTCTCGGAATGGAAACGAATTCTCAGAAAACTTCACAATATTGCTTAGATTAGTCTTTGTTGGAAAATCTTATCTTCGCTACCAAGAATCTACAGGTTCTGCCATTACTTAAGTTAACATATTAAAAATATTATAGACATTATTTTACCGAGAGATTATTGTGTAAAGAATCCTTTCAAATCAGTAGGTATGTATTATTTTTCAGTATTTTTCCACACGCACTCAAAGTCAAACTCTCAAACTCAAAGCATTTATTTATTTATTTCAAATAAACCCGTCACTTTTGAACTGTCAAGGACAAGCACAGATATTATCGTCGAATACACAATCGATTCATTAATTCATTGACCATTCATTTTTTTTCATTCTTTATTCGATACATTTAAACAGCGAATCAATTTTCGCGCCTCCCCCTTAAGAGCTAGGCAATTTTTTAACAGAATATAAATTTAAAATATCGACTAATTAAAAAGTTACGCAACAACTCGAAATTTCGCGGGTATTCTGGTTTTCCACAATGTAAGTGCAGCCAATATACCTAAGTAGCACCCGCACTGGATCTGGACGTGGTAGGTTACAGCTAGGGTTGCCAACCCTACTATATGATATACGAGTAGTAGTAGTATAGTATCCTGCTATATTAGAGGCCTAAATACTATATTTCTGATGAAACAATATAGTAGGCGAAACTACAATATTTTTATTTCAATAAAAATGGCGATATGATTGGAATAGAACCAGTATTAATTAATCTCTTAAAAGCTGAATTTATGGTGTTTTGTAGCCTAAATTTAGAGTGTAAAAATAATTACGAGACATTAAGAATATTTTTTTGAAACATTCCGTTTTACTATATTTTTTATATTTTCGCAATCTACTATGTTTCACAGGCAATGGTTCCGAAAATACTATATTTGATACAAAAAAGTTGGATTAACCTTAGCTACAGCCCATTCCATCTCAAAGAGAGAAGGTCTGTGTCCCCACAGTGGGAATATTATAGGCTGATTATATGTATCTGTGTAAGTCAAGTAGACACCTAAATATCATGTCAAAAATCCCTACTCAACAATTCTCCCTACAGTAACTAAGTATGTATATAACATATAAATCTAAGACATACACAGGAGACGGCCCCGGATATTAATAAGCTGGTTATCCGGCAATCGCCCGGAGTGACGGCGGTACTTTACGTATATGTATGTTAACATGCACGACAGTGTACGCGTGGGTATCTGTGTGTGCCACGCACGGATATTGTGCGGCCTTTGACGCGGCGATATTGACGTGTATTTCATTAGATACAGTTAGATGTTTGATGTCGGTGGGTGGATAGGTACAGTTATCTGTACCTATCCACCCACCGACATCACGAGTGAGCCACGACAAAAACGAGTGAGTTTTATCTTTTTACACATAAGTGTAAAAAGATAAAACTCACTCGTTTTTTCCTAGGCAACATTCTTTAGTACCCCAAAACGCGGTTTTGGGCGAACTAGTTTGACATTAGGAGAGTCAATACCCGTATTTTAAGAGCGTTCGCGTTTTTGAATTTGTTGTCAAAAATACAATAAATTTACCTAAATTTTTGACAATATTTTGACATTAATTTGTCTTAAAGTTGTTTTACAGTACGAGAATTGGCCTTCAGATTATCGATAGTTGTATTTTTCTGGTTTTATTGAATAAAGTCAAAATGAGGTTTTCTTCTAAACAACTCATACGAACACTACCTACCAGAAAAAAAAAATGCAATCAATATGTATTGAAGAAAACAGCTTCAGTAACTGTGCACATATTTTTGCAAGTGACTGTACTTTGTATGTGTTGTGTGATTGTGTTTGGAACATAGTTTGAGTTTCTTGAATTTGACGTATGTAGGACGTTTCTCCTAATTTAGTTTCTGTGTTCCATACTAACGTTAATGGATACTGAAAATTTGTAGTTAATTGTTTAGTTTGCACATTTAAACTAACTTAAGTCACCGAGCTCTGCTCGGGGGAAAATAGAGAAAACGAATTTTGCCAGAAATGAGACCTAGCTTGATCGATTTTTCACCCCCATAAACCACAAAATTGCAACTTTCATTGATATCGTTAGAGCCGTTTTCAAGAATATATAGGTTTGAAAAATAAGTCTTTTGAAACTGTAATTTATTTATATTATTTTTGTTATTTTGATTTCTAAGTGTATTGTCTAATAAACGTTCCTGTTTTATAGAAATAATAATGATAGTTGTTAGTCTTGAAACATTTACCAAGAGAAGTCAAATAGATTTTCAAATTAAACTAACTTTTGTAGCTACGCGACCTACTACCCGATAATATATCGATCCCTTATATCCGAAAACCTTATAACAAACAGTCGATCTATTCTATAAAAATGTCGCCGTGAAAACTTAGGTGAAGTGAGCGTGAAGTGAGCTGTCATTCCACCCGCTACTAGGCACTGACAGCACACTCCGAGCTCACTTCACCTAAGTTTTCACGGTGTGATGGTTACAGAATAGCACTGCAGGTCTTCGGATATAGGGTCATGGCCACCCGGCTGGTCCGGGGATACCGCACGGTCTCCGGAGAGGCGGCCAGCCTCCTTGCCGGATTGCCGCCATGGGATCTGGAGGCAAAAGTCCTCGCGCATATTTGGGAGTGGCGCGAGGAGGCGAAACGCCGGGGCTTGACTCCGATGCCGCGAGAAATCGCGGCACAGCGGACAGAGCTCCGACGGGATCTCATGGCGTCATGGAGAGTGCGATTGTCGCAACCCAGTGCTGGGCACGCCACTATTGCGGCGATAAGTCCCCTCTTTGAGGAGTGGCTGGAGAGGCGCCACGGCGTCCTCACCTTCCGCCTGACGCAGGTCCTCACCGGACACGGCTGTTTCGGGAGGTACCTGTTTCGGATAAGGCGGGAGGAAACGCCCGGGTGTCATCACTGCGTGGATCGCCCGGAGGACACGGTGGAGCATACGGTGGAGGTATGCCCGGCTTGGGCAGAGCACCGCCGTGTCCTCGTGGAGGCGATCGGTGGCGGGGATCTCTCGCGTCCGGCCCTGGTCCAGGCCATGGTACGGAGCGAGAGGGCATGGGAGGCCGTCACCTCCTTCTGCGAAGCAGTAATGCTCGCGAAGGAGGAGGCGGAGCGCGTGAGGGAAAGGCAAATTTCGCGCCCTCACGCCCCTAGCCGCCGCAGGAGGAGACGCCCTGGGCGTCGGGAATCAATTGCTGATTCCCGGCCACCGTAGGCGCGGGCTTGCGGACGGTGAGCAATGGGTAGCTCAACGTCCGGTAAGGACCAGGCCCGTGTCGACGGCGCGTTGTGTTCCACGCGCGCCTCAAAGAGATGTCAGCGAATGAAGGGGTCCGATGAGACCATTGCCTGCCGGGGTTGCGGGAAAGTCCGAAAGGGATACCGTGGCCCCCTGGCATTGCACAGGCAAAAAAAAAAAAAAAAAAAAGGTCTTCGGATATAATATTATAGGGTGTATCGGAAAGGTGTGGGAAAATTTAAGGGTGTGGGGGTGTATCAAAAAAATGTGACCATCAAACTGAACAATTTTCTCCATGGGACTCATATCGTAATGGCGAAAAAAAATCAGCCGTCTCATACATTTGGGACGAGTAGGTATTGAAGTTTAGTATGGGGCAGTTCGTATTGTTTTCGCGATTACGATGTCCCATGGAGGAAACTGTTCAATTTGATGGTCTTCTATCTAATTACGCAACACATTTTAGTAAACGATTAAGACTAATTTGTTTCATTTTGACAGTTCAACAACATTCATTGCGTTATTTACGTTGTTGAGCAGATTTTTTATTAGCAATCTGTTGCATAACAATTCAGATTGTGATTCATTGTATATTACGCAATTGGGATAGGTACTGTACCACGCCTTTCAATTTGACCACCCTGAATAAACTGATTCAACCATAACAACATCAAATATAACAATCATCGAATATAATTAGCGAGTTCACATAACAATATCAATTATAATCAAATTCCCTACCCATACACAACGGAACACAATTACTGCTAAGCGCAACCGGTCTCACCACAAAGGCTCACCTAAACGCCGAATTTTCCCGACACACACCCCCTTTCACCCCCTCGGGGAGGCACCTTACCCCCCCAGGCTCACACGTCTATCCATTTGCCAGCTAGTTCCGAGCTAAATTAATTTCCAAGCTCCTTATGTTACGTGCCTTGCGGCTTTGGCTTGTGTGTGTGCGTTTCTCCTACACTGTAGAGCTACTTTAGGAAGGCTTAAATGAATATATACGATGTATGTGTGTGCGTGGAGGTATATATACGGTAAGTTTACGGTATCGTCTTGTTAAGGATCGAATTAGATGTAACAAATTAGTTCGGAGTATGGTGGTGTATGTACTTGGGTTATGTATGGATTATTGGTTTAAAGGCAGTCATTTACTGAAAGCTTCAGTAATTAACAAATACTTAAGTACACACAGCCTTAGGATGACATAAAGTGAACTGTACCCTAATTACATAATACACTATCAATCGGAATTTGAATCGTTTTGAAACAAATTGATAATCCATTGCTTCATAAGTTCGAAAAAAAAATATGTTCAACAACTTTAATGACGCAATGAATGTTGTTGAACTGTCAAAATGAAACAAAATTGTCGTAATCGTTTACGAAAATGTGTTGCGTAATTAGATAGCTGATTTGTGATGTTCTTCAGAAAGGTCAGGGGGCCAATTCTCAATTTTCGCCATTTATCTCGAGTTAGAGATCGTAAGTCTATCTCTATGTCTATTAAAAATATCTCTATCTCTACCAAAAAATGTCGAATTGAGCAGAATTCCGTATTCTCAGTCAAAATAGAAATAAATGTCACGATAATGTCGAGTCGAGTGAAGATAATGTTACCATTATGAAGAACCGCACGTTCCGTTTTAGGTAGCTATGAGTTAATGAATGATTTTGTTTTAAAACGCTGACTAAACCTAATTATTTAAGTATAAAACGAAACGTTTAGTGTAAAAATAATAAGTTTGACAAATTGACAGTTGACTGTCTGTCAGTATCAGAATTTGCGCCTTTTTGCGGTTCCTTCAAAACTTTTGTTATGTTTACATGTACTCTGTGTTACATCATTATTGGGTGATGTTTTACATTTCACAATTTTTAAATGAAATGAAATGAAATGAAATGAAATGAAATGAAATGAAATTTATTTGCAAGAATTGTAGTACATTACAGTTGGTCGGGTTATTTATCAGTTTCTAAAACAATTCGCTAAAACTAGCATGCAAACATTATATGAATTAATTAAATGAAGCTAATAAAGTTGGAAAAATACATCTTATAAAGTATATTAAGAATACGAATGTCAATCATTTGTCAAATTATTAAAGTAAAATGTCAGTGTGAGTGTTTAAAGTTTAGGTACTCATTCACAGAATAAAATGATTTATCTATAAGCCATTTGAATAACGCTGTTTTAAAACGATTAATTGGCAGTTCCCTATATGATTTTGGTAATTTATTATATATCCTTATAACCATTGGAAAGCAACTTCTGTGATATAAGTGGCTTTTCATTGGAGGAATCATTAGTCTCTCAGGATACCTTGTGTTAAACGTAACAGTGTCTCCAAGACGTTGAAATAATTCGGAGTGCATTTTAACAAACTTACAACATTCAAATATGTACATACCGGGAACAGTTAATATCTTTAAATCTTTAAAAAGAGGTTTACATGAAGTCAATGGTGGCACATCACAAAGAGCACGGATACATTGTTTTTGGGCTATAAATACCCTATTTATAAGAACAGAATTTCCCCATAGCACAATGCCGTATCTAATGTTAGACGCTACGTAACCATGATACGCTAAGAGGGCGGTTCTGAGGTTAGTTATTTTACACAGTCTCCATAAGGCGAAAGCGAAACGATTAATCTTATTTGTAACCTTTAAGCACTGAGCTTTCCATGTGCAGCCACTGTCCACTGTTATACCAAGAAAAACGGCTTCGTGTGCTTCGTTAATTCTCTGATCGGAATAAGTAATCATAAGGTCAAAATTTGATTTTCTATTGTGGAACTGAACGAAGGAGGTTTTATCAATATTTACTTTTAAATTATTATTATTAAGCCATGTTATGATAGCATTAACTGTTTCATTAACCTCTGTATTATAATTAAGCATTTTATTCTCCGTGATAACCACCGCAATATCATCAGCAAAAAGTGAGTAGAAATGTTTAGTCACATTTGGTAGGTCGTTAATATATAACAGAAAGAACAATGACCCTGTAACACTACCTTGCGGCACTCCTGTATTGTTGCTCCTTAAGGTAGACTTACATAATATTTCTTCTTTATTTGAATTTATTTCGGAAATTGCTGTATATTGAGTCCTATTTGAGAGATAGCTTTGCAGCCACTTCAATGCTAGGCCGCGAAAACCGTACAACTCACATTTAGTGAGCAGAATATGGTGGTCAACAAAGTCGAAGGCCTTGCTCATATCGAAAAACACAGTGCAGGTACGTGTACGTTTATCTATATTTTCAGTGATTTTTTTCAGTAATTTAAAAGCTGCTAAAGTGGTCGATTTGCCTTTTTGGAATCCGTTTTGTTCGGTTTTTAGTATTTTATGTTTAGTCAAGAATTGGGTCATACGAGAATGCATTATCTTTTCAAATACCTTAGATAAAACTGGTATTAAGGCGATTGGCCTATAATTGTTTAAACCAGTAACGTCACCTTTTTTGAAAATCGGTTTTATAACGGAGGTTTTTAATTTATCCGGGAAGGTGCCCTGGGAGAATGACATATTAATAAGGTACTTTAATATTGGTGTAGTCAAACCTGCAGTGCGTTTTAAGATATGCGTCGGGATCTCATCATATCCTACAGAAGAAGTATTTCTTAGTGATTGTATAGTTTTAAATGTTTCATCATCACTAACTGGATAAATGAAGAAACTGGCGTTGAGTGGTGAAATGAGATGGCGATGTCCCATCGACGATACTGCTCTATTTTTATTTTTACCGGTGGCCATATCGATGAAATAATTATTAAACGCGTTGGAAATGTCATTAGTATTCGTCAAAATCGTATTATTATATTTTATTTTTGTGATCATTTTTTTATCATTATTTGAATATGTCATTGTATTATTTTTTATTAATGTCCAAGATGCTTTACAAATATTCTTAGATTTTTTTATATATCTTACATTGGATAGTTTTTGTGCTGCAAAGATAATTTTTTTAAATTGTTTACATAAGTAATTTAGGTATTTTAGGGTGTGCAATTAGTATTTTTGGTGGGTAAGGTTAGTTTAGTGAACAGTTATACATGACTAATAAAATTATGAAGCAGACGATTATTTGCCTTCGTTTTCAGGTCTATTTTCGTGGTATCCTGAATTACAGGAGCCAATAGATCTATTAGAACCCTTATTAAATCTTTATCTAATCTAAAGTTTTTAATGACTTCTGTTTCGCTCAAGTCGTAAATATCGACGATGGGATAAGTGCGCTGTTGTCGCCGTGTATTGGCCAGTTGCTCGCCACTTTCCAACAACTCCGAGATAAAAATGCTAATAAACTCGTCCATCTTTCAGTGGTTTCAAGTCCAATCGTGGGTACACAAATTACAGTCTGTTATTTGCGCGAAGGTCGTCGTTTCAAGAAAACACAATGCACAAATCAAAGAGTATAAATCGAATTTTCAGTAGGTATGAGATGCCAAGCCGTATTTTATTTAAAAATTAAATAAAAGAAATCACAGTCAACCAATCAATCCAAAACTCGACGAATTCACTCAGAAATGACGTATCTCTACAATCGACATGCCATCTCTACTGCTCAGAAGCACTCGACATGAACTCTAACGTTAGCCTTCGACAAATGTCGAATTCGACATCCCCAGAATAGCAACTTTTAAAATTTGTCGAAAAAATGACGTCATTAGAAATTATTGTCGAGTTCGACACCATCTCTAAAATCGAGAATTGGCCCCCAGGTGCGTAACCGGCGGCGTGTGTGTATGACCTGGGGCCCCAGTCTGCTATTTTTATTAATTCGTCATTCCAACACGATCCCATTGTCATTTTGCTAAAAGTTTGTAATCTGCTAAATTCATAATGGTCGATCATTGGTTGATCATTGTATTCCACAAACACGATATTCGTAACGAATTAAAAGAAATGACTGCACACGCTACGTTCGCTACGTTCTCATGGTAGGTCACTGATCAGGGGAACTGTCAAAATTTTAGCAGATTACCGCCGAAGTCAGTCATTAATTTTTCATTATACGAGATTACCAATAGATGCAATTTCTTTCAATGGAGTGTCAGTGGCTGACCATTGGAAAGTCATAATGATGCCAATATGTTAGTATATTACCAAACTTGTCAAAATCAACAATTATGAAATCAACGATAGACCATTCTGACACTATTGTAATAGCAGACTTGAGGTCCAGATGTATGAACGTGAACGAAGCAAAAGGAGTACCTATGTAAGGATCGTAGCAGGTGGCGTTCTGTTGTTTCTGCCTACCCCCGTGGGAGGCGTGAGTTTATGTAAGTACTTAAATACCCATTGATGTGTTTGCAAACGTACGCATCGAAGAAAAGACCTCATTCGAACATTTTTTAAATCGTTAAAAAAAACATTCTTTTATTATTTACAATGCTTTCCATTCTTTCAAAACTTTACTTTAGAGTATGAATTGTTAAATGGGTACACTATACACTTACCACCAGCAACAGAAGTAAAGAAACCCCTTTTCAACAAAATTAAAAATCTCGGAAATAAATAATAATAATATAATTTATATGTATTAATGTTAATTATAGGAAAATAATATAAATATACTTTTATATCTTTCTTCACGCATTAAGGTTGTGGGAGACCTCAGAATCTAAGTAAGTACGTCCAATGTTGGTGAGACGGTTTACTAGAGTGCTTCGTGTCGTTGATGAGCGCCACGGCCGTCTCAGAAATATTAAAAAGTAAAACAAGTTAATATTCATGTTTTATACACATAAACATTTCGGAATAAATTCTCTGAATGATGGAGAAAGCCGCATCAAAATCCGTGGCGAAGTTTCGAAGAACAACGCGGTCAGACAGACAGACACGAAAAGTGACTTTATTTTATAACTAGCTTCCGGCAGCGGCTTCGCCTGCATCATATCTTTGTATTATTATAACTTATGTTACTCAGTGTCTACTGGTATTTTTTTTTTTTAAATCGGTCCATAAGTTTTTGAGTATATTCATTACAAACAAACATATGAAAAATCAAATCTTTTCTCTTTATAATATTAGTTTAGACATAACATAACATCACGCCTGTATTCCCCAAACGGTTGGGCAGAGGTGTAACCATATTACACCCACATTTTACCAGTTATATTTAAGTCACATGTAATAGAGGGCGAGCCTATTGCCATCAACCGGGCACAAATCCAGACTCCAGGCTGCCACTGAGAAATTCCAATTGAAAAACCCCAATAACACTGCCTGACCCGGGAATCGAACCCAGGACCTCATGCTCAGCAGTAGCGCTTGCGAACGAGGCAGGCTCTTTATATTATTAGTGTAGATATATACTCGTAATACAATATCTGTAGATAGACGTACATAGTTTACCTACGTGTACTATATGTGTAGCTATTTGCTCGCAGAATCTCCAACTCCACACGTTTTCGTATTAAGTAAACTGACAGTCGACGATACTGAACGGATATTGCTTCGGCCTACTGCTTGTGTGTAACGTGTATATATGTAAGGGATTTTGTTGAATATTATATAGGACGTAGACATCTTTTATGTAAAACCTTTCCTATAGAAAGCCGTCTGTAAGTATATTGAGGAACTTTGATAAGGTAAATGCTGGTCGCATCCTTCGTAGTTCGTTATTAAATCGAATGTCGGTTGTATGTAATATGATTCGAATATGAAGACATCATTTCATTCATCATGACTTGGTAAGACTGGTTGTCAGACTTTCGGGCTTCTGACGACCCGTAACGACTGTTAAAGATCCACGAATGACAGCCGGGACCAACGGCTTGACGTGCTTTCCGAGGCACGGAGGAGTATCGGTGGCCACCCATCCACGAACTAACCCCGGCAAGCGTAGCTTAACCTGTTGGATCGACCCGTGCCGCTGTTATTACGTAGCCACGAGCGTAATAGCTCGTATACAATTTAAAGTTATTTTCATAATATAAATACTGTGTAAAATAACTTGTGTATTGTTGTTTTCCTGGAAACTTTTGTGTAGCTATATTATACCTAATCATGTAGCTTTGCACCTCGGTTCTTGAAAGAGTTGACTAAGATTTACTCTGAACTCTCTTTTCCAGTAACTCCAGTCACACAGCTAAGTTTATAAATAGACCATCCAAGACACGAGGCACAACCTATTCGTGTATCAAACTAGATTATCGGCAGAAGGGTGAAAACAGGAATAATACAACATTTCGTTCTCATATAAAATTTACTGTAAAAAGAAAAATAAATAACATCCAAGTATTTGTCATATAGACACCAACAGCAGAGCATGTATGCCATAAAACACGTAAAAATCCTGTGTAGAATTCATGACCTAAGCTCTTAAGTCAGTTTTACGACTCGGCTATTCATAATAAAAGATTGAAGACGAGGCACTAAAACAAAGACCGAGCAGCACTATATTTCACTTTCTTTGAATTTGTTTGGCTTTCTACTGAGATATCTTTTTTTTAACAGCTCTTTTTGGCTCACTCTCAGGCCGAGATCTAAAAGCGTTACCTACTCTTAGGAGCTAAAGCTACGGTTTCTTAGGAAAGCGGTTCCGTCATGCAAATCATTAGTTTCTATCAGTATTTGAAATTAACTCAAACCCCGCTGCCCAAAGCTTGAATTTGCTAGATTTGCCCACACCGTACTTAGTCACAAGAAAAAGTGTCTAAACTGAGAAGAGTGAGCTCACGCCATATTAAATAGCAGCTCCATGACAATCAAGTGAAGTCACTGCGTCATTGTGTGTCAGAGGTGTCAAAACGAAACAGAAATGCGACTATCTTTTAACACGGTAGGGCGAATCTAACGATTTAAATCTTTGCCACTGCTATCATTTTCATGACAGCCATCTGCGGCCGTAAGTGTGAAACCGTATTATTCCTGTCACTCTCGCACACCTATCAAACTACAAATGCAAGACAGAGACGGGAACATGTGTAAGTCAAAGCACGAGCTGAGTAACTTGTACCTATAGATTTCGACCTCAGTCTTGACTTTAAGTTCGCGTCATTGTCCGCTGCCTGTCGAAGAAACATCAAATGATTCAGACCTGACAAAAATAAGAAAATTCTTGCTGTCTTAAAATTCTAGGTATTTAGTCTGTCACACGGAATGTTCCAATGAAAACTAATCACATCCATCTGAGACCTCTTCAACGAATAATCTTTGTCTTGATCTAGACACGGATCATAAAACACAGCTCTCAGAACAAACAACAAGGCGTATTAGTGATTCTGTGAATGGAGTACCTACCTATAATGGTATTAGGTAGGTTCTACGTAATATCCACAGGATTAATCCGTTCTTTGACAGATAATTTATATACCTACTAGTATCACACAAGCTGGTCCCGTGATTTCTTGAAAAGATCTGAAACCCACTGCACCATTCATCAAAAAACTTTTCGGTTGAGGTAAATATGCAAACATCGCTGTTGTTTTTTTAAAGCCAAGCTTTAAAATGCGGAAGATTTTGGGGATGAGTGAATCAGTTACAGTTGTCAATCGTAAAAAAAGACATTGCTTGGGATTGTTAGGAAAAAATAATAAGTGCGGAAATCTTAGGGGGATTAGATTAGGCAGCGTAAGCTTCCTAACGATTTCCTATTCATCGCAAAGATAATATAAATAGTTTAGATACCTAAATCAACCAAGTATCTACCTTTTATCACACCTTCACTCCTAGTTGCCTTGCCCCAGATATAACATTCTCATATTTTACGTCCATGTCCGTTCTGAACCTTCGTCCTATATGGGTCGTAAACCAGTTTATGTTCCCAACGACAGCGTATGATTTACGATTCGAGGGTCATCAAGAAACCATGCAAGTTTTATCATTGTTTTTATATCGTAACGTCTCTTAAGGTATTGAAGAATGCTAAAATATTCTAGGATTTCTGTGGTTGTGAACAGGAACAGATTAGGCATTAAAGTTCGTAGATTTTGGAGACTTGCCAATGTTGTTTACACATGGTGCAAAATTGGTTCATTCGAAGTATTTCGGAGTGACAGAGCTAGGAGTCTGTGTAGTTTTGACCACTTCTCTCTATCACCCCCACCCGTGTAGGTACAGTATTGGCAACTTTCCAAAATTCTAAATTTGAATCCTAGTTTCAAAATTCCTGAATTATTTTGACCACAGATAGTTAAGTCTTTGGTCAACAGGACATTACCAAAATTATTTTATTTACTAACATGTGAGTGCTCTTCGACAAAACTGTGCATTTATTTCAAATGATTAACTAGCTAAGCTTTGAAAGAAACTTCTTCGACAGCAGCCTTCAATTACCTTCATAATCAGCTTGTAATGTCCCCACCGCTGGGACACCTCGCCTCGTCTCCGTGAGAGGGAGTGGGCCATAATCCACCACGCGGGCCCAGTGCGGATGACACATGTCTTCGAATTTTCGGTTCTAGGTCATGCCGGTATCGTCACAATGTTTCCTTCACCGTTTTAAAAACAGTGGTGATGAAATTAAATACACAAAGTAAAGTGCCTAACTATTTTTTTTTTTTTTTTTTTGTTGGGAAATCATCAAATGACGTCTCCCGCTCTGGGTGGAGCGGGAGGGCGTGTCAGACTCTTACTGACTAAAACCCACCCATGTTCCTTCTGTTGCCTGTGCAAAGTGCCTATCTGGGTTCGAACTCACGACAAACAACTCCTAAGTTGAGGCCGATACCACCACTGTTCTCAATTACCTTATCCACACGTAAAGTTACAAAAAAGCGTCATACCACGGTTAAAGATAAAAATTACCCCATATATGCCACCATACTTACCTTACACTTCTTCCGAAGAACATTGTATGACGTCATATGACTAAAATCTCTTCGTTCAGGTGACCTGCGCAGCGTCGTCCTCGAGAGGTGTTTAAGTTGATGAGCATTAGATAGAAGAGCGCTCGCTACACTTATCTAAGGAACTCTTATTAAATCCTCCTTAACTAATCCTTCAGGAGTACTGGCAGCAAAAAAGTGGGGAAGGAAATTTGAGTCTGATTTTTCTTCAGTGTTTGGTTTTACACAATGACATAGTGTGTTTAGGAGTATTTATATTGTACTTACGTGTAAGTTAAAGGTGAGTATCTAATTAGTAGGAATTTTATAAAATTTATTAGTGGAAATATTTTAGCCGCAATTTTAATCATTTCCGTGATCATTAATTTTCTCAGATTTTATCAATTTAAACACGGAATTTTTAACTATTTACCGTTCCTATACATCGGATAATTATCCACAAAACATTCTGGCAACAACGTAGGTACCAAGTAACTTTTCTATCCTCATCACTTTTCAAAAAAATTCAAATTCCGCCTTAATCTATATACGATTCAAACTCCGTTGCTAACTGTACCAGTAATTAGTGGGACCGTGGTATATAGCTGGGCGTACATAATGTAATTATGCACGTTCGTACATACGTACGCCGCTCTAAAATACTCCTGGAACAATTTGGAACTAGAGGCGAAGTTTGAAACCGCAGCAGACGGCCGCCATCTTGGGGTAACCATGACAACCGGCCGCGAATTGTCTGCTCGCTACCTGAAATGTAAATAGCTTCACGATTTGTTGTTCAGTATTGCACGAGAATATTTTGGACGTGGATGACAGTAGGTATAATGAAAATAAAACGATGGACGGACGGCGGTCGCAGTCTTTCGTGGGGTTTTGGTGGACGCTGCGGCATTGAACAATTTTTATTAAGGTTTTTCCTTCCGAGCTTTTATTTTAGTTTGTGGTTTCCAGCCTTTTTCTGGGATGGCGTGTTTGCCTATCGTAACTTTTATAATGACACTTCTTAAAATATTATTGAGAAGAAGAAATAATCCCCCATGCTTAGCAACAAAATCTGTGTAGATTTTGTGGTTAAGCCATTACAGATAGTGCAATTCACGACGACGTGCCCCACTCCGCGATTACTCTAGTGTAAGCTGTACTTTAGTACGGAGCAGAGCGGAGTGGGGCGCGTCGTCGTGGATTGCACTATCTATATTGTTACTTATACATAATGACGAAAATACGATTTTCAACCTTACTAATAAAGGCCAGGACACATGAGCAGGCCTCTTTTCACCCCTAACAAATGTCCCTTGAATCTTATTTAATTTATTTTCTCCACACCATAAAGCCTACTCACAGGAATGCACTGCTTTGTCACAATCCCGTCATAAACCTCTCGTCCCTATTAAAGTAGAACAAGGAGTGCATCGTCCTCATCTCGGGATTCCTCTGCAGTGCTACACAGCAATTCGATGGAGTATTTCAATATAAACGTTGGTCGCCATTAGCAGGCGGGAGTTGCTGCCCAAGATATGAGTGGAGAACTATCCTTGTTGATGTTTGAGAGTGTGGAGAGTGACTATGTTTATTAAAACTTGAAGGTTTGAGAGAAAAAATTGATTTGATCAAGTTTCAAAAAGTATGTACAACAGGTAGGTAGCAAAATCGCTGTTATCAATAAATTAATCCTTCTCTTTGTGACAAAAGGACAGTGTCTACTACACTATACCTACTACGCTCATAACGGATTCATAAAAATAAGAACTCATTTCAGCAAGCTGATAAACAGCATTTTACTCTATGTGAAGCCTGTGACTGGTATTGGAACAGTTACTGCTTGCTTAATCTAGATATCGGCTACAAATTAAAACCTTTTTCTAAAAATGTTAAACCTCCAATGATAACATCTAGAAGGATCACAATGCTATTAGGTCAAAATTCAAAAACTTACTTAAAAGTTTTAAAAAAACTGAGTTTAAACAACACTAGTTCAGAATCACTCTCCACACAATACAACATCAGAGGGCAGACAGACGTAGTTGTGGAGCACTCTTCATTTCGAATGCCTGTCCACGCGCGCCCCGCGCTTCCCCCGTGTGTACACGCCCTATCGGGAACCACGAACTCGCCGATATGCTTTACTTTGGAGGAGTCTGCCTTATATTTGAAAGGACAATTCGATGTTGTCCAACAAATACTCAGTTCCAATAATTACTTTCTAGGAATTATTTGTAGCTTCGTCCTACGAAGCGATTTAGTATGTATATTTTTATACGAGATTTATAATAAGTGTATAAAGATATTTCCTATTCTAAAATGAAATACACAACTGAACGGAAATAATTATGTCAAAAAAGTTACGTGGTCGGGCCATTGACTATGGAACTTGGGTAAAAGACATCAACGAAGAATTTTGCCGATACTTACTCGTAGACCGCTACGAGTGCTACGAGCAACTACTACGAGCAACAGGATTTTTGTGCTACGCTCAATTTAGTTAGCGTTAGTAATAATTATTTAGGAAAAATCATCGACTATTGTTAGTGTGCTGTAAATCAACAAAATATAAGTTCTCCCGATACCAGTTAATTTAATTAAAATAAGAAGTAAGTACCTCCTAGACCTACAGACACGAAATACCACATCCACAACCCATCGGTTGTCAACTCCGTTCCCACATGCCCTTCGCTCTTTGGAAAGTGATGAAAGGATGTGTGATGCGTACCCCTCCATTGTGGTTTGTTTCACAGCAACCAACCTGAGGTACCCTGGTACAAGGGGAAGAAACCACACGGTGGGCACCCTCACCTGCCAAGAAAAGCCTACTACGATTTTTAATTTAAAAGTACGTAGTACGAGTATATTGAAGATTGTTTGAAGTATTCAAAGTTTTGTTCCTATGCTTAGAAATAAAAAACAATATTGAACTAATGGGTAAGGGAATTTGAGCTCTCCTGGTTTGTTAAAAGACAAGTTCATAATATGAAAAAAAAATTGGATTAAATCTTTTTTCTTTCTGGTTTAAAATAATTACTTTCAGGAAGTTTTCAAATCTAAGTAATGCCGAAATCACTATTTGGTCTCCTACTGTGCTCCCTTTCATTTCGATAATGATTGCCAGAAGTGCTTTAATTTATAATAAGTAGGCTACCACCATGCAACCTCCAAAATTCTTTGCACACCACCAAACCACACATAGCCTGCATTAAGTATCCACAAAGTTCTATATTCGAAGCACGCGCGTCGACACGTAATTACAATGAATGTCTTTCAAAAAGCAATCACATCTACTGAAAGATCGACTATCCGAGATTGAATTGCGAATCCACGTAATATATCAAAGGTAATCCGTTTAAGTTTAAGGGGCACTATATATCATGCGACGGCGGTACATACCCACCCCGCTGTTTGGTCGTCTAAGCAGGGTGGCCCTGTAACGCATGTTTAGGTGGGTGGTGCTGGTAAGGAGAGACCGCGAGAAAGGCTTGGCTTGTCTTCTGCAGCATATTTTTCTGTGATGGGAATTGAGGATCTTATGCTTAGCTCCTTCAGTTTCAAGGTTCGAAATTATTGCTTTAGATTTGAATGTATCTCAGCTAACAAGAGTAGAAGAATCTTACTGAGGACTGACTACCTATATTAATATTCGTCACGATTACTCACGATCAGCTCTACCTAGTTGTGACTTCAGATTCTGAAACTAGTCTGAAAACGTAGTAAAAAGAAAAATGTGGAACATTTTCGTTTCTATTTGACTGTTCATTAGCAATGCTTGAATTCTAAGCAACAAATTGGTCCAAAAAAATACTTTCTCATAACAATGAGAAACTTAAACATATTGATAGCATGATCATGTCAATACCTAAGCCAATGAATAGGTAGTTAGAAAACTTAGTCATAAAATTATAGGAATTTCCATCAACCAAAAACAATATAATTCCTTTGTCCATTAAATTCTCCGCTCTTCGCTTATGCCCTTACCCTCATTTTATTCGTCAACTAAGCAGGGTGGAGGGTGTTTCGACGGGTGTGTGGGGGGGTAACGTTTTCCTGTATGAAGGCACACGTCGCAAAGGGAAATCCTGTACAGGACAGAACGCTAAAATTGCCCGCTACGATAGTAGGCAGGTATATCTAGGATTATGACGGGGAGATTATTTAAAGATGGAATTCTGATGCCTAGCAATATGTTTAAGGGGTTTTTTTCTTAAAATCATAACATTTGAAATTAGACAGTGTTTGAAAAGCGTTTCACAAATAAGTGGGTACTTTTTAGATAGGTACCTTCTTCTAGTTGCATAGGTAGGACAGATCGCAGTCTGATTTTGGTAAATTAGATCTTATCTATTCTCAACTATCAGACACGATCGAGGTCAGGAGCAGGTTCATTGTGCTTAGAAAAAAACATATTTCAAACCTCAAAATTTCATTACTGATCGTAAGATTTCGACAGGTCGGTATAAGAAATGGTCCTTGGCCATTCCCATAATCCACACTTGGGGGATAATAAATCGCAGCATTCGCCATTACCATATGGAGGACGCTACTGTCTAACCTCTTAACATAATCCCTGACGCTTTTAAGACACCCACGGTTTAAGGGACGGCTTATTTTCTGCCAAAGCTTAATACTAAGCATGATTGTTTTGAGTTTTGAGTATAAATTTGGATGACTATACGAATAGGAGAAGACCAAAGAAACGATGGATTTACTGTGTGAATGATGATATGGCTAGAAAGAGGGGACTACCGAGGTGACGACAATAGAGAAAGAAGTATGGAAGGCAAATACATGTTGCGTCGACCCCAAATAAAATGGGATAACTGCAGGAATTTTCAGCATTTTCGACCAATGGTGGAAGGACCAGAGAAGAAGGACCAATTGTATCAAAGGCCCACGTTCCATATTCTACTTTTATTCTGTATACCAACGATACTTTATAATAATATGCCCAAAATACGTCTCCTCTCAAAATCGTAAGCCGTATTGATTGATAGCAAGCAGTAATGGACGTGTTAATAATTTAAGACACCATGAATACGTAATCCTGTGCGAGCGACGAACGTGGACCGCGGTAGATATATAGATAATTAAGTAAATGGCATCGTAATGTACCTGGTGTGCATCAATAATTGAGTACTATTTGGAACATATAGGTAATTATCGTGACTATAGACGCAAATGCAGGCAAGACAGAAAGGAAGATGACGAAAAAAGTGTCTATAGGCAAACGCTGTTTTGACATCGCAAGCCAGTTTTGTATGTTATTGGCGATTGGATTTAGGTCTATTATGGGACTAAAACTGTCGAAAGATCCTTACTATATAAACTCAAACTCAAACTCAAAGCATTTATTTCAATTAAACCATTTACAGGCACTTTTGAATTGTCAAAGAGTCAGTCAGTTAGTCAGAAAGTTGAAGCTAGTTGCCCATTCCAAAACGTAGATCTCTATGGAGAAGAACGGGCAAGAAAATCCAAGGACACTCTTTTAAATATAGAAATTACAAAATCCTGGGTACACTACTCTTGTTGATTCTATATGTGAGAACAATGTAAAAAAAAATATACAAATAAAAAACGATTAAAAATAAGCCCTGGCAGATAAGAGATGACCAGTCGCAACTGACGGCGCCTGTTCACGAACATGACGCGTGGATCAGTACCATACAGCTCAACCATTTTGTAGGGAACCGAATGATCCAACACACTCGCCACCATCAGCGAGACATTAAGTGAGCATGACGCTAGAAACGCTAGAAGCCTACTAAAAAAAAACCTTTAATATGCAGAATGATCCTAAAATAATATCCATCAGAGTTCTTTGTAAACCGTTTCTAAACAGGTCATGAGAAAGAAGGTACCCACAGGTCAATATTTTAACGTTCGACACATCAACGTCAAACACCATAACATCTTTTGTCATATCGCTTATGGGAAAAAATAACCGAGAACCAAACTGTACCCCATCGACTTTTTCACTATAGAACTCATTTAAATCTCTCGATGCACCCTACTTTGCCTGCGATGCACCTTGTTGCAAATTAAGGATTCAACCCTTATAAAAAATGTGACCCCAAAGCATCGTGGGTAAAAAAGTTCTATCTTTTTTTTTATTACACTTTATTGAAATGAGACACCGGGTACGCATATAAAATTGGTCTTTTTGTGTGCCGCGAAAGGGTTAGACACGTCGGTAGTGCATTGAATATATTTTTTTTATGTGACGTACAAAGAATTAACCCTGCGTATGCGGTTCGTGACGGTTCGTTATATCGGTGTTAAAGTTGAATTTGCGTTTGCGAACTGTCGGTTTTTTGTCCCATCAATATTTTTTTGTATGAAGTTAAACGTAAATACTGTAATGACTTGAAATAACAAACACCAAATAAGACAAATACTGATTAACCACTAGAAGTGATTTGGAAATAAAGTAAATAAAATTGTTTTTTTTTAATTAAACATTCTCGGTTTATAACTTAAATAATTTGACCTGAAAATAGGCACCAACGTCTAACCTACTGGTAACTCTACAAATATTTCATGATCTATTTACATTCACAGAGCACCTAGAAACAATAATAAAATCGAACCTCTAATAAATCTCAAACCGTCTTTATTAGAAAGTGTACCACTAACCCTTTCAAAGCTACAATACGGTCTATTGTACCAAACACAAAAACTATCAGACAAAAAGCTCTAAGAGATATCATCAACAATTTCACACTTGGCACGCATGCGTCACATATTTTCAATTTGACAGAAGAGTGCTTTATTTAGTACGATAAGTATCGCTCCCGATTCCATCTGATGTCATTATGTTCAAGTATGCTGGTCTCATTGACTTTTTACGTGATTTTATAATTAAGATAAAATAGAATTCGTTTAAATTATTCTGTTGAAAATATTGGTACATAAATTATCTATTATTTTACATTGAAATATAGCTAGGCAAGTAATATTTTCTTTCAAGGCATATTAGCAAAGTTTGATTAGTTGTTACGTTTCCAACACTCCAAAAATTACATGGAGGTCTATCAATTTTTTATTTAATTTGGGTTTATTTCAAATGCCAAACTTATAACCACTCGACCATTTTTTTTTAAATTCAAAAGAATGTATTGTAAATCAAACACGAAAACACATAAATTTTAACCCGTCAACGGCGACATGTTTTCCAAAACTTGGCCACCGCGTCACTCCCCTGGCATTCAGGCATACGCTCCTATTTACCAATAACCCTTACTGACCCTTAACCCTTCTACCTAAATATGACCTCTCGGCCTAGCCCCTGGTCATTGTGTAGCGAATTAATCGGCTAGTATGCCCATTGTATGGACACTGCCCACCCGTTATTCGTTCGTTGGTCATTGTGTTTATATTAAAAGTTTTTAAGTGTCCCCTCGCAGTTTAGGGTTTGCAAAACTGGTTTGCGAATTTTTTTCGTGTGCAGTGGTCAAAACTGGTTTTGTTTTGAATTGGACGCTATCTATTTTTGATATTCAGCAAAGAATGCATCGGGCAATTTTTTAATCTCATACAAGGTGTTGTCAACAAATATTGCATTATTTCTAGAAACAAACCAAAATCATTAGAAGAATTTGAAGAACAGGTAACCTACTTTTCTGTACCTTAGCTTAGACGACAGAAAGCTGATCATCATGCAAATGATCACTAGTTTAGGTGTATGAGGAACAGGGTGTAAAGTTCACTCATCCACCATTGAAAAGGGAGGATCCTCCGACCAGACGGGTGTTGTGTCTGGCGGGCCGACTGCCCGATGTCGGATATTCTTATATATGTCGTTCGCGCGGTAAACTCTAATTGCGCGATGCAGGATTTGTGTGACGTCATGTCTTTGATGCGTTGTTCGGTGTAACCGCTACACTAGCTTTATGTCTTCTAAGATAGATCGTTAAAATGATAGCTACAACAAAAAGTTAAGGATTAGGTACCGAGTTTTATGCGTGTTAAATTAAAGAACTACTAAAATCTAAACATTAGAAGTTTTTAACAAATTATTTTTGTCCTAGCAAAGAAATCTCCACACAATCCCAACCGGTGAGCACACGCACATTGCAAAAACCCGGCAGCAACAACGAACTTCAAACTATTTTGCATACAGAGCACACCCCTTTCTAATAGTTAACAATTTATTGTTATTATTTATGCACCGGAAATGTTCCCCTCGTGTGTAACTAGCGGTTCTACAGATGTGCATCTTGGATGAGCTGTGGGACGACCGACCGACGAACTTACTCAAGCCAAGATCCTACAAATATTTTAAGATGTTAGCCCTGGCTGTAATTTGGGAAGAGGAAACTTTTTATGTTGTTTTTCTCTCATTTTTAATGTTTCGAAATTAGCAAAAAAAAATATTTAAAAACCGCATTTGGAATTTACTGGAAGTTACCTGCGTTCACTTAGCATTTGAGGGTTAGGACAATTTAAAGAAAGTATATAGTAAGAATATTGGTCCGTTTGTCCGGTGAACCAATGAAACACTAGCCACGACTAACAGGAAATTAAATAACAGAACAAAGTTTACAATATGTGTCAACGTTTACAGGAGAAATTTTAAAATGAATACCTACTCAAAGCTATCGGTGTTTTTCGGAGCATAAACCTACGTATCGAATTATATTATATACCTATCCCATAAATACCTAGACAAAGAAATAATCGCAATAGGAAATAGGCCTACCTACCTAAAACAAAATAAAATTGGTAAGTTTATGGGTGAATTTCTAATAAACTAAAGCTAAAAATTAAATTACGGTATATAAAACGTATCAAATCGGAAGTATATAAAACCAATACATAAAATTCTAATAATATCTACTATTCAATAAAAACTGTCAGTCAAATTGCATAAAAAGGATCAACGCGAAAGGTGTGCGTCGTTTATGCAAATTTCTTTCCTAATCTTCACTCTGCCAAAAGATTTTAGACTTTATTTTTAAGTATACAAAGTTGGTTGTTACTTTTCCGAGTATTGCAATAAAAAGACGAAGTTATGCAATTTAATTTGAAAGCTTCATTCACGATAATACAGTTCAAATTCGCAAAGAAATCCAATGCATTTACAGCCTACAGTATCAGGTTCGTTCCTAATTTGCATGAGGTATTGTGTTGCAAGCTTTATTTTGTAAATGGCCACAAAAGATTTTTTTAATAAACAACACTGCGAATGCATGCAAAGTTAAAAGTAGAACATCTGCTGTGTGGGGTTGAAAAGACCGCTTGCGCCGAAATTTGAATATCGATAGAATTAGCGTTGCATTCTACCTGCGTGGATTGAATAAATAAATATGATTAAATGTATCACGGATTTGTTATTTAAAATAGCAACTTGAATAGTATAAATTAAAAGAGTAGATTTGAACTATTATTGTTACTTAAAAATGCCAGTTTGCCACTTTGGTCAAACTTTACATGAAATTATTAATATTTAGGCAATTAATGATGTAGTTATGAAAATTAAAGGAATACGTACCTAGACATTAGTTTGATCAATCCAACTACTAAGTACCTACTTTGGGTCTAGTTTGAACACCAAACAAGGTTTTAACTAGGTAGGTACCTACCTGCACAACATCTATATACCTATATAAAAGAATGTCGTGTTAGTTACACTATTTATAACTCAAGAACGGATGAACCGATTTGAGTAAAAATTGGTGGGGAGGTAGCTTAGAACCAGGAGACGGACATAGGACTTTTTATCCCGGTAGGGTACGTAGGTAGGGGGGTAAATAGGTAGGTAGGTAGGATAGGTAGGTAGGGGTAGGTAGGGTAGGTAGTTAGGGGTAGGTAGGTAGGCAACTTTCTAGGGAACAAGTTCCAAAGTTAAAAGCTCACTGAGCAATGGACTCTACCTAGGTACAGAACAAATTTTAGTCCTGTATAGTCAAATCATAGCTATTACATTTACAGCCATTACAATTTAGTTTTTAGATAGGTACCTACTTGGTATATACCTGGGTTCTTATTTGGGACATTTATTAAATCAAGAAAATTCTGTTGGTATTTTCTGTAGCTATCACACATCAGCTGATCGTTTCTTAAAAGTTGGATCGTAAAATTAATGGTCCGTCATAACATGGAAAATCTCTCGCTTCACGATATTTTGTGATAATCGAACTCATGTTCGAAGTAGGTAGGCCCTATGGCTTGCCTGTTAAATAAATAACAAATTATATAGGTACAGACGCCAGCACAATAACCTACCCGAAACTGTCAAATTTTCCCAATCAACTTTGAACCTTATGGTTTGGTGATAAAGTGGAAAATCTATAAAAGAAATTTGACAGATTGTAGTAGGTTGACGTGCTAGCGTCTACGCGTCTGTACGACACAGAACAAGGACAAGTTTTTAAAATAAATGGTATCTACCCACCAAATAATGGTATTTATTTCTTGTTGCAGTAGAAAAAGAGGCCAAGAAAACAAAATTGATATCCTCTTACAAATTGTTATCTGTTGACATACGAGTTTAAAGTCATTATTAATGAATGTAATTTTTTTTTAAATTAAGAATAACGCAATAATGTCCACGTGCAGACATCGCAGAAACCCGATTTTATAAATTCCTTGATAAACTTCACGAGCTCAAAAACAGCTGACAAACTACATTCGGCACTAATTCCCTGACAACCATAGAAATACATTTTATAAAACTAACACCTTTTCAAAACCATGCACATGCACTACAAACTAGTTCAAAGTCCATAGAATATCATTATGTTTGGCAAATCTGCGCAAAATTCTATCACAATAGAAAACGCGAACCAAAAACCAGAATTTCAAGTTCATTTACTTTTTAAAACCAGTTTAACCGCGATCCACGCGCCTTTTTTAATTCGCAATATTTTTTAAACTGGCAACCTTGGTACGTGTTTATTGTCCCGTGCCATATTGTCTGGAATGACCTGCAATGTTAACGAATTATTGAATTAGTTAATAATTACATGCGTTTGTCGTAAATTTCGCCGTAAATGGGTGGAAGAGACATTATTCATGTTTTTAGTATTGTTGGTGGCCGCAACACTAGTGATGGGCTCTGTTACTATTTTATATATTAGGTAAGTAAATAATATTCCTTTTACCAGTTGGCAAACATTGCTCTATCGGCCGCGAATACGAGTTGTTGGTGACAAGCGGTTTACTTGTGAAAATTATTTAATCACCACTGCTATCAAAGCGGTGAATAAAAACATCTTGAGGAAACCGTTATAGAAGCAAAAATTTCGAAGACATTTGACATCTACCAAAGGGCCCGCGTGGTAGATTACGGCTCACTCCCTCTCACAGAAAGGAGGGCTGAGTCCCAGCAGAGGGTACTTACATTATAGGCTGATTAAACTTATATTTATTCCTATTACAATAGGTAGGTATGTATAGTATACCTAGTAACCTACACCCGGTCTAATCCCTACAATGTACCATCGAAGAAGTTCATATCTCTAAACCCGTAACGACTATTTCTGCTTGCAGCGCTTGGCAGCTTTAGAACCGGGGCGGTAACAGATGTGGTAATCGTGTTCACGGGATTTTGTTTTCAAACTGCTTAGATATGAAGTTTTTCGATAGTGCCTAGGTATATAGGTAGTAGAGCTTCATAAATGAAAATCCTCCTAAGTATGTAGTCCACATTAATAATTAGAATAAGAACAATTGTTTGTCTCCTGTTTTAGGCATCTGTGTACCTTACCTACCTACTTGGACCTACCTTAGGAAAATGGTTATAGGTATTTTTTTTTATAAAATTTCAACTTTTTTTAATAGATAGGTTACCTATGGTACCTGCCTAATGTGGCTGTGTAAAGTGGCTATCAACATTTATTTTTAAAACGACAACGTTATAATAAAATAAAAAAAACTTGAAGCTGTCCTACAAAACATAAAGTTACAATAGCTCCCAAACCTCTAATATTCCAAGTCGTACGGGTCGTACCATAGACGATAAAATTCAAAAAGTATTACCCTAGACTACGGCCTTAGCTTATCTTAGTGGCTTACGGCCTAATACTCATTCGCGAAACTTGAAAATGGAATGCCTATTGCCCAATTTGGCGCCAAAACGGCGCGTCGCGTGCAAGAACGCGCACCGCCTCACACACGGTTGCCCCGCCCCCCATACGCTGGCCAATCGCACGGGGCGAACACCCTCACGGGCCGCGCAACACGCATATTGATCTGCGGACACCGCTCGAACCGTTTACATTTCGACATATCACATGCTAAACACCGACAAACAATAACATATGGTCACTTGTTATGCGATATTTAACTCTATTCTCATCAGATAAGACCTAAAATCAGAAACAGAAATTGATGTCACATACGTCCTTTCACGTTTTCAGAGGGGTGTAATTTATAATGTGACAGGACCTCAAGCGATAGTGGACCTTGTTCCTCAGATAATAAGGTAACTAAGCTGAACAAACCAATTTAGGATTAGTAAGACCTAGAAGTAAACTAAAACAAGTGGGCAATATTATAGGCAAATAATGTCTAAAAATATTCAAACCTTGCTGAAATTCTCTAATCAATTTTATTCACTTGACTGATAAAATCATAACACATTGTGTTTAGTCCTAGAAGACATTAGTCTGGAAAATTCTTATCGATGATAGTTTTTAAACATCAAAATATTATAAAAAGTACTGATTTAGAATTACAGTCTTGATATTCTTAGAATACTGAATTTCAAAATAACTTGCTTAACGCTAACACTGCCATCTACCGCCAGATGCTCTAATATTGATGCGACAATGCAATTCACTTAGTTTTTGCTATTGCACAACAGATGTCACTGTTCGCAAAATTTACTTACGCTTGTAGCGACATCTAGTATCACATTAGAATCCATGAACTTTTTAGACGACTGCCCAAAAAGGAGTGCAATGTGTAAATGTCAACAATAGCGGTTAGTAATAATAGTTCTATGATAATAGCAGATGATTTTTTTACTTAAGAAGCAATTTTAAAACAACATCCTGCTTCTACCAATAAAATTGTATATTTCTTACTATATAAATTAAATAAACAGATATACCAATATTTTAGTCTCATTCTTATCATTAAAAATTTTGATGACAATAGTTTTTCAACCACAAATTGGCTTTGAGAATGACTTTAAGCCGGTAAAGTGTTATTCAAAGCAATAGTCCTGAATCATTTGAAAAAATAAGATAATATTATTATAAATTATACATTCATGTAACAAAATAAAGCTTTTATCATTTCAGTCCCTTATTATTATAATTATTATGCGAATTACGTTAGCACATTTTAGACATTAACACTATATTAGAAATGCTTAGAAAATGTTAAATATTACAAAAAGTACCCATTTCCCCCTCTTAAATAAAAATTAAACATTTCTGAGTGAATTGGTACATATAAATTCTATGAATAAGTCATTGGTAAATGACAAATAATAAAATGTCTAAAATACTAAGGTCACTGTTAGAATAGATAAAATACTGATCATTACAATCAGAATTAATAGACTAGTCACACAGAGATTGTAAAGGAATTAATTATATTTTATATTATCGCCATTACACTTCGGCTGGTTTGTCTAATTCCTTTATGGGCTCGTTTAGAACTAAGGGTATGTCTCCACCAGTGTTCTTCGGTACCCAGCCAGCGGAATCCTCTTCAAGTTTCCGCTTTTCTTCCTTCACTCTTTCATATTCGTCAATTTCTATTTGGTACTTGGGTGTGGTTATGCCAAAGAAGCCAGAAAGTGACTCCCCAGCGTAATCAACTGCATTCAACATTTTGTTGCCGGATTTCCATGCATAGTGGGAGAACCAAGGACCCCAAGGTAGAGTTTTCTGAAAACATCAAAACATGAAAATGCGAATAATAGAATACAGACTTACTGCATAGTTATTTAAGTTGCATATTTCCTTCAAGCAGTAGTGTAAGTAGTAGTAGCCTACTGTACTTTCCAATTTCATTTTTGTGTTTTCTTTGTTTATTTTCCCATTGGCACACAATAAAGAAAACTGGATTTATATCACTGTTATTATGTGAATGATTCAAAACCAATAAAATTCAAGGTAATAAACATCATCATCATCATCTACAATCCAATTGAAATGTTAACAAGTTTCTCTTTACTTTGCCATTTTTACTATGCAGCCTTATGCCAGCATAGAGGTTGGATATTATCCTGTGGGAATGTACTACAGGGATAAAAAGTATTCTATGTCCTAATCCAGTTCATGGCCTATCGGTATGCGAAATTTCATCCAAATCCGTTCAGCCATTTTTCCGTGATTGAGTAACAAACATCTAAACACACAAACATACAAACATTCACATTTATTTGGATTTTATTTTAATATTTGCTCATACATATTAGGCTACTATTTATTCAATGAATAAACAGATATCCAAACTATTATTAAACAACAGGACTACAATATTTATAGTAATATACATACAGAAACCACGAAAGCATTCTGCGATTATCGACATAATTTCACAATACCTAATAAGTAAGACTCCTAAATTAATTTAAGCGTAATAAACAAGCCTTATCGTCATGGATATTAATAGAAACGAGTTTTACCAAGGTCTCTCTTTAGCTGAAGGTAGTAAAACAAAGAATGCATCGCTTACTCACCGGATCCACGTTTGTCGCTTCTAGAGGTTCTGTAGCCAATTCGGCAGCTTCCTCCTCCTCTATTTCTTCATCAACTCCATCGCAAAAATGCAGGACTCTTCCTGGCTTGTTGAGAGTTACTTGAGTTTCAGTGTTATTCTCCATTTTTAATAAACAAATATTTATTTACAGTGAAATCGAGACTGTTTATTTCTAAGCAAATGACACAAAAATGACGTTTTCTCTCGAATTGGACATGACGGAAAAGTGCAAAGTTGCCATTTTATTAATGAAAATTATAGAACAGTGACAAAAATCTAATTATTTTTGGAGAGATCTCAACTTTCGATTTTACTATGCGTTTGCACTGGCAAAACTTTCACAACAAAACATGTTGAAATCTTTAGTTTCTGTCAAAGTTCCATACAATATTTGACAGGAACTAGAGATTTCAACATGTTTTATTGTGATGTTTCGCCAGTGCAAACGCACAGTTATGTATAACTAGCACTCTGCCCATGACTTCATTTGCATGGAATGGATATCATATTATTCCCTAAAAATTTCTACACCCTAAGATCGACGTCAGGCTATCCCTATCCTTCATTAAAAAAATAAGTTGGTGAGTCGTTAGGTACAGACGCCAGCACATCAACCTACTCAATCAATCTGCCTAGCCTTTTCCCAGCTATATTGGGGTCGGCTTCCAGTCTAACCGGATGCAGCTGAATACCAGTATTTTACATGAAGCGACTGCCTATCTGACCTCCACAACCCAGTAACTGGGTAATACGATAAGTACCCCTTGGTAAGGCTGGTTGTCAGACTTTCGGGCTTCTGACGACCCGTAACGACTGTCAAAGATCCACGAATGACAGCCGGGACCAACGGCTTAACGTGCTTTCCACAGAAGAATTTGACAGAATTTCACTTGTGTCTTCAGTTATTGTTTTTCTTTTAATTTTGTCTCTTATTTTTATATTTTTTTCTTCATGCACACTTGTTTTTCCAATGCACTTTAGACATTGGCAGAATAGTCGACATCGGCTTTGCTTGCCATTTAATAAAAATAGAATAGAATAGAATAGAGGCACTGAGGAGTCTCGGTATGTAAAGATGGTCACCCATCCACAGACCAACCCCGGCAAGCGTAGCTTAACCTGATGGATCGACCCGTGCGGCAGTTATTACTTAGCCACGAGCTCCGCCACGAGCACATCAACCTACTACAATCTGTCAAATTTGTATAATAGATTTTCAACTTTATCTCTAAAGTATAAGGTACAAAGTTGATTGGGAAAATTTGACAGTTTCGGGTAGGTTGACCTGCTGGCGTCTGTACATTAGATAAGAAATGTATGGGAAAAGTTTGTTTTTTCTAGTACTCAAACCTCTGTTTTTTGATCCCTATAGGATCGATTGGCATAAAAAACCATTTTCTAGATGAGTAAATTTTTATAAATAACTAGGACTATCCTCTCCTTTATCAGTTTTTTTTTTATAAAGGTAAACTCTACCTAACTTTCCCTTACTGACTCGTTTCAAAAATTCACTTTTGTAAAAAAGATAATGAAAGACAAAACCTTTTTTTTTAAACGATTATTATTTAAAAAAAAATCTATTTTGAATCGATTTTTGCTCTAAAATTGATTATTTTTTCACATCCCTCTCTCGGTATGGTCTCGGTTCAGTCCATTGACTTATCAATGGTTCAGTCCAATCTATTACTATACTCTATGGTTCAGTCAGTCACACAACTCACACAAGTCACACAGCCCAATGACTTAGGCCCATTGACATATAAAACATGGACTTGGCATACCTACACGAAAAACGTGCCATACCTACACTTTCCTGAGAGGATAAAATGGTGTCTACTAGGGCAGCCCTTATCGATATTTCTATGTTATAATATCGATAAAAGATTGTGAGAATGTTTTCATAATGTCACAGTACAATATTTACGGGTAAAAATACCCCAATTTATCTAACTGATGCCTTTCATTTGTTTGTTTAATTTAATTGGTTCGTCATTATTTCGCGGCTAAACAGTAGAACTTATTTTGATGTTTCCCATTATAATAGGTTGAAACCGGACAGATATTATATACTTACAGCTTTTTATCGAACTAGTATTCTGTAACTGATTTCAGTCCATGCAACAAGTTCATCTCATTGCCGATATATCTATGTACATACACAGTATACATATAGCTCATAGGAAGTGTGCGATGACGATGACACGAGTTTCACGCTTTTTATTCACCCAAAAAGTACACATATATACACAGTATACATATAGCTCTTGGAAAACGTCCGGTGAAGATGACGGGACTTCCATTATTTTTGCTCACCCAAAAAGTGCTCAACGCGCCTAAAGAAGTTTTCACTTCAAAAAATCTATCGAACAGTTGCCCGCCAGACACGACACCCGTCGGTCGGAGGGTCCTCCCTTTTCTATAGAGGATGAATGAATTTCACACCCTGCTCCTCATACCTCTAAAAGGTGGCTCCGTCAATGGCCCGCAGATGGTAATTTTTAAATGAAATATTGTAATTTATATTATTATTATTTTATCTTTGTGTATCTCATTTTAATCAACATAAAGATTTGAATTTCACGGATAACCAGTGAAAAAGAAATTTTGAAAATTGGCGGAGCCACCATAATTAATATTTTTGATGCTAAGTTTCTAACAAGCAAATGATTGTGGGTTTTAATTAAAAGTCAACACTAATTATAATAAAGTTATATTAAAGAAATCAATCTCATTCAGTTCTGAACAATACAATTTTGTTCAGGTAATTTCTATGTGATATGCTTTCAGTAGATTTCTTCCCATAATATTTGTATCTCAAATTCATATATAACTCTTTTACATTGTGAGTTTGTCTGATTTTGATCATTCTCATTTAAAATGCCAGATATTGCCACATATTTGTTCAAATCGCAGGCTGTAAACAAGCAAAAAAATTATTAGTATTTTTATTGTTTCTTGATTTTATTAATAGAATTTTTAATTGATCTTAAGTCTTAAGACCACACTCAAACACATTCTTACCAAACAAACAAATATTGCAAATGAGGACATCACCATCATTTTCAACACCAGCCACTACAGAATCATGTTGGACAAATTTATAACATGTTACTTACCAATAAGGTTCGTGAAGGTAAAGCATCGTCACATAATGTTACTTTATTGAGTATCCGGTTGAAATATTATGATTCTTCAAAGTGAAAAGAACAAAAATATGAACAGTTTACGTTAACATCTTTAAATTTTCCACACCAATTGTTTTTTTTTCTTTTTTCGTTTTTAGCAGGCAACCTTGAAAGTAAAACATAAAACCAATAAAAAAAAACATAAAATAGCATTATCGATAAATAAAATGTCTAAATGCACTACTCTATCCCTTCAATAACAAGAAAATGATTTCGTGAAGTTATACTGTTGAAAATAATGGCAAAAGGGAAATTATGAATGCTTTACTGTTGAAGCTCTTAACAAATGCAGAATCTTTTGTTTATCGTCTAAATCTAAAGATATTTCAGCTGAAATTTGTGTACGTACTGGTGCAATGTTATTTTAGGGTGATGTCCGCTTCTTTTGATGCCACATCCGATTATATTGCAATTGGGCATCTTGCTATTTATGATTTCCACCATAGGGCCGAGTTTAAACGCAATAACACAGCAAATAACTCCAAAATTCACAAATTTTAACCACAACTCAAGATCATTTGACAGTTGACGTACCCAACTTTGGTACCAAACAGCAAACAGCGAGAGGATAAAATGGCGAACCGGCCGCAAATACGTATTTCAATGACTAGAAAATGTAGGGTTGCCATTATAGTAACTGTCAAAAACACTTTTATCCTTTTTCACGTAGGCAAAATTATTGAAGTTAAAAAGAGATAGCAGTATTTTTTTGATTTTGGCGTCGATATGCCTCGTATTTGTATAACTGTTTTTTTTATAGTCAAACATTTCAAGTCCATATGTTTTATATGTCGATGCTTAGGCCGCTTTCCGAATTAGAACATAATCACTCACAGCGCTGACATCAGTATTTGGCGTTCCGATTAATTAACATAATATCATTATTATGACAGCTGAGGGCTGTCAACAATTCGGAACGCTCGTCAACGAGCTTACAGAACTCGCTCAACGTCAAAACTTGCCTAACATATTTATTTGTGTTTATACCATAAATCTCTTCTTCTTCTTTGTTTAGGTAGTGAACGGTAGCCAGAAGCACAATTTTGAAAATGCCACGTTAGTTTAAAGATATGATGCGAGTCAAAACAAAACAGCACAACTGCCATTTTGACAGCGCTCACGGTGATATTAGTAAAAGGTATGGTTGGCGCTATCGCAAAATGGCGCACGTCATGACGTCATCTATGACGATTCAAGCCTCAACGTTATCGATCGCGTCCACGTTAATTCGGTACAGCCTGTTAACACGCTCAAAACGATAATATCGTAACTCGGAATGCACCCTTAAATCGGGCCATCGGCTGTCAAATCAAAATAGCAATTACCGAACAGAACATAAGATGAGAGAGAAAAGAAACATCTCATATCCGTAGTCTGTGAAGTGTGAAACATCTTCTTGAAATTGCTTGAGTGGTTCTTGTTTGTTGTCTTTTATTATAATACGAATCTGTGTGGTAGAGAAAATGACACTGTTTGTTTAAATGATAGAGAAATAAAATGTTTTTTTCTAATGAAAAATTTACTAAACTAAGAAGGAATAAGTAATAACAAACATCTGAAAAATAAATTCAAATCATGGAAGGATTTTGCAGAGGTTGTCTCATAAAATATGACGAACCGATGGAGCTGCTGCATTATACTGAGAAAAACAGAAGACTGTTTGTATATTCCACCGGTTTACAGGTAAATTTTGTCGTTTAAAAATACAGGCTTGCTTTTATATGAATATTATATTAGCTTCAATGATTTCAAAAGGATTAGCTTCAATTCGAGAACGAAATTCGAGTTCCGCTACTCGAATTTCGAATAGCGGAACATGACGCGAGCCTGCTTTCGATCCCGGTATCCGGCATCATTAGGATTGCCGACATTCTGTTAGATGTTCAACTTAATAAAAAATGTGAAGAAGTATGGGACAACTTTTTTTACATGTAAAAATATACTCCTATTCCTGGAGAACCAAAGCTTTAACTTTGGATAAGTTAGAGCTTTTGTTCTCTATCTATATAAACTTACACCATTATATTTGCGGTACTCAAATAGAAATAAGTTCTCCACAATCAAGCAAGATTGATCAAGTCAAGCTAGCTAGTCCCACCACATGCACAACCATAAATAAATGTTACTACTAATTAAAACATTTGCTGTATTACAAAATAAGGTTTTTCTTTAGACACAGGTTTAATCCACCAAGCCACTTTTGAAAATCGAAGTTTATACCGATAATCTAAAAAAAATACATCATCTGGTTTTGAACCCAAGTCTTATGTTGCAAATTTTGTATCAAGAACTTTACCGCAATCAGAATACAATAACGGGCTTGCAGGTTTGGCCTTGGAAGTTCAAACTGGTTTTGTAATGAGACAATACAAGACAAGATTTTTATATTTTTCAGGTGAAAAGAAATGACACCTTCACATTCCAGCTATGTAAGGATTGTTTCCTGAACATGAAGCAAGCTTGCAAGTTCAAGAAGAATTGTCGCACTTCAGACAAACGGTTTAGGAACTATGCAGCTTTAAAAGATGTAGGGGATGCGGTGGATTTCTGCACATTCCTCAAGAATAGTGATGAAACTTTAACATTCCGGTAACTATGATCAATTATGTTATGATGATAATTTAGTTACGAAACCATTTTTGCTAATGATACCTTATGTTTTGTCTTCAAATTATTTTGATACTATGAAAATAAAGGATAATATTTTTGTGTTCACCAAAAATCTAAAGGTACATCTATGTATGCATTTCTAAAATATTGATCTTAAACCCGTTTAATTGTTTTACTATAATTAAACTACTCTGCCAGCAAAATATGTTACATCAAACAAATTCCAAATTAACACCAAGATATAACACTTTTTTATTGTAGTGCGCTGCAAATATTCTATTGTAACAATAACTATTTTATTCTTCCCCGAAAAATACTGATCGTGCACCAAATATTCCTGAATGTTACACAAAATATTTAGTATGCATCCTAGTACCGTATACCCATTTAAAACGGTTTTGTACAACTTTTATGTTATTGAAATAATTATAATTGAAGAACAAATAATGCATTTCGTAAAACATTACTTCTAAGACTTATATTTATTTTACTGAAAATGGTTTTGGCGCGCTTGCGACGCGTATGCCTGCCTATAATGCTCTCTGTTGTGCGACGGAAACGGCGCGCGGGGCGGGGTGCGCCAAAGTTCACCTAAATTTTTAATTGGAAATCCGAAAATGTTCTTCCTAACATTTTTCATCCTAACAATCACAATTCCTAACTACTCTGTCTCTAATGTTCATAATTCCGAAGCATTCAACTTCATAATGTCAGTAGCAATAAACATCTATTATACTTTTATTTGTTTTCCTATATTTTCTCAACATAACCATCTTTTACACTATTATTCAAAGTCATAACTTTTTGTTTAGATTTCTTTTTATTCATAATATTTATTTCCTTTGGAAGACTTACAGCTAAACAAACCAGAATAAGACATTGAAAATGTGACTGACAGCCAATTACAAGTCTTCACATACAGGTAACAGAATAATAATTTAAGAAATCTGTGAACAACACAGTACTGCCGACAAAAACAATAAGTCGCCAAAGCCAAAATTATACAGTAGTAATAATTATTATGCACATAGATGAATACAATAAAGGTGGTTAAAAAGCTACTCAGGCTAACATAACTTGGGCAGTATTAAGCATCACGTGAAAAAGTTAAGACTCAAGCACTTTCTGGCCGCGGACACGCTTGTTGTAAAAGGATCGAAGTCATGCTGTACACACAACTTATTAAAGCTTCTGCTTGCACGCACAAAGAATGAGTTCTGTCTATAGTTGGTCGAAGTAAATGGCACACGGAGTGGCGGATTGGACCGCTTCGACCTACCGGGGATGTTGAAGTAAAATTTGGATAGAATTTCGGAACTGTTGATACTATTATTAAATGTCTTTATTAACAAAACACAGTCGGAGATCTCCCCACGATTTATTAGGGGGGTAAATGATACTTCTTACAGAGGTTTAGGTAATTTCCAGAATGATACGGTATTCTTTGGTGATAGCATAGGTACTTTATAAATCTTTTTTGAATGTTCTCTATGCGATCAATGTATTTGTGGTAACACGGATTCCATATTTCAGACGCGTACTCCAAGTAGCTTCTGACAAAAGTACAGTATAGGATTTTCAGGGTTTTGGCTTGTGTGAAGCACTTGGATAACCGCATTATGAAACCCAGCGATTTCGATGCCTTCTTAACAATTGCATCTACAAGTGATTCAAACGTCAGTTTGGAATCATGATGGACTCCCAGATCACGGATGGAATTAGATCTGGGAAGTACTTGATCACCTAAAGTGTAAGATGTGGTTATGATGGAATGTTTTCGAGAGTATGTTATAACCGTGCATTTAATAGGATTCAGATCCAGTTTATATCATCGACAATACTCCTCCAAACGGCGTAGATCGTCTTGAAGTAATGTCGCGTCCCTCTGAGATGATATTGTGGTATAAATTTTCATATCATCAGCAAAGCACAACAGTTTGGATGAGGTCATACAAGAGTCGATATCGTTGATGTAGATTATAAAAAGTAATGGACCGAGCAATGAACCTTGGGGAACTCCGCTAGGGATAGGTACCCAACTAGATATGTAGTTATTTAATACCACGGCTTGGGACCTGTTATTTAGATAAGAGGAAAACCATCTGAGTAGGTCCCCGCGTATTCCCAGGCCATATAGCTTTGATAGCAAGATGCAATGGTCAATTCGATCAAAGGCCTTGCTATAGTCGGTATAGACGACGTCGACCTGATTACCATTATCCATGGCGTCAGTGATGAATTCATTGAGAAGTATCAAGTTCGTGACGGTTGACCTACCTTTTAAAAATCCATGTTGAGAGGAACTAAATGAATTTTTGAGAGCAGCGTATACCTGATTATAGATTATCCTTTCGAAGACCTTGGCTATAATGCAGAGTTTTGATATTGGTCGATAATTCTCTACCTCAGTTTTAACTCCTTTGTATAATCAGTATTATATACAATAATTTTGCGTAACTTTGTTGTCACATAACATACAATAAGAATAATAGTACCATGGTACAAGTAGTTAAATACATGTTTTCATAATACACTTTTCAATTAAATTAGTTTAATATTAGCGGCTATAGCTTTCAAATAATCACTTTTATTGGTGTATTTTTGGAAGCCAGAGTCACGCTCCAGTCATTCAGTCAAGTTCCAGAAACGAATCGGTCTTATTCATAATTATTGGTTTAGGTTAGGTTAGAACTGTGACCACAACGCACGAGCCGAGCGAGCGAAGCGAGCGTGCCGCGGCAGCGGCCGGCGAAGTGCCAGAACCGAATCAGTCCTATAGTTATTGGTTTAGGTACGGTTAAAACGTGGGCGTCCTACAAAGGCAAAGTGCGCTTTATTGGTGCAATAATTTAAAGAAGTACTGCAGAGATTGAGTGGACTGATAATGTGAACATTGTAGGAGTAAAGACTTTGTTTAACATTTTGAATTATTATGGTTCGTACTGATTAGTATTAAAAAAACATTTTTAGTAAGCATTACATTTTATAATGTGTTCATTTTTTATTAATAAAGCTACATTGGACATTAATTGGTGTTTGATTCAAATACATTTTGCAGTGCATTATCTGAAGTAAAACTAAAAAAATAAATGCTTGTTTTTAAAATTAGGTGTAGGTACTATTTTTACAAATTTGCAACAGTTGTTAAATAGATGCTCGCTATGACATATTTTAATGAACATATTTTGGTGCACATTCAGTATATTTGGTGGAACACAGGCAAAATTAGGTAAATGAAATGGGAATAAATTGAAGTACTTTTAAATACCATCCGAAAATAAATGATGTATTCTTCAAATAAAAAATCATTTCATTACTTTTCAGTCTTCCAATGACAAGTGGGAATAGTACACCAGCTACTCAAAAATGTAGAGATGATGACAATGGTAATGTATTCATTAAATATATTTTATAAAACAAAGGTACACAAAAAGAACCATGTGATGAGAACGCTGTCCAGTAACCATCTAAACATAATACTTGTCACTTCTGTTGTCATGCTACATCACAGTTGTACTCTACTCAATTCAACAGTTTTTTTTATAAAATGCCGAAAGTATAAAAGGTACTTATAACAGAAAAACAATTATTTAAATTTTTGTGTGTCTGTTTTTTCCGGCTAATCTCCGAAACGGCTGGACCGATTTGAACGGGACTTTCAATGGCGGATGTTATAAAGAGAAATGTGTGATGTGTGATGTTAAAAAGAACTTAGGCTACTTTTATTTTAGAAAAAGTTTTAAGGACCAAGCGGGCGAAGCCGCGGACAGCAGCTAGTAAAAAAATATTTCATCCCTACTTAATTGATACTTTGGTTTCCATAACACATAAAAATTGGCCCTAATACAAGGCGCTTAACATTTTCAGAATCAACATGCACAAGTATCCGTAACTTCATGACGGACATCCTCCAAGGTGAAGAAATGCCTGACACAGAAGCACGCATCATTAAAGAGGTTATAGAAGAAGAGGCTGACTTACTGGATGATTCACTTGATTCCCATTGGCTGCAGGATGATATGTCTATTGATACAGACTTCAGATTAGATTTTAGGTAAGTCACAACTTCAAAAACAATAAAATGTTAAAGAAGAAATAATACCAGACAGATGCTTGCCGTGCCCAGTGTTCTCCTTCTTCGTGACTGCAACAGCATTTCAAATTTTGTTGGCACAAAACTATGCTGCTTCCACAGTGTCATCGGTAGCAGCACTGATGTCACTGACTGCATATTTTGGGACACAGATAGCAGTTTATAGGGGGTGGAACAGTAGATTGGAGAGTAATAGATTCGTAAACTGCATGATTTATAAAGGGTTATTGTGTAGCGAGCAATGTGCCCTGATCACTGCCACTTAAGTTTGGTAATTCTTCTGTCTATGTCGGTAACCTTGGTTCTCTTAAGATGGCCGATGGGGCCGAAAGGTTCTGGAGTGGTGATCGCATACCGGAAGACGTAGCGTTGGAAGGCGGGGGCCACAAGGTGGACCCATGACCAGGTGAAAGCCGGAATCCGGTGGATGCGAGAAGCGCAGGACCGGTCGAAGTGGCGGTGCTTGGGGGAAGCCTATGTCCAGCAGTGGACGTCTTTCGACTGAAATGCTATGTGCATTCTTCTAATGCCATTCATTTTGCCAATTCTTTCGAAAGCGAAACTCGATACTTCAAAAACACACTTTTAATTGGGATGCTGATCTGATTTTTTAATTAAATTTGATATTTTACAAAATATTTAAACATTTCTTGACTATTCTGTACATTTAGCTACAGATTTTATGTATGCGTTACTTGTGATTTTACTTTATGTTAACTTCTTCAGTTTCAGCGCATTCTCGACGCCACGAACTGTAAATAATGATCACTCTTATACGCCTAAGCAAAAAGGGGAGCCAATAACCTTTGATACTATAAACACAGAGAAACAAACAAAAATCCTTAACGACTTCACAAATGCTTTCAAAACTAATGAAAATATTGAAGAACTTAGTATTTTTGTTGGGGATGGTAGTGGTATTGAGAAAACAGAAAGTTTTGAGAATTTAAAAGAACTATGTTCATTTGATGTAGATGAAATTGATGGTATGGGAACATCAGAAATCGATACTCTTAAAAATAAACAAAATCTCAATGATTTAGTAACTAATCTTGACATAGATGGTATGGAAACATCTGATATTAAAACTGTCGAAAGTAATCAAAATTTAAAAGAGTTATGTGATTTTGGTTTAGAAGAAATCAATAGTGTACATGAAACGGAAAACAATAATCTCGAAAGTAATCAAAATTTAAAAGAATTATCCAATTTTGGCATAGACGAAATTGATGGTATTGAATATGCAAAGAGTAATGCTGTCAAACTTAATAAGAGTTTGAAAGAATTAATAAGTAATATGGACTTAAAAGAAATTGATAGAAGTGAGAAATCATCAACCAATGATGTTAAAAGTAATCAAAATCAAAAAGAGTTGATAAGTCATTTTGGCTTATGCACAATTGAGGCTTTTGGAAAATCAGATAGCAATAACTTCAAAAGTAATCAAAAACTAAAAGAATTGTGTGTTTTTAGTTTGGATAGATTTAGTGGTGAAGTGAAAGCAGAAAGTAAAACCCACAAAAAGGTTCAAAGTCTAAAAGCGTTATGTGACTTTAGTTTAGATAGTATTGGAAGTATTGAGAAACCAGTAAGCAGTATCAACAAAAATAATGAAGAATTATACAATTTGAATTTAAAAAGTTATGATGATACAGCTAAATCAGGGAGTAATACTTTCAAAACTGATCAAAACGTAAGAGAACTTGGTTTGACTTTAACTGATTTTGATGACATAGCAAGCTCAGGAAGTAATAACTTCAAAACTGATCCAAATATAAAAGAAATGTGTGATTTTGGCATAGATGACCTTAATGGAACTGAGAGATCACAAAGTAATTTAGATTTAACATCCCTGACAGATTTCTTAGAAAGAGACAAAATAGATACACCAGACTTTGATATACCAAAAGGTGTAATTGACAGTCAACAGATACAGTCCAATAACGATATCAGTAATAGCAGTATCAATATTGAAGCCTTGCTAAAAGATAAACCATGTACAATAGATACAAATTTAGAAGAGGCTTTGAAGAATACCGATAGTAATAAACAATTTTCTTTAGATGATTTACTTGTTTCACCAAGAGGTAATATCTGAAAACTTAATACTTTGTATGCTGCACTCATTTGTTACATTGCTTTAATTTTCACATCGTTCATATCTATAGTTATTTTAGTTTTTTATGCCTAAAACTAAATGAAATTTTTAAAAGTAACTATAACAGTTAAGTTTTCTTAATTTTAGTGTTTCCAGCCGCATCAGCAGCTTCCACACCTACCATAACAAACATACTATTTTAGTTTTTTATGCCTAAAACTAAATGAAATTTTTAAAAGTAACTATAACAGTTAAGTTTTCTTAATTTTAGTGTTTCCAGCCGCATCAGCAGCTTCCACACCTACCATAACAAACATACTATTTGGTGAAAAACTTGATACAACTGATATCAATACTAAAATGGAACAATGCACAGAACCATATCACAATATCCAAGGAGACATCGAAATATTTGAAGAATTCTTCCAAAATGATACAAAAGAATTTGACTTAGAAGATATTATAAGAGAAAATGGAGGATTTAAATCAGGAGATTGGAAAAAACCTACTGCTGATATTGATGCTGAAGTTAATAATAAAGAAAATAAGTTAAAGAATATCGATATGGATATATCTGTTGACGATAGTACTGTGTCAGAATCTAAAAACGAAGATATATTATACATTTCACATATATCTCCTAATGACAAATTTAATATAGAATATTTATACTGTAAATTGTGTAAAATAAGGTACGACACTAGCAGAGCATTAAGCGTGCATTTAACGAAATTTCATAAAATTAAAATCGTAAGACCAAAAACCCGGAACTGCAATATAACAAAATCAAAGAACGAAACGATAATTAATGTTTCGGAAATATCTTCTGATGACAAATTTGATATTAAAAATTCGTACTGTAAATTGTGTGAAATAAAGTACGACACTGGCAGAGCGTTAAGCGTACATTTTTCGAAAACTCATAATATTAAAATCGAAAAACCGAAATATAGGAAAAACCGGAAATGTGGTATAAATGATACATCTGTTACAGAATCTAACAATCAAACGATTGTAAACATTTCGGATACATCTCCTAATGACAAATTTGATATAGAAAATTTTTACTGTAAATTGTGTAAAAAGAAGTACAAAAGTGGTAGAGCATTAAGCATACATTTGTCGGTAACTCATAATATTAAAATCGTAAAGCCGGGATATGATAGAAAAACCCGAAACGAGCAATTATGTAATAATTGTGGAAAGAAATTCGGGGATTCTACAAATTTTGCTAGACATGTCAAAATATGTCAGGTAAGTTGAAAGTTTTATTATTTATAATCTTCAAATAAGGATTGCAGATCACGGAGCACGGAATCTCTGCGCTGGCAGCCAGTGATAGCGACTATTAATATTAGTGCCGCGCAATTTGGGCACAAACACTGGCTGTCACGGTCAGTCAGTTTCTGTATTCGCACAGATTCGCACGTTGTGTAGTAATAATACCAGCCTATTACTGTCCCACTGCAGGGCAAAGGCCTCTTCTTATACAGAGAAGGCACGTGCATTGATCAACACGCTTGCAAAGCCAATCATTTATTTTTAATCCTTTATTTACAAGGCACTTTTGAAAGATTGCTTAAGATGGGTTGGCGTGGCAATTTCAGACTTGGTACTAATGCCTCATTTTACATTCAGCCCTTGCCGCTCCTCGCGCTGCCGGCAATAATTCCCTAAATACTGCCGTAGCAGGATCGAGAGAAGTGTGTTTAAATTCAGCCCTACTACTCACATCGCTTTCGACTTTCGGCAAAGGCAGACGTCGAAATAATTACGGCGTCCGCGCTGTCTTCTTGCAATACAAAATTATGTTAAATATTAAATAATTTATATCAAATTCGAAAAGAGAAAATACGACGTATTTTCTTTTCCACGCGTCGTGAACTTTGTTTTAATTTGTGGTTTTTGTCGTTTATATCCCATATTGCTTTTTTCGGATTCCAGCAGTTCTAAAAACTTTATAGTGTTTTCATAACTCCAGTCGAAGCGCATTTTGGCAGATCGTAATAGAACAACCGCCACGCACGTCCGATTCTTCCAAGCGCTCGGCGAGAACTGAGCGACGGAGTTGAATGTAAACACGCACTGCCACTCGCGCTGCCGGTCCTTTGACTTACGCACAAAAACCCGCTCATTAGGGGAGCGCTGCGCTGCCTGAATCTAAACGAAAAAAAAAAACTGGCGCGGTTATCACAAGTAACTGAATAAAAATGGTAACACCGACTGACACGCTTGGTTTGTATGACAAGTGTTAACATTGCTATCTCTAACAGCGGCCGACGAGGCATCTCCGTGCTCTGTGGGACAGATAAACCCGATAAAATCTCTGTTTATGAACCAACCTCACTAGATATGGTACTACTTATGAGACAATAATATCTTATCATAACACGGTTAGGTAGAGGTGTAATTATTAGCACACCCATATTTCGCATTTCTCAGTAGCAGTAGGGTCTTAAACAAAACTGATGAAATGTGGGTGTTGGAAAATAATATTTGGAGAAGTAGCTCATTTTTATCCGACTACCTCAGAAGGAGGGTAATGTTTTTCGAGAGTGTATGTATGTAAGTCTATTTCTTTGGCACGCTCTGTAGCCTAAACGGCTTGATGGGAAGTCGTTCGATGGGAGTGACAGGCTAAGTATTTATATATTGCATCTACAAATAAAAATATGGAAACATATATAACACACACATATATAATTATATGTGACGATAACACACGAAATAAACCTACTGTATAGTCACATAATATTATTAATGAATAGCGTATTAATTTTTTGGTGATGCAAAGCGTGTGATACACTATTTTGTTTAGTTATCAATATCCGATATGGTCTAGTGGCTAGGATACCTGGCTCTCACCCAGGAGGCTCGGGTTCGATTCCCGGTATCGGAATTGCTTTTTGCTTCTTTTAATATTGTTTTGTATTTTTTTTTACAGTTAAAGGAAACGAAGGAAAATATTTTCAAATGCGAGCATTGTCTGCAAGAATTCAAGACGAAATTTTATTTAGAAAAGCATAAGATCAGCCACACGAATATGAAGAGGAAGGCAGCTACCGGAAAGGTCGGTTTTCACTTAATAGGGTAATCTAACCCTCACATAGTATAAGTGCTGCTCTAGTTAGTACAAGGCTCTAGTTACTATCAATAAAAATAATTCCTCTTGAACAAATTCTGGTTATGGGGCGGTCAATCTCAACGGATACTAGCCAAGTGTCAAACACAGGTGCGGAGTGCACCTGTCAGATACGACCGGAGAGAGATCACATGCAGGCGCAACAGCTTTACCTATTCGTTGAGACAAGGGGGGCATTGATTATACTATATTCTAGTGGTGTGACACAATCAACTTCCCAAAATACGCTTGCCTGAAACACAGGTTTTCATAAACCTAGATCGGGCAGTCTACATTACAGTTACAATTATTTTTTTCTCGATTGTAATTAATGTAAATCATAATTTTACTTTATACTTGAATAAATTTTCTTTTATTTTTATTATTTATAACTCTTGGATGCTTGCTCAGTGCAATTCCTGACGGAAAAACTCATAACACTGCCCAACCTAGGAAACGAACCCTAACACTCAACAATAATTTTTAGATTAATTTATGCTATTTATATTTGTTTCAGGAATTTGTATGTACAGTTTGCGGCGCCATTTTACACAAGCAAAGTAACTACACATTGCATATGAGGAGACATACGAAAGACTACAGTGCAAAGTGCGAATATTGCGACAAGGGCTTCTATAGGGAATCAGATTTGAGGGCTCACACGAGGCAAGTACCGTCTTTCTTGTATTTATATTTCTCTCCAGAATTAAGGGACATAATTTTGCAAACTTAACTGAGCTGAATTTAAAGGCGGGATTGATCCATTTTGGCTCAGCATAGCAACAACCCTTCGGCAGGTTGCCGTGTCGAAAATGACACATTTTTGCTTACCTGGTTAGCCTTGCTAAGCTGCAAATTGCTGCCGGAAGAATGGCGATCGTTTATTTGATTTATCACCGTCAAAATTTTCGGGTTTCGGATTCTTTACGTGTGGTTAGTGTCTATCCTGGTGTCAGGTTTTCAAATCGCCCATGGGCCCTTTTTACAACTTCTCCAACTCTGTTCGGAGCGGGAGGGCGTGTCAGACTCTTACTGACTAAAACCCACCCGTTTTCCTTCAGTTGCCTGTACGTTGCCAGGGGGCAGGCATCGGTCTTATCGGACCCCTTCAATTGTGCTGACATCTCTTTGAGGCGCGCGTGGAACACAACGTGCCGTCGACCCGGGCCTGGTCCTTATCGGACGGCGAGCTACCCATTGCTCACCGTCCGCAAGCCGACGCCTACAGTGTCCGGGAATCGGACTGCGATTTCCGACGCCCAGGGCGTCTTCTCCAAGCAGCCCATTTGCCTCTGACTCCTTCGATAACATTGATTGATGTTCGATCGAATGGTTCTGAATAGCTATGCTATTAGCTAGTTATGTGATGCCCCCTCTCCGCGGTCATGTTTTTTGTCTTGCTACTTTGATGTTTTAATTATTTTGCAGGTGTATTATAAATGTACTGCGTTCGTTTTATTGCATTTCGAAATTCAAAATCGATTATCTTCGAATTGAATTCAAAATATATGCGCCACTCAGCAGCTTTTGAATTTTGCAAGGTGTAAACCCATTTTTACATGTGTCTGAAAATACACATAATTATGAGAGTATCAAGTTCAACCTAATTACACAGTTTTGAATAGAACCAGACAGGAAATACTTCCATCTCTTTCTTGTTTTATCTGCAAGAAGATCTGAATATTTTATTGGAGTTTTTTTTCCAGGATACACACTGGCGATACTCCATTTTCGTGCACATTTTGCCCGAAGTTGTTCGCTCGTAGAGATGTTTTATTAAGACACATTCTTACACATCTTGGTAAGTAACGGTACATTTAAGTATTTAACTTAATATTTGTCCATCCTTGTATATTTATTGCAATTGATTTCTGCTAAATTTTAGTAGACCTCACGTCAGGGTCTTTATTAGCTTACTATAGTCCGCGCGGGATTAGTATTCACCGCCTGACGTATGTGATCGGTGAGGCGGGGGAGGAAGGGCGCCATTGACAAAATTGGCAGACTGAGTTAGCTTGGCCTTACCAGTCGCGCGCGAACGATAGCATAGATTCGATCCAAAATGTACGGTAACGATATTTTATATTAATTTGGAACTGATTTTATTTTCAGGTCAAAAATTCTTCGAATGCGACTACTGTGGTTTGAAGTGCATAAAAAAATACGATTTAATAAAGCACATAGAGAATAAATCCTGTAGGAAGGTAAAAAAGACTAAGAAAAAAAAGAAAACAGTCAAGAAAGATAATATGGACATTGATATATCAGAGAAACAAGAAGAAGAAAAAGTAGAAGTTCGAAAAGAAGTTAGAAATGTGAAAAAAGCAAAGAAAAAAAACAAAACAGACAAGAAAGAAAATATGGACATTGATATAACAGAGGAAGAAAAAGAAGATAAAGTAGAAGTTCAAAAAGAAGAAGTTACAGTCATATATGCAAAAGGCAGTGATGCTACGATCAGAAAACAATTAACATTCTTAGGAACCGAAAATATACCAGAAGAACAAGAAGAAGAAAATGTAGAAGTCAAAGAAGTAGAAGTTCAAAGAGAAGAAGTTACAGTCATATATACAAAAGGCAGTGATGCTACGATCAGACAACAGTTACCTTTCTTAGAAACAGAAAGAAGTAATTAGAAATCACAAGAAAAATAAATATTGTTGATAAATCTAAACCTTTTTTTCTTTGATACATACCCGACTTCAGCACGCGATCTTAGATCGAATTGGAGTATAATATTGTAGACGCGACAACTAAAAGGATTGCATTCTGAAAAATCACCTTAATTTACACGTATACCAGGGTTATTGGTAATGATAATATGTCGGCGTTAATTGCGTAGGTAACACATTTTCGTAAAAGATTATGACTAATCTGTTTCAATTTGAGAGTTCAACAACATTCATTCAAAATTCAAACTAGGCTGAGAATCAGCACTTTTCGAACGTCAAAATTACTTACTGTAGTCCCCCAAAACGCCCACCCTTCACCACTTCCTACTTGCTTTTGCTGGGAAGAAGTGGCGCAACAAACTCCCCAGCAGCACAGCTGTCTGTTCAATTAGAAAAAAAAAAAAAATATTCTATACCTACAATAGTATGCAAGATTTTTAGGCTTATTCCACAAATCCCCTTGAAAATCCCCCTTAGGGGGAAAAGTGGAATCTATAAAAAAAACTGTAGAATTCCCCCCTAGGGGGGAAAACTGGAATCGAAAAAATACTTTGTCCACCTGAAAGTGTCCCTGAGGGGGGAAACTGGACTAGACTACAATAGTCTTGAATTCCCCCCTGATAATCTACCTTACGGGGGAAAACTGGAATCTGAAAAAACCAACATCCAGAAATCCCCACTGAGGTTCTTAAAATTTAAGGAGTGCTACTGCTACCAGGGCGCTGGGCGCCGATTCATTATATCAACACAGAAAAGCAGCACCAAATGTAGAGAAAATGAATTTCAAACATGTAGCTGATGTTTCAGTTCCACCATAATTCAAAGCTTTTTTGCTAGCAGACTGCAATGATGGGGATATTCAGTTACTGGTTTTTTGTTCAAAAGATGCTCGCCAGCCACCATATGACACAATTGAAAATATATTTGGGAGTATAAATAAAATATACTTGATAAAAGGGAAAAGGGCAGATTTTAAATGTCCCATCATTTAAAATATGCCCTTTTCCCTTTTATCAAGTATACACAATACATGGCGATTTTAAACGTTACAGTAAAAGGGTGCTATTTTCACTACTTACGAGCGATTTGGAAGAAAGGACGTGCATTAAATTTGACAAAATCTAAGGTACAGAAAAGAAGGGGCACTATCCGCTGTTCTACCTCTCTTACCAGAAGACAAAATTATAAATGGATGGTTTTATGTAGCCAGCCAGAGCCCAGACGATGATAACAGCAAAAAAAAATCGCCAATATATGTTACAACAATGGCTAAATAACTAACTAACGATAACTTTTTTTTTTTTTGTATGTTTGTTACGCGATTACTCCGCCAATTATGAATTGATTTTGATGATTCTTTTTTTGTTTGGTAGGGCATACTTCAGAAGTGGTCCCATATAAATTTGGTCAAGATCTGATGAGGGCTTTTTGAGTTAGCTTCAATATTACATATTTTGCCCACCTAGTATATGTGGACGATATTCTAATAGTTCCTGTCACTGTAATTTACTTGGTATTCAAATTTTTGTGCGGGTTTAGTGTAGCTACCAGAACTAAAGTCAAAAATTAAAACTTACTCACAAAAAATAAAACCGTCTTCCAAAAAAAAAACACTACAAAGTGAAAAATAACTGATTTCGGAAGTCGGTGGCAAAAACGACGAAAATAAAAAACCCAAGAAAAAACGAAAATAAAAAACCCAAAAGCAGAAATAAAAATAACTAAACGTAAACAATATTTAAAAAAGAAAATAAAGCCTCCAGGCATAAAGGGCGTGCCCGCTTACATATAGCTGTAACTAGAAGTTATAATTGATAAACTAGGACCATCGAGCTAAAATAAATAATTGTCGAGGTCGCTAGCTAACCACATATTGCAATACAAATATATTTTGAATATCTGCAGCTTTGCCCCACAGCAGAATACCGTAGGACATAACGCTATGAAAATAACTAAAATAGACTAACCGAGCTGTATCAACGTCAGTGTATTGTCTTACTTTCCTGACAGCGTAGGCGGCCGAACTGAGCCTTCCCGCTAGGCTCGATATATGTTGGCCCCACTGAAGTTTGGCATCTACTGTTACGCCCAGAAAAACTGCCGAGTTTACAGTTTCAAGCACCTCTTTATCTAAGACGATGTTGGGTCCTAGATTTCTAACATTTGGAAGGGCAAACTTTACACATTTCGTTTTCTTGGCTTTGAGAACTAGGTTATTTGTCGTAAACCAATCCGTAACCATTGACAGTGCACTGTTTACATCGTCAAAATCTTGTCTATTCCTGTCTACTTTAAAAATAAGAGAAGTATCATCTGCAAACAGTACAACTTCACAGATGCCCTTTAAATAGAATGGTAAGTCACTGATATACACTAAGAACAAGAATGGACCCAGTATTGAGCCTTGAGGTACACCTAACTTAACTGGTAGCCCGGAAGATTTTACATTTTACATCATCAACATCGTGTGACTGACCCTTGCAGAGCCACCATCGAAAACAGATCCTCGTTAGGTGTTCTAGTTTTTGAGATATAAATGTGGCTCTGCTGGGGTAGGCTCTCTCCAGATCGGCCACGTATAAACCCTTATATCTTTTAAACCAGTGACCGACCAGTTCTGATATTTGGCGACTAATTTCAACAAATTTTTAATGTTATCAAAATTAAAATCTCTGAGGGTGGCTCTGCCAGGGTCAGCCACACACGTCTGTGTATGCGCCAACTTTTCAAGTGTGACTCTTAAGCGGTTGCACATTAAGGACGAATTTCACCAAACTGAACCCGATCGGCACATATATACCGCGTTCAAGAGCTGTCAGTGTTCAATACTCCAGGGCAATTATGACACGCTCATAATTGCCCTGGAGTATTGAACACTCTTGACCGCGGGTTCGATAATGCTGATCGCGTTCAGTTTCATTGTAAAATTCGCCCTAAAATTATAATATCGTCTCACTAACCACAGTTTTTTGAAGGTGAAAAAACAATAAAACAATATCTCAACAACACCTGATTATATTCAAGTAGGACTGTGCTACATAAAAAAAAAGTACAAAATACCAACTGATTTATCCTGTAACATGACCAGTTAAAAGTTTTGTATGTGATTATTTTTTAAGAGGATTTAAATGCAGTCAATTGTAAGCTAATTGTTAATAAAGAACAAATCAACTCTTAAAGCTAGCATACCCTAATTTAGAACTATTTACTTACACATTCTGTAAGTTTCTATAACTAGTATCATATAAAAATGTATAACTAGAATAACATACGTTACTTTTCGAACTTCATACAGGATTTTGGACCCATTAGCACGAAGGAAGAGAATAAATAATAATTTATTATTGTTTATTTATTAATTAGCCGTCATTCAGTGCAAATGGGATCTAGCATTAAATATAATTTTTGTTCAGGTTTAACGAGTGCCAGAAATAATCATTGTGATATCATTTCGTCAATCTCGAAAATATCAACCTAGTGTGTACAGACAACTGCATTTACGCCGGTAGTACACCTCTGCCGCGAAATCGCAGTAGTTCAATTGAACTAACTTCATGTGTCATGTTACTCGCATCCGGTTCGGAAAATGTCGCGAGTCTTTTATATTGACCTACTGCGGTTTCGTTGCTATGGTTTCGCGGCCGAGGTGTGCTACCGGCGTAAATGCAGTTTGTCTGCAACACTGTCAAACATCCTAAGTGCAAAAATATCAAGTACCCCAGCACAAAAAGGAAAATCTTATAGTCACTGTTATCGTGCCATCACCGACAAAATGCTGTATTGTTGTTAATTTATAACAGCGCGATGAGGGCTATTTGGAACAACTAAACAAGTGTGTATGGCTATTGAATAAGTGCCCGAACACAAGTACCACAACAAAACCACGTGGACGGGCGCTAAATTGTATGAAAATGAATAGTCTATTCACACAGACCACATTTGGCTGTCAAATCACCGTGTGGGCGATATCGACCACACAAAGGCGACGTCGCAGCCACGTTGCGTCGAAGCGACGACACTGGCACAGCCGGAGTCGACCTGCCCGCAAACAAGCCATAACGTAAACACATCGCAACTACTAGCAACAACACAACCATTTCAAAATTTTGTGGTTACCACAACTCCAAGAAGCTGCAGCGACACTATTCACACGTAACCACTGCTTGCTCACATTTTCTGGCAGCGATGTGGTGTGGTTGCAGTACGTGTGTTTCGGGCCCTTACACATTACTATAACATGACAGGTCCGTTGTGTTTGTGGTGCTACGAGCATCCAATTTTCATTTTGCAGTTCTAATTCAATTCGTCTATAAACACCATAAATGTCATCATAACATTAACTTACATAATTTCTGTATACAATTTCAAATCATACTCTTTTGGATTTCATTCCTTACAGCTAAATCTTAACTGCGTCTAAAGTTTAGTGCCTTGATCACAGACACATCTATTTTAATTACTATCAATGTTTTGACTACATTCTTTGATGGTTGTAACAATATTAGTAGTGGGAGATGAAAGTGGAGAAATGTAGAGATAGCAAACTTTTATGAAAACACAAGACAAAAACAATTATGTAAAGAAAATTATTGACCATGTTTTTACAATCTCATTGGTTTACCACCCCTTGAACATTATGTATAAATAAAAAAATAAGTCCCATGTGATATAATTTGGCAACATACACATCAATCAACTCACAGAAGCATCAGAATTCAAAACATTAACTAATTATATTCATAAAACGAAAATAATAACAACAAATCATTATGGAATCATAATGCAATTAAAATAATAGGACAAAATAAACATGAATTATTCACATGGACACAATACTTCGTCAGCTGCCTTGAGAATATCCATTATTTGGTTCATCTAGTACTTACTATTTATAAGTAATGGAACTAACAACTAAATTATGAACATGCATTCAACATTTTTGACATTGCAACTGTCTTACATTTTCGTCGGTTTTACTCTACCCTCAACCATTTTTTGGGCCACATAAGATTTTCTTTATAAATACCCAAGTTCATACAATCCATTGCCCTATTTCCCTTCCAGTTTTATAACATAATAATGAAGTGCTCGGCCCAAAATGGCTTCTCGAATCTCATGTGGCCCAAAGAGAAGTTGAGTGTTACCAGCCAAAAACAATATAACAAAAGTCATCCATATGGCCCAAAGAGAGGTTGAGTGTTACCATCCTAAAAAATAAAACAAGTCATCCGGCTCGTCATAACGACAGTATTGATTCCAATGTGTTCTTAGCTTAATCATTCAGTTGTCACTTCACAAACACAGCTTTCAGCACCTTGGTTTAGTCAGTCATCAAGTTCTACACTTCACTATAAACTTGAACTAAGATTTCTGACCCTTTGGCCTATGCGATAACACTATGCAGTTGTCGGCAAGCTGGTTGCGCATTGAATTGTTCTCTTTGCGCACCTCGCTCAGTTCTTGGTTGAGTCTTAATATTTCTAGCACGAGTTTCTCGTTCTCAACTTCTAGTTTCTCTAATCTGAAATATAAAAAAAAAATGTTTTTAGAGACAATTCCATGACATTGGTGCCGATTCTCTTGTACACCGAACTAAACTAACACTATTCTGCAATATTAAATCACTAAATTTAAAAAATATTTTGACACAACTATTATCGAATTTGACAATCGCGACTCCATGTGGTACATACTTGTTTGCCCTACCCCGTGATTTTTTTTAGAGCCGGAGGCGCGCATGGCCGACGAGCTAGGGCAGGCAGTCTCGACGTGTTTTATATGGAATTTTTCACTTTTTATATGGAAAATATAAACAAAATATTACCTACGTGTTAACAATTAAATAAATAATAATAGTGTATTATTTTTTTATAAAGGGTCGAAATTTTCATTATTTTTGGAAGGAAACACCATTTTCGAGATATAAGCAAAAGAAAAGAAAAAAATATATAGTACTGTTTTTGCACCTGAAGTCGAGGTGTTGTGGGGGAGGTTGTCGTGTCAATTTTAGTTCATGACAACTAATAAAGTATTCCAGACCAATACACCATTTTAAATTGTGATTAAAAATGTTCAGATTTGGTTAGACAATTAAAATTTTAGGTGAAAAACATTTTCACTAAATAAAAATCTCAGTAACATCTTAGTGCTGTCAAACTAAAATATAGTTAAGTTGTGCCACTTTAGTCTATTTCACAATAGGAAATCATCGTATAACAGGAGTAAACAAAATTTTGGTGATTTTTAATCTAGTTTAGAGGCATTTGTGACAAGAGAATCGGCACCAATGTTTGCTAACTTAATACTAAAAATAAAGTTAAAAACTAAAACACACATACGACAAAACCGCCAACTAAAAAGACAGCGAATGAATGAAAATTAATTAAGATTTTTATAAATAAAATAAATACCTATAACGTCGGTTTTCGTATAGCCGTAAATCGTGGCCGTAGATTTTATATGACATCATAATATGATGTAACTATAGCCTATTATAACCCGCTGAACAACGATACCTCTTTTTGCTAAAATATGAAATTGAAATGAAATTGTTTAATCTGTAAATAGGATATTACATCATCTTAAAAAAATAATTAAAAATTTAGCTAGATGAGTTCGGCGTTTCCTATCTGACTACTCTGAGAAGAAAGGCCGAAACAAACTCAGAGGCCACAGTCTACATAATCTTGGTCAGGCCTTATGAGGACCATGTAGATTAGTTTGAAATGAGAATGAAAAAGAACCACACAGATTTGAGTGGACCTGTCCTGTCAGTGCAAGCATTTGTCAGTAATCGTGGAGCTCAACTCGACGAACAATACCAAAGACAGGACATTTGGGTAGGCCGCATAAACTACTCAAACTGCCAGACAATCATTAAAACTAACCGAGAAAGAAAAAATAATGAGAGGAAAAAAAAACCACATAGTCCTCACATTCACAATGACGAGTACCTAGTTTAAGAGTTGTTAAGAGGCAACAGATGAACATACACTTTTAACAGGCTAATCTATTAAAATCTTAAGGGTTCCTTTAGTCGCGCGTCCAGTACAATAATGTGTTCAGGGCTCTGTTTCGGCTCCCTCGATATTGTAGTGCATCCGGTATGTTTGCTGACGCCAGCGTAGATGACTTCTACGCAATTATGCGTAAAAAAGTTGCGTCGGTGGTGCGCCGAGTACGGGGGAGCCCAAATAGCGTCCTCAGGATGATTGGCGAGAGAATGGATACTGTTCTGCTCAGTAGGTTCACTGAACTCCATGTGTTGCGAGACCGATGAGCCTACTGAGCAGGGGTAGACGGTGTCTAGTTTGTGTTACTTTTTAATTACTAACATTAGATATAAGCAAAATTCTTGTTACTAACAACCTTGCCTTGCATATGGACTTTTTTGTCTGAAATAAACAATTTTTATTTTATTTTATTTTATTTAGTGTGGCTATAGGCGGGTAATAAGGGGCTTCGATTTAGCCCGAAACGGTAGGGAACCCCGAGAATAGCATTGATTACTATTTTGCAAATTCCCGCCTTATGTTTTACAAAATGATGCAGCAGGATAATCTCGTATATATACTGAGTTCCAGTGATTACAGATAGTGCTTGTTTGTAATATGTCATATCTCCTACGTCAAACAGTATCAACGTTTATAATTCAGGAAATTGCGAACATTGAGAATTGCGATGTCATTGTTATCTATACTATCACATAACATTGGCGATAGGTTAGATAAATACATTGAATTACTTTATTGTAAAATGGTACAATGTAGTATTTTATTATGATACAATATTAGTGAAAACAGTAAATTCTTATGGTAGAAGAGTAGGTAATATGCTTAAAAAGACATCGTAAATCTACATAATCCTAACTTAAGAGGGAACTGAAATCTCCATACAAATGTATTCCCCTTTTTTCGTCCTGAATAATGCCTCTAGAGCAATATTTTTTTTCTCATAAAATCAAGGTCTGCTGTAGACACGTCCCTGTTATTTCATTTTTTTTCAGCATTTTATTGGTAAAGAAAATATGAAAATACAAAAATGCCGCATTTTTGCCGCCGTGATTAGAGAAATAACACAAATTCGAAAAGTTTTTAACATAAAAGAAAATGATAGGAAACTAGACATACTCTTTCTTAAAGTAAAAAATAATTGAATCGACTCAGTTTTCGAGGAGAAAAAAGGGTAATACGAAACGTCGATCTCGTCAATTTTCTTTGTGATAATTCTTTATTTTAGTCGGTCTGAGCTGCAGCTGTCCCTATCGCACTCTTCGGAGGCAGACTTGAGGTAAGACGACGGCAATAGTTTATTTAAATACCTAATTTTCAAATTCCTGGCAGGCCCTGTTTCCTCTTAAGTGAGTTTGTTTGTTTGTTACGCTTTCACGTTAAAATAGCTGAACGGACTTTAATGAGATTTGGCACATGAGTAGACCATGACTTCGAGAAGGATATAAGCTCGAGGTATCGAAGGTATCGACTTATGCGGGTGAAACCGCGGGGCGCAGCTAGTTACAGTACGACACAACTTAGATGTAGCATCGGCATAGACTCTAAATTGTGTCATACTCTATAAATATTAAAGTCGCTTTTCGTGTATTTCTGTGTGACCGCATTGTTCTTCTAAACTAAACAACGGATGATATTACTGTTTTCTCCATCATTTAAAGAATTTATTCTCCAGAATGTTTATAATGCATTACATCAACATTAAACGTGTATATTATTATAATAAAGAATCTCTATGTTTTGTCAAGCCGTAATAACCGTGCAAAATGTTACCAACCTCTTATGTTTCTCCGTCAGATCAGTAATATGATCGCAGGCCTTAGCTAATATTCCCCCTTTGCTCGCAGAGTCCGGTAATCCAGAATTGGGCACAAGATTAGCCAACTTGGAGATCCAACTGTTGATTTTATCTCGACGGCGTCTTTCTACCTCGTTGTGGGTCGCCCGTCTTTTGTCATCGCGCTGGAAGAATATATTAGAATGTTAATAAGTGGGGCTTGTCAACTGTAGCAATGGCATTCATCTAGAAAAAAAAAAAAAAAAAATGTTATTTATTTACATGCAAGTAGGTATCCTTCTAAATCATTCAGATTGTGATTGATAGTGTGTTACACAATTAGGGTGCCATTGAATTTAGGAATGGAAATGCTAACCTAACCATTGTAGGTAAATACAGTATAAAGGATGGACATTCCTGAAGAAATATTATCAAAACAAAAGTAGCAGTAGTAAGTAGGTTCTTTGCCTCATTTAATATTGTAAACTTTACCCGTTAGAAGCCCAATAGAAATAGAAAATGTGTGACTTTACTAAAAAAGAAATTACTTAGCACTTTCTAATATTGTGCCTATTAGCGACAATATGCGCCAATACGACAAATAGTAAATATAAATGTAAAATAAACCAACAATAAAGATTCATGTTGTGCATTTTTATTTTCTTGTTGTTTGTACTTTATTTATTTATAGCGGTATGTAATTGTCAAATTGACATGGTTACTTTTTAATTTTCTGAAGACTAAAAACTCATTAAAGCCTCAAGTATCATTCGTTTTAAAAGGACTTTTAAATGAACAAACCTTTTTTGCAGTGACTGCTTTAGCTGCCAAAGGATCTCTACGAGCGTTTTTCTTTGGTGTGGTTGTAGTACCAAACACTTCCACAGGATTGCTTATCACATAATATTCTGCATCTGTAAATACATATTTAAAATTTTCATTAATATTTATTTTACACAAAATAATTCAAATTTGATCCTATTGTTGATTGATAAATAAAATAATTCAGAATAAGTAACTGAAATAATGTACCTACTTACTTACCGATATTGCAGTTCTAAGTCTAGACTAGAACTTATTTGATAAAAGCATACTGCATCACCTTGTCTTTTGTTATTTGTTTGACATGAAGCTGGTTTAGGACCGTTTTGGTGCAGCCGTGAGGCACAATGTTTTTAAAGCATTTTACTTTTTTAGTTTTATTTTGTGTACTATGTGTTTCATGCCTCCTCCGGAGGAGGCCTTTACCCGATATGGGACTACATCTCCAAAAGATACCCAAACAAATAACACTACTAACTAGAATAAGACGAACACTAACACAACTAACACCCATTTCATTTAAAAAGTAGTATTTAATACAAAAAAATGTAAATATTGTGAGATAAGAAATAAAAGGCTTATTATTATTATGTGTTTCATGAACTATTACCAAGTAAATGTTATTTTTTTTTTCTTTAAAGTTAAAAGATAGCAATAAACAAAATGGGCCTTACCAGGAGATGGTGAATGCGTTATGTTTATCCCAGCTTCTTCTCCCGTCATAGTAATTAATTTATACTTCACTGCACCAGCTGTAAAAAGAGCAGAATAATCAATTTTGGAAATGCCTTAACATCTGTTTCTTTTCCCGGGTTTCTGTCTAGTTCTTTACAAAGATGATCTTTTTCAAATATTATTAAAATCAGTTGACATCCACAAAAATAAACTAAATAAACCAGTAGCTCTGTCATATTTTTCCTAGCATGTTGAAAGCAGAATAAGTGTAAGTATTGCATTTTAGCAGTATATGTACCTACTGTAACTTTAAAACCTTAACTATCACAGATAATGAAGATTCTATCACATAATTATGTATCTTCATAATATTCAAAGTCATAATCAGTGACAATAAAATAAAACGTAACACTGTTAAAGTTTGATAGCACATTAACAGTAAATAGGCAAATATGTATTTTGACCGTAACAGTAATTGTCAGGGAATATACAAAGTTGAATTTTTGTCTTGGTTTCTATCATAGCTGATGTTATAGGCATAATTGTACACATCCAATTCTGAACATTTTGAGTACTAGACCACTACACGCTAAGGTATGGTCAAAACAACGAAGCTCAAAGTATTTGAGGAAATCATCAGTTTGTATCATATTATTATAATGTTGCTATAAGATGGTTGCTTCTTCAAAAAGATCTGATGACTATGATTTCTAAAAAATGATTGATTCTTATATATAACATGTTAGGGATGAGCATATCTCAAAGTGTTTTTTACCTATGCTACACTGCTGTTTCACATTGACTGGGTATCTATAAACATGCATTTAAATCTCTGAATTATAAAATAATACAACTTACGGATATCTTTGAAGTTGTACGAAGTTGAATTCTCGTTAGTATCCAAGTAAGGCTGTGGCACAATGGATCTTCCTTCGTCACTTCCTGAAAATTAATCTTAATTTAATTTAACCTTAATTAAATAACACCCATGACACTACTTAATGCACACAGATAATTAAATTGAAACTGGTTACAGCGAATTAGGGCTAATTCTCTGCTACAGTAAACAAGAGGTGGCTGTAGAACAAAATAATAATAAAAATAAAAAAAATACATCGATATTACATACCATACGATCCCTCATCTACCATGCCCAAATATTCACTATCTGCACTGCAAACAAACGCGAAAAATTAAAATACAACACTTGAAAATAAAATCTAAATCGAGAGAACTGCGTTGACTGCCAAGTTGCAAAACTATAAAGCAATGACCTTCGGTGCCTTAAATCCTCATTATATAATGCACTATACAAAGAACACCAAATTCAACAGCCTATTACCTGTTATCAAGTGAATTTTCATGCATGTCATCAACGTCAATTTCCACTTTGGCCATTGCGCGTAATTATTTTTGAATTTCCACAATTCGATCACGGGAACAAAATAAAAGGGTCATGTGATGAGATCAAAAACAAAGCAAACGTTGAGAGTTGCCACTTGCCAGTCACTGGCATTAAAAATAAAAACTTCTTTTGTTTATGGTTTTTACTTAGTTTACTTTTTCTTTTAAATTTTCATCGTTTGAAGAAATATTGATTTATATTATTTTATGATACTTAACGGTAATAACTGTAAAAATAAAGGTTTAGTCATAATTAAATATCTCACATAAAATAGTACAAGAACGTGTATCCGAACATCGAAGAAATATTTAAACACGGCCATCTTTCAGAATTTGTTTGAATTTCATGTGACGGCCACAGCGCCATCTAGTATTTTATTAAAGCAATGTAAAAATGTAAATACGTTTTTTTTAAATTTCTGTTGTAATGGACAATTTCTATTCACTGTTACATAGAGCATAGGTTGGTATTCTACTGTGGTCCGGGTTCTATCTAGTCTCAGGTCCTGTCAGAATAAGGGACTGCCAGACTGTCTTCTCATTCTGGTAACGCAGCCTTGATGTATCGTGCGTGGGTAAGGTCACCCGGGGCGAAAGCAACTATGAGGCTAAAGCAACTAATTCAATTTTCTCTCAATCTAATGATTTTTGTAGATAGCTCTATCTATTGGTGTAAAGAGGAATCATAGTTTTTTCAAATAAAGTACAGATGGCATCACTAGGTCACCTACTATAGTACCGACAGATAATTTTCTGTCAGCCGCCATTTTGGAGCAACTTGTTGCCGCGTCGTGTGTTGAGTTTTACGACATTAAAAATATTTCAAGTCGTTGTAAGGAAAAATAGAAGTGCATCCTAGAAACAAGATAAAACGTAAGTGCTTTTGGTATATTTGGTAAAACTGTAGGTGTTATAATTAACATTTTATTGATATAGTTACATTAACCTCAACTTTTCGTGCACGTGGGATATTGCAACTATTTTTGCAGTTGCAATCGCCCCATGCTTTTTGTATGAAAACTGCAAATCACTAGTGACGTTCCGAGTCGACATTTCGATAAGTGAATTTCACTTATTTGCTTAAATGTTTGTGCAAGTAGTATGAAGTGTTTATATTTTTTTAATAAACTTAAAATACAGACAGAAATCGCTTTTTCTTGACCAAAATCCTAAATATTAGATTAGTCATCAACGCGTACTTATCGTAGGTACTCGTATATTTGTCAAAGCATTTAACAAAAGAAAAAATCCTTTCTTGCATTTATTTTATGCCCTAAATTCTATTAATAAAATAGAATTACTCTAGCTGAGTATAATATCATTTATTGATCTTATTCTTAATGAATACTTAGATCGATTTTACGTTTTTGCACTAAGAAAACTATATTTAATTTAAACCTTTCATTATTGTTAATTATCGAATGTCTTCACAAATATTAATCGATAAGTAGTAGGTACTACATCTCAACACTAGTCAGTATGGAAGACAGTCGCATTCGCCCCATAAAAAAATAAAAGTAAATTTGCTTGAAACTGAACACTATCCCAGCGACTATAGATAGCTTTTACACAAAATACTGTGTGCATCTACATGTACTCTTGACCTCAATATTTAGAAACAAATTACAACAGGGTTATAACGAATAGTCGCTTTTACCCCAAAGTGGGGTGAATGTAACTATTACTGGTCTTATTCAACAAGAATGCAAATTAATGAAAAACCAAAGCCTATTTTTAAATGAATGTAGGTCGAAAATGTTCATCGAAAGCTGTGCAATGAAGTACGTTTATTTGAATATCCCTATTATATAAGTAGCTCATAGTGGAGGGAGGCAAAGTTACAATAATTATTTTTTTAGTTACTTTCGCCCCGGGTGACCTTATCTATTATTAAAATATTCTAGAACAATCGTCGGTACTAACAAAAATGAGATACCTAGTCTTAAAAAAACAACAACAGATTGCTGTTGGCCTTAATCATTTTTATTCGAGAATTGAATTACATACACAAATCGAAATAATATATACAAGTACAATAACAAATAGGTCGCTATAAAGGTCCACAAAGTGGTTTTTGTACTAAATCGCCCGGAGGTGCAAGCTCAAGTGAAGTCCCGGCTGTCTTTGACAAGCTTTGCGATTCCCTCGAGGCTTTGGAACACGGAAACTGAGACAGCTCCTAAAGTCCTAACCAGTTTTGTCGGGTGATTTATTATACATACGTACCTCACCCATATAGGTACCTACTTATTTCTTTGATATTATTGATGTTTTTGTTTCTATGGAAGTATTTTTTTTTCAATTTATCCAAGTCACTGGATGTTGGAAGGTGTTATTGGAAAGGATAATTATATGGACTAAGGACATTTTTAAAGGATGCAAGACTCTTGATTATGTTAGCCAGATAATTTAGATCGTAAGGAATAATTGTTTAAACCGATCGCGATGATTGTGCCATAATCATAAACAAAATATATTTTTTTCGATACTACGGTTTTTTTTTACACTTTAAAGCAGACATAGGTGTAAAATGTCCCTACCTAAGTGATAAAAACATGTATAGGCACCCAAACGGCTCTTTTTCCATTCAAGTTCTGGGATGCAATTTGCCATAATATATCTTGATAATTATTTTCAATGCAGGTTTTATAGGAATTCATAATCATTAGAAGTAGTATAGTGAACTGATCACCTTAATTCATTCTGTAATTCATGTAGGTAGTTATCCTCTGCTTAATGGTAATACCTACCTATCTATTCACGAAAACATTGTTCACTGCAGAAGCACCCTAATTTTACGAGGGGCTATTTAGTGCTGCCAGTGAAAATGTTAATTAGGTTTGGAGCTAGAGCGCACCCTCATCAACCTACCTACGTACCTACATTATCCGAACTTGTGTTAGTGCAGTCCTCTAGTGTTTTCATGCATTTTTTATGCCTCTAGTTTTGGGTTTTTGTTTACAGTATTTACGTAGATTTGAATAGATAGGTAGTAGTAAGATGAAATCGCCACCCTGTAGATTTGTTGTAGTTGTAGTTGTATGAATATAAGTAAGAAATAGATAAATAATTTCATAAATTTATCGAATACAGTGAATTTCCCTGCGTAGCTCTTGTAGCGATTTGATAAAAAGCTTATTCGAAGGTCTCCATTGGCTGCAATACAGTCCTTTAACCGTTGAGGCCAGTTATCAATAGAAGCACGCACTCTTTCCATGGGAAAATTCTTCACTGCCAATCGTATGGATTGTTTTAGGGGCTCCAAATTATCATGGCGTTTAGAGCAAGCCGTACTCTCTAAAACTGACCATAAATCATAATCCAGCGCATTAAGATCGGGACTAGACGACGGCCAGTCTTCAGCTCTGATGAAGTCCGAAACGTTCACCTCCAACCAAGACTGCGTGGACCGAACTTTATGACCCGGCGGCGCCGAGTCTTGTTGGAAGGACCATACTTGGTTATTGAATATGGTGTTGTTAAGGGGCTTAACTACCTTCTCAAGAATGGTATCTTGATACACTTGTGCCGATGTTTTGATACCTTTTTCACAAACATATGGCTCTGTCACTCCTTCATAGCTAACCCCCCACCAAACCATCACTGAAGTCGGATAATGCCCACGTTGCACTCTGTCGACTAATTGGGAAGCTTCCTTAGAGCTTTGAGCATAAATACGGTTATTTTGTTTGTTAAAATGTTGCTCAATTATAAAGATTTTCTTATCCGTAAACAAAAAAAATCTGTGACCTCCCTTTGCGTACCGCTTCAGTAGTTGTTTCGATTTTACCACCCTATTCTTTTTTAAATTATCAGTTAAAAAATGACCAGTGCGTCTCTTATAGGCTGCAAGTCCTAAGTCATCTTTTAAAATACGCGACATGGTTCTGGGTGCTATCTTTATCTCCCGAGATAAAATCTTTTGCTTTCGGACAGGATTTCTTCGAATTCTTTCCCTTACTGCTTTGACCACCTTTTTCGTACGAACACTATGTGGACGGCCAGATCTTTTTCTGTCACAAACCGAGGAGGTCTCATTGTACCTTTTAATACCCGGTACACAAACATTTGACTAATACCAAGCCTATGGAGAGTTTTAAAAATTGCATTTGGCTCCATACCAACTTTGTGTAATGCAATCACAGCGATTCGGTTCTCTTTATCACCCCATTCTTATAATAAAAAGTTATTTTGCAAAAAAAAACGACTTCAAAAACCCTAAAAGCACTAAAAAGTTAAAAATAATACTACCACCTACCTATATTAATAAACCTAACCTAACCTACGATTAACCTATAATCAAATTTAACAATTTTTTAGAGTCAGTGCCAAGCAATATACGATACCTAAATGACTATATACCTACAAACTAAGGCCAGAAAAAACAAAACATAAATCTTACAGCTTCTAAATATTCTCTTCTTTATACAAGTCAGTTTTTTTTTTGCAAAAAAACTTTTTATTTGTTAATTTTAAGTGACATATTTTATAAAGCATCATTAAGATGCTTCTCGTACGAGAAAACGGCGTCAAACTGAAACTGAGAATGAAAAAGGAAAACGATTAAAAGAAATTAGGGAAAGAAATGCTCAACCCATTTCGAATGAGAACCCTGACCAGCGCGAAAACAGACTGACAAAGCTGAGGACCTACATGTTACGCAGGTTGAATAAGGAAATTCAAGGACGTTATAATCCTCTTATTATAGTCCTCTTAGTTTGATTCGTACTCGATTGGCCACTCCAAGAAGATTACGATCATCGTAAATCTTTAATTCGCAATCGATTAGCTAACGAGAGTCAAGAAGATTACGATCATCGTAAATCTTTAATTCGCAATCGATTAGCTAACGAGAGTCAAGAAGATTACGATCATCGTATATCTTTAATTCACAATCGATTAGCTAACGAGAGTCAAGAAGATTACGATCATCGTATATATTTAATTCGCAATCGATTAGCTAACGAGTGTCAAGAAGATTACGATCATCGTATATCTTTAATTCGCAATCGATTAGCTAACGAGAGTCAAGAAGATTACGATCATCGTATATCTTTAATTCACAATCGATTAGCTAACGAGAGTTAAGAAGATTACGATCATCGTATATCTTTAATTCGCAATCGATTAGCTAACGAGAGTCAAGAAGATTACGATCATCGTATATCTTTAATTCGCAATCGATTAGCTAACGAGAGTCAAGAAGATTACGATCATCGTATATCTTTAATTCGCAATCGATTAGCTAACGAGAGTCAAGAAGATTACGATCATCGTATATCTTTAATTCGCATTCGATTAGCTAACGAGAGTCAAGAAGATTACGATCATCGTATATCTTTAATTCGCAATCGATTAGCTAACGAGAGTCAAGAAGATTACGATCATCGTATATCTTTAATTCACATTCGATTAGCTAACGAGAGTCAAGAAGATTACGATCATCGTATATATTTAATTCGCAATCGATTAGCTAACGAGAGTCAAGAAGATTACGATCATCGTATATCTTTAATTCGCAATCGATTAGCTAACGAGAGTCAAGAAGATTACGATCATCGTATATCTTTAATTCACAATCGATTAGCTAACGAGAGTCAAGAAGATTACGATCATCGTATATCTTTAATTCGCAATCGATTAGCTAACGAGAGTCAAGAAGATTACGATCATCGTATATCTTTAATTCGCAATCGATTAGCTAACGAGAGTCAAGAAGATTACGATCATCGTATATCTTTAATTCACAATCGATTAGCTAACGAGAGTCAAGAAGATTACGATCATCGTATATATTTAATTCGCAATCGATTAGCTAACGAGAGTCAAGAAGATTACGATCATCGTATATCTTTAATTCGCAATCGATTAGCTAACGAGAGTCAAGAAGATTACGATCATCGTATGAGTTCCGGTGCCTATATCTTGGATTCATCATCATATCTTATGGGAGAATGGTTCTTATTGAACGCAAATGCTTCCCTTGTTGTAGAAAATACCAAAATCGCTGTACGTTTTCCTATAAAATTTGAAGAGTTCCCTCGATTTCGCCAGGATTCCATCATCAGATCCCGATTTGGTGACTATGGGACCAATAAAAAAGCATAGTCTTTAGATTAAAAAAAGAATTTTCCAAATCAGTTAGTAAATGACGAAGACGATGACGATGTTATTCGCTAATAAAAAACGCAATGCAGAGTAAACGAAAAGATCGTTAATGTAGACAATGTCGATATCTACATTTTTAGATTTTTGTTGATTTTTCAAAAACTGCTTGTCCATTTTCGATAAAATTTTCATGGGACCATTTGGAAAGTATATTCTTTTCAACAAAAAAAATTTTTTCTAATCGGTTGGCAAGCGACGGAGCTATGCGTGAACAAACTTAAAAAAATACAAACATCCGAATTGAGAACCTCCTCCTTTTTTAAAAAATTTCAATTTTTTTCCAAATTCCAATGTAATATCTTTCTTATTTTTAATTGTAACAGTATTTATGGCCAGACTAAGTATATTTTGTTGAAACGCCTACCTATCTTTCATTGACGTAAACACATCTTTTACGTCCAAAATACAAAGTTACATAAGAGAAGTGTATCTAGGTAAAGCCAGGAAAATGAATTAACGACTACCAACTTAAAAACATCCCGTTCGTTGACAGATTTATCGATGGCTCGACACTCAATACTCAATAGAGTTGATCGGTGGTCGTGAGAGATAACGATGAACGAAACGAGCCGAGATGAAAGGCACGGTTTATCGCCACCATGCAATGTCATAATGCAGCCGTCTTTTATGCACTCTACTTAATATGTATGCAGGCTTTTGAATTTGTAAGTTTATAGGGGGGTTCGTCGTCGTGTAGGGCAATGCACGTTCGGAATGTTCATTCCCTCCATTAATAAAATCAGTAAACATTAGCCAAACTCACATCTCGAAAAATGTGTGATTAAACAGGTATATCTTTAATCCGTGTAAACAAAATGAATAAACTATTTTAACTTTCTTGACGGATTACACTATTGATATTTTTTCCATGAAAAATATAGGCTGTGTGAAGCGAATGCGCTTCATACAGCCTATTTAAACAGTGAGATGAGTGCCCGTCTTTATAGCTCAAAGTGGTTTGTTTTTGTAGTGTTCTAGATTGTCTACTAGACACACTTTATTTTGTTCTTCTTTGTCTCTAAATTTCATAAGTAAATGTCATGCATACCTGTCATTGCATGGTTACTGAAATGCTAATTTTAGTTGTTATTTAATCAGAATTGTACCTATGTGATTGTGCTGTTGGTGTGCTTATGATATATAAATAAATAAATAATATGGTGCATATGATATTTTTGTCGGTACATGAGAAATATGTTAAAAGTTACACAAATGAAAAAGAGATTCATCTATTTGCATAAGTATCTGGGACTCTGGGTTTTCTGAAATGACGTTCACCAGGTAGCTGCACAGAGACGTCGGGTCGGTTGACAAAAGGGTCAAAGTGCCAATAATTTCTTAAGTCGTGACTGAATGATGAACAAATGAACGAAACGAATGATGAACGGCATCATTATTTTATATTCATTGTCAATGTGGCGCCAACTGGTTGTGTAAATTTTCATGAAAATCCTCATTTCGCGCTATACCAACTTTGTTAAAATTTATCTTACTTTTAAATTCTCTAGCTGCGAAGGTTCAAAGAACATACCTAGTTAGTAGGTAGGGCAGTGATGATAGCCTAGTGGTGTGACCGTTAGACTGCCAAGTCATAGGTCTCGAGTTCGAACCCAAAGCACGCATCTCTGACTTCTCGGACTCATGTGCGTATTGTATAATTATCACTTGCTTAAAAAACAGTAAAGGAAAACCTCGTGAGGAAACCGGCTTGCCTGAGAGATATTTCTTGACGGCATGTGAAGCCAAGTCACAGGCCCATGGGCGGCTTTAAAACTCTGACACCAGCAGTGCTATTCTGTAACCATCTCACCGTGAAAACTTAGGTGAAGTGAGCTCGGAGTGAGCTGTCAGTCCCTAGCAGCAGCATGTCGATTCCCGTAACCACTTCACCGTGAAAACATGTGAAGTGAGCGTGGAGTGAGCTGTCAGTGTCATCTCACCCTGTTGGAATGACAACTCACTTCACCTAAGTTTTCACGGTGAGATGGTTACAGAATAGCACTGCAGGTGGAATGACAGCTCACTTTACGTTCACTTCACCTAAGTTTTCACGGTGAGATTATTACAGAATAGACCGGCAGTACTCTACACGATCAATCGGAATTTGAATCGTTTTGAAACAAATTGCTAATCCATTGCTTCATAAGTTCGAAAAAAAATCGGCTGAGCAACGTAATTAACGCAATGAATGTTGTTGAACTGTCAAAATGAAAAACAAATTTGTCGTAATCGTTTACGAAAATGTGTTGCGTAATTAGATAGCTCGTTAGCTACTAACTACACCAAAAGAAGAAGAAAATGAAGTGGCTACTTTTAAATCTTATCGCTCCTAAGCCGATTACAGTTTATACCCTCTCCGATACAGACATAATTAAAAGTAGTGTACATACCTACCTAACCTTAGGATCGGGATGGGTTCAGTTCCCTTTACTTACAAGATAGCTTGCCGACTTCGGATTTAGTCTATTATTAGACTGATACTCTGATAAACCTATTGTTATTGGCTTTTAGAAGGTAAGTTTGTAAGAGTATCTACCCATAAGTTTGATACCTACGTTACTTTTACATTTTAGGGTTCCGTATGCAATGGATGCGAAACGGAACCCTATTACTAAGCCTCCGCTGTCCGTCCGCGTCCGTCCGTCTGTCTGTCAGTGGGGTAACTCATGAATCGTAATAGATAGAGAATTGAAATTTTCACAGATTGTGTATCTCCATTTTCGCTATAACAACAAACAATTAAATTCAAATAAAATTAAAAATTCAAGGGGTTCATATACAAGCAATGTGTTTTTTTCTGAGTGTTTTTGCTCGATCTTAGTACCACGAAGGGTTCCGTACTGTGCGAGTCCGACTCGCAACTGACCGGTTTTTGAAAAGTCACCTAAATATTCGTAAATCTTAAGCATCACACCAATGTGACTACATAGAACAGCATACCTAATTATTATAAGGAGTATAGGGCATCACATAATTATTATATCTCATCCCACAGTGGCTACTGAAAGGCGCGATCTTGACGCAACTCGGTCACTGTCTTACTCCACCTGTCATTTCTGCGGCTTGCCAGGATGCAACTCCATTCGAGTTCCATAATTCGTTTTCCGACACCGAAAACAAAATTACAACGAGCTCAACTACAGTGTCCTTGAACACATACGTCTTAGAACACACAAGCTACAAAGTAACATTAAAAAGAAAAACACTATCTACTTACATAAACCTACCAAAACACACAAAATACCAGGTGCCATATCGAAAAATCCCATACATTTTCAGTTATATTTTCCCGTACCCGTGGTCGATGGGGTAACATTTACGACTTCGTGAAAATCCTTAGGGGCTACAAAAGGTGTTAGGGGGTATTTCCCTGCGTGTTTAATATCCGCAACCCTTCAATTGGGGAAGCGCGAACACCCTGTAGGTACCGTTATGTACTTATCTTGTTTTCCTTGTATTGAATATTGTTCCGTTTGTGTGTAATTTTTTTGGGTATTGTTTGGCAGTAGTGCGAATTCCAAAATGCGGACGTTTTGGTAGAATCGATAGTATTATACTACCTATAAGATAGCTTGATCTCCGCAACATATGTCTGTTATTTTTATCTGTTTGTCTTAGTGTTCTACTAGCATTCTCTGTCTACGGTTCTACGTATGCCCGTTAACAAGTTTCACACTAAATACAAATAGTACCCTTTTTTAATATAGATTTTTAAAACCAATTTTTTTTGTTGTAACCCTCCTTCGCACGTTTTCTCTTAACACATCTGACATTGGCAGAATTGTCGACATCAGCACCATTGCCATAAAGAAAAATAGAACGGAAAGAATGACATTGACAGTTACTGTCTGTACTATTATGAAATTCAGGACAGTAAAATCACGCCTATAGATAGGCGTGATTGATTGATTGATTGGCATTGGTGTGAGTTTACTGACAGCTGTCGCAGAGATCAAGCTATCTTTTATGAAGTATAGTATGAAATCTATAAATAGAAAAAAAAAGAAAATACTTTCGTCTATTTTCCGTAAACATGACCCAAAGAAAGAACACATACGCGAAAACGAAAAGAACAAGTTTGGGAAAATATACGTCACATCCACGCAAAACGGCCATCGTTGAGTATAATTCTATGCGAGACAAAGCCATAGCGTGGTGTTCTGGTGGTGGTCGTGACTGGTATAACTAGGTAGGTAGGTACACCCACTTCTCGACAAATAATTTTCTAAGTCCCGTGTAATAAAGGGCGAGTCAATTGCTATCAATCGGGCACAAATCTAGACTCCATGCTGCAACTGAGAATTTCCTTTTGTAAAACCCAATAACACTTCGCCCGGGCCGTCCTTAGGATTGCATCCAGGTCTTTTTGCTCAGCAGTCACGTTTACCACCACATAACCAACAAAGCAGACGTTTATTACCAAATTCAAACCAATATAAATATTCATTTGTGTTTATATCTGTTTGTTTATGTGAGTTTAAATGTTTGTAAACGCACCCACGATACAGGAGAAATTCCTAGTGTGGGCCAGCGTTTTTTTAAAAAGAAAAGAAAAGAAAGAATATAGTCAATTTCCTTCTAATTAGCTTTTAGGAGCATGAGGAAGAGGGTGTAAAGTTCACTCATCCACCATAGAAAAGGGAGGATCCTCCGACCAGACGGGTGTTGGGTCTGGCGGGCCGACTGGCCGACTGTTGATGTCGGATAGTCTTATTTAAGTCGTTCGCGCGGTAAACTCTAATTGCGCGATGCAGGATTTGTGTGACGTCATGTCTTTGATGCGTAGTTCGTATGTGGCGGTATAACCGCTACAAGCTCATGCACTAATGTGAAACCACATCGGCAATTATTGCAAGCTAATTAATATTATTAATAATCACTCCATTTCACGCTCGCTCGGGTGTATCTATTCGACTAATATAGGTATCGTTATTATTAGTCAGCAAAGTGTTTCAATCACTAATGAGTTTAATTAGCGAGTAATGAGAAATGCTTCGAATGCTATACATAAGCACAAGCACATGAACTTGGTACTTAAACTGCATTCGCGATTTAGTTTCCAAACTTGTAAACAAATATGTGCTTTAGAAAAAAATATACTTTAGTAAGCCATAAATGAAGTTCAGTTTGCGCTACAAAAACAAATATTTTTATGACTAGACATTATTACTAGTCAATCTGAAATCAACTTAATTTAAGTGGAAATAACATCAAGTGTAAACAAAGATTTGAATATACTTTAATTATTTTTAGAGATGCCACGAATAGTTGTTATAGCGAATAGTCGAATATAGATTAATCGCCATATCGCGAATAGTCGAATACTCGCCATTATTACTCGACATAAAAAAAGTTTATTTATTCTCAAATAATAATAGGGGTTAAAGTATGAAATTGCCGTTTTATTGTAATAGGTACTTCGAATTGACATAGAACCTTCATGGTTTGAGATTTTTGAGTGAAACTTTTATCACATGGTACCTATGAAGTTCTTCTTTTAAAAAATGTGCAACATTTGATTATCGACTTTCAGTTGTTTTTTTTATTCAGCTTAGACAAGAAAGATGGATACTTCGAAAATTCAAGTTATTTTTGAATACGAGTTCCGACGCGGAACTAACGCGGCAGAAACAGCTCGCAATATCAATGTTGCGTTTGGAGAGGGGACTGCTAATTAACGCACCGTGCGATTTTGGTTTAAACGCTTTCGTGATGGAAACTTTGATTTGAAGAACGAACCACGTAGAAGACCGCCCACACAGGTGAATAACAATGAATTGAAAGAGATGGTGGAAGCCGATCCGAGCCGAACTACCCAGGAATTAGCGACATGGTTTAACGTTACCTTAACAACAATATTGACTCAATTGCGTCAAATCAATAAAATAAAAAAAATATGAGAAATTTCCATTTCTCATATTTTTTTGCCTCATGATTTGACTGATCTGCAGAAAGAAACGCGTATTGAAACTTGTGTTGCCTTGTTGAATCGATACAGAAATGAATATTGGATCGAATTGTGACATGTAATGAAAAGTGGATTCTTTACGATAACCGTAAGCGAAAAATGCAATGGCTGCCCCCGGTCAAACGCCGCAACAGTGTCCTAAAGCAAAGCTTACCAATAAAAAGGCAATGGTAAATGTTTGGTGGTCTCAGCATGGTGTTATTCACTATAGCTTTCTCCGATCTGGTCAAGCAATAACGGCAGAGGTCTACTGTGCCGAACTCCGAACAATGATAGCAAAACTACCAGTGAAACAGCCCCGACTCATGAATCGATCTTCACCATTATTGCTCCATGATAACGCGAGACCTCATACAGCACGAGAAACAGTTTTAACTACAGGAACTGCAATGAGAAACCATTCGTCACCCTCCGTATTCGCCAGACTTTGCTCCAACGGACTACCATTTTTTTCGTTTTGGACAATTTTCTACGTGTTTAAAAGTTTTCTTCTCAGGAGGCAGTACAAAATGCTTTCACACAGTTGGTCAAATCTAGATCACGAGAGTTCTATCGCAAAGGCATAAATGACCTTCCTATTAGATGGCAGCAATGTATAGATAATAATGGTAATATTATATATAATTTAACAGATATATTTCGATTAAATATATATGTTAAATAATAAAAAAAAAAAAAAAACAATTTTTCAGTACAAATCGACAATTTCATACTTTAACCCCTAATAATATCATCATCATCATCATTTCAGCTATAGGACGTCCACTGCTGAACATAGGCCTCACCCAATGATTTCCAAATTTGCCTAATAATATACCTAGTTTATTTATTTTAAGAGTCAAGTTTGATTGATGAAAAAGAGCGTAACCGACTTGGGACTAGTTTTTCTGCGCCACAATCTGCCCGTTTTGGACTTTAAATTATTAATTAAAAAGCCTAACTAATTAAATTCAATTCTTTGGCAATCTTTTTATATTAATGATAATAAATATAATTTGTGTATAGTGAAATAAATAAAATATGTCTATAGTTTTTTCTGTTCATTAAAATTGTATTTTTATTTAGCCAACTATTCGCCGAATATCGAGTAATAGACACTATTATTCGGTATTCCATATAAAGGCGGCTATTCATTCTCAGGAGCGTACAGGATTGCGTGCGGGCGAGCCTTTTTTTTTTTTTTTTTTGGGTGTGAAATCATCAAATGACGTCTCCCGCTCTGGGTGGAGCGGGAGGGCGTGTCAGACTCTTACTGACTAAAACCCACCCGTGTTCCTTCTGTTGCCTGTGCAATACCAGGGGGCCACGGTATCCCTTTCGGACTTTCCCGCAAGCCTGTGCGCGCAATTGTGCGCGATTATCTTTAGTTAGTTTTTTATATAGTATATGTTTTTGAGAACGGAAAGAGCGAACGTGTAAAGGCTAATCGTGCGCGATAGACTGCGTGAAACTGGCGCGTGTTGGAGCGTGTGCAATTCACACAGTTTTACTGAAGTACGCGGTATACAGTAGTGTGACGGAGCAAAATGGATAGAAGAAATATAAATATCATGGCACAAGTCATGATGTTTGCTGGTGTTAGCCTACTCAAAAAGAAGAAGAAACGATCCGTGTGGGTCAAGAAATATAGACTGCGGTGGCTTTCGCCAACTTTATTGAGTCCCTTCCGGAAGGAGCCTCTTAAACTTTGCAGTTTTTTGACCATAAAATCTCGATTGGCATCAGGAAATTTTTTCTCTTTACAAAATTCAACTATTTTGTTAGAAGTTTTCTCTTTAAGATTTTTGTTTTTATTGTTCGGACTTAATTTTCCAAAGGCAAAGAAATGACTTATCCTACAAAGCAAGTAATTCTATAACTAATTCTTTACTCCAAGTGCGTATGTCCGCCAACTTGCGTGCGCGAAAGAACTGTACGTGTAAAGTCAACCCGACCACTTGAATGCGCGCGCGCTGACCGCAATCGCGCGGTCTATCCCTTTCCCTTCCGACATCTTTACACGCGCATTCTTTCGCACACTATTGATGTTTCACGCGCGATAGAGCGACTGTATAAAGGCGGCTATTGTCATGTGAATGCGGAGCAGGGGCGACGGCTTCAAACAACCCGATTCATACCGGCTTCCCTTTGGAAATTCGGAACACAATCACGTCATTGAATAATTAGACTGTAAGTACCTATTTGATGCACCATAAAATTAAAACATTACAAAACGCCTACATATTTTTTTTTGTCTTTAGGCGCGTCCGCATTGTCGTGTATTCAATTTCTATAGAAAATAAAGTCAGTCTTGGCGTCACTTCGGTCACGTGACACCGCGGTTTCTTAGCAGCCGGGTAAGTCGATCTATAACGAGTTACGATCGGCGTGTGATGACGCGTGTGAACGAAAAGGAGCTATTGCTGATATTCAGTTGTTTTCGTTGAATTTCGATGCGTTCGGCTCGGATTTCGGACAACATAACATTCATAATTCAATTGACAATGTGTGGTTGTTTTTTGACGTAATCGCATTAAACCATATAATTTGTACAATTAAGTAGTTAAATTAAATAATAATAATAAATGGAATTCATTCGTTTATTATTACTAGTATTAGTAATATTTGTTTGCGGGTATAGAACAGTGATTAAGATAGTGGTGTATGTATTTTGAGTTTAATGAAAGAAAAGTACGTTGTAATTAGGTATTTGGGGTAAGAAGATAGTTTAATAAGTTGAAATTATTTATTTAGAGTAGATTTGAAAAGTAATTAGTACAACCAGTAGGATAACGATGGTGGCATTAATAGTTTTAGATTGTTGCTGGACGGATTATTTACTTTGTGAGAACATGTTTTCCAAGGTTAAGTTTTGAAAATAAGAAACACATAATTAAGTTAGGCCGTGCTCGTCCAGATATGACTATAAATTACAAACGACTCGATGTATTTTTCAAAAAATTTAAGAATAAGAAATTGTATTTGCTCAAACATTTGCATGCATACAGAATTAAAATAATACATGCATGCAATATCTTAAATAAGAGTGGCTCACCATGGCTTCCATATCTCATGGCGTGCAAATATCGAAGGTACTGTTTCCCTTTACGATAAATATCAATGGCTGACAGATAGTTGTAAATTAAATCAAATGTATTGTAAATAAATAAAGTTTTTACATTTTAATCTGAAGAATTTGTCAAAAAACATGTGCAGACTGAAAAAAATATTCGTAGCTGTTTTATGAGTTCGAGACTGGTAGGAATAGAATTATTTTCACTAATTTGCATGAAGCTCATAATAGAAAAGTGGATCGAAATACAGCGGAATTTAATGGAACGGTTTATTGACACCGTTATTTTGTTAGGTAAGCAAGAAGTAACTTTTCGCGGCCACGATGAAAGTTGAAGTGACGTCATAACAATTATTAAACAAGATTTTTTTATGCTCCTGCTTACCTGTCTCGTTTTACCAAGCCTCGCCACTGATGCGTAGATAGATATGTATACCTACTTAAACATTGAATTCATTTTCACAAAAACAATGTTTCGTAAATTTTAATTATCGAAAGTAAACTTCGGAGAATTAGAAGGGTTATCTAGGGTTGCCATAAATTAAATTATACATATTTTGCTGCTATAAACGAGCTTTATCATCGTTAGGGTAGATTGAATGTACAATGTCTAACCCTACAACAATGCGTGTCAGGGCTGGTAGACAAAGCGGTAATCTAGGGTCCATGTGACCGCGCATACCGCAACGAGTATTTTGAAGGTAATTATGCTGAACTATGTGGAATAGGCTCTTATGTTAGGTAATACAAAGTTTTCAAGACACGAGGATGGAATGTGCTGTAAGCATAATGCTACACGCAATTTACATAAACATAAAATCACGCCTTCTTTCCATAGGAGTAGGCAGAAACTATGGAACGCCACCTGCTACGATCCTTACATACTCCTTTTCCCTCGTTTATTACGTTAATACTTTCTGGTCATACACGCACGCCGGTTGCGAGTAGTGCGCACCTTTCTGAAGAACATCACCAATAGGTCACTATATGTCCTCCTAGGGCGTCCCCTCCCGGCGTTTCCAGTCTCACTTTTTAAATACCTTTTTCACTTCTCATGCTCTGAAAGTGCTTATTTGTGCAGGATATAGGCTGCACAAAATCGAATTTTGTGCACTAGAGCATTAACGTATCTACTCATAAATGTATCTATAGTAAGGCAAAGAAAATGAGCCATACAGCCAAACACAATAAGAAGTTCATAGATAGAATTCGTTATTTTATAATATTTACTTTAATTTATTTGCCTTAAGTGTTTTTTAAGGCTAATATATTAAAATTTAAATTTAAGTACGGTAGGTTATTTAATTAATTTAAGAAAATTATTATTACAAAATTAATTTAATAGTAGGCTGTATAGGTCTGCAGCCCAAGCCTAATATCAATTTAGTTTAATTTTACTTTGAATTTTAATTAAAGAAATGTTATGGTATACTACTGTTTTATTTCCTCGCAATTGAAGTGAAAAGCAGAGTTTATAACTCGTGCACAAAACCATTTTATCCTCGACATTACTATCAGCCCTCGAATTCGTCTCAGGCTGCTAAAAGTCTCGGATAAAAATGGTTTGTTTTGTGCACTTGATGTAAAATCTACTATTGCTATTCACCTTTCATTCATCCTCTCAACAAGACCAATCTACCTAAGCATAGGTACTCATTTCAATTTATGTATCTACGTACCTACGTACATTTTATCAACCTAAATAGGTTTTAACTTTGAAATAGGTAGGTATGGATAGATTAGACGCAAGTAATTCTATTATACTTATTAATTGAGTATTAATAAGTATAATAGAATAAGTATAAATAAATAGTATTAATTGAGTGCACCCAGCTCTCTATCAAATGCTTTATTTCAAAACCGTTTAATAGAAGTGATACTAATGATAACTTTTAGTTTAAGTACAATTAATTAAAAGTTTTAAAGGCATTTAACTGTTTAATTGGATTTATGTTTCGTTCTAATAGTGTTTACGTGTTTTTCACTTAAAACTAAGCAATTCGATTAGTGAAAGTTTGGCTAAAAACTTGTTAGTTTTAGACGTCCTTACATTTTGACCTTACGTCACTTCAGATAGACACTTAGCATGAAAGACTACTCTTAGGTTCAATTTACATTGCCGTGGAACGGAATGAAAGGGATTTTTTTTATCAAGTATAATGAACTTTATGTCAATACATACATAGGTACATAAACTCACGCCTTCTTCACATGGGGGTAGGCAGAAACTACAGAATGCCACCTGCTACGATTACCATACATCTGGGGCCCAAGCCCCATGCTATGCTATTTTTATAAATTCGTCATTCCAACACGATCCCATTGTCATTTTGCTAAAAGTTCGTATAATCTGCTAAATTCATAATGGTCAACATTGGTTGATCATTGTATTCCACGCAATATATTAAAAGCAATGACTGCACAGTGACGTTCTAATCAAAGGAACTGTCAAAATAACAGATTACCGCCTAAGTCAGTCATTCATTTGTCATTATGTACGAGATTACCAATAGATCCCATTTCTTTCAATGGAGTGTCAGTGGCTGACCTTGTCAAAATCAACAATTATGTAATCAATGATCGACCATTCTGACACTATTGTAATAGCAGACTTGAGGCCCGTTAACATGAATCGTGAACAGATTTATCTAAGGAATTTCGATAGATTAGAAAGTTGTTGCTAATTTAGGAGAAAGTAAATGCACACCTTTTAGTAGTACCTACCTACCTAGGTATAGCAGCTGTACAAGAGTCATTTGGTGCATGGCCAAATTCGGAACGAATACCATCATCTTGTTTGGGTTCCGTACCCGAAGGGTGGCAAACGGAACCCTATTACTAAGCCTCCGCTGTCCGTCTGTCTGTCAGCGGGCTGTATCTCATGAACCGTAATTAGTAGTTGAAATTTTCAAAGACTGTGTATTTCTACGGCCGCAATAACCACAAAAAAAATTAAACTTGAAACGAAAATTCAAACAAAAAATTTAAACTTCGAAAAAAACACATTTCTCATAATATGGGGTACAAGAAACGTGTTTTGTTCGAAGTTATTTGCTGAATATTGTACGGTGGAACCCTTCGTGTGCGACTTGTGAGTCCGATTCGCACTTGGCTGGATTTATTTTAATACATTTTCACAAAACAATGTTTACCTACAACGCCCTTGTCGCACTGTAATGGTTGCCAGACACGTAACGATATACTTGCGCAAAGTTTAGACTTGCGTAAGTATACATGTAACGTGTGTTGGTAGATTTTTGCGCCTAGTTTTGTATTATTTTCAATACTGGTGTGCAAGTCTAAACTTGCGCAAGTACCTATATTACAACGTGTATGGCTACCATAACATTTTCTTGCGTAGATAATACAAAAACATTTGACGATCAATCAAATGTTAATAGCACAACCACTCCTGATCAAACCGATACTTGCCAACTGCCACCAACTTGCAAAAGTATTGATGGATTGATTGAGCCCCTAATCCATTTACCATCTCCTCGCCCACTTCTGTTTGAGACGTTTATAGAGTAATTATAACAAATAGCTGTAATTAGTAGCTTTGGATTATAATATTTTCTCTCTAATGGCAGCGTCTTTATGAGAAGAGTGTTGCTCAATTTAGATGAATAATGTTTAATGTAATTTTTTAAAATTGATATTTATAATTTGTTTTGTAAATTTATATTGTTTCGCTTTGCAGATAAGAGAGTTTTTAGTGCAGCTCTGTGGTGTTTAATCGTGATATATATTTAAAATATACCATTAAACAGACGTTAATTATGTGCAACGATTTTCACAACGAATTTGTATGTACTTATAGGTTCCTATGTAATTTTCAAGTTGAATTACTATCTGACAGCAGTAAGTTCCGTAGTAAGTGCGCAAGTGCACAGCATACTGCAGAAATAGCCCAAGTTGCTAATTTATACTAAGACTTGACCCAGCTAAATAGCTGTTTGATATAATTGGTTTGAAACTAGACAGCTTACTAAGTAATCCGTAAGTTATGATTACATAATTTATTACAAAACATGATTACATAATTGCCCATTATACCCGCCACAGTTACAAAGGCAAATTACATATAACATCAGTAATTCCAAATTAAAATATCAAATCTATTATATAGACAGGTAAGTACCTAAGCTATGGGTGATAATCCATAATTGGAAATAAGATAACGCACAAAAGGAAGTCGTGGTCCATTCTCTCGATATAATCCCCCACGAAATGATCCGATGGTTTATTCATAGCCCGCCACAACGCTAAGAATAGTTTTATACACACCGTATTTTCTCAAACAACTTTCTAAAACCCTCTGATGTAGAGAGCGTAGGTAATTCTTAGGTAAACAAAGACATAGAATGGCTAATATTACTTACGCGTTTGATCTAACCGAAATATCAGTCTTTTACGAGAAAAATCCTAATTTCAAATGCGAAAGGGTTACCCTTCTCAGTTATTTACAAAGCTACATAAAAGGGAACTTGTTTGTTCGAATTGAAATGACATAGTAATCGAGAAATGTCAAACTGTCTAACTTGTCGAACCCGACATTGGGCCGGGTACGACTATTATTAACTTCTTTTACATTGTATTATAAGCGTAACAGAAGGTTCAGCAGTTCAAGGTTTGTACTCAGTCAAAAGACACTAGCCCCCGAATACTGAAACGTCACTCAAAATTTAAGTAGCACTTATATTTAACAGATACTCAAAAGTGACGTTTGACAATACGAAATCCAAAGTTTAGGAGCTGCTCAAATGTTAAGCAGCACTTAAATTTTGAGTGACGTTTCAGTATTCGGGGGTTAAAATGATAATTTAGATAGATTCTTTTACATACGACTGCCTCGTTGGTCTAGTGGTCCCAAGCGCTACTGATGAGCATGAGGTCCTGGGTTCGATTCCCAAGTCGGGAAAAGTATTATTGGGTTTTTCCAACAGGAATTTCTCAGTAGTAGCCCGGAGTCTGGAATTGTGTCCGGTTGATGGCAATAGGCTCGCCTTCTATTAAATGGGACTTAAAAACATAACTGGCGAAATGTAGGTGTACTACAGGGAGCATGGGGATCAGTGGATCCTTTTTTTTTGTAAGTGCTGTAACTTCACTTTTCCCACCCCAAATTGGCCAGTGTTTTGACAAAGTTATAGAAAATATATTTAAGATTGAAACTACATTACAAAAACAGCCTTACAAAGACTTCGATATGAAATAATCTAGTTTTTTTTTATTGTTGAAAAGTATCCACTGTGACCCATGACTGGGTCACAGTGGTGTTGGGTTACAATGGATCGTATGGGGCACACTGGATAAAGTCTATTTAAAATCCAATAAAATAATTATTTACAACGTTTAATTACACATCAATTTGTACTTTCATTAAGTTACAGTCTTAAAATCACCTGTTACACTGTTTTATAAACTATAGGTAACTTAATTAAGACATAGGTACTCTATTATCAATATAACATTACCTTTTAATATAGGTACTTCAAAACAGTCTTAAAAGAAGCTATGGTCTTAATATCACAACGTTGTAGACATATTAATTATCTTTTAATAAAATTAAGGAACACAATCTTCTCAATCAATATCATCATTCCGTTACTGCTTTTTAATTTAAGGAACACGTCTGCTGTCCTTTTAACCTATTAAAAAAAAACAAAAAAAAAACAATAGAATAAGCACTAAATAATTTTTTGGCTTCAAAAACAATCAGTTAAAGCAGAACAATTGGCCTTATTGCCACGAGATCAATGTGTAGGTAATCTTAACTAATAAAAACTTAACGCAGATCTATTTTTGTGACATCAATATTGAAATGATACAATCCTTGGGTTCTTTTAGTGCTTCCGGTAAATCCTGATTGAGGTAAAATCATTTTTATGTCATGTATTGAAACTGTTGCAATATCCGGAACATCTGGTACATGAAATTTGTTGGGATTCTGTTTTTCTGAGAAAACTGACCTCGATATTTAGATTTTTATCTCCAATAACCTTCGCGATATAATATATTTTCTTTTGTTTTACCTCAAACTCTACCAATATAAAGTTTCCTTCCTTTGGTCTAGTTTGAAGTGGATGGAAGTTTTTAGGGTCTACATGGATAATCTCGTCTTCTTCTTCGTTAAGCATCGGCTCTTCTTCTGAATATAAACTCATCGTTTCTTCCTCTTCACTGTCACTATCTAAAACCTTCCTTTTTGCAGGTTTTGCAGACTCCTTTCTTTTTTTCTGCTTATTTTTTTCTTCTGTCCTTTGCTCGATTTCGTTCTTATTTGGTGTATCAGTTGCTATCATACTTCTATCTTTTTTTCTTTCTGTTCTTGCGCGTTTTCTAGGTCCAGCTAGTGGTAAACCACGGAACTCGAATGGGCTAGTAAATTCTTTTGGCGTTTCAGCACTGTTTCTGGGAGTAGAAGGTGTGTCGAAAAGCGTTACAGTCGATGTTTTTCGTGGTTCAGCTCTTGATGTTGACGGTATACTTTCTAGTTACTTTAGAATGGTTTTTTTTGGCGTTTGTTGTCTACATCTAGAACTTTCTATAACATTTTGTGCAGACTGTTCGAACACCTGAATAGCAAGCTCTGCTGGTATATTTCTTGACCCAGGTGGCAACGGCTCGTATTGAACGTCTTCCATGGTTGGCAATACAAGATCTTCATCAGGGCAACGAGGCGACATTGCTAATAAATCGATTCCAGGTAGCAAGGGCTCGTTTTGCACGTCTTCGATAATTGGCAACACAAGATCTTCATTGGGGCGACGAGACGACATTGATAACAATTCGATTTCAGGCGATTCGTTACCAAACGGGAGTAAAACTGATGGTGATGGTGTTCTTGTTCTATCTCTGTCCTCGTTATCAACGTTGTGAGTGTGACTGCATTCGGCAGTTCTATTATCCGGCAGTCTATTTTCGTTTTCTAGTTGTCGGTCGGTAACATCACTGGGTGCAAAGTCATCGTCGGTAAAAATATCTCTATTAAAGGGGAAAATACCGGTCGCCTTGAAGGCACTACAAATATTGTTTGGTGTCATCGCCTTCATGTGCGCTCCTTTGACACATCCAGCCACATCGTAAATGGAGAAGGTTTTACCAGGGTTGCGCATCATCCAACTGTCAACTTCCTTATTATATACTACTTTAAACGGACCAAAAACGCCAACATCTAATGGTTGCAATTTCCCAGTCGAGTGAGGTGGAACCGTAAGAACAGTCACACCATTGTCTTTGGCTAAATTCAATGCTTGGATGCATACGTGAGACTCGTGATTATCTAAAATCAGGAGACTGGGATTATCTTTGCTGCTATTAGTGTGTTTTATGAAATGTTGCATAGTCTGAACAAATAAGTCTCCGTTCATCCATCCACTTTGCGTTGCTAGGCCCAATGTTCCGGTTGGAGCCTCATTTACCATGTGGCTTTTGAAATGTACTCTAGGGAATATCATGACTGGTGGTAACGCATTTCCCAAAGCGTTCACAATGTAGCACGTGGTCACGAGAGTCCCTCTTTCCGCGCTGGTAACTTTGGAGACTTGCTTTTGCCCCTTGACTGCCAACACTTTAGCTGACTTCTGAACGGTCATTGTATTTGTCTCATCTAGATTATACACCCTAGTTTCGTTGCCGAACGCATCATGTCTAGACATGACATCTTCTAAATTATTGTAGAACATCGCCACATTATGGCGATTGAAGGACGTGGCACGACTTAAACTACATCCCTCAGGTGTTCTCAAGCTTAGTATAGGATTTCGTTTTCTGAAACTGTGCATCCATTCGATACCTGCCAGCTTGGTTTCATGCCATTTTTGTGGCACTGAAATGCTATTTATGAATGTCATTTCGTAGGCTAATTTGTGGGTATCTACTAATGTAAGACCATAAAACATGTTGCTACATTTCCTTAAATAATCAACCAAGCGCTTCTCTTGGGCATCCGTGAAATTTTTTCGCACTGAGTAATTAGGTGTAAGCCTTTCATTATTAATAGGATCAGCTGACAACGATTTTTTTATTTTTTCGTTATATCTGTGTAGAGTTGTGTTTGGAATCTTCATCAATTTAGCTACAGCTTTTATTTTTTGCCCTTCAGATATTTTCACTAAAGCAGCCCGCATTTCGTCTTCAGTATGCTGACCAATACTGGTCTTCCTTTTTCGGTCTCGTGGCATTTTTCCTACAAAAGAAGTTTCTTTTAACAGAGGTTTCGACCGGGGTACAGTGGATCGAGATCCACTGAACCCCAATTTAAAACGATCCGCTGTACCCCACTAGCAGACGTCTTATACAAAAAATTCCAATATTTTTTTTATTTGCTAAATAAACAAATTAGAATGATAAAATCCCTCCACATTAACAAATTATCAAAACTTGCAAAATTGAAGCACACGGAAAGGCAAAACGTTTTACAAAAACACGTAAAAAAATATTTTGTGACTTACTTGTTGACCGATGCGCTGCGGCGCGACCTCCCGTTACGACACTAAGATGGCGACTAGTTTGGCGCGGGGGGAGATGTAAGTACGCCAACGAGGCGGACGCGCATTTGTGTGTGTGCCATACATGTAAAGATATAACGATCTATCCACTGTGACCCGCGATCCACTGTAACCCATACTCCCTACACCTCTGTCCAACCCTTCGGGGATACAAGGCGTGATGTTATGTCTTTTACATACTTGTATGTAGAAAGTTACGTTTGCAATTTTAATTATTCTGATTGTGACACAGATTTTCAATATTTGCCTGCATTCACTTTTATTACCATGTTTCAAACATCTACTGTTTAAGCGGAACATTAAAACGAGCCATCCACCGCCACAAAAGTTTAGCTTAGCTCGCCGGTTTTTCATACATGTGGATGGACGCACATGTATGAAAAACCGGCGAGCTGAACTAAACTAACTTAGTTTAGCTGGCGGTGGATGGCTCGCTTTAAGTCATAAGCCTAGATTGGCTGATCAGGTCTTGTCTTTACTTTCAAGACTGAAACTCAAACGTGACTCCAATTAAACTTAAGGAAACAGTTTTACACAAGTTTTCGAAATTTTGAAAAAGCTGTAAAGTGTAGTGTAGCAAGCTAATTGTTAGAAATAAATGTAGATACACTTTACGATTTAAATAAACTAATCTAAACTTCGCAAAATTTCCAGTATTAGTTTACCGGCTTTCATATCCTCGGTCCACGGTACTGAGAAATTAATCAGGAAAATCCTAGCCCCCATACTGATTAATTTTGATGTGCCGTGCCTCACCGAGGCTATGAATGCCTGGAGACTCGCTTGCCCGAATTCAGATCCACCTGACAACCCATTTTCCCAGAGACGGTGGGATGAGCCGCTCTGCAGAGTAGTACAGAACAATTTACTTGACACGTCTGCTACTGCTGCGGAGCGTGCGCGCCTTTTGGCTGTGGGTAAATGGGAGTCGGGCCTGTGGCTTCATGCACTACCGTCATCGAACTTAGGCACTTTGTTCGACGACACTACCTTCCGCATCGCTGCTTCCTTGCGACTAGGAGCCCCTTGTTGTTCTCCTCATCGCTGTCACTGTGGCGAAGTTGTCAACAGCCTCGGACACCACGGCTTATCTTGCAGCCGAAGTGCTGGTCGCTTAGCGCGGCACGCGAACATTAATGACATCATCCGACGAGCTCTTGTCACCGTCGCCGTTCCAGCTGTGCTAGAACCTAATGGTTTGGCACGCGATGATGGCAAGAGACCGGACGGCATGTCTTTATTTCCATGGAAGGTGAGTAGGCCTTTAGTGTGGGACGCAACGTGTGTTGATACTCTTGCGCCATCCCATCTTCCTGGCTCAGCGTGCAGTGCTGGCGCTGCCGCTGCGGCTGCAGAAAACCTCAAGCGGCGAAAGTATAATAACCTCATAGGCAACTATATTTTCGAGCCGTTTGGGGTTGAAACCCTAGGGCCGTGGGGTCCGAGTGCTCATGGTCTATTCACTGAAATCTCTAAACGACTGGTTGACACTTCGCGTGACCCAAGGGCTGGTTTTTACCTTGGCCAGAGGCTAAGCATTGCCATACAACGTGGCAATGCGGCCAGTCTCTTGGGCACACTACCAGTCGACAGCGATGCGGATGAATTTTTCGACGCTATATTTTAGTTTGCATAATAATATATTAGTTTTAATTTTTTATATATATTAAACATCTAAACTTTAGTTTAGATACTAATTCTTTTATGTAATCACATCATTATTGACGTGAGTACCTACGTATACCGAATATATATACCGTATACAAGAATTAGTATTTCACCCTCGTTGTGAGATCCTATAACATCATAATGTGATGCATCTCGTCAAAAGCATATGGCGCTACGTGGAATGAATACAATATACTATTCAATGAGAAGAATGTAATATAGAATATCGCGCACAGCCACAAAAGGCCTTTGGTATTTGTGTATTTAGGCACAAAAATATTAAACGTAGAAAAATGATCCAGAAACTCGTTTGCGAGCTACAAAGTAACTTGTAAAATGACTGTTTTCCTTTGCATAACACGGTCGGTCATCAAAATGGCATAAAAGACCCCACCAAAGTTAACTCAAAGTTGTCTTGTCGCTCCATCAATTATGTCCTCGCCCGACTTCAATTAGGTTGCTATTCGGCAACCTCTCGGCAGACATTCGCCATTTCATCGTCGATCGTCGGCGCCGCTCGTAAATCCCGCTTCGTTTACCAAGTATCGCCGCTAGAACTCTCATTAGGCCGCCCTAAGGTAGGTATTTAATGGTATGTCAGCTTTGGCAATATTGGTGACACGGGTTTTTGCAAATTACTGAGGACAAGTTGTGGCCAGGACAAAGAGCCAATCGTCAAATCAACTTTATGCAAATTTTGAAAGGGTTTTCTTTTTATTGTCGTTCAGCGGCGGCTTTAGTATGACCAATATCGATTTGAATGGCCAAGGACATCAATAGAGAACGTCCTACACGTTTGCTATTAATATCCTTAGCCATTCTGTACAGGCTATAAATTCATGCATTCAATTGTTTTGCCCTTTCAAAGGATGGAATGAAATTCCCTTTCAGAGAACTTTTAGTGGTCTCAATATCTCTGTAGTAATTGCTAGAGAGGGAGAAAATAAAGCCGGAAGTTTGAGTCCAAAATATTTCGGGACGAGAGGGTCCTGTTATATCTCTGTTTTATAACTGAAGGGCCAAAAAGCTTTTGAACATTTAGTAAGATAAGGTTGGACATACTATAACATCAGTGTAAAATAGGAGCGATTAAACTTTGGGTGCATATAATAAGGCGAGTGGAAAGAAATAATAATTTATATTATGGAACACGGGAAAATAAAATTTAAAATATTCCCTTGATTTATCTTCCAAAAGATTAGTCAAAACGTTTTGTAGGCCGGGTGACTGGCAGAATCATCCCCGAAAATGAATTTGGGTTCCGCAGTGACATAGCCGTTTCGCAAATGAGTTCGGCTAGAACTGAATTGGAGTGGATTTTCGCTGGCTCGACTACAGCTTAATCAACGTTAAGGGTTTTTATAAAGATAAATCTTTTAAAGATTAGCTGAGCGAGATTGTTAATTAAAGGGTCAGTGGCAGAAGTTAATTATATTCGTTTGGAAGAAGAGACTTTCGTGTAGGTGTGCGGATTATTTAAAAATAACCTTAATTAAACCTTTTATGTCATATATCTGCAAAATAATTTTTGGGAAAAAGGTATTTGATGTTCTCTACAAATTAACAGAAACGCGATCTTAAAGTTTTGTATGGCAAAAATAAGTCACTCACGAAGTAAGAAGCATCATATGCCCACTAAACAGATACCCAAACGAACGTCAATAACAACATTTCAAAGGCCACAACTCCACAACTGTACACAACATCTCCATTAAACTACTTAGTAACACCTCAGTAGTTATTGAATTGTGGCCAGCCGGCTATTAACCATTAACTAGGTAGACAACCAGTACTAAACTGTTATTAGGCACTCACTAGGTTTAAACTTGCTCTCAAAGACGGACATCAAAAACAATAGCATGTTTCACCAACACCGAACTATTATGGGGTACAGTAATATTCGTACTAGTGTACAAAGTGACCCTTTACTTGGGTACAAAGTGGACCTTTACTCGGGCTTAACGACCCTCCCGAAATTATTTCGTTACTCTACCACGGGTATGTATAAAAGGGTGATTTGCTGAAACAACTAAGGGTTTTGGTAATTACCCTATTTTAATTTGTTTTGGCATTTAGGCTAGTTTATTTTGGGTATTTGTTCAGTCTTTATGGGTTTAGTTACTTACTGGCTAATAGCAGGGACATTAATCTGAATTCTCAAAATCTTTTATTAGACCGTCTTTTTGTATAAAGTTTATTAGACATTCGAGCTTCTTTTATGCCTAACGTAACGAGACTTTTGAAAACTTTAAAGGCTTATATAAAAATCTAAAAATGGATTGCGATATTCCACCAGAAGAAGGTAGCCTGAGGGGGGAAGCTTGACCTTTGAAATGTAATCAAAACTTTCAATTTCAAACGGGGAAGTTATCTGCTAAAAAATAAAATTATAGCCGATGAGTACTTGGAGGGTTTTTTTTTCTAACAAGTTTGATACTTTTTTTATGTTGATGTTGCTTCCTTTGTAGCAGTTTCCAGAAATTATGACTGCGGGGTAATTGCGTAACACACATAGTTACAATTGCAATTTCTTTCACTTTGATAATTCAACAACATTCATGGCGTTACTTACATTTTCGAACAAAAAAATGTAGTGTCCGTACTCTTAACCTTTCAAGGTACTTTTTATTTTATGTATGTACACATTGAGTACATATTGGGTACAGTTTGTCAATAAAATCGTGACATTAAATGATGGCGCTGCTGACATGCATGTAGCAACCCTTTATAGTGTGATCAAAATTATTTTGATACTAGCAGTTCGTAAGTAAAGTGAGTAAATAAATAAGATACATTATACAGTCATATTTTGTTTTTGTTTTAATAACAGCAGGCACCTCTGCTTATGAAAAGTTTTACCAAGCATTCTGGTTCAATTAACAATAATTGAACTAGAATAAAATTATTATTGTTAAAAAAACTAAAATTAATCAAGTCAAGTGATTAGTAAAGTCTGTGGTTCAGCTGTTCACGGGGGACGGTAAGTGCCTTGCGCGTCCAATACAACAATGTTTTCAGGATGATGTTGAAACTCCCTCGTTTCTGTAGTGCCTTGGAGATGTTTGCACAATCGCGTACAGATGGTTTTCATGCGATCATCAGAAAAAAGGTGGTATCATCCTGAAAGTCGTGGCTGAAGACCCGAGACCTCCTGTGCTGAGGCATATCATGCATGAGGAATCAGTGTCCGCATGAAATGCCTCGTAAGTACATGACTCACTAATTTGTTTTGTTGCAAATCTGTTACTAATCCTAGTGTGTAAGTTGTAGTGTTTGAGGTGTATACTGACAAAAATGGTTCCTGTTGTTCCAAATAAAACAATTGATTATTATTTTTTATTTTATTTTTAATCACTCTCACTTATCTATCATCGGATTCCAAATATTCAACATCAAGAAACGTTTTGTTGCCACTTTCATCAGCAGCGCTGTCATCGCTACAGCTGCTGTCACCACTGCTGCTGACTATCCACCTGATGATGATCACGATCTTCCTAAAAAAAGTTTTTTTTTAATAATAGAATGGAAACAAAAACTTGTTGCACCTAAGCAATTAATTGAAATTCAAAATTGGTAAAAAACCTGAGTGAACTGAGTTGTACCATCCTAATGTATCAAAAAGTATGGTCATAGTTTAAATATGACCTACTTACAATGTCAATCTAACTTAAACATGTGCAATAAACAATGCATTTTTGGTCTCCAAATCAGTAAATTTGTAACTTCCGGCAGATAAAAACAAACAATAACACGATTACATACCCGTCATAGATGCTGTTCGGAAAAAACTTTCCATTATGGGCCATCGATTTATGGGTCGTGGGGGTTCTACCCCCTGTCCCATCCCCACCCCGCGCAGCCCCATGGTTATGGAGATATCCATGGTTAAAGTTTTGAGGTTAGGTTAGGTTAAAACACTAATTTCTATGCAACGCATGCAGCATGCAAGCAAGCTTGCAAAACGCAGCAGGCATGGTTTCTGTCACGGCTCCAGCGCTGCGGGGCTCCGGCGATCCCACGCGAGTTTCGCTCCTCAGCTCGCGGGCCGCCTTGCCCCTCCGCACCTACGCGATTTTAAATTACACTCTAGGGGTAGAGCAGACAAGACTGCGTGGAGTCGGATTTACAGCGATTCGTTTCTGTCACTAAAACCAAATTTTTAGTAAATGTTTGGAAAGTTTTACCGTAGGCACAAGGACACTTATTTTTTTTAATGTACTATGTGAAAATATAATTATATTTAAAGGCAGTATGATAAAATTAAATGAAACACAGCTCCACCGTCAACGGAACGTAAAACGTCAAATTTGACATCTACCATGACAATATATCTATCTAAATTGCGTGTTATTTTTCAATTAATATGGAAAATTTAAAAAAATTATGTCTCATAAACCGTGAGTGTCTGCAACAAAAATTTGTAAAACGCCTTCTGATTACGAGTGCTATCTACAAAAAAAAATAATGAAATTCCAACTCGACGGCCCATAGTGGAAAGTTTAACCCAGCATTGACAGCTGATGTACTTATGTTTGGTGTTGCCAGACACATGATTAATGTTAGTTCCTCAAACATTCATGTCACGACTTTATAGACAAACTGTACAAAAGTATTATAAACTTATAAATTAAAAAAAACAGGTGATGGGTTTTCTGGAGAGCATGGACGTACGAATTTTTCAAAAGACCACTGTCACTTATCTATTTTCCTCATGGCATATGAACAATTAGGCAAAGGAATAAAATTTAAGAAAAAAACAACTACCGAAGAAAAACTGGCCTGATTACATTGGATTAGGGATTTTCTTCAAATTCCTTTGAATCGTGAATGAAAGTACCTATGTTGTTACGAATTTGGGGTGCTGGTTTGTTACAAAATAAAAACTCGTCTATCGTTGTACGATCGCCACTATACAATAAAAATACTTTAATGAATATTTATGTAGGTTTTATCGCATTCATTTCCTTGCATAACTTTGTATTATACTAATACGCTATCGGACGTGACTTAGCTAAAAGGAATTTACATAAGAAAGACTTAGTCAATGTAGGAATATAGTATTAAATTATTATTATTTACGTCTTTGAAATTTCGCGGGACCCTAGGTTCCCGGACCTTTGGAAGGCGTACGAGGGGCTGAAGCCAACGCAGAGGCCCGTTAGACGTGTCTAATGAAATGAGGCACTAACCGACGATTATCCCTGTACGCACTAATCTAGTGCACCCAAGGACAACCCCCGGTTAGTGCAGGACTATTGCAAGATATGGAAACAATGATATTGGATTATGGGTTTGGGTGGCTAAGTGAACTGGTTATCTAGAACTATGGAAAGTGGAAAGACTATGGCCTCTGCCTGACCAATATCTTATATAAAATACACAGGTAAAATGGCAGGGGGTGACTTGCACACTCAATAATGGGCCCCCAAAAACGGTCGCTAGCACAAAGTGTTGAAGCGACAAGGGAGCAACATGTCCTGCGGTGCTTATAAGGAGTGGAGCGGTATTCCACGGCTATCAGGACAATCCCGGAAGTAAGGTCAAGATCCCTACCAGCATCTTACTGGAATACTTCCTTCCTCCGAGCACATTTGTTCTTGCGAATCTCCACTCAAGCCGGCCAATAAAGGCAAGAAAGATTTGGGAGCTCTATTCCTCGTCAGTGTTCACTCCAGCCGGTCAATAAAGGCAAGCCAGAGATGAGGAACAAGATTTCTCCGGGAGATATGGTCCGTGGGGTCGCTACTGCCCAACAGCTCGCCACATGCTGCCCTGCCGGTTTCTGTATCTCTCTTGGTCTGGCTCCTCATCCCAGACCTCTTCCGGCAAAAAAACTCTACCGGCATTGAACTGGAGTTTGGAGCGCGCAAGCCCCACCACGACGTCAAGGTAGAGGCACGGCGGTGGGGTTATTATTATTATCAAATAAATTGGGATACGGGCGGGAGAATGATGATTTCTTGGCCAAAAGTCATCTGAATTTTTCTACTCAGGTACCAGGGTTCCAGGTTTTAGCTTTCACCCGTGTGAAGGGGTATCGAGATAAAAGTATCCTATATCCTAATCCCGGTCATGGTCTACCTGTATAGATAATTCCATCGAAATTAATTTAGCCGTTATGGCGTAACAACAAATTGAGTTAGCCCAGGTTCGCACGGACGTGTTTTTATCGCGGCGATTTTTTTTCTACACTGGATTTTCAACTCTCGGTATTGAGCCGAGTGTTGAGAATCCAACGCGTAAGGACGCACTCTCGTCCCAACGCGTTAGGACGCACTCTCGTCCCAGCGCGTTAATAAAACACATTGTTGGATTTTCAACAGAAAATCCAGTGCGCGGAAAAAAATCGCCGCAATTTTATTACGTCCGTGCGTACGTGGGCTTACTTTCGCATTTATTATATTAAGAATGAATATTTGGTCTTATTAAGTAGGTACTGCAATTATTTATTAACAAAAAATATTTAAAGTTTAATTTTTTTGCAGTGTTCATCAGTTTGGACTCGGATTTGTTCTGCAAATCTTTCCAGACCACTCAAGTTGTCAAAGTCAAAGCCGTTTATTTCAAATAGGCACTTAAAAGGCCCTTTCTATCGTCAAAAATTTACAAGAAAAACTTTTTCACAAAAAATAAAACCGACTTCCAAAAAAAACACTACAAAGTGAAAAATAACTTTTATTTCGGAAGTCGGTGTCTTTGGGGTTTTATTTTCGTTTTTTTGCCACCGACTTCCGAAATAAAAGTTATTTTTCACTTTGTAGTGTTTTTTTTGGAAGTCGGTTTTATTTTTTGTGAAAAAGTTTTTATTTTTCACTTTTTAGTTGTGGTACCTACACAAAACCCCCACAAAAATTTGAATACCCATTACCTGCTATGTAAATTACAGTGACAGGAACTATTAGAATATCGTCCACATATACTAGATGGGAAAAATACGTATTATTGAAGCTAACTCAAAAACCCCTCATCAGATCTTGACCAAATTTATATGGGACCACTTCTGGAGTATGCCCTACCAAACAAAAAAAGAATCATCAAAATCAATTCATAATTGGCGGAGTAATCGCGTAACAAACATACAAAAAAAAAAAAAAAAAACATACAACCGAATTGATAACCTCCTCCTTTTTGAAGTCGGTTGAAAATAGAATTGATTCTAGTCGCCCCTTCCAAAAGTTAGTTTCGTATGTGCTTGAATGGGCAAGAAACTCCACCGTTACTCTTTTAAAATGTTTTACATTACTTTCTATATGTTATATACTCGTATAATATGTAAATGTCGTAAATACGTTTCTGAGTTGACTAATCGGGACGCCAGCGCTACCTACCGGCGCTCGACAGAGTCTACAACATAACTCTTGGACCGGCAGGTGGTAAGCAGAGTTCATCGGTGGCGGTCAAGCAGTGAACACGTCTAAGGGCTTGTGGAACAGGGTGTAAACTTCACTCATCCACCATAGAAAAGGGAGGATATATTATTATATATGTCGTTTGCGCGGAAAACTCTAATTGCGCGATGCAGGATTCGTCATGTCTTTGATGCGTAGTTCGTATTTGGCGGTGTAACCGCTACACACGTTTAGAAACTGTCGCGCATTCCGAATAGTTGTGCCGTGTACCTACAGTGTGTGAATTGCTAGTGAATTTTTATTTTTTGATTCTACTCAGATTTAAATAAATTGTATAAAGTAGCTGTGTGAGCTTTCCAATCAATTTAATTTAGGAAGTGTATAGAGTGCCAGTGTATTTGCGGCATAATAGTGGCGCTGCTTCGGCCTGGCTAAAATGCCGTAAGCATTGCATTGTCACTGCCACTTGTTATTTTGTTTGATTGTTGAGGTTAGTTCGCCTCCCTTTGTATTGATTTAACGTATTTGTTTTAGATAATTATATCGAGTCACTATAATGACTGAATTTAAGCAAAATAAAGTAGCAAATGAAAATGGCTGAAAGTTAGGTTAGAACTGTGACTACACAGGGTCCGTTTAGGCATAAGAGAATGTAATGTTTTGGGAATGTGGTGTTTTATAGCGAACTAGCCTCAACAATCAAACAAAATAACAAGTGATAACGACAATGACAATGCAATGTTTACGGCACCTTAGCCGGGCTGAAGCAACAGCACTATTATGCCGCTAGCGGCATTTTATCAGATAGATATATAGTACCGCTAGCGGCACTCTATACACTGGTTTTTATTTATTCGAATCTCGTATAAACAAAGGAACGACGCAAGTAAAACAAGACTCTTTGCAAAATGCAATGTAACACAATGAATACAGGCTTTATATTTCAGTCAGTTTCGCTGAAAACGTACTTTATTGCACCGATGTTAAATCCGAAAACTCTTTTAATTTTCAAAGAGCTGTGATTATTAAATTCGTGTTAAATACATATAGGTAAGTATAGCGAATGTCTACCAAAATATGTTGCCACCAAAGAAACTTATACAATACTAGCTGTGCCCCGCAGTTTCACCTGCATAAGTCTCGATCCCGTGGGAATATCGGAATAAAAGTATCATATTATGTCCTAATCCAGGTCAAGGTCTGTGTTAAATTTCATCTAAATCTGTTCAGCCGTTTTAGCGTAAAGTGTAACAAACAAACAAACTCACTCGCATTTATAATATTAAGACAATCCTGTCTATTTACAGTACCTACCCATAGGTACTATCAAAAAGCAAAAAAACAAAAAAAAAAAATTTGGTCATAAGCAGTAGATAGATTTAGATAGAGATAGATAGATTTGTTTATTTGCATAGAATGTAGGTAATTAATACAATTAGGTGTTACAATATTTTGGATCCTTATACATTCTGCCTCATGGCATGCAAAATTTAACTTAAAACTACAATAATTATTCTATTTACTTATATCTATTTAATTACTTAATCAATGAACATTGCAGGCTAAATAGTCTTGTCATTCAAAAAATCTGTTACAGAGTAATAACATTTTTCAACTAGTATTTTTTTAAAGTACTTTTTAAATCTTCCTATAGGTTGCTCTTTGATCACTTTTGGTACATGGTTATAAATAAGAGGAGCCATGCACATAACACTCTTTCTCAATAATGCAGTTTTATATCCACCAATGCATAACTTGTCTTCGTATTGAGTTCTTAAACTTGTAGTCCTGTTTCTAGTATTTTTCAAAGTCGGGAATAAGTGATCATTGGTTTTAACAAAAATGGCTATTTCTAATATATATAGGCAAACAAAAGTTAAAAGATGATATTTTTTTAAAACAGGTACGCAACTGTCAGTCACTTTAAGATTAAAAATGGATCTAATACAGCGTTTTTGCGCCTTGAAAATATTTTCTCTCTCGCTACAGTTGCCCCAGAATATTATGCCAAACCTCAATACAGACACAACTAGACTGTGGTATGCTATCAATACTGTCTGAACGTTAACTTTTTTGGATAAACTATATAATGCATAAGCAGCTGAACTTAGTTTTTTGCATACGTCATCTGCTTGAATTTTCCATGTCAGTCCGCTATCAATTGAAATTCCTAGAAATTTGGCATCATTGACCTTATCTATTGTTTGTCCATTATAATTTATATCCATATTTGTGTCAAATATTCTTTGATAGAAATGCATTACTTTTGTTTTATCTAAATTTATAATTAAGTTATTTTTATTAAGCCAATTTATAAATTGTTCAAGCGTACTATTGACATTAGCTTCATAAGACTCTTTACTATGACATTTAATTATCAAAGTGCTGTCATCAGCAAAAAGGATCATTGGATTTGGCATTTGGCTTGGCAAATCATTTACATACAGTAAAAATAATAATGGGCCGACTACACTGCCCTGTGGGACACCAAATTTGATATTTCTTGTAGAAGAAGCATACTTTTCTTCTTTTTTTGTTTTTACACAGACTCTAGAAATTTCTGTATATTGTTTGCGTCCTTTTAGGTAAGTTTTAATAAGATTAAGCATGTTTCCTCGTATACCATAAGTTTCAATTTTATTTAAAAGTATGTCATGATTTACATAATCAAACGCTTTTGTTAAATCAGTGAATAAAGCACATACAGGTATTTTTTTATCAATATTTGGCATTATGATATTCAAAAAGTCGAAAATAGCCATATTAATATTCTTATTTTTTCTAAAACCCTTCTGCTCGTTACAAAAAATATTAAATTTTGTCAAAAAGGAGTATAATGAGTTGTAAATTACTTTTTCTATTATTTTGGAAAAAATCGAAATTAAGGAAATTGGTCTATAGTTTGAAATTTCATCTTTGGCGTTCTTTTTATAAAGTGGCTTCACCTTAACAATTTTAAGTTTTTCTGGAAATTTTCCAGCTGATATACATGCGTTAATTACATGAGCTAGAGGAGCAGCTATATGACTACCGACATATTTTATGACCTTTGTGGAAACACCGTCATAGCCAATGCTTTTTTTGTCTTTCAAAGATTTAATTATGCGTATGATATCTTGAGGAATTACTGGAGGTATAAACATTGAGTGTGGATTTTCCTTTATGACATTATTAAACTTACGTCGTGATACCGCAGTGACTTGATCAACGAAAAAATTATTAAAAGATTCTGCTATGTCGTAAGGGTCAGTTAATACTGTATTATTATATTTTATTTGAGAGATAGGTTCACTTATACTCTTATTGTTATTTATTATTTGCCAGGCTGTTTTAGGTTTATTTTTAGATTGATTAATTAAATAATTATTTTGCGATTTCTGAGTCAATTTAACAATTTTCTTAAATTTACGCGAATATTCAGTGTATAATGTCTTATTTTCTTTTGATGGTTTTAATCTCTGTTGCCAAAGTAAATGTCTTTGTTTTCTGCTACAAATACGTATACCTCGAGATATCCAAGTAATCTTTTTTTCAGATTTTATTGTGACCTTTTTAAAAGGAAAACATAAATTATGTAATAATTGAAAAATATCCATGAAGTTATTATACGATTCATCAGGATCTTCTGTATTGTACACGTCACAAAATGATAGACTTTGGAGATGATGTCTAAAAGTTTCAAGATTTTCTTTCGAAGTGGCTCTTTGCATGGTGTGCCAAGATTTTAACAAGCAAGTTTTGTTTGTTCTCACATTTATTATTTGTCCAGTATGATCTGACAATCCAAAATCCTTTACTTTGTATTGACAACTTTGTTTAAAGTTGTGAGCAAAATTGTCAAGACAAGTATTGCTAGCAAGTCGAGTTGCCTCATTAATTTGTAACTTTAGATTGTAACTTAAGAGAAAGTATTTAAATTCTAAAGTATGTCTATTATTTTTTAAAATATCTATATTGAAATCCCCGCATATAATTATTTTTTTATTTTTAATACAAGTTTTTTTCAAAATAGCATCAAAAATTTCATAAAATTGATTTAAATTTGTAAGCCTGGGGGGTCTATACACACATATTATAATCAACTTTTGTTGAGTAAGTTCAATTCTGAAAAAAAATCAGTGATAGCCTAGTGGTGTGACCGTCAGACTGACAAGTCGTAGGTTCGAGTTCGAACCCAAGGCACGCACCTCTGACTTTTCGGATTCATGTGCGTATTGAATAATTGTCACTTGCTCAAAAAACGGTGAAGGAAAACATCGTGAGGAAACCGGCATGCCTGAGAGTTATTTCTCGACGGCATGTGAAGCCAAGTCAGAGGCCCATGGGCGGCTTTAAAACTCTGACACCAGGATAGTCACTAACCACACGATAAGAAGAAGAGGTACTATCGAAGAACTTCACATCTAAGCAGTTGGAAAACAAAATCCCGTGAACACGATGACCACTTCTGTTAACGCCCCGGTTCTATAGATTCCGAGCGCTGCAAGCAGAAATAGTCCTTACGATGTATAGATATGAAGTTATTCGTTTTTAGTGCAACTCGTGGTCACAATATCTGTGAACAAAGGGAATAGTAATAATTTAATTATTTGTGGATCTATTGTTAGATATTATAATGTTAGAAATATAGTATAATTTTACAATGTTTGTAAGTATGTGAGCACCATGCATCTATCACATAATTATGTCATTCCTTCATTTTTCATTATTTTTACCTATCGTGGTATAGTAATCTTATTCTAGGTGCATTGTCTTCACATATAATTATATAATAAGTGTATACAAGATATAATGATTTTTTTAAAAGAGTAACGGTGGAGTTTCTTGCCCATTCTTCTCCATACGAAAACTACCTTTTGGAATGGGCGACTAGAATCAGTTTTATTTATTATTTTTTGTAAAGTTTGACGTTCAAAAGTGCCTTTTTTGTGCCTAATTGAAATAAATTATTTGACTTTGACTTTGACTTTGATAATGGTTATAATACAGATGCTTATTTACCTATAATTATTTATTGCAAACACATTTTAATCCATTCAATTTGATTATTTTATTCACAACTATGCCACTATTATCATAATAAGATTAATCATTTATACATCTTCCCAGAGGCAGTGGGATGAGCCGCTCTGCAGGTCCACCAATACTGCTGAGCGTGCCCGCCTGCTGGCTGTGGGTGAGTGGGAGTCGGGTCACTGGCTTCAGGCACTACCGTCACCCAACATAGGCACTATGCTGGGTGATACTACCTTCCGGCTCGCTGCCTGTCTGCATCTGGGCGCTCCTTGTGTGGCTCCGCATCGCTGCTAATGCGGTGAAGGTGTCAACTGTCTCGGACGCCATGGCCTATACTGCAGTAAGAGCGCAGGCCGGATAGCACGGCACGCCAGCATCAATGACATCATCCGTCGTGCTCTTGTCACCGCCGGAGTGCCAGCTGTTTTAGAACCCAATGGCTTGGCACGCGACGATGGATAGAGACCAGATGGAATGACTATAATGCCTTGGAAGGTAGGTAGGCCTTTGGTGTGGGATGCAACGTGCGTCGACACCCTTGCGCCATCCCATCTTCCAAGCACAGCGGGCTGTGCTGAGGCTGCTGCTCCAGGTGCGGAAAACCTCAAATGGCGCAAATACTCCAATCTTATTGGGACTTATATGTTTGAGCCGTTTGGGGTTGAAATACTAGGGCCATGGGGTCCGAGTGGGCACTTAGTTTTTCAAGACATCGCCAAGCGGCTGGTTGACTCTTACGTGACCAGGTGGCTGGCCTATTCTTTGGCTAAATAATCAGCAGTGCCATTTAACGTGGCAATACTGCCAGCCTTTTGGGCAATTTTACTGTTGACAGCGATGCGGACGAATTTTTTGTTGCCCTATAATTATTCCCCCCCCCCCCCCCTTTTATACATACTTGTACATATTATTATTATTATGTTAAGTCTGTTACTTTTTAATCATGTAAATACGTGTGTGTAAATCAAAATCTGATTTATACAATATACATAAATAATCAAGTAATCAAATTCGCAATAATCATCAAACAGGAACGTTTCCAAATGCTAAACTTTACTGTAGAATACAATATTTAAATTGCGGGTATACATACATTTCACTCCGCACATTCCACTTTTCCACAATACCAATAACCCGCATTATATTTATCTCTTTGGAACATTCTCAAAAACTAAAATGGAAATGGGCGGGTCATATCGCACGTATGGACAAGGAAAAATGGACACAGAGAGTAACTACTTGGCAAGGACCAATAAACAAAAGGAAAAGAGGTAGACCGAAAGAAAAATGGGTTGATGAAATAATAAGAAAAGCCGGTGAAAATTGGATCACAAAGGCAAAGGACAGACAAACGTGGAGCAAAATGGAGGAGGCCTCCACCCGTTGAGGGGTCCATATTGCAATTGTAAATTGTTTTGAAAATTGATTTTATTTAATATTTTAAAAAAACTTTTTCACAAAAAATAAAACCGACTTCCAAAAAAAACACTACAAAGTGAAAAATAACTTTGATTTCGGAAGTCGGTGTCTTTGGGGTTTTATTTTCGTTATTTTGCCACCGACTTCCGAAATCAAAGTTATTTTTCACTTTGTAGTGTTTTTTTTGGAAGTCGGTTTTATTTTTTGTGAAAAAGTTTTTATTTTTCACTTTTTAGTTGTAGTACCTACACTCCAGAGCAATGAATCCGGGTCACTTAAAGAATGTTAAAAATCTCGGAAACTAAAAATGATAGGTTAATGCAATAAATTGTATTTAATAGACAATGTAATACTCCTTAAATGAAAGTAAAAAAAATATGAGTCACCATACATTTTATTAACACAAAATTACATAAAGAAAAAAACTGCTGATCTCTCCTTAAAACAAAAATAGGAAACATGAAATTTTTGAACTTTATTACGATTTTCTTGAATTTTAATACTTCGTATTGCCTCCTCGTGCTTCCATTACTGCGTTTACGCGGTTTGGCATGCTGTACACCAAGTTCCTTATACGATTTTGGGGAATATTCTCCCATTCCTCTGTGAGAGCAATTTTGAGCTCACGAAGCGTGATTGGGGGAGGGTTTCGTTGTTTTACGCATCTGCCTAGCTCGTCCCAAGCATGCTCGATCGGGTTGATATCCGGGCTGCGCGCTGGCCACTCCATACGAGTAATGTTCATCTCTTAAAGGTAGTCATTCACAATCCTACCTGTATGAGGTCGGGCATTGTCATGCATAAATATAGCATCCTCACCTAAATTGACCATAAATGGAGCAACGTGATCATTGAGGATTTCTTCCACATAAGATATGTGGAAGAAATCCTCAATGATCGCTAGTTAAAGAGCCGTTTTCTATGATCACCAGCTCTGTGCGACTTTCAGAAGAAATTCCGGCCCACACAAGTACAGACCCACCACCGTAGGCTACTTTTTCTTCGATGCATGCTTGCTTGAATCTTTCCCCTGGTCTTCGATACACTCTGTGTCTTCCATCGTGCTTGTAGAGCATAAATTTTGATTCGTCGGAGAACATAACTTTTGACCAATCTTCAATACTCCAATTTACGTGGCTCTGGGCATATCTTAGTCTTGAAATACGATGCCCACGCTCCAGTTTAGGGCCGTTTGCAGGTCTAAGGGGTTTTAAGTTAGATTCAGCAAGCCGACGTCTTACTGTCCATGCACTTGGGTTACTTCCTCCGAGGCGTCGAAACTGATTTGTGAGTTCAGTTCCTGTAAGAAAGCGATTTCGAAGCATGGTGTTCACCAAGTATCGGTCTTCTCGTGCTGTGGTACACCTGGTTCTGCCCGTTCCTGGTCTGCGTAGGTTAGAACCAGTTTCTTCGTAACGTCGGATAACTCTTTGTACTGTTGACAGCGACACACCGACAGTACTGGCTGTATCGCGCTGACTCCGGCCGGTTTCCAGCATTGTAAGTATTCTGGTGCATTCTTCAGGCGTAAGCGACATAATTTCAGCTTGAATAATTAATATAGAGCACTATCAACATGGTTTATGTACCCACATAAATGACAGATTACAAACAAAAGCAAAACCAAATGCTGTAATTTCGTAGTTCCATCTTCGAAAGTGGCCCTTTTTCAAATTTGATTTTTTTATGATATAACTTTACAATAACTAAGAAGTTTTAATACCTTCATTTAAGGAGTATTACATTGTCTATTAAATACAATTTATTGCATTAACCTAGCATTTTTAGTTTCCGAGATTTTTAGGATTCTTTAAGTGACCCGGATTCATTGCTCTCGAGTGTACACAAAACCCCCACAAAAATTTAAATACCCATTACCTGCTATGTAAATTACAGTGACAGGAACTATTATAATATCGTCCACATATACTAGATGGGAAAAATACGTATTATTGATGCTAACTCAAAAACCCCTCATCAGATCTTGACCAAATTTATATGGGACCACTTCTGAAGTATACCAAACAAAAAAAGAATCATCAAAATCAGCAGCGGAGTAACCGCGTAACAAACATACAAAAAAAACATATTTTTTTTCGAAATAGTTTTTATAACCTTTGTAGTGAGTACAGGCGTGATATTATGTTGTGTGATAGATAGATAGATAGATAGAATACTCTTTATTGTACACCATAAAAATCACAGACATAGTTTAGAAATTTTACATAGGGTGACACAATGGGCGGTCTTATCGCTTAAAGCGATCTTTTACAGACAACCTTTGGATGGATTAAAGGTAATAGGAGAGACAATACTGCAGGTAGTCAGCGGTGTACCATCTACATACAATAAATATGTACATACATACATAAAGCATAAACTTATTCATATAAATATATAAATCTATAAACATGAAACAAGAGCAAGGAACTAAATGTAATGATGATGTTTAAGGAGAGAGGAAGTGTGTTTTTACCAGAGTTTTAAAAGTGGACAAGGATTGAGCTCGCCTTATCGACACGGGCAAGGCATTCCATAACCGTACTGCTTGAACTGTAAAAGATTTGTCATAAAAGCTGGTTGAATGCATCGGCATCTCTAGTCTCAAGTTTTCCGATGATCTCAGATATCTATTATGTGTGTCATGTAGGAACTTGAAACGTTCTTTAAGATAGGAGGGGGTTATAGGATTGAACAGAATACTGTAGAGCTGAAATAAGATATGAGAATTCCGGCGAAGACGTATGGGAAGCCACTTGAGCTTTGTACGAAATTCAGAAATGTGATCATATTTGCGCAGGCCAAATATAAATCTTATGCAAAAGTTTTGAAGTCGCTCAAGTTTATCTAGTTGTGCCTCAGTGAGATCGAGGTAACTGACATCAGCGTAGTCAAGGATGGGAAGTAAAAGGGATTGTGCAAGCGCAGTCTTAGTGGCAGTTGGAAGAAAGTTCCGCAATCGTCTCAGGGACTTACCAGATGCAAAAATCTTGCGGCTTACGTCCTGTAGCTGGGGACCCCAAGAAAGATGTTTGTCGATCCAAACTCCGAGGTTCTTAACCTTTTCGCTAATTGGAATGGCAGTTCCGTTAAATTGAACTTGTGATGGCGTAAACAATGCTTAGATATGCTATAGCAACAATCGCGGTTAATCTGCTGTTATTCATTGAAGAGTTCCCCCGATTTCTACAAGATCCCATCATCAGATATTGAAATGGTGACAATGGGACCACACGGGAAACACCAGCTTTCAAATACAAAAAGAATCATGAAAATCGGTTTACGCAGTCGCAAGTTATGAGGTAACAAACATTAAAAAAAAAACAGTCGATTTGATAACCTCCTCCTTTTTTTGAAGTCGGTTAAAAATCCTTATAAGAAGAAAGAAATGATTTTATTAATTTATAAAATTATTTGATGCGATTGATCATGAAATGAACTGTAATCATTTTGTTATTTTATGCATGCACATTTATGTAATAGGAATCATGATTTAATTGTTTTTTTTATAAGTCATTCATTATGGAAATAAAGAGGCCATAATAATAATAAAATAATAATATTTATCTCATCTACTCGACGTCCGTATGTCACTGCAGGGATCCAGCAGAATATCAGCGTCAAGTATATTTGCCTGGCACATGCTGAGCTGGACTCCCATTTGGTGCAACCTTGAGACGCACACCGCACTTTTTTATGTTCGTTGATCCATTATTGTAAAGTGTGTCATAGCCAATAGTGTCGTCACAATGTCTTGTTTTCTTCCTTTTTTATTTGTTTGTATATTGGCAACTTGCAGCGGTTTCCTAATAGCTAATTAGTAACACTTTAATCGTGCTTTTGTATGTTGTGCTGTTGTGTTGTGTGCACTAAATAAACGATTTATCTATCTATCTATCTTCGATGGTACATAATTACGTACATAAGTATTGGCTTTACTTCCCACGTAAGAATGTATGTTAGTAATATGGTTAGAATAAAGTAAAACAAGATATATTTTTTGCTCGTCTTCCTTGACATTCCTGTAATGTTATGTCACGAAGCAGCCCTGACGAGGGTCCGTCTGCTTACTACACGTGTATTATTTCTCCACAATTTCAAATGTTGCCGAATAAGTACCTAAGTGGACTTTTTCCTTGTATTGTCAATAAATGAAATTGTTTTACGTGTATTTTTGGTTCTTCTATTTTTGTGTTGTAGGATATATACAATGTTATTATTATATCGAGTTTTAAATGTTGACTGCTGAACAAAGGCCTCGCGATGAATAGGCAAAACAAAAATTGACTATCCTAAATTGGCAACGTCGCAAAGAGTTGTCAAATATTTACCTGTTTTGATTAATTTGTCATTATTACTGTATGGAAATATGAAAAGTGGCTAACTAGTGAACTAAAACATTGAATATGAAATGCAATAATTACCTAATATCATAACACCTCATATTTAGTTCCAGATGTAAAACAGTATTTGGAAACTTTCTAAATGCCTTTTTTCCAACAAAACGGTTAAACATCGACGAATTTGATGGTTACAACGTCAAATTCCACTGAATTTGATGTTGTAACTGTTTGACATATATTTGCGACGTTGCCCACTTTAATAATAAACGCCCTCAACACCACGCCTGAGCACACATATTTCACTCACAAGCACAAGCTCAGAACTCACAAGCAAGGAAGGCTACCTTTTCCTAGCCTTAAGTTACACAAACAGCTGGTAGGTCAGTAGAGATAAAAATACTTATCTTTTACATAACAATGATGATATATATGATCTGGAAAGAAAAAACACATATACAAAAAAGAACAAGTTGGAGGAAAATATGCGTCACATCCACGCATAACGGTCATCGCTCAGCATAATGCTGCGACCCTATGCGAGACAGAGCCCCAGCGCTGGTTTTCACCGACAGCCGGCGTTGTCGTGATGACGTCGACCGATGCAGCATACAATGAGATATACATAAGTAAGAAAAAAAAATAAAAAATGATTAATTGATCTTGATTAATTCTAAATAAAAATAAATATTTATAACATATTATACAATATAATAAAACTTTAAGTCTTGATTCAGTGGGAATATCGGGATAAAAAGTATTCTATGTTAAGGACATAGGATACTTCATGCCATGGTCTATCCATGTGCCAAATTTCATCCATATTTGCTCAGCCGTTTTAGCGTGAAAGCGTAACAAAAAAACAAACTCACTTTCACATTTATAATATTAAGTAAGGATTTACACACATTGATCTTATTCTGACCTAGATAATGCACAGCGAAACCACAGCATAACGTAACCAGTTCAGGTGGATGCTGCTACCTCTCCGCCTCATTTTTTATGTGGCGCAGCTTTATTTACATAATAAAATGCTCAAAAGCGAAGAACTTGTATATTTTTGTACATGAAAGATAATAAGTTTTTCGTCACAAGAAAACTTCGAATGTTTTTGTTTCCTCATTGAGGTAGGTGCATTATTTTTGATTGAAAAATTAAGTGAATGTACCCTATGTATGTGATAAGTTATAATGTATATTTATTTACCCAATTTAATTTATATAGCTTTCAGTTTAACCAAGAGTGGATTGATATCAGATTCTCGTCTTTACTCCTAACACTATCGCAAGGGACTAACGATGGACAGATCCTCTTCGAGGTGTACTGGCGAGAAAAACTAATCGGCCATCCTATACATTTGGGTCGAGTACCTATTGAAGTTTTGCATGGGACAATTGATATTTTTTTTGCGGTTACGATGTTGGTCCCATGGGGAAAGTTGTTCAGCTTGATGGTCTTTTCCACACCCTTAAATATGACCACAACTTTCTGATACATGCTGTATATACGTTTTTCGGTGGCAACATTCTCCCCCTATTACATGGGACTTAGACGTAACTGGTGAAATGTGGGTGTAGTACAGGTACTCTTCTGGTGTAATTTAAGCCCTTCCGGGAACACAAGGCGGGGTTATTTTTATTGCAACAACAAAATACTGTATTTTTCACCCACTATATAGTACGAGTACATACCACCTAGTGCTGTACGACGGATGAAAATGTAATAAAAATGCTTTGAATTTTTTTATTGGTTTTATGTCGCTGTGAAATAATTTTTTCCTGTCTGGTGAACGTGAAATTAATGTTCGAAAATGATAAAGTGCATGCTCAGGTAACGTTTGTTGCCAAAGAAATGGAATGAAATGAAATTGTTTATTCTTTAATAGGATATCAGAATCACTTTTACACGTCATATAAAAAAAATAAAACAGAAGTAAGGGTTTTTACCAGTGGTCAGATTGATGATCAGACTAGTTTTTTTACGAGACTTTTCTTAAGACTTTTGTCACGATCATGTGAGGACCAAATATAGCCCCCTAAAGGATGATAGACAAAATATGCCAAGAGACAAAAAACAACAAAGAAATGAAAGTTTTATTTCTAGTCTAGTTAACGAATCTTAAACATTCACTATTTATTGTAAGTAGCCTACCATACGAGCTGAAGCATGTAGAAAGTCTTGTAACATCCTGTTTTTTTTATTGAAAATATTCTTCCCTAAATATAGAAAACCAATCAAATAAACTTTTATCAAATATCAACATTGCTAACAAATTGGTAGATAGGATTAAGCTCCAGGGTTATCGGTTCTTCCTGACCTTGGTACGAAATATGAAGAGAAAATAGAACATTGTCACACAAGGGAGAAATAAAAGTGTTTATATGCCGTGTCTTGTAAACATATTTTGTTGTAAGGAAGACAAGGTTTATTGAAAGAAAAGTCACTTATTTACGGTTACCTACTTTTTATCGTGGACAGTGAGGCTAAGAGTCCTCGTAGTTATTATAATGGAATGTAGGTACCTATTACAATGTTTACCGGCTTTCCTATAAAAGTATATACATACATAGTTAAGTGGAAAGACATCGCTTTAAGACAATTTGTAAAAATGTTTGTAAGATCCCCTAACAAATAATCAATTTTTTTATATTAAAAAAATGAGATCAAGCTTGGATGAATAGTGCTACAGTCTAAGTATTTGTCTAGTTCTATTTTTTCACCTCTAAAAAACTATGAAATACTTACCTTTTTATACGCACGTGTTTGTGTGACCGCAAAAATATTTTTCTCCCTTTTTTTTCTTTGATTCCTTACAAAACCAACCACAGACAACCAGCAATATTCCTTATTATTCATAAACGTTGCTTAAAGTGATGTTTAAACGTCAAAACATTTTTTACAAAAATAAAACCGACTTCCATAAAAAAACACGACAAAGTGAAAAATAACTTTGATTTCGCAAGTCGGTGTCTTTGGTTTTTTATTTTCGTTATTTTGCCACCGACTTCCGAAATCAAAGTTATTTTTCACTTTGTAGTGTTTTTTTTTTGGAGTCGGTTTTATTTTTTGTGAAAAAGTTTTTATTTTTCACTTTTTAGTTGTGGTACCTACACAAAACCCCAACAAAAATTTGAATACCACTACCTGCTATGTAAATTACACTGACAGGAACTATTAGAACATAATACTAGGTGAGATAATACGTATTATTGAAGCTAACTCAAAAACCCCTCATCAGATCTTGACCAAATTTATATGGGACCATTTCTGAAGTACCCTACCAAAAAAAACATACAACCGAATTGAGAACCTTCTCCTTTTTGAATTCGGTTGAAAATGTATGGTTATACAGGTGCTAATCATTACTTAACTTTGCAGCGTTTATGAATAAGCGATTATCCATCGGTTCATTTACATAAAACTAAGTGGAGCAAGCCGCAATAGTCATACCACAGACAGGATGATGTCACTACAGCGAACACCATAAATTATTCACTGTACCATCTTACGTTGGCGGCAAATGTTTTAATGTTGCCAGCCGAAATGGATTTCAGCATCATAAAAAGCGAATGGATGTTTCATTGTCGTAGCTGATTTGTGTGGGCGTCTCTAGGTTTGATGGTGAAGTAAATGTCAAGGCTGGATCTTTTATTGAATAGTCAATTTGGTTACTAATAAAAGTAGTTCCTTTATCTATTCTATGCTTATGATTATAATTGCCTAAGGGAAATGGCCTTTTAATAGTCTGATAACTTTTATCTTTAGAATAAATGTGGTGGTTGACGTTTTTCTATGCAAAAGCTATTAAACCGTTATTTTTATTGCTCAGGTAAAAAAAAAATATCGGACGATTTCAAAATCGACCCTAAATTGATTATACACGCAATGACAAGATAAAAACAGCAATAACCAAAAGTAAACGTCGGCATTAATCTCAGTATACCATAAATAAATTGTAGTGCTACAAGGTTCTTTTGGCGCGTGACGAAAATCAACGGGACTACATCTTGTATTTTCAATAACAAGACACACAAACTGACTTATTAGTATTACTTGTTAAAATGTTAGGAATATCGTATAATTTTACAATGTTTGTAAATATGTGAGCACCATGCATCTATCACATAATTCATTCATTTATCATTCCTTCATTTTTCATTATTTTTACCTATCGTGGTATAGTAGGTAATCTTATTCTAAGTGCATCGTCTTCACTTATAATTATATAATTAATATAAACAAGATATTGTGAAAACATTTTAAAAGAGTAACGGTGGAGTTTCTTGCCCATTCTTCTCCATACAAAAACTACCTTTTGGAAAGGGCGACTAGTTTTTTTTTTTTTAATTTTGACGTTCAAAAGTGCCATTTTTGTGCCTAGTTGAAATAAATGATTTCACTTTGACAATATTATTTCACAAAAATGTTCATCAACAAGTCATGTAAGGTTTATGTCATTTAAGCGCCAAGATCCTTGAACCACTGTATAGTCAACGAAGTTTTCAAGCCAATCTTCAATCCCTTAAAAGCCAAATAAGTGGGTGCAATAAATTAAAGCGGATTACACAAAATTCTACCCGGAAATTCAGAAAGGAAGAAAAATCAAGCTGTTTAAGATTACACTAGGGATCGTGAAAAATTCGTGATCATCTATCAAGAATACAAGTTTTACCCGATTTATTCCCGCCTCACCTTAGCTATAAGATATTTATCATTCAGTCCCCTACAAAAGGCGGGAATCGACGGCCATTTTGTGAGAAGAAATTCTTGGTATATCTTATATCTAAAACGAATTACTTTGGTGATTCTGAGGCTGAATCAAATCTGTGCTTGAATAAATTCGGTTTGTCAAGAATTTTATGATTTGGTAGATATTTCATGGGATATCATCATCACATATGCTCATACTACCTAGATCCTAACCATCCGCGCCTTTGGGACATGTGCCAGCAATGCTTTTAATGTTTTTTCAGGTGGATTAAAAGAAGCATGATTCTCAAAGTACTTGTGGGTCGATTTAGCTACACCTACATGTTAACTTTCATACTTAATTTTTAGGCTTCTATACTCAAAGAGTGCCAAACGGAACCCTATTACTAAGCCTCTGCTGTCCGTCCATCCATCTGTCTGTCAATGGGTTGTATCTCATGAACCATAATAGGTAGACAGTTGAAATTTTCACAGATTGTGTATTTCTATTGCCGCTATGACATTCAATAAAGTAAGTATTTAAAGGGGGGTCCTCGTACAAGAACCGTGTTTTTTCGGCGTTTTTTGCTCGTTGCACAGTAAGGAACCCTTCGTGTGCGAGTCCGACTCGCACTTGGCCGGTTTTTTTTTATATTAATTGGAGGTGCAGAGAGGTGCGACAGGCGAATTAATTCGATGACATAGGAAAATTATCCTACATAAATATTAATTTATAACCGTACATTTTAAATGTGTGTTGGTTATGTATGATTAAGAAAGAAAGAAAGAACAAAAGAAAAATGCGTTTATTGGCATTACAAAAAACACACCTTAAAACTATAAAAACAGAAAACAAATTATAATGGCAAAAGGGCCTCAGCTCAGCATAATGTCAGATAGCAACACAAAGTGTACCTACCACCTGACGCTGGTTTTCAGCTGCAACCCACGATTAAAAGCTTTCTAAACCCCAGAGTTGTAACTTTTTAATAGGCTGCGAGGTAACTGATATTGTACCTCTATTTCGGAGGAGATTTCCCAGAGGACCAGTGTAGAGGAATTAGGTACTTTGTTGACAAAAATCGTTCGAACTAAAAGTATATTCATTTTTAAGCTGATAAATAAGCTTTTACTATGAAAGGTTCAAAATTGTTACTGACTAGCTGCGACCCGCGGCTTCACCAGCACTCGTTCTCGTGAAAATATATCGGGATAAAAGTATCCTATGTATTAAGTCAGGTTACAAACTATCTGCGTGCCAATTTTCATCCAAATCCGTTCAGTAGTTTTTGCGTGAAAGAGTAATGAAATGAAAATAAATTGTTTATTATGTAAATAGGATATTGCTATCACATATACACGTCATATTAAAAAAAAAATGCTTGATGAGTTCGGCATTTCCTATCTGACTACTCTGAGAAGAAAGGCCGAAACAAACTCAGAGGTCACAGTCTCTTTTAAAGTCCAGACATAATCTTGGTCAGGCCATATGAGGACCATGTAGATTAATGTCTGAAATGGTCTTTTGAGGAAAGAACCACACAGATTTGAGTGGACCTGTCCAGTCAGTGCAAGCATTTGTCAGTAATCGTGGAAGCTCAAAATCCATCCTCACAAAATCTCGCGTTTATAATATTAGTAGGCGATAGAACAGGAAATGAAAATGCTACAAGCTCTGAAACCCACAGAGTTAAAAAGGTAGGTAACGTTAAAATCGAAATTTCAGTCCATAGGTACTTCGTCTCATTCCGAGCAGGAAGTAGGCTCAAGCAAATCGAAAGGGCAAATTGTCAGGAAATGAGCTACGGTTACCAAAAAAATCAAAAATTATTCTGTACGGTAAACTGAGCAGAACGTTTGTCGGAATCTGCGCAGTCGACATTGGTACGTATAGTAACTTGCTGACTTAGACATAGTGAGCAATCAACGAAAATCTAATAACAATAGTTGAAACCGTGGTTGAAACAGAAGAATAACATAACATCACCCCCATCAACTGTGGCGGCCATTTTGAAAATTTTGCAAAATTTTGACAGTCTGTGACGCGACGTGGGTGGTCCCGGGCCCGACTGGACCCGGGTGATTAAAACGATGATATCTCTAAAATTACGATAGGTAGCTCTCTTCAAGTTATGTTTTAGGTATCTTTATTAAATTAGCTAACAGATTATGTATAGATTAGGTCCACTTTTGTTTTCTAATAAGATTAATAAGATATCAATTCTAGTTAGAATCTAGTTTTTTTTTTTTTTTTTTTACTAAAGTCGTTTTAATTACAAAATAGAACCATTATTCAGACTTTGACGGAGTTAATATGTCTTTCTCATTTCGTCTTCTAGACTCTGTGCAAGTATAAACGAGATAGGCACAGTTTTAATATGCCAAATATGTCAAAATATGGCACAGATAAAACGCCGGGTCCGCAGTGGACCGGCGGCCACAGACAGGGCCCAAAATTTTTACGAATTTTTACGGTCCACTACGGACCTGCCACAGCTGGGGGGCAAAAGGGTCCGAAAAGGTAGGCTTTGGTGTATGATATGGTTCACTCTTTGTGTTATAAGCAGATATCGGATATCCGGTAAATATTGTTACGTAAATATGTCTAGTTATAAGTCCAACGTAATGGTGCCCCCATTACGTTACCAATTAAACAAACTCAATAAAAAATTACCCGACTCGGGTATCCAAACCAGGTCATAAAGTTCAGCACTAGCTTGCCACCACTAGACCAACGGAGCAGCTGAAAATAGAAGATTACTGTACAGTAACCACCAATAATAACCGACGAACTTTAACAATTTTCACAACCATAAACACGTTTTCATCATTCTTCACGAACAAAAAGACTCGCATAAAGAGCAATCCTGTTCTTTAACAAAAAATATTATGAACCCCTGCTGTGTTTCATTCCATACTGTGGTTTCTAGTAAGAGCAACATCGCATGTTTTCTTTTCATTTTAAAAACTTTACCTTGCCGAGATCCGCTCGCCTCTAAACGAAATGATGCGAGATACAGATGGGCCTTATTAGAACATAAGCTGGTGTATCTAAGCTTTATGGTTATACTAGTGTCTGTGAGATGTGGGTTTCAAAGACTTTGTATTTTATTAGTCGGGATTGTGTGGAAATTGATGACGTATGGGAACCTCGTGTTGTTAGTTTGAAGTCTGACTAATAAAATATGATTTTAAGTTACAAAATAACCTGTGATCAATTATTGCTCGCCAGTATTCCAACCAGGGGCCCAAATCTGCTATTTTTAACCGACTTCAAAAAAAGGAGGAGGTTATCAATTCGACTGTTTTTTTTTTATGTTTGTTACCTCATAACTTGCGTCTGGGTGAACCGATTTTCATGATTCTTTTTATTATAAATTCGTCATTCCAACACGATCCCATTGTCATTTTGCTAAAAGTTCGTAATCTGGTAAATTCATAATGGTCGATCATTGGTTGATCATTGTATTCCACAAACACGATATAAGGAATTACAAACAATGACTGCACAATGACGTTCTAATCGTAAGTCACTGATCAAAGGAACTGTCAAAATGTTAGCAGATTATCGCCTAAGTCAGTCATTCATTTTTCATTATGTACGAGATTACCAATAGATGCCATTTCTTTCAATGGAGTGTCAGTGGCTGACCATTGGAAAGTCATAATGACGCCAATATGTTAGTAGATTACCAAACTTGTCAAAATCTACAATTATGAAATCAATGATAGACCATTCTGACACTATTGTAATAGCAGACTTGAGGCGCCCAACCATGGTCGAGAATTAACCTCGATTTAAGTATGAAATGGAGCTTAGATACAATGAAATAAGTTCTTAAATAAGTACGTACTTAATTAGTGCTGGAAAATCTTACCGGTATACTAGCATTCTGCCCTCGAAATAAAAACACAGTTACTTGAGTTCAGAGGTGCTGCTGGGGAGTTTCACTTGGCACTTCATCTTCCCAGTTAAAACACAAAAAAGTGGTGAAGGGTGGGCGTTTTGGGGGACTGTCTTATGTTATTTTGACGTTCGAAAAGTGCTGATTGTCAGCCTAGTTTGAATAAATGACTTTTCAATTTTGAATTTTCGTACTGTTTAACTGAAATTGCCTGGAATTTTCCTTCACATCTCTTTGTTTTTAGGGTTTTTAGGTCTGACTATTTTTAAAATTACCCGAATTTTGTTCATAAATTGAGTCAGGTTTCATATTTTTCAATGTAACTGCTCCATGAATTGTGCACCCTCACAATTCATGGAGCGATTACATTGAAAAATTCAGGTAATAAAATACTTTTAACTGCATACCTACCAAAACCATCAAAATAATTATGTAAACAGTCGTAATATTCGGTCAGTAGGCAACTAGGCACGAAAACTAACATATTGCAAAAAGCCTGCTTAATATTCACGGAGAGTGGGGGAAATTACCCACGTATCAGGGGTGTAATGGGGACTTTACGCCCTCGTATATAATAGTATCGTTTTTACACGTTCTCTTCGTGCTAAAAAGGTACGGTGTTGTTGTGAAAGGGGTGATAATGGGGTATCCATTGCTTATAAATCGAGGATAACCGGGTAATGAATATTGATTGTATTAATCATCTTTTACGAGACTATGGTTGGGATTTGTTGTTCGTGTCATTCTTTTTTTATAGCTTAACGTTATTGATCGGTATTTGATCACACGAGTCGATCGTCAAAAATCGAATCTGTATATAGCTAATCCGCCATTGCTTTGTTAGTCTGCTGAAAGTTCTGCTTATCTGTTTCAGGGTTCTTCAATGTAGTTTCACTGTTACGGAAAACATAGCCTAAAGATCGGTACATCACATTATTTTCGCGTACCTAAGGTAATAATAACCTAAAGCAGTATCAACAGCGAATGCAACGGGGACCGCCCATAACTTTTAACCTGTTAGGTACATAATAAACATGTAAAAAAAGCTGTAACTGTAAGTCTTTTATCAAATTAAAAATCCGACGTCGTGTGTTCTGCGGTATTATTTATGGCGGCATAAAGTGAACAAAAATAACTTGCTTTTAACACAACTGTACTCGCTCCGTTATCATTATGTTTCACGTCAGAGAACATTCTCGTGTTGTGTGACGTGAAGCATTTTTATTTAACAACCCCTTAGTTGTGGAAATGCACAAAGGTAGGTTCTCTGTAATTTAATTTACCTATGCTGTGTTTTGGTGAGCAGGAAAATAATGAAAAAACAAAAATGTTTTAAAATCTTATTAAAGCATGTTGTCCATACTTGTGAGAATTTAACGACATTTGGGAGTATTAAAATACCTACCTAGTACCTACTACATATTTCGTAAGGTACGTTTAGTATCGTACTTACCTAGGTTGAAGACGATGCCTATACTATATCAGTTAATAAGAAAACTCACTGCCTCGTTGGTCATGAGGTCCTGGTTTCAATTCCCGGGTCAGGCAAAGTGTTATTGGATTTCTCTATCTTGAATTTCTAAGTAGCAGTCCGGAGTCTGATTTGTGCTCGGTTGATGGCAATAGGCTTGCCCCCCATTACATGGGACTGAAACATAACAGGCGAAATGTGGATGTACCTACTACAGGTACACTTCTGCCCAACCCTTCGGGGAAACAAGGCGTGATGTTATATGTGATGTTATGGAAAATCAACATTTCTTTGTATTCAAACAATAAAAACCATCAAAAATAAAAGTTATATTATGCCAACAACGTTATAATCCGACGAAAACGCTAACATTTTAATCCAGATCTGTCCACCCACAAGAACAATACTCTTACGCTAAGCCCTTGCCTTAGCCTAGTGTACATCAGCGTTCCATCCAATAGCGTCTCATTTCAGGGGTGCAGACTGGCCGGCGCCATTTGTCCTTGGCCGTTTGGCGCCACTGTGGCGCGACAACTGGCGCTCCAGGGACAGATCTTAGCTGGCTTATACTCAGCGTTATAGAAAAAGGTTTGAATTGTTTGAGGGCATGAAAGGTATTTGATGTCTGCCAGTGATAAAGATCTCTCTCTTATAGAGGAGACCTGTATCTCAGCAGGTGGGATCATTATAGGCTGATTTTGCTTGTGCTAACGCAGTGAGAAAGATAATGCCATCAGAGTGACTGACACAAAAATGACATCAGTTTCTTAAGTGCTGACGTCTGGTGCACCCAGTCTGTAAGTGTCGCGAGTCACACGTGTTATAAATCGAACAGATAACGTGTAGATTTTTAATTTGTCGGTCTCTGATGTCTTTTTTATATCTTTTTATATGACGTTTTTGTTGTAGTTGGGTTTTAGTTTTATAATTTTTATTTAAACATAACATAACATCACGCCTTGTAGTATAGTAGTTGTAGTATAGTACACCCACATTTCGCCAATTATGTTTAAGTCCCATGTAATAGGGGGCGAACCTATTGCTATCAATCGGGCACAAATCCAGACTCCGGGCTGTTACTGAGAAATTCCAGAAAGAAAAACCCAATGACACTTTGCCCGACCTGGGAATCGAACCCAGGACCTCATGTTCAGCAGTAGCGCTTGCGATCACAAGACCAACGAGGCAGTCAGTTCGAGTCAGTATTTTATATAAATTATTATAATATATATTTTTGAAATGTGCAAATTAAGCCCTTTCATTTGATACGGCATCATATTTTTTATATTTATGTTTATTTCATGAATGTATGTCCTCTAGAGGGCAATATTCAATTTAATGTGACGTCACATAGCCTATAACCAGCGGACGATTAAGACGCTTCCAACGATTCCTCATTTGTCAAATTATGATGACCAGTTTAGAAATTATGAGGTAGCAGATGAACATACATACATACAGGTCAAAATCATAACCCTCCTTTTTGCTTCGCCGTAGTTGGGTAAAAACCTAATAACAGTTTGCCCGATCTGAGAATTGAACCGCATGCTCAGCAGTAGCGCTTGCGATCACTAGATCAACGAGGCAAAACGAATAATTATTACTTTCTATCCTTCCATTGCTTTCTACCACATCCATCGAAATAAAAGGTTCTAAGGAGCCAACGGAAAAGATTGGCTTACACGTGCACGAGGTCGGAAAGTTATTTGCATTATACATCTTGCAATTGGATAAAAGACGGCCTTGAAATTATATTACACTAGCTCAATTGCACAGCCAATTCCCAATCATTTTGAGAAAGATATTTGCCAGAGCAATATACCATTATAATTTATCATGTAACTCTCCCGGGGGTCAGACTCGATGGCGCCAAGTGTCCTTGGCCGGTTGGCGCCTGTCTGGCGCGACGCTTGGCACTTCGGGGAGGCTGCGTTCTTATGATACTGAAAGTGAGGGTAGGGAGGGAGGTATTAACGATTGGTTAGCTTGCCAATGAAATATGGCAGATTTTTTTTCTAAGAAGAATATGATAGATTTTTTCCTGGAAATCATAGGTTCTGTTTTCTTTCAACATAGGTCAGTTTTGTTTTTTAGAAAGTCAAGGTGCTTCAATAGGCATTCTTACGTCATATTATACGACTAGCTGTTCGTGCCCGGTGTCGCCCGGATGTATTTCCGACATTTTCGGTGGTTTTTCCAAAAAAAATATTCATGTAAAGCTTGTCTTTTTTTTTGTTTTTGTCTAGATAATTAAGAATAAGTACACAAAAAAAAAAAAAAACTCTCAATTTGGTCAAGCCGTTTTCAAGTGATGATCTTTCATACTTGCGGCAATATATATTATTTTCATTTATAGTTTTTTTAATGTAAATACTCATAATAAACTATACGTGATTTCATGCAAGCCTAGTCCTTATTGTTAGGTTACTCTCAGAAATTGTGCACAACGTGTCATAAACAGAATACCGTCTTGTATGAAGATAACTTTTTTTTAGCAACATCCGATTTTAATGAAACAGAGTCGAATTTCTTCTTCTTCCAAATTCTCTACCGAATTGATCTCTGTCTACCTGTGAACATTACATGAAAATCCGCCCAGTAGTTCCGGAGATATGCGTGAACTAACAAACAGACAGACAGATAGACACTGCTGCTGTTTTATTATATGTATAGGATATTACACAACTAATATGTAATCCACTAAAGTTTTACATAAGCTTTTGTAAAACAATGTTTGTTCGCAGAACAGATGGCGGATGGGGCCGAAAGATTCAGGTGTGGCGACCGCGTACCGAAAGATGTAGCGTTAGAAGGTCTCCCACAAGGTGGAACGATGATCTTGTGAAGGCCACAGGAATCTGCTGGATGCGAGAAGCACGGAACTGGTAGAAGTGGCGATGCTTGATACCCCAATTCCCGAAGTGCACGTCGTTCGGGCGAAATTGATGATAATTGGAAGGTCTAAAAGTGTTAATCTAAACCAGACCTAGAAACTACTGTTTGAAATCACACGACACGGTAATTTTTTTAAACATGACCTAAATTAAATGTTTTTAGCTGAATACAGTAATCACTGGTGTTTGTTATCAACAAAGTTTAACCACCCGTAAGTCCATAAGTCCGTGTGGCACACAACCTTTGGTGAAATGTGTCGGATTTTATTTAAATGTTTGTTAAAAATCAAAACTATAAATTCTGACCCACTTTTAGTAATGTAGAATTTCTGTTATTTATATATTGCATAAACTTTTCTGCCTCTACGTTTTGAATAAAGGCTGCTAACCGTGGCGTCCTTCGCAGAACCCTATTTTTTTTTCTAAGTTATACGTAGCCTAAGTTACTCCTTTATAACAACAGATATCTGCCAGTGAAAGTCCCGTCAAAATTAGAGCATTAGCCGGAACAAATAGACAGACAGCCAAAAAATAAAGTTTTTTTTAATTAAAAAAAAAGTAAAGAAAAGTAAAATATGTTTTTACATTACAAACAGACACTAAAATTGTAGTAACTAACTATGTAATGGAATCTAAGGTAACTAATTTGACCATCTTCCAAGGGTCGTAGCGTGATGAAAATTGGCAGCTGTATGTAGTTCTGGATACAATATGGTACTGATGATGAAGCCGGAAGATATGAACTGGAACTTCATGATGGAAAATCGTATCATAGCTGTTTTGGATTTCTTAGAAAAGTCTTGTAATGAACTTTGACCACGATTAGGTTTCAAGGTCTGATGATGAAGCCGGAAGATAGGCACTGGCATTTTTTGTTTTTACTCGCATTAATAAAAGCGTGTTTTTCTAGTGTTTTTAAACTATTTTTTATTTGTATAGTTTGTATATATACTTCGAAGCAGCGGTCGTGAGTCTGCTGATCCCTATTGAAAATAATTACAGTTATTCAGAAAATTCAAACTTATTTTGCTTTTATTTATTTATTTATTAAAACTTTATGCACAGGTAAAAAAATACTGTACAAAGGCGGACTTAATGCCTGAGGCATTTTCTACCAGTCAACCTTAGGGTGGTGCAGAGACAAAACATGGCAGGTGCAAAATAAGTGCTAGCAAATTTGAAAATTAATGCCTATTAATACATAGATACATACATATAAACCGAATAAACTTTGTCAGGAGAAATAACGATTGGTAGAGGAGAAAACAAATCCAGCAAATCAGCGCTGCAAAGATTCTGCCAACTTTTCACGAATATGTTCACGTGCCTTCAACTTGAAGGATAACCGACTGGTTGCCATCTTGATGTTCAGAGGAAGCGCATTCCAAAGAAATACCGCCTGGACAAAGAAAGAAGAGTGAATAAAACCAGAGCGGTGAGAAGGACATCGTAGAAGACGATTGTTTGTAGAACGAAGATTTTTGCTATGGGCAGAGCATAGGTATTGAACATGGGAAGTCAGGTAAGAAGGAGAAGTGGGCTTGTCAAGTATAGAATACAACATTGACAGAGCCCTCAACTCTCAGCGCTGACGTATGGGTAACCATTTTAAAAGCAATCGATGCGCAGACACATGGTCATACTTACGAAGATTGAAAACGAATCGAATGCAGTTATTTAGAAGGCGGTCAAGTTTATTGAGGAGATTTAATTTAACTTCATTGCGATTGACTTAGTAGATAGCGTTCTAAAAACAAAAATATTTTCCAACAGAGATCCTAAGAAATATTAACATTTAGAACAAATATAAAATACTTACTGTAGAAGATAGGAAGATATGAAGAGGGGGAAGACCTATATAAGGCGGTGCGGCACTAGCACCGGCCCTTTTTTTTCACTTGGATCGTCGTGGGAACAACATCGTTAGAACGTCACTCTGTCGGTTACATTTCTAATTATTGTGTCTGTGTATTTTTTTTCGTTTAGTTAATTTGTTATTCGATTCTTGTTATTAAATTCTCGTTAGTCTGATTTGCATATTTCAATCATTTCCTGTAGGTATTTCTAAAATTCTTTTAAAAAAAGTCACTTCTGGTCTAATTTCCAAGATCAGAAGTGGGATTCTTCCCATTTCTATTGCCCACTTTTCGCTTGGTTTTAATCACAAATACCCCCATTTTTATTTTTTGTGTCAATTTATTTTTTCCGTTGTGGTCTGTCGCTGCATTTTTTTTACTTGTGTGTGGTTACTTGTGTTGAGTGTTATTACTGGTATACGTTTGATCGTGTGTTAGTCTGTTGGTCTGTTGTTTTCAGTGTCTTGGGTTAGGACGTTAGGATGGCAGACCGCAAACGCGATCGTAGTCGCAGTCTCTGCAGCAGCCGCGATAATACTCGTAGCTCGCGTCGCGACTATAGTCCTCTTCACGACCGTCGCGACTCGCGTCGCAAAAGTCGGGCGCGGCAAAATAGTGGGTACCGCGAGCGATCCCCTAATGAAAACGACACGTTACGGCTCGAGATACAAGCGATGATGTCTCGCCTTAAAGCGCTTGAAGACAAAACGAGGGCTTCACCCTTGCCAGTGCGTTCGTGTGATCGTGATAAAACTTTAGTGTCTGATAGTGTACGTAGCCGACGGGCATCGCGGCGCCAGCGAACACCGTCGCTAGAACATAATAAGGTACGATCGCCAGGTCGAATAAAATCGCGTAGCTTGCGTCATTCGTCACCACCGGAGCGTCGCCGCCGTCTCGTTTCACCTTCGCCTGGAGAGACTGCGTCTCGACATATTACGTCACCGGCTCGCGGATATAACTACCGTCGTTATTCACGTTCTCGTTCTAGAACTCCGCCGTTACGATTATCTGAGCAGGCGTCGGTACAGGTGTCGGACCATCTGATTAGGAACGTGAATGATCATTCGAATTCAACACAAGCTACGGTAACCGATCGTATCGTGGATGCTATTCGGTCAATTAATACTGCGGGCCGATCTCAGAATTTTTATATTTCAAATTTTGATCCTACCCTACATAATATTGATGATTGGTGTGCGGAGGTCGATCGCGCTAAAGTTTTAAACAATTGGAGTGATTTCGAATGCTTGTCGCGTATTGGTAATTGTTTGAAAGGTGACGCTCGATCATGGCTTAACGAATGGGTAACTAATGACCGATCGTGGAGCAACTTCAAAAAGGAATTTAAACCGTTGTGCCCTAGAGTACCGGACGTCGCGAATATTTTATATGACGTAATGACCAAAAATTCCGATAACTATTCTACGTATGCGGATTACGTGCGTCGGTCATTGCTCCGTTTACGAGTAGTGCGGGGACTTAGTGACGAGCTAATTTCGGCGATAATAGTACGCGGTATCACCGATCCCAACATAAAAGCGTCAGCGACGAACGCCAAGCTGTTACCTAATCACTTGGTCGAATACTTTTCAATCTACGTTAAGCCAAACAACACTAGTACGTCGAAAAGTTCCGCGTTTCGTTCTCTAAGAGATAAACAAACTACAGATCTTTCTCGGAAGCGTAATCTAAATGATGTTAAATGTTTTTCTTGCGGCGAATCAGGACATAGACAGGCAATGTGTTCTAGGAAACCGAGAACTGATCAACCGCCAAGCGTTTCGTCTAATAATCCTACGACTAACCCTACGTCTGGTTTTGTACCGACTAGATCCGAAACTTGTAGCTTTTGTAAGAAACCGGGTCATAAGGCCGAAAATTGCTTCGCTAAGCAAAGATCGGAAGCTGCAAACAAAAGTAGTGTTAACTTCTGCAACGAGTTTGTAAACACCAAAAATAGTGATGTTGTTGTAGCAATTATACAGGACGTAGCGGTCGATGTTTTGATTGATAGTGGGTCCACTATATCTTTAATTTCGTCTTCGCTGCTTAAGCATTTCAATTGTTCACGTAAGCCAGCGCTTCGTGTTTTGAAGGGGTTAGGTACCCAAGAGGTAGAGAGTACAAGTTACGTGACGTTACCTATTGAACTTGACGGTTTAACCCTCGAGGTAGATTTGTTTGTTGTGTCCGCCGAATATATGAACACGCCGGTCATAGTAGGAACGGATGTTCTTAATAGGGACGGTGTTAGGTACGTTCGCACTAAAGATTGTCAGTCACTTACAAGAAGCGTTGATAACTTGCATAGGGTAATGAACATACAATCTGAGACTTCAATTCCAATCAATACACCCCTAGTTGACGGTCACTTGGATAAGTTGCTAGAAATAATGAATAATTTCTCTCAGTATTTTATTTCCGGTACTGCAACATCAACTGTAAATACAGGTTGTATGTCCATTAAACTTAATACCAACACTCCTATTTACTATCGGCCGTACCAACTTTCTCACGCTGAGACTCTTCGTGTCCGTGATATTATTAAGGACTTGTTGGATAAAGGAATTATAGAAGAGTCGGAGTCTGATTACGCAAGCCCGATTCTTTTAGTTAAAAAGAAAGACGGCACAGATAGGATGTGTGTGGACTTTCGTAAATTAAACGAGATAACTATTAAAGATCGTTTTCCGTTACCACGTATAGATGACTATATAGACCGTTTAGGGCATAATAAATATTTCAGTTCCCTTGACATGGCAACTGGATTTCATCAAATTCAATTAGACCAGGACTCAGTTCCGCTTACGGGTTTTGTCACGCCAGAGGGGCATTATCAATATTTGAAGATGCCTTACGGCTTGGCGAATGCTCCAGTAGTTTATCAACGTATAATCACAAAAACACTTCGCAAACTAATTGAATCTGGTGATATCCTCGTCTACATAGATGACATTCTAATCATGAGCCGAAGTATTGATCAAGGCCTTGTTCTACTACAAAGGGTTCTTGACACTTTGACTAAAGCTGGGTTTTCCATCAATTTGAAAAAGTGCTCGTTCTTGGCCACAGATATCGAATATTTGGGTAGATCAATTTCCGAAGGTCAGGTTAAGCCGAGTCATGAAAAAGTGAGGGCTTTGATTGACTCAGCCGAACCGCAAAATGTAAAGCAGGTTAGACAATTCATGGGCTTAGCTAGCTATTTCAGGCGGTATATCGCTGGGTTTGCCCAGAAAACTGCGTGTATTGCGGCACTCACTAAAAAGGGAGCACATTTTAATTGGGGAGTTGAACAACGGGCGGCTCGTAAGTACATTGTGGAATGTCTAACGAGCGAGCCAGTACTTGCAATTTATGACCCTTCATTACCCATAGAAGTTCACACAGACGCAAGTTCTATTGGGTATGGAGCAATCTTGATGCAAGTGCATGAAGGTAATCGTAAGCGAGTGGTGTCCTACTTCAGTAGGCTTACCCAGGGAGCTGAGAGCAGATACCACTCATATGAGCTTGAAACTCTTGCGGTGGTAAAAGCTCTTCAGTATTTCAGGCATTATCTTGTGGGTGTACGATTCACTGTGGTCACCGACTGTAACGCATTGAAGCTTACACAACGTAAGAAAGATTTGTTGCCAAGAGTGGCTCGGTGGTGGGTATACCTCCAAGATTTTGACTTCAGCCTAGACTACAGGAAAGGAAGCCTTCTGTCCCATGCCGATTATCTTAGTCGGAATCCAGTCAATGTGTGCACTGTTCAGAAACCTCTGAATTGGGCGCGGATTGCTCAGGCTTCCGATGAGGAGACCCGGTCTCTTATTCAAAAATTGGCGGATGGCCAATTAGACTCCAGCCGTTATATTTTCAAAAACGACATTCTTTATGTAAAGTTCTCACCTACTGGTGAAAATCCCAAATTCCTTTGCTATATCCCAAAAGGTCACAGACTTAGCCTGTTACGAATTTTCCATGATGAACATGATCATCCCGGTGTCGATAAGACCGTTGATCTTATCACGAAACACTTCTGGTTTCCAGGGCTGAGGGCGTTTGTACAAAAGTATGTAACACACTGTTTAGTGTGTCTTTCCCATAAGAAAGTCCCCCGAGCCCCTCTACAGCCCATCCACTCTTGGGAAAAACCAGATTTACCTTTCGAAACTATCCATTTAGATTCCTTAGGTCCTCTTCCCGAAGCCGATGGTTATCGCCATGTTCTTATAGTTATAGATGCGTTTTCTAAATTTTGTTTGTTATATCCTATGTACCGACAAGACGCTGGCGAACTAAATCGCCATTTCACCAATATGATCTCCCTCTTCGGAACTCCTAAACTAATAGTAGCCGATAGAGGTCGCATGTTTCAGAGTACCGAATTCTTAGATTGGGTCAAAGATATGGGTTGCGACACTCACCTTATAACCCCTGAAATGCATCACTCTAACGGGCAGGTAGAACGATATTGTCGCACTGTGCTGAACATGGTTCGTATTGAGTGCAACCATCGACAAGAAAAGTGGCCGAGTGTTATGTGGAAACTGCAGTTGATTCTCAATATCACAAAACACAGAACAACTCAGTATTCAGCCTTGAACCTATTGATAGGTATTGATGCTGCGACGCCACTTATTCGTAGCTTGGTTCGCGATGTGGCCTTGGAAGGTTCCAACCCTAATCGGGAAGCTCTTCGCGAAATGAGTCGTCAAAGAGCATCTGAACGTCTCCGTTTAAATCAAGCACATCAGGACGCCTATGTTAATCAAGGGCGAAAGCGACCTCGTGTTTTTGAACTGAACTCTTTTGTTTTTGTGAGAAAACAGGCCCAATCTACTGGGAAGCTGGATTCGTGCATGCGAGGGCCTTATCGCGTGGCGAAGGTACTCCCACACGGTCGCTATGAGTTGCACCTCTTGGCTGGCTCGTATGGCAAGTCTACACAAGCAGCTGCGGAATACATGATCCCGTGGCAAGGGGAATGGACTCCCGACGTGTGTTCTGCTTTCTTTAGCGGTGAGTGTTACGTTTTTGTGTAATGAGTTAGCGTAATGAGTTTTGATTATTTTTATGTAAGTGATACAATTCACTGAATATGACTTATTTGATGTCATTGTTTGTAAATTAAGAGGTTTCTATTAACTTAATGAGTGATTTTTTGTTGGGATTGGTAATACTGAACGATGTTGAAGGGAAGTCTAGTCTTGCAATTTGAAATAGGCCTGTCTTGGAGCGCATCGGACATGCTATCTCAATTTGACGGATACACTTCAAGTGAGGTATGGTTTCATATTATTGGATGGGCCTCTGTCTTGGAGCACATCGGACATGCTACCTAGTATATGGAACATACCTTGGGAACAGCTCACGAAGGGATACTGTCTTGGAGTAGCCTTATCGGACCTACGGTCTTGGAGTAGCCGTATCGGACCCGTGTGGTCTTGGAGTAGCTTTATCGGACCTATGGTCTTGGAGTGGTGTTCTCAGACATGTTATCCTGGAGCTGTGGTACACGTAGAGTTTGACTATGAGTTGGTGCCTGACTATCGTGTTTAGTGGGAATACATGCTTGCTGATAAGCATTTCTATGATATGTCTGGGAATGGTTTGAAACATGCTTGTATGTGAACCGATTCACACACGCAAAGTTATGCCTCACGTAGGTCTCTAACGAGTCGTGAGGTGGCGATCTTCCGACAAGTCTCGCCCCGGGTGGTTTAGATATTTGTATGTTTCACACCTAATGTGCGTAGGCTTTGCTAGGCTAGCCCAAAGTTATTATGATGTTAAAATGTGTGGTGTTGAAAAGAGCTATCTTATCAACAGCTTACAATGGATGGTTTGTTATTTTACAAAATTGATTCTCGTGTGGTCTGTTTGTTTCTTTTGCAGAAAACGAGGAGTCGGAACAGTCCATTGACGAGGCTGAGCCAGTTGATGAGGAACCAGAACCTTGCACCTCTGGCACGCAGAAGCAGCTGGAGATGCCGATCAGCACTGCACCTGCAAGCAGTGAAGAATCGGGACCTTCCATGCCAACGTTGGAGACAAATCTTCGAAGCTAGAAGTTAAAGGAGTCCGAGGACGGTCTCCAGTCAGGAAAGACCGTGTAGAAGATAGGAAGATATGAAGAGGGGGAAGACCTATATAAGGCGGTGCGGCACTAGCACCGGCCCTTTTTTTTCACTTGGATCGTCGTGGGAACAACATCGTTAGAACGTCACTCTGTCGGTTACATTTCTAATTATTGTGTCTGTGTATTTTTTTTCGTTTAGTTAATTTGTTATTCGATTCTTGTTATTAAATTCTCGTTAGTCTGATTTGCTTATTTCAATCATTTCCTGTAGGTATTTCTAAAATTCTTTTAAAAAAAGTCACTTCTGGTCTTACATAAAAATAATACAGCCGAACCTGGATAAGCGAGAATTCAAGGGACTCTGATCTCTTTTGTGCTTATAGAGGTTTCTCACTAACTCGAGTTTCTAGCTTATAGAGGTAACGGAGCGGCCTTTCTCACTTATAGAGGTTAGGACCGGTTGGGAAAGGTTGAGAGCAACAACAAGAGTCTCCCCGACTTCGAGAACTTTCTTGTCGAGTTGGGTGCCGTCATAGGCCGACTCCAACCTCGCCCTGTGCTGTTACTAGGGGATCTCAACACACGTGCGTACGGCAGTGGGGCGGTTCGATAGTTGACGTATCGTTCGCTAGCCCTGCTGTCGCGAGCCGTGTCCGCGACTGGCGTGTCGCCGTGGAGGTGGAGACGTTGTCGGATCACAGATCAGATATATCCGCTTCAACGTCTCCACCCAAACCACCGGCGGCCGCAGCCCATCGGCCCCGCGAACGGATGGCCCGCGCTGGGCACGTAAGCGCATCGACAAGGAGGTTCTCGAGGAGGCCACTGTTGTCCAGGCCTGGATCCGGGAGTCGGCGACGATCGGACCCGTCGACGTCGAAGAGGAGGCGCTGTGGTTCCGCGGGGCGATGACGCAAATCAGCGACGCGTCCATGCCCCACGTCCACACGCATTCAGGAAGGCGCCAGGTGTACTGGTGGTCTGCCGAGATCGTGCGACTGCGTGTCAAGTGCGTGGCGGTCAGACGCCCGATACCGGAGGAGACGTCGTCGGGTCCCTGATGAAGAAGCCGCACGGTATGAGGTGTACCGTGCGGCCAAGGAGGCTCTGTGGCTGGCCATCGGCAAAGCGAGGACGCGAGCCAGGGAGGAGATGCTGGAGACTCTCGATGGAGATCCGTGGGGGCGCCCCTATCGTGCGGTTCGAGGAAAACTTCGAGCCGCGGTGCCTCCACTCACCGAGAGTCTCCAACCTGAGCTGCTGGAGGAGGTAGTCGCAGCCCTCTTCCCGGCTAGAGCGGAGCATACTCCGCCGCCGATGGCTTTGCCCACAGCCGCAGAGCCTGAAGATGACAACGCCATCAGCGTCCCAGAGGTGACACAAGCAGAGATGAGGGCGGCCGTGATGCGGCTCCGGGCCAAGAACGTGGCTCCGGGGCCCGACGGAATCCATGGCATAGTATTAGCCTCGCTCTGAAGGAGCTTGAGCCCCAACTGAGAGGACTCTACACAGCGTGCCTTGAGCAGGGCCAGTTTCCTTCTTTGTGGAAATCTGGTCGTCTGGTCCTGCTTAAGAAGGTAGGGCGCCCCGCGGACTCGCCGTCCGCGTACAGGCCCATAGTGCTGCTTGACGAGGTGGGTAAGATGTTTGAGTGGATAATCGCTGCCCGCCTCGTCAGCCACTTGTACAGGGAGGGGCCTGACCTGGCTGAGAGCCAGTTCGGCTTTCGGCACGGGCGCTCCACCATCCACGCGATATCGCGGGTGAGAGTCCTGGCGGAGGAAGCGGTGTCCCGGGGCGGGGTGATGTTGGCGGTGTCCTTGGACATATCTAACGCCTTCAACACCCTGCCCTGGAGCTGCATACGGGAGGCACTGCGGTATCATCAGGTGCCTTCCTACCTCCGCCGCATCGTTGGGGCTTATTTGGCAGATAGGTGTGTCACCTACACGGGACGTGATGGCGGAAACCAGCGCTGCATGTCGTGCGGTGTTCCACAGGGTTCGGTCGTGGGACCGCTCCTGTGGAACATCGGGTACGACTGGGTACTGAGGGGCGAGCTCCAGCCGGGCCTGAACTTGACGTGTTATGCAGATGACATGCTGGTCACGGCCCGGGGGAGCTCGTACAGGGAGGCAGCGTTGCTGGCGACGGCTGCGGTGTCACAGGTCGTGACCCGCATACGGCGTCTAGGCTTGGAGGTGGCCCTCAACAAGTTGGAGGCCATGGTCTTTCATGGCCCCCGGCGTGCGCCGCCGCTGGGATCACATATCGTGGTCGGGGGGTCCAGAATCGCTGTCGAGTCCACCATGAAGTACTTAGGATTGGTGCTCGACAGCCGGTGGGATTTCGGCCCCCACTTCCAGCGGCTGGCGCCCAAATTGTTGGGCGCGGCTGGGGCGCTGTCAACGCTGCTTCCCAATCTGGGGGGCCCGAGCGCCGCCTGTAGGTGGCTCTACGTGGGGATCGTGCGATCGATGGCCCTGTATGGGGCCCCGATCTGGGCGGCTGACCTGACGGCCGGCAGCATCGCTGTTCTGCGGAAGCCGCAGCGAGCGATGGCCGTCAGAGTCATCAGGGGGTATCGCACGATCTCCTACGAGGCGGCTTGTGTACTGACCGGATCCCCGCCCTGGGACCTCGAGGCGAAGGTACTCGCGTCACTGTATCGGTGGCGCGAGGACTCGAGGGCGCGAGGCGAGTGGCTGACGCAGCGACATTTGGAGCTGCGTCGGTCACAGCTTCACGCAGCTCTGGTGGTGGAATGGCGGGACAGGCTTTCACGCCCAACCACCGGCCCCGTCACCATCGGGGCGGTCCGGCCAGTGCTCGAGCGCTGGCTCGGGAGGAGGCACGGCTCCCTGTCGTTTCGGGTGACGCAGGTGCTCTCGGGGCATGGTTGCTTCGGGAAGTACCTGTGTCGCATAAACAGCGAGCCGGACGCTCGGTGTCACCACTGCGTCGACTGTCGGGGAGGACACGGCTCGGCACACGCTGGCAGAGTGTGTTGCTTGGGAGGATCCGCGCCGTGCCCTCATCTCAGGTGTCGGCAGTGACCTGTCGCTGCCGGCAGTTGTCGACTCGATGGTCGGCAGCGAGCAGTCCTGGGACGCCGTGGTATCCTTCTGCGAAACAGTCATTTCGCAGAAGGAGGCTGCGGAAAGGGAGCGGGAGATTGCTTCCGCTAACCCGATCCGCAGCAGACGCACCGGGCGTCGGCGGAGGGCGGATAACGCCCTCTTCCAGCCCCCCTAAATGGGTCCAGGGGCGACGGATCTGGGGAAATCCATCGCTCCCTACTCCTTAGGACCCGAGATGGCGGCGCGTAGTGTTCCACGCGCGCCTCTCTATGATGTGAGGGGGGAGTTTAACACCTCACTCCCCCCAAACTCGAGGTGGCCCGCAGAGGCGGGCCGGCACTAGCCGGGGATCGCGGAAGTCGCATTAGATCCCGCGATCCCCGGCGGAAGTGTGAGACGGAACACCGGGGTGGTTTTAGTCAGTAAAAGTCTGACAGACCCCTCTGCCCTCCCCAGGGTGGAGGACATCCATGAAGATTTCCCCCCGAAAACAAAAAAAAAAAAAAAGTTTGAGAGCAACAAAAAAAAAATAAGAATGAGTCATAAATAGCAGATGTTAAATTACGATTGACTGTCGCTTATAGGTACCTCTATAGGCGACAGTCAATCGTAATTTATAGCGAGCAGCAGTCTCAGTTATAGAGGTCCGCGAGTGGAAACACTAATATATTCAAAGTAAGAGCGAACAGGCTTCTTCAGGGTAAACTCACTCCATCGTCGACTTTGTCTCTGTCACCTCTGACCTAAAGTCAAGAGCAAACCCATCGTAAAAAAAACGACTTTCCCTTATAGAGGTTTTTTTTTTACTTATAGAGGTTTCAGAAGGTTAAACTGATGGGATCTAGCAATTACTCTCATTAAAAGGGTTTTCTCACTTACCCAGTCCTCTTCACTTACTCAGGTTTGACTGTACTTAACTTTTATCCTGTTCTTGACATATCAAAATAAGTGTTCTATTTTTAGTAAAAGTTTATTTCATCTAATACAGAAGTTATCCTGATAGATATTATTTGAATCAAATATTAAATATTTCTTAGAATATGTATGGTTTAAATAAACACATAATAGTCTGCTTGTATCTCCAAAAATAAAATTAATGTATATTTTTATTTTTTTCATTGGTATATTACTGTATAATGTTGGTCCTACTTTCAAATAAAATAAAACTATCTAATCAGATCTTTTTTGTGGGCATAGGTTAGGAAAATTACAGTTTCATTATGTCCTGCTTAATAAGCATACAATAATTATGTCAACATGTAGTATAAAAAAATCTTAGGTATCACTTATAAAGCAAGTCTTACAAAATTACAATTAGGTGTGTGGTGATAGATTGTAGTAGGTACTAATTATTAAGGAAAACTTGGATCGTGTAGAAAGCTTTGTGAATTGAAAAATTACGAAATTTATATTATATTTGAATAGTGGTTCACTTTTATTTACATTCTAACAATAATCAACCTATAGTTTACCCATTGCTGGGGCACACGCCTCCTCTCTATAACAGGGAGTGGGCCGTTATCCACCACGCTGGCCCAGTTGTTGGTAGATGTCACACGTCTTCGAATTTTTGGTTCTAGGACATGCCGGTTTCCTCACAATGTTTAAATTCACCGTTTTGAGAGCCACTGCTCTCATTATTTCATCACCACTGTGATTAAGTAATGTACACTAAGTAAAGCGCCTCCTTTCTAGGATTCATCGCATATTGCTGTATGACTATTGAATAAATTCAACCGTCCAATCAGATTGCTTTACAAAAAGTTTACCAGTTTAGTATAAAATGCTAAATAATTGGCAGGTTTGGTTAAATAAATAAAATAAAATAAAAGGAATACAGCCATTTAATATTGTCTCTTTTTAGGGCTCGATTCATTTCAGGTTTTCATTGTAACATAATATTCTATTCCACAATGAAATAAAGAAAATATTAAGTAAATACGTTACCAATAATCTAACTTTCCTTAAGTAGGTACATATAAAGAAAAGAAGGAAAGAAAGAAAGAGCAATATTGTTGTTGTCAATGGTATGTGCGTGCGTGTAACCAATAATTGTTATTTACGAGCGGAAGCTTCGTGAAACCGAAGGGAATGAGCTAATTTTAGACTCGTATATATTGTGATATTTGCAAACATGATTGCAGTGGTTTACGTTTAATTCCCATGTATTGATTGCCATCAACCGGGCACAACCGACAGATATATATGGACTGCTATTGAGAAATTCCTGCTGGAAACACCCAAAAACACTTTTCCCAACCTTTTTTTTATTTTATTTTGGGTGGGAAATCATCAAATGACTCCTCCCGCTCTGGGTGGAGCGGGAGGGCGTGTCAGACTCTTACTGACTAAAACCCACCCGTGTTCCTTCTCTTGCCTGTGCAATGCCAGGGGGCCACGGCATCCCTTTCGGACTTTCCCGCATCCCTGGCAGGCAATGGTCTCATCGGACCCCTTCATTCACTCACATCTCTTTGAGGCGCGCGTGGAACACAACGCGCCGTCGACCCGGGCTTGGTCCTTACCGGACGGCGAGCTACCCATTGCTCACCGTCCGCAAGCCCGCGCCTACGGTGGCCGGGAATCGGCAATCGATTCCCGACGCCTAGGGCGTCTCCTCCTGCGGCGGCTAGGGGCGTGAAGGCGCGAAATTTGCCTCTCCCTCACGCGCTCCGCCTCCTCCTTCGCGAGCATTACTGCTTCGCAGAAGGAGGTGACGGCCTCCCATGCCCTCTCGCTCCGTACCATGGCCTGGACCAGGGCTGGACGCGAGAGATCCCCGCCACCGATCGCCTCCACGAGGACACGGCGGTGCTCTGCCCAAGCCGGGCATACCTCCACCGTATCTTCCGGGCGATCCACGCAGTGATGACACCCGGGCGTTTCCTCCCGCCTTATCCGAAACAGGTACCTCCCAAAACAGCCGTGTCCGGTGAGGACCTGCGTCAGGCGGAAGGTGAGGACGCCGTGGCGCCTCTCCAGCCACTCCTCAAAGAGGGGACTTATCGCCGCAATAGTGGCGTGACCAGCACTGGGTTGCGACAATTGCACTCTCCATGACGCCATGAGATCCCGTCGGAGCTCTGTCCGCTGTGCCGCGATTTCTCGCGGCATCGGAGTCAAGCCCCGGCGTTTCGCCTCCTCGCGCCACTCCCAAATATGCGCGAGGACTTTACTTTGCCCAACCTGAGAATCGAAACTAGGATCTCATGCTCACCAGTAGCGTTTGCGACGACTATACCAACTTGGCAATTATAATATACATAATAACTAGTTCAATAACAATTAAATTCTATGGTTTCTCATTAGTGACAGTTGAAAGGTTAAAGTTAAAAGGTTAATAGCGTTGATCGCTAGTCAACGTATGTGCCTGTTTGTTTTTGTGTCGGGGAAAAAGTGATCATGCTGGTCGAAATTTAAATGAATCAAAAAAATTATATACATTATCTTTTGATGTTTGTCAATTCAGTATTGAAATGAAAAGGAAGCTTATGTGTACGATGTGGTATGGAAGAAAAGTAGAAGGTGCATAACATTTTATTTAAATTTTTAGGACAGGGTTTCAGAAAATATAATAAAAATTACCCTTAAAAAACCAGCTTTGCAAATAATTTTGTCGGAGAGGTACTCAGACAAAATTCTTTGCATAGCCCGTAATTAGACCTTCAGCAGGTACACTATAGATCTTAAAGCAAATTCCTGAGCTGCTAATAAAAGTTAAAATTAAAATGTTCAAATGGATTCCAGACCTCGTCAGTTTACACGGGACTATTAAGAAAAAGTAATTTCCCTCGATAGCCGAGTTCAAATTGCGCGAACAATGACTAGGGAAGAATAAAAAAACGTAATATGAGGGACCTTTCACAATTTATTTGCGAGTTAATTTAACAATACACATTTTGTATTCTGTTTGGTTCATTTCGTAGCCGCGTAGCGGTCACAGGATAACCTAGTGACTTGCTACGGCGTAGCAGTGTGCAGATAAAAGCGTGGAGGTTGCAGACATTTGTATCAGTCATCAGAAATAATTGTTTTTATAATTAATCGTACTATAATATATTTATATATTATAATTGCTAAACGAGAATTCATGCAAGCCTAGTACTTTTTGTTAGGTTACTCCCAGAAATTGTGCACAACGAACGAGTCTTAGATTCTACCAGAATACCGCATGAACGATAACTTTTTTTTGCATCACCCGATTTTAATTAAATGTATTACCTATATTCTGCTACGAATTACTCTCTACCAGTGAAATTTACATGAAAATCCATTCAGCAGTTCCGGAGATGTGCAGACAATGCGCTAACAATCATACAGACAGACAGACACCAGATTCTACTGTTTTATTATAATTTATAGATAGATAATTATTGTGTATTCATTATCATCATCATTTCAGCCTAGAATCACCCATTGCTGGGTAAAGGCGTCCCCTTTCTTCTGCCATACTTCCCGGTTCCGTGCACTAGCTCCGGGCAGCCGCTTTGCCCGCGTGATATCTTTGTAAATTATAACCTATGTTAGTCAGTGATAATACAGCATTCTTATGGTGAAATATTTTTTTAAATCGGTCCAGTAGTTTTTGAGCTTATACATTCAACAAATTAAATAAAACATACAAATAATATTGTTTTTTCTCTTTATAATATTAGTTAAGATTAGATTAGATAATATTGATTATTTTTTATATCGTTTTTTACAAAATATTAAAAAAAAAACATGTTTTTTTTTTTATAAACGAAATAATGTCCTAAGAATATTAAGGCTGATACAAAATAATGACATTGAGACTATTAGAAATATGAGTATATTTCTAATTGTGCAATTTATTTATTTAGCTTTACCAAAAAGATCTGTAATACAGCTACAGCCTCAAACCCATTAAAAAAATGCAACATTTATCGACACACGATACTAATATTTTAAAAACACTATAGATGAACATTACCTTCGTTCCATTACGTCATAATGTTATAATCATACATACCCACCTATAATTTGCGTCCGCACTTCGTTGTACCAGCCCGGTATAAGCCGTACCGTGATGTAGGTTATCTTTTGTGTGGCGTGTAAAACAAGAGAACTCATCACGCATATTGTTCGGGTACCGTACGCATAGTCAAACAAACTGTTTGGTATACAGCCGGAAAACTTGCAACTACTTTCTCCCCGACTGCGCGACATCAAAGACAGGGTTATGTTTTTCACGCGTATACCTATGTATGTCGGTTTTTTTTAACCTCGAAGTATCGTAACGGATGGATGGATGATACATGAGGTTACAGGCTTGGTTTTTTTTTTGTAGAAAATCTAGTGGCTGATTTTATACAGACGTCAAAAAGTAACGTCTTGAAAAAAAAATGTTTGTAGCTTGACCATGACTGGAATTTTAAACAATGTTGTGAGTTTGCTTAGTAGTCAATTCTTTTATATCATACTTCAAGTATTCAGCTTAAAAAGTTATTACGCATTTAATAATAATTAATACTGGCAGTATATAGAAATATTTTTGCCTGTATACCAAATAGCTTGTTCGACTGTACACACGGCGACATATCAAGCAATCATTTCCAGTTTAAGCTGACCTCGGATTGTGTGCAGGCTTTACGTAAAATGAGAGGTCTACTTATATTGGCGATGTATATATAGGTTGGTGTGTCGCAGTATAGCTGTAGCCCACAGCGATGCGACGCTGTGCTTTTTATGAAAAGATAGCTTTTTGTCAAGTGGAATTGTCTGGTTGTGTTGAGAAAAGAATTTGAAAGGATTATGTATCGTTATTTAGTTGAAGTAGGAATGAGTTTAGACCTGAATGAGACTCGCACAGACCAGGGAAGCATGACACATAAGGGAGGAGGCCTGTACTCAGCTGTGGGTGGAGCAAGGCTGCCGATGATGAAGAGTGTGAAAATGAATTAGCAAAAATTTAAGCAAATTTTATAATTGACAGCTTCTTTTCACAACATCAAATTAATGTAAGATTATACTATATTTATTTATTTACTATGGAAACACACTCACCTTTTAGAAAAAACGGACCAAATTATCAGACACACACTAACTTCAATTTTAAATGTGGCCATGGACGACCGAGCTTGGGCGCAAGCTACTCTTCCCATTCGTATGGGAGGCCTCGGCGTCCGTAAAATTTCTAGTATTAGTTTACCGGCTTTCATATCCTCGGTCCACGGCACTGAGAAATAAATCAGGAAAATTCTAACCTCCACACTGATTGATTTTGATGTGCCGTGCTTCATCGAGGCTATGGCTATGGAGACTGGCTCGCCCCCCATTACATGGGACTGAAAAACATAACTGTCGAAATGTGGGTGTACTAACAGGTACATTTCTGACCAACCCGTCCCATCGGACTATGAGAGTGAGGGAAGAGAGAGTGCACCTGTGTCTGCGCACACACTTGTGCATGTGCACTATTATAATATCTCCCACGCCGAAGGCTAGTCTCCGTTGAGATTGGCTGCCGTGACCGAAATTCGGTCTGGAGGACTATATATGTGTTCGCACGAGTAAAATTCGAACGAAAACGCGTCCAAAGTGCGCACGGCCTTAGAATTGATTGCCTTACGTTTTCTGTTTCCACTTTTTCGAAAATGTGGCAGAAAACAAAAAGTCAAATCACCGACTTCCAAAGTTAAAGTTATTTTTCGCTAAGTAATGCTTTTTTGGAAGTCGGTTGTTTTGTTTTTTTTTAAAGTTTTATATTATGATACATAGTTTAGATTAAATATTGTTTTATTTATTAGGTAATTGGGAGAGAGTTCTTAGGATTTTAAATATATTTTTATTTTTTAAGAATACGTATAACCAGTAAAACGATGATAGCTGCAAAAGTATAAACTGTAGCGCAGCTAACAACGCCCTTCCCCAGATACAGAGTGCAATGATGGTCTCATGCAAAAAGCGCTTAATAGGTAATTAGTTAATTTAGTTAAATGTAGATTTAAGATAATATAAGATAATCATTTATTTGCTCAAACATGAGTACAATACATACAACACAAATTGTCAGCATGCAAGAGATGTTAAAAGTAGAGATAAAACATATTGTCGTTTCGTTTCGTAAACATACTATCGTTTGCTTTAAATATATATTTTTTTAAATGGCATTGGCAATTTGGCATAAAAATATGAACAAAATAAAGTATGTCAAACCGAGTCTAATTGTTTCGAAATGTCATGATAAAATAGACCATTAAAATAATAAATTCGTAAAACATGATCAAAATCTCTCATCAAAAATATGATAAAATTCATCTAAATTATAATAAGCTTTTAGCTACGTCACTAAACTGCTTCCAGCTTTTAGGTAGTTTATTATAAATTTTTGGAGCCATGCAAAATACACTTTTCCGCATAAGTGCCGATCTATATTGTTGCAGGCAAATTTGACTATTGTCACGTCTGTTACGAGGAAATCGATCTGCAATACGAGAAAAGAGATTAGGGTTTGATCTTAAGAACATTGCATTTCTAATAAATAAAGTGAAGGTGATGTCAAGATTTTGTATTTTTGAAAATAAGGCTTGCAACTTTGAATTGTTTCAAGTTTGAACATCGACCTAATGCAACGCTTTTGAGTTTTGAATATGTGTTCCTGGTCAGTCGAGTTACCCCAAAAGATAACACCGTATCTCCACCAAGCCGTAGTATGTGGTGAGCAAAGCATCTACACTAATTACTGCTGTCAGTTTGTACATACAGAGCATATGCTGGTATTTATTTTCTTGCTGATAGTCTCTATATGTGCCTTCCAAATTTAATATATTGTTAATAATAAGTCCTAAAAATTCTGTTGTATCAACTTCGTCAATGTTATCATTATTATAGTTTGCCTAGATTTTTAATTAATGTCAAGGAACGTTGACAGAAGTGCATGATTTTAATCTTATTAAAATGTATTTTTATATTGTTATTATTTAACCATAATATAATTACAATTAGCGAGTTATTAATGTCAAATTTATATGAGTCACGATTTTTACACGCATTTGTCACTACACTGTCATCGGCAAAGAGGTTCATAGGTTGTCTTGTGGACTTAGGCAAGACAACCTAACATAATCCTGGTTTAAATATATTATGTAAACAGGGGATGTCCCAAAACCCTTCCCTGTGGGACACCATACATAACTTCACGTTCTTACGACCAATGTGACTCTTCTCGTTTTGGTATTTATGTTTATCCTACTGACTTCCGTTACTTGCTTTCTGTGCTGAAGATATGACTCAAATAGCTTTAGTATATTCCCTCTAATGCCAATTATGCTTCGAGTTTCCTAAGTAGAAGATTTTGTTTAGTCAAACGCCTGAATCATGTCACAGAATATACTGCACACCGGTTTATTTTGATCCATATCCGTCATCACTGTGTAAAAAATCATAAATTGTTACGATGGATGTCTTTAGTGCAGATGGAAATATGCCAGCACTGATACTCAGATTAATTATGTAACTTAAAGGAGAACTTAAGACGCCAGTCACATTTTTGAGTATTTTTGTGGAAATTCCATCGAAGCCTCTATATGTATTTTTTAGCTTTGATATGATTTTAAGTACGTCATATGATGTACTAAGTGCCATAAACATAGAATCCCTTTTGTTCAAAATATGTCGCGTTACTATAGTTCCAGTATTTACAATGGGTTGAATTTTGACGATAAAATAGTTATTAATGTGTCTTAGCTCTGTGATGGATTAATTATTTATTTTTATTTTATATAAAGAAGGTTTCGGTATATTTTGCTTTGTTTAATTATTTGCCAAGACTCTTTGGATTTATTTGTAGAATTTTAAATTGTATAATTATTTTGTGCACACTGTGTTCTTTATATTTTTTTTATAGAGTTTGAGGTAATTTTTGGGACGCATTTTATTTATCTGACTAGGCTTTAATCTATAATGCCACAGCGGTTGACGTTTCTTTTTGCTACAAATTTTAATCCCACGAGATATTGCTTTTTTTTAAAACATACCGTTATCCATACGTGAGGAAAACATAGGTCATAAATTAATGTAAGCAAATCTAAAAAATCCTATGCTATATTGGGGTCGTTAGCATTAAATTCTCGTACCTCTGTAAATGTCAAGCTGCTTAAATGATTTTTAAACTTGGATAAGTTTTCGTCACTATAATCCCGTCTATTTATGCGCCATTTGTTAAATGCGTACGTTTTGCTTAGGGAATTTAAAAAGTTGCGCTGTGTGGTCAGACAATGCGAACTCTAATATTATATTATCGTAGTTTTACAAGGCTTATTGAAATTATGAGCTAAATATTCTATACATGTTATGCTCTTCAACCGTTTAGGTTCTTTCAGTGCTAGTTTTAAGTTAAAATTTAATAACAGATGTTCAAATTCAATGCTATTATTATTTATATTTAATATGTCAATGTTAAAATTCTCCGCTATGACAATATTTTGAGATATCTTAGTCCAAGTTTGTAAAAGTGTCAATAATTTAACGAAAAATTGAGGTAAATTCTTGCCGTTAGGAACCCTATAAATGCATATAAAAACTGTGTTAATCAGCTCTATAGCGCAGCATTCGAATACACCAACAGAAGATATTTTAGCAATTTTTGGCAATTCTCTCCATTGATGTCCGTTCTTCAATACATGTTCCACCTCTTTTCCTTTCTTTTCTACTGAACCATGCTGCCAAACAATAAGTATCTATGTTTAATTGATTCTCATATCAACAATAACATATATGACTTCTATGTCTTTTTCTGACAATTCCTGCAAACATACAGATAAAGAGTCTGCTTTTGATAACAATCCTGCTATATTTTGATGCATTGCGTATAGGTGGTTAGTCACGAAAAAATGTGTTATTCTCTCTCTTGTCATTGTTGCTTATGTCTTCACCTTTAGATTGCGTGATATAGCTTTGTAAGTCAGTGCTTAAATTCAAAGTATCTTTGAAGATTGTATGCAGTCAAAGTTATTAATTCCACCTGATTTATAAAACAAACTATAAAAAACTATTTAAAAACAGGTCGCATGCTGTGCCAAGAGGGGCATAACATTATCCAGGCACAGTATTCCACTTTCAATAAAATATAATAGATCAAGGTTGCTTTCACTAGCCCCTGGGTCTTGTTTTGACCAAACTGCAATATATTGTTTAATATAACTAGCACACAACCTTGGGTCCATTTTCTCAAGAAAAGGTTTATTTCAACTATTTTGTGTGAGCTGCCATTTTTATTTAAATCGTATAAAATGGCAGGCCATGATATTTTGGTTGGATATGACCTGGCAAGATAGAGGATGACGTAATCCTGCGCTCCCATGATGGGATAGCTTTGCTTGCGATTAGCGTAAGGCGAAATGAACCTTATTGCTATATCATAAGAGTGAACCTTGTGGATTTTAATAAGTTTGTTTGTCAGCTCTATGTCCAGACTATGAGGCGCCTATACAGCGCCCGTATGTCGCTTTTCAGGATGACTCAATCGTGTGATAAGGATAGCAATATCCGAAAAGTAACAAAACAGAAAGTGATAGAGTAAGAATTTCCGGGAGATGTTTTGTGTTGTCAAAAGAATAGATGTCAACAAACTAGGTAATAAAGGACTTAACGATTGTTAGGGTATGGTAGGTTATAAAAGTTAAGACCCTATTTTCATTAACAAAAGTGCTTGAAGAAATAACTTGAACGAAGTTACAGGAGTTATATTTTAGTTGTAACGTTTCATAACTTCGTGAATAGGTAAAGTATACATTATGTGGATGCTTCATTACTTAAGGAAGTTCCGTAGAGTGCGTGTTACAAATTGTGATCTTATGATACAAAATGAGTAAATGGGTAATTTAAAATAAATTAGTCAAGTTATAATTAGAGAGAATGAAAAGTCTCCTTAAAAGGTTGTTTTACTAAGAACTAAATTGATAGTTATACATATATTAATTAAAAAAACCGGCCATGTGCGTGTTGAACCACGCACAGGGAAGGATTTCGTAATCGGGATGAATATTTACGCAAGAATAAGTTTGTATTTCTTAGTATTTCTCGAAAATACTATGAGAAAGTAAAGTTATTTCAGCGGTTGAAATAGGTACCCGAAATATGCCAGATATCAAAAACTATTGACTTAGATAGCAACGTCACTCAGAATCATAATAATCCTTTTTAATTATGGGATCCAACAATACCTAATATGAATGCGCATTGACAAAGTACAAGTATTTCAATAGTAGGAACTAAGAACTAATTCAAATGGGCCTAAAACCATAACTTACTCTTCAAAACATTGTAATTAATATTAAACTAGAACGTCTAAAATTACTTTCGCAGTGTTAGCAGAATGTTCGCATTAATGTCCACGAGACTGTCCCGAGGGTTTTCTAACCCTGATATGGAGTTATCAGCAGCAAAGAGGGTTTCTATGTTGGTGACGGTTTACGAATCTCTTGGGCTTTCCATATGCCTGAAGGCAGACACATGCTTATAAGATATTCACAGAGTTTTGCTTACAAATGAGTTATTTTAGGTATTCCGAAGATTGGATGTGATAACAGTAATGTTATAATAATAATAATATTTATTGAACTTAAGCCTAAATAACTATTACAATGGTATAGTAGAAGTACATACATTGAGAGGCTTATGCTAGGTAGTAATACATTGAAACCCTGACCTCTAACCTATGTTAGTACCTGTATCTTAGAAGATCAGTGTTCCCCCGCAACAATGTTACAAGCCAGTAGAATACAGCTCTAGGACAGCTACTAAACATCGCAAAAATAAAAATTAAGGTTATACTTTTACAAATCAATAGAAGTGAAGGTATGCCGTTAATTAATATTAATAGAAGGAGCAGTGATAGCCTAGTGGTGTGACCGTCGGACTGCCAAGTCAAAAGTCTTGAGTTCGAACCCAATGCACGCACCTCTGACTTTTCGGATTCATGTGCGTCTTGTATAATTGTCACTTGCTTCAAAAATGGTGAAGGAAAACATCGTGAGGAAACGCCTGGTTGATATTTCTCGACGGCATATGAAGCCAAGTCAGAGGCCCATGGGCGGTTTTAAAACACTGACACCAGGTTAGTTACTAACCACACGAAAAGAAGAATAGAAAGAGCGTTTGATATGAAACATGATGTAGGAACACATTATTTATATGACTGAGAGTAAGATGCGTGAAATGTTAACAATCTCAGGTAGTCGAAAGCAACTATTAAGTGTAGTTAGTTATTATTGTCAATTAATTGTAGTTGTAACCGAAACTGGCATGCGTGCGTGCGGCGACGATGAAAGAGGAGTAAATGTGTAAGGATCGTAGCAGGAGTATATAATTGTAGTAGGTCTGTTGAAATAATCTTAGTGCTAGTACCTACAGTAAAAAAAAATGAGAACAGGCGCTATAATAATTTACATTCAACGCGCCGCGTCAGACCTTTTCAAGATAAAAATGGCTTGCAGAGGTCCCTCCCGGAAGAACAAATTAAAATGATATATAGTTCAAATTAATTAACTTTATTCAGTTTTCTCAAACTTTTCCTTGTTTTCACTGTGAATTAAGTAAATATTATAATTAATTTAAGTTCACAATGCCATAGAAAAATTAAAAATATCTGTGTTTATATCGATCTTTTGGCGAGTGGGCAAAATTAGAATTAACGCCGCCATTTTGTTTATTCAATGAAATTTCACAAATATTTATCAACAGCGCTCCTGTGAACGTAACATTACAACGATCTTTTGGGGAACTTTATACCAGCTATAAAATATATGACTGTCACGCTCGAGCTAAGTAGTAGTCAAAGTTGAAAAACAGAAGATATATTTTGGGGGTTCTGCCGGCAAATACCTATTGGTATTATTAAGAGCCCGTATTGCCCACAGCTGGGCAAAGGGCTCTTTACTCTCTTTCCACATCTCTCGATATCAGGCGACTAAGAACCAGTATTTTTTGAAGGAGTTTAACTCACCATCTCCGTCTGGGCCTGCCGCCCTTTGTTCGCAAAAGGGCAAATTCTCAAAACGGCAAATTCTCGATGTCTCTTGCCTGCTTACCTAGCCTGCAAAAACCTAGTATCTTCAAAACCGTTATCACAACCACATAGCTTACGTGACCACAGTATCTTGAACCAACATAGTGGTTATAGAAGTACACAAGTGTACTTCAGCAGTAACCGACACGACTGTGCAAGGCCTGCCGCACATTGATGTAATATTCATGGTGTGACACGGTGTTTGCGCGGCTTTGATACAGCGTTATCTTGCCTAACTGGATGAATTAAACATTCATGTTATGTACAGGTAGGTACACATTGTTGATGGTTTTGCTTAACGTCAAAGGAATTTGGTTTATGTGATGGTAATAGTAGTTAAGTAGTGCTGTTAATGCATTTCAAAAACTCATTAAAATTGACAGTCAGAAGGAAAATAAAATTAGTAAAAAAAGTAAAAAAAAAAGTATTTTTATAATACGAAAAGAGAGTTTAATTTTATCTTGCTTTAATCCACAACTCAATTAAAACGAGCCATCAAAAATACTCTCATAAAAACCCGTATTCAAATTTCAGTCTGACCTTTCAGAAAACTCATCACTGTAATCTCACTGGCTCAACTTAATCTTAACTTAAGAAACTAAACAAGACTTGCATATAAATAACTTCTAAGTACATTCACATTCCTTTTTTCAAAGAAAAATACATTATATTAAAACACCACAAAACAATTGTACAAAAGAACTGGTTCTATTGTTCGCGAAAGAAAATGTAAAATTAATTTTATATTTGCGACAGCGACGAGGTCCCAAAGCGGTGACCTTTTTTTCTTTTTATGCATTGTAACGCTATACTCTAAGGTTACGCTCGTCATTTGTGTAGTTTTTTTGTGTTAGTCTGGGTTTATTTCAATAACAATCGTTTGACTTTTATGTTTAATTTTATTAGTCCAATACGGTGGGTACACCGACTGCGGGGAATCCCCGTAGCGTGCGCAGCGATTAATGAAATTCATCGGTCGGTAAAAAGCGTGCGGAAACTCACACCCAATGAAAATGAGCCTTCAAAGCCACTGCCAAACGTGCGGTGCAGGTTCTCCATATACCGCAATCGTTCCCTATCGACTAATGAAAACGGTCTCCCGAATATTGGCCGTAAGTATGGCATAATTTACAGAAATCTCCCGCATACGAGCTCTATCGACCACTGAAAATTAGCCTTAACGTGTAATTTAGTTTTAGTGTAGGTAGAATAGTCCAAGATTTAGCTACTATAAAGCCAAACACAGTTTGTTGTCGTAATTCTCGTATGACGGCAGTTACCACAGTATGTCCCACATAGTTTATTGCCTGGGGAGAGAAATTAATGCTGAACTATAATTTTGCGAAATTCAGTTGCAGTTACAGAAATTCATACAGTATTGGATCTAAATTCTAAGCATCAGCTCCCTATCTTTTTAATGACGACCAGATTATTAACTACTGACGCTGTTTGTAAATTGGTCCTTATGAACAAACTCTTGTTTCTCCCTCAAACGACCAGCCTCAAAGATCAACTACGTGACAAGAATCACGCATTACTGTTATTATCGAAAACCGAGCAGGAAGGGAAAGTATAAGCCATTGCCGAGGGTCGGAAGTAGAATGACAATAAAAACTGTGAAGAGATTCGGCGCGTGATCCCTTCCGAACCGATCGACTATACTCGTAATACTCAGGGCGGTTGTATCGAAAACATCACATTATGTCATCGTCTTGGTCAAATGAAACAAGCATTTGAATTTTGGCAATAAGAGGTTTAACTAAGCAGATGCGATTGGGTTCAGTTTTTTTTATCAAAGACGCGGTCTTAACCTGACACAGTAAGATACCTAATGAATTGAACAAAATTCAAGTTCTTTAAGCCATATCCAACCTTAACAGGTGTACACATATCTATTGCTGCTAATGTAGTAATTATACAAATTTTCTATATAAGTATAGCAACATAAACTACCAGATTATGGTAATGTAAAAACGTTCGCTATATCTTTTTACCAACATTTTTGATAAGTTTGACAGATTGAGACTAAAATGTGAACGTTTTTTAAGTAGGTACTTACGAGAATTGACCTTCAAGTAGGCGGTACCTACTTTGTTTGCAATATTATATTGCATTGGACAATTTCACGTATAGACAAATTATTTGAAGAAAAGCTGTCATAAAATTATGACAGCTTTTCTTCAAATAATTATTGTAATGTTTTTTCTCTCTGCAACATTTGGAAAATCAGGCCTCATTCTACCTACATACCTATTCAATCCATGTAGAAAAAATAATTGAACGTGAACTTTAAAGTATGGCACAGAAGGACAAACTTGGAAGTCAAGCCTTCCTGCTCTAGAAGTTCTACGGTTAGATATGTGACCCGCACGCGTGGTTGGAACTTTATAACTAACTAGTGACCCGCTCCTGCTTCCAGGGGCCATATTATGACGTATTAATGTCACCATTATTCCAGTGTGAGTGAGAGACTGAGCTATACAAGGCCGCTAGCACCATCCTTTTTTCGCAGTGGAATAATGATGGCATTAATACTTCATAATAAGGCCCCTGGTCTTAACGACTTCACAAAACATCGAGATTTCTTAGTATACAAGTATTATACACATACCTATACCTTCCCGAATATATTCCCTTGTCGATGGTGAAAACCGCATCTAAATACGTTTCGCAGTTTAGAAGAACAACGCGGTCACAGAGACAGACACGAAAAGTGAGTTTAATTTAAAATATTATGTGTAGTTATAGATACGTTAGAGCTTCTTTGTGAGGCAAGGAAGATAAGGCTTCCCGGTGAGAGGATCTTTATGAAAATGTGATCTAGTTCTGTGCCACTTGAGGTGTGCGGCCGCGGCTCGCGATTACGTCAGAGCGTTCGAACTTCGACAAAAAACGGTGCCCCGCCGCGCGCGGGTCGGACGGGTTCACAGATTATTTTTTTGTTGGCGTGTTGTAATCAATAGACACTTCAAATAATTTTTTTGTTCAAGCTTATGAAAGACCCTTTCAAGTGGTGTCAAGTGTTTGTCTGTATTTCGTTTGTAATTTATTATACTTAGCGTTAAACATTGACTATAGTTGAAAAAAACAATATGTGAACTTTAAAAATTATTATTTCAAAAAGTAATTCGATACCATATATATTTTATGTGTATTATTGGTGGAAGGGTTCTATTTACGTACGAAAAAAAAATAAAAAACATACTTGATAGTATTAAATATTGATTTACAGGCATTAGCAGGTCAGGTTTTGTTGCCGACGGTGAATAAATAATCACTTAAATTAAATAATTTATTACAACTATAATCTTTCACTTAAATTAAAAATATTGGTACTATCTGAAAGAGAATGTAATAATGTAACTTACACGACAATTACTCGCTCTCGCGTGAGTAATTTTTGTCTATATCGGTCACTTTCTCGTTTTATGACAGCACTTCCATACAAAATAGTCGACTCCTTCTGTCAAAATTGATATTTTCTCTACAAACCCTAAGATTGGCACCTTAGTTATCTCGATTTTTGACAATTCAACACGAGATAATCTCCGATTTTTCTATCATTTAGTCGTAATACTCGTCGTCGATTTTGACGACGAGAAGAGTAGACAAAATTATGATACAAAAAAAAAAACTCCAAAATAACATGGCAGTTTCATAATTGTACTTATTTTAGTCATCATTTTATTTTACAATATATTAATAATGAAAATACTTAGTTTTAAACTACTATTTATATTGAAACGACGTGTTTTATATGGAATTTTTCGTTTTTTGTATGGAAAATATGAAAAAATATTACCTACATGTTGAGTGTTAGAGGTTTCATAAAGAGGGTCGAAATTTTCAATATTTTTGCGATAGGACACACCATTTTCGAGATATAAGCAAGAGAAAAGAAAAAAAGACAGTATTGTTTTTGCACCGTTGAGGTGTTGGTGTGAATTTTAGTTAATTTTTTAATCGTTATTAAATACTTAGACAATCAAAATTTTAGGTGAAGAACGTAAAATTCTGAACAGCAAAATTGCCATTTTCACTATATTAATAGCACAGTGCCGTCAGACTAAAATATAGTTGTGTCACTTTAGTCTATTTCCGAATGGAAAATCGTCTGTTGACAAGAATAATCTAAATTTTGGTGATTTTTAGTCTAGTCTATAGGCATTTGTGACAAGAGAATCGGCACCATTGAATGAATGAAACGAAATCTCAAGCCGATGTTGCTATCATAAAAATAATTTGTTTTTAATAACTTGCAACATCGGTTTCTCGTCGCGAGATATAGAAGTGTCAAAGTGCCTTTTTCGAGATATCTCGTCGTTTACGGTCATGTTAGGGATTAGAATGACGTCAGAATCGTAGACAAATATCGACAAAACGAGAAAAAGAGCTTTCTCGCGCTTGTCATGTTAGCCCTGCAGGAGCAGCCGCGTGGAGCAGCCACAGCTGGTAGCAACAACCGGAGGAGCGACGCAAGGGAGGTGTAGTGCGGCAGATCGTGGACAAGCAGAGGGCACCACTTGTGCGCTGTTTTGTGGTGCAGTACAGCGCGACATCATCAGTGTCAGTGAGTGAAATAATTGGAGAAAAAACCGTGAGTACATTTTTCATTTTAATCAAGAAGAATCAATATAAATTTAAAAATCTCAAAAAAGTGCAGTATTTTGAAGTTGAACATTACCAGAAAATTAACATTTTGCTTCGTAGAAAATTAGGACTTGTAAAAATTTTGTGTGAAAAGTGGTTCTGACGGGGAATCCATGCCCGTTTTTAGACCCAAAAGACATTAGTTTAAAAAGACTTGTGAAATTGGAAGACATTGTCTTGAAGAATTGGAACCTTTCATCATTTATGTTAAATTTTATTTTGTTTTTATTTAAATTGGTATAACATAATTGTTGCAAAATGGAGGCCTTCCTTGCTGTACAGGAGGATATTAGTACCAAAATTGTTAAGAAAAAAACCAATTTAAAGAAAGCTCCTAAAGAGCGATTAACCTATGCATATGCAGAGACCCGTCTCGAAAATTTGGAACAATTATGGAATACATTCACAGCCACGCATAAAGAAATATTAATTACGATAAAAAAGGTTGAATTGTCTAACTCTAGTTATATTAAAAATGGTCTTTATGATGAAGTTGAGGAATTTTACATAGACTTTAAAAGCGAATTAAAGGAATTATTATAATCAGGAAATTCAACTACTTTATGTGTGGATTCTGAGTCTATTTGTCAGAATGAAAAGAGTGTCAGCAGAGTTAAGTTGCCAGAAATAAAAATTCCATCATTTTCGGGAAAATATTCAGAGTGGCAAACATTTAGAGACTTATTTGTGGCACGATAACACATCACTCGACGATACACAGAGATTTTTTTATTTAAAGGGACATTTAAGTGGGGAGGCTGAGCAATTATTAAGAAACATTAAGGTTACATCTGACAACTATAAAATTGCGTGGTCTAAATTAGATAAAATGTACAACAATAAAAAGTTTCTAGCAAATGGTATAATAAAAAGATTACTCAGTCAAAAGACTTTGTCCTGTGAATCGGCTAGCGAAATAAAAAGGCTTATAACTACTACTTCAGAATGTTTGGAGTTAATTGGTAATTTAGGGGTAGATGTCTCTTCCTGGGATCTTATTGTTATAGGTACATATAATTAGTGGAAAATTAGATAAAGAGACCAGGAAAGGTTGGGAACTCAAAGTGGCTTCGGATTCTAGTGATGATTTAACTACATTTATACAGTTTTCGCAGTTTTTAAATAGTCGCTATAGAGGTTTGGAAAATTTAGACAAAACAGATAACAAGGAAAGACATAGACTCTCCCAAAAGGAACTCAATCGTTTCATGTAATAAAAGATAAAAAGTCAGCATCATGTACATTTTGCTCAGCCGATCATAAAATTACATCTTGTCCGAAGTTTGGTAAAGAGTCAAATGAAACTAGGCGTAATTTCGCTCAGGAACATAATTTGTGTTTTGTTTGTCTATACAATAACCACTCTGCCAAAAATTGCAAAAACACTCTCAAGCGCCAGGTGTGTAAACGCCGCCACCATTCATTGTTGCACCCAACAGGTGCTTCTGGGTCTGTTATTGGTGAAGATAGTAGTGGGGCTCACGAGGAAACCTCATCAGCCGTTGTAAAGGTGATGAAGGAAGCTAGTAAATATAGTAACGCTGAAGTAGCCGCACAAGCGGAGGGGTCAAGCAAGCCGCTAGTTTCATGTTTCTCGACTGGAAGTGGTCGGAAAACCGTTTTATTAACTACTGCGTTAGTTAAAGCGGAGTCGAAAGATGGGACCTATCGAGTGGTTAGGGCTTTGCTTGACCAAGGATCGCAAGGTTCTTTCGTTACGGAATCCACGGTCAAATTTTTGGGATTAAACAAAACGCCATCCAGGCAAACTGTGATAGGCGTAGGTGGGGACAAAGGTGCGACGGCTAAGTCAACCGTTGTATTTAAATTGAGGTCTAGAATAAATCCCTCGGTCCAAATTAATGTAAACGCTTTTGTCCTGAAGTCAATCACTGCCCTTCTCCCAGCTACGAAAGTAACTAGGGTAGAATGGGTAGACTTGACTGATGATGATTTGGCTGATCCCGAATACTACAGGCCTAATAAAATTTATGTTTTATTAGGTGCTGAGGTTTACAGCCAACAGAATCCGGCAGTTGGGACTCGAGGTGGCGTTGCACAAGTCCGAGGCCATGTGTTTTCATGGTCCTCGGAACGCGCCACCGTCGGGTTCCCAAATAACGGTAGGAGGGGTTCACATCGGCGTCGAGTCGACGATGAAGTACTTGGGACTCGTCCTCGACAGTCGGTGGAACTTCGAGGAGCACTTCCGACGTTTGGCTCCCAGACTGGACCGGGCCGGGGCTGCCTTGAAGCGGCTCCTGCCCAATCTAGGGGGTCCAAACGCCTCCTGCCGGAGGCTATACGCGGGGATCGTGCGGTCCATGGCCCTGTACGGGGCACCGGTGTGGGCGCGTTCGTTGAGGCCGCGGCCTGCCCGCCGGTTGAACGCGTCCCAGAGGGTCATGGCCACCCGGCTGGTCCGGGGATACCGCACGGTCTCCGGTGAGGCGGCGAGCCTCCTTGCCGGATTGCCGCCATGGGATCTGGAGGCAAAAGTCCTCGCACATATTTGGGAGTGGCGCGGGGAGGCGAAACGCCGGGGCTTGACTCCGATGCCGCGAGAAATCGCGGCACAGCGGACAGAGCTCCGACGGGATCTCATGGCGTCATGGAGAGTGCGATTATCGCAACCCAGTGCTGGGCACGCCACTATTGCGGCGATAAGTCCCCTCTTTGAGGAGTGGCTGGAGAGGCGCCACGGCGTCCTCACCTTCCGCCTGACGCAGGTCCTCACCGGACACGGCTGTTTCGGGAGGTACCTGTTTCGGATAAGGCGGGAGGAAACGCCCGGGTGTCATCACTGCGTGGATCGCCCGGAGGACACGGTGGAGCATACGGTGGAGGTATGCCCGGCTTGGGCAGAGCACCGCCGTGTCCTCGTGGAGGCGATTGGTGGCCGGGATCTCTCACGTCTGGCCCTGGTCCAGGCCATGGTACGGAGCGAGAGGGCATGGGAGGCCGTCACCTCCTTCTGCGAAGCAGTAATGCTCGCGAAGGAGGAGGCGGAGCGCGTGAGGGAGAGGCAAATTTCGCGCCCTCACGCCCCTAGCCGCCGCAGGAGGAGACGCCCTGGGCGTCGGGAATCAATCGCTGATTCCCGGCCACCGTAGGCGCGGGCTTGCGGACGGTGAGCAATGGGTAGCTCGCCGTCCGGTTAGGACCAAGCCCGGGTCGACGGCGCGTTGTGTTCCACGCGCGCCTCAAAGAGTGTCAGCGAGTGAAGGGGTCCAATGAGACCATTGCCTGCCGGGGTTGCGGGAAAGTCCGAAAGGGATACCGTGGCCCCCTGGCATTGCACAGGCAAGAGAAGGAACACGGGTGGGTTTTAGTCAGTAAGAGTCTGACACGCCCTCCCGCTCCACCCAGAGCGGGAGGAGTCATTTGATGATTTCCCATCCAAAAAAAAAAAAAAAAAAAAAGGTTTACAGCCAAGTCATCCAGGAGGGCATTAAAAGGAATGTGGGTGGAACTCTTTTAGCGCAAGACACCACGTTAGGGTGGATATTGTCAGGAACTTTTGAAGTGGATCATTCTAGTAATCCCTCACGTATCACCGTTATGCATTCAAGCCTGGGTTCGGATGATTTGCTTAAAAGATTTTGGGAGCTGGAAGCGGAACCATCTGGAAATAAAATCCTAACGGAGGAAGAGAATAAATGCGAAAAAATATATACAGCTACTACGGAACGTGACAAGAGTGGTCGATATATAGTAAGGCTGCCATTGCGTGATGTAGACCCGGTGAGCAAGGTTGGTGAATCGAAGGGCATCACTGAAAAAAGATTAAGATCTTTAGAAAACAAGTTTAGCAAAAACAGCAAATTCAAAGAAGAGTATTCGAGAGTTCTTGAAGAATATTTAGAGCTGAAACACATGAGAAAGGTGGAAGAAGATGAAAAGAATAATCAAAAAGCGATCTACTTACCTCACCATGCCGTTATCCGGGAGGTTAGGGAAACGTCGAAGGTCCGCGTCGTCTTTGATGCTTCCTGCAAGGGAACGAATGGGATGTCACTCAATGAAAATTTGTTAGTTGGTCCTACCTTGCAGTCGGAACTCCGGCACACTATTATGCGATGGAGAACACATCGGATGTCTCGTTGCGGACATAATCAAGATGTATCGGCAAGTCTTAGTAAATAGGAAGGATGTAATATTAAAACGTATCCTCTGGAGAGACAGACCTGAAAAGGAAATAGATGAATATGAATTGGATACAGTTACCTTCGGCACGGCGTCGGCACCATATCTCGCTGTACGGTCGCTACAACAGTTAGCATACGATGAATGCGTAGATCAACCGGAAATAGCGAGGATAATCTTAAATGATTTTTATATGGACGATGTAATGACAGGAGCTGAAAATGAAGAATTCTGTTTTAATATATACACAGAGTTAACTAAAGTGTTATCCAGAGGAGGATTTCCATTACAAAAATGGAGGAGTAATAGTAAAAAAATACTAAATAAAATAAGGGATGAGAAAGAAACTACGGATGAAGAGTTAAAGATAAAAATGGATAGTGTTACGAAGATTCTGGGACTTACATGGAACTCGAACGAAGATTTCTTTCAGTACTCAGTTGATCTCCAGCCGCTGACCACTCCTGTAACAAAAACAAAAATTATTTCCGAAATTTCAAGATTATTTGATCCGTTGGGATGGTTAGCACCTAGTATTATCTTAGCCAAAATATTTATTCAGAAATTGTGGCTGGCAGGGTTAGAATGGGATCAAGAAATTCCAAAAAATTTAAAACAAGAATGGGTTACTTACCACCATAACTTAGTTTTTCTAGTTAATATTAAAATCCCACGATGGTTGCACCAAGAATCAAACAACGTGAAAACTGAATGGCACGGGTTCTCCGATGCCTCTAAAATGGCGTATTCAGCAGTCATTTACATTAGGGTTGTCGATCACAAAGGAAATATTTATATTTATTTGGTCACTTCAAAAACGAAAGTGGCACCCATTAGACAAGTTTCTATTCCGCGATTAGAACTTTGTGGTGCAGTTCTCCTTGCCAAATTGATGGTGGAAGTTGGCGAAGTACTAAACATACCAAAGACCGATTGGCATGCGTGGACGGATAGTGAAGTGGTGCTAACTTGGCTCAACAGTCATCCGAGCCGCTGGAAAACTTTTGTGGCTAATCGTGTTTCAGATATTTTGAACCTATTAGACACACATTACTGGTCTCACGTGTCATCAAAACAGAATCCCGCAGATTGTGCGTCGCGCGGAGTGCCCCCTGCTGAACTTGAATCCACTGCTATATGGTGGAAGGGTCCGGATTATTTAAGACAGCAAGTGGTGGAGTACAAAAGGCCGAAACATCTGGTAACACATTTAGAAGAAGTGAAAGTACATATACCTACCAAACACATGTACCTTTACATGTACCTTTGACGTTACCTTTTGGAATAAATTTTCATCGTTGTCGAAATTGATTAGAGTTATAGCGTATTGCGTAGATTCTTGAATTTGAAAAAAAAACGGGTTGGTACAGGGTCACGACATCTCCCCCCCGAAGGGTTCCCGCATTGTCGTTGCGGGGGGGCTCCTTAGCCGTGGGTTGGGCACCCACGGTGAAGCCAAGAGGAACCCGAGGAGGGGCCGCTCGTCAGGGCTTTTTGATAAAAGCCCATGACGTAGCGGCCAACGAGTAGGTTGCGGTGGCGACATCGCAACTGAGGCGGGCCGCGATGTCGTGTATCGGAGGCATCGCGGCTGCGGTTTCGGGGCCGCGGCTGGAGAGGTGTATTGCGGTACAGCGCTCTCCCTCCCTGCCGCGGCCTTGACGGGGTCGCCACCGTCCGATGGCGAACGCGGTGGGGCCGCAGGGGAAGAGGAGTGTCGGTATAGCGTAGGCCGCTCTCCCTATCCTCTGCGGCCGAAAATTGGTAAACGGCGGGGCCAATGTCCTGACCCGTCGAAGAGGGGCCAAGGGCGCCCAGACAAGGGGCTGTCTGGCGCCCATGTGCTGGTTTGGTCCCTGGGTTGGTCACGGCGTGCCATGTGTTCTGGTGCGCCGGTGATGAAGGAGGAGGGGCCCGCTGCGGCGGGCCGGCACCAGTCGGGGGTTGCGGAGGATTTTTTCGTTCCCGCGACCCCCGGCGTAGGTGTGAGACGGAACACCAGGGTGGTTTTTAGTCAGTAAGAGTCTGACAGACCCCTCCACTCGCCCCAGGCGGAGGACATCCATGAGGATTTTCCACCCCGGAACAAAAAAAAAAAATAAAAAAAAATGGTCACGACATCTATCTAAACAAGAGCTAGAAAACTCAACAGAGACATGCGTAAGGAAATGTCAAGAAGAAGGATTCACAAATGAGTTGGAAGAACTGAAAAACAAAAATGTAGAAAATAATAATGGAAAGTTAAAAGCATTAAACATTTCTCTGGATTCTAAGGGAATAATCAGAGTTGGAGGACGGCTTGAGATGTCGCAGCTAAGCTATGAAAGAGTACATCCTATACTGATACCAAATAACTCTTTTTTAACCAATCTTTTGATGCATGGGGGCCCGCAACTGATGATTACATATTTAAGGTATTGGATCATGGGAGAAAAGTTGCTGGCAAAAAAGTATGTAAGGGGCTGCGTAAGATGTATACGATATACCGCCAAAACACGTAAACAACTTATGGGGCAGTTACCAGTTTCTCGGGTAACGCCGAACAAACCCTTTTTAAGTAGTGGAGTGGATTACGCAGGACCTATAAACATACGAGTATCGAAAGGGCGCGGTAACAGGTCTTACAAGGGCTACATCGCTCTGTTTATATGCATGGCTACAAGGGCAGTGCATTTGGAAGCATTGAGTGATTTAAGCACTAAGGGATTTCTCACTGATTTCAAACGGTTTGTGGCTAGGCGTGGTCGATGTGCGGATATTCACAGCGATAATGGGACTAACTTTGTGGGTGCTGCGCGAGAACTACTTTACTTGTTTAATGAGGAAAAGTCAGCCTGTAATCCAGAATTGGCAGAGGAGCTCGCAAACAATGGCACGCAGTAGCACTTTATACCTCCTCACTCACCAAACTTTGGGGGTCTCTGGGAGGCTGGCATAAAGTCTACCAAGTATCACCTAAAGCGGGTGATTGGGAATTCCACGCTGACATTTGAAGAGATCACAACGGTGTTAGCTCAAATTGAGGCATGCCTCAATTCGAGGCCATTGTCTTATGTGGAAGATCAGGACAAGTTAGTGATATTAACGCCAGGTCATTTCTTAGTTGGGAAACCATTAGTGCTACCGCCTGACCACAACTATGAAAAGGCTAACGTTAATAGTCTCCAACGATGGCAGCTTAATCAGAGGATGACGCAAGATTTCTGGCGTCGATGGTCGCACGACTATCTTCACCAATTCTTGCAGCGTCATAAATATAACCATAGAAGCCCGGAGCCATCTGTTGGTGAAGTAGTTTTAGTAAAGGAGGATGATATGCCTCCTGGCAAGTGGTTGTTGGGTAGAATCGAACAAAAACATCCTGGGCCTGACGGTATTACTCGGGTTGTTACATTACGCACTCAATCTTCGACTATAAAGAGATCAACATCTAAACTGTGTGTATTACCTATAACCAATTAGTGTAAAATATTTTTATGTTTTTTGTATTTTTACATGGTAGTATGTTTTAGGGTAAGTTTGCCAAGTGTTACAAAGTGTTATTTTATTACAAATAAGGATCTAGAACTTAAGTTGTTTATTTTTTATTAATTGTTCTTTTCTTTTCCCACCAAATACATACTAATTATATATTAATCTAGTTGGTAAAGAAGGACATTTTGCCAATATGTCCTTGGTGGGCGGTATGTTCGGATATACAGCGAAATCGTGGCGAGATCTAATGACCATTCAATAAACGTTCGAGGTTTTTCCCTCAGCTCGATAGATGGCGTTGGCGTCGAATTAGATCTCGCTATGGTTTCGTTACCGGCATTTACCTTGGCAGGATTGATTTTTTATTTGTGTGTGAGCCTCGAAATTTGAAGTATATTAATAAACACTATACAACGTGTAACGGAAAGGGTATATACATACCAAAGACACGGCTTCTTTGGATGATAACAAACGATATTGGAAGGGTTTTTAAAATCTATCTCTACATGTTCGGAAGTTATGATTTTTTTTAATACATTGATACCAGAAACCGAACTTTTCAAATTGAAATAAACACATCACTAGCACTAAGTCAGCTGATCGGTGTCAGCGAACTATTTGTAAGTAAAAATCAACCTCTTACTCCTGGTATTTCTGAATAAACGGTTCCGCATGTTTCTTTTTTTTACAAAATATTATTAGGTTACTGACTTTTCCTAAACTGAATAAGTTTGCGAACTAGCTACAATACAAATAATTTTATTGGTCTAGGTATCAAAATTTAACGAAATAATATTTGGATACATTACACACATGTTGTTTTTTTACGTAGTTGTCCTTTTGTTGAAGATTACTTTGTAGATCATTATTATCGACATAGTAATCTACCACCCACCACCCACCTTACCATCGTGCCTACAACACAGTAAATATCTAATTCAAAAACAATATTCCTGTAAATTTCCTAACTTTATTCCTAACCTTTTATTTTAACAAAACCCCACTGCGACCAATTGGAATTGTGAGATATTACAATTACAGTCGCGGCTAAAATCACTTTTTTTACTACTAAATAATGGCTATTTTCATCTGTGGGCTGTTTCAACCTATGGCTTTAAATTATAAAACATAGCTATGTCATTCGAAATGAGAACTTCTATCAAACCGTCATGTTTCAATCTTCGCTTAGTGCTAACATAAACAATGCGGACAAGTTAAAAAGTATGTAATTGATCTTGTTTGAAATACCTATTCGCTGTTTACTCGTATGATTGTCAGCACAATACTTTAGGCAAATATGAACTTGAACTATTATGACTATGAGCCCTTATCATAATAATTTTTACACACACGATCCAGGAAATTCGATTCACCTTATTGAATCGATTTGCTTGAAGATTTAGTAACAATTTTTGTCCAACTGAACCCAAAAAATCATTTCTATTCATTTTTTCGCAACTTATGCTTCTCCTAGTACAAATAAAATCACAGAGGGTTCCGTTCATAATTTTTAAAATAAGTAAATTATAATTACGACGAAAATTATTATCAACAAGTTAATAGTTTTTTTTTATTACAAAATAATAGCACGCAACGCATATTTTTTGTCTGTAGGACTAACACTTTCACGGTCGGTGCTGTTTGAGTGTTACCTACAATGGTTTTATTGGTTTAAGCCAGTGAACGAAAATAAACTTCGTTCACTAGTTTGAGCACGTGTAGGTAGTTTTTAAACGAAGTCAATAAAAAATGTCACAAAACGTACCTATCTAACTGTAGAAAGAAAGTAATAAAAGTACTAGGACCGCAAGAAAAACAGGAATTGTTTTTGCCGAATTGAAAATCGTTTGCTCACAGAACCCTGATTACGTCGTTATGCACACACTAAGCATCATAATGTGTGTAAACCTAATGGGTTAGGGTCTTAGGGTACGTGAACCAATTGCAGTCCGTGTAGTTTAAATTACTCCTGGTAAATAAAACTTTTAATTCAGACTTCTAACGAGATATCGCGGCCCCATAATTATTATGATCTTTAATGGATTGAAATGAATATTTTTCCGGAGTTGAGGGAATTTCCGGGGTTGCGGGAATGTTCTAACGAGATAACACGGCCCCAGAATGCAAGGGCAACTGAAGGAACAGGATGGGTTTTAGTCAGTAAGAGTCTAACACTTCCTTCCGCCCCAACCAGGGTGGGAGCTGAGTCAAAAAAAAAAATGCATTACGTAATTAGTCTGCTCTGGTGTGTTAGATTTACTTAAAAGTTTGACGGAGTTTAGTTGAAATTATTATTAGGATGTAAAATAATCTTGAATTCTTGATCAATATTTTTGAATAGTAGTGAACACTAATAGGACAGCTACCCCATAGGTATCAAATTTAACGAAATAATATTTAGGTACCAGAATAGCAGGGAATAGGAGCTTTATTTAGCAAATTTTGGTAATGCTTTGCTCGTCAGTCGACGTCTTTTCCGCCGCGTGACCGCGTCTCCGTCTGGTGCACTCGTTTCTATCCCTGTGACCGGTCGTAAATTATTAAAACTTTCTGAGGAATGAATTAGACGATGTCCTCACAGTGCTACCAGTGTTGAGTTATGTTAATCTTGTGATGGATAATAATTTAATTTTTCAAAACGACGCGACCGACGGTGCCCCGGCACACTGCTCGAGATGTGATGTGCGCCATTATTTAGATGCGCGCTTTTCCCAGTGGGTTGAGCGTGGTAGTAGAAGCGTGGCTTGGCCTCCGCGAACCCCAGACCTAACCCCGTTAGACTTTTTTTTGTGGGGGTACAAGTGTACGTAGTGCAGTGTGATACAATGGACCTAATGAAAGTGCGGATTGAGGCCGCTTTCAGGACCATAACACCAGACATGCTACGCAATGTTCAGGTGTCCATGAACAAGCGAGCGGCCTTGTGCAATACAATACCAAGGTCACCCCATCTTTAAAAATGTAAGTCAATTTACTAAATTAAGCAAAGCTTTAAGATTTTACTGTTTACTCGGTAATAAGTAATAATAAGAGATGAAACTATGTAGTTAACCTACCTAAACTTTGTTTCGATTTTTTACATAAGTTTTGTTACCTGTTTTTACGTGCACCCAATTTCTAACTTGATATTAACGAGTAAACTGTAAATCAATAATTACGCGTTTATTTTTAAATCACGGTAAAGTAGGTATGGTTTATTGCGCGCGCGCGCCATTTTCTTGGAAGCGCGGCGGCGACATGTTTTATTTTGTCAGTTCACGCCGACAAAGAACACCGCCTGCGGTAGGCTACTACGGTACTAGGCGCGCAGAATTAAGGGAGAGATTTATCCTGATATTGGCAAGTAACGTGGAAAGTTATTGACCTACGTAGTGCGGTGACACGTTTGTTATGATTTGAATTTAAAAAACATATGAAACCGAAAATTTGGTATCAATTCTTAGAGTACATTATTTTGAGTTGAAACTATGTATAGTGATTCTATACCAGCTGTTATCTTTAGTGCTTAAGGATAGCTATAGGGTTTCTGTTACACCCTGTATAACCGAATATAGTGCTTGTATTATTTACTCCTCGCCTATATACGGACCCTCGGTAGATTACATTTCTGTTTGACTTATTTAGCATTTGCTTACATTTGTATTGAATTAGAGGAAGGAATTTAACCGTAAAGGCTGGCTATTAGACATATTACTGCGTCGGGCTACAGCGTAACGCATTTTATTACAGAAAACCGAGACGGGCTCGCACACGACGAGTTCCGTACCATCGTACAATATTTTGTACGATACACGTTTCTTGTATGGACCCCCTTTAATTTTTATATTAGTTGTTATACCTGAAATAGAACAACACAATCATGTGAAAATGTTGTCTACCTATTACGGTTCATGAGATACAGTCCGCTGACAGACAGACAGACGGGCGACGGCCGGACAGCGGGGGCAGTGTGGAATAGTTCATACAAATATGTACGAACGCGATCGTGGATGAATTTCGCAATGCGTCATCATGACGCGCCCAAACCTGCGCTGCTTGCTGGGAAAGCGTAGTAGGTACACCTTTTTATGAAAACTTAATCAAGTTTTAAAAAGAAAGATTCTTTCAAATCTTCAACTTTCGCTTTTAGAAAAGCTAAGTTGAACATAGGTAAACGTTAACTTAAAGGCAAAAGTTACCTGAACGAGGGCGAGTTCAGGTAACTTTTGCCTTTAAGTTAAGGTTGTAGTAATGTACAATAATTAACAATCTTTCATCGTCCATAATCAAGTATATAGGACCAGAATCATCTATTAATAATGCGTCCATGATGTCATAACCTAACATCACGCCTTGTTTCCTCGAAGGGTTGGGCAGAGGTGTAGGTACCTGTAGTAGGTACACCCACATTTCACCAGTTATGTTTAAGTCCCATGCAATAGGGGCCCATTGCCATCAACCGGGCACAAATCCAGACTCCGGGCTGCTACTGAGAAATTCAAGATAGTAAAACCCAATAACACTTTGCCCGACCTGGGAATCGAACCCAGGACCTCATGCTCAGTAGTAGCGCTTGCGACCACTAGTCCAACGAGGCAGTCTCAACAAAACAGGTAAAGTATTCGAACAAGAAAATAATAACACTTTAAGTATTCTGTGGACAGTGCTGACAATTTTCACTGTTTTTTGGCATGTTATACTTTTTAATAATACATTATACATATTTTTGACCAAATTCAAGGACTGGCTCATTCAGCACAAACACAACATGTCGTAAATCCTAACCTAACTAATATTATAAATGCGAAAGTTAGAGTTTGTTTGTTTGTTACGCTTTCACGCTAAAACGGCTGAACGGATTTGGATGAAATTTGGCACATGGGTCGACCATGACCTGTAAAAGGACATAGGATACCTTTTATCTCGATATTCCCACAGGATCGAGACTTTTGCGGATGAAACCGCGGGGCGAAGCTAATTAATAATAAAAACAACTGAATTGAAGAAAATTATCATATACTAAAACCCTCGAATCCAATCAACGAGGGTTTTCTGAAATGACATTGACTAGGTGGCAGCACTGAGACGTCAGATCCGGGTTCCTGTCAAAAGTGTCAAAGTGCCTATACTTTCTTTATTCGTGACTGAATGATGAACGAATGATGAACTATCTAACCTTACTAATATTATACAATTTATTGCGAAAGTGAGTTTGCTTGCTTCACGCTAAAACAGCTGAACAGATGTGCATGAAATTTGATACGTGGGTAAAGCATGACCCGAGTTAGAAAATAGGATAGTTTTTATCCCGATATTCCCACGGGATCGAGACCTATGCGAGTGAAAACGCGGGGCGCAGCTAGTATCTTATAAAAAAATAAAGTAAAAAAAATATATTATCTACACATTCACAATAAATGTACCATATTAAATCAATTGTAACAATATCCACGACTGAACACTGTGTCTCAATATACAAGCGATAGCTTAGTTTGGGAACCAGTATCACCAACTCCTGCGATGAATGTACCTTTATATTTATATTGTGAATGATTTTCTGGTTGCAATTTTTTTTTTTAATTGTCGAAATGGGAAGACCTCTTGTCAAAGTGACGCCATCTGGTGGCATGAATTTTCATGAAAACTGTCATTTTTCGTAAGTCCTGACCGAGTCTTCGAAGTAAGTTTAATTATTTTTTGAGGTCATGGGAGGGAGGGATGTATGTGTGTGTGTGTGTATTCAAGTGCCTGGATAGCTAACTGTACTTACAAGGGACACACTACCGCTGTTAACATTTAATTAAACTTGTTGACTTGTGTGTACAACTAACAACATGGCTTTCGACGTCTCGCCTACAAAGCTGTATAAACTGCGCCGGAGATTAATCTCATAGTTTGTATAGGGGGTTATTCGCCGTGACAGTTTATTAACAAGGGCTTTAGGCGATAACCACATTAGACAAATATACGTTATATTACAGACTACCTTCTGCCTGTGACTCGTTCGCATATGGAAGTCATAAGACACCACAATATACTAAAATAGCTGTGATTGCGACCCACATACCAGGATTTGGATACCGATTCTCTGAAAATTCAAAAGTGCCTGTAAATGGTTTAATTCAAATAAATGCTTTGAGTTTGATTTGTTCGTCATAATTATTTTAAGGACCTTAGACCCAAACAACTTTTAAACAAACTACGCTGTGCAGTATTTTCAGTAATACGAACATAATACAATATTGCTACTCCCCCATAGCAAATAGCGTGATAATGTATAGCCCATGCATTGACCAGCTATCTAATTACGCAACACATTTTCGTAAACGATAATGACAAATTTGTTTCATTTTGACAGTTCAACAACATTCATTGCGTTATTTACGTTGTTGAGCAGAATTTGTTTTCGAACTTATGAAGCAATGGATTAGCAATTTGTTTCAAAACGATTCAAATTTCGATTGATCGTATATTACGTAATAAGGGACTTTAAAGAAATAATCTGTGCAAAATTTGAACGGAATCTATTCAGTAGTTTTAAAAATAACCTTGTTCAAGGCATACTGCCAGACCTTTTACACGTGCAGCCTGTGGACCAACTTCACTCTGCGGGCGTACAACGCTCTTCGTGTCCAGTACAACAACGCGTTCAGGATTCTGTTGGGGCGGCCCCGGTTTTGTGGTGCATCGGCGATGTTCGCTGATGCTGCTACCGATGACTTCTACGGAATAATCCGGAAAAGGAGTGCATCGCTTTTGCGTCACTGTAGGGGTGGCTCGAATGGGATCCTGAGCGTGTTGTCCGAGCGGTGGGATTCTCCTTTCTTGCGGACAGGCTGCAGCTGCATGCCAGCGCCTGCACATATATATATGTTTGACTTTAGTATTAAATTTTCTTTAAATTTTCTTTGGGCATATTTTGACATTTTTTTTTCAATTTTATTTTTGACATTTTGTTTTGATAAGTATTTTGTGTCATTTTTTTATGTATTTTTTGACATTTTCAATGTTTTGTATCTGACTTATAATTCTAAATTCAATTTCAATTTCTGTAATAATTTGTATGTTTTAGTAATCTGTAATAGTATGTAACATTTATAGTGCAAGCATGGCAATCGTAGAATTCTTGTTTTAAATTTTATATGGGTTAAAGCCTGAAATAAATGAATTTTATTTTTATTTATTTATTTATTGACTACTTATACCTATGTATAGATTCAGAGTAAAAACTAACAGACTTAAAATAATAATATGTACAAGTACATAAAAAGTGGGGGGGGGGGGGATAATTATAGGGCATCAAAAAATTCTTCCGCATCGCTGTCAACAGGAAAAGTGCTCAAAAGGCTGGCTGCATTGCCACGTTGAATGGCAATGCTGATTCTTTGGCAAAAGAATAGGCCAGCCCTCTGGTCACGTGAAGAGTCGACCAGCCGCTTGGCGATGTCTTGAAAAACTAAGTGGGCACTCGGACCCCATGGCCCTAGTGTTTCAACCCCAAACGGCTCAAACATATAAGTCCCAATAAGATTGGAGTATTTGCGCCGTTTGAGGTTTTCCGCACCTGCAGCAGCAGCTCCAGCACAGCCCGCCGTGCTAGGAAGATGGGATGGCGCAAGGGTGTCGACGCACGTTGCATTCCACACTAAAGGCCTACCTACCTTCCAAGGCATTATGGTCATTCCGTCTGGTCTCTTCCCATCGTCGCGTGCCAAACCATTGGGTTCTAAAACAGCTGGCACTCCGGCGGTGACAAGAGCATGACGGATGATGTCATTGATGCTGGCGTGCCGTGCTATCCGGCCTGCGCTCTTACTGCAGGATAGGCCATGGTGTCCGAGACAGTCGACACCTTCACCGCATCGGCAGCGATGCGGAGCCACACAAGGAGCGCCCAGACGCAGACAGGTAGCGAGCCGGAAGGTGGTATCACCCAGCATAGTGCCTATGTTGGGTGATGGTAGCGCCTGAAGCCAGAGGCCCGACTCCCACTCAACCACAGCCAGCAGGCGGGCACGCTCCGCAGTATTGGTGGACGTATTAATAAGATTATTCCGTACCAACCTGCAGAGCGGCTTATCCCACTGTCTCTGGGAAGATGGGTTCACGGGCCGATCTGTATTCGGGCAAGCCGCTTCAGAGTTGGTATATTCTTGGATATTGTCCCTGACTAAACAATGAAAATAATCAATGAGTTATTCATAACGGTTTTCAAGCCTTAATGAGTCATATTGTACGGAAATCCTATACAATGCGAGATCGGCTTAATACTTGAAATGTATAGTTATATACGGGGTGTGGCGCAAATAGTGGTCCACCGTTAAGGATTCGATGAACCAGATAACTAACAAATTTTTTTACCATTCCATTTCCAAGGGTTTCGAAAATATTTCCTTTTTGTCTTTTATTTACGAAATTTCCACCTTTTATTACAAATTTGGTTGCAGTTTCAACAAAAATCATTATTTTTTCATTTTGTTTCTGTTAATTAATGCTGTATATTAGAGCTATCATGATAAATTATGATTTTTTATGTAAATTCAGATCTTTTGAATAAAAAGTGGTTTTTTCTCTAATTTTAGCCCTAATTTTTAACACACCATCCATAACCAAGAGCGATTTTTGTAAAAAAAAACGTACTCCTCTGTCAGTGCCCATTGATTTAATAATATGCCTACTAAATACCGATTTCAAAATCGTATCACTATAATAGATCCTATTACATACTACTACGTACTTACGGCTACATACAGGGTGTTTGGCAGAACGTTGAACATACGAAAATGGTAGATAGGTGGGGTCATCTGCTACTTAGTCAGCCCTTTTTTTTTTTTTAATGCAAGTTAAAATTATGATTTAAGTATTTTTTACATCTTTCTGTAAGTTTGAGGACTCATAACTTTTTTTCTAGCTAACATCTGAATAAAGCAATCGTTTTATAAGAATCTGCCAACATTAAAGATTTAAAAAAAAACCCTGTTTTACCCATTTTTAATAAAAATTACACTTTAAAGTTAAGAAAGTACTAACAGCAAAAAAAAATTTTTTTTAATATCCAGGGACCAGGGCCAAATAAATTAGGGCTGAGTAAGTAGCAGATGACCCCACCTATCCACCATTTTCGTATGTTCAACGTTCTGCCAAACACCCTGTATATATACAAGTATACTAGCACTTTGCCCACGGCTTCGCTCCCGTGGTCTTTCCCGCATGACCCGCTATTTTTCCCGGGATAAAAAGTAGCCTCTGTTACTCCCTGAAAACTAAGCTTTCTAATGGTAAAAGATTTTTTCAAATCGGTCCAGTAGTTTCGGAGCCTATTCAATACAAACAAACAATCAAATCTTTCCTCTTTATAATATTAGTATAGATATGTATATGATATGATATGCCGTATGTACGTAAAAATCTTGCAACACTGTACCAAGCACATCAAACGGTACTTATTCCTTTTTACAATAACATCGGCTCGTTTTTATTCACGGGTTCGAAAATAATATTTATTCAAAGACTCTTCATGAAATTACTGAGATCGTAAGCCCGTCATTTTATCCATTTACCGTGATCACGAACGGAGTAAAGGGCTTCGAATGTTGAGAAAATTAAATTTAAATATTCAACGAGAAATATAATCTATTAAATATTTCACTGTTGAAGAGGTACAGTTTCGTCTCGAAAAATAAGGCATTTAATTGTACAGAAAGTTGTCGATCGAAATTAGTTCAAAGCGGCTGTAAAATCTCTTCGTGGATGTTTATTATTTTACATTTTCCTGTAGTGATTATTCAGAAATAAAATGGCGAAAAAAACCAATGATTAAAATCGAGGAAATATTAGTCAATGATTTGACTAATCGGAGCGCCAGCGCCGCCTGTCGGTGCTCGACAGAATCTACGACATAACACTCGGACCGGCCAGAGCTAAGCATAGTTTGTGGCAGTCAAGCAGTGAACACGTTTATAAACTGTTGCGCGTTCCGTATAGTTGTGTCGTGTACCTACAATATGTAAATTGCTTGTGTGATTTGATTACGATCAAATTATAATTTGATTTGAATTGCAAACGGTTTTTCTATTGCGCAATAACAAACACAGTAGTTACAATAATATGGCTGATAATAATATCTATCCACAGAGTACCACACGCCCACCAAGAAACAAACAGGCCAAAGAACATTATTGTAAAATTCTCCACGCGCATAATGCGCGATAATGTTCTTAGCGTATTCTGGCAGGCTAAATCACTGAAAACGGATCAAATAGGTATAACTGGGTCTTCAACAAATATTTACATTAATGAACATTTGACCTTAAAAAACAAGATGTTATTTCGTAAATGTAAGGAGGTGGCAAAGCTTCACCAGTTTAATTACGTTTGGATTAAAAATTGCACTAATCTTGTCCGTAAGAAAGACGGTGAATCTGCTTTTGCCATTAGATCAGATGCTCCGGGCCAACCACCACCTCTTAAAGCAGTATTATTTTAATGTTACTTCAGTGAGAGAAAGAAGTAGAGTTATACAGGACGTCTAGCTTCATCTCTTTCCCACGCTCAAGTAAGATTAAAATTATACTGCTAAAACAGGTGGTGGTAGGGCCCCTGATATCGCTAAAATCGTGATGTTAATTCCATCGTCGACTTTGTGTCTGTTACCTCTGACCTAGACTAGAGTCAAGAGCAAACCCAACGTAAAATAACGAAAACATAAAAAATGTGATGGTAATAATGTCGTTAAAGATATCAATATTCACTGATCGTTGCACTTGTTCACTAGATAATTGTAATCACTACTATATGTATTGTGTTGACTGTCCCTAGTCTGCTGTTTAAATGATTGTCTGTGCTGTGCATGTTTAATTGTGTTCGTAAATTAAGTACCGTTTTTTACCATGTTATAAATTATATTTCAACTCTGATCTCATACCTAATAAATTCAAACTATTTGGTTATAGCAGTTAAAATTAAGAGTACTATTACTGAGAAATATGTTGCTGTCGTTTTTATAAGGTGTTGTAATCTATACTGCCTCCTGCTTCAACCCCATTTATTTCCCATAATCTTTATTTCTGTTATTCTGTTGCTAAGATCTTATACATACTTGCTGCTTGAACACACTCTTATCATGAATACACATTTTTATCAATGTTGGATAAAAATATCACCATTTACTACCAAAACTGCAGGGGTATTCCAAAATTGCACGAATTATTCAGGAATAGCCTTATGAATTCATACGATATAATTATCTTAACGGAAACCTGGCTAACACCTGTTTGTGTGCCGTTGTGATTGTGATCGTACTGCTACTAATAAACGGGACGGTGGAGGTGTACTGATTGCTATTTTACGCGCTTTAAAACCTACTGAATTGGGTGTCTCATTAACACAGTATAGCGGTCCCTCACTCACACACTCACATTGAACACATTATGGTTGAGTTGCCCAGCACTATCAACAATAAAAAACACATTGTTAGTGCTGTCTACATACCACCTAAGACTTCTTCTTTAGTGTATGATAAGCACTTTGAATTGCTACAAGAAGTGTAAGGCCATCCTAACGTTGATAGTTTCTTTGTTATAGGAGACTATAATCTCCCTGAAGCTAATTGGCTAGTATCCTCTGCAACTGATATCTCGAGCATTGATATATCATATTCTGGAGGTCCCTCGGCTTGCGTAAATTTAAATATCTTGATTTCACATCTGTGTGCTTCTCAATTTAACAACATATTTAATGACAAAGGTAAAATTCTTGACATAGTCATTTGCAACAACCCCTGTAATGTTTCTTATATCTCAATTACATTACTTCCGAATAACACCTACCATCCTGGTCTGACGTGTGAGACCTGTTTAAACGTCAAAATCACCCCGATGAATAAAATTCCTCTTCACAAATATTGTTTTCATAAGGCCAACTTTGACAATATTAATCGTAACATACAGCAACTGAACTGGTCTGAACTGCTATGCCCTATGCATTCTGAAGAAGCTCTGGCTAAGTTCTACACTAAGATAGATAATATTATTAAACAAGACACTGCGCTGGCCCGACTTAAATCAGTTAGCTATCCCATTGAAGCATATGTTCTCTCGTACTCTCATAACTAATTCTAAAAAGAAACAAAAGGCAAGAATTAAGTGGCAGAAATATAATAACATTTCTGATTATGAATCATTTTCTAACTATAGAAAACAGTTTCAGGATACATGTTTTAAGTGTTTCAGTTCGTATATCAGTTCTGTGGAGGACAATCTAAGTAAAAACATAAAACACTTGTGGACCTATATTTCTAATCGAAAAGATAAACCTGGAATCCCATCTAAGCTTCAATACAAAAATGCTGGAACAAATGATCCAGATATGGTATGGAGATAGTATTGAATCAAGAGAAACTAGAATTTGTCGATAAAACTGTTTTCCTGGGGATCACGCTCGACCCAAGGCTACAATGGGGTCCTCATTTAACATCTCTTGCAGGACGGCTAAGTTCAGCAGCATATGCTGTCAGAAAAATCCGTCAATTTACTGATGTAGATACCGCGAGGCTAGTCTATTTCAGTTATTTTCATAGTATCATGTCTTACGGTATTTTACTTTAGGGACGGGCTGCAGACATCGAGTCTATTTTTATTCTGCAGAAAAGAGCGATCAGAGCCATTTCTTATCTCCGCAGGCGCGACTCTCTTAGGGAACTGTTTAAGGATATTAACATCATGACGGTACCTTGTCAATATATCTATGAAAACATCATGTACGTAAGAAAAAAATTACATCTTTTTAGTAAAAGAGGTGATAGACATAAATAAAGTACAAGAAATAGGGACCTATTAGTACAACCAGGTTTCAGACTGGCTAAGGTAGACTCATCTTTCATGGGGTACTGTTTAAAATGTTACAATAAAATTCCTCCCCACATACTTCAACTTAATGAGACGAAATTCAAATCTTGTATAAAACGCACACTATGTAGGTAGGCATATTATAAGTTGGGGGATTATAAAAATGCTTGGCTCATTGCTGGTCCTGCTCCACAACTAATTGACATACACACTGATTAACATTTTGAAAATACTGATGGAGCTGCTGAAGATTGTAAGACCATTTTTGTATTGTATAAACTCAATTTCCTTTGTATTATATAATTGCATAGCACAGGTGTGAGTACTATGTACTAAAGAGCTACCATTTACCGGCTAATATGTAGTATTTCATTGACTTGAATGTGCCCTGGCGGCTGTGAGTATGTCATGCTCACTCAAATGTTTCGCTGATGGTGGCGTGTGTGTTGGATCATTTAGCTCCCTTCAAAATGGTTGATCTGAATGGTGCTGATCATTGCGTCATGTTCGTGAACGGGCGCCGTCAGTTGGGACTGGTTATCTCTTAGCTGCCATGGCTTATTTTAATTTATTTTAAGTTTTTGAATGATTCTTTTTTTCTTCTTTTTATTACGGACGCTTTTACGAACGTGCACGTCTTATTACATTGTTCTCACATGCATAATTTCAAAATGAATGATGTAACCAATATTTTGTATCAATTTTTTATTTTATTTAAACTCCACGGACACTCTGTGTGTCCGTGGAGTTTCTTGCCCGTTCTTCTCCATAGGTACCTACTACGCTTTGGAATGGGCAACTAGCTTCATATTTTTGACTGACCCCTTGACAATTCAAAAGTGGCTGTAAATGGTTTAATTGAAATAAATGCTTTGAGTTTGAGTTTGGTATGTAATAAATGTTCTGTGACCTTTTTTTATTCGGGATATGAACCGACATCTCCTTCGTTGCTTCATTGGAAGCCTCCGCAGGACAACAACGCACTACAAGATGTCTCTATTTGCGAACTTTCTTTTTAGTGAAGAGAACATATTGAAGGAGCTTAAAACCCTAGATCCAGCGAAAGGTCCTGGACCTGACAGACTTTCGCCTTACTTCCTTAGGAATACTGGGACTTCCATTTGCGAGCCTCTATTTATTATTTATAATAAATGTATATCAGAGGGAGTTGTACCTAAACTGTGGAAGCATGCGTATATTGTGCCCGTTCACAAAAGTGGAAACAAACGCAGCGTTGAACACTATCGTCCCATTTCCATCCTTTCTGCCCTGTCAAAACTCTTTGAAAGGTTAGTCCATAACGGAATTTATCCTGTACTCCACAACATCATAATTCAAGAACAGCACGGTTTTGTCAAACGGCGGTCGACAAATACAAATTTATTATTATTTTCTAGCTTTTTGTTTGATTGTGTTGACAGCTGTGTACAAGTGGATGCAGTGTACTTCTGTAAGGCTTTCGACAAGGACCTACCTTGTCCGTGAAATATTATTAAATAAAATGGCGTTCAACGGAATCCGTGGTAATCTTTTGAGGTGGTTTACCTTTTATTTATCCAATCACAATCAGAGGGTTGTAATCAATGGTCATCAATCTAACATCTCACATGTGACCTCTGGTGTGGAACAAGTACCTAATTTTATAGTGCCTAATTTTATATATCAATGACATCAGCCAATGCTTTCGCAATACCAAGTTTGATTCTAAGGTCCGTATTACAGAACGTCCCTCAAGTCCAGTTTGATCTTCAATCAGTTGATCACTGTTTAAGTATAGAATCAGTACTTGAGCATCAGTCTTATTCCAGAACGGTAATCAATCTATACTCAGCTGAATCGAGACTCAAATCGAGCCTCAAGCAGAGATGTGTATTGTCTATGCATCAGCCTGTTTTCGTTTACAATTTATTTAATTTACCAACTTGGTTCTGATTAAAATATACCTTATGAGCCCAATTATTTAGGAAATCAGCGTTATTATTTCGATGCTGAATAGTACAATCCCCCATTAATTTATTGAAGTAAAGTTTAGTCATTTTGTAAGAAAATGTTATTTAAAATGTCAGTACCTACGTAGGTCAATTATGTGAAAACATCAGTTTGTTGAAGCCGTCGCATAAAAACGTAAACACTTGTGTGTTTACGTTTTTATGCGAATTTGCAATTTTGGGGCTATGGGAAATATTTAATTCTACCTATGATATTTAAGAAAAAGGTAAAAGAAAAAACACAATGGAATTGTGATTTTCTTAAATCGTGATATATCATAGGTAGAATTAAATATTTCACCACATCTCGTGAAAAACTGTACCTTTTTTTGGAGTTTTCACAATTTTTTTGGGCCTGTCTATTAAATATATGAGAGGAACGCTAAAGTTCAACCTTCTGTTTGAATTATCGTCAAAAAAATCTTCAATTGCATCCATTTTGATAGTAATCATTCAAAAAAACAACAATATAGAAACTCGACAACGCATGAACACAGCAAAAATATACAATTTGACGTGACAATCTATGCTCAAGCGTGGTCTCGACCACACTTGGGTGATTATAGATCAACTCACTGCTTGGGTTCGATTCGCGAACTGAGTAACGATCTAAAATAAAGCCAAACTCAGCTGAACTATGATCAATGAATCTATGCTTGAGGAACGTTCTAAAATTAAAATCAGACTTAAAACTAGTTTTAAACAGAGATCAATACTTGAGTTTCCTTCTGTAATACGGACCTAAGCTTTGCTAAGACCTGTTAATAAAGCGTATCAATTATATGGATTTGTAATGCGATCAACAGTCGATTTTAGAACGCCTTCTTCTTATATTTGCTTGTATAAGTCACTAGTACGCTCTCAACTGGAGTATGCTGTATCCATCTGGAGTCCATACTACAAAAAGTACGTTGAAATGATTGAGTGTGTTCAATATAAATTTCTGCGTACCATGCATTATAGATGTTACGGATATTATTTGCCATACCAAGATTTGCTTGCAAAGTACCTATAAGCTCGCTACACTCGAAAATAGACGTAAGTACTTAGATGCTATGAATTTATATAGTATTGTCAGAGATAAATTTGACAGCATTGAACCCTCCAACATGATATGCTATGCAGTTCCTAGGACAGTCCACAAGCAAAAGGTGCGCGCTGGCAGATTATTTTCAGTGGGTACTTGCAAGTCCAAGTCTGGCCTTTTTTTTTTTTTTTTTTTTGGGTGGGATATCATCAAATGACTCCTCCCGCTCTGGGTGGAGCGAGAGGGCGTGTCAGACTCTTACTGACTAAAACCCACCCGTGTTCCTTCTCTTGCCTGTGCAATGCCAGGGGGCCACGGCATCCCTTTCGGACTTTCCCGCAACCCCGGCAGGCAATGGTCTCATCGGACCCCTTCATTCGCTGACATCTCTTTGAGGCGTGCGTGCAACACAACGCGCCGTCGACCCGGGCTTGGTCCTTACCGGACGGCGAGCTACCCATTGCTCACCGTCCGCAAGCCCGCGCCTACGGTGGCCTGGAATCGGCTATGGATTCCCGACGCCCAGGGCGTCTTCTCCTGCGGCGGCTAGGGGTGTGAGGGCGCGAAATTTGCCTCTCCCTCACGCGCTCCGCCTCCTCCTTCGCGAGCATTACTGCTTCGCAGAAGGAGGTGACGGCCTCCCATGCTCTCTCGCTCCGTACCATGGCCTGGACCAGGGCCGGACGCGAGAGATCCCCGCCACCGATCGCCTCCACGAGGACACGGTGGTGCTCTGCCCAAGCCGGGCATACCTCCACCGTATGCTCCACCGTGTCCTCCGGGCGATCCACGCAGTGATGACACCCGGGCGTTTCCTCCCGCCTTATCCGAAACAGGTACCTCCCGAAACAGCCGTGTCCGGTGAGGACCTGCGTCAGGCGGAAGGTGAGGACGTCGTGGCGCCTCTCCAGCCACTCCTCAAAGAGGGGACTTATCACCGCAATAGTGGCGTGCCTAGCACTGGGTTGCGACAATCGCACTCTCCATGACGCCATGAGATCCCGTCGGAGCTCTGTCCGCTGTGCCGCGATTTCTCGCGGCATCGGAGTCAAGCCCCGGCGTTTCGCCTCCCCGCGCCACTCCCAAATATGCGCGAGGACTTTTGCCTCCAGATCCCACGGCGGCAATCCGGCAAGGAGGCTCGCCGCCTCACCGGAGACCGTGCGGTATCCCCGGACCAGCCGGGTGGCCATGACCCTCTGGGACGCGTTCAACCGGCGGGCAGGCCGCCGCCTCAACGAACGCGCCCACACCGGTGCCCCGTACAGGGCCATGGACCGCACGATCCCCGCGTATAGCCTCCGGAAAGAGGCGTTTGGACCCCCTAGATTGGGCAGGAGCCGCTTCAAGGCAGCCCCGGCCCGGTCCAGTCTGGGAGCCAAACGTCGGAAATGCTCCACGAAGTTCCACCGACTGTCGAGGACGAGTCCCAGGTACTTCATCGTCGACTCGACGCCGATGTGAACCCCTCCTACCGTTATTTGGGAACCCGACGGTGGCGCGTTCCGAGGACCATGAAAACACATGGCCTCAGACTTGTGCAAGGCCACCTCGAGTCCCAACTGCTGGATTCTGGCCACGATTGTCGCAACCCCGTGTGTCACTAGTTCGGCCGCCGCCTGGTGCGACCTCCCCTGCGCCAGGACCAACGTGTCGTCAGCGTAACAAACGACGCTGACGCCATTGGAGAGGTCGGCGCGCAGCACCCAGTCGTATCCGATGTCCCACAGATGCGGCCCCAGGACCGATCCCTGTGGGACACCGCACGACATCTCTCGCCGGTTCCACTCTCCCTGGTGACCGGGGTAGATGATGGCCCTGTCTGCCAGATAGGCCTCGACCACACGACAGAGGTAGGTCGGCATCCGGTGATACCGGAGTGCCTCCCTGATGCAACTCCAGGGCAGGGTATTGAAGGCGTTGGCGATGTCTAGAGACACCGCCAAGACGACCCCACCCCGAGCCACCGCATCCCCCGTCGTGAGGGCTCGCACGCGCATGATGGCGTCCACCGTGGAGCGTCCTCTGCGGAAACCAAACTGGCTATCCGCCAAATCCGGCCCCACCCGCACCAGCCGCTCGACAAGGCGGTCTGCAATTACTCTTTCAAAGAGCTTGCCCACCTCGTCGAGCAGCACGATGGGCCGGTAAGCGGACGGAGAGTCCGCAGGGCGCCCCGGCTTCTTGATAAGGACCAGTTTCCCCGTCTTCCAACGAAGTGGGAACTGGCCCCTCTCCATGCATGCGCTTAAGAGCCCCCTTAGTCGAGGCCCGAGAGCCTCTGAGGCCAGGACCCAGGCTTTCCCAGGTAAGCCGTCGGGTCCTGGAGCGGTATTTCTGGCATTCAGCCTACGTACCGCCACCCTCATCTCTACCTCGGTCACCTCCGGAGCATCGTCGTCGTCGTCGGCGGTGTGGTCCGCATTGGGCACCGCAGTAGGCGGAGCCATGGGCGGGGAGGCATGTTCCCCTCGTGAAGGGAACAGAGCGCTCACCACATCCCCCACAAGCTGCGGCCGGAGACTCTGCGTAAGCGGGGAAGCCCATGGGCGGAGTTTCTCCCGCACCATTTTGTATGGGCGTCCCCACGGGTCTCTATTCAGAGTGTCCAGCGACTCCTCGCGGGCCACTGCCCTGGCCCGCAGGATTTCCGCTTGGAGGGCGGTCTTCGCCGCTCTGTACCCCTCGTACAGCTCCGCCTGAATGGCTTCCGTATCCGGAGTTCGAATACGGAGCCGGCGGTGCCTGGTGTACCGACGGCGCGCAGCAACGCATGCATTGCGCAGTGTCGTCAACTGTCGCGACCACCAGTACACCTGGTGCGAAGCACGTCCGGGCTGGACCCGGGGCATTGCCACGTCACATATTTCGGACATGGCCTCCCGGAACCACTCCGCCTCGTCAAAGTCCAACTCTGGCCTGCGTTCGCCTGTTCGCAGAATGGTCGATTCCTTAAGAATTTTGAACATATAGGTAGATATTTTTGCATGTGCTCCCTATAGGTTCAAGAGTCTTATACTTATGGAGCTTTCTTGAATGTTATTCTGTATTTTTCTTTTTTGTGCTGTTTTTGAGTATTATATACATATATATTATATATAATAAATTATATATTCATTAGGCACATAGTGTATTATATACATCTTAAGCATGAATGTTAATTTTGTATTTATAACCCTAGCGATTATTTTCAATATATTGTATCCTATCGTTAATCTGTTAACAGCGTTGGGCGCTGCAATATTGTCTATATGTTTTGTGTATTTCTTGTTTCTATGTTTTATATTGTAGCTGTTTGTTGTTCCTCTTGAATAAAAATAAAATAACGAGAGACAATTACCTTCTCCGTTATACCTACATAAATGAAGCAGATTTTAGTTTATAATAAACTATGTAGAGACCCGTCCCTGCTTCGCATGGATTTTACCACTTGACATACATAACATCGAGATTTCTTTATTATACATAAGTTTAATATTCATAGTATAAAAACAGTCCTGAATAAATTCTCTCAGTGATGGTGAAAACCGCATGAAAATCCCTTGCGCATTTTAGAAGAACAAATCGGTCTCACAGACAGAAACGAAACCCGACTTTAATATTTATAATAAGTATGAATGTACTACGAGTATGTATTATCCGTACTTCAAGTTCTTGTGAAACTTTTTAACAGCGTCCTACAGTTCCACGCCGCCTCATGGTTGGAAGAAGGCAACAGTAGCTATCCTACATAAGAAAGGAGACCATTAAAACCTTTGCAACTACCGTATATACCTACCGTATATAATATATCTCTCCTTTCCTAAATGTATAAGCTGTTTGTCAAAACTACATAATTATATGCAACCGTCTCACCCACCAACTAGACGATTGTCAGCCCGTTGAGCAAGCCCGTTTTTCGGAGTGGTTTCTCCACTATCGGCCACATCCATACCGTGAAACAGATGATGGAGAAGAGTTCAGAGTACATCCGGCCCTTGTGTTTAGCTTTCGTTGACTATGAGAAGGCATTCGACAGTGTCGAGCACTGGGCCGTGTTTAATTCTCTCTATCGCTGCCAGATCGACGCTCGGTATGTGTATGTATTCTGAGAGCTTGTACGATGCGGCAACAAACAAGATGAAGGTGATGTTAGACGTCCCGGATGAATCAGTTTCAGCTAATATGGTTGGAAACGAGCGTCTGGAGATGGTGGACCATTACGGTCATTTGGAACAGGTTCCATCTTTTGACAAGGAGCAACCAATAAAGAGATTTCCAGGAGAATACAGTTTGTATGACATCAGGTAAGTTAGAACATATTTTTTGATCCAAAAGCATCCCACAGTTCCTAAAAACCCGCCTTTTCAACCAATGTGTCCTGCCAACAATGACTTACGGTGCTGAGAAATGGACGCTCACAAAGGAAATTGTTCGCCGCATACGATTAGCACAAAGGGCCATGAAGCGAGCCATAACCCTACAAGACCGAGTGCGTAAAACCAGAATACATCGTCGGTCGCCTCAAGTGGCAGGACATCTAGTTAGACGCGGAGATGGCCGATGGAGTAAAGCTGTGACCGAATGGTGGCCAAGGTTAGGCAAAAGAAACCAGGGCGAAAGCGCGTTGGGTTGACGTTTTCGTAAAAGTCGCGGGTGACGCACAGAACTGGGAAGTATGACAGAAAAAAGGGGAGGCCTGTAGTCAGCAGTGGGTTATCCCGGGCTGGAATGATGATGATTTAGAATTAAAAAAACTTTAAAAAAAAACACCCATCTTCCAAAAAAAAAGTGACAAATAACTTAATCATTTTGGAAGTCGGTGTCTTTGTTTTTGTATTTTCGTTATTTGCCACACTTTGTAGTGTTTTGTTGGAAGTCAGTTTTTTGTAAAAAAGTTTTTCTTTCTCGCTTTTTAGTGGGAATAATTTATCTAAGTTTCAATAGCCTAATGTCAACTACTCATCACCTTTTACAAAATATTGCTTTTCCCGATGCAGGGGTGTTAATCGTTGAAGAGTTCTCTTCGTACTTCACCATCAGCTCCACTTCTCCATATGTATTGGTACGAGCATAAATTGCTTGGCAACCATATTCAAGTAATCGAATCGCAACCCGTGAAATACTTATTATTGAGCAGTTCCGGTGACCATCTGTGGTCTTCATCATCAGTTCCACTTTACCAAATGGTGGTTTTCAGGAGTAACTGCACGAGTTATCATAAAAAATACCCAAATCGCTAATAGGTGTGCCTATAATATTTGAAGAGTTCCCTCGATTTCTCCAGAATACCATCATCAGATCCTAAACTGATGACAATGGGACTATCTCTACCCTTTCAAACAAAAAAAATAATTTTGAAAATCTGTGTATAAATGACGGAGTTAAACGTCCGAAAATACACAAAAAATATATATATTATACTATACATCTGAATTGATAATATCCTCCTTTTGGAAGTCGGTTAAAAACATACTGAAACTTTATGTTTTTTTAATATTTTGGATTTTAAAGGCAAAGAAGCTGTAAACAACTTTTATAAATCATTGGGACAACATCCAGGCGTTTCATATTCATGAAACGAGTTTCAAAGTTCATATTATGATATAAGTTTAGTCAAGGAAGAAAATCTTGTTACAACGAGTTTCGAATCAGTCACGCTACTGTACCAAGTAAATTCTAAAGTGTAATAAACCCAAGATCCTGTGATGAAATTAGACACGAACGCTTTGTCGCGAATTCAATGCTTGCTCACTATAGCATCGAAGCATCCTTTTGTATATAAACCCGTCGATGTATTGCAAAATTCCTCCATGTATTCATTTGTTAATGGGAATATCGGTTAATCGACGAGAATACGATGTTTACAATTAATTAAACTTAGTATTGGAACTTTCATATGTGATGTAAAATGTTAAACAGTCTCCAATGCTTTTACGCTATCGGTAATCATTATAGTGACTTAATTAAACTATCATAATTATGTAATACTAGCACTTTGCCCGCGGCTTCGCTCCCGTGGTCTTTGCCGCGGGACCCGTTGTTTTTCCCGGGATAAAAAGAAGCCTTTATTACTCCCTGAAAACGAAGCTTTCTAATGGTAAAAGAATTTTTCAATTCGGTCCAGTAGTTTCGGAGCCTATTCAATACAAAAAAACAATCAAATCTTTCCTCTTTAAAATATTAGTATAGATCAACGAAAATGTTACAAAACGTCTCAAGGGTTAACGTCATTTCATAATAAATAAAATAGAGCAAGCTGTAACAATGTGAAAAACATAATCAATGCCTCGTTGGTCTAGTGGTCGTAAGCGCTACAGCTACCATGAGGTCCTGGGTTCAATTCCCGGGTCGGGCCAAGTGTTATTGGTTTATTCCTTCTGGAATTTCTCAGTAGCAGCCGGGAGGCTGAATTTGTGCTCAGTTGATGGCAATGGGCTCGGTCCTTATTATATGGGACTTAAACATAACTGGCGATATTTGGGTGTCCCTCTGCCTAACCCTTCTAGGAATAAAGGCGTGATTTTATGTTATGTATTTTATTTCCAATACAAAATGGACGATTTATATATCTAAACATCTAAAGCATTTATCTCAATATCTCACAATTCATACTATGTAAAGTTCTCGACAACTTTGTCGTAACTGCGATCTCGAAAAGCGACAAGATATCTATCGACTACAGCGCTGAGCAAATCGGTACTATTATTCGATAAAATGATGCCCCAGTTTAGCATCGCTTCAGGCAACTCCCTCGGGTGATTCCTCTTAGAATTTCTGCATTCCTAGTACAATAATCTGCTGGGATTTTAAGTACTTTAGATATCCGTATTTTGTAAGGGAATTTCTTTGTTCGATTGGGAAATTTAGGGGTAAATGAATATAGTATAAATGCGACCTGCTTCCGGTCAATCATATTCATCTTTATTACCGCATATTCTTCTATTTAACCGTATTTACCAATTATATAATCAACCATTCTCAGACTTACATACAAGGCTCTGTTGACGAAGATCTCATAAAATCCGTACTCCAGACTCCATGGCATAATCCTACACGTGTCCAATCACAGATTAACGGTACGTGTTTCCCTCAGATCGTATCCACAGGTATACGGTGACGAGATTTGAATACCAAGTAAGCCATTTTAATCGATACAGCTTACGGGAACGAATTGTGTTATGTTTGCGAATACGGTATGAGGAATACTGCTACTTTTTATTCCGAAAAGTACTTAATAGTTTGGTCATGTTGAGAGGATGAATGAAAGGCGACTAACAAAAGGTATTTAAAAGGCGTGTGTGAGAGGAAGCGTGGGACGGGACGCCCTAGAAGGACATATTGGACCTAATTGGTGAAGTTCTTCAGAAAGGTCAGGTGCGTAGTACTTACAACCTGCGTGAGGATATGACCGGGGTTATGAGATGTGTAAAGTTATAAACGTAAAAGAAGCAAAAGGAGTAAGCATGTAAGGGGTGGCGTTCTTTAGTCACTGCCTACCCATGGAAATAAGGCGTGAGTTTATGTAAAAAAGTATATGTGTGTAATGTACTTGATAGAGCCCGTGAAGGGTGATAATCACAGGACATGGAAACGCTGCACCAACGAAAGACGGCAGTACTATTAAAATTCGTAGCATCGAAAGTCCGATGAGTGCACAACTTCTGTCACGGACTGCCATTCGGCCTTCAATTTCTATACGTCATTTATGTCGTAGTATGTAAACGATGAGACGCTTGGTTTGTATGGAAAGTTGTCTATGCCGCCTCTAGCAGCAGCTGCCGAGGTATCTTCGAACTCTGCGGGATATGATGCGGGTTATGATATGCAAGGCCACGCCTGGTTTAAGCCGTGTGAGGCACTAATGCATCCTCGGTGCGGTTTTGGTCCGTCATTACCTGACATAAAATTCATATTTTTTTACAAATAAACTAGCCGATAAATGCATATAACATAAATGTATTTATCGGTTAAAAATCCACATTCAGAGGGTTCTATACAACAAATTTTCTATCGTAACAAAACTGTTGTTCGATCAAAAATATAGTTCCAATAAATATCGATAACAAATTGAATTGGAAATCAAGTAGTGTTTATTTACCGCAGCGTGGTTTGCATGACGGGGTGTATCAGGTTTTTGTCGATACATAGCGTTGATATCGATAAACAAACAAATCGACAGTTGAGTGTTTGCTTGGTTCGGGAAACGATATGTTTTATTGCAAAAAGGCCGTTCGGTTTACAGTAGTGAGTGAAATAAAGTTAATTCATGTATTTTATTTTGATTTACCACATAGCATTTGCTGAAATGTTTTTTGGCAGTACCGGCAGTGGTGTTTGTTTTAAAGCTGCACTTGTCAAGGTATTCTGTGTAACCTTATTTGAATTCTGCGTTGCGGCGGCGGCGCGGCGCCGGAGCAGTGTCGCTGCGGCGCTTTACATACACATCCATAGTATGGCGCACGGTGCGTTCCAGCGTCGCACCGCACGTACACCGGCTTGCAGCCCGCGAGACGAGGCGGGGAGGGGTGTACGCGTTGCAGCACCGGAGCGGCACCGGAGCGGCACCGCTCAGTTTTGTGTGCCCGCCGATGCGACAAAAAAATTGCGGTGCGGCGCCGCAACGCGTCGTGTGCACAGGTTCTTATTGTGTCAATAACACTTTCAATTATTACACTGCCCCTGCTTGGCTCGGTTTTCACGTCTTGACAAAATATGGAGATTCCTTTATTGTATGTAAATTAATATTAATATATTATGCACATAAACCTTCAGGAATGAATTCTCAAAGTGATGGTGAAAACCGCATAAAAGCGGCTTTAATTTTCATTTTGTAAACAGTTTTATGTATTGATTTACAGAATTATACCTATTTCGAAGTTATTAGTCAGCCAAGATTATGTCTGGACTTTAAAAGAGACTGTGACCTCTGAGTTTTTTCGGTCTTTCTTTTCAACCTCATCATCATCATCATTTCAGCCATAGGACGTCCACTGCTGAACATAGGCCTCCCCCAATGATTTCCAAATCGGCCGGTTGGAAGCGATCTGCATCCAGCGGCTTCCTGCGACCTTTATTAGATCGTCTTTCCACCTTGTGGGCGGACGTCCTACGCTGCGCTTACCGGTACGTGGCCTCCATTCCAGAACTTTTCTGCCCCATCGGCCGTCAGTTCTGCTTTTCAACCTCATCAAGTTTAAATTTACGGAAATAATATTTTTTTATAATTTAGCTGAAAGCAGTAAAGTTGTAGTATGACAAATTAATATCGAAATTGAAATAACATTCCAACTAGAGTCCGCGCCACCACTGAAGCTCGGCGGAAAATTGTGGAACTACATACTTAAAAAAAGAAGTAATTTGTTGCAATGCCATAGACTAGCGCCGCGTCAAATTGACTTCAGTGGTGGCGCCATAGCTGTATTATTTAAATTAGCGTTATATCTAATTCATAATTTATGAATTTTCACAGATAACACTTGCAGATTGAAATTAATATTTAATTCATGACTACAAAATTATTATTACGTCATAATAATATAATTTATTATTTTCATCTCTGCGATAATTGGTCAAAAGTACATATAATTATGTCGTAGCGTAGTCAGGGCTGATGGCATGTGTGTGATCAAAGACGAAGGGCCAACCAACGCCAACAAGGAACGTGGCGACAGTCAGGCGCCAAAGCCTTCCCATATATAGACAGCTATCCGTCACCTATAAGGCCGTTGTTACATTGATAGAGTAACTAGTTTACGGAGTATCTTATGCCCATTAATGACCACTGTAAAAAATGCGGCATTTCAAATGACTGTTACTTATAAAGAGCGATCTTACGAAAATTCGCCATATTATAGCGATTAAAACCTAAATTTATTTATGGTTTTTTATTGTTATTAGAGTCTGGCTAACGAAAGTAGGCCTTAGAATTATTTGCAAACTTTTTATATAGCAACTCTGTATGAACGTCAACGTCAATTTGAGAAGGTTGTCGTTCGGTATCTCTGGTGTCAAATTGTATGCGTTTGTGTAAATTGTGATTCTAATTACGGTTTAAAATGAACAAATCTATCAAAAGTGGTGTACGAAAGATGTTGTTTTGCATGATTGGCAAGTTCAACGAAAAACAACAACAGCGTGATGCCGCGTTTAAACAAAAACAAGATTGTCTACGTGTGGTGTTGAATTTCATAGGTTAGTAGACAATATTATTTTGATACTTTGAACACCTACCTATCCAGTCGTCTTAATAAAATTTTGATTTATAATTTACGTATCCTTACAAATAAGTTACTTTCGCTTTTTCGTATTGAATAAAACTAATTATATTCATTCGTACATCGCATCAGTCAACGTATTCATTTTAATAACATCACCTATGTTTTACGTATATACTCATAATGAATTTTTGCTGTATTTTTGTTGGTAATTTATTATTTATTATATGCTTTATTGTACATAAAAAACGATATATAACAGAGGAAAAAAAAACAATTAAAATACATACAATGGTAATTTTAAAACGATTAACTTTCTTTAACAGAGAATCTGCAAGATGTCGAAGGAGTTGATGAAATAGTAAGAACTATTGAAAATCTCACTGAATTAGAGCAGAAAGATAGGATAATAACCCAGAATGAGTACTTAGAAGAAATAACTTCAATGACTGGTAAGTTTTTACTATACACTGGTGTTTTGAAATTATGCCGAAAAAAACCTTTGCATTTACGTAAACCAAGAATTAATTACATATTTTGTATATCTTCTTTGCAGAAGTGAGTGTCAGAACACTGATTTAAATGCGATCGAGCTTGTGTGGAGTTTGGCAAAACGTAAAGTGGCTAGCAAAAATATTGCAGTTACTACAGCTGCATTAGAAGAAATAATTAAAGATTCATTTGAAAACGTAAGTTCACAGGATTGGAAGAAAATTACTGATCATGTAATACATGGTGAAAATAAATATAAAGAACGTGATAAAATAACAGAAGAAAATTTAGAAAGTTTTATTATAAATGTTGGAGACAGCGATACTAGTGACAGTGATGAATCTTTTGGCATTGAAGTGTTAGAATCTGATTTTGATTACGATGAATAAAACTAAGTTATTATGTATGGAATATTATCGTATTTTATTTGTCTATTTATTTTCGGATTCCGCTCATATTTACCTCATATACTAACACCTATACCAGATCAATAAATCCTTAAAATCCCGTTACAAACCTGATACATATCAAAAATTAATACATGTGTAGATAAATTCTGTTTCTTTATTTCCCTAACATAATGTTCTTATACTGTCTATATATAGGGTTTTTCATTAAGAGCGCTCGAACTTTGAAATGAAATAAAACAACCTGTTTAAGTGATATTACTACAATTTTTATAACATTTTAAAGAATATTCAATGACATTATGTGTGGAAAATAATATCAGCCAAATGGCCACTGCGACTCCGCTGTAGATGGCGTATTCTGGTGGACTAATCTTGGAGGACGTCTTCGCATAAATGGTCAATTTCACGAAGAACGCGAGTTATGTTGGCCTTTAGGGCAACAATTGACTGTGGTTTATCTGCGTACACTAAAGATTTCATGTAACCCCACAGAAAGTAATCGAGCGGTGTTAACTCACACGATGAACGCCATAAATTGAACACAACGCACAGAACGTAGGCGAATAGACAACTGGTTTTGATAATAAATTTTACACAATTTCTACGCGTTGTTGAAGCGTGTAGCGTTCCATGGTGAAATGTCACGACAAAATATATATTCATGCCAAATTTGGTAGCAATCGCATTACCGAAATGGCCGCTATGCGCTGCTAAAGTTCGAGCGTCCTTATTGAAAAACTATATATATGATATTTTTAATAATGAATTACCAAGTATCAAAGTAGGTTATTCCAATTTTCATAGTATAATTTTAGTGTTGTCATGCATGTATTTTTTAAATTTGCCGCCAATATTCTGGGGCCAACTTTCGTTAGCCAGACTCTAGCAGACAAGACGAACTGTCTTTATTTTCGATTTATTGTCTTAGTTGCGTTTAACGATGTGATTGGCAAATTAATCCATATACATACAGAACTATAATATCTAATATTAGATATAAATAAATCAGGTTGTATGTTGATCTAAATATGATTTGTGATCATATTAATATGTTTATTTATAGAATTATAATCATAAAAATCACAAATATAACTCTCTGAGTTTATATAATCCTATTGAATGACTATTTCATGAAATCATGACATTTTAGAATTATTCTAACTTAAGGAGTTGTATTGCTGATTGTAATGATTATAATTGTTAAGGTCGCGAATCATATTTTAACTAACATTAACCTGACACTAATATGTAATTTGTTAAAATCGAACGGAAATTTGAATTTCGCGGTCTACCTTAGCGCATCCCCCTTATGGCACACACGTAGACCATAAGCTGGGTTAGGACAAAGGCTTTTTACCCCGATAGTAAGATCCCGTGGGATAATTTCTGACCTCCACGCGGGTGAAGCCGCGGGCTAATTTGCGGGGAAACACAAGAAAATACTTACATTCATTTTGCTGAAAAACGTACGAAATTACATACTTTAAAGAAGATACAATTTCCAGCGCAATGTTATCGCTCCGGACTAGCCCAGTTAGCTAGAACTACTAACAATATAAATGTAAATTCAAGCTTTTAACTGACCAGTATGTTAGTACTGTCCCGCCCTCAGATCATAAAAAGGTTTTTTTTAATATTCTGAGGTCCCGCCCATGCTGGATTACGAAATTGTAGTGCTATCTTAACGGCACAAGGTTCATTTGGCACGAGGGCGAAATCGGAACTAACGCCACCATCTTGTTTGTTTTATAAATTTCCATGGAATTAGTATGTACATACATTTCACAAAACAATTGCTCAAAATATTTACCAAAAGCAAGCCCCCCCTTAACGTCGTTCGAGCGCCAAAAGATACTAGCACAGACTGTTCACTATAACCTGTCCCTTGCCGTCATGTAGCAACACTGCTTGTCAAGCTTAGTTTCAATACAAATAGAGTTCAAAATTTAATTATCTTGTGGAGGAAGGTGGGCTGGTTGGAATAAGCACCAAACGGCCGCTATGGCCCAGGCACAATGGTCCACCTGACGGACTGAGTGCGGAAACCAAACCCCATAACATAGAACATAGAGTTCAAAATGGCGACTGACAGAACAGTACTGACAATCGCGTCACGGGACAAGTTTTTGTAAGCGATTTTGTGTAGTGCTATTCAAAGTATATTATATAGTAAACTTCACTCGAGGGACCGTCATTCGAACACCAACCCGGATTGAACAAGCGGGTGATCAATGCTCGTGCCTTCTCTGTATGAGAAGAGGCCTTTGCTCTGCAGAGGGACAATAATAGGCTGGTATTATACATATATCAAGTGATATTAATACTAAAGAAACACATTAATGTAGCATTGTACAGTACAATTATTTTCTTAATATCCCTCGGCAACCTTCGTGTATCGTCAGTTGTCGGATGTCTATGGCACTTGGTGTAAACCGGACGCTCTCAACCCACTTGAAAGTATTATATAGAGTTGTCAATATTCTTAAAAAAAACGAGAGGAAAGCTGATAGACTGACAAACACGAAGTGTGCCGAGGGATATTAAGAAAATTGTTGTACTGTAAACGCATCTTTATATCTGATCATAGTGTTAGGATGAGGTCATTTATGAGCTTATATAGTGCTACTAATAAAAATGTGTCAAACAGATGGCTAACAACTGTTGGTTTATACACTATTTACGCTATTTAAAGACGTTACACAGAGACACTCTCTTTCTCGTAGAATTTACACAATTGTTCCTCCTCATTTCAACCTTTCCTATTGAAGCAATAATTGTGAGTAGCAACCGACTATCGGTTTTCAGGGCAGTTAGTTCAATCAGAGAATTCCATATAGGGAAGTTTTCGATTTCCCTCAACTGGAGCAAAACTCTCCTGTACTGGAGCAGCGTCTGCTGCAAACATTGATAGGTAGTGCTTACCTGCTTAAGAACAGTAATTAGCAGCAGTAGTAAACATAACTGGCGAAATTTGGGTGTACTCGTACTATATGTACACTTCTGCTTAACTCTTCGGGGACCACAGGCGTGATGTTTAGAAAAGAAAATAAACAACCGAACAGTAAGTAGAACGAAAATGGTAGTAGGTGACGTTCTATAGTTGTAGACTTGTAGGGTAGTTGTTGTAGTTGTCCCCATGGTAAGGAGGCGTGAGTCTATGTATGTAGTAGAACGAATAATTAATGCTTTAATTTGTCAATAATAAAAGCTCCAATAAACATAAAGGCGTGTACGCACGACCGAACAAATCATGGTGAACATGAACACCGAACACGGCACATTTGGTTCGGACGTGTGAACGTAAATTAGCAAAGCGAACACCCCACCCTACGAACACAGTTCGACTTGTGTTTGTGCTACCGCCCCGCTCTCTTTAGTAACCATGGATTTGAAATTGGATCGCCACCAACATTTTTGACGAACACAGTGTTTGATGTTCGTAAGTAGACCTTCAGCGCAATACCTGCTAGCCGCAATGCGGCGCGCCGGTGCGGCAGGCCGCAATATTCAAACAGCATGGTGCATCGCAGTCTCCAGTCAACCGTAGCGGTTGACGGCCAGGCGCAAGTTTAGCAATTAGCAATTTGCAATTTTATATAAAATCGTATAATTCCAACGCACTGGTTGGAATTATACGATTTCATATAACATAGACAAGCGGCGTGCCGGACCGGCGCGCCGCTTTGCGGCCGGTACTGCGCTGAAGGACTTAGGGTACGCACGTGCGAACAAAGTGTTCGTGTTCCCATGGTGAACACAAACATCTTGTTCGTTCGTACGTACACGCCTTTAGACACACATAAACAATCGAACAGAATTTCCATAATTCCCCGAAATTGTTCCTAAATAAATTTCGACGTCATTTCAATATAGATTGTAGATAAGTCACGTTTTCTAAAAGTCTTTTCTTTGAAATAAAACGCTTTGTTTCAATTCCCTTGCGAAGTAAATTGACGGTTCGAGTTAGGTCTGACAACTTTACTGGAATAAAAGACCGGGAAGATTGCACAAATTGTGAATTCAAGTATGTAGTAAATACGTGTAGCTCTGAACAGCCGGTCCTTGTTCAACGTGGAACGTTAACGGGGTTTATGTGCGACCGTGAGCGTACACCTTTATTATTATTTTGTAAGAGAAATCGTGTAGTTGTTGTTTATTTATGAATATTGGATTCTAGTAGCTTTAGTTTATTTGATGTTTAAGGATTGTTTATTCTGGAGGAGCTCGTGGCTAAGTAGTAACTGCCGCACGGGTCGATCCGTCAGGTTAAGCTACGCTTGCCGGGGTTGGTCTGTGGATGGGTGACCATCTTTACATACCGAGACTCCTCCGTGCCTCGGAAAGCACGTTAAGCCGTTGGTCCCGGCTGTCATTCGTGGATCTTTGACAGTCGTTACGGGTCGTCAGAAGCCCGAAAATCTGACAACCAGTCTTACCAAGGGGTATCGTATTACCCAGTTACTGGGTTGTGGAGGTCAGATAGGCAGTCGCTCCATGTAAAATACTGGTATTCAGCTGCATCCGGTTAGACTGGAAGCCGACCCCAATATAGTTGGGAAAAGGCTAGGCAGATTGATTCTGGAGGTAAGATTAGATAGTCGCTCCTTGTAAAGGGAATCCAGCTGCATCTGGTTACACTGGAAACCGACCTCAACATAGTTGGCTAAATTTAGGCAGATTGGGGGTCTGTTTATTGTGTGTGCTAGTGGCCCCAGTTGCACTTGAAACATTTTCAGGCATGTATGTAAAGTAGGTATCCTGTGTCGATCTTTCCCAGGTTTAAAACGATTCCGTAGATTTGCCTTAAAGGTTTTTTAGCTCTTTGATATTATTTGGGAAGATTTCAGAGAACTGCATGGGTCTCCATGTTACGGAAATGGGTACCTATTCAATCGTAATGTTAACAATTTACAGATTTCCTCCTGAATGTGGTTTTTCCTGAAAAGGATCAAGGATCAACGTTCCCACCGAGTTATTTTCAGCTCATAATTTTGCGTAGGCAGTACATATTTTAGTAAAATATTTCAGCAGTGAACTCAAACTCAACAATGTATTGAAATAATTTTAATAAAGAGATTATTATCAGGCAGTATTTGGCAGGGCACGCGGTCGGCGGGCGCGCTCGACGGCACATCAAAGGCGAGCCCGCTTTGATCTCGCCGCGACTCACCGCCTCCGATATTGTGTACACGTACCTACACTCGGTCACTGGTAGGTATATATGACCTATCGATTTGTTTGTAAAGCACGGACGTACCTGTGAGCAGTGGAATGAATTTTCATTGATAAATTCGAATGTTAATAAATATCGGCCAGTAATTTTATGAATGGACAAGCCGTGTGCCCCACGCTTATCGACGGATTTCCCATCGCCAAAAATGCGGAACTTGCGTATTTTACCCTTTTATTTGTGGGGATATTATCATGAATACCCTCTGTCTGGGGAGAACGGAGGGTTATGTCGGACTTCTGCCGACTTAAACCCCACGGTGCTTTCCACTACCTACCATAAGTTCGGGGCCCGGGAGATACACGTACATTTCACACACACATTGGGCAGACACTGTTGTTGTGAGAACATTATTTTCACTTTGTTTTATTTCTTTAGTATTTCACGAACTGTTATCCTTTCTTTTCTTTACATTTGAGCGCACCCCCAAATGGTATCAGCCCGCTATACCTAGAGGGATGGCATAAGCCGCACTTAGTAATGCCCATTTTACCCTACCTGTGGCAAAGTTACCTGTGATGTTAATATTACATAGCTTGACATTATTGCCCGTCCTGCTGATATAATCCCCGGTATGGCCCGCACGGGAAATGATCCGGTGTTCCATTCATAGCCGAGACTATATGGCGTTGTGTACACATTATTGAACCGTTATCGTGAAAGACTTGCTAGTACATAACTACGTAATCTGTGTAAGCCGGGTCGCTTGTGATGAAAGGTGAAAATAATATTTATAAGTATGTAAAACGTTTGTGGTTTACTTTGGCGGTAGGTATTCAATATAGGTAATTCGCTGCGTTGTCGCAGTACCCTAAGTAGGTAATAATTTTAATTTTAAAAAATTATGTAGGAATGCGTGAATAATCGTATAATCGTATAATTTCACAAAGAAAGAGCAATACATAAATTTTAATTGTGCTTTTTAGTCACATTCAGAATTTATGTAATCCTATATCTTAGTCATTCATTATATGTATTATACACAGTGAATTATAATACAAGGGATACATAGATATTCTAATTCTATGAAAGTTAGCACATTCAACGCTGTTTATCTTCTCTAACGTGTTTTCTTTTAAAGGAAACTGTAAGCAAGTGGCATCAATCATACCCAAGTACGCTACTTCAAGTTAACGGCACTACCTACTAGTGTTTAGTTTACAGAGCTCGAACAAACGATGCTTTTACATGTTTGAACGAAGAAACAAACACATTTTTACTACAATTTGGACAAAAATAAAGTAAACGTTATTTCATTCACAATTGTAGATGTAATAACCTCATTGGCTTGTTTGAGGATTTCTTCATTGGCTTCTTGAGGAAGTTGAGCTGTCTAAAAGCCCTTAAGCTCAATAAAAGTTGTTCATAGCATTATGATCAGTCTATAACGTTCTCACTGCCGGGACACAGCCTTCCTCTCTGTGAGAGCCCGCGATGTTTTCATTCAAACAATTACAATGGCCACATTACGATTTTAAGATATAAGTTATTATTAAAGTTGAATAAAGTTAAGTTCAATAAAATTATATACGTCTTGGTAAGACTGGTAGACAGACTTTTGGGCTTCTGACTACCCGTAACGACTGTCAAGATCCAAGAACGACAGCCGGGACGCGGCTTATCGTGCTTTCTGAGATACGGAGGGGTCCGTACCCATGCACGGACCAACCATGGCAAGCATAGCTTAACCGGAGCGATCGACCCGTGCCCCTGTTATATCATTCATTGCTACTGCTGGACTTAGGCCTCTCCCAAGCACCGCCACTTCGACCGATTCTGTGCTTGCCGCATCCAGCGGTTTCTTGCGGCCTTCACAAAGTCATCGGTCCATTTTGTGGGAGGCCTTCCAATGCTACGTCTTCGGGTACGCGGTCGCCGCTCCAGAACTTTCGGCCTTATCGGCAATCTGTTCAGCGAGCAATATGTCCTGCCCATTGCTACTTAAGTTTGGCAATTCTTCGGGCTATGTCGGTTACCTTGGTTCTCCTGCGGATCTCTTCATTTCGGATTCGATCACGTAGGGAAACTCCAAGCAGAGCCCTCTCCATTGTTCTTTGGATGGATTTTAGCCTTCTGATAAGGCCCATTGTTAGGAGGATTGATCAGGCCCTCCGCCTCTGTACATTTCTGTGCTTGAACTATTAAATAAATAAATAATTATTATCAAAATATCTTATATATTTTAGGGTCAACCACATCTTTAAAGGTATCTAAAGACAAGAGAGAACACAATTTAAAAGTTTATTGTTTAAACACTCATTATATATTAATATATATTTTTATTCGTAAAATCCTCAGCTCATCTCATTTGACCCTTCGATTAAAGAAAAGCCCCAATTTTCCGAAATCCAATTGAACTAATCGCCTCATTGCGTTGCTTTGCTTCCGAAACTGTAGCCTTCTTGAGATTAAATTGAAACAAATTTTGATCTATTAGGAGTTATTCTGGTTAAGACCACGATAATATAAATTTTCAATAGTTTTTCATGAATTAAATTATATTAAATGAATTATAGAAAAATACCTGCGGTCACATGCCCATTGTATATTTAAGAAGAACATAGGAAAAATAAAAGTCAAATAGAGATTTCCAACCACTATCATTACAAATATAATTATGATGTGAATGAGAATAATATTCAGACTTTCGAGCGGCACAAAAATATAGCTAAAGAAGCACGAAGTAGCAAACGTTATTTTCATCCACCAACGCGTTAGTATTGATTGGTAAATGCTCTTAAAGATAAAATAAATTTTACCTCAAAAAAAAAGTAGGTAGGTCTAATGTTCACGCGAATATAATAATGAGAATAAAAAATCTGGGGCAAAAAAAATGCGTTGTTGGGGCTAGTGTCCGATATTGTGGAAGGCTCATTACCAGCCACGGACGCGCGGTACAAGGGCAAGCCAATGTAAAGTTATTAAGTGTCAACGTGCTCATTTTTCCTTTGTCCTCTACAAGAAATATTCAATCTACTTTCATGGTTGCGTTATTATTTGTTATAGAGTTATGTATTGTTGTTTTGGTTCTGTATTTTTGTAGTGGATTAAGTTAGAATTCGTTCTTACGCGGGCGCTTGAACAATTTTCTTTTTTCAGGGTTTTGTACCTCAAACGGATAAAACGGAACCCTTATAGGATCACTTCGTTGTTCGTCCGTCTGTCTGTCAGTCTGTCAAGACCCATTTTCTCATGAACGCTTGGAGGTATTAAGTTGAAATGAATATCAAATAGGTACGTACTTCTTATTTAAGTTTCCTTGGAGCTAAAAAAAAAACAAATTTTCAAGGCATTCAAAAAATATTATGGCCATTTATGTGACAAAGTTTGATACTCGCAAATAAATCAAAACCTACAGGGTACTTCCCGTTGACCTGGAATCATGAAATTTAGCAGGAAGAAAGATCTAACAGCACAAGTAAAGGAAATAGTCCGAAACTTGATAATTTGTAGTTTTATCACATTTATTTTGTGATTACAAATTTACATTTGCAGTTGGAGAATTGACCGTAACGTATATAAATGTATCGGAGAACATGATTTTCAACTACAAAGTTAAGTTTGTTTTTGGGATAAATTCATCCCATCTACGGGCAACATCAGATCGGACGGACCGAACGGATGATCCTATTTATAAACTACAAATTAACAAAGTGATTGTAGAAATCTATTGCATAGTTTAAAAGAACAATGCGGTCACAATGCCATACACCACGACTTTAATTTATCATATGTTTAGATATAGATTGTAAGGGTATTCATAAATGTTTACAAGTTAAATGCTGTTTTTCTATTCAATGTTTTCTGACAACCTCTAACCATCGAACACAAAGGTTATCGACTAAGTCTAGTTTTTTTTTCAAGAAATCAAATGTAAGGAAAATTGAAACTAAATCTCAATAGGCACAAGTAGATGTTCACCTACATATATTTTAGACAATTGAATTCAATATCATAACTCCGTTTATGTTAAACAAACGGGACAAAGGACAAACTCATTTAACTCAAACAATTGGAACGCTCGAAACAGCTGTACTGCTGGACTTTCGACGAATGAACGTATTATGTTAACTATTTATTTATTTATTTATTTATCAAATGTTTCCTTTGCCATTACAGATCATAAATCTAATGCGACAAAGTAACTTAAAATATACTTAACTATACCTTACATGCTACACAGTATGTGGCTCTTGTGAACTCACTCAGTGTACAGGTGAATAGGTCTATGGCATCCGCCACCGTGTTGAGAGTGCGCAGCGCACGAGTTAGCGGTGCGCGCCCCAGCAGGTTAGTGCGCGCTCTCGGCACCACCAGCAGCTGCGGCCTGCGCCGCCGCGCCACGTACCCATCCGGTAAATTAAACCCTATTTCAGAGAGTATACCTGAGTTTTGTATACTACCTCTTAAAACTTTGAAAATATACGTTGCCAGTGTCACTTCACGCCTAATTTCTAATTTGTAGTAGCCCACCATACCGAGACAGAATAGGGTTGGATACAGTAACGGGTATCCCGGGTATCTCCCATACTGCTTTAAATAAATAAATCTGACGAATTTGTTCTGTATCCGTTCGAGCATATTTTTGTATTTTATTTCACTAATGTGTAATCATTTGAAAATGTGGCACATGTTTTTGTTATAAATAAGAAGGTTATTCTAAGTGGAGTTGTGAAAAATCTATATTATGTAAGTACTTTAAATTGCGTTTTCTAGTGTAATATGCACATCGATGTTTTTGTGGGGGGAAAATATCAATTTGCTATCTGAAATCATAATAGGTATTTTTGGGTTTCAAGATTTATCAGAATATAAGTACTGCATCATCAATCTGCTGCCGTTGCCCCAATTATTTGGGTTTGGCGCAACATGTCTTCCATAGTTCTGTATTTGTCGTCATTTCTAGTCAATCCCTTTCTAATCATAGCCATCGACATTCACACTCAAAACTTTCCGCACGACATTTTCCTCATTCCTCCGCATCACATGCTCATACCATGACAACCGATTTCCGTAGATTTAGTAGAAAGTGTAATTATATTATTGTAAGTAGTTGGTACTTCCACTATGTTCACATACCAATCAATCTGCCTAGCCTTTTCCCAACTATATTAGGGTCGGCTTCCAGTCTAACCATATACACGTAGCTGTATTTTACATGGAGCGACTGCCTATTGGACCTCCACAACCCAGTGACTGGGTAATACGATACCAATTGGTAAGACTGGTGTCAAATTTTTCGGGCTTCTGACGACCCGTAACGACTGTCAAAGATCCATGAATGACAGCCGGGACCTTCCGACCTGCCGGGGCTTAACGTGCTTTCCGAGGCACGGAGGAATCTAGAGACCAACCCCGGCAAGCATAGCTTAACCTAATGGATCGACCCGTGCGGCAGTTATTACTTAGCCACGAGCTCCTCTATGTTATTACTATGTTGTTACTATGTTCACATACCATTACCCTTTTTTGATATTATCAATAGTGCCACTGCCAAAACTCTATATCTGTTCAGAATAAATTTATCGGACCGTTAACCCATAATCGTATATATCAGAATGACAGTGTGAATTTAGCCTTATGGGAATATAAATGGCTCGCAAATCGGTCAGTCAAGCAGCACAAACATATAACAAGATTAATTCCTAATGAAATTTGTTGACCCGACAACTTCAACAGCTTGGGCCCCTGTGTAGAAACATAGAGTAAGAAGAATCGCATAGAAATTTTAGTCAAGTAAGTTTCAGTCGTTAGTTTTAAAATTATTTCCTTTATCAAGTCCTGAATTGATAAAGAAAAAAGGTTGTGTCCTGATACGTAATACCTTTCAAAGCACCTTATACTTTACCTTACCTTATAGTTTTTGAGCAGACTATTGCATAGAAAATTATCATTATTTAATTACTTGATGACAAACATTACCTAAAATACCACCATACCACTATCCTTTGTGCTTAAACCGATGTCGCCAAAATAATCACACATCATTCCCCCCAACTCCCAAACAACGCTTTCCCAAGACATAATAGGGGTAGATGGGAAACACGTTTACGTAAAAACAGACCACATTCCCTTCTTCGCCTCACACAGCTCATTTGTGTACGTTGCTCGTATTTAAAATTTGTCTGTCCGAAAGTTTCTTTAGTAAAACCCCGTACAAGTGTTGGTATGAAGAAGCATTAACGCCTCGTTGGTCGAGCGCGAAGCTTAACGGGTGCCGCACCAAGCGAAAATCCTGACTTTGTTGAACGTATCTTACGCCCTTCTGTTGACATTTAAAATGCGCTTGTAGCAAGAGTTTCACATCTTTACGTTCTTATTCTATGGTACTTCCTACCTTCAACAATTTTTTTATAACTCAGAATACTTCAAATTGTAAGAAAGTTTAAGCCAGAATCCGGTAAATTAAAATTTCATGAGCAGACTACAAAGAGGGTTATTTTTATATGTAGGTTTTTTATGAGCTAACTTTTTAACTTAGGATTTTATTGTAATATTATTCTCATGTGGCCGTAAAACCAATAGGTTTTTTTAGAAGATTGCTGGAGGCAAGAACAGAAAAGGAGTGAAATTGTCATGCATGGAAAGTATAAGGACCTTCGTCCTACTATAAAATATAATATTATAAAGGTGAAAATTTGTATGATTAGATGTTTCTTACTCCATCACGAAAAAATGGCTGAACGGATTTAAATGGAATTTGGCACACAGAGAGTTTATAGCTTGGATTAACATCTTAAATAATTTTTATCCTGATATTCCCACGGGATCTAAACTTATGCAGGTGAAACCGTGGGGCACTGCTAGTTAATGAATAAATGTTGGTAATTTTTTCGCCTTCAGTCGTTACGTTACCGATTGTTATGCCTTCAAGATGTCGATCACATGATATAGTTTGGCTGTTTTAAATACAAAGGGAAATGAATGAATAGCTCCGCTATTGTTATAGTATAATAATCTGTTAACTCTCTAAGATTCGGGAGAGTTTATCAAGGATTATGATTCATCGTTTTATTTTAACGTTCATTCTAGAATATTGGGTTTCTCATAATCATAATCTTTTATTTGCAATAGGTATTGGTAGTAGTGTTGGTCTTACAATCAGCAATTCAGTAGCCTAATGCATAGTCAGACATTTGAAATGCTAAACTTAAATTAACAATGAATTTAATGTTAGAATATATTTATGTTAAATGGAATGCTTTAAATGCTCATTTCTATCATTCATTACTTTTACAACTTCTACTACATTAGAAAATCAAACGATGTTAACTTACTTATTTGAAAATTCTTCTTAAGAGTCCTATTACATTTTTGACGCAAATTCATGATTTTTGACGTTGTAAAGCAGTAAGATATTTGAATTATTTGATTATGAATAACGATAGTGCCATTCTCTTTATTGTAAGTTGGAGTTGCACATTTTAACTTTTCTTGTCGTGTAATTTACTATGAATATTTTACGAACTCAGTTTACAAGGAAAAACGTCGGCAATGGAACTTTGACGCTCAAATTCACATTGTTTCATTCAGTTCTAATAAAAGCGAAAGTTACTAAACGATAACTTGAATGTTTTACTTGTTTATTGGAGTTCTAGAATTTCTTTAAATTTCTTGTGTTTTCAGGGAAAAGTCGTAAAGAAAACCAATAAATGTCTTGATTTTCATGTCCATTATATTCCAAATAAACACAATTAAATCAAATAAACTAATATGATATAAAACTTCGATCTACAGTGAATACGTTTTATTAGTTTTTGTTTCTCAATATAATAAGACAAAATTACAATAAATTAAATTAAAGTACTATATATTCCGCGTCAATTCAGCAAATTACACGAAAATAATGTGTAACTCCAACTTACAAGAAAGAGAATGGCACTATAGTTATTATAATCAAATAATTAAAATATCTTACTGCTGCTGAAAATTACATGGTCAAAAATCATGAATTTCCGTAAAAAATGTAATAGGACTCTTAATTATAATAGGTATAGATCCGACCGCTTCCCTTAGGAAGGAGATGAGATTGGATCGCCATTTCATTCCCAATGGACCCGAATTGCTATTGTAATCTAAACTTCAGTTCAGAACCTATACAATTCGCGGAGACGTTATGTTGTTACAACTTCCTGGTCTTGGCGTTGTTTCGTAACTAAAGGTTGATAATAAATACTGATTTTCAAAGGCGAGTCGGCTAAACTTATTTTTATTTCAATGTTATACTTGAAGATTATTAAATAAATTAGGGATTTTTTGGCGCTACTGGTAGATATTTATAGATTTTAAGATTCCGTATCATTGGTTTTAATAATGGTAGTTTAAATTCTGGGCAAAAACCAATATTAGTAAAACCAGATGTCGGTGAACATTTTATAATTTTTTATTTTCTTATTTTACTTTATTAGGACATAAAACAATTATTGCAAATTACAATTAAAGTGTGACAGAATAACTTAAAAACTAGGTAAACGTATAACCCTCACAAATGTCCGCGGTAAAATGTTTTCTATATAATTGGTTTAATGCGTGCGTTGTAAGAAGTACTCGTACGTATTAATAGGTATAAGATGGCTATTTTACTGTCCAGAAGATGCAAGGTAAAAAATAAAATGATATATTATTTAACTCCAAAATACAAAGTAACATTATACATTCCAAAAATATATAATAAACACGTTCAAAGTATTCACTGAAGAGAATATAATCTAGCCATCTATAAAAGAATCATCTAGATCAACGGTTCCACTTTTATATTATGCCATATAATCCCTCTTCAGGACGTTGTCGAATGGCTGATCAATATTTTGTTCAATCACAGATCAATACAGATGGTTGGTTGATGGTTAGTGAAGTCCGCGGCGGGCTTGACTTGCTGGGCCAAATCAGTGAGTAATGTAGTCAGAAGATCTAAGAGTTAGGGGATAGAAAGAGAGGCAACTTCTAGGTGAATATAACTTTAGGTAATTAGCGCTGTGCGACCTGAAATTGCTCTTAATTGTGTCGTAGCAAGAGCTGCTTTTTATTTAAATGATTTTTAGGAGTGAAACATCTGCATATGTAATCTGTGGTTCAATGTTCAAAGATTAGATCCATATTTACAGGTAAGGAAGCTTTGTCTCATTATGTAATTTTTTGTTTCAAAATGGTTCAATTATAATATAATTTAATGTTATATTATTTTAAATTAATATACAAGTGTACAGGCCAGTGGTTGTAGGCACCATATAGCACTTTGTTTTGGTTAAATAAGTAAGTTATTGGAGTGCACAGAAATAAACACAAGTTTAGATTCGTCACAGTTTTAGTCTCTTGTGCAAAAATAAATACTGCATGGAAAACCTTTTTAACCTCCGTAGAGACAATGTCATTGCTACGCCGTAGCGGCGCGCTACGAAGCTACGAGAAGGTAAAGTATTTTCTTGTTGATTACGCCTCTATCCGACCGTATCTTCAAGTCATAAATCAAGCAGCTCTTTGTAAAAGATTTTTTCATAGACAATTACCCTTTTTACATTTTTAATATCATAAAAGCTTTTCGATAACGCTTCTGAGTAGGTAGGTACTTAAGTATTAATGTAATGAAAACTTAATATTGTAATAGAATTATTCACGTTACAAATATTAATATTAGGCCTTTGACTTTGAAGTTAGTCTCTCTAACTAATTTAAAGGTCAAATTATCCTATGACGCTGTGAGGAATTGTTCACTATTTTGAAACTTTTGAAGAACTCATTTGGTAATTTTTTGTTGTGTTGGAAATGGCTCGCGTAAAGTATACTTACTAATTAATCATTAATAACCAAATATTGGCAAAATCCATAGTCGGCCCATCGCTACTTATTTTAGTTTGATATAAAAAATACGTTTCAAATTTCGATGTTATGATTTATTTCATACTTTCAAAATACTTCTAAGCTTTAGTATTGTCAGTGTTTTCATTTATTGTCGTATTGTCCTTTCCACGTTTTATACGTATATGAGTACCACATTGAATGAGTATCACGAGCACCCACTTCTTCCATACATAAAATGGTCGTCCACACCAAAAAAAAGTACCTCTTAAATTCTTTTCCATCCTCACAGTTCTATTTCCAGTAAGGAAGGAACTGATACTCAGCGAAAAGGTAAAAGGATCATTAGCTCCTCGTATATCACTTGTAAGCGTGACAATTGAGGCGGGACTGAAATCCCGGGAACCCAGGACTGTGGGAATGCGGTCCCTAACCCGGACCGGATAGAAAAGTAATTATGTCCTACATAAAACTTTGTGGTTACTGCTGAGGAGGGCAGGTAGATTCAGACATCGTATATTTTTATTCTAGTGTATTTGTTGATTAAAATCTTGTGTAGAGCGAAGTGGAAGAGAAATAAAAAGAAGGTAGAACTAAAAATAGCACGATCAAAAGGTATACAACCTGTATTTAGCTAAAATACTTCTCTATTGTTCAATAATCGTATGGTAGTTAACAAGGTGTGTTTTATGTTAGCTTAAAAAAATAGTTCCTTAAGTCAAACTAAACTTGTTTCACTATTTTTTATGCACGTGTTATAAAGGGTGGCCAGCATATAGACATCCAAAAAAAATTGTTTGTCTCTCGTATCGTGGGGTATCCGAATTTTCGAGAATATTCGACGTAACGAACTTAAAAAAATAAAAGTAGAAGAGTCGAGATAGATGTTCATGTATTTTTTTTTACATAAGTGTGTTAAGCATATTAAGTTGTCTTTGAAGACCGAATTTACCCAAAGTAGCCATATTAAATACTACTTTTTTAATGATTATGAAAGATGAGAATATGGTGAAAATTGTAAAATTAATAAAATTGATTAGAATTTATATTTTTAATTTGATACAGATTAATTGAATAGTATTATTAATGTCAAAATATTAATTATTATGTCAAAAAGTATAGAATACTAATTACAATTTCAAAAAGTATGATTTAAAAATTCATTAACGAAATAGAAACACATGTCTACGAGCCAAGTAAACATTTTACATTTGAATTTATTAATTGGTAACATTCTCAAGTTAGGTGGTAATTTATTAAACATTTTTACATACAACTGGCATTTCTACTGTATAGTTGCAATCTCTGAGGAGGTACTAGCAATTCTTCAGTCTTTGGGAGACTTGTTTATTTAATAGGAATAAATGTGGGTATTTTTTACAAATAAACAAGCCTCAAAAATATAAAGGCACGGGAGTGGAATAATTTTTAATTATTTAAATAATGGCCTGCAATGGTCTAAGTATTCTGCTCCGCTCATGGCTCTGATACATTTTTTTTGTACTTTAAATGCTCTGCCCACATCCACTGAACTACCCCATATCACTAGGCCGTAACGCAATTCTGATGTAACATACCGATGATATGCATTGAGGACAGTTTGTTTACTGGACACCAGTCTTAACTTGCGAAGGGCGTATACAAACTTATCAAGCTTGTTACATACTGTCTACATGTTCCTTCCAGTTCAGTTTATTGTCAATATTATTATACCTAAAAATAAAGCCTATGGTTCTGGTCGCAATTAGATTGTGTTTAGTAAAAAAGCTATTTAATTTGTCATGCATTGCTTTTTTTTTTTGCAAAGATTGGGATCAGTGTAATGGGCCTATAATTACCCATTTCAGAACAGTTACCCTTTTTGAATAATGCTTTAATTATGGATTCCTTTAATGTCAATGGAATTATTGAAAAAAATGTTATCATTGATCTGCTGTGATTTTGACATGCATTTTTTTTTAATTATAGTGTAATTATGGTATTTTTTTTGTGGTATCCTTTACTTATAGCATCGTGTTGACATGCGTAATATAAAGCTCTCTTTTTAATGCATGATATTTTTATACCCGTATTGAGCCATTTGTTTTTTTTAATGTTTTTATTGGTCCTTTTGAGGAAATAATAATTTTGTAGAAGAGCGTGAGTCATGAAAAATATTAAATGCTTTATTGCAGTCTGTCTCTTCGTACATTTTACCAAAACTTAAAGCTGCTAAGCAATCTAAAATTTTTGCTATGTTACTCTTATCGTAATCTCTCTTCGTACCATACCAGAATTGTACCGTTTGAAATGTATTATTATTCATCTCTTCAAGGTAAAAAGTTGATGATTGTCCAGTGTCGTGATCGGAGAGAGCTAAATTATGTATATTGCATTTCAGATCAACTGCTGGGAGATTACTAGCTATTTTATCTATGCTAGTATTTTTCCTAATAGGCATCCTAACATGTAGGGAAATATTAAAATTGTTCATTATTGATATTAATTCTTTAGAATATTTGTTATCATTCAATATGTCTATGTTCCAATCTGCGCACAGAATAATATTTTTTTTTAACTTTGCGGGTTAGATTGCGTAGTTTTTTGATAAAAAAAAAATATACGCATCAGAATCTGGAATTCTATTTCTGCACACTAAAATTAAATTATGAGTCCATACTTCGACGCCACAGTCATCAGTTATAGGTAACGGGCTAAAACGTAGACCTGTTTTTATTAAAACGCATGTTCCACCGCGTTTCTTCCCGTGTCTTGTGTAACTGGGAGATAAGTTGTAGTGTGTAAGTGCCAGATTACTTTCATTCCCTGATTTTATAAAAAAATCACTCGGACAAATAAAATCTAAATCGCCAATCTGATTTGCCAAGTCAGTAATTGTGACTTCGAAGAGATCAGTTTTATTTAAAATTTCAGCTATGTTTTGGTGTAACAGTATAAATTTTTGTTTTCTTTTAGAACTGTCACTGTGCTACTAACAGTAACCTTTTTACGTGATGGAACGAAAAAGAGTTTTTGGGCATTTTTTGGCGATTTCGGAGAATCACAGTTACTACCGTGATTCTCCAAAATCGTATCATACTCAGTTGGATAGGTCTCAATATCAACAAGTAGGCGACGGAATATATTATCATAAATACGTTTTTGACCGAGTTTGTTAAGCTTACCGGTATTATATGAGATGTTTCATCAGATAAAAAATTAGCATAGTTATGATTTTCTATGTCCATGAAAAGCAATCTATTAAACATTTCGATTTTATAATTGTGTATCAGAGCCCCTTGTACATATGTAGGGCAGCATATAATGACATTTGTATTAGTTACACTTTTAAGAGATTCTTTGATTATCTTGACTATTTCAATTGATTCCCCGATGCCTTTAAAATCTTGCTCACCAATCATAATGATACAGTAGTTGTTAAGGAAGCACACTAAATACCTACCTAATAAACTGATTATTGTTAGTAAGTACATCTGCACATGTTAAAATAGTATCAAGTCGAATCATGTGTGGATATTAATCAAGTCGGGACATGAAGTCCAGTAGGTGCATCAAATCTGGAAAGTTTTGGTCCAGTTCTAACATGTCAACTAATATAGAATGTTTCGAATAAATAATCCAACAAGTTAGAACAAGAAAGTCTAGTAAAATCAAAGATTCCTGACACAAAATCAGGTCTCTAGCAATAACCAATGTACCTATAGACACCGACTTAACTAAAAGATGTGTTAGACATTCGTCCGTGTCTACAGGTAACTAAAAATACCTTATTTTCTCTTGTTTACCTGTCCTTATGTAATAAAAGGTATATAACTCCGTTGTCAGTCATAATACAATGTTTTGATTATGACTACAACACTGACTAGACTATTTCCCACCTGAATACCTATTTAAAACAATGAGAATACCTATCTGTGTTTATAATTACGTAATCCATTGTTCTAGAAGTAATTATCATGTCATAACTTGCACCTGCGCAACCCTGCCTCCCTCATTCGTGTAAACACCCTCGTCATAGCAAAATGGGAAATACCCAGCTATACCCCGACCCTCTGTCGCGTCCCTGAATAGCGAACTGCCCTGATGTATAGGAGCAAATTATTGTGTTTGCACAAATGGTACCCGCTACTTGCCCCATAGTAAAAATCTACTTAAGGTATCGGGTCTGATTTTACAATTGTAGTTGCCTAGTACTAGTTGCCTAGTACTCTCTTAGAAAGTCTCAGATTCTTAGTCAGTTGAGCTTTAACTTCGTTCCTACAAACATCTCGCTACTTGAGGTATAAATTCGTGCTAAATATAGTATTAAATTCGGATTACATCTAGCTCTAACCTTTGTCTGTATTACTGTTGTGTATTTTAAATATATTGTGTGTGTGTTTTATGTGCATTATACGTGGATCTATTACATTAGCTGCTTGTGGTTTTTCTACTGTGCCAAACCTTACAACAAACCGCCCCCTTCAAACGACATAAGCTGGTCGTTTACATTTTGGTCCTTCGACAGCCGGATATCGTTTACAGTAGTCATAAAAATCAATCTGCCTAGCCTTTTCCCAACTATATTGGGGTCGGCTTCCAGTCTAACCGGATGCAGCTGAATACCAGTATTTTACATGGAGCGACTGCCTATCTGACCTCCACAACCCAGTAACTGGGTAATACGATAACCCTTGGTAAGACTGGTTTTCAGACTTTCGGGCTTCTGACGACCCGTAACGACTGTCAAAGATCCACGAATGACAACCGGGACCAACGGCTTAACGTGCTTTCCGAGGCACGGAGGAGTATCGGTATGTAAAGATGGTCACCCATCCACAGACCAACCCCGGCAAGCGTAGCTTAACCTGATGGATCGACCCGTGCGGCAGTTACTACTTAGCCACGAGCTCCTCCATATACAGTACAGTACATATACAGTAGTCATCTAAACTATAATTCTGTATCTTATTAACTATATTAGAGAAAATGTCTTTTTCACCTCAGCACCTCAAACAAGCAGGTTTTGCTGCCAAAAAACAGCCACGAGCTCTTCCATATACAGTACAGTACATATACAGTACAGTACATATACAGTAGTCATCTAAACTATAATTCTGTATCTTATTAACTATATTAGAGAAAATGTGTTTTTCACCTCAGCACCTCAAACAAGCAGGTTTTGCTGCCAAAAAACAGTGAGCAAAATTCGATTTTGCTGCGAGCGTGAGACAAAGTAACTTTTTAATTTTTTTTTTAACTGCCTAGAGCAGTGTTGGGTCTACTCACAAAATTCTAAAGATTTGAACTTCAATTAGTTTTGTCACTTTCACTTCGATACGAGAAAAGCGAGAGAGAAACAAGTCGATTCGAAGTTCGATTTCAAAATTCCAAACCTACCTACTAGGCCCAAAAAAGAAACAAACATTAAAACGTTCGGATATAGGTACATAAAACATTAAAATTGCAAATCATCTGTTAAGGTTTTATTTTAATTCTGTTTTATTAAATTTTTGGAACGAAGTTCTTAAGCGGCCTGCGGTAAGAGTGCAGTGGCAGAAATGGTCACGCGAAAAGCCGCTTGCAACTGTCTTCTTCTAATTCAAAGAGAAAGAAAGATGGAGAGAGATAGTAAGTGTGAATTTGGTCGAAATGAAAATCCAAGATGGCGGTTGCGAAAATTTTCACATTTTTCATAATGGGTGTCGTTTTCATAGTTTTCAAGGGTGCCAAAGCCGATCGTGAGGTCAAAATGTAAATCCAAGATGGCAGCTGCAAAATACGAGGTGATGAAGATTATGTAAAAAAAACCTTGTCCGATCCGAAAATGGGCATATGGCACTGCAGTAACATTACAAAACAGTATTTTTTTCTTTATTATTGATAGTAAAAAAGTTATTGGTATTTAAAATTCACATTTTTAGTTCCAAAATTACCCCAAATCTATAAAAAAATTGCATAACTCATAACTTATGACTTTTAGACACCCGCTAAACGACGGCCGCCGCCCGCACCAAATGTAAAATTCGGTCAAATTCACCATTGAACAAAAATGTGGGGATTATTTTTTCTTTTCCTGAAAATTTCCACATAAATATGCTAACAGTACGATACCTAACAACACCCTCACGGATCGGACAGGGGTTTTTTTACATGTTGTATGTTCTCGCTGCTGAGGTAAAAAGTTGTATGTGTTACACGAGAGCAAAGTTATTTGCATCTTGTGTCTTTGAATCCCTCGCAGCGCTCAGGATTCTAACCTAGAATCACTCGCTACGCTCGTGATTCAATTATAGAATCCTTCGCTTACTCGGGATTCAAAATCAACACTCGCAGCAAAAAACGACTCTGCACAAATAACTATTACGCTACTATTATGTGACAAGTAATGACAGAGCTCGAAGTATCGGCCAATAGTTATTTGTGCAACAAGAGAGCAAAGTCGTTTTTTGCTGCGAGTGTTGATTTTGAATCCCGAGTAAGCGAAGGATTCTATAATTGAATCACGAGCGTAGCGAGTGATTCTAGGTTAGAATCCTGAGCGCTGCGAGGGATTCAAAGACACGAGATGCAAATAACTTTGCTCTCGTGTAACACATACAACTTTTCACCTCAGCAGCGAGAACATACACATGTAAAAAAAAACCCTGTCCGATCCGTGAGGGTGTTGTTAGGTATCGTACTGTTAGCACATTTATGTGGAAATTAAAAAAAAGAAAAAATAATCCCTACATTTTTTTTCAATGGTGAATTTGACCGAATTTTACATTTGGTGCGGGCGTCGGCCGTCGTTTAGCGGGTGTCTAAAAGTTACATTTTTTTATGGATTTGAGGTAATTTGGGATAATTGGAACTAAAAATGTGAATTTTAAATACCAATAACTTTTGTACTATCAATAAAAATAAAAATAAATACTATTTTGTAATGTTACTGCAGTAACGCCCATTTTCCCCAGATTTACGGATCGGACAAGGTTTTTTTTTACATAAGCTTCATCACCTTGTATTTTGCAGCCACCTTCTTGGATTTATATTTTGACCTCACTATCGACTTTAGCACCCTCGAAAACTATGAAAACGACACCCATGACGAAAAATGTGAAAATTTTTGCAGCCACCATCTTGGATTTATATTTTGACCTCACTATCGACTTTAGCACCCTCGAAAACTATGAAAACGACACCCATGACGAAAAATGTGAAAATTTTCGCAGCCGCCATCTTGGATTTTTATTTTGACTTCACTATCGGCTTAAGCAACCTTGAAAACCATAGAAACGATACCTATGAAAAAAAAATTGAAAATTTTCGCAGCGGCCATCTTGGATTTACATTTTGACTTCACTATTGGCTTTAGCAACCTTGAAAACCATAGAAACGATACCCATGAAGAAAAATTTGAAAATTTTCGCAGCCGCCATCTTGGATTTACATTTTGACCTCAGGGTCGGCTTTGGCACCCTTGAAAACTATGAAAACGACACCCATTATGAAAAATGTGAAAATTTTCACAACCACCATCTTGGATTTTCATTTCGACCAAATTCACACTTACTATCTCTCTCTTTCTCTTTGAATTAGAAGAAGACAGTCGCAAGCGCCTTTTCGCGTGACGATATCTGCCACTGCACTCTTACCGCAAGCCGCTTAAGAACTTCGTTCCAAAAAATTAATAAAACAGAATTTAAATAAAACCTTAACAGATGATTTGCAATTTTAATGTTCTACTTACATCCGAACGTTTTATTGTTTGTTTCTTTTTTGGGCCTAGTAGGTAGATATGGAATTTTGAAATCGAACTTCGAATCGATTTGTTTCTATCTCTCGCTTTTTTCGTATCGAAGTGAAAGTGACAAAACTAATTGAAGTTCAAATCTTTAGAATTTTGTGAGTAGACCCAACACTGCTCTCGGCATTTAAAAAAAAAAATTAAAAAGTTACTTTGTCTCACGCTCGCAGCAAAATTGAATTTTGCTCACTGTTTTTTAAGTAAGTAAGTAAGTAAGTTTATTTATTTGCATAGATTGTAGGTACATGACATAGGGTATTAAAAAAAAAAACAATTATGATCCTTGTACAATCTACCTTAGATTAGGCATGCAAACATTAATTAATTAGGTAAACGAGTAGGTAGTCAAAACTTAAAATAAACAAATAGTGTCACAATACAAAATTACATTTCAAATCACAACCATCATTCATTCATTTCTTTCATTTGACAGCAAAACCTGCTTGTTTGAGGTGCTGAGGTGAAAAAGTGTTTTCTAATATTTCTAGTGTGCCGCTGTGGTTGCAGTTACTGAGAATACATAGCTTTCTTTTTTTCCTACCCTCTTTTGTTATTACCCGTTGATCTTGTGGTGTCTTGTTGTCTTCTTTTCGGATATAATTGCTATACTCAGCCAATTCTGATGCTTCTGTCTGTGTTTGCTTATCCTCGTATATTGCTACAGACACTGTTTTAGGTGGTGTATGACAAGTCTCTAATAATATATTTGAGCTCTCAATGCAGTGTCTTTCACTTTCAATCAGGGACCGTACAACCCTGGTTAAGAGTTAAGCTTTTCGAAGGGGTAAACCGTTTATGAGGTTACCTTTAAATGATGTAACCCTTTGAATGGGTTCTATGCTTGAAACCCAGTAAAAGGGTTATCTCTTCAATATGGATAACCCATTGAATGGGTTCTATACTTGAAACCCAGTGAAAGGGTTACATGGTAACCCATTCAATGGGTTATATTCATGAAACCCAGTGAAAGGGTTACCCTTTCATTATGATTACCTATATAATATAAGGGTTTTGTTAGGGTTACCTTAAAGTTACTCAATAAAAATTTGCTAAGTAGGAGCGAACACTACGCACCATCCACCATCGCTGGCGTACATTGCCTTTATTTAACTACTCATCGTAGGCTTGTAGATTTCGTCCACACGTGCTACCTACATTTCAGATTTATATGCCTACATAGTACACAGCAAGGTGGTGTGTACTTCAAATCCTTTATGTTCCTAAAATAAATTATTATATATATTTATAAGGCTAGATTGTAATAAGATTAGGGTCCATCCTATTGTTGAACCCTAGGACAAAGGGAAAACATATAAATAATAGCGATGTACAGCATCTCGTTTTGGTTTTGGCATTTTATAGATTGTTCATAATTCACAAATTTGGATTGTCTAATAATATCGCAAAAGACGTCCCGGTTCAAAAAATCAAACAGCAAGAATGACAATTGTACGGTCCCTGCAAATGCCTGCAATAAAGTAAATAAGTACAGACATGAAAAAATCATAATATCATGTAATTTCGATATCCGGCCAGCAAAGCTTAAATTAACTCCATATTACATCATAGATCCCTGTTTAGAAGCCGCTCGGTAAGTAGCCACATAGGCGCGCGCCGCCGCGGCCGCTTAAAGCCTTGTGCAGACTAGCGCGACGCGACTTGAACATTACGGTTTCTTAGAAAACTTCACGGTATAACAATAACCGCTGTCACGTCGCGCTATCGCGTTGCGCTAGTCTGCACGAAGCTTAACGCGTGCTATTTCATTTTGCAACCTATACCCATCATCGAGAGATCATATTACATTGCTCCGAGTCGTAATGTTACGCTGTTATTTTTAAGTGAGTTGAAAGTATAACCCTTTTGAATGGCTTACATTAAGCCATTCATAAGGGTTACCCACATAGTATGGGTTTTAGATTCACTACTTAGAAAAACCCTATTGAAAACCCTTTCAATGGCCACCAAAATTTTAATGGCTTAAATTAAGCCGTTCAAATGGGTTACCCACATCGTATGGGTTTTTAACTAACTGCTTAGAAAAACCCTATCGACAACCCTTTCAATGGGTAACCAAAATGGTCTCTGCTTTATTGCATGTTACTGGATGATTGTTCTTGGTCTAGGGATGCAACACGTTGTCAGTAATAGACAGTCTATTTCTTTTTCTCGCTGACAATAATTTTAGTCTTTGCGACTTTGTAAGACTGCTGGTACAAAAATCTTTTAATGTTAATATAAGTTTGCTGTTGTAAAACTGTTTCTTTAATTTCATTGTTGTTGCATATCACCTTGTCCAATTCATTTTGTGTTAATTCAAATTGGTATTTTAATGCTGTATTTCAACCTTCATTTCTTCTAATTCATTTTTGCTAATACTCGTTGAAAGATCAAGACTTCTTGTGACTAGGTCTATGTAAAAACTACTCATGAAGATTCCGTTGCAAAAAAACCTCGATAGAGCCTCCAATTTATTTTTTTATATTTTTTTTTAACTTGGTCGGGTCGGATTCATAACTCGAAAACTATGAAAAGTCGCGGAACTTATAAGGGGACTTACTTCTTACTTGGGAGTTCTTACTTTTATGGTGATTCAGATTCCCCACGATACCGGGGACCAAGATTTCATTTTGGACGTCTATGTATAATAAATGATTTATTTCTATAAACAGCAGTGGGAGCAGTGGTGGCCCAGTGGTAACTTACGAGTTACAGGTCGTGGGTTCGAACCCAGGCAGGTGCTTTAAATTGTGTAAATAATTTCATCACCACTGCTCTCAAAACGGTGAAGGAAAACATCGTGAGGAAACCGGCATGTCCTAGAACCAAAAAATCGAAGACATGTGAAATTTACTAACACGCACTGGGCCCGCGTGGTAGATTACTGCCCAATCCCTCTAAAAGAGAGGAGGCGCCTCTGCCCCAGCAGTGGCACATTATTTGGCTGATTATAATTTCTGTGAATAGGTTTTAAAACCACTTTTACACCACTTTAAATAGTTTTTTGACTAGATGTTTTAAATCTAGATGTGGTTGGTGTTTCTTATTCGACTACTATATGCTGTTATCACCTTGAACACGAAATGTTCAACGAAATGGTGAACATTTACATAACCATTCCCCGTTATGGCACGCTACAATGCATCACCCTTTATGGGAAAGGTTTTAAAGGTAGAAAACGGAGCAATGCGTGAAATCCCATAAATAACTCTCATGAATTATTCCATGAGGAAAAAGGGCGGATTGATGATAAAATAAAACAAAAAACATCTAAAACTAATATTGACTAGTATCGGAATCGGACGAAAAATCTTCCCATGAAAGACAGTCTTTTCAGCATAAAAATAACGGTGACTATGACGATAGATATTAATGGACGAATCATGAAATCAGATATTATCGCCGAGCTCAGCTATTATTTCGCAGCTAAATCTTTAAAACAATGTGAAAGGATTTTTTTTGCTGACACTTTATCTTTGACTTTTACGAGCCCCGTAATTCTTGCAGGTACCCTACTCTTTTCCTGTTAAAAGTATTCCCTATCCTGTTAGTCAACATGAGTTTATAGTAAGCAAGAGAGGCCCTGCCATGCTTCAATTCTATTGGTTAACACCATATCAAATGGATTTGAACCGAGCGTGTTAGAAAGTGAATGAAAAACTACATTTAGAGGCATTGATATCCACTTAACTATCAACTTTTGAGTGTCAGAATGGTTACATATTAGTTATTTTTTGTTTTTTACTACATAATAATATGTAGGTATTTTAATATCTATGAATATGGTGTGTAGGGAATAGGATTTTAAGAAAAGCATATGGAGACAAGACTAGGCATTTATTTAATTAGACTTGTCAATAAATAGGTATGTTCCAAATCTAGGTCTTCGTGGAGAAAAAAGGATAAGAAACTCCACGGCAGCTTGTTTTGAAGTATTTTATCAACACATTTTTACATTAGGATTTAGTATTGTTATCACATTAATCTCTTGGACCATTTCTCAAAGCTAACAACTGTATCAATGAAAAGAAATAGAATATGAATATTCCGTTTCGATTTTACACTTATGTAGCTATATTAGCCATATTTAAATACTTACAGAACATCATAGTTATCAGCAACAATCAAGATTTTTAACTTTAACGTTTAAATATTTAAATTTAACTTACATGAACATTGTAGTCGGTCGATCTTTGACCAGAAGTGATCTGATGATCCTTATTTCATCCATTTTACAATAAAAGCAGAACTTCCGATAAGCAACATGATTTCCTCATATTCGCTTTCAGCAACTTGATATTACGGTCATGGACACCACTCAGGGTCTGTTCTTAGATGTTAACGTTTTGAAAGTCGAAGAGCAACTGAGCTATACCATTTTTTTTTTTGTCTATGGCATCTCGTAGCTCACCTCTGAGGTGATGACTACTTAACCGGACATTCCTGTAGCTGCCTTAAGCTACTACACTCGAGGCCTCCAGCCAGGGGCAAAAACTATTCTAATTAAAACTAGGCGAGCGCTCGCTAAGGGCACCCCCTGTGGGGTACGGACCTCGGCTGGCGGGAGGACAGCAAGTTGGGACAGGCTGGATCAAGGATAATTCATTATTATTAATCGGGGAATTTAAAGCTACTGGCTCAGCATCGACGCGGGCTGGCGCATCAACGAGCAAGGGTCGGGGGGGAGTATTATTTACTCGGGCGGGTCACGATCGCGGGGGACCTTGGTGGCGAGGTCGGAATTCGGGTCGGTGTCTGTGTTTGTGCACTGTACTTGTGGCCCTATTGCTCTCCTGGAGGAGGGTTATGGGGTCGTCTGGGTCGGTGAGGATTTGCCTCGGGCGGCGGATCTTACTGATTCTTCTAGGGACATAGTTGGCGGCCTCGACAACCAGAGGGTTGCGATGTTTGGCGGAGGACTCAAAGAAACGCTTGGAATTGCGTTTAAGAAATTGGTGGACTGTGGGGATCTTTAGGTCGAGATGGCGGATCTCGTTCCTAACGTACCAGGGGGCGCCGGTGATTTTACGGAGGAATCTATTTTGGAGCGTTTGCATCCAATGGATATGGCGGGGTTTTGCTTGTGCAAATACAGCTCCCGCATAGGTCTTAATGGGACTAACGTACGTACGCAATTTGCACCTTAGTGACATTTTGCTACGAGCATTCAGGACAGAGTGAAGTCTACCAAGAAAGAAAGCGGCCCGCGAGCGGGCCTGCTTTATGTGATCGCTAAAGGAGAGATGCTGGTCGAGGACAACACCTAGGTATTTGGCTCGCTTCTCCCAGGGGATAGGCTTGCCGAACATGGTGATTGATCGGGGGAGGGGGGGTTTGAACCTTTTACGCGGTTTCGAAAAGAGAACAGCTTGGCTTTTATCTGGGTTGGGGCTCCACTTTCTAAACCAGGCGCCGGACTTGTCGACTGAGGTCTGGAGAGTGCGGGCTATCGAGACAGAGCCGGAACCCTTGTAGTAGATGGCCGTATCGTCTGCGAATAGAGCCAACTGTGCCCTTCTACTCTTTGGGATATCGCTGGTGAATAGCGTGAAGATTAGGGGGGAGAACACAGAGCCTTGATCCCGACTCCTGCGTGGATAGGACGGGGGGAGGATATTGCCCCTTCCATACGGTAGCGGAAGGTGCGGTTTGACAAAAGGTTCCGTAAGATGAGCACGAGACGCTCTTTGCACACCGAGGTTGTAGAGCCTATATAATAAGCCGTTGTGCCAGACTTTGTCGAACGCTTTCGCTATATCGAAGAATACTGCACCGGTTATCAAACCGCGTTGGAAGCCAGGCGCTTATGTGTTCGATAATCCGGTGGGCCTGATGCACTGAGCTATACCACTGTGGCTATGCTCTTTTATACCCGTTAACAAACAAGTATGAATCACAATAGTTGAGTCAAATCAGTGTTTGATTCGTACTGATTGGCTGTGCAATATCAAATTAAAATACATCTATTTTATTTAAAATTATGGTTTTTTACATGTTTTTTTACTACACTTAATTACAAATTAACTTACTACTTTGTATTACAACGTAAAATATGTAGTTACATACTAACTACATCAGTATAAATCTAACAAGCGCGTGGGCTCTCATAGTGCAATCACAGTTACGTAATCTGCGTTCGCAATTTATTTGCCAAACATGTAAACAAACACGAGTTTTAGAAAAAAAACTGTAATGCCTACACATAAGGTTCAGTTTGCGCTACAAATTCTTATTTTTATGACTTTTTCAACAGTCCTACCTACAAGTCAGTCTAACATCAACTTTATGTACACTTTTATAAAGTTGATGTTTGTTTAAGTGGAAATAACATAAATTGGAAACAAGATTATAAATAGACCTTAAATCTCTTATCTTTGGCAATTAAATATTCATACTTAGTGCATTGACAATAATAATTTTGTAGTTTGATAACTTCTCTCGGTTTCTGATAGCCTAGTAGACGTTATCTTTTTATTCTATATACGTATTATAAATTAGTGTCAATTTTCATATTTTCTGTGTGACCGCGATATTTTTCTGAAGTTAGCAACATATTTTTATGCGGTTGTGCCCACCATTTTGAGAATTTATTTCGGAAGGCACGGAATTTAAAACTTATCTGATTTCTACAAGAGATTTGTTGATTAAAACCTGTAGATTCATATAATTGCCCTCCATGTCTACCCCTTCTATATCTACGCTATCAAATTCAGAAAGTTACTTTATTAATGGAAGGATAACTGGCATCTGAGTACTGCCAATCTATCAGGCTTCAACGCTGAATTGGCTTACGACTTTGAATGGCGTTTACATAATATTTTAAAACTGCCGCAGACGTTCAACCCTGCGCGGTCTTCAAGTTTATCTCTCACGAAGAGTCGAAGAGTTTGTTGAACTCTCGTTAGTGCAAATGGTAAAGTCAGGAAAATTTATTGTTTAGTAAATTGACTACGAACTTAAGCTAGCCCGAGAAATTCACATTTTCTTAAGTTCTTTGCAATATGCAGGTCAGTGTCAGGTGGTATGTTGATTAAAATACGATTACCAATACAATATATACTCTAAGTAATTATATTTACAATAAAATTAATAAAGAACTAAAAATCATAAAACTAAACACACATGCGGTAAGAACTAAAGTAACAGAGTGGCTACTAGAGAGGGACTATGCCTACACGGAGTCTACTAACATACATCACCTAATCTCTCACGCATTTCGATTTCGATAACATACACACACATTTAAACATGCGCACTGCACCCACCGCCCACCCCACCTTATCACACATGCACACACTCATACGCAAACTCACCTTCCACTACTTGCTCACACATATATATATACATACGTCACAACAGAATCACATCAATTATTGCAGCGGTAGAACGACACTGTTCATTAATTGTTGTAACAGTAATAGTATACAAGAATTTGGTGGCCGAACACTGTTTCTCAAAATACAGGCTAAAACCTAGTTTGACAGGCAGGGTTTTAAATATTTTGTTACAGATTTTACAACAAAACCTAACATAAATAAATGTAATAATTACCTAACCCTTTGATTCTGTAACTATCTGTAATTTTTCACGAATAAAAAATAAACTTAGAAAAAAAAAACATAAACATAATACAATACCCTAACACAATAGATTTACAGAATTTTATTGATTAGAATCAGCAATAGTAAATATGTAGTTGTTGGCTCGGCACCTATTACATGGGACTTAAACATAACTGGCGAAATGTGGGTGTGTGTTATGTTATGTATTTTATTTCCAACAAACTTCTGCCTGCGATTTCGTCCGCCAGCCTATAACTTTCCTCAGGAATTGGGCTATCCAATGCAAAAATAATTTTTCAAATCCGACTGGTACTTACGGTGATTACCCCCTACATACAAACTTATTATTATATTAAATTATTAATATATTTTATTCGTCGGAAGTATAGTTTTTTGTTTTTCCTTTTTTACCTGATAATAATTTACTTCTTTTAACTAACATTCATTTCATTTATTGATTTCTACATTAAAATGCTGATATACAATATTAATATAGTGAGTAATAAAGAGTAGGTATTCTGTTTATCCTTCTATTTACCTTCACTGTAAATATTGTACCTAACTACTCTAATACAACGTGGCAATGCCGCCAGTCTCTTGGGTACATTACCAGTTGCCAGCAATGCAGATGAATTTTTCGACGCCATACTAGTAGTTTTACTTAAGTTAAAGAAAAAAGAAAAGAAAAGAAAGAAAATACGTTTATTTGCGGTACATATGACGCAAGCAAAGGAACAAACACTAAAAACAAATTTGAGGGAAAATATGCGTCACATCCACGCAAAACGGCCATCACTCAGCATAATGCTGGGACCCTATGCGAGACAGAGCCCCAGCGCTGGTTTTCAGTGACAGCCGGCGTTGACGTGATGACGTCGAACCGGTGCAGCATAAACAGAAATCATACTCGTAAAATAAGACAAAAATAAAATAAAATAAACACGGTAGTTAATCTAAAATATGTAAAATATAATATTTAAAATGGCAACATTTCCTATCGTCAGCGACTCACGCGCCGCAGACTTAATCTGTGCGCGCAGCTGTCATAAAAACGATTTGATTGATGTTTTGACTAGTAAAGAATGTAAAGTACTGATTAAGTATTTGACTAAGTATTTGTACTACATAAACTCTAATAATGCCTCGCCTCGTTGGTCTAGTGGTCGCAAGCGCTACTGCTGAGCATGAGGTCCTGGGTTTGATTCCCGGGTTGGGCAAAGTATTATTGAGTTTTTTCCATCAGAAATTCATAGCAGCCCGGAGTCTGGATATATGCCCGGTTGATGGTAATAGGCTCGCCTCCTATTACATTGGACTTAAACATAACTGGCGAAATGTGGGTGTACTATAGGTACACCTCTGCCTAACCCTTCGGGGATTACAGGCGTGATGTTATGTGTCTAATAATGACAAACGCTAGTTAATTGAGAATAAATCTGTAGTTATTCAAAAACTTAATAGGTTATTCATTATCCTAAAGTAATTAATTAATGGATGACCAAAATGCCAGTTAATGCGCCAGAGTGATGTTAAACCAATAAAATGTTCGCAAAGCGCTAATTAATTACGGAATTAAATGTTGCTCGGATACTGGTACCTACAATTCTATTAATTAATCGTATTGTTAGTACTTTATCGGATAATTGCATTAGCTGCTCCAATACTGAATTGGATTTTTAATCTTGCATGAAGCTGAGTGGTCGTTATATAAAGAGTTTTAGTGAAACCTGCTTTCTAATTACGCAACATATTTTCGTAAACGATAAAGACAAATATGTTTCATTTTGACAGTTCAACAACATTCATTGCGTCATTTACGTTGCTCAGCAGTTTTTTTTTTCGAACTTACGGTGCAATGGATTAGCAATCTGTTTCAAAACGATTCAGATTCGGATTGATTTTGCATTACGTAATTAGGGTACTGGTAGTGATGGCCCGCTAAGAGGTCCTCGCCTCTCACGTGGCAAACTATATAAGTCCAGGTTTCCTCAAGATGTTTTTCCTTCACCGATGTCAGTAATGTCCAAGATAAACTCAGAAAGTAGTTACATATGAATTGAAAAAGTAACATTGGTACTTGCCCGGATTTGAATCTCGTGCATGGAAGACGAGACCTTAACCAATGGACATTATGACACACCATAGCTCGAATCAATCTATTTAGCTCATCGCTGAGAACAGGTTTTTGCTTGGACAGTTCCTGTTGTTTTCGTATTGTTTTTGTAATTCATATTTGATTACTAGTTTATTTATTTATTTAGAGGTAGTTATAAAAAATATTAGGTAAGTTGAATCTGTTAGTACTCCCCGTCACTTGCTCATTAGGATTCATTAAAAAACCAGCGTCAGTGTAGCGTTGTGAGGGTTCTCAACTACCTGCCGGGGTTGCGGGAAAGTCCGAAAGGGATACCGTGGCCCCCTGGCATTGCACATGCAACAGAAGGAACACGGGTGGGTTTTAGTCAGTAAGAGTCTGACACGCCCTCCCGCTCCACCCAGAGCGGGAGAAGTCATTTGATGATATCAAACACAAAACAAAAAAAAGGGTTCTCAACTATAAATAGTCGAGTGATGCTTAAATAGTACAATTACTTAGTAAGTTTCTAACCACATCACTAAAAACGGGGTACAACATTAACCTTCCAGCCGGAGACTCTCTGTCATTTCGTTTCCGCTTGCTGAGCTGGTGAAAGCTTTTCCCTGATCCTCAGAATTCTCTGTACCCCGACCTAGGGTTAGTTCCTCATTAGTTTGGTAACTATACCAGACTCTCTGCGCTGGATAACCTATATTGATTTTATCACCTACGTAGTATCTGATTTCGCATGTGTTAATGTCGGATACACGGCAGGGAGTTATCCAGCGCACAGGAGATTGTAATATGTATGTATTGCTACAGCATCGAGGTGGTGTAGTGCCTTACTGTGTTATTGTTAGTGATTAGTGAGCCATCTGCTATGATCACGTTTACTTTGTGTTTTGTGCACGCGTGTTCATATACTCAACTTAATTTTAGCACCTGTCAATGTGCCACGCTATGTTTGCAAACTATCTGGCTGTAAACCGCTGCGATGTGCTGAGCTTTTGCAATGCTTCCGACACCGTTCCTTGGCTTAAAAAGGGTAAGAAGCTGGTACATCGCATGCGGCTTGCTGCTATTTGCACTGAATCTAACATGCGCTCTTCCAGGGCTCTTTGTACGGGCTGAGGGCAGGTGTCATTGCTGCTATATTCTGCTTATGCTATGCTGACAGGCCTCCACGTGCTACCGACGCTCGCCATCTGGTCTTACGAAGCCCATCCAGCCTATTGCTGAGCCTATGCTAAGCAAGCCGCCACGTCTACCACGTGTTACCAAGGACGGTACCATAATTGTTTACTCGTGATAGTGCTCGGAACAGAACAGTGACTCGGTGACCTTACCCGCGACCTAGCCGTATTACTTACAATCTATGTATTAACTTTTCTATCTGTTTTAATTCTACCTAACTACCTACCTATTAGTGAACGGCCTACCTGCAAAGCCCTAGGCGTTACAGTGGCGCCCAATGTGGGGCAAACACAACATTTGTCTGGCATTAATGAGGCATGAATTTTTGACGCAGCCGTGAGGCATACAAAATTATTGCTATAAGATTATTTAGATAGATAGAATACTCTATATTGTACACCATAAAAGTTACAGACATAAATTACACTGTATTACTACTCACTGTACTCATTGTTATTTTGTTTATTTGTACTCATTGTTTTTTCACTTTTTAGTTTATTATTATGTGTTTCACGATCTGTGACTCTGTGTCCAAATAAACATTATTTTTCTTTTAGCTCTAAAACAAAAAAAAAAAAACTCGCGTAGCATTTCTCTATGAAAATATACATCACACAAAATAGTAAAACCTTTCGATACGATCAACATTAAACATTCCAGTCAGTGTGCCGGAGGGAATTTCATAAAATACGGAATTTAAATTTTATTTCATGTTGACCGAGATTAAAGGGAAAATGAATCAGCTAGTAATTGTCATGCAAATTGGTAGTCACCTTGTTGTGAACGTTCGCTGTGGACAGCAGCAGTCTGTCAGTGTCCTGCGCAGTAATCGAGTTTGTGACTTTGGAATCTGTTTCAACTTAATAGTATCTTTGTAGAGAAGATATTTTATGTTTTTAATTCTGGGGTCGGCTTCCAGTCTAACCGGATACAGCTGAATAACAGTATGTAACACGGAGCGACTGCCTATCTGACCTCCACAATCCACTGGGTAACACGATATCCATTGGTAAGGCAAGCTGTCAGACTTTTGGGCTTCTGATAACCCGTAATGACTGTCAAAGATCTACGAATGACAGCCCGGACGACCCGGCTTAACGTGATTTCTGAAGCGCAGAGGAGTCTCGATATGTAATGGATGATCACCCATCCTCGAACCGACTGCGACAAGCGAGCTTAACCTTCGATCTACCCATGTAGCTGTTATTATTTAGCCACGAGTCTCTCGTTTTTCTTCTGTTATGATTAGAAGTACGATAGCATGTTTTTTTATTTAATAGAAAAGGTTCACGTTTCACACCTATTTCGTTCTGTAATGTTATTACTTTCTTGTTGCTAGTGGAACAGTACCAGGTCGACCGAGCTAGGCTCCGGTGGAAATAGAGAATGCTCATTTAATAATATAGGATAGTTCTTACTAATTCCATGTATTGTACATACTAATTCCATGCTGCCATGATAGTAGGAACTTACTAATTCCATGCTGCCATGTCATTATTCTAAGGCCATCTTGTTCTAAACTTTGGGCGATCGAGCTCTGCTCGGGTGAAAATACGGAGAAAACGAATTTCACTAGATATGCGACCTAGCTAGATCGATTTTTCCCCCCGTAAACCGCTATATTGCAATTTTCATCGAAATCGATAGATCCGTTTTCGAGAACGTGATTACAAATATATATATACAAATATTGCTCATTTAATACTATAGGATAAAAGCAGATATATCATAAAACATCCATTTGAGCGATGGTAAGAATATGGTGCTAACACTTCAATACTGTAGCGGTATGTAGGTCACCTGAGTTCGCATCAAAGGTGAATACTCGTCGTGGTACAAACAACGCATCGCTGTCCAGTTTCGAGTCAGCGAAATTGGATTCTTCACCGGCCGCTGTCACTGCAAGCGATACAAATACCGCGCCCCGCCGATCCCGCCTCTACCGCAGTTGAGCGACGTCACATGTTAGCATGTCAACACCTCGCCGTGCTTACTCAGCAGCGGCTGCACAAACTTCCATCCAAAAGGAACAGCAAAAGAATAAAGTTTTTGCTAAAAGTGCAAAATCAACCGAGGGGGCATCTAAGAGCCGCAATGTGGCTCCCGGTATCTTATTCCCAGGCCCTAAGAAAGGGCAGCAAGAAGGGCTTCGTGACGGTGGAATCAAAGCGAGGGAATTCCACATGCTGTTATCGATGTGGCACTGCTCTGGCGGGACCAAATATGTTGCTGCATCCTGCCACATCGTCGACACAGCTGTACTTATCTGCATCACTCCAAGTTGACTGAAGACATCGTGGAATACATCAGAACCAAGACGTACCGACGACTTCGTGGAAGCTTACGCGACACCACGTAGCGCAACACGACACTAACACCAGTCATCACTTCGTGTACAATAATTTGATATTATTATAATAAAAATATGTATGTTTCTATGGGCCTGCGTCGCCTGAAATAAATGGATTATTATTATAAAACATTAGGCGAGTATTTATTTAAAATTACGAAATAAAACTATCACCTACATTGCCGTACACTTTTTGTTCGTGAGTATTATTCTGTGACAATTACAAATTAGACAAACTTGGAAGGTTGTAATTTTATAAACTCTCATAAAAACATTTTACAACCTCAGCCCATGGACACGACTGTGATTGTCACAAAAATGGTAATTTTTCATACTTATCATACCTGCACAAATTCATAAAAAAGCGTTGAATTGAAAGCAATCACAATATGACGGCTTAATTTAAGGAGGGGAGAGATCGACGCCTCTCAACCGAAGTGAGGAAATGGCTGATTGAATTTCAAAATACGAAGCTTGTGACGCCACCCATTGATTGGAAGTACATTGTTGAAGACTGTGCTTATAAACTCTTGTCTCCTTCTGCGTCTCCTCTCCTTTGATTCTTAATATCCATATTTTAATATTAAAAATGCGAAAGTAAGACTACGTTTGTCTGTTTCCTTTTCACGCTTTAACGGCTGAACCGATTTTGATGAAATTTTGCACATAGGTAGACTATGTCCTGGGTTAGGTCAACGGATATTTTTTATGCCGGTAGTAGTGGAAGTACTTCCAACCTCAACGCGGACGAAGCCGTGGGCAAAAGCTAGTATAATAAAAATTGATTTTCAAGTTTGTTGTTGTAAAATAACGTAATCAAAACTAGCCTCTTGAATAAATCTCTTGGTAGCCCAAAATGGGATAGAGTTGAAAGAGCTTTGAAAAAATGTGTTAGGTTGATCAACGATCTCAATGACGCAAGTCGGTTGGACTCGACCAACGACGGTCGAAAGAAAATAATGTCAATTAATTTTCCATCGACCGGCGTTGATCGAATGGGTATGTAACAGCTCTAAAGTAACTTATCATAAAAAAATATTCAAACTCAAAGCATTTATTTCAATTAAACCATTTACAGGCACTTTTGAATTGTCAAGGGGTCGGTCAGTCAAAAATATGAAACTAGTTGCCCATTCCAAAGCGTAGTAGGTACCTATGCAGAAGAACGGGCAAGAAACTCCACGGACACTCTTTTAAATAAAAAAATTGATACAAAATATTGGTTACATCATTCATTTTGAAATTATGTATGTGAGAACAATGTAGAAAGACGTGCACGTTCGTAAAAGCGTCCGTAATAAAAAGAAAAAATAAAGAATCATTTAAAAACTTAAAATAAATTAAAATAAGCTATGGCAGCTAAGATATGACCAGTCCCAACTGACGGCGCCCGTTCACGAACATGACGCATGGATCAGCACCATTCAGCTCAACCATTTTGAAGGGAGCTAAATGATCCAACACACGCGCCACCATCAGCGAGACATTTGAGCAGAATTATGGCGCAGAGTACATATCCGTAGCCAAGAGTCGTCATCGTATTACTGGTTGAGCATTTTCAATATCATCAAGATTGTGTCGGAATATACCAAGTTCGTTGTGGAAGTGGTACGACAGCGGCTCCCCTGAAATTCTCTCCAGAAGACAGCCGCCACGCAACCATAGACGCGACGCTCTGCTAGAGCGACTGTCACCAGCCAGTGTCACTCTTATCCGACCTCTTGGGTGATTCCAGTAACTATTCGTAACAAAACGAGGCGGCGCCACTTACTGCGCCGCGCGCCGTCAAATATACATATATTATGGACGGTGATGCCGGCGGATGTACTTTCATCACCGTCATTTTATAATATTTATTATTTTAAGTAGTTGTTTAGTTACAGTAAATTCTATTCTAATTATGTTTATTTCATTTTATTATTTGTTAAATAAGTATAAATATATATAAAGTTGACTTGGATTCCGTACGTCGTTTATGGTGACCACTGAAAATAAGCGCTGCGCTGAGGGTACCCCCCATAGCCCAGCATCATGCTGAGTGGAGGAAGCCTCTCGTCGAAATCACGACATGCATTTGGCGACTTTACGTACTTAGTATCAGTTGCTCGAGTTAATTATGTCACCGTAAGATTGTGAACAGTTAGTTTATAATCTATAGGTATTATTTCCGTTTGATTTGAACCTGTAAAAAAAATGAGAACTTGGTGAAACGGGTTAGGTTAGGTTAGAACTGTGACCAGCCTTCAGCAGTCCAGTCTCCTCAGAGTAGTCAGATAGGAAACGCCAAACTCATCTAGCTAATTATTTTAATTTTTTTTTTAATATGACGTGTAAAACTGATTACAATATCATATTTACAGAATAAACAATTTAATTTAATTTAATGTCTAACGGAAATAATACTAATAGATTATAAACTAATGAAGTTCAAAATTATACGATGACATAGATATGCGTGTGGTTCTGTGGCAATTAAACAATTTTTCTTTCTTTAAACTTTTGTTTCATAATGTAGTACTTAAGTTTTATTTATTGTAGTACAGAGCTACCTAGTTGTGTTCCACTCACAAGTTTCCACGGATTTTGCAGTATCTAGTCCCAAGTATGTTATCAAACAAATTATACGTTGCTGGGTATTGTGGCTTTCGTTTCGTGGAACTGAACACTGCGTCCTCTCATTCAGTTTTCATGGAACTGTAGACGAGATTTCAATAAATTATGTATAAGTACTGTAAAATAGTTTGTGAATTTAATTTCAAACGACTATGTATATAATACATATTGTGTACATTAACGGAAATTAATTGTTTACCAAATTGATACACTACGTCAATAATTCGAGGACTTTACGTGAAAAACGATGTGTATGTATTGCAATAAAGATTAATTGAATTGAATTTCAAACAACAGTTCAATAATGACAGTTGTGGTTGGAATACCTACGGACAATATTTAGTTGGTAGTCAATTTGATAAAAAAATAATTTTCCTGATTTCTGTACTTATGTATTTCTTGCATAAATCATGTTTCTGTAAAATCACGAATATTATAAGTAGCGAATTAACAGTACGTATGGTGTTACTGCATAGTACTGCATGCATAGGTACTTACCTATATAGTTACAAAGAGTTAAGTCTGTTTGTTTGTCTGACTGGAATGACACTTAGATAGAATACTCTTTATTGTACACCATACAAATTACAGACATAAATCTAGTAATTTTACATAGGGTGGCACAATGGGCGGTCTTATCGCTTAAAGCGATCTTTTACAGACAACCTTTGGATGGATTAAAGGTAACAGGAGAGACAATACTGCAGGTAGTCAGTAATGTACCGTTTGCATATACAATACATAAATACATAAAGCATAAACTTATTCATATAGATATATATATGTACATAGATATACTTATACTGCAACTGCGACAGCCTCTTTGGTCTAGTGGTCCCAAGCGCTACTGCTGAGCATGAGGTCCTGGGTTCGATTCCCAGGTCGGGCAGTGTTATTGAGTTTTTCCATCAGGAATTTCTCAGTAGTAGCCCGGAGTCTGGATTTGTGCCCGGTTGATGGCAATAGGCTTGCCCCCTATTACATAGGACTTAAATATAACAGGCGAAATGTGAGTGTACCTACTATAGGTATACCTCTGCCTAAATTTTATATACAGGGTGTTTGGCGCATGGACCGACATAATTTTTTCAGGGATTTGGGAGGTCATTAGCTAGGTTCTAGCTAAGTTCAAAATAGCTTTTAGTTTTTTTTATAATTAATTTAGAAGTTGTAAAATTTCATTCATTAAATACAAAAATTAACTTTGGAAGCTTGTAAGGAATTTTCTTGAAACCAGTTGTATAAAACAAAGATGTTTTTAGATTTAAAGGACTTTGGAGAATGCAACAAAATTTGTTTTGTGCCACTACACCCACAAAAAAAAAAAGTTATTTCAAATTAAAGGACACATTTTGGGATTTTTTTTCATTTAAAAAAAATAATCATATGTAACCAACCGTGACATTTGGGACAAAGGGTGTATGGGTAGAACCTAGCTAATGACCTCCCAAATCCCTGAAAAAATTGTGTCGGTCCATGCGCCAAACACCCTGTATAAGTAAAATAGTAATTGTGTATTAAAAAAAAAAACATTACCAATAAAATAGGACGGCTTACCAATAAAATGCAAATCTCTCGTATGACTAGAAGTTTCCAGAATATTTTAATAATAAACAAACATGAACCTTTTAATATTTCATGAGAGCTGTGCGTTGAGTATTCAATCCAATATCATTTGAATAATTATGTTTTAACTCTGAGAAATGTATTTGTATACGTATACATTATATATTTTGTAGATAATATTATTATATTCTACGCACTAACTTATATTTAAATTATTTATTAGCAAATAGACTAGATTGAAATGTGAATAAAATATCACCAAACGTGATACTTTTTTAAAGAAAAAAAAAAACGCACTCCGCAAAATTATTTAAATAAAAAGCGACTCTTGCTTCGACACAAACTGCAATTCAGGTCGCACAGGTTACCTAGAAGTTGCCTCTCTTTCTATCGCGTAACTCTTAGATCTTCTGACTTGTTCTGACGCATGACGAGCCCGCGTGTAGCTTCATACCTAAGCTACGAAGTCCCACCTGTATTCGTCTCTGCTATGAGCAAACGACTAAGACCGTAATAATAGGTAGCTACATGATATGATAAATTCACTTCTACTGCTAACATGTTCTGTTTTGTACGGGTTTGCAGGGTTGGCAAAAATCTTTTTTATTTTAAAGCCCATCCCAGACGAGACATAGCTATAATATATACAGGGTGTTAAAGTAATTGCGTGCCATAGCTTAGGGGTAGGTTCAGCAACGATATAGGAAGCCAGAAAAAAAAGGAAAAAAAAGAAGAAAAAAAAAGTTCAACCTTATTTTGTACCTACTAACTTAAAATAGTATATAATAGTGAAGGACAAAATGACAACGCGTGCGTGAGATATGTAAGTATTTTTTTCTTTTGGCATCCTTTATTGATACTGAACCTACCCTTAAGCTATGGCACGCAATTATTTTAACACCCTGTATATTAAATCATAGCTGGAGCATAATATCACGATATATTTTCCATGGTATTCATTTTTTTTTTTTTTTGGTTGGGAAATCATCAAATGACTTCTCCCGCTCTGGGTGGAGCGGGAGGGCGTGTCAGACTCTTACTGACTAAAACCCACCCGTGTTCCTTCTCTTGCCTGTGCAATGCCAGGGGGCCACGATATCCCTTTCGGACTTTCCCGCAACCCCCCGGCAGGCAATGGTCTCATCGGACCCCTTCACTCGCTGACACTCTTTGAGGCGCGCGTGGAACACAACGCGCCGTCGACCCGGGCTTGGTCCTTGCCGGACGGCGAGCTACCCATTGCTCACCGTCCGCAAGCCCGCGCCTACAGTGGCCGGGAATCGGCTATGGATTCCCGACGCCCAGGGCGTCTTCTCCTGCGGTGGCTAGGGGCGTGAGGGCGCGAAATTTGCCTCTCCCTCACGCGCTCCGCCTCCTCCTTTGGAAGCATTACTGCTTCGCAGAAGGAGGTGACGGCCTCCCATGCCCTCTCGCTCCGTACCATGGCCTGGACCAGGGCCGGACGCGAGAGATCCCCGCCACCGATCGCCTCCACGAGGACACGGCGGTGCTCTGCCCAAGCCGGGCATACCTCCACCGTATGCTCCACCGTGTCCTCCGGGCGATCCACGCAGTGATGACAACCGGGCGTTTCCTCCCACCTTATCCGAAACAGGTACCTCCCGAAACAGCCGTGTCCGGTGAGGACCTGCGTCAGGCGGAAGGTGAGGACGCCGTGGCGCCTCTCCAGCCACTCCTCAAAGAGGGGACTTATCGCCGCAATAGTGGCGTGCCCAGCACTGGGTTGCGACAATCGCACTCTCCATGCCGCCATGAGATCCCGTCGGAGCTCTGTCCGCTGTGCCGTGATTTCTCGCGGCATCGGAGTCAAGCCCCGGCGTTTCGCCTCCTCGCGCCACTTCCAAATATGCGCGAGGACTTTTGCTTCCAGATCCCATGGCGGCAATCTAGCAAGGAGGCTCGCCACCTCACCGGAGACCGTGCGGTATCCCCAGACCAGCCGGGTGGCCATGACCCTCTGGGACGCGTTCAACCTGCGGGCAAGCCGCCGCCTCAACGAACGCGCCCACACCGGTGCCCCGTACAGGGCCATGGACCGCACGATCCCCGCGTATAGCCTCCGGCAGGAGGCGTTTGGACCCCCTAGATTGGACAGGAGCCGCTTCAATGCAGCCCCGGCCCGCTCCAGTCTGGGAGCCAAAAGTCGGAAATGCTCCACGAAGTTCCACCGACTGTCGAGGACGAGTCCCAGGTACTTCATCGTCGACTCGACACCGATGTGAACCCCTCCTACCGTTATTTGGGAACCCGACGGTGGCGCGTTCCGAGGACTTGTGCAAGGCCACCTCGAGTCCCAACTGCCGGATTCTGGCCACGATTGTCGCAACCCCGTGTGTCGCTAGTTCGGCCGCCGCCTGGTGCGACCTCCCCTGCGCCAGAACCGACGCAAACGACGCTGACGCCATTGGGGAGGTCTGCGCGCAGCACCCAGTCGTATCCGATGTCCCACAGATGCGGCCCCAGGACCGATACCTGTGGGACACCGCACGACATCTCTCGCCGGTTCCACTCTCCCTGATGACCGGGGTAGATGATGGCCCTGTTCGTCAAATAGGCCTGGACCACACGACAGAGGTAGGTTGGCATCCGGTGATACCGGAGTGCCTCCCTGATGCAACTCCAGGGCAGGGTATTGAAGGCGTTGGCGATGTCTAGAGACACCGCCAAGACGACCCCTCTCCGAGCCACCGCATCCCCCGTCGTGAGGGCTCGCACGCGTATTATGGCGCCCACCGTGAAGCGCCCCCTGCGGAAACCAAACTGGCCCTCCGCCAAATCCGGCCCCACCCGCACCAGCTGCCCGACAAGGCGGTCTGCAATTACTCTTTCAAAGAGCTTGCCCACCTCGTCGAGCAGCACTATGGGCCGGTAAGCGGACGGAGAGTCCGCAGGGCGCCCCGGCTTCCGCTCACCACGTCCCCCACAAGACCACGTCCCCCACAAGTCCATAGTATTCCGGGAGTGACTTCAGACGGAGCTATAATTTATGTTTCTATTACGTCTCCAAAATATGTGGATAGATATAGCAAGGCATATTTTATGGTATGTTAAATGAACCACAGACCAAATGAGGGCAAAACTAAATATTATAGTATAGCTACCGTGTGTGGTGGCTTGTTCTAATATAATTTAATAGGACAGCATATTTATCAGCCAAACCAAGATATTGTTATTCTTATTTTATTATATAAAGTTCATATTTTTCACACGATAAAATGTTTATTTATTTTATTTATTTATTTAACCATTTATGTACACACAAAAATAAACAGACAAGATTATAAGAACAGAAAAATACGTACAAAGGTGATGCTTATTTCTAATGAAATCTCTCTCTCTTTCTCTTGTTATTATAGTAATAGTTATTTCTTTTTTGCTTTTGGTATAAGTACTTAGTTGTATAGAAACTCAAGATACTTCCGTTCGTACGCGGTGCGAACTTAAGTATGAAAAGACGTGAAAGAAAGCTAAACGAACTTAGCTTCGTTTTGCTTCGTTCCCAGTGTGGCCTGCGCTTTTGAGGTTATACTAAAAACACACATAACAGCCAACCCTAGACCTACATACACACAAATATAAATGAATAAATTACACCAATAAGAATGCGATTACATTTGACCTTGATGTACCAAAATAATTTCTGTCATGACATTTTATAGTTACGAATCTGTTATACAAAAGATTATAAAACTGGAGTAGCATTCCAAAGCCCACTTTTTAAAGCATTTAATTCAAGGTTAGGTACAAAAACATACTGATAAAACTGAGGAGGAAAAGACACGCACAAAAATAAAACAAAAGGTCATCTCGTCATCATATTTAATTTGTATTCACACACACATACACAAGCAGAACTCAGTTACATAATAATTATGGAAATGACATAAATAATTCTCTTGACTCTATAATTAAATGGCTAGATAAAAATAATTTTATTATCAATTTAAGTAAAACAAAGGTAATGCACTTTAGACAACGAACACTTGGTGTGCCGACCCTCCACATACATTAGAAAAATGACGATATTGACGAAGTAGGTGATACCAAATTTTTAGGACTACAAATAGACGAGAGCTTAAATTGGAAAGCGCATATAGACGATGACGATGTGTAAAAATTAAGTTCATCTTCCTATGTTGTATATACATAGATTATCATCCATAGTAGACACGTGCATATTCCTTACGGCATATCACTTTATAGTTATGTCTCACTTGCGCTACAGTGTAATTTTTTGAGCGAACTCTACTGACAAAGACACAGCATTTAAAGCTCAAAAAATTTAAATACTACAAACATTTTGGAACAATGTGAACTCAATGGCGCCGCATTCAATGGATGACGCAATAGCAAGGTCGAATAGTATAAATTGCCAGAACGTTCTACATATATTTGTAAACAGACGATCTCGTGGGTACTTTTTGCTTTGCAGATAATGGATTTAGAACTGGATTCAGATCAAATTTCATATATATTTTTAAGTCGTATTCAAGGATGACCAAGACTAAGATCGCGTAAGACCTAATACAAGCGATCGTCGAGCGAATAGGTACGCGACCGTCGTCGCGTTCGCTTGCAGTTGCATTGAGGTAACTAAAAAAGTTCGATGTGGTTGCGTTGTCGCTAGTACTTGGGATGTGGTTACGTCGTGGCTTGTGTTTGTAGAAAGACAGACAACGGCAAAAATAACAGTGCGAATAGTGTCGCTGTTGGACATTTTGTTTACACACAACCACCACAACACAGAATTAATCATTCCAATGTGGGGGAGGGGCACAGGTAGAACTCGTGCGTACAGTGTCGTCGCGTCAACGCAGCGTTGTGTTTACGATGTGGCTGTCCGCTCGTGCACTAGAGATGATGAATATAACCATCAACCATTAAATTTAACTAATTTAAATATATTTAAAATTAACCATGATATTCAATAAATAAAATTAACATTAACGAATAAAAATATCATATCAACTTCTTCGGCGCAAAATTGGCAAGGACGAATATTTCTCTGTCTCGCTCGAACAACGAGCTGTCTCTCGCTCGCTCGCTCAAGTTGTTGATATTTTTAACCAATATTTCGGTCGGTTAATGGTTGATTTTTGATATAAGTTTATTTTATTAGTTAGTTTTGATATTTTACTCAAATAACAAAGTCGCGTCGTTGCGTTGTTGTTGTTTTTTTTGTTTTACAAAATGCCGAGACGAAATAATGATACGTGGAACCATTTCGATAGGGTCGTGGGGGTGGAAAAAGTCGCAACTTGTAAATATTGTAAAAAAGACCTTTCTTATAAAGGTACTACCACGAATTTGAAGACACACTTAAGACTGAAGCACCTCAGTGTGTATTTAAATTTAATAGTATGAAGGGAAGTTTAACTTAACAATTTCAACATGCATTAGTTAATAGAATATTCAACTTTTCAACATGTTGCAGATACTTGAATAAAAATATTAACTAATATTTTCAACCAATAAAAATATCGATATTTTTATTTAACCATTAACCAATAAACAATTTCAACCAATATTCTCATCTTTATCGTGCACGGTCTCCCTGGTTGTTGCAATGCGGCTGCGAAGTGGCCTTGATGTGGTCGGTATCACACACGGTTGATTTTGACGGTGACAAATGTGGATCGTATGATGAATAAACTATTCATACAAATTAGCACCCGGCCACGTGTTGCCGTTGTGGTGTGATAGTGGTTTGGTTGTGGCACATGTGACCTATGCTACAAAATAAAATGTTGACTGTAAGGATCTTGACGTTTTCTTATAAAAATATCATCAACAAAGTATTTATTGAATAAAGTTAATATTACTTTTAAAAAAATATATTTTTTCTACAGATTCTCAAGCAGAAGCATTTCGAATTATTAAGAACGAAAAAGAAAGAGTAAGAAATCTTTTAAGAGAGATGGGTGAATCAGATAAAATTATTACGTTACTCTGACTGTTCGACATCAATTATTAATTGTACTACAAATAATTTTTCTTTTAATCATTAAACGTGAGACAATGAAACATTGTCACAAAATGAACATACAATGAAGAATTTACACATTGGTATTTTAGTACTACCGCTTACACTTAGCTTTTGCGGGTTTGACGTACTATTGAGATAAAAAATATCCTTTGTCCGTTAGGAAAAAGGATTTTATTATACTAGACTAGTTAAAGGGCATGCAATTATCTGGCCCATTTTACTATCCGGATAATTCGGCTACTTCCAGAACACACTTCAGGATCATCACATTCAGCTCCTTATTTATTATTATTATTGCTCGTCATATGTATTCTGTTTTCCGACTTCAACGCGGACAAATATCATGTCTTTCTCATAGATTCTGAAGAAGAGGGTCCACCTAAACGAAGCGGAACAAAAAGAAAACAATCTGAGCAAAAAAATAAAAATATTAACGCTAAATCAATAAATCTTGCAGACAAATTGGATAAAAAATAAGAAACCGAAAAAATTGAGGCAAAACGCAAATTCATTTTAATTGCTATAAATTTTATGCCGAATTCACTGCACCATACAGCTGATTACTTACAGAAAATAATTTCTACGCATAAAGATAATGCGGCAGCTAAAGCTATGCCATCATCATTGTCACCAACAAATCAGCATCACGATAACGAGACACCAAAGTGAAACACCAAAGTGAGACAGTAAATGGACTCTAAGATATCCGGCGCCAGGACCAGGAATTATAGAACTTATGCCAAACACATGTGTATATGTCTCTGAACAAGGCTTAAATATACTACTTGAATATAATACCTTAGATTCAAGTAAATTTTATGAACATATGTTAGTCACCATTCCCAGCTCTAATAATACGAAACAAAACCTGATTAGTGTCGCCTATATTCCTAGCAGTTCACCGAGTGCTGCATACAAAGTACACTTTGAAATATTAAATAATATAATCAATTCATTATGAATTGACAACTTACTACTACTACGTGATTACAACTTACCGGTTGCCAACTGGTTAAAACTAAACACTTCTCATAGTCACCAGAATTGCTCCGGTCTGACACCTACTTGTAACCTACTACGGGACTTTATGCCCATACATGATGTCAAGCAATTTAACCACCTCAATAATATTAATAATCGTATACTTGACCTCCTCATTTCCAACACTGTTTGCTATGTTTATCCACCTCATCAGATCTTACTGCAAGTGGACACCCACCACCCTCCATTTTACGCTATCGTGTCGATAGCGATAAGATATACCCAATTGAGATCTTTAGACACACCTAGATATAGTTATCATAAAGCGGATTACAATTTAATTAATAATGTAATTTGATCAGTTGTAGGACACCAGTGGTCATGGCCATAAAATATGCAACTTCTTCTCTTCATTATTTCAATCAGTGTACGAAACCTCAACACTCACTGACCACTGGTGTCCTACAACTGATCAAATTTATGACAATAATGCTACCCTAGATAATATATATCTCAGCCTCTCATTAATCCTCAACCAATTAAAATTACTGGATAGTACTAAAGGACTGGGTCCAGACGGTATACCTCCTAGCTTTCTGAAGAATACAGCTGAGACAATATGCGTGCCACTACACTAAATCTTCAACAAGAGTATTACAGCAGGTAAGTTTCGCACAATCTGGAAGAAAGCTAACATAATACCAGTTTATGAGAACGGCTCCAGACAGAAAGTTGAGAACTATCGACCAATTTCAATACTAAGTGCAATTGCGAAACTTTGAAAAACTTATTCACCTCGAGCTTTATCCTTTCATTCAACAAAATTTAATATCAGAACAACACGATTTCGTTAAACGAAAATCAACCATTACGAATTTAATTATTTTTACTAATTTTTTATTTAATAACATGGATACGGACACAAATGGATGCAATTTACACGGACTTTAAAAAGGCGTTTGATAGGGTGGACTATGAGATATTATTGAATAAAATAGCTTTCAACAGGATTAGAGGTAATTTACTGCGCTGGTTTCATTCTTATATAAACAACCGTATTCAATCAGTAGTAACCCATGGATATCACTCTGATACATTTATCGCCACCTCTGGTGTACCACAGGGATCAGTTCTTGGACCTTTGTTATTTATTATCTATATTAATGATATAGTTCACGGTTTCCTTAACCGTAATTTCTTGTTTTAAGCTGATGACCTAAAAATATTTAAATATATTAAGACTTCTGATGATTGTGACTTGCTCCAAGAGGATTCGAATAGATTAACTAAATATTGTGATGATAATAAACTTGCATGAAATATATCTAAATGTAAATTTTACCAAAAATAAAAAAGTAAGTCGATTTAATTACAATCTATATACATAAAATCTTTCTTATTTGGGAATACTTTTGGATTGTAAACTTCATTTAAATCTACACATAGAGAAGATTATCTCTAAAGCATACCAAATGTACGGCCTTGTAATGATTTGAAACCCCCAGCCACGTACTTGCAATTATTAAAGTCCTTGGTTCGCCCGCAGCTGGAATACGGATGAATAATATGGGACCCCTACTACGATAAATATGTTAAAGCGATTGAAGGTGTTCAACGTAAATATGTACATACGAGCTATGCAGTATAAATGTCATCTCATATCCCTGTATTACGTGGAGTCACTGAAAAAGTTCAAATTGATCACTTTGCACTCAAGACGCCTATTACTCCAAACCATGATGCTTCACGGATTGGTTCATGATAAAGTTAACTGTATCGAATTAATTAATAATATTTCATATGTTGTGCCTAGAACTGTAATCAGACGGGAGGCGCGTGCTTACCCACTTTTTGCGACGACTACTAGCCGAACACATGCTGGTGATTGAGCTCCACTCCGTCGACTAGTAAAAATTTACAATAAGCACTTTTAGATAGTTTTTGTGATGGTTAAAAACAAAATTAAGTGAGCTAAAAGTTTAAGATACCTACTTAGTATTTAAATGTAATTTGTACTTACCTATCTAATTAATAATGTACACTAGTAATCTGTGGAAACGTTATTGATTGTATATTTAACCATATGTCCTTTATATACTTTTTTTTTTTTTGTAAAACATATTGTACAATTGTATGTTTTTCCCAAATAAATAAATGAGTGTATAATTGAATACATCACACCTACCGTCTTTACGAAAGGCGTGTTATAACAAGTTTTTATAGACTGTGTGAATGTGTTCATTCACTGGAAAGCTACCTAAAAGCCAGGTAAGTGAAGATCTTCCAACCAGACCAGGCCTGAATTCAGAGGCCCGAGAAACATTGGTATCATATATCGAACAATACGGCAGTGAAAAGTTTTGGTTGGACGAGAAAAAATCGACAAAAAATTACTGCTATAAGAAATAAACTCTTGGAGGCGTATCAAAGAAACTGCCTAAGACCAAGGGGGTTCTCGCATGTAGGTATTACTACTTACAAAGCTATAGTTAGCCCAGTCAATATAGACATAAAACAAATGCAAACATCGCAAACGCGCATGTAACTACGATTTGATACCTACTATTCGTCTTCACTCGACAAGAGTAATAAACTCGATTTTTTAACGAAGTAAGGACAAGTAAGGTCAGATTAGTAATACAAAATGAGTAACTATGTATTATCGAGATACTAATTTTATATAGTAATACGTAACATTTTATACATAGCTCATTCGCACCTCTTATTTCATGGGTCCATCAACCAACTGTCAAGTGTCAAGCGCGCGCTATTTGATTTGACCAATGAGCGCGCACGGTGTTAGAGTTGGCGTCAGATGGTACCAACCCATTTTCCGAGAGGTTGTAAACAGGATGATGATGATGAATATCATCATAATGCCGACTACTGTAAGCCTCTCTCTTTTGTTTCATACTACTCCAGAGTTGCAAACATATTCACATCATATGCCTCGTCTACAAATCATGTGCATTGGAAAATGGTTTTGGGCGCAAGATACCCATACAATTTGTAAATTAAAAATAATTAAAGTAATAAGAATAAAATGTAAAAATACCCTTAACGAAGTCGAGAGTGGTTCTTCCTGTTGTTATGATAATTTTTTATACCAGACCATACTTGGGAACTTTCTGGTTACAGAGATATTGAAGGTCAAAGTTACAACTATTTTTGACGTTTTTTTTTACGAAAATAACGACAGATAAGGATGGCGTTGCTTCGTGAGGCAAATCGCGGCTGTCCGAAATCTCACTGTAACGAGATGACCACGACCGCTCTGTCAAGAGTGCACCGACCGAGAAGAAGAAGAAGAAGAAGGATATTGTGCAAACAGACACAATAGGTACAGCCACGAACTCGCGATACATGTATTGTGACTCGAGTCCAAGTGCGGACGAAGCATTAATCAATGACCATATATTCCCATTCGAACGTTCAAAAACAAAAAGTCGGAAGTCGGTTGTTTTTTTTTTTGCAATTTTGAAGTCGGTTAAAAAGAGAGCGAGCGTTCCCGGCCATAGACTCTTCCAACTTAGTCATCGGCTGACGCCGTTGGGACGACACGTCTGTGTTGAATTTATTAGTGCACTAAATATTTTCGTCGTCACAATATCCAATAAATTATATCAGTTTTTGTAAAGCGAAGCTATTGCTACGGTAAGATATTATTTATTTGACTATTTATAGACATAATTATGATATCTCTAACTTTAGGTAATACATTTTAAGACAGATATTGTTTTGCTTACGAAGATAAAGTCTAGATATGTCGCACGTCGTGCACGGTGTACGTTACTGAAACGGATATTTATAGTGTTTCGATGCAAACTATAATATATTATGACTATAGATATTATTGCTCTGCGATTTTTTTTAATAAACATTAAATTACATATAATAGTAGTTTAATAGGGATTAATACAACCCTAAAGCCCGTCACAGACGTAGCTCTATAATATATATTCATATACTGTTCTATATATTATATTATAGCAAGCCACCTCATACGGTAGCTATACTATAATATATATTTTTGCTCTCATTTGGTCTGCGGCTTAATATACCAAATAATATGTCTTGCTATATCTATCCACATATTTTGGTGACGTAATAGAAATATAATTATTACAGCTCCGTCTGAGATCGCTCGAAGATTACTATGGAAAATATATCGTAATATGCCCAGTTATAATTAATATTAATATTATATTATACCTACGCTAAAAGGATGTCGATGATATAAACACTGTTCTCAAGTCGTCCTAAGAATATATAAATTAGCGAAAACTGCAGTTGGCGGGCGCCTCAATCAATGGATGACGCAATATAAACCCAGTCGAATCTCACATTGCATGCCAGAACGTTTTACGTAGCATATTTACATACAGATAACGACGTGCACAGCGGTTTCTAAAAATAACGTTTTTTTTTACAGATAATGGAAGAATATGGGGCATATTTAGTTATCAAAATATTAAGTCCAAATATAAATGATATTCTTAAAGATTACGAATGTGTACCAAAAAGTTGGGTAAAAGTGAAAGATCTATATGATAACTATGTGGTATTTGGATATCCCATAGAAGATAGATTAGACACCAGATTGAGAGTAATTGAATACCAGTCACTGGATAGGAGATGGCCTATACTTTATGGTGAAGTGGTGTTTAATACAGGTAATATTAAATTTTCTCACACTTAATCATAAATTAATTAATTAAAAAATAAGCTAAAACAAGCTTTGCACTCATAAGTATTGTAATATTTGTAAAAAAAACACTGACTCGGATTCTCAGACAACACATACAATTTATTTTATATCCCTGGCTCAAAATCAAACTTTACTCATCACCACACTGTGCTAAGACTTTGTAGGCATTATCATGCATTTAAAGAAAAACTATAAATTGAGATATTTGCGAGGGTTTGTCAAAATATATAAAAAATGTTTAATTGATTTAATTGAAGTATCTCTAAATGTTAAATTTTCTTTTGTTCTTTAAAAATTTATTAACTTTCTCCAATTTTTTCCAAAATTGTTTCAATTTCTCTTTTAACATTTTAACTATTATTAATATAATAACTTCGTTAGCTTAGTTGTTAACTTTATTGTGCATGCTGTGGGCTCCTATAAGTGAAGGAGTACACCTACTTAATACCTGATCTTGCCCTTTATTTATGTGCCATGTATTGTGTATATCTTTGGTTGGAGACCCAAAATAATAAAATAAACTGTAAGACTCCTAATAAATTCCCAATCAAATATGTACCCATTATAATAATAATGACATGCAATAAAATTGTATTTTTTACTTGTCTTATAGATTCTGGAGAAGAAGCGTTTCAATTTCTTGAAAGAAAAATACATGAGCATGAAACTGACAGTGAGCAGTCGAAAAACACAAGTAAACAAGGTAACTATTAATATAAGTTATCGATATTTTAATAACTGTTTTTTTATTAACACGTGAACATGGTAATAATTATTAAGATCTGTGAATGTTTGTGAAAATGTGGCTGACTGAAGACGCAAGGAACTCTAGGATCAATTTATTGACTGAATTTGTAATTGGTAGATTTAAGTTTGAAATAATGAGGATTATCATCTATAAACGGAATCTGAATCGTAATCTGAATCAACACAAAATATTTTTCTTCAACTGTCAAGTTATCATTATATTCAAATGTTTTTCAGATGATGCCAAAGAAGTAGAAACAACAACGTCGAATAAAATGAAAATGAAACCAATAAAATTATCTTCGAAAAAAACTAATCGCCCATCTAAACGGAAACAACCTCAACAGGAAAATATTCTTCAAAATAATAAAATTGGAAACGAATCAGAAAAAGGATTAGAGTCAATATTATTACAAGCAAATAAACTTATTCGCACATATGCGAGTGATGTAGATAGCGAAGAAACTGTATCTTCCAAAACATCAAATAGTTCACATAATACTCAAATACCAGACACAACTCAAATACTGACAAATGAAACCGATAAGGGTATAGAAAAAACGCCCGTGAATAAAGAAAATTCTGAAAAAATAATGGAACGACCTAGAAGGCAATCCACTCGTCAAACAAGAAATCTTTCACAAGGTTATTTGGAATTTTCAGACGAAGAATTTGATAGGTCTGATGATTCAGATTACGCTCCAGATGCCACACATACCGTACCAGCTGGTGTTCTGGCAGTTAATAATTCGCTGGATCAAAATATAAACATGAGTCAGTTCAATGACCAAGTTTATTCTCACTGTTATAACTTTTATGTTGAATTCAATTTATCATACCAAAATACTATGTCAATTCTAGATAATGCTGCAGATTATTTACAAAGAATAATTTCTACACATAAAGATAATGTTGCTGCAAAAGCAATACAATCATCACCGTTACCAACAAATCAGCAGCCCGATGCTATAAATCCCAATTTGTTTTCCCATCCACAGCCACTGTTACAGGAACGATCAAGTTGCAGTGACGAAGACACTAAATGGACTCTAAGATATCCTGAGCCAGGACCAGGAATTATAGAACTTTTGCCACACTCTGGTGTATATGTTTCTGAAAAAGGTCTAAATGAGTGCAAATCTATATACAGCGAAACTACCAAATTTACGAAAGGCTTGCTAGAAGAGGTATTTACATATGAAGCTTTAAAAAAGTGCTCATTCACGGGTGATTCACGAAAAAAGATGACTAAGAATCCCCGAAAAAATATTAAACCTGCTCTGGATTTAAAGGCAAGACAAATATTTGTAGATTACGTTTTACAATATTCTCGTGAAATGCGTTGGAAGAAAGCAGACCCTATTAAAATTATGAGTTGTATAAGGAATAGACTTGATTCGTTATATAGAATTGGATAATTACCTAATAAATACCGTCATCTGTCTAGCCTTTTCCCAATTTTGTTGGGATAGGCTTCCAATCTAACACGATGCTGAAGAACACCAGTATAATTTTACACGGAGCGACTGCGTTTCTGACTAAACTTTCACCACCTAGTTACTAGGTAACACGATACCTCTACTGATTGTTTTACTTCCGGGATTCTGACTACCCGTAACGACTGTCAAAGATCTACGATTGACAGGTGGGACTTATCGTGTCTTCCGAGGCACAGAAGAGTGTCAGTATAAAATGGATAGTGGACATTTTGCGGAAAGTGACGCTTGACTTGGATCGATCGACCCGTGCGCCTGTCATTTTGCCACGAGCCCCTCCTTGGATAATTATAATCACAAAAAATGTAACTGTTAACCTCCGTCTTTTTTGTACAAGTTGCATTTTAAATTTGGGTCTCCAAGTCTTCATGTGCCTACACGTGGTTTATTTATGAGGTGTGTTTTTATAAGTGGCTTAGGGTACCCATTGGTAACCGATTACTCAGCCCAAAGTTCAGAGTCTCATATCTTTTTAAACCACTCAAAAAATGAGGAGGTTCTCAATTCACTGTATGTTTTTTTTTGTATGTTTGATACGCGATTACTCCGCCGAATTGATTTGGATGATTCTTTTTTTTTGGTAGGTTATGAGTGTTATGACCCTTCAGAGATGGTTCCTTAAAAATATAATTAACTTTGCTTTGGTAGTTTTTGAGTTAGCTTCAATAATATGTATTGCAGCTAACTCAAAACTACGTATCCCACTTAGTCTTTATGGATGATTTGTGTGGAGTACTAAAAAGTGGTACTAAAACTAAAAAGTTAAAAATAAAAATCGATATTTTTACATTTCTTTGCAAGTTTCTTTGAATAAATAAATTTCTAAGTGATCTTTCATTTGAAACCTAGATTATTGAAACAATATTATTATAACATCATCTCCCTTGACACCTATGATAAAGGAAGATTAAAAGCAAAGTCAAATTCACTAATGCGGAAAAGAGATGGAGCTATACAGCACGTATCTCTTTCCGACACTGAAGCAAGATTAAAATAATACTGGTATAAGAGGTGGTGGTAGGCCCCCTGATCACATAAGGGCTTGTCACAACGTTAAATTCGTTACTACGAGTATTGTGTCTCATTATTCGACTTGTACATCATTATTTTATTTTCCTAACTTATGTACAGACAGTGCAATGCACGACGACGACGCGCCCCACTCAGCGATTACTGTATGTACTGTAAGCTGTACTTTAGTACGGAGCGGAGCGTTGTCGTCGTGGATCGCACTATCTATATACAGGGTGGTGATTTCAGGGATTCAGTCAAATTCGGAACAATCTGATTTGAGTTTCATAGCGATAGTTGCTCAGTATGACTTAAGCTTCTACACTCAAAGCCTCCAGCTAAAGTGTCCAAAATTAACCAATAATATAGCTCTGCTCAGAATATTACTAATGGTGGCCACACACGTAACGATTTACTTGCGCAAATTTAGGCTTGCGCAAGTCTAACGTGACGTGTGTTGGAAAAAAATTGCGCAATTTTTGTGCAAGTAAATCGTTACATGTGTGGCTAGCATTAGGTTCATTGAGTGCGATTCTAGGACGGTTATATTTAAATATCTTTTGGGAGCTTTCTGAATTTTAATGAGCTTATTGATTTCTGAATCAATATTTGATTGAAATAAGTGGCTTTTTGTAGTTTCTGCCTACCCCCAAAGAAAATAAGCGTGTGTTTGTGTAAACAAGTTGGTTACAATACAATACATTATCGGAATAAAAGTATACAGTCAATACGTTAACCGCAAAGCCCTCTCGATCAATCACGCCGGTAGCTCATCTCCGCCGCGAAACCATAGCACCGAAACCGCGGTATTTTAATTCCACTACTTGAATTTCAAGTAGCGGTACATGACGCGAGCCAGTTGAATTAAACTACTGTGGTTTCGCTGCTACGGTTTCGCGGCGGAGGTGTGCTAGCGGTCTTAATCTCTGCAATTTCAGATTCACCTAGGTAGCTACAGGGATTTGGCTGTTTTTTTATTACAAGCCTGAATGACGATAAGCCATGTTCAGCTTACTTATCTACTATATCTATTATAAATTAACGTCGCTTTTCTTGTCTGTCTGTGTGACCGCGTTGTTCTTCTAAACTTCGTAACCGAATATGATACGGTTTTGACCGTCATTTAGAGAATTTATTCTGGAAAGCATATATGTGTAATGCATACATTAATATTAAACTTATATATAATAAATAAATGTCGATGTTTTGTTAAGTCGTAAAAATGCGTCGCTCGTTTATCTGGGGGTACGGCAGTGCCCCCACATGAATGGCCTGGCAATCGGAAACGGCAAAACAATCTACATACAACAAAATCTATCTAATATTAACGATCTGAGCGTTATTTATTTTTCAATACGCATAAATTTGTTCCGCTAGAGAGCAGCTATGTTCAATTAGGACTATTAAAAATAGTAGATCATTCTTATTTGAATCTTATGTTGCCGTACGGTGATCAAGTCATTCTATGTATTTATTAAAGAAATAAAGATGATACGGTCACTATAAAATGTTGTTACTTAACTAATTAGGTAACATTTTATGACAATGTTGTTGGATAGATGCTCCCATAGATAGATACTGAATAAATTAACCGACTTGGTTTTTCATTAGATCTCACAATTTTTTACGGTAGAAGAACTGCGTTGCGAGACTTGCATTTTTTACATGTAATATTTTTTTTTGATGGAATGATAATAGTATCAAATGGGTGTACATAATAAATAATGCACACGCTCCATCACATGGCTTGTCTTTGTCTTTCATACATCAGTTATCATCTCGGTAGTCACCAGTTTTTAAGCCATAGGTATCGTCTTTCACACAGTCCATCCATCGTTTCTTTGGTTTTCCTCTACACCTATAGCGATCCACATTCATTCTCAAAACTTGCCTCACGGTATTTTTCTTTGCCAGCAAAGTATGATTTAGGTTTACGACTTTAGTTTTGCTTCATAATAAATTAAGTTATTTGTGTCCGATATGCAACAGAATATTCAACATATTTTCATGATACGTTTTGTTTCAAGAAATTGAGAACTTATTTAACAAATTTACGCGAGTTTTATTTTAATTTTTCCGGATAATTTATCTTGCCGTAGTCTGTTGTAGGTATTTTATTTTTACCAACCAAAGACAAGTTTATGGTAGCAGCCATGGACTCTCAAAATCAATAATATTTGTAATTTTATTGGGAATCAACGTAACTTACGAGTACATTGGTCCTTCGAACCAGATCAATGGTAGCTTGCGGTGGCATAAAAGTGGACTGTATTAAAAATAAGCAATGGTTTATTTTTATTGCTATTAACAGAATTATACTGTCCCAGACATACAAATAATAATTTGAGTTTAAGAGGAGTATCGTCCGTCGAGTTGGAGACCATGGAAGCGAGTGGTCATTGACGTCGCGCCGCGCTTTCGCCTACCGATGACGCGTTGATCACGCCAGCTGCGCATGCAGACTGTTGCGCGCAAGATGTTTGGTTTGATTCTCAATAAGTACCAATGTGTATTATAAGGTTCATAGTTAGCATATTCATTTATACTATTATCAGATGAAGACTTGATTGCTACATTTCAGAATTACGTTGTAAAAGTAAGTAGTTACGCTCCAAAGGCATTGCAATCGGAAAATAAACAAGGCAAATAAATAACGACATAACATATCATGACGCCTGTATTCTCCGAAGGGTTAAGCAGAGTTGTTTACGAGTATATTATTTTCGCCCGTTATGTTATAGGCGAAATGTGAAAAGTGTTTATAAAACACCCATCTAATACGCAACACATTTATGTAAACGATTACGACTAATCAGTTTCATTTTGACAGTTCAACAACATTCATTGTGTTATTTACGTTGTTGAGCAAATTTTTTTTCGTACTTATGAAGCAATGGATTAGGAATCTGTTTCAAAATGATTCAGATTCTGATTGATCGTGTATTACGCAATTAGTTCTATTTCTCTCACAGTAATTAAACCTTTAGAAAATTACTTTTCTCTAACAGCCGTTGGAGCAGCCCACCGCAAATAACTGTGGTACCGCAACCCCAAAAAGGGAAATGATTCAATGGCGTGAAAAAACAATATGAAAATAAACTTTTGATTTATTCACAGATTATATTCTTGCCATGAAAAGCTCGTAAATAAGCTCTCGCCTTGAGCATTACTGGTATCTTTTTTACTGCAGGTTTTACAAGTTCTCAGATATTAAAGATTAATTTCCTGTCTGGCTGTAATCTCTTAGCTGAATTTCGTTGCAGCGCAGTTCTCAGAGGACAGATGTTTTCTCAAGGGATTTTACAGGAAATCGCTAAATTCAGATTTGCAGCATCTGTATATACCTATTCTGCAAAAAAAATGCTTCTTCTTTACTATATTCTAGTTCACTAGTTGGCAAATTAATCAAAACAGCGAAATATATGACGGATCGGTATTTGCGACGTTGCCCAATTTCTGTATAAATGCTCTTAAGACGCAGATATATGCCAGTGACCTTGAGTGGTTAGCTTGCGTGTTCTGTACTGAGCTCACGCAACGCGTCGTACGTCCAGCCAGTAATAGGGCTTGCCTATCAAAGAGCGCTGTCCCAAATTTGACGCATTATTAATTTACTATACATAGGATCAATAAATAAATTATCTTTATTTTTTTATCCGTATATTTCCTCGGCGTGTTATGTCGTCTTAGGGATGAAATAGACATAAAACACCTTAAAATTGTATAATATGCTTTAATAGAATCAAGGTTGAAATATAGTGTTCACTTTTTGGGGAATCGTTTTAAATATAACTGCCAGCTGCCATATTTAAAAAAAATACTTGCATAACTATGGAACAGATGTGGAGAGACAGCTGAGGGAAAGTACGCACAGGAAAGATTTTAAAAGCAAATTAATACCCCAACTTAGGATTGTTCAACATAGTCCTCAATATCAAGCAGTGCGTATTTTTAACAGGTTGCCATAGGAATTAAAAACTATAACTTACAAGAGCTCAATTAAGTCAAGACTCAGAGCGTTCCTATTGGAGAAAATGTCTGTATTAGATATACGATGACATATCCACGTTTTACAAATTTGATATTGGTTAATGTGAGACTGGTTAGTATTAGTATGTAGTAGCTTGTAATGTTATTGTATTTTTAATTGTATTGAATGTTTAATTTGAAATGTTATTGAATTTATTTTTATTTTATTATTTTCTATAATGTATTGTAGGGTCTACCCTTTATAGTAGAACTTTTGATGTCATAATATTATTTTGCATAACAACTGATAGCATAAACGTCATTTCGCAGAAAATCGTTAAGCATACACTCATTTAACATAATTCAAAACTCATAATTTTGTAAGTCAGTATCATCTTTAGGCATAAATTTCATTTCCTAATAATTAAAAAGCAGAACCATCATATCGCAGAAAGTTCACACAAACATGCAAACATGCAAGCAAGCATCCACCATGCATGCAAGCGAGCATGCAACATGCAGCAGGCATGGTTTCTGTCACGGCTCTGGCCCTGCCTGCGGGGCTCCGGCGGCGGTCCCACGCGAGTCTATCGTCGCAGTTGAACCACCTGCACCTCAGCTCGCGGGCCGCCTTGCCCCTCCGCGCCTACGCGGGCTTAAATTACACTCTATGGGTAGGGCAGACAAGACTACGTGAAGTCGGTTTTGCAGCGATTCGTTTCTGCCACTAACTTTTGTAGCACGACATATTGACTTTTTAAGACATTATTTTAATTTAATTTAAGATTAAAAATGCTATTATATAGAAATGGCAATATGCCTAATAAAATAATTCCAAATAAAATTCTGCCATCTTAAAAGTACCTATGCCATTGTCACACACTCGGCCAAACCATAATTATATTTAATCATTTTTATGCCTTTAAAATATTCGTTTAAAGAAGATTATGCCAAGTGTGTTATTCCAAAAAAAAAAAACAGAGCATTAAGATTCTGCCAGATAGAGGGAACCCCTGTTGGGTATATAATGTGGTTAAAACCTATTTATGTTTTCTAAGTGAATTTGTAATTCTTTTTGCGAAATAATTATCTTTAACCGTAAATTAATTTGCTATACAACAAAAAACACGAACTACAGTTTTATCATGACCGTGTTTCCAAAATTCACAATGAAGGAAAAACAAAGGATCCTAAGTCCTATGCGAAACACGTGAAAATAAAAAGAAAAAACAAACATCCCCATTATCTAGCAGGTGTCACTAAAATGGACCCGACGCGCGACGTGTTTTTATTTTACTGCATCATCACATCTCAGGAATCCGCTGAGCCGAGTATTTTGTGTGACGTCATTATTGTGAGAAAATATTGTCAGGACAGTAGATAGTATCGAGTTATTTATAGCTTTGTTTTTGTTTGTTGTAAGAAGCAAGAAATGATGTAAAATATAAAGTTTAGATAAGTTATGTAAAATACACTGAATATTTTTTTGGAATCTTGATTCAACACTTCGCCGGTTTAGCCGACTATTGATTGGTTTCATCAACAAAGTTGTCAAATTAAGAAAAACATTCTTCCTAAACAGACTTTTCAGAAACAAGATATTGTACCAATAACACTATCGAATTAATAAATTCCGGCTTAGAAAACTGAGAAATTTGATGTGAGTATTTTATTACATAAAAAATAAAAGTACTACTTAGGGTACGTTAATTATTTATGCCTTTGAGACTCAAAGGAGAAAACTTTACATTTCCTTTGAAGTTCCCTGTTTTTACAACAGTTTATTTTCCTGCTAAATTACATACCGTAAGTATATATCAGAAAAAAATATTAAAAAAGTACATCCCGGTTTTTGGTACATGGATAATTGATACTTTTGTAGTTTCGATTTTGTCCTCATCATCGCCATCACAACAGAAAATCCGTCATCGCCTTTAATAAAAGGTTTTTTCAATTTAATTTATAACAAGGTAAATAAAACACGCATTCCAGCACGCGAGACTTGATTGAAATACTATCCTTTCTGATATTCTACAAGGAAGTGTTGGATTCCATTATCATTCTCGTATTTCCAATTTGGCGAGGCGAAATTTAATATAAAGTATCTTTCAAGGTCGTCTCATGCCGTTCGATTGTATTATAATTATTGTGTCCTTTACCTTGAAAATACAGATCTTTTAGGTAAATAATACTTTTTATATTTTATTTTATTTATTTTGTGTTTTTATTTTTATATTTATTTTTTTATTTTGATTTTTCATTTGGAATGGATAAACTCAAAATATACAGTTAAGCACACGCAACGCACCTTACATTCGCTATTGATACTTATTAAATAATGAAGTACATGTGTATAGTACTCATCATTAGAAGGAATGTCTCAAGCCTGGTTCAATCCTATTTAAGCAACAGCAGACAATTTACAGAAATTTCGGCAGTAAATAAAAGCAATAAACATGAAGTTATTCATAAATTAAAAGAGCGTGTGGTTAAATTTGGCATACCGCAAGGTACTGTCGTAGGACCACTATTACTCACTTTTATACTGTATATTAATGACCTACATACACAAAAGTATTGACCATTGTACACTATTGTGATAATAGCATAGACAAAGTTGACACAACCAAATTTCTTGAAGTGACAATAGACAGTAAATTAGATTGGAAAGCACATAGCAAAAACATTTGTAATTCCACATATGCACTACAAATGGTAGATACGGTTTAAGACACTTATTTCTAAAAAGATTACATTAATCACTTACAGAGAAAATACAATAATAAGTACACAAAAATAACCGTTAGCGTTTTTAGTAGGGTAGATAACCCCATGTTGGATGTTGATGCGCTGCTAACTGCTTATCATGGCTTTCATCCTTTTCGTCCATGTACATCTTAGAGACCATGATGTTTGTCAAATCGAACCTAAATCTATTACCCCTATTGTCAGATAAAGTAATTCGAAATAGACGCGACAATAACAATATTTGCATTCCTAGAAACCAGGACAGCTCTACTGCGTAAAAGTATATTCTGTGTGGCGCCAATTCTTTATAATACGCTGCCAAAATATTGGGGAAAAATTGAGAAGTAGATTTAAAAATATTTTTATAGAGAAAGCCTACTACAACACTGAACGAATTTCTGAATGATACATTAATCTAATTCTTATAATTGTGTATTCCTAATTACTTTGACATTAAATTGACAAATTTTATTATATATTTTGAGCTGTTGACACTATTCTGTAGTACATTTTAATTTTAAATTCTAATTTGGAATGTTAATTGTTTGAATAATGGATAAATTTATAAATATTTGGTTAAATGTAGTACAAAATATAAGTGGGTTGTAACCTACCCACTTATAAATTTTGTACGCCGTTAAGGCAAAACATGACTGTGATATAATTTGATTGTAACCTCTTGCATGCCATGTGTGTGTATACTCATGTTTTGGACAAATAAATGAGTTTTATCTTTATCTTATCTTATCTACTACCACAAAGTCCGCGAGGCTATGTTGTTTACATGGACGATAAAAAAGTCGGACAGATTCTCGCTAAAAAGACACTGTGTCACTCAAGTCGGCCAGCTCGCTGTACACACACATTCACACATTAGTTGGTCAGCCAATAGTCACGCAAACGTGACACAAAAATATTTACCCAAACGTACAGCGAGCTGGCCGACTTACCGTCATTACTTAAGAGGAGGCTCCCTAAATTGTAGGTATGTTAATTTTCATTAATATTCTGAAAAAGTTGCGCATACAATCAAAATGGAACTTTAGTATATGATTTATTCGATATTTTTCTTTCCATAAAGGTACGGGTATATGACAGTTACTTATTTGTAACATTTTTGCTTGATTCATTTTTTATTCGAAAATCATGTCCTTTTTAAAGATTATTTGAAACAAAAACAAGCTTTTATGTCTAAAATACCTAATTATTGACAGTAAGAAAATATAGTTTATAATCCAGATATATTATACTTTTTCTCTAGATCAATTACAACTTTAGATAAGTATAAACAAAATAAGAATTGAGACTTACGACATTTAGTTCCGTGCTCGAACATGACCAAAGAGCGCACGCGATATTCAACTTTATTACTGATGTGTTAGCGTTTAGCACATAGTGGAGTGGTGGGGTGCATGGGGGCGGAGTTTGCGTGGAAATTGTCTTTGGAGTGCCTGCAACTTTTATAACTACTAAAGTTAACCCACAGTAACTGTTTTTTGTTCAAATTAGGTAATCAAAACACAGATAACTAGAATCAAAAGATGATGAATTGATGAAATTCGCGTCATGATATTAGAAATCCTTATCCAACTAAACAGTTCAGAATCACGGTTGATTATGTACTATCGAAGAACTTCATATCTAAGCACCTTAAAGACTATTTTTGCTTGCAGCGCTCGGCCGCTATAGAAATCTCATCAACCAATAGCATTGCAGCATCAGATTTTAGGACGAGTCCCTTGTTTTTGTAAATGAAAAAAAAGACAGTAAAAAACCTGAGGTGGTGCGTATTTTTTCAATGGCAATAAATATCAATGTGAACCTTCGTTCGGTCGTAGTTCGAGCACGGTTGGGACAAGTTTATGTTTTTTTTTTTGATGAATGTGTTTTCTATGCAATCAAGAAGCATAACATTTGCATCTAGAGTTGATTAATGTCTCAGTATTAGCAGTTTTTGTGTGAGAGGCGGAAAATTTCCATACACTTAAAAAGTACAAAACTCGATAACCACCCGTCATATTAGTTTTAAATTAGCTCTAGTTATAAACCCCATTTTTAAAGAATGCACTACTTGATTACAGACCTGTGGACAAAGCAGTTTGAGTAAATAAACTGGGAGCTTACTCATGAACCACTTAAAATTATTATAATCCGTGCCTAAAGAAGCACTTCACAATAATCTAAGGTCGTTTCCTTATTGGTCGGTGCGGTATCGTTTCGGTATAGTATGCTCGTTATACCGAAACGATACCACACTGCTTTCATTTATTAATTTGTGCAGTACCGCTTAGATCGTTGAAATATAGGCGCTCGGTAAGCTTTCGGTACCAAATCTGTACCGAGTATACTGAGCATGCTGTAAAACGCGTGACGTGAGCGGGTACCGCATGTAATGTTTCTACAAAGCTACAGAAAAAACAAAGTATGTCGTATTTTATAAAATCTACAGTTAACACTTTCGTTTTTTGGGATACCCCGATACGGCATTCCATAATATAATGAGTATCATAAAAGTTTAAATACCAATTTCTAAGCCAAATCAATATCAACATTGCATGCCTAAAAATAAAGTTGAAAATAAATAACCTGAAATGTTCATCTTTTTTCCCTTTAGACGCTCTCGAGCTAATGGAAGTTTATTTATTCTCAACTTTATTTAAACTGCTACAAGGCCAATATTTGTTTGGCAGTGACGACCGCGCTGCGATTTACTTCGCCAGCTGTGCTTCCCGGCTCTAAATGGTTAAGTAGGGCTAGAAAACTATTATAGATATTATAAAAAAAACAATATTTAAGTAATCACAAACCAATTTTATATGAATTCAGAAAATTATTAATAATTATATTCCTGTAAGGGTTCTGTTTATACGAACACTATGAAATAATACTCGTCGAATGTAAATAATACTAGGTTACTATTTCAACGACAAGGCGAAGTGGATATAAACAAACATTTGAAATCTTCAAACTAATGCCGCCTTGTTCCTTGTTCCTTGAAAATAAACATAGGGTCATTTCTTATTTAGTGAAGCTAAGAAGATGTCGTTTTTTCGTTGGTAAGTAATTTTCAATTAATATTTCGAAATTCAATTTAAATAATACGACTCTAATAGAATACCGTACTTGACTAAATGGTCAACAACAGACACAATTACCATTTGCCCATTGATATACTAAAATATCAATGCATGTGTATTATTAGCATTTAGTGGAATTGTCAAGTTTGGGAAGAAAATTAAATTATGTCAATTTAAGAGTCCTATTACATTTTTGACGCAAATTCATGATTTTTGACGTTGTAATTTTCAGCAGCAGTAAGATATTTGAATTATTTGATTATGAATAACGATAGTGCCATTCTCTTTATTGTAAGTTGTAATTACACATTTTAACTTTTCTTGTCGTGTAATTTACTATGAATATTTTACGAACTCACTTTACAAGGAAAAACGTCAGCAATGGAACTTTGACGATCAAATTCACATTGTTTCATTCAGTACAAATAAATGCGAAAGTTACTAAACGATAATTTTAATGTTTTACTTGTTTATTGGAGTTCTAGAATTTCTTTATATTCCTTGAGTTTTCAGGGAAAATTCGTAAAGAAAGCCAATAAATGTCTTGATTTTCATGTCAATTATATTCCAAATAAACACAATTAAATCAAATAAACCAATATGATATAAAACTTCGATCTACAGTGAATACGTTTCATTAGTTTTTGTTTCTCAATATAATAAGACAAAATTACAATAAATTAAATTAAAGTACTTTATAATCCGCGTCAATTCAGCAAATTACACGAAAATAATGTGTAACTCCAACTTACAAGAAAAAGAATGGCACTATAGTTATTATAATCAAATTATTAAAATATCTTACTGCTGCTGAAAATTACATGGTCAAAATCATGAATTTCCGTAAAAAAATGTAATAGGACTCTTAAATTAATAATAGAAACAACGTAAAATAGAGACAATTGAATTAAACTAAGTATGAAAGATTTTAAATGAAAATCCGATTGACTAAAATATCGACGGATATACCAACCGCTAAACGGATGTGGCATGCAAATAGTTTTAATAAATGTTTTTACATTTTTTTACAGGCTATTTTCTTGCTGCGGCACACAAGAAGAAGAAGAAGAATCAGACAGAGCAGCGACCAGCATAAGTGGAAGCGAGCCGACGCAGACGCCTCCGCCATCGCCCTCAACCTCACAGTCAACATCATCAGGGTCCACATGGTGTGAATGTGGGGTCTGTGAAGCACGGCTGGCCATGCTGGCGCCGCCGCCAGCGCCCCCGCCATCGCCAGCATCGTTGACAGCACCCGCAGGGTGCCAGTGTGGTGCATGTGAAGCACGCCACATTGTAAATATATTTATTTAGTGTTAAGCTTAGATAATGTGTTAAGTATTGTTTTTTTTTATTAAATAGGTAATGTAAAAAAGTGTTTTTATTTACCCACCCGTTGCACCAATACGTGAATGTAAAAGTGCACTGTTTGATTTTCAACGCTAGGCTCAGCGCTAAGAGTTGAAAATCCAACAGTGCACTTTTATTTAGGGATTCATTTAGGTGTCACTTAGTTATCGGTGAAAACGGGCATATTAGTTCAATACTATATAGGTAATTCTTATATTATGCTTCGTTAAATACATATTTATAACGTTCGCCTTTAACTTTTTATTACTATACAACTACTAGGTATACTGACCTGAAATAGCAAAAAACGTAAGAGAATTTGAGTTTCGCTGTAAACATCTAGCATTTTGATTATAATATCTACCTTTAGTCTTCGACGCAGACGTCGCACTCGTCAGCTGGGTAGTGGATGTAAACACACGCGTGACACACTACACACCAATTGTCAACATTTTCTATAAAGTTCACCAAGTTTAAAGTGTCGTTCATATTTAAAATAAAATGGGATGGACGTCCAGCTTCCGAAATTTCACTATTACATAGAAAACACGATTCCAACAGAATATAATGGACTTCTTCCCAGGGCCAAGACAACTCATAAATTAACATATCAGCGTAATCACTATATGTGAACCAGTTATCCACATCTAAAATATTAACCATGTTTGATGTTAGCAGTTGCTGTGCACGAAACGAAATAAGACGTTTTCTGAGTCTACGCCGCAACAAAGAGACGCTGAAAGTCGCTATTACTTTTGATATTTAATCCGTGCCCAATATATTATAAACAATACTTAGACTAAATTATTGAACGAATGAATCTCCTTTGTTCATAAAATGATGACAACAGAGAAGCGTTGTTGGCGTCGACCATACAGCTGGTCGGTGCTTGTTGGACCTTAAGTGCGTTTCAACGCCACGGGAATTTAACAAAAAAAAACTGTTTTCATGGGCTAACTGTATTGCAGTGAGTTGGGTAGTTCTATTACCAACTTAAGTAAATCGAAATATACAGTACTACTTAATAATTTTGATAGAAGAAAACGCCAGTTGAATTAAAGAACATTTTAGTTTATTGTTATATTCACCAAATTCACCAAATTCACCAATTGTTATGTTCTGTTGAATAAGAATAGACATTTAAATAAATCTTTTTTACAGTCCGTTTAACCGATTTTGTCTTCTATTTCGTTGGTGGCATGACAAATGGCAGCTGCAGTAAACAGTTGGCATTATAACCACTTTTTCGCTTTTATTGCCATCCTTATGCCTACGGTATAGAAGTCAAAATCGAAATCTCGATAATCTCGTGCGAACCGGACTCTAGCCTCCTTATGGGCTTGACTAAGTACTATTTTCCGAGCGGGCTTTCTACTGTGTATTCCCGCTCGATGTAGTGCATTTCGGACTGCTCTCGTGGTGCAGTCAAATTGTTCTGCAAATAATCTGGTGGGCGTAAATGGTTCTTCTTGGAACACTCGAACCATTCTTTCCAATCGCGGCGGGGTAATAATGTTCGGAGTATTGGGTGGAGGCTGGTTACGCACGTGTCCTTCGCTGTCGTAACGCCGGAGCCATAGACTGACAGTATTTCTCTGTAAAAAACAAATTGACTTTACTTAGCATTAATTAAAATGTTTACATCTATTATTGTACACAAAATAAGTCATTCGCTTTTTGCACAAATTGTTACAAAAATTTCTACCTGAGACTGTAAGCCCACGTAAGCACGGACGTAATAAAATTGCGGCGATTTTTTTTCGTGCACTGGATTTTCAACGCTTTATTTAGCGCTGAGAGTTGAAAATCCAACAGTGCGTTTTTTCATCGCGTTGGGACGATTGTGCGTCCCAACGCTTTGAATTCTAAACGCTCGGCTCAACACCGAGAGTTGAAAATCCAGTGTACGAAAATACTAATAATATAATGCGATAAAAACACGTCCGTGCGAACCTGGGCTAATAGTTAAGAAAGCTTAGATAAGAAGATTGTGGGCGGAAGTGAAATTAAACAATTGTTGTTGCTATTTTTTATGTTAATTAGTTTATTACATATCTAAACAAGTTCAGTAAAATATTAGTTTAAATTGAAAACAGTCAGTTTGAGTAAGCACTACCCCTATTAAAACATGAATAAAACAAAAAAATACTCACTGTTGTATGCAGCTCCTCGGCAATTTGACTTATGTTTAGTCCTTGCGCCCGCAGAAACAATATTTCATGCCTCTGTTCTGTGGTGATTCGATACGAAGACATGGTTCACAAACACTACGTAAATACTACTTGTAACCGAAAGCACTGCAAATTTGCAACTGATCCCGAGAAAACAGTTGAAACAAAATGTAAAGTATAGAACATTAAAATTAAAAACTTTCTCATCTTTTTTTCTTTTGTTCTGTTCCTAGTGGTTCGAAAAAAGGTCAGACATCTGTGATCATTGTAACGGAGCCTACAAAAACACGAACAACAAAAAAAATAAAACGGCAAAATATTACTACTATGTAGTTTTGTTTCATTGGTCGAAGCCAAAAGGGGCGTTAAACAGATGTGGTCATCGTGTTCAAGGGATTTTGTTTTAAAATTGCTTAGATATGAACTTCTTCAATAGTACATGTAAATTAGTCTTTTAATTATTCGAATACGACACGGTACGATTTTTTATTTTTATTAAAAGTAAGAAAAATGACGCGCTGTGAGTGAACAGCTTTAATCCGAGTTCGCTATTTGTCAAACATGTAAACAAACACGAGTTTTAGGAAAAACAACGGTAAGGCCTTCATATAAGGTTCAGTTTGCGCTACAACTTCATATTTTTTATGACTTTTGTAGCAGTACTTGTCAGTCTAAAATCAACTTTATTTATACTGTGATAAAGTTGATGTTTGTTTAAGTGGAAATAACATCAATTGGAAACGAGGATTTAAATAGACCTTTACGCTTTGATTAGATGCCTACACATTTTATTTTTTGTATTACAGTAACAATTGAATAGTAAGCCTTATTCTAAATGAGGGATTAGGCAAGGCAAAGAGAGAGAAACAATGAGGGATCAGGCGAGGCAAAGAGAGAGAAACAATGGAATAATAGTAATTTGTTAATTTAATTATATTTTTTATTATTTAAAACTTTGAAAAGGTCTATAAAAATGCTAATTTATATGGTTTATAACACATAGGATTTACTACTTTTCATCCCGGTGGTACACACGGCTACACATCAATACACTATTCCAGTTTATGCTGATCTCGCATTGTATAAGATTTCCGTACAATGCGAGGTCAGCTTATACTGGAAATGTATAGCTTGATGTGTACACACGTTCCCATGGGATATTTTCCGACATCCACGCGGGCAAAAGCTAGTAAAATAATTATAATATTATTATTAAAAATAGTTAAAATTTATGAGTTCGTGTGGAGGTAATTTGCGGAACTGCTGATCCAACTCCGAAAACTCTTTTGCTAATGGGAAGCTACAGTATTGGGGAGTATCATGGGATATGTTTTTATGTTAAAACAAGAAATATCACGCGGTCGAAGTCGCGGGGAGAAGCTAGTAGGTATGTATTAATCGATATTTATGATAAACGTCTCCCAATGACAGTATTTGTGATGTCTTTATTGGGATAAAAAGCTGATTTATTTGTAACACAGTTTATTGAAAATAATAAACTTCTTGGCCCATTAACTTACATTTTTTTTTTGCGTTATTATAACTAAACAGTACCTACCCAATTTTATAAAAAAAAGTTGTTTTGCACAACAATAATCTATAGTGTATTACTTGATTATATCTACCTAGGTACATATCTACATAGTTTGGTAATTTTTTTATCTACGAAAACACACAGCCGAAATTGAGCTTGACACAATTTTCTTAACCTAAATTCACCTTTTATCTCACTCGCACCATACTGCTCGCGGACTGAGTGTAAGCGAGACGGAGTGGGGTTCTGGCGGCTCCAAAGCGCCAATAGTTTAGTTTATCTATTATGAAGTATTTTTTTAATACCAGCGGTTTATTGTTCGGTTTGGAGGTAACTTTTTTTTTGTATAGATAATTTTATGGAATGGTGTTTTCATCAATCATAATACCTCAATTATATAATTATAATACATCAATTATATTAATCCTCAACTGTAACATATTTATTTAAAAATAATGCTGTAGTTTATATAATGGAGGATCATGCTAAGCAATTTCAGGTATTATAGTGCCTATTTCTACGAAGTTTCCAACATGACGAGCGTAGAGAAATCCCAGGAAACTTATTATACAAAATCCAATTCTGTGGAGCGTGCTCGGGAATAGTAGATACTGAAGTTGGTCCTGCGAATCTTTCAATACTTCATGTTAAAATTAAACTTATTTTCTAGTACTAACACGACTTTGTTGGCACTTTACATAATTTACTATTTTGTTTCATAATCAAGTGTGATCGAAATGTCCCAAGTAAATATAACTATATTTGAATAATCTTAAATTCTATATTATTTACAAGCATGTTCAAATCAGCAAAAAAAAAAGTAAAAAAATTTGGGCATTTTTTTTAGGAATGACCATAAAATATTACTGCGTCTTTTTTTTAATCCGTCGAAAGGTTATTTAAATTATGCATTTACGTAATATTATCTTATCAATTATGCATTCGAGAATATTTTTAGACGGGTATCTACCCATGAGAATAATATTAAGATAGCCAAGGATAGGTATATTATTATCTTGTACAGAACGGAAAAGCTCGTTTATCAAATGAACAAGTAACTTCATTCAATGTGACGACAGCTGAACGAGAATAAAAAACTGCTGATAGATATCTTCGTTTTAACAAAATAAGATAAATGATAGAGTAAAATAATATTGATCGAAGTAAATAATGCATATTACAGAAGATAATTTATTTATTAGAAGCCATGTAAAATATATAATACATGCTTATTTAATTGTAAGTGTGATCACGTCTCCTTATTTGGTCTACATTTGCGTCAATAATTGAAAAATGGTCGACACTTTTGGTGCTTCAAAGAGAAAATATTAATTGCCGAAATTGGTATCGATGGGTAAGTAATATATGATATAATTACAAAATCTCTAATACTTACAAGATATAACAACTGAATCTATAATTTTATTAGATTATAATGATCAGTTAATATAATAAACGATTGTGTTGGATCATTTAGCTCCCTTCAAAATGGTTGAGCTGAATGGTGCTGTGAACGGGCGCCGCCGCCGCCGTCAGTTGGGACTGGTCATCTCTTGCCTGCACTGGCTTATTTAAAATTTTTGTTGTATGTTTTTTTTATTTTTATTACGGACGCTTTTACGAACGTGCACGTCTTTCTACATTGTTCTCACATGCATAATTCCAACATGAATAATGTAACCAATATTTTGCGTCAAACGTTTTTATTAAAAAGTGTGTCCATGGAGTTTCTTATCCGTTCTTCTCCATAGGTACCTACTACGCTTTAGAATGGGCAACTAGCTTCATATTTCTGACTGACCCACTTATTGACAGTTCAAAAGTGCCTGTAACTGGTTTAATTGAATTAAATGCTTTGAGTTTGAGATCGATATAAGTACTTAATTTCAAAGCCACTAATGTTTATAAGCATAACATACATTGAACATAAAATCGTTTGATATACCACTCAAAATACATAAAACCTATACAAATATGATAAAACGCCTAGTAAAAAACACAAAGCAAAATTTCAGATATACGCATTATAACATTTTCTAATTATTAATTGGTTGTGAAATGTAGGTAACTAATAGTAGGTAACAAATATAATTGTTAGTTGTCTCTTTGTGTGCATAATCTTGCTCAGTAAATACTAATTTACTTGTACATGTACATGTATATTTATACATTCCTACATACATACACCATGCATGCAGCAGGCATGCAAACAAGTATACACCATACATGCAGCATGCAAGCAAGCATATAGCATGCAAGCAAGCATGCAACATGCAGCAGGCATGGTTTCTGTCACGGCTCCGGCGCTGCGGGGCTCCGGCGCGAGCTCACATGCGAGCTTATCGTCGCAGATGTGTCACGCTCACCACCGCGGCTTCGGGCTTCGGCTTCGGTTTCGGCTCAGCCGCGGCGGCGAGTGTTAAAACCACCTGCTCCTCAGCTCGCGGGCCGCCTCACCCCTCCGCGCCTACGCGTTTTTAAATAACACTCTAGGGGTAGGGCAGACAAGACTACTGACGACTGGATTCAGTTTTGCAGCGATTCGTTTCTGTCACGCCGCTCCCGCAGCACGCTCAATCAAATTAATCGCAATATTATGTGTAAAAAAAATATTTAAAAAAAACATACCTAAATCAGGTAGAAAAATAACCAATAATAATAATATGTTGAAAGTCATAATTACCTTTATTTTAGAAATTCAAGATTTTTAAATATTCGTGTCAAACTCAAACTCAAACTCAAAGCATTTATTTCAATTAAACCATTTACAGGCACTTTTGAATTGTCAAGGAGTCAGTCAGTCAGAAATATGAAGCTAGTTGCCCATTCCAAAGCGTAGGTTCCTATGGAGAAGAACGGGCAAGAAACTCCACGGACACTCTTTTAAAAAAATTATATTCTTACAAAATATTGTTTACATCATTCATGTTGAAATTACATGTGAGAATCGATCGTGTTAATCGATTCCCTACTGTAAATACACAATTTTATAATAATACCTTTCATATTTCACTTAGGTATACTCGTATATCTATAGGTAAGTAAAAATCACGAATAAAATTACTTTATAAATACGAATAAAAAATATTAATAAATTCAATACTGAGTACCTTAAATTGGTTCCATGGATAAACCACATTAATTGTATCGAGTGACTTCATCCGCGAACCATCCTCAAGAATTGGGCTATCCAATACAAAAATATTTTTTCAAATCTGACTGGTGGTTCCGGAGATTACCCCCTACATACAAACTTACAAACAGACATACAAACAAATTTTACCTTTAATATTAGTATAGATAATAGATTTAAACTTGTTAAGTACCTATTTGGATAAATAAATCATCAGAATAGACAAAAATATAAATAAAATTTCCTATTGAAGTATACGGGGCAATGTACGGGGCAAAGGACGTCTTATGTTAATTTAACTTAATGATTAAAAAGTAACATGGATGCATGGATGTATGTTATCTTTCACTTTCAAAGAAAACTAGAGATTTCTTTTTAACATCATTTATATAAAAAGAGGTATGAAAACAACCTTGAAACGAAGTAAAAAAAATAACAGATCTAAAGGAATATTTGAACAGAACATCATAGGCATTCATCCGTGTTCAAGCAATCTAACACTCAACAACAAATTAAAGTACCTAATTATTCTCTGTCTGTATTTTCAACGAATAGTAAGTATTAAATTTAGTAATCACGTGATGTGAAAATTTGTCACAAGTTTTTTTTTTAAGTGTTGTAAGTACTTACTTACATTAATAAAACAAAAAATCCAGAGTTGCAAACGTGTTCACATATTATGACTCATCCACACAGGTGTATCGAAACATGTTTATGGTACGAGATAATGGTACAATTTACAAATTAAAAATAAATTTAAGATGTGGAGTTAATATAGTGCAAGAAACAAATAATACAGCCACGAACTCGCGATACATGTATGGCGACTCAAGCCCAACCGCAGACAAAGCAATAAACAATGACCGGTTATTCCAGATGAAACGTTAAAAAAAAGAAGAGGGCGAGGCCGAACGCTCCCGACCACAGACTATTTTTCAACTCAGTCGTCGGCTGACGCCGCCGTGGGGACGACACGTCTGTGTTGAAATTATAAGTGCACTAAATATTTTCGAATCACAATATCCAATAAATTATCAGAATTTTTGAAAACCGACACTACTGCTACGGTAAGATATTGTTTACTTGACTATTTATAGACATAATATATGATATCTCTAACTTTAGGTAAGAAATTTTACACAGACATTGTTTTGCTTACGAGATTAAAGTCTGGCAGCCATTACGTCGCACGTCGTGCACCACAGATAACTAATAACTATATATTAGTCAGTGTAGTCGATGTACGTTGCTGCAAGGAATATTTATAGTGTTGCCAGTTGCCATGCAAACTGTATAAATGTATAATTTTATTATTATGACTATAGATACTCGTAGATATAGATGTCGTGTGAAGTTTTTTTTTATTAACATTAAATTACCATTAATCGGTATCAATTTGCGTTATCATTATGCATGTGGTGTTTACCTATAACTGATGCACTGTTATTTTACTTTTAAAATGTGTTGTGTTTGTATGTATAATCAGTGTCAGTGTAATCAATTGTTGGTGAACCTAATAAAATATACAAATACAACCCTAAAGGATGTCGATGATACAAATTTATACTGTTCCCAAGTCGTCGGAGTATTAAGTATAAAAAAAAACTTTCTTTAAACTGTGTTTTGGACTATTTTAATATATATAAATAAGTGTAATTATATAGTTGTTTACTGTACTTTGTGTATGAACAATATAACTAGGTTTTTTTTTTTAATTATCCTTTAGGTTCCACTACGTACTCGTAAGTATATAGTAACTTGATTATAATTTATTATTTTGTAGTAGATAGAAATCTCATACCTCAACATCGAAAGAATGTCTCTCGGCAAACTTCGTGTTTCAGTGATCAGTTGCCCTTTGCACTTGGTGCAGACCGGACGCTCTCAATCGACTTGGAAGTATATAGAGTTGCTAATACTCTTTTAACTTAATGTAATTTATTAAAAAAATGGGAGGAAAGCTGTTAGTGTTCAAAAATGCGATAATTCCCGATAGAGACATTAAGAAAATAGTTGTACAATACCTACCTATCTCGCAGAGGATGCGTTCAAGAACAAAAATAACGACTATTTGAGAATAATCTTTTCGCTTTTTTTTATCTTGAAATAAATGTTGATAATATTGGTAGTGATATACTAAAAGTTGTGCATTTTGTTTATTTAATTTTATCCACCTGTGCCAAAGAACGTGGACAATTTATCCTATTTTGGTAGCAAAATAGGTATACATTTTGCACGCTCTAGAAGTTTACCCTCTGTTCCGTTTCTTTAGTCATGTGTCTTGTCTCAATGGATGACGTAACAGTGAATCTCACTTTGCATGCTCGAACGTTCTATTATACATACATATTTGCAGACAGACAATCACATGCACGGCGCTTTCTAAAAATAACGTATTTTTTACAGATAATGGAAGAATATGGGGCATATTTAGTTATCAAAATATTAAGTCCAAATCGAAATGATCTGCTTAGAGAATACGAATGTGCACCAAAAAGTTGGGTAAAAGTGAAAGATCAATATGATAACTATGTGGTATTTGGATATCCCTTAGAAGATAGTTTAGCCACCAAATTGAGAGTTAGTGAATACCAGCCACTGGATGAGAAATGGCCTATACTTTATGGTGAAGTGGTGTTTAACACAGGTAAGATTAAATTTTTTGTCTTACCGAATCATAAATTAATTAATAAAAAATAAAAAAAACAATGCTTATGTAAGTTTTACACCCATAAAGCTTTGTAATATTTGTAAAAAAAAAACGAGTCGTATGCTCAGGCAACTCATACAATTTATTTTACATCTCTGGCTCAAAAATAAACCTCGGTCACTACCCCGCTGTGCCTAGACTTTGTAGACAATATAAAATATTAGCTAAAACTGAAAAGGAGATTGCTCATCTTCATAATAATAGAGACAACCGCGAGGCTCTGTCAAAATATAAGAAATTTTACTCTAAATTTTAAATTTATTTTATGTTCTTTAAAAATTTATTAACTTTCACAAATTTTTCCAAAATTGTTTAAATTTTTCCTTAAACATTTTAACTATTATTAATGTAGTAACTTTGTTAGCTTAGTTTTAACTTTATTGTGCCGCCCGCTGTGGGCTCCTTTATGTGAAGGTGTTGCCCTTTAAATGTGTATGTGACAGGTCTTTTGTTGGAGATCCTAAATAAATAAATAATATAATAAACAGTAAGAGTCTTTATAAATTAATTATCAAGTATCTACCTATTATAAATGTATTGACATTAAATAAAAATGTATATGTTTTGCTTATAGATTCTCAAGAAGAAGCGTTTCGATTTCTTGAAAGAAAACTGCATGAAAGTGACAGTGATCATTCGAAGGACACACAAGGTAAATATTATGATAAGTTATAACTATTATAATAATAATATTAACAATTGAATATGGTAATAAAAAACTGTTATTAAAATCTGTGAAGGTGTGGTGAAAATTTGGCAGATTCAAGACGCAAGGAACTCTAGGATCAATTTATTGACAGTATTAGTAATTGGTAGAAAAGGAGAATGCCTAAAAAAAATCTTATATGTGCGATAGTATCATACAGTAGCACACCTACAAATTCTATTAAAGGGAACCCGAAAAAAAAATCCAATTCTCATAACATAAATAAATTATCACCTCAAAAATTTAAGTAATTTCTTTTATTGTCTTAATTTAACGCCATCTATGGTCACGTGATAGAACCATTGGATTGGATTGGAGGATTTATGAGTCGCACAAACAAAATTATCAATGTTTTACATAAATAATACTATTATAGGTATTATCAATTATAATTTTATTTCTGCAAAACAGTTTATTATAAATAGATTCTAAAATTGTGTTATATCGAATAAAATGTACAGTATTTTTTACTTGAGCATAAATTTTGAATAAATAAATAAAGAACTCGCTCGTGAACGGCTTACATGGCACCGTAACGAGCGGTGTATCGGAAGCCCCGATTGCCTACGAAGTGGTTTGTTCCGAACTACGATTAATACTGTAATCTGACACACGACGTGCAGTTTATTGGCGCTAGTGTCGCTGAAATTCTTAGCTGAGGCGAAAATGTAAACTGCATTCAACGTACGCGTTTTTGTAATGTTTTTTTGCTTATGATGTATTAAATACATGTAACGTGACTATGTATGTACTATATTATATGTAGTAATGATAATCTTAAGTAGAGTCGTTGTTCCGAAGAGAAGAGCCCGTAGGAATGGGATTGTATGAGGCCGTCGGCCCCCATAGTAGATATCAAATGTGAAATTAGTTTATCTTAAAATAATCAATTAAGCGCCACAGCGTGCACACATCGCCAACATTGCAAGCGTCATTTAAAGAGTTTCATGTGGGTAAAACGCAAATTATATTAAAACAAAATACAAAAAACCCACCGCACAAAACAGAAAAGTGAAAACAAGCATTACAAATATAAAGGGGTATCGAACAAACAAAAGTAACACCATATTTCAGGTCATTGGGTTATCCCCGCTTGCAATACTAAAATAATTATCTAAAATATAAAAAATCTGTGGGTTAACTGTTCTTTGTTTTTTTTTTTATTTAAATTTACGTGACTTCTTAAAGTTATTTATATACAGTGCTTTTTTTCTACTATACAAGGTTTAACCTAAATTCAATGTTTTCACTGACTGGTGAAATTCTTGAAGCAGTCAATCAATAAAAAAAAAAAGTATTTCTCGTACTTTAAGTTTTCTTTATAAACTTATATCCAAACCCATAACACGATCTCCAGTTCCCAACCCTTAAGTACTGAGAGTTAATAACACTTATTTCAACAAAACAGCGAGTAATGCATTATTGATTGAGTGACTTTAGAATTGCAGCAGCCCTCATTAATTCATATCGGGAACCCTACCCAGACATTATAAAAAAATCGTCTGTCGTCGTACCTACGTAGGGAAGTTGTGATTACAACTTCCCTACGTACGACGACCAACAATTTTTGTTGTTTTATCTCGCCTATGCCAGCGATGAAGACACTATTCAATAACCTCATACCAAAAAAAAACCAATGACAGAGCGCTTTCAACAGTGAAGTGAAGCCAAGGCGGTTTCGTAAACATGTGTGCACTATGTGTGATTGTGTGGTGTAGTTTGATTGTAGTGTCATTGTAAAAGGTTGTAAATGTGTGTGTGAGCGTGTATGCACAGAGCGGTGATGTAGGTTTGGCATGCTTCACTGTATTGTTCGTAGCGCTCTGTCTTGGTCTTTTATTTGGTCTGAGGCAATAAACAGCAAATTTTCTAGATTCTTAGTTGATCACGATGCCTTTTATATTATTAATACTGCTAACCAACTATATTTAAATGAAGAAAGCAAATTCAAATTCAAATTGTTTATTTGCGAGAGAATACATTGTTTACAAAGGAAGATCTTATAGCCTTAAAGTTATTGTACTCTGCCTGCAAGCAAGCGTGCAAATTATTAAGATTGTATGTCACAATAAAATTATCATGCATATTATATTATTAGTACATTATAATTAAATTATTATTACATTATTATCCGCATTATTTATACATACAAATATTCTTAATTAATTTAAAATGAATTCATTTAATCATATATTTTATGTTGTCAAAAATCCTTTATGCTGTAGAAACACTTTTTTTGTAACCACTCTGTCAATTTCGTTTTAAAAACATTACCCTGCAACAATTTTAATTAATTTGGTAGGGAATTATAAATTAATATACACATATTGAACACATTTTTCTTATAAATATCTTTATGGCCATCTGGATGATATAAGAGGTTGCGAAACTTAGCCCTTTTCTGTCTCGGTAACCTCGGTATGTTGCTTAAAATAATGCATATGCATCTTTGTAAAAAAGCAGATATCTCTAATATACATACAGGGCAGTGGAAGAATTTTCAATTTTTGAAAGAAGGGTTTACAGCTGTCTAAGAACCATGCCCTGTTTAATACCCGAATGCAGCGTTTTTGGAGCTTAAAAACTCTGTCGGCATCAGTCGAGTTACCCCACATGATAAGTCCATAGCTTAGAACAGATGACACGTAACCATGGTAAGCTGCAAGAGCAGCTTCTACAGACACATTTTGTCTCAACTTTTTTAAAGCAAACACGAACCCATCTAGTTTCTGACCTATATGCTCCACGTGACTTTTCCAATTCAAGTTTTTGTCAACAAAAATTCCTAAAAATTTTAATTGATCCACTTGCTCTATCTTTTCACCATTATAGAGAATATCCAAAGCTAATGGTTTGCTATTATAAGAATTAAATTCAATTAATTTTGTCTTGCTAACATTTATATTTAAGTTATTATTTTGCATCCAACTTATTATATCTTTTAGAGTCTTTTCCGTAGCTGATTTGTAGTCGCTTTTATTCTGACATTTTATGACAACTGTAGTATCATCTGCGAAAAGTATACATTTCTGCAAGGTGGCCTCTGGAAGATCATTTGTATAAAGTAGGAAAAGTAAAGGACCGAGAATGCTTCCTTGAGGCACGCCACACTTATTTACTACCGCTATTGATTTGAATTTCTCTTTGGAATATATTCTGTCAGTTTTCTTTACAACTTTGGATATCTCGGTACACTGCTGCCTGTTTCCTAGATAACTAGATATCCATTCATAAACTTTTCTTCTAATACCATAGAAGTCTAGTTTGTTTAGTAGCTTATCATGGTTAGCAAGAAAATCATTATCTGTTGCGTCGTTAGCTTAATTTCATATAATTATTTAAGAAGTTGCGTAAGAATCATTGAGTTAGTTGCTAATAAACACCATTGAAGACAGAGGCATTAGTGATTTTCTAACAAGTTTCCCGCACACACAAAAGTGAACCTAAACAACACCAGCATTACCTATTATTAAAAATATAAAAACACAGCCAATCATGGGAATAATTTTTAAAGCAAGTAATTTCATATAATGTAACATAACATCACGCCTGTATTCCCCGAAGAATTAGGCAGAGGTGCACCTTATTCTACACCCACATTTCGCCAGTTATGTTTAAGGCCCATGTAATAGAGGGCATATTTCATATTTTTTTGTTTACAATTAATGCCTTCTTACCCCACACGCGTTTTTGCCCTTACATTTTTGGCCATTCTCCTTTAAGTTTGAAATAAGCAGAGATATCATATTAACTACAAGAACTCCAGCTATATTTATACGGTATCTGAATCATCAGACAGAAGTAAGCCTTAGTCTGATGCTAGGTAGTTGGGGTCAACACAAAATATTTTTCTTCAACCGGCAAGTTATCATTCAATACCTTATTTATTTTTATTTACACGTCGTTAATTGTTTTTCAGATGATGACAAAGAAGTAGAAACAACAACGTCGAATAAAATAAGAATAAAACCAATAAAATCATCTTCGAAAAAAAATAATCGCCCATCTAAACGGAAACAATCTGAACAGGAAAATATTCATCAAAATAATAAAATTGGAAACGAATCAGAAAAAGGACTCGACTTAATATTATTAGAAGCAGATGAACTTATTCGCACGTATGCAAGTGATGTAGATAACGAAGAAACTGTGTCTTCCTCAACATCTAATAATTTACATAATACTCAAGTACCAGACACAACTCAAATACTTCCAAATGACACAGATAATGCTACAGAAAAAACGCACGTGAATAAAGAAAATGCTGAAAAAATAACGGAACGACCTAGAAGGCAATCCACTCGTCAACCAAAAAAATTTTCACAAGGTTATTTGGAATCTTCAGACGAAGATTTTGATGGGTCTGATGATTCAGATTACGCTCCAAATACTGTACATACCGTACCAGCTGGAGTTCTGCCAGTTAATAATTCGCTGGATCAAGATATAAACATGAATCTGTCGAATGACCAAGTTTATTCTCACTGTTATAACTTTTATGCTGAATTCAATGAATCATACCAAAATACTATGTCAATTCTAGATAATGCTGTAGATTATTTACAAAGGATTATTTCTACACATAAAGATAATGTTGCTGCAAAAGCAATACAATCATCACCGTTACCAACAAATCAGCAGCCCGATGCTATAAATCCCAATGTATTTTCCCATCCGCAGCCACTGTTACAGGAACGATCAAGTTGCAGTGACGAAGATACTAAATGGACTCTAAGATATCCTGAGCCAGGACCAGGAATTACAGAACTTTTGCCACACTCAGGTGTATATGTTTCTGAAAAAGGTCTAAATCAGTGCAAATCTATACACAGCGAAACTACCAAGTTTACGAGAGACTTGCTAGAAGAGGTTTTTACATATGAAGCTTTAAAAACGTGTTCATTTAGTGGTGTTTCACGAAAAAAGATTACTAAGAATCCCCGAAAAGATGTTAAACCTCCCCTAGATTTAAAGGCAAGACAAGTATTTGTTGATTACGTTTTACAATACTCTCGTGAAATGCGTTGGAAGAAAGCAGATCCTGATATAATTATGAGTTGTATAAGAAATAGACTTCAGTCGTTATATCGAATTGGATAAGTAATAAATACTGTCATCTGCCTGGCCTTTTCTCAACTTTGTTGGGGTAGGCTTTCAATCTAACCTGATGCAGAAGAACACCAGTATAATTCTACATCGAATAACTGCCTTTCACAACTTTTTACTAGGTAACGAGATACTCCTTGGTTAGACTGATCGTTTTACTTTCGGCATTCTGGCTATCCGTAACAACTGTCAAAGATCTACGGTTGACTGGTGGGACTAACTGCTTAACGTGTCTTCCGAGGCACGGAAGAGTGTCAATTTATAATGAATAGTGGACTTTCTGCGGCAAGCGTCGCTTGACCTATATCGATTGACCCGTGTGGCTGTTACTTAGCCACGAGCTTCTCCTTGGATTATTATAATCACTATAAAAATTAAGGGAACTGCAGGAGCTAAACGCACGTTTTAAAATGCCTAAAGTATGATCCACTGCAGTAAATAAAATCAGGAAAATATATTATATTCTTTAGGATATATGCTAGTAAGATATTGTGTTGAAAACTTAAAGGCGAAGACTGATTTGTAACGTTTGTAAGGTATCAGTAATGGATCATTCGAGGCGAGCTTGGTGACAAAACGACGATTCACAAGACGTGGCGAACGCTCGTTTCGAACACATGAAATTTCCTCCACTCGACTGTCGGCTGTTTCGACAGCGGACAGTCCGAATCCGGCGTTCGCATCAAGCGGCTCGACTCGCTGCACTGACTACTGTAACGCGTTATAAAGACTCGATAAATTATAAACAAATGCTACAAATCAGTCTCCGCATTTATACAACTAACTTGATACTTAAGAAAAAAAAAACACGAATATACCTCTGAAAAAATCTTTTAACTAATAAAAACCATATTAATGTACATCCAAACATTCTAATTTTTTGTCAGATTATTATATAAGCAACATAATTATTAACGTAATGTTTAAATTTTTTAGTCCAATCAATAGATTTTTTGTAAAAAGATGATAAATGCTTCATATTTTGCAATAAATTACCAGCGTTGTACCATCGCGCTTCTCTTTCTTTTCTATGCAGTCCGACAGTGACCTCGCTTTAGTTGTTGTCAGCCTCTTAAACGATCTACCTGTATTGCAGTTGCATTAAACAATTTGGGTCTCCAAGTCTTCTAGTACCTACACGTAGTTTATTTATAGGGTGTGTTTTTATAGTAACCGATTACTCAGCCAAATTCATATCTGTGTGTCTTCTCATGTATAACTGGCCCATATCTTTTTACGTAATAAATATTCTGTTGAAGAATACGAGTTACTGTACCTCTATCACGACAAATATTATAAAGAAGTAGTATTACAATTTTGTGGTACGGTACCCTTAGTTTGTAAGTCGGACTCCTACTTGGCTATTTTTTACAGTCATTTAATGGATATTTTTATTTTTCTTTGCAAGTTACTTGTGAATAAATTAATTTCTAAATTTAAGTTGTAATCTTTCATTTGAAACCTAGATGTACTCTTAGTTTGTAAGTCGGAAGCCCACGGCAATTCTTTTAAAGTTATGTAATGGATATTTGTATATTTCTTTGCAAGTTACTTGTGAATAAATGAATTTCTAAATGTAAGTTGTAATCTTTTATTTGAAACCTAGATGTACCCTTAGTTTGTAAGTCGGAATCCCATAGCAATTTTTTTAAAAGTTATGTACCTAATGGATATTTGTATATATCTTTGCAAGTTACTTGTGAATAAATTAATTTCTAAATGTACCTAAGTTGTATACTTTCATTTGAAACCTAAATGTACCTTAGTTTGTAAGTCGGAATCCCACTCGGCAATTTTTTAATAACTGCAGGTGCATATTTAAAAAAAAATATCTATTATGTATTATCTATTTTACAGGTATAATAAAAAAAAACATTTTGTTATTAATAATTGATTAATTAGAAAAAAAAGTAAGTAAAGTTAAAAATGAAAAAAAAAACTTACAAACAATACAACTAATGTAATACCCCGCCACCGGCCGCCGGCGACAATACCCCAGTAGGTAAAGAAACCTGCTTTTGCCTTAGTTACGCGCCGATCACGAGTGGCATTCGTGATTTTTATACAAACCATATGAAAGTTGACCTCGAGTTATTTCGTGATTGGCATTCCGTGGAATGAGCGGAATCATGAGTTATGCTTTCAGTGTTAATTGAAGAAAAAGTGATTCCACCCATCACACTTAACAAATAAAACAACTTTTGCTACGAATTTCGCATCTGCTTAAAAAAAACGAATTCTTAAACAACAGTAGACAGACTATTTCGATGCATTTCTGTAAAGGTTTTTAACAATCGGATATGAGTTTTTATAACGATAGTTGTTCAGTATGAAGTTAGAATCAGCCCGAACCGCTGAAATCACCACCCTGTATAAGTGTTGAAAATAAAATAATGTTGTTTACTTATCACAAGTTGAATAATGAGACACAATAGTAACGAATTTAACGTTGTGACATGTCTCTAACGCCGCTTTCACATTAGCAACGTGACGTTAATTCGAAGTTAGCAACGCGATAGTAGCGCAGCAGAAGCAGGTGCCTTCACATGAAAATGTGAGGCGGCCGCAGGACTCACATGAAAATGAAAAAAACTCAAAAAAATCAACTCCATTACGATGCAGACGCGTGGTGTCAATAGAATGGGCCCGAAGTGTATTTTCCTGCATCAAAATATCTCAGGAATCCGGTGAGCCGAGTATTTAGTGTGACCTCATTATTGCGAGAACGTATATTGTTAGGACAGTAGATGGTGGTTATTTATAGCTTTGCTGTTGTTTCCTGTAAGAAGAAAAGAAAGAAAGGGAGAAAAAGAAAGAAAATAAATTTATTTATGTAAAAGAGAAAGGATATTTGTTTTTTAGGGTTCCGTACCTATAGGATTCCAACGGGATTTTCACAGTGTATTTTTATTGCCGCTATAACAAAAATTTATAAAAAAAAAGTAACTTTATTTTTTCGGCGTTTTTTTTTCGACCTTAAAAATGTGTTCAACCGTAATAGGTAGTCACAAGAAACGATGGTATGGAACCCTTCGTGTGCGACGCTGACTCGCAATTGGCCAGTTTTTTTAAATCTTGAATCAATACTTTGTCGGTTTAATCGACTAATTATTGGTTTCTAAGGTCCTTTTCTAAGGGACCAACTCCCAATAATTATTCCTTCAACAAAGATTTTATGAAGAAGAAATTTAAGAAAAATTTATTCCTTTCTTAGTGTTCAGAAACAAAATATCGTAACAAATATCACTATCAAATGAATAAACTCCGGTTAAGAAACCTTAGAAACTGGAAGTGAGTGTTTTATTCCTCATCATCATCATTTCAGCCGAAAGTTGATTGCTGGACATAGGTCTCCCCAAGCCTCGCCACTTCGACCAGTTTTGTGCTTCTTGCATCCAGCGGATTCCTGCGGTTATTGGTCCACCTGGTGGGAGTGTTTATTACATACAATAAAAATACTACATAAGGTAATTATTTGCCTTTGATACCTACTCACTACACATACAGTTTCTTTTATTTTTATATATAGTAGGTTAATAACTACTAATGGATCGGTACTCAACATGCTGTCATAAATTGCAGTTTTTGACACATATCTAAGTGAATAGACATGTCGCAGGTAAATTGCTCAATTAGCTGTCTCACATAATCGCTAGCTGTTGTTGTTTTTCAAAACTGCTCCGTTATCTAAACAATCCACGTTTAGACATAATGCAGTTGTAGCCAAATCGATCACAGTCACTAAGCTAGGGCATCCAGTCCAATTGATCTGGGTTAGGTTAGAGCTGTACTTTACCTTGCCTTACTACACACATCAACACGGTCTAGGGATATTTTTAAAAAAGCGAATTACTATCAATGTGTTAATTATTTATATGACATGTATATATTTAAAAGATACGTTATTTAATATTCTACCATTTTTTTAATAATGGTTAAGGTACTTAGATTAAAATTTCAGGATTTTATGGAAAAAAAATGAAGCATAGACGGAAACCGTATATGAATTAACTTTTAATTTGTGAGTAAAAACTGAAAAAAATAGAAAAATCATTTAATTTGTGTTTATAAACTTGAATTTAGTAGTCTGAGAAAGCGCCCATGATGTTCATAACACATCGGCAACGATTCGGCATGCTCAGAACAAGGTTGTCAGTGTCTTGCTGCGGAATATTGTCCCATGTCCTTCTGAGGTGCGCAAAAAGTTGATCTTCTGTAGCCAGATTTTCAGGAACTTCCTTCAGAGCTCTTCTTTGCAGCATATCCCACGCATGCTCAATGGGATTTAGATCTGGCGATTGAGCAGGCCAGTCTAAGGCCCTAACATTATGTGTATGTAACCAAGCTGCTACCGTTCTCGCCGTGTGTGCCCGGGCATTGTCGTGCATGAGCAGGAAATCTTGCCCCATTTGTGTTCTGTGGGGCAAGATTACGGGCCCCAGCACCTGTTGGACGTATCGTTCTGCCGTCATATTGCCCCGCACCCAAACGAGATCCGTCCGTCCTCCAAGACGAATTCCTGCCCAAACCATAATTGTTCCTCCTTGGTATGGGTGAACTTCCTGAGGGTTCTGGAGACGGCTCCATCGTCCAGGAACTCGCCAAACACGCATCCTTCGTGAATCTGGATGGAAGCCGAACCTGGATTCATCCGTGAACAGCACATTGGACCATTGCTCACGGCCCCAGTCCACGTGGTTCCGAACCCATTCTAATCGTCGTCCACGATTGCCTCTCCGTAAAGGTGGGACCCGGAGTGGTCTACGAGAGCGTAGATTGCTTTCATGCAGTCGCCTTCTTACAGTTTGGTCACTCACAAGCACTTGGTGTTCCACTCGCAGCCTTTGGACCAATTGAGTCGCCGTTGCATTTGGTTGAGCTCGCGCAGTAATTTGCAAAAATCGGTCTTGTCTGGGGGTAGTGATGCGACTTGGCCCCCGGTGCCTCTCCGCTACTTCACCTGTGGCACGATAGCGTGTCCACAATCTTGAAATTACATTTTGATGGGTCCCTATGGCCTCAGCAACATTACGCTGAACAGATCCAGCTTCCAGCATTCCCACAGCTCGTAACATCTCCGCCCCCGTCAAATGTCGGCGTTGCATGGCTACAATACCTCAATTTTAACTTTATCTTTCGTTTAAAAATGAAAAAAAACTGTAACTAAACGTAATTCGTATTGTTTTCTAAATTTCGCACAAATGAAAATTCCCTCTCCTATACATCAAGACATTTTTATGCCACCGAAACAAAAGAATTTTCAAAAATTTTAATTTGGAATTAGTCTGAGATAAATTACAAACAAATCGGTGTATAAAAGATTCCAATGCGGCCAGTACTTTTCGAGTTATTTAATTGAGTATGAAATATCCCTAGACCGTGTTGATGTGTGTATATTGCTAAAACAACGTCTCTTTACAATTTTTTATTTTCTGTTTTATAGGTATTTTTTTTATTATCATGTGTGTTTTTATTTATTAAAAAAGGAACTGATAATAGGTGGACTGTGTTTTCGAACCCACATGTTGTTCGTCGCCAATCCAGCATCAAACCGCTAAGCCACAAGAACTTATTAGAAATGCACGAAATTAAAGATTGGGTTGTAATTATGTAGTGTGACTTAAAAGCTTTTCAACTTTAATGTCAATGAGATAATGATTAAAATAGCATAACAAAATGATATAATGCCGGTGGCTCCGACAATGTTGGGTGGGTTTACCTTAACGAATGATGAAATTACGGCTACGTTGTAATTAAAAACAACGGTAAGTGGTAAAAGTGCTGTCATACTAATTATACATAATAATATATGTGACCTAATAAGGCCATGAGAACTATAATATCGGTAAGTATGGGAGTTATGTTCAAAATCTACAATCAAACTTTATTAACATTAAGTATGTTTGTAATAAACTCGTCAATAAAGTCCCTACTCTCTGATAACTCTCTACGTTTCATATTTATATAAAAGTAAATTGTTATTTTAACCATTTGTGCGCACCTTTACCCATCAAAATTTAATTATAATAGTACAAATTTAAGAAGGTTGGCACAATGTACTGCGCGGCCGCTTTTATACAGTCATTCGAATTTGTTCGGTTAATCGTGAAATTTCTTTTCCTATGGTTTTGGTCTTATATCTGTGTAGTTACAAGGATTTTTCAGCTGAAATTTTAAGGATAAGCAATTGAATAAAGGTACTAATTATTTGTCGAATCATAATTACCGTCACTTAATAATAACTCATTTATTGGAGTGTTACATTTTAGCATAGCCAGATTTTAATTAAAATGGAATAGCTCTGAGAAGTTGGAGTAGAAACATCTAATTTCGCTTGATGCTTTGAGTTCATAAAAGGTACAAATCACCATAACTGGTAAGTTTCTAGGGTCTCTCATTGAAGCGCAAGGATCGATTTTAGGGTTTTTGAAAAACAATTTTTTATTTTCCAACGATGTCGATTATAGAAAAAATAAAATTGCACAGCTAACGCACAAATTAAGACCCACCTTAGTAAAAAAAATCGTAGTTGTATGTCATGCTGTTTGAGAGGTACAGCAATTTGCTAAACGTTACCCCAGCGGCATCTTGAATAACTCTGAAATCTCAAGACGCACAAATTTTATTTTTTGGGCACAATTAGGCACAAATATGATCTATCTAACTAGCTAGTTTGTACTCAGCTACGACCACCGGTTAAAAAACATGCCGCTGGGGTAACGTTACTCCAGCGAAATCTGTTTTTCGTGAATATCTTCGGATCGAGACGAGATGGGGTACTAATTATCTGTCGAGCCGAAATCCTGAAAAGCGACAACATTCCGCTGGAGTAACGCACACTATATAGGTAGGTCTACATACTTTTCTAGTTTAAATTTTGTTCTCATTATCGCCATCACAACAGGAAATAGATCTCCTACTTTGAAGCTTTTAATTAAATTTATTACAAGGTAAATAAAAAACAGATTTCAGTACGCGAGACTTGATTTAAATATATTCCTTTCTGATATTTGACAAGAAAGTGTTGGATTCCATTATAATTCTCGTATTTCCAATTTGTCGAAGTAGAAAGCACCTTTCATGGGTGTCTCATGCCGTTCGATTGTATTGTGAAATATGCCAACATTGCCCCCGAGGGAAACTTTGCCCTGAGAACCATTTATAAGCATATCTTTGATGTTTAAATATCTTAATATTATGCCAACATTGATTGCGTTAGATGGAAAATAGGTTATATGTATGGCAATACTGTCTTTGTTGCTAACTTTATAACATAGTAACTTGTTGGAACTCGTCGAATGAGGTGCGTGTTTTTGTGGGCAAATTTTGGTGCAAGGTCAGGGTAATATTGCCCAGTTATTTTAGTAAAAACTTTTCATAGTGTCGTTCACATTCCTAAAGTAAATGCCATGTTTACCAAAATTCTTTTATACTGGTTTTTATGTCATCGGCATAAAGGTCATATTTGACATAAATCAATGTCGGCAAAGTTGGCTAAAAGTCCACATAACTTTGCCCGCCAACAAAATCGAACAAATATTCAATTCAATGTTAAATAATAGTAAATTTAGTGATACTAACACATGCACATGATCTTACAGTCGTAGCTGATGAAGGAAAATACTTACGTCTCCATAGAAAAGTCGTATTAAAATTGAAATTATTCGAAAAAGAGAGTGAGTAAACTTGTCATGTTTCGCGGTATATATTGTGACCTCTACCTTGAAAAATACAAATCTTTTTAGGGAAATAATACATTTTTACAAGCACTTCCTTGTATCCGATTGTGCTGAAACTTGGCATACTTATAAAACTACTGAGACGTCATTAAAAAAAATGTTTTTAAAAACAAGCTTTTAATGAATTAAAAAGAAATAAAGCTTACGTAAACATAGAATTTAATGTTCTTAAAAGCTTGAGGCTTATCTTTAAGTGTAAGAAGGACATTTAAGCCTCAAGCTTTTAAGAAAATAGTTTAAGTTTTAAATTAATCTTTTAAGTTAAGTAAAAGCTTGTTTGAAAAAATATTTTACATATATTTTTTTATTTTTTGCTTTCACTTTTGCGTTTTTATTTTTATTTAATAATTTATATGAAAAATGTCTTCCTGGGACAGTATTTGTTAAAGAAACTGTTTTGGGGTAAATTAATAAAAAGCTGAAATATTTGTAACACAGTTTATTGAAAATAATAAACTTCTTTGGTTTGCCCATTGATTTACAATCAAAAATATTTAATTTTTAGCGTTAGTAACTAAACAGTACCCAATTTTACATTAAAACGTTGTTTTGCACAACAATACAAGCATTGTATCTAATCTATGGTGTATTACTTAATTATATCTACATACAAAGTTTGGTATTTTATACAGCAATAATATTTTATGCGAATGGTAACATGAAATTTGGAGTAGATTACGAAAACACATATCCGAACATGAATTTCACACAATTTCCATGTATTTCTACGATGTTTCCAACATGGCGGTCGTAGGGAAATTGCGGGAAACTTATACAAAATCCAATTCCGTGGAGCGTACTCCCAAAGTAGTAGGTACCCCTCGAAGTTGATCCTTCGTATGGTTCAATACTTCATGTTAAAATTAAGTTGTATTCTAGGACTAACACGACTTTGTTGGCACTTTACATAATTTATCATTTTGTTTCATAATCTTACATTCTATTTTATTTACAAGCATTTTCAAATCAGCAAATAAAAGTAAAAATATTTTCGAGTACTTTTTAGGAATAATTATAAAATATTAATGCGAATTTTTCAAATCCATCGAAAGGTTATATAAATTATGCATTTACATATAATAATATGTTATCAATTATACATTCGCGAATATTTTTGGACGGGTACACATGAGAATAATATTTAGATAGCCAAGGATACATCTTGTACAGAACGAAAAAGCTCGTATATCAAATGAACAAGTTACTTCATTCAATGTGACGGCAGTTGAACGAGAATAAAAAACCTGCTGATAGATATATTTTTAACAAAATAAGATGAGTTATGAATAAAATAAGGAAGATAAATATAATATAACATTTATTTATAACTATTAGAAGCCATATAAAGTACCTACGTACTACATACTTATTCAATTGCAAGTGTGATCACGTGGAGACGAGAATTATTCACAAAAATAATATTTGTTAATAATTGAAAAAGTATCGAACCTTTTGGTATTTCGAGACACAATTGAAGAATCAACTTGGATATTCAATAATCATAAATCAAGTACCTATTTTTTTTTTAAGTCGGACATACTTGAAACATTGTGGAGCCGAAGCTAACCGTTAATGATTGAAACAGGCCCTTAATGAATAAAATGAATTTAAAAAACATAAATCGGAAGAATATGTTGAAAATTTTATCATATTTTAGAAATTCATGTTTTTTAAGTATTCATGTTAATCGAGGCCCTACAGTAAATACACAATTTTATAATAATACCTTACATATTTCACATAGTTATACATAATATTCATATAGGTTAATTTAACTGGTAATCACGAATAAAATGACTATAAATACGAATAAAAAATATTAAAATATTTAATACTGAGTACCTTAAATTGGTTCCATGGATAAGCCATATTAATTGAATCGAGTGTCCTAATAAGCTACTTATTTTAATATCACTTTGGCGATTGCCTACCATTTAGATTATTTATATAATATTTAAATTTGTCAGGAGTATGGATAAAAAAACATCAGACAGAGATATAAATAAGTATATTTTTCCTATTGAAGTAGGTACGGGGTATTGCGTAAGTAGTACCAAGAACATAATTTTCACTTTCAAATAAAACTTAAATGAGATTTATTTATAAACATCACTTATTATACCTAATATTAAAAGAGCGATGAACAACCTTGAAATGGAGTACAAAAATTGAACTGCTATTTCTAAAGGAATATTTGAACAGAACATCAAAGGGATTAATCCGTGTTCAAGCAATCTGAAACTCAACAAAAAATTGAAGTAATTATTCTTTGTCTGTATTTTCAACGAAAACAACATCTTATCGCTTAAAGGTGCACTGAAATTTTTTGCCCTCGCATATTTTAAGTAAAGGGTTCTTGACATTTAAAAAAACATTTCAATGAATGAGAACTAAATATTATGATTCCTCTTAAGCTTCGGACATTTCCATGATCAAAGATTTTCAGTATTTTCGGCGCTAATTTGTGCACCTACATTCTGATACAAATGGATATTGCTTATGTGTGATAAATTTATCTAAATGGTGCGTTTTAATAAGCTTACGCCTTGCATATATTATCTACTTTTTACAATACATACAATAATTGCAATATACTTAATTTCCATTATAAATATTATATTCGCATTAAACTATAACAATGATATAAGGCACTGCCTTATACCTACATTGTACTTATAAATATTTCTTTACATTAAAGTTACTTAACATTTCTGCGATAAAATTGTCGTAACTTCAGATTTCGTGTTATTTTTATTGAAATGGGATAAAGTCACATGGACATAGTATTTAAGAAGTAAATGTTGAAGCAATGACGTTTTTAAAGCCGGGAGATTTCAGTTGAAATAGAATACATTTAATATTCAAAACACGCGTTATTTGAAAGTCATCTCGACGCCGACAAATGTTTCTGAGTTCGCTCTGTGCGCCTCGAATAATGAAACAGAAATACGTACAATTATTTAAACAAGCTTCAATTAAATAACCAATCACTAGATATACCAAATGAATACGGTTCCAATTAGTTCACCTCTCGTCTATCTAAGCATTGGTTTAATGAAATTTTATAGAATAAAATACAGTATTTGAATAGCGAGCGGGGCCAGTCACAATAAATGTGTCTTAATATACGAGTATTAATTAATTTAAGCCTATTAGAGTATACAGCTTACGTACTTTATTTTTTTATCAAAACGGTGTTGTTTACTGACACAAATTACGTTAAATAGGAGCGAGACTTATTTATCGTAACAGATACTTACATAAAACAAGTATCATAAGATGACAGACTGTAACTGTGACAGAATAAATCTGCCTAGCCTTTTCTCAACTATGTTGGGGTCGGCTTCCAGTCTAACCGTATGCAGCTTTATTACCAGTATTTTAAATGGAGCGACTGCATATCTGACCTCCACAACCCAGTTTTTGGAGCTGGTATTTGTGTGGAAAAGGAACAGGTGGAACAAATAATGTGATTCTACCTGTTCACAACACACAATCACACACTCACACTCCTATTAACAAAGAAACTTCTGCTGAATGTGTTTTGGTACAAGAATTTCAAAATTCCGCCATCAATTCCGTTTTACAATTAAATCTTTAACTACATCTGCGCAAGCTCATTCGTCATATTATATCCCTACAATTCCAAAGCGTATAAACACGTTAGTACAAACACTATCACTATTAACAGCTTTATCTATTTCACACAATACGGTAGTCTCTCAATTCAAGTACCTAATAACATTTTATTGCACCATATAAAGTCAGTAATTGCACAGGCTTTATAGAAGCGCTATAGAGGCGTCTCGTCACCGGATTCGCTATACGGCAACCTAACTACCTTAGTTCCTGCTAACACACCGACACCTTCAAGACACGACCTCCTATTTGTGAGCACATCTCGCAAGAATGCTCGCCTGGAACCGGCCAAATTAGTCCCCGTAATAGACCTCGTTAATTTTCTTAGCGCAGGCATTTTTAGTGCCTCTTCGTATGAAGGTGGCTCGTCAGTAGGCGTAGTTTGTGCACGACCACCGAACGGATCTCTCGAACAAGTTGGTGATAATTCTCTAGAGAAATAAAATGTGACTTCTCCGTTCTCACTTACTTGCGGTTCTGGCATCTGTTCGTAGCTCGTCGGAGAATTGGTTGCTCTGAATTCTTCTAATATCTGTCTAGCACTCCTAGCCGTTGTTAGGACACCTGCCCAAGAACGCCTATTTTGCTGCTTCGCCTCATTAGATCTGGCACTTGCAGAAATATTATGAGTAGAATGTGTGGTGGCGATAGTAACTTTTGGTCTTCGCGGAGGCTCGTCAAACGACGCCGCCTTAGCTGTCCGAAGTGGAGATGACCTGGCTTCGGGCTCCATATCTATTACGACACCAGCCGCTGCATTGTCAGTACTGCTATCTGCTGCTGGCTCTTCTCTAAGAGCTGCGTCAATTCGCATGGCTTCAGAGTAGGAAGGTACTAAGGCACAGTTTCCACGTATTGCTGCAAACAGTTCTAGACTGTCGACAGTGGAAGCGTGTGAGAGCGGTAATGTGCGAGACGGACGGGGAGCTGAAGAGAGCACGGCACTCTGCTCATCAGCAAGTGCCCAAGCGTAGTTGTTGGCAGTCACTGGTGGGAATGTATCTAATACATGAGTATCAATATCTAATTGCCTACTGGGGTCTAACTCGTAGTTTGTGCCAAATATTTTCGTAATCTGTAACAGAATAAGGGAATTAAAATTAACATTTGGGTTGAACCAGAGGCTCGAGGCAATTTTAGTTAACATGTTTGTACATTGTATAACAATCCGGTTGTATCAAATAATGAGATCAAAGCATTGTGTTCTCGAAATGGAATTATTGTTTATGGAATAAGTAGCTGAAAGAAATAGAGTAAATACATGATAATATAGCACCTGCCATCTAATCTCTTCACCACCCTTAGTTGACTGGTAGAGAATGCCTAAGGCATTAAGTCCGCCTTTGTACTTTTTTTGAGTGTGAAAAGTTTAAATACATAAATATATATAGGAACTGTACCCAATAGTACGTATTATGAATATGAGTGGGTTCATTATTCGGAATCATCTGCGTAAAATCATATGATTAACAGGGAAATTGGCGGTGACTTTCCAATACAAAAACTAATTAGAATTTACAAAATGCGGCATGCGACTAGGCATCAAAATAAAATTTTATTCAAGTATTTTACTGTAACTGTTGAAATAATCTCCTTAAAGTTTAAGTTACAAAATTCAACTCACCGTATAATGTACATAAGCCGTATTACACTCTATAAGTATTCGAAGGGGCCAGGAAAGAAGAAGACACGAGAGAGTCCAGAACAGAAGCTGAGATGAGTACCACGGACAACGATCAGCGTCCCTGTAATATAAATGACTAAATCCTCACATACTTCAACATTGTTCAATATAAAAGTTATTGAAGGGAAACCTTCTGATATTTACCTATAAGCCACCATATATTCTTTGAAAGAACTGACTCCAATGAGATCTAAACCTTCGCGCATTTCCATGAAGTCGTCAAACCTCTCGTGTTCAGCGAAGAATCTTGATCTTTGATCTTCGAATTCTGGGAATAAGGGTATGTTTTAGAAACTGTCTAGATCTAAAAGTTACCTTAGTTTAAATTAAATTTTGTTTAATTCCTCGAAAATATTTCTAAGCTATCTTTGGTGAATGTCGACCAAATTATCAAAGCCTGTCGAATAATAAGGCATGGTTTATTGATATTACATCTTGGAATAGGCGATTATCTTTTATTTCGTAAAACTCATGACCTTGACTTGACTTATTTGTAATAACAAATTTTTAAATTAAAATTAATTACGTGGCTTATATTTTATTCGTTGACTTACCACTAGCAGCTTCAATATTTGCAAACGCGAATCCCTTGCTGAACCGAACTTTAGTGATGGGGGTCTTGGAGTCCAGCACCAAGTTTCTGGATGCATCCCGCTGTCCACAGCATGCGTGAGCAAAGGAAGTACTTGCGCTATGAGTGTTCACCCTCTCGTAGTAAACCTGGTGAAAAAGAAGTCTATGCATAGTACACGATGGCAATATGATCGTCTTATAATATTTGGTGATTGCGATGATAAAATATCTATGAAGCTTTTAGTAGGAGATAAAAATACATTAAGAGGTACAGACGCCAGCAGGTCAACTTACCCGAAACTATCAAATTTACCCAATCAACTTTGCACCTTATAATTTAGTAATAAAGTTGAAAATCTATTAAAGCAATTTGACAGATTGTAGTAGGTTGATGTGCTGGCGTCTGTATGAGGAAAAAGATAATTATTATGAAACAGTTGAGTTTCGATTCTATGTATTTAATAGAACTACTGTACCTATACGGTATGAACAATTAGGTTTTCGCCTGAATTCTATAAAATTGAATTTAATATAAAACGTAACTAAACCAATAATATCAAGTAATCACGCAACTATCCATGTCATTGCGCAACAACTTGCATGTTCACTGCCCATCGCAGGAATAGTACATGCATACGACATCAATATGCAGGGCGCTGGTTTCGATCCACGCTCAAAGGTTGCGCCCAACCAAACAATTACTGTGTGTCTAACCCAGTTCAGCGATCAAAGCGCTTGATGGGTTTTTGACATGTTAGAAGGTGACCAAAGTGGCTTTATAAAGCGATGGATTTATTAAATAATAATGTTTGGGGTATAAATCAGACAAGATTTAGAGCATTAAGGACTTTACACAAAATGAAAGCTGAAGTTGTTCCAATACGTATTAGTAGTTTTAAAAATTTGTTATTTCGTTTAATTTTAAGTAGTTTTGTTACTCCAATCCTATGTATTGTAACGGCAGGTATAGATAGTGCAATCCGCGACGACGCGCCCCACTCCTCTCCGCTCCGTACTAAAGTACAGCTTACAGTACAGTAATCGAGGAGTGGGGCGCATCGTCGTGGATTGCACTATCTGTACCTTATTTTTCCGTCTTTCGTTCTGAACTAATCTAAGCTTGTTTCATTTATATTCCGAGTAACAAGCTGTCGCCGGGGCCATATACTTGTATACCACTGTCCAACGTCGTACATTCATTGTGCTGACATATTGGACGTTACAACGTTTATATTAGCTGCCGCTATTTGATCAGATTTTTTCGCAGTTTTGTTTTGTTTGGACCTAAAATATTGAGTTAGAGCATCTCTACATAGAAATACCTAAAGTCCATTCAAATCTTCGTTTCTATTTGATGTTATTTTCACTAAAAATGAATATCAACTTCAAGTACCTAATACCTACCCGTTTTCACTGACAACTAAGTGATACTTAAATGAATCCCTAAATTAAAGCCTACCGTTGGATTTTCAACTCTCAGCTCTGAGCCTTTTTTTTTTTTGGTGGGAGATCATCAAAGGACTTCTCCCGCTCTGGGTGGAGCGGGAGGGCGTGTCAGACTCTTACTGAATAAAATCCACCCGTGTTTTCCTTCTGTTGCCAGTGCAATGCCAGGGGGGCCACGGTATCCCTTTTGAACTTTCCCGCAAACCCGGCAGGCAATGGTCCCATTGGACCCCTTCACTCGCTGACATCTCTTTGAGGCACGCGTGGTGGCAGCTCTGAGCCTAGTGTTGGAAATCCAACAGTGCACTTTTATTTAGGGATATATTTAAGGGTCACTTAGTGAAGGTGAAAACGGGCATAAGTGTAGGTACCTAAATTAAATTGATTTCAGATTGACTAATAACTTATAGTACTATTGTAAAAGTCACAAAAAATATTAAGAGTTTGTGCAAACTGAACTTTATATGTAAGTTTTAGAGAAGTTTTTCCAATAACACATTTGTTTACATATTTGGGAACTCAAACGCGAAAGCAATCTACCTTCCTTCGCGTCTGCTGAAGTATGTTTCGTGGCCGATTGAGTTTTATCAATTATTGGTTTTATGGGCAATTTGGTCGGTCGTAAATTGAGATAAAGAGATACTTATAAGAGAGATAATCGATCATCGTAACATTCGCAACTTGAGTTATGTGCTTAGTCGATAAGAAAAGATCTTATCGACTAAGCACATAGCTCAAGTTACGGTGAGGTTTGGACTAAGTGCTTGAGCTTCACTTTTCATGTGAGCGTGCTTCACCTATCGCGCCTAGTAGGTACCTAAAGTAAGTAAATAAGCAGTAATTTTATATTATTCCAGAGAATAAGAACCGACGGTACATTTGAAAATGGTACCTAAAGCTGCGCGATTTATGGCTATGACTTCATAGAAACTTTTGAATAAGCTTAACTTGTAAGGAACCAAATATAGGCCGCCCTTTAATAAACTTTCTTTTGGGGACTAACTTTATACTCTATACAGGGTGGAAAGGACATCGACGCGAAAACTAAACTGATACCATGGATTCACTACATGATTCTGAAACCCCCTCCGTTGAAATTTTCCGTCGGTTATTTTTTTTAAACAGCTGTTTCGTAGAAAAGTTCAATACCTCCGCGGTCAAAATTAAGCTTAACTTGCAAGGAACCAAATATAGGCCGCCCTTTGATAAACTTTCTTTTGGGGACTAACTTTATACTCTATACAGGGTGGAAAGGACACCGACGCGAAAACTAAACTGATACCATGGATTCACTACATGATTCGAAAAACCCCCTCCGTTGAAAATTTCCGTCGGTTATTTTTAAAAAAACAGCTGTTTCGTAGAAAAGTTCAATAATACCTACGCGGTCAAAATGTATGGAACAGCAAAATTTCAACGCAGGGGGGTTCAGAATCTTGTACTGAATCCATGGTAACAGTTTTTGCGTCGATGTCCCTGCCACCCTTTATTTATATGTATAAATAGACATAATTATATTATGTACTTACCTGAGTGGTAGTATAAGCATCTCCGTTCCTATATCGCGTGACTTGCCGCTTACGCCTCACGTAATGGTAGCATATTGCCTTCCACCTGCAAAGACGATCACATTTCATATTTTGAATACATTACGTAGTCATATGGCGTTCACGCAATCAATAACTTTGGGAGTGGAGACGTGTATTATCTTGCTGGGATAGGAACATTCTTTTTTTCTTTCATTTGTTTTTGGCTTATGCCAGTATCTGGAAACGATTTGAAAAATATTTTGTATGTAGAGGACTTATTTTTTTTGGCGGGTACAGATTTGTATTACCTACTCATTGATATTTATGAATAACAAATGACATGAATATTTACTTTGTAAAGTATTATATTACTTTAATTATTTAGTTTTCTATATTTTTTATTATTTTTAATGTGAGGATTATGTGGGTACATTTTTCAAGTCGTTGCCGGTGTTGTTTGTCGAGTCGTTGAACTCATTTAATTTTGAGTTGAGCTATACGATTACTGATAATAAAAAACCTTTAATTTAGACAAAATCCATATTCCATACCTAAAATAAAATTTCACAATACGGCAACAGAATAAATCACGATAGAATAAAATATCAATGCAATTAAAATAGGTACTTACAAATTATAAAGGTCAAAGGGATGATGACAAAAAAAAAAAAAATTTTTGTCCGTAATGTAGATTATGAAAAAATAACGTACACGTATTTTTTCTTTTTTTACGTTATCAAAAGATTACGGCGATACATTGAGTTATAATGTGCCATGACGTCACTTTTATGTAGATTTTATCCATACTTGTGACGTATCAACCCCCACTCCCCAACTTTAATGCGTTGTATCTAAGTCATTTTTCATTAATATGATAAAGCAAAAAATACGTATCTAATATTTTATTATTATCCAACTGACGGACTAAATAGAATTTCTTTTTTTTGACCCAGGCATCATCCCTATTAAAATAAACGAATGAGTTACAAATTAAACAAATTATATGGGTCACAGAATTAAAATTAAATTAAAAATAATAATTTCATCAAACAAGTCTATTTATTTAAATATAAATAAATACTTGTAAAAGTGATTCGAATATCCTAATAACAGACTACCTAATCAATTGAATTTAAAAAAAATCACAGGCTAATGAGCCTGTGACACACAAAAAATCTCTTCTCAAACATATTTGGAAATTTGAACATTATTTTGACAACCTTCTTCGAGATTAATCGATATAAAATTGCTGTACTGCTGCAGGGCTAACATGACAAGCCTTTTGAAAGGTCTTTTTCTCGTTTTGTCGAAATTTGTCTACGTTTCTGACGTCATTCTAATCTCTAACATGACCGTAAACGACGAGATATCTCGAAAAAGGCACTTTGACACTTCTATATCTCGCGACGAGAAACCGATGTTGCAAGTTATTAAAAACAAATTATTTTTATGATAGCAACATCGGCTTGAGATTCCGTTTCATTCATTCAATGGTGCCGATTCTCTTGTCACAAATGCCTCTAAACTAGACTAAAAATCACCAAAAGGAGATGTTCCAAATCCGGCCCAGTATGTGTACCTGTACATTACCTCGAAAAATCGAGAAAAATCTATGGAATTCGGGAATAATACAGATAAATTGCTTAACCCTTCCCATGTTGAGCCGTGCATACTTTTCTTGTAATAATTTGATATTTATCAATTATTTATAATATAGACTTTCAACATGGCGTCTCGCCAATTTAGGTACTCTGTGGTTAAAGACAATGACAGTAAACTATAGATCGGCCATTGATCATAGATCGTGAACTGTCTACTGTCACTTCAGTCGCTTTCTTTGTCGTTCGCGGTTTGATGCTCGTTTTGTTTTAATTTCTCGAGTCTACAAAAGACTGAACGAAACGTAGTGATTTGACAATTAAGACAAATAAACATGTCAAACGTCATTCATCAATCAACATGACAGCTTACCGCCATGACGGGTTTATGTTGTGTGTTGCAATTTCAAGTGTACGTTCTTGTGTTTTACAACCAAACAAAGCCAACTTAAAGTGATTGGATGATTGAAAACAGTTTTAATTGTGTTTCCCCATTGTTTAGTATGGTGTACATAGACGTGGCCATAGATTTTGAAACATCTCCTTTAGATTATTCTTGTCAACCGACGATTTTCCATTCTGAAATAGACTAAAGTGACACAACTTAACTATATTTTAGTTTGACGGCACTGAGCTATTAATTTAGTGAAAATGGCAATTTTTCTGTTCAGAATTTTACGTTCTTCACCTAAAATTTTGATTGTCTAAGTATTTAATAACGACCAAAAAATGAACTAAAATTCACACCAACACCTCGAAGGTGCAAAAACAATACTATCTTCTTTTCTTTTCTCTTGGTTATATCTCGAAAATGGTGTGTCCTATCGCAAAAATAATGAAAATATCAACCCCCTTTATGAAACCCATAAACCCCTAACACACAACAGGTAGGAACGAAAAATTCCATATAAAACACGTCGTTCCAATATAAATAGTAGTTTAAAACTAAGTATTTTCATTATTAATATATTGTAAAATAAAATGATGACTAAAATAAGTACAATTATGAAACTGCCATGTTATTTTGGAGTTTTTTTTTGTATCATAATTTTGTCTACTGTTCTCGTCGTCAAAATCGACTACGAGTAAATACGACTAAATGATAGAAACATCGGAGATTATCTCGTGTTGAATTGTCAAAAATCGAGATAACTAAGGTGCCATGTTAGGGTTTGTCGAGAAAACATCAATTTTAACAGAAGGAGTCGACTATTTTGTATGGAAGCGCTGTCAGAAAACGAGAAAGTGACCGAAATAGACAAAAATTACTCACGCGAGAGCGAGTAATTGGCGCGTGTGTCATGTTGGCCTGCTGGTCACAAGCGAGTAGGTGGTCGTCAATGTTACTACGAAAATCCATAACTGTCGTGTTTAGCGGCCTAATAAATTACTATGAAAACTTTTAACAGTCGTGCGTAAAAAGTTACTTTTACTTCGACCCGTGGCAACCAAGGTAACTTATCAAAATTTTTATTTAAATTTCGAACTGACTCAGCAAATAGACCTGTTTTAAAGTAAAGAAGAAACAAATGAACATTTGGCGCGTGTAAAATTATATTTGTTCGTCATTGATTCTGGAATTTATAATTAATTTACTTAGTTTGAATTTCCGCGCATTTTTTGAGAAAAGTACTATACAAGCCTTGGCCGCAACCAGGCATTGATGGACTCACGTATGTGTGCCTTGGCTTCGCCTCAGCCTAAATTTTCACGATCGTCCATCAATAAAATAAAATAGTTTTATCATACAATTATGTACCTATTAGTGTTAAACGTTAGTATTGTGCATAATTTTACACAACATTCATGATGAAAAATTCTGTAAGCACGATTCATGTTTCTGTAACCTACGTTACACCTGAAGGCCTGTTTATCAAGGTTTCACATTTCAGATGGATTAGGCAAGTTGGTGCTCCAGTAAATTGATCGATGAGGGTAGGTAATGTTAATGTATTGTCTGATGTGTGAGTAATGTATGAAATATTTGTATATGAGTCTTGTTACTAAAAAAATTAATAGTAATATTACCTTACCTTAAAATCCTTAAATTATAAATTATATTTTTGTGATATAAACAAATTACTGATATTAATAAATTTGTTGGTAACGTCTTCAAAAGGATTTAACACGACGGAATTCTGTTAAAATTCACCTTAATATATAGTATGAAAATAGTGATATAGTAGATATATTAGATTAGGTTAGCTTCCCAGGTCAGGCAAAGTGTTATTGGGTTTTTCCACCAGGAATTTCTCGGTAGAAGCCCGGAGTTTGGATTTGTGCTCGATTGATGGCAATAAGCTCACCCCCTATTACATGGGACTTAAACAGAACTGGCGAAATGTGAGTGTAGGTACAAAAGGTCACCGCTGCCTTCCCTTCGGGAAGACAGGCGTGATGTTATGTTATGTTGTATCAAATACAGAATTATATAACATTGTACATAGTAATCGACTTCTTATGGTAGTGAATGTCCGAGGAAGTACTCAGGATGTACTACGTCAATCATCATCTACTTAGCCTTTTTCCAACTATATTGGGGTCGGTCTTCCAGTCTAACCGGATGCAGCTGAATACCAGTATTTTACATGTAGATACTGCCTATCTGATCTCCACAACCCGGTTACTTGGTAATACGATACCCCTTGGTATGACCAATTGTCAGACTTTCGAACTTCTGACGACCTGTAACGACTGTCAAAGATCCACGAATGACAGTCAGGACCAACAGCTTGACATGCTTTCCGAGGCTTTTAGGGGTCTTGGTAGATAAAAATGGTCACCCATCGACGGACCAACCGCGGTAAGTGTAGCTGAACCTGATCGATCGACCCCTGCAGCTGTTATTATCTAGCCACAAGTCCCACTACTACCTCAGTATTTTGGTGTAAAAGGCAGGTATACTTAGACACATTTCAGTTTTGTCAATTTTTGAAAAAACTTTCGATAAATTAATTTCTTGAAATGCTACTAGTAAGATAAATCAAGATTAATAAGACGTAGCATTTGTTAAAACCCTTCAATAAATTAATGAAAGACATTTAGGTACAAAGCCCTCAGAAAAAAATCTGTTCAGCCAATAAAACGGCTTCCCTGAACTGTGACATTCTTGGATTGATATACGATGACGAACATTTTATCGATGAAACGTCTACAGAATCAGTCAGACAGAACGGCGGTTGATTGAGCAACGAGGACCGTTTCATTGTAGCTTGAATCCTTGGAATTGTTTGATTAATTTATATCACTAATATTATAAAGAAATAAGATTTGTATTTTTGTTTGTAACGAATAAACTCAACACAGATAGATTTAAAAAAAATCTTCTACCAGTAGAATGCAATATTATCACTGAGTAATATAACCCCCACCGCGTCTCTCGCGAGCTATTCAAAAACTACTGAAGGGATTTTCAAGTGGTTTCACCAATGGACGGAGTGATTCATGTTGACGGACGGAGTGGTTTAGGTATATAATTCCTTAGGATTTTGTGTAAATCGGATGAAATATGAAGATGATTGTTGAAGATGTCGGAAAAAAAAAACTGGTTTACGGGCGTACGCCGCGTAATAGATACATAAAATTTATGTTCTACAGGATAAAAAAGTCCGCAATAGCATAGGTCTATCTTCTACGGATGACCCACAGTAACCATTTTTATCTTTCAGAATTTGATATTTTTTTTATTGTTATTTTCGATATATTTTCCAAAAATATATTTTATTCCAATAAATAGTTATTTATCCAACATGTGAGGAAAGTTCGTTGCAAATGAACTTGCTCACATGTTGCATACAAAACTTTTCACCACTCCCAGCAAGAAAGTATTCAGTCATCATAGGTAAATAAATTAAATAGACACAAATCAAATCAAAATAATTATTTATATTTAAAAATATCTTTAAAACTTAACCTTAAAAAATCAGGCAAGGTTAGTTTCTGAACGGGATCATTACTTTCCTCACTGTTCAAACAGTGAGGAAAAACCAACTTTCCTCACTGTTTTCGTAGAGGAAAGACACTTCTTTCGTGCGGGAGTGGTGAAAATATTTTATTAAAATAGGGCATTTAATTTAGATTAGAATATGCCTTGACATTATATCATTTATATGATAACAAAATATCACAGATTCTAAATTAAGCGTAACAAAATAATAGGGATAATGACTAAAAAAAAAATTTTTGTCCGTCATGTAGATTATGAATAAAATAACGTACACGTATTTTTTTCTTTTTTTAAGTTATCAAAAGATTACGGCGATACATTGAATTAAAATGTGCCATGTCGTCACGAGTATGTAGATTTTATACATACTTGTGACGTAGCGACCCCCACTCCCCAACTTTAATGCGTTTTATCTAAGTCATTTTTTATTAATATGATAAAGCAAAAAATACGTGTCTAATATTTTTTTATTGTCTGACTAATTCGTTTTTTTTTTGACGCAGGCATATTCCTATACGGTTGACGGCGACGCAATGCTAGGACAGGAGTCAATGAACTTTTCCTCGGCTATTCGGTATGCGATCATTACTTCGCTTCCTTTTAATTCCGGTAGTACGTTCCCGTGGGATATTTTCCAACATCCACGCAGGCGACGCCGCGGGAAAAAGCTAGTTGTTTATAATATTATGTGGGCGAAGTCTAGTTATAATAATAAATATTTTATTTCAGACAGAATTGTCACAATACAATTTTAAGAATAATACAGCACTAGATATCATTAACAGTTATTAAAAGTTTATAATTTGCAATATTAATTATAGTATTGCAAATTATAACGTTTTATTTCACATAAACTCCATTTGAAATAAGATTTGACATTTAAACAAACCTTTTTTAGAGCCCGTTCAACCGATTTTGACTTCTATAACGTGGGCATAAGGCTGGAATTAAAAGCAAAACAGTGGTTATAATACCAACTGTTTACTGCAGCTGAAATTTGTCATGCCAACAACGCAATACAAGTCAAAATCGGTCAATATTATTTCAAATGGAGTATAGGTTAACGTAATAATGGGATCAATTTATATTTTGGACGGATACGATGACAGTACACTGATAGGTTAGTAAAATAACGAAGTAAAGAAATCGATTTGAAAGCTTGGCACCATTGGCAATAAAACAACAAGTCAATTAAGAACAGGCTATGTGACCCCAAATTGATATCACGTTCCCCGGCCGAGTCACCAAGCTACACCATTGACTTGCAGCTCAGTGAACCGCCCAAAGATCATGCTGTCAAGGGATCGTCCATTAATCAAGCTGTCATGATCGTGGCGCATGATGAAGCTGATGAAGCTGGCGTGATCATACTGTCAAGGGGTGAGATTTCACGTGCAATTATGTTTTCGTTCAACGCGCGATTTCTAAACCGAAAAGCGGCGCGTGATATTGACTCGCCGTTACCAGGCAACGATTTATTTAAAGATAAAATATTCCGATTTTTTCTAAGATGCTTTGTACCTAAAAATTCGCGTGATTTTGGGTAAAATCTCACCACGTATCACCAGGAGGGAGGGGGGTTAAAAAGTTGCTAAAAACATCACGTGATTAATGAACGACCACCAAATCATGCGGCAAACACCAACATTAATGATTAAGATTTTTTGCGACACTTAGTACTTATAACATAGCATCACGTCTTGTTACCCCGAAGGGTTGGGCAGAGGTGTACCTATAGTACACCCACATTTTGCTAGTTCAGTTTAAGTCCTATGTAATAGGGGGTGAGCCTATTGCCATTATCCGGGTACTAATCCAGACTCCGGGCTGCTACTGAGACAATCCAGATGGAAAAACCCAATAGCACTTTGCCCGACCCGGGAATCGAACACTGGACCAATGAGGCAGTCCAATTCTAATTTATTATACAGTTATTAATGTCAGTACTTTAACCTGGTTACCAATGTTGTCACGATTGACATAAGGGTCAATTTAAACCGAGACACGACGCGCACTTTTTTAATATCCGATACATTATTGAATTTATATTTACTACACAATAAGGTACACGCGCTGCACAGCACCGCGCATGTCAGCGTACTTCGACACTCGTTCACGATCGCATTGAAATGCTATCTTTTCGTAAAGAAAATAAGGTCGTTATTTGTTTAAAATGTGTGCAGAGTCGCGTTGTGTCGCGTCTCGGTGTGAACTGACCCTAAGCGTAGCGTAGCATAGTGTCTATGTGAGTTATTAGTCTGAGATTTAACACGTTCCAATTACAAGTTCAAACAGTCTATATTCAGAGTATATGAGTTATTTATAGCCCTGGTGGGGTGCAGACGCAGGTCGTATAGCATTTGATTAGAAGGGTAACGATTACCTGGTACAAACAGTTGCTGCAGTAAAGTTTTTGACGAGCTGTCGTAAAGGTGATACTGTGTTTTATGACTTAACAGGACTGAGGATCGGAAGTAAGACGGAATCTCTTAAGGCAGGAGAAAAATTGATCAGATGTGTCCATTATTCGGTTTTTATACACTACTAGGATTTGCCAGTGGCTTCGTGGCCGCTATATAGAAAAGGGCGGATCCTCCGGCCAGATGGGTGTCGTGTCTGGTGGGCAACTGCCCAATGATTGATGTCGGAAAGTTATATATATTTTGATGATAACGTGGTAAACTTTGTTTGCGCGATGCTGGATTTTGTGTGACTTCAGATCGTTGATGCGTAATTCGCAAGTGAGGATGTAGATGCTGCCACAATAGGATACTTTTTATGCCTTTTTTACCTGGGTTGGGACCCGAGTCATGATTTACCTGTGTGCCGCTAATTTGATTGAAATCCATTAAGCCATTAAGGCGTGACAAGGTAACAGACAGACGTACACAGACTTACTTTCGCATTTATAACATTAAGAAAGGACGTATGGATATGGAAGTACGCATGCCTAAAATCCCGTAAATAATTTTAGGTAGGTACCCCTAAAGATTACTGTCTCGAATCACTCCATTTTGAAATAAAGCAGACCCTAATCACTCTATTTCTAATGAACCCTAGCGACCCTATCCCAAATAATTAAGAGAAACAGATTGATTCAAAACAACTTTTATAGCATTTCATTTTTTTAGGAAATACCACTAATTCATTGACAAATCAATTCAGTCTGAACGAAGTATGTGCCGTGCTGCGTTCGTTTTGCACTAGCTAATGTAAACGATGCGCTTTCCCATCAGGTCAAAGAAAAGTTTCAACATGCCTTTTTTATTTTTGATAGAATTCGGTTTAAGGCGATCCAGCGTTGCTGGCTGGGGTCTTGTATATATATATATACATAATACGTGCAAGTCCCATTTATTTATTTGTTTAAATAAATGGCTTTTTAAAATGAACGAACCTCTGAAATCTTTTTGCGCTTATAATGACGCATCCTTTTTTATAATTGACCCTATTTTTATCTTTCTGGCCTCTCACAGTTGGTCGCAGTAACTAAGGCACCCTGACCAAATGGGTTAGGTTAGGCTAGAAAAGTGAGGGGCGATGGATTTGGGGAAATCTGTCGCCCCCTACTCCTTAGGACCCGAGATGGTGGCGCATAGTGTTCCACGTGCGCCTGTCTATGATGTAAGGGGGGAGTTTAACACCTCACTCCCCCCTAACACGAGGTGGCCCGCAGAGGCGGGCCGGCACTAGCCGGGGATCGCGGAAGTGAGACGGAACACCGGGGTGGTTTTAGTCAGTAAGAGTCTGACAGACCCCTCCGCCCTCCCCAGGGCGGAGGATATCCATGAGGATGTCACCCCGTAAACAAAAAAAAAATGTTAGTACAGTGACCAACCACGCACGAGCCGAGACACAAAAATTGGTTGCAAAAATTATCTTTGAATTGTATAAGTTCAATCTCTTAGTATTGTATAATTGCTTAGAACTGTGACCATGTATCTTCTATAAAGCTACCGTTTACTGGGTACGTCTTTCATTGACTTGTCAAAGTCAAAGTCAAAGTCAAATAATTTATTTCAATTAGGCACAAAAAAGGCACTTTTGAACGTCAAACTTTACAAAAAATAATAAAACTGATTCTAGTCGCCCATTCCAAAAGGTAGTTTTCGTGTGGAGAAGAATGGGCAAGAAACTCCACCGTTACTCTTTTTAAAAAAATCATTATATCTTGTATACACTTATTATATAATTATATGTGAAGACAATGCACCTAGAATAAGATTACTATACCACGATAGGTAAAAAGAATGAAAAATGAAGGAATGACATAATTATGTGATAGATGCATGGTGCTCACATACTTACAAACATTGTAAAATTATACTATATTTCTAACATTATAATAAGTAATACTAATAATAATAAGTCAGTGTGTGAGTTCAAATAATCACAAAAAATAAAAAAATAAAAATGTTTAAATAAATAGAAAATAATAATTATTTTTAATTATACAATTAAATTAGCAACCAGTTCGATTTTGTCTAGATTCTGAATTGTCCTATGGAGCAGGACCAGCATGTTTCCAAGCATTTTTATCTTGGATATAATCCTCTAATTTGTAATATGCTTGTTTACAAAGTGTACTTTTTATATGATTTTTAAATTTTCTTTCATTTAATTCTAATATATCACAAGGTATTCTGTTGTAACATTTAACACAGTACCCCATAAAAGATGTATTTACTTTAGATAGTCTGAAAAATGGTTGATCTATTTTATCTTTATTTCTAGCATTAAAATTATGTCTATCACTTATTTTATTAAAAAGATGTAGATTTTTTCTCACATACATAATATTTGAATAAATGAATTGGCAAGGTACCGTCATAATATTAATCTTTTTAAATAGTTCCCTGAGAGATTCGCGACGACGTCGATTATAAATGGCTCTGACAGCTCTTTTTTGTAAAACAAAGATGGATTCAATGTCAGCAGCCCGACCCCACAGTAAAATGCCATACGACATAATACTGTGGAAGTAGCTAAAATGGACCAAACGCGCGGTTTCTACATCTGTTAACTGTCTTATCTTTCAAACAGCATAAGCGGCCGAGCTTAGCCGCCCCGCGAGAGATGTTATATGGGGTCCCCATTGTAATTTCTCGTCTAGCGTGATTCCAAGGAAAACTGTTTGATTAATAAATTTCAGTTTTTCTCCATTCAATACGATGTCACATTCGCTACTTCTAACATTTGGTAATTTAAATCTAATGCATTTGGTTTTTTTATTATTTAGTACCAAATTATTTACCGTAAACCAATCTTGGACCTGAACAATAGAGCTATTCACGTCGTCAAGATTTGGTGACCGTCGGTTTATTTTAAAGATCAATGATGTGTCATCTGCAAATAACACCATCTTTGGCTGATTTAGAAATATTTGGGGTAAATCATTAATATAAACTAAAAAGAGGAATGGACCCAATATCGAACCTTGAGGAACGCCCATTACCATTTCAGACCCTAATGAGTTTGTGCCGTTGACTTGAACTTTAACCTTTCTATCTTTCAGGTATGATCTTAACAAATCATGAGCTGTGTTCCTAATCCCATAGTGGTCCAGTTTCAGCAGAAGTGTCTCATGGTGTACGCAATCGAACGCCTTCGAGAGGTCGCAGAAGATTCCAATGGCATCTTGTGCTTCTTCCCAAGCGTTAAAAATGTTCTTTATTAGGGTGACACCGGCGTCAGTGGTACAGCGCCCTTTGGTGAAACCGTACTGTTGGTCATGAAAGATGGAATTTTTATTAAAGTGACGTAACATTTGATTGAGTATCAACTTTTCAAACACCTTACTGAAAACTGGCAGAATTGACACAGGCCTATAATTGTTGGGTTCCTTACTATCACCGGATTTGAACAAAGCAACTACTTTACTGTGTTTCATGAGATCCGGAAAGACGCCTTGGTCTACACTAGTGTTAAATATGAAAGCTAGATAAGGCGCAATGGTTTCGATTACTGATCTACATACTTTTACAGACATTCCCCACAGATCTTCTGTTGATTTAATTTTAAGATCTTTAAAAGCTTTTATAACAGCCTGGGGGTCTGTATGCTGAAACCTAAACTCCAAAGGGCATGCCTTTACATTCTTTCTAAGTATGGCAGCAGAAAGCGCAGGTGAGGAATTTAAAGCTTCAGTGGTTTTATGGGGAATATTAGCAAAAAAGTTTTCAAATTCCTGAGCTATTTCTACATCTGAGTTGATGGGACCATGTGCAGTCTCTAAATTAAATTCAGTATTTCGCTGTTTTTTCCTACCGGTTTCATTATTAATTATTTGCCAGGTAGTTTTTATTTTATCATCAGCTGATTTTATTTTATTGCTAATGTGAAGAGCTTTAGCCATTTTGCACACACTTTTAAAAGTTTTAGAATATTTTGCAACATACTGATGAAAGCTTGTATTATTCATATGTTGCTTTAGGCCATAAAGTTCAAAAAGTTTTTCCCTGCTTTTACGAATAACTGGAGTCGCCCAATCACTAAATAAGAATTTTGTGTAAATAGTTTTAGTCTTTAGTGGAAAAGTGTCCATGAATTGTTTGTTTAATAGTGAAAAGAACTCTGTGTAGAACTCATTTGGGTCACATATATTATCAAAACTCTGAATACATAATTTACTTGCCAAAACATTATTTAATTTCTCTAGATTTCTACATGTAATTGGCCTAAACCTTATTTGAATTTTTTGTAAAGGCATGTAGGAGCAAAATGTTATTGTTTGTCCACTGTGATCAGATGGCAACTTATTTACAATTTGTTTATGTAAGTAATCACAATTACAGAAAATATTATCTATACAAGTGGCAGAAGAAGCTGTCACTCGGGTTGGTTCATTAAAAACATTTGACAAGTCAAATGACCTGAAAAGACTTAATAGTTTGACAGTATTAACGTTATTTTCTAATATATTAATATTAAAATCACCACATATGATTATTGACTTACTACTACCATTTAGTTTATTTAACACATCTTCCATTACAGAATCAAACATAGATAGATTCTGGTAACTTGGAGGTCTGTATACACATACTATAACATGCTTATCTAGCTCAACACAGGACAATTCAATGGTGTGTTCAACAGACAGCCCGATTATGTCTTTTCGTTCTTTCGATTGAATAGAATTTTTTACTAATATTAATGATCCGCCATGTATCATACGTTTTCGGCTGAAATGGCTAACTACATAATAATTATCATAGTTAATGATGATCTTTTAACCAATGTTCTGTTAAACAAACAACATCAAACTTAGTATTTTCTAAAAACAATTCTATTTCCAGTAATTTGGAAGAGCAACCTTGGATATTTTGATTGAATAATTTTAAAGTATGTTGCCCCCCTTTTGGTTTTTTCTTATGTGTAATATTGCCAGAAGATACCTTTTTATTATTCTCTAATAATAATTGGTTATTTGAAGGGGTAACTTCTGTTGTCTTACTAACTAGTTTAAAAAGTTATCCGGAGTGACCTCCACAACTACAATGGAAGAGTCTAGAATGTCTGTATGAATTCCAGCAGGAAGAGAATACCCTATCTGACTGGTAGTGGCCTCCAAAGATGTTGGTATTATAGGTGGATCCTCCTTCGTACATGATGACTCATAATTAATCACTATGTTGTTAGTATAGCTAGACAACACAGACTCGTCACTAATACTACAATTTGTTATATTAGCTATAACCTCGTTAATATTATATGCTATTAACATAGCAATCATATGTCTACATTCCCAAGACAGAGATAAAGTTCTCTGAGTTAACTTAAAACCACTAACAAACTTGTTAGTGTCAAAAAACAATAATTTGTCACTATGACAACATGTCAGCCTGTGAATAGTACTATTCAACTTATAAATATAATTATTTTCATAAACTGATAAAGTATCAGAGTAAGGTAAAGCACACAACATTAGCTTTCCTATATTTAACTTTATAAGGTGTCCACACCATCCACTATGTCCTTTCTGGTAATACCAGTACTATTACCTAATAGCAAAACCATTGTAGAATAATTATCTAGGTTTGTGTTTGCAATTCTTTTAATGATTTGTTTGAAAGTTATGTTATGATAACTATGATTGGTAAATTGAATGTGCCCTTTCGGCTGAGAGTATATCACGCTCACTCAAATATCTCGCTGGTGATGGCGTGTGTGTTGGATCGTTAAGTTCTCTTCAGAATGGTTGAGCTAAACGGTGCTGATCCATGCGTCATTTTCGTGAACGGGCGCCGTCAGTAGGGACTGGTCATCTCTTATCTGTCACGGCTTATTTAAATTTATTTTAATTTTTGAATGGTTTTTATCTTTTTATTACGGACGCTTTTTACGTGCACATCTTTCTACATTGTTCTCACATGTATAATTTCAACATGAATGATGTAACCAATGTTTTGTAACAATATTATGATTTAAAAGAGTGTCCTTGGAGTTTCTTGCCCGTTCTTCTCCATAGGAACCTACGCTTTGGAATGGGCAACTAGCTTCATATATCTGACTGACTGACCCCTTGACAATTCAAAAGTGCCTGTAAATGGTTTAATTGAAGTAAATGCTTTGAGTTTGTGTTTGATTTTTGAGTTCGAGTTAATTGGCTTCTTACTATGTTTAGGACCCCAAATAGAAATAATTTGATGTTCACAAAAAGAGCCCATATCATTATATTAGAGGGTTCAATAATAAATTTAGAGAAAATATTACTTATATTAGTTTAAAATATATATAATTATAAAATATTAGAATATGTTTAAATATGTGTGTTATAAGGTGGTAAGCCTGAATAAATGTAGCTCAAATGCTATAAATATTTATACAGTCAGTACGAAGGAGGTTCCATGTCCCTCACTCACTATGAGCTCACACTCGCTATGAGGTGATGACACTGAGGTCATGGGGTCAACTCCGGATAGTCATTTAAACTAGTTTGTAAGACAACAGGAGGTACAAGTAAGAATATTCTTATAACTAACAACAACAAGGTATCTTCTGGCTCTAAAATAAATATTTACCAAAAAAGAGATCAGCAGAATGCCTTGAAATTATTTCATCAAAATATTCAAGGTATTTCTTCCAAGTTATTAGAAATTGAAATGTTTTTAGAAAAAACAAAGTTTGACATTGTTTGTTTCACTGAACATTGGTTAAAGGATTACCAAATGCTAATTAATTATAAGAACTATAGTATAGGCACTTGTTTTAACCGTAAATCTATGCTGCGTGGAGGTTCTCTAATCTTGATTAAAAATTGTTTAAAAACTAAAGCACGTAATAGTTGGTTTATAAGTTGAACATTGCATCGAACTGTCCTGTGTTGAGCTGGATAAGCATGTTGTAGTGTGCGTGTACAGACCCCTTATTATCAGAACTTTTCTTTATTAGAGTCAATAATGGAAGATGTCCTAGCGAAACTTGCATCCAGTAACAAAACCGCAATTATTTGTGGTGATTTTAATATTAATATTTTGGAAAATACTTTAAATAGCAATCGATTATTAAGTATTTTTAAATCATTCAATTTATCTAACATTTTTACAGAACCGACTAGAGTAATTTCAACTTCCGCTCTTTGTATTGATAATGTCTTCTGCGATTGTGATTATTTAGCTAAAGCCATAGTAAATTATTTGCCGTCTGATCATAGTGGTCGAACGGTAACTTTTAAGTTTAAAACAGCTTTGCAAAAAGTGCAAATACAATTTAGACCAATAACAAATGGCAAATTAAATAGATTCAATAGTATCCTAAATAAGGAGTTAAATGTTCTAGGCCATAATATGGATGATGCAAATAAATTGTATGAGGATTTCTTTTCAGTAGTGCACACTGAATTCAATAAAACTTTTGAAAAGAAAACAAACAATATTAGCCCTATTTTTATATTTAGTGACTGGGCAACTAGAGGTATTAGGATAAGTAGGAAAAGGCTTTTCGAGCTGTATGGCCTTAAGCCTTACATTAACACTGAAACTTTCAACAAGTATGTTGCTACATATTCCAAATTTTTTAGAAATACCTGCCAGATAGCTAAAGCCCTGTACATTAGCAATAAGATCAAATCAGCAGAAAATAAAATAAAAACAGTTTGGAAAGTTATAAATAATGAAACTAGTAGGGAAAAAAAACGGAACACTGATTACACATTGGAGACTTCACGTGGCGCAATAAGCTCTAACTTAGAAGTAGCTCAAGAATTTGTACATTTCTTTACTAATATACCATCTAAAACGACGGAAGCTTTAAATTCTTCACCCGATGTCTCAATTGATTTATTAAGAGCGTCCCAGGCTTTTCGGTTGAATTTCAATTTAAACATATAAACCCGATGATAGTTATTAAAGCCTTTCGGCAAATTAAAATCAAACTGACCGAGGATCTGTAGGGACTATCTATCAAAGTTTGTACATCCATAATCTAGACTATAGCACCATACTTAGCTTTAATATTTAATTTGTGTGTGGATCAAGGAGTCTTCCCGGATTTAATGAAATACAGTAAGGTTATACCACTTTTTAAATCTGGGGACAGTAAAGACACCAACAATTATAGACCAGTATTCGTGCTGCCGGTATTCAGCAAAGTGTTCGAAAAGGTAATGCTAAACCAAATGCTTAATCATTTTAACACCAACCAAATCTTACACGATCAGCAATATGGTTTCACCAAAGGTCGTTGTACAACTGACGCCGGTGTCACCATAATAAAACACATATTTACAGCGTGGGAGGAGGCTCAAGATGCCATAGGAATCTTTTGTGACCTCTCCAAGGCATTTGACTGCGTAAATCATGAAACCTTACTCTTGAAACTTAAGCATTACGGACTAGGTAAACTTGCGCTCTGTTTAGTAAAATATTATTTAAATGATAGACAACAGCAAGTTCAAATTAATGGTGTAAATTCACTCGGTCTAAAAGTAAAAATGGATGTTCCTCAAGGCTCGATATTGGGTCCTTTCCTCTTTTTAGTATATATTAATGATCTATCCCATTTATTAAAAAACCAACCACAAATGGTGTTATTTGCTGACGATACTTCCCTAATTTTTAAGATAAATAGACGTGCATCAAATCTTGACGATGTAAATAACGCCCTACTGCAGGTCCAAAATTGGTTTACTGCTAATAATTTAGAATTAAATGGGAAAAAAACTAAATGCATAAGATTTGCTTTACCAAATGTTAAAAGTAGTGATTGTGATAGTATTGAATAGGTAGAAGCTAGAATTTGTAGATAAAACTGTTTTCCTGGGGATCACGCTCGATTCAAGGCTGCAATGGGGTCCTCATTTAACATCTCTCGCAGGACGGCTAAGTTCAGCAGCATATGCTGTAAGAAAAATCCGTCAATTTACTGATATAGATACCGCAAGGCTAGTCTATTTCAGTTACTTTCATAGTATTATGTCCTACGGTATTTTACTATGGGGACGGGCTGCAGATATCGACTCTATTTTTATTCTGCAGAAAAGAGCCATTACAGCAATATATTGCCTCCGTAGGCGCGATTCTCTAAGGGAACTGTTTAAAAATATTAACATCATGACGGTACCTTGTCAATATATCTATGAAAACATCATGTACGTCAGGAAAAATCTTAATCTTTTCAGTAAAAGAGGTGAAAGACACAATAATTATAGTACTAGAAATAGGGACCAATTAGTTCAACCGGGTTTCAGACTGGCTAAAGTAGACTCATCTTTCATGGGGTACTGTTTGAAATGTTACAATAAAATACCTCCCCATATACTACAACTAAATGTAACGAAATTTAAATCTTGTTTAAAACGCACACTATGCTGCCAAGCATATTATAAGCTTGGGGATTATATCGCTGACAAAAATGCTTGGCTTAACGCTGGTCCAGCTCCACAAGGGCGCATAAACTAATTGATTAGCATTCGAAAATATTGTTGGAACTGCTGAAGATTGCAAAAACTATCTTTGAATTGTATAACTTCAATCTCTTTTTTATTGTATAATTGCATAGCACATGTGTGAGCACTGTGACCATGTACTTTCTTCTAGAAAGCTACCATTTACTGGCGGCTAAGAGTATGTCATGCTCACTCAAATGTCTCGCTGGTGGTGGCGTGTGTGTTGGATCGTTGAGTTCCCTTCAAAATGGTTGAGCTAAACGGTGCTGATCCATGCCTCATGTTCGTGAACGGGCGCCATCAGTAGGGACTGGTCATCTCTTATCTGCCACGGCTTACTTTAATTTTTGAATTGTTTTTATTTTTTTTTATTACGGACGCTTTTTACGTACACGTCTTTCTACATTGTTCTCACATGTATAATTTCAACATGAATGATGTAAACACTATTTTGTAAGAATATAATTTTATTTAAAGAGTGTCCGTGGAGTTTCTTGCCCGTTCTTCTCCATAGGAACCTACGCTTTAGAATGGGCAACTAACTTCATATTTCTGACTGACTGACTCCTTGACAATTCAAAAGTGCCTGTAAATGGTTTAATTGAAATAAATGCTTTGAGTTTGAGTTTCAATTAAATAAATACATGCCTAAGTAAACGAGTCTACAAGAGATTTAAAAAAAAACTGTATTTTTAAAAAAATTGTACAATGAATTTACAAGGAAATTGGTAAATATTTGTGAAAAAATTGCTTTCTAAACCGATGAATGTTACATAACACAAACCGTACAACATAAAACATCGAATTCATTCGCCGCTAACCGAAGTGTAAATTTTCTAATTAGAGAAATAAATTGCTTTGGAGCACGTGCCAATTTGATGGACGTGATATTACGTTGAATCAAAATACGACAAATATCAATATATATAGCTATTGACGGGAAACGTGAACACAGGAAATGTAAATACAACTGTGAATTCAGCCATTTGTCTTTATCATTTGAATTTACATCGTTAATTTGGAGATGTAGATAGGTACGCAATGCTGCATAATTGATTTGGTTTACCTAGTTAATATTCAACTTCAGGTAGGAGTTCACAGAATCAATTTACTTTCGATAGAGTTACTTTGCAAAATATGAAAAAAAAAAAGATAAAAACTCCGTTACCGATGTCGATGTGCTAGGTATTACCAACAACGGGGTAATTGCATAACACACTAACAGTAGCAATGGCTTACATTTTGACAGTTCAACAACATTGATTGCGTTATTTAAGTTGTTGAGTAGACGAATTTTTCGAACATAATTATGAAGTAATGGATTAGCAATAATGCAAAATGCAATAATAATAATGAATATTTTGGGTAAAGCAAAATGATTCAGAATGTGATGAAAGTGTACTACGCAATGATGGTGCAGGACAAGCAGCCCTCTGCTTGTCCTGCACTGAAGGTCCTAGAGATCATAAAAGTTTTAAAACTTTAGAAGACAAGGAGCCCGAAAATCTGACAACCAGTCTTACCAAGGGGTATCGTATTACCCAGTTACTGGGTTGTGGAGGTCAGATAGGCAGTCGCTCCATGCTGCATGTCGCTGTTGTTCTCTGGGTGAATTCACAAGGAATGCTTTGTTTGTAATTAGTTGTATTAGTTAGGCGCATTTACCGCATTGGTAAGTTGTAATGGTAGATGTATGTATGTTTAAATAAATAAATAAATACTGGTATCCAGCTGCATCCGGTTAGACTGGAAGCCGACCCCAATATACATAGTTGGAAAAAGGCTAGGCATATTGATAGAAGACAAGGAGCAGTAGGCTCAGATAAACTACAGTGCCGTATGAGCAGTCACCACTGGTGAACATGCGAAGATATGCAGACAATCGTCGTTTTGCAAACACACAACCTGAGAGAATCTGCAACATGAACACATCGCATTTTCACTACTCACAAATGCAATTCCATTACCAATATCAATTTCAAATGGAAACTTGAAATGAGAATTGCACAGATTGGCGATAAAATCGTAGCTTGCTTGCGTTTCTTTTTGGCAGAAAATGCTCCAGAAAATTGCCAGCCTTCCTATATGTATGGGATGTCACATGACGAAGCTTAATACAATTTCGAATCGTGAATGACGGGACATGAAATGCACAAGTCTGCAGCAAACGTCGAATATTTTGGGTCAAACAGCATTTCACGTTTGAAATAAATGTTGGCTCTGGATATAAAATCCTAATAACATTATAAATGTGAAAGTTTGAGTATGTTTGGACGTTTGCATGTTTAGATGTTTGTATGTATGGATGTTTGGACGTTTGAATGTTTAGATGTTTGTATGTATGGATGTTTGGATGTTGGGATGATTTTATGTCTAGATGTTTGTTACTGAACCAAGCAGAAACGCTTGAACGGATTTGGATGCAATTTGGAACACAGATAGTTTTAACCTGGATTAACACTAAGCACTTTTAATCCCGGTATTCCATTCCCGTGGGATATTTTCCGACAGCCACGCGGGCGATGACGCGGCAAAAGAAATAAAACAACCCGGCTGAAATCCGTGAGGCATTTTACATTAGGTTTTCCAGGTGAGGCAGATGGTAAGTTGAAATTTTATACAATTTCATAGCTCGTTTTTATGATTTCATTATTCCATTTCTTGGAATATGTGGCGTAGGTAAATCATATGACTACCTACATAGCTCATTACCATAAAAGCTGTAGGTAAGTCATTCAAAAGTTTAATCAGTAAAGTAAAGCGAAATTAATTTACAAAAGTGAACCTGCTATTTAAGTGCTGTTCATGTTTTATGTAAGTACCTATTTTGTAATTTATTAGCAATTCAAGGAAAGAGATATATAACTTTTTCACTGAAATTCTTGTAATAAAGTAGTTAGGGATACTCCCGAGTCAATCCATTAAAGTGACTACTTTTTTTTGGTATGAAAAAGTTCTCCGTACTACTATTTGTGTTGCTAACTCCAGCCAGTTTTTGTCTCACTAAAGTACGTATGTATCTAGACGAGCGGTGCCGGAGTTAGTGCATGCATATACACGAGCGGCATTTTGCCAACGGCAGACACAACTGCAGCCGTCGACACTTCGATCCTCACCGTCGTCAATGTGCCGCTCATGTACCATCGAAGAAGTTCATATCTATACACCGCGGCACCGTAAGGACTATTTCTGCTTGCAGCGCTTGGCCGCAATAGAACCGGGGCGGTAACAGATGTGGCCATCGTGTTCATGGGATTTTGTTTTTAAACTGCTTAGATATGAAGTTCTTTGATAGTACATATATTTGAGTACGTGCTCAAATATACGAGCAGCACGCTGCTAACGGCAGTGGCAACTGCAGCCATCAACTCTCCGGCAACTGCACCTGTAGACGCGTCGACAGGTGCAGTTGCCTCTCGTGTATATGAGCACTTGAGCCAAAACTACGTTGTATTCAGTTTACACAACAGTAAAAGCTTGAACGCAAACCCGTGACTCATTTAGAGCGCGATACAATTACCAAAAAACAATCTTTCTCGTCAGCACTATTTATTTTCATAAGTAAAGAAAACTCTTACCAAACTCGAGGCGTAGCGTTCCTCATGGCGTGTACCCTGGCGCTGACTGCGGCCACGTCCACTCTCCTCGCCAGCTGTATCCTGGCCGTACTATGGTAGCATTCCACCAGGTATACCAAGTACAACAGCAGTACGAACGCGATGGGGATATACGCGTACCCCACGTCGCAGGGCGATTCGCGTACCGTCCGCTTGATCGGGTGCCTGACGGACACGAAACTGATTTAGTGGTTAGTTCCGCTGTAGGTTTGAATATTTTCTTACATTTTAAAAGGCCGCCCATTGTATATTTTGTAGTTTGATTTTCTTTTTGTTATATATTTTTGTGGTGGACAATAAACTATTTTTAGGTTCTTTTAAATTATTAAAAGAACCTAAAAATAGATGCATGTAAATCTTTAGATTTGTCTAAACAAACGAAAGTTGAAAGGTAATTGGCATCTGATTTTGCATAGCAGATTTTCATTGTACTTCATTATAAAGTTCGTAATGCAAGTTTTCGCCGGTTTAAAGAGCCAGGTGCTGATTCTCTTGTCACAAATGCTTCTAAACTAGACTAAAAATCACCAAAATTTATTTTATTCCTGTCAAATGATAATTTCCCATTCTGAAATAATGATAATTTCCCATTCTGAAATAGACTAAAGTGACAGAACTTAACTACTTATATTTTAGTTTGACAGCACCAAGATAGCACTGTGATTTTAATTTAGTGAAAATGGTGCCGATTCTCTTGTGCATCGAACGAAACTAACTAAACTAACACTTAAATTCCTGACTTTTGGCTATGAGAATCTTAAAGGTATTCTGCAATAAAAGGTCTTTAAATTTAAAAATTATTTTGACACATCTAAAATCGAATTAGACAATTGCGTCTCCACGTGATACATACTTGTTTGCCCTTCCTCGTGAATTATTTTAGAGCCGGAGGTCACACGAACACCTCGACTTCAGGTGCAAAAACAGTACAGTACTGGATTTTTTTCTTTTCTTTTGCTTATGTCTCGAAAATGGTGTCCTATCGCAAAAATAATGAAAATTCCGACCCCCTTTTTAAAGCCATTAAACCCCCTAATACTCAACACGTAGGTAATATTTTTTTATATTTTCTATACAAAAATTGAAAAATTTCATATAAAACACGTCGAGGCTGGCACCAAAGCGCGCCTCCGGCTCTTAAAAAAATTCACGGGGTAGGGCAAACAAGTATGTATCACGTGGAGTCGCAATTGTCAAATTCGATTTTAGATGTGTCAATATAATTTTTAAATTTAGAATTTTTATTGCAGAATAGCTATAAGATTCTCATAGCCAAAAGTAAGGAATTTTGAGTGATAGTTTAGTTCGGTGTACAAGAGAATCGGCACCATTGAACACTTTCAAATAAAGAGATCTTCAAGAATTTGGATGTAATGCAATAGTATCGTATATATTTACGAGAACTTTGTTTATTGCACCAACATTTATGTCATATAACTACTTCCTGTTTAAACAAATAATTATATTATTTGGTGACCAACTTCCGTCCATTACAGTATCCGTATCAGTAGCCGTCAAATACTGCATACTTACTTAAATATTCTGAATAAAATATTTCGAATGGCATGAGACAAATGAAATACGTTTGAAAATTAAAACGTCAATTAAACGGTATGTTCAAATTTAAGTTGCATTTAAAATTGGAACTGTCGTAATTGATAGGCCGTGTTCAAAGCAATCTGGATGGAAGCTATACAAATAAATGTTTAATTGGAATTTTACTTTATTGCTTGATATTGGTACCTATTGTAAGGTAATATAATACTACAATGTCATACTCAGGTGCGCTGGTGGATCAGAGATGTTTTTTGTTTGTGAATGAAAATATAAATGATTTTACGGTTAAGTAGGTACTGTTTTTCGTTTTAGCGTCTAAATTTATTTATGGAAATAATGAATGAAGAGAAATGATGACATCGGGATTGATTGCCTTTGAAATATTATATTTGATTTATTGATTGCTTTTGAAATATAGCCAAGAAAATATTGAAAAAAGTTTGTCTAACTTAGGATAGAGTTCAAATACAGATAAAAACAAACACAACATTCTGTCATTCGATTTTTGGTTCAAAAACATCGTTAGGAAACCTTGTAATTTATATAAGTTTAAAATCACCAACCCGTCTTGAGCAAGCGTGGTGATCAATGCTTTTGCCTTTTCTGTATAGAAAGAGGTCTTTGCACTGCAGTGGGACAGTAATAGGCTGGTAATATTATTTACAGATACAAAGAACTAATATCAGTACTACTCACTTGCTAAAATCGATGAGATCCCGATCAATTTCTGCGGTGTTGCACCACGCCACGGAGCCGAGGCAGCCGGCGATCATCAGCGTCAACATGAAGCATTTCCAGTTGCCCTCCCGCCTGAGGACCCCGCCGAGACTCTGCTGCCGCGGCCGCTGTCGACAACATTTTGTGATGAGTAATAATATAAGACAAAAGTGCCAGGTAGCTCGCAGAATTTAAATTTTTGATGTGAGAAAGCTATGCTCCTATAGATGTCTCACATCAAAAATTTAAATGCCGTGGGAGTAAAACCGACTCGTATGCCGTGACGGCAAACGGCATGACGCTTTCTTATGCCGTCATACTCCTCTCCGCCGACGCGACGTTTGTTTCAACCAACGGCATCAATTTCGATGTTTCATATCTGCCGGGCGTCTCGTAACGGCCAACTTTCTTTTTTAGTCATCAAATTAACCAACACTTTAGATTTAAATGGAGATTAACATAAACATATTACTTCTTTCTAGGAGTAATAGATAAATGAACTACTTTATAAAGTTTTTTTAATGCATCTCGTAGTTGACCTCTGAGGTCATGACTACTTAACCGGGCTATCCTGTGGCTGCCTTAAGCTACTAACTTAAAGCCTCCAGCCAGGGCATAAAATAACTTATAGTATATTAGGCGACTGTTCGATAAGGGCACCCCCTGTGAGGTAAGAACCTTGGCTTAGGGCGTCGCTGTGGGGAGGACAGCAAGATGGGACAGGCTGGATTATATCCGACACTACTCGTACTTTATAACGAAATTTTCATGTATTTTTATAGTCAGCGAATTTAGATTAACCTAGAAATTAATCAGAATAGATTTCTATGTCGACTGTTTTATTGAATAACTACAATTCAAAACGCGTTCAAGTTTCTAAATAATATAAAATGTACCTCATTAAATATTGTATCTATCACACGAGCTTTCAATTCTTTTCAGACTTGGATCACATTATAGAGATAACTTCTCAGAATTTTTTATTTTTTTTACCCGACTGCCCCAGTTGGAGGGTAATGATTTTCGAGAGTATGTATGCATGTATATTTGTATGTATGTAATAGGTTGGGGAAAAATGTGCTTCGCATTTTTTAAGAAAATTCAAAACATTTTTTAATATATTTTATTTACATTTAACTCAAGTATGTAGGTACCATTCTGTTGAATAACTTTTTGCCATCTTGTAGGTAGGGACATGATCCCATTGCTATAAAAATTTTGACTTTTGATCAAAATACCGCGACACCTGACACTGCTAAGGAATTCTGAAGAGACCGAAACAGGTAGAAATCTGAAGGTGCAAGGTTAGGACTATACGGAAGATGCATTAACACCTCCCAGACAAACTCTCTTAATTTTTGCTGAGTGGCTAAAGATGTGTGAGGTCTAGCGTTATCATGATGAAAAACCACACCCCTTCTGTTGATTAATTCCGGCCGCTTTCTCTCAACTTCTTGCTTTAATCTCATCAATTGTTCGCAGTAGAGTTCAGAATCGATGGTCCTGCCTGGTGGTAACAGCTCATAATGAATAATGCCCTTCCAATCCCACCACACACACAACATCACCTTGTTGCGAGTTAACCTGGGTTTCGCCACAGTCTGTGAAGCCTGACCGGCCTTTGACCACGACCTTTTTCGCACGTTCTTATCGTACGTGATCCACTTTTCATCACCAGCTATCAGCTTCTTTAAAAATGGTTCGGTTTCATTACGTCGTAATAAAGAATCACAAATGAGTACACGGTTCATTAGGTTTCTTTCAGTGAGCTCGTGAGGTACCCAAATATCGAGCTTTTTTGTGTACCCAGTTTTTTTCAAATGCGACAAAACTGTTTTGTGGTCAATTCCCAGTTCTTCAGCTACGTCGTAACAACTACATTTTATCCGTAACTGGGCGACCAGAGCGACGTGCATCTTTGACATCAACATTTCCGGATTGAAAACACTTAAACCAAATTTGTGCTACCTTGACAGACACTGCACTAGGTCCATAAACATCGCAAAATTTTTTCGCGGCTTGCGTTTCATTTTTACCTTTTTTGTACTAAAATTTTAAAATGTATCGAATTTTTTCATTAGATTCACTCATCTTGACGGTACGAAAAACAAATGAAAATCACACATTTTCCTAATTTGAATTTGGAATTCTGTTCTTTAAAATATAAACTTTCAATGATACCAAAACCAGCCAGATAGCCAAAGAGATTTTATTAAAAGTTCATACATACATATAATGCGAAAAGACTTTTTCCCCAACCTAATTGTCTATTTCTTTGGCACGCTCTGTAGCCTAAACGTTTTTTTAGAATCGTTTTAATTGTGGGAGTGACATAAGCTATATATTTATATATAGCATCTGTAAACACAAAAGAAAACCTGACTGCAAAAACAGCAATGTAGAATTAACTTTGTTTTTTGTATGGTATTGCAAACCAATTACCGGAAATATGGTGTAACTTTGGTTTTCCCCCCGCCTGTGATACCTTACGCAAATCAAAGTTCATTCTAAATTGCTGAAACAAAATTCTATAGATCATAATGCTTGATTTTTCTTTTCATTTATTGTATTTTTGCAGTCGAGTTTTTGTTTTTTTAAATTTATTTTTTAATAATAATATTTTATTTAGAAAGAACGAAACTCAATTCAGCTTGACATTTAAAAAATGTTTTAATATTTAATAAATCAAGTTCTATTAGGCCTTCAAAAGGTCATAATAAATGTTTTACTGTAGAGATTTCAGCTGTACTCGCATATTAGATAAGACATTACCTCCCGAAGGCCGAGGAATGTTTGCACAAACCGATGAATATGTTGGGACAACCCTAGAAACCAAATTGCAAAAAATCACCATTTATTTACATTGACCTAATAACTTTGCTCCGGACCCCTAAGGGTTGCGTTTAAATATTTTTTGCGAAGAATAGAGAAAGAAAGAATCAAGATTTTTCTACGCAAAACAGTTTTACTTACGAGCACTGAGAGAAATATTAATTTTGTCTGAAAATTATTATAACTGATAAAAGGAAAACATTATAACTTAATGACCAATGTATAAGATTTTAATCGAAGATTTGCTCTCACCCTACCAAGTCGCGCGAAAAAGTGTCTGAGAGGAGTGAGCTCGCACAAAAGTCAAGTCAAATCTCTGCGACATTGTGTGTCAAAGGTGTCAAAACGACAAAGAAATGCGGCCATCTTTAGACGCAGCAGGGCCAATCTACGATTTAAATCTTTGATTATAACCAATTATAACTTTTTTACGGTCAAAGCAATCAAACAAACAACAAACAATCTAGAAGCTACGCTAACAACTCACGTATCCCCAAACGGCTTCAAACGATCGTTAATTTGCTCGAACAATTAAACACGACTACCCAATATACACAATTACAGGTAGAATCATTAATTATAGCCGTGGATCGTCAGGTCTGACCTGAAAGCGCGGCTTAACAATAAGCCATCCCACAATGTCGTCAATCAGAGCCAATTGTTTGGATAGACTGCGAATCCCTCGCATCGATTGGATCACTCGAATGGCTGCTAAACAGCTTTATTGCTTGCTCATGCCTCGATGACAACGGACTTGGCCGCGGAGCCAACATTCCGACGCGACATCCCACAAGTAATTGTTTTCGCGAATGAGATTGTTCGGCTAAACGTTTGTGTTGCCAAGTATTTCATATTGCATTTTTTTCGTGTGGCAATGCATTTCCGGTTTTATCTTTCGAATGTGTGCGTTGAATATTAAAAGGTCGGGGTAAATGGTTTTCGTACGGAATAATTATTCTGTTACGTTTATTTTGTTTTTTTGTTTAAAAAAAAAAAAATTACAGGTTCTGATGGATGAATAATTTTGTAAGGCTGATTGGTTATTTGAGTGTACTGATAAAATTCTGACTGAAACTGACTGCTTACATTTTTAGCGTAATATTCAGGTAGCTAAAAATAAATAAATGTTGTTGACTCATTGTTCTTACACGCGCGATACACATTTTATAGACCTTTTATAAACAATTGAGTATAATATTTTTTGTGTAATTTTAATGTGCATGTAATTGAATTTACCTGTAAACAAAATGTATTAGCGACCTGATACTATGTGACTATGGTGTATTCCAAAAGTATCTGATGAATGTGTAAACAAACCGTGTTCAGGTTAAATTCTCACGCAATCACTCACGGGTTTGCGAACATGGGTAAAGTACCAAGTTATAATAAACGATTATGATGATGATGATGTTAATGCTGTTGATTTACACATTAATCTGTATATAAGAGTATTTAGAAGGTTTCAACTTTATAACTCACCACTTTTTCTAAATAGGTATTATATTAGGTTGGGGAAAAAGTCTTTTCGCATTATAGTATGTATGAACTTGTAATAAAATCTCTTTGGCTATCTGGCTGGTTTTGGTATCATTGAAAGTTTAAATTTTAAAGAACATTATTCCAAATTCAAATTAGGAAAATGTGTGATTTTCATTTGTTTTTCGTACCGTCAAGATGAGTGAATGTAATGATGAAATTGCAGCGAAAAAAATTTGCGATGTTTATGGACCTAGTGCAGTGTCTGTCAGAGTAGCACACATTTGGTTTAAGCGTTTTCAATCGGGAAATTTCGATGTCAAAGATGCACGTCGCTCTGGTCGCCCAATTACGGATAAAATGGATGCCATTTTTGAAAAAGTGGAGCAAGATATCAGTAGTTACGACGTGGCTGAAGAACTGGGAATTGACCACAAAACAGTTTTGTCGCATTTGAAAAAAACTAGGTACTCAAAAATGCTCGATATTTGGGTACCTCACGAGCTCACTGAACGACGTAATGAAACCGAACCATTTTTGAAGAAACTGATAACTGGTGATAAAAAGTGGATCACGTACGATAAGAAAGTGCGAAAAAGGTCATGGTCAAAGACCGGTCAGGCTTCAGCACAGACTGTGGCGAAACCCAGGTTAACTCGCAACTAGATGATGCTGTGTGTGTGGTGGGATTGGAAGGGCATTATTCATTATGAGCTGTTACCAACAGGCAGGACCATCGATTCTGAACTCTACTGTGAACAACTGATGAGATTAAAGCAAGAAGTTGAGAGAAAGCGGCCGAAATTAATCAACAGAAGGGGTGTGTTTTTTCATCATGATAACGCTAGACATCTTTAGCCACTCAGCAAAAATTACGAGAGTTTGGCTGGGAGGTGTTAATCCATCCGCCGTATAGTCCTGACCTTGCACCTTCAGATTTCCACCTGTTTCGGTCTCTTCAGAATTCCTTAGGCAGTGTCAGGTTAACATCACGAGAGGACTGCCAAAACCACTTGTCGCGGTATTTTGATCAAAAGTCCCAAAATTTCTATAGCAATGGGATCATGTCCCTACTTACAAGATGGCAAAAAGTTATCGAACAAAATCTACATACTTTAGTTAAATGTAAATAACGTATATTAAAAAATGTATTGAATTTTCTTAAAAAATGCGAAGCAACTTTTTCCCCAACCTAATGTTTGGATAACATTACACATTTTAAATTGTAGTTGAAAAATCATTGACAAAAATTTAGGTTATAATATGAACCTCAATTGTAAAATGAAAAACATCTTTAAGGTGTTTTAAAATTAGAAGTTTGGGTTGAAGTATTCCAATAGTCAAATCGAAGTACATAGGTACAATTAAGGTCAATTTGTAAGTGGCACTACAAATTGGTATACAGGGTGTTTGGCAGAACGTTGAACATACGAAAATGGTGGATAGATTGGGTCATCTGCTACTTACTCAGCCCTAATTTAATTAGCCCTGGACCCCAGGATATTAAAAAAAATTTTTTTTAGCTTTCTTCTAGTTTCACCACTTTCTTAACTTTAGAGTGTATTTTTTATCACAAATGGATAAAACAGGCATTTTTTTTTTATCGTTAATGTTGGTAGATTCTTATAAAACTATTGCTTTATTCAGATGTTAGCTAGAAAAAAAGTTATAAGTCCTCAAACTTACAGAAATATGTAAAAAAATACTTGATACTAAATTTCAACTTGCATTAAAAAAAAAAAAAAATGGGTTGAGTAAGTAGCAGATGACCCCACCTATCCACCATTTTCGTATGTTCAACGTTCTGCCAAACACACAGGTACGTTTTCGCATCCATTTGTTTATATTTTCAAAATATAGTTTTGGGACAGACTTTATAGGTACGTTTGTGTTTGTTAAAAGACTGTTTATTCCATACCCTGTTATTGACCTACATAATATTTATATAGTAAAATATCATTAAAAACGGGGGGAAAAAAGTATTTTTAGGAAGTTATTGACGATGTTTATTTTACCATTAGTTGCTTCTCTACGTTGCCAATTGAATATCTACATTGATTAGTCAGTTACTGCTGTGTTCAATTAGTCGGTCTTCACTTTTGGGAAAATAAAATATAATTCTTAATTTTTTTACTTATTTAAAAGTTGAGTTGCCTTTTTTTTTTGGGTGGGAAATCATCAAATGACTTCTCCCGCTCTGGGTGGAGCAGGAGGGCGTGTCAGACTCTTACTGACTAAAACCCACCCGTGTTCCTTCTGTTGCCTGTGCAATGCCAGGGGGCCTCGGTATCCCTTGAGTTGCCTAGGTAACGCAGATCAATTTACCTATATTAAGCTCTGGTGAAAATAGGGAATGCTCATTTAATAGTATAGGATAGTTCATACTAATTCCATGCTGCCATGATAGTAGGAACTTACTAATTCCATACTGCCATGTCATTATTCTAAGGTAGCCATCTTGTTCTAAACTTTGGGCGAAAATACGGAGAAAACGAATTTTCCCAGATATGACACCTAGCTAAATCGATTTGTAGCCCCCGTAAACCCCTATATTGCAACTTTCATCGAATTCGTTGGAGCCGTTTTCGAGAACGTAATTACAAATATATATGTTAAAACTAATTTTAACGTCGAGCAAGACAGAAGTAGAGAAACTTGTTTGGTTGGGGGTAATGATTCAATTGGTTCATTGGTAAAAAGGTTACAACGAAAATATATTTTTGAGCTCAACCTAACTTTTACCCCAATTAAAATTATTTCGTATTTTAACCGGGAAATAACGAAGTGGAATGGCCGATTCGTCTGAAGAGCCAGAAATTGTAGATTTTTTAACGAGATGGTTTCCAAACTTCGATTTGAGGTTCCGAGGGAGTCACCCTCAGCATTCTAAATGTTTTAAAATTTCGTTACTTGACAAAAAAATCTATAAGTAGTAATCCAAAAATATAGGGGCCAGTAATGGGGCCACTTGGCTGAAATTAGTCATCTAAAATACCCATTTACTGAGTTCAGCATTTAGAAAGTTAATCATCTAAGCAATCAAAATAAAACGGTCACTAAATTAGTGCTTATTTAGTAACTTCAAATTAATGAATAGCACTTTGACTCGTGGCGAAGGACGAAGGCAACAATGCAGTACCTATTGAAACTTCCTTCTGTGTTTCTCTTCCTCTGTGTTGGTTTAATATTATCGTATTAGATCAAGTAAAATGTATATTATCACTTGCTTCAAAAACGGTGAAGGAAAACATCGTGAGGAAACCGGCATGCCTGAGAGATATTTCTCGACGGCATGTGAAGCCAGATCAGAGGCCTAATTAGGTACGGTACTAAGAGAATATCTATAATATTTTTAACTGATGGTAAATATTAACATTAGGTTACCAACCCAACGTTCGATCTTCTAAAACGGCACAATTTCACTATTACATGACACGTGGAAGTAGGATGGCATTGTGGTGGTAATTATCGGGAGTGAAAAAGAGACGAAACGATGCGTAACTAGGCTAACTAGCCAAGTTCTGACGTGCCACTCGAGGAGCGTACCTCTTTTAACTTTTAATAATCATTGGCTGCAAACACATGTTTATATTTTCCTGCTACCAAAAATCTATTCACTTTCGGCTTCAAATCTTGATGGAAACTGCTTTGATTCTCAGTCAAAGCAGTTTCCATCAAGTTTCTATCAAACCACAAAGCTTATTCAGAGTGGGTTGGAAGCTTGTCCCTATTGATATACCTACCTACATAATGGTGGTTTCACCAAGCTATAATCGTGTATAGCCTTTGGTGCAGACCATGTTTTGGCTTAGACCTGCATGAAACTCGATTAAATAGATTTGAGTTATGATTCACATAAAATAATATCACGGCTGTATTTGACTGAGGGTTAGTCAGAGGTGTCAATTCAATTCAATTCAAAATATTTTATTTCACATAAACCTACAAGGGCACTTATGAAACGTCAGAAGCTAGGTGCACGGTTTCAATTGGTTTCCTATGGAGAAGAGCCCGCAAGAAACTCCACGGTTACTCTTTTAAAAGTAAATGGTATTTACAATCTTTTCAAGTTACAGTGTTTATAGGTATGAGAGGACACTGTAGGCCTATCAACAAGTACCAGGTACTTAGCAAGATAGAAAATGATCGACAGATCTACAAGTCGGTTAAGCCTACAACGTTCTCACATTCAGAAAATATAACAGAAGAGAATCTATACAGGGTTACAGGGAAAGTCGTACTGAATATTAAAGGATGTTATTATTCAGGTCATTTCCGATGAATTTCATTCTGAAATAAAATGTCCGAAACTTAACCGTTATGGAGATATTAAATTTTAAAGATTATTTTTAAAAATCCTTTATTTTTTGGCTTTTAGTCGTTTTCTTTGGGATTAGAGCTCTTAGAGTCGGTTTTTTTGATGTATCTAGTTAGAGGACATGTCCATTAATAAAAATGATCAACAGAAACTGAACCTACTACTAACAGCTTAAAAAACTGCTCGACAACGGTTAGCATTATGAATTTTCTAATAGAGTGTTCTTAACTTTAACAGGCTTTTAATAAAAAAAATTGTATGGAACTTATTCTGCAAATAATTTTATAAAGTTTAACGTCTCTTTAGCTATTCAAAAAGGTATAACACTTGCTATTAAATAGGCAAAACATTGCCCAAATAACAGTTAAGTTAGGAGAGGGTACATTTTTAGTTTGAGGTAAAAGTAGCTAAAATACGTAAAAAAAAGACAAAAATTTTAGCAATATTTTTAAAATTCATGTTCTACATGGCCGCCGCTATTTCTTACACAAAGTCTCATTCTTTTTCTTAAATTACTTTTCACGACAGAAGTTCGTAGGTTCCGCCTCATTTCCTCAGCCGCATCAATATTTTTTTGTCTTAGAATATCGACATTTGCGATCGGTGTTGGTCGTATACTAGGCTTTTCATATGACCCCACACATAAAAATCCATCGGCGTTAAATCGGGGCTCCTCGCCGGCCATGCTATGGGTCCGCCTCTTCCAATCCATTGGTTTGGGTAATTCTCGCCCAACCATGCTCGAACACTTCTTCTGTAGTGCGCTGGGCAGCCATCATGTTGAAAGAACATGTCTCGTCTCAATGCAATAGGCAAGTCTTGCATTAAAGAGGGTAACTCCTCCCTCAAAAAGTTTTCATATGTCTCGCCATTCAAGTTATCGGGCAGGAAGTATGGCCCTATCAAGCTATTTGATATTATACCCATCCACACATTAAGACTGAATCTCCTTTGTGACCCTTTTGGTCTTTTTTTCTTGGGGTTACCTTGCGCTTTGGGAGCCCAATAATGGGTGTTATGATAGTTTGTGATGCCGTCTTTGTCAAATTTCGACTCATCTGTCCACATGATTTTCTTTAAAAAATCCGGATCTTCATTATCGGCATTGAGCATAAATCTGCAGAAGTCTAGTCGTCTCAATGGATCCCCTTCTTCAATTACTTGCACTTGCGTGTAATGGTAAGGGTATTGCCCAGAACTGTGCATTACGAACCAGACTTTCCACTGGGAAATACCAAGCCGTCGAGCGACAACGTTTGTTGACGTGGTTGGGTCGGCTTCAAAGAGACGTCGTATTTCATCATCTTCGTCGTCGTCATCAAGAACACGAGGTCGTCCCATGTCAGTCCGACGTACTAGCACAGAACGAGTTTCTCGTAGTCTTCGATAAACTCTGTCAAATACGCCAATATCAGGTACTCGGCGAGTAGGATACCTTGGCATGTATTCATTGCGTGCACGCAACGACACTCCTTCGCAAAATCCATAACACATTAGGATGTCAGCATATTCCTCATTGGTAAATGTTGCCATGTTCACAACACAAATCAAAGTCCAGTTACAAGCCACGTCACACAGTTAGAAGATGAAACAGTCCAAAAATCCAAGCCAAGTCGCGTTTTTACAAAAAAAAATCGGAGGGCACGGATAACACATCTACCATGGAAGAATCGCAAGAGCAGACTAAACAAACACCACGATCCACGATTTGACAATTCAGACATTTAAAATGACATAAATACCTGTCACCGCACGTCTCCCGGGCACAAACAATGTCTACCCAAACCTTTTTTCATTGTTTAAAAGTGCCAGGTAGTAAGCCGGATTCTTTTATATCGAAATTCTGTTATGTTGTACTACCAGATGGGCCTATTCTAATAACATTATTTTAAGATTTTATGAACAAACCTAGTAGATGATATACCTTTTTGAATAGCTAAAGAGACGTAGAACTTTGTAAAGTTATTCGCAGAATAAGTACCATACATTTTTTTTTTTAAAGCCCATCAAAATTAAGAACACTCTATTAGAAAATTCATAATGCTAACCGTTGTCGAGCAGTTTTTTAAGCTAAAAATGATCAATAGAAACTGAACCTACTACTAACGTAGGTTCAGTTTCTATTGATCATTTTTATTAATGGACATGTCTTCTAACTAGTTACATCAAAAAAACCGACTCTAGGAGCTCTAATCCCAAAGAAAACGACTAAAAGCCAAAAAATAAAGGATTTTTAAAAATAATCTTTAAAATTTAATATCTCCATAACGGTTAAGTTTCGGACATTTTATTTCAGAATCAAAATCATCAGAAATGACCTGAATAATAACCTCCTTTAATATTCAGTACGACTTTCCCTGTAACCCTGTATAAAAAAAAACAAATTAAAAACCTATTTAATTCAAATGACATGACTGCTACTAAAGCTGTAACAAATCTTATTTAATAAAAAATATAGTATATTGAAGTTATATATTGTCAAATAACGAAAAGAGTATGTCAAAAAAGTACGTAAAAGAAAAAAAAAATAGGTAAAATAAAATAAGCCTCTTAATTTGGGAGCAGTTAATAGACATTTACATAGTAATGCCGTTATTGAGGTACCAGGGGAAGTCACATGTGCAGAAGGAATTATTGCCAAACTTCATTGTCTTTAACGTGGGTGTACCTATAGTACACCCACATTTCGCCAGTTATGTTTAAGTCCCACTTAACAGGGGGTGAGACTATTGCCATCAACCGGGCACAACAACAAGACTCGAGTTCACATTAGTACGTATAAAACTATCTCTGACTTGTCGGTTAATTGGTAATTAGTGGGACTTCACTTTTCTTAAGCCAAGTAACCCTCTAGACAATAAAATCCAATCAACTTTTGCGTTTTAAGCATAATCAGCCTATAATGTTCCCACCTGCTGGGACACAGGCGTCCTCTTTCTGTTAGAGAGAGTGGGCCGTAATCCACCACACGAAAGCTCGAGTGACGTACTTTGAATCCCTCGCTGTGCTCAGGATTCTACTCTAGAATCCTTCGCTCCGCTCTGGATTCAAAGAAACACTCTCGCCTTAAAAATTGTTCTTTGCTCCCTAGGCAAACAATCTACAATTTAATAAATAAGTAAACTGATTATCAATAGTAACATAAATAAAAGATTACAAATTCTATGTAAGAGAAACTGAGAGAAAGAGATTTTACTGAAGTTAATAAAATTAATTAAAACTATTACATCACGCCTGTAAACTTCGAAGGGTTATGCTGAGGGGTATCCTTATACACCCACATTTCACAAGTTATGTTTAAGTCTCATGTAATATGGAACGAGCCTATGGTGCCTAAGATATTAAGTACCTAAACCCATTAGGTACCACTATCTTTAATATTATGTACGAGTAGGTAAAGTAATATCTGCCTCACCCAACTATTTACGGGTCAACACTAGAATTTCCTGTGGGCGGCTGGAATCTAACCACCGAAACCCAATTACTTTGGAACAGTGGTATCAGTTTGGGTTGGTTGTCAGATTCGGGCCCTGTGATGGCCTGTGTTATGTATATAAACAAAGTACCTATATATAATTAATTTATTAGAAATTTACTTACGACAGAACGGGTGAATAATATTTAGATATACGCTAGGAACGCCATACATACTCTCGAACATAAACTCACGCTTTCGTCCTCCGTGGTTAGGCAGAACCTAGAGAACGCCACCTGATCCTATGATCCTTACATACTCCTTTTGCTTCGTTTACATTCGTAAATCTGGTCGCACGCAGGTTGCTACCTACGCACACACCTGCGCTTTCTGAAGAACATCACCAATAAGGTCACTATTCATCATCATCATCATTTCAGCCATGGGACGTCCACTGCTGAGCATAGGCCTCCCCCAATGATTTCCAAATTGGCCGGTAGGTCACTATTATGTCCTTTCAATAAGTCGGTCCCGGCGTTACCACTTGCCGTGTTAACGCCGGGATCGACTTTACCACCTTTTGTTAGTCGCCCTTCAATCATCCTCCTTTTCAATTTTTGTCACTACAAAATAGTTTGATTTGAATTTCTTATGATTAATCATCCTATACTAATAAACGAGCAATATTTGTATATATATATATATATATATATATATATATATATATATATATATATTTATAATGAATAGAACTAAAATTAAAACATGAATATCAGTAAATTATAGTTTTAACTAGTAAAAACGCATTGTAACTAAACACAGGTTTTAACTGTAACATAAATACATCGAGAAGAATTCATTTTATTGTCTACAATTTGTGTTCCATAATATTGTCTCAATGTATAGCCACATTATGTACTCAATGTGTACTTTGTTTCGTGGCTACGAATTGATACAATATTATGGACTGTGGACAATTAAATAAATTATTGTCAATGTATCCATCTTTTAGAGGCTGACTGCACACAAGCAAAATAATTTTCATCGACACTAACACAACAATAAAAACGAAGCAAGAAACATAAACTTAGTTACAACAACACCACTTTAGTTCCACATGCGTTACTTAAATAGGAAAACTTCGTAACACTACACACTACAAAACTTATAATTATTTTATCCATGCACAGCACTTGAATATTTTCCGATAGTTCGCTCAAAGTTGAATACAGTTACGTCATATTTCGAGGCTCAGCAAAATGCTTCGATCGACGCGTAGGGAATTGAAATGTAACGTGAAACTGAAATTGATAGAACGTTGAGTAATATTTTTGTTTTAAGGAAAAAAAAAGTGGCTTTTGTTCAAACCGGTTTTTTATAGAAAAATAATAACAGGTTTCGTATTTATTTACACTGACTAGTTAACAGGAAGCGTACAAACGAATATTGAGATTATAATTACATTTATTTATTTTCTAACATGTAAAACACTGGTTAATGGGCATGCATTTGGAGTCTCCTAACACAGGTATTGTATTGGTATTGTTTGCTCACAAGGCCCAAACACTAAACCCTTTTTCGTAAATTGAAGCTTAAATAAGAACTTTTTATTATGTCATGCATGACACAGTATTAAAACATACCTACACCCTTTATGGGCACTGCAATACATAATATAATATAAAATCAATAAAATTTCTTTATTAGAGACACGCACAAACAAAGCTTGCAATTAAATCCGCTGTTTTGGCTGGCTGTTATTTCAATATATGCCAGCTTATCTTCCCATCGAAAAATGTGCAGTAGTAGACAAAAACATTGTTAAAACTGTAGCTACCGAAAAACATAACAAAATCATTGCTATTTGCGTTTGGTACCTACAAGCTTCCACACATAATCCTGTTACTAACACTATCCAAACATTACCAGAGTCTGCGATAGATACCACATAAACTATTTAGACAGAAATTAATTTCCAGCTAGCGTGATTCCGAACTACGTCAAAGGCTTTAGTGGTTACTCTCACGGATCACGGTACAAACGCGACTACCCACGTACTGAAACGTTCCGGAATTGTCGGAAATTCGGATTTCGTATAATTCAGACGTTTCAGAAACTTTGACTGTTAGTTATGTTACGTCTAAAGTAGGTAGAGTTGAAACCTTCTATGCGATGTATGTAACTAATACGAGACAGTGCGCTAGTTCTTCTTAAACTACTAACCTATGTGAGAATAGTTAATCTTCACTTGTGAAGGTTACTCTAGCATAGTAAGTAGTCATAGATAGATTGTCTAGTATAGACATAAGTTTGCAATTTGCATTCAATTCAGTTGTAGCCTACACGGTCGGGTGGCCAACCGTACTCTTAAATAGAGTATTGTATTCTTTTTCTTGTAGATGTACTTTATAATCTATTACACTAATTGAGTACGCTAAAATACTCTTTTTACATACTCTTTTGGCATAATGTTCACTGATACCATCCATGCCCACAACACTAAAAGACTTTCTATTTACTGAACTTAATATACTGGTACGCATAAAAACTCGGGCGTTTCTGAACGCAGCCACAAAATATAATGTCAATGTGACAAGCTGTCTGTTGGAAATAGATGTCAGATGGCGTAGAAACTGTTTCACTCTGCTTAGCCTTTTCCCAACTATATTGGGGTCGGCTTCCAGACTAACCGGATACAGCTGAATACCGTATTTGACATGCAGCGACTGCCTATCTGACCTCCACAACCCAGTAACTGGGTAATACGATACCCCTTGGTAAGACTGGTTGTCAGACTTTCGGGCTTCTGACGACCCGTAACGACTGTCCAAGATCCACGAATAACAGCCGGGACCAACGGCTTAACGCGCTTTTCGAGGCACGGAGGAGTCTCGGTATGTTAAGATACTCCCATCCACAGATCAACCCCGGTAAGCGTAGCTTAACCTGATGGATCGAACCGTGCGGCTGTTATTACTTAGCCATGAGCTCCTCGAGCGTAGAAACTGTTTATTTAAAATAAATTGCTGTATACTCTCAGTTTTCGCCAATTCAGAATTCACCGAGAGTGTTTTCGGTCACGAATGTGAAGTGACGAGAAGAGAGGAACAGGGTTTCATAAACATTGATGAAAAATTAGCTCTACATCTATATTAACTTAGAATTAAGATGTTTCAAGTCTTACAATTCTTTTAAAAACAATAAATTATTATTATGTACCGCAAAAAGTGCTAAGAAAATGTATTATAATTTTTATAAAAGGTACTCTTTTTAAATCTGTACTCTCTATTTACCCTCTCTGAAATCAGATATATTCTATTTCTTGTAGAAAAACTTGGCTCATTGACGAAAATTGAGGTTACAAAATTAACCTCAATTGTCAAATAATTGTCAATTGTTAAGGCGATTTAAAATTAGAATTTTGGGTTTAAGTGTTCAAATAATTGAGTCAAAGCACAACATTTTTAAGTGCCACTACTTTGCATCCACAGGTACGTTTTCAGATCCATTTGCTTACATTTTCATCAGATAATTTTGGAACAGACAGTAGGGCTCAATTCACACTGAAATGGCAGCGGCCGGCAGCGACGCGGTGAGCAGTTTTATTGACAATGACAATGCATTATAAACATTATGTACAATATAAAAAAATATATAGATACGCTTGATAGAATAGCGGCTGCTGTCGGCTCGCACCGCCGCGCCTCCGCCCGCCGCGATACTACACGAGCCGCCGCGAGGCTGAACAAGAGGCACTCAGTTATTAGAGGCGTAGCTTAAGACAATAAACTTTCGTGTAAAGACGGTAATGTAACGTAATGCTTGAATTACACTGCGACACTATTCAGCGTAAGCTCTTGTTTCAGTAAACAAATGTTTCGGTGTACCTTAATTTATTCAAGTGAGAGCGTTTGGAAACAAATTGCTACAGAAGTGTACTACTTACTTTAAGCTTGAACGGATGTTACTATTTCATTTCATCCATACTTTAGTATGAATATAGGCCATATTCATACAAAATTATGGTTGAAATTAAAACGGTTCCCGCTAATCTGTGCCATATAAACCAATTTAAATTATCGGTAATTAATCTGAGCAGAATATTCCGATTCAAATTATTCGTAGGTAAATAAAGGATGAAATACCACGTATCTATCTATTGTTTGCGAAGCCTCCACGTGCAGTGTCAAAAACAAAGCGAGGCTATTCAAATAGACTGACATCACTACACACAGGGGTTCTCGGAATATTTCACAATTTCGTATCTCGACGCTTTCAAAATGTATTGTTTCCAACGTTTTTAATAAACTCTCTAGCTTTATGTTTTTTTTTTGTCCTGAATATTTGACAGATAAATATTCCTGCGATTTATGAAGAAGACAAGCCGTGTGCGATCAACTTGCCTATCGGCAAAATTGACGAACTTCCATACAAAATTTAACACACCCTAGACTCTCTATCTAGGTACGCTAGTTTAAAAAAAAACTACACAATAATTTCAAACGTCATTACTTATTTAAGCACGTATTCATACCAAGTTTCCAGTTTATAAACCCAAGGAATAACCATTTTTTCATACCAATAAAATCCCTCCTTTTCACCCCTAGGGGTAGAATTTCCAAAAATCCTTCCTTAGTGATCCACTTTCAATGCCTATACTACCTGTATCAGAAAGGTGTGGTCATATTTAAGGGTGTGGTGTGTTAACAATGTTGGTTGGTTGGTCCCATAGAGAAAGTTGTTCAGTTTGACGGTCTGTACTCTGTACCAACACTTGTGCAAAAGTTCATGATTCTAGACCTAGGGGATTAGGCTGTGCTTTGTCTGTCAGTGACTGAATAAAACATTTTTATTGAGTTTTATTTTATTTAAAAAATAACATCTTTTTCAGTTAGTTTGTAATAGGTTACATAAAGCAAGTCAGAATTGTAAATAAAATTGTACTTAAAGAGGTGAGTTGTACTTAAACATGAAGGGAGACGGTCTGTTACAGGAATTGTTGTGGAAATTATTTGTCCTCGACAGCGTTACGTTTGTCACAGTCTAGTCGCGGTGTCCCGCACAGGTTTTGTCTAGCCAGCTAATTAATGGCGGTATTCTGTCCCCTGTAAATAATGAGCAGGAGAACTGGATGAGCCAGGCATGTAATCTCTAAAATGGAACCAGTGGGAACCTCAAACAGCTGAAGCATTATCGCATGAGATTGAAATGAGCAAAACGCCAATCAAGCGCAGTCATATTATGCAATAACATTGGTCGTTGGAGCAGTAGAGGTATACATAATTTTTCTAAAGTTTAATAATGTTGGTTTCTCTTTGCTAATATTTTTCCTTTCACATTTCCGACTAACCTAAATATAAGGTGTACAATTTAAACGCATCACATTCGCATTCACACACCGTCATCTACGCATTCTGTACATCAAACTGTAAGTTATGTTCAGTAAAAAATATTGCTGCGTTATTTTTGGTGCGAAAAATCGCTAAGTATTTCCGACAACGTGCAATGTAACGCATGGCATGGCCTAGTATAACAAAGCCTTGGCCTTAGCCTTAAGCCTTATGCCTTATGCCTTACGCCTTAAGCCTTAAGCCTTAAGCCTTAAGCCTTAAGCCTTAAGCCTTAAGCCTTAAGCCTTAAGCCTTTAGCCTTAAGCCTTAAGCCTTCAGCCTTAAGCCTTAGCCTTTAGCTTTATTTTATAAGGAGCGACTGCCTATCTGTACTTATTTGTAGCTACACATTGATACAGTATTATGGAGCAAAAATAATTGACAATCTAATCTTTTGAGACAGACTGTAGGTACTTCAGAAAGATATCATTTGACCTGAAATAAAACGTAGTAAGTATTTTAAGTAGAATAGGTCGAAAGAGGATTGCGAAGGCTTACTACTAATCTTACAACTTCGACTTCCAAAAGTAGCTTCCAGATTATCTCATGCCGAACGTGGAGTTAGAAGTTTCCAAAAACGGCTTCATTGTTATATTTGTGTAGATAAGTAGGTAAGACCTGCTTCAAAGTTAGAATGTGGGTAGTCGGGTGTAACTGTGTACCTACTACCGCTTGCGAGTTACATTTGGTTTCAATCTAAACACGAAACTATGTTTTTCGGCTGACTGTGGAGTTTCTTGCCGGCTTTTCTCCATAGGAAACGACCAATTGGAATCCTGCACCTAGCTTCTGACTTTGCATAAGTGCCCTTGTAGGTTTATGTGAGATAACAAAATTTTAATTTGAATCTTGAAATGTTTGATAGACTATTTTTGGGTTCGAGCATGGAAAAATTATAGTTGCAGGCTGGTGGTCGTAGAGTTAATTAATTCATACATGCATCATTGTATGACCCACAGCTTTACACATATTAATACCTATAGGTCTGTATTACTTATTAGATAAAGATGTGTTATTAAAAGTTCAGGACTTTGATCTGGTACCTACCTACAATATCTCGAAACATGCTAGGTGAGAATACTCAGTGGTTACACAATTACAAAACCAAACCATGTCTGTCCTTTGGTCAAAACGTACCTAAACCCAATATTTTAAGGTTTACATTTTTACGCTCTCTAGCAAATAATCTGTTGCATATTATATATCTGTTGCATATATATAACATATTTGTTATCCCAACGTAAATATGAACAGCGGGTTGTCTACACCGGAGGTCGTATATTCAATCCCAGGGAGACTACAATACACTGTCACTGTATGCCACTAAGGCTCCGTTCACGGTCTCGAGCGATGCAACTTGCGTCAAACGAAATGCGCGCGCGTCATCTGTCGCGTCGCAATTTCTCGTGGCACGCCCTAAAAACTTTTCCATTTGTTTTTCCGCAGTCACTGTCACAAGCATGGCTTGGAACCGGTACCAAAAGGACAAGTTCTGTATGGGTAATTAGTGTTTCATGCATTTACCTGGGTACCGGTTTCTGACGGGTACCGGTACTCCACCTAACACGTACCGATAGTAGGTGCTAAATTCAGTACCCGGTGCGTACCACAAATGTCATATTTGTACAAGAAACCTCGTACGATTGGCAACCTTGAAGTTACGCACACTATGTAGGCAGGCATATTATAAGTTGGGGGATTACATCTCTGATAAAAATGCTTGGCTCATTGCTGGTCCTGCTCCACAACTAATTGACATACACACTGATTAACATTTTGAAAATACTGTTGGAGCTGCTGAAGATTGTAAGACCTTGTATTGTATAAACTCAATTTCCTTTGTATTATATAATTGCATAGCACAGGTGTGAGTACTATGTACTAAAGAGCTACCATTTACCGGGTAATATGTAGTATTTCATTGACTTGAATGTGCCCTGGCGGCTGTGAGTATGTCATGCTCACTCAAATGTCTCGCTGATGGTGGCGCGTGTGTTGGATCATTTAGCTCCCTTGAAAATGGTTGAGCTGAATGGTGCTGATCCATGCGTCATGTTCGTGAACGGGCGCCGTCAGTTGGGACTGGTCATCTCTTAGCTGCCATGGCTTATTTTAATTTATTTTAAGTTTTTGAATGATTCTTTATTTTTTCTTTTTATTACGGACTTTTTTACGAACGTGCACGTATTTCTACATTGTTCTCACATGCATAATTTCAAAATGAATGATGTAACCAATATTTTGTGTCAATTTTTTTATTTAAAAGAGTGTCCGTGGAGTTTCTTGCCCGTTCTTCTCCATAGGTACCTACTACGCTTTGGAATGGGCAACTAGCTTCATTTTTTTTTGTTGACTGACCGACCCCTTGACAATTCAAAAGTGCCTGAAAATGGTTTGATAATTGAAATAAATGGTTTGAGTTATTTTTCTAATGCTGTGCTATTAGCTAACCTTTTTATTTTACTTACTATATCTGTTTTCTCTCTCTAACTTACGGAAAAAATTGTTTCGTACTGGTATTGGTACCGGCACAGTCAATACAGATTAAATCAATCTATTAATCTGTCGCGCGCGCAATTAGCAGACACAATAGAATTTTATTGTTATCTGTCTCCAATATGAGACACCAGTATTATAAAGGTTAAATCAAAATATTTTATTTCAAATAAACCTACATGGGCACAGTGGCGAAGCGTGGTAAACCGAGAGGGGAAAGCCGGAGCTTTAAAAAAAAATATAGTGTCAATAAACCGTGTCAATTGGTGCACGGTTCCAATTGGTCGTTTTCTATGGAGAAGAGCCGGCAAGAAACTCCACGGTTACTCTTACACGGTACTTAACAAAATAGAAAATGAGCAAAAAAGTCCACTAAGCCTACAAAAATACCAATAGTATGGGTACTACGCCTGGTACTAGCATAACACCAAGGCCAATAGTACCGGTTCCCAAAAATAGTATTTCGGTCGCAAGACGCGTCTCAGTCGAACTTGTAACTCGTGAACAATCCGTGCCTTACGCCGTGATTGTGTGCCAGCTAACAAGAAACTGACTTCGGTAGTCTACGAGTGTATTTACACTGGAAATAGTGTGGTTTTATGTAATGTTGGTTGAAGTATAATGTCATTTTAGGAGTGGAACGAAAGTTACGTGGTTATGCTATCACAAAGTATAGTCCTCCAGACAGTATTTCGGCCATGGCAGCCAATCTCAACGGAGACTAGCCTTCGGCGCGGGAGATCTTATAGTTCACAAGTGTGTGCGCAGACACAGATGCACTTTCTCTTCCCTTACTCTCATAGTCCGATGGGACGGCAGTCTGCCATGACTGGAGAGAGAGAGTGGAGAGTGAGACAAAGTATCACGATGCTAACAATAAAACAGCACTACCAATCAACCTTGCCTACTTGCTTATACCTTCATTACGGCATGAACGGTTCTTGTGAAGGCCTGTTCAGATATAGGTAAGTGATATCGCTGTCACGCTGGGTAGCGATACAGGGTCCGCCTTCTGGTTAGTCACTATGGACCCCCAGCGCGACAGCGATATCGCGGCCTTTATGAATAGGCCCTAACTCATACCGGTACGTTAATACTAAGTACTCGTAGGTCGGTAAATAAGTAGTAGGTAGCTAAGTAAGTACTAGGTAGGTAGTAGAACTGGATGAAGGAATATAAAGATAACATAACATCACGTTTGTAATCCCCAAAGGGTTAGGCAGAGGTGTAGCTATACGACACCCATAAATGATTACATAGCGAAGAATTTAGATTTTTTTTCATTATATCGATCTACAGTTTAGTAATATTATAAAGAGAAAAGATTTGTATTTTTTTTTTTGTAATGAATAAACTCAAACACTACTGAATTTTAAAAATATTTCACCAGTAGAATGCTATATTATCACTGAGTAACATAGGCTATAATTTATAAAGACATCACGCAGGCGAATCCGCTGGCGGAAGCTAGTTTTCCAAATGTTATTAGTATACTTTTCTGAATTAAAAACCAAAAAACAAAATGTTAACATCATTTATTTTAGCATTGGCAGTAATATCATTTATTTTGTCTAAACTGAATACAAATAAAGGTGATGAACTCTAATTAATTTACATGAACAACGTTACAAAAAATAAAATTCAGGCACCCGTAGTCCCAATCCGTTTATCTGGAAGCTCGTTACAGAATTCAATGACTAATGAACTTAATGACTTTATCGTAATCAAATATATATTTTAAATAAAAAAATAACTCTATTATCTCTAGAGATTGAAATGAAATGAAATAAAATGTAATCGTTTATTCTGTAAATACGATATCGGTTCACTTATACAATTCACATTAAAAAAAAATGCTTGGAATATACACACATTTCCTGACTGACTCCTGAGAACAAACTCAGGGTCAGTCTTTTAAAGTCCAGATATAATCTTGGTCGCATCACGAGAGGATCATGTAGATTAGTGTCTGCAATGGTCTTTTGAGGAAAGAACCACACAGATTTGAGTGGGCCAGTACAGTCAGTGCAAGCATTTGTCCTAGCTCAACTCGGAGCTCAACGACTCTATGAACAATCCCAAAGAAAGGACATTTGGTTAGGCCACATAAAGTACGCAAGGTACCTACTAAGTTTAAAAATTCGCTTACGTTATATTTAAAAATGCCTCGTGTTATAAATCGTCGGGTACTTTGAATAAGTCGCTAAGTTAGGACGTGGACGGAGCGGACACTGAACGAGGTGTTATGAAAATGGATTTTTAATGCATACGCACCACGACAGTGACACAAAACTAATGTGGTAGTATGGAGAACAAGAAAATGTGGACTGGACTACGACCGTCTGTGTTTACGCAGTAGCACCATGAACGGGGCGTGGCGCGCGCTGGGCGGGACGTGCTACATTGTCACCGACGATATTTTTCCCGTCTCTTGGGTGCCACATCGCCTTCCCGTCCCTGCACCCGTGACGTATGATCTTTCGTAAACATTTTCTATGCAGGGATGTTTCCAAAAACTGTCGTCCCGCTCCGTCCGTGTTAAAACACGTTACATAAGCAACTAGCTTTATTTCTCAATGATCGATAGTGTTTTGTTTGAGACGTGCGGAAGCAGGACAAGCTATATGTTATGTTTATGAGGAAGTTAACCTTCAATGAGGCTTTACCTTTCTATATAAAACAGGTGACAAAAATGTTGAGTTTTCAACTGCGCAATCAATAGGATAGTGGGAAATTTCAGATTTGGGGAAAGACCGGCAGAGAGGCCATGTTTGTTTTATTTTATTTTTATTAGGTTTCGATAGATTAATAATAATAATCTTCATTACATTAGAAAGTGGTTACAAATTGTGTGAAGTCTCTGACACTTGTGTTTGGTAGTTAAACCTGTATTACAAGACCCAGTGCGCTGGCCCATTATGCAGTAAAATTAACAAAGGAGAAATAAAAAGACTAAAGTAACACAAAGTAAAAGAACGTATGGCACTTGTCAATTTGCAGTGTTATAGCTATTTCATAGAACTGTCAAAGAATGACAGTGGTCATTAGAATATAGTACAGACAATTTAAGTTGGGAGTCCAGTTGCTTAGCAATTAATCCCCCCTGAAAAGTGACTATACTGTTTTCTGGTGCACCCGCACCATGCCATACCGAAAACAGTATGGCAGGGTGCGGGTGACAGAAAGGGTAAAATATGTTATAATTTACTTGTTTTTACTGATTCGGTATTTTACATAAGATCCGTACCTACATACAGATTGTGTACATAATACGGACTCAGTAATAACTGTAGTAAATAAAATAAATTTACCCTTTCTGTCACCTGTCACCCGCACCATGCTACACCGCAAAAAGTATAATAAAAGGTTTTTTTAAGGTACAAGGCAGATGTGAGAGGAAACGCCAAGAACAACATATAGTGACCTTATCGGTGATGTTCTTCAGAAAGGTCAGGTGAGTAGTGATCACTATCAGCGTGCGTATATGGGCAGCTATCTAATTACGCAACACATTTTCGTAAACGATTACGACTAATCTGTTTTATTTTGACAGTTCAACAACATGCACTACTCAAATGTCATGTGAAAATGACGCGAGTCTATTGAATTTAACTACAGCGGCTTCGCTGCTATGGCTATGGTTTCGCAGCGGAGGTGTGCTATCGGGATCATTGCGTTATTTACGTTTTTGAACAGATTTTTTTTTTCAAACTTATTAAGCAATGGATTAGCAATGTGTTTCAAAACAATTCAGATTCTGCTTGATCGTGTATCACGCAATCAGGGTACAGATATATTGTTTCGGGAGGTTCCTGTTCGGCATCAGGCGGGAGAAAACGCCCGGGTGTCATCACTGCGTGGATCGACCGGAGGACACGGTGGAGCATACGGTGGAGGTCTGCCCGGCTTGGGCAGAACACCGCCGTGTCCTCGTGAAGGCGATCGGTGGCGGGGATATCTCGCGTCCAGCCCTGGTCCAGGCCATGGTACGGAGCGAGAGGGCATGGGAGGCCGTCACCTCCTTCTGCGAAGCAGTAATTCTCGCGAAGGAGGCGGCGGAGCGCATGAGGGAGAGGCAAAATTCGCGCCCTTACGCCTCTAGCCGCCGCAGGAGGAGACGCCCTGGGCGGCAGGAATCCATAGCCGATTCCAGTGAGCAATGGGTAGCTCGCCGTCCGGTAAGGACCAAGCTCGGGTCGACGGCGCGTTGTGTTCCACGCACGCCTCAAAGAGATGTCAGCGACTGAAGGGGTCCTATGGGACCATTGCCTGCCGGGGTTGCGGGAAAGTCCGAAAGGGATACCGTGGCCCCCTGGCATTGCACAGACAACAGAAGGAACACGTGTGGGTTTTAGTCAGTAAGATTCTGACACGCCCTCCCGCTCCACCCAGAGCGGGAGAAGTCATTTGAAGATTTCCCAAACAAAAAAATAAAATAAAAATGGGTACACAGGTATGAACGTAAACGAAGCAACAGGAGTATGTAAGGATCGTAGTAGGTGACGTTCTATATTTTCTGCCTACCCTCTTAGGAAGGATTTATGTATGTATTTAATTCCCCTCACTTTACCTATGACGCAAAACTAATGCCTCAATAGTTCCACGCGTCACCGCTTATCGAGGTTACCAAGACCGGTCCAAAAGGTTTACCTACTTCAATGTCTTTACTTCGAAAAGGTGAGCTCGGGTACAAACATAGACCCTTAGATAAACAAGGTGTAGTTTGCCCTAAAGTGAAAAGGGTATTCTTCAAAGAGGATAAAGTGTTTCCTGCCGATCCGCGGTCCCAAACAGTTGAAGTTCATATTTTTCATACAAAAATTAAGTACGTATACCTTTTTCTTAAGAGGGTAGCTTCTAAATAGGTACGCTTTTTGTCATCAAAGTTGGGTTCGAATCCAAATTGGTTTGGACATCTTTAGCATGATCAATAGCATGTCTATATTTTAATATACCTACTCGTTATTTCAGAAGGACAATATACGTAGGTATAGCTAGCCTCAAAAAGCTGTATACACGGACTAAGATAATAATTATGTATAATTGACCACAATCTTTGTTCCATAATATTGTATGCATTTGTGGATACATTGCTACAATTAAGTACTCAATGTATAGCATGTTTTGTTGCTACACATTATTATAATAATATGGAACAAAGATTGTAGATAATTAAAGATCTTTGTCCGTGTTTATAATTTTTTGTTTTGTTTTGAGGCTGACTTAATTTTTATTAACTTCTGTACCTTAACACATGTTTTACTCATCTCCGCTAGTTTACTCTAAAACCTAAACAAAGGTAGGTTTTAATTCAGGTCAGACTAACCTTACAAACTCTGGTATCACAATCTAGGGCTCGGTGACGCAATAAAGTAGCAATGATGACGTTGTGCACTTGCGTGTTTACGTAAGCCACCATTTTAATGACGTTAAACATTTTTTTCATGAAATGCTGTTTTTACTTCACAATGTGCGTCATTAGTTTAGGAAAAAGAAGCTTTCAAGTTTAAAAAGATCCGTTTTTTTGTGTAACACACATTGGGTGCACGACAGATTATTTAGACACATAGATTTTCTCACAAAATAGACACCCTACCGGGCTATAAGGCCCCGTTCACGGCCTCGAGCGATGCGACTTTCAACGCGACTTGCGTCAAACGACACGCGCGTGCGTCATTTGTTGCTAGCCGCGTCGCAGTGAGGGTCTAAACAAAATCTTCATTTGTTTTCTCTGCAGTCGCTATACCAAGATAGGTGTCGCTTGAGCGTGTAGCTCGTGGCTACCACTTTAGCTTACGATAATTAATTTCCAAATATTCATTGAGCTGAAGTGACAGCCGACAGTATGGGACTTTCTTTACCCAATTAATGTAATTTAAAATACGTTGATATATCAAAATAACTTCACAAATACACCATCATGGACAACTGTGTATGAGGTATGACAATGTTTATAATATATAGCATTTAACAAATATTGTTTAACTCAACAATATCGCTCAGCACACATTTTATATGGACATGTTCACACAACGCTATTCATTGTGTGTGCACTTTATGTCGGATCGCCGTGATATAACTTGCTAACCGGCTTGCGAAATAGCTTATAGTGTGCGTCATGCTATATTGTTATAGCTTATGACGCAAAAATTCGAAGTAGTGACATCTACCAAGACGCACTGGGCCCGCGTGGTGGATTACGGCCCACTCTCTCTCATCTAGAGGAATCCTTTGTCCCAGGAGTGGGATCGTTATAGGCTGATTGAGATGAGATAAATACCTAGATATTTATATAGAATACTCTATTATATAATATTGTACACCATAAAAATTACAGACATAAATTTAGAAATTTTATATAGGGTGACACAATGGGCGGTCTTATCGCTTAAAGCGATCTTTTACAGACAACCTTTGAATGGATTAAAGGTAACAGGAGAAATTGAGAGCCTGGACTGTCCTTTAGTGATAAGTATTGGTATGGTAACTTAACTTCAAGCTACTCTTGATGTAGGTAAGTGTAATTTTTTCATTTTCAGTCCTCCAAGGAAAAGTTTTTATGGTAGTTTGATAAAACCGATTTTCTAGTAAACCGTAGCTTTACTGATACGAATATAGCTACACGTGTGACTGACCTGACATAATGATCGTAGAATTACTACAGACCCCCAAAACGATTGAATTAAGTAGAACGCTAGGCATTTTAACGAGAGAAAATTTTAAACAAAGCTTTTAAAAGTAGCTAAAGCGTATTCATATTTAATTAGGGAACGAGTTTGTGTTGTTCATTGTCTTCAAGTCTAAACTGGAAAGGCGTTAATTATTTCCACAATGGACTAGATAACTCTCCAGTGATGAAGGAAATTTAAAACTGGAGCGTCCGTTTGCGAATTTTGGATGGTATCATCACAATACCATTATTTACGGACTCGGTAAATAAAAAGGGGAGAAATTGAATGATGTGTGTGCGTTATACTTGTGTGCATTTGTTGCTTATAAACGTACTCATCGTATACAAATCTATCTATATCTGTCTATTGGTACTAATAATAAAGCTGAAGAGTTTTGTTTTTTTGTTTGAACGCGCAAATCTCAGAAACTACCACACGGATTTGAAAAAAATCTTTTTGATTTTGATAGCCTAATCCTTGAGGAAAGATATAGTCTATTTAACATATCAAAAAGAAAAAAAATTGAAAGAATGTTAAGCGATAACCAGGCGGGCGATGCGATGCGACGGGGAGGGACCAAGAAATTTCACGCGGACTAAGTCGCTGACAGTAGGTAATAAGGGGGTAATCTTCGGAACTTCTGATCTGATGTCGAAAACTCTTTCACTAATGGGAAGCAACAGAATTGCTGAATGACATAGAATATATTTTATGTTAAAACATGGAATTTCACAGGGGCAGGACACATTGGTGGCAGAACAGATGGGAAATGTTCTGAAGTGGCGACTGCATACCGGAAGACGTAGCGTTGGAAGGCCCCCACAAGATGTACCGATGACCTTGTAAAGGCCGCAGAAATCCGCTGGATGCAGGAGGCACAGATGATTAGTATCTAAGCTCTTTATGAAATCTTCTGTACAGATGCCTTAGTATTGAAAATAACTGTTCTTAACGAGTATGGTCCTGACCAAACCATGTCCCATAATATTGGAGTATCCAAAGTGCCCATACACCTGCACTTCTGAAGACCTAACGTCACTGATGCCTCAATTGGTGTAGCCACCTACTGGGCCCAACTCATCTAACATAATATCTACAATATTTTTACCTTGCCATCGACTCGAAAGGAAGAAGAACGAAAATGGTAATCAGTGTCTATTGACTCCCTGTAACAGCAAACAATGAGAGAATAAGATTATCAATGCGTGTTATGCGGAATAGGTAAGTTGAAAATAATTACGGTGACACTCTGTCGGGTCACGGCAAAGAAATGCAAAGGCTGGAACCGAAAACCGCCACGTGACATAGCATCGCCGAAATCTGACAGAGTTTTCGCAAAGAAAATTCAAAGAAACGGGAAACGTGTTGATTGAATTCACGTACCTATGCATGTACTTCCATCAAATTCATTCGTGTTACACCTAAAACGCTTTCGTAAACTAAATCCAACTAGCCTAGATCAGCTAAAAAGCCTAATAACGTTAACAATATCGTGTACTCGATAGTACAACATTATGTTTAAGATAGCCGGAATTTATTATAATCGGATAGGCAAAAGCATCTACCTGGGACGTGATAAAATCTTACTACTATCATGAAACCCATTTACCAAATGATAACGATAATAATCCTGAAGACGTTATTACTATCTGTGAAGGCTCGGTATAATACAGTTTCAGAAATGATGAATAGGATGTAATGAGTTTGAGTGAGTAGAGTATGTTAAGGGTTGTTCTTTTTTTGAGAGTTAAGGCTCGTGCAGCGCGACGTGACGGCGCGACGCGACTCGAACAATACAATTTCTAAGAAAACTTCACGGTATAACAATAGCCGGTGTCGCGTCGCGCTAGTCTGCACGAAGCTTTATCGAAGGTCCAAGCATTCTTACATTTGTTTGGTGTGCCTTATTTTGACCACTGGACGCGGGGTTACCGTAATAGTACGAAGCATATATTATCATTCTTCTTTCGTGTGGGTGTTTTAAAGCCGTCTGACTTGCCTTCACATGCCGTCGAGAAATATCTCTCAGGCATTCCGGTTTCCTCACGATATTTTTTATTATAATAATGCCTCTTTGGTCTAGTGGTCGCAAGCGCTACTGCTGAGCATGAGGTCCTGGGTTTAATTGCCGGGTCGGGCAAAGTGTTATTGGGTCTTTCCATCTGGGATTTCTCAGTAGCAGCCAGGAGTCTGGATTTGTGCCTGGTCGGTGGCAATAGGCTCGCCCCCTATTACATCGTACAAAAACATAACTGGCAAAAAGTGGGTGTACTAAAGGAACACCTCTGCCTAACCATTTGGGGGATACAGGCGTGATGATATATATTTTATGTAACATAATAGGGATGTTGACTGGAGAAAAAGAACTATGTAGTCCGTCAGTCAGATATTTAAAAAAAATTTGACACGTATTTTTTGCTTCATCATATTAATAAAAATGATTTTGATAAAATGCATTAAAGTTGGGGAGTGGGGGCTCGGTACGTCATAACTCGGTATGGAATCTACCGTACAGTGATGTCATGCCACATTTTAACTCAATGTATTGCCGTAATCTTTCGATTACGTAATAAAAAAATACGTGTCCAATATTTTTGAAGGAAAAAGAAATTCATCATCATTGCATCTCTATTATGCTTAAACATGCACCTTTATATCAAGGGGGTATATATTCCTACCTACCCCTGCTACGATTCTTACAGACTATTCGATTCGGCCACGTTCATAAATCTATAGGCATCTTGTAGGTACCTATAAGATATTACTTGAATGAAATTGACTTAGATGATCTTAACCGACATTTCTCCACTGTTTCCACCATGGATCGTCTAACCAAGCAGCAAACTCTGTCTCTTATTTCTGGTCTAACGCGTCCTCATATTAATCTTTTCAGTTTTATTCCAGTCGAACCGGGAGAGATCAGAAAGATAATTCTCTCCATCAAATCAAAAGCGGTGGGATGTGACAATATCACCCGTGGTATGATCATTACTATTCTGGATCATCTCCTGCCCGCGATTACCCATATTATAAATTTTTCCCTATACACCGGAGTATTCCCTTTCCTGTGGCGCAAAGCCTATGTTCGTCCACTACCTAAGGTTTCCAATCCCTCTCTTCCTACTGACTTTCGTCCAATTTCTATCCTTCCCTTCCTATCCAAAGTGCTTGAGGCCTGTGTCCACAAACAATTCTCCAACTTTGTTCATCGCCACTCACTCATTAGCCCTCTTCAATCTGGGTTCAGGCCTGGGCACAGCACTATTTCCGCCCTCCTTAAAGTGACTGGCGATATAAGGGCAGGACTGGAAGAAACCAAAGTTACTGCTCTAGTGTTGGTTGATTTCTCGAATGCCTTTAATACCGTCAGTCACGACATCCTGTTAGCCATTTTGTCACATCTTATGGTCTCTCCCGAAGCTCTGGAATGGTTCTCCTCTTACCTTCAGGAACGTCAGCAATCTATTCATGTTAGGGATTCTTCTTCAGGCTGGTGTGATTTGGAAACTGGCGTTCCTCAAGGCGGTATACTTTCTCCTCTTCTGTTTTCTATTTTTATTAATCTTATAACTTCCGAGCTTCAGTGTGCGTATCATCTGTATGCGGACGACTTGCAGTTGTACTGTCAGGGAAGGGTTGATGAACTACCTGACGCTATCGACAGATTAAACAGGGACTTGATAGCCATAAAAACCTGGGCTGATAGATTTGGTGTAGCCGTAAACCCTACAAAGTGTCAAGCGATCATCATTGGCAGTCCTCGCGGTATAAGCAAGGTGGACGGTACAACCTTGCCGCCAGTTATTTTCAATGGTACGATCGTTCCTTTTAGCACTGACGTGAAGGACTTAGGCTTGCACATTGATAATACTCTGAACTGGCGTACTCAAGTCGCTAGGGTAAGCCAGAAGGTTACTGGAACGCTGCGGGCTCTGTACCGATTGAACAATTTATTACCATCGAGTACGAAGACAATGCTTGTGCAGTCCTTAATCTTCCCTATCATCGATTATGGTGATGTGTGCTACTATGACCTGAATGCAGATCTCCTCGATAAACTTGACCGTCTTCTCAATAACTGCATTCGATTCGTTTTCAATCTTCGTAAATATGATCATGTCTCTGCGCATCGATCGCTTCTAAGGTGGTTGCCCATACGCCAGCGCAGAGAGCAAAGGGCGCTGACCACCTTGTTTTCATTTCTTGACTCTCCCTCTTCCCCTAGTTATTTGGCTCCCCACTTTCAGTACATTTGCGCCAACCACAATAGAAATCTACGTTCATCTCACAATCGTCTTCTTCAATGTCCCACTCACCGCACAGACTTCATTCACTCTTCCTTCTTCATTCAGTCTATCTCTCTGTGGAATGCTCTCCCCCAGGAAATCAGAATGGCGAAAAACCGACTATCTTTTAAAATTAAAGTTCGCGAGCACATTCGCAAGAAGCTGGCAGTATCATCACAACGGTAATGTTTTCCCATTGTTTGTCTTATTTGTGCTTATATTTATATATAATTAGGTGTATTTATTATATTTATAGTTTTTAATAGGTATATATGTATATCTTTATATTTAAATAAATATTTTATTCCTCAATTCTCGCTATTGCACCTACCACAGTTTGTCTCTGCATCACCCAAAGGTTGACTGGTAGAAAATGCCTGTGGCATTAAGTCCGCCTCTGTACATTTATGTGCTTGAAGTGTTAATAAATAAATAAATAAATTACAAATTATTAAGTAGTCTGTAAATGTTAAGTGAATGAGGAGCTCGTGGCTAAGTAATAACTGCCGCACCGGTCGATCCATCAGGTTAAGCTACGCTTGCCGGGGTTGGTCTGTGGACGGGTGACCATCTTTACATACCGAGACTCCTCCGTGCCTCGGAAAGCACGTTAAGCCGTTGGTCCCGGCTGTCATTCGTGGATCTTTGACAGTCGTTACGGGTCGTCAGAAGCCCGAAAATCTGACAACCAGTCTTACCAAGCGATACCCCTTGGTAAGACTTACCAAGTTACCCAGTTACTGGGTTGTGGAGGTCAGATAGGCAGTCGCTCCATGTAAAATACTGGTATTCAGCTGCATCCGGTTAGACAGGAAGCCGACCCCAATATAGTTGGGAAAAAGGCTAGGCAGATGATGAAATGTTAAGTGAATATTAGCCGTCGTTTGTTACTGGCAATTTTATTAGTGACAGCCCTGAATTTAATTGTATTAGTCTTTTACGATCGCGGAGCAAATAATACTCTAACGTAAAATCCTTTAAAGCTTTGGCAAAACATTTCCAAGAATTCATAATTGAATAACAACAACATCCGATAGAAGAGCAAAACAATTCCATTTTATAATTATTCAATCAAACTTTAGAAGAGGAACTGCCTTTGACAAGTGATTAGCTTAAACGGAAATGAAATACCATTTTGTTTTGTGTTCGGGTCGTCATTACCGGTTTGAAATTAATAGAGAATGGGACGGAAACGCTTGGCTTTCTAAGGGCGGAACATTTTGGAATTTATCTAGTATAAATGAAATTAAACTTTGGGATTAATCTGATTGTTTTATAATATTGAGGTTATAGGAAGAGTTATTTCGTGAAACGAAATTAACACACATAATGACATCGCGCCTGTGTTCCTAAAGTACACCCACATTTCACCAGTTATGTTTAGGTCCCATGTAACAGGGGGCGAGCCTATTGCCATGAACCGGGCACAAATCTACTGTCCAGAGAATTTCCAGGTGGATAAACCCAATAACCAAGCGAAATAAGTTTACCTTATTATACGTCTCATTTTCAATAGAATGTAATGTGTGTGTATTGTATTCAGTGGCGAAAAAGCTCATTTCAAGTTTAGGGTCAATACATCCAAACTTACTTTAATAATTTGAGAGTGAGAGAAGAGAGAGTGCGCCTGTGTCTGCGCATACACTTGTGCACTATAATATCTCCCGCGCCGAAGGTCTGGAGGACTATTATTATTATAATGTGCAACATTCTCTTCTTCAGGACTTTAACTGGGTGTTCGTTTAATTATAGTTTAGCCAATGTTAATAACGATTTTCTATCAAAATTTATTTAAATTAAGCTTTCCAGTAATAATAAAGTCAGCTTTCCAAAATTACCTTACATTTCATCTAATTACATTCAATCCCCAACTACATTCGCCACTCGCTTCAGCTGTCACGCTCAAAGCGTTGCACATATTCTAGCTAGCGTGTTTGCAGGACTCACTGAGTGAAACAGTTTACTCACGACTGCGTATGCATGTATTGTGGAAATACAGGATGCGGATTTCCCCACAAAATATTTAACATTTTCTCTATAATGAAAAAATGATCATTATACAGAAAATGATAAATATTTTTTGCTATTGTCAAATCGTTTGTCACAGCGTCTCAACAAACTTAAAGCATGTGGTTTAAACTGTGGATGATATTGAAAAGGCGAGTTTAGGGTACGAAGGGTAGGTAGGCATTTATGTAGGGATGTCAAAAATCAATAATTATAAGAATATATGAAATGATGGATGGAGGAACAATGCTAAAATTAAAGGTCACCTTTGTGTTTTCCGTAGTTATCTATAAATCTTCATTCTGTTTAATAAAATATTAAATGCATGTCAGTATGTTAAAACCCTTACATTAATTATCGTGTCACGCTAATTTAAATCTCTAATCTACCCGACCATTAAAGAATATCCGAGAACCCTTAATGAACGTGGCAGTCGTCACAGGCTCAAGCTTGTCACGTAATTGCATTACACGCCTTCTAGCTAGCGTGTTTGCTGGACATGTTTCTACTGAAACACGTTTACGTGAATTAATGTTGAAAAGGGTATCGAGAATGCAAAAGAATATTCTTGTGAGCGTGAGTGAAGTTAGAGTTTTTTGGTGAACCGTTTCTTTGAAATCTGGATGTTTTGACGAGATGACGGCAAACATATGTGATCATTTGTGAAAGGTACCTATACAAATGGCAGCACAAATATGTGACATCGAAGGAACTCCAAAACTATCTGACCAGCATCGGCTTCAAAAATATGTGTCACGTGATTCTTAGAATGCAATAATTTGTGACATGTCTTGCGTTTAAATATCTGCCTACTCTAGTCAACTTTAAATCAGATATTATTAATAAAAACGTGATGTAAAAGATATACCATTTTAATTGCAGGATGACATACATTTTAATTTATGATCGCTAACCAGACGTGCTGAATAATTTAATTACCCAACGATGGAACATTCATACCATAATTTTATTTCAGTATACCGACCGTCTACCGTGAGCCGTCAATGGTGTTTGCTTCCAATTATTTATAGTACCTAACTTTATTTTATAGTAGTTAAGCGTTGCGAACGAGTAGCAGTATCACTGATGTGACAGAGTTGTAGATGTAACCACTAACCTGTCTGCACAGCGTGACAAATATCCAGAAATCATGATGTAACAGAATGTATTTATGCATAAGGCAAAAAAGATTAACCTTTTATTTAATTATAAAACAATAATAAAAAGTGAAGAGCCTTATCACACTAATATTCTAAAGCCGAAAGTTTGTGAGTGTGTATGTTTGTCTCTTCTTCACGCTAAAACTACTGAACGGATTTGGATAAAATTTGACACACAGATAGTTTATAACCTGGATTAACATATAGGATACTTTTTATTCCGATATTCCCACGGGATCGAAACCTATGCGGCTGAAACCGCGGGGCGCAACTAGTGAATAAATACATATGTTCTGAATAAAAAATCAGAACAAAATGATACCAATAATTACAATACAAACAAAGAGCACTCATCCATGATCTCGAACAGAACATCAATTTTAACATGAAAATCGACTTCTGATTCCATTATATAAATATTATTTTACCTCCAGCTATTGGCTTCCAACGCCTGGCGCACGTGATAATTACGCCAATTAACTCTATTTAATACTCTGGAGAGGGGGTTTGATACTCCGTAATTACGTGTAAAATATTGTATTACACTACGTATAATTAATTAATATGTAGACAACATTCCTAAGCAAAGTTCTACTTAAGTATTAAACCGATCCTGTGATCGACTATTTGAGTGGCAGCATTCACACAGTCTTGTTAACAACCCAAAATGAAACATGAGAGGAAGATAAGTTAAGTTAAAATGGTAGTCCAGAATCTACGTAGACGAAGTGGTGGGTACCACAACTATACCCAAAGCGAGTTAGAACCCAAGGCAGGCACCTATGACTTTTCGGATTCATGTGCGTATTGTATAATTATAATTTTCTTCAAAAACGATGAAGGAAAACATCGTGAGGCAACCAGCATGCCTGAGGGATATTTCTCGACGGCATGTCACTAAAACGCAACACACGAAAAAGAAGAAGGAGACTAGTCCCTTATAGCAAAGTCATAGGTAGCAGATGTAATTAACAATACTCAATCATTTATATTTTTTTTTCAGTATCCTGAACTATCGGCTGATATGATCGCTAAATGACCGACTTTTGTTTTACAAAATTTTAAAATTCAAATATATTTATTTGGGACAACTCGATCCAAGGGTTAGTTACAAAACTTAGGAAACTATTGTTAGTACTTAAATCACTCCCACTCATCATAATCTAATCACAAACACAAAAATAAAATAAAATACCCCTGTGCTGAGACAACCCGCTCCGTCAAGATAACCAATAGGGAGATACCTCCCTGAAATCACCAGACGAACGAAATACCTCAACACAGGTGCACGAACATCTTCAGCTACTGTTTTGTTCGATTTTTTTTAATAGTTTTTTGCATATTGTAAATTTTTTACTGATCAATAAAACTCAAACTAGACCAGACCAGAGCAGATCACAGACCGGGACCCAAAAGTGATCATGAAATACTTAATTATATATTTTCTATACTATAACTGAGAGTTTCCATTGATTTGTAAAATCCAAAGAATACAAGGTCACGTGAGCAAAGCAGCGGGTACAGTTAGTGGTCTAATAAAAATCTCATATAAACTTTACTAAAAGGCACCGAATCACTCCTTATTATCAATATTCCGAGTACATCAAATCCTCAAGTTCAGTTACTTGGCAATCTTTATGAAAAGTTTACAAATTATGGCCCATCGTGGCCGCTGAGCGGATTAACGAGCAATCTCCGAGCGACCGGCGCTACTACTAACTTTAATTAGCTGTCTGTGACATCTGTTTTCATAATTTGCAAGGCAAATATGGCTGACGTATTTAGCACTGCCCCTGATACCTAACGGGGCGTTCACATAGGTGTTGTTAAGATATTTCTTTATTCATCAAAATAAAAACACAAACTCAAAGCATTTATTTCAATTAAACCACTTACAGGCACTTATGAATTGTCAAGGAGTCGGTCAGTCAGACATATGAAGCTAGCTGTCCATTCCAAAGCGTAGTAGGTACCTATGGAGAGCACTTCACTCACACTTCGTTCACTTTTTTTTTCTTCAGAATATTGGTTGTGTCATTCATGTTGAAATTATACATGTGAGAACAATGTAAAAAGACGTGCACGTTAGAAGCGTCCGTAGTAAAAAGATATCACTAAGAACAATAATATTCGAAAATTATAATATTATTTTAATATACTGATTTTTTATTTCAGACAGACACAACATAACATCACGCCTGATATCCCCAACGGGTTGGACAGAGATTTCCCTATAGTACACCAACATTTTGTCAGTTATATTTAAGTCCCATGTAATAGGGGGTGAGCCTATTGCCATCAACCGGGCACAAATCCAAAGATAGACACAGACACAGGAGACAGATCACTGAAAAACCCTAAAACACAATTTTAATTTGTTTTCAATACCTACTCGTTGCGAACCAGCATCGTCTTACGTTGATTATTCTGCCTCTCAAATATCTCCGAGTACTTCCAGTAATTAACTTAGTTGAAAGCGTTGCCAACATTGATCGTTAGCGGCTATTAGCCGAGTGGCCTCGATAGTTCGTCTTAAAACCCTTCGCTTTACCCATTAACTAGCCCAAATTGTTATTTTAGTATAACTAGAGAATTGAAATTCGATTGGGCTTTCTGTTCGTTTATTTACTCTTTGGTAACTACCACTTATGTACTAACACTTTGTTTAAAAGCATTTGGTTATAACTACAATGCTTTTGAACAAAGTGTTAGTACCTTATTGGTTTATTGAACTGAAATGTTGGATAAAGAAGGCTAAATTGACACGCAAGAATGGGTAAAGTTGCCTTAGGGCATATAAATTGTCACAATAAGACTGTCTAAAGGGAAAAACCACGCGATTTTTACTGAAAAATATATCTACTATTTAATCACGTTGAAATTAAGTTACTGTAAACCGTGCGTCGCCTGGTCTGTGCCTGCCTTTATGGCTCATGTAGATGCAGATATTCAAGTGGTACATTCAATTTTCTGAACGATGCTGTAATCCTAACTAATATAAATGCGAAAGTGAGTTTGTTGATTTGTTTCTTTGTTACGCTTTCACGCTAAAACGGCTGAACGGATTTGGATGAAATTTGGCACATGGGTAGACCATGACTTGGAAAAGAACAAAGGTAACAGCTAGTTCAATATAAAACACTCATACCTATCATTCACTTGCAATCATCCCAATTTATTTGGGGTAGGCGCAACATGTATTTTGTCTTCCATACTTCTTTCTCTATTGTCGTCATCTCGGTAGGCACCACCTTTCTAGCCATATCATCATTCACACAATCTATCCATCGTTTCTTCGGTCTTCCCCTACTCTTATAGCCATCGAAATTCTACTCAAAACTTTCCTCACGACTCTTTCCTCATTACTCCGCATCACGTACCCTTTCCATGACAACCAATTTCCACACATTTTTTCAATATACCTACATACATTAGTACCGGCAAGCACAGCGTAGGACGTCCACCCACAAGGACAGACGACCTAATAAGGGTCGCAGGAAGCCGCTGGATGCAGGTCGCTACCAAACGGCCAATTTGGAAATCATTAGGGGAGGCCTATGTTCAGCAGTAGACGTCCTATGGCTGAAATGATGATGATGATGATGACATACATTGTATAGATTTCAGTATCGTGGCTAAATAATAACAGCTGTCGCCGTAAGGTCGATCGAAGCTACGCTTGCCGCGGTTGGTGGATGGTTGACCATCGATTACATATCGAAAGCACGTTAAACAGTGGCTGACGCTCCCGGCTGTCATTTGAAGATCTTTGACAGTCGTTACGGGTTAAGCGAAATTCTGACAACCAGTCCTACCAAGGAGTATCGTGTTGCCCAGTTACTGGGTTGTGGAGGTCAGATAGGCAGTCGCACCATGTAAAATACTGGTATTCAGCTGCATCCGGTTAGACTGGAAGCTGACCCTAACTTAATTGGGAAATGGCTAGACAGATTCATTGACATACTTTTTAACAATGGTATGCTAGACAGGTAGCTAACTATCTACACTTGTATTAAAGAATTCATGTTACTGAAAAATCACGCTCTAAAAGCTAATAAACAAGAAAATATTTTGGATAGAAATCAAAACATCGACCCAAAAATGGTCAAGGTAAAGCCGTCGTCGCATGCCGTTATAATTTTGTAGGTGTACAGTTTTTTATTTGAACTTACTTTATATTTAAATTTTTTGGAGTTATAATTTCGTGATAAAGTATTTGCAGAGCCGCAGTTTTTTGTTGTTGTTGTATAATAGGTATTAATTTTACAGTCGCACCGTACGTGGCACAGTCTCACTTTAGCTTGTTTTTAACAATTTAAACATACTTATTTAATTTGACAATATGATATATATACATATTTGTAATGTGCTCATCGAGCCCTTTTTTTTCATGACTATGTTCTCTAGAGGGCGCCATTTTGAATTTAATGTGATGTCACATAACCTATAACTATCGGACGATCTAGGTACTTCCAACGATACCTCATTTGTCAAATTATGATCAGTAGTTTAGAAGTGAGGTAACAGATGAACATAAATACATACCGTTCAAAGCCATAACCCTCCTTTTTGCTTCGCCGCAGTCGGGTAATGAAATAAGAAACTACGTGATGTCTGCCACCCAATGAAATGTCTTTTGATATTCCAAGCCTTAATATTCACAGAAATAAAAAATGTACCTACTTAGGCACTTACTTTTAAAAGTATTTTTTGATGATGAGCACGTATTCCTTGTCATTTCATTTCGTACATTTTTATAGCAGGCACTTCAGACGACAGCACGCGTCAAGAGATTCAAATTTCGATATCTTGAGTGATCCTAAACACGCAAACAGATTTCTGTTTTCGTAAAATTCTTTGAAAATCTAGTCTATAAATTATGGATGTTAGTTTTAAATGTGGTACCTACTATAGGTATTTTTAACTTTAGGACAATTTACTAAGGGTATCTTCTGATACGGAAGGAATGCGAAAGTTTGAGATGTTGCTCAATCACGCGAAAATTAGTGAACGGATTAGGATAATGCGAAGTTTGAGACCATGTCCTGGATTATTAATATTATTATCAGCCATTTATGGCCGACTGCAGGGCAAAGGCCTCCCTTTCCTCTTTCCACTTATCCTTATCTACTGCTGTTTCTGGCCAATGTCCTGGATTGACACAGAATTTTTTCAATAGGTTTTCATACTTACTACATACATGAAAATAAACAAAAGCTTCCACTGATATTCATTTGAAACTCATCATAACTCGTTACACTTATTCCAGCCAGCCACACGTATTTACCCATCTCCATTACAGTAACGCAGCGCGGCAGCGCATTCAAGATCAAATTTGAATGACTTAAAACCATTATTAAGTCATTGTAATGTAACTCTTATGAAATTTTAATAGAGTTTAAATTAGAATATTTGCCGTAAGTTTTATAAAACTCGGCAGTCATTCTAATTTATACTTTAGTTTACCGAGATTTGCTTAGCTTTTTCCCAAATATGTTGGGGTCGGCTTCCAGTCTAACCGGATGCAGCTGAATACCCCTTGGTAAGACTGGTTGCCAGAGTTTCGGGCTTCTGACGACCCGTAACTACTGTCAAAGATCCACAAATGAATGACAGCTGGAACCAACGGCTTAACGTGCTTTCGAAGACACGGAGGAATCTCGGTATGTAAAGATGGTCACCCATCCACGGACCAACCCCGGTAAGCGTTGCCTAATCTGATGGATCGAGCTCCTTACCTACGAGCTCCTTACCTTACCGAGATAGAGTTGTAATACTATGATTTAGGGACCTCGCGCACTAGATGGCCACGAACACAGTCAGTGTTTGCAGCGACCAGGTAAACTATAGAAACCGATATCAAACGCGCAACTACCCAACCAAGTGCGCGATTCGTCCGAGATCACTTACTAATGGTGTTACGTCGATCGTGAATGTCCTAAGAATAAAGCCCTATAATGGTGCCGATTCTCTTGTACGTCGAACTAAACTAACTTCACTATCGCTAAAATTCCTTCCTTTTAACCGACTTCAAAAAAGGAGGAGGTTCTCAATTCGATGGTGGTTTTTTTTTTAATATTTGTTATGCGATTACTCCGCCAATTATGAATTGATTTTGATGATTGTTTTTTTGTTTGGTAGGGCATACTTCAGAAATGTTCCCATATAAATTTGGTCAAGATCTGATGAAGGGTTTTTGAGTTAGCTTCAATAATACATATTTTTCCCACCTAGTGTTTGTGGACGGTATTCTAATAGTTCCTGTCACTGACACATACAATTTTACACAATTATACACACAATTTACTTGGTATTCAAATTTTTGTACGGGTTTTGTGTAGCTACCACAACTAAAAAGTGAAAAATAAAGCTATTCAAAAAAAAAAAAACTCTAAATTTAAAAATAATTTTGACACAACTAAAATCGACTTTGACAATCGCGACTCCACGTGGTACGTGTCTCCTACACCGTGAATTTTTTTTAGAGCCGGAGGCGCGCTGGTTGTGCTATGTGTTTATATGAAATTGTCTCACTTTTTGTATGGAAAATATGATAAATTATTACCTTACCGTTCAGTTTTAGGGGTTTAAGGGTTTTAATAAAAGAGGTTCGAAATGTTCATTACACACCATTTTCGAGATAGAAGCAAAAGAAAAGAAAAATAGATACAGTACTGTTTTTGCACCTGAAGTCGAGGTGTTGGTGTGAATTTTAGTTCATGAAAGCTAATTGATTACCACACCATATTAAATCGCGATTTTTAGTCAGATTTAGTTAGAAAATATAAAAAAATTGGTGAAAAACGTCAAATCCAGAATAGCAAAATTGCTATTTTCACTAAATTAATAACTCAGTGCCATCATAGTGCTTGTCAAACTAAAATATAGTTAAGCTGTGTCACTTTAGTCTATTTCAGAATGGGATATCGTCGTTTGACTTGTGTGTGCTGGTCTTGCTCCACAACTAATTGACATACACACTGATTAACATTTTGAAAATACTGATGGAGCTGCTGAAGATTGTAAGACCATTTTTGTATTGTATAAACTCAGTTTCCTTTGTATTATATAATTGCATAGCACAGGTGTGAGTACTATGTACTAAAGAGCTACCATTTACCAGGTAATATGTAGTATTTCATTGACTTGAATGTGCCCTGGCGGCTGTGAGTATGTCATGCTCACTCAAATGTCTCGCTGATGGTGGCGTGTGTGTTGGATCATTTAGCTCCCTTCAAAATGGTTGAGCTGAATGGTGCTGATCCATGCGTCATGTTCGTGAACGGGCGCCGTCAGTTGGGACTGGTCATCTCTTAGCTGCCATGGCTTATTTTAATTTATTTTAAGTTTTTGAATGATTCTTTTTTCTTTTTATTACGGACGCTTTTACGAACGTGCACGTCTTATTACAATGTTCTCACATGCATAATTTCAAAATGAATGATGTAACCAATATTTTGTATCAATTTTATATTTTATTTAAAAGAGTGTCCGTGGAGTTTCTTGCCCGTTCTTCTCCATAGGTACCTACTACGCTTTGGAATGGGCAACTAGCTTCATATTTTTGACTGACCGACCCCTTGACAATTCAAAAGTGCCTGTAAATGGTTTAATTGAAATAAATGCTTTGAGTTTGATCACCAAAATTTTGTTTATTCCTGTCAAACTCAAATTTGACAGGAATAAACAAAATTTTGGTGATTTTTAGTCTAGTTTAGAGGCATTTGTGACAAGAGAATCGGCACCTTTTAATAGAACAACGTCTTCGCCCCTACTTATACGTTGCCTCGCGTAAATAACATTGTATTTACCGTGTTCGGTTAGTTTATCAATATGCGAACCGTCCGTGTAATAAAATTAGGTAACCTCCTGAGAAAGTGGGCGTCAATTTCAGCTGGCAACATAGTAAAACAAGTTTAAAGAGCTACATAATATTAATATGTTGTTACTTCGTTATTGCCGTGATTTTTAGTATGAATTTTGTATCTTATTTTATGCTTCGGTTATTATAAGACAAGATAATTTTCGTTGCAAAATTGAGATTAAAATACTGATTGTAGAATCAGATGACTAATTCTTCGAATCAGAAGAATAATATTCGGAATAATACCTAATCCCAATATTAGGAGAATTCGTCTAAAAATATAATATTTATAAGTAACTTTTATTTTCAGCATTTGTTTTTGCAAGTGTCTGTAGAGGTATCTATCGTACTCAAGCAAGATTTAAGAAACCCAGAAGTAGTAAGTGGGGTATGCACTGTATGTATAGGGTTCCGTAATATGTACAAACATACATTTATCTCATCAAGGCAGCTCTCTAAGGGCGGATTTCACCGGTTGAACGCAATCAGCACATCTAAACCGCATCGAACTGTCAGTGTCATTGTTTTTCTGGAATATTGACACTGACAGCTCTTAAAATTGACTTTTATCCGTTAGTTAGTTACCACAGGCTCCCTGATGATTATAAAGTGTTTCATCATAGCATGTTACTAGCAAAGGCAGCTTTTAGTTATTATTCCGAGAATTGCCTAGTACTTAATTAGTGATGCGAATTATCTATGAAAACTGAATGAGAGCCTGCTTCGAGAGTGGGGAACACTCCCCCTTCCCTGAGAGAGTTGTAACAAGAGACTGTGTTTAAGTTAAATAAGTTATGCAAGAAGTCAAAGTAAGTTTATAAAGTTATTGCTGTATATTTCGTAGTGTAAATAACTAAGTATATTAATACTTTACAAAAATGTATAGTCTCTCTGTCTGTTAGTGTACACTTAGGCTTAAGATCGACTTATTCGATTAATATCATTGTGTTTTTTTTTTATTCCATAATAAATTCTAAGTATCTACATAAAGAGTGCTAAAAGTATGTGTTATTAGCACAAAGTAATGTAATGTTATGTAATGTAATGTGTAGTTGTAATGTATGTTATAGTGTGTATTTTTTCTGTTCTGTTCCCACAGACAAACCGTGAAAACGGTTTTGCGGGGCATAGATCTTAAGTTAAGGTTTTTTTTTATAAACTGTTCATGATAACTGAAACAATAATAAAAAAAAAGAAATCTGCTCTCAATCCTTCGTGACAAAAATGTGAGACCGAGTGTTACTCAATGTTAAACACAGACCAAAAGTTGGGCAGTTACCCCGAGGCCACTAGGTACACGCTCAAGGAACACGTTCACGCGTCTTGCGACAGCGACTACGGCAAAAACAAATGAAAGAAGTTGTTTAGAGCAAGCTACGGGTCACGGCGACGAGACTTGGGGAGTGAGGGACAGAAACAAGTGCCGAACACGCGTGTGGCTTGACACAAGACGCGTCGCAAGTTGTGGTGGTGAGGAGACAAACGGCTTAAAAATGGCTTTATCGTTTTTAATAGCTTGTGTAAGGCAGATGGCGCTCAAGAAGCGTCATGAAGTTGACAACTGTGAAGATAGCAACGCACGGGCAGCGCGCCTAGCTGGCATCTTGCACCGAGGCGTTCGCCCCTTTTTCCTCGAGAGCACCGACAGCTTAACATCCCTCATTTTGCTGTACTATATAAATATGTATTTTTAATTTAAACATTTTATAAATCTCACTACTATTACGTGTTTCTGAGCTCTTACGCCTCAAAAGCGGGATAGAGCTGTTGCAGCCCACCTCTTACGCTTGTTTTAATCAGTTTGCCGTCAATTCTCATGATGGGTAACTGATATGATTGGATACTGATTATCTAATCACAACTACCAACATGAATATTACCAATCAGAAACTTGGTAAGCTTTCAGCTACGACCTACGAGCTTCCCTCTCAGTTTCATCGACCTTCATCGTCGTTGGAAGTATTTCTCACCATCATTATCCCGTACCTAATTCGTTTCTTGGGTGAAGTTACATCTTTCCCATCCATCTGACATGACCTTGTCTCCTCATTAGCATTTAGCATTAGTAATGCCGCAATTTGTAACCCACGACCTCGCTTCAAGAGCTCATGAATAAGGACTCGGACACGATCGTAATTAGTCGGGTATCTTCGGAAACGAGCCTTAAATAACTTTGGAGTGTTGTAATTTTAACAAATTGTTCCTTATTTGCCTTACTACGAACCGGCGAGATTAGTTTATCTGCGAGGTTATAGACCTGTTTCATTGTTTTTAGACAGGCATTGACAAACAACTTCAAAAAAATTAATAAATCGTATTTCATGACCTGCTGAATTAGTAAACCGGAAATGTAATGGGGTAGTGAAACAAACCATATGCTTATTTACGGCGAAAAGTAGATAGTGCAATACACGACGACGCGCCCCACTCCGCTCCGTACTAAAGTACAGCTTACAGTACAGTAATCGGAGTGGGGCGCGTCGTCGTGGATTGCACTATCTGTAACTGCTCTTGACAAACCGAGATTAGGCTTAATACTCGTATCTATGTCAGTAAATAAGTCAGATTTTCCTAGCATTTACCTACTCTGTATGGACCTTTACCCATATAACCATCTTGTTGTTTATTCAGAAAAGGCTGTTCAGCTGCATCGTTTATCTTTAGCATCATGCTGATCATCATCTGCCTAGCCTTTTTTGAACTATGTTTGGGTCGGCCTCCAGTATAACCGGATGCAGTTGAATACTTGTGCAGCGGTTAAACCGCCACATACAAACTACGCATCAAAGACATAACGTCACACAAATCCTGCATCGCGCAATTAGAGTTTACCGCGTGAACGACATTTAAAAGACTATCTGACATCAACAGTCGGGCAACAGTCCGGTTAAGTAGTCATTACCTTAGTGGTAAATCTGCGAGATGCACTAGTTAAAAAAAAAAAATACAGTCGGGCAGTCGGCCCGCCAGACACAACACCCGTCTGGTCGGAGGATCCTCCCTTTTCTTTGGTCGATGAGTGAACTTTATTGCCTCTTCCTCATGCCCCTAAACTAATATTTTAGACGAAGCAACTGTCTGTCTGACCTCTACAACCCAACAAGACTGGTTGTCGGACAGTCGGGCTTCTGACCAAGAACGACTGTCAAAGATCTACGAAAAACAGCCAGGACCAGCGGCTTGAACTACTTTCCGAGGCACGGAGGGGTTTCAGTATGTTATGGATGGTCACCAATCCAAGGATCAACCTCAGTAAATGTTGCTTAACCTTTAAGATCGACCCATGTGGCTGTTATTATTAAGCCTCTTTACCATCATCTAAGGTTAACAAATAAGTTCTCATAAGTCTTCAAAATGAAGCACCGTACTTCATTGTTACTTCTACTTTGTAGGTACATGCAATATGCATTAAGGAACTCCTACATTCCTCATACAGAAACACGTGTAAGCACTAATTACTTGTATTCAAAGTAAATATATAGGTACCTCGCACGTTGAATGCGATAGTTAAGCGCAAGTCGTGGCAGATTGCGGGAGACTTTGCTTTAATGATGAAATTACGGCGAGAACCGAGTTCGGTACATTCATCAACATCAACAAACTTTAAGTTTGTGTTTATGATTACTTTTCACCAAATTGTGGTTATTGTATGTACCCGGGGGTGAATAGTAACACATTGAGCTTCACAGTGCTGCAAGGATTTTTTAACCCTTGAATGATATTAACATAAATAACATAACATAACATCAGCACGCCTGTATTCCTCGAAGGGTTGAGCAGAGGTGTACCTAGTACACCCACATTTCGCCAGTTATGTTATGTTTAGTTCCATGTAATAGGGGGCGAGCCATCAACCGGGCACAAATCCAGATTCCGGGCTGCTACTGAGAAATTCTAGATGGAAAAACCCAATAACACTTTGACCCGGGAATCTAATCCTGGACCTCATGAACAACTGTACCGCTTGCGACCACTAGACCATAGACCGGTATTGAAAAACAAGATGGTGGCTATAGTTCTCATTTTTGGCCACACGCCAAACGATCTATGTACAACAATAGAAAGAAACTGTCACACATATAATACAACGATCTACAATGGCGATTTTTTCCTCAACCCTCCGTGACATTTTTTTGTTTTTTGGAAATTGTTCTACCGTGAAATTTTCTTAGAAATTATTTTGTTAGAGTTGCGCCCGTTTGTGGGAGCCTCAAAACTGGAGGAGTAGTCTGACAAACGTGTAGTTTAAACTCGACGTGCGATACTTTATGCCGAGTACCTACTGTATGTTTACTTTCATGTTTCTCGTTGTGTTTAATTTATTTTAAATGTTGATATATTTATTTTAGCTCGTAACAACTTTTCAAAGGAAAGATTGACTACATTACGTCGTCGCCTACACTGAAATTTATGAAAGCAGAATATAAACACACACGTCCTTATTTTCTTTTTCATAGTAAATATATTATCATGTATTAAAAAAATAATAGGTATTCTCCTTTACAATAGGGAAAAAATAAAAAGAAAACTGAATAAAGAATACAACTGACGTGAACAAATCTGGTAGAAGTAAAGTGAGCTTGAGGTGGAACGAAATGTAGACACGTGTTCCAGACGGCACCCCACAAATGATAAAATAACATTCGACGATGTTACTTGAACGAATATCCCAAAAATTTGAATATCCTACACTTGTTACAGGTATTACAAAATAAAAATTGTGCTAAAAATGGTTTACCTTGTTCTGTTTTTATACGCAGATTAAATTATGTGAAACTTTCTTTTGTTTTTGATTACAAAACGCATTATTAAACTGAACTTTCACTCAAGTTGTTAAAAGACTTTTCGCGAGCAAAGTAAGAGGGAACTCAGTTCCATAACAATAAGGGGTAGGGTACTTTACCTTGAGCTGCTCAAAAATAAATATTTATTTATACTTAATAATAATAATAAATATTCGTTCTTAATATTCGTGGGTGGAAGCGACTTATTAGTAGTATAGCCGTTATAAACGAGGCCCATTTAGGGGGAAAGTTGGGGTTGTTCACACAGGTCACGTCTCCCCTGACCTGCGTCGATCGATACGAGTATCTACTGAATAAATAACTTTACTTATGTTTGTTTGTTTGTAACCTTGTGTTCCGCCCTCTGAAAGGCGGTGAATTGAATTTCCTCTCACAATCTATTTTTTATGATATTTTGCTACAACTCTATTGTGTTTGTTCCTGCGGGTTTTGTTAACTTTGGGATTACGTATGTATGAACATGATTTTATTACTAGATTAGAAAAGAAATAAGTATACTCGTAAAAACAAAAAAAAACCTTTTTACAAAGGACTTCCAAATAACCTTAATTTCGGAAGTCGGTGTTTTTTTACCAGCTACTTCCGAAAAAGTTATATTTTACTTTTTTGTGTTTTTTTTTTGGAAGGTTATGTTTTTTTTTTTTTCTTTTTTCATTTTTAGTTGCAGTTGATCAAGGTTTTAAGATGACACCACCACAAATTTCCCTTTGACACCACCACAACAAAGTCACAAAATCAAATCAATTATTTCAAATAGGCCCTTCTAAGGCAGTTTTGAAACGTGTCGAATTGATATCTCCTTTTTTTTTAAGTCGGTCAAAAAATAGGTTCGTTTTCGAATAAAAACGAAGACGTAGTGTTTAGAATTGGTGACTTTGATTTCTTAATCATATTTGTTATGTTTATATGTTCATAAACAACAATATAAACATAACAAATATTTCGCAGCTGCACGCCATGACTGTGACAAGAAGGCTTCCACTCAGCGTTATGCTGCGCTATGGATCCCCCATAGCATAGCATTATGCTGAGTGCAAGCCTGATTTTCAGTGGTCATTACTAACCTTAAATCTATCTAACTCAAATCTCACATTGATAGATAAAGATCTTGAAGTTACTGAAGGGGTCTGATAAGACCGAAGCCTGCCGGGGTTGCGTGAAAGTCCGAAAGGGATACCGTGGCTCCTGGAAACGTACAGGCAACTGAAGGAACACGGGTGGGTTTTAGTCAGTAAGAGTCTGTCCTGCTCTCTCCAGAGTGGGAGAAGATATTTGATAATGTCCCATACAAAAAAAAAAAATACAAAAAAAGGGTGGCAAAGCAATAACGAGGTTGACTTTACCTTTTTAAAATAACTAAAATCAAATCTACTCGTATTTCTTTGTAAATTTTAACGTTCAAAAGGGCCTTTTATGTGCTTAATAGAAATAAATGATTAGACTTTGACCAGTTCAGTCAGAACAGTTAAGCCAATTGCATGCAGCTGAGATGAGAATGCTAAGAAGGATGTGTGGTGTTACAAGAATTAAATGAATACAGTAAGAGGAAGGCTAAAAGATTACCGAGATGACGACAAATGGAGAATGTTGATGAGCGACGACTAAAATAAATAATGTTTCATCTTTATCCGTGACCTGAGTCCTGATTCCCATATAATAAGTTGATATTAAATTTTACCAACACCGGTGTCCTTTCTCTTATAAAGGCCATAGGTCAAAGGTTTGGCAACTGAGATTTGAATAGAACTCCCAAGTTTATGCCTAACTTGCTCCTTTTGGCAAGTAATGAAACAACAAAGCTTTATGAAAACCGAGTCAGTCGCGTGAACTATGACCATTATCCTCTCCTACCCCTCAGATACCTACCCTTAATTTGGTATTATATATTAGTTTATATGTGACGCCTTTCGGTAATTCAAACAGAATAGGTAAGTGTTAGATACTCTTGACGCGTGCATGTCATTATTTACATCGTTCTCTCATATAATTTTAAATTCAACATGAATGATTTTTAACTAATATTTTTTAACAATATCATTTTCACCTCAGCACCTCAAACAAGCAGGTTTTGCTGTCAAAAAACAGTGAGCAAAATTCGATTTTGCTGCGAGCGTGAGACAAAGTAACTTTTTAATTATTTTTTTTAAATGCCGTGAACAGACTGTTGGGTCTACTCACAAAATTCTAAAGATTTGAACTTCAATTAGTTTTGTCACTTTCACTTCGATACGAAAAAAGCGAGAGATAGAAACAAGTCGATTCGAAGTTCGATTTCAAAATTCCATAACTAGTAGGCCCAAAAATGAAACAAACAATAAAACGTTCGGATTCACATAAAACCTTCAAATTGCAAATCATCTGGTATGGTTTAATTGAAATTCGTTTTTTTTTTGGAATGTGGTTCTTTATGCGGCTTGCGGTAAGAGTGCACTGGCAGAAATCGTCACGGAAAAGGCGCTTGCGACTGTCTTCTTCTGATTCAAAGAGAAAGAAAGATGGAGTGAGATAGTAAGTGTGAATTTGGTCAAAATGCAAATCCAAGATGGCGGATGCGATTCATATTTTTCATAATTGGTGTCGTTTTCATAGTTTTCCGGGGTGCTAAAGTCGATCGTGAAGTCAAAATGTAAATCCAAGATGGCGGCTGCGAAAATTTTCTCATTTTTGTCATGGGTGTCGTTTTCATAGTTTTCGAGGGTACTAAAGCCGATAGTGAGGTCAAAATATAAATCCAAGATGGTGACTGCAAAATACGAGGTGATGAAGATTATGTAAAAAAAAACCTTGTCCGATCCGAAAAGGGCTTATGGTACTGCAGTAACATTACAAAAGAGTATTTTTTTTATTATTATTTATAGTAAAAAAGTTATTTATTTCCAAAATTACCCCAAATCCATAAAAAATTTGCAAAACTCCTATTACGACGGCCGCCGCCCGCACCAAACGTAAAATTCGGTAAAATTCACCATTGAAAAAACATGTGGGGATTCCTTTTACCTGAAAATTTCCACATAAATATGCTCACAGTACGATACCTAACAACACCCTCACGGATCGGACAGGTTTTTTTTACATGTTGTATGTTCTCGCTGCTGAGGTGAAAAGTTGTATGTGTTACACGAGAGCAAAGTTATTTGCATCTCGTGTCTTTGAATCCCTCGCAGCGCTCAGGATTCTAACCTAGAATCACTCGCTACGCTCGTGATTCAATTATAGAATCCTTCGCTTACTCGGGATTCAAAATCAACACTCGCAGCAAAAAACAACTTTGCTCTCTTGTTGCACAAATAACTATTAAAAGATTGTCCATGGAGTTTCTTGCCCGTTCTTATATAAACTACGCTTTGGAATGGGCAACTATTACTTCTGCTTCCTATTTCTGATTGATGGACTCCTTGACAGTTAAAAGTTACAATTGAAATAGATGCTTTGAGTTTGAGATTTTATTGGTATAATACATATAAATATGTATTTGGTTTAGTACATTACAAGCCGTGTGCTAAAAAGGATTCCCCATCGGAAAAAAGACGAACTTCCATACAAAGTTTCATCCTTTAATTAACTAGGGGGTGTGATCTTTGCGTTATGCTCGTGAATGGGTGCTGCTTGTGGTGACTGGTCGTCTTGCTGACCAAGGTTTTTGTGATTGATATTATTAATTAACTGTTTATTTATTTTTATTTCGATGGCCCTAGTTCATTTTTTGTGAATTCCGAGTTACAGCTTTAATAGCTATATGTAAACGGGTACGCCCTTTATGCCTGGAGGCATTTCATTCGGGTAATAAGTTCTTTTTACTTTTTAAATTTTATTTTCGCTTGAGTAGATTTCGATGATTTTTTGGTGACATATAAAAAATAATTTAATTTAATGTTTTGTGTTGCGTAATGTAAATTATTTTGCATAAATACTATTGTATAGAATCAAGTTTTTCTAACTGAACAGACAGCCGTGCTGTTGGGGAGTTAGTTGCGCCCATATAGGAAAGTAATATGACGGCTAGTTGCGCCACTTCTTCTTCCCAGCTAAAGCACTAGGAAGTGACTTTTGAATTTTGAACTCTTTTATGGAATGAAGCTTTCAGACCTAGCGGTTTAAGGTTCAAGCAAACACGTAAGTTGGATCAACGTCAATACCGTCAATAACAGGGACGTGTGTGAACAGATAGAACAGGTAGGTTGACGTCGACTGAAACGCGCCAGTAGTCACATGACTGATGTGTGTAGCCAACGTCCTACAATTTCTTCGTAACTATTTTTTTTGACTTGACGGCGACTTGACGTTGATGACAAAAAAATATAAACTCTTACAAAACTCTTGGCCTTTATCTCACCAGATGCGATGGTAAGTGATGATCAGGCCAAAGGTAGAAGCGAGCTTCACCCCGAAATCTCAACAACAGAGATGATGAATGATTAAGGAGCTGGAGTGGATCGAATAATCGATTTTCGTGGTGTTGCGGACCAGCCGTATTACCTATTATCTAACTTAAAAACCTCTGTAGTTTGTACGTCTTTCAGAGCACGTTCACCGCCTCGGGCGATGCGACTCGCGTCACTCATAGCATGCTCTAAACAACTAAATTCTTTCATTTGCTTTCTTCGCAGACGCGTGTCGCTTAAGCGTGCAACCTGGGTGGGTGTTGGTTAGTAAGAAAAAGTGACTCCTCAGTATGTCAAGTTTGTAATAAGTTTACTTGGATACGATGTCATCAGGCTTACAATGGATTGTACCACCATTCATGCCAATAACCTCTGTTGTTATTCAGACGTATAGGCGTCAAACGTTATCAGCTGATCATGTTTGACAAACAACTTTGTTTTGTTAAATTACGTCAGTATTATCTATATCTAAATTACTTAGTCGTTATTTAGATTCCAAAGTTTGAAGGTGACGCTAAATATAAAAGGGGGCGTCCACTTGAATTTGACTGACCGATAAACTTCGAACAAACTTCGGAACGTCTATTTTTGAACATAATTATTGTGAGGAAGTTTTTCTCTTTCAATCCACTCAGTGTCATAATTGTGAGTCTTTCTTAGTTATTAATAGTGTTGTAGGTATTACTTTTTGAACGCTCAATACGAAGCCATTTACTGGATGCTCTGGTTCTGAAACTGTCAAGAGCAATAACCGCATACCATTATAAAGCATACAATTATTGCCATTCAAGAATTGCATGAAATTGTTTACACGCGTGCGATTTCCATACAATGGCATACAATGATTGAATGCAAGTTTTGCCATTTAATAATTGCTAGTGACTTCTGTTTACACAGATTTTTCGCACAGAGTTGCACGTCCTTATACAATAGGGATGTTGTTTTTTTTTGTACGTCATATAGTTTATTAAAAAATATTGAACACGAAATTTTTATTTTTTTCGTAATCAAAAGATTACGGCCATACGTTGAGTTAAAATGTAGCATGACGTCACTCCCTGGTAGATTTTATACTGACTTGTGACGTAGCTAGCCCCCACTTCCCAACTTGAATGCGTTTGATCCAAACCATTTTTTATGAAAATGATAAAGCAAAAAATACGTGTCTTATTTTTTTTTTTACTATCTGACTGACGGACTAAATAGTTTTTTCTTTGTACCCAGTAATCATCCCTTTTGATTCAAGTATTGCCCTTTTTTGCACTGCCAAATATTTCATTCAATTTTATTGAACGTCTCCACAAGTTTTTTTTGTAACTTGTTTCGTTCGCTCGTGTTTGAATGATAGAATATGGTCATGCCAGAATTGAATGCGAGTTTATTTTACCTGCTGTTTACACCTATTCCAATTTTGAACAGCAACTACATTTCCTATGCAACAATTGTTCGGGTTTTTTAGACGTTTGCCAGTCAATTTTTGCTTCAATTTTATGGTAGGTATGCCACAGGCAATAAACTTGCACCGTGTAAATAAATGGGTCTTATAATAATCGCGAAACAAAAAGCATGACTTTTAATTCTTCAGTCAAATTACATTATATATCTGTTTTATTGTTTATAGCCTTATGTCTATTAATATGAATAAACCACTTTAGAACACGTATCTATGTTTAACAAATAACACGATTTAACCAGAACGCTCGACTTTGAGCCACACATTAGGTATGTCTGATAACTCTATTTGTATCACTTATTTAGGCAAAAATCCAATTACTAACGAACACTGAACTCAAAGGAGACACAGCAAGTCAGTCTGCTTGCGTGTGAGCAAATTGAATACTTCACTTACAAGAGCTCATTTACGTTCTCTTCAAACATTAATAGAATAACTGAATTGGAATAAACATGTCTAGTTAGCTTTGAGGCAAGTTCGGCTTTGAAGGTGGCTGAGCGCGGGTTGTGGTGCGGCCGCGGTTTGCCCTCCATCGTATTCTTCACTGAAGTTTGTTTTGAGCTAGTCTAGAAACTTAGATAATGAGAGTGGTTGAATGTTCACTCGAAAGAGATAACTAGTTTTGTAAGTCATTTACACGACTGTAAGACCTCACTTCAATGTCTCAAGAGTTTTATACAACAGTCATTCCGCCAACACAGATTTAATGAGGCAAATATAAGAGTCGAGGCTCGAGGACGTTACAAAAAAATACACTTCTCTAATCGGCTCAGACCGAAGAAAGCTTTTACAAAAAGACATTTTTTAAGAGAATCCGAAGAATGAGGTCAGCCTTAAAGCAATTATTTCCAAGGAGGTTACAAACGGTACAAAATGATAGAATAACCAGGAAAATGTGGGAGAGTGGGCACTCACAATAAAAGGACAAAGTTTGAGAGTGTGTAGTAGGTGCGTAAATTGCCTATAAATTTTCTCGTCCTCTTTTGGGCTTTATCTAAAGAAAAATATTTATACAGCTTCGTAAAAACTTTTTATAGATCTTTTTATTTGGAAGTTAGATCCGGCTGCCTGTGCCGACGAGACAGATTTATTTGAACTATGAAATATTTGGTTTTAAAATCTTGTCGGATTTTTGGCTTGGGACAGAAAGGCGAACAAAGGCGTATTGTTGAAGTTCATTATTTTGTTATAAAATACGCGCATTTTCATCTAAGTTATTAGAAAATTATCACGCCGCGGCCAGTAGCACATCTACGCCGCGAAACCATAGCAGCGGAACTACAGTAGTTCAATTCAACTGGCTCGGCTCATGTTTCGCTACTGCGGTTTCGCTGCTATAGTTTCGTGGCGGAGGTATGCTATCGGCGTCACAGTAGCATATCATCTAGTCAATGTCTGAGTCATGCATCTATCATAATTAATTTATGTCATTCCTACATTTTTCATTCTTTTTACCTATCGTGGTATAGTAATCTTATTTTAGGTGCATCGTCTTCACATATAATTATATAATTAATGTATGCAAGATATTGTGAAAATATTTTAAAAGAGTAACGGTGGAGTTTCTTGCCCATTCTTCTCCATACGAAATGGGCGACTAGAATCAATTACTATTTTTTTGTTGTTGTAAATGTTGACGTTCATAAGTGCCGTTTTTTGTGCCTAATTGAAATACATTATTTGACTTTGACTTTATAAAATATACGAAAGTACCTATCTTTGTTAGTGTTATCACAACTTCTGAACTTGTAAATTTATCGATAGAATTTCTGATTTAATTTAAAGTCTTGTGTCAACAAAGATGAGTGTGGACTTAGCAAATGTTGAAAATCACAGTCACGACCTCCCCCGGTTGTTGAGAGGGAAGTTGTGTGTTCTTGGCAGTGAAGGGCCGACGCCGTGCCAAGTGTTGACAACTGCTTCAAGTGTCCTTTTTATTTTACTAACTCACTGCGTAGACGTATTTAGAAAGCTCAAACAAGGTACACTCAAGAAAAGGAAACAGAAGGAATGAAGGTGCAGACAATTTTCATTGGTCATTTCGTGCATAAAAACGCTCTATAGGCGTATTCAAGTAATTTCATAACACGGCGATCAGTTTGCAAGCACGGATCAAGTTCGAATACTAAACCGCACCTAGGAGTGATGTGATAAGGCAACGGTGCGGGTTAAAAGAAGATCTAGTGACAAAAATTGAAAAGAGTATGCTTAAATGATTTGGTAATATTGATAGGATGAATGAAACGCGACTAACAAAAGGTATTTACAAAGCAGATGTGAGTGGAAATGCTGGGAGGGGCTCTAGAAGGACATTATGTGACCTATTGATGACGTGTTTCAGAAAGGTCAGGTGCGTAGTACTCGCAACCTCCGTGAGTTTATGACTAAATGTATGAACATTAACGACACGTTTTGACACAAGACAAAATGTTCTGTCAATAAAAGATGTTCTGTTTTGATTCTAATTAAAATAAATGAATGGATTAACACAATGCTGGTTAAATTTTTAGTTTTTTTTTAAGAATATAAGTATCGACGAAGTCCGGCTTGGAAGTTTATTTAGCGAAGAAAACTGGCAAACGCTGCTAAAGCAATCTACGTTAGGATGGATTAATTAACAGAGAACAAGTAATTTTGCTGTTTATAGTTACGAAGCTATTTCTAAAAGCACTCTATTAAAGTGATTACCGTTATGTTTATGTAGTTTTCTAATTAATTTCTAGTCTAGAAAGCTGTGAGCACAAAACTCGATGGTTGTTTTTTTTTAATTTATGTTAGGAATAGTCGAACTCGTAAACATTTTCTGCTTGTATCAACATTGGTAGGTAATTACCGCGACTTACGAGTTGTATCGGTCGTATGTTTGAATCCAGACAGGCGTTTTACTTTGTGTAAATTATTACATCACCATTGCATCGTGAAGAAACAGAAAGCATTGCTATCAAAGAAGAATTACCAGCTGTTTGTAAGGCACTAGATGATATTATTGAGCCAAAGGAGGAACATCACAGTGATGAGCTAGAAACAGAAAATTTTGACAATAGTTGTCTAGATGTAGCAGATATACCACCACAACATTCTGAATCAGAATTAGAAGATGATGTACCTGTAATGGAGTTTAAAACTGAAGTGGAAGAAGAAGTATCTAAGAATAAACTAACAGCTACGGAGATGATAAGTGCACCAAGAAAAAAATGTTCTAGTACCAAAAACTCGAAGACATGTGACATCCTACCAACCGCACTGAGCCCGCGTGGTGGATTACGGCCCACTCCTTCTCATAGAGGAGGCGTGGGTCCCAGCAGTAGGAACATTATGGGCTAATTAAACTTTTGACAACGATCCCAAGTAAAGTTTCCTACGGTTGAAACTATAACTGTCAAAAAGTCAATAGACCACGTTGTTTTATGACGTGCAAGTGACATTCAACTTTAAGAGCGTAAACCATTTATGAGGTTAACTATACATGCCGCAGTTAGTACGTTCAACGTCAAATTCCTAACCATTGATGAAAGTTTTATCAACTGTCACAATAATTTCTATAAAAAATGAGGTCTTGTTTTTTTTTTCGGATTTACCGACTCCACTCATCAGATGCATCATCCCCCTTGTTTCTCTACGTAGGTTGACGTCCTCTTTCATTCGACCAGATGTAAGAATACATAATATAGGTGCGAAACCTTGGACAGTTGAGTCTACTGATCTCTATCTGAACAGGCCGCAATACCCAGCCCCAATTATAATTTAAAGAAACTTCGCAATAAGAGGTCAGCAGTGCTGGATTAGGGCAACGCGGGGCATGTAGCAAATTCTACCTAGTGGCCCCTTATGGTAGAACTTAGTTTATTATAAGTTCTAAAGTTTAAGAGATAAACTAGTAAAATCAATGTTTCTAGACAAATACGTTCTGTTCCCGTTCCTAAACAGTCAATTAAATATTTCAACCAAATGACTTTTGACAGACAATGCTAGTTGTAATAGCTACTTTTTTTAAACCTTTATGATTAATTCTTAGAATAGATCTGCTGGCAGTGATTTATTTGTAATTCTTAGAAGAGGGCCTTATTACAATCGATTTTTTTTTTTATCTCGGATAGTCTAGGTTTCCTATTGACCATTTATACTGAAATAGGAGTCACTTTGTCGACTAATGTAGTAAAGTTTATGAAGGAAGAGAAACTAAGATGCAAGAGCGAGCGAATCGATGTCAATTTTTTGAACCTCCGATGGGTTAGGTGACCTATATAGCTTACTAGTTTCGCCCCGCGGTTTACCCGCATAAGTTTCGATGCCGTGGGAATATCGAGATAAAAAGTATCCTGTGTGTTAATCCAGGTTATAAACTATCTGTGTGCCAAATTTTATCCAAATCCGTTCGTTATTTTTAGCATGAAGAAGAGACAAACATACACGCTCACAAACTTTCACCTTTATAATATTAGTGTGATTCAAAAAACTTTATGAATGAAGAGAAACTTGCAAGAAAAGAAGATTAAAGAGCGAGCTCGGAAATTTTTAGGACCTCACCCCGGAGAGCTTCCTTTTGACGATATATACAGAAACACGAGTTGCTTTGATGACTTATTCAAGGGCGAGCTCGAATTTTTTTTTGCATAACTCACCTCGTAGGTTCGATTTATTTTGACCATTCTTAGATAATATTTCATTGGACATTCTGTCCAAGCGCGCTCCCCCCCAGAGCGCGGGGTCTGTATCATTTGTTACACCAGCTACGTGGCTAATCCGGCCCTGTCCACACTGAGTGTCGATTAAGGGTGCTCGGAACGTCAGACTTTTTGTAGAGCCGATTATCAGGCCGATAAAAATTCTATACATTTATACGAGCGACTTTTTGTAGAACTAGAGCGTTTACCATATCGCCTTTTTTGTCAACAAAATAATCGGGTACCGATTGTCTGACGTGGATTGAATTAGTCGGAAAAGGTGTAACGTTTCACGATATTGTGACATCAAGTAAATTCAATATACCACGTCTTCGAGTTCACTCAAAAAATTACGCTCAGGCGGAGGTTTGAATACGCGGGGCCCCCTTTTGCGCGGGGCCCATAGCAATTGCTACTCTTGCACCCACATAGGTTAATCCGATACTAGACGTCAGTAGGGTGGGGGTCGCGGGGAGTAATTTATAATACAAGTAGGTCACACGTACCTGCTATAGGTGACCTTAATGTACTCTTCAAGGGAAACCTTCGCGGTGTCAGATGACCAATGCAGGTAACATTGGTCATCTGACATCACGATGGTTTCCCGCAAGTGTAAGTAACTACCCTTTCAGGGTCCCTCTTTTTTTTGTGTTTGTGTCGTGATATATTTGATTTCGAAAGAGTAAACTACTATACAGGAAAACTTAGTGTGGAGACAAATCTCTCACGAAGGAAAATTTACAGCAGAGAAAGGGATTTTTATTTACTTATATATTTTATATAATCCGAGTATAATTGTTCTCTGATCTTAGGTTTTAATTAGACTCGACGGGTCATTTTCAACGAAATTATAACAACGTTTTTCGTAGCTGAGAGCATAGAGGTTTTACCTGTTAGCCTACCTCACCTTACCCACGAACATACCATAAATTATCCTCAAAGGTACAAACGCTAATAAACGAAAGCTTATCCCTATCTAGGCAATTTTTAACAATAGCCAGAAAATGAATTATCGTGAAAATTTGTTAGGGTTATAATTTTTCTGTGGAAAGGTCTAATATTCTAACTTAAACCAGCTGGTGTAGTTCTGTGGGTCCCAATTTTATTGAACTTTTGCCTGGTTTTGGCCTCACTGACAATTTTACCTAAGTGTAACCTAGCTGTAAGTATAGTCGACCTCGACATTGCCTTTTGACAAAAACCTTCAGTAAATTGAAGTTTTCCTAAGGTTGAAACTATGTAACTGACACATAGGTATAAAGATCCGTTCAAACGTACCACAACTACACCACACCGCAACGACAACATGTGGGCAAGCAGTGGTTACGTGTAAATAGTGTCGTTGCATGTTCTTGCAGTGGTAACCATAACATTTTATGTCTTCGCGTCGGCACAACGTTGTGTTTGCAATATGGCCGGCCGCTAGTGCGCGGTCTCGCTCGTTTTTGCGTCGTGGCTGCGACTGTAGTGTAGTGTTGTAGTACGTCTGATTGGGCCCTAAGAGCGAAAATAGATCTTGACGTAACCTTATTCATAAACGCTGCTTAAAGTTAACTAATGACTAGCGTTGGTTTTTCCATACATTTTTGACGTCTAAACGTCACTCAACTTTAAGCAACGTTTATGAATAAGAGGGTTAGTAGTATACAGTATTATTACTTGTTTTATAATACCTACAGACTAACACCTAATTGGTTTTGTTTCTCTTACAGTATTCTGTTTCTGAGAACCTTTATTTACACGTACATATACCTCAGAATGTAGAATGCAAGCCTTAAAATATTCCTAGATTGGTTTAATAAGCGTATGGAAAATTAATAAAGCCACTTAAAGTTATTTTTACTCGAACTTTGAAAATAAATCTTCATATTTCTAAATATAGGATCGTAAAAGCTTGGTTATTAATACATTTTACATGCAACCGACAATATTGTATAAATTAATGTGCTGGTTAAGGGTAGGTATGTCGGCCGCAAGTGTGGTTATCGCCATTTGACGTAACAACACCTGACCACTAGACCAACGAGGCAGTAATTTGGTTGTGTTCCAAATTAACTTAATTTTATTATTTATTTTATTTATTACTTTATTTAATATATACACATATAATTTACATGTTTAAATATTTTTATAAAAACAAAAAAATAACAAAAACATTTAAAAATATAAAAAAGTAAGTTAATTATTTTATGATATACATCAAAATGCGTTGTGGAGTTTAGAAGAACAACGCGGTCACACAGACAGACACGTAAAGTAACTTTATGTAATTTTTATAGATATCGATAGTTTAAACTTTATTTTTTTTCTATATATGTGTCAGTCACGGAACGATTTTGTCGTGAAAACGCCTTTTCACTTGGTGGTGACAAGTTATTTATTTTTTTACTGTAAAAAAATACCGATATATTTCAATCGCTAATAAGGTAACTACGAAACTTGTTTATTCATAGAGAAGCCTATCCGTCTGAATACAGCTCACTTATTTATACTCGTTTGGATATAACTAGGTTTCTCTAAGTAAGTGAAAGGCCAGGGTCATCTATTTGCTTGTTTCAAATATTTCACTCGATTGTCGAATAAAGCTGGTTTGATGGTTTGGACTATTCCTTCAGAACAACTTTGGAATCGAATTGTAAAAAACTTCGGTTAAAAATACATCGATAAAAGGCACACAAAAACAGTGGTACTAATGTTTTAAATTGGAAACGTGTTTGAAAATAGTTTTAAAATTTAAAAGAATATTTTTAAACTTCCGTTAACATGCCTCTATATAAATGTGTATTAAAAAGTAACGAGATTTTTATGGTGCTACGCTCTGCTACGAATAGCGCTACGAGATGGCTACGAATCTACGCGATAGCATTAATTTCGTAGACTTGTTTTCTGCTTGATGTTATCTATGGAGAATTTGTGACTACTTTTTATGCAAGCTAATGAATACATACCGGATAGATATTACCGAGATTAGTATTATTTATAGTGATGATAGTTATGCACCTGGAATATTCAAAAGTACTTTTTAACCCCCGACGCAAAAAGGAGTGCTATATCTGCCTGTGACACCTTAGCTCTTAAATGGGTGAATCGATTTGAATGCGGTACTTTATTTGAAATCAGGTTTTCTAGCGACGGTTCTTAGATATCTTTTATAAAAATCGGTTCAGCCGTTTGAATATTATCAGCTCATTTCTAGTTGATGAATGGATGTGAGCGTCTTCTATAGGTCTGATCGATTTGAAATATGGTATTCTGTTACTTCAATGATATTAGAAGAACATAGTAACCTTGAAATTATGCAAAATTTTCCCTTACCAACTTACAGCACAAGTATCGTGTTTCGGCTCATTGGAATGGTCTCAATGAATAGGTTAAGGAGAGATGATGAACAGGTTCTGGTGATGGAGTAGGAAGGAGAAATGAGGGAATGTTTGTCAGTTTTTTTTTTTTTCATATAACTTCACTTGTAGTTTATGTAAAGTTGAAAGTTAATGTAAGAAAATAATTCAGTCGGTATTCCATAAAATTACTTTCCGTTCAGAAAGCTCGTATCATTAATTATGGTTTCATTCAGTAAATTTTAACTCATCATCATCATCATCAGCCTATAACGTTCCCACTGCAGGGACACGGCCTCCTCTCAATGAGAGGGAGTGGTCACATGTCTTCGAATTTTTGGTTCTAGTACATGCCGGTTTCCTCACGATGTTTTCCTTCACCGTTTTGAGAGCAGTGGTGATGAAATAAATTACACAAAGTAATGCGCCTGTCTGGGTTCGAACCCACGACTTACTGTTCGTAAGTGGGGGCCGCCACCACTGGGCCACCGCTGCTAAAATTTTAACTAACTTTACCTATTCGGTTCCTTCATTACGCTCAAAAAAGACAACACGCGGCGACAGAAACACTTTGTTGGCTATCTTTTCAATATTATAGATAAATAAAGAAATAAAAGATACCTTATGCTCTACCATGTTACCTGTCTGTTTTTATAACGACCACTGAATATTACAACCTGGAACTGACAGCGAGAGAAAGTTTCAGCGTAAGCTCTTAGGAAACGTTCACACTTGCTCTAGAATTCTAGATATTTGAATAGGTAATAATATATATTGGGAGCAGTGGTGGCTCAGTGGTAACGGCCCTGACTTCCGAGTTGTAGGTCATGGGTTCGAACCTAAGCAGGCGCGTTACTTTTTGTAAATTATTTCATCACCACTGCTCTCATAACGGTGAAGCCTGTATACTATCCCAATACTTTTTCATCAGGTAGCTAAGGAAAAGCTCACAATTTGTAAATTTTGTTGAACTTTGTTTTTTTTTTTTGGTTTTAAATAGTTTAGCATAAATTATGCATGCTAGATTCACATCTAGTAGATGTCAATCAGATCTGTTTTTTTTATAACTGTTTTACTGCATTTGTGAATGTACATCAGTTTTGTGAATTATAATTTAAAAAAAAGGAAAATATCGTGAGGAAACCGACATGTCCTTGAACCAAAAATTCGAAGACGTATGGTGACATCTACCAACTCTGGGCCTGCGTGGTTTAGATTGCAGCACACTCCGTCTCGAAAAGAGGAGGTCTGTGTTCCAACGGTGGGGATATTAGATGCTGATTATGTAATATGTATTTATGTATATTATGTTTGTAATCGGTGTGTTACAGTGTGCTCGAGAATACAGTTTTACTCCCAGATTCTGAGAAGCTGATCATATCTTAAGGTGATTTTTGCATAACCGGCTGCTCTTTTCTAATCCAGCCCTGTATACCCAATCGCCTCCTGCTAGAGGCTATACGCGGGGGTCATGCGGTCCATGGCCCTTTACGGGACACCGGTGTGTTAACGTTCGTTGAGGTGGCTGCCAGCCCGCCGGTTGAACACGCCCCAGAGGGTCATGGCCACCCGGCTGGTCCGGGGATATCGCACGGTCTCCGGTGAGGCGTCGAGCGTTCTTGCCGGATTGCCGCCATGGGATCTGGAGCCAAAAGTCCTCGCGCATATTTGGGAGTGGTGCGAGGAAGTGAAACGCCGGGGCTTGACTCAGACGCCAGGGCTTGGACAGGGATCCGGCGGGATCTTATGACGTCAAGGAGAAACGCCTGACGCAGGTCCTCACCAGACACGGTTGTTTCGGGAGGTTCCTCTTTTGGATAAGGCGGGAGGAAACGCCCGGGTGACATCACTGCGTGGATCGCTCGGAGGACACGGTGGAGCATACGGTGGAGGTCTGCTCGGCTTGGGCAGAGCACCGCCGTGTCCTCGTGAAGGCGATCGGTGGCGGGAATCTCTCACGTCTGGCCCTGGTCCAGGCCATCGTATGGAGCGAAAGAGCATGGGAGGCCGTCACCTGCTTCTGTGAAGCAGTAATGCTCGCGAAGGAGGAGGCGGAACGCGTGAGAGAGAGGCAAAATTCACGAAATATCACACACAGAATCGAAAGCCGATTCCCGGCCACCGTAGGTGCGGGCTTGCGGACAGTGAGCAATGGGTAGCCCGCCGTCCGGTAAGTACCAGGCCCGGGTCAACGGCGCGTTGTGTTCCACGCGCGCCTCAAAGAGACGTCAGCAATTGAAGGGGTCTGATGGGACCGATGCCTGCCGGGGTTGTGGGACAGTCCGATACCGTGGCCCCTGGCAATGCACACGCAACTGAAGGAACATGGGTGGGTTTTAGTCAGTAAGAGTCTGACATGCCCTCCAGCTCCACTCAGAGCGGGAGAAGTCATTTATGATTCCTTACACAAAAAAAAAGCCCTGTTTATTGGATGCTGGACATTGGACATTGGTCATATTATATCGATCCAGTGTTAATGGATTCCAGCGCTGCCGCTGCCTGGTTTGTAATACTGGGTCAATTTTATTAATAAGCCTAGTAAAATATTTTTTTAAACATACGAATTGGAATTATTAATTAATAAATTATTAAAAATAAATATTGAGCTGCCGGGGTAATAGATTGATTACTAAAACAAACTTTAGCAAAATCCACGATACCGCATCACCGAGTTTTCCGGGAAGCTGACCTTAATCAAGTCCAATTTGCCAAAATTTTACACCCAGGACAGTCCATTTTTTCTTATTGCTAAGACTTATTCTTATCACGTTCTCAAGTCGAAACCGGGGCGTTTGTCTATTTATCTTAACGGCCTAAACCGATTTGCAAACAAATATTCAGTGTTATTCAGCGACTGAACACTCGTTGTCGAGGAAACCGCTTTAAGCACCCTATATCTACCACCCCGAAGTATCCTGTAAGACGCGTTTACATTGGCAGAGTAAGTATTGCGGAGAAGACTGTGTACTATTTTTCACCCTAAATTGAAAAACTTGTTGACATTGGTCGTGAAATCTGTATACAATTCCTAGCCTACTTTAAGCACTATAAAATTTGAATTGAAGAGCTAACATTTTTGTTTTCATACTCGTCTACTTTACCGTCCCATAACCCAAACGCGCCCTAACGAATGTAAATGACATCGCAGAACTGTGGTCTCAACAAACAATTCTAGAAATATGAATACAGTAAATGTTTAGAATATAGCAACAAAGAGAAATAGGCTTTATAATATTCTAAACACGTTTTGTTTTGAAGTGCTCTGGGGCAGCAATTTTGAATGATAAAAAAGTTGTCTCACACTTTCATGTAACTTGAGGATACAGTACAAAACTTCGATTGATTATTTTGTTCACCCAAGGTTCTGTCATATTTTTGGAACGGTTACCTGGTTTTTGTGGATTGCTTATATGGACACCCTCTTAAATATTCGGGACGTTTTTCATCTCTTTTTTATGTGAAGTAGCTGTTGCCCGCGACTTCGTCTGCAATCCAGGATGAAAAATAGCCCATGTCTTACTCCAGGTCATGGTCTAACCATGTGCTAAATTTGAAAATTTCCCAGAATTCGTCACTAAATATCACTTTTATCTAAACTCTCAAATTGAATGGCCTTCATTGCGATTCCATTGGGTACCTAATACTTTAATAAACCTTTCAATGTAACCATATTTTCTAAAACATCAAACAGTTAAAAAATAAAGGAAGAAAGCTATTAACCATTTTCAAAAATCATCTACGTACTTGAACTTTGACAGCAGCTATCTCAAAATTCGGAGAAGACATCTACATTTAATCTGCTATCTAACGAAGTACAAAAGTTTAATTAAATATTTAGAGATGCCAAACAAAAATGTTGATAATGCTGGCAATTGTTGAAATATTGAAGAAATGAGTGATAATCGAATTAATTAACTTGTTTTGTGCCATCCCTCTACTTTCTAACCCCCCAACAATCCATCACACGCTAGGCACCCAGGTCGTCTTGACCAGGTCACGCAAATCACACAAAGTGGAGTAATAATTCCACTTTGCTTGTATATTTATGAGGTACCTATGAAATTAAGGATGAGTGTACCTTTACAATAAATATAGGTGGTAAAATTATGTTTCATCTAAAACACCAATCCAACCCGAGAGACATTAATTACATTTACGTCTTGCGTATATTTTGGTAATCAATTCTGTTCGCTAACTGCTTTATATTTTCTACTGCGCTGCGCTCCGCAAAAATATAGCGGTAAATTTAATCACAGCAGTGCCTTGAAAAGTCTCGCAACTTTTCTAATGATCATAACGGAGATAAACAGCAGTTGTGTGTGTAGCTTCTATCACAAAAGTTTCCTTGCCGGAGTTATGAACAGGTGAATATTGCTAGGGTTGAGAAGGCCAACAATACGAGGCCACACAGCCCCGTATCATTGTGGCCCCGGGATTTATGTCCCCACTCACACGTGATGTGCACTTCCGAGTACCGAAGTAATGAGTCTGAACTTTGAATTTGGAGCCACATTTAACTAAGTTTAAATGCTTTCCACTGTTTCACTGAATTTTGTGAGATTAGACTGTTAAACCGGCCATTATGCCAACATAATGGTACGTAGATTAATTTAATTAAATTCAATGTGTTATAAACTCATAACTTTGTTGAGATAAAGATATTTTTGGATTTAATAATCCAGCTGTTTAGTCTGTATTCATGAAAATAATGAGAGAATTAACCGACCGAGACTTTATGATGGAAGATGAGGAGAAACTTTCTCTTTTTATTACTTCAATCTAGATATGAAAGGCCTCTGTAAAAAAGACTTTGAATAGAACAAATTGGAGTTGAGTGACTTTGACACGGGCTGTTCGGCTCGATAAACCGTGGTAACGACACTCAATAAAGGACGGTGGCTATCATGCTATGAATAAATGAGAATAGCATTACGAAATGCGATTGCATCGGTCGTATCGTATTACGTAACACAGTTCTACCAATTTAATTATATTTCGAAGGTTGCGTGCTGAAAGAAGACCAACCCTAACCAAGTTAGGAAAAGGTTAGGCTTGATTTAGGTTAATGATGATGATTATGCTGAAAAATGTGGTGTTTAGATTAAAATAATGTGAGTGATTTTTAGGGCTCCGTGCCCGTAGGGTGCCAAACGGTACCCTATTACGAATTCTCCGCTGTCCGTCTGTCTGTCAGCGGGCTGTATCTTATGAACCGTAACAGTTGAAATTTATACAGATTACAAACAAATTGTGTATTTCAATTGCCGCTATAAAAAAATAAAAATAAAGAGGGACTCCAAACCAGAAACGTGTTTTTTTCGGCATTTTTTGCTAAATATTGTACGGTGGTACGATATAATATTTATGACCCTAAGAACTTTTGGTGTTTTTCAATAACAACTTTCACTGTTTTTAGATTACCCATAAGTAAATAAATATTTTGTACAGAAACGCGATTAAATTAATATTACGATATCATGTATTATTTTTGAAATCGTAGGAATTAACGTTTTTTTAATAAAAATATTTATTTAATAAATTTTACTATTGCGATATTGTACTTATCTACCTCTTATCCTAACTTATTATTAACTAGCACTTTGCCCGCGGCTTCGCTCCCGTGGTCTTTCCCGCGGGACCCGTTATTTTTCCCGGGATAAAAAGCTATTTTACTCCCTGAAAACTAAGCTTCCTAATGGTAAGGTCCAGTAGTTTCGGAGCCTATTCAATACAAACAAACAATCAAATCTTTCCTCTATATAATATTAGTATAGATTTGTAATTTATTACAAATAAAGCATTATTGTATTATTTGTTAGATATTATATGCAGCATTCAGACCTCAAAGTATTTTAACCACTAAAACACGGTACATTAAAAATAAGTACATGTATGTCCCTAATACTCCGATTTAAATAAATTATCTGCATTGTAAATTTAACACAAAGTACTTTCAATTTACAAGAGCATCTCATCTCGCACTGCAGGCACTCGAAACTTTACATAACAGCAGTCGTAGCTATTCTTGGAACGGATCCAAAACTCAAGGATATCCTGTTATATAACCATAACAGATACTCACCAAGTCCTCGTCGTCATCGGTGAAAATGTTGCTACGCTCCTGGGCCGTCATGTCGCCGTCTTACAAAATACAATACAATATTCATCCATGGTTCACACACACAACACCAGATGCATCACTGTTAAACACTGCAACTGCATCCAAAACTCCTCCAACAAATCTCCTTGGTAATACATGTTCAAACTATGTAACACTAAATTAAAAAAAAAAATAGTTCTCTTTTTTAGAAATTATGAATCCGATGTTCAATTATGTTCGCAAAACAAGTGAAACATCGACTGTGTACTGGAGCCGCTGGCACACCCTCTCTGTGTGAGGGTTGGGCGCTTACTGCGGTGGAGGGCGGGCAGAGAAAGCACTGCAGCGTCTCGTAACCATGGCAACGACAAGGTTTTCACGCCACCGCAGCGGAGCGCGTATACATTGTAGTCAATCACCCACGAGGGAAGTAATTTTATATAGATTTCTGCAGTGTGCCTAATAACATCCAGATTCATAGGTTTCGCAGTGCGACTAGGTGTTTTAATGTATTTTTTTGTGTTTTGTTTCCTTTGGGATTAAAAGCTTTTATTTAAATCCATTTCTTATAAGCACACATGTGTATTACCTATGTAAATTTATCAAAATTATACGTACTTTCTAAGTTGCTTATTTCTTACACCACTGACTGACGGTGAAGGGAAACATCACGAGGAAGCCCTGGACTTCGGTCTGAAACCACCAACCCGTACTGAGCAAGCGTGGTGATCCAGCTCATTCCTTCTCTCTATGAGAAGTGGCCTTAACCAGATATCCGGGACATTACAGACACACATAACCTTGATAAAAATAAGTTACCCACAACAAGAAGTGAGCTTTCACCCGAAACTTTCCTTCGCAGAGCAAACCTTAACAAAACAAAAGAACCAACAAGTTTTTCAGTCCCTCGGCTTTGTACATTTTTTTTATGTAGGTCATCTCGTAGCTGACCTCTAAGGTCTACTTAACTGGGCTTTCCTGTGGCTGCCTTAAGCTACTAAACTCAAAGCCTCCAGCCAGGGGCAAAACTATTCTAATTAAAACTAAGCGAGCGCTCGCTAAGGGCACCCCCTGTGGGGTACGAACCTCGACTTAGGGCGTCGCCGGGGGGAGGACAGCAAGATGGGACAGGCTAGATCAAAGATGTATCATTATTATTAATCGGGGAATTTAAAACTATTGGCTCAGGCTTTGTACATTCAACTGTAGTATTATTTATACCTACTCTTATTGCTTTCAGTCAATGGAGCTCCTGTATAGCAAACTCTATTTGAAACGAAATTTTTTATTGCATTCGAATAGTAATTGATAAAAATTGTAATTGGAAAAAACATATTGAAAATACATGTAATAGGCTAAACAGCTTTGCATTTTCACTAAGAAATCTTAGGAAAACTGTTAGACGTAATGCCGCGCTGTTAGCTTATCATGGATATGTCTCATACGGCTTAATTATATGGGGTAATTCCACTGAAAGCAATACGGCATTTATTGTGCAAAAAAATGTTTACGTACTGTGTTTGGTGTAGAGGTAGACCCATTAGATTCGTGCAGATCTATTTTAAAAAAAACATTGATTATTAACTTTTGCATGCTTATACATACAGGAAATGGGAATATTAAAAAAAAACCGGCCAAGTCATGTCGGACCACGCACAATGAAGGGTTCCGTAGTTGGAATGAATTTATCGTAAGAACAAACTTAACTTTGTAATTGAAAAACATGTTCTCCCGGACGGAATATATGGGAGAACATGTTTTCGCAACCGCAAATTTAAGTTGGCCAATTATTACTCGTAAACTTGTAAAGCTCACTTAATTGTGATAATTTTCCTTCAAACTTCGTTATATATAAGTACTACTCCCGTGACATTTGAATTTCTAACTACAACCGTTTAGTTGGTAGAGGGGGGGGACACTTGACTCTAACGAAAATTGGTACTTTAAAGCTTGATAAGTAACTAACGGTTTTCTTAATAAAAAAACGGTCTTCGCAAACCCCTAATATTTTTGAAAGATCTATCCAACGATATCCCACACTATGGGGTGGACGAAAAAAGTAATATCATCCCCACTTTACATGTAGGGGAGGTACCCTAAATAATTGTTTTTTTCAAAATTTTATTTTACCACTTTTTTGGCGTCATTAATTTGTATACTCTTGCCAAATTACAACTTTCTAGTACCAATAGTCTTTGAGCTAAACCGCGGACAGACAGACGGACATGACGAAACTATAAGGGTTCGTTGTTGACTACGGAACCCTAAAAAAAACATCCTCACTTATTCAAAATAATGGGCAAAATGTCAAGGGATCCAACAAAATTAGCAATGCCAATATGTATAACAGCGTATTGCCATAAAAACACGAGTAGAATCGCAATACAGATATTTAATAATATACCTACCGAAGGTTATTAGAGAAATGCGAACCAGCCTATTTCAAATGCATCTCAGAGCATGGCTTATAGAAAACTGTTTTTATAGTATTAAGGAATTTATGAATTCTAGGACAAATGGGAAAATTGCAGGACATGTAAATTACTTTTGACATTTTTATTTTAAACTATTGACAGAATATTTTGTAATTTAATTTCTTTGTTTATCTACAAATGATACACAAAGAAATTATTGTAGTTGATTTTTAGAAAATTTGTAAAGCTAAGCTCTTCCGTGGGGTACTTCTTCAATTTCACTATCACCTCCAATAATTTTCATTCATCATTATGTAACGAGAGAAAAAAAAATTGTTTTGGAAACATTCATTCAGGTCATTATTTTGTTCAAACCATTCTATTACAATTTCTACTGCAGCATTAATTTTAACCTCAAATTGTTCATTTTCACTATCTTTATTTATTATCATTGATATGTCGTCTGCAAACAACAACCACTTTTTTCTCGTCACTGTTGGCAAATCATTTATGTAAAGAAGAAAAAGCAATAGCCCCAAAATATTACCTTGAGGCACGCCATACGCCAATACGTAACGAAAAGTGATAACGTATAAATCTCAATACAGGACCAATGTCCTGTATTGAGATTTATACGATATCACTTTTCTGTCTTTATTAACGCCTAAAATGTCAACCCGTTGTTGTCTATTCGTCAAGTAATCTTTTAGCCAATTTACCGCTTTTCCTCTTATTCCGTAACACTCACACTTTTCTAACAGTATATCATGATTTACAAAGTCAAATGCTTTGGTCATGTCGAAAAATATTGCAGTGACCTCTTCTTATCTATATTCTCCATAATCGATTTTATTAGTTGACTAGCTGCGCCCCGCGGTTTCACCCGCATAAGTGTCGATCCCGTAGGAATATCGGGATAAAAGGTATCCTATGTCCTTCTCCAGGTCATGGTTTACGCATGTGCCAAATTTCATCCAAATCCGTTGAGTCGTTTACGATTCTATAAATAAAGAATATACAGACAAATATTCATTTTTTTTAAATATATATAGATAGATAAAAAGCTAGTGCAGTTTACTTTCCTCTTTGAAAACCATTTTGTTCCGAGCTTATTATATTGTATTTGGATATTAATGAGATAATTCGATTATACATTGCTTTTTCGTATATTTTTGAAATTAGAGGTATTAAGGTCACTGGACGGTAATTGTCTAAATCATGTTTTTTTTTAATAGTGTTTTTATTACTGAGATCTTTCATTTGTTCGGGTATTTTTCTTCAAAAAAACTTAAATTAACAAGATGGGCTAATATAGGAGACATCGGCACATGATATTATTATGTGGGTGGAAATATCATCATATCCCCACTGAGTTGGTATTATTTAGTGATTCAATTATTTTATTGATTACATTGGGTTCGCAAAACTCGAGATATAAACTATTACTTACATTGCTAGTATTTTTTTAATATTGTTTTTATTTTGCTTGTTGGTTATATGTCTATGTTTGTAGCATCAATGAAGTAATTATAAAAAGCTTCCGCTATTTCATCAGGTTTTTCTATCGTAGCGCCATTCAGTTGAATGGCTTCTATATATTGTGACTTTGTACCGTTAGGTTTATTTTAAATTAATTTCCATGTTGCTTGACATTTGTTTTTTGGTTTCAAAATAGCATCATGTCTTACGGGCTGCAGATATTAATCTTTATCCTGCAAAAGAGGGCCGTCAGAGCTAACTACAATCTCCGCAGTAGCGAATCTCTAAGAAAACTGTTTAAGAAAATTAACATCATGACGGTACCTTGTCAGTATATATTTGAAAATATTATGTATGTTCGAAAAAATCTACATCTTTTTAGTAAGATAAGTGACAGGCATAATTTTAACACTAGAAATAGGAACAATTTTGATCAACCACGTTTCAGATTGTCTAAAGTACACACTTCTTATATGGGGTACTATGTAAAATGTTATAATAAATTACTACTCGATTTTCTTCAACTGATTGAGAAGAAATTTTAAACATGCATTAAACGCATACTATGTGGACAAGCATATTACAAGTTGGATGATTATATCGTTGATAAAAATGCTTGGCTTAATGCTGGTCCTGCTCCAAAGCCACTTGGGGTCACTAGTAAAAAAAAAAGTATTTGTAAGAGTTGCTTCCCTTTTTACCCGACTGCAGCGAAGCCCAAAAGGAGGGTTAAGTGTTTGACCTTCATGTAAGTATGTATGTCCGTTTCTTTGTTCCCTCGTAACTCCTAAAGGAAGAAACAGATTTGGATAAATTATACGTCTTTAGATTTGTCTTGGTAGCGCGAGTGTCACTGGCTTCAGAAACAATGCAAAATGGATTGGACGGATTTGGGGTGCTTGTGGAGTTCCAAATTTTTTTTTCTTCAAATACCATCGAGTGGGATATCAAAATAAAGGGTTTTAAAAGGTGATTACAAAAATATATACAACTCATATGGTTAAAAGTACCTCGAAGTGACAAATCGTAAAAAAACACGTACAATAAAGTAAAAAAAAAATGTATACTAAAATAAAATAGCAGAGTTGGAAGCAGGCGGGACCCATTCCATTTTTATATTTTCAGACTCAAATGGGTCCGCCTGCTTCCAACTTTAATTTTATTTAAAATGAGCTTGTTTTTAGCGTATCACTTTTTTTTAAACTTTAAGTCTTTTAACGCAGTTTAGTTTTTTTTTTTTTTTCTGACATTACGGAATTCATGTTTTTTTTTTTTTTTTACCAAGTTTAAATTGTTGAATACTCCAATAGATAATAATGATTTTCTTTCTTTTTGGTGGTAAAATTCTATTAATCTCTATTATTTAGAAACATTTTTTAAAATTTTGTAAATGTGAGTACCGTGGAGCTGTTTATTATGTTATTAAGATGTATGTCGACTTGAAAGAGCATGGCAGTTGAGAGTATGTCATGCTCACTAAAATGTCTCCCTGATGGTGGCGAGTGCGTTGGATCACTCGATCCCTAAAAAAAAGTTAAGCTGGATGGTCCTGATCCACGCGTCATGTTCGTGAACGTGCGCCGTCAGTTGTGACTGGTCATCTCTTATCTGCCAGGGCTTATTTTTAATCTTATATTTTGAATTATTTTGATTATTTTGTTGAACATTGTTCTCACATATAGAAGCAACAAGAATAATGTACCCAGGATTTTATAATATCTATTGAAAGAGTGTCCTTGGAGTTTCTTGCCCGTTCTTCTCCTTAGAGATCTGCGTTTTGGAATGGCAACTTGCTTCAACTTTCTCACTAATTGACCGACTATTTGACAATTCAAAAGTGCCTGTAAATTGTTAAATTGAAATAAATGTTTTGAGTTTATCCAGCCGGTTGCAGACCAAAAGTTAAACTAAGTTGGTTTCAGCTCACATAGCTGATGTTATTTTTCATACTTGTTTTGCTTTGTCATAGTTTGCGGTCTGTACAGAAGTATGAAAAAATACTTGACCTATAGGAGCTAAGCTAAACTAACTTAGTTTAGCTCCTGGTCTACAACAGGCTTTAGAGTTTGAGGGCACTCAACAGTCAATATTACGCAACCAATATGGACTGATCATACTCATAAATGCTGACATTGAACAACGAAAATGGAATTTGTCATGTTCGGGCTTAAATTTTACTGAAATTATGTACCTATTGTGCCTTATTTTTAAAGTGGTTTGATAACCCAAAAAAATACAGTAGTTTACCAGTAATTAGTTTCATGTCAGTACATGAAACCAACCGCTCATATGAAATTTCTCATATGTTCCTAATATATATAGATATAGGATTTAAAAACCCTTGCCGTATAGATTGTTATCAACTTGTCATCCAAAGAAGCCATGATGATGATATGTATGATTCAAAATTTTAAATTCAAAATTTTTTATTGCACATAAACCTACATGGGCACTTATGAAACGTCAGAAGCTAGGTGCACGGTTCCAATTGGTCGTTTCCTTTGGAAAAGAGCCGGCAAGAAACTCCACGGTTATATATTTTCAAATAACAGTGTTAATAAGTATAGGAGGACAGTGTAGGCCTTTCAAAAAGTACCAGCTGCATACAAATATAGAAAATGGTCAAAAAATCTACAGTCCACTAAGCCTACAACGTTCTCAAAATAGAAAATAATCTATATAAAAGATAAATAAAGTAATAAAAATGAAAGCCTTGGCATTACAACTGTAACAAATCTGATTAATTATCATGTCCAACAAAGCCATAAAGAAAATAAATTAAATTGTAGGTATATAATACCGAGTATATGTGTACCCTTTCCGTTACACGTTGCATGTATCTCCTTTACTTACTCGGGACCTACTATGTTTCTACGTTTCTTCAGCGAGATAATCGCTGATAGCTACATCAAGTCGCTTCCTCGTCGGCAGACAGATGGACAGGTGTCTTTGACTCAACTAATTTAATTTCGTTGACCTTCGTTCCTAAAACCTGAAGGAAAGTGGCAATGAGGGGTGATGTTAGGCGACCATTAATCATATTGGAACGCCCACGGCCGGAAATCCGGTGAAAAACACAAAGCTTCCGAACTTAATGACAAACGGAGCTTCAGACTGAGTCCTATTGAGTCTTGAGTTAGGTTTTACAGAACCTAACTCAACCTACTTAAAACTAGTTTAAAGCTATTTGATTAATTAAAACTACTTAAATGATAATAGACCTTCCTCTTCTCACACTAAGAAGGCACATACATTGATCATCACGCTTGCTCAAGACGGGTTGGCAATTTCAGACAACATTTTCTCTAAGGCCAAATTTCCCTACGATGTTTTCCTTCACCGATGACAGTAATGGCCAAGATAAACACACAAATTACATAATTATGAAACTATTTAGTTTTAAATAATCCTTGAGCCTTGAGTGAGGTTTTGTAACAACGGCCTTGTCTTTGTGTGGATAAGTAAATAAGAATGTGAATATATACGAATGCCTGGAATCTTTTGCTAGTCTTTAATATCTACATACACTAATATTATAAAGAGGAAATATTTATTTGTATGTGTGTTTGTACCGAATAGGCTCCAAAACTACTAGACTGATTTGAAAAATTCTTTTACCATTAGCTTAGTTTTCAGGGCGTATATATAAGCTACTTTTTATCCCGGGAAAAATAGCGGGTCCCGCGGGAAAAACCACGGGAGCAAAGCCAAAGTGCTAGTTTAGAATAAAAACCATTGCTTTTAGAAGAACATGAAATTCATTGGGGCTCCCAAGGGATTAAAAGTAAGCACGTTTATACAGGGTGTAAATACCCATTATAAAGTCTTCAACTATACATTCTGTTCATCAAACTAAATTACATTGTACAATAATAATTACTGGGAAACGACTTTTATTTTTGGCAAATTAAACGACGATCAACCCGAGTCTAAGTTGTCAATTTTGTAAAAATTGTCCGTATATACTAGGATAAAGTTCAAAATATAATAACTAAATTTAGAAATCGTTCTGTAATAATACGAATCTAGTTTAGATATAATATAAAATTGTTGTGAAAGTCCTCAATACAGATCATTAATGAACACTGCATATTGCATCTAGGAAGTCTGACCACCAGTCTTACCAAGAGCCAGTAGCTACATGTAAAATACCGGTAGTCATCTGCATCCGGTAACACTGGAAGCCGACCCCAACATAATTATATAGTTGGGAAAAAGCTGGTCAGATGATGAAAGAAAGACGCAAATGAAATAAAAACAAAACACATTTGCTCAAGTGAAATAATACCAACTCATCAGTTTCATGGCTCCACGGAGTTAATTAACCCTACACGACTCTCGATAACAGATGAGCTGTGAGAGCAGCTCCAAATTGTGCAATTATCATGCAGCGCTCACCTGACGTGTTCTATGTTAATTGATATTATTCTGCGTCTGGTTATTGTGACGTTATTGTCACGTTGACGTTTTTTGTAGAGGTATTAATATTTGAGTGTTGTTGTTGTGGTTCTCAGGTCGGACAGTGTTTATTTATTTCATAAATAATTGATTTAACAAATGTACATAGGTGGAGTGTTATTGGGTTTTTCCAAAAGGAATTTTGTGCCCGGTGGGCAATAGGCTCGCCCCCTTATACAGTATGTTAACTAACAGAGGGCGTTCCCGTTAACCCGCAATAGTATAGCATCCATATTGACCACGAAATTAATTTCGTTCCGTTACACTGAATGTTATCCACTCATAACGTTTCAAAGTTGGTAACGTTACTAGAACAAGAAAAAAACAATAACGTTACAAAAAAATATCGATATAGAATATCATTTTTGAACAATATTTTAAGTTACGATATAAAAAAGTGTAGTCTGCGTCTCAAGGTTGCACCAAATGGGAGTCTAGCACAGCAGCTAGAATGCACCTTCACATTCTGATGTGTTAGGCAAATATTCTGCTGAATCCTATAGGTATCAGTATGTTTATATCCGCTTATAATAACGTTACAGATTTATTTCGTAAAGTTATTTTTTAGAACTTTTCCCGTTGAGCACCGCTCCGTCGTCACCCACCACCACTACCACTGGTGGTAAGCCACCACCGTATTCAAACAGAAAGTTCATTGGAGAGCGCATCTTTCATAGACAGTGTTGTGAATGAATAGTTGTGATTACCTGATATTTACTTTTTTTTTTGGCGGTCAGCGTTGCCTTTCGAAATGAATAGCGTTATTATTTCGATAAACCGTTATATTAATAACGATATATTGTTATTATTGTTATTAAACAGTTCAAGATTTCGTTCCGTTTATTAATATCGTTAATGCCAAGGAATTAATTTTGTTACGATCCTGGTAGAACGATACAAAATTATCGCTACCGGAACTACGCGTAACATTATTTTGAGTAACGTTTCAAGTCCCTGGTAAAAAAATTGAAACATCGAAAAAAAAAAAACACGCTTCACACAAATATGAACCAAAGTATGAAAACACGCCGTAGCTACACGAGCGAAGCTAAACGAACTTAGCTTCGTTCCCAGTGTGGCTGTGTAGCTTGCCCACTAAATAAAGGCTAATGAATTCAGAAGACAACGGTCCGGTCGACGAACGGCACTAATGGCGATGCGCCGTGTCGTCTCACATGGCACTAATCTTAGCACTCTTTGATGTTCAAACTTGATTAGTTAGCTTATTGTGTGAGAATATTTTCCCCCTTATTAATAAACTCGAGAGTGTAATTATGTCAAACCGAAGCTGCATACTGATGTATAGCTGGTCCACTCTGAAATGACGCGCCTCATTACCGCATTATCCATAGAAATTCGCATTAACTTGTGCACAAATGCGGTAGTGGGGCGCGTCATTTTAGAGTGGACAAGCTTTGACTTTAGTATGGGTTTATTATTATGGAGTCAAGACAAAAGACTGCCTTTTATTTTTAGCTTTGTGGTATTCTTTATACTCCCACCAACGAAGTTATTGATGTATTTAATTCAAACACAGTCAAATTATAATTCCATGAAGATTTTATTCAATGATACCTCCTTCTAACTTACAGTTTTTATGTAGATATATTGAACACCATACTGAACCATATCAGAAACGGAATCACCAATTCATTTTCCAAGTGCGATAATTAGATCATACTGGCATATTAGACTTTCCTGTGAACCGTTTATTTGCCAATTGATACAGGATGGGTCATGGAAATTAATTAAAAAGTGTAAGCAATGCACAAATTTCACAATAACCATTATTTTCTTCGCAAAAAACGACCATGAGCAAGGTAAATAAACCGTTGAAGTGTAGCGTAGCTTGTAGTGTAGCTTGTTTCAATCCAATTTGTCTCACACTAGCGATACCATTTAAACCAACTTAACGTTTCACTTGTAAAAATATTAAGCACCTACCATCATCTTTTAGATTTCTGAGGAAATACTTCGTGTTACGTATAGTATTGTCCATCCGATTATCCGATTGACATTGTCAATCCGATGTAGAAACTCCGTTTCAGATAGTAAAATCTTGTATTACAAGGAGCTTAAAGGTCTAGTTAATAAGTCCTTATACTATGAGAAAGTGGCTTATTTTAAGCACAATATTAATAGTAAGATCCATCATCCCAAAATTCTATGGAAAAATCTAAAATCAACCTTATTACCATTCAAAAGTGTGTCTGAATTACCCTCTCATTTAAATGACCCTGATAAAATTAATTCCCATTTCTTAAATGTTCCCGGTGATAGTGTGGCACCAGCATCATGTTTTGCTTTCTACGAGTCGCATCGATTTGGCGAGGGTGTTTTTTCTATTGATACTGTAGACCAATCTGAAATTATCAAATTTTTATCAAAATGTAAAACCAATGCAGAGGGTTTTGACCACATCACGCTTGACATGTTTTTAATGACTCTCTCTCAAACCTTAGATATCCTGACTTCTATTGTTAACTACTCAATTTCTACGTCGACCTTCCCTGACCTTTGGAAAATTGCTGTTGTACGTCCTATACCTAAAGTTGTGAACCCAAGCACTATTATGGACTTACGGCCTATAAGCATTTTACCCTTATTGTCAAAAGTACTTGAAAAAGTTGTAAACGCCCAATTATCCAAATACCTTGAGCGAAATAATATCCTGCCGGAGGCGCAATCAGGTTTCAGGAAGGGTTATAGCACTGCAACGGCTCTGTTGGATGTTACGGACAATATATTATCAGCTCAAGATGATGGATGTTGTACGCTGTTAGTTCTACTGGATTTTTCTAGGGCATTTGATGCAATAAATTTGTCTCTTCTATTATCTAAGATGACGTATTATGGTTTTGACGCACCCTCGGTTGCATGGTTCAAGAGTTATCTTAGCAATCGAAAACAGCTGGTTGAAATAAGAGATGCCAATGGATCCAGTATTTTATCAAAAATGACTCCAGTGGTAAGGGGTGTTCCACAAGGATCTATATTGGGTCCCCCTTTATTCATTTTGTATACTGCTGATATTGTCAATGTTATCAAAAATACTAAATTTCATATATACGCTGACGACATTCAATTATACCTTTCTTTCAAACCTGAAAACTATGAAGCCGCAGTCAAATTATTAAATGGTGACCTGGACAGGATCGTGGACTGGTCGAAACAAAACTCCCTATTACTCAACCCGACCAAAACTAAATTTATGCTTTTCGGGTCTAGGGGTCAACTGGATAAAATAAATTCAAATCTTACCAGCGTGATCGTAATGGGCCAATGTATAGATCGAGTTTATGAGGCGAGGAATCTGGGTTTGATAATTGATCAGGATTTACGTTTTGAGGCTCATACTGCAAATTGTGTAAAAAACTGCTTCTACCGTCTTAAAGTACTATATAAGATGCGTCCGTTTTTAAGCGAAGATCTGCGTATACAGCTAGTTGAAAGTCTGGTTCTATCTAAGTTAAATTATGCCGATACTGTGGTAGGACCTCGACTTCTAGCACGTACCGTACGACTAATTCAAAGGGTTCAGAATGCTTGCGCGCGATTTTGTTTTAATGTACCACCAAGGAGCCACATTACACCATTTCTAAACAAAAATAATATCTTGAAAATGAAATCCCGTCGGAAGTTACACTTAGCCTGTCTTCTTTTCGGCGTTATCAAGTGTGAATGTCCATCATACCTGTACTCGAAGCTTGCGTGGGTAAATAGTCACCGGCAGCGCAAAGCCAGGCGTTGTGCTCAGCAGCTGGCTACCCCGCATCACCGTACTGCAGCCTTCCGAGGAAGCTTTCGTTACGCGGCTTCCAAATGTTGGAACAACATTCCCCCACCCATTAGGGACCTAAAAAACAGTAGTTCATTTAAGACTAAACTTAAGAAATTCATTTTAAATTCACAAATTGAATTTAATGACATTAATATTGATAAATCCTTTATTTAATCCAATAATTAATTATATATAATTATAATTAATCTAATAATTTATGTTCAATCAATAATCAATGATTTAAGTATGTCTCCTTTATTTTTATTTAATTATCTCTTATCCTAGAAACTAACCTTATTTTAGGCTGGATGTGATGCGGTATATCTCCAAGAACCACAAGGTTTCGATCTTATCTTCTCTTTTCCGTTACAATAGAAACTTTTGAAAGCCTTAGAAATATAAATTTACTGGCACTGGTCGCTGCTCGATGATGCGTCCCCGCGTCAAGCGACAGGCGTTGTTTTATATTGTAGATTCGTAGGTACTTTAAAAAAAAAAAAAAAACTGAACTAAGTAGCACACAAAAAATATTTTACCTGCATTATTTATTTACGTATTCTTAAACATTTTTTATTATTAATATTCAAGTATATATCTATTTTATTTACCTACGTCCGTGTGTCACTGCGGGGTGCCAACTGAAAACCAGCGCTGGGTGTCTGACGCCCAGCAAATGCTGAGATGGTAACCCTTTCGGTACGGGCACGCTCAGCAAAATTTTACTGCAATTTTATTGTTATGTTTTTTGTTCTTTTTTTTTAATTTGTTTGTTGCTGTTGTGTTGTGTCTGTGTCGAATAAATGTTTTGTATTGTATTGTATTGTATTGTTTTATTGGTTTTTATTTTTTAGCGTCGGGGAGGCAACCACCTCGACACCTAACACGCCAAAACGCCTGCATCTTTTAAGACAGGCGGGAATTTGCGGTCTAGGGCGCTCAGACTCTGTCCACCCACTGGGACTGCACAATTAGGTTTCAGGGAGACCCCTTTACAGTCTCCCCAGAGATAAACCCTAACAAGCCTTTCACGCTTTTGGATTGGTCGTTTGAGGGGTAACGGTGCCCCTTCCATGTGCAGATGGTGACCACCGCGGTGGTTTTAGTGAGGTAAAAAATGTCACACTCCCCGGTCTTATCCCCTAAGCCCGGGCAACTTTTGAGGGATTACACCCAAAAACGAAAAAAAATCATAGAGATACTATGACCATAAAGGGTATGAAAATAAAGGGCTTATGTAGATGATTCCGAAAAATTAACACACAGGAACCTAACAAACATGAAGGTATTTGCCCATTCCAAAGCGTATTTGGAATGGGCAAATACCTTCATATTTCTAACTGACCCACTCATTCACAATTTGCTTATAAATAGTTTGATTGAAATTATAAATGCTTTGAGTAATAAGGATGAAAATATAATTTAAAAAAACACCCGACCGTCATCGATTCCGACGTTACTTCAAATTCCTATTTTCTACTTTCAAGATTCCGGCAGACCGAAATAGAATAGTATTTTCTTACGAATATTATTATTATTATATTTTAAATCAAAGCACAATGTTTCTTTCTTTTCTTTTACATAAAAAAACAAAGATACTAAGTTAATTCATTAGTGTTATGATCTGAAGAAGTCTTCATGGCTCGTGGATTTTACGAGCCTCCATTTTCATTTGCGTGCTTAAAGCCGACGCGGTGACGACTCCGTCGTAATGGCCGAAATTATACGAGATAGCCATAATACGGTCAACTCACTCATAATGATGATAATAAGATACTGAGGGGTTTAGCTCATTCGAATGTCTGACGCATGAAAATGATTAGACCGGGATTATCAATGAAAGACGTATTTAGTATTAATATTATGTTAAAAAAAACGTGTGCGGTCGGGGGACCCCCGTCAGGATCAAAGTTTTCTATCGTATCATTTAAAACAAAATCGAAATTTTTGGAGCCGCCATACATTTTGACCTCACTATCGACTACTCAATTATCGAAAAAATTTAGAATTTTCTCAGACACCATCATGTCACTATTTATTTATTATAACTTTATCCACAAGTAAAAAATACTGTACAAAGGCGGACTTAATGCCTGAGGCATTTTCTACCAGTCAACCTTAGGGTGATGCAGAGACAAAACATGGCAGGTGCAACATAAGGGATAGATAATTTCAAAAATCATATAGATACACATACATACATATCAACAGAATAAACTTTGTCAGGAGAAAACCGGGTTTCAGACTGGCTAAAGTAGACTCATCTTTCATGGGGTACTATGTAAAATGTTACAATAAAATACCTCCCCACATACTCCAATTGAATTAAACGAAATTTTAATCTTGCATAAAACGCACACTATGCTGCCAAGCATATTATAAAGTTGGGGGATTACATCGCTGACAAAAATGCTTGGCTCAACGCTGGTCCAGCCTTTGTCAATACCAGTTGGTATTGACAAAGGCGAGGATTGGAAGAAAAAGGGATTCCAATTTCTTTCACGGGATTTTACACACAAATAGTTTACTTTTGAATTTCGTTTTAAATAATAATTAACGTGACCTAGTAGGGCTTGACCAGATAACTGGTCAAGCGTAATAAATATTTAAATGTTATGGTACAACTCGCAACTAGCCTAGGTCTGGCAGTAGTAGCGCGAACCAGCTACCATTTACCTACCTATAGTTATATAGCTATACCTATACCTTGGACCCCAGTAACAGATGCCCCCATTTTGCCAAAATGGCCGTCACAGATGATGGGTTAAACAACTTAGCCGAAAAACTCTATAAAAAAAAACGAACCTATTGGTTGGTAACACATACACATTCTCTGGTGCAAATACTGCTTTGGGATACCTAGTTTAAATACAATATGTAAAAAAATCGGGTACTTGAAATCAAATGTCGTAAGATCCGATAGTACTTGAAATCGATAACTTATGAGCGCGACACGACATTTCACTACCTCGATGCATCAAAATTTCGAATAACTTTAGGCTCGAAACATCGGTAGCGCGAAGGCCCATTATCCTGAAACGTCATTTCTTGAACGACCATTTAATCGATAACATTTTCATCAAGGGTCATAATCATAAGTTATGACTTGTAAATAAACACCCGCTAAACGACGGCCGCCCGCGCCCCATGTAATAAACCGGTAAAATTCCCCATGGAAAAAAACTGGCGAATTTTTTTTGAACTTATTTCTTGGAAATTTCAACATAAATATAGACTCTCAGTACGATACTTAACAACACAGGGATCGGACAGGGTTTATTTACATGTGTGCTAACCAGATGTTTATAACATAAGAGAGAATTCTAAATTAGGAATATTAGGCACATCATTTATTCTTTTATTTAATAGAATGGAATGGACAGTTTCAAATTTTGAATTAGCAGCATTCGCTATGGAAATATATTTCGTTTGTTTTTTTTTCAAACAACAATTTACTTATTATTATAGGACTTGACATTCAATAATGTGCGTGGAGGCCCGAGCCGCGGTTTCTCATCACGCAGAAGTGAGAGATATGCGTCTGGTGCGAGAGGTCCTGGCATTGGACCTCAACATCGCGTGTAACTACACCCTGGAAGAGCTAGGGCACCTACTTAGATACGCCACCGCCGCGCAGCTCATTTTGTAAAAACCGCAGAAAATTAATACATTAGCGGTTTTGGAAATTCCATCGATCAGTGCACTTAGAAGGCTTCTCCGTATTTGTGAAGACTATGCCCATGGTCTCAGGTTCAACGCAACTAAGAGCGGGCTTATGCTTTTGAAGGCGCGTGAAAAATGTTACGCCACAGTCCCACCTGTCATCATATGGGGCACTCCGCGGACCAGATTATGTGGTTCCTATTCGCGAACCGATAGTTTACCTGATGATGTGAATTTGGCGAGGGAAAGCAGAGTTTTAGCAGTTACATGTAACATGCTAGCCCGTAGGTTTAGATGTTGAACAGTATCTGTACACGTGCGCCCTATGGATCAGTAGTTGATACGAAAAACTTGTACAGTGCTCTGCGAGTCCAGTGATATAACAACGACTACAGTGTAATGTTGGGGCTACCGGGCCTTTGCAGTACATCAGGGATGATCGCGATTTTTATGGGCTTATGCGAAAACGTAAGGTGACTCTGATGCGGTAAGTGCGCGATAGCTCCAACAGCCTGGTTGCTATCGTAGACAACAAAATTAACTGCGCAATAATGAGACACTGGATGACGATCCTCGAGCGTTTCATGATCTACCTAGCTTTTCCCCAAAAATGATGGGATCGGCTTCCAATCTAACCTCCTGAATACCAGTATACCTATTAGGTATTGTGAGTATATTTTAGAACCTCAGAAACCGGGCTTAAAGAACTTTACATAAAATCTCATACCTACCCAAGCATGTACCTTAATAAGTATGACGGCATCGACTAGCGCGGCTTGCCAAACATCCAAGGTCACCCCATGGATACGCTATGCAGACACAACGCCATTTTATTGGTGAAAATAGCATAACGCGCCAATGTTAACATCGATTTGGCCACTTTTACTATTAAAACTTCGTGCCTCCTTTCCTTTTTTACACGATTACCCCAGAAAGAGGGTATTTTTTTTCGAGAGTATATAATATTATAAATGTATGTCTATTTCTTTGGCAAACTCTGTAATCTAAATGACTTGATGAATTTTAACTTATGAGGTGTTTTAGATTTGTTTTAAAATACAAAAAAGGTACAAAGGTTATGTAAAAAATAATTTTAACAATATGGTATCTAATAGAAGCTAGTAATGATTCAATTCCTGATAAAACATTTAAAAAAACTAAAAAAGCTTAAAATAAAGCAAATTATTGAAAAAATCAGAAAACCCGATTGCAAAAATAACTGAAATTTTACCAACTTTAAATTGTTTGAATTTGAACGATAAATTATTACCCAGTACCCTAATTGCGTAATACACGATCAGTCAAAATCTGAATTGTTTTGAAACAGATTGCTAATCCATTGCTTCATAAGTTCGATAAAAAAATCTGCTCAACAACGTAAATAACGCAATGAATGTTGTTGAACTGTCAAATTAAACAGATTAGTCTTTATCGTCTAAGAAAATGAGTTGCGTATTAGATAGCTGAAATAACTATTGTTTATTCCCCGCCTGCGATACCTTAAATTTTCTTATTTAACAAACAGATCATTGTCAGGTTTCATTTGAATAAAAAAGGTGACATAATATCGCATAATTGACCAGTAGGTATTTTAAAAATAATAGTCATTAAAATCATTAAAACAACTCTCTAAGGTCAATCAGTCTCTAAATAATCCATTTTACGAGAAAAACGTTTGCGACCAATTTGAATTCGCAAGTTTCTTAGACATTTGCCCCACTGCCAGCAATTAACGAGAAACGAGTAGAGCTAGCAACTAAAAACGAGTTGGCGAGTAACGAGCAGCTAGTTTGAGACGGCGACGAGCGATTACTCGCATACCAAGCTCTTTACGAGTGTTCTGCCTGCCAAGTCGAGAGTCAGAGTCGCTGAGCAAGTACCTACTCTTTGATATAATATTTTTATCTCACGAAGCGACGCGCGCTTTACTTGTGGTAACCATTGACCGCTGGCGATGGCGGTATGAACAGTCAGCGATCAACTTTGAATACCTCTTTTACTTACACGTGAAGGCGCATGCTCGTGATCTTTTGTAAGCGCGTTAAGCGAGAAAATAAAATAGTTAGTCGCTTCCTTGTCAGCGGTGGGACAGGTGCCTAAGGAAAGCATAAAGCCAGATTTTGGAAAACGCATATTGAATTTAATCTATGTCAACTAATTTTAATACAGTCGGTCAGCCGACCACAGCAGTTACCATAGACAGTATCTTAGCTATTTTTTGTCGCCTTGCAGAAACCAGAAGGCCAATTCCCATACCTAATTAAAAACTTTGAAATCTAGTCCCAATCTCATCTCAGTGACAATCAATATCAATAACTTGTCGCAAATATAGGAAAAATAGAGATCTTTTTGACAGATAGAGGCTGAAATTAGAATACTAGTGGTCTTAAAAATACGAGAATTGTCTCTTTGTTGTGAAAGCCGTGATAATGAATTAACGAAACTAAAAATAATAGCAATATATAATGTAAACAAAAATGCATCTACTTTAAACAAAGTTTCAGCAAAAAAAATATCCTTGCAAGAATCACTCAATAATCTAAGACTTACACGTATCACTGTAAGAATTGCACGTATTACTGTCTGATTGATCGCTCCTTTGCGATAGACGCACTCTGCGTGCCGAATTGCCTGACCAATTTGTTCAATATGTTCATACGACAGTGGCTAATGGTCGCAGGTTCAGTGCCAGAAGATTGATCGCCCATCTGATGATGGGAACCTATTTTAGACGCCTCGGTTGCACTATATAAAAACCCAGTTAAGGACATGAAATAAAATATTTTTTCACATAAGCGTGACTTCTATAGAACTATATAATAACGTCACGCCAGTATTCACAAAAGGGTTAAGCAGAGGTGTATCTATAGTACACCCACATTTCGCCAGTTATGTTTAAGTCCCATGTACATAGGTACACAATAGGAGGCTAGCCTATTGCCATCAACCAGGCACATATCCAGACATTTACATAGTAAGGCACCTGTGTTCAAATCTGTTTCGGAGATATTACTATTAATTCCGCTAAACCTAGTAAGTGTTTCACAAATTTATCAAATCCATTAAATGGCTCTCTAGCCTTATAATAGATTTGGAAAGGTCAAAGTGACTAGTGAGTCACTTTGACCTTTCCATTTTTAAACCTAGCAAGTGTTCGAAACTTACTTTTGAAATGATTAATTGTGTGGTTGTGTTGAATGACGAACATCGAGAAAGGGTAAATATTAAAAAGGCGAACATTAGAAAGGGTAATATACAGTGCGTTTTAGCCAATTCTCAAATTGATTAAGGGGCATAAAATATGTAAGTAATTTAGGTACACTATTATCATCATAATTTGTGCTAATACATATTATTTTTTTGTACTTTATGACTTTCCAAAGGCTGCATCAATTTATTATATGTTTCCAAGCTCTCCTGATTATTTTTGTTTGAAGCACTAATAGGTACTGGGTTTTGATATGGGGCAGCTGGCCTCCCAGAGTGGTATAATTGTTGTAAAATGTTGGATGGATTGACTAAGTGTTGTAGATGTGTTTCACATTCTTTCATTTATCTACGAGTATCTAATCTATGTCCCGTCATTATAGGATGATATGTAAATTAGCCTATGAATTTGGTCAGAGGAAAGTATTATAGTATTGTCTAAGTTATAAAATTCAGGACAATTATAAATGTATCAATTCCAAGATTGACAGGAGTTATCTCGTAGGTACGACTCGTGCCGACATAGAACTCAAATCAGTCGAGCTCATCTTGAAAACGTCTCCTCCTCGCTGCTCGCGAATCCATTAATACCGATCGACATCGACTGCTAAATTGAAGTGACTATCTTAAGAACCATTCATCACTTCCGTAAATGGCAATCTACATGTCTCTACAAACACGTTCATTCATCAGGCAATCAATGCAACTCCAATTAATTTGCCAGTAGTGCTTACTCGATGTGGAGGATTCATTCGTCACTCAACATCGTCTACTTGTAATTTAGCGTTCTAATATCTACTTAATGAGACGTGACGATTGATGATTAGACTTGTCGTCACACATCACACAATGGTCATCCTAAATAACCCTGGAGGGATGTCGACTGCGGAAAAAAAAGCTATTTAGTCCGTCAGTTAGATAATAAAAAAATATTAGACACGTATTTTTGGATATATCATAATAATAAAAAATGCTTTAGATAACGCATTAAAGTTGGGGGAGTCGGGGCTCGTTCGTCACAAGTCAGTATAAAATCTACCGGAGAGTGACGTCATACCACATTTTAACGCAGTGCCTACTCAATGTGATTACGTAAAAAAGATAAAATACGTGTCCAATATTTTTTTATAATAAACCTGGCAGTTTTTTTTGTCAACATGCCTTTTATGAAACTTTATGAGCATACGCACTTCTTAGTCTTAATCAGGTATGGTATATTTGGAGGTGGTCACTAAAAATTCGATACAAAAGAAAGCAAAAAATAAATGACAACCACGTACTACTGTTTCCGGTTTACGTATAATATCCAATGAGAGAGATTGAATCTTCTCAGAAAAATAGCTCCTCAGGGTGATGTTGAGTACCGTCACTGATATTGATAGCAAGGAACGGATGCAAGGAAGAACAAAACGGAACGGTATGTTATAACGACACCAAGAACACCTGACACACTCAAAATTTAAATATATATCATAAGCAAGGAACCGACCAATTTATTTACCTCATTTACTACCAACCAGAAGAGCTCAACGGAGTGAATCGATCTAATGGACTGTAAAATGAAATCACTCACGTAGAAACAACTCAAAGCAGAAGCTGTAAGATATTCAACACCTTGTTTCGAAGTAACTAAACATTTAATTTCCGAGAAAACTCTGTAGGCAGGTACTTACACGTGATAAAACATTTTCACTTATCAACCGCGGAGTTGGCAATTTCCTTTCGAAAGTGAATAAAAAGTAGATAAACACGGCAATCAGGCGAAGAACACAAGACTTACTTAGAAAACAAATAAATATTTTGGACGCAACTTTAAGTATGAGCATCCGTTCGTTAGTAAAATAGTTCTTATATAATTTTAGGGGGTAAGTATTCCGTTTTTCTTCTATTTATCTGTTCGGAAGTCAAAGCCATTTTTACTTGGAGACTATTTGCACTATATCGATGAAAATTGGAAATAAGTTGTATTCTGTGTACCCACGTGTGTACCGCTAAACAATGGTGTAGTGAAATTATGAAAAAAAAAACAGGTGGGGCGCTCCATACACTTCCATCTACTCCATACATATAACCGCGGGCTGAAATAAAAAATAAGCAATGCACATAAGGATGTGGGGAAATTATTAAAAATAATTGTGGGATCCCATAATTAACTTTCTACTGGGATGCTTCGAATATAACTCACTAGAGACTAGGCGAGCACGAGACCAACTCACCATAGCCTGTAAGACGCGTGGCACTATTGACGCGCCTGATCTGCATGCTGTGCTGGCTTGCTCCTTTGTCCCAGACAATTACTGCCGCGGCTGTATGCTGTGCCTTAGTCTCCAGTACCTTACGCTCTGGACACACTTGATGACCTTTTGAATTCCAATCCAACAATCGATTTGTTTGCGAATGAATGTACGAAGATTTTATTGGCAGGTCAGAATTACTGTGAGAGGGATTTATGAAAGTTTGGTTAACTTTTTCATGTTTAACGTTAACTTTATGAATTTCTATTTTCTCTTTTATGTTTCTAACCCTACATCTCTCACGGCACTAATAGTGAAATCTATCCTTCTAGAGTTGCCAAGGCTGAAACCAATAGTTTACGCTGCCTAGTTTGCGCTACGATGCGCCTACGCACTCTGTATGAGCAAAACTGATTCAAATACCGCATGCAGCTACAACTTCATTAGGCTGTTGTAGAAGCTATAATTTCGTAAATAATAATTACAACTTAGCATTAATAACATAATAATTTCGTAAATCTATAACGGGTGTAAAAAGACACTTAACTTCTTTATGTGTCTTTTTACACCCGTTACAGATTATCTCCCCGTCACTGTGATATTTTATTTTATACTGGGCCATACCTGGGAACCTGGTTACGGGAGATATTGAAGATTTAAAGTTCAAACTGACCTCAAACGGCTCAAATCTGTAGTTACCCAAAGGTATTTGCGCCGCCTTAGGGCAGCCGCAGCAGCAGCGCTAACATAGCCCGCCGTGCTTGGAAAACGAGATGGTGCAAGGGTGTCGTGTCGACACAGGTTGTGTCCTAAAACAGAAGCCTATCCATCCAAGGTAACCACGTTTCCAAGCCACGTGAGGAGGACTTCAGTTTTCCAATCCGCTCGTTCGTTTTTTGTATTTGTTTTAGCTGGGGCTTTGTCTCGCATATGGTCGCAGCATTATGCTGAGCGATGGCCGTTTTGCGTGAATGTGACGCATAATTTGCCCCAACTTGTTCTTTTTTGTTTTCTCTTTGCGTCATGTTTACTGCAACTAAACGTACCTATAAATTATTTATTTCAATCACTTATTTCTAGCGCTGCCACTGGCGTGTGGTTTCCTATCATAGAGCCCAATGTTGAAATTACAATCACAAAATCTTGACGACGTGAATAACTCTATTGTTCAGGTCCAAGATTGGTTTACGGTAAATAATTTGGTACTAAAAACAAATGCATTACATTTAAATTATCAAATGTTAGAAGTACATCGTATGTGACATCTTATTGAATGGAGAAAAACTGGAATTTATAAATCAAACTGTTTTCCTTGGAATCACGCTAGACAAGAAATTACAATGGGGACCCCATATAACATATCTCGCGGGGCGGCTAAGCTCGGCCGCTTATCAGATGTAGAAATGGTCTATTTTAGCTACTTCCACAATATTTTGTCGTATGGCATTTTACCGTGGGGTTGGGCTGCTGACATTGAATCCATCTTTGTTTTACAAAAGAGAGCTGTCAGAGCCATTTATAATTTACGTCGTCGTGAATCTCTCAGGGAACTATTCAAAAAGACTAATATTATGACGTTACCTTGCCAATTCATTTATGAAAATATTATGTATGTGAGAAAAACCCTACCTTTTTAATAAAAATAAGTGATAGAAATAATTTTAATACTAGAAATAAAGATAAAATAGATCAACCATTTTTCAGACTATCTAAAGTAAATACATCTTCTATGGGGTACTGTGTTAAATGTTACAACAGAATACCTTGTGATATATTAGAATTAAATGAAAGTAAAAAAACTCATATAAAAAGTACACTTTGTAAACAAGCATATTACAAATTAGAGGATTCAGGATATCCAAGATAAAAATGCTTGAAAACATGCTGGTCCTTCTCCATAGGACAATTTAGAATCTAGACAAAATATAACTGCTTGCCAATTTAATTGTATAATATAATTTTTTATAACATTAATTTTATATTCTGTGATTACTAAAACTCACACATTGACTTATTTTTAGTATTACTTGTTAAAATCTTAGGAATATCGTATAATTTTACAATATTTGTAAATATATGAGCACCATGCATCTATCACATAATTAATTTATCTGTCATTCCTTCATTTTTCAATCTTTTTTACCTATCGTGATAAAGTAATCTTATTATAGTTGCATCGTTTTCACATATAATTAGTGTATACAAGATATTGTGAAAACATTTTAAAAGAGTAACGGTGGAGTTTCTTGCCCATTCTTCTCCATACGAAAACTACCATAAGGAAGGGGCGACAAGAATCTTTTATTTTTATTTTTTTTGTAAATTTTGCCTAATTGAAATAAATTATTTGACTTTGACTTTGACTTTATAAATGTAGGTAGGTGTTTACCGAATATTCAATTCACGATGATCTTTGGTCTGTACCGATTTAGTTTTGTTTCAGTCTGATCAAATCAAGGTGCTACTTTTTGGATTTAGAGAGCAATCGCTTGCCACAAACTAGCTTATGAAGTGCGGTCATGCTTATGTTTTTAGTTTTAACGACGGTATTCCACTCTGACCCATGATAAAGGACATCAAAACAGGGTAATTAATTTTCGTTAGCTAACTCAACAAAAATTAACATGTTCAGCCGCAGGTCAAAACGACGAAGATAAGAAAAAAATGCTTCACTAATGGCATTCAATAGCCACTTACAATTCATTACGTAAACGACTAATACTTTCAGTAAGCTGATCCATCAATGTCACCCGATCTCTTAGCTTATCCTCTGTTATTAAACTTCGTTCGCACAGCAGAGTCCGCCAATTTTTCTGCAGGGAATACCTTATATAAATTATTTTTTCCCTTACCCTGCGAGAGAATTATATTACCCGTTTTTCCCTTGTGTTGAAAGAGAGAAGAAGAGCTGTTTAGCAACAATCCTATATCCTATACTATTAAATGAGCAATATTTGTACATATATGTCGGAAATACGTTACTGAGTTGACTAATCGCATCGCCAGAGCCGTTTATAACACTCGGACCGGCCGGAGCTAAGCAGGAGTTACATAATTTGTGGTGTCTCTCTTCGTGGAGGTTTTTATTTTACATTTTCCTTCAGTGATTATTCAGAAATAAAATGGCGAAATAAACCGATGATGAAAATAAAGGAAATATTTATATGTCGAAAATACGTCAATGATTTGACTAATCGAAGCGCCAGTGCCGCCTAGCGGTGCTCGACCGTCTACAACATAACGCTCGGACCGGCCGCAGCTTGTGGGTGGTGGTCAAGTAGTGACTAGTGAGTAGTGAAACTGTCGCGCGGTCCGTATAGTTGTGTTGTGTAACGAGAATTGCTAGTGTGATTAATTTTATAGAAAATTATAATTTGATCTGAACTGTAAACGGTTTTTCTATTGCGCAATTACCAACACTACCCACAGTTCGCCCACAGTTGTTAAAATATGGCTGATAATAACGAAAAGAGACCCTCCTCCGTCATATATGTATATATATATATATATATACAGGGTGTTTGGCAGAACGTTGAACATACGAAAATGGTGGATAGATTGGGTCATCTGCTACTTACTCAGCCCTAATTTAATTGGCCCTGGACCCCAGGATATTAAAAAAAAATATTTTTTGCTTTCTTCTAGTTTCACCACTTTCTTAACTTTAAAGTGTATTTTTTATCACAAATGGATAAAACAGGCATTTTTTTTTATCGTTAATGTTGGTAGATTCTTATAAAACTATTGCTTTATTCAGATGTTAGCTAGAAAAAAAGTTATAAGTCCTCAAACTTACAGAAATATGTAAAAAAATACTTGAAACTAAATTTCAACTTGCTTTTAAAAAAAAAAAAAATGGGTTGAGTAAGTAGCAGATGACCCCACCTATCCACCATTTTCGTATGTTCAACGTTCTGCCAAACACCCTGTATATAACGAGAACGTGATCACGTTCTCGAAAACGGCTCTAACGATTGCGATAAAACTTGTAATATAGGGTTTACGGGGGCGAAAAATAGATCAACTAATTCTCATATCCGGGAAAATTCGTTTTCTCCGTATTTTCACCCGAGCAGAGCTCGATCGACCAGGTACTACTCTATTAAATGAGCAATATTTGTATATACGTACCTATATAAATATATTTGCAATCACGTTCTCGAAAACGGCTCTATAGATTTCAATATTCATCATTTAGCTCCCTTCAAAATGGTTGAGCTGAATGGTGCTGATCCATGCGTCATGTTCGTGAACGGGTGCCGTCAGTTGGGACTGGTCATCTCTTAGCTGCCATGGCTTATTTTAATTTATTTTAAGTTTTTGAATGATTCTTCATTTTTTCTTTTTATTACGGACGCTTTTACGAACGTGCACGTCTTTCTACATTGTTCTCACATGCATAATTTCAAAATGAATGATGTAACCAATATTTTGTATCAAATTATATTGATTTAAAAGTGTCCGTGGAGTTTCTTGTCCATTCTTCTTCATATGTACCTACTACGCTTTGGAATGGGCAACTAGCTTCATATTTTTGACTGACCGACCCCTTGACAGTTCAAAAATGCCTGTAAATGGTTTAATTGAAATAAATGCTTTGATTTTGAGTTTGAGTAATTATTTTTTTTTTCAAAATTTTATTTTACCACTTTTTCGGCGTCATTAATTTGTATACTCATGTCAAATTACAACTTTCTAGTACCAATAGTTTTTGAGCTAAACCGCGGACAGACATACAGACGGACATGTGTAAATGGTTTGAGTTTGATAAAAGTTGCAATATAGGAGTTTACAGGGTGAAAAATCGATCTTGCTGGATCTCATATTTGAAATTCGTTTTCTCTATTTTCACAGCCGGGCAGCCTCGGGAATGTGATACGACGTTGGTATACCCTGGACGATATGATTATCTATTTTCACCCGAGCAGGGTTCGGTCGATCAGGTCAGTTTTGTGAAAACTCAGAACTCAGTTTTGTGAAAGCTTGTTTTTTTTATTCGATTTTTCTTATAATTGATTCTACCGTAGGTACTTATTTAGGTAGGTATGGTCCATTCGAGATAATTTGATTAAGACGTCACTTAAAGATTATTTCCAATAAGTGTTAGGCTAACAAACTTAGACTGAGGTGAAATCAACGCGGGGCCTAAAATAAAAAAAAAGACAGAAGACATCAAATTAATTTACGTTTCAAAGGGAAGACGTCAAGAATTTATTTGATGTCTTGCCCATGAAAGATGTCCCAATGAATGCTTTGAATAAATACGCATAAATACTGTAAAGACAGTGTTCCACAGTTTTCACTTTCTACACCAGGAAAAATAAATTCGACTAGCCAAATACACCCTAAAACACTGAAAAAAAGACAGCAACAGTTGAACAACTCCAGCTCTGAAGATACACTTCAGTCATTATATGGCTTTTTATGTTGGGAGACGAGGGAACAAGTGCACTCATCCACTAACACACTCGTCCGTGTTTCAACGTTCTTGTTACTCAAAGCCACTTCGCATTCAGCGAGATTTCAGACCAGTCAGTGTGTTTGCCAAGCCCTTTGTGTAAACGTAGGCAAAAAGTGGTTAATTTGTGGTTTTGTGAAGACGCTATTAGATTTAGAATGTAAATGTAAGTAGCACGTGGTTTGTGCGTACTGGTTTTTTTGTATTTAGAATTTTGTAGGTAAGATAAGAGATGGCCAATTTTCTTATTATTGTAAAACGTTTGCCTGTTTTCAATACAAAATAATAGAACGAATATATATTTATATTCTTCCGTATTTTTCCAAAAGATTTTTTTACGTTTTTTATTTGTAGAATTATATATGTTGTGTGCCTTTTAGTCTGTGCTAAATAAATGTATTTTCTTTTCGTCTTTTCTTTCTATAATCTTAGGTGGCCCCTGCACTTACAATAAGTTATCTTGCACTCAAACGATAAATTATTTTTACGCAATAACATTGATAAGCTTCAATGTTACCTACCTAATGAAAATATTGTGCAATCAAATTGTTACATACTCAAACATTTATTCAATCATGGTGTAGGGGGCTCCTGAAAGGAAGTTACAATTTCAATAAACGTAGGGATTCGGAACCTATACTCCATTTGAAATAAGATTAGACATTTGAGAACGAGGAGCTCCGTGCGGACCTGGCCGGTCTCCGAGGAGCCGGCCCTCGTGAGGTGCCGCAGGGGAGGGAGCAGCATGGGCAGGGACGGCCCGTGCCTGCGGAGGACCGGGTTCTGACCCTGGTGAGGCAGGAGATGGCTTTTCTGCGGTCCCGTTTTTCCGCGATAGAGGCCATCGTCCTGCGCCCTCCTCTAGCGGCGAGCATGCCGCCGGCCTCTGGCCAGCAGAAGACGGCTTCGTATGCCACCACCGCAGCTGCCTCGGCCAAACCAGGCTCATCGGGGCAGACCAGGGGTGGGGTGGCTACAAAGGTGGCGAGGGCCCCGACCCAGGTGGCGAAGGTCCCGGCCCAGGCGGTGAAGGCCGCAGCCCTAGCGGCGAAACAGCTGCCCCCGCCTCCTCCTAATTCTACCCCAGCTGACGCCGAATGGCAGGTAGCCGGGGAGAAGAGGAAGGCGGCGAACGCAAAAAGGGCGGCCAAGAAGAAGGAGAGGAGGCAGTGGCGCAAGGAGCGAAGCGTCGCGGCTAGGCTCCGCGCCCCGAAGTCCGCAGCTGTAGTGATTACACTACAGCCAGAGGCGGAGAAGAAGGGCGTGTCCTACCGCGACGTGCTCGCCAAGGTGGGGGCGGCGGTGGACCTCAAAGAGATCGGCGCCGCTGATGGCATCCGGGTGAGGGTCACTGGGACTGGGGCCCGGATGCTGGAGGTCCCCGGTGCGGCAAGCGGCCCGGCCGCTGACGCTCTGACGGAAAGGCTTAGGGCGTCCCTAGATGCGGACGAGGCCCGAGTGTCCAGGCCCACCAAATGTGCAGACATGCGTATTCTGGGCCTGGATGACTCAGTGACGGAGGAACAGGTGGTGGCCGCTGTTGTTAGGGCTAGGGGGTGCTCTGCCGAGCAGGTTAGGGCAGGCGCCCTCCGTCCTGACTTCACGGGGTTGCGAGCCATTACGGTGAGCTGCCCCGTTTCGGCGGCCAAGAAAATAGCCGGGGAGGGCCAAAGGCTGGGTTTCGGCGCAGGTCAAACTGCTGGAACCCAGACCTCTGAGGTGCTTCCGCTGCCATGTGGGCAACCACGTGGGAGTTAATGCACCTCGGAGATGGACCGCAGCGGCCACTGCTACCGCTGTGGTCAGCCGGGTCACAAGGCCGGCTCGTGTGACGCGACGCCGCACTGTGCTGTATATGCGGCAGCTGGCAAGCCGGCCAATCACCGGATTGGGAGCAAGGCCTGCGCTCCACCCACCAAGACTAGAGGCAAGCCACCTGCCACCGCCGTCACAGCCACAACCACCGCCACCGCCGCCGTTGCCGCCTCCACAGTCGTCGCCGTCGCCGCAGCCGCCGTGGCAGGGCCCTCACAGAGGGCTAAGGAGGGGGCTGACATGGAGTGCCAATAATGGCCCCATTTCGCCTCCTCCAGGCGAACATCAACCACTGCGCTACAGCTCAGTATCTGTTGCTCCAGAGCATGGCGCAGTGGTCGATTAACATCGCCGTGGTCGCTGAGCCATACTTTGTCCCACCCAGGGATGACTGGGTGGAGGACCTGAGCGGCTCAGTGGCCCTAATTTCGTCGGCCGCCGCCGGTACCCCGTCCCTCGAGGCTGTTAAGAGAGGACGGGGTTGCGTTGCAGCACGGTTCTGGGAGATTGTCGTGGTAGGGGCATACTTCTCCCCGAACCGAACTCTCGCTGAGTTCCACAACTCCCTTGCGGAGTTGAGAGTCGTCGTCGTCGGGTTCTGTTCCCTCCCCGTGCTCGTCCTCGGGGAATTCAATGCCAAGAATGTGGCTTGGGGTTCCCGGTATACGGACACACGGGGCAGGATGGTGGAGGACTGGGCGCTGGAGACAGGCCTAGTCGTCCTTAACCGGGGTTCTGTCCCCACGTGTGTGCGGATGCGGGGTGAATCAGTGGTGGACATCTCGTTCGCCAGCCCCGCTCTGTCGCCGCGTGTCATTGACTGGCGCGTCATGGAGGGGGTGGAGACGTATTCCGATCACCGGTACATCCGGTTTGACGTCTCCGCCCAGACCTCGAGCGCGCCGGTCCAACAGGCCCCGAGTGGTCCGCGGTGGGCGCTGAAGCAGCTGGACCGGAAGCTCCTCCTGGAAGCCTCGATCGTGCAGGCCTGGGTGTCATCACCGGACAGGCCTGCCGACATCAACGACGAGGCGGAGTGGTTCCGGGAGGCCATGTCCGAAATATGTGACGTGGCAATGCCCCGGGTCCAGCCCGGACGTGCTTCGCGCCAGGTGTACTGGTGGTCGCGACAGCTGACGACACTGCGCAATGCGTGCGTTGCTGCGCGACGCCGTTCACCAGGCACCGCAGGCTCCGTATTCGACCTCCGGATACGGAAGCCATTCAGGCGGAGCTATACGAGGGGTACAGAGTGGCGAAGACCGCCCTCCAAGCGGAGATCCTGCGGGTCAGGGCACTGGCCCGCGAGGAGTCGCTGGAGACTCTGAACACAGACCCGTGGGGACGACAAGATGGTGCGGGAGAAACTCCGCCCATGGGCTCCCCCGCTGACGCAGAGTCTCCGGCCACAGCTTGTGGGGGACGTGGTGAGCGCTCTGTTCCCTTCGAGAGGGGAACATGCCTCCCCACCCATGGGGCGCTCTACGGTGGGCGCCATCGTGCGCGTGCGAGCCCTCACGACGGGGGATGCGGTGGCTCGGGGTGGGGTCGTCTTGGCGGTGTCTCTAGACATCGCCAACGCCTTCAATACCCTGCCCTGGAGTTGCATCAGGGAGGCACTCCAGTATCACCGGATGCCGACCTACCTCTGTCGTGTGGTCGAGGCCTATTTGACGGACAGGGCCATCATCTACCCTGGTCACCAGGGAGAGTGGAACCGGCGAGAGATGTCGTGCGGTGTCCCACAGGGATCGGTCCTGGGGCCGCATCTGTGGGACATCGGATACGACTGGGTGCTACGCGCCGACCTCCCCAATGGCGTCAGCGTCGTTTGTTACGCTGACGACACGTTGGTCCTGGCGCAGGGGAGGTCGCACCAGGCGGCGGCCGAACTAGCGGCACACGGGGTTGCGACAATCGTGGCCAGAATCCGGCAGTTGGGACTCGAGGTGACCTTGCACAAGTCCGAGGCCATGTGTTTTCATGGTCCTCGGAACGCGCCACCGTCGGGTTCCCAAATAACGGTAGGAGGGGTTCACATCGGCGTCGAGTCGACAATGAAGTACCTGGGACTCGTCCTCGACAGTCGGTGGAACTTCGTGGAGCATTTCCGACGTTTGGCTCCCAGACTGGAGCGGGCCGGGGCTGCATTGAAGCGGCTCCTGCACAATCTAGGGGGTCCAAACGCCTCCTGCCGGAGGCTATACGCAGGGATCGTGCGGTCCATGGCCCTGTACGGGGCACCGGTGTGGGCGCGTTCATTGAGGCGGCGGCCTGCCCGCAGGTTGAACGCGTCCCAGAGGGTCATGGCCACCCGGCTGGTCCGGGGATACCGCACGGTCTCCGGTGAGGCTGCGAGCCTCCTTGCTGGATTGCCACCATGGGATCTGGAGGCAAAAGTCCTCGCGCATATTTGGGAGTGGCGCGAGGAGGCGAAACGCCGGGGCTTGACTCCGATGCCGCGAGAAATCGCGGCACAGCGGACAGAGCTCCGACGGGATCTCATGGCGGCATGGAGAGTGCGATTGTCGCAACCCAGTGCTGGGCACGCCACTATTGCGGCGATAAGTCCCCTCTTTGAGGAGTGGCTGGAGAGGCGCCACGGCGTCCTCACCTTCCGCCTGACGCAGGTCCTCACCGGACACGGCTGTTTCGGGAGGTACCTGTTTCGGATAAGGCGAGAGGAATCGCCCGGGTGTCATCACTGCGTGGATCGCCCGGAGGACACGGTGGAGCATACGGTGGAGGTATGCCCGGCTTGGGCAGAGCACCGCCGTGTCCTCGTGGAGGCGATCGGTGGCGGGGATCTCTCGCGTCCGGCCCTAGTCCAGGCCATGGTACGGAGCGAGAGGGCATGGGAGGCCGTCACCTCCTTTTGCGAAGCAGTAATGCTCGCAAAGGAGGAGGCGGAGCGCGTGAGGGAGAGGCAAATTTCGCGCCCTCACGCCCCTAGCCGCCGCAGGAGGAGACGCCCTGGGCGTCGGGAATCTATTGCCGATTCCCGGCCACCGTAGGCGCGGGCTTGCGGACGGTGAGCAATGGGTAGCTCGCCGTCCGGTAAGGACCAAGCCCGGGTCGACGGCGCGTTGTGTTCCACGCGCGCCTCAAAGAGTGTCAGCGAGTGAAGGGGTCCGATGAGACCATTGCCTGCCGGGGTTGCGGGAAAGTCCGAAAGGGACCGTGGCCCCCTGGCATTGCACAGGCAACAGAAGGAACACGGGTGGGTTTTAGTCAGTAAGAGTCTGACACGCCCTCCCGCTCCACCCAGAGCGGGAAGAGTCATTTGATGATATCCCACCCAAAAAAAAAAAAAAAAAGTTATAAGGATATCATTAAAAGCAAAAAAAGTGGTTACAATATAAATTGTTTACTGCAGCTGCCATTTTTCATGCCACTAACGCAATAAAAGTCAAAAAGAAGAAGTTGAATGGACTGTAAAAAAGGTTTGTTTAAATGTATAAATCATATTGCTAATGGAGTACTAGTACCTATTTCGCACAAAACTTTTTGGCAATACTTAAGCTTATTCATAAGGCCAACAAAAAACGCCGTCGTGAATCGTGATCTCATTTGTAAAGTTTTCTCAAAAAAAAGAATGTAGAAAAAACTTTTAAATCCAATGTCCTTTACGAAACCTTCACATTTTGATGTTATCAGAACATAAATACTGCTTATCCGTCTGCTGCATCTCAAAATTATCTCGAATTATCAAAAACTGGCCAAACGCATGTTGGACCACGAATAATAAAGGGTTCCATAGTTGGGATAAATTTATCGCAAGAACAAACTTAACTTTGTAGTTGAAGAACATGGTCTCCCATACGGAATGTATGGGAGAACATGTTTTTGCAAACGCAAATGTAAGTTGGTCAATTATTACTCGTAAACTTGTAAAGCCTACTTAGCTGTGATAGTTTTCCTTTTAATTTCGATATATATAATACTGCCGTGAAATTTTTTCACATTTTTAAAACCAACCATTTAGCTGGCAGCCCCCTTCCCCCCCCCCCCCCTCTGCCAGCTAAATGGTTGGTTTACACTTGATTCTAACAAAAACTTGCAGTTTAAAGGCAATATTCGCAAACGGATCCCTGAATCCAAAAGTGATTTTCACAAACTCTAAATATTTTTAACGACCTTTCTAACGAAATCCCAAACTATGGGACAGATGATGATGAAAAAAAAATCATCCCCACTTTACGTGTATGGGAGTACCCTAAAAAAATAATGTTTTTATAATTTTATTTTACCAGTTTATCAGCGTGATTAATATGTGTGCCCATGCCATACCCACCCATGCATTACAGCTTTCTAGTAGTAACAGAGCTAAGCCGCTGACAGACAGACGGACAGGGCGAAACTGTAAGGGTTCTTTTTTACAATAAGCAGATTTGGATTACTAATATACAAAAATGCGGAAGAAGACAATGGTCACAACAACTCACATCTCAGTCCCATAGTACAGCAGCTTTAAGAGGTAAGACCATAGATTTTGACCAATATGTAAAGAAGAGTTAGGGGCTTAGCTCTACATTAGATCTGGGCCTCAAGTCTGCTATTACAATAGTGTCAGAATGGTCTATCATTGATTTTATAATTGTTGATTTTGACAAGTTTGGTAATCTACAACATATTGGCGTCATTATGACTTTCCAATGGTCAGCCAATGACTTTCCAATGGTAATCTCGTACTTAATGAAAAATGAATGACTGACTTAGGCGGTAATCTGCTAAAATTTTGACAGTTCTTTTGATCAGTGACCTACCATAAGAACGTCATTGTGCAGTCATTTATTTTAATTCGTTACGAGTATCGTGTTTGTGGAATACAATGATCAACCAATGATCGACCATTATGAATTTAGCAGATTACGAACTTTTAGCAAAATGACAATGGGATCGTGTTGGAACGACGAATTTATAAAAATTGCAGACTTAGGCCCCTGAGAGGCAATTCCCGTATTTTTTAAGAACGTTTGTTTTATTAAGACGAACGTCGAACGTTTACCAACATTTTTGACAAATATGACAGATTGCGACTTGAATGTGAATGATTCTTAAGTACGAGAATTGGCCTTCAAACAACTTTAAAAAAGTGAAAGCGTCATGTCAGTCTTTGCAATCTACTTTACATGAAATGTTTATGGTGGGTACTTACTCCTACAATGTTATATGGTAGGAGTGTTACGAAAATAGATTCCATTAATTAGATCGTACGGTCGAGGAAATTAATTGTTTAGTTGACACACTACGTCATGAGGAGGTCTTGACTAAGTAATAACTGCCGCACGGGTCGATTCATCAGGTTAAGCTACGCTTGCTGGGGTTGGTCTGTGGATGGGTACATATCGAGACTCCTCCATGCCTCTTGGTCCCGGCTGTCATTCGTGGATCTTTGACAGTCGTTACGGGTCGTCAGAAGCCCGAAAGTCTGAGACCAGTCTTACCAAGGGGTATCAAATACTTGTATTCAGCTGCATCTGGTTAGACTGGAAGCCGACCCCAATATAGTTGGGAAAAGGCTAGGCAGATTGATTTGAGTTGACACACGTCAATTTGCCGTGTTATAGCCATTTCATACAAATGTCAAAAAATGACAGTTGTGATTCGAATACACGGACAAAATAAGTTCAATTTCCTGGAAAATATGACATATTTCTGATAATGTTCCCGTTTCGTTTCGAATCAAAGGAATAAAGCAATTTACCGAACCTAACACATACCTAAGTAAATAAACCGAATACATAAATCTCCAATAACTATCGAGTATATTTTTACTTGTGCTATAATAAATCATCTCTGTTTGTTTTAGGTACCACAAATTACTGTCAGCGTTATTTATAGTTTCTAGTTATTTTATACGTCAATCATGCCGTTTATGAAACAGGGTAAACATAATTTTATAAAACCACAAAACAAACAGAATTATTCTTAGTCGGTTTCTATTTATTGAAAAAAAACTTCTATTCAGGATTATTTCCTAACAATTTAAGTTGGCAGTAAAGTTTTATTTAAACACATAAAAAGTCAATCTGCCTAGCCTTTTCCTTTTTCCTTACCTTTTAGGGTCGGCTTCCAGTCAAACCGGATGCAGCTGAATACCAGTATTTTACATGGAGCGACTGCTTATTTGACCTCCACAACCCAGTTACTGGGTAACATGATACCCGTTCGTAAGACTGGTTGTCAGACTTTTGGGATTCTGACTAACAGTAACGACTGTGAGCTGAATGGTGCTGATCCATGCGTCATGTTCGTGAACGGGCGCCGTCAGTTGGGACTGGTCATCTCTTAGCTGCCATGGCTTATTTTAATTTATTTTAAGTTTTTGAATGATTCTATTTTTCTTTTTATTACGGACGCTTTTACGAACGTGCACGTCTTATTACATTGTTCTCACATGCATAATTTCAAAATGAATGATGTAACCAATATTTTGTATCAATTTTATATTTTATTTAAAAGAGTGTCCGTGGAGTTTCTTGCCCGTTCTTCTCCATAGGTACCTACTACGCTTTGGAATGGGCAACTAGCTTCATATTTTTGACTGACCGACCCCTTGACAATTCAAAAGTGCCTGTAAATGGTTTAATTGAAATAAATGCTTTGAGTTTGACTGTCAACAATTTCCGAATGACAGGTCCGAATGCTTTCGGTTCAATGATGGTCAACCATCCTAGAACCAAAAGCAGCAAGCGTAGCGTAATCTTCGATAGTGATAGTGAAAATAACAGCCGCACGGAGTGCCGTGCGGCTGTTATTTTTTAACCACGAGCCCATTATTAATACTCGTAAATGAAGCTAAACAAAAGAGAATAAAAAAAAACTACCTAATCAATTAAGTTATTTGTCTCCCCCTCAAATTTGTTGCTTCTCCTACCCCTGTTCTGTTACTTGGGTCGGTGCAACATGTTTGCCATTAATACAGGATCAAATTAAATCAGCTAGTTATACTCCGCAGACGTAATGGGTATCGATCTAAATACGATTAAACAAAAAAAAAAATATTCATTGTTTTTTTTTTGGGGGGGTGGGGGGGTCAACGACCGTAGTTACTTGAACACTGTATATTTGATTTGAAGTATGTTATAATGTCGCTCACGTAACTAGCATACAACGACATCCGACATCTCTCGTCGGGCAGTTGCCTACCAGGCACTACACCCGTCTGGTCGGAGGGTCCTCCCTTTTCTACGGAGGATAAGTGAACTTTACACCCTGTTCCTCATACCTCTTTATACCCTACAGCTCAGAGCAAACATTATTTTATATAGGTATTTTATGACGTATCATCGGAACCGATGTTATTTATGACTGTTTATGAGAACATTATAGCGAGCCCCATAGCGTTTATGAGCATCCAAAGGCGAGGCAAGTAGTACTTAACAGACATTTATACTCAAGTAGGCACTTTAATAGGATCATTTTCCGTAATAATAATTGATAATGTTTATTCACATCAATATTATGTACATTTTTTACAAGTAGAGTGCAAGTACACAAAATTATTAGTATTTAGGGCCAAACTAGGCATAACCTGTATTTCAGCCCTCAACGCCGATGCCCCTGAGTTACAAATTAAGTATTTTTACTAAGATATTGCAGGTCAACAAACCTGAAACTGTAAATAAGCTTCGTGATCCTACAAAAGATAGTCTTAGTGTGTTCCTTAAAGTTGAAGTTCCTGTATATGATAACGCCTAGATATTTAATTACGGTTACACGCTCTAGTTTAGGACAAGAACAGTTTTCTTTGGAGAAACAAGGTGTGGAATGATAATAAGTTGATCATAATTGATTTCTGTGTTTGACCATATACTGAAGCAGATATATTTGGTTTTATCCCCATTTATAGTTAACACATTGTCCTCAAGCCATTCCCTCACAGCATCGAAATCATCTTAGGCAGCTTTGAAAGCCCCTTTCCATGTATCGGCAGAAAAAACGAAAGCAGTGTCAAAGGAGATAATTTTGCAATGGCGAAGCTTGATAACACAGCACCGGTCGAAGTGTCGGTGCTTGGGGAGGCCGATATCCAGCAGTGGATGTCTTTTGGCTGAAATGATGACGATGATGAGGATAATAGGTATAGCTATCATCTTTTTCGCTGTTTAAGGGACCTCAAACTCATATGAAAACAATGCTAATTAGTAATTACAGTGACTTGAGTTTAAGGTCAGATTTTATTTAAGATAAGTCAGGGAAAACAAATTCACTACCAACTTAAATTGTCCGTATATTCAAATCACAACTGTTATTCTTTGACAGTTGTATGAAATGGCTATAACATGGAAAATTGACATAAGGTGTTATTTTGCTTTACAATTAATTTCCCTGGCTGTACAGTTGTGATCATAATAAGCCACTACCTCGCTCTCTAGCTGTCAGTGTCTCAAGGCGTTCCCTCACCGGAGCATTCTCTTGTAATGCAAGTAGTAATAGTTGGATGTATTCAAGAGGCCATAGAGAATCAGTTGGAGCCGGAACCAGTGTTAACCCAATCATGAATCTGTTAACCTATGTCCTATCATGGGTCCAATCCAATCAACAAGGGTCAAGGGACAAGGGTCTTCCAATCTAACCGGATGCAAGTGAATACTAGTATTTTACATGGAGCAACTACCTATCTGACCTCGACAGCCCAGTTACTGGGTAACACGATACCCCTTGATAAGACTGGTTGTCAGACTTTTGAGCTTGTGACTACATTTAAGTTTTGTACATTTAAGTGCCTTTTAAGTTTTGTCGTTTGGAGAAAAAAACATAACTAGATCCATAAAGTACTTTTTATTGTTTTCAAAGTATTCACCTCATAGCTTATTGCACTTTTCCATTCGCTCAAACCAGTTATTATAACATTTATTCCACTCTAAAGTGGGGGTGTTCAAAATGGCTGACTTGAAAGCGTCGACTGGTTCTTCACCGGACTGGAACCTTTGACCACGAAGACTTTTCTTAATTTTAGGAAATGTAAAGAAATCGTTAGGGCTTAGGTCAGGACTGTATGGAGGATGGTCAAGAATTTCTACTTTTTCCTGCTTCAAATACTCAATCGTTTGACAAGCGCTATGTGAGCTTGCGTTATCGTGGTGCAGGATGATGCGTCGCTTTGAGTTAGATTTTCGAAGTTCGGCGATGACTTGTGGTAAACAAACTGTGGTATACCACTCTGCGGTAACCGTTCTACGATCTTCAAGTGAAATAGTCTCAACATGGCCGGTTATGCCAACGAACGTTGGCCACCATCTTCTTTGAAGTGCTTCGAGAACGAACAACTTTAGACGGCTTTGGCTCGTCTTGAAAGACCCAGATTGTAGATTGTTGTTTGGAATCAGGATCGTAGGCATAGATCCAAGATTCGTCACCGCTGATGATGTAGTAGACGTGATTTGACTCTCCTCGGTTGAACCTTTGCAGAATTTTCTTATACCATCTGACGCGGGCCGCCTTGTGATCGTCGAAAAGCAGATGCAGTATCCAATGGCAAACTAGCTTTCTCACACCAAGCGTTTCATGCAAGATCTTCTGAATGGTTGTCCATGCATGCCTAGTACCCGTAGCGACTGTCAAGCATCTACGAATGACATCCGGGACCAAACGGCTAAGCGTGCTTTCAGAGGCAGGTAGGGGTCACCCATCTACGAACCGACCGCGAAAAGCGTAGGGTAACCTTTGATCCTTTTATTTAGTACTAGCTTCCGTCAGCGGCTTCGCCCGCGTGATATCTTCATAAATTATAGCCTATGTTACTCAGTGATAATATAGCATTCTACTGGTGAAAGAATTTCTAAAATCGGCCCAGTACTTTTTGAGTTTATTCATTACAATCAAACATACAAAAAATAAAATCTTTATAATATTAGTTTAGATCTTAAAAACAAATTGTTATTTTGCCACAAGCACATCTACCAACCCATGTCCGCTGTCCGTGAGAGAGAGCGCTATAATTAACGATGATGATTGTTCTACTCGAGTTAATTATCTTTTTGTAAGCACGTGTTTCTGTGACAAATAAACTTCTTTTTCTTTCTCTACGAGAAGGTGACAGAGGTAAACAGAAATGACTCGAAAAATTGTAAACACATCGGGTCTAGTAAACTAGGAATTATTTGTACCTACAGTCCATCCACACTCACCTACTTTACAGCAGGAAGTATCAAGCATATTACCATAAAAGTAATGTTGATCACTAGCAAAGTAAATGGTGGCACTAGTATTCACATGTAAGTTGGTCGCTATCCCGACAAGTGGGCACGGTGACCAGTTTAACCCGTTCCCCGACGCCCACTCTAACTTACCTATAACTTGAGCACTCGACAACAAGTACCTACCTAGCGACCTGCCCCTGCTTCGTACGGTTTTTACGACTTGATAAATCATGAAGATTTATTTGTTGTATCTAAGTTAAATATTAATATACTAGCTGCGCCCCGCGGTTTCACCCACATAAGTATCGATCCCGTGGGAATATCGGGATAAAATTATCCAAACCTAATCCAGGTCATAGTCTACCCATATGCCAAATTTCATCCAAATCTAATCAGCCGTTTAAGCGTGAAAGCGTAACAAACAAACAAACTCACTTTCGCATTTATAATATTAGTTAGGATTAGGATTTTAGACAAAAACCTTCCGGAATAAATTATTCTCTAAGCTAAATTGAAAACTGCATGAAAACCGTTGCGTAGGACAACGCGGTCACACAGACAGACATGAAAAGCAACTTTAATTTATAATATGTATATACGGGTCAAATTAAATTAGTTAGCGAAACTCCGCAGACGTGATGAGTATCGAAATCTAAACACGAGAAACGTAAAAAGATTTTGTGTTTTTTATTTGGGTCAACGAGCGCTGGTTGTGTTTTTACTTGAAGTATGAGTTAAGAATAACGCTTTTTTTTTTCGTATTTATATATCCATACTCATCACGTCTGTAAATTTTACACAAAAACCTAATAACCTAAAATATCTGAAAAAAATTAATTTAAGCAGCTTTTACTATGGGACCAGAGAGGGAAGAGAAGCATCCACCACCTTCCTACTTCTTTAAAACCGAGGAGCATTTGCCCCCAGGCGTGATCTGTAGTGGCCTATATGGAAAGCCCCCAATCGATTGTGTACCCAAGTGGGCGCTGCAGACACAATTTGTCGAAGTGGGGTATCACTGACCCATCCAACACTCAGTGCGAGTGCGCTGATTCTGATCATCCATGCCCCACTTGCTGAAGTGTCCTAAATGCCCGTTCACCTGCACTTCGGATGACCTAAAGAATGCCACTGATGCCGCAATCAACGTGGCCACCTACTGGACTCATATAATATTAAAAATATATTTTAAAAAATACAACGAAGAACGTATGTACGTACGTAGGTACCATAGACACGAAAAGAAGAAGACTATTGGATCAGCTCTGAAATATCAAAACGATCAATACTGCAGTGTTTTGTAAAAATGGTCCTAAAATAATCAATCAATCTAATTTATGTATAAAGGTGCATTTACAACTGTTCAACAACTGTCGTGTTTGTTGAATGAGTCATCCAACAGAGCGTCGACCACGAAAAACTGAATAACTGTTACAGTATTCCACTGAATTTATATTTTTTTACACAAAACGACCCAAAAATAAAATTTAGCAGCGCATCAGGTGTACATAGTCGTATTTTGTAGAACGGTCGAGCTCTGTTGCAAGACTCATTCAACAAACGGCAACAGTGTTGCTTTCCACAAAATTGCCACTTCTTGAACAGATGTAAATGTACCTTTATACAATCCTTTATATGATATTTCCACAAGAACTATTGGGATTCTGTTGCCAGAAGCCATCAGAAGTTGACAAAATAGTACAATCAACCTCAACATAAAAATAAAAGGCTTCTCCAGACTTACATGTAGGTATAATATAGGCTGTTTGTGTATGTGAGTTTATATGTATGTAAACGCACCCACGAGGCCACGATACAGGAGAAATTCCTAGTGTGGGGCAACGTTTTTACAAAAAATAAATAAATAAAAATAATTATAATCTTAATAATGTAAAATGGTTGAACTTAACAGACTTCTCAGGGGTCAGTCAGCTAAGAAATGCCGGCACCATCTAGTTTTAAAATACAGACCAAAAAATTTACGTTTGTCTAAAAAGATCTATCAACAGAAATAAACATCATTTTATTTTAAAATCTTGTATCAAGACAGCCAGGACAAACTAAGAAAAAATTAGCGTAACGCATTATATAGCCGACTATCAACTGGGCTTAGTCATACGTAGAACAGATTGCTCTCAAATGAATACGTAATGAGTGGGGTCATCTAACATGGAACATCGTAACAAGCAATTATGAAGCGTAACGAAGCAACAATACAACAATAGCTCCGTACAACCGTGAGAGAACTGAGCGATCCTATTGTTTCCACGTCTTTCGCTCAATCTACACGTTTTTCTTTCAGTCTGTCCGCGACAGATGGTAAAGATAGGTACCTACACCAAGTTTAAGAGAGATAAGCCAGAGAAAATGACGTTATAACTTATCGCAAACGGGTATCTGTGTCAGACAAACCTTAGGATGGACTGTAATATGTGAATAAGATAAGGGCAGATCACAGTTGCCTATTGCAATAAGCGTTTATGATAGAAATTAGATACGGAAACCTATTGAATATGGTAAAACTGACTAGCTGCTGTCTACGAATTCCTTTGGTAATTTTTTATAACCTTAGTCGATTTTTTATGGTAAATCACCCAAAAGAACACAAAATATCTTCTAACGTTTGTGATTTCTTCAGAGTTTTGAACTCTGCGGTGTTTTTCAGTCAATCACACACAAATACCCATAATAGGTATTGAATTTGCGTTCAATTAATTGAATACGAACCTATTATTTAACTAGCTACCTGCCCCGGCTTCGCACGGGTAACAGAGCAAATGCCTACATTTTGTTTTGTGTCGTAGTGTCGCAACAGCGTGTTGCGTCGAGCATGTGGGTTAGATTAAAATGTATTTAATCTAACCCACATATATATTTTACATCGTCATATATCAGTCAATTTAGACCTAAACCTTTCTCATGAATCACAGCGTCCATCATTGGTGAAAACCAAATGAAAATCAGTTCGGTAGTTTTTACTTTTATCGCGTTCAGACAGATAGACGCGGCGGGGTGACTTTGTTTTACTTTTTAATATGTAGTAATTTTAGGTACTTCATTAGGTATATCACACAATAGATAGGTATACCTACTTCATACAATGGACACATAAATTGCATTGTCAGCTATGCGCATTGTCACCGTTCGTTTTAAAAGTAACTACTTATACGCAATGACCCCTAACCGTGACACTTAAATGCTCATTCGTTCATGTTTGGACCTCTACAGTGCTAGCGATTGGGTCATATCACTTTTTAAATATCATCAGCTGTTCCCAACTTATGTTGGGCCTCAGAAAATGTGTAAGGCCAGGCTTATGCCTTTAGATCCACTTTACTCAGATGCTTCATTTGGCCCAACTGATGACTTGCTACTTGGTAACAGGTCACCAGCAGTATATGTAAAATTTCGCTACAAATCCTTCAAGTTATAATGTATCTTCAAATTTACATCGTCTTTGTACTACAAAACACTATTATTCTCGCTCTTGATACATACCGTGACACAATTACACAAGTAATTAATTCGTCAACATGGCGGAACTTTATCAATAAAACTAAAATGGTACCATTTTCGACTTGACCTTGTATGATGGCGATTAATTCCCCGATCGGGACAGTCAGTAGGTTGCGTCGCTGAACCGGCCTTGCCGCCATGACGTAACCAACCTGTATGCCTTCGAGTCTTCGAGCCGGCGACCGCGCGAGCGCAGCGCATCTCGTTCGAAAATCGAATTTCATTAAACACGCGAAACAAATCGATAATAAATTGAATCGATGCTATTAATGGTAACTGCCAGTGATTCTATGAAGTCGTAGTGTTCAGTGATGCAACTGTGATTGTGAAGTGATGATGATATAATTCATTTGGAAGTAACGTACTTATAAACATTGGATTTTGTGAGAAATACCTAGTCAAGTTTGCGTGGGACGAAGTAAGTTATTAGCTTTTTTCTGTTTTCAATAGTTACCTACCTACCTTTAAGCAAACTGTGAATTCTTATGAACAGATATAGTCACAAATTGTGTGGAAGCGCTTATATTTAGGTACATATTTAGAATGCATTAAAGCCTTGAAGCATTATTGTCATTAATAAACACTTAGTTAACCAATATGGACTATTAAGAAATTGGTTACATTAGGTACTCTTAAAAGTAAAGACACTATAACAATTATTAATAAAGTAATCATCGCAAGTAATGTTCATTTAACTTTTAATCATAAGTAGGTATATTTAAATCCGATAATACCCGCATTTCAGAAGAAAATTAAATTATTACTTTGTCCACATTTCGTAGAAGCGTTATAGATCCTGTTTGAAGATATTTAAAATGGGCACATCTAGAATAGAATTAATTAAGGAAAGATGAAACCAGTTCGTTGCCCCCGTGTTTTGCTTGTTGACGAGACATACTCGTACAAGTGGTAATCAAATGATAATTTGATGATCGTTTTAGGCGCCATTTTATATTTAGTAGGTATATATTAAAAAAGGAGATATGAAAGATGGATGAACAACTATTAAGCTAGGTAGTATATTTCTTTTCTCACCACTTTTGATGAGGAGGGATGACTTACATGCGGTTTATAGATTAAGAGGGAGAGGAAGGTCAAAGTAAAGATGGATGGATTGTATGAGGAAGGATTTGAAAGAGAAGGGAGTAAATGATGGCGTGACGGTTGACAGGGGAGAGTGGAAGAAGAAAACGTGTTGCACTGACCCCAAGTAACATGGGACAAGAGCAGGAACATGATGATGATTTCTATCCACACCACCAGCTCGATAATGTAAAAGTATTTGTCACGTAAAGTAAGTCATTATAGCCTACGGTCTAGCCGGGCAATAATATTGCAATAAATTTAATTATAACCCATTGGTTAATAACGTGATTTTACTGTGGAAGCTCAACAAAATATTCGTATGATAACTTTTACAAAAAAAAAAAAACTTGTTGCACTCTGGGAGTGCCGGCAGAAGGCAGAAAACTTGAATATTAACGTTTTGCATTTTTGATATTATATTTTGGAATGGTTAGGAAATAATTTTGCACCGGTCTACTCTCCCTCCGCCTTATGAATTTTCGATCAGGTCAGGATCAGGTTTAACATTTTTTACCCATCACAAAAAGAGTGCACAACGTTAAGTTCTAGGTAAAGAAGTTTTCACTTCAAAAACTTATTCGAAAATCGAATTGCGTTTTATTATATCTCAGAAGGTGTGAAAAGTAGAGTATTCTACTCGGAGATAAAGATGTCTTCTTCTTTGGCGAGCTTGAATCCATCACTGAACTCAGGCTTCTAGTCTGAATTCGCTGCGCTCAAGAGTTAGCTCAAGAACCTAGAATCCTCGACATAAGACGTTGTTTTATCCCTTTATCCACTCGTATGTTATTACTCCCTCGGAGGTTAGGTAAATATACTCTACCTATTCCGATCGATGTTCATTACAAATAAAATACAAATATCTTTTCTCTTTATAATATCAGTGTAGCTGTAGAAAGTGTAGATAAATACATATCTTTAGGGATTAGCTAATAATTTTAAAAGATTTTTGATTAATTTTAGCATGCTCATGCATTAGAAAGGATAGTTAATCATCTACTATCAGTTATTTGGGTATAAAGAAAAATTATAAAAGTTAAGTTTTTCTCAACGACACTTGGCAACGTCACATAAATACTGCATCTCGCAATGAGAGTTTACCACGTGAACGACATATTATAATATAAGACTATCCGACATCAATAGTTGGGCAGTTGCTCGCCAGACACGACACCCGTCTGATCGGAGGATCCTCTCTTTTCAATAGAGGATGAGTGAACTTTACACCCTGTTCCTCATACCTCTAAATACCAACCTACTCAGTTTATATAATTCATTTCATTCAATAGAAAAAAAAGTTAGGCATTTTTTTTTTAATACTTTTTCAAAACTGTAAGCTAAGCAGTTTTGAAATAGTATTAAAAAAAAATGCATACTTAATTATTTTTCTGTTGAAATGATGTCATCACTATTTCCCTTAACATGAATGCTTACTCGTATTATAAGTTTTATAACAACTTGAATTAGGAGAATGGGACGGTGATGCTAGAAAAAACTGACGAGCAGCGGTCAAATATCGGTCGATGTTTTTCAATAGCTAATGCCCTTCTCAAACTACCACTACCACCATGAGTGCGCAATATGGAATACTGTGTGTGATATTCGCTTGGGTTTTCGTCAAATTGGTGTTCTATCATCTACCTAAACAGAATGCCCTACATGTTTCGTTATTTCAGGCATGGGTTTGTCCAAGGCCAAATTTGGACAAAGAACTCACTCTTTTTTTGTCTACTTCTATCACTTATTCGCTAAAGTGCCACAAGAACATTTTAGAATTATCTAAAAGTGGTAGATAATAAAAGAAACTGGTACAATGTTCTCTTCTTTAAGATTCACAAATATAAAAATATCTATCATAAACCATACTGTTTAGGTATGAATATTATTTATCCTTTCTTATTAAATAGAACAATATATTACGTAGGTCTGGGATATTTTTGGTCATGTTTTATTAAAGTATTCGTTGATTTAATACTTTTAATGTAAATTATAGAAGCTGAGTTTACGAAAGCGTTACTGAGATCTTAAAAATAATACGTAAGAGGTAGTTAAACGATATTTCATAAAAAAAATAACAATACCTATGCTGAATAACGAGAATAATATAAAAATATTATTTCCTAATAAAATATAATTTTATTTTCTGTAAAAAAGTGCTCTAGAAATGTTCTAGGTAGCCATTTTACACTCACAGCTGCGATGCAAGTCGTAATTCATATTGAAAAATAAATAATACTGATGTACTACTGATACTAAAATATACAATCTTTATAAATATCGCAGATAATGATTCTGGAATTCCAGTTAGTTCCATAGAATATTTTCTTATCGAATTTTCGCTTTATTCACAAGTAAAATACTACTGTAAAGTGTAAGTTAGCATACGGTGGAGATCTGCCCGGCTTGGGTAGAGCACCGCCGTGTGCTCGTGGAGGCGATCGGTGGCGGGGATCTTTCGCGTCCGGCCCTGGTCCAGGCCATGGTACGGAGCGAGAGGGCATGGGAGGCCGTCACCTCCTTCTGCGAAGCAGTAATGCTTGCGAAGGAGGAGGTGGAACGCGTGAGGGAGAGGCAAAATTCGCGCCCTCACGCTCCTAGCCGTAAGTTAAGTAAAGGCGGACTTAACACGTTCAGTGCCGGGAACTTTCCTGGAGTGTTTACTCATATGGGATGCCGGGAGCCCTCGCGGAGGGTTCATTTTAAATATAGGCTTTTCTTAGCGAATTCGGCATTTATAAACTGTTATATAGTAGATAACAAAATCAGTTGTAGGTATATTTTAACAAGATTTTAATCCTAATGACAGTGACACTCCTCCAGGGTAAACTGTAGCGCAAAGGTAATGCCGGTGACCCTCCTTGAGTCGACTTGCAATATGTATGGCGGCATGGAGTATGAGCTCTGTGAAAAATGGGTGGAGTCGAAAGTGTTAATACCTGAGGTATTTTCTACCAGTTATGAACCGGTGATGGTGGGATAGATAGCACGAAAATAACTATAAACGCAAGAATAAATACTAATTCATAGATACATACTCGTACAGTCACGAGCTTTAATTTGGGACCCATTTCCGTTAAATGTTGTTAGAACAATCATAATGCAATAAGGTCGAAACTTTGAAACTTTGCTTTAAGGTTGAAATGTTGAATGTCAAGTTAAGACATAAAATGTCTTATCTAATCGACCTATGAAATGATAACCTCGTTGCAAAAAGCTATCATTACGATTTTCTAATTACGAACATGTGTCGTGTCAGTGTAATTTAAGAAAATAGTTTAATGTGATATTTTCACAAAATATAATTTACCAATTAATAAAATGCTTGCGGCTAATCGTGACCAAATAAGGCTCTAAATTATTGATTTGCACGAACAAGGAGTAGGCATTCACGAGATATCGCGACGAATAAATGTGACAAGAAACACAGTTCGCCGCTGGGTTCGACGCCACGGGAACGAGGAAAATATTATTGACTTACGACGAAACAACCATCACCCGCAAGTTATAACACAAGAGCAGAGCCGCTTGATGCAAAGGCAATACCTGATGAATGGATTTACGCCAACGAGGCATTTTGCGGAAGCGTTTGAAGTCCAGCCTTCAACAGTTAGAAGGCATCTTAAAGCTATGGGACTGCATCACAGGCGGCCTGCAAAAAAAATTGCGTTGACGGATGCCCATAAAGCTGCTCGACTTATTTTCGCACGTCAGTATCTAAATTTTGATTGGACGACGACGGCTTTCATCGATGAAAAGACTTTTCAATCTTCCCAAACGGGCAGACTACATTTGTGGCGAATTGACAGGACGCGATACACGGAAGACCACGTCATAGCTAACAACGCGTCTGGTCGCATTACAGTTAACATGTCTGGCTGGATTAGTTCAGCCGGCATTGGAGAACTAATAAATTTACCACCCAGGGCCACTGCTCAAGATTATGTCGATTTATTAGACGAGAGTGTCCTTCCAACATTGCAACTATATTATCCACAAGAAGATGTTGCTCCAATAAACTTTGTTCAAGATAACGCAACAATTCATACGGCAAGAATCGTTAGAACTTGGTTCGACAATAATAGAGCAAATTTAAATCGTATTCCGTGGCCTGCAAAGTGTGCCGATTTAAATCCTATAGAAAATTTATGGGGCTTAATTGTTCAAAAATGGTCAAATAGAAACGAAAGAACTAGAGAAGCATTTATGGATCACTGCCTCACAGTCTGGGAAAGTTTAAGGGTTACTGACATATGTGACAAATTGATTGGATCCATGCGTAACCGGCTCCAGGCTGTGATTGACAATGAAGGTGGATATACGCGGTTTTGAATATTTATGATAAAAAAATTACTGGAGAGATTTAAATTAATTTAGTCGTAGCCTTCGGTGATAAGTGTTTATTTTGTGCACCGCTAACCATGCTTTCTATATAATTGTGTTAAGATTGAGGTTTGTGTCATAAATGTCTTAATAAATATAAAGAATAAATAACTTTGTTTTTCTAAAGATTTTATTAATCAATATTTTAGCTGAAATCTTCTAAGCCCCCATAATCATAAACGGCCTTTAAACCTATTTTATTTTTAATATGTTGTTTTGGTCCGTCACTTTGATATTTATGTTTGAGAAAGAGACAAAACTTTTTAACTAATATAGGTTTGAAGAATAAGCAGGTTAGTTGACTAGCTATCATATATTGACAATATAATTTTGTTCTTTTTTATTTGTTTCTTTTTTCTTATGGGACCACAGGACCAAAAAGTAATTATTACTCGGAAATCGGTAATGATCGTTTGCCCTCGCTCCAGTTGACGTTAGCCCCTAGAAACGTAAAGTTGTCGATGGTAAACATTATGACGTTTATTGTTTGTGCAGTGACAGCGTTAACATAATAGCTCTAAATGGCGAAAGTTTGCTACACGATATTCAACCTTAGGTGGGTCCCAAATTAAAGCTCGTGACTGTACATATAAACAAAATAAACTTTGTCAGGAGAAATAAGAAATGACGAGCGATAGAGGAGAATTTTCTATGCAATGAATGAATTAAATTGAATCTGACTGAACCTATAGATACCTCTGACTGCTGTTTCTGTACCTATCTTTAACTATGGAATATATATACATCTCTAGAGATTTTACTTTACTTTTAATAATATGTAGTTTGTAGAGCAGTTTGTATAACCTCGTTTGGTTCAATTATACTCCACAATACACAAATGTTGCCAGGTCATTTGGTACACAATAAGCTTTTGTACACACGCAACTAAGTAACATAATTACTATACGCCACGGATACATGGAGCACTAAACTTGAATGAACTAACATAATTACTGGCAACACTATTGGGTACAATCTACGCAATATAACGACTAAATATTGTAGACTCTGCACACTTAGCAAATGAGAGCTAGACCAAAAAGTGTAACATTTTAACCGTCACGACATTTATGAAAAAAAGAAACATACCTACTACTTATGTTTTTTTTTTTTTTCATTTAGTGACACTTAAACGTTGTTGTGCCTAATATTTCATACATAATATACAGCGAAAGGAACTACGTTCCAACCGGGAGTCCTACGATACCTCTCGTTTTTTTTTAACTTTAATAATAATAATAAATCGTTTATTTCAGGTATTAATAACCCATAGTATAACTTATTACATAAATAGCATTAAAATAATTAAAATAAAATCACATTACATTATATTATTAAAATCAAAATTAGAAATTATAATTCAAATTTAAACCCAAATTTAAATCAAATTCATCACTCAATATTAAAATAAAAACAAAATTAAAATCAGAATTAAAGTCAAAAATTAAGAATTAAAATCAGAATTAAAGTCAAATTAAAAATTTGTAAGTACCTATCACAATCACAAAACATAGTCAAATTAAATTACATTACATTTACTTAAGTTACTATTATGTTTAGTTTAGTTTTTAAATGTACATAAGTTTTCTTAAAAATAATGAAATAAAATAATAGTAAAAATAAAAATAATAAACACAATAATTATATTTTTTTAATCGACATTGGAGGAGCAACATGCTAGCAGTCCAGCCTGCTAGCGATCACCGCCAGGATAGCATTGGGGCTGGCCCGCACCCGCCGCACCAGGGACGCACACCGCTTGCGCATAGAAGCTTGCTTACTTTGAACGTGTATAATCAGCTTATAATAATCCCACTGCTGCACTGCTGGGACACAGGCCTCCTCTTCGAGAAGGAGTGGGCTGTACTCTACCACGCGGGCCCAGTGCGGGTTGATAGATCTCACATGTCTTCGAATTATTATTTCTAGGACATTTGTTTGCTCACGAAGTTTTCGTTCACCGTTTTGAGAGCAGTGGTGATGAAATTATTTACACAAAGTAAAGCGCCTGCCGGGGTTCGAACCCACGCCCTACAACTCGTCAGTCGGGGCCATTACCACTGGGCCACAACTGCTCATGAACATTTTGCGGGAGTAATGATGATGACGTCACGCTGAAGTAGATGCACGAAGGCTGCGCTCACGTTCATACTTGGGGGTCACCAGTATAGAGGCATGAGTAACAGGGTGTAAAGTTCAATCATCCTGTATTGAAAAGGGAGGATCCTCCGACCAGACGGGTGTCGTGTCTGGTGGGCAACTGCCCAACGATTGATGTCGGGGATGTTATATATATGCTGATCACGCGGTAAACTCTGTTTGCGCGATGCAGGATTTTATGTGACGTCAGTTTTGGATGCGTAGTTAGTATGTGGCGATGTAGATGCCGCCACAAACTTGCAGCTAATTGTAATATAGATATCATTGCCGCACCTTGTGTTAAAAATTATACAAAACCTTCAGACGTAACATGTATAGATGCTAGCACGTCAACCTTACCTCAACACTGTAACATTTTCCCAATCAACTTTGAACCTTATGCTTCAGTAATAAAGTTGAAAATATATTAAATACATTTGACAGATTGTAGTAGGTTGATGTGCTGTCCTCTGTACAGGCTGCTCTTGACCGGCTATTACTTAAAATGCCTTGCTTTCTGCGTCAGGCCGTCAGGTGCATATTGTGATGCAAATGGTGCTAGCAGCTGCACTATGCAGTGTGCATCACTTAGGTACCTACATAATGTAGATAGGTAGGAATATATTATGCATTCTGCGGGCATCGTTGTCCCAATGGTACGATTGTGAATAATTATTGTATGCCATTGATTTGTAGGCAAAAAGCCGACGCATTTATTGTTTTTGTTGTCCTGTAGATATCTTATATGCGTATCTAAGTACATAATATACATAAAACATGTATTTTTGGTGATAGACAAAGTTTTGAATGGTAAAGTACTCAAACCCATAAAGTTGGTCGTTCACTATTAAGGCTACTACACACAGTGCTGGTGGCACGGACCATTGGCTTTTACCAGCCTTTGTTTGGCGGCTCCTTTGTGTGGCAAGCCGGGCGCACCGCGGCTTGCCCAGCGCAGCGGCAAGCCACCTTTACGTAGGATGTGCACGGAGAGGTTTGCTAGGATAACTGCGCGGTTCATTTGTTTGTCTGCCACGCATCCGTGGGTCACAGTGGACGATCCCGCCCGCATTTTCATACAAAGTGAAGCTAAGCACATGTGCGTAGCTTAGCCGTGGGCTGCTGTGGAACGGCGGCGGGCGGCGGACGGCTTTTGACGTACTACCCGTACGTTTCTTGAGTCGAATCATCATCGGCGGTAATCGATAAAACTTTCCGAGCTATTCGCTACTGCTCGCGAACTCGTTTCTAGTTGCTAGCTCTACTCGCTTGTCGCTTATCGTCTGCGGTGGGACAGGTGCTTAGGTACTATAGCTTTGTAACATCAAAAACTTTTGACGTGTATAATTTTACTCGATTTCTTACGGTCAATTTCCGTCAGCATTACCTACATACTTATTATTCAAAATATAATAACTATTCTAATTCTAGTCATTAAAATGGCGTCGCGTTACTTACGAGTACTAAAGCGCTTTAGTCTTACGAGTACCTATGGCGCAAACGGCTTCTAAGACAAGTGTACGTTTTATTTTATTTTTTTGTGTGGGAAATAATTTATCCCGCTCTTTGTGTCAGACTATTACTGACTAAAACCCACCCGTGTTCCTTAAGTTGCCTGTATGTTGCCACGGGTCACAGTATTCTTTTCAGACTTTCCCGCGACCCCAGCAGGCATCGGCCCTAGCGGACCCCGTCAGTAGTGCTGACATCTCTTTGAAGCACGCGGGGAACACAACGCGCCGTCGACCTGGGCCTATTCCTTTTCGGACGGCGAGCTACCCATTGCTCACCGTCCGCAGGCCCGTGCCTACGGGGGCCGGGAATCGGCCTGGGATTCCCGACGCCCAGGGCATCTCCTGCGGCGGCTAGGGGCGTGAAATTTGCCTCTCCCTCACGCATTCCACCTCCTTCTGCGAAGCAGTAATGCTCCTCCGCGAACAGAAGGAGGTGACGGCTTCCCATGCCCTCTTGCTCCGTACCATGGCCTGGAACTGGGCCAGACGAGAGAGATCACCGCCGCCAATCGCCTCCACAATGACACGGCGGTGCCCCGCCCAAGCCGGGCAGACCTCTACCGTATGTTCCACCGTGTCCTCCGGGCGATCCACACAATGGTGACACCCGGGCGTTTCCTCTCGCCTTATTCGGAACAGGAACCTCCCGAAACAACCATGTCCGCTGAGGACCTGCGTCAGGCGGAAGGTAAGGATGCCGCCCGTGGCGCCTCTCTAGCCACTCCTCAGAGAGGGGACTTATCGCCGCAATTTTTGCGTGCCCAAGATAAGTGTACTTGTGAATTAAATTGATGTAAATAGGCCGAAAAGAATGCGTTGAGGATTTTATTTAACTAGTAAAGAAACCTTAGGATAGTTTTATTTGTTAGGGCTCCGTACCCAAAGGGTGCCAACGGGACCCTCTTACTGTCTCTACTACTACTCTGTCTGTAACAGGACTAGCTTTATCTTTTAAACCATAGCAGACACTTGAAATATTGCGGACGGATAATAGCGGACGAATGGATGGCCCCTATAACACAGGATTGTCCTAGCATCGGGGTCATTATTCACAAAAAAATGAGCACAAATGTAATAATATCATAATAACGTAACATGCATTGTATTACTTCTTTTTCCTAAATATAATTATTCTTATTCACATTGTGTACAACTATGGCCGCAACAGCAAATAATGAAAATAAAAAAAAGATAAAAATTAAAGCTCCATGCAAAAAACTTGTTTTTTTTTTTTTGTTAAAAATAATATGTAGTGTTAAATATTGTACGGTGGTACGGAACCCTCCGTATACGAATCTGACTCGCCCTTGCCCGGTTTATAAATTTCTTAACAAAAAACTATCGACCTTAAAATAAAAGAAAATCATAATCCGTCTTATAAATGTTGCTTAAAGTTAAGAGATGTTAAAACGTCAAAAATGTTTGGTTAACCAGACGCTAATCATTACTTAACTTTAGGCAATATTTACAAATCAGAAGGAATATGACCAACTAGGAACCAAGACTACAAAACAAAATAAACTAAAATAGCCACGCAGATATAAACAAGACTTGTATAATAAGCTTCGAAAGCTCAAAACGGTCACCTGTCCCACCACGCGGCGATCAACGAGAAGCGAGTGCGCGACGATTGCTCACTGCATAATTGTACTAAACGTGAGTCTCTTAGCGAGTGTTCTGTCCGCCAAGCTAGTGTCGATGAGCACTCTCTTTGTTAGCTCTTTTCGCTGCGACAAACTAGTACTCGCCGGCGGCGGCGCGGATTGTCTGAACAGTCAGCGATCAACTATATTTATTTCACTTACAATCTTATTTACGTTTCTGGAACGAGAAAATCGTTGATAGCTAGTCGCTTCCTCGTCGGCCGTGGAACAGGTGCCTAAAGTCCATTTATTTCTGTGTCGCCCTTTGCTAAACTTTAAAGTCCTTGTCGGACTTTGTATATTTAGTGCAGCGACAGAAATAAACTATACAGTTTCTACAGAAATACGAGATCAAAGGGCTAGCTAGTTCGATGGTCCAGCCTTCGAGAGAATACGTTGATACCTGTCAGTGTCATACTAACGAATATGGGATTTATTTAAGGCCCGGTATTATATGTTAGCCGAGTGACGGTCTCGCCAAACGTGTACTAGGGGGCTATGATTTGTTTCAAGCAAATTATTTTAAATTACAAGGCAAGTAAGTGCGCTTTTATAATTTCTAACGAGACGTTTTAATTGTGGATGTCCAGGGCAGGGTTGTAAAATGTATTGAAATACGTGCACGTTATAACGTTATCGTAGACAGAAATTTAAAAGCGTCTTCATATATTTCCATACGTTTTACTTCCCAGTGTTCGTCGTGCCGTGAGCAAGCACGATTATAACGTCACGTTAGAAATGATAAAAACGCCCATTGTGAAGAATATAGCATTGTCTGGTCTCAATCTCGTATCACTAACAACTGATTGGTAATGGACTATTGCGGTAAAAATATGTTTTTCTTTGCCAATTGTGGCCCCTGATTTCATCCAACCATAAATTCTGTAAAATGTAAGCTTGAATTCTAATCCCAATTGGTTGTTTTCACTTCAAAAGCAAATGCTTTCGAAGTATGAGAGGTACTATAAGAAGATATACTAACGCCACTAACGGTTTGACCTACTGCAGTTTTGTCACACGAACTTTTGAATAGAGAGGACCTAAAAAAAGCAAAACGGTATTGTATCTAGGCCAAAATACAGTATATTTGAATTCCAAGGTAGTCATGGATATAGTTTTCATTGCTCGCAAATCACAATGTCCATTGAAACAAACAGAAGACGCACGTGTCCATAACCATTTAAGCACCAGCTACTTACAAGGCCAGGTGTCTGAATTCCCTAAAGAATTCTTATCGCATATAAATATAAAGAAGAGGAAGGCCACCTTTTATCTAGCTACTTAGCTACCTTTTTATAAACTCCCGACCTTGGCCCGTTCACCCGGACCCTCTCCCTACTGCAACCTTTACAGCGTTCACCGAACCGTAGAGTCGCTTCCTTGACGACCATTATTAACAAAACCGTCAATGTATTCAAAACCAACGTCGCTAAAGGCCTAATTAAATTGGTCGTGTAGTGCGACGATTAGATGTGCTACCTAGTTACCTGAAATAGCACATCGTGTTTTGATAGCGAACGTTTCGGTTGTGTGTTGTGCATAGATAGTTCTGTGTTGGTTTGTTCTGTGAGTGACTGGCTGAAGGAGCATTGGATAACGAACAATTAACCTTAGTTCAAGACAGTTCCAGTTCTTATTGTATCTGTGGTGATTTTAAAAAGCACCTATCCCTGTTGGTTGGCACCCTCTGTTGTCAAATCCCGTGTCTAGTGACTTGATTGGCTATTGTTACTTCGGTCGATCAGTCTCCACAGCTAAAATGATAGGTAGGTACTATTTTAAAGCAGATCTAAATCAAAATAATTAGTTAAAGCTGTGCAACATACTTAAATAATACATCTATGCTGTACATAGGGATCTTTTGGCGCGTAGCCGATATCGGAATTACCGCCATCTTGTTTTCTCAATACATTTCACAAAACAATTACACAAATGTTGACAACGTTATTGAAGCGCCAAAAGATCCTTATTGCAGTAAGAAACGCGTGGGAAAGCTAATTTCAGTTTGAAAAACGCAGATTTGCTCATTGTAAACTGGAGTTGGTTTGGTAGGTAGGTAGGTACTTACTACTTATCGGATTTCTCATGCGTGCTTATGCTGTATGTAATCTCTGTAGCAAGAATAATAAAAAGCGTTGTTAAAGAATTTATCGATTCATGATCGATAGGTTTTTCACACAAACATTCATATAATTTTCGATAGAAACATGTTATTTTATAAGCAACATAACATCACGCCTTGTTTCCCCAAAAGGTTGGGCAGATGCGTACCTGTAGCAGGTACTCCAACATTCCGCTAGCTTATATTTAAGTCCCATGTAATAGGGGGCGAGCCTATTGCCATCAACCGGCTGCTACTGAGAATTTTCAGATAGAAAAACCCAATAATACTTTGCCCGACCCGGAAACCGAACGTAAAAAAAAATGAAAATGAAATGTTTTCGTACATAATCGTTCAAAAAGCACGTAAAAATAGGTTGTAAATAAACAAAACAATATTGTACTAAAACCAGATCATCGTTTTTGGTACGCACGAAAAGTTGGAAGGGAATCGTTTATCTTGGTATGGACATGTGATGAGGAGAGATGAAACGATGACTAAAAGAGTGATGAATAATTATAAATGTGGAAGGCTGGAGTGAAAAGATGGATGGATTGTGTGAGGAATGTTAAGAAAGAAAAGGGAGTGAATGATAGCGTCACGGTTGACAGGGGAGAATGGTACACGAACACGTATTATGTTGATTTTTGTAAAAAAAAAAAACTGTGGGATACACCTATTATATAATTAGGTATCTATTTCATTTTTTGTATCCATAACTTGGAAGCTCTTGGCCTGCATCTCACCTGATAGTAAGTGCTGATCAGGTCGAAGGTGGAAGCCAGCTTCACCCGGAATCCTCAACCACAGAGGAACTGGCTATCTTACCTCTAACTGCCGAAACACAAGATCGTGGGAGCTAGCCAGGCGGACTTAGAACAAGCTCTACCACAAACCAAACCGAGCAGAAAATAAAATATTTACCTTTCATATTTACCTTTTATATTTACCTTTTACCCTTTTCAGAAATACCGATGAGAAGATGACGAGAAAGTTTCTATTCTGCTTCCCCTTAAGGGTGGGGAATATAATATTCGGATACATTGTAATAGTAAGTATTACTTTTCCATATTTACATTTATATGAAAGTGTATTGTGCCTTTCTTTTGTGATCCATATTACTCAAGGGTTTTGGAAGTGATGTCGTAAGCTACCTATTTAAGTTACTTAACGTTATTCTGAAAGAAGATATACTTAAATATGTAACTGCTGTTTTTCAAAATTATTGTTATTATAACATGTTTATTAAGTTTATTAAATCTTATTAAAGGTATTATTAATCAAAAAACCATTAATTTTTGACTGACGACGGTCAAGTTTGAGTTTCAATTCAAAATATGATATTACTTATTTAGAATGACAGCACCAGTTTCATACAAGTATCTACTCAAATATTCATGAAATTATAAAAATAAATACGGCATTGATTTCTCAGCTGGACATCGCATTAATATAACCAAGTGATTTTAAAGCGCCTAGCGTAGGCCGTAGACTCGACGCAGCCGTAGATTTGTGTTCATGTTGAGACTGCGGCTTTGCCTTCATTATTCTATCAGGCGTTTAAACAACGCAAAAGCTTTCAGTTGTTGTTTTTCTTTTGGTGGTAAAATTCTTGCAAACTATAGTTTTGTATAACTTAGACGCATTTTTATTTTCAGTTTTTGTAAATGTGAGTACCATGGAGTCGTTTTACTATGTTATTATGTTGATTTTGACTTGAAAGAGCAGGGTAGTTGAGAGTATGTCATGCTCACTTAAATGTCTCGCTGATGGTGGCGAGTGTGTTGGATCATTCGGTTCCCTACAAAATGGTTGAGCTGGATGGTGCTCCATGTTCGTGAACGGGCGCCGTCAGTTGAGACTGGTCATCTCTTATCTGCCAGGGCTTGTTTTTAAACGTTTTTGATTTTTTTGATTTTTTTTACATTGTTCTCACATATAGAATCAACAAGAGTAATGTACCCAGGATTTTGTAATTTCTATATTTAAAAGAGTGTCCTTGGAGTTTCTTGCCCGTTCTTCTCCATAGAGATCTACGTTTTGGAATGGGCAACTAGCTTCAACTTTCTGACTAACTGACTCTTTGACAATTCAAAAGTGCCTGTAAAGGGTTTAATTGAAATAAATGCTTTGAGTTTGAGTTTACTTGCCTGTTCAATTAAATGGGGTCTATTTCCTGCCATTATAATGTTTATCTAGCGTCATTAGCAGGTAACAATGATTATGAGTTATAGCAATAACTTAAGTGTCGTGACCATTTGTTTATTGTTGAAAAATGCCACGTGGTAGTTACGGAGTCTCCTACTACAAGCAATTCCTTGCTTAAAAGGTGACTCCAAACGTCGAAAAGAAACGCACATAAGTTTTTTTTTTTTTTTTTTCTAAAACACAATTTCTCTTTGTTACAGCTGATAGCAATAGCAACCGTAGCCTTCCACTTATACCAGCTAGGTCTGAACGTGACGAACAACTATTTCGAGAAAGATGAAAAGTTTAGAAACTTCGAGAACTTGGAGAGTATATTTGGGTCTACAAAGGATTCGCTGGAGAGAATCATAGTGTTCACGTATTACCTAACGTATATAATTATAGCAATGATGCTGTTTCTATTTGCTATTATGCTCACTTGTGGTGCTTATAAGGTAAGATACAATGTTTTTTTTTCAGTATTAACTAAGTGGAAAATAAAATTAATATATGCAATTGGTGGTAGTTGACAATACCTCGGCCAATTTTTTTACCAAAGAATGAGCATTGCCATACAACGTGGCAATGCTGCCAGCCTCTTAGGCACTTTTCCTGTTGACAGCGATGTGGACGAATCTTTTGATGATGATGATCCTATAATACGTTCCCCTCCCCTTTTTTATTTTCTTTTTTATAAATATTATTATTTTAAGACTTGTTGTTTGCTATTAAATTTTGTAAACTTTGAAATTGATATCAGTAATGATATTTTTAATAATTTAAGGTGCCTTCTAGTATTTATTTTTGCCAATCTCTTCTACTTATCAGAATACCTGTGTTTTCAATCTTATGGGGTTCGAACTAGCATACTGTTGATCTATCGATACAGGTAGGTAGGTAACTGGATCAGTAGATAATTTTTCACCTTATAATGTACTAGGTCCCTAAACATTAACTTAGAGGGCTTATCCTAAAAGTAGGCAACGTCGCAAATAGCTGTCAAATATACATGTTTTGATTAATTTGGCAATAATACTGTATGGAAATATGAAATATGGTTAACTAGTGAACTAAAATATTGATTATGAAATGCAATAATTATCGAATTTACAGTTTTAGATGTAAAAAAAATATTTGGCATCTTTCCAAATGCCTTTTTTACACCTAAAACAGTTAGGTACACCGTCAAATTCAGTGTTATAATTGCAATTCATTATTATATAATATTCTAGTTCGCTAGTTAGCCACATTTCATATTTCCATGCAGGTATATTGCCAAATTAATCAAAATAGCGAAATATTTGATATCTATTTGCGAAGTTGCCCACTTTCAGAATTAATGCTATGCTACATTTTTGGCGTATAAACGTTTATAAATAATCGTGTAGGGATTTATTTATAAATCAACGTTGTTTAAAGTGAAGAAGGTAATGATTAGCCACTGTTTAGTCATATATTTTTTTATAAACAAAGAGATATAAATATATGCGGCGAAATACCTGCGGCATATCTGCATTACACAAAGGAAATAGCATTATTTAATTTCATAGTGACGTCAAAAACTGTCGCCTGAAACTCACGCCTGAAACCTAGCCAATGCTACCAGCACCACCAGGCCACCAGCACCACCAGGTGCAGTGTACCTAGCTAGTGTATCTTTTCTTTACTCGAGTAAAGAAAAGATTAAGCATTATTCTACTTATGAGCAACATAGCAACACGGTACGATTCTCACTGTGATACAATCTTACTTAAAAGGAGAAACAACTAACAATGAAAGCGTTCACAGCGCTCCGATGCAGCCCTGATATCGATATTTTATTCAAGATTATTCGATAGTATTGTATAGTATTGATCGAGAAAACATCGAGTGATGTCAGTACTCGGTTGCTATAGCGTGAATTGATACTAAGGGTTTATTATGTGCCCAAGTAGATTATTGATATCATTATCAGTACCTGGGCGAGCTCTGCTCTGGTGAAAATAGAGAATGCTCATTTAATGGTATAGGAAAGTTTATGCTAATTCCATGTATAGTAGGTACACACTGATTCCATGCTGCCATGATAGTAGGTACTTACTCATTCCATCCTGCCATTTAATTATTCTAAAGTAGCCATCTTGTTCTAAGTTTTGGGCAACCGACCTCTGCTCGGGTGAAAATACGGAAAAAACGAATTTTCCCAGATATGAGACCTAGCTGGATCGATTTTTCGCCCCCTATATTGCAACTTTTACCGAAATCTTTGGAGCCGTTTCGAGAACGTGATTACAAATATATATATACAAATGTTGCTCGTTTAATAGTATAGGATTCTCCTGCCTTTCTCCCAGTTCATTTGGGGTCCGCGCAACATCCCGTTTCTTCCATACTTCTTAATTAGTCGTCATCTCGGTAATTCGGTAGACCCCCTTTCAGCCTACTTACTACTAGTCTTCCCCTACTTTTATAGCCACATACACATTCATACTCTAAACTTTCCTCACGCCATTTTCCTCATTCCTCCGCTTCACCATGACAACAGATTTCCACACAACTTTTGAGTTACCGGTGCCACTTTCAGACTTCCTCTTATGTGCTCATTTCTTATTCTATACATTCGCGTAATACCACACATACCTCTTAGCTTTTTCATCTCAGATGCATGCAATTGCCGTTCATTCATCCCATTCTGATCTAGTGATTATCTGTCCAATAAATTCCAACCAGTCAAATAATTATTAAATTAATATGGCAACCCATTTCAAATAAACTTTCTGAAAGCTAAAACTATCAGTTAACTAAAAAAGTATGCTGATTTTAGAGAAAGTTAATACTGAATACTTCCTTTTATTAATCAATTAATGTTTGATATCCTTAAAACAAGAGAGAAATCAGATATATTACAATTCTTTTAGTTATTTTTTTCTCACAGATGTAATGTAGGTCTTTTGAAATCTATCAGTATTGTTACCACTCGCGCCTTCTTGAACTGGAAACTTCTGGTTCCAATCACCACTTACAACTTAGTAGGTTCGACTTCTGACGTGCGTCCATTCAACTTCTTTTTTGTTCCATGACGTGAATCGTGCCTCGCTACGATTCGAGGCACAGACACGCCAACATACAGTCAATAACGTCAATCGATGCACGCACAATACCTTACGTAACTCGATTGCGGAGTTAGAGAGGCCACAATAAACATAAAAAAATTAAACAACAACGATTGAAATAAATTAAAAGATACGAAATTAGTTTTCACAGAACTTTCCGACTATTAAAACTGTAATAAGTATTAACTTTCATTGGAGATTGGCGTTACGAAACAAACCTAATCGATGCAGCAATTAGGTATTATAGATACTTTTGTAATCCGAATAGAAAGATAGGAAGAGAAATCAGTAAAACGATTTTACGGTCATAAACCTATTTTGGGTACCTACGATTATATTAGTACGGTGCGATTTTTGCATTTATTGAAAACTAGCTGCGCCCCGCGGTTTCAACCGCATAAGTTTCGATTCCGTGAGAATATCGGGATAAAAAGTATCCTATGTGTTAATCCAGGTTATAAACTATCCGAGTGGCAAATTTTATCCAAATCCGTTCAGTAGTTTTAGTGTGAAGAAGAGACAAACATACACACTCACAACCTTTCGCCTTTATAATATTAGTAGGATTTACCCTTTGTAGATTAAGGTATATGTTTAACTGGCCAAACATAAGTACTTGTTTAAACATATATTACGTTTTACATAATTATGTATCACCTTTACAAATAATTTCTCAACATAATCACCTTCACTTACCGTGGAGTACTGTACAGACACAATACTCGTATAAATATGGACAATATGAAAACTAGGCTTATTTGTTGAAATAATAACAACCCATCATTTTATAAAAGGATCGCGGCGACCGCCACTGACAGCACCGCGACAATTGCTTGAGGTCTCCTCAATGAGCGCATCTGTACGAGTGTGCCGATTCGAACGTTTAGTACGTAGTTTCAGTACTGTCCATAGTTATACTGTGGTACAGAGTACCTCTGTACTTTTCTGTAAGGCACTTGTCCTACCGCCAGCGATTAACGAGAAGCGAGTAGAGCTATCAACTAAAAACGAGTATGCGAGTAACGAGTAGTCTCTTTGATAGCTCTCGTCGTTGCAACAAACTAGTGTAGAGAGAGAGAGTTCTCGTGTTCTCGTCGACCAACAGTGTAAATAGTCAGCGATCAACTATTTTTTTTTTACCTACACAGGAACTGCAATCTTTTGTACGTTTCTTTAGCTAGAAAATCGTAGATAGCTTGGTCGCCGGTTGGAAAGGTGCCTGCACACTTATTCGGTTCAAAATTATTTGGCACTGCCGGACGACAAAATATGGTTTCACTATTCTCTTGTTCCCTGTCATCTTAATTGATGGCTATAAACTATTAAACCTACGTATTTGTAATGCACTATTACTGATATCTCTTTTGTTTTAATTTTCAGGCAAATCACTGTCTGGTGACGACGTTCTTCGTGTACAGTTTCTTTCACCTCTTCTTCTCGATAATATTGATTGTGTGGGAGGCGCTGTCTGCCGGATGGATACAGCTTGGATTAGTTGCCCTGTCTGATCGTAAGTGATTAAAAACTAAAGTTATTTGTTCGTTTGTTTGTAAAGCGGTAGTATCTGGAAGCAAAAACCAAGAGAAGCCTATGCCCAGCAGTAGACGGAGTCAAGGTGATGAATCATAGGACGTAATGATCCTTTCACAAAAAAATCTCTCACTGATATATAGCTACACTATTGCCGAGTGCCATTAGACACGTTTTATGGTAGGTTTCACGCGGACAAAGTTGCGGTCGGAAGCTGGTGTTCACTGCAACAGGTTTTTTCTTTGCTTTTGTCGATCAACACGCACTTGGCATCTGGCACAAACCTCAGATAAACTCTCAATAGCTTATGATTTGACACACTTAAGTATCTAATTTAAACTAAATACTAAGACTAATTGATTATGGAGGTATGAGGAACATGGCGTATTTCACTCACTCTCCGTAGAAAAGGGAGAATCCTCCGACCAGATGGGTGTTGTGTCTGGTGGGCTTCTGCCTGACGATTGATGTCAGGACGTTGTATATATGCTAGTCGCGCGGCTGCTTCCGCATTGCAGGGTGATGCGTAGTCCGCATGTGGCGATTTATATGCCGCCAAATGTTCATTAAAGCTTTTCCGAATTATACATAAACTCCCTTTAAAAATACTCAGACACCGAGTAGGTATAAAATTACGTAGATTCAATCAGGGGCCTTATTATGAAGTAGGTATTAATTCCATCATTATTCCACTGCAAAAATGGATGGTGCTAGCGGCATTGTATAGCTCCATCTCTCACCCGCACTGGAATAATGGTGGCATTAATACGTCATACTTAATACGGACCCAGGAGGCACTATTACCATATATCAACCGTGTCGAACCATCAGTGTCAAGCCAAATTATCTCTTTTAGGGTCGATTTTATGTCTTCATATAATAATTATCTGAAGAATAAATAAGCGGTTTGACAGGTGCCCATGTGAATAAAATATGTCAAATTGTCACATAAATAATAACTCTTCCAATAAAAGTTATCCAACTATGGGGGTTAAAGTATGAAATTGCTGATTTGTACTGAAAAATTGAAATTCGTTTTTTTTTTTAATTAAACATATTTATTGAATCAAAATAATTACCATTATTATTTATACATTGCTGCCATCTAATAGGAAGGTCATTTATGCCTTTGCGATAGAACTCTCGTGATCTAGATTCGACAAACTGTGTGAAAGTATTTTGTACTGCCTCCTGAGAAGAAAACTTTTTATCACGTAGAAAATTGTCAAAATCACGAAAAAATGGTAGTCCGTTGGAGCAAGGTCTGGCGAATACGGAGGGTGACGAATGGTTTCTAATTGCAGTTCCTGTACAGTTAAAACGGTTTCTCGTGCTGTATGAGGTCTCGCGTTATCATAGAGTAATAATGGTGAAGATCGATTCATGACTCGGGGCTGTTTCACTGCTAGTTTTGCTATCATTGTTCGGAGTTCGGCACAATAGACATCTGCCGTTATTGCTTGACCAGATCGGAGAAAGCTATAGTTAATAACACCATGCTGAGACCACCAAACAGTTACCATTACCTTTTTATTGGTAAGTTTTGCTTTAGGACACTGTTGCGGCGTTAGACCTGGGGTCAGCCATTGCATTTTTCGCTTACGGTTATCGTAAAGAATCCACTTTTCATCTCATGTCACAATTCGATCCAATATTCCTTCTTTTCTGTATCGATTCAACAAGGCAACACAAGTTTCAACACGCGTTTCTTTCTGAAGATCAGTCAAATCATGAGGCACCCATTTCTCATTTTTTTTTTTTATTGATTTGATGCAAATGAGTCAATATTGTTGGTAAGGTAACGTTAAACCATGCCGCTAATTCCTGGGTAGTTTGCTCGGATCGGCTTCCACCATCTCTTTCAATTCATTGTTCGTTCTTCAAATGAAAGTTTCCATCACGAAAGCGTTGAAACCAAAATCGCACGGTGCGTTCATTAGCAGTCCCCTCTCCAAACGCAACATTGATAATGCGAGCTGTTTCTGCCACGTTAGTTCCGCGTCGGAACTCGTATTCAAAAATAACTCGAATTTTCGAAGTATCCATCTTTCTTGTCTAAGCTGAATAAAAAAAACAACTGAAAGTCGATAATCGAATGTTGCACATTTTTTCAAAGAAGAACTTCATAGGTACCATGTGAAAAAAGTTTCTCTCAAAAATCTCAAACAATGAAGGTTCTATGTCAATTCGCAGTACCTGTTACAATAAAACGGCAATTTCATTCTTTAACTCCTATTATTTAAAATAATAATAATAATAAATCGTTTATTTATAAAAAGGGGCACATTTACAATAAGTATCATAATAATTAAAATAGAGCACATTTGCTTAATTGCCTGAACTAGGTTGAACCTGTGCTTCAGGCTAGGAAGTGCATAAATACTTTATGTAATAAATTAACATGGAGTTTAAATGTATAAACTAAAATAAAATTAGGTCAATCAAAGTAAAATGGCATGTTAGCGATTCTATTTGCAGACAACAAGTAGATCTTCTGTCTGTGCATAATCTATGGTTAGTAAATATTCAAGTATAATTTGTTTACAGCTAAAGTAATTTAAGTTATAAATACTAAGTTTTCTATTTAATCTATTGTACAGAAATGGGCCTAAGAATGTAACTAATCTTTCTACAAAGACATGTTTTGAGGTTGCATTTGATGTGCATACTATATCATTCCGTCTCTTGTTAGTATTGTCAGCGGTGTAGGTAAGCATGGTGTGCTGTTTTAATACTAAGTACATAATGAAAAGTTGGCGAACAGTCAGCACGTTGCAGGATTTATATAGCAGATCTGTGGGAAAGAAAAAGGAATGGAAGTTTGCTTTAAAATTGATCTCTGAGCTCTTTCAAGAGGAAGTAGATTGGTTTTTGGTGCGCCACCCCATGAAGTGATGCAGTATTGAATTATAGATTGACATAGGGCCAAATAAACTTGTGAGATTAATTTTGAATCTGCAAATGTTCGCAATTTTTAAAAAACATAATTATATTAATTTGCGCACTCTTTTAACTAGACTTTCAATATGTTTTCTGAAAGATAGTGTGTCATCCATTATTACCCCGAGGTATTTTATGCTGCTCGTTTTGAGTATAAAATGCAACCCATATAGAATTAATTTGTCAGGGTGTCAAAGGATATATTTTATGTTAAAACAAAAAATCACGGGGACGAAGTCGCGGGCAGAACCTAGTGACATATATTTTAATATACATGATGAAAAATGGGCAAATGTGTCCAAGTGAGTTATGACGCGATCAAAAAGCTTATCTTCTATTACTTGGTACTTAAATAATAACTGCCAAAATATGGGCACAAAATAATTGAAAGTCGTCATTCTAAATCCAAGCTCTCTGCAATTGCATTTTATTCCGATTGAAATGGGGTTCTTCTTTTAAATGCAATTCTCAAATCCAATAAAAATCATTTCCTATTCGATCCGGTTTAAACTTTTCCATGCAATAGTAGTGAAATGAATGGATTTACTCGTAATACTTTTATATTTTCTTCTTACAACAATCATAATTAAGTAAATATTATCGAATATTATTTGCTAAATGGGAACAAATATATTTTTGAACCCTTATGATGGAGATTTGGAATATAAAGGTAGATAGAAGTAAAGAAGAAATAAAGAAAATTCGTTTATTTGCGGTAAAAAATGACGCAAAGTAAAAACACAAATATAAAAAGAACAAGTTGGGAAAAATATGCATCACGTCGACGCAAGACTGCCATCAGCATAATGCTGTGACACTGCACGACAGAACCGCAGCGCTGGTTTTCAGTGACAACCGACAGATACTTACCTAGTTATTTTTAGATAAATCTTATCTTCTTATTATAAAATATGAATAATTTCGAATTACCTATTCAAACTCTGACTAATCAACATGATTTGTCCAAGTCTAGGAAACCCCAAGAAAAATGGAGAATTCCTTTAGAAAGTTTTAACTTTTAAGGTACATAAAACAGACGGCTAGCTTACAAAACTGCGAGAACCTGACCTTACGTAAACAGCAATAAGAAATTGTACAACTCCTATAGTGGTAATATCTTATGGATAGTTAACTTCATCTACTTCCTTGGGCCGAAACTACCGCATAAGTTAATTAATGTGTTTCTAGCTAGCTTCTTATATCACAATGGATTTATGTATAAAGGGTACTCCATTTCAATCAAAACAGCACATCAGCGTAAAATGACAAAGATAGATTCTATGTAATTTTACGCTGTTGTTTCACTAGCTCGGAGTTTTGAACGGGTATTTACGGAGAAACATGGTAACTCATGTAATAATCTATCAATCTAGTTTACTTGTCAAATTGCACGGTTTTTACGCCTTGACATGACATCGAGATTTTTTATAATAACATACATAACATCACGCCTGTATTCTCCGAAGGGTTAGGGAGAGGTGTACCTATAGTACACCCACATTTCGCCAGTTATGTTTGAGTCCCAAGTAATAGGGGGCGGCGAGCCTATTGCCATCAACCGGGCACAATTCCAGACTCCGGGCTGCTACTGAGCAATTCCAGATGGAAAACCCCAATAATCTTTGGCCGACCCGGGATTCGAACCCAATAGGTACCCCGTGCTCAGTAATAGCGCTTGCGATCACTAGAGCATCGAGGCAGTCAATGGCAGTTTTTTAATAATATGTAGCTTTAATATGAATACTTATATTAAACCTACCAACTATATATATATAACTAACCAGTTACTGAGTAGACGTGAAGATAAGAAACTAAATTATGAGACACATATTAACATCTGAATCAATGGTTATTATAACTGACTAATCTCTTAAATAAACAACCCCTCAACCAGTTTTTAAATGGGAAGAATTTCAAATTTTGAGCAAACCAGCCTCAATTTTAATGTTTTTTTTTTTTCAGTGCTCCTGATAGTTTGTCTGTTCAGCGTCAAATATCTGATGGAAGCAATCCGGACAGGGAACATCTACAGTCGTCCCGGAGAAGTTTACTATAAATATTAATTTATTGTTAAACAATATTATTAAATATTAGACCCTTTGGCCGAGTCACAAAACACTCAATTTAGATTTAAGTAAAAGTTTTTTTTTTTTAATTATTATTTTCTTATACGTAATCTGAAAACGTATTCTTCTTCCTATGGCTCAAAGAGCTAATAAAAGGGGTCACTGTACTCACCTGTCATTGTACAGACGCCAGCAGGTCAACCTACCCGAAACTGTCAAATTTTCCCAATCAACTTTGAATCTTATACTTAAGTGATAAAGTTGAAAATCAATTAAATAAATTTTATAGACTGTAGAAGGTTAATGTGCTGGCGTCTGTACTTGGACCAAGCTAAATCGCAAAAAAATAAACTGTTCCATACATTTGTAAGTTTGTATGTAGTGAACAGCTGTTTTTTTTTTCGCTATTACTTACTGTAAAAGTTGTTAAGTTGTACTACAACCGACAGATACTTACCTAGTTATTTTTAGATAAATCTTATCTTCTTATTATAAAATATGAATAATTTCGAATTACCTATTCAAACTCTGACTAATCAACATGATTTGTCCAAGTCTAGGAAACCCCAAGAAAAATGGAGAATTCCTTTAGAAAGTTTTAACTTTTAAGGTACATAAAACAGACGGCTAGCTTACAAAACTGCGAGAACCTGACCTTACGTAAACAGCAATAAGAAATTGTACAACTCCTATAGTGGTAATATCTTATGGATAGTTAACTTCATCTACTTCCTTGGGCCGAAACTACCGCATAAGTTAATTAATGTGTTTCTAGCTAGCTTCTTATATCACAATGGAGTTATGTATAAAGGGTACTCCATTTCAATCAAAACAGCACATCAGCGTAAAATGACAAAGATAGATTCTATGTAATTTTACGCTGTTGTTTCACTAGCTCGGAGTTTTGAACGGGTATTTACGGAGAAACATGGTAACTCATGTAATAATCTATCAATCTAGTTTACTTGTCAAATTGCACGGTTTTTACGCCTTGACATGACATCGAGATTTTTTATAATAACATACATAACATCACGCCTGTATTCTCCGAAGGGTTAGGGAGAGGTGTACCTATAGTACACCCACATTTCGCCAGTTATGTTTGAGTCCCAAGTAATAGGGGGCGGCGAGCCTATTGCCATCAACCGGGCACAATTCCAGACTCCGGGCTGCTACTGAGCAATTCCAGATGGAAAACCCCAATAATCTTTGGCCGACCCGGGATTCGAACCCAATAGGTACCCCGTGCTCAGTAATAGCGCTTGCGATCACTAGAGCATCGAGGCAGTCAATGGCAGTTTTTTAATAATATGTAGCTTTAATATGAATACTTATATTAAACCTACCAACTATATATATACAGGGTGTTTGGCGCATGGACCGACACAATTTTTTCAGGAATTTGGGAGGTCATTAGCTAGGTTCTACCCATACACCCTTTGTCCCAAAAGTTTTTTTTATAATTAATTTAGAAGTTGTAAAATTTCAATCATTAAATAAAAAAATTAACTTTGGAAGCCTGTAAGGAATTTTCTTGAAACCAGTTGTATAAAACAAAGATGTTTTTAGATTTAAAAGACTTTGGAGAATGCAACAAAATTTGTTTTGTGCCACTACACCCACAAACAAAAAAGTTATTTCAAATTAAAGGACACATTTTGGGAATTTTTTTCATTTTAAAAAAATAATCATATGTAACCAACCGTGACATTTGGGACAAAGGGTGTATGGGTAGAACCTAGCTAATGACCTCCCAAATCCCTGAAAAAATTGTGTCGGTCCATGCGCCAAACACCCTGTATAACTAACCAGTTACTGAGTAGACGTGAAGATAAGAAACTAAATTATGAGACACATATTAACATCTGAATCAATGGTTATTATAACTGACTAATCTCTTAAATAAACAACCCCTCAACCAGTTTTTAAATGGGAAGAATTTCAAATTTTGAGCAAACCAGCCTCAATTTTAATGTTTTTTTTTTTTCAGTGCTCCTGATAGTTTGTCTGTTCAGCGTCAAATATCTGATGGAAGCAATCCGGACAGGGAACATCTACAGTCGTCCCGGAGAAGTTTACTATAAATATTAATTTATTGTTAAACAATATTATTAAATATTAGACCCTTTGGCCGAGTCACAAAACACTCAATTTAGATTTAAGTAAAAGTTTTTTTTTTTTTTAATTATTATTTTCTTATACGTAATCTGAAAACGTATTCTTCTTCCTATGGCTCAAAGAGCTAATAAAAGGGGTCACTGTACTCACCTGTCATTGTACAGACGCCAGCAGGTCAACCTACCCGAAACTGTCAAATTTTCCCAATCAACTTTGAATCTTATACTTAAGTGATAAAGTTGAAAATCAATTAAATAAATTTTATAGACTGTAGAAGGTTAATGTGCTGGCGTCTGTACTTGGACCAAGCTAAATCGCAAAAAAATAAACTGTTCCATACATTTGTAAGTTTGTATGTAGTGAACAGCTGTTTTTTTTTTCGCTATTACTTACTGTAAAAGTTGTTAAGTTGTAGTAAGTACAGTAATAGCGATAAACAAAAACTAAGCTTAAATATTATAATTTTTTGTATTACCTTTTGATGTCGTCGGTTATACAAATAAGATTTGCAATCACATTCTTTATATTAAGTATCTTCGTAGATAGTAATATTTTTATACATTTTAACTTTCTAAGAATTAATTCAATCAAGATGTAGGTACGCTCAATTTATGGTCAAACTTTATAAGCGATGTGCCCAAATGTAGTGTTTTAATACTACATTACTTGGACTCTAACTGTTTAATACCGTTAGTATCTCGAAAGTAAAGTGTCTCGATTGATGTACCTGGAAACTACGCTCGTATCAATCTATGTCATCTTGCGTCGATACAATCTAGATAATAGTAAGAGGATATCAGGTTGTTGTATTAACTCCGAATTACTGTTAATTTTCAGTGCATTGCAAAAGGTTATTTATGCTCTCAAACAACAACACATATGTCTAATGTTGACGAGTACGGTGTCACGGTGAATGAAATTAATTTTCAAAATGATACTAAAGTTTATAACCAGTCTTAAGACATCATTCTAGCATTTTACATACAGAATAATAAATGATGAAGATATGAATAATTTGTTAGTCACAGACACATTTTATTTATTTATTAAAAAATAACACAACTCTAGAAATCACAACGATCTTACATAATCTAATTGAGTTAAGTCGCATGTTAAACATTTTGCAAAACAGGTTTACATTAACAATCATACTAACGCTCAAACATTCCAAATCAATCAATCAATTGAAATAAATTATTTAATAAATACCAATAAATAATATCTTACGTAACTTAAAGTCTATCGATATTTATATAATAATAAATTATTTAATTGCGAATCTGTTGGTGTTCTATTTATTTCTCTTCTCCTACGTTTCCCTAACATCATGGGAACTACCATGGCCATGGTAGCAGGCACCATGCCGGCACCTACAGCAGCTAATAGCGTTGAACTATCTGGTGACACATTTGACACGATTTTCCTTTTTACAAGCCTATTTCTGTTGAGCACCGGCCTAAACTGAGTCATTGCAACATCTAAATCATTCTTCTTGTCCATGTCCCTTTTTGCTTCTTCAACAGTCTGGAAACTCTTTTCAACTTCCAGCAAACCACCGTGTGATGTCGTCATGTTGGTGTGAGCTTTATACACAGGAAGCACTGTCAACGCAACAGCTTGATGTGACGTCATAGTCGATACATCCGCACGATCGTCAGCAGCAACTGCAGGATTTAAGGAACGTTGACGCTTCTTGTTCCTATATCCTTTAGTAGTTGATAACAAAACCCATTGGCCATCACCGTTTGGTGGTCTTGAGACACGATCATTTTCATATTCTGGACCTCCAGCATACACTACTTGAGTAGGTCTTCTAAAAGGACGCTTCTGTGATGAACTTAAGGATTGGTGAAGAGCTTCATACTCGTAAGGGAAATTAGCGGGTCGATGATCGGTCACTACAGAATCAGACATGCCGTAGTACATTGCATCGTCATCGGAATAATGTTCTTGATGATCACAGTTTGGCTTGTGGGGACGTCTGCCTTCGTCCGGGGCCCATGCTGATGGATAGTTTGCTTGTTGCGGCTTAGTCCACGATGGTTTTGATGGTACTTCCGATTCATATTCCGAAGCTAGGTGCAATTTATTATTGATATATCCGGGTCGACTGGATGTAGGTCTTTTCTGGGGCTTGTAGTTGTAATTATTCCCAGAATCTTGAGATGAAGTGAATCTGTCATCATTATGGAACCTATCATCGTTTTGAAACCTATCATCGTTATGAAACCTATCATCATTATGGAACCTATCGTCACTAGGAAATCTATCGTCACTAGGAAACCTATCGTTACTAGGGAATCGATTTTCATCTTCGTTCCAGTAATTTGGTTTCTGTTTTTTAACATTGGGTTTCCATTTTGAAATTTTGCTTGTGGACCATGCGACAGGCTCTAACGTCACCCACCCGTCTTTATCATCATATGGATGTTTATGTTGTTTTACTTTCAGGCGATTCCAAGTAGTGTAAACCTTGCCATTTCCGTCTTCTTCGTTAGCCTCACTGTTCATTGAAGTGAATCGATCAGCTTTTATTTTATCCTTTTTAAGTTTAGCAGCTAGGGCAGATATAGCTTGTAAACGATCCTGGGGAAGGTCACCGTAGTCTTTAAGCTTATCTGCAGTTAAAATGTAATCGTCTAATGCTTCTTCTTCGCTATTAAAACCATTTTGACAAGAAGGGCCGTAACATCTTGGGCGGTTCCCATCAAAGTCATGCACTATGTGAGTCATAAGATTCTTCATTTCTGCATCATCTTTATCCATATGTTCATAAGTCATATCTCCCCCTTTATCCTCAGGATTTGTGGCATCGCGTGCAGTTTCTATAATCGTGATCGGATCCTTTCCAGGCACATCCAGTTGATACGTTTTAATTTTTTCGTCATATTTTTCTATTTGAGTTGGATCATCGCTGTTCGCATCCGCAAGGGCAAGAACGCAAAAAACAAATAGCTGCACTGTTATTTTCATTGTGTTTATTTTCACTTTCGTTGGTTCGCGTGTCAGCGCGCGAGCAAGACGCGCTAGTACTGAGCGCCGGCGACCGCCGCAGCTCACTGATATAGTTTTGATTGTGGATGCACAGCAACCCTCCCTGCGCTCCAATGCAATGCTGATTCAGTTCGGTCACGACGAATGAGCGAGATAATTATGTGGCGATTGTCGTTTGCCGGCGACTATCTTAATTGACTATCGCGACTCTCAGGGCCGTGACCCGAGCGCAGGTGAAACCGTTTTTCATTTTATGGGATATTTTCTCCACGGATAATAGGAAAGTTTCGCGGTTCACACACGACTCGGTGAAATTATGATTCAAATCTCTACGCAAATCGACTACAAAGACATGCAGACCTAAGTTTCTAAGTACAATCTTGTAATCTCTTTGTTAGTACTTGAACAGTAAAGCCGTTCATGTATAACGTGCAATTAAGTATTAAAACACCAAAGCAATTATTTACAGTAATTATTTTCAAACATTTATTAATGATCAGCTTTTCATTTGGTTTATTATGCATGATTCAAATCAGCATAATAATTAAATGCTAGTTATCAACTTTTACTGACTTTCTACCACAAACCACAACAACAAAGGAACAATAAAGAACTTAATAAGCTCATGACGCAACAATAAGAATAGAGAAGCTGAGAGAAAAAGTCTGCGATTTGAAAACATTTGCTTATGCAATCGTAAAGATAGGTGTCGTAGCAAACACAGTACATTTAATGTCAGGAATCGATAAAAGAGCGATCAAATCGATTGATCTAAACCCCATTATTTGTGACATAATCGAAATGAGGCTTTCAAAACTAAGCAGAGAGTGACCTAAAACGTGTGGCTCTCTTAGTCTATTTCCTTCGTGTCGTGTTTGCTCTCTCCATAATAGCAAGCCCACTTATTAACCGTATCTAGTGCTGATCAACTTCGCTCTAATTGTACACTGCACTTTTACAGGCCGGTCTTGCTCCTTAATAACGCGCACGTGGAGCGATATGAAATACTGTTGGTCATGTATTTTCTCTCTTAGAGATATTACTGTTATTGTTTGCGATGTAGGAGGTAATTTAGAACAAATTAAGAGCAATAACCGGATGCCTTTCTGTTTGTGTTTTATGAAGATTATCGAGGACAGTTTTGTTGTCTTTTCTAATGATTGATGACGGATTAATAGACGCTTGATTTTCTCAAGATTTTGTCTTTTCATCATAAATAACATGTGACCAGACGTGTGCGGTTTTAAGACAAAAAACTAAATATGTAAAACAGAAAATTTCTCGAACCTCTCATCATCATCAAATGATAATTATGATGAGGTTGATGTATAAGACAACATTCACAAATTATCTCTCACGTTATTTTTGGAACAAAACTTACAAAACCACAAAATAACGTTAATATTGTGGAGAAAGTAAATTATGAAGAAATAACATAATAGGACAATGGTTATTAGAAATTTCTTCGTATACGTCATACATTACGTTCGAACGAAGATGCGTTCATGCGAGCGAACACGTAATTACCCCTAATGGGTCAATGTACAATAATTATGCCTTTATTACCCGCTCCCTCTTGGGATATAAAGTCTTGTATAATGTCTGCGTAATGAATTAATTATAAATTCCTATGCAGAAAATGGTTTCTCAATTAAGCTCTTCGATCACCAATAAGAGACAATTTAGAGTTCAGTGCAAGGTTGAAGGGTAAGGAGGAAGACAATTATTTGTAAGGTTTCAGGAGTTTGTTATTCTATCGTTTCAGGTAGAAAGAGTAAAATGGGAGGAAACAGCATGGAGATAACAAATAAATAAAATTTAGAAATCAAACTGTTGTCCATCTGTGAGTTGTAGAAAGCATAAAGGAATTGGCTGGCGTTAAATGAGAATAGAAGAAGTGTCGCCGAGCACGACCGTGACAAGATACCGAGGTGGCACCAGCGTGTGGTAAGCACCTGCTAACCTAGTGCCTGCACTGTGTTTTATGTAGCGACCCGCCCACTCGATTTTACGACTTGACAAAATATCGAGTTTTCTTTATAATAAACAATTTTATGTTTTCTGTAAAGTACACATAAACCTTTGAGAATAAATTCCCTAATTAATGGTCAAAACCACATCAAAATGCGTTGCGTAGTTTAGAAGAACAACGCGGTCACACAGACATACAGGAAAATCTACTTTGATTTATAATACTTCGAAGATACAGATTGTAGCACTGTGAATAGCGCCTTATGGTGTCATAGCTCCAAATAAAGCGCGTGCGCCATATGGAGAAGGTCGTATTTGAAGGATGAGTTAACAACACAGATTTTTTTTCTGTGGAAAAGTGTTGAGCGCGACAGCGGACTTCAAATATTGTTGTCTCTTACAAAAATACGCACAGGTTAGCCGAAGGTGATGAATGAATCCGAATGTCTTGTTTTTTTGGCAGGGAAAACCAAAGTGCAAGATTAGAAAGCCGTTTTTTTAGAATGGCTTCTGTTGGATGAAAATGAGTAGAAGAAACTTTTCAGGTTCAGACGAACTGAACTGAACTGTGTCTTTAATTTCAGTGAAAACTCTACACACCACTGTTTAGACTCTATCGTCAATTCGAAATATGAATTCGTACTACAATTTTAATTTGAAGCTCCTAAAACTGAGGGCCTAGCGTAAACGCGCAAAGCGCGTAAACGTATCGATTTTTTTATTGGAAATACAACAATCCTACAGCATTTTGGTTTAGATTTATGCGACAAGCACAATAAGTAGGTATCACACACAGATCATGCATAATTTTTCAAACGAATATAAAATTATTCACCAAGGGATAAGCAGTGTCTTATGCGGGCGCTATATTGAATCCCGATTGGAACAAGGGATTTTATTATTATATATATTATATACATTATCGAGCAGGTGGTGTAAAAATAAATATTCTATGTGAAATGAAAATTTACAATTCAAAAATCGTTCGAATTAACGTTAGGTTTACTACGCGTTCGTGGTCGGTCCTCTAGTCTTCACGCTTCTTCTTCTTTTCGACTCTTAAACAGCAGTAAGTATCATCGAAGAACTTCATATCTATACAGCGCGGCAGCGTAAGGACTATTTCTGCTTCTAGCGTTCGGCCGCTATAGAACCGGGGCGTTAACAGATATGATCATCGTGTCCATGGGATTTTGTTTTTAAAACTTCTTAGATATGAAGTTCTTCGATAATACCTTATGCCTGACAAAATAAATTCTCCAGTATCTAACAGTGGCAAATACAACAAATGATCTATACAGCGTCAAATTTTAAGTAGCTAGCGAAACTTCGCAGACGTGATCGTATTGATATCTAAACATGATGGAACAACAGAAAACAGATTTTCTCAACTCATATTTTAAGTAACAATATCACCAGGCGGTCGTTAACACCAAAATATCATCTAGTTTAAAAAAATATGATCGGACTGTAAAAACCTACTTACAGAAATAAAATCATTTATCACCAATAAATGATTTTATTTCTGTAAGTAGGTTTGTAACTGACAGTTTTTTTTTATTTTTTTATTTTGACTGTTTTTGAGGAGCTCATGGCTAAGTAATAAATGCCGCACGGGTCGATCCATCAGGTTAAGCTACGCTTGCCGGGGTTGGTCTGTGGATGGGTGACCATCTTTACATACAGAGACTCCTCCATGCCTCGGAAATCACGTTAAGCCGTTGGTCCCGGCTGTCATTCGTGGATCTTTGACAGTCGTTACGGGTCGTCAGAAGCCCGAAAGTCTGACAACCAGTCTTACCAAGGGGTATCGTATCACCCAGTTACTGGGTTGTGGAGGTCAGATAGGCAGTCGCTTCATGTAAAATACAGGTATTCAGCTGCATCCGGTTAGACTGGAAGCCGACCCCAATATAGTTGGGAAAAGGCTAGGCAGATTGAAGTAGGTTTGTAACTATCATCTAACACAAAAATGCTTTTACTCGGTCGCAGAATACCTAGAACAAAATATTTAGTATGATAGCTAGATAAATAATTACATACATATAAAACGCACACATACTCTTAAATAAAATAATTATTATGATGTAAAAATTAATATTATGTTTAAATTATTATTATTATTTTAAATGTAATATTATTATGTTAAAATTATTAATTTTATGTAAAAAATATTATCTATTATTATGTTAAAATTATTATTATTATAATGTTGCCGTGCCCTAACCGGGTTTCATGTTGGAACTTACTTAAATTGTAACAACTAAATGTACACATAAACGCAATAAAAAATTGAATTTAGAATTTTGGAAATCTTTTAATTTTTTGGCCTATTTAGATATCGATATTATATCTATGGAGTTTCTGGAGTGTCTGGACTTCAAAAGACACTGACCTCTGAGTTTGTTTCGGCCTTACTTCTCAGAGTAAGAAACTCCGAACTCATCTTGCTTATTTTTACCCGACTGCGGCGAAGCCCAAAAGGAGGGTTATGTGTTTGACCTGTATGTAAGTATGTATGTATGTCCGTTTCTTTGTTCCCTCGTAACTCGTAAATTATACGTCTTTAGATTTTTCTTGGTAGCGCGAGTGTCACTGGCTACATTAAAATAAAAAATAAAGTAAAATGGCGGATTTGGGGACCCATATTGTGGAGTTCAATTTTTTTTTTTTTTTCGGACTCAAATGGGTCTGCCTGCTTCCAACTTTTATTTTATTTAAAATGGGCTTAAATTGTTTTCAGTTTTTTTAACTTAAGTCTTTTAACGCATTCGGGTTTTTTGTAGCTTTTTAATTACTTTTTTTATTAATATTTTTTTAATATGACGTGTAAAAGTGATTCCAATGTCATATAAATTACAGAATAAACAATTTCACTTCATTTCGATCATATTTCGATAGCTAATTCAATTTGACCATATAGACAAGCCGTCCATTAGGTACGTCTTTCACTTTATATATATTAATTTCTAACTGATCGATTAACAATTTGCAATGGATTAAATTTCAGAATCTGATATAAAAACATTTTAATTATTCATGGTTTGTTTTTAACGGCACAGTCCTTATTGTATATACCTACATATGCCAAGCATACTCTACTCATACCTATTTCACAAAAAGGTCCCAAGTTAAACAGTATAAAAATATGTCATCAATAAAAACTCGCAATATATGTATTTCAAAATGTTCCTCCTAAATAGTCTCTTACTTTACTGTTTCGCTACCTGATACATATTTCACAGCTATAACATAACATAACATGACATGTAATCTCCGAAGGGTAAAGCCTAGGTGCACGTTCAGCACCTACTACATTCACACACATTCATTTCATTTCACAGCTATACTTGTAAATAAAAGCAAGAAAGCGTCATTGCAGCGAACTGTTTACGTTCTACAACAACCATTGTTATGTTCGCTTTCTTTGGCAAAGTGCAGGAACACAACAGCGGACTTCCGATATTGTTGTCTTTTACAAAAACTGCAAAGGTTAGCAGAAGATTAGTGTCTGGTGACGAATGAATCTGTATGTCTTGTTTGTTTGGCAAGGAATACCAAAGTGCAAGATTAAAAAGCTGTTTTTCTGGAATGGCTTCTGTGGGATATATTTTGAACAGTTCCAGTGTCTTTAGTTTCAATGATAAATACACGCCACTCTTTAGACACTCCGTTAACCGATATTACTGTATGACCGGATTGGTCGATTGACTTTATTGTGTGTATATTGTCCCATTTGTGTACATTTCTTAATTATTTGACCTCGTTCCTTATTTATTGTGCTCCCTTTATTGCTTACTAATCACTATTCTTCTATTTGCTTATGGGCACTCCTATTCTTTCTATCTCTGATATTTCTTATTTATCTTTCTTACTTTATAGGTTCCATTGATTTCTGCTATACAACCCCTCTTCTCCTTATTTCTCTCTTCTCTCTATTAATAGATTTTTTTTTAAATTAATCAGTACAAGTTTCTTATCCGATAAGTTAACATAATTGAACAAATAATTTAGTTTTTATAATCTATTCACTTTGCATGCATTTGCATCTTCATGGATTCCATACAAACCGTAACAACAAATTTTTGTATCTGCATTGATATCTTCCAACCCGCTACATTTCTAACAACATCGTAAACAAACCGTTGTGTCCCCAGCACAAGCGAACCGTTATAACTTATTACGTATCAGTCGTTACCTACTCCGAGTACAATTGCATCACGGTCGAAAGCGTAATTGCCACCGAATGTTGTAAAAGCAAGAAACAAAACACTTTCCACGACTTCGTGAACCAAAATAGTTTTTAATGGATGAATAGAGGTTAGAGGCGTCTATGGAGTCGAAAATTATTTTAATTTTGGAAATGATTTGGATGAATCAAAAACATTAATCAAAGACAATTAGGATAGAATTACTTAATTACAAATGATTAAAAAAACCATTCTTGAAATTTTAATTTGAATAGACACAGAGACTTAAAATTTATTTCTGTATCCTAAAAATGGAACTTTTAAATAAATTTCTAGTTTCTGAGTCATGTCATTTGATTAGTAATTAAGCTATTATTTTAATTACGATACATCTTCAAACTGCAATGAAACCCTTTTTTTTTTGGTGAGAAATAATCGAATGATTTTTCCCGCTCTGGGCGGAGCGGGAGAGTGTGTCAGACTCTTACTGACTAAAACCCACCCGTGTTCCTTCGGTTGCCTTAACGTTGCCAGGGACCACGGTATCCCTTTCGGACTTTCCCGCAACCCCGTCAGGCAACGGTCCCATCGGACCCCTTCACTCGCTGACATTTCTTTGAGGCGCGCGTGGAACACAACGCGCCGTCGACCCAGGCCTGGTCCTTACCGGACGGCGAGCTACCCATTGCTTACCGTCCGCAAGCCCACGCCTACGGTAGCCGGGAATCGGCCTGCGATCCCCAACGCTCAGGGCGTCTCTTCCTGCAGCGGTTAGGGGCGTGCTTCGCAGAATAAGGTGACGGCCTCCCATGCCCTCTCGCTCCAAACCATGGCCTAGACCAGGGCCGGACGCGAGAGATCCCCGCCACCGATCGCCTCCACGAGGACATGGCGGTGCTCTGCCCAAGCCGGTCAGACCTCCACTGTATGCTCCAATGTGTCCTCCGGGCGATCCACGCAGTGATGACACCCAGGCGTTTCCTCCCGCCTGATACGCAACAGGAAGCTCCCAAAACAACCTTGTCCGGTGAGGACCTGCGTCAGGCAGAAGGTGAGGACGCCGTGGCACCTCCCTAGCCACTCCTCAAAGAGTGGACTTATTGCCGCTATAGTGGCGTGCCCAGCACTGGGTTGCGACAATCGCACTCTCCATGTCGCCATGAGATCCGCGATTTCTCGCTTCAATGGAGTCAAGCCCCGGCGTTTCACCTCCACGCGCCACTCCCAAGTGTGCACGAGGACTTTTGCCTCCAGATCCCATGGCGGCAATCCGACAAGGAGGCTCGCTGCCTCACCGGAGACCGTGCGGTATCCCCGGACCAGCCGGGTGGCCATGATCCTCTGGGACGCGTTCAACCGGTGGGCTGGCCGCCGCCTCAATGAATGCGCCCAAACCGGTGCCCCGTAAAGGGCCATGGACCGCACGACCACCGCGTATAGCCTCCGGCAGAAGGCGTTTGCACTCCCTAGATTGGGCAGGAGCCGCTTCAAGGCAGCCCCGGCCCGCTCCAGTATGGGAGCCAAACGCCGGAAGTGCTCCACGAAGTTCCACCGACTGTCGAGGACGAGTCCTAGGTACTTCATCGTCGACTGGACGCCGATGTGAACCCCTCCTACCGTTATTTGGGAACCCGACGGTGCCGCGTTCCGAGGACCATGAAAACACATGGCCTCGGACTTGTGCAGGGCCACCTCGAGTCTCAACTGCTGGATTCTGTCCACGATTGTCGCAACCCCGTGTGTCGCTAGATCGGCCGCCGCCTGGTACGACCCCAGCAATATATGGAAGCCTTATGTTGCATTCGTTACATCCTCAAACTTAAATAGGTACAGCTCTATTCCTTATGAGCGTTTATTTTGAAAGTGTCACAAATAGATGTCAAATATTTCACTATTTTGATTAATTTGGCAATATTACTGTGTGGAAATATGGAACTAGCGAACTGAATGAAGAATGAATTTGATGTTGTGAACGTTTTAGGTGTAAAAAAGGCATTTGGAAAGTTTCCAAATACTTTTTTTACATCTAAAACTAAATATTCGGTGTTACGATGTTAATTATTGCATTTCATAATTAATATTTTAGTTCACTAGTTAGCCACATTTATTTTCATAAGTACAGTAATATTGCCAATTTAATTAAAACAGGTAAATATTTGACAGCTATTTGCGACGTTGTCAACTTTTAGGTCGCTCTTTTAAGTTCACCGCTCAAAACCATTATCGAAAAAGCATAACCGAAAAAAAAAAACAACAAAGATGACACTTTTACTTTATAATCCGTTAGATAACAATCGTGTAACTTTAAGACTTAAGTACAACTTAACTTGAACTTCTCGTTGGTTGCGGCGTGACGGTCAAGGCTCGCTGCGGTTTCACTTTCTGATACTTTTCACCGTCCGCTCTCACGGCGCAGTGATTTAAAATAATAATAAACGCATTATGGAGCCATGACAACTGCATCGACCATGAAATGAATTACTCTTAAACTTCGAGAAGGTTTAGGTTTGTGTACTTACATTTTGCTTGACGCTCTCTCTTTGATGTAATTTGTTTTTCCTTTGATCCCATCTTGGGTAGGTTTATCAAAGGTTATGAACATACTTATCTTCATCTACATTGCGTTCTACTTCACCAACCTTATTGTAATAATAATACCAGCCTATTCGTGTCACACGGCAGGACAAAGGCCCCTACACATATAGAGAAGGCATGAACATTGATCACCACGCTTGTTCAAGGCGGTTCAGCGATTTCAGGCTTATTTGAATTAATTATAAGTCCAGGTTTTCTCAGGATTTTTTCCTTGGCCTATATCAGCGAAGACCTTATTATACACACTATTATAATGATTATAAGCATCCTTGCGTGCCGGGCCAACCCTGACTAGTTCTCGCTGCCCGTATGACCTATTTCTAAGTAAGAAGTTCGTGTCGAAACGAGGGAACAAGTAAACATAATGAGTTCTAAATTACTGATTTGATTGAAGTGTAGTCCCACAAGTCGCCTGACCGACCTATAGCGTCGGGCCAAGACAGATAAAAGTATTTCTATTTCAGATTAAGTTAGGTCGTGCTAAGACCCTTTGGGAGTATCGCGGTCTCTTCGTTTATATTTCGAACTAACTTTTATTGATTTTTCTTCTTATTTCTGTATTTAGCTTAGACGAAAGTCGGACTTTTTCATCATCATTTTCATCTATTCCTACATCTAATGTATTGAATACATTGATTGGATTAATTTCGCTATGTTCCTCAATGCTAAACAATCCTCTCCTTTATGTATAAGTTGCGCAAATAAACTCAAAACTAAATTGTTGTTTTACTTAATTAATTAGACACAAGTGTGTGAATCAGACCATTTGCACTTTCGCGAATGGGTAGGTATAGTCGACTTCATAATTACTTTAAGTACCATATTTGACAACACATAGGTACCTACTTAAATAAACCTTGCCGTTTTATGAACGTCACTTCAGCACAACCACAGGAAGTGACATTCAACCATTGACTTATAAAACATATGGACTTGAAATGTTTGACTATAGAAAAAACAGATAAACAAATACGAGGCATATCGACGCCAAAATCAAAAAAATACTGCTATCTCTTTATAACTTCAATAATTTTGCCTAAGTGAAAAAGGATAAAAGTGTTTTTGACAGTTACTATAATGGCAACCCTAAATTTTCTAGTCATTGAAATACCTATTTGCGGCCGGTTCGCCATTTTATCCTCTCGCTGTTTGGTACCAAAGTTGGGTACGTCAACTGTCAAATGATCTTGAGTTGTGGTTAAAATTTGTGAATTTTGGAGTTATTTGCTGTGATAATGCGTTTAAACTCGGCCCTATAGTGGAAATCATCAATAGCAAGATGCCCAATTGCAATATAATCGGATGTGGCATCAAAAGAAGCGGACATCACCCGAAAATAACATTGCACCAGTACGTACACAAACAGCTGAAATATCTTTAGATTTAGACGATAAACAAAAGATTCTGCATTCGTTAAGAGCTTCAACAGTAAAGCATTCATAATTTTCCTTTTGCCATTATTTTCAACAGTTGTACTTCACGAAATCATTTTCTTGTTATTGAAGGGATAGAGTAGTGCATTTAGACATTTTATTTATCGATAATGCTATTTTATGTTTTTTTTTTATTGGTTTTATGTTTTACTTTCAAGGTTGCCCGCTAATAAACGAAAAAAGAAAAAAACAATTGGTGTGTAAAATTTAAAGATGTTAACATAAACTGTTCATATTTTTGTTCTTTTCACTTTGAAGAATCATAATATTTCAACCGGATACTCAATAAAGTAACATTATGTGACGATGCTTTACCTTCACGAACCTTATTGGTAAGTAACATGTTATAAATTTGCCCAACATGATTCTCTAGTGGCTGGTGTTGAAAATGATGGTGATGTCCGCATTTGCAAAGAGTGATGTAAAGAATGTGTTTGAGTGTGCTCTTAAGACCTAAGATCAATTAAAAATGTATTAATTAAATCAAGAAACAATAAAAATACTAATCATTTTTTTTTTATTGTTTACAGCCTGCGATTTGAACAAATATGTCTGGCATTTTAAATGAGAATTATCAAAATCAGACAAACTCACAATGTAAAAGAGATATACATGAATTTGAGATACAAATATTATGGAAAGAAATCTACTGAAAGAATATCACATAGAAATTACCTGAACAAAATTGTATTGTTCAGAACTGAATGAGATTGATTTATTTAATATGACTTTATTATAATTAGTGTTGACTTTTAATTAAAACCCACAATCATTTGCGTGTTAGAAACTTAGTATCAAAAATATTAATTATGGTGGCTCCGCCAATTTTCAAAATTTCTTTAATTCATTTTCACTGGTTATTCGTAAAATCCAAATTTGTATGTTGATCAAAATGAGATACACAAAGATAAAATAATAATAATATAAATTATAATATTTCATTTAAAAATTACCATCTGCGGGCCATTGGCGGAGCTACCTTTTAGAGGTATGAGGAACAGGGTGTAAAATTCATTCATCCTCTATAGAAAAGGGAGGACCCTCCGACCAGACGGGTGTCATGTCTGCCGGGCAACTGCCCGATAGTTTTTTTGAGCACTTTTTGGGTGAGCAAAAATCATGGAAGTTCCGTCATCTTCACCGGACGTTTTCCAAGAGCTATATGTTCATTGTGTATATATGTGTACTTTTTGGATGAACAAAAAGCTTGAAACTCGCGTCATCGTCATCGCATGCTTCCCATGAGCTATATGTATACTGTGTATATATGTACATAGATATATCGGCAACGAGATGAACTTGTTGCATATTACACAATGGAGTGAAATCAGTTACAGAATACTAAGTCGATAAAAGCAGTAAGTATATATCTGTCCTCCAGGTTTCAACCTATCACAATGGGAAACATCAAAATAAGTTCTACGGTTTAGCCGCGAAAGAATGACGAAGCAATTAAATTAAAAACAAACAAATGAAAGGCATATGTTAGAAAACTTGGAGTAGGTATTTTTACCCGTAAATATTGTACTGTGACATTATGAAAACATTCTCACAATCTTTTATCGATATTATAACATAGAAATATCGATAAGGGCTGCCCTAGTAGACGCCATTTTATCCTCTCAGTAAAGTGTAGGTATGGCACGTTTTTCTTGTAGGTATGCCAAGTCCATATGTTTTATAAGTCAATGCATTCAACCTTAGGATGATAACGCAATTTTGCTGTTTTCAAAACTGAACTAACGCCATCTATTGGCATAAACTGACATCAGTATGAGAGATAGTATGCAGAATTAGTCGTGTAGAGCGCCATCTAAAACTGTAGCACGAAGCTTGTAGGAAAGTACTTTCCGAAATAATTCCATGACATATCACCAGGTGTCAGCAATTTTGATTTTTAGTAGGCATGAATACTTTTTTTTTTTAATCATATTCTTTCATGATATTATGTACGATTCACATTTTTTTATAAAGGTAAGTACAACGAATTTTTAAGTGACGTTAATCATCCAAGAGTCTTGAAGGCTTCTAGGTGGCAGAGCAGAAATTAATAATTTCATGTGTTGTCGGTTAAGTTCCAGTAAATATATATGGCAAATATTCAGTAAGTTTATTGGTATCGACTGCCTGGTTGGTCTAGTAGTCGCATGCGCTACTGCTGAGCATGAGGTCCGGTCCTGGTTCGATGCCAGGTCGGGCAAAGTGAATTGTATGTGTGTTAGTGCACGTTTGATGGCAATAGGCCCACCCCATAATATGGAACTTAAACATTACTGGCGAAATGTGGGTGTACTACAAGTAGGTACAATTCTGCCTAACCCTTCGAAAATTACAGGCGTGATGTTTTGTTACGTGTTCAATGGAATATTGGACATGAGTTCTACCCATAATCTCGACTCACTTAGCAATAACTGAAGAGATTGCTCTTATCCTTACGCTCACTTCACTTACTATTTCAATGAAAACACGCCATCAGTATAGTTAACCAGGCAGAAAATTTTACTTTCCTTGTCTACACTTACTTGGACGATCAGCTATGGCATTATCATTATCTACTAGGTTTTTTTTTCTATTGTTTATTGTGTAGAACCAGAAAGATGCATTTACCTACTAACCTGTTGGTATTTTCAAGGGTTTCGGAGGCACTCATTGTATCAAAAGCTTCCTATGATTTTTTATGGCATTTATTTAATCGAAATCAAATAATTCATATTTTGCTGTCCTTAATATTTCTCTCTATTAAACAATACAATTCTAATTCATAAAAATACTAAATAGCCAAGTAACTGCGACCAACTTGTAACTGTGACCAACCACGCGCGATCCAAATTGGTCATGGTTGCTGACCTAACCTATCCCATTTGGACTTGCAACTTAGTTACTACGACCAATTCGGCTCGCGCGTGGTCGGTAGTTAATAATTTAAGGGGGAAGAAAGGTGTTTTTTCTGCGTTTTTTGCTCATTCCTGATACGGTACGGAACTTCATGTGCGAGTCCAACTCGTACACGAAGGGTTTACTTGGCCATTTTTTTATGGAGAGCTAGCTAGCTAGAGACACAGCTTTGTTTACGTGAAAACTTGTATGAATAACTGTAACTTGGGGGAGGCCTATTACAGCAATGCACGTCTTGTGGCTAAAATGATGATGATGATGAAACTAGGTAATGTAAGAAAAAAACAGAAAACCAGGAAAAAGGCTTGATGGCACATAGAAAAAAAAGGTTTTTACAAAAAATAAACAACCGTTTAAAATAAAACACTAATTGGTGAAAAATAACTTTAATTTCGAAAGTCGGTGTCTTTGGTTCTGTATTTTCGATGTTTGCCACCGACTTCCGAAATTAAAGTTATTTTTCACTTTAGTGTTTTTTTTTTTAAGTCGGTTGTTTATTTCTGTAAAAAGTTTTTGTTTTTCACTTTTTTGTGGTGATACCTACCCCACACAAACTGAAATACCACTACCTGCTTTATGTAAATAACAGTGACATCATCCATATAGACTAAGTGGGAAAAATACGTATTATTGAAGTGGACTCAAATACTACCCAAGCAAAGTCAATAAAAAAATTATGGGACCACTTCTGACCTACCAAACCAAAAATGATTTATCAAAATCAATTGATGGCAAATTGAGAACCTCCTCCTTTTTTAATTTGTTAAAAAGTAGCCAACATTAACAGATTAGAAGAGACCAAGGGTGATGGTAGGTAAGATAATTAGTAACTACTACCTAAGGGGGATATAACAGTATCATTTAGGTTGGACCATGTATAGGATCATATGTCTTTTGCTAAATGAAATAAAGTAGTATCATTATTTTATTCCTAGGTACCTACATCGCCTTCACATCGAATCATCATCATCGTATCGCCATCACAATCAGCCTATTGATAGCGTTCTCACTACTGGGACACAACCACAAGCCTCCGCTCTGTGAGAGGAAGTGGGCCAAAATCCACTGACATTCCAATCCACACCAAGAGCCCATGACGTTTTCCTTCCGTCTTGACATATAATTAGACATAAGAGTCCTATTACATTTTTGACGCAAATTCATGGTTTTTGACGTTTTAATTTTCAGCAGCAGTAAGATATTTGAATTATTTGATTATGAATAACGATAGTGCCATTCTCTTTATTGTAAGTTTGAGTTACACATTTTAACTTTTCTTGTCGTGTAATTTACTATGAATATTTTACGAACTCAGTTTACAAGGAAAAACGTCGGCAATGGAACTTTGACGCTCAAATTCACATTGTTTCATTCAGTTCTAATAAAAGCGAAAGTTACTAAACGATAATTTGAATGTTTTACTTGTTTATTGGAGTTCTAGAATTTCTTAAAATTCCTTGAGTTTTCAGGGAAAAGTCGTAAAGAAAACCAATAAATGTCTTCATTTTCATGTCCATTATATTCCAAATAACTAATATGTTATAAAACTTCAATCTACATTGAATACGTTTCATTCGTTTTTGTTTCTCAATATAATAAGACAAAATTACAATAAATTAAATTAAAGTACTATATATTCCGCGTCAATTCAGCAAATTACACGAAAATAATGTGTAACTCCAACTTACAAGAAAGAGAATGGTACTATAGTTATTATCATCAAATAATTAAAATATCTTACTGCTCCTGAAAATTACAGGGTCCAAAATCATGAATATCCGTAAAAAAATGTAATAGGACTCTTAACATAACACCACGCCTTGTTTCCCCGAAGGGTTGGGCAGAGGTGAACCTGTAGTAGGTTGTGTTTCTTTCCCAATTTTTCACCATATGAAACTACGTTTTCGAAGGAGCAACTCCTCTTACAAATTTATCATAGAACAGAAAAGACCGGGCATATCAGGCTCCACGTTCCCCAGAAATCCACATACATAACATTCAAAAACCATTTGTCTTTCTCACGGTGACTGAACTGAACTCTATTATATTCCTCATAAACGATGTCATAACATAACATAACACCACGCCTGTATTCCCCGATGGGACAGTCAGAGGTGTATCTAGTACACCGACATTTATGCCATTTATGTTTAACTCCCATGTAATAAGGGGCGAGCCTATTGCCATCAACTGGGCACAAATCTAGACCCCGGTCTGATATGGAGAATTACCAGATGAAAACCCAATACGTAACACTTTGCCCGCCCCGCCGGAAATCGAAACCTCATTCTCAGATTATGATGATGATGAACCAAGGACCTCATGCTCACGTAGCGCTTGCGGCCACAAGACCAACTAGGCAGTCCCGAGTAGGTTTATATAAATGATGTCAATAGCATCATAACATCGTCGTGATATATTGTTATGTCACAATTACAGCAGCCGCCCCAAATGTGTGCCTTACGGAACAGACCGTCATCGTCAGTGAGGTAAACATTATGTTCCACTCAGTTTAACATTGTCGCCTACTTTTGACACTATTGTGGGTTGTGCACTTGTCTTGCACGGTTACTAACTACCTCGTTGGTCTTAGTGGTCGCAAGCGCTACGTGAGCATGAGGTCCTTGGTTCATCATCATCATTTCAGCCATAAGACGTCCACTGCCGATCATAGGCCTCCCCTAATGATTTCCAAATTGGCCGGTTGGAAGCGACCTGCATCCAGCGGCGGTCCTTGGTTGAAATCGGTTAAAAAGTAGCCAATCAACAGATTAGAAGATACCCAGGGTGATGGTAGGTGATATAATTAGTAACTACTAGCTAAGGGGGATATAACAGTATCGTTTTCTTGCACGGTTACTAACTACCTCGTTGGTCTTAGTGGTTGCAAGCGCTACCTGAGCATGAGGTCTTTGGTTCCTGGGTCGCGCAAAGTGCTTTTGGGTTTTTCCATCTGGAATTTTTTAGTAGTAGTCCGGAGTCTCGACTTTTGGCTGGTTGTAGCAATAGGCTTGCACCCTATTACATGGGATTTAAACATAACAGGCTAATTGTGGGTGTATTGTGCAATATGTAAAAGAAAACACTGTGCTATCCGAAAGGGGATCATAGGTACCTACTGCAATAACATTACGTAAAAATAATTTTTAAAAAATATCGCTACTTAAAAATCACATTTTTCGTACCAAAATTACCCCAAATCCATTAAAAATTTGCAAATTTTCAACAGGAGTCATAAGTTATGACTTGTAGACACCCGCTAAACAACGGACGCCCACGCCCCATGTAATAACCCGGTAAAATTCCTCATTGAAAAAAAATGTTATGATATTGTTTTTCTTTTTCCTGAAAATTACTACATAAATAGACTCTCAGTACGATACCTAACAAAACCCTCATGGATCGGACAGGGTTTTTTTTACATGTTGTATAGGTACACCTCTGCCTAACCCTTTACAGGCGTGTTTTTTTTTAATGCGGTTACTAACTGGGATAGAATATGGTATTGGATGGCATGGCATCTGTGGTAAAAAGTATTGAGCACAGCTAGGTATAGGGAAGTAGTGGTATGAAAAGGTCACCGATCGGTCATCTTTTTTTTTTTTTCTTTTTTTAAAAAAACGTTGCCCCACACTAGGATTTCTGCTGTATCGTGGGTGCGTTTACAAACATTTATACTCACATACACAAACAGCCAGACCCGAAACAACTACTTGTAGTTCATACAAATATTTGTTCCGTGCGGGAATCGAACCCGCGACTTGCAGCGCAGCAGTCAATCGCTTAACCACTGCGCTAACCGTGCCGTCAAATTTATCCATTGTGCCTTGTTAAGATCCAAGGACTAATGGCAGAGTAGAATGTAAGTGACCTTTTATTCTTCTTAAGCAGGTACGTATGTAGTTACCACGACATCGACCCTTTTAATGTCAACCTTCAATGACAAAGTAAAACGCTAATTGTGCAGAGTCTGAAAGAAATGAAAATTGGAACCACTTCATTTTCACTTTTCCATGAAAACTAACTTAAGTACCAAATTTTCTTTTTTCCATTTTCAAAATTAGGTATTCCAAAAAAAAACGAACCGAAAACTGACCCAAAAAAAGTATCGACGACTAATGACATACCAATTACTTACATATTTCAATAAACAAACTATTACTCCAAATATTATATAAATGCACATACACCTGCCCAATCATTCAATTTATTCGTAAAAAAATGGCATTTCGCCACTAAAACCAAGCAACAATAGGACCATTAGGAGATGTCATCGTGCGTGCAAACAAAAGAAGCCGGGAAGAGATAAAACAACGGAACACAGACAAACCACTTCAAACTAACAGTTACCATTGTGGACACTACCTGTCAGTTCCCATTCGCTTCTGAGCCACCGAGCAAAATGGTTGCGATCTTCTTAGTACTTACCTTTACCACTGCGGTGATATCCGCGGAGCATACGGGTGCTTATTCATCACCACAGTACGCGAAAAAGATGTATCCGAAAAAAAGTTACGATACAAATGCATTGTTGCCTCGTGAGAAACCACCGATGATTTTCAAAGCAGAGGACCCAGAATCTATTGCAAGATTTGACAGTGGTAATGACACCGCTCAGTATGGGAGGTCGTCATTCCTGGATGCGGCAGGCAGCTTCCTCAGTGGTACGGGGGGACAAATGGTGACCAGCATAGCAAAGGACTTCATTGCCAGGTCCACAGGCAGCAGTCAGGTTGGTTTTGACTGCGCTTCCCAGGTTCGTACATATTGCACTTCTTCATAAAGTTGCACGCGTATGTTGCATGAGTAATTTGCTTGTCATCTGGAATCTCGAAGTTGAATAGTTTTAGTGTGAGTCATAACAAAGGGTAGGGGATGACGTAATCAGCTGCATTCCTGTGAAAGCCTTTTTGAAGTCTTCCTTATCTTTTGCTGTTACCTTTATTTGTTATCTAAGCAGAAACAATAGATCAATAACTTATAGTGTTTAATATCCATCACCAGGTGGTTGTGAATTCAAACCATATTTAAAACTTGAGAATTTCGAATCTTTTCTTGGCGCCATTCTTTGGAAAATAGTTTTTAAAAGGCTTCTCAAATATGGGAATTAATGACGACCCATACTAAACACTTCATAAGAGCGACCCTAGCCATAAAACTTTATTAGCAGATATTAATTTTGAAATGATTAGCCATCTTTTATTACTTTTCTAATAGCTTTTTTTATTACTTTTGCAGGTTCTAAGCTTAAACTTGACCAACCTAGTGATCCTGATCGTACTAAAAGCGTTGATCTTAGCAGCGGGCTTCTTCGGCGCGGGCGCATGGAAAGGCGGAAATTACTACGGAAGGAGTCTTGATGGTAAGGGACACTTTCATTTTGAATACATAACAGTCACGTGTATAGATAAATCTAATTATAAAAAGTGGTGTACAAGATTGAATTGAGGATTAAGACGAGAACGAATTATATAATTAATAGTCCTCAATTAAATCTTTTTACAGTTAGATTTACACGCGTGACTATATAATATTTACCTTATATTTATGTGGTAACCGAATTACAAAAATTTATTCTGTTAACTTCTTGGAACAGGAATCAGACAACGGTTGTGCCAGCTTAATTTGAAACCTTCTTCTTCTTCTTAGTGTTGTTGTTTCTTTTCGTTTGTTGTGCGATTGAAAATATTTTATGTTTATTTATACAACCGTCAAATATTTTGCGGTATTTTCTGGATTTTGCTAATTACTGTCAATTATTATACAAATGAACCCCTTCATTTAGCTTAATACCAACTCTAGCAGATACATCCGAAACCCTTTACCGGACACCAATCAGGTAATCATGAATCAATCATCCATCTGCCGTCCACCTTTCAAGGGCGCGAGACAAACAAACTGACCATTTCCATAATCCAATAAAACCGGACGATGGGTTTGTCGTGCCCGGCTCGTAATCCCATTGCCACGGGATTATCTCTATAGACCCACCCGCCAAATGACCAGCAAATTGTATCAGCAAATGGACAATGTTACTTGAAACTTTCGATTCTAAATACTGTTACTACTAAACCCGGTAAGTATATTCCGTCGTAACGGGAGAAACCCAATTTATATGTTTAAATAGACTTTCAATATTATGTGTTCTATGAACAGTCATAATAGAATGAAGATAATTGATTTACTTCAGTGAATTTATGGACTTTTCTCAATAATTTCTATGAACACATGACTTACTTTTGATTACCCATTCAGAACTGGGGACCGAGATTCAAGACAATGTTACACTACGTCTTTCAAATATTTCACCTAATATAATAACAATATCATATATTATATCAATATTTTTCCTTTTTTTTAAAACACTTAATCTATTCGAATGTTGGTCAATTCCAAAACAAGAGCACATAAACAGCAGTGCTTTCATAACAAAAACCGATCAATAGTGAGTCGGACTCAAGCACCGTGGGTTCCGTACCATCATATATAAATATTTAAATACTTTACGTACAGTCCTTCAAAATTAGGATATATGGACAGGTGGAGAGGCGGATGTGCGGACAGGTGGACCGGTGTGGAATGGTGAACAGGCGGACAGTACTTTACTATTATATATTTATTGTTAATTTACAAATCTTAGCCACAGCTGCTCATGGTGACTGAAAAAAGTTTCAGCCACTCCACATTTCAAACTGTTTATAATAGGTCCCCCGCCTATGAAATCAGCGTTTAGTATGGAGAATTTTAAAGAAGTTACATTTCATACTAACATTTTCTTAATTTATTTAACAACCATGAACACTAATGTTTTAAAACTTTTATGAACTAATTTTTAAAAACTAAGATAACGTATGCCACTTAGATTAAAAGACAAAAATAAGTTTTGGCTAAGTTTTAAAACCAATAGTGGTCATTTCTGCTAACAAAAAGAGGATTCATTTTTAAGGTATGTTTTATGCTTAGAAAACTATAAGTAATAAGGTTTTTTGATATGATGGTCATTATTCGATATAATATCAAGTAATTAATGAATATTTTAAATCATAGAAGTGACGAGGTTCTCTATTTGTGAGAAAAAAAACGCCAATTTCATAGGTGGGGACACTGGGGACCCAATATCAGTAAATAAATAACCGTGAGCCTATTAGGAGCTTCATTCGTATAGGTACATAAATAGCTCTGTGCCCAGAAAAAACTATAACTGTCTTCACCCAAAGCAACCTGCGAGTAGGTAGGAAGGAGGACATTTTAGTTGTGAATCGTGCAATTTTTATTAAATTTTCATCAGCGAGCCCTATATTTGTCAGAGAATTTTAACACTGCGGTGTAGAATATTGCCGTTTGTGGTCAGCGCCATCTCTTGACCGATAGTGGAAGTAATGTAATTCTGGTTGAGGTTTTCTGAAAAGTGTGCTATTTAGAGACATGGTTTTATTTTTCCTTTAAACTTTACATAAACTTCTACTATCACAGAATAATTTCAGATTTTTCTCTATTCAGTCTGCAAAATAGTTAGGCAAACGTCATCTAAAAGTATTGTAAATTTCAAGTTGATAGCATTAGTAGTCCTTGAGATATCCAGCTGTGACAGACAGACGAACAAACTGACTGAGTCGCACCATAAGGGATCCATTTTACTATTTTGGTACGGAACCCTAAAAACTATCAAAAGATTTTCTTCTACATTACTCTTTTAGACAACAAAAACGCGAACTACATAAGCGAGGACGAGATCCTGCTTTACCTAAGCTACCTTGCTGGCCAGCAGAAGAAGGACTATGGCTGCCTGTACTTGCTGTCGTGCCAGAGACCTCAGCAGGCTGCACTGTATTCCTCGGGAGCTGAACTGTTGCTAAAAGGAGTGAAGATGTTGCAAGGGTACGTAATATTGTTTCCCAACGTTAGGGTCGGCTTCCAGCCTAACCAGATGCAGCTAAATACCAGTATTTTATATGAAGCCACTGCCTATCTGACCTCCACAATCCAGTTACTGGACTACAAGATAACTCGTGGCAAGACTCTTGATAGCATCTAAGAATAAAAAAGTCATCGATATATCAACACTAGGTCGCGTTTTTATTATTGCGCATTTAATATTATTAGCCCCATCAGTTTCTAGTTCCTAAAACTAATAATACTATTGTAAAAGTGTCAATCAATCTGCCTAGCCTTTTCCCAACTATATTGGGGTCGGCTTCCAGTCTAACCGGATGCAGCTGAATGCCAGTATTTTACATGGAGCGACTGCCTATCTGACCTCCACAACCCAGTAACTGGGTAATACGATACCCCTTGGTAAGACTGGTTGTCAGACTTTTGGGCTTCTGACGACCCGTAACGACTGTCAAAGATCCACGAATGACAGCCGGGACCAACGGCTTAACGTGCTTTCCGAGGCACGGAGGAGTCTCGGTATGTAAAGATGGACACCCATCCACAGACCAACCCTGGCAAGCGTAGCTTAACCTGATGGATCGACCCGTCCGGCAGTTATTACTTAGCCACGAGCTCCTCACTATTGTAAAAGAGTAAACAATTAATATTGAGAAAGATATTCCAAGTGTCGCACTTTCTGGTAATGTATCAGGACAAGGTTGGAATTAAATAGCTTAAAGAAAATACACATTTCATTTTAGCTGAATTGATCTAGAACTAAATATTTTATTTAAATTACAGGGAGAGCGGTTATCTGGAACCTTATGCTGAAATATCGATGGGTATCAAGCAAGCGGCTGAATGGGGAGAAGGAGGTATGAACTGCGAGAGCAGATACAAATGTGGAGAATAAGGGAATGGATGAAGAAGATTGGTCTAATAATTTGGTTGTATTGATGAATTTTTATCACAGTGTAATATTATCACAGTGTAGTTAAATATTATCTAAACGAATGTTTAAGACAAACTAAACTTGCTTGAGTTTAAGAAGTGTGTAAGTTGTATAATGAAAAGCATGAATGTTAAAGACTTGGATACAGTAATATTTCAATATATGTTTCTGGTATACTACATATCTGTTTCTAAATAAGTCATAGAAATTCATTAAAATAAGAAGTACTTAGTCATAATTATAAATAATTTAAATTAAATTGAATTAAGGTTTTATTTTCAGAAAATGTAGTTTATTTCGAATTCGTATTTCATAATATTAAACTTAATTTGTACAGGTAAAGCGGATGATTTCGTATTACATTTTATAGGTCATTAAAATATTATTTTAGAATACCAAAAATTAGTTCCTTCCTACCGTTTTCTCACACAGTACAATATTAGCCCGAATCAGTCTAAGCACATGGTACTCTTTCAAGTTCTAGGTCCATTATTTCTTAACAAGACTCCTTACAAAATACTTGCCACTAAGGCCGATTGTGCACTACACGGAATTTTTCGGTCCATACATTTGCCAGATGATCATACATATATGTCATTCGAAAATCGAACCACGCACCGCAACGGACCGTAAAATTCGGTGTAAAGCTACAGTTTCCAAAGAGAGTGTCAAAAGTCAAAATGATGGGGTTTGACTCTTCGGTATCAAAAATCACTCTCTAGGAAAAAACATAAAAAAATAAATCCATAAAGAACGTTTAAGTGACGTCATTCGCTGCAAATTGAGGACGTTATGCGTCTTTTCTAGGAAACCGTAGCTTAACTCAATTACTCAAACACATAAAAAAAAACCTATCAACGTCCTTTATCTTTACTATCACAACTTTTTGAATAACTAAGGAGTGTTCGCAGCTAATACTCTAGGAGTTCGTTCCGAAGGACTGTTGGCTCGAGCTGCTCGGTATTCTGCGTAGGAAACATAACCGTCACCATCTTTGTCGTCGGATTCCAGGGTACGATCCACTAGAGCTGTAATTTTAACAACGTGTTTTATCTTGATGCATCAAAGATGGAGACAAGGTATAATTTAAACATGGGAACAAAATACTTAATTACAAGTGCTTTGGGATAGATAATAAGCATAATCTCTATTCACCATACATATAATCAACCATTAAATATTAATTTGTTTTAACCCGTTCGACTTGAATCAATGTTTGTGTCATTCAAGTCGAAAATTCATTGATAAGTAGCATGTGGATTTTCGTTCTATACAACTAACCTATATAAGCATCCAGGTCATTTGCTTCGGGCTCAATAGATGAATCAGCATCAGGGTCAGGAGCTTCATGCTCTATCGTGTGATATACTGCCTGAAATACATTAATAAAGAATATTGACATCTCAAGAACTTGGATTACTATGAGTAGAAAATCAATTTGCCAATGGTCTGTAATTTACATTGTTTCCGAGCATATATTTTGTAGAGTTTATACACAAACTTTACAAAATATATGCTAGGAAACAATGTTTTTTTTTTGTTTCCGGAAGCATCATTAAACACCAACTACATATATTGTCCAATGTAATTTACGCTATTTAAATATTTTTCTCACCTTTAACAACTCAAGACCATCCAACATTGAATTTTTATCAAAGTCGTGAGCTGAAAAGTAATGGAACTCCAATTCTTCCGGCGTCATCTTTGACAGCGCTTCTGCCGTGAGGACATGTGTATCTTCTTCTATATGTCTGTAATGAGTAGAATCATTGAATTTCATGTTTGTTATATATTTGCTAACAATCTTACGTTCCACGCCGCAGACCAGAACGTCGTCACAATTGTGATCATTTACTTAATGTCGTGCAACAGTTACGTCTTTCTAGTAAGAATTATCCAAGACAAGACAGTTATCCTTGGGCTGGCACTCAGTTGAGATTTAACAATGGAAATGGTGTACCAATATTAGAGTCCGAATTTAAGAAACCCTTCTTGTTTCATCATGACCGCCGACTGTCACCTGTTTTCTGTGTATCTGTTGTAAGCCCAGAGCTTATGTCCCTCATCCACCCGAACCCACGGCTCCTCGCCCAATTAGATAAGTTTCCGTTAACTTATTGGCAGCAAAATTTTAACAAACATTCTTTGTTTTCGTCTGGTAAGTCAGTACAGTACAACTATTTTGCCCAGGGACATTAAGAAAATAGTTATACTTTACCTTCTTAGTACCAATTCGGCCACTGAATAATAAATTTGACCCAACTTGCCATTGCAAGTTGCTAGTCCGACAGGAATTAGTTGAGCAATAGTAGCAAGTGGTATTATGACTTACTTGGTATCGTGTAACAATTGTACATCTCCAGTGAGTGACTCCGAGCCCCGTGGCTTGTAGTGGTGGTGTCTCTGCTCAACCGGGGTCTGTCCGTGTGGGTGGTGCGGCCCGCGACGCATTCCGAACGTCAGCGCGTTCAGCATTAGTATTAGACATGCTGGAAGGAGAAAGGGATGGATGGTTAAATTTTAATCTTAATAAAAATATAATTAGACAACTATTCGGGGAATACAGGCGAGCTGTTATTTATATAGGTGTCGCAGGCAGATTGTATGATTCGTCATTTTACAAACGGCGCCGTCCGTTTACACCACTCGCGGTTTTGTAAAATGCCTAAGACAAAATATAAATAACATGGTACAATATGCCTCAACATTTGATGGTCAATTCAAACGCCGCCGTTTACAAAATGCCGCAGAAAATTGAAGTATTTAGTCATCTGGTACGTAAAAAACGTAACGTGCCTATGGAATTTGGTGCCTGCGGAATATTATTGGTACAAAATTGTCGAAATATTGTGAACTCCAACAAACAATTTACAATTTAACGCATTATTTTTTGATAGTTTACAATCAAACAGAAATAGTATCTACCGACAAATTGTGAACAGCCGGTCTATTCTGTAATAATCTCACGGTGAAAACTTCTCAAGGTGAAGTAAGCTGTCATTCCACCTGCTGCTAGGGACTGACAGCTCACTCTGAGCTCACTTCATCTAAGTTTTCACGGTGAGATGGTTACACAATAGCACTGCTGGTATCAAACTTGCTTGCGATGCAGCACACCTTCCGCTAATACTGTCTGCGACATAATGTACTATGTCTGTTAAAAAGAGCTTAATTAGTAAACGCTAATAGCAAACATTACTAAGTAGTTAAATTAAATACATTCGTGTACGAAGTCTACACTCTTCTTACAATCTAAAAATACCACTAAAAATAACGGACAACTTAGTACATGTGTCAAAAATTAAAGATCCTTTTACCCAAAACGCTAACATTCGGCACGCGCCACAATTCGTCGCATCAGTCGACAAATAACAGTGACAAATATTACAACAATCAGAGAACCAACAGTACTAAATACCTGTCTTTAATTTGCACTGCATTGTACTTCGCAACATAAAGGGTGGCAGCTGGGGTCCCCTTATACCCCATGCGGTCCACGGACATCCCGCCGGGACCCAATATTCACACCTCATTTCACAAGAGTCCTGCCCATTACATTTGTCATCGCCTAGTCAAAAGCACGTCAAATTGAATATATTTGCTGCGATTTTTGTTTGAAATTAGCTGCATTGTAATTGCGTGTTTATTAAAATTCAAATGGCGTTTTTGTGTTGTTTGACTGGCGACGGAGATTTTTAAATTTTGCACATAGTTAAATCCTGATATTTATCGCTAGCGGTGCTAGGTATAGGTAACAGTGCTATCACTTAATGTCTCGCTGATGGTGGCGAGTGTGTTGGATCATTCGGTTCCCTACAAAATGGTTGAGCTGGATGGTGCTGATCCACGCGTCATGTTCGTGAACGGGCGCCGTCAGTTGAGACTGGTCATCTCTTATCTGCCAGGGCTTATTTTTAATCGTTTTTGATTTTTATATTTTTTTTACATTGTTCTCACATATAGAATCAACAAGAGTAATGTACCCAGGATTTTGTAATTTCTATATTTAAAAGAGTGTCCTTGGAGTTTCTTGCCCGTTCTTCTCCATAGAGATCTACGTTTTGGAATGGGCAACTAGCTTCAACTTTCTGCCTAACTGACTCTTTGACAATTCAAAAGTGCCTGTAAAGGGTTTAATTGAAATAAATGCTTTGAGTTTGAGTTTGACGTAGTCGATTTTCAACAAGATTTCTGGATTAGAGACTTTCATCGATGCACATTCTCTGCTTACACTTGTTTATGTTTAAGTCAATCAATTTGCCTAACCTTTTCCCAACTATTTTAGGGTTGGTTCCAGTCTAACTGAATGCAGCTGAATACTAGTATTTTACATGCAGTGACTGCCTAACTGACCTCCACAACCCAGTTACTGGGTAACACGATACCCCTTTTTAAGACTGGTTGTCAAACTTTTTGGGCTTCTAACTACCCGTAACGACACGTTTATGTTTAGTCACGGCTTAATATTGATAGATACTAAGTTTAATATTAGTAATAACAAACAAACTATGCCCCAATTTTCCGCCTGCCCCGAATATGATAACTTTATCCTCTTTCAAACATCCATTAAAACAAAAAGAGACAGGTGCCGTCACCCTTTAGATAAAAAAATCTATTACAAAGAACTTCAATGTATCGAATGCATAATTTATTTTAGCCCCTCAATTTCTGAACAGTTGGCATAGAGAAAGACGAGACTGGTCTTTAATCGGACCCCACTTTATTATAGAGCAGTATAAAGCCGTAATGGGCGACAAATTATGCACTCGCTGTGACAAGTGCGCTGTCCATATGTCGGGGTGTCCGTAGCAAGCGGGGCTTCGGGCACAGGGACATACGGGACTGTAAAATAGCGAACACGTAAAATCTGTGTAAAATAATTGAGCATAGCCACTCAACTAAAACTACTGATAAAATCTCACCGTGAAAACTTAGCGGAATTCAGCTTCTAGTGAACTATCAATAGGTTCAAATGACAGCTCACTTCAAGGTCACTTTACCTAAGTTTCCACTGTGAGATTTTGTACAGTATAGACCAGCTGATATACGAAAATGAAGGTTTAAGATTGAGAAAAAATGTGCACAAGAGGAATTTCGATCAAACAATACGCTATTTCTCGGTTCGGGAAACTACCTATCTAGATGTTCACTACAAGCTCTTTTTATGACCCAAATTACATCACTTCCTATATCTTTCTACAGATCATTTTTAGCGGTGAACGAGGTGTGAACTGTGAATGGTTTATAGACCAATTTTATTCCTCTATTTGGAGGATTCTGCCTACTGAAGGAAGAAATCTTGGCATTCAGTCATAACCTCAAATAAATTGGGTTATGGGCAAACAAATGATATGGGATTACAAATTCTGTTAATTCCAATATTCGCTATCCAGCTCCCCAGTATGTCACAAGTATGAATACACCAGGGCCTCACCGCCTCTAGCCCGCCATATTATCGTCTGATAACACCCTAATCCCATGCGATTACAATAGATCCGTCGCCACGGGTCACAGACTCCTTTATTTTGTACTGAGCCTTGGTTACATTTTGGTTTTTGGGCTACAATGCCAAATAATGGAGTAATGAAGTGGGATTTGAGATAGGGATCTAAATCTAAGAGTTGGAGTAAGCTCATTAAAAGATTTTATGGCGCTGTTCAGAAGGCGTAAATTGATCAAATGTTTGTAAATTCACACAAAAAAATTCAACAGATATGATTTCTAAAAAAATAAGTTATACTTTATAGTTTTTATAAAACATAAAAACCATAAGATTTTCCAGATCTCGGAGAGTGAGCTAAAAGGACATTTTGTAGGTTATAAAATCTTTAGGAGGCTCCAATCAGACATTTATGTGATTCTAAGAGTTTTGAGGTTACTTCTATGATCTCCATAAGGATGACTAACTAAAGTTAGCTCTGAATTCCTTCGTCCAAAACCAAGATTTGTTTTAGAAGAGAATGAAATTCTTACCCTCTACTTTCATGTCTGTTGCATCACTCAGATTCTCACTTGTTTTCCTTTTAAAAACAAAATAACATCACAGTCTCTCACTAACACATATTGAGGCATCTGTCAAGGGCTGACATTACAAATCAATTTAACAGCGCACGCGCAGACAGTACAAGCAAACCCATACTTTATCTGTAGAAACCCAAAGACTAATATTGCTTGTTCCATTAACAATTTTAGCGCATGTCAAGCTTCATCTCTTTGAGGGTGCCGTTGTTTCCAACACCCTCCGCTAGATGTCACTATGAGTCTAGAATCGTAACATGCTTTTATTTTCACTTATCGAAATAGCCGTTGATTGAAAATCACAGAATTTAATTTACTATGGGGGAATGGGTCAGTAAGGGAGATGCCAGGAAAGTGGACACTATGTAGCTTGGATCAAATTGTCACTTTGCACTTCTGTTAATTTTTAAATTAACTTCTCGTATATGTACCGATTGGTTACTCGTACCTACTTAGAGGTACGGAGTTAGTTTAATTGTGTGTTGGTATCAGATGACTTGCTGTTTATTTTGACATGTTTAACTTCTTCGAATACTAATTATTTTAACCAATAAGGGTCATTTCACACCAAGAAGTGACGCTTGAAGAGGTCAGTGGTTTCGCGCTGCGCAGCGCGCCGCCGCGAGACGCGTCGCGACGTCGGGAGGCACATCGTGAAGTCGCTGGCAGCGCCACGCCTCGCTGCGCAACGAGAGACAGGGTGGCGAACGAGACGCCGCGCGAAGCAGCGGAACGTGTCTACGTTCGCCACGAGCCCTACCTGCGTTCCCACTCCGCTAGCTAATAAGTAGTAGAGACTAGTCGCCACGACGACTTCAGGCTGCGCCGCGTGGCGTCGCGCTGCGATAAGCGACTTCGCGAGGTGCAGCACAGCGCTACCTACGCCTACGCCTTCGCCTACCGGCGAAGCACCGCTGTGCCGTGATGCGTGTGCGTAGCACGTCGCTGCGGGCCATTTTCTAACTATCTCAATTAAATGTGTATCTTTTTGTGTAGTAAATAACGTTACATTTATTTAAAAGCCGTAATAAGTCAGTCTAACCCCGGGTCCTAACCAAAGCGACAGTCGCTTTTATTTTTTTCCGGACAACACTAATTTGTTCAGAAAACCGGAAGGCACCTGCGACGATTGCGCATTTGCGCGACCGATCGCTTTGGTTACTCCCACATCCTTAACAAAAACATCGTTTGCGCGACTACGCGTTCGTTGCGCTCATTTATGTCACTTGTGTTTGCCTTAGGACGCGGGGTTAGGGTATATTCCTCGTTCTTCTGAGCATTGCTATGGTAACTGAAGCAAATATTCAATCGTTAGTATTCGTGACCTTATTATTATTAGTATTGTTTTGCTATACAGACGAGACACCGCACACGTCATCAGAGTAGGTAGAGATAAATTAATTTACGATATTTTCTATCAAAAAAATTGTTTATTTCACTGTAGTCTGTTTGGCAGAAAGAAGATCTTTTTGACTAATTTCTTTGCCTACTCAAGAAAGCTGGAAAAGTCATTATAATTGTTATAATGAATATATTATTATGACACTTGGCTTATCAGCCTTCAAGTTCACTGCCCGTTGTTTTGGCCTCATTAGAGTCTCAAAATCAAATCAAATCTTATTTAAATTAGAGCTCTTATTACTAAAGGTAAAAAAAACAATAAACTAATCTGACATCTTATAACAACATTTATAGCTAGGTACATCTCCCTATACCTAAACCTAGTAACATAATCTATGTAGCTACATATAGATCCGCTACTCATCATGGTGTTTACAAGCCTCTATCTTAGCCAACAACACATACATACACCATAGCCACACACTTGTCAACAACTGAAAACTCATCTCAATCTCTCCATCGATAATAACCTTTGAAATTTCTATATACGATTCATTTTCTCTTAACTCCACTTTGAAATAGATCTTTATTCCTTTAAAGATAGAAACAGAATTTGCTGGCACAACAAGGCTTTTGTTCACGGGTACAACGTCTTATGTACACATCCGACAGTAAGATTGAAATTGAATCTTAAAAGGAATGTTATGAGAGTTGATTTTTGTTTGGGAAGTAGTTCAATAGACGACATTTTAGTATGAAAATGTTTATGTTTATAGCGATCTGTTGTGGGAAGTTAAAAAGAGACGGGCGTATGTAACCGTGTGAGGGATTGTATGATCAATACACGAACAGGCTGCGTGTCCTCGGTCCCGAAGGCTGCCTAATGGTCGTTTTCTTACATTTGCATGCTAATTGACTTCTCTCGCTGCGTTCCTTTTGTCGTAGCGTGTGTGGCGCAAATTGAGATGAATTAGCGTCTTGTTGAGTAGTAGATGAGCAGTTTAGTGGGACGGGTAGTAAGGATCTTAAAAAAAAAACGTGTTATTTGATGTCTAATTATGTCCGTTAGTGTTTTTATTCAAAAGCAAATGAATGTGTATCTTTACTATATAATATTTATACATATTACCTATAAATATCATACCTCGACTGCCTCGCTGGTCTAGTGGTATGCGACCACTAGACGCTACTGCTGAGCACGAGGTCCTGGGTTCGATTTCCAGGTCGGGCAAAGTATTATTGGGTTTTTCCAACAGGAATTTCTCAGTAATAGCGCGGAGTCTGGAATTGTGCCCGATTGATGGCAATAGACTCGCCCCCTATTACATGGGACTTAAAAACATAACTGACGAAATGTGGGTGCACCTACTACAGGTACACCTCTGCCCAACCGGACCTTTGAACACAGTAAAACTATAATCTATATAGATGTAATTGAACTGTAATATTGATAAACAGCTATCAAATCAATTCATTTTTCAAGGGCGATATCACTCAAGGGACAATCGACACTGAATTCAAATGACGCCGACACGTCACAAGATAATTTTGTAAACTGTAATGTCTGCCTTCCTCATTTTCAGTAGATCTACCTATATTAAAAGCTAATGTTAGTGTAATTGCCTCAATCACAATGTTCATAATGTAGATGTTTCATTTTAAATATATTTGATATAATATTAATTTAATTCGTGCCCGGTTGATGACTCGCCCCCCATTACTGGGTCTTTCCAGTAAGGGGGGGTGAGCCTATCGACAACATGACATCTAAGATCGGTAAAGATAGTCGCAGGCTAATAAATAAGTTAAAAATCTCCACAATATTTGGTTTCTAAGCAAAACATATCGCAAAATGAATCATAAATCTCTATGTTAGGAACAATAAATTTTCGGTTTTCTGTATCAAACGGAGATTTGCGGCGTAGGGCGGGTGTGGGCGGCGTTGCTAGGCAACCGCCCGCCCTACCACCCCCGCCTCCCCCTACCCGGATCACTTTTAAACTTTCATGTCGGAAAGTTTTTAAGGTTTGCTTGTGGCTCTTGGATTCGCCATCTTTTTGTTTTAAGCCTCTTTCAGAGGAAAACAACACGAAATAGGTACACGTGCCCCTAAAATGTTCTTGAGAAAAATACTTGGAATGGGTACCTAATTTATTTAAGCAGATGTAAGGAAATTCTTTGACTCGTAAAATGTACCTATATATAAATTTTAGATAGGATGCGAACCAAGTGTCGTCTAATCCAATTAGAGAAGCGAAGGAAAAATATTTTCTACTAGCATTGAGAGGGATGATTTGATTTGTAAATATCATAATATTTACTCTGAATTAAGTGAGTACATGGAAGGAGAAATCTGCACCAAATTTCAATAAAAAATCTGCTAAGGGGAACATCAACAATCCACACAACTGCACATAGTAATAAAATCATAGTTCATTATATGGTTGAGGGGCTCGTAGCTAAATGATAACAGTCGCACGGGTCAATTGAAGGTTGAGCTACTCTTGCTGCGGTCGGTTCGTGGATGGGTGACCATCCTTTCCACGTCGAGACCCCTCCGTGCTCATTGGCCTCGGCTGTCATTCGTAGATCTTTGACAGTCGTCACGGGTAGTCAGAAGCCCAAAAGTCTGACAACCAGTCTTACCTAGGGGTATCATGTTACCCAGTAACTGGGCTGTGGAGGTCAGATAGCCAGTCAGTCCATGTAAAATACTGGTATTCAGTTGCATCTGGTTAGACTGGAAGCCGACCTCAACCCCCTTATAAAATCAGCTATCTGCCAGTGAAAATCCCGCCAAAATCGGTTCAACCGTTTAGGAGATTAGCCGGAACAAACACAGACAGGCAAAAACGTAAAAAAAAAAAGTTAAACTATACTTTCATATGATTTTAACAACAAAAAAACTGTTATTTTGATATTACAGTTATTTTGACATTACAAACAGACACATCAGTTTTATTTATTTGATATATGTCTGTACATACAGAAAAGTAAAAATTAATCTAGACGACAACATAGGTAGCTAAGTATATTTTCCTGTAAAGTGCTCGACGTGCTTCAAAAAAAGATGGAACATTTTTCCACGCTCATTTAATGTTGGAAAATGTCGAGACACTTACCTCGCCACTTTACCTGTATGTGAAGGCAATAATGCAGTTTAAACGGTTTATAAAACTCTAGGTATATTACTTCTATTTAAAAGGGTTCTCTTAATTCTATAGTTACTTAGCAATTTAAGTTATATTTAAATTACTGATGCTAGATTATTAAGTATCACCAATGAGTGATACAGTAAGGGGAAAAAAATATTAAAATAGTGATATTTAATATAAAAATGGATATTGCATAATCATAACTAATAATATTATAAATGCGAAATTGAGTTTGATTGTTTGTTACGCTTTCACGCTAAAACGGCTTAGCGGATTTGGATGAAATTTGGTACAGTGGTAGACCTTGACCTAGAGAAGGGCATAGTCTTACTTTTATCCTGAATCGCAGACGAAGTCACGGGCAACAGCTAGTAGGAGATATTTATGTTATAAAAATGAATCAAAATGAGATGATTGCTAAGCTAACTATAGGTTATCTACGATCAATTTAATTTTTAATAGAAATATTATTTCCTACTACCTAGTTCTTGTACCTACCCTCTTTATAAAGAACTCGCTTTTGCGGTGGTCGGATATTATCCTACGGGATCGTACTACCGGAATAAAAAGAATTCTATATGCTAACCCAGGTCGTGGTCTATCCATGTGCCAAATTCCATCTAAATCCGCTAAGCCGTTTAGGCGTGACAAGGTAATAGACAGACAGTAGACAGATGACTAGCTGCGCCCCGCAGTTTCACCCACATAAGTCTCGATCCCGTGAGAACATCGTGATAAAAAGTGTTCTACGTCCTAATCCAGGACATGGTCTACCCATCTGCCAAATGTTATTCAAATCCATTTAGCCGTTTTAGCGTGAGAGCGTAACAAATAAACAAACTTACTTAAATAAAAACATTGTAAATAACGTAAATTACGCAATATTTTCTATGGTCCGAGGCCTTGACATCAACCAATGAACAACATTTCCAAACGTTTTTTGTTGGTTGAATACGAGGCTTTTGGCTACTTTTGTATTTTTGTGTGTTTTGTTTGTGCAAAATAAACATAATTTTGTTTTTCTTTCTTTCTTTTTACTTTCGCATTTATAATATTACTAGCTGCGCCCCGTGGTTTCACCCGCATAAGTCTCGATCCCGTGGGAATATTAGAATAAAAGGTAGGTATGTTTATCTCCATCCGGTCATGGTCTACCCATGTGCCAAGTTTCATCAAAATCCGTTCAGCCATTTTAGCGGAAAAGCGTACCAAACAAAAAAACTCACTTTCGCATTTATCATATTAGTTAGGATAGTTAATATTACTGTAGATGATGCACCTATTTATTATTTAGGTGAAATATTAACGCTACACATAAATAAACCAAAAGTAAATCTGTTTGTTTTTTCAGTAAACCTAATAGGTACATAACCCTTAAAACGTTCAACTCATTAAAAGTGAAGGTCAGAGGCCAACCAACCTCAGATCTGCGTTTCGAGAAAAAAAACCTTCAATTTAGATCACTCATGTGATTTTTTCTATCCAGAATGTAAAGTTTTTTAAGTAGCGAGAGAGCTACGTACAAAATTGATGAGGGAACGTAACCACGCGAGCCGCGAAGCAGGCAGAGCCCGAAGGTGCTTTTAGCCCGTAATTGGTGAGCTTTTAAGACTGCCGCGCGTTCGTTTGACGTCGTCCGTGTACTGCCAACGACTAAAACGAATATGGAGCCGTTTTGCCGCGAAAAAATAACTACAAATAAAAAATAAAAACTCTTGTCAGCCAGGTCGCCGTTTGAGTCTGCATAAAAACTGTTTACTCAAAATTGAGGTTGTATTTTTCGAGAAGGGATTTTGTTAACTTGTTTTTTTTATTTTGTTAACTTGTGTGCTAGTTTTGTTTTTCTAATATTTCAGTAAAGAAATAAACAAAAATGAATATTGTAATGCCAAAAGGGCCTCAGCTCAGAATAATGTCAGATGTCAACACAAAGTGTAACCCCGACGCTGATTTTCAGCTGCAACCCACGAACACGCTAGAATAATAAACAGCGGGATGTGTGTCCGTTTTAATAAATTAACAGAATAAATTAAAGGTAATCAAAGACAAGATAATATAAAATCTCACAAAATCAAATAAAATTTGTGACATTACATGAGGATGTGTGGTGTGTTGTGAATGAGAAACCAAAATAAATACCCAATATCTGTGTCATAATAACTACATTAAAATAGTAAATATATCATCATAAATAGAAAGTAGGTACTTTCAAACAAAATCGTGTGACTGCTTTGTTCTTCTAAACTAGGAAACGGAACGGATTTTGATGCGGTTCTTATTATCATATAAAGTATATGACAGTAATAATTAACTAATAAAAAATAGATAATATTCATAATCGGATGTTAGTAAATTAGGATGATGGATGTTACCTACATGAGGAATAATACATGATCACCTTAGAATGGAACATTCTCAAATCGTTTGCATTAGGTAGGTAATATTGGTAGGAACTTACAAATACTTTTCTATGTGATTGTACAAACCACTACAAAAATCGAACGTCGAAGTAAACATTTTGTCGAATACGGATTAACCGTATTAGGAACGTTAGGTTCTTGTTTTACCACCAAATAAATGTATAAAATTCTTACGACAGTAAGTTCATACAACTGTGTACGATGTTGTTGCACACGAAAACACGCGACTAGAAAATACATTAAAAAAATGTATCAAAACACAATGGCATCGGTTCAAGCCACGTGGCTGCAATAAAAAAGTTAAAGGTTCTAATTTCAAATTATCAGTGGGCGTAAACGAGCGCGCGCGCCAAATTAGGCGGCAATTTTGACAGCGGGGTAACTTAGAATTTTCCTGTCAAAATATTTTTGCAAACAATTGACTTGTTCGCATTCAATAACATTTTTAACACCCACTTTTCAGATAACAAAACAAAACCACAATTAGCATAATAGTTAGTTGTTACGTTTTATTGTTAAACACACACAATACGGTACACAGTGAGTCAAAGTTCCGCCTTTTTCTTTCAACAAGCACGGTAAACGTTAAAAATAAATGCGATGGAAATAATTAATTACCCTAAGTGACCTGCCTAACAAATCTGGATCGTTAAATAAATTATTTACCAGTGAAAATGGCCAAAAAGGATGAATTATGAAATTACCTCTCAAACGTTTCGTGGCAACCGAAAAGGGTATGCTTTCAAGAGCTTTACACACGATGTTTCTGTCTCTGTTTGCACTCCAGGTTGCAGGGCAGGTGAAGGCACCCCTTTCAAGGGTCGCCTACACTCAGTCGTCGGTAAATTCAGTCCCTTCGTAATAAAAGGGTGCCCCATAAATGTATACCAACATTTTGTGTCAATATTAATACATATTTTTCCAAAAACATTTTTATGATAGTAGTGTAGAACCAGAAAAGAGGCACACGTTACCAAAACAAGTTTTTCTAATGAGAAACTTGTTTTAGTAAAGAAGAATTAGGAATTAAAAATGAAAAGTCCCAAAATAAAAGCAATCTCCCTTACATAGCACGAGCATCAATAATTTGGTGAAGACAAATCGAAAAGTTAAAGGGTAAGGGTACATTATAAAGTAAAATTGAAACGTTTCTTGAAACGACAGATAAATCGTGTGTCTACTTTAAATTGGCCTTTGGAGCTCCCCTTTCTCCCCTCGTCGGCGCCTGAGGAATGGCAAGTGGAGAGGAGGTAGGGGTGTCTACTAAACCTGGTTCTAAAAATTGATGTATTCGGGCATGGTTAAACGGCGGGGTCCGCACCGTCACAGCCATTAAAAACTTATTAAACATCATCTCGAGCAATTACTCCTCCCTCCCAAGTTGAGTAGACCCGCAACGCAACGCCCCCACCTGTCGCCCGACTAGTGTTAGCTCGAAGTAAAATCGTATTTTACGCGCGTGATCTTACTTTAAAAATAATGAGGGGAAAATTCGTAAGCTTGAGAACGTGGTGATGCTTATAATCTTCAATTGGCATAAGATTTGCTCTCATTCAGCACTACTGCCAGCATTCTTGTCTCAGGAAATACTGATTTGCCAATCGGTAAATAATTCAGTCGTAGTACCCATTAATCCCTTTATTCTTCTTCTTCTTCTCGAGTGGTTAGTAAACTAACCTGGTGTCAGAGTTTTAAAGCCGCCCACGGGCCCCCTTACACGATCCTTACGGGATCCCTTTATTTGTGTGTATTTATTATACACGTGTGCAACTTTCCACTCATGAAAACACAAAACAAATGCCATCGATCTATTAACCTCACGGACATTTGATTGGCCAGCCTGGTCCATGGTGTAACCACCATCTAAAGCTAGCCTACCCAACAGCCGGTCTCCCGTCGGACACGACGGCGGAAGCCACGGCTGCCTAGCCACCGGAACCAGACACGTCGCCGGCAACGAACCGGAATTTATTTCACTATATTTTCAGTATTCCGATATAAAATAACGGGAGTCGATGATTATTAGCGTTAAATTAACGGAAGAAATTGATTTTGCTGGGTTTTTTCATCTGTAATATTTATTTGTCCTTTTTATCATTAAGGAAAAAATATGATATAATCGATAGTTTGGGAATAAGATGTAGGTAGATACATAGAGAAAAAACTTTTAGAAAAAGTTCTATATTAGAACATAGGAGGAGGAGGTGTTAAAAAAATATCAAATTGTTGACAGTTATCTGCTTTCTAATCTCGTTTGTAAAAGAAATTGTTTTGGTAAAACAAAATCCGATTTTTTTTTTCTATTTAAGGTTTCGACAAATTATCGTTCCTTAGAATACCTAGAATACCTTATATCTATTAAAAATAACATATAAGTAGGTACATTGAATAGTTTTTCGTCCTCTTTTCTTCACTTATATTGTGCTCATACCCATCATTTATCCACTTATATAACAAGTAATATTTTTGCCTAAATAAAACGAAGAATACACTGGCCACGTGCCACGAGTAAGTGGACATGAAAGCTATGCAATTTGCCTGCACAGCCCCTTGCCTACACAATGACGTATTTCTATTTGTCGCGTATATTATGACATAGTATTATCGTAAGAGTGGGGGCGGGTATGGGCGGACCCCACACATGGTCACAACAAATGTCGCACTTCATGTTGGACTATCTTTATTTTCTTCTGACATTTATTTCTGAATGCAGGAAGGCCTTTGCCCTGCAGTGCGTAGTTTCCAACCTTTTAAATTTTTTGTGAATATTAGCAACCGTGAACAAAAAATTAAAATGATTTAAAAACCAACGCATTTTCAAATTTTTTCTTTTATTTTACGACTTATAATGCGTATATTCGCTATTATAAGCCTACACCTACATTTATAATGCGAGGGCTCCCGGCATCCCGTATGTGACTAGGTGAACCCTCCAGGAGGGCTCCCGGCACTAACCGTGTTAAATGTCTTTTAACTTTAAGCAGCGGTTACGAATAAAAGAAAAACGAAAGAAAAATAAATTTATTTGTCTCAGAAATACGTGCATACAAAAATACAACATCTAAGTACATAATAGTCGGCATCTGCACGTCATGACTGTGACAAGAAGGCTTCCACTCAGCATAATGCTGTGCTATGGGGACCCACAGCACAGCGCTGATTTTCAGTGGTCACCGGCAAAAGACTAAATAAGGGTAAGTGTACAAACACAACAACTAATAAAAGAGAGTCCCATCATGTATTTTTAAGTACGTATGCTTTCTAATATCAGTCTCAATCTATCAAAAATACCTCTTCTTCAACTTCAACTCTTCATTAATGGCTTTTGTGAAAGAGACACCAATATATTGCCAATATCACGTAGGAACTATGATTCGTCCTCTTTTCGAGCCGATGATAAAACATGTATTGTGTGAAACGAGTTGAGCCCAGTATGTGGCTACGCCAATCGCGGTATCAGTGGCATTTTTAGGTCCTCAGTTTTAAGGTGACAGTGTGTTGACACTTTGGACACTCCAGCTAAGGTTAGGGACATGGTTTGGTCAGAAGGTCATGGTTTGGCACCGCATTCGCTGCTATGATATCTATTCGGTGCTATGATAGAGACCATCAAATGCTGGTGATAGATAAATGAATGATTTACCTTCTTAATTTTTTTAAATGAGATTGCGACTAGATTTTGAACGTTTTTAATTACGGGCATTGGCCTTCAGGCAATAGCCAACTCTACGTCCATGGTAACAATTTGTATTTTTGCGGCTCCATGTTGTAAGTAGCAGTGAGGGCGTTTTTCGTACAAGTGTGTAGGTTGACTGTAGTACCTAGTCCACTAAGAATTAAGGTGAAAGCGTCAGTTTAGCACGCGAAATTCAAAATTTCTCAAGTTTTTTTTTTTTGCAATATGCAGGTCCTTATCAGGTTGTATGTTGATTTAAATATGATTCGCGGCCGTATCAAATGTTTGTTTATAGATCTGCCTCGTAGTTCTAGTGGTCGCAAGCGCTACTACTGAACATGAGGTCCTGGGTTCAATTCCTAGGTTGAGCAAAGTGTCATTGGGTTTCTGGAATTTCTCAGTAGCAGCCCGGAGTCCGGATTTGTGCCCGGTTGGTGGCAATAGGCTCGCCCCCTATTACATGGGACTTAAACATAACTGGTGAAATGTGGGTGTACTATAGGTACACCTCTGCCCAGCCCTTCGGCGAAACAATGCGTGATGTTATGTTAATCATAAAAATCATCAAAACAACTCTATAAGTTCACAACAATCCTATTGAATGACTATTTCATGAAATCATGACATTTTAGAATTATTCTAACTTAAGGAGTTGTATTGCTGATTCTAATGATTATAATTCTGTAAAGCCACATTTGTTACGGTCGCGAATCATATCTTAATAAAGATACTACCTGACACTGACCTGCTAATTGCAAAAAACGTACGAGAACTTGAATTTCGCGAGCTACATACCTTAGCGCATCACCCTTTTTATTTTAAAACATTTACACAATGAGCTTCTAACGCAGAAGTAGGAATTCTTATAATATATACAGTCCTTTCACAATAACTTTACCTCAGACAACAACCAAACAGCAACCTTATATCAACGATAATAAAGATCACTATGATCGAAAACAGTAATAGCCTAGTGGTGTGACCGTCAGACTGACAAGTCGTAGGTCTCGAGTTCGAACCCAAGACCTCTGACTTTTCGGATTCATGTGCATATTATATAATTATCACTTGCTCAAAAAACTTTGAAGGAAAACATCGTGAGGAAACCGGCATGCCTGAGAGATATTTCGCGACGGCGGCATGTGAAGCAAAGTCAGAGGCCCGTGGGCGGGTTTAAAACTCTGACACCAGGTTGGTTAACTAACCACACGAAAATAAGAAGACTATGATCCAAAATCAGAGATTTAAAAAAATAACTGACTGACGGTAACGGACTGTAGAAGACCTTTAACCAACATTTGAACCAAAGATGTTTGGCCAGCATTTGACATAATCAAATCTTTCATCACCTATGCATCACACTAATATTATAAAGGCGAAAGTTTGTGAGTGTGTATGTTTGTCTCTTCTTCACGCTAAAACTACAAAACGGATTTTGATAAAATTTGGCATACAGATAGTTTATAACCTGGATTAACACATAGGATACTTTTTATCCCGATATTTCCACGGGATCGAAACTTATGCGGGTGAAACCGCGGGGTGCAGCTAGTATTATTATAAATTAAAGTCACTTTTCTTGTCTGTCTGTGTGACCGTTTTGTTCTTATAAACTAAGCAAAGGAATTTATTGCGGTTTTCAACATCAATTGGAGAATTTCTTCCGGAATATTTTATTGATTTTTGATTTTATTTGATTTTTAAAAAAATACGTTGTCCCACACTAGGAATTTCTCCTGTATCGTGGGTGCATTTACAAACATTTAAACTCACATACACAAATAGCCAGACCCGGAACAAACACTTATAGGTCATACAAATATTTATTCCGTGCGGGAATCGAACCCGCGACACGCAGTGCAGCAGTCAATCGCTTAACCACTGCGCCAACCGTGCCGTTGGTTATTATGTATAATGAAGTGATATCGATGTTTTGTCATTTTGTAAAAACCGGGCGAAGCAGGGGTGGATCGCTAGTAAATGTATACTTAAAAGGAATACTTATCTTACTTACTTATTAAGCTATCTAAAACATAATTTTCCAGAACAGGCATTACTTATTTCATGAATTTTCACTGCTTGTCCCATAGGAGACGATTTTAAAGTTAAAAAGTATTTTTATAGCCAATAAAAAATACTTTCACATAACTTTATACTCCTTTAATTGGAGTCGTGATTAAAAATGTGTCTAGAACACCATTTTTATTAGTCGTATAATGTCAGTATACATGCATAATGATAATAGATATACATTTCAAATGCGTGACATGAAAGAAATAAAAACAAAAATAGGTGCAAAAATGGTTCCGCAATGATTAAAAGATATCCTTTGCACTCGATAAGTATATTGATATATACATATTAAATTTATTATGCAGTTCGGTAACAATAGTTTTCCCTTGTTCATATTACCTACAGTGGAGGACGACCAAACTTTCATACGTTCATTGATTTTAAAATTAGTAAAATAAAAAATAAAATTATTACCCAGCCAAGGGAACCCAAATATCAAAATACCGACCAGCGTTTTATGGACAAATAAAAACATTGAATTCAACTTATTACATGGATTAGACTCACCATTGTACTTTACGTTATAGATAGCAGAAGTACTCAAAATGATTGTTCAGTTAGGATTAATCATAATTATTTTAGCAATAATTATTTATTTGCAACACATGGTCAGAATTTACTGTTATTGGAAAAAGAGAGGAGTTATTGGACCCACACCTTACCCAGTTGTAGGAAATTACGGAACGGTCATATTTGGAAAGGAATCCGAAGGAGATTTTTTGAAGAAAATATATGAGCAGTACCCAAACGAACAATTTGTTGGAATATACAAGGGAGTACGACCTGTCCTTGTTATCAGAGACCCGGATTTTATTAAATGTGTCTTAATTAAAGACTATGGCTACTTTTCCGATAGGTGCTTAGAAAAACCAGTTCAAGTTTTCAATAAAAGTTTATTCGTGATGAGAGGAGGCCCACGCTGGCAAGCGATGAGATTAGCACTATCGCCGAGCTTCACTAAATCAAAGGTTGCCAAAATGATCCCATACGTACAAAAAGCTGCTGATGGGTATTTACAATTTGTGGACTCCTTGGTGAGCAATAATATTGAGCACGAAATACGTGATTTAAAAATTAAATACGTAACACAAATAATTGGAAATCTATTTTTTGGTATAAATCTCGACGCATTCCATGACAACAATGAATTTCAGAATGCTATAGCTGTAGTGTTAAATGCACATATTCAATCTTCAGCTATACACACTGTTTCATACATATGTCCTCCCATAGTGGACATGCTGGCGCCCGTAATACGACGAGAATTTGATAAAAGAGTTGTTAGTGCGTTTCGCATATTTTTGACACCGTTGATTTATAAACCAAGAGATAACAAAACTGTAAGTCCTACTTTTGTAGAGACTTTGGTAAATCTAAAAGAAAGCTCTAAAATGATAAATGGCCGAGCAATACCAGTTATAGATGACGAAGACGTTCTGCAGCAAATTATGACACTATGTTTAGCCTCTTACGAGTCAACGTCTAGTCTTCTGGCATTCATGATCCACGAGTTAGCGCTCAATCAGGACATTCAGGAGAAATGTTGTAAAGAAATCAGGAATGTGTTTAAAAAGTATAACGGGGAATTTACAGCAGAAGCTTTGTTTGAAATGAAATATTTAGAAATGACAATGTATGAAACGATGCGGATGCACCCTTTGACGCAGAGCATCGACCGAAGATGTGTGTCCAACTACACATTCCCGAATACTAATGTGACCATAGACAAGAGGGTTTTCGTCTTTATACCTGCTCATGGACTGAATAACGATCCAAACTACTTCAAAAATCCTAATGTGTTTGATCCAGAACGGTTCTCTCCTAATAACAAAGTTAAGATTCAACCATGCGTTTATTTACCATTTGGAGATGGACCGAGACAGTGTTTAGGTTTGTACGATATAGTTATTATTGAACGGTTATTTTTATTTAATAAGTAATTTCAAAATATGTAGTCACAGCGCTCTTAATAATCAAACTTACTAGTGGCCAATGTTTTTAGCGTTTAGGCCGAATTGAGGACTATGTTCTAAGTAGATTCCAATACGCAATGTCATTATTTATTGCAAATTGAAAAAACAGCCCATTTTTAAAGCAGGAATTTCACATGTACCTATATATATAGTAATTTTTGGTACCTACTTAAAGGTGGTGCTGTAATGTCTGACAAAGTGTTAAATTATAAATAAATTTGGTTCTTCCATCAGGAATACTCAGTCCGATTTCGTTTCAATACGCAGTCCGGATTCTAGGCTCCTCACTAATAAACGTTGTATAGCGTCTGTGTAGTTAGACATCGCTTTGTCTTCTTCTTTCGAATGCCAAATTACTGATGACTAAAAAAGAGAAAACGGTGTGTAACTACTCACCTGATATAATAAGTTTATTAGTAAGGAAGTAAATTTGTGCCCGGTTGATGGCAATAGACTAATTTCCTATTACTGGGACTCCAAACACAAAACACAAAATCCGGTCTCCATGCTCTGTGAACTCAAACATAGCCGGTGAAATTTGGGTGTAGGTACAGGTAAACCAAGAAAGGTATGCGCTTCCGAATTAGCACGAACGTCGCGCCACAGAGCTACTCCCACAGAGGCGATGGGTAACTAGTTTCATCTTTCGAACTAACCGACCCCTTCAAAAGTGCCAGTGATTGGTTTAATTAAAATAAATGCTTTGTGTTTGAGTTTGCGAAGCTTCTAAGTTTTTTACTGCCGCGGTTTGTAGTAGTTCACCTATCATAGCGCGTTTGTATAAAGAATTCACGGTGCCAGATTAAAGTTTGATAGGTTTTTCGGAATTGCATAAAGGTGTTAATATATAATTTATTCATCATGGTAGTCATATAAAATAAGCATGTACTTCATGTTTGTAACTAACAGCTGTTTATTAGATCTTCTTGTATTCGTATTTCCTAGGTTAGACGATGATTTCCGACGCGCATATTTTCCTTGGGAAATCTGTACTTACAATACACCTCTGCTTCTATCAGATAAAACGCGCGAGATGTTATGTAATGTTAATTTGATTTCACTTTTTCTGATTACAGGTATAAATACCGCCAAACTATTTGTACTCATGTGTCTCGCTTCATTTTTGCACAAATATAAAGTAACGCCTTCTGCGAAAACGAAGCCAGTGAGGTACGATCCATCGAAGTTGGTTGGTATTGGTGCTTTAGGAGGTCTGTGGGTGAACATAGAACCAAGGAATTGAAACATCGCATTTTAAAATCAGACGTTGTCCTGTGTCAGTAAATATTTTAATCCCATAGAAAAAGTTCTTTCAGTTTTTCCCGAATTTTTCAATTTTCAGGTAAATTTTCCAATTTTCTTCACTTACCTACAAAATTTATTCAGAAGTTCAGAAACATTTATTTAAAAAAAAAAACTGTCCAGCCGGTCTCAAATGATGTGCTTATCAACAAAATACCTACTTTACATTTGACTGAGAATTGACCGTTACGTATGTATGGTAGAACATGTTTTTCAACAACAATAATATTATGTTTGTTCTTGGGATAAATTAATCCCAAGTACGGAACCTTTCATTGTCCATGATCCGGCACGGATTTAAACGTTTTTTTTTAAATATAGATATATTTATTAGAATAGAATATTGTTTATTTTTATGAAGGTATTTAACAGGTATAGTTACTGTTAAAATGAAAGCAATCTATGTTTTAAAGGAACCAAGTAATTAAGAAAAAATACTTTTTTATATTTGATTATTTATTTACACCAACTAATAGTGGCCGTATATTTAAATCACAACTTTCACTCTGTGACAGTTGTGTACATTACTAAATGTACACAACTGTCACAGAGTGAAAGTTGTGACAGTTGTGTACATTTAGTAATGTACACAACTGTCACAGAGTGATTAGTATCACACGAAAATAAGAAGAAGAAGAAGAAGTTGTGTACATTGAGATAGCGTGTCAATTATTATTAAATTTGCCTAATAGTTAATTTCCCTGACCGATGATGTAAGCGTGGACACGATATATCGTGATTTATATTTACGATTTTATTTAGGTGACATAAAACCGTAAACATTAAACAAAAATGAATACTAATGTCGTGACATACAATTAGTTGATAATTAACTTTTATTTTATTTTATTTTCGTTACTGCATGGTCTGTGTGGCAATTCCGAAGTGGGTTGAAACAATACTAACATAAGTTAATTATTTTGTTTTAAAACCCTTGCACATACAAAATTCAAGTCATTTATTCAAACTAGGCCGAGAATCAGCACTTTTCGAACATCACAATTATAAAAGACAGTCCCCGAAAAACGCCCGCTCTTCTTACCACTTCCTAGTGCTTTAGCTGGGAAGAAGAAGTGGCGCAACAAACTCCCCAGCAGCACAGCTGTCTGTTCAGTTAGAAAAAAAAAAATGCAAATCCATCACTCCGATTTCACGAATGGAAAAGAAGACTGCCCAAAACTAGTCCATGAACCTATAGAAATGTAAATATAATTTTAGATTATGCCGTCATCAAAATCTGGCTCACGTTGATGCTAATCTACATGGTATTCGCATGATCTGACCAAGATTTATGGACTCTGGATCTCTGGACTTTCTGCTAGCTTTTTTTTTATATGACATTAAAGTGATTCCAATATTCTATTTACAGAATAAAAAAATCCATTTCATTTGCTACAACTTTGATACAAGTCCTTTTTTTGCAAATCGATTTGTAAAATGTTTTCGTCACATTCAAAATCTTATGTAAGTAATTACTTAGTAATTATTAGAGACAAAATAAGTTTTAGTTAAAATACAACAAAATAATTAAATAATGTCAATTTGTTTAATATAACTAGTGTCGCGCTGCTGTTTCGCAAGATTCTTATGAATTGACAATACTTAGATACATCAAGATTTATTTTTATATGTAAGTTAATTATTAATGTATTTTACACATAAGCCTTCCGGAATTTCTAAATGATGGTGACAACCGCATAAAAATCGGTCTCGTAATTTATACTCAATACTTTACTGCATGCCATAATGTTAAATAAAACAGTTGGTATGTTAAACATTGAATCAATTATGGACCCTGTCGGGCACAGCAAAGTTGAATTAATTGGTAATAGGAGAGAGGATGAAGGCGCTTTTTTGTTTTTTAAAAAGTAAAGAAATATTAAATTAAAATAGTAAAATGGCTTTTGTGGTATTTACATTTTATATAATAAATTTGTATGAATCTTACATGTAATATTTGGTTTTAGTTTATTGCACCATTATATTACAAAAATTTAGAAGAACAACGCGGTCACACAGACAATGAAAGCGAATTTTATTTATAATACGTCTAGCTGTTCGTGCCCGGCATCGCCCGGGTTTATTTCCGACGATTCCGGTATGTTTTCCAAAATTTTCTTTCATGCAAACCTTGTCTGCCTTGTCAATTCGCAATACAACAAAAAAACATCCAATTTGGTCGAACCATTCTCTAGTGATGATCTTTCATACTTGCGGCAATAGATTTTTATTTATAGATAGCATTTTTTTATGTACTCAAATGAAATTAAATTAAATTGAAATGAAATTAAATTGTTTATTCTGTAAATAGGACATAGGAATCACTTTTACACATCATCTTAAAAAAAAAAAAAAACGAGAGTTCGGCGTTTCCTATCTGACTACTCTGAGAAGAAAGGCCGAAACAAACTCAGAGGTCACAGTCTCTTTTAAAGTCCAGACATAATCTTGTTCAGGCCATATGAGGACCATGTAGATAAGTCTGAAATGGTATTTTGAGAAAGGAACCACACATATTTGAGTGGACCTGTCCAGTGCAAGCATTTGTCAGTAATCGTGGAGCTCAACTCAGAACTTAAGGAGCTCAACTCGACGAACAATATCAAAGAAAGGACATTTGGGTAGGCCGCATACTACTCAAACTGCCAGACCATCATTAAAATAATAATCACATAGTCTCCACATAGTCCTCACATTCACAAAAATTAAAATAATATAATACTTTACAAAGTACCTAATCATGTTATTTTGTATAATATATTCAACAATGTCAATTTTTTTTTCAGTTTTTTGTCAGTTATAAACTATTAGTGGGATAATACTAATGTTTGTAATACTATGTTGAATTCATGCAAACCTTGTAACATCCGATTTTAATTAAACAAAGCTACCTAAAAAACCTATGAAAACTACTTAAAAATCTGTTCACTAGTTCCGGAGATGTGCGTGAACAAACAAACAGACAGACAGACACCGGATTTTACTGTTTTATTATATGAATAGATATTTATGAAAGGGGACAAGTAATATCTACTAGATAACCTATTAAATAAATAGATTATGTATCAAACAGAACTTTTGTGGTGTAATCATACGGCCCTGTGGCGCAATGGATAACGCGTCTGACTACGGATCAGAAGATTCCAGGTTCGAATCCTGGCAGGGTCGCAAAACACATTTATGTTTTTTCTAGCTTTTTATTTTATTTGTCGATATATATACTTATTTTATCCAACTATGAAAATGTCTATAAACCGAGTTTTATAAATAAATATTCTTGATTCACAGTAACAAACTTATGATTTAGATAATTAGGAATCTACATTTAAAAGAGCACAACGCCAAATTACGTCAAAGATTACTTTACTTAACTTACATTACGCCGACAAACAAAAACTTAGTTAAAAGTACCTGCTGACACGACCCTACTTTTCCTCGAAATACATACGCCAACCTCACCCATACATACGCGAAACTTTATCCAAAGCGCCAAGTCTTACTTCAAGGAGCGAGGAATCAATTAAAACTACTAATAAACTTCACTACTCCCCCTACTTACTCCCCAAAAAGTTATCTTTAGTGTAAGATGAATTCTATTTCGCTTTGCCTTCCGTCAGACCTTAATTAGGGGCACGAGTGTTTTGGAAGCGAATGAATACCTTTTGTTCGGAAACATGGATTGTGTAGGTCATAACACCTATAGGTAGAGGTAGGACGTCAGGGTAGTCCACGAGATTAAAAATGTATAACATTTTTTGCAATTTTCAGGTCAGTATCGCGTTGTATATTGATCTAAATGTGATACTTAATGCAAGTTTTCGATATAAATGTTTTTGTCCGTAGATAAAGGCGTATGTATGAGTAGTTTCAGATACGTATTACTTACCTATATAGGTTATCGGTAGCCAGTCTATTCTGCTTGAATCTCACTGTGTAAATGATTGCAGTGACCTTGAAGTGAGTTGTCGATCCCTAGGTGGAATGACAGCTCACTAAACCTATTTTAGCTAAGTTTTTACGGTAAGATTTTTACAAAATAGACCGGCAGGCCATCCAAATAGAGTGTTCTAAAAGTTTTATACACCTTTTTCCCAACTAATTTCCAACTAAACTACTGTGAGCAAACAGCAAAGCTAGTACCTACTGGGGGCCAGGGATAGCAGCGCAAGGTATACTGAGCCCATAAAAAAAAAATCTAGTCTACGACCCAACCAACCCCAACCCAACCTTTTCTATTTTTTTTTGTGTAAGCTCTTTTTTGCGTCATGTTTACCGCAAATAAACGTATTTTCTTTCTTTTTTCTTTCTTTCTACGCCGCCGCCGCAGAGCTGAGCAGATTTTTTTTTCGAACTTACGAAGCAATGGATTAGCAATTTGTTTCAAAACGAATCAAATTCCAATTGATCGTGTATTACGTAATAAGGGTAGAGAAAGGCAGTAGCTCCATGCAAAATACTTGGTACTCAGCTGCATTCGGTTAGCCTGGAAGCCGACCACAACATATTGGGAAAAGGCTATATATAGGCTGACTGATATTGACTCATGTTTGAGCCAATACTTCAATGATTACTATCTTATGTTATGCACGTCTTATGTTGTGTTGATAATGCAGTAATAAAACAATATTGATGTGCATAACATGAGGTTACAGGTTATCATGCACCCTTATCACTCCCAGAAACAGTCAATAATATTCGCCAGATATAATCTGACTGCCGTTTCTCTATGAAGGATATCAATGCCTTCTCGGCATGAGAAAGCGAAGAATCCTTCAATAGACTGACAATACCTAATAGGCTGGTATTATTATTGTTTCCTATACAACACTTTAAATACAATCATTTTAATAAAATAGTAGATTTTTTGCCTAGGGAGCAAACAACTAAGAATATTAAGGCGAGGGTGTTTCTTTGAATCCAGAGCGCAGCGAGGGATTCAAAGTACGTCACTCGAGCTTAAAATAATGTTGCTCCCGAGGTGAACACTCTACCTTTAATCACCCTCTATGAGAAAAAAAGCGTGTGCGGTCCGACCCCCATCTCTCACGTATGAAACCAAAACAAAATTTTCGCAGCCGCCATCTTGGATTTTCATTTTGACCAAATTCACACATTCTCTCTCTCTCTCTTGTCAGCCTGTTACTTCTTCATACAATGTTCGTGATTGATCTCTTAGGTGATTGTAACTTTTACTAACAATATCCACATTCCAAATTCAAATCACTTTTAGTCCCTGTTTACGGAGAATAAATTAGGTCTTTTTGAATAGATGTGATAAAAAATAATATTATTATCATATAAATGGTCACCCTGTTTTTCCGATGGTATAGGCAGAAGTAGGTAGGTTAGTACACTCACATTTCACCAGTTTTTAGTCCTATCTAACAAAAACTCTGGCGAATCTATACTTACACTCTGGTGAATCTATTACCATTGGGTCATGTGATTTTTTCCCATATCTGTGTTTTTTTTTCAAGGTTTTATTTATTATTTGTTTTTACTTTAAATTGTCCTTCAGTCTATTTTAATGAATGTATGTAAGATGGGATCAAAATATCGTAAGAAACATACGAGATATTTGAGATTCATTTTAAATGTATCCGAAATAACAAAGCGGCTCATCAAAATTATATATCTTACCACCGAAATTAGATTTACCGCGGGGTGCGGGCCTTGCATGCCGTATGCAAACTATGCCTGTGACTCTTTTGCTCACCGAGATGAGTGTATTTTGTGGGCAAAAATGTTTTCACTTATCAGTAACTTCACTGGGTAGGTAAAAGAATAATACCACTGTTAGTCAATACTATTGTAGTGGTTACACCGCCACATACGAACTACGCATCAAAGACATGACGTCACAGAAATCCTGCATCGCGCAATTGGAGTTTACCGCGCGAACGACATATATAAGACTATCCGACATCAACAGTCGGGCAGTCGGCCCGCCAGACACAACACCTGTCTGGTCCCAGGATCCTCCCTTTTCTATGGTGGATGAGTGAACTTTACACCCTGTTCCTCATACCCCTAAACTATAACTACTAGCCTATTAAATAAAAGAAAACTAAATACCAAATAGTTTTTCTTGTACTAGGCAAATTACCATCAGAATCGTATTGGGGACTAACACCGCGATGACAAATTTAGTGGTTTAACACTTTAAAAAAAATATAATAAATAAAATCAACACAAAAAAATGTTTGCCGCAAGTAGCAACATTTAGCAACAAGTAGCAACATTTTCTATTTAGAAAAAATATTTTGACTGTAGGTATTTCAACTTTTTGCAATGGCATTTTTATCCACGCCACGAAAATTCTCTTTTCACCTCAGCACCTCAAACAAGCAGGTTTTGCTGTCAAAAAACAGTGAGCAAAATTCGATTTTGCTGCGAGCGTGAGACAAAGAAACTTTTTAATTATTTTTTTTAAATGCCGTGAACAGTGTTGGGTCTACTCACAAAATTCTAAAGATTTGAACCTCAATTAGTTTTGTCACTTTCACTTCGATACGAAAAAAGCGAGAGATAGAAATAAGTCGATTCGAAGTTCGATTTCAAAATTCCTCTAGTAGGCCCAAAAATAAAACCAAAAATAAAACGTTCGGATTCACAGGATAAGGTTTTATTTAAATTCTGTTTTTTTGTTTTTGGAACGAAGTTCTATAGGCGGCTTGCGGTAAGAGTGCATTGGCAGAAATCGTCACGGGAAAAGGCGCTTGCGACTGTCTTCTTCTGATTCAAAGAGAAAGAAAGACGGAGTGAGATAGTAAATGTGAATTTGGTCAAAATGCAAATCCAAGATGGCGGATGCGAAAATTTTCACATTTTTCATAATGGGTGTCGTTTTCATAGTTTTCAAGGGTGCTAAAGCCGATCGTGAGGTGAAAATGTAAATCCAAGATGGCGGCTGCGAAAAATTTCACATTTTTCATAATGGGTGTCGTTTTCATAGTTTTCAAGGGTGCTAAAGCCGATCGTGAGGTGAAAATGTAAATCCAAGATGGCGGCTGCGAAAAATTTCAAATTTTGCTTCATGGGTCTCGTTTCTATGGTTTTCAAGGTTGCTAAAGCCAATAGTGAAGTCAAAATGTAAATCCAATATGGCGGCTGCAAAAATTTACAAATTTTTCTTCATGGGTATCGTTTCTATGGTTTTCAGGGTTGCTTAAGCCGATAGTGAAGTCAAAATAAAAATCCAAGATGGCGGCTGCGAAAATTTCACATTTTCGTCATAGGTGTCGTTTTCGTAGTTTTCGAGGGTACTAAAGCCGATAGTGAGGTCAAAATATAAATCAAAGATGGTGGCTGCGAAAATATTCAAGTTTTTTTTATCATGGGTATCGTTTTCATAGTTTTGAGAGTGCTTAAGTCGATAGTGTGGTCAAAATGTAAATCCAAGATGGTGGCTGCAAAATACGAGATGATGAAGATTATGTAAAAAAAAACCTTGTCCGATCCGAAAAGGGAGTAGGGGCAGTAAAATTACAAAAGAGTATTTTTTTATTATTATTTATAATAAAAAAGTTATTGGTATTTAAAATTCACATTTTTAGTTCCAAAATTACCCCAAATCCATAAAAAAATTGCAAAACTCGTACTACGACGGCCGCCGCCCGCACCAAACGTAAATTTTGGTAAAATTCACCTTGGAAAAAAAATGTGGGGATTCTTTTTTCCTGAAAATTTCCACATAAATATGCTCACAGTAACTTACGATACCTAACAATACCTACCCTCACGGATCGGACAGGTTTTTTTTTTACATGTTGTATGTTCTCGCTGCTGAGGTGAAAAGTTGTATGTGTTACACGAGAGCAAAGTTATTTGCATCTCGTGTCTTTGAATCCCTCGCAGCGCTCAGGATTCTAACCTAGAATCACTCGCTACGCTCGTGATTCAATTATAGAATCCTTCGCTTACTCGGGATTCAAAATCAACACTCGCAGCAAAAAAAAACTTTGCTCTCTTGTTGCACAAATAACTATTTTGAGAAATTCACCCTAATCTTGGACAGTCTCCGACCTGCTACTGATTGAGAATATCCTAGTGAGAATCCCAATCATACCTACTTGTCACACTTGATACACTTGGCACACGGGTAAACCATGACCTGGAATAGGACATAGGATACTTTGTATCCCGATATTACACCGAGATCAAGACTTATGAGGGTGGTTCTATATTACTATGTAAAAAAATATCTAGGTATAAATTATAAGGCTTATTATATCCATGCATAATTTTGAAGGTATACTGACTTCTAAGATACCAGATCTTACCTAGTTTAGAGGTCAGGGTCTTTTTTACTGTGTGACAAAAATGTATCACCTAAATTAAGCCTTTTTTTGTTTCTTGTTCAATGTAATGTTCGTGCATTTCTGGGAGTAATAAAGATTTTTTTATTATTTTTTATTATACATCAGTGTAAATATGTGTCGGTCTTTCCCAGCCCAGAAATATGCGTGAATTTGACTACGTTTTGGTCCCGTTCACACGGCTATGATCAGTACGATATTTTACCGGATAATTTTGGAACCACATCACATGGCAGTTTCATACAGGACCTACTTCATATTGTTTTCAATCGTAAACAGTGGGATTTTGACGTGTGATCCCAACTTTTTACCGTAAAATATCGTACTGATTTACTGATCATCGCGGACCTAGTCTGTATTCCCAGAAAAGTCGCTCCACTAAATAAATACTTAGTCTGGCCATAAATACTGTTACAATTAAAAATAACAAAGATATTACATTTGAATTTGGAATCTGTCATTTTTATATGATTGTTCATTGGATTTCTAATTTTGGCGCCAATACATTGTACAATATTTTGCGATATTAAAATGGATTGGGGTGATAAAGAGAACCGAATCGGTATGGAGCCAAATGCAATTTTTAAAACTCTCCATACGCTTGGTATTAGTCAAATGTTTGTGTACCGGGCTATTAATAGGTACAATGAGACCTCCTCTGTTTGTGACAGAAAAAGACCTGGCCGTCCACGTCGTGTTCGTACGAAAAAGGTGGTCAAAGCAGTAAGGGAAAGAATTCGAAGAAATCCTGTCCGAAAGCAAAAGATTTTATCGCGGGAGATGAAGATAGCACCCAGAACCATGTCGCGTATTTTAAAAGATGACTTAGGACTTGCAGCCTAAAGACGCACTGGTAATTTTTTAACTGATAATTTAAAAAAGAATAGGGTGGTATGAAACAACTACTGAAGCGGTACGCAAAGGGAGGGTACAGATTTTTTTTGTTTACGGATGAAAAAATCTTTACAATTGAGCAACATTTTAACAAACAAAATGACCTTATTTATGCTCAAAGCTCTAAGGAAGCTTCCCAATTAGTCGACAGAGTGTAACGTGGGCATTATCCGACTTCAGTGATGGTTTGGTGGGGTGTTAGCTATGAAGGAGTGACAGAGCCATATTTTTGTGAAAGAGGTATCAAAACATCGGCACATGTGTATCAAGATACCATTCTTGAGAAGGTAGTTAAGCCCCTTAACAACACTATATTCAATAACCAAGTATCGTCCTTCCAACAAGACTCGGCGCCGGGTCATAAAGCTCGGTCCACGCAGTCTTGGTTGGTAGTGAACGTTTCGGACTTCATCAGAGCTGAAGACTGGCCGTCGTCTAGTCCCGATCTTAATCAGCTGGATTATGATTTATGGTCAGTCTTAGAGAGTACGGCTTGCTCTAAACGCCATGATAATTTGGAGTCCCTAAAACAATCCATACGATAGGCAGTGAAGAATTTTCCCATGGAAAGAGTGCGTGCTTCTATTGATAACTGGCCTAAACGTTTAAAGGACTGTATTGCAGCCAACGGAGACCACTTCGAATAAGCTTTTTATATTTTAAATTGTTTTAAATTTATGTATTAAACGAACACACTGTAAAAGTAATAAATATTATTTGCAATAAAAAATCTTCGCGACAATATTTATGGCAAGACGGTACTTACGTAGTATCGATAAACTGCATTCGTAATCAATATCTATTGCTAGGTATCAACCCTTCACTACTCTACTACTACTGTGACGTGTTTAGTTCTTATGCGTAGTATTAACACCCCTACACCGCTTTATAGGGTTAACATTTCAGGATCTGTATTACTAATTCTTGGAAAAATACGGAATTGCTGGGAAAGCCCGGATTATGTAAAGGCGTGCGTGCGGGTATTGACTTAGTGCGGAGCGGCACGCGTCAACCGCACAGGACACTGCAGCCGCCGACACGTCTACGACTGCCGTTGACGCGTGCTGCTCGTGCACTGGAAACTTGACTACGATTAGTAATAGACTAATTAATAATCTACACAATTGACAGAATATTAATTTTATAACTTGGTTTGATCTCGTTTATTTAATTCATGACCTTTTCGATAATAGGTCTGCTTTATCTTCGGTTTGAATAACAACTACTAACACAAATTCTACCCTAGGTACACTTGAAAATTCTAATGAAGAGTGTGTGATGTACAAACAACATGACAAATAACATCACGCCTTGTTTCCCCACAGTGTTGAGCAGAGGTGTAAAATATACAACCAAAAATGTATCTATACCAACTCCAGACGTACACTGGCCTGCAAAACTAATTAACACACTTTTAAGTACACAAGTTAAACTTTAGAAACAAAAAGGACTCGAAAAAGAGTTTAATTTTGTACATAAAAACTTCATTGTCGGTAACCTTCTTTTAATAAATGGTTGAAAAAAACTTTAAAATATTTTAGTTTTCAATTTTTTTCTTCAAACTCAAACTCAAACTCAAAGCATTTATTTCAATTAAACCATTTACAGGCACTTTTGAATTGTCAAGGAGTCAGTCAGTCAGAAATATGAAGCTAGTTGCCCATTCCAAAGCGTAGGTTCCTATGGAGAAGAACGGGCAAGAAACTCCACGGACACTCTTTTAAAAAAAAAAATTATTCTTACAAAATATTGTTTACATCATTCATGTTGAAATTATACATGTGAGAACAATGTAGAAAGAAGTGTACGTAAAAAGCGTCCGTAATAAAATAAAAATAAAAAACAATTCAAACAATTAAAATAAGCTGTGGCAGATAAGAGATGACCAGTCCCTACTGATGGCGCCCGTTCACGAACATGACGCATGGATCAGCACCGTTTAGCTCAACCATCTTGATCGATGAGCCTTGTTACAAAAGCTAAGTTAGACAACAGCACATAAACTTATTTATCATGCCTCTTTCACCTGAAGAATGGGCTAGGATTATGACTTTTCTAGAACTAGGCTTCAGTATGCGTCGTACTGCAAGAATGGTGGGTGTGACGTTACGAACGGTCCAGAAGGTGAAGCAAAGGTAGGAAGAGACTGGAAACCATTTTAGGAGACCTGGTAATGGCAGACCCAGGTGTACTACCTAGTGCCCGAGAAGACCGTTATATTGTTTCCACTGTGTTGAGAAATTGCCACCTAAATGCAGTTGAAGTCCAGGAACAGCTTTTTCAGACCCGAAGGGACTACATTAGTGAAGTACAGTGAGAAGAAGACTGGCTGAAGCAAACCTGAAACCCCGAAGACCAGCGAGTCGCCCCAAACTCGAGAGAGAGCATCGAATAGCGAGACTGCGATACGCCCTTGAACACATACAGTGGGATCAAGAAGAATGGTCAAGAATTTTGCTTACAGATGAGTCTCGATTCTCACTTTTCATTTCTTATGGAAGGCGAAGTGTCTGCAAGCGACTAACTTCAAGCCTGCTTCTCATAAAGAGTCCAGTACGGTTGAGGCAGTGTATATGTATGGGCTGGCATATCTTTAGAAGGTCGCACAGAGTTAGTGGCCATAGAAAATGGCACTCTGACTGGGGAAAGATATGCCCAGGAGATTATCAGCGTGAATGCTTGGGCATCAAGAAGTCCTGATCTCAACCCGATTGAGCACGCCTGTAATGAGCTAGGGAGGCTAGTCAGAAGCCGCAGACCACCACCTACCACCCAGAAGAATGGACATCGGCTCCAAAACCTCGTGCTTAGTATGCCAAATCGACTCGAAACTGTAAGCAGAGTCCGAGGAGGCAATACCAGTTACTAAAAAATAAATAACATGTAAAACATACTTGTAAATATTAATTGAGTTATATGACACTAAGCTAAAAATGGCTATTTTTATTGTTTTATCATTTTTTAGTTTTGAAAATGGTACTAATGTATTTTACTATAGTTTCAAAGAAAGCTGATAAAAATTGCTATAAAATGGTTTTTAATTTTAAATCTATATCTTCTATAATTTAGAAGTAGGTAATTGAAATTTTAAAAGTGTAGTTAGTACTTAGTTTTGCAAACCAAAATGCATTTACACCAACCACAAAAAAACCCTTTGCATTCCAAGCCAACGTCAGTCTATATTAGAATCTGCAGAATAATTAATAGAATATTATCAATCATTTAGTGGTAAGGCCCTCAAAGTGATCTGAACTGAAATTGAATATCAATTAGATATCTTTCATCTGGTAATGAATCTCTCAAACTTGATACTGGTAATGATATTCATAACCAGTGTAGGGTCGTATGCAAAAGGGTTGTTTTTTGGACACTTGTTCAAAAAAAGATTTTGATGGTGATAACATTATAGTTTGTTTGTAACCCTTATGTAACCCTATCTAACCCTTGTGGTATTTTATTCAGAAAAAATACCTGCCTAATTGATTTGAAGTTTTTAACCATACAATGGATGCCCACCCTCAATTTATATACTTACCTTTTACTTACTTTTATATTTTGAAAGGAAAGAAGATAATAAAAAAAAATCAATAAAACACATAAAATTGTTTCTTTATTATATCAGATACCCAGACGTTATGCCTACCTACATTATTTAAATAGAACAGTAAATAATTAAGTAACTTATTTCTTGATATTATCTGAAAGTTATGTTTAAGATTCGTCCTATAGGCAAAGTATACGACTGCATTGCAATTGCTTTTCATTCTTGAAATTCAAAACGTGCTGTAACAGAGCAGAGAGACCATAAGTTCACCAGTTAACACAGCTACGTACTTAGCACATCTACATAGTTAGCTCGCAGCTAATACATGATACAGGCGTACATAGGTAATTGTGTTCAACATTTAACAAAGATTTGTCATCGCATACTACCGCCGGGACGCCCGGTACACCCCGTACAGTACAGACAGACATACAGGCACAATCACCGACACAAAGCACTCGCTACATTAAAAGCATCCACCCTTCTCTGTTTCACGTTTTACCTCAAGAACTTCCATACATGATTTTGCGTTTTGTGAAACAAAACATAGTGCAATGCATAAACTTTAAACGCAAGATCGACGAGAAGCCGTGGGGACAATAAAACAAAGAAAAGCGTATCTGGCCCGGAGCGGTGCGGGACGAGGGGCGGGCGCAGCAGCCGGCGACCAATCAGCGCGCGAGCTCGGCCGCCCCTTAGGCCCGCCCCGGCCGACCTGCGCTCTCTGCCGCGGATGAATGAGACGCAGCATCCCTATAAAGATTTTACATCGATTATGGGGGTATGGGAGCAGGCCGTTTCTGTCTCGCCCGTGGGCGGCGACGTGAGTTCCTCTCGCGCAGTCGCGAACAATTAACGCGCGGGGCGGCATGGTCGGTACGGCGCGACGTGCGACGTCACTATAATGTGGTTAGTCAGTGAGCGTCGGGGCCGAGCCGACGGCGACGGCGACGGCACGGAGCACGAACATCGCAGCGCGGGAGAGCCGCGCTGGTCGCTCAGCCAACGCGCCGGCCACAGCACGGTGGAGTTCAAGAGCGCGGCGTGCGCGGGCGCCGGCGAGCCCGCGCCGCTGGCCGCGCTGCCGGACCCGCAGCAGTTCAACATTTTCCCGGCCTTCTTCAGCCGCCAACTCAACTTCAGCAGCGGCGGCGGATGCGGCCAAGGTTCGAAGATAATGGAAGAGTTACGACCGAACCTGGTCGGCGGGCTGCTGGGTGTCCCAGGACTTTTAGACGAGCATCAACAGGATGCTAAGTTCCTGCCATCGGGTGGCGAGAGCAAGTACACGCCGGACAAAGGCCGCAAGTGCAGCAATGCGTCGTCGTCGTCTGCGGAGGAGTTTGGTGGACTGTACGGCGGCGAGCACGCTGCCACGCCACCTGCGCCGCCACTCAGCCGCTCCTTACAAGACAACACAGGTATGTATCTACCTTCAAAATCAAAATATATACTTTATTTCACATAAACCTAGATGGGCACTTAAAAATTGGCAGAAGCTAGGTGCATGGTTGCAATTGGTCGCTTCCTATAAGGAAGAGCCGGCAAGAAACTCCATAAAATATTTAAAAAATAATTGGCTTTTACCTTTTGGCCTCGCACAGGACATTCTGTTATATTTTAAGTTTACTTGTGTGTTAGCTATATTGATATCTCTTGTGCTTGTCCCAATAAATACTTTTTCTTTCTTTCTTTCTTTACAATATTTCTACATTAACAGTAATACTTAATAGGTATTGGAGGACAGTGTAGGCCTGTCAACAAGTACCAGGTAAGTACTTAACAAAAAAGTACTTTACCTTACTCAATGTAACATTCTTCATACGACTCGTATAGTCTACTTAGAACGTATTTTAAACAGGATCTAGGGCATAGGGAAATGTTATTGCACTCGCGATCCGGTAATCTTATAATGGTATATTTACCTCATCATACCTTATCGTAGAAAAGTCACATCATTTTCATTGTAAGGACAAAAGAATTAAATAAGACGTAAAACAAGATGTGCCGCGCTAAGTTAAGTTTTTCTTCTGGCCATCTAGATTAGTTTAACTCTGATATAGTTATATCTAAGTACATATTAGCCTAAGCTTTAGACTCTAAAGTATATTTAATTATTTACCTACATGATCTACCTGTGTTGAAGTTTTTATTACTCGCAGGCTTTTCTATGAAATAACTTCATAAAATTATTTTAATTTCTTCTATAGCTACTTATACAAAGTGCACGGGCAAACTTTATTTTATTGTTATTTATTTATATACATCTACATCAGTAAAATACTTGACAAAGAATAAATTAAACACTACAAAACACACGGGCTTTAATTATATTGTTGTTTTGTTTGTTTACAAAAGTATATTAGGTATAACAATATTAAGTTTTGTATGTGGTTTATATGCTCGTTTGCCTGCTAAATATTCTATTTATTTGGAAGATAAATTGTCTCGAGATGGAACACGTTTTCAGTATATAATGTACTTACCTACTCTCTCTGATTACACTAACAGCCGGTTTCTGAATTGGGGATTTAGAATTAGAGTTACGTGATGCTTTGATACCTTATGTGATGCTAAAGTAGAGTTTGAGAAGTTTTCAATTTCAAATTCTCTATTCAGAAATCTGGTGTTACTCGGATAATAAATTGCTATCAAATTAAAATAAGGGCAGACTAAAGAAACGAGGGAAGGAATGGCCGAAGAAGGTGTGAAAGAAGATATGGATAGAATGGAGGTGATTGCTGAGATGACTGCTAATGCTGATATGAAAGGAACATATGGAAAAAGAAGATAAATTGGCATACAGGGTGGAATAAGAAATTCTTAATAATGATAATTGCTTTCATTTTAAATTTTATACTTACACACATTAAAACAAAGTATCTTTTCGTGTGGCCGTGTGTCCGCTTAGTTCTTCTAAACTGTGTTTCACCATCATTTAGAAAATTTAGTTGCGGTTGCTGTATTTTTTTAAAATAAAGCATTATAGTTGCTTTTCGTGTCATGTGTCTGTGTGACCGCGTTATTCTTCTAAACTACTTACGCAATGGATTTTAATGCAGTTTTCACTTTCATTCAGATAATTTATTCCGAAAGGTTGGTGTATGATTAGTAAATTAATATCAATTCGAGCGGCTCTTGAAACCTTTCAGCTTTCTTTCTAACTCTTTTATTTCTAATTAGCCCTCATCATAGTTGGGATAAGACAAGGCAGATGATGATTAGACTTGATACATTTAGCAACTACCCTTTTCTTGGCAAAAAAAAAAAATCTTAAATTACTGTTTTTTTTTTCAAATTACTCTTTTTATATGAACATAGAATGCAGGGAAAAATAATAAAAAAAAACATAGAGTTTTGTTTCTAGAGATACCTTCCGTATCCCGTGAGATACATTGCCATGTTCGTAAGGAATGACCATCTCAGGCGAATGTATCTCACGAGGCACACTGCCAAAAAGAGGTAATAATACAAATGGTATATAAAATAATTATTTTTAATTAATGAGATCACATATTTGTACTAAACAAGAAATTATTTTTGGTGAAAACTATAAAAACAATTTCTGTCAGGTACTAAGCATAATCTGACTCCACACTTAGTACATGACACAGTGGTTTGACCTTTGATACATAGTTTGCACCTGCCTTTTGTCCCAAAAGTCGTGAAATGGCCAACTTAGTCACTGCGAATTTCTGTTGTTGGCCTTGGAGCAACCAGCGCCTTTATTAGTTTTGATGGGGTTGGACCCTTCACATTATCCGTGTGTTTCGTGGTGGTTCTGTGGCGTAATAATAAGTTTTTGGCAATGTTGTACCTGAATTTCTTCAAACTCATTATTTTTCCATTACCAATATTTCTCCGGTACGATATCCAACTATTTGTTATACATTACCTATGTCTAACAGCTGTGATACCAATGGTAAGTACCAGCGGTGCCCCTTTAGCTCAGTTCTATAGAGAGCTATTAGCATATCAGCTAAATCAACACCGCCCATATGGGCGTTGTAATACTTTATAATTTCCGGACATGGCACTGCTGACCTCTTCTTTTTCTCCTTATCGTATCTTTGGATCGTAGATATAGGGTGGACATCTACATAGCTGCTTGCGGTAGTGACACATTTACTGTCGTACCACTTGACGACACACACTTTCTTATTATTGCACACGACTTGCGAATGAGAACCCCTTGGTTTCTTTTTCAGTGCTTAACCGGTGATGAGCTTCTTCTCAGCTCCACGTAATCTGTTTTCCCTTATAGTTCCAAGTGAAAATATACCCATCTCTTCTCGCAGGTAGTGAGGCTTGTAAAAAAGTTATCAAAATACACTACAGTACACGCTGGATCTGGTATAGTTTTACATAATGCTATCACAACTTTAGCGCCCATTCCAAGAGAAGACTCTACTGGTGAAAAATCCCATTTTCCATCGACGATGGCAGTGAAGGCACTGGTGATGATTCTTCCTCTGCCCTATGTCGAATAGGAAACTGCCGGATTTCATTTTCAGACTCCGTCGACGAATCGTCATTCGACGATGTTCTGCCCGATTTTGGGATAAGCGCACAAAGCTTTCTGCCTCTTGCGAAGGATTGCTGTACTCCGCCCTAAGATAAACAAGCTTAACTAACCCTCCATGCTAAGCGAAAATCAAAACCATAAACATTCCATAAAAAGATCAGAAACCATCAACCAGATCTCAAAGACAAGAGCATACAGTATACCTACCAAGACTAAAAGTATGTACAGACCTGTTAGTAGCCATGTATAAAAACCGATTTTGTCTCGACTGGGAATCGAACCCGGAACCTTTTATGCTTTAGCTTTACCCCATCACCACATTCACCAATAAGCCACCATCAAAGTAATTAACACAAAACAATAAAAATAAAAACACCATAAACGTGGCAGTGTGCACTACATGATACATTACACCAAAACATAAAAAACCAGTAAACATGGCCGTGTGCACTACGAGATACATAGCAATTTGGTTGTAGTTAACTAAACCATATATACAGTTTTGCATCAAAATTCACTCAATTGACACGTATACACTAATGTACTTTATCGTGATAAGCATAATTATTATATTATTGAGTAAAAACAACATAAAATATCAATTTTCTTACCTTTTTTGGCGGGATTGCTTTGAGCCGGTTCATCATTTTGATTGTGAATGAAAAACGGTTTTGTCAAACTAACATGACATGACGTAAATGCATTCAGAAACAGTAATTTTCTTAAACAGTAGGAACGTTCCGTTTCCGGCAATAATATTTTTCTTGGTATGATTTTTCAAAGTTGACTGTATCTGACAGTGCACTCCGTCAAGAAAAGGGTTAACACCCCGGGTGTTTAGAAAATCAACAAAAACCGTAGCTATCACAGACTACATAGGGATACTACGTATATAGCTATCAAATTGTCAAACGCATTTCAATGTGGGTTTCATGAAAATTCACGCCGCTAGTTGATGCCACTTTGACAAGAGGTCTTCCATTTGACAATGAATATAAAATAAATGATGACGTTCAGTATTCGTTTCATTCATTCGTGCATCATTTTTGTTACGTCTAAAGAAAACGCAGACAGAAGAAAATATAGACGTTTTGACACTTTTGACAGGTGCCTTACAAAAGTGCCAGTGCGGCAGCATAATGAACTTTATTTCAGAAAACTCACATTGCTATACTAATAGACAATCAGATCACATGACATGAGTCTAATATTGACACGTCATTGATAAACCAATTTTTTTTTTTGCTTGTAACTCTTCTTCGCACGTTTTCTCTTAACACATCTGACATCGGCACCACTGCCTTATAGAAAAATAGAATAGATTTTTTTTCCAGAAACTAGGTGTAACTTTTGACAGGTGTGACTTTTGTTCAGTTTGATTATTAACTAGTATTCGTAACTAATATTATAAATGTGAAAGTGAGTTTGTTTGTTTGTTACGCTTTCACGCTAAAACGCCTGAACGGATTGTGATTACATTTGGCACATGGGTAAACCATGACCTGGTTAGGACATAGTATAATTTTTATCCCGGTAGTACGTTCCCGTGGGATCATTTCTGACCTCCACGCGGGCGAAGCCGTGGGAAAGAGCTCGTTTTAATTAATAGAGATAAGTAAACACCCAACTTTCCTACCACTTAACATAAATCTAGACATATATTATTTGAACTCTTGGACATACCAGTAATTGGGTTGAGGAGGTCAGCTAGGCAGTCGCTGCATGTAAAATACTGGTATTTAGCGGCATCTGGTTAGACTGGAAGCCTACCTTAACATAATTGGGAAAAGGCTAAGCACGAAGATAATATTTTTTGGACTTTTGGTTTAGGTCAGCTTGTTTTTATTGGCGTTAGCATACAGATAACATGGATATTGACTGTAACCTACTCATAAGTAAATACTTGAAATCAATCAATTCCTGAAAAACACATTTTCACATTCTAGAGACAGAACAACAACAGCGGGGTAATTGCGAAACACACTTATAGTAGCAATGGCTTTCACTTTGACAGTTCAACAACATTCATTGCGTTATTTTCGTTGTTGAGCAGACCTATTTTTCGAACATTTGAAGCAATGGATTTGCAATATCCTTCAAAATCATAAATATTGTAATCGAAAGTGTGTTACGCAATTAGGGTGCAGAACTGAATAGAATGAATTCATATTCATTCTGTTCTGTTCTATCATTCAGTTCTGCCATAAACTAAACATTTTGTTACCAATATTCATCATATCATTATGCATGCATATTCCGGGCTAAAAGATATTAAAACTGGGGTACCACAAGGAAGTACGTCAGGCCCAATCCTGTACTTGCTATACATATGTGATATCCCAGGGCTGGAAAATCACACCATTGCATTGCGACCATTGCAGATGATACTGCTTTTATAGCTACCGGATCTAGCCACAAAGAGCAGTAGAAAAAGTTCAACCAACTGTGAAGAAATTTTATTAATGAACACAAAAGTGGAAGGTCAAGCTGAATGAGACAAAATCAATTCACATTGACTTCACTAACAAACACTGCGGTTACTACCCAATCTATATAAATGGCATGCAAGTGCCTTATGCTAATACATCCAAATACCTTGGCATAACTCTTGACGCCAAACTGCGTTGGAAATCTCTCGTCAAAAAGAAAAAAACATGAATTCAACAACGTTATAATAGTATGTATTGGTTACTCAGAAGGAAATCCTGTTGATCAATAAATAATATCAAATATTATACAAGCATATTCTTATGCCAATTTGGACGTATGGCATCCAACTTTGTGGCTGTACTAAACGTAACGTAGCAACGTTAAAATAATCCAACAATTCCAATATAAAGTACTCAGAGATGCTGTTTATACACCATGGTACATTAGAAATGGCGACCTCCACCGTGACCTTAAAATGAAACTTGTCACCACCATCATCCAAAAGTTCGCTGAAGCCCACGAACACAGACTTCACCGACATGGGAAGGTAGAGGCAATCCAGCAGCTACCCAACACGGACATAGTGCGTGGGCTAAAGAGAACTAAACCATTTGAGTTAGTGTAGTGTATAAACTAGTGTGTATAAAATAGGGAATGACAAATAGTAACAATGCTTTGCTATACACACACATGAAAAAAGAGTTTTTATTCATTATCAGACCCTAAGAAAGTGGCTATAGAAATTTGTAAAAATGCACCACCTCACACTTCGGGTTCAGTTGAAAACCAGCGTCAGGCACTAGTTGTCTGGCATATATGCTGAACTGGGCCTATTTGGCGTAGCCGCGAGTCACACATTCCTGCTGGTATCATGCAACGCAGTTTTTACACTTTTTATTTTGTATTCTTTCCTTTTATCTTATTTTTTTTCTCTTTTTATTTGTGTGCCTTTGCTTGTTGTGCCAAATAAATGTATTTTCTTTCTTTCTTTAGACTTTAGACACTTTTTTTCACTGACTGTATCTATTACTTAAATTATTTAACAACAACTTACGTAGGTACGTATTTTCAATATTCCCTTACAGGTAAGTACTATTATAAGTGCAGTTGGCTTAGATCACCGCGATAATGACCAATCAATCAATCTGCCCAACTATGTTGGGGTCGTCGATGCAGCTGAATACCGGTATTATACATGGAGTGACTGCCTATCTGACCTCCACAACCCAGTTACTTGGTAACACGATACCCCTTGGTAAGACTGGTCGATTAAATTAAATTAAGAAATCACATTTTTATATTATTTTTTTGTATCTCATTCCCGGGAGCAGATTGATCTTCTTTCATAAATTAACCCTTTTGACGATCTTATTAAAAACTTGAACAGGAGATTGGATTTGTAAACTTATAGGCATCTTGATAAAGACTAAAAAGCAATGAGAGTTTACACTGAAATTCATCATGAAGGCCTCCTGCTATAACGTACAAAAAGCACGGACTTAATCCATTTATAATTAATTAGTTTGAGTTTGAAGCTCATTAGCTAAAAACAACACTCGTAGTGAAAAAAAAGCTACTTTAATTTCGAAAGTCCGTGTCTTTAGTTTTGTTTTTTTTTTGCCACAGGCTGTAAAAAGGTTTTACTTTGGTAAAGTTTTGGTACAGTTTTTAGCTGTGGTACCTACCCCACACAAATTCGAATACCACTATACCTCCTATATAAATAACAGTGACAGGAACTTATTATAACATTATCCATAAAGAGTAAGCGCGAAAAATACTTATTATTGAAGCTAACTCAAAAACAAACCCAAGCAAAGTAATAAAATTTATATGGAAAGTATGACCTACCAAATAAAAAATAATCCTCAAAATCAATTTTAATTGGCGTAGCAATTGCGCAATAAACATACGTAAAAATAAAAATAAAATTCGAATATGGGATGCCGGGAGCCCTCGCGGGGGGCTCATTTTAAATGTGGGTTTTTCTTATCGAATACAGCATTATAAACCGTGAAAACAAAATCTGACGTATATTTTAACAAGATTTATTGGTATATGCGTTGGTTTTAAAACCGAACCATTTTTTTATTGTTCACGGTTACAAATTAGTGTTCACTAAAAATTTAATAATAGAGACAAGACCCCTAAAAACGCTATTTTACTTCGTTTTACAGTGTTTTATAACACGGTTTTAAACCTAATACCGATGACAGTCCGCGATGGTTAACTTTAGCACCAACGTAATGCGGCAACCCTCCCGGAGGGTTCACTTCCAATATGTATGGCGGCATAGTGTATGAGTTCTATGAAAAGTGGGTGGAGTCGAAAGTGTTAAGTAAGTAGCTAACGGAATCATGATAAACACTCGGTTCAATGAAAGTTACGAATAATTATGGTAATGATGTGTGTGGCTTTTAGTCTGTGCTAAATAATTGTATTTTCGTTCTTCTTTGATGTAATGTTTTACATACATAAAGTCACGCCTGCTTACCATGGGGGTAGTCAGACAATACATAACGCCACCTGCTACGATCCTTACGTACTGCTTTTGCTTCGTTTAGGTTCATACTTCTGGTCATACAAGCACGCCGGTGGTTCTACTTACTGAAGACCATCTCATTTATCCGTGCCCCGCGGTTTCACCCGCAAAAGTTTCGATCCCGTGGGAATATCGGGATAAAAAGTATTATTTGTGTTAATCCAGGTTATAAACTATCTGTGTGCCAAATTGTATCCAAATCCGTTCAGTAGTTTTAGCGTGAAGAAGAGACAAACACAAAGTTTGTGAGTGTGTATACACTCACAAACTTTCGCCTTTATAGGTATAATATTAGTGTGATAATTGCAAAAGGTCGATGATGGGTGGATTGGATGTTGAAATTTCAGTAAACCAGTCATTACAGCTAAATTAAGATTTTACTTTAGATTTACTAACGAAAGACTGGATCAGGCTTAGGTACCAATAGATAACTTAGGGTCAGCGCCGATAGAGCAGCAAAATGCTCGAGCAGTGCGACTAAAGCTACGGTTTCCTAGAAAAGCGGTGGCCGCCACATAGCGTCCGCAATTTACCGGCGAATGATGTCATTAAAATAGTTATTTGTGCAACAAGAGAGCAAAGTCGTTTTTTGCTGCGAGTGTTGATTTTGAATCCCGAGTAAGCGAAGGATTCTATAATTGAATCACGAGCGTAGCGAGTGATTCTAGGTTAGAATCCTGAGCGCTGCGAGGGATTCAAAGACACGAGATGCAAATAACTTGCTCTCGTGTAACACATACAACTTTTCACCTCAGCAGCGAGAACATACAACATGTAAAAAAAAACCTGTCCGATCCGTGGGGTGTTGTTAGGTATCGTACTGTTAGCATATTTATGTGGAAATTTTCAGGAAAAAAGAAAAAATAATCCCTAATTGTTTTTTCAATGGTGCATTTGACAGAATTTTACATTTGGTGCGGGCGGCGGCCGTCTTTTAGCGGGTGTCTAAAAGTCATAAGTTATGAATTTTGCATTTTTTTTATGGATTTGGGGTAATTTTGGAACTAAAAATGTGAATTTTAAATACCAATAACTTTTTTTACTATAAATAATAATCAAAAAAATACTGTTTTGTAATGTTACTGCAGTACCATAAGCCCATTTTCTTTTAGTCCCAGTTTTTTTTACACAATCTTCATCACCTCGTATTTTGCAGCCACCATCTTGGATTTATATTTTGACCTCACTATCGACTTGAGCACCCTCGAAAACTATGAAAATGACACCCATGACGAAAAATGTGAAAATTTTCGCAGCCGCCATCTTGGATTTTTATTTTGACTTCACTATCGGCTTATGCAACCTTGAAAACCATAGAAACGATACCCATGAAGAAAAATTTGAAAATTTTCGCAGCGGCCATCTTGGATTTACATTTTGACTTCACTATCAGTTTTAGCAACCTTGAAAACCATAGAAACGATACCCATGAAGAAAAATTTGAAAATTTTCGCAGCGGCCATCTTGGATTTACATTTTGACTTCACTATCGGCTTTAGCAACCTTGAAAACCATAGAAACGATTCCCATGAAGAAAAATTTGAAAATTTTCGCAGCCGCCATCTTGGATTTACATTTTGACCTCACGTTCGGCTTTGGCACCCTTGAAAACTATGAAAACGACACCCATGAAAAATGTGAAAATTTTCGCATCCGCCATCTTGGATTTTCATTTCGACCAAATTCACACTTACTATCTCTCTCTTTCTCTTTGAATTAGAAGAAGACAGTCGCAAGCGCCTTTTCGCGTGACGATATCGGCCACTGCCACAGAAATATTATCTATGGCCACTGCACTCTTACCGCAAGCCGCTTAAGAACTTCGTTCCAAAAATTTAATAAAACAGAATTTAAATAAAACCTTATCAGATGATTTGCAATGTATATCCGAACGTTTTGTTTGTTTCTTTTTTGGGCCTAGTAGGTATTTTAATTCGAATCGATTTGTTTCTATCTCTCGCTTTTTTCGTATCGAAGTGAAAGTGACAAAACTAATTGAAGTTCAAATCTTTAGAATTTTGTGAGTAGACCCAACACTGCTCTCGGCATTTAAAAAAAATAATTAAAAAGTTACTTTGTCTCACGCTCGCAGCAAAATCGAATTTTGCTCACTGTTTTTTGACAGCAAAACCTGCTTGTTTGAGGTGCTGAGGTGAAAATGTTATATAAGAAAGTAAGTTGGTGTGTTTTCCTAGAGAGCGATTTAGACACCGTAGTCATACCCGGCTGCCACCATTTTAATGACAGCTGTCAATGCGACCGGTATGTAACGAACACGTAGGAAACCGTAGCAAAATGTTCAACTATCCAAAAAGTCTATTTAATTCTCGAAAAGAACAAGATTGAGCATTTTGCTGCTCTGTCTGAGTTGACCCTTAGGCAACTCTTTCGGCAACAATGTACAGGCACACCGAACACATTACTATGTAATATATAATACAAGTTTTGTGTCTCCAGTGTTACAGCAACTAGTACCTATCTACCTTGTAGGAGGTACATCATACACGAAATTACAATACCGGAAACAAAATGTTTAAGCATTATGCTTAGATCCCCTAGCTGGAGGGTTGCTAAGCGCTATTTTTCAGCATATGGACATTGGACATTGTCAAATTCAGTTTGTAGCAAACAGTTAGATTTATGAATGTTGGATTTCTTGTGAGAAGAATATCATTTAACGTATTCATTACAGGTTTCACAAAAATACATTTTAGTCAGAAAAAAAAAAACAATTTATTTTGTGTTTTTTTATTCTAACAAAGTTATTTATTTTCTTGGTTTTGATTTTAGTTTTATTATATGTATCGTTTCTAGGTTTTGATTTTGTTTTATTCTATGGAAAATATTTTTTTTCTGGTTACTGGTTCTGATTTTAGTTTTATTCTATACAAAGTTTATGTTTACCGTTTACTATTGTTAACAAAAAACATTAAAAAAATTGTATCAGTGACCTAGTTGTAGAACTACATGAGTAACAGTTCAAATAAAATGAAATTGATTATTTTCTAAATAGATTATCAGAATCACTTTTACACGTCATATTTAAAAAAAAATAGATATTGTTTACATAAGTCCCAAGTCCCGAGCACGCTTCGCTCGCTCTTCCATCCTAAGTTCTCATTGCTTTTTTACTAAGCCGAGAAGTGTCAGGACTTGAGGCACCCCGACTCAGACAGGTTAGGTTCGTGTCTCAAGCTCGCTAGGCTCGGTCTTTGCATCTATAAATAAGTACCTAGAATCTTTTGAAATTTAGGATTTTTTTCTCGAAAGCTAGGCGTTTGCTTGCTGTGACATTTTGCAAAACCGTTCAGACGCAAAAATTTGAAACTTTTCAAGTGCAGCCCATAAAGTACAATAGAAACGCATCGATAACCCCTTTGATGTGCGAAGTATCAATAGTTTTCATCAGGGATAAATCTGTTCTAGACAAATCAACATATCAAGAAAACATACAAATGTTCAGGCGTCAGTACTTCATGATTGAACCATCTGCATAGAAGTTTTACAAAGAGACTATCATACAGAGGTATGAGTTTTAGTAAAGTGTCAATGTATTTACTCTGAAAAATGTCTTTGAAGCTGCTAGGTATGTTTAAAACAGCGATATTCGCTGAACCTAGAACCGAGCACGTTTGGTAGCCTCTACGCGGGATATGTGCGTATAATTACAATCCCAATTAGAGTAATATTGCAAACAATCGGCCCGCGGGTGACGTCATGAATACGAAATGTCACTAACGACCGTCCCCCGCCCCCCGCGAGCGCCCCTACACCCGTCGCGCCCCCGCCGCGAGCGAAGCCTGAATTTTCAAGCGAGTCGGGTTGCCGAGTTGAATATACGCTCTGCACGTTTAATGTACGCTGAATAATAATTGTAACATTGACGAAAATGTGCGGCGGTAACGTTGTATAGGAAATTATTACTCAAACTTTGTTTAGTTTAATAGGTTTTAGCTAAATTAAGTCATTTTACATTTATATCAACAACTTAGTTCGTCGCTATGTTGGACTGATCCACATTTGGGTTATTTTTTACGGCTGAATAGGTAAAGCTAAATCGCCATTAAAATCAGATTAAAACCAACAACCTTCAGACTTTTGGACTATATATTTTATTTGCGCGGCTAGGCTGAAATAGCTATACTGAAATAATTTGAATAAAGTGTTTGATGCAGCGACACGCTCAATTATTTCAAGCTTAACAGATTAATTCAACTGACAACATTGGTTGGTAGTAAATGCATATATTCATCGACGGTGAGCAACACGTACATAACAAAGGAAACATCTACGGACTACGCCAGCTGGTCACGTAGGCAAGCACTAACAATGGCCATAGAAACGTGCCTCATCGCTCGGCTGTGAATACGGGCGTCCAAAATTCGGCATCAGTTCAAAATAGTCACTGCAACAGTGTAACGAAAACTTTGCTAATAAAAAATTTGCTCATTCACTGACAGAATAACACACAACCTAAACCGCTGAGTCTGGAAGCATGAAGAATTCCTAATATACCGAAAGTGACCAATAAGGAAGGAGTTTTGAAAATTCAATTGGGTTAAATTGGGGGATAAAAGTTTGTATGGAAATATTTTTTTCCGACGAGAAATTCCATCAGGCACAGGTTGTTTACTATTAAACGATAAGATAAATAGTACTGATTAACAAGAAGGTGGCGTGGGATGAGCTGGACGCATTCATAAAGGATTGGCCCTCAATCGCAGTAGACCGGGAAAAGTGGAAAGATGAAATGGAGGCCTTTTCCCTGCAGTGGGACAACACAGGCTTATCATCAACTAAAAAGAAGGTAGAACCCGGAAACGGAGGCGTAACTTAAAAGAAAGCAATACGAAACTTCGGGCGTAAAATGATGATTAAAATACTATAAAAGTAATGGCCCTGTAGGTTATATTCTGGCACTAACTTTGTTATTAACCTATGTTACAACAAATCTTGATATTTTTACTATGATAACATGCAGAAAAGTTAGTACACACATGAAAATTTCAAAAGGCAATTGATGATGCTATTAATTTGATATAACAGTAAAATCTAATGTCCACGCTAATGTAATGAAAAGTGAACTGCATAATATACTATTAATAATTACGAAACACATTAATGATAACATAAAATTAATATAGTAATAATTAAACAGAAACCTATGATTGAAACCTAATAGTCGAAACAATCAAAACCAGATGTACTTCAATTTTCATAGCCGTTTATTCAAAAGCGTGTCAATGTTCATCTAAACGCATATATTTATATCTAACTACCTAATTAAAACTTTGGTACAATTTAAGAGTCAGTAAAATAGACAGTTTCGTTACTACAACTTATCTCATTTTCAGGCTTAATGGCCGCGCTTAATAATAAAATCTACTTTTAGCGAGTTTTCTCGTAACAGTTCTATCATCATCTACGTTTGCACTAGTTGTGATTCTTATAACATAATCGCTTTCGGGGTGCAGCAGCGCATTGATGTCCTCATTGTTAAAATTTTTAGTAGTTTTAACTGTCGATGATTGAGGCGTTCCTACAGAGTTTTTATTGTTACCACCGTTTCCAGTATTATCATTCTTGTTAAGATTTTTATTTATGCTGTTATCTTTTTTTTGTTTATTTTTGTTCATTTTGTTTAAACTCTTTAGTTTTTTTCGTTTTCTTAACTTCTCGAGCAACTCATACGCATCAGGAAACTTCTGGGCTAGGATGTTATCGGAATCAGTAGCCAGGGTTATTTTCTCCGATGAACTTACTGGTAATTCTTTGTTTTCTTCAGGCCACTTATTATAGCCGTCAATCGTATCGTCTATATCATCGAGAATTGGACTATTTGGATCATCAGTATCCCACCTTGAGTTACTTTCACCGTCATTAGGTAGCATCGAAATATTTGGGTTAACAGGTGGTATTCCTGAATAATTACTAAGCCCTTCCGAAAGTATTTTTGAACTATTCAGACGGTCAGAAGGTAAATTCAAATTATATGGTCCGTCAGAAGGTTGTTTCGGACATTCAGGTGGTTTCGGACATTTTGGTGGTTTCGGACATTCAGGTGGTTTCGGACATTCAGGAGGTGGTTTCGGACATTTTGGTGGTTTCGGACATTCAGGTGGTTTCGGACATTCAGGGGGTTTCGGACATTCAGGGGGCGGTTTTGGACATTCAGGTGGTTTCGGACATTCAGAAGGTGGTTTCGGAGCTTCAGGAAGTGGTTTTGGTTTACACTTCACAGGTGGTTTCTTTTCACACTTCACAGGTGGTTTCTTTTCACACTTCACAGGAGGTTTCTTTTTACATTTCACAGGTGGTTTTGGCTTATCAGGAGTAGTTTGAATCGGATGGTCAATATTTTTATTTATTACTGTATTTCTAACAGATTTGTAACCCTGATCTTGATAAGAATCAAATTGCGTTTGTGGATTGTCCGGATCAGCAGTTGGATTATTTGGATCAAACTCAGTGGGTTCGATTGCATCTAAATTTTTACTGTTGTCTCGAAATCGGGAAAACAATTTATCAAGATCCTGTTTAGAATGAGGACGGCTTCGGCCCGTACCGCACATATTTCTGATTGGATCTAATATTCCAGCTTCAGTTGCCGGTGCTGTATGACCTGAAAAAATACGTATCATCATTATAAAAAATATTTTTATCAGTATGTGCGAAGCCATTACAAATTACGGCGAACTCAAAAGGTTCCTAAATTGTTGTTGAGATGATTTTCTTTGATGTACTCTCAGGGAAATTAATTGTATAACAAATTGACACACTACTACTATTGTTTTAATAATATAAATTAAATTACATTATCTATTACAAATTCTATTTTTTGAAAATCCTATTCCATACAAATTAAAAAAAAAATAGAATCTGTAAAACGTATCGGGACTATTTAATTCAAATTCCACCCTATCTGTATACCTACAATATAAGAAAATAAATGATTTCTATTTCTGTCTCACCAATTAGCCATGTTTTGTAACTCTGATCTTGATAAGAATCAAATTGCGTTTGTGGATTGTCCGGATCAGCAGTTGGATTATTTGGATCAAACTCAGTGGGTTCGATTGCGCCTAAATTTTTACTGTTGTCTCGAAATCGGGAAAACAATTTATTTAGATTCTGTTTAGAATGAGGACGGCTTCGGCCCGGACCGAACATATTTCTGATTGGATCTAATATTCCGGCTTCAGTTGCCGGAGCTGTATGACCTGAAAAAATACGTATCATCATTATAAAAAATATTTTTATCAGTATGTGCGAAGCCGTTAAAAAATTACGGCGAACTCAAAAGGTTGCTAAATTGTTGTTGTGATGATTTTGTTTGATGTACTATCAGGGAAATTCATTGTTTCGCAATTTGACACAGTACTACTATTGTTTTAATAATATTAATTAAATTACATTATTTATTACAAATTCAATTTTTTTTTTAATCCTATTGCATCCAAATAAAAAAAATATATAATCCGTGAAACGTATCGGGACTATTTAATTCAAATTTCACCCTATCTGTATACCTACAATATAAGAAAATAAATGATTTATATTTCTGTCTCACCAATTAGCTATGTTTTACGATTTATTACAACCGTCAATAAGGCAGTTGTGATTGGAATAAACGGACAATTAAAGTTAGTTCATTTGCTAAACGATTAATTTCCCCGACTTTACTTAAGTAAACTATTTGAGCTGCAAAATTCCGTTCGGGATGACAACACGTTGAGAGGATATCGTCAATCGCAGCCATCACCGAGACGTCACCGAGAAACGGGATTATTCGAACCGAACATGACTTCCCGGTGACGGCGATCGCTTTGTCGCGACTGAACTCGGCGGTTCAATAAGTTATGAACTTATGATAGACAAAACAAAAACTGAGCGAACGGTGCCAGTGCGATAGCAGTATGTGGCGTCATCACATCGCATCGGCCCGTCACAATCTCAGTCTGAGTTCTAGCGGTCGCGCCGAACCACTCGGAAACTTCGGCAGCCGGGATGACGCTACCCGAGTGACGGACGTGCGGTGGACACGCGGCCATAGTGAATCTATGTATCGCGTTACTTCGGCGCCGACATCTCGTGCTCGGTGAGGTCCGGGACGACTACAGTGGACAAACGCACTTAGCGTCCACAATTATCCACAGAGGTATACCTACCTACGTCATTTTGAACCGTGTGCTTTTTTTCACTTTGTCTAATATAGAAAATATCAAAATATTTTATGTGCGCTTTAACCTTCAAAACTTCTTTGTTTAATAAAGCTTTTTATAACGAAATATATTCGAACATACAAAAAAACTAGGCAATCTGAATTCATCAAAATTCTATAAATTAATTAGTTTTCGTTCCGTAAATGATAGATAGTATAATTTTAGATAATCATTTGTGTTATGATTACTTCCAAATGTTTTTGTAGATATGCATAAATGATAAAATACACAAAATAATCACTGTGTGTGCATGAAAAGCTTCAGAAAATTAAGTAATAATACATGATGCGAAAGGAAACGCTATGCTTGTAGTTTCCCTACGTGATCGAATCAGAAATGAAGAGATCCGTAGGAGAACCAAGTTAGCCGAAATAGCCGGAAGAATTTCCAAACTTAAGTGACAGTGGGCACGGCATACTGCTCACTGAACAGATGGCCGATGTGGCCGAAAGGTTCTGGAGTAGCGACCGCGTACCGGAAGACGTAGCGTTGGAAGGCCCCCAAAAGGTGGACCGATGACCTGGTGAAGGTCGCAGGAATCCGCTGGATGCGAGAAGCACAGAACCGGTCGAAGTGGCGATTCTTGGGGGAGGCCTATGTCCAGCAGTGGACGTCTTTCGGCTGAAATGATGATGATGATGACATGTAACCTAACCTAACTTACCGATAATCACAAATACGACGAATAGCAGATGAACTGATTCCATAGTTGTTTGAACAATGTCCTATTTCGTACTGATGCCCAAGCAATGTAATAGTTCCTTACTTTGTTGGTCTAAATAACAAATGAATTAATATCAAAGCAATATTATTATCAACTGGCTTCCTCTGGGTCGAACGTAATCACGTATTGTAAACAAATAAAAAATACTGGACAAAATGTTTTACATATATAAACTCTCTTCCACCAGCTGTTATTGGTACAGAAAATATCAATAATATTTTTATAAAACCGTGGTAATCGTTTGTATTCATGACACAAGACATGATTCAGTCAATATGACAGTAAAGTTTTCATAATGAAGCCGTCAATATTTTTATGAAAGTATCTCTATCTACATTTAAGCAAGAAGTGTTTAATGTAAAGGCTCACCAGGTGGCACGATGCGGCATGGCGCGGCAAAGCATTAACATTTGTGCGGCCGAAGCCTCCCGCGTCATACCGCAGCATCCCGTGGTATGCTCAAGTTCCCATGTGACAATATCAACGAAATGTGAGTGTTAAGAATATGAAAATAAGATTCAAAATTATTTTCGCTTACGAAAATCTTTTCCCATTCCATGACACGCCGTGGCGCTCACGCCCCGACCCTAAGACACCGGGTGGTCAAACAGTTCATGTCGTTTCAATCCTCGACAGGGTGGAATTGTGGCAAGCAAGCAAGCAAGTTCTTCATGCTCCTTATGCTGGCTTCCCATGGTGCGCTATATTGCGTACGCACGCGCACCGGCTCGTACGACGCACCTTGGGAAGAGTAACGTGAGTGGTAGCGCAGACGTGTGCGTCACGGTGCGCCTGAGTTTGGATACATTCCCTTTGAAGTTACTTCAAAGGTGCGCGAGGTATGCGGGGTAGCTTTTTATTGCCCAACTTGGCAAATAAATAGATTCGTAAGCTAATTTTTTGATATGGGCCTTTTTGGATTTTTACGCAAACTGTTAGATATTCGATTCCAGATTATGAAATCATTTTCAAAATCCGTTTTTAGAAATCGATTTTTGAAGCGGCTCTGGCGCCTCCGGCTCGCTGTTTCGATCGTCTCTAGTAATGTAATAATTTGGTTGTAAGTGCATCGATCAAAACTATCACTTACTGGTCGTCTTGCTGACCACGGATTTGTTATTGTTATTAGTACTTAATTGACTATTTATTCAATTTACTTCGATGGTCCTAGTTTATCATTTGTGACATCGAGTTACAGCTATAATAGCTTTAGGTAAGCGGGCACACCCTTTATGCATGGAGGCTTTTATTTGGGTATTAAGACCTGTTTACGTTTTTAGTTTTTATTTTCGCTTGATTTATATATTTTTTGGTATATTGGCATATGCTAGCTACATCAAATAATTTAATTTAATGTTTTATGTTGCGTAATGTAAATTATTTTGCATATTATTGTATAGAATCAAGTTTTTCTAACTGAACAGACAGCTGTAGCACAGCACAGCTGGAGAGTTTGTTACGCCACTTCATCTTTCCAGCTAAAGCACTAGGAAGTGTTGAAGGGCGGGTGTTTTGGGGGAATGTCTTATGTAATTTTGACGTTTGAAAGTGCTGATTCTCAGCCTACGTAGTTTGAATAAATGTTTTTGGATTTCGATTTTTCTTGCAATGTCTGACAATTTCTTGTCTTGCCAAGGGCCTCCGCAACCTGGTTACTGGGTAACACCATGCTATTACTCAGTAACCAGGTTGCGGAGGTCAGATAGGCAGTCGCTCCATTTTAAATACTGCGATATTCAGCTGCATCCGGTTAGACTGCATACCGTCCCCAACAAAGTTGGCAAAAAGCTTCTCCATAGCATCACTCCACACTATCCAATCCATTCATTATAATTTAACAAAATACCGTATAAACCGTTAATCCGTGTCGCGTGGCGGTCGTGTGCAGTTCACACCTGTCGACGAGCTTATGATTATCCCCTTTTATGAGTAATGGTCGACATAGGACGGAAGTGTTTAACTATTTGAGAAATACAGATGTTGTAATGTTTTGTTGAGAGAAGCGGCAATGTTTAAATGAAGTTTGGGGTTTTATTATGTTTCTAGAACGCAATACACTGTCAAATTATTTTCATTTGGCTGCAATAAGACTTAGGTAATGCCAAAAATGGGTGGACCATTTTTGGCAGCCCCTAGTTAAAATGGACCGACAAAAAAAAAATATACCACTAGGTACTAACGTTAAGTAGTTCTGATTCTTAAGATTACCGATTGTCACTTAATCTCGTGATTCCAGCCACAGAGGTTATTTCCTTTGCACCGGTCATTTAGACTACCTTATAATACGCTAACAAAAAAAAAACTTCAACACACTATTCTGACACATTGACCAAGACAAAAAAAAAACTGTAAATAAAAATACCAGTAATTCCCCTAACCAGCTAACCAATATGCGCATAATAATCTAGTTGTAAGAGCCTCTCGACATAATGGAGTGTCGATTGTAAGCGCACGCGCACCCTCCGAACAAATCCGCTAAACCTATTGTGATTTACACATCGACCCCTGGAATCAGCTGGCACTCGAAAAAAGTTATTTAACGGGTTATAAATGTGTTAGTATCCAATTGTTTTGACTGGTATTTGACGGGTTACAAAATTGAGGCGTTTTAGCCTTTATTATGTTTTCGGTGTTTAAGCCTTTAATTCAAAGATAAAGATTATGATATTTTATTTTTCAAATAAGGGTAACAGCAAATGGTGACAAAAAATATAATATTTCATCCATATTTTACTACGTAGGCATGCAAAAGACTTAAAACATTCAACTTTCAACTGAATAATAAAATACAATTTTTAAATAAAATATTACACAATGAACTAAGTACAATAAATAATATATATACATATGTTTATATATACTAGTTTAAAAAATCTTTCTCAATTAGGAACTCTTTAATATTATATTATGCTTTCGCCACTAAATAGCTTCGGAGTCTCTTTTCAAATAATGAAAGCGGAAGCTCTTTCCATATCTTTGGCAAGGCACTTTTGCGCATAAGTGCTGTCTTGGCTGTCTCTAGACATAGCACAGTATTATCGCGTCTATTGCGGGGTACTACATCTGATAGACGCACAGTTAAAGATTGACATAGATAACGCAAGTATCACGATCTGCATGAAAACCAAGTGTGCCATTTTTTGATTTCCTACTATGACGTTACAAGCACGATTTAGTGATGGGAAAATCAAATCGATTCAAAGACGCCGCTGCGGTCGTGACCCGTCTCGCCCCAACCCCCGCCTAGCGCCAGCGCTCACGCTCATCCAGCCGGCAGTACGATGAGTCTTCGTAGTGAGAATTTCAAGTACAGACGCCAGCACATCAACCTACTACAATCTGTCAAATTTCTGCAATAGATTTTCAACTTTATCACTAAAGTATAAGGTTCAAAGTTGATTGGGAAAATTTGACAGTTTCAGGTAGATTGATGTGCTGGCGTCTGTACATAAGTTTACCGTTATAAACACGTGAATATTCGGGGACACCTTATATTCAATTTAGTTCTAGTGTTTACAAAAGCAACCGGATTAAACCCTTTTTCATCTCTTTCTATCACTCAGAGATTTGCTGAGTGAAAACTCAATTTTGAATACAGTTCGCCTTTGTACTTATATATACTAGTATTTCTCAATTACTGTACGAATACTATTTATTGAGTAATTGCGGTACAGTAAAGAATTATTAAAAATCTTTTAAATCGATTTATTAATCGATTTTGTGACAGAGTAATGAGATAGACAGAGCTTGCTTCCTCAAAATGTGGTATGCTTTGTTGGGAACCAATCTTTAAAATAAATAAAAATTATTTTTTCTTTTAAATTGGGGTCATGTGGAAAAAACTAAAAGAACAACGAAGTTTTTCGATTATTTATTAAAATTGTCTTTATAATAAGTACCTACCTATAAAATACAAAATCATTCCTCAGTTTCCGAAATCGATTCTCGAGAATTGAGTTGTGTTGCATAGGATGAACAGCACTAATCGCTAAGATTTACAGAAAAATTATAAAAGCGCCTGTACTACGAATCCGAAGCGATATACGATAGTATCACTTGTTTCGATATTCATCACTTGTCAAAACAAAATGTCGCATCAACCGCTCCAAGTAATAAGTCCGCAATGTAATACGAGTATGCAGCTTACTTTTGATGACGTATGATTTTCTCAAATTTGATATTACCTGACCTATAAGATTGAAAATAATTGATTTTAAAATGAATTACGCATTACATTAATCACAAAATGACTTAACTATGGAAGGAAACGTTTACTTTATTTGTTCTCCTCGCAAAAATTGTAAAAACTGTACAAATGTACAGTTTTTACAAAATTGTAAAAACTGTACAAATGTACAGTTTTTACAATTTTTAACAGCGCAATTGACCGTTTTAATTTTTCTGAGTAGCGCGCACCCTGATGCAGACTGAGCACGAAAATAGTGGCTTATGATTTCTGGTCATAAGCTCGGCACGCGAAGTAGTTGCTCTTGCGTTATCTATGTCTATGTATATCTGTGGATAGATGTAGTTGCTCTTGCGTTATCTATGTCTATCTACTTATTTATCTGTGGATAGACGTCTAAAACGACTCGGATTTGTCTTTACAAACACAGTTAATTCCAATATATCTTTTGTAATTTTTTTATGTACGGTTCGCAACTACCAGTGGGTTGAAGTTTAAACATCGCTCGAATGCATATCTTTTGTACCTTGAAAGCGGTCTCTCTTTCAGTAGACTTTCCCAAAATATGATCCCATACCGCAAATGTGATTCTACTATCCCATAATAAGCAGTAAGAAGGGCATCCGTGCTTATTATAGTGGGTAGGTGTAGGTGATAATGTGTATAGAGCGTATGCAGACTTAGTGCGGATTTCACCAATGCAATTGAACGCGTTCATCACAACGTGTACAAGAGCTGTCAGTGTACAATATTCCATAACAATTTTGACACTGACAGCTCTCGTTTCAGAATTGCTGATTGCATTCAGTTTCATTGGTAAAATCCCTTACTTGTTTTCTTACATAAAGTGTCAACGTATTTATTAAATATTTAGCTGGCGGATTGCTTTTAATATGCTTAAGTTAAGTTAAATCACACTTCGGGTTCAGTTGAAAACCAGCGTCAGGCACTAGTTGTCTGGCATATATGCTGAACTGGGCCTATTTGGCGTAGCCGCGAGGCACACATTCCTGCTGGTATCATGCAACGCAGTTTTTACACTTTTTATTTTGTATTCGTTCCTTTTATCTTATTTTTTTTTTCTCTTTTTATTTGTGTGCCTTTGCTTGTTGTGCCAAATGAATGTTTTTTCTTTCTTTTATTTACATACATACTTGGTTTTCATGTTATTAAGATTTACTTGTTGAATTTATTTGTATTGATATAGCCAAGACAGCTAACATACTCGCTTGCTGTCATGACGTCCTAATTCTCATTCACGTTTTTCAAAGAGAAGCACTTGTTCAATTTTGTAATTTTCCATATCAAACAGTTTGGAGCGGCATTGTTCCACTGATACCAATAACGATTTACCTACCACCATTGACTATTCTAAGCCCTCGTTCTACGTCGACAATTAAACAGCAATCTGTAGGATTTGCGGCATTTGTGTCGATCACAAGTGCATTATTGTGCAGAACATATGGACGATCTGCGAGTACCCCGCGGTTCGCCCGAGGTGGTCGCCAATGGGGTCCGCCCCCCTTCACGAAAAATATACAATTTTAAAGTAGAAATAAACTTTTGATTAAAAAAATATTTTTCTACTAATGTTTATCGTTGATCTTCTTTAGTATTTTTATACCTACAGAGAAAGAACGAACACAGGTGGTGATGGTTTGTCGCTATTGGTGTCTTCAGTCAAATAATACCAGCAGTGCTATTCGGTAACCATCTCACCGTGAAAACTTAGGTGAAGTGAGCTCGTAGTGAGCTGTCAGTCCCTGGCAGCAACCGATCTATTCTGTAAAAATATCACCGTGAAAACTTAGGTGAAGTGAGCGTGAAGTGAGCTGTCATTCCATCTGCTGCTAGGGACTGACACCTCACTCCGAGCTCACTTCACCTAAGTTTTCACGGTGAGATGGTTACAGAATAGACTGGCTGTACAGTACTGTACACTATAGTGATGTACCTTGCTCGGCGGTAAACATGCTCAACTTTTCCATATTTATGCGATCATTGCCGTTAAACTTATTTCCTTAACTCTTCTATTTCATGAATGGCCTATTCATGAAGTGTTCAGGAAATAATTTTTAATTCTCCATCAACCGACCTGTCAAGTCCACCGCCTTGTCGACTTTATAGTTTTTCTGATTATTTACTTTTAGATGTTTAAAAGTAGTCATGTGCATCGGTTGACCTACTCAATGAAGCGAGTCTACACCCGATCCCGAGCCACACGCACTGTGGGTACGATCCGGGATCCTAAACTTATGTTCAATCAATCCCTTTTCCCTACTATGTCGGGGTCGGCTTCCAGTCTAACCGGATGCAGCTGAATACCGTATTTTATATGAAGCAACTGCCTATCTGACCTCCACAACCCAGTAACTGGGTAATACGATAAAACTGGTTGTAAGACTTTCGGGCTTCTGACGACCCGTTACGACTATCAAAGATCCACGAATAACAGCCGGGACCAATGGCCTAACGTGCTTTCCGAGGCACGGATGAGTCTCGGTATGTTAAGATGGTCACCCATCCACAGACCACGGCAAGCGTAGCTAAACCTGATGCGCTTGCCTAATTTCGTTCTAGTAAGACCTACCTATTTAGTTTATTACCCTCTTTAACTCTGTAATAAAATAAATAAATAAAAATAAAAAATTTATTCAAGTATAAAGTAAGATAATGATTTACATTAATTGCAATTGAGGAAAAATTAATTCTAGATGTAAAGTAGACTTGCCTGATCTAGGTTTATGAAAACCTGTGTTTCAGGCCAGCATTTCACAAATTAACATTTAAAAAAGAAGATACAATATTTTCAATGATTGTAAGAGTAATTAATTTGGTAAGTATATTATTTTAAAACTAAATTATATTATATTAAGTTAAAATAAATTAACGAATAATATTAAAGTAAATAAGGTAGAGAATAATATTAAGTTTATTTTAATATTTCTAGTAGTTTTTCCGTGTCCGTATAAATGAGTTTTGTCAAATATTCTTGTACTAGTAAATTACACATATTATAACATAAGCTATAAATCTTTAGCAGTCTATTGAACTGGTTATTCAAGTAGGGTCCTAAGAATAAATAAAATCGTCTAGTGAAAGCATGTTTAGTCTATAATATAATAGGATTGCTACGAAGAATACAATAATTGATACTTTGATTCTTCCAAAACAAACCATGTAAAAATGACCACATATTTTCAGTACACTGTCCCTTGTTCTATTATCACCCAAAGCAACAAGTTTCCTCTAACGTAATCCCCGAGACTGACGCCTCAATTTATACAAAATCTATTATTTGCGACACTTCGCGCAGCCACCCGACACTCTCGACGGCCACAGATGGCGCTTTCATGTCAATCGTCATAATTAGGGGATTACAACCCCCTAATGACATGTTACATTGAATCTCTCTTACGCCCCCGAACAAATGTTCAACAAATAAATACTGTTCGCTGACTTGTTACGAGTCAGGCGCAATTTTTCGACTCTAATTGATACTACCCCTGGTGATGTCGCCGAGATAAAATTGTTTGTTGGAATTGGAAACAGAAATGCTTTTGAAGCTATTTGATAAATATCGATGTAACTTTCCCTGTTGATCAATTCAATTTGTTTTATATAGATTGATAAATCTTAATTGACGTCTAACAGCCGCCACTAACAGAGACAATTTAATCACGTCAGCCCATTAACACAAACCGCACAAAAACAGGACATTTTAACAGAAACGTCTAAAATATACATTTTTAATTTCTATCTCTAATGGCTTAATCGCATCTCGGAAAAATGTCAGGTAAAAAGCGAAACCAATATATTCGCCATCAAAGCCCCTAAAAACATGGATGCGAGTAAAAAAATACAACCTTTTAAACGTTAAAAGGCCTCGTTTACCGCGGACGCAAACACTTAGCTCCATGTTAATTAGTAAGTAGCCAGGAACAGCGTCAAAGGGAATGCATGAATACTTCCAAACCGACCTCCGACGGTGCTTTTAAAATCTCCCCCACTTTATTCAGAAACTCAGAGAAACCGAAGGTAACGTGATTATGTCGCCAATATGCGATTTTTTCACAAAAATGAACGTTTGAGGCATTCCAGCGGAGGACGGCCATGTGGGAATACAATTAAAACGAGCTAAGGATCGCTATTTGGAATTCGTTATGAGGTAACCTACTTTAAATGTGAATTTACTTTTCTCCTCTGCTAAACGGTGTTTTATGACTATGAGGTAATTCCTAGTTAATATTCACTCATGCAGATCAATTTATTGATGATTGGCAGTTTTGGTGTCTCTTAATTTCAGAAACGTTCATGAATGAAAGTATATACATTATAAGAATCAGTTACAGGGCTTTTCTCTTTATGCATCAGCTTTTTTATTAAGCTAAAAAGAAAAAAGAAAAAAAAAGTATTTAAATTTGACCTATCAAAATGCAATAATTTGCAATATCTAAACGCAGAACCTGGGACGGTAGCTATGGAGCTACCATACTCATCATATTATTGTATTTCAATAATTGCTAATTAGCAGGATTTTGGTGATAGTGGTTTAATCGTATAAGAGACTTTTACTACCTCTTTTTTTTTTAGGTGTATTACAGGACAAGACCTTAATTATTATTGATAACTCAGTTCCGCTCCATGGATTGAAACAAAAGAGTATTATTCCAAGCTTTGGAACCATTACCTATATGGATTAGCTTATTGTGTACGACAGTTAAATGCACCCAATATGTATACGTTTTTTTGTAGAATTTAGCTTCCATTGCAACATTAAAATCTATTGACAGAAATGTCTTAATTGCCATATTTTAATGTCATTACTCTGTTTTGTCTTGATGTGTCGTTGAATCTTGCATAAATATCATAAGATATTAGATATTGACAGACATTTTTTAGGTAAGTACCTACCTAATATTGAGAATATTTATTTGTAAATGACATCACGACTGTCAGTTGTGAGTTGTCCCACTGACAAGTATTGTCAGTGATAAAGCCACGCATTCACTGGATAATTGTCCCGCGGCACCAGTCGCTTGAAACGTCGGGCGATGTTAACCAACGCCTCTAGATATCTTGCTTCACGACCTTTTTCATCGTTTTCGATATTGCCAGACATATCTAAGGACACGTGTCGTGAGAAGCTTTATACGTCGGAGCCTGTCCGGCCGTGTACGGTGTACGATGCACGACGCAAAGCGATAGCGCGTTGGTTTGCAGTTGTAAGGCAGCCATCATCCAAATTATTTTTGACGTATCCCTAGGTCGCATTTTAAGTTTTCTTCGTCCAAAAGCGTTGGTTTCATTGGTTTGCTTTTATATTATACTATCAATGACCCGCAACTTTGTCTGCGATCCAGGATGTAAAGTATAGCCTATGTCCTTACCTAGGGCATGGTTTATCTGTGTGCCATCCAATTCCGTTCATCCGTTTTAGCGTGAATGCGTAACAAACATACAAACTCACTTTCGCATTTATAATATTAGTTAGGAGGATGTTCACATTAGTAGTAATAATAAAAGACGTTTTGTCATTCATGTTTGCTTTGCATATAAGTGTATAGAGTACAACAGGACATGACACTCTTCTAGAGATCTAATGTGTAGAGGGCTTAATATACAAAATCAGCTACAAGTGTCACTTTTCCCTTCAGTAGCCATTATTGGAACTATTCACTTCCACTATCTTTGAATGCCATACGAGTATAATGTTTACTCGATCGTTTACTGCATAATAACTCTTTAGTTGACTGTCATGGGGTCTGTTTATACGGAGCCACTTGCTTTTTAAACAACGTTTTTCTGGCGAAACCCAATATTAAAAAAATAAGCTGATTAAGAACCTTTTATCTTAATTTGACCGAGATCTATCTTTTGAGACTATTTTTACCAATGTATGTACGCGACACCCAAATTACATGGAGTGCTTCCAACCCGCACTGGCCCCGCGTGGTAGATTACGGCCCACTCCCTTTCACACAGAGGAGGCCTATGTATGTCCCAGCAGTGGGGACTTTATAGGCTGATTATGCTTAAGCATTGTTTGACAAGCTTTGACACGATTTGCGTCTAGGATTTACATGATTGAATTCAGCAATCAAAGAGCTTAGTAGTACTACTTAGTAACTCTATGTCAGCAATTATAAAATAAGCATTATTTGACAAATAAAACCCTGAATTAAACTTTACTTACTTTTTTTTAATGATTTTATGTCCATCATAGTAAAAATTAGAGTCTGGCTAACGAAAGTAGGCCTTGGAATTATTTGCGAACTTTTTATATAGCAACTCTGTATGAACGTCAACGTCAATTTGACAAGGTTGTCGTTCGGTATCTCTGGTGTCAAATTGTATGCGTTTGTGTAAATTGTGATTCTAATTACGGTTTAAAATGAACAAATCTATCAAAAGTGGTGTACGAAAGATGTTGTTTTGCATGATTGGCAAGTTCAACGAAAAACAACATAAGCGTGATGCCGCGTTTAAACAAAAACAAGATTGTCTACGTGTGGTGTTGAATTTCATAGGTTAGTAGACAATATTATTTTGATACTTTGAACACCTACCTATCCAGTCGTCTTAATAAAATTTTGATTTATAATTTACGTATCCTTACAAATAAGTTACTTTCGCTTTCTCGTATTGAATAAAACTAATTATATTCATTCGTACATCGCATCAGTCAACGTATTCATTTTAATAACATCACCTATGTTTTACGTATATACTCATAATGAATTTTTGCTGTATTTTTGTTGGTAATTTATTATATGCTTTATTGTACATACAAAACGATATAAACAGAGGAAAAAAAAACAATTAAAATACATACAATGGTAATTTTAAAACGATTAACTTTCTTTAGCAGAGAATCTGCAAGATGTCGAAGGAGTTGATGAAATAGTAAGAACTATTGAAAATCTCACTGAATTAGAGCAGAAAGATAGGATAATAACCCAGAATCAGTACTTAGAAGAAATAACTTCAATGACTGGTAAGTTTTTACTATACACTGGTGTTTTGAAATTATGCCGAAAAAAACCTTTGCATTTACGTAAACCAAGAATTAATTACATATTTTGTATATCTTCTTTGCAGAAGTGAGTGTCAGAACACTAAAGAGAGTAAAAACGGAAGGTGCAGTAAATGAAGGTGTCTGGAGTACCCCGGGGAAGAAACGCCCACGGAAACCTACTGTGTCTAACCTAGATAACTTTGACATAGATGCTATGCGTAACAAGATAAACGAATTTTATATTGTTAAAAAACAAGTTCCTACACTGAGGACACTGTTGGTGGAGTTAAAAGAAAATATTGATTTTAACGGATGCAGAGAAACTCTGCGCCGCTTGTTATTAGCCAATGGCTATGAATTTAAAAATAATAAAAATGAGCGTTCTGTATTAATAGAACGCTATGACATATTATCTGCTTGGAGACATAGATTTTTAAGAACTATAGCAGGAAAACGTGCAGAAGGCAAGCCAATCATTTATTTAGATGAGACTTATGTCCATAGAAACTACAAGCCTAAGAAGTCATGGCAAGGTCCTTCAACTAGTGGTGCAACTAGTGGTGCGGGAAAAGGTACATTATAGTTCATGCTGGATCAGAGAAAGGCCCCGTACCAAACTCTTTGTTAGTGTTTAGTACTAAATCAAAAAATGCTGATTATCACCATGACATGAATGCTGAAAATTTTAATAAATGGCTTAAAGAAAAACTTATACCAAATTTGGAAGAACCAAGTGTAATCATAATGGATAATGCTAGTTACCATTCGGTAATTATAAATAAGGTTTCGAACACACAAACACGTAAAAGTAATATAAGAGAGTGGCTTCGTGATAATGGAATTCAATATGAGGACTACCACACGAAAGCAGAGCTGTTGTGTATTGTAAAACGAAATACGCCTAATCCAATATATGAAGCTGATGAAATTTTAAATCAATGTGGTCATGAGGTGTTGAGACTTCCACCCTACCATTGTGATTTAAATGCGATCGAGCTTGTGTGGAGTTTGGTAAAACGTAAAGTGGCTAGCAAAAATATTGCAGTTACTACAGCTGCATTAGAAGAAATAATTAAAGATTCATTTGAAAACGTAAGTTCACAGGATTGGAAGAAAATTACTGATCATGTAATATACATGTTGAAAATAAATATAAAGAACGTGATAAAATAACAGAAGAAAATTTAGAAAGTTTTATTATAAATGTTGGAGACAGCGATACTAGTGACAGTGATGAATCTTTTGGCATTGAAGTGTTAGAATCTGATTTTGATTACGATGAATAAAACTAAGTTATTATGTATGGAATATTATCGTATTTGATTTGTTTATTTATTTTCGGATTCCGCTCATATTTACCTCATATACTAACACCTATACCAGATCAATAAATCCTTAAAATCCCGTTACAAACCTGATACATATCAAAAATTAATACATGTGTAGATAAATTCTGTTTCTTTATTTCCCTAACATAATGTTCTTATACTGTCTATATATAGGGTTTTTCATTAAGAGCGCTCGAACTTTGAAATGAAATAAAACAACTTGTTTAAGTGATATTACTACAATTTTTATAACATTTTAAAGAATATTCAATGACATTATGTGTGGAAAATAATATCAGCCAAATGGCCACTGCGACTCCGCTGTAGATGGCGTATTCTGGTGGACTAATCTTGGAGGACGCCTTCGCATAAATGGTCAATTTCACGAAGAACGCGAGTTATGTTGGCCTTTAGGGCAACAATTTTGACTGTGGTTTATCTGCGTACACTAAAGATTTCATGTAACCCCACAGAAAGTAATCGAGCGGTGTTAACTCACGATGAACGCCATAAATTGAACACAACGCACAGAACGTAGGCGAATAGACAACTGGTTTTGATAATAAATTTTACACAATTTCTACGCGTTGTTGAAGCGTGTAGCGTTCCATGGTGAAATGTCACGACAAAATATATATTCATGCCAAATTTGGTAGCAATCGCATTACCGAAATGGCCGCTATGCGCTGCTAAAGTTCGAGCGTCCTTATTGAAAAACTATATATATGATATTTTTAATAATGAATTACCAAGTATCAAAGTAGGTTATTCCAATTTTCATAGTATAATTTTAGTGTTGTCATGCATGTATTTTTTAAATTTGCCGCCAATATTCTGGGGCCAACTTTCGTTAGCCAGACTCTACATGCCAAAAGGAACATGACTATCATCATATGGCCGTGCATATGTCACTTTTGGTTCGGAAAACCGGAAAGCGCCTCTGTCGCGGCGACCATGCGTTCAGGTTCTCTGAAAAAAGTTCTAATGTCGTATTCGTGCGTCGATCGCTTTTAAATTAGACACAGGGTTCAGCCTCAGAAAGATACACGCGACCAGAAGAGCCTTGAATGACGTTTCAAGTTTTTAAATCAAGAAAAATCTCCACATCACAGTTTCACAGCAGTAGTCCAGCTCAAACGTTTGCGACTCGGCTCTGGACGGAAACCATTAGCCTCTTAACAGCGTTAGTTAAAGCAATGCAATTACAATTACGCAGGCCGCGCGATCTTGACCTACGGCAAGGGGTCGATGCGCAACACCGGTATGCAAATAAGCACGTTTCTTTAGTAGTGGAGTTGACTTGATTCGGGATGAAAGAGTAGAGGGCTTGGGTCTGTGTCGTAATCTGTAGTGACTGTTAGTCGATGACGTTTTGTTTTTGGTCAATAGGTGGTTAATGCCTCTTTAGTTATCGAAGCCGATTGAAAATTAATCAAAAAGTATCCAATTCATTCTGCTTGTAAGTGTAAGGTTAAGTTAGGCTGTGTGAAAGATGATAGTATTATGTACCTACATGCAGATTTTAATATTTTTTTATGAATTTACTTAGTATACATGTTTAATTTATCAATTTTTATAAATTATTACCATTTTTATTTTTGTTTTTTTAATTGTTATCAGTTTTACCAATGTTGCATATCCGGTATGGCTCGTAAATCCTTTCCTATCCTGAGGGCACGTCTTCCTTACCATTACCGCGCCCCCCGGTCTACTCCTTGATATGCAATGGCCTTTGTAGCCCCATGAAACATGAGACTTCATTGGCTAGTGCAAATCTTGGGGTTCATTCGATTTATCGAGTCTGGTTCAACCACGCTGGGATCGGTGCCTTTCATTCATTCATTCATTGATTCACCACTATCAGTTTCACCAATGTTGTTATAATGTTATAATGTCAAAGAATGTCAATTTTACCTTTACCAATTTTATAATTTATTATAAGTTTATTATTCGTTATTTATTCATTTCATTTAAATGTCCCTTTTTACCGATGTTACCAAATTTTCAATATTAGCGCTTATTACTTAGTAGGTAGGTTAGCTTATTTCTCTGATTCATTGTTTTATGCTTTAAAACGTAATTCTATATTTTTTTTTATATTTTGTAATCAATTGCTAGAGAACCTAATAAAATAAGTAAATATGGCTAGAAAGGGGATGACTACTGAGATGATGACTAATAGAAAAGATGAATGGAAGAAGACAGGTTGCGCTGACCTCCAAATAAATTGGGATAAAGGCAGTAGAATTATGTCTGTGTGACATCATGTGTGAGTGGTAGAGCTCTCCACCCTGGTTGTTGAATGTGCTGCCAGCAATGTTGGTTCTATATTTAAATTACAAAACGTCATAGGTAATCTTTTTTTTTTTCAATTACTGCAACGCACACATTCTCGTGAGAAGTCTTTTTCGGCATTCACAGATTATTCAAATGTGACTTTCCACATGCTTATAAAATAATATTTGAAATAGCTTTTTTTTTTCAAACAGCGGAAGGCGCCTTCAAAAAATTAAAGCCGGAACCAGGTGGGGGCAGCGGCGGAGTGTCCGGTGGTGCCTCAGCCCTGTCTCCAGCCTTAGGTCCTCAACACGCAGGGCATACACCTACCACAGCGTCCTGTCCCACACCTGCACGTCGTCGGCATAGGACCACCTTCACACAGGTATTTCTCTCCTTTGATAGAACATTATGTTTATCTCTTTCTCCATTCGTAGATAGACACGCCAGCACACTGCCATGCGCTCGTGTGCCGTTGATATCAGCTTGAAACTATAGTCTGCTCCAAAAATACCTGATGGAAATGTAAAGAAGTGGTTCACCTGTGGATGCCAATTTGTAGTGCCACTTACAAATTGAGTGTTTTGATTTGATTATTTGAATACTTGAACCCGAAATTCTAATTTTAAATCACCTTAAAGATGTTTTTCATTTGCAAATTGAGGTTAATTTTATAACCTCAATTTTCGTCGATGACAAATAATGTTGGAAAAGTGGCGAGATATATAATTAAAACGTTGGCACAGCCTACCTTTGAGTCCTGAACCACCTTTGATCTGGTTTTGCTGACTTTATTAACAACATGCATCATCTAGGACAAGCTGCGCCCCGCGGTTTCACCCGCATAAGTTTCGATCCCGTGGAAATATGGGGATAAAAGTATCATATTTATTTATTTATTTAAACTTTTCACACTAATTAAAAGTACAAAGGAGGACTTAATGCCTTAGGCATTCTCTACCAGTCAACCAAGGGTGGTGAAGAGATTAGATGGCAGGTGCTCTGTTTGAGAGGAACCAAGAAATATCATTTTTTATTATAATATATCATTATAAATAACTATAATACACACCCATACATACATATTTAATAAAATATATACCTATATTATATATAAACATAATATATCTATACAAATTCAAGGGAGAGGTGTTGAGATGACATATCATATGTGTTAATCCAGGTTATAAACCATCAGTGTGCCAAATTTTATTCAAATCCGTTCAGTAGTTTTAGCGTGAAGAAGAGACAAACATACACACTCACAAACTTTCACCTTTATAATATTAGTGTGATTAGATTTCATGCACACCTTTGACGTTGCCGATACAGTGTCTAATTATTGTATCACCTCTCCGGACTTTTCATTCAAAACTTCTGAGTTATTCTCATTACCCTAGATTTTTAACAGGTTAATTACTATAACTAAATTATTGCTGTTTAATTGCGACAGGAACAATTAGCAGAATTAGAAGCGGCTTTCGCCAAATCACATTATCCCGACATTTACTGCAGAGAAGAGCTGGCACGGACGACGAAACTCAACGAGGCGAGGATACAGGTCAGTTATACCTATTCTTCAATATAATTTATTATGTATCGTACCTAAAACGCAACCGTGTTGAACACAGATTTTGTGTACACACCTCTTTAATTGTCAGGTTATAATCTCCGGCTCTCTAGATACTTCGTAAGTGTTTACCACCGCAAATATTAACTGCAAAAACACTAAGGAGGTCAGTGTTTTTATTTACCTATATTGTCTCACTGGTTACAGTGATTTTAGTTTAATCTTAGATTTGATGCCACCAACTGCATCAGATGTATTTTCTTTATATTTTGGGTGCTACAAAATATTTGTGCGAGAGACCGTTGCGTTGTCACGTCCTTTTAGCAAGCAGAACACTTGCTTAACGTGACCAGTTATAAATGATTTATTTGTATGGATTGATAGTAATCTAAACCGATGTGATTTAATTTAGGTATGGCCCTAATTATAAAAAAAAAAATCACAAAAACAAGGCTCACCTTTATTGGACTAGGAGACACAGTCATTATTTTCGAAAATAACACCATTTCTGTAGCAATAAACTCCTGAAATATGCGTATTAATTTTCCAAAGAAAACATCCACGTAGGTTTATATTCAGATGCATTATGTTAAATATTCACCACATTCACGATTCAATTAACGTACACAGGAATGTCGGCAAAAATGGCCCACCCGCGGTGCGAATAAAAACGTACAAAATTTTGCAGGCAGCAAAATAGTATCACGCCAGTCGTTCTTGGATGGAATTGTCGAAATATCAATGATGCGCGAATACTCGGATAATACAATTTGGAGCGTAGGCCGGAGGCGGATTGAATTAAAGTACCATCTGTCGGGCTCGACCGTATGAATACGAAATGCTTACAGTAACTCGCGAGAGATCTTTATCTCAGTTTTAAAATTGCTCAATCCCCCAGGACCCTCGATATTGATTTGTCCCCGGAGCACCTAATTTGGCGCTTTAGATGTTTTATTCAGAACATGACTTTTAGCATCCTCCATTACCGTCGCGTCTGTCTGTCTACCTATGAATTTTTCGACGACTGACTTGCTCTTATCTTTTACGAACGCCATTACTTGCCTCCCAAAGAAATTATTCTTTCTAAAAGTACCTAATCTATTCATCACATATTAACTTCATACATATGAAATATATTTTAAGTGATATTTTATTCACCGTCGCTCCATCAAGACGACAATTACTCTTTTCTTTCAAGCGCAACGAATGTAGGAGCTTTTCTTAGAAATGAAAGGTTATGAACGAAACGACATTATTTCATACTTTTACGTCGGCAGCGACGCTAAAAGCACGTGAAATGCGCGTAGGCGAGCGTGCGCCACATTTGAGAGTACCGGTGAGTAGGTACGTGTGTATGTACAGACACAAGCCGGTACATGATGTATGTCTAGCACTGTATGCTCGTGCACGCGCCGTAGGAGGCTATTAACGTTTAGGCGACGCTACATAAGAATGTAAACGTTAAAGGCGACGTCGTCGTCGAGCCCCTCCTTCTAGAGGAAATTTCGATATAAAAATACAACGTCGCCGGGTGTGCGAGGGTCGCGGGCGGCGGGGCGGGGCGGGTGGCCCCTGAGGCATTGCAATCCCATCAAATGGATCCGTAACGAAGTTAGCCGCTCATCCTCCCCGCGCGCCTCTCGACATTGTCTCTGCCCTCAAATGAATTCTACAATTGGAAATAAGAAAATGTTTTGTTGGAACCCCGTGCTTTTTCAGTTTAAAGGCGACCGTTTTCTTCGGATAACTCGGTCGTCTGCCACGATATTAGATAGCTATCTATACCTCGTTCTGTCCTGAACAAAGTGTCTTAGAGAAGGATCTTTACTAAGTTAACTCTATCTCTAAATTGTTTCTTGTTGATTGGGAGTGTCCTGTTTGAAAATATTTGATGTTGTAGTTATTATGTTGTTTATCTATTAGTTTTGGTTGGAAAGGTATCGTTTTTAACAACAATTTGTAGCTTAAAACAATGCAAACCAAAATCAATTTTAGTCTGGCCTGTGACAACTGACGGAATGAAATACTTGTTCAGTTTACTAGATTTTTATCTTTTTATTATTTTATCAGTTTAGGCTACATTTAGCTACGTCGTTACTTTTACAAGATTAGGTTTAGGTACTCTAGGCAGACAGCACAGAAATATAGGTATACGTATGTGTTAAGTACCTACACAATTATATCTGGCAACTCTGTTGTATGCCCTACATGTCATTGAGAATGCTTAAGCGTGTAAAAAAATAAAATTATCGTCCAACATCAACATGTTTAGATTTTCAAAAGCTATGTAGTTTTTAGGTACAGCAACAATTTAAAAATAATTTAATAATTTTTCAGTCTCAGTTACTTTTCTAGCAGTGACAGCCTAGTGGTGTGACCGTTGGACTGCCAAGTCATAGGTCTCGAGTCGAACCCAAGGCACGCACTTCTGTTGCGGGAAAGTCCGAAAGGGATACCGTGGCCCCCTGGCATTGCTCAGGCAACAGAAGGAACATGGGGAGTTTTAGACAGTAAGAGTCTGACACGCCCTGCCGCTCCACCCAGAGCGGGAGAAGTCATTTGAAGATTTCCCACCCAAAAAAAAAAAAAGTCACGCACTTCTGACTTGAGAGGAAACCGGAATGCCTGAGAGATATTTCTCGACGGCATGTGAAGCCAAGTCAGAGGCCCATGGGTGGCTTTAAAACTCTGACACCAGGTTAGTCACTAACACGAAAAAAAGAAGAAGTTAGTTTCATGTCATGTTAAATCTTTTGTTTTTATTCACACAATTTCCGGCTTTCCCGTCCACTAATCCACTTTTGAGTGTCGACCATATTCTTTAAAACCGTTGCCTGCATTCAGTAAATATTGTAAAAATATTCTTTCTATTTTCAATCGTTCCAAAAAGTATGTAAGAATCTATAACTACAAAAGAGTTTGGATATTACTGCCCTAATCGAATCCATTTATACAAAGCTACGTTTATTTAAACCGCTAGGAAATCGCTTCGTTTTTCATTACAACGCGCAATGCGGGCGGAAGTCGGGTAGCTTTGCGAAAAAATTAATATCCTATTTATGTTTCCTCCCTGTATCTATACCTATAAGAAGGGAGCGTGTCCCAATCTGTGGGGATCATCCTTTTCTAAACGGAAACATAAATATGGACGGACGCGTGTTTTTTTGTGGAAAAAGATTTATTAATTTAGTAGTTTGGGTTTTTAACACTTTGTTTTATTTTTTAATAACAAAATATCGATTTAAAAATGCCTAGGAATAATAACATAGGTAATATCAAGCATGCTTTCTCCTGCAGGATTAGGCCTCCCTACAGGGACAAACAAAGTTTCTACAGTACTACAGTACTGTAGAAACTTTGTTTGTCTACGGTACCGGTTATTAAGACAAAGATTAATTTAAGAAATTAATTTATACATTTTATATTTTATATCGACCGCTTGACAGATCCGGGGGCGACTGTCTCTCTTTTATTCTATTCTAAATAAAAATTAAATACGACTATCTATCTAACATTCATACAATCTACTTGAACACACTGAGGTTTTATACTAAACCATATGGAGCCTCTACAGTACCTCCACCCATATTTCACCATAGGAATAATATTTCTTTAATGTCAACAGAACTTGGCAACGAACATTTCTTGACATTATCAAGAAGCCCGAGCTTATAGCAATAATAAGCATGCAACACAATGCTTCTATATATTATAAGAAAGTAAGAAATGCTATCTGCAGCTGGATACGGCAAAAAAAATCAAAAAAGTCTCTCATACAAAAATAAAAACAAATCACAGAAGACAACGTTGAGAAACACCGATACAAAATACCTACATAATGTATATTTTGGATAGGGTGGCTTCACTAACTGTTCGGTATAGGGTATATCGGTTTATTTATATGGAGAGTGCGTACGGAGGGCGCTCCGCCCTCGCGGGCTTGCGAGGTAGGAGGGACAGGGGGGCTCTCCACCCTCTCCCTCTAATCAGCTCTAATCACCATATCAAACGACGCACGCTTTCATTCCCGTTGACAACACACAGATTAGGGGCTCGTGTGTTTTGGCCATTGTTTTAGCTATATAAATCTATAAAGCTATGTAGGTATAACACTGAAAACATGGAAAATTATAGATTCCTAAGTTTATAATATGGTTGTATATTTCCTGGAAATAAGACACTACCTATACGTATACAAAGGTGTATTTTACTATCACTCAATAATTTTAATAAAATTAGGTACCTTTATAGTTCTTACTTTGAACATACTATTTATTGTTATTACGAGTAATCATAACGCTATCAAATGACCCGATTACATATTATTTAAAAAAATAATCTTAATTTTAGCGACACACTTTGTTTGAAGTCTCATTTTTGTCACATTACTCTCTAGCTTGGGTTTCCTAGGAAAGTGTTCCGTCATATTATATTGGCCGTCATGAAAGTCTTGTCATTTTCACCAGTGTTTGACATTGACGTGTCAAAAAACGCTCCGGGGCCCTATTATGCCACCATTTTACCAGTGTGAGTGAGAGACGGGGCTATACAAGGCCGATAGCATCCTTTATTCGCAGTGGAATAATGATGGAATTCATACTTCATAATACGGCCCCTGTAGATAGTTATTACACTATAATCTGGACAGCAGCTGCGTGACCGTTAGAAACTTCGTAAGCTTCCTTCTACATTCACCAAAACAACAAGAACATCATGTCTAACATCATATTGTTTTAACAGGTGTGGTTCCAAAACCGTCGTGCCAAGTATCGTAAGCAGGAGAAGCAGTTACAGAAAGCGCTGGCACCAGCAGTGCTGCCTGGCTGTAACGGCATGATGAGGAACATCCAAGGCTATCGAGGATACCAGCCGTACCCACACCCGAACACCATCAACAGATACCCACAGGTACTTTGATTTAATTTTATCATTAAAATGAAAAGCAAAAATCATTTATTCAAACTAGGCTAAGAATCAGCACTTTTTGAACATCAAAATTACATGAGACAGTCCCCCAAAACGCCCGTCTTTCGCCACTTCCTAGAGCTTTAGCTGGGAAGAAGAATTGGCGCAACTAACTCACCAGTAACTTGATTCTATAATGTCTTTGTCACAACTACTTTGCATACTATTGATGCAAAGTAATTAACAATACAAAACATAGAAACACAAAACTCCAATATACCAAACATTGAAAACTATAGGCACCCAAGCAGAAATAAAAACGGAAACTGAACTTGATACCTAAATAAAAGACTCCATCCGACTCCTGGCACAAATGATAAACAAGGACCAGTATTTGCCGCATGCATCTCATTACTGCACTAAGGTATTAACTCATTGATTTGGTGTTAACATCCGGTGACACAAATAACATGCCATTAAAATTACAAAAAAATCCAAGAAATCACAGCTTCAAATCAAAACGGTAGAAGGCTCTGAAATTCAGCTTGAAGTAGTACAACCAGTCAGATCAGCATGTCGATTCCCGTAACCACTTCACCGTGAAAACATGTGAAGTGAGCGTGGAGTGAGCTGTCAGTGTCATCTCACCCTGTTGGAATGACAATTCACTTCACCTAAGTTTTCACGGTGAGATGGTTACACTACAATAGCACTGCAGGTATAGGTAAATTACCTGCTTGCCAAAATAACACTGCAATTTAAAAAAATAAGAATTTTGAATTGTATTTAAATCCGTCAACAATCGATTTATAACTGGTAATATTTTGCCATCCAATAACAATTTCTGTCACAAGATTTATCAAAGATCTGATCAGGCTTTCAGAAACCGCATTTTATTCACATAATTAATGACGAACTTAAAACACATACACAGGGTATGTTCGTTTTCGCCACAATTTGGACGCCATTACTATGCGGCGCTAATCAGTCTCCGTGATTACGCCATAATGCGATTGAACGCTCGGACCGACTGACCGACGAAAATAATGCAAATACTGCCCACACGTTCCAATAATTCTGGAACTGTATAAATAAATGTATCACCATGTAGATTCTGAGGGGTTTCAGCACATCCGCCGGAGTTTATAGGTTGAATCGTTGATTGAGATTGTGTAAAATAGATTAGGGTTAGCCTCCCAGTTAGGTGTTTATCTGGACTGCCGAACCAACCTGTTAACTAGTCGCTCACAATTTGGATATCTTGTTAACCTTATCGCTTCTAATTACACATAACACTACGCTTATTTCCCTAAAGGTAGGCAGAGCTGTAGGTATATTTTTACATCCATATTTCACTTGTTAAGTTTCAGTCCCTTATTACATCCTCCGAGTATTTTTATTCAACAAAAATAATTTTAGGTTTTTTTTGTACGCCATTTTGAATCATCCAGCTATAAACTTTCTTGAGGTTTTAGCAACCGTTTTGACAGTTGTCATGGGTGCATAATCGCACCACACTCAACAATTCATGACGACAAACACTTAACTACATACGATGTGCGTATGTTGATAAAAAATAACTAAGTACCTACATTAAATTCTACTTTCTACCGTACAACGACAGCGGCTGCTGTAAGATTTTCCATGACTTTTCACACAACACAGCTTCGACTTTTCCTCTCTATCTGTTCCACTGACAAATAACAGTAAGTACTTATGAGTTATAAAAGTAGTCCTAACCAGCACCGCCACGTCGCTGAGCTAACGTAATTCCGCACCGCTATCCCATTAACAAAAGTGTTAATCGGTATAAAACATAAAGCCACGGATTAATTTACGCGATTAACATAAAACAGGGCGGGAAAAATCATTATGTTCGCAGCCGCGCGAAGCTGCGTGGCAGTAATGCGATGACGAGATTGCGAATACCACGGCTTATTATAATAGTAGGTAGGTTTTTGTATAGTAATGTTGGTTCGGTGTTAACATGTTTAATGTGTGCGGAGTTTTGCTTACTATAATACAGGAACTCCTTGTACAAGAGTCCTTGTGTAAATAAATAAATTACTATGATTATTAATTAAATCATCTGTTAAATGGCAAAAACAATAATTATCCTTCATCTAACTGTCCCAATGACTGTTGGTTAGTTAAATACTGTATCAGAAGATTCATATGACAGGCAATGGCGGTTGTGTTTAGTTGATAAGATAAAACAGTATGTCCACTGATCCGCCGAAATTAAATTTTATTTAATTGGGATGATTTTCAACACTTGAGTAATAAAAGAAATAAACTTGAAAAACCTCTGTGCACCGCTGTATAATAAAATTGGTAGCATATCAAAAACCTTACATTTATTCTTTGATTCAAACCATCTAATCTGATCCTTCATGAAGTCCTTAATGTTGGGGTGAATATGTAGGTAATGTAATTCTGCCAAGGTCTTAGGTAGAATTATCATCCTGTTATCTAACCACGATCTTTGTCCCACAGCACCACGGCAGTTACGAAGAGTTGCAGAAGGATTTATTAAAACAGTTTGTCCACATAATTGGGATGATTTTCAACACTTGAGTAATAAAAGAAATAAACTTGAAAAACCTCTGTGCACCTCTGTATAATAAAATTGGTAGCATATCAAAAACCTTACATTTATTCTTTGATTCAAACCATCTAATCCGATCCTTCATGAAGTCCTTAATATTGGGGTGAATATATGTAGGTAATGTAATTCTCCCAAGGTCTTAGGTAGAATTATCATCCCGTTATCTAACCACGATCTTTGTCCCACAGCACCACGGCAGTTACGAAGAGTTGCAGAAGGACATATTCTCCTTATCACAGATGGGTGGGGGCTCCTACCCCATGCCGCAGGGCTTCTCCATGGGACACGGCGCCAACATGAGCGCCGTCGGCATGAGGCAGGATACTATGGGTGAGTTGACGACTATTTGAAGAGTAGGTAGATTGAATCAGGTGGAGAGAGAAAATGGAATGGCACGCGAAAAAAACGCATATAAATTATGGTACGTTCTGGAACGATTTCTACGCTTTCGATTTCTATAAACGTGAAAAAAAATCATCTTACATGGTTTTGATTATCTTTGCAAGTTGATTCTAAATTATGTTCAACATTGTTAGGTATAAGTTTGATAAACGCGAAAAAGAAATCGTCTTATATTGTTCTCAGTTGTTTTTGTTTATCCTTGCAAAGAAATTGTTCTTCCAAGATTTGTGCTTTTGAGAAAAATATCAGAGAAATAACATAAGTAACGTATCTGTGCAGAAAATTTCATTTACTTCCATTAAGTACTCGCCGTGAGATCTATTCTACTGTTTAAATTTTTAAACAATGAAATTGATAGCCCCAATCTCTTATCCAAAATTAACCTTAACGTTCCATCTAAAACACGGTTTAATCCACCATTACGGGTGCCGTTTAGCTCAATAAACTACAAGCAAAACCCATGTATTGTGCGTGCAAGTAGAACCTTCAACAACCAGTGTAAGCAGCACGATCTTGACCCCTTTACCACCAGTGTGGTCACAGTCAGAAGACGCCTAAGCTTTGATTTTTTTTCACAAAAATAACTTCAATTGTTAATAGTCTATTTCATTGTGTTTAATGTTGCCGTACCTATTTATGCGATTATCTGTTATACTTATAGCATGCAACATAGACTATATAGAGGCACGTATATATTATGGAAATTGTGTATTTTGTTTTTGAACTGTTTTCTTTTTTATATTATGTACTAGTCTGGCCATAAATACTGTTACAATTAAAAATAAGAAAGGTATTACATTTGAATTTGGAATCTGTCATTTTTATACGATTGTTCATTGAGTTTTCTAATTTTGGCGCCAATACATTTTACAATATTTTGCGATGTTAAAATGGAGTGGGGTGATAAAGAGATTCGAATCGCTGTGATTGCATTACACAAAGTTGATATGGAGCCAAATGCGATTTTTAAACTCTCCATACGCTTGGTAATAGTCAAATGTTTGTGTACCGGGCTATTGATAGGTACAATGAGACCTCCTCTGTTTGTGACAGAAAAAGATCTGGCCGTCCACGTAGTGTTCGTACGAGAAAGGTGGTCAAAGCAGTAAGGGAAAGAATTCGAAGAAATCCTGTCCGAAAGCATAAGATTTTATCTCGGGAGATGAAGATAGCACCCAGAACCATGTCGCGTATATTAAAAGATGACTTAGGACTTGCAGCCTATAAGAAACGCACTGGTCATTTTTTAACTGATAATTTAAAAAAGAATAGGGTGACAAAATCGAAACAACTACTGAAGCGGTACGCAAAGGGAGGTCACAGAAAATTTTTGTTTACGGATGAGACACTTTTTACAATTGAGCAACTTTTTTAACAAACAAAATGACCGTATTTATACTCAAAGCTCTAAGGAAGCTTCCCAATTAGTCGACAGAGTGCAACGTGGGCATTATCCGACTTCAGTGATGGTTTGGTGGGGTGTTAGCTATGAAGGAGTGACAGAGCCATATTTTTGTGAAAAAGCTATTAAAACATCGGCACAAGTGTGTCAAGATACCATTCTTGAGAAGGTAGTTAAGCCTCTTAACATACCATATTCAATAACCAAGTATGGTCCTTCCAACAAGACTCGGCGCCGGGTCATAAAGCACGCAGTCTTGGTCGGAAGTGAACGTTTCGGACTTCATCAGAGCTGAAGACTGGCCGTCGTCTAGTCCCGATCTTAATCCGCTGGATTATGATTTATGGTCAGTTTTAGAGAGTACGGCTTGCTCTAAGCGCCATGATAATTTGGAGTCCCTAAAACAATCCATACGATTGGCAGTGAAGAATTTGCCCATGGAAAGAGTGCGTGCTTCTATTGATAACTGGCCTCAACGTTTAAAAGACTGTATAGCAGCCAATGGAGACCACTTCGAATAAGCTTTTTATATTTTAAATTGTTTTATATTTACGAGTATATATTAAACTAACACACTGTAAAAGTCATAAATATTATTAGCAATTTTTTTTTTCTCTCTGACAATATTTACGGCAGGACTAGGTATATGTTCCCTTATTTATTTATTTTTTCGTTCCGTCTCTAAACGTGAGGACTTATTACTGGCTCACTGTTTACTACTCTATTACCATCTTGTGTTAATTTAGCTGTTATTCCTCCATGTTTATTAAATTAATAAATAAGACCAAAAATCAATTAAAACCACCAAAATGCCTAACAAAATAAAGTTGTTAACTACCCTAAAATTTTTAATATTTTCATACAACAAATTACACTAAGAGCGATACGAACTAAAATGTAAGTTTGTAGCGTCAAACAAAAAGCGGTAGACGGCGGGAGAGCGGCAGCTTTCATCAAGTTTCTATTAAAGCCGTCAAGGCAATTATAAAGTTGGCTGGAGCGAAGATGATGCCTCGTTTTTATACAAATATCCCTTGTAATAATGGGAAAACTTGGTCCTCGCCACACGGCCGCCAGTTCCGACAGATGATCGCGAAGAAAAAGAACTTGATTACAATTTATTAATATCATCCGTTCTGGATTTTTATTACTCTTTGCCGGGGCTTGTGATTGCGGACATACGACTTTAATCTTTTGTCACAGATATTGGAGATATTAATATATTTATCTACATACACGTGTATTATACATAATGTTAGGATGTGAGTTTAGTGTCACGATTTCGTGAGTTATACGATAGTCACGACATCATTCGATATATACGTAGAAGTAAATCATAGCATTATGTAGTAAGGTTAACGCGATCATAAATTTTAATCATGTTTTTGCACGTACGTAGAAAATATTTAAAAAAGGAGTGAAAATTTTAACATTTTGTAATCATGATAAGATAGGCTATTAGGTTCATCTACCTTGAACAAGCAGCATCTCCAAAATTACATTAGCTCATCATACAATCTGTTTAACGATCTACATAATTATGATTTACATACGATACTGTTGTTTTAAATAACACACAAATTCTAAAACAATACTTATCTTCACCTATACTCGCGAATGCCTTTACTTACACGTCCTACATATCGATTGCAATGTAATATAGGTATTTGCACAGTTATGTAATGATGTAGGCGTCCAACCCATGCGTTGTATAATTGATCTCGTCTTGAGCATGCGGCCGGAGATTAATAATTTGCCATCCTCAATTCAAGACACAGTGTGACCTAATACGCGACACCAATAACTGGACAAACTCGACCTTACAATATGCAACCTTTTTCTTGTGGTTTTCTAGTCCTACCCGTTATGTCGAATAGAGTCCTGAATTTCAATAATACATTCTTAATGGGTTTCCGTACCCAGAATCCATTTACTACACTCTATTTCAAAAATAGAAACGAGAAAAAAAGCTCGAAGCGATAAACCGTGAAATACGAAGCGGCCGCGGGCGCAAAGATTCCTGCGTAAGAAAAAACGAGCAAGTAATGGAGGCGAGGCATCGTAGCGTAGATATTCTAATAAGAAAATTTCCACTACATTTACTTTGGCGGGCGTCCTCGCGGCGTCTTGGCAAATATCTTATTTCCTGCGGCGAGATTGCATCTTGAGAAAACGCGAGGGTCGATTCGGTACCTCACTATTCGCTTCCCTGCCCTCCTTTAAGTACATCGAATATATAGCTACGTAGCGGGGCTCGGTGCTACGAGCTACGGGCCGAACGTGCTACGAACTTGCTACGAACTCTCGTAGACTGCTAATATGTTCTTCGTACTAACAATGTCTAATGTCTTATTGAACGAAGTTAAATATTACTTGAGCTGAACTTGTCTTGTATTATAGGAATAGTTTTCTTTTGGCGTTTCATGTTGAATGTAATTAATGATTGAGTAAAAAGCGCATCAGAAATTCTAGTGAAATCTAACATAAACCTATTTCCTAATACTAGAATGAGCAGCAAATTATTTTAACATTTTTTTAGTCATTTTTATAGGTTAAGTAAAAATACTTACTTTTTAAAAATCCAGTAAAAGCTAAATGCCACTGAATCTCTAGTCAATTGATAGGATTGGTAACCCAATAATTATTATACATTTAGCAATGAAGTCGGTAACAAATTACATTTTACAGCAGGTTGGCAGTGACTAGCCAAACTATTTTTTTCGTATATTTCTGTGTGACCGTGTTTTAGATGCTGTTATCACCATGTTTTTTGAGAATTTATTCCGGAATACTTATATGTATAATACATTATTAAACTTACATTTAATAAAAAAACTTTTTGCAAAAACACGAAAATAAAACCCCAAGAACACCGACTTCCGAAATCAAAGTTATTTTTCACTTTGTAGTGTTTTTTTTTTGGAAGTCGGTTTTATTTTTTGTGAAAAAGTTTTTATTTTTCACTTTTTAGTTGTGGTACCTACACAAAACCCCCACAAAAATTTGAATATCCATTACCTGCTATGTAAATAACAGTGACAGCAACTATTAGAATATCATCCACATATACTAGATGGGAAAAATACGTATTATTGAAGCTAACTCAAAAACCCCTCATCAGATCTTGACCAAATTTATATGGGACCATTTCTGAAGTATGCCCTACCAAAAAAAAAAGAATCATCAAAATCAATTCATAATTGGCGGAGTAATCGCGTAACAAACATACAAAAAAAAAAAAAAAAAAAAACGTACAACCGAATTGAGAACCTCCTCCTTTTTGAAGTCGGTTGAAAATTACGATGTTTTTCAAGTCGTAACAACCTAGCGAAGCAGGAGCGGGTCGCTAGTCACAATAAATTGTATTAGGAATATATAATATATATTTAATTTGTGTTTTTGATAACTCATAATGATATTTCCTCAACAGGTATGAGCGCCGAGGACGAATGGTACAACAAGTCGCTATCCGCACTCCGGATGAACAGCGGCCATCACGCAAACCTCGCGGCCGCGCCGATGCTGCAATACCAGACCTAATCGCTGCTGCACGGCGCCGATTACTCGCCGGCGCCGGCGCATGACTACGCACCTCCGTAGTCAGCGCGCAATGGATTGCGAAACACTATGACATGTGGAAACGTCGCATAACTTTTCGTGGTTACAATTTTTCAAGTGTACATTTACCTACCGTTTATCTAAAAATTACTGGGGATGTATCATAGGCCCAGTGCGACAGAGATAATGCTATATGTCTTGTATAGCTCCATCTCTTTTATACGGCCGCTGATCTCTTTTCAGGATCGGTGTTTTTGTTTGGTGATGGCGTAAACATTTGTACTAGCGAGTATGTACGAATTGATGAATTTTCGGATTTGGTTACACGCCAAACGTCGACAATTCGCGTCATCTATTATTTAAAGATAATGAAGAGTAACGATCCTGAACAAGTTTTGCAAACAAGATGTTAAACTAATTCATCAACCCAGTGATTTCAGTATTTTTAATTACCATAATGTAATAGATCGACGTTTTTATATTTTATGATGATTCATTCTCGATTGACATCCGCAGTAAAATAAATAATATTAATCAAACGGAGCTGCTGTCGGAAAAACCCGAAACATTATTAGTGTTGTGAACTTTTAAACATATTCAAAGATATTACTATAAAATATCTGTTATAGGACTATCGACAAAATTCGGATTAGGATTCTGTCATGGCTGCGTCGAGACGAAGAAAATATTGCATACATTTTCATGCTCTTCTGACGTATGTACACGGACGCTGAGCTCTGAAGCTGAAGACCGACAAGCCCTGACCCGAACATGTGAAGATAAAATATTTAAATCGTTAGATTCGCCGAAGACGCATTATTGCGTCTTGCGTCACAAGATGGTCACGTTTCTGTATCGTTGACAATGACATTTGGATAGTATTGTCTCGCTCATTTATACTGAAAATCGTATCTATAATTCCATGTGGGATTTGAGAGCTCACTCGTCTTAGTATGGTTTTATTTCGCGCGACCTAAGTACGCTCAGGGCAAATCTAGCGATTTAAACCTTTGGTACAGATAGGCCTTTATAACTTCCAAAATCGTTTCAAAACATGCTCTAAAACCACTGTGGTGCGTCTGTTTCCACGAAGTAAAAAAAAACATATTTTGTAATATGAATTGGAAAATGTCACAAATTGGTGCGCAAACTAAAAGTTCTATCGAATTACTTTCACGCGTGAATACGTGTTTAGACTATACATAGGTACAAATAGTGTTTTAATTTATTGAGGCCCGTATTAGTAAACCACTTATATCGCAACTTTTAAGGCGTGGGCTAATTAATTACTTAAATAAGAAATGCTTTGGCGGTAAAAAAAATACGCATTGCCCACTAAATCTGCCTGTAGACTACTGCCCTAAATGCCCTTTAACTGTCTTGTAAACTAATATTCGAGATTTAACAATTTTTACTGTCGAAAACTCTAACGCAACTTTTGAAGCCACTGTTTAGTCTCATATTGTCTCTGTCACTTGAAGGTGCATTTTAGCAACAGAACATCTTTAATGAACGTTTTAAAGTGACTTGTGTATTCTGGAGATATTTTTCTTAGCGAATATGACAGTACCTACATGCACACGGTGCGTGCATTTGCACGAACCTCTGAAGAAATCTAAAACAATATTCGTCAAGACAGTTTAGTTGCCAGCAAGTTTGAAGTAAATAAATGATGATTATGACGCTTTTTAGTGATTTATTAATATGGGTCTGAGACGTTTGTTTCACGATATGCGTAAATTGTGTATGCTAGTCATTATTGTACAGACATTTTAAATCGAGTAAGTTAAGTAATGTATTTTCTTGATTGTTGTATTAATTGAGATAAATACACGACCTTTATGTCTTTGATGGCTCTATTTTTAACTGAAAAAATTATTGGATTTTAAATTGAATGAAATCTCGAGGAATAATGTTTTTAAATAAAAAATAAATTAAATGTGCCCACGGAGTAAAGAAAGAAGTGGAGATGCCACAAGTCTTAATCTCTTTAGAAAGAAGCGTCTCTTAAGGGTACGTTCTTTACTCCGTGAATGTGCCCAAATTAATAGGTGTCATAATGCCTTGCTTATAAACATAAAACTGAAACTTTCCTATAACATATTTTACTTTCACTTTTTGAGTGTTCCTTCAGATTATTTTTTTACAAAACATCTGCAGATTATAAACGTATATTATCGTTCACGTTTATCCAGAACATTTTCCTGTTTTTCTCGTGAGTGAGTGCCCGTAGCCTGCGGCATGTAAGTATTTTCCCAACCATGAGAAAATTGTAGTGTAAGTATAATAAAAAAAAAACATTAATTATCTAACATAGAGCTGTCATAGAATAAAGTGTGAATTAACACTGCAATACAGCCTGTGTAAATATAAATCGGTTTGCATGATCATTTCTAAGGTGTTAACAGCTCAACGATATTGTAATGTTAACTAGATATTGTTTAGTCAAATTTATAATAAGAGGCCATTTTCATTACATTTTTAACAGAGTATAAAAGCCTTTTCATACGATTACGATGTCGTGGCGACACGCGTGGCACTGCAATTCTCATACTCATTAATTGTGCTCACTATTCAAGCCGCGGTTGTGCTTCGCCGTCGCATCGAACTTATACCTATTATACTAGTGTGAAAGGGCTCTAAAACCAAAGATTGCTAGTCAAACTTATACACATTTATAAGCCCCTTACCCTTTGATCTCATAGTGAAGTAATTCTAGTAATAAAATAAAATGAAAATAATTATAATTGTTTCGGCTTTTGTACAAAAACAAAATCATATCAATTAAGACTGTTTCGGCGATTTCCATTCACAGTCAGTGGCCATACTGTGCATTTTAATGTAAATATAATATGTAAGGAAACTAATCTAATAATGAACATGTGTAAAATGAAATAAATTGTCTAAAATGTAATTGACTGGTTTAATTTAATACATTAAACAAACATTCATCCAACAAGATAAGTAGGTAGGTCTTAAATCAAAATAATTTTAATTTTATTTTTATCCATCTACTAACAAAGAAAACTTCACAAAAGGACTACCAAAGCTTTATAATATATAATTAGGTATAGGTATGTGTCGACAAAAATATAATAACGTATGAATTACGTTTGCATCTCTCGCCCTTCCAACTTTATTTGCATAAAGACATCCAAATCACATAGTTAAATAATAGTAATCATATTGTTGCATTCTCCAATATTGCAATTATCCTTTTTCCCATATTAAAATGATCATAGAGTAACTTCTTTCAATATTATAACGGCAATCATTTAATATTATTTCCTTTCCATATCAAAATAATCATACTTGTACCTTCGTTCCATGTAGAACATTTTGCCCCAATCTCTAGTTGTCAGGTTTAGGTGAGGCGAAGTGAGGGTTAGTAACTGAGTTCTTTTCAATATATCGAGACACGTGCGCCATCACTATGCGTTCACCGCCGCCTTTTTTCCAGAAGTTAGCCGCCTGCGTGCGTACTTGCTTGCTTTGGCCACATTCCTGCAGGAAACCAAATTATATCAAACACAAACAAAATTATGTTGATTCGCAACAAAAAAAATACGATTGTGCTCATGGTTTGTTCAACAAAATCTCCAAACGGCTGGTTGACACTTCCCGTGACCCAAGGGCCAGAGGCTAAGGATTGCCATACAACATGGCAATACGGCCAGTCTCTCAGGTACAACATTACCAGTCGACAGCGATGCGGACATTCAGCTGCATCCGGTTAGACTGGAAGCTGACCCCAACATAGTTGGGAAAGACTATAGGCAGATTTGTGACTTTTATTTTTGATTATTATGTCAGTTTGAATTACTACTAATTTATTGCCACACTGTTTTATCATTTATCTTTGCATGGTATTCTACATTTTACGAAATATCAAAATTTAAATTAAATTTCATGTATTCTTATAAAGGAGAATGACCAAAAATGTATGGAGCTTGGTCCAAATGTCCACCACTAACGAGACCTATGTAATAAAATAGTCTACTAAATACTGTTTCGTTATAACCAGACCGCAACCAAAAATATGCTGTCTGTAAAAAGTTATGACTGAGTGAAAAGTCATGTTTTTTTACCTATTTATGCGAAACATATCGTTAATACCATTCTGTCCATATCAAATTTTGAACTAATCTACGCATGTTATGTCATGCCGCTTGTTGTCGCATGTTAGGTTCTCGCTGAAATATACTTTAGTTAAAGGCCCGGAAGAAAGAATACACAAGAATGCTACACAATATTAGTTCGTGTCTTACAGTGTAACATAAACATTGATATAATTAAAAATGAACATTATATATTATCTACATCAACAATAATATTGTCTAGATTCGCAGCTGGAAGCCTAATTGTGGGTTGGTGTCTCACCCATCCACAGTACCACACAATAACCATCACATGGGCACAGCAACCCACAGTTCACATGCCAGATAAACATGAACAGTAATAGTTAAAAATTGTTTCTCGACCATGTATCATTACATATGTATAATACAATTTTGCACGTGCGTGCCTGGATTGGATCCTTGCGCGTAGCAAAAAAGCATGTTTGGGTTCTATACCAAAATCTACAATATTATTAAAACTACCTTCTCTTGCTACTTCAATGTGATATACGCCATTGCGTATAATATGTTCACCATAGTAGCTACGCGCAAGTTTTACATGATATGTCCCAAGTGCCAATAAGATCTTGGTGTTTAAGTACAGGGAACTCGTCTGCTCCGATAACATCGGCTTCGATGTTACGGAAACTAGCCCGTTGTGTATTTAATTTTTTTTGGTGTAATATACGCACCCAAACTATCTATCAAGTGGCTCAGCTAAGGTTATCGATGAATCGTCATTAGAGGCGCATTAGTAGCTACTTGTGCACAATTAAAATGGATTTAAATAAATAGTGAAGTAAAACAAAATTAAACTATTATTATTTTTCATACAGTCGTAACTTTTTACCGACAGCTTATTATTTTTTTGTCTCATACTGAAAGTTACTCTCTATTTAGTGGACTATAATTCAACATAAGTCTCGTTAGTGGTGGATATTTGGACCACTTTTGTTCATTCTCCTTTGTACACTTATATTTCTTGTGTGGATTATATTCGAACGCAATGTGAATTGTTACTGAATAAATAAATTGAATTGTATTGCCTTTAATAAAACACACAATTTAAGTTTCATAGTCTTCATAAGCAGTGGGTAAGTAAAAAAATGGAATAATACAGGGTCCTGCGCATACCGTGCGTGAGACAAGTTATGAGTTTGAAATAATTATGGCGAAAGGGGCAACAAAGTAAAGATATAATTTAATATGTTGGAAAAAGGTCACATAAGATCTAATTGTCAAGTAGAAATCGCAGATAAGTATTTCAGAAAGAACAATTATTTAAGCGCATAGGTAAATAGTAAGAAAGATACAATTACGTGGCAGGTATCGGCGTGAATGGAGAGATGAAAGCCATCATTTAGAAGAAGGCTCCTGTGCGAGAAACAGAAAAAAAGGAGGGAAGGTTTCTGAAACTGAAATGCGGTGTGAGGCAAGGCGGGTTGACTTCCCCGAGTTTGTTTAAATTATTTTTGTTTAACTCAATAGGTGAAAAAGTGGACAGTAATATTAGTTATGCGGACGACATGGTTCTAGTGAGCCCGTCAGGCAGTGAGCTCAGGAGACTCCTGGGTATTTGTGAAGCTTATCACATGGACCTAAATATAATGCTAGTAAGAGTGTTCTCATGCTATACAAAGCAGGAAACAAGGCTCCTTCTAACGTACCGCCAATTAAGATCGGTGGGTCGGCACTCGTTAGGGTGTCTATAGTAAAATATTTGGGACTCATGCTGACGTATCGGCTACACGACGATGAAGACCTAGGGAGAGAAAGGAGGGCGTTGGCAGTCCGCTGCAATATGTTGGCCCGCAGATTCGCACGAAGTACCACAGATGTAAAACTGTTAATTTTCAGAGCCTTCTGTCAGTCTTTTTACACGTGCAGTCTGTGGATCAACTTTACGCGGGCTTACAATGCCCTGCATGTTCAATACAACGACGCTCTGAGGGCAATGTTGAGAAAACCTCGGTACTGCAGCGCTTCCGCAATGTTTGCGGATGCATCCATCGATGACTTCTTTGCCATCTTAAGGAAAAGAACTGCATCGATGATGAGTAGGGTCCGTGGTAGCACCAACACTGTCCTCATAAATAGGAAGTACACTTTATTACTCTCGCTATACTGTGTAACTTGTTTTGTTTACAAATTACTAACACTATTTTTGTGTACATTCACGTCACGACCGCTAATATATATCCACATAACAAAATTCAAAAGCGTTTTTCTTGTGGAATATTGACTGCAACTTGGGTGAGATAAAGCCTATTTCATATTATATGGGTTCCAAAATACTATGTTTGTAACAATATAAAATTACAATCACCACAGGAGCAGAAAATCACTTTTACAAGTTGCTTAGTACATGCATATTAATGCTCGTGACTGTGTGCAAAGATATCGTTAGTAAGGGTTATTAGTTGATAACCCTTACTGACAATATCTTTGCAAAAAATATGGACTGAATCTGTTTCTGTACACTTATGTCTGAAATAAAGATTAAATTAAATAAATTAAATCTCCCCAGCAGTAGGACAGCATATCATAAACGTTTTCTTGTAGGTAATAGCGATGTGTTGAGTCAGTCGCGTTGCTTTTCAATGCCTAAATGAAAGTACCAAAAAGCAACAAAAAAGCTAGCAATAAAAAAAAAATCCTTACCGATGGTATATCAGTGTATGCAAGAACGGACTTAGTCTGCAAATACAAAGTTATTATTATAAAAAAACAGTCATATACAGGGTGGCGATTTAGTCACTTGCACCCGTCAAGAGGTTGATTTTACCCGCAATACTAAACAGCTTTCGCTATGAAGCTCAAATACTTATGAATCGTAACAAAAAACTTCATACATCAAAATAGTGTCTAAAGGGTCTTTTTTTATAATGAATTTCACAGTGAAAGTTGTGGCGGGTAGAATCACCTCCTTAACTGATGTAGGTGACTAAATCGCTACCCTGTATACAGGGTGGATTTTTGAGATGGGACAGTAAAGACAGCTACCTTAACCGTTGTTGCTAGAAGAAAACGGTCTTAGGAGACTGTCCTTAATTTTTTGAGACATTTTGATCTGCATTCACAGATTTTGAAAAAAATTACAGTCAGCATGAAAATGGGCAGCTTTTACAAAAACTTTTTTTGATGCCAATCGATCCTGTTACTTATGAGGATCAAAAAACTCTAACAACTGAGGTTTGAGTAGGTACTAGAAAAATTATCGCAAAAAACCATTTCCGTACTTTTGGTAGGAAAGAAACTCCAACATCCTTTTTTTATGATAGATAATCATCCACATTTCGCTACTTATGTTATATCCCAGGCAATAGGGGATGAACCATCAACCGGGCATAAATGCACACTCCGGGCTGTTACTGTCGTAGAAATAGGATCAGAGATATATGAGTCATTTTTATATGAAGAACATATGGAGGCATATCGTCTGTGATCATAGTTAAGGGATCCTATTTGACAGCAAGCGTACAAATATGATCATATCCGTCTAGCCTCAAAAATTGCTAAATCAAACACGGCTAAATCGTTATTCATCTTGATTAAGTATGGCGTTTATGATGATATAAGTGTTACGAGCACTCCGTATATGTAAAAATTAAGAACAAAATCATTTAACTATGATCATCAATTTGACAGATATGAAATCTTATTTGTATGATATTGTACCTAATTGGGGCCTAACAAGCAGTGGACGGTTAACTTTACACCCTCCTTTAACAATGTGTTTAGATTAAGACCAAACATAATTATTTATACTTACAAAAGCTGTCTTTGCAACGAATTTATCAATCACAGACCGGAACGTGCCCCGCCGACGAGGATCCTATAACAGTGAAATACAGACAATGCTAAAAATATTACGTTTCATTTAAAATTCAACATAAGTCTCAAAATCGAACCTTATATAAGCAATGAACGCAGTGTATTAGATTTTCTATTTCAAAACAGAAACGTGGATACAACCTCGGAAGTCGACAATATGTTATGTCCAAATACAGTTGTGTTTTTTTTGTGGGTTTCTTTGACTGGTACGATGGATGATCACACCACTAAACCTAAGGTTTGGTGTACATAGTACCCATCGATGATCTAAAAGCTGAATCACATGGAACAATTATTCACTGTTTAATACAATTAGTTGAGGTAACTATAAAAGTTGCACCGTCCAAATAGCGTTTCAATCTTTCGATGAAGGCAAAATTTATTGCTTCAGTTTTATTGGAAAGGGCAAGAAACTTCCATTGTGTAAATGGGCTTGAAGTCAGGTGTATTCAGCAGTAAGGAAGTTTTCGCTCATCTTTCAAGTACTCAATCATCAACATCCAAGTGCAAACAGCCTATTATTTGGTTTAAAAGCGCGAATCAAAGAATCATACGAACATGAAGGTAACTGCTAATAGATGAAATGGATCCATAGGAGCGGTCCACATCCAAGAATGTTGATTTCATCTCAGACACATCTGAGTCAAACATAGCGAATCTTGATTTCACTAATTTTTTTATCTGAAATTGAATAAAATGATAAGTAAGTACATAGTCGAAAAAATCAGAAATGAATTCCTATGGTCACCTCACTTGGCAAAAGAGAACTGTTGAGCACAGTGTCTTTATTATTTTAAGCTAACAAGAAGGTGCTGCCCGTTCTGATCCTGGCCATAATCATAACATGTAAAAATATAAGTACATAATAATAATAATAAAAAGAAGTTTCCTAGAAGCCGGCGTGGGGATGCTTCGAGATGTGGTCGCGGTGGACAAGGGCCTTACCCGCTCTCGTTGGCTAAAAATAACTGGCGCAAGCCTGTAGTACTTGACACTAACGATCGCAAGGAGGTATGGCAGAGTAAGGAGCTTCACGGACGCTACTTCCGGGCCCTACATGGACCCGATGTTGATTTATTAGCGTCCGTAGCCTGGCTGCGTTTTGGTGACCTCTTTTGGGAAACCGAAGGTTTTGTGCAATTATGGACGAAGTTATTATGAGTATGACGAACAATTACCGGAGATTCATTGTGAAGGACGGCACGGTTGACATGTCGGGCATGCCACCGTCCGGGAGAATCAATCCGACACATTATCTCCGGGTGTTCTCGTCTAGCTAACGAAGAGTACTTGCTTACATAACCTTGTAGCCAGGATTATCCATCAGCAACTTGCTCTGAAATACAGCCTTGTGGAATCGGAAGTACCGTACTACAGGTATGTGCCCGACCCAGTTCTCGAAAATGGAAATATCACATTGTACTGGGATCGATCCATCCTCACTATAGGCCTATTGGCAACAATAGTCCTGATATAGTGGTGGTGGATCGAGGAGAGCGGCGCGCAATGATCATTGACATAACGGTCCCGCATGACGGGAACCTCGTGAAAGCCGAGAAAGATAAACAAATTAAGTATCTTGACTTGGCTCGCGAGGTTGTCGACATGTAGGATGTGGACTCAGCGATCATTGTGCCGATAGTCATATCAGCCAATGGCTTAATTGCTAAGAGCCTCGACCAACACCTAAGGAGTCTCTCGTTGGGCAGCTGGATTAAGGGCTTGATCTAGAAAGCGGTACTCCTGGACACGGCTCGCATTGTTAAGAGGTTCCTCTCTCTGGAGCCCTGACCGCCGGTAGCTTGGACCCTGCTCCCGATACCGATGGGCTACTTTATTTTTATTTTTATTCTAATATTTAAAAATATAATTTATATGTAATAATGTAAAATAAAGGATAATAATAAAAATATTACTAACCATCTATCTACATACGGGATACAAGAAAATATGAAGATTAAATGAGCTCAAAGATACACACTATTTGATAACCTAACGCCATCTACTAGCCAGACTAACAAATAATTGACACAACTCTTCCAATGGTTCCAAGCTCAGCCTGCTTGCAAATAGCTCAGTGTTATTTTTTTACAAAGGGGAACTTTAGTACACATCTCTTCGTAAGAGATGGCGTTGATAGTTATAATACTTACACCTCTTGAGGTCAGTGATGCTATGGGAGGATCAGACTCGGTACAGATAAGGCGATAATGCGAACTATGTATCCAGAAGGGGGTCTACCCTTTATAGCAGAACATTTTATGTCATAATATTATTTTGCATAACAGCGGATAGCATAAATTTCATTTCGCAGAAAATTGCTTGGCATACACTCATTTAACATACCTATACATTCAAAACTCATAATTTTGTAAGTCAGAATCATCTTTAGGCATACATTTCAAATTCATAATAATTAAAAAAGTAGAACCATCGTATTGCAGAAAGTTCACACAAACATGCAAACAAGCATACACCCTGCATGCAGCAAGCATGCAGCATGCAAGCGAGCAAGCAACATGCTGCAGGCATGCTTTCTGTCACGGCTCTGTCGCTGCGAGGCTTCGGCGGTCCCACGCGAGCTTACGCTCTGGGCGGAGCGGGAGGGCGTGTCAGACTTTTAATGACTAAAACCCACCCATGTTCCTTCAGTTGCCTGTATGTTTGCCAGGGGCCACGGTATCCCTTTCGAACTTTCCCGCAACCCCGGCAGGCATCGGTCCTATCGGACTCTTTCAGTTCTACTGACATCTCTTTGAGGCGCGCGTGGAACACAACGCGCCGTCGACCCGCCTGGTCCTTATCGGACGGCGAGCTACCACCCATTGCTCACCTTCTGCAAGCTGTGGCGGGTCTACCCTGTATAGCAGAACTTTTTCAGTATCGCAGAAATTTCACACAAACATGCAAGCAAGCATACCTACACCATGCATGCAGCAAGCATGCAGTAGGATGCAAGCTAGCATGCAACAGGCATGGTTTCTGTCACGGCTCCGGCGCTGCGAGGCTCCGGGGGTCCCATGCGAGCTTATCATCGCAGATGGTTTTAACGTTCCCACCGCAGCTTCGGCCGCCTCGCTTCTCCGCGCCTAAGCGGGCTTAAATTACACTCTAGGGGTAGGCCAGACAAGACTACGTGGAGTCAGTTTTACAGCGATTCGTTTCTGTCACGGAACTTTTGTAGCACAACAAGACAATACACAAATTTTAATTTAAAATGTATTTTATAGAAACGCCTAATAAAATTATTCCAAATAAAATTCTGCCATCTTAAAAGTATGCCATTGTAAATTCGGACATGTAAACATTCGGCCAAACAATAATTATATTAAATATTTTTTATGCCTTTAAAATATTCCTTTAAAGAAGATTATGCCAAGACGTGTGGTACCTATGCCAAATCAATTTCGGAGCATCAATATTCTGCCAGATAGAGGGAACCCATCCAGGGGCCGTATGTTCAAGTGTTAGAGCCATCATATTGTTCCAGTGTGAAAGAGACGGCTATAGACGACCGATAGCGCCATCCCTTTTTCACAACGGAACAGTAATGAGGCTTTATTTAGTCCCTCAGATAATAGAATAAAAGATCTTTTATTCTATACTTAATCTGAGTTATCCATCCAAAATTTGTGCACTCCGTCTCGCCACGGGTACTTCGAGATTATTATGAAAACAGAAAAAAGGGAGGTAAACTATGGTCAATAATTGCAAGTTTAAGGCCGTGCGCACTTAGGACCCGAATTTGTATCGTACGTAAACGTATGATCGATATCGTACGAATTGAGTGCGCACATTGAATACATTTTTCTCCGTCAAATAGGTAGTCTTGGGTGATATCGCATTGAACGCACGAAAAATCCCAACTTGTTTTTTTTTACTTTGATTGTTTTTTGACGTGGGAACTTTACGTACGTATACGTACGACTAACTCGCACTCAGTCTATCGCGCTCCCTTAGTACTTGGAAGGTCGGGATCGTTCGTGCGAGTTCGTATGTGTTTGCACGAGTAAAATTCGTGCGAAAACGTCCAAAGTGCGCTCGGCCAAAGACCTACCGTGCCAATGTCTTGTTCGTTAATGTCATTTATGAGATCTCTAAACGACTCCTGGTACAGTGTCGACATCCAAGGTTGCGTGAAGAACTCGTAAAAATCTTCTATTTGATTTTTCTGAAAATACAGTCACAGAGTAGTAAGCAGTTTTGTATGCTAGGTGATACAGTATACAGGCGTTAATGTGACACGGAGAGTTTAGAAAGAGACAGACAGATACGATGAACAGAGACGACGCTCTACAAGCAACACCTTTTATAAAACTCGATAAGCCATATTTACGAAAGAATAATGTTTAATTGGACCCAGTAGATTATTTCATCTCGGATTTACTTTTTTTCAAATTCACACTTTCTCTCTCTGTCTCTCTCTTGCCAGCCTGTTACTTGTTCATAAAATGTTCGTGATTAATCTCTTTGGTGATTGGAACAAAATCCAGGGGATTAAAAAACTATTTTAATCCCTGTCAACGAATAAACTATCTCTTTTTGAATAGATGTGATAAAAAGGTTCATTTCAGCATTAATGAATGAAAGAAAATTAATTCTTGTCGATGTACTTATACATCTTTTTGAGGCTGAGTACCACCTACCTCAACATAAATAGGTACCTACTTCATGAAAGGTGCAAGGTATAAAGCCTCGTATCAATCGCTCTTACCTGATATCTAACATACAGTTTATTAAAGAAGGCCTCATGTTTGCCGTACAGCTGCTGATATATTTCTGGAGCGAAACATTTGTGGGAGAGGCACGTGACCCCATCGACCACGTGGAGTACGTTCATATGCACACGGAAGTAGTTGTCGTTCTTATCCGTTAACAAATTATGGCCCTGAAGGTGTGAGAAGTGAATTAAGGATTCATTAGTCATTAGATCCCTATGTCTATTAGGTGTATAATTAATAAACTGTTAAAAATTTACCCCATACGTCAACTGTAGCAACACTCTTACAACAAACTGACAAAACCAACCCTACCATAATCATATGCAGGGCCTTTGAGGTGTATACTAGCAGGTCAATATGACCGCTAACCCGCTCACTACATTTTTCGTCTACATAATATTGACCTGGCAGTCGATTCTGTTAAAATCTCACCGCGAAAACTATGGTAAATATATAGTAGATATATAGAATACTCTTTATTGTACACCATAAAAATTACAGACATAAATTCAGCAATTTTACATAGAAATCGCTTAAAGCGATCTTTTCCAGACAACCGTTGGATGGATTAAAGGTAACAGGAGAGACAAATACTGCAGTGTCAGGTGGTTGGTGTAAAAAACTAACCTGTTGAAGATAAAAAAATCACAATGTCCACTTTCACACGTACAATATAATAAACTGATAATGTTGTATACCTGTTGCGGCAAGCTCTGTTGGATGGCGATAGGGATCTCTTTGCCAGGCTTCCTTAGCTTCAAGTAGTACAAGGGTCCCGGTAATATCGCAAACTTGGCCATCGGCGACTCAAACTTCATCACAGGTTCCCATCTATCAACCAATAACTACACCGTGGTGTATCAATTACAAATATACGAGGGTCATTCAATAAATACTTAGCCTACAAAAAGTAAACGAAAATTTTGGAAAAGTGGCAATTTATTTTTCAACATAGTCTCCTTTTAGTTCGATACACTTAGCCCAGCGATGCTCCAACTTTTTTAACCCGTCCGAAAAATAGTTTTTGTCAAACTCTGCAAAATAGGCCTCCGTGGCGGCGATGACCTCCTCATTCGATCCATATCTATTCCCGGCGAGTGATTTTTTCAGATTAGGAAACAGAAAGAAGTCACAAGGGGCCAAATCGAAAGAATACGGTGGATGGGGCAGCAATTCGTAGCGTAATTCGACCAATTTGGCCATGGCAACGGCAGACGTGTGAACCGGTGCGTTGTCGTTGTGAAACAGCACTTTTTTCTTCGCCAGATGGGGTCGTTTTTTCTTTAATTCGGCGTCGAATCGGCCCAATAAATCGGCATAGTAAAGCCCTGTAATTGTTTTACCCTTCTCGAGGTAATCGATGTAGATCACACCTTGTGAATCCCAGAAAACGGTGGCCATAACTTTTCCGGCCGATTTTACAGTTTTCGCCTTCTTTGGAGCACGTTCCCCGGTCTGGATCCATTGTTTTGATTGCTCCTTGGTCTCTGGTGTGTACCAGTGGATCCAGGTTTCATCGACGGTCACAAAACTACGCAAAAACTCCGCTGGATTCCGCTTAAACAGCGCCAAACACGTCTCCGATGTGGTCTCACGGTTGCGCTTGTTTTCTGGTGTGAGTAAACGCGGCACCCATCGCGCCGACAGCTTTCTCATGCCGAGTTCCTCGTGAAGAATATGATGCACTGTTCCTTCTGAAATGCCTACAGTCTCAGCTAGCTCCCGAACCTTCAATCGGCGATCTGCCAATACGAGATCATGGATTTTTTAAATGTTTTCCTCCGTAGCAGCTGTTTTCGGTGCACCTAGACGTGGTTCATCAAAAACCTTCGTACGGCCACGTGCAAACTCGTTGAACCAATTCTTGACGGTGGCCATCGATGGAGAAGAGTCACCGTACACAGCATCCAAGCGCTCTTTGATTTCGATGCGCGTTTTCCCTTCCAAAAATAGGAATCGAATCACCGAACGATATTGCTCTTTTTCCATTTTTGTAAAACCGATCGACACGTTCGCTTCCATAAGTTGTCAAATTAAAACAAATGAAGGGATTGGAATGAAAATTTCAAAAAAGAATTAAAAAAGAATGTGCTACACTGTGGTAAAAGTCTTTTGAAACTACAGCGCCCTCTGGCGATGAGGCTAGGTACTTATTGAATGCACCTCGTATGCTACGAGTATTTTTGTAAATATCACGTCGTCGTCGATCCGTTGCTCTGTTGCTGTGTGAAAGAAAATAAACCAACAAACACAATACCTACAGGGCTAAATTAAATTAGTTAGCGAAACTCCACACACCGAAAGGATATCGATATCCAAACATAATAAAACAAAAAAAAAAAAAAAGATGATAATATTTTGGGTTGCAAGTTGTGTAGTTACTTGAAGTGCGAGTTTAGAAAATCTGTTTTTTATCTGGTTTACATATATCCATCACGTCTGTGGAATTTCGTTAGCTAAATTAATGAGACCCTTTTTTTTTGGGTGGGAAATCATCAAATGACTCCTCCGCTCTGGGTGGAGCGGGAGGGCGTGTCAGACTCTTACGGACTAAAACCCACCCGTGTTCCTTCTGTTGCCTGTGCAATGCCAGGGGGCCACGTTATCCCTTTCGGACTTTCCCGCAACCCCGGCAGGCAATGGTCTCATCGGACCCCTTCACTCGCTGACATCTCTTTGAGGCGCGCGTGGAACACAACGCGCCGTCGACCCGGGCCTGGTCCTTACCGGACGGCGAGCTACCCATTGCTCACCGTCCGCAAGCCCGCGCCTACGGTGGCCGGGAATCCGCGATCGATTCCCGACGCCCAGGGCGTCTCCTCCTGCGGCGCCTAGGGGCGTGAGGGCGCGAAATTTGCCTCTCCCTCACGCGCTCCGCCTCCTCCTTCGCGAGCATTACTGCTTCGCAGAAGGAGGTGACAGCCTCCCATGCCCTCTCGCTCCGTACCATGGCCTGGACCAGGGCCGGACGCGAGAGATCCCCGCCACCAATCGCCCCCACGAGGACACGGCGGTACTCTGCCAATACCTCCACCGTATGCTCCACCGTGTCCTCCGGGCGATCCACGCAGTAATGACACCCGGGCGTTTCCTCCCACCTTATCCGAAACAGGTACCTCCCGTAACAGCCGTGTCCGGTGAGGAGCTGCGTCAGGCGGAAGGTGAGGACGCCGTGGCGCCTCTCCAGCCACTCCTCAAAGAGGGGACTTATCGCCGCAATAGTGGCGTGCCCAGCACTGGGTTGCGACAATCGCACTCTCCATGCCGCCATGAGATCCCGTCGGAGCTCTGTCCGCTGTGCCGGAGTCAAGCCCCGGCGTTTCGCCTCCTCGCGCCACTCCCAAATATGCGCGAGGACTTTTGCCTCCAGATCCCATGGCGGTAATCTGGCAAGGAGGCTCGCCGCCTCACAAATTAATGTGACCCTGCGTTGTGTTTCTTGATTTGTTCTTCTTTCTCACAACAACAGAAACAGACCGACGTGATTTCGTGACTAGAGATAATTTATGTGCCGTAGAGTGACATAGGATATTTCATCCCGGAAAAATGCACGGTTCCTGTTGAACCACAGGTGCGAAGACACGGGTAAACCGCTATACTTTAAATATTCTTGATTTCTTCCCGTTTTTTCTGCTGTGGCCCATGTTACTTGGAATCAACGAAACAAGCTTTTGCCTCCATTCTCCTTCCATTAGTAATATTGGTGACATTTATCACTTCCTTAGTCACATAATATGTTATTAATCACACAAAAATTACCAAATTCCTACACAAAGCTATAATTTTGAACAAGTACTAAATATAAAAAATCACTTTCACATTGTACGGTGGTAAGTACATCGACGACGATCGACCGCAGTCTAGCTGCACCCTTTTTTTTGTGTAGGAATTTATCAAATAACTTCTCCCGATCTGGGCGGAGAGGGAAGGCGTGTCAGACTCTTACTGACTAAAACCCACCCGTATTCCTTCAGTTACCTGTATGTTGCCAAGGGCCACGGTATCCCTTTCGGACTTTCCTGCGACCCCGGCAGGCATCGGCACTAGCGGCGGGGTCCACTTAGTTGTGCTGACATCTCTTTGAGGCGCGCGTGGAACACCACGTGCCGTCGACCCGGGCCTAGTCTTTTTCGGACGGCGAGCTACCCATTGCTCACCGTCCGCAAGCCCGCGCCTACGGTGGCCGGGAATCGGCCTGGGATTCCCGACGCCCAGGGCGTCTCCTGTGGGCGGCTAGGGGCGTGAGGGCGCGAAATTTTCCTCCCCCTCACGCGTTCCGCCTCCTCCTTCGATAGCATTACTACTTCGCAGAAGGAGGTGACGACTTCCCATGCCCTCTCACTCCGTACCACCACCGCCTGTGGTACCTGGACCAGGGCCGGACGCGAGAGATAACCGCTGCCAATCGCCTCCACAAGGACACGGCGTTGCCCCGCCCAAGCCGGGCATACCTCCACCGTATGCTCTACTGTGTCCTGCGGATGATCCACACAATGGTGACACCCGGGCGTTTCCTTTTGCCGTATCTGGAACAGGAATCTCCCGAAACAACCGTGTCCGGTCAGGACCTGCGTCAGGCGGAAGGTGAGGAGCTCTAGCCACTCCTCAAAGAGGGACTTATCCCCGCAATTGTGGCGTGCCGATCTAGCTGCACCCTTAGGTATTCTTAAAATTTACAAAAAAACTAGTTTTTGCTACAATAACGCAATCACTAACCGTCTCATATGCGTCGACACTGCGGCAAGCCGTGAAAAACTACTCGTGCTGCCGATCCGAGCAAACCTGAAAAATCCCAAGATAAAAACATTAATTTTCAACTTAGGCAAAATATAGGGTGTAAAAGACCCATCAAGGAGCCGTCATCTAAGCATTCTGCACATAAAACTAAGTAACAGTAAACAAAAATTGCTGGAAAATTAATTTTGTCTTTTGGTGAGGGTTGCGAGTCCGAGAAATCGGTGTTCGAGAGTTTGAGAAATCGCTGTTTACGGCAGCACGCAAAATATTGTCCTTAAGACCGCATGCAACGGTATTGGAGTCGATAATTAATCAATGACGGAAAGAGTGACCCTCGACTTGGTTAAGGGTCTTTTACACCCGTTATAAAGAAAAGCGGTTCTATCACCGTAACTATTTTTGCCTCCATTTCTGGATTGATAAGCGCTGTGATTCGAGGCACATGTAGCATTTCAGCTTTGGGTATCGAAATCGCAATGCATTCTGGAATGCATCTGGTACTAGCGTTGTCTATAACATAGGTAGCAGGGCAGTGACAATTTACCATCAGTCTGTAGGCCTAGCAGGAACACGCGAAGTAAATCCAAAGGATTTTTGTGTTGGAAATACCCGTTTCGCAGAGAAGGTACAGTTTTTTTAGCTCACCTGTTTTGTCCCACTGCTGGGCAAAGTTCTTCCCCAAACTTTTCCAGATTTTCTTATGTTGTACCTTCTAGGTACATCTGTCTACATATACTTCATTTAAACGCTTTATTCCCATCTATGGGTGATACTAATTATGATTGTTGAGTAAATTTAAATAAAAATGCTTTATGATAGTTGTTTTTTCAAATTAAAAATCGTTCAAATTAGTCCGTTGTAGTAACATAAAAAAACCCAATTTTAATTACCCTAAGGTAGTGGAACTGTATCTGGGTAAGAGATCGTCAGGCGCTCTACTAAAATCTGGGTCACCCATCATGAATGGATCCAACTTCTGCAAGAATAGTCTTCCCATCTAAAAATGTACAGAAATGTAGATTTTGAGATCATTAGAGCAATCGTGTGGTTATTACAACAACAATACCTCATGAAGTGGTATCTAGTGGTGGGGTCTTAGGTTCTACAGGGTGTATCAAAAAGGTGTGCAAATTTAAGTGCTCCATCAAACAAAATAACTCTCTCTATAGGTACAAAATCGTAAACGCGAAAAAATAATCAGCCGTCTCATACATTTCGATCAAGTCTCGCGAGTATATAGATAGTGCAATCCATGACGGCGCGCCCCACTCCGCTCCGCTCCGTACTAAAGTACAGCTTAGAGTAGTCAGTACAGTAATCGTGGAGTGGGGCGCGTCGTCGTGGATTGCACTATCTGTACCTAGGTCTTGAAATTTTGTAAAAATGAATTCTCTAAATGATGGTGAAAAACGCATCAAAATCCGTTGCGTAGACAGATACGAATAGCGACTTTTAACCAAGAATTTTCGTCGGTTTTGTTTGTCTGGATACCAATGTGGATGTGTCAACGTCCAGATTGGCGCAAAAACGGCTAAACGGATTTGGATGAAATTTGGCACACAGATAGTTTTTAACCTGGATTAATACATAGGGTACGTTTAATCCCGATAGTATAAGTTCTCGTGGGATATTTTCCGTATCCACGCGGGCAAGGCAGCGGAAAAAGAAAAACCTAGTTTATATTATGTATAGATACAAGCCGTGAGCCCTTTGGGATTTCCCACTGGCAAAAATGACGAACTTCCTTCTAAACCTTCATCCCTATTTAACCCTTTTAGGGGGTGAATTTTCATAAATACTTCCTTAGTGCTCACCTTCGTTCTAAAAATCTTCTGCTCTAGACCCCAGCAGTTGAGGCACTGCTTTGTCTGTCAGTTACTAAATAACTTTAAGATTTTTATCAAGTAAAAGGAAATCGATGTAAGAACGTTACCGCTTCTCCAATGTCTTCGGAGCAATGGTCTCGATGCATGCTACGGCTTGCGTACAAGCGACGTGAATACCGCACGCAGGTTCCCGCCCCGGATATGCACGGGTCGTTGGTCTCGAAAGTGGGTCCTACCACCAGCCCGCCGTCGTACACTAAACCACACTCATTTATAGCTGTTCAGGATAAAAAACAAACGTATTTATTAATATATATGGCTATATGAGACACGAATTTACCTAACCAAAAGAATGAGATAGCAGATTTATAGGTTTGACAGGTATTATTTAAGAGATTTTTTTTTAAATCATAATTTTGAATATTAGCCTTAGGTGACTCGATTCACAATTCTAGCGAATTCACAAAGTTGTTAAAATACTTTTATGGCATGTGGCACATCATTAGAAAGAGGATAGACTGGAGAATTAATGAGGGAGTTGGAAGATCCCGGTCGCTTTTGGTTTTTTTTTTGTAGCCTTATAAACAGCTGTAACATCTACATGTTACAGCTGTTTATAAGGCTACAAAAAAAAAACAAAAGCGACCGGGATCTTAAAATCCCATGCTTAGCTTTAATTTAAGTTTTACCTTTGCGAGTGAATTTAAAAAGAACTAGGTGACTAATATCAATAATTTTGTATTTAAAAGTATTCTTAAACAATACACATCGAAATAAAATTAAAATTCAGAGTCTACGCCTTATATATTTTTTTAAATCTGTATTTGAATGTAAAATTTTAGTCTTTTTTTTGGAAAACAATAAAAAGTCGATAAAAAAAATCCACAGAGCATGAGGGGTGGTAAAGGGTCTGAAAGGCTAGCGGATGACTCCTTCCGTCGACCATTTCAATTTGGCACACCATCAATCATCAATTTACCAGCCTCCTTAAAAACTCTAATCGTCATCATCATCTACATATTTTTGATCCTTCTGCAAGGCATAAAGTCTAGTGTCCAACAGTGGACTGCTCTAGGGTGATGATGATGTTAAGCGGTGTCTTCAAAAATATAGAAAAATAAAATGCAAATACCTTTAAACGCATACAAGTTAATAGCTCGTAATCCATAATAGAAAACTGCAAATGTTCTTAGCGAGAACGAAGTTAGGGGTGCCATGAAATCAATAGATTCCACCCGGTTGTCTATTTGATGCCATGCTGCCAAATGACTTTGTCGTAACACACGTATGCCAAGCGCTTCCACGGTGGCTTGGACTCTTGCGTCAATCTACAATCACGGTTTTTACTTAAGGGGATGCGCTTAGGTAGCCTGCGATATTCAAATTTACTTACGTTTTTTTCAATTTGCAGGGCCGACAAGAAAGTTTGAGTTTCACGGGCTACCCTGTCTTAACCCTAATAAAACCTGGCCAAACGTTTATGAAAGACCAAATTTTAATCAATTTCTCACGTCTGGTTCAATAATAACCCCAGCCAAATGCTACACTAGTACACTATTACCATACCTACTATGCATGGCGAGCCAGAACACTATGCCCAGCAACATTATGCAGTATTACATACCCACAAAACGACCAAAACAATAAAGAATCTTTCGGTTATGACATCATCCGCAAACATTTGACGGATTCGAATGGTGCTCTATTACGAGCGCGGAAACTGACGAGCCATTTAGGTTACTCTTATGTATGTGGCGTTACAAATCATGTCTAGCCGAATGATACGAGGTTTTACGATACACACCGTCTCATCATTGAAGCAGTTGACCCTCAGAGGAGCAGGATCCTCGATCGAAGGGAACGGCTCGACGAAGACAATCATCTCCGGCGTCAGACCCAGTTCCAACAGTGCCGCGATACAGCAGTACGCTTCAATATGGTCGCCGTATACAATCACTTGGTTATCTTTGCTTAAGACTAATTGGTCTCCTGCATACAAATAAGAGTCTAAGTATTGAGTCAAAAATTTTGCCCTGCAATCCGATATAATATTTTTAAACTAAGGTACAGACGACTACAGCAGGCAGGCCGTCTTATTTTTGTTTTCGTGTGGAAACCTGCCTCTCCCCGCTCTGCTTTGAGCGCGGGCTTTGAGGATAAGACCGGGGAGTATGAGATTTTCACCTCACAAACCGCTCCGGCTATCTCCTGGAAGGGGGAAAGTTTACCTATCCAAAGACCTATCCGAAACCCCCTCTGTGCAACGCCTGTTAGGGTATATCCCTGGGGAGACTGTAAAAGAAAAATAAAAAAATAAAAGGGACCCACGAATCCTAACTGTGCAAGTGTACCAGGCGGTACATAAACTCGGTGCGCCGCCTGTGAGATCACTCGGTGGGCGGACAGAGTCCCCACTCTGTGCAACAGTAGGCTGGCCTAGCGTAGTATTTAGTTTCAGTAGAATGTGAGGCCAGTTAATCAATACTGGTTTTGTTACCGATGACGTGCAGCCGATTGCACCATATGAGTTGTGTACAGTAAGTTAACGAATCTCACTGTATTGCAAAAACTGCTTATGATTTTAAATAGAAGAATGCATTTTTTTGCAGTGTGTAATAGTTATAAACGGCCTAAGGACATTTCCTTGTAGCTCCTAAGGCTTTAAAGAAGCTGCCGTTTCTATCCAGTATCAAATTTTCTAGTTGATCATTATAGAGACACAGACGAAAAGTAAATGCTGCGCTCAACAAATTCCAAAAAGCCTAAAAAGGGGAAGCACAGAAGGTTTTTTGGTTAAAGTGAAGTGAAACGTGCCGCCTCGATAGGGGTTAGAGGTGGAGGCGTTAGTAAACCTCCACATATTATTTTAAATCACTTCTACTAACTAGCTTCATTGATCATGCGCATAAGTTTCCTCAAACAAAGATTGGCTTCGTACAGAGAGCTGATCAGAAACACATTCTCAGGCATCTCGGGAGGTATTGGGACAGTATCCGGTATATACTTGGGATCATCCATCAGTACTCTTTCGCAGCGTTTGCCTTTTCTGAACAAAATAAAGAGAGAATTGAAAGCTTTCTACACACAAAAAAGTCCAGCGGCTTCAAGGCTGATAAAATATTTTGATAAAGTATTTTGGTTTGTGCTGAATAAACATATTTCTTTCTTTATTTTCTTTTTCTATTTTTCTGTGTACGCACGGAGACGCCTCGGTGGCCGCTGCTGGAGGCACCATTTTCAACACTTTCTATAAAAACCGAGCGTGTCATCCTTTACTTGCACTACCGACATAAATAGGCTAAGCGTAGCTGAGACGGTGTGGTGACGCAGCACAGTACAGATTTTGCAGAGTAGTGCTGGGGAGGCAGACATAGGCCGCGAGCGTATCCCGCGACGCAGCTACACATACACATTCGCGTCCTAGCTAGTACAAAAAATAGATGTCTTTTTTCCCGGCTACGGCAAAGCCAAAAGGAAGGGTTATGATTTTAGCAGTCTACTTAAGTGTGTAGGTACCTATTTACAATTGTGCTCCACCGTAGCGCCTAAACTACTGAACCGATTTTGATGAATGAGGTATCAATAGATTCGTAATAATGGTCCGGGTACAAATTCTCCCTAAATACTTACTTACTTTACACGTAAATGAAAAGACATTATGTAGTATTACACTATAAGTACAAAAATGGTCAAGGTAAAGCCGTGGTCGCATGCCTGTATACCGTGTCAGGAACACCTATAAAAGATACAATGGCATACGACGACGGCTTTACCTTTACCATGTTTGTACCTATGTCTTGATTTCTGTCTGATATATTTTCTTGTTTCGTAGTTTCATTTCAGTATTTCCGTAGTCGGGTTATAGTTTTTAACCTTATTTTTTTATTTGAATAGTCTGATTAGTACCATACAAACAAGGTTACAACGAAATAATTAAATTAATGTCCTATCATTGCAACAAAATTATAAATTTGTGGTAAAAAGCACGTGTCAACCTGCACGCGTCGCGCAGTTAGTGTTGGGTTACTCAGCACACGTGCTAGCACAGTTGTAGCTACTCACTTGGATGAAAAGAGTCACTCACTCTTTTTATTTTGATGTGCTACCACACAACACAGGGCACCAATTAGCTACACAGAACATTAATTTGTAGTTTTGAACGAAACAAGTCACTCACTAATTGCAATTAACGATTCCAAGCAAAGGAGTTAAGGTCCAAGTTTAATTGCCATCTTTTGCTTTTGTTTGACGACGTCACGTAACCATTCTCATTTCTCTTTCCCTCATCATCACTCGTGCGAGCTGTGTGACGCGCTTAACCGATCAGTCACCGCATGTGCCTACTCTTATGTGTAATGTGTGCCGTGTCGCGTTGTCGTCACTACACACCGCACTCGCGTCTCGCGCGGCGAGTCACCCGACTCACTGACACACTCACAGCACGTACTATCGAAGAACTTCATATCTAAACAATTTGAAAACAAAATCCCGTGAACATGATGACGTCATCTGTTACCGCCACGGTTCTATAGCGGCCGAGCGCTGCAAGCAGAAATAGTCCTTACGGTGTATAGATATGAACTTCTTCGATGGCACATGCTCAGTGCTCACAGGCCATCGCAGCCTCGCCTCATTCGTGCTAGCGCACTTTGTAAAAAGAGTGCCTCGCACGTTCCTCATTTTAAAACAGTGTGCTACCAATCTCTACGCGCAGTAATCTGTGCCGGCACTACATCGAGACGCAGAGTAGGACAGACATGTCTCTCAGTAAGTTCATGCATTACAAAATCTGCTCTGGCCTGCGCTGCGTAAACCTACGTCACCAGCATAGTAGGTACGCTTAGCCTTATGCCAATTTTTAACTAATGGCTGTGAAGGCGGTCCCTGACAGAAGTTGGGTGACCAATAAACTTTCGGTGCCACGAATTGTATTAGTCTCTAGTCGCTTTGTGGTATAAACCTACAGGAAAATAGAAAAAGAAAAAATAATGCTTGTTTGGCCTGGCCCTTCAAATGCCATAACGCTTTTTAAAAACTTGGCTTTGTAGAGTGGCGTTATCTCTGACAATCTGTAAGTAATTTCTTACATGCAAACATTGGATAGAAAATAGGTAGTACCTAGTAGTTTCTAATTTTTAATATTTAGCAACACGATTATGGTTTGGCATCGCACCGCTTGGAGTGGCTTCTACTTATCTTCTACTATTTTGGCGGTTGAATGATATTGACAAGGGAGGTCACAGGCCTTACGTCGACGTGTTTTTTTTTTATTTTAAACAAGTTGGCGACGTTAGTTCCGATTTTCATAACGCGCCATACAATCCTTGTATAATTGTACCAATCTATTACTTATGTGTTTTCCTTAAATAATCAACACTTACGCAACTTCTTTAACAAGTGCTAGGGATTCCTTCAAATAATCCGGATGTTGAAACTGTTCGCCGCAGGTCAACACCAGTTGGTCGTAGAACTTATAACCACCTCCTTTTAAATGAATGCATTTTCTCTTTCTGCAAAGAAATTGAGTTGATATTATTTATGTGCACAACAAATGATAGGACTGCATGCCCAAGATGCAGTAGAATTCATAGATAAAACAACTGTTTGAATATAGTTAAATTTTACTATCCAGCACAATAAATAAATTTTGTCTCAAACATGCTTGGAAATTCGAGCATTATTTTGACAATCTTCTCCGAGATAAATCGAAAATGCGGTACTGGTCGAATACATCGTGTTTTAATGCACAAATGTAAAGCAACAGCGCCACCCTGTCAACGAGCTCCAAAATATCTTTGTGGGACTATAAATGCCACTTTCACCAATGAAACTGAACGCGATCAGCACGTCTAAACTGCGTTCAAGAGCTGGCAGTGTCAATATTCCACAACAATTATGACACTGACATCTCTTGAGCGCGGTGTGGAGGTCTGCCTGGCTTGGGCAGAGCATCGCCGTGTCCTCGTGGAGGCGATCGGTGGCGAGGATCTTTCAGATTAGCTCGCCGTCCGAAAAGGACTAGGCCCGGGTCGACGCGACGGCGCATTGTGTTCCACGCGCGCCTCAAAGAGATGTCAGCAAGTGAAGGGGTCCGATGGGACCGATGCCTGCCGGGGTTGCGGGAAAGTCTGAAAGGGATACCGTGGCTCCTGGCAATCTACAGGCAACTGAAGGAACAAGGGTGGGTTTTATTCAGTCTGACACGCCCTCCCGCTCCAGAGCGGGAGAAGTTATTTGATGATATCCAAACCAGAAAAAAAAAAAAAAAGGATGTCACCTGTCAATTTTTACCATAACAGCTGATATGATATCCAAATAATAGTGGAAGGGCATGCACTTGAGGTAGCGGTCGGTATATCTGCCAAATTTAGGCACACAGATGTCCGCTGCCTTTAGACAGTCACCCACGTCCGGGACGCCATGCTCCGATATGAGGGTCACGTTGCTGAACGTTAAGTACTGGGACGCTGGCCTGTGGAGTAATTCAAAGTCACATAAAAAGCACTTTTGAATGTCAAAAATTTACAAAAAAATATGATTGATTCAAGAGTTAGTTTGGTATGGAGAAAAATGGGCAAGAAACTTTATCGTTCTCTCTCGCTCTTTAAAAAATGTTTTACAATATTTTGTATATATTAAATAAAAACATAGATGTGAAGATGATGCTCCTAGAATAATGAAAGAAACTACAAAGGGGTTGTTTAGTCAAAATTAATGTGGTGTCTGGAAATGGTCAAAAGGAGTAGGTATGTTAGTAGGGATCGTAGCAGGTGGTGTTCTATAGTTTCTCTGCTTACCCCCACGGGAAGAATGCGTGACTTTATGACTACGTATGGAAATGGGCGTCCATCATTTTTAAGTAGGTAGTCTGGAAAATTATTTGTTAAGTAAATTGACTAAAAATTTTGTATAATTGTCCGTTTATTGAAATCACAACTGTCATCCTTTACTGTTATATGAACTGGAACACGGATAATTGACATAGGATGACAATTTGCTTAATAATAAATTTCCCTGACTGTACATCGAAATCGAACTTGTTCAGTTGTGGTTTTACAGACAGTTTTATAAACTTCTGACTGAAGATGTGAACAAAGAAGTGTAATGAACTAAATATTTAGTAGGTGTCTGTCACGAGTTTGATACCATAATTTAATCTCGGCCCTTTGGTAATGTTGGCAGGCATTAAATCCGCCTTTGTACAGTATTTTTACTTGTGCATAAAGTTTTAATAAATAAATAAATGCTATACCTGATTATGGCCCATATTTATTTATCTCCATATACTAAATCTGGCCATAAATACTGTTACAATTAAAAATAATAAAGATATTACATTTGAATTTGGAATGATAACTAATATAACCCAGGAGAATAATTATAGTATAATTATCTCTCACTGTACCTGGTGACAGCGACCCGACTATTTTTTTTTTCCTTTCGTGAGCTAAAGACTAAATTTGACCTTGCTATAAAGTCATCGGAGAGACTTTATAGTAAAGACAAATTTAGTCTAGAAAACCTGTACCCTAATTACGTAATACACGATCAATCGGAATTTAATCGTTTTGAAACAAATTGCTAATCCATTGCTTCATAAGTTCGAAAAAAGAATCTGCTCAACAACGTAAATAACGCAATGAATGTTGTTGAACTGTCAAAATGAAACTTTGTTGTTATCGTTTACGAAAATGTGTTGCGTAGTTAGACAGCTGGTCACACCGTCTACAGAAGGACTGGTCAGCATCATTGTATGTGAAGGCTTTGGGCGACATTTTCCTATAGGTACTATACATATATACTATGATAAGGGACTTGTTACACTGGATGCGTCCTGCGGTCCGGTTAACTCGAACATTTATGTTATGTTACGTTCGATGTAACCGGACCAAAGGAGAATGGGCAGTTTTGGGCGGTCGGCGGCCAGTAATGAAATTAGTTTCAAATGAAAGTAAGGTAAACGCGAGTAAAGTCATCAGTGACCCAGAGGTCGTGGAATTATCTGGAAGCATCAATATATTTTTCTACTAAACATTAAACTAGCCGATTTTTATGGCAACATATTTTTGATAGCATATTGCAAGCAGTGTGAAAGTCCCTGAAGGTTCAAACTTACCCTAGGAGTAAAGTCTCAAGAAACGCGAGTCCCGTGCGACTGGCACCCACGACCACGATACCGGTGTTTACGCAGACTTTGGGCAGACTAGTCAAGGGGCGCTCGCATACCCACAGCGCAAATGGACAGCCTCTGTGATATTTACTTATTTATTTATCATGCACACCGCACAGCAACAGCATAGTCACTTACAATTCAAATTAAATAACATCTAAAATTAGCATTTCAGTAACTATGCAAATGACAGGTATGCATGACATTGAGGTATGAAAATTAGAGACAAAGGAGAACAATAAAAAGTGTCTCACTAGACACACTTTTTATTGTTCTCCTTTGTCTCTAATTTAAAAATAAAATAGATCTAAATCTACAACACTACAAAACAAACCAATTAGGCGGGCACTGGTCACACTTTATAAATAGTGAGCTATGAAATTGGGGGATATGAAAGCGTTTGTAAGCTAATATGTTAATAAATACCAAGGATTAGAAACTTATTAGTACAGTCAACCACACGTCAGTGGTAATATAACCAGTATAAGCTGGCCTCGTATTCTATTGAAACTCCCTATCTACTTTGCAAGGCCAGCTCAAGATCAGTGTTTCCGCTGCTGTCGACTTTACTAATGTACTCATTATTATAGTTTGACCAGGGGCCCTACCACCACCTCTTTTAGCAGTATTATTTTAATCTTACTTGAGCGTGGGAAAGATATGGAGCTACACGTCCTGTATAGCTCCACTTCTTTCTCGCACTGTAGTAACATCAAAATAATATTGCTAAAAGAGGTGGTGGTTGGCCCCCAGGGCCGCCGTTCCGCGCCTTAGGTATGAGCGCGGCGAGACAGGACGCAGTGCAGGCCGCTCATTTGTCAACGCTCAGGATGCGTGGCGTCTCCGCCGCGCGTTCCTTAGGCGGTCTCGTTTAAACTATAGTACTAATGTAGGTAGTTGTGCATACCAGGCATCAGTTCCCATAGTAGTGAATCACTCTCACTCGACACCCTAAGCTGTTTCTAACCTCTTGTATTAATTATTTAGTTAATAGCCATGTCACCGATTGCAGTTATTTATTATACATCTCTTTCGACACGAAACCTTTTTCTAACACTTAAGTTAACGTTGACCTGAAGTGGCCTGGTGGTTCATTCCAGAACTATTGTTTTTTTTAAGATTAACCTTTTTTATATAAAATATGTACCAATAGTTCGTAAGCCATTCTGTCTGTATCGCTCTAACCGAGCACACCTCCTAATTACTGTAAATATCGTAATTAAAGTTTATTTTAAACTAAATCACTGCCGTTCATATTTGACTTGGTACTAATAACTAATAATTACCTACACAGTACGCGACCGTTAATAAATCACATGGAATTATAGAGAACTTTAAACAGACTATGTTTTTTTTTTTTTTTTAACTCAACTTTTTGTTTGCAAATAGTCCATACAATACTATAAAAAGTGCAAAAAAAAATCAAGCTATAAACGTTTTAAAATAACTGCTACTGCTGCTGCACTATCACAGAAGTGACGTCACGACTAGTGTTAAGGAAGCACACTAAATACCTACCTAATAAACTGATTATTGTTAGTAAGTACATCTGCACATGTTAAAATAGTATCAAGTCGAATCATGTGTGGATATTAATCAAGTCGGGACATGAAGTCCAGTAGGTAGCATCAAATCTGGAAAGTTTTGGTCCAGTTCTAACATGTCAACTAATATAGAATGTTTCGAATAAATAATCCAACAAGTTAGAACAAGAAAGTCTAGTAAAATCAAAGATTCCTGACACAAAATCAGGTCTCTAGCAATAACCAATGTACCTATAGACACCGACTTAACTAAAAGATGTGTTAGACATTCGTCCGTGTCTACAGGTAACTAAAAATACCTTATTTTCTCGTGTTAACCTGTCCTTATGTAATAAAAGGTATATAACTCCGTTGTCAGTCATAATACAATGTTTTGATTATGACTACAACACTGACTAGACTATTTCCCACCTGAATACCTATTTAAAACAATGAGAATACCTATCTGTGTTTATAATTACGTAATCCATTGTTCTAGAAGTAATTATCATGTCATAACTTGCACCTGCGCAACCCTGCCTCCCTCATTCGTGTAAACACCCTCGTCATAGCAAAATGGGAAATACCCAGCTATACCCCGACCCTCTGTCGCGTCCCTGAATAGCGAACTGCCCTGATGTATAGGAGCAAATTATTGTGTTTGCACAAATGGTACCCGCTACTTGCCCTATAGTAAAAATCTACTTAAGGTATCGGGTCTGATTTTACAATTGTAGTTGCCTAGTACTAGTTGCCTAGTACTAGTTGCCTAGTACTCTCTTAGAAAGTCTCAGATTCTTAGTCAGTTGAGCTTTAACTTCGTTCCTACAAACATCTCGCTACTTGAGGTATAAATTCGTGCTAAGTATAGTATTAAATTCGGATTACATCTAGCTCTAACCTTTGTCTGTATTACTGTTGTGTATTTTAAATATATTGTGTGTGTGTGTTTTATGTGCAATATACGTGGATCTATTACATTAGCTGCTTGTGGTTTTTCTACTGTGCCAAACCTTACAACAAACCGCCCCCTTCAAACGACATAAACTGCTCGTTTACATTTTGGTCCTTCGAACGCCGGATAAGGTTTCAAGTAACCATGAGTCAGCAATGGTCCATCACAACACGCAGCAAGCTAAGGAAGCTAGCCGAAGAGCAAAACGCACGTAAGGATGACAGCACAACGGACACCGGGTTGCAGTCCGATAGGGGACCAGGTTCGCCGTCTGTGGCGCCGACCATGGCATCAATGGATCGCCGGAAATCGACCAACAGAGCGTCATTCAGAAGTAGCCGCAAGAGTGTCGATTTCCTACGAAAAAGAATCGAGTACGAGGCCGAAAAGGAAAGAATCCTACTAAATGAAAACCTCCAAAAGGAACGAGTCCAGCTAAATGAAAGCCTTCTCAAGGAACGAGTCCAGCTAAATGAGAACCTCCTCAAGGAAAAGGAAAACCTCCTTAAGGATAGGGAAAACCTTCTCAAGAAAAGAGTGGAGGCCGACATTGCCGAGATAGAGGCAGCTACCGAGAGCGAAGACGACGCCTCCAATTCAGACGCGAGTACAGCACAGCGGGTCGACCAGTGGATAGATACGACGCCGCAAGTTGGCCAACAGGAAACAGTGTTGCGTAATCCAGTTAGTGTTTTACGGCAATCGAGTACAGTGTTGTGTCAACCGGATACAGTGTTATGTACCCCGTCTGCGGAGCGCAGGCCCATGGATGTGGCTGCGCCCCGGATCCCTACCGTGAGTTATTCACAAACCGTAAGTACGCTTGATCCGACTACATACCGTAATAATGTGTCGCACATACTAGGTACACCCGTGCCGGTACCGTATTCGAGTACGATACCTAAAGCACGGACGTATACACCGATGCCTACCGAGAGAGTTACGTCCCGATTACCGACCAATAACCCCGTCTTTACCACTCCGGCCGCAAGTGGACCTCGTGTTTCGATACCCGAGTCGGATTCACAGCGGCAGTTGAAGTACGGAGATGATGTTAAAGAAAGACGGCGGGAGTCTTCGGTTGAAAGGGAGTCCGCGTTAGATAGGCTGGCAGAGGCAATAACCAGTATGGGGAGACCGCGACCGGTACCGCGACAGGCGTACGAATTACCACATTTTAGTGGTGACCCATCCGAGTGGATATGTTACAAAAATATGTACTGGGATACCACTCAAGAGTATAGTTATAAAGTTCACGAGAACTTAGCCCGGCTTAGAACGTCTTTACACGGCGAAGCTAGAACCTCAGTGGAGGATTTATTAAGTTCAGGTACGGATCCCAACGACATAATGCACGCGCTCGATCAAGAATATGGTCACCCGACTTTAATATTACAAAGCGCGTTACAAAAGATTAGGGACCTACCTAGAATATCGGGGAGCTGCCGCGAGCTTAGAAAGTTCTCGTCAACCGTGCGAAATGTAGTGGCCCTACTTAAAAATATTAAAGCTGACGGCTATCTAAATAATCCGCAGCTAGTTAGCGAGCTACTAAATAAGCTAACTCCGATACAACGAGCGCGGTACGGGGACTTTGCCATGGGGTTAGATAACGTGCAGGGGGTGGACCTAAGAGTCTCACCTAACCTAGAATACTTATCTCACTTTTTAATACAATTAACGCATACAACGTCGTATTATTTACAGCCATCCATAATAGAACCTAGTGTTTCTACGCCCCCAATTAGGCAACAGGAACAAGTCTTCGGTCAACGACCCATGAATACCGCGCGTCAACTATTCAGTAGGCCACAGCTGACTCATAAGATAAATACACAGATTGATGAGTCTAGCTCCGTAACTAAGAAATGTATCGTATGTCAAAGCGAACATACTATAGAAAAATGCGATACTTTTAACAAAATGACAGTTCAACAGCGATGGAACATCGTAAAAGAATTAAACACGTGTTTCAAATGTATAGTAAACAAACACAACAAAAGGTTTTGCCGCGCCGATAAATGCAAAAAATGCGGTTATTCCCACCACCTATTATTGCACGCCGATAAGCAAAACAATGCGAGCGATAAGCAGGTAGATAAGCCCGAAACCGTAACGAACATCGGTGAATGGAATGCCTCTGCGCTTTTAAAAATAATCCCAATAGAATTGTGTCATGACAAAGACAACAATAGTCATTGTTACGCATTACTGGATGGCGGTGCAACCGTCTCCTTGATAGATAAGACCATTGCTACTGGTTTGAAGGGCCCAAGTATACCCCTTTCATTGAAGACAGCGGGCGGTCACGAGATCACTGACCCAACGTCGCGAGCGGTTGAAGTAAAGGTCAAAGGGCCAAACGGACAGTGCCACAACATTAAATGTCGCACTATAGGTGATTTAAATTTGCCTTCTCAAACCGTGACCACCGCAATGCTTAACGACAATGCCCACCTCCGCGACCTGGGATGCGTGGAAATGAGGGGCGCCAAACCGCTAGTATTGATCGGGCAGGACAATTGGCAGCTAGTTGTAGGCCGGGACGTCCGTCAAGGAAAACCCGGTAAACCAGTTGCCTCCCTTACCGAGTTAGGTTGGGTCATACATGGTCCGTTCGGCCATAACAATTTAAAAGGCGAACAAATTAACTGTACGGCAGTTTCCCTGCCTGACCTGCATGACCCAGTTAAATCTGAATTCGAGCTAGAAGCGATAGGTATTTCTGAGAACGTACGTAAAATCCAATCAGATGAAAGGGCCTTAGAAATACCGGATAAAACTAACCACCGTGTACCAGATGAATCACAGTGGGCAGTAGGTTTGTTACGGAAACATAACAACTTAATACCTACCAATTATAACGGTAATCTTTTGACCGGACCCGACCTATTATTATTATCACCTTTTCAAGAAAAGGAAGCCGAGACTTGTTTCGCTCGGCTTAATAACCTGCATCGCCTGGAACAGACAAAAATACCAGGGTTGTATGGGCTAGATCTAGACAAGGATCTAGATCTAGATCTAGATTTACAAATGTTTAGCGACGCAAGCAAACAAACATGCGCAGCGGTCGCGTACCCAGTGGGCTACCGAGATAGTAACCAAGCGTCAGTGACGATGTTAGGTAGGGCTCGCGTAGCCCCACAAAAAGTAGTCTCAATTACAAGGCATGACTTACAACCAGCCTTATTAGCTAGACTATCGGACCGAGGCAACTGGCACTGGGTTCCTTCCGCGGACGACCCCGCGGGCAAAGCAACCAGGTCGTCTTGGCCCGAGAACCATACGGCGTGGCTGTGCGGCCCCCCGTTTTTATGTAATCCACAGGAGCGGAGGCCGGTGTGTCGAGAGGCTGAGTCAGCAGAAGTGGACTTGGAGCGCATTCAGCGGGTCCACTCTACGGCAGCGACGCCGGCGCACGTCTACCGTGCGGCGCCACTCAGCTACGAGCGCTACACGTCGTGGGCGCGTAGGAAACGCGTCACGACTTAAGTACTCATCGTCGTCGGCCGATGTCGTAAGCGTCGGCCAATACAGCAGCGCGATCAAGAAGAAGCTCACAACCATCTCACAAGGTTGTGCCAGGATGATAGCTTCAGTGAAGAAACGCACTATGAAGTACGCTCAGGGAGCGTGCCCCACGTGAGGAGGTCCTTTACACCCTCCTCACAGAGGCCGAGCTCATCATAAATAGCCGGCCTCTCAGCTACGTCTACGATGACCACAACCAGCCCGTGGTCCTGACGCCGAACCACCTACTCCTTGGCACTGCGTCCGGGAGCACTCCGTTCGCGCCGGGAGACATCGAGGACGTCGACTCCCGCTGTCAGTGGCGGCGTGTGAACGCGCTCGCCGACATGTTCTGGCGTCGGTGGCTACGGGAGTACCTACCTACTCTACAACGTCGAGAAAAGTGGACAAATAACGTACCAAATGTGAGTGTCAACGACGTAGTGGTTATCGTAGATAACACCAATAGTCAAAAATGTGTATCACGGAAGTGACGGGATAATCCGTGTAGCTGACGTAAGAACAATGAATGGGGTCCTGCGTCGGCCCATTGTTAAATTAATTGTGCTTCCCACCGTCCATGTGTAATGCGGCGGAACCCTTTTACAGGGGGTGGAATGTTAAGGAAGCACACTAAATACCTACCTAATAAACTGATTATTGTTAGTAAGTACATCTGCACATGTTAAAATAGTATCAAGTCGAATCATGTGTGGATATTAATCAAGTCGGGACATGAAGTCCAGTAGGTAGCATCAAATCTGGAAAGTTTTGGTCCAGTTCTAACATGTCAACTAATATAGAATGTTTCGAATAAATAATCCAACAAGTTAGAACAAGAAATTCTAGTAAAATCAAAGATTCCTGACACAAAATCAGGTCTCTAGCAATAACCAATGTACCTATAGACACCGACTTAACTAAAAGATGTGTTAGACATTCGTCCGTGTCTACAGGTAACTAAAAATACCTTATTTTCTCGTGTTAACCTGTCCTTATGTAATAAAAGGTATATAACTCCGTTGTCAGTCATAATACAATGTTTTGATTATGACTACAACACTGACTAGACTATTTCCCACCTGAATACCTATTTAAAACAATGAGAATACCTATCTGTGTTTATAATTACGTAATCCATTGTTCTAGAAGTAATTATCATGTCATAACTTGCACCTGCGCAACCCTGCCTCCCTCATTCGTGTAAACACCCTCGTCATAGCAAAATGGGAAATACCCAGCTATACCCCGACCCTCTGTCGCTTCCCTGAATAGCGAACTGCCCTGATGTATAGGAGCAAATTATTGTGTTTGCACAAATGGTACCCGCTACTTGCCCTATAGTAAAAATCTACTTAAGGTATCGGGTCTGATTTTACAATTGTAGTTGCCTAGTACTAGTTGCCTAGTACTAGTTGCCTAGTACTCTCTTAGAAAGTCTCAGATTCTTAGTCAGTTGAGCTTTAACTTCGTTCCTACAAACATCTCGCTACTTGAGGTATAAATTCGTGCTAAATATAGTATTAAATTCGGATTACATCTAGCTCTAACCTTTGTCTGTATTACTGTTGTGTATTTTAAATATATTGTGTGTGTGTGTTTTATGTGCAATATACGTGGATCTATTACATTAGCTGCTTGTGGTTTTTCTACTGTGCCAAACCTTACAACAAACCGCCCCCTTCAAACGACATAAGCTGGTCGTTTACATTTTGGTCATTCGACAGCCGGATATCGTTTACAACTAGGATGTAACTTATACTGCGCAGTACATTTTCTGTACCACGCGACAAGGACGGGAATAATACCTTCCAAAAACTTTTAGAGCTTGTAGCTTCTCCATATTCCCATCGATGTTACAGATTTTTAATCAGCCTATAACGTTCCAACTGCTGGAAATCAGGCCTCCTCTCTTCGAGAGGGAGTGTGGGCTGTAATCTACCACGCGAGCCCAGTGCGGGTTGGTAGAATATGTCACATGTCTTCGAATAATTGGTTCTAGGACATGCCGGTTTCGTCAAGATGTTTTCCTTCATGGTTTTGAGAGCAGTGGTGATGAAATTATTTAAACAAAGTAAAGTGACTGCTTGGGTTCCAACCCACGACCAACTCGTTAATCAGGGCTGTTATACCACGGGCCACCAAGCTGCTTCGAAATTTCTGGAATTTCGCACTATGCCTTCTTTGAAATTACATGATTTGTTCGAATATTTCTAGTATTCTAGGCTTAGGCACCTGTTCTGTTTGACCGACCCTTTCTAAAGCGAAGGACGATATACCGCCGGCCATTCTCAAGAAAAAAATAAGTGTTCCTGTTCATCTTCTGTGCATCAAAATGTCTTAAATAAAAAGAGAAAACAAAAACAACAACTTACAAATTTTGGTTTATTCTTTCCAGCTCTTTGCTTCCACTTATATTGGGTAACGAGACCCTCGGGTGAACTGGATTCATGTGACTAGCCAGCGACATCAAATTACGAGATGGACTCTATAAGAGTACAAAATAAATTTTAAAAAAAACTTTATCTTTTGGGATTTGTCTATTGATACTTGCAGCTTATGCCCAGAAAAAGCTATGAGTTTGCGGGTTATAGTAACCAATTAAACTGCTCACATTATTACATCGAAAACTTATAGGGAATAATAACCTGCGACAAACAAACTAATGACACTGAATTGATTCCTTTAAATTAAATTTAAGAATGTGGGTCTGCAAACCCTACATAACAGCACAATCTTATATTATGTACCGTAGACCGGGGTTACTTTGATCAATATTAAACTTTGAAGGTTCATATCTTTTAAATTTGTGGGTGTAAAAAAATACTACATAAATCTAGTGATCGGTTTTTTTATTACTCTCGATTCCTGTAATAATAAGTGAAAAAAATTGGCTTGATTTTGAGAAAAAAAAATTAAACTGCCTGATCAAAGTTATACGTAGGATGGGGGGTTACTTTGATAACCCTTATTTTATTGCGTAATTATTGCGTAATTGCAAAGTAATTACGCAATTAAATAAACCCAATTACAATGCCAATACAATTTAAATATAATTAAGTACCCAATTATAATGCTAATACAATTTAAAAAATAAAAATCTATCAACGAGAAAAATAAATATTGTCGCATGGGGTAACTTTGATCTAACAATTGATTTGATTGTTTGAATGACAATATATTTACCTTTTTCAATTAAAATGATTGATGGATTCCCAGCGTGTCCTCGGGAAAGGATTAAACAGTTGTTCAGTGTTCATAACTCAGAAAAAAAACTACCTAATTGCGTTTCGTTTTAAGTAATTCACGATTTTATATGAAATGGAAGTTTCTATCAAAGTTACCCCGCGATTCAAAGTAACCCCGGTTTACCGGTATCTATTAAATTAGTAGTCGCACTAACAATCATACATATTGTATGTTAAGAGAGGTAATTTAGCCTACTCGGATTATGTTAGATTACATTTATAATAAGATCTTTTTGTTAACTTGTATTAACCATTTTCTGTTTAATAACCTTTATAATCAATCAATCAATATTACCCATTTTTGCTTAGAAAAAAATCCAGGCTAGTGATGGTATAAGTACCTCCTTACTTAGTACATTTAGCTACATTCTGGTTCCCTATTAAAATAAGCGCATTGAACGTACGGCGTTTCCTTTAGCGAACAGCTTACAAATCCAGAAGAGAGTGGAATATTGTGAAAGTCGTAATAGCTCCCTCAAAAACCATCGGGTGTGAGGTTCAAATGCAGGCGAGAGTACACCGGCTAATATCTATAATAGAAAATAAAAATTTATATAGAAATCAATTAAATCTCTGAACAAAGAACATAAATAAATGAGGGATCAACAATAATGATGTTTGCAATATGTAATCTAAACCTCTCCCCCGCCTCTTCCTCCTCTCTCCTACTATGCTGTGCCTGACAGAGCCTACCAACTGTTTTACCAACATTATGGAATGCAATAAAGAATTGAGAATACAATAAAATGATCTAAAACAAGGCAAAACAGCTTAAGGTAAAGCTACGTTCAGCTAACAGAAATTAATATTCGTTGCGTAGAGGTACTATCGGAGAACTTCATATATAAGCAAATTGAAAAAAAAACCCGGGAAAACGATGACCACATCTTTACCACCCCGGTTCAATAGCGGCCGAGCGCTGCAAGCAGAAATAGTCCTTACAGTGTATAGATATGAACTTCTTCGATGGTACGTCCACACTGTGTAATATATTTTATGTATCATGTTTCTTTATAGAGATTAGCAATGTTAATTAGCATTCGAGCGTACTGAAGTTATCGAAGTTACCCCCGACGCATCATCCGTCGCCGTCATGTACGACCACCCTTAACGAGTGTTTGCAGAACAGAAGTTTTCAAACTTAGCGTGCGCCCAAAGAGCGCTTAACGCTGCGAGCTGAATGAAGCCTAAATGCAGCTCCTGGGCGTTAATATGGCACTTCGATTTCTAAAACTCTGTATGCAGTATTAACGGCTACATGGCGGTAAATCAGGCAATCATGTAGGCAGAATGTAGAGAACATTCGATATTTTAAGTATCATAGGACCCTTACGGCTGCGTCGGTGCCTGGCTGTCGCGGCTCCGGTTCCAAGTCGTAATGTGTTCGTATGGATGCCCCGTTTTCTAACGGACTGGAATTAATATAATGTATTTATTTAAAAGGCGTGGGTGGTACCTACCTAGGTAAATATTTGTGAAACACATTTTTTTTTCGTCATTTACTATATTTTTACTGGCAATGGCTTCGATACTACTATATTTGATATAAAAAAAATTGGCAACCCTAGTCTTACACCACAAAAACATAGACATCTGTTCAACGCTCGTTCTAACATCAACATCCCTGCATACTCGTATATGTCGTGTCTAATAGTAGTTTTAAGGAAGTAAGCTCTTGACATTAACCCACCATCAGGTTGGCCTTATGCTTGTTTCAATCAATCAACTCAGCCTATCGCAGTCCACTGCTGGACAAAGGCCTCTCCCAGGCTGCGCCACAACACCTTGATCTCCACCTTTCGCATCCATTTTGTCCCAGCAACCTATTTAAGCTAGTCGGCCACACTCACCCTAGAACAACGACGCCAACAGGTTGGTTCTCACTGAGCAGTGTAAAGGACTGCAGTGTTTTTGTCTTCAGTGTGGTCTGAAACAGGTTCAGTAGCGTGTCTATGCGCGGTGCGTTCTCCAAGACTCCCTTCAGAGCTGTCAAGTCACAAGCTTCACCAGGACGAACTGACATTCGGCTGTAAATAAAGTCCCCGTTGAATAGATAAGTTCTTGAAAGAAATGCAAAAAAAAAACCGGCCAACTGCTTGTCGGACCACGCACAGTGAACGCTTCCGTAGTTGGAAAGCATAATTACGCATGTAACACAGTATTGTAGGAAAAAAACTATGAACAGTTATTATTGAGGTTGTAACCAATAATATCCCACACCTCAAACACTATTGACTTAAATAAAAAAAAAACCCTTAGAAACATCATAATCTTTATTAATGTGCATAGTTTTTTTTTATTACCCGGTTACGTTAATTAGATTTTTGGGGAGAGGAACTTCATATTTTTTATATCGTGATTTCACTACAAGATTGTTGAGTTATCCGGACAGATGGACGGACAGACGGTCATGATGAAATTATAATGGTTCCATTTGTACCATTTGGCTACGGAACCGTAAAAAGGTTCTTACAAAATGTACAAAAGTTATTTTTTGGAAGGATTTGCCCGCCTAAATATGTTACTCAAAGAAAATATTCAAACTTGATTAAAATATGTTGTAATGGTTACCCTCGAATCGAATTCACGTGCGCCACATATAACGACTCGTTCATAAACCTCTTTTTGTAACTTTTTGGAGTCACCAACTGAAATATTCAATTTGTCGTTTTCGTTTCAAGTTGTCTTTACAAAAGTAGGTAGGAATAATATATCAGGACCTACGTTAGTTTTATATCAGTTTGAAGCTACCCAGAAAGCAAGCTCCAAATTCGAATACCAAATATTTTATTTTACATTAACCTACATACATTATATAGGTAAACGATCCTGCTCATAGTAGTGTTTTTTTCTAATTGAATAATGTGATTAGTTGCAACTTTAGTGCTACCGTACACTGGGCAGCTAAGTAGGAACAACCAGGCTGCGGCAGCCGGAATAATGAGAAAATTATTGGCTGCCTAGTGCACGGGCTCCAATTAGACATTATAATGTTGGATCGGCTGCCGCAGCCAGGCTGCCTAGTCCGCGCCTGCCCTTCATCATTTCAGCCGTAAGACGCCCACTGCGGAGCATAGGCCTCCCCCAATGATTTCCAAATTGGCCGGTTGGGAGCGACCTGCATCCAGCGGCTTCCTACGACCTTTATTAGGTCGTCTGTCCACCTTGTGGGTCACCTGTCCGCCTGCCCTTGTGAAGTGAAGTGAAGTTTAAATTTACTGGGACTTTTTTTCAAAAGTGGTGATTTAATTACGAGGTCAACTTGGAAATTAAAATAATCCTTCAAAGCAAGATTGAAAACCGTTACCAAATTTACTTATCCTTGTCATTTAAATGTTAATGAATTGAGAGGACAATACTACAATACACTACAGCTCTACACCATTTGATACCAACCGTGAAGTGCTCTAACAACGGAAAAGCAGGCTGGTTGGTAGGAAGACACACGACACAATAGTCTCTGTCGGGAAAAAACTCGTATGCCACTTGTAGTATATCAAACCCATACCTGAAAAATCATCAAAATTTTAACTGTCAATACTAACTTGTGCCTGCGGCTCACCTGCGTGGATGTGCGAACGTGCGTGAGGAACGTGCTAACGGGATTAAAAGTACTCTATGTGTTAATCCAGGTTATAAACTATCTGTCTGCCAAATTTCATCCAACTCCGTTCAGCCGTTTTTGCTTGACAAAAATTCTAAAAACTATATTTTTGGCATCAAACTCATGCACCTCGACGAACACCTCGTAATTGGCACCTCGTAGTAATTCTTTAAGCGAAAACTTCTTCGTTAAAAAAGCAGCAATTTATTATATAATATGTATAGGTAGATAGTTCCATAGGCCATGATACAAATATTTGGCAGTCAGCAGACAGCAAGGCTGCTTGTCATAAAGTACCGCCATTCGTGAAGGCTTATTTGAGTACATACACAAATTCTCGCCTTTTCCCATGTCCCTGTCATTTAAAGTAAAATCAAGCCATTTTTTTTTCATATAATTGTTTTTTTTTTCCTTTCGGGGAAACAAAGCGTAATGTTATGTTATATTATTGTGTGTGTGTGTGTGTGTTTATTTCTTTCTGATAAGACGAAACCGAAACCTAAAAAGTGTAAAAATCTGTAAAGTGCCAACTTTTAGAAGCCCTCATAAGGCTTATCCTAAAAGTTGGCAACGTCGCAAATAGCTGTCAAATATTTACCTGTTTTGATTACTTTGGCATTATTATAATTGCAATTTATTATTAGTATTCTAGTTCGCTAGTTAGCCACATTTCATATTGCCATACAATAATATATAGGTAGCCAAATTAATCAAAACAGCGAAATATTTGTCATATATTTGCGACGTTGCCCACTTTCAATAAACGCTTTTAATCTCACAACAGCGACTGATAATAGTGGAGGTACTAGATACATGTCAGTGTCTCGTCAACTAGGAACAAAGAACGGCCCCCAGTAGCTAGGTCTCATGTCTGGGAAAATATGTTTTCTCTATTTTCACTGACGACCTGTCGACCAGGTACTAGAATAAGAAATCACACGTATGTATGTTTGTCTCTTCTTCACGCTAAAACTACTGAACGGATTTGGATAAAATTTGGCACACAGATAGTTTATAACCTGGATTAACACTTAGGATACTTTTTATCCCAATATTCCTACGGGATCGAAACTTATGCAGGTGAAACCGCGGGGCGCAGCTAGGTAGTATACACGGTGACATTTGAATCACAGTTTTGTTAGAACAAACGTTGTTCAGACCATAGTCTACTACCATTCTATTGCATCAAATATGTAATTAAAACAAACTAAACTAGGCGTTCTCAAATAAGTCTTATGTTGCTCAAACGTGTTCAAACATTAACCGTAACATCAAAGTACTCATCGCGGTAGCAATATGGCATTCAAAAGAGTTATGAGGAGTCCACGTGGACTACTAGGATGTCCGGCCAATGCGGGCCGAAATACAAATAAACATTAGCCAATGACACGCAAACGCGTGAAGTATCGTTCCGCCCATTTCTTTTGTTGACTGCCAGTGCCGCGGGACGCCCGCGCCACCCGGGCGGTCAGTCTACCGAAATCTCTCGAGCGGGCGTTGCATATGCATCCGATGTACTTACGTCACAGGCATAAATCTCGAGTTTATTGTGAAAATGTGTTCTAACTATTGGAATGTGGAAAATTGAAATCAATGTTGTCTTGGTGCACACGGAGCTGACTCGGATTTATGGTACAGTAGTTTTGTTTTTGTCTTGTTCCTGTAATATCCCAATAAATAAATAATACCTAATAATCTCACGTTAGATACAATAGGTACCCGTACCTAGTATCTACAGGAAAGAATGAAAGCCATGTCTGATAGTACCTACCGTAAGTTCGCACCAAGAACGAAATGATAAAATTATTAGAGGTCAACCACCTTGCCGCGCCGTGCATAGCCAGAAAATACCCATAGCCAAAGCCATAACAAGCCATAAAAATGTGTTTTTTAAAGTAGCCAATTATCAGTGATATCGAAGTTTATTTTTAACTTTGGTATTTTCTAGTAAAAAGGACAAAAATAAGTGCTTACTAAATTTCGTTTATGAAGGTACATTTCCCTGTAGACAATGCTGTCCCGTGCGGGAGTGAGGCGCACGCGGCGGTACCGGCTCTTAAGTATTAATGTTCTGTGATCGCGATGCCGGATGCATTATTAGGCAGCAGCTTCGATGACGACACGCAATTTGTAAACGCACCCACATTAGCTACAAAAGTAATTAAGTACTAGCGTGGGGAACGTTTTAAAAAGAATGACGAAGAAAGTGGATAATCTTTGGTGAATTGTTCGAAACAAAAGTTCATAAAAAAAGAAGTTAAAAAAAAGTTTCAAATTAGGTACATGTGGTGATTGTAATATCATTAAAAATTACTTATTTTTTCAGTAGACACATTTTTTTTTGTCAGTTATGTGCACTAAAGTCGGTTAAAGCGTGGAAAAATTATTATCACTAATAATAATCTCAATTGTATTTGCTAGCAAAACTGACTTTTAAAATGCCTAATGAATGACGCGTCTGCTGTATCCTTGTATCATGCCCTGCTGGCTGACTGCTGATACGCTTTCTGTCGTAGTAACCGCACGATGGCGGAGCACCAAGCGACGTAATATGACACCGGTTCATCGGTTCCTTTGAGTTCGCCGCAGCCCGCCGCCGCGGCCGGCACGTGCGTTTAGATGTTTAGTAAATTACCTAAACTGCGATGGCCGTGCGTGAACTTTGGCGAAACAGCTGATTGGGAGTACTGAATTGAATTCACATAGCAGTTTCATATTAAAATAAATTACTTACTAGTTTTAAATTTTATTCACATTCATTTTAAATCGTAACTATGGCACAATAAAATATTTTATTGAATAAACAGTAATATCAAGTAGTTATTTTAACTCTTTTATCGTACTTATTAAATGTTGTTTAATAACATTCGGATAAATTATTGTTGTAGGTCTGCTGTTTGTGTGTGTGTGATTTGAGTTTAAAAACTAGCTTATAGCAACGTTTAAAATAAACTTGTAGGTACCTACTTACCTACGTGTACTTTTACTTTTGCTCGAAGTGTTCACCTCCTCTCTCCGTACACAAACATCACACGCATCTACTTTAGAGACGCGAGCGCCGTGCCGCACCGCGGCACCGCAGTGACTACGTTTTAGGTAGTTACGATAATCCCGACATTTTTAACTTTGTCTTTTTTGTGTTTTTTTCAAAAAACCAATGAAGTTTTTTTTTTATTGGATGCTATGGAATGGTAGTAGACCATGGTCTGAACAACGTTTGTTCTAGCAAAACTGTGATTCAAATGTCACCGTGTATAAGAGGAAGTCTGAAAGTGGCACCAGTAACTAAAAAAAGTTATGTGGAATCGGTTGTCATGGTGAAGCAGACGAATGAAGAAAATGGCGTGAGGAAAGTTTAGAGTATGAATGTATATGTGGCTATAAAAAGTGACACCAGTAACTAAAAAAGTTGTGTGGAATCGGTTGTCATGGTGAAGCGGACGAATGAGGAAAATGGCGTGAGGAAAGTTTTGAGTGTGAATGTAGATGTCTATAAGATAAGGGGAAGACCAAAGAAACTATGGATGAACTATCTCAAAGATGATATGGCTGGAAAGCAGGTGATTACCGAGATGACGACTAATAGAGAAGAGCGGTATGAAAGAATTGTTATTCCAACAAATACTAAAATTTGTAATGTATTGATAAAATATGATTGTTGACATGCATGTAAATTAACTTTATGTACTTACCTACATTTTATTGTACGCCCTAGGGGCAAAAACTCGCAAAACACTAAATTAACAACAGCTGTATTATGTACACTTTCCTATGATCCACAATAAAGATGAATTGAATTGAAAAGATACATGTTGCGCCAACCCGAAATGAATTGCTAGAAGGACAGGCAATTGCCATTGTTTTAGAAGAGGCCATCCATTGAAAACTTTAGAATTCATCAGTAGACAGATTAACTCTTACCTTTCGTCACAATTGGGATGAATAGCGAACAACTTAAGAATAAAGGCATTCGGCGTTCCCGAATATCGTTCAGGCTCCGGCATTTCGAAAACTGTAGTAATATTGGCTGCAATTTGAATATGTATTTTTATGTCAGCTGGGCTCGTCATGGCGGCGAAGGCGTCATGAAGAAACGTGGTCAATCACTGCCTTTCTATAGTTGAGGTGTGCGTTACCTCAGCCAGAAAAAGCAGACCCCTTCGCCCGCCCCAGGGCGGAGGACATCCATGAGGATTATCCACCCCGGAAAGGTTAGTTTGGTTAGGTGGGATGAGAGAGTGGGGGACATCCATGTGGATTTTCAACAAAGGAACAAAAAAAAAAGGTTGGGTAGGGTACGGGGGGCTGGTGTAGGCTTCTGAACTGACTCCTTGTCAGGGTCGTGGAGACACTCTTCCCGGATCGGGCGGATCACCCTTCCCCGACCATGGCCGGTGCGGAGGCTGAGCAAAATGCGGAAGTGGAGACTCCCCGAATTTCTGACGCGGAGATGAGGGCAGCAATTCTGCGGGCGCGGTCCAAGAGGACTGCCCCCGGACCGGACGGGGTGCCAGCAAGAGCGCTGGCACTGGCTCTGGAAGCGGCCTTGGAAGACAGGCTTGGGGAGTTGTTTGACGCCTGTCTGACGTCGAGACGGTTCCCTAAGGCCTGGAAGGAGGGTCGACTGGTGTTGCTGCAGAAGCCAGGGCGCCCCCCGGATTCCCCATCAGCGTTTAGGCCAATCGTCTTGCTGGACGAGGCGGGAAAGATGCTAGAGAAAATTCTCGCTACCCGCATCGTCCGACACTTAGAGGCAGTTGGCCCGAACTTGTCGGACGCCCAGTTCGGTTTTCGGGCAGGGCGTTCGACAGTGGACGCCATTTTGCGCCTCAAGGCCGAGGCGAAGGATGCAGTTGCTCAGGGTGGGGTGTTGTTGGCGGTGTCTTTAGACATTGCCAACGCGTTCAACACCCTGCCATTCAGCTGCATCGAGGAGGCACTCCGCTACCATCAGGTGCCCGTCTACCTGAGGCAGCTGGTAGCAGACTACCTGCAGGGTCGGTTCGTCTGCTACGAGGGATGCGACGGCCGAGTTGTGCGCAGGGCCATCACGCTGATGACACTCTCGTCACGGCCCGGGGAGGGAGCTACGAAGAAGCGGCACATTCGGCCGTCGAGGGCACGTCCCTCGTTGTGGGACGAATCGAAGCACTGGGCCTCAAGGTGGCACTCGAGAAGACGGAGGCCCTGGTATTTCATGCGCCCCGACGCCGGCCACCGGCTGGCGCACACCTCACTATTGGTGGCGCGTCAATAGCGGTGCGGGCAAGCATGAAATACCTGGGCCTGGTTCTGGACCGGAGGTGGAACTTCGGCGAGCACTTTGCTCAGCTTGCGCCGAAGCTGATCGGCACGGCATCCGCTCTCAGCCGGCTGTTGCCGAACCTGGGTGGACCAAACGTCGTTTGTCGGCGGCTGTACACGGGGGTGGTCCGCTCGATGGCACTCTACGGGGCCCCGGTGTGGGCGGAGTCCCTGTCTGCCCAAAATAAGACTCTTCTGCGAAGACCGCAAAGAGTCATGGCAGTCAGGGTCATACGCGGATACCGCACCGTATCTGCGGAGGCGGCGTGTGCCCTTGCGGGCACGCCCCCGTGGGATCTAGAGGCGCAGGTGCTCGCCGAAGTTTATTGGCGTGGTGCAGACCTGCAGGCGGAGAGTGGCAGACGCCCACCACCTGAGCTGGTCACGAGGTGGCGTAGGGAGGCCCAAGCCCAAACCCTGCAAATTTGGAGGGTGAGGCTGGAGACACCCAGTGCAGGTCACTGGACCGTGGGGGCTATCCAGCCGATCCTGGACGAATGGGTACGGAGGCGCCACGGAACGTTGTCCTTCCGTCTGGTGCAGGTGTTGTCAGGACACGGCTGCTTTGGCAAATTCCTGCACAAAGTGGCTAGACGGGAGGCGACTCCCGTGTGTCACCAGTGCGGCTGTGGTGAGGACACGGCGCCTCACACCCTCGAGCATTGTCCTGCTTGGGTGGTGCAGCGCCGTGCTCTCGCAGCAGCAATCGGGGCAGACCTCTCCTTGCCGGCCGTGGCCAAGGCCATGGTCAACAGCAGGGGGGCATGGGAGGCGGTAGCGTCCTTCTGCGAGGACGTTATCTCGCAGAAGGAGGCGGCGGAACGCGTCAGGGAGGAAGATTCCTTCGCTGACGCGATTCGTCGCAGGAGGACAGGGCGGCGGAGAAGGCGCCATGGCGACCTGATGCCGCCCTAGGAGGTGCCAGCGGGCGATAGATCGGGGAGTCTATCGCCGTCGCGTTGCACGGCCCTCACGAGTGGTGGCGATGTCTCAGGTGAGCCCGGACATTGCCAAAGGAGTTGGTGCCCGGAGGCGGGCGGCGCTGGATGGGTCGCGAACGTCATGCGTAGCAGTTCTCGCGGCCCATCTGCAAAGGCGACAGTAGGCTCACGGCGGTGTTTTTTAGTGGGTGCAAGCCCCACATAACCAAACCGTCTCCCTGGACGGTGCGGTATGCGTCAGGCATTTTTCACCGCTTAATAAAAAAAATAAAAATAAAAAAAAAAAAAAAAAAAAAAAAAAAGGCTTCTGAACTGACGGCCGGCAGCATCACAATACTGCGAAAACTGCAGAGGGCGATGGCCGTCAGAGCTATCAGGTGGTATCGCACGATCTCCTACGAGGCGGCGTGTGCACTGGCCGGATCCCCGCCCTGGGCCAACACAAGTCGGAGTTTATGGAAGGCGCACAAGATCTCATGATCCCCGGTCCAAGTGTGGGAAATTAACACCGGGGTGGTTTTCAGTAGGAGTCTGACAGACCCCTTCGCCCACCTCAGAGTGAATGTGGACATCCACGAGGATTTACCACCCTGGAACAGAAAAAAAAGGGCCCCCCCGTGACGTCAAATTTCACCAGGGTTTCACCCCACACTCACTCCAGTTTTTTGCCAGTTATTTGAGGGATAAGCAACAATATGTGGAATATGTGGGACACGTGTCAGATCCATATTTCACGAGGTCCGGGGTAAGCCAAGGTAAGTAACCTTGGCCGCTTGGGCTTCCTTCTGATGGTTACCTACCAGACCTACCAGAAATAGTCCAAGACACTGTTTGTTGTTTGCCGATGACCTCAATTTGTCCCTCATGGTAAAAAACTGAAGCTGTGATGACTGTGTCAGGCTACAAAGGGACATTGATAGGGTAGTGAGCTGGAGCAAGAAAAATATATTGCAGTTTAATAGCTCGAAGTGTGTGACAGTCACTTTTACTCGCGCACACAACCCCATCTTACATACCTACCATATTGACGGGTCGCCTATGGCGCGGGTCACAGAAGACAAGGATTTGGGGTAGGCATTAACACGGGTTTGACTTTTCGTGATCACATAATGCATAGCTTTAAAAGAGCGTATAGGAATTTAGGTTACATGCGTCGTACAACCTGAGAGTTCACGAATGTGAACGCTATTATAGCATTATATATATTATGCACTGGAGAGGAGCTAGTTAGAATGTAATGTAGTCATCTGGGCTCCGCATGAAGCTAATTATAGTCATAAGCTGGAGAGGGAATTTATAAGGTATTTATAAAAGCGGTATTACGGGGTCAATCCATTTTATCCGATAATGTATCCAACCTTATTTATTTTAGGTATGATAGGATACAATGAGCTAAGGGTGAGGAGGTATCTTTATTTCGTATATCTTCGTATATACAGGGTGGCACATTTATATCGATCAGTATGGGAAAGTGTGAAACTATAAGACATACGAAGATCCCTTCTAAGAAATGTTGTATTGAAAAAAATTGTGGTAATTTCGAAAACTTTTTAAAATAAATGAAAGGATATAAAAACAATGTATTTTATTCATTTTAGACATCATGTTTCATAGTAAAATTTACTGCTTAAGATCTACACAATCGATATCTAAATAGAAAAATAGTGTTAGTTTTATTTTTCAAAACGTCCGGGTTCGATTCCCGTGTTCAGTAAAGTTTTTTAAAAATGTATGAAAGCAGTTTATCTTGTTACTAAAATCGATAACATGGTTCCTAAGAAGAGAGGAGATCTTCGTATGTCTTAAAGTTTCAGACTTTCCCATACTGACCGATCTAAATGTGCCACCCTGTATAGGCACTTCGTATATATGTATATAAGTTACTGAGAGGGAAATGCATAGTGCAGTTATTTTAGGGCAGGTGAGTCCGTGTATTCCAGACGATGGCAGAGATAAGTGTGGTGACGACGCGACGGCAGCCGCTATTGCTAGTGGAGCCGCGCGCTCGGACCAACCTATTAAGGGAGACGAAATGACGATAGTCAATTTTTCTGGCTGGGGTAATGCACACTTGACAGAAGGCCTAAAGTATTCGGTTACGCAGACCGCCAAGTTTTAGTTAGAAATACAACGGTTTGGTCCGTCACCGGCTCAAATACGCGCAGAGCTACGCCGTAGCTCTCCGTGCTACGCGCTACGGTCGATTGTTTTTTTCGGGATTCGTATTGCAAACCAGGCAGTGACGATTATTTCCTTCTTCCACAAATAGCGAAGTAGACATACGACTTTTTTTCTGTTTTTCCGTTTTTTTATCAGGAACTGTAGCTTCTCCTGGTTTATGTCCGTCTATGATTTTCTGGACACTGTCGGCAGCACTGTGAAAATTAAAAACATGCATGGATGCAACGAAAGTTGGTTATTCGATTACGGAATCTATTAAATAACTACTCTACCGTTGATTTCGCTTAAAAATGTAGGCTTTTAAAAACAGATGGAAATGGGGCCTGGCTGTTTTTGTATGCGGATTATATGTCCTCTGTAACTAAGCTATAAAATATTTAGACTTTTATCTAGCAGGTGATGTTACATCTTACCCTGCACCAGAAGCGTCGTATATTACCATCTCGGGAACCCTCAAAAGGTTAGTATCAATATTAATTATATCAAACTCGAATTCCTCTTCTTCATCTTGGAAAAGGTCCAGGATATCACTTTGATCCTGAAGTAAGTTTTCATCCAGTGACAGCTGAAGTGAAACATTTTTTTTTTTTTTTGTAATATGGTTACCTTACCTAGAATATCTATAGTTAGTTCGATAACATTCTCAGCATTAAAAAAATAAACGTTTGAAATCATTCAAAAACATTTTTCATGACTCATCTATCTTACTGAGCGTTTGCACTGGCGAAACATCATGACAAAAACATATTAAAATCTCTAGTTCCTGTCAAATATTGTACCTATGGAACTTTGACAGAAACTAAAGATTTTCATTTTCAACATGTAATGTTGTGAATGTTTCGCCAGTGCAAACCCAAAGTTATAGATATAAAAATCAATTGCCGTGCATTAATCTCGCAAAAACTCGAAAATGGCTCGACCGATTTGAATAATTATTTTTTTGTTTTGTTCGCCGCAAAACAGGGCTTAGGAAAAAATAAATTCTAAATTGTAATTTTGACAGGATCACGTCTGACCGGTCAGCTAGTGAGATATAAAAATGGATAAACAGAAACTATACTACTTATAAGATAGCTTGATCTCTGCGACATATGTCAAACTGACATTCCTAGGGTAGGAATTCATTCATTAGGTTGGCATGCCCATCAAGTATGACATTGACAGTTACTGTCTATACTATTATGAAATTCAGGACTTCTATATTCGGTGATTTTACTGACAGCTGTCGCAGAGATCAAGCTATATTTTATGAAGTCTATACGTTTTGTACGATAACTGAAAATATGTAGATATTGTAATTCCATTTAATTACTAGTAACATAGCCTAATAAATTCTCTCTCACGTCACACCTGCCTACCACTTTCCAACGTCATAAAAACCACAGCAAAGTAGTTGTCTGTGGAGAGTAGCAGATAAGATTACTCATTGCCGTCGGTTGCTACGACAATAACAATAATAAATAAATTATTCTGTGTTGTCCCACTGCAGGTGAAAGACCTCCCTTTCCTTTACAACTGGATCCTGCGCCAACATGGAACATTACTGCCTATTGGCGTGAAGCTCGTCTGATAAGAATAAATGCGTGGTAAGTATTATTTGGACTGAGGACTTGATAGGTATAGGCATGCAACACGTATACAGTGTGGCGATTAGGTTATCACATTAATTTGAAACCACGTATACTATATTACGTATTTATTAAAATAATCAATAACAATTAACATTCTAGCCATGTGACCACTTTTTTCGTTTTAGTATTGAACAGCAATAAACTTAATTTGTAATTATTTGGTAACAACACTATAAACATAAAGTTTGTGTTGAATTGTTGATATCATCGCCCCGCGCGTGTTTTGTGTCTTATTATCAATGGTGGTTTATTTCGCGCCAATTTTTCAATCCATCAAATCAATTATTTTACAGATCATAAAATTCAATTAGTTAGTAATTACATACACACATGTTAGTTAGTACACACATTTGGCAAATTATGGTAATAATCATTACTAATATTATAAATACGAAAGTGAGTCTGTTTGTTACGCTTTCACGCTAAGGCAGCAAAACGGATTTGGATAAAATTTGGCACATAGGTAGACCATGGCCTGGATTAGGACATAGGATACTTTTTATCCCGATATTCTTACGGGATTGAGACTTATGCGGGTGAAACCGCGGGGCGCAGTTAGTTATTAATAATGTCAAAACAATCAATAGTAATGTCAAAATCATTACAATAATGTCAACATTAATAATAACAAAATAATCAAGTACAATACGATATCAATAATAATCAATATGCAATAGGTACCTTAACAACAAGAAACATTAATTCAAGACACGATTTGAAGGCTGGGAATGTGTCCTTTTTCCAGTGCCTGAGTATTAGACCTTCCGCCCTATCGGCCACAGTGACCAAAAAGCTGTTGGTGTATCCTCATACAACTTCTTCCATAAACACCATAGGACACCAGATCAAAGGCTTTTGAAAGATCAAGAAAACACGCGTACCCGGGGGTTTTACTGTCCGTATAGTATCTGATAGTGTGCATGAGACAAAGAACAGCGTGCTCTGTTTCACCAGCTCTGAAAAAAAATTGGGCGTCGTGAAGCGTCGGATGTTTATTCAACTGCTTGTCAAGCACACTGTCCAACACTTCGGCAATAATCGTTGCCAACGATATGGCCCTATAGTTATGTCCGACGCATTCGATTTTTCATAATCGGCACAACTAAGGTTTTCATTAGATCTTCGGGAAAATACGTGTGTGAAAAGCAGAACTTGAAAAATATTGTCAGCAATCTGGGCATGTATTTTGTAAATGTTATATGCTGAGAGAATCGTGCCCGGGTGATTTATCACGCTTCATATTTTTCAACACTGCAGCTATTTCTTTAACCCTTACCAGTGATGATTCCGTTTTTGGCTCGCTATAACTTATTTTTACGCTATTTAATTAATTTAAAACATTAAATTTTCAATTTTAGTCTTATTGATTATTTTATTATCTTAACAGACTGGTATCAACTTTTAATAACCGCTGTGTTAAGTGTGAGAATCTAGACGCCACTCTGTATATGTTGGTCGCTGGGAACATAAAAATACCTTCCAACTATCACCATCTCACAATATGTTAGACGGCGATAGTTCGAGAATATTTAAGCATATTCATGTTATGCAAAAGACAAAAAAGAGAAAAAAAGCAAAAGATAAAAGACTATAAAACCATAAATCACTTACCCATGAGAAGTTATATTTCTGTTTTTCTTTCTCTGCGGCTTTTATGGCCTAAAATACAGGGTTATTGGTTATATGTCGGCAAGTTAAGGGGTTGTAGGAGAGGTCAATTGCAACCAAATGACCTCTCATGACCCCTATGACAATTTCAACCATTTTCGAGTAATTTGACATTCTATATTTAAAATGAATGAAATAAAAATATAAAATTTCAAATGACTCTGAAATTGTTGGCATTTGCACTGGAGCCATGAGGAGTAATTTGGTTGTAAATGACTTCTCTTACATCCCCATAATAGATTGCGGACATACAGGGTGTAAGGGACAGCCCTCCGCAGACTGATGGGGTGAATCCAGTATATCATACTAAGATGACCGGTACATGAAATTATTTCAGGAACGTTACGGGAATCCAATAAACCTGATTTGTTTTATTAACTTACACGCAATGTATCACTACCGTGACCAAACGTACGTAGCGAACGGCAGCGCAGCGAGCTTTCGGACGCCCTCCCCGCCTCCCCGCGGTGATTGAACAGCTGATGTAACGCGTAGTTCGTTAGAGAATTTCAACATCATTGCTGTTTTTTTTATAATTTTAGCTGTTTTATTTACATTTATAGAGTACTGCGTACAGAGAATGTAATTTTACATTGAAATAAAGGAATAGCAACTGAAAACCCGATTTAAAAAAAAAAGTTTTAATGAGAAAATTTTCAGTTTAAAAAAAAAACAAAATATTTTATTTCACATAAACCAACAAGGGCACTCATGAAACGTCAGAAGCTAGGGGCACGGTCGTTTCCTATGGAGAAGAGCGATTCACTGGAATATGATTCAAAATAAGGAGCTGAATGCACCCTCTTAGTTTGCGGAGGGCTGTCCCTTACACCCTGTATAACCAATAATACTGTATAAATGATGATGATGACAAACGATATTTCATCATTTTTGTGCCCTTATCACAGTTTATTCGGGTCTTAAACCTTATCACAATAATGTCTTTTTTTTCCTTACTTTTCTATTAGTCGTCATGTCGGAAGTCACCCCCTTTCTAGCCATACCATCTTCTTTTCAATCTATCCAACGTTCCTTTGGTCCCCTATTCTTAAAGCCATCCACACTCAACTCAACTTTCGTCACAACATTTTCGTCATTCCTCCGCATCACATGCCCATGCCAGGACAACCGATTTCCGCACCACTTTTCCGTCATCGGTGCCACTTTCAGATTTCCTCTTATGTAGATAGGTACACATTTCTTACTCTATCCATTCGCTTAACACCACACATCTGTTAATTGGTTTAAAAAAAACACTTTTACACATCAAAAATAACTTATTAAATGTTTTAAAACTAGATGAGTGTGGTGTTTCCTATCCGACTACTCTGAGAAGAAAGACAGAAACTAACTCGGAGGTCACAGTCTCTTTTAAACTCCAGTAATAATCATGGTCAGGCCATATGAGGAACATGTAGATAAATGTCTGAGATGGTCTTTTGAGGAAAGAACCACACAGATTTGAATGGACCCGTCCAGTCAGTGCAATCGTGTACCTCGACGACTCGATGAATACCAAAGAAAGGAAATTTTTGACATTTTATCAATTATATTACCTGAGAAAAAAAAAACTTACATAGTCCTCACATTCACAATCAATCTATATATCTATCTATCTATAGAAATAAAATTGAATCGCTAAATGTGTTGCTAAGCGCAAAACTCGAAAACGGCTGGACCAATTTAGTTTTTTTTTTTTATAATATTTCTTGACGTTCGAGGAAGATTCTTATGAAGAACAACTTTGGAAAAATTGCCCGGAAAAACGTAAAAACCCCATTTTTAGGTAGGTAGGTAATTTCATGTCATGATGTAGATATATCATAGATATCGGCTAGGTATAAATAATACATCTATGTTGTATACTAATATTCATCAAATGTCAGTGTATATAAAATGCTACATAAAATTACCCACCTTCTGGGGCAGTCGGGTAAAAAAACAGAGAGCAAAAAATTGGAGCAGTAATCCCAAACCTTTTTGTCTTTAACTGTATAAAAGAATTTCAGGCATAGCTTACGTTTTATCAAATATTCATATTATTATGGATAGCACTATTGTTAAAACAAATTTATATTTTTATGGGCTCATAACTACTAAGCCGTTCAAAATGGCGGATTATTTCATTTATTTGAACAACTTATCTTCTCATTAGGCGCGGAAATTTTTCGCATATTTGCAAACTGTCGATGTCGGAAGTACTTCTGGGATCGAGTGACTAAAATGACGATATCTCCAACCTTTTTTATGGGAGCTTTATATAAAACTTACGAGTATATTTTGGGAATCGTTATGTAATAGATTTTCATAAACATACTGAGAAATTTAAGAAGATTAGTGTAATGACTGTGCCAGTCATACACTCCTTAAATTTCTCTCTGAGAGAGTGTATAACAGTCAAAAATTTTGATCGGCCTACTTTTGAGTACCTACTTAAAAGGCAAAACTACCAACAAAGGTGGAATCCGCCTCTGTTAGCTTACTGAGGCAAATAGAGACGGAAAATAAAAGTGAAGCTATCTCGCTTTGGCTCAAATTAACCTGTTTTTATCCATCCCGTTTACGCCCCGAGTTCTTCCATATCACAGCTCCATCAGATACTCCCTCCAGGCGCAATCGCGAATTGAACGCAACTCACACGTCCGACATACCAAAGACAACGGTAACTGAAGACCGCGCGTCCTGCGATCTTACTGTGGTGCTGTAGTCGTACAACAAAAACAGCACAACGACCTTAATATCGTTTTCGTGCGTGTCATTGGAAAGTGGTACATTTGAAAACTTCTGGACACGCGTGTTCCATCGTAGACATCCACCGCTTTCCATCGGGCGTATAACCGTTCTCACGTGCAGCACTCTTTACCATCTATGTTGGGGTCATCTTTCAGTCTTACCGGATGCAACTGAATACTAGTATTTTACATGGAGCGACTGCTATCTGACCAGTCACTGGGTAATACAATACCTCTTGGTAAGACTTGTTGTCAGACTTTTGGGCTTCTGACGACCCGTAACAACTGTCAAAGATGTACAAATGACAGCCGAGACCAACGGCAGAACATGTAGGTACCCACCCACCGGCCACCCAACTTCTCAAAAGAAACTGAACTGAACTGAAATTACTAAGATCGAAGTATACGATGTGGTAGGGCCGTTGTTCCAAAGCTAGTCACATGACATGTTAGCAAACCTTTCTGTTGATTTGCCTCGCAAATGCAAGTTAACGTTTAAAAGTAAAATTAATACGAATTGAAACTCACCCCTTCTATTGTAGACTGCACTCCAATGCTTTTGAAAGTGATAGCATCTTCATCGTCGAATACCCATGTAACCTGTTGTTTAATTGTAACATTGTTGTTAAGATTTCACAAAGGACCTTCTGTTTGTAGCCTTTGCCGTGTTCTGACGTCATGCTCCCAGCAACCACATCACCTGTTTTTTCATTAATAAGTTTATAGTACTTTTTGTATCTAATATATACTCACTTTATACATACTTAAAAAAAAACTATTTTGAAAGGTTAAGAGTACAGACACTTCATTTTTATGTTGCTGTATAGAATCTCTCCAGCAAAGTTAAAATAAGAAGAAACTTACATAGATGCTTATTGTATTAACAAAGTGTTTGAAAATAATTGTACTGTTGATTTTACCATTAAATATGCAAGCTGAGATTAGTTATGTCAAGTTTCAAATTCTCGGGTTATTGATATAAGCGCCTACATGGCAAAGTGTAAGTATCAGCTTAAATTGTCAGGCGTTGTTAAGTAAATAATTGTAAAAACACTAATGTTAACTACGCATAACTATTGATACGTTTTATTGAAAACTATAAATATTTCCCTATATCTGTTATCACTCACACTAGGATTGAATAATAAAATTTAATTATTCTAATATTTAAAAATATAATTTATAAGTATGTAATCACTACATAGTATATAAAAGTCGCTCCCCGCTGTCTGTCCCTATGTATGCTTAGATCTTTAAAACTACGCAATGGATTTTGATGCGGTTTTTTCACCAATAGACAGAGTAATTCATGTGGAAGATTTTTGTGTATAATTCATGAAGGTTTTGTGTAAATTGGCTGAAATATGACGATTATTGTCGAAGATGTCGGAAAATATCATCCAGACTGGGAAGTTTACTGGCGTGCGCCGCGTAAGCCGTAAGAGATACATCAAATCTATGTTCTACAGAATTGTAGATCTTAAAAATTGGAACAAAAAAGTCCGCAATAGCATGTCTATCTTCTAAGGATGACCTACAGTAACCAATTTCATCTTTCAGAATTTAATAAAAATTCATTGTTATTTCCGAAGCTATTTAGATCGGTATTATATTTATCCATATCCAATAAAATATGTTATTAAATTGGACATTGAATTTAGATTATCATATGGCTTGACATCATATCATAAAAATGAATATATAATATGCGTGACAAAATAATTATGGTTGACGACAACGCGGGCGCAGCGGTAGCAGTCAATGACCTTTTCCTCGGCTAATAGGTATCTAATCCCAGTAGCTGCTAGCCCGTGCCGCTAGCCCGCGTGGATGTCGGAAAGTATTCCTTGGGTACGTCCGCTGAGGTCGGTCTGAAAAAGGTTGCTACTTGGCTCGACCTTAATCTTCTAACCCTAAACACTTCCAAAACTAACTTCATATGCTTCTCCAAGTACGATACCTCCCAGCCACCAGCAGATTTCAATATTAAAATTCACAAATGCCACTACCCTGCTCACTCTATATGCTCATGTGACAAAATTGAAAAGTTAAATTTACAAAATATCTGGGCGTAATGATCGATCAGCGTCTGACCTGGCATTTTCACACAGAATTGTTAAAAAATTCACAAATGCCACTACCCTGCTCACTCTATATGCTCATGTGACAAAATTGAAAAGTTAAATTTACAAAATATCTGGGCGTAATGATCGATCAGCGTCTGACCTGGCATTTTCACACAGAATTGTTAATGAAGAGAGTAAGACCTAGTTTCACCATACAATGCTAGTTAGTTTTAACGTCCCGTTAAATAGACAACGGCCCGTTAAGCGTAGTGAGTGTTTCACCATGAATTAACGAATGGTTAATCCTCTTAACAAGGCGTTAAACTTAATCACTGCTCCAAAGGTCCGTTAATGCTTTTAACGGCTGTTAATTGGTTGTCAGTTGGTCAAATAAAATGGAAGCAGCGTAAAATTTTATTTTTGAACACGGAAATGATGATATTTTAGAAAATTTACAACTTTTTGACAATAAAGTTCAACGTCCTAAAACATACAAAGATCGACGTGACTTATATTTTGAAGAATATGACGATCTAGATTTCAGGACAAGGTTTCGTTTATCGAAAGAATCTTGTACATATAGAGGTCTTGCAAATGATTGAAGATAAACTTCAATATCCATCAAATCGGTTAGTACCTACCTTAAAATTGCCTTATTAGGTATGTGAATTGTAATAAAAATATGCCTATGATTCGACTTACAACTTCTTACGTAAGTAGGTACCCACCCATGATGTTTAATATTATTAGAAATGTTTGTTACCTAACGTAGTGTTAAAGCTCACAGTGGTTCCCACTAGTAATAGGACCGCCCCATCATCACAGAGAGCACCTTCCAACCCTCATTTTTATGAGCAATCGTCACTGCATCTGTTTTTTTGTTTTCAACTACATTTTTATGTTTTGTAATGAGTCCTATTAAAATTTCTTTTTCACTAGCGCTGAAATTGGGTCGGTGACTTTTTTTCGACATTTTAACACACAAAATAAGCAAAAATTACAATTTAGAAGAATCAAAAATTGTTGTAAGTACCATAAAGGTTATATATAATGCACTATGAATTAAGAGTAGTCTTATTTAGTTGTTGCCTAGCAACTGTTGTTTCTGTCATCCTGTGTTTTACAAATGAAGTTAATTTGTGTTATAATAAAATGTACTTTATTAAACCACTGTGTTACAATGATATCTTAGTTTCATTGTTAGCAAGCTCAGCAAGCAAAAAATACCACAAAACAAAATCATTTGAAAACATTTTTACGAATTTGACGTTTAAAACGACTAATAGAGAATTACACTGTTTATAGAACGTTTTGCTTTAAACGCCATGACATTTTAATTTGGTTGCATAAAAACGAGAGTGAATGAAAAGTCAGACCGGTCGTTTTTGTTCACTCGATAATAGATGATATCTGCTAAATGTTTGATTTAGCAACGCCTTGTTAAGATCCCTCCATAGAACGTAAAACTTTTTGACGTTTACGTCAATTTTAACAGAGCATTTGCTGATGGCTCGTTAAGAATTGTTTGGTGAAATCGGGTCTTAGAAAACTTATCTGGACATTTAAAACACTACGATACGTCACTTCCAAACGCCTTCTGCTTCAAATATATACAACGCTAGCACAGTCTGTTCTTTCTTATTGTCTCCCGGTCAGGGGAGGAGCAACAAAAAGCAAATTCCTGGAGTTAGAGAGAGCCCAGAGGTCACTACTTAAAGTCATGCTCTTTAAACCCTTTAGATACCCGACGGAAACCCTTTATAAAATATCTGATCTCCTGACAGTCAGAAAGATGTACGTACTCCATATCATTCTAAAACAACACAAATCCCTCGTTTTTGACCCCTCGAAGCTGGAAAGCAGAAGAAAGCATAATGTTGCCCCAGCAATCACGATTAAATCAACATTTGCAAAAAGACAGTACGCAAGTCAATCATCTCGCTTAAATAATCTTCTTAACAAAGAGCTAGAAATTTATCCTCGTACACATCGCGAATGTAAAAATATTATGACGAAATGGTTAAAAACGAAATCGTACGATGAAGTTGAATGTTTAATAGAAACATTAAACAACGGTTAGTGGAAGATGTCGTCATGCAACATCTTCCGATCCCAAGACATGTCGTAGGGCTAACTCGAAAATCCATACAAAAACTTCAATCTCTTATCCCTACCACACCCCATAATACAATCACTTCTAAAATACACCAACACCTACCGCACCAATCCTCTCTTCTCACTCATATCACGCATACCCACACTTACTTCATAGCCTCTTACTCACACAAATAACACATACACACACTCACACACACTCATGAATACACACACACAAACATACGCACAATCACTATGCGCGCACTTTCAATTTACTATTAATTTACTCAATTTTCATTTCTTTTCCTTTTGTTTAACTTAAGACTCCTCCTTTAAAATGGAGGAATTGTCTACTTATTAGTATTTTTTTCTAACTTAGTACTTTCATTATCATATTCAATAACTCGGTATGTGACACAGTACTGTAGTTGAAGGGCGGAATGTCCTAACACAAGCATTTATTTTGCATAAACTACTGTAAGTTATTGAAATAAACATTTTATTTATTATTTATTTACGTACTCATGAAATATTTTCCGATATCCACGTGCCGCGGGCAAAAAGCTTAGCTTTTATATGTTTTTTGAATGAAAGTGTTTCATCTATCATAACACCAAGAATTTTAGTTGTATTTGTCATTTTAATGTTGGGACAAACACATTGGTTATCTGTAGGAATTGTGCAATAATGAGCATATAATATCGAGGTAGTGCTTGTTGATGTTTGCTTGCATATCGCAAACTTAATTAAATTTGTCTTGTTTGCATTTAGTGTTAGTGAATTATGTTGAAGCCATTTACGAACAATATTGAACCCATGTTGCGCAAGCTTGTAGACTTTTTTTTCATGTCAGCCAAAAATAGAAGGTCGGTGTCGTCAGCATAAGAAAAAATTTGGCCGTGATCTAGATTTAGGTTACAAAGATCGTTTATGTATATAAAAAATAGTGTAGGCCCTAAAATACTTCCTTGGGGAACACCGAAGGACAAGTTTTTTTCACTATAGTTGAGAACATAATCAATCCTTACACATTAGGTACGGTCTTCTAGATTACTCTTAAATAGTTTCCTATAGCAGTATACCTATGCCTTGAAGCTTGTGCAACAGAATAGGAAAAAAAACGGTATCAAAAGCTTTGGCGAGATCCAGGAAGATTCCCACTGTGTGGTTAAATCCAAACTGCCGTTTAGATAAAATTGATTTATTCTCAATTTGTAAAGCCTTTTATTCATATTGTTTTCTAATATTTTAGACATAGTAGGCAGTAAGGAAATAGGTCTATAATTTGTCACTTGATCGTTACTGCCTGATTTCTAAACAGGGATAACAACTGCTTTTTTTAGGCACTCGGGAAAAAGACCTGTAGATAAACATTTTTGGAAAATATAAGTTAGTGGCAGTCCCAAAATGTGCCTGAACTGTTAAATAATTTTATTTGATATGTTATCCGAGCCAACTACACAGTCGTCCTTCAAACTCATAATTATCGTTTCTACCTCAGTCTCGTCAGTATTTTGCAACACTGCAAGACATTGACGAGACTGAGGTAGAAACGAAGACACAGATGAGAAGGATGATAAAATAGTGCTACATGTAAATGGTGTGCTTGTTAGATATTGTGATTGGCCTTGAACTTTTTCAGCCAAACATTTACCAACATTAACAAATAAATTATTCGCAATATTCTCAGATGCTAACTGTGATGAGTGTGCTAGTAATAAACCTAAAGATGATCTTTATACCGGCTTTTTCTAGTGCAATTATCGTAGCTGCTTTTTTCCTTTTTTTAGAAGAAATTACGATATCGTTTATACGACAGTAGCAAAATTAAGTTATCTGGATTAAATTTAGCTTTCATATGCAGTTTATCTTTATTTTTCAACCGACTTCAAAAAGGAGGAGGTACTCAGTTCGATTGTATGTTTTTTTTTGTATGTTTGTAAAAATCAATTCATAATTGCCGGAGTAATCGCGTAGATTACTCCGGCAATTATGAATTGATTTTGATGATTATTTTTGTGTTTGGTAGGGCATACTTCAGAGGTGGTCCCATATAAATTTGGTCAAGATCTGATGAGTTAGCTTCAATAATACGTATTTTTCCCACCTAGTATATGTGGATGATGTTCTAATAGTTCCTGTCACTGTAATTTAAACACTTCAAAGTGAAAAATAACTTTGATTTCGGAAGTCGGTGGCAAAAAAACGAAAGTACAAAACCAAAGACACTGACTTCCGAAATCATAGTTATTTTTTTGGAAGTCGGGTTTTTTTTTTATGTTTTTCATACAGCGAATGAGTTGCGTCGTGGTTTTATGTAGGTATTTTGTATCCATGGTTTTATTTTGTAGTTCTTGATATTTCGCCGAGATACGAGTATGACCGTGTTCTTTTGAATTGCATTTTGTACTTTTTTGATTAGGTACAACATACAAAACTGTGGATCAGCGGAATCGTAGACCGGATCAAAGGCGATATTGCGTAAGTCTTCTTCAAGTTTATTTACAATTAAACTAAAAATTGTGCGAGTGACTACTTTAAGTAATTTACAACTTAAAATAAGTAGGGTAGCATTGTGATCGGTTATTTTTGAATTAATTACAAGGGTAAGTGCAGGGAAATTTGTCATTTTTCAAACTTACAGATTACCTTTTTCCACGCTTCATGTTGAATAATGTAAGAAAACAACTAAAATATAAAGATTTTAGAAAATAAAAACAAATTGAGGGTAAACAGTTAAAAGAAACGAACCAAGAATTTTCCATCATGATAATCATAATCATAAACTTTATTGTGCAAATATGAGACATTCATGCAACTTAAAGTAACTCACTAATAACAAATAAACAAGATGACAGAAATCGTCTTAGAGTTAGTGATAATAAATTTTTTAGACAGGTCATCAGTTGGAGAAAGTGACGTGGTAGTTTGAATGTCTTTAGTCTGATTCGCCCTATCCCTTCGTACTAGTATGAAACTGTATCACGAGCGGATAGTCTTCCTCAACCCTAGAAACAACAAGATTCCCACAAGTTCCAGTTACAGGTAACATGTTTAAAAGCAAATTGAACACATTGTATAGGCAATAAATCATAGAACAGCTATATTTATGAATAACATGATTAGAGTTGTCCGTGTTGTTTTGTGTTTGGGTACAGGTGTATATATAGATATGTGTATATGTTTTTCTATGTATGTTTCCGTATGTGTACAATTATGTGTGCTTTATTATTTATGTGCCTTATTTATACCAATTTATCATTAGATTTTCAGTGTTGTTGTAGTCTAGTGTTTTCAAGTATTTATGCGTAGTTTTTTTGCATGTATGGATATCAAGATTCCTTAGTTCCAGATCTTTACTCACTTTGTTGTAGAGGTTAGGACCAAGTTAATTGTGAAATTTGTGTGCCAAAGGTGGTTTTTTTTTTAATGAATAATTTTCGTACCGTGAGGACTCCCAGTTCTGAGCAAAGTAGGTGTGTCGGATAAGTGTACTTTTTGCGAGAGATAACTTTAAGTACCATTCGTTGTGCTCTTTCGCCAAACAAATATGGTGGATTTTGAGGTTCCTCCCCAGACATTCAAGCCGTATGTCAGTATAGACTGACATAGTGCTAAGTAGATTTCTATTAGGAGCTTAATGTCACACACATTTCTAATAGTTTTAAAAATATAAATCGACTTTCTTACTCTATTACTTACTTTCATGACGTGTTCTTTCCAATTTAAGTTTTGGTCTACGATTACTCCGAGATATCCAATGGAATTAGTTCTGGTAATTGGGTTACAATTACATGTACTTGAATTTTTGCAATTGTGAGTTTGTATAATTATTGAGTTTGGTGAAGGTTGAGTTCTGTCGTTAATTGTAAATGTAATAAATTTGGTTTTGTCCAGATTAAGTGTCAACAAATGATTGTCCAGCCATGAGGTAACTAAAGCAAAACCTTCATTTGCTGCTTCGGTGATGATGATGCAGAAACTATTATTCAATCCTAGTGTGAGTGATAACATTTAAAGGGAAATATTTATAGTTTTCAATCAAATGTACCAATAGTTATGCTTAATCATTATTACAAAGTGTTTTTAAAATTATTTACTTAACACAGCCTGACAATTTAATGTATGCAAAGCTCATATTTACACTGCTATGTATTTTTGGGCGCTTACTGTAGACTGTGGAGCATCTCTCCGATGCTCTAAAGCAGTGATTCTCAAAGTGGTCTATACCGATCCTCAGGGGTAGACGACGAGCTGCAAGGGGTCCATTTCAGCGTGAAAAAAATGGAGGTCCATGAGATGTAAATAGGGGTACTCGTATCTACGATAGTGGATATCATTTAAGGCGAAATGGGTCCCAAAGAAGAGGTTTTGACGCATTTCGGCTGCACGCAAAATCAATTTTTGTCCTCAAAAACTACTAATTTGCCTTATTTTTTTTCATGATTATTAAAATTGAAGATATTTTTTAGTGAATTATGAGGGCCAAAACACGATTGACATAATTTGGCTCGATACAAAAAAATCGCAAAGTTTCCTCAAAATGTAGATTTTTTATGAGAAAAAATGGTTTTATTCGATTATAATTAAAGCAATTTCAATCAAATTTCGTCTATACGTTCACCATAAAAGACTTTAGGGGATTATGGATTTATTTTAATGTAACAGCAAATAAAATCTTTAAAAAAACCCAAATATAGTAAATCGGGCTAAATCGGCTCGCGCTCAGAGTCCTGCGGGACGTCATCGAGGGTGGACCTGTGTCAAAATTTTTAAAAATACGCTCTCTCTGCAGTTGTTAAAAAAAAATCAAATAAATGAAGAACACATTAGATATGAAATTGCAACAACTCAGAAAAAATATTTCGTAATTTTAATATAGTTTTAATTCATAATATTGTTTTCGAAATTGTGATTATTTCTATGCGATATGATGACGTTTAATTGTCATCTTACAATAGTGTTAGACACATTACAAATTATTATCGATAAAATTATAGTCAAGTGCGAGTCTTATAAAAAAAATTATAGTCGTTTAAATATTTAAAACAATTTTCACTCTGTCAAGAACAATTAAAATTAGAAAACAAATGCTGTTTCGAACAAAAGTGCTAACATGACCAAATGTATAGAACACGATAAAAATCGTAATTATATTTTTCGAATAGCTGAGCCAGCAACACAATTTTTTCTTGAATCCGTGATTGTATCGTATTGGCTCAGTATGAACAATTTTCAGTTTTGAATACAAAAGTCACTGGTTACGATATCGTATACGACACTTCTGTATACGATAAAAAGTCGTTCTAAAATGTCGATGTCCTAAAATAATAGATTCGATCAATTATAGCTGTAGCAGTAGGTACGTCACTTGGCAATAAAGTACGGCAATTGTTACTTCATGTATAGCTGTCAATATTTACGAATCTTCATGAGTGGTGGGAAACATCCAAAACAAAAAAATATGGTCACAGTATAAGCGAAACAGTACGACCATTTTTAGCCCATTCAACTTAATTAAAATCCTGAAGAAATAAAGATGAAAGTTTGTTTATATTGGAACGACGTGTTTTATATGGAATTTTTCGTTTTTTGTATGGAAAATATGAAAAAATATTACCTACATGTTGAGTGTTAGGGGTTTATGGGTTTCATAAAGGGGGTCGAATTTTTCATTATTTTTGCGATAGGACACACCATTTTCGAGATATAAGCAAGAGAAAAGAAAAAAAGACATTATTGTTTTTGCGCCGCACGGTGGATCGAAAATGGGCTGTAGAAGACATAGGATCTCGATTTCTTAAATGTTATTTTTTTTGCTGGAAATGACTTCTGCTGATCATTACTGTTCTATAAAATGTCATATGAAGTAAATGTGTGCACAAATGGAAGAGTTATAATTTTTATAAGAAAAAAATGTATGGAGCTAGTATGAAAAATCGAATTATCTCCTAAACGGCATGTTTAACCGTACCATCCTTGGAGGTGGTCATAGTGCTAATTATTTATAATTTTTTGGTTGCGGATTTGACGAAAAATTTCATGCCGTTTTTTTTTAAAAAATCGTCAAAATATTTTTATTTGTTTTTTCATATAAAACTATTCATTTTAGTGTTTATGTTGAAGAACACGGACTTTTAACTACACGTAACATAAAATAGCATCACTCCTATATTTCCGAAGGAGTTGGCAGAGGTTTATAGTACACCCACACGTAGACAACTATGTTTGAGCTAGATATTTATCAACACATCATGAGTTTTAAAACCTTTCATACAACCAAATTACCAATTGTTTACTCTTCTAATGAGTCCGAAAAGAAGTGATTAAGTAACTACACTGATTAGGTCTTCTAATGAGTCTTTATAGGTGATTTAATGATTTTCAATATCTCACGACAATGCCAACTATGGATTACATTCAACTTTTCTTGATAAGTAAGCTAATTTGTTAATTAGCAGTGCTATGAGTTCTAAGAATAGTTAGTGACAATTATAAATTTTCATTAGCTAATGAGAAGATAACGAATGAGGGTAGTTACCTAATTATTGGCGTTTTGCAATAAAAGGGCTAAAGTTTTGTTTTATAATTTAGTTTGTTCACAACTGTGTAACTGCTAACACTAAATCTGCGACTATAAAATCTTAGAATGGAAAGTTTAATCACGAATTTAGACTTGTTTGTTCTTCTACGAAGTGAGAGTACTTCATTTGATCATGAAGTATTGTTCAGTGCAGTTGTATCCCGCATAGGCGATTGCCTGTCTGACGAAGATCGTGTTGTTCTCAAAGAATTTTGTCGGAGATTTACGCGAGCCGCTTTACAAAGGTGGCAGAAATCCAACCGATTCCTTGATAATTTCAGGAGAAAGTACGAGAATTGGTTGGGAGCAAATATTGATTGGCCGAGTTTTGTGCAAACTTTAGTTAATCAAGAACCAAGTGTTGATGAGATACCAAGAGCGCCCTCAGTCTCTCCAGAACCGTTGACATCAACGTCCATTGGAACAATGACGAAAAGATCCCGTAAACCATTCGAAGATCTGGGAAGTAAACAAAAAAAGAGAAGATCTGATGAACACACAGGCGAAGATTCCAGTGAATTGGCATATGCAGCTGCAGCACGTTTAAAAGAAGAAGGGCATGGAGATATCGCCTCTGTCATCGAATACATGATGAAAAATCCTGAAGCAGCCGCTAAATTAAATGAAACGCTTAAGAAACCAGCGAAAACAATCATATTTACGTCAGAAAAGGCGCTTGGATTGCTTCTTTCGCTAAAACTCTCAAAGTGGCAATATATTACGTTGCGAGAGGCTGCCATTCGGGAAGGTGCTAAGGATATTTATCCATCTTACTATAAAGTGCAACAAACTAAGCTTGATTGCTACCCTCCGAAGCAATCAGTGACAGTTACTGATTCATCGGCTAGGATTACACTTCAAGCTTTACTTGATATCACAGTTACAAGAATCCTTCAAAGCCTTTCTAAGGAAGAGCATAACAAGCAGTTGAAGCTGATATCCAAGTGGGGATTTGATGGTGCTTCTAACCAAAGCCGATACAAGCAGAAAATGGAGGGTGAGGAAGATGACTCGAGCATTTTTATGACCTCCTTGGTGCCACTTAAACTGACAGATGGAGACAACATCTTATGGACGAACCCAAAACCATGCTCAGTTTTGTATTGTCGTCCAGTTCAGTTTACTTTTGTAAAGGAGAGTGAAGCAGTTGTCCTTGAGCTGAAAAAACAAATGGATGAAGAAATTGAGGCCCTTATCCCCACAGAGTGCAATAATAATAATAGGGTGACTCATGAACTAATGATGACGATGATCGACGCTAAAGTTTGCACTTACCTTTCTGAAGCTAGATCAAATGCATCGTGCTACCTGTGCTTAGCAAAGCCTACAGAAATGAACCGCTTAGATGCTGTAACATCAAAAATTGTGTGTTCTGACCTTTATGAATTAGGCTTGTCATCCCTACACGCCCGTATAAATTGTATGGAATGTCTGTTACACATTGCATACAGGCTCGACTTCAAACGGTGGGCAGCGAGAAGTGATGAGCACAAAGAAATGCTACAGACAAGGAAGAAAATAATTCAAAATAAATTCAAAGATGAACTCAATCTGTTGATTGATATAGTAAAACAAGGCTCGGGAACCACCAATGACGGGAATACTGCAAGAAAATTCTTTGAGTTTCCTAATAAAACCGCAGCTATAACCGGTTTGGATGAAGACCTCATCAAAAGATTTGCTGTAATTTTACAAGCAATTACATCTGGAGAGCAGGTCGATATAATAAAATTTAGAGATTATGCCCGCAAAACAGCAGAAAAGTACGTATTATTATACGACTGGTACTACATGTCGTCAACCGTTCATAAATTATTAATCCATGGGGCTGACATAATCGAGAAAAATAATATTGTGCCGATTGGGACTCTCTCGGAAGAAGCCTCAGAGTCTCGAAACAAAGATTTTAGGAGGTTTCGAGAACATCATTCGCGGAAAAGAAGCAGGCAGGATTCCAATCAAGACATTTTAAATATGCTTGTTGTTTCTTCGGATCCTTTGCTAAGTGCACAAAGGCCTAAGTTAGATGCCAAGAAAAAGCAGAGCTTTTTTGCTGAAACTCTCGACTTAATTCAATTTCAGGAAACTGAGTTCGAGTTTTTGGACATATCCAATCTGGATGCTGACTCAGAATTGGAGTCTGACAACGAGAGTGATAAGGAAAATTTGTAAAAAAATTATACATTTGTAAATTTGTATTTGAGTCTGTTTGGGTTTTTTTTTGTAATATTTAATGATATTTTGTCTTTTTTTTTATTTTTTTACTTTATTTTACAAATGCTTAGTATTAATTCCTTCAATTAAATTATTTTGTGTATAATATAACTTTATATGTTACTTAAATAAGAGTTTGGTAATCTTTTTTTATTTAAATTAATAAAAATGTGTCAAAAAACAGCAATTTTTTTATTTAATTTTTCTTGTTTTGTGTGTTCTTAATATTTGGGTTAATAACATATCGAACTTTTTAACTTGGACACTAAAAGGGATCGTTTTACATGTAAAAATAAATAAAAATATTTTGACGATTTTTTTTAAAAAAACGGCATTAAATTTTTCGTCAAATCCGCAACCAAAAAATTATAAATAATTAGCACTATGACCACCTCCAAGGATGGTACGGTTAAACATGCCGTTTAGGAGATAATTCGATTTTTCATACTAGCTCCATACATTTTTTTCTTATAAAAATTATAACTCTTCCATTTGTGCACACATTTACTTCATATGACATTTTATAGAACAGTAATGATCAGCAGAAGTCATTTCCAGCAAAAAAAATAACATTTAAGAAATCGAGATCCTATGTCTTCTACAGCCCATTTTCGATCCACCGTGCGCCGTCGAGGTGTTGGTGTGAATTTTAGTTCATTTTTTAATCGCGATTAAATACTTAGACAATCTAAACTTTAGGTGAAGAACGTAAAATTCTGAACAGCAAAATTGCCATTTTCACTAAATTAATAGCTCAGTGCCGTCAAACTAAAATATAGTTAAGTTGTGTCACTTAGTCTATTTCAGAATGGAAAATTGTCGGTTGACAAGAATAATCTAAATTTTGGTGATTTTTAGTCTAGTTTAGAGGCATTTGTGACAAGAGAATCGGCAACATTGAATGAATGAAACGGAATCTCAAGCCGATGTTGCTATCATAAAAATAATTTGTTTTTAATAACTTGCAATATCGGTTTCTCGTCGCGACATATAGAAGTGTCAAAGTGCTGAAATCTCGTCATTTACGGTCATGTTAGGGATTAGAATGACGTCAGAATCGTAGACAAACTTCGACAAAACGAGAAAAAGAGCTTTCTCGCGCTTGTCATGTTAGCCCTGCAGAGGTCTAAACGCGCAGCCTTCAGTAGAAATTTCCCATTGCTTGCAAGTTTTTCATTTTAAGTGAATTATTAAACGCCTGCGTTCCTTCATATAATACCTAATGTCACAACACTGATACACTTATGGATTCTTACAGATTATTCATGACTACCTAACTATCACTAAAAAAATCCCGTGTGCAGTTTGTACATGGGATTTCTCATTAACAGTCACCTAACCATAGATATTGATTTTTATTAAAACCATAGATGACAGAAGAGGCCTAAACTTCATGTTTTTCTGTGTACGTTCTACGAACTATCCCATAACACTATATCAAAAGGTAAAAATGTTGTTTCTTTAATTAATAAAATGAATTGACTGTCACAACACAGCACATTAGCCGATAACGACACCGACCCGACATCGACACTATATCGGAGGTCAGATGATCGGATACGTTTAGTGCCTACCAAACGCTTTTACATTGTCTTGCTATTGTCACCTATATCGTCGCAGACAGCGACCGACACCGATATAGGTACGATATCTATCGGCGAAGACACAGTGCGGTGAGAGTAGCGGCATTTTGTCACTTGAACACACTTTTTCGCACTGCCGACTTCAAGACGTCGATACTTAGCAATATCATTGGGCCGATAATAATTGTATCGATGTCGGTATAATAGCTGCCGACATATCGGTATCGGGCTGGTGTCGTTATCTATTAATGTGAAAACGCCCATTAGGTACACAGGACATTTTAAGTAATCATTTTAGTTCACTACACCGTACCTTAGTCCCATAAAATGTAAACTTATTGAAAAAAATCGAACCTAAGAAAAACTAGTTCAGTTGGTCAACTGCAAATATTTTATGCTGTGGCATGTATTTTTCGCGAAATGATCGGCAGTGAATCGTAAATAAATACGTCATTCCCCCTTAGGGGGAGGCGGAGGTAGCGTTTCAAAGGCCCACAGTCCCGGAAAATGGCGCCTTAAGCAGGTTGTGACTTTAATTTTGGCTTTCCAAGAATGGAATAATACATATACAGGGTGTTTGGCGCATGGACCGACACAATTTTTTCAGGAATTTGGGAGGTCATTAGCTAGGTTCTACCCATACACCCTTTGTCCCAAATGTCACGGTTGGTTACATATGATTATTTTTTTAAAATGAAAAAAAATCCTAAAATGTGTCCTTTAATTTGAAATAACTTTTTTGTTTGTGGGTGTAGTGGCACAAAACAAATTTTGTTGCATTCTCCAAAGTCCTTTAAATCTAAAAACATCTTTGTTTTATACAACTGGTTTCAAGAAAATTCCTTACAAGCTTCCAAAGTTAATTTTTGTATTTAATGAATGAAATTTTACAACTTCTAAATTAATTATAAAAAAAACTAAAAGCTATTTTGAACTTAGCTTTATTTTAAAAAGTTCTTTAGTTGATACCCTTTCTCACGGTATGCTACATGTCATAGAAATTATTCATTTATGTTGTAAAAATAAGGGATACTACTATGCCACGGCCGAACCGCACAAAACAATGGAACCAGTTTGAACGATACCATGAATGGTAAAAAGTTCGTCTCTTTCTTGCACATGTAAAATGATTTTTGTCTTTGTCTAACATTGAGTTGGACGTTCGGGATGTGACAGGTACGGTGCAGTCAGTTGAGGTCTGACTATCTCTGCTGTTGGAAGTGCCCGTGTGTTTCACATTCTTCTCTTTTTTTTCATTGAGTTTTGTTTGTTAAATCTTGTTATTGTTATTGTTTTTTCCGCATTTAAACTGTTTTATTGTTGTGTTTATCTTCGGTGTTGATAGTAAAATGCCTACCTTCAGTAACGAAGAGTATGCCGACATGCTACTCGCGTATGGCAGGGCTAACTGCAATGCGCGCGAAGCGCGAAGAATTTATCAGGAGCGATATCCTGATCGACGTATACCACACCACGAAACCTTCTCTACAACCTATCGACGTTTGAGAGAGGCAGGAAACCTAAATCATCAAGAACCTCGAGTGAGTGCCGTGCAACATAATGTAGCCGTAGATGAAATGATTCTTCAAGCTTTTGATGAGGAACCTACAACAAGCATACGAACTGTTGCTGCAAGACTTAACTTAACAGTATGGAAAGTCTGGGCGGTTCTTCGGGCAGATGGGAGGCATGCATTTCATTACACCCCTGTTCAAGGTAAATAACACACCAGCCCTTTTTTATTGTAACAAAAAACCCGTTTTAACCTATTTCAATTTTCAATGACTAGTTATTTCGTCAAGTAAAGATACTTTTTTTTTTCGTGGTAAAATCATCAAATGAGTCCTCCCACCCCGGGCAGGGCGGGAGGGACTGTCAGACTTGTACTGACTAAAATCCACAGTGTTCCTTCAATAGCTCTTTACGTTCCGGGGTCACGGTAATAAGTCCCGCGACCAAGTAAAGATACTTAATAAATTTTTAAACGTTTGATTTTCTTTGTTTCACAAGTTATTTATTCATGTTTGAATTTTTTTTAAGTTATTTCCAGAAAAACGAAAATCTTTTGTGGTATTGGCAGTACCTCAAGGATTTTTTTTTGTTTTAGGGCTCGAAGATGGTGATAATGCTAGACGGCTGGATTTCTGCAGATTTATACTGCATACAGACGTCGAAGATGGCAACTTCTTGAAAAGAATTTTGTGGACCGATGAATCAAATTTTAGCCGTGAGGGAATAGTGAATCTCCACAATCTTCACCACTGGAGTCACAAAGACCAAAATCCTCGCGTTAAAAGGCAGAGTTCTTTTCAAAGAAAGTTCAGTATCAACGTTTGGGCTGGTGTTATTGGACGCAATCTCATCGGCCCATATTTTTTGCCAGAAAGGTTGAATGGAGACATTTATTTAAATTTTTTAATCAATGATCTACCCGAACTTGTTGTGCCAGTTTTGGAAGAAGGTGTGCCGATAGTTTTCCAAAATGACGGCTGTCCAGCACACTACCAACTGAACGTGCGAGAGCATTTAGATAATGCCTTTCCAAACGCATGGATTGGTAGAGGCGGCCCTATTCCGTGGCCCGCACGGTCCCCAGATCTGACACCTTTGGATTTTTACGTCTGGGGACGTGCAAAAGAATTGGTTTACCAGACAGAAGTGCCCACTAGGGAAGTTCTGATTGAACGAATAACCGGCGCGTTCCAAACTATGAAAGAAGAAATGCGACTACGTACAACGACAGTTGAAATAAGAAACAGATGTCGTGCATGCATACGAAATGGAGGAGGTCAATTTGAACAAGATTTATAACTTTTTTTTAACTAGCCTATTCTGTCCCACTGCTGGGCAAAGGCCTCCCCCATTACTTTCCACCTTTCCCGGTGTTTTGCCTTCTTTTTTATAACTTTAGTTTAATAAAAACCAAATAACCTTAAAAAGTCTTTTTCTTAACCCTGACTCTCCTAACTAGTATTTTGACTACATAATGAATAATTTCTATGACATGTAGCATACCGTTAGAAAGGGTATCAACTAAAGAACTTTTTAAAATAAAGCTAAGTTCAAAATGGCTTTTAGTTTTTTTTTATAATTAATTTAGAAGTTGTAAAATTTCATTCATTAAATAAAAAAATTTACTTTGGAAGCCTGTAAGGAATTTTCTTGAAACCAGTTGTATAAAACAAAGATGTTTTTAGATTTAAAAGACTGGAGAATGCAACAAAATTTGTTTTGTGCCACTACACCCACAAACAAAAAAGTTATTTCAAATTAAAGGACACATTTTGGGAATTTTTTTCATTTTAAAAAAATAATCATATGTAACCAACCGTGACATTTGGGACAAAGGGTGTATGGGTAGAACCTAGCTAATGACCTCCCAAATCCCTGAAAAAATTGTGTCGGTCCATGCGCCAAACACCCTGTATACACAGATAACATATTTACTTCCTACTATAATACAGACAACAACAGATATCGATCTAAATAAGTAACGTTTTTATTTTGTATGCGTCTAACTTTTTATTTTGAAAAAAAAAAAAAAATCGGTAATTAGAGAATCCACTGGGGATCTCGACATTTTACTAGGTATCCTCAAATCAATCAATTTCTCTTCTTCCGGTTTAGCTTGGTTCAGTTCTTATCTTCGGTGATGCTCTCAGTTTGTTCGGCTGGAGGGGTCCTTATCTGATTGGTGTATCCTTACTGAGGGTGTTCCTCAGGGTAGCGTTCTTTCTCCTCTACTTTTTTCAATTTTCATCAACTTTGTTACCAGAGTAATGACTTGACTGATAGATGACTTGCTCTACCGAAGTTTTACTGTAGCTGACGCGGGTTCTACAATTGCTGCTATGAACCATGACCTGGCTTGCATCAGCGTTTGGACTAAGTCATTTGGTTTGCAAATGATTACAACTAAATCAATAATTGCAAACCAAATGACTTAGTCCAAATGCTGATGCAAGCCAGGTCATGGTTCATAGCATCATCATCGCGGTTGATTTTGCATCTCTGATGCCTTCTATGTTCTATGTTATGAGGTTTGGTTTCCGCACTCAGTCCGTCAAGTGGACCATTGTGCGTGGGCCATAGCGGCCGTTTGGTGGTTATTCCAACCAGCCCAGCTCCCTCCAGAAGGTAATTAGGTCTCCTGGTTTGTTTAGAACATCTGTGTATGATCTGGGTGACCCGAGGGTGTCTGTTCTGATTTGGGTGACGCCCGTGCATTCAAAGAGCACGTGCGCAACGGTCTCCTCAGCCTCCATGCACGCCCTGCAGGCCTAACATGACACACGCGACAATTACTCGCTCTCGCGTGAGTAATTTTTGTCTATCTCGGTCACTTTCTCGTTTTCTGACAGTGCTTCCATACAAAATAGTCGACTCCTTCTGTCAAAATTGATGTTTTCTCGACAAACCCTAACATGGCACCTTAGTTATCTCGATTTTTGACAATTCAACACGAGATAATCTCCGATTCTTCTATCATTTTACTCGTCGTCGATTTTGACGACGAGAAGAGTAGACAAAATTATGATACAAAAAAAAACTCCAAAATAACATGGCAGTTTCATAATTGTACTTATTTTAGGCATCATTTTATTTTACAATATATTAATAATGAAAATACTTAGTTTTAAACTACTATATATATTGGAACGACGTTTTATATGGAATTTTTAGTTTTTTGTATGGAAAATAAAAAATATTACCTACATGTTGAGTGTTAGGGGTTTATGGGTTACATAAAGGGGGTCGAAATTTTCATTATTTTTGCGATAGGACACACCGTTTTCGAGATATAAGCAAAAGAAAAAAAAAAGACAGTATTGTTTTTGCACCTGCGAGGTGTTGGTGTGAATTTTATTTCATTTTTTAATCGCGATTAAATACTTAGACAATCAACATTTTAGGTGAAGAACGTAAAATTCTGAATAGCAAAATTGCCATTTTCACTAAATTAATAGCTCAGTGCCGTCAAACTAAAATATAGTTAAGTTGTGTCACTTTAGTCTATTTCAGAATGGAAAATCGTCGGTTGACAGGAATAATCTAAATTTTGCTGATTTTTAGTCTAGTTTAGAGGCATTTGTGACAAGAAAATCGGCACCATTGAATGAATGAAACGGAATCTCAAGCCGATGTTGCTATCATAAAAATAATTTGTTTTTAATAACTTGCAACATCGGTTTCTCGTCGCGAGATATAGACCTGTCAAAGTCCCTTTTTCGAGATATCTCGTCGTTTACGGTCATGTTAGGGATTAGAATGACGTCAGAATCGTAGACAAATTTCGACAAAACGAGATAGAGAGCTTTCTCGCGCTTGTCATGTTAGCCCTGCTGCACAGAGGACTGTCCTGACTGAAGTGTTTGTTTAGCGAGCAGTGTCCCGTGATGGTCCCCGTCACCAGGCGCAGGCCGTTCCTGTCCAGGCGTAATAGACGCCTGGTCTGCTGGGCTAGCCTGCTATCCAAGGATGGCATAGCTTCCTTTGACTGCCGGCAGCCCGGTGTCGAGGACCACCATTGCCCTGCTTGTGTGTGGATGAGATCCTATAACCACCTACGTATTTGGTTGAAGGGGATGGGTACGATAGGCTCGGGTCCACAGAGCTATCCAAGCCGCCGTGCTGGATCCTCGTCTAGCAAGTTCTTCAGCTGCGTCGTTACCTAGCGACCCGCTGTGTCCTTTTATCCATTGCACCGTGTATCACCGTGTTGTGGCTAGAGACTGTTATTTGTTCTAGTGTATTGTGACATTCTAGTGTTACTTTTGAGGTAATATTTTTTTCTGTAAGGATTGGAGAACTGAGGTGCTGTCGGAGAGTATATGTATATGGATGTCCGTAACCCTCCTGGCTCCTAGGGCGTGGGCCGCATGTATGATGCCCACACACTCCGCCTGATAGACGGTGTTGAACCTTCCCAGCGGTCTGAATATACTTATGTTGAGGTCGTGTGATAAGACTCCGACTTCGGTACCGGAGTCGGTCTTCGAACCGTCGGTCGGTGTATACTCTCATTTCTTTGGGGCCTGAGTAGTCACACTGTTCTTCTGTAAGTATTCTCTGATGCCTTTATAACTCGATGGTGTTCACATTGACTATACCGAAACCGACAAAGATCATTATTGAGGTCATTATTGACTCCAATCTTTCGTGGCGTGGCGTGCGTCAATGAGGTCAACGAATTAAAGGAGAAACGTTCTCCTTTAATTCGTTGAAAGGCCTTCAGTCTCCTGCCCCTGAAGACTAAAATTTCTTTGGCACAAACACTTATTCAGCCGATTATAGATTATGCCGACTCCTGCTACCTGGATGCTACTGAGAAGCTATTAAACAAGCTTCGAGCGCTTGCAAAACTTGTACATTTGCTTTGTTTTCTGACTTAAAAAGTATGACCATGTTTCTCATCGTCGCAAGGACCTCAAGTGGCTCCCACCCAAGCCCCCTTCGCAGGAATACTCGGATCTTATGTCTCCGCTTCAACGTCTTACACAACCCGTCTTATCCTTCCTACCTGCGTGAGCGTTTTTCTTTCGCTCGCCCTAGCGACGCACTGTGTATCACACCTTAGACCCCTTCTTAAATCTCATCCTCATAAAACAAGCTACTATTCCTATTCCTTCTCTGTCCATGCAGTAAGGTTGTGGACTTCACACTTCTGCCTAGCATTAGTGATTTAAAAACTGTTTCACAATTCAAATATCGAGTAAAAGAGCATTACCTTTCCTCACAACTGTGAGTATTTATTTACCTGTAATAGGTATGTTTATATATTTAAGCTACATGTATTTATTTAAGTATATGTTAATTTATTACGTTATTCGTGAGGTTTATGTTGTTGTTGTTTTAGTTTAAGACTTCGCATTTTTATATTTTCTCTTCTTGTTCTCACACACTATTGTCAACTTTTCTTTCTCATTTCTCCTGTCGCAGGTCTGCTGGAAGAAATTTCTTAAGAAATATGCAGTACCTTTGTACTCGTAATTATGATTATGTCTTAACTGTACCTATCTATTTTTCTGTGTACATATAAATAATAAAATAAATAAATAAATTTAACCTAGCGAAGTAGGGATATTATAGCGAACTTACAGAAAAAAAATCATAGCTGTAGGTACCTTTTTTTTTAATTCTTAATTTGTTTTGGTGTTTTTGTCTAAACAGATATGTCAACCCCATCGTGCCTTTTTGTTACCACTGTAACATTAACAATTATTGTAAGTAGTATTTATTTAACACAAACTATACTACAGTTCAACAATCTATATAACTGTTAAAAGATAGACGTTACCGATGAAGGACTGTTATTAAATGACATAACTTTTTGGCACCTTCTGAAGTTGGTTGGGATAAGATTGATTGTATTAATCCCACGTTAAGCCTATTTAATTCCAATTCTCTTAAAAGTAACTCCCTCTCGCGCCTGTTGCGGACACAATCCACCAGCAAATGCTGCACGTCCTCAATCTGATTACATTCTCTGCAATTTGGTGAATCAGTTTTTTTCATAAGGAATGCAAACTTCGCTGATGGATAGTGTCCAGAGCGAAGTCTTAAAATTAATTCAACATAATTCCTGCTAAGTTGATCGACATCGAACCACGGCACAAGAGGAGGCTCGCCTTGTATGCTTCTATACCATATACCTTTTTGCTGACTGATACTATCAAAGTGTTGTTTCCAGGATTTATAACAAATTACTTTATATTTAGATATGTATTCCCAATAATCAGCTTTCTAATTACGCAACATATTTTCGTAAACGATAAAGACAAATCTGTTTCATTTTGACAGTTCAACAACATTCATTGCGTTATTTACGTTGCTCTGCAGTTTTTTTTTCGAACTTACGGAGCAATGGATTAGCAATCTGTTTCAAAACGATTCAGATTCGGATTGATTTTGCATTACGTAATTAGGGTACAGGTAAGTAGTCAATTGCTGTACCCTCTACTGCTGCTAATTTAGACAATCGGTCAGCCTCCTCATTACCACGTAGTCCAATGTGAGCTGGAACCCATTGCAACTTAATTTCTATATTATTCTTAAATAAGAAAATCATATTTTCAATAATATCATATGCTATCGATGCACCTCTGAAACCAGAGGCGCATCAAGCAATATGCTGTAGAGCGCTTTTACTGTCTGAAAGAATAACGACTCTTTTTAAATTCCGATTTCGGCTATAAAAGATCGCTTGATAAATTGCAATGAGTTCCAGTGTCATTATTGATAAATTACAGTTTACTTTAAAACCAAGATTAGTTCCTAAGCTTTGGTCAAATATTCCTGACCCTAGACCGGAAGTACCCTTTGAACCATCTGTATAAATTTTGTGCCAATTACTGTACATAGAATTTAATTCAGCTAAAACATCGAACACTAATAAATTTAGATTATAATTGGCTTTGGGTACCTTTACACATTCTAGATTAACATTAATTACATTTTTAGTCTCAATAGCAGTTGTCCAAGTTTCTAAAGTATACATTTTATGAATATCTGTTGAAAGAACATCTATGTGCTTTACATCATTATATATTTTAACTAATAAAGGTACTTTTTTGTTTTCCCAATAATTGATATTACAAAGGGCACTCAGATCCGCAATCAAGCTAAGTGTCATATTGTTTAACCATGACATTATTTTTAAACAATATTTGTAGGCTAAATACTGTCTTCTCAAAAGGGAATACTCAAATCAGATTCCATTACATGGATCGGGGAACTTCTGATATATCCACCTACAATTCTCAGGGCTTGATTTTGTACCTTATCTAGCTTGGAAACATGAGATTTTGCACTACAATCATACATAAAACACCCTGGATAGTTAATTCGACTTCGAATCAGTGAAATATATAATCTACGTAAATGCTTTGTGTGTATTCCCCATGAGATACCAGATATAACTTTTAATAGATTTAGAAATTTTAAACATTTACTAACTGTTTCATTTATATGTTTGCCCCAACGTAGACCTCTATCTAGCCACATACCTAGGTATTTTACGCATTCTGAGAAAACCAAGGTTTGCTCATTTACCTTTAGGGTAGGAAGTATTCTACGTCTGCCCCTACTGTACACACAAAAGTTTGATTTACTTGAAGATAATTCCAAACCAAGTTCATACAAAATATAGCTGTACCTAGTATAAATATTCTTGATTCAAGAAAAAAGTTATGAAGCCCAAAATTATCTCGGATGAAGTAAAAATTCTTGTAGTTCAAGAAAATTTTCTTGGCTCAAAATTTTTTTTACTTCGTCCCAGTTAATTTCGGGCTTCCTAACTTTGTTCTTGAATATTTTTTTTTAGTTTATTACACTACACTTCATTACAATTCCAAAAAAAGTCTTTCATAGTAAGTAGCTCTGTACACACGGCTTCACATCAAGCTATACATTTCCAGATTATGCTGATCTCGCATAGTACGGAAATTCTATACAATATAGGATTTCCGTACTATGCGAGGTCAGCTTTTATGTGTAGCCGTGTGTACCAGCTGTCAAAAACACATTTGAAGTTGATGAATTTGCAAAAAATACCGATATTGGGTAGGGCGCAATATGGACGTTCGACATGACTTTCGTTTTGTCCATGTTCATGCGGAGCCCTACTTGTTGAGAGACTCTATTGAGGCCTTCCGAGCATTATGCCAAGGTGTTCCAGCGATTCTGCCATGACCAAAATATCGTCGGCAAACCGAAGGTGAGTGATGTACTCGCCGTTAATGTTGATGCCAAATCCTTCCCATTCCAGGAGCTTGAAAGCGTCTTCCAATGCAGCGGTGAACAGTTTCGGAGAGATAACATCTCCCTGTCTTACGCCTCGCTGCAGAGGAATCGCTCTCGTGCTCTGCGCCTGTACTCGGATCGACATAGTGGCGTTTTTGTACAAACACTTCAGCACCTCGATGTACCGATAGTCAATATGGCACCGCTGGAGAGATTGTAGCACTGCCCAGGTCTTCTGTATAACTTGCCGCAGCGTATGGATGTGGTCTATGGTACTAAAGCCTTTTCAGAAACCGGCTTGTTCGGGAGGCTGGAAGTCATCGAACTTACGTGCGAGACGATTTGTGATGACCCTCGAGAACAGCTTGTAGATGTCTACAAGCTGTTCTCGAGGGTCATCACAAATCGTGCCATGTGAGCCATGTGGCTCAGAAGCGAGATGGGTCTGTAATTATTTAAGGAGGTATTATCCCCTTTCTTAAAGAAGAGTACCACCGTACTTCTGTTCCATGCCTCTGGTTATTCCTTCGAGTAAGACGGAGTTGAAGAGCCTCTGAAGGACTTTCAGTACCGGTGTTCCACCCGCTTTCAGAAGCTCTGATGTGATTCCGTCTTCACCCGGCGCCTTGTTGTTCCTAAGCTGTTTGAGGGCCATCCTAATCTCGTATAGGCTAATGTCCGGGATATCGTCGGTATAGTGTCGTGTTAGCTCTAGGATCTTGGGCTGAGCTACCAACAGGTTTATTGACCGACGTGTATAACTGTCCATAAAACTTCTCGATCTCCCTCAAAACTTCGGCTTTTGACGACGTTATGCTGCCGTCCTCCGTTTTCAGCTTCGTCAGCTGGCTTGGCCCAATAGATATGTTGGTTCCGCTCTATCGCCTCTTTAACACAGTTTGTACAAAAGTATTATAAACTTCTAAATGGAAAAACAGGTGATGAAATTGCTGGGGAGCATGACATGTGTTCTGATAATTCCTTTGCCCAGGGTAGGACAGAACAGGCTAGCAAAAAAAAAAACGTATGTTCCTATCTTGTATATCTATAGTTGCGTCTTCTGCATATGCGACGAATCCTGAAATCGCGAATAAATCACAAAATTCAGCACAAGCACAACCTCTAAGGGCTTGCGCAGAGTGGCGGACGGGACGGCAGAGGATTTTAAATTTATCAATTGAATTTCATACTTATCCAATCGAAATAAGGTATATATTTCAATGCTCTGTGATCGACCTCAGAGCGTCGCAGCGCAGTTTTATCTGGGGCATCGAAGAGCACGCTGGAAGATACCAAGGCGGGGGGCGCCGGTATTCGCCGTCATGCGGCATGTGCCGGTATGCGCTGGAGTCTGCCAGTCTGTCACAATCTTTCGCTTGCGCTCACGGTATCGCAGAGGATTTTTCTTGTCAGTGGGCGCTGGCGGATAGAGGAATCCTCCTCGATTCTCTCCCCTGCCGCCCGCCAGTGAGTGCAGGCCCTTAAGAGGTTTTCTGTTACCTATGTAATTTATACGTCACCATTGTGTTCTTATAATAAACATAGCACACAGTCTGTTGCTTACCCTCGATTTGGACCCTTGCTCCTTCAAGGCCATGGGTTCCTTACTTTCTTGCTTCGGCTTCGGAGGTGGCTCCCCATTAGGAAAGTCACTAAAAAGTAATTAGGTAATTTAGTAAATAGTCAGTATCTACTATCTAGGTATTTACGTGCGTAAGTACCTACCTACTCCATTCGAATGTATTATTAGACAATTCTAGTTCAGTATGTAAACTTAAAAGGAGGCTTTATCACTAAAATTGTAAAAAAAACATCTTCAAATAAATATTAGGAGGGTCAAAATGGTTGATAGAAAATGCTTCTTATTGTACCTAAAAGATTTGGCTAAGACATTTACCTGGAATTTGAATCAATCGTTTCATTCAAGCCTTTCGGGGCCTTTACCTTTTCCACATGCTTAAGACCCCCAAACGGTAATAGCACGAAGGCGTCCTCCAAAGATTCGTAATTGATCGTTGTGCCAAGACACATCACTCCAACTGCTAATTCATTTTGCTGGGAAAGATTCAACATCATCATCATCATTTTCAGCCCGGAATCAACTGCTAGGTATAGGCCTCCTCTAACTTCTTTATGAAAAACTATAGCTGTGTAACCCCCGGGTTTACCCGCATAAGTTTCGATCCCGTGGGAATATCGGGATAAAAAGTATAATTTATCCTAAGCCAGGTCATGGTCTACTCATGTGCCAAATTTCATCCAAATCCGTTTAGCCGTTTTAGCGTGAAAGCGTAACAAATAAACAAACTCACTTTCGCAATTATATAATACTAGCTGCCCGCCCCGGCTTCACACGGGTAGCACTAAGTACTTATCTACGGCGCACCTACAATTTTTCAACAGTTATAGCCTGGTTGGAAGACCGACGTGTTTTTTTTTTTGTACTTAGTGAGATTTTCTCATAATGTGTTTTTTTTTTGGCTTCTTATTGTTTATTTATATCATCTTATTATAATATGTATATCGTTTTGTATTTATAATTTTTTCATGGCGGAGCCTGGATTTTTTAAAAAGGTAAGCCGGAGCATAACAATGATAACCTAAGGCTGCAGCGTGGCGCACTTAGTCCGCCGTCCAGTTACTTAAAATCTGTGGCTGGTTTCCTGGCAGTTCAGTCTTTTACAGGCAGATTTGTCTTAACTACAGTCCATCTTTACTATACGTGTAAGCACTGATAGATTGAAACAGTGTCTTGCAAGTATAATAAAAGTGGCTTTGAAAAAAGCCGTTTGTGGTGTTATGTTGATATGATGTCTAATTGTCTACTAGACAAAACTAAACTACAAGACTATTGGCTTATTCTACTTATAATACTACTAATACTCTAAAACTATTCGTCTATTCTTTCTTACAAAGTGTGCTAAAACATTATGATAAAACCCGGGATGATTCTTAATCTTTAGCAATAAATGTTTTTCTATAGAAATAATGGCTAGATCAGATAATCGTTCTTGTTTTTGAGAATTACGCATGTACGTATGAATTCGCTTCAAAACCGAAAACGAAATCTCCGCGGATGCTACTGTAACAGGAAGTGTCAAAAATATACTACATAATGTTGTAAGTCATTTGTGGAAAAGTGTCACCTAATAATGAATTTTGAAAATTTTGTTAAAGCTCGTAAACATCTAATTTATTCAAAGATGGAGTTGTGTATAAGACTTTTAACTCGTTCTTTAAAGCAGTGAACTCAAATATTTGTGGAAATTTTAATTGCAAAGAAGATATTATTTAATCTGGAAATGATCTACCATAAACACTATACTTAGATTTATTAAGTAAATTAAGAAAACTCATTTGGGAAAGTGATTGGTACTTTTTTTTTTTCGCCGCTGTCTTATATAAAAACAAAATGATTTATAAAATCATTTGCAAGCCAACTATTGAATGAATCTATTTCGCGGTTTGCCACTTTAATATCAATCTGTTTTGACTGCAATAAATTAAAAAACACGTCGGTTTTTTTTTAATGTGTGACAGTACGTGCAAAAAAATACAAAACTGCATGTTTTCTAACTTACTCAGGAAACATTCTGCCAAGGAAGGAGATTCACTATCCCAAGATTGCGGGTTATCTAACATTGAATTAAAAGTATTAATCATATCTAATCTGCAGTTAAAAATTACATTAATAATGCGTGAGTGATAGAGCCAACGGGTTTCTGATACTCCGGGCATACGGCAGTCAGCTATTTCCTTCAGAAGGTTGGACCGTTTAGTAGATTTGTTGAAAAACCGAACAATACTATTTACGTGTCCAAAAAACGTTTTCATTTCCTAAATATTTGTGTGTAATGTGTGTTTCCTAAATAATGTGAACGACTCAGTACTAAATGTAATATATGACCGTTACATGGGACAAACATTGCTATAGGACATGCATCGCGAATTTTTGCTTGTACCTACTCCACGTGCTCCCCAGGCATAACTGCCGCGCCGTCGTAAGACTGACCAACTAACTTACAACGATACTGGTGAGTATTTCTAACAACTGTTTGGATAAAACTGCAGCAGTTCGACTTCCGCTAACATCGTAAAAACCCAGGAATCGTTCTTCGATTTCAGTTTCTGATAAATATCTAAAAATTACAGTTAATTGCTCCCTATGACTGACATCGGGAGTTTTGTCAATCATTACAGACAGAAATTGAGCTTTATCTATCTCTACTTTAATGTGGTCTCGTAAAACGGATGCAATACTATGAATTAAATCATTTTGAATGTCCTTAGAGAGACCAGAAAAGACAGGGTTCTGAACTGAAGAACATAGTTCTAAATGCGAATCCATTACTGTATCATACTTGCTTAGATATAACGAATTTTCGATATAGTTACCGCGGTTATCGGAATTTGGACCTTCATCGTGCCCGCGAAAAGCTACTTCTTGTTTACCTAACAAAATAACGGTGTCAAGAAACCGTTTCATTAAATTCTTACTTCGATCCACTTTTCTATTATGAGCTTCATGCGAATTAGCAAATAGTAGATTGTTTGCCAAGGGAGCAAACAACTATTTTTAAGGCGAGAGTAAAACACTCTCGCCTTGAATCCAGAGCGGAACTAAGGATTCTAGAATAGAATCCTGAACGCAGCGAGGGATTCAAAGTAGGTACATCACTCGAGCTTAAAATAGTGTTGCTCCCGAGGTGAACACTCAATATTATACTTAAATGTGAAAGTGTTTGTTTGTTTGTTTGTTACGCTTTCACGCTAAAACAGCTCAACAGATTTGGATGACATTTGGCACATGGGTAGACCATAACCTGGGTAAGGACATACTTTTTTTTTTATTCCGATATTCCCACGGGATAAAGACATGCGGGTGAAAACGGGACTAGTAAATAATCAATGGTTCGAAGTAGATGGGTAACCTACCCATCTACTTAAAGGGTGAGATGATGTAAAAGGAATGCGATCAACGAATAAAAATCCGCTTACTTTGCAAAATCCCATAAAGTAATTATGTATTCGGTGAACAAGTTAGCCTAGGTTTGGTTGTAAAGATGCAGCCTATTGTGTCAGACAGATGGAAAGATACAATACGTGTCAGACAGATGGAAAGATACAATAGGTACGTGTCACTAAAGATGAGACTTGCTTGACACACAACGTAGTTTTGACTTGCGCAGTAGACGATTTATAGGTCTCTTTAACCGTATGAGGTCTGCGGGCGGGAAGCGACCGGGCGTCATCGGGGCGGCAGAAAGAGCGCGGGAGGCGCGTATTGTACACGGCGCAGGCTTAGTTCTGTCATTGGGCACGGAAAATCGTGTATCAAATTACCTCACAAACGAGTAGGACGTTCTCTGAATCCGGGTGCCTTGCTATCAGCTCACTGATGTAGAAGTCACCGTAAAGCTGTCGCAATCTCTCGGAGTGGTGCTCCAAGATTGGCACTAAATCGTCGTTGTCTTCTTCGCTGCGTGACGAGATACCGAAGAATCGACTCAATAAAAACCTTAAATTCACTGACAGATACGTACTTACAGCATAAATTGCTGGGTCTAGCAGCATTAACTTTTGTACAAGAAGAAGGTGAGCACTAAGGACGGATTTTTGAAAGTTCGTCTCCCTGTGGAGGTTAATAGGGGATGAAACTGTAGATACCTATGGAAGTTCGTAATTATTGCCAATGGCATATCCAATCACACGGCTTGTACCTATTATACCTAATTGATTTAGGTATGCGATTTTGAACGAGTTCAGAGCGCAAGGTTCGCTATGTAGGTAGGTATTACCTATGTCTATGTTGGTTTATGAATGTCCTAATTTATAGATGAGGCACTATACTTACACAGCTCTTCTTATCTTGAGTCGTGGGCAGACTTCCGAGCGGTCGGCGATGCACAGCACCGGCAGTTTGTCTCCACTGATATCGCGCTCAATCGCCGTCACACGTTTGAATGACGCCTCCGACCGAGACTGGCCCTGGATCAAGTCTACAAAGATATTCTCGAGCATTACCTAAGAGCATGTTCATAACGTAGCGAAGAATGGGCAGGGGAAGTCAGTTACAGAAGAAAGGAACTTAGGTAAGTATTATAGGAATGAGCAGAAAGCAATGGGGAAGACCTTTGGAAAAAAATTGATTAGCTTGGTAGATACGGCAAACGCAGGCGCAGCGCAGCGCTATGCAGTGCAGGCGTGAGCAAATATCACGCCTGCATAGGTACTAACCACAGAACAGATAAAAGAGTTTATCTGTTCTGTGGGTACCTACTACGACAGGTACTACTACCACAGATTATGTGCTACTACGTCTACAACGGTTGTACCATTTATAGGTCACACACAATTATTTTACGCCATTTTCAAGCCCATGGGAAACACCCAATCAGCTATTTGAGTAACTAATACAAAACTAAAGGTACCTACGAGTATTCCAATTCAACAAGATGAATAAAATAAACAATCGAATAAATGACTTAATGACATAACAGTAAGACTTCCTGTTCGTGCCGGAACGCGAATCGAAGATCGTGGATCCAGGGGGGCTAAGGGTCTGAGTTCTTCTGTGACAAATCTTATTGTGAACCTGATACCTAATTTTTTTATTAAACGTTTTAGCAAGCATTACACTTCAGGTACAATTGAATTGTCACCAATTATCAACCTAATTGGTACCTATTATGTTTCAAGTTTATTTTTCTATAAAATGTTTTGTTTACTTTGGAACGCAACCCATTCTGCTACTCACGCTGCCCGGTTTGGCAGCCAGAGAAGTCATTGAGGAATTTGCGAAAAGTAATCCGAGGCGGACAACATTTTACTATGTGGTAGGCAATATTATAAAATGGGGATCCTGCCGTTTTGCCGAAAAGATTTTGCCAAAAAATCACTACCCAAACAAATTTTTGCAACCTTTTTTTATACCAATGCAATGTTTGGAATTATTTTAGTACGCACATTTTCATTTGGTCAAATTTTTACTTGGCAGAATATTATCAAGGATAATGTCATTTAGGCATTTGGTCTTTAATATAATTATTTATTACAGCAAACAATCTTTAGACAATAAACGTTTCGTCATACGATTTGGTATGATAAAAATATAAAGGTTAGGTTAGGTTAGGTTAAAACTGTGACCTACGCACGAGCCGAGCGAGCGAAGCGAGCGGTGCCGCGGCAGCGGCCGGCGAGTGCCAAAAACGACTAGATTATATTGAAAGAAACTATGGAAAAAAACAGGCTACCCGAAACTGAACTAGTTACACGAAATTAATTATTTTAAAAAAATCTACTAAATATTTGGCAATTTTTTTTTTTGCGTAAAATGTGTAATTCCAACTGAAATATTTGACTACATAAAAATTGGTAAAAGTTCTAGTTGGTAAACAAGTTATTGTATAAACGTTCACATGCTAAACATTAGGTTTGCGTTACAATTATTTGTAAAGAGATTTTTTGCTAAGTAATAATTTGGCAAATGAAATTATGCGAAAAATTGTTTGGGAAGTGATAATTTGGCAATTTCTTTTCGATGAAACAAGGGAGACCCTATAAAATGTACGCTTTTTTAGTGTTTACTTTGCTAAAAACCTACCCTCAGCAGTCAAGCCCAGCGACGCGCCGTGCGGCTCCGGTGTCATAATTACAGGAAGCCTAAGCACGCCTAAGGCGATTATCATACGTACTGGACCGCACCACGCACTGTCCGTCGCATAGTGCGCGGCGGCCATAGCAAACGGTGAGGTGCGTCTCCGATATTCGGGTAAGATTGGGTTTTCTATACAAACTGCAGACACAATGTAAAATTTGCCGCCCCACGCTACGCGATAACGTGACGGAGCGCGGTACATAGTTATAATCGCCTTAAGATTCGTGCAGACTAGTGCGAAACGACAGCGCGACGCGACACCTGTTATTATTATACCTACCGTGAAGTTTTTTTAGAAATTATATAGTTCGAGTCGCGTTAGTCTGCACGAGGCTTTAGTTAAAACGTAGTAGGAAATCATCTTGCTAAATATATACTTACGTGGATAATTGAGCAAAGATTTAATCATAACGATGTGTAGAATATAGGCATCGTGCATAAACATAGTCTTAAGCATGTTATCGATAAGGTCACGGCCGTAATTCGGGTTCCAGCACAACAAGTGTATAAACAGGGTGTTACGGGAGTTCATTTCTGTAACCCTGAAAAAATTGTTAAGTCACACAAACACAATTTGAACGCCGCCTATTGACGTCAGACAACGTGCTTTGCTAACTGCAATGCGGGCCAAAATGCAAATAAATCATTAGCCAATGACATGCAGACGCGCGAAGTACTGTTCCACCCATTTCTTTTGTTGACTGCCGCAGCTGCCAGCGCCGCCCGGGCGGTAGTCAGTCTACCGAAGTCTCTCGAGCGGGCGTCGCGTATGAATCCGTACTTACGTCACAGACACGCATCGCGAGTTTTTTGTGAAAACTATTCGAATGTGGAAAATTTGGAGTCAAAGTTGTCTTGGAGCACCTGGAGCTATCCCAGTTTTGTGGTAGGTATAAGTGACGTTTTTGTCTTGTTTAAACTGCCCCACTTCATTTCTCCTGTATCGTGGGTGCGTTTACAAACATTTAAACTCACATACACAAACAGCCAGACCCGGAACAACTACTTGTAGGTCATACAAATATTTGTTCCGTGCGGGAATCAAACCCGCGACACGCAGTGCAGCAGTCAATTGCTTAACCACTGCGCCAACCGTGCCGTCTTTGTATTTGATGTCACCAACTGAAAAAATACACGTTTGTGGGAAGGCCGGGGCCCCCGTCGTCAATCCCGGGGCCCTGGGGACTTGCTCAGAATGCCCAATGGAAAAGAGGGGCCTGCTCTCAACCAGCTATAGTGATCCATACAACAGTGACGACCGTGCCTACACACGGCGTATCACGTGTTTCACGGCAAAAAAAACGTGTGTAAAACGGGCCTTAAGTAAGTTAAATACACACTTGTATTTGGCCCACACATACTCTTCCCATGCACATGGATGCACTGATGGCAGCAACGGAGCATCTCGAGCCGACAAGAACCCAATATGTTGTGTACAACGGGCCTTAGGATTAGTTACAAGAAGAATAAGGTAGGTAAATGCAATACAAACTTGTATCTGGCCCACACATACTCTTCCCATGCACATGGATGCACTGATGGAAGCAACGGATCATCCGAAGTCGACATGAACCCAATAACGGCTTTCTCTTCGTCCAGCTGGCATATACTCAATGTACTATTCTCACTGAAAAAACAAATTACAAGTAATTGGTATGCTTAGAAGCGCTCTCTTAGGCCCGTATTACAGAACCTTACTCAAAACTCAAGCATTACCTACTAACTCTTTCGACTCCACCCTCTTTTCATAGAACTCATACGCCATGCCGCCATACATAATGGAAGTGAACCCTCCGGGAGGGTTACCGGTATTACGTTTGCGCTAAATTTAACCATCGCGGACGGTCGACGGTATTATGTTTAAAACTGTGCTATAAAACACTGTAAAACAAATTAAATAGCCCTATTTTTTCCGTTGACTAGAAGCTTGATTTTTTTAGAGCTTGAAGGGACCGCAGATCTACATATTTGTTATTAATTTCAACTTGATACCTTCAAGCATTCCTGAGAAAAAGGGTCTTGACAGACAGACAGAAATAAAGGTTCCGTTTTTTCCTTTAAGAGGTACGGAACCCGAACCGATGAATTAAGATCATCTTACATGAGCAGAGTGATATCGTAGGTGCAGGTGACCCTGAACGTCTGAGATATTGAATCAGTCAGCAACTCCAGTATTTGAGGTGCATCTCCAACATTAGCCAATCGCACAGGGCCCAAACGCGCCTTAGTTGACCTTCCCGCTTGCGTTGTCATTATTCTTACACTTCACAAGTGTTTTGTTACTAAAACCTACTAAAACTATACAGCTGATGATCAAAACCCAAAACCCTCACGAACAAGGAACATAACTCACCCTCAAAAATTTGCTTCTGACAGTTGTCATTTTAAGAAGAGAAGTCAGTTTTGTTTTTTATTACGCTCTATGTCTAGTACTTAGGTATCTAGTAAAATCAGTGAATTTTTCGTTCTTTAGTCTATGGTACATTTTTTCAAGATGACGAATTATGGGCCTCATAGTTTAAGAAGCAGTTAACTAGCAAAGACGATCTTCGCTGTGGTGACAACTTAGAACCATTTAACCTATTACTTATTTAAGATTATCTTCTGCCCGCGACTTCGTCCGCGAGACTTTCCACAACAATTGGGCTATTTTTTAAAGCCGAATGGTGGTTCCGGAGATTACCACCTACATACAAACTTACAAACACCTCTATACAATGTGGAGCAGGACGATTGACATTCCTTATAATAACCACATAAAGAGTGTCATGTTCTTTACCCGTATACAAAAAGTCAATCAAATCCAATGAATACTTTAGCCACAGGAAATTATTTTTGATTTTCTTATTTTTCAACATGATGTAGATCTGAGTCCGTAATAATAGGTAAACATTGTAAGGTCAAGAACCTGTGCAAAACGTACGATTCTATCCTCTACGTCTCAATATGCTTGAGAGACAGAGAAAGGTGTCATAAGATTCCACTCTGACGCGCCCCGCCCAGTCCCACAAAATAATACTACAATTAGAAAGAAAAAGAAATATTACTTACGCAAATTATGCATTGACAATTGCGAGTGTGTGAGCGGAATTTTTTCGGCAAAAAGTCTCAGTGCATAGCGGCGCCCTTTGAGGAGCGCACACGTCTACTTTTTTTATCACGAGATGAGCCGCGCGCGCATTGTCGTGATTTTGTGAAAAAATTTAGTTGTTATTTGTGATTAAAGACGATCTAGTGTGACTTATTGTTCAGTTTTAGTTTAATATTAATTAGTTAATTAGGTATCGATGTCACTTGTGCATAATGAACAACGGTGGAAACCTTGAAAATGTAAAAATTTGACTATTGATGTAAATTCTGATTGTAATGTGATATTATGTGATTAATTATTCAATCAGTGATTTTTTTAATTAACAACGCGCAACTTAGTGAGTTTATGCCGCTAATTTGTTGTTCTCCGACTAAACTACCTACCCACGTCCACCTACGCCCCGCACCGCAGCGCAGGCGCCGCCCCCCGCCGCGACCCGCATCGGGCCGCGCAACAGGTTAGTGACTTTTCGTAGATAAAGCGTGTTTACTTTTTATGCAGTTGATTCTGCTATTTATTTTGTTTGAAAATTGCAATTTTTCAATTTTCCATTAACTACTAATCTTCGTCTTTTAAAATGTTTCTATGGACTGGTACTGTGCTCGTTTTAATTTAATGTCGTAAGTCCAGATCCAAATTGTATAATAAATAAAGTAGGTTAACTCAAGAAAACCACTGGACATGAGAAATGGTACTGATCTATTCTATAATCTAGAGAATATGATTCGAAGGTACTTCTTGTAGGTCTTAACGGTCAGCGCCCATTGATGAGCAAAATGCTCGACCAATGCTCGAGGAGCATTGTATATTGCGTCATGTTTCGAGCGAAAATATGCGCGAGTATACCTACTCGACCACACGCCGCAAGGAGGCATCTCATGCACGAAGTTTGCGCGCAATTTTGAACTCTATTCTATTAATATTGAGTTCATTATCAATTTATTATTCTATTTGCATAATGGCCTGGATAATCGAATCAGGTGCCTAAGCATGAAAAATAAACTATACTAATATAATAAAGCTGAAGAGTCTGTTTGTTTGAACGATTCTATTTTGCATTTGATAGCCCAATACTTGAGGAAGGTTATAACCTTCCTCAAGTATTGGGCTATCAAATGCTGGGCTGTTTAACGTCACGCTACGACCCTTAACGAGGAAAGCAAAATTAAATAAAAATCACGAAAGAACGCTAAGCGAAATCGGAGTAAAAGAGCGGGCGATCCGCTAATGTTTACAACTTGAAAGACGCTTTGGATTACTGAAAATAAAACACACACATTCATACATACTTATAGTTATTTATTATTCTTAAAATGAAACTCCCTTAACTTCGGTAATAGCTACTAAATAATTTGTGGAGACCACTGTCAAGTGATGGGACAAAACAATAAAGTTTGAGCATTACTTAATTAATAAAAACACAATGTCAATTGATTTAAGTTCTTAATATACAGAAAACAATAATTCTAATAAAAATAATTTAAATTCAGTAACAATCTTCCTACTAGCCCTAATTAGCATCAATAAATAAGATGACTTCATTTTGTGGATCTCTTTGGAGTGATTAAGGTTTTACGCCGTTCGTAAATATGCTAAGGATTTGAAACTAAATCTACAGTAAAAACCAGTTCTTGTCTGACCACAAATTAGTTACAAATTATATTTATATCGAGGAACTTATATTTACAGGCGTTATTAAAAACCCATTTCCCAAAAAATAAAAATTATTACAGACTTATCTGTAGGTATCCTGGTTAAATAAGCTATAACAGCAACTAGAAATAATTAAATTTTAAAAAAATATTGCTTACGTCAATGTTAGGCGGGTGATGAATATAAAAAACAAAAATGTGGAACCAAATCTCATCTCAGTTGTATGGAACATAATTTCACTACAGAGTGCACCATCTGAAGTTTATAAGTAATACTACATAATTATGTACAGCAAAGTTTAGTCACACTGAATAAGAAAACTGATATTTCGGTAACAATTTATCTTCGGCTTCGTAGCAACCAGCGCGAACAGCTCATCTCATGTTGTGATGTGATGTACATATTATTTTAAAACTAGTAAATTTAAAATATAATCAATTATGCTATAAACGACGCGGTAGAAACCATAACACTAAATAATTCCTACAAAATAAAGTACAAAATTAAAGTTAATACCATCATTAAAAAAACATCAATTAATCACACCAAAATGTTCTAATCATTGGGAGGCCTTTTACTAGTACAAAAATATCGTCAATATCCTCTATAGCTCTATTTAAATATATGGAAAAAGTTTCGTTAATTAAATTTTATAATAATTGTTAATTCTACGTGTGCATAAGAAATCTTGTATTATTAAATATAATATTGCTTTTATTGAACCAAGCAGTATTCTATGGCGTTATAATGGAACTTCATACTTTTGCAACTATAAATGCCACCTTATTTTACCTATTATATGAGTATCCATATTAGAAATCTGTGTAACCCCTTAAACATTCTTCGTTTTTTACCTATAAAACTACAGTTGGACATCATAATTCAAGATTGATAGTATCCTTATCGATAAAATAATAAGTCTTACATAAAAATATCTAGCAACTATTATCTCTTATAATCATTTACATGAAAACTATTACAATACCACAGTAGTCTGTTGTTAGATCTGAATCTATCTCGTGGTACGAGTCATATTATAAGCATGGGAGTACATGAGACAAACTTATTACATAAGGCAAGTGATTAATATGTTACTTCTATAATAAACCTATCACACTCGAGAAACCTGAAGAAATATTGGACAAAGCACGACAACTCATGAACAGAGCACAGCTCTTGGGCGTCAGTCATTCAGAAACCAGAGACAGGAACACACTTATGATTATATTTTTTACACGAGCTTCCTAAACTGGAAACTAACCTATAAGCATACATCATAAAATTATTAACACAAGTCCGATGCTTCCCTAAAGCGTATACATTTCTGTCCCTACTCCATCAAATTTCAAGGATTTACAATCAACCAGACATTGTGATAATTACGTCTAATTGATAATAAGAATCGGCACCATTAAAAATAGATTACATAGTTGCGCCATTAAGCCGATTGGCCATACACGACTGAATACTGAAAACAGCATTTTTATGTACAGCTTGTGAAAAACACCATTTTGTTTTCGCTACTTGAGAAGTTAAGATATAGTATAAACGAGTTCTTCTGCTGCTGTCTTAACATAATAGTAATGCGATAGTAAGCGGTAGTAACTCCGGAAACGATGTAATAATATCATATGGAATGGGGTGTGATACCCGAATGTCTGGTGGGGTCACAGGTCGCACTGTCGCTAGAGGCGCGGCCGCGCGCATCACTTGGCGGGCTTGTGCTTGGGCGGCGTCGTGGGCGGCCCGCCCGCCTCCGCCGACGCGCCGATAGCTACTCCTTCGCTGTCTACCTCCGTCTTCAACAAAAAAAAAAACAAACGTTAGTTTTGGAAACTAAACTTTCAATTTATTATTTTGATTATCAACACATACATCAGCGTTTTTAAGGCGACGTTTTCCGGGCCTGTAGGCCTTTGAAACGCTACCTCCGCCTTCCCCAAATGCAGAGTGACGTATTTATTTACGATTCGCCACCGATCATTTCGCGGAAAATCTATGCCACAGCATAAAATATTTGCAGTTGACCAACTGTACTAGTTTTATTAGGTTCGATTTTTTTTCAATAAGTTTACATTTTATGGGACTTACGGTGTAGTGAACGAAAATGATTACTTAAAATGTCCTGTGTACCTATTGAGCGTTTTCACATTAATAGATAACGACACCAGCCCGATACCGATGTCGGCAGCTATTATACCGACATCGATTCAATACCGATATAATTATTATCGGCCCGATGATATTGGTGACCATCGCGACACACCAAACAACCACAGTACCTACTAAGTATCGACGTCTTGAAGCCGAGTCCAAAATTACAAACATAGTGTACAATGAAGATTTATAAAATATGGCTGTTATTTTAATATATTGTGGTATCTTACGACTTCCACGTGAATGAAGTCGCGGACAGAAATTAGTTTCAGATAAACATGGATTTGCGGTAGTAAGGTGAAAGTTTAAAATTGCAATGGTTCTACTGGGTATCTCAACGGTCCCGCAAAATGTAATTTTGATAGAAAATATCAGTCATAATTTCGTTCGATATAAAAGGATATCTTGTGCAAAATTGCATGCTTCTAGACCCAGCGTGGTTTAGGTTGTGCATTGTATGTCAGTGATTTTAAGAATTTTATCAAGTAAGTGAATTTAAGAAAAAAAATGGCGAATTTCCATACAAAGTTTTATCTTTATTTCTTCAGGATTTTTATTAAGTTGAATGGGCTATAAATGGTCTTACTGTTTTGCTTAACTGTGACCATATTGTTTTGTTTTGGATGTTTCCCACCGCTCATGAAGATTCGTAAATATTGACAGCTATAATATGAAGTAACAATTGCCGTACTTTATTGCCAAGTGACGTACCTACTGCTACAGCTATAATTTATCGAATCTATTATTTTAGGATATCGACATTTTAGAACGACATTTAATCGTATACAGTAGTGTCGTATACGATATCATAATCAGTCACTTTTGTATTCAGAACTGAAAATGGTTCATACTGAGCCAATACGATACAATCACGCATTCAAGAAAAAATAATTGTGGCTGGCTCAGCTATTCGAAAAATATCATAACGATTTTTATCGTCTTCTATACATTTGGTCATGTTACGAGTAGTATAGCACTTTTGTTCGAAACAGTATTTTTTTTCTAATTTTCGTTGTTCTTGCCAGAGTGAAAGTTGTTTTAAATATATTTTATACAACCGACAACCAGACCAATTGTATATTATATGTTTATTAATATAGGATATGATATTAGCAAAGACAGTTTGGTGGAGAGTAAATATAGTAACATGGATGAATCTGACTAAAAAAACTTCTTAAGAATATGTAAGACTCGCACCTGACTATAATTTTATCGATAATAATTTGTTATGTGTCTAACACTATTGTAAGATGACAATAAAACGACATCATATCGCATAGAAATAATCACACTTTCCAAAACAATATTATGAATTAAAACTATATTAAAATTACGAAATATTTTTTCTGAGCTGTCGAAATTTTATATCTAATGTGTCTTTCATTTGATTTTTTTTTTAACAACTGCAGAGAGAGCGTATTTTTAAAAATTTTGACACAGGTCCACCCTCGATGACGTCCCGCAGGACTGAGAGCGAGCCGATTTAGCCCGATTTTCTATATTTGGGTTTATTTTAAAATTCTATTTGCTGTTACATTAAAATAAACCCATAATCCCCTAAAGTCTTTAATGGTGAACATATAGACGAAATTTTATTGAAATCGCTTTAATTACAATCGAATAAAACCGTTTTTTCTTATAAAAACGCTACATTTTGAGGAAACTTTGCGATTTTTTTGTATCGAGCCAAATTGTTTCAATCGTGTTTTGGCCCTCATAATTCACTAAAAAATATCTTCAATTTTAATAACCATGAAAAAAAATAAGGAAAATTTGTAGTTTTTGAGGACAAATATTGATTTTGCGTGTAGCCGAAATGCATCAAAACTTCTTCTTTGGGACCCATTTCGCCTGATCGTGGAGAAAATGCTTCGTAAGTATTATTTGTCCCGTATAAAGTAGTGCAACTATACAAGGTTTTCCTTTTTTCCTTTTGATATCCTTTACCTCTAAGGTATTAATGAGACCATGTCAAAGAATCAACGGGCATTAAATCATACTAAAAAAAAAAAAAAAAAAAAAAAAAACAACTCAATTTGACAGTCACGCTTAATTATGTAAAAATCCATTACGTGAAATGAAAAACTTTAAAAAAATACATTAGTTCATAAAAAAAAATATCACTACGTCGCATTTTATTAGCTTCAAATATGAATGATTGGTTTGAATGAAAATTATTTACTCGTACTTATCAATGAAACTTAGATACACACATAAAAAAACGAGATTAGTTTTATGATATCTTAATTAATAATAGGGGTTAAAGTATGAAATTGCCGTTTTATTGTAATAGGTACTTATTGACATGGTTTGAGATTTTTGAGTGAAAATTTTTCACATGGTACCTATAAAATTCTTCTTTAAAAAAAAATGTGCAACATTCGATTATCGACTTTCAGTTGTTTTTTTTTTTAAATCAGCTTAGACAAGAAAGATGGATACTTCGAAAATTCGAGTTATTTTCGAAGTTTACGAGTTCCGACACGAAACTAACGCGGCAGAAACAGCTCGCAATATATATGTTGCGTTTGGAGAGGGGACTGCTAATGAACGCACCGTGCGATTTTGGTTTAAACGCTTTCGTGATGGAAACTTTGATTTGAAGAACGAAACACGTGGAAGACCACCGCCCGCCCACACAGGTGAATAACAATGAATTGAAAGAGATGGTGGAAGCCCATCCGAGCCAAACTACCCAGGAATTAGCGGCATGGTTTAACCTTACCAACAATATTGACTCATTTGCGTCAAATCCATAAAATAAAAAAATATGAGAAATGGGTGCCTCATGATTTGACTGATCTGCAGAAAGAAACGCGTTGAAATTTGTGTCGCCTTGTTGAATCGATACAGAAATGAAGGAATATTGGATCGAATTGTGACATGTGATGAAAAGTGGATTCTTTACGATAACCGTAAGAGAAAAATGCAATGGCTGACCCCAGGTCAAACGCCGCAACAGTGTCCAAAAGCAAAGCTTACCAATAAAAAGGTAATGATAACTGTTTGGTGGTCTCAGCATGGTATTATTCACTATAGCTTTCTCCGATCTACAGATGTCTACTGTCCGAACAATGATAGCAAAACTAGCAGTGAAACAGCCCCGACTCATGAATCGATCTTCACCATTATTGCTCCATGATAACGCGAAACCTCATACAGCACGAAAAACCGTTTTAACTCTACATGAACTGCAATTACAAACCATTCGTCACCCTCCGTATTCGCCAGACCTACTCCAACGGACTAGGTACCATTTTTTTCGTGATTTGGACAATTTTCTATGTGATAAAAAGTTTTCGTCTCAGGAGGCAGTACAAAATGCTTTCACAGTTTGTCGAATCTAGATCACGAGAGTTCTATCGCAAAGGCATAAATGACCTTCCTATTAGATGGCAGCAATCTATAGATAAAATGGTAATGGTAAAATTAAAAAAAAAAAACTAATTTAATTTTTTCAGATCAAATTAGCAACGGAAGGTCACCGATCAGGAGGACCGAACAAATGAAATCCGCAGCTGGAGGACCTATTAATGCATCAGCCAGACTGCCACCTAACATTACCAGGCAGAGAGAATCGTGAGGGGAGCAACGACCACGCTTGCGATTGGACACAATTCATTGTAACCACGACCACTCTGTCAAGAACGCAGCAAAGAAAAAGAAGATCATTATAAATTAAGTAGTTGTAGTAGTAGTTTATACTTACTTTTTCATCTTTGTTTATGGACTGGGGAGAGTCGGTTCCATTGTTTACATTGTCACCTGTTTCAGCTGATTCTGTACTTGTGGTGGTACCTGTAATTTGAACTGTTCATTATTTCTAATCTAATTTCAGGTTTCCTCATAATATAGCAGGCTGTTTTCTTTTCTCAATTTGTTATTTTAAATATCTATGAGCCTAGCTATACATATTAGTAGCTGTGAAAGCATACGCACCGGATTGTATGTGATGGGCGTTCCCACGTTCAGCCTCATGTTCGCGCACCATAGCATCCAAGTTGTATCGCCGCCGGTAGGAAATGAAGAACGAACGTACGTGCGCCTCCGTTTTCGTGCCCAGCGTCTCGGCGATCGCTTGGAAGTCCCTGCCTGTGTATCAAGGAACAGCCCTTAATAAAATTCTTTAATTCATTAATTCACTGACAGACAATGCACCCTTGGGGGCTAGAAGCATGAAATTTTGCGCAAGAATTCCTTATTTTTAGCGAAAGTAAGCATAAGGAAAATTCACCCCCTAAAAGGGGTTAAATAGGGGATGAAAGTTTGTATGGAAATTCGTAATTATTGACGATGTGAAATCCCATCGGGAACTAGATAAACTCATACGTTTTCATACAAAACTTGTTGGCCTATTTCAGCTACAATTTCTCTTGATGTTAAGGAAAAATTTCTTAAAATCATAATCGCGCATCCGTTAGAATGACAGTAATAATGTGTATAAACAAGAAATCAATCATCAAAAAATAAAAAATGTGAAGTAATGACGTCACATTTTTTATTTTCCTTAAACATTGTGACGTATTTAAAATAGTGGGAATCCCTTACCATATTTCCTTACGGCCGTCACCGCCATGAGTAGTTCATCATTGGTCCACCGCGAGTTTATCTTTGCGGGCGGCTCGCCAGGCCTCAGCTCCTCCACGCCAGAGTCACCCACCTTACGCTTCATCGCACTCAACTGCTGTTTGTTCTGTTGCACCTGTTTCAATAATTATACTCACTATACTCAAACCATCATATTTATCCACTTTTTCACTTCAGACAAACACAAATTTAGAACTAAGAAATTCAGAACAGGATTTAAAGTGCATATCTGGATTATCCAAGAAACTACATAGTAGGACTTAAGATTTGGGCGCCAGCAACATTTGAAGCGCAGTAACTTAGGGGGTTTAATGGTTTTAAATCAATAAAACATGAACAAAACGTTGATCAACTAATCTATGTGTGCAGAATACATTTTCCCACAATACTACCTAATACAGTATTGTAGTATAATTAGCATGAAATACTACAAAATTATTGACTATTGAATTAATAAAATTAGTTGAATTATCACATTCTCACATTACATCACACAAACGCTTAGTCACATCCATGCTCTTATCTGGACATAAGACTAACACCAACGTATTTAGAGGAGTAGGTACAGTGTCGACGTAAGGGTGAGAATGTGTCTTGCAACGACACTACATAGCGACATCGTAGCGGGTTGCATCTTACTTGTCTCTTTAGAGATATAACTTCTCTGTCCATAGCTTTGAGCATGACTTCGCCATGATTGATAAGTCCGGGCTGCGGGGGGTCGCCTGGCTGAGGCCCGGTAGCCATGGCGACGAGATCGTCGTGATTGATGTAAATGCCACGCGGCAACCGGTGCTTGTACCGCTGCTGTTTGGAACCCGGCCCGCGTCTCCCGGACGGTCCGCACAGCGGTCTCATCGTCCCCGTGCGTCTGTTACATCACCGCCAATATTCAAACAACCATCCCTATATACATTTAATTAAACCACACTCGGAAAATTATTGAGCTGCATTGTGTAACATGCAAGTGATTGTAACGAGCGGATAATCTAATAAAACTGTAGTATGAATAGTATCGTTACCGACCTGGCGTGCACGAGGCATGCCTGACACAACTTCTGCGAATTGAGCGCCGTGATCTGGTTGCACAGAATGCCGCACACAGTGCACCACTTGCCCGCGCTCTCGCCGCCGCCCTCGCCCTAAACCCCAATTAACATTTTACATTCCTGTCACATTACGACTACCACCAGCTACACGAAATTTATGAGCTCTCGTGTAAGGACAGACAAAGACGTACACAATGACTTCTCACACACTTCTTTTAAAACCCATTAGAATATTAAATGATATTCTGCACACATTAGATATATTAAACAAGTAGTCCTTCATTGATCGGGGCTATTAAAGGAAGCATGCGGGAATATCATAGGAAACAGGAAGAAAGGAGGAGGCAGGCTACATGTTAGAAATTAGTACAAGGCGGAAACACAGTGGGTACACAGTTATAGCACTAATATTAATGGATTATAGTCTTTAAGGTCCATCAAGATTCACAACACAATAATTATACATATTTTATATGTCATTCAACAACAGAAAATTATTTTAACATACATTCTCCTTTTTTCAGTAATGCATATTATCGTATTCCGTACCAAAAATATATTGCAAGAAAAGAAAGAAAAATAAACTTAATCCATATGCATACATGTACATAAAAAGATAAACAAGTGCTACAGCTCAATAGTTAAGAAGTATCTTGATAAAGAATGTGTAAATAAGTAATAACATAATAATATTGTCTGTTGAAAACTTGTGTGTATACTATGTAGTATTTTGATGTATCATAAATACATAGAGAATATTAAAAATGGATATTGCATATGAGTGGTAGCAATCAGTTTGTAAATAAAAATGCAGAGCGGTCAAAATTAAAATGAACAAGCATTAACAGAATACATAAAGCATTTCAACATAATTTAAAATTATGATAATGATAGTTAAATAATGACAGTTGAATACAATATTAAATATTTAACAGTTATTTGAAGCAACCTTTTATGAACATACTCATTGATTGTCTCCAACTTTTCAAATAACTGCTGCATAATATATAGACTAGTACACAAGCTCATGTTGCCACAATCAAAACTTGCATGATAACAAAATAACGCAATGAAGTGCAATGCTATGACATGGCATGACTAAAACAGACATTTTATGAAATTGGATTTTGAAACAGGGAACCAGCATTTCTTAAGTAGAAGATATCAACATCAAGTAATGGATGACAAACACCGATTGAATAGACATATATGTGAGAGGATGGAAGAAGACACTAAACATCAAGTTTCCATGGTGACAGCAAAGTTATACTCATTGTGGGGAAGCAAAGCACCCACCTGGGCGCCCTGCTGGCCGGCGGCGCGTTGTGGAGCCCCGCCTGCCGCGAGGGACTTCCCTCCTCGGACAATACCACGGTGGAAAGTCCACTTCTGTCACATTGAACACAAGTCCATAACTCAGAATAATATTCACCCGTCAAGCACCCAACATGTTGCTATACTGTGTTTTACTTATAATAATGGTGAATCAACTTCTTTTGAACATCATTACACCCATTATGAAACGTCCACATGCAGAGCAAATAATTTACAATGACACAAATTATCCACTCTGTAAATAACATGGGATCTAAAAAGTAATTTGTCACAGTTTCAAAATAAACCCATGTTTATTTATAGTTCTGTGAAAGTTAATTTCTGCCACTCTGCAATTTTATTTACTAAAAAATTTGCAACTTAGAAGTTGTACACAATTTAATTAATTTGGACAATCCAGATATACTAACAAATTATGGTATTTTAAAATTGTGAAGAATATGATACAGTTGACTTTTTTTTTTGTAATTGAGTAGGTACATTGGTAATACAATGACATTGCACACAATAAAAAGGAGCAAATTATATTTGATTCAACTTTACAACAAGCCATGAAACCTAACACAAGCAGTACATACCTTTTCATCATTATCAGAGTCTTTATCAGAGCCTCCAGGTTCAGAGCCAGCACCTGATTCTCGCTTGCCAGTTCCTGAGCTAGTAGCATTGCGACCTTCACTGACAACATCCATCAGTGAAGTACGAGCTCTTGTTTTCTTCCATGAATAATAATACTTAACTAATGATGCAATTGATTTGTCTGGCAACTAAAGAAAACAAAAGTTTATAATTATTATAGAAATGTTTACAAGTTAAACTACAGAATTGAATCATATAATTGAAGGACCTACCATTTGTCTTATTCTGTGAAAACTTTTGCCATGAAACTGAAAAGCCTGTTCAAAGAGCACCTTATCTTCAACAGTCCACTCATCAGGGAACGGAGTGAAGTTGGCAAGGTCCATTGAAGCCCTGTTGAGGTCATGTTTATGCCAGAATAACATCCCCAGTGCTTGTTCCCCATTATACCCATATTTCTCCTTTGCCGTAGTAATATATTCATCCACTAAAAATATACAAAGATGTTGAAATATTGCAAATAAATAACATGAAGAATTAAAAAACCGGTTTTCACTTACATTTGATATCAGATATGTCACAAGTGGGTGACCAAACCAACAAAGCTCTGTCAGAAATAAGTTCAGGTTTGCGTTGTTCTACTGGTTCCAGTTCAGGGCACACAGCCTGATAATCTCTGCCCACTCTTATTTTCTCAGCTGCAAACGGTATTACTGCTTGGTTTCGTGTTACAATTATTGTGGATGAGATGAACGCAGCAGGAAGGCGATGATGGTAAGCATAAAAAATAAAGCACGAATGTCAGATGATGATGATTAATGTGTCCACCGCATGAACGTATTACACAAGCGATTACAAATTATGGATTAATATTCACATCAAGATTACAATCGAGTAAGTACCTAACATAGGTACGTATTGTACAAAACGTAAGTTATCAATCAACATGCTAAAAGCTCCCCGTTTTCCCGTAAAAACAATAATCCAAAGCGATAATAAGCTATACTAAATTTGAAATATCTGTTACCATTCTCGTCTTCAGAACTGGAATCTGGACTTCCATGGCCATTGGGGCTTGGCCCCCTTGACCGCTTCCCGTTTCGAACATCATTACTTCTTTCGGCCAAAACCATGATTACACACTTGATCACAGATTTCACTTAATTAACACACAATCTAAAAAATCATTTAAGGGATATAGTGGCTGAATGAAGGAAAATAAAAGAATTAAAGAGCTTCGCACTTAAATTCAAACGTGATTCAAACCACCGCATCAATAATTTGACAAACCAGCCACGGAACGTAATAGTTCATTTAATGGCGTCTGTAGTTCGCTGAGCATTCACTTTATTTTATTCTGATGAAATAGTTAACCGTGCCATTTTAAATTTGCAAACTCTTCATATTGATTACCTATTTTTAGATTGTTAGAAAAGTAATAAATAATATAAAAAAGTTGAATCGTATTCTCGTAAAGAACGTTGTTTTTTTTTACACTAGTAACTTTTTGATACAGACTTTTACGAATAAAACAAAACACCTTTCATAAATGAATTAGTTTTATGAGCAATTATCCTCGTCCGTATATTTGATATAGTTTAATTTTTAAATGATTAAATACTACTACATTTTAACAGCCAACTTTTATCATCAAAATTATTACTCTTCAAGAAAAACGCCTCTAACCAAGTTCCAGTAAGTACTGTACTGTTGTCTTTAAATTAAGAGATGGCGCTATTCCGCATCCTTCATTCTTAGTCGAGGTCTAGTAGAGGGCCGAAACTTGAGTGCTTACTTGAGAACGGTAAAAGTTCCACATTCAAAAATAAACAAACTGGATTTTTGATGCCTTTAAAAGTTTACAGCGGTACAACTATACAACTTTTCAGCTACCATAATACAGTGATACATAGTAGGTATCTCTATGTACCTACTAGTCTGTGTTGCAGTACTTGTAGATTACATAGAGCCAATCATATCAATCAGGATGTCTACTTGTAGGTACATACCTACAGCAAATTATTTTAAAGTAGGTACCTACTGTTTCTTTAAATTAATTTTTGTCCATGGGCTTGGGAAACCCTGAGTTTTTACTATAAGTGTAAATGTCAAAGGCTTTTCTTTGGTTTAACATCAATAATATAATCAAAAATAGTTACGGTAGTTAACACATTCGAGCACCCACATTATCACAACAAAGCTCATAACGGCACGGCACGGTTGGCGCAGTGGTTAAGCCATTGACTGCTGCACTGCGTGTCACGGGTTCGATTCCCGCACGGAACAAATATTTGTAATTATGACCTACAAGTAGTTGTTTCGGGTCTGACTGTTTGTGTATGTGAGTTATAAATGTTTGTAAGCGCACCCACAGTACAGGAGAACATCCTAGAATGGGCCACGTTTAAAAAAAAAAAAAATAATAATAATAAATAATTAACCCGCCCTTTAAATTATATACATACTGCTAGTAGACACTCCTTTTTGACAGCTGCCTATCGTTCTTTGATTTACTTGATCGTTGCTCATCATTTTATTTAAAAACTGCAGTATAAATAGTGCCACTAGTGGTACTCTATCACGGCACTTAATACACAGCCGTGATAGGGTGCCGTCAATTTGCGTCGTACCTACATTATTTTAAAAAGACGCAAGGGGTAACATAGTACGGTACGACGGGGTACTCGTACCACTACATTTTATAAACCGTCGCTTTTTTTATAGTAGCTTTTTTTTTTTTTTTTGGATAGAATAGAATAGACTTTAAACGGAGCGGAGCGGAGTTCGTCGTGGATTGCACTATCTTTAACCTGTAAAGCATGACCTGTGATAGTTTTCGTTTTAATTTCGTTTTATCTACTGCCGTGAATTTTTTCACATAACTAAAACCAACCATTTAGCTGACACTTGGCTAATTTTTTTTTTAAATCATTTACATTTTTCAATCCTCGAATCCAAAAATTGTTTTGACGAATTCCCAATATTTTTGAACGACCTTTCCAACTACACCCCTCACCATGGGATAGATGAGAAAAAAAACATCCCCATTTTACGTGTAGTAGAACGATAAAAAAAAATATGATTTTATTTTACCACTGTCTGTTTAGGTATCCATGCCAAACTACAGCTTTCTAGTAGGTATACAAAGAGTCTACAGAACTAATTTACTTTTTAGCTGCGATCGGAAAAAGGATAAATTTAGTTCTCTAAAAAAAAATTTTGTCAAATGGGCTCATGGCTAAGTATTAACTTTAATTACAGTCGCACGGGTCGATTGCGGTCCTTGGATGGTCGCCCGCAATCGACCCGTGCGACTTTACCGCTAAATGCCTCGAAGTCAAAGTCATATAATTTATTTCAATTAGTCACAAAAAAGGCACTTTTGAACGTCAAACTTTACAAAAAATAATAATAACTGATTCTAGTCGCCCATTCCAAAAGGTAGTTTTCGTATGGAGAAGAATGGGCAAGAAACTCCACCGTTACTCTTTAAAAAAAATCATTATGTCTTGTATACACTAATTATATAATTATAAGTGAAGACAATGCACCTAGAATAAGATTACTATACCACGATAGGTAAAGGAATGAAAAATGAAGGAATGACATAAATTAATTATGTGATAGATGCATGGTGCTCACATACTTACAAACATTGTAAAATTATACTATATTTCTAACATTATAATAAGTAATACTAATAATAATCAGTCAGTGTGTGAGTTCAAGTAATCACAAAAAATAAAATAAATGTTTAAAAAATATATATAAACAATTAAATTAGCAACCAGTTCGATTTTGTCTAAATTCTGAATTGTCCTATGGAGCAGGACCAGCATGTTTCCAAGCATTTCTCTCGGAAGCCGATGGCCCCGGCTTTCATCCGTGGATCTTTGACAGTCGTTACGGATAGTCAGAACCCCGAAAGTCTGACAACCAGTCTTAACAAGTAACTAATACGTTATTATACGTATACTATAACGTAGTGTGTGTCGAAAATCGTCATATAGGTGCAATAGATAATATTAGATAAACAGCTTCTGTAATTGGTAAGCCGATTTATAAATTTGGTAAGCTGATAGTTTTTTCTATCAGCTTACCAAATTTATAATCTATTTGCACATTAGATCTGTACCCTAATTACGTAATGCAAAATCAATCCGAATCTGAATCGTTTTGAAACAGATTGCTAATCCATAATTGCTCTGTAAGTTCGAAAAAAAAACTGCAGAGCAACGTAAACAACGCAATGAATGTTGTTGAACTGTCAAAATGAAACAGATTTGTCTTTATCGTTTACGAAAATATGTTGCGTAATTAGAAAGCTGGCTAATCTATATAATATATAAAAGCGAAAGGTCACTCACTCACTCCCCCGCGAGCCTTGCTCGCAGAAGCGCCAGCTCGCGTTATTCTGAGAAATGAAGCATTCAATTCCCCAATTAATAATAATATTAATATCTGTTTGATCCAGCCTGTCCCATCTTGCTGTCCTCCCGCCAGCGACGCCCTAAGCCGAAGTTCGTACCCCGCAGGGGGTGCCCTTAGCGAGCGTTCGCTTAGTATAACATAGAATAGTTATGCCCCTGGCTGAAGGCTTTAAGTTAGTAGCAATTAAGGCATCCACAGGATAGTCTGGTTAAGCAGCTGCGACCTCAACCTGAAAGTCACTACGAGATGAAAAAAAAAAACAAAAAAAACATACTCACTCACTCATTCATCACGAAATATCGAAAACCGCTTGACGTATAAAGATGAAAGGCAGGGAGGTATTTTATAGTTAGTAGACGTCCGCTAAGAACGAATTTTTGGAAATTCGACCTTTAAGGGGGAGAAAAGGGGGGTTTTATTTGTATGAAAAATCTTATTCCTTGAGTTAATAAACTTAAAACTTGGCACGCAAACATACTTATGAATGGAAATTATAAACTTTTCCATTTTTAGTTTTTTTAAACTACCCCCTAAAGGAGGATTGCGGGTTGTCAAAGTTTGGATGGAAGAATTTTAACGCGCGGTCCGATTAACTCGAAACTCAGTATTTATACAAAAAACTGAAAATAAATAAAAACGTCTATCAGGGTTTTTTGAAAATGTACCCCTAACGGGGTGAAAAGGGGTATTCATTTTTACAGCGGAGTATTTTACTGTGCGGCTTGATTACTAGTATTTAAAATAATCTTTACTTCAAATAATAGAAACGTTACAATAGCCTTTTCAAAAAATATTATCAATGTATTGGGGATGAGCAATATTGCATTAAGTTCGTATTCTTCTATAGTTTACGGCAAATTGTAAAAAGGTTAGAATATTGCAGATAGTTATGGATTTAACCTTTTAAAAGATAATCATCACGCTATAGCTTTATGGATCTAAGCAGTCCAACATAACATGTCCAGGGTGGGTTTTGAGATAGGGCAATAAGGGTACGTACATTAACCGTTGTCGCTACAAGAAAACAGTCTTAGGAGACTGTCCTTAACTTTTTGAAACATGTTGATCTGCATTCACAGATTTTGAAAAAAGAAAATCATCATCATCATTTCAGCCATAGGACGTCCACAGCTGAACATAGCCCCCCACCCAATGATTTCCAAATTGGCCGGTTGGAAGCGACCTGTATCCAGCGGCTTCCTGCGACCTTTATTAGATCGTCTGTCCACCTTTTGGGTGGCGCTGCGCTTGCCGGCACTTGGCCTCCATTCCAGAACCTTTCTGCCCCATCGGCCGTCAGTTCTGCGCGCTATGTGCCCCGCGCACTGCCACTTGCATCATGATAATCCGTAAAAAAAATACAGTCAGCATTAAATGGCCAATGTCTGTCTGTATGTTACCTTTTCACGCCTAAACATGTATAGTTTAAGAGTTAAATTTGTTATTAATTTAATTTTGTTTGAAGCAAATAAAGACATTGTCATTGTCGTGCATAGCATAATATTTAACAGAGAGGGTTCCCTTTACCCGGTAATACAATATTTAAAAAAAAATCGTTTTATTTTAGTAAAAATAACCCATATTTTCGGATAGGTATAATAAAACAAAATAAATCATATAAAGAAAATTAAACGAAGTTATATTAATACAAGAATGTGCTAAAATAAATATCGATAAAAATTATCGACTATCGCTTTCGAGTCCCTAATTACATGCGTGTGCATTGAATGTTCGCAAATAGCAAGTGTTTACAAGTGAAAGCCCCGCCCATTCTATGTATGTGTGCTATTAGAAATTATTTAGTGTAGCTGCTTTCTTCTTAGTGTGCGAGTTCAAATTTTAAGTGTTTGTCGTAAGTAGGTACACTATTTGTTAATGTTGTAATTATTTTGGTGGGAGATATGCGGTTGCACTAGGATTCCTTACTATTCCGCAATGAAGGCATATCACTGGATATCAAAAGAGTCAAAAGTGGCCGTTTTTGACATTTTTGCTATCTACTTTGGATACGAAACACTTTGAGTCCTGTTTTATCAACGTAAAAAATACTTTATCCTCTTTGTAACAAACTCCAAGAATCCATTTTTTAAAATTTATTTTCTATGCTATGATACGATTTTTTATTCAGTGAGGGCGCCACTTAGCTCGGGGTAACGCCTTAAAATAAACTTATAAAAAAGCCCGTTCTTCCTTCAGCATCAGCACAACCGTGCCTAGGGAACTACAACAACTTTATTAGTAGGTAGTACCTACTAATAAAAATATTAGGGTTTTCCCGGGGCTGCGCTGCAATTACAGAATACATTTATAAGTTTATGCTGCAATGCTTCGTTCGTTCCACAGATAACGTTCGTTCTATGGACGGTATACTAATGATTTTGATTTCTTTACGATCATGCGCAGAGAGAAACTCCCTTGCGTCGTCGGCGACGATACGACCGACGATTCGTCGCATAGGTCGCATTAAGGGAAATTCCAACTACTTGTTGAATACCGTACCTACTCTCCATTATTTTATTTTCAGAGGTGTATACTTGCGAAAGGAGAGGTAGGCCAGTGGGAGTATGGGACAATACAGGCTAGATTAGATACTAATACTGGGTCCCCACACTCCCCACCTATGAAATTGGGGTTTTTTCTCACTTATAGAGAACCTCCACACTTCTATGATATAAAATATTCATCAATTGCTTGTTAAATCGAATAATAATGATCGTCATAGACAACTACCAATAGTAAAAAAAACCTTATTACAGTTTTCTAAACATAAAAAATGACTCTTTTTGTAAGCAGAAATGACCACTATTTGTTTTAAAACTTAGCCAAAACTTATTTTTGTCGTCAAGTAGTTTTTAAACATTAGTTAGTGTTCATGGTTGTTAAATAAATTAAGAAAATGTTAGTAGACCGTATGAAAAATGCAACTTCTCCATACAAAACGCTGATTACGTAGTGGGGAGTGGGGACCTAATACGAGTAATACTATATTCTCTGCAATTAAATGATTCAAATTGTGTACAACTTATCAGAGCGTTTTCATCAATTTCTGAAACAATATTATGAATTGAAAATCACTTAATTGTCTCATTATTGTAACCACGCCATTTATCAGTTTTATCTACTGAGGATATAATTATAATAATTGACAAAAGTGAAACAACAAGTGAGAACAAAAGAGACAGTGTAAGAAAAGGAGACAATATTGTAATGTCATGTCAAACATTAAGTTAATGACAGATTTCAGAACGAAACGCAGTTTGACAGATGCTGTTGTCGAGGTTTTTGGGAACATTTTTAATTTTGCTTTACGTTTCAAGAATGTTATCAAAATAGATAACGATTATGTTGCGTTGTAATTCCTTCACGAACAGGTGGTAAAGTCGCGTGAGAGCTAGTAGTAAGAAGTACACTCTAACGAGGCGTCGAGAGAAATGCCACTGTCGTGATCAGGACCGCATTTTGTTCTTTATTTTGCCAATAAGGGCGCACAATTATTGTGAACGTTATGTAATGTGTATTGTAGTGTTATCGTGAGTGCTTATAATATTGTGGGGAAGATGAGGACTGTGGCGTTGATCAGCGGGGGTAAGGACAGCTGCTACAACATGATGCAGTGTGTCGGCGCCGGGCACACGATCGTCGCGCTGGCCAACCTCCAACCTATACATAAAGGTTAATTTTGTCCCGATAACCGATTCAGATGCGTATATTTACTATGCCGAGCGCTTCATGATTGTTGTTGTATTTCTAGTACTGAAAATAGCCCAGAAATAAAAAAATAAATTGCATGATTTTTTTTAACATGTCTTAAAATAAAAACATCTAAAGTTATTTTAAGCCTACCTGTGATTTGGCATCAATTGTTTTTGTTATCAGTTTACCTGTGCAGGGCTATCAAATTGATGTGGTGCAGTTTTAAATATTAAATGCTTTGAAGTTTGAACATGACACAAAAAATATTCTATGGGTTGAATTTTTTGGCTCAATTATGAGTAACATGTTTTTTCACATGATAAAATAATTTAATCAATTTAGAATATATATTTCAGATGAGATGGACAGCTACATGTACCAAACAGTGGGGCACCAAGGTATTGACCTGTATGCTGAAGCTATGGGTCTGCCGCTATACAGGGAAGCAATTACTGGCAACGCAGTAAACCAGGGCAAGAATTATCACCCCACAGAAAATGATGAGGTTGAGGACTTGTTCAGACTCCTTTCTAAAATTAAGGTAAGTTGTTTGACATTATTTTAATAAAAAAAAGCAAAATAAATAAATCAGATAAATGCTGAAGACTTCCCAGCTGCAGAGTTCAAGAAAATAATATTACTAAGCAAAATAATAAAACATATCTGATTCAAGTTGAAATGTACATAGAAGGTCGGCTAAGTAGGTACATGATGTAAACATGTACAACATAGATAATTACATAAACAACAGTCATGCAACAGGTTTTAAATTACCACTTTATATGAATACTGAACCAGTCCATTCAATGATTGTAAAAGCCAATTGTGCATAGTGTATTAGAGGCAGAAACTTTGTTATAACTATATGGTACAGTATTATGTTTCAACAGACTTCAAAAATGAGGTTTCTAGTTTGACCTGTGCATGCTCAAATGCGAAATTGTGACCTCTGAATTAAAAAATGAAACATAATTAGAAAAAACTAATCAGCACATTTTGAAGACGAGAATTTTGAGATAATTATGTCCTGAATAGATTTGTAAATTAATTCTTCATTGCCATAAACTAAGCGCACAAACAGAACTTGAAATGAAGTTGGGCTCGAAAGAGCTGTATTTAACACTTGATTTACCTAACATAATCCACTTAGATGAACTTATAAAAAACAACTAGCTTTTACTTATATTATGGTTATTTAGGTGCAATAAAAATATTTAGGCGCAATAAATTATTTTGTTAAAAATAAAAATACAAAGTTGCGCAAATAATTCGCCGCGAGTGCATTTGCGAGTCTGCAACCATAAGGATCTAAAATAATTGTAGCCTGTTACTTCCTGATACAAATAAACAAAAAAATCTTTCCTCTTTACTCAAATTTGTCCAAAATTTAGAGGAACGCAAAAAAAGTGTGTAAGTATAACAATGTTGAGGCGTGGTAAAACGAGAGGGGTAAGCCAGAGCTTTAAAAAAATAAAAATATTGGTGGTTTAGTAATTGTTATGATGTCACTTCAACTTTAATCGTGGCTGCGAAAAGTTACTTCTTGTTTACCTAACAAAATAATGGTGTCAATAAACCGTTTAATTAAATTCCTATGTATTTTGATCTACTTTTCTAATAAGAGCTTCATGCAAATTAGTGAAAATAATTCTATTCCTACTAGTCCCGAACTCATAAAACAGCTACGAATATGTTTTTTAGTCTGCACATGTTTTTAGATGAATTCGAATTAAAATGTAAAAACTTTATTCCATTAACTACTAGAATCTGAGAAAATCATACTTCATGGGTGCCACCACGCACCAATCCTGATGGTGATATAAATATTTGTAATCTGCACTTTTCACTACAAAAATTACGAAAAGAACTACAATCACTGGATGCTTCCAAAGGACCTGGGCCAGATGGTATCCCATAAATTTTTCTAATAAACACGGACTCACTGAGCTCCCCTCTCTTCATACTATTTAATAAATGTCTTTCCTGTGGGGTTTTCTCCGATGTATGGAAACAAGCGAACATCGTTCCAGTTCATAAATGTGGCTCTAAGAGTGACGTTTCCACATATCGTCCAATCTCTTTGTTGTCAGGGCTATCCAAACTTTTTGAAAAACTGGTGCACCAAGGCATCTATTTGAAGGCATTGTCTGTAGACAACAAATTGATGTGGTCTATACTGACTTCCAAAAGGCCTTCGATAAAGTCGATCACAGGCTACTTCTTGACAAAATTGCATTCAATGGTATTAGAGGTAACTTATTGCGTTGGTTTGTATCATATGTCAGCAATAGGAAACAGAAAGTGGTTGTCAATGGTTATGGGTCTCGCATGGTTAAAGTCACTTCCGGAGTGCCGCAAGGCTCAATTTTAGGTCCCCTCTTGTTCAGACGATTTGAAGATTTATAAAAAATATCAGCCATCTATCCGACTGTTTAGAGTCTGTTAACAAACTCTGCCTAAGTATATCTAAATGCCGCAGCATTATGTTTACAAAGAAGAAAAATGTGACGAAATTCAATTATTCTTTCGGAGACACTCCACTGAACAAAGTTAATTCTCTTCGTGATCTAGGCGTACAGTTAGACTCAAAGCTTCACCTTGATTCCCATATAGACAATATATTCAATAAGGCATTTAAAATGTTTGGTTTTGTAATGAGAGCATCAAGAGAATTTCACCGTTTCTACTTATACCTATTTATGTCAATAATACGACCGCAATTGGAATACGCAGTACCTATTTGGAACCCTTACTATAAAAAGTATAATGACATTATTGAATTGGTCCAACGCAAATTCTTACGTGCATTGTACTATAGATGTGACAGTGTGTGGAGGGAAGAACTGTGGTCATCACTATCCATGTACGGCGCGGACTGGCGCTTGGTACGGGCACTAAAACCTTTATACAAGGATTCCAATGCTTGTTTTAGGATAAATGGGGCATACACGAACTGGTTCTGCATATCGAGGGATGTTAGACAGGGTTCTGTAGTCATCGTGGCTGTTCAACTTGTACAACGATAGTTGTCTGACAGATTTTAAAGAGGGTGAGTGCGGATTGACGAACGATGAATGATGACCCTGTCAAATACCATCTCTACGCAGATGACCTAGTTCTACTTGCATCGTCAGCAGAACAGTTGCAAGACATGGTTACAAGGGATGGAAAGATTGATGAAGATGTGGAAAGGACAGTAAATGCGGGAAATAAAGTGAATGGTGCTATATATTCGATTGTGACCAACCAGTTTAAAATGGTTGCGTCACAATCGAATATATAGCACCATTCACTTGGTTACAAGGGATGGAAAGATTGATGAAGATGTGGAAAGGACAGTAAATGCGGGAAATAAAGTGAATGGTGCTATATATTCGATTGTGACCAACCAGTTTCAATTCAAGTCAACTGTGCTTTCGTTGCCTTTCCCAAGTCAACGAAAGCACAGTTGACTTTCTAGTTGAAAATGGAATGTTTAGCTAATAATATAAACAAAAAAGTTTACCTATAATAATTGTGATCTTGATTTGAAAAATAAAGAAAAGATTTTTTAAATACTTAATAGGCTGTAGAATATTTTTGTATATTAAAATTAAAATATTATCCTATCTGTTTATATATAGATATTAATCAGGAAAATGAAGTTAATTAAGGAAAATTAAATAAAGATAAAAACGAATAATAAAATATTTGTTCATTTAACAATTTACAACGTTGTCTATAACAAATATTTTCTTCGATTTCATTTATTTGAATGGGGTCCATATTGGCTCAACTAAAGTTCTTTACCCGAAATTGTTCTTCCTAACGATTTGTAATCCGAATGATCACTCTTCCTAAAATTTTTCATCCTAAAGTTTTCATTCATACTATTTGTAGTGCTACCGGCGATGTTCATAACACTCATGTTTCCGAAAATTGTAATTAATAATATCATTAATGTAAATATATTTAAACTCCTACTGTTTTTTATCATAACGCTTTTATCCCTAAACATAATTACCATAATATTTTCACTCATACTCAGAAAGAAACATTTACCAAGCTGGGAGTTTATACCGCAGTTTTAACCGTACCTAAACCAATAACTATAGGACTGATTCGGTTCTGGCACTTCGCCGGCCGCTGCCGCGGCACGCTCGCTTCGCTCGCTCGGCTCGTGCGTTGTGGTCACAGTTCTAACCTAACCTAAACCAATATTATGAATAAGACCGATTCGTTTCTGGAACTTGACTGAATGACTGGAGCGTGACTCTGGCTTCCAAAAATACACCAATAAAAGTGATTATTTGAAAGCTATAGCCGCTAATATTAAACTAATTTAATTGAAAAGTGTATATGAAATCATGTATTTAACTACTTGTACCATGGTACTATTATTCTTATTGTATGTTATGTGACAATAAAGTTACGCAAAATTAATGTATATAATACTGATTATTATGAATAAAAATAAATCTAAACAAAAAGATATGACTTTGAATAATAGTGTAAAAGATGGTTATGTTGAGAAAATATAGGAAAACAAATAAAAGTATAATAGATGTTTATTGCTACTGACATTATGAAGTTGAATGCTTCGGAATTATGAACATTAGAGACAGAGTAGTTAGGAATTGTGATTGTTAGGATGAAAAATGTTAGGAAGAACATTTTCGGATTTCCAATTATCGGAGTTGAAAATTTAGGTGAACTTTGGCGCACCCATTTGAATGATAAGTGAAGTATTGAAAAAAAAAATCTAGCTAGCGGCCTCAATCATTAATATAGAAAAATGAAAATGGTATCAAAACAAAAGAAGCGTTACTAAAAGGGCTACAACATTGTTTTTTTTTTTTTTTTTTTTTTTTTTTTTTTTTTTTTTTTTTTTTTTTTTTTTTTTTTTTTTTGTGAATTGTTTATATTTTGTTATTTAAAAACAACGCCATTTTTTTACCGTTTCTTTTGGGTCTTTCTTCAAAGAATCTTAAACTTCTCAAAAACGAAAAGAGATATCAAAAAAATAAAAAATAGATTTTGTTATTTTTTCCCTGGAGAATTTAAAGGGCTTCAAAATGATACCATTCTGGTTTCGATAGGATTATAATTAAGAATATATTATAATTAAAAAAAAAGGCCCTTCCAATAACGCATCTTTTGATATCATTTTCATTTAACGTGTTCATAACAGACAAATTCTTTCTACACACATATATCTAGTAAATTCATCCCATTCTGCATTCATGTATCCCCAAATGCACCTAATACTTTTTCGTACGCCTTTCTCTTCATACTAAGCCAACCATTAAAGTCTCCAAGCATAACAATCTTCTCGTTTGACCTATATCCATTCTCTAAATCCCTTATACTGTCCCTCTCTGAAGGTGAGCTTCCCATATCGGGTGCTTAAACGCACAAAATAAAGATAGGGTTTAGGCCCACCTTGGTTCTTAGTCTTACCCATATAATCCTGGGACTCAAACATAATCTTTCACACATTTCATAATCTGCTCGGAGAGGACAACACCCATACCCTGACAGGCCCTATGTGTGTCTTGAACACCGGATCAGATAGCGGTCAGAGAACGTGTTTGGATATCCCTCCCTTTCTTTTCGTTTCATTCACACATAACAGTTCTGTTCTTTTATCCTTCACCATCCCACACACCTCATCCATCTTATCTTTTATACCTCCCTGCACATTCAGCAATTTAGTTAGGAAGTGTATAGAGTGCCGCAATTTGCGGCATACTAGTAGCAATGCCTCGGCCCGGCTAAAGTGCCGTAAGCATTGCATTGTCACTGTCACTTGTTATTTTGTTTAATTGTTGAGGTTAGCTCGCCGCCCTTTGTATTGACTGATTCAATCGTATTTGTTTTAGATAATTTATAATTTTGATAATACTTAAATAAAAATATATATATATACAGGGTGATTGGAAGATGGGTGCAAAGCTTTAAGGCGAAGATAGTACAGACAATTTAGAACCATTTAAGCCATGGTTGTCTTAGACGAAGTCTTACCAATAAAAAAAAAAAATAAGGTTTAAAAATCGTATGGATACAAATTTTCTGAACTTTAAATGTCTGTAAAAAATGTCTAATGTTCACAGAAGCCTAAAAAATGTTTTGCTTGATTGCTTACACATTACTTTGATTAAATAAATAAAAAAATAACTCATATATCATTCAATTTGGCCATAATTATGCAGTTTCAAAAAAATCAAATATTAGGTTTAAAAAAATTGGTAATACTTCGTCTGAGACAACCATGGCTTAAATGGTTCCAAATGGTCTGTACTATCTTCGCCTTAAAGCTTTGCACCCATCTTCCAATCACCCTGTATATATCAGAAGTCACTATATTGACTGAATTTATGAAAAATGAAGTAGCAAATTAAAATGGCTGAAAGTTTAGATAGGTTAGGTTAGAACTGTGACCACACAACAGGCCAGGGTCAGTTTAGGCACAAGAGCATGTAATGTTTTGTAAATGTGGTGTTTTACAGCTACCTAACCTCATCAATCAAACAAAATAACAAGTGACAGTGACTCAGTGACAATGACAATAGATATCTGACGGCACTTTAGCCGGGCCGAGGCAATGCCACTAGTACGCCGTCAACGGCACTTTATCCAATACACTGCCATTTAGTTAAGCGACATTCCACCGCTCGCTTTTCGCCCCGTGAAAACAACTGACGGTTTTTGACGAGCATCACCGCCGCTTCCGAGTTAATTATTAATATTAGAATTACTTATTTAGTTCCCAAGCAGAAGAAAATCTGTTCAACCTTAGTTTGGGTGTGTTGTTCGTACCACAGAGGAAACCAATAGAATCCGCCAGCCGTTCCCTTAGTCGCCTTTAACGACACCCACGGGATGATGGGCTGGTTCTATTCTACTAACTGGAAACCACGCGGGACTATTCTACTACTGTCAAACCACACAGGGAAATCATAAATCATCGTAATTATTTCTTGGAAATTGTAAATCATTTTCACCTGTTTTCAAAGAGTTTTGTGACGATGCACAAACCATGATACACTTGCTGGGGGCATCCGACGTTATCAGCATAAACAAAAACCTGATAAGTGATTCATCATTATAATTGTTAAAAAAATATCTGACTTTTAACGAGGTTCTATTGACATTGTAAATATGTTTTAATAATATTTATGTACTGCAGAAAGTAATGTGCACAGAATAATCTGAATGTAAATAAAATCTGCAGTGATAAGTAGATGTCCTTGCCTGTTTTAATGAAAGTATTGTATTTAATAATAATGATTGTTTCAGAATGATTTAGAGGTAGAGGCGGTCGCCGTTGGAGCCATATTATCAGATTACCAAAGAATTAGGGTTGAAAATGTGTAAGTATTTTTTAATTTTGCACCATGTAATAAACATAATTTTGAAGCAACAAAATGGATGAATGGATCTTATGTTTGGACGTAGAAATATGCAACAGCACACATTAATAGAGAATCTATTCTAAATTCATCTTCTATCTGTTTTATGTGTATACTAAATACTATTTGGATTTTGGAATAAGATGTCTACTGCCCCCATTTCATGGGATTTAAACATAACTGGCGAAATGTGGGTGTACTATAGGTACACCTTTGCCCAACCCTTCGAGGAAACAAAGCGTGATGTTATGTTTATGTCTAAAGCATTGTTTAATTGCTTAGACTATGATACAGAAGAGCTATCATAATAATTATTTAATTATAATAATTTCGTCAATATTAATTATTTTCTTAATCAAAAGAGCAATTTTATTCGCCACATTAACAGTGGGGAGGCCCATTGTAATACATAAATAAATATTCATATTTTGCATATTTTTTTAACTTCAATAAACTAATCTTATTGACATTTGTTTATGTTACTGGATTTGCTAAACAACATGTAGATAACCAGCGTAAGATAAATTTGCGTTTTTAAGTAGGCTATCATAAAAGTTTGTTTCATATACAATACTTGTAAATAGCCATTTAAGCCACTTCATGTTGCAATAAATTGGTTTGTTTGTATCATTCGACTTAGCTTTAAATAGTTTTATTATGTCAGCACTAATACAAATGAGCGTTTAGCGGGAAATGCGTGTGCGACTAATTATTTGTTGTTTTATCCTCGGTAATCTATTCAGATATTGCACTCATGGTTAAAGAATATGTCCCACTGCCGTCAATTCCTATTGAATGTTTCAAACTTAAGACTTACACTCATATTGGGTCCCCACCTATGAAATTGGCGTTTTTTTTTTCACAAATAGAGAACCTCGTCACTTCTATGATTTAAAATAATCATCAATTGCTTGATATTATATCGAATAATGACCATCATAGACAACTACCAATAGTAAAAAAACCTTAGCAACCTTAGCACTTAGTTTTCTGAACAAAAAAAAATACCTTAAAAACGACTCTCTATTTGTTAGTAGAAATGACCACTATTTGTTTTAAAACTTAGCCAAAACTTATTTTTGTCGCATTGTTTAATTTAAGTGGCATACGTTATCTTAGTTTTTAAACATTAGTGCATAAAAGTTTTAAAACATTAGTGTTCATGGTTGTTAAATAAATTAAGAAAATATTAGTATGAAAAATGCAACTTCTTTAAAATTCTCCATACAAAACGCTGATTTCATAGGTGGGGACCTAATAATATAGATACCTACAGCACAAGTTCTGTGGCTATATCTACTGCTAAAATTATTTTACAATATTTGTGGTTTATATATAAACGATGCTTAAAGTTAAGTAATGATTAGCGACTGTTTAACCATACATTTTTGACGTTTGAACGTCACTTAACTTAGTTTATCAATAAACCCCATGGTGTGTAAATATGAATGATGTATATTAAATAATATATAATAGAGAATACCTAGAGAACGATTTGAAGACAATATCTACATTCTTGTCTTGCCAACCTTACAGGAACAGATTAAGGTGATGCCTTTTCACTTCACCGAGTAACTTTCAGTTGACCGACCTAAATATCTAAGGCGCCTTAATTAAAAAGATTTTGCGCTTTTGAATTAAAGCGCCTTTGAAATTGTTCAGTTGATCGTCTCGGCGTAAACGCGCTGTTGAATTTTTAAACTTTCGGCGCTGAGCCGAGTGTTGAAAATTCAACAGTGCGCTTTTGTTTAGGCATTTATAATGGTGTCAAAACGGGCATTATTATCATAATTTTACTTTAGTGATATATCAATATATTACTAAAATTGATTGTTTTTTTATAGATGTCACCGGTTAGGTCTAGTATCCCTGGCGTACTTATGGAGGCGGAACCAAAAGGAACTGTTACAGGAGATGATAGCAAGCGGCGTCGAAGCTATTATTATTAAGGTCAGCAAATAAATATTATAATTAATAACCTTAAGGTGGAACTAGTTGACATTTTTTCCATACAAATTTCTGGTTGACATTGTAGATCCTTAGTTAAACATGATATCGTTCTGTCACAATCTTATTTTTGTCTGTGTGGAAACAGAATAGTGAATTAAAAAGTTAGGAGCCAACAAAGATTCGTTTTTCTTGCAAATTTTAACGCTTCTTTGGGCGTAAATAAGTAATAAAAGAAGTGTAAAATCTCCAATACAAAGTCGGCACCGCTATGCTTAATTATCGAAGAGTTCAATCAAATTTATTTGTAATTGATTTAAGCAGTGGTTTATGCTTAAAACTCTAATTTTCCAAAGGACTTTTGGTAATTTTTTACGCGCTCGTTTTACTATAATTGTTCGGAGCGGTGTTGCGTGCGAACTAGAAATTGTGCATGTAGACCAGCGTCTAACTGCTCATCACTGATACTATATCTGTCGGACACGACGATGCCAGGTGAGTCAGCGTGCATTTCAGGCCTATTTCTATATTACCAGCTTTTAGCAAAATATTTGAAAAGTTAATACTCAAGCAGTTGCTAAGACATTTTAATTTAAATAGCCTCCTTCATAATGAACAATATGGCTTTACAAAGGGTCGCTCCACTACAGATGCGGGTGTTGCTCTGCTGAAACACATATTTAACGCATGGGAGAACTCGCAAAATGCTATTGGGGTTTTCTGTGATCTCTCCAAAGCCTTTGACTGCGTGCACCATGACACGCTTTGGCGTAAACTGCGACATTACGGTGTGCAAAACGAAGCTCTCAACTTTATAAATTCTTATTTACATAATAGGTCCCAATGTGTAGATGTTGATGGTGTGAAATCGTCCGGGCTACCAGTTCAGTTAGGTGTGCCTCAAGGCTCAATACTGGGTCCATTCTTGTTTTTAGTGTATATTAATGACTTGCCATTCTATTCAAAGGGTATCTGTGAAGTTGTACTGTTTGCAGATGAAACTTCTCTTATTTTTAAAGTAGACAGGAACAGACAAGATTTTGACGATGTAAACAGTGCACTCTCAATGGTTACGGGTTGGTTTACGACAAATAACCCAGTTCTCAATGCCAAGAAAACGAAATGTGTAAAGTTTGCCCTTCCAAATGTTAGAAATCTAGGACCCAACATCGTCTTAGATAAAGAGGTGCTTGAAACCGTAAACTCGGCAGTGTTTCTGGGCATAACAGTAGATGCCAAACTTCAGTGGGGGCATCATATATCTAGCCTAGCGGGAAGGCTCAGTTCGGCCGCCTACGCCGTCAGGAAAGTAAGACAATACACTGACGTTTGATACAGCTCGGTTAGTCTATTTTAGTTATTTCCATAGCGTTATGTCCTACGGTATTCTGCTGTGAGGCAACGCTGCTGATATTCAAAATATATTTGTCTTCCGAAAGCCAGCTGGGTGCCAGAATTTCTTTGAGAGATTTTTAAAGATATTGGTATCCTCACTGTTGCCTCACAATTCATTTTCGCCAACATTCTATATATTAGGCCAAATATACACTTGTACACTAAAAACAGTGATATTCACAATGTTAACACAAGAAACAAGGACAAACTACGAGCTCCCTTTCACCGGCTTCATAAGGTTCATAACTCATTTGTTGGGCTTGGTATAACCTTTTACAACAAGCTACCCTCTTCTTTGCTAGATTTATTAATGATGATTATAATTAATGATTAATGCGTATAAAACTAAAGTAAAATCCAACCTTTGTTCAAAGGCATACTATTCTATCAACGACTACTTAAATGATAAGAATAGTTGGTCGCTGTGATTAACTCAAGACAATGTTTATGTTCTTTCTCCAGAATTAGCCCGCCTACTGATAGGTTATATAAGCTTAGGTAAATTGTTCATTTTATTTGACTTTATAAGTCAATTTATTTTAATTTTATTAATTTTTTGTTGACATAATCTACTCATTAGAATGATTTTCATGAGTTGTATTGCAATATGTGGTTAGCTAGCGACCTCGACAAATTGATCATATATATATATTTTTTTTTTTCTGAAAAACCGGCAGCAAGTTCGTCATGCTCGATTAGATGTCACTGCTTGCGGTAGCGTCGGGGGTCGGGTTGCCTCCTTCCCTCAAATATGGCGAGGAGGGTAATGGCTGATCTTTGCGTTAAGCTTGTAAACGGGTGCTGCTTGTGGTGACTGGTCGTCTTGCTGATCATGGTTTTGTTATTATTATTAGTAATTAACTGTTTTTTTTAATTTTACCTTGATGGTCCTAGTTTATCAATTATAACTTCTAGTTACAGCTATATGTAAGCTGGCACGCCCTTTACGCCTGGAGGCTTTATTTCCTTTTTTAGATATTGTTTACGTTTAGTTATTTTTATTTCTGCTTGAGTATAGATCTCGATGTTTTTGATTGGTATAGTGGCGTGTGCTAGCTGTCATATGGCTATTAATTTATAATTTAATGTTTTGTGTTGCGTTATGTAAATTATTTTGCATAAGTACTTATTGTATAGAATCAAGTTTTTCTAACTGAACAGACAGCTGTGCTGCTGGGGAGTTTGTTGCGTCACTTCTTCTTCCCAGCGAAAGCACTAGGAAGTGGTGAAGGGTGGGCGTTTTGTGGGACTGTCTTATGTAACTTTGACGTTCGAAAAGTGCTGATTCTCAGCCTAGTTTGAATAAATGACTTTTGAATTTTGAATTTAAACTCAAAGCATTTATTTCAATTAAACCCTTTACAGGCACTTTTGAATTGTCAAAGAGTCAGTTAGTCTGAAAGTTGAAGCTAGTTGCCCATTCCAAAACGTAGATCTCTATGGAGAAGAACGGGCAAGAAACTCCAAGGACACTCTTTTAAATATAGAAGTTACAAAATCCTGGGTACATTACTCTTGTTGATTCTATATGTGAGAACAATGTAAAAAAAAAAAAAAACGATTAAAAATAAGCCCTGGCAGACAAGAAATGATCAACTGACGGCGCCCGTTCACGAACATGACGCGTGGATCAGCACCATCCAGCTCAACCATTTTGTAGGGAACCGAATGATCCAACACACTCGCCACCATCAGCGAGACATTTAAGTGAGCATGACATTCTCTCAACTACCCTGCTCTTTCAAGTCAAAATACAACACAGTAAACGACTCCATGGTACTCACATTTACAAAAATTGAAAATAAAAATGCGTCTATGTTATAAAAACCTATAGTTTGCAATGTATTTGTAACCTTTAAAGAAATTTACCACCAAAAGAAAGAAAATCAATATTATCTATTGGAGTAAGTATTCAATAATTAAAATATGGCTAAATAATAAAATAAAAAATAAACATGATGGAAGTCAGAAAAAATAAAATAAAATAAAAAGGGGAAGCAACTACCATTTTTTTTTTTTAACTAGTGAGCCCAAATGTATGTGGAACAGGACCAGCATTTAGCCAAGCATTTTTATCTACGATCAACTCATGAATAGAGACTCATGATAGCACAAGTTTAAACCTTAGTAGTTTTGGTTGCTATTTAATATGTAATCCTGTGTTCTTTTGTGTAAATGATAAATAAATAAAATAAAATAAAAAAATGCATTGACAGCGCATCGCGTCGTTTACGTGCGGATGGACTACCTACTCGCTCTAGCGAGTGACACCTCAACTGTCAGAAAGAGACAGATAAACAGATAAATACTGATCCGTGCGTGTCCAACACTGCAAGGATCTTTTGTCGCGTGGCCGAAATTTTTTTTCACTCCACACACACAGCTCTTGAACGCGATTCAGATGAGCGCGTTCAGTTTAATTGGTAAAATTCGCCATATGGGTGATTTTACCCTTATTTATCTAGTACCTACACTCTCAAGACAGACTATCAAACTAATCTTTACAGTCCTACAATTCAAAGCCATTCATGCAAACGACATACTTACAGTGTCAATACCCTTTCTGATATCAGTATCAAAGAAATGTGATTAGCAACCATCGCAATCATGTCCCAGATAAAAAATGTAGTGATAACTGTTTGAACATGCACTTTAAGTAAACAGAAAACAGGTTCAGCCAGACCACTTCACTTGAAAGGTTTCGATTAGAAATGGCTCCCTCCTGCGTAATCCATACTACTAATAATAATATTATAAATGCGAAAGTAACTGTCTGTCTGTCCTAGCCCACTGAACCGATCGTTATGAAATTTGTCACATATGAGATAGGTAGCCGGGGCCTGCAGATGGACGTAGGATACTTTTCTTCCTGGATATTTGAATGCAAAAGGGGTGCATACAAATAGTCTCCTTGCTAGCCTATCTGCTAGTACTCATCATCTGCCTAGCCTTTTCCTAACTACGTTGGGGTCAGCTTCCAGTCTAACCGGATGCAGCTGAATACCAGTATTTTATATGGAGCGACTGCCTATCTGACCTCCACAACCCATTAATTGGGTGATACGATACCCCTTGGTAAGACTGGTTGTCAGACTTTCGGGCTTCTGACGACCCGTAACGACTGTCCAAAGATCTAGGCGAATTAATTAATTAATTCACTTAACGGCTTAACGTGCTTTCCGAGGCACGGAGGAGTCTCGGTAAGTAAAGATGGTCACCCATCCACAGACCAACCCCGGCAAGCGTACCTTAACCTGACGGATCGACCCGTGCGGCACTTATTACTTAACCACGAGCTCCTATCTGCTAGTACTAAACAACGTAATTACGATGTCAACTACGATCTACGTGCGTAGTATCGTAGCCTGCGAAGTGTATTGATATTTGAATTATTTGTATCGTCATTAGGCGACATAAACACTCTGTTCTTTATTTAGTCTTACGAATACTAATATTAGTATCCGCAGTAGTGTTTACAATAATGATCGGTCAAAAATAACTTCCTTACACATGAGGCCGTACGTCATTCGTCAATGGTAGTTTTATTCAATTTATTTGACGTTTATCAATCAGACTGTCATTTATTTGAACACGTCGAGGAGACGATTCGGACTAATCAACAGGCACCCACTTGTTTGTCTAATTTGAATCTAAATTAAATGCCAAATAAGATCTTGGTTGCGTTTCTTACATCAACTTGTTATTTATTATTTTGTGTTACTATTATTGATAATTTATTTATAGCTCTATTATCGTGGATATCGTTGGCATACTTTGAGTCTTCACGAGAGGCAATAATAATTCGTGTTGTTGACAGTCGGCCCATTGACCAAACTTGTAAACAGACTGGTATCTCAACTGTATTCTGACATTCACTTATGCTTTAGTCTTCTATTTTATGCTTTTTGCGACGTCTGACTTCAGCGTCAACGTCCGATCGACGTCTGAACGCTACGCTCAGCGTCTGTGGTCAATACGCCCGCAGTGGACAACGACAACGTGGTCGTGTGACACTTGACACGTGACGCAGCAATGGTTCGAAATAACTAGAGACGTGACGCAAAGCGTTTGAATGCCCCGTATGACGACAAGACGTTTTAACGTCGAAGTGTAAAAGAGATCAGAACACGGCTCACTGGTCTGGTAGCCCAGGACAAACCTGAGCACAGGCCAAAGAGATCTCGAAAAACTGCAGCGGTTTGCTTGTGTCGCAATTACTAGCAGCATGAGTACTACACCCACCGCCGCCCTACAGGCAATGCTGGGACTGCCGCCTCTGCGCCTCATTGTGCGGGAGACGGCCCTGGCCGCCTTTTGGCTCCAATTATAAGGAACCCTAAGCTATGACTCCAGAGCTAGCACACCCCTTCAACCAAATACGCAGGTGGCTACAGGAGTTCACCCACACACAAGCGGAGAACTGGTGGACCTCGGCACCGGGCTGCAGGCAGTCCTAGGAAGCTACGCCATCCTTGGATAGCAGACTAACCAGGCGTTTATTAGGCCTGGACAGTAACGGCCTGCGCCTGGTGACGGTGACCATCACGGGACACTGATCGCTAAACAAACACTTCCACACAATAGGCATAACGGACAGTCCTCTGTGCAGCAGGGCGTGAATGGAGGCTGAGGAAACCGTTGCGCACGTGCTCTTTGTATGCACGGGCGTCACCCAAATTAGAATAGAAACCCTCGGGTCACCCAGATCCTACACAGATGTTCTGAACAGACCAGGAGATTTAATTATCTTCTGGAGGGAGGTGGGCTAGTTGGAATAACCACCAAACGGCCGCTATGGCCCACGCACAATAGTCCACCTGACGGACTAAATGCGGAAATCAAACCCTAAGCAAGCATTGTGACGTACGGCGCGGCGTGACGCTGAAGCGGCCGACGGTGTTTATTATATAGGAGACTAATAGCCTTTTCGCGCCGGTACAAATGAGTATATCCATCTAGTTTTTCACAAAAAATCGTGTCACTAAAGTTTAGTATTGCCTGTACTGGTATAAGTATATCTATGTTGACTGCACCGTTGGTCCTGGTTGAAAATGTAGCGAGGGGTGCTGGGTTTGATCCCAGATCAGGCATAGTATTATTCGACTTAGCATATCTGGCAAAATGTGCTTGAACAAATTGCAAATTATGAAAGTAGTTTGTTCAGAATAAAAGTCAAAAGTCAAATCATTTATTTCAAATAAGCACATAATTAACAAAAAAAGAAATACAATTGTTTCGTATGGAGAAGAATGGGCATGAAACTCCACCGAATCTACTGAATCGATTTCATTCAGTATATAAATGTTGAATATAGGTAATTTTTTATCCCAAAACTAATTAAAACTACGTAAACTACAGTCACATTTCCACTGTACAGTCAAAACAAACCATAATGGATGAAGTAGGTACCTACTACGTCAGACGTGTGCGACTGTGTGCGTGCGTAGATTTGTAATGTGACCACAATTTTCTCCCACAATCAGTATAACTACTTGAATAATTAAACAATCTTTTATACATAATAGTAAAAATTCAGTGTGATTATAACATAATATTCTAATTGGTGTGTTGGTGGTGTGCGTTAATTCCGGACCATGTTGTATACACCTCTGCCAACTCCCTCGGGGACAAGCGTGATGTTTTAAAGATATCATTTTACGACAGGTGGCAGCACTAGGCTTGGACCCGCGGGTGCACCTAGGGCTGTCCCTCCGCGAAATCCAGCCGCACCTTCTAGTCATGCAGGACAAGTACGGGCTCAACATCTGCGGCGAGGGCGGCGAGTACGAGACCTTCACGCTCGACTGCCCCTTGTTTAAGAAGAAATTAGTTATGTAAGTACACCTATATTGAAGTTTGGAGTCCTTTTCCCTTCCAACTCTCTTCTCTTTTGAGAGAATTAGAATTTAAATCAGTGACTAGGGGAAATTTAAATACGTTTTTAGGTTTGTACTTTGTATATTGTATTGAAGAGAATTGAGCATTGGACATAATAATCAGTTAATCACATATACACATAATAGAGCATAGAATCGGAAACGACACAGAAGTTTCAACTCTTATGGGAATAATTCCCACAATTTTATCCAACTTGAAACACAGTTTTTGGGGTTCCCCACCCAAAGGGACCCTATTACTAAGACTCCGCTGTCCGTCTGTCACCAGGCGTCTGTCACTTATGAACCGTGATAGTTAGACAGTTGAAATTTTCACAAATGATGTATTTCTATTGCCTAATACTAAAAACAGAATAAAATAAATATTTAAGGGGGCTCCCATAAAACAGACATGATTTTTTTGCCGTTTTTATAGATAATGGTACGGAACCCTTCGTGCGCGAGTCCGACTCGCACTTGGCCGGTTTTTATATGGTAAATTTTCAAAGTGACACATCAAATTCTCTTAGAAAAGTTTGGTATCCGTTTATCTGACTTACTCTACTTGGGTATACTACTTACCTTGTCTTTTCTGTCCAACGATTTATATAATAAAATAAATAAACTATGCACCATTGCTCCCATGTGCCTACATGGATCTCAATAGCCACTTTGTGACCTTGGTCTTACACCAAGGTCACAAAGTGGCTATTGAGACTGAGTTACGATAAGACTGAAGTTTTACTTCATGTATCGATCGCTTAACCTAATGCACGTAGTCAATAAAATCATATTTTATAATTATATTTATACAGACTTACATAAACACAAGTTTTAACCATATTTATCTCTCTCAATACATACACATACCCCCACATAGGAACTTTAATAGGTCACATCATATTGTTTGCATTTACTAGTAAGTAGATAACTTGATAATAGTACTGTGCTCGTCCTACAACTACTGAGATACGTTCAAATTATAGGCGAGAATGCTGGCACCCTAAACACAACTTAAATCTTACTTTGGATGCCAGAGTTCATCGAAAACACTCTTTCTCATAGCTGTAACGCTGCATAGTGTTATGTTAAGTGTTTATGTACAACTGAAGGTAATAGTTATTTATCCAACATGTGAGGAAAATTCGTTTTTCCTATGAGTTTTGATTTTTTTGACTCAACAAAACGAATAGCAAATGAACTTGCTCACATGTTGCATACAAAACTTTTCACCACTCCCAGCAAGAAAGTATTCAGTCATCATAGGTAAATAAATTACATAGACACAAAGCAAATCAAAATAATTCTTTATATTTTAAAATATCTTTAAAATTTAACATAAAAAAATCAGGCAAGGTTAGTTTCTGAACGGGATCATTACTTTCCTCACTGTTCAAACAGTGAGGAAAAACCAACTTTCCTCACTGTTTTCGTAGAGGAAAGACACTTCTTTCGTGCGGGAGTGGTGAAAAATAAAATACATACATACCTACAGTTTCAAAAAAGTTGCTATACAGGTGGATTTTTGCCCCACTAAACTGCCCCAGAATACGTTTTCGGCTCCAATCCTGTACGAAACAAGTCAGGTATGCCAGAAATATAAACGTAAGCAGAGCAATGTATGTCCAAACTATATACATAGTTAGCAAGTAATTTACACGGCGAAAATAAATAAGTGTCTTATCGTCATAAAACTCTTTATCTCTCTCATAAAATACAGATTTGTAATAATAAACGCTATCTGTGTACCACATTTGATTAGCTTAGGCCGGCTATAATCAATAAATAGACTGCAGGCTTTTATCGACCATGTCACATGCGTGTGTCGAATGTTCTGTCTTATACAAATAAGATAATTGTCACTAGGAGGCTATTATCGTGGTCATTGACTTGAGATAATAATAATTTGTCAAAGTAAGCATTAAGGGCAATAGCGCACTAGAGGCCAGGTCGCAGCGGCCAGCATAATAGATACATTCATATGAAATCGACATGGAGAGTACGTGCATCCTGCCGCACGCGGCCAGGCCCGGCTTTACGACCGAATTCGGTCGCAAAATCGTAATGGAGTCCCTAGACTCGTGCGACGTGCTTGACAAGCACGAAAAAATCCCGTAATTGTGAAGCACATCGCGCCATCACGACTTTGCGACCGAATTCGGTCGTATAAAAAAAAAAAAAAAAAAACTTATTTCGGACCCATAAGTAGTCCATTTGGCTAGTATACGCACGACTTAAAAACTAGTGTTAGGCCTCTGCCTCGAATTTTGCGGGCAGCGGGGCGGCAGCGGCGGCGGCGCGGGCGCTCACCGCTTGACTGGAGTGCACCGCTCGTTGCCCGCCCCCGCGCCGCTGTTTTCGAGAACCGGTCCATTTGATTTTACGCATTATGATCCTGCCGCTCCCGCGCCGCCGCTGCCGCCGCCGCCGCCCTGCTGCCCGCAAAATTCGAGGCAGAGGCCTTAGTACTTACATCTACCAGAAAAACAACACAAACTATTCATTAATACGCCAAAGTGGCATGTAGGCGTATCCAATGTCCCAGTATGGGGCTGTACCTATCAGCTATATGTAGTTATACACCTATCAGATATAGTATAGCGAACGCTATCTATGTCGAGACTGCCGCCCCAGGTGCGATCGACGACGAAATCGACCTGGCCGCTAGTGCACTAGTATAACAATGTAAATTCATATGACCTAATATACAGGGTGTCCAGTAAATAGCACGACATACTGCAGGGGGTGATAGCTTGGGTCACTACCTATCAATACAACACAATATATGTTCAGCAAAATCTTACGGATTTACAGTTTTACAAAATTTTCCGAAATATCGAAAAATCTCTACCTTGAAACAGATTTTTAAGCATCTCGTAATGAGAAAATCTTTTTCTAGAACTTTTTTTACATCAAATTATTCGTGAATAGTTACTCTACCCATTATAAGTTTTTTTTTAATCAAAAACAAGAATGTTTTGAAGAAAAAGTTTTTTTTGTTAAAATGATAACAGAACAATTTTCTTTGTAAAAATTTTATAAAACTGTAAATCCGTAAGATTTTGCTGAACATAATTATATTGTGTTGTATTGATAGGTAGTGACCCTAGCTTTCACCCCCTGCAGTATGTCGTGCTATTTACTGGACACCCTGTATTGTCTTACGCTTACCTACGCTTTGGAATGGGCAACTAGCTTCATATTTCTGACTGACTGACTCCTTGACAATTCAAAAGTGCCTGTAAATGGTTTAATTGAAATAAATGCTTTGAGTTTGAGTTTGTCCCACTTCTGATTTTCCAAATTACGAAATTGTTTAATAGAATTTCAGATTGAAAACATTAACTTATTTTTTTTCTTAACATTGTTCCAATGTATTTGTTTAACTACGACCTTGCATATCATTTGTTAACAAACAACATATATTTATTAATCAATTATTGAACCAGCTATACAAACAAATGTGTTTTTTATCTACAGAGATGATAAAGAACTGGTGTTACATTCAGATGACCCCGTCGCTCCGGTCGGCTATCTAAACTTAAAACTACATCTAGCGCCAAAGGATAACTTCGACGAAGTAATCAAACTACCTCCCACTGTAAAAAACCCGTTAGATTTTGTAAGCGATTTAAGCGATTCGGTGTTTAGCGATATAAGCGATATTGAACTGAGCGAGACGGAGCTAGAGTCTATAGAGAAGTTAGAAAAGGAGGAGAAAAAAAAACAGAATGAACTGAATCCTTTGCTCACGTATTCTGGTGATAAGGTAACTAGTGTAGAGGCCGAAAACCAGAACGATGAAGATAGTATAGAAATCCCGGCTGGGTATACTTACGAGCAGGCTCACAGTAAGCATGAGAGCCAGCCGATCTTGGACCACAGGAGTATATACGGGAACAAACATGGATGGTACTTCATCGGTGGCATCGTCGGCGAGGGCGTCGATACGAGGCTAGCAACGGAGATCGCTATGAAAAAACTCATTAGTAGGTAAACTTGTGCACATGCTTATTTTATGTAGTTTGTATTTTTGTTGTAGGTACAGACGCCAGCAGCTCAACCTACCCGATACTGTCAAATTTTCCCAATCAACTTTGAACCTTATGCTATAGTGATAAAGTTGAAAATCTATTAAAGAAATTTGACAGATTGTAGTAGGTTGATGTGCTGGCGTCTGTACAATTTTTGATACTCAGACATATGAACTTACCACCACAGTCCACAGTAAACTCTGTAACTCAGTAAACTCTGCAACTCAGTAAACTCTGCAACTCGGTAAACTCTGCAACTCAGTAAACTCTGCAACTCAGTAAACTCTGCAACTCAGTAAACTCTGCAACTCAGTAAACTCTGCAACTCAGTAAACTCTGCAACTCAGTAAACTCTGCAACTTAGTAAACTCTGCAACTCAGTAAACTCTGCAACTCAGTAAACTCTGCAACTCAGTAAACTCTGCAACTCAGTAAACTCTGCAACTCAGTAAACTCTGCAACTCAGTAAACTCTGCAACTCAGTAAACTCTGCAACTCAGTAAATTCTGTAACTCAGTAAACTCTGCAACTCAGTAAATTCTGTAACTCAGTAAACTCTGCATGCCTCAAAACGGAATTGTATACTACTTATGGATTTTATTTTGTAACAGTATGTCTGAGCAGACTATATAACTATTTAAATCCAATGTAAGGAAAAGGAAAGAATTTACTTTATATACATACTTCACATTTTTTTTTAATTCTATGTTCCTTACTGTTTACATAAAAAGAATCCTTATAATTTATGCCCTTCCCACATTTCAGGCTTGCTGGATTCCGAGTCAGTACGTCTAAATGACGTATGCTCAGTCAACATCTATATGAGGGACATGCAAGAATATGCCGCTTTAAACGAAGTTTACGCCAATACGTTTAGCTTTCCTAATCCACCAACGCGTGTCTGCGTGCAATGTCCGCTGCCTGATGATGTTGGACTGATATTTGATGCTGTAAGTAAAAATAAACCTTATTTTGTAAAACAAAACGTGTAAAATCATAGGCTGAACTACAGATTATGTCAGCGGAGTAATGATTTGGTTGCCATCTGCGTATCGATGGCAATATCAATGGACTCAGCCGAGAATTGGGCTGCGTTGGGCGCCATCTGTAGCGTCCATCAGTTCCTGTAACGTGCAGCTGACAGGACGCGCAAGACCTGATATTAAGTGTCCCATCATTTGTGGAACAGCACCATATCTACACTCCAAAGCGGAGTCGTCTATGAATCTCCACCTGAACAGGCTTTCCATGCTTCGGCCAACCTGGGTCCGGAGTCTGTTTAAAGACTTCCAGGTTACCCAACGCCTGGTTGCCCAAGGCATCTCATGTCCAGGTGCTCAAACGAGAACGGCATAGAAATCATCACCGTCGATGTTGGTACCTGCACCACCACTTCCGAAAATTTTATTGCTGTAACTGAAATTCATTCTTATCGTGTAAAACATAGTGAGTATATTAAAATGGCAAAAACAGACCCACGTGTGCGTTTAATGTCCGTTGCCTGATAAAATATTACTTATAAATGACGCTGTAAGTGAAGTTCGACCCAATTGAGTGTTACATAAAAGGTACAATTCAATGCCGAATAACCGACGCGTGATTGCGTGCAATGACCGCTGCCTGATGATATTGAACTAAGATTTAGCAAAAATCCAACCTTATGTTGTATTAAATAGCGGATATAATGCAATGCAGAACAACACACGACTCATGCCGTTCTTGAGTACCTAGTTCTTTATTAAATTATAAATAGCCAATGACGTGCAGAATTCGTGAATTGTTATTTTTTTACTATATTGCAGTATTTCTTGAAAAGACGTCATAATTTAAGATCAAAGAAATCGAAACAAAATAACCCATTCCCGGAATGAAGATAAAATCAGATGCCCTAGATTACCTTTTCATTCATAACGTAATAACTTACTTTATGCGTATGTATAGGCCAGTCTCAGTAGACACAAAAATCGCGTTAGGTCGCAAATAATATATATATAGCGCATATTTGGGAGTGGCGCGAGAAGGCGAAACGCCGGGGCTTGACTCCGATGCCGCGAGAAGTCGCGGCACAGCGGACAGAGCTCAGACGGGATCTCATGGCGCCATGGAGAGTGCGATTGTCGCAACCCAGTGCTGGGCACGCCACTATTGCGGCGATAAGTCCCCTCTTTGAGGAGTGGCTGGAGAGGTGCCACGGCGTCCTCACCTTCCGCCTGACGCAGGTCCTCACCGGACACGGCTGTTTCGGGAGGTACCAGTTTCGGATAAGGCGGGAGGAAACGCCCGGGTGTCATCACTGCGTGGATCGCCCGGAGGACACGGTGGAGGTCTGCCCGGCTTGGGCAGAGCACCGCCGTGTCCTCGTGGAGGCGATCGGTGGCGGGGATCTCTCGCGGCCGGCCCTGGTCCAGGCCATGGTACGGAGCGAGAGGGCATGGGAGGCCGTCACCTCCTTTTGCGAAGCAGTAATGCTCGCGAAGGAGGAGGCGGAGCGCGTGAGGGAGAGGCAAATTTCGCGCCAAATAATTACACTGTACTGTGGTGTTGTCAATGTTGTTACGATATATATCAATAGTGTAACAACAAGTTTGCAGCTTCGAAAGACCTGTGCTAACTGCGTGGTGCTCGAAAAACCTCGACATTTTCGGAATTTTGTCAGTTTTTCATTTATAACTTCCAAAAGGAAAAACCATTTTAAAGTATACTAAATTTGATACAATTTGAGCGCCTTTGACCTACTGTAGGTCCAAAAGAACTCGAGATACAGTACTTCAAACATTGACCATTTTTCCAAAAAAGTTCATAATTGGTAGGAGTCGAACCGTCCAAAATAGTCCAGTCATTCAAACTCAAACCATTTATTTCAATTAAACAACCAGGCACTTTTGGATTGTCAAAGAGTCAGTTAGTCAGAAAGTTGAAGCTAGTTGCCCATTCCAAAACGTAGATCTCTATGGAGAAGAACGGGCAGGAAACTCCAAGGATACTCTTTTAAATATAGAAATTACAAAATCCTGGGTACACTGGATAGGTTCTGCCTTACAAAAGGTCAAGAAGAGTTCAAATTTTGCAGAAAGTGAAAATTTGAACTCTTCGTCATTTTACTGAAAAATTGTGAAAAAAATTAGCGATTCTGCGAAGTGTAAAAATTTGACCTCGCAGTAACTCGTGAACTATTTATCTGATTAATATATGTTTCTTACAAAAGTTGCAGGAAATTTCATGCTCTAAAATTTTTATATTGACCATTTATAACCTATATTATGCTGGAGAGAAGATATTCTCGAAAAACTGGTTTTTGGTACCATTTTTCCAATATGGCGGCGCGAGCGGGCGGCGGTCGCTCAAGGTCGCAAATTCGGAATATTAATTAGAACACCAACCCGTAACACTGCCAAATTTGAACTCTCCTTGACCTTTTGTAAGAAAACCTCCTTTTTTATGTCTTCAATGACTGCACTAATAAAATTCGACGAGAAATTGAATGATTTAAGGATCCCTAGAAGGATGTCGAAATCGATAGAGTAAAAGGCACTGCTTAAGTCCAGAAGTACAAGTAAGGTGAGTAATTTGTGGTCCATAACCTAGCGAATGTCATAGTAACCATCAAAAGAGCCGTTAGTCATATGACCAGGTCGAAAAACTGATTGAAGATTGAGGTCTTTCGAAGATAGAAAGTTGCTGATGAAAAATGTGCTCAAGAACTAAGAGAGATATGGGAGGATAGGAATGGAACGGAAATCGGTCGGTGAGACCGGGTTAGGAATTTTGTGTAAGAGGATGACATGGGCTTGTTTCCAGGCCTCAGGAACAGTAAAAGAAAACAAGGAGAAATTAAAAATGTGGGTCAGGATGGGAAGTATGTGGGGAGGATAGGAGAGATCACTCTTGAGCAAAGATTATCATTACCAACTGCAGAGGACGAGATAGCTCAATTATATTTTTTAATCTCACTTTTACCCACAAGAATTAATTCCAAAGAAGGACGCTACGGCACTGGAAAACAGGAAAGTTTATTTAAAGTAGCTGATTTGACGAATCTTATGTAAAAGGGAGATGTGAGAAATGTTTGATGAGAGCACGCACGCTAGTGTCATTCCTGGAAGTAACTGGAGACTTAACAATGCCGACAGTTTTTAGAAACTTCCAGATTTCTGAAGTTTAGATTGTCGAGAGAATTATGGAAGTAGCGTCTCTTTGCATTTCTAAACATACGACTGCAGCGATTACGCAGCACTTTAATTAAACGTTTTAACCTCCTTTTGGCTTTGTCCCTATTTGCCATGGCATCCTTGATGGCAGGAGGGAGCCGGTACATACTTGACTGACTCGACGGATAGGGGCATAACGATCGTATAAGCTGAGTATTGTGCTGTTGAAAATCTGTGATATGCTCTCCAAGACGTCCGTCCGTCCATGCTACCAGAATCACGCAGCAATGCCTCCAGGTAGCCTGCCCTTCTAGTTCCTAAGGAAAATATATTGCGGCTTACGCACGGGAAGGAGAGAATATAATCAAATTGAATGCTAATTGTGCAACTTGTCCACTCTGAAATGACGCGCCCCACCACCGCATTACCGTGTGCGTAAAATGCGGTAGAGGGGCGTTTCAGAGTGGACAAGCTTTACCACAACACACATACTGATGAAATTTCACACATTATTCAACTACCTTGTAAAAATAATCTTGAACTTTGATAAAAACGCCGCATTATGTAATATAATGAATACTGATATAATGCAATGATATAGATTAACAAATAACGTGTGATTTAGTATTTACCTGATATGAAGAGTTTGTTGGGGTTCAAGGTCCAATGAATTTGCACTCGTCATCCTTTCTTTTTTGTAAAAAAATTGCGAATATTTGTGAGCTTAAAATAAGCTCATGGGCGCTTTGGGCATTGTGATCTATTCGTGGTTATGAATTGTCTATCTCTAAAACTCAGCCTGTTTAGAAATATTTATTAATAATAAAATAGATTTAGTTTAGTTATTTAGCGTCTTTACAATGTAAAAACACAAATAATTTTGCTTCACTGCCAAATTATTTGTTTACGGTGATGAATGTGATGATAATCATGACCACTATTTTTACCCTATCCTGCGTAACAGACAAATAGTTCTGAAATCTTTATTTTATTTCATTTCTTAAGGAGTGTCTACACCAGCGCACGCGCACGAACCATGCACGCTAGGCGTCCTGAACGGCCATGCGAGCCGTTCGGGACGCCTAGCGTGCATGGTTACGTGTGTGTGACGCGTCGCATTACACGTGCGCGCGCGCATGTTGCGGACGGTTCGCGTGCAAGGATCCACACTTGCATAATTGAAACTCACGCGCACGACGCTCACCGTGAAGTGAAGGTGTCCATACTATGTTCCTAAAATGCACGCGAACCGCACTGTTCGTGCGCGCGTGCGCAGGTGTGGACCCACTCGCCTTTAGAAGTTATAATACGATACTAGATAACGCATACCTAATTATAGATTTTCATGGTGACATCTCGTCCCATATGGGACAAATTTAGAACTATATAAGACTATATGGGACTAATTTAGTGACATAGTCCCATATAGGCTAAAATACTATATGGGACGAAGATGTATGATGACGAATACTTGTTTTAGTTAGTTGCACTAAAGCTGAGATCTATACAGTGGACTTAGACTTTACTCAAGATGCAGCAGTAGCGTTTCATACGAAAATGAAACTTGAAGTTAATGTTCACATTCGTATGAAACGCTTCATCGCAGTCGCTTATAGGAATATGCATATTACCTTCATACAAATAAGGTTCATTTTACAAACGCTACTGTACTTAGCTTTAGTCTAGTTTAAGTTCGCTCGTTCTCTCCGTCAAAGATCGAATGAGCTTTAACTTGTAACAATTACAGACTTCCATGTTAATACATATCTATCTGTATCTCCCCAGGTGGCCCACAAGTCTACGTTTAACAACACTCACGACTGTGAGGGTGTTATCACGAAGGAGCGAGTCACTATGCACGTGCAAGGCATATCGCACTGGGCGCCTGCTAATATTGGACCCTATAGTCAGGCTGTGAAGGTATGTTATACTGTTAAAAATTCTATTTCTTTAAAAGAAGTATTTTTGTATCAAATTGTGATTTGGTGTCAACGAATTCTGCAATAAAACCAATATTACAGGCATCAGTATCACTAAAAAGTGTGTCCATACAGCGACCACCATTTAACCAATTGCTTGCTCGCTTGTGAACCTCACTCAAACTCAAAGCATTTATTTAAATTAAATCATTTACAGGCACTTTTGAATTGTCAAGGGTCAGTCAGTCAGAAATATGAAGCTAGTTGCCCATTCCAAAGCGTAGGTTCCTATGGAGAAGAACGGGCAAGAAACGCCACGGACACTCTTTTAAATCATAATATTGTTACAAAATATTGGTTACATCATTCATGTTGAAATTATACATGTGAGAACAATGTAGAAAGACGTGCACGTAAAAAGCGTCTGTAATAAAAAGATAAAAACAAATGATTATGTCATTATTTCCACGACGGAAACTGCACATGTCAGTCACTATTCTGATGTTTGTAGGCTAGACGACGACTTGCCATGGTTTTCGTGATACAGCAATCGATAATAATGATAATTTATTTTTGAAGTGAAACTTCTTTAGGGTCGTCGAGCGAGTTTTGGTAGGAGGTTAACTAATGTATTCGCGTAGTGCTGGGCTATAGAATATAGATGGCGCTAATACCAGTTTTAAAGTTTTTTAATAGTAGGTATTGTTTGTTTTTGACAGGGCAACATAATGATGATGATAATGAATATTGTATATATCTTCTAAACCACTAAACGTGTGTTTAAACGTTGTGTTTTAAGTTTTCACTTCTGTCGGCAGTTCTACTGCCTATTTTTTTTCTGTGTTACACAATTATAAATATTACCCAGCTAGCAAAATAGTCTTGTAAATAATTACTTAAAAATATAAAAGCATTATAAAACATTTATAAGTGTCTTGATTAAGAAGGGGCCTCTTAGAAAGGCATGTATAATGGGGATTTGAACTAAAAGAATGTATAAACTTATAAAGAAGTCTTATAGATATATAGAAGAACTCCTTGTAAAAATATTTATAAGAACAAAAGTTTACGAGCGCACTTGCGTAAGACTAATTACTCTTGATATTTTTTTATACTAATTTAGGCATCTTATAAGATCGTATGTTCTTATAGATTTCTTGGGTAAGTATTTTAAAAGAGTACTGATCTTACTAAAGCATGATATACAACTGTTGAAGACCCAAAAAATTATAAGTGTAATTTGTCTGAGCTAAATCATATTAAAGAGTAGTAGCATGTTGGAAGTTGTATAAAAGTACATTTAAGCTCACAAACGTCGTAAGCATGCTTTATTAAGTATACACCACTATTTTTTAATTAGTACAAAAAAAAATGGGGCACTATCCGTGCCCGTTACTGATCATATTTGTGTAGTCAAAAGTAAAAAAAACGAAATACCAAAATTGTCCACGAAAATTTGTCATAATTGGTAAATTCATAATTGAATCAATCATTCATAACAATTGTTACTAGAAAATACTACGCGTAGTGCTTTTCCATTTCGATCGCCATTCATAGGTCCCGGCAAACTCGCGTCGACGCTCAAGCCGCCCCCTTCTACGCCTGCGATCCCTTTTCGAGTGCCGAGCAAAAAACAAACAGAGGAGACAGTGCCAATTTGTTAGAAAAATGTGCGCGTTCGTTATTATTAATCAAAATTGTTTGTTTACTTACGTTTTTACTGTCGCGATGGCTTACCAGTTCTCATTTCGGGAGTATACGGCTATGATACGTGCGTACTTATTGTCTGGTGAGAACGCGAGTGCCGCTGTGCGTATGTACAGAGAAGAGTACCCAAATGCTCGCCCGCCGAACGTTCGGACTGTAGTAAATGCTTACCAGCGTTTACTCGACCATGGATCATTCCACGCACCGGCTCATAGCCAAGGACGTGGAAGACCAGCATATTCCCAAAACCTGTACGACAGTGTAGTGGACTACTTTGAAGAAGATCCCCGGCGAAGTACAAATGACGCAGCTCGTCATTTTAATATCAGCCAGCACTGTGAATAGAAGATCATTAGTTCGTCTGGATTTCACCCATACCACTACAGAAAGGGTCAAGAATTGACCACTGTGGATTATGAACCAAGGATGGCGTTCTGCAGGTGGATACTCAATAACACTGAAGCAAATGTGCTGTACTCAGATGAGTGTATGTTTACTCGTATCGGATTGTTCAATCAACGTAATGAACACTGGTGGTCAATGCGCAATCCAATGTTAACAAGGGAGAACTCTTTCCAACACAGGTTTTCTGTTAATTTTTGGGCAGGAATCCTGAACGACAACATCGTTGGGCCTTATTTCATTGAGAGAAAGTTATTTAACTTTGCTTCGGACTATGGTGTCTTCAATGCTAGATGACATTCCATTAGCCAATTTACGAGGCCTCTGGTTTCAGCAAGACGGCGGCCTCCGCACTACCATAGCGCAGTGCGTGAATACCTGACGGAGGAATTCGGGAGTCAGTGGATCGGTCGAGGCGGCCCCGTGGCATGGCCTCCACGATCACCTGATCTCACGCCATTGGACTTTTTTTTGTGGAGTGAAGTTAAGCGACGAGTGTACATTAGTGAGCCAACAAATGTAGAACAATAAAATTAAAACAGCGCATAATGGACGCATTTGACGAAGTGAAAAGTGAGCGAAACATACTTTTATCGTTATAAAACAATTTGATTAAACGTGCCCGTCTTTGTATCGATAATGGTGGTGGACATTTCGAAGAACAGTTAAAATACCTGTAAGTTTTTTTAAAGTTTTGTCAAAATTACTTTTTTTACAAGTTTTGAAGATTTACTTTAGTTTGATTTCTTTTACTTTAGTTGCTTTGTTTTCTTAAAATTAATTTAAAAAATTTGGTATTTTTGTTGGTCCTAAGCCCAATTAAAGTACGAAGGAAAGGTTTGAATTGATTAAGTGCCTATTATTTTTCCGTGAACCTTTTATTTTACTTTTTCTTAGTTTTCAATCGTAAAGCTTAAAGATGCGTTTTAGTTACCTACCTACAAATACGATAACAGCTGTTGGAGGCGGGGCAAGTTCGAGCGAGAGCACGTGAGCGCGAGAACTCTATGAATGGCAATGTATCCATAGATTGAGTGACATTTTGGGATACAAACAAACGCTAATAACTTTGCTGTTTATGAATATTATTTAATGAGACTTTACATATATAATAACTAGACGTTCTCTTATAAGCCCTTTAAGTATTTGTACTAATTAAAAATTTGTGGTGTATTACCGATCTCATTTTATTGATATAAGTATTCTTCACTGCGTTGTAATGGACATAAAGTACCGTGTTTAATAATGTATTTAAATAGGTGGAAACGGTTTAAAAGAAGTGGTGCATACCGCAGAAAAGTAAATAAAGAATACATGAAATTAATGAAAGAGCCAGAATCTTTACAAGTTTTACGAGGAACAGGAACAGGACAAGCTGGATCCAGCAATATGGTTGGTGGTTCCGCACAAAAAGAAAGTTGTTGTTCTAGTGGTACTGATATTACGTCTAGTGATGACACTGAACGTGAGTTTGACTACGAAAACTTTGTGGAGTCTGAATCTGCAGTTGCGCGAAGATATTAAAATCTGGGCCATTAAATGTAACATATCACACTCAACGTACAATGAATTTGCAGTGATTTTATTTTATTCACAGGTGTCTCGCACTGTTACGTTTCTAAACTATGATTGTCCTAAAAGAAATGACAAGGCCACTTCAGCAAGCTGCTCGACGATTAAATGAAAGATTTAATCTAGAAATTTAAAACTTTGATCAAAATCAAAAGGCAAGTTTTCATTAAAGAAAGCCGAACCTTAGGTAGAACGACTGTTAAAGAACTTTGTTTCGACTCGTTTACTCTATCAGCGAAAGAGCAAAATAAATGGTTTTTAAGCGAGGAAGACTATGTAATTGAACTACAGACATTAAATACCGACAGTAAAGATGATTCCGAGGATATTTCAATACACGGATATCGAATTAACAACGTTTTTGACGTCTTTGATGAGCCTCTGAAATCTTAATTTTTAAATATTTACAAATGCGATCGTAACAACTATAATAAAAGTAAAGTGGTTTGTGGTGTTTCAAAAGTGAAATGTAAGTTAGTTAAAATTGAATATAACTCAGAATTGTTTTTTATACCTTTATTACACACTTTGTAAAATAAATAAATAGAAAAAATACGACAACGTGTTGTTTAATAATTTTCTTTATTACTCCTTTTCATTGAAATATTCTTAGTCAATTATTTTGTACTATTTTTGTACTAGCCATTGCAACTTGTAATTCGGGAAAATCAAATTTAATTAAAAAAAATGGGACGCTGAGATTCAGTTTTACAACACAAACGTGACCTAGAGTCATTTACTAACAATAATCTAGTCACTATTTTTTTAATTTTAACTTTTAACTAAATAAATCAAACAGTCTTTGACATTATTAATAAAAATAAAGTCTCATTAAATTGGGTACGCCGAGATTCAATTTCACTGCAAAACGTGATCTTGTCTTAAAATGCATTACATGCATCTAGCATTACTAAGTAACTATCTTATTTTTTATTTGAGGTTTACACATTTAGACAAAAAACTTAGAATATAAATAAAGTCCCTTCTTCGGAAACAAAAAGTCAAAAATATCCGGTCGCAGTCTCTTCATCAGATACGTCACTATTTTGTTATGAATAGTTTTCACGTGTCGATGATCCAACATCAGATTCTTGTGGTTTTGGCAGAACTGGCAGCTCATTTGAAATTAACTCTTCACCTAATACCAGTGTTGAGGATTTTCCCTTTTCCTTTAGGCTGGTATTGCTGATTGTCAGAAATTGAAGTTCCAGAAGGGCAAGCTGTAGTTAGTGTTTTTACTTTCTGGCGGCATCTTGTTATAGACAATCTTGTTTGTTTACTCACAAGGCGTTGACGAGATTTTTTTTAAACTGTCTTTAAGAACTTTTCGCAATCTGGCTTTTTAAAATCAGGGTCTGATTCGTGAATAACTGAGAAAAACAAATCGATAATATTGGTAAAACTTATGAGACAAATTTTTGAGCTTCCTGTTTTAGATCCACCAGCCCATGAACACTGACATAAAAAGCTTCTTTGAATCAGAACATCAATCAGAGCATATGCCATATGCATTATTGGTTCCTCTATTTTTGCCTTTACTGCATAAAACATCTATTTTGTTCTTCAGCTAAAATCAGTCAATCGACATCCATAATTTCATTCTTAATGCCCATAATTATTTGGGTACAGCAGTTGCTACGCTAGAACAAATAATTAACATACAAACTAAATGTTAAAAGCATATTTAACATAAGTTAAAATTATTAGGTGTGATTTTTGGTTCTTCCACTGTTTAGGGAACCCTAACATTATGAACAATGGCCACCGATAATTGTTTTAGGCTAGTGTTTAATAGGAGCAATGGTCTTAAAACTCACTTAACTAGAGTCATATAAGAATATCTAGTCTGACAGTGCATTTAACTAAAAACGATTGAGCTTTTAAATGTTCTGATGAAGTACACTATATGTAAGACTGTAAATAATGGAAAAATGGTGGCTTTTTGTATTATTTCACATTTTACTAAATCAATAACTATTATTCAAAAACACATCTCAGAAATGGCCCGAGATTTTAATGTTATTTACATTAAAAATACTTCGAATAAACCTACTCCGCAGATAGTTCAACATTATAATAATAGTAAGATATAAGTAACATAGAAATATTTTAAATTATAAAGTTAATACACAACGTACTTACTTTTTTAAAGATTTTTATTATATTCACTGCATGCGCACAACGGTTTGTTAAAATGTTCGACAAGCTTAAAAATACTCTAACATTGAGATCACAAAGAGGTAAATAAGGCGAATCACACTTAGAACGGCATTCGTAAGGCTACACAATGGCATTTTACCTTTACACCATGCCAGTGTAAGACACTTGAAAGACTAATTGCTTTTACAACGGCACTAGGCAGATCACTGTAAGTTTGAAAACACTTCATAAGAGCATAATACAATAAAAATAAGGGCAAACACTCTTACAAAGTGCGCCCAATTCCACACTTACCAACGTTTGTAAGTGTAAGAGTAAGAAAAAATAATATGCTCTTAGGATACTTGTAATACCAAGTTTTGCTAGCTGGGTAAAACTTTATAAAAATAAACCTCCCGGAATAAATTCGCTAGATAATGGTGACAACCGTATAAAAATCCGTTTCGTAATTTAGAAGATCTAAGCGACTTATATAAATATATAAGTAAAAGTTATAAAGAATTATGTAATGTAGAAGAATAATTCGTGTGCTCGCACGCAGGTGGGCGAGGTAATGGGCACGTGCGGCCAGATCGCGCTCGTGCCGGGCTCGCTGCGCCTGGCGGGCGGCGGCGCGCGCGCACAGAGCGCGCTGGCGCTGCGCCACCTCACGCGCGTGCTGCGCGCGCTGCACCCGCGTGCGCACATCCGCAGCGTGGTGCAGGTATAGCTTTGTGTGCGACTTGCTAAACGGGAGGTTGCTACTTAATTCACACTAAACTCGCTCACTCATTCTCATTAAACACTTCCTCTCTCCTTAAACATCATCATTACATTACATACAGTTCCTTGCTCTTGTTTCATGTTTATAGATTTATATTATAAGTATATCTATGTATAGAAAGTTGATACGACAGAGGGGCTTTCCTTTAAACTGCCTATACTAGGTACCATTTTCAAGCTCTGTACCAAAAATCAATTAAATAGGAGCAGTAGTTTAGCCGCAAATGATTTTTTAAGTTTTTGCCCCATTTGAACACGATGTATCTTTCCTAACAGCTGATTATGTCTGTACGCATAGGTCATCCACCTTAAAACGATAAATCTGAGTTTAGCCTACGATGCGTTGTTGCCGCTCTGACGCAAGTCACAAGTACAACCAAATATTTTTCGCTAAAAAAATAACCAGAGAAAACAAGAGAGAGAGAATCATAGCAAAACATCCCGCGCGTAAAAGAAATAGAAATGTCAGTCTGTTGCTAACGCATCCTAGATCCTTGTGCGATCGGTAAGTAAGTGGGGGCAGAGGGGCCTCAGTCAGTGCGCCGCACAGTGTTTTTTAGTGCGCCGCCCGACGCTATCCTCTCGAAACGTAGTTACGTAACACGGAAGCTCTTGCGCCGCTTACGCGCGCAGACAATTGATTTTGTTTTGTTATTGTGATAGGACACTAAATAAGTTTAAGACAATATTTCTTTTTATATTGTGACAGGACACTCGTAACATCGGATTATTATTATTTAGTGTTAGTGTTTTTTTGTGATTGACTGTTTTTTATTGTGATAGGACACGTAATTAAACTTTGGTTGTGTGTGTGTAATTAAAATACAATTGTAGAACTAAAAAATAGGATTATTTTAGCATTTTACAAATTAAAGTGCTTAGCAACGAACAGTGAGTTAATTATCATACGGTATAATTTTTGCATTCATGTGAATGGAGTTTTTGTTGTGATTGTTGTTGTGTGCGTACTTACTTCAAAACCGTACCTATCATAAAAGCCGAGCGGAGGCCTAAGCCGCCTCGCGCCACCGCCCCGGTCGGCCGCCTTGACACGTGACGCACACAACACACGCCGCGGTCCGGCGCGCGCGCGACATTGCCGCTTTGTTACCTAGGTATCTAAGGTCAGTTAAATTTATTTACACAGGATGGTTGCGTTTTACTCTGATTTGTAAGCTATTTAGTTTGTATGAAAAAAAAAAACTCATTTTTGATGCTTTTTATTTTTATACCGTATCGAATTAATACTAAATACGTATAGTATACGTTGTGTAATTTAATGCCCCTCTGTCATATCAACTCTGTATATATCTATATGAATAAGTTTATGCTTTATGTATGTATGTACATATTTATTGTATAAGTAGATGGTACACCGATGACTACCTGCAGTATTGTCTCCTGTTACCTCTAACCCATCCAAAGGTTGTCTGTAAAAGATCGCTTTAAGCGATAAGACCGCCCATTGTGTCACCCTATGTAAAAGTTCAAAATTTATGTCTGTCATTTTTATGGTGTACAGTAAAGATTATTCTATATGGAATGCTATTTCACTGGATGGGTCCAGACCGGCTGCGCCGTTGCGCAGTGCAAAAGCTTGGTCGGCGACGCGTCAAGTTTTTGGTCAGGCCACGCGCGTGTTTCCTTCGTCAGGCAGTCGCAATCAGTCTATTTATTTACTAACGTATATTTTACCAAGCCTCTACATCCGCTTCCAACCCTCGCCCCGCAGAGTGTGTGCTACGTGACGCACGGCGGCGCAGTGAGCGAGGCGCGGCGCCAGCTGGAGCGCCGCACGGCGGGCGCCATCGTGCAGTACGCCGTGGTGCAGGCGCTGCCGCGCGCGGCGCAGGTGGAGTGGCACGCCTGGGCGCACACCGACAACAACCGCTTCGAGTGTGAGTGTTGTGGCATCGCCTATGAGTAGTCTCTTCACCGCATCCGGCTATACGACCCAGACTAATTTTCTTTCCTTTCGTGAGATCTCTGATCACTAGCAAACTGATAACCTGGTCACACCGTGTACAAAAGCTACAGCTGTCATTCCACCTGATGCTAAAGATTTACACTATTGACAGCTCGAATCACCTAAGTTTTCGCGGTGAGATTTTTTCAGAAGATATCGGCGCGGCTTAAATGGCTACGTACCCGTTCACTTGCACCTTTGATGACCTCAAGAATACAACTAATACCGCAATAAACGTAGCCACCTACTGGGCTCAAACAAAAAAAATATTTAAAAGCAAAGCATCGACACGAAAATAAGGAGAATACCCAAAAAAAATATCAGCTACAACATACATGTTCGCACACCTCGACAAAATGCACGGAACACTGTTTTTGTTTCACGATTTCTGGGTTCGTCCCTTTGTGAATGTTGTTTATAATAATGAGACCAATAACCCCTTTTTACGTTCAAAGTATTTGAAATCAGAATCTGAGATAATTATCAAGTTTTGAGAGTACCAATTCAATGTCATGCACGACAAGTTTAAATTCCACTGTAACCGATTTTTATAGGATCTTTTTATTACAAATCTACACACAAAAATCAACTTAGAATACATAGCGCTAAAGTAGATAGATAGATATGCGAGAAGAAAACCGGTCGAAGTGGCGGTGCTTGGGGGAGGCCTATATCCATCAGTGGACGTCTTTCGGCTGAAATGATGAAGATGAAGCGCTTGTTATACATCATCTAGAGTCTAGTTAGAGGATATTCGGAATTTGACGACATAGCGACTTTTATTGATATCGTTATGGAATCTGACAAACTTGTAACTTCACGCATATTCCAAACTGAACTTGCGTCATTTTGCCCATCGGTACTAGTGGTCTTAGTTAAAATGTTTTTATCCTAAATAAATAAAAAATCATTTATTTCAGGTGTGGTACCTAAAATAATATAACCCATAGCATAAATCTTTAAATCACACACATAAATACAATAAAAATACAACATGAACACAACGCGACGCTATAATTATGTAACTTGTTTGTCACAGCAGTGTCGCACATAAGGACAGTCCAACCTATTTGCTATCATATTCAGAACGATATTGGAGCTGGCCCGCACTCTGCGCACAAGAGACACGCAGCGCTTCCGCATGGTCGCATGAAAACAGTCCGTGCGCGCCCATACGAATAATATTATAAACAGTGTCATTCATTGTGTTTTCCAGACGAGGAGACAGGATGCAACGTGGGAGACTACAAAGTGGCGATCACGAGGAGGTGGAACTACGAAAATACTGTTGCCGCCTTCGTTTGTTATGTTGCTACAGGTACTTTTCATTTAGTATTTAACTAATTTGTTTTAAGCATACGTTGTCCATGAGTCCAGGTTTGCCGACGAATAATTTTGTATGAACGCAGAACGTTCTTTTTTTATTTTGCGCGATTATGCAACCGGTTAACTGCTGGACAAAGACTAACCTGACAGAGATTGCTATATTTCTTACTAGTTGTTGTCCATGACTACGTCTGAGATTCAGGATGAAAACTAGCCTATGTGTTCTCCAGGTCCTAGGCTATCTATCAGTAAAATTTCATAACGATTGGTTCAGTAGTGTAGGCGTGAAAAGGTAACAGATAGACAGTTACTTTAACGTGTATTTTACATCATTCTCACATATAATTATAAATGCAACATGATGTAACTAATATTTTTGTAACAATACCTAGTCTTGCCATAAATATTGTCACCAAGATTTTATTTTATTTTATTAAATAATATTTATTACTTTTACAGTGTGTTAGTTTAATACATAAATATAAAACAATTAAAAATATAAAAAGCTTATTCGAAGGGGTCTCCATTGGCTGCAATACAGTCCTTTAAACGTTGAGGCCAGTTATCAATAGAAGCACGCACTCTTTCCATGGGAAAATTCTTCACTGCCAATCGTATGGATTGTTTTAGGGACTCCAAATTATCATGGCGTTTAGAGCAAGCCGTACTCTCTAAAACTGACCATAAATCATAATCCAGCGGATTAAGATCAGGACTAGACGACGGCCAGTCTTCAGCTCTGATGAAGTCCGAAACGTTCACTTCCAACCAAGACTGCGTGGACCGAGCTGTATGAACCGGCGCACATACGAGTATTTGTACTAAAAACCTGGACAATATTATTTCGTGACATTTGTGACGTGAAAGCTATAAAATAAATAAATTAAGATAGTTTTCAAACGTTTATTATAATAATATTACTAGTTAATATAATTCAACAAAAAAATTAATCATCGAAATCAGATTCATCGTTTTCATCTGTTGCTGTTCTATTGTGTTCTTCGTCACTGCTTTCTATTGATGAATTTTCTGCGTCAGGGAGCAAAAGACTTATGGTTTCCGAACAAAATGGGTTACTTTTCTTTCGTGGTGGTTTTCTAGTGCTACTTAAAAATGGGTCTGACGTAAGCAACAGTCTATTTAAAATGTCCCTATTACATTTAACTCTGTCAAATTTTCGGGAGAAGTTTAGCCTGTAAAGCCTGAAGTGCTTATTTCTAGCTTCGGCAGCTTCTTCAGAGAGCTGCCCAATTGGTAATATAGATTTAGATATTACTGTTGCACCATGCATTAAAATTTTATGAACGGTAGGCGACATTGGGTGCCATTCATACAACTGCACGTACAAAGTAGCAGTTTCATAAGTGTAGGCTTCAAACTTCTTTGCATCAATCGCGTGACCACTTGATATTGCTTCTAAGATTACTTTGAATCTGTAGATCAATGTGGAATCTAGTCCAGTTATTTGAGAAGCTGTTTCGGGATCAGAAAAAAATCTTCTCGATGTATTTCCATCATTACTGTTCCCGAACCCTGCTTTCGGCATATCCACCAAAAGGCCCATTTGCTCCCGAAATGCTTTTTGTATCATTTCTTTCCTCTCTTTTACAATTCTTTTATCTTCCGTTGACCTTATTTGCCATTTTTTAACCCCAAGTTTGTAAGACACATGCAATAAGGATTCAAAGAAACGTATTCTTGCGTGGAGAATCGATAGCCCGAATTTTAGACTTTCTGGGTCTACTTCCATTCTTCTGGTTAAATTATTAAAATTTTTGGAAGTTAGCCCACATATATAGCACCTCATAGTTGAAGACGTATTGGTAGCTGCATTGCATACCTTGGCGTCCACCATTGTTGGTAGTAATGTATGTGTTACGTAAATTATTCCACTGGTTGTTGGTATTTCTGTTTTTGTTAATTTTTTTGCTTGATTATCTATATATGCAAATTCTTCATTAGTTATGTCCTTGGTTTCGCTAATAAATCTTATTCTAATAGGTCTGCAGAATCTTGGAGATGAAGGCAGTGGATTTTGCCATATAATTTTTTTTCTTCCATTATCTATAGTTTCTAATCGCAATGGTACGAGAGAACTCTGAAATATGTTCGAGTCACTGTCCGCAATATTTTCAAATTTCTGCTTATATTGCGATTGTTGAGAACCATCGCAGCCCCATTTTATAATTAATAGAAAATTTTTCTTTTCTTCTTCAGTACAGCTGAATATTACATCTTCCAAATATTTACACAACCGTAAACATGTATGGTTGAGTAAATCTTGTAAGAGAACTTCCGCACAAGTCTCTGTAACTCTCATTGACTGTTCTACTGGATAGCAATCGGTTTTTGCTTTTTTTATCAAAGAGTAGCAAGGGTATATATTTTTATTTGCACTGTGTAAAATTTCCCACTGTCTTCTACTAAAATCTCCTTCGACGAAAATAGCTAAGGCTTCAGATGGTGAATGCTTTTTTATTTTACTTTGATTATTTGAAGAAATTACTTTTCGTAACTTTGTAGCTCTTGTTGGAGTCAAAGTGATGTCTTTTATTATTTTAGATGCATCCTTATTTCCTCCGGCACGTTGACTCATTTGAGCAGCATAAGTCAACTCATCTGTTGATACAGTATCTCGTAGATTTTTTGTTTTTCTTCGCTTGGATCTATCACAAGATTCCCCGAATTCCTTTGAAGGACGACCCGGTTTTCCTATAGTCCAGAGAGCGAATTTGAGAGTATTTTGAAACCATTGTTCATTTTTTTTTAGAAAGCGGTCATGCTTGTAGTTTGCTGCTACCCATTTTCGTTTAAATTCACATTTGAAATGACTCAACGTATGTTTTAATGTTTCCAGCTCACTTTCTGGACATTTTGTTATCTGTATAATTTTTTTTTCCAAAAATAGCATCTTAGCATCAATTTTCTTGTCAGGGCATTCTTGTACGATATCATATAATTGCTTATTTGACATGTTCTTGGAATTCCCAATGGAATCTAAAAATAAAAAGAGAATTTACTGTAAATAATCTTGTTTTAAATTAATTGTCCATTTTGTTTGAATGAGTGCTAAACAAAATGGCGGAACAAAGCGGAATATTTTCTTTCACAATGCTCTTTAGGAATGTCTAAACTTTATTTAAAATAATAGACCAATACTCGGAAATGCTCGGAACACATACAAAACCGCTTCTGTTTTTTTTATTTTTAATAGACCTAGAGATTATTTTGGTATCGTTTGCGAAATTAAAAAAAAAACATTTGTGAGTCTGTAACTTAAATGAAATTATATTATTTATGTTGTTACATACCTTGAACATCGATACTCATCATGTTTATCCCACCAACTATTAACAAAACGACTAAAACAGCAAATTTTAGGAGCACAAAAAATAAGGTTATCGTGAAAACAATGGACCGCACTGGACGACGACTGAGTTCCGACTACCTGTGTGCCGCGCGCTGAAGGGATAAGGGCGCGGGGGGTGCTTTACGTTATGCACAGGTTATTTAGCTGTCAGAAAGTGATGGTTGCATTGAGTTAAGCCACTCTTTGAATATTAGACTTATGGCCAGGTTTTTTATGCCAATACTCGTATGTGCGGCGCCGAGTCTTGTTGGAAGGACTATACTTGGTTATTGAATAATAATATGGTGTTGTTAAGGGGCTTAACTACCTTCTCAAGAATGGTGTCTTGATACACTTGTGCCGATATTTTGATACCTTTTTCACAAAAATATGGCTCTGTCACTCCTTCATAGCTAACACCCCACCAAACCATCACTGAAGTCGGATAATGCCCACGTTGCACTCTGTCGACTAATTGGGAAGCTTCCTTAGAGCTTTGAGCATAAATACGGTCATTTTGTTTGTTAAAATGTTGCTCAATTGTAAAGATTTTCTCATCCGTAAACAAAAAAAATCTGTGACCTCCCTTTGCTTACCGCTTCAGTAGTTGTTCCGATTTTAACACCCTATTCTTTTTTAAATTATCAGTTAAAAAATGACCAGTGCGTCTTTTATAGGCTGCAAGTCCTAAGTCATCTTTTAAAATACGCGACATGGTTCTGGGTGCTATCTTCATCTCCCGAGCTCAGACCAAATAAAAAAGGTAGACGGAGCGCGGCGCTCTCAGAGTGAAGCAGGGTAAAGGAAGCCAAATTTGAAATAGGAAGCCGACCGTGTTCCAGAGCGACGCGCGACACCGAACGCACTAGACGTCATAACATTGAAATCGCAAATTGTTGTAAAATGCCTTCCTGTGTCGTAAAAGCTTGTAAAAACAATTCAGTAATAAATAAAAAAAACATCTGGGATTACATTTCACAAGTAAGTGTTTCATTAGATTTAATTTGATATAAAAATACAAAATTATTTCATAAAGCGTTTTTGGAACACAAAACCTCGCATAGTGTCGTCGGTGTGACCAGTATATCCGCATACAAATTCCCCGAAACGCGGGAAATGTTTGGGATTATTAATTTTAATATTACTTTTCGTAATGGTTAAATGCTTTAAATCTATTTTGAATATCAAACATAGGTATCCCTAAATAAATAACTCGGGTTTAAATATGTTATAGTATAACGTGAATACAATTTGATACGATAGCATTAGATAGCGCGTGATTATTATTATTATTTCTATAAACAAATACTTACAACTACAGTTTTAATATGTAAAAGACATTTTTGGATTCATTTATTTCTCAACTTCGACTGAAAACAAACTGTTTTAATTTTAGATTCCCAAGAGACCTTAATTGGAAACAAAAATGGATTGAGGTTATTAGGTTAAGCAGAAATCAAGAAAATTGGTTGCCATCAAAATTTAGTGTTGTGTGTTCCACACATTTTGCGAGATACAAAAAGACAGTACTACCGGAAACTAACGCAACACAAAGGTGTTTAAAATTTGTCTCTTTTATTTTTTATTAAAGGTACCTAACAATAAAAAAGTGTTTTATTTATAAGGATTTATTTTTCATGAATAATTATAATTATTCAATCAGAATTGGGATAAAAAGTTTTTAGTGGCAACATTTTTTTCTTAGCACACAGACGCATGGCAAGTGTTGCGACACGAGGTCACGCACACAACTCTGTACACGACGCTTCACTTATTTGAATGCTATTGTTGGCGTACGCTCCGTCTACCTTTTTTATTTGGTCTGAGCTCCCGAGATAAAATCTTTTGCTTTCGGACAGGATTTCTTCGAATTCTTTCCCTTACTGCTTTGACCACCTTTTTCGTACAAACACTACGTGGACGGCCAGATCTTTTTCTGTCACAAACAGAGGTCTCATTGTACCTATTAATAGCTTGGTACACAAACATTTGACTAATACCAAGTATAAGGAGAGTTTAAAAATTGCATTTGGCTCAATACCAATTTTGTGTAATGCAATCAAAGCGATTCGGTTCTCGTTATCACCCCACTCCATTTTAATATCGCAAAATATTGTACAATGTATTGGCGCCAAAATTAGAAAACTCAATGAACAATCGTATAAAAATGACAGATTCCAAATTCAAATGTAATATTTTTCTTATTTTTAATTGTAACAGTATTTATGGCCAGACTAAGTATAATTTCAAATAGTGTATTGTAGTATGGAGTTTCTTGCCTGTTCTTCTCCATAGATTCCAGCTGCTACACTTAGCTTCATATTTTTCTGACTGACGAACTCCTTGATAATTCAAAAGATTGAGAAGTATACTTTGAGTTTCGCATTTATAATAAGTACGGATTGTTTGTTCCATTCAAACTTGTACCTTACATACTTCACGAGGATGCGTCATTTGACTTGTATGACTTTGACATGAGGTGTAAAACCTTATGTCCTTGCAATAATTGAAGCGGTAACTATCCAGCTTACCTCGCCAGGGTCGTCGCCGTCCACTTGCCAGCTGTCGTTCCCCAGCGAGCAGGCGTGCGCCTCGCACCGCTCGCGCGCGCGCGCCATGCTGCCGCGCCAGCTCGCGGCCGTGCTGGAGTACGCGCTGCGCAAGCTCACGCAGGAGCGCGCCATGGACGCTAGGCACGCCGTCAAGATGAGGATACTCTATCAGGTACATACACCTTATTCAGACTAGGGTTACCATTCGGTCATATGTTACGCCTAGTTTTACTTCTATTCATAGTCTTATTTCTTTTTCTACACCCTACAGCGAACTTTCCAGAAAGCGATTTACTTTCATCCAGTAGCTAGTAGCACTTTATAAATTAGAAATAAGCGGCTGCTCTGGTACTGAACTGAATTAAAAAAATAATTACATTGATCCAGTATCGATCCAATTAAATTAATTTTAAATTTGTATGTTTTATCAATTAAATTTATCCATTCAACTTGGCTATTTTTACGGCGTTTTAACGTCTGTGCTAGACGAAGACAGCACTGCAGCGATCTGACGTCACAACACGGTAACGCCATTCTAACATCGCGCCATTCAGTACTTGTGTGATAGAAGAATAATTTTAAAAGCGTGTAACTTCTAAAGATCTGACGGCATGCAAATCCTGCATCGCGCAAACAAAGTTTACAACATCCCGACATCAACCGTCGGGCAGTAGCCCACCAGACACAACACCCGTCTGGTCCGAGGATCATCCCTTTTCTATAGAGGATGAGAAACTTTACACCCTGTTCCTCTATAAATTAATGTATATTTTTGATAGTACTCAAATACCCTATTATGTTTAACACTGTCTTAAATAATCTTCCAGGTATGGAGTGCGCCATCGATGTCAATAATAACGGAGGCGGTATCCGCAGTGCGACAACGTACCGGCGTGAGCGCGGCCGTGACGGCGGTGCCCGTGCTGGCGCTCCACAACGCATTCACCTTCCTCTCCATCAGCGGGCTCAGGCTCGACGAGTGACGTGTATACGCACAGGTCAATGTTGCTATCAATAAATTATAGATGCTGTAATTCAAGATTTTGTGTGCTCATGATGTTGCTCCAATGAGAGAGCACGAGATTTTTTTTTTTCATTAATTAATAGACAGTAATATAAACCCATGATAAGTATTAAAAGTCAAATTTAACTACTGCTTGTTGTTGATTTTTTTTATTTAACTCGCTTATTTTCTACTACACTTCAACCGTCCGTTACTGTCGGGACCAAGATCGTGATCGACCGTCATGCACAATACATCACATTTTTGCTCCAAAACATATTAATTTAATATGTTTTGTGCTTTATTCAAGCAGGAATCGCACTCTTATTCGATTCAAAATTAATGGCGGCTCGGAAGTTAGCTGCTCGCTGCGCAGCGACTCGCCTCAAGTTCCGAGCCGCCGTTAAGTTTGAATCGGGCTGTACCTTCGAGAGATTTCTAGCAGTTTACTAAGATCTTTATCCACATTGCTATTTACGTCACTTCCGGCATTGTCGCAGACGACACGTTTAGAGTATGCATTCAGTTCCAACAACAAAATGCAACATAAAATAAGTAATGCATTAAAAAATAGCAATTTGTTTCTTGACTCTATTAAAAATAGCTATTTGTTTTAAATATACACTGTACAGGAGTCAAGAATATTATGTACAAAGCCATTCTTGGTAAACAAAAGTTGCGCAACAACGTTTTGAGTTGCTGGAAACATGTTTCACACACATTCTGTATGCAATGTTGCTACCAAATGTTTTCAACTAGACAAATAACAAGTTTCACAAGAGGTTTAATAAGCACTAGGCCCGCCATACAAATGAACTATTGCTATAGCACCCTGCGGGGTAATTGCGTAACACATAAAATGACAATTGATCGCAATGGGTTTCATTTTGTCAGTTCACTCACGTTCATTGCGTTATTTACGTTGTTGAGGAGACGAATTTATCAAACCTATTAGGGATTAGAATATCTTTCAAAACTCTCGGATTGTGATTGAAAGTGTGTTACGCAATTAGGTGCTTTTCTATTTATTAAATCCTACTTATAGTTACCATGATTATTTTTTAATTATCTTAAAATTAATGTTTTACGTTTCTGCTTGTCCACAGGTTTCATCGAAATATAAGGATACAGATGCTTTATTGCCAGTTTATAAAATATATTTGCTGAATATTTTCAGTGTTTATAAAATTTTGTTAATTATGCTACCGAGTTTACCATACTGTAAGTCAAATTATATATACATTATTTTTTATTGCACATTTGTCTTTTCTTTTCCTTTTTTTTCTTCGTGCATTGCAATAAAAAAAACAAAAGTTCAAATTAAAATTTATTTTATCTTTTTTTACAAAATTGACCGAACAGTGCGAGATTTCTAGAACGTTTACACTTGCATTAAGTAGACATAAAGTTATCATTATTCTCTTACAAGTAAGTCTTACAAATTCACCTGTGTCGATAAAGCAATGCGAATTACGGTGTGAACCACACCGGGATCAGTTGTGTATATTGTATAAAAGGTTTATATCATGATTTCGAGGACATAAATTTTACCTTAAAAGTCATCACTAATAAGTAAATTATGATTAATATTAACCAAAGCATAATTATAAACTAAAACATTGATACATTAGTGTCAGTATTCAATGAAGTTACTAAGGTGATCACCTGCACTTACACAATATAATTCTAATACAAGATATAATACACGACATTATGGGGATAATTGCACACAGCAGTGGTTAAAAGACGATAGCGCGCAGAGATTATATCGTAAGTACAGCAAATACATACACTTGTTGAATCGAATGTTACGTAAGTATACCGAAAACGAATACCTGTGGCTGCGAACAGACCAATGTCCATCCAAACATTTCCGGATTCGTCCTGGAAATGAATACACCCAAATCAGCTATATTTAATACTATCTTTGTAACACCATAGTTATAAATAAATAATTTTCTCATACTGAAAAATAAACATACTATACTCTGAGTTAAATAATTTATTTGATCTTTCTATAAAACTATATTCATTGGGTTCATATTGCGTTCCAGAACGAGTGCAAGTAAATAGTACATAAAGGTAGCTATGTGTTTTGTACTTTGAAATTAAGTAAGGAAACAATCAGTTGTCACTTGAAAGAAGAGCTGCTGAATTTCATTCGTACATAATTAAACTACACGAAAACGATAAAAATCTTAAAAAATAATCTAAATAGTGTAATTAATCAACAACTTTCATAAAGTGCGTATTAGGGGGAAACATTTCTTAAATCATACCCAATTGATTCATAAATAAAATTCATATCAATTCAGGCAACAGAATCTATCATAACTATCCGATCCTGATTAATTCAATAACTCCCTACGTTCATGTAACAATCCTCCGCGAATATTATCTGGGACATAAGATTGTATACAGCTGTATCCATATAAAAGTACAACTAAAATAAATACCTTATTAAGCAAAATTAACGATAATCTAAAAATTATACTATATCAAAAATAAACAAAATGCGCACTGTCTTCAATAGCGTGTGAATCGATTCATAAACAGCAGTGACAAAAAATAACAATTTAGAAACAAAAATAAAAAATGCATTAAAAGGCAGATTTCTATTGTATGCATTTATTATTATTTTGTATTCCTGAGAACTAATTAATTCGTAAATGACAAAAGATATCATGTCCGTTTACAGTTCTAATATAGAGTCACACACAGTAACGAACATGATTGACACAATGAAATCATCATCCTCACGAAAAGTATAGCAACAGCACAACTACACAATCTCACGTAATCTAATCACTTTCAACATAACCAATTGTGGACGAATACACAATACAATACATGATTTTGTCTTGCAGGATTTACTTTTAATCAAATCTATGATATTAAAAATAGTATGATTGCCCAGCTACCCATATAGTGAAGTTAGTATTAAATTACTGTACAGTTTACATGTTAAAGAGTCCTGCGATCTACAGCTATCTATCTAACCACTTTTATGATCTTTATCTTCTGTTAAATCAAACCGTCTAACTCCCACTAGGGATAATAATATACATAATATTTCGACAGCGCCGGCTCCTCCGGGGATCGTAATCGCAAACATTCAGCGTACAGAAAACAAAACGCAGCAATAACACAAAGAGACAATACACCTAGTATCTCCTCACTATCCGACAACTTACACCTATCGGTTATTCGTTATATTAATCAGATTTATGTAACAGTTTACCTTACAACCGTAGTACCGAAGCGAATAAGAGTTACATATGAACTAAGAACAGCTACATATATATTACAGGGTCCGTTTTTATAGTTCACTCAGTCACCGCTTCACTCGCGCCACCGCTCACTGCAAGAGTTCAGGCGTCGGGCACGGTGTCGAGCGGGTCGCTAGTGTCGCCGCAGTCGGCGCCGGCGTCGGACGCGTCGCTGGCGTCGTCGTGCGGCACGTGCACGCGCAGCGGCGCGGGCTCGCCGGGCCCGTCGGGCCGGCCGGGCTGGCCGGGCTCGTCGGGCCCGTCGCGCGCCTGCAGCTCGCGCTGGCGGCTGGCCAGGTACTGGCGGTGCGCGTACTTGTTGAAGCGCCGCTTGGCCATGAACAGCGTGGCGATGGTGCGCGGCGCCAGGCGCACGGCGGCCGCGCGCGACGTGATGCCGCCGCGCCGGCAGTCGGCGCACGTGTAGTCCAGCACGTTCAGGTGGGACACCGATTGTCTAACGCAGTCTGTGTGGGGGTTACAGCTGATGTCAGAACTAAGTCGCGGCTTCGCCGTTATACCGGAGCTCCCGTACCGTCACGTACCGTACGATAGTTCAGAATATCAGCAAAGAATTTATTCTGAATATGCATGGCTGTATCTCAAATTGCAGTTTGTTTCAATTCAAGATATGACTTGAGTATATGATAAGTACAGTTGGTAATATAATGGACAACATCGAGACTAGGAAGAGCACATCGGTTTATGATAGCACGGGAGCTCCGGGACTGCCTGATTGCCCACGTTTTATCGTCTGTTAGTCACACCACGTACAAAAAAAAAGTTACAGAAATTTTCTCAAAAAAGAATCAACATATTTACATGTTTATCTGATAAAATATTTTTAGTTTGCAGTGGTGAAATCAACCTTTCACATACTTACTCCATGAGAAGACAATAAAATCGTGGGCACTCGACATAACAGGGCGGTAATAAATATATTTGTTAACGAGTACTTTAGTACTTTTAATACATACCTAAGCCATAACTATTTCTCCCTTTCATCCCCATGCCGGTGACTCGTAGTCGAGCCGTTTACCTACACCTAGTACACGACAATGCATGGCACACACAATCCGGCAAGTTTCGGTAACCTTTCGTGTTTTCCGACCCATTATATTTTCAGCTATGTTCTAATTTAGGCAGATCATTGCTTACTGTGTATTATACATCATGCTTTCACCTATACGTTGTCATCTAAACACATCTAACAAAAACAAAAGCTCCCCTATCGGTATATATCTCGTAAGTTTATGATTGGACGGCGAACCGTGTTGTTACGTTTATATCAGGATATATTGTACAAGTTGTTCTGTAGGCAATCATAACAGGTAGCAGAAATATTGGACTTTTATAGGATATAGCGATATAGATGGAATAAGCATAGATACACATACTATAAGGCTACATAATGTCTATGGAAACGAAACTATGTATCATGACAATAATGAAGGACTGAATGAAGCTTTGTGAGAATAACATCGTTTACGTAACTACTACAGACCATGCACAGCGCATTCACAAACAGTAGTAACATGCGCTAGTTTAAAATCGGTTTTCAGACAGTGAACATAAAAGAAATATCCTCACTTTCAGAAAACCGCGACGGGTTAGACATGACCGTATATTTTTGGGTAAATATCAAGCAAAATTTACCCAACCATAATGACAATCACTGTACAAATACTTCTCAATAAATGCAGGTTATTTTCGTTCTAAGAGCTTGATTTCGGCCCTCAACGAAGCTTAACTATAGCCCCAGTGAAAATGTCCGTTGACTACTTCAGCCGTGTGGCTGAAGTAGTCAACGGACATTTTCAGAGTAGCGTTACTCTTGACGGTAAATATCAAATACGGGAATCTACGGTTGAACTTTGTTTGGACGGATCAAGGTAGACCGAGAATAGGCTTATAGCGCTACAAGGTTATTTAGGCGTGTGACCAAAATGAAAACTAATGCCACCATCTTGTTTTTTCAATATAATTTCGCAAAAACTGTTAACAAATCCTTACCAACAACGCCCCCCTGTAAATGTCATTCAAGCGCCAACAGATCCTTGTAGCAATTTTATAGGCAAGTTTTTCGAACGAAAATTGTCGCAAAATTAATGCGACAAATTGTCAAACGCGCGTATACTGCTGTGATTGATTGGTTCAATGATTTATCAATAGTCAATCGCATCAGTTGACGGACGCTTGACAATTTGTCAAATTAATTTTGCGATAATTTTTGTTAGAGAAACTGGCCCTATGTACCATGCAATTTAAACGATCATGTCTGACCGATGTAGCGGGGCGGGCAAGCGTATGCGTCTACACGTTCGGTGGTTATGACGTACCTTGATGCAGTTGCCTATCGCAGAGTTTACATATGACGAGCTGCATGGTCCCCTTCGGGCCGATGAAGGAGCGGTCGCAGAGCGGGCAGTAGCGACCGATGCGATACGCCCTACGCACGCACACACACATACGGACCGTACGCGCACAAGCACCGGAACACAGAAACACGCCATTAGTATTAAACACCGAAACCCCGCGCCGAATGGACGGTCTCGCTTCATTCGTACGGTTGTTGCTTGTCCTCGTATGACTTGGTTTGATTTGCAGGAATTTACGCTTATGATGCACGGTTTAAAAAATTATATTTTCATTTTTTTTATAGCATCGCGATATCACAGGACTTGCTATATTGTCAACACTAATTGAAATAGAAGGTTTATGCAGCAAAACCATAAAACACATTGAGAGGTAAATGCGCAAATATTAGCCAAAAAACTAATTTACTGACTAGAAAACGAAAAAATACAGCCTTTGACTAGCTACAATTAAATAATAAAGTGTCGAATGTGTATCGAGTCCGAAGACGAGCAACAAACGTAAAGTCGAGTTAGTGAACGCCGGGGAGACTGATGGTACTACGCCCTTGTTAGTTAACAGTATGGATGTGAGTTAGTCGCAGCCGTCTGCAGGATGACTGATGAGATGTCGACACCCATTGTCATTGATGATACGAGGCTAATTGACGCAGTACAACCATCAAAACAACAATATACAGAAATACAAAAAGTTATTAGCTACCTAATGTGTATTGCATCAATTATGGCACAATGAGAGTATTAAAATAATCAAAAAATAGGAGGAACAGTAAAGTTGGCAGTTTCTCAATAAAAGCCCAGAATTTTGTTCAACTGTCCGTTTAGTGTTTGCAAATAAAGCAACTTTGTATAAAGACAGTGCTAGAGAAAGTGATTCCCTCATACCAATTGGCGGTGCTTCGCATAAATAGTCCACTTTGCTGTTCTTTCTGTGAAGACTGTTTGCTCGTAAATGATTAGACTTTAATACAGTAAATATACAAAGTTAAAGAAATTATTAATAGATTATAACAATCAACAAACATTCTTCAAATATGCATAAATAATAAACTTATGTCTATGGGAATGGCATGCAACTTATATGATACTGGGATGTGCTGAGTAAGAACGCTGCGTTGGGGCAAAAGTAAACATTCTGCGGGGGCCAAAATGCTACGATACCAGAGACAAAGCGGATGTCGACAGAGTGAAGGCGAACGACGAGACGACACTATGACCAGCACGTGTTAGTCCACATCAAACACGCATGAAATGACGTGAGAACACATCAACTACCAAGACCAATTAATACGTAAACATATACACTCATTTAATGAAGTTTGTATGAAACTTTGTACTTTTTATCTGCATCCCTCGATATATACTCTTCTTTTGAGAAAGTTCACGTTTTGTTGGGGCCCCTCTTGGCATTACTTGAAAAATAATATGAAATTATTTTAATATTTTGTTTGTGTCAAACATAAAACAACCTAACTAAAGGTATCTATAGTCGAAGTACGTAAGGTCAGAAGGCAATCCATTCTCCTTAAACCTTTACATAATATCTAAGTAGACATGTACTGTGGTCATTTTTATTAGACTTCATGTATTGGCAAGCCAACAATACAACTAAGAACTAAAATCGCATCGGTTTTATGGTATTTTATAAAGAAACTACTTTATGATATTTCTACTGTAAAACAGGTATTTCGGGTGATACATAAATAATTAATTGTGTTCTCAACTAATTACCAGGGTTGAAAGTTTGAAGAGTTATCAAACTTCTATGATAGGTTGGTGTTTATGGTATTGATAAAGCATTATATAAAATTCATAGGATAGGAATTTTATGTACACAATGAAAATTCTATAATAATAAATTACTGCATAAAAATATAGATATATCTCCTACAACTTCCTCTCTATCACTTTTTCCGGCTTTACCCAATTCAAAAGCGGCCACAATAAAATAATAGTTGGTCGCTTGCTACCATTTTGAGGTAGATAATTAGAACAATATTAATATTTGGAGTAAAACTGAGGTTTTGACCGTACTGACAAGTTGGCTTACGCGGCGGTTTTCATAAAATCTACCCTCAAAATTTTTTTTAGATTACATTTTATGGAGTTGACATATGCTAATAAAATGATTAGATTTTAGGTTACAAAATCTGTCTTACAGTTTTTGTGTAATTTCAGATTAGTTTTGGTTTTGAAATGCTGCAAGTGTTTGGTTCCCTTTCACGACACCTACGTCAGTCTACGTGTTCATCTATGTGGTAATCCAATCAAGTATCAGTACGGCCGTCGCCTCAGAAAAGGGCCCAACAAAGGAGCACATCAGGCTAGCATCCTTCTCCGACATTGATTTAGTAGTGGGGTCGGTTCGCAAGTGTTGCGTGTGTATTTTTATTTAATTATCAATTTAGGCATAGTATGTACACGTGTGGGTACTGACCTGGCGCAGGGCGTGCACAGCGAGTGCGAGTACACCTTGTGCCCGCCGGGCCCGCGCCGCGTCTGGTGGTGCCAGTCGCCCGCCGGCGAGCCCGCCCCGCCCGGCCCCGCCGGCCCCGCGGGCCCGCCCGGCCCGGCCACCCCCGCGGGCCCGGCCGCCCCGGCCGGCGAGCGCGCGCCGCACGACTTGCACACCGCGCACTCCACGCAGTGCCATCGACCTGGAAAGTGCGATATAAAATATTAAAACATGTTGTAACATACAAATCGGTATTCAGCTGTATCCGATAAAGTTAGGAAAAGACTGAGCACATCTGCTTAGTTTGTTGATATTGTATCAAGAGTTATGATGATCTCTTGATACAATATCAATAAACTCAAAAATCATTGAGACATGTAATGAAAGTCCCAAATCTATTTAGCAATATTGCTTTTTATTCAGACCTATTCCACTACGCTTCGACGTTGTTAGTAAACAAACAAATTACGCTACCCAAACATGTGATACAATCACCTAGATAACTCTTATCATAACTCCGAAAATAATGATAAGTATTCCATTCATTGATCGTAGCCGGTGCATTTGCGTATCTTAGTGTAACAATATAGCATAGTCATTCATGTCTGAGTTTCCAAAGTTAGGTGTGACATTTCAGTGCCACGAAAAACAGTTAGTTCTGCTCCTAATCTTCTGGTCATATCGGATTGCCGTGATGCTCCATTGTACTAAAAGCGTAAGGAAGAGGGAGTGCACACACTAGTGCTCTATAATAACTCCTGCATAGTTGGGTAGTCTCCGCGAACATTTGCCTGGAGGATATAATTTTCATCACATACCGCTGGTCACAGTGTCCAGTCCGACGCAGTAGATGTGGAAGCCTCGGTCACACAGGTCACAGAACAGCATCTTGTAGCTAACAATGTAAGAGACAGAACATACCGCTGGGACAGTGTCCAGTTCGACGCAGTAGATGTGGAAGCCTCGGTCGCACAGGTCACAGAACAGCATCTTGTAGCTAACAGTGTAAGAGACAGAACATACCGCTGGGCACAGTGTCCAGTCCGACGCAGTAGATGTGGAAGCCTCGGTCGCACAGGTCACAGAACAGCATCTTGTAGCTAACAGTGTAAGAGACAGAACATACCGCTGGGCACAGTGTCCAGTCCGACGCAGTAGATGTGGAAGCCTCGGTCGCACAGGTCACAGAACAGCATCTTGTAGCTAACAGTGTAAGAGACAGAACATACCGCTGGGCACAGTGTCCAGTCCGACGCAGTAGATGTGGAAGCCTCGGTCGCACAGGTCACAGAACAGCATCTTGTCGTCGTCGGCTGGCTGGCGACAGGAGCAGCAAGTCTTGCACTCGGCGCACTGCCACGCGTACTCGCGGCACTTGCGTATCGTGTCCGCGCTTAGTTCCAGGCAGGATGGGTGTACTGGGAATACAAATATGTAACGAATTTTTATCCCAATATTCCCACGGGATCGAGACTTACGCGGGTGAAACCGCAGGTGCAGTACTAGATATACTCACGCTTAGCGTTGCAGTGCGCGCACACAAGGAACCGCTCGTGCGTGTACTTCCTGTTGGCTTCGAGGCGCATCTTACACACGCGACAAAGATCCACTTCTTCACTCACTCGCGGCTCTTCCTTGCTACTGCTAGCTACCTCCGTGTGACTGCTGCGCTTCGTTTTTGTTAGCTTTTTGCGCTATAATTTAAATGGTTTCAAAATAAGTATTATTCAAATAAAAGATATATCAAAAAGAACGGTAGTGCTACGTCATTTTGGCCAATCAATAACTCAGCTTTTCACGTCAGAATCCGGATCGAAGGACCAAATTCTTGAAGTATGGTTCAGTTTACAGTAGTGTTAAAATGTCGCAGACATTGGCAGAGTCCATTGTACAGAAACCGAGACTCCCTCTGTCTATATGTAAAGAGTCAATTTCCGAGCAGTGGATATTTTATAATAAGAACACAGCAAAACCTTTAGAGGAACTGAAAATAGTACATAGTTTTAAGCCATTATTAACGCAAGTTTGTTTATCTATAAATATTATATAAAACAAAGTCGCTTTTCGCGTTTGTCTTTATGTCCACGTTGTTCTTATAAACCACGCAACAGATTTGACCATCGTTTAGATAATTTATTCCGGAAAGTTTATTAATACGTTAATGTTAAAGTTACGTTTTCCTAAGAAATCTCGATGTTTTGTCAAGTCGTAAAAACCGTGCAAAGCAGGAGCGGGTCGCTAGTACGTTATAAATGTTAGCTTGTAAGGTGTATGGGCCCTTGTAGCCTCAAATAAAATGATTATTATTGTTAATAGGGTTAGTATGCATACCTTAGCAGCATGATGAGTTGGCACGTCAGAGTCTTCTGATGAAGATAGTCGCGAGCCCCAGTCGGGCTCCGACTCCGAGCTCCACTCCTCTGACGCGGGCGCAGGCGGAGCCGCTAGCACTGTGTTCAGCGGGAAGTACCTAAGGAATACATGTTTAGTTATTTACTTATTTCTTGACAACTTATTTTTATAATGCCTATCTTCTACTGCGAATGAGGTGCACTTTCCAGTCTAACCAGATGCAGCTGAATACCAGTATTTTATATGGAGCGACTGCCTACCTGGCAAGTGGCCTGCACAACCCAGTTACAAATTACTGGGTAGGCTTTTTGCCGTGCTTACATATGATTTTATAGTTAAGTACTTTGCTTGTTTTTTTTATCATGATATTTGTAAAAAAATAACGCATTTTTGGATAGCAGGGAAGGCCGAAATAAAATTTTACAAGACCAAACCGACGAATTTTACCGACGATTTTTGTATCTTTAGCGGATGATCAACTGTTGATTTGCTAAATATTATGCTTCAAATAAAACTACGGAGTTTTATCCGTCAAATCTTACGTCGCATGGTTATGTCTTCGTCTTTAGCTTTTATTATGGGTTGAAGAGTCTGTTTTTGTCCAAAATGAGCTGAGCAAACCCGATATAATAGTTGATTGTTTGCCTAGGGAGCAAACAACTATTTTTAAGGCGAGTGTTTCTTTGAATCCAGAGCGGAGCGAAGGATTCTAAAGTAGAATCCTGAAGCAGCGAGGGATTCAAAGTACGTCACTCGAGGTTAAAATAGTGTTGCTCTCGAGGTGAACACTCTACTTTTCATCACCCTCTATGAGACAAAAAAACCTGTGCGGTCCAACCCTCATCTCTCACGTATGATTTAAAATCGAAACAAATTTTTCGCAGCCGCCACCTTGGATTTACGTTTTGTCCTCTTTATCGACTTTAGCAGCTGTACAAACGATACCCATGATGAAAAATTTGAAAATTATCGCAGCTGCTATCTTGGATTTACATTTTGACTTTACTATCGGCTTTAGCACCCTCGAAAACTATGAAAACAACACCCCTGACGAAAAACTTGAAAATTTTCGTAGGCGCCATTTTGGATTTACATTTTGACCTCACTATCGGCTTTGGCGCCCTCGAAAACTATGGAAACGACACCAATGACGAAAAGTTTGAAAATTTTCGTCATGTGTCGTTGCTGCCATCTTGGATTTTCATTTTGACCAAATAATTCACTTATTCTCTCTCTTTCTTGCCAGCCTTTTCCTTGTTTATACAATGTTCGTAATTAATCTGCTAGGAACACATGCAGCAAATCGCTGGCTATTTCAAAATATCACGGGCGTTTAGATCCGGTTAGAGTGCTGGTACTATCCGACTGTTATTAAAGGCTGGGACTGTACCTCAGCTGGTCGGGTGTATAGACCCGGTGCGCGTGCTGATACTGGCCCGGCAGCAGCGCGTGCGGGTAGAAGCCGGCGGGCGGGCGCACGTGCGCGCGCGCCGGCGCGGCGGCCGGGGCGCGCGCGCGCTGCACCGTCAGCGACTGCAGGTCGGCGCACGCGCCGCGCCGGGACGCGTTCATGCGCGCGTTCCATTCGCTCGCCGACGCTATAGCTGCCGCTGCCATGTCCTGTGGTAGTAGCGAGTGTGTTAGATTGACAGAATTATCTTTATTGACACCAAATAAAGGGAGAATTTTAGTTTTTTTTTTTTCAGATTCAATAAAAGTTTCTTGTAAAACAATGGTCAAATGTCACTCGAACGTGATTTTTCGGATTATCGGTGATTTGCCATTATTGTATACTTTTTTTTTAAATCCTTTCAAGCAGCTACATGATTTCTGCAAGTACAAGAAGTCTACTTTTAAAATGACAGTGAATTTTGTTTTCATTCTCTTTCCCTTTCTCACTAACAGTATACAAAATTTTCCAAAATTAGTCGATTTTGTGCACGGCCTCATTAAAGCTGACGTTCGAGATTAAATTATGAAATAGTATCTAAAATGAATAAGAAATTGTAACTGCAATACACATGTTGCAAGCTACACAAACGCCCAGGAAAGAATGCCTGACGCTGAAACATTCCATTCCTCTCAGTTTTACGTAAACCGTAAGTATTATCTTCATAAACAGCTCTCCAACTCAAACCTACCTGTCTAGTCTTCTCGGGGTCGATCTTCGGCAGTTCAGGCTTATGTTCCACCAGTTTCTCCGCCTTCATCTCAACCTTCACCACCCTCTCTTCAGTTTTGATATCTTCCGAAGCGTCCTCGGCAGATACGGTGAGTTGTCTCTGCCGCTGGTGCGACCGAAACTCTTCGTATTTGTGGGGGTAGTCTGATAACATGATGTCTAGTACTTCACTGGCGTCTACCGCGGTGATGCCTGTTGGAAGAAATTTCATGACAAAAAATGCAATAAATGATGAGCCTACGACCGCTACTACGCCTAGACCGCAACAAGATATAACTTTGGTGTCGAGTTGACAACATAGAAATCAGTTGTTGGCCTAGCCTGATATCTAAAGGCCTAGCCTGGTAATCGAGAGTTGTCGCATTATTTGGGTAAGCATGTAATATCTAGCCGAGAGCTGTGACAGAATGAAATAGAACTTATCGTTCTACTATACATAATATACACATAGGTAAAGTTTGTCTGTAAAAGGTAATCTTTGGAAATGCTGCTTCGAAAAATATTCTTTCACTGATAGAAATACACAGCGACATAGGATTCTTCTACGGTTCATGTGGGGATTTCCGTGTGGCCGTAGTCTTCACCAATATTATAAAGAGAAAATATTCGTATTTTTGTTTGTAATGAATAAACTACTAGATCGATTTTAAAAATTATTTCACCAGTAGAAAATATCACTAAATACCATAGGCTATAATTTATAAAGATATCACGCGGGCAAAGCCGCCGGGGGAAGCTAGTACCTATTAAATAAAACACTGTCTTGAGTAAAAAAGGTAACTTACCAAGATCGCACAACGCTTCAGTCACGAGACCTTTACTGAGAACGTAGTCCCGTTCCTCACCGGAGATTGTTCGCCTCTTCAGCTCCGCGTAACGTCGCTTGAAGCTCTTCACTCCTAAGAACATCGCCACTTGCTCTTGTATCATCATCACCTGTAACATTAATAGAATGGTCCTTTGATATAGTCTGGTCCTTAGTATCACTAGACAGAGGGAAGCAGAAGGAGAGTATATAATATAGGCCTTTGCCCTGCACTGTAAAGGTATGATTCAGAACAACGCCGCACGCGGCAGTGCTGCGATCCGATCACCGGTGCGCGGCACTGCATATTCTGTAACCGTCTCACCGTGAAAACTTAGGTGAAGTGAAAAGAATAAAGAAAGAAAAAATAATATTCATATGGACACAGTTTGTGAAACACATAATAACAAAATAATAAAAGTAAAAATAATCTTATAGCAATAATAGTAATAGTGTGTGCCTCACGGCTGCGCCAAAAAGGTTCATTTCAGCATTAATGCCAGACAGATTCTGATGCCGTCTGTCGCTGGTTTTCTAATGGTACCCTTATGGACAAGTGATGGGGAGCACCAACAAACAGCCTCAACATACCTAATACATATTTTAATACATCTAAATAAATAAATAAACTACATAAGGACGTCGGAGTAAGCTGTCAGTCCCTAGCAGCAGGTGGAATGACAGCTCACTTCACCTAAGTTTTCATGGTGAGATTTTTACAGAATAGATCGGCTGTTCGTGGTTTACTTCTTATTAGTGAAACAATGTTGACACATTCATATGTCGCGGCGACAGGGCGACACTGCCGCGCAGCAGTGCCGTCGCAAAAATGATATAAATATAAACCTATAGAAAATATATTGGGACCAGTAGTTACGCGGCATTGCCGCAGCATTGCTGCGTGCGGCGTTTTCGTAATAATAAAGTGTGGGTGTTTGTGTGTTTTATATCGTTGTAGGTTTTTTACTGTCTATACATATAATAAAATAAATAAAGCACATTCCCTTTATTGTCTGCTTTCGATTATTCAGTGTGAAGTAACATTCTATTCTGGCTCAAGTACAGTGTAACTTAAGAAGTCGAACAGTGTAACTTAAGACATTTAAAAGGTAAAAAAAAAATAGGTACCTTATGTTCAACATCAGCCTTATCAGGAGGCGGCCACGTGTATTCCTTTACATCCGCTGCCGTCCACACCTTATTACTGTAAATAAAAACATTAGAGACAGATTAAATTTTTGTCTCATTTATAAGATGTAATTGAAATAACTGAAAACCTGAAAAGGATTCCTTGTACTCATCATTATGAACAGCTTTTACTACAGGACCAACGCTAAACTCGCGAAATAAATCTCCTTTTCCCTACACTTTGTCCGAGTTATGTGAATATAAAAATATGGAGTAGTCGATTTTTTTCGTTTGATTCCACTGTAAAAGTTACTCATAATGATGAGTACAATGACCCCTTTTCCGGTTTTTAGTTATTTTAATTACACCTTGTATGCTTAATAAAATAAAATAGTTATAATGTTTTCGGTAAATACCTGTCAAACAAATCGGCGAATTTCGATTTCTTGAGTTTATTGCTCTCATTTGTCGAACTCTTCACTGAACTTTGAGAATCCTCGTCGAGTAAGTGTGAAGGTCTAGAAATAAAAAAAGTTTTTATTAGCGGCGTAAAACTTCATAATGTAGCCAGTGTTGACTTTGTTCTAGCTCAACACTCAATGATCAATTGGAAGCCTGATAACTAGTCCAACCTCACAAGAGCAAAATGTTCGCTTTATTATTAATATTTTTTGTTGTTGAAAGTCTACTCATTATTTTGAAAAAGATTGTTGTGGTTTTTAACAGACTCAAAAACGAATTTGCGCGTGCAGCACCGTACACGTCACGGAAGTGAATCTTCTTAAAAAAATAAAGAATAAGAGATATTTTGTGTGAGACAGAGAGAGTTAATATCTTTCTTCTCTCTCATATAACGAAATGTGCAATTTAGTTGAAAGGACAATGACAAGAATCGGCTCGAATCATGTAGCGTCCGACAGACTTTTAATATTTATGATAATTTATAGTATAAAACAGTAAGAATTATAGAGTATAAATAAAATCTGTAGAAGTACACCGTTTATAAGTAATTTTAAATAGTTATTCAATTTTTCAACACGTTTCCTATCTGCAATTTCAATTAGAAATGTTGCCAATACCAAAATAAAATAATATCGATACGAAATTGCACTTGCAAATCGATCGCATTATCATTATGAAACTACGTAAGTGAATTTATTACATATATAAGTCGTAACTCGTAATTCTAGTATTTAGTTATATTTTTGAATATATTTTATAACAATTTAAAATAAGTTAATTCGATTTTCGATACAATTTAGAATATTAATTATTATAGTTCTGGCAACACTTGATCTTGTTTTTGTAGTTGTCATTGATGATTGTCAAAAAGTTTTACTACTTCTCCTGCGCGTTTTATCACGAGTGTCGATGTGATTACGTGTTTTTGAGATTTATGTTGTATATTGCTGTGTTTCTGGACTCCGATTTTTCTACCACTTACGACTTGGCTGTTGAAACTGAACCTGAACCTGTATTACTCGCTGACCCGGCTCGCCCAACCGAACATCTGAACCTGCCTACTTGTTGACCTGGCTTTTCTCACACGGACGGACCTTTAGTCTACTAACTATGATTCGCTGCATTAATTGTGGTGTAAATGCCTTTCGAATGCGACGATGCTCGTTAGAAACTGAGACTGAAGAGATTCTGATGAATAATAAATTGTTAAAAAGTATCCATGTGTTTTTTTTCCATACCTACATTCTAAAATAATGTAAGTATGGTATAATTATGTATATTTACTATGAAAAAATATATTATGCGAGGATAATATGTGCCAAAAATCATTATTTATTTAATAATTTAATAGTTTTTTTGTGGTTATCGTTAAAATTAGAACTAGTAAGTGGACAACTTTAAAGAACTATAACTTTTTTTGGTGTACTTCTTATATAAAACTAAATATACTATCAAATTCTATAATTATTTTCCTTTTTAATGATTTAAAGTTCATCTTTGTCGGTTCTGGCCGAGTCTTGAAGGACAACTTGGCATTCTCCTTTTGTACACAAATTAATTTCTGTGACCCAAACACGGACGTGTCAATCTGCCTAGCCTTTTCCCAACTATATTGATGCCGGCTTCCAGTCTAACCGGATGCAGCTGAATACCAGTATTTTACATAGAGCGACTGCCTATCTGACCTCCACAACCCAGTAACTGGGTAATACGATACCCCTTGGTAAGACTGGTTGTCCGACTTTCGGGCTTCTGACGACCTGTAACGACTGTCAAAGATCCACGAATGACAGCCGGGACCAAAAGCTTAATGTGCTTTCCGAGGCACGGTAGAGTCTCGGTAGGTAAAGATGGTCACCCATCCGCAGACCAGCCCCGGCAAGCGTAGCTTAATCTGACGGATCGACATAAGCGGCAGTTATTACTTAGCCACGAGCTCCAAACACGGATGTGTAAAGTAAATAAATGAGTTTTGAATATGGGGGCAAATTGGAAAATTTAAAAAAAAGTTTTGCAAACTGTACAGTGTGACATAATTATCAAATGGAAGGGCTTGTTGCGAGGATCTAATGTTTTTTTTTTTTTTTTTTTTATAAATAAGTCTAAAGGTTTTTAAGAAAATTGATGAAAATTGTCCTCCCTTATCTACGAAAATACTAAGCCTAAATTTTTGAAAAAATACAGAGAATGGTTCTTTACTCATAGATTACAGGAAAACCTATGTCTATTATGGTCTTAAAATAAAATGGTAAATCTATCAATATTGTGCGTACAAACTTAAATTTGCAGTTGGAATGTATGGGAGAACATGTTCTTCAACTACAATGTTAAGTTTGTTCTTGGGATAAATTCATCCCAATTACACGCACTTGGCCGGTTTTTTTTTAAATCAGAGGGACATAATCGTACTCACTTGGCGGGCGTGGCGTTATCGTCCATCATGCACGTTTCTTCTTCAAAGAGCTGCACAGTCGTGGTAGCTGGCCCGCATACGCGCCCGTATATGCCCATCGTTTCCTGAAACACGACATATTGCTATAGATACAAGGCACTTTGATTGCATTGCTATTCTGAGTTAAGCTTTTTAACGTCGTAACGTAAGATCTGAATAGGCGGCAAAAATGTTGAAACAAGGGGAAGCTTTTTTTATACAGGGTCAATTTAAATTATCCAGCGGAACTACAGACGCGATATCTAAACAGGATAAAACTAAATAACTCAGATTTTCTCAACTCATACTTCAAGTAACAACACTAAATGCGGTCGCTGAACGCATCTACCCCCCCCCCCCGCCCCAAATATTTTTGTTTCTTTTTGCGTGTTTAGAGTTTAGATATCGATACCCATCACGTATGCAGTTTCGCTAGCTAACTTAATTTGAACCTGCATACTGTAGTTTTTATGTTTATGTCAATATCTAGTTTATGTTCCATCGAAGAACTTCATATCTATACACCGTAAGGACTATTTCTGCCTGCAGCGCTCGGCCGCTATAGAACAGGGGCGGTAACAGATGTGGTCATCGTGTTCACGGGATTTTGTTTTCAAACTGCTTAGATATGAAGTTCTTCGATAGTTCCTGTGCGAGTTCCAATAAAACTTTTTCATTCTTACTTTCATAATTATAACCTACCTTCATATACATAGCGCCGCGCCCCCCACCCCGCCCCCGGCCGCGGCCCCGAGGCGTGCGCCCCCGCCCCCCACGCCCGCCGCGGCTCCCGCGCCCCCTCGCCGACCCACTAGCTTCCGGAGTCTTCCCCAACTCCTCCAACTTCGAAATTTCAAGCTTCACTTCCGGAGTTTCATCGGTCGAAAAATTCCCAGATGAATTCCGTCGTCTACTTGTTAATGGCGTTACGCATACGGAGGGCATTTTGTCGAGGGCCTCCGTCATCCGTGGAAGCTTGATTCTCGAGCTGGTGGGGTCAATCTCGATGGTGGCTGGCCGGTCTTCGGGCTCGTCAGCAGGTTCGATCACCACAATGGTCTCGAGTTCTGTGGGAGGCGTGGCTTCAGCGCGCCGCCCCCCGCGCCCCCTGCCTCGTCCACGCGGCTTCTGCAGTATCGCCGGCCTATCCCTGGAAATATAATGTAAATAAATGTGACAATCGAATCGATGTAACGTATCAATCGCAATCATTTTATCTGATCATAGACCAAAGAGTAATAGTTTGTAAAATCATATTCACCTCATTAGACGAAGCGACCGCTGCGGTCGTTCCTCAAGGGCGGGAACAGGCAATATGACGGCGGGTTTCGCACCTTCCGACACTGGCAATTTCCGTGGTCGTCCGCGTTTCTTGGGTTGCGGTGTTAACTCCACTGGTTTAGGAATTTCGATGGTCTCTGGAGGTTCCTCAGCTGGCTTCACTTCTAGAGGATCCTGAGAAACCTCTTCAGGAGCAGTGCCAATATCACGGTAGTCGGAGTTTTCGTTGATTATCATCTCCTGTAGCTCAGGATGCGAGTTTTCTACCCGAGAAATTTCAACTGCTTCTGATTTGCTCACTGAGGCATTCAATTCTACCTCTGTAGCCACATTTTGAGCTTTTTCTGAACAAATTGCATTATTATGCAATGTTTGCATTTGTTTTGCTTGTAAATTAGACAAAATATTGTGTAATTTGGAGTTGCCATTCTTTGAACAATTTTCGTTATTTAATAGAGAATGATTAACAGTTCTAACTCCTTGTTTCATGTCTATACTACTTTTTGTAGGTGACGGTGGTGAAGGTTTTGAAACAGGAGTAATAGGTAAGGATTTATTGGACAGAAGTTGTCCTAATTTTAACCTTTTAGTTTGTAACAGAGAAAGGTCAGATTCTTTATTTTGAGGAGGGCTAGTTTCCGTGGTTGAGGGTCTCTTACCCATATTTCGCCGAGCAATAGGGGTTTTCTCTGTATTTTCCACTATCCTTGAGCTTCGTAATCGTTTCCCTGTTGATAAATTTAATGACGTATCGGCTGCCTGCTTTCTTCTGCTATTTACATATTTTTTCGGACTTTGCTTATCATTAATAATATCTTGAGTATTTTCAGTATAGTTTTGTTGTGTATCAGGCCTCTTTACATCTTCAGTAATTATTTTAGCTGATGAGCCATGGTCAGTCTTATTTATTTTTAATATTATTCTTGGAGAATCTTGACCAGAGCTTTGATTTGTAATTTTATCAGATATGGTGATTTCTAATGGTTTAGTTATGCTCTCATTTGCTTTACCACTATGGTCTTGTATTGAACGTAAACCTGAATCCAATGATTTATTTGAATCATTGATCTTATCAGGAGTAGAACTTCTTTTCTCATTTTTTTCCAGTTTTCCTGTATTTGTTTTATCTGAACTTGTATTTCCTGACTCAACAAAATGATCACTATTTACAATACTTTTATCATTTTTCTCATCTGGTAAAGCATAATTTACTATTGGAGACACTTCAAGACTCTTATCTAAACTACATTTAGTATTTTCTAAAAGTTTTTTCAACAAGGTACAATTTTGTACTGATGAAAATTTCTGTCTACCAATTGCTTGCATCATACTTGATTCTGTAATAGTATCAGTAGTTCCATAGTTAATATTTTTGTGTTCTTGGCTAGTGAGACTTGCTTTTACATCAGTAGGCTCCTTTTTTGTACTTGTTTCAGGAAATAAAGATCCTGTAACTGAAGAATCACTTTCAGGGGCTGTATCTGACTGCGTATGCTTGTCTTTTTCTGTTTTAGACAAGGTCTTTATTACGGATATTTTGTCAATGCCCTCTTTACTCTTTTCAATTGAGTCAGGTACACAGTTTTGTTTGGGCTTCTCTTCAGAAGAATGGTCCTTTACTGAAGATGGTACATCATGGACTGGTCCAAAACTTTTTTTAAGATTCTTGCTGTCTAGGCATATTTCTGATTTCATTTCTAATGCATTAGCTACCTTCTTCTTTGGCGACAAAGATAATCTTTCATCACTTATATTGTTACAAGCATGTTCATTATTATAATTCTCTGTGATGGTTTTCATATTAATTTTCATAACCAATGGCGGATTCTTTGTTTTTTCACCAGAGTCATCCTTAGATTTCGAAAGTTCAGCTTCTTCAGGCCTCAGAACAGGTTTAATGTTTAATTTAGTCACAACTGGTATTACTGAACTGTGGCCATCAATTTTTGAATGTTCCTTTTTAGGTGATGAGGGTGAGATAATTTCTCCTGGTTTTACTAAGGGTTTTATATTTAGTTTAGTTATAACAGGAATGCTTTGTTCACTTGATGAAACTGCCTTAGATGATTCGTCTAAACTATCAGGTTTTATGATCGGTTTAATATTCAGTTTTGTAACCACAGGTATATGATCTCCATTATCGTCACTTGAGTTACCAGTCTCTGATGATTGGTTTTCAGCATCTTTTAATGTTTCTTCATCTTGGGGCTTAATTATAGGCTTAATATTAATTTTAGTAACAACAGGTATACTATTTTCATCAATGTCAGCATTCAATTCATCACAGTCTTTTTCCTTTGAAGAATTCTCCTCAGGATTCTTTATTGGTTTAATATTTAATTTAGTTATTTTAGGTACATCATCTACACTAGAATCTACATCATTATCTTTAGGCTTTATTACAGGTTTTATATTTAATTTTGAAACTACAGGAACTTTATTATCAAAGTCCTCGGAGGACTCTCCACTGTCTGTAGGTTTCAAAATAGGCTTGATGTTCAATTTTGTTACTACAGGGATATGCTCAGGGCTGTCACACATTGCTGAAGACCTTGTTACAGGTTTAATTGTAATTTTAGGCACATGCTGACTTTCTTTCATATCAGCTGATGAAGAAAATGATTCAGTGGATATCTTAAGCTTAGGGATTTCACCTTCTTTATTGTGTGTTTCTGGGGGTTTCAATGGTTTAATAGTTAGCTTTGGACTCAGGGGCTGGCTTTCTGATTTTGATACTGTTTTAATTGTAAGTTTTGGAATTTTCTCAGGTGGTGTGTCTGAAGATAATTCAGATTGGCTAATTACCATCTTCAATTTATGTTCTTGTTCTTCTTTTTCATCCTGTTGAAAACCTTTTATTGTAACTTTTGGAACATTTTTTTCAGTATAAAATTTACCTTCACTTTCAGTGCCCGGCTTTCCTAGTTTTATAGTAACTTTTGGAACAACATCAGAAGGTCCATGATCAGAAGCAGACGCTTGGTCTGAAGTACTAGTTTCATCATTTTCAGAATATTCAGATTCTGAAATTTCACTACTGCTGGATTTTCTGTGAATATCATTTATTTTCTCTGGTGGCTTAAGGATTGGTTTGATATTTAATTTTGTGATACAAGGGATCTGTTCAATAACATTTGATCTAGCATTCTCATCTACTGAATGTTGTGACCTCATTGATTTTTTTGCATTCATATTTTCTGGTGGTTTAAGAATGGGTTTAATGTTTATTTTAGTCACACTTGGTATGTGCTGGTTTTTGTCATCCGAATCTTGTTCAGCAGGTGGTCTGATAGGTTTTATTGTTACTTTTGGTACAGGTGACTTAACTTCATCTGGTTGCTTTAGTTTGATAGTTAATTTTGGGACCTGTTTGGTAACCTCAGGTTCTTCATGAATAACACTGTTTTTACTAATACTGCTGTGTTCTGTCTCTAATTTAGATTCAGACAAATTTGACATGGATAAGTTAAGTTTAAAAGGTGGAACCTTCTTTTGATCGTCTTGGACTTCTTTACTCCTTTCTTCTGGTTCAGAATTCTCAGTAATTGATACAATTGATGCACTTGCAGGTATGCTTTCTTGTAAAGGTAAGACTTCAATTTGAGCACATCCAGGATCTTTTGTGTCTATGTGTTCATCTTTGTCATCATTACTGACAATACCCTGTTCTAAATCATTTACTTTGATGTCAGCTTCAGGCTCGACTGATTTTGGTGTAGGCATACTACAAATTTCCTGTATTGTACTAGAATTGGCATCAGCCTCTGCTTCCGAGGAATTTGGTAGACATAAACTGGGCTGTACCAGTAGAACATGATCACTATCATCAGGCTTTTCTACCTCCTCTGGCTTCTGTGGATGGCAATGTTCTATTATACTGGGTTGGGAATGTTCTTCAGAGCATACTGCCTGTTCAGGAGTTTTAACTGGCTTCTCGGCAACACAGTTGCTGACAGATATTGATTTTTCATTGTTGTCTTGAGATTGTGAGATACTAGCAGTATTTGAAGATTCTTTACGAGGCTCACGCAAGGGTAATGAATGTTTATCAGATGAAGTTGACTGACACTTATCGTTATCTGATTGAATAGCTGACTGATGAATAGAAGGCTCTCTATTACTAGTACCAGGAATAACTTTTTGTCTAATAAGCTTAATTTTTTTAGGAGGACTCATAGATGTTTCTGCTTTGCAGAAATTAATTTCACTTACATTTCTAATCTCTTCTGGTTTTACATTACCATGTATTGTGGGCACAGCATCAGATGAACTTGTCACATCCTTGGTGATATTTTCACAACTTTTTTGTTCAGTGGCAGGTGAATTAACAATTTGAGAATCAACAGTCGAGGACACTGTAGAGTCAGGTCGTCGGTCACTTGGTGCTGGCCGTACGAGCCGCCGTCTGAGTGGTGACCGCACCTGTGGTTCTAGGAGCACTGCTCTACCTTCACTTACACTACTATCACTAGATGTTGATTCTGCACTTTCTACAGTCACATTGTCCCTGCTATCACTGGATGACACACACTTTACTGTTCGTTCCTGTGTTTCACACTCACTAATGTCTGAAATGTTTTGCACAGTTACAGTCTTTTCTTCACTGCTGGAAGGAATATTAGGTGGAGGGCAACTAGCAGGTGCCTCAGGTACCACATTTGACACAGCACTTTCTTCTGGTTGAGAAGACAATGCAGGTTCATCCGCGTGAGGCAAATATGAACTTTCTGGTAATGAATCAACACAACTACCTGGTGCATTAGGCGCCTCAGATACCACATTTGTCACAGCACTATCTTCTGGTTGAATAAACACAGCAGGCTCATCAGGTTCAGGCATAGGTGAACTTTCTGGTAATGATGTTGCCTCAGATACCACATTTGACGCAGCACTACCTTTTGGTTGTGAAGACTCTGCAGGTTCATCAGGTCCAGGCATAGATGAACTCTCTGGTACTGATGTTGCCTCAGATACCACATTTGACACAGCACTATCTTCTGGCTGTGTAGAGACTACAGGCTCATCACTCTCAGGCAAAGATGAACTCTCTGGTAATGATGATACACTACTAGCAGGTGTCACATTTGACACATCACTGTTTTCAGGTATTGTGGACACTGCAGGTTCTTCACTCTTAGGCATTGATGAACTTTCTGGTAATGATGATACACCACTAGCAGGTGCCGCATTTGACCCAACACTGTTTTCAGGTTGTGTCGACACTGCAGGCTCATCACTGTCAGGCAAAGATGAACTTTCTGGTAATGATGATACACAGCTAGCAGGTGCCATATTTGATACATCCCTGTTTTCAGGTATTGTGGACACTGCAGGATCTTCATTCTCAAGCAGAGAGGAACTTTCTGGTATTAATTTTTCACAACTCGTCGATGCCTCAGGTGCCTTAATTGAAATAACACTATCTTCCACTTGTGTGGTCACTGCAGGCTCATCAACCTGAGGCAGAGTTGAACTTTCTGGTAATACATCAACACTAATGGATGCCTCAGGAACCACATTTGACACAGTACAGTTTTCTGTTTGTGTAGACACTGCAGGTTCATCCCCCTGAGGCAAATATGAACTTTCTGGTAATGAATCAACACTATCTGGATTTAATATGACATGTGATTTATCACTAAGAGATGATACTATGGCTTGTGTATCAATGCCAGGTTGAAGCAATAGTTCACTTTTAGCACTGTCGGCAGGCGATGCTACGACGAGCACAGGAGAGTTGTTGTCGGGACTCTTAGTTGATTCCTGTATGATATTCGAGTGTTCACTGGTGATTTCGAGCTCGTCAAATAGCGTGTCAACAGATTCTGATGCTAGCGGTATCCGCTTTGGTGCGCCCGGACCTTCGACGATTTCATCTATCATATCCAAAATCGCCTCGGTGCTTGTGTTGACGTCCTGCGCCGACGGCGACGGAACGCTATCGCCGTCGAAGTTATCCTCCGACATCGCGGGAGTTTCACACGACGGCCGCGCTTCGGATGGTTCCTGCTGGAAACTACTAGTTGCATTGACTTCCTCGGCCAGTCCGACGTCCTTTTCCCGCGCCGATGCACGGCGGGAAGCGTTCGTCGCTGTGCCCGCATCATCTTCTGAACTCTCCATTATCTACTGTTTTGCGACGCTGTCATATCTGAAATATAAAACGCTCGCTGGGTGATATTTACGTTACGAACGGATAACCTGGCGACGTGCGAGATTGACAAGCCACAGGCACCATTCTAATTCACCATAACGCTACAAAATTTCGTTCACGGGGTCCACAGCGTTGATTATATACCTACACATGTACTTTAATTTCATATTCACGACGTTTAGATGTTATCCGAGTACTCGCGAGGTCTTGGAAAGTATTCAACAGCGTAAACCGGCAAACAAAAAGCTTGTATACGCCATTTTTAAAACCAAAGACATGGCAGGTTGGGACGTACGGGCCAATAAAAAATATCCTATACGGACAATTCGGCCATTGTCGTGTTGGTAAACTGCAAGAAGCCCATAGATCGCTCCACTTGAGCTTTTAGCTTGTAAAAGAGTAATAAATATGTCTTTCGACATGTGTTAAAACGAGTCAGACAATAATTTTCTTTAGTTCCAGAGAATTATTTATGGTGGCAACAATGCCATGCATCTTTCTTTCTATTTTCCATTGAAGTTGAGCAACGCGATAAGCGCGTCATGTTGTGATGAGTTTATTGTTGTTTAATTTTTGTGCGTGTTTATCAATACTTCATTTTAAGATTAATTCTAGGTTAATGAATATTTCATAACTACGCTGGTACAAAACATCTGCGTATTTTATTCAACTTCAAGCACAATTTATTTTAAAATTCTTAAAAGCCTCCTTTTAAAGTCGATTATAAATATTTACAAAACAGGTTTATGCCATGGAAATAGTATGTACTATGGTTTGAGCTCACGTGCTGAAAGTGTGACAAAAACTCAGGCAAAATGTTCCGACTTTTTACTAGCTTTTTACAATCAAAACTGTTCAAAATGAAGTATTTATGGTTCAAAGGCCCATTGAGATTGCCAAGTTAGGTCCCATTTTCAACGCAATAACAACGTAGGACGGGCACGCATTTTTATGGTTTTCTTAGGGAATGAGACAGTATAGCTATAAGCAAAACGAAGTCTTAAGATGACGCCATCAGCGTCCGCAACTAATTTACTGGAAAATGACGTCACTGAAACCTCGACTATGTAAGTATGTACAGACGCCAGCACATCAACCTACTACAATCTGTAAAATTTCTATAGATTATCAACTATAACATTAAAATATAACTGTGCGTTTGCACTGGCGAAACATTCACAACAAAACATGTTGAAATCTTTAGTTTCTGTCAAAGATCCATACAATATTTGACAGGAACTAGAGATTTCAACATGTTTAGTTGTGAATGTTTCGCCAGTGCAAACGCACAGTAAAGTCCATTTCACGAAAGAAGTCCCGCGGCAATAAGTGGAACTAATTACCTATTATTATATGTTGGTATAGTTAGCAACATTCCGACAACAACCCTCCTACCTCATACAGCTTTCTCTACTTAAGATTGTGGAGTTTATTAACCAGTGCATGAGATGTCGAGATAAATAAATATTTATGAATCGTCTCTTACGACAAGTGGCGCCGCCTCTGCGGGACTTCTTTCATGAAATGGAGTTTAAGGTTCAAAATTGACTGGGAAAATTTGACAGTTGAAGTCGATGTGTTTTCTTAGAGAGCGTTTTTGACACAGTAACTGCGTTGCGTTTGCATTGGCGAAAAATTCACAATAAAGCATGTTGTAATCTCTGTTTTCTGTCAATGTTCCATAAAATGTTTGACAGGAACTAGAGATTTCTACATGTTTTGTTGTTATGATTCACCAGTGCAAACGCACAGTAAAGCAAACCACGCCCCCCAAATATTTAAATCGCTAGATTTACCCTCACAATACTCAGTCACAAGAAAACGTGTCACTAAGAGAAGAGTGAGCTCACACATAATTAAATAGCGTTTCCATGACAAACAAGTTAGTGTAGTTACTGCGTCATTGTATGTCAGAGGTGTCAAAACGAAACAGAAACGCAACTATCTTTCGACGCGGTAGGGTGAATCTAACGATTTAAATCTTTGCCGCTGTTGTGGCGTCACGTATTGGGAATTTGTTAACGCACATTAGTATTATACGTGGCGTCGCCTGTATTATGTTTCGTTAATTATAAGTCTTGTAGTCAGGAACGCACCCTTGTAAGTGGCAACACAAAGCCACGATGCGGGACGTTACCGATGTAACGTAGCGTCCCTCACCAGTTAACTTGTAAACTCGCGGGACAGACTAGATATTATGTCATTAGTTTATTTTGTCCATTCTAGTTTAATAAGATAAAAGTACTAATAGTGTACCTAACATTAGACTCATACGTGTGATGATTATATTATTATTTACTGCAAGTTGAAGTTTGTCTTCTGCTCTCTACGTTTCACCCCCAATATCGTAAAAGGAGACAGGTGGAATACCTTCCACCTTTGTCCCTACTGTCATCGTTTTCATGACAGTCGTCACTGCAGTCGTTATGTGCGGCCACCACTCTTCTAGGAAACTGTAGCTTAAATAAAAGGCAGTATGTTGTTGGGGGCCCCTTACGCATGCTAAATATAAACGTAGGGTGCTAATATATTTTGCGGGAAAGTCCGAAAGCGATACCGTGGCAATGTACATGCAACAAAGTCAAATAATTTATTTCAATTAGGCACAAAAAAGGCACTTTTGAACGTCAAACTTTAAAAAAAAAAAAATAACTGATTCTAGTCGCCCATTCGAAAAGGTAGTTTTCGTATGGAGAAGAATGGGCAAGAAACTCCACCGTTACTCTTTTAAAAAAAAACATTATAATTATCTTATAAACACTAATTATATAATTATATGTGAAGACAATGCACCTAGATTAAGATTACTATAAGTACCACGATAGGTAAAAAGAATGAAAGATGAAGGAATGACATAAATTAATTAAGTGATAGATGCATGGTGCTCACATACTTACAAACATTGTAAAATTATACTATTTTTCTAACATTATAATAAGTAATACTAATAATAAGAAGTTCAAGTAATCACAAAAAAAAAAAAAGTAAAAAAAAAAAAAAACATTCAATTAAATTAGCAACCAGTTCGATTTTGTCTAGATTCTGAATTGTCCTATGGAGCAGGACCAGCATGTTTCCAAGCATTTTTATCTTGGATATAATCTATATATATCCCCTAATTTGTAATATGCTTGTTTACAAAGTGTACTTTTTAAATGATTTTTAAATTTTCTTTCATTTAATTTTAATATATCACAAGGTATTCTGTTGTAACATTTAACACAGTACCCCATAAAAGAAAAATTCACTTTAGATAGTCTGAAAAATGGTTGATCTGAAGGAAAACGTGTGGGTTTTAGTCAGTAGATTCTGATACGCCCTACCGCTCCGCCCAGAGCGGGAGAAGTTGTTTGATAATTTCACACCCAAACAAAAAAAAGGTGCTAATATTTTCAACAAATTACATTCTCTTTTTGAATCAATTACAACTCATCAAAGTAAACTGCGGGCAAAAGCTAGTTCGTACCTACATAAATATGTTTTGCCCGCGGCTTTACCCGTGTGGATGTCGGAAAATATCCCACGGGAATATACTACCGGGATTAAGACTACGATTAACCAGGTGTTAATCCAGGTTATATAAGCTATCTGTGTGCCAGATTTTATCAAAATCCGTTCAGCCGTTGAGCCTTTGCAAAATCTTAAAAACATACATCCAGACAAACGGACAAAAATTCTGAAAACTATATTTTTGGCATCAGGCTCATTTCCACATTTCGTAGCAATTCCTTTTTTTTTTTTATATTTCACTATACATTGTTTTCGTAGAACTATTGGTTTACGTGGCGCACGTGTTCGTCGTGGATTTCCAAGGCTAGATGATCCGGACGTGGCCTTTTGCATTACTATACTTTTTAGGGTTCCGTACCCAAAGGATGCCAACGGGACCCTATTACTAAGCCTCCGCTGTCCATCCGCCGTAAATTTGACTAAATTAATAATTGTAATTCAGTAAAATCAGTGTATTTTTTTTACTATTTTAATAAGCTAAATATTTTACTTGACTTTGGCACGATTTGACAGGTTTCAAACCAAACGCAGTATCAGTAATTTAATTTTATGATGGTCACACTGTTGACATTCGGTCACAGCCTGCAGCAGAGTGCACAGCAAAACACTCATTCGGTAATGGTAATAGCTAATAGTAGTATCTCTAATTCTATTAGTAGTCTGTGGGTAATATTATCAGAGAAAATACCTATGCGTAGTATAGTATCTCTAATTAGTCTGTGGAGAAAATGTACGTGATTGTCAGATTGTCCAAAGGCTAGGAATTTATATAAATAAATTAATATCGCTAGTTAATAAATAATTTTTTAACGATTTATGTCATAACCAAGATGACTACAATTAGACCATTTACGTGTGAAGATATGTTAAAATTTAACAATGTGTAAGTGTGTTTAGGAATAATTTCAAATTGCTATTTTACTGTACAATTTGTAATAAAATATACAATAACATTAGAAATATTACTTAGAATTTAACACACTACGTCACTTTAGTAACTAATTAGTTTTAACTCTATAGGAACTTGGATCCCCTGACTGAGACTTACGGGTTATCGTTTTATACTCAGTATTTAGCACATTGGCCTGAATATTTCCAAGTTGTGGAGGCACCAAGCGGAGAAATAATGGGATACAGTAAGTGATATTACACAAACAAAGGCTTTACTAATTAGCTAAACTTGGCTTTACCTAGTTTTCATGTTCCATACAACTCACATGAGGACTATTTACTGTAAATAACTATATCAAAATAGTAGGTATTCATTATTATTATTATACTTTCAGTAATGGGAAAAGCTGAGGGCCATGGTGACAACTGGCATGGTCACGTAACAGCCTTGACTGTTGGACCTGAATACAGAAGACTAGGCCTTGCTGCAACACTTATGAATATTTTGGAAGATGTGTCGGAGAAGTAAGTTTCACTATACATCACAGCAGATCTGTTAATTGGGTATCCAGGTTTTTTATGTGTAAACATCTTTACTCTCGCTTTTCTGCAAATAGTTCCTCTTACTTTTCTGCAATCTGTGGGGGTAATTTCGTGAAAACAGATGGAAGTATGTAAAGGGAAGCTAAAGAGAAGGAAAGCATAATTGTTTGATTAATAATTATTTTCTTTTTTTTAGGAAGAAGGCTTATTTTGTAGATCTTTTTGTAAGAGTCAGCAACAAGGTTGCAATTAATATGTACAAAAATTTGGGCTACATAGTTTATAGGACTGTATTAGAATATTATTCTGGAGACCCAGATGAAGATGCATATGGTATGTTACTTTTTATGTTAATTTTAGTTTGGATGAAATAAAGGTGAGTAAATATTGACCAATTATATATTTTTTTCTTTTCAGATATGAGAAAGGCGTGTTCAAGAGATGTAAATAAAAAGTCAGTTATACCATTGACACATCCTGTGCGACCAGAAGATGTAGATTAACATCTATTAATAAATCACGGATATAAAAAGTCTTTAATTTTATTTTGAAAACTTATACTAATCATCATCTTCAGTTTCGTTAGTTCTCTGTGGAGGTGTTCCCTCTTCCTCTTGATCTTCTTCAATGGTTTCAGTTTCTGAAGGTTGCATGACTTCTTTTTGTTTGCGCCAATTTTTTGCAGCAGCAAGCAATTTAAGATTAGGTCTAACCATTTCATCTTCTGGGAATATGTAATCAAATACTTCCTCCCAACCTTCTTCAACTCCACTTTCACTGATGATCTTTTGCCTCTTTTTGACTCGTCTTGGCATTTTGGCCATAACCTTATCAAGCTTTTCTTCTTCACCAATTTCTGTTTCAAAATCTTTCCATGCTTCTAAAAGAAGTACTCTTGCCTCCTTTTCCCCAGCACTTCGAAGGCTATCATTAGCACGCTCATACACACGCCTAGCTAATTCTACATTTATATTATCAGCATTTTCAGCATTCAGTTCAAACTTTGCATAAGACAGCCATACTTTCACATGGACTGTTCTCTCTAACAACCTTTCATAAAGTTGTCTGGCTTTCTCAGTTTCTCCCTGTTGAACTTCAAAGTCTATGTAGCTTTTCCATAACAATTCTGGCATATCTAGTCTTGGCTGTCCCACTGCTATTTCATAAATAGCTCTGGCCCTGTCAATGTCACCTAATAATGTCTCTAGCTCAGCAAACTTTATCCAGGATATGCAATTTTCTGGGCCATATTCTAAAAACTTTTGGTATAGTATTCGACATCTATCAAATTCTCTCAATTGAATCTCCAAATCAATGTAACCTCTGTACAATTTGTCTCGAGGACATATACCAAGAGCCATACCCAATGTCTTTCTTGCTTGCTTTAGATCTTTACATCTGACTTCAAATTGGGCATACATCAACCATATTTTGGAGAATGTAAATATTTTGTGTGGTATTAGTTCTAAACATGTTCTATAAACTTGCCTTGTTCTCTCAGCATCCTCAGCTTCCAACTCTTCATATAATGCATAATTAATCCACAGATAGATATAGCGTCGCCAGAACTGTTTGTCTTTAGAAGGAGGAACATTTGCTATGGCTCTTTCATATGTGTCCCTGACATCATCAACATTCCCTTCGTTTTCAACAAGTCTGATGTAATCAAACCATGCATCATAGTTGGTAGGATTCTCAATGACTTCTTGCTCATACATGTATTTTCTCTTGTTAACAATTACATCTTCAATACCAGATCTGTCACCATACTTCTTCTCATGTATTGTATATGCTTTATATAATTCCTTGTTCCTGTCTTTTGGAATATGATCTAAAGCATATTTGTAAATAACTCTTGCTCTGTCATGTTCTTTTTGGTTTTCTTCAAACTTGGCAAAAGCAATAAACAATCTTTCATCAAGTTCTTCATCACCAAAGAACTCAACAGCTCTTTCAAACACTTTTCTTGAACCATTTATAAATCCATGATTTTCTTCAAACTTTGCATATTTTATCCAGTTCTTTACATCAGGGTGAACCATGACAAATCTTTCATAAATCTGACGAGCCCTATCCAGTTCTTTGTATCTTAACTCGAAGTTAATGTATGTTTGCCATGCTTGTTCGTCTGGTTGCCATTCCATCCAGCGTTCAAAGACCTAGAAAAGAAATGAAATCATTATACACAATTCTACTCTGTCCAATCTTTCATTATTAACATGGTAGTCTACATACTTGTCTGGCACCAGCTACATTCTCCAACATCTCCTCCATGTAGGTGTACTTGTACCAAAACTGTGACACCCTTGGCAGTATGGTAACAGCTCTATCCCACAAGTTTCGGGAATGATTTACTTGTCTGTTCCTCATCTCCATTTCAGTATACTTCAACCTAGAAAATAGACAGATAAGGAACCTTATAATTACTGGTTTAATAATGTATTAACAGATTTGTAGATGCTGTTAAGAAGTTGTAAGAGTCCAAGTGATAAATTATTTAGTCAAGAACTTACCATAGGGTAACATTCCTGTGATCCACATCCAGAGCTCGCTCATAAATAGATCTTGCCCTCGATACTTGCTTCTGTGACTCTTCCCATTGAGCATATTTGAGCCAGTTTCCAATAACCTGAAAACAGAAGGTTTCTTTAGACTTGGTTCTCATTATTGGCACAACAGTGTATGTATTCAATATTGTTGTCCCAAAACTTCGCCATTTCACCAGATTATTTTTATAAAGATGTAAACTAAATAATGATGATACTTTAGTTCAAAACTCACATGGATGCATAATTTTATTACTGTATAATTTTAAAATAGTACTATTTTATACTGTAGGTTTGAATGTAGTAGAACCACAAAATATTAGTCTTGTTTACAGGCTATGTATTCCAAAAACAAAAAAAATATAAACAATAATAGTTACTTACAAGTCTGTTCTTACGGATATTGTCTTCAAATGCCTTTCTCTTACGATGCTGATAGTCCCTTAGCTCTTCTGGATCAGAGATCTTCTGTTTCGGTGGTGGCGGCAAAATCTCTAAGTCTCTCTCTTTAGCTTCTCTGAGAAGCTGCTCAGCAGTAATCTGTATCTCTGCTGGTGCTTTATTTTTAACCTGAAAGTGTTTTATGAATAAATAGGGTTAAACTTAGTTGTTTATTGTTACAGTTCGTCGCTTGGAACTTGAAATGTTTGGTTTACCTTTGCCACTTTGGGCATTTTTGTAGTTTTACCGTCCATGGTTCTTCTAAGTTACAAATTTGACTTTCTGTAATGATCTAACCAAATTCAGGTAATAATTTTGTAAATACGAGGCGAAACAATACGAGTCGTCGTGTGTCAATGCAAACCAGTGTTGCCAGATGACCGTCTCGCGTCCTCCCCAAACTTTCCCCGAACTCCCCACAAAATTCAGGTTTTGAAAAATAAAACCGTACAATTGATAAAATATATTTATATATATATATATATATATATTTTTTATTAAATTTAATTTTCTTTCCTTAGGATTAATGAAAGATACAACTTTATATTATTTCAGCAATAGCTTACATTACTGAATCAGCCTCTTCTCCCATCGTTTGCAGTTCCGTACATTTTTTCTGGATTAAATCTGTGTAGCATCTTTGAACTGGATTTAAAATGAACACATCCTTCTAGCAATGTATGCAATGTATATATTATTCTCAAGGTGGATTCGATAGTTGAAAATCTATTATAGAAATTTGACATGTTGTAGTAGGTTGACGTGCTGGCGTCTGTACGATGCAAAGCATTCCATTCTTGTACCACTGCCACTGAGTAGACATAATTGCAGACGGTCTTTAAAAAAATGCTAGCCGCGGCTTTGACCAGTACCCTAATTACGTAATACAAAATCAATCCGAATCTGAATCGTTTTGAAACAGATTGCTAATCCATAGCTCCGTAAGTTCGAAAAAAAAAAACGGCAGAGCAACGTAAATAACGCAATGAATGTTGTTGAACTGTCAACATGAAACGGATTTGTCTATAACGTTTACGAAAATATGTTGCGTAATTAGAAAGCTGACTAGTTATGTTAATAAAAACCCCCTAGTCCCACCACACCCAGTTTTCTCCCTTCAAATATCTCCACAAAAATATTGTCCCCCCTATTCTCCCCCCATAACTATAAAAAAAAAACAAATTTGGTGGGATTCCCCCCAATCTGGCACCACTGATGCAAACGTAGTATCTGTACTCTGTAGTCTGTGCAATGCAGCATAGATAATTGCATTGACAAATATAAAACAGGTCTATGAAATAAACTGGCAAATCAACATTGACTTATAAAACATATGGACTTGGCATACCTACAAAATAAACGTGCCATACCTATACTTTACTGAGAGGATAAAATGGCGTCAACTAGAGCAGCCCTTATCGATATTTCTATGTTATAATATCGATAAAAGATTGTGAGAATGTTTTCATAATGTCACAGTACAATATTTACGGGTAAAAATACCTACTCCAAGTTTTCTAACATATGCCTTTCATTTGTTTGTTTTTAATTTAATTTAATTGCTTCGTCATTCTTTCGCGGCTAAACCGTAGAACTTATTTTGATGTTTCCCATTGTGATAGGTTGAAACCTGGAGGACAGATATATACTTACTGCTTTTATCGACCTAGTATTCTGTAACTGATTTCACTCCATTGTATACTATAAGCAACAAGTTCATCTCGTTGCCGATATATCTATGTACATTATATACGCAGTATACATATAGCTCATGGGAAGCGTGCGATGACGATGACGCGAGTTTCAAGCTTTTTGTTCACCCAAAATGTACACATATATACATATAGCTCTTGGAAAACGTCCGGTGAAGATGACGGGACTTCCATGATTTTTGCTCACCCAAAAAGTGCTCAACGCGATTAAAGTTTTCACTTCAAAAAAACTATCGGGCAGTTGCCCGGAAGACACGACACCTGTCTGGTCGGAGGGTCCTCCCTTTTCTATAGAGGATGAATGAATTTTACACCCTGTTCCTCATACCTCTAAAAGGTGGCTCCGCCAATGGCCCGCAGATGGTAATTTTAAATGAAATATTATAATTTATATTATTATTATTTTATCTCATTTTGATCAACATACAAATTTGAATTTCACGGATAACCAGTGAAAAAGAAATTTTGAAAATTGGCGGAGCCACCATATATTAATATTTTTGATACTAAGTTTCTAACACGCAAATGATTGTGGGTTTTAATTAAAAGTCAACACTAATTATAATAAAGTTATATTAACCCTTTCGGACTTTCCCGCAACCCCGGCAGGCAATGGTCTCATCGGACCCCTTCACTCGCTGACACTCTTTGAGGCGCGCGTGGAACACAACGCGCCGTCGACCCGGGCTTGGTCCTTACCGGACGGCGAGCTACCCATTGCTCACCGTCCGCAAGCCCGCGCCTACGGTGGCCGGGAATCCGCGATCGATTCCCGACGCCCGGGGCGTCTCCTCCTGCGGCGGCTAGGGGCGTGAGGGCGCGAAATTTGCCTCTCCCTCACGCGCTCCGCCTCCTCCTTCGCGAGCATTACTGCTTCGCAGAAGGAGGTGACGGCCTCCCATGCCCTCTCGCTCCGTACCATGGCCTGGACCAGGGCCGGACGCGAGAGATCCCCGCCACCGATCGCCTCTGCTTGCTTACAGCCTGCGATTTGAACAAATATGTCTGGCATTTTAAATGAGAATTATCAAAATCAGACAAACTCACAAAGTAAAAGAGATATACATGAATTTGAGATACAAATATTATGGGAAGAAATCTACTGAAAGAATATCACATAGAAATTACCTGAACAAAATTGTATTGTTCAGAACTGAATGAGATTGATTTATTTAAGTCTAGACCACACTCAAACACATTATTTACATCACTCTTTGTTTCCATTAAACAAATATTGCAAATGCGGACATCACCATCATTTTCAACACCAGCCACTAGCGAATCATGTTGGACAAATTTATAACATGTTACTTACCAATAAGGTTCGTGAAGGTAAAGCATCGTCACATAATGTTACTTTATTGAGTATCCGGTTGAAATATTATGATTCTTCAAAGTGAAAAGAACAAAAATATGAACAGTTTATGTTAACATCTTTAAATTTTCCACACCAATTGTTTTTTTCTTTTTTCGTGTATTAGCAGGCAACCTTGAAAGTAAAACATAAAACGAATTTAAAAAAAAAACATAAAATAGCATTATCGATAAATAAAATGTCTAAATGCACTACTCTATCCCTTCAATAACAAGAAAATGATTTCGTGAAGTAAAACTGTTGAAAATAATGGCAAAAGGGAAATTATGAATGCTTTACTGTTGAAGCTCTTAACGAATGCAGAATCTTTTGTTTATCGTCTAAATCTAAAGATATTTCAGGTGAAATTTGTGTACGTACTGGTGCAATGTTATTTTCGGGTGATATCCGCTTCTTTTGATGCCACATCCGATTATATTGCAATTGGGCATCTTGCTATTGATGATTTCCACCATAGGGCCGAGTTTAAACGCAATAACACAGCAAATAACTCCAAAATTCACAAATTTTAACCACAACTCAAGATCATTTGACAGTTGACGTACCCAACTTTTGTACCAAACACCCAAACAGCGAGAGGATAAAATGGCGAACCGGCCGCAAATAGGTATTTCAATGACTAGAAAATGTAGGGTTGCCATTATTGTAACTGTCAAAAACACTTATCCTTTTTCACTTAGGCAAAATTATTGAAGTTAAAAAGAGATAGCAGTATTTTTTTTATTTTGGCGTCGATATGCCTCGTATTTGTATAACTGTTTTTTCTATAGTCAAACATTTCAAGTCCATATATTTTATAAGTCCATGCAAATCAACGACTAATCAATGTGTCAAGCAAATCTTGTCCACGACCATTTAGCTAATTTTTTATAATGGCAATACTATTATCTGCCAAACGGATTGTTTCAACATCAGCTATGTTGTTACAAAATTTTGATACTTTTAACTCAACTATCTAATTTTATTTATTTTACTTGTGATGTGATCACGATTTCAGATTTAGATTCAGACGTCTTAATCATGACGTTAAATCCATAGACTACTATTATAATATGAGGTTGAATCTTACTGGGGCACACAATAGTGTTAGCCACTTTAAAAGATTGTAGTTTGAATTAAAACGTACTGTTTTTCTGCATTTTTAATAACATACTTTTTTTTTCAGCCTCCGTTAAGATAATTTAGTTAAGCAACTCACAGAAATAGAAGAGAATAGAAGATAAGATTTCCTTTAGTTATCTTATAATTTGTGCGATTTATACTGAACTGACATATTAAGGGGCCTGCGGAGCATGCGTTGTTCATACAAACGTAATACCAAAATAATTTGTAAATCAAACATATTCTTAAGATAGTGTGTATTTATTCTGATTGGATTATAGAATATCTAGGCTTCCAAATATATATTTTGAATGGACACTGATATAAAGATGAGATATGAGGAATTTAAAATTTCTATAGAAAACTTATTTTTCTCATAACTCGAATTTAAATCAGTGTCCATTAAAAATATATATTTGGAAGCCTAGATATTCTCTAATCCAATCGGAATAAATACACACTATCTTAAGAATATGTTTGATTTAGAAATTATTTTGGTATTACGTTTGTATGAACTACGCATGCTCCGCCGGCCCGTTAAACTTTCAGATTAAAACATTGCGAAGAAAAAAAGAAGGTGCTATTAACCAAGGTGAGTGGAACACACCGGGGAAAAAACGTCCACGACAGCCAACTGTAGCCAACCTACATGATTATGATTTATCAGCAATACGCAATAAAATTAATTAATTTTACTGTGTAAAAAAGCAAGTTCCAACTCTACGGAGGTTGCTTGCAGATTTAAATGATTAGATACTGATAGTATGTCCGGTAGTACTTTTTATCTTCCATGGGATGTCACCCTGACAGTTGACAGTGTCAGTGTCAAGTCACTAACTACTAACTAGGGATGCATTCCGAATTACACAAACGCACTTAGGACGACCATGCCTTTTACTAATATATCACCGTGAGCGCTGTCAAAAATGACAGCTGTGCTGTTTTGTTTTGACTCGCAACTTGTCTTGTCAACGTAGTATTTTCGAAATTGTATTTCTGGCTACTGTTCGCCACGTAACTAAAGAAGAAGAAGGAAATGAAATGAAATGAAATTGTTTATTCTGTAAATAGGATATTGGAATCACTTTTACACGGCATCTTAAAAAAAAAAAAAAAATAGCTAGATGAGTTCGGCGTTTCCCATGTAACTACTCTGAGAAGAAAGGCCGAAACTAACTCAGAGGTCACAGTCTCTTTTAAAATCCAGACATAATCTTGGTCAGGCCATATGAGGACCATGTAGATTAGTCTGAAATGGTCTTTTGAGAAAAGAACCACACAGATTTGAGTGGACCTGTCCTGTCAGTGCAAGCAATTGTCTGTAATCGTGGAGCTCAACTCAGAACTTAAGGAGCTCAACTCGACGAACTATACCAAAGAAAGGACATTTGGGTAGGCCGCATAAACTACTCAAACTGCCAGACCATCATTAAAACCAACCGACATAGAAAAAAATAATGAGAAAAAAAACCACATAGTCCTCACATTCACAATAATTAAAACAATATACTTTACAAAGTAATCATGTAAATTATAATACAAAATTGTATTATAATTTTCAACAATGTCAATATACATATATAAAACTGTACCATAATTACGTAATGCAAAATCAATCCGAATCTGAATCGTTTTGAAACAGATTGCTAATCCATTGCTCAATAAGTTCGAAAAAAAATCTGCAGAGCAAAGTAAACAACGCAATGAATGTTGTTGAACTGTCAAAATGAAACAGATTTGTCGTTATCGTTTACGAAAATATGTTGCGTAATTAGAAAGCTGGCATATTTTAATGATTTTACATAATAATAAAAAATGACAAATTTTATGGTTTTATCACAAGGCTTAGCAGAGCGAGCACCTCAATCCCATGCTTTTTTATCTTCTAAATAATCTGAAATTTTATAGTACCCTTTTATACGGTGGTATAAACACAAAGAAATATGATAGACAGTGTAATTCATAAAGATTTCGGGCAGAAATAGGTAAAAGTTGAACCGTTGCACGTTGTTGACCGTTGAAGCGTCATCGACGAACATTTTGCGGTATTTTGGCTTTAGCACTATTAATAGAAATGCAAAATGGCTGTTACGTTTATGTATCGTATTATTGGTATTAGGCGTTTAATTTGAATATAATATTGTATTTATGTTGTGAATGATTGAAATGAAAATTACGTTTCGCCATTGGAGCCGGAGCGGTCCCGCGACAGACATAGTTGAATGACATAAAAACCGCCATCTTTGGTCGATTTCCTGGATTATAGAAATTATGGATACGACATCTGAGATTTCAATTTGAATATTTTTTATTGTCATGTTATTTTTAATAAAAATAAAAAAATGTTTTGTTTTTTTTTCCAAAAGATTACCGTCTATTGCAATACTGCTTCATGTGTATGTTTTTATTATTTACATAATATTTATCATAGATATCCAGAGATATGCCTTCATTGCGGAATAGTAAGGAATCCTAGTGCGACCGCTTATCTCCCACCAAAATAATTACAACATGAACAAACGGTGTACTTACGACACACACTTAAATTGTACTACAATAAATTTGAACTCGCACACTAAGAAGAAAGCAGCTACACTAAATCAATTTCTAATAGCACACATACATAGAATGGGCGGGGCTTTCACTTGTTAACACTTGCTATTTGCGAACATTCAATGCACACGCATGCAATTAGGGAGTCGAAAGCGGTGGTCGATAATTTTTATCCATATTTATTTTAACACATTCTTGTATTATTATAACTTCGTTTAATTTTCTTTATATAATTTCTTTTGTTTTTATATACCTATCCGAAAAAATGGGTTATTTTTACTAAAATAAATAAGTTTTTCTTTTTAAATATTGTATTACCGGGTAAAGGGAACCCTCTCTGTTAAATATTATGCTATGCACGAGTAACTGTATTGACAATGTCTTTATTTGCTTCAAACAAAATTAAATTAATAACAAATTTAACTCTTAAACTATACACGTAATACGAGAATATCCATTGAGTTCTGTAAAAAAAGATTCGACTGCAATTACACGCATGTCGATAAAATCAGCCGCACGCACTCGATTGCACCTCTAAATCCAAAACGTTCGTTCCGTTCGGAAAGATTCGGGCTAGTTCGGGCTAGTTCGTATCGCTCCGGACGCAAGTTAGTAAATGATTTAAAAATTGATTTGAAATATTAAACAGTGACTTAAATGTTTATTTACCGGTGGTAGGACACGCCATTTGTCTTCAGGTTGATGGTACTAGACCTATTTTTACAAATTATTAATGCACAGCTTGGCATTTTGTTTTTTTACGCATCAATAGTACACTGTACGCAGTTGCAAAGCGACTGAATGAAGCGTACAGCCGCCGTTCGAACATAAGCCCAATTTAGCAATGTCGAGGCGCCACGTGCCCCGCCTCCAAGGCATATCCCTCGATATCCGTGATATTTATAAACGCTTAGTCTTGAAATAATAATATTAGGTATATGTACAAGTACGTAAAATGTTTTTGATTTTAATTTTTTTTTTCTTGTTAACATGTGACATTATTGGTCGTATCCATATTTTCAATCATCCTTGATCAAGTACTTGTGTTTTGTCTGTTTTTTTTTAAATTGTTCGTTTTGATTTTTGATTTGTGTAATGTTTTTGTTAGGCAGCATGCCTTTTTTATGTGCGTAACGATTTTTTAATAACTTCAGAATGTAAAGTCCATTTCACGAAAGAAGTCCCACGGCAATAAGTGGAACTAATTCCCTATTATCTATGTAGGTATAGTTAGCAACATTCCGACAACAACCCTCCTACCTCATACAGCTTTCTCTACTTAAGATTGTGGATTTTATTAACCAGTGCATGAGATGTCGAGATAAATAAATATTTATGAATCGTCTCTTACGACAAGTGGCGCCGCCTCTGCGGGACTTCTTTCGTGAAATGGAGTGTATAATGTTAATTTGGATTTCAAATTTAGGCAACCGAATTTAAACAGAGATCCAAAGTTTGAGTAAGTGTTTTTTGCGCACGTTTTCAAGTGTTGGTTTCGCTTAGTCGATACTATTAAACTAAACACTTCTAACTGCTGAGACTCTGTCTGTGTTACGTAATTAAATGAAACAATATTATTAAAATCTAACCCAACCCACTAGGCGTATAGCGTTCTCAGAATAGAAGTGTAAACAAACCCATTATTTTGTTTCGAACACGACACTCGTAAACGACGATGGTATGTTATTGTTACTTGTGACATGAAAAACATGTATAGCGAGGTCTGTTTTTTTGTTTGATTTATGTATAATAATGTGTATTTGTGGTATAAAACAATAACTTTTTGACCTTTACACAAGGAACTGGGAAAAATCCCCTCACACTGAACACACATTACAATTACTAATACAACAAGGCAAAACTATACTAATCCATACATAAACTGTTAGCTAATTATAAAGATTCCAGTATTATAACTGGTAGCGAGCTAACTAACGTCATTTCGGAGATGTCGTTTTAAGCAGATGTGCCGAAATCGCGGGCGACCACCCGAAATGGTCCCACATTTTTACGTTGACGCACACGCGCGCCGCCACAGCTGAAGTGGAAGTTTTGACGTTGAACGAGTACCGTGAGCGCCTTCACAAGCGTTCCGAATTGATAACAGCCCTCAGCTGTCATAGTCATAATATCTTAATCGGATCGCAAATTATCGATGTCAATTGTCAGCTATGTTCTAATTTGGAAGGCGGCCTAGAATGCAAGAAGTCAAAGAAATATTTAACCTCAATATTGTTCGAAAAAACTTAGTTTATATTAAGTGGAATAACTCCAGTAATAAAAACTTATTGGCTTCATAAATATCCACAATTTGCAAATGTTTTATTCATTAACTCGTATTATTTCTCCACGTAGTTCAAGTAAGTTTCCTGTAGTGTGTCCCTTTGGATTTTGTTACAATACTACCAAAAGAGGCATGCGTTTAAAAAGTAATTTAACAGGAAGGTAGCAATTATAAAACTCCACATTCTCAACTTACAGTTGTAAGAGTTGCTACACGAGTGTTTGGTCATAATGCTTCATTCCCAAGAGAAAAACATCCTGACGACCAAATAGACTACTTAAAGTCAATAATCGAAACCAATGCAGAAGACTGGACTGTTGTCAAGAAAGATGTTCTATCCAAACAAGGCAATGTGAACCAAAAAAATATTGATGCTATCATGTTAAAGTTCATGATAGGCTTTAAGAATTATAATGCGGCTATATCATTTGCAGAGCATGTAAAAAGTTCTAGTAAAGAACTATCTTTAGGCACTATCAACGCCTTGCTAAATCTTTATTATGAAATCGGAAAGACAGATAAATTATCAAAGGAGCAAACAAAGTTTATTGTAGATGCTCATGTGAGTTTACATGATAAATACAAATTTCTAGAGTATAGTACATGTGAACGACTATTACATGCACTTTGTGTTATAAATGAATGGGAAAAAGCATTGAAAGTTTTAGATGAGATACATTTAAGCACTGTTCCTTCACATTCAGCCTACAGTACCCTAATAGCTACATTCTTCAGACTAAACAAAAAGAAAAAGGCTCTTGAACTTATTGAAGAAAGCCTCAAGTATAAGAGACCACTCCTAGAAAATGCTTATGAAGCGTGGTTGAATTATATTCTAAGAAAATATAAAGACAAAAAAGTTATAGCAAAACATTTGGATGGAGTTTTTTCATTTTTAGCAAAAAATTGTGCTATTATTCCTTTGAATACTGCCAATAAATTTAAAGAGTTGTATACCTCTATGGATTGGGATGCACAGTTTGCTAGAATAAGGAAAGTGGAGTAAGTGGCAAGTGGGATCTTTTATCTTAATTTATTAACTTGCAAGAAAATATTCTTAACTAGCTGTTAACTGGTAGTGATAGCCGTGACTTGGTCTGCGATCCAGGATGAAAAGTAGCCTATGTCCATTTCCAGGTCATGGTCCACCTATGTGCCAAATTTCATCTAAATCCAATCAGACGTTTTGAGTGAAAGCATAACAAACAAACAAAAAAACATAAACAACATTTATAATGTTAGGATGTCTATTAATGGTTTTTCTTTTTTAGTGGCCAGTGCTCATGCTGTAAAGACACGTTAGATTGTTTATCATTAACGGATGAAGAATTCACCTCACTACAGCAAAATGTGAAGGAAAAATTAATTGTAGGTTCAGATTTGTTTTTAAAAACATCTCCTGAGGAACTAAAGAGGTTCTCAGATTTTGTAGAAAAAACTGCACCTTATGACATTGTTTTAGATGGGCTTAACATAGCCTACACTGTTGGTCTTGGCAATAATATGGAAAAGGTGAAATTGTTGAGTAGTGTCGTTGATCATTTTGTGAGACAAAGGAAAAAGATCTTGCTTTTAGGCAGGCAACACATGTTGAGGTGGAATAAGAGAATCATGCAGCAAATCATGAATAATACAAGTTTTTTCTTTACTGATAATTTGTAAGTAGACTTTTTTGTACCTAGATCTTTTAGAAAAAACACGAAAAACAAGTTAATTCCTTGTCTATGGGCAAAATGGATTAGATCATTTATGTTCGAAACTAGGTATATGTATACCCGCAACATTAAAAATTCTTCCCATACAGTCTTCTACCTCATTTAAATCTAAAACTGATAATTTCATACAGATTTTCTTCCAAGTTTCAATTTTTGAACAGAGGTAGTGCCTTTCTGGATATGATGAAACACCTTACACTTTGGCCAAACTGAGGTGAATCCCGCGCGGGATGCGGGACTAATTTGTAAGGAGGTGTTAAAATTGAAGCGAATAGTCGCGTGACATCCTAATTAAATAAATAAATAAAAATAATGAATAAATAAATATAATTAATTAATAAATATAATTAATTAATAAATAATTAATTAATAATACAAATTAATTAATTATTGAGTATCACTAAAACAGCCGCGCGCTGTCGCGTCCTCCGTCCCGTACGGATTCGCCTAACAATGGCCAGAGATTTACACTTTGATAAGCCAGCTATTTTTGTGTTAAAACAAATTATCATCAAATCTATTATTTTTGTTTTATCATGTTTAGATATTGATACCCTTATTTTGATTTGATGATAATTAAATTAATTAACGAAACTCCACGACTTATTCTGTGGAGTTTCGCTAATTAATTTCATTTGACCCTGTGTAGCTCTATATGTCAATCACAGATCTCAAGATGATCCATACTTCATAACAGCAGCAATACTAAGTGGCCCACAAACTGACATAGTGTCCAAAGACTTGTTGAGAGGTCACAAGTTCCTCTTGAAGGACGAAAGTCTAAGGCTTGTGTTCAAAAGGTGGCAGTGGCAGCATCAGTGGATGGTCTTCCCAAATAATCAAACACGTTTACAGGTATAATAGACTAATACTTTGTCTGGTAGAGAAATTGGAACATTTTCAAAGTGGTCTTAATAAGTAAAAAATCGAAAACATGGCCACAGATTACCAGATAAATCTGTCCTAATTCCATACACAATTTTCAATACCTACTGCTATAATAGCCAGTCGCTAGACGCTGCGAACGAAAATGTACCTAACTTTACAAGCATAAAGTGAGTTTTGCTTTGTAGCTGCGCGCCGCCGCGTGGTTATTGTGAATTGCCAGGGCTGCCTCTTTCGATAAAGATGACAGTAGGTATTAGTAGTACACTTTATGAAACAAAATAAAATGCTTTTGAATTTTTTGTTGTATGTTTAATTGTTTAAAAAATTACAGTTGACAAATGGAGGTCATTGACCTTTCTATTCTTATCTCAGACTCATAGTAAAAGCAGCAGATTACGTGGTAGAAGTAATTACGTACCTACTAATAAAATACAAAACACGAAACGTGCAAGTTTAAACAATTAACCTATTTAAAAAACTATATTAAAACAAATTATTATTATTTACTACTCGACTAGAATCAATTGTTATTATTTTTTTTGTAAATTTAGACGTTCAAAAGTGCCTATTTTATGCCTAATTGAAATAAATTATTTGACTTTGATTTTGAATTGAATACTCGTAGGTACACACATTTCTGTATCAGCAGATTAAAAAAAAAAGTTTTTATCCTCCTCCTCTTCTACATCCATCAACTGCACATAATTCACCAGAACCATCCATATCATAAGAATTTGAAGCTAAGTACGTCAGGTCGACCGAAATAATTATGTATATGCGTACGTACGCGACTCGGGGCTGTCGGCAACCCACTTAAAAATGGTTCGCGTGAGAACCAGCGGCCAGTAGGTAGTTAGCGCGCGTAAGTACATGGAGTAATTTATCTGGTAATCTGTGGCATGACCTCAATGTGGACTTTTTCATTTAAAAAATTGGTTTGCCATCAAATACATTTTGCATTAACACAATAGTAATACAAAAACTTCTAAAATTTATGATTTAAGTAAAACCTAAAAAAGGGTTTTTTATGTTTTCAGCCGCCCTTAAAGTTCACCCCCTGTGCTCAAAAGAAGAATAACACCTGGCATCTTCCCTTCGAGAGTGAGAAGTTGGCATCAACATCAGAAATAAATGATGGAACACCGGATCTTTACAGCTGGATGTGTTTAAGGCATAAGAAATAAATTAAATTTTTTATGTAATTTATTGGTTTATTTTATGTAGTTAATTGAATGGGACTTAAGCGGTTCCACCGTGCCCATTTGGACACTGCAAACTAACATGTAAGCAAAGCCTCAAGTTGTCTTTCAAAATTGACAACTTGGGGTTTGCTTACTTAAACTATAGCGCTTGCTAGTTGAAGGGTTAGTTCTATTTTGCAAGAGGTTAAGGTATAAGGATCTTTTTGCGCGTGGCCAAAATCGGAACTAACGTTGCCATTTTATTTATAATTTTTTTGAAAACAGTTTCACACTTGCAAATACCAACAGTGCTTCCAAGTCAACGTCATACGAGCACCAAAAGATCATTGTAGCACTGTCTGCACTTTAGTTCTGTGTGGGGTTAATAAATAAGATAGAACCAAAAAGGTATTCTCTAGATAATAAAAGTCATGGCTAGTAGCTGTTTTTTCTAAAGTCTACGTCAACATCTCCCTATATAAAAATGTACTCTGTGTCACAGAGTACATTTGTCAACATTTGTTTTCGCACGTCATACGTCTATACGAAACATGTAATGTGATTATTTGAGATTTAATATTAAATTTAATAGTGCTATTTCCTTAAACTATCATGCCACCAAAGAAAGCCGACTCATCCGTGTCTGAGGAGAATGTCAAGATCAACAGAAAGGATACAGGTAACATTTTAGTGTACAAAGTATTAAAAAATCTGCCTAGCCTTTTCCCAACTATATTGGGGTCGGCTTCCAGTCTAACCGGATGCAGCTGAATACCAGTATTTTACATGGAGCGACTGCTTAACTGACCTCCACAACCCAGTAACTGGGTTATACGATACCCCTTGGTAAGACTGGTTGTCAGATTGTCGGGCTTTTGACGACCTGTAACGACTGTCAAAGATCCACGAATGACAGCCGGGACTAACGGCTTAACGTGCTTTCCGAGGCACGGAGGAGTCTCGGTATGTAAAGATGGTCACCCATCCACAGACCAATCCCGGCAAGCGTAGCTTAACCTGATGGATCGACCCGTGCGGCAGTTATTACTTAGCCACGAGCTCCTCACAAAATATAAAAAATGCGGGTAGGTTATCCCGTTATCCGCATGTTTTTATACGTTGTACTCAAAGATTTCTTTCGTTGTACGTTATACCCACTACAAAGAGAGCCATTTTCAAACCCGCGCCCGCTTTTTTATAACATTCTAGATTTGGTCGGGTTATCACGCATACATTATTTTTTTCGATTATCTCGTTATATAATTGAACTGTATTTCTAATGATTAATGTTTAATTCAGTTACCACTCCTACAGCATAGCGGGGAATATAAACATCGACACTCTTAAGTCAAGTTCATCCTTAGAGGACTTAAAAAGCATCCTATCTTCTATACATATAATAAATCTGTAGTCGAAGCGTTTCTGTACATTAAAAAAAAAAAAAAAAAAAGTACTTGGAGTGTTCAATAATAACTAACAGATACCATTTCTATCATTTTTGGAATTTTTGTCTGTTTGTCTGTGAGGTTTGTTTTTTCCAGTATCACGTAAAAAGTACAAAATCAATATGGTTAACTTTTACACTCAAATATTGTTTGTAACTTGAAGTTTCATTTAGTTTTTGTTTCATCGCAATCGCTTCAAAATATCAATAGATATATGATTTAAAGTGTTCAAGAAGAAATTGTCATTACGTAATGTACATACACGTAACGACATCTATTGACGCAAAATAATACTAACGTAAATTCAAGTAGATTATTTTGTGAGTTCGTAATGTTGTTTTAGGATAATTATTTTCGCATACTTCGCGCGGTAACTTAACACGTTACATTGTGAATAAAATAAAACTCCCAATGACCCAATTTAAACTTAGATTAATTCAAGTTTTCCAAAAGCGATGTTTATTAGTTTAGTAGTAGTGCGATAGGTGGCGCTCCCTATCTTTCAAATCATGATACAACTTAATTATTTAAGATATGATATGATATGAAACAATAGTGATAAATGTTAATTTCTTAAAAACAAAAATATTTTGTACTTTTGGACTTTTCTACATAGTTTAGTTAGCTTATTGAGTGTTCGAACGTTTTCCAATATATTTTGACAGTATTACTTCGTGCTCGATAGATGGCGTTGTTCATTTAACGTAATTTTTTGAATCGCGGTGTTAAGATTCTCCGTAGAAGAATGACCTTAGCCCATTTATAGTACTTTCTCCTTGAAGAATTGGGTTCCTTTGTTCTTGGTCTCTTAATTGTCGGAAAAAGTTTGTTGTGGTTTGATCGTTTATTCGTTGAAATTGTTCTTTTGGTTGTTTCGTTTCGTTCGTTGGGTCAAATTACGAAGTCAAGAAACGAGTCGTTACTTTACTTCGTAAATCGTTCGAATTGGTTTCGTTTCGTTCGTTGGGTCAAAAAACGAGTCGTTACTTTACTTCGTAATTCGCTCGAACTTTTGGTTGGTTGGTTTTAGATATTTTCTTGAAAATGCCTTCTAGAAAAAAATCTAACCTTTCGCAATGTAGTCGAAAAGCTAAAAAAATGATACTAATTATATATAACTCAAGAATCCGAAGAGGATCGTGAAGCGAGGTTAAATGCTGTCCGAGCACGGTAGTAATGTCAATTATTGCGATTTCGCAATAATTTCATTAGCATGTGATTTCTTGAGTCGTAGCATGCTACTTACTATTGCTATGCTATTTGCTATTATGACGATAATTCATATTAATGAAGTATGCGAATTTTGTTATTAAGCGAAATAAAAAGCGCCTACGATGACGTCTCCTTGCGTGCGTTTAGTTTACTCGCCGATAACGTTTTATTTGTGCTAGTAGTGCTAGTACACTTGCATTTTGAATGTGATCACATAATTAAATATATTTAACAATTTAAAACCTTTCATTGTTTAAGATTTAATGGACTTTCCTTCATACTTTATCCAGGCTTAGGACTGGCAGTCAAATTTTACAAACTGGCGTATTTATAAGTTCATTTGATCGTATTTACATGAAATAGTTTTGTATTTTACATTATGTACATTATTTACAAATTCACCTAAAATTTTAGGGCATTAGTTTTTTGTAATCGCAGTTTTTCAAATTGGCATTTAAAAATACCAGCTGTTCGGTTTTTTTTACAGAAAGCCTTGTTCTTCTTTCTGACAAAGTATACCCCGCTTTTGAAAAAAGTCTTTCACTGGGCACTGAAGTCGCGACTATGTTGCAGTTGGTTTTAAACAATTTAGCGAGATGTGGATATTTGTATCGGCCGCTGGATCGCCACCACTCACAAGGGTTACAGCTATTTAGTATAAACTCATCTTGCAGGTATGATTCTACTTCCTGTTGAGCGATTTGGAGTAAATTCTGGTTTGGGTTCACCCGTCGTTTTTCTAAAATTAGGTTGTGTTTCCTCCACAAACTAATTTCGTCTTCGTCCACCCTACTTGACTGAGGTTCCGCGGTAACTAAAGGAGTTAGCCTTGTCTCGTCTGTCACTATAAGATTGAACACTTTTTGTACTAAGCTGGACTTGGCTCCTTCAGCTGCACTTTCGTCAATGAACATTGATATTTTATATCGCGGGTCCAATATTGTGCACAATGCCAAACATTGCTCGTACTCAATATCTTGGAATCTGCTATTTAACTGCGTTTCGATGCATTCGACGATGTTTTTTATTGCATCAAAATAAGCAGGTTTTCGCTTCAGCTCTTCCATAACATCTTTCAACGCGCTTATTACGGCAATTGCTTTTGAAGCGCACACATATTTTTCTGCGCTTAATTCTCTCGTCGCTTCAGCGAATGGTTTTAAAACTTTGCAGAGCTGTCTAAGCGCTGTCCACTCTTCACCTGTTATTATAGGTAAATCTACGTCGAGGATTGGTGTCGTTGCTCTGACGGCATCTTGAAGATGGACAAACCGGTCTATCATAAAATAGGTGGAGTTCCATCTTGTTGGCACAGAATTTATAAGTACCAAAGGTTGGCTAGAGCCTTGTACTTTGGCTTGGTACTCTATTAGTTTTTCTTTGGCCTTATAGCTAGCTCGATAGTACGTCACTATTTTCTTAACTTTTTTCAAAGTGTCGTCAAATAATTTTAAAGGGTGCTGTAAAGTGAGGTTCAGCTTATGAGCCATGCAGCCACAATGTGTCCAGCCTAAAATGTTGATTGCTCCGACTATGTTTGCAGCATTATCCGTTACACAAAAATTTATTTTATCCAATACACCCCATTCAATACACGTGTTTCTTAAAACTGATGCAAGATTTTGGCTTGTGTGTGCACCATGTACTACACTGCATTTCAGTACCACTGATTTAAATTCAAAATCATTGTTTATATAATGAGCAGTGATACCTATAAAAGCGTCCATTTTAACAGACGTCCAGCAATCGGTAGTTAGACATATTGTTACTGCTTCCTCATGCATCATTCTTTTTTGATCTTCTAAACATCTGTTATATAGAAACGGTATTAGCCTTTCTGATATCACTTTACGCCCAGGTAAAACATAATTAGGGTTTAGTCCCTCTACAAATTCTACAAAATCAGGTTCTTCAACGATAAAAAACGGTTGGTACGTTTTTGCAATAAGCTTCAAAAGCATTGCATCTATATGTTTTTTTTCTTCGGCACGTAAAGGTCTTCGAAGTCGTGTATAATCTAAAATATTTCTTTGGGTCCCGGTTCTGGTACCATGGATTTCCTGTCGGGATTGCCCAACATAGTACTCCTGGTGCGCCGATGTAGACGGCACAGATTCCGGTTGAACTGGTTGTGAAGGTGTATCAGCATTCTGCACCTGACGCATTTGTACCAAACGAGACCGAGTCGGTTCACATTCGGCTAAAAAGCTATTGTAATGGCCAATGTGTTTAACTTTTAGATGGGTTTTTAAATTGGTGATTGATGTTCGGTAAGAAAAGTTTTTAGAGCACTGATTACAGTTAGCAATTTTATTTTCACCAGAAATATTAGAATAATAGTCCCATATAGGGTTAGTTCGGTGAGACATTGTCACGTTCAAGTCCGTTCAACAAATTATTTACACTAAAATATTTATATACAAAACTTAAAATTATTATTTACACTATTTTATATGGCCACTTTCTACTACCTCCTATTATTTATAGGTAGATATTAAGTTCACACTATTCAAGTACATAAAAGTTCACACTATTTAAGTACAATAATAAGCACAAGACGAAAGAATGTAATTACTGTATAACGAAATTAACGAATACGTAAACTAAACTCTCACTATCACTTGCCAAAACGTACTGAACATTGGCACAAAACGACGCGCGCCAAGCGCGTGTCACACCAAATATTATTAAATAATCACGCATTCATTCAATCAATACACGACCTTAAGTACGAACAAATCAAAGACAATAAGGTAATAATTGCTAAACAGCAATCTTCGCACCACTCTGCTAAATCTGCTAATGCTAATAATTTAAATATAATAATACAATCACAAGCATTCATTCAATATACAACCCTAAGTACGCGCAAATCAAAGTTATTATGATAACAATTGCTTAACCCATTCATCGCAAATTCGCAGAAATTTCACTCGCGAATTCACGAGAAACGGTCAAGTGAAACCGATAGATTTAGTATTCCCGACTTCCCGTGGGTGCGACGGAGAACGCACGCTACCGCTGCGTGCGTCGACGCTCTGACGTATGATAGTATCAAAAAATACGAAGAAGCGATTATAATTCATCGCATCGCATTTCACAGAATTTCGCAACTACATTTCATTTGCTAAATGCTATATGAGCAATAGCATGCTACTAATGATTGCGAATGCTAATTATTCCATCACTAGAGCACGGCAAGTTAGAATTCGCGCATCTGAAACGCCTTTCCAGCGTGAGTCTAGACTAAGAATACAGCGTGCTCTTACGGCGGCTTCTCGGTCACGGGAGAGCACAGAGGATCGCGAAGCGCGGTTATCGGCTCAGCGTGAGCGCCGTGCACTGTCACTCGAGTCTGAGGCGACTTTACGCTCTCAAGAGAGCATTGTGGAACGCGAAGCGCGGTTATCGTCTGACCGACAGCGCCACGCACTGTCACGTGAGTCCGAGACTTTTACGGAAAGGGAGTCACGCCTTAGTACACAAAGTCTCCGGACCGCGACTTTACGCTCTCAAGAGAGCATTGTGGACCGCGAAGCGCGGTTATCGTTAGACCGAGAGCGTCACGCACTGTCACGGGAGTCCGAGACTTTTTCGGAAAGGGAGTCACGCCTGAGTACACAAAGTATTCGGACAGCAACTTTACGCTCTCAAGAAAGCATTGAGGATCGTGAAGCGCGGTTATCGGCTGACCGAGAGCGCCACGCACTGTCACGCGAGTCCGAGACTTTTACGGAAAGGGATTCACGCCTGAGTACACAAAGTACTCGGACAGCGACTTTGCGTTCTCAAGAGACCATCGAGGATCGCGAAGCGCGGTTATCGGTTGACCGAGAGCGCCACGCACTGTCACGCGAATCTGAATCTCTCTCAGAGAGAGAACGAAGTTTAGTGTCAGCCAGAGATAGCTATGTACGCGCTCGGTTGAATGATGAAAGGTATTTAGCGTCCGAAAGGGAAAGAATAGACGACTTGCGACAAGCAGAAACAGCACAACAGCGTCAATCTCGCTTAGAGGCTGACCGAGCTCGGTACAATCTGAACAGAATTACAACTGAGGACGCTGACGAGTCTCTGGAATATGATTTCACAAATGTTATTACAACTTGGGTCAATAAGGAAAAAGCAGGTTTTACTTATTCACCTAGAATTGACTACGCTGATTTCGCCTCTGTTGGTGGTATGACCGAAATTTGCAATTTTTGTGATGCTCTGAAATGGAATAAAGAGACAAATGGAATGTGCTGTTCAAGTGGAAAAGTTGTCATTACAAATTTTCAAGATCCTCCAAACTTTATTAAAATCCTTCTAAATGGCGATCACCGCCAATCTAAACATTTTTTAGATAATATCCGTTCATATAACAGCGCATTCCAGATGACATCTTTTGGGGCAAAACAAATAACGGAGGGACCGTTCATGCCAACCTTCAAAGTGCAAGGCCAAGTTTACCATCTCATCGGATCGTTACTGGCAGAAAATGAGCCCAAATTTCTCCAAGTTTATTTTGTGTCTGATTACACTGAACAGCTCAGTGTCAGAAATCGTCATTTTCCCCAGCTTAATAGTGACCTTATATCAGGACTACAGAACATGCTGCATCAAGCAAATCAGTATGTGCATAATTTTAAAACTGCATTGGAGTCCATTCCGCCTGGCAGCAATGATTTTAAAATAATCATCAACGCAGATAGACGTCCTGTTGGTGAACACCGCAGGAGACACAATGCACCTGTCACAGATGAAGTTGCAGTTGTTTTAGTCGACCAAGAGTGTGAGAGGCGTGACATCGTGTTGCGCACTCGCGACGATCGCCTTCAACGAATTTATGAAACACACCGAGCATACGACGCCCTGCAATATCCGTTAATATATTGTCATGGTGAAGATGGGTACAATTTCGGGCTCTACCAAGTTAACCCTACTACCAGGGTAGCCAATTTTAATAAAAAGATATCGGCTCAGCAATATTATTCATACCTTTTACAAATAAGGCGCAATCGCTTCGTCTATTTGCAACGATTTCGTGGTTTGTTCAGCCATTTTATTGTAGACATGTATGCAAAAATAGAAACGGAACGTTTAGTTTACATTCGCACTAACCAACGTCGTTTACGCGCTGAAGAATACGTTCATTTGCGGGACGCGATGCAAACGGATACTAACGTCGAAAACTTGGGGCGATTGGTCATCTTGCCATCCAGTTTTACAGGCGGTCCACGATATATGCACGAAAGAACGCAAGATGCTTTTTGCTACATCCGTAAGTACGGCCGACCGGACCTTTTCGTAACGTTTACAACAAATCCAAAGTGGACCGAAATTTGTCAGGAACTTCTTACAGGACAGGCGTCATACGATAGGCATGACATAATTGCAAGGGTCTTTCATTTGAAGCTCAAAGTTTTGATCAATCTCCTTACAAAAGAGAAACTATTCGGTTCAGCTCTATGTTTTATGTACAGCGTCGAGTGGCAAAAGCGTGGTTTGCCCCACGCCCACATTCTCCTGTGGCTGGAAAACAAAATTCGTTCCGATGCTATTGACAGTGTCATAAGTGCTGAATTTCCAGACCAAAATGAAGATCCAATTTTGCATGACATAATTAAGACACACATGGTTCACGGGCCATGTGGTGTTTTAAATAGGGAATCACCGTGCATGCAAGATGGTAAGTGCTCAAAAAAATACCCTAGAGCACTTTTAGCACAGACTATGTCGGGGGAAAATGGGTATCCGTTGTATCGGCGCAGATCAGTCTCGCAAGGTGGTTTCACAGCTTCTACCAGGTTCCGTGGGCAAGAAATTGTTTTGGATAATAGATGGGTGGTGCCGTATTCGCCAGTATTATCTAAAACATTTCAAGCTCACATTAATGTTGAAATATGCAATAGCGTAGAGTCGATAAAATATATTTGCAAATATGTTAATAAAGGTAGTGACCAAGCAATGATCGCGCTGAGAAATCGCAATGAATATGATGAAGTCACGAGGTATCAATCTGGCCGGTACATAAGCTCCTCGGAGGCAGTTTGGCGTATTTTAAGTTTCCCGATTCATGAGAGACATCCGCCGGTCATTCATCTCGATGTACACCTTGAGGTCGGGCAAAGAGTGTATTTTCAGTCTGAAAATGTCACAGCAAGGTTAGACAATCCAAGACAAACCACCTTGATGGCATTCTTTCGCCTCTGCCAAACAGATAATTACGCGAAATCCCTTCTATATAATGAGGTCCCATCTTATTACACGTACAACAAGCAGCAAGGTGTTTTTAACCGTAGAAGACGTGGAACTGCTGTGGAAGGCGAGCCTGGAGTTTTCAAGGAACACGTGATTGGACGAGTGTACACTGTGCACCCGAATAATTCAGAGTGTTACTATTTACGCCTTCTTTTGCACGTCGTGCGAGGACCTACTTCTTTCACTGAGCTCCGTAAGGTGGATGATATTGAATATCCCACATACCAAGCTGCTTGCCGCGCACGTCATTTATTAGATGGAGATCAGCATTGAGATGAAGCTTTAGCCGAGGCAAGCGTCAGCGATAGTCCATATCGCTTGCGTCATTTGTTTGCCATCTTATTGACCTTTTGTGGATTAACGGATGCTGGGCAGTTGTGGCAAAAATATCGAGAAAAATTTTCTGAAGATTTTTTGAGACATGTACGTCAAAACAGTGATGGTGAAATTCCTGACCGAGTAGTTGAAAATTGTCATAATAGATCGTTGTTGGCCATTCAAGATATAGTTACAAGTATAGGAGGGAACCCGCTCACTCAATACGGCTTGCCCACACCGACAGTCGATGGGGAACGTATAAACAGGGAGTACGCCTCGGAGATAAATTACAATCCCGTGGAATTAGCAGAAACCCTGCAAAACGGCTGCTCAATTTTGACAACGGAACAGCGTCAAATATTTGATCGAGTATGCTGCAGTGTGGATAATAAATTAGGAGAAATCCTGTTTTTAGACGCGCCCGGTGGAACAGGCAAAACTTTTCTAACCAAAGTTATTTTGGCACGAATAAGGAGCCAAAATAAGATTGCTCTCGCTGTTGCCTCCTCAGGAATAGCAGCCACATTGTTGCCCGGAGGAAAAACCGCACACACAATGTTCAAAATTCCCATCGACTTGGAACGAACAGAAAGCCCGGTTTGCAATGTGTCACGCAATAGCGACAAAGCTAGGGTTTTACGCGATTGTGACATAATAATTTGGGACGAGTGAACGATGGCAAACCGCAAGGCTGTTGAAGCAGTAGACCGAACTTTGCGCGACATTAGGCAAAATGACCGGCCGATGGGAGGCATTACGGTACTTTTCTGTGGTGATTTTAGGCAGACACTCCCGATAATACCGCGAGGTACCAGAGCCGATGAAATTAGTGCCTGTCTAAAGAGTTCGATTCTATGGTGCAATGTCATATCAACTCATTTGAGTTTAAATATGCGAGCACATCTGGGTGGGAACCCAAACGCACAAGAGTTCTCAAATTTACTTTTGAAAATTGGTGACGGCACATATCCTACACAAGATGGCAAAGTAATTTTGGTGGAGAACCTATGTTGTTCCGTTGCTTCACAGCTGGAACTCATTTCTTCTGTGTATGGGAATCCCACTGATATCGGTAACCACGCTGCTGCTTGGCTGTGCCAGCGAGCTATTTTTACTCCCCGCAACGACCAAGCGGCAGCAATAAATTCACAAATATTGGCACATGTTTCTGGGGAAAGTAAACAATATACTTCAATAAACACGGTTACCGAAGAGGAAGATGCCACACACTATCCAGTAGAGTTCTTAGAATCCCTTAACACACCCGGTCTTCCAGCACACAAAATTTGTTTAAAAGTCGGAGTGCCAATAATTCTTCTCAGAAATTTAAGTCCTCCCAAACTTTGCAACGGCACTCGGCTCAGAGTCACCAATCTCCAACACAACGTCATCGAAGCCGAAATCTTAACAGGTTGCGGCGCCGGTGATGTTGTTTTTATTCCCAGAATTCCCCTCATTCCCAATAATTTCCCCTTTAGTTTCAAACGTGTGCAATTCCCCGTCAGCCTATGTTACGCCATGACCATTAACAAAGCTCAGGGCCAGACATTATCCGTTGCGGGGGTAGATCTTAGTGTTGGTTGCTTTTCCCACGGCCAACTTTATGTAGCTCTTTCGCGTGTGAGCAACCCTAGCAACCTTTTTGTGTACGCTCCAGGTGGTTCCACGTCTAATATTGTATATAGAGAAGCATTTTCATAAATAATTATACAAGTTTTTGGCAGCATCTTAGTTACAAGGAAAAATCACCAGGCCTGGTCGAAAGATTCTCCCTTTTTAAATGAAGGTACACCTTCTCTAAGTGACACATTATTGTTTTCCGACATCCACGCGAACGAAGTCGCGGGCACAGCTAGTTGAATAATAATTTACAAATACACATTAAAAAACCAACGCGTAAAGATTCATGCATCGATCATATATTTAGTAATATCAAATATGCAAAAGGTGAAGTTCATTCATTATTCCATTCAGATCACAACACCGGTCAAACCCTATCATTTTCGTCAAACCAAGAACAAAGATTACCCTTCTGGTATGAAATGAAAAGGGACTACAGCTTAGAAAATACCTTAAAGTTTAAAGATGTGTTAACTAAATTAACCTGGTCCGAAGTGCTAGAGCAAGAAAGTTTTAATAAAGCTTTTGATATATTTCACGAAACTTTACAATTATATTACAATCTTTGCTTCCCAATAAATAAAGTTAAAATACATTCCAATGTTAACGCTCCCAAATGGATCACAAAAGGATTGAAAATATCAGCTTGTCACAAAAGAACAATAAGATACCGTTATTACAAAAATTCCACTGACGACAACAAAAAAGCCTACACAAAATATGACAAATTACTTAAAAAATGTATATCTAACTCTAAAAAACAAAACAATAATTCATATTTAAAAAATGCGAAAAGTAAATGTAAAGCCATATGGAATATCATAAAAAATAAAACAGATGATACAAAAACATTTAAAACAATAAAATCAATAGATTGTAATAAAAAAAACGTTGAATGCCCAATGAAAATTGCGACTGCTTTCAACGATTTCTTCATATCTATAACAAATAAGGAGAACAACTCTCGTCCAAATTACAAGTTAATAGATTCATCAAATTCAACTATTTATCTAAGACCCACCTCTTGTGAAGAAGTTTCAAGAACTATAAATTCACTTAATAACACACGAGCTGTAGGTCATGATTGCATCTCTACAGCCATACTAAAAAACTGCAATAAAGAATTGACTGTCATTTTAAGTCACCTTTTAAATCTATCGTTTACGGAAGGAACCTTTCCAGAAAGTTTAAAATCATCAATAGTAAAACCATTTCACAAAAGAAACTCCAAACAAGATATGAACAACTATAGGCCCATCACGTTAATCCCGATTTTATCTAAAATTTTTGAAAAAGTAATTCACCTTCGAATAATGAATTTCTTAAATAAATTTAATTTAATAGTAAATAACCAAAATGGTTTTCAAAAAGATAAATCTACAACACTTGCTGCATTCTCATTAATACAAAAAGTAACAGAAAACATCGATAAACGTAATAGAGTTGCTGCCATTTTCTTTGACATGAGCAAAGCATTCGATTTTGTAGATCACAAAATCATACTCAATAAATGCGAGCTATATGGAATCCGAGGCAAAGCACTCGATTGGATTAAAAGCTACTTAAGCAACAGAAAACAATGTGTCGAAATAAAACAATTAAATAATCAACTTGTGTCTACCCCATTCAGATCTACTTTCAAAACAAATAAGTTCGGTGTTCCCCAAGGAAGTGTACTAGGCCCTCTTCTCTTCCTTATTTATATAAATGAAATTCCTCAAGTAACATCACATCAGTGCATTCTATTTGCGGACGATATTTCCGTTATAGTACCAGAAACCTCAGAAAGCAACTACGAATATTCATTAAACAACACTGTAGAATCAATAATGAACTGGTTAAAGGACAACAACCTAACAGTTAATATTTCTAAAACTAAAATTTTACAATTCTCTAATTATAACAATTCTCAATTAAAACCTTTAGACTTATATTATAAAAACACTAAAATTGTAGAAGTACTTGATACAATTTTTTTAGGTATTATCTTAGATAGACACTGCAACTGGAAAGCACACAAAACTCGGATATGCTCTAATCTAAACAAATTTGTCTTTGCTCTAAAAAAGCTTAAGAAGGTAGCAAGTCAAAAAACTGCTATGGCTGCGTACCATGGCTACGTCGGGTCAATTCTTAGATACGGTATTCTTTTATGGGGTAATTCCTCTCAGGCTAAAAATGTCTTTATCACACAAAAAAATGTGTCAGGGCAATCTGTGGGGCCGGACCGTTACAATCTTGTAGACCATTATTTAAGAAATTAGGATTACTAACTCTACCTAGTCTGTATATATTAGAAGTTAGATTATTTGTTAAAAAGCACACTGAGCAATATACTAAAGCCATAGTAAATAAAAAAATCCTTTCAAGAGATCCAACCCGACTGGCTGTCACCAGATGTAGAAGCACACTAGTTCAAAACAATTGTTACAATATGTCTGTCAAAATCTTTAACCAAATACCCAAACAGATCAGAGAGCTGCCACTAAACTACTTTATGAAGAAACTTAGGAAATGGCTCTTTATTAATACGTTTTATACAATAACTGAGTTCTTAAATTTTAAGCAAAGTTCGAAATACGATCTCACTAGTAAGTAGTAATATAATTAAATAACGTAATTTTAAGGATTTTTTTTACTTTTTACCTCAGTAGTAACAATATAAATGTAAGTGGTTTTGTACTATAATTTTATTATAAGGTATTTTGTTTGTTTTTTGCATGCTGAAATATGTAAGTAAGCAAAATATGTGGAACTTTTTATATTTAAGACCTTATGTACCGGTACGCCGGTGTCACCTTATTAAAACACATATTTACAGCGTGGGAGGAGGCTCAAGATGCCATAGGAACCTTTTGTGACCTCTCCATGGCATTTGACTGCGTAAATCATGAAACCTTACTCTTGAAACTTGAGCATTACGGACTAGGTAAACTTGCGCTCTGTTTAGTAAAATCTTATTTAAATGATAGACAACAGCAAGTTCAAATTAATGGTGTCAATTCACTCGGTCTAAAAGTAAAAATGAGTGTTCCTCAAGGCTCGATATTGGGTCCTTTCCTCTTTTAAGTATATATTAATGATCTACCCCATTTATTAAAAAACCAACCACAAATGGTGTTATTTGCTGACGATACTTCCCTAATTTTTAACACTTTCCGGGACACTGAACGAGACACAATAAAAGTTTTATTGTTATCACGTTTATAGGCGTTTAGTGTCCCGCAAAGTGTTAAGATAAATAGACGTGCATCAAATCTTGACGATGTAAATAACGCCCTATTGCAGGTCCAAAATTGGTTTACTGCTAATAATTTAGTATTAAATGGGAAAAAAACTAAATGCATAAGATTTGCTTTACCGAATGTTAAAAGTAGTGATTATGATATAGTATTGAATAAGGAGAAGCTAGAATTTGTAGATAAAATTGTTTTCCTGGGGATCACGCTCGATTCAAGGCTGCAATGGGGTCCTCATTTAACATCTCTCGTAGGACGGCTAAGTTCAGCAGCCTATGCTGTAAGAAAAATCCGTCAATTTACTGATATAGATACCGCAAGGCTAGTCTATTTCAGTTACTTCCATAGTATCATGTCCTACGGTATTTTACTATGGGGACGGGCTGCAGATATCGACTTTTTTTTTATTCTGCAGAAAAGAGCCATTAGAGCAATATATTGCCTCCGTAGGCGCGATTCTCTAAGGGAACTGTTTAAAAATATTAACATCATGACGGTACCTTGTCAATATATCTATGAAAACATCATGTACGTCAGGAAAAATCTTAATCTTTTCAGTAAAAGAGGTGAAAGACACAATTATAGTACTAGAAATAGGGACCAATTAGTTCAACCGGGTTTCAGACTGGCTAAAGTAGACTCATCCTTCATGGGGTACTGTTTAAAATGTTACAATAAAATACCTCCCCATAAACTACAACTAAATGAAACGAAATTTAAATCTTGTATAAAACGCACACTATGCTGCCAAGCATATTATAAGCTCGGGGATTATATCGCTGACAAAAATGCTTGGCTTAACGTTGGTCCAGCTCCACAAGGGCGCATAAACTAATTGATTAGCATTCGAAAATATTGTTGGAGCTGCTGAAGATTGCAAAAACTATCTTTGAATTGTATAACTTCAATCTCTTTTTTATTGTATAATTTGCATAGCACATGTGTGAGCACTGTGACCATGTACCTTCTATAAAGCTACCATTTAATGGGTACGTCTTTCATTGACTTGATATGCCCTGGCGGCTAAGAGTATGTCATGCTCACTCAAATGTCTCGCTGGTGGTGGCGTGTATGTTGGATCGTTGAGTTCCCTTCAAAATGGTTGAGCTAAACGGTGCTGATCCTTGCGTCATGTTCGTGAACGGGCGCCATCAGTAGGGACTGGTCATCTCTTATCTGCCACGGCTTATTTTAATTTATGGATTGTTTTTATCTTTTTATTACGGACGCTTTTTTACGTACACGTCTTTCTACATTGTTCTCACATGTATAATTTCAACATGAATTCAATGATGTAAACAATATTTTGTAAGAATACCGATATATTTTTTTAAAAGAGTGTCCGTGGAGTTTCTTGCCCGTTCTTCTCCATAGGAACCTAGGCTTTGGAATGGGCAACTAGCTTCATATTTCTGACTGACTGACCCCTTGACAATTCAAAAGTGCCTGTAAATGGTTTAATTGAAATAAATGCTTTGAGTTTGAGTTTTTTTGAGTTTACTATAGCATATTTTCTATTTACTAAAATAACTTCAAAACGGTGCATTATAGTGGATTCGTTTATTGCGCAACAAATTATAACTAATCAGCCAGATCTCATGTACAAATATTACAATCATCCGTATAGTCAATTCCGAGATACAGCAATCGTGCAAACGTTACTCCAGCAGGATTTTATTTTTTTTCGCAACCATAGCAAATACAAATTAAATTGTACCATTTATTTCAAATTGATTTCTAATTATTTTGATAAAATTTATTTCAAAATATCCATTAGAAAACAAAAGATCTGGCTGGGATAACGTTACTCCAGCCGGAAGTGTTTTTATCAAATAATTAAAAAACTATCAGCTTACCAAATTAAAAATCTGCTTACCAATTACAGAACCTGTCTTTCTAATTATCTATTGCACTTAGATGACGATTTTCGACATTATCTGGCTGGGGTAACGCACACCGACAGGGTCCATAATTGTTCAGTGTTAACATACCAACTGTTTTATTTAACATTAAGGAATGCAATAAAGTATTGAGTATTGAGCTTTGATCCGGAACCCTCAGGGCCGGAATCCTACTCGCCATTCACACTTTTCACCTTGTGAGGCGCACGTTGCACCGAATAATAGGTACTGTCTACCCAAACCTAATTTACCCAATTTGACGCGACATTTTAGAGCCTCGTGCTAGCAAGATGTCGGCCCGTCTTCGCCGGAACATGGAGCGAGTGGAGATGTTAGCACGCCCCAACTCTCGCCGACTTCGCTCGCTTTGGGACGAGAAATGCGCCATTTTACCGCGTGACCGAAGAGACAAGATCAAGAGCGCTTTGGAGGAGGATTACTTTCTTAGTCCTGAGTATGATTAAATGATTTATACCTACCTACTCATAATGATTTCATAAAGCGCTCACATCAGTGACATCACAATTCAGTAGGTACATAATTAATACAATCGAAATAACTACAAAGCCATTTTGCGTAAGATAAGTCTTTATTTGCCATACATGGTATGAAGTTGTTACAGTCAGGTAATAAATTAATCTAAAGTCCACATGTTTAGCTATGGGTACCTACAGGATAGCAAACTTTTGAAACTGTCCAAAACGCGTTGTATTATAACGACCATTACGGAATAGTAGGCAATGCTCTTTGTGAATGTCCATTCATGCGAAGCTTGTGATGAAACATGTGCATTTACCGTTTTTAAACAGCAATCTTTTCGTATTTAATACTCGTAAAAATAAAAAGATTTTTGGTAAGTATAGAATGGTCACCCAGTAAGTTTCAGCCTAGATTCTAAATTCTGGAGTGGTCTTAGGCAATACGCAATATGTTGACCAATGCCGAGTCCATTGCTCTCCATTCTTTTCGATCTGGTCTTCCGGATTCAGTTCTTCCCAGCTACGTTGACCGGACGTTGCGTTGTTCCAGCTACGGCCTTGCCTGCCCACGCTCCTATAGAAAGTAAACCTTAATACCTAAGTAGTAAGGAGAAATTAATTCTTCAATGTTATATTATACAGGCAAACTGAGCAGTACTTCCTAGCCTTAAACGCGTCTCCGGGCCAGTGGTCTGGTCCGGGTGGCATGGTCAACCGCAAGGAACATGCTGACAAGAGCAAGGAGTTGCGACTGAGGCAGACGTGGCTCGTCAACTTTAGTGCTCAGGTTTGATCAAATGAATTCGAAATACAACATCAAGCCAGTATTCTCCGAAGGCAGGGCACCACCGGCACCGGGCAACACTTGAGGATAATGGGTCCCAATCGAGAATGCAGAATACAGAATACAAGAGCCAGAGCAGCGAACTCGAAAATTTTAGCACCCCGCCTCGTAGATTAGAATTTCTTTTGATCGTAATACAGAAATAGAAGTACCTACCTAATTTTCACGACTTATGCAGTACAGATAGAGAGTTACAAGAATGTAGGATTCAAGAGCGAGCAAAGCGAGGTCGAAAATTTTAGCACGCCGTCCATGAAGAAATGAGTCTAACGGGGTCAGCTAATGTTAGAAACAGACTGTACTTTGTCGACTTATGCAGAAAAGCTTTAGAATGAAAAAAAATGTGGGATGTGAAAGTTTTAATACCCCGCCTGGGGTAAGTTAGGTAGGTAACCACGACGACGCGACGACGCTGGCAGCAACTAGGGGGCTCGTGGAACGCGGGGCCCTGGGCACTTGCCCCGAGTGGGCTTGAAAAGACGGCCCTGCCCGAAGGCAGGCAAGAGTGTGATTTTTTCGTGATTACTGGGGCGATTTACGTGATTCTTTTTTGAGTTAGCTTCAATACGTATTTAATCCTCTTGGTGTAGGAAAGAGAAAACTAAGGACACTATTAAGGAAAAAGTAAACTTTTCACGAAAAGAAAAAAAAATCGTTTCCGACCATTAGAAGTCACGAGTTCCAGGACGAGGGTCAAGAAATGAACTCTGCTTTTTTGTAGCCATAAAAGTTTAGAACGCTGTGACCTACGTGGAATGATTCGTAGTTACCTATTTGGTTTATTAAAGCGATTCTGTTATTTTCAGGTGGCGTATCATTTATGTGATTACATAGCCAAAGGGCAGAAGGAAATGTTGGTCTCCAACCGCCTGAGAAGTATCGCCAATGTTGTCCTAGAGAGAGTTGCTGAAATCCTGGGTTAGTTGTTCACATGGCTCTACGTCGTAGTCAAACACAGCCCTCGTAGAGTCTACGCTACGAGGACTAATGGATAACCAGTACCTTACCTACATTTACGACATCTTTCTGTACCTACCGGTTATCCAGTATCTAAAAGTCAAAATTGTTGCCATTTGTTAACCAGCTATCTAATTACGCAACACATTTTCGTAAACGATTAGGTACGACAAATTTGTTACATTGACATTTCAAAAACATTCATTGCGTTATTTACGTTGTTGAGTAGTTTTTTTTTCGAACTTACGAAGCAATGGATTAGCAATCTATTTCAAAACGATTTAGATTCTGATTGATCGTGTATAACGCAATTAGGGTACAGACTCTCAATGTTCTAGAACATTAATATTCTAATATTTGATTGATTTCTAATTATTCCCATTTTCTGTTCTAAATGCCAGGTGAACCAAAACCGACCCGGACGAACCCCGGACGTCTCCCTCGGTTCATGGTTGCTATTTCCGACCGCATCGCGGTCTGGATCGAGAACGCGGTCTACCGAGCTGATGCCTGTGAACCCATTGGAATGTCCAATGGGCCTGATGACCATATACGACTAGACGCCGAAAAACCACTAATTTGCTGATGATATAAGATTCAAATTGCAGTGAGCGGGTGAGTTGACTGTTTGGACATTTTAATTGTGATAAATCAATATACTCATCATCATCATTCGCTTGCCCTTATCCTCCCCATGTCTTTTTCTTCCATAGTTCTCTATTAGTCGTCATCTCGATTTATTACCGTGATAAATCTGAAATAAATATTTAATCAATTTTGTATTGTGTCACCTAAAACATAGACCCACACTAATCCAAGCCCCTTACTTACGCACGCTTACAAAGCCCCAAGCTTATACACATACACACACACACCCCCATACACGCACACACAAAACGCGCTGGCGCACAAATTTTGTGTATAAAAAAATATATTTTTAACTTGTATGTAAAATTATAGTAATACAATTAGAGGGGATCGGCACTGTTACTCCTTAAAACAGGCTCAATTCATAGCCTAGCAAGGAGATCAGCACGTCACACACTGGATTGCCAGAGATTTCATAATACCCACTTTGTGAAAACTATAAACATTTACTACAATCTATTTTATATAAATAAAGATTATACACCACAAACATTTTAACCAAGTATTCAAACTCTATAAACAAATTTAAATTGAAACCTATAGTTTGGTTCGTTAACTTCATAACAGCATAGTATCTTAGCCTTTAAGTGTATGTTTGTATACTGGATGGACGTTTTTGTTCAATTTTTTTTGAACAAATACGATAAATGTAACAATAATTGTTTTTTATTGAAAAATTGGGTCTTACAATAAAAAAAAATGTTGTAGCACAGGTTTTTTTTTTCTTTTAAAAGGTTTATTGCCTCCACGTGCCCTTAATACATATTCAAATCGGTTCCGCATAGATCTTATTAGGGTTATTAAACGGTCTTGCGGTATATTGTTCCATTCTTGTGAAATCGCTGTTCTTACTGCTACTGTTGTGGGCACAGCTACAACTTTTAAACTGTCCTAAACGAGTGTACTACGTGAGCTCGACAAATGGATGTGCAATTAACGCTTATGCGACAAAACCGTACTGCGACTCACCATAGTTCGAATGCACGCTTGAATGCAAACGATTATGTGATACTGCCGTCTGTAGATATTAAATGAAAAATAAGAAAGCCTTAACTTCATCTACTTAAATAAAAATGAATCGCCGAAATGTATAGTTGTAGTACCTAGTTGTTGCAGTTGTAGTAGTTGTAGTAGCGGTTGCAGTTTCAGTTGCAGTAGCAGTTACAATTGTACTTGTTATTGATTCTGAAGCGGTACGAGGTTCGCCGAGGGAGCTTGTGAATAAATAAAACAAACTACAGTGCAATCAAAATTATTTATAATATGACAAAAAAAAACCATATTAAACAAAAACGATTCAATATGCTTAAAAAATTATCAACAAAACGATTTATGATATGAAAAAAAAAAAAAAAAAAACGATTCGATTTTATTAAAAATTATTACTTCGTTTTTGAAAAACAATTTTGTTTATTGCAAACAGGGCAAAATAAACATTTGTAATGTTTCTCTAATTAGAAGAAAATCATTAAATGTTCACACGGAAAGGAGATGTTCCAAATCCGGCCCAGAATGTGTACAGTACCTCGAAAAATCGAGAAAAATCTATGGAATTCGGGAAAAATACAGATAAATTGCTTAAATGCATACTTTTCTTGTAATAATTTGATATTTATCAATTATTTTTATCGAGTTTCAACATGGCGTCTCACCAATTTAGGTACTCTGTGGTTAAAAACAATGACAGTAAACCATAGATCGGCCATTGATCATAGATCATGAACTGTGTACTGTCACTTCAGTAGCTTTCGTTGTCGTTCGCGGTTTGATGTTCGTTTTGTTTTAATTTCTCGAGTCTACAAAAGACTGAACAAAATGCAGTGATTTGACAATTATGACAAATAAACATGTCAAACGTCATTAATCAAACAACATGACAGCTTACCGCCATGACGGGTTTTTGTTGTGTGTTGCAATTTCAAGTGTACATTCTTGTGTTTTACTACCAAACAAAGCCAACTTAAAGTAATTGGATGGTTGAAAACTGTTTTAATTGTGTTTCTCCATTTTTTTGTATGGTGTACATAGACGTGGCCGGGGCTCCATACATTCTGAAACATCTCTTTTAAGAATTATATCGTTAAAAGTGCTAGCAAGTTTTATAACCTGTAATCGAATCCGGGTACATTACCAAGAGTTTGTAACTAACTAAGCCATCAAGGTCATCATATATATGTCGCAGCCATCTGGTTAAATTAGCCAGCTAATTGGACGCCTAGGCAGTTCATTAAACGCCGGCATCCAAATGAATGCCTAGGCCGATAGTTAATTTTAATAAAATCATTCAACGTTTAACAACTTGGCGTATTGAAAGTCAGCCCTTTGAAGATGACTGACCAAGACTCAGCCAAGTGATCCAAGTGGTGAAAAAATCCCTGTGAGCAACTTGGAAATAGCGCTCGCCGGCCCCTGCCGCGGCACCGCTCACTACGCTCGCTTAGCTCGCACGCGGGTGGGGTCGTAGTTCTAACCTTTTTTTTTTTTTGGTCTCGGGGTGGAAAATCCTCTTGGATGTCCTCCGCCCTGGGGCCGGCGAAGAGGTCTGTCAGACTCGTACTGACTAAAAACCACCCCGGTGTTCCATCTCACACCTACGTCGGGGGTCACGGGAACGCAGATACTTCCGCGACCCTCGGCTGGTGCCGGCCCGCCTCTGCGGGCCACCTCGAGTTTGGGGGGAGTGAGGTGTTAAACTCCCCCCTTACATCATAGAGAGGCGCGCGTGGAACACTACGCGCCGCCATCTCGGGTCCTAAGGAGTAGGGGGCGATGGATTTCCCCAGATCCGTCGCCCCTGGACCCATTTAGGGGGGCTGGAAGAGGGCGTTATCCGCCCTCCGCCGACGCCCGGTGCGTCTGCTGCGGATCGGGTTAGTGGAAGCAATCTCCCGCTCCCTTTCCGCAGCCTCCTTCTGCGAGATGACTGTCACCACCGCGTCCCAGGACTCCTCGCTGCCGGCCATGGAATTCACGACGGCCGGCAGCGAAAGGTCACTGCCTACTCTAGAGACGAGGGCACGGCGCGGCTCCTCCCAAGCGGCACACTCTGCCAGCGTATGCTGAGCCGTGTCCTCCCGACAGTCGACGCAGTGGTGACACCGAGCGTCCGGCTCCCTGTTTATGCGACACAGGTACTTTCCGAAGCAACCATGCCCCGAGAGCACCTGCGTCACCCGAAACGACAGGGAGCCGTGCCTCCTCCCGAGCCAGCGCTCGAGCACTGGCCGGACCGCCCCGATGGTGACGGGGCCGGCGGTTGGGCGTGAAAGCCTGTCCCGCCATTCCGCCACCAGAGCTGCGTGAAGCTGTGACCGACGCAGCTCCAAATGTCGCTGCGTCAGCCGCTCGCCTCGCGCCGTCGAGTCCTCGCGCCACCGAAACAGTGACGCGAGTACCTTCGCCTCGAGGTCCCAGGGCGGGGATCCGGCCAGTACACAAGCCACCTCGTAGGAGATCGTGCGATACCCCCTGATGACTCTGACGGCCATCGCTCGCTGCGGCTTCCGCAGAACAGCGATGCTGCCGGCCGTCAGGTCAGACGCCCAGATCGGGGCCCCATACAGGGCCATCGATCGCACGATCCCCACGTAGAGCCGCCTACAGGCGGCGCTCGGGCCCCCCAAATTGGGAAGCAGCGTTGACAGCGCCCCAGCCACGCCCAAAAATTTGGGCGCCAGCCGCTGGAAGTGGGGGCCGAAATCCCACCGGCTGTCGAGCACCAATCCTAAGTACTTCATGGTGGACTCGACAGCGATTCTGGACCCCCTGACCACGATATGTGATCCCAGCGGCGGCGCGCGCCGGGGGCCATGAAAGACCATGGCCTCCGACTTGTTGAGGGCCACCTCCAAGCCTAGGCGCCGTATGCGGGTCACGACCTGTGACACCGCAGCCGTCGCCAGCAACGCTGCCTCCCTGTACGAGCTCCCCCGGGCCGTGACCAGCGTGTCATCCGCATAACACGTCAAGTCCACGCCCGGCTGGAGCTCGCCCCTCAGCACCCAGTCGTACCCGATGTTCCACAGGAGCGGTCCCACGACCGAACCCTGTGGAACACCGCACGACATGCGGCGCTGGTCGTAGTTATAACCTAACCTAACCTATTTCACCCAGTTTAACTAAATGACTACACGACGTTCAGTCATCTGGTTAAACGTTGCGCTTAATGACTTGGCTAGTTGTCCTTCAGCTATTTAATTGGATGCCGGCATTTAATGAACGCGCTAGTCATTCAATCAAATAGCAGATTCAACCAGATAACTGCGATATATACATATGATAATGAATACAAATGTGTCTTCATGTCGTACTAGAGTGATGTCGATCTTCAGTGTGTCGCACAAGCGTGCATTCGAACTATGGTGAGTCGCAGTACAGTTTTGTCGCAAAAGCGATAATCGCACATCCATTTGTCGAGCTCACGTAGTACACTCGTCCTAAACATGCATCCCATGGAATAAAGATCCGAGCTGCGTGCTGGCCAATTCATGGTACGTATCCCAACTTCTTCGCAATATTGTCGAACTTGTGCAGCGGCGTGGTGTCGGGCATTATCTTGCATTAGAGTAAAATTCTCGCCTATTAATCCCATGTAAGGTACCACGTGAGCTTCTAAAACCTCTGTTATATAGCATTGTGCCGTCAAACCTCTTCTACCGTTTTGACGAACCATGTCGATGAACACAAGTTCCGTTCGCCCGATCATCGAAATGCCACCCCACACGATACACGAACCGCCTCCAAAAGTAACACGCTCCTCAAAGCAACTTGAGTATATCTCTCCCCACGTCGACGAAAGACTCTTCTGCGACCGTCTACACCATTTAAACATGTCCTACACTCATCGGTGAACAATACGGAGGCCCATTGCTCTTCAGCCCAATTAAGATGTTCACGCGCAAATCTTAAACGAGCTTGTCTGTGAGCTGCAGACAGCTTTGCACCATTTGCTGGTCTAAAAGGGGTCATTGCCGGCGATCATTCAGCTCTGTTTTTATGTTTACTGACGTGAGCAAAAGATTTCGTAGGGAAGTTGAAACAATAAATCGGTCGTCACGACGCGACGGGTGCTTGCTCGAGTTCTGCTACCGGGTCTCCTTTTGTAAGAACCTGTCTTTACAAACCTTCGGTATACTCTAGAAACCGTAGACTGGTTTAAATTTAATTTTCTATCTATCGTTCGTTGATCCAAGCCTTCCCGCACCAACGCCACAATTTGAGCGGCTTGTTCGGACGAAGTATCCATATTTATGGTTACGAAACTTTTGTTGAGTTAAAAAGACTAATAATCAATACTATTTGGTAAAATTGAAAAAAAAAAAAAACAAAAATAATTAATTTCAAACTTTACATAACACACGAATTTGAGACTGTGCAGTTCTATTTTAAAATTTTGATTTTATTTATGATTAATGGACAGTCTCGAAATTTCATTTAAAAAAAGTTTGCATACTTATCAAAAATATTAATTAGAAAGTAATCCTGAACTTGATGCAGTTATGAGTCCGTCAGTGTATTATATTATATTAAATCAAAATTATCGGAAGTGTTAAATTGATAAACTTTAATTAAAACAGAAGCAGTAAGCTTGCATATGGGTACTGGCAATCTCTAGATCTATTTAGCAGTCATTTAAATTCATTTTATGGACATATTTACAACATTCTAAAGAATAAACATGATGTTAAAATGGAATTTTATGACACTACAGTAATGCATAAATCGTTCTAGAATGAGGTAATCATTTTACATTACAATAGATGTGTTACTATAAGTACCTAAGGTTCGTCGATGCTCGACCAATCTACAATAGACAATAAATGACCAGTCTAGCTTGAAATATGAAATAGGGGTAGGTACTATAAGGATCGTAAGATCTAAGCTACTCGAATGAAACGCATGTAGACTTGCAATTCCATAATGTTTTATATTTTAATACACCGCTGTAAGCCGTCGGGGCTCACTCTCGACTCTTTCTTTTGCTATAGTTTGACCGGGATCAGTGTTCCGCGTCTTAGGAATGCGCGGCGAGGCGGGGGGCAGCGTTGACGAATGAGCGGCGGGCTACGCCGCGCGCCCAGAGCGTTGACGGGTGAGCGGCCTGAAAAATACCCCATGTACGTTCCGCGATTTTTTGTAGTTTCAGAGTTATTTTTTAAGTAGGTACCCAATAGGCAGTCTTTTAAAAATTGTTAGTCTACATTCAGAAAGCTAATTGCTTCTTTAAAGCTTCACAAATTAACCAATAGGGTACCTACATAACGTGACATGTTGTACCACTGGTACTGCCGCTAGCCTATAACGGCTGCCAATTGATGAAATATTTTTAGAGCTTAGAGCAAACTTGCGAGAACTAGAGCCTATTTTCAGAGGAGCGGTAATAATTTTGGCTTAGGTAGGTTGCACATGGAAAGAGAATTCCTTGAAATCTCACAATGTTTTCATCGCTAGGATAACCCTACAAAAAAGTAAACTTTACATGACTCTCATGCATGATTTATAAAGTATACTATTGCAATAACATAAATCAACAAACAACTCATAATTGAAACGCGTCCATACCTTCATAACAGGCATTTAATGTGAGCTCAGCGAATGACTAAATTATGAGAAACGCCTACATTTTGATCCAGTTATGTATAATTATATACGCAACCTTTTATACTAGAATTTACACCGACATTTATACTTTTAATTTGCACTTTTATAAGTATACTTTGCATACTGGAAAACAAAGAAGTTAATGTAAAACATTATGTTATATATGCTAATTTCTACACTTATGAAGTTATGTTATGACAGTATAGAGTGGTTGATTAAAAGTACTAAGCATAGCGGCGTTTATGTTGACGAGAAAATAATTTATGGACTATAATAGTTAAGAGTTATGAACTGGATTAGGGTACAGTAATTCGGATTGATACAGGTAAATCTGAAATAATTAGGTTTTCGAGTCCGACTATGAGGGTAGAGTGAATGAAAAGATTTGAATGACCCTGTAGCTCCCCCGTTATCTCTTTCAGGAAGACTATAGCTGGTATCCAGCTCATCAAATTCATGACACTGTTATAGCAGCTTACGCCGTTAGATTACAATCTGGCAGCCTTTTTTTTTTTTTTTTGGGTGAGAAATCATCAAATGACGTCTCCCGAGCGGGAGGGCGTGTCAGACTCTTACTGACTAAAACCCACCCGTGTTCCTTCTGTTGCCTGTACAATGCCAGGGGGCCACGGTATCCCTTTCGGACTTTCCCGCAACCCCGGCAGGCAATGGTCTCATCGGACCCCTTCACTTGCGGACATCTCCGATACAATCTGGCAGCCTGACTAGATAGGTACCGCTGTTTATCAGATTTGTACACCTAGCAACCACAAACTTTGTCATCAACTAGGTGTAGCAAGTTATCAACTTCCATTCTTTGATAAATATGCAGTAGCCACTTTTATCTAGATACAAAGCTTGGCGACAAAGCTGCTTTGCTTGGTGACCTTCAAGGGCCTTATATAATGCGTCTGCCTTCCGTAGGATCATACAGTTCACATTGAGAAGGCTCAGCAGCTCTACCCAATCAAACAAAATGAAATACTTCGTAAGTAACATTTGAATTATATTTATCAGGAAAAAAAGAGAAATAGCGGAGTAACCTACCTAAAAAGAATCTACTGAAGATTCAGGCGTGCTACACACGTTCGGGATCGGCACAGTCGTTCGTCAAAATAAACCTACTTTAGATTTTGCCGCCCAGCCCGTGCCGAGTCATGCCTAAGATGTCAATATTATAGCGTTAGTCAAAGAAAGGATATTCCTATTTCACATACAGGGTGGAAGGGACATCGACGCGAAAACTGATACCAGTACATGATTCTGAACCCCTCTCCGTTGAAATTAAATGTCGGTTATTAAAAAAAAAAACAGCTGTTCCATACATTTTGACCGCGTAGGTATTGAACTTTTCTTTGAAACAGCTGTTTTTTTTTAAAATAACCGACGAAAAGTGTCACCGGAGGGGCGTTTAGAATCATATTATACGCAATCCATGGTATCAGTTTTCGCGTCGATGTCCCTTCCACCCTGTATAAGAAAAATGATCTCATACTAAAGATTTGGCCCACCATACCATAATTTGACAAAACTGTGTGATCAGCTTCCTTTCGATGAAACAACTGTAGACAGCACAGGACATTTGTCATGTTCCATGCTCTTTTGTATTTGGCCCTTCAGCTGTATGAGCAGCCGGTCTATTTTGTAAAAAAAAATGTAAGGTAAAGTGAGTTTTAAATGTGCTGTCCTTCCACACACTTTGACAGCTCACTTCAAGCGCGGTTCACCAAAATGTTCACGATAAGTTTCATACAGGCTTTTGATGGTAGGTACCTAGGATACTGTTTGTACCTTAACGTGAACTTCTATTTCCAGCTGGTTTTCCTCGTCGTCTGCGTGGCTCTGGCCGCCGCTTCTCCACAGTTCATTGCCGCCTGGCCGGGATATGCCGGGGTCCTTCCTGCCTCTAGGGTATGTATTAGATTAAATTCAAACAGTACAGAAGATGTAGTTGGTGAATAAAATGCAGGACATCAATGGTCAAAATATAGTGATGATTTATATCTATTATTTATTGACGACCGTCCATTGCTTCTTGTGCAACTATAGGTACCATTTTTATTTTTTTCCTTACACAGCACTTTATAATTACCTATACCTAATTGTATCTTTTATCGAGTTTTTTTTTTTTTTTTTTTACACATTATCTATTTTTATTTAAATATAAAACACTTAGGTACACACTATAAAACTGATTTACATCCGTAAGACGTCCTCGTAACATAAGGTCCAGTTGAAAACCAGCGTCAGACACTAGTTGTCTGGCATTTACGCTGAACTGGCCCTATTTGGCGCAGCCGTGAGGCACACAGTAGATACTATTCTAAGTTATTTTTATATACTTTTTTTTTTTCTGTTTTTTTGTTTTTGTGTGAATGTTGTGTGCCTTGACCTGAGTCAAATAAATTTATTTTCTTACTTTCTTTTAAAATGTTGTTGCAGTGCGAATTAAGCATTATTGATGAATGAAGATGAACTCTCCTGAAAACAGCACCAGCGATTGCTTATACTTTTTCTTTGTTTTTCGAGTCAATCTGCCTAGCCTTTTCCAACTATGTCGGGGTCGGCTTCCAGTATAATCGGGTGCAGCTGAATACCGCTATTTTATATGTAGCGACTGTGTCTGACCTCCACAACCCCGTAACTGGGTAATACGATACCCTGGGTTTAGTCTGGTTGTCGGACTTTCGGGCTTCTGACGACCCGTAACGACTGTCATAGATCCACGAATGGTAGCCGGGACCAACGGCTTAACGTGCCACCCATCGACGGAGCAACCCCAGCAAGCGTATCTTAACCTGATGGATCGACCTGTGCGGCTGTTATTACTTAGCCACAAGATCCCCCGTCCTAAACCATATTAAGTAGTCTCGTCAGGTGTTGCTTGACTTATACATCGGCCGATCTCTGCCGTAGCTTAGAGATCTTTTTGATTAACTGATTGATTACAACCGTTCTACTTTGTCCACAGACCGTGGTTGCAGGTCCTACCGTGGTGAACGCAGCCGCCCCCGGCTTCCTCGCTCCTGGATGGCCTGGCTGGTACTAAAACATCATGACTCCTCTCGCTCTACAAATCCTTAGCAAATTGCACTTTGTCCATCGTTTCAACCAGAGAATACTCGTATCTTGTACATATTGACCTGTAACTTCTGTACCTAACTATATAAATAAAATTAAAAGTATTTTTCGATTTTGTGGTTTTAATACTACGAAAGAAAACCTGTCATCCTAAGTAGACAAACTTCAGGTTTCAGAATGGAAAGCACAGTCTAGACGATTTTGTAGGAAACGCATTAAGGGACACCTGCCGGAGCGCTTTGCACTGCACTTTTCACTGCAACAAAATGTGAACATCACAGAGTACATTTTATATTTGAACACATTAAAATAAACTTCAAAATAAATAAAATTACGTACGAGCAACTCGAAGCGAACAAAGACAAAATAAATTAATTACTCCGAAGCGGACAGAAACATAAAGAAGTTTGCGAGAAATGACATGGGCGACTGGCGTGTTTTGCCGAAGATATGATGATTTTCTATGAATTGACTATCTAAAACAATTAGGTCGAACCATTCACTTATCCATCATAAACACAACTACAACTTGATGACCAAAAAGGGAAGAATAGAAACCGTATTTGCGGTAGTTGATGATCCCATGCCTACCTACAAATTTTTAGCAACTAATAGTTAAAAAACAAACAACTGCTTTGTTAACAACAAACCGACAATCAAACGGAGCCATTCTTGCTCAAAGACCCGCCTAACTTTGGGTACACACATATTATGCTTTTCATATGTAAATAACTAGTTTTAAACTAGATACGTATGATTGATAACTAGGACTGAAGCTAGACATGTAAATGAACAACGTAACTTCCAAGAAGCAATGGACTATATCTATAAATCAGCACGAATGCTAGTATGCAAATGAATTACTAAATTATCAGGGAAGCCTGCATTGTTATCGAGTAACCTTATGAATAGTTATGTTGATAGTTCTAGTGGCCGTGTACTTTTTGTAAACAAGTAATAACTGATGCTAAGTGATGGTTTGGATGTCCCATAGTTCAATAAAAACTTGCCAAAGAAAAGTAAGCGTCTTTCATCCACAATATACTTATAAATGTGCAGCTCGACAAGGAGCTATAAAATAGATGTGTCCATGTCCATTTTTGCAAGTTAAAAATATAAGAAAATAGTCCTCCAGACCAAATTTCAGCCAAGGCGATCAACCTCGGCGAAAATTAGCCTTCGGCGCGGGAGATATTATAAAGCTTCGTGCAGAGTAGCGCGACACGACAGCGCGACGCGACACCGGTTATTGTTATACCTACCGTGAAGTTTTCTTAGAAATCGTATTGTTCAAGTCGCGTCGTGCTAGTCTGAACGAGGCTTCATGCACAAGTGTGTGTGCACTCACACACAGGTGCACTCACTCTTCCTTTACCCTAATAGTCCGATGGGACGGCAATCCGACATGACAGGATCTGGGCCCATTGGCCCTGATCCTATCATGTCATGTCATGTGTGTAGGCCATTGCCTAACGTGCAAGTTAGAAAGACATGGAAATAAGTATCAATTGCTTTAGTCAAGTTGTGATTGGTAACTTCTTAATAGCTGCAGAGCGGAGCTTTTCTGGGAAGCAGCAAATATGCGATCCTAAGTAGGTAACTAGAAAGAACCCTGAGGTTCAAAACCCAACCTTGCACCAATTATATAGGCTCTATTTTAGTTTAACCCTCATGAGTTCAGAAACACTAAGCGCGAATTTCACCAATGAAACGATCACGACACACACGACACGATCAGCACATAAAGTGCGTTTAGGGGCTCTCAGTGTCATTATTTTCTGTTGAATATTGACACAAATAGCTCTTGAACGCGGTTTAGAAGTGCTGATTAATTAAATTCGCACTTTAATTGTGGAACCCACATAATCTCCCATCTTTGATGGACACCGAATACATTAGGGAACCTAACTGAAATCATTGCTCTGCTTCCAAATAAAAAACAAACTACATAAGGCCTGTCACTAAAGTTTCAAGTGATATTGATTCAGGCATACCTAGATTGCTTTGTTCACCATTGATTTAGCGTGGGTCTTTCAGTGAAGCTGAAAGTCTGAAACCAGTGAAAGTAATGGCAAAGGAGGCGATTCTTCTCTAATATGACAACTCGGGTTACGTGAGATAGGTTTGTAAATAACCGTCGGTTTCAGGAAAACTAAAAAACTAACAAAAACCTAGACGAATGCAATGCAGAGAAGCAATGCTTTTGTTTTGCTTGCGAACGTGGACAGAGTAGCAACCGTGCCTCGATTTTTATTTTTCTTTAGGTATCCTCGATTTTGTATATTTTTTTAGACAGTGCAGCATTAAGCAGCAGAATCAAAGCACAGCGACGGAGTCGAGGTGCTCTGCACAAGAATACAAGCTAACAGAAGGGACAATGGTTGCCTAAAAACCCTTAAACATCAAGCTGGCCTTCTTTTAACACTTTTGACTCCACTCACTTTTCATAGATCTCATACGCCATGCCGCTATACATATTGAAAGTGAACCCTCCGGGACGGTTGCCGGCATTACGATTGCGCTAAAGTTAACCAACGCAGACGGTCAACGGCATTAGGTTTAAAACCGTGTTATAAAACGAAGTAAAATAGTGTTTTCAGGGGGTATTGTCGCACCCGGCTGGTCCGGGGATACCGCACGGCCTCCGGTAAGGCGGCGAGCCTTCGTGCTGGATTGCCGCCATGAGATCTGGAGGCAAAAGTCCTCGCGCATATTTGGGAGTGGCGCGAGGAGGCGAAACGCCGGGGCTCGACTCCAATGCCGCGAGAAATCGCGGCACAGCGGACAGTGCTCCGGCGGGATCTCATGGCGTCATGGAGAGTGCGATTGTCGCAACCCAGTGCTGGGCACGCCACTATTGCGGCGATAAGTCCCCTCTTTGAGGAGTGGCTAGAGAGGCGCCACGGCGTCCTCACCTTCCGCCTGACGCAGTTCCTCACCGGACACGGCTGTTTCGGGAGGTTCCTGTTCGGCATCAGGAGGGAGGAAACGCCCGGTTGTCATCACTGCGTGGATCGCCCGGAGGACACGGTCGAGCATACGGTGGAGGTCTGCCCGGCTTGGGCAGAGCACCGCCGTGTCCTCGTGGAGGCGATCGGTGGCGGGAATCTCTCGCGTCCGGCCCTGGTCCAGGCCATGGTACGGAGCGAGAGGGCATGGGAGGCCGTCACCTCCTTCTGCGAAGCAGTAATGCTCGCGAAGGAGGAGGCGGAACGCGTGAGGAAGAGGCAAAATTCGGGCCCTCACGCCCCTAGCCGCCGCAGGAGGACCATTGCCTGCCGGGGTTGCGGGAAAGTCCGAAAGGGATACCGTGGCCCCTGGCATTTCACAGGCAATAGAAGGAACACGGGTGGGTTTTAGTCAGTAAGAGTCTGACACGCCCTCCCGCTCCACCCAGAGAGTGAGAAGTCATTTGTAGATTTCCCACCCAAAAAAAAGGGGGTATTGTCGCTATACGTAGTTAAAATCTTTAAATTTTTTTGTGAATATTTATAAAGGTGAAAAAAAAAGTGCTTGGCATTTAAAACCAACGCATTACTAATAAATCTTGTTAAAAAATACATCAAATTTTATTTTAACGGTTTTTATTGCTGTATTCGCTAAGAAAAACCTACATTTAAAATAAGCCTTTCGCGTGGGTCCCGGTATCCCATATGCGACTAGGTGAACCCTCTAGGAGGGCTCCCGGCACTGGTGCCGATTCTCGTGTCACAAATGCCTCTAAACTAGGCAAAAAATCACCAAAATTTGGTTTACTCCTGTCAAACGATGATTTCCTATTCTGAAATAGACTAAGGTGGCACAACTTAGCTATATTTTAGTTTGACAGCACTAAGATGGTCCTGAGATTTTAATTGAGTGAAAATGACAATTTTGCTATCCTGAATTTGACGTTTTTCACCTATTTTAATTGTCTAACTAAATCTCTAATAATAATCTAATCTCTCTCTATTAGGTACTTAAAATTCACACGAACACGTCTACTTCAGATGCAAAAACAGTACTGTACCTACAGTACTATTTTTTTTTCTTTTCTTTGCTTATATCTCGAAAATGGTTTGTCCTATCGCAAAAATAATGAAAATTTCGACCCCCTTTTTTAAACTCTTATACCTCTAATACTCAACACGTAGGTAATATTTTTTTATATTTTCTATACAAAAAGTGAAAAATTCCATACAAAACACGTCGAGGCTGCCCCCTGCGCACCTCCGGCTCTAAAAAAATTCACGGGGAAGGGCAAACAAGAATGTACCTCCTACCACGTGGAGTCGCAATTGTCAAATTCGATTTTAGTTGTGTCAAAATAATTTTGATGTTTAGAGACTTTTTATTTCAGAATAGCTTTACGATTCTCATAGCCAAAATGTAAGGAATTTTAGTAATAGTTTAATTTGTTTAGTTCGGTGTACAAGAGAATCGGCACCACTGAACGCGTTACCGCAAATTGAGTTATCGTAGTAATAGAGTAGTAGGTATATAGAGAAAGAGAAGTTTTCAATATTAAGGAAAAAAGGGCAGCACCACTTTCCTTGTGCTTATAAAATAGGCACGTAAGATTAATTGTCTTGAAAGTAACAAGTACAGTCTCAGATTACTGAACCTGTAAGTTACCTTTTCGATTGATGATGATAACCATAGATAAAACGCTAGTTTAAATAACACCTCTTTTTTTTTTTTTTTTTTTTGGGTGGTAAAGTCAAATGACTTCTCCCGCTCTGGGTGGAGCGGGAGGGCGTGTCAGACTCTTACTGATTAAAACCCACCCGTGTTCCTTCTGTTGCCTGTGCAATGCCAGGGGGCCACGGTATTGGGCACGCCACTATTGCGGCGATAAGTCCCCTCTTTGAGGAGTGGCTGGAGAGGCGCCACGGCGTCCTCACCTTCCGCCTGACGCAGGTCCTCACCGGACACGGCTGTTTCGGGAGGTACCTGTTTCGGATAAGGCGGGAGGAAACGCCCGGGTGTCATCACTGCGTGGATCGCCCGGAGGACACGGTGGAGCATACGGTGGAGGTATACCCGGCTTGGGCAGAGCACCGCCGTGTCCTCGTGGAGGCGATCGGTGGCGGGGATCTCTCGCGTCCGGCCCTGGTCCAGGCCATGGTACGGAGCGAGAGGGCATGGGAGGCCGTCACCTCCTTCTGCGAAGCAGTAATGCTCGCGAAGGAGGAGGCGGAGCGCGTGAGGGAGAGGCAAATTTCGCGCCCTCACGCCCCTAGCCGCCGCAGGAGGAGACGCCCTGGGCGTCGGGAATCTATTGCCGATTCCCGGCCACCGTAGGCGCGGGCTTGCGGACGGTGAGCAATGGGTAGCTCGCCGTCTGGTAAGGACCAAGCCCGGGTCGACGGCGCGTTGTGTTCCACGCGCGCCTCAAAGAGTGTCAGCGAGTGAAGGGGTCTGATGAGACCATTGCCTGCCGGGGTTGCGGGAAAGTCCGAAAGGGATACCGTGGCCCCCTGGCATTGCACAGGCAACAGAAGGAACACGGGTGGGTTTTAGTCAGTAAGAGTCTGACACGCCCTCCCGCTCCACCCAGAGCGGGAGACGTCATTTGATGATTTCCCACCCAAAAAAAAAGAAAAAAAAAAGGGGGCCACGGTATCCCTTTCGGACTTTCCCGCAACCCCGGCAGGCAAAGGTCTCATCGGAACCCTTCACTCGCTGACATCTCTTTGAGGCGCGCGTGGAACACAACGCGGCGTCGACCCAGGCCTGGTCCTTACCGGACGGCGAGCTACATAAATAATACACCTGTGATGAGAACCCACAGCATGGTATTCCTACATAATTATTTAAGCACAATTAATACAAAAAGCTTTTCTAGAAACATACAATACTATGCCTACATTAACTGTTACAGTTCACTTCAGTTCACTTTTAATGATTACTTAGCTTTCACTAAAAAGGCCCTCTTAATTGAAACTTGTCAATTCTCTGGCACGATTTAAAGTTCTCAATACAAAATAAAATATATGCATTTCTATGATGATAAAACAATATTCACCTTTAATAACACACCTAGATGACAAAGAAGGCCTAATAAATTATTATGCGCACCATATCTGGTAGTGGAGCGAATAATCAACTTCTGTACCATTTTTTCCTGACAACTGGTTTTTTCATTAGATATTCAGATAGGCGGTTCTGACCTTAGCAGGGTCTAGGCTCTGTTGGGTTGCCTGCTTTGCTGACGACCTTCAAGGGCCCTATATATGCGTCTCTCTTCCGTGAGACGGTACAGTTTGCACTGAGAAGGCTCAACAGCAGTTCCAGTGAGATCTACCAACACTGCCATCAATATGAAATACTTCGTAAGTATTTTTTTATTAAAAACTTGAAAAAAAAAACAATGTTTTTCCCACTTTAAAAAAAACAGTATTTTTTATACCTATTTAATGCAAAACCTTTGTCTTTATTTTTAAATGTGTATGAAAAAGAAAACAAAATGAATTTCCAATTTCTTTAATTTCTCCATTGAAAATATTTATTTTATTTTAATGGGCGTCACATAATAACAACTGAAAACAATGGTTAAAAAAACGGCCAAGTGGGTGTTGGACCACGCAGAATGAAGGGTTCCGATGATATCATCGCAAGAACAAACTAAACTTTGTAGTTGAAAAACAGTTTTTGCAGCCGCAAATGTAAGTTGATCGATTATTACTCGTCAACTTGTAAAGCCTACTTAGCTGTGATAGTTTTCCTTTAAATTTCGTTACATATACTACTGCCGTGAATTTTTTCACATATCTATCGAAACCAACCATTTAGCTGGCAGGGGGCCCTGCCAGCTAAATGGTTAACTCTTGACTATAACACAAATTAACACTTTAAAGCCTGATTTTTCGCAAACGGATCCCTGAATCCAAAAATGTTTCGATAACCACATATAAACATATCATACGGTAGGTATGCATGTATAATTAAGATTTTTCATGATTTCAGCTGGTTTTCCTCGTCGTCTGCGTGGCCATGGCTGCCGCTGCACCCCAGTTCTTGACCTGGCCAGGATATACCGGATTTGCTCCCGGAGCTAGGGTGAGTAAAAATAGCTACAAAGATAGCAATGCAGACTAAATATTAATATTGATCTACCTACCAATAATAAAACAAGAATATAATCAGCCTAATGCTCCTCTCAGTGGGCTGTAATGCACCACGCGGACCCAGTGCGGGTTGGTGGATAACAAGAATATTTTTCTACGAAATTAGTATTACTGTGAAATTATTTTGATTTCTGGAGCTCCTCTAGAAATACAATGACATTCATAATGGAATAAAATAATGTTATGAATAATTATACATTTATTACTGGATCGAGAACGTTACCGTTCGTTCGGCTTTCTCTGAATTAGTTTTTGACTAATTATTTAATGATGTAGCATTATCATCTTTTGTGTTTCAAATTCTTTATGAATAACTCTCGAGGTCACGGTTCACATTTAATTTAGAAAAGAATTGTGTACACGAGTGGCTAATGCAATTCTATGAAAAATTAAAAAACACATTTCAAAAATAGCGTTGCTCGGCAATAACATTCTTGCCTTGTCTAACTTATACACTGCTTATTCCTTATGTAACCTTACGTAATAAAATAGATATAGATGTATTTTTCAAACTAGCCATAGACCATATCAGTAAAGGGGAAAAAACCTCATTAATCAAGTGGTTCTTGAGTTGTAAGTGCACAAATGGAAAGGCAGGCAGATTGACGTTGCGTTTTCTAATGAAGATAACGGACAGATCCAAAACTATATTGAACTAGTGCCTGATATGCTCCATTTTCCCCACAGACCCTGGTCGCTGGCCCTACCGTGGTGAACGGACTCGGTGCCCGCTACATTGCGCCTGGATACGTCGGTCCAGCTTACTTCTAGCTTCGTCTTCCTTCCTCACAGCTGAAGTTACTCGCACTTTGTCCATTGGTTCTCATTCTGTATCATCTTGTAAATACTGACGTGTAATTAATAAATTGAATGTATTATGTAAATATTATTTTATGTTGTTTCTACTGTCTCGTGTTATTTTTCCCGAAGAGGATGCGGTTTTTTGGGAGTCAGTCAATCACGCAATTGGGAATTCTCTTGTGAGATAATTTTATGAATCCTACGGTGATCTGGTCGACATTCACGGAATATTTTCACAATAAACTTTCACGTTCACAAAATACCTTCTGTCATCTGCCGACTGTTAGCGTCATGTGTTACCTACGCAGTTTATGGCATCTCCATAATACACATTCAACTTTTCGTTCACACCGAACCGACAATACGCTATTACGAGCTATACGTTGGTGATGTGAACGCGGCCGTAGTATAATGAATACTTGAATAAGCTCATTATGTTAAAAACTATAAAGTAAATTGTGATATCCGAATGACCCGTTTTCCTATAACTAAACTGAGCATTGAATTAATGTCAATTGCCAAAAGTGTCTTTAAACCAGTTCCAGATTTCAATCTGTGTTTAATGCAGACGCCAAATATTATATAATAAGTTGCACTGGCGATTTTAATCTGATTAAACGGTTTCTTTACCTAATAAAAAGGAAGAAAGAAAATAACGTATCTATTGGGACTCGCACAGGAAGATGACGAACTAAACAAAATTAATAAAAAATACAACGAAAGTCCTGTATGAGACCAAAAGCAATAAGTTGTTATCGTGCGGCCCTCGTCAAGAGAATGCGTTCTAACTGACACCTGTCAGTTACATTCTAACGAATATGTGAAAGAAAGAAAGAAAATAAATTGATTTGACCCAGGTTAAGGCACACAATATTCACAAAACGATAAACAGAAAAAAAAAAACTTAAATAGTACTGTGTGCCTCACGGATGCGCCAAACAGGCCCAGTTCAGCATAAATGCCAGACAACTACATAGTGTCTGACGTGATCGTGATGTGTTTTGCGAATTTGATCCTTCTTACTACTACAAATAAACCATCTGACAGGTGTCAGCTAGAACGCATTCTTTAGACGGGTGGACTGTATAAGTCAGAAGTAATCACAGCAGACAGTTGGATGCCTTAATTGAAAATCGAAACTCATTTGTTTATGTAAAATACGCTGAAAATTAGCACTTTTCGAATGAAAAAATTACAGAACACAAAAATCATAAATCCATTCTGCACCGCCTTGTATTGCTTAGTTGGGCAACGAAAAGAAGCGCTGTCCAGCTGCATGTTTCTGAGGCCATTTTGTTGACATTGCATGATGCACAGCTAGTCTGATACATTTTAAGATAAATAAGATTCTCTATGTTATTGGGATTGGTTTCCGCCCTTGGTCTTTCAGGTGGACTTCAGTGGGACCATTGTTGTGTAGTCCAACAGCATTTCAGAAGCAGATTAAGTGTCCTAGTCCATTCAGAACATCTGCAAAAGATCTGAATGATCAGAGGGTTTATGTTCTAATTTGGGTGAGGCCTGTGCATTCAAAGATTACGTGGCGGTGTCCTCAGTTTCCACGCATGCTCTGCACAGAGGACTGTTCAGTGAGTAAATAACAGACTGCTTATCAGATAGAGCAACTTGCCAACTAGTGCAAAATGTAACCTAGGTACTTGCAAGTTACTATCGCAGTCATTCTGGCAGGCATTTCTCACAGAACTTTTCTTATAGATGGAAATGCATTCTTACATTGAGGATCCAAGCAATGCCAATGGGCTGCAATGAATGGGCGATTAATTCGGTGCTTAAATTAAAATCAAAATTAATATTAATAATTTATCAACAAAAAAAGAAACTGGGCACAGAATCAGCACTTTTTGAACGTCAAAATTAAACATGAGACAGTCTCTCAAAACGCCCGCCACTTCCTAGTGCTTTAGCAGGGAAGAAGAATTGGCACAACAAACTCCCCAGCAGCACAGCTGTCTGTTCAGTTAGAACAACTTGATTCTCTATACAATAGATATGCAAAGTACGAAACACAAAACATTAAATAAAATTATTTGCCATTATGTCAGATAGCACACGCAAATACATATAAAAATTACAATTACAATAAATATTATAGTATTATCGATAGGCAAACACGTGAAAGTTATATTTTATGGTAGAAATTGTCTCATGCCATGACGTCCGCGACGAATAAAATTAACATAGTTTAAAAGTCATGAGTATTTAAAGATTTTTAATGTTACGAATGTAGTTACGTAAATGATGTCATTTTATGTAATTTTGATGTTTATTGGAATTTACAAAGTTGATATTGTTTCTAGGCCAACTAAATTATTTATTTATTTATTTATTTTATTATTTATGTACACACAGAAAAATAGATACAGATAAGACATAATCATAATTATGAGTACAAAGGTACTGCTTATTTCTTAAGAAATTTCTTCCAGCAGACCTGCGACAGGAGAAATGAGAAAGAAATGTAGGACACAATAGTGTGTGAGAACAAGAAGAGTTTTTTTTTTTTAAATATGCGAAGTCTTATAGGTACTAAAATATTGAAATAAACCTACCTACACAATACCTACAATTATAGTTGGGTTAGGTTTCTTACGTATTCAGAAGTGTAGAACTCCACTATACTAATATTCTTGTAGTGATTGTTTAAAAGCGGGAAATATTGAAAAGTCAAATGTTCCTACTTAAAAAGTCAGGGAAGTGCAATTTGCGAAGGATTTAAAATAAGGTGTAACACTAACCTATACGTACCTACCAGTAACACTTTCAAGAAATAAAAAAAAAATTGAAACCATATGCGTTTTCAAAAAGCATAAGCCGTATCGGCACGCTCTGTAGCATGACCCGTAAGAAATCAATTTAACTATACAAATAATGGTACAAGACCAAAATAAAACCAACAGGCAACTGCCGCTAAACGAAAGGGTAAAAAACATTTTAATAAGCGTTTTTGCCATTCACGCAAAAATGGTACTCTTTATTATACGTGTTATGTAATGTAATGTAATTTGGTATAAAAATGATGTAAATCTCACAGGTCGTAACCGTCTTAGAGAGATAGTAAAAGTGGTCAGACTTGTAAAAAAAGACAACTACAAATTGGCTCGCTGCGGTCGACATAACTGCCGCTCTCATTTCGAAGCACATCGGGGACCGAGGCATTCAATTAAGAGAAATTATGATTTAATTCGCTTATTAATAAGATTCAAGAATTTTATTTTCGCGTTAACTATGCAGACACGTCTGCACAATTCTAATTGGGTGTTCACTATGCAGTCTGCCAGAAACTAGTCACTATTCAAAAATATAGCTAATGTGGCTGCCAAAATAATGTAATGATACATTTCATTTTACTATCCATTTCATTTCCTATCTACCAAAGGATCATAATGTGTAACAGTCCTATAGGCTACCAAAGGTTCAATGTTCATTTCACATAGACTCCATTTAAAATAAGATTATACATTTAAAAAAACCTTTTTTACAGTCCGTTCAACCGATTTTGACTTCAATAATGTTTATCTCGTTAGGCTAATTAAACATATATATATTATTATAAAATTTATCTATATGTATATCTATGAATGTATCTAAACGACTAAACATAATATGTATGGTGTCTGTTTTTGTTAAATCAAACGTTCGAGGCACATAACAACAATATTGTCACAGATTCAGGAAGGAACAAAGAGAATGTATTTAGTACCTAAGTAATAGGCACAATAATGCACGTTACCTACAGTTCCTTAGTCCCACATATCCAGTTACATCATAATAAGAGGATTTAGCGGCTCAGCTTAGAAAGGCTTTCGAAAGGCATGCTCCGATGTAACCTCTTATATAAAATTAGTCACGGTAGTGATATGTCAATGATTTTGTTGTTTTGCTGGTAAACGAGACATAGATAGTGGAATCGCTACGGAGCGATTCCACTTTAGTACGGACTAAAGTACAGATTACAGACAGTACAGTAATCGCGGAGTGGGGCGCGTCGTCGTGGATTGCACTATCTATAAACAGCTATAATTTAGATAACTTTATAGATACTTTCTTGCTTAAGAACGTTATTGTGTCACCTTTCGACACTGGCAGTGGTTGTAAAAAAGTCAGTGCTCTATTTAATTATCTTCTGGAGGGAGGTGGGCTGGTTGGAATAACCATCAACGGCCGCCATGGCTCACGCACAATGGTCCACCTGAGGGAATAAGTGCAGAAACCAAACCCTGTAACATAGAACAAGTCAGTGCTCTCATTGAACAAAGTTGGAGATCAATAACTATATTTTTATTTTATTTTATTCTTATAATCTTGGTCTGCACAATAGTGTAAGTTAAATTTATACATGTGCAGTGCCAGTTTCCAAAAATATTCGTTTCGGAAAACTACCGGACAAAACTCTCTCGTGGTCTTTGGTGAATACTAAAAGCAGAAAGTATTTTTTGTTCCATTACTGATTTATAGATCCTCAATAAACCGTAAAAAACTTGACAGATTCTCGCAATCTGCGTTCAAGTAAAAACGGTGCCCTCATTTTTTTCTGCACAGTCTTTTCTTTTTCACAGACTTTTGTGTTTAGGTGCGTTTCTATACCTACCTTTTAATTAATTTATTTTGTAAAAAATATCGAGTTAATATAATAACCAAAGTAAGTCGTAATAAACATTACGGTTGCTTTCGCTATTTTTATAACCAGACAGACTTAGTACTGCGGAAACTAGTTCAAACATTTATATCATTAACCCCTATGATGATGCGACAAAATTACCAAACATTAATCTATTAATCACTGTCGAAAATAGATAGCAAATTCGAATAAAATTGCACTGCAGTCTACGTAGAAAGCGGGCCACCATAATGTATAATAGTTCAAAAACATGTTTTGCAACAAAAATCAGCATAATCACGTGTTTCCGCAAAAACAAATCAAACAGCTTATGCACCATATTATTCTATGCAAGTACGTAGAGAGTGTGAAGCAATTTGTTCCAAGGGTTCTCGTGGTAGATTACATATACATGTATTGGTTCTACTAGCAGGCTGTTTGTCTCAGTTCCGCTAGCAATGTTGTAGACTCTATAGCAAAGAGGGTTTTTCCTAGAATTACAATTTTCCACTCACTGTGTCTTTTCTATACAGGGTGTCCGGTAAATAATGGATAACCTTGAAATAGCATATAATAGATCTTATGGCTGTTCTAAAAAAATACAAAAATCCCTAGTATACCTAAGATTTTTAACAAAATTTGTATCTTATTTTACATGCTTCTTCACCACGACCACAAATGAATGAATACCATCGGTTATTTTGTTGTTGTAATATTGCACGTTGAATATGCGGCACAGAGAAGCAGTAAATAATGTGACTAAAAATCTGTATAGTATTAACTTGGGATATATATTTTTCGGTATTATTTTTATAACATCCGTCAGGTCTATTATATGCTATTTCTAGGTTATCCATTATTTACCGGACATCCTGTATAATCTCTATACTAAATTGTGCGAATTTGTCCTGCAAAATGGTTGCAAATTCAGTTCAACGGATTTTACTCCAATTTAAATTTTTAAATTTTACTCCAATAATTGTAAACCACAGTTATTGGAGTAAATTTTTATTTTATTGTCGTCTGACTATCCTATTTAATAATTAAATCAAAAATATTATTATTATTTATTTATTTCTCAACAGCTGAGGTCCTAGCCCGGAAATTATTTTTTGTTACGAAATATTCGCCCAATGTGCATTTTAGTGCAGAGAGACCTATACTTAAAACCCCGAAATTAAAACATATCCTGGTTGTTAATCCTACATCCTATACGCCATGGTGATGAAGTTATTTTGAAATAATAGCAAGCTTGCTACAGGACCCTGAACAAAAATAAACTATTTTAAGCCCTTGGAATAAAACCGGTTCAGGTTAATTGCACTGATTGATCGACATTTTATCACCATGAATAACATCAAACCTTGATTGAACATAAATTCATTAGGAGTAAACATTTAAATATGACCCAGATTCGCATCGATATCATAATTTCCAGAGATAAATGCCGGCCCTAACAACTGGTAAGATAGGTTTAATGAACAAAGTAATAGATTCATTGCAGTTCTCGTTATGATACTTGCACAGCATACTAGATAGGTACTGCATACCGGTTGGTAACTATCCCAGGGGCCCTAGTCTGCTATTTTTATAAATTCGTCATTCCAACACGATCCCATTGTCATTTTGCTAAAAGTTCGTAATCTGCTAAATTCATAATGGTCGATCATTGGTTGATCATTGTATTCCACAAACCCGATACTCGTAACGAATTCAAAGAAATGACTGCGTAATGACGTTCTCATGGTAAGTCACTGATCAAAGGATCTGTCAAATTTTTTGCAGATTACCGTCTAAGTCAGTCATTCATTTTTCATTATGTACGAGTTTACCAATACATGCCATTTCTTTCAATGGAGTGTCAGTGGCTGACCATTGGAAAGTCATAATGTCGCCAATAAGTTAGTAGATTACCAAACTTTTCAAAATCAACAATTATGAAATCAATGATAGACCATTCTGACACTATTGTAATAGCAGACTTGAGGCCCTGGGATAGGGTTTTCTTATACTCTGCTTTAGGTCTTTTTAGGTAAATCCTTAAAGTTTTTGGAACTTCGTGAATCTAACTGACTGAGACTGAGTAGTTGCTACATGCTACTAAAAATTGTTTTAAACCAAGCTTAATCTTTACCAAAAGGAGATGGGAAATGCTGGGCCCAAATGTAATAAGTTGAGATATGATCTAAAAAATTAGTCATATTTTTTATCTTAAAATATCAAAAATCAGCTCAATTCTCAATCTGGAAGCTGAGAAATAAGAGAAAGACAGTTTTCGTGAGATTATCGATTAATTGAGTAATTGATTAAGTACACAATTATAAAAATAAAACTTTAGCACGGTAATTATTAACTCAAAGTCATTAAATGCACTATAACTCAAAGTCATTAAATACATTTAATTACAGTCAGATTAATAAATAAAATATTAATTAATTACTGAAAAAACCAATATAATAATTATCAATTTCATAACGATTAAAATCAGTCTTATATTTTTAGTCTACGGCACTGGCATGGAATCTGACTCACAGAGTACATTTTATTATATCTGACTAACATTGACACTAGACAGTTGCCGACTGCTTTTTGGTTGCTCACTCGTTTCATGTTTTCCGATGCATTGATGACTTCTTTCCCGAATATTTTTCATTTTCTACGACCACGGCTTTGTCTTTTACGGATTCTGACCCTGCCTACCTTGTACGACCCTTGTTTTCACACTGGACACTAAAGATTGCTGACACGTTTGATTTGGAGTTGTTATTTTGGATTTTACCGCCGCCTGAATTTGGATTGGATATTGTTGAAACTATGGATCGTGAGGGACTGATAAGTTTAAATCTATTCATTGACACCATTGTCATCTCGTTACATTCAGGCCCAAGATTGTATGTAATCGTTTCCGTCTCAAGCATTGTTTCCATATCACAGCGAAGTTGACGCTCCAATCCGTTGATTGGTATAGCATTCGCGGGATAAATTAGGTTACGTGTTTCCATATAAATCATTTGACCTTACAAATTGCACCAATTTATAAGACGATTAGCTTTCGCTTAAAGAAACCGGGCATAATATGCTAACTAATGATGACGTAGCAAAGGGACACACGCACGATTATGTGAATCAGATACCTCCCACTGTGTGAGCTGTTTCGTAACGGAGTGAGATTTGAGTAAGCCCATGTTCGCGCAGACGTAAAAATAACGCGGCGGGATTTTATCGTGCACTGGATTCTCAACTCTCGGGGCTAAGCAGAGCAATGAAAATCCAGTGCACGTAAAAAAATTGCCGCGGAAAAATCGCCCGTGCGAACCTGGGCTTAGTCCTGTGGGTATCATCCACTTATTGATGAAGGCTTTCATTGGTGCTGTGTAGCTGTGAAACAGCATTCAAAAACTTCCTGCATCGGAAACAGGAGTTATCTGACTGGCCGATGTTGGGGTCGGCTTCCAGTCTAATTGGATGCAGCTGAATACCAGTATTTCTCATGGAGCTACTGCCTTCTGACCTCCACAATCCAACTACTGGGTAATATGATACCCCTTGGTAAGAAACATCAGAAATAGGAGAAAGCTATCATAAAGCTAAAGACAGAAGTCGGACTACCCTATTTAAACATAAAATAAAACAAACTTTTCAATTATTATGTATTTTTTAAGTATGTATTAACTATTAGATTTTAAGATAACGAAAATATTGTATTGTTGTTATATTGATTGTATTTAATTTTACCAAAACTGTATCTATTATACTTAAGTTAGTAACATGTGGAAACGTAGTGTAGCATACTGTGTATCTAGATATAATATACAATGTACGATTGTTTGTTCCCAAATAAAATGAAATTTAAATTAAATAAAATACCATCCGCACTTGGTCGATATACCGATTAGATGTACTCAGCGCTTCTCCTTCACATTTATTATGCGCACGGTCAAAGTGTAGAACTCTCTGCCAGCGTCTGTGTTCCCTTCCACATATAAAAAACCCGTCAACCATCAAAGCAAGAGTGCACAGGCATCTTCTGGGCACGCTCATTCCATCATAGATCTCATCCATCGCTTTCCATCAGGCGTGATCGAGATCCATACAGCTGGCCGAAATCACAATAAAAAATTAAAACTGGGTTGATGGCAAAATCAGACGTCCAACAATATAGTGATTTGGATGAATTTTTGTAGGTACCAGAAAGTAGACAGGATCTATATCAAATAAAAAGTAACGACCGTGAAATGTTCAGCGGATGCTATTAATCGGTAGTTAAAAACTCATCACGATAAAAAATGAGGACGAAAGCTACTTGAAGTGTGAATATTTTCGCCGTCGAGCTTACTCGCTACCAATGAACCAGTCATCTACAAAATGTAGGTCGATACCTACTAACTCGTGCAAAACTTAATGAATAATTGAATAAACAAAATGCTTTATATTAAGAATCGGTGCATGACTAACTGGTATTCCAGTCACCGCTTTCTAAGCAGACAAGGAACAGAAGTAGGAGATGACGTCAGGCAGGCGGTGATCGGACGTTACACCATCACTGTCGCTATCAAATGACGCAGACATAATGGATCTATGGAAATTGATTCTTTTTTGAACTATTCTTACACAATTCTCTTTTTGAATTCCGCAAGCCGAGCCTAGTTTTAGGCGTCATCAGATGAGAGATTAGCATGAAAAATTGGATCGAAACTTCGGCAGTTTTGTGACGATTTTAGACTTTAGTTAATTCGGTTTGAATCTTGTTGCAGAAGCACTTTCCTCAGAGATCGATGCATGCATTCGGTTCGTTCCGAATATATTACCTACCTTGTTTTACGCATATTACGACATTTCGACTTTCTTTGGGTGTGTTCACTACGAGAACTGAGGTCTGATAAAAGTGAAAAGATTCATCTACATGCTGACTAGTTATCATACTTAGTCATAGTTTTGGTGTTATGTAACAAATAACAACATTTGTGTTCGATGTTCTACTTCTAGTAAACTACGTTAGTGTTTCATTCAGAAAAACTTTGTGGAAAGTTTGTAGCAATAAAAACAAAATTTATTGTGCCTAATTCTTCGTTGACTTGCTAAAAATAAAATCTTATGTAACCGCTGACTTGATTAGAGTTATAATTAAGCGTAATGAAGTTGTCTGACTTAACGTAGGTCGTTAGCCTTCTAATTTTATGGATGATTGAATAAGTCGGTTATGAAAATAGGTAGAAATCTAATCCGTATTATTTTGTTAAAAACTTCTAGAAGATATTACACAAATTAATTGTCTATGTTCAAAAGATATCCCAACTACTTATATTTTTTATACTTTTCTGTGACTAGTGGAAGAGCGGAATTTACTAACACAGGTATATTTCTTATTTAAGTGGAAATTACCCTAAATACCTAATGTTTGTAAACATTATTTTTCCATGACACGTATTCCAGGAATCAATGTCATTTAAAGACTATATTCATTTGCATTAAATATATCCTTCTTTTGTAATTAAACACAACATATTTATTCTATTCTGAGCAGCGCGCCTCGCGCCCGTTTTACCGCTCCTCGCATAAATTCGCGCCTCGAACACTCGAACACACAATTAAAATTCAAACTGACAGCTTAAGGGCGATAAAATCTAACTTCGCTTTACCGTATGCAACTCTCGACATCAATAGTTGCATTTTGATTATTTTGTTCCCTCTATTTTATTACCTTATAAAGCCTTTTCCCGCGGCTTGGCCCGCGTGGAGGTCAGAAATTATCCCACGGGAAAGTACTGCCGGGATAAATAATATCCTATTTCCTAATCCAGGTCATGGTCTACCTGTGTGCCAAATGCCGTGAAAAGCTAACACACAGAGAGAATTAATGTCGCATTTATAATATTAGTAGGGATTGGTAATCGACGCCCTTAGCAACTCGTGATCTAGTGAACACTGCTGTACATAGATAAATTACCGGTACAGCAGACGGGTTAAAGGGTGTCTTAATTACCACGACTGGTGAAGAGATTGGTGATCACCACAGTTTATCTAAATCTAAACTAATATGTATTATAAAGAGAAAAGACTTGATTTTTTTTGTATGTTTGTTCGTTTGTTTTGTTTTCACGCTAAAATGGCTGAATAGATTTGGATGAAATTTGGCACGTAAGTACACCACGACCTGGGTTAAGATATAGGATACTTTTTATCCTAATATTCCCATGCGATCGAGACTTATATTAGCAGATTTATAATGGGCAGCCCTTGATATGCCCTATGCAACACCAGCAATCAAGCTCCTGCTCTTACTGTTATAAATATCATGCTATATTATTTAATCCTCATATTTATGCAAAGAGGACTTTGTCCTAGAGTGGGACAATACCAGGCCCACGTACAATAATAAATCCACGATCAAGTAGAGGGTGACCTATAACCCCATTATTCATAAACATTATTTAAAGTGAAGAGACGTTTAAACGTCAAAAATGTATGACTAAACCATCGGGTTAAACAGTCTCTAATCATTACTTAACTTTAAGCATCGTTTATAAATAAACCTTTAAATGTGGAGAATAAGAAATGAGTACATAAGAGGCGGTCTGAAAGTGGCACCGCTGACCGAAAAGTTGTGCGGAAATCGGTTGTCATGGCATGGGCATGTGATGCGGAGGAATGAAGACAATGTCGTGAGGAAGGTTTTGAGTGTGAATAGTACAGTTCACTTACAGAATGAAAAGTACACTTTGTAAACAAGCATATTACAAATTAGAGGATTATATCCAAGATAAAAATGCTTGGACCACCAGCATGTTGCTGGTCCTGCTCCATAGGACAATTTAGAATCTAGAAAAAATCTAACTGGTTGCCAATTTAATTGTATAATATTATTTTTTATAACATTGATTTTATATTCTGTGATTACTTGAACTCACACACTGACTTATTATTATTACTTGTTTAAATGTTAGGAATATCGTATAATTTTACATTGTTTGTAAATATGCATCTATCCCATAATTTATTTATCTGTCATTCCTTCATTTCTCATTATTTTTACCTATCGTGGTATAGTAATCTTATTCTAGGTGCATCGTCTTCACATATAATTATAATTAAGTATATAATTAATGTATCTTACAAGATATTGTGAAAATATTTTAAAAGAGTAACGGTTGAGTTTCTTGCCCATTCTTCTCCATACGAAAACTACCTTTTGGAATGGGCGACTAGAATCTTTTTTTTTTTTTTTGTAAATTTTGACGTTCAAAAGTGCTTTTTTGTGCCTAATTGAAATAAATTATTTGACTTTGACTTTGAATGTCGATGGCTATATGTCTTGACGCTGCGTGAGCGTGCGTGATCCATCGCTGCGCCGCCCTTCGATGTCCACCGCGCTCAGAATAGATAGAAAGCAGCACATACAGTATTTTTTTGCTCTGTTGGTGTAATTGCTGTATGGCGTTCAAATGAGAGGTTAAATAAATAAATAAATAAGAGTAAGTGTACGAACTGAGTGAAAAGCGTCCAGCGGAGCGTTCAGCGTTGCGTGCAAGCGGCGAAGGCAACCGCTCGGCCGCCACTAAGGACACCTGTATCTGTTTGACACAAACGCCGCACGCCCCGCCCCGCTGGACGCTTGATTTAAGCGGGCACTCAGGCCGTACTCTAAGGGAAGACCAAAGAAACGATGGATAGATTGTGTGAAAGATGATATGGCTAGAAAGGTGGTGCCTACCGAGATGACGACTAACAGAGAAGTGTAGATGAAAGGGACATGTTGCGCCGACCACGAATAAATTGCGTTATGGCAGGATAGAGATGATACTGTAGAATAATTATAATATATAATCGTAATTGGCACTACACAACTGGTATTAAGGTGGCATCCGACGACGTCCGATATAATATTATAACAATCGTTCAAAATAACCATATAGGCAGTGAGTAGTATTTGCACATTACCACAAGAAAGCACTATCACGCTATATAATTATACACAATGTGTGAATTACACTATGTACCGTGTGTAAGAGCCGTTATAGTTATGTCTCCGATAATTTGACACTTGTCACTGGAATATTTTGATTCAATTAGAGGCGAGATGGAACCGAAATACTAGCGCGTTGGAAGTAGGTCTTACAGTACTAAGTAGTGTCTGAAATCAGCTTATAAGTTTTGACCTAGGTCATGAGACAAAGAATTTGTTTAAAAGTACTGAATCCTTTTTCAACCACATGTTACGTACTGCCTCGTTGGCTTAGCGGTCACAAACGTTACTCCTGAGTATGAGATCCTGGGTTTGATTCCTAGGTTGGGCAAAGTGGTATTGAGTTTTGCCATTTGGAATTTCTTAGTTGCAGCTTGCACTCTGGATTTGTGCCCGGGTGATGGCAATAGGCTCGCTGCCCCCACATGGAACTTAAATTAACGAGATATGGGTGTACTTACCTACTATATACACCTCTGCCTAACCCTTCGAGGATACAAGGCGTGATATTACGTGTTACGTTATGTGCCTTTTTAATTAATAGGTAGAGTATGTGGTGTATTGTGAATAGTACATTACGCTTGATAGGGATCTCTTAGGTTTAGTCTCCATAAGGAATTGAATCTTTCACCTTAAATTAACGAAGCCGTGTAAATATTAGCCGAATCTGTGAAAAAAAAAATGTATTGGAAAGTTTGCGAACTTGTTTTGTACCTAACTTTTTATAGTGGATTGCATTATCACATTTATCACTAACATACAAAGGCGTTTTCTTATTATAGAATCCCAATTACAAATCATTGCAAAACTATTTGAATAAAATCGATACGCTAAGAAGAAGATTACGTAATCACCAATATTGTACTGTCATAAAAAAATTCGCAAATAAAGTAAGAAAAAATTTTTTATTAAAAGAAAATGTAAGACCGCCCTGTGTGTGAATTCCGAACGCTGAAAAATGTGGGCGCTACCAAGAAAACGTCACAATAATGTTACGTAGATTCATAACAAGTCTTACGTTCGTGCTGGGCACTGGTTTTCATACTCAGTTTGGTAATAAACTATTGTGTTTTATTTGATTTATGGGTGGCGTAATGACTGCATAAGGGATTAATTAACATTATGTCAAGATAACTTATCGATTTCCTTCCTTTCTTTTATAACAATGTACATTGCAAACGCCCGAAAAAAGATATTAGGGATCTGGAGGTTCTTTTGAAGTCAAAGGCTAAGGCTGATGAAGACTGTACCAAATATTCGTTTTACTAAAGCCCACTTGCGCGTTAACAGCTAACTCAGGGTTAACCCAATAATTCTGTTTGGATTAACCCTTAATTGTTAATCTCGAATTCTCGAGTTATTTATCTAACCCATGAAAATGTCGGTAATTGGGCGATGGAGATCAGAGGTGGAAGCGAGGCGGATATTGATAATAATTCACTCAAAAATAATCCAATTTTGGAATTAATTTAAAAACCATCAACATTTTGTAATATTCTTTGGTTTTCAAGTTAAACCACCTCATAGTTTCTTTAGACATCACGAAACAATACGTGGAATAAGCGATCAATGTCAGATCACAAGTACAATGGCTTTATGTAATAGTAATTATTTAGACTGCCATGGTGGGCGCTCAGTTTGTAAGAAATATATGAAAGTACTCAGCAATAGTGCTATTAGTGTCCGTTGTCAAAATAACACAACATAACACGGTGCAAAATAAAAAATAATCATAATTATCTTTGTAATAGTCACTTTCGAATTCAATCGAACTGTTTTGATAGTAGAAGACCACAATGAAATACGTATACGGTAGGTATGTTTTATGATGTGTATAAAATAATAATAATATGCCTATAAATCATAATTATTTATTAAGTAGGTATCTACCATGATGTTGCCTTATGTACGTATTATAAAATTGCACGCAGAGAAAGTGCAGAATGAGTTGAAGGAAATGACAAAGATTCTTCAACTATCAGACGACGAAGATCAAATGTGAAAAGCGACAAACTCACAGGTCGCGTAAACGCAGCCGTGTGCGGAATTGTAAGTTTAAATATGTAATGCGTGGAAAATTGACGGAGTTTTAAACTTTTTATGAGTTACTTGGACAGCCCAGCGGTAACGGCTCCGACATAATATAAGTTGTAGGTTCGAATTGGGGCAGGCACTTTGTGTAATTTATTTGATAACTGCTCTCATAAAGTGAAGGAAAACATCGCGAGGAATGTTCAATGTACGAGCACCAAAAATTCAAAGACATGGTGACATCTACCATTCCGCACTGTGCCTGCGTGGTGGATTACAACCCACTGCCTCTCGAAGAGGCGATGCATGTGTCCAAGCAGAGGCAACATTATTGGATTAATATTATGTTTATGCTATACCCGGATAGAGATTATGTTGTGATGCGGTAAGTAAATGCAATACCATTACTGTCACATGGAAGTCTGTGGAAGATCCTGCGTGCCTCGGACAACACAATAAATCATTGGTCTAGATTGTATCAAACTAATGTCAGCCTAACAGGGATATTGATTTTCTCTATCAGATGGCAACAGTTTCGTGCATCTGATATGGTTGGAAACTGTTTCCAAGACATAGTACCTACGTTACAGTATATGACGGTAGTCTTTAGAAAATCACAAATCAACACCGACAAAATAGCGTCTAATACCTTACGCTTGGCTAGAACTGCTATAATGTGAATAGATACAGTCACTTTACTTACTTGCTGTTCATCTCGCGTACAAATGACATCAATGAATGAAAGTGCATTTGTTCTCGCAAACTCGGTAGTCTGTAACTGTAGTGTCACTGCTATAAACTTGAACGTAAACTTGATGGATTTATGAAGCGTGATTGAACACCCAAGTCGTGAGAGATCGTAAACCAGGTTTAAAATACCATGTAACACCAAGCATCTGAAAGTCGGTTTAGGTTTTGACATTTGATAATTTGATGGAAAGACAGATTCCAGGAAATATTATTATGTCGGAGAAATTGGGATGATCTTCATGTATTCCTTCGTGAACATCTCTAGTTTTAAATAAATAAATGTAGGTAATTGCCTTGTTACAAGTCATAATTTCAGAGAGCATAATAAGTATAATAATGTTAACGCGTAACATCTTGAAATGAAAGTGAAATTATGTATAAGATTTTACTTGCTATCTCTGGCATGCAGAGAAATGGGTCATTGTGTTTATACAAGATAGCCAAGAGATTTGAACACATAATATACAAAATATCATGTAATATGTTAATGGAATCAGTGCCAACAATAACTGAAACCTTAGCTTTAAGCTTGCTTACTTCCAGTAAATAAAACGTGAAGATTACCAACACGAGCACTCAATCAGATTAAATACGTCCACACAATTATCGTTAGTTTCCTTCCGGACCGCCAAACGATGTAGAAGTTAGCTCAACGAATGTTTAAATTGATAGCCAAATTACAAAAAAAAAGGCATCAATTGTAGCAGAAACTAGGTCGCAGGTTCGTATGACATCTGTGTGGATAAGTGCATCAAACCGTGATCGGGTGTGACGCAACGCTTCCGGCTTCTATTACCTCATTGTTGGGTTCGGAAGCTCACTGGCTCGCTCCCATTCTTTCAGCCAATGCAGTGAAAGGGTCCTCCGATACACTTTTACCCTTCCGTCAGCCGGGTGCGCGCCACCGATCGCTCTCTTATAAATTCGGTGAAAACACAGCGACATCACATTACGAATTCGGCGGCTGTACCGGCAGGCCGACCGAAACTTACACGGAGATATTTGTTTGTGTTGTGCACCAAACATTGTGAAGTGATTTAGTTTCATCTACGCAACGAGTATATTAAATAAGCATCTAAAATGAAATTCACGGTGAGTTCGCGTTTTGTGATGGAAAAGTGCAATTAGAATTAAGTGCTTGTGATGTTGAGGAAAACGAGAGCAGCTCGATTTGGATTTTGAGGACCCTAGTGCAATTATAAATGTTTGAAGAGTTTATCTACGAATCTTTTGTTTTATATCAAAATATAACTATTTTAGATATAAAAAATTATATTTATCATTTTTTTTTTTTTAACGTTTACACTATAAGAATTTTAAGTACTAGAGTTTAAAAACGTCGTTAAAATTATAACTGCATTGAATGTATGTGTTACAATTACAACTATTAGGATATCGTTAACTGATCATTCAAACATGTAATATCATAACTGATTGATGAGCCTCGATTGCAATATTTACAATAAAACATAAATGTATTATATTTAAAGTAAAAGTGGAAAAGTGAAATTTTTATAATGTGGGCGTAAATATTAACTTTGCCATGCGGGTCGTCGTTAATCTTGCACTTGCACGACCGCAGTATTTGGAAACCCGTTTCTGAATTACTTTTGCATGAAATATAATATTTTATGTTACCGTTCGACTTGATTCTCTCCACCGATAACTATCTGGAAGAAAGTATGTAATTATGTTTTATCTGTTGCAGATCATTTTCACCACACTCTTGTGTATATCGACGTCATGGGCCGTGCTGGCGAAGAAGGTGGAAGATAAAGATAAGCGCGAGGCGCCAGTGGGCTACGGCTCGCCTGGTCTCTCTGCGCATAGCTATCAGTCACCATCATCCCTCGGCCAGGGTGACGCCAGTGCCATCAGCATCGGCGCCGGCTACAGCATCGGCGGTGCCAAGCCCAGCTACAACTTCGGCGGACAAGGATCTGGCGGAGCCCTACAATACTCCGCTGAAGGCTTATCTCAGTTATCTCCTAACAGTCACGGTAGCATCCAGCTGGCTCCTATCACCTTACAACCCAGTCACGGTGGTGCCTTCGCCACTGGCGATCTCTCTCAGCTCATGAGCCAGCTCTCCCACAGCCTGGGCGCCGGAGGGATCTCGCTGCAGCCATCGACTACCGTTGCGGAATTCCACCAGGGCCAGGGAGTTGAGGGTGCTCAAGTAGCTCAAGGCGGTCAAGAGTACTCGTTCCCTCAGTTCTCATACGGATCCCCTAAGCAGCAGCAGCAATTCGTCTTATCCGAACAGTTGCAACAGCAATTATCTAGTGGACCTGCATACTCCTCTGGCACCAAGGGCTTGGGTTCTTACTCCACTGGTCCGGTCCTGTTTTCTCCTTCTGAGAGCCAATCTCATGCACCCGCACAGTCGTATGGATCTCCTAGCGCTGGACAGCACTCGTTCGATGCTGGATCACTATCTTTCGGCGGAGGCGGTCACTCATTAGGACTTGGTCTGGGCTCTGGACTTAATCTTGGTGGAGCTGGACATTCTTTCGGTGGAGCGGGACATTCCTTCGGAGGCACTTACAAACAATTAAATAGCTATGCTGGCCCCGGTAAAACTTCTTTCAAACCGTCGGCTTACCTCGGCTCATCTGTTCAAGGAGAATCTGGTCACGGTCTGTCTAGCCAGGGTCTTTCTAGCCAGGGACTTTCTAGCCACGGATTGTCTGGCCAAGGTCTTTCCGGCCATGGTCTGTCCGGTTTATCTGGGTCTTACGGTGGTCCATCTTTCGGTGGTTACCGCGGTGCTACTCACGGTGCTCTGTCCCTTAATACTGGTGGTCACGGCGCCAGCTTCGGAGGATCTCAAGGAGGTTTCGGTGGTGGCTCATCTAAATTCATTGCCCCTGCTTACCAATCTCCCAAGGGTGAAGGATTAGAAGGTGCCAGCGCTTTCTCTTCAGGACATGTTGCTCCTCCTGGAACCACCTACGGCTTTCCTTCAAGTTCATACTCATCCAACAATGCTCACGCAGCTTCTTCCAACAAGCCCTATTATGTAAGCACAAAGCATCTTCACCACTCTTCCCCAATTAATTTCGGAGAAGGTAGCTCATCGTACAGGGCACCCGCTTCGAGCCACAGTTCTCTAAGCTCTTATTCCTCTGGCCCTAAATACAGCTTTGGAAGTTCAAGTTCCCACTACTCACCAAAAGATGCGTACGGCGCTGCCAGCGAGATTTCGTACAACACTATCAAGTATAGCGAAGAATTGAAGCCACGAGCTCATTAAAATAAGGTTTCACGAATAGTTTTGTGTAAATAGTAGTTGAGAGTAATGTGTGAGGGGTGTGTACTGCGTAGGCGTGGTGCAAATGATCGCATGGTTTATGTGAGCGAAAGTATTGCTCTAGGTGTTATTTATTTGCGTACGTTCCGCTAATTAGCTGTGCGGGCGACCACTTTGATACTCGGCGTGAGCGTCAGCGCGTACGTGTCATGTTTTGGTTATCTCGTCGGTGTGCTTTCTTTTCGGTAACATGTGTATAATTTGTATAATCATGTAGCTTGATATCTTTCATCGCAGACAGGTTAGAAACTTGTTTTGTTAGCAATAACAATACTGAATCATGCGCATCTAATCTGAACAACCACCGCTTGAAACTGTTGTGTGTAACGACGTGAATTTCTGTAAATATAGTAAATAGTTAAGGTTGTCTATTTATTATTTTATAAATTTAGTTTTTATGGTTGTTATTGTTTTAATAAAATGCCAATAAAATGTTTGACTTTCATTTTCCCGGGTTCCACATTTGTGTTAATAGCTATTGAATGGAAAAATCATTCGTAGAGCGTAACTTCCACAGGAAACATGATACTGCTTGGGTAATCGGCACTTGGCGCGCATCGCCAGTTTCACTCATAAGAAAGTAGGTACTATAGGAAATTGAAATGAGCCTAATACCGCCTCCCGCCGCCGTTGTCGCCCCTTGCTTCCGCGTAAAGAACTCGACCGGACAAGTGACACCATGTTGAGAGCAAGTCGGCTTGTCAGCCAGCTGATTGAGCAATAGATTTCATCTCAATTAACATGAGACCGGATCTTAATTCGAGTGTCCGTCGGATCTGACGTGAAAGTAGAACATTTGTATCTAATTAAATGGTAACAGTAGGAACAAGTAGGTGAATAACCTGAACACTGATGAGACAGATTTGGTTCCGTTCGTAACACAAAATATCAGTTACATAACGTATACGAAACAATGGGTTGGTCCTTATAAAAGTAGAGCAACTCACACACTAATTATTGTTCGTACTTTTAACTATAACAGAACTTTTGTATGTAACCTAGCGAACGGTGGACAAATCAGAATCAGATCAGCTGCTCTTACGTGTCGCTTGACACTTAACGCATAAGATGATAGTTATTATTGTACGCTTTGTGTAAACAGTTACTTAATACTTCACGGTCGAGGCAACATGTACAGTGAGAACTCAGAATGGAAGCCAACTGCATTCACTTCCGAATTCTTAAACGTTCCTTACGCAACAGCTCACGTTTTAACCGCCATCACCACCCAGGTATTATGCATTCAGGGTACAGTTGTTGCAATCTGGATTTCTATTGTGTACCTGAGATTGATGTTGTTTGTCACAATATTAGCATTCTCACGAGCGTTGGTTTTAAATTGAAGATGTGTTACAAATGTTTGGCATTTTCTTGGGTAGGCATTTGCTCTGTGTATTTTCAGTTCTGTTACACTGTCTTGTATATCATTAAGTAGGTATATACATAACATTAATGTATTCGTTTTTTTGCGTTTTTTTTATCATTTCAATAGACGATCAATTAATGTTTTTATTTCTTTCAGCCTATCAGTATCTACTTACGTAGGTACCTGATTGTTAAACAATCTTTGTAACTATCATACAACCCACATGCAAATGATATTATAATTTAAACAATGTTGTTATAGAAATTTTTGTGTTTGTGTTAAACCTTAATGTTTATTGTTTATGCATTTGTTTGTTTCGTATTTCTTTGTTGTACGTAGATTAATATCGCAGTAATTTACCTGTTTGTGTTTCGTTACCGTCGATGTTCCGACAAGTTGACGTTTCCTATTTTACATTTTCATGTAACTGAGGAATACCTACAAGTAGATTGTTAACCTAGTAGATACAAGTAGACTTAATATTTTCATATGACGAATTGATTGTCTTTTAGGTTGATGTCAACGGATCAACAGCTTTGAATCGATATATCAAAATAAAAGATCAAATAAAATATAGCCCTGTCTTTGGAGTCGCGCAATCGGGTAAAAACACCGTTAACGTAAATGAACCAACTCTGAAAAGTGTTGCGTCCGATCAACCATGGTTCATTAATAGGGTTGAAATTGAGAGTGTACTTAGCCCATAATCAGATTGACCAGCAGTTCTGCTTGATCTGGTTTATAAATAAACAATACCGGCTTTATTGACCGAGTGACTTAATTGTGTCGCGGTTGAATAGGTACGAGTAACGGCGAGTTTTTGTTTTGTCTAGCTAGTCCGCCCATAGTCACGTTACTGTAAGCCTATACCCAAAGCGGGAAATGACTTCCTTAATTTCGACTATTTAGATAGTCGGATTCCCACGCTATAGCATGTGGGAAAAGTATCTGCGAAAGTGTAAACAAACCCTGTTCAGTTTAAATTTTTCGGCAATTGCTCACTAAAGGGAATTAAATTGTAACACTGAAACATTTATCTGTTTCATTGTGAAGGTTACAACTTTTTCCAACAATTATTATTTATGTATGTTTGTTTGCTACTTTGTAAATGAACAGAATAAACTTTTTTTTTTAAATAATGTAATTGTGAAATATCGACGTGAATTGGGGATATAATAAAATTAAACTCAATTGTGAAAGTTTTTTTTTAAGCTGATCTTTTTAAGAATATTGGGTTTAGGTGGCTATATATAAGTACTAACTGCCGCACGGGTCGATCCATCAGGTTAAGCTATGCTTGCCGGGGTTGGTCTGTGGATGGGTGACCATCTTTACATAACGAGACTCCTCCGTGCCTCGGAAAGCACGCTAAGCCGTTGGTCCCGGCTGTCATTCGTGGATCTTTGACAGTCGTTACGGGTCGTCAGAAGTCCGAAAATCTGACAACCAGTCTTACCAAGGGGTATCGTATTGCCCAGTTACTGGGGTGTGGAGGTCAGATAGGCAGTCGCTCCTATACTGGTATTCAGCTGCATCCGGTTAGACTGGAAGCCGACTCCAATATAGTTGGGAAAAGGCTAGGCAGATTGATTTTGGGTTTAGGTATTCAAATAATCAAATCAAAGCACACATTTTTTTAAGTAGCACTACAAATTGGCATCCACAGATTCGTTTTCTAATCCATTTGTTTACATTTTCCCCAAATACTTTTGGGACAGACCATACTTGTTGTTAGTGATTTGCAGTGTTCACACAAGGCAATATTACTATTTAACTAGTATCAATAACATTTAATCACTACTGCAGCCTATATAAACAAATTATAAGCTATTAATGCAATCATCCGACCCAACCAGCTGATGAATATAATGTGCGAAAACGCATAGTTACACATCAACATAGCGTTTACTCCATCCGTTAATAAATCACGGTCAATTTTACAGTTTGGTCGCACGGAACGGCTAAATGTTCTGAGAAAAAATGTATTGAAACGAAAATCAACCTAGTCATGGTTGGAATCACCGATGTGTGTTGAAGTTCAATGTAACTTGCTGATGGATATTCTTCAAAGGAAGATCTGTACATTAGTTGCTGATGCCGTGGTGATCCGATTTGCTAGTCAGCAGGGTAGGTTTGGGTGGACTACCAAAGGTGTGGCCGGAATCTGCTTCAGCTGCCAAGAGAATCAGAAAAACCGGCCAGTGCGAGTCGGACTCGCGCACGAAGGGTTCCGTACCACCGTTCAATAATTAGCATAAACCTCCTAAAAAAACTTTTCTTAAATTTTTAACTTTATTTTTATTATTTTTTCTTATAGCGGCAATAGCAATACACAATCTGTAAAAAATTCAACTGTCTACTTATGCGGTTCATGAGATACAACCCGCTGACAGACAGATGGATAGCGGGGGCTTATAGTAATAGGGTTCCGTTTGCCACCTTTCGGATAGAGAACCTTAAAAATAGTGTTGGGTTATTCTGTACCTAAAGAAATTCTCAGTAGGAAGCAGCCTATAGGTACTTTTGATTTGTTCCCGATTACTAGTAGCCTAGTAGGTAGGTCCTAGTACATTTATCTACTCCTGCGGAGTAGTGGGGTAGAAGGTACTATGTAGAAAAATTACAATATTCAAATAACAGCTAATAAAATAATTAAAGCTTGCGTTCTTTCCGTGACGCGATTTATTATTGTATTCGTGATACGTAATTTTTATTACGATGTGTTTTTTAATCGTTACTTAACAATCAGTGTATAACGTACGAGTAAAAATACGGTAAAATAGAACGTAGTTAGGTACTCGTATGAACATACAATTTCTTCTATGAGGAGTTTTCTCATGTTGTTATGGAATACAGTATTTCCTCGTTTGACCGTCGCACTGTGGATCGAAAAAAGGCTCTCATAGACATTAGAGCTTACATTTGAAAATGTAGATTTTTTGTTTGAAATAGCTTCTAATATCCAATATCATGCATAAATATATCAATACAATCTGGTAGGCAAATTGGCAACTTATATTTTAAAAAAAGTATGGAGCTAATGCGTATATCTCCGGAACTCATAATATCCTTGTGCACTGTTATGTAACTATTTATTTATGATTTTTTTACATACTTCATATACCAAAATAAAAATAAAATAAATAAAATCGTTGCCACATTGCCTGCCAGATTGTACCTATCTATCCTATGATATATTATGCATCATATTGGCAATTAGAAGCCATTTCAAGAAACGGACGCTTTAAAATTTACGCTTCTATGGCTTCGAGATCTTTTTTTCGATCCACTGTGCATCGCAGTTTTAAATTACCTATGAAAACTAACGTAACTTTTCAATCTGAATCTTACGAGAATATCTGACGAAAATCACTGGTGCAATGATGCCGCTAACCAAAAACAGTTTAGTAGTTTAGTTTACTAACCACACGAAAAGAAGAAGACCAAAAACCTAGTGACGTAAAACCAGGGTTATCGCTTGAAATCTTTGTAGATTTTTTTTGCATTGTTATATTCTTTGTCTGTTAAGCACGCATGAGTTTGTACGATGTTTATGGTTCTATGAGAAGGTAATTTTAATAGAGCAGGCACTGCTATATTTTGAGATAACATCAAGATCTTGTTCGTTTGCATACTACACGTGTAATAATTAACATAGGATGATTAAAGTGAAAATATGTAGTTTTTGGAGTTAAAATAATGGAAAGGTACCTATGTTATTAAAAAAAAACTGAAATTACTTCAGATGAAGATTAATGGACTTCTGTTCTCTTCATCCATACTAATATTATAAATTCGAAAGTAACTGTCTGTCTGTCTGTCTGTATGTTACCTTTTCACGCCTAAACTACTGAACAGATTTCTACAAAATTTGGCAAGGAGATAGATGGCATCCTGGGGAAGGACATAGGGTACTTTTTGTTTTAAAAATAATCCTATTGGGCATGCAAGTTTGTATGGGAAATAAAGCATTTCTTAAGTTAGGCATCTGGAAATTCAAATGTATGCTTTTGGTAAGAAATAAGGAATTATGTCTTACAGAAGTTTTTGTAAAATCATCCCCCAACGGGGTAAAATAGAGGATGATTTTAAAATGAATTTATTAAAAGAGATTTAAGGAATGGGAAATATAGTCACAGTCCGTATCTTGAGATAAAATTTAGTTTATTGCATGAAAATCGGTCACTGGGTTTCAGTCCTTAACGCTTGAACGGATTTGCATGAAAGGCATACGGATAGGCCATGATTTGGGTTAGGACAAAAGATACTTTTATACCGGTATTACGTTCCCGTGGGACGATATCCGACATCTACGCGGGCGAAGCCGCGGGCAAAAGCTTTTTTTTTTTTTTTTTTTTTTTTTTTTTTTTTTTTTTTTTTTTTGTCTTGGGCATCTCGTAGCTCACCTCTGAGGTGATGACTACTTAACCGGTCAATCCTGCAGCTGCCTTAAGCTACTAACTCAAAGCCTCCAGCCAAAACAATTCTAAATTAAAACTAGGCGAACGCTCGCTAAGGGCACCCCCTGTGGGGTACGGACCTCGGCTTAGGGCGTCGCTGGGGGGAGGACAGCAAGTTGGGACAGGCTGGATCAAAGATGATTCATTATTATTAATCGGGGAATTTAAGACTACATTTCTCAGCAAAACGCGGGCTGGCGCTTCTGCGAGCAAGGGTCGGTGGGGGGGCAAAAGCTATAATTACATAACTTAATATAGATAGTGCAATCCACGACGACGCGCCCCACTCCGCTCCGCTCCGCACTAAAGTACAGCTTACAGTACAGTCATCGCGGAGTGGGGCGCGTCGTCGTGGATTGCACTATCTGTATCACACTCGTAATACCCGAAGGGTTAGGCAGAGGGGAGAGGGGTATACTGCAACCCACATTTCGCCAGTTATGTTTAAGAGGGAACAGGGGCTGCGAGGAATATAAAATAGGTATTTGAAGAAACTATTGCCGTCGCGCTGCGCCCGAAAAACCAAGTTAAACCCCGTAAAGTGCGATAGGGACAACTGCAGCTCAGACCGATTATATCACAAATTTCTTGACGAAAACGACGTTTGGCATTCTCCTTTTTTCTCCTCGAAAACTAAGCCGATTTAATAAATTTTTACATTCAAATTTTAAGAAAGAATAAGTCTAGGTTCCTATTATTTTCTTTTATGCTAAAAACTTTTCCGAATTAGTCTGGTAGTCCTCTAATCACGGCGGTAAAAATGGGGCATTTTTGTAATTTTTGGAGGGTCATAGTTTCCTTACTTATTAATTGCTGAAAAAAAGGAAATGACAGGGACATGCCTATAGAGACCCTGATTTTATTATATTTATTAAAAAAGACAGCTCTAGAGGCATTATTCAGGAAGAAAAACGGGGAATACGTTTGTATGGAGAATCGCGGGCCCTGTTCCCTCTTAAGTTCCATGTAATAGGGGCCGAGCCTATTGCTATCAACCGGGCACAATTTGAAGAAAGGCTCCATGTAATTTGGTTGTCGCACTTAAACATCGCGTACTTTCGTAAAAATAGTCTCAAAAGATAGATCTCGGACAAATTAAGATATAAGGTAATCACAGCATATTTTTTTAATATAGGTTTTGCCGGAAACACGTTGTTTAAAAAGCAAGTAGCTCCGTATATCTAAATAGATCTCTATGACAGTAAACCAAAGAGTTTATTATGCAATAAACCAACGAGTTATAAATATATGACATTCAAAGATGGTGGAAATGAATAGTTCCAATAATGGCTACCGAAGGGAAAAGTGACACTAGTAGCTGACTAACTTTGTATATTAAGCCCTCTACACATTGGACCTCATGTACAAGAGCTTCATGTCCTATTGTCTTCTCTTGCACTTCAAAGCAAGGAAGTAGACATAATTACGTTATGATTGACAAAATGTCTTTTGTTATTACTACTAATGTGAATGTCCTCCTAACTAAGTAATATTATAAATGCGAAAGTGAGTTTGTTCATTTGTTAAGCTTTCTCGCTAAAACGGCTGAACATAATATTTGGATAGCACTCAGATAAACCATTGGGTAAGGACATAGGCTATACTGCACATCCTACAGACGTTCCGGGTCATTGATAGTATAATTAAAGGCAATAATTGAAAACAACGCTTTTTTTATGAAGAAAACTAAAATGCGTCCAAAAATAATATGGACGATGGTTGCCCTGTAACTGCAAATCAACGCGCTATCGCTTTTCGTCGTGCACGTACGAGTATATTGTGTATTTCTAATCCAATCAAACGTCAGTTATAATTGCATGGATCCATTAATTACCTATGTAGGCATGATTTGCTCATTAACGCGAGCAGACAGACGCGACGCGACTCTAGTAGAACAATTTCTAAAAAAACTTATTTTTACTTATTATATCAGAATCGCGTCGCACCTGTCTGCGGGAGCCTTTGCCTTTATTATAATGTATAGGTAACCACTTCATTTTACGTAACGTTCGGTCCATAACGTTGATCATCATTCGATCACTACAGTGCATCCAAGCTTTCCGTGTGTTGGCGATTTCTGACTTTTAGTAACAATGGCATTGCCATTCATTTTGATAGTTCAACAACATTCATTGCGTTATTTACGTTGTCAAGCAAACTAGAACAAAATATTTTAAACATTTATGAATCAATGTATCTAGATTGATTTTTCCAAAATCCTTCGGATTGCAATTGATGGGTGCTCTATGTTTTCTTTTATCGTCAATCAGCGGAGACCAAGATAAGCTTGAAAAAGGCCAAATGCCAATGATAAATTCACATTGGTCTTATATCTATGGGTACTGCCCTGGTATTGGACAGGACCTCTAAGCTAAAGTAAATACCTTTACAGCACTTCATTAAATCGTATCAAAGATGCCTATTACCAGAACTTACGATGGCCTATTTAAGGCAGATTTATCGTAATCTGGCTTGTGATCTCGTAATTGACACTAAATGCTAAATCTAAGGAAATACATGACAGCATGTTCCATATAAGGTAGATTGTCTTGTCAGTAGAGCCTGGGAATAAGTTCCTGTTTATGTGCACTTGGAGCTTATTTAATTGGTATACAAAGATATAAATCAATTAATGTTATAAGTAAATGATCACTTGAAAGGACATTGGAATCTGCGTAAATAATGTCAGATGGAAGAAATTGTTGGGTGGATGGTCTGGAGGTGGTGGTGGCTTTAGTAGGTAGTCTGTCTAAACACAAAACAGACGGTATTCTACCTACCAGTATACCTTATAAAGAAAAGTTATCTATAGTCCGTCAGCCTTCATCATTTCTCGAATCGGCAACATGACTGATTTAAAAAAGCTTCGCCATTCGGGTATCGTGGTGACAGTTGTTATAACTCATCATCTTCACTTTAGCCAAAAGACGTCCGCTGCTGAACATAGGCCTCCCCCAAGCACCGCCACTTCGACCGGTTCTGTGCTTCTCGCATCGAGCGGATTCCTGTTCTATTCCTTTTTTTTTAAATTCTAAGTATTCATAAACAGCACCATCTTTACAACGTCGCCGAAAGTATTCTTTATAAGAACTCTAGTTTACAATATCCATCGAAAGTAAAGTTTTATAGAGCTACAGGTGAAAGGATCGATACGTGATACAACATTTCGCGAGATCACTACAGATGGCGTTGATATAAAGTATTACTTTTAGAATATGAATCTTTATGAACTTCAAAGGGTAAGCAGTAGTTTATAGAGGTAGTCGATTGAAGATTTGGCGTGATAAAAGCTACTATAGAACTTTTAATTAATGACACTGATGAATAATTTATCTTATCTCTTGATAATAAAACAGTTAAATATTTTTTTGTAAATATTCCGCCTTCAATTGTTTTATGATAGTGTAATGCGTTGTTATATTTAGGTACCTACCTCATTTAGCCCCACAGCATTTCAAAGAGCTCCCAAGCTTAAAGTATTGTTACGAATTCTTAATTTTTAACAAACTACGGTCTATTCTCCTTTACATATTAGCAGCAGTGAAGCACATTTTTTGCACAACAATCCGGCTAATAAACCAATAATTGTTTTCTAAATTAACAACTGTTACACGCCTTCATTCTGTTTCGAACATATCGTAACAATTTAACAACTTTATTTTTATGCACTTAACTAAGTAATTATAGTCCATTATTGTTTGATTCGTGATAATGCTTCGCTATTAAAGTCATCAGGAGAAAAGAGAATGGTACTAGGTATATGGTGCGCTCTGGTACAATCATTGCATTAGTCTGAAAGGGCATGCAAGCCAAATATGCACGTGTGGTGTGTGTTTATTGTCAATTTCTAGGTTTTGTATGCGGTAAGATCGTGCTTTTCTAGTATTGTTGGGATGGGACGTATTAGCTACGATGTTTTTGAGGAAACGTAATTAACTGGAGATCATATAGTCTGGGAGTCTAGATACTTATTTCGGGAAATGTACGTAAAGCTACGATATTTTTCGTAGAGCTAAAGTCAATTATATATTACTTACATAAATATAATATTAAATATAACATAACACATAACAAAACGCCTTGTTCCTTGTTTCCTCGAAGGGTTAGGCAGAGGTGTAGGTACCCACAGCACACCCACATTCGCCAGGTTTGTTTAAGTTCCATTTAATAGGGGGCGAGCCTATTGTCATCATCGGGCACAAATTCCATTCTCTGGCTGAGAAATTTCAGATTGAAAAGCCCAATAACACGTTGCCCGATCTGGGAATCGCACCCAGGACCTCAAGCTCAGCAGTAGCGCTTGCGACCACTAGATCAACGAAAATAAATAATAATTATTATACTTAGCACTGCAGTGGGACAGTAAAGGTTAAAAATAATAATAAGTAAGAACATACTTACATTATTTTTGTCTTAAAAAATAATTATTGTGACCTTACAATTTAGTACATTCTAGAGTCATTAAAGCATAAACTTTCCTCCCTCCTCCTTCAACTAGTTGTTTATTCTACCAGACGCCCCAATAATTGTTGCTACAGAAGATACCTAGAGGCTAGAATATTGATTTGCATATTTCGAAAGATTGCATTGACTGACATCTCCTCTCGAATGAAGGAAATCATAATAATACAGCTAAAATGAATCAATTAATCATTTATATCAATTTTGACATCACTTATTGATTTATGACCGTGGAAATAACCACTTAGTTACGTGGGAGCTTCCGGTACATACCGTAGACATTTTATACCTATCAAATGCGATGTTCAGGGCTTACTTATTTTATGATTATGTTAGCATCTTGATGAAAGTTGCGTAAGATCAATCATATTGGTTCCTATAGCATAGACATAAGATGATTGATTGGGGACATCTTTAATAAATTATAACTGAGGCCGACCATCACTCCGCTAGGACCGATGCCTGCACGGGTGGGTTTTAGTCAGTAAGAGTCTGACACGCCCTCCCACTCCGCCCAGAGCGGGAGAAGTTATTTGATAATTTCGAAACCAACAAAAAAAATAAGGCCGACCATCACTCTACTAAGCTTTCTGTCGATTACGAGACAAGCAGAAGTGCACAACTGGTGCAGTTAAGTGAAGAGTGGTACATCGTAGCACTTTTTCGACAAACTGTACCCTTGCAGCTGATAAGCATATAAAAAAACGGGTGAATTCGAACGAGGGATGAGGATGAATGAAGCCGGATAAACGGAAAGATGGCTGTTATACCTAACTGTTGATAAAGATCAAGTAGGTAGGTACGAGTATGTTGTTAAATTAGGTCTGCAGTGCAAGAGTTTTAATATTATGAAGATTCTGGCAACTTAGCGTTTCTGGCCTGTATTCAATTTGTAGGTAGTATAAAGAAAACTTTCCATGACTCCGACATAAAATGCACATTCACTAAAGAACAAGAAGAAGAAGAGCAGTAAAAAATCAAGAATAGGGCCAAAACGGGGTATTCCTGTTTAGAGTTAAACGAAGACGCGGTCAATAACTAACTTCCAAGATAAAGACACACATAGAAGGACACAGGAAACAGTTTCTTGCGTCCATTCCCACAGAACTATATATAAACACGTGTTATATAACCTTCAATTGAGTTGAAAGGAGCGGTGTTCTGCAATTTTCATTAGTAGCCACCTGCTAGCCACAATTAGAGTTAATTCGCGCAGGCGCAGTAGAAAGCTCGTGAGATACTTCGAGAACCCTTTTACTTGCACATGGTTCGTGATAACGAACTTCCTTAGAACTCGTTCGATTTGTGATTATGAATGATAATTATTTCTGTAAATTGGAAAACGCTTTTACACGGCAAAAATAAATTATGTTTTAAAACTAGATGAGTTCGGTGTTTCCTATCTGACTACTCTAAGAAGAAAGACAGAAACAGACGAACTCAGAGGTCACAAAATCTTTTAAAGTCCAGCTATAATCTTGGCCAGGCCATATGAGAACCATGCAGATTAGTGCCTGAGATGGTCTTTTGAGGAAAGAACGACACAGATTTGAGTAGACCGGTCCAGTCAGTGCACGCATTTGTCGCTAATGGTGTAACTCAGAAAGTAAGAAATTAAGGAGCTCAACGACTCGACGAAAGACTTGATTCTTTATCGAGATGATCTTATTGGTGGTTACCGCATCGTTGCTGATTGTATACAGTTTTTTTAAGATAAAGTTACGTAATGCGCTTGAAGCTTTGTAGATTTTAATCTGCTATAAATAAATTACTTTAGCTTTTTGTCTTTTTTCCGTTGTTTTGTAGTTCGAGTGAAACGTGAAAGGGAATTAAGTTCTTATTGCTGAGTTAATTAGCTCAATAGATTGTAGCGATTATGGACGAATAAATCACGTTCGAATAATTGGCAAAGCAATGCGCTCGATGTTCGCTTTAATTTATATGCTAGAACCAAACACGAATGCTATAGACCTTGTTAGAGAGAAATATGAAGGTATGAACGCAACGCATTTCCGCATGCCGTGGTAGGAAATGGACACTATCAGAGTAAACTGGATACGTTCCAATACAGGACAAAGACCTATCGAGCGGTCACTTCCCTCGCTGTGATCTGGAGCTAAGGAAAGTTGTCCACGGCCGCTCATATAAATGCATGAACTTGATACCGTCTTGCACTTTTCCGCGGGCCCCGGTGAATAGAACACTTTTCCTTTCGCAATACGCGTTTTCCATTCAAGTATATAATGTAATTATATTCTTAGAGACACGCGTTGTTGCACACGTTATACAAAATGGCGAAATGGGAGCTTTTGGTGAGTTTACTGCCTTATATAATGATTTAATGATACTAACGAGTACTAACAAGCGTTCAATTGTAAGCAGTTATATGTGTTCGGCGTTTCTTCTGAAGTCATTTATTAGAACTCGTTGAAGCAAAAGTAAACGCTCTTAGTTTATTGTATGATGCGAAATAAATATGTATTGCGATAACGAGGTAGCTGATTGATTGGCTTCTTCGCGTTTGTAGAAAGACTATGATTGATTGTGCTGTAATTTGTTCCAGATTTTCGTCGCTTTCGCTACACTGGTATGCTGTACCGAGGTTGAGGATGTCGAGCAGAAAAAACGGAACGCTGGAAAGGGGACGAGTATAAATACTATACCAACAGGGGCTCAGAAGCAAGACTATACATACAGCATTTACACACAGAATCCAAGTTCCCAGAGTGGTTCGAGCAGCCCATCGTCTTACCAATCTCAAGTGCCAAATTCGTTCTACCCCAGTCAAGGGAGCAGCCAGTATTACTCCTCATCAAGTACGCAGAGCGAACCATCATCATCCTCCTACGGCTCCCAGCAACAACCCCAGATAAACCTGTTACCACCAACCACTTCCCAGTTCGTGCCTCTGAACTTTGTGCCAAATACTGGTTACCAGTCCAAATACCAAATAGTGCCTTCGAAGGCAAGTGGGAATATTCAATTGGCTTTCCTGCAGCCTACTAGTTATCCAACTCAACCTATTGTTCCTTATGCTCCTCAATTATTCTCACCTAATCCTACAAGCCAGATAAATCCTCATCAGAACCCTTTGATTAATCAATTACCTCAGGGGCATTACAACATGCCTAGTTACCAGCCTTTATCGCTTGGCGGATCTTATTTGGGTCAGCCATCGACTATGCTGCTGTTTGCTCAACCAAATCCTTCTCCATACAATAATCTTCTATACCAGAACCCAGTACAAAGCTTCTATAACTACTATCCTACGAACTCCCAAAGCAAATACAACGTTCAGTACGTCCCGCAAGGTACGACGACTGAGTACGAAAAGTTGCAAGGTCCTATTTCGCTAACTGCCCCAAAGGAGGATAATGACATCGTTCACAATAGTGAATATACTGGTCCGCCGTCTGATTCCAGCTCGAATTACAAAAACACCTATTCGACTAGTCGTAATACTTATGCTAAACTATAGCCATATCCAGCCGTAAGCGCCTAAGTAGAACTGATATAGTTATTTGTTGGACATATAGTTGCCATTACGTTAACCACAGATATTTATTGCAATGGGAGATTGTATAGTTTTTATTTATTAGTTATGTATGCATATAGTTAACATAAATTTTGTTGTAATTGTTATTGTTATCGATTTTTGTTGGGAAATAAATGTTGCATGTTTTTTTTATAACGTTTTTTATTTCTCCATCTATGTATATGTTAATTTGCTTACCCACATGCTGGTCACATGAGGCATCACTCGTGCCGTGTCCTTTATCTTTATTGTCCTGGCCAATACTCAAGGTGCGTAAACTCAATAAAATTGGTACCTACCTACATACAAGACCTGAGGACGTAATAACGAATACCAGTGAATTGTGATCAATCACTTTTTAATAATGCATTCTTGAAGCTTTTATGATATCTACTGCAATCTACATGGATTTTTATTGGAACTTGGAAATCACAGTTAAATAAATACAATTAATGCCTCAACGAATGCCTCAGTCCTCTTTACCAACAACCATGGTCTGGTATGTAGATCAAATACCAATAAAAACACACCAATTTCACCAAGATGATATAACATGTTTGAACGTAACGCCTGCACTCTATAATTTACTCCGAACTTCGAGAACAGTGGGTTTGACTGCCCTAAATTGTTTGCACTATTCAAACCGTCCGACCGTAGAATGGTAGGCAGACTACCCAGAGGTAATATTAATTCTACTTTCAGTATTACTGGTATTTGCTGGGAACACAATGCAGGCCAGGTATTACTTTCTATCTACAGCTTTGTGTGCAGCTATAAAGTAACAGTAGTTTGCATAATACGGGTGCTTTTGTTCTTTCAAATTGATTTCTTCCACGCCCTCTATTTGTATTGCTCACTTGTTACTGTGGTGCAAGGTTTTCACATGTTTGTATGTAAGTGAATACGAGGCTCGTATTCTGATGATGAAGTATTCTTTTTTTGAAAATGTTGTAGTAATTTATGATGATTAAAACTATTAAATGCTTTTGTAAGTAAATTATGTTGGACTGGCCAAAAAATTTTAAAATTGTCCATGTAGGTATGTATCTACTAAACTAACATTATTTAAGATAACCTACGGAGTCTATCTTTGCTGTGATCATTACTATTTATAGAAAGAGAAACTCGACGATATAATTATGATCCTGAAGTTAGATAAAAACGAGTACCCTACCTAACTATATAGAACATGTTCTCGTGTAGCTTCACTATTGAATTAAAACTTCATTAACTTTAGTATTATTGCATCATTATAATCTCCAAAATTCCTATTAACAAGGAATTACAAATAACTATGCAAATTACTCGTATATCGAAATGCAGTCTTTTTAGTCACATGGCAAAGTTGACCTAACTCTATTATGTGACGAAGAAGAGGTCTTAACACGTTCAGTGCCGTGAGCCCTCCTGGAGGGTTCACTCAAGCCGCATATGGGATGCCGGGAGCCCTCACGGAGGGCTCTTTTTTAATGTACGTTTTTCTTAGCGAATTCGGTATTACAAAACTGTGAAAATAAAATCAGTTGTATATTTAAACAAGTTTTTTTAATTTTTAATAATAATAATAATTAGTGCCGGTGACCCTCCTGGAGTCAACTTGCAATATGTATGGCAACATGGCGTATGAGCTCTGTGAAAAATGGGTGGAGTCGAAAGTGTTAAAAGAATGTTAGCGTTACCACACTCAAACTTATGAAATTAAATTCTTAGAGCCATAAAAGTCTTTATAACATAATTTACGACACGACTATTCAAAACACGTTCTTATAAAAATCATCTTAACAAACGATGCGCTGGCGCGGTCAATAAATTGAGTGAAATTATCCGTATGATGGACGTGAGAATTAACGTAATCACCTAGTGGCGTAAGAGTTACCAGTAGAGCTTGATACAAGGTCATGATTTAGGCCGAAAGTTTCGGTATAGCCGAAAAAGTCACCCTACTATTTGGTAGTACTTCTTTGAGAAACTACCAAAAGAATGGCGACTTTTAGCTTCGAGATGCTGAGAGTCTATTACAACGGTTCTTTAGTTCCAATACGTAAGTTTTTACTTCGTGATTTATTTATTTGATGATTTCCAACAAAAGTATAGGTACCTGACATACCTATATGCTAAGATCTGCACGAGCCATAAACCTCTGTATGCATTAAAATATGCTTTCGGTGTTTCAAGTTTAATTACTGTCACTCCCTTTTATGGTACATGCTGAAGCTAAAAATGTGCTTCTTTTATTGTGTGACTGTTACTCGCTTTCTACCACAAAGCTATGACCGAACCGCCGAATGTTAAGCCGAAACTGAACAACCACGGAACTTTAGCCCACCTCTAGTTATCACTACAGTTCGGGCACCTCATATCAGCAGTGAAAGGAAGCTGCGTGGTTACTTAATTGCCCAGCGTTTTATTTGTATCATTTCTAAGATGCGCAATCAGACGCACCTGTCTTATAGGGAGTGTTCACTAATGTGTGTTGTGTAATATAATATTATTATTACGAGTATGTTATGGGATGGTTTTTTTTTTTGAAGAAGAGTGGTCGTAGCTTTGGTGGAGATGCAAAGTGGCCTAGATATTAAATATGTTTTTTTTTTGTCGTCTGAGAATGATTTAATTTCTTAACATGCGCCGGTAGCTAGCTCATCAGAATATTAATGAATTAAATTACTTTTATGTGAGTGTCAAAGATCAAAAAGAACATTATTTTTCATAGATTGACAGTAAAAATATTCTCTAAAGACCGAAAAAATCCTTTGCTAGATATTGCTAAACATTACTGTTTCGGAGATCGATGTTACGTAGAATACTCTAAATAGGAATGCAAAAATCATCATGTTATGAAATGTTTGCTAAAGCATGTGACTATCAAAAAAAAAACCATTAGAATAAAATATGTAAAGAAATTCTAAGCAGATACTCACCAATGATCTCATTTATTTCAAAATTACCATCTTATTTCAATATTTGTCTTACTAACCTTTCTCATTGCATTCGAATGCATTAAATATAAAATTAATTAAATACGACAAACACCAACATTATTCTACAATCATGTTTATGTAGTTTTGAGTAAATTTTGAAAACTGTTGTTACTTTAGAATCATCTTTAATAATGTAATTTAAACTTTTAAAGTCTGATTTCTTAATTAATATTATAAATGCGAAAGTGAGTTTGTTTTTTAATTGTTTGTTTGTTACACTTTCACGCTAAAACGGCTGAACAGATTAGGAAGAAATTTGGCACATGGATAGACCATGACTTGGCTATAATTATCCTATGGGATACTTTTTATCCCGATGTTTCCACGGGATCGAGACTTATGCTGGCGAAACCGCGGAGCGTAGTTAGTTGTAAGTATATATTTTTAATTGTCAAAGAAATTTGGGATAAAGTCAAGTTAATTATCACGTTTAGCATATGGTCAGTGATCACAGTTTTTTCAATTAGGATATTATAAAGGATGACATCGTTGAAGGCAACAGTTTGGTCCTTGGTCACTTAGGTTTCCACCATTTTGTGTCATGAACTCGCTTTGCCGTTCTATTTTTAAGCCAAGACACTTTCATTCATGAGTTCATCATCATTTCATTTTCTTTGAAGCCAACACTTTGTCTTGTTAGTTTTATTGTGTAGAAAATCAGTATGGTCACTAATTTCTACTCGACCGGGAATCGAACCGGTACTATTGAATATGAACTAGCTTTAAAGCGTTAAGCGTAGCGTAAGCAGAAGGATGAAAGAAAGATGTGAGTACAGACGAAGAAATGAAGAATATTATTATAGCGATTAGAAAATTATATTTTAAATAAATTACACTAACAACAACATAAAATAGGCAAAATTAAAACAAGTAAACTAAGCGCGGCGCAAGTTGATGGGCTGGTAGCCAACGGTGGACTGGCGCTCTGTGTGACTCGCCTCACGAAAGCTTGCGGGAGTGATGATGATGACGTCACGCTGAAGTAGTTGCACGAAGGCTGCGCTGACGTTCATACTCGGGGTCACCAATTTAGAGGCATGAGGAACAGGGTGTAAAGTTCACTCATCCACCATAGAAAAGGGAGGATCCTCCAACCAGACGGGTGTTGTGTCTGGCGGGCCGACTGCCCGACTGTTGATTTCGGATAGTCTTATCTATGTCGTTCGCGTGGTAAACTCTAATTGCGCGATGCAGGATTTGTGTGACGTCATGTCATTGATGCGTAGTTAGTATGTGGCGGTGTAACCGCTACATCACTCCCCCCCGGAGACCGGAGGTCGATAGTGGGCTGAGTCTTGTATCTTGCGATGCTTCACAGTGCCAGCTAAGGTTCCCAGTGAGTCGGAACCGAGTGCCGCATAGTTCACGGTGAGTCGGAACTGTCTGCGGTGATTCCCCAGTGAGTCGGGGTGGCGCTGCGTCACGATCCAGTGAGTCGGATGTGGTATAGCGCAGGGTTGTGGCTGACTGCTAGCGTCGACCAGGAGAGGGTAGAATGAGCTCTGCTTGTGAGACCGGCCGAAGGTGCAGGTGCTGTGCCAAGTTTGCTGATGAGGCTGAGGGTGATGACCAGGAATGCGCGTTCGCTGCATGCTGGTGGTCAGGATACCCGTTGAAGCCGAGGGTGCTGGCTGTCTGTGTGACTCGCCTCACGAAAGCTTGCGGGAGTGATGATGATGATGACGTCACGCTGAAGTAGTTGCCACGAAGGCTGCGTTGACGTTCATACTCGGGGTCACCAATTTAGAGGCATGAGGAACAGGGTGTAAAGTTCACTCATCCACCATAGAAAAGGGAGGATCCTCCAACCAGACGGGTGTTGTGTCTGGCGGGCCGACTGCCCGACTGTTGATTTCGGATAGTCTTATCTATGTCGTTCGCGTGGTAAACTCTAATTGCGCGATGCAGGATTTGTGTGACGTCATGTCATTGATGCGTAGTTAGTATGTGGCGGTGTAACCGCTACAATTGAAATGGAAAAATAAGCAATCCCTGGCTAAAAATATATATTTCAAAATCCTATAAAACAACGAGCGGGCCTTACAGTACTCGCATATGACGTGTAACGTCTAACATCTTGGATGACAGTACCAACCTCTCGGAAAATGGATTAGTACCATCTGACAGCCAACTCTAGCACCGCGCGCGCTCATTGGTCAAGTCAAATAGCGCGCGCTTCCCCGGCTTACACACTTCCGTTCCGTCCCTTTTCACGAAATCACTCCCACAGATTGCATAAATACCTAACACCGTAACTAAACCCCATCATTAATAATTGTCACATCCTATATTCTCGGTACAAGTTGTTCAATCTGTATGGAGACCGGTCTGCACATCTGTAACACATCTCTAATACACGTAATAGCCATAAATTATAAAATGGCCTCATACGAGTCCTATTTCATATTATTTGTGGTTGGAACAACTTTCGCGAACAACTTCAGCTTCACTTAGACATTATTAATTACGATTTCTATGTCATTTAATTTGAGAAATAATTGGTCGGCGATTATTCATTTGGTAGGGTGTCAAGAAAAATCTTCTCAGAAACAAGCTTACTGTCAATTAGTTTGAATTTTTTTTCGATAAATAAACCATCTCGTTATTTCACTTGTGAATAAATTTCCCAAAGCATTAAAGAACCATTTTTTTTTTCTTTGTTTTCCTATTTGATTGAAGCGATGCTGTCGAGGCAATACTCGTATACCAAGAAATCTGTAACTGAAAACAACACAGTAAAAAATATCCGTCTCGATGATGTCTGCTTCGTTGGTCGCCAGTGCTGCTGAGCATGAGGTCCTGTCTTCAATTCCCAGATCAAGCATAGTGTAATTAGTTTTTCTATCAAGAATTTCTCACCCGGTCGATGTCAATAGGCTCGCCCCCTAGGCTTTTACATAGGACTCAAACATAACTGGTGAAATGTGGGTGGTCCACCTCTGCCTAACCCTTCGGGAATTACAGGCGTGATGTTATATTATGTTAAACAATCTGTATCATGTTTTGTCTGTCTTTCACATAATACTTACTGCTACAAGTAGCTAGACTCGTCGTATCAATAAATCTAGATTATTTCGAGTACGCAATAAAAATTAAGCGTTTCCAATTAGGACATTTATTGCTAACAATTTGCATGATCTTCTAATTTTATAGTACCCAAAACGGAGCATAACTATTTCTTAATAAAAATAAATACATGTGTAATAAAATAACTTAGGCTAGTCGCCATTCATATCATAGCTCGAAGTAAGACCAATTTGCATAAAAATCTCGTAGCTTTCGGCATTTCTTTTTAATCGTCGAAGTAACAAATTACGTGTCAAACTAAATAGTGGAATTTGTTACTAGTAACTTGTGTGTAAAATCTCATTAAAATGTTGTGTACTTATGTGATAATTAAAACCGAACTTATACATCGTCTTTATGTAAGCGAGTAAATTATATCGGATTGCTTTTTGATGTGTAATATCTTTCCTCTTGCTTTCCTGCAATCTGTGGGAGAGCTTTCGTGAAAAGGGACGGAAGTATGTATGTATGTATGGAAGACGGGGAAGCGCGCGCTATTTGATTTGACCAATGAGCGTGCGCGGTGCTATAGTCGGCCGTCAGATGGTACCAACCCATTTTCCGAGAGGTTGGTACTGTCAGCCAAGATGTCAGATGTTACATGTTACACATCAAATGCGACTACTGTAAGGTTCGCCTGTATTTTTAATATCCGTTTTCGACGATGTGATGTACCTACACATGTGTTAATAGTAATACTTATATAAAAGAAAGACGTCAATTACACTATTTTAAGACGTCACCGTATTTCAGCTGATAGGTATAATTTATCACAAATAAGACTGGTTAATCTCTAATCGAACGTATTTAATACTAGCTGTTCCCCGCGACTTTGTCTGCGATCCTGGATGAAAAGTAGCCTATATCCTTCTCCAGGACAAGGTCTAACCCTGTGCCAAATCTCATTCAAATTTGTTCAGCCGTTTTAACTTGTAAGCGTAACAAATTAAAAACTCACAATTTCGTATTTATAATATTATAAGTACACATAAACCTTCCGGAAAACATTTTTCAAATTATATTGAAAACCCCACCTAATTCCGAAGCGTATTCAAAAAAAAAAACGTGGACATACAGTCAAACGCGAAAAGCGTCTTTGTTTTATAAAATGTATAGATATTGAAACGAAACATCATTTCAGTAAAATGAACACTCCTTTTCTTTAAATATAACTTCCGCACGTGACGCGCCAGTCTGCTAAAGTTACCGAACGCACTAAAACCTATCATTATCGGTAGTTGGACACCGATCCCTTTACGTGAAAGTGATCTAGACAACACAGGTTCCACCGCAGCCCACGCTTCCGTCCGCCTTTGTAAGGGAAAAGGGAAGTATCTCGTTCCATAATAATTGCTGTGTAAAACAAGACATACCTACGCATTTTATTAGAATTACATAAAGCCTATACAGGCAGGGTATAAGAACTTCCCAAAGGTAAGATCGATGTATAAACCATTTAATTAGTGCACTCAAAGAACTAGCACAACACACAGAAGCACAATTAAATGATAACTTACATGAATGTAAATTAAAAACTGGGTGAAAAAACGTTGCCTACCTAACATACAGTGGCAGACATACACACAAAAACTGTTACCATGGATTCAATTAATCATTCTGAACAGCCTGCGTTGAAATTTATCGTCGATTATTTAAAAAAAAAAACACTATTTACACTATATATATGTATATTTATTTATAATATTTTTTTACACCTACACGGTCAAAATGTATGGAACAGCTTTTTATTTTTAATAACCGGCGAAAAATTTGGTAGCAACCCTTTCTTTTTTTTTTTTTTTTTGGGTGGGAAATCATCAAATGACTCCTCCCGCTCTGGGTGGAGCGGGAGGGCGTGTCAGACTCTTACTGACTAAAACCCACCCGTGTTCCTTCTCTTGTCTGTGCAATGCCAGGGGGTCACGGTATCCCTTTCGGACTTTCCCGCAACCCCGGCAGGCAATGGTCTCATTGGACCCCTTCACTCGCTGACACTCTTTGAGGCGCGCGTGGAACACAACGCGCCGTCGACCCGGGCTTGGTCCTTACCGGACGGCGAGCTACCCATTGCTCACCGTCCGCAAGCCCGCGCCTACGGTGGCCGGGAATCCGCGATCGATTCCCGACGCCCGGGGCGTCTCCTCCTGCGGCGGATAGGGGCGTGAGGGCGCGAAATTTGCCTCTCCCTCACGCGCTCCGCCTCCTCCTTCGCGAGCATTACTGCTTCGCAGAAGGAGGTGACGGCCTCCCATGCCCTCTCGCTCCGTACCATGGCCTGGACCAGGGCCGGACGCGAGAGATCCCCGCCACCGATCGCCTCCACGAGGACACGGCGGTGCTCTGCCCAAGCCGGGCATACCTCCACCGTATGCTCCACCGTGTCCTCCGGGCGATCCACGCAGTGATGACACCCGGGCGTTTCCTCCCGCCTTATCCGAAACATGTACCTCCCGAAACAGCCGTGTCCGGTGAGGACCTGCGTCAGGCGGAAGCTGAGGACGCCGTGGCGCCTCTCCAGCCACTCCTCAAAGAGGGGACTTATCGCCGCAATAGTGGCGTGCCCAGCACTGGGTTGCGACAATCGCACTCTCCATGCTGCCATGAGATCCCGTCGGAGCTCTGTCCGCTGTGCCGCGATTTCTCGCGGCATCGGAGTCAAGCCCCAGCGTTTCGCCTCCTCGCGCCACTCCCAAATATGCGCGAGGACTTTTGCCTCCAGATCCCATGGCGGCAATCCGGCAAGGAGGCTCGCCGCCTCACCGGAGACCGTGCGGTATCCCCGGACCAGCCGGGTGGCCATGACCCTCTGGGACGCGTTCAACCGGCGGGCAGGCCGCCGCCTCAACGAATGCGCCCACACCGGTGCCCCGTACAGGGCCATGGACCGCACGATCCCCGCGTATAGCCTCCGGCAGGAGGCGTTTGGACCCCCTAGATTGGGCAGGAGCCGCTTCAAGGCAGCCCCGGCCCGGTCCAGTCTGGGAGCCAAACGTCGGAAATGCTCCACGAAGTTCCACCGACTGTCGAGGACGAGTCCCAAGTACTTCATCGTCGACTCGACGCCGATGTGAACCCCTCCTACCGTTATTTGGGAACCCGACGGTGGCGCATTCCGAGGACCATGAAAACACATGGCCTCGGACTTGTGCAAGGCCACCTCGAGTCCCAACTGCCGGATTCTGGCCACGATTGTCGCAACCCCGTGTGTCGCTAGTTCGGCCGCCGCCTGGTGCGACCTCCCCTGCGCCAGGACCAACGTGTCGTCAGCGTAACAAACGACGCTGACGCCATTGGGGAGGTCGGCGCGCAGCACCCAGTCGTATCCGATGTCCCACAGATGCGGCCCCAGGACCGATCCCTGTGGGACACCGCACGACATCTCTCCGGTTACACTCTTCCTGGTGACCGGGGTAGATGATGGCCCTGTCTGCCAGATAGGCCTCGACCACACGACAGAGGTAGGTCGGCATCCGGTGATACCGGAGTGCCTCCCTGATGCAACTCCAGGGCAGGGTATTGAAGGCGTTGGCGATTTCTAGAGACACCGCCAAGACGACCCCACCTCGAGCCACCGCATCCCTCGTCGTGAGGGCTCGCACGCGCATGATGGCGTCCACCGTGGAGCGCCCCCTGCGGAAACCAAACTGGCTCTCCGCCAAATCCGGCCCCACCCGCACCAGCCGCCCGACGAGGCGGTCTGCAATGACTCTTTCAAAGAGCTTGCCCACCTCGTCGAGCAGCACTATGGGCCGGTAAGCGGACGGAGAGTCCGCAGGGCGCCCCGGCTTTTTGATGAGGACCAGTTTCCCCGTCTTCCAACGAAGCGGGAACTGGCCCCTCTCCAAGCATGCGCTTAGGAGCCCCCTTAGTCGAGGCCCGAGAGCCTCTGAGGCCAGGACCCAACCCTGTATACCTATTTAAACTATCTACACCCACATTTCACCTGTTGTGTAATTTATGATCCCCTCCGCCAGTAGCTTCGCTCGCGTCAAATCTTAATAAATTATTGTTACTCAGTGATAATGTAGCATTCTACTGATGAAATATTTTTTTAACGATTTGACGCGAGCGAAATATTTTATCTTTATAATACATATTAGTGTAGATGTACAGACGCCAGCAGGTCAACCTACCCGAAGCTGTAAAATTTTCCCAATCAACTTTGAACCTTATGCGTTATTAAGTAATAAAGTTGAAAATCTATTAAAGAAATTTGACAGATTGTAATAGGTTGATGTGCTGGCGTCTGCACACTGTGCTGTCACCACTTACGCAGCATTCGAAAACGATTTTTGGTTCTAGGACTGGGACTGGGCCGTACTCCACCACGCGGGCCCAGTGCGGGTTGATAGATGTCACATGTATTCGATCCTTTGGTTCAAAGTAAAGCGCCTGCTTGGGTTCGAACCCACGACCTAAACCTTGTCAGTTGGAGTCGTTGCCTGGTTCCCATTGGTTCCCAATGGTAACCATTTCTTAATTCAAAAACCCACGCAATATCATTTTGTACGATCTGAGATTAGTCTAACGTACTGAGTTACTAAGGCAATAATTTATTAGAATTCCTTTTTCATAATAATAGGGGTTAAAGTATGAAATTGGCGTTTTATTGTAATAGGTACTTCAAATTGACATAGAATCTTCATGGATTAAGTTTTTTGAGTTAAACTTTTTTCACATGGTACCTATGAAGTTCTTTTAAAAAATGTGTAACATTTGATTATCGACTTTCAGTTGTTTTTTTAATCAACTTAGGCCCCTCGCCCACGGCGACTTTTTGTAGCGATGCAGTCGCGCGTTTAGAAAACGCGCGACAGCATCTCTTCTAACCCGTTTTAGTCGCAATTGCAACGCGCTACAATAGCGATGCCAACGCGCTACTACCTCGCTAGTGCATCGCGATTGTATCGATACAAACGCGCGACCGCGTCGGATGACATCGGTAGAGAGAACGGAGGGGGGAGGGAGTGTGGCGCGGCGCGTGAGTGGGAACCGACATCAGTGCAACACAGACAGGTCCAGAGTGCGTGCTGTTGTTGTCACAGGCGCAAAATGGAGTCATTTGACACTGAAACGTTTATTACGGCAATTCAGGAGCGTCCTGTAATATGGGACTCACGTCTTCCTGAGTATTCGAATAAGATTGCAAGGTATTTTTGTGTCGTAACTGCATCGCGACCGAATCGCGTTTGCATCGCGACCGAATCGCGTTTGCATCGCGACCGAATCGCGTTTGCATCGCGACCGAATCGCGTTTGCATCGCGACTGAATCTGGTCCCGTGGGCGCGGGCACACAGCTAGCGACTGCTTCGCGTCTGTATCGATGCTACGCGCGAGAGCATCGCGACTGCATCGCTACAAAAAGTCGCCCGTGGGCGAGGGCCCTTAGACAAGAAAGATGGATGCTTCGAAAATTCGAGTTATTTTTGAATACGAGTTCCGACGCGGAACTAACGCGGCAGAAACAGCTCGCAATATCAAAGTTGCGTTTGGAGAGGGGACTGCTAATGAACGCACCTTGTGATTTTGGTTTAAACGCTTTCGTGATGGAAACTTTGATTTTAAGAACGAGCCACAACGGCGTACAAAATCTTTCACACATTTTGTCGAATTTAGATCACGAGAGTTCTATTGCAAAGGCATAAATGACTTTTCTATTAGGTGGCAGCAATGTATAGATAATAATGGTAATTATTTTGATTATGGAAGTGAATGCTGGGTGTGGCAAAAGAAGCATGAAAGTAGGATAAATGCTGTGGAAATGCGTTCCTTGCGAAGCATGTGTGGTCTAACTATGAATGATAGGCTGAGAAATGATGTGATAAGACAACGGTGTGAGTTAAAAGAAGATGTAGTGACAAAAATTGAAAAGGGTATGCTGAGATGGTTTGGTCATGTTGAGAGGATGAATGAAAGGCGACTAACAAAATGTATTTACAAGGCAGATGTGAATGGAAACGCCGGGAGGGGACGCCCTAGGAGGACATATACTGACCTTATTGGTGATGTTCTTCAGAAAGGACAGGTGCGTAGTACTCGCAACCGGCGTGCGTGTATGACCAGATGTATGAACGTAAACGAGGCAAAAGGAGTAGGTATGTAAGGATCGTAGCAGGTGGCATTCTCTAGTTTCTGCATTCTGCACTCACACCTTCTTCCCATGGGGGTACCCATGGGAAGAAGGTGTGAGTTTATGTATGTATGTATGTTATTTTGATTAAATAAATATGTTAAATAAATAAAATAAAAAAAGAAATTAAGTTTTTCAGTACAATCGGCATACTTTAACCCCTAATATTTCCTTATTCATTTTATTAGTATTATTTTTCTGTAAATACAAGTTTACAGAAGATTTATATTTCACGGTGTGTCTGTGGGAACAAACCGTCCTAACTAATACGAAAGTGAGTTTGTTTGTATGTTTGTTACATTTTCACGCTAGAACGGCTTAACGGATTTGGATGAAATTTTGCACACAGGTAGACCAGCTTTCTAATTACGCAACATATTTTCGTAAACGATAAAGACAAATCTGTTTCATTTTGACAGTTCAACAACTTTCATTGCGTCATTTACGTTGCTCTGCAGTTTTTTTTTTCGAACTTACGGAGCAATGGATTAGCAATCTGTTTCAAAACGATTCAGATTCGGATTGATTTTGCATTACGTAATTAGGGTACAGGTCATGGTCTACCTGTTGGGTGGGTTAGGATACAGTCTACTTTTTATCTTGGATCGCAGATGAAGTCGCGGGCAATAGCTAGTACAAAATTAAGTTAAATATATTGTATAACATAGTGCGGACACGTATAATGGGCAACATTGGCTTATTGTCGGTAATATCTTTGGTACTGCAGGTGTCCACAGGCAGGAACGACCAATTTCAATAAGGTGGACCGTTAGCGTCCTTTCCAAGATAACATAACATAATGTACATCGTTGACTTAATTACATAAGGCAAACTTTAGTTCTCATTCATCCTAACCAATCACATTTTTGGAAAGAAACATTGCAAAGAATAGAAAATTAGTAAAACATAAAGATACTTCATGCCTTCCTTGACTTACCCTATAGGAAATTAAACAAGCCTACGCCAGATTTTCGGTATAAAAAACTTAATTTATACTACACAAAATTCTTTTTTTTAAATTATAAAAAAAAAGAATGCGGACAGCTTCCTACACACCTCTCACTAAGGTGTCTTAATAAGCTCAATAGTAATGCCAAGTAACTAAAGAACTAAGTAGGATAAAAACTAACATTTTCAAATCTTTACTTTCATACTTGATCTCCTCAGACTTCTTTCTCACTCGTCTAGACGAGTGACTACTCAAAATCAAAATCTAGTCTTCAAATCTTTTCAAATTCAATTTACCTATTATTCAATATGCAGTTCAAAGACCGCAGTCCTCGCAGATCGTAAGTTGGATAAAATTTCATTGTGTCTATTGTAAAAGGAAAATAAAAGGAGTTAGGGTTTGCAATAATTAAACAGCCTACATGTTTGAAGTTATGTAATAAATAACGCATAAAGTAAGAAACGTTTTCCTCTCTGTCAGCCTTGAGTGGCCATATTAGTAGACACTGTAGACAGCTACATATTTTTGTGGATGTTTACATTGATCATTCATTATTATTTCACGCTCATTTTCCCACGTGCAGATAGCCAAGTGTCAGTCGTGAGTGTGTTTACTTGACATGTGATGTGTAGCAAGCAAGTGGCCCTTATTAAGAGGAGGCTTCCTAAATTGTATGCATATTTTGAAACATTCACGCATACCTGCAATCAAAATGGAACTTTAGTATATGAGTTATTGGATCTTTATCTTTCCAGTTACTTAATTGTAACAAAATATGTATTCACTGTAAGAAACTATAGTTTTATTACTATCCAACCACAAGATATTTTTTTTCTAAATCAATTATTATTTTAGTTATAAACGAAATAAGAGTTGAGACTTACGCCATTTAGTTTCGTGCTCGATAACGATCACAGAGCGCACGCGATATTCAACTTTATTATTGATGTGTTAGCGTTTAGCACATATCGGAGTGTCGGGGTGCATGGTAGCTTGCGTGGAAATTTTGTTTAGTGCCTGGTCTTAAAACTCTGTAAGTACCTATCGAATTGGATAACAAAATAAGAAGGCATGTAAATATGGGTAACCGTGAGTCGTTCGATCTTGTAAGAAAATAAAACGAACATCTGAGGCCTCGTTTACGGAGACGCTGGGCGTCACGCGTCCCGTGCGGCGTGGCGCGCGGACCGTGCCACCAAACGAGGCCTAAAGCTTCTGTTTACCCAAAGAGCGCGGAGATGCCTCGGCGGCCATTGATAGCGGCGGAATTGCCAACACTTACCAAACCATCCTTGTCACCCCGTTCACTCGTACTTCGAAACAATTGACGTTGATGGCTTTGAAGACGGACCGTGACAGAAGTTGTGCAATACACTTTCGACCCTACGAATTTTACCTATTTTTACTGCCCTCTATAGACGCTACCGGTGCGCGCGGCGATTCCTTGCTCTGTGTGTTTACCGAACGCGTTGAAGCGACAAAAACTCACTTGTCAAAAAAAGGAAAGGTTCACAAAACTCTTGAAGCGTGACAACCCTACCCGATCCACGCCACCTGGTGCGTTGATGCCTTGCCAAAAGTCAGCGTGCGTGAACCCTGAACCACGATACAATAGTTACGCAAGCAATGCGGATGCCACTGCTTTACATAGCTTTGTTTTCAAGAGAAAGAGGTGTATTGTGACATGGTTTGCACGTGATTCAGCTTCGTTTATCACATGATGCTTCAATCTGGGGCTTCCAATGAAGCAAACCAGTTCTTTTTTTGCGATTGAATATATTAAGTTTTACTGACTGGAGGTTATGGGTTCAACTCTCAAGTCGGGCAAAGTGATAGTGGGTTTTTCCAATGAGAATATCTCAGTAGCAACCCGGAGCCTGGATTTGTGCCCCGTTGATGGCAATAGGCTCCCAACCTATTACATGGGACTTGAACATAACTGGCGAAATGTGGGTGTACTATATAAGTACATAGTAAGTATGTACACCTCTACCTAAACCAGTACCATAATTACGTAATACACGATCAATCAGAATCTGAATCGTTTTGAAACAGATTGCTAATCCATTGCTTCATAAGTTCGAAAAAAAAACTGCTCAACAACGTAAATAACGTAATGAATGTTGTTGAACTGTCAAAATGAAAGAGATTAGTTGTAATCGGTTACGAAAATGTGTTGCGTAATTAGATAGCAGAAGACCTAAACCGACCTGATGTTATGTTATGTTTTACTTAGGTACTGTTGGTAAGGAAACTAATAAATGATTTTACAATTTTGTATCGGCCGGTGTGGCGCAACCAGGGAGAGGTCTACGTGCCTAGACTGTGATCAGCTGACTAAATTGATGAAGAGACCAGCAAATATTTTGACACCAATAAATTGATCTTTAAGCTTGTATAATGTAAATGCTTATACGATAACATTCCTCACTTAGACGAATATTTTATTTGGGCGTGTGCTAACGATATTCGCTTATGTCCTAGATTAGTTGTGATTTGCTAGTTTTTGCTTCCAGTGCGCACTGAATAATTGCCTGAATGTCCTTTTTAGATAGTACGTTGAGTGGTTTATGTACTTCTTGCTTGTATCCTATAAGCAGGTCGCACGTTTTTTCTTGGTTTGAAGATATCGAGGCCATCACACTTTTGGTTTCTTTAGATTATAAGTAGTTAATGTGTTTCTTGAAATCATAATTAAATTAAGGCAAATTATTTTCCAGGTGACTAACAACTTAAAGGACGACTAACTACATAGTACTATAAATAATGACATGGCGAATTGGCGACTAATAATAGGTCTTTACCTATGTAATTGGAGATTCTACAACCAGCATTTTCAGATTGAATTATCTGTGGATTGACGCGCAATTCGAAATTCAAATGAATTTTATTCGAAAGACGTGTTAATTTAATTTCAAATTCAGTCATTTATTTTTAGATAGTTTTTTGTTTTTGTGACATTGTGGTAGTTTTTGGCGCCATGGGTAAACTGAAAATTCGTACAATTTTTGAATATGAGTTCCTACGTGGAAATACCGCTGCGCAAACAACACGAAACATTAACGACGTGTACGGGCCTAACACTGCTTGCATAAACACGGTCCATTATTGGTTCAATCGTTTTAAATCTGAAATTTTGAGTTGAAGAACGAGCCTGGTCGGCGGGTAACCATTGTCGACAACGACGAATTGAAGGCGATAGTGGAAGCGGATCCAACTCAATCTAAGGCTGAGCTTGCTGCGGGCCTTGGAGTTAGTGTCAAAACAACATTAAAGCACTTGCGTCAAATCGGAAAGATAAAAAAGCAGATAAGTGGGTGCCACACGAACTAAGCGACCAGCAGCGAGATTTACGCGTCGAAGCATGCATAGCACTACTGAATCGGCATAGAAACGAGGGAATTCTTAATCGAATTGTTACCTGCGATGAAACGTGGATCCTGTTCGACAACCGTAAGGTTTCGTCTCAGTGGGTGGACCCGGGTACAGCACCTTAGCAGTGCGCTAAAAAAAAGATTACTCATAGGAAGATGATGGTGACTGTCTGGTGGACCAGTGCCGGACTCAGCTTCTTACCGAATGGCACAACAGTGACGGCAGATGTCTATTGCCAAGAATTGTAAACAATGATGGAGAAGCTCGTAATTCAACAACCAAGACTAGTCAATCGCTCTTCCCCATTGCTTCTACACGACAACGCGCGAGCTCACACTTCACGACAGACCATAGCAAAGCTACAAGAGTTACAGCTGGAAGCTCTCCGTCACCCACCGTACTCACCGGACCTTGCCCCAACAGATTTCTACTTTTTTCAAAATTTAGACAATTTTTTAAGTGGGAAAAAATTCAACACCCGAGAGGCAGTACAAAACGCTTTCGTTGACTTCATCGCCTCCCGTGCGGCAGACTTCTACAGTAAAGGGATAAACAAACTGCCATCAAAATGGCAAGATTGTATAGATAATTTAGGCCAGTACTTTGATTAGCTGAAATAAAAAATTAGCAAAATGTTTATATTTTAAAATTATCATACAAATCTCCAATTTCATAGGTAAAGACCTAATATTAACATTGGGATAGCAAACATATTACATTACTAGCTTTGCCAGCGGCTTCATCCACGTGCAGGTCAGAAATTATCCCACGAGAGCGTACTGCCGGGATAAAAAGTATATTCTATGTCCTAATCCAGGTCATGGTCTACCCTTGTGCCAAATTTCATCCAAATCCGTTCAGCCGTTTTAGCGTGAAAGCGTAACAAACAAACTAACAAACTCACTTTCGCATTTATAATATTAGTTGGGATGTTAGATGAGTTAGGCCCAGTAGGCCACGCCATTGGCGGCAGTGGTGGTTTTTTGGTCCTCAGAAGTGCATACATCTGGAAATGCAGTTGGGTTTAAAGTATATTAACAGTCATCTATTATAATTTGTAACCCATACAGGAGTTCTTGTAATATACATATGTTATCGAATGCGATCTTATTTCGACACCAATACAATTCCGTAATACTGTTGTTTTGTTAAAGCTTGTTACGTAGTTTTAATTCGTACTATATGTAGCAAATCTTTTATAGGAAAGTAGATAACATGCAAGTCATTTGAATAATTTCTGATCTTGATGGTTTTTTACTACAGAACTGTATCAGAATCGCTTCTTGTATCGGTTGCAGTATTTCCTTGTGGTTTTATAATGTGAACACTCTTTCATAATTGTTTACTTTAAATTTACTTGTTTGATCGTATGCAAGCCTAGACTTGTTTTAAAAATGTAAGTGATGAAAGGATCAGAGCGTTATGTATTTAGTTCACACAGATTATCTTCGCTGATTCAGATCATTGGGACATACCTTTCAAAATGACGCATTGCAAAATGACGCGTTCCAAAGTTTCGTGTATCCTTCCCAATTCCGAATTGTCTTGCCTTTTTGGAGAAATCGATGTTGATGATAAACTATGGTGATGTAGTCTCACTAGCTACCGTCTTGTTGATATGGATGGTTTTCTAAACATATTCTGCTAATTTCCTAATTCTTGTTTTCAATACCTTCATTGTTTTATCTGTTCTGTATTTTACAAAAAATATTAGGTACCTCATCGTCATCATAATTCTCCTGCCTTTATCCTTATTTATTTGCGGTCGGCGCAACAAGTCTCCTTTATGCCATACTTCTCTATTAGTCATTTCGTTAGTCCCTTCCAGCCATTAGCATCTTTCACACAGTCCATCCAATCGTTTCTTTGGTATTCCAGCTTTCAACATTGATACTCAAAATTTTCCTCACGACATTTTACTCATTCCTCCGCATCACATCATCACATATTAATTAAGTACCTCATATTTCTAAATACATATACAGAGCTATTAACGTAGCAATCAAACCAATATATTATTTACTAGAAATGATTAAATTGATCTCGTTATTTTTGATGAATGTATGTACTCACAAAGTAATTACATTTGGTAATACATTTTAGTAGGGCTGATGACACACCGTAGTACTACACCGCGAGGCGTGAATGTTCCGTTTTTATTTATTGACCAGCTTGTAATGCAAAACTAATGGTTATTGGAAGATAGCTTAATTAACAGAGTAGTCGTAAAATCATCTTTATGGGCAATAACTTGCAATTGCTTGATGAGGAGGATTACTTTAGTTGTAGGTGCTGAGAGGCAGTTTTGTGACTGGGTTGTATAATTCTATTGAGGATATATTGCAAACGTTAGATAACTAGGAACTCGGAATTGTGAAATATTCATAATGGCGTGTCGATGGGAATCTAAATAGAGTCAGCTCGGAATTTGACTAAGAGTTTGGTGCCTTCAGTAGCGTCCTGCACACGTAGTATGACAACCATAGAAACGGGTTTTTGTCGACGGAAGAATAGACAAAATGACAGATTGTGATTGTTTATCTGTCATTTTGTCTATTCTTCCGTCGATAAAACCCGTTTGTATTGGTGGTCACGCTAAGCGTGCGTGTAACGTGAAGAAAATAAGTCACGTAGGACAGAATATTAAGTGTCCCATCGTTTGTGGACTTGCACCTCATTTATACTACAAGGTGGAGTCATTGAATCTTCACATGAGCAGCTTTTTCTTGCTTCGGCCAGTCTGGGCCCGGAGTCTGTTTAAAGATTTGCTTCTTTATTTAAGTAATTGGATACCAAACTAGCGTGTTCACCGACGCCTTGGATAATCATGCTATCCCAGAAACAAAACCGCAATATCTCAGGCGTTCGTAATAACATCAGCAACGCAGTTTGGCTTCAAAAGACATGTATTTTAAAACAAATAATGAGAGATTCTATAGGTAAATGAAATATCGAGTAAATTCAAGATCACAATAGATACATTTTGAGTAAATTGAGATTTCAAAGAAAACTCGTTTTACTAACGACATGTTGTTAATTAAGTCAGCAGCTGTTATTTAATTCCATGTTCGGATCTGATGAATCTTTAATCGTAATTGAAATCAAGCATAAAATAATATAAGAAATATTGAAAAGCTGGTTCGATGAAAGTTCCTAATCTATCTATCAGCAAGGACAACTTTCTGTACCAACACAGTAAAGAGGCACATTTACAGTAAAGAGGAGTAATAATAAAGATATTTCTTGTTTTATGTCGGAATTTTAACGATGCCTTGTTGCTGAATGGCAGTGGGTGATAAGATTCCAAGTGAAGGCTCCTGCAGACAGGTGCGACGCGACTCTAGTAGAACAATTTCTATGAAAAATTCATAGAAATTGTTCTACCAGAATCGCGTCGCATCCATCGAGTCGCGCCTGTCTGTGGGAACCTCGACATATTTAATCAATACAATTAATCACCTTAGCTTGTTCTAATACTGCAAGTAAGCCTCGCCTATAGATAGAACAATAGATTCTCTGTCTTTTGCATCAACTCAATCATCTTCTACATAGTAATTTTTAGATTCCCAGATTAGTCGGAACTATTAACTTTGTTTTCTGTTTATGAAATAAATATTTCAAATGCGATCACGAATTATACATTTATGTACATTTTACATATAAATGAAAAACCCGCGGCTTCGCCCACGTGGAGGTCGGAAATTATCCCACGGAAACTTACAACCAGGAACAAAACTATCCTATGTCCCAGGTCATATTCCATCATGTGCCAAATTTCATTCAAATCCATTTAGCCGCTAACCCGTGAAAAGGGTCTATTTTTCTGAGACAGACTCACAGACATACCTATTTTCGCATTTATAATATAAGTATGGATGATTCAATTTTGGAAAAAAGATGAGTTAATACGCTTCGTTCAAATAGTTAGTTTTCTAACACTGTGACCTAAAAAACGTACACAATATCTCAAGGTACGCATAATAATTATACAAAAGGAGAGCTTACATAAAGCACCTACTATATTTAAACATATTATATGTATACTTGTAAGAAATTCCAGAGGCGCTGTGTTATAATTATATGAATAAAGACAGACTCAATTCGTACTCCTACCAAAATCGATTTAAAGTCAGTACTAAATGAGACGAACTCGTTAATATAATGTAGACAAACTAGCAGAACCCGCGATTCCGTCCGCGTGAGTAGACAGAGGAGAAACGAAAAGAGAGAAAACAGTTGAAAATCATATAACTAACAATGCGACATTTATTGTTTTGACAAAAAATTACAATAATGTCACATTTTCACAACAGATAGTGTTAAATACTGTAGAAAATTTATGAAATAAACTTGTAAAATGTTTGGATTGCCGGGATGTCGCCTGGCACCTGTCAACTGTCGGTTTTATGGTTTTATTAAATAGACGACATTTTGAAAATGTTCGCCATGTGTATCACCAGTATTATCCATACTAAAGAGGAGGGATATAGAAGCCCCTGCAATTGAATGATATTGAATGCCACTTTCATCCAAGAGTTTACCTTCACGACAGTTGAACAACTTGTATAATATTTTAAAAAGAAGGCCCCTACACTTGTACGGACATAAAGTTCCCATTGACTTTTTCTAAGTATGTATTTGACAGATACGTTACATAAAATCTAAGTAGCTCCATCAAGTCATCACTAGAGCATCAAACGGGGTCAAATTAAATTATTAAACTGCGCGCGGCTTTTAAGTCTTATCTTATAAGTAAGGTCAAATTAAGTATAGAATTATTTAATTAATATTAATATAGATTTAATATTACAGTACAGAATTAAGCACGCCACGCCAGTGCTACCAGTCACACGCACACATCTTGCGCGCACTTTAAATCGTTTACATGTTAAATTATTTGCGAATCTCTGATGATTGATGTATTCATTCAAGTGTGAAATTATGATTGAAGTTACATGTAAAAAAGTTTAGAATTTAAAATGTTAAGAGTTATAAGTTGCATGTTTTTTTTAAAATGAATAATACAACGGTATTAGAAACACTATTGGAAAGCGTAGGGATGGTTTTGCCTACTTTTGAGGAGGTGATGTAAGCAGTCATCTTAAAAGAAGGCACTCACTTCTATCCTCATGGCGCAGCAGCAGGCCCGCCGCTAGCTGTTTGTTCGCCCGCGTACATTATGCTGGGTTTGTCAAAAAAAGGCTTTTTCATCATGGAAAGTAAAAGAAAAATTCGTAATGATTATAAAATATTTATTTTAATTAGGTACATTAATTATATTTGTTTACTGTTTGTTCAGATACGTCCATAGCTTCTTGATTTAAATCTGTGCTTGTTAAAGCTACATCAACATTTTCTTGACATTCCGTTTCCTTATTTTCTGGTTTACTTAAAAATTTAATTAAAGAACCCTCCAATTTTTCTTTCTGTTCCTCTTTTTCTCGTTTTCGCTGTCGAAATTGCGCTCCTGAAAGTTTTTTCCTTTTCTGCGCTTATTGAAATTATATACATATATTAAGTATTTATTTTTAATTTAAGTTTTTTTGTCACAATAATATTAGACAAAAAAAAACCGGCCAAGTGCGAGTCGGACTCGCGCACGAAGGGTTCCGTACTATCATCTATTTAATATTGAGCAAAAAAAAATACGAAAAAAACACGTTTATTGTATGGGGACGCCCCCCTAAACATATATTTTTTTTAAATTTTTAGTATTTGTTGTTATAGCGGCAACGGAAATACATCATTAATTGTGAAAATTTCAGCTTTCTAGCTTTCACGGTTTATGAGATACAGCCTGGAGACAGACAGACAGACAGACAGCGGAGGCTTAGTAATAGGGTCCCGTTTTACCCTTTGGGTACGGAACCCTAAAAAAGAATAGAAAAGTTCAGTAAAATTGGATTTGAACACACTTAACATTTTCTACACTAAGTTACTGCCTAATCCGGTAGTTTAAGTATGAAACTTAACAATATAAAAAAAATGGCTAACTGCGAGTCCGACTCGTGCACGAAGGGTTCCATACCATTATCTATAAAAACGGCAAAAAAATAATGTCTATTGTATGGGAGCATTGGGAGTCCCCCTTAAATATTTGTTACATTTTAATTTAATTAATAGGTAATGGATATGTAATAATTACAATTTATTTAAAAGTACTTATAGGTAACAGAAACTTTCATAGTAGGTACTTAAAATAATAATAAATGGGTAGTTACTGGCATCATCAGTCAAACCACATATTTTTTTCAATTCACTCTACTGTAAAATATAAAATACTGAGTTACGCCCCTTCGTGATTTGACCGACGAATATTATTAAAATATGTACTTTGCGGCAAAGTCTGCGCACATATCTTGTTAGTAATAGTAATTATTGAGATTAGTCAATAAATAAACGTAAAAAAGTACTTACCATAATGACAATTCCTTTGCACGTCTGTTTTGCGCTGACAGGTGATACTTTTTATTATTCTCACACTTAAAAAGTTGAATTATCATTAATTATTCTTAAACACACCTCAGAAGGACTATTAACAACTTAATTGCAATTTAATTTGCGATCGTGACTGTTTATCCAGCATCCGAATTACGTACTAGTAGGTACCTTACTAACCTACCAACTGAGAAATAAGTTTTCAGGGGATTCCCCTAACTTTACCAGTCCTGTCTTTCATAGAGTTAAGTGACACTAGTCACTATGAATGGATACTTCTATCGAATTTGGGGCGCCACCAAGCGGCGATGGGCGGTTGCATCTTCTCAAACTCAAAGCATTTATTTCAATTAAACCATTTACAGGCACTTTTGAATTGTCAAGGAGTCAGTCAGTCAGAAATATGAAGCTAGTTGCCCATTCCAAAGCGTAGGTTCCTATGGAGAAGAACGGGCAAGAAACTCCACGGACACTCTTTTAAAAAAATTATATTCTTACAAAATATTTTTTACATCATTCATGTTGAAATTATACATGTGAGAACAATGTAGAAAGACGTGTACGTAAAAAGCGTCCGTAATAAAAAGCAAAAAAAAAAACAATTCAAAAATTAAAATAAGCCGTGGCAGATAAGAGATGACTAGTCCCTACTGATGGCGCCCGTTCACGAACATGACGCATGGATCAGCACCGTTTAGCTCAACCATTTTGAAGGGACGACGTTAAGTATTGGCTATTGCATCTTAGTCTTAACGGTTGCCAATAGATGGCGATGTTAACGTAAAGATTGCGCCACGCGCCAGACGGTTTTTTTTTTTAATATTACGTGATAAGTCGCTCGATTTGCCGCCCCCTAGGTCGTGCCGCCCGCGTGCGGTGCACGCCTTGCACGCCCGCTTACGGCGGGCCTGCGCAGCAGATTTACAAATCCCTCGCAAGTGGTGATAGGCGTGAATTTTAGGGGAATGTCTTTTGCAATTTTGACGTTTGAAAAGTGCCGAGTCTGCATAGTTTGAATAAATGACTTTTGATTTTGATTTCACCAGGTGCCAGGATCTCACAGGAAGAGGTGGCTCAGTAAATTAGCTGTTTCTGGTACTTTCCTCAAAAGGCCAGTTCGGATGCCACAATACATTTTTATTACACGATATTTTTAGTATTTAATGTCTGGACCTTAAAAGAGACCTTTACCTCTGAGTTGATATCGCCATTTCTTCCCAGGGATGGTCAGGAAATGCCTCCCCCTATCTTGCTTATTCTTTAAATTTTAAATATGACTGGCTAACGTGATTCATGTATCCTATTTACTGAATAAAATATTATAATTTATTTTATTTCAGCCACCGGTTATGCGCTAAATGACTACGTAGTACCTACATTTTATAAATAAGTATTGCTTCAATGCAGTTATTTCAAAAACTCTTTAACACTAACCTTGTCATAAAATCATTTTTTACATTACAACTTAATTAATAATTTACTGGCAAAATTTGGGGGTTAAAGGTACACCACTGCCTAATCTTTCGGGAAATATATGTAATGTATGTTAATAATTAAATCTCTATATAAATGAAAACGAGTGTGACGATGATACGTTACACTTAAGGTATAGATTACAAAAGGGAGCGCGTAAAGAGACATCGGGTGCGCCTGAGTTGCTCCACTTGCTTAGAAAGTACCGAGTGAAACCGATCCAGTGGACGTCATCCAAACACTTTTATATGCGGTTAATAGCTGTATCGTATGGTAAGGTGATTAGTTTAGAATTTGCTGATAACTTGATCTGGCTATATGACTTAGTGGATGCATTAGAAGAGCTTCAACGAGGAATTACGCCAAATTTTAAGTACGTGTGGCGCATCCTTTGAAAGTGATCAACTAAGTTAATGGTAATCATAATCATCCCAGTTGATTCCGGTCAGCACCATTGCTGGGAATGAATTGAATCTGAATCAACTGGGATGATTATGTTTTTGCATGTAGACAGAATATCCAACCTTATTGGCTTGTGCCTTCTGGCTGGCAGGATGAAAAAGGTTGGCTTTCAAGTCTTCAGAATAGAAAAAGGGCACGGGTCATTTGCGTGAGGGACTGAACACCAAGGCAGGACAGGAATGGTCATTTTCCCTGTTACAGCTCTATGCTCATTTTTAGTCAGTTGTTTTTTTTTTGTTGTAAGTTGTTTTTTTCTGCTGTAATGCCAATAAACGCATTTTTCTTTCTTTCTTTTCTTTATACATACCTACATACAAAAAACTTAAGCCATCTTCCCATGGGGGTAGGCAGAAGCTACAACAAATGTTCGTTTCACTGTCACAGATTTGCCCCATACCACAGATTACTACAGATGGGACAATCCGCAAAATCATGTAAATATGAAGCGACTATTGCTACGAGTACGACACAATAAAGTACAATTCTGGTCGCACAGCGCTAATCACCAGTTATACTCGTTGACAAACTACAAGTGCAACACAGAGACGGTATTACTGGAACATATCTAAGCCAAGCGTGCTAAGTAAGTTTATCAATATCGGCAAAATTATTCACCTAGAAGCTACCTCTCTTTCTATCGCGTGACTTAAACTTAGGTCTTCTGACTACGTTACACTCACTGAATTGGCCCAGCAAGACGGGCCCTCCGCGTACTTGTACCTTCATACCTAAACTGCGGAGTGTCCCATCTGTGCGCATACCAACTTACACACAGGAACCAATCAGTATTGGTTCTACAAGGTCTCGTATCTTAGAACAACTGATTTCTGTTACAGAACTTACATACTTGAAACCTGTAGTAGTAGGAAGGTTAGTGCACAATGCATAAAGTACTGTTAGGCGAAAGTAGAAAATGAAGCCGATTCAGCGGGGGACTAACATAATTGGCTCTAAATACTGTTTTCGTTAATTAAACATTTTCTCTTGGATAGCTTACAACGACTGCACATTAGTCGGTAGAAGCGGTCAACATCAAATACTTAAGTAATTAATGAGAACTGTTATTTTTTTTAGGGTTAAAAGGAAAAAACGGAACCTATATAGCTCGTATGTCTGTCTGTCCGTCTTTCACAGCCAATTTTATCCTAATCTAATGCACTGATTAAGTTGAAATTTGGCACACATATTAATTTCTGTGACCCAAACACGGACATGTAACGAAAATAAATGAATTTTGAATATAGGGGTCACTTCTCGGGGTGAAATTGAAAAATAAGTTTTGCTAACTGTACCGTGTGTCATATCAAATGAAAGAGCTTGTTATGAGGATCTCAGTTTTTTTAAAAATAATTTTAACATAAATAATTTTAAAGATATTTCAGAAAAAAGACGAAAATTGACGATTCCCCCCTAAACTCCGAAATTACTGAGCCAAAAATTTTGAAAAAAAATACTGTTAATATTTAGTAATACTTATAGATTACAGGAAAACTGAATTTTATGGTCTTCAAATAACATGGTAAATCTCCCAATATTGTGCGTACAAAATAACATTTACATTTGGTATATATGGGAGAACATGTTTTTCAACTACAATGTTAAGTTTGTCCTTGGGATGAGTTCATCCCAACTACGGAACTTCACTGTGCGTGGTCCGACACGCTTACTGTAACGTTTCCACGTTTGATGGACATAAGTCTCTTGTGATACAGGTTATATAAGAAGAGGAAGAGCTGCTTAGATTATATTTGGTTGCCAGTGGACTTATTATTTTATAGTACGATCAAGCCAGGATTATGTTTACCTTAGATCACCAATTAATGTGTGAATTATATTATAAACATCATCGTTTGTTGACTTCCTCGTTAGTCTAGTTCGATTCCCAGGTCGGGCAAAGTGTTATTGAGTTTTTATATATGGAATTTCTCAGTATCAACCCGGAGTCACTACTTGTGCCCAGTTTATGACAATAGGCTCGACCTATTACATGGGACTTGAAAGTAACTGTATGTGCCTACACCTTTGAGGGAACAAGTCGCGACGTTATGTTACGTCATCTTCTGGTCTTGTAGGTCGACGTAGTAGTCTGATAATTGAAAATTAAGTATCATAAATAACGTGGCAATGTGAGTCTTCTGGGCACGTTTCCGGATGACAGCGAACTAATACTTCGACTCAGTGAATGCGATCAGAATTTCTAAAACGCGTTCAAGAGCTGTCAGTGTCAAAATTATGCGTTCAATTTCATTGGTGAAATCCGCACTAAGTGTCCGTTTGTTTTTTGTTTTTATTTATAGTTAGTTAGTCATTGCAGGTAGTAGTATCTCGTGTAAATAGTTAATTATTGTGTTAAATATCTACTGTAAAAAAATATTAAAATTAACAATAAAGTAACATCTTTCATAAGTTGTCACGAGGCAGAAGACTGACCGACAAATTGAAAGATGGCCTCCTTTTACTGCTTTTACTAGTGGACATACGGCCTATTTAGCCCGGCACGGTGATGATGTTGATGATACAAGTATATCACGATGCGTTTAAGTGGCTGTCGACCGTCTCGACCACAACACATTCAGAAATTTAAAAAGGCATGGTTATGGTTAAATTGCTTAAGTGATGTACCTTTTCGTAAATATGCGTAGGTAACAAAAATGTTGTTATGTGTTGGGATTTTTTTATTTTGTTTTGCATTTTGTGGGTGCATAAAACAGGTATGACTTCTTCTAATAGAGCAATTATTATTAGGAAGGTTAAGTGACCGCTTGACGTCCTGGCTTGAAATACTAGTTTCTGCCTGCGACTTCATCTGCGAGCCTATAACCTTCCTCAAAAATTGGGCTATCAATGCAAAAATATTTTTTTGTAATCCGACTGGTAGTTCCGTAGATTAACCCCTACATACAAACTTACAAACAAACAAATTTTACCTCTTTATAATATTAGTATATAAATATAGATAAGTCGATAAGTACATTTATTTTGTTCATATTTCAGCGTTTTATATATGCCGGTTTCCTCACAATATTTTCACTTACCGTTTTGAGAGCGTTGGTGATGCAATAATTTACATAAAGTAAAGCGCCTGTCAGAGTTCGAACCTACGACCTACGACTCGTAAGTCGCAGCCGCGACCACTGGGCCAGCACTGCTCTTAAATTGGAACTTATTATGTACTATGTTGCCCGCGACTACGTCCGCGTGGTTATGAAAATATCAAGTTTATTGATGTTTAACGAAATTTGCAAGAGTGCTTTGACTTCTTTAATCCGGCCCTGTCGCAAAATCCGTTCTTAGCAAACGTCTACTAACTATTAATTACCTCCCAGCAAAATTTAAAGTTTGTAGCACAAAAAATTAAGGACTTTCATACAAATTTGCGAGAGCCATTAAACCTCCTTAATCTAGCCCTGTCGCAAAACCCGTTCTTAGCGGACGTTCACTAACTATAAACTACCTCCCTGCCAAATTTCATCTTTATACGTCAAGCGGTTTTCGATATTTCGTGATGAATGAGTGAGTGGGTGAGTGACCTTTCGCTTTTATTTAATAGATAGATAGATGTACTATCGAAGAACTTCAATAAGCAGTTTGAAAACGAAAATCCCGTGAACACGATGACCACATCTGTTACCGCTCCGATTCTATAGCAGCCGAGCGCTGCAAACAGAAATAGTCCTTACGGTGTATAGATATGAAGTTCTTCGATGGTACATATTGCAGGTGGCCTTCTTTAGTATCTGCCTATCCTCATGGGAGAAGGCGTGAGTGTATGTATAGATACATACACTCACGCCTTCTGTACATACATGTGTAGGTACGTATTCGGTTTTTGCGAAACATTTATAGCTTTATTAGTGGATAGCTAAGTTTTGATCAATTGATAAGATCTACGGTTAAGATAATCAGTTGAAGAAGGAAGTAGTGTCTACGACATATCCGACGGCATAGAGATTAAGTGCAAGACACTTAAGTATTTCGCTATGAAGTTATGGATATCCTTAGTCCAATTATTTACCTACGCAATTTGACTAAAAGGTACACATACAAAAATAAATTTGACAGAAAACAGACAGGCATCTTCTGAACACGCTCGTTCCATCATAAACCTCATCCATCGATTTCCGTCGGGCGAGATCGAGACCCATTCAGCTAAAAAAATTATGATGATAAAATATATTAGACAAAAAAATATTGAAATGCAGTGCGAAATAGTGCTAAGTAGGTAATCGGTATGTCAGAAACATAAAAAATAGAGTTGGCACTATACAAGGTGGCAGGGACATCGACGACAAGCTGTTACCATGGATTCAGGGGCCCAAGTCTGCAATTTTTATAAATTCGTCATTCCAACACGATCTCATTGTCATTTTGCTAAAAGTTCGTAATCTGCTAAATTCTTAATGGTCGATCATTGGTTGATCATTGTATTCCACAAACTAGATACTCGTAACGAATTAAAAGAAATGACTGCACAATGACGTTCTCATGGTAGGTCACTGATCAAAGGAACTGTCAAAATTTTAGCAGATTACCGCCCAAGTCAGTCATTCATTTTTCATTATGTACGAGATTACCAATAGATGCCATTTCTTTCAATGGAGTGTCAGTGGCTGACCATTGGAAAGTCAAAATGACGCCAATATGTTAGTAGATTACTAAACTTGTCAAAATCAACAATTATGAAATCAATGACAGACCATTCTGACACTATTGTAATACCAGACTTGAGGCCCAGTAAAAAAGGTCGAGTTCCTGGAGATCGAAATCCCCAGAACGTTAATTATAATTATTATCACAAAAATGAAAATATCTGAATCATGCTCAAATTGCAATCATAATGAATAACTAAACATGACAGGTGCGAGAGAAAGCCAAGTGTTACTTTAATCAGTAAAGCAAGCTATAATTTGGAAATAAAACAAAAGAGCACTCCACTTTTACTGGGCTGACCCATATGAAAAAAAAAACTTTATGACAATGGAAAAGGGTTTAAAATCATCTGTTGCCGTACCAAACTGAGTTTATATTAAGTTGTGGATTTAAATCATTTTTGAAGAAAAAGAGATTATTTGACAACTATCAGTTCGTTTTTATATTTGTTCGTCGGCCATATTATTTTTAACTGCGCTTTTAAGTGGTCTGAAAAACAGTATTTTTCAGTCTTATATAACCCGTTAATTTGTTTCTCATCTTTGTCTACATTAATAAATTACATAAATTTAATCTACATCTTGCAAGTTTTATGCAACTGCACTTGACTCATCAGATTGCTCTTTCGTTGATGTTGATGACATACCTAACTAAATTAATTTTCTATATTCTTGACTGTTTTAGTCACTAAATAGAAGATTTCTGAATCAGTTTTACTGGCGGCAGTAATACAAGGTCTTATCATTTCTAAAAACTTAATTACTAAAACCACACCTGATGTTGCGTTAAGCCCCATGTGGGTTTTGAAAGTCTTGATTAATATATCAGTGATTGTCTTGTATGGACTTAGCCATTCTAAGACACCAAAATAAAAATCTATCCCTGTGGATCGTTGTTGACAGCTTTAAAATGTGTTAAAAACACGTGCGTGAGGGCCAAGTGTGAGTTTTTATACCTACGTAGGTAGACGATCGCATTAACGTAAATTTTATATTGTACTGAAACTGATTAAGCGCCGTCTGGTGACTTTGATGGGAAATGCAATTATTCCCTACAAATTGAAGTTAGTGGATGTTAACGGTAACGCGATCGAATAAGCATAAAAACTCTCATTTAGCCCTAAGTTTACGGTTTCGTGGCAGTCGGTTAAGTATCTTCTTGTCTTGTCCATTGTTCCCGAATGACTAAAAAGTGATGGTACAAATTTGCAACAAAGACCTTGCAAAAAACTGGCTTTATATTGGTTTTAGTCACAGTCCGTTTTACATTCTCAACTTTTATTCATCAAAAACAGCTAATGGACTTGAACGTGAATTTTACTACTTTTAAATCACGACATCTTTTATAATTCTAAAATTACCTTCAAAATTATTTTCGTGACTAGAATTTCATATCTCATGCATGAGCCTCTTTCGATAATGTGAAAGAAAAACATCTCTCGTTATTACATAACGTAAACGTTGAAGTACATAATCACCTCGTCATTAATGGCGGATGTGACCAATAATAGTAAAAATAAAAGTGAATACCACTTTTATTTGTTTTGCGGTCACAAAAGTGGGATTTTATGAATGTACGTGTATTGTGTAAGTTTGATGCTATTTCGTGAAGTAGCCTTGAAAAGCTTTTTCTTCGTATTCGTATTAATGGCTATGAGAATAAGTCCTGCTTTTGTTTAGCAACATATTATTGACGACTATTTTTACATACGTTAATGTTCTATTGATCTTTATTTATAACATACATTTTTAACACATTACGGAATGACAGTGTGGTCACTATGAAATGAACTTCAATTCGTCAAGATCGACTTTGGTTGAGTATTATAATCAGTCATAGTTTTCAGCAAGCCCATCGCGATGGGCATACATACCGATGCATCGATAGGTATATTTGGAGCTCAATACATATCGTCATATCGCAGTCTTGCATCATCAACTATTCAACCCTTTAAAACCGCTCTTGCATCATCAACTTGCTCTTGGTTGTTCATAATAATATAATAGTACCTAAGCCTAATTTTTGTATTTTTAAAATAAATTAAATAAAAACTATTCAACCCTTTAAATCCGCTTTTTCCAAACTATTGACACAGTACTGTATGGAAGTGTTAGAAAACTTAATTCATATAATGTCTAAATCTTTCACTCATCAATTCACTTTCGATTGAATGAACAATGGCTCATAAAGACTACTTCCGTTAGGTACAAAATATAACAGTATTGTGAGCACGTAGTTTATTAAAAATCTTACTTACCTTTGAAACAAAAGAATTAACATGGTGACTACTAAAAGAGACATTAGGTAATAAATAGCCTTAACACTACGCTAGTCGATTCACTTCTATACAGTTCCATAATAATTCCACAAGCAGTTCATGTCTAGTAACTTTATACATTATAGCAGCAGTAACCACTGGTATTGTCGTCTAATTATATGCTTTAAAGCTTCAGGCTACGGCCTGATACTTATGGTAGCCTAGTACTCAAGGCAGCGATATAACACAACGTGATGTTATAATTCTATTGTTCACGAAGAAATTCTGCGTTGTGGCCTGTAGGAAGAATTTACGCGGATTCCTACATCCACGATTGTTTGCAGTTATTTATGTTATTGTAAAAGCAGTGTGCATTTGGTGAATGTTTCATTGTATAACCATTTGTATAAGATGTTTATTAGTTTTTAATTCTATGCATGTTTGGAACAATGGGGTTTATTTATAAAATGTTACTTAAAGTTGGTTAAAAATGAATGGTTAAACAGTCGCGTATTTACTTAACTTTAAGCATCGTTTATAAATAAACCCCAAAGTTAAAACTAATATAAACAATTGCTGCAGGACCACTTTCAATGGAGGCAGCTAGCTTTATCAGCCTTATCTTCCTATAAAATTTAAATGATTAATGGCCTACATACTTATTGCTGGCTAGCAACATCAGACAGAAATAATGATCTGTAATAAATTGGACATCAATTCAATTACCTCTCAGAACTCATGCTAGTTTTTTTTTTTATATTAACTAAGTTTTTTTTTTTTAATGGCCGTGCTAAACTATCCCTCCCTCCCTGCCCGGCCCTCCTTTAGAACTAATCGGTAACATAATGTGCAGAACCATAATGTGTAGTTTAGATAGATAGAGAGATAGATTTAGAGGCATAATTATGACTTAATTTAAGGGCTATGCCCAGGCATATACCTTAAAATTAAGTCTTAGCTAAAAAATGTCTTCATGCTGGCATTAAGACGTTTTTTGGTTACATGATGATTATATGTAGTTACTTATGCAGAAGATTTGAAGAAGACACGTGTAAAAAGGGTCCAAACAATATAAAATTTACCGCATGTACTGCATTTGTTTGAATGATTAGGTCATAGTACATATATAAAATTACGTTTGTTAGGATTCCGTACCCAAACCCAAAGGGTGAAATTTGGGACCCTATTACTAAATTTACGCGTCGTTAATCAGTCTGTCCGTCCGTCCATCTGTGTGCTTCAGGGCTTGTTATTGTAACAGGTAGCAGTCATAACAATAAGGTTGACTATAATAGTTTTGGTAGTACGGAACCCTTAGTGCTCAATTACGACTCGCACGTGGCCGGTTTTTCATTTATTCACAGCAGCTTTCTATTTTAGTCACCTATGAACAAAATCAATTAAATATAACTTAAAATTAAATAAAATTAAACATTAAAATAACACTAGGTGCCTACTTTGAACTGCAATAGAAATAGTGAACAATGCGGATATATCATCCACGTTTATTATAAATACACGTTATTGACCCATCAATGGCCAATGACGGGATGAACTCCTTTGAATCAAATTGAGCTCATCATAACAGCAAACGTGATATGATTGCCTTTCTGTACGCCAATATGTAGAGTAGTGCGGTATTTAACAACAACCAGCCGATACGCGCGACCACTTTCCGAGCGGGCAGCCGTCCGAACGCATTTGCCATCCATGACTTTTTAATAAAAACAAGTACGTATTTCTAATTCAATAATTTATCATACACAACTTAAAGCCCTTAATTAACATTGTCAATTAACAGTGTCATTTTTTCCCTTTGTACAAAGTTACATAAAAATAAAAAAACTCATTTTGATACTTATTCGAATTTCGAATTTCCCGCGCAAATTGTGACATGCTAATGACATGACATCGGCACACGGTGGTTCAATTATCGAGTGCAATCAATTGTGGAGCAAAGTTTTTCTTTTTTAACTGATGGTTTGTTCAAATTATAGGATTTCATACGCTGCGGTTGCGTGGACAGTGGGCTGCAACGACGGAAATGAGGACAGACAGTTGAAGTTGTCATCGAAGCAAGAAGGCAAGATGCGGTGAACTATTGAAGGTGTTGTGACTTTGAACTCAGTGATCGTGAATGTTGGTGATTTGTGACTGGATCAAGTTAACTTTCGGGACTCTGTGCTGTGCTAAATAGTTCAACATGTTTTTCTTGAAGGTGAGCATAACTTTAAGTTCAATAGTTTTGTGGAGAGGACGTTGAGTTTTAGTGTTCGTACTAAATCGAAGAGTTATAGTTACGCTAGTTAAAAGCTAAACCGTAGGTACCTACCTAGTTACTGAATAGTTTCCAAACTTCTTTTTTAGCAAAAATAGCTTCGTATCCTTAACAAAGAATTCCAAAAGAAGTCTGTTAATTTTTGTTTCATATCTAAGTTGTTAGCAACTCGAACTTTGAACGGGTAAATCTTGATAAATTCAATGGAATACTTGTTGTTATACATCCAGCCCGAACTTTGGAAAAAAGAACAGTTACCTTTATTTTTTTTGTCATGAGCAAGCGTGGTGATCAATGATCGTGCCTTCTATGTATGACAATAGGCCTTTGCCCTGCAGTGGGACAATAGTAGGCTATTATTATTATTATAACATCGAAAGAAAGACTTTCAAGTTATAATAATAATAACAGCATATTATTTTTATATTAATCCTAGTAGTAGAGGATACGCTGAGAAAATACCTTTAACCATCTGTTTAATGGATGAAAAATATTTTGAATCAAATTTAGTATGTTAGAATATATCGGGGTTGGCAAAAAAATCCAGGCCAGACTGTGATTAATAAAAAATTCAAAAATGACTTTTTTTGTACATCAATCGTATATTATTTCGTATGTTAATTCAAAGCTACAGAGTAGATAATATTTTGTAAACAAAGCCAGTTAGTCAATTTCTATGCTCCTGACATGTTTGTTATTATTATTGTTTTCTACCAAAACAGTTGACACGCGTAATGTCAACTGTTTTGGCAGCTGTCACAATAGATAAATATAATTCAGTGTGTTATTTGTTTATCAAAGTTGCAATAGGAAACAACAAATCGGTACATAAATAAAACACCTATTATACATAGTGCTTATGCCATTTGTAATAAGGTTGGAATAGCTTAGAGATCTATGCCGTGTCATCATGTGGAAGAAGAATAGTAGAATAAAAAGAAAACTGTTCAGGAAAGCTACCGATTTTTGTGCACTGTAAGGTCTGAAAGTCGTAAAAGTATAGTTTTTTTTTTTTTGTATACGATCATATTGATCATTCTTCTTCGCATTTACGTATGATGGAAGTCACATAATTATAACTGACTAGGTTCCGCCAGCGGCTTCGCCCGCATTATATCTTTATAAATTATAGCCTAAGTTACTCAGTGATAATATAGCATAATACTTGTGAAAGAATTTTTTAAATCGGTCTAGTAGTTTGAGTTTATTCATACACAAAATCAAATCTCCAATCTTTATAATATTAGTTTAGATTTAGACTAGCTTCTGTCCGCAATTCGTCCGCATGAAGTTTCTTGTTTTGACATTAAAGATATCTTATGACACTCAGCAATACTGTAACTCCCCATTTGTGAAAGAATTTTCGCTATCGGATCAATGCCGAAGATTATCCATTTCGTATGAGGGGAATCTTTAGTTATACAAGGTGTAAGGGACAGCCCTCCGCAGATTGATGGGGTGAATTCGGTATATCATACTAAGATGACCGGTAGGTACATGGAATTATTTCAGGAACGTTATGGGAATCCAATAAACCTGATTTTTTTGATTACCTTACACGCAGTGTATCGCTACCGTGGCAAAACGCACGTAGCGAGCGTCAGCGCCCGCCCGCCGCGAGCTTTCGGACGCCCTCCCCGCCACCCCTCGGTGGTTGAATAGCTGATTTCACGCATAGTTCGTTAGAGAATTTCAACATTCATTGCTGTTTTTTTTATTTTAGCTGTTTTATTTACATTAATAGAGTACTGCGTACAGAGAATGTAATTTTACATTGAAATAAAGGAATAGTAGCTGAAAACCCGATAAAAAAATGAAAATATTCAGTGGAATATGATTCAAAATAAGGAGCTGAATGCACCCTGTTAGTTTGCGGAGGGCTGTCCCTTAATCCCTGTATATATCTACACTCGAGAGCAATGAATCCGGGTCACTTAAAGAATGTTAAAAATCTCGGAAACTAAAAATGATAGGTTAATGCAATAAATTGTATTTAATAGACAATGTAATACTCCTTAAATGAAAGTAAAAAAAATATGAGTCACCATACATTTTATTAACACAAAATTACATAAAGAAAAAAACTGCTGATCTCTCCTTAAAACAAAAATAGGAAACATGAAATTTTTGAACTTTATTACGATTTTCTTGAATTTTAATACTTCGTATTGCCTCCTCGTGCTTCCATTACTGCGTTTACGCGGTTTGGCATGCTGTACACCAAGTTCCTTATACGATTTTGGGGAATATTCTCCCATTCCTCTGTGAGAGCAATTTTGAGCTCACGAAGCGTGATTGGGGGAGGGTTTCGTTGTTTTACGCATCTGCCTAGCTCGTCCCAAGCATGCTCGATCGGGTTGATATCCGGGCTGCGCGCTGGCCACTCCATACGAGTAATGTTCATCTCTTGAAGGTAGTCATTCACAATCCTACCTGTATGAGGTCGGGCATTGTCATGCATAAATATAGCATCCTCACCTAAATTGACCATAAATGGACCAACGTGATCATTGAGGATTTCTTCCACATATCTTTCGCTAGTTAAAGAGCCGTTTTCTATGATCACCAGCTCTGTGCGACTTTCAGAAGAAATTCCGGCCCACACAAGTACAGACCCACTACCGTAGGCTACTTTTTCTTCGATGCATGCTTGCTGGAATCTTTCCCCTGGTCTTCGATACACTCTGTGTCTTCCATCGTGCTTGTAGAGCATAAATTTTGATTCGTCGGAGAACATAACTTTTGACCAATCTTCAATACTCCAATTTACGTGGCTCTGGGCATATCTTAGTCTTGAAATACGATGCCCACGCTCCAGTTTAGGGCCGTTTGCAGGTCTAAGAGGTTTTAAGTTAGATTCAGCAAGCCGACGTCTTACTGTCCATGCACTTGGGTTACTTCCTCCGAGGCGTCGAAACTGATTTGTGAGTTCAGTTCCTGTAAGAAAGCGATTTCGAAGCATGGTGTTCACCAAGTATCGGTCTTCTCGTGCTGTGGTAGACACATTTTCACTATAATATGCTCAAAAATTTCGAGTTATTTGACATTTAATATTTTTAATTCATACATTTTAAAATATGAAATGTAAATTGTTAGCTGTAGTTGTTACTTGGAAATCATTTTTCTTACATACGTGGACATGGACATCTGGGTGGTCTAAAAATTGTATTTATGTAGGTAGGTATAGCATAGTATGTGTACCATAGAATATCCAATGCACAATGCATAAGCCCACGTTCGCACAAACGTGTTTTTATCGCGGCGAATTTTATTCGTGCACTGGATTTTCAACTTTTGGTGTTGAGCCGAGCGTTGATAATCCAACGCGTTGGGACACACTCTCATCCCAGCGCGTTGAAAAAACATACTGTTGGATTTTCAATTCTCGGTGCTAAGCAAAGCGTTGAAAATCCAATGCACGAAAAAAAATCGCCCTGATTTTATTAAGTCCATGCGAACGTGGGCTTAGTGAACTTAAACAGCTATGTAGGCTAAAAAAACTTATTCAATGACATTCTTTTGGAATCTAAATGACAATTCCAATTGGCATTTAAATCTAATCATAATTATTGATTATATTTAAAAAATATATTTTCATATTTTTTATTGTTTTCCTTGAATTAATGTGGCCTTGATTTCTTTCACATTTTTCTGCATTTTTTAATGACTCTTATCATTATTCGAAACATCCCAATTTTGTCTTTTTGATAAGTAAAAAACTAGATCAAGGCATGATAATTTAAAGTTGAGTATACCTAATATGAAAATAATGCAATACTTATTGTAACATCTCTTGATTTATACTGATTCAGAATCATGATTATGATTGCACTGACTGAAGAACTTACACTGTTCACCGAAATAGAACAAAGAAAATGATGTGAACTAAAAAACCTTCATAGCAAATATTCAATCGACGCTTTGTGCTTTGCTTTTATTAAAAAAATATTATTACAAAACATCACGCCTGTAATCGCCGAAAGGTTAGGCCGAGGTGTAACAATAGTACCTACAGCCACATTTCTCTAGTTATGTTTAAGTCCCATGTAATAGGGGTGAGCCTATTGCCATCAATCGGGCTCACATCTAGACACCGGACTGCTACTGAGTATTTCCTAATTGAAAAACCCAATAAAACTTTAACCAACCTGGAATCCTCATGCTCAGCAGTAGTGCTTGCGACCACTAGACCAACGTCGCAGTCTAATACCGCCACACACGAACTACGCATCAAAGACATGACGTCACACAAATCCTGCATCGCGCAATTAGAGTTTACCGCGCGAACGACATAGATAAGACTATCCGACATCAACAGTCGGGCAGTCGGCGCGCCAGACACAACACCGGTCTGGACGGAGGATCCTCCCTTTTCTATGGTGGATGAGTGAACTTTACACCCTGTTCCTCATGCCCCTAAAGAAGAAGAAAGGTGAGGTCTTTACCGAGCAGTGGGACACAATACGGGCTCAAAAAAAGAAGTTTAATGAAGTTCCTAAGCCAATTATTTACTAATAAGTACCTACGAAGTTTAGGTTCTTTAAACCCATATATGATTTAAGGAATCGCCTACACCATACAAGAACTTTACAACTATGGAAAATATGTGGGCCGCGTCATTGCTTGAATTCGTGAAATAACTTGGCTATGTAACCTACACCTATTATACCTTATGTAGTACGGTTTCATTTCATGTTAATTACCATTAATTACTATTGTAGGTACCGGAAAGTTGAGAATTTAAACCCATTTAAGTAAATATGTTATTATCTTATTACGAAATTTACTTTTACTTAATTGTTGAATCATACTGGCTGTAAATGTTTTTAACTGGACCTTGAGTAACTGCAATTACACCCACAAACCATAAACCTGTACAACATGGAAATGTTTTACCGGGTTTATTACATGGGGGCGCGAGCGGCCGTCGCGGTTTACCGGGTGTCTACAAGTCATGTTATGACCCCTGTTGAAAATTTTCTTTTTTAATATATATATAATTTTTAATGGATAATTTTGGTACTAAGAATATGAATTTTAAATAGCAATAATTTGTTTTATTTTCAATAATAATTAAAAAAAAAACTTTTTGATACTTAATGTTATTGTAGTACCTTTGTGCTCTTTTCGAATCGGTTTTTTTTTACATATTGTATAAGATTGATTAATGTGAAAGGGCTTATGTAAACTTTCAAGTTTGATGTTGAAACAATCTCTAATTACCGGCACCATAATTACGTAAAACACTCTCAATCACAATCTAATGACTTTGAAGGATATTGCTAATCCATTGCTTCATATTATGTTCAAAAAATGCTCGACAAAGTAAATAAGGCAATTAATGTTTTTGAACTGTCAAAATGAAAGTCATTGGTATTATTAGTGTGTTAAGGAATCACCCCGCAGGTCAGTTCCCCGCTTAGAAAGAAATAACAATATTTTATTTGGGACACGCAAACGAAAATAAGAGATTCATATCCTTTTGGATAACGAACCGAGTCGATTGCGTGGTTAATGATATAATACTTACTCATATTTATTTTTTCCTTTATTTAATATATACACATATAATTTACATTTTTAAATATTTTTATAAAAAACAAAAAAAAAAAAAAAAAAAATTTTATATTTAAAAATATAAAATATAAAATTACTCATATTATTATTTTGAGAAAGTATTATTATGTCTTTGACATGTCTTGGGACCCTAGGGTCCCGGACCTTTGGAAGGCGTACGAGGGGCTGAAGCCAACTCGCAGAGGCCCGTTAGACGTGTTAAATGAAACGAGGCACCAATCTACGATTATCCCTGTACGCACTATGCTCCAAGCGCACCCAAGGACAAGCCCCGGTTGATACAGGACTGTTGCAAGATATGGAAACAAAGATATTGGATTATGGGTTTGGGTGGCTAAGTGGATTGCTTAAATAGAACTATGGAAAGACTATGGCCCCTGCCTGACCAATATTTTATATAAAATACACAGGTAAAATGGCAGGGGGTGACGTGCACACTCAATAATGTAGCGACAACGGGGCAACATGTCCTGAGGTGCTTATAAGGAGTGGAGCGGTATTCCACGGCTATCAGGACAATCCCGGAAGTACGGTCAAGATTCTTACCAGCATCTTACTGGAATACTTCCTTCCTCCGAGCACATTTTCTCTTGCGAATCTCCACTCAAGCCGGCCAATAAAGGCAAGAAAGAGGTGGTAGCTCTTTTTCTCGTCAGTGTTCACTCCAGCCGGCCATTAAAGGCAAGCCAGAGATGAGGAAAAAGATTTCTCCCGGGAGATATGGTCCGTGGGGTCGCTACTGCCCAACAGCTCGCCACATGCTGCCCTGCGGGTTTCTGTATCTCTCTTGGTCTGGCTCCTCATCCCAGACCTGTTCCGGCAAACTATTATTATTATTATTAACATAGCCTTTACCAAATTCCTTTACTATGACGTCAATTTTGATTCAAGGTCATGAATGCCTAAGCGAAACTAAAGGCAAACGGTTCTAAAATCGACGTTTTAATCTAAGTTTTTTCGGATAACTAGTTAAGGTAATTGCTCTGTTTTTTTTTTGGGCGGCAAATTATCAAATAACTTCTCCCGCTCTGGGCGGAGCGAGAGGGCGTGTCAGACTCTTCCTGACTAAAGCCCACAAGTTCCTTCCGTTGCCTGTAAGTTGCCAGGGGCCACGGTATCCCTTTCGGACTTTCCCGAAACTTTCCGGTTTTTTTTGCGAAATTTATTAAACCTACGAAGCAATGTATTAGAAACTCGGATTGTGAATGAAACTGTGTTACGCGATTAGGGTGCTGGTTCAGATTTTTAAAGCTATTAAGCAAATTTCGCTCTACTTACAATCAAGTAGAGCGAAATTTGCTTAATAGAATTTAAAAAAAATCCTAACCTAACGTAACGTGACGATATTATCGTGGATTGTCCATGTCCATAAAATGTATGGAAATACGTGCACGTTAAAAGTTATTGTGGATGGAAATTTAGAAGCGTCTTCATATACTTATTTCCATACATTGTACTTCTCTGTGTTATCGTGATGCCGTTACGTGGACGTCTATATGTCAGGAGTTGTCGATTTACCCACAAATAAATTAACTTCGTGCGAATCGCCCACAGACAAAATAATATAATTTAAAAGTGGCGATTCGCCCGTTACGAGTGAGAAAATTCGTGTAACAAGAAACAGTTTTTGAGGCTCATTGGTTGCAATGAGCCTCAAAAACTGTTTCTTGTTACTTTGTGAAGGCAAAAATATCATATTTGTGACCAAAATATTACGGTCTCCACACATTAAACAGACTTTTTGCCCACATTATCTTGATGAGTACGTAGATACTTACGTAATTTTGTGAAAATAACCTATAAGAAACATTATGATGGCAACTAATGGCAAGTTCTTATATCACTTGTATTTAAGTGGATGGTATGCCTGGTCAAAATTATGACGGTAAAATTATGAATTTTGCTTGGAGTTCTTCACCCATCTTTGATAAACTTTCTCTTCATTTAGCGTATTTTTATCTTTCTATTCCCAAAACATTTCGGCAGTTCGGCACTTTGATTCTGCATTATTACCTACATTCGAAGAATAAAATAAATAAATTGGAGATTTGAATGCGTGAAGTACGTCCATTTCTAATGTAATTTGGCTATTCCTATTCAAGAAACAGATATTCGTGTCTCTTGCCTACACGAACCTCTGTTTCTACACAGGACTTTCAGTTCACATCACGGAAAAAAGATACCTATACTTACTTGTAACGTAACTTAACTACATTATGTGCTGTTTTACAATGATTTATTATGTAAACTATAAGATGTAGGTATTTTATTTATCATCGTCTATATCTATGACTTGAATCAAATAAATATTTAATCAAACATTAATTTATTTGAAAAGATCATTCAAAAGTTTTGATTCCTGCAAATAAGCGAGTCAAACAATTATCGAAACTGTCAATTTTCAAGAATCATTCAATTAACATACAATTAGTAATTGTTGCGTTGAGTAGTATAAGCGGCCTACCTAAATGTCCTTTCTTTGGTATTGTTCGTCGAGTGAGCTCCTTAAGTTCTGAGTTGAGCTCCACGATTACTGACAAATGCTTGCACTGACAGGATAGGTCCACTTAAATCTGTATGGTTCTTTTCTCAAAAGATCATTTCAGACTAATCTACATGGTCCTCATAATATGGCCTGACCAAGATTACGTCTGGACTTTAAACGAGACAGTGACCTCTGAGTTTGTTTCGGCCTTGCTTCTCAGAGTAGTCAGATAGGAAACGCCGATCTCATCTAGCTTTTTTTTTTTTAAGATGACGTGTAATAGTGATTCCAATATCCTATTTACAGAATAAACAATTTCATTTCATTTAATTCCGTAATCAATATTTTTAATTGAAAACCGCTTTAATATCGACATTTGAATAATAAGCAATAGTGAAATGAAGAAAGTGTATCATTTACATACAAATGCATGTGGGTACTACAGTTCAGCGACCATGTTCAAGGTTCTCAAAATACTTGCAATTTATAACGAACTTGTTAATTGGATACAGTTAACAACCAAACGTAATTGCATTTAGTGGATGAATTATTTGATGTTCAATATTTTGAATTACAATTTCTCCACTTTATTTCAAGCGACATGGTTGCTCAATCTACTTTAATTAATAAAAATTTAAGATACAAGCACAAAAGAGTGCCTTACATAAGGAAGATGTGCCCTAATTTCTGAAAATTCATCCCCTATAGGGGTTAAATAGGAATGTTTGTATGGAAGTTCGTCATTTTTGCCAACTGACATGACTTGTATAATATAAATTGTCACTACATATATATATTATTCATATTATAGACTTTTAGAAATCCTTCACAGCCTGCCTGTGGATTAATATAAAGATTTCCATAAGTTTTTCTCAATTTTCGTGTAATTTTAATATACACTCGAGAGCAATGAATCCGGGTCACTTAAAGAATGTTAAAAATCTCGGAAACTAAAAATGATAGGTTAATGCAATAAATTGTATTTAATAGACAATGTAATACTCCTTAAATGAAAGTAAAAAAAATATGAGTCACCATACATTTTATTAACACAAAATTACATAAAGAAAAAAACTGCTGATCTCTCCTTAAAACAAAAATAGGAAACATGAAATTTTTGAACTTTATTACGATTTTCTTGAATTTTAATACTTCGTATTGCCTCCTCGTGCTTCCATTACTGCGTTTACGCGGTTTGGCATGCTGTACACCAAGTTCCTTATACGATTTTGGGGAATATTCTCCCATTCCTCTGTGAGAGCAATTTTGAGCTCACGAAGCGTGATTGGGGGAGGGTTTCGTTGTTTTACGCATCTGCCTAGCTCGTCCCAAGCATGCTCGATCGGGTTGATATCCGGGCTGCGCGCTGGCCACTCCATACGAGTAATGTTCATCTCTTGAAGGTAGTCATTCACAATCCTACCTGTATGAGGTCGGGCATTGTCATGCATAAATATAGCATCCTCACCTAAATTGACCATAAATGGACCAACGTGATCATTGAGAATTTCTTCCACATATCTTTCGCTAGTTAAAGAGCCGTTTTCTATGATCACCAGCTCTGTGCGACTTTCAGAAGAAATTCCGGCCCACACAAGTACAGACCCACCACCGTAGGCTACTTTTTCTTCGATGCATGCTTGCTTGAATCTTTCCCCTGGTCTTCGATACACTCTGTGTCTTCCATCGTGCTTGTAGAGTATAAATTTTGATTCGTCGGAGAACATAACTTTTGACCAATCTTCAATACTCCAATTTACGTGGCTCTGGGCATATCTTAGTCTTGAAATACGATGCCCACGCTCCAGTTTAGGGCCGTTTGCAGGTCTAAGGGGTTTTAAGTTAGATTCAGCAAGCCGACGTCTTACTGTCCATGCACTTGGGTTACTTCCTCCGAGGCGTCGAAACTGATTTGTGAGTTCAGTTCCTGTAAGAAAGCGATTTCGAAGCATGGTGTTCACCAAGTATCGGTCTTCTCGTGCTGTGGTACACCTGGTTCTGCCCGTTCCTGGTCTGCGTAGATTAGAACCAGTTTCTTCGTAACGTCGGAGAACTCTTTGTACTGTTGACAGCGACACACCGACAGTCCTGGCTGTATCGCGCTGACTCCGGCCGGTTTCCAGCATTGTAAGTATTCTGGTGCATTCTTCAGGCGTAAGCGACATAATTTCAGCTTGAATAATGAATATAGAGCACTATCAACATGGTTTATGTACCCACATAAATGACAGATTACAAACAAAAGCAAAACCAAATGCTGTAATTTCGTAGTTCCATCTTCGAAAGTGGCCCTTTTTCAAATTTGATTTTTTTATGATATAACTTTACAATAACTAAGAAGTTTTAATACCTTCATTTAAGGAGTATTACATTGTCTATTAAATACAATTTATTGCATTAACCTAGCATTTTTAGTTTCCGAGATTTTTAGGATTCTTTAAGTGACCCGGATTCATTGCTCTCGAGTGTATAATACGAGTTATCCACATTCTACAATTAGATCTTTTTCGTCTATAATAGGGAATTCTCACATATCTATGAGTATTACGTGACATTAGTAATCCTAATGTTAGGTGCACACAGTCTGGGCACGCCACTATTGCGGCGATAAGTCCCCTCTTTGAGGAGTGTCTGGAGAGGCGCCACGGCGTCCTCACCTTCCGCCTGACGCAGGTCCTCACCGGACACGGCTGTTTCGGGAGGTACCTGTTTCGGATAAGGCGGGAGGAAACGCCCGGGTGTCATCACTGCGTGGATCGCCCGGAGGACACGGTGGAGCATACGGTGGAGGTATGCCCGGCTTGGGCAGAGCACCGCCGTGTCCTCGTGGAGGCGATCGGTGGCGGGGATCTCTCGCGTCCGGCCCTGGTCCAGGCCATGGTACGGAGCGAGAGGGCATGGAAGGCCGTCACCTCCTTCTGCGAAGCAGTAATGCTCGCGAAGGAGGAGGCGGAGCGCGTGAGGGAAAGGCAAATTTCGCGCCCTCACGCCCCTAGCCGCCGCAGGAGGAGACGCCCCGGGCGTCGGGAATCGATCGCGGATTCCCGGCCACCGTAGGCGCGGGCTTGCGGACGGTGAGCAATGGGTAGCTCGCCGTCCGGTAAGGACCAAGCCCGGGTCGACGGCGCGTTGTGTTCCACGCGCTCCTCAAAGAGATGTCAGCGAGTGAAGGGGTCCGATGAGACCATTGCCTGCCGGGGTTGCGGGAAAGTCCGAAAGGGATACCGTGGCCCCCTGGCATTGCACAGGCAAGAGAAGGAACACGGGTGGGTTTTAGTCAGTAAGAGTCTGACACGCCCTCCCGCTCCACCCAGAGCGGGAGGAGTCATTTGATGATTTCCCACCCAAAAAAAAAAAAAAAAAAAAAAGGTGCACACAGTCATTCACGTATAATATTCTCATGCAACATTTTGCCTGATAATAATTTTATCTACATAATTATAAGAATTTGACACAACATATTTGTGTAATAATCACACTATCCCCCACGAACATCTTTATAACAGTTCTAACGTATTATAATTTGTTTGTATCTAGGATGAACTATGTTTCCAAATCGGTGTCGTCAAAATTCCATCTAGATTTTATAATACGAGCTTTCTTGCTCATTAAATAATTTAGATATAAAACAAGAACGGAGGATCACATATAAAAAAACATGATATTAGGTAACAAACAACTAAACGTTTTAATAAAAGATTTTAACAAAAGTTTTAGAATAAATTAAGCAAAATACACGTGATTGGTATCCAAAATAAAGTTAGAATGTTGTAAAACTACAAACTAAGATCGATGTAAGTGCTAAAACGAGCGTTAATGATGATTTGACTAAGAGCCATCACAATTTTAATCACACGTGCTTCTCCGCGATGCCTACTAATTGGACCATTTTCGGAACGAGTAAATTGGTAATTTACCAGACAGCTCATCAACACATGCTTGTGTATAATCCGACAGAGAAATTAACTTAAATAACCGCTGCAAAGCCTAAGTAGCAAATCGTCTATTCATTCGTTCGGATTAGGCACAACCGGCACATTATATCCGTATGTGGGGAATAAATGGTTTAGCCCACGATTCCATTTTCAATACCATTGCGTGTGATGTGAAATTCGAAAACAAAAGAATTAATTTCGCAAGGCTTGGTTTTTTCATTTGAATAATACATTTCACACATCAATCTACGTTATTATTATTTGAACTGTATTTACATGCGCTTGTTACGTATGATGTAACACTATTTATTCTGCCTGTTAAAAAGTATATAACACATATTGATGCGTTAGTTTCTAATGATTATAATGTAGATGATTTATTATAGTTGTGAACACAGTTAATGTAAGTAACACGTAACATGGTAGGTACGTGCTATCTTTTAACCACATAAATTACAAGTAAAAGTTTGCATTCCCGTAGCTCAGTACGTTGGCAAAGTTAACCGGTTTCATAATAAGTTCTAGTCTATTTTTTGCCATTCACCTGTTTGGCGTAATGTTGGGTGCGGGCGGCGGGCACGCCTCTTCACGCCATCTCTAGCGATCTAGTGCCGCGGTGGCAAGCGGCCACGGCCGTCTCGGACGTCCACCTCACTAGCAACTCACTTTTCCGCTTTTACTTTCAGGTTGCTACCTTTTTTCTCGTGGCCCTCGCCGTGGGAGCCGACAAGAAAATCGAGTTGCAAGACATCGAAGAAGATAACTTGAAAAGTGAGCGGAAGAGCGAACTAGAAAAGGACCACGAGAAATCTGATGGACAAAGTAATTCAGTCCCTGAAGCAGGGCTAGGATTCAATTCTTTAGATTTTATGAAAACTGGACTCCTGAGATTTTTCGAGGATCCCCATACTCAGCCACTTCATCAACAACAACAACAACAGCGGTACGTGCACCAGTACGCAGTGACCGAGCAGCCAGAGAGATTTGCGCCAGTACCACCCTCGACTCAGCAAGCCATGGTGGGATACTTGTCGAACATGCCGATGCAAATATATCTAGTCCCGCAATACACCCAATCACCAGCACAACAAACGTACCCGCAGGCAGAGTTCAAAAATTTTAATGGGCGACATGGTGGCGGTGCAGCCAATAATTACGTAGAGGTGGGTGCATTTGGGCCAGCGCCTGCGGCTCAGCCAGTGACATACCTTTACCAAGCTCAGCCGACCGCCACCCCAGCTCTAGCAACGGTAGAACCTTTGCTAGGGTTCCAGTTACCTGCTTTACACAACCATATTCCAAGAATACCAGCACAATCAAATGCACCCCAGTCTTATTTCGCGAATCCAGAATATAGAGATACGAATACAATCGATGAAATGACTTTTAAACCGGAAATACCGCACAACTTGCTGACTGAGCCGGAGTTTCCGCGTCACTATAATTCTCGCGCGCCCATAAGAGGACATTACAATAGTCATAGGGCACCTGTACCTGACCTACCTCGTCCTAATCCTTTACTGCTGAAGGGTCCTCCAGCGCATCTTGCGCACATACCGAGGGCGTTGCCGATGCATCGCCCTTATACGAAGCAGGTGTATCAAGAAGGTGACATTGCTTCTAGTTCGTTGGCTCCACGACCGTATGGAGCTCATGGCCCATTCAAGAGACGTCCTACCTCCTTGCTTGACTCTTACATACCTTCTTCCGTACAGATAGAATATCTGAAGAGAGGTTTGGCGAAGGATCCTTCGTCGTTGTACGACGCGTTGTCAAGTGGGCGGTTGTCCTATACGATCCCGCGACATCTCGAACGAGGTTTTCTTCCGAATCAGATGTACCCCACAGCTGCCGGTGGTGTAACGTACGGGCACTACAAAAGAAATACAAAAGTAGAAAAGTTTCCATATAAATGACCCCATGACTTAAAACCAACAGTATCTATACATTCATACTTTAAATATGGGTAGGTATGAATAATTATGCATGGCGTTAGAAAAATATAAGGGATTTATTGTTGTAATTTAACATTGCGTGAATCTAGTTGGTAATGTAATGAAAAAATAAATGTAAAGTATGGCAGCTATGTACAACGAATGCGTGTGTAATAATAATAATAATAGGAATTAAGTATTTTAAAGTAATATGAACAAAGTGGAAAAAGCTTTTATGGTTTATAGTATTTTGTTTATGAAGTAATTTGAATGGTCAGTATTTAATAATTTCGAATATATTGTTATTTATATTAAAACTGTTGTTAATGATGGTTTGTTTCATTGCCATTCACTATCCCTGTCACTAAACCAGTTAAAATTATATGACACAGCAACTGAAGCTTTAATACTCATAGGTCTAGACTTGTTTGTTCTTGACGTATCCGGCCAAATAATTTCAAATCAAGACAAAAGTTGAACTTTGCGTTCAACATCAAGGTGGTGAACCGGGAAAGTGGCGAATCAGGAACTAGCCAGAAAACCGATGGGTAATATCTGTGTTGGCACTGAACTGCATCTCAAGTAGGAAAGATAAACAATTAACACAATTCATTAGTATCACTGCAGTTGTTATGCAAGTCTTGTCATAGCAAAATAGAGCAGTCAGACAATTGTATTTAGGTAAATGAGTCAAAATAATTTAAATTTAAATCAATAAAGATTTAGTCATGGCATCTCATATAATCATATGTAATTTGAATAGTATAATAGGTACACTTCCACAAATTACTGTCTATAATAATTATAAACATCAATGTCCAGTGCCGTCAAAATCGTTGAACACTTTAGTCATGCTTGTCAAGAGATGCGTCAAGTTCGTTACATAATGACTTAGCGAATAGTTAAATAACGGTATCAAATCCTATATAATGTTAAGGCTTCTCCAGACAGGCACGACGTGACGGAGCGACGCGACTCCGGTAGAGCAATTTCCGTGTAGTTTTCATATAAATTACTCCACTCTGGCCTTTTGATAGGAATATATACCTATGCTTTTATTGTGGCTTACATAGTCACTAGGTACATGGTTAGCTGTTATCTGACTTTTATAAATCAAGGAGAAGTAAGGTTCAGAGAATGGCATGAACCAATGGGTCTTAAGGCATCATTTGCCACTGTCACGATTTATGGGATTACCTGAAGTAGCCAAAAGTTACTAGTTCCGTATTTGAACGAGAACAAAAGGCCTCTGTCCTGTGACAAAATCCATTGAATAATTTTTGTTAGTTAATTTGTGTTCCCTGTGCGATCCATTAAAAAAATAACGCACAAAAAAAATATTCAAAAAATCAACAAACCCGACTGCGTAAAAAATGAATTTAAAAAAGATGGTTATAGGCTGATAAACACATTCTCTCCTTTGGTTTGGTAACAATATCAACATCGCGCGAGTTAATTATATCACATCTATCAATTTGCATTACGCTTTGAATGATTGAGAACTCCTTGAGACTCCTTTTCAAAAAGATGAATGACAAGCATGAGGACAAAGTGTAAAGCACAGGTTTGCAGGTCAACTAGGCATACTAGACAGACCGAGATTAATAGTAGGTACAATATTGCTGTTGCAATCTCTTTTGTAACATCGTTAGGCACAGACACATCATTTCTGAATGACTAATGTTAGTGGAAACGTGAAAGGGATTTGACACCTGACCACAGACAGAGTCGTTCACTCCGTATTTTTGGTATGAAGGTACAAGTACGCGGCGGGCTCGACTTGTTGGGCCAATTCAGTGAGTGTAAGGTAAAAACCTAAAAGTTACGCGGTAGAAAGAGAGGCAACTTCTAGGTCAATATATATGTAGGTCATTATCGCTGTGCGACCTGAATATTGCACTTTATTGTGTCGTTGTAAGAGTCGCTTATTATTTAAATGATTTTGCAGAGTGAAAGATCTGAATTAATCGGTGACCTGACAGCCAATTATCTGGTGTCTAAGTATAAATATACTTATGTAATTTTTAATGGTGAATCTGTAATTTAGTTTTATTGTTTATTTTACTTTTTTTCAAATGGATTGGGGCTAGTAGAATGTTATAATGATTGCTTATACATAATGTGTTAACTGTGCTCACAATGTGTTTCGTACTTTCTTCTGGAAACACACTTTCTTACCATTTTTTTTAATCCCATAGCTCTTTCTGAAGTCTGCCTCGTTGGTCTAGTAGTGGCAAGCGCTACTGCTGAGCATGAGGTCCTGGGTTCAATTCCCAGCAACGGCAGTGTTATTGGGTTTTTCCATCTGAAATTTCTCAGTAGCAGCCCGATTTGTGCCCGGTCGATGGCAATAGACTCGCCCACTATTACATTGGACTCAAACATAACTGGCGAAATGTGGGTGTACTATAGGTACACCTCTAACTAACCCTTCGGGGAATACAGGCGTGATGTTATGTAATGTTTTCAGAAGTTTGTCCGACTACTTCAACAGACACCGTCTCATCGTGCCAGCTGTCTACCTAGATCCACGGGTCATCGTGGACTGCCTAAACTACATAATTATGTGGATATGACGTATATTTTCCCTAAACTTGAATTCTTTTTTTATTTTGTGTTCTTTTTTTTGCGTCATGTTTACCTCAAATAAGCGTATTTTCTTTCTTTCTATGTCAACATTAGAACATTTTGAACCAGGATTCAATAAACCATCGTCATTCAGCAATTAGTCGCTCCATGTAAAATACTGGTATTCAGCTGCATCCGGTTAGACTGGAAGCCGGCCCTTGGGAAAGGGCTATGCAGATGATGATGGTTCAACAACTATCCACCTTCAGAAAAAACATTTACCAACATACTCGTAAATGACGAGTCAATGTTCACACTTACAAAATTAAATGGACATTTAACACAGAGCTACTTAACCTATCAAGATTGAATGCAAATCTGCAAGGCAGTTAATTAATTTATCATTAACGTCATGATCTGTCAGTCAGAAGCGATAACGACGTCTGGATGTTTGTTAGCACTTCATGTGCACTTAATTAAGAGCGTTTATTCTGAAAGTGGGCAAATAAATGTAAAATATTTCGCTGCTTCGATTAATTTGGCAATATTACTGTATGGAAATATGAAATGTGGCTAACTAGCTAACTAAAATATTAATAATGAATTGCAATTTATAGCACTGAATTTGATGTTGTAACCGTTTTAGGCGTAAAAAAGGTATTTAGAAAGTTTCCAAATATTTTTTTTAACATCTAAAACTAAATATTCGGTGTTATGATATTCATTATTTCATTTCATAATCAATATTTTAGTTCACTAGTTATAGTTAGCCACATTTCATATTTCTATACAGTAATATTGCCAAATTAATGAAAACAGGGAAATATTTGACAGCTATTTGGGACGATGCCAACTTTTAGAATAAGCCCTCTTATGTAGCGGAGGAGTTAGATATTTATTTACTTATAGCAATTGTATTTAAAATGATACTTTTGGACGCTTTTACATTGTGTAGCGAAATATAGATGCAGATTCACCACTTTTACACGTAATAATTTATTGTTATTAAAAAGGGCATCAAATCAAATATAAATTAAACACTGACGTAAAATATGATTAGAATAGTTGCGGCACGGGTAATTTAACCTAAATGAAAAGGGATTACGAGAAAACTTAAAGAACATCAGATTATAAATTTTAGTTACGCATTTGGTTTCGAAGCCAATTGCAATCGGTTTTTTAAGTTAAGCGAGACCACTTTTTACGTAAATTACACGTGAATATTATCTAATAAAGATGAACCTAAGTTATCCCAGTATAAACAGTCCTAGTTTAAAACAACATAAGCTAAAATTTATGTGAATGTCGAATAAAAATCGAATGTGATGGTTTAAAATAAGACTGCATCCTGTGCCTCGACTGCACTGCACCGTAATTGACATGACACAACACAAGTTCAGCAAACTGGGTACTCAGACGAAGCTTACCTGAAATGCATCACAGGATTCACCGGCAACGCACCGAAACGTAGGTAGGTAGATAATCATCGGTGTCGAACTTCAAGTTATGCGGTTGGAAAAGTTATCAGTGGGTATTCCAATACCTAGGGGTATTGGAATAACCACCAGGCAGATAATTTTTAAAGAAAGAACGAAAGCGGCCTTTTCAACTGGTCTAATACCAACGACAAATATAGAAAGATTTTACACCAGAGAAAAAACTAAAGCTTCCGTTGAGAGAAAAGTAAGGAACAATACGAACCATTAGACGAAAAATCTTACACCATTTGCAGAAGGTGTTACACCATTGGCCTCAGCGTTTGCAGAACCAAACAATAACTTTTACTGGGTTGACAGCAGATAACAGGGCATAATAGCTAGTAACTTGATTAGGAATAAAATTTACTTTGCGCGATTTGGGATTAACGGCCTAAAATAATAAAATCGACTTGATTCACTATTCTGGAGATTATTCAATACGTATTTTTCCTCTAATGAAATTTTGTTATAGAAAATTTACAGCTTTGTTTTTTTTTCTTTGATTCGAATCAAATTTGAAAAAAAAAAGAATAAAAAATCGTTTACCGGCTAGAGACCAAAGAGTTACAACCGCAGAGGATACACTGCAATTGGTAGAGTAAGTAATAATTAATAACCATGACCATTTATGTACTCGTAGTACGACAGGAAGAGTAGATAGAGCAATACGAATAAGTTTTGTCTATTTTCTATTTCAGACAAATTAAGTTTGTTCCATAATAAAATAAAATTAATAACCATCAAACAATAGGGCTAAAAAGGTAAAATCAGACTCTTAACAAATAGTTTAATAAAATAATAAGTGTAATGCCAAACATCACAAAATCATTTGTTCAAAGTTGCTTCTGTGTGGAGCTTGGGTCACTAACAAGCATTATGAATTAATAAACACACAGAAGGTGACGGAAAACATCGTGAAGAAATCTACATTTACAAAAAATATAAACCTGAACACGCATAGAGGCTGATGATCAATGCCTTGGTGCCTTCCGTGTATTAAAATCTGCCCTGCAGTGGCACAATAACAGGCTGGTATTAAAGACATAGACCAACTATATTATGTAGGCGTGGCTATCACTAGGTATGTTCCATACAAATTAGCCTAAGCCCCGATGATAAACAGTTCCAGTTATCGGTCTAGAAAGTTCCTATATCATATAATGCAAATAATATAATTTATATCTTCTCCCTGTCCAGTTAAAATGACTAATATTGTCTAGACGAAAGTGCTACGTAACAAAATAAACACCCACGCTAACTATAATGACAAAGGAATGACGTGACAAAAGTTATGCAAAGTAAACATAATTTAAAACAATAGGTAACATTCATGTGATAAGTTATAGGACCTGTTTTGAAAGTTGAATGCATAATTTAGTTTTTTTTTTATGTAACCGGCTTTATCAGAGGCATCTTAGTTGCATTGTCACTGTCGAGGAACCTAATGCTATAATGTCTCACGTGTCTGTAATCCTCGTTCGTATAAAAAGAAAAGAAGAAAGAAAGAAATATGTTTATTCTGCACAAACAAAACGCACATTCAAAGAAAAAATACACAAATACAAAAGCAGCGAAAAGCCTCCCATACAATCAACAAATAAATGTAATGGCAGTAGTAAGCGCAGTAGCGTATGCGACCATTAGACCACGGGAATCGAATTCAATTTCCGTGTCGGGCAAAGTGTTATTGGGTTTGTCCATCTGGAATTTCCATTTTCTCAGTAGCAATCCGGAGTCTAGATTTGTGCCCGTTTGATGATAGAAGAATAGACTCGCTCCTTATTACATAGGCATAATAGGCGAAATGTGGGTGTACTATACACGGTGGATTTTTGAGATGGGGCAGTAAGGACAGACACTTTATCCGTTGTCGCTAAAAGAAAAATGTCTTAGGAGACTGTCCTTAACTTTTGAGACATTTTGATATGAATTCACATTTTTTGAAAAAAATTGTAGTCCTATTAAGTAATCTTATATAAGTATATCTATGTATATAATATATATTTATATGAATAAGTTTATGCCTTATGTATGTACATGTTTATTGTATATGTAGATGGTACACCGCTGACTACCTGCAGTATTGTCTCTCCTGTTACTTTTAATCCATCCAAAGGTTGTCTGTAAAAGATCGTTTTATGCGATAAGACCGCCCATTGTGTCACCCTATGTAAAATTTCTAAATTTATATCTGTAATTTTTTTGGTGTACAATAAAGAGTATTCTATCTATCTATCAAAAATAAAAAAAAAATAAAAAATTAAAAAAAAAATATATCTAAAATTGTTATTTAATATTAACTCATTTAGAAACAAATTATTGAAATGGTTGAAAGAACACATGTTTTATGACATTAAAGATTTACTTAACAATAATCTATAATTTCTGAACTTTTGTCATTGCGAAAACTATTATTATTGTATTAACCTTGTATCTGTGACATTGTACTTTAAAATTTACTTATAATTATTATTTTGCATGCAATTGATACAAATATCCTGTATAGCTAAACATGCGGACTTTAGATTAATATCTGACTGTAACAACTTTATACCATGTTTAAGGCAAATAAAGACTTATCTTATCTTATCTTATCTTATCTTATCTTATTCTATCTGTAGTCAGCAAGAAAATGGGCTGTTTACACAAACATTTTTTTTTATGCCAATCGATCCTGTTTCTATGATCAAAAAACTCTATCGTACCATCTGAGGTTTGAGTACTAGAAAAGTCGAAAATCGCAAAAAACTTTTCCCATATATTTCGTAGGAAATGAGACTCCAACCTACTTGTTACGATGGATAGACTGGTTTCGCCCAGAACAAGAAAAAAGGGCAGTTCAAATTTCGAACGAATAGGCGTTATATTATAATTTAATTTGATGTGAAAACAAAAAAAAAAAACAGAAAACGAAAAAGCTTTTGTATTGAAGCGGTTTTTGCGTTTTCTGTCTTTTTTAACGTTTCCCATACAAGTCTGAAAGTTCAAAACTATTTGAGTTCATTTTTTTCTCAGAAAGTCGGAAATCACAAGCAATAAACTATCTTGTTCTCAAACAAAATAAAATTATAACGCGTATTCGTTCGAAGTTAATTTATTTTTGTTTATTTTAGGATGGTCTGTCCATTATAAAAAAAGTAAGTTAGAATTTTTTTCCTAAACTATGGAAAAAGATTTTAAGGTTTTTGACTTTTCTGGTACTCAAAATTCAGTTGGTCCGATAGTTTTTGGTTCCGGGATCGATTAGCATAAAAAAAGTTTTTGTGAAAGTTGCCATTTTTTTGATGACTGTATGAGTGTTTTTTCAAAATCTTCGAATGCAGATCAAAATGTCTCAAAAAGTTAAGTACAGTCTTCTAAGACCATTTTCCAGTAGTTACAACGGTTAAGGTTTCTGCCCTTACTGCCCCATCTCAAAAATCCACTGTATTGGTAGGAGGTGAGGTACACTTCTGCCTAATCCATCGGGGAAATACAGGCGTGATGTTATGTTATGTGTCTATAATTACACTGGCACCCATAAGTACACGTGTCTGTCCGGAACACAACTACAAACACATCTATTCAAAAAGAGCTAGTTTATTCTTCGTAAACGGGGACGAAAACAGCTTTTCAATCCCTAGGGACTAAAAGTGATTTGAATTTGGAATGTGGATATTGTTAGTAAAAGTTCCAATCACCAAAGAGATCAATCACGAACATTGTATGGCCAAGTAACAGGCTGGCAAGAGAGAAATTGAGAGAAATTTGGTCAAAATGTAAATCCGAAATTTTCGTCATCGGTTTATTTTCATAGTTTTCGAGGGTGGTAAAGTCGATAGTGACGTCCTTCGCTCCGCTCTGGATTCAAAGAAACATTTTCGCCTTAAAAATAGTTGTTTGCTCCATAAGCAAACAATCTACTATTATACCAAAGCTTGCTTTAGTCACTGAAAACAGTGAATAAAAAGCACTTTTAATCACTATTTTGGTGTTTGAATTTAGAACACACCAATATATTCAACCTCCATCTCAATGCTATACAGCCTCCTTGCGAAAAAATACTCGATAAAAACTCCTTGTGAAAAAAATACTAGACATACAAATTCCTCGTGCAAATAACTCCTCGAGATTTGATTGGTCGACATTTTCGACAATGAGTTTAGCATTGGAATAAAAAACTGTTTTGTGTTTAAAAACTGCTTGGCTGTCATTAGTAAATTGGCAATACTTTGAATACTGTCAGTTGTATGAACACAAATTGTTCCAATTATTGTCGGTTATGTGCATTAATTAATTTAACCTCCCAATTTACTTCATTATATGTGTATTTTCGCTTAAATCTTTCTTTTTCTCGTAGTCTCGGTTTAAAGTATAGTATGCAAATTTTTAATACTACTATTTGCGATAAACATGTCGCAAAGAATCAACAAATACACGAAAAGAACAAAATAATAGGTATATAGCACTATTGGCTTTAATTTAATACCTCGCCGGACGAGCTTGATTACAATGACCTTTATACTACTACTGAACTTTGTATCAAAATGGCAATAATATCTAACTGCAGCCATTGTAATTTTAATAACTTAATTTTGTATAGAAAATTGACTTGAATTATATTCAGCCATGCAAATTACACTATTTCTTGAAGATTTCACAGGTGATTTATGGGCTTTATACGCGTCATTATGGCTGTTACTTTTGTACATTTGTCTGAAATTATAGTTCTTACATTTTCGATTGCTACATTTCTATTATATATATTATAGTTCTGTGTTATTATGAGTACGTGCCATGTTAAAGGTGTTCTAAGTTCACTTTATTTAGATGATCAGAGAGCATGATTAGAGAGCAGCTAGGTTAAAAGCAAGGTCGAAATTCTTGGAAAAAAATAATGAATAAAGAGCGTAATAGGAAGTAAAACTGAAAAGAAAACGAAATTCTTCAAAGAAGACTTTCTGATCAAAAATCTTGCTGTAATTTAGATATTCTGCAAAAAAACACTTAACAGTTGGTACAATGCACAGAAATATGTTTTTTTTTTAAAAACGCCATCTATCGCAGATTAATAAAACTGCTAAAATTCATTCATACAAGAGCAGCGGTGGTCGGCGACGTAGTCGCAAGAGCAGTTGAATGCAACGCCAATAATACCTTTCACTTAGTTGAAAACGTGGTTGGACTCCGAAACCACTTCGATAAACAGTTTTACTAGTGTCCAATAGATGGCTTTGATGTCGTGACCATTCTAGAGACGAGTTAAGTAGAAGTCTGTGGCATTAGAAAGTTTGATATGTGAAAAAGTTTTGAGCCGAGCGGCTTGAGGGCGTTGTATAGAATCCACATCAATAAGGAAAATGCGTCTTTGTTGTTTTACATTTCGTATAAATAAAATAACATCTTGTATGTATTCTTTTGAAAAGAAGTAAATAGAAACCACTTATTGGGACTCACTCTCGGAGGAGCAGAAGGGTTTAGATACCCCACATTTCGCCATTTATTGTTTTACAAAATTGTTCGGTATGTAATAAGTTTATTAGTAGGGCTTTCTTTTTTCTTTTTCGTGTGGTTAGAAACTATCCTGGTTTCAAAATTTTTATGCCACCCATGACCGTCTGACTTGACTTCACATGCCGTCGAGAAATATCTCTCAGGCATGCAGACGATGTTTTCCTTCATCGTTTTTGAAGCAAGTGATAATTATGCAATACGAACAAGAATCCTAACAGTCAGCGGTGAGTACCTTGAGTTCGAACTTGAGACCTATGACTAGGCAGTCCGACAGTCACACCACTAGGCTATCACCATAATTATGCTGTTGTATCAGTAACTCTAGGGCTAACATCCTTATTCTTTTGAGAGAAAATAAATGTTTGTTTTTATTTATTCAGCACCCTAATTACACACGTAATTAGAATGACACACGATCAATCACAATCTCTTTCATTTTGACAGTTCAACCACATTCATTGCGTTATTTACGTTGAAGAGCTGACAAATTTTTCGAACATATGAAGCAATGGATTAGAAATATACTTAAAAATTATTCAGATTATAATTGATCGTGTGTTACGCTATTAAGGTGCAGGATTCTAAAAATTACGTGTTACCTTCTAAAGCCTCTTTACATAATTATTCCTAAAGGTACCCCCTGCTGAGCACGCTTGAAATGATAGTCTTTAGAACACAGGCTTTTCGAAGTTCGGTACCCCCACACCTAGTCTTATTTCTTTATACAGGAGGTTCTTGTTGGTTTCAACACTTCAGTAGGACCAACGGAAATAACATACTCTCGTGGACCTACTGTTAGGACAAAAAGTACGTCTACGAGAAAACACCCTTAACTTCAAACTTTGACGATTAACAGGTAGAACAAATCGCTTACTCATACACTTACCGAAGAAAATTATGTGAACAGGTAAGTAAGCAATATAGTTTACACGATTTACACATTATTCACATTAGTTTAACCAAGTGTGTTTGATCAGATTACAAGGCAAAATACTTAAGTTTGTCATCTTGACAGATTTTGTACTTACAGACATTATTACCCAAATATTTCAACGAGTTACTCAATTTTCTAACTTGCGAAAATTACAAAACATCTTGTACCCGGAAGTCGTAAAGTGAGGCCAATAGAAAAGCGTTAACGGAGGCGGGAGCTTGAGCGGACCGAGCCGAGATACGGGAAAACATTCAAATTCAAAATTCAAAAGTCATTTATTCAAACAAGGCTCGGAATCAGCACTTTTCGAAAGGCAAATTTACATAAGACAGTCCCCCAAAAACGCCCGGCCTTCACCACTTCCTTGGATTGATTTCTTTTTCTTTGATTCCTTCATTAGGATTATAATAAGGATAGAACACTTGACTGTTTTATTTTATTGCAAAACCCTGGCCTATATTATCAAGTGCAATAATGTTGTATACGCTTACTTCTGGACTCTCCAGAAATAATCTGAGTTCTATAATATTTAATTGAAGAAAGAAAATTCGACATATGGCCGAATTCATAGGTCAAATTATCGGCGGAATCAGACAGCTGTATCAAGATCAAACCTTATTAACCTTATTATTTTGATCATGACATAATTTTCACCACTTTTTAGATTTCCAATGCTTGTTCTAAGCACTTAATCATCACAACCAGTTTATGAGTAATTTAATACATTAATACGGCCTAGAATATTTTGGGGTCAGATAATACCTATCAATAAAAATATTATACAACACACTTGGTATGTTACTGGGTCAAACTAACACTAGATCTTCATAAATTAATGCTAGCTGCTAATTAATCACTTTTGCACTTCATTGTTGATATTTGCAATTAGTTTGAATAAGAGGTACTTACCGAGTGTTTTTATTAGCAGTTAAATAACAACTCTGTCAAAGAATAATTACGAGTACATAGAACATTCCAAGTGATAATAAGTGACTATTTTTTCTTTTAGAATTTGATTTTAAACATCATCGTAACATTTACAACATAACATAACATCACGCCTTGTTTCCCCGAAGGGTTGGGCAGAGGTGAACCTATAGTACACCCATATTTCGCCAGTTATGTTTAAGTCCCAACTAATAGAGGGCGAGCCTATTGCCATCAACCGGGCACAAGTCCAGACTCCGGGCTGCTAGTGAGAAATTCCAGAAAGAAAAACCCAATGACACTTTGCCCGACCTGGGAAACGAACCCAGGACCTCATGTGCCTCGTAACATTTATCTTAACTCAACAGACTAAGTGTTGATTTCACCAATGAAATTCCATAACAATTTTGACACTGACAGCTCTTGAACGCGTTTTAGAAATGCCGATCGCCTTCAGTTTCATTGGTGAAATCAGCCCTAAACATGTATTCAAACTAGGCTGAGAATGAGCACTTTTTGAATGTCAATGTTACATTAGACAGTCCCACAAAACGCCCACCCTTCACCACTTCCTAATGCTTTAGCTGGGAAGAAGAAGTGGCGCAACAAACTCCTCAGCAGCACAGGTGTCTGTTCAATTAGAAAAAAAAATTAGTCTATGATTGATGGCTTGATGGTATGCAAAATTATATACATTACGCAATACTAAACATAATTTAAATTATAAATTAATAGACATATGTCAGCTAGCAACGCCCAATATACTAACCAAAAATAAATAAACAGTTCATTAGATACTAATAACAATAACAAAAACATTATCAGCAAAACGACCAGTCACCACAAGCAGCACCCGTTCACGAGCATAATGCAAAGATCAGCCATAACCCCCCTTGCCATATTAGAGGGAAGGAGGCAACCCGACCCCCGACGCTACCGCAAGCAGTGACATCTAAGGGAGCATGACGAACTTGCTGCCGGTTGTTCAGGCAAAAAATAATATGATTAGTTGTCGAGGTTGCTAGCTGACCACATATTGGAATAAAACTCATGAAAATCATTCTAATGAGTAGATTATGTCAACAAAAAAAATAAAATATATTGACTTATAAAGTCAAATAAAATAAACAATTATATAAACTTATATAACCTGTCAGTAGGTAAGGTAATTCTGGAGAAAGAACATAAACATTTGATTATGAACCTTATGAAGCCGGTGAAAGGGAGTCCTTGTTTCTAGTGTTAACATTGTGTTACACCTATTAGAACAAACATATTAAATAAGCAACGATAGCAGTACGTCGAGATACGTCCTTTTAGCATGTTCACAAGTATAAGTAATTAAGATCAAGTTATTGGAACCTCATATAACAATGGAATCTAATCACCTCCTATTCAAATAAAACTCCAGTAAGTTATGACAAAGCTATCCCCAAGAAATAAAACACAAATTGCTCATAACAGCGAATATTATATTTAAATGAGTAAACCGAGAACATATAGGAAATAAGGTAATACTTAGCTTCTTAATCAGAATATCTTACACAAATTATATTTACTTAGATATATTTTTCAATGCACCCAGAAGAAGAAATAAAAATGAACTGCCTCAAAATCCTCCCGGCAAAACCCAAAACACTTCGTTATTCTTTATTCTTTCAAATCTTCAGTCCTGATTGGTTCGCGGTGATGGCGGGCTGATGGCGTCTCCCTATTGGTCGACGCCCGACGTTAGTACCGCAAACATCCACCGATAGCAGCACCTTTGCTTGGCGACAGCTGTTGCGTGATGACAACCGCTAAGTGTTTCTATGCGGTCCGTCTCGCCATCTAGCGCCTAGTGTGCGGAATATTCACACTCGTCCATCCTGACGCCTTTGCGACTCTGCAAAGGAAGAGAACAAAAGACTATATGTAATTGTTCAAAAATAGCAAACCCAGTCCTAAAAAAAAAGAAAAGAAAACTCAATTCTATGAACCGTAAAACAATATTTGGTCCATACATAATAAAAAGCACATCATAGCTATGTCCTTTAAATGAATCATTATCAATCATCAAGTCAAATCATTCCAAAAGTAAAAAGATAAGTATCTACTTGTTTACCAAAACCAGTTTCCAAAAATACCCATAGATTTACATCAGTGAAAATACCATAATTTTCCAACCCATAACATTTCACAATCGCTTTCAAAACATTTCCGTCAGTAACTCCAATTTTAAACCATTCAATTAACATAATAGTTCCGATCACAATCCAAATTATTTGTACCATTACATTATTCCACTCATCAAAATTAGTATTAACCTGATTTTTCCTGGAATTCATTAAAGTTCATCCTTCAAGCAAGTCGATTAATTCCTCCGTGCTGTCCACTTCTGTATCATTTGAACTAGCGCCCGAATCATCCTCCCTCTGAAAAGGTTTTAACGAGTCCGACGACACAAGAGCTCTGAATCGCTTATACCCTTTCACACCTTTCAGCGAAGTAATCATGTACCTATCATTACCTGCTACCTTCGTTACCTTATAAGGCCCGCTGTACTTTTCCTTCAGTTTTCGTCGAACGTTCACATTTCGGTCAGCAGCTCCTTTCCATAATACTAAATCGTTTACCTTGTATTTTGTTGGAGGTTTACGCTTTGCATTAAAATATTTACGCATTTTCTCTGCCGTCCGGTTTAGGTTCGCTGTAGCTTCGGTCCTAGTGCGTGCAGCTGTCGCCTCGTTATCCACGATGTTATCTCCCATACCTTGATACCTGCTGCGAGTCGCTGAAAACATGAGCCTGTATGGTGTAAATCCAGTCGAACCGTTTAGTAAATTATTCATTCCCCAGGTGATGTTTGCGATCCGAGTATCCCAATCCTTTTCATCTTCCACGCTTGTATTGAGTGAATCTAGTAATGTACGATTATACCTCTCCACTTGTCCATTTGCGCGTGGACATGCTACAGCATTGATTATGTGTTTTATTTGATTATCCAAACAAAACTGTTTGAAATGTTTACTTTTGAAACTCGTACCGCTGTCGGATATAATTCTCTTTGGATAACCAAATAAACAAAAAATGTCATTTAAAGATTTTATTACCTCTCGAGTCTTTGTAGTTTTAACTGGTACCGCCCATGTAAATTTCGTGAAGGCATCGACCACCATTAGTACAAAACTGTTGCCTGCTCGACTTTTGCAGAAAGGACCGAGATGGTCAATGTGCAGAGTGTGCATTGGTTCCGGAACTTTTTCAATGGGGTGTAACTCACCTTCAAGTCTTCCGTACTGTCCCCTCTTGTAAAGACAGTCTAAACATGAGTTGACATATTTTCGTATGAAACGTGTCATTCCTGGAAACCAAAAGTTACCTTTGATAATTTCCTCACACCGCTTCAGGCCTGGATGTCCGATGCAGTCATGATACTTCCTCATGACATTCCACCTTCCATATTTAGGGACTACTAACCGCTGTTCTCCATCCTTAACGAGCTTGTATACTCGACCATCTTTCAGCTTGTAATTTTTCTGTATATCTGGATCGTTATCCCCAGATTCTAATTTTGTTCGAATTATGCGAATCCTCTCATCTTGATCTTGAAGACATACTAACCAATCGAATACGTCAATCACGTTGATATCTACTACTAAGGGAGGGTCTACCGGAAATCGGCTCAGCGCATCCACGTGCCCATGAGACTTACCTGGCCTATGAATGACTTCCATGTCGTACTCCTGAATAGATAACCACCACCTTGCTATTCGAGGTAGTAGATCCTTTTTCAAGAAAGTGTCTCGAACGGCTGCACAGTCTGTCACCACCTTAAAATAATTACCTGCTAAGTAAATTCTAAATCTCCTCAACGATTCCACTACAGCCAATGTTTCCAATTCGTAGGAATGATACATAGCTTCTTCTTTGCTTGTTTTTCGGCTGAAATACGCAATGGGTTTCATACCACCATCCTGATCCTGTAATAGAATGCCAGCTACACCTTTACTGCTTGCGTCAGTATGAACTTCTATGTCACCTTTCCTACAAAATAATGAGAGTATCGGTCGAGTCGTCAAAATCTTCTTCAGTTGATCAAAAGCTCTCTGCTGTGCTGGATCCCAAACCCATGTTGCATTCTTTTTTAGCAACCCGTACAGAGCATACGTGACAGACGCATAATCTTTAACAAATTTCCTGAAATAACTAGTCAGACCTAGATACATCCTAAGTTCGTGTACATTCTTAGGTTCTTTATAGTTGACCACAGCATCGATTTTCTTACTACCAGGCCTAATACCTTTCTCGCTGATCTCGTAACCGAGGTAATCTATTTTTTTTTGCAAGAAAAAACACTTATCAAGGTTTAACGTCAATTTTGCGTCCCTTATTATTTCCAAAACTACCCGAAGCAGATGGAGGCCTTCCTGTTCAGTTTTGGTAGGTAGCAACAGATCATCTATAAATGGAAGCACCTTATCATGACGTAACGAAGAAAATATCTTGTCCATAAGACGCTGGAAAATTGCTGGGGAATTGGCCAAACCGAAGGGCATACGCAAAAATTCATAGTGGCCCTCAGGCGTGACAAAACCAGTTCTGTGAATTGAAGCCTCCGCTACTGGAATCTGGAAAAAACTTTGCGACAAATCAAGACTCGTAAAAAGTTTCTTCCCACCTAGTTTTTCGATTTGTTCTTCTATGATGGGCAGAGGATATTTATCTTTCGCTGTAATACTATTTAATTTTCTAAAATCCACACAAAACCGATAATCTCCGTTCTTTTTCCTAACTAATACAATGGGACTGGCATAATTAGACGACGATTCTCTAATAATACCGTTGGATACCATATCTTCAATCTTTTCTCGTACTATTGCCTTTTCTGAAAAAGAAAGCCTGTAAGGACGATAACAAACCGGCTTATCAGAGTTAAGTTCGATATTCAATTCTATTTTGTCAGTCCTGCCTAATTCTCCTGTATCTATAGAAAAACAATCTGAATATTCCTTTAAAATCTCTACTAACTCTTTAACTATCTGTGGATCTCCGGATCCACATTTGATTTTGGTTGTATCAATGCTCATGATCGAAACAAGATTATCTGCAGATTTACCAAGAGAACAACCAATTTCTCGAGTAACCAATCCACGAGCAATAACCTGGTCTTTCTGGAAACGCAGTGGCTTTTTACCGTGATTAACTATGAAAATGGTCTGTACTGGAAAACAATTCATAGAAGCAGGAATGCTATAGTTATAACCATTATAAACAATTGTACGACTATCCACAAACAGTAGAGTTGATTTGTCAAATTCAACATCATTGTACGTGTCAACAAACAAGGATGAATAAGCTGGAACGACAGTGTCTGTAGAGCACAAAATGTTAACCTTATCGACACATGTACCCACTTGCAAAGAATTTATTTCAACCGATTCAACTTTATTTTCATCTGTTACTGCATATCCTAAAAAGACGGTAGTACCACAAATTGTAAGCTTGAATTTTTCATTGTTCAAAATGGGCTGTCCAATAAAAACGTCAGCTCTGTTTACGGCAGCATCCACGACAACTGCGTCTGAACAAACCTTAACTTCATCTATTACGAACTCTAATGATACCTGTCCGTGAGCTTTAATTGGTGGTCCACCAAACCCGTTGACAAAAACGACACAAGGTTGCATTGCAACACCAAGCTTTAGAACACAATCATGAGTGATGAGATTGACTTGAGCCCCCGTGTCTAAATAAGCGGTACCTTTTAAACCATTAATTAAGACATGTTTAAAATAACATTCATTTACCTGTATTTGTACAATGCTGACAGCCTTTTGATAACACTGCTCCTTTTTGTGGTTGGTTTTCCCACAGATTTCGCATTTTATAGCGTTAGGATTGTTGGGGCACGACCGAACAACGTGCCCTGACTCGTTACAAAGAAAACAAGTAACACCTGGCTTTCGTTCTTTTGGATCTCTAATTGCTTCTTTTGAAGACGATGCGGAATCTCGACCTCGAAGAACGTTTCTCTGACTTTGATTAATTTTTTTGTCGTCATTCATGCACAGAAAGTGAGAATAAAGCTCGCTTGGGGTTTTATAATTACCAGCCCTTGCAGAAGTTCTCATGTGGAACGGCAACCCTTCTATGATGCAGGAAACCGCTTTTTCTCCAATGATTTCACACTTAGTTAACATGGTACATTTCGAATAATAATAATGAGTCATCGTTTCATTGAATAACTTTTTCCTACTTAACATTTCCCTCAATGCGTCTGCGTAATCTATGCTTTGAGGGAACGCTTCCAGAATTTTTTGTTTCCATTCCGGCCACGTAAACTCATAGCTTCGAAGTGCGCCATGCCACAACTTCGCTAATCCAACAAGTCGTGCCTGCATATAATAACTTTTAACATTGTCGTTCCATCCATGTATGGCACCTAGTTGCTCTACTTTGTTAAGCCACTGAGATGCAGGTAGCTCCGGTTTTTCAGGATCGAATTCCGGTATTATATCCGGCTTAACCATCACACCCGAATAATATGGAACCGACCTACCGGATTCATTTGAAAAGCCAGGTGGAAAGCGGCCTCGATAGTCCCGGACTGGCGAACGTCCCGGCCGCCACGTGTCGCGGGAGCAGCTACGGCGCTCCGGCTGCGGTCGCTCCATCCGCCGGTGACTCCATCTGACAGGGCTGCGGGACCGGCTGCGAGACCGGCTGTGACCATCGGAACTCATGGCTTGGCTGAGAACTGCTCCAGATCGCTATCCCACTTCTGAAAATTGTTACACCTATTAGAACAAACATATTAAATAAGCAACGATAGCAGTACGTCGAGATACGTCCTTTTAGCATGTTCACAAGTATAAGTAATTAAGATCAAGTTATTGGAACCTCATATAACAATGGAATCTAATCACCTCCTATTCAAATAAAACTCCAGTAAGTTATGACAAAGCTATCCCCAAGAAATAAAACACAAATTGCTCATAACAGCGAATATTATATTTAAATGAGTAAACCGAGAACATATAGGAAATAAGGTAATACTTAGCTTCTTAATCAGAATATCTTACACAAATTATATTTACTTAGATATATTTTTCAATGCACCCAGAAGAAGAAATAAAAATGAACTGCCTCAAAATCCTCCCGGCAAAACCCAAAACACTTCGTTATTCTTTATTCTTTCAAATCTTCAGTCCTGATTGGTTCGCGGTGATGGCGGGCTGATGGCGTCTCCCTATTGGTCGACGCCCGACGTTAGTACCGCAAACATCCACCGATAGCAGCACCTTTGCTTGGCGACAGCTGTTGCGTGATGACAACCGCTAAGTGTTTCTATGCGGTCCGTCTCGCCATCTAGCGCCTAGTGTGCGGAATATTCACAATTGTGAATAACACTGTTTTTAGTGTATAAGTGTATATTTTGCCTAATTTAAAGGATGTTGGCGGAGATGAATTGTGATGCCACTGTGAGGATACCAATATCTTTAAAAAAATCTCTCAGAGAAACTCTGGCATCCAGCTGGTAAATGGCTCGAACAGCTCGTTTTTGAAGGACAAATATATTTTGAATATCAGCAGCTTTGCCCCACAGCAGAATACCGTAGGACATAACGCTATGGAAATAACTAAAATAGACTAACCAAGTCATTTCCTATGGAGAAGAGCCAGCAATAAACTCCACGGCTACTCTTTTAAAAATAATTGGCTTTTATAATATTTTCAAATAACAGTTAATAGGTACGAGGGTGAGACTGAAAGTTCTTAGCAATTCAAAAACTGAACAAACTAGCATGCTATTAGTTTTATTATATCTTTTCAAAATAGTGTCCATTTACATAAATACATCGGTGCATCCGATGGAACCACTGAGAAAAGCACTTTGTCCACTCGTCCTTAGGGGTCTCTTCGACGGCATTTTGAAACGCAGCCACTGCTTCCTCGGCGTCCATAAAACGTTTTCCTCGAAGTTTTTCTTTTATTTTCGGAAATAAATAAAAATCGCGAGGTCAGCGCTATAGTGCGGGTGACCCAGTAATTCCACGTCTGACGTCGCCACATATAATAGTCGCTTGTTTGCTTGGCGGTGTGCGACGAGGCGTTGTCGTGGTGAAGGAGGATCCTACTGCGAGGTCGTTTCTCCCGAACTTTTTCCAAGTGGCAAACAATTGTTAGTGACCACTCTGCAGTAACTGTTTTTCGATGCTCTAAAACAATTGTTGCGTAATGACCTGTCCTTCCAAAGAACGAGGCCCCCATCTGTTTTCCCACGCTTCGACCTCTCTTCACTTTAGTTGGCAACTCCTCGGAAGGAAACACCCAGACTGTCTCTTAGTTTTAGGATCATAACAATAAATCCAGCTTTCGTCATCCGTATGTATTTCGAACACAGCATTTGAGTCACCTCCGTTAAATCTTTGAACCATTTCATGCCACCAATCACCACAACGGAGTTTTTGGGCCTATTTCAAATTATGAGGTATCCACCGGGCACAAAGCTTTCTGACCGCTAAATGTTCATGGAGGATTTTGTGCACTTGACTCATACCGATGCCTAAGCTTGTCCAAATCTGCTGATAAGTCACTCTTTTGTCAGTCTCTGTCATACGTCATATGTTATCTTCAGTCGTCGCCGTAGAAGGCCCTCCCTCACGCAGATCATCGGTGAGATTAGTGTGACCACGTTTAAACTCATTAAACCAGTTGTAAACAGTGGCACGAGATGGGGCTTCATCGTGAAAGGCCAATCGAAGTCTATCATAACTTTTTTGTTGACTTAAATGACATCGAAAGTAATAAAAAATCAATGTACGAAAAACTTATCATTCATGCTGATGTGACACAGACAATTTTCAATTTGCTGCCAAATCGTAAAAAAATTACAAATGAATAAAATACATACACAATAATATTGGCAAAGTAAGTTCCATTTTAAAATTTTGTTTTATTTTATTATATCGTGTACAGTGTAAGTCTTTCAATAAGTACCAGACAAAATAGAAAATGGTCAACAAATCTACAGTAAAAACCTATTTCAAACGAAGTTACATGATTGCTGTTACAAATGTAAAAAAATCTGAATAATTATCATGTCCACAAAAGCCACTAATAAATAATTGAAATTAATTTGTAGTTATATAATGTCTTTGATAGCTCAGCTAAGGGTGTGTACAAACCAAAACCCTGCTCATTTCAAACAAAAGTGGTCCAACTTGCAACGTTCTGCTCTGTTGGTGTCTCGACACCTTCTAACATCTGAGGTTGGCGAAAACGCCCATTTTGTTTTTAATTATTTAATAACATAGCAAACATGAGCACATCTCTCTCAAGAGAAGATCAAGAAGTCAAGCATTTGGTCTTGGTTTTAGAGGCCACACATTTATAGCTCCGTGATTACTGCGTGTGAAAGATTCAATTCAGTTCAATTACTCGGAGACTCTCACTGCATACGACAACGGACTAACGACAGTTTAAAATAAAGCAGTTGAGCACTGACATCTACTTCCTCCATTAAGGGTATTAAAAGACGTAAAACTGACAGTAAAGATTTCATAATTTATAGAGTCTTGGTACATTTCTCTAGGCTTAGCTGTATATTGAGTCATTAAAAATATAATGTTTGTGTTACGGAAGCTGAACCTGTCTATTAATTACATATATACTGCGATTAACATTGCTTTGACATAGACCTACTGTTGCGATTTTTCTCAGGTTGTTCGTTAAGCCTATGGGGTGAAAAAATCCTATAATATGCAATCTATTACTGGAACGTTGTTAAAATGAAAACTATCTAAACTAATATTTTAAAGAGAAAATATTTTATTATTGGTTGTTTGTAATAGATAAACTCAAGAAATACTTAACCGATTTACAAAATTCTATCAAACTCTATTATCAACGAGTAACATCCTTGCGAAATTTCAAAAATGTAACCCAAGGCATCAAATATTATTTGCCCATAAAATTCATTATTTGAGATGCGCTGCGAAAACTATTGATGATAAATAAAATAATTTACTACATGTTTAAAGCACTCATCATTACCCACAAAAAAGACCGGGAGGCTAATAAATGTCTAACTATTATCGTTAAGTCACAATAACCGTTTTATGTTCACATACCTACCTATGTCAATAAAAATACGGGTAGAATAGAAAGATGATGATATTCGGTTCATGATATTAATCCTTGTACAACTAGATAGTTTCATAATCAAGGTTGATTATTATCACGCTATGACTCCTAAAAGCCGAGAAAAGTAAAAAAGTTAGACCGCGAAGCGAAAACGAAAAAACAGGTCAGGCGGGGAAACACTGGACATTTTCTTTTTGTACGTAATCAAAAGATTATGGCAATACGTAGAGTAGGCATTACGTTAAAATGTGGCAAGACGTTTTTTTTTTTTTTTTTTTTTTAACTAGGGCATCTCGTATCTCATGACTACTTAACCGGTCAATCCTGCGGCTGCCTTAAGCTACTAACTTAAAGCCTCCAGCCAGGGGCAAAACTATTCTAAATTAAAACTAGGCGAACGCTCGCTAAGGGCACCCCCTGTGGGGTACGGACCTCGGCTTAGGGCGTCGCTGGGGGGAGGACAGCAAGTTGGGACAGGCTGGATCAAAGATGATTCATTATTATTAATCGGGGAATTTAAGACTACATTTCTCAGCAAAACGCGGGCTGGCGCTTCTGCGAGCAAGGGTCGGTGGGGAGTATTATTTACTCGGGCGGGTCGCGATCGCGGAGGACCTCGGCGGCGAGGTCGGAATGCGGGTCGGTGTCTGTGTTTCTTGTGCACTGTACTTGTGGCCCTATTGCTCTCCTGGAGGAGGGTTATGGGGTCGTCTGGGTCGGTAAGGATTTGCCTTGGGCGGCGGGTCTGACTGATTCTACTCGTGACATAATTGGCGGCCTCGACAACCAGAGGGTTGCGGTGTTTGGCGGCGGACTCAAAGAAACGCTTGGAATTGCGTTTGAGAAATTGGTGGATTGTGGGGATCTTTAGGTCGAGATGGAGGATCTCGTTCCTAACGTACCAGGGGGTGGCAAGACGTCACTCCCCGGTAGATTTTATACTGACTTGTGACGTAGCGAGCTCCGTTATCTAAACCATTTTTTATTAATATGAAAAGAAAAAAATACTTGTCTTATATTTTTTTGTTATCTGACTGACGGACTAATTGGTTTTTTTTCCCCGTCAACATCCCTATTCTTTCTACATCCGCCACCGTTCCAAATAGGTACATCCATCATATTGATGACACTCATTCGCGAATCGCCATTCATAATTCGTAGACACGCGAATTTCCCATTATAAATCATGGCCCACCTATGAATAATTATACACTTATCTCTTTTAAAATAGAACAACATTACATAAGATACTTTGTGTGACAATAAAGTGAGATCGCAGTCAACAAACATCTCATAAATATTTCATAGCCGACGTGCTGACGGTTATTACACCCGAATTCATGCATGCTAAGCCAAATGAGATGCTTCATCTGAGGAAAAGTGAAAAGGTGGGACGATGAACGTGTGTAATGTTACTTGATTACATCAGTGTGAATCGCGTTGTAGTGTTTTTGGAACAATCAGATGCTAGAGGATTATTAATCGGTGATTTATTTTTATGTCAAGGCCTCATGATGTTGACTGATTGCAAATTTGAACAAACTCCGGCCACCGAGAGAATGCGTTTCTGACAGCCTCGTTGGTCTAGTGGTCGCAAGCGCTACTGCTGAGTATGAGATTCTGAGTTTTATTCCTAAGCCGGGCAAAGTGTTATAAATCTGGAATTTATCAGTAGCAGCTCGGAGTGTGGATTTGTGCCCAATTAATGGCAATAGGTTCGCCCCTATTACATAGGACTCAAAAACATAACTAACGAAATGTGGGCGTACTATAGGTACACCATAGTACACCCACACTTCACATGCAGCAGTGCTATTCTGTAACCATCTCACCGTGAAAACTTCAGTGAAGTGAGCGTGGAGTGAGCTGTCAATTGTGTCAATTCCAAGCAAAACCAAACTCACTTCACCTAAGTTTTCACGGTGAGATTTTTACAGAATCGACCGGCAGGTGTGATTTTATATAGGTTTATGTTACACCGCTGTTTTCTTTGCAAAGGAATACGTTTTTACAAAAGAGGCATGTCGCAGTCTACTGCTGTCGTGAGGTCTAAACTGAAGGTATACCTTCTAGGATGCTGTTACCAAGCGCTTACTGCGGAAATTAACCGTCGTATAAACTTAGGTGTTTTATAACCCTAAATTTTGTTGCAGTACCTTTAGGAAACACATATTTCTAATTAAATTAAGTTGACATATGACAGTATGACGCCTTGCCTTAATTTAGCATAGTTGCAACTCTTTTTCATTATACTTATGAACTTATCACTGAAGCAAAGGTTCAAAGTTGATTGGGAAAATTTGACAGTTTCGAATACGAGTAGGTTGATGTGTCTGTACCTACACATTGACAGTAGGTGCTAACGAAGAATAGGGGTAAAAGCAAACTTTTACTTCTAAGCCTCTATACATAATAATTTTATAGGCTTTTTACGCGTCTAAGCAGAAATTATGCGCGTTACAGTGACGCTCATTGCCGGGTATATAATTATATAATGACATAAAAATATCCGGAACTAAATGGACATTATATAAAGGTATCATGAACCTATCGGTAGTTAAAAGGTAATACAAATATTTATGGTAATTTTGGTGTTAAAACAGTGGAAACTTTGTGAAGTGATGTAAGTTGATAAGGCGTAGGCACAGGGAAATTATCATCAATGGAATCTTAATTCATTAAGAAATTTAAGTTACTAATGTTGGTTATGGATGAAAGCGTAGATTTAGTTTATAATTAATTAATATTATACAAAATTCTCTTCCGTATAAAAAAAATAAACCAATCTATTCCCAATATTAGTAATCAACATAATTCAATTAACCATGAGTTTATAATTTCAGGGTAACGTTACTTTTTAGATAGTATGTTTTTATACGTTTTCCTGTACTAACTTATTTGAGAGTATTGAGTATATCAGCATTGTCAACATCGACTCAGGCAACTGGAGCACAAAGTTTGACATAGCATTGGGAAAGATTCCAGAGAATTTTGATATAGGAGTTGTTATGCGTCGTTATTATTTTGTTAGTTTTAAAATACTCTTTTTATTTAATTTGTTATTACTTTTGGTATTTTATTTATTTATTTATTAAAACTTTATGCACAAGTAAAAAAAATTCTGTACAAATGCGGACTTAATGCCTGAGGCATTTTCTACCAGTCAACCTTAGGGTGGTGCAGAGACAAAACATGGCAGGTGCAACTTAAGTGATAGATAACTTGATAATGAATACCTACTAATACATAAAACATACATAGATACATACATATGCATATGTATGTATGTATGTATTTTCTGTGCGTGCCCCAAATAAAATATTACTCTTTCTTTCTTTCTTGAAACCTTGATGGATTTAGTGCATATCTAGATTATACCAACTCTAATAGACGTTTTACAGGTTCTTATTCGCTCAAGGGAACAAAGCCACGGTCCATAAAACGATCCTCTTTCGTACGCAGAGGCAGTTACATCAGTAATTTAATACCGATTGAAATATCAGGTTTTACCATTCACTTGACAATGACAATGAACAACCGATCGAATGGCCTATCATAATCTCTGTTTTACAATTCAGATATTTTATCATATACAAGGTGGAGACGTCATTACGATAATAAATTAAACTGCGTATATCTAATGACGTTCTTAGTCTGCATACGAAAATTCAATGAAATATATCCAATAGTTTAGTCACTATAGCTAGTCAAAGATTGGCAAAACCCATAGTCGGCTCATCACGATTATTTAGTTTGTTTGATAAAATCACTTTTAATATCGATGCTGGGATTTATTTGATGGTTCCAAACTCAGTTCCAAAATACTCATATGCATTATATAGTATTGCCAGTGTTTTCATTTCTTGTCGTATTTTTATTTTTTTCTTCACATTGTATACGTTGAAATTATTTATGTGTATTAATAATTATAAACTGAATTTAGCTGTTCGTAAAATATTATTGATAATTAGTATTACTTATCATTTTCAGCGCCCCATATTGGCCCGCTAACGATTTAATTTGATGCCTCTATTTAGTGATTGTTTGCAAAATCATTGCGGCAGTTTTCCTTGAAAGGTGTATATACCTGTAGTAAACCCGCATTTTGCTAGTTATTTTGTGTAGTACTTGAGAGAATTACAGATATTTATACTACGAGTACTCTTCAAAAACTGAAGTGAATATACATATAATTTATTTACAACTCTTAATATATGCACGTTCCATTGCACCAATCAAGTCACCAATTGCGTTTTTTGTTGGTCAGCAGAGCAAGCGACCATTGTCCTGTAGCAATGAAAGTAAGAAAGTGGTCCAGTTCAGTCCACTTGTCTGGAACGTAGACATGTTTTTATATCTAAAAGTATTTCTGTTTTGTACTATATATTGTTGGTAAATCAATGTTAAGGTGAAGCAACTTGAACTTGTGTTTTGTATCTGTCATCGTATAATTATGAACTTTGTTGCTTTGGTTTGAAAAATGTGAACTGCAACAAACCGTTTACAAGCTAACGCATTATTTTTCGATAGTATATAATCTATCCATGGGAAACCGACAAATTGTGACATCAAACTTGCTTGTGACGTAACACACCTTGCGCTAATACTAAATACCCTGCCTAGCTACGATCAACTTGGATCCGCCTCGTCCCTTGCTCGAGCCAGCCCGCGCCGCTGAGCCTGTAGCTCTAAATTCCCCAAGAATAAAATTAATCCAATCCAGCCTGTTCTTTGCTGTCCTCTCCCAGCGACGCCCTAACCCGAGGTCCGTACTCCACAGCTCTTAGCGTGTAGTTTCTAAGTTTTATGGTTTTATATATATTTTTTTTGGTTGGAGGCCTTAATTTATTGAGGCAGCCACAGGAAAGTCCAGTTAAGCAGTCGACAATCTCCTAGGTTGACCTGCGAGATGCCATTTTAAAAAAAACGCTAGTGCTGTCGCGGTTGGTCATAGTTCTAACATAACCTAACCCATTTCACCCAGTTCACAATTTTTCGACAGTTTAATCTAACCGAAATAATACCGATGGATCATAAACAAAGTGTTCTCACAATCTTACAGTGACATGAATTATCTATGATGGATTGATGTACTGTCAATGATACAAGTAACTAATAAACACACACGATTACAGTGTTACAGTCACTTTGCAATACATAAAGACGTATACTTAGGAGCCAGAGCGAGACTTATTCAGATGATCGTTTCAAGTACCTACTTCGTTTCGGCGGCCGTCGCTCGCTTACTGGGTTGTTGTGGTTCTACTGCCTGAATACGAGGCTTTTGTATGTGTCATTTTGTTGAATGTGCGTTGTGTTTGTGCCGAATAAACAAATTTTCTTTCTTTTTATTTACTATATGTCCTAAACCAGGTCCTGGTCTACTCATGTACAAATTTCATTCAAATCCGTTCAGCTGCTTTAGCGTGACCGTGTTTTGTTGTTGGTTCGGTTAGTTAGGATTAGGATTACTTACGATTGTTGCTGATTGTACAATGTTAAATGTAGTGTTTTTTTTTGGTAAAAATGAATTTCGCTATCGAAACAAACAATAGAAAATCGACAAAGGCTTTCAAAGAGCATAATTAAATGGGACTGTTACTTGCAATTTTACCTACTATGCATTTCATTCGAACCAATTCTGTTTCATTGTTTACATAATAAAATATCGGAATCAAATCAATTAAGTACGTGAAAATCAAAATGGAATTTGACTATTCATTCTATAATAAATATGGTCACTGTACTTATTTTCTATTTAAGATGAATTATATAATTTTTAATTTATTTAATTACTTAAATTATATATGTGGCTTGAAGTTAAATGTTCTTATTTAAATAATTTAATGATTGAAATCTTTATGAGTAGAAACGTATAATAAAGTGCGTACTTATGTACTTATTTAGTACTAGCTTCTGCCGCGACTTCGTTCGCGTGGAAGTCGTAAGATATGCAATATACTAAAACAACAGCCAAATTTTTATAAAACTTCCTCGGCCCCCGCCACGTCGCATCGCATCGTTTGCTACGCTTCGTTTTAGCTTAGCGTCCTTTTTGACTTTTTTTCTGTTTCTCGGCTTCTAATAGTCCTAGCGTGATGATAAACCTTCCTCAATAATTGGGCTCACAAATGTAAAAATATTTTTTCAAATCAAACTTGTAGTTCCAGAGATAAGAGCGTCCAAACAAACAAACAACAAACTCTTCAGCTTAGTTATTATTAGTATAAATAATCATAATACATAATATACTGAATTTTTACTATTATATTGTATACCATTGTTTATTTATAAAAATAGTTATACTAATTGTGGGAGAAAATTGGGTTTAGTCCATGTTCTACCACCACAATCTTTACCCCCGACATGTTGAACCCCTATCGGGGGTTGAACATGGAAATTGATTTCAATTGATAAAAATCAATATATTGGTCATCTTTTCTTTGTCCATATTCAACCCATTGTTGTTAGGTAACTAATAATGACGTTAAAGTAATACTGAGAGCAGAAGTGTATTTATTTTCTTTACAATTCTTTTACAGTATAAGTTGCTGTTGGGTTAAAAAAAAATGGCTTTTTGGTAAACTTCTGACTTCCGAAATTAAAGTTATTTTTCACTTTGTAGTATTTTTTTGGAAGTCGGTTTTTTTTTTTTTGTAAATAAGTTTTTAACTCTAAAACTATTTATGGGGCTACATAACTGGGTTGTATATGTGCTTCGGGCACCTGTCTGGGTCGATAGGACCACTTTAGGGGCGATACGACGTAAATTGTTTCAAAGTCAATGTGGTCACATTACAAATTTACGCACGCACACAGTCGTACACGTCAAACGTAGTAGGTACTTCATCCATTACGGTTTGTTATAACTGTACAGCAGAAGTGAGACTGTAATTTGCGTACTTTTATTTATTTTGAGATAAAAAAATCCTATATTAAAAATGATTCAGTAAACGATTCTGAACAGAGTAATTTTATAATGTGCATTTATTTAGTTACATATTGCATAGTATAGATTTACTATGATTTATAATTACCTAAGAAAGGTCTTGTTTCATAAGTACCTATATGACTGGTTGATATGCCAGCTTATGAAAGCGATCATTAGGAAGTCACTCAAGTTATGAGGTTAAACATACTTGTCATCATCATTATATCAGATAGGAAAAGTTTACTTACAAATCCTCTTAATCTATCTACGATAGTCGGAATGCCTGACTTGATCTTTGATCTTGGAGCAGCGCGTGGGGTTTATTTTCAGAGTAAAGAAGCTATGGATCGATGATAATGAGTTTACAATAGAATAATAAAGTGAAGTGTACCTATAGTGGGTGTTCCACATTTCGCCAGTTATGTTTAAGTCCCATGTAATAGGGGGCGAGCCTATTGCCATCAAACGGGCACATATCCAGACTCTAGGCTGCTACTGACTCAAACTCAAACTCAAACTCAAACTCAAATCATTTATTCCAAATAAACCAATTACAGGTACTTTTGAATTGTCAAGGGGTCGGTCAGTCAGAAAGATGAAGCTAGTTGCCCATTCCAAAGCGTAGTAGGTTCCTATGGAGAAGAACGGGCAAGAAACTCCATGGACACTCTTTTAAATTAGAATATTGTTACAAACACTGAGAAATTCCTGATGGAAAAACCCAACAACACTTTGCCTATTCCGGGAATCGAAACCCTGACCTCATGCTCAGCAGTAGCGCTTGCGACCACTAGAACAAAGAGGCAGTCAAACTTCGAAATAAATTCAGTCAAATATCTTAGTGTGGTTTGATAGTAAAAAAAAAATGCAACGTTATATAACGTTTATATACCTTCTCTAGTGACAAGAATGAATGGGCAACAGACAGATTCAGTCTTAAAGTCATTCATCGTCATCTTATAAACAAAAGTATGCACGACCACACAAGCTTACTCATATATTAAAGAAAGTGCCATGCAATTCTGACTTTTGTTTATTTTAGAATTAAAGATTGTATTAGCAAATCAACATTTTTTGCAAGCAGTTGGTCTGAGGCTGACCCAAAGAAAGTGTTCATAAAATATCAGAAATTCAAAGATATATATTATTTATCCATCGCCATATTTTAATGGATTAGTACGATAAAGTGTTTTCTGGCACTCTCTCTTTTATTGCTTTGAGAATGAAACTGATTGTAGTGTACAGAATTATGTCGTTGATTTCGATAAAATACTTGCCGAGATGTCCAACTTATTGTTGAAACATTTTGTAATTTTGAGAGCCTATTATTGAATATTAGGCAACCCTGTTCCGATTGATGATTTAGCGAATTGTCATCGTTTTCCTGCCCTTGTCCCATGTTACTTCGGATCAACGCAACACGTTTTGTTTATCCACTCAACTCTTTTTTGTTTTTTTTATGGCTTGGAATTCATCGTTTATTCAAACTAGGCTGAGAATCAGCACTTTTCGAACGTCAAAATTACATAAGACAGTCCACCCTTCACCACTTCTTAGTGATTTGGCTGGGAAGAAGAAGTGGCGCAACTACTTCAGTTGATTTTCCGTTGCCAGGGGCCACGGTATCGCTTTCGGACTTTCCCGCAACCCCGGCAGGGATCGGTCTCATCGGAGCGCTTCATTCTCATCACCCCTGTGCATCTCCCAATCCATCCATCAACATTTATATTCATCATTATTTTAGTCACATGCGTTTCCTCCCGTTATGAATATTTTAAATCTTAGCTAGATGGGCCGATGGCCTTAAAAAGGAGGCTGACTGGATGTGGAAGGCGTATAGAGTGATGTGGCTTATGTCCAGTAGTAGACTGCGATAGACTGAGTTGATTGCTTGAGGTAGAATGCATTGCAATGTTAAAAAAAAAAAAAAACTGTGTTACATAAGATGCATGTTGCATCTCGAAATGCATATTTAATTCCTTCAGAAACAGCCGGTAATCCTCATCATTAGGTAATTAGATGAATATGGAAATAAAAAACTACACAATAGCAGAAGATCTGCCTTAACCCGTCGCACGCGCAATTAGCAGACACAATAGAATTTTATTGTCATTTGCACACATGGGGTGCAATCGACATTTTAAGAGTTAAGGAAAGTGTTGATAAAAGAAGGCGTAGAACGACGTGAAGTCGTATCGTTGGAACTGTTGGAAGGCCTCCCGCAACGTGGACTAATGACCTTGTGAAGGCCGTAGGAATCCGCTGGATGTGAGAAGCACAGAACCGGTCGAAGTGGCGGTGCTTGATCGTCTTTCAGCTGAAATGATGACGATGATGATATCAAGTTCCGGTTGCTATCTTTTATTAGATTATTTTTTTGCGATCCCGTATAAGTCTTGTACTAGTTTACACAAATTCATGATTTTTGACGCCGTAATTTTCAGTTAAAGTAAAAAACAAAAATATTGATTAAGGGTATTGCCATTCTCTTCTTGTAAGGTGGAGTTACACATTTTAATTTTTCTTTTCGTGTTATTTACTATAAATATTTTACGAACTCACTTTACAAGAAAAACCGTCGGCGATGAACTTTGACGCTCAAATTCACAGTGTTTCAATTCTAATAAAAGCTAAATCATGGAATTGCGTAAAAAATGTAATAGGAGGCCCATTATATTTTTTACGCAATTTTATAAACTTTACGCAAATAAAAAGCCGGATATTCGCTGTTATGTTGCAACTAAGTGCTAAAGGTAATATAAATGCGTCTTGTTTTCTTGAATACAAGATAATTTATAGGTACGCGTTAGGTTGACGACATCAAAGTCTCAGGAAACCCAGCATTGGGTGATTCTGGGCTGAAATCATGAGCTATGCCAGAAATATTAGAGAAAATTACTAAAAATATGTAGTTTTTACTATTTTACCTCAGATCACACGGAAAGAAGAAAAATATCTATTTATTGGTATGTTTCTATAGGTAGTGGTCGTGATAAATAAACTATAATTTTCTTATCTGCAGTAGTATCGACCATTATCGACACAAAAAAGGCAAACGTCGTAAACGCGCATGTAACTACGATTTTTATATGTTGTTAGGTCCCCTGAGAGTAGTTTATACCCAAGTTTGCAACCCTGAAAACCGTACAATAGCCCCAGGTTGCTCTAAAAAAATCTGGCACTTGTTTCAGTTTTATTTAAAATATATTTTATTTTATACCTTAAGGGCGCGTTTTTAGGTATCTTTGTTCTATATTTTTGCAAAGTAAGCTAAATTTTATACAATTTGAGCCAAACTTAAGTACTCTAGGGCTATTGATTACAAAGATACAGCTAGTCAAAGATAGGCATTTTTTTACAATCAGTGAAAAATTATCGGTATATATTATGACTAATTGCTACTCATAGCTGCATCTTGTGGGTCCATTGAAGATCACAGCCACGTTTTAACCAAAGTGGCTGAAAACAAAGCTGAAGTATCCCGCCACATGGCTCTGACTGAATCATTTCGATGTCAATCGAGGAGACGGAACATTCACAGTGGTCGATGATGAAATAATATGTCGATAATTTTTCACTTTTTGGAAAAAAATGCCCATCTTTGACTAGCTCTGTATCTTCGCAACCAATATACATAAACTTGAGTAAAAACTACTCTTTACCTAACAATATATAAAAATGTGCGTTTGCGATGTTTGGTGTTATTATTGACTGGGCTATAGATATTTAAACAGTTAATAATGTTATTTTTAGATTCTGTTTCTTTCCGTGTCGGAGGTATTCTTCTTCATGGTTTTTTTTTTTAATTATTTTATATTGTATGAGCTCAGTAGGTGGTCACGTCGATTTCGGCATCAGTGGTATTCTTTAGGTCATCCGAGGTGCAGGTGAACGGGCAAATAGAACGCTCCAGCAAGTGGGGCATGGTCTGATCAGAAGCATCGCACTGGGTGTTAGATGGGTCAGTCAGACAAATTGTGTCAATTTTTTTGATTAATTAAATATTTAATCAAATTAGTGCGTAAAAGCCAAATAACTGTTTCTGCTTATTAAATCAATTCATAAGCTTCGAAGGAGGACTAAATAAATAATGCTAATGTTTGTATAGCCACTAGGTACCTAATGCAATTATTATGTTAAACTCATTCTGAGTTTAACATAATCATCATAATCACTATTTAATTCAAACATTCCTCAGTAGGCATGAAAGTGATAAATTAAATGCCTAATAGTGTTATACAAAATATATTACGAATGCATTAATTTTGTGATATAACAGTATAATGGAGCCAGTTCAGAGGTCAAGCTACAGCAGAAAAAATACGCTTGGGGGTCAAAGAAAATATATTTGGAAATTATTTTTGTGTTTTGTAATCTATCATGGGGACACACCCTCGATAAGATCAATTTCTCATACATATCATTAGATATTTCATTCTTCTCTCATTGTAATATGCGTTTACTACTTTTTTAACTTAATGCAACAGTTTCTGGATGCCCTGATCCTCCACTGCTTTCTGTTCTGACACTTTAAAAATACATAAAATCACGCCTGATTTCCCCAAAGGATCAGGCAGAGGTGTGCCTATAATGTACACCCACATTTCGCAACTTAAGTATGTCTAAGTCCCATGTAATAGGGGGCGAGCCTATTGCCATCAATCGGGCACACATCCAGACTCCAGGGCCACTATACCACAAAACAAGTCCACAATTCTACAAAATTGTTACCTTGTAGAAAAATTGCGTTACACAGAATTATAAATGATGATGTACCTATTAGCTGCGCCCCGCGGTTTCACCTGCATAAGTCTTGATCCCGTGGGAATATCGGAATAAAAAGTATCCTATGCGTTAATCCAGGTTATACACTAGTTGTGTGCCAAATTTCATCTAAATCCGTTCAGAAGTTTTTGTATAAAAAAGTGACAAACATCCATCCTGGATGGATGTTTGTCACTTGTTTCCATCCATCCTCACAAACTATCGTGTTTATAATATTATAGTAGGAAAGAAGGCTGAGATACAATTTTATTTACAATCTACAATTCTACGCAATTATAAAAGTGAGCACAAAGCACGAGGTCTATGTATAAATTGGAGACTTGTCACTACATACTTGTAAGGTTTTTCCGGGTTAGTAGTCGATTCGCACGAAAATTATTCGCACGATCGTGCGAATCGTCCCCTTTCAATAAAAATATTTTTTTAGTAGGCGATTCGCACGGAAGTATTTAAATTGCGTGCGAATCGACCCCTTCAAGAATTAGTAGTATGCGATTCGCACACACCTATACTTTATCGAAAAGTTTCAAGAAAAAAGTACTATCACGTACAAAATGCTTTCTTTTAATACAGGACACAAATAAAACGATTTTTAAGGAAATCAAGTTTTTATATTTTACTTTGTATCTATCAGAAAGTGATTTTACATCATTCACAGTTTAAATAACTTAAAACCATAATTATAACCAAGATTACAAATAAAATCACAGTTAGTAGGTACGATTTATAATCAAATATTTGGTTTTGCATTTTTACAAGTAAGTACTCTTTTTCCGTACACTTGCATTTACCTTAAATCATCACAAATTACTACTTATTAGAGTTTTTACCGAAATCAACTTTTTATGAACCCCTGAGTCTTGTTAAAAATAATGTTGTTTAGAAAAGGTAAGTCAAAATTAAATAATTAACGTTATAATGGTCTAAAAGCTAATTTTAAAAACAACGAAAAATATAACGAAACTATAAATATATAAATCTTTTTAAATATTCGTAATAACAATATAAAAATCGTTTTAATTAGCTAAGGTATGGTTTTAAATGTGGCAATTAAATAAACAAAAACAAAATATTTTTTCTCTATTAAGTATTAACTAGTACAATTTTGGAGTATTATAGTAAATGTAATAAAATAACAGTCACAAAATCACAGTTACTATAACAACAATATTTTGCTCTAATAGGTAAAAAATAACAATCAACTAATCAATAATAATATAAATATTTCTTAACACAAAAATTTTACGATGATAGGAGCATTATCATCACTGAAAGTTAAAACAATCACAAAATCACAGTTAAACAGAGTCATCTGTTGTATTAATAGGTACAAAGTTCTTAAAAATGTAACACTTAACTAATCAACAATATTATAAATATTTCTTAACACAAAAATTTTACGATGATAGGAACATTAGCATCACTGAAAGTTAAAACAATCACAAAATCACAGTTAAACAGAGTCATCTGTTGTATTAATAGGTACAAAGTTCTTAAAAATGTAACACTTAACTAATCAACAATATTATAAATATTTCTTAACACAAAAATTTTACGATGATAGGAGCATTGGCATCACTGGAAGTTAAAACAATCACAAAATCACAGTTTGTTAAACAGAGTAATCTGTAGTATTAATAGGTACAAAGTTCTTAAAAATGTAACATTATTATTTATTTATGTAGCTCATTTATGGTGTTCATATTATAAGTTTTCATATTAAATACTGACAAAACTTTTCATCTTACCTCTTAACTAGTATTTTGTGCCTGACTGCGATGCGAATAGAGAATTATTGAATTTTAATATTAATATTCTAGAATATTGTACATGACTGTACTTAGATTTATTATTCGCACATTTTGTTAAGTGTGCGAATCGCATACTACTAATTCTTGAAGGGGTCGATTCGCACGCAATTTAAATACTTCCGTGCGAATCGCCTACTAAAAAAATATTTTTATTGAAAGGGGACGATTCGCACGATCGTACGAATAATTTTCGTGCGAATCGACTACTAACCCGTTTTTCCGTTACAATTGTGTGGCTTAGAGCACTTGAGTGGCTTAAATGTTTCTGTAAATTGTTATTTGTAATTGTAAAGTTTTGTGGTATAAGCCCCAAGCTGCTAAAATACGGTCTAATAAAATATTAACTAGCTTGAACTAGTTGCTGATTTTGGAGTACACAACCATATTTCGCAACGTATGTAATTGGAACAAATGTATAGCTAATACTTTCAAGGATTCTCTAATTCACACAGTATAGTTATGAAACATCATATAGGATTTGGATAAGATCTATTCTAAAACATTTCTTAGGACCATAACGCGAACGTTTTGAATGATGAAGTACATTGGTGCGAAACTCGTAGCTGAAGTCTGGACCGACTCTTTTAGGTCCGTATTACAGAAGGAAACTCAAGTATTGATCTCTGTTTAAAACTAGTTTTAAGTCTGATTTTCATTTTAGAACGTCCCTCAAGCTTAAATTCATTGATCATAGTTCAGCTGAGTATGGCTTTATTTTAGATCGTTACTCAGTTCGCGAATCGAAACCAAGTAGTGATTTGACCTATAACCACCCAAGTGTGGTCGAGGAAAAAGGTACCTACAGTTTTTCTCGAGATGTGGTGAAATATTTAATTCAACCTATGATATATCACGATTTAAGAAAAACACAACCGTGGGCATCCCACAGCCCCAGAATTGCAAATTCTTGTGTGTTTACGTTTTTATGCGACGGCTTCAACAAACTAATGATTTCATATACTTGACATAGGTACTGAAATTTTAAATAACATACTTATTTATAGCCATAGATACAAGTATTTTAAACTAGACTTATTTTTCTTACCAAATGACTAAACTTTACTTCAATAAATTATTGGGAGATTGTACTATTCGGGATCGAAATAATAACGCTGATTTCCTAAATAATTGGGCTCTTATGGTATATTTTAATCAGAACCAAGTTGGTAAATAAAATAGGTTGTAAACGAAAACAGGCAGATGCATAGACAATACACATCTCTGCTTGAGGCTTGATTTGAGTGGTTTCAGCTGAGTATAGATTGATTACCGTTTTGGATTAAGAACGATCCTCAAGTACATTGACAGTGACCAACTGATTGAAGATCAAACTGAACTTGAGGAACGTTTTATAATACGGACCCTAGACTCCTAGATTGCCATCGACACGCTAAGAAGAAGATTTGCTGTTTTGGCAAAACATATACAAACGAGAAATCGGCACCGTTTTGCAATTGCATGAGCCTTAATTTTTCATAATTGACATTTTGAATCCAAATGACAGTTCAGTAGTCGCTTATGATGTGTACAACAGACATCTTGGCTGGCAGTACCAATCTCTCGGAAAATGGGTTGGTACCTTGTGACAGCCAACTCTAGCACCGCGCGCACTCATTAGTCAAATCAACGGCTCGGCTTCCTGGGACTTCCGTCCCTTTTCATGAAATCACTCCCTAAGAGGAAATCGAGAGGAAAGATGTTACTCATAAAAAATTACATGCACTTGCCGGATAATATTGTGTTTGAAAATGGCTTAAACTTTTTTTTCTTCGAGTGTACCTCTGACCTCTACCTTATACAGATACACCTAGACTTTATGTCATGCTAAAAAAAACGTCTTTCACATCATTATTTGTGCCAAATTATATCATGTGTTATGTCGAAACGGCAATTATGATTTCGCCAAATAATCCACAGAACACAAGTCACGTGTCGAGAAATAAGATTCTAAGATTCTCTTACTGTTACCAACCGTTCGTTATGCGTAGATCTCCTTTTTTGAGCTAGTGAATTTAGAGCTATGTGCAATCGTTATAAGATTTAAAATTGAATAGGTAATCATTTGCAGATTAGGAGTTACTTTTCTACGATCTATCATTTGGTACTTTGTTATTTTATTATAATACTTAAATGTATGTCTAAGGTCGTTGTAATAACTGCAAGTTTCGATAGTTACCGATTGCGTATTAGTTGATTAAAGAATCGAATGTAGCTTGTGTTGATGATATAAATTGGGGCACGCATTTGTAATAGCTTTGAATTTATTGAGTTTTGAAAGATGTTCATGTAACGAAAGGGCTTTTAATTAGTGATTGGTTATGGTATAACTCATCTGATTCATTAAACTGGCCACTTTATTGCGTCACTGTGGTATTCATCGATCAAAATGTGTAACACTTATTATCAGGTGTAATATACGATGACTTTGAAGAATCGCATTCTGTAACTTAGCCAGGGTCGATATTTGTGTCATAGAGTAGAAAGTTTATAATCAATCAATCTGCCTAGCGTTTTCCCAATTATGTTGGGGTCGGCTTCCAGTTTACCTAACCGGATGCAACTGAATACCAGTATTTTACATGGAGCGACTGCTAATCTGACCTTCACAACCCAGTAAGGGTAATACGATACTCCTTGGTAAGACTGGTTGTCAGACTTTCGGGCTTCGGACGACCCGTAACGACTGTCAAAGATCCATGAACGACAGCCGGGACCAACGGCTGAACGTGCTTTTCCGAGGCACGTAGGAGTCTCGGTATGTAAAGATGGTCACCCATCTACGGACCAACCCCGGAAAGCGTAGCTTAACTTAATGGATCGACCGCGCGACTGTAATTAGTACTTAGCCACAAACATACAGATAAGATGGATTTTTTGCAATACATAATAGTACCGATACATTTTGCATGCAACATTTTTAAATATCTAATATAAAATACAAACAAAAAATAAACAATGACACTAGATTTCTTTTATAGATAACTTCTCCCGCTCTGTCAGACTCTTACTGACTAAAACCCACCCGTGTCCCTTCAGTTGCCTGTACGTTGCCAGGGGCCACGGTATCCCTTTCGGCAGGCATCGGTCCCATCGGATCCCTTCACTCGCTGAAATCTCTTAGAGGCGCGCGTGGAACACAACGCGCCGTCGACCCGGGCCTGGTCCTTACCGGACGGCGAGCTACCCATCGCTCACCGTCCGCAAGCCCGCGCCTACGGTGGCCGGGAATCGGCCTGCGATTCCCGACGCCCAGGGCGTCTCCTGCATGAAATACTAGCTTTGATACAATGAAACTTGGAAAAACATTATTTACGCTATTGTTAATACTAACTTTGATAACAATTGCGTAAATAATGTTTTTCCAAGTTTATAGGTAAAAGTTACAAACAGCATTTTCCATTTTCCCCGGATTCAAACTTTTTTCATCTGTAGGAAGTAGTCTATTTGAGGCTATAGCTCATTTGAATGAAACATCGTAACTTCAATTAAGTAATCAACATTGGTGATTATGTCAATGCGATGCGATATTTCCGCTTTAACTAGGTAATATCGATAATCTATGAAAGTTTATGTTTATCATTGAGTCTTATTAATTTATATGTTGCTATTTTTAGATTAATTTGGACTTCTAGGCATGTAGAACAATATAGAAAACTTTAGCTTACTCGAATGACATAACATGATGGCCAATTATTATTTGTGGGCCAGACTCATCTTTTAGAAATTTTGCATAGGAATTCATGTACCTACCCAAACAGCTTTTTCTAAAGTTTTTTTTTTCTAGGCCCAAAATCCTTCGTTTTGGAATGTTATGTAAAGAAAAATGTTGCAAAAACGCCAAGCACTGAGATTGTAACGTCGAGACAGTGACATCTAAGATCTTACCTCTCACTTGCATAGAAACTACGGGAGACAATAATTCTAAGCACGAGACAGATGCAGTAGTAATAAATTGAGAACATGCAATGAGCTTGAGTTGCAAGCACTTCAGGTTAAATAAAAGTTATTACTAGAACTGTTGCATTAAAAAAAAAAAAAAAAAAGAATGCGTAGTAAATAAACACATTAATAAATGAGGGTTAAATTAGAATAGATATCGTAGGGCCCACACAAGATTGTTGAGAACGTGGCTGAACTGTCTAAATGAAAGACATTGCGATCAATTGTCATTTTATGTGATTTAAGCAAATACTTTATACCTACTCGTACAGGGTGGCACATTTATATCGGTCATTATGGGAAAGTCAGAAACTATAAGACATACGAAGATCTCTTCTTAGGAACCATGTCATCGATTTTAGTAACAAGAAAAACTGCATTCATACATTATTTTGAAAGAAACTTGTACTCAGCTCGGGAATCGAACCCGTCCGGGTTCGATAAGTAATATTGTTCGATAAAATAATCAAAACAGCGAAATATTTGACAACTATTTGCGAAGATGCCCACTTTAAGTACTAATAATAACTACAAATCATCCAAATCGTGCAACACATTGTCTAAAGTAACAGTTTACTCACAATTTTATATAATTACAAACTCACTAACGAGCTAATTGTTATTATTACATAACTATTTAATTTCTCGTGAATTGTATCTTTTCTCCGACTCATTATACTCACGAGTACATTCTCGCCATTGTTTCAAATTTAAATTAAAGCGGTTACGACGGAACTGTTGCGTGGTTGGTATAGATTAATGCGTTCGAGTACAACAATTTTTTAACGTATTTTGATGCACACTGTTACTTTTACGTTACGTTTAGTTATTAGAAATGCAAATGAGGATTGATGCAAAAAGTGATTATTTATTAATGTTTTGTTTGTTTGTTGAAATACCCGGTAACTATATCTACCTCTCATGCCAAACCTCAAGCTATTCAAAGCCAAACCTTAACTATATCTTTAATACTTTCTTAGTATGAGATATGAGAAAATTTTAACTTACGACAGATACGTATTTGCGTGATGGCGTTTTGAAAGAGGTGCAAACAAAGATTCTGGTCTAATTACTAATTGAGTCACAAACAGTTCTTTTTGCGTGTCATGTGATTTCTGAAATCATGTTTATTAACTCTCCGGTTACAGGTGAATGCTGCAGCACATCTACTACGACCTTCAATTGAACTCAACGCATAAGACATCATGAATCAATTCATTGGCGGTTATACAAACAATGTTGCACTGGTTTAAAAAAAAAAAAATTGAATTCGATACACTTCATAGATATGAAGTGTATCGAATTCAATTTTTTTTGTTTCCTAACATGTTAGGAAACTTAGATCATATAAAAGCGAGCGTAAAGAGGATACATAATTACAACACTGTGTACAGATACTGACCACGGAGAAGAAATGCATCAGAGACTAATATGCTTCAGGTGAGCAGACGATGGAAAATGTATCAGCGACGGTAAAAGGTATGGAAAAATATATCCAATAACGTACACGAAGGACAAATAGACCATGTGATATTTCAGCCATTTCATTGCGTTCATTTCTGTCCGGCGGACAAAATAGTCTGCTCAGCTCAAATGGTTAATATACGTGATGTTGACGAGATTGTCCAGTTTGCGAGACGAGATTCATGCACAGGAGATGGGACGCAAAAAAACGGGAAAGGACATGCATTTTCCCCTGTGCATCTATTTCACGTCAATGGATGGCATACTATTACTAATAGATGCTGCGAGACGCCACGGAGCGAGGCGTAATTGCAGATTAGAGTAATGAAGACGTCCCACGTACACTACAAGTCATAGTAAACTCTGGATGTATCGTGAGCTGAGTTGGTGTGTCCATTCCCGAAAAGCGTTGCTGAGACGACACTAACACATAGTGACTGTGTAGTTTTACGAAGTTTGGTCTCTGTTGGGTGTCTACTCTGTGGTTCTTATACTTTCCTCCTGGTACTGGACACAAAACACAAACCATCTTACAAGCTTATGTACAGAGAATTGCATTACAAAATACATGTTATGTATTAACGCATAAAACACAAATTACCCATTTTGAATAATTGCAGTAATCAACTAATCAAAGGTTACAACACCGAATTCAAACAATTAAATCGACTATTATGTTTACGGAAATTATGTGAGGAATGTTTTTGCCCGTTACAAGAACTGAATACATAAATTTTGCAGTAATTTTAGAGACAGTAGGTTAGGAAGAAGAGAATTTGCCGGATACCTTTATATTTTTGGGAAGATAATATATATAAAAATAGTGCTCAAGCTTTTATTTTACAAATTATGCAAGCTCGATACTAGAGTTTGGATGGCTTTATTTATTTATTTAAACTTGTCGCACACAATAAGGTACAAAGGCAGACTTAATGCCTTAGGCATTCTCTACCAGTCAACCTTGCAAGGGTGGTGAAGAGATAAGATGGCAGGTGCTCTGATTGAGAGGAGATAATAATATTAAAAATATATTATTACAACAAAGTTGCGACGTTGGTCTAGTGGTTGCAAGCGCTACTGCTGAGCATGAGGTCCTGGGTTCGATTCCCGGGTCGGGCAAAGTATTATTGGGTTTTTCTATCTGGAATTTCTCTGTCTAATAGACCTACGAAGTTTTGGTACACATATGTATTTTGGTGACCCAAATACGGCCGTGTAACGTAAATAAATGAATTTTGAACATGGGTGTCACTTTTGAGGGTTTAATAAAAAAAAATAAAAAAAAAGTTTTGCTATGTACCGTGTGACATATCAAATGAAAGGTCTTGTTGTGAAGATCTCACTTTTTTATAATTTTAGAAAAAAAAACGTTTATATATATTTAAGAAAAAATATGAAAATTGACCATTCCCCCCTTAAATCCGAAACTACTGAGCCTAGCATTCTGAAAAAAAAAACAGATAATAATGGTTCATAGATTACAGGAAAACCTCTATAAGTCTATGGTCTTAAAATAACATAGTAAATCTCTCAATATTGTGCGTACAAAGTTACACTTCCAGTTGGAATGTATGGGAGATCTTGTTTTTCAATTACTATATTAAATTTGTTCTTGGGTAAAATTCATCCTAACTATGTAACGGAACCCTTCATTGTGCGTGGTCCGACATGCACTTGGCCGGTTTTTTCATGACGAGTCATGAGTCTCTATTAGTTTTCAGTGATACAGTGTTACAACTCTCTCAAGTTACTCCAATATGTAGGTCTCTGCGATTGATAGAGTTGATCTATTGATTGATTACATTATCACAGCATACGATAACTTTTTGCTCTTCTCGCAAAGCTTAGTTTAATCATTACAGTCCGCACTGACATTCATAAATCGTATAAACAACCTACATTTAATAACTTATTTAAAGCGCTCTGATGAGTCGAAATAACCAACTGGTTAAGGTAGTGTTTGCATAAGATGTAATAAAATGTGCGTTAACTTCTTGAACCAGTTATAGTAAAGATTTATGGATATGTTAAACCAAGCCCAATCGATACCACGCTATTAAGTTTCATCATGTAATTTACTGGGTAATATACAAGATTTAACACATGATCCGCCGAAATTACGATCTACAAAATAATGGTGAAGTAATTTTAACTATACGAAAGTTAGGCAGTAGCCCAGCTATAGTCGCTTTGGCATTAATTAAGTAAATTCTCAACAGTAAAAAGTCCTCAAAATATACGTATTTTAAATTTCGTTTTCGTGTTTGGTTACCAAAATTATAACTACTTAATTTGAAAGTCAAAATGCAAACGATATTAATTAGACTGTAAATGACAGTCTAATCAAGATCATTTCAACGTCGATACTGTTCAAGTTTTAACAGCTTTCAGAAAACTTATATAAGTATTCAGTTTTATTTTCAATGCTTCCTTTTGGAAGGACCTTTAAAAGGTGAAGAAAAAATAACATTAATAATTCTTTTTCCCCATTATTTACTGCAAAAGACTAAACAGTTATAGGAAATATGTATTCTCTAATAGTTTCTGTTTGTAGGTAACATATTTTAGTAGACTGGTTTACTAAATAATTGTTTATTTTATATCATCATAGCAGACAAACCAACGTTTTGGTAATATTACGACGGCCGGTCAGTCTATCTGCCCGCTGTAGGTATGCAAATAAATCGAAAGCGCTACCTGCTATACACTCACTAAACATGGGTGCGTCGTTTGATTGTTGTTTGTTTGTATTAAGCGAGGAATAAACATGCCAGTAACTTGCACAAAAGTATGCAAGTAGCTTGCATGCCATTGCCACATACACCAATCAGAAGTGGTTATGGCACAATGGCATGCAAGCTTCTTGCTTACTTTTGTGCCAGTTACTGGCATGTGTATTCCTGGCTTTATGGTAGAAAAGATTAAGATAAAAAAAACCTTTTCCTATAATAAAAACGAAGGTGGATTTCAAGTTCCCTTCGCACCTATTATAATTGTGCGACGTTAGACCATATTTGCCTTTGTCATTATTTCTGCCTTTTTATAGTCTCAGCAATAAAATTGAGTCGATAGTTAGCTATTGTATTTTCTTTTTATCTTACTTCCTGATCGAGCTGACTGGTCAGTAGACTCAGTCCGTCGACTGACTGATTTGATTGAGTTTTGGTTACCTAGTTAATTTTATGAACACCCATTATGTCGTTCTAGTGGAAGATCTATTTTATAATAAGGTTTGTTTCTTTTCTGACCAGTATCCTTATTTATTCTGATAGATGTTGAAATAATAAAAATCTAAGTGACTACTTATAATAATAATTTTTGCAAGCGTAAAGTTCGTTTAGCTTCGCTCATGTAGGTAGCTACCGTGTCTTTTCATACTTCGGTTCATAGTTCGTAGTGTTAACCGAAGTATGAAAAAATGTGGTAGCTTCGTTTTACTTCGTTCTCAGTGTGTCCTGCGCTTAACGCAGGCCAGCAAACAAAACCTTTCACCCCGTGGGGTTCATATTGATGCGTTGATGAAATAGCTATTGTTTAACGAACTACCGATTTTTATCGATGATGATTCTGGAAAAGATAGCAAGATGTTTGTTTAAAACTGAGCTTATTGTCACTAGAAATAAAAGCAAATAATTTGGTAATTTCGTGACTCTGTTTAAAAATACAGTTCCGAGAATATAATTTTCGGTTTCTGAAGTCAAAATAAGAAAGAACAGAAAATACAATTACTGAAGTTTTTAGCGTAGATAATTTAGCTTTTTACTATTTCCAATCAAATAACCGAAGCACAGGTGCACCGTGAAAGTATTGCAAAAAGTCGATGCAAAAGAAGTTTATCTTGACGCACCCAGTGAAAGCACGCAATCGAGTTGGTCGCGCGGACTGCACACCCGGCACTGTACCGGAGTGAGCGCTTTCGGTCAAGCGGAGAGTCTTGCGCATCTCGTGGGAATGTTTCCGAGGTATAAAAGAACGTAACGTTGTGTTTCGCTGAACCATTGCTTTGCATGTACCCGTTCGCTCCATATACCCACTCCGGACAACACACAGGTACAAACAGTGTTTGTGATAACGTGATAACAGTGTTGTGATGTGCTTTAGTGAGGTGCTCTGATAAATCTGTTTTCTTTTGACAGAAAGTGCGGCGCAGTGACGTCAACATGCGGTTATATTTACTGGTATGTACTTTTAAGTTACATAAGAGTAATGAGCGTATTCCGCAATTGGCGTAAGGTTCAAGTTTGTGTCTCAATAGCGTTGGTAATCTTCAAAAGTGTTGCGATCAGTAATTGTGTATGTACTTGTCCCCGTTTGAAAACTTGACATTTGAACTTGTAACTACTAAGCTAAACAAGTTGCATGTAACATAGAGTTTGTGCTAAATTCTAAACAATTATTCTTGGACTTAGTTCTATAAAATTAAAACATATTGTGAAAGGTGAAGACTCAATATAGACGAAATTAATGTCAAATATCAATCAAAAATGAATGTTTCTAACTGATTACATAATCATCAGTTTTTAATTAACAAATTGGTCTTAGAAAGATGCATTCATCACAAACTTTTCATAGCTCATTAATGTAATCAGAACTTTCGATATTTTTAAATAGTTGTAACATAAGTGGGTAGGTATGTAAATAAACTGTAATAATATTTGCCTTATTTAAATGCACTTTCGTTACCAGTGAAAACTAGTTTGTATTCATAACTTTTAACGGAAGACTAAATCCGTATTATTGCTTGATGTCTCAAAATATCCTAGTCGACTGCTCCATATCGAATAAGGTAAGTTATCAATGGGAAGCCTAGAAGTCTAGGTAGGTAGTCTTAATGTTCCTTATTCGATTACGAGTAGATAAACCCCTGATGATAGTAGGTAATAGCTCACTTTTTTCATGGGCGTTACCAAGGAAGTCCTATAATTTCCGGTCACCTTTCAGCTAAGTAGAACATCATCTATTTATGTGTAGGTGTACCTATTACGTTCAAAATCGCATTTCAGAAGGCCAATACCCGTTATTCAAAATCTAGCCGCCATCTTATCTAAGCGACAATCAATGTCAAAAATATATCTACGTAAATTAGAGGTATTTTTGACAGATTTGGACTGAGATTAGATTGTGAATGTTATTAAAATACGGGAATTCTCTGATTTCAATTCTGAAAAGTTTCACTAGATATTTTACAAGCAATTCGATTACATTTAATGTACCTACATTTCCCGAGTGTATTGCAAATACATGTCACTGTGCTGCCAAATGGTAGTAAATATACTTTATGTAAGGCCTTAGACATCACGCGGGCGAATAGTTATGTTATTGTAGCCTTGTAGGTCATGAACTTATGACCTAAAATTGTACAATGACCAAAAGTCACATTTTGAACGTTTCTTTTAACATGCCAAGGCTGTTATTGCTTACTTCACTAGGAAATTGATCTCTATGTAATTATGAAATTGCTTCATTATTCGTTTGTTAGGTATTTTAAGGTTCCGTACCCCAAAAGGAAAAAACGGAATCCTTATAGGGTCACTCGTGGGTCGGTCTGTCTGTCTGGCTGGCTGGCTGTCCGTCTGTCACAGCTAATCTCATTCGAATCTACTAGACCAATTTAGTTGAAATTTGGTACACATATGAATTTCTATGACCCAACCGTGGACGTGTAACGCAAATAAATTAATTTTGAGTAAGTGTATCATGGTAAATCTCTACATATTGTGCGAAAATTCTTACATTTGCAGTTGAAATGTATGGGACAACATGTTTTTCAACTAAAATGTTCAGTTTGTTCTTGGGATAAATGTATGCCAACTATGGAACCCTTAATTGTGCGTGATCCAACACGCACTTGGCCGGTTATTTTTGTAACGTGAGTTTAGTAATGAAATAATCCAAAATAAAATTGATATGAATTTGGACGCGTACTTAAGACATTTACATTTCATCGCTATAAATATCGTAATGTGTACCAAGAGAAATACTCGATTCTACTATGATGTTTTGCGCCATAGCTATCGCCATTAATGTCAAAAGATATAATCCGCATAGATAGGTGATCTACATGTTTCACGCCGATAGCACATCTCCGTCGCGAAACCATAGCAGCGAAACCGCATTAGTTCAATTCAACTGACTCGCGTCATGTTTCGCTATTCGAAATTCGAGTAGCGGAACTCGAGTAGCGGAACATGACGCGAGCCAGTTGAACTGAACTACTGCGGTTTCGCAGCTACTTTTTCGCGGCGGAAGTGTGCTACTGGCGTGATAGCAATGACAAGTTGATTTGAGAAACACCGGTATGAATTTATGATCCAGTATCGTCACTTACCACAGCGAAAAATTTCAGCAGCGGGCAAAAAATACATAGGTAAATGTTACACATACATTTTGCTGGGTAGGTTTGGAAATCAATGCAGCATTAATGTATGGTTCCGAAAAACGCCGCACTACTAGTCCCCATACATTTTCTATAGGTTTATACTTCGATCAATAATAGCACTTGCTAGTGCTATTATTGATCGAAGGGTTTATATGAGATATTATTCCGAGCACGGCAGATTTTCTGCGAGACATTGCTGCGACGGCAGTGCTGTGCGGCACTGTCACCATGCTGCCGCGGCAGATTAGTAATGCGGCGTTCTTCATAGCGATAAACTCTCGTACAGAATGGCGCGACTCGACTCGACCCGGTAATTTTTCTACCGTGAAGTTTTCTTAGAAATTGTATTGTTAGAGTCGCGTCACGCCGTCGCGTCACGCCGTCGCGTCACGCCGTCACGTTACGCCTGTCTGCACGAGGCTTAATACGTGAATGTTGACAACTGTTGAGAAGTGTACCACGAACAGCAGTGTCGCGCAACGGTGCTCAGAACGCAGCAGGCAGCACTAGCGCGCAGCACTGCCGCGTGCGGAGTTGTTCGGAATTATACCTTAACACATTTCCATTCTTACCTCTTTAATTATCTTCAAACAATCTTTATTATCTACATAAAGAACACCGCTAACGTTGAAGTAAGCACAATCATTTCAAATTAAAAAAATGGAGTCCCTTAAATAAGGTACACTGACAATCATTTAATGAATTTTATGTGCAAGATGATATTCAATTACAATAATTATACTCGTACTCGTAAATGTCAATAAAAGATGATTACAAATCGTTCATGTTACGTACAGCATCCTGAAGCTTTGGCTTTTACCAACGTACTACTATTTACTTTCATAGAATGGAAGACGATTTAACTAAGTAGGTACTCACTTGGCATATAGAACTGGTGTACAAAATTAAATGAAAGTTTTTCATTTAATTTCATTGAAAAGCTTTAAATGACACCCTTAGAGGAAACTATATACTACCATTACTTCATCTGAGTAATATAATAGATTCGCTAACATCCGCTATACGGTCCAATCTTATGATCATTCCTATGATTAACATAATGCGGAATACGTACTTTTGACAGCGTTCAATACAGAAAACGATTCTTCTTTAGAAAGATACCTCAATCAGTTCAGTCTGTCCACTGTTGGGCATAGGCCAGGAAAGGCATAGGCTAGAAAAAAATGTATGTACTATTGCCAGAATCATAATAAGAGATGAATAAAAAGATAAATTCTGTTATACCAATGAAGCAATTAAGAATTTTAATGCCATTAAACGATATACTACCTAGCGTTGCCATCGTAATTAATAGGTAATATTGCTTAATACTGATGACATAACGCATATAAGGAGGATCGTTCTTAGTTACTAAGTGGATAATTACAGTCATTTAGAAGATCAATATTATGATATACGTGATGGATCTTTGAACCTACTTAGCCATATAAAAGCTATCGTAATCTTTTGCTTTATAATACTTAGTTGATTGATTAGTAAATCTATTAGGTACTGAAGAGAGCTATTTATTATTAGTAATTAGTGATCTATTCTCTTTTCATTTTATGTACTCAATTATTTGTTTAGATGTAGTGATGTAAAATATGGTAAAACTTTTTAAAAGACTAATGGTGGAGTTTCTTGCCCATTCTTCTCCTATGAACTACTTTTTGGAAAGGGTAACTAGAATCAATTCTATTTTTAAACCCCGTGTATAATCTGTGCATCTGTGTGTCTGTCTGTGCCATAGTAGCTCTCAAACGTCTGAACCGATGATGTTTTAATTTTTTTATGGTTTGAAAGGTAACTTGATCGAGAGTGTTCTTAGCTATGATTCAAGAAAATCGGTTCAGCCGTTTGAAGATTATCAGCTCTTTTCGAGTTGATGAATGGATATGAGCACCTTCCACAGGTCTGATCGATTTGAAATTTGGTATTCTATTACTTCAATGATATAGACGAACATAGTAACCATGAACTGATGCTTCAGCATCACCTGGTATTTACAGGACACCCAACTCTTTTACCAACTTACAGCACAGGTATCGTGTTTGGGCTCGTTGGAATGATCTCAATGAATAGGTTATAGATAGATGTGTGAACAGGATCTGGTGGAGTAGGAAAAAGAAATGATGAGAAAATGTTTGTGTCGGGGCTTTTTTAAATTTATGCTTGTTGTTGTAAATGTTGACGTTCAATAGTGCCTTTTATGTGATTATTTAAAATAAATTATTTGACTTTTAACTTTAATTGACATTAACTTTAACTCGTAATATGCGCAATATTATAACGTAATATTTATATTATTAACAAAGGTAATTTGATGATTATAAATTGAAGGATGGTTAGTCGATTTTCCAAAACATTTGAAAGCGCATCAATAATATCGGTAACAGTTTGCTTTTGACTATGTTATGCAGATTATTATAAAAGTATATCGTTTGTAGATAAACCTACATAATCTTCTGTCATCAATAACAGCTTCATACATCCTAAGTATGTAATATATTAATATATATTATATAATAGTAATATTTAATATCCTATAATATGATAAATAAGAAAGTGTGTTTGTTTATTTGTTACGCTTTCACGCTAAAACGGCTGAACGGATTTGGATGAAATTTGGCACACGGGTAGACCATGACTTAGAATAGGACATAAAATACTTTTTATCCCGACATTCCCTCGGGATCGAGACTTATGCGGGTGAAACCGCGAGGTGCAGCTACTTGGACATAAGCTCTTCCTGAAAATTAGGTCATTGATCATGCCTACAAATAGATGCTTACCTACCTTGCATGAATTCTACGCTAAAACATAACACGCGGTAGACGCAAACGGAAATAACTTAATTATTTTAGTTTTTTACGGAACGAGTGAGATTATGCGCATATATTCCGCATTAAATTATCTTATTAGTCGATTGTGTAATTCGATGGTATATTCAGTCGACAAAATAGTTACATTATTATGTAATGTTGGCATGTGCTAGTAATGCACTAGAAATTAGTCTTAAGTCTTGATTACGCAAAATTTATTGCTCATTTACAAAGTATTAATTGCAGTAATAATAGTGAGGTAGATAGATTATAGGTAATAGCAATTTGTAGTAGGTATGCGTTAGTGCGGTCAATGATCCTGTTAGTTAGTCATGAATTCAAAATATCTGAAATGGGCCATCTTCTGTACAACAACTTTTTTGTACTGCTGAAAATCAAACTGCTGTATTTGATTTTCAGCAGTAAAAAAAAATTGTTTACTTGCACCTTCAAGTAAAAATATTGTACAAAATAAATATAGGCCTTAACGGGCTGGCGGAGCATGCGTAGTTCATACAAACGTAATACCAAAATAATTTAAAAATAAAACATATTCTTAAGGTAGTGTGTATTTATTCCGATTGGATTACAGAATATCTAGGCTCCCAAATATATATTTTGAATGGACACTGATTTAAAGACGAGTTACGAGAAAAATAAGTTTTCTATAGAAATTTTAAATTCCTTAAGGTAAGTAGTTGTTAGGGAAAAACCCATGCTAAATTTCTCACCTGATCAATGTATCTATTATCTAGGTACCTAATCTCAGCTATGTTTCAAACCAGTCAAGGAAACGGGCGGCATTTTTGAGCGGTTTTTCTCATTTTCATCTTCACCACAAATATGATTAACATTTAGGCTGTTTAGAACTACATAACGTTACGATAAATGACCACAAAACAGCGGTTGGATGTTGAGTTGTATTATGTATGCTCCGTTCCGCGATAAGTAAACGCAAAAATCACTGTTAGCACAGAAATATGTTCAAAAGTTACGATGAAAGACGGGGGTTCCTCAAAACTGATTATAGTACATCAACAGTACTACCAAAATAGGGAAGATGAAGGCTCCCGCAAACAGGCGCGACGCGACTCTAATATAACAATTTCTAAGAAAATTTCACGGTAGAACAATTACCATGTTGCGTCGCGTGACAAGTCACGTTATTCTGCACGAACCTTAACAAAAGCATAACATCTAGCCAGCACAACAGACGGTCTTATTGCTGAAGACAACCAAACAAGCTTAAAACTGCAACTATCAACCCGAATATATTTTAAAAAACATTTTTTTTGGCTATTATCTCATTTGAGATTGGACAATAATCATGCCACTCAGTCAACCGGTTAGCTGACATAATTGCAAAAAACAAAAACAACCTTTTTCATAAAAATACCGGTTTCATTCATTCTTTTCATTAACTCTACCTGTTCAGTAACTTTTACCATCCATTTATAGGTTATATGCCAATTTAAATGTGATTAAAGCTGGCGAATGCAGGTATTACGTAAGGAAAGCACTGCCGGAGCCATCTGAACAAAATAACTGTAAATCACAGGTAAATGCAAATGCAGACTGTGTGCGACCTGAACGTATTCGTTGAATAGTAATGTAAAAATGTCTTCGTGATTGAGCACGCGCTCAGCATTGATACAATCTTGAAGCGATGTGTAGTGTAGACTGCACTTATTGCTTGTGTAGAACTTATATCTAATTTCCTGCAGAGCCTTGCTTTGTGAAAATAGGTTTTGTGGTAGTGAAAAGATTAGATAGTTGTAGTGTCATGAAAGATTACCTCTTTTCTTTTAATTTCTCGGGAACCCATTTTAGGATTATTCCTAGGTAATGCAACTCTGATAGGCATAAGCCTATGCTCGATATTATCAGAGTCACATAGCTGACAATATAAAAACATGTAAAGCTTCGTGCGATACCGATTATTGTTATACCGTGAAGTTTTCATAGAAATTGTATTGTTCGGGTCGCGTCGCGCCGCGTCGCGTCGCGCTAATCTGCACGAAGCTTTATTGTTGTATGTTGTATTTATGCAAATGTAACAATTTACCTACGAAAACCTGTTACATAAAAATAGTTACATTTCGGTCAAAAGTTCATAATCGTTTACAACCGATAGACGACATATCAACTTCTTTGTTTGAATTCGATCTCACGCCTCACTTTTACCGTTATTTCCACTATTTATTTAATTTATTTTCCTTGTAAATCTCGGAAACACTGCCAAGACAAAGGAGTCACGAGTTTAAAATACATTTGAAATTACAGTTATCTAAAATTGGCAGGAGTCCGTAACTAGGAAACGTATTGTTATTCGGTGTTGCAATCCTGAACGCTGGACGTTGATCTGCAGACTTTCTCCGAACATTTATATCAGCTCCCGACGATTACTTTCATCTCGTATTGCATCGCTAACTGCACGAACACATCAATATCATTGCTATTTAGCACCGCTCGGTGATATATGTAATTATTTTTACATATAAATAAGAAATAAAACGCATTCGCTATGCGTACATTGCAGCTATAAACATTAATAGCGATGCATCTTCAGTAGGAACTTATTCATTTATTCGTCTTAGAGACTCTCCGGCCAATTAGTCGACAATATTACGATCAAATGCGGACGCGAATAAATTTCGCAGAGAGTCACCGGTAAGCGTACAACTGTTGCGTAAGTTCATAGTTATAACTTCCACATAATGCGAACATGTTGTTAATTAATCAGCGAGGTAACCATCGAGAACCTGAGGTCGTGGAAAGTCGCAGGCGCGACGGGTCGCGCGCTCCGCGAGAAAAACACTGTTGCGCAAGATCATAAGGAACGATAGCGCGCATCCACACACCACTACTCATTATTTTACGAACAGCTTAACGATCGAGATAAAACAAAATGTCAAATTATCATATCGTAGATTATTTTCAAAATAATCATTTTGAATGGAAAGTTTATGCGTCTTAAACGGAGAAATTCCAATAAATCTAAACTGAGATATATGCATCAATTTGTATATCCGCATACAAATATGTATGCGGATGTGTGCATTATATGCAGTGATCATCTGGCGTCATTGCCTCGTAACACATGTTAAATTTCACAAGATTGACTCAATGTTGGAATACTAAGAAATAAAGATAATGTTATGTTACCTAATTGTAGTGCTCGCTTAGAGAGTGAACGATGAGACAAACACGCAATCAGTTAATGGGACGTTGTACAGACGAATACTGCTAGTACACACGCTATTGAGAACAACTTCATTGTTTTATGATAGTTAAGAACACAGCCTAATATGTGAATAAGTAAGGGAGATAGGTAGGTGTGTACACGTACCGTTTCGGTGATGCCGTTAACAGTTTTTAATTAGACAGTCACATTTGAGGAGTAGGTATTAACAAGGGCATTAAACATGAGGTCTATATTCGAAATTCGGTCGGTAGGTTAATTACTTATTATTTATTATTGATGATGCTGATAATTACTCTATCGATGTTCAAGAATCAATTTATGATCTCGCTTGCTAAAACATTTTTTTATCGGTCGACTGAATGAAGTCGGCCAACGTTCATACCGTTTCTGTTATTCTTTCAGGGGGACCTATTTTTAATATGATCATAATTATTCAACATATTGTTAAGTTTATAAATATTAAGCTTAGATTTTTATTAATTCTATTCCTTGTATCAATTTCAGGTGCTGTTTTGTGTGGCACTGACGACAACATGGGCCGAACCAGATCCAAAGAAATACAAAACAGAAGTAAAAGATAAGGAAAAACAATCAAATACAACCCTAACAGCAGACGAGAAGAAATTCCTTAGAGATGTGGAAGCAAAGTATGGAATCAAAAACGAAGACACAAAAGAAGCAAAGAACAATGTTAATGAAACAAAACCTAAAGCGTCACAAGCAGCAAATTCACATTTTCCAGCTGTTATAGCTATTGAGATTGTCAACGATACTGACACAAAATCCAAAGGAAAGCGTACCATTGACGCTAACCTCGGATATGGATACAAAACGAACCACGGCTACACATACTCTTATTTCGGAAAACCTGCACAAGAAAAAGGAAAATTCATGGTATATCCTTACTCGCAGGAAGATATTCCCCCAGCGAATAGTCATTCTATCCGTCATTACGACAATTCTGGAAAGCATATAAAAACAAGCGTTGAAATTCAACCATCACAAGCCTTCGAATTGGTACCCGTAAAACAAGAGAAACCTGCTTATCACTACGAGAAACCAGCGATTGAGTTTACGACACCAGCACCACAGCCTGCATCTTACTCATCAGCCGAACATAGCAGTAACTCTTACTCATCACATCCATCAACTCTGTACACCACATACAACGGTGAACAATTTTCAGGCTTAAGTGGACAGTTCCCGACAGTCATGCCTAATTATTTAGTCGATCCTTCCCAGCTAATCAAAAACCCTGAGTACCAGAACGTTGGATTAACTCAGGACCATTTGCGCGCACCCGGTTCGCACTTAGAACAGAAGGTTGTCCCAGTTTTAGTATTGAGAATACCAAGCTCATCCCTGACCAATCCCACTGCAGAACTGTATGCTAATTTACCGCAGAACTATCCACTGTCGAATTACTTGAATCATTTGAACTTACAAGAGTTAGTGAACCAGTATTTTCAGAAAGCCGGGTTTAGGTTTGCTCCTCAGGTAATGGCATATCCTAGTTCGAGCCAAGAAAGCCACGGGCATGAGAGTTATAGTCAAGACAGCTATAATCATGGCGGTTCCTCTGTGTCTCAATATGAGCCTCAGCATTATGCTCGTCCGAACGTGCAGCCATCGTACACGCAAGCTCAGCTTTCAGCTGGAGTACAATACTCGGCAGTTCAGCCTGTGATGGCCAGATACCCAGCAAGTTATGTTCGTCACCATTACATGACAATGCCTAATGGTTATTCTCTTTACAAACAACCTGAACTGCCGCAGAAGTATGAGTACCAGTATCAATACGTACCACAGTCGGCCGTGTCATCGCAGAAGTTTTACATGCCTTCAACAAATTACCAACAAGAAACAGAACATGTGTCGTCACAGGAAATTCAACATGATCATCAATCATCTCTGGCGCAAGGAGTTGGTGTTCATGATACCAATCCTCAGTATCAATACGAAGTTCCAGCGCAAGTTAGTGCTGGCTATGAATCTGCAGTCACTCCTGGGAGTGAATACGGTACTCCGAGTGCTGAATACGTGACTCCAGGCGCGGAATACGGTACTCCCCAGCCTGGGTATGGTACTCCTGCACCACACGCAGAGGCAGAATACGAACATGCAAACACAGTAGCTCCTGAATACGGAGCTCCCCAGGAACAATATTCCCAATCGGTATCAGCGGGATACAAATCAGCGGGAACACCTGCACCTGATTATGGACCAGCGAACGGAGCTGCCGTATCTCACGTTAATCATGAATCTTATTACACTCAAACTCAGCACGATCAACCAGATCATACTGGCTATTCGTCTCAAAGCGCACAGCCAAGTCAAGAATCGCAACCAGATTCAGGTGAACAGCAAAATTATGTTTACCAGCAGCAGCAGCAGCAGCAACCGCAGCAGCCGCAACAGGCAGACGCTCATGGGTTACTCCTTTCAGAGAACTACCCAAGCAAGGACCACACAATTGCTACTGTTTTACCCACACATTACAAGACAGGCAAGCAGAACTCTGGAATGATCCAAACCGTAAGCTACGTCACTCCTATGCCTCATCCAAAGTATCAGATGCCATATAGAGTTATGGTGCCTCAGACCTTCCTTCACAATCCGTCTACAGAAAAAGTGACGTATGTGAACTCCCATCCGATGTCTGCATCTTACAGCCAGACGGTAGTTCATCAAGACTACAACCCTGAGGCCGAGTACACAGTAGGATACCGTTATGTGCCACCAATTAGCAAACAGAAGCCGACATCTTACCCCAGAAATTACCACTCACATCCCAAACGTATGGTCAAACCCGAAAATAAACCAGATTCCAATCCATCAATGTTCTTGAAGAACAAAAATGAAAGACACGAAAAGAAAAGGCTATCATAAGTTAATGAATGTTAAGTTATTATTATTATGTGAATGGTTAAGAATGATTTAGGTGCTGTAAATATAGGAGCATATAAACATTTGAAAATAAGTACATCGAGGGTAGTACAAAATCAAGAATCAATTTGCCTGTTGATTTTGATATTATGTAGTTAGTAGAAGAAAATAATGGTGACATTTGAAAGAAGAAGACTTTCCAATGCGTTGGTTTAAGACACGTAACATGTTCATCATTTCAATGATATTTCAGAAAATAACCTAGAGAAAGAGAAAACACGCCATCTAGGTGTAAATCTAATTATGTCTACGGCAATTTTATATGTCAGTATGCAAAATGTGTTTTCATAAAGCATCATTTAAATATTCTAAATGTAAATACACACATAATGTAGAAGTAGAGGCTGTAGTTAAGGATGTTTACGGTATATTTTTAAGTGTGAGTGAAATATTGTAACACTATTTTTTGAATTATTTATTACTTACAAAATTTGTTGTTGTGTATTCTTCCTAATTTGATGTGCAATAATTTGGGATAGGTATATACTTAGTGAAATAAATTAAATAGTTTTAATAAACTTTGCTATTGCTTGTGTTTGAATTAAAAGCCCCAAAATTTTACTAACATCATAAAAATCGGTAGAACTTCAGATCAGTACTAAGGAGTCGACTTTAAACAGCAGCAGTTTATTTTTCAACATTAATTTCAATTCATACCAAACTGCATTTGATACTGCTGTTCTTAAAATCTGAAAACTAGCCAATATGAATGATGACAATGAGAGACTTCTAACGTAGGCAAAATTATATTGAAAAAACAAGAACTAAAAAACATTTGAAAAGAAGAGGTGGAGCAAAGAGATAGTCAAATCAGAAGGATCATAATGACGGAAATATATTCGGGTTTATTTATAAGGCCTTTTCTTCACGGGTCGGTACGTCAGCGGTGCGGGATCAGCATGCTCGGTTCTGAAAGCTTACCGAGCGCCTATTTATGTCAATGAGCGTTTCCTGATTTGCTCAGTATACGCCGGAGCGGGGCGGGATTGTTTCAGTTTACCGCGTCTCGGTAGTAACATCCAGTGCGGTACCCGCTCACGTCACGCATTTTACAGCATGCTCGGTATACTCGGTACCGAAAGCTTACCGAGCACCGATATTTCCATGAATTGAGCGGTATTGCACAAATTATACCGAAAACATACGGTCAGGTCCGTAAATGAAAGCATTGCGGCATCGTTTCGGCATACAGAGCATACTATACCGCACTGCTGCTTACCGACCAATGAGGAAAAATGAAAGCAGTGCGGTATTGTTTAGCTATACCGAGCATACTATACCGAAACGATACCGCACCGACCAATGAGGAAACGTTACTTAAACTTAAGAGACGTTCAACGTCAAAAAATGTTTGGCGTTAGATATTACAACTAAACTTTAAGCAACTTTTGTAAAATAATAATAAACCCCACTTAATAGGGATGTTAGGATAAAGGCAGGAGGATAAAACACTTATAAAATAGGAAGAGAAGACATTTACTTATGCAGTTATGTTAGTGTACTTTTTCTTAACTTTATTGCAAAAAAATCAAAATGTGCCAAATTCAAATTCAAATTTCCTTATTTCTACAGTAAATTTGACTCATTTGGTCAATGGTAGGGAAGGTAAGGTAACGAACAAGCTTAGAAAATTATAGTCATCTGTGAGACAAATAACCCTATTTAAAACTATGTAACTTCAAAACGTATACCTACGCCATGTTATTAAAATAATGTTCGAAAGTAAAAGTAAAACTATGAAGACACGAAACTTAACAACTTAAAGTTAAATGAACCAGAAGCAAAGGTATCTGTAGAATGATAGCTAGCTAGTTATTAAAATGATTGATCATTATTCATGCCCATATTTCACGACCTATTGAGCGCTCGTGATAGATCGCCTGTGGTCTAAGCGAGCGTAATGATACAATTATTAAATATCGCTTTATAACATACGCACTGTAATTTTCTTCATCACGAACATAAAGTCTATTTAAAGATTAATTTATCTGTTACTTACAAAAAAACTTCACTGCAATTTTTAAACGTCGCGTCGCGTCGTCTGAGAATGATTTGTAAGTTTTTTCTCCCGAAGCTAGATCAGTTCTCAGAAGCAGTTCTTAAGGCGAGGTTTTCCGTGTCTGTAGGCCTTTGAAACGCTACCTCCGCCTCCCCCAAATGCAGAGTGACGTATCTATTTACGATGCACTGCCGACCATTTCACGGAAAATCCATGCCACAGCATGAAATATTTGCAGTTGATCAACTGAACTAGTTTTTCTTAGATTCGATTTTTTCAATAAGTTTACATATTATGGGACCTACGGTGTCGATTACTTAAAATGTCCTGTGTACCTAATGGGCGTTTTCAGTCCGTTACGTCGCTGTCTGCGACGATATAGGTTACGATAACAAGACAAGGCACTAAACGTATCCGATCATCTGATCGCCAATATCGTGTCGTTGTCGGGTCGGTGTCGTTATCGGCTAATGTATTGTGTGTGTGCGTGCGTGTGTTTGTTTTGTGACAATCAATTCATTTTATTTATAAAATAAACAACATTTTTTCCTTTTCATATACCTACTGTTATGGGAGAGATCGTTGAACGTACAACGAAAAACATGAAGTTTAGGCCTCTTCTGTCATCTATGGTTTTAATAAAAATCAATAAAAAAAATCTCATTAACAGTCACCTAACCATAGCCACCCTTGTACAAACTGCTGATTTTTTTAGTGATAGCTGGGGTAGTCATGATTAATCTGTAAGAAGCAGTTCGTGTATCAGTGTTGTGCCATTAGGTAGTATATGAAGGAACGCAGACGTTTAATAATTCACTTAAAACGAAAAACTTCGCAAGCAATGGGAAATTGCTACTGACGAGTGTTACTTGCGCGTTTCGACCTCAGGAGGAGCTGCTTCTCACACGGATAACTCTGTTACTTGCTCGCTAGCCAGCCAGTCACGTCACCAGTCCTAAATCTCTGTATATTTTGGTCGCCGAGACCAAAACTACAAACAGTGTACAGAAGATTTATAAAATGTGGCTGTTATTTTAGTATATTGTGATGTCTTATGACTTTCACGCGAATGAAGTCACGGACAGAAACTAGTTTCAGATAAACATGACTTTGCGGTAGTAAGGTGAAAGTTTAAAATTATAATAGTGCTACTGGGTATCTCAACGGTCACGCAAAATGTAATTTTGATAGAAAATATCAAAGTCATAATTTCGTTCGTTATAAAAAGAACTATTGTGCAAAATTGCATGCTTCTAGACCCAGCGGTTTAGGTTGTGCATTGTCTGTCAGTGAATTTAAGAATTTTATCAAGTGAATTTAAGAAAAAAAATGGCGAATTTCCATACAAACTTTCATCTTTATTTCGTCGGGATTTTTGTTAAGTTGGATGGGCTAAAAATTGTCTTACTGTTTCGCTTATACTGTGACCATATTTTTTTGTTTTGGATATTTCCCACCGCTCATGAAGATTCATAAATATTGACGGCTATATACGAAGTAACAATTGCCATAATTTATTGTCAAGTGACGTACCTAATTTCGATGTCCTAAAATAATAGATTCGATAAATTATAGCTGTAGCAAGCTATAATTTATCGAACCTATTATTTTCGAAATAGTAAGACAATTTTTTCCCTTCGACTTCTTTCCCTTACTGCTTTGACCACCTTTTTCGTACGAACACTACGTGGACGGCCAGATCTTTTTCTGTCACAAACAGAGGAGGTCTCATTGTACCTATTAATAGCCCGGTACACAAACATTTGACTAATACCAAGCGTATGGACAGTTTTATCGAATCTATTATTTTAGGACATCGAAATTTTAGAACGACATTTTATCGTTTATGTGTCGTATAAAATATCGTAAACAGTGACTTTTTGTATTCAAAACTGAAAGTTGTTCATACTGAGCCAATACGATAAAATCACGGATTCAAGAAAAAAATTGTGTTGCTGGCTCCGCTATTCGAAAAATATTGTTATATTTTATTTGTCTTCCGTTTAATATCAGTTTCTCAATTGATTAAGAGTGTTATGTTTTATCTGTGTCAGTTTCATATCAGTTGATCAATTGATTTAAAGTGTTGGTAAAATGAGTGATTCTGGAAGTTACGCATTTTAATAAATAAAATAGAAATGGCGCCGTTGCAAATTAAACATTATTTAGTAATAATAACAAGTGCTAGTATATTTGTTGAGAAAATACAACGACGAAATAAGAAAAGTAACACTGTGCTTTATTTAATCTCCTTACTTCTTAATTGATTACAATATAATTACGATTTTTATCGTGTTCCATACATTTGTTCATGTTAGTATAGCACTTTTGTTTGAAACACCATTTCTTTTTAAATTTTCTTTGTTCTTGCGAGAGTGATAGTTGTTTGAAATATTCCATATGCAACCGACAACCGGACAAATTGTATATGATGTGTTTATTAATGTAGGATTTGATATTAGCAAAGACAATTCGATAGAGAGTGAATATAGTAACATTGATGAATCTGATTAAAAAATCAAAAAAAGACTTCTTCATAAACGACGACAAAAAATTATATATCGATAATAATTTGTAATGTGTCTAGCACTATTGTAAGATGACAGTTAAACGTCATCATATCGCATAGAAATAATCTCACTTTCGAAAACAATGTTATGAATTAAAACTATAATAAAATAACGAAATATTTTTTCTGAGCTGTCGCAATTTCATATATAATGTGTTCTTCTTTTATTAGATTTTTTGTAACAACTGCAGAGAGAGCGTATTTTTAAAAATTTTGACACAGGTCCACCTCCGATGACGTCCCGCAGGACTCTGAGCGCGAGCCGATTTAACCCGATTTACTATATTTGGGTTTATTTTTAAAAAAATCTATGAAACTTAAAAATCCAATCTTTAAATAACCTCTAAAATACGATTACCTCATCATATATGCAATTTTCATATTGTTTTGTGCTGTAATTAGGAAATGAAACGAAAAATGGTTTTGAAATCGACCCTGTTTCGGATTTTTTTTCGATCGAGCAAATTACAATTTATCGTGTTTTTAACCTTTAGCGTCCCTCAAACAAGGATGTATCTATGACATATCTTTTTTTCAGGACCCAAATACACTAGTTTGACCATTTAAAATTGATTTTAAAACAGGCAAATTCGTAAAACCTCCAAGGCCATTTTCAGGATTTACACTTTTCATATAAATGTGTTAGAATCGAAATTGTTATTATAACTTCCGAATAAAATACACTTGAAGTTCGATAGAAGATATGGACCAACATAGTGTCGAATATACTATGGTTTGAAAACTATTGCAAACCCCAAATATTAAAACTGTGTAGGTGTCTAGTAAAACAGTGGACTACGATTTCTATGTTCTTTGACGTGAAAACGTCTTTTCGCTCGGAGTATTGGTAGAAAGTTCAATATTTCTGACCGCTAAAAACATGTAAGATTTGAATCGCTAATAACTTCAAGACTTTTAATCATTGATATATTAAGAAACCAAAGTAGTAGTTAAAATACACACTCAACGTCTCAAAAACGTCCAAAAAAAAAGAGCGCAACATCTAAAATTGTGCGCTCATTTCAAATAGTATCGCGTCGCATGCGTCATTTCCCGCACGTTAAAAATGCCGAAGTGTTGCTTGAAAAATTGTACAAATATTACGTCAAGAATAACGTTCTTGACGATTTTTTTTTCTATTTTTTTAAAGGATGGGATATCGTACTTTCGGTAAGTTAATAAGTTTATTGATTTGTTTTTGTTGTTTTTATGAGAAACACCTCTTACTCTCTATATAAATATAGAGAGTAAGAGGTGATTTAGATTTAATTTGTCTTAAAATTTCACTCAACAGTCCAAGTATACTACGGAAAAATTCAATATCCGCTTTTTCAGTTTTAGAACAATGCATTACAACCTCCTTTTAATTTAGTCGAATACTACGAATTGATCCTGTTCTTTTCAATGGAGTTAAAGGTAATTTAGAATTAATTAATATTTATACATAGTTTTTAACCGACTTCCAAAAGGAGAAGTGGTCATAAATACGAAGATTGTTTTAAATGTTTGTATATCGCTTACTTATTTTATGGGCCAAATTGAGTAATTATTTTTATTTTCTATGTAAGAATAGTGCCCGGTTGTGCCTATATGAACATTATCATGATCTGATGATGAACTTGAGAGACACATAACGGAACTCTTCTTAGATCGATTTCAAATCTTTGGTAACAACAAATTTTGTTCAGTATACATAAACGTGTTTTTGATAACCGCATTCCTAAGTGGGGGGGAAGAAGGGGTTGAGGTATTAACTCGAGTTTTTTTTTTATGATTCTATTTATACATTTTATAATTATAATGTTGTTTTCGATCTTATCTCGTATAAATTACTTGGGTGACTATTGAAACGTACGAGTTGTTTTACTTTCGTATTTTATTATTTTGCGGCATCACGTTCACTACGTGAGTGCCTGTCAAAGTGTTAACCTAATTAGTTATTTAGTTTCGATAACAACAATACCTATTATTATAAAAGTATAAACACATATGTGTTTAGAACACATATTTGTATACATTTTAAAAACTCTTAAAATACTAAGACAATGGATAAAAATAAAAACTATAAAAATATATTCGACTTCACTTTATGGCTTGTTCTACCGGCAAATTTCGGTCATAGATTTTTATTGCTTTGTAAAAACCACTTTAAAACATACGCGTAAGGTTGAAATTACAAAAAAGTATGTTTATATCATTACTATAACTACTTATGTATAGTTGGAGACAGTTTTGGGTGTTACTTTTGTTCGAGACTGTGCATCTAGGGTTTTTGAATATATCAATGCTTTTAATACTAGAGTTGAGCACGCAAAAGATAGGTTATATTTATAACAGTTAAGGCAGGATATCATTTGCCAATGACGCCACATTGCGATGGCAGGCGCATGCGCGCGATCTTCTATTTCGTTATATGGGGTTAAAATGCATATGAGGTTGGCAACAGTAAAATTATTTTAGAAATAGACTCATATCGGCCATACGTAGTAAGCTTGCATCATAAATAATGCAATGAGCCTAAAAAATCGTGTGCATTTCTACTAATAAACTGAAATATAAACCTAGGATTTTTTGTGTATTTTGACAAATTCAAATCTAGTTTTTACAAAAAACTTTAGACATCTGCGATGCTTTTTCAGCGAGATATCGGTGAACCGATCGGTAAACCGTGTTTTTCACCGTTTCAATGGCGAATGAAATTTAAACCGATGTTTTTTTTACAAATTCAATCTGTTATTTATCGACTCAATTCAAAGAAGAATGGCAGAACTCCATGTAATTTGGGTGTCGCACTTAGACTTCGCGTGCATTCGTAAAAATAGTCTTAAAAGATAGATTTCGGTCAAATTAGGATAAAATAATACATATTTTTTAAACATTGGGTTTCGCCAGAAACACGTTGTTTAAAAAGCAAGTGGCTCCGTATAAACAGATTCCATGACAGTACATCAAAGAGTTTATTATGCAGTAAACCAACGAATAAACAAAATAACATTCAAACATGGTGGAAATGAATAGTTCTAATAATGGCTACTGAAGGGAAAAGTGGCACTAGTAGCTGACTTTGTATATTAGGCCCTCTACACATTGGACCTCTAGAAGAGCGTCATGTCCTATTGTACTCTATAAACTTCTAGGTAAAGCAAGAGGAGATAATTACGTTATGACTGACAAAATATCTTTTGTTATTATTACTAATGTGAGCGTCCTCCTAACTAATATTATAAATGCGAAAGTGAGTTTGTTTGTTTGTTACGCTTTCACGCTAAAACCGCTGAACGGATTTGGATGGCACACAGATAAACCATGCCCTGGGTAAGGAAATAGGCTCGAAACTTTCGCAAATTAAATGTTATTAGGCTGTTGTACACCGCTCTGGTTCGAAGCAAACTCGAGTCAAGTGCCTGTGTTTGGCACCCCTATACCGTGACCCAAACACTGATGCTAGAAAAGGCACAGAAAACATTCCTAAGATGCCTATTCCATAGGTTATATCTTTTCTTTCCGTACAGGTACCCTACCAACTATCTTTTAGGGACGTAAGGCTTTAACTCGTTTGAAGTTAGAAAGTCTTGATCAGCTCACAGGTAGCCTGTAAGACTTTACTGGGATGTATCGATTGCCCAGAGCTCCATGGCCTTTTCTGCCGATTATTTTTGCCAGACAAATACATTGGACACCGTCAGAGCCGCCGATACAATCTGTTTGCGCAACTGTCATCTAAAACTGTAGCCAGAGCCGAATCCCTAGTCGGTCGCACTTTAAAGATGCCAAATGCCCTTCTGACTGCCAACCCTGAATGTGATGTGTTTGCGAATAAATGGAGTAAAATTATGCGTATGTCTGGTGTTCTGTGAGAGAAACTGTATAAGGGAGTCCACTGTTCCATGTTAATTTTAAATTAAATTATTGTCAACGTTATAATTGGTTCTATGTTAATTAATGTAATTGTTGTTGTACCGTTTTAATTAACTATAAATAAATAAACGCTTTCGGATGAAGAAAACCAAAAGTGTTTGTCCACGCGCTATCGCTTTGCATCGTACACTGTACACGGCCGGACAGGCTCTGACGCATAAAGCTTCCCACGACAAGTGTCCCTAGATATTACGTCTGGTAATATCGAAAACGATGAAAAAGGTCGTGAGGCAAGATATCTAGAGAAGTTGTTTAATATCGCCCGACGTTTCAAGCGACTGGTGCCGCGGGACATTTGTCCAGTGAATACGTGGCTTTATCACTGACAATACTTGTCAGTGGGTTTAATTGGAAAACTCACAACTGTCAGTCGTGATGTCATTTACGAGGGCGACACTGGAAGTTTTTAGAATTGGTCACTTGTAAACGATCTAATAAAAAAATAAGTTCAAATTTTGAAAATGGAACTCTTTGCCAATGTTATTGTTTATGTATTTTATTCATTTGTCATTTTTTTTTTAGGATTTGGCGGTAAATTGAATATTGTCTATGTCACGTCAGCATGAATATAACGCGAGATAATTTTCGTATAATGATTTTTTATGACTTTTGATACCATTTAAGTCAACGAGAAAGTTATGATACACTTCGATTGGCCTTTCACGATGAAGCCCCATCTCGTGCCACTGTTTACAACTGGTTTAATGAGTTTAAACGTGGTCGCACTAATCTCACCGATGATCTGCGTGAGGGACGGCCTTGATATAGACTGACAAAAGAGTGACAGCAGATTCGGACAAGCTTAGGCATCGGTATGAGTCAAGTGTACAAAATCCTCCATGAACATTTAGCGGTCAGGAAGCTTTGTGCCCGGTGGATCATAATTTGACAGAGGCCCAAAAACTCCGTCGTGTTGATTGGTGTCGTGAAATGGTTCAAAGATTTAACGGAGGTGACTCAAATGCTGTGTTCGACATACTTACGGGTGACGAAAGCTGGATTTATTGTTATTATCCTGAAACTAAGAAACAGTCTACTGTCTGGGTGTTTCCTTCCGAGGAGTTGCCAACTAAAGTGAAAAGAGGTCCAAGCGTGGGAAAAAAGATGGTGGCCTCGTTCTTCGGAAGGACAGGTCAATACGCAAAAATTGTTTTAGAGGATCGAAAATCAGTTACTTCAGAGTGGTACACTAACAATTGTTTGCCACTTGTCTTGGAAAAAGTTCGGGAGAAACGACCTCGCAGTAGGATCCTCCTTCACCACGAAAACGCCTCGTCGCACACCACCAAGCAAACAATCGACTACTTGGCGACTTCAGACGTGGAATTACTGGGTCACCCGCACTATTAGCCCTGACCTCGCACCTTGCGATTTTTATTTATTTTAGAAAATAAAAGAAAAACTTCGAGGAAAACGTTTTATGGACGCCGAGGAAGCAGTGGCTGCGTTTCAAAATGCCGTCGAAAAGACTCCTAAGGACGAGTGGGCAAAGTGCTTTTCTCAGATGGTTAAAATTATTAGAATGTATATGGAACCACCACGCAGGTTTCCTCTACCAAATTTTCAAAATCGGTCCACAATTGACGATCTTTAAAAAAATATTTAAAAATTTAGAAAACAAACGTCATAAACAGGCTAATATCCAGGTATTCCATGGCCGGGCTACGCGGTCATCGTCATGTTTCTACTGTGACTCCGCCTGGCAAGTATTGTCAATGGGGACATTGTTGTCGCATGGAGCTGTGGTACGTCACGAAAGGTATTCAGCCTTGCAAACGACTGGTGCTTTCCGGAGTCACCAGAATTCATATTGAGAAAACCATTCATTTCTATGCAAAATTCCACTTCCTGTAATTAAATAAATAAAAACTTTAATCATTCCTAACTAACACCCACTAGGATATAAATCATCAACCGGATACTTTCTTGTTCACAAACTTGCATTCTATAATTGGATAAAGAAGCTTGGCCAGGAAAATCTACTAATTGCCACTTGCAACTGGCAGGTTGGTATAAAAACTGGTCACACTTGTAATATTCTTATCTCGGGGGGTTGGGTGACTAGGTGTGCGAATTTCACTCTCGATTGCCTTCCCATTTCCGCGTTTTCCGGTACTACCAGTATCAGCTATGAGGAATCAGGAAAAAGCAAGGACGGTAAACTATCATTAGATTGAGTGTACGCCGTTGTAAAAGCTAGCGGACGGAACCTTAGGTACAGTAAGCCTTTTATTAGCTGTATTTCACTCTGGTGATAAATATTTCTGATCTATACAAGTTCATAAAGTTTTATTATCCTCTCAAATTCTATCGTTTCTGGTGTTAACTTGAACATTTATTGATATCAATATCTATCATTATTGTGTTCGATTCTGAATACTTACGAGTACATTACTCATGTCGTATATATTCATTTAAGTGTATCTTGTCACGAAATATTACTCAGTCAACTGTCCATCTGTAACGATGAGCATAATTACGTCATTCATCTTAGTAGACTTTTCAGTAGATACGTAAGATGCTGCAACGCTAATTGGTGTAAGATGAAATAAGAAAAGTAAATAGTTGTTGCATTCTGTAGCTACACAGTATTTGTATGTACTCGTTTATATAGCACGTTTCATTTATTTCTAAATGACTTTCCCTACCAAAACCATTCTTATGAAAACTTTATCATTCGACACTGTTGTACAAAGCCAAAGATGGTCTGTTTAATAAATTTTCCATGAAACTGAAACGTTATCTTTTGTGTCACGTGGTCATTATTTGCAAGATCATTTTGAACCGATAATAGCAATTGGAAAAGGAGGTAGTAGAGGACAAGCAGACAGCCCAGAAGCCAATATAGTGGTTACAACTGTAATACCAGGCGCAACCCAGGCGCGTAACCATCCCAGAAACGAAACTAAAAATTACAGGCACATGTGACATTTAACCCTTCAAACCGGAACACAGCAACGCTGCTTGGTGCCATAAACAGCTACGTGTTTGCGCAGGCGCTCTGAACCAAACCAAGGCGTTGGCTTTATTGTAGGAAATGCCGCGGAAACTAGTAATTTTCAAACACTTGAGGTACTACCCCGTGATGTAGTGATTACGTAGTTGTTAGTACAAGTGATAATTGGGCCTCAGGATAATTTGCACTGAGTCTTGACGGCCGGTAATAAGCAAGTATGGTAGATGTTGAGCCAGTGTGCGTGTAAAGCGTAATGGGTAGAGCGATGCAAGCGTTTGCCCGTCGAGGTGTGTTTGAAAAGATTTTGGATAGGCGCTTAATTTTTTTGCCTTGGAAGGAAGTGAACAACATAACATCACGCATGTATTCCCAGAAGAGGTTCGCAGAGGTATTTAATATCCACATCTTGCCAGTTATTCCGTGCCTCGGAAATCACGTTGTTGGTCCCGGCTGTCATTTGTAGATCTTTGACAGTCGTTACGAAATGAAATTGTTTATTCTGTAAATAGGATATTGGAATAACTTTTATACGTCATACGGGTACCTAGTTGGTAACCCGAAAGTCTGATATCTATATTATTACCCAGTAACGGTTATGAAGGTCAGATAGGCAGTCGCTCCAAGTAGAATATTGATAGGTAGAATGGAAGCCGACCCCAACATAGTTGGAGAGAGTCCAACATAGTTGAGCTGAGCAGATGATGATTTTGTCAGTTATAAGTCCCGTGCTTTAGGAAACGAGCCGATAATTGCCATTAACCGGGTACAAATTCAGACTGTGCTGTTGCCCGACCTGGGGTTGACACCCAGAACCTCGCACTCAGCATTCGCGCTTGCGACCACAAAACCAACGAGGTGTTCACGCTAAACGAATAACATCAATTACCTAGACACGGCACAAAGTTACCAACAAACGTGACGTATGAAAGGAAACAAGTCTAAAATACTTTTATCGCTACAATGACATACTACGTGTGAATTATATCGTCGAATCGGACTAATAAACAATAGTTTCCCTTTCTAGATGCGCCGATAGCTTTGTTAACTTATACACTCGGAAGTTATGGTGCTCGATAGGAAACTTGACGGGTGTCTTTAAACTGCACGACTTTTGAGGGAGGGTGAAGACTTTTAGAGGATAGTACGGTCCACCGACCAACCACACATTAGTGTCAACACTTAGGCCGCTTCCTCATTGGTCGGTGCGGTATCGTTTCGGTATAGTATGCTGAAACGATACCGCACTGCATTGATTTACGGACCTGACGTTATGCTTTCGGTATAATTAGTGCAGTACCGCTTAATTCATAGAAATATCGGTGCTCGGTAAGCTTTCGGTACCGAGTATACCGAGCATGCTGTAAAACGCGTGACGTAAGCGGATACCGAACTGGATGTTTCTACCGAGACGCAGTAAACCGAACCGCTCCCGCGCATACCGAACCAATCAGTAAACGCTCAGGGAAATGTAGGCGCTCGGTAAGCTTTCGGTAACGTGTATACCGAGATGATGCCGCACCCGCACCGCTGATCCCGCACCGCTGACGTACCTAAGTACGTCAGCGGTGCGGGATCAGCATGCTGCATGCAGTGAGGAAAGACGCGTACAGGCGGGGTAATAAATGACAATGATCGCAATGGGTTTCATGTTGACAGTTCACCCACGTTCATTGCGTTATTTACGTTGTTGAGCAAACCTATGAAGCAATGGATTACCAATATCCTTCAAAACTCTCGGATTGTAACCCAAACTTACAAACTTTACCTGTTTATATTACTAGTGTAGATTAGCACCCTAATTGCGTGACACGCTGATTGAAAGCGTGCAATGGGTGTAGGAGGTAATCTCTGAAACTACTCCTTCGATTTCAAAAATTATTTCGCTGTTAAAGTTTCGTCTTAAAAACTTAAGAAATTATTTGTTTCGGTTGCGTTCGAAAGGAATGTTATAAAAACTTTTTTGAACAAAAACAAAATTTAAATCGTTCGCGATTAATAAAACGTTTTTAACAGTTTTTTTTTCCATTTTTGGATTGATCGATAGGAAACTACGAATATAACTAAATAAATTCATGCTTGTCACCCCGTGCGCGGCTGCGTCCTGCAGAATAAATCAGTTTTTGAAAACGTTCTCATTTTGTTGTCGTTACGAACAAAATGTTGTACAAAGAACTGTTAAAAACGTTCTAAAACGTTATTTTAAATATCGTTTCTGAGCCCTGGCACTAGGTGTTGGTTCAACGTAGGCACTTCGTAGGTGTTGAAGCCGCGTAGACGCTGTGTGAGCGCTTTGTAGACACTGCCTAAAACTTTGTAGACGCTGCTTAGGTGGAGGTGCTATGGAAACTGCGTAGGCGCTGCGTGGATATTACGTAGACGCTGTGTAGTCTCTGTGTAGGCGTTGCATAGACAACTTTACATCTTGGCTCTCACAAAGATGTGTCGTGGCGTCTAACTGTTTATAGAACAAGTTGACCAGTGGAAGTACTATTATATTAGTTTTGTACAAGTTAAAAGGGTTTATAAATCAACGAGTCGTGTCTTTCATCGCCAGAGAGTAAGTTAGATGTTGGCAGTCTTAAAATCATTTATAATCTTGTAAACCATCATTTTAACAAATTAGAAAGTTTGTAGTTTGCTAACTGTAGGTTTTAAAAAGCGATTCTTTTTACGTATATTTATTGAGAAGACTGAATGGCTGAAGTTTTATACTGCATACACCGTAGTGATTTACTCTGAATCGGGTGATGTAAAAGTCCTTATTACGTAACGTATAAGTAAACGTTAAAGGTACCCTTTAAGACGATTAGTTGCGCCCTAGGCGTGGAAATGTTAACGCTCTGTAAGATACACAGTGGTACTCAAAGTTTAGTTCTAATTTATTTAATTAGTAAGTACACAAGCATAAGATACGTTTTTTAATTTATTTATTATATAGAAAGCTTAGTATAATTAGCAATTATATATTCTAATATCTGCCTAGTGTAGATGGAATAATTTAACAATCAAATAGTTTTTCTTAGCCATTTACGAGTACAATCTGTCATAGGAGCAATCCTTCGACAAAACATTGTCTCCTGTTTGTAAGGAAACGTGTAAGTAAACCTATTCATTATTTTTCTAATAACACGATCTTTCCTGATAAAAGGATGTCTGAAAGAATTTGGTTGGCCTTTTCCCGGCAGCGGGAAAGTGTTGATAAAAAAAAGCAAGCCTTACAGTAATCGCATATCATGTGTAACATCTGACATCTTGGCTGACGTGTATTATCATCATCATCATACTGTTTACAACCTCTCGGAAAATGGGTTGGCGGCTGACGGCTAACTAAGGCACCGCGCGCGCTCATTGGTCAAATCAAATAGCGCGCGCACCCCCGGCTTCCTGTTACACTCTTCCGTCCCTTTTCACGATATCACTCCCACTTATAGCAGGAAAGCGAGAGGAAAAATGTTACACATGTTCAAAAACTAGATTCTTTATTTTCCGGATACAACACAATCGTATCAACACTATAATGTACTGCATCGATATTAAATAGCATTATTATTTATATCTAAATTGAATTAAATAAATCGGTTTTATGAGCCAAGAGGAGCTTGTGGCTAAGTAATTACAGCCGCACGGGTCAATCCATCAGGTACGCTACGCTTGCCGGGGCTACTCCTCCGTGCCTCAGAAAGCAGTTAAGCTGTTGCCGTTGGTCTCGGCTGTCATTCATGGATCTTTGACAGTCATTACGGGTTGTCAGAAGCCAGAAAGTCTGACAACCAGTCTTACCAAGGGGTATCGTATTATCCAGTTACAGGGTTGTGGAGGTCAGATAGGCAGTCGCTCCGTTTAAAATACTGGTATTCAGCTGCATCTGGTTAGACTGGAAGCCGACCCCAACATAGTTGGGAAATCCTAAGCTGAAAGGTTTTATGAGCTAAGAAAATCATTATAAGTTAACTAGGTTAACTGTTAATTATGTAGATATAGAACAGTTTCATCAATTATTTATTCTAATATCGTAAGCTTCTGATTAACCCTTCAACGGCCATGACAAGTTCCATAAGGTTATTAATATTTCGTCACATTTCATTAATCAATTATGGTGATATCGTAACTAATTATTATTTAACTAGGTTGCCTGATGTAGCATCCAAAACTAATGGAAATATGGCTTGTTTTCTTTGGATGTTTCATCATGGTTCATATTTGAGCCATTCCGAGAAAAATTTACCCGTTACTAAGCTGGACTAAATGGACAATTTTAAAATGCCACTAGTATTTCATGACACTAAACGAACGTGACGAACTCCCGCTTTACTAAAAACAATGACGACAAAACCAACCAAAACATTCTTTGTTCTTTTGGAGGTAATCATTATTTCGTTAGTATCACGTTATAACTGTGACTATGGGTAGTGGACTTCTTTTGTGATTACCTGTAGTTCGTACGCCTTTCGTCACCGATTACCGCGTCACGGTTGCCCGATGGGTGAAAAGAAATGGCTTATCTACCATAATATCGTTACCATGAAAATAGCATAACTTGTTTTGGTAGTTGTGTACTATTGAAAGCAAATCAAACAGTAATGTCTAAAGTGGAATGTCCACCTTAGTGCTAATTTGATTATCATATTATTTTAAGAATTTTATTGTAATACGATAAGATTTGGTTATAATTAAAGAAAAAACAGTATTCTTTAAAACCTCACAAAAAACACTGAGGTGTGTCTTAAAAACCATGAACATCGGTTAGTTAAAGTTACCGACAGGAGGTGTGACAAGCTAAAATTGCTTTCTTTGTTTCTTATTTTAAAATTTTAATCAAATATATTAGCAATAATTGACTTAAAAAAAACTGCGTTCAATAGATAGTAAGAATTACTTATAAATTGTTTGTGACAGTACTTTTTCCTTAGAGGCAATTTTTCTCGGAATGGCTCATTTATGTGATGCCTAAGGCTCTTGAGGTGTTTCTAATTTATACAATAAATGACTTCCATTATAGATGATAAGATAACTAAAATAACTGTCTTGTCGGTCTAGTGATTGCAAGCGCTACTGCTAACCATGAAGTCCTGGGTTCGATTCCCGGATCGAGCAAAGTGTTATTGGGCTTTGCTATCTGGGATTTCTCAGTAGCAACCCGGAGTCTGGATTTCTGCCCGGTTGATGGAATAGGCTCGCCCTCTATTAAATGGTACTCAAACATAACTCGCGAAATGTGCATGACAACAAGTACACCTCTGAGCAACCCTCGAGGAATACAGGTGTGATGTTATGAATTACTAAAATCATTAAAATGTCATATTATACCTTTAAATTTTTTTCGTATTCTGAGAAGCAGCCCAGAAGACTAGATTTGGGCCCGTTGATGGCAATAGGCTCATCCGCCATTATATGGGATTTAACATAACTGGCGAAATGTGGGTGTATAAAAAAAATTGACGATTTTTTAGGGTCAAAGACCGCTGGAAGTGTTGTTACTTGAAGTATGAAGTGAGAGAGAGTTTTTTTTTTTTCTAGTTTTTACATATTTAGATCTCGATACGCATCACGTCTGTGAAAACAAGGTATACTAACTGCAGCTATATGACCCCACAAAAAATCATCTATTTTTTATCATGTAGAAATATACCCATCATGTCTGTGCAGTTTTGCTAACTAATTTAATTTGACCGGGCGTGATGTAATGTGTATGTAACATAAAAATAAGTGCTACATTTGTTTAAAAAAAAAACCAGAGGCGTGAGTAAGGCTCTTAGATTTAATATTAGATGAACCGCGCGGAGGCAGCGCGCTGCTTTGTAAATCCATTTATATAAAAAACGTGCGGCTGCAGCGCTACACCCGCGCTGCGGCCGCGCATCAGTTCATCGATCGACTATACAGGGTGTAAGGGACAGCCCTCCGCAAACTAACAGGGTGCATTCAGCTCCTTATTTTGAATCATATTCCCTGAAAATTTTCTATTTTTTAAATTGGGTTTTCAGTTACTATTCCTTTATTTCAATTTAAAATTACATTCTGCTTCAGGCTGTCCCTTACACCCTGTATAGTGACGGTGCGCACGTAGTTTTTGTTCAAGTCTAACCATGAACGAAAATCAGGTTGAAGAATTTATCGATGAGGTTGAGATTCGTCCAGCGATATGGGATCCGAAGTCCGACAAGTACAGCAATAATATCAAAAAGAAAAAGGCTTGGGAAGAAATATGCAATCATTTTATTGAGAATTTCACACACAAAACACTTGGAGTCTTCCAAGTTAAAAAATGAAGCATATGTAAGTATTTTGTTAACACAACATATTCTCGTTGTTTGCCATGACAAATCTCTTCCTGGGCTAGCAAAATAGTCAGATAATTCTTAGTTTCTTTGTCAGAGTCCATCGTGAAACTAAATGTACACAACACTATGATGCTCGAACCTAGCGACAGTAGCGCGGCCGCAGCGCTGCAGCCGCGCTGTCTCCGCGCGTCACTTTGCGGCAAACTTGAAGGCACCATAACTATTAGTCAATCAATCATCTCAGCTTGTCACAGCATCTTCTATTCTATTATACCTACTTAAAAGTATCAATTTCATGCCATTCTAATACCAGAGCAGTTGTGGCCCAGTGGTAACGGACTTACAAGTTGTACCAAGGTCGTGGGTTGGTGGCACCAGGCAGGCGTTTTACTTTGTGTAAATTATTTCTTCACCACTGCTTTCAAAACGGTGAAGGAAAACATCGTGAGGAAACCGGCATGTCCTAGAACCAAAAATTCGAAGACACGTGACATCTATCAACCCGCACTGGGCCCGCGTGGTAGAGATTGCAGCCCACTCTCTCTCAAAGAGAGGAGGCCTGAGTCCCAGTAGTGGGCACATTATATGCTGATCATGCAATAACTCGACCCCGATGCACTTAAGTTTTTTTTTCTAACCCATGCCGTCTCAGTCCTGGGTAAAGGCCTCCCTCAACTCCTTCCATGTTTCGCGAGCCCGCGGGTCCTCCTCCCAGTTTGGACGAAACGCTAAGAAATTATGCAAAGGAAAATGAATTTATAAAAATATGTATAAGTTGCCAAATATTGAAATTACGACGATTTATTTCATGTATTTACGCATTATTAGTAGGGCATCTCGTAGCTGACCTCTGAGGTCATTACTTAACCGAGCTTTAGTGTGGCTGCCTTAAGCTACTACACTCAAAGCCTCCAGCCAGGGGGGGTCTTACCTTCCTTCATAATGTTACCTATATATATATAGTGCCCCACTCCACGATTACTGTACTGTAAGCTGTATTTTAGTACGGAGTGGAGCTGGCTGGAGGCTTTGAGTGTAGTAACTTAAGGCAGCCACAGGAAAGCTCGGTTAAGTAGTCATGACCTCAGTGGTCAGCTACGAGATGCCCTAGTAAAAAAAAAAAAAGGAGGTAAGGCCAAATAAACGAAGGATGGACTGTTTGAAAGATGATATGGCTGGTAGGTGGTGCCTACCGTGATGACGACTAACAGAGAAGTATGGAAAAAAGGGACATGTTGCGCCGACCGCGAATAAATTGCGATAAGGACAGGAGAATTATGATAGTGAGGGTAACATTAATAATGGTTTTTACATAATATTCACTAACAATTTGAATTGTTTAGAAGATTAGTTACCAATTACGGAAAATACATATCTAAGTACTTTTAAGAAGTCACATAGCCATACACATATTGAAACATGTTACTTAACAACAAACTTTCAGAAACAAATTTATTGAAGACTAGCTTAAGTCTGAGGTTTCGCTCGTGTGGATGTCGGAAAGTAACCCACGGAAACGTGTCACCGGGATTAAAAGTATGTGTTAATCCAGGTTATAAGTAAAGTATCTGTGTGCCAAATTTTATCCAAATCCGTTCAGCCAATTTTGCGTCAATCCAGAACATACGTGCAGACAAACAGACAAACAGAAAAGCCGGCCAAGTGCATGTCGAACCACGCACAATGAAGAGTTCCGTAGTTTATCCCAAAAACAAAATTAACATTGTAGTTGATAATTCTCCTCTTTTTTCTATTTGATAAAACTACAACTTTTTCATTTACTTGTGCTGTGAGATCTTGCTTTTTGACACATTTCATGATTATACGTCAACGGGAAGTACTCTATGGGTTTTGATTTATTTGCGACAATTTGCGAGTATCAAAATATGTCGGATCAATGGACGTATTTTTTATTGCGTTGACTTATATTAAAAATATAAAAAAAATACGTAAGTCTAGGTACGATAGACTTACGTTTTTTATATTAATTTTAACTTAATACATCCACGCGTTCCTGACAGACTGACAGACAGACGGACGGACAACGAAATGATCCTATATGGGTTCCGTTTTTTTTCGGTACGGAACCCTTAAAACGAACAAAAATTCTTAAAACTATATTTTCGGCATCAGACCCGTGGGACACCTGGTTACAATTACTTTTATTTCACAAATATTCAATAATATACGAGTACAATTTTGAATTTGTTACTTTTTTATTTTAAGTATGCATATAGATTAACCATCACCAAATCACAATACAGTCGTCACATAAATCAAAGGGCATACTTTGAGCACCACGGTCTTACCCCTGTGTGCGTCTAGCGCAAGTCCCGTCTATGCACCCACTGCACCAATGCAGACTCACACAGACGCAAGTCCACGCTCCGCTACCCCCGTATATAAACCTAACTCAGCCTAGCCTTGAACTTCACTTCACCACGGCTACAACCGACACACGGCCGTACTTACCCCCCGTTACAATTACCAACCCTTAACCGTTAGTTAGGTAAATATAGGAATTGGACTACGGTGTCAGTGAATAAACTATGTTGTGTTGAACAGAACTGTGTTGATTGGTGTCTTCTGATACACGTGAAAATGATGTCCGTACTGCAAACCGTAAGTTACTATTTATTGTTGTTGATAAAATCTATTGCAGTAATGCTAGAAGAGAGAAAACCAATGCTGCCTGAAAAGTCAGTCATTTATTAGTCGATGAAAGTCATTATTTATGTGATATTTATAAGGCAGTTTAGGGCCAAAATAACGATTTCTGACAAAAAAAAAAAAAAATTATAAAGCAATTTAAAAAAATGATTTCGCAAGTCAGCTACGTTGTTTATCTTTATTATTTCAATAAGTAGTCCATTAAATGTTTGCATGGCCCAAAAGTCGGCTAATTCGGTATAATTTATTCATATTTATTTTTGCGTAAAACGAAACATCTGGACAAAGACGCAACAGAAATAAAACAAAACGTTTGTAGATATTAAAGTTTTTCTTGGTATAAAAACACGCAATATCTTTTTTACAAATTATGTGGTAGCAAGGTTAGCAATGGGTTATAAACTGTAGACTACATAAAACCTATAACCTATATTAACGAATTCATTTTATTACCCGAAACGGTGTTGTGCGGTTGTTGAGGTGAAACCAAAAAAGGAGGGTTATTTTATTATTTAACCGATTTTTTTTTGCCAAGTTTATTTTAAGACCTAGAGCTACGAGAATTCATAACATGAAAGATATCATAATAACAATGTTGGTGTCGGTATCAAATTATTTATGCAAACTGAATCCTAACTAATATTATAAATGCGAAAGTGAGTTGGTTTGTTACGCTTTCACGCTAAAACGCCTGAACGGATTTGGATGAAATTTGGCAAATGAGTAGACAATGATCTGGGCTAGACATAGGATACTTTTGATTTTCATCCCGATATTCCCTCGTGATCGAGACGTATGCGGATGAAACCGCGGGGTGCTGCTAGTATTTCAATAAATAAGTATTGTAGCTAGTTACATACATACATACATAAACTCACGCCTTCTTCCCATGGGGGTAGGCAGAAACTACAGAATGCCACCTGCTATGATCCTTACATACTCCTTTTGCCTCGTTTACGTTCATACATCTGGTCATACACGCACGCCGGTTGCGAGTACTAGGTACGCACCTGTACTTTCTCAAGAACATCACCAATAAGGTCAGTATATGTCCTCCTAGGGCGTCCCCTCCCGGCGTTTTCATTCACATCTGCCTTGTAAATACATTTTGTTAGTCGCCTTTCATTCATCCTCTCAACATGACCAAACCATCTCAGCATACCCTTTTCAATTTTTGTCACTACATCTTCTTTTAACTCACACCGTTGTCTTATCACATCATTTCTCAGTCTATCATTCATAGTTAGACCACACATGCTTCGCAAGGAACGCATTTCCACAGCATTTATCCTACTTTCATGCCTCTTTTGCCACACCCAGCATTCACTTCCATACATAAGCGTGGGCACCAGCACACCACTGTGAACAGCCAGTCGAGCCTTTTTGGACATCAACTGGCTGGTCACAATCGCATGTATAGCACCATTAGCTTTTAGCTAGTTACTATTGCCATTAAAATATATTTCCCACAAATACTCGTAATAATGTATTTTCCTCCCTAAATAAATATTCCAATAGAACAATGGTGCGATGAAAGTGGATATAGGCAAAGAAATGGCGACAGTTAATGTCGTTAGTGACACATTGCTCTGCGCAAGAGTGTCGATCTGCTCATTATAATGACATGACAATATAATGGCTCAATAGGAAGATATATTTACACACAATGCCATCAATTTAATAAAGAAATATTGAATAAGGAAAGTAAGTTTTACTTTCTTTGGTTAACTCGATATTTCTAATTGGACTTTGGCAGGATTTGAAATTAATTGAAAAGGTAGTAATAGCGTGAATACCTCTATAATTTATTTGGTAATATTTTTAGGGACTGTGGATTGATTATTAAAACTGAAATATGGATTACTTTAGAGGAGATCTGTTGGGATACTTTTTAAGTAAAACAAAATAAACTATTCTTCGTCTTGACAAAAAACCCAAAAAATAAAATAAACAAAAAACTGTAACCTGACTACGGGAAAATAAAATGATGTAAAAAGTACGAAACAAGAAAATATTAATGATACGAAAATGGTGATGTTTTTCCTTCACCGATGTCAGTACCTAATGTCCAACATAAACTCAGAAAGTATGTACGAATTGAAAAAGTCATATTGGTACCTAGCCGGGTTTGAACCCACAACTTCTTGACATAAGAGGCGAGGCCTTTTAACGACTGGGCCATCACGACAAAAACCTTAAATTATGTAATTAAAAAAACCTACGTCTTAATTCATCAAAAAACACACCACATTTGGTCTCAAAGTAACTTAAAAGCAAGTTTTATTCTAAACTGCACATCATTGTTACATAACATCTTAATTTAGGAAAAACCCATAGGAATACGCATTACTAAGACATATTGGACAGGTTAACGTAACGCTTTACTTGATAACTCTTTGATTTCTTAATCGGTTCCAAGAAAATTTATCTTCTAAAAGAATTACACAACAGTATACTTTTAAAGGAAAACAGCAACCATTAAGTCTGGTCCTACTTTAGTTTAGCATGTTTTTTTTAGGAAATTGAAATGGATCTAGGTATAATAGAATACGCTAAATTAAGAAAAACTAACGTAGTTTACTATTTTAGGTTTTACTACAGAACCGTCATCATTGATCATCATTTCAGCCGATAGACGTCCACTGCTGGATATAGGCCTCCCCCAAGCACCGCCACTTCGACCAATTCTGAGCTTCCCACATCCAGCGGTTTCCTGGGACCTTCAAAATGTCATCGGTCCATCTTGTGGGAGGCCTTCCAACGCTACGTTTTCCGGTACGCGGTCGCTACTCTAGTACCTTTCAGCCCCATCGGCCAACTGTACTGCGAGCAATGTGCCTTGACCATTGCCACTTAAGTATGGGCAGGGCTATGCTTGGAATCTCCCTACGTGATCGAATCAGAAATTAAGAGATCCGTAGGTGAACCAAGTTAACAGAACCATCATTTACATATTCGAGAATTCCTTATGAGAACAAGCAATCATCTTTTTGGATTTTTCATATTTTTTTTGGTAATTTCGCAAGACGAATTAAAAAAATAATTGTCTTTGCGATCTCTGACCAAGATTTTCTTTCTGAAAATAAAGTTTTCTTAATGTTATGTCACGCATTGTAGGTAATCGCTGGTATTTACTTATGCACGAAACAAAATTAATAGCTTGGCAGCTTCATTAATTACTTATGTTGTGCGATTAATTATAATTAGAAGAGATTCATCTTCAAGATAAAGTCCACTTCCTAGTGCTTCTTCTTCCCAGCAAAAGCACTAGGAAGTGGTGAAGGGTGGGCGTTTTGGGGGACTGTCTTATGTAATTTTGACGTTCGAAAAGTGCTGATTCTCAGCCTAATTTGAATAAATGACTTTTGATTTTGATTTTGATTTTGATACTTTATTGCTTGAGCAGTAAATTATTTACGTACCTTAAGTATTTACTTCGCACAATTTTTTTTAATACTTATACTTACGTAACTGGTAGGTACCACGTGGAATTAGAAAATAAAAAATATTATTCTGAATATATCAGAGTGGAGTTTATGTACGTGATATGCAGGGTGATTGGAAGATGGGTGCAAAGCCTTAAGGCGAAGATAGTACAAACAATTTAGAACCATTTAAGCCATGGTTGTCTTAGACGAAGTCTTACCAATTTTTTTTTTTTAGTAAGGTTTAAAAAACGTATTGATACAATTTTTCTGAACTTTAAATGTCTGTAAAAATTTTCTAATGTTCTCAGAAGCCTAAAAAATGTTTTGCTTGATTGCTTACACATTACTTTGATTAAATAAATAAAAAATGAACTCATATATCATTCAATTTGGCCATAATTATGCAGTTTACATAAAATTTTGGGAATTTCCGAAAAAAAAAACAAATATTAGGTTAAAAAAATTGGTAAAACTTCGTCTGAGACAACCATGGCATGGTCTTTCAATCACCCTGTACATAAACTTATACCAAATTTAAATATTCTAACAAAAACGAAAAATCTTACGTAAACGGAAATTAAATATCAACACATTCTGAAAAGGAAAACAACTGTCTGTTTAGATGCTTGCTTACTTTTCTAAATAGATAACTAACAAACTGGGAATATTTAGAAACCAACATATACCGCTGAGAACTATTTTATATAACCCACAAATTGAATAAAAATTCCATATCCCCAAAATTCAATATCACACAAATTGACTTTTGTATGATATTGTCGTAGCTCACACAAACTATCAATTACTAAAGTTCATCGCCCATCGGCCACATTATCATAGAATTATAGCCCAAAGCATCATAGCTGATGACGGATCGGTATGGTCATTGAGCCTGCTCCGTTACGGCCACTGATCATATTCCTGTAATCATACCTTCATTGGCAACTGATCGATGATAAATACTAGTGAAACTTGGCACTTGATCAGTGTTCAGATCAGTGTTCAATTATTCGATATTTATTCGCATTTATGATGATCAGAAGTGTGATCGATATTGATGTTAACGTATTAGTATTAAAATTGTGGTTTAATTATAGGCTGTAAATCAGTATTGATCTTATAACTCAAGTGTTCTTTTATATTACCCTTAAAAAAAAAAAAACATATTTCTATTATCATAATATGGAAATTAACAAAGTTTATGTTATTATGGATCCAATGGCATTCATTGATATTCATAGAAAAGCCTACGTTCAGTTGCAACATTGGAATTAAAAGGGTCTTTACAAATTAAAGTTTTATGAACCAACATTTTATCAAACAGAACTCGCAACGAACAATAAAAAGCGAAACTATTAAAGAACGTTTAAATACGATTTAAAACATATCACAATAGCTATGATTATGTTCCAAGGTGTAATTATGAAAGATTCCATCTGTATCAAGAATCAAACAATCACGGTGGCGTTACAAACAGTGTTTTATGAATAAAACAATAGAGTTTGCATTACCATGCTAATTTCAGAAAACCAAGAATTGTGACATAAGTACCTAACTACATAGATTAGGCCCAATAAGTTTTAATATATAGTTAAAAGCAACAAATAAACATGAATCAAAAGAGAGATTTACCTGCGTAGTTATTTGCATAATCAACAGATAGATCTTGAAAGTCTGTTTGTAAAATTAGGCCCGCTTGAACGACAAATCACTACCAAAAAATAATTTTAAAACATCTCTGTCATCTTCAAATAATTGACAGAAAAAGAACGATATATTAAAATATTTTAGCTTTAAACGCATTTAGAGATATTTTGTGCAAGGGGGCCGTACTCTTAGTTATCTTGTTAAAAAGTAATGTCATTTTGAGAACTAATATTTTCACTCCGGAAACAGACTGCGAAAATGATTATGAATTTCACTGAAGTCTCACCAACATTACACTTATTCAAAACGAAACTAAAAATCTATAGTTGCATTACAACAATGATTCCTCCGCCTCAAGGTGTAATTATGAAAGTCTCCATCAGTTTTACATCTTAACAATAAATTCCAAGCTCTTGCTCACTTTCTCTGATAATATCAGAGTTATATAACGTTGGTCCCATTTAGAGTGATGTTGTCCTACTTTAGAGCCGTAAACCTTAGAAAATGTTCCGAATGTTACGTCACTAATGGCTATCGAAGACCCTTTACCTTTAAACGTGTTAGTGGCATGGTAATTTAGTTGTTTTTTGTTCTATAAACACAATTAATATCATACACTTACATAAACTCTCGCTTTTTTCTTCACTACAGAAAGCAACGATTACGACTAATCCGTTTCATTTAGACAGTTCAACAACATTCATTGCGTTATTTACGTTGTTGAGTTTTTTTTTTTTAACTTATGAATACCATTTATTGGCCATAAGTTCATACATCTGGTTATACAAGCACGCCGATTGAGAGTACTACGCACCTGACCTTTCTGAAGAACATCACCAATAAGGTCACTACATGTCTTCCTAGAGCGTAATCACCGGGCGTTTTCATTCACATCTGCCTTGTAAATACTTTTTGTTAGTCGCCTTTTATTCATCCTCTCAACATGACCGAACTACTTTTCAATTTTTGTCACTACATCTTCTTTTAAACCGCACCGTTGCCTTATCACATCATTCCTCAGCCTATCATTCATAGTCACACCACACATTCTTCACAATATATATATATATATGTTATGGATAACAGGCAGGCGCAGGCGCGACTCTCTATGGGAACTGTTTAAGGATATTAACATATCTGTCAATATATCTATGAAAACATCATGTGCGTAAGAAAAAAATTACATGATTTTAGTAAAAGAGGTGATAGACATAATTATAGTACAAGAAATAGGGACCTATTAGTTCAACCAGGTTTCAGACTGGCTAAAGTAGATTCATCTTTCATGGGGTACTGTTTAAAATGTTACAATAAAATTCCTCCCCACATACTTCAACTGAATGAGACGAAATTCAAATCTTGAATAAAACGCACATTATGTAGGCAGGCATATTATAAGTTGGGGGATTACATCACCCATAAAAATGCTTGGCTCATTGCTGGTCCTGCTCCACCACCACAACTAATTGATTAACATTTTGAAGATACTGTTGGAGCTGCTGAGGATTGTAATACCATCTTTGTATTGTATAAACTCAATCTCTTTTGTATTATATAATTGCATAGCACAGGTGTGAGTCCTATGTACTAAAGAGCTACCATTTACCGGGTAATATGTATTTAATTGACTTGAATGTGCCCTGGTGGCTGTGAGTGTGTCATGCTCACTCAGATGTCTCGCTGATGGTGGCGCGTCTGTTGGATCGTTTAGCTCCCTTCAAAATGGTTGAGCTGAATGGTGCTGATCCATGCATCATGTTTGTGAACGGGCGCCGTCAGTTGGGACTGGTCATCTCTTGGCTGCCATGGCTTATTTTAAATTGTTGTTGTATGTTTTTTCCTTTTTACTACGCACGCTTTTACGAACCTGCACGTCTTTCAACGTTGTTCTCAACATGCATAATTCCAACATGAATGATGTAACTAATATTTTGTATCAAACGTTTTTATTTAAAAGAGTGTCCGTGGAGTTTCTTGCCCGTTCTTCTCCATAGGTACCTACTACGCTTTGGAATGGGCAACCAGCTTCCTATTTCTGACTGACCCACTTATTGACAGTTCAAAAGTGCCTGTAAATGGTTTAATTGAAATAAATGCTTTGAGTTTGAGTTTGTAAAGCCCATGGATTACCCATTTATTTAACCTGCGGAAAAGTAATATCTAGGTATGAGAAGTACATGTTGCAAAAACGTGGAGACTTTGGAACACAAACAATAAATAATAAATAGGTATTACAATAAAGCATTTTAAAATTTGATCAATAGGTAAGTTATTATAATGTTATGAGTTTATAATGAGTTCGATTAACTTATCTTAATTTTAAAACATTTTAGTCGTTCGTCGGAGCTCATCGCTCTGATGGATTTACTAACCTAAAGAACACAGTAAAAATATTAACTTTCGTGTTTTGTTTTCTAAAACCATTGGAAGAATCTCATTTATTTATGTTTCTAATGGATCAGTTATAAAGTAAAAAGAAAGTTTTTTCGCATTGCAAAAAAGCCTTTCACATTTGATGTTTAGTTAAATCTACCGCAAAATCAATAAATAAAATGGCTAAATCGTGAAATGTCTACGAAGAATAAAATTACTATAAAGTGTATAAACATGTAGTCACCTGAGTAACCCTACCCAATATGGCGCGAAGCGGTGTATGCCGTAGCGAATTCCGTAGCCATGTCGCACTGAAGTCTATAATTATGTGCGTAAGAAACGTAGGTGAACTTTCAATGTGATGTATGTGGCTTCAGTATAAGACCGGTACATAAATAAAACATTAATTTTCTTAAAACAAAAAGGTAGTTCGTTTAGTAAAAGAAGTTCTGTACAAGTTTGTTAGTTTTGTACGCTTATTTTAAGATTTGACGAAGTGATGATTGATTTTTAAAATGGCAAGTATTGTGACTAGCATTCCATTTAATTTGGGGACTGATACAATCAATATACATAACACCCATTAGGTCATGAAAAGCAGTAATGAATTCGTGAAATAGCTGCTGCATGATATCTAAGTATCTCTTAACTCAAACACAACCAACGACTATCCAATTCCCCATTCACCATAACATTCATAACCTCAACAATTCCACGCCACTCAAAACAATTACCATCTAAAACGCAACCGTATCAAATCATAGGCTATCCAAACTTGCGCTTTCATTGCACTAACATTTCACGCCAATCAATTTCCCTGTCGCTGTTCCCACACTCCGTCAAAGACCTCGCAGCCTGTTTGAACAGGTAGTTAGTGCTAAAAGCGACATGGCATGTTCAGAAGCGCACTTTCCCTGGCCACACCGGGTGAAACTCGTGACCGGTAAGGGCAGAGAAACGGTGAACATGGAACATCCCAGTCGATGTCTTGGCGACCTTTGACGTTTGTTTATCTGGTGAAGACCTTAGTTATGGGGCTTTGAACGTTGTTTATGCTGGGTCTCGGTTACTAATTGCTGGTTTAGCATTTTATTTTGCTGATTGTGTAAGAGACAGGGTTCATTATTATTTCTGTAAACATAGACTATTTTTGTAGACTTAAATCTTTTGTTCTCAAATCTAATTATTATGCTCATTGTATTTTGTGCTTTTCCTTTTTCCTTTGAACTGTGTCTGTGTGTATTATTTGGATAATTAAACAATTTTATTTATTATTTATTTTATTATATACTACTTACTACATATACCTAACTCGAATGAAGAAGATGATGAAACGCTTAAGGAAAAACAACAGTTTTTTTTAAATTCTATGGGCTACTCTGTCTAGGTTACAGGACCTGAAATCAGAAAAAAGGCCTAAACAGGTATCTTGTTTTTTTTTTTAAATAGGTACTTCTTTCTAAAACAATGAGATCATAATAAACGTCTTATAAAGTATGTAAGTACGTGTGTTAACTGTAAGAAAATGTGGTAAACCTGTAGTAAGATACTTTTAACTACAGACGATAACTATAAACATTACCGAAGAACAGTCTTTATTACGCCATAAAATCTTCCATACGACAACTTTAAATACGCAAAGCAGAACATAAAACTTAATGAGTTTGATGATTTTTTAAACATCCTAGATATATAAATATGACGGCAAACCCCACCGTATCACGAATGAAAGGCAATTCGCATCACTTAGCTTCGACCTTAAGGTCACAACTTAAGAGAAGGTATCAATTGCATTGAGTTTAACATAAGGAATTACAGGGAATTAAGTTTGTCTAATGGTGTTTGAACATGAGACAGTTTATCTTTATGCAGATTTAGTCGAATAAATTGTCTACAGATACTGGATATACTCGTAGATATAAGGAGTGATCACACGAAATGTAGAATATAGTCATATCTAGGCCCATAACTTTATTCAAGGCAATTGACAAACTGAAAAACCTGAATATTTAATTACGCGTGTTTCCTTACAGGTGTAAGGAAACATTTGGCAATCGCCAAGTTAAACAAATGAACATCATAATAAACTATCATTTCTCTATACAATTTTATTACACGCTATTAACTATTGGTACTATCCATATCCGCCTCCCATACACAAGAAGTGTGGGTAGCTGTTAACTTATACCATTGCCCTTTCACCCCAGACGGGTATTATCCTGTCTTGCATGCATAATGGTCACGAATCGAAAGCCTCCTAGACTTTCTATTGTGTGAATCTGTTCACAACTCCTTTAATCGTAAATCAATGGCTTCGCGAGTCTCCAAGTTTATATTCTCGATAGTAAAAAACCAAGTCGCTTGTTGTGTGTCTATTTGTCCGCTCAGTTCTTCTGAACTACACAATGGATTTTGATGCGGTTTTCAACATCATTTAGAGAATTTATTTTGGAAGGTTCATGCGTTCCTCATGCGCATTACTAATACTTAGATATAGCACATAAATCTTGATGTTTTGTCTTGTACCATGTAGTAGTGCGCCGTTCCCGGGATCGTTTCCTACGTTCCCTAATTCCCAGGAACGCTCCCGGGCACGTCGGGAACGACTGGGAATATTGACTTAAATAGTTGTATATATTTTTGTAAATAACTTTTGCGCTATGTGCAAAAGCAAGTACACCTTTATACATAGGCATAATTCAATTAAGTCGTTGCTTTGAGAACTTTCCCGATAATCTCTGGGAATATTCCCATATTCCCTGGGAATATCCCTATATTCCCTGGGAATATTCCTTTGCTCCCGGGATCGATGGGCACGTTCCAAGGTTTTTAGTAAGAAATTATTTGAATTAAAACAAAGTATTTATTCATTATTTTAATTTAAACAAAATAACTAAAAAAAAAATATAACAACGAAAAATATTGTATTACAAATTAAACAATTTAAATGTCCATTTCCCACTATGTGGGAACGTTCCCGGGAATGCTGGAATATTCCCTGGAACTTTTCCACTCGAAATATTTCCGGGAAAGGGAATTTGGGAACGGCGCATCACTAGTACCATGTCACCCACTCCGTAGATCGCACCCGTGCGAAGCAAAAGCAAGTTTATAGCCTTGTATAAGTTAATTATTTATTATGATGTATGCATATAAAATAGTGGTTTCGTATAATTTTTGGGTTTCCAAATTCCGCGTTTCACTGGTTTGGTTTCTTTTAGGCTTAGTTTTGTAATATTGAGAGGAATAAATTAATGAGGTATAAATCAAGACGGACGAATCGACGGTCGAGAGACGAATTTGAGGACGGTATTTATTAATATAACGTAAAACAGCTACTGAAGTTGAATAAAATAAATTATAAACATAACATAACATCACGCCAGTAGTCCCCGAAGGGTTAGACAGAGACACCCACATTTTGCCACTTATGTTTAAGTCCCATGTCATAGGGCGTAAGCTTATTGCCATCAACCAGGCACAAATCCAGACTCAGACTACAACTGAGAAATTTCTGATGGAAAAATTCAATAACACTTTGTTCGATCTCGGAATCGAACCCAGGACCTCATGCTCAGCAGCAGTGTTTGCAACCACTAGACTAACGAGGCAGTCCGACTGAAAAACAAAGAAATGTAAAATTCAAAATTCAAAATATTTTATTTCACATAAACCTACATGGGCACTTATGAAACGTCAGAAGCTAGGTGCACGGTTCCAATTGGTCGTTTCCTATGGAGAAGAGCTGGCAAGAAACTCCACGGTGTAATATTATGTAGGTACCTAACTAATCCTCATTGAGTCGTCGTGTTAATTTTTTTATTAGAAATATCTTTATTTGTTTGAAATCGCTCATTAATATCTATACATTCTTCTATTACTTATAACAGTTTATTTACGTTTTAAACACAATAAAAATGTCAAGAAATTACATTTTTCTAACATGTCATAGACATGCTTTGTTTACAGGTTCACTTTCAGTATTTAAATTTAGAAAGAAACTAATTAATTGACCAGATGCTTGAACGTAAACGAAGCAAAACGAGTACAGTTCGCATCAAATAACTTTGCCGCTCTGAAGTAGGCTACAAAAGACTGCGCAGTAGTCAATCTTACTTAAAAAACATGCCATGCGCGCATGCCAGCACGCATGCGCAACCTAACTTCAGAGCGGCTAAGTTATGTGACGCGAACTGTATGTAACGATCGTAACAGGTGGCATTCTGTAGTTTCTGCCTACACCTATGGGTAGAAGGCGTGAGTTTATGTATAAATACCTGCCTACATAGTACTCGTAATACGATATTTTGATTTAATTACCTACGCAGGATGTTATCTAATGATTCGGAAGAAACATTATTTTTGTAGTTCTGCGCTAATCGTCAAAATGATTCATGCTAAAATATTTATATTACTTTTAAACATAAATATAAACATGCTTACGTAATATTGATTTACAAAACTGGTTTTCTGTATTTTTAACAGTATGCAGTCAAAGTCAGCGGTAATAAGAAACTATGAAGTAGCATTAATTGCAACTTAAGTGTTTTATTGTGAAAAAATGCACGGAAAACGTGGTATGATTTGTTCACTTATTTATTGTTTCACTAGAATTATTTGATCGAGATCAAAGTTTTCATAGTAAAATCATATTTTGCAAACATAAATAATATATTTTCTTTATTTGTTTAATTTACCAGAACGAATCACTAACCGAAATTTTACTAGGAATGTGTAGGTATTTATTGTTACTGCACGCTTATTTAATTCTCGAAGCTAATGATGAACGAAGATGTATGGCTGTAGTAATATGATTAGGAATCCAACGAATCAGCACGGACAATAGGAAAGCGATTCACGGCTGAGGACACACATACTCACATCTCACTATCGCCCGTGCATACCGCACGGTCGACGCCCGTGCAGACGTTTACTTGTGCATGCGTGCACAAGTAAACGTCTGCACGCTCGCTCAAATCCAGTCTATGTCATTCTTCACGTGTCAATTATATACTCCATTAAGAATACTAAACTCCGAATATGTAAGTATGATAGAAATAAAAGTGATCTCATGTGGGTTGCATAATGCAGGAATCTTGGTGTGATATCAATATTTATTTTGGCTCGGTTTATCATTAATTCCAGGCAGATAAGGTTAAACGTTTATGTTGTAAGGAAATGCTTGCATAATACGAAAAAAGTAAAATATTTCCTGAAGCTTTTTCAATCCACCACCCATAAAGGCGTTTCTTTCATTGTAGTGTTATTTATTTTATTATTTATGTAAACACAGTAAAATAGATACAGATACGACATAATCATAATTATGAGTATAAATGTCATAATTGAGACGATCCTTAAATTGTATCATGAAACAAATGATGAAAATTATATATGGTTACCTATATATATAGTGTTAGTGTCAGACTCACATCGAAATGTTGACATACCTATAGCATGATTATAATTATGTTCATCCAGCGGCTGAACATGCAAATTAACGCTCAAAGAGTCATCCCATGTAAAAACTCAATATAAAATATGCTTTGCATGTCGTGCTAATCCTACAAGTAAGTTGTTTTTGATACCGAATGAAAGATTTAAATTTCTGTCGTTGTAAATATTTATTGATGTAAATATTGTTAGAAGTTTCTCTTCCAAGGCTTGTTATAATTACGCTTTAAGACAACTACACGAGATACATATTTTAACTCAATATTAGCAACTCTGTGAAATTTACAGTTCTATGACACGACATTAACAGGTTTCTGATAAGACATTAATTTCAAATTCAAAATACTAGTTTTGTGAAAGTACTAGTCAATGTTTTCTCAAATTATGATCGTTTATGGAGTAGGTGGGTATGACCAGAACTGACCGTAGGCGGGCTGACCTCTGAGAAGTGGTAGTTGAAAGGGAAAATCTTGTACTGATAGTAAAAATGACAACTAGATGGACAAGTTACGAACTAGCAAAGATCGAGAGTGGATAGGTCAGATACGATTCATCAGTATGCAAGTCCTTTAACGAAAGCTACTGCCTTTCTAAAAATGTTGAACTATTAGAAGTAGCTGACAGTTTTCTAAATCTACCTATAGTTAACTCATCAACATGATAATTTCTAAACAGGTGCTTCGCGTGCCTTAAAACTTGTTGGTGTTAGCTTTGCCTTAACATCGTTTTAGTTTAATGATTAATTAATTGATTTACATGTTATGTGTAGAAGATATAAATGAATTACCTGCGTGATATATGCAGAAACAAGTTTGTGGACTTGATGCACTTGCAAAATGAAAAAGCATAACCAGTTTAGATTCATTCATAAATACAGCTTGATAGCGGAAATCACACAGTTTAATAGAAATATTGTATAACACACTCACGTGGTCACTAAAGTGTATGTTTACTAAAGTGATAATAATGTTGTTCTTTTTTTTGTTTCCAGATACGGCTACTAGTCATAATACAACTGATCAAATCCACCCGCTGTCAAAATGGATTCGCCGAGCAAGACATTCTCCGGTACCAACAGATGGCTTCCCACGATGGCCAAGTTGAGGCCATCACGGGCTTCAACAACATCCTACAGAGAGACCAGAACAGCCAGTCTTTAAGTTCACCCAGCATACAGTATAACATCAATGATGACACTAATAAGAACAATAACTACGGTCGAACATTTTACTCGCGGAGCCGAAAGATTTACAGAATCAAAAACCCATTCCAGCAACAGATTGAAGAAACTGAGAAGCAACCAGAGAATACGGAATCGCAGGACAGCGGCGCAGGGGCTAGTAACCAGTATGCATCGGTGCAGTACTCCTTACCACCGGAGGAATTCCTTCAACAATTGAGAGCAGAAAATCAGTACTACCAACAAACACAGATGTCTACCCCAGCGCCAAGCTTAGGGTATACAGCCACACCGCAGCCACAGTACCAGTACTCGACAATCTCTCCATCTAACTACGATAACAACAACCAACAGAATAATCAAATACCGTTAGAGCCTAAAGCGTCACATGGTCAAACGTACTTGTCTAGTCCTAGTCCTTACCAGTACAGTACACCGAATTCGTTTCTAGATAGCGTACAAAGTACCGCATCTCCATTACCGCCTTATTTATCTACACCTTTAAACAATGGTCAATATAGCGGAACACAGTCAAGTTCATATCTTTCCAGCTCTTCGCCAGTATACCTTTCTAGTCCATCGAATTTACAGTCATATTTATCGTCTCCATTATCAGTCATACAAACTGGGTCCCCTGACTACAACAATAGAGTTACAACAACGATCGGTAATAATGTCGTAAGCTACGATAGTAATGACCAAAATAAGAAAATGCAAATAGACCATTATGATTACGCTGGCAACGGAGTGAGGTACCCGAACAATATCCAACAACAATATCAAAACGACTATTCATCTTCATCGACAACCACGACTTCACCATATCAGGACCAGTCATGGCAAAACGCCATGAATTCCAATATCAACGCAGCATCAAAATCGCTTCAAGAGAGTCAGTATAACCAGTATCAGAATTATCAGTACCAAAATTCTCAACAAGATTCAAGGTTAGACTCAAACTCTGATAACGTCAATAGTGATACACATCGCATCGGTAGCATGGCTTCCGCTAATAACCTCTTTGTTAATTACGTACAGCCTGATAACCAAATGTTGAATAATCTTAAAATTCGCACGAGAGACCTAGAACATGAAACAGGTCAGGCAGATTTGTACTCCAACGGCGATTTCGGGTGGAAACTAACAGGTAAAAAACCTTTGATTGAATATAGTTCTGGGTATCCCCCAAGATACTCCCAGTTAAGTATGCAGTCTGATGGTCCGGCTGTTAGCCAGATGAATTTCCATATGGAAACTGGCAAGCCTTATAATTACGATCAAGTCTCTAAGTCAGGCACAGAAGCTATCGAAGCGCAAGAATTTGCGAAAGCAGCTGCTAAAGCACATGAGAGATTCAAACAGCATCAGCAGCAGCAGCAGCAACAGCAGCAACAACAACAGCAACAGCAACAGCTATATGGAAATAACTATAACTACGAATCTTCTAATGTTGGAAACTCAGATATAAACAATGCAGGATATTATGGCAATAACGATAAACAGAAAAATAAATACACTGATAATTCAAACAATCCTTACTTGTACAGTACACAAAATGATCTTATAACAGCGTCCCCTTATTTCCTTTCAACACCGAGAGAAAATCTAGATGGCAAGCCAAAACAACCGTTTGATCATGATAAAGCATTGAAAAATATCGTCCCAATAGATGTATCAAATGTAGTAGCTAATTCAGATTCCTCAAAGTCAGGAACTAATCTGGATAGTATCGGCCGATTTACATCAAACAATTATGGGAAAGATCAACTTGATCAAAATATAAGGCAGTACATAAGACCTGTTACAGATTCATTTTATAAAGACAAAAATGCTATCTACGGATTCAATATTAAAACCAAATCTGAAGACTACTCACCATCTGACAATCTAAAACAAATAGAGTCGACTTTTTATGGCAAACAGCCGCAATCCTCAGATTCTAGTTTTAATCAGGGAAGCTACTCTGGATCACAAGGACTCGGCAGTTACTTAGCTCAACAGTCCAACAACTTCCAAGATAATTTACAATCACCGAGTGGTCAACAGTCGGGGTATAATCGCAACCAAAATCAGTTACCATCAGATATAGCCAGCATTCTGAAATTCAATGATATCCCATACAAATTGACTCAAAGCATGTCAAATGATGCCCTAAAGTTGCATAATATTAATTTTGATCAAGGGAGTATACCTACACCACTGCCCCTGAGAATCAATCAAAACGTTGGTAGTCATCAGATCGACGTCACGACCAGCTTACTCAACAAGTTATTATTAAATAAGCAACCGGCTATGAATATGAATAGGCCGGAAATAGATAGCAGTTTACTATCAACAATCAATGGTTTTAAAGTAGCGAACCCATTTAACGTAGACCTCAAATTGGTGGCAGACATGTTGAAAGGAAAGCCTACTGTAGACGATTCGCAAATGATGTCATTGAGAGACCAATATACAAAACCAGCGCCAATGAAATTCGATCTTTCACAGCTACAATTCCTATTAAAAAATGAAAACACTGGTAACTTAGCGCCAATAAATGATGGGCTCAGTGGGCTTGGTGGATCTTACATAGATATTTACAACAATGGGAGATTTCCTTATCAGGGAGTGAAATATTCACGTAGTCAAGAAGAAGAAGAAAGTATTGTACCCATTGCTGATGCATCAAGCACCCACCCTATAGGCGCTGTTATAGAACAAGACGATTCAGCAAGTGAAAGGGAAGTTAGTTCTGCATCAGACCTAACAGGACAGGGTGACGATGTTATTTCAAGTAGTTTCGAGGATAGTAGAACCAAAAGCCGTTTTATGTCAGGATCTAGAACAATGAATGAAAGGCATAGACACCCAAATTTATTGTTATCGGGACGTCATTCGTATCAAAGGAAGTATCCTAAGTCTGATGTCGATGAACCTTACCCACTTTTGAAACCACCTCCGCCGCATTCGCATATGGGCAGGGGTAGTCATATGAAATTGGAAAAACATTCTCGCAGGCGGCGCGTTAACAAACCAAAACTTCTTAGGATTATGAAGACAGAGCCATTGTTTGAAGCTGGTGCTGAAACAGAAAGTTTAGAAACTTCTGTACCAATATTATTGCGACCGCCACCACCGGTTGCGGAGTCAAAGTCTGATACCATTGGTGCAGACGCTGCCACGTAGAGCATTATAACTTATTTGTACTCGTAATTTATAACTTTAGTGTATTTTCTGAACTGATGTACAATGTTCTATATTGTATTAAATTTTTCAAGTTATTATTATTTAATTTACCTACTGTAATTGTATAGACTAAAGAAACGATTTCATTGGACTGCTTAAAACGATGTATTATTAAAATTTGGCATTTATTTTTTATGTGTTAGTTTTAAAATATTGTTAAGACTTGTTACGGTTTTGTACATACATCTATGTATGTTAACGCGTCTATAGAATGTAGACAAAAAAATATTGTAAATATTGTTCTTAAAATAATCATTTTGTTCTATGTAATTTTATTGTTGTGATAAGATAAATTTATAGCTGTTGAGGTTGTTGTTAAATTTTTGTAAGTATTCTAGATGTTTTACAAAAATAAAATATATAAATAAACTGCGTATTATTTGATTGGTATTCAGTCGCTCATGCTTTATTTTCTGAAGTTTATCACGCATATCAACTAGTGATATACCTAGTTCAAGTGATGCATGTTCACGAACAGTTAAAAAAATGCTACTGTATCACGTAATAAATCTACCTCTGAATAATTTTCTTCTGATTTCTCTCGAGCAATGTTAGCGATATGTTACGAAGGCTAATGTCACCGAGTCAGAAAATTATGTAATTAAGTGCCAATTAGTGCGAGATGAGAATTAAAAATGAAATCGATTCAGTTTTCACGAACGTAATCCACGTAAACATCATCACAACTCATAATTATGATCATAATAGAGGTGATAATTTATTCATTGGAAGCTTGCTGTAACCATTAATTAAATGAAGTTATTATCTAAGAATAGGCACCTTTTATCCATAAAAATTCATATCTAGACACCAACTCAGACGATCAAACTGATTAATTGACCAACATCGTTATTATTATTGGAATTTCTAGCAATATACTTACTACACTTTCGAATGACTCAACCATCCGTCAAACATATTTCAGCCCTGTTTTCAAACATCAACCCAACAGTTTTGATTATCTGAATAAGAAGCTATATTTTTATAAGTCTTGTAATTACTAAATTTTTTTTCAACGCGTTGTGTTCACTGTTATGCGTTAAATGTAATGAAATATTGTGGATCTCGCGTGCGTCGCGCTTTCTGCCCGCGTCGCGTAGGCCGATGTGACTTGGCTCACGTCTCGTTTGTGATCAATTCAAATAATAATTATGAAACGCATCGGCCATTATAATTGACTAATCGTTTCGAACATCTGGCGGGATATGCGTAGTTTGGATGTAATATTAAGATTATTTGGATTATTTGTTTCCAGTGTAAATTGAGATACCTGAAAGCGAAAAGTTAACGCTGAAAATATGTTTAAAATTATTTATATTGTAGGCCATAGTAGGCGGTAGTAGGCGTACAAAGATACTTTTTTGATGTATTTTTTTTAATATATATGATTGGTTTTGAATGCATTAAATATTACATTGTAATATTAAATCATAGCTGAAAAATATATCATATTTATTGCGACAGTTATAATAAATCTGAATTATAAAAAATCAAATTCAAATTCAAAAAGTCACTCCGATTTATAATAATAATTTTCTGGTGGTATAATTTTCTAGAAATATAGAACGTTGTAACCTTTGTGACTTGTGCAGTAAACATTTTATTATAATTATAGATTGACATCATTCGTTGCACTCGAGCCTCCTATTTAACCCGCACCATTAAAACTGATGAATTGATGAGCCATTTAGAAAATTATGTTAGCTAAGTTTTATAGGAATCTAGAAGGAAAGCAGTTTTAAGCATCATGGCGAACGGATTAGCAATCGCAATACAATAAGTATGATTCCATGCAGATTTGCGGATATGGACGTTAGACAGACTTTAGGATCAGATATTTCAAAAACACATAAGAGGAAAAGCAAACATAAAACAGATTAGTGAATTGTAACAAGTTATAAACAAACGTAAAAATATTTTTCTTTCTTTATATGTAACACACGGATAAACAATTTATTTTTAATTTTTATAAACAATTTTACCCTGTTATTTTGTAACATTTTATGTCATCATCATCATTTCAGCCGAAAGACGTTCACTGGTGGACATAGGCGTCCCCCAAAAACTACCACTTCGACCGGTTCTGTGCTTCCCGCATCCAGCGGATTCCTGCAGACTGCGGCCTTCACAAGGTCATCGATCCACCTTATGACTTGAGGCCTTCCAACGCTACGTCTTCCGTTACGCGGTCGCCACTCCAGAACCTTTCGGCCCCATCGGCCATCTGTTCATAACATGTTGCATTGTTTACATCATGACAATGTATTATTGTTACATTTCATGCTACGTTTCAACAATCTGTACATGGCTTATAAAGGAAAGAATACAAAATGAAAAGTGTTAAAGTGCGTTGTATGATACTAGCAGGAACTGTACGCTAAACATTGTGCTTTTGGGTGCATGTAACGATACCTAGAAGAGTTGTGTGGGGGTTGTGGGGAGTTGTGGGGTTGAAACTTGCTGTCATGAAAAAAGTTGGATTTTTTTTCTTTAATATCTCCGTAACCAACAGGTTCCCACGTGTGATCGAATACAGAAAAAATATCACAATGACGGGGAGTACAGATGACTCCCTGCAGATGACTCTGGCATAAAAGTTTCACAAGCTTGAAGCGAGTAAAATTAGAAATCAGGAATTCTAATGACAACTAGATTGACAGGCTGCTACTATGTTATCTCAATTTTTTTTAGGGTTCCGTAGCCAAATAGCAAAAAACGGAACCCTTATGGATTCGTCATGTCTGTCTGTCTGTCTGTCCGTCCGTATGTCACAGCCACTTTTCTCCGAAACTATAAGAGGAACTATACTGTTGAAACTTGGTAAGTAGATGTATTCTGTAAACCGCATTAACGGGCCGGCGGAGCATGCGTATTTCATACAAACGTAATACCAAAATAATTTGTAAATCAAACATATTCTTAAGGTATTGTGTATTTATTCCGATTGGATTACAGAATATCTATGCTTCCAAATATATATTTTTAATGGACACTGATTTAAATTCGAGATAAGAGAAAAATAAGTTTTCTATAGAAATTTTAAATTCCTCATATCTCGTCTTTATATCAGTGTCCATTCAAAATATATATTTGGAAGCCTAGATATTCTGTCTGTGATATTGTGTTAATCGGAATAAATACACACTAAATTAAGAATATGTTTGATTTACAAATTATTTTGGTATTACGTTTGTATGAACAACGCATGCTTCGCAGGCCCCTTAAGATTTTCAAACAAAAATAAAAAAAATTGGGTGTTCCCCATACTTAGAACTGAAATTAAAAAAAAAAACATTAAACCCCATACACACGTGTGGGGTATCTATGGACAGGTCTTCAAAAATGATATTGAGGTTTCTAATATTTTTTTTTTCTAAAATGAATAATTTGCGCGAGAGACACTTCCAAAGTGGAAAAATGTGTCCCCCCCTCCCTGTAACTTCTAAAATAAGAGAATGATAAAACTAAAAAAAATATATGATGTACATTACCATGTAAACTTCCACCAAAAATTGGTTTGAACGAGATTTAGTGAGTAGTTTTTTTTTTAATACGTCATAAATCGTACACCGCAATTTACCTTTCATTCAATCAACTCAAATATATTTAAAAAACATAAACCTTATACATAAACCGTGAACCATTATTTTCTATCTTCTATTCTATAGGTGCCTAAGTAAATAATAATAACTTTTATATTATATGTTACTTGCTGCTACAAAACCCTTCATGGGCGAGTCCGACTCGCACTTGGCCGCTTTTTTTTACATAATGCACATAGACGTTTTCTAACTAGTCATACGTATAACTTTATTATTTGAGGGATACAAGTAGAAGCTAAGTAGGTAGTCCACACCTATACTAGGGGTTAATTGCGGAACACACTTACAGTAGCTGGCTTTCAGTTTGACAGTTCAACAACATTCATTGCGTTATTTACGTTGTTTCAGACTAAAGCATTGAGATTCATGTTCAACATCCCTAAATGCATTCACAATAAATACATCCTGCAAGATCTGAAGCTCAAAACGGTAAAGCAAGAGATTGCTGCCCATAGCACAAACTACCAGAAAAAGCTCACCAAACACGTCAACTCACTGGCTGCTGATTTATCGGGGTCCGGAAGTATTATATACATAAGACTTAAGAGGAACAGTGTTCCAAATTTAATAAAAAGATTGTCAACAGAATGAGTGAGATTGGTCAATGGACAATTACTCACTGCTACAAAGACCAAATGCAGAATAAATCAAACAAAGGAGCAGCTAAATGTCCATGACAGATTGCTGTGATGAGCAGGATACATAATGGAAATAAAAAAAAATACTTTGTTGAACAGACAATTTATTCGAAGATGTGATGAAGCAATATCCTTCAAAATCATTTAGATTGTGCTTGATAGTGTGTTACGCAATATGGTTGCTGTGGTTTTTCTGATCCTTTCTTCTTGTCTGTTTATAAGCGAGTACCTACATAAACGGTTGAATAAATGAATACCTGGCAATGGATCCAGTAGCTAGAATAGCTCACTCGTAGGTTATAGGTGATATGCAGCATTCATGGGCAAAAAAATGCCTCATCTGCTCCAACGTCTCTAGTAGCCCAAACAGCTGCACCGCACTTGACCTCAACCACGGCACTGTAAACTCAGCTGGCGTAGCCAACCACCTTTAGCAATGATAGCTTAGTGGTGTGACCGTCGGACTGCCAAATCATAGGTCCCAAGTTCGAACCCAAGGCACGCACCTCTGAATTTTCGGATTCATGTGCGTTTTATATAATAATCACTTGCTTCAAAAACGGTGAAGGAAAACATCTTGAGGAAACCTGTGAAAATGCCGGAGAGATATTTCTCGACAGCATGTGAAGCCAAGTCAGAGGCCCATGGGCGGCTTTAAAACTCTAAAACCAAGTTAGTCACTAAAAAAAAGTAAAGAAGAAGAAACCAGCCATTGGTCTCAATTAATTTAACAAAGAACATTAGGCTGAACGTCAGTAGCAACAAAACCCGTATAAGCATATTAAGGGTCCCCGAATGGATCCATTAGAATTGTGGTATCTATGTTAATCGCATTTGGTAGACGATCAATTTGCGCATCAATTTGTATCGATCACGTAAAATGTACAAAAGCAGTAAGTATGTACTAGTACGTTACGCTAGTTCAGGTCAGTGTTACCACTAAAATAAATAAATAAATCATTTATTTATAAAAATGGGCACATTTACAATAAGTAACTTAATAATTAAAATAGAGCACATCTAGGTTGAACCTGTGCTTCAGGCTAGGAAGTGCATAAATACTTTATGTAATAAATTAACAAGGAGTTTAAAGTATCTAAAGGTCAATCAAAGTAAAATAGCATGTTAGTGATTCTATTTGCAGACAACAAGTAGATCTTCTGTCTGTGCATAATCTATGGTTAGTAAATATTCAGGTATATTTTTTTTACACTTAAAGTAATTTAATTTATAAATACTAAGTTTTCTATTTAATCTATTGTACAGAAATGGGCCTAAGAATGTAAAAAATCTTTCTACAAAGACATATTTTGATGTGCATACTATATCATTCCGTCTCTTGTTAGTATTGTCAGCGGTGTAGGTAAGCATGGTGTGCTGTTTTAATACTAAGTGCATAATGAAAAGTTGGCGAAAAGTCAGCACGTTGCAGGATTTATATAGCAGATCTGTGGGAAAGAAAAAGGGATGGAAGTTTGCTTTAAAATTGATCTCTGAGCTCTTTCAAGAGGAAGTAGATTGGTTTTTGGTGCGCCACCCCATGAAGTGATGCAGTATTGAATTATAGATTGACATAGGGCCAAATAAACTTGTGTGATTAATTTTGAATCTGCAAAAGTTCGCAATTTTTTAAAAACGTATATTAATTTGCGCACTCTTTTAACTTTCAATATGTATGACTTTCAATATGTTTTGACAGTGTGTCATCCATTATCACCCTGAGGTATTTTATACTGCTAGTTTTGAGGATAAAAGGGCATTTACACATGACTGAATGATTTCCACATTGATGGGCATATAGATGAGGGTTAGTAATGTAAAGTTGAGGCTTGCGCATGGAGAAGTGAATGTATTTTGTCTTGACAGCATTTAATGTTAGTAAATTGCTTTGTAGCCAATTAGTCACAGTATTAAAACCTAGTTGAGCAATTTCGAACAGTTCGCTACTGGTTTTAGCGGTAAATAATAACGCTGTGTCGTCGGTATAGGATATTATTTTGCATTCTTTAATATTCAGATTACACAAGTCATTCATATAAATCAGGAATAGCGTAGGGCCCAGAATACTTCCCTGGGGAACACCAAAACCAGTACTTTTGTGCTCATCGCTCGTATTATTGTCTATTCTAACACATTGGTATCGGTCAACTAAGTAGTCCGTAAATAGTTTCAACGGCGTTCCCCTTATTCCTATGGGCCTCTAATTTGTTTAGAAGAACAGACACCGTGTCGAAGGCCTTGGCTAAATCAAAGAAGACTCCCAGGGCCTGGTTACCTTTGCCGAGTTCTTCTGAAATATAATCGGTCAGGGTATGCACCGCATCGGCTGAAATAATTTGGCTCTAAAACCAAATTGTGCAGGGGATAAGAAATATTTTTTTTCTAGATAGTTAACTAGTCTACTATTTATAATTTTCTCTAATATTTTTGATATTGAGGGGAGTAACGATATTGGCCTATAATTATTTACTAAGTCTTTACTACCCGATTTAAAGACAGGGATTACAACTGCCTTTTTAAGACGGCTTGGGAAAATTCCTTTGGATATACAGATTCGAAATATATGCGTTATGGGAGGTACTAAAATATGATTAAAAGTTTAAGGATCTTATTACTTATATTATCCCATCCAATTGCACAGTCATCTTTCAGTCCAGAAATAATTCTGGTTATTTCGTCTTCGTCAGTGTCCAGCATAGCAAAAGATTTCAGGTTACAGGTATTGCTTGATTTTTGGAAAGGTGGTTGGTGGTTCTGAATCTGTTCAGCAAGAGTTTTCCCAACATTGACATAGAAGTTATTAACGTTGTTAGCTGACATGATTGGTGAAGGATTAGTAAGCAGTAAACTCTAATTTGATTCACGCTGTTTAGACATATTGGTGACGTTTTTAATATGTTTCCAAAGTTGCTTACTATTGTTACCTGCTCTATTTAATTTATTTTTATCGTAATTATTTTTTAAAATCTTCACTCTCTGATGAAGTTTATCTCTGTGTCTTATACACCGAATTAGTCCAGGAGTAATCCAAGGTTTAATATTATAGTTTCATATTCACTGTAGAAACTGTCGTGCTACGTAATATTGCTTGTTGGACATGTTTTATAAAGTACGATAAAACGAAATTAGCGTCAACACTATTGTAAACTTGGCTAAAATCTAGGTTGCATAAATCATATTCGACTTTATTTTTATTTAATTTGCTTTTGGTCTGGGGACGATATTAGGCAGCGTTAAATTTACGGTAAGTAGAACAGCATGATGGTCAGTAATTGTTGCGTTAGTAACAAGCGTAATATATGATAGACTGGTTTTAATCATCATATGATCGAGACAGGAACCGCTCTGATGAGTAGGCAATACGTGAGCGGGGAGAAAGCCATGGAGTGAGCTTATAAGCAGATATTAAGATAATCTTGGGCCCTTGTGTCACAGTTTTCGGAGCCAATATTTATATTTAAATCACCTGTTAGCATAACATTCTTAAACGAGGTTAGCGCTTGAAAAATCTGGTTTAAGGAATTGTGAAAAGAATCCAAGTTTCCACCGGAAGACCTATACATAGCGATTATCGCTGTGGTTGTACCAATTTTGATAACCAAGCAATTAATCGACTGTTAACTTTAATGACTCCTTAGCAAAGACTACCACACCATCATTTTGATTGTGGTTTCTGTTGGTATGCAATAAGTTATAACCAGGTATTATTGGGAGATAACGATGCGGTTAGCTAGCCAGCACTCGGTTAGTACCATTATATCACAGTCAAAGTTAAGTCTATGAAGGAAAATTTTAAATCTTAGAAACCTGTTTAAGTGCCCTCCCCACTCCACTGACTTCTACTCCTACTCCGTCACCGTGCACGCGGTGCGGTTGTGGAATTCACTTCCGCCCGACATTAGGGACTGCCAAACTGGTGCAGTATTTAAAAGAAGAGTGAAAGAACACTATCTTTCCACTTCGTCATAGTTGCGTAGGTATTTATGTTGTATTTTATTTATTTTAGAAGTATGTATGATTGTATGTATGTATGTTCGTAAGTATATTGTCATATAATTTGTTTTATTTTATTGAGTGAATTGTTTTGATTTTATGTATTTTACTTTCTCTCTACTCTTACACACGGTGTCTACATCTCTTTTTACCCTCTATCCTATCGCAGGTATGCTGGAAGAGATTTCTTTAGAAATAAGCATCACCTTTGTACGTATTTTTCTGTTCTTTTAATCTTGTCTGTTTATTTATGTGTGTACATAAATGGTTAAATAAATAAAATTTTAAAGCTATCCATGTTCTTATAAATACTACGAATGTTTTGGGTCAATACGGTTAGTGACTTTTTATAATCGGAAATATACATGAAATATATTGTTTGCAATCCTCAACGTCACATGTCTTTGACGTTACAAATGTGTCACTGTTACAAATGTGTTGTCTATATCGGTAATTAAGTTATTATCCATAACTAAACTGTAAAAATAACAATAATAAATTACGTCTAAAATATATACAAGTATGTGGCGCTCTTGGGCGCCTTCATAATCGATCGAGTTGATGTACTTGTATTCGGTCGCTTTTTTAGCCGGGCAATCTGCGTGTCCCGTCTTGTGGTTGGCTTGTTTTTTAAAGCGCAAACATGTAGCACATTTTGTCACACTTGCTATCTTTGCGCAGTCTAGAATTGTGTGTCCTTCTTCACCGCAATGTCCACATGTAGGGGAAGCAATTTTGCATGTTTTAGCTGCATGACCGTACTGTTGGCATTTTTAACATCTTGTCACCAGTGTGAAGTCTCGTACCGGGCGGGACGACCAATTTATGAATAATCTGTCCTGTGTGATGAGAGCCTTACTTACGTATGACGGCTGGAATTTCTATAATAAAGTTGCAGTTCTCAGGATCTTTCCTGCCAGATTTGTGGCTTAGTTTTATAGAGGTCAAAAATGTATCTAGGGATATAGTGGGCAGTTTGTCGGCTAAGTTTTGTTCATAAATACATTTATAAACCTCATTTTCAGCCATTGATGTAGGAACTCCTATTACTATAATGCGAGGTTTGCGCTTTTTAGGTTCGTCGACGGTAAGCCCTGACGAAGCTAGTTGGACTGTTTGCTTGAGCCTGTCTAGGTCATCTTTGGTCTCAGTGCTGATTATGAGTCCTCCTTTTCCAATTTTGCGTACGCCTCGTACTTTTAGCTTCATTTCTCCAGGGCATATGACTTTTTGGACCATGTTCTTGGTTTCGTAACTGGTTTTTGAGTTGTCACTGGGATAAATGGCCACGAAGCTAAGAGTATTTGGACGAACAAAGGTTTTGGACCCATTCTTCACCATAGCTGCAAAAGATGTAGAAGTTGCTTCCTGCTTCGTACAGGACTCTTGAATCGTCCAGTTCATTTCCATTAAACAATCTGATAGATCTCGAGCTTCGGTCATGGTTTTAAGGGAGGTATGGGTTTGTATGGCTTTTTGTTTTAGTGACTGGTATTGTACATCCATCTGCGAAACTCCATGTCCAACTTTCCGGCAAAGATTGTTTATTTTTAGCTTCTGATCAGCGTTTAGCTTACCTTCAGAAACAATAGCACAAACCTCATTCAGGCACTGCTCAATAGACCCCATCCAGTTCTGAATCTCCGGAGTGGACACAACTTCAACTTTGTCATCTTGGTCCTGTCTTAGTTGTTGGGGCGAAGTCGGTGCTGGAGTCGGTACCGGGGTCGGTGTCGGTGGAGGGCTGCGTCGCATCATCACGCTCCGATTAAAGGGGCTGTCTGCCATGTTATCAATTTATAAATAAAATATATTATTCAGTTAATTATTTTAACTTATCACTATATTGTTTATTCTACGCTAACACACTGAAACTAGGTCACTATTTATGCAAGCGTTAATTTATTTTATTGATATTATGCATTGATGAGCACGTCTGTATGCGTTGAATGCCGAACTCTATTTTCAAAACTGACGTGCAGTGGACTGTGTCATTACTGTGATTAGAAGAAGAAGCTGCATGTAAAGCGCTGCTAACAACGTATCTGAAATAAAAACTACTTAAAAAAAAAAACAAGTTCCAAAAAAAGAAAGGGATAAATAACTTTAATTTCGGAAGTCGGAACGAAAATTCGTAACCAATGACACCGACTTCCTAAATTAAAGTTATTTTTCACTCTTTCATATTTTTTTTGGAACTGGTTAAAAAAACATTTTTTTAGTTGTGGTACCTACCTCACACAAATTCGAACAATACAATTCGAAACCTGCTATGTCAATATTAGTGGCAGGAACTTACGAGTATTACAAAATCATCCACAAAGGCTAAGTAGAAAAAATATGTATTATTGAAGCTAGCCCAAAAACTACCCAAGCAGTCAAAAAAAAAAAATATGGGACCACCGCGCAAGCTTTCTCGAACAAATAAAATAATAATTCAAAATCGGTCCACAATTAACGAAAATATCGAGGGAAATACATTAAAAAAAACTAAGCTACGAACATAGAAACTCTTCCTTTTTGGAAGTCGGTAATGAGGACTAGTTGGTCCACATATAGAAAATTAGGTACATATATGAGTAGATACAGTGGTAGTTGAATGTTAAAGGCTGCTTTAATAAAGATTTACAAATATCCGTGAATAAAAGGTTCGTCTTTTCAAAAACTCTTGAAAACTGTGAACATGTGTGACTTGAAAAATAGACTTTTTAATGACACTAGCGAGGCTTGACTCCAAAATGAAAGTTTTTTATCCGACAAGATGAACGAGATACTAATTTGATCTGCATACAAGATATAATACTGTCTCGTTGGTCTAGTGGTTGGTAGTTCGAACTGAGTTTGATTCCCAGATCGGTTCGATCGGAGTGTTATTGGGTTTTTCTATTAAGGAAATTAATATTTTATGGTCGTTCCCTATTACATATGATTATAGCATAACTGTCGAAATGTGGGTGTACTATAATAGATACACCTCTGCCTAACCCTTCGGGGAAAAGCAGGCGTGATGTTATACAGTATGTTTAGTATTGTAATTCACACCTTAATTTAACCAATAATCAGTAGATAGATTTTATTTACACACACGTATTTACATGATTTAAAAACTAACAGACTTAAAATAATAATAATATTATGTACAAGTATATAAACAGGGGGGGCGGGGAACAATCATAGAGCATCATGACAAGTGCCCAAAAGGCTGGCAGCGTTGCCACGTTGTATGGCAAAAGAACAGGCCAGACTAATAATGAAGTTATTAAATATTAGACATTATTTAATTAAGATAAGTGCATATAATAACAAATGCAATGAGAACGAAATTATATTCAGATCTAGAAACTGAAATCAATTCAGACTATAGGGCGATTAGTAATTAGTGACCGATACTTAAACACGTGACTTTAATCATCATTATGAACAACTTGTACTATGAGATCAAACATGAAATCACAAAAATAAAATCAGATGTTCCCTACATTTATGTTAGCAAACCTCGTCAAAATGTATGGAACAGCAGATTTCTTTTTCGCTAACAGTAACATTATTATAGTACTACTAACGTGTGTACAATAATGATGACTCTACAACGTGTATCTATTGACTCTAAGGTTATATTGATACATATGTAAAAATAATACAAACAGTCCTAGAACTCGTGTTCCAAAAATACATCCTATATAAGATAACATATACTATCTAAGTTTCATTGATAAGTACTAGTCAATGCTTTTCTTTCAAACCAATTCATATTTAAAGCTAAGAAAATGCGACGTCGTCATATTTTTTATATAGGCAGACATATTATATATATAATATTTCACGTAAGGGTATCTTACATAAATAATAGTGACTTTGTCGAAATGTTTTGAATGAAAAATTAAAACTAAAAAATAATGAATATGCCAGTTGATTCTTTGACATGGTCTCATTAATACCGTAGAGTTATAGGATATCAAAAGGAACACGTTGTATAGGCACATCGCTTTTTAGGCTCTTCTGAACAATAGTTTGAGCTAATAGATATACTAGGACCCTAAATACTTAAAATAATTATAATGAGGATATTTCTTAAGCTAATGTGTCATCGTCACGGAGTAAAGAACGTGCCCTCGTTTATTCCATCGTTTTGAAATTTCACATCTATTGCTTTAATAAAATATTAAAATAGAATATTAAATACTATTTCGACATTAAGACCTTCTCAATGTCACTTCAGTTAGAAATCCAACATATTAAGCTCCTTCGTCAGTGAAGTAGGCATTGAGTAACCGATGAGCATAATGTATTCAATAACTCGAGTATACGCTATTTCCGTTAGAAAAGGAAAGACTATTCAGAAACCTGTTCGTTTACTCTCGTTCTCAACGCGATTGACCCACACGCGACACCGATATAAATAAGATGGAAGTATACGACATCATCACAAACAAGCGTCGCTTGTTACAGTCGACACAAGTTCACCGTGTGGCCAGCGATTAGCTAATCATCATGGCTACCTTTGTAAGTATTTACATCCAAAAAAACAAAATGACAGCTGAATAATAAAATATCGGATGAATGATAAAATAAAAAAATAAACTTAATCATTCTTATCTTTCCAGATGAAACTGTCATGCTTAGCCATCCTATTGAGCAGCAGCCACGCCGGAATACTCCACGGACATCATCATGATCACCATTCAATCAGTTTGCCGTCGAGTGGATATTCTTCGCATCATTCAACCAGCTTTTCGCCCAGCAGCTTCCCTGTTGGGTCATTACCTTCGGCTACTTACTCTGGATCGGGATTGATCAACGGTGGCCACTCTCACAGCAGTGGCATCCTGGACACCTCACTGTCTGGATCTCATGGAAATGGATATGGTGGTTCTGGATTCAGTAGCGGACATGTCATCGGAGGTGGATCCGGATTCGGTGGATCCGGTTTCGGTAGTGGCTCTTTAATCGGTGGACCCAGCATCGGTGGTGGTTCTGGATTCGGCGGATCTTCCATCGGAGGTGGCTCTGGAATCGGCGGCTTCAATGGTGGCTCTGGATTCGGCGGACCTGGCTTGACTGTCGCCGGTGGTGAAGCCCCACCCCCAGGCCAGAAGGCACCCGTCATCAATGAGATCCACGGTCTTGCTAACGGCAACGGCGCTCCCACTCAGTACCGCGTCCGTGAAGAGCCCTACCAGGTCCTGAGAGAGGTGACACACAGAGTGCCCCAGAATGTGCCCTACCCCGTGCCCCAGAGAGTCGAGGTCCCCGTACCCCAGCCCTACCCCGTCCAAGTGCCAAACATCAGGAACGTTCCCGTACCCGTCGTCCAAATCCAGCGAGTCAAGGTTGACAAACCAGTCCCCTACCCCGTCGAGAGGATCGTCAAAGTCCCTTACGAGAGGGTTGTACATGTGCAAGTTGACAACCCTGTCCCAGTCGAGAAGATCGTCGAGGTGCCAGTTGTGAAACTGATCAAGGTGCCCGTCCCCTATGAGAAGACATACGCTGTACCGCATGTGAAGACTGTTCACCACAAAGTTCACGAGAGCCACGGACACGGTCACAGCAGCCACGGTCACCACGGTTGGTCCAGCTGGTAATTCTGGATGACCAAAGATATGAATGTACATAGTAGAATCGTCCCATACCTAGTCCAGTCTATTGTAAATATATAATCGCTTCATAGCTCATCGTGAGGCTGCAATCTAGGGTGATAACTAAGTCATTAATTTAAGTGAATATACCTAATAACAGTATGTTCTTATAATGTTTGCTGTAAATAGTAACGGTATGCTTTCTAACTTTAATAAACAAATAAGTGTCCAAAGAATTTTTGATTTTATTTTTCCTTGAACTACATAATGATAATTTAATAGAGCAATATAAGTTTCCTTAGTCCCTCCTTCGACTAAATAATGTATTCATACAGAATGATCAATTACATGACGAATTTAATGTAATATCATCGTCAGACACAGGCCTGTAAATAATCATCCATAGACACAACTTACACAAAATCATGCTAATGTCATAACATGTCATGTCGTCACAATGCACTTATCAATACACTCCTACTGGGATCTTTTGGCGCTCGGATGACGTTGACGGCGGGGCGCCTGTTTGTCAACATTTCTGTGAAATATCTCAGTGCAATGTATTGAAAAACTAGATGGCGGCGTTAGCCAAATGTTCCTTGTACAATTATATGTCAATAACACATGCTCGCAATGTACGAGTATGCAATGCAATGCAATGTATGGCTGGGATTTAGTTCATCCAGGGCACTCAAACACTCAACCCATGTTGCTTGGTTACTGAACCAAGCAACATGGGTTCGCTACTCTACATACTGTCTGTATGATCCCTTGCTAGACTATACATTACTTTTAGATGAGGGATGAATGGAATGAAAGAAGGTAAAGTATCAAAACTCTACTGTATTGTCTCAAAGGTACTTTAAAGTAAAATGAGCTTAATGGACTGATGGTGTGGAAATGAAGTGAGAAACGCGGCCCTTGTTGGCTGTAACGAGAACGCCAAGCTACATTGATAGCCCAACGCGAACTGGACTAATTATTATGAGTTGAAATTAATGTGTTGCGTAAGCTGCTGAATTGCAAAGATTGTGCGGTTGCACCGTACACTATCAAAACTAGCTTAGCCAAAACATTACCTGAGCCCGAACTAACTGCACTAAGTATAAACATACTGACCGCCATCTTCTCATAAGGTGAAAATGAGTAAGACACCATTCTTTTGATTTCACTGAATGTTAAAATTAGGGTTTAACAGTTCAAATACGGTTCACTCTTTGTATCTGTTACAAAATCAAAATAACAGATAATATAGTTACTTTAAAATATAAGCGTTGCAGATGAGCTGAAAAAATGCTAATTGGTGTTGGAAAGTGTTAAAAAATTCGCCTGATATCCACGTTAAAAGAAATATTAAAAAATGAAAAGCTCAAATGGCTATCCATTAACTTCGTAAACAAACGATTAAAAAAAAAACATAGTAGGTATTGCTCTCTGTTTCACTTAGTCTGATTGATCCAGAGATTTACTTAAAGTGATTTTTCCTTATTCTTGATTGCATTCAAGCCTGTAATCCCCGAAGGATATGGCATACCTCTGCCTTACCCTTCGGGGATTACAGTACACCCACATTTCGCCAATGTTTAAGTTTTTATATTAATATTTCTGTAACTTAAAACCAAGATAAATCTATAAATCACTAATATTTTAAAATTGGAATGAGGTTGAAATATGTATGTGGGCGGCCTTTTCACTTGTTTTCGATGCGCGTGCGACCTCAGAAATGATAAATTGTCATTTAGTTTACGTAATACAGTGATTCATTGGGAGAAACGTGCACTCCAAATACCACGCTACAAGTATTTGCTGCTCAGTTTAGATCATATCTGAAGAACATTTGAATAGACCTTTTCCGGTGACGAACTAACTTGAACCTTGGGTTACAACATAATCGCACAAATAAAAAGAAACACACAAACTCGTACACAGACAATCAAACGCCCTGAAAACATAACACAGCTTTATGGACAGTCGAAGTTTTTTTTTTTTTTTAATCTCTAAAAGCTCTGGACGCTTTGGAATACGATCACAATAAATTGGAATAGAATATTTTACCTTAAGATACCAGGGGTTATTGTCTAGTTTCTGAAAACCTTTAGAATTATTATTGTAGTATTGTCAAAATGTCAACTTATGTGATTTGGTCTTATCATTTTAGAGAAAAGCATTAGGTGAGGTTTGACAGCAGATTTATTTAACAAAGATACTCGTAATCTTGCTTTCAGAATCAAAATACTAGCAGTTAGGTCCACCTATGTACTTATAACGAACGCATCCAATTTTATATCCATTTAGGTATTCCAATGGATATATTGGATGTTAGAAATACCAGATCGCAATGTCACACTGTTTCTGTTACTAAACGACCAGGACGAATCACAACCCCTCAAGGATTTTCGATTTGAGGTTTACGAGGGGTTGAAAAGTCCGGATGCACCCGTGAAAAGACTGACAAACATCCAAAGCTTGGACATACCACAAGCCAACCCAGTAAAATCATCACGTTATGATAATGTTGGCCATAAATTGGCAGTGTATGCCACAGATGTACTCAACGTTTTTATGTGCAATTGGCAATGTATGCTGTGGCATACATAGTTTTTCAGGAAATCTGAAGTTCCTACATTTTTTTCGTTATTTTTCTATAACACCTTTAAACGTGTACATACATTTTCGTAAAAAAAATGTATTTTATTACATTTTATTCTTTGCCAAATTAAGGGTTAATGTGTGTTATATAGTCGTTAGTTTAATACCTATTTTTTATTACGTATTAATTAACAGCATTACAGGCTACTAATAGAAATAAACAGTGTTCTGTCAGGAGTATTACTATTACAAATTAAACAACAAAGTAGGTCAATTAGTTTTATATATTTACAATTATGTAAAAGATCCGACAAAGCGGAAGTAGTCGTTTTGAAGTTGATGAGCGATCTGGTTTTGATTAATGTACAAATTCCCACGGACAGGTGAAATCAGAAACTTTATATAGTCCATATTATAATAACAAATTTCAATTGAAATTATAGGGAAACATTTTACGTAATCTTCACTTAATTATCATGATAAAAACGTCTTTTAAATTACACCATTTCATTTTAGGCGACTGATTTATTGTCCATACATTATAATAAATTATTAACTATGTATAAATCTTGTCTAAATTATTATTCGCAAGGGCAGAAATGTGGTTAACTAAAGATTCGTATTCAAATGAGATGTGGAGAAATATTAGTACCTGCTTATCATTTCTAGGGCGATCCAAAGTGTACCGGTAGAAGAATTCATCCATCCTTTTCAATTTCTTTTTTACCGAAGAATTTTGCCTGCCTACTGCCATGGTCTACAACTCTACATAGATGAGGTTGTGGGGATCAGCAGTAGTATCCAATTACTCATACATAGCATAGTAGAGAAATGTTCTGTCAAGGCTACGGAGCAACGAATTATATTATTTATTTAACCATTTATGTACACACAAATAAACAGACAAGAAGAAAGGAACTGAAAAATACGTACAAAGGTGATGCTTATTTCTAAAGAAATCTCTTCCAGCATACCTGCGATAGGACGGAGGATAAAAATAGATGTAGACACCGTGTGTAGGAGTAGAAGAGAAAATAATTTTAAAAAAACTGCCTAGTCTTTTCCCAACTATGTTAGGGTCAGCTTCCAGTCTAACTGGATGCAGCTGAATACCAGTATTTCACATAGAGCCACTGCCTATCTGACCTCCACAACCCAGTTACTGCGTAATACAATACCCCTTGGTAAGACTGGTTGTCAGACTTTCGGGCTTCTGACGACCCGTAACGACTGTCAAGGATCCACGAATGACAGCTGGGATCAACAGCTTAACGTGCTTTCCGAGGCACGGAGGAGTCTCGGTTTATAAAGATGGTCACCCATCCACGGACCAACCTTGATGTTAACCTTACCTAGCTAAACCTGATGGATAGACCCGTGCGGCTGTTATAACTTAGTCATGAGCTCAATTACTTAGTCAAGAGAAAATACATAAAATACAATATAAACAATTCACTCCTTTCCTTTTTTATCATGATCGCAGTTCATATTATTATCCTGAAAATCTTTAGCAGTGTATTTATTATATTAAACTCCGGTATCATCATTATTTCAGCCGAAAAACGTCCATTGCTGAACATAGACAAGTTTCGCTGCAATACCAACAGCTAACAGAAAAATACAATGGATCTGAATGTAGTATGTATGCCTGAAAGTATTCCTCACGTAAGCATACCATTGATTTAGCTGTTATTTATCATACCAGGTTCACTCCAGCTACCCTGTCCTCTCATACCTATTAACACTGTAAACCAAAAACATTATAAAACCCATTTATTTTTAAAAGAGTAACCGTGGAGTTTCTTGCCGGCTCTTCTCCATAGGAAACGACCAATTGGAACCGTGCACCTAGCTTCTGACGTTTCATAAGTGCCCTTGTAGGTTTATGTGAAATACAAATTAACGTAGTACACGTACGTAATACGTAGGTTTATATATATTTTGAATACTCCCGATATTCTTTGTGCTTGGAAAGCAGTAAATGATTTTAAGAATAGGAGATGGTTTAGTTTTAGGGTGTCACGTTTGTCCACTTTTTAAGTCAGCGTAGCATAAAAATATAGTACTTATGATCATTATCTTATCATTCTGTATCACGTTCTTATAAGCTGCGTATGATTAGATACAAACGGGCAACGGGTGATAATAATTGCTCTTGTTTTGTTTAATCTTCATACCAGAATTGAGGCAACATAATATAATAAAAGTGTAAGGCCATCCATCACCTACATTCTTATGGTACAACATATTTAGACAGGTTTTGGCGTAATAATGGTAGCTTTCTAGTTGTAAAAAAGTGTTAGGCACATACTTGTACTGCTATGTAACTTCTGTGAATAGAGCAGTGGACTACTTTTCCGTAATCTTTTACTTGTTGATATGTGTTTTGGATTAGCCAAGAATTAAAGGCAGTTATTATCCTGAAAAACCAAGTTTCAAACCGATCCATCTGTCTGGTCATCTGTGTAGGCTTAGTACAAAACTTTACGTAAATTCAAACGATTTTTGAATTAAAAATAAGCAGGTACCTACTCGTTTCGCACGTAACATTCTTATTAAAATTTCAAATTTCCACAGATATAAGATCATTGTGGACGTCGCACAGAAAAAAATAATATAAACATCCTTTTTGAAGTCGGTTAAAAATGCTGTAGGATAGTTGTAATTTTGATTCCAAATCGATCGAATTTCCACCATTGATATACTAAAACACCCCTTTTGGTTGGTTTTAATATATCTATGATTTCCACGCGTTTGTTCTAGGCTGTGCTAGGTCAATATATGCCTGCCCCAGTCTGAAACAAGAAAATTTCAATTGCATAGGTGAAAGGGATGATAGACAGATATTTTAAATGCCTTTTCAGCAAAATAGATCATTTTATTCTGCTCTCTCTATCATGTGGTTAGTGACGAACCTGGTGTCAGAGTTTTAAAGCCGACCGAGGGCCTCTGACTAGGCTTCACATGCCGTCGAGAAATATCTCTGAGGCATGCCAATTTCCTCACGATGTTTTCTTTCACCGTTTTTGAAGCAAGTGATCATTATACAATACAATTATTCTGATATAGGTGTCAAAATAAATTTCATCATAGGTGAGACTATGTTACCCGTGATAGCAATTTACAATGCCCACTTCGGATAAAACCTTAACAAAAGAAAGCCAATTTCCACGCTCCTGTGCCAGACCCATTAATGTTTTTCAGGCCTCTGCCTATGCCTAACAGTGGGAGATCGCGGACACTGGATGACGGTGATGAGTCTTTGAAAAGTGATGATAAATCTATCATAGGTTTCGGAATTGTTTATTTGCCAACTCATTTCGCTTAGACGCTTACTTTAGTAGTTTTTACAGATCTAACAGGAAAAAGCGAAAATAAATTACTGTAACACAAAGATTTAGGCAAGGTAAAACGTTTAGAAAAAACCTTGTCCAGTCCGTGAGTGTGTTGTTAAGTATCGTACTGAGAGTATATTTATGTGGTAATTTTCAGGTAACAAGAAAAAACAAATTCACCACATTTTTTGTTAGTGGGGAATATTAACAAGGTAAGTACATGGGGCGAGGGCGGACGTCGTTTAGCGGCTGTCAACAAGTCTCCAGCAAATCTTTAATGGATTTGGGGTAATTTTGGTACTAAAAATGTGAATTTCAAATAGCAAAACCTTTTTTATTTTCAATAATAATAAGATTTTTGTGTGCGCCTTTCGGATCGGACAGGTGTTTACATATTGTATGAGAAAGTGACCTTGTGTGAAGTTTTTGGTGACAAATTATTTACTGATAGGTACATTGATTAATATTACATATTTCCCACTGGGAAATGTGTGATGGTAAATCCATATCATTAATTAATTAACGACTTATTGAAACATTAAAACTCCAAATATACATTCAGTATTAGGTAAACAAATCTATTAAGTATAACTTTAATCGTTTGTAACTCCTATACACGATTGCCTTGGATTACATTTTCATAATATATTCTTATATCTTTATGTGAAGCAACAAAACTGCGGCAGATGGTTTTCTAGACCTTTGAATCCCTTGCATAATCATAGAAAACGATGTTAACGAGATCAGTACAGAAATTAACATAATATATTTTAGCATCGGTGACGTATAGGATACAGCGATATCCGTTCGAGTTTGTATCTAATGAACTCATAGGCGTTGTTGGAAAGAGCGACTTGTATAAATATGTGGGGCCGTCCGATGTCACAGCACAAGCTACCGACAGTCGGAAGGGACAACAACTAGCTCGTTTTTTTTTTGGCTGGCTTCAAAGCGGTTAGCTAAAAGCCATGGCATTTGTTGTAAGTTCATGAATATAGTACCTACAATAACATAAAAATTACAACCAACTCGTTCATATACTAAAGATACAAACATTTGTTACAGGTCAAACTGCTCTTCCTGTCAGCGCTAGTGTACAGCACTAATGGCGGATATTTAAATGGACAGCACCATAGCCCGGACTCATTCCTGTCTTCAGCATTAAGTTCTCCGTCAGCTTCGTTCGGGACACCCTCGACTTCGTATGGACCACCACAACATGGTGGTGGACAGGGACACCAAACTGTGACCGTTGAGGATGCTGTTATAGATGGTCATCCAGTGCTCAATGGAGCATCTCTTCCCGGTATCGGTTCTATCGCCGCTGCTGCATCTTTCGGCGGTGACTCTCTCGCCGGTGGCCTCGGACACTACTCTGGTGATGGACCCGCACAACAAGGATCCCTCATAAGCGGACCTTCCTCTGGATCTGGCCTCTCCGGGCCTGGCCTCGCAGGACCTGGCCTCTCCGGGCCTGGCCTCGCCGGACCTGGCCTCTCCGGGCCTGGACTCTCCGGACCTGGCCTCGCCGGACCAGGCCTCTCCGGACCTGCTTCCGGACCTGGCTTCGGTTCTCTTTCATCTGACCTGTCCGCTCCCGCCCCATTAGGCAATGGATACTCCGAGGGCAGCCTACTCCTCGACTCGAACCTCCCTGGAGCGGTAAACGGTGGTAACGGTATTGGCCAAGGTACAATTGGAGCCCCACGTGTAATTGGTACTACTGTGAATGTTGGCCGCCCTGATATTTCTGCTTCAAGATACGAGCTTCAATCTGTCGTACAGAACGTAATTCGTCGCGTCCCTGTTGAGGTGACCCGTCACATCCAGGTCGCTGTGCCGCGACCCGTCCCAGTGCCCGTCCGTCAAGAGGTCCAGGTACCAGTGCCCCAGCCCTACCCCGTCCAGGTTGATGTCGTGAAGCACGTCCCATACCCAGTATACAAGACCGAGCACGTGCATGTCGAGAGGCCAGTTCCCTATGAAGTTGTCAAAGAGGTCCCATTCGAGGTAATCAAGAAGGTGCACATCCCTGTTGACAGGCCTTACGAAGTGATCAAAAAGGTCCATGTACCCATTGAGAAGCACGTTGAGGTCCCAGTCGCTGTGTGGAAGCCCTACCCACTCCATATCATCAAGCACGTCACCCACTACAAGAAGAAGAGCTGCTGCTGGTAAGGCGGTGCCTTGCTCTTCATCCAGCTGGTGAGCCCATCAGCAACAGTCGTGATCATACCAAATAAACAATAGAATTGTAAATACTTTGATAGTCATTAGTTTGTACATGTAAATAGATGAAGATAAAACGTATCGTTTTACAATTATTATTTTGTTTGTTTTTTGTCCTTATTTGATTTGCACTCACTGAAACCAATATCCGAAAGTTGAAAAGTTATCCCAGCATAATCACATATAGTCACTTCACTTAGTTTTCACATGCATTCAATTTTCACTTACACAGTTCTCTTTCATATTGAATCTTTCATCATTATGAAATAGTACAGAATTATTAGCTACGCTAATTTTTATGTTGATTCAAATTCAAAAGGGGTCATCCCTTTTGAATCTGAATCAACATTAAAAATTAACCATTTATCATTGAATGGAACAGAACTGCGGAAAACCGCTTTATACATGCAACACAGTTCAGACTAATTGTGCTGGTTTTAAAATCACAATGTTCACTATTTATTTGTCCACCTTTTGTTGGTTGGATTTCAGTCAGCTGTTTGGTTAACTTAATCTTGGATACCTGTTAACTTGATTAAATAAACATGACACTAATTTAAATAAGAAAGTTTTAGTTTCGTAAGAATTTCGATATTAATTTACATTTATTTATATCCCCCACAGTCGCCACTATTTAGTGAACCAGCGTATATTGTATATTGCGTAATACAAGATCAATCACAATATGAATCGTTTTGAAGGCATCCATTGCTCCATATGTTCGAAAAATTTGTCTGCTCAACGTAAATAAAGCGAATGAATGTTTGGTTGGATGGTTGGAGGTTGAATGTTGTTGAACGGTCCAAATAGAACAGATCGTTATTGATCGTGTGTTTTTAGCATAGCAAACATTTTAGCTGATGACCTCTGGATGGTTATGGTAGATAAGATAATTTCTATGGGCTGCTAACTCTTCGGTGTTCTACGAGTACTTACTAGGTACTTAAACTTATACTTAGGGCAAGATACACACTGACTTTGACTTTATATTACTAAGTAGGTAAAGTAGGCGTTAATCCAAGAAAAAGAATTTCCAATTTCCTGACTTAGTCTGCATATAGGCTAAAGCTCATAAATTCCATTTATTAAAGGTTCTCATAAGCACAGTTTCAGGAACCTATACCTACCTAATATAATTATAATTGTCACTGGGTATATAGAACCTGCTGCATGCGTCTCCATAGTGATATTTACCTAGATTATTATTTTTTAGGAAGTCGAAATTATGTAATTCTGTGAAAATGCCAATAAACATATGTAATAGTGAAATTAAATGAGATAATATTACTTTATTATGCTAATCCAGATGTGGAAATTATCAAACAAGCTTTTATGTAATCACAGCCCACATACTGATGGAATATTTTGATAAAATTATTTATAGCTGCATTGGGTACTGTTTACGGCCTATCAAAATGATATATCGTAGGTTTTGTGATGTTACAAGACATGCTATTAAATGAATGTAGTAACCTACTCCGCTTAATACTATGTTTAAATATCATGTAATAGGGGGTGAGCTTATTTACCGGGCAGAAAATCAAACTCCGGGCTGCTACTGAGATAATTGTGATGAAAAAACCCAATACACGTTCCCCGAACAGGAAATTGAAACCAGGATTTCATGCTCAGCAGTAACGTTTGCAAACAACGAGCCAGTCAGATGTTTTTATTCGGTATCGTACATGGAAAGTAAATCCTCTTCTTTGTAGCACTCTTGTCAGAGCGGTCGTGGTCTTCTTGTAGTTTCTTGTCCAGGGGCTGATGTGATTCGCCTCCCGATTTCTCGCCATCTACTACGATTTTTGGTGTTTTTAGTGCACTCATACACGGGTACACCCACTGCGGCTAGTCCATCTCATGGGTGAGCGTCCGCGTGGTCTAGTGCCCTCTACTGTACCCTGAGGGTGATTCTATAAAGCGCTTTGTCGTGCAACAAGGCGCTCTATAGAATCACTCTCGCGCCCCGAGACGTGTCCGAAGTATTTGAGGATGCGCGTTTAAAGTAAAAGCGAAAGTATATAGGTACTATTTTAAGGCTCGTTGGTATCGTACAATGTTCAGCTTTTGGAGGTGTGCTTAGAAATTCTACGTAATAGCTCAGTTCTTAATCCGGAATAATATAATAATAGCCTAGCATCTGGTGTGAATTGGTATAGATCAACTTGACCTCTTAGACATCTTCTTTAGTTGAATAGGTCTCGACAAAGGTAGGATAAATCCATAGATATAGATAAATCAGTGTGATCAAAAGGAATTCAGCGGGAGAGGAACAAGAGTATTGATGAAGGTAAAAGATAGTTAATTAGTGTTAGAACCCTATGTTCATTGTTGAGCAATAGATACACTGAGAAAGTCTGTAATTGATGAATCGATATTTTAATAGAACTACTAATTGTAAGGTAAGGTCAGATGTTGGACCTCTAAATGGATTTATAGAAGACATAAACTATGTCTGATTAAAATAAATAAATACTTTAGTGTTGACTTTACTTTAGGATAGGAATACCTAATTATTGAAGATATACCATCTTATTTATTTACATGTTGAAAGTGAATCTCGAGGTCCTAAGTTCAAGCCATTTTTAGTATCAGATAAATCCTCTGTCATACAACCTAGCTCATGGTTACAAGTGTGCCCAGTGAGTATATGATTGTTGTCTGTCTATCATATAATATTTAATCAACATAAGTCATCTCCGGAAAATCTGCTGAGGAACTCGAGGCTAAGTAATAACTGCCGCACGGGTCAATCCATCAGGTTAAACTACGCTTGCCGGGGTTGGTCTGTGGATGGGTGACCATCTCTACATGCCGAGACTCCTCCGTGCCTCGGAAAGCACGTTAAGCCATTGGTCCCGGCTGTCATTCGTGGATCTTTGACAGTCATTACGGGTCGTCAGAAGCCCGAAAGTCTGACAACCAGTCTTACCAAGGGGTATCGTATTACCCAGTTACTGGGTTATGGAAGTCAGATAGGCAGTCACTCCATGTAAAATACTGGTATTCAGCTGCATCCGGTTAGACTGGAAGCCGATCCTGCTAGGCAGATTGATTGATAAGTCATCTGCCGAAAGTGGACCTATGGGGCTCATAGGTCTATTTTTGGCAGATGTTCACCGTTGCCTAAGGCTAGGACACTTCAAACTAAAACGGTAACTTTAGCCTGCCATAGGCTCAAGGCTTCAAAGAAAATAAAATGTCAACTCAGGCGAGTTGAGCTCTTATTTTTCTCCTATCAGTATAGAGAAAAGCTTAAGCCACGGTCAATATGGTCATGAGCCAGTTAGTAAAGTTGACTGCTAGCCTTATTATTATGCAATATATACTCGTATATGCTGAAACTTAGTTCATTAGCAATATTTTAAACACATATCCTTCTTAATTTAGGAAAATATTTAAAAATAAATATTTTTGTTCATATTTAAAACGATGGTATTTAAATTTACTTAAGTTTAATTATCTCTTTTTTGTTTTGGTTAATGAAGGAGTGTCTTGGTTAGTATACACGTGGTATATACGTGTTTGCCAATGACATTTAATTAAATTTCAGCCTGTACTTTGGTGTCAACTCTTTTGTTGTCATCTTTAAAAGTCCAAAAAACTGGATCATAAAACACGTACACACGAATTAACAAGGATACGAATCGGAATCTATGTAACGGTTATAAAGGGGTGTGGCAATGAAACCCGCTTCACACTCGACTAGTTTTAACTCTCTGAGTCATCTGACTGAGTTAGAACCTGTCTCTATGCAACGGTTTGTTGAAGATTTGGTTGAAGGAATGTAGGTACTTATGTCCGGTAATCACTTCCGACCACAAGATCACATACCTAGACCCACCCAGACGCTCCGAAATAATTTATTTTTGAATGGCAATGTTATCGCTAATAGGGACTTAAATTAATATTTAAGACAATTGTCTATTGGGCCCTTCAAGTAATATTTATCCTTTTTTTTAAATTTAATAAACCCACCTTATATTTTTTATGCATGACTTAAAAATAGATTCTATAGAGAGATTTATATGTATGGAGTAGGTAAATAAGCATAGCCTTTAACAAGTCAACGTATTGCCTGAGAAAATAATACTGCTGACCAACATAACTTTACTATTCATATTTGAGAAGGCGCTTATAGTAAGTAGGTAGATAATAAGACTATCTGCCTTGTTGTGCCTACATAAATTATAATTACAAGAAGCCTACGGGCTACGCCTTCGAGATTCTGCTGATTCGGGGACCAACATTTGTGTAGGTACTTTACTATCCTTTCGATGTAAGTGATAAGTGCTTATCAACTGATAAACAAAATAAATTCACAAAGAAGTTCCGGTTCATTGCATCTCGTAAAGCAACCCAGCATTCGTATGATTTTTAAAAGTTCAATTTGTCAACCTGCAGATGTACAGTTTCGTTTGAATTATAGGTTACATAATAAACATTTGCTTTTTCAAATTCATTTATTGTGCTTGTAATCTAATACAGCACCTACAAACATTGTATTACTAAACATAAAGATGTAACTAAACGAAATGTAGCTCCTAGAAATAAAAATAAATTTAAACATGAGCTTTGTTTACCGCAATGCAGGCTCGAATTGTATAATAGGAACTCATACATAAATGCTGTTAAGATATATAACAAATTACCGGACTCCTTTAAAGATTTACCTTTGACCATGTTTAAAAAAAAGGTAACGCAATGGTTAAAAGAAAAATGCTTTTACAATCTCAATGAATGTCTGATTGAGGAGAAGGAAACTGAAGTAAATATTGGTGTAAACCTGTAATTGATAAATGTTAAAATTTCAGTTTAATTATAATAGTTATGATTTACAATATTATTTATTTAGTCTTATTCTCACATTAGGTACTTACATAGTTATAAACGTTATCTCTTGAACTGACATATTATTGTGTAACTTTGACATCAATTAATCTATGAAAATTTTAATGCATGCATCTTGTTTGTAGTTGCTGTATTAAAAAAAAAACTACTGTGTAGGACACAATTAAATATTTGGACACCATAAGTAATGGTAGAATGTAAAAGGGCCATTATAGTTTTAATATCATACAGTGTAAACCTACATTCTCGCAAATAAATTTGATTTGAATTTGAATTTTGAATTTTGTAATGCTTTTAATACATTATCATCATCTTGTTAAAAACTTATAAAAAAACGAATGAATTACTTGTTTTTGTTGCAGTTTTTAAGTTGAAACGAGATAGTTCTGAAAAGATGGAAATTGGATAACAGGATGTCTAAACCAGTCTTAACAGTATTACATAACAGATTAATGACATTCGAATAAATCGCGAACATGTTTGATATTCTCCTAATCAAAAATGGATAGCAAGACACGGACGGTCGCCTCTCGTGGGATCGCGAACGAAGTTTATATAAAAGCGAGGAAATAAAAATGATAATGAACCATTAGATTAGGTAAGCTGCAGTTGAGTGCACCCCTGTTAAGAATAAAATAGATTTAGAAATAAAAAAGAAAATAATAAAAGATATAATAACAATATAAACTAGTGCAGAACTTGTTTGTGATCTATTGTTTGGATATGTAACTAACATGACATAAAGATAAAACATATATAGAGAGGTGATACAAATTTTAATAAAGTAACTGTTAAATTAGAGGAGTGTGGAATGTGCCAACGAGTTTAAATTAGGTATGTATACTTACTAATTAAGATTTCTAACGAGATGGTAAATGGCTTTCATGCTATTGTAATTGATTATGTAGACATCTATCAGTGCAAATACTCCCTCTTTCCACCTCGCTTTATCTCGTACTTATTTGATATATGGTTGAATCATTCTTCGGGTTTCTTTCGGGTCGTCGCGTCGATACAATTACTTGTGCTTTTGACACAAGCTGTTTTGTCGTTGATCGTTGTTGGTAATTAACATCCAAGATACATAGATAGATAGATCGTTTATTTGGTGCACACAAAAGACTTAGCTCAACATACAAAACACGATTAAATAATAACCAAATACATGAATAATATATAACAAACAAGAAACATAACACAAATATAACATACAAAAAAAGAAGAAAACAAGACATTGTGAGGACACTATTTGCTATGACACACTTTAAAATAATAATAACCATTTATTTCAGATTATAATCCATAATTACATACTACTAATCCATACAGTTAAGGACACAGTTACACACATTAGGACCGGGTGGAACTGACCACTGCTCACAGTGCAGTATGCAAATGTTCAAGACTTCTCTGGTCTAGTCTTGCTGTAGACCTGTTGAAGAAATCCTCATTATCTTTTATCAAAAAACAAAGCTTAATATACTGGTACCCAATAACTCACTTAAAGAAATCATGACTATTGGCTAAGTTGGAATTATTTCTCTCTAGTAAACAACACAACTTTCACCAAAATATTAATAAGATTGCGAAAATGTTGAATATTGATATACCACAGTTTGATTTCATAAATGTAATCATTACGGAAGTGTTCGATCGTCATAGTTACGAGTCTATTGAATTTATGTATATGTAAGATACTTATATAAATATGTTGTACATCTTTATTTCAGATCAAACGACCAACCGCATCTCAACAGGTCACAGGCTGGTCATCATACATTTACAACCATGGGGATACCCGTAAGTGAGACAATTAAATATTTCAAATATTGTAATGAATTTACTTGCCCGAAACGGGCGAATCGATGCATTTCGAATCTGCCTAGCCTTTTCCCAGCTATGTTGAAGTCGGCTTCCAGTCTGACCGGATGCAGCTAAATACTAGTATTTTACATGGAGCGACTACTTATCAGTCCCATACAATCCAGTAACTGGGTAATACGATACCCCTTGGTAAGACTGGTTGTCAGACTTTTGGACTTCTGACGGCTCGTGACAACTATAAAAGATCCATGAATGACAAACGGGACCAACGGCTTAACGTGCTTTCTGAGGCATGGAGGACTTTCGCTATGTAAATATGGCCACGCCACGGACCAACCCCGGCAAGCGTAGATTAACCAACCTGATAAATCGACCCGTGCGGCTGTTATTACTTAACCACGAGCTCCTCTCAACGCTCTAATTGACGCTTTTAAATGATATTATTATTTCTTAAGGCGATTCGCATGAAGTTAATTTATTTGTAGGCCAATCGACAACTGTAGAAATAAGGAAATTTGAATTTGAATTTGGCACATTTTGAATTTTTTGCAATAAAGTTAAGAAAAAGTACACTAACATAACTGCATAAAAATTCGTGCAAATCAACCAATAAGCCAAAGACGCATTGTAAACTAATCAAATTATACTTGTTTTCAGATATGGTGCTTGATAGCACCAATGTTTCTGGTCTCAGTGAAGGCAGGTCTACACGATGTCGTCGCACAATCGTATTATGAGGAACCGCAGTCTTCATCACCAGCGCCAACCCCCACGCAATCCCCACGACCAGAACTGATAGGAATGAAAGAAATCGTACTATTTCTAACACCAGAACAAGTGGAGACTTTACAATCAGCTGGCGCACTAGTACAGCCATTCCCAGAATATGAAAATGATTTCGCTGAACTACAGGAACAATTCAGACAAGACATTGAACAACAAAACCTACAACAGTATCAAACCTGGCTGAATCCAATCGAAGATCAAAAAGATAACAGTGAAGTACAAAACTACTATAAGCTCTTAGACATACAAGAAATCAATGATGACTTGACAAAAGAAACGCAGGCTACTGAAGGTACCACAGAAAAGACAACAACAACGCCGCGTTACAAATATACTAAAGCACGACAACAATATAAAGAGAAAGAATATTCCACTCCTTATGTTCCTAAAAAAGCAAGTCGAACAAAGATCTCTAACCAAAGCAATAATGCGGAGTACGTTCGTTTTCTACCGAATTATGAGCAGGAGATTATACAAATGATCCCCTATCAGGCTTTACCGCTATCTGCATACCGGTTTGAAGAGATTCAAGCGAACGCATACATTAAAGCAAATGAAGATGCCCAACGAAATGCATATTCTCAAGCAAATAAAGCGGCTCAACAAGCTGTATTTAATGTAGCAAATGAAATGGCTCGGCAAGCTGCATTTAATGTAGCAAATATCGAAGCTCAACAAAATGTATTTTTCCACGCAAATACACTGGCTCAACAAACTGCATTTAATGGGACTAATAAAGTGACTCAACAAACTGCATTTAATGGGACTAATAAAGTGACTCAACAAACTGCATTTACTGTAGCAAACCCAGAGGCTCAACGAAATGAATTTACTCAAGTAAATACCGAAGCATATCGGAATGTATTTTCTCAACCAAATACAGTGGGTCCACAAAATAAATTTTATCAAGAAACCGCTCAAGCTCAACAAAATGCTCAAGCAATTACAGAGGGTCACAAAAATGCATATTCACAAACAAATATAGAGGCTCACCGAAATGCATATTCTCAAGAAAATATAGTGGCTCAACAAAATGATTATACTGAAGTTAATACCAAACCACAGCTTAATGAAAGTTCTCATGCAAATACAGGACAACAGAATACATATTCTCAAGATCATGCAACCGCTGAACAAAATGGTTTTACGCTAGAAAATTCCGAGGCACAGCAAAATGTATATTTTCAAAAAACTACAGAGGGACAAAGGAGAGCACTTTCTCAAGTAAATACAGAGGCTCAAGAAAATGCATATTCTCATACAAATGCAGTAACACAACAAAATTCTTCTACTGAAGTTAGTAATACGACACACCAAAACTTATATTCTGAAAACACTACAGAGAGACAAAAGAATGCATATTCTCATGCAAAAACAGAGGCTCAACAAACTGCATTCACTCAAGTTAATTCTGAGCCCCAGCGAAATGCAAATTTTCAAGGAAATACACAGTCTAAACATAATGTACATCGTCATAAAAATATAGTGGCTCAACAAAAAGCAAAGTCTCAAGCAAATACAGATGGTCAACGGAATACATATTCTCAAGCAGATGCAGTGGCTCAACAAAATGCTTTTACTCTAGAAAATGTCGAATCACAGCGAAATGTATATTCTCAAAAAACTACAGACGGACAAAGGAGTGCATTTTCCCAAGCAAATACAGAGACTCACCAAAATGCATATTCTCATACAAATGCAGTAACACAAAAAACTGCATATAGAGTATCAAAAACACAACCTCCACAAAATGCATTTTCTCAAGCTAATACAGTGACTCAACGAAATTCATTCTCTCAGACAAACACAGAGCGTCAAAAAACTGCATATTCTATTGCATTCGGTCAAGTAAATACCGAAGCACAGAGTAATGCATATTCTCAAGAAAATAAACAGGTATACCAGAATATAAATTCTCAAGCAAATCCACTGGTGCAAGAAACTGTAAAGACTGTAGCAAATACAGAAGGTCAACGAAATGTACATGCTCAAGCAAATGCAGTGTCTCAACAAATAGCAAATACAGAGACTCAACAAAATGCATATACTGAAGCGAGTACAAAAGTTCAACAAAATGCATATACTGAAGCAAGTAAAAAAGCTCAACAAAATGCATATTCTCAAATAAACAAGGAAAACCAAAGAAATTTGTTTAAGCCAACAAGACCATCTCGAGTCCAAATACCAAAAGGATCTAAAAAACCACAAGGACTTGAAAAAGATACAGCGCCTGTGGTTACACCAAAACCTATAGGTAAAACATATGTTATATCTCAGGGTACAAACGAGTTTCGAGAAACTCTTAGTTCGATTGAAGGCCTACCACCACTACCTCCATTACATCCAATAACACCACTGGAGGAACAACAAGAAAAGCCGGAAATATCAGCTAAACCCGCACCTACAGTTCAAACACCTATTTTAAACCAAGAGAGACTTTCCCTCCTCTTGGCTCCACTCTATCAACACCAGACAATCACTGATACGATAACTCAACAGAAAGAACAACTGTTGAAAAATGAGTTTAACATTCGAACTAAATTACAAAAGATAAAAGAGTTGCCTCAATATTACGAACAGAGAGAATACACCGCAGAACTGGAAAAATTGACTAGAAACTTTGGACAGCAGAACGCTTTAGCAAGAATTGAAACTTCGACTATCGCCAATACGCCAACAGTTTTTGTAAATCAAGGATCAGAAACTACGGAATTTCATCCTGTAGAATTGGTGAAAAGCACTGGGGTTCCGATGCTAGTACGTATTCCGAAACCTCATGACGTTAAAATACCTGCACCATACCCTGTGCCTCTAGAATTTATGCAACCGTTTCGAGTACCAAGACCAGTTGTAGGAGGAAGACGTCCCGTTGAAAATGTTAGGAATGTTTATGTGAAAGTGGATAAGCCCTACACAATACCAAAGTTTGGTCCATTTATAGAAAAACAAAAGATTCCTGTTATGATTCCTATTAATCCGGAGCAACTAACAATAATTCGTCATATTTGGGAACACTAATTTTGTTGTTTTAATAAAATTATATCGATGTTGGTTGAACTGAGATAAAGACTTTTTGTTATGTTTATATTAATTAAAACTAAAATTATTGTTAAAATTAACTGTATTGTTTAATTCGAGTGCAATATTGGTGCCATTGATTGAGTGATATTATTTGTATTTACTAAGATACGTTATTACGAAAATTGTTATAATATTATGTAGTTTGTATTTATTTAATTAAAAAAATTGAACATATAAGCTGTTTAATTAAGAGGGAACAGGGCCCGCGATTCTCCATACAAACGTATTCCCCGTTTTTCTTCCTGAATAATGCCTCCAGAGCTATAATTTTTTTTATAAAATCTGGGTCTCTATAGGCATGTCCCTGTCATTTCCTTTTTTTCAGCAATTAATAAGTAAGGAAACTATGACCCTCCAAAAATTACAAAATGCCCCATTTTTACCGCCGTGATTAGAGGACTACCAGACTAATTCGGAAAAACTTTTAGCATAAAAGAAAATAATATGAACTCTTTCTTAAAATTTTAAAAAAAATAATTAAATCGGCTAAGTTTTCGAGGAGAAAAAAGGAGAATGCCAAACGTCGTTTTCGTCAAAAAGTTTTGTGATATAATCGGTCTGAACTGCAGTTATCCCTATCGCACTTTACGGGGTTTAACTTGGTTTTTCGGGCGCAGCGCGACGGCAATCGTTTCTTCAAATACCTATTTTTCAAATTCCTCGCAGCCCCTGTTCCCTCTTAACTGCGACAAATGCTTACAAATTTTGTTACTACTATGTATTGTAACGCCTGTCATGATATTTTAATTATTTCACTGTAGGGTAAATTCGTTAAATGCTTACAAGACTTATCTCATAGGCGTTATCAAAATATAGACTTTAGATATAAATAACGTTTGTGATTGTTGATCGTTTAGAAGAGGCGATGATATATTTTTGGCGATGGTTCTACCATGATGTCTGATTATTATAATTTTGAGGCAAACGTTCGTATTTGAATTCATAACAAAATAAATACTAAACATCTACATTACTTAACATTTGCATAATAAATCGTATGTAAAACCATCACTTTTGGATTAAAATAAAAAACACTTCCTAATCGTCAAATAACTTGACACTATCCTCAAAAATAAATATTAATCAACCGGACATCAAATTACCACATATCAGTAAAAAAACAACTTGGAAATTACATGACATACATTTTTTTTGCATTTCGATCGTGATCTTCCGCAGTAGAATTGCAAAATACATTTGGAATATCTGATTCTGTATATCATCGCGTAGAAAGCGGTGCAACCTACAGTATGAATACAAAATCGTCGACACGACCAGGAAGCTGCGATGTCGCGTTTTAAAATCACAAGATTTGTATTCGCTGCTATTGCATAAGTCGGCCGAGTTGTAACATCGCCCCACTTAAGTGTTTTATGGTTAGGTCATTTAATCATACTTAGCAAAAACGACACTTTTAAAGATATTGTTTTCTTAATTCAGTTTGAAATGTTTTTTGATTCTATTAAAATAACTGTCTTCTTAAGCTTTGTGGTTCCTTCCGCGATACATCGCTACGAGTACCTAACCTAACCTAAATCCAACTTTTACATAATCTACGGTAGGTAACGAACATGTTCACATTGTATTTTAAGAAAACATGAAGTTCCATAGACAATTTCACCAAGTATTTTACTGCACAGTAGCCAGTCTTGACCTATTGCAAAATATCACAATGATACGTAAACATAATTATTGTAACAACCACACACATTATCAAGAGGAAGTTGTATAATTCACTTATTTCTATAAGTACATAATAAAGAGTGTAAACTCGGCCACACTTGGTCACAGTAGTGTGATGAGGTGTGAACACCATTATTAGCTTTTATTACGTCAACATAATTATGTCGTTGACACTCGGAACTGGAGCGAACTTAATTGGTATGTAGGTACTTAGCATAGATAGGCGTAAGAGGAAGAGGCATAGCGAAGCGAGGTACCTACGATCAATAGGTCGATGGGGAAAGATGTTATAATCGTTTTCCTTCATATTTTGGGAATAATTCGCCTTGGACCAATCTGAAAGCTCCCGAAAATATGTTTCAACTTTTTCTTTGATTCTGTTTAGTTTAGTCTTGATTTGAGATAATTTTATTAGAGCTTTATTTAGGTACTAGCTGTTGCCTGCGATCTAGGAGAAAAGTAGCCTATGTTCTTTTCCAGGTCAAGGTCATACCTTGTGCCAAATTTCATCAAAATCCGTTTAGCCATTATAGCGTGAAAGCGTTACAAACAAAACAACAAACACTTTCGCATTTAAAATATTAGGATAACCCCTGGACTATAAAAAAAAGCCTTTTAAGTAGTAACAAAAACCCAATTTTTGTTGGCTATTCATCTACAGGATTATTGTTTGCCTATATTCCCGTGAAAGAGCTAAGTTGCTGTTAGTGAGGATAGGGAAGTATTTTAGAGTTAGGTATGTTTAAGGTACTATATCTGTTGCTAACGATAAATCATATTACAAGATAGTAGGAACTTACTGCATAAAATATGTCTCAAGATTTAAGGCCTATTTAATCGTGACTCTACAATTTTCTCACGCGAATTACGTCAAGTATCTAGGTAGATAAGTAATAGTTATCGTTTAGTATTATTTCCTTATGTATAAGGAATAAACATAATTATAGTCGATATCGTGACTCACAAGTGACTACGGGACGGTAATTTCAATGAAATAAGAGCGCACTGCCGACAGCGCCTTTCACAATTTCTTTGGCTATACGTTCGTTAGTAAAGCTATATGTTTTGATTGCTGTATCGTGATTAGATTCTGTTCTACTATTGGTATTTATTTAGGCTGAGTTGTCAGGTGCGTTATGTAAAGTATTTTACTGTAAATTATAATGACAGCATTTCTTACAGTTATTTTCATTTCTGTCTCCCAATTATTGCCGTCAAATATAATGTTGTTTATGCCTAGTGTAACTAGTTCAAAATTTAAAAAAAATACAAGCATGTTAACCAGGTTCCCAGTAACGATACACGTGTGGTAACTCTGTTAAATCATAGTTATGTGAATGCTATGATCGATCCTTTCGCAAACTATGGAGCGATAATCAACCGGTAACAATTACATGAGCCGTCAATGTACGTAATTACCAATTAACACTTTGCTGTCGATATCTAGGTATGGTCTGTTGGAGCAGAAGAATACCGTTTGTAACATAAGGTTATGTGGATAAACAAAATTTGATGTTTCAAATACAAAGACCAGTGTTTATGTAAAAACAAACATTTTATTAATATCACATTTTCTCTGGGACTCAATCAACGATCGCCTAGTCACAATAATTACTAATACGAAAATCAAGCGAGAGAACAATTATAAAGAAAACAATCACACGAACAAGCAGTCGATCAACTCTAAATAGCACCACGCGGTACTTTCTAACACCTAACGGAACTGTTTCTAACATTTCATAATTTAATTTGCCGCGTAATGCCGAGAATCTATAACGATAAAAATTCAAGACCTACATACAAATTTCCTAAATACGATTTTAGAATTAATCCTAGATCAGGTACATTTTGAATCTACAAGAAACATTTCAACTGCATAATGTAAGCTGAATACATATTAGTCTCGAGTTATGATCTAACCTTATGCGTACTAATATCAATAGGCAAGAAATAGACCTATAGTTACTGTAGACGATGGAGTGGACTCCACGCTAGTATGCCCGTGGTAAAGTCTATGTTAAATGCAGTTAATAGCTCTCGTATTTGTAGCCCTCGCCGGAGTCGCCGGCGAGAGAGTGCGCAGCCTCCGCGTAGTAATGTCCCTCGGCTTCGGGTTGGGCGAGCTCTGCGTAAGCTTTAAGGCCCTCACCGCCGCCGTAACCTTCGAATCCACCATGGCCGCCATCGAAGCCTTCGTGACCACCTTCGTAGCCGCCGTTCTCGTAGCCTCCTTGCTCGAAGCCGCCGTGCTCGTAGCCTCCGTGCTCGAGAGCGGCGGCGTGGTCGGTGTTATGTCTGTCGTCTTCTAGCACGAGACCGCCACCATGCTTGTGCTCGGTCTCGGGGTGGATCAGCTTCAGGTTCTGTTCAGACTTGCCCTTCTCGAGTGGGTGCTTGAGCAGATGGCTGTGCTCTTTCTTCACGTATACGGGCACTGGGTGAAAGTGCTCGAATTTGATCGACTGGTGTGACTTTGCATGTTCATGCTCTACTTGATGATGGTGTCCCGTTTCGCCGATGAGGGCGTGTTCGTACTTGGCTTCGAGTTGTGGAGCCTCCTGGTGGACGAGTCCAGGGTAGGCGGCCACCACGGCCAGGAATCCCAGGAAATACTGTATAAGGAACAAAAAGAAAACTTTAGTGACAAGTTGTTTGAACATTACTGTGGAAAGTAGAGTTGAAAAGACAAATAAATTAAGTTATTGGGAGCTTGCAAATTATCTAAGCTCGCATAACAACAATGTGGAGGCTCGACTATAATCTTGCAGCAATAGCGGATGTCTGCCTGCCAATTAATAACCGAAGAATTGACGGTAAAATGTCGAGGTGACTATCTGTTATTAACCAGTTTCGCTCCGGGCACTAACTCGAGGAACAGAGCCAATCTGATTTATGTAACGCGAAGACTTCCTATGAAGCCAAACGACGTGTTAGCAGGAAGAATTGCTCTTATAGATGCTTCACTGAATTCGTTCATCAGTGCATTCAATCAATGAGGTAAATGTTCCTTGTTTCAGTACTAATTTGGTATAATAGACTAATTAACATTTTCAGCACAGTCCAATTAGCACGATCACGAGTTAGTTAACGATTGGCGCACTGGGTGGACGATTTCAGCAATAGCACTTGGATATCACAAATTTTAAAACACAGTTACGCACATGGTAGTACATTTCGGCGGTGAATTACTGTGGAACACCTTACTCCACGAGAGGGTGGTGGGTAATGCCAGCATTTGTAATTTGCATCGTATTTATACTCGTTTTCACTTAGCAGTCGGCGTGTGCGAGTGCTCTTGCTGCAGTTACGTGTGCACAGAGCGCCGCATTGTCAGTCTATCGGCGTCTCAATTAGAACAATAGATAGAAATTTGTTGGGAGATTGATAGAAAAAGCACCCGATAGCGACAGTATTACCATATTTTGCCGTAATTATCACATAACACCTTCTACGCACTCGTAATTGTTCGGTTATATCGACAGACGCGCAAAATGTTGATCAAAAATGCATATTTTATGTAAGTCTGTTTTTACACTTTCCGCGGTTTCACCCGCTTGAGTCTCGATCCCGTGGGAATGGTCTACCGATGTGCCAAATTTCATACAAATCCGTTCAGCCGTTTTAGCGTGAAAGCGTAACAAACAAATTCACTTTCGCATTTGTAATATTATAGGTAGGATCTTTTAATTAGTTGAGTGGCTTTTAATATTAGCTGTTCAATTGTTTGAATTAGGGTCAGGTTGTAAACAATCATGAACACATCGTTTAATTGGGTCTAATAGAATAGTTAGAACCACTTGGTTTTTTGTGTTAACTGTGATCTCATTCATGGTTCCTGTGGACCCTACTGATATACAGTTAAATTGCAAATTTTACAACATTATTTATTTATTTCCTTTATTTTTAGCTTATGTTGGCCCACTGATGGTCAAAGGCCTACCTTTCTCCTTTCCAGTCCTCTCTGTCTTGAGCTAGTGTCATTAATCATACGAAAACATAAAAACCCCTGAGGTTCCAGGATATTCGTAGATCAAGCCCAGATTTGCTATTATAATGACACATTATCCACTTTATTTATAAGTGCAACCAAAAAAGATAAATCTTAATTAGGTATGTAAATTGATATTAATTTATAAGCTTTTGGATAATTTATTAATATCAGACTTCATCATCGATTCTTAATAATAGAAGCGATAATTGTTGTGCTGATGACGTTACTTCCTAATTAACCAAATTATTTTAAAAGGAGGTTTTGAGCTTTACTAAATTCTTGTCGCTATGCGGGGGTTATCTGTGCGCTATGTACATAGCAATTTTACCAAATATACTCATAAGTTGTTAAAAATTCCAAAACGACGCTCATGTTAGTACAACCTTCCCGACCTTCACTTTCTGAAATAATTTGAAATAAAAACCAAAAGCAGATAAGCAGGTACGAAACATAATTACGTTTGTACATTACAGAAATATGCACAAACATCATATCCGGGGCAAGGACGATCAATTTTTATATTTTCTGTATGCTTTGCATAATAATGTTAAAAGCTAAGAAATAATATTACTATAATATGAAAGCTGGTTTCACAATCGTATAATAAAATTATACGATTAACTTTACATTGTATAATTGAAGTCCGCAATGACATAGATATGTATGTTGGATAAAGCTTATAACGAATGTAGGTAATAACGCGAACGTAATGAGTGATAAATGTTAAAATAATTGACATAATGTTTGACGGAAATTATTTAATAGCACTCAGTCTTTCTGTAAAATTCGTAATGTTTAGAATTATATAAAGCTGTAAAGTTACCTTTAATAAAAATGATGGACTGACCAAAAATGGTTAGTTTATATAGACTGCAGAAGTTTTTACTATACTAGAAAACAAAGTGTCTTTTCTTTTTTAGTTATTAAGAAAAACTGCTAATTATTTCCTTGTTACTGCCTTTAACCAGGCTCGTGTTGAGACTCCAAGCTTTGACTTAGAGTCTGTTTATAGAAAAATCATAATGATACTTTGTCGGTGACTTATTGCACTCACGTTGGTGTAGGTAAAGATCACAAGAGCTAAAAGTAGTTCTAATTTGACATATATTATTATGTCAAACGATTATTCTGAGTATCAACCTTGGTTGATTTCACTAACATTTCGACTACTACAAAAACACAGTAAAACAGGACTGTCTGTTTAAAATGCAAGTAACAATTAGTTGATTGCCGTACGTAAGAGTCTGATCAAACCACCTCTTAATTGTCTCGGGATTTCGCAAACACTGCGTTTGATACAGATTTCGTTTCAAAATAGCATCTTTCGCAACGTTACGCATTGAAAACAATGCATCCTTTGTTTTTTTTTATGAGTGTGTGCCGATGATTTTAAATTGGTAATTTTGTAGTGATGGGTTTTATGGTCATTATGTTTGGTTACTGAAATTGTGCGCGGAAACTGGCCGGTAGGTACACGATATTTGGTTAAGAAATAAGTAGTTTGTATCTTTTTTGTTTTTAGTTACAGTAGGTATTGAATAGATTTTCTTTTGATGTTACGTATACATAAAATAAATAGTTTAAAAAAACAAAAACCCGACTACATGCACTGCAAATCACATAATTGAAAAGAGAAAAACAAGCATTATAATCTATAGAATTTTATGGTATTTCAGGGGGGGGGGGGGGACAAACAAAAGTTACACCATATTTTCAGGTTATTGGTTTGTGGTGGGTTTTTGATTTTAATAATTATTGATTTTATTTTAGACGTTTTAGTATCACGCCATACTCTTATGAAAAAAAACTGGTCCGACACAAACATGGCCCATTTTTATGCTATCAAACTTTTTATCTAATTTTTTATTCCTAATTAAATTTAAACTAATATATATTTTTGTAATTCCCTTTTAATTTCCTTTATTTTCATAACCCACTAGATAGGTTTGTTTTTTTTATTATTAACGTATCACTATTTCTTGCCTTTCCTATCCTGAGGGCATGTCTTCCTTACCATTACCGCGCCCTGATATGCAATGGCCTTTGTAGTCCCATGAAACATGAGACTTCATGGTGTAAATCTTGGGGTTCATTCGATTTATCGAGTCTGGTTAAACCACGCTAGGATCGGTGCCTTTCATTCATTGATTCACGTATAGCTATTTCTTGCCAAAACACGCTTTTTTTTTTCAAATTCCTATCTAAGGACACTTGGGTTTATAAGACGAATATAACGACACCTTAAATGTCGAAATCCATCCAGGCGATTGGAAGATACGAGGTAATAAAGAAATTTACAAATATACATACAAGATACGTCCGAAAAACATAACCAACCAAGTACTACTATAACCCAAAAAAGAAACAAACGTCTTCCAATTAACACCTTAAATTGTCTTCAATGTCACGATTGAGCTGAATTACAGGCTAGTTAACCTACTGATAAAATTAAATATCTGTGTCAGTGTAAATAAAAAATTAATACATGAAATATTGTGATGACATTGTTATAGAGACCGTTGTAAGGACGAAGTGAAGGGGCACTCTCCAATCATTGGCATTTACCATCAGCATGCAGCTACTCTACAGTCAGTAGCAAAATAATAAGCAGGTATGGACCTTTTACAAAGGCATATGCATAGGTGAGAGGTCAATAATTATTAGAACTGCTCTGTACATATCCGTACAAAGGCTACTGAACAACTTCTCATGATCTGAAAGTGCTTATTTGTGCAGGATATAGGCTGCACAAAATCGAATTTTGTGCACAAGTGCATTAACGTATCTACTCATAAATATATCTATATTAAGGCAAAGAAAATGAGCCATGCAGCCAAACTCAATAAGAAGTTCATAGATAGAATTTGTTATTATATCTATGAACTGAATTTATTATTATTAATATTTACTTTAATTTAAATTTGCCTTATGTGTTTTTTAAGACATAAAATACCGTTAATATAGTTATGTCAGTCCTCCTGAGAAGAAAACTTTTTATCACGTAGAAAATTATCCAAATCACGAAAAAAATGGTAGTCCGTTGGAGCGAGGTCTGACGCATGCTGAGACCACCAAACAGTTACCATTACCTTTTTATTGGTAAGCTTTGCTTTAGGACACTGTTGCAGCGTTTGACCTAGGGTCAGCCATTGCATTTTTCGCTTACGGTTATCGTAAAGAATCCACTTTTCATCACATGACACAATTCGATCCAATATTTCTTCATTTCTGTATCGATTCAACGAGGCAACACAAGTTTCAACACGCGTTTCTTTCTGCAGATCAGTCAAACATTGACAGACAACATTGATATTGCGAGCTGTTTCTGCCGCGTTAGTTCCACGTCGGAACTCGTATTCAAAAAAAAAATAACTTGCAAGAGGCCACCTTCACATACATACAAGTCAAGTTAAATAAAAGCTTTTAATAACTCGAATTTTTGAAGTATCTATCTTTCTAGTCTAAGCTGAATAAAAAAAAACAACTGAAAGTCGATAATCGAATGTTGTACATTTTTAAAAGAAGAACTGCATAGGTACCCTGTGAAAAAGTTTCACTCAAAAATCTCAAACCATGAAGGCAAATAAGGCAATTTCATACTTTAACCCCTATTATTAGTGAGGATTATTATAAACTTTCGATTAGGGCGTTTATATCTTGTATTGGTCTAGTGATCGCAAGCGCTACTGCTGGGAATGTGATTCTGGGATTGAATCCCAGTTCGGGCAACGTATTATCAAGAGTCTGGATTTGTGCCCGGTTGATGGCAATAGGCTCGCCCCCTATTACATCGGACTTAAACATATCTGGCGAAATGTGGGTGTACTATACAGGGTGTTTGGCAGAACGTTGAACATACGAAAATGGTGGATAGGTGGGGTCATCTGCTACTTACTCAACCCATTTTTTTTTTTTTAAATGCAAGTTGAAATTTAGTTTCAAGTATTTTTTTACATATTTCTGTAAGTTTGAGGACTTATAACTTTTTTTCTAGCTAACATCTGAATAAAGCAATAGTTTTATAAGAATCTACCAACATCAACGATAAAAAAAAAATGCCTGTTTTATCCATTTGTGATAAAAAATACACTCTAAAGTTAAGAAAGTGGTGAAACTAGAAGAAAGCAAAAAAAAAAATTTTTTAATATCCTGGGCCAATTAAATTAGGGCTGAGTAAGTAGCAGATGACCCAATCTATCCACCATTTTCGTATGTTCAACGTTCTGCCAAACACCCTGTATAACACTTATGTCTAACCCGGGGATTACAACCGTGGCGTTATGTTATTTTATATTATTGCGTAGAGAAGTAATTGGGTCCTAAAGTACCTCGTGACGGTAAATCGTGTCGGTTTTCGTGTGTCCCAAAATGGAGGCAAACGTAAACGTTTATTACACGACTTTCTTTTTTATTCTTGTTATAGTAATTACCTACATGTGAGCACATTTATTTTAAAATTAAACGCTTTTATGTTTTGTCGGTAAACTTTTTGCTTTTAATTTGTAAAAACGATTTTAATGGCGGAAGTTTTTATCAAAATAATTAATGCAATGATGATAAGCGATAAAGAGCAAAAATATCGTTGTTTTAATTTTCTGACACATCTATTATTTATACTTATAGGTATATTGTAACAGCGAATCAATTTTCACGCCTCGCCCTTGAGACCTAGGCCAAATATTTTTTGATATTGGGATAGCTCGAGACCTAAAGAGGTGCCATAAAGAATATGGATTTAGAAATATATAAAAAAAACACGAAATGAAGCTAGTTTCTAACAACTAATTAAGTTCTGACATAAGTTGGCTAAGAGAAAGAAAGTTTTATATTTTGTCTACTTATCAATTATTGCAAAATTGTCATGACGTCTATCATTAATAATCAGTTCAAATATTAAAAAACCAAAAATAAACTCAACCTAGACATTATACGCTTAAAGCACAGCTAATAAATTAGAACCAACAAATCATAATTGAAATTAATAGTTCTTTAACATGACGCATCCTATTACAACTATCTGTAAGATAAATTGCAACCGAGATGATGAATGGTCACTGATCTTGAACTGTGCGATGCAATGCGCCTTGAATCTTGTATCCATCTTGATTCTTGCACCACTTGAGAACATTGTAGCGATTACTAGTCATTAATTTAAATAATTTGCATGCAATTTGTGTGTAATTACACCAAATACTTGATATGCATAGTGGTGCGCGCGTTGATGTCTTTTGTTCTGCATTTGCGCCAAAAGTATAAATCGGATTTGGGTCGTTCTCAACATTAAATAACATAAAATTACGGCTGTAACCCCGAAGAGTTAGAGGTGTACATATAGTAGGTACAACCACTTTTCGCCAGATTAAATTTTTAAGTCCTCTGTAATAGGGGGCGAGGCTATTGCCATTAATCGTGCACAAATCTAGACTCCATGCTGCTACTGAGAAACCCCTGATGCAAAAAAAAGTGTGTATGTATTAAGCTCTGACGCCCGACAGGAGTTTACTTCTTAATACGATTGTCTTTGAATATGCAATAGGCAAAGAGCGTAAATAAACTGTTATAAAAATAAATACCCTGCCACTTTACCCCACCTGGGAATCGCACCCAGGACCTCATGCTCAACAGCAGCACTTTCGACTACTAACTACACCAACGTGTCAGGGTTATTCTCGTTTTCTTGAAATCTAATTATGTTGTATGTTGACTTGAAAGAGCATGGCAGTTGAGAGTATGTCATGCTCAATTAAATGTCTCGCTGATGGTGGCGAGTGTGTTGGATTATTCGGTTTTCTACAAAATGGTTGAGCTGGATGGTGCTGACCCACGCGTCATGTTCGTGAACGGGCGCCGTCAGTTTAGATTTATCTCTTATCTGCCAGTGATTATTTTTGTTCTTATGTTTTGAATAGATTTTGGTTTTTTCTTTACATTGTTCTCACATATAGAAGTAACAAGAATAATTTAAATTCGATTCCCAACTATTAACAGGTTTTGTGATTGTATTTTTTTACATTTAGTAATACTATTAAGTATATGATTGTTCTTAGAACGTACTTAGAAAAACATGAAGCTAAGGCCTCTTCTGTCATCTTATAACCTAGATGACAGAAGAGGCCGTATATATAAAAAATAAATATCTTTGGTAAGGTGACTGATAATGAGAAAAACCTTGTGTTTACAATCTATTGTTAATTATTTTATTTAGTTATAGCCGGGTTCGTCAGGACAGCAGTCAGTGTATCAGTGTTGTGCCATTAGGTAGTATACGCAAGCGTTCTTTCACCAAAATCTTAAATTTTGCAACCTATAGGAAATTGCTATTGAAGGCTGTGGGTCGCCCTTAGGACGAGCTGCTCTTTAAGAGGGAACAGGGCCTTTTCTTTTTTTTTTTTTTTGGGTGGGAAATCATCAAATGACGTCTCCCGCTCTGGGCGTGTCAGACTCTTACTGACTAAAACCCACCCGTGTTCCTTCTGTTGCCTGTGCAATGCCAGGGGGCCACGGTATCCCTTTCGGACTTTCCCGCAACCCCGGCAGGCAATGGTCTCATCGGACCCCTTCACTTGCTGACATCTCCTTGAGGCGCGCGTGGAACACTACGCGCCGTCGACCCGGGCCTGGTCCTTACCGGACGGCGAGCTACCCATTGCTCACCGTCCGCAAGCCCGCGCCTACGGTGGCCGGGAATCGGCAATCGATTCCCGACGCCCAGGGCGTCTCCTCCTGCGGCGGCTAGGGGCGTGAGGGCGCGAAATTTGCCTCTCCCTCACGCGCTCCGCCTCCTCCTTCGCGAGCATTACTGCTTCGCAGAAGGAGGTGACGGCCTCCCATGCTCTCTCGCTCCGTACCATGGCCTGGACCAGGGCCGGACGCGAGAGATCCCCGCCACCGATCGCCTCCACGAGGACACGGCGGTGCTCTGCCCAAGCCGGGCATACCTCCACCGTATGCTCCACCGTGTCCTCCGGGCGATCCACGCAGTGATGACACCCGGGCGTTTCCTCCCGCCTTATCCGAAACAGGTACCTCCCGAAACAGCCGTGTCCGGTGAGGACCTGCGTCAGGCGGAAGGTGAGGACGCCGTGGCGCCTCTCCAGCCACTCCTCAAAGAGGGGACTTATCGCCGCAATAGTGGCGTGCCCAGCACTGGGTTGCGACAATCGCACTCTCCATGACGCCATGAGATCCCGTCGGAGCTCTGTCCGCTGTGCCGCGATTTCTCGCGGCATCGGAGTCAAGCCCCGGCGTTTCGCCTCCTCGCGCCACTCCCAGATATGCGCGAGGACAGGGAACAGGGCCTGCGATACTCCATACAAATGTATTCTCATTTTTTCTTTCTGAATAATGCCTCTAGAGAAACCATTTTTTTTTTATAAAATCAAGGTTTGCTGAAGATGCGTCCCTGTTATTTTTTTTTTTTTCAGCAACTTATTGGTAAAGAAAATATGACCCTCCAAAAATTACAAAAATGCTCGATTTTTACTCCCGTGATTAGAGGACTACCATACAAATCCGAAATTTTTTTAACTTAAAAGAAAATAATAGGAACAAAGACACATTCTTTCTTAAAATTTTAATCTAAAAAATAATTAAATCGGCTCAGTTATCGAGGAACAAAATGGGGAATACGAAACGTTCTCGTTGATTTTTTTGTGATATAATCGGTCTGGCCTGCAGCTGTCACTATCGCACTCTACGGAGGCAGACTTGAGATAAGACGACTCCAATAGTTTCTTCAAATACCTACCTATTTTTTAATTCCTAGCAGGCCCTGTTCCCTCTTAAGGCAGACCAGCGCGAAGCGACTCTAACAATACAATTTCTAAGAAAACTTCACGGTATAACAATTAACCGGTGTCGCGTCGCCGCGCTGTCGTGTCACGCTAGTCTGCACGAAGCTTTACACGGACAACGACACCAGTCCTGACTGTATATTTTGACTGCTGAGACAAAAACTACAAACGTATTATACAGGAAAGTTTTATAAAAATGTGGCTGTTATTTTAGTATATTGTGGTGTCTTACGTATTCCACGTGAACGAAATCGTGCGCCGAAGCTAGTGGAAAAAAAGTTGTTTTGTAACGGAACTACTATGTGTGACTGTTGAAGATTCTTTGGTTTCTAAGACATCTAAAATTCGTTTGAAATATCAAGGTCGCTGTGCTCTAGTAGAGACTAGAGCAATGGACGGATGTTGATCATTTAATTTGTTGTTATGTAATGTGTTATGTAGCTTTGTTTACTGTTTATTAATAAACATTTCCTATCCAAAGATTTCATTTCTAATAATGCTATTAGCTAAATAACTATAGTATCTAATGTTAGGTACAATATTTCATTATGCAGGAATCAAGAAATAAATAGCTAGTAAATAAAGTAGAAAATTATTTCAATAGAGCAGTAATAAAATAAATAATACACTCGAGAGCAATGAATCCGGGTCACTTAAAGAATGTTAAAAATCTCGGAAACTAAAAATGATAGGTTAATGCAATAAATTGTATTTAATAGACAATGTAATACTCCTTAAATGAAAGTAAAAAAAATATGAGTCACCATACATTTTATTAACACAAAATTACATAAAGAAAAAAACTGCTGATCTCTCCTTAAAACAAAAATAGGAAACATGAAATTTTTGAACTTTATTACGATTTTCTTGAATTTTAATACTTCGTATTGCCTCCTCGTGCTTCCATTACTGCGTTTACGCGGTTTGGCATGCTGTACACCAAGTTCCTTATACGATTTTGGGGAATATTCTCCCATTCCTCTGTGAGAGCAATTTTGAGCTCACGAAGCGTGATTGGGGGAGGGTTTCGTTGTTTTACGCATCTGCCTAGCTCGTCCCAAGCATGCTCGATCGGGTTGATATCCGGGCTGCGCGCTGGCCACTCCATACGAGTAATGTTCATCTCTTGAAGGTAGTCATTCACAATCCTACTGTATGAGGTCAGGCATTGTCATGCATAAATATAGCATCCTCACCTAAATTGACCATAAATGGACCAACGTGATCATTGAGGATTTCTTCCACATATCTTTCGCTAGTTAAAGAGCCGTTTTCTATGATCACCAGCTCTGTGCGACTTTCAGAAGAAATTCCGGCCCACACAAGTACAGACCCACCACCGTAGGCTACTTTTTCTTCGATGCATGCTTGCTTGAATCTTTCCCCTGGTCTTCGATACACTCTGTGTCTTCCATCGTGCTTGTAGAGCATAAATTTTGATTCGTCGGAGAACATAACTTTTGACCAATCTTCAATACTCCAATTTACGTGGCTCTGGGCATATCTTAGTCTTGAAATACGATGCCCACGCTCCAGTTTAGGGCCGTTTGCAGGTCTAAGGGGTTTTAAGTTAGATTCAGCAAGCCGACGTCTTACTGTCCATGCACTTGGGTTACTTCCTCCGAGGCGTCGAAACTGATTTGTGAGTTCAGTTCCTGTAAGAAAGCGATTTCGAAGCATGGTGTTCACCAAATATCGGTCTTCTCGTGCTGTGGTACACCTGGTTCTGCCCGTTCCTGGTCTGCGTAGGTTAGAACCAGTTTCTTCGTAACGTCGGAGAACTCTTTGTACTGTTGACAGCGACACACCGACAGTCCTGGCTGTATCGCGCTGACTCCGGCCGGTTTCCAGCATTGTATGTATTCTGGTCATTCTTCAGGCGTAAGCGACATAATTTCAGCTTGAATAATGAATATAGAGCACTATCAACATGGTTTATGTACCCACATAAATGACAGATTACAAACAAAAGCAAAACCAAATGCTGTAATTTCGTAGTTCCATCTTCGAAAGTGGCCCTTTTTCAAATTTGATTTTTTTATGATATAACTTTACAATAACTAAGAAGTTTTAATACCTTCATTTAAGGAGTATTACATTGTCTATTAAATACAATTTATTGCATTAACCTAGCATTTTTAGTTTCCGAGATTTTTAGGATTCTTTAAGTGACCCGGATTCATTGCTCTCGAGTGTATATAAATAATAATTAATAATAAATATTTTTTTATTCAAGTATACATTTTTTTTTTCAAGTGTATTCTTAGAAAATGGTTTACATTAATTGCAATCGAGGAAAAATTGATTCTAGATGTAAAGTAGACTTGCCTGATGTTTATGAAAACCTGTGTTTCAGGACAGCGAATGAAAACATCGTGAGGAAACCGGCATGCCTTAGAGATATTTCTCAACGGCATGTGAAGCCAAGTCAGCGGCCCATGGGTGGCTTTAAAACTCTGACACCAGATTCAAAAATTCAAATTCAAAATATTGTATTTCACATAAACCTACAAGGGAACTTATGAAACGTCAGAAGCTAGGTGCACGGTTCCAATTTGTCGTTTCCTATAGAGAAGAGCTGGCAAGAAACTCCACGGTTACTCTTTTAAAAGTAAATGGTATTTGCAATCTTTTCAAGTTACAGTGTTTATAGGTATGAGAGGACACTGTAGGCCTATCAACAAGTACCAGGTACTTAGCAAGATAGAAAATGATCGATAGATCTACAAGTCGGTTAAGCCTACAACATTCTCACATTCACAAAATATAAAAGAAGAGAATAATTATATATAATAAAAAATAATAAAAAAACAAATTAAGAACCAATTTAAACCAAATTACATAACTGCCACTAAAGCTGTAACAAATCTAGTTTAATAAAAAATATAGTATGTTGAAGTTATAGTATAATGTCAAATAACGAAAAGATTATGTCAAAGAAGAAAGGCGAAGTTCCGGTCTTCCAGCAAACATATACTACAAAAATATATCATCTAATTGCCCTGGCGAGATATGTTTACTGTTTTCCACATTCTTTAACTCTGTGTACGAGCCTTCAACCTTCGACCCTAACAGCTGGGTACCTCCCGATATCCTTAATGAGAAGTCAGCATGTATTCCCCATATTTTTCTCAAAAAGTGTGACGTGCTTAAGTCGTTGTCGTCCTTGGATCTAAATAAGGGGCCTGGTCCAGATAGTCTCCCACCTACATTCTTTAAGCATACGGCACAACAAATCTGTATTCCGCGCCATATCCTGTTCAACAAATGTTTAAGTGAAGGGGTGTTTCCATGCGTATGGAAAAGAGCCTTTATTACTCCTATCTACAAAAGTGGTGATAAAGCCAACATTGAAAATTATCGGCCTATTTCTATTCTATCCGCCTTGTCTAAGCTTTTCGAGAATTTAGTACATAGTAATTTGTTTCCACATCTGAGACATGTCATTATTCCCGAACAGCATGGCTTTGTTCAGTCGCGATCTACCAGTACAAATTTAATGATTTTTTCTCCATTTTTTCTTGAAAATAAAGATAAAGGCACGCAGGTTGATGCTGTGTATACTGATTTTCGGAAGGCTTTCGACAAGGTGGACCACAAATTGCTTTTAGACAAAATTGCCTTCAACGGCATTAGAGGGAATCTGCTCAGGTGGTTTGTGTCGTACATATTCCACAGAACACAGAAAGTTGTCATCAATGGATACGAGTCCGAATACACAGTTGTCGAATCCGGCGTGCCCCAAGGTTCAGTCTTGGGTCCTTTATTGTTTGTCTTGTTTATTAGCGACATAAAGTCCTGTATCGTTAACTCTAAATTCCTCATGTACGCCGATGACATCAAAATTTTTAAATCCTGCACTAGTATGCAGGACTGCTTGCTATTACAAGATAATCTATTCAGACTTTCGCAATATTGTCTTGAGAATAAACTTCAACTCAGTTTGGCAAAATGTCATTATATTTCTTTTACCAAAAATAAAACAAGTATTAAATTTCCCTATAAACTTGAATAAAACTGATTGCACTCGTGATCTTGGAGTACTACTTGATAGTAAGTTACATTTTGACATCCATATAGATAATGTTGTTGTGAGCTCTATTGATAATGTTGTCACTTTATCAATAGAGCTTTTCAGATGTACGGTTTCATAATGCGGTCTTGTAAAGAATTTAAAAAGACCTCTACTTTCCTCTTCTTGTATAAAACTTTAGTCCGTTCCCAGTTGGAATACGCGGTGCCCATTTGGAGCCCATTTTACGAAAAATATAAGCACAGACTAGAAATGGTACAGAAAAAATTTCTTCGCACTACACATTATAAGTGTTACCAGACTAAGATTTCCTATGTGGATCTGATGAAACAGTACAATATATTAAGCTTCCAAGCTTAATATATTGTACTGCCGCACAGGCGTACACTGCTGATGGTTATGACGCTGTTTGGCATATGCAACCATAGGTTTAATTGTATGAAACTTTCAAATAAACTATGTTATTTAGTACCTAGGACTGTTAGTCGGCGGGAAGTGCAAACAACCCGTTTGTTCTACACAGAGAAGTGTAGAACAAATGCTGGGGAGAGAGCTCCCCTCCGCCGATTATTAAAAACGTACCAGTCACATTTTATAAATTTAGATATTTTCGCTCTTAATCAGAACAAATTTAGAAAAATGGCTATTGATTTACTTTCTGGTCATCCTTATCGATGACTGCTTCTTGCTGATGTTATGGTGTGACTACATACTAAATCTGGCCGGTGAGCGCTGTCTTGAGTTGGTTTGTGTGACTTTTCAGGTTTATTTTCATTTCCTTACTGTCCCTTTCTGTATACGTCCGTTTCCTTATTTCTTGTAAAATCGAATTTATCCGTGGACAATAGTGTGGGTTGTGCGTTTGTTTACTATTATACCTTAGCTAAGTATTAATGTTGTAACGCATAACTGTGTTTTGTCCCAAATAAATAAAAAACAAAATAAAAAGAAGTATGTAAAAGAAAAAAAAAATGTAAAATAAAATAATCAACTTAATTGGGAGCAGTTAATAGGCATTTACATAGTAATGCCGTTATTGAGTTACCAGGGAAGCCACATGTGCAGAAGGAATTATTGCCAAACTTCCTTGTCTTCTACGTAGTCTTTAATCTTATAATATGCTTTTTTGATAAGGACACGTTTGATGTGGGTTTTGAACTTTCCATCAATAAGTTCTGTAACCGACTTTGGCAACTTGATATAAAATCGAATACTGTTTATAACAAATGACTTACTAGTTTTAGCTAACCTAAATTTGGGTATCACAATTTCATGTTTACTACGTGTATTTATATTATGGAAATCGCTTCTAATTTTGAAAAGTCCTAAGTTTTTCCGAACATACAAAATATTTTCTAAGATATAAAGAGCAGGCTGACTTAGTATATCAATTTCTTTTAATTTATTTCTAAGGGACTCACGAGGACCCATTTTGAAGATAGCGCGAATAGCCCTCTTTTATAAAATAAAAATGGAATCTACGGCATTCTGCCATAAGACATAATACTGTGGAAATAAGCAAAATATACTAACCTAGCTGTGGCTACATCAGTCATCAGCCTTATTTTTTAAAGAGCTCTAGTATGGGTACCCCATTGTAATCTCGAATCTAAAGTAATTCCTAGAAATACGGTTTCCGTAATAGCATCTAGTTTCTTACCATCAAGTTTTAAATTTAGACCTACTTGAGGTACATTTGGTAATGAGAACTTAAGACATTTAGTTTTGTTCGCATTAAGTAAAAGATTATTAGCTGCGAACCATTTCGAAAGAACTGATAGACTATCGTTGACATGTATAACATCCGTAACTTTTCTATCAATTTAAAAAATAAGAGAAGTTTCATCAGCGAATAGAATTATATCTGATAAGTTAGCTATCATGTAAGGAAGGTCATTAATATAAACTAGGAATAGGAAAGGACCAAGAATTGATTCTTGAGGAACGCCCATCTTAACTAGAGACCCCAAGGATGTCGCCCCGTTAATGCTTACTTGTTGCTGCCTGTTTCATAGATAGGAAAGAACAAGAACACCAGCTTGTCCACGAATTCCGTAGTGGTGTAATTTACAGATCAGTGTTTTGTGGTTAACGCAGTCAAACGCTATTGAACGGTTACAGAAAATGCCAATTGCATCCTGGGACTTCTCCCAGGATTCCAAAATGTGACTGATGAGTTTTAATCCAGCGTCAGTCGTAGGTCGACGACCTTTCGTGAAACCAAACTGTTGACTATATAAAATCCCATTTGAATTAAACTGTGACAACATCTGGTCTAGAATGATTTTTTCATATATTTTACTCAATGCTGGTAGCACAGATATAGGTCTATAATTAGAGAGATGACTCTTAGTACCTGATTTGAAAATTGGTACTACTTTACTATGTTTCATTAAATCAGGAAACGTACCGCTATCGAAACATTGATTAAATATGCCTGTTAGTACAGGGGCAATTGAGTCAATGATACTTGTATCTCCAAGAACCTTAACAGAAATCCCCCTTAAGTCTTCAGTGTTTTTTATGTTAAGACTTTTGAGTGCTTTTGTAATTGTGACAATAGAAATAGACTTGAATTCAAAACTTGGAATGTCCTTACTGAAGTTTTCTTTTAAAAGAGATTCAGCTAATATAGATGATGAGGGGAGAGATTTCGTAACCTCTATTGGGATGTTCGTTATGAAATTTTCTAGTGCCTCAGCAACTTTTAACTTATCTGAAATGGTTCCATTATCAATTTTTAAAGACAATTCATTCTGATCTCGCTGTTTTGTGTTCCCAGTTTCTTTATTAATTACCTACCACACAGCTTTTATTTTATTGTTAGAAATACTAATTTTATGATTAGTCACGAACCACACGAAAAGAAGATGATTTCAATAATAACCTAAGCACCCTCAGCGTAAGTAATTTCTCAACAATGAGACTTCCATTTAATCTAGCTTGTAGTTTTGGTCCTTCAATCATTACCTGAAAATAACACAAATTGTATCAAACTCAAAGAATTTATTTCAATTAAACCATTTACAGTCACTTTTAACTGTCAAGGACCCGGTGAGTTAAAAAGAGGTGAGGTATATATAATGGCTACTGGCAAAAGATCTAACTTGGAAGGTCGCCCGTCAGAATATAAGCAACAACTGGACAAATTATTTATTTGGGTTTTTGTCTAAATATTTACTAGTTTAAAAATGTTTCATTTCTTCTTCATAAATATACCTAGTCTTGCCATAAATATTGTCACAAAGATTTTTTATTTTTTATTGCAAATAATATTTATTACTTTTACAGTGTGTTAGTTTAATACATAAATATAAAACAATTTAAAATATAAAAAGCTCATTCGAAGTAGTCTCCATTGGCTGCAATATAGTCCTTTAAACGTTGAGGCCAGTTATCAATAGAAGCACGCACTCTTTCCATGGGAAAATTCTTCACTGCCAATCGTATGGATTGTTTTAGGGACTCCAAATTATCATGGCGTTTAGAGCAAGCCGTACTCTCTAAAACTGACCAGAAATCATAATCCAGCGGATTAAGATCGGGACTAGACGACGGCCAGTCTTCAGCGCTGATGAAGTCCGAAACGTTTGCTTCCAACCAAGACTGCGTGGACCGAGCTTTATGACCCGGCGCCGAGTCTTGTTGGAAGGACCATACTTGGTTCTTGAATATAGTGTTGTTAAGGGGCTTAACTACCTTCTCAAGAATGGTATCTTGATACACTTGAGCCGATGTTTTGATACCTTTTTCACAAAAATATGGCTCTGTCACTCCTTCATAGCTAACACCCCACCAAACCATCACTGAAGTCGGATAATGCCCACGTTGCACTCTGTCGACTAATTGGGAAGCTTCCTTATTGCTTTGAGCATAAATACGGTCTTTTTTTTTTGTTAAACTGTTGCTCAATTGTAAAGATTTTGTCATCCGTAAACAAAAAAATTCTGTGACCTCCCTTTGCGTACCGCTTCAGTAGCTGTTTCGATTTTACCACCCTATTCTTTTTTAAATTATCAGTTAAAAAATGAACAGTGTGTCTCTTATAGGCTGCAAGTTCTAAGTCATCTTTTAAAATACGCGACATGGTTCTGGGTGCTATTTTCATCTCCCGAGATAAAATATTTTGCTTTCGGACAGGATTTCTTCGAATTCTTTCCCTTACTGCTTTGACCACCTTTTTCGTACGAACACTACGTGGATGGCCAGATCTTTTTCTATCACAAACAGACGATGTCTCATTGTACCTATTAATAGCCGGCACACAAACATTTGACTAATACCAAGCGTATGGAGAGTTTTAAAAATTGCATTTGGCTCCATACCAACTTTGTGTAATGCAATCACAGCGATTCGGTTCTCTTTATCACCCCACTCCATTTTAATATCGCCAAAATTAGAAAACTCAATGAACAATTGTATAAAAATGACAGATTCCAAATTCAAATGTAATATCTTTCTTATTTTTAATTGTAACAGTATTTATGGCCAGACTAAGTATATTGGACCAAAACTATAGTACGAACCGGTCTTTCTCGAGACCCATCCTAAACGGTTCTTTTAAGAGCCAATCCCCGAAATTTAACTCCCTCCCTTTGTGTTATTTCAATGTTTGTTTTTAACTAGTCCAAATGTTTTATTTCAGTCGTCCAAATGTTTTATTTCTGTAGTTAATATTTCACATTTCAATTCTAAATCGTACAGATAGTTTCAGCTCATTGGTTAGATAGAGTAATTAATGATCATCACGTAAACATCGGAAAAGTCGGAAACATACGATTAATTGAAGTGTTCGTAAAAGAAGTGATAAATAAATTGAGTTATTATTTTACAGTTGTTTGGATACACGTGTGGTTGAATCTAGATTCACTTAGAGCGTTATCACACTGAAGATTTGGCAGCGTGTTTCCAGCCAGCGAATCGTTTTGTGAACGTGCTTTTCGAGGGTGCTAAGCGAAGAATCTGCGACTACGCGACATGGTCATCGCGTATTCACAATATTTTACACTCGCTTGTCTCGCTGTCTCTTGTACACTCACGTCAATTGTCTCTTAAACGCTCTCGTTCTGAAACCGCGGCGAAAACGTTGCGCATACGTGGCATGCTCGCTACGCACACCCAGTGAGCTCGCAAATCCCCAGTTTGATATGGCCCTTAGTCAGAAATTTCCCTTGTATGGTCAACACTAAACTTGCCTAGAGCACGGTCATTCGTTAACCCAGTCCTACCATAATAAACAATATTATAAACCAACCTGCAAAGTAGATACCTGAGAAGTATCAATAAGGTATAACTTGTAAGAGTCTAGAAGCATTCGTTCTTAGCTGATACTTACTTGGTGCTTATTTTTGACATTAATTTAATTTGGCATCATGGCTTAATTGTACTTATAGTAATGAAATAATGTAATCATTTATGTAATTAATTTGTAGTTCAGTACGAGTAAGTTGTATTTTTTTTATTTGTGTATTACTTGTGTAGTGTAAAATTTGTAATAAATTGATTTTGTATGCCTATAGTAGGCAGATCATAGCGCACTTTAATCCCAAATATGTCCAACCACTGTACCTATGTATCACAAATAAAATATTTCTGAAACTGATTCTGATTCTGATTCTGAGGACCAGACAACAGAATTTATCAGCCACTTTTCTATTTATTCAGTACAGCGAATAGTTATTAACATCAAATTCAGAAAACCGTCATTTTTCTTAAAAACTCTAATATTCTAACAATATCGTCATCCATTCATCTAAGTATTCGAAGAGCTAACACGTATCCCTTCCTTAGCTGCCTTACGGCCAAACTATCTGGCCGCATAGTTATTGAGCAATCTAATTCACATTATGCGAACATTAATCGTGATTCGTGACGCATAATCAATAGACCTGTGGACCGAGACATAATTGATAGTAAGTATCTCAGGCATTTTTTATCCAAGGCTTTAACAGAAGTTGTAGAACAGCAAACAAAGGTTTTTTGAGAAGACTAAAGTATATAGAAAATAAAATGTAGGTAGTAAAAAAAATGTATTTATGGGTACAGTATAGTCGTAAATTGGGCAGGCTAGCGTAGCATGCAGCTAGGCTCTACCCCATAGCGTCGAAGATTTGTGTTATTTTGTTTTCCTCAGAGAAGCACATAATCAATGAAGATATTATCACTGAAAGAAATCACGGACTGTGTTCATAGAAATACCATATTTTATATAAAATATCATTTCCCTGACATAGTGGAAATTATTTGCGAATTGAGGAGAGGGTGCGAGAACTTTCAGGCTTATTTAACAACAAAAAATACACGTATTTTCCACAATGAGTTTGTTACAGCTTCTTGACTGTTGGCTTATGTACATAATTATACAGACATTATGTCTGTCATCTACACATCATCCATCCACACAACCTTTTATAATACAGATACGTTACGTTCGAACAAAAATCTCGTTGACTTACAGGTAGCGATTGAGCAACCCAATTCACATTGTACGTACAATACGTAACCCAGGTTGTGGGCTATAATCTAAGCCCGGTTGGCGTAATGCGTTAGCAACCGCTAATTGATAAGTAGTAGTAAAGTGGTTAGCTGAGTAGGTACTTATGAGTTTGTGGGTTGTGGAGCTTGTGGGTCATTTAGTGGGGTGGTTTGTTGTTGAGTATTTGAGTAACTGTGCTTGTACAAAGTAATGCTGGTATGGAAAAGATAAGTACAATATTAAAGGTAATAAATAGCATAATATATTTTAGCAAATCTCTAGGAGAAAAACAGCTTTATGCTTAAGTCATATCAAACTGCATATTTTTTTTTTTAAATTAAATTATTACTTAAGTAGCTTAAGTGCTAAAGCAATATTTTATTTTTTATAATTTTGTCCCACTCGTGGGCAATAGCCTCCCGTTTTTTCTTGTACTTTGTCTTCCGATTTGCCAACCTATAGGTACGCCGATGGTGTCCTCTAAGGCGTCCGGTGAGTGACAACATTTTCCCAGCTGGCTGTCCGAGTCTATTCGAGCGACGTTGCGTGTTGGCTAATAAAGACTTGTTATTAACCTTGTAAGAAATACACATCAATCTTAATGAATCATCATTATTCATCATAATTACTAATCACAATCAAACCAAACAAACTCCTATCTAATTTCAAATCACACATAATTTATAAGGCTCTTTGTCATCACAGTCGTACCAACAACACGTAAAAACAACCTCGATCAACCTTTCAACGACAAACAATAGTCTTCAAACGTAAGTAAAACCTACACAATTATGTAAACCCAAGTTTTCTTACTACGTCCCATAAAAAGGCCACTTTCATTGTTCATCCGTATCCGACACATGTTTCTTATGTGTTACGTTTTATTATGAAGCGAGGAGAATAACTAATGCTGAATTAAGTATGCAAACAAAGCGATAGCATTCAGTTTTTTTGGAAAAAACGAAGAAGTTATGTTTGTGTTAAGTGAAGGGAGGAGGCAGAAGTTTGTTGGAATTGTCATCAAGTATATACCTACCTAAAATGTTCTGAAATATCTGAGGACCATATCATACCTATTGTTATCATTTCACCAGAAATCTACATACAGGGTGTTTGGCGCATGGACCGACACAATTTTTTCAGGGATTTGGGAGGTCATTAGCTAGGTTCTACCCATACACCCTTTGTCCCAAATGTCACGGTTACATATGATTATTTTTTTAAAATGAAAAAAATTCCCAAAATGTGTCCTTTAATTTGAAATAACTTTTTTGTTTGTGGGTGTAGTGGCACAAAACAAATTTTGTTGCATTCTCCAAAGTCCTTTAAATCTAAAAACATCTTTGTTTTATACAACTGGTTTCAAGAAAATTCCTTACAAGCTTCCAAAGTTAATTTTTGTATTTAATGAATGAAATTTTACAACTTCTAAATTAATTATAAAAAAAACTAAAAGCTATTTTGAACTTAGCTAGAACCTAGCTAATGACCTCCCAAATCCCTGAAAAAATTGTGTCGGTCCATGCGCCAAACACCCTGTATAGTTAGACACTACTTTGTGTTCATCTACGATTAACTCAAATTATATTTTACGAAGAAGAAAAATAGTTCTCCAGACCGAATTTCGGCCATGGCGATCAACCTCAGCGGAGACCAGCCTTCAGCGCGGGAGATATTATAGTGCACAAGTGTGTGCACAGACACAGTTGCACTCTCTCTTCCCTCACTCTCATAGTTCGATGGGACGGCAATCCGACTCGACTGAAGAGAGATCAGGCGCAGGGCCAACGGCTTAACGTGCTTTCCGAGGAGACACGGGGGTATCACACCGCCAACTTCCAAACTCCGGGCTTTTACAGAAATTGCTAATAAAAAAAACCCAATAATACTTTCCCCGATCTGGTATTAAACTGCGTATGCAGTCTTGCAACGCGGATCGGTAAGTTGGTAGGTAGGTATTCTGCATACGCATTGCCCGCGCAAATTGCAATAGACAGTGCAGGTCGGGTAATAAAATATGAAGACCGTGAAATAGGCAATAATATAGATAACTAGATTCAAATCACTTTCTTACATTTTCAGTTATAACTACAGACTCAATCGAATATTTCATTCTTCCCTGAAAACGATAGGAAGATAGGTAGGCCTTTGGTGTGGGATGCAACGTGCATCGACACCCTTGCGCCATCCCATCTTCCAAGCACGGTGCGCTGTGCTGGGGCTGCTGCTGCAGGTGCGGAAAACCTCAAACGGCGCAAATACTCCAATCTTATTGGGACTTATATGTTTGAGCCGTTTGGGGTTGAAACACTAGGGCCATGGGGTCCGAGTGCCCATTTAGTTTTTCAAGACATCGCCAAGCAGCTGGTCGACTCTTCACGTGACCAGAGGGCTGGCCTATTCTTTGGTCAAAGAATCAGCATTGCCATTCAACGTGGCAATGCTGCCAGTCTTTTGGGCACTTTTCCTGTTGACAGCGATGCAGATGAATTTTTTGATGCCATATAATTATGCCCCCCTCCTTTTTTTATATATACTTGTACTATTTATTATTTTAAGTCTGTTAGTTTTTAAATCATGTTGTAAATACAGTATCAAATAATAAATCATAGATTTTTGTTCCCTGAAAACGCTGTTTTCACTTAAATATGTTATACGTAAGTGAGCAGTTACTAGATTGTTATGTTATGTTAATTCTCTTTTTATTAGATAGAAAGTATGTGTACGTTGCATACTTCGATATTCCATCATGAATGCAGCCTCAGGCGGTGACCGGGCAAGCTATTTGTTCGAAACCGGATCCTAGATTTTATTTTGATGCACCGACTGGCCTCGCTTTTTTAATGTTTAACGAAAGTAGGTACGACTTATAAGACCTAGACATTGAAGATCTTGGCTGATCGTCAGAAATGGTACTTGAGAAATAGTTGAAAGAGTAAGTAAGATATTCTATTTAATGGAGAGTAAGGTACACCATACTTTGTATAGCAATTTGAAATCCAAAGATCTACGGGATACGGCTTTTCGGTCTTAATATTATAATTTGGTTTCAGAGGATAACTAAACGGTAAACATTGTTATTATTTGAATAACACACACATACTGTAATTACACACTTTTTATCGTGTAATCTTCACTCAAAGCCTTCGGTGCGTAGAGATATTTCCTGTTACAACAGCAACCGGGGCGCAGGTGCCACGGCGTGGCGGCGCAGGGTCTTCCCTAGATGTCATCAAAGGAAGTAACGGCTTTAGTAACATCCACATCGTTTAATACACGCGTGATAAGTACCAAATGTTAAAGTGTTCTCTAACTATGTTAGTAAGAGCCTGTGCACACGATGCGTTGTGGCGCCGCGCCGCAAAGATATAGCCGCATTGGCGGTCACACGGGCTCTGCGGCGCCGTAGCGTTATTACGAACGCACCGTGTGGTATACCATAGATATTTGTATGTAGGACGCCGAAGCGACACCGCTCCGGCGGCGGCATCGTGTGCACAGGCTCTAAGAGGTTAAAATAAAAATGTATCTAGAAGCATAAGGACAGCTCTACTTGATGTACAGACGCCAGCACATCAACCTATTACAATCTGTCAAATTTCTTTAATAGATTTTCTACTTTATCACTAAAGTATGAGGTTCAAAGTTGATTGGGAAAATTTAACAGTTTCGGGTAGGTTGACCTGCTGGCGTCTGTACTAACCTATACCTACTAAGTCAAATTAAATTAATTAGCAGGCTAACTTTACAGACGTGGATGGGATATCTATGACAACAAAACAAAAAACGAGCGAGCCTTACAGTAGTCGCATATGATGACTTCTGACATCTCATCTTGGTAATAAGCAACATTAAAGGGGCGGGGCCTCGTCAAGGTCGTTTCTGACAACTCTAGTATCGCGGGCGCTCATTGGTCAAATTAAATAGCGCGCGCTTCCCCGGCTTCCTGTTACACACTTCCGTCCCTTTTCACGAAATCACTCCCACTGATTTTTTGGGTATATGTTCTGTGCACTGATTGCAGGAAAGCAAGAGGAAAGATGTTATCAATTAAAAGTAACTTGTTTTAAACTACCAGTGGCCGTTGGTCGCGTAATCGGCTGTAGTTTTTGGTTACATTTTCATTCGATATTGATACCCATGAGGTCTGTTAAGTTTCGCCTGCTAATTTAATTTAACCCTGTATAGGTAGCAGAGTAGGTGGCAGGCTGTGGTAGTAGAGTAGGATTGTACAACTTTAGGTACAGACGCCAGCACGTCAACCTAACCGAAACTGACAAATTTTCCTAATCAACTTTGAACCTTATACCTATCTAGGGGATAAAGTTGAAAATCTATTAAAGAAATTTGACAGTTTATAGTTGGTTGATGTGCTGGCGTCTGTACTTTACCTACTTGCAAAACATGATCAAAGTGGGATAATACCTATATAACTACCTTTATTTAATACATAAATCAGAAAGCGATTGATCGTCTACCAAGCAGTTAGTAAAAGTGATCAGTGCATTCCAATCGGTTACAGCATTCCTGCCAAGTTAATGACAAAGTTGCGCTGTATCGCTACTTCGAAGATAACTATACGTATTACCAACTTGTTAGGTTCACGCATGAAGATAGTGACGATACGTAAATGAGACGTAATTAGAGCCATAGATTGCTTTGAATAGTAAGCCTGCCCCTAACTGCGTAACACACGATCAAACATAATCTGAATCATTTTGAAGAATATTGATAATCCATTGCTTTAAACCTATGTTCGAAAAATTTGTCTGCTCAGCAACGTAAATAACGAAATGAATGTTGTTGAACTGTCAAAATGAAACTGATTGTGTTTAACGCAACAAAGGTGCTGAGTAGAAAACTTCATTAGGTAATGTTTATTTTCTGCCTGCCGTTTTTGCGCAGATTATATTAAATTTATTACTATTTAATAAGGTAGGTACGTATTATATTAATAGGTTTCTTCGGTGAGTGTTAAATGTTTATCATGGTGCCTAAAATACACTGCCGGTAACTAGGTGGGTTCGCGTAAAATGAAATTTCTTCAATTTTGGGGCGAAGTAAAGGCTCCACAGACAAGGGCGACGCGAATCTATTAGAACATGTTCTACCAGAATCCCGACGTCGCGCCGTCGTCGGCGTCGGCGGTGAATTGCTCTATTACGTATGCACGCCATTGTTAATAAATTTAATTAATTACAAAGCTAACAGACTTCCTCTGATACTGATCAATTTAATTCAAAGACCGGCTACCGGTTGTATTACGTAAGCATGTTGAATAAGATAGATATTGGTCGATAAGCAATAACGTCGGCAGGTACGTACCTACATCGTTGTTTTGTTTTCCTCGAAAGTAATAATATTATATCTACACATCTACCAACCCGCACTGGGCCCGCGTGGTGGATTACGGCCCACTCCGTCTCACATTCCAGAGAGGAGGCGTGAGTCCCAGCAGTAGGCACATTATAGGCTGATTATGCTCGTGAAAATCAAACGCGTTTATTGCAATTGAGTTCAGTGTCAGGTTGTATGTTGATAAAAATACTATAGTAGAATTAAAATCATTGAACTCATCGATACAACTCTTTTCTTCTGATCGAAGTTCACAAGCAACTGGACTGGATTAGGCATCGGAGAGAGCTACATGACCGCACTCGGGCACTTGCAATTTGCTAACCACTCGCCCAAGACCTCTTCACGAGAACTGAGTAGAGCATTCGGACAGTCGACCACGCGTCGGTCGGTGCTAACACTTTGACCTTGGGCTGGCCCAGCGTACGAAGAATCAATAAGTAGAATAATAGGCCAGCTTATACTGGTTATGACAACCGCCATTAAGGCCCATGTATGTAATAAGTGGCGAGCGTAGGTAATCACAGTCACAAATCTATACTCCGAGTGCTACTGAGAAATTGATGAATGTTTTGATTTTGCTTACAAAAACTGTTTTTTTATAACTGATTCAAATCTGTACGAAGCGTAAAGTTGCAAGAGTAGGTAAAAGTATGCCTTGTAACACTTTTAAGGATCCCGCAGACCAGACAGGCGCGACGCGACGCCGACCACCGCCACCGCGCCGGGGCCGCATCGTACGTACAGCCCTACCAACTTATCTGTGAAATGGCGAAAATTGGAACTACGGCCGTCATGTTGAAATGTCATTCGATTGTCAGTGTCTACTATATTCGGGTTATCTGGTTGTTTTGTCGTGATATTGCTGAATTTTTAATTTTAAATATTGTGAAGATATATGTATTTTTATATCTTTTAAATAAAGTTCACTGAATATGAATACAATCGTATTTTATTATGTCAGAAAGGATTGTAACAAACATGTTTTTTCCCGTTGCTATGGTAACGGTCTAGCAAGAGAAAAGTTTGCATTGAGGTGCAATCTTTACACCCACACTTCTTTTAAGAATTTGTTCGAAGACCAATTCCACGAGACAGGTCGTTAAATCTTGGTCCGTATAGAGGTTTTGTAAACATGTCTGCTAGTTGCACTTGTGCTGCAACTTGCTTAACAACTAGTTCTCCTTTTGATACACATTCTCTAATGTAGAAGTGTCTCAATCTAATATGCTTTGTTCGACGGTGACACTCATAAGGCGGATTATATGATAATTTCACAGCAGACTCATTATCAATACATAGAGTAACTTTTAAACATTCTGTGTTAGATAGGTCTGCCAAAAGCTTCTTCAACCACACTATTTCTTGTGTGGTTTCGCTTGCTGCAACAAGTTCAGCCTCTGTTGTTGACAGAGCAACTGAAGTTTGTTTCAGACTCTTCCAGGCAATTGCCGTGCCGGCATAAAGGCACACCATGCCAGTGGTGGAGTGCCCAGTCTCTGGATCTCCTCCATGATCGGCATCTGAGTAGCATAATAACTCACCTGCTTTAGATTTACTCACTGGATAAAATGTTAGACCTTTATCGAGAGTTCCTTTAAGAAAGCGAAGAATTCGCTTTACAGCTACAATATCCCCCTTACTTGGTTTTTCTAAATGCCTTGATGCGACGGACACTGCATAACAGATGTCGGGTCTTGTTGCGACCATCAGGTAAGCCAGTGCTCCGACACAATTTCGATATGGAAATTTTATGTCTTCATTTTCATTTTTCTCCTTCATTTTTGGCATCTTTACTGTCGGAGATGTAACTGGTTTGCAGTTTTCCATGCCGAATCGTTTTAAGACCTTTTTAGCGTAGGCTGTTTGGCTTAAGTTTATTGACCCGTCTTTGTTTTTATTTATTTCCATACCAAGGAAATAAGACGCTGGCTTCGTTGTTATTTTGAAGTTGCTTTCGAGTTCTTTTAAAAACTCTTGACCGGCGCCGTCAGTAGAGGCTACCAAGCCGTCATCGACATAAAGTCCTACAATAACTTTTGAGTTTCCCTTGATTCTTACATACAAGCAAGGATCTGCCTCACTTCTCTGAAATTTGGCGTCTATCAGAAATTTATTTATGCACTCATTCCAGCATCGAGGTGCTTGTTTTAAGCCGTAGAGGCTTCTCAAAAGTCGACATACTTTTCCTTTAGGTACTTCAAGTCCATTCGGTGGTGCCATATAAATTTCTTCTTCCACTGTACCGTTCAGGAATGCAGTTGTGACATCGAATTGTTGTAAATTCAGATTTTCGTTAGCTGCAATTCCCAGTATTGCTCTGATGGTTGTAAGTCGTGCAACTGGACTAAAAGTTTTATCATAGTCAATACCTTCGCGTTGAGAAAAACCTTTGATGACTATTCTCGCCTTGTAGCGTTCTATGGTTCCATCAGGGTTTCTCTTTATTTTGTATATCCATTTGCTTGGCAAAGCTTTTCTACCTTTAGGTAATGCGGCAAATTTCCAGGTATTATTGTTCTGTAGTGAATTCATCTCGCTTTGCATAGCTTCTTCCCATTTTTCTCTGTTTTCCGATAACATTGCTTCCTTATATGTTTTGGGCTCAGTATCAGTGTCTTCTAACTCTGCCACAGCGTTCATCACAAAATCATCAAAGCGTATGGGCTTGCGTATTGATGAATGATCACGCAAAGCTCTGGTTTGTGGTGGCTCTTCGGTGATTTCATTCTGAGGTGGCATTTGAAGTTCTTCTTCTTCTGCGGAATGAATTTCATTTTCTTCAGATGTTGAATTATTATTAGTTCCTGTTTGCATTTCTGCTTCAGCCCAAATGTCTTCTTCTGTTTCTTGACATTTTTGTATTTCTTTATTTATATTATCTTCTACAAATTCAATCTCGACATATTCGTTTTCTTTTCTTATTTCATCTTTGTTATTTTTACTAAGATTCTCTTCTTCTTTTATGTCGTAGTAGAATTTCTTCATTATATTTACATCTTTGGTTACCATTACTTTTTGCGTTGACGGTACCCAAATCCGGAAAGCCTTGGATATTTCAGAGTATCCAATGAAGACTCCAGGTATTGCTTTGGCATCAAACTTATTTAAGTTTTGTCTTCCTTTTACAAGAACAAATGCCTTTGCTCCAAATCTATTAAGGTGCGCAACGCATGGTTTTCTGCCAACCCATTTTTCAAATGGTGTTGCATTTCCAATTACGTTGTTTGGACTTCTGTTTGATAGATAGTTTGCTGTGTAGATGGCTTCGCCCCACAGATACATAGGTGTGTTAGACTCAATCATTAGGCTCCTTGCTTTTTCCAATAAAGTTCTGTTTTTCCTTTCCGCAATTCCGTTTTGATGCGGTGTATAAGGTGCAGATAATCTTCTGGTTATCCCATTTTCTTTTAAGAAATTGTTGAACTCATTGTTACAATATTCCGTACCGTTATCGGATTGTAAGCATTTAATTTTCTTTTCCATGAAGTTCTCTACTTCAGCTTTATAGACTTTGAACATATCTATTACTTCATTTTTAGTCTTTAAGCAAAATACCCGACTGTATCTGGTGAAGTCGTCAATAAATGTGATGAAGTATTTGTTTCCGGCACACGAAGCTTTTGGTATCGGACCACACACATCACTGTGTACAATCTGAAGTGGTTCAGAAGTGCGAGGTTCAGTTCTTGGTTTCCCGATCGTAGCTTTCATTTTGGCTTTAACGCAAACTTCACATTCTTCCGGTTGTTCATTTATTTTGAAATCAAGTCCAATCAAACTTTCATTCTTAAGTGCTAGTTTCATATACATATAGTTCATATGTCCCAGCTTTGAATGCCATTCAGAAAAATTATTATTTTTAGCAAAATTGACTTTTTCATCTTTTGCGTTTATCACTGTCTTGGGAAAAATCGCATAGAGACCATCTTCAGTTCTCTTGGCTTTCATCACAATACCATATTTTGAATTTTTTACTATTGCTATATCCTTTTTGAAGAGTACTGTATTACCAGCATCTGCTATCTTCCCAATAGATAGAAGATTAGTACAAAGATCTGGAATGAACAGGGTATTGTGTAGATTTATTTCTTTATTTGTATTTAGTAAGAGATCAACTCTTCCTTTTCCCAGTATGTTTGTGTTGTGATCTTTTGAGGCTAATTTCAGTGTTTTATTAGTTTGTTCTATTTCACTGAAATAATCTTTGCTATAGCACATATGGGATGTGCATCTACTGTCCAAAATCCATTGTTTCTGGAATGCTTCATCTTTTGCTAATAATGCTAAGGAATTGAATTCCTTTTGGTTGTCTCTATTCCCTTTATTGTTGGGATTATTCTTGTTCTTATTTTTGTAATTTTTCCAGCAGTTCTTAGTCATATGCCCCTTTTTGTTGCATATTTTGCAGTAAAAGTTTGTTTTTGCATAGAACGATTCTTGTTCGCTTGAGCTTGTACTCGGCTGGGTTCCTTGGGTGTTTTTCCGTGCTTGAAATTCCTCTATGATTTTTATTTTTAGTTCATCCGGTTTCGGAAGTTTATCACGGGATTCTATTGCAACTCTAAATGTTTCAAATTCTGAGGAAAGACTGTACAGCATCATAATAGTTAGTAAATCTTCATGTATCGCGACATTCATTTGTTCTAGTTTGTCTACAACGTCCATAAAGTTGTTTAGATGTTCCCTGATGTCGTTTCCATTCTCATATTTTGCCAAAATAAGTTGCTTCAGTAGCGCTGCTTTCCTCGCAGGACATTTGCTAGCGTAAGTTTCGTTTAGCTTTATCCAAATTTCATGAGCTGTTTTGCAGCTTTTTATTTGTTTGAGTTCCGACGGCGATATTATAAGGATTAACTCACTGATAGCCAGCAAGTTTCCTTCAATATCCGACTCGGCTGCTTTCGTCAAGTCAATTTGTTGCTCTGCATATTTCCACAATTTTCCTTTCACCAGAACGGCTTTGGCCTGTATTGCCCATGTGTCATAATTTTCTTTATTTAAGGCTTCAATTCTGTTCGACATCTTCTTTTCTTTTATTTTATTTGTTTTTCGATTATGTATTCATTTTGGAACGCTCTGCTACCATGTGAAGATATATGTATTCTTATATCTTTTAAATAAAGTTCACTGAATATGAATACAATCGTATTTTATTATGTCAGAAAGGATTGTAACAAACATGTTTTTTCCCGTTGCTATGGTAACGGTCTAGCAAGAGAAAAGTTTGCATTGAGGTGCAATCTTTACAAATATGCCGAAAGCTATTATAAGTGATGCTCGAAACATTATTCTAAAGGTTAACACCTTTTTTGAAGAAGAAGCTCAGGTGGGGTCTCCGATTATTCCATTTAATCAAATATACTAACGAATTTCCGCAGCGACAGGTTAGTGTTGCCAACTTTCTTGTTATAAATTACCCGATACTTAACTAATTATTTAAGTCCACGAAATATTCGTTTCTATTCTTGCTGCAGGTTAGCGTAACGGTAACGTACATCTATTAGGTAACCTGCTAAGTGAGTGAGCCAACTAACCTGCCAGATTTCAAATTTCTACTAACATTAACATTTCTATTAACATTTATTTTATTATCTTATATTTCAGGTGTGAGTCAAGGACTAATTTCAAAAATAGTTAAGGAAGGGCACGCAGCAGAAGAAACTGGTACAAAAATTCGGACACCAGGCAAGGAGAGAAAACGTAAAAGTGGATTTGTGCATGTTGATGATTTTGACATGAGAGTTATACGGAGGAAATTACAGACACCTGCACGTCAACCTACTACAATCTGTCAAATTTCTTTAATAGATTTACAACTTTATCATCAAAATATAAGGTTCAAAGTTGATTGGGAAAATTTGACAGCTTCGGGTAGGTTGATGTGCTGGCGTCTGTACATGAATTTTATTCTGCAAAAAAGAGGTCCCTACTGTTAAAAAGCTTCTAGTGGTCTTAAAGACAGAAATAAATTACATAGGACAGCGAGAGAGACTGAGAAAGCTGCTTCTCAAGATGGGATTTCGTTTAAAAAAATCTCAATCCAATCTGAAGGTTCATAAAGAGCGTAGTGAAATATCAGCTTGGAGAGCTAAGTACTTGCATGCAGTGGATAAAAATAATAAATCTCCCCAGCCCCGGCCCTTAATTAATTTAGATGAGACCTATATTCACTCTGCGCATACATCGGGTAAATGTTGGCAAGGAGAGGGTGAAGACGGAGTATTGGAGCCAGTATCGAAAGGGCAAAGACATATTATTGTTCATGCGGGAGGAGATACTGGATTTGTTACAAATGCACTACTTGTGTTTAAATCAAACACAAAAAGTGATGATTATCATGACGAGATGAATAATACCAACTTTTAAAAAGTGGGTTATTGAAAAACTTGTGCCTAATTTACGAGAGCCATCCATAATAGTGATGTATTTGGGACTTTCCAAATGCGAATTCCTTAATAAAATATATGCAATTATGGATGACCCAAAGTAAAATTGACTACGGAGAGAATTTGACTAAACCTCAGCTTTTAGAAATAATTAAGAGAAACAAGCCTAAACCCGTATAAGAGATTGAAAAAATTTTTGAAGACAATAGACACAAATGCTTATATTTACCACCTTATCACTGTGATCTCAATCCCATTGAACACTTAAGGAGCTCAATGAAAAGAAAAGTTGCTGATGTAAATATTGAGCACAAAAATGCTGAAGTTCCCCGCCTAGTTAGAGAAGCTTTTGACGATATTACAGTTCATGAGTGGGCATAGCATTGTAAACATGTAGGGTAGGGGTATGCAGCACTGCGCACTTTTACTACTATGCTCTCTAAAAGAAAAACATAGCAGTTTAAAATCAAATTCAGTCTTTATTCATTTACCTAGGTTATCTGCCTAGTAAGAAAACTTAAAAAAGGAAATTATAGGTTACAGTTTAGGAACTATTACAAAAATTTGCAGCTTCCTTAATGCGCACTTTTGCACAACGTATGAGGACAAGAGTGCGCAGCCAGGTGTGCAAGTTTGCGCACGTAGGTCAAGACTGCGCATCACTCACAAATGTCACATTTGAAGATACCATGGCCTACGTATGCTGTGCATTTTTCATGCCACCAGTTTTTGCATGAAATACATTCGATCCAGTCTTCAATAATTGGATCTCTGTACACTTCAAAGCAACCTGGGCATGCCCAATTTTTCTTTTTGGGTGCAATTGCTGGCTTTTTTGGTTTTATAGTCTTGGTCTTTTTAGGTAATATTGTTTATCATTTTTCTTTTTATGTTCTTCTTCAAGTATTTTTTTGTGTGGAGATCTGCATAAAATTTCAGACCTTTTGCTTCTCTTACTATAGGCTTTAGATACGGCGCGGGTGACTACTCCAACAATGTGACAGAAGAAGTTGATGGAATTGATGCTAGACTTTGCAAATCCAAATGTTGGTTTGTATCGTAGTCGGAGAGTTCCTTCTCTTCACATCTTTCTTGCTGCCTTCTTCTATTAATAATAATATGTTTTCTTCTATTGAAAGCAGTTGTCTTTCATTGTCGTCGGCAATTGTCTCAAGTTCTGTTGGTATGCTTGTTTAAACAAGGTCTTCTACAGTCAGCGAAACTACATTCATCTGAACATGATCAGATTCTAATGGTATCTCAGTTACGCTGCTAGCTAAAAAGTCGATGTCAGAAAAAATATCATCTTTAAAGGGCCATATTCCCGTCACCTTAAATCCTTCAATAGCATTAGCAATAGTTGCAGTTTTAGCATAAGCAGAGGTAGATATCGCAGCCATTTGAAAGGTTATTGTTCGGCCTCCTGTTGTTCCTCAACCAGTTTTCGCAATCAGCAGCGTAATATTTTTTTAGCGCTCTGAAGGAACATCTATGCTGAAGAAGAAGCATAGCAGTAAACACATGTCATGATCAAACACATCATAATATCTTAAATAAACGTCTGATACAGTGTACAAGACTGCGCGCGCAATCTTGTACACGATGGCTATGCGCACTCTTGCACATAGAGCACTAAAGTGCTTTGAAAGACGACTACTGCCATCTTTTGGCCAATACGTCGTATAAACTCGAGTGAAACACGTTTCGATAGTAATTTAATAGAAATAAACACATAGAAACAAATTACCTTGATTAAATTTAATACAATCATGTTTTCAAAACACAATATTATAACACAGGTCTCAAATTCATTTTTTTTTTAATATTACCTGGGTAATTATATTAAAAACGAAAAATCTTGCGCCAGCACGTTTATAACGTTGATGATACGCTGTCAATTGGAGTTGGCCGCAGAAGACCGTTTCCTGATTCGAGAATCGGTCTGCGCATTCTTGTATACTACGCAATCTTGCACACCCCTACCCTACGTAGGTTAGAAGGAGAATACTTAAAACAAGATTTGTATTTAGATAAACCTTTTATAATAGAAGTGGTACGTGACACTGAAACCAAAAGCGATAGTGATAATGATGATAGTGGTACGGCATATAAGCAGAGTATGGTCTCACAACCAGGATGAAGTTGTGTATGCAGATTGATCTAAAGATCACAATTACTGTAAACCTGCTTTCTAATCACGCAACATATTTTCGTAAATGATAAAGACAAATCCGTTTCATTTTGACAGTTCAACAACATTCATTGCGTTATTTATGTTGCTCTGCAGTTTTTTTTTCGAACTTACGAAGCAATGGATTAGCAATCTGTTTCAAAACGATTCAGATTCGAATTGATTTTGCATTACCTACGTAATTAGGGTACTGGTTTTCAAAAAAATATTGTTAAGCAATAATTTGTGTTTTTTATTACACTACACAACAACTAGTTACCACTGCTAATTACCTATAATTAGTCAAATCAGGTGTTAGGGGTTAGGTACGGTCATAACTAAATTACATCCAGGTACCTCTTGCAGGGTAGGTACCTACTTATCTTCGCATTAAATGAAAGTTGTATCCCCCCGTGGAACATTTTATTTGCTGCATTTCGACTTAACTGGATTACTTTTTAGATAAAGCCATTGTTTATTGCTGAGAGACTAAACTATTAGCGTACCTACGTGACTGTAAATTATCAAATTATTTTTATTTATTTTATTATTTTTATATAGGTATCATTGTTTTTAATTTGGGAAAACTGTAATTCTTATTAAACGATTGTGTCTAATGTGAAATTTCCTTCTTGAAAACATACTCAATTTTGGGCACCTTATAATAGCAACACTGAATCGACGACGGTGCCGCATGCCGTCCTCTTTCAGTTCACAGATAAGTTGGTAGGACTGTACCTAAGTACCTACAGACACCAGCACATCAACCTACTACATTCTGTAATTTTTTTTATAGTAACTGACATTGATTTTCAATTTTAATACTATAGAATAAGGTTCAAAGTTGATTGGGATCAGTTCAATTCTGTTAAGTACCATTTTTATATAAGACTAGCTGTGCCCGCGGCTTCGCTCACGTGACAATGTAAGTAAAATAGCTGTTCTTTTAAATCTACATGCCAAAATGTCAAGATTGACTGCTTAGCTTCTTGTAGGTATAGATGATCTTCGTGATGATATCTGCAATATTATTTTAAAAAAAAACTCGTTTTTAATTTTATTAAATCTCGCGGTAAATTGTTGAGGAATAAAAACATATTGCAATATTGCTAATCCCCCTTAGCAAATAGCGTGATAATATAGGTACAAATTATAGCCTATTCGATGACGACCTTTGAAATGAAACTGGAAAACTTTACTTTTTGCGCCAATCCGGAACAAACCTCCAAACAAACAGACAAACGGACAAAAATGCAAAAAAAAAGAACTACTTTGGGATATATTTTCAGCATCAAACTCGTTCCAACACCTTTTTTACCCGATTGCACCAGAAGGAGGGTAAAGTTTTTCGAGAGTATGAATGTATGTTTGCAGGTATGTCTATTTCTTAGGCACGCTTTGTAGCCTAAACGGCTTGATGGATTTTGTGATAACTTTACCTACAGTAAATAATTATCTAGTTTTCAATAGAGGTATCCATTCAAATAATTTTAATTTTCTCGGCCAGTCTCGGCATAACACACCTCATTTATATTACAGATAGTGCAATCCACGACGAAGCGCCCCACTCCGCGGTTACTGTACTGTAAGCTGTACTTTAGTACGGAGCGGAGTGGGGCGCGTCGTCGCGGATTGCACTATCTGTATTACTCTATGTACACACGACTACACATCAATCTATATTTTTCCAGTATAAGCTGACCTCACATTGTACGTAAATCCTATACAATGCGAGATCAGCATAAACTGGAAATGTATAGCTTGAGGTGTACCTAGCCGTGTACCACACGTAATAAGCACAAGCAGTGGAAAGATGGGTGTGGAGCTGCTTTTTTCGTTCAGAATACAGGCTATAATCTTTATTTTATTTATAATTTATTGCAACGGCTTGCGCCGTTAAGTTAGCGATAAGGCTTCGTTCTGACCACTTTCCATCTGCAAAGTTTGCTTAGGTTACATCGCCCAATTGTGAGATAAGTAATAAAGTTGAAGATGTGCAACATTTGCTGATGGAATGTGCTAAGAACAAGGATGAAAGGGAATCTTTGGCTAGGAAGTTTAAACTGAATATGTGAGATGTTGGACTTATCCAAAATATTCTGGCATAACCTAAATCAGAAAGAACTAAACGCATAATTTTTAATGCAGAAGTTCAGGCATTGATTCTCTTTTCTATCTCATAGTATTTAAGTATAGTGGTGGTGGATAGTAGTGTAGTTAAATATAGTATAATTACACATGTATAGTTGCGTATATACAGGGTGTGGCGTAAATTATGGATACTTAACCCTGAAACTGTCGGTCGGCCAGATTATTGATTGATTATATAGTATTTTATTAATCAAACAGTTTTCCTAGGAATCACGCTAGACGAGAAATTACAATGGGGACCCCATATAACATCTCTCGCGGGGCGGCTAAGCTCGGCCGCTTATGCTGTTAGAAAGATAAGACAGTTAACAGATGTAGAAACCGCGCGTTTGGTCTATTTTAGTTACTTCCACAGTATTATGTCGTATGGCATTTTACTATGGGGTCGGGCTGCTGACATTGAATCCATTTTTATTTTACAAAAGAGGTGTCAGAGCCATTTATAATCTAAGTCGTCGCGAATCTCTCAGGGAACTATTTAAAAAGATTAATATTATGACGGTACCTTGCCAATTCATTTATGAAAATATTATGTATGTGAGGAAAAATCTACATCTTTTTAATAGAATAAGTGATAGACATAATTTTAATACTAGAAATAAAGATAAAATAGATCAACCATTTTTCAGACTATCTAAAGTAAATACATCTTTTATGGGGTACCTACTGTGTTAAATGTTACAACAGAATACCTTGTGATATATTAGAATTAAATGAATGAAAATTTAAAACTCATATAAAAAGTACACTTTGTAAACAAGCATATTACAAATTAGAGGATTATATCCAAGATAAAAATGCTTGGAAACATGCTGGGCCTGCTCCATAGGACAATTTAGAATATAGACAAAATCAAACTGGTTGCCAATTTAATTGTATAATATTATTTTTGACATTAATTTTATATTCTGTGATTACTTGAACTCACATACTGACTTATTATTAGTAGTACTTGTTAAAATGTTAAGAATATCGTATAATTTTACAATGTTTGTAAATATGTGAGCACCATGCATCTATCACATAATTAATTTATGTCATTCCTTCATTTTTCATTCTTTTTACCTATCGTGATATAGTAATCTTATTCTAGGTGCATCGTCTTCACATATAATTATATATTTAATGTATACAGAATATTGTGAAAATATTTTAAAAGAGTAACGGTGGAGTTTCTTGCCCATTCTTCTCCATACGAAAACGACCTTTTGGAATGGGCGACTAGAATCAATTATTATATCTTTTTTTTGTACCTAAATGTTGACGTTCTTAGGTGCCTTTTTTGTGCCTAAATGAAATAAATTATTTGACTTTATTATATTATCTATCATTTACCCCACATAAATTTCCATATGCCCATGTACTTTATCAAGATACTGGTTATTATTATACCATTTTAGAATCTGCATTAAATAGACAATTTTCTAAAATAATGGGCCACCGCAGTGTACTCCATTTTTTTTTCGATACAGGGCTCAAAGTTGCGTAATTCCTTAGAAAAACTGTTAAAATTTGTAAATAAGTATTTTTTGCAATGTTATCTTAGAATGTAGTAAAAAATCTTGATACTGATCTGATAATACAAATATTCAGGAGTGACATAAAAAAAACAAAACGAGAAAAAATCTCCAATTTTAGAAATGGCGGCTGATTTTGAAAGAGTTTGAACAATTTTTTATATAAAAAATATCAATAATTTGGTCATCCATGGGCATTTAGCGATATAAGTGGGGTAATAATGATAGATGATAATCTGGGCAATCAACAGTTGCAGGGTTATCCATTATTTACGCCACACCAGTGAACGAAAATAAACATGTTTATTTTCGTTCACTGCGCCACACCATAAAAAAAGCAGTGGGTATAGTGGCGCCACCCCAGAACTACGCACACAACTATCACACATTTATACGTTATAATGTTTCTAATAAATAATAATTAAAAATACTGATTTATACGGACGGGTTATTGCGTAAACAAAAGTAGTTATATTTTAATAAATGAGAAGATTGATTCTACGGATGAAAACAGTAGTTTCCAGATACAAAAAAATGTTTGTACTGTTTCCGAACGAAAAGTTAAGCGACCAATCACAGCGCAGTAGAAGACACTTTCATTTGTAACGTATTGAATTTTGAAAACAAACGTTCAAGATCGTTGGATTTCGGATTCGTGTGGTGGTATTTTAGAATTATTGAGTTTTATTTGTGAATTATAATACTACTATTTAGACATTTTATTGTGAACATATGTGAATTTTGTTAGAAGAAAAACAGTGACTTAATATTCAAAATGATTACGTTATCTGAAGATGTCAACAAGCTATTGTAAGTGTCCATGATTTTATACCACGAATGTATTTCAATAATCCTGTGATGGTGTCTCCAGGCAAATATTATTCAGGACCTCGTGACGATAAATTTAAACTGGTAATATTTTAACATTTGCCGGTTACGTAGTCCCACTCAATGCCTAGGCGTCTCTTATTTCCCACCGTTACGGATTTGTTTCAAATCTCCCGTGTTTCAAATAAACTTCCGATCTATAAATAAAACCTTTTGACAATACTACGACTTTAACCTAAATTTAATTGCGTTACGATAATTTCATTTAACCTACTGTTGCTATTACTTTCTAAGGACAAATACCCTTCAGATTGTTTAAAAAACAGCTTGCTAACTGAACCGTAAAATATTTGAAAATTGCTTCTACTTAGCTCCCTTTAAAACTAGTTTTCACTTACTAGAAGAGTACAATATGTTTACAATAGTTTATAAATGGTACTCATTAAATAATGGTAATAAAACCACAAAATTAAGACACTTCCTGTTACTCATAGTGTAGGGCAAAGATCTCATCAGGAAATCAACTAGCAGTGCCCAGTGGTCACCATGCTTACCTGATGTGTGGCAGCAATATGAAGTTAAAAATGTTAAAAAAAAAAACTGTGATTCCTTCAGAACCTTAGCTTTGAAGCCGACATAATAAACACCTTGCATAGTTCTGACTTATTGATTTATAGCTTTGACTATGCTTATAAGTAGTTTTATAAAATGTATGGCTTTGTTTTCCTATTTGATACATGTTTTTCTGTATTTAATATGCAATGTATCCCAATTCCCAAATCTTGACTTATAGTTAGTCTATGAAAAAAACTATTCATGTGAACAACAAATCAAAATGTCCGGTGCCTTCACAAACAATCTCATAACATTGTCATATTCCTTAAAAAAAAAATATTTTTACAGCAATGAGGTCCTCATGGAGATATCCCAGAATGTCCGCTCAATGATGGAAGAACTCTGGCTGAACTGGTCACACCTGGGTGTAGATGACAGCACTAAAGTGAACAACATTACCAAACTGGTGCAGATTGAGAAGGAACTGCACAGAGATGTCATCTATGAGACCAGGCAGAAGCTCAAGACAATGCAAGGACAGGTTGACAGTGAGTTTGAGAACTTGTTATGTTAATGAAGCTGGTTTTTTGGAGCAATATTTTTATTGGAGATAGTTTATACCTGACTGCCCCAAATTAATGTTTTTAATATTATTTTTTCCCTAAGCAAATCCATGTATAAGCTACTTGTAATATTGTGTACAGCTTACACATAATTTACAAAAATAATGAGAGTACAATAGTAATAATGGAAATAGTCTTTGTATATTCTTACATAAGAATGTCCACAATTTATTTTTCCAGTCTGAACTGGATGAATGTATTTGTGGACTTGTAACCAACAGTACAATAAAGATGGATGAACTTGTACAAAAATCTTTAGATTCATAAGTAGGACACTCTTTTGAATATGTGTTGTTGACTCCCTGTTGAATATGCATGGCTAAAAGGTAACTAATTTCACAGAATTGAAGGAGGAAACTGAAGAATTGAGCCGATGCCTGTCAGTTGATATCACTATACTAGACTTTAAGGAGGAAATGATGCTGATTGAGTACAAGAGGGAATTGGAAGAGCAGATTGCTGGGTAAGCATAAGCAAGCATACATGACATTTTTTATAGTAAGGGGTCGTCTATTAATCATGTGATGTTTTTAGCAACTTTTTAACTTGGTGATAAGTGGTGAGGTTTTAGACTAACTGCCCCCAAGATCACGCTCTGCTTTTCGGTTTAGAAATTTCGTGTTCAATGAAAATATAAATACTCGTTATATCAAACTGCACCCCCCTCCCTTCTCCCCCTTGTGAAAAGGCAAGATATCATGGAGAAGTGTGGAAGACTTGGTAGAGACCTTACCTGAGCAATAGGACAATATACATTAAATAATAAAATAACTAAAAAGCATTGGTTTCTTTAAAATACTTGCAACATTTATAACAGTATTGACAAAAGCTAAACACTGATCCATATTAATGTGTAAAACATATTGATTGATAACTACCTTTATTTTTTGTAACTATAAACTCAGTTTGAAGTTATGCTCGAGTTTTGAAACTGTCTATGTCTTTATTTTTCACAGCTAATTATGCTACTTAACAGTCATTCAAATTACATTAATTCTCACAGCTTTCACTTTTAATTGCTTAAGTTAAGTGGTAAGTCAATTTTGTAACAGCCTGATGACATGAGAACAATTCTTAGGTCATCTTTCATTGTGCATCTCTCTTAGTAAATTACCTTATGTTAACAGTACAATATTCTCATGAGAACTCTAATTGCAAGTATGATGTATTATATTATGCTATAATGTGTAAGAAAGTGGTGTCATTATTCCAAATGCAGCAGCATATAATATATATGTAGGGTATAAAATAGGGAAATTCTAATTCTATAAATAAAAACTCTTTTATTAGGTATCTCCTAACATAGATGTGATTCTATCTGAAATATATGGCAATAATATTTATTATTACTTCCATCTTACGGCGTCTAAACGAGTAGTGTTAATGATTTGGAAAAAATATATGTTAAATAAAAGCATTTTCTTAATATCATAATCTGTGAATATTTTAGATAATGTTTATATTACATAGTGTAATTAATTTTTAGTTATGTTTAACGCAGATAAATAACTGAGAATCACGCAAAAACTATCAAGAATAGTTTTCCGAAACCTTCACCATTTTAAAGATAATTTAATTATTTATATGTTTCATTTATGTATAGTAAATTCATAATGCGTCTATTTTGGGACAGTGCTCCTTGATGGGTTAGTCTTATTCCTGGCTGGACGTACGACACCTTGCGTGATCTCAGCACAGAACACGCAAGCTAACCAAATGGGCTAAACAGTGACATTCAAAAGGAAACTGTTTAAATTGACAATGTGAGATATGACACATATATGCCAGACACACAATAAAAGTTTAGGGGAGGTGTAAAGGGCTAATTACAGAGCAAACATCACTTACCACTTAACTGAGTCATAATTTTTTAGTTTTTCCACAAAAATGCCTCTTGTGCTCACAGATATAGAGAACAAGTAGAACAGCGTCGCATGAAGATGGAAAGACTATTGGAGTGGCAGCGAGACCTTGCTGATAAGCTTGGAGTCACCATCCATGAGTTGCGGGACGTTCCTCTACCCTCAGAGGAAGAACTGGACAAATTGAAGGAACACTTGGAAATGCTGCAAGCGGAGAGAGATAAGAGAGCTGAGATCTTCCTGAACATTCAAGTTGAAATTAAGGATATTATTGGTGAGTATTATAAAAACTTTGTATCTTCATAAACTCATAAAATCCATGGGCGGTGGATGTGAAACATGCTTGGTGACATCTGCATTTTAACTAAAAAAACGAGATTAATTTTAATTTATACTTCTAAGTTCATTTTAGAACTATCTACTTTGACCTTTGGCATTTCTTATTTTAACTAACTTTTATCTTGTCATTAGTAGGTCATTGTCATTTCAAATTATGAGGCATTGTACTATTTATAATATTTTACATCTTAACAATCAAACAGTTATTCACTTCTTAAAAAGTTGTTTAGATAAATGACTAGAATGGGGTGTCTGTCTGTATGTTTGTTCGCGTACATCTCAAGAACTACTGAACGGATTTTCATGTAGTTTTCACAGGTAGACAGAAGTTAATTATTTGGAAGAGCCTTTGTTTAATTAAAATCGGATGTTGCAAAAGTTATCGTCATACAAGATGGTATTCTGTTCACAACACGTTGAGCACAAATAGTTTTTATCTATCAAAAAGTACTAGGTTTGCATGAATTCATGTTTATAAATAAAAATTGATTGCCGCTTGTATGAAAGATCATCACTAGAGAATGGCTCGACCGATTTGGCAGTTTTTCTTTTTGTTGTATTCCTAATTGTCTGCAGACGGTTAGGATTTCTTTCTTGCAGACAAGGTTTGCATGAAAGAAAGTTTTGGAAACTACCGGAAACGTCGGAAATACACACTCGCGACGCCAGGCACGAACAGCTAGTTTGAAATAAGTATTTACAAAGAAGAGAGATATTACCATCTCATTAGAATGTGATATTTTCAGACAAACTCCGCATCAAGCCACAGAACAAATTTGAACATATTGTGACGTCATCTCTATCTGTGGACTTCAAAGTGACTGATCTCAACATGGACCGCCTCTCCAAGCTTCAACAAGACCTGCAAGAGAAGTTTGAACAGACTAACAACAGGGTGTGTACTCTTTTAGAAGATTTAGTATTTTCTTGTAAGCTTGCAGCTATCGGCACTGAGTATGCAAAGTACTTTGATCAAACTCTTAGGCCCAAATAAGATCACCTGATCGTATTTTATGGTTGCCAAATAAATGACTATGCACTCCCTTTCTTTTGATATTTTTTATCATCTGGATGTAGACAGAATACCAATCATGCTGTCAAAATGGTTGAATTTGACAAATTACTACAATTCTTTGAAGTTCAATGCTCAATAGTAGGTACTGAAGATAATAATTATCACCAGATGAATCTATAAAACATCTTCTGAATACCAAAAAAATATTTTGTTCTCACAGGTATTGGAACTTCGTGAACGCCTAACGAAGTTGTGGGACTGTTTGGACGAAGACCAGATTTACCGCGAAAACTTCTTGCACGCACATCCTGGGTGTCACCCGCAGACTGAGGCCGCCATCAAAGAGGAGATCAAGCGCTGCGATCAGATCAAACGGCAGAAGATTCAGGTATGACGTTCAAGGAAATATTTTCATTAAATGCTTAATTTTTTTTTAATGAATACCTCTTATTTTTACGTAACCGACAAAAGATACAAAGTTAATGTGTTTGTTAATTTTTAAAGAATGATTTTACAATTGCCATCTTTCTATACGAGACATCATTTAAAGTAAATAGAGTGATCCATTCACTGCTTAAACTACGCGGTATAACGGGCCGAATGAATGTATTTCAGAGAAAATGTACTCAATTGCTCAACTATTTTATTATTCAAGCTTGGTACCTACTTGTCACTCATCGAACATGCTAAGGATTTTATGATTGGGATATTAAATATTGATACAGCAGTTACATACAGAAAGTGGTCCAGCCACACAGGATCGGTTTCAACACCATCAGGGCTTGTTTCTTTCAACACTAAATGATTACTGTTACAAATGAAATGAAATTATGAATTAATTTACTAGGGATTTCAATTCTGTATGGGGTCCCGCAAAATATGGGCAGAATTCCGAAGGCCCGCATGGGCTTGAGGTTCCGCAAAGACTACAATATGGCAATACGAATTAAATTAGTGTATCGTCTATTTTGTATACAGTCTAATTTTAATTCGTCGGGATGAATAACAACACTTATTATTGAATACATCGCAATGCAATGGTAGGAAAGGATATTTTTTTTTGGGTATAGGGTTCAATATTACATCTTTTTTATTTTTCTTTTCTTTTTTATAAAACGTTGCCCCACACTAGGACTTTCTCCTGTATCGTGGGTGTGTTTATAAACATTTAAATTCACATACACAAACAGCCAGACCCGGAACAACTACTTGTAGGTCATTCAAATATTTTGTTCCGTGCGGGAATCGAACACGCGACACGCAGTAAGTCTCATTAAGACTCGCGTTGAGAATCCGAATACAAAAACTTTTGTTAATCACTCCAGCTGTTGCAATAAAATTGCAATTGGGGAAGTGTTTGAAAGTTAAACTTATCTAAAGCGGGTTTGTAATCCCTTCATCACTTAAAACCCAGTTTTAAATCTATCTGCAATTAACATTGATATAACGTATTATGCAAACCAGTCGTTTTGCACGGTTGGATTATACATTGATTTACTTTCTCGAAACTAGTATTGATAGCAATCAGTGGCGCTATCTAGATGTCATGTATTTTAATTGTTACATTATGATTTATTGCAATTAAACGAGTATTTTGCCTTCACGTCTAGAAAAGGCTTATAAGTACTGGAATGTTAGTTATTTGCTTGCTTAGCATCCATGTCGTTTCATTTTCATTACATTTTAAGGCGTAATGGTAGATTTTGTTATTATGTGAGCCCATGGCCCATTGCTGGAAAACACCTTCCAGCATTATTTCCACTTTTCACGGATATTTGCTGTTGTAGCACATTATTTCATGAAGCATTCTAGTTCTTCGCCTGAGCAGTGGTAGTTTTGCCAATATTGAACTACATAGGTACTCATAATAACAGCTACTTAAAATTTTCAGGAATTAAATGTCACCTGTAATACGCCTAATGCTGACTATTATCAGGTGACCTGAACCATAATTTTGAGTATGTCTCGAATACATTAGGAAGCAGCATTTATTTTTGTCGTACTTATGTCATACTCCAAAATGTGTCATACAATATGTTGCGATTATTTTGGTAGCATTACTCTAGTCCCCAGTAGATTTCAATAGCAGGACATTTGCCCTTATCCAAAAGGCAAGCATATTACAGTCGCTTCGGACCGCAGTGCATCGTACATTCAATACTAAAAAGCATAAATATATGAAAGTGATTTTGGAAGACATGCAATGCGGTGCAGCCCGCTCAAATGTGCAGCCTTGGTTGGAAAGTAGAATCATATTATTCCAGGTGCCCGCCCTTGCTTTGCACGGTTTTTACAACTTGACAAAACATTCGAGATTTCTTTATTATATCCATATTTAATATTAATATATCAATAACTCTGAATAAATTCTCAAAATGATGGTGAATAAAATCCGTTGCATAGTTTATTTAGAACAACCAAACGGTCAGCGACTTTATTTTACAATATGTATTAATTGATGTGATGGTCACGGATTTTTCCCTACTTTAAAAAGACGCTCATAGATTGCATTAGGTAATAGTACACTATATTCTAATTACCATTTTCTTTCACCCAGGTGTTCGTAGCGAACGTCCGCACTAAGATAAAGCTGATGTGGGACAGCATCATGTATTCGATTAGCGAACGTGAGGAGTTCGTGCATTACTTCCAAGACATCTTCACTGAGGACACGCTGACCTTGCATGAGCTGTATCTGGAGAAGATCACCAAGTATCATAATGACCACAAGTAAGTGTTACTACAGTATTTTTATTTCACGAAGCGACGCGCGCTTTATTTGTGGTAAGTTCCAAGTGTACAAAGATGCTGTGAATGTGTACGTGAAGACGAGTAGCGTCAGCACATAACATATACACACAGTTCCGACTTTGCCATTGTCTCGGAAGGTACCGAGAACTCCTGCGCTTACACACACATTCACAGCGTGGTAACCATAAGTAAAGCGCGCGTCGCTTCGTGAGATCAAAATACTATAAGTACATATTATGCCTTTCATTTCATATCAGATAAAGCTTTTGTGTTTGTATTGGCTAGTTACTGGTTCCCTTTTACCAAATAACATAAACGGATTCCAGATTTCTCCGAAATTAGGACTGGCCTTTAATTTTGAAGTTTTGTTTTGTAAACCGTGTGCTGGTAGGTAGAAAATGTAAAGAATTTAAAGAAAGGAAAGGTTGTGTTTTTTACATAAACATCGTCCACCTTTTCTCAGGCACATTTTCGATCTGGTGGCGACACGCAGGAATCTTTGGCTGAAGATGACGGAGCTCGAGGCGCGAGCTACGGAGCCGGGTCGTTATCACAACCGAGGCGGGCAGCTGCTGCGCGAAGAGAAGGAGAGGAAGGCTATCGCTAGTAACGTAAGTTGTATTACGTACAAATACATAAACTCACGCCTTTTCCTATGGGGATAGGCAGAAACTTCAGAACTCAAATTCAAGTCATTTATTCAAACTAGGCTGAGAATCAGCACTTTTCGAACGTCAAAATTACATAAGACAGTCCCCCAAAAACGCACGCCCCTCACCACTTCCTAGTGCTATAGCTGGGAAGGAGTGGCGCAACAAACTCCTAAGAAATTGAATATTGTCGATTGCAGTTTGCGATCGCCTATTCGCCTTCAGCCAATCTTTGGGACAAGTGTAGCTGTGATGTTGATAATTTAAATAAGAGTTTAAACACTTTTTTGTTGTATTTGAGTGGCTTAGGGCTGGATTCACACACTGCACTTGAATTTACTAAGTAAACTATTTTTTTACAATTTTTTCGTATGAAATGCTTAGCAAAGTAAAGACCAAGTTTAGTGCGATCTGTGAATCTCGCTCATATTATCGTCATAGTCATCTTTGTTTTCATCAAAATTTTAAAGACTAAAATTACCTGCCTAGTTTGGTCTAGAGATAAAAAGTAATAGATTCGAATGATGATAAATATGAATCTTATAATAATTTACAGCTACCAAAAATTGAGGCACAAATCCATGATCTAGTTTCACAACATGAAGCCAAGACTGGGAACACGTTCACTATTGATGGCAAGCCTCTACTGCAACTTATGGAAGACGAATGGGAGACCAGGAAGGCTGTAAGTATAATTAATTTATTATAATTATTCAAAGCCAAAAACAAATTTAATTTAAAATAATAACAGGTCCTTCCAAAGTGGGTGATAGACATTCGAGAAAGGCCTGTTATTTAAAATAGACGAGTTTTCCCCCATGTGACTTCTTCAAAGTTCGCGGTTAAGGGGCTGACACCGGGGAAAAAATGATCAATGAGCCATAAGTAGGTACGCTTTATGCTTGAACTTCTATCAGCCATTTAGGTGCAACCGTTCTGATCGATTCAGTGTAAAGCGTAGGCCACACTGGGAATGAAGCTAAGTTCGTTTAACTTCGCTCATGTAGTTATCGCGACTTTGCCTCGTGGTTGCATATTTCGGTTCACACCGCGTACTTTGAACCGAAGTATGAACCCCGAACCGTATGCAACGCGGTAGCTGCATGAGCAAACTTAAACGAACTTAAATTCGTTCCCAGTATGGCCTGCTCTTAATGCATGGCCGAATTACGTAGGCTATGCTTAGTTGACCTCCTAATAGCTTTACCACCCTTAAGGCGTTCCCTCACTGGGAGCATCCGCCTATACTAGTGGTGAGTGGGAGCACCCGTAATATAATTTGTAACATTGATGAGAATCTTATCGAATATTGGATTGTTATAATACAGTCGAATGATGACTGACGAACAGTCAGTGAGGCAGTATTATAGTTTCAAGATCCATTTTTACTTTAAGACCAATGTGACATATTTATATATTTTCAACCTTGGTGAAGTTTCAATTTACTAGGAGTTTTATACATATACGTCGATCAAACATAGAGTATGTTTTGAAGTGATCAGTATTGACTGGTCGACATCTATCGAGCGCCATCAACATAAACTTTAAATTACTCAACAATTGAAATTGGAATTCTATTTCAGTGGATTGAAGTAAACTCACACTTGATAAGAAAAAATAGAACTATGACATTGTAAAGTTTTGCGAGGCGAGGCGACACGAGGGAGTAGCGATAACGTTTTGTCATTTGGTACGTCTCACCTCGTCTCCTTTGACACATTTAACATAAGGTCGAGGTGAGGCGAGAAGTAGCGGGGACATCACTTTTATGATACATATTATTATTAATTTCGCGTATTAATGAAAGTTTTAAAGGTTGTCTTCATAAGTTTACTTAGAATCCGGGGTAGATATTTCCGATTGGTCATTATGGTTCATTATTTAATTAATAAACATTAGATATTTCTTAAGTTTTAGAAATATCTGTCCGCCGGTTAACGTCCCATAAAATCAAAAGCCGTAACAACTTTTGCAATAATTAATGGACATTGTATAGTGTAGCACGGGTCGTCAGTGAGCGCCAGTCCATATTATCTGCTGTGGTGTGAAAACCACATAAAACACAAATCCATTATTTATATTTATTCGTTGGGAAAACCTAATGCGTAATGCATATTTAGTACTAACGTGAACAGCTGAAATGCTTCTAATGCAAGCCTCGGGAAACGTCAATGACGACCATTTTTTCAGATAGTTTTTATCTTCCCCTGTAAAATAAATAACGAGGTTTTAATTTGTACGCGACGATGTACAGCCTAAAAAAATGACCAATAAACTGTTTCGGGGTTTATATTTGTATCGTTCTTGTCACCTCGTCTTGCCTCGGCGAGCCTGTGTTCATTGCTCGTTTCCTAACAACACATTTCACACAGGAGCGTCACAACAAGCTATCGGCACGCAAGCAGGCGTTGACGCCGACCACGCAGCTGTTCCGATCGCTTGCGACGTCACCGCTCGGCAAGCGTAATAGGACTGCTGCGGGCTTGGCTGCTACTGCTGAGAGGAATAGGTAACGTTGAATGTTTGATTGGGTGATGGTGTTTTGTTTGTTGCATAGATTGTTTGTAGAAGAATGACTTAGTACAGTGCGTTCATTATAGCTTGACCCGTAACGCGATTGATAGCACTGAATTTCAAAATGGCGACTGCCAGAACAGTACTACTAATATAACATACAAGATATTTAACTTCTACTGAACGTAACCATTCCGATGAACAGAGGGGCAATTCTTGTATTTTTATGAACGTTCGCATTCTAATCTCAGTCTTAATCTTTAAAAAATACCACAAATTTCCCTAAATTTTTGAAACGGTATTAACATTGATAGTCGCTGACATGAGATTGCGAATAGATTTTCGATTAGTTACTAACTTCCGCCAGCCCGCGTGATATCTTTATAAATTACAGCCTATTTATTATACTCAGTGATAATATACCATTCTACTGGTGAAAGAATTATAAAAATCGAGTCTATTCATTACAAACAAAAATACAAATCTTTTCTCTTTTAATATTAGTGTATATTATGGGGGTAATGAACATTGCCAAGTTAGACTTAGATTAACTTGGAAAGTATGTAAGGTATGGTACGGCATAACATATTTATGGTACTGCCTAATATCATTCCTTTGGTGACACCAAAGAAAGACCACCAACACAGCCAACGAAAGTAGACATACTTATCGTGAGTGAACCCGCTATAATAGAGCAGCGTAAGAGTAACGAAGAAAAAACCTGTGTCGTCCCTATACCTTGTGTTAGATGTAAGCATGGTCGCATTGACTGTAAGTAGGTCTTTTAACTCGTAGGCCGCCGTCGAAACGCCAGCTGATTACGGGCAGCGCGACCAAGGCGGTGACTACCTTCACTAACAATCTGTCTGCGCTCAAGAGATCTGCTATCACTACTGTTAAGAGGTAAGCAAGTACTTTTGTTGATAGATTGTGCAGTTAGCAAGGTAGTAGATGATATTTTGTGCTAAGTTTCATTGATTGGAGAGAGAATACTTGATTGCAAATTATGTTAGAGAATACATTTTTGCAATTATTCGAGAGTTTCTGTGATAATTCATTTTGAAATACTGTATTGTTCATGTACTTATACTACTGACTGTTTTTAATTATTGTTTTTGTTCGTTAATAATGGTGTGTAATGATTGAGTAAGTCGGATGTACTCACTTGTGTTACTTTTGTTAAGCCGGCGCCAGACAGCAACAGCACTTGTGAGGCACGGGAATTTGGGTATTTGATCAAAGTTTGATGACATACATATTTACACTTTGCCATTCGGTGTCGGGTTTTCGAGCGCACATCAAAGCGTTCAAAGTTCAAATGAGTGCGTAACCTGCTACACTTACATAAAGTCCAGTTGCTCGTAAATAACTGAGCGGAACGGTCGCTTTGTTCAGTCGCAAGATGGACTGGAGCAACGAAAGTGTCTTGGAATTTATTGAGTTGAAGGAGAACCCTAAAAGTAAACATCATAAAAATTTAAATTTGGTCAATGACGCCTGGATCAGGTTAAATAGTTAATTGTCATGTCATGTTCATTGCTCTATCGAAAAGTTTAAAAAAGAAAACGTTATTGACCGAATACAGGGAATGTTTAAAAAAAATAAAGCGGTCTACAGTTTATTTTTTGTTGTTGTCTATTTGAGAACTGAAGCGAACGTGCTGCAAAGCATGTCTGGCAGGTAAAGCAAACATGTGTTCCAATATGTGAGCAGTCTTTCAAAATCTTTGTCCAAATATGTATGCGTGTCTGGCGCCCGCATTAGAAATACTTAAAACGCGTAATGTAGGAAAGTTACTTCATCAGATTCATAAACTGAATGAATTATGTGATAGTTTATTGGATAATTCGAGATTACAATCACTTTTCTAAAATGGGCATAAACAAACTCCATTCTAAAAGTTTTGATTTAAATCTTTGTTTCGTAAACGTGTTCTTTATTTTATATGCATTGCAAATAATTACCGGTGTAGAAAAAAATGTTATTGGCAGCACTCGCTTTTTATTCAGCATAAAAACAGTCATTAGTTACCTCACGCACATTCGCTACACACTTGTTATTTAGATAATATTTTTCATTCCTTTACTATTTCAGTGCTCGCTTGTGAATTTATTGATGTGAAAACACCATTACGTCATATGTATTGAGGCAAGTTTAGTTTGATTGATGATAAGTAGCGATCGAACCAAAATATTCTACTTTGACGTATTGCGTAAGTAGAGGGAATGAGAAATATTGCACTAGCGTTACATAATTTATTAATTATACATGTAGAGCAAATTGTATGTAGTCATTACGCTTCATTGTTCAGAAAAGCATGAAGTAATTAGAATATTGGATAGAAGTAATTACTTATTAGATTGTAGGAGTAGACTGATACTTGCGTCAGATATTGATGCTATTATGTTCTCGATAAAATTAAATAATCAGTTCTTATGTAAAAATACGCAGGGAACGAGATATTTGCAGTTTTTTTTTCGGGATTATTTTGTGTCAATGTTTTGTGCGTACCATCGAAGAAGTTCATATCTGTACACCGTAAGGACTATTTCTGCTTGCAGCGCTTGGCCGCTATAGGATCGGGGCGGTAACAGATGTGGTCATACACGATGACCACATCTGCTACCGCCCCGGTTATTATTTTTCCCACGGGATTTTGTTTTCAAACTGCTTAGATATGAAGTTCTTCGATAGTACATCGTAGCATCCAAATTAACGTTTCTTTTGTGTGACAGGCGCATCAGCGGGCGTTTGGCTGCTCGGGTAGTAGCGGAGGGGAAAGATGCCAAGAGGAAGCTTGACTATGGTGGTGAACTGAGGAAGACTCCTAAAGTCAATGGCAGTATTCTCAAACATAAGCGTACGGTAAGTTGACGTCAATAAAACGATCTTCCGTTGTTGGTATTGGCTCGCATGGCAACTTGGTTCGAATAGAAGACGTAACTTTCGCTTATTTTTTCTCCCCAAAGCCGGCCGTAGCTACGGCTCGATTCGTCTGTATAGAAGGAGTATAATGTCGTATTTGCAAAAAAAATTGAACCGGCTCCAATTATATCAGAATAATTATATATTTTATCGGATCTTTCGTCATTGCCCATTCAAAGAAATCTTTTTCCCGCGTGCAAGCTGATGTGGTCTAGTACTTATTACAGTTTGATCATCCAGTTTCGTATTTTTTTACACTAAATGGAAATCTTCAAAGCATATTTCATAAAATTAATTTACCTATCCAACAGTCTCACGGCAAGCGCCGCAGTAGCAGTCGTCGCTCTACCAACGCGACGCGCTCCACCGGCTCGCAGGAGGAGGAACGAGTGGCCCCCAGGGATCCGCTCATGGAGACCACGCTTCTTACCACCTATACTGACTTTAAGGTAAGATTTAATCTCTTAGGCCAGCTTGCATCATGAATCACTTGATATAGTTAGCTCTAAACGATTTCCGTATGTCACTGCAGGGATTCAGCAGAATATCAGCGTCAGGTATATTTGCCTGGCACATGCTGAGCTGAACTCCCATTTGGTGCAACCTTGAAGCGCACACCGCACCTTTTTTATGTTCGTTAAAGTGTGTCATAGCCAATAGTGTCATCACAATGTCTTGTTTTTTCTTTCTTTTATATTTGTTTGTATATTGGCACCTTGCAGTTTAGTAATTATTTAATCGTGCTTTTGTATGCTGTGCTGTTTTTTGTGTGCATTAAATAAATGATTTATCTATCTATCTATCTATTTGAAAATATTATTCTTTTGCTGAAAATCGTTGGAAGGTGACAAAGGCGAAGAAATGTTTTAAATATGTTTAGCGCTAAACGCATTTAGTGATTCGTGGTGCAAGCAGGCTTTAGTCTGCTGTAAATGTCTGTTATCTGTAGTTGTTGACCAAAATAAAATTCCATTCATGTAAGTGACAGATAAGTTCATATAAGTACTATCGCGGACACGCATATCTGAACATCGTAAGGATTATTCCTGTTCGCAGCGCTCGGCCGCTATAGTAGCGCTTACCTACACAAAAATAAGGAGCGGTAAATAGATGTGGTCATCGTGTGCACGGGATATTGTTTTCAAAGTGGTTAGATACCCCGATGATGTACTACCGCGAAGTAAATCGACGGGTAGATTAAAAATAGCCTCCACCGTAGCGATACTGAAACGTACGTCCAGTGCACCATGAGCAGTCAGCCCTGCTACCTCCTTGCTGGCTGGCTATTACTTTTTAATATGGCCTGAACTATCCTCCTTTAGTTTTGATTTTGAGTTAGTTAACATTGGGTTCAAATACTCCTTTTTCTTTTCGGGAGGCGCTTTGCAGTTATTGATTAAAACTATCTCTTTACAGGATGGCATCAACGAAAAGCAGATCAGTCGCAGCTCCATGGCGAACCAGAGACCGAACGAAGCAGTCCTCCCCACCATCGTCTACCATACAATAGAAGAGAGGAACGGGACCCCAAAAAAAACTCCGAGGATCAAAACACCTCTGACGCCTAAAGTCGGCAAAGAGAACATACAACATGTCAACCAGCAAATGACGCCGAAGAGTAATCTCATGTACACACCGACCAGGCTCACACGATCCGCCCTCAAGCTTAACAACGACGGCTTCGCAACTCCCCGAGCTCCCCTCAGCGCAAACAAAGTCAACCTACAAAGACAAAACACAGTCGCCAGTTTATCAGTCAAAACTACCCCCAATAACGTTAGCAGGTCTAAATCCCACACGCAATTAGTGCGAAAAAACCTCCCGCCTCTAATCTAAGAACTTAGACTGAGCTCAGTTCCTACGTCTTGATGTAAACGATAGGTTTTGTTTTTTTATTGAGAATAGTTTTGCACGGAAATATCAAGATGTATGCACTGCGCCTTACAATATTATTAGCCATGATTTTCATACGAGAATCAATTTGTAATTATAAAATATTATTCAGATTTTTTAATACAATTTATTTTTGTGTTTATCGATGGTTTGACTTTGGTTTTGTGACGTATTAAATGGCTGTTTTCTCGTTGGTAAAATAACGTTTTGATTTTTATCCTTGTATATTTGAATCTCTATAATTATGTGCTGAGTAATTGCAGCAAATTTTAGGCATTGGTTGATTTTTGTTTATAGGATGTGATTGATAGTATTTTAATTAATAGATAGTTTTATAAGTTAGTTTCAGTTCTTACAAGAATAATTATTTTAGTTTGTCTTCAATTGGAATAATGTTGTTTTAGAGTAGTTTTTACGTCTTCTACTAACATATTGTCAATCAACTTTTAGCTTAGGGCAGATTGTTTCTTTCCCACCAAATTATTTTTCTTGTAACATCTTATGAAAAGGATTTATCCAGCATTGATAATAATTGATATAATTAAGTAGTTTTACGAGCATTGTAAATACTATGCGCGTGGAAAAGTTAACATGGCAGGCAGCTTACGATAGACTAAAAAGGTCATCTGAAAAAGGTTCTAACATTCCAAGAGACAGTGTACTTAATTTTTATCAGTATTTCAAGAACGAGAAATGATTCACAAAGTGACCATTTATCATGCTAACATTAAAATAATATTAAAATTAATTGATTTTCGTCGCTTTATTTAACTAATGTATAATTTTAATAATTTTAAAATGTAAATTATGGTTGTAATATATTTGCATAGTTTAAAAACAGCTGATGTTTTATTTTCATGACCAACGAGACTAGTCCCTGTATTATTAATTTTATTTAGGATTGATAAAACTGACACATTATTATCTTTGTAAAATATACAAAATATCGGGTGTTCTTACAGATAGATACTTTGCAAGTAAAATGTCGATATATTTTGATTTTGAAATAGGTCCAAAGGGCCGAATTTTTAGAAGGGCCGTAGAGGGTGATAAATATGACATCGAGTTGATTTGGAATCGAGGGCATACAGAACTACTGTTCCATGATGTGGATATTGGCTCGTTGATGTAAGTTAAATTATATTCCTATGTATTATTGCATTTTAAACGCTGAGCAGATGATGGGACTATTTGTCTGCCGAACAGAAATTACCACAGAAAAAAATTAGTACAAAGCATGATGGAACGGGAGAAATGTCAGGCAGCCTATTCCCAACTGGCAAAAACATGTGTTATAATAGTCGAGAAGGCGTGTTACTGTCGATTTTAAGGAACATAATCGTGGAAAAAATATCGCGTAAAAGCATAACTGGACCAAATTTAGAGTAGCAATAGCAATATTGCTGCCTTTCCATGACCATTGATAGAGTTAAAGCTGTTTCGTTACGATTAATCAACAAAATCTTACGAGTAAATGTTGATTGGCTATAAATCGTCATTTTTATCAGTTAAAAGCAAATAATTTGTTATTATTCAACAATTTCACTCTGTATCAGTTATTTCGTCACTATTATTCCATTATTTTCCTTTCGCCGAAACGGAACTTTGTGTGTGACATATTAGAATAAACATCATATTACTACAAATATACATGGTGGAGCATACGGTGGAGGTCTGCCCGGCTTGGGCGGCCGTGTCCTCGTGGAGGCGATCGGTGGCGGGGATCTCTCGCGTCCGGCCCTGGTCCAGGCCATGGTACGGAGCGAGAGGGCATGGGAAGCCGTCACCTTCTTCTGCGAAGGAGTAATGCTCGCGAAAGAGGAGGCGGAACGCGTGAGGGAGAGGCAAACTTCGCGCCCTCACGCCCCTAGTCGCTGCAGGAGACGCCCTGGGCATCGGGAATCCCAGGCCGATTCCTGTAGCTCGCCGTCCAAAAAGGACCAGGCCCGGGTCGACGGCGCGTTGTGATCGACGCGCGCCTCAAAGAGTTGTCAGAATAACTGACGGGGTCCGCTAGGGCCGATTCCTGCCAGGGTCGCGGGCAATTCCGAAAGGGATACCGTGGCCCCTGACAACGTACAGGCAACTGAAGGAACACGGGTGAGTTTTAGTCAGTAAGTGTCTGACACGCTCTCATATAATATCTTCTCCCGCTTCGCCCAGAGCGGGAGAAGATATTTGATAATTTCCCACCCAAAAAAATAAGGTAAGGAAGATTCTCTTGTCACAAATGCGTCTAAACTAGACTAAAAATCACCAAAATTTAGTTTACTCCTGTCAAACGATGATTTCCCATTCTGAAATAGACTAAAGTGCCACAACTTAACTATATTTTAGTTTGACAGCACTAAGATTGTACTGAGATTTTAATTTAGTGAAAATGACAATTTTGCTATTCTGAATTTGACGTTTTTCACCTAAAATTTTAATTGTCTAACTAATTCTGACCATTTTTAATCGCCACTGAAAATGGTGTGGAATATTATTAGTTGTCATGAACTAAAATTCACACGAACATCTCGACTTCGGGTGCAAAAATAGTACTGTACTGGATTTTTTTCTTTTCTATTGCTCATATCTCGAAAATGGTGTGTCCTATCGCAAAAATAATGAAAATTTCGACCCCCTTTAAAAAACCCTTATTTATACCCCTAATACTCAACACGTAGGTAATTTTTTTTTTTCCGTACAATAAGTGAAAAACTCCATATAAAACACGTCGAGGCTGCCCCCACTGCGCGCCTCCGGCTCTAAAAAAATTCACGGGGTAGGGCAAACAAGTATGTAGGTACCACGAGGAGTCGCAATTGTCAAATTCGATTTAGTTGTGTCAAAATAATTTTTTAAATTTGAGACTACTACAGAATAGCTTTATGATTCTCATAGCCGAAAGTAAGGAATTTTAGTTATAATTTAGTTCGGTGTACAAGAGAATCGGCACCATTACCTAGTTACTTAATAAAATGTAGAATATACAGGGTGTTTGGTAGATGGGTGCAAAGCCTGAAGGGGGTGATGTCTTAGACCATTTAGAACTTATTAAGCTAAACTTGCCTTAGACGAAGTCTGTTCAAAAAAAAAAATTCATACCAACTCAATTTGCTTTGTCCACATCCTAATTCCAAGAGGTAATGATATATCTGCATAAATAGTACCTCAAAAGAAAGGCCAATAACCAAGCATGTTTTTAAAAAGGTTTGAACAAATGAGGCTATTAAAAAGAAAAAAAATGGGTATTATTGTTAAAAACCTTGAGTTAAAAAAAAAATACAAGGAACAGACTTCGTCTGAAACAAGTTTAGCTTAATAAGTTCTAAATGGTCTAAGATATCACCCCCTTCAGGCTTTGCACCCATCTACCAAACACCCTGTATTAGCAATGTACTGTCTAGAGAATTTTGTATATCTGTATGTAAATGAACATGCAAAGTAACTATATCGATGAAATCTTTGGAGTTATCACACTAATATTATAAAGGCGAAAGTTTGTGTGTGTATGTTTCTCTCTTCTTCACGCTAAAACTTACTGAACGGATTTGGATAAAATTTGGCACACAGATAGTTTATACCTGGATTAACACATAGGATACTTTTTATCCCGATATTCCCACGGGATCGAAACTTATGCAGGTGAAACCGCGGGGTGCAGCTAGTTTAACATAAATATGAGGGCCACGCTAATGATTAATAATATGATAGTAATAATAAATAAAGTTTATCAAATATTATCAAGATGTTAGATCAAGATCCATTAAACAAATTTAAGTAAATATATTGCTAATACATCACAATTCAAAACTCAAACTCAAACTCAAAGCATTTATTTCAATTAAAACCTTTACAGGCACTTTAGAATTGTCAAAGAGTCAGTTAGTCAGAAAGTTGAAGCTAGTTGCCCATTCCAAAACGTAGATATCTATGGAGAAGAACAGGCAAGAAACTCCAAGGACACTCTTTTAAATATAGAAATTACAAAATCCTGGGTACATTACTCTTGTTGATTCTATATGTGAGAACAATGTAAAAAAATATATAAAAATCAAAAACGATTAAAAATAAGCCCTGGCAGATATGAGATGACCAGTCTCAACTGACGGCGCGCGGCGCCCGTTCACGAACATGACGCGTGGATCAGCACCATCCAGCTCAACCATTTTGTAGGGAACCGAATGATCCAACACACTCGCCACCATCAGCGAGACATTTAAGTGAGTATGACATACGCTCAACTACCCTGCTCTTTCAAGTCAAAATACAACACAGTAAACGACTCCATGGTACTCATATTTACAAAAATTGAAAATAAAAATGCGTCTAAGTTATACAAAACTATAGTTTGCAATGTATTTGTAACCTTTAAAGAATTTTACCACCAAAAGAAAGAAAATCAATATTATCTATTGGAGTATTCAATAATTAAAATATGGTTAAATAAAAAAATAAAAAATAAATAAAAAGGGGAAGCAACTCTACCATTTTTTTTTAAACTAGTGAGCCCAAGTGGCTGTGGAGCAGGACCAGCCAATGCTGGTCGGAGAATAGAATAATAGAATAGAATAAACAATTAACAATAGAATCGGCACCAATGTGCCGATTCTCTTGTACACCGGAATAAACTAACTAAACTATCACTAAAATTCCTTACTTTTGGCTATGAGAATCTTAAAGCTATTCTGTAGTAGTCTCTAAATTTAAAAAATATTTTGACACAACTAAATCGAATTTGACAATTGCGACTCCACGTGGTACATACTTGTTTGCCCTACCCCGTGAATTTTTTTAGAGCCGGAGGCGCGCAGTGGGGCCAGTATCGACGTGTTTTATATGGAATTTTTCACTTTTTGTATGGAAAAAAAAAATATTACCTACGTGTTGAGTATTAGGGGTATAAATGTTTTCATAAAGGTGGTCGAAATTTTCATTATTTTTGCGCTAAGACACACTATTTTCGAGATATATGCAAAAGAAAAGAAAAAAATCCAGTACAGTACTGTTTTTGCACCCGAAGTCGAGATGTTCGTGTGAATTTTAGTTCATGACAACTAATAATATTCCACACCATTTTCAGTGGCGATTAAAAATGGTCAGAATTAGTTAGAAAATTAAAATTTTAGGTGAAAAACGTCAAATTCAGAATAGCAAAATTGTCATTTTCACTAAATTAAAATCTCAGTACAATCTTAGTGCTGACAAACTAAAATATAGTTAAGTTGTGCCACTTTAGTCTATTTCAGAATGGGAAATCATCGTTTGACAGGAGTAAACTAAATTTTGGTGATTTTTAGTCTAGTTTAGACACATTTGTGACAAGAGAATCGGCACCAATATATCGGTTATTAGTCGAATAATTGTATAATGTTATCTCATTTATAGGACTTAACGCAGCCATTATGTATTGTGTAGATTTTTTTTTGGTTCCTTAATAACGAAAACCTGTCTATTTCAATGTTTCTTTTACTTTCTCGGATAACCACGTCACCACTATTTTAATATTTTTCTATTTATTGTAATTCATCACATAAATTGTTAATATTTTTCAATAAAATATTGGTGCGCTGGATGAGATATTATAGATATGCTTAACAATCATTTATACAACACCTAATTCACATTCATAACGATTCAAGTTCAGTAACTGGAATATAAACACTTAGATGCGACTAATATATTCAGCATGCTATTTTTTTTTCATGGTGTAAGTCAGACAATTTAGCATGCTATTAAGTACAGATATTAAGATCCTTTTAGTGAAAAGGCAGATTTTATTCTGCCAGTTTGCTCTTATACAGTAACGTCGAGTAGCAGCCAAATAGTAGTTTCTTAATCATGAAACTTGGGAATCGACAACTCTAATAGCGCTATTACTGAACTGAATGTGGTATAAACAAGAAATCGTAGCTACTATATGACTTCAATAAATGCACAATATGAATATCGAGTAAACGTTTATACGACACTTACCTAAAAGCGATAAAATGCTAAAAAGTCGTAATACACGCTTTTACATTACATTGTGGTTACCTACCTACTACGTAGCAATTACTCAACATTTATTCGATCTGTAGCCGAATAACTCATTCATTATTCGACTGTTTTGCTAGTTGGGTTTGTCCTACGTGTGCGTTAATGCATAAATTTCCATTCGTTCTATCGTCGAAGATAAATTGTTCATCGTCTGCTCAGCGTTTTACTCGTAGATGATTTTATATTCATTGCTCACCTCATTGTCACCCTAACAAAACCCACGACTCAAGCCTTGGACGTCGGAAGGGGTTTTCTAAAAGTTAGCTTTACTACTTACCAAAACACCATCAGTTTTTTAGTAAACAAACTTCGAACAAAAATACAAAAGTACCTACCCAGTGCTTTCAAACAGCGAAGTAATTGCGTAAAGCATTTACAGTAGCAATGTCTTTCATTTTGACGGTTCAACAACATTCATTGCGTTATTTACGTTGTTGAACAGCCAAATTTTTAGAACATATGAAGCAATGGATTAGCATTATCCTTCAAAATCATTGCCGTTGTGATTGATAGTGTGTAACACAATTAGGCTTCCTGTACATGACGCCGGAGCCGCACTGGCTCCGGACCGCAAGTTTGTGTACCTATACGAATGAATATCGCACATGCGCCGCACCGGAACCGTCTGTATACTGGCATTGAGGCCGATTTAAATATTAAAGCAGCGATCAGTAGTATTGCCAACGGAGCATGCGGTCCGGCGCCGGTGCGGCTCCGGCGTCATGTACCTTAAGCCTAGTAAGCCTTAGGGTGCTGATATGAATAAAGATTACCAGCCTGTTATAAGTCCAGGTTTCCTCTCCGTGTTTCTCTTCACCTTTAGTGATGTCTAAGATAACCTTAGAAAGTACTTTTGCTATGTTGTTTCAGTGAACTCTCAGCCCTGTCAATATGTATGCTAAACGAGAACAAGGAGATTATGGGATTCATGGCTCTCTCAGATCATCCCCACGTACTTGGACTTGATCCCGCCGACTGGGAAAATTGGATAAGGAATTTATATCAGTAAATCCATATTCAAATCAACCATATCAGCAATTGTTTGACGTTCTTCATGAATGGTCTCTACTTCTACAGGCAGTCAAAAGCCAATCGTCAGGATATCTTTATTCTTGGGAGAACGTCAAAGTTGAAGTTCATATTTATTTTCGAATTTATTTCAACATTTTTAATTGATATACGTTTGGCAGTTAAAATCTCGCTACGCTACGTTTTGCCAGGTCAACGCCGGCTGATAGAATATGTACCTTATGTCAGTGAAACAAATAGTTGCCAGTTGATCCGTGCGTCAGACCACAGGGTCATTTACATCTTACTTACTAAACATATTAAAATCATTAATTTACCGACTGACAACGCACAGTCTGAACCGATGTATCGACACACATACCTAAAAGCGTTGCGACGTCGCATCGCAAACATCAGCGACAGCACCCTTAAATTTTCTTAGGAAATCCCCGAAACTTCTGCATTACTTTCAAGAGGAAGGAAAATTTCACGTTTTCAAGATTGATTTTATTGGAGTACATGCTTTTAGAGCCGACACAACCTAAAAGCTTGAACTCCAATCAAATCAATCTTGAAAACGTGAAATTTTCCTTCCTCTTGAAAGTTCCATTTAAAATAGAAGTGTCTAAGATAGTGTTTTTAAATTCATTCCTTTTAGTTTATTACATTTTTTGTGAAAGTTCGTAATATTTGCCGATGGGAAATCCCATCTGGCACAAAGTTTATACATAAAAATAAAATACTAAGTTCTGATTTTTCCTGTTCTATATTTCAGGAGATACTACTTGTCTCGTAACACGCTGTTCATACATTTCATGTGCTGCATCGATTCGGTGACAGACTTCTTTGTTGAAGAGGCATTGGTATCTGTGTTCCTAAACGACTCCTATTTACTGTATATTGTGATAGCTGTACCTCTGTTTTGTCCAGATGGTAAGACTACTGATCTATTGTATTAAGTCATAAAATATTTCAGGAGGATAATGAGGGAGAGACTATCCTGTACATATGTCAGTCTGCGTTCCAAAACCTTTGAAACTCTATGTCTGTTTGATCAAAATATCAATCCAATATTGATGAAAAATTGGGCAGACATATATTCTGGTTCTGGAAGAAAGAAACTTATAGTAGAACTATTTTCTTAATCTCCCTCGGGAATCATCGCATTTCCGAATACAAACAGCTTTCCTCCCATTTTTAAAATAAATTACATTAAATTAAAAGAGTATTAACAACTCTATATACTTCCTTGAGAGCGTCCGGTCTGCATCAAGTGTAAAGGGCCACTGATAACTGAGAAAACACGAAGTTTGCTTGTTTGTTTGTTTGGACATTGAGAAAATAGTTGTACTGTAGGTACATACATACTCACGCCTTCTTCCCGTGGGGGTAGTTAGAAACTTATACAACACGCCAACAGCCTGCTACGATCCTAAATTCACTAAAGAAAATTGTCCACGTTAAAATCAATTGCAAGTATATAGTCCACTTTTATAATTAAACATTTCAGGTACCTATTTTATTAAATACAGGTAGGCACGTAACAGAGTTCTAACTTGTTACAGAATTAATAACAAGGTTCCAAACGTTCAAGAAACGAAATATATACAAATACCTACCAAAGTCTAGGGATGGAATGGGAAATTATTTGTATACGGCCTTGAGAGCGGACTTTTGCCCAAGATTGAAGATGCGACGAGCGGTGTACGTACCTACCCACATTTTTGTAAAACATAGTAGGTATTATATGAAAGATAGATTTAAGTTGTTTGTAATGTACTATTTATAGAAATTGGTATTATACAAATGTAATTTCTCACACAAAGTTTAACAGCAAATGATTTTACCACATACTTTCTGGTATCGTGTCGTTACGGGTCGCCAGAAGCTCGAAAGTCTGACAACCAGTCTTACCAAGGGGTATCATATCACCCACGGCTTTGGAGGTCAGATAGGCAGTCGCTCCATGTAAAATACTGGTATTCAGCTGCAACCGGTTAGACTGGAACCCGACCCCAACATAGTTGGGAAAAAGGCTAGGCCGATGATGATGACTTGCTGGTACCACTTTTAGTACATCATAAATTATTGATTTTATTTGTGTATTTTGTTCCCCTTTTTAGTACTTACATCATATTGATTTTATTTGTGTATTTCGCGCCCCTTTTAGTACATCATATTGATTTTATTTGTGTATTTTTGTGTATAGGGAAGAAGATAACGATGACATAGTAGAAATATTACACAAGAAATGTCCCCGACTGAAGGAGCTGTACGGTGAATATTACATAAGTGAGATTGTCGGGCGGCATCCTGAAAGTAATAGAAAGATCATAGTTGCCGATGTAAGTATGTGTTATTTTTTTTTATGTGTAGTAAATATAGTTTTGGGTAGGTATATGATTAGGGGAAGACCAGAAACGATGAATGAACTGTGTGAAAGATGATAATATGGCTAGAAAGGGGGTGACTACTGAAATGACTAATAGAGAAGTATGGAAGAAGAAATTTTTCGCCGCTAGTAAGATATATATTTAAAATCCAGCTCCGCTTATTTGCTTGGTTATTATTATCTATGACGTAATCCAACAAATCCGATTTTCAGGTGCACGGTCGTGCTGTTGCAGTCATGTGTTTGAACACAGATATCAACTATAAGAAACTACAGAGGCAGTATGAGCTGCGGCCCTTCCACGGTCTAAAGACCGCTACAGCTCTTGAGAAAGAGCAGAATAACCGAAATAACTCTCTATTGGCCAATTTTGGGTATGGAAATAATGGATTACTAGCTGCTGCCAGTGCCTTCGCCCGCGTAGACACTGATTCTTTAAAAAAAATAAAAGTATCATAAGTCACTAAACACCGTAAAAATAAATTACCTAAACTATCGGCGCCTTGAAGCCTTCTCCCCGCTGCACAGCTTCGCTCTCACTCAGTCCGCGAGCATTAGTGTGCGAGCGAGATAAAAAGTGAATTTGAGCTGAGGTATTATGAACTCTGAAGGCGTGAAAATATAGCAGACAGAGTTATGTGTGTGTTATGTCAGTATACGGATTAAAGAGCAAAGGAAAAAGCTAAGCTGTTCACATTTTGTCATTGATAAGGACATCGTTATAGATTATTGTTAATTAATTTTAAGGGAACCGATAATGCTTGGCCAATGGAGTCCCTTCGATCATCCTACGGAAATTAATCACCACGTCCCGGAAACAGTAAGTTAACCTTATGTATATGAAGAGCTCGTGGCTAAGTAATAACAGCCGCACAGGTTGATCCATCAGGTTAAGCTATGCTTGCCGGGGTTGGTTCGTGGATGGGTGACCATCTTTACATACCGAAACTCCTCCATGCCTCGACTGGATCTTTGACAGTCGTTACGGGTCCTCAGAAGCCCGAAAGTCTTACAAAGGGGTATCGTATTACCCGGTTACTGGGTTATGGAGGTCAGATAGGCAGTTGCTCTATGTAAAATACTGGTATTCAGCTGCATCCGCTTAGACTGGAAGCCGACCCCAAGATTTTTGGGAAAAGGCTAGTCAGATTAAACATTTACTTTGTATATGAAATTGATGTAAGTACCAATAGAAGTAAAATATTGTATAAATTCTACAGGACTCGGATCTTTTTATTTTTAAGGGCTGATTTTTCAATCGGCGGTTTGACCGGTTTTTTTATGGAAAACATGTAAAACCTATTTATTCCTCAGACAAAGTTATCTGACGAACGAAAATACGACCCATAGTCAATTAAAATGGTTTCTGCTCTCCTATCCTATTATTGACATCACGCTTGTATTCCCCGAAAGGTTGGGCAGAGATGTACCTATAGTACACCCAAATTTCGCCAGTTATGTAGAAGTCCCATGTAATACGGGGCGAGCCTATGCCATTAACCGGGCACAAATCCAGGCTCCGGGCTACTACTGAGACATTCTTAAGAGGGAACAGGGCCCGCGATTCTCCATACCAACGTATTCCCCGTTTTTCTTCCTGAATAATGCCTCTAGAGCTGTCATTTTTTTATAAAATCAGTCTCTATAGGCATGTCCCTGTCATTTCCTTTTTTTCAGCAATTAATAAGTAAGGAAACTATGACCCTCCAAAAATTACAAAAATGCCCCATTTTACCGCCGTGATTAGAGGACTACCAGACTGATTCGGGAAAGATTTTAGCATAAAAGAAAATAATAGGAACCTAAACATACTCTTTCTTAAAATTTTAATGTAAAAAATTATTAAATCGGTTTAGTTTTCGAGGAGAAAAAATGAGAATGCCAAACGTCGTTTTCGTCATTTTTTTTTATATAGTCGGTCTGAGCTGCATTTGTCCCTATCGCACTTTACGGGGTTTAACTCGGTTTTTCGGGCGCAGCGCGACGGCAATAGTTTCTTCAAATACCTATTATTCAAATTTCTCGCAGCCCCTGTTCCCTCTTAATGGAAAACCCCAATAACGCTGCCTAATCTGGGCATCGAGCCCAGGACCTTACGCTCAGCAATAGCGCTTGCGACCACTACACCAGTGCACTGGTCTAGTGCAGTGGTCGGCAAACTCAAGACTCGACTCGACAAAGTCAATAGAGCCAAATAACAATAATATAACGACAGATTTCTTATGAGAGCCAATCCTTTCTGTGTGTCCAAACTGTCTTAATACACTTTTATCTTAATCCTTAAAATTCCCATCGTCTTTCAAAGCACAACGATTCCTAAAACTAACTTGCTAAGAAGTACGATGCCTTCATTATCATCATCATATTGGCTTATCATAATAATATCACAAACTGTGATAATAATTATGATGAAGGCACAACAACACACAACAACAAACTTAACTTGACTTTTAAAAAGTTAACTTTCAGAAAAGTACAGTAAATGATTAATTTTCGATGTCCTGTTTATTTTTGATGGAATGACTTCGGAAATTAATCTTTGACATAATTATAGTTAGTTTTCTTTTTTCACTTTTGGCCTTGAATAAAACATGATATTTTGCTTAATGACTGAAACCCCGAATCGTTCTCAACATTTCTGCAGAGCCGCATGCGGCTCACGAGCCTCGGATGGCCTACCACTGCTGCTGCACTAGGCGAGAGTCCCAAAATTCATTTTATTAATATTTTCCAATCAGACCTTCCGCAGAAAACATCCTCGAGCTACAAAGAAATGCAGCCGAGTACTCTTTACACGGGGCGACAACAGTGAAGAGGAGATATTAGTCAAATCCCAGTATGACTTAAGTGACCAAGTGTACTTACGATCTCCTTCTTTATATTCTGTGGTCAACTTGCTGGATGAAGATCCTTTTGATTACGATATTGTGAACATTGATACTACGCTATTGAATGTTGCGGAGGGACGGTCTTGTGAAATTCTGTGAGTTTCGATTTTGACGTAATTTTGATAGCGTATTAATATTTATAAAAATGAACTTTGATGCAGTGAGCGTCTCCATTTCTTTTTGTTCCTAATTAATTCTTCTATGATAAAATATTAAAAGATAGGATTTTATAAGAGCAAAAAAGTTAAGAATCTCGATTGCTGCGAATGCTTCAATGATTTAAATCATTGAAACCTTTGGCTTCAGACTAAATAATTAATTTAATCAGATTTAATTTTTCTGAAATCCGTGGAAGGCTGCCAGATAGTGGAATTTATATATCAGTAAACATAATCCTTTACTAAAATATCCTAACGATACTTTGTTTCAGGCCACACAGGTCTTTACACGTGAAGTCGTCGTTTATAGTCAACCCGTCCTTACAACCACAACAGAAGCGCTTGTCTTCTTGTACTTCATCATATATTAGGAAAGGTAAACTACTTTAACACGTTATAGCACATAGTTCCGGGCCGAGACCGTCCGTTCTCAGTGTTCGTATAAAGTCAACCAGAGTTAGGGATCTCCTGCACTAGACGGCCACGACCGCGACCAGGTAAACTGCAAAAACAGGCCACGCAAAATATGTTCTCCCATACGGAATGTATCGGAGAACATGTTTTTCAAACTGCAAATTTAAGTTGGTCGATTATTACTCGTTAACCTGTAAAGCCTTAGCTGTGATAGTTTTCCTTTTAACTTCGTTAAATATCCTACTGCTGTGATAAATCCAAGTACAACCATTTAGCTGGCAAGGGGGGGGGACACACACTAGACTAACGCAAATTTGCACTTTAAAGCTTAATTCATAAACTTATCCCTGAATTGAAAAATGGTTGTCACACACCCACACACCCACTTGTTTACTACGGAACCCTTCAGGGTTCCGTAGTAAACAAGTGTAAATGTAGTAAATCAGATTTTAAACTGATATGAATCGCGCACTTGGCCGCAACGGCCAACTAGCCGGACACCATACTATAATATAGAGCCACTAGACAACCATTACTGGCCGAAGTCGTGGCCGTCTAGTGCGTGAGACCCCTAAGGTTGATCGAGGTCGATCTTAGCCACAAAATATGTCAAATAATACCCTGGCCCTGAATTATGGACTCGAGAGCCTAGTCATTCCAAATTCTAAACGCTAACAGTTCCGGTGCCTTTATGTGCCTACCCATCTTTTTGTCTAGTATTTCATTTGATGACTGATTTGGCATTTCACCTTCCTTCTCTACACACACACGGCACACATTACACATCACACACTCATACACAACACACATCACACACTCATACACAACACACATCACACACTCATACACAACACACATCACACTTTCATACACTTTCCCCATAACATCACATCACACGCGCTTACTCAAACACAATTTGCTGCTGTTACACTTTTTAAATTTCCTAATTTTGTAAAAAATCTTAGCGGACGAATGGATGGCCCCTAGAACACAGGATTGTCCTAGCATCGGGGTCATTATTCACAAAAAAATGAGCACAAATGTAATAATATCATAATAACGTAACATGCATTGTATTACTTCTTTTTGCTAAATAAATTATTCTTATTCTTATTTGACAGATTCGGGTTGACTTTTTCCCCAGTTTGGTGACTTTAGCTAACCAGTTTGGCTAGGCGCAAACGAGCCACCGGCCACAACCAACGGTGGCTGTCACCTTTTGCTGCGGTGTTGAGTACTGCTGTAGCGGGTGACTACCACCAACCAAACATGTGCGACGAATCCATACAAAACGTATGAAAAAGAATGTCAACAGCTTGTAGCTGAATTACCAGCGGTTGTGGCCGGTGGCTCGTTTGCGCCTAGCCTTAATGTACTAACTTACTTTTCAATGGATTATACTGACAGGAATAACGAGAACCTGTGGCATGAGTAGGAGGGACCTAAGTAATCTTCATTCAAGATGTACATGCGTCCTTTTACTTACGGCAGTAGTACCTAACTACTGTACTACTACCGTGAGTAAAAGGACGCATCAACATTCAATAAATTGCGTAACATCGTGGGTCTTATACTTATATCAATAAAAAAATTACAGAAAGAAATTCACAGAAAACAATTAAAACAGACGACAGGGATTCTGAGATGTACCATGGAGCAAAAAACGCTTTTATGATTGAGTTGTTTGCGTTCCGTGATGATATGGATGACAGGTGACTTTTTATTTATTTATTATTTTATTACACAATAAAATACATGACAGGGGGGGGGGGGGGTAATTGTTAGCAGTAGGTTACGTATAGCAGTAAACCTATGTTAAATGTTTGCATGGAGTTTTCTAGCTAAATGTTGTTAAAAAATACAATAGACGACGTAAATTTAGTAACCTAATCCGCTTAATTGTTCTTAAAGAATCATAAAGAACCCTGTAAGAAATCGACACGTGTTTCACCTCTCAACGAGGTATCCTCAGGATGACAATTGACTTGTTGCGCACCCGGACTCGACGTGTTGCCACGTCAAGCGCCGAACGCAGTGTGAACCACACCTTTATTTATTTTGTCTAGGGCATCTCTTAGCTGACCTCTGAGGTCATGACTACTTAACCGGGGTTTCCTGTGGCTGCCTTGAGCTACTACACTCAAAGCCTGCAGCCAGGGGATGAGCCACACTGCCCGACAACTCCATTTATAAAGGATTACTGCTCGGTCCACCTCGGCTAGGATCGTTATCAGCGCGATAAGGGGTTGTGAACAATCGCAGCAAAGGTGACCTTGTAATACCTACTCGTATTTAATTCGTTCAACAGTGTAAAGTTTCTTGTATTATTTTTTGCAAAAAATAATACAGGATTCCTGAGGATATCTCGTTGAGAGGTTAAACACGTGTCAATTTCTTATAGGGAAAACCCTATAAGAAATAATTATTATTGATTTTGATATTTCCCGGGACCCTAGGGTACCGGACCTTTGGAAGGCGTACGAGGGGCCGAAGCCATCTCGTAGAGGCCCGTTAGACGTGTTTAATGAAACGAGGCACCAACCGTTGATTAGCCCTGTACACACTATGCTAGTGCACCCAAGGACAACCCCCGGTTGGTGCAGGACTATTGCAATATATGGAAACAAAGATATTGGATTATGGGTTTGGGTGGCTAAGTGAACTGGTTATCTAGAACTATGGAAATACTATGGCCCCTGCCTGACCAATATTTTATATAAAATACATAGGTAAAATGGCACGGGGTGACTTGCACACTCAATAATGGGCCCCCGAAAACGATCGCTAGCACAAAGTGTCGTAGCGACAAGGAGGCAACAAGTCCTGAGGTGTTTATAAGAAGTGGAGCGGTATTCCACGGCTTTCAAGCCAATCCCGGAAGTACGGTCAAGATCCCTACCAGCATCTTACTGGAATAATTCCTTCCTCCTTTCCATTCCTTTCTTTGATTTCTCCCGGGAGATAGTTTCCGTGGGGTCGCTACTGCCCAACAGCTCGCCACATGCTGCCCTGCGGGTTTCTGTATCTCTCTTGGTGTGGCTCTTCATCCCAGACCTGTTCCGGCAACAAACTCTACCGGCATAGACCTGGAGTTCGGAGCGCCCAGCCCCACCATGACATAAAGAAAAAAAAAAGAAATTCATAAAGGATATGAGAAGAATCTCTTTAAACTCAAACTCAAACTCAAAGCATTTATTTCAATTAAACCATTTACAGGCACTTTTGAATTGTCAAGGAGTCAGTCAGTCAGAAATATGAAGCTAGTTGCCCATTCCAAAGCGTAGGTTCCTATGGAGAAGAACGGGCAAGAAACTCCACGGACACTCTTTAAAAAAAAATATTTTCTTACAAAATATTGTTTACATCATTCATGTTGAAATTATACATGTGAGAACAATGTAGAAAGACGTGTACGTAAGAATCGTCCGTAATAAAAAATAAAACAATTCAAAAATTAAAATAAGCCGTGGCAGATAAGAGATGACCAGTCCCTACTGATGGCGCCCGTTCACGAACATGACGCATGGATCAGCACCGTTTAGCTCAACCATTTTGAAGGGAACTCAACGATCCAACACACACGCCACCACCAGCGAGACATTTGAGTGAGCATGACATACTCTTAGCCGCCAGGGCATATCAAGTCAATGAAAGACGTACCCAGTAAATGGTAGCTTTATAGAAGGTACATGGTCACAGTGCTCACACATGTGCTATGCAATTATACAATAAAAAAAGAGATTGAAGTTATACAATTCAAAGATATTTTTTACAATCTTCAGCAATTCCAACAATATTTTTGAATGCTAATCAATTAGTTTATGCGCTCTTGTGGAGCTGGACCAGCGTTAAGCCAGGCATTTTTGTCAGCGATATAATCCCCAAGCTTATAATATGCCTGGCATCATAGTGTGCGTTTTATACAAGATTTAAATTTCGTTTCATTTAGTTGTAGTATATGGGAAGGTATTTTATTGTAACATTTTAAACAGTACCCCATGAAAGATGAGTCTACTTTAGCCAGTCTGAAACCCGGTTGAACTAATTGGTCCCTATTTCTAGGACTATAATTGTGTCTTTCACCTCTTTTACTGAAAAGATTAAGATTTTTCCTGACGTACATGATGTTTTCATAAATATATTGACAAGTTACCGTCATGATGTTAATATTTTTAAACAGTTCCCTTAGAGAATCGCGCCTACGGAGGCAATATATTGCTCTAATGGCTCTTTTCTGCAGAATAAAAATAGAGTCGATATCTGCAGCCCGTCCCCATAGTAAAATACCGTAGGACATGATACTATGAAAGTAACTGAAATAGACTAGCCTTGCGGTATCTATATCAGTAAATTGACGGATTTTTCTTACAGCATATGCTGCTGAACTTAGCCGTCCTGCGAGAGATGTTAAATGAGGACCCCATTGCAGCCTTGAATCGAGCGTGATCCCCAGGAAAACAGTTTTATCTACAAATTCTAGCTTCTCCTTATTCAATACTATATCACAATCACTACTCTTAACATTCGGTAAAGCAAATCTTATGCATTTAGTTTTTGTCCCATTTAATACTAAATGATTAGCAGTAAACCAATTTTGGACCTGCAGTAGGGCGTTATTTACATCGTCAAGATTTGATGCACGTCTATTTATCTTAAAAAAATTGGGAAGTATCGTCAGCAAATAACACCATTTGTGGTTGGTTTTTTAATAAATGGGGTAGATCATTAATATATACTAAAAAGAGGAAAGAACCCAATATCGAGCCTTGAGGAACACCCATTTTTACTTTTAGACCGAGTGAATTTACACCATTAATTTGAACTTGCTGTTGTCTATCATTTAAATAAGATTTTACTAAACAGAGTGCAAGTTTACCTAGTCCGTAATGCTCAAGTTTCAAGAGTAAGGTTTCATGATTTACGCAGTCAAATGCCTTGGAGAGGTCACAAAAGATTCCTATGGCATCTTGAGCCTCCTCCCACGCTGTAAATATGTGTTTTAATAAGGTGACACCGGCGTCAGTTGTGCAACGACCTTTGGTGAAACCATATTGCTGATCGTGTAAGATTTGGTTGGTGTTGAAATGGTTAAGCATTTGGTTTAGCATTACCTTGTCGAACACTTTGCTGAATACCGGCAGCACGGATACAGGGCCTCAAGTCTACTATTACAATCGTGTCAGAATGGTCTATCATTGATTTCATAATTGTTGATTTTGACAAGTTTGGTAATCTACTAATATATTGGCGTCATAATGACTTTCCAATGGTCAGCCACTGACACTCCATTGAAAGAAATGGCATCTATTGGTAATCTCGTACATAATGAAAAATGAATGACTGACCTAACGCGGTAATCTGCTACAATTTTGACAGTTCCTTTGATCAGTGACCTACCATGAGAACGTCATTGTGCAGCAATTTCTTTTAATTGTTACGAGTATCGTGTTTGTGGAATACAATGATCAACCAATGATCGACCATTATGAATTTAGCAGATTACGAACTTTTAGCAAAATGACTATGGGATCGTGTTGGAATGACGAATTTATAAAAATAGCAGACTTGGGCCCCTGGTCTATAATTGTTGGTGTCTTTACTGTCCCCAGATTTAAAAAGTGGTATAACCTTGCTGTATTTCATTAAATCCGGGAAGACTCCTTGATCCACACACACAAATTAAATATTAAAGCTAAGTATGGTGCTATAGTCTCGATTATGGATGTACAAACTTTGATAGATAGTCCCCATAGATCCTCGGTCAGTTTGATTTTAATTTGGCGAAAGGCTTTATTAACTATCATAAGGTTTATATGTTTAAATTGAAATTCAACCGGACAGCCTAGGACATTCGCTCTTAATAAATCAATTGAGACATCGGGTGAAGAATTTAAAGCTTTCGTCGTTTTAAATAGTATATTAGTAAAGAAATGTACAAATTCTTGAGCTACTTCTAAGTTAGAGCTTATTGCACCACGTGAAGTCTCCAATGTGTAATCAGTGTTTCGTTTTTTTTCCCTACTAGTTTCATTATTTATAACTTTCCAAACTGTTTTTATTTTATTTTCTGCTGATTTGATCTTATTGCTAATGTACAGGGCTTTAGCTATCTTGCAGGTATTTCTAAAATCGTGTCAGAATGGTCTATCATTGATTTCATAATTGTTGATTTTGACAAGTTTGGTAATCTACTAATATATTGGCGTCATAATGACTTTCCAATGGTCAGCCACTGACACTCCATTGAAAGAAATGGCATCTATTGGTAATCTCGTACATAATGAAAAATGAATGACTGACCTAACGCGGTAATCTGCTACAATTTTGACAGTTCCTTTGATCAGTGACCTACCATGAGAACGTCATTGTGCAGCAATTTCTTTTAATTGTTACGAGTATCGTGTTTGTGGAATACAATGATCAACCAATGATCGACCATTATGAATTTAGCAGATTACGAACTTTTAGCAAAATGACTATGGGATCGTGTTGGAATGACGAATTTATAAAAATAGCAGACTTGGGCCCCTGGTCTATAATTGTTGGTGTCTTTACTGTCCCCAGATTTAAAAAGTGGTATAACCTTGCTGTATTTCATTAAATCCGAGAAGACTCCTTGATCCACACACAAATTAAATATTAAAGCTAAGTATGGTGCTATAGTCTCGATTATGGATGTACAAACTTTGATAGATAGTCCCCATAGATCCTCGGTCAGTTTGATTTTAATTTGGCGAAAGGCAAACTATGCTATCTTGCAGGTATTTCTAAAAATTTTGGAATATGTAGCAACATACTTGTTGAAAGCTTCAGTGTTAATGTAAGGCTTAAGGCCATACAGCTCGAAAAGCCTTTCCCTACTTATCCTAATACCTCTAGTTAATATTCCCCACAAAACCACTGAAGCTTTAAATTCCTCACCCGCGCTTTCTGCTGCCTTACTTAGAAATAATGTAAAGGCATGCCCTTTGGAGTTTAGGTTTCAGCAAACAAACCCAAAGGCTGTTATAAAAGCTTTTAAAGATCTTAAAATTAAATCAACAGAAGATCTGTGGGGAATGTCTGTAAAAGTCTGTAGATCTGTCATCGAAACCATTGCGCCTTATTTAGCTTTCATATTTAACACTAGTGTAGACCGTCTTTCCGGATCTCATGAAACATAGTAAAGTAGTTCCTTTGTTCAAATCCGGTGATAGTAAGGAACCCAACAATTATAGGCCTGTGTCAATTCTGCCAGTTCTCAGTAAGGTGTTTGAAAAGTTGATTCTCAATCAAATGTTACGGCACTTTAATAAAAATTCCATATTTCATGATCAACAGTACAGTTTCACCAAAGGGCGTTGTACCACTGACGCCGGTGTCGCCCTGATAAAGAACATTTTAACGCCTGGGAAGAAGCACAAGATGCCATTGGAATTTTTTGCGACCTCTCGAAGGCTTTCGATTGCGTAGACCATGAGACACTTCTGCTGAAACTGGAGCACTATGGGATTAGGAATACAGCTCTTGATTTACTAAGATCATACCTGAAAGATAGAAAGGTTAAAGTTCAAGTCAACGGCACAAACTCATTAGGGTCTGAAATGGTAATGGGCGTTCCTCAAGGTTCGATATTGGGTCCATTCCTCTTTTTAGCTTATATAAATGATTTACCCCAATTATTTCAAAATCAACCAAAAATGGTGTTATTTGCAGATGACACATCATTGATATTTAAAATAAACCGACGGTCACAAAATCTTGACGACGTGAATAGCTGTATTGTTCAGGTCCAAGATTGGTTTACGGTAAATAATTTGGTACTAAATAATAAAAAAACAAAATGAATTAGATTTAAATTACCAAATGTTAGAAGCAGCGAATGTGACATCATATTGAATGGAGAAAAACTGGAATTTATGAATCAAACAGTTTTCCTGGGAATCACGCTAGACGAGAAATTACAATGGGGACCCCATATAACATCTCTCGCGGGGCGGCTAAGCTCGGCCGCTTATGCTGTTAGAAAGATAAGACAGTTAACAGATGTAGAAACCGCGCGTTTGGTCTATTTTAGTTACTTCCACAGTATTATGTCGTATGGCATTTTACTATGGGGTCGGGCTGCTGACATTGAATCCATTTTTATTTTACAAAAGAGAGCTGTCAGAGCCATTTATAATCTAAGTCGTCGCGAATCTCTCAGGGAACTATTTAAAAAGATTAATATTATGACGGTACCTTGCCAATTCATTTATGAAAATATTATGTATGTGAGAAAAAATCTACATCTTTTTAATAAAATAAGTGATAGACATCATTTTAATACTAGAAATAAAGATAAAATAGATCAACCATTTTTCAGACTATCTAAAGTAAATACATCTTTTATGGGGTACTGTGTTAAATGTTACAACAGAATACCTTGTGATATATTAGAATTAAATGAAAGAAAATTTAAAACTCATATAAAAAGTACACTTTGTAAACAAGCATATTACAAATTAGAGGATTATATCCAAGATAAAAATGCTTGGAAACATGCTGGTCCTGCTCCATAGGACAATTTAGAATCTAGACAAAATCAAACTGGTTGCCATTTTAATTGTATAATATTATTATTTTTAAACATTAATTTTATATTCTGTGATTACTTGAACTCACACACTGACTTATTATTAGTAGTACTTGTTAAAATGTTAAGAATATCGTATAATTTTACAATGTTTGTAAATATGTGAGCACCATGCATCTATCATATACACTCGAGAGCAATGAATCCGGGTCACTTAAAGAATCCTAAAAATCTCGGAAACTAAAAATGCTAGGTTAATGCAATAAATTGTATTTAATAGACAATGTAATACTCCTTAAATTAAGGTATTAAAACTTCTTAGTTATTGTAAAGTTATATCATAAAAAAATCAAATTTGAAAAAGGGCCACTTTCGAAGATGGAACTACGAAATTACAGCATTTGGTTTTGCTTTTGTTTGTAATCTGTCATTTATGTGGGTACATAAACCATGTTGATAGTGCTCTATATTCATTATTCAAGCTGAAATTATGTCACTTACGCCTGAAGAATGCACCAGAATACTTACAATGCTGGAAACCGGCCGGAGTCAGCGCGATACAGCCAGGACTGTCGGTGTGTCGCTGTCAACAGTACAAAGAGTTCTCCGACGTTACGAAGAAACTGGTTCTAACCTACGCAGACCAGGAACGGGCAGAACCAGGTCTACCACAGCACGAGAAGACCGATATTTGGTGAACACCATGCTTCGAAATCGCTTTCTTACAGGAACTGAACTCACAAATCAGTTTCGACGCCTCGGAGGAAGTAACCCAAGTGCATGGACAGTAAGACGTCGGCTTGCTGAATCTAACTTAAAACCTCTTAGACCTGCAAACGGCCCTAAACTGGAGCGTGGGCATCGTATTTCAAGACTAAGATATGTCCAGAGCCACGTAAATTGGAGTATTGAAGATTGGTCAAAAGTTATGTTCTCCGACGAATCAAAATTTATGCTCTACAAGCACGATGGAAGACACAGAGTGTATCGAAGACCAGGGGAAAGATTCAAGCAAGCATGCATCGAAGAAAAAGTAGCCTACGGTGGTGGGTCTGTACTTGTGTGGGCCGGAATTTCTTCTGAAAGTCGCACAGAGCTGGTGATCATAGAAAACGGCTCTTTAACTAGCGAAAGATATGTGGAAGAAATCCTCAATGATCACGTTGGTCCATTTATGGTCAATTTAGGTGAGGATGCTATATTTATGCATGACAATGCCCGACCTCATACAGGTAGGATTGTGAATGACTACCTTCAAGAGATGAACATTACTCGTATGGAGTGGCCAGCGCGCAGCCCGGATATCAACCCGATCGAGCATGCTTGGGACGAGCTAGGCAGATGCGTAAAACAACGAAACCCTCCCCCAATCACGCTTCGTGAGCTCAAAATTGCTCTCACAGAGGAATGGGAGAATATTCCCCAAAATCGTATAAGGAACTTGGTGTACAGCATGCCAAACCGCGTAAACGCAGTAATGGAAGCACGAGGAGGCAATACGAAGTATTAAAATTCAAGAAAATCGTAATAAAGTTCAAAAATTTCATGTTTCCTATTTTTGTTTTAAGGAGAGATCAGCAGTTTTTTTCTTTATGTAATTTTGTGTTAATAAAATGTATGGTGACTCATATTTTTTTTACTTTCATTTAAGGAGTATTACATTGTCTATTAAATACAATTTATTGCATTAACCTATCATTTTTAGTTTCCGAGATTTTTATCATTCTTTAAGTGACCCGGATTCATTGCTCTCGAGTGTAATTAATTTATGTCATTCCTTCATTTTTCATTCTTTTTACCTATCGTGTTATAGTAATCTTATTCTAGGTGCATCGTCTTCACATATAATTATATAATTAATGTATACAGAATATTGTGAAAATATTTTAAAAGAGTAACGGTGGAGTTTCTTGCCCATTCTTCTCCATACGAAAACGACCTTTTGGAATGGGCGACTAGAATCAATTATTATATCTTTTTTTTGTAAATGTTGACGTTCATAAGTGCCTTTTTTGTGCCTAAATGAAATAAATTATTTGACTTTGACTTTGACTTTTCTAGTTGCCCAATCACTAAATATAAAAATAGGGCTAATATTTTTTGTTTTCTTTTCAAAAGTTTTATTGAATTCAGTGTGCACTACTGAAAAGAAATCCTCATACAATTTATTTGCATCATCCATATTATGGCCTAGAACATTTAACTCCTTATTTAGGATACAATTTAATCTATTTAATTTGCCATTTGTTATTGGTCTAAATTGTATTTGCACTTTTTTCAAATCTGTTTTAAACTTAAAAGTTACCGTTTGATGTACTATGATCAGACGGCAAATAATTTACTATGGCTTTAGCTAAATAATCACAATCGCAGAAGACATTATCAATACAAGTAGCGGAAGTTGAAGTTACTCTAGTCGGTTCTGTAAAAATGTTAAATAAATTGAATGATTTAAAAAGACTTAATAATCGATTGCTATTTAAAGTATTTTCCAGAATATTAATATTAAAATCACCACAAATAATTGCGGTTTTGTTACTGGATGCAAGTTTCGCTAGGACATCTTCCATTATTGACTCAAATAAAGAAAAGTTCTGATAATTAGGGGGTCTGTACACGCACACTACAACATGCTTATCCAGCTCAACACAGGACAGTTCGATGCAATGTTCAACTGATAAACCAACTATGTCATTACGTGCCTTAGTTTTTAAACAATTTTTAATCAAGATTAGAGAACCTCCACGCAGCATAGATTTACGGTTAAAACAAATGCCCATACTATAGTTCTTATAATTAATTAGCATTTGGTAATCCTTTAACCAATGTTCAGTGAAACAAACAATGTCAAACTTTGTTTTTTCTAAAAACATTTCAATTTCTTATAACTTGGAAGAAATACCTTGAATATTTTGATGAAATAATTTCAAGGCATTCTGCTGATCTCTTTTTTGGTAAATATTTATTTTAGAGCCAGAAGTTACCTTGTTGTTGTTAGTTATAAGAATATTCTTACTTGTACCTCCTGTTGTCTTACAAACTAGTTTAAATGACTATCCGGAGTTGACCCCATGACCTCAGTGTCATCACCAGGCAGTGAGCTCATAGTGAGTGAGGGACATGGAACCTCCTTCGTACTTTTTCTTTAAGAATAGTTAACCTAATCCAGGTTACTTAATATACCTACTTCGTCTATTGTATTTTATAATGGATTTCCGAAAGTCACGCCTCCTGAGTCAGTTAACTAATGTTGCTGTTGGCTTGCTTACTGTAAGCGCAGCAAGTATTTTTTATAAGTACATATAAATAAATAAAACTAACTTTCTACCAATATCTACTTATAGATTATAAATTTCTGACTGAATGAGGGTAATAGGAAATCAATTAACGTGTTGAGTGGCGATGAAGTGAAATTAAATGAAATTGTTTATCTGTAAATAGAATATTGAAAACACTTTTACACGTCATATTAAAAAAATTAAAAATTGCTAGATGAGTTCGGCGTTTCCTATATTATGACTACTCTGAGAAGAAAGAACGAAACATCCTCAGAGGTCACAGTCTCTTTAAAGTCCAGACATAATCTTGGTCAGGTCGGCTGTACGGACGGTACCTATTTTAAAGTAAGTAGGTATCCATTCGGATGATGATGAATCTAACTCAACTCATCCGCACGTTTTATTCGGGTGGATAGATAGTTTATTAAACCGTGATGAGCTAATTTGATTTATTCGTTTGACACTGCTTATAGCGGATGCTTGTTTGGACGGCATGCATCCCTCACAGAAAAATCTGAAGGCAGCATAGTGTTGGGACTTATCGTCAGGAACACGATAGTAATATCGTCCGAAATACGATAGTAATATTTATAGTACATGTTAGCGAAATCCATCCTATGACAGTATATTTTCTATAAAGACGTATGTATCTAAATTACAGACATGCCTACGACTTATTGGAAGCAGCGTTTGAACTAACGAAGGATTATGATTACTGCATCATTCGTGTGCCCGCAGCTGACAAGACCTTTCCTTTGTTACAGCATTTTACTGTAAGTTACAAGGGTGACACCGAAAGTTCTTAGAAAATCAAAAAATGAACAAACTAGCAAGTGATTAGTTAATATTATATCTTTTCAAAATAGTGCCCATTTACATCATACGAGTACATCGCTGCATCCGATGGAACCACTGAGAAAAGCACTTTTCCCACTCGTCTCTTCGACGGCATTTTGAAACGCAGCCACTGCTTCCTCGGCGTCCATAAAACGTTTTCCTCGAACTTTTCTTTTCTTTTCGGAAATAAATAAAAATCGCAAGGTGCGAGGTCGGTGCTATAAGGGGGTAGTGACCAGTAATTCCACGTCTGACGTCGCCAAGTAGTCGATTGTTTGCTTGGCGGTGTGCGACGAGGCGTTGTCGTGGTGAAGGAGGATCCTACTGAGAGGTCGTTTCTCCCGAACTTTTTCCAAGACAAGTGGCAAATAATTGTTAGTGTACCACTCTGTAGTAACGGTTTTTCGATCCTCTAAAACAATAGTTGCGTAATGACCTGTCCTTCCGAAGAACGAGGCCACCATCTTTTTTCCCACGCTTCGACCTCTCTTCACTTTAGTTGGCAACTCCGCGGAAGGAAACACCCAGAAAGCAGACTGTCTCTTGGTTTCAGGATCATAACAATAAATCTAGTTTTCGTCACCCGTAAGTATGCCGAACACAGCATTTGAGTCACCTCCGTTAAATCTTTGAACCATTTCACGACACCAATTAACTCGACGGAGTTTTTGGGCCTCTATCAAATTATGAGGTATCCACCTGGCACAAAGCTTCCTGATCGCTAAATGTTCATGGAGGATTTTGTGCACTTGACTCATACCGATGCTTAAGCTTGTCCGAATTTGCTGATAAGTGACTCTTTTGTCAGTCTCTATCATACGCCGCACAACAACCCATTAAACCAGTTGTAAACAGTGGCACGAAATGGAGCTTCATCGTGAAAGGCCAATCGAAGTCTATTATAACTTTCTTAATGACCATTTTCAAAATTTGTACTTGTTTTTTATTATAATTATATCGTTTACAAGTGGCCAGTTCTAAAAACTTTCAGTGTCGCCATTGTAGAGTTACTTACCCTTCCATATTTGTATGATCTGATCTTCTTTTCTTTGCCAAAACCCATAGGGTTATTAAGTATTGTTTTGTTTGATTAAACTTAGTTACAGTACAACTATTTTCTTAATGTCCGTCGGCAAACTTCGTGCTTCTTCAGTCGTGGGATTTCTATCAGTTGAGTTGCCCTTTTCACTTGGTGCAGACTGGACGCTCTGAATCGACTTGGAAGTATATAGAGTTGTTCATATTCTTTTTACTTAATGTAATTTATGTTCAAAATGAGAGGAAAGCTGCTAAAGTCGCAGACACGACAGATAATTTTAAGCGTATAGTTGTATTTTTTACAAGAAGCCGATGGATTCAAGAAAGAAAGCAATGGTTTTTAACAAAAAGTTCAAAAACGTGTTTCTGTTGCTTGTTGTGTTTCAGTCTGAACTATAAATAATATTGTAAAAGACAATGATAAAAAAACATAAAATGGGTTCCCCTCCCATCGCCAAAAAGAGTAAAAAATGCCAAACAATTTCATTTAAGTTTGGGCGATTTTGACTATTCTGTCATACTTTACATGATTTACGATTTTCATTTACGGTTTAAGGAATTACCTTGTTTGAGGACTTTAAAATGGAAGTTGGTTGAGGCTACCTAATTTGGAGGCAGTCTGGAGACATCAAGAATGATATTGGTTTTTGACATTTAAAAAAAAGAAAGCAATCGGTAAATACTAATTGAAAAGCATGATATTCGCCTAAAAAGGCGATCAATATCTCCGAGAAATTTTAGGGAAAAAAAAGAAAGCAATCGGTAAATACTAATTGAAAAGCATGATATTCGCCTAAAAAGGCGATCAATATCTCCGAGAAATTTTGGGGAGAAATTCACAGGGCCGATGGTAAAAATATTGTCGTCATGGATAAATCATATAGATGGGAAATTTTGGACAAATAAAAATAAAAAAGGTGTAAAGAAGCCAATTGAAAAAGTTTTGTTCCAGGTTCACTGATGTTGCACAAATGTATTGATATTGACGGCGATTACCATAAAGAAATCAATGCCGATCGATATCAAAATTGGCTGCGTAATCACTAAATCTACCAGCTAATAGTGTTTTAGTAGTAATTATGCACCATAGTAGATAATGCACCATACCATAATAAATTATTAGTTAAACCCACGAACTCAAACACTACTAAACCACAAATGATAGCTTAGTTGCAGTAACATAACTTTCCTCATAACTTAAACTCATTGAAGATCGATTTATATGACATTGTAAATCAACATAAAGAAAGATACTCAGAGTTTGCTATTGATCGCATTATGGAAGAACATGGCCATACCATTCTACGATTGCCACCATATCATCCGGATTTTAATCCAGTTGAAAACATTTCTCAAATTAAAGGATACGTAGCTATTTAAAATGATGCAATGAATGTGACAACAATCAAAGAAATTAGGTATATTGGAAAAATTAATATGATTGGCCCGGAAGAATGGAAACAAGTATGTGATCATTCAATAAAATGTGAGGACGTATATAGAAAATTTGAACCAATGTTTCATTCGCACATGGAATAAATACCTGTTCGAACAGTGATGAAAGTGATCAATCATTCCATCGCTAGTGAACATACTGACACAACTACATCAGTTGATGAAATTTTCTGACTGAATTGAAAAGATTATTAAGTGGATAAATATTTTAGTTGCATACTCACACAACATGTCGAACATGAGAGCCTCCTCAGCTCTTATGTTCGACATGTTGTGTGTTTTTTGGAAGTCGGTTGAAGAAGTATTTTATTTTGTATAAATATTTATTAATTTCCGTGGTATACTGTACAAAATATTGAAAAGGAATACATGTTATTATAAATACAGAACCTCATTTTTTAAGTCGGTTAAAAAGAAAATAGTTTTATAGCTCTATATCGGGTGTAAAAAGACCCTTTCCGAAGCCGAAAGCCACATATTCTACACATAATTTGGATCATTTTTTTCCACTAGACCATACCTGGGAATCCATTGGTTCTGGAGATATTGAAGGTCAAAGTCGCATTTTTTTTTTTTTTTTTTTACTAAAACGAATTCCAAGTGTTATTACTAAACTTTTCTCCAAAAAAACATTACCTGAATTTTCGATTTTTCTTAACAAATTACGCATTTGAAGTTACAAAAACGCAATGAATATCAAGCGCACACTATCATGTCACGATTGCCTCTACGTCAACAAGCGCACGATACAGTGTCACGTGGCCCGGCGCGCGGCGTGAACGTACAACGACCCGTGTTTGTAACAGCTGATCGGTTGTTTTTGAGTTTTTGCAGTTTTTGATTTCAAAGTCGTTGATTATGAGTTGCAGTCCGTTGTCTGTACCTAATGTCGAACTATTAATTGCTAACTGCATTCAAGGCACTGGCAAATAATGAAGAATTTATTTTATTATTACTGCACACCTACCTAGCTATCAAAACCACCTTTCGGTTTAAGTTATTTATTTACTACTTACATAATACAAAAAAAAGATACCAGGATAATATCCCTTACTTATTGAATAACATAACATAACATCACGCCTTGTTTCCCCGAAGGGTTGGGCAGAGGTGTATCTGTAACAGGTACACCCACACTTCGCCAGTTATGCCTAAGTCCCATGTAATAGGGGGCGAGCCTATTGCCATCAACTGGGCACAAATCCAGACTCCGGGCTGCTACTGAGAAATTTCAGATAGAAAAATCCAATAACATTTTGCCCGAATCGGGAATCGAACCCAGGACCTCATGTTCAGCAGTAGCGCTTGCGACCACTAGACCAACGAGGCAGTCTCAAAGCTCGAGGCTTATTAAATAATAGACATTTAAACTCGGCCTTTGCCTCGAAGCTTGCAAGCTCGTCAGCGGTATTTTTTCATTGTAGATAAACGTTTATGCCCGGCAATAATTAGGTACCTACGTAACTGCAATTAAAGGCTCGTGCAGACCAGCGCGACACGATAGCGACTCGAACAATACAATTTCCAAGAAAACTTCACGATATAAGAATAGCCGGTGTCGCGTCGCGCTAGTCTGCACGAAGCTTGAGTCTGGGAGACTTCTTGTAGTTTGTTTTCGTAATTTAGGTAGGTAGGTACCTACCAATCTGTGTTACACAGAATTGAAATAATTAGGTAACCCTAAGACAGTCCTCCTTAGGTCCTAATAACACATAACACAATGATTTAGAATAGGTACCTAACGCGCCGTACGCGCGCGCTTCGCATAGATCAAAGAAAGCCGCCGCTTCTAGTTAAGGCTCGTACATACAAGCGCGACTTGTCGCGCGACGTGTCGCGTGGCGATTCTGCGATATTATCGCCACGCAACACCTTTCACACTACCGCGATATCGCGCGCGATTCGCAGCGCGACACCGACAAAGGAATGACCCTTTGTTGATGCCGCCACTCTGCGAGTATAAATGGCGGTCCATTCCGAGGTGAGTTCAGTAGTAGACGATCTTCGTCAGAGGACGAAGGCTGGTCTGTGCGCGTTTGCTGAGCGTGCGGTCCTAGGTTCGATTCGCCAGTCGATTAACATAACCCAACCTTCAAACCTAAGTAGGTACCTAAGCTTGACCACAAGCACGAATGACTAAACTTCCGAATTCGGTCGTGTTTTTACGAAGTATTTATTTCAAAATCAAGATTTTTATTTACTTTCCTATTTATGTTATTTCGGAAAAATAACTTAATTTCAACATGTTAGGTGTACTTTCGGCTTCAAAACGTTTTTATGAGTAGGTATGAACTTTCGAATCATTTTAAAATCAACAACATACGAGTAGGTAGGTACCTATATTGGAAGTGGAACTAACCTAGGGTGTACTATAATAGGTACCTATAGCTCTGTCTAATCCTTAGGGGATTACAGGCGTGATGTTTAAGAAATACTCGGTTATAATAACTGAATACCTATGTCTAATAAATGAGTGATCCAATTATAAAATTATAGTAGGTAACTACTTACAAACTGCCTCGTTGGTCTAGTGGTCGCAAGTACAACTGCGCTTGAGGTCCTGGGACAATGACGGGGGACTTGTAATGTTAAACAGCCGTACGCATTCAGACGTTGTACTCGAAATGACTCTCAGACAGCTGATATCACGCACTCGACTGCTAGCGAAGCCCTAGCGCGCTAAAAGCCGCCACGCGCCGCCCGCCGCCGCCGCCGCCGCTGTCCGCTGTGCTCATGGCCGAATCCCGACTTGTACGTGCCTGGTTTTTTTTATTATCAACTAGCTGTCCGCCCCGGCTAGGCTTCGCACGGGTAGCACTAAGTAGGTACTTATCTACGGCGCACCTACCTACCTACCCTACCTACCTGCCTACCTACCTACCTACCCTGCCTACCTACCTTACCTACCCCTACCTACGTTGCCTATACCCTACCTACCTACCTAGCTACCATACCTACCTACCCTATCTACCTACCTACCTACCTACCTACCTACCTACCCTACCTACCCTACCTACCCTACCTACCTACCTACCCTACCTACCTACCCTACCTACCTACCTACCCTACCTACCTACCTACCCTACCTACCTACCTACCTACCTACCTACCTTACCGGGATAAAAAGTATCCTATGTCCGTCTCCTGGTTCTAAGCTACCACCCCACCAATTTTCATCCAAATCGGGTTTCACCGCGTTCCGCCAAAACCATTAGTAAGTCATTGCAATGTAACGCTTATATAATTAATTGCTTTATGGGATTTATTAGAATGATTGAAATTTGCGAGAACATTCTTTATTAGAAATGGAGAAATCATATAAATTTCGTCAAAAATCCTAATTATTACCTTACAAAAATGAGATAAGAGTCACATTGCAATGACTTACTAGGTATTTTGCTAATGATTTTATTTCACTTTGGAATAAAACGCCCAGGAATCGCCGTCATGCTTGTGTGGTCAAGTTTATGTACCTGCTGTTAGGTTTGGTTTAAACGACGAACCAACGAACATGATCGTTCGATTAGACATATTATTATATAAATTCAATAGGCTAACAGTCTACGTCCGCGTCGGCGTCGGTTTCGTTGCTGTGTGGCTCAGGAGGGCCAGCTAGATAGAAAGAAACATATAGATACCTATAGCAGTGGTGTGAGCGGCGCGGGCGGAGCGGCAACTATAAAAGATACCTTGTTCTTTGACCACGCCGCCGCCGCCCGCGCGCCGCCGAAACCATTAAGTCAGTGCAATGTAATTCTTATGGAATTGCAATAAGGTATAAATTAGAATGATTGACATATACGGGGACTTTTTAGTTTGAAATGGAGAAATGATTATTTTTTTGTAAAATTAGTCAAACATTCTAATTTATATCTTAAAGCAATCACCAAAGAACCACATTGCAATGACTTACTATTTTGCTTATGATTTTATTTCACTTTGGAATAGTCATCAATAGTCTATCAGTCTGCCTAGCCTTTTCCCAACCAGCTTCCAATCTTACTGGATGCAGCTGAACTTTACTTGGAGCGACTGCCTATCTGACTGGTTGTCAGACTTCTGACGACCCGTAACGACTGTCAAAAATCCATGAATGACAGCTGGGACCACGCGAGGAACGGAGGAGTCTCGGTACCTATGTAAAGACTCATCCACGGACCAACCCCCGCCAAAGTATACGATTGATCGACCCGTGAGGCTGTTATTACTTTTTGGAATAAAACGTTAAATAAAACTAAGCCGCTCGCGTGGGCAAGTTTAGGTACCTACCTACCTAGGTTAGGTTGGGTTATGTTGACCAACCGGGGAATCGAAACTAGGACCCCACGCTCAGCAAACGCGCACAGATCTGCCTTCGTCCTCTGACGAAGATCGTCTGCTACTGAGCTCAGCTCGGAATGCACCGCCATTTATACTCTCTTGGTGTCGCGTCGCGCCAGCTACGCGATATCGCCGCGATATCGCGGCGACGCCATACAAAATGTTCCTATTTTAGGTGTCGCGCTGCGAATCGCGCCCGCTACGCGATATCGCGGCGATATCGCAGCGCGACAAGAACAAAGGAACATTTCTTTGTTGATGCCGCTCTGCGAATCGCCGCGATATCGCGTAGCTGGCGCGACGCGACACCAAGAGAGTATAAATGGCGGTGCATTCCGAGCTAAGCTCAGTAGCAGACGATCTTCGTCAGAGGATGAAGGCAGGTCTGTGCGCGTTTGCTGAGCGTGGGGTGCTAGGTTCGATTCCCCGGTCGGTCAACATAACCCACCCAAACCTAAGTAGGTACCTAAGCTTGACCACACAAGCACGAATGATGAAACTTCCGAATTCAGTCGTGCTTTTACGAAGTATTTATTTAAAAATCAATATTTTTATTTACTTTCCTAATATAAGTGATTTTGGAAAAATAACTGCAATACGTTTTTAGAGCCTTTTTATGAGTAGGTAGGAAATTTGAAATCATCTTATTTACACACCCATAAAGTTGACAACACATGAGTAAGCTAGGTACCTATATATTGGAACTAACCTAGGTAGGTACCTAATTACTTTTAATTTACTTATCAAACTAATTAAATAGTCTTAATTTGAAATTAAAATATGACTATAGGTTCTAGCTATACTGGTTCCTATTCATTCAGACCTCATATTTAGGGTTCCGCACTTCCGAATGAAATAACGGAATCCGTGAGTCACAGCCGATTTGCTCCGAATCTACTGGATCGATTAAGGGGCCGGCGGAGCATGCGTAGTTAATACAAACATAATTCCAAAATAATTTGTAAATCAAACATGTTCTTAAGGTAGTGTGTATTTATTCCGATTAGAAAACAGAATATCTAGGCTCCCAAATATATATTTTGAATGGACACTGATACAAAGACGAGATAATAATATGAGGAATTTCAAATTTCTATAGAAAACTTATTTTTCTCATAATTCGTCTTTAAATCTATAATCCAATCAGAATAAATACACACTACCTTAAGAATGTGTTTGATTTACAAATTATTTTGGTACTTATTACGTTTGTACCTATGAACTACGCATGCTCCGCCCGCCCCTTAAGTTATTTGGTTCACATACGAATTTCTGTGACCCAAACATTAATTAATTTTGAACAAGTACCTATGGGGTTTATTTTTAGGAAAAAAAAAAAATTGTACCGGATGTCATTTTCATCTAAGTACCTACCTATTTCATTTGCTAAGGAAACACGGTTCGGTTCATTTTCATGTCTTAGCAAATGAAATAGGTACTTAGATGAAAATTGACCATTTGCAATCCCTATAATTACAAAACTACCGAGCCTAAAATTTTTAAAACAAAAACAGATAATAGTTCTATACTTACGTATAGATTACAGGAAAACCTATAAGAAGTCTATGGTCTTAAAATAACATGGTAAATTACTCAATATTGTGCGTAAAAACTTACATTTAATTTTGCAGATGAAATGTATGGGGGATCATGTTTTTCAACTACAATGTTAAGTTTGTTTTTGGGAAGTAAAAGGCTAAACATTTTTTTTAATGATTTTATTTTAGGTAGGTACCCACCAATTACTGTCGGCGCGCGGCGTGATTAATATATCCATGCCAAATTACAGCTTTCTAGAAATAGGTAATAATTTGAAAAGTACTTAGGTAAGTAGGTGCATTGGAAGGAGTAGGTACCTATCTCCAATAAAATTTTCTAATCTCCAAGCAATAGAATAACGAAGCCCCCGCTGGATAGAAATCGAAAGTAAATGCCGTTTCTGTCTATTAGTGGCGAGGGCGCACATCAAGCTATACATTTCCAGTATAAGCTGATCTCGCAGTGATTTCCGTACAATGAGAGGTCGGTCAGCTGACACTGGAAATGTATAGCTTGATATGTAGCCGTGTGTACTTACATTGAATATTTTCGTTCGATTAGACATATAGGTACATTTATTAAGCTAACAGTCTACATCGGTTTTGTTGCATCAGCTCAGGAGGGCCATATAATTATATAGAAACATCTATATCCGCGAATAATATAGATAGGTACATATAGCAGTGGTGTGTGCGGCGTGGCGGCAGCCGGCGGCGGCCTTTGACTGCGTCGCCGCCTTTGACCGCACCGCCATCGCCGCGCGCCGATAAAACCATTAATAAGTCAGTGTAATGTAATTCTTATTAAATTGTAATAAGGTATAAATTAGAATGATTGACAAATACGAGGATTTTTTTAGTTTGAAATGGAGAAATGATTATTTTTTTGTAAAGTTAGTTAACATCGTAATTTATATCTTAAAACAATGATGAAAGAACCACATTGCAATGATTTACTATTTTGCTTATGATTTTATTAGAATAGTCTATCAGTATGCCTAGCCTTTTGCCAACTATGTTGGGGTCGGCTTCCAGTCTTACTGGATGCAGCTGAATCTTACTTAGAGCAACTGCTTATCTGACTGGTTGTCAAACTTTCGGGCTTCTGACGACCCGTAACGACTATCAAAGATCCACGAATGACAGTTAGGACCACGAGCCACGGAGGAGGCCTATGTAAAGATCGTCACTCATCCACGGAACAACCCCCGCCAAGCGAAGCACGATTGATCGACCCGTGAAGCTGTTAATGCTGAACTGGGTTCAGGGTTAGGTTCAATTTTCACCGTTTTTTCTCCATGTGGTGAACTTATGGGCGCATTATCTTCTTCCTACCCCACTTTTGTACCTATTACTTTTTGGAATAAAACGTTAAATAGAACGAAGCCCGCTGTTAGCACGGACGTAAAAAAGTGCCGTTCGTGCTCGCGTGGGCCGTTTAGGTACCTACCTACCTAGGTTAGGTTATGTTGACCGACCGCGGACTCAAAGCTAGGACCCCATGCTCAGCAAACGCGCACAGACCTGCCTTCGTCCTCTGACGAAGATCGTCTGCTACTGAGCTCAGCTCGGAATGCACCGCCATTTATACTCTCTTGGTGTCGCGTCGCGCCAGCTACGCGATATCGCGGCGATATCGCAGCGCGACAAGAACAAAGGAACATTTCTTTGTTGATGCCGCGCTGCGATTCGCGTGGCGCATCACGTGACGCGATATATCTGTGTCGCGGCGCTACAGATCGCTCCTGTGTGAAGTGTCGCGCTCGTTTTCATAGAAATTGTTCTACGGATATAATATCGCAGGATCGCGTCGCGCGACAAGTCGCGCTGGTATGTACGAGCCTTAGCCGACACGCGCCCCCTCCTTCAAATCGCAAAGAAATTTAGCAAGTTTTTTTATTATTGTTACTTACTTTATTTTATTAGTTCGGTTTCTTACGTTATCGAATGCGCTTGTGTTGTTTTTCCGAAAAAAAATACGTGTAGTGTAGATACTGTGACTGCGTACTCGCTGACACAAAGTGTCTTGTGTTGTGTGAGTTGACTTGAGTAGGTACCTACTTACCCGAGTTTTTTTGTTAGTGGTTTTGTGTTGTATTGTGTTTTAGTTGCTAAAATGCCGTTTCATGATTATTCTGCGCGCGAGTATGTTAACATGGTGTACTGCTACGGTATGGCCGGTGGAAATGCTGCCGCAGCCCTACGACTTTACGGTACTGAATATCCCACCGCGTTTCAGCCCTCTGATTCGCCATTCGAAACCAGATCCTGGGGCCCGTTTTCTTGCCTCCCAGAATGACCGGACCTACTTACCTCGACCTTATTAATGGTTACCTGACCGACACGTTGGAAGACATGCCAATGGTGCAGCGGCGAGTTGTGTGGTACCAGCATGACGGCGCGCCGCCACATATCGTGAGACCGGTTCGCGAGCAGCTGAAGCAGCTGTTCGGCGACCATTGGATTGGGCGGTATGGGCCCCACGCATGGCCTGCACGATCACCCCAGATTTAACCCCTTTGGATTTCTTTTTGTGGGGCTATGTCAAGGATAGGGTGTTTGACCGTCCATGCGAGACCGCTGCGGAGATGCGTCAGAAAATCATTGATGTTTTTGATGAACTCAAGCAGCGGTCAGAGCGAGAAGGGATCCTGGAGCGGGTTCATGAAAATACGCTGACTAGGGCGCGCGTCTGTTTTTGCGAGGGGGTCGGCAGTTTGAACCACAGCTCGTAAGTGTCGAGAGGCCACCGATGTTAGATGATGACAGCGATGGACAGTAGGTAAGTACCTACACAGGCTATCTAAAAACTAGTGTTTTTATGAGTTTTTTAAGAAAATCGTGCATGTCACATTGAGATAGAAAGTCTATGGCATGTCAGTAGATACCTACTTAGTTGTAGGTACAATCTCGGAAACATTTAATTCATTTCGTTCATACCCGCGATTACTCGACAAGTATCTACGATACGACGCGTGCCGCGTATAGCGAAGGGGCGGGGCTTAACTCATACATAAACAAGCCGCGCCGTTTGCCTGTGTTCGCGTTACATTGCGCGCAATAAAAAATAGATTTTTTTTAATACGTTAAAATAAAAGTCAGTTCTCAGCAATAATTTTAGCGCAAAGCTACTTAGTTTGATGAACAGTACGCGTAGTTGACGGCTTTGTGATGTGTCTTTTTACACCCTGTATCTATAGTTCACACGGAAATAATGAAAAAAAACAACAATAAAATACTTAGTTCTGAATTCAAATTATTATACACGATAAATCTAATAATTGATGGACACGGAAATTAACATTCGTTTGTATTCGGAAATGCTGGTTGATGATTCCCGAGGGACATAAAAAAAAAGTTGTACTGTACTTGAACTTTCATAATATTTCTTCCTATCGAAAAGTAGATAAGAATAAATAACGTACCAATTGTTTTATTTTTACAGTTTATTCCAACGAAGCCGAAGGTTTGCTCCGAGTATTCGCTGTATATTGCACACAGAAGTTCAGTTTTGGGGTAACATTTTTTTTAAGCAGTACCTACTTTAGTTAGTAAATGAAGTAGGTATAATCGCGCCGAAAGAGCTGACTCGCAGATGAATCTTCAAAATCCTTAATTGTAGTGTCACCATGTCAGCCCTTTTCAAACATTACCTCAGAATCGTACAGGAATATTCCAGTCATTTTTTTCTGACCCCAGAAAGTTGCGAGTACGCGAAGCGGAAATAGTAGATATTCCTGAAATAGCGCGTCTCATGATACACCTGAACGGAAAAGAGACCATAACCACAGTCGAGAACACAATCAGTAAGAAAGAGAATCAAGCGTATGTGTTTACTAGCGGAATGCATATCGTCGGCTTAGGAATACTTGAGTACGTTTAATTTATAATATTAACTTGGTTTCTAGTGGTCTAAAAACGGGAAAGGTCCATATTTCTCCAGTGTCCAACCAGTGACTTGCCCCGGCTTTCGTCATATACCTACCTACTTATATGACGCACATCTCAACTACTCCCTCTAAAAGAAGTCCAAAGTTCGTTCTGGAACCAATTTTATGTATCATTGTTTCAAACGCAAACGCATGGATCTGCGTTTGCGCTACGAATAAAGTCCATGCTGTTGATCGATCTGTGCGTCGCATGGTATGGTCGGTGCGAGCTTGTGCACAGCGAAATGCAATTCAACTTACTTTCAAAACTATCAGGACAGCCCATATCAACAATCAAATTCCATATTTTCCAACGTAAAAAACTGCTCTCTTTTTCAGAGCCCCAGAACAAATAGAATTATTACGAGGAAGATTCAACCTAGGTTCGTATCAGATCCACAAGTACCACTTTGCAGGACATGGCCTGGATGCTGGGTTCACAACTCTCAAGATGGCTGTAGTGTATCCAGTGTTCGAACGACATTTTAGATTCTTTGCGAGAGAATTGTTGAGGCTTTCTGGACATAATACTCTGTTGTGGTTGACAGCATATAGGAATAAATGGGTAAGTCTTTTTTATTGATATCACAATTCACAATAAGAATTAAAAACCGTACAATGTTTAGCAAAAAACGCCGAAAAAAATATAGTTTGCCCTCCTCTAATTTTTAACATTGTTTTATTTTTATAATTTGTTGAGCGGCAATAGAAATACACAATCTATGACAATTTCAACTGTCTACCTATTATGGTTCATGAGATACAGCCTGCTGACAGACAGACGGAAAGCGGAGGCTTAGTTATAGGGCACCCTTTGGGTATGTGGGCTTGGTATAATCTTTTATAACAAGCTACCCTCTTCTTTGCTAGATTTGCCTTTTAATGCGTTTAAAACTAAAGTAAAGCCCAACCTTTGTTCAAAGGCATACTATTCTATCAACGACTACTTATTTATGATAAGAATAGTTGGTCGCTGTGATTAACTCAAGACAATGTTCTTTCTCCAGAATTAGTTTACCTACTGACAGGTTATAAGATTTTATATAATTGTTTATAATTTTACTTTTTATGTCAATTTATTTTAATTTTATTTATTGTTGACATAATCTACTCATTACAATGTTTTTTTATGAGTTGTATTGCAATATGTGGTTAGCTAGCGACCTCGACAATTATTTATTTTACCTCGATGGTCCTAGTTTATCAATTATAACTTCTAGTTACAGCTATATGTAAGCAGGCACGGCCTTTATGCCTGGAGGCTTTATTTTCTTTTTTAGATATTGTTTACGTTTAGTTATTTTTATTTCTGCTTGAGTATAGTTCTAGATGTTTTTGGTTGGTATATTGGCGTGTGCTAGGCTGAGCTGTCATATGACTATTAATTTATAATTTGAATTGTGTTTTGCGTAATATAAATTATCTTGTATACTGTTGTATAGAATAATTTTTTTTTTCTAACTGAACAGACAGCTGTGCTGCTGGGGAGTATGTTGCGCCACTTCTTCTTCCCAGCAAAAGCACTAGGAAGTGGTGAAGGGTGGGCGTTTTGGGGGACTGTCTTATGTAATTTTGACGTTCGAAAAGTGCTGATTCTCAGCCTAGTTTGAATAAATGACTTGAATTTTGAATTTTTGTATGGAACACTAAAAAGTTGACTGTCAAATAATTATGGTTTTTACGGCCAAATACTCCAAACACAATTAAATGTTAGGTCGCTGTTATAACAAGGCTCATATTGTTAATTTTAGTGACAAAAAATATCGATTAAAATTCGCATTAAAAATTTCGATCATGGGCTTCCATGAATGATCGTTAATAATCAAATTACTATGTCAATTGACAGAAAATACATAAAGCCAACTCTATAGTGGCTAACATGGTGCCATTGATACCGAGGAATGTTGAGATCGACAGTACTGCTGTACCTGAACTCAAAAGATTTTGTGTTTTGACGGAGAAAATGTAGGTATTCTTTCTTTTTCCATAGTTGTGATTGTGACACGGCTTTTTACTATCTCTTGATGAATATTCCTTCTTCTCGGTGCCGCAGTATGGAAAAGTAACAGTATTATATCGGACGGAACAGTATCAAGTGCGCGGCAGTTACGCACGGACGTGTGGAAGGTTTATTTATCTATCGAGCGGTCATAGGTAATTATTTCAAGGTCACTGCTGAGATATAATACTGTTACTTTATTATACTGTGCCGGTACCAAGCTAATAAATAAATTGGTTACTGATCTTTTGTTGATTGCGAATTAAAAACCCATACTTAGTTATCGTAATTCTCCTATCCCTAATAAGTTGAAATAAGTTCAACGTATTCGGGGTCAGCACAGCTTGTTTACTCCATTGCTGTCCGGTGGGAGGATAAATAAATAAATAAATATCTTCTTTTCTAAAAGCCGTCGTCTCATTAGTCACCTCCTTTCTAGCCATTTCATCTTTCACAAAATCCATCCATCGTTTCTTTAATATTTTTCATAATAATATAACTTTTATTATTATTTACAGCATTCCATTCAGTTCTTGGTTCATTGGCAAGAAATTTACGACTATGCCCAAAATGGACGTGAACACTCGAATTGTTATCGTAGGCGCATCTAGAACTGCTTTAGGTTTCCTGAACGCTTTACTATTTGGGTATGTTCTGTAGATTTTATATATTTACCCTCATCGCTACTGTAGATTTTATTACCGTTTGATTGGGGTCAATTCTTGAGAAGTCCTTGAGAAGATTAGCGCGTGGTTCTACTATACCACGCGCGTGATGCTAAGATACTGCGACGTTATTGTTATGTTATTGGTAAGTACATAAATCGGCAGCAAAAACTATCATTGACTTAAGCAGGTTTTGCACCACCCCTCTTTGACTGTCATTGTGTGGATTTGAGGAAACGATGTTAAAACTAAATCCATTGCTGGATATGGATATCCCCAAAGCGAAAGATTGCACGAGCATAAGAACTACGTGTATTTCTTTGATATTCATAACCTATCTTCTATAGACTCTTTTTCATACTGTATACGCTCTTCCTCATTTCAGTCAAACATCTACCTACTTAACTTTCAATAATGTGACCTTAGTATCGACGAATGGACTGCCCTACACGAGGAGTTCCAAACCAGCAGCTGAGTCCATGTTCCTCAAATATTTTAATGGCAGCGACAAGTACTTGAAAAGTGTTCCGTATACCTATTACGTGAATGTCGTCCAGGCGACTTTGATGGAGATCGATCTGTGAGAAATTTTTAATTATAATTTTGAACTAGGTACGAGTATTAATACCTATGTATGCCGAGACATGTTGCCGCCACAAATGAATTGGGATAACGACAAGAGAATGATGATGATGAATGAAGATGTACATAAGACGTAGGACGTGTGCGCGGCGAGACAGTGGGCAGTGCAGGCCGCTATTTCGTCAATGCTCACGGCATCCCGCCCCCGCCTCGCCACGGATTCCTAAGGCGCGGTAAGGCGGTCACGGTCAAACTATAGCAGTAAGAGCGTTTTCCGTTGCTCAAGTGTGTACTACCAACAGTGCGGTTGACCGTACCATGACTGCCATACTTTATAAAAGCAAAAAATCCCATAAAATAACATCACGCCTTGTTTCCCCGAAGGGTAGGGCAGAGGTGTACCTGTAGTAGGTACACATTTCGCCATTTATGTTTAAGTCCCATGTAATAGGGGCGAGCCTATTGCCATCAAACGGGCACAAATCCAGACACCGGGCTGCTACTGAGAAATTCCAGATAGAAAAACCCAATAACACTTTGCCCGACCCGGGAATTGAACCCACGAACAAACATAGTTCCACGCGTTCTCATACTCTGTAACTTGATACAATAGTATGTTTTTTAGGGTTCCGTAGTCAACTAGGAACCCTTATAGTTTCGCCATGTCTGTCTGTCCGTCCGTCTGTTCGTCCTCGCTTAATCTCTGTGACCGTTAGCACTAGAAAGCTGAAATTTGGTACCAATATGTATATCAATCACACCGACAAAGTGGTAAAATAAAAATTGGAAAAAAAATGTTTTATTAGGGTAGCCCCCATATGTAAAGTGGGAATTGTTTTTTTTTTTAATTTCAACCCTAACGTGTGATATATTGTTGGAAAGGTATTTAAAAATGAATACTAAAATCATTTTTTGATAATGTCAATAATTTCGGAAATAATCGCTCCAAAAGTAAAAAACAATGTCCCCCCCCCCCTGACTTTTGAACCATAAGTTTAAGAAAATTAGTAGAACTTTAAGGACTTTCTAGGAAAATCATTTGAACTTGATGGAAACAACAGTTTTTGTACAAAAAAGACAAAAAGTTGTACAAAATAATTTCTGGACTAAGTTTGTAGTACGAGATATGCAAGCATTTTTTTTAACTTCGTTTACATGTTTATATAACTATATACTACGGAACCCTACACTGAGCGTGGCCCGACACGCTCTTGGCTGGTTTTGTCTTTTCTTATCGTATGTTTTTCAGGCACGAAAAGTTCTTAACCTTGACTAGTGGAAACAAATATCACTACGATCTTCTCTTTCTGTTTTTTGGAAAACAATATCAGCATCCGGATCACATGGTTCAACTGATCCAACGAGATAATGATATAAGGTAAGTGAATTAATAGAGAATTACGAGGATCTATAACGGGTGTAAAAAATACACACATCAAAAGTGTCTAGGGATCAAGTACGTTTTAGAGTATCGTCGCAATTGAGGATTATTATTTTAACTTATTTGGATCGTTATTGATTCTTTTTAAATGAATTTCACTATTTGAATACAGAACTTTCTTTAAATTTTGATTAAAAATATAAAATCCACTGTCAATCAGGATACCTATAAAAGTGTGTAATAGCGTTTTTACAAAACCATAACAATTTCTGCATGGGAACTGAAAAAAATTGAATCGATATGGAGCGACATCATTAGACACGAGAAGAGATGATGAGAGCCGTCGGAATGTTGCAAGCTGGTTCCAGGCTGTGGCTCTCGCTCTTGGCACTACACAGAGCGTCATATGCCGCTTCTGGAGACGCTATCGTATCACGGGCAGCGATGCCGAGTGACATGGAGGACGATCTCGCATCACCACTCGCAGACAAGACCGGTACATTCAAAATGCTCGCCGGAATCGTACCATGACCACCATGATGTTGGCTACGAGGCTCCACAGTTCTTCAGGCTTGCTGATAAGCGACTAAATCATCCGAAATCGTTTACGTGAAGTGGGTTTGCGTTCCCGAAGGCCGCTGAGAGTTCCACCTATAGCACCCCGTAATCTTAGGGCCCGTTTATAATGGGCTCGCGAACAAGGAAATTGGGAAAAAGAAGACTGGCGTTGTGTGTGCTTTTCCGATGAATCTCGTTTCGGTATGAGGCCGGATACAAGACGTACTCGTAGGTACTCGACTTTGGAGAATCTCTGGACGTCAAAAACGTTTGAAAATTTGTCGGGAAGTTCATTCATATGGAGGGGGAACAATAATGGTTTGGGCCGGTATTTGGATCGGTGGAAGAACCGATATCATTTGGATCAGGGGCAACCTTAATGCTCAGATTTATGCCGAAAGGATTGTATCAGACGTGATCCCTTTGCGAAGCCGGTTGTGTGATTCATTTCGACTAATGCACGACAAGCCACAAAGCGACAAGTCCACACGGCTAGAGTCGTAACACGCACTCTTGCCGATGCTCGCATCAACGTTCTGCCGTGGCCTGCTCATTCGCCAGACCTCAACCCAATTGAGCACGCATGATATATGATCCAAAGAAGAGCTCAGCCGAGTATGGATGCCGTGCCCCACAACAACTTTTTGACTCGTTAGAAAGAACGTGGGCAGCCATTCCTCAGTGATATTGATGAACTGATTTTAAGCGATTCGTGTGTGGTGGAAACACAGATTATAATATGTTTTATCTTTACAATAACAATTTAAACAATCCTCATTTTTGCCTTTTTTGACATTTATTTGAAGACATTAACTTACGTTATTTCCCACAACTTTTATTTATTTTTCCATTTTATTGGGATATGTTGCAAACTTAAACATAGGAGTTAAAGTAAGAAACCAGTATGGACTACTAGATTTGGTAAATATTAATTGGATAATTGTTTTATATTTAAAATTGTACTTGAGCCCTAGACGTTTTTGATGTGTGCACCTTGACGCCGCGGTAGCAAATCTCCGCCGCGAAACCGCAGTAGTTCAATTCTAGTAGAACTACTGCGGTTTCGCTGCTATGGTTTTGCGACGGAGATGTGCTACCGGCGTTAACGAAGCCGAGATTCAACTCAATTTTAAGTCAGCGCCTTTAAGTTTATAAAAATGGCCCCTATCACCAGTAAGATGTATGAAGTGAGGGAACATGAACCAAAGAATAAACGAACGCCCTTTTGTCGTTTGTTTATGTTTTGGTTGGATGCGTTGGAATCGGTCGAAAAATTTCGTTATAATGTTGACTATACTGCCACACTAGACCATAGATAGTATCTCTACATCATACTCACTAAATATCTTATTTTTCACTACAGGAGTAACACATCAGCACCCCAATACACGCGCTTGGACAAGCCCAGGCACAGCGACACGGAGATACAGATCGCAAATGACGAAACTCCGGAGAATGTGTTCATTATCAACAATATACATGAAGCCAATAAGGCTTTGGACTACGTCAAACATTTTATTAATGATGATCATAGTAAGAGTAGTTTATAAATGAACTAGCGACTTCGGCCCGCGACCCACCGCGTTGCATAGCCCGCCCGCACAATTACTTCGTTTTGACTTAGCGTTCTTTCTGACTTTTTTTTTCTTTTTGCTCAGCTCCTAAGGGTCGTAGCATGATGTAAAATAGCCTCTCTCAAGAAATGGGCTACCCATTAAAAAATATTTTTCAGAGAGAAAGGAACCTCAATATGCGTGCCGTGCTCCCGTGCAAAGCAGTACTACTGGGTAGTGTTGCCCAAATGCAAGACCAAGACGAGACTCAGACCAGTCTTGGTCTTGCGTCAATACACCTGGTCTTGGGCTTGGTATTGCTCTCTCAGACTTGGTCTTGGTCTTGCAGCAAGAGTCTTGCAAGTCTTGCAATTATCTATAGTCTATTGCTATTTATTATACACGTTAGTTAAGATCTTAGATCAACGTAACAGAGTAGGTACATTTTGAGCTTAAATTGACATAGGCATAGTGAACCACCAAATTAATTAAATTAAATTGACAATAATTAAAAAAAAAAAAAAACGCAATTTAATACCTCCGCGTAATTACTAACTTTAGGCAGGTACCTATAATGATCTTCTGTCCGTGTTTAGTGGCTATCCTTAACTCTTCACAAATAGCTAGCGGTTAAAATAATTATCACTTAGGTACATACTTTTCATCTTCATCTCGACTTGATACTTTTAAGAACATTTGTCGTCAGCTAGACTTATTTACCACCTCAAACATGATAGGTACACTATAATTTATCAGACGTGTCATTTTTTGAATATCTACTGTGGCTTGTGACGGACGAAAACTGTTTGAAGGGATTCTTAAGCACCTAATATTTATCTATCGCATTTTCACTGTAAATTAGGTAAACACTGCAATTTATCCACATTCACACACACCAGCAAAGCACTTCAAAATAAATCTGCTGATTTAGGAATAAAATAATTGATAGTAAAAATTTCAAACTTTATATTTTAAGCAATATTGCGCGTTCCGTACTACACGAAACAAACGCATACAAATAATGCTTGCTGTCTTTCTTTCATGTGAATAATCAAATTTAGCCAATACAGTAAAAGCTCTTTATTCGCAGGGTATAATTATGTTCCGTTTAGATGCCGCGAATACAGAAACCGTGAATATGGAATGGTAATTTATATGGGATTATAGAGGATACGTTCCTAGGTGACAAAATAAAAACAAATATATAAAAAAATGGATATATTGTTTTTTTATTATACTACAATTTTTGTAACGAATGGAAAGATGAAACAATAAAACACGCAAAGTGGCTCTTACCAAAGGACGGAACGTCTAATTTGTGGCAGCATACTTTATGTATTGAGTAATAAGGTTGCTTTCATTCTGTTTGTTTATACTGAAACTCAAACTCAAATCATTTATTCCAAATAAACCAATTACAGGTACTTTTGAATTGTCAAGGGGTCGGTCAGTCAGAAAGATGAAGCTAGTTGCCCATTCCAAAGCGTAGTAGGTTCCTATGGAGAAGAACGGGCAAGAAACTCCATGGACACTCTTTTAAATTAGAATATTGTTACAAAACATTGGTTACATAATTCATGTTGAAATTATACATGTGAGAACTATGTAATAAATCGTGCACGTTAAAAGTGACCATAAAAAAATATAAAAACAAAAATAATTAAAATAAGCCATGGCAGCTAAGAGATGACCAGTCCCCACTGACGGCGCCCGTTCACGAACATGACGCATGGATCAGCATCATTTAGCTCAACCATTTTGAAGGGAACTTAATGCAACACACACACGCCACCACCAGCGAGACATTTGAGTGAGCATGACATACTCTCAGCCGCCAGGGCACATTCAAGTCAATGAAAGACGTACTCAGTAAATGGTAGATATATTCTCAAAGACACCGACCGCGGCGAAGGCGGCTTATGTCAAAGGCCGAACCAATACAGCGGCGATACCATTTATCAACATACTTTAGCCAAAGTTGTAATAAGGTCTATTTTACTTTTTTATTAGTCCATTTGACGACGCGCTTACAAAGGATACCTATTGCAATTTCAACCGACTTCAAAAAGGAGGAGGTTCTCAATTCAGTTGTGTTTTTTTTTGTATGTTTGTTACGCGATTTCTCCGCCAATTATGAATTGATTTTGATGATTTTTTTTGTTTGGTAGGGCATACTTCAGGAGTGGTCCCATATAAATTTGGTCAAGATCTGATAACGGGTTTTTGAGTTAGCTTCAATAATACGTATTTTTCCCACCTAGTATGTGAATGATATTCTAATAGTCATGTAATTATAATGATATATAATAATTTCAATGTCACTGTAATTTTATTTACATAGCAGGTAATGGGTATTCAAATTTTTGTGGGGGTTTTGTGTAGGTACCACAACTAAAAAGTGAAAAATAAAAACTTTCACAAAAATTAAAAGCGACTTCCAAAAAAAAAACACTTCAAAGTGAAAAATAACTTTGATTTCGGAAGTCGGTGGCGAAAAAACGAAAATAAAAAACCAAAGACACCGAATTCCGAAATCAAAGTTATTTTTCACTTTGTAGTGTTTTTTTTTTGGAAGTCGGTTTTATTTTTTGTGAAAAAGTTTTTTTATTAATATGTATGTACCGATTAGATTCGCGAATAAAGAAAGCTATAGCCGCGAATATGGGAATTTTTTTAAAGAAGGAAGGAAGCGCGAAGTAGAAGCTTTTACTGTAATCTTCGATCAACAATGTAAAATGTTGATCAACCAATAATAGAAGATTATAGGCAGAGCCTAGCTAATACGGCTAAATCGCGAAGGTCAAATGTTATGTATTACGCATGACAGGAGAGTAATATTATATTTTGGTCGAATGTAAATGCGACAAAAATAAAGAAGTGTGTGTGTTAAGGAAGCACACTAAATACCTACCTAATAAACTGATTATTGTTAGTAAGTACATCTGCACATGTTAAAATAGTATCAAGTCGAATCATGTGTGGATATTAATCAAGTCGGGACATGAAGTCCAGTAGGTAGCATCAAATCTGGAAAGTTTTGGTCCAGTTCTAACATGTCAACTAATATAGAATGTTTCGAATAAATAATCCAACAAGTTAGAACAAGAAAGTCTAGTAAATTCAAAGATTCCTGACACAAAATCAGGTTTCTAGCAATAACCAATGTACCTATAGACACCGACTTAACTAAAAGATGTGTTAGACATTCGTCCGTGTCTACAGGTAACTAAAAATACCTTATTTTCTCTTGTTAACCTGTCCTTATGTAATAAAAGGTATATAACTCCGTTGTCAGTCATAATACAATGTTTTGATTATGACTACAACACTGACTAGACCATTTCCCACCTGAATACCTATTTAAAACAATGAGAATACCTATCTGTGTTTATAATTACGTAATCCATTGTTCTAGAAGTAATTATCATGTCATAACTTGCACCTGCGCAACCCTGCCTCCCTCATTCGTGTAAACACCCTCGTCATAGCAAAATGGGAAATACCCAGCTATACCCCGACCCTCTGTCGCGTCCCTGAATAGCGAACTGCCCTGATGTATAGGAGCAAATTATTGTGTTTGCACAAATGGTACCCGCTACTTGCCCTATAGTAAAAATCTACTTAAGGTATCGGGTCTGATTTTACAATTGTAGTTGCCTAGTACTAGTTGCCTAGTACTCTCTTAGAAAGTCTCAGATTCTTAGTCAGTTGAGCTTTAACTTCGTTCCTACAAACATCTCGCTACTTGAGGTATAAATTCGTGCTGAATAAATTCAATTAAATTCGGATTACATCTAGCTCTAACCTTTGTCTGTATTACTGTTGTGTATTTTAAATATATTGTGTGTGTGTTTTATGTGCAATATACGTGGATCTGTTACATTAGCTGCTTGTGGTTTTTCTACTGTGCCAAACCTTACAACAAACCGCCCCCTTCAAACGACATAAGCTGGTCGTTTACATTTTGGTCCTTCGAACGCCGGATAAGGTTCAAGTAATCATGAGTCAGCAATGCTCCATCACAACACGCAGCAAGCTAAGGAAGCTAGCCGAACAGCAAGAAGCACGTAAGGATGACATCACAACGGACACCGGGTTGCAGTCCGATAGGGGACCAGGTTCGCCGTCTGTGGCGCCGACCATGGCATCAATGGATCGCCGGAAATCGCTGCGAAGCAGAGCTTCATCCAGACATAGCAGAAGGAGTGTCGATTTCTTAAGAAAAAGAATCGAATACGAGGCCGAAAAGGAACTAGTCGAGTTAAAATCGAAGCTAAGCGAAAACCGCCTCAAGGAAAGAGTGGAGGCCGAAAAGGAACTAGTCGAGTTAAAATCGAAGCTAAGCGAAAACCGCCTCAAGGAAAGAGTGGAGGCCGAAGAGGAACTAGTCCAGCTAAAGGAAAACCTCAAGAAAAGAGTGGAGGCCGACATTGCTGAGATAGAGGCAACTACCGAGAGCGACGACGACGCCTCCAATTCAGACTTGGGTACAGCACAGCGGGTCGACCAGTGGATAGATACGACGCCGCAAGTTGGCCAACAGGAAACAGTGTTGCGTGATTCAGTTAGTGTTTTACGACAATCGAGTACAGTGTTGTGTCAACCGGATGCAGTGTTGTGTACCCCGTCTGCGGAGCGCAGGCCCATGGATGTGGCCACGCCCCGGATCCCTACCGTGAGTTATTCACAAACCGTAAGTACGCTTGATCCGACTACATACCGTAATAATGTGTCGCACATACTAGGTACAACCGTGCCGGTACCGTATTCGAGTACGATACCTAAAGCACGGACGTATACACCGATGCCTACCGAGAGAGTTACGTCCCGATTACCGACCAATAACCCCGTCTTTACCACTCCGGCCGCAAGTGGACCTCGCGTTTCGATACCCGAGTCGGATTCACAGCGGCAGTTGAAGCACGGAGATGATGTTAAAGAAAGACGGCGGGAGTCTTCGGTTGAAAAGGAACACGCGTTAGATAGGCTGGCAGAGGCAATAACCAGCATGGGGAGACCGCGACCGGTACCGCGACAGGCGTACGAATTACCACATTTTAGTGGTGACCCATCCGAGTGGATATGTTACAAAAATATGTACTGGGATACCACTCGGCAGTACAGTTATCAAGTTCACGAGAACTTAGCCCGGCTTAGAACGTCTTTACACGGCGAAGCTAGAACCTCAGTGGAGGATTTATTAAGTTCAGGTACGGACCCCAACGACATAATGAACGCGCTCGATCGAGAATATGGTCACCCGACTCTAATATTACAAAGCGCGTTACAAAAGATTAGGGACCTACCTAGAATAACGGAGAGCGGCCGCGAGCTCAGAAAGTTCTCGTCAACCGTGCGAAATGTAGTAGCCCTACTTAAAAATATTAAAGCTGACGGCTATCTTAACAACCCGCAACTAGTTAGCGAGCTATTAAACAAGCTAACTCCTATACATCGCGCGCAGTACGGGGACTTTGCCATGGGGTTAGACGATGTCCAGGGCGTCGATCTAAGAGTCTCACCCAACCTAGAATACTTGTCGCACTTTTTGATACAACTAGCGCGTACAACGTCGTATTATTTACAGCCATCTATAATAGAACACAGTGCTTCTAAAACCCCAATTAGGCAACAGAAACAAGTCTTCGGTCAACGACCCATGAATACCGCGCGTCAACTATTCAGTAGGCCACAGCTGACTCATAAGATAAATACACAGAGTGATGAGTCTAGCTCCGTACCTAAGAAATGCATCATATGTCAAGGTGAACATACTATAGAAAAATGCGACACCTTTAATAAAATGACAGTTCAACAGCGATGGAACATCGTAAAAGAATTAAACACGTGTTTCAAATGTATAGTAAACAAACACAACAAAAGGTTTTGCCGCGCCGATAAATGCAAAAAATGCGGTTTTTCCCACCACCTATTATTGCACGCCGATAAGCAAAACAATGCGAGCGATAAGCAGGTAGACGAGCCCGAAACCATAACGAACATCGGTGCATGGCATGCTTCTGCATTGTTAAAAATAATCCCAATAGAATTGTGTCATGACAAAGACAACAATAGTCATTGTTACGCATTACTGGATGGCGGTGCAACCGTCTCCTTGATAGATAAGACCATTGCTACTGGTTTGAAGGGCCCAAGTATACCCCTTTCATTGAAGACAGCGGGCGGTCACGAGATCACTGACCCAACGTCGCGAGCGGTTGAAGTAAAGGTCAAAGGGCCAAACGGACAGTGCCACAACATTAAATGTCGCACTATACGTGATTTAAATTTGCCTTCTCAAACCATGACCACCGCAATGCTTAACGACAATGCCCACCTCCGCGACCTGGGATGCGTGGAAATGAGGGGCGCCAAACCGCTGGTATTGATCGGGCAGGACAATTGGCAGCTAGTTGTAGGCCGGGACGTCCGTCAAGGAAAACCCGGTAAACCAGTTGCCTCCCTTACCGAGTTAGGTTGGGTCATACATGGTCTGTTCGACCATAAAGATTTAAAAAGCGAACAAATTAACTGTATGGCAGTTTCCCTGCCTGACCTGCATGACCCAGTTAAATCTGAATTCGAGCTAGAAGCGATAGGTATTTCTGAGAACGTACGTAAAATCCAATCAGATGAAAGGGCCTTAGAAATACCGGATAAAACTAACCACCGTGTACCAGATGAATCACAGTGGGCAGTAGGTTTGTTACGGAAACATAACAACTTAATACCTACCAATTATAACGGTAATCTTTTGACCGGACCCGACCCATTATTATTATTACCTTTTCAAGAAAAGGAAGCCGAGACTTGTTTCGCTCGGCTTAATAACCTGCATCGCCTGGAACAGACTAAAATACCAGGGTTGTATGGGCTGGATCTAGACAAGGATCTAGATCTAGATCTAGATTTACAAATGTTTAGCGACGCAAGCGAACAAACATGCGCAGCGGTCGCGTACCCAGTGGGCTACCGAGATAGTAACCAAGCGTCAGTGACGATGTTAGGTAGGGCTCGCGTAGCCCCACAAAAAGTAGTCTCAATTACAAGGCATGACTTACAACCAGCCTTATTAGCTAGACTATCGGACCGAGGCAACTGGCACTGGGTTCCTTCCGCGGACGACCCCGCGGGCAAAGCAACCAGGTCGTCTTGGCCCGAGAACCATACGGCGTGGCTGTGCGGCCCCCCGTTTTTATGTGTTCCACAGGAGCGGAGGCCGGTGTGTCGAGAGGCTGAGTCAGCAGAAGTGGACTTGGAGCGCATTCAGCGGGTCCACTCTACGGCAGCGACGCCGGTGCACGCCTACCGTGCGGCGCCACTTCTCAGCTACGAGCGCTACACGTCGTGGGCGCGTAGGAAACGCGTCACGGCTCATCGTTGTCGACCGATGTCGTAAGCGTCGGCCAACATAAGAACTACAGCAGCGCGATCAAGAGGAAGCTCACAACCATCTCACAAGGTTGTGCCAGGATAATAGCTTCAGTGAAGAACGCACTACGAAGTACGCTCAGGGAGCCTGCCCCACGTGAGGAGGTCCTTTACACCCTCCTCACAGAGGCCGAGCTCATCATAAATAGCCGGCCTCTCAGCTACGTCTACGATGACCACAACCAGCCCGTGGTCCTGACGCCGAACCACCTACTCCTTGGCACTGCGTCCGGGAGCACTCCGTTCGCGCCGGGAGACATCGAGGACGTCGACTCCCGCTGTCAGTGGCGGCGTGTGAACGCGCTCGCCGACATGTTCTGGCGTCGGTGGCTACGGGAGTACCTACCTACTCTACAACGTCGAGAAAAGTGGACAAATAACGTACCAAATGTGAGTGTCAACGACGTAGTGGTTATCGTAGATAACACAAAAAACCGAAGTGAGTGGACTAAAGGAATAGTCAAAAATGTGTATCACGGAAGTGACGGGATAATCCGTCTAGCTGACGTAAGAACAATAAATGGGGTCCTGCGTCGGCCCATTGTTAAATTAATTGTGCTTCCCACCGTCCATGTGTAATGCGGCGGAACCCTTTTACAGGGGGTGGAATGTTAAGGAAGCACACTAAATACCTACCTAATAAACTGATTATTGTTAGTAAGTACATCTGCACATGTTAAAATAGTATCAAGTCGAATCATGTGTGGATATTAATCAAGTCGGGACATGAAGTCCAGTAGGTAGCATCAAATCTGGAAAGTTTTGGTCCAGTTCTAACATGTCAACTAATATAGAATGTTTCGAATAAATAATCCAACAAGTTAGAACAAGAAAGTCTAGTAAAATCAAAGATTCCTGACACAAAATCAGGTTTCTAGCAATAACCAATGTACCTATAGACACCGACTTAACTAAAAGATGTGTTAGACATTCGTCCGTGTCTACAGGTAACTAAAAATACCTTATTTTCTCTTGTTAACCTGTCCTTATGTAATAAAAGGTATATAACTCCGTTGTCAGTCATAATACAATGTTTTGATTATGACTACAACACTGACTAGACCATTTCCCACCTGAATACCTATTTAAAACAATGAGAATACCTATCTGTGTTTATAATTACGTAATCCATTGTTCTAGAAGTAATTATCATGTCATAACTTGCACCTGCGCAACCCTGCCTCCCTCATTCGTGTAAACACCCTCGTCATAGCAAAATGGGAAATACCCAGCTATACCCCGACCCTCTGTCGCGTCCCTGAATAGCGAACTGCCCTGATGTATAGGAGCAAATTATTGTGTTTGCACAAATGGTACCCGCTACTTGCCCTATAGTAAAAATCTACTTAAGGTATCGGGTCTGATTTTACAATTGTAGTTGCCTAGTACTAGTTGCCTAGTACTCTCTTAGAAAGTCTCAGATTCTTAGTCAGTTGAGCTTTAACTTCGTTCCTACAAACATCTCGCTACTTGAGGTATAAATTCGTGCTGAATAAATTCAATTAAATTCGGATTACATCTAGCTCTAACCTTTGTCTGTATTACTGTTGTGTATTTTAAATATATTGTGTGTGTGTGTTTTATGTGCAATATACGTGGATCTGTTACATTAGCTGCTTGTGGTTTTTCTACTGTGCCAAACCTTACAACAAACCGCCCCCTTCAAACGACATAAGCTGGTCGTTTACAGTGTGTGTGTGTTGAGATTAGCAGATTTTGTTACAGTGTGCGTACATTTTTTTGGCAATTACACGCTACTTATTAAATAGTCTAAATATAATAATCAATACAATACCTTTTAGTGTTATCAAAATCACGCCCAAATCTCAGTTTGACTTAACTGCGAGACGCAAGAGTCTTGCAAGCTTAGTCTTGTTCTTGCTCAAATCTTGCAGGGGTCAATTTTGGTCTTGGTCTTGCGAAAATGCAAGACCCAGCCCAAGACTAAGCCCGATTTTGGGCAACACTACTCCTGGGTACTGCTTTCTGAATCAAGCCCATTATTGATGATTGTTACAATTATTATTTTGTTCAAACTGTATTTTCTTCTTTATAGAGAAAGTTATAGTGTACGGCGCAACGATACATGCCTACTTATGCATCAATGCTCTTTTGGAAATCAAACTGCGTCCTGAGAACATAATATTTATAGAACCGTTCCCATGTGAAGATCCCACCAAGACTAGAGTACCTGTATTCGATAATGTGAATGTAAGTGAAACGTACAGCCCCTGAATTAATTGAGTACACCATAAAAATACCTTAGGACGAGGGTACACAATTTATGAAAGCGTATGTAACTTACAATAAAAAAATACTTACATAATTAACAACGAGGTTTCTCCACTATTGAGGATACTTCAGTATCTACGGCTCGAATGCTCTTTACTGTCAGCCCCGTTTCCAGGCCTGCTAACTGAATAATCTTTTCATCATTGCATGAGCTGTTTGGACGCTGCTCGTATTTTAACATTGGCTTTCTGCCCAGGGTGCACTGTACATGCGTTACAAGAGCCGTAGATTCGCAGAATGCGTTTTCGTTTTATTTTTCTAAACGGACATGGTCAAAAATAAATTATGGCATTATAATAACCATAGAATAGGTAATGACAAGCAATAATAGTGGTGCCGATTCTCTTATCACAAATACCTCTAAACTAGACTAAAAATCACCAAAATTTAGTTTACTCCTGTCAAACGATGATTTCCCATTCTGAAATAGACTAAAGTGGCACAACTTAACTATATTTTAGTTTGACAGCACTAAGATTGTACTGAGATTTTAATTTAGTGAAAATGACAATTTTGCTATTCTGAATTTGACGTTTTTCACCAAAAATTTTAATTGTCTAACTAATTCTGACTATTTTTAATCGCCACTGAAAATGGTGTGGAATATTATTAGTTGTCATGAACTAAAATTCACACGAACATCTCGACTTCGGGTGTAAAAACAGTACTGTACTGGATTTTTTTCTTTTCTTTTGCTTATATCTCGAAAATAGTGTGTCCTATCGCAAAAATAATGAAAATTCGACCCCCTTTATAAGACCCTTAAACCGCTAATACTGAACACGTAGGTAATAAATTGTTTTTCCACACAAAAAGTAAAAAAAATCAATATAAAATACGTCGAGGCTACCTCAGCAGCGCACCTCCGGCTCTAAAAAAATTCACGGGGTAGGGCAAACAAGTATGTACCACGTGGAGTCGCAATTGTCAAATGATTCTCATAGCCAAAAGTAAGGAATTTTAGTGATAGTTTAGTTCGGTGTACAAGAGAATCGGCACCAGTGTAAATTTTGTTGCACTAAGTGTAGGTACACGCGCGATCTTAGTCCCACGACGCCAAAACCTTGCCAAGTTACGTGACGGCGACTGTATCAGGCATGACATGAAGAACCAATTTATTATTATAATCTACTTTAACACTTTAGGTGGACCAAACTGTAATAAACATCTTGGATACGCTAAAAATAAAGGTGTACAGATCCTACTACTTCAAGTCTTGGTCTGTGACTGTTGACAACATTATAACACATGCGGACTTCTTGTCTTATTCTGATTATCTGAACCTTGAGTGTGGTGCTCTGTTCTATTACGGAAGAGCTGGTGTTAATATGAGAGCATTCATAGGTAAGTACGTTACTGCCATGTGAACCACATTAATTGTAGTTGTCTAGCGTAGTTCAGATGTTGCATTTCACAAAAATGCGTCAATCATTCCAATTTACACCTAATTACAATAACATAAGGGTCACGTAACGCTCGCTTTTGTATTACATTATCTTTATTTCAATATGGGACTGAAGACTCCTTCAGTGGAGACCACCAATAGTAGCGTGGGAAGCAATGCCCCAAGCTTAGTGGATCGACAACAATAAAAATACGGTTGGGATAAAGTGGATACGGAAAGTAGAGAACTTGGTGTTGTGGCACAACTTGGGGGAAGCCTTGTGGAGCAGTGAACTGTAGTAGGATGTGAAGATTTATTCTAACTGAACTAAAAGTATGTCCCATTTTCATTGTGGATTTACTTGAAATTATTCAGCTGCATCCGGTTGGACTGGAAGTCCACCCCGGCATAGTTACAAATCGATCCTACTTCAACACACTATAGTCTTTCTCATTCTAACTCATACATATTTTTGAAGTGAAAACTTCTATAGGCGCGTTGAGCGAAGTTTGGTAGGGGATAAACTTATGGATTCGCGTCACCGACATGCTCGCGGCGTAGCATGCTTATCGGAGCGAGGCAGCCGAGCGGAGAATTGTGCCAATATTAACCAATAGGAGCGGAACTCTGAAGCGGAGTTTAGATTACATTGGTTAATATTGGCACATTTCTCCGCTCCACTGCCTTGCTCCGCCCCTGTGGACAGGCAGCCTTAGCATTGTGTGGGATCACAAGTCTCACGTAATAATAGTAGAAAAAAAGGGAAATCCTTAGAACTTCTTCCTTCCTCCTTCCTTCATCTTTCCTTTAGACATAGAAAAGGCTAGCCAAATGATGATGAATTACTTGAAAATAAGAGTTTTTTGTTGTTTTATCATCATTAGTATATCGATACCCATCACTTATGGTGAATTAGGTAATTAAATTTCATCTTATCCTCTAGCGATCAACAAGAGCGGGCTAGCGTACGACGGCGGTGTAATAATAGACCACGAGTGTCGCACACTGGACCCGTCTGTGTATGCCGCGGGTCCATGCACGAGGTACCACAAACGATACTACGGAGATGCGCGGAGCCATAAGTATTATGACTGTTATGAGCTAGGGGAGAAGGTTGGTGAAATAATATTCCTTTGTAAATGAACTTATAGAAAAACTAGAAAAGATAATGGGTCCCTGAATTGTATGGTCATAAATGTTTGAAATTATCGTCGTTAAAAATATTCTATCTTCAAAATAAGTTTGTGTGAATCATTCAATATCAAAATTTAGGCAAAAGACGTCCAGTGCTGGTCATAAGCCTCTCGCAGGCAATATCGATTGGCCCTGTACTTCTCGCATCCAATGGAATCCCGTAATCTCTACTAGGTCATCGATAAATTATTATCAGAGTGAATAATATTCAAAATCGTTAGATTAAATTAAGGTACTGTTGTTCACAGTTGGGCGCTCAAATACGGAGCCAACTGGACCCACTGTTCGTTGAAGCGAAACCAGCCTTCAGATATAGATGGGCCCAGGATTGTATGAAATTTGACAAAAATCCCTTCAAGTCAACTACTTCGTGAGTAGATAATATGGAATTTAGTAACACCGAATAATGATATTTATTTAAAACAAGTATGTTTAAAAGACCCAATATCACTAGAAATTCCAGGCCGCGACAGGCGGTTCCCGATTGATGGCTTGTCCATATTACATAAAAATTTAGTAGATTGTTTTAAAAATTAAGATTGGCAATCTCAGAGACAGCTGAAGTGAGCAGTAAGCTGAAATGTCTCATGTGCCTGAAATTACACAGGCGCCTGCACCATTAAGATCGGAACTCAGTAACGCTGCTTGGCGGAGAAATAGCTAGTAGTTCTTCCCTGGATGAAAAAAAAGCTACAAATACCTCTAAATTCAAAAGTCATTTATTCAAAATAGGCTGAGAAATCAGCACTTTTCGAACGTCAAAATTACATAAGACAGTCGCCCAAAAACGCCCGCCCCTCACCACTTCCTAGTGCTTTAGCTGGGAAGAAGAAGTGGCGCATCAAACTCCCCAGCTGCACAGCTGTCTGTATAGTTAGAAAAACTTGATTCTATACAAAAGTATTTATGCAAAATAATTTACATTACGCTCGTGGCTAAGTAATAACTGCCGCACGGGTTGATCCGTCAGGTTAAGCTACGCTTGCCGGGGTTGGTCTGTGGATGGGTGACCATCTTTACGTACCGAGACTCCTCCGTGCCTCGGAAAGCATGTTAAGCCGTTGGTCCCGGCTGACATTCGTGGATCTTTGACAGTCGTTACGGGTCGTCAGAAGCCCGAAAGTCTGACAACCAGTCTTACTAAGGGGTATCGTATCTCCCAATTACTGGGTTGTGGAGGTCAGATAGGCAGTCGCTCCATATAAAATACTGGTATTCAGCTGCACCCGGTTAAACTGGAAGCTGACCCCAACGTAGTTGGGAAAAGGCTAGGCAGATGAATTTACATTACGCAACATATAACATTAAATTAAATTATTTTCTATATGTCACCTAGCACAAGCCAATATACCAACAAAAAAAAATGAAAAGTAAATACCCGAATGAATGCCAGGCATAAAGGGCGTTAAAGCTGTAACTCGGAAATCACAAATGATAAACTAGGACCATCGAAGTAACAATAAATAAACAGTTAATTACTAATAACAGCAACAAAAACCTTGGTCAGCAAGACGACCAGTTTGATGATGACCAAGAAATGATGATGAATTAAACAATATTATAATGGTTTATTTAGTAACATATTTTTTATATGCTTTTTTCCGTTTATGTGTATTAACAAAAGTTTGATATCTAGTCTTGCCATGGGGTATCGTATTACCCAGTAACTGGGTTGTGGAGGTCAGATAGGCAGTCGCTCCATGTAAAATACTGGTATTCAGCTACATCTGGTCAGACTGAATGCCAACCCCAACATAGTTGGGAAAAGATAATGATGGTTTTATTGTTAATATTTTTGGTGCTAATAAATTATTTGAATAAATGATGAATGATTTTATTTCTGTAAGTAGGTTTGTACAAACACTTATACACGTCAATCGTATTTTTTTAAACTATATGAGGTCGGCGTTTCCTATCTGACTATTCAGAAAAGAAAGGCCGAAAAAAACTCAGAGGTCACAGTCTCTTTTGAAGTTCAGACATAATCAGTCAGATCATGTGAAGACCATGTAGATTTGTGACTGAAATGGTCTTTTGAAAAAAGAACCTTTTGAGAAAAGACCTGTCCAGTCAGTGCACGTATTGGTCAGTAAGGGCCCCCGCGCACTGGGCAGCCTGGCTGCGCAGCCAGGCTGCGGCAACCAGAATATTTGCGCAGCCAGTTATAGCAGCCAATCAACGACTAGTCTAGATCCTTCCGTCGAGCGATATGGACGTGGAAGAACTTATAATTATTGCTTACCTATCTCGTAAAAAACGCAAAACAAAGAAAAGACACTGGATTCATCCTCTTTTTCTAGAAAGACATTCAAAAGGCTTATTCCAAACCTATTTCAAAGATGTTCGCGCATTCCCAGACCGGTTTTTTAACTACACGAGGATGTCAGTGCAATCGTTTGATAACCTTTTGGAAAAAATACGAAATTCAATCAAGGGCATTGATACTCCTATGCGAGCTTGTATAAGTCCTGAAGAAAAACTGGTGATAACTTTGAGGTGAGTACGAAAATGAAAGATATTGTTAATTAGTCATAACATTTATTATTTATTTCTTACATGTATGGTAATGAATTACCTAGTTCAAGTTGTCCTGTGTAGTAAATAATTCTAGTAATTCAGAACCCTGAGACATATCTGTTGCATTTGTGTCAGTTGGTGATAACGCATCAGTATAAACAGTATTGTCTTGCCTGTCTGGAACAGCCGTAGAATACCCACGGCGGCTTTCAGTGGTCGAGGCTTCTGGTCTATAATTCGAGTGTGTCGAGTATCCATAGCGATACTGCCCACTGCTTGTGGTTTCCGGTCCATATTCAGTTGAGTATCCTTGACCTTGGCGATATTGTCCACTGAACGATGTTTGTGGTCTATATGATCTGGCGGCCGAAGTCCCTGGTTCATAATCAACATAACGTTGGCGATACGGACTAAATTCGGAATCGTGAGTTTCCATCTGAGCTCTTTTTATAACTTCAATTAACTCCATTTTTGTAGAAAGCTTACGATGTCTCGGGATGTTTTTAAAATCATCTAGAAGTGAAAGCATAAATAGTCTATCTGAATCAGACTCTTGCTCTCTTTCACGCTCTTCTCTCATTACAATACTTTCCCTTAATACCTGCACCAAATTATCGTCGTCACTTGTCTTCTTCTTTTTGGAAACAGGTCGTTCACCTTGAGTACTACCGCTGTTAACGTTGGTTTCGGCAGTGCGTGTTTCATCCATGCTATTTTGAGTTTCATTCATTAGTACGGTGGGCCGAAGAAAATGAAGTTGTTCGAAATATACGTATGGACTCTTGCGCGAAGCTGCTGATCCACTTTTAACACCAGCTCTGCGTTTTACTTCCCTGCTGTAACTAGTCCTGATGTTCTTCCACTTGCTCTGTAGAGATTTACCTGAAAATTATATTTGTTCTTTGTTACAGATATCTTGCTACAGGATGTTCTCTAATGGAATTGAGTCATAATTATCGGATTGGACATACATCTGTCCGAGATATCATATATAAAGTTTGCATGGCGATTTGGGAGAATATGAGACAGTCATCGTTTCCAGAATTAAATGAAGAGAGGTGGCTTGAAATAGCAAAAGGTTTCAATGAAAATGCAAACTATCCCAATTGCGTTGGTGCCATCGATGGAAAGCATATAAGAGTGATAAAACCCAGCGATTCAGGATCACTGTACTATAATTATAAAAATTATTTTTCCATCGTTTTACTTGCTGTATGCGATGCAGATTACAAGTTCACATATATAGATGTTGGGGCTTATGGAAAATGTAGCGACTCATCTATATATAAAGAATCCATTTTGTATCAAAAACTTGTCAACAAAGATATACAAATCCCGGAGAAGCGCCCCATATCAAATAATGGAGTACCGATGCCATACGTCATAGTGGGGGATGAGGCATTTGGCTTATGTGAAAATTTAATGAGACCTTATGGAGGTAGGAGTTTAACAGCGGAGAAAAGAATCTTCAACTATAGACTGTCTCGGGCAAGGCGGTACATAGAATGCACATTTGGGATTTTAGCCAACAAATGGAGAATTTTTCACCGTCCACTAGATGTCCGACAGGAACTTGCAATTGCCATAGTACAAGCTTGCTGTGTCTTACATAACTACGTGCGCGAAAGAGACGGGTATAGATTTCAAGACACACTGTACGTTCCACCAGAACTGGAAATAACCGGTGGACCCACAAATAGAGGCAGCCGATCATCAGCATCTTATAGGGATTTATTTGCGGATTATTTTATTAATGCAAATCCGTTAGAATGGCAAAACAGATACGCATTAGAATAGTGCCGACCTATTTATCTAAATAAAACATTGAAGTGAAAATACCTAGTTAAGTACAAAAAAGAACAATAACTAATACAGAGTTATTCTGCGATACCTTACAAAAATATTGATTGGTGTTGCAGAATCACCCTGTATAATCCAGATAATAAATAAATAAAAATAAATAAATAAATAAAAATACATGCTTACCAAATTCATTTTTTTCATTTTCTGATAAATTTTCCGAGCACATTTTGTTCGTGATTTCTTCCCATCTTCTTTTCTTTAAATCCCGATCACTGTATTCTTCTGATGTTATATCCCAAATTGCTTTACGGCTTTCAATTTCCCGAATAAATTTCTCTGTATCGAAAGTCATCTTATCAAAGTTCGGAACGCAAAATACGTCTGGCTGCTACAACTAGTGCGCGGAGACTGACCGCAGCCACATACATTCGCCTACACACGTTCTGGCTGCGCGCAGCCAGCCGGCTGCCGTGCAAACAAGCGCGTTGTATTGGCTGCCGCAGCCGGGAATTCGTGGTTGCCTAGTGCGCGGGCTCCTATACAACGTCATATGTTTTACTGGCTGCCGCAGCCTGGCTGCGCAGCCAGGCTGCCTAGTGCGCGGGCTCCCTAATCGTGCAGCTCTAAATTTGGATAATTAATTCCAGAGTAAACAAAGCGGGTACCCTCCATAGCAGCGATTACGCAAGACCAGAGATGTCATTGATATCGCTATCAAAACCTAAGGTCATGTACTGCGTGCTGCCTGGAGGCCTGCAGTACTTAGAAGTTCGCTCCCCCGGACGGAAGACACCTCATAATTATGTGCAATCATTGGGATATAATGTTAGTTGTTATAATAGAGTGTAACCCTAACTTATATTATAAATACGAAAGTGAGTTTGTTACGCTTTCACGCTAAAACGGCTGAACAGATTTGGATGAAATTTGACACATGGGTAGACCATGACATGGATTAGGACATAGAATTTTATATCTCTATATTCCCACGGGATCGAGACTTTTGAGGGTGTAACCGCGGGGCGCAGCTAGTTACATAATATTATCTAAAGTTGGTTGATGGGATTTATGTAATAATGAACTGCTGTTTTGTTGTCCTAGTAAGACACAAAATTCATAGTTGTGGTGTATGTTGACAATCTAAAATATGCAATCGAAAAAATGTTTTTATCAAAATATTTATTTATTATTATAACACCTTATCACTCCGGTTGCTAATGCGAAAGCTCACATGAAGACCACTCGCTTCAGACCCACTAAAAGTCCACTATTAGATCCGAAACCCTCTAAAAATTAGCTCCTCTGACTTATTATTTTTGCGGTGGAAAAAATTGGAAAACAACTCGACTTAAAATAAAAGGGGATCGCTCAGTTTACTAAAGTAAGCCATAGCTGGAGGCTTTAATTTATTGAGGCACCCACAGGAAAGTCCAGTTAAGCAACCGACAAACTCCTAGGACTAGACCTGCAAGAGGCCATTCCAAAAAAAAAAGCTAACCAAATCGTAGTAGTTACGTCCGTATTTACTACTTTTTCCTCAGGGATTCGTGTACGAGACATTCAAAGCAGGCTACTTCAAGATCCACCTGAATAAAGAATTTATTGTTGACGGCATCACGTGTTTAAGTCAGGGCAAGTTTTCTCTGGAAAACTTTAAGCACATCTACGGCCGACCAGCGACAGAACTCAATAATATGCACTTGAGATACATGGTTGGTAAAAATAATAAGAAATAAACTTTTTTTCACAAAAAAAAGTTATCAACAAATGAGCGTTTCTAGGGTTCCGTAGTAAACAAGGAACCCTTATAGTTTCACCATGTTCCTATGTCTGTCTGTTTGTCCGTCTGTCCGCGGCTTAGCTCAGAGACTCTTTGTACTAGAAAGCAGTAATTTAGCGTGGGTATACATATTAATCATGCCGACAGTGGTAAAATAAAATCATTAAAACATTTATTTTTAGGGTTCCTCCCCTACACGTAGTGGGGATGTTTTTTTTTTCTCTTCTATCCCATGGCGTGGGGTATCGTTGGAAAGGTCGTTCAATAATATTGTGAGTTTTTTAAAACCATTTTAGGGTTCAGGGACCGGTTAGCGAAATATTAAGCTTTTTTAAAATGCAATTTTTTGTTCGAGTCTTGTGTACCCCCCTGCCAGCTAAATGGTGGGTTTTGGATATGTGAAATAATTCACAGTTTTATTTATATTTATATATACTTTATTGTACACCACAAAAACACATAACAAAAATACAAAATTAACACTACAAAATATACAATGGGCGGCCTTATTGCTTTCCGCTATCTCTTCCAGGCAACCTTGGAATGGACAGTGATTTGCCTGGACATAAAATGGGGCTGTCGTTGGTGCAAATAAAAACTATACAATATACTAGAATAGATACACAGATATATACATATCCTAAATAATAGATACATAAATACATACATACTTACTAAAAATATAAACAACAAAAATAAATGAAGACTATAGATAATTACAGTTACGAGAACAAGATCACAACGACAAGTAATGTTCCTTCACGAGTCTCTTAAATATTGCTAATGATTGCGCGCGTTTAATTTGAACTGGCAATGCATTCCACAAACGAGCGGCCTGGACAGTAAAAGACTTGTCGAGGAAAGTTGTGGAATGCATAGGCATTTTAAGCTTCAAGTTATCTGATGACCTTAAACATTTCGTGTGGGAGTTGCAAAGAAACTGGAAACGTTTCTTGAGATAGAGAGGGGTGGAAGGGGAAAAAAGCACAGTATACAAAAGGGAAAGAATATGAACATTCCGGCGAAGGCGAATTGGTAACCACTTGAGCTTCACACGAAATTCGGAAACATGGTCATATTTGCGCAAACCGAATATGAACCTTATACAAACATTTTGAAGCCGCTCAAGTTTATCGAGTTGTTCTTGGGTAAGGTCAAGATAGCTGACATCAGCATAGTCAAGAATGGGAAGAAGTAGTGATTGTGCAAGCGCAATCTTGGTGGCAGTTGGTAGAAAATTACGTAATCTCCTCAAAGATGCAGCGGATGCAAATAGTTTGCGGCTAACTTCCTGTAGCTGGGTAGTCCAAGAAAAGTTTTTATCGATGAAGATCCCCAAGTTTTTAACTTTCTCACTGAAGGGAACAACTGAATCGTCAAAAGAAACTTGGGGAAGAGTCGTCCAGGCGATCCTTGAGACCGTCCTAGAACTGCCTACCACCAAAACCTGCGTCTTTATGGGGTTGACCATAAGTCCATATCGCTTACTCCAATCGCATAAACGGGCCAGATCACGATTAATCGTTGAGATAGCCTCGGATAGACTTCCAAGAGGAGCTCGCAAGTAAATTTGTAAATCATCTGCATATAGATGGTAGAAAGAAATTAGTTCGTCGGAGATTGAGTTAATAAAAACTGCGAAAAGTAATGGAGATAGAACGCCACCCTGAGGTACACCGGCAGAAGTATTACTCCAGGAAGACAAGGTCTCTCCAATGCAAATACGTTGCCGGCGGCCGAACAGGTAAGTACGAAACCAGTCAATTACCGATGGAGATATGTTAAGAGAGCATAAAATGCCGAGCAAAATATCAAAATCAACGGTATTAAAAGCATTACTGAAATCTAGCAAAGCTAAGACCGTTAGATTTCCGTTTTCCATGGCTGACCTTATATCATCCGTAATGTTCAGAAGCGCTGTGGTGGTGCTATGACCAGGACGGAAGCCAGACTGGAAGGGGTTGAGGAGATTATTTTTAGAAAGGAAAGTACTTATTTGGTTGTGAATTAACCGTTCAAGGACTTTGGATAGGAATGGTAGGACGGATATTGGACGGTATTCAGAAAAGGATGAGGGATTAGACTTTTTAGGTAAAGGAATTATTTGAGCATCTTTCCATGAGGATGGAAAGACACCACTAGATGCAGAAAAATTGAGGATATTATGACAAATGACGGGAAGGATAAAATCCAGCACAGGTACTAACAAATTACGGCTGATACAGTCACTTCCTACTGCATTGGAAGTAATCGATAGTATGCTCTTCTTAACATCACATGCGGAGAACTGACTAAAAACAAATGGAGAATAACTGGGAGTTGGAAGTGAAGAAAGATAATTCAGTGTATTTAATTTTATTGTCCTATTAAAATTGGACGAGGCAGTAAAATGAGTATTCATTGCATCAATGTCTATGTCTTTTGGAATTGTGTCTTGACGTGTTTTACAGACCCCCAATGATCTAAGAAATTTCCAAACTTTGGATGCGTCCCCATTTTGGACAGAAGTATGAATGTGGTGACGATTAGCATTCCTACACACCTTATTACAGTGATTACGTATGGCGAAGTATCTTTCCCTGTTAGCGTCAATAGCCCTACGCTTAAATTTAGACTTTGCCGTAACTTTTTTCTGCATAAGCGTTGTTAGTGCATAAGTTTTGTTATGGGGTTGCAAAAACATTCTCCCATACATTCCGTAGGGGGAAAATGTTTTTCAACTTCAAAGATAAGTGTGTCTTGCGATAAATTCATCCCAACTACGAAACTCTTTATTGTGCGTGGTTCGACACGAACTTCGCCGGTTTTTAAATATTGCATTGAAATATTCTACAACCGCGTTATTTAATCTTACGAGTAGATCCTGGATTACGGACTGCATTTATATGTAACAAAGAAGTCGTTTTACTTGAATGATGAAACGTTTGTAGTTATAAAATCATTTTCAATTACAATTCGACATCCATTTTTGCATTCCTAAAAAAGTAATCAAGTGTGATGAAACTAATAAGTAATGTTTTTACACCTCTCATAATTTGAGATGATATTATATTCTCCATGACTTGCATTTAAATCACAATTTTGTTATTACTTGTATTATTATAATAATATTTTCCATCAGGCAAACAAATTGGATGACTTCTTTGAATTCTTCCGATCGCCATGGGCGTTCTTTTTGTACCACGACCATGCAGACAATTTGTTTGCAATGATCAAGCAATTGTTCCCCAAGGTAATATATTTGTAGTACCTCTAACGAAATCAACTTTTCACTATAGAACTTTAAAATAACTTGGCATAAAGATCAGATTTGATAACTGTGTCAAGTCTGATCTCTGTGCGAAGTTATTTGTATTTTGAAGGTGCATATGAGTGGCGTTTGGGTGCACCCATTTGATAGGCATACTTAGATGATAAACTAATAGCATATTTAAAAAAAAATACAAGTAGAAAAATCCACATATTATTTTTAACACTGTTATGTTAAGACATTCAGGGTAGCCATGATTCATACATTTTATGTTTTCAATATTTCAGGGACAATGCAAGGGACTAACGCTCAAAGAAGCACTTCGTGAAGTTGGTATGAAGCTCACATTCGGTTCTCCGGTAATTATTATTTTTATATTTATGACATTTTTATATGTATCTTGAGAGTTGATCAGGCGTAATTATTTTATTTGCTATTGTACAGATAGTGCAATCCACGACGACGGCGACGCGGCCCACTCCGCGATTACTGTACTGTACATAAGCTGTACTTTAGTACGAAGCGGAGTGGGTCTGCGTCGTCATGAATTGCACTATCTATAGTACTACTCGCCTCGTATTTGATTTAGTTTTTGCTGTAGGAGCTAACACCTTTAAGGCTAGAAAAATATTGCCGAACTTATTTTACACGGCTGTTGAGGTTTAAGATCATTTATTCTCATAAGAATTACACTATTCACTTACATGAGAATATTAAAACTAAATACTTTAAAAAGAACAATAAGTTAGGGTATTACAAAGCTTAGACGTCGATTATATGAATGTTTTGACGGTAGATTACAAATCATTAGGGACAAAGTGTTCGTTCGATACATGTAAACAAGTATCCGTGTAACATGCTCGACACTATTGTAGGGAATGTGAATTTTTTACTATAAAATGTTTAAGTAGCTTTTTAAAAGTGGTTTCGGATTTAGATTCTTTGATGTCCCTCGGTAATTTATTAAATATTTTAGATCCTTCGTACACGATAGTTTTTCTTCCGTAGTTTGTGCGGGTTGGATGTAGTTGCAAAAAGTCTTGTTCACGTCTCAATTTCATTTTATGTTTTTTTTAATATTTTTTGTGAAGGTTAAATTTGTGTGTATATTTTTGTTTAGTATTTTTCGAATTAGTATGCATGTGTTATATACATGTATGTGCTATATTCATTACTTTAATTTTTTTTGTAAAGAGTTTCTGTTGGAGTTAGATAGTCATAGTTAAATAACGTTTTTAGCAGTTTATTTTGGGCAGTTTGCAGTAGGTTCGTATGTGTTTTGGCAGCGGTACCCCATATTTCCACTAGGTAGTCAATATGCGGCTTAACAAGGGAGAAGTAGATTAAATAGCGAACTTGGCGTGGTAAGCAACGAACGAGACCTCGTAGGATACCCATGAGTGATTGTATTTTTGATTTTATTTTTTGAATATGTGGGAGCCATGTCAGTTTGCTATCCAAAATTAGTCCTAAATATTTTTCTTGATCTACTTTGTTTATGGTTTGGTTATTTATTTTTAATGGATTATAATTGCCGATTTTTTTTTTTTTTCTGCGAATATCATAATTATAATATGTTTTAGCTGTATTAATGGTAAGAAGATTTTGTTGAAACCACAGGTTCAGTAAGTCCAAATCGTTCTGTGCTTGCTTAACAATAGTATCGATTGAGTGGCCGAAGTAGAACAGACTTGTGTCATCTGCATATAATGTTAGGTCAGCTTTCAGACCAATTTTATGGACAGTATTTATGTACAGTAGGAATAACAGGGGAGCCAAAATTGAGCCTTGGGGTACACCGTATGTAATAATTTTGGGATCACTGTGAGTGACACCAATTTTGACTACTTGGTATCGGTTTGACAGGTAAGATCTAAAAATTTCAAGGGCAGGTCCTTGTATCCCGATTTCCATTAATTTCCTTAGCAACAGTTCATGACTGACTGTGTCGAATGCCTTTTTTAGGTCAATAAAGACACCCATTGCCACTTTATTTTTATCAATATTAAGCTTTATTACCAGGTCTATTGTAGCTGAGAGTGTATTTGATTTCGGTCTAAAACCATATTGTTTTTCATATATGAAGTTTAAAGATATTAGGTACATTTCGAGGCGATTGTATAAGATTTTCTCACAAAATTTTGATAGTACGGGGAGCACTGAAATAGGACGATAGTTGCCCGGCTCTGATTTAACTCCGGATTTGTAAATTGGCGTAACTTTTGCAACTTTAAGACTATTTGGAAATGTCCCTGATTTCATACATTTGTTTATGCAACTAGTGAGTTCATCAAGAATTAGGTTTGCAACACATTTTAGTGACTTTGTAGTGATACCTTCTAAACCTGCGCTGGTGTTGTTATTTAAATTATTAATTATTTTTAAGATTTCATGTGTTGTGGTAGGTTCCAGATCACTAAGGGAAGACGAGCCGGATCCAGATAAATTCGTTAAAGCACTACCTGATGGGTGGTATTTTGTGGGTATTTGATTAGCCAGTATCGAACCAACATTTGCAAAAAAATCATTGAAGCATTCACAGATGTCCTTTAAATCAGTAACAGTGCCATTTTGGGACTGAAGTTTTCGTGGGGCGGATTTTTCTGTGAATTTATTGCAGGATAGGCTGTTTATCAGTCCCCACATTTTCAATGGCTGTTTCTTGCAGTTTTCAAAGGCTTTCATGTAGTAACTTGATTTCGTTCGTTGTATAGATTCTGTTAGTTCGTTTCTTTTCTTTCTGAATGTGTCTTCCTTTTGTTTGTCATTTGGATTTTCTTTGTGTTGATTCAATAAAATGTTTCTTTTGTTTATTTCACTAATGATTGATCTATTTATCCAGTCTTGTCGTGGTGGGTTTAGCGTTTTGTATATTGTCTTTTTGCTTATTTCTATACTTTTTAATAGTTTTTCTTCCAGGGTTTCGAATGTATAGTCACTGTTTTCATCGTGGGATTCTAGGATGGTCTTATACAGCACTTCATAGTAAATATTGTGGTAGCTAATTGTTCGGGATTTTATCAGGTTTTTTAGCAGGAGATGTAATAAAAACGACTTAATTCTTCAGTAAAATTAAATGTATTAATAAAAGTAAAAACTGGCGGTGGAAGACGAAAATTAGTAAAATAAAAAAGTCTATAGCTTTAACACACATAGCGTCACTAGTGCTATGATTACTTTAGCAGGCGTTCCGCGCAAACATACCCCCGGGCGTTGAAAGCTTGTCTTTCAACTGGAATATTCAGACTCTGGGAAGACGGGCAATGGACAAATCTTGCAGAATGATCTTCGGAGTAGGCCACTGGAGGTTTTAATATCTGCAACTCTGATTACGCCATCGGGACCGGGATAGGTAGCCACAATACGACCCATTTTCCACTTCAGAGGCGGCGTATTGTCTTCCTTCAGAAGTACCAGGGTGTTTAGCTTCAGAGAACCCCTACATGTGCGCCATTTCGTCCTGAGTTGGAGCTCCGATATATACTCCTTGCTCCACCTGTTCCAAAAATGTTGTCGGAGTTGTTCGATGCGTTGAAATCGAGATAAGGTACTCGTGGAGTGGTCATGGTAATCAGGTGTCGGCAAGGATGTCAAAGGACGTCCAATTAAAAAATGTCCGGGTGTCAATGGTGCCAAGTCTTCAGGATTCGATGAAAGTGGAGTCAGTGGTCTTGAGTTTAAAATAGCTTCTATTTGCACCAGCGTGGTATAAAGCTCTTCATAAGTTAGATTACAAAGGCCCAACACCCTGACTAAATGATGCTTTGTTGACTTGACACCAGCCTCCGCAAGGCCAGCAAAATGAGGAGAGTATGCAGGGATGAAATTAAATTGAATTCCCTCTTTAGCCATTTCCTCAGATAACGAGTCACAATTAGTTTTAAGAAATTTAGATATTTCATTGTATGCACCAACAAACGAGGTGCCATTATCGGAAAATATATTAACCGGTTTACCCCTACGCGAGATGAATCTCTTTAGTGCCATTATAAAAGTATTGCTGGTTAAATCACCGACCAGTTCGAGGTGTATTGATTTTGTCGTAAAGCAAACAAAAATTGCGATGTATACTTTCACCAATCTACAGCCACGACCCTGTCGAACAGCAGATTGTATTGGACCCGCATAATCCAAGCCAATATTTTCAAAGGGGAAACCTCCCGCTAGAAGTCGCTGCCGTGGTAAATTACCCATGATCGGTGTAACGGTTCGACCTTTAAGACGACAGCAGCGTACACACCTGCGGTAGCACAACTTGGCTAAATTGCGACCTCCTATGGGCCAGTATGTATCCCGTACAGAAGCTAACAGCAACTGGGGCCCAGCGTGAAATAACCGTTTATGTTCATACTCGAATAGTAATTTTGTAAAATGATGACTAGACTGTAAAAGAATTGGACATTTTTTATCATAAGGTAAATCCGAGTTTTGTAATCGACCTCTAACACGCATTATTTTATGGTCATCCAAGAAAACGTTAAATTTCAATAAAGCACTTTTTTTTGGTAATTGTTTATTAAGAAGTAACAATTTGTATTCAGTAAAAGACTCGAGTTGACTTATTCGAATTATCAAATTTAAAGAATTTAGTAGTTCATCTTTACTAAAGGGACCATAAATAGACTGTTTTTTACATACAGAAACAAAACGTAAAAGGTATGCTACCGTGCGCTGAAGCCTTAAAAGACTAGAAAATCGGTTAAAGTTAATAAATTCATTGGCCACATTCTCGTTATCGTTAACAGTACCGTGTAATGTGACATTTGATTTAGTCTCCGGCAATAACTCATCAATAGATTGTGTAAATCTAGAAGGCCAACATGATACGTCGTTCTTTAAAAAACGTGGACCAGACCACCACTCCTCTAAAGAGGGTAATAAATTAATGTCTACTCCTCGAGAGACATAATCAGCGGGGTTCTGTTCGGTTGGGACATGCCTCCACTCACAGTTGCCAGTCTTCTCTAAAATTTCAGCAACTCTGTTGCGAACGAAAGGTTGCAGCCTACTTGGCAACATTTTAAGCCATCCTAGGACGACAGTGGAGTCTGTCCAAAAAAACGTACGCGGCCTAGTTTTTAAGCGTAATGATGCGACCACCTTTTCGTATATTCGAACTCCGACCAGAGCACCGCAAAGCTCAAGTCTGGGAATGGTGGTTGGTTTCAGAGGAGAAACACGACTCTTTGCTAACAATAAACGTACCAACACTTGATGTTCACTGTTGACGCTGCGAACGTACAAGCATGCTCCGTATGCTCGTTCGGACGCATCAGTGAACACGTGAATCTCTAAAAACTGCATTGAATCAATTAAAGCGTGGCGTGGTATATTAATTTCATTTAATTTTGGTAAATTCATTACTAATTCAGCCCAAACTTTCCTAATGTCCGGCGATAGCGGTTCATCCCATGACAGTTTATGTAACCATAGTTTTTGAAGTAACATCTTCATCACTATAATGCATGGAGATAGAAACCCTAAAGGATCAAAAATTTGTGATATGATCGAAAGCATGTCACGTTTTGTATCGCCACAACTAATTGGTTGACTAATGGGAAAATAGAGTTGATCGGATTGTGATTTCCAACCTAGACCCAAGGTTTTGGTAGACTCAGATCCACCAATATTCAAATCAAGTGAAGATTGGGGACTGTCAAAACCAATAACCAAACGCATATCATTTGACTTCCACTTTCTTAGGATCATCCTAGCTGAAGCAAGAGTGGAAGTTACTTTATGACGCAAGTCTGTTACTTCAATGAGATCATCTCCTCCCGTCAGCAAATCATCGACGTAAAAATCGCGTAGAATGACCTCAGCAACCCTTTTATCAACGCAATCTAAACCTAACTGTTTAAGACACCTCGTTGCAAGGAATGGAGCGCTGGCGGTGCCGTACGTCACGGTATTGAGCTGGTACGTTTGCAACTGCATTAACGGGTCATCACGCCATACGATTTGTTGGAGATGTCTGTCATTTGGATGAACCACTATCTGCCGGTACATTTTCTCTACGTCGGCAGCAATAATATATTTATGTTGTCTGAAACGTATCAATATCGATAAAAGATCATCCTGTACTACAGGTCCGGTCATCTGTATACTATTAAAAGAAGTGCCTGTAGTAGTGACACTGCTGGCATTAAAAACTACCCTTAATTTTGTGGTGACACTGCTGTCACGCAAAACTCCGTGATGAGGGAGGTAATGAGCAGAATGTTCAACATTTTTACATTTCGACATATGACCTAGACTTTCGTACTCTGCCATGAAATCTTTGTACATCTTAGACAGTTGAGGCTGGCTTTTGAATCTACGCTCTAAAGAAGAAAAGCAATGTTTAGCCCTTGGAAAGGATTCACCTAGCAAATCCGGGGAACATTTCAATGGAATTCGAACACAAAATTGCCCGTTCTCCAAACGTGTAGTATTCTTATTGAAATGTTCCTCGCATAGCTTTTCTTCTTGCGAATACACTGATGTAGTACAGACCTCTTCTAATTGCCAAAATCGTGTGAGTTGATGATCTATGCTTGTATTTAATTCATCATTACCGTCAGAAATAATCTTTGTAAAATTACATTTTACCATTTTTGATGGTGACGAAGCATTACTCATTTTAGTTGGGCCTGAAACCAGCCATCCCAGTCGAGTTTCGCAAAGAATAGGTTGTCCATCTCCTAACTTAATTCTTTGGGATCCCAGTAAGTCCCAAAAGATGTCAGCACCGAGCAGCATATCTATCGGGGCCGGTGAGTAAAAGTTAGGGTCAGCCAGACAAATATTAGATGGTATTTTCAATTTTAATAAATCTACATGTCTACTAGGAATGTTATCGGTAATTGAAGGTAGAACAAAGCAATTAATGTTATCGGAAAAGTTATCGTTTAAAGACAAAATTGAGACAGAACACATTTTATTGATATATGAAGATGAATTATTAATACCTAATATGGAGTTGTTCACAGTATTGGCAGTTAAACCTAGTTGGTTGTACAGTCTTTCAGTCATAAGACATGATGTGCTGCCACTATCAAGCACAGCACGAGTAACGTATTGTTGACCATTTTTACCTATGATCTTAATTAACGCCGTGGATAGCAACACGTCACCACGTTCAACATTAGCAGAAAGAGACAAACCTGCACTAGAAACTGACGCAGCAGGGGCACTGGTCGCATCATCACTATTTGCGGAAGTAGTAGCCAAGTCTGACTTCTTCGAATGGTCTGCGACATGCACCAGAGTGTGGTGCTTGCGCCGACATATTTTACAACATGCCTGTTTACAATTATTAGCGTAATGTCCTGAAGACAAACAATTATAACAAATCTTATATTTCGGAAGCAATTGTAACCGTGCTTCATTACTCAATGCCAAAAATTGAGGACAGTTGCTTAATTTGTGCTCACCGTTACATTTTACACAACTCTTAAGTTTAGAAGAACTGTTGTTCACCTGATTATTCTTGTCTATTTTATTATTAGAATCCTGTATTACCATTGTTCTTACCTTAGAACTTTTATTAGTGATAGAATGTTTATCAATTGTTGAACTTGACATTTCTAATGTTTCAATTAATTCAGCACGATTCTTAATGAATGTGAGGAACACGGTAAATGTAATTTCGTAGTCCTTGTCAAGGCGACCCTTATACTCTTCCCATTCACGGTAAGTTTTATTGTCCAACTTATGTCTCATAATGTGAATGAGTAAAGTGTCCCAGTGGTTAACAGGTTCGCCGAGGGATTCCAAGGCACGCAAGTTTTTATTAATGTGATCGATTAAGGCTTTTAAATTCACAGACGACTCCTTACTGATCGTCTCAATATTAAATAATGCTGAAACATGGTGTTGAATTAACAAGTGTTTATTATCAAACCGGTCACAGAGTAATTTCCAAGCGACTGAATAATTTGTTGCAGAAAACTGGATTGAGTTTATCACCACTGCAGCTGAACCTTCTAGTGATGACCTCAAATAATGAAATTTGTTTATGTCGTTCATGCCGTCATTACAGTGAATAAGGCTGCTAAATGTATCGTGAAATTCCAACCAATTTATGTAAGAACCGGTGAACTTTGGTAACTGAATAGTCGGTAATTTAACGAAGCTGTGGTTATTGGAACGTGAGCCCACCTCACTATCAGTTAAATCCTTTTTCTTATACTCATCGAGCACTCTCTGAGCTTCAGAGAGGGTTTTATAATAAAGAGACTCAAACTCGCTTCGTTCTAACATTTGACCATCCAAATTATCTGTGCTACATTCCAGTGCTAATTTGCACCTCATCGTACTGGCCATACAATGCCTCAAGCCTATTTAAACGTAATTGCAACTCGCTTACCTCAGAATGACTCATAGAAGGTTTTAATGAATTTAAATAATTCTGGAATACTGTAACCCGTCCCTTGTAACTTGCCCTTTTTCTAATGAGCTCCTTGTCCTCTGGCATTGCGTAGGCTGGTGCAGACAACCTGGAATGTATACAATAAAGTTTTAACCGCGTCTACAGTTGTACGATACCTGCCTGTAATGAATACAAATAAAAATAAATACCTACATATGAAGTACAAATTAACTGCAAACTTTTTGTTAATTGTTTTCCTGTAGGTAGCTACTTTTATACTAATTAACTATGAAACGTTTTAACAATAACAAAATTAGTACAAAACTTTATTAGCTACTTTATGTTCACAATGCAGTTATATGAACCTATCTTATGTTTTTAATGTGATTACATGAATAATGAGTCAGTAACTGTTACCTACCTAATAAAGTTATAATAATGTAACTATTTGATAGCTACTCTCTAGAAGGTACAAATAACTATGATTATCACAAGATAAATCGGCTAAAGTCTGATCAATTATAACAATTTGTAAGCACTGATAGGGTTTTACAACGATTAGGTATATGAATCTGTACTAACCTGGCCATTAACAACAAATTACCACTAAATACAACCTGATTATAGAGTGTTGGGTGGAACTTATAATGATTTCGATTATCCAGACCACGGAAAATTCCAAATCTTCGCAATGACACAGCAAAATGAAGGTCACACAACCAACTCCGAGTGTAATTTCGAGTCATCCACCAATTCTCTTGAAATCCTTATTAATAATAGCTGATCGAAGTTTTCCAACGTGAAAAGTTCTAATCCGGCTCGAAGGACCATGTTCGGGATTTTATCAGGTTTTTTAGCAGGAGATGTAATAAAAACGACTTAATTCTTCAGTAAAATTAAATGTATTAATAAAAGTAAAAACTGGCGGTGGAAGACGAAAATTAGTAAAATAAAAAAGTCTATAGCTTTAACACACATAGCGTCACTAGTGCTATGATTACTTTAGCAGGCGTTCCGCGCAAACACTAATCTTCTTCAGAGGTTCTGGTTTATAACGTTTTAATTCAAAGTAGATTTGTTTATGGTCTGACATGGGTGTATGGTGAAATGGCTAGGTGAAAATTATTCAGTTTAAGATTTGAGCAGGTGTGGTCAATTATACTTTTTGATGTTGTTGATTCTCTTGTGCAGTGGTCTTCATCTATTTTGTTTAAAAATTCATAGCCGTTTTCTTTGATCACTTCTTTATACATTTTTATTGCACGTTCTGTATTTAATAGGTTGAAATTAAAGTCACCAAAGACCACAGCCCGCTTGTTTTTATTTAGCTGTTGGGAATAGGTATCTAAAAAGGCTTTGACGTTTGATTGTTCTGGTTTTCTGTATACTACACCTATATCCAGAGTATAGTTTTCGATGTGAATCCAAAGGTAGTGGTTGTAGTTTTGACAAATTTCCTCAGTCTGAATATGTTTCAGGTTATTTTTCACAAATATTGAGACGCCACCGCCTCTCGTATCAGTTCTAAAGTTGAAATAATGTGTGTATCCTGGAATTTGATATCTTTTTCCTTCTTCGTCTGATTTTATCCATGTTTCCGTTAGAACCACTGCGTGTAAGCAAGATGGAAAAGCTTTTATCACATATTTTAATTCGTCAAATTTACCAGGTTTTACAATACTTCGCATGTTTGCGTACAGAAATTTAAAAGACTTGTTTGAGGTTACAATGCTGCTGTAGTTATCAACCACTTGGTAAGATATTTTCTTGTTATTAGGATCACTGTGCTTATTTGTAGTAGGTCTAGGGGTTATTGGTTTTTTGATGGTAACGACACAATTTTTGGTATGCCGTTAATGTATCTTATTGTGAGAGTTTTGTCTTCATTAACCTGTCGGCGATTAAGTTCGTCTTCGAGATTTTGCAGGTATTTACGCTGTTTAGGTATTTGATCAGAATATATTTTGATACTGTCCTGTTTTGAATTACTTTGGTTACGCAGTATCGATGCTTTCTTGTGTTTCAATGGGGAGAGAAACTTGAGGAGATTGTCCATCTGAATTTAGCAGCTGCTCTGTCTTTAATACTATGAAAACAAACAAAACAAGGCCGGACCTTTTTGCAAGATAACATAACATCACGCCTGTATTCCCCGAAGGGTTAGGCAGAGGTGTACCTACATATAGTAAGCCCATATTCCGCAAGTTATGTTTGAGTCTTATGTAATAGGGGGCGAGCCTATTGCCATCAACTGGGCGCAAATCCAGCCTCCAGGTTGCTACTGAGAAATTTCTGATGGAAAAACGCATTAACCCTTTGCCCTACCAGGGAATAGAACCCAGGACCTCATGGTCAGCGGTAGCCCTTGCGACCACTTGTCTAGTTTTTTGCAAGATACATGACTAACAATAATAAACTTACACCTTTATTTCCATGAGGTAGGCAGAAACTAAGAACGCCATGTGCTGCGATCCTTACATTAGAATTGAATTGAACCCTAGGAAATTTAATGCGAGTAGTGAGGGAGATAACATTCCGCTTATCTTTTTAACCCCATCGGATTTAATTAAGGGGATTGCTAAACTCAAACTCTGTAGCTCGGTTGGCCCTGACAACATTCCACCATTTGCTCTTAAGGGATATCATGACATCTTGGTAGCCCCTCTATGTCATGTATTTAACCTAGCCCTCCAGTCCGGTATATACCCTGAGCAATTGAAAACTTCGCGTGTCACTCCCATCCCTAAAACTAGTGATAAAACATTAGTAGAGGAACACAGACCTATCGCTATCCTGCCAACCATTGCCAAGGTTTTCAAGCATATACTCCACAGTTTCATTTTCAAACGCGTAAATATGTCCTTATCCGATGCCCAACACGGTTTTTGACCAGGTCGCTCCGTAAATTCGAATTTACTGATTCACATAGACTACATATCCCGTGGCTTGGACATCGGTGGGCAGGTTGACGCTTACAAATTTTGATTACCGGAAAGTATTTGACAGAGTTGACAACGATGTGCTTTTGACTAAGCTGGGGGCCATCGGTTTCTCGTCCGGTCTTCTTAACTTCTTTTCGGATTATCTGCGCGATCGCAAGCAGTTTGTAAGACTCGGCTGCTTCCAAGCCTTATAATACACGCTCGGCTGTAACTCAGGGATCCGAGTTAGGGCCACCTCTGTTCCTGATCATGATCAATGACCTCATAAATAATGTTAAGTTTGCCAAATGCCTGCTTTATGCCGACGACCTTAAGCTAGTCACACAAATCTGAACGGACGAGGATTTCAAACTCCTACAAAGGGACATTGATGCCATCTCTGAGTGGAGCATAGCGGACAAACTATTTTTTAACACAAGCAAGTGCTATTTCATGACATACGGTAGAGGGTTGCAGCCAATTCATTATGACTATAGTTTGGGTGGTGACGTGATTGCTTGTGTCACCAACATAAAAGATTTGGGAGTGACTTTCGACCGCTGTCTATCTTTTAGGGACCACGATTCCACCCTTGCGAAGGAATCTTTTAGGCGCTTGGGATTTGTTTTGCGAAACGCTCGGGACTTTCGCAACCCAAATGTTGTTAGGCGGTTGTACGCCGCTCTGGTTCGAAGCAAACTCGAGTCCAGTGTCTGCGTTTGGCACCCCTATAACGCGATCCAAACTCTGGTGCTAGAAAAAGTTCATAAAACTTTCCTTAGATGCCTCTTCCAAAGATTATACCATTTCTTCCCATATATGTATCCTACCAATTATCTTTTAGGGATGTTGGGCTTTAACTCATTGGAGGTGAAAAGAGGCCTTGATCAACTCACTGTAGCCTGTAAGACCTTACGGGGACGTATCGACAGCCCAGAGCTCCATGGTCTTTTCTGCCGACTATTTGTGCCCGATAAATATATCGGACACCGTCAGAACCGCCGGCACAATCTGTTTGCGCAACTGCCAGCCAAAACTGTAGCCAGAGCCAAATCCCCAGTCTGTCGCACTCTAAAGGTGCTGAATGCCCTTCTGGCTGCCAACCCTGAATGTGATGTGTTTGCAGATGAATGGATTAAAATTATGCGTATATTATGTCTGGTGTTCTGTGAGAGAATGTATGCAAGGGAGTTCACTGTTCCATGTTAGTTTTAAATTATATTATTGTCAACTTAATTATTGTCTCTATGTTTGTTGTACCGTTTTAATTAACTATAAAAAAATAAATAAATTAGATAGCCAAGATATTAAAATATACTTTTCACATTGCAGACATTCACAATAGATACAAAATTGGAAATACAAGCGAATTTCGAGAAGTCTCCACACATTGAGGCAGTGATAGACTTCGTGATTGACTGGCTTTCCCAGAACGACGTCCTTCTACCTATGTACTTGCAAGCGGGCCAGACTGCTCTTTATGAATACGATCTTGATAACAACCCTCTGATTATTAAGAAAGTGAAAAGGGAGCTAGTTCAAATGCTTGTGTAAATTTTGTCATGTTTGGATTAGTATGAATTTAAAAATAAACTATTTTCAAAATGTACCTATGGGGTTTCATTTAGTGATGACACGAAAATAATATTTAATCATTTCTTTACTTATATATATATATATATATATATTTACATCCGGGTACCCAATTGGCATCCTTTTAGTTTCCATCATTATGACGTCCACTGCTTCTGCTTGGTTTAGATTCATTGTTTCAGCAAATATTGGCTAGTAGCATAGGGGCAAATAAGGTTATGTACTTTTTTTTTTAATTAAACACTCTATATTAATATACAAATATACGTATATTGACAGGCAGTAGGGTATCATTATGAGTTCCCTCCTTTTTTATGAGTAATTGAACTTCCCTTGAATATTGACATGTTTTGTTTACTATCATTGCTATTTAACTTCCTTCCATTTATGCGACGTTGCCACTCTTACTATGTAAAACCAGTACTGTTTCTTAAAAATTACATTCCTTAAAATTTTAAAGTACGCAGAGTCTTCCGACATTATGTTGTAAGAAAAAGCATAAATAAGATAGTTACCGTTAAATAATTAAGTTTAGCGGCAGGAAATTGGTGTTCTCAAAAAGCGGTAGATAGGGTCTATTTTGGCACTGCATCCTTTACGTACTTACCTACCTAATGGCAAAGAATAAAAGTTTAAACATTAATATAATATCGGGCAGTAATATCGTTCAGGCCTGTCAGTTCATACAATTGTTGACTGTCGCGACGGTAACAAATGTATGAACTGGGAGTTCTGAACGATATGCCTAATGTGACAATATCTACCTAGCATTTATACGGAAGTCATATTGTTGTACAACATTGACACTGCAAGATATTTAACGCCCATATATTTTTACGGTCGTTTTTAGCGCAAAACCTTTAAACCAAATTCGGACATTCATTTTATGAGGTTCTAATTCGTCTAAATGCATTGCACATAATAATATTTTAACAGGTGCTAACTGTCGTGCAATTTTTGATTTCATTTGGACGCTAAATGTTGGGCGGTTTGAATGATTAATAAACACTAATAGGTATCCAGTACAAATAAGAAGTGAAAGAAAAACTAGTTTTATGGTTGTATGAAAATGAAGAGTTTATTTTGGCTCATAGCTAGGACAACATAATTATAAAACATAGTGTGGACATAACGGATTCAATAATGTCTTAAACTATTACAAAATGAACAGACAATACACAACAATTTTCAATGTCGCACTATATGCAGTAACTGCACAAAAAAAAACAAATAAAATAATAATTGCCTTACATAATTTTTCATAACGGACGTCAGTTATCTATCATGCAGTATGAATGCTTTGAAAATCTAACATCCATACAATATATTTTTTGTACGTTTTATGCCTTACAATGTAAAAGTTCCAAACACAAAGTATATTTTGAAAACGTGTACACCAATCCAAACCGCTTATAATACGGGTCGGTAACAATAATAAAATCAAACTTAAATGCATTAACTGCACAAAAAACAAAAAATATATATTGCCTCATTATATTAAACGGACGCCCAATAAAATTATAGTGTAGTGAGAATACTTTCAAATGATATCCGTACTTTTATTATATTTTTTTTACATTTTGAAGGACGCCAAATGTCTTACAATCTGAAAGTCCAAACAAAACATATATTTTGCATCTTTGTAAGAAGGTAAACATGTCCGATCTGTATAACACATAGGTAATTAAAAAATAAAACACATCTTAAAATGAATTTTCTGCACAAAATATTAACAAATTGATAGTTTCCTCACCTAATATTAATAACGGACGTCAGATAACTATTATGCAGCATGAATGCTGTGAAAAACTGACATCCATATAATTTTATTCTACATTTAATAGGAAGTGAAATACTTAACAATGTGAAATAACTAACACGACGTATATTTTGAAGACTTGTACACCAGTCTGAACCGCTAGTAATATGGGTAGGTACCAACAGTAAAATCAAACTTAAATGAAGAAAAAAACAAATACTTAATATTTATTGCGTCATTAATATTAATCGGACGCCTTAATTTTAAATAATAAAAACGCAGGCAAAGAACTATCCTAATAGAGAAGCATTAACATATATACATATATAGCCTTAAACACTTCAATTACTAGGTTATTTTCAATCATAATGTGCATAAAAATAATCACACTCATCTTTGGGATAATGTTCGTATACCGCATAATTACAATCGGAGCATCAAAATCTATCTAATCTGAGCAAAAATAATTGATTAATAGACGCATTCATGTCAGCAACAATATGTTGGGGTCGATCGTAATAATCAAGCAGAACAGCCTTCGTGCAACTACTTCAGCGCGACGTCATCATCATCACTCCCGCAAGCTTTCGTGAGGCGTGTCACACAGACAGCCAGCACCCTCGGCTTCAACGGGTATCCTGACCACCAGCATGCAACGATCGCGCATTCCTGGTCATAAGCCTCAGCCTCATCACCCCGACTCACTGGGGAATCACCGCAATCATCTCAATCAGCGCAATCACCGCTATCGCCTCAATCACCGCAATCACCTCAATCACCGCAATCACCTCAATCACCACAACCGCCGCAATCACCGCAGACAGTTCCGACTCACTGGAACCTTAGTTGGCACTGTGAAGCATCGCAAGATACAAGACTCAGCCCATTATCGACCTCCGGTCTCCGGAGGGGAGTGATGTAGCGGTTACACCGCCACATACTAACTACGCATCAAAGACATGACGTCACACAAATCCTGCATCGCGCAATTAGAGTTTACCGCGTGAACGACATAGATAGGACTATCCGACATCAACAGTCAGGCAGTCGGCCCGCCAGACACAACACCTGTTTGGTTGGAGGATCCTCCCCTTTTCTATGGTGGATGAGTGAACTTTACACCCTGTTCCTCATGCCCCTAAAAAAGTTTTTCACTTTTATAATTACCAAATAAAAACTGTGTTACTGTAAGCACTGCAGCAAAGTCTTACGTTATTTATTGTGGCGTAGCTCGCGACTTGCACATTTGTTTCCCAATAACGAGTAGCTTTACCTATAACTCACTGATCATTGGTTGTTAAAAAAAAAGTTAGTGCAAATCAGTTTAAAACCACGTAACTTTGGAAATAAAGAAAACTGCTATGCATCTCGACGGTTACAACGTTACTATTTTTTAACGGACGCCAAATTATTGTGCAACATTAATGCTTTAAGAGAGATGTCAAATGCCGTGCGGCATGAATGATTCATATAAATACTAGTAACTTTTTACAAAATTGCGATGTACACAAAAACATGTCTTATTAAATAAACAACCAACACAATATTATAAAATATAATAGGCACATATAGTCTTGATTGAAATATCTCTAACTATCATAAAACAATTACACAACAAAATGTTTTTTTTTTTAATATAATATTAAACGGACGCCAATTATAATGCAGTGTGAATACCTTCAGATGATATCCATATATTTTCTTATTAATGACGTTAAATATCTTTCAATCTGAAAGTATCAGATAACACAATATATATGTTAATTATTTTTTTTGTCTGCAATAGCCGACAATTGGTGCCACTAACTGAACAAAAAATATTTCAATGTCAAGAATGTAAAAAAATCTGTATTTAGGATATTTTGTTGCACGAATTCAAATAACTGAAATAAAAGAGACATATAAAATAAGTTGAAAATAGCTGTAGTTACATGTACAACTGTGCAGTTAAGGGAATCCCCATCGAAATGTAGTTCAGGGGCCCTAGTCTGCTATTTTTATAAATTCGTCATTCCAACACGATCCCATTGTCATTTTGCTAAAAGTTCGTAATCTGCTAAATTCATAATGGTCGATCATTGGTTGATCATTGTATTCCACAAACACGATACTCGTAACGAATTAAAAGAAATGACTGCACAATGACGTTCTCATGGTAGGTCACTGATCAAAGGAACTGTCAAATTTTTTGCAGATTACCGCCTAAGTCAGTCATTCATTTTTCATTATTTACGAGATTACCAATAGATGCCATTTCTTTCAATAGAGTGTCAGTGGCTGACCATTGGAAAGTCATAATGACGCCAATATGTTAGTAGATTAGCAAACTTGTCAAAATCAACAATTATGAAATCAATGATAGACCATTCTGACACTATTGTAATAGCAGACTTGAGGCCCTGATCAGTCGCTGCCACTAAGCGGAATACATGGAATAACGGGACATCAAGTTATTTAAAAAACAAATTGAGTCCAATCAGAAACTTAGTAAACTTTGATAATGACTGTTCGCAATCACTCATATCGAAAAACTTATGAAGAAAAAAAGTTGAAACTTGAAATAAAAGCAGAAATATAAATTAATGCATTTGATTGAGAAATAATTACTTTTGTCTGCTCATAAGCAGAATCAGATACATTTTCAGGGCTGTTATCTGGATGCAACTCATCTAAAGTGTGTTTTGACAATTCAGCATCAGTCCCACTTCGTCATTTGATTTCTCCTGATCTCTTCTTGCACGATAGTTTCTGGGTTTCTGTAAGCAATTTAAAGCTTAGTTCATTTAAAAAGTAGGCTCTTAGAAAATAAGAGCATATTGCATTTGTCTAAAATAGAATAATTAATAATAGCATGAGTAGGTATTCCCGAATACAGAAATTATGCGCAAGACATGGCTTAATTTTTTTTGCTTGATTTGCTACTTTAAGCAATGGTAATACTGTCTTATTTTCGTTTTCCGTCCTGCCTAAACTGAGGCTATCATACTAATCATATTAATATTATAAGTGTGAAAGTTTGTGTTGTATGTGAGAATTTAAAAAATTAATGAAATACCATAAGTAGTAATATAAAATAAAAAAAACTTATCAGTTTTTTTTATATCACGCTTTTATGAAGATATTTTTTCATATTCTGTAAGAAAAATAAATTATCTAATATAACAGCAGAGCAATATTAAAAAAATAAGTAAAAAAGCTAGTTTTTATAAACAGGTAGGTACTTTTCACTTTTACTCTATTTTACACCTTTTACTTAAATCCTGAGAACCCAACTCAACGTGCGGCGGGCGCAGCGTTTTCATAGCTCGTCGTCGTCGGTATCGGGGATTTCCCATCGCGCAGCTCATTTTACTAACCGCGAAATCCTCATTCTCGCGAAAATGCGATAACGGTAAATTGCAGAATTGCATGATCTACCTAAGCGAGACGAATGTCAGAGGGATCTTCTATTTAGGTATTTAAATTCTGAGGCGTCTAAAAAGTTAACTCGAGTTCACTGGGTCATCTCATCAAGTATTTTCTACATTAGTGTTATCCCAATTACTAAATTAAAACATACCCTTAAGTTCAAAGGATAGGTAGGTATGTAATGCATAGATGGTCTCCTAGTAACCGTTCATCAGCGCACGGGCACGGGCCGCGCCGCGAGCCCCCCCGCCCCCCCCCCGCGGCGCGGAAAATAATAATAATAATATGGCAATCTTACCTTTAAATCCAGGCACTATCTGGAGAATCCTTTCACTACGTCGGTATTTTTATTCATTTTCAATAATCACAATCACGGACGTCTTTTTAGTCACAGACTAAACGTGCTCGCGCATTGTCAATATGCAGCGAAATTAAAAATATGAAACATGAATGTAAACAAAAAAAGAATCACGATCCCAAACACACGGAAAAGTGGCAACGTCGCATTTTGGACTAAACGCGGGGACGTCAATTACGGCTAATTATGAAATGATTGCTTACTACAGGAGCGCCTCTTTTTTTTGGAACGGTAAGTCACTGAACTAACAAAATATACAATACAGGTAGATCGCAAAAAAATTGACGTCCAATTTTGGAACAAAAAGTTTATATATCTATAACCAGTAGAACCTATAGAGTACGTTGTGGTCAGTCTCCCTTTGGGCGTCCGTATACCAGACGCCATAAGCAGGTGGACGTCACATTATATGCACAAAACGCCATATTGGACGCCAAATAGGTTCCAATATATATATATATATATATATATATATATATATATTATATAGGCATTGTTCCCATATTATTATGTTGGTAATAATAAGGGAACAAAAAGCAAGGCAATAAGCCTTGCTAAATCAGTATCAGATGCTAGAACCGACGTGATTGGTAGCACTGAATTTTGCAATCATGTTATTGACAATTAAAATCTATTTAAAAAAAAGTATATTCTGAATTAAGTAAGATTTGTTACATAAGAACAAACTTGTGGAAAAGTTATACATATATATTGTAACAAATCTAACTTAGAGAGAGGTATTAATGGTTCCAAGGATTATAATTCTGTAAATACTTGTACATACCTGATATAGTCGCGAATCATATTTTGACCAAGATTTGTATCTTGACACTGACCTGCAAATTGCAAAAAACGTAAGAAAATTTGAATTTCGCGGGCTGCAATTTTATTCTGAAAGTTGGCAACTTCGCAAAAAGATGTCAAATATTTCGCTGTTTTGATTAATTTGGCAATATTAATGTATGGAAATATGAAATGTGGCTTACTTGCGACCTAGAATATTAATAATGAATTGCAATTCTAGCACTGAATTTGATGTTGTAACCGTTTTAGGTGTAAAAAAGGCATTTGGAAAGTTTCCAAATACTTTTTTTTACATATAAAAGTAAATGTTCGGTGTTACGATATTAATTATTGCATTTCATTAACAATATATTAGTTCGATAGTTAGTCACATTTCATATTTCCATACAGTATTACTGCCAAATTAATCAAAACAGGTAGGTAAATATTTGACAGCTATTTGCGACATTGCCAACTTTTAGGATACCTACGCCCTCTTAAGCAGGTTTTTATCTAGCATACTGCAAGTGGTGTAAAATACACCCTACAGGTTGCAACGGATTTTTCTAGGAATCAAATATTTCACCAGCTAAGTATTCACGCTTCAAACCATCAAAAAGTTTATATTACATGCTGTAAAAAAATCAAAGCAATGTCTACAATATTTAAAAAAATCGGTGACAACCTAGAGTGATATTACTTTGTCAAAAGGTTATTTTCATAATTTTATAATTTAATATTTCTGTTAACTATTTTATTGCGATCATTTTCTATCATGACGCAACGCAAGAGCAAGCCGCTCGTATTAAACGAGCTCTTGGTCAAGAATGTTAATACTTGGGGTAACGTGCAGTACAATATACCTCTGAGGCTGTCCAGCAATGAGACTAGAACGGCCACAAGTATCGGCCTTCGGCATATACCTGCTATACCTCACGCTTTGGATTGTGTAAGTCAGAGATCTAATTTTTTGAAGTGAAAACTTCGTTAGCGGCGTTGTGCACTTTTTTGTGATGGGTAAAAAATGGTAAGCTCGCGTCAGGACACGTGACTTGATCGAAAATTCGTAAGACTGAGGGAGAGTAGACCGGTGCAAAATTATTCCCTAACCATTCCAAAATATGAAAAATGCACAAGGTTAATATTCAAGTTTTCACTTCATCTATCAATACTGTTCTTGAAATTGTCCGTCAAGGTAAGTGGGACCATGATCTTTTAGGGGAGCGGTGAATGCAGTATAATATTTCCGCATCCGTAATGCAGTTGGCGAAACAATGTAAGGATTTACCCCAGTAGCACACCTCCGCCGCGAAACCGCTGTAGTTAAATTCAATAAACTCGTCATTTTCATGTGACGCGAGTCTATTGAATTTAACTACAGCGGTTTCGCTGCTACGGTTTCGCGGCGGAGGTGTGCTACTGGGGTTAGTGAGAAACAAGTGCGCCCGGCTTATTCCAAACGGATCCCACAATCTGATCCCATTTTGTGAGATTGTTAGGAATAGGGATAACATTTATATTTTTGGTTCCGAAAATACAGAGTAAAGTGAATGGGAATAAAATAGGCAGTGTAGGTATACACCTGTCGGATAAAGTATCAGCTTAATAGTGAAGCTGCCTCGGTATGGCTCAAGTGCCGTAAGAATTGCATTTTCATTGTCACTATCACTATCACTGTCACTTGATATTTTGTTTGATTGTTGAGGTTAGTTCGCTGTAAAACACCACATTCCCAAAATATTACATTTTCTTGTGCCTAAACGCCACTGCCGCGGAACCGCTCGCTTCGCTCGCTCGGCTCGTGCGTTGTACGTTCAGAGTTCTAACCTAACCTTTCAGACATTTTCATTTGCTAAGCCAAGGGGTTATGGCTACACTTAAGTTTAGCCAGCTATAGATGAAAGAAATTAACATTAGCCTTTCCTCAAAAACAAAATAACGAGTGACAATGACAATGCAATGCTTACGGCACATTAGCCGAGCCAAGGCAGCGCTACTAATAGGCCGCAAATAGCGGCACTTTATCCGACAGGGATAAAGTGCCGCGAGAGACAAATACCTACTAATTTTACAACATTCTAAAAGTAAGGCCACACTATGTGTTGCTGATGCCTTGCGACGACTCATGGACCCCGGGATCATATTTTGGTACTAGGATCGGATCGTGGGATCCGATCAGAACAAGCTTAAGGAACATCCTCATTTTGTAATATTTGTGTATATGTTTTATTTATTTATTTATTTATTTATACTTCAAGCACAAAAATGTACAGAGGCGGACTTTATGCTGGATTGTATTCGAACGCAATGTGAATTGTTAGTCTATACTTACTAATATTATAAAGAGGGAAGATTGATTGTTTTTTTGATTGATTGTTTGTTTGTCAATACAAACAAACAAACAATCAAATCTTTCATTCTTGTTTCCTCTTCTCAAGAATTTTTAAAATCGGTCCAGTAGTTTCGGAGCCTATTCAGAAAAAATCTTTTACCATTAGAAAGTTTAGTTTTCAGGGAGTAACATAGGCTACTTTTTATCCCGGCAAAAATAACGGGTCCCGCGGGAAAGACCACGGGAGCGAAGCCGCGGGAAAAGTGCTAGTGAATAAATAAATTGAATTGGAATTTCCTATCGGCAGATATGAGGAACTTCCATAGAAAGTATCATCCTTTATTTAACTCCTTTAGAGAATGAATTTTCAAAAATCTCACTTTTGTTATATAGTCAACTAGCAGTGCCCCGCGGTTTTACCCGCACAAGTCTCGACCCCGTGGGAATATCGAAGAAAGAATCCTATGACCTAACCCAGGTCATGGTCTGGTCTACCCACGTTCCAAATTTCATCCAAATCAGTTCAGCTGTTTTAGCATGAAAGTGCAACAAACCAACAAATAAATAAACAAACTCATTTTCGCATTTATAATAGGTACTAGTTAGGATTTAAATATAATCGTTAGTCGGATTTAATGGATAGTTCGTAGAAAAAATGTACGTAGTATTTTTATAAAACTAAGAAAATAAAGTTTCAAGAAACATATTTCTATTGCTGTTTAGTAATAAATAACGCAGATAAATAGAGCAGTGGTGGCTCGTGGTAACGGCCCCGAATTGCGAGTTGTTAGTCGTGGGTTCGAACACAAGCAGGCCCTTTACGTTGTGTAAATAATTTCATCACCACTGCTCTCAAAACGGTGAAGGAAAACATCGTGAGGAAACCGGCGTGTCCTAGAACCAAAAACATGAAGACATGAGATAACTACCTACCCGCACTGGGCTCGCGTGGTAGTTTACAGCCCACTCCCTCTCATAGAGGGGCCTGTGTCTCGGCAAGTAGGAACAAGCATTATAGTCAGTTATGCTAATAAATAACACAAACTTAAAATGAATTAATTTGTGACTTTTTAGAAAATAGATGCGCCTCTACCAAAGCGTGTCACAGGCCGCGATATGGTGGTGGAAAAAGAGTCCTACAAAACCACAACGGGAGAATACTGTGTCAAGCCGAACCCTAACAAGGCGATGGAGCGCTCAGATTGTTCCATCAACTGCCGACGAGTAATCTTCATGACTGGAGTCGAAAAACGGGTGAGTTAGGTATTTTATTGTCATTTGATCGCCGAAATAGTGGAATAAACCAACATTGAACTACTTATCATCTGGCCAAAAGGTCGACGTCATCAATCATTATTAAAATTATTATAGCAAGCAAAATCAGTTTTATAACAAGAGACTTATCTTGTATGAAACGATTTATTAGATCTATTGACTTCCAACTCATAACTCTATCTTCTGTAATTAAATCCATATGTTTGCAGTTAAGTATTTATTACCTACCAATATTGCACGGTTCTTCCACTTACAGGGTTGTTGTAGAAGTTCTTGTTAAATAATAATATAATTCTTTAATTGTAGACCTTGAAGTCCATAGTGTTAGTATAGTACATACTTATTTAACTATTATTAGTACCTAATACACACAAAAAAACAAACAATAACATAGTACAATAAAATAAGCCGTATAGCTACTTAGAGCCGACCTATGCGTGCAGTCTCACCCATCGGCCAAGCATCGGGCAGTCCCACCGGTCACTAAATGCCCTCAGCATGCTGTGGGAGCTAAAACATGCTTTGCCGGAGAGAAGCGCATCGCTTCCAAATAATGGCGTAGAAATCATCTACCCTCGCATCAGCAAACATACCGGAAGCGCTACAAAACCGCGGCAGCCCCACAAGCATTCTGAAGGCATTGTTATATTGTACACGTAGAGCGGTGTATGCCTTCTGTGTATACTTCACCCGGAGGCTGCAGGTGTAGAAAGTCTGACAATAGGCTCGAAAAAGCTTCATTTTAACCTTCGAAGTACATACACCGTGCAAACCTGCGGGCCAGCATATTACTTCGAACAGACAGCGCCCTACGCTCCCTCTCTAGGTCTAAATCATCACATAGGTCCTAGTTGAAAGTTGAACCGCGTAGAGAAAAGATCACTTAGTTCCCGTTGGGTTTATAAATTGTGTTTACAAGTAATACTGCTGACGATACTTTTCTCTAATGTTAGCCACCGCGGAGCAGTAATCGCACTCTCTGATTTATTGTAATGTATGTATAGGTATTTATAGTATTAAAATAACGCACGTCTGGTGCCAGTCAACGCGTCAGCAAAACATGTACAGTGTAAGACTGTACAAATATGCTTTCAGTTACAAGGACTCAACATCACCAACCCGACAATGATATCAGAAATGAAAGATAACTTCAGAGGCTTAACGAAGTCACCTTTGGCTCCACCAGACATTGAGGTCAAAGCTCCCGACCCTGAATATATTTTTGATGTAAGTTCTACACACCATTAATTCCTACAATAACTTCGACTGCTGAGAGTGGGGTTCTATTCTTTCTGTAACTGGGTTCGATTCCTAGGTCGAGCAAAGTGTTATTGGGTTTTTTCATTAGGAATTTGTCAGTAACAGCCCGGAGTTTGGAAGTTGGCGGTGTGACAACCCCGTGCCTCGGAAAGCAAGTGGCGTCGTTGGTCTTGCGCCTGAACCTCTCTCCAGTCGTGTCGGATTGCCGTCCCATCAGACTATAAGATTGAGGGAAGAGAGAGTGCATCTGTGATTGCGCACAAACTTGTGCACAATAATATCTCCCGCGTCGAAGGCTAGGCTCCGCTGAGATTGGCCGAAATTCGTTCTGGAGGACTATTAATACCTACAGCATCATCATGTTTCAACCACAAGATGTCTACTGCCTGGACATGACTGGGCCCATGCATCGCCACAATTACCGGTCCTGTGTCTCCTGCTTTCAGCGAATACCCATGTCCTTCACCAGGCTATCAATAGGCGACCATCTGCCTAGCCTTCTCCCAACTATGTTGGGGTCAGCTTTCAGTCTAACTTGATGCAGCTGAATACTGGTATTTTACATGGAGCTAATGCCTATCTGATCTCCAAAACCAAGTTACTGGGTAATACGATACCAGGCAATAAGCGACATGGATTGGTAAAAACTACTGAATTCCTTTTTACAGATACGGAAATCTCCAGACGTTTTTGCGATCTGCGATTATGGCTTTGTTCTCTACTATTCACTGTATTGTCCATGTAGAACTAGGTGGTACCAAATTCTATAGTAGCAGCTTACCAGCTACTACTGAGATTACTTTTCTTTAAAAACAGTCTTATTGCCAGACTGTGCTTCCGCGTAAGCACCATCCCATTGAACTCTGGATATTACCAAACATATAATGCTACAATCTTTTGGCGCTTGATTAACATTGAGGGGGGCGTTGTAGGCTAGCAAAAAAAAAAATGGCGGCGTTAGTTTCAATTATTACCACGGGCCAAAAAATCCTTGTGCTGTTGTAAATAAATCTGATTTTTATCATAGGTCGTGGCAGCCGGAAGGAATGAAGCACCAGTGATATTCGACAGCGTTGCACGAGGAATTAAGAAACAGCTCGACCCTTACTTGTCTACTTATAGAACGTATCACAGGCCTTTCACTCCTGATGATCAGTATGGTATTGGAGCCAAAGATCATATAACTTTCTACTCTGAATCCAAAGCTCCAAGGGTAAGTAACATTTTTATGTATACTTGGAATATTAATCATATTCAGTAACACACTTGACAGTTAGCAAAGTGAAAAAAATTGGTTTAATTATTGATTAATTGATTTACATGTCATATAGTCTGGCTGTTCTGTTGTAATGGTTCGCCGCTTATAATCTTTTACTGAATGCGAACAAAACTAAGTAAATGGTTTTCATTACCAAAATGTACATACCTCAAGTGGGTTTAAATCTAAAACTTGACGACAAGAAAATTCAAATTCAAACTTAAAACTAATTTTACAAATTTTGTAAATAAATGTGAGATTGACATCGGTTGGTTTTTCTTGCTCACCAACATAGGCCTCCCCCAGACCCTTCCAAAGTACACGATCTTGTGCTTTTCTCCTCCACGCGGCGCCTACCGTCGAACTGAGATCATCCTCTGAGATCTGGGTGATCTCAGATGACAAGAAACTAGATGCAATTACGGAAACTATATTTTTAGGAATTCCTTTACATTCCAAATTGCAATGGGGCGCCCACATTAGAACTCTTTCAGGTAGATTAAGTTCAACTGCCTAAACAGTAAGAAAAATAAGGCAGTTGACTGATATAGCCACAGCTAGGTTTTTGCTAATTTCCACAGTAAGTATTATGTCTTATGAAGTATTATGTCATAAGGCGTTCTGCTGTGGGGATCGGCAGTCGACGTAGATTCAACTTTCATTTTACAAAAGAAGCAATCCGCGCGATCTATATGGGTCTTTGTGAGTCGCTTAGAAATTAATTTAAAGAAATTGATATGCTGAGTCTGCCTTCTCTTTATATCTTAGAAAGTAATTTGCATGTTCGCAAAAACTTAGGATTTTTTAAAATAAGAAGCGATTTCCATAATATAAATACACGTAGTCAACATGAAATTGACCCACCTAAATTTAGATTAACTAAAACAAGCAGGTAATTTCTTATAAACGATATCCGCTTTTATAACTAGTTGCCAAAGTCGGTTATAGAACTTAGCGGTGGAAAATTCTAAATCTTATCAAAAAAACAGCCAAATGCGTGTCGGACCAGGAAGTTGGGATGAACAAATCCCAAGAACAAACTTAACATTGTAGTTAAAAAACATGTTCTCCGATACATTCCAACTGCAAATGTAAGTTTGTACGCTCAATATTGAGAGATTTAACATGTTATTTTAAGACCATACTTCTTATAGGTTTTCCTGTACTGTATGAGTAAAGAACCAATACCTGTATTTTTTTCAAAATTTTAGGGTCAGCAGTTTCGGAGATAAGGGTTATGGTCAATTTTCATAATTAACTATCTTAATTTTTTTTAATTAAAATTAGTAAAAAAAATTGAGATCCTCGCATCAGACCCTTTCATTTGATATGCCACACGGTATCCAAAACTTTTTTAATTTTTATTATTTTCCCCCAAAAGTATTTATTTACATTACATGTCCATGTTTGGGTCCAAATTTCAACTTAAGGCTCGTGCAGACCAGCGCGACGCGACGGCGCGACGTGACTCGAACAATACAATTTCTAAGAAAACTTCACGGTATAAAGCTTCGTGCAGACTAGCGCGACGCGACACCGGTTATTGTTATACCGTGAAGTTTTCTTAGAAACTGTATTGTTCGTGTCGCGTCGCACCGTCGCGTCGCGCTGTTCTGCACGAGGCTTTACAATAGCCGGTGTCACGTCGCGCTGTCGCGTCGCGCTAGTCTGCACGAAGCTTTAATCGGTCCATTAGATTCGGAGCAAATTGGCTGTGACAGACGGACAGACAGACACACGAGTGATCATATAAGTAAAAAGTATAGTATAAAATTAAAGACTACGTTGAAGACAAGGAAGTTTGCAAATGCTAGTCATGGTCGTCGTGCTCGTGGGCGCGTTGTGCACTAGCTCCCTACATAAATTCGTGAATATTATAAAACTTAAAAGTACGAGAGTGACATCTATAGAGTTCAAAGGAATTGGTGGTACAAAATCCGCCCTTACATAGCCAGGTATGCGTCCATCGTATTTATGGAAATATACGTTCGAATTAATAAACATGTTTTGCGCAAATCGACATATGCGCGAAAGAAACCTGCGCGAATTCACTTGCGGGAACGAAACACACTTGCACGAAAGGATAGTTGCGCGAAAAAGTTGCGGTAATGAGATTTCTTCATAAAATCACGCCTGTATTCTTTCAAAAGGTTAGTTTGAAGTAATCCCTTCTGAACATGTGGCTTCCCTGGTACCTCATTAACGGCATAATTATGTAAGAGTCTATTAACTGCTCCCAAATAACCATGTTTATTTTTTACATTATTCATTGACATAATCATCCTATTATTTGAAATTTATATACCAACAATTTAATTTCAACTCTTTATTAGTGGCTTTTGTGGTACCCCTATATACCTATTAACAGTTATATCTACTAGTTATACCTATTATTTGTTATTTGAAAATATTGTAAAAGCCAATTATTTTTAAAAGAGTAACCGTGGAGTTTCATGCCGGCTCTTCTCCATAGGAAACGACCAATTGGAACCATGCACCTAGCTTCTGACGTTCCATAATTGCCCATATATGTTTATGTGAAATAAAATATTTTAATTTGAATGAACCTTACAATGTACTGCATGTATAATTATTGTATATGCATTATGCATAGTTATAATTGAATTAGATTAATTCAATTTTAAAACTCATGAAAAATTACGACTTTGTATTGCAATATGTGGTAAGTTAGCGACCTCGACCATTGATCATATTATTTTTACCTGAGCAACCGGCATCAAGTTCGTCATGCTCCCTTAGCTGTCACTGCTTGCGGTAGCGTCGGGGGTCGGATTGCCGCCTTCGCTCAAATATGGCGAGGGGGAGTGGCTGATCTTTGCGTTATGCTCGTGAACGCCTTTTTTTTTTTTTTTGGGTGGGAAATCATCAAATGACGTCTCCCGCTCTGGGTGGAGCGGGAGGGCGTGTCAGACTCTTACTGACTAAAACCCACCCGTGTTCCTTCTGTTGCCTGTGCAATGCCAGGGGGCCACGGTATCCCTTTCGGACTTTCCCGCAATCCCGGCAGGCAATGGTCTCATCGGACCCCTTCATTCGCTGACATCTCTTTGAGGCGCGCGTGGAACACAACGCGCCGTCGACCCGGGCTTGGTCCTTACCGGACGGCGAGCTACCCATTGCTCACCGTCCGCAAGCCCGCGCCTACGGTGGCCGGGAATCGGCAACCGATTCCCGACGCCCAGGGCGTCTCCTCCTGCGGCGGCTAGGGGCGTGAGGGCGCGAAATTTGCCTCTCCCTCACGCGCTCCGCCTCCTCCTTCGCGAGCATTACTGCTTCGCAGAAGGAGGTGACGGCCTCCCATGCCCTCTCGCTCCGTACCATGGCCTGGACCAGGACCGGACGCGAGAGATCCCCGCCACCGATCGCCTCCACGAGGACACGGCGGTGCTCTGCCCAAGCCGGGCATACCTCCACCGTATGCTCCACCGTGTCCTCCGGGCGATCCACGCAGTGATGACACCCGGGCGTTTCCTCCCGCCTTATCCGAAACAGGTACCTCCCGAAACAGCCGTGTCCGGTGAGGACCTGCGTCAGGCGGAAGGTGAGGACGCCGTGGCGCCTCTCCAGCCACTCCTCAAAGAGGGGACTTATCGCCGCAATAGTGGCGTGCCCAGCACTGGGTTGCGACAATCGCACTCTCCATGACGCCATGAGATCCCGTCGGAGCTCTGTCCTCTGTGCCGCGATTTCTCGCGGCATCGGAGTCAAGCCCCGGCGTTTCGCCTCCCCGCGCCACTCCCAAATATGTGCGAGGACTTTTGCCTCCAGATCCCATGGCGGCAATCCGGCAAGGAGGCTCGCCGCCTCACCGGAGACCGTGCGGTATCCCCGGACCAGCCGGGTGGCCATGACCCTCTGGGACGCGTTCAACCGGCGGGCAGGCCGCCGCCTCAACGAATGCGCCCACACCGGTACCCCGTACAGGGCCATGGACCGCACGATCCCCGCGTATAGCCTCCGGCAGGAGGCGTTTGGACCCCCTAGATTGGGCAGGAGCCGCTTCAAGGCAGCCCCGGCCCGGTCCAGTCTGGGAGCCAAACGTCGGAAATGCTCCACGAAGTTCCACCGACTGTCGAGGACGAGTCCCAGGTACTTCATCGTCGACTCGACGCCGATGTGAACCCCTCCTACCGTTATTTGGGAACCCGACGGTGGCGCGTTCCGAGGACCATGAAAACACATGGCCTCAGACTTGTGCAAGGCCGCCTCGAGTCCCAACTGCCGGATTCTGGCCACGATTGTCGCAACCCCGTGTGTCGCTAGTTCGGCCGCCGCCTGGTGCGACCTCCCCTGCGCCAGGACCAACGTGTCGTCAGCGTAACAAACGACGCTGACGCCATTGGGGAGGTCGGCGCGCAGCACCCAGTCGTATCCGATGTCCCACAGATGCGGCCCCAAGACCGATCCCTGTGGGACACCGCACGACATCTCTCGCCGGTTCCACTCTCCCTGGTGACTGGGGTAGATGATGGCCCTGTCTGCCAGATAGGCCTCGACCACACGACAGAGGTAGGTCGGCATCCGGTGATACCGGAGTGCCTCCCTGATGCAACTCCAGGGCAGGGTATTGAAGGCGTTGGCGATGTCTAGAGACACCGCCAAGACGACCCCACCCCGAGCCACCGCATCCCCCGTCGTGAGGGCTCGCACGCGCATGATGGCGTCCACCGTGGAGCGCCCCCTGCGGAAACCAAACTGGCTCTCCGCCAAATCCGGCCCCACCCGCACCAGCCGCCCGACGAGGCGGTTTGCAATGACTCTTTCAAAGAGCTTGCCCACCTCGTCGAGCAGCACTATGGGCCGGTAAGCGGACGGAGAGTCCGCAGGGCGCCCCGGCTTCTTGATGAGGACCAGTTTCCCCGTCTTCCAACGAAGCGGGAACTGGCCCCTCTCCAAGCATGCGCTTAGGAGCCCCCTTAGTCGAGGCCCGAGAGCCTCTGAGGCCAGGACCCAGGCTTTCCCAGGTAAGCCGTCGGGTCCTGGGGCGGTATTTCTGGCATTCAGCCTACGTACCGCCACCCTCATCTCTACCTCGGTCACCTCCAGAGCATCGTCGTCGTCGTCGGCGGTGTGGTCCGTATCAGGCACCGCAGTAGGCGGAGCCATGGGCGGGGAGGCGTGTTCCCCTCTCGAAGGGAACAGAGCGCTCACCACGTCCCCCACAAGCTGCGGCCGGAGACTCTGCGTCAGCGGGGGAGCCCATGGGCGGAGTTTCTCCCGCACCATTTTATATAGGCGTCCCCACGGGTCTCTGTTCAGAGTCTCCAGCGACTCCTCGCGGGCCAGTGCGCTGGCCCGCAGGATCTCCGCTTGGAGGGCGGTTTTCGCCGCTCTGTACCCCTCGTACAGCTCCGCCTGAATGGCTTCCGTATCCGGAGGTCGAATACGGAGCCTGCGGTGCCTAGTGTACCGGCGTCGCGCAGTAACGCACGCAATGCGCAGTGTCGTCAGCTGACGCGACCACCAGTACACCTGGCGCGAAGCACGTCCGGGCTGGACCCTGGGCATTGCCACGTCGCATATCTCGGAAATGGCCTCCTGGAACCACTCCGCCTCGTCATTGATGTCGGCAGGCCTGTCCGGTGATGACACCCAGGCCTGCACTATCGAGGCTTCCAGGAGGAGCTCCCGGTCCAGCTGCTTCAGCGCCCACCGCGGACCACTCGGGGCCTGTCGGACCGGCGCGCTCGAGGTCTGGGCGGAGACGTCAAACCGGATGTACCGGTGATCGGAATACGTCTCCACCCCCTCCATGACGCGCCAGTCAATGACACGCGGCGACAGAGCGGGGCTAGCGAACGAGATGTCCACCACTGATTCACCCCGCATCCGCACACACGTGGGGACAGAACCCCGATTAAGGACGACCAGGCCTGTCTCCAGCGCCCAGTCTTCCACCATCCTGCCCCATGTGTCCGTATACCGGGAACCCCAAGCCACATTCTTGGCATTGAAGTCCCCGAGGACGAGCACGGGAAGGGAACAGAACCCGACAACGACGACTCTCAACTCCGCAAGGGAGTTGTGGAACTCGGCGAGAGTTCGGTTCGGGGAGAAGTACGCGCCTACCACGACAATCTCCCCGAACCATGCTGCAACGCAACCCCGTCCTCTCTTAACCGCCTCGAGGGACGGGGTACCGGCGGCGGCGACGAAATTAGGGCCACTGAGCCGCTCAGGTCCTCCACCCAGTCATCCCTGGGTGGGACAAAGTACGGCTCAGCGACCACGGCGATGTTAATCGACCACTGCGCCATGCTCTGGAGCAACAGATGTTGAGCTGCGGTGCAGTGGTTGATGTTCGCCTGGAGGAGGCGAAATGGGGCCATTATTGGCACTCCATGTCAGCCCCCTCCTTAGCCCCCTGTGAGGGCCCTGCCGCGGCGGCTGCGGCGGCGACGACGGCTGTTGAGGCGGCAACGGCGACGGTGGCGGCGGTTGCGGCTGTGACGGCGGTGGCAGGTGGTTTGCCTCTAGCCTTGGCGGGTGGAGCGCAGGCCTTGCTTCCAATCCGGTGGCCGGCTGGCTTGCCAGCCGCCGCACATACGACGCAATGCGGCGTGGCTTCGCACGAGCCGGCCTTGTGACCGGGCTGACCACAGCGGTAACAATGACTGCTGCGGTCCACCTCCGAGGTGCATTTTGCTCCCACGTGATTGCCCACATGGCAGCGAAAGCACCTCAGAGGTCTGGGTTCCAGCAGTTTGACCTGCGCTGAAACCCAGCCCACCAATAGCCTTTGGTCCTCCCCGGCTATTTTCTTGGCCGCCGAAACGGGGCAGCTCACCGTAATGGCTTGCAACCCCGTGAAGTCAGGACGGAGGGCGCCTGCCCTAACCTGCTCGGCAGAGCACCCCCCAGCCCTAACAACAGCGGCCACCACCTGTCCCTCCGTCACTGAGTCATCCAGGCCCAGAATACGCATGTCTGCGCATTTGGTGGGCCTGGACACTCGGGCCTCGTCCGCATCTAGGGACGCCCTAAGCCTTTCGGCCAGAGCGTCAGCGGCCGGGCCGCTTGCCGCACCGGGGACCTCCAGCATCCGGGCCCCAGTCGCAGTGACCCTCACCCGGATGCCATCAGCGGCGCCGATCTCTTTGAGGTCCACCGCTGCCCCCACCTTGGCGAGCACGTCGCGGTAGGACACGCCCTTCTTCTCCGCCTCTGGCTGTAGTGTAATCACTACAGCTGCGGACTTCGGGGCGCGGAGCCTAGCCGCGACGCTTCGCTCCTTGCGCCGCTGCCTCCTCTCCTTCTTCTTGGCCGCCCTTTTTGCGTTCGCCGCCTTCCTCTTCTCCCCGGCTACCTGCCATTCGGCGTCAGCCGGGGTAGAATTAGGAGGAGACGGGGGCAGCTGTTTCGCCGCTAGGGCTGGGGCCTTCGCCACCTGGGCCGGGACCTTCGTCACCTGGGCCGGGGCCCTCGCCGCCTTTGTAGCCACCCCGCCCCTGGTCTGCCCCGATGAGCCTGGTTTGGCTGAGGCAGCTGCGGTGGTGGCATACGAAGCCGTCTTCTGCTGGCCAGAGGCCGGCGGCATGCTCGCCGCTAGAGGAGGGCGCAGGACGATGGCTTCTATCGCGGAAAAACGGGACCGCAGAGAAGCCATCTCCTGCCTCACCAGGGTCAGAACCCGGTCCTCCGCAGGCACGGGCCGTCCCTGCCCATGCTGCTCCCTCCCCTGCGGCGCCTCACGAGGGCCGGCTCCTCGGAGCCCAGCTAGGTCTGCTCGGAGCTCCTCGTTCTCCTTTCGGAGAAGCTCCATGGCGGCTGTCAAGCGGGCGACCTCCGCTCGCATCTCAGACATGCCATCCGACGGAGGCCTGAGATGATAGGCCTCCGCAGCCGCCACAATAGAGGCTATGGCCGCAGGCATGGCCTTGTCTTTAGAGGACTGAGTCCTCTTCAAGACCAAAACCTTGATTGCGGCTGCCACAGCCTCCGAAAACCTGGCTGCTCGCTCCAAATTGGAGCCGACAGCGACGCCCGGCTCACCACCTGCCGACTCTGTAGGGGCCGCCACGGTGCTGGTCCCTACAGGGTGGTGTTCCTCCTCTGAAGAGGGCCTCTCCACCTCAGCTGGGCTGGCCGGACTCGGCTTGCCTGCCTCCTTGGTGGTGAGCCCTCTACCCACACCTTTTCCTCTGGCCGAACCCCGCCGACTGGAGTGGATCTTCCTCCGGCCTTGGCCCGAGACCCCCTCGTCGGCGGACGACCCCTGGCCATCCCCCGGTTTGGGGCGCTTCCGGAGGAACTTTCGGTTCCTCACGGTCGCTCCCCCCACCACTTCGCGCTCCGAGCTCTGACCAGAGCTCATTGCGCCAGATGCAGCGTCGGACTCCGACTCCGCATCACTCCTCTCCTTTTGGTTTTTGTGTTTGTTTATATCTTTCATAATTGTTCCCACGAGTAAAAAACTTTGTGTATTGACTCAAAATATGTGGTTCGCACTAGCGACTAATTATCAAATAGCTACCCATTAGTCAAGCTTACAACCTCCCTCACGGTGCGCCGCCGCTTGGAGGTTTGGGGTAATTTTTTATAGAGGATTTCTTCCTCGCGGTCCGGGCGGTTAAGCCAAGACCCTCGACCCCCGTCAAGTGCCAGAGACATGACCTTGACACTCTTCGGGGCTACGAGACCAACGGTGGCAGAAGGCTTCCTCCTGCCTGCCCGACGGCAGTGTTAGTGCACGCCGAGCCCGTACTCCAACGCTGCTCAACGTGTGCTCTCTCCGAGTACACGTTAGAGCGTTCCTCCGACAGGATATTGGCATACGGACAACGAGACCCCTTAGGCACATAGTACCTAATAGGGAGACATTGCCCGCATCCCAGGGTGCACCGTCCTGAAGACTGGCCTTACCCCCGGACGCATCCGAAGGGAATTGCAGCCCACAGGCACACGGGGAGGTTTCCTGTCCAAGCACCCCGCTCGTGAACGCCTGCTGCTTGTGGTGACTGGTCGTCTTGTTGATCATGGTTTTGTTATTGTTATCAGTAATGTAACTGTTTATTTATTTTACTTCGATGGTCTTAGTTTATCGAAGCTTATAGCTATGTGTAAGCGGGCACGCCCTTTATGCCTGGAGGCTTTTATTTAGATATTAAGTTCTGTTTACGTTTGTATATTGTTGTATATTGGCGTGTGGCTAGCTGACATATGGCTAATAATTTAATTTATGTTTTGTGTTGCCTGTAAATTATTTTGCGTACTTACTACTGTATAGAATTTTTTTTTTCTAACTGTACAGATATCTGTGCTGCTGGGGTTATTGTTGCGACACTTTTTCTTCCCAGCTAAAGCACTAGGAAGTGTTGAAGGGTGGGCATTTTTTAGAATGTCTTCAACTTCAACTATCCTTAAGTTCAAAAAGTCATTAATTGAAACTAGGCTGAGAATCAGCACTTTTCGAACGTCAAAATTACATAAGACAGTCTCCCAAAAATGCCCTTCACCACTTCCTATTCTTTAGCAGCACAGCTATCTGGTCAGTTAGAAAAACTTGATTCTGTTTTAATAGTACTTGTACAAAATAATTTACATAACGCAACACAAAACATTAAATTAAATTATTTTCTTTAAAGGCTGAATTTTTAGTCACCAACCAAATTTTTTCTAGGCATTAGGTATGATTCACTAACTCCATTTTTGAAAAAAAAAATCGATTCGTAAAATTTTCATATTAAATCATTTTCTCGAAAGAATTATCCGCTCTGCGTGGTATATAATAACTCTGTGATGTGATATCTCAATATTTTTTGTATTGAGTGATACTAAAAGAAAAAAACACGTATTCAATGATTTTCGCCAAAGATTAATATATCAAAATTTGGACGGTGACTAAAAATTCAGCCCGTAAATGTCAGCTAGCACACGCCTATATACCAACAAAAATCATCGAAATCTATACCTACTCAAGCGAAAATAAAACTTAAAAATCGGCCAAGTGCGAGTCGGACTCGCGCACGAAGGGTTCCGTACCATTATCTATAAAAACTGAAAAAAAATCATGTCTGTTGTATGGGAGCCCCCCTTAAATAGGTATTTATTTTATTCTGTTTTTAGTATTTGTTGTTATAGCCGCAACAGAAATACATCATCTGTGAAAATTTTAACTGTCTGACTATCACGGTTCATGAGATACAGCCTGGTGACAGACGGACGGACGGACGGACAGCGATGTCTTAGTAGGGTCCTGTTTTTACCTTTTGGGTACGGAACCCTAAAAAGTAAAATGAACTTAATACCCGAATAAAAGCCTCCAGGCATTAAGGGGCTTGCCCGTTTACATATAGCTATAAGCTTCGGCCAAACCTGCATGACCACAGCGCGGGCGCGGGACACGAAGCGGGAGCGTCAACAACGCGAAATTTAACCTTGCACACCTGCGCGACTACTGCGCAAACTCAGTCCCGCTTTGTCGTCGCGGTGTTCCCGAGTTATGGTCGCGTAGCTGTGCATGGCGCAATCTAATAATAACACGAGCAGCATCCGCCGCGCGGTTGACGCTTGTGGTCTCGCGTCCCACGTTGTGGTCGCTCAGGGTTGCCCGAAGCTTTACCATTCACTGTTTTTGTAAATTCGTTCACTACCCCAACCCAATACTATTAGTTGTACCATGGCAAAATTATTTTGCTTGAACCGTGCCGTGTGCGAATCGTGCTATGCACGAGGCGCGGACGAGGCATCCTCCTAAACTTCACGATCATTTTATAGGAAGCAGTTCATGCTGCACCGTGCAACATCCATGTCTCGTCCGAGTCTTGTTCCATAAAAATTGAGTAGACACTATAAAAAAAAATGGACAAAAATAGTAGTAAAGGTTACATTTTAATAGACCTAAAAGGAAGTAGTCCAGCTAAAATCAGCTAACAAGAATTCATCTTAAAGCTTGGGTTCCCTATGAAAACGGTACCGTCATATTACGGTCGTAATTGACTGTCATCTATTTTGACACTTAAAAGTAATTTTCGTGACTGCTGTCACTTTGCGACCGTTATATGATAGCACCGCTCTAGGAAGCCGAAGCTAAAAATAATAGCACTTATTACGAAAAAAAATATCTCATAGTTTAATTAATGTTTGTTCGCAGGTCAAAGGATTTGGACCGAGGCACAAGGAAATATGGATGCCTGTGACAGGTAAAATACGCAGAGGTGTATACGACAGGATCCATGTCAAGAAAGAATATAAAGAGGTGGCTGCTTGCCATAATCCTGTCAGTAATTTGAAGGGGTAAGTAGAAAACTAGTCTTTTAAAATGTCCTTTTTAGGGTTCCGTACCCAAAGTGTGAAAACGTGACCATAATTAGTTACTAATGGTGGGAAGCCCAGAGGGTTTTTGAGCAAGCATATGCAGGGCAAACATTTGATAGCTGAGTATGTGCAGCATGACGAGAGATGGGTTAGGTCGCACACGATCACACCAACTTCAAGGGCTGTGAAGATCACTTTCCTTTCTGGTTCCTATCTGAAACTTTTCAAATATTATATATTTTCGGTGTTTTCTCGTCATACCGCACCTACTCAGCTATCGACTTTTCACCCTGCATGCTTGCTCAAAATCCTCTGGGCTCCCTTACCATAAGCCTACGCAGTCTAACTATCCCTCCATCCGTCTGACAGTGTCTGTCACAGGGCTGTGTGTTTTTAACCGTAAAAAGTGAGCGATAAAAGTGAGAGATAAAAGATGATGCTGAAATCATTGAGATGAATGTAAATCACAGAAGATACCGCGAACAAAAAATGTGTCCCTTGGATGCCAAGTTTGACAACTGCGGTGCATTCGCCATGCGAGGAGATTCTCATAGAGTATTCCGTACCCGCAGATGCGACATGTGCGTGAACTTGGCAGATCATTTCCCAGCAGAGCCTGAAAAAATGTGAGTTCTATTGGCATGCGGGTGAGTTCTAGAGTTCCTTATACTTAAAAAAAATAGTTCTGGCTTTTTTACCTGAAAAAAGTTGAATGAAAATATGCTCTGCTAACTTCCGCTAGCAGATCATTTTTTCCAAAATTAAAATTTTAAAACTGATTTAGGTGCGCAAAGGTGAGCCCTATAGTTCATTATACTTTTCCGAAAGAGTTCTGCTGACCTTCATCTAAAAAAAAAAAAATTAAAATAGTGACCTGTTACTAGAAAAACACGATCATTTTGGTAAAATAATCGTGAATGACGTAATTTGTGAATTTTCGTAGATTCTTCGGGCTATGATTAGTAAGCAAGATCCTAGTAACATAAAAAAAACTAAATAAAAGCAGAATTCTCACCAACTTATCAGCAGAACCTTGTGAAAAAGATAGGTTAGGAGAAATCGAGATTTCATTCAGTGTTTAAGTTAGTAGGATCAAAAAAGAATTTGATTCAGACTGAGGAGCAGGAACTCCTCGTTTCCTGATGCACCTGTAATAGAGCTATACGAAAACATGATAAAGGAACCCAGGAAGCTCACTCAGGTATCAGCAAAGCAAGGGTAAAGAGTTATTTGGGTAAAATTTATATTTAATTCAGTGAATCAGTAAAAAATATAAAAAATAAAAATTGAGTAGCACTGAGGAACCTGAACTCTTCGTTTCCTGATGCATCTTTAAAAGAACTATCGGAAGAAATAAAACAGAAACCCAGAACTCCGACTCAGGTATCAGCAGAGCATAGTTGAAAAGTGAGATTAGAAAAAATCAAGCTTTAATTCAGTCTTTCAATAAGCAGGCCCAAAAAAATATTGAGTAGCACATGGAAGCGGGAACTCCTCGACTTTTGATGCAACTATAATAGACCAATGAGAAAACATGATCCAGAACTCTCACTCAAATATCAGCAGAGCATGGGTAAAGATTTGAGTAAGTTGAAAATGACATTTAATTCAGAGTATCAGTAAAAAATATTTAACAAAAATTGAGTAGCACCGAGGAACAGGAACTCTTCGTTTCTTGATGCACCTTTAAAAGAACTATCAGAAAACATAAAATAAGAATTCAGAACTCTGACTCATGTATCAGCAGAGCACGGTTGAAAAGTAAGATTAGAAGAAATCAAGATTTAATTCAGTGTTTCAGTAAGCAGGCCCAAAAAAATATTGTGTAGCATATGGAAGCGGGAACTCCTCGATTTTTGATGCATCTATAATTAACCAATGAGAAAACATGATTAAGTAGTCCAGAGCTCTCACTCAAGTATCAGCAGAGCATGGGTAAAGATTTGAGTAAGTTGAAAATGACATTTAATTCAGAGTCTTTCTATAAAAAAAAAAAAAAATGGAATAGCACTGAGGAACCGGAACTCTTCGTTTCCTGAAGCAACTTTAAAAGAGCTATCGTAGGACATGAGACAGGAACTCAGAACTCTGACTCAGGTATCAGCAGAGCATGGTTGAATTATAAGATTAGAAAAAATCAAGCTTTAATTCAGTGTTTCAGTAAGCAGGCCAAAAAAAATATTGAGTAGCACATGGGAGCGGGAACTCCTCGATTTTTGATGCAACTATAATAGACTAATGAGAAAACATGATTAAGTAGACCAGAACTCTCACTCAAGTATCAGCAGAGCATGGGTAAAGATTTGAGTAAGTTGAAAATGACATTTAATTCAGAGTATCAGTAAAAAATATTTAACAAAAATTGAGTAGCACTGAGGAACAGGAACTCTTCGTTTCTTGATGCACCTTTAAAAGAACTATCAGAAAACATAAAATAAGAATTCAGAACTCTGACTCATGTATCAGCAGAGCACGGTTGAAAAGTAAGTTTAGAAGAAATCAAGATTTAATTCAGTGTTTCAGTAAGCAGGCCCAAAAAAATATTGAGTAGCACATGGGAGCGGGAACTCCTCGATTTTTGATGCAACTATAATAGACTAATGAGAAAACATGATTAAAACGTCCAGAACTCTCACTCAAGTATCAGCACAGCAAGGGTAAAGAGTTATTTGGGTAAAATTTATATTTTATTCAGTGGATCAGTAAAAAAAATAAAAAATAAAAATTGAGTAGCACTGAGGAACCTGAACTCTTCGTTTCCTGATGCATCTTTAAAAGAACTATCGGAAGACATAAAACAGAAACCCAGAACTCGCGACTCAGGTATCAGCAGAGCATGGGTAAAGATGGGTGAAATAAATATTTAATTCAGTGGATCAGTAAAAAAAAAACAAAAAGAAAAATTCAGTATAACTGAGGAGCGGGAACTCCTCGTTTCCTGATGCACCTTTAAAAGAGCTATCGGAAGATATGAAACAGGAACCCAGAACTTTGACTCAGTGACACACGGGGTTGCGACAATCGTGGCCAGAATCCGGCAGTTGGGACTCGAGGTGGCCTTGCATGTCCGAGGCCATGTGTTTTCATGGACCTCGGAACGCGCCACCGTCGGGTTCCCAAATAACAGTAGGAGGGGTTTACATCGGCGTCGAGTCGACGATGAAGTACCTGGGACTCGTCCTCGACAGTCGGTGGAACTTCGTGGAGCATTTCCGACGTTTGGCTCCCAGACTGGAGCGGGCCGGGGCTGCCTTGAAGCGGCTCCTGCCCAATCTAGGGGGTCCAAACGCCTCCTGCCGGAGGCTATACGCGGGGATCGTGCGGTCCATGGCCCTGTACGGGGCACCGGTGTGGGCGCGTTTGTTGAGGCGGCGGCCTGCCCGCCGGTTGAACGCGTCCCAGAGGGTCATGGCCACCCGGCTGGTCCGGGGATACCGCACGGTCTCCGGTGAGGCGGCGAGCCTCCTTGCCGGATTGCCGCCATGGGATCTGGAGGCAAAACTCCTCGCGCATATTTGGGAGTGGCGCGAGGAGGCGAAACGCCGGGGCTTGACTCCGATGCCGCGAGAAATCGCGGCACAGCGGACAGAGCTCCGACGGGATCTCATGGCGTCATGGAGAGTGCGATTGTCGCAACCCAGTGCTGGGCACGCCACTATTGCGGCGATAAGTCCCCTCTTTGAGGAGTGGCTTGAGAGGCGCCACGGCGTCCTCACCTTCCGCCTGACACAGGTCCTCACCGGACACGGCTGTTTCGGGAGGTACCTGTTTCGGATAAGGCGGGAGGAAACGCCCGGGTGTCATCACTGCGTGGATCGCCCGGAGGACACGGTGGAGCATACGGTGGAGGTATGCCCGGCTTGGGCAAAGCACCGCCGTGTCCTCGTGGAGGCGATCGTGATCGAAAGTGACACCGGCGTCAGTTGTGCAACGTCCCTTGGTAAAACCATACTGTTGATCGTGTAAGATGTTATTACGATTAAAATGATTGAGCATTTGATTTAATTGTAAGTTAGTTAGATAATAAGTTATGGAGTTAGATAAGTACGCTATCGCATTAGGTTACCCTGTAATGATAGATGTAAGTTGGATATAAATAAATAAATAAAAAATAAATACTTTCATGCTTCTTTTGCCACATCCAGCATTCACTTCCATATATAAGCGTGGGCGCCAGCACACCACTGTGAACAGCCAGTCGAGCCTTTTTGGACATCAACTGGTTGGTCACAATCACATGTAGCACCATTCACTTTATTTCCCGCATTTACTCTCCTTTCCACATCTTCATCAATCTTCCCATCCCTTGTCTCTTATATGCTTCATCCATCACAGTCACCATGTCTTGCAACTGTTCATATTTTATAAGAAAAAAAATAATAAATGTTAGTGTTTCAAAAGCAGTGTCTACTTTTTCATGAAAAATAGAGGAGTTCTCGCTCCTCAGTGCTACCCAATTTTATTTTGGGCCTTCTTAATGAAACACTGAATTAAATCTTTTTTTTCTTTTTTTTTTCTTAAAAATTAATAGAGAGTTTTTATCCACATGAATACGCCAACCCCATTGTACCTTATCACTACTCTTACACCACTAAAATTAACATATTATAACATATAATTATAATCCTCATTATTTAACAAATTTAGCTACTCGTTGATCAAGCTGTTGTACTAGAGAACACAATTTTTTTGCAACATTTGATCTACGATTCGCTAAAATAGTGAAAATAAGCCCAAGATCTAAAACATTTAAACCAAACTCCCTAATCAGTGAATCTCTTTCATTTTAGTTCTTAACGCATTCCATCAGAAAATGTTGCACGTCTTCTATTTTTTTGCATACTTCGCAGTTTGGAGATGCTGTCTTACGCATTGTCTTAGGAAAGCAAATTTTGCTGATGGAACGTGCCCAGAACGCAGTCTTGCAGCTACTTTGACGTAACTCTTACTTAAATTAGTGTCTTCAAACCAAGGCACGCGAGAATTAAATCTTGATTTCTTCTAATCTTACTTTTCAACCGTGCTCTGCTGATACATGAGTCAGAGTTCTGAATTCTTATTTTATGTTTCCTGATAGTTCTTTTAAAGGTGCATCAATAAACGAAGAGTTCCGGTTCCTTAGTGCTACTCAATTTTTTTTAAATATTTTTTACTTATACTCTGAATTAAATGTCATTTTCAACTTACTCAAATCTTTACCCATGCTCTGCTGATACTTGAGTGAGAGTTCTGGAGTACTTAATCATGTTTTCTCATTAGTCTATTATGGTTGCATCAAAAGTCGAGGAGATCCCGCTTCTCAGTGCTACTCAATATTTTTTTCGGACTGCTTATTGAAAGACTGAATTAAAGCTTGATTTTTTCTAATCTTATAATTCAACCATGCTCTGCTGATACCTGAGTCAGAGTTCTGAGTTCCTGTCTCATGTCCTACGATAGCTCTTTTAAAGTTGCTTCAGGAAACGAAGAGTTCTGGTTCCTCAGTGCTACTCCATTTTTATTTTTTATTTTTTATAGAAAAACTCTGAATTAAATGTCATTTTCAACTTACTCAAATCTTTACCCATGCTCTGCTGATACTTGAGTGAGAGTTCTGGACTAGTTAATCATGTTTTCTCATTAGTCTATTATAGTTGCATCAAAAGTCGCGGAGTTCCCGCTTCCATGTGCTACTCAATATTTTTTTGGGCCTGCTTATTGAAAGACTGAATTAAAGCTTGATTTTTTCTAATCTTATAATTCAACCATGCTCTGCTGATACCTGAGTCAGAGTTCTGAGTTCCTGTCTCATGTCCTACGATAGCTCTTTTAAAGTTGCTTCAAGAAACGAAGAGTTCCGGTTCCTCAGTGCTATTCAATTTTTTTTATTTTTTTTTATAGGAATACTCTGAATTAAATGTCATTTTCAACTTACTCAAATCTTTACCCATGCTCTGCTGATACTTGAGTGAGAGCTCTGGACTACTTAATCATGTTTTCTCATTGGTTAATTATAGATGCATCAAAAATCGAGGAGTTCCCGCTCCCATGTCCTACTCAAAGTAAGATAAGAAGAAATCTTGATTTCTTCTTATCTTACTTTTCAACCGTGCTCTGCTGATACATGAGTCAGAGTTCTGAATTCTTATTTTATGTTTCCTGATAGTTCTTTTAAAGGTGCATCAAGAAACGAAGAGTTCCTGTTCCTCAGTGCTAATTAAATGTCATTTTCAACTTACTAAAATCTTTACCCATGCTCTGCTGATACTTGAGTGAGAGTTCTGGACTACTTAATCATGTTTTCTCATTGGTCAATTATAGATGCATCAAAAATCGAGGAGTTCCCGCTTCCATGTGCTACTCAATATTTTTTTGGGCCTGCTTATTGAAAGACTGAATTAAAGCTTGATTTTTTCTAATCTTATAATTCAACCATGCTCTGCTGATACCTGAGTCAGAGTTCTGAGTTCCTGTCTCATGTCCTACGATAGCTCTTTTAAAGTTGCTTCAGGAAACGAAGAGTTCTGGTTCCTCAGTGCTACTCCATTTTTTTTTTTTTATATTTTATAGAAATACTCTGAATTAAATGTCATTTTCAACTTACTCAAATCTTTACCCATGCTCTGCTGATACTTGAGTGAGAGTTCTGGACTAGTTAATCATGTTTTCTCATTAGTCTATTATAGTTGCATCAAAAGTCGCGGAGTTCCCGCTTCCATGTGCTACTCAATATTTTTTTGGGCCTGCTTACTGAAACACTGAATTAAATCTTGATTTCTTCTTATCTTACTTTTCAACCGTGCTCTGCTGATACATGAGTCAGAGTTCTGAATTCTTATTTTATGTTTCCTGATAGTTCTTTTAAAGGTGCATCAAGAAACGAAGAGTTCCTGTTCCTCAGTGCTACTCAATTTTTGTTAAATATTTTTTACTGATACTCTGAATTAAATGTCATTTTCAACTTACTCAAATCTTTACCCATGCTCTGCTGATACTTGAGTGAGAGTTCTGGACTACTTAATCATGTTTTCTCATTGGTCAATTATAGATGCATCAAAAATCGAGGAGTTCCCGCTTCCATGTGCTACTCAATATTTTTTTGGGCCTACTTATTGAAAGACTGAATTAAAGCTTGATTTTTTCTAATCTTATAATTCAACCATGCTCTGCTGATACCTGAGTCAGAGTTCTGAGTTCCTGTCTCATGTCCTACGATAGCTCTTTTAAAGTTGCTTCAGGAAACGAAGAGTTCCGGTTCCTCAGTGCTATTCAATTTTTTTTATTTTTTTTTATAGGAATACTCTGAATTAAATGTCATTTTCAACTTACTCAAATCTTTACCCATGCTCTGCTGATACTTGAGTGAGAGCTGTGGACTACTTAATCATGTTTTCTCATTGGTTAATTATAGATGCATCAAAAATCGAGGAGTTCCCGCTCCCATGTCCTACTCAATATTTTTTTGGGCCTGCTTACTGAAACACTGAATTAAATGTCATTTTCAACTTACTCAAATCTTTACCCATGCTCTGCTGATACTTGAGTGAGAGTTCTGGTCTACTTAATCATGTTTTCTCATTAGTCTATTATAGTTGCATCAAAAATCGAGGAGTTCCCGCTCCCATGTGCTACTCATTATTATTTTGGGCCTGCTTACTGAAACACTGAATTAAAGCTTGATTTTTTCTAATCTTATAATTCAACCATGCTCTGCTGATACCTGAGTCAGAGTTCTGAGTTCCTGTCTCATGTCCTACGATAGCTCTTTTAAAGTTGCTTAAGGAAACGAAGAGTTCCGGTTCCTCAGTGCTATTCAATTTTTTATTTTTTATTTATGGGAATACTCTGAATTAAATGTCATTTTCAACTTACTCAAATCTTTACCCATGCTCTGCTGATACTTGAGTGAGAGTTCTGGACTACTGAATCATGTTTTCTCATTGGTCAATTATAGTTGCATCAAAAGTCGAGGAGTTCCCGCTTCCATGTGCTACTCAATATTTTTTTGGGCCTGCTTATTGAAAGACTGAATAAAAGCTTGATTTTTTCTAATCTCACTTTTCAACTATGCTCTGCTGATACCTGAGTCGGAGTTCTGGGTTTCTGTTTTATTTCTTCCGATAGTTCTTTTAAAGATGCATCAGGAAACGAAGAGTTCAGGTTCCTCAGTGCTACTCAATTTTTATTTTTTTATTTTTTTTACTGATTCACTGAATTAAATAAATTAATAAATTTTACCCAAATAACTCTTTACCCTTGCTTTGCTGATACCTGAGTGAGCTTCCTGGGTTCCTTTATCATGTTTTCGTATAGCTCTATTACAGGTGCATCAGGAAACGAGGAGTTCCTGCTCCTCAGTCTGAATCAAATTCTTTTTTGATCCTACTAACTTAAACACTGAATGAAATCTCGATTTCTCCTAACCTATCTTTTTCACAAGGTTCTGCTGATAAGTTGGTGAGAATTCTGCTTTTATTTAGTTTTTTTTATGTTACTAGGATCTTGCTTACTAATCATAGCCCGAAGAATCTATGAAAATTCACAAATTACGTCATTCACGATTATTTTACCAAAATGATCGTGTTTATCTAGTAACAGGTCACTATTTTAATTTTTTTTTTTTTAGATGAAGGTCAGCAGAACTCTTTCGGAAAAGTATAAGGAACTATAGGGCTCACCTTTGCGCACCTAAATCAGTTTTAAAATTTAAAATTTGGAAAAAATGATCTGCTAGCGGAAGTTAGCAGAGCATATTTTCATTCGACTTTTTTCAGGTAAAAAAGCCAGAACTATTTTTTTTAAGTATAAGGAACTCTAGAACTCACCCGCATGCCAATAGAACTCACATTTTTTAGGCTCTGCTGGGAAATGATCTGCCAAGTTCACCCACATAGATGCGACACAGTCTGGAAATTTAATGATGAACATTAAGCGAGATCATTCACTTGGCAACCACGTTTCCTCGTTGCGATTTTTTGTTGCACAAATGTTATCCTTTTATCCACCGTTCCCGGTTTAAATGGTCAGAACGTGAAACCTTCAAATTAAGCGTATTTAATTTAAAAAGTATAACAAACCAATGAAAAGTCGTAATTAGTAGTCCAGATATTGGTTAGGTTCTGCCTTACAAAAGGTCAAGGAGAGTTCAAATTTGGCAGAGTGTTACAGGTTGGTGTCCTAATTAATATTCCGATTTGCTACCTTGGGCGACCGTCGCTCGCGCCGCTTTTTTGGAAAAAATGCCACAGTTTTTCGAGAATGTCTTCTCTCCAGCGTCATCTAGGTTATAAATAGTATATCAAATTTGTTCTCAAAATTTCAGTAAATATCGATAATAACTTTAGAGCGTTTATTCTGAAAGTGGGCAACATCGCAAATAGGTGTCAAATATTTCGCTGTTTTGATTATTTTTCTTTTCGTGTGGTTAGTAAGTAACTAACCTGGTGTCAGAGTTTTAAAGCCGCCCATGGGCCTCTGACTTGGCTTCGCATGCCGTCGAGAAATATCTCTCAGGCATGCCGGTTTCCTCACGATGTTTTCCTTCACCGTTTTTGCAAGTGATAGTTATACAATACGCACATGAATCCGAAAACTCAGAGGTGCGTGCCTTGGGTTCGAACTCGAGACCTATGACTTGGCAGTCCGACGGTCACATCACTAGGCTATCACTGATTTTGATTAATTTGGCAATATTACTATATGGAAATGTGGCTAACTAGTAAACTAAATTATTGATTATGAAATGCAATACGAGTAATTAATATCGTAACACCGAATAATTGGTTTTAGATGTAAAAAAAGTATTGTGAAAACCAAATGCCTTTTTTACACCTAAAATGGTTACAACATCAAATTCAGTGTTATAATTGCAATTATTCTAGTTCGCTAGTTAGCCATATCATATTTCCATCATACAGTAATTAGGATAAACGCTCTTAATACGTAGTACCGTTTTTTTATTTTTTTCTTAGGACTAAACGAATACATATTAGCGGACAGGACTTCAAAAAAGAGCAAGTCAAAATTCTTTCGGTTGGGGACAATACAAAACACTCTTGGCGGGTCTGCTATCCCATCTCTCTGACCTTTACGAACATCTGCCGACCATGCTTGGAGGAAATACGTTATAGTTAATATCGCGATAGATAGATCTTATCGTCCTGCTAACACCACTGGCGAGGTCTCATCTAAATGTTTACCTCCGCAAGACAAGCAGAGGAAAAATTGTTGAAATAATTTACTCTCCTCGAAGTCTACAGTATGGAGAAATAGTGGCGAAAAACATAATTGTTCTAACATGCGTTCAGCGGTTGTGATACTGCTTCTGGTGTTTTAAACGCAGGAAAATATTAATTCATAAAAGCACTTGCAAAGAATGAATATTTAAAAATGTACAAGCTTTCAAAGAGCAAAACGCAGATCCTTCCAGATAACACTGTTATTTGAAAATATTGTAAAAGCCAATTATTTTTAAAAGAGTAACCGTGATGTTTCTTTATACATAGGAAACAACCAATTGGAACCGTGCACCTAGTTTCTGACGTTTCATAAGTGCCCATGTAGGTTTATGTGAAATAAAATATTTTGAATCTGAATTTGTTGAAGAGAAGATTTTCCCGAAAAACTGTTTTTTGGTACCATTTTTTCCAATAGTGCGGTGCGAGTGGCAGTCGCTCATGGTCTCAAATTCGGAATATTAATTAACTAACCAAATTTGAACTCTCCTTGACCTTTTGTAGGGAAACCCCCTTATGTCTTCAATGACTGGATTATAGGTCGCACTCCCCGGTAGCTCTCATTTGTTCTATGGAACATGACCTCATCGGAAAAAACAAGATAATTTTTGCTTATTTGTACTTAGAATATATCATATTTTTCGGCTTTAGCAGCCTCAAAAACTATGAAAACGACACCCATGACGAATTTTTTTTAAATTTTCGTAGCCACCATCTTGGATTTTCATTTTGACCTCTCTATCGGCTTTTGCGCCCTCGAAAACTATGAAAATGACACCAATGATGAAGTTTGAAAATTTTTGTCATGTGTCGTTGCCATCGCCATCTTGGATTTTCATTTTGACCAAATAACTTTGGTGATTGGAACTTTTACTAACAATATCCACATTCCAAATTCAAATCAATTTTGGTCCCTGTTTACGAAGTACAAACTAGCTCTTTTTGAATGGATGTGATGAAATCACTTTTTCATCAGCATCACACAAGAAGGCATTTTCAAAAGTTATTTTATAAATTATTTGTCATGACCTGCCATCATAAACGTCACGGAGTGACTGAGACGTTTGAGGTCCTTAGACCTCTGTATGACGCAAAAAATTTGTTCGCGGTGCCTTCTCTAGTTTACATTGATTTTCAATGGCTGAAATCGAAGGATACGTGTCCAAGGTCTTTAGTTTTAAGAAACTTTCGATCTTCAGATTATACATATACACTTTATATGTTGTTATTTATGTTGTTTCCCGTAATTTCTGTAGTGTATACAAACGTAAATATTGGCTAGCCCTAGCCTATGGTGTAGTGTACGTTGGTAAATCTAACTAAATAAATCTTGGCTATTACCAACTTGATTTGATTGATTTACCAACGTTTGTATACACTACACCACAGGCTAGGGCTAGCCAAGATTTATTTAGTTAGATTAAACTAAATAAATCTTCGCTAGCTCTAGCCTGTGGTGTAGTGAATAAAAACGTTGGTAAATATAGCTCTAGCCTGTGGTGTAGTGAATTCCGTTCACCCCCATCCACCTTACTGAGTTGAAATCTTTCTTGCACAGAACTTTCATCACGGAAACAAAACAGAAGTATAAAATCCCGTATACGACATCGTCTCTCTCATCCTGGAGCCACGGCGAGACGTTTGACCTGGCCCCTTTCCCCCCGAATCCTTACCAAACAAACATAGCGCCGTTCATGTACTGCAGTGACTACTGCCATATTGCCCAAGGAACTCCCCCTTATACGGTCATAGACCAAATCAGCCATAAAATGCCAGCTCACAAGGGTTGCATAGAAAGATACGTGGTATCCAGGGACTATGTACAGTAATAAATAAAAAATATGATGAGTTTGGATGTCCGTTTATTTATTTATACTTTATTTACTTTTTGGATTGTTTTGAACAGTAAAGAAAATTCGTTATTTGCGTTCTGAATATTTTTATTTGCATTTCGGATCCAACGTGGCGGCATAACACTGTTTCTTGCATTTCGGATCCAACGTGGCCGCTTGTTTCCTGGGATGAACCTTGAAGGCACTGATTGCCGCTGAGGGAAGGAGTTGTGAGAAGCAGAAAATATTTCGGAGCCTTGAGTTCACTTGCAGTCGGTAGCGTAAATGAGCTACGCAGCAAGCTTGCAGTCTTTAACGCTGCGCGAGCGCTTGGTTAGGTACCGCTAACAACGGAAATATATAAGTTCGTGTCGATTTGGATATATGAAACTATCAATCAAATGGCATTACAATCTTTATCACCTTGGCGAACCGATTCGCCCAATGCTGCATATGACGCTCGATAATTTCTTTAACAATACATTCAGAATAATATAGTGTGCCAGTTCAATTCCTTTTTCTCACGTTACCATTGTCGTCCTTTTTCTGAAAATTAAAAAAATACAATTAGTTTCTTAAGAAAGGCAGTTACAAATTCTTCTTTTTCGTGTATTAGGTTAGTCAACCAGCAGTGCTATTCTGTAACCATCTCACCGTGAAAACTTCGGTGAAGTGAGCGTGGAGTGAGCTGTCATTAGTGTCAATTTCAAGCAAAACCAAACTCACTTCACCTAAGTTTTCACGGTGAGATTTTTTACAGAATCTACCGGCTGGTGTCAGAGTTTTATGCCATTGATGGGCCTCTGACTTGGCTTCACATGCTGAGAAATATCTCTCAGGCAGTTTCCTCACAATGTTTTGCTTCACCGTTTTTAAAGCAAGTGATAGTTACACAATACGTACATGAATCCGAAAAGTCAGAGGTGCGTGCTTTGGGTTCGAACTCGAGACCTATATATGACTTTGCAGTTTGACGGTCACACCACTAGGCTATCACTGCTGTTACAAATTGATCGGGATATATAAAATATGCGATTGTGACCAACCAGTCGATGTCCAAAAAGGCGCGACTGCCTGTTCACAGTGGTATGCTGGTGCTTACACTTATGGACGGCAATGTATGTTGGGTGTGGCAAAAGAAGAAAGTAGAACAAATGCTGTGGAAATGAGTTCCTTGCGAAGCATGTGTGGTGAAACTATGAATGATTGGCTGAGGAATGATGTGATAAGGCAACGTTGTGGATTAATAGATGTAGTGACAAAAAAAAAATGTGCTTAGATGGTTTGGTCTTGTGGTATGTTGAGAGGATGAATGAAAGGCGACTAACAAAAGGGATACAAGGGGTATACAAAGGGGTACAAGGCAGATGTGAGTAGAAACGCTGGGAGAGGAGGCGCTGGAATAAAATATAGTGACCATATTGGTGATGTTCTTCAGAAAAGTCATGACGTGTATGACCAGAAGCCTTGGTATGAGTTTCTTTTAACAATCTTGACTTTACGCATCGACCGCGTTCGGCGCTCCGACATCGACCAATCGGAGCGCCGAACGCGGTAGATGCGTAAAGTCGAGATCGTTAAAAGAAACACACTAGGACTTCTTATGTATGAATGTAAAAGAAGCAAAGGAAGTATGTAAGGATCGTAGCAGGTGGCCTTCTGTAGGGTCTGTGTAGGTAATGTATGTACCTAGCTATAGTATCTTAGATAAAGACTACCTACTTGTTTTTATACTTTACCTTTTTTTTTTTTTTATTGGGTGGGAAATCATCAAATGGCTCCTCCCGCTCTGGGTGGAGCGAGAGGGCGTGTCAGACTCTTACTGACTAAAACCCACCCGTGTTCCTTCTCTTGCCTGTGCAATGCCAGGGGGGCACGGTATCCCTTTTGGACTTTCCCGCAACCCCGGCAGGCAATGGTCTCATCGGACCCCTTCATTCGCTAACATCTCTTTGAGGCGCGCGTGGAACACAACGCGCCGTCGACCCAGGCTTGGTCCTTAACGGACGGCGAGCTACCCATTGCTCACCGTCCGCAAGCCCGCGCCTACGGTGGCCGGGAATCCGCGATCGATTCCCGACGCCCGGGGCGTCTCCTCCTGCGGCGGCTAGGGGCGTGAGGGCGCGAAATTTGCCTCTCCCTCACGCGCTCCGCCTCCTCCTTCGCGAGCATTACTGCTTCGCAGAAGGAGGTGACGGCCTCCCATGCCCTCTCGCTCCGTACCATGGCCTGGACCAGGGCCGGACGCGAGAGATCCCCGCCACCGATCGCCTCCACGAGGACACGGCGGTGCTCTGCCCAAGCCGGGCATACCTCCACCGTATGCTCCACCGTGTCCTCCGGGCGATCCACGCAGTGATGACACCCGGGCGTTTCCTCCCGCCTTATCCGAAACAGGTACCTCCCGAAACAGCCGTGTCCGGTGAGGACCTGCGTCAGGCGGAAGGTGAGGACGCCGTGGCGCCTCTCCAGCCACTCCTCAAAGAGGGGACTTATCGCCGCAATAGTGGCGTGCCCAGCACTGGGTTGCGACAATCGCACTCTCCATGACGCCATGAGATCCCGTCGGAGCTCTGTCCGCTGTGCCGCGATTTCTCGCGGCATCGGAGTCAAGCCCCGGCGTTTCGCCTCCCCGCGCCACTCCCAAATATGCGCGAGGACTTTTGCCTCCAGATCCCACGGCGGCAATCCGGCAAGGAGGCTCGCCACTTCACCGGAGACCGTGCGGTATCCCCGGACCAGCCGGGTGGCCATGACCCTCTGGGACGCGTTCGACCGGCGGGCAGGCCGCCGCCTCAACGAACGCGCCCACACCGGTGCCCCATACAGGGCCATGGACCGCACGATCCCCGCGTATAGCCTCCGGCAGGAGGCGTTTGGACCCCCTAGATTGGGCAGGAGCCGCTTCAAGGCAGCCCCGGCCCGGTCCAGTCTGGGAGCCAAACGTCGGAAATGCTCCACGAAGTACCACCGACTGTCGAGGACGAGTCCCAGGTACTTCATCGTCGACTCGACGCCGATGTGAACCCCTCCTACCGTTATTTGGGATCCCGACGGTGGCGCGTTCCGAGGACCATGAAAACACATGGCCTCAGACTTGTGCAAGGCCACCTCGAGTCCCAACTGCCGAATTCTGGCCACGATTGTCGCAACCCCGTGTGTCGCTAGTTCAGCCGCCGCCTGGTGCGACCTCCCCTGCGCCAGGACCAACGTGTCGTCAGCGTAACAAACGACGCTGACGCCATTGGGGAGGTCGCCGCGCAGCACCCAGTCGTATCCGATGTCCCACAGATGCGGCCCCAGGACCGATCCCTGTGGGACACCGCACGACATCTCTCGCCGGTTCCACTCTCCCTGGTGACCGGGGTAGATGATGGCCCTGTCTGCCAGATAGGCCTCGACCACACGACAGAGGTAGGTCGGCATCCGGTGATACCGGAGTGCCTCCCTGATGCAACTCCAGGGCCGGGTATTGAAGGCGTTGGCGATGTCTAGAGACACCGCCAAGACGACCCCACCCCGAGCCACCGCATCCCCCGTCGTGAGGGCCCGCACGCGCATGATGGCGTCCACCGTGGAGCGCCCCCTGCGGAAACCAAACTGGCTCTCCGCCAAATCCGGCCCCACCCGCACCAGCCGCCCGACAAGGCGGTCTGCAATTACTCTTTCAAAGAGCTTGCCCACCTCGTCGAGCAGCACGATGGGCCGGTAAGCGGACGGAGAGTCCGCAGGGCGCCCCGGCTTCTTGATGAGGACAACAAAAGGGATACAAGGGGTATACAAAGGGGTATAAGGCAGATGTGAGTAGAAACGCTGGGAGAGGAGGCGCTGGAATAAAATATAGTGACCATATTGGTGATGTTCTTCAGAAAAGTCATGACGTGTATGACCAGAAGCCTTGGTATGAGTTTCTTTCAACAATCTTGACTTACGCATCGACCGCGTTCGGCGCTCCGACATCGACCAATCGGAGCGCCGAACGCGGTAGATGCGTAAAGTCGAGATCGTTAAAAGAAACACACTAGGACTTCTTATGTATGAATGTAAAAGAAGCAAAGGAAGTATGTAAGGATCGCGTAGCAGGTGGCCTTCTGTAGGGTCTGTGTAGGTAATGTATGTACCTAGCTATAGTATCTTAGATAAAGACTACCTACTTGTTTTTATACTTTACCTGTGGTCTAAAAACGAAGCAGTTTGCGCACCCAGGCTGGGAACACTCGCACGAAACAGTACGACTCTGAAATATCACAAATATAATCTATGGAAAGTCTTTTAATTCATCGCCAAACAACGCTACACTTTTATGCCGTAATTTAAGTGCTGGGCATTAGGGGGTTTATTTATAAACATTGTTTAAAGTTATGTGACGTTCAAACGTCAAAAATGTATGGTTAAACAGTCACTAATCATTAGATAACTTTAATCAACGTTTAATGTGGTACCCCAACCAACAAACACTTATCACAAGACTGTCCATAGAACGTTTCTCAAAAACCGGCCAAGTGCGTGTCGGACTACGCACATTACGCACAATTAAGGGTTCCGTAGTTGGGTTGAATTTATCCCAAGAAAAAAATTAACATTGTAGTAGAAAAACTTGCTATCCTATAAATTTCAACTGCAAATGTAACTTTTTACGCACAATATTGGGAGATTTACCATGTTATTTTAAGACCATAGACTTCTTAAAGGCTTTTCAGTCATACTCGTATATACGTTTTTTTTTTATCAAAATTGTAGGTTACACAGTTTTGGAGATTGGGGGTGGGGGGGCCCTAATCTCCAAAACTACTGAGACCCTTGTACTCGGTAGTATTTCATTTGATGTCACGCGGTCAAATCAATCTGCCTAGCTTTTTCCCAACTATATTGGGGTCGGCTTCCAGTCTAACCGGATGCAGCTGAATACCAGTATTTTACATGGCGCGACTGCCTACCTGACCTCCACAACCCAGGTACTGGGTAATACGATACCCCTTGGTAAGACTGGTTGTCAGACTTTCGGGCTTCTGACGACCCGTAGCGACTGTCAAAGATCCACTAATGACAGCCGGAACCAACATTTAACGTGCTTTCAGAGGCATGGAGGAGTCTCGGTATGTCACCCATTCACAGACCAACCCCGGCAAGCGTAGCTTAATCTGATGGTTCGACCCGTGCGGCAGTTATTACTTAGCCACGAGCTCCTCCCCCAATGTCACGTGGTACAGTGTACAAAACTTTATTTTTATTTTTTTGTTAGTCTCCCAAAAGTGACAACTTTTTAATCGGTTTATTAGAATCTGAGCAAATGGTTGTGACAGACGGACAGACAGACGCGAATGGTCCTATAATGGTACCGTTTTTTCATTCAGACATACGTAACCCTAAAAACCATTTGGTATTAGAGAACAGTAGTAGATACAAAGGGCCAAAGAACGTTAACATTACAGGAGTATGGCGCAGATGCATTGCCAAACGGTGATATAATGTTTCTATGGTGGCTTTATACGTGACAGTGAAGCAAGTGTATATTATATCGCCAATAGGTGATTTATTTTATTAGTCACCGCAACGCATATTTGTCTATATAGATCATGATTCCTTTTTTAAATAATTACACAATTTATATTTTATAGTAGCACTTACATTTTATGAAATTTATAAAGTTTTTTTTTTACCACATGAACATTTTCAACATTTTCTACCAAAAAAGTTACCGTTTTATAGCGATCCCCCGAGGAAATTCGGACGGAGAGACTTGACTAAATTAGGTATTTGAAGAAACAATCGCTGTTGCGAGTGCTCGACGGTCGGCCGCTATTCGTGCGATAAGGAAAGCTGCAGATCCGACTGAATAGCCTAAGTAAAAAGGGTCCCTTTCTTCTCCTAAAATTGTTTGCTATAAAACTTCAGTAACCATAATGTTCAAAAAATCTAAATTTTGTTTTACATAATTGACTTTACTTCTAAAAATATTCTATCATAATATCGAGTACTATTATATAATAATTGAATGTCCTAATTTTGCATGAAATAAAGTCATATGTCTTAAGTATTATTCCGAACGTTCATTTATAATAAAATTGTTAGTCCTAAAACATTAGCAAAAAATTTGGTTTTAGTGACAGAAACGACTCGGAGAGACGGGTTGGTCGTCGAACAGTAAGGTCGTTTCGGGAGCGAGCTCAGACCCATAATTTTTTGCGAAAAAAAAAAAACTCTTTCTGTACTTATGGCAAGATCGCGTCGCTTGCCGCGAATTCGAACAGTGCGTTGATACTGGTGTTTTTATATTGTTTTTGATAATACTGTGACCTTACTAATCGCCAAATAAATACATTAAAATAGTGCTATAGTGAGGTGTCTACCTAAGTGCATTCCGGACATCAGGCGAGCGTCCCAGAGCATTCAAGAAACCCAAGTTAATCTGGTGAAATCTTTCTTTATCTATCAGGGCTTTGCTCTGCAAAAGCGGTATTTTATTTGATAGATTAAAGGACGTGAAAGTGATGTGCCAAGCGCACATTTAACTCTCATTTTCTAAGTTATTGTTTTATATCATATTACAAATTTTAATGTTATAAATTTTATTATGCGCATATTAAATACCTATATAATGGCATTATCGCTTTAGATTTCGTACAAAACTATTTTCTCATAAAAGACCATCAATTTAAGTCACTTGTTAATTTTGTCCCTACACAGGTTTAAGTGTTGTATGGGCTAAATAATGTACCCAACTTTAGAATAATGCGGGTGGGACATTTTTAATAATACTCTGTGCTGTTTATAGTGTTACAAAAACGTTTTTTAACACGGAGCATTGTTTTGTGAGGGTTGCGTGGTAAATTTGTGATTTTACGATCTCGGGCGCGCATACCTAACAAATAGAAAACGGAACGCTGTACGCTCGTTGACCGCATCTGGATTGCAGCCCCTTTTTTTGCGCCAGAAGTGCGCCCGCGCCGGCCTTAGAAAGGGCGCATAGCAATTTGAAATTTGACTTTTGTGATGAACGATAATTGTGAATATTATGGAATGCTTGTCGGGGTATCTCGAATTAATTAATTATTAATTAATTGAATGAATTAATTCTGCCTCTCAAGAGGTACTTATTGTACCCTAAAATCAGAGGTATGTCATCCTCAACCTCATTAATCACTTCCACATAATATGACAAATAAACAGTAATGGCGGCTTCCGCAGGCGGCTTAGGGATGGCGATATAGAATCGATTTTATAGGTCAAGTAAATTGATTTTTTTTATCGATCATAAACAATGAATTATAGATATTTTTAATCGTTTTTAGAAACTTGAACATGAGTTCCGATGTTTTTCCTGCGGATTGCAACTTTTAAGTTTTGATACGCAGTTTCTTTGTTCTGTTTTTTGTAACCAAGAATATTATTTAATTTATTTTGTATTCGATTATTCATTACATTTGACTAATTATGCTGGCAACACCAAAACGAATAAGTGATTATCTATAGTAAAGCTGTCGATGTAGAATAATGGCGCGAACAGATCTATCAGAACTCAATTTAAGTATTTGCTTAATCGATTCTTTCCTGCGATTCGAATAGATTTAAAAATCGATCTTGTTTAGGAATCATCATCCCTACCGGTACGTCTGTCATCTGCCTTGACAGTTGCATCTGCGTGAGACGAAACACAAAAATAAATATTTTCACAACGGAACTATGAAATACATATACAGTACCTACGTTATGATTATGATATTACTAATTATTTAGCTATTTATGAGTTTAATATAATTTTTGTGATGTTTTTATGTAAAGGATCATACCTACTAACGTAACTCGTACAAATGAAGAGAACGAAACGTCCATCATGACTATACGGAAATGTAACTAGCAATCATTAATTTACTGTTTATCTTAAAATCATAATTCCGGATACGAAAACAAAATTCCTGAAGTGAAAAGCTTGTAAAAAATAAGAAAATAATTTGTATATTAATTTGGTTTTCATACATGCAACTTTTCAAGACTGGTTTTGGTCAATCTCTTTTATACTTTTCTGATTGCATGGAAAACCTTATCCCTGGTCCCGTCCGTGCTTGAGCTGCGACCGGACGAAGGTATTGTGAAACATCTTCAATGAAAAAACGCACCACCTCTGATGGTTCTTTACGGTCTTTTTCTCTTTTTACTTACAAAAACAAGAGCGTCAGCAATAATCTGATGCTGTAGTGATATGGGTTGATGAGCGTAGGTAGGCGGTACTGTAGCGGCCGAGCGCTGCAAGCAGGAATGGTCCGTACGGGGTCCAGATGTGCGCGCCCGCGATTGTACGAACATAAAAACAAGAATTCGGGAGACGCGGGTCGGAAGTTTTGTCTTAATTATCTGTGCGGAATAGTGTGCATAATTTAGAAATATAATACAATTGCGTCAACTTGAGGTGAACAGCGGTGACCTACAAGTCGAAGTTGTACCGCGTCAGAGCTGGACATAGACAACGAGGAGGACTTGATTAACCACGCTAGGAATAAACCAAGCCAGAAGACCAAACATGAAAATAACGTTGACAGAAAAACCGAAACCAAACGCATCAAGAACGAGCTAGCGCATGCGCCGAAAACCACACCTGTAACATACAATACAAGACCAAATCCGAGAAAGCTGGCTGACCTATTTTCGCATGTAATGGCAATCTCAAACAGAACATGACTCACTTCGACAAGGAAATATTTTTTGGATGGACTCGGCTGAAGACCGAGGATAAGCTTAAGAAGACTGCTAACGAGATTTACAAGAAACCTGAAACGGATAGCAGCGAAATCCAGAGGAAGACTCTGGAAACAACAAAAACTGGAACTTAAAAAGATGCCCTTCCACAGATAAAAATCACCCGTCTCTCCACTAGTCCATTGCTTACTCAAGGATGCATATCCGGTATGGCTCGTAAATCCTTTCCTATCCTGAGGTCACGTCTTCCTTACCATTACCGCGGCCCCCGGTCTACTCCTTGATATGCAATGGCCTTTGTAGTCCCATGAAACATGAGACTTCATGGGCTAGTGCAAATCTAGGGGTTCATTCGATTTATCGAGTCTGGTTAAACCACGCTGGGATCGGTGCCTTTCATTCATTCATTTAGTGACAGAAACGACTCGCTGTAAATCCGACTTCACGCAGTCTTGTCTGCCCTACGGCGCGGAGGGACGAGGCGGCCCGCGAGTTGAGGAGCAGGTGTTTGTAACGTTCGCGCGGTGGTGAGCGTTAAACCACCGGAGCCCCGCAGCGCCGGAGCCGTGACAGAAACTCTGCCTGCTGCATGTTGCATGGTCGCTTGCATGCTGCATGCTTGCTTGCATGCTACATATTGCATGCTACATATTGCATGCTCGCTTGCATGCATGAAGTATGCTTGTTTGCATGCTTGCTGCATGCATGGTGTATGCTTGTTTGTATGCTTCTTACAGGGAACAAAAAACCACATGTTCACAATCAACTGTTTTATTGAGTGATAGATAATCGCCGGAGGTGACAAAAGCCATATTGCTTTTGCATCTTTACTATGTATTGTTTCCGATAGATTTGTTAAAATAATAAACAATTGTAAAACAAAATCAGATAATATTTAATTACAAAAAATGAAACATTAAATAGTTTCAATTTAGGACTTTATAACTTTTATTGGAAACGGTTTTATGTATTTTGTATATTTTATTAAAAACGGTTTCAAGTGATAGTAATATTTATGACAAACCAATTTAGGGCACAATTGTATTTAGGGATTTCAATTTTATGGCATGTTATATTATGTGACATTAAGTTCGGGCAAGTTATCATTCAGACAATGAAACAAAAGAAAAAATATGGCACTAGATTTTTTTTTTAGATAAAAAAGTTAGGGAACACAATTAGAGAACCGTAAAAAGTCATAATTCGAGGTTTGGCTCTCGCCTGTTTCCTTCTATGGAGAAAAGACCACCTGCATGACACTGATCAGAATAAATAGCACTCACGTTTATTTTCTTCTTCTCGTGTCCTTGAATTTTAGTTCCAATTTCTACTATTGATTTTTGAGATTCATTAGTATCCTGAAATTATTTTTTCAGGAATAGATTTCATATTTTTCAGGTAAGTACCTATAGGCTAGATATAATAATTTTAAAAATAAAGATTTTTTTAAATTACTTACGCATGGACAATTGCAGCAGCTATGACTGTGTTCTGATGTCGGTAAACCCATTATGTTTTGGTTGGTTCAGCTGGGGTCTTAATAGCAGGTGCGGTTTGTTGTCCATATCTCTTTTCAAAAACCTTTCTAAATTTTTCATTTTTCTGAAAATTAAATAAAATAAAAAACACGACTGCCCAGACAAAAACGAACTATAAAGTAAAAAAACAATTTGTATTAGTTAATCTCATGGATATCTATGGTTAATCTGTATGTATGGGTGGAAAAAATCAATGGGCCTTGAAGGGAAACCACTTTAAATGCTTAAGGCTGGTTTAACAGCAGCTGTCCGGGAGACACGTACAGGCTTCAGGAACGGAGACGACACACGTGAGGCGCTAAAACATTGTTTCACAGCGACGTGGTTTGGTCCGTACGCGAACCGTTCCGGGTAGAGCCCTTACAACGTATCGTAGTACTCCCTCGTTTCAGAGGACTGCGGGCGCTACCTGTACGGGTCTCCCGTGTACGGACGGTCCGTACGGGTCTTCTGGACAGCTGTGAAGCCAGCCTTAAATAGATTATTATTTTGTCTTTTTTTTCCCCTCGGAATTCGATTGCGTGCAGACGTGTCCTCCGTAACTTTGTACATTGAATTTACAAAATAATATTTGTTAACTGCGAAAAATTAACTTTTTAATCGCGCGTAGTACCAGGCGTAATACTTTACTAGTAAGTAACTTAGAACAACGCGGTGCGGCCTACGTGTGACCAGTGACATATGTTAATCGGCCGACTCTTCGCCATGCATGCGTCGTCGTCATCGGTGCAATGTGTGAAGCTTATGCGAAGGGCGACCGCGCTCGGCATGAATGAAGGTAACGCAAAACCAACAATGTTTTGGCCATGTATTGGTTTGCCGTGGAATTTTTATGAAGTACCTACCTACCCACTATTGCAGTAGTAAACAAAGTCAAAGTCAAATAATTTATTTCAATTAGGCACAAAAAAGGCACTTTTGAACGTCAAACTTTACAAAAAATAATAATAACTGATTCTAGTCGCCCATTCCAAAAGGTAGTTTTCGTATGGAGACGAATGGGCAAGAAACTCCACCGTTACTCTTAAAAAAAAAAAACATTATATCTTGTAGGTATACACTAATTATATATTACTGAATACCTTACTCCGAATGCAAGAAAACTACACTTTATCTGAAGAAAGCATATTAAAAACGAATCAACTGAAATACTGTTGGGCTTCAAATGGAAAGATTTTAGTCAAAAAAGGCGATACAGATAGTGCAATCCACGACGACGCGCCCCACTCCGCGATTAGTTTTTTTTTTTTTTGATATGGCATCTCGCAGTTGACTCTCAGATTGAGGTCGCAGCTGCTTAACCGGACTATCCTGTGGATGCCTTAAGCTACTAACTTAAAGCCTCCAGCCAGGGGGCGATTACTGTACAGGGGCCTTATTATGACGTATTAATGCCACCATTATTCCAGTGTGAGTGAGAGACGGAGCTATAAGAGGCCGCTAGCACCATCCTTTTTTCGCAGTGGAATAATGATGGCATTAATACTTCATAATAAGGCCCCTGTAAGCTGTACTTTAGTACGGAGCGGAGCGGAGCGGAGTGGGGCGCGTCGTCGTGGATTACACTATCTATACTCGTATCCATATGAAAACAGAAGAGCGACTCGAAAAATGATAGTATTGTTGCCATAGAAACGGTTCCATGCTTGCTAAAATGGCAACTAATTTAATCTTTTGTCATACGTTTCGGTTTTTATCGTTAGAAATAGGTACTGCTAGTTTTGTATCAAAATTACTATATTGTTTATTTTACATGTAAAACGGTAAATTCTACGGAGGATTTTATGTATTGTTACGATCAGTGGATCGTAAAAACTTTCCGCAACTATTTCTGATTTCTGAAACTTTACTATTCTAATGACTTTTTTAAAATACATCATACAGCATAGCTATGTGACAATATTTACAATCGTTACGTAATAATGTTGTACACCATTGTGAAATTTTATCTTAAAATACGATACAGATTTATATTAAGAGATGGATAACTATTCAACATGCGATACTATTAATAGCTGTGAACCTGAATGTTGCACATATTTTCTGAAACAACCTAACTGGGCCTCAAGTCTGCTATTACAATCGTGTCAGAATGGTCTATCATAATTGTTAAGATGGATAATTGTTAAATGGTTGATCTGGATGGTGCTGATCCACTCGTCATGTTCGTGAACGGGCGCCGTCAATTGAGACTGATCATCTCTTATCTGCCAGGGCTTATTTGTAATCTTATATTTTTAATCGTTTTTGATTTTTATATTTTTTGTACAATGTTTTCACATATAGAATCAACAAGAGTAATGTACCCAGGATTTTGTAATTTCTATATTTAAAAGAGTGTCCTTGGAGTTTCTTGCCCGTTCTTCTCCATAGAGATCTACGTTTTGGAATGGGCAACTAGCTTCAAATTTCTGACTAACTGACTGACTCTGACAATTCAAAAGTGCCTGTAAATGGTTTAATTGAAATAAATGCTTTGAGTTTGAGTTGATTTGACAAGTTTGGTAATCTACTAACATATTGGCGTCATTATGAATTTCCAATGGTCATCCACTAACACTCCATTGAAAGAAATGGCATCTATTGGTAATCTCGTACATAATGAAAAATGAATGACAGGTAACCCTTTCAAGACATCTGTGAATGCAGTTGTTTCATAAAATAAAAAATGAATGTGTCCTTTAAGTTAAATAATCTATCTTAAGGATTTAAAGTGGTTTCCCTTCAGGACCCATTGATTTTTTCCATCCTGTATCTGTAAAGGGTGGCACATTTAGATCAGTCAGTATGGGGAAGTCTGAAACTATAAGACATACGAATATCTCTTTGTAGGAACCATGTCATCGATTTTAGTAACAAGAAAAACTGCATTCATACATTTTTTTAAAACTTGTACTCAGCTCGGTAATCGAACCCGGACGTTTAAAAAATAAAACTAACACTATTTCTATTTAGATATCGATTGTGTAGGTCTTTGGCAGGAAATGTTACTATGAAACATGATGTGTGCCTGTATAGCGCCCAGAGGATTTTTGAGCAAGTATATGCAGGGCGAAAAGTTGATAGCTGAGTAGGTGCAGCATGACGAGAAAACACCGAAAATATATTTGAAAAGTTTTACATAGGAGCCCCGTGGTCAGGAGTGCACTTTCAGATTTCTAAATTGGGCCAAAAATGAAGTGATCTTCAGAGCCTTTGTTTATGGTATGATCTTGTGCGGCTTAACCTATAATGACTAATAGGCAAATCTGATGAAGAATTGTGGGCTTTCCCTTAATCTGACCAGTTTGAAATCTCAGATTTATTTGGAAAAAATTTAAAAGGATAATTATTTATTTATTTAATACTTCAAGCACAGAAATGTACAACAGAGGCAAACTTAATGCCATAGGCATTTTCTACTGCCTGGTAGAAAAGAATTGTGAGCTTTCCCCTAATCTGACCAGTTTGAAATCTCAGATTTATTTGGACAAATTTTAAAAGGATAATTATTTATTTATTTAATACTTCAAGCACAGAAATGTACAGAGGCGAACTTAATGCCATAGGTATTTTCTACTGCCTGGTAGAAAATGCCTATGGGTGATGCAGAGACAAACAAAAGGATAATTATTCAGGGCGAATAAAAGTCTTTTCTATTTTCTTGAGACTTTACATTTTGGGTTTCCTTGATTCAAGTTATGTGCGCTTAAGAAGTCCAATCTAAATAATGTCGGTTCGGAGGAAGCGGAGACTTCTCAAGTAAGCGTTTGCAAATTGTGCGAACTTTATAACTTGAGGTATGTAGATAATTACGTAAGTACTTATAACTATGCACTATGTTACTATGCGCATACAGTTAGTAGGCTATCCTGATAGTGATTATATAAATACCTATCTGACGGATTAATGGAGCGTTTTGGCAAATATAACGAAATTTAATTATTTAGGAAAGTAACAAAAAGTGGTCATAATTTTGCATTTATCTCTAAATAAACAAATCGGATAGCTATGATTGCTATTTGAATTTAAAGCTGACCTTTACCGGAACTTTACCGGATAATGCCACCTTTACCGCGGTCGACCTCAATGGCGATATCCTCCCGCAGGCGTCCAGTGTGAATCTATCTTTTCCGTTTCTTTGTCCGGGGAAACCTAGGTTCAGAGATATAATTATTTAAAAAGTGAGTTTTTCTTCTCTTACCCCAGGGCATGTCTCATTTTCGCACGTCGTCTTCTTTTTATCGTCCACACATTTCTGAAAGGAGAGAATTGGCAAATGTTAAAAAGATATCTATCGGATTCAAAAGATTTATATTAATAATAAAACGCTAAGATTCTCCACAATCGTGAGATATGCAGTCTCAGGGAATATTTCCTAGACACCGACGTGGGGATGCATAGATGTGGTCGCGGTGGACAAGGGCCTTACCCCGCTCTCCTTGGCTAAAAAGAACTGGCGCAAACCTATAGTATTAGATACTAATGACCGCAGGGAGGTATGGCAGAGCAAAGAGCTTCACGGACGGTTTTACCGGGCCTTACATGGACCCGATGTAGACCTTTTAGCGTCTGTATCCTGGTTGCGATTCGGTGATCTCTTTGGGGAAACCGAAGGTTTTGTCTGCGATTATGGACGAAGTTATGATGTCGAACAACTACCGGAAATATATTGTAAAGGACGGCACGGTTGACATCTGTCGGGCATGCCACCGTCCGGGGGAATCAATCCGACACATTATTTCTGGCTGTTCTCGTCTGGCTAACGGAGACTAATTGCATAGGCACAACCTTGTAGCCAGAATTATCCACCAGCAACTTGCTCTGAAATACAGTGTTGTGGAATCAGAAGTACCGTACTATAGGTATGTGCCCGACCCAGTTCTCGAAAATCGCAATATCACGTTGTATTGGGATCGATCTATCATCACTGACAGGACTAGTGTTGCCAATAAGCCAGACATAGTGGTGATAGATCGATTAGAGCGTCGCACAATGATTATTGATATAGCGGTCCCCCATGACGAGAACCTCGTGAAAGCTGAAAAAGATAAGCAGATTAAGTATCTTGACTTGGCTCGCGAGGTTGTTGACATGTGGGATGTGGATACAGCAATCATTGTGCCGATAGTCGTGACAGCCAATGGCATAATAGCCAAGAGCCTCGACCAACATCTGAGGAGGCTCTTGTTAGGCAGCTGGATCAAGGGCTTGATCCAGAAAGCGGTACTCCTGGACACGGTGCGTATCGTTAGGAGATTCCTCTCTCAGGAGCCCTAACCACCGGTAGCTTGGACCCTGTTCCCGATACCAGTGGCAGCTACTATTTTTTATATTTATAAAAAAAATGTTTTTGTGTTTTTTTTTATATAAAAATATTTAATAATATAAATTATATGTATAAATATTAAATAAAGCAAATAATAATAATCCACACGCAAAAAATATTTTAATTTCTCCTGTTGTAATTAACGTGCGTACTTGGTGACAAAAATGAGTAAATGCTATAATTTAAAAAAAAAATGAAAATATGAAAAATATATATATATCGAATTTCATTTGTTTTTATGTAATTATTGCGTAATATTGCGTTCTATTACTGCGAAAAAAATTGCCAACTTTTGAATTAGTTTAGGTTTTGTTTAAAAAATGCCTTATTGCCTTGTTTATCGTGTTAAGTGTGAATGCCAGATCTAAACGCCACTCAAGTTGCTAGGGCTGTTTGTTACCTTAATTTAAACAGGGCACACAACATGTAGCCCAAAAATTACGAGTAGGTATTCAATATCTGTACACCGAGTTGTCAAAACATATTGTCAGACCGGACAGTTTAAGAGACTCGCCAGAAATGACCGGTTCATTGCTACCAGCGTGCTTAGAATCCGAACCTTTACTTCTTCTGAGGTAGTAAAGACAACTTGGCACAACAACTGTGAGAAGAAGACTGAAATCGGGCGGAATCAAACTTGCCATATTCCATCGAGTAGCTCGAGTTAATTTTTATTTTGCGTTCCTTTAATTTGTCCATGAGTGTATTTCCCAGTTATACAATCCAATTTGTTAGAATGTTACTACATACATTTTTCAGATATTGGTATTAATTAATAAGAACGCTAAAGTCATCATAAATCAATTTATACAATGCATTAGTATAATAAACAGTATTATTTCAAGGCACAGATGAAGACAGTAGGTACTAGAGACTACGGTACTAAGCGTTGCTCCAGCGCATATTAGGCAGTCAAACGCGCTACCTAGCTTACTAGTCAATCTTTTACCACTACAAGGAATATTCTTGTAGTGGTAAAAGAGAGAGTAAGTGTCAGTGAGTTCTATAAGAGAAGAGAAATCAATTGAGTCTAATGCTAATACATTGTAAGGGTAGGACTCTCTAAGTGCGGATTTCACCAATGAAATTGAACGCGTTCATCACATCTAAACGCGTTCAAGAGCTGTCAGTGTACAATACTCCAATCAATTTTGACACTGACATCTCTTGAACGCGTTTTAGAAATGCTGATCGGTGAAATCAGCCCTTAGTTACTATGTACTTAAATTTTCGAAAACGTAGGTAACTACGTCTCATTCTTCTGACGTTTTCAAGTAAGATTATAAGAATGACCAAAATATGGAGTTAATATGACTGGTGTGCCGTTTGCGATTCAATGTAATTTTTCAGTGGTGGAGGTCATTGACATCTACAACTGGACCAAGCATCGCCACGAAAACCAGTCCTTGCTGGTGCAACCGGGATGTAGTCATCCCGGTGACTTTTACCAATTCATTCAACATCATAGCTATTCACAACCGTACGATACGCATCTGTGCCGAATCGAGTATCAATTAATGTTATAACGACCGCCATTATTTTGACAGTATTATTTGCTGTCGGGGGCAAGATAAATTATACACTAAAAACAGTGGTGATATTCACAATCTTATACACTAAAAACAGTAATATTCACAATGTTAACATTAGAAGTAAGGATAAACTACGTGCTCCCTTTCACCGGTTTCATAAGGTTCATAACTCATTTGTTGGGCTAGGTATAACCTTTTATAACAAGCTACCCTCTTGTTTGCTAGATTTGCCTTTTAATGCGTTTAAAACTAAAGTAAAGTCCAACCTTTGTTCAAAGACATACTATTCTATCAACGACTACTTATATGATAAGAAAAGTTGGTCGCTGTGATTAACTCAAGACAATGTTTAAATATTCTTTCTCCAGAATTAGTTTAGGTACCTACTGACAGGTTGCAGTGCTGATTCTCAGCCTAGTTTGAATAAATGACTTTTGAATTTTGAATTTATATTTGAAAATGTGTAATTTATGCGGGCTGTGCATAGCTATGCGAGTCAGTTTAATCAGTACTTACTATTTTTGTCAGGACCTACCCGTGAGCAAATGTATTCTTTAGGTACAGGAACTCTTGTAAGTTTCCTGGCTGGCAGACATGGCGGGTTATGGAAGCATCGGGCTGGTGTGGTACATGGGGCTGATGGTCGAGCTGGCCAGAAGCATGGCATCAGGTAAGGGAAGCAAGAAGTAGGGGGGACGCAATGAGGCACGTGGTGGCAGGACCGAGCTGCTATTGTCTGGAGAGCGAAGAAAATTAATTAATTATAATGGGTTGTTTTAACCCCAATTCGTTTTCCTGTTACGGGTTACCACAGCGGTTTTCATTGCAATTAGAAATGCAGGCTTTTCCCGTAAGATAAAATTTCTGTCATTACGAGATGCTAGTTCTAGAATTAATAATTATCATTAATGTAAGTATGTAAAGAATACCAACTTTTTGCAGTATGCAACTGGAACGCGGAGTTAATTCGACCACTGGTTCTTCGAATATTGGTTTGCGGTTTAGTTTAATCTGAAATTGTATATCTTTATTTTAATACCTCTAGTTAAGAAACTTACATATTCATACTTATCGTTCAAACCTTTAAGCCATAGCAATTATTGCAATCCACTGCGCATTTATATGGTGGGCATGAACTGAACTGCGGATAAATCACAAAAAAATAATTATTGGCATTCGTGGAAAATCTTTGAAATAAATATACCTTTTGAAAACTATGTTGCTGACCTTGCAAATACAACTTCCTCTGCAACACGTACCACACTGGGAAGATAAATTGGGGAGATTAAGTATTAGATAAATAATCGAATCATTCCACTTTGCTCCACCAAGCCGCCCCACTGGTGGGGCAAAGTGGAATGTCCAAAATGTTTTGTTGATTCTGCCCCGCCCCACTAGTTCGATTTGTTGATTCCATTACTCTAAAACATCCCGATTTGAAAACAACATTGTTAAAAATCAGTCAATGATTACTTACAACACGAGTACACGGTGGATCATCCTGAAAAAAAAAGGGAATATAACTTTTGACTGCAGAATGAAAAAACACAAAACAATGAGTAGAAAATAATTCGTTACAAGGCAGAAAGATGGCTCGCAGGCCGTACATGATTGGCAGGTTACATCGAAACAGCAGCCTTGACAGCCGCCACACTAAAACAAAGAAAAATTGTTAAAAGCGAATGTATTTATTAGTTAAATAGTATAAAGATTTATGAACTAATATTATAAATTATACCTTTATAGACGCTGGCAAATCAGTGTTACTCTAAAATAGACAAAGAAAACATATTTTAGGTAAACAAACTTACTTTGCAACTAATACCTACATAATTAAATGCTTCTAAAATGGAACCAACCTTATATCTGCAGCAATTCCTGCTATAACATAATTGTACAATAGCTGTTTGATGAAACACGGCCTTTTCATCATCCTTACGTTTTACTTTAGATGGTTTGGCTCCAATTATGGCTATATTAGACAAACCAAACAAGTTGTGTTCTTTGTCCAGCCGCAGTATAGTCGACAAGTATTTGTCTTCGAAATCGTTCTGTTCTTTGAGCTCATTTTTCGAAGACTGACTACAGTTAGAGCTTGATGTATTAGGTGATATCGACGGTGAACTGGAAATAGTGTAAATGTTGGTAAATTTTTTGATACTAAAGTAGTATACTGACCAGCTTAGTTCACAATCACGGTTATCCCAGTGAAATTACCTACTTTTCATCATCTCCAGACACTATTAAGATCTTCTTTTCTTATTTGTTAACTTTGCACCTGTCAATGCGTTCACATTTCTGGAACGACACCATGTCAGTGTATATTTTGATGACCGCAGCCGAGTCTTATAATTACTTTATCTTTATATACAAGTACTTACGTACCTAGAATCAGGACCACCGTCTGGGTCCTCGCTTAACCACTTCATTTTGGTTAGTTTCAAAACATTTGGATTGTCGCAGGAAAGAAAATTAGTTTCATCATTATCAGAAAAGTCGCTATCTTCACTCGAAGTAGTTGTTGGCTAGTAGAAAGTCACTTTCAATGTATAAATGTTAACACTCAAAGAAAATATTGCACGAAAATAATATAAAACTTGCTAACATATCGGGATGAGACCGCCTCTTCCTCTCCCGCTCTTTCATCTCGTTCGGCCCTTTTATATGATTCAGCAAGTTCATGAAGTGCTTTAGATCTTTCTACTTGTATGGGATGGTCTTCGGGAATATCCTAAGATATTAATAGTGTTTAAACTAACTGGTTTACATTGCCACGTATTTTTAATTGTTTCATACAAATAAATAGGTAATAAAAGACTAACCTCAGATGAAACATTAATGGTATCTATAGGTGCCTTATCGTTAGATCCAAAGTTGGGGCTTATGTTCCCGCCTGGTTTGATGCAATTGACAAGACACACATAGTTGATATAAACATTTTGTTCAGAGGCGCTACTTGCTAATTTCATGGTGTCCGGTAGAAAGACGCTGCAGGGATGGTGATGGTAATCGTGTGTGTCTGTCACTTTTGATTTGAAGTTTTATCTCAAAATTCGGTGCTGTTTAGTAATCATCTGAATAATGGGCCACTAGTTTGATGCTTTTCAAGACTTCATGAAATTAGAATTTAACGATACGAACATTAGTTTGGTCCAAGTCCTTGTAAAATTTACGAAAAATAGCTTTAGTTACGCCATTTTTTCTGGATACACTGTGACATTGATTTAAACTTGACAAATGCTTCTTTTACTCATATTTCTTTTTGGAGTTCTATAACGGCTTTAAAAATAGTATATCTACCTACTTAGTTATTTCCATGAAGTTTTTGTTCATTGATCGATTTTCCTATAGCATTATTACATTTTTTGTTTAAACTCTAAACATGCTGCAACTAATAATGTGGTATCACCACAACCACATGGTAATTATACGGTAAATAGCCTCGTGTTATAAATTAAAGGCCGACAAACAATGGTGCCGTCATTTCCAAAATCCGCGCTAGTTAATTGTATGAAATTGTTTCATTATCTGATTAGGAAGTAATGTTTTACGTGCTTGAAACAATGTTGATGTCATGGTGGGAATGAGCGGACTACGACCTGCGGATGTTGGCGTATAGAACTGGGCAACTAGTTATGAGGTATGAGTATGTCCTATGCTCTCGTTGTGTTCATGAGAAAGTATTTTATGGAAAATTGAGAAAAAGAGAACAGTTATCTCAAAATTTTACTATGGCACTAAGCCTAAGCATAAGGATGGAATTAAAAGCAAATAGTGGTACTACGTGTTTACTGCAGCTGCCATTTGTCATGCCACTACCGCAATAGAAGTCAAAATCGGTTGAACGGACTGTAAAAAAGGTTTATTTATGTCTAATCTTATTTCAAATGGAGTATAGTTTATTTCCGGGTGTTTGAACAACCACCGCTAGTGGATTAGACATGGGCGTTTTTGTATTTGTACGCAAACGGTTAAATATCCTATTTCAGCTTTTGAAATCGTTTTCAAAATCCGTTTTTAGAAATCAATCCCAAGAAAGGCTCCGGTTCGCAGTTTCGTTCGTTTATTCCTTTGCTGCTCTAACTTTTTAAATATCTGACAATAATCCGCGCCGGAATGTTCATCTTTGAAGTGTGTGGAGAATACGCTATCAATGATGGCGACTATTACTTGTGTCTTCGGTTATTGTTTTTCTTTTAATTTTCGATTTATATTTTTCACGCACACTTGTTTTCCTATGCACTTTAGATATTGTCAGAATAGTCGACATCGGCTTTGCCTGCCATTTAATAAAAATAGAATAGAACGATGGCGACGCGACGCCTTTGTTTACATTTTGATTTTGTTGATTTCGGTATTTTTTTTGTTTAAGCATTGTTTTTCTTGAATGTTTTATATTTTTCAACATACAAAATTATATTTACTATTCTCATAGAGAAACATGGGCCTATGAGTTGTTTTGGAACATTTTTCTTGGGGCTTGTGGAAGTCGGAAGAACTTTGGATAATCACGGCACAAAAATCGAATTTCGGCACGGTTGACGCAACTGCTGCACTGCGTGTCGCGGGTTCGATTCCCGCACAAACAAATATTTGTATAAACTACTAAAAATAAAAAAATAAACACTCGTTCAAGACATTGCCTGCTCTGTCTTCGTTTTCAACTAACGGCACTAAAACTTACTTAGGCTGTTTTGCTCAATAGCGAAAAGTACCTAAGTCGATATTATAACTACAAGTAAGTAAGCCAATTTAAATAGGATTAACGTGTGTAAGAGTACCTTCGTATCTCAATAGATTTTTGTAGCTGTAGGTAAATTATTGGTGAGTCTACATATGGAAAATCATTCCTTTGTTGCGTAGACGTATGTTTTTTTTTATAAACACAGGTTATTGATTATTATAATAATAATATTTAGAAGTATTTACCTAAATTAAGTGTCATTCATTAGGTTTCAGTAAACCGAGAGAAATAAATTATAGTAACCAAAAACAACTGTTTCATTATATCACAACAACCATAACTGATAATAGCATTTATTCACATTTATTATGAAATATTTGGACATTAGGCAAAAAGAAATTGGAACAAATATATTGTAAAGATTAGTGGAATTAGGGATCTAATGGTGCCGATTCTCTTGGCACGTTTGCGTCTAAACTAGACTAAAAATCACCAAAATTTAGTTTACTCCTGTCAAACGATGATTTCCCATTCTGAAATAGACTAAAGTGGCACAACTTAACTATATTTTAGTTTGACAGCACTAAGATTGTACTGAGATTTTAATTTATTGAAAATGTCAATTTTGCTATTCTGAATTTGACGTTTTCACCTAAAATTTTAATTTTCTAACTAATTCTGACCATTTTTAATCGCCACTGAAAATGGTGTGGAATATTATTATTTATTTATTTATGTACACACAAAACACTTAAACAGGACACAATATTAACATAAAAGAGTACAAAGGTACTGCTTATTTCTTAAGAAATTTCTTCCAGCAGACCTGCGAGAGGAAAGTAGGATTAGATAATGTAGACACAGTGTGTAGAAAAGTCGAAACAAGAAAATTTAAATTTAAATTAAAACTTAAAACAAAACTATTCTATATAAAATAAACATACATACAAATACATAAACACATATATAAAAATAAAAAATAAATACTAGTATAGTAAATGTTTACTTATAATATACATACATATATATGTAGAATATTACTGTATAGAAGAAAGGTAATGCTCTTTGACTTGCTTTTTGAAGAGAAATAAAGTTTTAGAATCTCGAATGTTAGGCGGAAGTGAGTTCCACAAACGTACTGCGTGAACAGAGAAGGAGTAAGAGTACAGTTTAGTTTTATGGGATGGGAAATTAAGATGATGCCTGAGGTGGGATCTACACAGAGCATCCGGAGGACGGGTAAAGGAAAAGCGATCGCGCAGGTAGCTGGGATATGCAGGGTTATAAAGGATGTTGTAAAGGAGACATAATATCCGAGTGTTCCTGCGAAGACGGATAGGGAGCCACTTGAGCTCCTTGCGGAATTGAGAAACATGGTCATATTTCCTCAGACCAAACACAAAACGAATACAAAGGTTTTGTAAGCGCTCAAGCTTATTTAACAGCTCCTCGGTGGCATCCAAATAGCAGGCATCAGCGTAATCAATGATTGGCTGAATCAGAGTTTGAGCTAAATAAACTTTGGTTTTGAACGGCAAGAAGCTCTGTAAGGATTTGAGCGAGTGAAACGAAAAGTGAACCTTACGACTAACCTCACTGACTTGAGCTCGCCAAGAAAGATTGCTGTCAATTAAGACACCAAGGTCCTTGGCTGTTTCAGTATACGCAATGGTTGTGCAGCCCAGAGATAATGGAGTCAAAGATGACAAGTCGAGTGCTGTGCGGTAGTGTCTGCTGCCTATGATCATGGCCTGCGATTTAGCAGGGTTAATCTGTAAGCCGACTGACTTAGCCCATTGATATATGCTTTCTAGGTCATGATTCATGGCATTGATTGCCGATTCTGCATCAGCCAGCAAGAAATGTTGATACAGCTGCAAATCGTCTGCATAGAGGTGGAAGCTGGAAGTGATAACTTTGGTAACGGTATTAATAAATATAGAAAAAAGAAGAGGAGAGAGAACGCCACCCTGAGGAACACCAGCAGTAAGATCACAACAGTCAGAGTAGATCTCTTCTTGGCGGACACGCTGAGAGCGACCCCGAAGATACGAGTCAAACCAGGCTATTGCAGAGGCAGAGAAGTTAAAAGTTGTCATGAACTAAAATTCACACGAACATCTCGACTTCGGGTGCAAAAACAGTACTGTACTGGATTTTTTTCTTTTCTTTTGCTTATATCTCGAAAATGGTGTGTCCTATCGCAAAAATAATGAAAATTTCGACCCCCTATGAAACCCCTATACCCAACTAATACTCAACACGTAGGTAATATTTTTTTATATTTTCCATACAAAAAGTGAAAAATTCCATATAAAACACGTCGAGGCTGCCCCCACTGCGCGCCTCCGACTCTAAAAAGTATGTACCACGTGGAGTCGCAATTGTCAAATTCGATTTAGTTGTGTCAAAATATTTTTTTTTAATTTAGAGACTTTTTACTACAGAATAGCGTTAAGATTCTCATAGCCAAAAGTAAGGAATTTTAGTGATAGTTTAGTTAGTTTAGTCCGGTGTACAAGAGAATCGGCACCATTGTCTTCCTGTGGAAGTCATCATGGATGATATATGTACTGCTTGCTAATTCTTTCTGTAAGCGCATGAGAGCGAGTTTATTTTATTCCTGAATAGTTGAGTTTGACAAATTAAATATAAAAAAAATAATTTCAGCAAATCCTCAATATATTCCATAATCCATTACATCCATCCACAAAGTATAGCCTGACCTTTCCCTTAAACATTTCAATGCAGAATCTATCTAATTTAAAGAACAGCAATAATATGAACAATAATTAGGTGCCTACAATTGACTTTATTTAAATATATGGTAAGCTTACGTTTGATGGTGCATTTCGTATTCACCAACAAATAATATGTATGTGTGTAACATTGTTGCTGTGATTAACACACATTCAATAAACAATATTGATATTAAGTAGGTACCTTAAACAGACAATGATGTGGAAATAGATCTATGTATGCTGGTGAGTATGCATCGATGTCCCTACATAATTCATTGACATAAAATGCTTCAAATAATGCTTGTTTTTGTTCTTCCTCTATTACTTACTTACTTACTTTTACTGTTTTTTAAAACGTTGCCCCACACAAGGAATTTCTCCTGTATTGTGGGTGCGTGTACAAATATTTGTAAACGTTTGTAAACGCACATGTTTGTTATGTTGTTTGTCTGGCTGTTTAGCCAGACCCGAAACAACTACTTGTAGGTCATACAAATATTTGTTGCGTGCGGGAATCGAACCCGCGACACGCAGTGCAGCAGTCAATCACTGCCACTAACCACTGCGCCAATCGTGCCGTCAATATTTGCTTTCTAATCAAGTACAAGCACGACTGGGTTGGTAAGCTTGTGGCTCATGTTAAGTTTGATACGGTACGAGGTAGGAATTTGTCTTTCGTTAAAATGCCGCCAAAATACCTTGTTTCTGAAATATTATATTATCTTTAGTTTAGGTTGTAAGCACTTGTAACAGAAGAAAACTTTCACAATTATTATTAAAAATCGACCTCACTGCTTTGATATTTAACATACCAATAATATTGATTTATCATTGAGGTTTTACACAAAAACACATTCACAACATGTATCAGGAAGACTATCACTAAAATTTTGTCTTAATAATTATGGAGATTCCATGAGTAGATACATCTGCGGCCACTACATTGTCTTCGTTTTGATTTGACGGACGAAAAAAATTGCTCGTTGCTTTGAAAGAAAGTTATAGCTGTCGAAGCTGCCTTTTTAGGCGCTTATCGTTCACTCTTTAGCGTCTCAAACAGAGCGCGAGCGAGTTGGTTTCAAAGATATTGAAGTTATGCATTATGGAAGTCGTAAAAAAAGCAAAATCCAATCCGAATGAAAGCAATTTGTTTCAATTGGTTATCGAAAATGTGTTACGCAATTAGATAGCTGATTACAAGTCACGGAGTCGCTTTTGAGTTTTATACATGACTCACGGTCTATTCGCTGGCCACTGTTCACTTGTTACTTAGTTTGCGTGTATTTAAACATACAGCGCATGCAGATACTCTAATAGTTTGACATACTTCGACTTTTCAACAAAAAATCCTTTATTTATTATGACATTGGCCTAAGTTTCAGAAAATTTCCCAGAATGCGTCATAAAATATGAATTCATTAAAATATGAAATTGAAGGGCCGTCATTGCAAAATTTTCAAGCTAATACTTTGACAAATCTTCGTACGTAAACAAACAAAATGAGGGCCAATAGACGATGATGCCAAAAAAGATAGAATTGGCAGTTGTTGTAATTATTTAATACCTGATCCTGATTGCTGTTGGTTAGCCCTTACTCTTCTTCTAACTTCTGTCTAGGTAAATTTTGAAATGAAATTAGTTCTTATGTGTTCTGCTGCATGTATTATTCTTTGCTTTAGTTCTTCTACTGAAGGCACGGCAAATCTTGTTTAATCGACACCGGTATACAAGATTTTTCATATTAAGATCCCAAACATAAAAATCTAAAGGAGTAGGGTCAGGCGACGTATGTCAAACTATTAGAGTATTTACGTGCGCTCTTTGTTTAAATACACGCAAACTAAGTGACTACGGAACAGTGACCAGCGAGTAGACCGTGCGTGATTCATGTTAAAAACTCAAAAGCGGCTCCACGACTTGTGACCAGTATCCTAATTGCGTAATACACGATCAATCAGAATCTGAATCGTTTTGAAACAGATTTTTTTTTCGAACTTATGAAAACAATGAATCAGCTCCATTGTTTCATAAAATCGAAAAAAAAACTACTTAACAACGTAAATAACGCAATTAATGTTGTTGAACTGTCAAAATGAAACAGATTACTCGTAATCGTTTACGAAAATTTGTTGCGTAATTAGATAGCTGGTGATGACGACCTGGGTGCCTAACGTGTGATGGATTGCTGGAAGGTAAGAAAGTAGTGGGATGGCATAAACTAGATAATTAATTCGATTATCATACATTTTTTATTATTTCAACAATTTCCAAATTCGACCTTTGCCAGCATTATCGACATTTTTATCAACACCTCTAAATATTTTTTAAACTTTTGTATCTCGTTAGACAGCTGATTAAATGAAGATGTCTGCCCCGTAAATTGTACGCTTAATTACATAGTAAAATTTTGAGGTAACTGGTTTCAAAATTCAAGCAGAACTTTATCTATTAACCAAGATGATTTTTGAAATTGGTTAATAAAGTTCTTGCTTTATTTCTTAACTGTTTGATATTTTAGAAAATTTAGTTACATCTAATGCTTTATTAAAGTATTAGGTACCCAATGGAATCGCAATGAAGGCCATTCAATTTGAGAGTTTAGTTTAGAGAAAAGTGATATTTAGTGACGTATTCTCGGAAATTTTCAAAAAAACTAAAAACCTGGGTTTTCTCGAATCTTGGTTTATAGGGTGCTTAATTGTTGCATATGAGTCACACTATCACGTCCTAGAAGGAATACGTCAAATTAAAAGTCACCCACCACCTATAAATAGTGAAGTGGTAGGGTCGACGTTTTTAGATAATAATTTATCATATTCTAAGTTTATATTGAAGCTTTATAAGATACATACACGCCCCTTGTAACATGGCACTAAAAACTGGCCCACTAATAATAATATTCGTTAGGTTAGATTACATTTTTAATCTATTCTCTTTAGGTAGATTAATATTTACCTATTATTAGGTGCAATTATTATACAAAACAACGTTTCTAACATCTAAAGCACGACCTACAAAAAGTGGAATACGGAAACAGATTCAGTTATAATCGGGTCTTCTATTTCTGGGAAAGAAGACATTGTTAAAAGTCCAGTGTCCGTAACCCAATGATGTGAACGACACTAGACCCCACAAAAACGAATTACAATAAGAGAATAAAAACTTATTTTGCAAAGATTAGATGGACACGCTTCGTTCGCACCGCTGCCGCTGCTTGGGAACCGCATTCTACGTTCGTACCTTTTGTAGTCTACAAAGGTAAATCGTTGAATGTTTAAATAGATCGTAAATATACTGTTAGGATGGATTCTTAAATAATGGGCACCAATTCGTCTTTATCAGAACTTTCAACGGTTCTAGCTATAAATTCCTAGTTAAAATGAATTGAGTTAATATTTCTGCAATTTTGTAGCAGGCCGACTGCATTGTGTTGTGGCTACTGTGGCTAGGTAGTGATCAATGTTTTTGCTCCATTCATAATAAGCTATCTACACAATCACGAGTGAGCCTACAAACCGAGAGTACAATAGCAAAATTATTGGGACCGCGAAAATTATGGAGTACCAAAGGGCAAAAAAAAAACACGTCAGAAATTATCAAATTATAAATCTAGTCCACTTCGGGCCATTCTTTTGATTAATGATTAATGGCCAAAAAGCTATAATATCTAGTTGACTACTACTTTTTATTGTGCGTGATCTAATGGCCATACAATAATGAATAGGTGTAAATGCCTGCACCGATCTGAAGCAAACGTTTGTAGCGGTGAATCATGTTACCACCAGTGATCGTCAACTGTTTTTAGGCAACTCTTGTTAAAACTTGACCACAGGTCAATATATCCACTCAGGAATGAAACGAGGACAATAATAATTAATCCATCTTATAAATGCTGCCAATCTTTAACAAACGGCTTGTTGGCAATAGCCAAGTAGATATAACTCAGCTTTGGGAGGTCATTCACTTTAGGAACGCTTCCAAACCAATTGGCCAAAATATTGTTTTTGGATATACATAAATTATTCTGTTACTGTCTAGAATTTACAAGAGTAATTAAGAAATCCTACCATTTATCTCCCCTCATCCAGTCGTTAACTATAATCTTGGGATCTACATCTATAAATAAATGTTTAGCAAAAAAGTGTGAATAAAAATGTTTATAACCGTAACAATAACTACTAATAACCGAAGATTCACAACCTCTGAACCATGCCCGTCGAAATGGAGGCTCTCTACCGTGTCATTTTTGTTGTGGTCCATCCAACGATGCCGACATCCCATCACCTAACATTTTTTTGACGACGGTCGTTAAAAATTTAGGAAAATATTCGGACATTGTGTCAAAAATATTGGAAATTTGTGTGGGATGATTAGTGAAAACCGTGGTTTATTTATTTATTAAGATTTTAATAATAAATTTGAAAATAATTACTATGGCTAACAAAGTGTGTGTTTACGTGCTGTTTTTCTGTGTTTTCCAATGGACTAATGCACAGTTTGGAAGTAAGTACATAAATTATTTTCGTTTTTAAATGTTATTAATTTGTTGTTATATAGAAATATCTTAGATTTCATTGAAATGTTTTAAGTGGTGTTCTTTTGTATGTTATAAAAATAATTGAGATGCCTTGATATCCTTTGTTTAAGTACTTAGTAGGTAATTAGGAAATGTGACATCATATTAATTTCATTACAATGTTAACGTTGTAGAGTTCATGTCCTGTATTTGAACTCTTCATTTGTATGCAAATTTTAATAATTGCAATGAACGCGCGTACAAAACAAAGAGGATCATTGTTTGTAACGTTAGATAGGTAGGTACTCTAGTTTAATTGCACATTAGGCATTAAAACTAAAGGATATCTGAATAACAAGTAACCGTCAAAATGTATACCTACTGACTAGAACTGTCCCGTTGGTCTCGTGGCCGCTAAGCGAATGCTAAGCGTGGGAGTCCTGGGTTCGATTCCCGGGTCGGGCAGTGTTATTGGGTTTTTACACTAGAAATTTCTTAGTAACAGCCCGGAGTTTGGAAGTTGGCGGTGTGATACCCCTGTGCCTTGGAAAGCACGGCCGTTGGCCCTCTGCGCCTGATCTCTCCGGTCACAACTAAGAGAGTGAGGGAAGATATAGTACACTTGTGTCTGCGCACAAACTTGTGCATTATAATATCTCCCGCGCCGAAGGATGGTCTCCGCTGAGATTGGGTATCATGCCCGAAATTTGGTCTCGAGGACTATCATTACTAGAAGACTAGACCAGGAAAACAATAACCTCTAAAATAAATAGGCGAACATACTTACCTACGATAAGGTGGATCTGCAGTTGCAGCCCGCGAAATTCGTATTTTCTTATTTTTTTGCAATTTGCAGGTCTTTGCCAGGTTGTTCATGATCAAAATATATAGATTTGTTCCATAAGAACAGATCTCATAATATGTAAAAGTTCTTACGGAACAAATCTAACATAAAGAGATGTATTAATTATTCTAATGATTACTATTCTGTAAATACTGTTATAGTCGCGAATCATATTTTGATCATCTGCAAATTGCAAAAAAAGTAAGAAAATTTCAATTTTGCGGGCTACGACTTCAGGCTACCTTAAATAGGGTTACATTAGGGTTTAGGGGTATACATTATCATAATCATTTATCTTTCGCGGTCTCAGAACATTGTCTGGTAGTCCCTGTTTTCTCATGAAGTTATCCTTTACAAGTCAGTGGTGTTTTATTTAAAATTCCTACTAAGAAAAAAATAGGCTAGACATTGAACGATTCACCAAATGCTAGGATTCGAAACCGTAACTCAGGCCCATATTACAGAACCTCACTCAAAACTCAAGCATTACTTAAAACTCGTTTAAAGCCTTTTGATTGGTTGAAACTAGTTTTAAGTAATGCTTGAGTCTTGAGTGACGTTCTGTAATACGGGCCTTAGAGCCTTTAGATTGGATGAAACTAGTTTTAAGTAATGCTTGAGTCTTGAGTGAGGTTCTGTAATACGGGCCTTAGTGCTTATTAAATGAACGTAAACCAGCGGTCCACCTAGTTCAATGAACCGTTCAAAATCAGGATGTTTTCCCTTCCATCGATTTTAGAAATGGACTCGTCTACATAACATCACGCTTGTAATCCTCGAAGGGTTATGTAGAGGTGTACAGTATAACTATTTTCTTAATGTCCCTCAGGAATCATCGCATTTGGGAAAACAAACAGTTTTCCTCCCATTTTAAAAATAAATTACATTAAGCGAAAAGAGTATTAACAACTCCATATACTTCCAAGTCGATTGAGAGCTGATAACTGACGAAACACGAAGTTTACCGAGGGACATTAGGAAAATAAGTAGTTGTACCTATAGTAGGTACACCCAAATTTCGGTAATAGGGGGCGAGCCTAGTGCCATCAACCGTGCACAAATACAGTCTCCGGGCTGATACTGAGAAATATACTGATGAAAAACCCAATAATACTTTGCCCTACCTGGGAATCGAACCCAGGACCTCATGAACTCGTCCAGTGCCTGTTACTTAATAGTTACGTTTGTTTCCACATACCTACCAACATGTTAGTAATTTGAACAAATAATGCATCCAATAATTGCAGGTGACTGATGACACAAAGGCTAGCCTCGATCAGGGCTCACAGTAAAATGATAACATCATTTGTATCAAGGCCGTGTTTGATGACGAATTACCATTGCATTATGATGCTGTTCGTTTTTATGTCAATTAAATAGAAATATGAGTAGAACTATGTGGATACATAGATAAACATAGGGTGTTGCAAATAACAACAGCGATTGTAATAAAGTGTAGGCTTATTGTCAGAAACAAGGTCAACAAAAACTGGTGCATAGGTGCAAAAACTGGTGCAAAAACTGGTGGTACAGAAGGTACTGAGACAAAAATCTGTCAACTTGTGACGAGTTGAGAAGTTTTTCTGGATCAGACTTGCAGCAATCTGTCAAGTGCATATTGACTTAAACAAATCCTAACCGCCACTCAACTTTTTGAGCGTTTGTACAGAAATGGACAACGTCACAAATAGCTGTCAAATATTTCGCTGTTTTGATTAATATGGCGATATTACTGTATGGAAATAATAAATATGGCTAACTAGTGAAATAAAATATTGAATAAGAAATGCAATAATTAATATCGTAACACCGAATATTTAGTTTTTGATGTAAAAAATAGTATTTGGAAACTCTCCAAATCCCTTTTTATACCTAAAACGGTTACAACATTAAATTCAGTGTTGCAAATAATTATTAATATTTTAGTTCACTAGTTAGCCATATCTCTTATAAGTAATCTTGCCACATTAATCAAAACAGCGAAATATTTGACAGCTATTTGCGAAGTTGCCAACTTTTGGTATATCGCTCAAACAATTGAATCCAAAGTGAAAAAATAATTAATTAGTGATCCGATCCAACAATGTTGGATTTCGGCACTTAGTATCTTTCACTCGCCTACCGATTGGTCGAAAATGAATTGAAAGTAGCGTAAGAATGTTCATCCTACTAATATTATAAATGTGATAGTTTGTATGTTTGTTACTTAATCACTCAAAAACGCGGATCGGATAGAGCACATAGACAGTTTATAATCTGGATTAACACAGGATAATTTTCATCCCGATACTTACAAGAGCGAGACTTATGCGGGTGAAACCGTGGTGCGCTGTTAGTTCCTATATCATTTTGTCGGGGTCGTCGTGGAATGAAACAAAAAAAAAAAATGAGCCTCCACTCGGGTGAATAGCCGTCGAGTGAAGCGTCTGATATCGGCTTTACAGCAGTCACGAGAACGCTTTACTTCAAAAGTTTTTTTTTTCGTTTGGAATCATGACTTAATTCACTAACAAATTCCAGGTCTTGGTCTTAGCGTTGGAATGGGAGGAATCAATTCCGATGACGTGCTTTTAAGTATTAGGGTAAGTTCAATATCAATTTATTTATCACTACTTGTATGTTATATCTCAGCCGGTGATAGATTTTTATAATAGACTGTCGATCTATTCTGTAAACATGGTACCGTGAAACCTTTGGAGCAGCGAGCTTGAAGTGAGCCGTCATCCCACCCGATAGATTGACAGTTCACTTCGCCTAAACTTTCACGGTAAGTTTAGACATACTCCATGGGCACTATGACGAGTAATGTTTACCTACCTAAGCTGTCCAGTAAGGTAGGTCCAACTTCGAGAAAGAGGTTAATCGTCTTATCTGACTCGGCTGGGCAGCGTTCGGGAAGCTACGCAATATTTTGAGAAAATCTTGAACATCTTCGTATGTGGGCCACATACCGCAATGTCTCAAGACGAAAGTCTTTGATCAGTGTCAGTTTTTGCCAGTGATGACCTATGGCACTGAAACGTAGTGGCTCACAAAATGGGCATTATTAGAACGCTAAAAGTCACCCTAAGTGCAATGAAGAGGGCTCTGCTTGTAGTTTCCCTACGTGATCGAATCAGAAATGAAGGGATCCGCAGAAGAACCAAAGTAACCGACATAGCCCGAAGAATTGCAAAACTTAAGTGGCAATGGGCAGGGCACAGGCAGGGCAGGTTCTGGAGTGACGACCGCATACCGGAAGATGAAGCGTTGAAAAGCTTCTCACAAGGTGGACCGATGACCTTGTGAAGGCCGCAGGAATCCGCTGGATGCGGGAAGCGCCAGCACCGGACGAAGTGGCGGTGCTTGGGGGAGGCTTATGTCCAGGTAGTGATGATGAATGAAGCTTTCATGGTGAGATTTTTACAGAATATCACTACAGTAATTGTTTCCGCACCATTTAACACATCATGGTGGTCCCACCATGGTGGTTCCACCCCGATGGTGTCATTCAAAACACGAAATAAATTTAAGTGAGTACGTACTAAATATGCATCCCAAACGTGTGTAGGTATTTTTTAGCCTGACAATTTTCGGTTTCATTAGATAAGTAGGTACTTACTGTAATAACTGAGAGCTGGGAATACCTATGTTCTAATTCTCATATTATGATGAGTACATTATCTTTTATTAAGTACCTATTCTACAGACATAAACTCAAATGCCTAGATATGTGAATACCAAATTGTGTCATCTTTAGCTCTGAAATCATTCTGTTTATAATATATGTAAGAATGTGATTTTTTATATTTTTATTTCAGAGTCCATGCCCACAAAATACTACATGCGTACCAGTCAGCTCGTGTCCGATCCTAGAAGATCTCATGGACTTCTCATGTTTCTCTTCAGATAAGTACGTAATGAATGCGAATGGGCTAGCGTAGAACTTCATTAAACTTTGGATCATCATTATACTTTTTAGATCTTCATTAAACTTTTTAATGATTTTTGGTGTCATCTATACTTGTGTGACTGCCTCGTTGATTTAGAAGTCGCAAGCGCTACTGCTGAGCTCATGGTCCTGGGTTCGATTCCCGGGTCGGGAAGTGTTATTGGATTTTCCATCTGGAATTTATCAGGAGCGGCCCGTAGTCTGGATTTGTGCCCGGTTAGCATTACTAGCGATGTGCCTACTATAGGTACACTTCTGGCTAACCCTTCTGGGAATACAGGCCTGAAATGTTGTTATGTAGGTAATTTTTAGTTTTGGACTAGCAAAATTAATCCAGGAACTTGATGTACCTAGTAGAAAACTTGTAAAGGAAATAAAATATTTGTATACCACCACTTACGAACTACGTAAGCATCTGACGTCACACAAATCCTACATCGCGCGTAAATTTTCCCCTACTTACTTTATCATACTTTCCAGATACTTCCACCGCCTCAACCAGCTGATATGTGGTAACGCGGGAGATGAGGACTACGTTTGCTGTCCTTCCTGCGACTGTGGAAAGGTCTTCCAGGATGGACAAGATAAGTGTGGTCAGAGTATGGTGCGAGGAGTCGACTACCATGGACTTGGAAGCCAGCCTTGGACTGCTCGGGTTGGGTTTACGCGTGAGTTCAGAATTTATGCTATTTTGGGATCTCAGAAATCTCGAAAGATGAAAATTTTGTTAATTTTCATCTTTTTCGGGGCTCCGTTAATAATGAGTTTTAAAGTCTTATCCAAATAATTATGGGTAAGTAAGGTTCTGATTAATCCATTTTATTAATCTTACTAAAAATGGAAAAATAATGACTGAATTAATAAAATTGCGAAATTATGACTTTCATAGTTGTCTGCAAAGAATTGAGTACAAACACTTAAGTACTACGGGTGCGTTAGCACTATATACTATAATTAAAAATGCTACCGTTTGTCTAATTACTTTCCATAAACAAATACCTAAAATTTATTAAGATAAGAGCTTGTGTGACTGTGACTGTGTGTGTACTTATTAAGATTATTATTAACAAAAAAAGTAGATATAAAAAATAAAACCCGACTACTGAAAAATCACGCTCTAAAAAGTATGAAACAAGAAAATGTTTCAGACAGAAATCAAGACAGGTGCAAAAATGGTCAACGTAAAGCCGTGATCGCATGCCATTATAATTTTGTAGGTGTAGGTACAGTCACAAGCAAGAATATGTAAGAAAATGCAAAAGCGATTTACCACCACATTTGCTTGTTTCATACTTTTTAGAGCGTTATTTTCAGTAGTCGGGTTTTAGTTTTTGAACTTACTTTTTATTTAAATTATTATGGGATTATAATTTCGTGATAGTCTTTGCTAAAAATTCGCTAAAATTTTGTTTATTTTTTGCTCATCAAGCCCTTTTATTTGATACCCGCAAACAAACAAACAAATTTTACCTCTTTATAATATCATTAGTTAATTTATTAAAGTAAGTATAGATAAGCCCCTCCTTCACCGATGCCTAAGATAAAATTAGAGAGTACATATAAATTTTAAAAGTCACGTAGGTAATAGGTACTTACCCGGATCAGAACTCAAAACCTCGTGTACGAGAGGCGATGCCTTAACCACTAGACCATCATGTCAGGCAGTTACAAAATTCTTAGCCTAGAGGCTTGGATATCGCCGGTTCTGGCAAGGTAAACAAATGGTAAACGAGTCCGTTAAGGACTATAATTATGTCCCGTGTCTTATAAACTGCGGATAAGAAGCAATAATTGACGAATAGTGAGAATAATAACAAAATAATAGCCTTGTCAAGCCCTTAGGGTCTCACTGGCGTGACTGATATATTCACGACTACTAGCTATAGCGTGCGACTTTTGCATGCTATTTTCGTTATAAATAAGCAATATTTTCCGTGCACCATAGCTGTACACATCATCACTTATCATCAGCCGGTCTATTCTGCATAATTCTCACCGTGAAAAGTTTGGTCAAGTGAGCTGTCAATAGCGTCAACAGGAATGACAGCCCACTACACCTTAAGAGCATACCGACCATTTGCCTGTCCATGTCTCTGTCTTTTTCTTTACGTGTAAAGAGTAAAGAAAATAACCACACTTTTGTACTTTTTCAATGTTTTCGTTGTTTTTTTCATCATATTGCTCTTAAAATTAAAACTATCGCGCATAAAAGCTCCAGTCATCTATGAACTTTATTTTAGTAAATTAATAATATTATAAAATTACTTATTTATTTAAAAAGTAGTAAAATAGAGGAAAAAATTACATGATAAGAGGTTGCTTTGCCTATTTATTCTATCGAGGCAACTTTATCAAATCGTGTTTCCATCGCGTATAATGTCTAGTCTATATCCCCAATAATACCAATATATTTCCCTACATTTTAATTTAATTGTTTACTGCTTCAAACAAGCTTAATAAAAAGATATTTGTTTGTAAAAAAAAAGCTCGGTGCCCTCTTAAGGTGGTCCCCCTCGCCGGGAGCAATGCCTGTAATGTAATGTTCAGAGTCGAGTATTATTCCGTGATTACATCAGTGAGGGGGCGAACCGAGCATTATACGAGCAATGTCTGTCATATTTAATCTGAAATGTTACGTTACAGGCGAATGCTCGTCAGTCAGAAAGGCTGTATTGTAACGTAATACTCAAAATAGAATCAGAAATTTTACATTACAAGCGAATCCTCGTCGCTCTGGAAGGCAGTAATAACGTAATGCTCAAAATCGATTCTGTAACGTTACATTACAGGTAAATGGTGAGGGAGCACCTTTATAAGTTTTCTCGGTGAGATTTTTACAGAATAGATCGGGATCTAAGTGAGGAACACGAAGCGTGATTAGATCTCCACTGTAAACGGTTGAGAATATCCTCTCGTCGATTCTTATGTCCAACAACGGACGTTTTTCAACTGAGATGATGATGAGCCCAAGTTCGATTAAAAACAGTCAAAAATAGAACCATTGAATTTAGTGTAGTGTACCTAACTAATATTTTTATTTCATTTAGATAAAGAGACAGGCAACGTGCGGTTTGCATGTAGCGGCTCTATCATAGGAAAACGTGTTATCTTGACAGCGGCTCACTGCGCTCTCGCCAAACCAGAAGGATATAAATTGTAAGTACAGTAGGTACTTTTGATTTGATAGTTTCGTATACCAATGGTGTTCTTTTTTCTTTCTCATTTGTGGGTGAAGGCCGTGAAAGTATATTTTTCTGCTAGGTAGTATACAAATCTTTAAAATCAAATGCTCTTTGGTTTTAGAACTAAACCATTTACTTAGGTAAGATTTTTAGCCGCTACACGCTGCAACAAGACTGCTCCAATCAACACAAGGACAATTCAAATCCAATCAATAGGACAGCACTTCTTCATCAATCAAAGTAAAGAATTTCATCAGTTTTGTTCAGCACATATTTAAAACTAGCTTGGCCCCGCGGTTTCAGCCGCATAAGTCTCGATCCCAGGGGAATATCGGGATAAAAGTATCCTATGTCCTAATCCAGGTCATGGTCTACCCATGTGCTAAATTTCATCCAAATCTGCTTAGCCATTTTAGCGTGAAAGCGTAACAAACCAACAAAAAAATTCACTGTTGCATTTATAATATTAGATCTCAAACAATTCCCATTTTGCTTCCTTATAAAAATATTATAATGAATGCGTCTCTTTTTGTAGCCCCTAATAATTCTTATTTTAGGGTCCTAAAAATACTGAATAACCCTAATTGTGACCAATTAGGAAGTAGCGCTAGCCGGCCAACTGCCGCAACTTGAAAAAGTCATTGTTATTTGTGTTGTTTTGTCATTTATATAAAAACATTGCTGCATTAGAAGCCCAAAAAGTATTTTTAGAGGATCATTTTCTCAAAAAAGAGTGCATCTTTAGAAGATCAATTTACGTTTTAGATGATCAATTAAATATTTCCCCTTTTCTTCTAGATCAACCGTGGTGGTAGGTGAATGGGACATCGGCCGGAGCCCGGATTGCAACGACTATTTCTGTGCACCCCCGACCCAGGCCATCAAAGTGGAGAACGTCATCGTGCACCCAGGATACGAGCAGAAGATATTCAGACACGATATAGCTCTTGTCATGCTCAAGGAGGAAATTAAATATTCAGGTATTGACATTTTCTTGATCTAGTTACAGCTAGTGGGACTGCTCGGCACGCTTCAAAGTCAAATAATTTATTTCAATTAGGCACACGAAAGGCGCTTTTGAAAATCAAAATGAAAAAAAAAAAAAAATGAAAAAAACTAGTCGGTCGCCCCTTCCAAAAGGTAGTTTTCGTATGGAGAAGAATGGGAAAGAAACTATACCGTTACTCTTTTAAAATGTTTTACAATATTGTGTAGGTATACACTAATTATATAATTATGTTAGGTGAAAACGATGCACCTACAATAAAATTACTAAACCACAATAGGTAAAAATAATTAAAAATGAAGCAATGACAGATAAACTAATTATGTGATAGATACATGGTGTTCACATATTTGGAAACATTGTAGAAGTATACGATATTCCTAAAAATTTTACAACTAGGTAATACTAAGAAGTCAGTGTGTGCCACTTATTGACAGTTCAAAAGTGCCTGTAAATGGTTTAATTGAAATAAATGCTTTGAGTTTGAGTTTTGTGAGATAAAGTCATCACAGAATGTAAAATCAATGTCATAAAAATAATAAATTATACAATTCAAATAACAACCAGTTTTTTTTGGTCTCGACTCTAGATTGTCCTATGGAGAAGGACCAGCATGTTTCCAAGCATTCTTAACTTAATTACTTACAGTTATATTCACCTAAAACTTGCCTCTCTTTCTAATGCGTAACTTGTTCTAACTATGTACGTTACACTCACTGAATTTGCCCGACAAGATGAGCTCGCCGCGTACTTGAAGTTTCACACCTAAAATGCAGAGTGCGCCTTCTGTACCTACTATTCTGTGGCTGAACTTTTAAACTTATTATCAGAGGATATTTTTGTTCCCATAGTCCCATACTCAAATTTATAGAGTTCATTACATTCACAGAGATGTTTATCACACATTATCCTGAATTGTGCTAACATTGACCTTGTCTTTACCCTTGCACGCAGTTTGTTGACTGACAGATTGATAGCCTGAGCTTCCGGCTGTCACTCATCCTCCCATGTCATCACACCCTTTTGCCTTTTTCCAGTGACAGCTGCTCCGATCTGCCTGAATGATAAGCCGGAAATAGTATTGAATGAACGAGCTTCGCTTGTCGGCTGGGGCAAACTGTCCGGACAAAATAACGTGGTGAGTGAAAGATATCTATCAGTTTTTTAATGATAGGATGTCATGTCAGACTAATTGTTTTGCCCTTGTCTGTATTTGTGACCGTGATTTGTATGAGACCAATTTTGTGGAACGGCAATTATTTGAAACACGTGTTTGTCCATCAAGTTGGTTACGTGGTTGAATCAATTTAGGAGCAATCGTTTTTGATGTTTTGATTAGGATTTTTTTTTTATTCGTGTAGGCATTCAGTTATGAAAACGTTCAATAGGATTGGCTTATTATGCCAAAGTGTGGTGTAAAACTATAGCGACCGAAGTAATGACCGGGCACACAAAAAGGATATTGGTAGAAGGAGGACAACTATTTCCACGGATTGTCTTCAGAATGTTATATGGCATCAAATATTTGATCCATAGAGATTGTACCTCTATCATAATTGCGTAACTTTCAATCACAATCCGAGGGTTTTGAAGGAAATTCTTAATCCATTGCTTCATTGGTTTTGAAAAGTTCGTCTGGCCAACAACGTAAGTTGGAGCAGTCGTGGGTAACGTGTCGCCGACTTACGAGTTGTCGTAACCCAGTCAGGCGTTTAATTTGAGTAAATTTTTTCATCACCACTGCTCTCAAAACGGGGAAGGGAAAACATCGTGAGGAAACCAATGTCCTAGTACCAATTTTTTTTAGACATGTGACATCTTCCAACCCGCACTGGGCCTGCGTGGTAGATTACAGCTCACTCCCTCTCACCGAGAGGAGGCCTAGCAGTATGTCCCAGCAGTGAGAACATTATAGGCTGATTATGATTATGCAACAACGTAAATAACGCAATGAACGTATTAAACTGTCAAAATTAAAGGCATTGCGATCAACTGTCATTGTATATGTATTACGTAGGTATACCCCGCTGTTTGAATTTGGATCTAAAACATTGGCAATGCAATCATTACAATCAAATGCCTTGTACACTATTGTACAGGGATGTCATAAATTCAAAAATTCTATTCTATTATTTTGCTCGTGGCTTCGCTCGCGTAGAGCTCGGAAATCATCCCACGGGAACGTACTAACCCGGAATAAAAAGTATTCTATGTCCTAACCCAGATCATGGTCTACCCATTTGCCAAATTTCGTCTAAATCCGGTCAGCCGTTTTAGTTTGAAAGCGTAACAGACAAACAAATAAACTCACTTACGAATTTACAATATTAGTTTGATACATGTTTACAGGTAAGCCGACAACAGCAACTAGAAGTCCCTCTAGTGCCCCTAGAGAACTGTGAACGTATCTTCGGAGAGTCAGTCCCAGTGAACGAAGGACAACTATGTGCTGGGGGCGAGGAGGGGAAGGACGCGTGCTCGGGTTTTGGAGGTGCACCGCTGCTTCTGTTTAGGGATGGACGTCATGTGCAGGTTAGATTTTATTAATTGAATCGAAAACCATAAAAAGTTAGTTGAACTCTTATTTCCTACGAAATGTATGAAAAAAGATTTTTGACTATTCTAGTACTCAAACTTCAGAAATAGGCTCGATTGGCATCAAAAAAAGTTTTTTTTTAAATTCCCCATTTTATTGATGACTATTTTTTTTTCAATATCTGAATGCAGATCCAAGTTTCTTAAAAAGTTCACACTTTTGTTTTGTTTCACACACACACAGTCAGTTCACAGTCTCCTAAGATCATTTTCCTGCAGCTACAACGGTTAAGGTATCTGCCCTTACTGCCTCATCTCAAACATCCACCCTGTCTATTTGATGTTTTAATAATTTTGATTTTAACCCACATAAAATGTCTATTTCAGGTGGGCATCGTATCATTCGGTTCAGAGAACTGCGGCAGCGAGGGTGTGCCCAGCGTATACACAAATATAGCGCACTACTACAGATGGATCGTAGACAACTCGCCTTCGTAACCTTACAACATTACTCCAATCAAATAATCAAGTAACAGTCGCCTAGTCACGAAAATTCGGTGTTGTGTCGGTGAAATATCTTACAAAGTTGAACAATATTAAGAGTCATTTTCACCAAAAAAACAACGCGATCAACAAATGTAATCTGCGTTCAGGAGCTGTCAGTGTTAATATTCCAAAACAATTATGACAGTGACAGCTCTATAACGCGGTTTAGGTGTGCTGTTCGCGTTCAGTTTCATTGGTGAAATCCGCTCTTATGGGTATGAATAAAAATAAAATTACTACCATGATCTAAAAGCGATTGATTTGTATTCAAATCTCGTGAACGGAGAAGAAGAAGAAAGAAAAGAAACTACTACTTACAATTTGTTTAATCTTTACCCAATCATGGGTGTTATAATAGGGATGATGTCTGGGTCAAAAAAAAGAAATTCTATTTAGTCCGTCATTCACATAACAAAAAAATATTAGACTCGTATTTTTTGCTATAACATATTAGTAAAAAAATACTTAGATAAAACGCATTAAAGTGCGTAAGTACGTCACAAGTATGTATAAAATCTACATACTCGTGACGTCATGGCACATTATAACTCATTGTTGTTTCAATGTCAATGTAATCTTTTGATAACGTAAAAAAATTAAAAATACGTGTACGTTATTTTTTCATAATCTACATGAATGACGGACAAAAAACATTGTTTTAGTCATCGTCCCTATTACGCCCAAATTGGAAAGATTCAGATTCATGATTTGAGTTAATTTATTGTTTTCTCCGAATTATTTGGCTAAAAATAGGTATGTAAAATATTTGAAAAATAAAGAAATCCATCTAAAGTTATAATGTTTCTAATTCATAAATGGGTATTATGAACCAGTATTGATTTGATGATACACTTCCGGAGACCAGAATCGACCCACCCAGTACTTTTTGTATGAAGGTCTGTAACTTTTTAGACGATCGTGAATTCAAATTTGGAACAATGCTACCAAAATGGTGGTCAGTATGTCGGCTTCAAAACTGCATTTAGGACTCCGGGAGTGAATGATTGAATTTGCTAATAAATTATCAAAAAACTGGTAAAATTATACACAATCTAGTTGAAAAATATGTAAATTTATTTTTTGTTCATAATAATATGTAGTGCAATGCCATGGAATTGTAGTGTTTTTCACATGGTGGGATGTTTGTGAGTCTCGAGCATAAAGTTCCTGTGAAATCTTCCATTGCCGAGTCTTGTACTTGCTGGTTGAAAACCTGAGTACAAAAATAATCAAATCAAGTTTATCTTAAATAAGAGATGACAACCGCTATTTTGTTTGCATCAGTTAAGAAAACTACTCTTTCATAAATCTTTGCAACATCTTTTACACCAACAGTAAAAGCGAGTAGCCTTGGGGAACTCCAAAAAAGGTAAGTCCCTTTTCAGTCTTTAAGGATATTATAATAATTTTAGACACCAGCACCCTTGCGTAACACATTTTCCATCAGAATCCGAGCATTTTGAAGGATATAGCTAATCCATTGCTTCATAGGTTTAAAAAATACGTCTACTAACAACGTAAATAACGCAATGAATGTTGTTGAACTGTCAAAATTAGACAGATTGTGATTGATCGTGTGTCACGCAATTATTTTAGGGTGCTGGTATCTTGAGCGTGTGAAAAAGGCCTTCTTCATATAGGTTTAATAGATACATCGGAGTATGAAGATTGACACCTTGAGGAACTGCAAAAAGAATTAATGGTAAAGATCGTTTATTCTGAAAGTGCAACTCGCCAATACTTAGTCTGGCCATAAATACTGTTACAAATCAAAATAAGAAAGATATTACATTTGAATTTGGAATCTGTCATTTTTATACGATTGTTCATTGAGTTTTCTAATTTAGGCGCCAATACATTGTACAATATTTTGCGATATTAAAATGGAGTGGGGTGATAAACAGAACCGAATCGCTGTGATTGCATTACACAAAGTTGGTATGGAGCCAAATGCAATTTTTAAAACTCTCCATGCGGTTGGTATTAGTCAAATGTTTATGTACCGGGCTATTAATAGGTACAATAAGACCTCCTCTGTTTGTGACAGAAAAAGATCTGGCCGTCCACGTAGTGTTCGTACGAAAAAGGTGGTCAAAGCAGTAATGGAAAGAATTCGAAGAAATCCTGTCCGAAAGCAAAAGATTTTATCACGGGAGATGAAGATAGCACCCAGAACCATGTCGCGTATTTTAAAAGATGACTTAGGTCTTGCAGCCTATAAGAGACACACTGGTCATTTTATAACTGATAATTTAAAAAAGAATAGGTTGGTAAAATCGAAACAACTACTGAAGCGGTACGCAAAGGGAGGTCACAGATTTTTTTCGTTTACGGATGAGAAAATCTTTACAATTGAGCAACATTTTAACAAACAAAATGACCGTATTTATGTTCAAAGCTCTAAGGAAGCTTCCCAATTAGTCGAAAGAGTGCAACGTGGGCATTATCCGACTTCAGTGATGGTTTGGTGGGGTGTTAGCTATGAATGAGTGACAGAGCCATATTTTTGTGAAAAAGGTATCAAAACATCGGCACTAGTGTATCAAGATACCATTCTTGAAAAGGTAGTTAAGCCCCTTAACAACACTATATTTAACACTTTCCGGGACACTAAACGCCTATAGACGTAATAACAATAAAACTTTTATTGTGTCTCGTTCAGTGTCCCGGAAAGTGTTAATAACCAAGTATGGTCCTTCCAACAAGACTCGGCGCCGGGTCATAAAGCTCGGTCCACGCAGTCTTGATTGGAAGTGAACGTTTCGGACTTCATCAGAGCATGAAGACTGGCCGTCGTCTAGTCCCGATCTTAATCCGCTGGATTATGATTTATGGTCAGTTTTAGAGAGTACGGCTTGCTCTAAACGCCATGATAATTTGGAGTCCCTAAAACAATCCATACGATTGGCAGTGAAGAATTTTCCCATGGAAAGAGTGCGTGCTTCTATTGATAACTGGCCTCAACGTTTAAAGGACTGTGTTGCAGCCAATGGAGACCACTTCGAATAAGCTTTTTATATTTTAAATTGTTTTATATTTATGTATTAAATTAACACACTGAACAATTAATAAATATTATTTGCAATAAAAAAATAAAAAAATCTTCGTAGATGTCCAATACCTACCTATTTCGCGGTTTTGATTAATTTGGCAATATTATTGTATGGAGATATGAAATGTGGCTAACTAGCGAACTAGAATTTTAATGATGAATTGCAATTATAACACTGAATTTGATGTTGTAAAAGTGACGTTTTAGAAGTAACAATAAATGCGGTTTCCCAGTAATAAAAATATTAATTTAATTTGAATATAACACAATTCGTGAAAAATAATATGACATTGTCTTTTCTAATTCGTAACTCAAGTGATGATGGCAAAAATTCCTTCATTCACTGACAGACAACGAACAGTCTTAAGGCGAGGTTTTCCGTGTCTGTAGGCCTTTGAAACGCTACCTCCGCCTCCCCCAAATGCAGAGTGACGTATCTATTTACGATGCACCGCCGACCATTTCACGGAAAATCCATGCCCACAGCATGAAATATTTGCAGTTGATCAACTGAACTAGTTTTTCTTAGATTCGATTTTTTCAATAAGTTTACATTTTATGGGACCTACGGTGTCATGAACTAAAATGATTACTTAAAATGTCCTGTGTACCTAATGGGCGTTTTCAGTCCGTTTCGTCGCTGTCTGCGACGATATAGGTTACGATAACAAGACAAGGCACTAAACGTATCCGATCATCTGATCGCCAATATCGTGTCGATGTCGGGTCGGTGTCGTTATCGGCTAATGTATTGTGTGTGTGCGTGCGTGTGTTTGTTTTGTGACAATCAATTAATTTTATTTATAAAATAAACAACATTTTTTTCCTTTTCATATACCTACTGTTATGGGAGAGATCGTAGAACGTACAACGAAAAACATGAAGTTTAGGCCTCTTCTGTCATCTATGGTTTTAATAAAAATCAATAAAAAAAATCTCATTAACAGTCACCTAACCATAGCCACCCTTGTACAAACTGCTGATTTTTTTAGTGATAGCTGGGGTAGTCATGAATAATCTGTAAGAAGCAGTTCGTGTATCAGTGTTGTGCCATTAGGTAGTATATGAAGGAACGCACACGTTTAATAATTCTCTTAAAACGAAAAACTTCGCAAGCAATGGGAAATTGCTACTGACGAGTGTTACTTGCGCGTTTCGACCTCAGGAGGAGCTGCTTCTCACACGGATAACTCTGTCACTTGCTCGCTAGTCCACCTAGCCAGCCAGCCAGGTGACGCGACTGGTCACCAGTACTAAATCTCTGTATATTTTGGTCGCCGAGACCAAAACTACAAACAGTGTACAGTGAAGATTTATAAAATGTGGCTGTTATTTTAGTATATTGTGATGTCTTATGACTTTCACGCGAATGAAGTCACGGACAGAAACTAGTTTCAGATAAACATGACTTTGCGGTAGTAAGGTGAAAGTTTAAAATTATAATAGTGCTACTGGGTATCTCAACGGTCACGCAAAATGTAATTTTGATAGAAAATATCAAAGTCATAATTTCGTTCGTTATAACAAGAACTATTGTGCAAAATTGCATGCTTCTAGACCCAGCGGTTTAGGTTGTGCATTGTCTGTCAGTGAATTTAAGAATTTTATCAAGTCAATTTAAGAAATAAAATGGCGAATTTCCATACAAACTTTCATCTTTATTTTTGTTAAGTTGGATGGGCTAAAAATTGTCTTACTGTTTCGCTTATACTGTGACCATTTTTTTTTGTTTTCGATATTTCCCAACGCTCATGAAGATTCGTAAATATTGACGGCTATTTACGAAGTAACAATTGCCATAATTTATTGTCAAGTGACGTACCTAATTTCGATGTCCTAAAATAATAGATTCGATAAATTATAGCTGTAGCAAGCTATAATTTATCGAACCTATTATTTTCGAAACAGTAAGACAATTTTTTCCCTTCGACTTCTTTCCCTTACTGCTTTGACCACCTTTTTCGTACGAACACTTAGTGGACGGCCAGATCTTTTTCTGTCACAAACAGAGGAGGTCTCATTGTACCTATTAATAGCCCGGTACACAAACATTTGACTAATACCAAGCGTATGGACAGTTTTATCGAATCTATTATTTTAGGACATCGAAATTTTAGAACGACATTTTATCGTTTATAGTAGTGTCGTATAAAATATCGTAAACAGTGACTTTTTGTATTCAAAACTGAAAGTTATTCATACTGAGCCAATACGATAAAATCACGGATTCAAGAAAAAAATTGTGTTGCTGGCTCCGCTATTCGAAAAATATTGTTATATTTTATTTGTCTTACGTTTAATATCAGTTTCTCAATTGATTAAGAGTGTTATGTTTTATCTGTGTCAGTTACATATCAGTTAATCAATTGATTTAAAGTGTTGGTAAAATGAGTGATTCTGGAAGTTACGCATTTTAATAAATAAAATATAAATGGCGCCGTTGCAAATTAAACATTATTTAGTAATAATAACAAGTGCTAGTATATTTGTTGAGAAAATACAACGACGAAATAAGAAAAGTAACACTGTGCTTTATTTAATCTCCTTACTTCTTAATTGATTACAATATAATTACGATTTTTATCGTGTTCCATACATTTGTTCATGTTAGTATAGCACTTTTGTTTGAAACACCATTTCTTTTTAAATTTTCTTTGTTCTTGCGAGAGTGATAGTTGTTTGAAATATTCCATATGCAACCGACAATCGGACAAATTGTATATGATGTGTTTATTAATGTAGGATTTGATATTAGCAAAGACTATAGAAGAGTATAGTAACATTGATGAATCTGATTAAAAAATCAAAAAAAGACTTCTTCATAAACGACGACAAAAAATTATATATCGATAATAATTTGTAATGTGTCTAGCACTATTGTAAGATGACAGTTAAACGTCATCATATCGCATAGAAATAATCTCACTTTCGAAAACAATGTTATGAATTAAAACTATAATAAAATAACGAAATATTTTTTCTGAGCTGTCGCAATTTCATATATAATGTGTTCTTCTTTTATTAGATTTTTTGTAACAACTGCAGAGAGAGCGTATTTTTAAAAATTTTGACACAGGTCCACCTCCGATGACGTCCCGCAGGACTCTGAGCGCGAGCCGATTTAACCCGATTTACTATATTTGGGTTTATTTTAAAAAAAATCTATTAAACTTAAAAATCCAATCTTTAAATAACCTCTAAAATACGATTACCTCATCATATATACAATTTTCATATTGTTTTGTGCTGTAATTAGGAAATGAAACGAAAAATGGTTTTGAAATCGACCCTGTTTCGGATTTTTTTTCGATCGAGCAAATTACAATTTATCGTGTTTTTAACCTTTAATGTCCCTCAAACAAGGATGTATCTATGACATATCTTTTTTTCAGGACCCAAATACACTAGTTTGACCATTTAAAATTGATTTTAAAACAGGCAAATTCGTAAAACCTCCCCTTAAGGTACTATTTCGTACACGACCGCGGGTAGCAACTACACGCGACGTGTCGCGGCGTCATGTCGCTGTCGCAGTCATGATACCGAACCCGACCGCAGGCGGCAGCTGCCCGTATTCCAGTCGGTAGATAGAAGATATTTATTAAAACGTGTTATCGCTCGAGCGTTGGCGGCACTACTGGTCTGTGGTCGAGCTGCACGTGTCGGCTGTCACTCGCCCGTAGCTGCCAACGACGAGTCGCTAGCTACGGAAGGTATTTCATAGAAATTCATAGAAACCAGTCGTGTCGCGGCAACACGTCGCCTGCAGTTGCCTCCTGCGGTCGGGTACGGAACCATAAACCGCTGCGTCTATTGCATCCGATCCGAATCTAAATTCGAGATCCGAGTTTCATCCGAATTAATGTTCTAAATTCGGTCGGAGGGACAAACCTCAAGAAATGGTACTACGGGGACTTCGGAACGTCATTGCTCGGATTGGAATCGAATGTAGTGTGAAAACGCAGTAAAGGGGTTCAAATAGGGGTTGAAAATTTGTATGGAAGTACATTTTTGGCGATGGGAAATCAGATCGGGCGCACGGCTTGTAAGATCATAAATGTCTAAAAAAATACGTACAAAATGTAGTCTTACCCCGTCAATAGTTATTGTTGGAATAAACTTGGGTCTCACATGTTTAGTGAGATATTCTTCTTCAAGCTGCAATGCTGTGCCTCGTCCAGAGGTAACGCATTCTTCCACCTCATCTACTCGAACGCCGGCTCCCAAGGCACACTGGAAATATTAGTTATGGAACAGTGTTATTTATAAATAACTTCTGCCGGTGGCTTCGCGTGCGCGCTATCTTTATAAATTAAAGCTTATGTTATTCAGTGTTAAATCATTCCACTGGTGAAAGAATTTTTCAAATCGGTCCTGTTGTTTTTGAGTTTATTCATTACAAACTAAAATAAAAATATTTTCTCTATATATTAATGTTGACTAGCGACCCGCTCCTACTTCGCACGGTTCTACGACTTGAAAAAACTTCAAGATTTCTTTATTGTATACTATGTAGGTTTAATATTTTAGGTATTAAACACATAAACCTTCCACAATCAACAGGGATGTTGACAAATACTTTTTTTGTCCATCAGGTTCATTATTCAATACACGTATTCTTTATTTTTGTACGTAATCAAAAGATTACGGCAATACATAGAGTAGGCAATACGTTAAAATGTGGCATGACGTCACTCCCGGTAGATTTTATACTGACTTGTGACGCTTTTAACTTTAAAGCTTCATGCAGACTAGAGCATTATTACTATTTTACTATTATTAGACTAGAGAATTAGGAAATAGTTTGTTTTCAGTCGACATCCCTATTCTCTAAATTCTAAATGATAGTGAAAACCGCATCATAATTTGTTGCGAAGTTCGAAGAACAACGTATGTAAACGAACTTGTCTTGTTCGAAGAACAAGAGTAGCGTATGTATGTTACATTTATTTTGATGACTACCTTAACATTAAAGTACTTTGGCAATTTATTATGAAGGTTTAGTTCTATGGTATCATCTTTTATCGCAAAAATATAACCAAATAATATATTTATAAAAAAAGTAGTGGTCGCAACTAAGATTGCTGAGCAGGGGATGGTTTTGATTGCTAGGTCCCAACCTGGCGTTATCTAACTGTCCCATCTGAAATTTGTCAATGTGTCTGATTTGTACCCGGTTGATGGTGTAGCGGTTACACCGCCACATACGAACTACGCATCAAATACATGACGTCACACAAATCCTGCATCGCGCAATTAGAGTTTACCGCGCGAACGTCATATATAAGACTATCCGACATCAACAGTCGGGCAGTTTCCCGCCAGACACAACACCCAACTGGTCGGAGGATCCTCCCTTTTCTATGGTGGATGAGTGAACTTTAAGCCCTGTTCCTCATGCCCCTAAAATGTCAATAAGTTCGCTCCCTACTAAATTAAATTAGATTTAAACATAATTAGCGAATTATATGGGAGTACTAAATACCTCCGTCATTCAGTCTTGCTTGATTATTGTTTGTAAAAATCCAAATTCGTACCACTGTATCCCCTCTGGTACCAGCTTCAGTTTGCATTTCGCAGGCAACATAAGAAACCTTTTCCACGTCGTTTCGTCCCTGCATGAGATCCAGCGTGCAGCTCTGCACCAGGTTACCGGCACACTCAGAGGGACCGTGCTGACATTGAAAACCATTGTATCCTTTGTTTAAACTCTGTAAGTTATAAAAAAATCTTCATTAGCATCATCATCTTCATCCATTTAAATCTACTTAAAATAAATCTTGTTTCATCGACTCCGCAGTAAATTATCTTATGATACTGTGAAAGTAAAAGTCTCAATTAGAGCTAGGTTTTATAAAGTGCTAACTGAATAATCTATTTTCATCATCACTATCCTCTGTTTACGAGTCTTTTGGTTTGTCAATTACATTATTGACTTTGGCATTGATTAAAACTGCACAGTTATAATATTCAATCATTCCTTGTGTAAAATTACAATTACAAAATATTCAATACTCACTTTTGCTTTTCCAAATGGAACTAATCTTAGCATAAGATACTTATGCAGCAATGTTATGGTCGGCTGCAGTTGTTCAACGATAAATTGTCTACTGTCCGGACATTGGCTCTCGTAGTACACTGTGATGAATATCTGTAAAGTTAAACAAAACAGATTTGACATGTCCTTCTCCATATCACAGATCGACGTTGATCAAGAGTATGATAATTTTATTGAAGGAGCTGTTCTCAGAAGATAATATTTTATATATATGAAAAATAATTACTTAACAAAACGTAATAAACAAACATAAAATATCTCACGTGTTCTAATAACAAACTTTAGGATCAAAAACCTGCGGGTGCAGGACAACTTTCACTGCTCCAGATCTGTTGACCTCAGCTGGTCGGTATGTGATCGACAGTACACGCCTAAATGCCTTGGCTAAACTAGTTGGGTATGTGACGAATGATAAGCATACCATTCATGACCTACACGATCACGATTTGACATAAAAATTGGTCATAAAGGACTTTAAGTGTTGGAGTATCACAAGGTTGTATTCTAAGTCCATTTTTAGTACCTACCTAAACCTACTACTTTGTGGTGATATCAGGAATTTTCATGTCTAAAGCACTTTTCTGAATAGCGAAATTAAAGAGGTTTAGGTTAAAATGCGGTTTGTATGGTTCACAATTCCGTAGAGGATGTTACAGGCGACGAGCACGATATCGACGATTATAATTCATGACCTTCACCGTCGAACGCCTGAGCCAATTGCAGCGACAAAAGATAACATTTCATAAAATTACTATTTCGTAGGAAAATACTAATAAGCCTATGTATCTATTTTATGTTTTATAGTGTTGTTACGATAATTTGTCACGGAAATTATATAATGTTGGCAGATAATGACTTTTTGTACTGTCCGTAATGTTAGTTAGGTAGGTACAATAGGGAAGGTATTTTTTTTTCATTGTCTAAAAAATATTGTTTGCAAATACTGCAAACAATTAGGTGTGTAAAAGTTTTAAAAATTTCCAAGTTATAAACGTTTTAAAATAACTGCTAGACAAAGACGGCACTATCACAAAAGAAACGTCAAGGCTGTGTCACTTCATACTAGTAAGGCCATTTTAATAGGTAACATTTTACAATTCATCAAAATTCAACAACGTAACCTTGTAACGCCGGGCATAAAATAATATATTTTTTCGTTTTGTTAGAACTGCACAACTGCTTAACTTTTTCAATTACGATTACATATTTATTGTAATAATGACCGATACGAGTAATTTTACTATTTGCTTCCACTAAACTGACAGACGTCAAATGTTACCTAATAAAATGGCCTTACTTTAGCACTGTACATTTTCCGTACCACGCGAAGGACGGGAATAATCCCTTCCAAAAACTTTTAGAGTTAAAAAAAATGCGTGTAGCTCTCTAGCTTCCTCATATTTCCTTCGATTTTACATTTTTTTCGAATATCTCATTTTACTATGCCTTCGTGCTTCAAATTACAATAAAGATTAGAATAAAAAAATAAAGCATACTAGGTAATTACAGCGAGTTTTACTAAAAAGGCTCAAGTTTTTTCTCAATACACTAGCTGGCATCGTAAGCGTGCCGTAAAAACGACATGATTGTGACTTAGCACACAATAGATATTTATTTATTGAGAAAAACTAAAGAAGTTAATTGTTACAAAGATCGCAAAAAGCTAATTATTAGAGAATATTGACGATGAAAAATGAAGATTGTTGTAGTTTTCACATTGAGAGTTGTTTAGAAATCATAAATTTTTAGAACGGTTGATGCATTATTTGTAATCGAATCCTTATCTGCATTAATTCAGCACTTTCCATTAGGTGACATTTTGTAATGTAGAAGTGACAAGTTATCAGTTATTAAGTGAAAAATATTATTTGTCGATTTCTGGGTCGGGCAAAGTGTTATTAGAATTTTCCATTTGTGATTTCTCAGTAGCAGACCGGTTTCTGGATTTGTGCCCGTTTGATGGCAATAGGCTCACCCCCCATTACATACTCGTAGGACTAAAACATAACTGACGAAATTTGGGTGTACTTATAGGTCACCTCTGCCTAACCCTTCTGGGATTACAGGCGTGATGCTATTAAATTAAATATTTGTTTATTTGTGGCAACTAGGCCCAATTGTTAGTAAAATTGTTCTTAAAAACTACAGTTAGTAAATAAGCACAGAAACAAAAACACATTAAATGAAATTATAACGTTAGCTGTGGGGTCTGCTGACCAGCACCTCCACAGCGTGTGACCACCAAGGTGTGTCGTACTTTTCTATTAACATACTCAAACTCAAACTCAAAGCATTTATTTCAATTAAACCCTTTACAGGCACTTTTGAATTGTCAAAGAGTCAGTTAGTCAGAAAGTTGAAGCTAGTTGCCCATTCCAAAACGTAGATCTCTATGGAGAAGAACGGGCAAGAAACTCCAAGGACACTCTTTTAAATATAGAAATTACAAAATCCTGGGTACATTACTCTTGTTGATTCTATATGTGAGAACAATGTAAAAAATATATATATAAATCAAAAACGATTAAAAATAAGCCCTGGCAGATAAGAGATGACCAGTCTCAACTGACGGCGCCCGTTCACGAACATGACGCGTGGATCAGCACCATCCAGCTCAACCATTTTGTAGGGAACCGAATGATCCAACACACTCGCCACCATCAGCGAGACATTTAAGTGAGCATGACATACTCTCAACTACCCTGCTCTTTCAAGTCAAAATCAACATAATAACATAGTAAAACGACTCCATACTCACATTTACAAAAATTGAAAATAAAAATGCGTCTAAGTTATACAAAACTATAGTTTGCAAGAATTTTACCACCAAAAGAAAGAAAATCAATATTATCTATTGGAGTATTCAATAATTAAAACTTAGTTTAATAAAAAAAACAAAATAAACAATAAGTTCGTAGTCAGAAAAAATAAAAAAGGGGAAGCAACTCTACCAATTTTTTCATTTTTAACTAGTGAGCCCAAGTGGCTGTGGAGCAGGACCAGCATTTAGCCAAGCATTTTTATCTACGATATAATCATCCAACTTATAGTATGCTTGTCTACATAGTGTGCGTTTAATGCAAGTTTTAAATTTCTTCTCATTTAGTTGAAGAATATCGAGTGGTATTTTATTATAACATTTTACACAGTACCCCATAAAAGAAGTGTGTACTTTAGACAATCTGAAACGTGGTTGATCTAATTTGTTCCTATTTCTTTTGTTAAAATTATGCCTGTCACTTATCTTACTATAAAGATGTAGATTTTTTCGAACATACATAATGTTTTCATATATATACTGACAAGGTACCGTCATGATATTAATTTTCTTAAACAGTTCCCTAAGAGATTCGCGTCTGCGGAGGTTGTAGATGGCTCTAACAGCCCTCTTTTGCAGAATAAATATAGAGTCAATATCTGCGGCCCGTCCCCACAGCAAAATACCGTAAGACATGATGCTATGAAAGTAACTAAAATAGACCAGTCTCGCGGTATCCACGTCTGTTAGTTGGCGGATTTTCCAAACAGCGTAAGCGGCTGAACTTAGCCGCCCTGCAAGTGATGTTAAGTGAGGACCCCACTGTATACTTAGGATGCTGTTAGAACTAGACCGCGCTTTTGACAAGATCGAATTAGTTTTTTTGCGCATTAAGGCGTAAAAATCATCGGTATGCGCAAATGCGAACATGCCGGACGCACTACAATAGCGCGGCAGTCCAACAGCATCCTGAAGCAGTTATAATATTGAATACGCAGGTTATGTTATGTTATGTGTAATTAGTATTTGTACATTTGTTTGTTTCTAAGGGGATTTGTATCAGATGGCTTAGGTATGGTTACATAAAGTCCATAATTAGGACTACGTCTGGCAGGGAGTGCCAGACGTAGTCCTAATTATGTTAGCTATACTTTTCTGTGCCATCGATCCTACTGAAAGAATTCTGGTAAAATACTACTGGTAGTTTATTTGAAATTGCTATTAGGAGGAATTTGAAACGGTAACAGCTATCAGCTGAAATAACGATCATTGTAATGCTGCCTATGGGGAAAAATAAATAAAAACATGAAAACGATAACTCAATCAGGAGAACAAAGCCAGATCTAAGTCTGGCTTTTTTTCCACCTACCTAGGTATATGAGGAAAAAAAACGAAGGTACGTATCTATATATCGTTTTTTTTATAGCTTCCTTTATCGATACTGAACCTACCCTAACTAAGCTATGGCACGCAATTACTTTAACACCCTGTATATAACATCAGGCATAAGAAACATCAGAAATAATGGATCACATACAACATTTCATATTGACACAGCTGTTAGAAGGTATAATGTGTGTAACGTAGGTTTTCTTGCTATTATTACAAAGATGTGAAATCTCATTTTCCATTCACTTTTCACTCCAGTAGTACCTACCAGTATGACGAGTAGTCATAGGTTTAAATATTATAAGAAACACGTTTACTCTACGAGTACATGTACCATATAGCTGCAAAAGAAAACCTTATTGGAGCAATGGAAAACTAGCAATTGCTTAAATAAATGCTTGATAAAGGTACGTAAGTAAGGTACGTACAGAAGCTAGATGACCAACTGAAACTCATGTTACAGTTGAAATTGAAAATGAGCCTATAAAAATATTTAATTTTGTCTGTATCGTTATACTGTTGATAGAGTGTATACGTCATTGCATATAGTTCGTACATAAATTAAATAAAAGTATTCGCTTCGATACATTTAGATACGGCTAAATGAGTTCGATTGTAGTGAATGTTAAAATAACTTTTACCTTTTGCGGAACATCACTGCCAACTTGATTCAGCGCGAAAACGAACACAAACACTAGTTGACTTATCCTTAACATATTTGTACTTTGAAATAGTGATGATTTGTGTTAGCTTGGCGGGTTATTTTTGAGTACTGTGTAAATATTCGCGAGTAAATGTTATAATTGCGGCAATTCGCGGCCGGTTCGCACCTGGCGCGACTCACGTGTGATCAATTTGTACTACGTTGCGCTATTAAATTCAGACAACTTATATTAATATAGAGAGGTACTTACTGCAAGTATCAAGCCTTCTATGAGTGATTTTATTAATGAATTATTTGCTTTTAAGATATCAGAAGGTTGATTATATACTTACATATTTAACTTATATTTAATTTAGTGCAAGAAATATATCAGGTACGGAGTGTTGATTTATTGGTTGGAAATTAGATTTACCTTCGTACAGATTAGCCGATCGTGTTGGTAACTGACTGTTTTGTATTTCATTCTTAATATACTCGTATTTCAGATTGTAATCTTATACCATGTTATTGTATTATATTCTCAATATACACACATCAAAAATGTCTAGGGATCAAGTACATTTTTAATTATAAAAAAAATATCCAATTAATATAAATTACCAAATCTAGTGTTTCAGACTGTCTTATTTCCTTTAATTCCTATGTTTAACAACAACTTATCTCTATATTTTGTAAAATTAAGAAAAATTGCAAGTTAATGTCGTCAATTAAATGGCAAAAAAAGGGAAAAATGAGTTTTTTTAATTTTTTTATCTATACTAATTTTATAAAGAGGAAAGATTTGATTGTTTGTTTGTTTGTATTGAATAGGCTCCGAAACTACTGGACCGATTTGAAAAATTCTTTTACCATTAGAAAGCTTGTTTTCAGGGAGTAACATAGGTTACTTTATATCCCGGTAAAAATAACGGGTCCTGTGGGAAATACCATGGGAGCAAAGCCGCGGGCAAAGTGCTAGTTGTAAAGATAAAATAATTATTAATCTGTGTTTCCACCATTGACTCGAATCACACAATCACAGCAAAATCACTTTGAGGAATGGCCGACCACGTTCTTTCTAACAAGTAAAATAATTGTTGTGGGCACGGCATCCATACTCGGCAGAGCTCTTCTTTGGAGCATATCCCATGCGTGCTTAATTGGATTGAGGTCTGACGACTGAGCAGGTCATGGCAGAACGTTGATGCGAGCATCGGCGATAGTGCGTGTTACGACTCTAGCCGTGTGTGGACGTGCATTGTCGTGCATTAGTCGAAACGAATCACCCAACCAGCTTCGCAAAGGAGTGATCACGTCTGAAACAATCCTCTCCGCATAAATATGAGCATTGAGGTTGCCCCTAATCCAAATGAGATCGGTTCTTCCACTGATTCAAATACCGGCCCAAACCATTATTTTTCCCCCTCCACATGAATGAACTTCCTGACAAAAGTTTAAACGTTCTTGACATCCAACAGGTCCTCCAAACTCGAGTACGTCTTATATCCGGTCTCATACCGAAACGAGATTAATCGGAAAAGCAAACACAACGCCAGTCTTCTTCTTCCCAATTTCTCAAAATATCGTGTTCGTATCGAGCCCATTGTAAACGGGCCCTACGATTGCGGGGTGCTATAGGTGGAACTCTCAGCGGCCTTCAGGAAGCAGACTCACTTCACGTAAACGATATCAGATGGTTTGGTCGCTTATCAGCAAGCCTGAAGAGCTGTGGAGCCTCGTAGCTAACATCATGGCGGGCATGGTACGTTTCCGTCGAGAAGTATTTTGGATGAACCGGTCCTGTCTGCGAGTGGTGATACGAGATCTTCCTCCATGTCGCTCGGCCACGCTGCCGTAATACGATAGCGTGTCCAATGGCGGCTTATGACACTCTGTGTAGTGCCAAGAGCGACAACCACAGTACGTTGCCTGGAACCAGCTTGCAACATTACAATTGCTCTCATCATCTCTTCTCGTGTCAAATGTCAGAAGTTGTAAAAACGCTATTACTTACTTTTATAGGATTCCTGTACCCTTATTACGTAATACACGATCGGAATTTGAATCGTTTTGAAACATATTACTAATGCACTGCTTCATAATAAAGAAAAAAAAAACTGCTCAACAACGTAAATAACGCAATGAATGCAAATGCAATGTTGTTGAACTGTCAGAATGAAACAAATTAGTCGTAATCGTTTACGAAAATGTGTTGCGTAATTAGATAGCGGATTGTCAGTTGATTTTCTATTTTTAATCAAAATTTAAAGAAAATTCTTTATTCAAATAGTGTAATTCACTAAATAGAACCAAAAACGATCCAAAAAAGTTACAATTTGAATCCTCAATTGCGGCGATACTCTAAAACGTACTTGATCCCTAGACACTGTTGACGTGTGTAATTTCAGATATACTTAATCAGCTCACTATTATTTTTATTTAAGAATTTCTCAGTAACAGCCTGGATACAACTGGAACTGGATCTTCGCTTGATTCGATGTTATAAGACTCTATCCTATGGGACTTAACGCCGATAGCATAACCGCAGTAGTTCAATTCAATAGACTCGCGTCATGTTCCGCTACTCGAATCGGATGCGAGTAGCGGAAAATGACGCTAGTTTATTGAATTTAACTACTGCAGTTTCGCTGCTATGGTTTCGCAGCGGTGTGCTACCGGGGTGAAAGTAACTGGCGAAATGTGGATGCACCTATGCCCAAACCTTCGGAGAAAAGAGGCCTGATTTTATGTAATTTAACCAGCTCAGTTTATCTTAGATAACCGGCCCGCTCTTGGGGTCCCTAAGCAAAATCCGTAATTTCGGCCGAAGTTATGGGCGCTTCCTGCCCCGTCTCACTTACGGTATGTCTGTAAGTGAGAAGGAGCCCTATGGCCGAAACTACGGATTTCGCTTAGGGAGTAGGCTGCCTGGTTCGCACGGTTTTCACGACTTGACAAAACATCGAGATTTCTTAGGTAAACGTAACTTTATTACTAACGTATTATACACATAACCCTTCCGGAATAAATTCTCTAAACGATGGTGAGAACCTCATCAAAATCTGTTGTGTGATTTAGAAGAACAACGCGGACATACAGACAAACGCGAAAAGCGAATTTGTTTTATAATAATTATGTATAGATACATGCTACTGGTCGGAATACACCTTTTACTTACAGACATACGAGTATAATATCATCTTATTGATGTCTAAGAGTAGGTTTGTATCTTTATTTTCTATTCTTGCCTTAGTGGTTGCATCTTATTGGTTCTGTCTACTAGGGTCTTGATAGCTTGTATTCCTGTGATCAATGATAGAAAAGTTATGTAAAAGACGCTTTGTCCCACAGAACAGATATCTGTTCTGTGCTTTGTCACAACGATTAGTGACCACGCATCGGCAAGAGTAGTGTAGGACCAGCAGCTAGATGGACCGACGACCTTGAAAAGGTGGCTGGGGCAGACTGGGTGCGGGAAATGGAGGATAATGTGTTGTGGCCCAGTCTAGGAGAGGCCGATTTCCCACAGTACACTGCGATAGGCTAACTTGATTGACTCTTCAAGGTGGCAGCGGGCCGACTACCCGGAACGAGCTTATGAATCGCCACTCGACTATTATATAGTCCCTATAGGTATAAAATTATATTACACGTATTTAGCATTAGGCATACCTACATAAAGTTATAGAACCTACTTACCAAGTTTGCACCTGGGTGTATAGTGAATAGATGATTGCTCCCGATAATATCATGATCCAGTAAGGTTGTATCAAGTATACGGTATACGATACCAAAATTACTATAACGATAAAGTAAACTATTTCCATTAAATTTTACTGAACATCTTTTATGCGTTTTGGTCTGAATCGGAACCCATTATTATTTTATTTATTTGAATTTTGAGATATGATTTCCCGTCATGGTGGCCAAGTCTAAGTGTCAAAACTATTAGCAGTGTAGATTATTTTTAGTCAATCTATATTTTTTATTCAAATACAAAAAGGTTTTCATGCGAATCCTTATCTTTGATTTGTTTCGTACTCGTGTAGATTCTTGATTATATTTTGTATTATATTAATCAGAGTGCTTCTTACGGTTCTGATAAGTATGATGTAATTTTTTTGTGCGATATAAATAGGTAAATCCAAGCAACTACAATATTATTTAAGGTAGAGGTTAGCAATCAGAATAAAATAATTGTTTTATTTCAGTCAAACGGTATATTTATTTTCACAATAAGGAGGTAGGTACTGAACTTATCCTATGTGTAGGTACATTAGGCCGCACGTCAGTGGTAACATATTGATCTTGAGTTGGCTTAGTGTAGTACGGAGCTTCAATAGAATAAGAGGCAAGCTTACACTGGTTTTGTTAACATTGAAGTGCGGCTTAGCGTACCTACATTGTGTATCTAACATCTCTTATGCTTCTATTGTCCTATGCTACGTGTACACTCTTTCTCTCTAATCTCTTGTTCTTTTCAATAAATTGATCAAGAACAGAACAAATTGGTCTCCTAGACCCAACAACGGAGTTCTCGGTGGAATATTCTTTCTGGAACGCGTCATACTCTTCGCGAATGTTCGTCGATAAGTTGGCTATGGACTTTTCATAGTAACTCCTGGCTTCTTCTTCATAGTTGTGGATTTGGGAGACTGGTTGCAATGTTGGTGGAATGTAGTTGTCTCTTGCTTCTGTACGGAACGTTCTGGAAGATAATTTAGGAGAAGACTAAGTTGTGTTGATATTTAAGCACAGTTGATTTATATACCACAGAATTCGTCATTACGTTGCTGAAATATTCAAATAGGTAAATATAATATTTTTTGATTAAGTTAAGTAGGTTCTTACCCTGGCACCCATTGCAATTTGTTATGGGTTCTTATTTCTCTGAAGCCTTCCTTAAACTTTTCTCTATCGTAAACAGATTTTGGTCTGGGTACTGGTAGCCGCCATTCTGTTTCAGGCTTTGGCGTTCTTGTCTGGAAATTAAATGTAGTTCAGTAAATTGTGTTTGTTCAAGCTAGAGAGTTTTGTACGGTGGCCGAGTGGTGACGACCCTGACTCGAGCATTGGTGGCTCATTTTGGTAACGGCTCCGATTTACGAGTTATAAGGTCATAGGTTCGAACCCAGGGCAAGTCTGCTATTTTTCTAAATTCGTCATTTCAACACGATCCCATTGTCATTTTTATAAAAGTTCGTAATCTGCTAAATTCATAATGGTCAATCATTGTATTCCACAATCACGATACTCGTAACGAATTAAAAGACATGTCTGCACAATGACGTTCTCATGGTAGGTCACTGATCAAAGGAACTGTCAAAATTTTAGCAGATTACCGCCTAAGTCAGTCATTCATTTTTCATTATGTACGAGATTACCAATAGATGCCATTTCTTTCAATGGAGTGTTAGTGGCTGACCATTGGAAAGTCATAATGACGCCAATATGTTAGTAGATTACCAAACTTGTCAAAATCAAGAATTATGAAATCAATGACAGACCATTCTGACACTATTGTAATAGCAGACTTGAGGCCCAGGTAGGCGGTTTAAATTGTATAAATCATTTCATCACCACTGCTCTCAAAACGGTGAAGGAAAACATCGTGAGGAAACCGGCATGTCCTAGAACCAAAAATTCAAATACATGTGACATCTATCAATCCGCACTGGGCCCGCGTTGTGGAGTACGGCCCACTCCCTCTTGAAGATAGGAGACCTCTGTCCCAGCAGTGAGGTTTTTATAGGCGAATTATGCTAGCTAGAGAGTTTTATATAACATCAGGTGCTATTATCTCTGATTGATAACAACAGTCTCTGAAACATTGCAAAAAATGAAATGAGAAATAAGTGAGCTTTGAAAATTGTTGCGAAACATAGTCCTCATACAGGCAATACCAGCTCTGGTCCGTGATGTGTAGATCCCCTTAGATCTCCTTATAACCTAAACTGCCTTTGATTCTACCTCCTACTACTTTCACTAAACTTACGTAAGCTATATCCTTAAAAGTGTAATAAGTGACCACATCCTTGTTACACGACGGTCTCTGCAACTGATCGGCAGTGTACGGCCGGTGGTGTAGTCTACTAGTCGTCAGGTACGGATCCAGGTACTTCTCGAAACCTTCATGGGTTGTATCAATTGGTTCTAATTCTGTTCGCCAACTTGGTTCAAGAGGAAGCTGAGAAGAAATAATTCAAAGTTGAAAAAAATATAAATAGTGTGGCAAATCAAAAACGTTGTTGTTTGAACAATACATAAATTGTCACAAAAATAAATTGTCAGTCATAGAAAAATTATGAAAGGAGGAGAACGAAGGACAAGTGAGAAGTAGGTAGGTAGGTAGATATTGATCGCATCGTATCGCATCTGTACACAAAATATGCCTTCGTCAATTAACATGTTGTCATCGATTTCCAAGTCAAACAGAATCTGTTGAACTGGAAATCGCCGTCAGCATATTTGTTCAAGGGACATCAAAATAAAGTTTTAAGAGTACAATAATATATTGTAGAGTGGAGTTATACTTACTGGGTCTCGAGGTAGTCTTGTGGGAAGTTTGTACTGATCCTTATCAGTTATCAGTCTAGGAGGTGTTACTGGTGGAGTGTAGCGACTTCTCATTTCAGTCGTACCGTGCGCTGTACATTGTGGTACTCTATCTTCTATCTGAAATTATAGAGCAGACCAGAGTTAACTTCTACTGTAGTCTATTGTGATCTAGAAAATGATTTCTTTTTTTTGTTGAGATCGGTGTAAGTTCTCTATACTGAGGATATACAGCCCATCAAAGTCCAGGTCCTGATGTTAAATTTGAATTCAAAATTTTTTGGGGAGGTTACAATGCATTCTGCAGTTATGCCTCCGCTTCCGTGACTACCTACATTAAAAGCCCGGTAGGACATAGTTTATCAAAATTAAGAAGTCACTTATGTAAATAAGCCTGAAAGTCTCCACTTTTTTAACGTCAAAATTACATAAGACAGTCCCCCAAAACGTCTGCCCTTCACCATTTCCTAGTGGTTTAGCTGGGAAGAAGAAGTGGCGCAACAAACTCCCCAGCAGCACAGCTGTCTATAAGAAGAACTTGATTCTATACAATAGTGTAGAAAGTAATTAACATTACCAAATACAAAAACACCAAACATTATACCTACCCTTCTAGGCTGCGGGTAAACATACTCGTTTTCCAAACATGACGTATGTTTGTTGAACCTTTTAGTTTCAGGTAGTTTGAACCCGTAGTTTTCGGCAGTCTGTGACCTTGTCAACTGTTTAGTAATATTGTAGTCACGAAAGTAGTTCTTCAGCTCTTCGATTGGAGTTCTCTGTGTAACATAAATTTTATTCGGTTGCAGATATAAAAGTTTCATAGCAATCATATATGTAGGTACTTTATAATCCAACTTACTATAAACGTACCTTTAATCTAATATATCAATATACATATACATATCTCAATATATCAATGGGCAGTCTATCATATATACTGCCTCATTGATCAAGTGGTCGCAAGCGCTACTACTGACCATGATGTCCCGAGTTCGATTCCTGGGTCGGGCGAAGTGTTATTGGGTTTCTCAGTAGCAGCCCGGAGTCTGGATTTGTGCGCGGTTGATGGCAATAGGCTCGCCCTCTATTACATGGGACTTAAAAGATAACTGGCGAAATGTGGGTGTACCTGCTACAGGTACACCTCTACCCAACCCTTAGGGGAAACAAGGCGTGATGTTATGTTTTATTTAAACTTAATAAAACATAACATCTCGCCTATATATGTTTCATATATCAACTTAATTATCAAAAGCAAGTAAATTTTGGCTGGTGTTGCGATATTAGGTGGTGGCACTTGTGACATTAGGAAGAGCAAACATTTTGTTGTTTGCTATTGTTTGGAATTAAATTAAAGGTCTCTCACCGTCTCCTGCAACACCTCTGGTAGATCTCTCCATGTTCTTCCAACAGTTTCACTTGAAGCCCCAGTTTCTGGATGTTTCCTTACAGGGTATTGCAAATGCACGTTGTCCCAATGTGGTACAGGCAACTTTTTAGGGTAATTCGCTTGCATAGTTCGTTTTTCGTCAAGTGGGTACATACAACATACTTAGTGACTTGTCAGAAAGTGTAAAGATTTGTGGGCAAAGTGTGGTCGATGCTATTATAAATCAGTTGCTATGGTTGCGTTACTATTCATATTTTGGGGTCGATTTACGTTATTTTTGGATAAGCAGTTGTTGCGGGTAGTCGGTGTGAGTACTATGTACAAAAGAGCTACCATTTATCGGGTAATAGGTAGTATTTCATGGACTTGAATGTGCCCTGGCGGCTGTGAGTATGTCATGCTCACTCAAATGTCTCGCTGATGGTGGCGCGTGTGTTGGATCATTTAGCTCCCTTCAAAATGGTTGAGCTGAATGGTGCTGATCCATGCGTCATGTTATGTTCGTGAACGGGCGCCGTCAGTTGGGACTGGTCATCTCTTAGCTGCCATGGCTTATTTAAATTTATTTTAGGTTTTGGATTAATCTTTTTTTTTTTCTTTTTATTACGGACGCTTTTACGAACGTGCACGTCTTTCTACATTGTTCTCACATGCATAATTTCAAAATGAATGATGTAACCAATATTTTGTACCTATCAATTTTTTTTTATTTAAAAGAGTGTCCGTGGAGTTTCTTGACCGTTCTTCTCCATAGGTACCTACTACGCTTTAGAATGGGCAACTAGCTTCATATTTTTGACTGACCGACCCCTTGAAAATTCAAAAGTGCCTGTAAATGGTTTAATTGAAATAAATGTTTTGAGTTTGAGTCGGAACCCTGAAAGTCTGAGAACCAGTCTTACCAAGACCCTATCTTGTTACCCAGTAATGTAAGATACTGGTATTCAGCTGCATTATGCTCCTACAACATGATTGGGAAAACGCTAGGCAGAAATGGTGACTTGGATGGTAGTAAAGCTACCAGAGATTAGATATAGATGGAAATCCGCGAAACTTTCCTCTCCATATCAATTTGATTTACCTTCTTTATCTGTAGACAAAATCCCCGGGGGTGTAATACAAGGGGGTGATAAAAAAAACAATATCTTTTACATCTAGTTTTTGAGATACCTATTTGTGAAATACTAATAGGGGATTCCAGGTTCCAATGAAAGTTCATGCTGGTTGAATTAACAGTTCGCATCCCGTAAGTTCAAATAGTTCATGGTCAAGGTCAATTAGGTCATTCACTAATCTGTAGACAACAATCCCAGGCGGCTGTTATACAAGGGGGGATGAAAATATCAGTACTTTTGACCCAAGAAGTCTAGTTTTTGACATATTTTGAAAAACTCAAAGGTGATTCCAAGTTCCAATTAAAGTTTAGGCTCTTTAATCAAACCTTGTTGAATTTACAGTTCGCGTCCCGTAAGGTCAATTAAGTCATTCACTTATCGGTACACAACAGTGGGGGGTAGCAGGGAGAAATTAAAAAAGTCTTTATTTTTTACGTATGAGATCTAGTTTTTGAGATGTTTTTCAAACTCGATCGGGGGATTCCAACTTTCAATTAAAGTTTCGGCTTTTTAATCACGCCTTGTATCCGCCTCGTAACAACGCGTGATTAAAGAGCTTAAAGCTGTACTGTGTAGGTAAGTACTTACAGTTGGTAAACATCCTACAGATAGTGCAATCCAAGACGCCGCGCCCCACTCCGCGATTACAGCCGGTCTATTCTGTAATAATCTCACGGTGAAAACTTAGGTGAAGTGAGCTGTCTTTCCACCTGCTGCTAGGGACTGACAGCTCACTCCGAGCTCACTTCACCTTAGTTTACACGTTGAGATGGTTACAGAATAGCACTGCTGTACTTTAGTTCGGAGCGGAACGGACTGGGGCGCGTCGTCGTGGATTGCACTATCTGTACAAGTGCGGACGAAAATTAATATTGGCGTACGTACTGTACGTAAGCGTGGGTGCGTGCGTACTAAGCTTGTCTCCGTTGATATTGGCAGCGAAGAGGAATACCCTAATTGTGCGATAAAATCATTGAAAATGTATGTCTGTTGAAAAGGAAGCAAAAATAAAACAACATGTGTAAATTTGGTAAAAATCCATTTACTCCTTCACAATATGACTGAAAACTTTATCAAAACACCATACACGTGTTTTATAACTTACGTTAATAAGAGTGACGTAATAAATACAAATGGCGCGCCTTATATGCGCGAACGACAGTCACATATTCAGAATCAATTGTTGCCTACTCTCTCGCTCTAATGTACTGGTTTTAATGTACTAGTCTTGGAGAAATGTTTTAATGAGAAAATGATAACGGAACAAGTTTTTTTTTTCTAATAGCCAAACAAGGAGAACTTATTTAGGCTCTTTATGGCAGCCCCTGCAGATAGAGGCTACCAATACACATTTGTTCTAAGTAATCTTCCTAAAGTTTATCAAACCGCAATCACTGTGTATATCAATGAAAAAGAATTGTACTAATAAGAGTAATTAGTATCAGTCTTTAAATAATTAAAAGTTCTGATGGTAAATATAATCGTATTGTAACTCAGACTCTGATATTATCCAGAGTTATTAAGTCTTCCACAGAAAGAAGGCAAAAAAATCCGTAAGAGCTTCGCAATAAAACAAGCAGGGGCAATAAAATAGTATAAACTCAGATGTACTACAAATAGGTTTAAAAAGAGTAGGTATAAGTTTAAAGGACTTAATACAGGCCTTGATGACGTCAGGATTCTAAGTAATTATTAATAATGTTTTTATGGCGTTCGTAATCTGTTTACAAATTGGCAGTAAAGGGAATGTTTTGAAATCCGTGGTTGGCAGTGGGATAGAGGTATTGTAATTATTTGTTAAAAGTCTACAACTACTTAAGTTAATTCAATCATTTCTCCAAATCGTAGGTAATCGTTTTAATTGCACTGACTGTTACTATAGAATATAATACGAACTATAAAAATATTGTTCGTGACGAAAAATGTAAGGCAATGTTTCATCTGAATACGCTATTAATAAAAGGTAAATTCTAGCGAGCATTTGCACAGTTATCTGGTGTTTATCAAGATTAGAAAAAGGTAAGATTTTTAGATAAACAATCCATTTTTAATACATTTATGGACACTGCAATCTCATTATAATTTACCTTTTATAATTCTAACGTTTTATTGGTTAGATAACTTAATGTTACATATAAATAAATTATATTAAGAAACAGCTCTACGAATATACAAAAATTAATACAAAATCTTACAGTATTACTAATTAATACGATTAACATCACAGTTCATAAACAAGTTAGTAAGAGTTAAAATATGTATAGATACTTCAAAAGTAAATTTTAGCACTAGAAATGTTTAAAGAAATACTTAAATTTTATTAAACTAAAACAATAATTTGGTGAGTTTATTTAGTGTTACGCGACGAAATTTAGGAACATACACAAACACACATCAAAAAAATAAACACCGCCTTTTTAAGACAGTTAGATAGTCCCTAACTGCGAACATCGAGTCAGGTGTAGGTACTACACAATATAATAAAAAATGGTGAACATTTTATCCATACAACACACAACACATCACATTCAACCTTCGAACGATAGCTCCCCGTGCGATACAAAATGTACAAAATTTGGGAGTAATGTCCCGAAAGTTCAGTCAGATTATAATAATATAAAATTAGGTACTTAAACATTACTGAGTAAAAAAGCTACCGTTATAATGACATTAGTATGCTCGTTGAGTAGCGACGCTTTAAAAATACTTCCTATAAGCGATGTACATATAAGTAAAGTAAGCTTAGAAAACGCTAGCACTTACAAAATCAGTTGAATAAAATATCACTTTGATTTTATTGTTATGGTGACAAAAATATAGTTTCTCATTCGTTCCCAATATAATTTTGATGACTTATTGATAATGAGCATGATTTGACAACCTATAGTGTTCGAGAATTCATTCATGATTTTCATGCAAGTGTGTTTCTTTACTTTCTACTGCTAAGAGATTTCTGTCGCTTCTTATTGCTAGTTATTATTGTAAATGTAATGTCTAGGGGTAAGATTGTAAAGCCTGTTGTGGCCAAGCGATCTTGGCATCTATTCTTCTGTAGGCCAGAGTGAAGTTCTGTCCAGTTTTCTCTGACATAACTTCTTGAGGGCAGTCGTTCTCATTCAGCATTGTTTCTGTAAGAAGGATAAAAACATGGTGTCCGTTTACTTTGTTAATTTATCCGAGTTTTAGTTAGATTAGCCTTGTCTTGCAAGACTTTGAACTCACTCAGGATTATTCATAAAACTATAATTATGTACACAAGTACAGTCTAACAAGCTATTTGGTAGGAGCTAACTAGCAACTACTTTCAAACAATGTTGTGAGTGTGCTGACTGAATTGTCAACTGCCTAAGGTAACCCATAAGCATAAATAGTTATTACACACAATAGAAATGAATAGGAGCAGGAGCATTGCAATGGAAATATATGTTTGCCTGTATACGAAATGACTTGTTCGATTGTACAAAAAAATATTCTTAAAAGCTTTCAGGTAAAGGAGATGGAAAACGGTGGGCCTAAATGTAATAAGTTAAGATATGATCTAAAAAATTTGTCATATTTTTCTATCTTAGAATATGAAAAATCACCTCAATTCTCAACCTGGAAGCGGAGAAATATGAAAAAGATAGTTTTCGTGAGATTACCGATTGAGTAATCGATTACACAGTTACGAAAATAAAACCTTTGCACTAAATAATTAACTTAAAGTAATTAAATGCATTATACACTTATGTGCAATATAGTGCATATAATTACAGTCATATTAATAAATAAAATATTAATTAATTACTAAAAAAACAATATTTATGATTATCGATTTCATATCGATTAAAATTAGTTTTCTATTTTTAGTCTATGTCACTGGCATGACAGCTGACTGACACGGACACTAGACAGTTGCCAACGTAGTATCCCTATGTAGTCTGTGGTTGCCAACTGCTCTAATAATCTCGTTTGCTTACTCGTTTCGTGTTTTCCGATGCGTTTTGAGTGCTTTCCCAATTGTTCTTTATTTTTCACGACCTTTGCTTTGTATTTTACGGATTCCGACCCTGTCTACCTCGTACGACCCTTGCTTTCACACTGGACACCGAAGATGGCTCACACGTTTGACTTGGAATTGTTATTTTGGATTTTACCGCCGGATTGTGTATTGGGTATTGTTGAAACCACGGAATAGAAAAAACAGTGAAACTATGGATCGCTGTGTGAATTGTGGGACAACAACTGATCACTGCAATACACTGGGTCGACGACCCTTACCCGATGAAACAATTCTATCAGTGATTCGGCAATGGCTCTCGTACAGGAAGGGAGGCTATAGTAATGCATTACTGTAAATTGTATTGTAGGGAGACGAACTGTAGGCTACTGCGCTCATATAATCTGCATTATATGGTATCTTAGCTGGGCTAGGTACCACGATCATAATATATAGCACCACCTGCACAATTCCTAGACGACATTTCAATTATAATTGAAGACGAATAAAACACTATAATACTTAATTTTTTTATTTTATTTTAGACATCCTTTCCGTAACTCCATACCTGTTACCTACATAGGTAGGTAGGACTGAAGTCATTGACGTTCATTCATATGATTTATCAAATATGTCCTATTAAATATAATAACTATTAGTGCAAAACTCAGACCAAATATTTGGTCTGAGGTGCAAAAGCACATATTTTGCACTTCAGGAATCAGCTGTTAGTTAAAGATTGTAACATAACCTCACTTTTACATAATCTCTTTTTATCTCTGTTCTCAGATTGACAAAATCCGCATAATTTTCAGTGAAAGGCTGATAATATATAAGCTATTAATTGACACCACTTTCATCTTTTTACAACCAAGCCCAAGATTGTATGTAATCGTTTCAGTCTCCTTTAAGGCTCATAAAGAAGGGGGCTAAAACAGCTCCTAAAAATGGAACCTTCAAATAGAAATTGCAAGTTGTTCATTACCCAGGTAATCATAAACATACGCAGTTAGAGGTCGTTTAATTAAAAAATGCACGCCCCTTCACTAAAATGTCTATACAAACATTCGAAATGTGTATGCAAAAATCAGTGGAGGGGGCGTGCAATTTTAAGACAATCTCTACACTGGTTAGACACAAATTGAGAGGTCTAGGGGCTTAAAATAGTACCTATTTACAGTTAGGTTACATTGGTAGTGATAGTAATTGCCAGTGAGCTCCAAATGACAGTTAATCTGTATATTGGACCTCGATCATCATCAAATAATACAATATATCGTACCGTGGCCATCATGTAGTGCGAACAGCGCGTAATCCTGCGGGTTGGTGATGGCGGCGGCGTGCGCGAGCGCGCGGCACAGGTCGCGGGCGCGCGCGCCGGGCCGGCACGGCACCGGCACGCGCCGGATGGAGCCGCGGCACTCGTCCGGCAGCACCACGCGCACCACGGCTACGGAACATTGTTCGCGATTCGTGTCCATTGAACCGCGACGCCACTGCTGGGACAAGAGTCTTGTTAGCTATACAGGAACTTAGGTACATTGATGATAGGTAAATAGGCTAGGCTGGGATTTAGCACAAGTAGGCTTAGGGCTACTTGCGCGTTCATGGGTTAGCTAAATAACTCGGAGTTAACAACTAACTCAGGGTTTATCCGAAGAGAATTATTGGATTAACCTTGAGTTTGCTGTTAACGCGCCAGTGGGCCTTAGATAAGTATCTTTAGGAAAATACGGCTAAATACCAGCCGTTCTTTCCACTTTGCGCCCTCCACTCCGTCACTGCTAAAGCCCCAAATAAGACAACCGTGATGGATATAACTTAACCTACCTTGCGATGGTCAGAAGACCGTTGTTATACCTACCTATATGATATTCAGCTACCCCTAATGAAAGGCTACAGGCCATATACTGACATAAATATAGCAATAACTTCATAACGCATACTACAACATGTTTTACACGACACTCACAGAAGGCGTGGTACTGTCCGGCTGCGGTTCCGGCGCGAGTCTCTTCAGCACGGCCACGGCCGAGAACAGCGCCGTGAGGTAGTAGCCGCCCTCGCCCGCCAGCAGCGCGGCGGGCAGCAGCCCCGCCATGAGCTCGGCCTCCAGCTCGGCGCACACCAGGCGGCTGCGCGCCACGCTCCACGCCAGCACCGGCAGCAGGTCGTCGGCGCCCACGCTGCGCTCGCCGCGGATCTGGAAACAAATGTTTAGCTATTTAGTTTGATTTCGATACAGGGATGACTAAAAGTACCTACATTGTTACAATAAACCTTTGGCACTCTTAGTAAAAATTGCAATCGTTTTGAAAAATGAATTGAAAGAGCTAGATTGCGGCGGTGGTTCCGATTGTAATATCCTTATTGTGGTATCCTTGTACAGCTATAATAAGGGCCATGCAGTGAATTAAAAGGTTGGACGGATATTTACAAGCTTTCTTACTTATTTCTCTGTGTTATCGTGATGCTGTGGATGTCCACGATAATATTGTCACGTTACAAATCACGTCAATACCAAGCGATTCAAAATTTCTTTGGTACCTATCTACTTTTATTTGGAAAATCAAAGGTAAAGATTTTAATTTGAAAAACTGGGGTTGTGCTGCTATTTAGTGATTAAGTCTTACTTTCGATTTCTTATGAGTGGGGTAGGTCCACTCATAAGAAATCGAAAGTAAGACTAAACAATTAATATCATATTATCAATTAGCCATCAGATATACTCACAGCATTAAACATAACAGATATGGCGGCCAAGAGGTTCTCCAGCTTGTCGAGTGGTGAGTCAGCCTCCTGCATCTTGAGGAAATGTTTCGAGATTACGGCCAGGACTGCTGACGACGGTACCTTAGTCGACTCCTGAAAGAATATCTTTATATCAACACTAGTAGTGTTCTCAACTATGCTCACGTTGGTAAAGGAAAACTACAAGCCAAAAAATTTGTAAAGAGTGGAGTTTCTTGGCGGCTCTCCTATATAGGAAACGACCAATTGCAACCATGCACCTAGCTTCTGACGTTTCATAAGTGCCCAATTGCCCATGTAGGTTTGTGTGAGATAAAACATTTTGAATATGGAAGTTTTTTTCAAGAACCCAATCAAGCTCCTTGTATTTGACAATATTAGATACCTTTATCCCTAGCTGCAACGGCGTGGCGTGTTGCGCTCGTTCGATGGCAGCGTGCAGACGCCGTACGTCAGCCGAGTGCCAGGCTGCTAACAGCGAGTAGAGGCGTGCGCGCAGCGGCCGGACGACCAGTCGGTGCATCACGCCTTCTAGGATCGCGTCCAGGTTAAGGAATTCGGTTGGTTTTAGCTGGAAATAGAAAATTGTCATTATTGTAATTGACAGATTTTTAAATTGATTGAGTAAGTATAGGACTTAGGGGCTCGTGGCTAAATCATAACAGCTGCACGGGTCGATCGAAGGTTAAGCTACGCTTGCCGTGTCGGTTCGTGGATGGGTGACCATCCATTACATATCGAGACCCCTTACTGTCTCGGAAAGTACGTTAAGCAGTTGCTCGAAAGTCTGACAACCAGTCTTACCAAAGGGTGTTACCCTGTAACTTGGTTGCAGGTCAGTTAAGCGGTCGCTCCATGTAAAATACTGGTATCCAGCTGCACCCGGTTAGACTGGAAGCCGACCCCAACATATTTGGGAAAAGGCTTGGCAGATTTATTGATTTTGGTTGGCATACCTTGAGTCGTTCTTTTTCCACTTCTTTCTCAAACTCTCTTTCGCCGTGTTTGACCAGATAGTTTTTCATTCCTGACATGAACTGCCTCATGTTTCGCATCATCACCTGGAAATAAAACATTATTTAATTTATTCATAATAAGTACAGTACTCTTAGGGCTTATTTCATAGTGTTCGGTTAGACACTATCTACCAGATATGATTGAAAATGGACCTGGATTTTCTTTACCAAAGTTAAAACAGGATTAAAAATAAACAGTGTGTGTCAACGATTTGAAGCCACTGGAATAATGCAATGAAATACAATTTGAGTTCCGAGTTTAGGTAGGTAAATAAACAAGGCGAAAGTTGGAGTGAATTCCAAACATTTATAATGTTACCTGCGGACTAGTATCTTTAGAATCAAGCGTGCACGCGATAAAGTTGTCAATGTTCTGTGCGAAGGTCGTACTCTTGTCCTGCGCAAGGTGCAGCGCGTACGCACGCAGAGCCGCGCCCGCGCCGCGCGTCTGACGACCGCCGCGCAAGGCACGCACTCGGCCCGCTGCTGCTTGGAGAAAAGAAAATAATTAATTAGGTTCGCACATAACATAACATCACACCTGTAATCCCCGAAGGGTTAGGCAGAGGTGTACCTATATTACACACAAATTTCGCCAGTTATGTAAAAGTCCCATGTAATAGGGGATCTCAATAAAACTTTCCCCGACCTGGGAATCAAACTCAGGACCTCAGGTCAGGCTCAGCAATAGAGCTTGCGACCACTAGACTAACGAGACAGTAAAAGAAAGCAGCAGGTGGAACAATCAATTACAATGTACTGGCCCAGTGATTAAATAAATGACCACTTCAGGCTCTTCTTAATATTCACTGGTGTCGATTCCCTTATTCACAAATTAAACTAAATTTAAGTTCATTGCATCTTTTTCTTTCTATTTAATTAAGAAAAGGACAGAAGATACATTTTAGTTTAGTCCTGTCAAATTAATCAGCGCCTGACGTAAATTGACATAATTTTAGTGGGCAAGTTTTTAATCACGTCAAAACTTGTATGGATTAGTGTCAGGGGCTGATTAATTTGACAGGACTAAACTAAAATGTATCTTCTGTCCTTTTCTTAATTAAATAGAAAGAAAAAGATGCACTGAACTTAAATTTAGTTTAGTTTGTGAACAACAGAATCTTAATTAGATACAACTTTACTTAACTTTACTAGATAGAAATTTTATACAACGGTGCCGTTGTATAAAATTTTGCTGCAACTTCGTGGTGGTTGAGGAAAGAGTTCTAGTAGATAAACACCTACTAATGGTGTGCACTCTGGTTACTCAGAAATACACGTGCACCTAAGGATACCAACAGTGAAAGAAGAACTATGCGAACAATGCAAAAAATACAGACAGAATGAGCAAGCACAGCAATTGAAGAACCTTCTAACTAAACAGACAAGGTGATGTGATCCGCCTAAAGAGATGGCAAATCCTAAAATTGGACCAGAGACAGAGAAAATTTAAAGTTTAATTAGTATACTGAATCATTAATTGTGAAGTAATGTAACATCACAAAAACAATCTCACACGCAGCCTCCATCTGATAGAAAGCCGATTGCAGACGCAGATAAAAAGAGAACAATAAAAAATCCGTCATATTATTATTATGTAGTTTGACCAAAATTGAAAATGCAGAAGGTAGGTACAATATTAGGCCAAATATTAAATTAAATTACCGTGGACACTGCTTTGATATCGAAATAAAAATATAGACTCTTAAGTAGAGTTAGCCTTTGAATTGCACAAAGTACAAAATGCAACATACACGATGGATGCACGTCGGAAATAATGACCTCATAATCTACATAGATACACAGATAAAATGATGTTATAATGTGTGCGAATGTTCGCACAGGGATCTTTCGACCTACATCAGCACACGCGGTTCACACCCTGTATCACTCGACAATGAGTCAGTATGTGATAAAAATGCAATGCAATAAAGTATTGTGGTTTGACTTTATATTTATAGATTTGATCTTTATAATGAGGAGAATACCTAAGTATTAATTGAATTTTGTTGAGTTTAAATTATTTACTTTTCATAGCTTAATAAGTATGAAATACCTACGTGAAATATATTTGGTAATTACTTAAAAGTTTTGAGCATCTAATAAGTTTAAGCCCATTAGTCTTCCATTGCTAATATTTCAATTTCGATTTAATATTAATTGTGGAAGCACGTCATTGTTATTGATAAAAATATTTTGAAAACAAACCCAAATATGCTAATGAGTATTCATATTCACCCTTAATGATGTGAAAAACCATAATAATTAACAATACCTAGGTTCTAATTAAGTTTAATGTTGATAAACCTTTACTTAATTGATAGCCCTAAATAATACCTAGGTAATACACAATAAAACTTAATTGTTATTATAATTATAATACAAGACTAATTAATACACTAAAGTGATATATTTATTGTTCCAACCTCATTCTGGTGATAAATTATTGACAGCTGTAATCTCATCATTGCACTAAATTAATATTTGAAATTAAGCAATTATTACCTACATAAGTACATGTGAGTGGAGGCAAAAGATTCGAGAGGGTCTTCTTCGTTAGGTTTCAGGATTTCGACTACTTCCTCAGTCTTAAATATTTTGCTACATGTTACTTTAAGGTACAGGAGCCGCCATAATCTTTTGAAACTGTTTAGCACTCTTTGAAATGAACTTGAACGTATTGGTTCCTTACTTTCGCAAGAACTCAATTCGTGGCAATGACAGTTGGGAGGTTTAGCAATAACTTCTGCTCTTCTCCTATTGACACTTCTCTCGGCCAAAGATCTGCATAGATCGGTCAATGTATCCGTTTTTTTCAGCCGTCGTTGGAACCTGGGGTCCAACAACTCTTTTCGGGAGACCACAACCCATTCACTTTGATAGACGAATTCGTTTAGAGTGTCTGCTCTAAAGTTCTTGATCGTAGTCAACGCGTACACATCACTAGTCACTGGCGCATACACATCCAAAACTTCCAAAGCTTCCTCTACTATCGGTATATCTTCATCAGTCGGAATGAAGTGTTTCAATGAATCAATTTTCGTCAAACAGGGCTCAGCCTTGCTGGGGCCTGGCTTCTCTTCAGTCAACTTCTCGCACCTTCCTTGGAACCACTTTTTGAACCACTTCATGGCTGATGACCCTGCGGTTCTTGCCCGCTTGAACGAAAGACTTAAATCGGTGGTTTCTCATTCACACAGGGAGAGCGGCTCACGTCTAATGCTGTTCCAACGCGGGTTGAAAAGCGACTGTCATTGCACTGGCCCCGTCTGAGAAATTCACGGCACGCGCAGACCTTTGCCCTTTAGCCATAATTAATTTATTTACAGAGCTAATGTAGTAATTGATAACAGATGTGCGCCGCGGTTCTATTGTGTGTGCTAAGTTAATTAATTTTATAGTGAAGTGTAATTACATATCGCTCTGTTACGAGTATGTGCAGCGAACATCTGTGATTTTGCGTCGAGTGATACGGATGGCATACTGTACGGAGATAAGTATTGAAATGAATAAATAAGGGGAAAGAACGTGACTGTTGTTAGCAATGACCGAAAAATGACTTTAAATAAAAACACTGAAGTACTGTTTAGAGATGATTTAAAAGTGACTATTCCGTTTTAGTGTAATCTAAATGAGTGAAGAATTATCACAGCGTGCACCATATTAAAATGTATTTACATAGGTAATGTGTTGTGTATATTGAGTAACGTGAGTAAATAATTGAACTTGACGACACGTGCACTGACGTAGTATTCGTCTTCAATGGGAAAAATGGTTCAGTTAGTTATCAGAAGATGATAAACTAGAAGAATAGTTAGTTTGTAGACGTGTAGATATGTTTTATGAGGCTATTACTCTGCTGAGAGACAGCACGATCTAGGTATGGTAACATTCGTCAATTGAACAAATAATGATTATGCTGTGCCGTAATTTAGTGCTATAGTGCCAGTCAAATGTCAACTCTATTGGATTTAAACGTGATTAAATATATTTAAGTTGTTTTACAGTTTTAACTCACCCAGTAAAGGATCCAGTCGGTCCCTGAAGCTCTTTGCTCTCGTGGCAACCGTTGGTCCTCGCCTCGGGATAGGAGACTCCCATTCACATGGCTCCTCCTAAAAATATACGCATAAGATGTTTTTTGTTTATTGACAATATTCCAGCAATTTGAAGAATGTCAAAAATGTCCATATTCCTGTAATAAAAACAGACAGAGGTCACCTTCTAAAGAATCAAAAACTCTTCAAATAACCAAGGATATCATTATATTTTCTGTCGTTAACAAATAAAGATAAAAACTTGGTACAATATTTTGTAATATAAACAATTGTTACTCAAACAAGAAAATAAAACAATAGCGCTATCATTACTTTAAGTTGACAACACAAATCCGCATGAATGTCTTACTGTACAGTACGTCAGTGTTTTTCCGACTTGAAAATACATTCATTGAAAAACAACAGCGACCATAAATACATTGGAATAAGAGCAGGAAGATGTTTATTGGTATGTTGATGAGATACCCTAACTTACATTATCATAAACTTGGTGGCCATTCGATGGAGGTATCAAACCGTCCCACTGCGAACTATCCCAAGGTTCAGAAAACACTGTCCCATCGTCGCTTGCCTGTGAAAGAGATAACTCTATAAAATAAATCAATTTTTGTTCTTAAGAAAACAGCTCATGAATTTGAAGTAATTTTGCTTGAATTAACGATATTGCCTTAGTAAATTACAGTTTCATAAATAATTACCTGTTCAGATAAGGGTCTTAGATCATGAACATTGTCGTAACATGAAGCTCTTGGTGGCGATCTGACTTCCTCTGGCAACATCGTTGGTTCTGCATTTAGCCTCAAATCAGGGAATCTGCAAAGACAATAAAAAATTGTTTTGAACCATTGATGTATTAAAAGAGGTAGATACGGGACTTAGTTACAGCGCCTGGTCCTACTCAACTACGGGATTGCCCGTAGTTGGCACTCAGTCGCGCACGGAACATCGTAGATCACACAGCTCAATGCAGCTCAAAATTTTCAGTTTTTTTGTAATAAATACGCATCAAAATGACTTCTTGTGCAGCTAAACAGTGCTTTAATAATGCAAGAAAGAAAAATAAGACACATGGGATTACCTACCACTCGTAAGTACAGCCAAAAATGTTAATTTGTTTAAAATTACAATAATATTTTGACGTTTGCTTCGCCATATTTGTGAGAGCGAGATAGATATTAAAAACATGCGTAAAAGACACGATACGCACACAATGCGCGAGGTGCTAACGCGATTTCGCTCGCACGTCAGCGCCGTCTCCTATCTCTATCCTCGTCTATCGGTAACTGTAGCTTTGCGACTGTGAGATGACACTGATCACAAATGTGTGAGTTTCGGTGCATGTAGTCGTGCGCCGAGCCCAAGTTTACTGATTGCGATGTTAGCGCGTAACATATCTTCCTCCTTTTAATACATCAAATGTTTTGAACATAGATTTCAAAGTTACTTTTATAATACGGAATAGGTTTTAAATTATGGATGTTTGTAGACCTAGATGTTGGATAATCAGAAATGTTGTGATTCACTCGGTCATGCCATTAAAAAAACATTTCTTACCGTTGTGCAACCACTTGATGGACAGTCAAGTGTTGAGTTCCATCGTCAACAGCGCTTAGTCGACACTCCTGCTCAGCCAGCGAAGGGAACGTACCACTCTCACTGTTTGAACCTTCATCGTGCTTGTCTGCAATCAATTGCAACACTCACTGTTAATTTACTGTTACTTTTTCTAAAGTTGTATGTTAATTTCAAAATATTTGTACGAGTATGTGCAAGATAAAGAGTTAACCGACCGTAAAAAAGAAACCAAAACAATCTATAACAAAATACATTTTTTAATGTAATTTGTCAGAGAGAAAACCCACTTGACTTTTTTGTCTGGACCAATTAGAAGCATCTTATTTGTAATGGTATATATATAGATATGTTGGGAGTGCAAGAGCAAAATTTACAAGCAGCATCTACTGTTCTACAGTATCTCCATAACACTGACTTATAAACTCCCAACTGGAATCAACGGTCCAAGTCTGGTCGTTCTTGCCTGTGGGTGGCTTGTTCGCGATTCTCGGAGGCTGCACCGGTTTCATCTTCGGTTTGCTGCGTAGTGACATCAGGTTGTCCACCGATGACGACGTGTTTGGTGATGATGCTGAAATTGAAATCGAAAAAGAATTCAATGACGGTGATGGTACTATAGACTTACAAAAAGCTACGTAGTAGCTGCGATTAAAGAACATATTTAATGTTTTAGCCATCAAAATATACTAACGATTGATGTTGTACGAAAATTGTAAACGATATGAGCATTAAACAGGATAGCACCAAAAGTTAAAACTCAAAATGTAAAACTCAAAGCATTTATTTCAATTAAACCATTTACAAGTAGTTGAAATATGAAATAGTCGGTCAGTTAGTCAGATTTGAAGCTAATTGCCATTCCAAAATGTAGATCTCTATGGAGAAGAACGGGCAAGAAACTCCAAGGAGACTCTTTTAAAAGAAATCACAAAATCCTGGGAACATTATTCTTGTTGCTTCTATATGATGTGAGAACAATGTACAAAAAATAATCAAAAGAATTCAAAGCGTGGAGCAAGATCAGCATTAAGCCAAGCATTTTTATCCATTATAATCAACCAACTTATATTAAGCATGTTTAAATAGTGTGCGTTTAATGCATGTTTTAAATTTCTTCTCATTCAGTTGAAGAATATCGAGTGGTATTTTATTGAAAAGTGGAATAACTTTACTGAACTTCATAATATCCGGGAACACCCCTTGATCTACACACAAATTAAATATCAAAGCTAAATAGGGTGCAATTTTCTCAATAATTGATTGGCAAACTTTAGTAGACATGCCCCACAGATCTTCGGTAATTTTGATCTTAAGTTGCTTGAAAGCCATGACAACGACCACAGGGTTTATATGTTTAGATAAATTTAAATTCAACAGGATAGGCTGAAACATTCGCTCTTAGTAAATCAATAGCAAGTAAGGGGGAGGAATTTAAAGTTTTTGTACTTTTAATTGGAATATTGGTAAAGAAATTTGCAAATTCCTGAGCAACATCGATGTTATCGCTAGTGAGACGGCGGGAGTATCCAGTGCGTAGCCAGTATTGTCTTTTGATCCGTTCGTTTCGTTATTAATAATTTTCCAAACTGTCTTTATTTAATTTCCTGCTGATTTAACCTTGTTGCTAATGAAAGAAGCTTTAGCTGCTTTGCAGATATTTTTAAAAGTTTTAGAGTAAGTATCAGCATACTTATTAAAAGTTTCCATGTTAATATACGGCTTAAGGCCATACAGTTTAAACAATATTTCCCTACTTTTCCTGGTTTTTGCCTTTAGTTACCCAGTCACTGAATAAAAACTTAGAGCAAATAGTTTTAGTTTTTTTCTTAAAATACGCATTGAACTCTGTTACTAATGAAAATAATTGGTCATACATAATATTGCCATTGGACATTTTAGGCCCTGAGCACTTAACTTGCTAATTAAAGTGCTATTAAACTTATTTATATTACCTGATATTGTATTGGTCTAGTTTGTATATGCACTTTTTGTATTGGGATGTTAAACTCAAAAATAACGGTTTGACCGCTGTGATCAGAAGTGAGATACTCGTAATTTACAATGGCTTTATCTAAATAGTCGCAGCAACAAAATACATTATCAATGTATGTAGCAGTAGTCGAAGAATTCCGCGTTGGTTCTAAAAACACATTTGACAGATTGAATGATTTGAAGAGGCTTAATAATCTACTGCCATTTGAATTATTTTCCAAAATGTTAATATCAAAGTCAGCATAAATAATTACTGATTTATTACCAGTTGCAAGTTTTGCTAAAACATCTTCCATTACTGACTCAAATATAGTAGTTTTGATAATTTGGAGGTCTGAAAACGAAAAATGAAGTAGGTACTTACGAGAGAGTTCCTCAATACTATGCATATCGCGCAGAGGGTAGTACGCATGATTTTGTGTCGGTGGTTCCGAGTAGCGTTGGGAAAGATTTACCCCAACCCTCAGCAGCTTTCGTCTTTGCACTTGTGGTATGGCAGCCTGTAAAAGGAGTAACATTTATAATATTAGTTGAAGGTATTTACACGGATTTTTAAAATAATTGTTTTGTAGTATACTTACTTCCTTTAAAGCATCTACAGGATCGGCGTAGAAGGGGCTGCCAGCATTATCCTTTTCAGATTCGTCACCAACAGAATTGAGGACACAATCATCTTCTAATTTCATTGTCTCCATACTTTCAGTACTATAGTTCTCTCTATTTTTGATCACAGCTTCGATTTCTTCAGTAAATTTCTTGTTCATGTTCATAGCTATATTAAGTTTATCTGGCCTCTTTGGTATTATATCCCCCTTACTGTTTGTCGTTACTATGATTTCACTCGAATCTTTGAAGCTCTTCTTTAGTGAACTATCCGAAAAGTTTTTCTTTTCATTCAGACTTTCCGTTGAATTCAATATAATATGAATGTTTTCTTTTTCCAATATTGATTGTGTACTTTTTGCTGCATTTAGTTTAGCTGAAATAAATATAAGATAAATTATTTTTTTCTGATTATACCTACTTGGGACTTATTTTTAAATTGAAAAAAGAGAAAATTGAGAGCTAGGAGATTTGTTGTTGACTTGGAAGTTTGTTATTTAAACTTATTTGACTTACGTAAAGTGTCTGGTAAAAGATCGGGTCTTTTACTTCTCATCAGCCCATTAAGAATATTGTTTTCGTTTTCAGCTTTTAACGGCTTGAAAGTGGAGCAACTGTTACTCTCTGGTCCCCAAATATCTTCGTAGTCTGAGACTTTGTCCACCAACGAACTTCGGCAGTACACACCTGGCGATTCTAAGATGTCCGATTCCTGAAATATGATACTTGAATATAGAAGATGGCAATAATGTTTAAGGGGTTCATACTAAAACAGTATTGTCTAGGGTGGCTTCAAAACTTTGGGGGCAATCAAGAAAACTTGCATGTAAGTTAATGATGCCACGAAATTGTGTTTGTACCACATGTTATAATTATAACATACAATATCGTGCGATTAGTAGTATCTAAAATGCACAAGAAATGGTTTGCGTTCAGAAAACATGTACTCTACCTGGTAATGTCTGGACTCCTTTCGGTGGGAGTGTTTACTCCTCCTCGATCTACCAGATGGCGTGCTACTTGCTGTATGCGTATTTGGAGACAGAACTTTATCTCGATCTTTCCCTATCATAGGAGATATTATTGACTGGTTTGATGTTGGCGAGAAAACATTTTTCGCTGATATTGGGGAACTTCGAGATATGGGAGAGAAGATCTCACTTTTATTATTTTGACTCACAGGAGAAAAGACACCACTTTTAGAAGAAATTGTGTCGTTAGAAACAGGAGAGTTGATTTGGCTTGTTGGCGAGAATATTCCGCTAGTCACTGAGTTCGTGCCGTTAGGTGACACTAGTTGATTAGGAGCAAAAGTGCTACTAGATTTTGTTAAACTGTTCACAATTGGATCCACTGAATCAGATGTATTTGTCTGAGACTGTTCTACTGGTGATCCCGGATCGACGTTATTGTGCTCAGTCATCTGACGTTTGAAGCTCCCGTGCAAACTAGCCGTCATAGCATTGATGCACTCCCCCTCTGGTGACATACGGTGCATCATGTTCTACACAGGAACAGGAAGTTATAGTCAGTCCATGAGTTAAATTAAGTACCACATTTGAAATAAGAAACAACAGTTTTACAGGTTAGAAACAAACAAAGTCGTCTGGCATTGGCAAAAAAATTAACGTGCAAAGCATACAAGGGTGCACAAATCATGCATTAATCTAATAATCCTCACCTGGGATTCTCCATTAGAATCAGCAATGTTTTTTGTATCCAGGATGCTGAATACAGAGTCTGCACTACTGTTGTTATTGACGGCATTAGACGCAAGCGTTAGTTGTAACCTGTCGCTCTGTATGCTCTCATTGATTTGATGATTGTGAATTTGTGTGTTATTGACACAGAATGTAACGGTGGTAGTGACTGTTATGTTTCCATTCTGTGCAACTTTGTTAATGGGGCTGAAAGCTTCAGATTTTGGAGATAAGGATGGCTTGGAAAATGGAGGTTTTGCCCATCGTGGAGGCGGAGGAGGTGGTGTAGTTTTGACGTTTATTTGGGTGGGGGAGTGTTGTGTGTTGGTTGTTGGAAATGTATGAGGCTGTGTTATATGCGCCTGAAAACAGGTGAAGCTTCTATTAATAACGTTCTAGATAACAACACCATTAAAGCTATATCAAATTATATGAATACTTACGGTACTAGACATAAGGTTCAAAGTATTTGGTGGGGTAGGTCTAGGCGCTCTGATGAATGCACTGTTGGGTTTGGCTGGTGGTGACGGGGCGGTTTTGCCTTTGAAAGTGCTGAGGTTCTGGTTTTGACTCGGTGGGGAACCTGAAGTGTCTATTGGTGACATCTTTAGCACTACGTTTTGATCCTTGTCAGGGCTTAGAATATGTTCACGGGAGTTTGTTCGGGTACCTAGAACATCGAATATCTTTAGCACATTTTTTTACCAATTGATGTATTTAAAAATTCTGGAACTTAGTAAGATACTTACTGGCATTAAAGCTGCTAAGACTAGATCCCGTATCAGACGGTGTGACAGCCATGGGTACAACACCATTGGCCAGCTGACAAGGAGAGACGAGATTGTTCGGGTTGTTCTTCGGATTTGCCATCGGGTAACCCCAAAATTCTTGTCCCAGAAGAGCTAAGGAACTTAGTTGATGACGACTCTTTGCTTCTCGAAGGGGACGAGCCAGTTGTAACTGCACTGGTAACTCGTCACTAAAATGAGAAAAAATAAAATAATATCAACGTAATTTATTTATTATTCCTCATTTTTTTAAATTAAGAATTCTTCACATACGAAGAAACCAATTTTTATCCGACTACGGCTAATGCCAAAAGAGGGATATGATTTTAACAGGCTGCGTGTGTACTATATTCCCTCATAATTCTGACATTCTTAGGCTACTGACATAATTCTGACATTGATCAGCAGTCGCGACATCCGGTAGCTGTGGGTAAATGAAACCTGGGAAATGGAGCTTGAGGTGAAAGCGTCAAGGTAGCCCGCGAAATTCAAAATAACTAAAATAAACAATTCTGGCTGTGTCAACGTCAGTTATCTGTCAATTTTTTTTAACAGCATAGTCGGCCGAACTTAACCTGACAAATTTTCCTGACCATTTTTCTATGTGTGGGCCCCATTGTAATTTACCGTCAATAGTGTTTCCAAGAAAAAACTGTCGACTCAACAGGGTCCAGCTCTATTCCATTAACTTAAACATTAGAAGTTAGCTGCCTGACATTTGGCGTTGAAAATTTAGCAGGGCTAGCGCATCCTCCTTAAGAGTACATTTTTCTTCTTATCGTGTCGATGGTATGGTACTAACCTCGCCAAATGAGTGCAAAAACACTCACAGTCACTTTCTGAATATTCCTACAACATGGCTATTATATAGAAAAACATCTAGCTCGTTGGTCTAGTGGTCGCAAGCGCTACTGCTGAGAATGAAGTCCTGCGTTAAATTCCCAGGTCGGGCTAATGGATAGTGTTATTGGGTTTTTCCATCAGGAAATTCTCAATGGAAACCTGCCTCGTTTTGTGCCCCGTTAATGGCTCGTCCCATATTATGTATAAACATTACTGTCGAAATATGAAAGTACTACTGAAACACCTCTGCTTAACCCTTCGGAGATAACAGGCATGGTGTTATGTTTTTTGTATGGGTATTTATATCTAATCCAGTCACTCACCAGCATTGAGAGTAATGTGCAATCAGTTCAGGTATGTTATCAAAGCGGTTGTGGGAGGTCTCGAGCCCGATGCGGCCGCCTGCAGCCTGGATGAGGTAATGTTCGATGTAAGGGCCCTTGTCTGCCGGTAAACGGACACTGATCGCCATGGTGTCGGGCTGGCTTGACTGACGGACCACGAAGTTCTGAAAATTAAAAAAAGAGGTTTGTAAAAGTTTTAGATATAAAAAGTTCATTAATAATTTTTAGCTGAATGATAATTTATAGGTGAGAGCACGATCCTTCTTCGAATTGAATAAGAAACGCTAATTTCAGCTAAAAGGGATGCATAAAAGTTATACAACAGAGACTTAGGTAGTCAAATTTAAGTATTCTTCTTCAAAACAATAAACCTTTTAAATATAATCTTTCTAGTATTAAAAAAAACTTAGGTTACAAAACGGTCGTATTTCATTATAAAAAAGTATGAGACCTAAAATTACGATAATTTATTCAAGCGTTTATATTTTTTAATTAAATTCAGACAAAAGCAGTTTTTCTTCAACGACAATCTAAAAGGCAAAAAGCCTAACGTTCAAACTACTTACTCCCTCCTCTTTCCCTTGCAGCAAATGGAAGGCCCCAGCCCTCTGGATGCCAGGCAGAAACCACACGGGGTGCGTCCTGATCAGTCTCTCTAGAAGCCCGATGTCGCATGGTGGCTGCTCCTCCGAGCCTGACCCTGAAGAATCAACCGAGGAGCAGTCGCCTCGAGCGCCCTCACCGTCTGATGATAGACTTTCTCGACTCTGAAATGTAGAGAAAAGACGTTAAGAGGGAACAGGGTCTGCGATTCTCCATACAAATGTATTCCTCGTTTTTCTTCCTGAATAATGCTTCTAGATAAATCTTTTTTTTTTATAAAATCAAGGTCTGCTGCAGACACATCCCTGTTATTTCCATGTTTTCAGCAATTTATTGATAAAGAAAATATTATGACCCTCCAAAAATTACAAAAATGCCTCATTTTTTCCACCGTGATTAGAGGACTACCAGACAAATTCGACAATTCCTCATTTCTTGACGGCTCTAACCTAAACTTTCTTGTTATTATTGTTTACTAACAAAAAAATAAAAGCAAAATAATTAAATAACCCAATTAAAAACTCTAATGCACTTCACGTTTAAACACGCTCATTAACCGAATATTTAATAACAGCATTATCGTATATTGCGGTCACAGGGCCATTCATTTCCATTCATCGCGTACATTAGTACTCGTAACACAGTCGGAGAAAATGTTTCGCTAATTGAGGTTGTGTGCCACGTGAAAATAATCATAATAGGCAAATATTAGTGAGTCCCTTTATGAGTCGGGAGCTCGGGAGTGTGTGGGGCTTAGGGGGCTCACAGGAGAGCCCGTCTGCGCCCCGCTTTATGGCTTCGCTATGTACACAGCCTATTAAATTCGCAGTGAATATTATACGTTTGTGATGCGCTATAATTTTGTTAGTTAGACACCCATCTCAAATTATATTCCTTTATGGTAATTTAGTGGTGATATTCAATTTTGAAAAAGAAAGGAAATGTGATAAAGGTGTTAATTTAAATGTTATTTGCAGGAATTTGCGTATGGTGAATATTTAATCTAAAATACGTATAGAATTTGTTTTAGTTTTTTTGTTAATACTAAATCTCATAAAAAATGTATGTATGATGTTCACTGTAATATTCTTAATATTATATATCCAAACATTTTAATAAGAAACCTTTATTACACATAAAGAGAGTTTATTCAAAATATGATTCACAAAAACGTCTGGGATGAAAGCAAAGCCAAAACTATATGGGACGCTTCATATAAATGTCACTTTGGTAAAAAGTGAGTAAAATATTTAAGGGAAAATACGAAAAATACCCACGACAATTTCGCTTCAAACGGAGAGAAGGCTCTTTGTTCACTAACTTGGAAATATTATTACTCGATTTTCCCGCAAAGGATACGCGGCTTTCACAAAGGAAGGCTACCAATTTCATACAGGCTCATCCATTCTAGTTTAGTTGTTTATATGTTAAAGTTGTATTACCCTTTTCGTCCGGCTGTTGCCCCTGGATAAGATGTTATCATGATTTCTTTGTTCATATTCATAGCAGATCGCAATTTTTCCCTCTGATCTTTTTATGAATTTCAAGTAGCCCGCGGTCAAAGGTTTGGACCTTTTTCTGTTCAATAAATTAAAATATTTCAGGGTTGCTTATATTTTGTATGCTTGTGTAACGTCTTTATAAATAATGTAAAAGATACATTTGTGTTATAGTCTGTTACAAAAACAGTTGTTCCACCAAAATGTTACATGCATAATCATAGTGTCTACTATAATGTTCCCATTGGTGGGACTCGGTCATCCTAAATGTACAAGCAGCAGCAGCAGGCGATATGTCGTCGCAACACTACTGGTCTCTTTGTGCTGCCTGCAGTTGGCTACGGACTTGTACCTTTACTGTGAGAGAGACAAAAAGTCCCAGACAAAGTTAGCGGAACGAGCTTGCTGCCAATTAAAAGGAGATCTGTGGCCGATAACAATTACTTTGGCTACAGAGATGATTGGCAAAAAGGAAAAAGAGTGTGACTGAGCTTACAATAAACTCCAATCTAAGAGCTTGTTTCGCTGTGTTGGGATATACACTTTCATTAAAATAAATTACAAAAGAGAACAGAATTTGTATGAAAATATCATCCAGAGAAATAAACCATTCAGAAGAGATGAAACAGCCTACAAACTTTCTTACAGTTGATTAGTTATATTTTAAATAAGTTGCACATTTCGCTCAGCGTTATCATATATTTAATGTAAAACAAACTGCCCTTAAATTAAAGTTATTATCAAACACCAAATAAAACACACATCGAGGCTTATGTTATGTGCATAAATATTCATAATTTGAGGCGAGTTTGTCCGTTAATTGAGACAAAATCCCTTTGCAGCAGCGGGTTTATGCGATTTGCCCGTGTAGTTTTGACTAAAAATTTACCACATTTAATTCAAATTGCCGCTGCGAATGAGAATATTTTACTTTTCGAGTTAATGAATGCAAAATTGTGGTTTGTTTCGGCTAATGGAATATACTGGTAGGATCTGTTAGTTATGTTTTAATTATTATCAAAATGGCTTAATAATTATGGTCTGTTTGAATTATTCCACATTGCTCCACCAAGCCGCCGAACTTTTATTTAAAAACACTACTAAGTGCAACGTTACCGGCCCTTGTTACATTTTAATTAGATATACATTTCTTTATTTTCCATACAAATATAAAATACGAGCATATCTACCGACACAAATTCTAAGGTGCGAACCCTATTGAGGCAGAATCCAGCAAGGTTTTAGACCATTGGAATCTGCCCCAACAAATCGAACTAGTGCAATTTATAGTGGGGCAGATTCCACTGCAAAATTTTAGACATTTCATTTTGCCCCACCAATGGGGCGGCTTGGTGGGGCAAGGTGGAATAATTCGTCTGTGTTTGCTAATTTATGTCGTAATAAAATATTGACTCTGCCTATGCCTTCGGGGAATACAGGCGTGATATTATTTTATGTGTTGTGTGTGTATGTAGAATGTTGCATAGCGCACTCTTTCACCTAGTTTGTCAATCAATGTGACTTTAATTGTGTCGTGGCCTCGCCTCTCATGTACGAGGTTGTGGGTTCAAATCCGGGCAATTACCAATGTGATTTTTTCAATTCTTATGTACTTTCTGAGTTTATCTTGGACATTACTGACATTGGAAAACATCTTGAGGAAACCTGGACTTATAGTTAATATAAGTCTGAAACCGCCAACCCGTCTTGAGCAAGCGTAGTGATCAATGCTCGTGCCTTCTCTGTATGAGAAGAGGCCTTTACGATGCAGTGGGACAGTAACAGGCTGGTAAAAAAAAAAACTTTATAAATATCTCTGACTTATGCTGACGAAATATATTGGGCAGAAACCTGCAATAGACTGAAATCGCTGAAACCCAGCAAGCAGACTTGATTCAATCTTTAGACCGTAATCAATGAAGTCGTCGGTCTTATCGTGATAGCAAGCCGTAAACAACATATAAATGTTGTTTACGGCTTGTAAACTTTACATAAGTAAAACCGTACGCAATAAACTTTAAAAAGTTTAGCACGTACCTAATTTGCAGTGTAGTATCCGTTTTAAACGGGTAATTTGCAAGGAAAAACACCTCATTATGTCTAGGAGTAATTGCTAGAAAGTCGGGCGTCACTCACATTTGTTTCATTGGATTTCTCTTCAATGCGATTTAAAATAAAATAGCGTTAAGTAGGAGAAATAAATTGTCTGTTTTTTTTTGCACGCAAGTGACGTGGTTTTCAAGAAAAATCTATTCTTTTTTTTGGCTCTTGAAATACTCGAAATTCTATATTACCTATTATATTACAGCAGCAGACGGAGTCAGTGCCATTAAAGGAGCTAAGTTGCAAATCATTGACAAATATATTTTGGTAGGTACGTACAACGTTTCTTTATCTCTTGCTGTGGTGGCTTTTCCAGAGTACCTAAAGAACTGAAAATGAGTAAAGGTACTGTACCTTTACTTTAAGGTCTTTAGGTATAATTCTTTATGGTAAAACCAAACAAAGCTCTCTCCTAAACTTAAACATCAAAGTTTAAATTAAGCACAAAACCGCATTTAGTAGTTAGGAAAATTTTCAGTTTCTTTAATACATGGGTATCGCGAGGAAAATTTGCTTTTTCTTTAGAGAGAATTCATAATAACTTAGCGAATTTTTCTTTTGTGTGAGTTATCGTATCGGTATTCTTAACATTATTTTATGTTGCTTAAAAGTGTGGGACCTATCTAAACGTTTCGTACCATGTTCAAAGAAGGTGAGTGTTTTTGTGTAAATAAGTTACGACGTAAATTATACTCTTCTGTAAAATCTTATCAATTGAAAGATGACCCTAAGAAGGAAGGTACGGAGTAAGTTGATAAAATATTTATTCAATTACATGGTTTTTAAAACCGTCTAAAAGACGGATATCTATATCCGTGATGAGAGTGAACGCTACAAATTCGCGAGTATTAATTTAACTTCCTTCCCTTAATTATTAATTAAATACCAAACAGTCTGTGTACCGTTAAATATTTCCGATAATTATAACGAACAACACTCGGTACATTTCACCACAACATTAATATCCGCATAAAACAAATAACGAACGTAATAAAATTAATTTCGCAGCAATTCGGGGCATTTAAACGGGCATATTACAGGCCGAAAAAATGTCGACTATACGGGAAATTAATTTCACGATCAGTAACAATAATAACTGCAATGAATCATGCGTGACAATGGACCAGGCGGCAGTTAAGGTGTTAAATTTCGTGGTACAATAGGAGCCACGGTAACAAATATCACACCACCGCGAATGCTGCTGAAGATTTATGTGCCAAGTTGGTTTGCAATTATTAGATTTCTTCGGTGTGAGAGGCGGCTGTTTGGCCATTATGGTAGCCACTTGCCACTTATGTTGCAATTGAAATATAAGTGGAATTGGGAACCGCACTTCCATAATTACATTTCGAGAATGAGAACACTTATTGCAGAGAGGAAGTGTGTTTTTGTGTTACTTCATGGATTCAGTTCAATAAATTTTAGAGGTATGAGGAACAGGGTGTAAAGTTCACTTATTCTCTATAGAAAAGGGAGGATCCTCTGACCAGACGGGTGTCGTGTCTGGCGGGCAACTGCTCGACCATTGATGTCGGATAGTCTTAAATATGTCATTCGCGCGGTAAACTCTAATTGCGCGATGCAGGATTTTGTGTGACGTCAGGTATTTGATGCGTAGTTCGCGTGATGTAGATGCCGCCACAAAACTGATAGTTAAGGGGGATAGAAGGTGCTCGTGGCTTAACAATAACAGCCGCACGGGTCGATCGAAGATTTAGCTACGCTTGACGCGGTCGGTTCGTGGATGGGTGACCATCCATTACATATCGAGACCCTTCCGTGCCTCAGACAGCACGTTAAGCAGTTGGTCTCGGCTGTCATTTATAGATCTTTGACGTTTCATTACGGGTAGTCAGAAGCTCAAAAGTCTGACAACTATTCTAACCGAGGGGTATCGTGTTACCCAGTAACTGGGTTGTGGAGGTCAGATAGGCAGTCGCTCTATGTAAAATACTGGTATTCAAATGCATCCGGTTAGACTGGAAGCCGACCCCAACATAGTTTAGAAAAGGCTAGGGAGATTGAATACTGATATGTACTGTCGAAGAACTTCATATCTAAGCAGTTTGAAAAGAAAATCCCGGGAACACGATGACCACATCTGTTACCGCCCCGGTTCTATAGAGGCCGAGCGCTGCAAGCAGAAATAGTCCTTACGGTGCATTGATATGATCTTCTTCATTGGAACTTAGTTAAAATAATTGTAATTAAACTAAGAACTAATATTATGTATTCAAGAACAATGATTTAGTGAACTGTGAAGAAACGTATAACTATAGTTTCTAAAATATGCTTGCTTTCAACGGCAAGACAAGTACTTCAGGTACCTACCAACTTCAAAGACTCCCAACTTTAAAGCATTCTACCTCACGCTACACTTCACAACTACTCCAACACCTATTACATAAACACTTTGCAATAGCAATCTCTTAAAGGCATCTGCGTCTCATGGAAATATCGCAAAGCACTCTGCTCTTAGTGTCGCATAACAGTTCACTTTTACACGAGTTTGGTTCGCAAGTGCGAAGCGGTCGCACGTGCTATCACGTTGTAAATGGTTCGAACGTTTTAGGAGCAAACGCCGCACACCTGCGACCGGGCAAAGGGAAGTTTTAATTAGGTAAAAAGTTTGCGAGAATACGTAATAGGGTATCGGTAGTCTAACGATTTTATGGCCGGTTTAGTAGCTATTAAGAGGTAAATGATTTTCTAATTTGGAACTTGAATAAAGTATCGTAATAACTGTCTTTTACATTATTATTTGTCGTTCGAATGTACAGTCAAGGAATAATAATAATTATGTTAAGCACCTTAAAGTTAATTTTTACTTGCACCTTATTATTTTTCGGACTACTTCACTGCCAACATTCTAATTGAAAATTACAGTTGAATATAGGTGACATGTGCTATGTCATGTCGGAATGGATTTTGTTTGAACATTGTTAAAGTGCTTCTTGACCGCATATTTTATTTTATTTTATTCGGGAAACTTACAGCTGATTTGTATAGTGTTATTAAACAATATAAAATTGAAGGCCATTTACAAGTTTACACTCATACCAACAATTTAAAAAAAATACTTGGACAAGGTATATCATATACAGGGTGTTTGGCAGAACGTTGAACATACGAAAATGGTGGATAGATTGGGTCATCTGCTACTTACTCAGCCCTAATTTAATTGGCCCTAAAAAAAAAAAAGCAAAAAAAATTTTTTTTTGCTTTCTTCTAGTTTCACCACTTTCTTAACTTTAGAGTGTATTTTTTTATCACAAATGGATAAAACAGGCATTTTTTTTTTATCGTTAATGTTGGTAGATTCTTATAAAACTATTGCTTTATTCAGATGTTAGCTAGAAAAAAAGTTATAAGTCCTCAAACTTACAGAAATATGTAAAAAAATACTTGAAACTAAATTTCAACTTGCATTTAAAAAAAAAAAAATGGGTTGAGTAAGTAGCAGATGACCCCACCTATCCACCATTTTCGTATGTTCAACGTTCTGCCAAACACCCTGTATAACCTACCACCCATTTAAAATGAACTTTTGCAGAAATTGTTTTAATATGCAGATTTCGTGATACAGTTCACACTACGAACTTCGTAGGCCATTAAAAATCTTTTAAAACCTTTGCATTTTTATGAAAAACTCAACAAAACTTGAAAAAGTTTATTTCTACCACAGAAAACCATCGCCGTCGTGACTAACTTTTAACGAGCACCAATCGAATGCAGACAGTGAAAAAAAAATTCAAACATGGCCGAAACGGTAGCAAAGAGAAACTGGGGTCAGAAACTGGGAATAAAACAGTTATTACTTCACAAACAAACTTACAGTGCCCTTTAGTTTTCTTCAAGTTCAATCAAAGAGAGCAAACAGTGTTTGTGGTCCAGTGAGGGCTGCTAGGAGGGGGATGCAACGGCAGATGACTCACCCGGGTGGTTAAAATCAATAAGTCGGAGCTCGCTCGTGTGTACCCATCACATTGGCGTAATAACAATTTTTTCAGCCGTTTTTTTTTCTCATTACTGGTAATTTTGTAGCTGTTAATTAAAAGTTCGTGGGAAATAGGAGCACTTACTTAATGGATGTTGTGTGTTCGCCGGATTATTAGTTTATTATTTTTGTAATTACTTTAGTCTAGACTAGTGGCCTAGATGGGGATGATTTCCATATCAAATGAGGCAGCATTTTTAACATATTTTTCTCACTTTAGAGGTATCAGGAACAGAGTGTAAAGTTCACTCATGCTCTATAGAAAAGGATCCTCCTACCAGACGGGTGTTTTGTCTGGCGGGCAACTGCCCAACGATTGATGTTGGATGGTCGTAGTAGTAGATATATATGTCGTTCGCGCGGTAAACTCTAATTGCGCGATGCAGGATTTTGTGTGACATCAGGTCTTTGATGCGCAATTTGCATGTGGTGATGTAGATCGACGCCTACTAAAAATTTAACTTACCAACTCACAAAGCTCCAACCCAAAGAGTCCTGTATACATTTTCGATGTCACATCAACACAGACGGCGAAGTTAAATATGTATAACGTAGTAAAAGTCCACATAGCCCGAAGGTACCATTACCATAATAAGCGTCCCGGAAACTGGACAGGGGAGCCTTAGCTCATGGGGTTTGATGCCATTGACTTGACGCCTGACTTACGAAGCGTAAGCCGTTTCCTTTATTGGAACCCTGATTGCATATTTTCGAAAATTGTTCGTGATGCCCAATTGGGCGGTGAATAAGATTATTAATAGACCCAGTGTAAAAAAAATGTGGTGTGATGTGATTTCTGTAATATTTGTATCGGAATGTTGATTTACTGTAAAATAAAACTCAACTTTTATTATTAAGGTATGTGTAGGGGTGGTTTATAGAGCGAAGTTATACAAGAAAGAGTGTAAAAAAATGGAGCACCGTACAAAAACAATATCTGGCTATTTCAAATTAGACAGTTAGCTAGCCAGTAGCCAGTGTACATAGAGGTAATATATCTTCAACAGTATGTTGTTATTATTATATGGCTCATATTTAGGATGGAAATGCAATTGTTCAATTTCACTCATTCATGTTACAAACAAAATTGATAGAAAAACAACTTGTGCAACTAACGATTCAATAAATAAACATCACGAAATAAGACCGAATAATCACCGAAAAAATTCGCGTCCATGAACAATGCAATAAAGCGAAAACGAGCGACGCATCTATCCTCCCTATTGTTGTACTAAATCGATGGCATCCACTGCACCGCATGCAAATTAAACTAGGGATGGCTTCATTTTTTTTTCAACCGACGATTAAAGTCTGCCCCGGACAAGGGCGGGTGCAGACGAAGTTCCGGGCCACCAGATAATCGTTCCGTGTTGACAATGGTAGTAATTATCGCGTATAAAACGCCTAACTTCCGAAGTTTCGAATCAAAACCCGACTTTTACCGAATTGTGCCGAGTCGATTCGATTGCGAAGTTTATTAAAACTGGTCGAGTGTAACGAACGTTTTTCTGCTAAGAAGTAGTTTGAAAGCTTTTATAGGGATTGCCGTCTAACGTGATATTAATTGTCGGTCAAGAAGTTTACGCGCCATTAAACAAACATGGAGTTAATATTGTGATTGAGGCTATTAGAACCAATCAAAGGAAATAACAGAAAAAAAAAGTTGTCAATTTTACTACCTTAAGTTTTATGACCGATCAACAAATTACTTAAAAACATTAGTGTAGGAAGGCGATTACCTATTTAAAGTATATTTTTAAGGGCATAAAATGAATAGGTGTACATTTGAACTAGCGTTAAATATCACGCGAAGTCTCCACTTTGTCGCTTGTCGTTAAAATGTTGATAAATGGGGGCGAGCGGAGTTTCATTACGTTATCTATTCATTTGCACGGCAAACGAGCCTTTCAGAGAGTCGCCAGCTATACTCAGATATATATAAAATATGAACCCTTTTCATTCCTATCGAAAACACACAGGTATGAGTACCTACTGAAGTAAAAATAAATGACTTGCAGAAAGTGTTAGTAGATAAGCTTTGCGCATTTACATAGGTTTGTTTTTGACATAACACATTTTTTTTATTATAATAGTGTATTTAACGCCTTTTCGCGAGTGAGTTCTCGGTTACACCAAAAGTGAATTTAACCCTCAAAAACCGAAGCGTGCCCAGTAATTACCCGCAAAATAATTAAAAACACCATTACAGACCGTAACTGGTACGGTACGAGTTCCACCCAAAATTCTAAGTCGCACATGTCATTTATGTGCCGCAAAAGGCAGTTAACTTCGGGCCCCCTTCTAATTTGAGGGTTAATCGGCAGTCCGATGGACCAGTAAGTGTAGTGTAATGAATATTATGCTTGCGGGCTATCCCTTTACTTTTCGGTGTAGCACTTGCGAAATGACCGTTTAAAATAATTACGTAGACGAATTAGTTTTGTTGCGAAGTTGAAAGCTTCTACTTCTATTTCAATAAAATATTACTTCTGCTACGTTAAAAGCTCGCATTTCCGATATAAATGCAGAACTGAGTGCAGTATACTCTACCATTACTCCCTATATTTTAAACGGGAGCCGACGACAATGCAAGGGTTTGGTGGGGCTTCAAGCATTCACAAAGCAACGCCCGCAATTGACTGAGAAGTTTTACACCTCAAGTGGGCGCCCCTGTCACTGTAGTACGGCTGAGTGCAGCGGCAGGGTTTGTAAACATTGCGGTTGTGGCGCAACAACGACTAATTGTCATTTGAGAGAGAAAACATGTAGCAAGTGCTAAGGATAATGTACTGCACGTGCGTTTAATGTTTCTTTAATTATGTTTGAGGCTAAAGACGCCGCATTCAAAAGAGGTTTTATGTAAAGTTGTAAAATGTGTGAAAAGTTTATTTTTTGACATTTTAGTCGTCAATGCAATTTCAAACAAGGAAAAAATTTCTAGTAAATATTTGTACCGCTACCTTTTTAAACAAATCTCCCTCCTACTTTTTTCTATAATAGGGATGATGCCTGGGTAAAAAAAAAAGAAATTCTATTTAGTCCGTCAGTCAGATAATAAAAAAATATTAGACACGTATTTTTTGCTTTATCATATTAATAAAAAATGACACAGATACAACGCATTTAAGTTGGGGAGTGGGGGTTGATACGTCACAAGTATGTATAAAATCTACATACAAGTGACGTCATGGCACATTATAACTCAATGTATCGCCGTAATCTTTTGATAACGTAATAAAAGGAAAAATACGTGTACGTTATTTTTTCATAATCTACATGACGGACAAAAAACATTTTTTTAGTCATCATCCCTATTCTGCCAAAATACCGTAAATAACAAGGTAGCATTAAAAAAAATGTGTTTAAGGGTGTTGGGTTTTTGTGTACCGTAAATAATTCCAATTTAAAAGGAACATCAAACGAAAAGCTTCCCCTCCCTACAAATTCCCTTCTGTAGAACCACAAATTTAATTCTGTATCGACTATTGAAAAATATTGCTTTCATATAACATCACTCTCTTCGCATTCACATGGTAATGGCAGCAAAATAGAAAGAGGAGACGCATTCCGAGAACCGACAACATACATCTCGAATACTACACAAATAAATGGCTAAATATAATTTTCTCTGATACAATATTTCACTTCAGAAATGCTCCTCGTTCAATCTCTTTACATAATGCTATCCGATATGCAAATAAGGAATCCAACAAAACTGGAAGTACAGTTTGAGAAAAAGTCTGCGAAACTTAAAACTAAATAGCACCGGCACGGTTCATTACGCTACATCCAAATGGACTTGCTATTCGAGATTCAAAAGTTTCCGAAGTCTAGAGAGAAATAAAAAGGGTTTCATAAATCCATACCTGACTGAGGCTGTCTCCTAGACTGCCGTCAGCGTCGACAGGTCTGAAGAGTTGGTCTTTGATTGGTAGGTCTCTTGATCTGTGCTTTCTTTCTTGAGCTTCCCTCATTGCTTGGGTCTGAAGTCTTTCGAAGAACTCTCGAGGCTTCAGCGGGGGTGGGTCGTCGTCGGGCGGTGGGGGCGGCGGAGGAGGCAGCCTCGTACGAGGTGAACTTCGAAGCAAAGACCTCTCGTCGTCTTCCGTGGAGCGTTCATCGTGATCTGAGTCTGAACTTCTGCTGTCGCGTTTTCTTATGCCTTGGAGATGTGGCTCGAGGAATGTCGCATTTCTGGAACAAGGAATTAAAAGTTGAATTAAGTTTTAGTTACCCAAAATTCAGTAAATGGATTCACGAGAACAGTTAGAGTTAGAAAAAAAACTTGGTATAAATACTTGTTGTTTGACAAGAAATTGCACTGGGGAAATATGCTGCAGTAGTAAAAAACCATCTTTCCGCAAATAAATTAAGCACAACAGCCACAATTCAACCGATGCACCAAAATGCACGTTATTAATTCTGCGAAATAAATGCGCTATTAGCCACCTAGCCGACGTGGAATCGATTCCGGCTCATCTAGTTGCAGCTTACCAACACATGGGGCCGAACTGACCAGACTAAAGGGACATTAACTAAGATTTATTTCCGAGCACGGGGCCCAGCGCGTAGGTAGTAATTAAAAAGCTGTGCACGACGTGGTACAGTGAACCACGCGCCCATGTAACAATTTGACATTGACAGCGACTTCATGTCGTATTAGTAGTGGCGGTTTTCGTTGTTCAAATGTTAACATTGAGGTGCGGCTGACTATACCAACGAACGCAGCGAGTGCGTCGGGCATTCTTTCAAATTACTTACTCAGCAGGATTTTATAAAGGAAAGGTTTCGCAATCTTGAACGAGGTTCGATAATTAATACAATTAGGGCTGATGGTGCGAAATACTTGGAAGGCCGAATTTAAATTGAATGGTTTTCTAAACGAACAAAAAAGTATTAAAACCATAGTGTCTCGAAACAATTGTCTATTTAAGTTTTCCGAAGTTTTCATATTTACATTTTTTGGAGGTACCTAAAAGTGATTTTTGTTCTACACAGGCAACATAATTACAGTATCTACTTAAAACATTCATCAAACACACTCGTTTGAGCTCCGCAATTTAACCCGTCTCAGCGGGTCGGTGTTAAAAAATGTTTGTATATAACCCTTCGGCTGATGCGAAGTGACACTCAATTTGTTAAAGCAAATGATGGACACGTCACAATGACCAGCGTTTTTAGAATGGACAGCAAGTATTGATTGTATGAAATATGGATTGAAAATGATTTGTAATTAGAGAAATCGAAAACAATTATTATTATTAAGCAGTAGGCTCTTCAAATATTATAGGCACACATAATATATAGCGATTTGGGTATTTTTAATAGTAACTTGTGCTCTTGGAAAGCACCATTTGGTGAAGAACTCACCACTGATGATGAAAACCACAGATGGCTACCAGAATTACTCAATAATAAGTATTTCACGGGTTGCGATTCGATTACTTTGATATGGTTGCCTAGCAATTTATGCTCGTCACAATGCATATGGAGAAGTGGAACTGATGGTGAAGTACCAGGAGAACTCCTTAAAAATTAACGTCCCAGCATTGGGAAAAGCAATACATAAGGCTATTGAAATTTAGATACATTACAAACTGACCCACCAAAAACCAAGAAATAAACTTGTTTACAAAAAAAAAAACGACTTAAAAAAAACACTACAACGTGAAAAATAACTAAAATTTTGGAAGTCAGTGACAAATAACGAAAATACAAAACCAAAGACACCGACTTCCGAAGTTATTTTTCACTTTGTAGTGTTTTTTGGAAGTCTGTTGTACTCGTATATTTTGAAAAAAGTTTTTAGATCCTATTTTTCAAATTGATGATAGGACATTCAAAATTGGTTTTCCAATTTATGTATTTAGAAAAATCAGAACATTCTACTGCATTTCAAAAACGGATTATTTAAAAGAAATCTCAAGGTGGATCTGATGGAGTAAGATAAGTTCAAACGTGGAGTTTTTTGTTGTTCTGGTAGATTATATTTTTAGCATTTACATACGAAAACTGGATAAAATCTTACTCATTCTTATAATTTTCTTGACTAGAAAGAACATTATTGCACAATGCACGTTGCACTTTATAATGATCTATTTTAGTTTAGGAACGGCTTTTAGCAGACAGCAAATTAAACATGTACATGCCTAATCAATTGGAACCGAAGGCAACTCTCCGTCGCTTAGTTTAGAGTTTCCTATTAGATTAGTTAATTAATTCCCTGAATTGTTAATTTAGACTCAAAGCGCATACGTAATAATGTGCTTAATAAATTAGACTGCATCATTTAACGATTTTAGTTTATCTGAGAGAAAGTATTAATAAATTGTGGCTGTGGTGATGTTGGGAAAAATCGTCAGTTTCTTTGTTGGTAAATTACATTTTTATTACTATACAAGATGAATTATAATCCATAGACTAAACTGCGGATCTTTTGAGCTTGTACCTAACACTCACAACCATCTCAAATGTTTGCTTATTAAAAAAAACGGGTATAATTTGTAAATAATTAATTTATAATATTATAAGTACCTACCTATACAGTAATTTAAACCTCATTTTATAACTAGCTAGCTGATCCAACAGACGTCTGTTCAAATTTCAATTACCTACGCATTTATATTCTGGAGTTCATACAAAAACCCTTTAGATTAAACGTACTTTTTTTTTTTTCAAATCCTATCAATTTTTTGGACAACTTTAAAAAAGAATATTTCCCTAAAAACCTTATTCTGACAAAGACGAACATTAAAGGAAAAAACGGTCCAGCCGTTTTCAAGTGATGCGCTTATCAGCGAATAGCATTAAGTTTTTATTTAAATTGAGTTAGTGACTCGAGTTACTCTGTATTCACTTTTTTTTCATTTCACATCACACACGAGTTGCGTTTTCGCAACACCCTTGTACCGGAGGGGCTGTTACAGCAACAAATCAGCATCGCGTCACATGTCACCCCCATGGTCATTACGGGCGACTGACGCCGGCAATTCATTAAAACGTCATACCGCCACCGTCACAGGTGTACCGATGAAAACCTTAATTAATTTTAATGCTACGTATCATATGCGAAGTGTTATTAATATTAAAAGTCATTAACAGAGGTTACAGAGGCTATGTGGACAGCGAAGTGGAGGATTCGATTCCTGCATTGTTTATTAGGATTTCTTTTTTGGTGATCGCTTTGTATACCTATGGCGTCAGGCTTAGCCTTCTACGGTTATACTAGTCTTAGTTTTCAGACATTTAAATTTTAAAGCTAAAATCAGTCGTTAGCTAACGGAACTCTGGTCCTTAAGAACCATTTTTTGAATGCATCCATTTTCATTTCATTCAATTTACTTCATTTTCGGCCAACAAATACCGAAAATCCTTAAAAGATTTTTTATTCGTTTAACTCAACTATTTTTCAGAAAATTGTGGCGTGGCGAAAATTTTGCTCATTTGTGCCTACTACAGCAAAAAGTATAGATTTTTTGGACACAGGTCGGAAGTGGCGGAACCACGAGATTAATGTGAATTCCGTACACGCACTTGGGAAAAATATATTATTTTCGTTCAGGGCTGGCACGTGGGTACCGGTGAATTTAATTATAGATAAGGAGGAAATTATTTTGCTATTTCTTCTTACAGGTTGAGCAGAATATAATTGGATAATTTTTCTAGTGAAAACGTAGGAAATGTTGCATTTATAATCAAAGTAAGACTTTTTAAATGAGTATAATGATGCTAAACCTTAATATTGTAAAAAATTATAAATACATTTTATAATGCAAACTTGTAATTGACAGTACGACTCCAAATAGAAAATTTTGCCTGCTTATCTGAAAATCTCGGCAAAAACTATCCTATGGAGGTACTTATGTCGTGACGCTATAGACTTTAGAGCGTCACAAAAATAATCTAGATTCTAGAGTCTAGAAGATTAGCAGCTATACATTCAGACAAACAGATTATAAAAAAACACCACCTAATCAAAATGAAGAAAATAAAAGGTTTTCAGATAACCAATGTTGCACTCTCCACACATTTTTCCCACAGTGTCCCTACTGTGGAAGTTTCAAATGTAACAATCCGTTCAATTTCAAATAAAAAATCGAAATAATTTATTTGCAAATATGCGTAAACAATGTGCAGAAGTTTTACATTAATGTATGTCACAATTGTATATCACAGTCTTGGCATCACCATATTTTATCTTTTGGCATGCAAAGTACGTAATAAGATAACGAAAAAAAAAAAACTAAACAGAAATGAAGAAGAATGAGATCAATCAAACTAGTTTAAAAATCAAGTATAAGTATAAATCCTATAGTCTATCGTGCAAATATTTAGATACACTGTAATGTGCTATAACGCGTGGCAGCCCTATTCATTCACGCCACATTGTTTGTATCCGGGCACAGCCCTAATGGTCGGCTTTTGTTTTTCTTCATTTAGTGACCGCCTCTAGGGTACCGCTATTTAGATACAAAAGAACCCAACGTTTGCAGGAACACTCCACTTGATTTAATGTAATATAGCGGTTTGGATGAATTAAGGTTGTTATTTTTGTGCATTATGTTCCCTGTGTAAATAAAAATTCTGGTATAAAATGCTGACGAATCAAATGGGGAATCAAATGATGATACCCCATTTGGTTCATAGCTCACGTCACTGTAATTTCACGCTTCAGGCTTTTTTTATACCTATCTAATTTAATAATACTTAGCTACAAGTTTGCTTAAAGATGTGAGAAGACCAGTGAGAAAATTGCACTTTATTTTACTTCTAGCTGCGCGCCGCGGTTTCACCCGCTAAGTCTCGATCCCGTGGGAATATCGGGTATGCATGTGCTAAATTTCATCCAAATTTGTTCAGCCGTTTTAGCGTGAAAGCGTAACAAACAAACATACTAACTGACTTTCGCATTTATAATATTAGTTAGGATTCAACATAAAACAACATATTTCAATTTGAAACTAAATTATATTATAGACCCTACCGTTTTCTAGTTCCACTTACGAACCGTTCAAGCAAGTTTTCCAACTCGCCCTGGAAACCCGTAACTTAATCTGGAGTGGGCAGACTTGGTAGATAAAAGTCGAGGCTAATGCAGCATTAAAACCTAAGACAGGACTAACGAGAGTTTATTAGTAACAGAACACTCAGTTTAGTGGGAGTGGCTTTACGGTTTTATTTTGTGCGGTCGGGCGATCTGGTCTGTGTACCAAACTCACTTAGGTTTTGATCCTGTAAAGGTTTTAGATCAAGAAGCTTTGAGGTTCTTTGGTCCTTTGAAGCTTCGCAAGGTGTTGTCTTTCCGTGTGTTCAATAGAGATAAAAAATCTATTAGAAAGAAAGGCAGCAATTTTAGGTTTCACAGGAATTTATCAAAGTTTGCTTTGTACTAAGGTGTATTATCCCGACTAAGCAACGTTACTATGGGTTCAATTATAATCAAGAACTCAAACGTTTGAAAAGCTCTGCAAAACTTTTAATTGCTCTTTAGAGAAAATTCACCGCAACGTTCGACCGATAAACAAATTGTCTACATTTTATTCATAAGATATCACCGCTCGCGACACACTGCACTTAACCATTTATTCAAATTAAAGATTCCTCACTCATACGCGCTCATCGTATAAATCTCACGTAAAATCAGCGATCAAAGTCAGCGACACGTTTTATTGTGCCGCATTTCTACGTCTATTGAAAGGGTCGCGTCGGTTGCACCGCATCTGTCACAAAAGCCTCGTCGCGCGTCGTTCACCGACTCGTGTACTCGCCATACTCCCCGTACTCAATGGATTCTGATCTGAATACGCGCTACTAGTGGAACTGTGGAACACGATTCAAATGTATTTAAAGGAGAATGGGCGTTTTGTCCCCAGTGGTGTATCAAGATGAGATAGACGTCATTTTGAAGATCATAACAATAGCTTTATTTTATTGTATGACACCAACAACAAAACTCGTGCAGGGAAGGAACCAAGATTTATAAAAAAAAAAAAATATAATGTTTTTTTTTTTTAGCTTCAACTGTTATTTTACGTATTTATTACTATGTTATGTGTATAGTGCGGTGCGGGTACCTATCGGCGCCGTCGCTCCTTTATTGCTGCCCTACACACCTACATACAGACAGACTACTACTTCTACTACTTGGTTACTAGATTCGCACATAAACAATTTTTGTGCGCAAGGCAAAGGTACAATGGGCCAACGTTCCGCATGCTCACTTTAAAGGCGATAATCGCATAGCACGGCTCCCATTGTTATTTAGTGGGAATATCTGGTAATCCGGTTAAACAATAGGACGGCTTAATACAAAGGTCGTTCGCGAAAAAATAACCAAATATTTTTAAGGTAGGTATATTATTTTATTACCTTATGATTATCTCAAATGTTTTGCAGTTTTGCTTAATTCCCACAAATGCATACCTATTGTCTCTAATGCAGGTGGGGAACCCGAGCGAGATAACAATGATACGGAGGCGAGGGGGATAAAGACAAAAAATATTTTTTTACAGTACTCGTTGGTCTTCTCTTAATGGTTTGCATTGCAATGATAGTTCGGTTGATATTGCCTTACGATACGCACGTCGCATGCACCTTTTGCTCCTTCATCGGTTCTACACTGTATATTTTGACTTCGGCACGCTAAATGGACTTGATTTCTGTTTTTAATTTGATTTTGGTTAGCTTGAATGGACCTGATTGCAAGAGTGTAGGATAAGTTGTGTTAAGATGTTACGTGTAAACCATCATTGTGTTCTATGTGACCGTTCTCTAGCGCGAGCGCGAGAACGCCATCGGCTCACAAGAGAAATCTTAGATGCAAGACCTAGCTTTGCGGAATATGTAATGGATCATTTACGAATACAACAAGTAAGTTTTTATTTTACGAAGTGAATCGAACTAAAATAATGGTTATTTGTAGTCTTCTTTTTATCGTCTGGGTTGTAAGATTAGCCTACCTCACGAGAGTTTTTCAGAGTTATTGAGCAGCCAAAACCCATAGCTCACGACTTGGCTTGTCGACTACTATCGTAGATACAGTAGCAGGGACGGGTTTACGTGCCTTCCAAAGAACGGAATCATCTTACTTTTGACGATCAGGTGATTCAGCCTGCGATGTCTTAGCCAAACTGGGGAAAGTCTCACAATGTGATTTTGCTCGACAGTGTCCCAACCGGGATTCAAACTCAGAAACTCCAGACGGCAAGCCAACGTGCCACGAAGGCCACACGTTTGTAGTTTGTGAACTAGTTAGACGCAAAACATTATATCTCATAGTAATGCCATAACACATCAGCTGACCTAATATAGAGATGAGCGTGCGTGAGTGTGTGTGTTTGTGTGCGTGAGAGATGACTCTGTTCATTCAAGCCACTCTCAAAACTCAATAACCCAATCTCTGTTTTATTTTCACAGGCTCTTAACAACGACGAGCAGTGGATGTGCCATAGATGTTGGATAGCAGCCGGCCGTCATCAACTACGCGATGATGTTAGAGAGATTGAACCACCTGGGGTCGAACCACCTGAAGTCGAACCACCTGGGGTCGATCCACCTGCGGTTGAACCTTCTTCAATGTCTATTGGAGAGTATAGGAAAGCAGCGAATACATCTCGACGTTGCGTATTTTCAAACTGCATAATGCAAAATCTTTTGAGAATACCTCAATTCATCAAAGTAAGAATGTTGATTGAAAATAAATTGTACAATCCCAGTAAGTGCTCGTGTGTGTAATGACCATTTAAATGAGAACTCATGGACAGAATTGAATGAATTAAATAATTCTTCATTTACTCCAGAGCAAATAAAAGACATGTTGGATACACTTATCGTGGCTTATAATGAACGACACTTATTTAATTTCGATACGATCGAAAATATCACAGCTACGGAGTTACACTTCTGTATCGGGCTAACCCACGAACAATTCCAGAGGATTCTAGAAGAAACTCCGTGCTTGGAACAATCACAGCGCCCCAAAACAGTGCTGGGGGCATATTTGATGAAGGTAAGGTCTGGAGAACCTAACGAAAGATTGGCTGCGCGCCTAAGCATGAGCCGTCGAGCATTGGAGAGAAAATTAACTAAAGCTCGTGAGTGTCTGTTGGCCGACTTTGTTCCTAGGCATTTAGGATGGGATCATATAAGTCGTCAAGAAATTATTTCCCGGAACCTGACTATTCCAAACTCATTGTATGGAGCCAATGGTACAAGAGCCATTTTAATTTTTGACGGTACTTATATATTCATACAAAAAAGCAGCAATTTTCTATTTCAAAAGCAGTCTTATAGTCTGCATAAGTTCCGTAACCTTCTTAAACCATATTTAATTGTCTGCACGGATGGATATATTGTTGATGTTACCGGACCGCACGCAGCAACGACATCAGATGCTACGATTATGTCGAGATCTATTCATAATGAAGCTCCAATACATGTAGTCCTTCATGCTAACGACGTACTCATTTTAGACAGAGGCTTCAGGGACTCTCTTAGAGATATAGAAGAGCATGGTTATAATGCTCATATGCCTCCCACAAAGAGTAGGGCTGAATCTCAACTCAGTACTGAAGATGCAAATAAATCCCGGCTGGTGACAATAATCAGATGGGTCGTGGAAGTAATAAATGGTCGCCTAAAACGTGATTTTAAAATATTACGGCAAGAATATTTCAACAGAGCACTGCCTCATATGTTCGAAGATGTACGAATTGCGGCCGCTCTAACAAACACGTTTAAAGATCCTGTGACAAACACGCCACTTGCCAACCAAATAATCAGATAAATTCAAGTAAGACTTCATCAGCCAAATAGTTTGGGTGATTATGTTGTGGAAAACAATCTCAATCGACAGAGGGCAGCGTTCCATACTATTACGGATGAAGCTGTACGAGCGTTGGCATTCCCAGTATTAAGCGAGGAGGATCTAGTGCTAATAGCAATAGGCACCTATCAAATAAAGCTCGCCCGGTCTTACCTGAGCGAGCATATAAGAAACGGAATATATTGCATCGAAGTATGCGAAACCATAATTCCCGACCTAGCGCAATACGGGCTCAATGTGGAAGGAGTGCTTTTGAGAGGCCGTGTTCAATCCCGTCATGTATCCAATCGAATATATTACTCCTACATCGTAGCAAATACAAGAACGACAGGAAGGGAGTCGGTCCGCAATTATTACTGTTCGTGCCTAACAGGACGAAGAACAATAGGCACATGTGCTCATATAATGAGTATTATATGGTATTTGGGTTGGGCAAGGCACCGAAATGACATCTTGTTACCAGCAACTTTTCTAGACGAAGTTATTATAGATTTAGATTAGTGTTATTTGTGAAAAATAAATATAGTAACTGCCATTGTTGTTGTTTTATTGCATTGTTTGTTGAATTTACATGACACAGTAAAATAACAATAGTAAAGTTAAACTGCGTGAATACAGGAAACACCGATTTAATTAATGTTAAAACTAGGTATTCGATAAACTAGAGTTTAAAAAAACTCAAGTGTGCGGGTGTGGCGCTAAAGGCGCAACACAAGACAAGTAGCTACACCGCAAATAATATTATTAAGAAAAAAATAAGATTCGCTTAGAGCATACAACATTACTAACTACTACCATACTAGTACGCTACTACCACTATGCTACTAGCTGCAAGTCATAACACTCATAACCTCGAGGACAAACATGTCAAGACTTAGATCATAGCTATCCCCATAGAACTTTGGATGGATAGAATAGTCTAGCTAGACATACCCCAGGATATTTGCAAGGCAAAAGAGGTGGACGATGGTAAACTAAGCGAAAATGTTCTTTTCTGTTTTTTTTTTAAATCATTCGTAGTTCTTCCCCTGCACGAGTGCGCTGGTTAGTGTAATAGAATAAAATAAAGCCATTATTATAAGGTTTAAAAAGACGTATCGCTCAATTTGATACAGTCTGGAAAATTCTGGGGACGGAGCCCATACAAGAGCGCCCATTCTCCTTTATGCGAGAATGGAATCGTTTTACCTTTGTCGTTGTAATTGTCGGTTAATTTGGGGCATTCGTCGCGGGAGTTGTGTAATGTGTGTGTAACAGAACTTATTGTTTCATTCATTTTGTGAGTGTCGTACATTATTTTGTTCTGCGTAGTTTCAGCATGTTATTTATTCTTCTTCATCTTTCTTTTTCGTGTGGTTTATTTGTGTCTTATTTATTATCAGCTTTTAGCACTGCAAGGGGCAAAGGCCTGCCTTCCCTCCTTCTACTAATCTACTGCTGCATGTGGCCAATCCTCCCAAAGTCCTCCTTTACCATGTAAGGCATTTTTTTGTTAGCTGCATTTTTTACCCTATTTTTGAAACGAAATAATGGTACGTTTATGCGATGCTGTAGAGTGGAATGATACAGTTTTAAGTGGCCTTATAATAAATTGCAGGAATGATCCACCACTTAGGTTTCAATAGTTTCGTGAATAGCTCACAGTCACGTTAAACAGGTTGGTCCTTTGAGGCGGAAAATCAAAAAGCAGTTTCTGCAAATTGTAAGATGGATTCAAAAACTCATTCATGTCACGACGAAAACTGCGGCTTCACTAGGATTATACTACGAGCAAACACGAAATAATTAAAGCAAAACAAAAGAGTCTATTCTAAAATCGGCACCTATACTATTTTTATTTTCAAACAAGATAATATTTATATAATTGAATTATAAGCTAAGAAACTTAAAATAATAATAATAACAGCGACAGCGAATGAAAGCGACGTGATTGTTTTCCGTTCCTTTTTATATACATATATACATTTAAAAATACAGTCACCATCAAAACTCCTACCGAATAAACAAAAGGTCCTATGAGTCGCACGACCTGTCATCGAGCACCTTCAGTAAATGTATCACTAAGTAAAGTTACAGTGCTCGTATGACGTTGAAGAGGGTACTTATGTCTGAACCGATAACGGCCACTCTCTGTTCGGTCTACTCTGTGCCCGATGCCTCTACACTTGACACTCGACTATTAATCTGTGTACGATAGCGTAATTAATTTGACACCTCTTGATAGATGGTTGGAAGAATATTGCGGTATCTGTTTTTGATATTTAGGCGGATTCCGTTGCATGGATGTAACAAAGAAGGGGTCTTTTCAAAGGGATGTTTTTAATCGAACTTCTAATAATTCCCACTGTGGGCTCCTAAAATTATTGTTGAACACTCTAATATAATGATTGCTGTTTTGAGGTTCTAAAAATACGAAATAGCCAAGTAACTGAGATCAGCTTGGGTCGGGGTACTATCGAAGAATTTCATATCTAAGCAGTTTGAAAACAAAATCCCGCAAACACGAAGACCACATATCTGTTACCATCCCGGTTCCATAGCAGGCAGAAATAGTCCTTACGATGTATAGATATGAAGTTCTTCGATGGTAGCCTAACTTATAAAAGGCCAAAAAGTTAAAAAAGATGATGTTAAGTGTGCATCATTAGCACGAAATGTTTTTAGAGGTTCATTAATTCATAAAGAGTCCATCATATGGAGGTCAATGAGTTTATAGAGGATCAATGAAATATTTCCCATTAAAAAAAAGTTGTAGGTCCTGGTTCTTATTGTTGAAATATGCTCTAACAAGAATTTAATTTGAATAACTGTTAGATTTCATACTAATATCTTTATCAAATCTAGTTTTAATTGGACAATTGTGCGTTTGTCTGAAAACGGGTATAATTTATTCATTAACATCCATTCATTTATGCTTTCAGCATACCTAATGCGGTTTGAAATAATTAATTGGTAGGTAAGCTTCAATTTGCAGATGGTTTTAAATAAATGATGCACGGTAACCTATAGCATTTTATACATTTTAATTACTGTAGCCCTACCATGCATGTTCACTAATTTTTTTTAATGTGTAAAGGTTCTCATGAATTTAACCCTCGTTTTTCCGCTTCTGGCTAAAATGCACTGCTATAGGATAAAAGTATAGTTTTTTTTTAATTACTGGAGGATTTTCGCCATTTTTCACAGTCACAATTAAGTACCTACATGTGATATTTTTTTTTATTGGCTGCAGAGATCGAAATCCTAAATGAAATATGAATATTTTAAAATAGTTACCTAAACTACTTAATATTTTATTTATAAAGGCTCCGATTCCCGGGACGGGCAAAGTGTTATTGGGTTTTTTCATAGACATGTGTCAGTAGCAGCTAGTCTGGATTTGCGCCCGGTTAGCGGCAATAGGCTCGCCCCCTATTATATGGGACTATTACATAACTGGCAAAATTTGGGTGTACTATACAGGTACACCTCTGCCTAAACTTTCGGGGAAACAAGGCGTGATGTTATGTTATTTATTTTCTATAAAACTAAATAATTGTTTCATTATTATGAAAAATTGAGACGTTAAAGCGAATATAAAATGTCTAACCATAACGTAATTTCGCAGGTGTACTTGCATGTTTAGTCGGGTTTCTGTTTGACGTCACAACGCCGGTGCTTCGCTAACACGATTATAAGTGTACCGAACTAAAGCTCTTACAGCCATGATGTTACGCTAGCGGCTTTCAGTGTACACCATTTATATGAGCGATGTTTTAGCTCAGCGAAATTTAAAGTGCTCTAAAATTGTTGGCGGTTGAAAATTTTTGGTGAAAAGTGAAATTTGATAAATTATGAGTAAAAAGAGTGTAGATTACGTTGCCTGAATTAATTCTAAATTTAAGAAGCATATTACTGTAAAGTAAATAAAGAAGAAAAATATCCTTCGTGAGCTTTTTATGAACTAGCTTCTTCCCGCGACTTCGACTGCGTGTTTAACATAATATAACATATCCTATGGCACTTTTGACAATAGCGTTATTTTCTATCAGTGAAATATTTTTGCAGTTGGATTAGTACCATCCTTCTTCTAGAGATTACCTACCTTCTGCAATTATATAAACAAACACATTTTACCTCTTTGTCTGATAGTAACTTATTGTTTATTTTCAGGGATCTGTTAACGGTTTATAAAAATATAAGGATCTTTTTCAAGCCGAGTTTTTTCCGCCTTAGAAAATTCGCGCATTAATTTGCAACAAGTATTTACACAAACTAAGCATTACACAAAGTGAATAACAAATTACTCAACACAGCCCTGTATTTAAACATTTACGTAGGTACTCCAAAATTCAGGACTGCTCAAATATAGCCGCTTCCAAAACTGATGTACCTACGTCGAGCAAACTCAGCCGCCAGTCGAAACAAAAGGCGGTGTTAACCCTGTTAACGTCTGCGGGCACCGGGCCGGAATGACCCGGGCCTGCGTGATAACACTGATCCAGATAATGGTCCTAAAGGTGAATTTAGGACCAAATGATGATATGAGAGGGTTGATGGACAGAATAAAGAGATAATACGGCGATGTGGTGACGTTGGTTTTGAGGAAACGGGTTTGTTATGTTCGGACATGGTTTGGACTTGCAGAATCTTATCGCTGTGGTAGGTAATATAATTATTTTACGTGGAATTTCAGTGTTGCTTTAAAAATATGCTAATATAAACTTTTTTTCCTAAGATCGAAATGATAAAACATACTTTTTTTAATTGTCTGGCGATCTATTTGCGCTTCACCGAGACCGTTATGGCAATTTTCAAATTCAAACGTTCATACATCTTGAGAAAAATATGAAAGATTCCTTTTCTCTTTTTTTCGGTTCCTTTAAAAGTGAAGCTAAAAACTTTTCAAAAGGTTGACCACTAATGAATTAATAAAAAAAAGTTTACAATTTTATTTAAATGACATGGGACTTCAACTGCAAGTTGTTCAACAGTTTTACCTTAATAAGTTGTAGTGTTTGCTACTTCCTAGGGGTAAAAATTATTCCTAACGGTAGCAAGCCGGTGAGACCGTTCAGTAACAGTATATTATCATAAGTAATACGCAGTTATTATCCGGTTACCAGCAACTATTAATACAAATGATAGGTTGCCCGGGAAGTTTCTACTCATCGACGCCCAGGCTTCCACTTTCTTCAGGAAGCTTTAGCGAGTAACAATATCGTTACTGATATACATCGCCAGCTGTATAGGGAAAGTAACGTGTAATTATAGAACAAATGACGTAACGTATAAGATGCTGCAGTTAATCTCGTCCCAGATGGTCATCAATCATGATGTTTGCATAACTTTAATGTATGCAAGCTTTGTGTACTTTAATTACGAGTAGAACATTAGTTATACCGGGTTTTGTAATAGCGTTCATAAGTTAAATGGGAGGAGACGATGAGATATTATGCGACAAAAAATAGGAGGTATTAGCAAAAAAAATATCAGCAATATTTGGTTACAAAATATAAACAGTCCTTTTGAAATTGGAATGAAATGCTCTAGGCTTCTCACATTTCTCAAACAAAAAAAGAATCACTCATTTGTTTTCTCTAAAAAGTTTCGTAGCATTGCTAGGTTTGCCCTCTCTAATTTAAGTAACACAACCTCCTTTATTTACCAAATTGATTTTTTTTGGCTGATAAAGCGAATAATTATGCTAAAGTGAGACTTCGTCAGTGCTTTTTAATCCTCAGGCTTAGACTCAAGGAGGGATGATCAAAGAAAGGCAAAATGGAACATCCCTGCTTTGGTTAATATATAATGAGAGTCTCGTTTAAATCTCCGTGTTTACATTAATTTAGTGAGTATAAATGTTCTTCGGAATCCCGCTTTAGAACTTTGCCTCTGTTTATTTTACAGGCTTGAAATTTAAAGATTGTTTGTTAAATTAAAAGTTAATTAAATTCTTTTATATTTTATGTTGCTGGTTCAAAAGCTATTAAAGTTTTTCATAATAAATTGTCCTTCGTGATGGTTGCAACGTTAGCAGAAGAGCAGCTATAAAATTAATTCTAACACATGTCCACGTCGCGATGTTAAATTATGTTCAACGTGAAAGTTTTGCAAAGCATTTAGTTGAATGTTTAGAATGAGAAACATCTCATGGATACATTTTTAACAACGGCTCGATTAGGTTGTTTAGATATTGTCAAATGGCCATTTTTATTCATGTCAGTCGTAGGTATTCCAGTTTTAGTCTAGCCAGTTCAGCCCTAGTACCCGTCGTTTTAGGTTTCAGGGTCTTTTACAACTACCCTAATTATTAGGGGTCTCTGACCAATTAATATCCACCCACATCGTAAATAATTAGAGATTCAAAAGACCCCCAAAAACATCTAAAATAATACAAATCGAATTCTACACTATTACTGCAACTAAACGTCATCAACAATGTCAAGTGTACAATTATTGCGGGTATTTGGCACCGCTTGGGTTACAAGTTGGTAGTTGGCACGTCGCGACACCTTCGTATGCCATTGCCAATGCCAGGAGTGTCAACATGTCTCAGAGCTTTAGTAAAATGAACGGCATTTCAATAGTTCGAAAACCAACCTTACTGCTAGCAATTAAGGCGCTCTCTGTCAATGTTAAATTGATACTATGTACGTGAGGTTAACTGTACATTACTGATATGCAGTAGTTTGTACTAATCTTTGGATGTACTGTAATATTAGTTGATGTTACTGTCTCCTTAGGTGTACGCGTGCCAGAGAATTGGTTGTGCACGTTGTGAACTAATTTGATGAATGCGTCTTGTGCGTGACATATGGAATTCACTAGATTTAAATCCCGTATTTGAAAGATTGGGCTTTTTACGAAAATTGCTCGGACGGAGGAGCATGACATTTGACACAGTTAAAGTTTATGTGGAAAAGGGATGCAGAGAGCGAATATTTTTATTTAATGTTTTTTTTTCTAATTCTTAGTGCATTAGAAAAAAAAACATTACACACTACCATGCGTTTGACCTTAAAAAAATGACATGGCAGCATGTAATTAGTACGTAATATCATGGCAGCATGGAATTAGTGCGATCTATCCTATCAAACTTAAAATTTTAATGTAATACGGTCCAATTTTGCGACCACTAGTAATATTAATTTAAAACAAGTTTAACTACCCTTTATTAAAAGCAAATAAGAAAGTCACAAAATGAATCGATTATATTTTCTTCAAAGTGTTTTATAACCACGCCTTAAAACTGAAAATGTTAGCTTAGATTAGCTTTTCCTTTGAAGTAAAGCACAAGGAAAATGCAATAATCTCATTCGTTACACTCAATTGCACCTTTTCACAGCTGGAAAAGTACAAAAGAAAGGAACAAGGCTGTCAATAATGATGAGGAACAAAGCTGAATATTATGCTATGCCAGTGAAAAGAACGGTAAAGAACCCAAACGAATCATTTAAAATTAGCACCAATAAGAAATCATCACAGTCTAATGCTTGACAGTTTCAAAGTACAGCTAAAGCACAAAAAATCATAACAGTTTATAATAAAGCACCACAACAACGGTACTAACGGGTGTTACAATAATCTATGAAGGAAGTGTAACAGTTTTCATATATATACAGTCTTTTGTACGACCGTTACGGCATGTGTGGTGGCTGAACATAGCCCGACGACTTGATTACAGCTATTTGTTTGCCACGCCTTTAGGACCGCTACGTTGAGCGCGGGCGTCATGTTTGCCGCTCCATATATCATGGGGAGATTGTTTTTTGAATTTAAAGGTTGAGGAAAATGCAGTGTGAAGTAAATTATGTTTTGGGGGATAAATTGTAAAGGGTTTATCGTGTGAAGTGTGGAGTAGAAGTTTAAATCTCTATCTTTATACTTGAGATGGTTTATTGTATTTTTTTACCACAAAGGGAGCTCTTGGCCTGCATTTCACCTGATGGTAAGTGATGATCAAGCCGAAGGTGAAAGCGAGCTTCGCCCCAAATCCTCAACCACAGAGGAACTGGCTATCTTACCTTTAACCTGCCGAAATACAACCATACTGTTAACTGTGTCCTTAGGGATATGGGTCGTGATGTATACACAGTATAGTCAAAAAAAAAGAATACATTAAGTGTTAGCTAAGTTTAATGTCTTTTAACCAATGTAAAAGCAAATATGTACCAGACAGACGGTAAAAATAACTTGACAAGCACGAAAAAATTACATGCTCTTCAAGCAATATTGACCGTCTAGGGAGTCTTTTATGACTTTGCGACCGAATTCGGTAGTAAAACGATCACTATTTATGTGGAGACTGCAGTCCCTGGTATGAAAATTATGTTGATTTTGAAAAAAATTCAAGAGAAAGATAAAATAAAAAAGCCATGGAAAGCCATCAGATAGAAAAAGCTTCTATATATATACGACAGCTTGATAAAAAAAAGATGATAAAATAAGGTTATTTTTTAAAACGATTCATCACAAGGATATGCTAACATAGAGATGAGAACGTGAGAATAAAACATACAGGTATTCCTAGAGAAACAAAACAAAACAGATACTAAAATACACTCGAGAGCAATGAATCCGGGTCACTTAAAGAATCCTAAAAATCTCGGAAACTAAAAATGCTAGGTTAATGCAATAAATTGTACTTAATAGACAATGTAATACTCCTTAAATGAAGGTATTAAAACTTCTTAGTTATTGTAAAGTTATATCATAAAAAAATCAAATTTGAAAAAGGGCCACTTTCGAAGATGGAACTACGAAATTACAGCATTTGGTTTTGCTTTTGTTTGTAATCTGTCATTTATGTGGGTACATAAACCATGTTGATAGTGCTCTATATTCATTATTCAAGCTGAAATTATGTCGCTTACGCCTGAAGAATGCACCAGAATACTTACAATGCTGGAAACCGGCCGGAGTCAGCGCGATACAGCCAGGACTGTCGGTGTGTCGCTGTCAACAGTACAAAGAGTTCTCCGACGTTACGAAGAAACTGGTTCTAACCTACGCAGACCAGGAACGGGCAGAACCAGGTGTACCACAGCACGAGAAGACCGATACTTGGTGAACACCATGCTTCGAAATCGCTTTCTTACAGGAACTGAACTCACAAATCAGTTTCGACGCCTCGGAGGAAGTAACCCAAGTGCATGGACAGTAAGACGTCGGCTTGCTGAATCTAACTTAAAACCCCTTAGACCTGCAAACGGCCCTAAACTGGAGCGTGGGCATCGTATTTCAAGACTAAGATATGCCCAGAGCCACGTAAATTGGAGTATTGAAGATTGGTCGAAAGTTATGTTCTCCGACGAATCAAAATTTATGCTCTACAAGCACGATGGAAGACACAGAGTGTATCGAAGACCAGGGGAAAGATTCAAGCAAGCATGCATCGAAGAAAAAGTAGCCTACGGTGGTGGGTCTGTACTTGTGTGGGCCGGAATTTCTTCTGAAAGTCGCACAGAGCTGGTGATCATAGAAAACGGCTCTTTAACTAGCGAAAGATATGTGGAAGAAATCCTCAATGATCACGTTGGTCCATTTATGGTCAATTTAGGTGAGGATGCTATATTTATGCATGACAAAGCCCGACCTCATACAGGTAGGATTGTGAATGACTACCTTCAAGAGATGAACATTACTCGTATGGAGTGGCCAGCGCGCAGCCCGGATATCAACCCGATCGAGCATGCTTGGGACGAGCTAGGCAGATGCGTAAAACAACGAAACCCTCCCCCAATCACGCTTCGTGAGCTCAAAATTGCTCTCACAGAGGAATGGGAGAATATTCCCCAAAATCGTATAAGGAACTTGGTGTACAGCATGCCAAACCGCGTAAACGCAGTAATGGAAGCACGAGGAGGCAATACGAAGTATTAAAATTCAAGAAAATCGTAATAAAGTTCAAAAATTTCATGTTTCCTATTTTTGTTTTAAGGAGAGATCAGCAGTTTTTTTCTTTATGTAATTTTGTGTTAGTAAAATGTATGGTGACTCATATTTTTTTTACTTTCATTTAAGGAGTATTACATTGTCTATTAAATACAATTTATTGCATTAACCTATCATTTTTAGTTTCCGAGATTTTTAACATTCTTTAAGTGACCCGGATTCATTGCTCTCGATTGTAAATGTCACATATGATATAATACAATCTTTCGTAAAGCTTAAGTTTGTTGAGGAATAATGGAAATAATTGGGTGTTCTCAGAAAGCCTCGGACATGCTTTAATAGACGTTTGCTTTCTATTTCATTATTGTGTCTCCGTCTCGTAATAATAATATCTCTCCGTAATTTTGTTTCGTAATTGAGACGTGGGTAGTTGTTGTATGATTATTTATGAGCAGTTGTGTTATGATTTAATTAACTTTCTGTTTACAACATACATTATGGGGGATGCGCTAAGGTAGCGCGCGAAACTCAAATTTACTTACGTTTTTTGGAATTTGTAGGTCAGTATCAGGTTTCATGTTGATCTAAATATGATTCGCGGCCGTATCAAATGTTTATTTATAGAATTATAATCATAAAAGTCATCAATACAACTCCCTGAGTTCATGTAATCCCTTGAATGACTCAAAATTCAAAATTCAAAAGTCATTTATTCAAACTAGGCTGAGAATCAGCACTTTTCGAACGTCAAAATTACATAAGACAGTCCCCCAAAACGCCCACCCTTCACCACTTCCTAGTGCTTTTGCTGGGAAGAAGAAGTGGCGCAACAAACTCCCCAGCAGCACAGCTGTCTGTTCAGTTAGAAAAAAAATTAAAAATGATTCTATACAACAGTATGCAAGACAATTTACAATATGCAAAAAATAATTTAAATTAAATAGCTATAATTAATAGCCATATGACAGCTAGCACACGCCAATATACCAACCAAAAGCATCGAGAACTATACTCAAGCAGAAATAAAAATAACTAAAAGTAAACAATATCTAAAAAAAAAAGAAAAAGCCTCCAGGCATAAAGGGCGTGCCCGCTTACATATAGCTGTAACTAGAAGTTACAATAAACTAGGACCATCGAGGTAAAATAAATAATTGTCGAGGTCGCTAGCTAACCACATATTGCAATACAACTCATAAAAAAAACATTGTAATGAGTAGATTATGTCAGCACTAAATTAAAATAAAATTAAAATAAATTGACTTATAAAGTAAAATTATAAACAATTATATAAACTCATATAACCTGTCAGTAGGTAAACTAATTCTGGAGAAAGAACATTTAAACATTGTCTTGAGTTAATCACAGCGACCATCTATTCTTATCATTTAAGTAGTCGTTGATAGAATAGTATGCCTTTGAACAAAGGTTGGACTTTAATTTAGTTTTAAACGCATTAAAAGGCAAATCTAGCAAAGAAGAGGGTAGCTTGTTATAAAAGGTTATACCAAGCCCAACAAATGAGTTATGAACCTTATGAAGCCGGTGAAAGGGAGCACGTAGTTTATCCTTACTACTTATCCTTACTACTATTTCATGAATCATGACATTTTAGGATTATGCTAACTTAAGGAGTTGTGTTGCTGATTCTAATGATTATAATTGTTTAAGCCATATTTGTTACGGTCGCGCATCATATTTTAACCCTTCGGCGATTACAGGCGTGATGTTATGTTACAAAGTGTAACTTTTGCAACCTTCGGAACATTTGACAAACTTAATATAAGTTATAATAAAATTGTATTCTAAAAACATTTCTATAACAAAGATATTAATAAAAGAAACCTCATCACACTGACTACCAATTTCCTTCATAATATTGAACAACGTATAAAATTCGAAATTATAGTTCAGTTACGAAGAAATCCTTCCTTGAAAACTTTGCATCCGTGCCTAGACCAAGAGCTTCCTCTGCAAACTCTACATTACAGTCACCCCAAGCCACTTTAGCCCTTAATGTTATAAAAATAGATTTTGCAAGCGTTGCAGCAGTTAAATTGCGAAGTCCAAATGCTTGAGAATTGGTCTGGGATACGCTTGAAGCATTTACGGAGCATTTTATTGATGCAATAAGTACTTGACGACTCGGTTCTACATCTTTTTGGTCTACGCTTTTAACTAAATGATATTGAGGTCGTGATATTAGCGTTTACTTGATTTTATTTTATTGGCAGTCTTAAAGTTTTTCTAGAAATAACTAGGTAGATTAATTTCTATAAAAAGCGTAAGACTTATAAGAACAGTGTTTATAAGTCTTATTTTTAAGGGTTTTCAAACAAATAGATAAATGTAGCTAATAATTTCATGGCTGCTTAAACATTAAAATTATCTCCATTTGGAAAATCTTGACCAACCTCTACTGTACGCTTTAAAATTTCTAAAATTGTATCTTTTATTATTAAATTATGCACTGAAAAATTCAACGAATATGTGAGGAAATATGAAAAAATTCTGAAGGAAATTCGAAAAGCTCTGAACTCTATTCACTTTATTAAAATTTTCTTCCAAACCACACTGCAGAGCACTCCGGTCCACTACATTTTGCATAAGCTGTATGTACGATGTAGTACGTCGGGTCGCCTTCACATTATGCTCTTTTACAGGGAAATATGTAGTGGCTTTATATTAGGATGTCTAAGTTCGTGTTATAGTAACCGTGTTTTCAGTTGAGAAAAGTTCAAGTAATTTTTTAAATATAATACCAAATTTTTAGTTTCAGTAGAACATGAGTCTCCATGCCATTTTCCTCATTATACATATTTACCCTCTACTATCTAGAGAAGAAAAATAAACAGGCTTTTTTCGGAATCAAAGGACCAAAAGCAATTAAATGATAAAGCCGAATTCTAAGCTGCTTTAAAAGAAAACAAATGCCAACCAATAGAGAAAAGAATATTAGGAAGATTCTTAAAAAACGCATTTCTTTTCCAAAATTCTAATTTCAAATTATTTATTATAACGGTCATTGAAATTCGGCGCGCATTGCGCTTTATCGCTCGCTATTTATAAGGTTTATGCATTAGGCAGCACGTGATGCCAGCATCGTTTAATTAAAAACAAGCCTAGCGTGGTTTCGGCTGCGGGTTCCGCATTAAACGCTGTTTAGTGTATGCTGGAATAGATTTTCAAAGGTTTTAGTTGCCGACATATTTTTAAAATATGACGACTATTAAATTAATAATCATTGCAAATCGTATTAAAAATTTCAGTAGCAAAGTCTGGATTTGTGTGCGGTTGATGAATGAAAATGAATAAGGGATGAGCCAATTGAGGCTCATCTCTTATTACGCGGGACTTAAACTTAAACATAACTGGTGAAATGTGGTTGTATTGCCAAAAATCATATATATAAATTAAAATGAAATGCGGTGGTAAGCGCATCACTTTGGAACGGCAGGACCGAATCGACCCCGAATTAAGTTTTTACGTAAAGAAAAATTTGGAAAAATTTCCGGAAAATTTTCTTTTTCTACGGGATTTTTGTTGAAACGACAGGAAAACGTCTGACAGGTCAGCTAGTATAAAAAAAAAACATCTTAAGGAAATGTTTCACAATCAACTCAAGTAAGTAAGTAGCAGTTTGTGGACCCAAAAATAGGGTAAGCACCTAATCAATTTTTAAAAACAAATAAAGCTCAAAGAGACTCACAAAAAAACTACCGTTACAAAAAAACGTGCCTGTACTAAACAAACATTCCCATTTACGCATCCTGGGAACGTATAGACATCTAGATTAGATAGCTAACATCTGCGTCCTACTGTGTCATAGGACTATTAGGAAGCTAAAATAGTTAGCCACATTCGGAGAACACATGTTGCAACACTGGTTTCTATTGAGAATGTTCTAGACGTTGTTGTTTAGAATATGCTTTCGGTTATAGTCATAAATTGTAGTAGGGGTTTACTTAGCCCTGTATCTAATTTATGGGTGTGTGAAAGTACAACATAGATTTTGAAAATCTGATAAATTCTTTTGATAAGTTTTTTAACTTATCAAAAGAATACATCAGATTTTGGATTTTTTTTTTATACACTTTGGGCTTGCTCTTGACCTCAATTTCGCGATGAGAACTATTCGTTTGCAATTTTTAGGCTAATAATTATTTTTATCAGCTGTAAATCAAGTCTTAATAATTTCTGAAGTTTAGATCTTTTGGTACTATTGTCTGCATTGGCAAGCATCCATCTTTGCAATAAAAATAAATAAAACTAAATATTTCAAATATCAACAAATAAACGAGATAAAAAATACAGCTACTTTATCTAAATTAAACCGTATTGAACCGTACCTAATATACGGCCCTTACAGACTCAAAGCTCCATTATAAAGAGAATATTTCTCCAGCACCACAGGGTATAGCCTCCGGTATAATTTAGTGACGTCACATAAATCATATCATACCTGAATTTACCGCAAACATGGTCAAAGGCGAGATAGGAACTATACAAGTACCTTTAATAGTCGGTTAAGTGTTTTACTCGTATGTAGCGAAAGGCACCGTTTACAGGAATTTTAGAGAAATGCTTAAACTTGGATTTATGGGGACTCCTATTGTTAGGCCAGTACATATAGCTAGTTAAATAGTTCGTTTTAATGGTGTAACCTCTGATTTATTTTCGACAGTTTCTCGTGAACCGTTGGGAGAGCGAATATATTTAGCCATTTCTAATGGGTATTAAGCAGGTTTTAGATTTAATTTACTCAACGATATCTAATGGTAGCAGGAATCGGAATTAAACTACGCTATGGACTACGCACATACTAGCTAGGAGTTATTTTATTTTACTTATTGTAAGGGAAAAGAGTTTATTGAAGAAGTATAGTATAATACTAGAAGTATATCAATTATAATTGATGAAGAAATTGAAGCTTCCTCTAATGATTTGTTACAACTAAAGCAAGATGAGACATTTGTAAATATCATAAATCTATTCATTATGTTTCCGTTGATTTTATGGGCATACTAACATCTTCCCGTTAAATTGTCAGTCTTGATGGACACATCAAAGTCGAAACTTCCTGACTAAAAGCATAAATTATGCGTTGATTGCTAGAGGAGATACTGTGGGGATAAATCAACTTTACAATAAACAAAAATATGAAGTAAATATATTTTGCTCTTACTGTTAAATTGTTATATGTGTAACCCAGGGATATCTTTTGGTTAATTGGTTTTTTGAAGATTTCCTTTTAAACTGATTGCATGTTTGTATGCCACAAAGTATCTCTGTCATACTTGTTACTGACATTGTGTTAGACTTCATTCTTCAGGAAATCAAACAAAATTCGTATAAAAACATGGCGATTCTTTTTCCATCATTATGAGAAGTATATTGATTGCATGTGATAAACGAACGGGACAATCGGCCATTGTCACAACTGGGTCAAATACGAGATAACGCACGGATTAACGTGGCCCAGTTTGATTGATTAAACTTATTTGCGTCATACAACGTCTATTAGCCTTAATTTCTAATTTGCTATGAGTTTTTCAAAGGCCAGTTGTTGTACAAGCATGGGACTATATACTTTAACTTTTATGAAATGAATATCAACCGGTTAGCCTACTTCTTACTTACTTTTACTTTTTGTAACACATCCAGATCGCAATTTTTTCATAACTAATCTCAATATTCTGCTATTTCCGTTACAATTTTCATCTTTGAGTACGTCATTTATGTTGAAATTAGGTACTATAAAATTCATATTTTTTTAAGTTCCTGATCTATTTCTTGCTTAGCTAGAATAACTCTACGTAGAAAATGAATAATCATAGTCATTAGTTCTATTAAAAACAAATACACAGGTTCGTCTTCCACTCCAAATCAAAGTAATTTACAACCCGAAAAAACATGACCTGTAACTTTTGCCTCTTGACCAACAAAACTTTAAGGTCGAAAAACCCTCCGTTTTCCCAACGAAGATTAATACGTTTCCAGGGCAGCTGTCTGAAGACCGAAGGGGTGTCCCCTACAGCTCAGCGTCAATGCTTCACACTACATAAAGCGTTCGGCGTCATTGCACACCCGTAATGTCTTCGCTTCTTCAATTCTTACCTTTCTTGGATGAAGAGATTTTGATGTGACAAACGATTTAGAATAGAATTTGAATTTATTCGCTCGTATCTTTGGAAGTTGTGTTCGGATTACTGATTAGCTGTGGACGCGGAGAATTGAACTGGTTTATGGAAAACTTTATGGTTATCAGAATTTTCAGTTTAGGGTTGCTCTTATGAAATGTATTATCGTTCACGATTGATTTCTGCAAGAATAATTTCGTTTCAGTTTTAGTAGCTTGCAGATTTTTCTGAATTTAAATCTATGTCTTGTGCCCTCTCTGCATCTTGCAGTTAAACTCTTATACTGATTATGCTTTCTTTATTATCAAATAATTCCAGTTACTTTAAGTACTATGTTATTGAGCAACGCGTCATCTCTCTCCCATTTACTCGCACAAATCGTCGTTCAACTAGAAACACTCCGCCCCTACCGTTACTAGGAGAATAGAAAAACACTTTGCAGTCATTTCCTTTGCGAGATGTACTGTGAGGGGATTCATTATCAACCCCCGACAAATCCCCAGCTTTCTTGGGGGACATAGAGTACGAAACAATCGTGTGGAGGAAATGCTCTCATTATACTTTTTTTGTAGAAAATGTGCCTACTGAGTGGTGAAATGATGGGTATATTTTATTGCAATTCTGTGTTTACCCTTTTACGCTTGTTTAAAGCATTTGATGAAGCTAAGTAGAAAAAGATTAATATTAACGCGATTAGGTAGAGTACGTGTAGATAACACAGTTTGCAAGAATATATATGCGTAGGGACTTTCTGTATGCAATATATAGGTACCTAGATAGTGCAATCCACGACGACGCTGCCCACTCCGCTCCGCTCCGTACTAAAGTACAGCTTAAAATTACATTCAGACTAACTATTCCATAAAACTGTAGAGGGCGGCGTATTTATTTGCCAACGAATCAATTAACTAAACCAACCATTCGTCCCTCCTTTAAATTAGTTCAAGTGTTTTCCTTCCCAATAAGGCGTATCTAAAAGCTTCGTAGCTCATGTTTTTGCAAGACTTAGGGAAAGGGCACATGTGCGGATGTTTTAAGGTGTACTCTAATAGGCTTTGGGTTGAATAGACTGGCTGGATTGTGGATCCAAGTGGTTTTAAGGTACGTTGACTTAATGAAATGTACGTTTTACCTTTTCGCGGCTAATGTGCAACGAGCCGAAATTGTTTGATAAAGGTTCTCGTGATTTGAGGGTGATTTTGTGTAGGTATGTGGTTTCTGTTTTGTGCGATAGAATTTTGGAAGTTAATTGGAGTTATATTTAATTGGATGGTAAGGGTTTTGGAACCAGCCTTTCATTAGCTATTTTCATTACTCATCATCGTATAAGGTTTTGGTTCTAACTTCTACTATTGAGTCTACGGTTTTCCCATATATCTAATGTCAATCAATCTGCCTAGCCTTTTCCAACTATGTTGGGGTCGGCTTCCAGTCTAACCGGATGCAGCTGAATACCAGTAATTTACATGGGGCGACTGCCTATCTGACCTCCACAACCCAGTTACTGGGTAACACTATACCCCTTGATAAGACTGCTTGTCAAACTTTCGGTCTTCTGACAACCCGTAACGTCTGTTAAAGATGGAAGAATGACAGCCAGGAGCCGTAAGAATGACAGCCGGGATCCAAGGGCTTAACGTGCTTTCGGAGGCACGGAGAAATAATAAAATAATATAGCACCCACAACCATAAAGTCTTCCTTATACGTTTTGTCCGATACAAAGTAAGGCCACAATCAGCAATCCCAAATGACCTGATCCTAATTATCGCATTGGACAGCCACGGTGGTTATCGATATTGTTATTCATACACTAGGGGTTGCTGTCGATCTGATCGCTTAGCCGCCTTTTACGACACCCACGGGAGGTGATTAGATGATATACGATTTCTTTCCGTATTTCAATTTAGGTTCTTTTTTTCCTGCAGATGATCACCGTTTTTCTTTTGTCTAGCTTGCTAGTCATTGCGTAATCCCCAATAGATTTTTTCGAATGCTTCCATTTATCCAAAAAATATTTTATACAAAGTCACCATTACATGTTGGAACAGTTGGTAACAAAAGTCGAATAACACTTAAATTTTTTAACCTCAATTATTTCGCAAAATATTCATTAAAAAAATGAAAAGCAATGCATCCAATCATTTTGTTTCAATTTATATTATATTTAGAAGTTACAGTGTTAATCAACTTTTGTTGCTGACGGTACCTACATGACCACAAATAGATAAATTAAAATTAAGAGATAGATACCTAAATGTTTTGTTACTATTGATCAATACCTATCTAGAACTAGAGGAAGGCCCAATAAACCAATAAATAAAAACAAGGTGAGTTCGTCGCCTCGAATACGATTTGTTCCGAAAAAGCTAAAATGATTTTTACGACGCCCTAAACTAGATGACTATAAAATAAAGTTCATTGTATATCGATAAGTTAGGGTTGTCAACATTCACGTTTGTCGGAATATTTGGTTTGCCTATGTCAACAACTTCAAAGCCCTTAGCTGTGGGAGCCGCTCATAGTTTCGTAAAACTGTCTTAGTGCACCTCTAAATCCTTGAAGGGTTTCTAACTTCCAAATGTACCTAATTCTATATTCAGTGTGCCTGTCTGTTAGTCAATCAGACTGTTTTATAGTTACCTATATGCAACTGTAGAAAAGAGATGTCCGGATTTTGTGGCTTCTATTTCCATTTCAAACAGAGTAAAGCTGACCGCGGAAGGATTCTAGGTACTTAGAATGTTCCCTGGTCGTCCCCTCGACCGCAAATGGAGGCTGCTATTTAATCCTTTCTCTTGGTTAGTCCTAAGTAAAAATAATATCTATGTTTTTAGACCAGCAGACCTAGTAGGTACTCTTACAATATAAACTGTTGACATCAGAACCATTATTATAGAGACCTGCATACAGTTTTGAAAATTTTATTAGTATTTTGACCAGCATGAGAGCACAGCTTGGCTCATCGCCGCAAGGTTGCCTGCTTGTCGGTCTTCTACAGATTGTACTTCGGCGAGTGTGCTCATGAACTCCACGACCTCATTCCACCGGCCCCCTTCTACCACCGGACATCTAGACGCACTGCAGGTTACCATTCCTACCTAGTTGATATTCCACCAACTCGCAATAAGCGTTTTCAAACGTCTTTTATAATGCGCACAGCAAAAGAGTGGAACTCTCTGCCTGCGTCTGTGTTTCCGAACGCATACAACTCGAATTAATTCAAAGTAAGAGTGAACAGGCTTCTTCTGGGTAAGCTCACTCCATCGTCGACTTTGTCTCTGTCACCTCTGACTTAGACTATAGTCAAGACCAAACCCATCGTAAAATTAAAAACCACCAATTAGCTAATTTCGGTGCATTCCATAATTAATACCAAACATTAGGTACACGTTGTATTTACATTTTTGATAGTGTTATGTTGTGAGTCCAAAATTACCTGTACAATTATTTTGATTAACAACGCCTGAAGCAGTTACGTAATTAGGTAATTATATGTGTCGATTTTTCAAGTTCAATCCCGATAATATTGCCAAAAGTAATTTAAAAAAACCAAAAGATGATTAGTCCTTTTTTTCCTTTAAATAAAAGTAGTGAAGTATAGTTATAAAAGTTCACATAAATTCCTAATAATATTGTTTGGAATTTAAAGAGCCTTTGAGTTTGTTTCGGCATTTCTTCACAGGGATCTGTCGCCTAGGAAATCCGCCACGCCATCTAGTTTTAAAATATTGACTTGTAAAAGTATCTTGAGAGATCAATTTACAGAAATAAACATTTTATTTCATTTCATACCATTTTTAAAGGGCCAATAAGAACAAAGGTCCATTTTTTTAAATGAAAATGTCAATTGGTAACCCTAGCATATTAAGCTATAGAGCTTTACTGTCGATGGCTCGAATCTAGTGCGGATATATTTAGACATTCCTTCCCAGTACAGCAAAATGTTGCTTCTCATAACCTATAAGGGGTCATTAAACCTTGCATAATCCTGAGAAGTAAACATAATAAAACAGACATTTGTTTGTGTTTCCCTTTTAAAGGAAGTTCCGATTGTTTTAAGTACCTAGGTACCTAATTGTTAAATCCTTTATAAATGGAATGTCTAAAGTAGGGACCGACACCGGTATTAGCAATACGGGTATTTTTTCAGTTACATAATTTATATTTTATACAGGTACTTTTAAAGTTACCTTAAATTTAATACAAGTATTAATACCAGTTACCGAAATAAAAATGACCTCTATCTTATATGTCCCGTCGGCATTAGTCAAAGGAGCCGGAGCCGTGTGTGTGTAAACGGTATTAAAACGATAACCTAAATCAGGTAACATGTTTCTTCTTCTTGGTTACCCAGATAGCGGTAACCTTAGTCGTAGAAGTAACCAAAATTCTTCGATACCTGTACCGTAATTTATTTTTCCACACCCACATTTCGCCAGTTACGAGTATGTTTAAGTCCCATGTGGCACAAGAGAAATTCCAGACAGAAAAACCCAATAACACTTTGCCCGACCCGGGAATCAAACCCAGGACCTCATGCTTAGTAGTAGCGCTTGCGACCACTAGACCAACGAGGCAGTTAAATTGTCTATATCAATAAAATAATAAACAAGATATAGAACATAAGCAGTCGGTATAACAAATGGCCTGCTACTGGCTTTCGAGCTCAATGGAAACCATCTCGTGTACTAGAATATGTAGTGGGCGAAAGGACATCTATTCTACATTTCCTCTGGACACTCGGTGTCTTAGCACACGTACTAAAATATTCATCATTTTAATATTATATTCGAGTTACATTTTCGACTACAGTTTCATGAACAAAGCTGCCTATAGAAGCTGGGACGAGACGGACTATGAAACTACTTAAATGTTAACTATGTAGTAGTGCTTACGCCTCAGAACGTTGATGGCAGGATCAGCGTCAAATGTAGAGGTTCTCGGTAAATTACATGTTCGCTTTAAGAGTTATTCATTGACGAGAGGAGTTTTAACACTTACCCTCGTAGTAAATAGGAGTAAACAGGAGTGGTTTCGAATCACGGAAGCACTTTATTTGTCCACATTATTTTTATAACATACACTACTGACTCTATTTATTTTTTTGGGTGTGAAATTATCAAATAACTTCTCCTGCTGTGGGCGGGGCGGGAGATCGTGTCAGACTCTTACTGAATAAAACCCACCCGTGTTCCTTCAGTTGCCTGTACGTTGCCAGGGGCCACTGTATCCCTTTCGGAGTTTCCTGCAAACCCGACACTATTGACCGCCCCTGCTCCGCACGGTTTTAGACTTGAAAAAACATTGGGATTTCTTTATTATTTGCAAGCAGGTGACTGCTTGACCGATATCGGCTCGGGTGAAAATAGATAAACATATAATCCAGGTATACCAACGTTGTATCACATTCCCGAGGCTGTGAAAATAGAGAAAACGAATTTTCCCAGATAAGAGACCTAGCTAAATCGATTTTTCACCCCCCTAAACCCCTATATTACAACTTTCATCGAAATCGTTAGAGCCGTTTACGAGAACGTGATTACAAATATATAACTTTATACAAATATTGCTCATTTAATAATAAAGGAGGTATTATGCACATAAACCTTCCGGAATAAATTATATAAATGTTGTTAATAATCGTATCAAAATCTGTTTCGTAGTTTAGAAGAACAACGCGACACACAAACACACGAAAAACTACTTTAATTTATCATATGTTTAGTTCACACGGCTATATATCAAGCTATACATTTCCAGTATAAGCTGTCCTCGCATTGTATAGGATTTTTGACAATGAGAGGTCAGCATAAACTGGAAATGTATAGCTTAATATTTAGTCGTGTGTACGATAATCACCAGTTTCATTAATCATCAGCATCGAAACGCCAACAGATCAATAACTTCATTCACTCAAAAAGCCGCTTCAAACTGCACACACTCACAAATTCGTCAGTTTTATACCACAGTTTATTCCGCTCCGTGACTTTGTCGCACATAGTGCACCGCAATGTGGCCAATGTGCCCACTGACAACCCTCTCTACACTGTGTGAAAAATGCACGACTGAAAAATGGACAGCTCCATACATTACTCTCTTCCCGGCGTCGCTTTTCAAAGGACGTGAGCCCGAATATGCAATGCAATGCATACGTGAACACACACTGTGTTTTCACGCTTTCGTATGCAGTGAAAGTTTCTGAATTGTCTCGCAAAAGTATCTAGTTTTATGTTGTATTTCGTAACCCTCATAAGCTGTGTCGTACTGACCTATGGTATTTGCTTATGTTGCCTGAAATAAATTTGATAGTCGAGAAGATTTGTGTTATTTACCTTTCTCTGTCTGCG